>OZ012560.1:3641218-13641218 GCA_963935595.1 Schoenobius gigantellus
ACTCGTTGCAAAAGTGACACTGACTGACAGTAAAATATTTACTTTTGTTTGCATCACAAAAAATTAACAATTATAGTATAGGTGTAATATATTTAGAATAATATTTTTTCGATTTATTTTGCGAAGTGGTAGTTCCCTTATTAAATCGAACAGCCTTTTTTTGAGGTTTGCACAGGTGGCCCGTATTTTATCTACCTTTTAAGGGGTTCCGTGCCTAAACGGCAAAAACGGGACACTTTTACTAAGACTCCGCTGTCCGTCCGTCTGTCTGTCAAGTGTCATCAAGCTGTATCGCGTGAACTGTGATAGCTAGACAGTTGAAATTTTCACAGATGATGTATTTCTGTTGGCGATTTAACAACAAATACAAAAAAAAATGTAAAAAAACCTTTTATTTAAATGCGCTAAAAAGAATTAATAAACTTTTACACTAAAACTTTTACTTATAACGTCATTTCACATTTGACCACAATTTATATGGCATAAAAGCTTGTCGCGAGATTTACTTGTGTGTAGTAACTTAAAAGTACTTAAAAGAGTACTTTTAAGTACCTACTCGTATTTACTTTGAAAATTGTAATGTATAAAATTATTCACATCAAATTATTTAATTTACTTGTTTATCTATAAAAGTATAAAAGCTTGTGGCATAAAAGCTTGTCGCGAGATTTACTTGTGTGTAGTAACTTAAAAGTACTTAAAAGAGTACTTTTAAGTACCTACTCGTATTTACTTTGAAAATTGTAATGTATAAAATTATTCACATCAAATTATTTAATTTACTTGTTTATCTATAAAAGTAAATCTCGCGACAAGCTTTTATGTCATATAAATTGTGTCAAATGTGAAATGACGTTATAAGTAAAAGTTTTAGTGTAAAAGTTTATTAATTCTTTTTAGCGCATTTAAATAAAAGCTTGTTTTTAAAAAGGTTTTTTACATTTAATTTATTTTTTACTTTTTAGTTATCACTGGACACGTTTCTCAGTCTGTTCATCTCATTCAACGCATCATTGTTGCAAGGTCGTTTGCCGGAACCTCTATACAGAATTTCAGCTCAATCGGTTTAAGATATCTACTTCAAAATTGATTTTTAGCTTTAGAAGTACGACATATTGGATTAATAGTGACATCACTTAATTTTTCAAGTTATTCTTAGCAAGACCTTTTATTTGATACCCATATTGTAGGAGTGCATTAAAAATAATTGGTCCGCCATCTTGGGTATGCAGCCATCTTGGATTTAGAATGACGTCACACAGTTAACCGTTGCATTTTCATCCAAACTGTGTGTATACAAAATTTCAGCTCAATGTTAAAGATATCTACTTCAAAATTGATTTCAAGCTTTAGAAGTCCGCCATATTGGATAAATAGTGACGTCACATTATTTTTCGAGTTACTCTTAGCAAGACCTTTTATTTGATACCCATATTGTAGGGGTGCATTAAAAATAATTGATCCGCCATCTTGGGTATGCCGCCATCTTGGATTTAAAATGACGTCACACAGTCAACCATACATTATCATCCAAACTGAACGTGTATACAAAATTTCAGCTCAATCGGTTAAAGATATCTGCTTCAAAATTGAGTTGCAAGATTCCACCCGAACATATACTTACATACATTGCAAGTTAAATAAAAGCTTGTAAAATAAAGGCAATGTGACAATAAACACTGAAAATCGAATACAAATAAATCGTGTGACTACCCATAATAGTTGGTGTACCCATAATAAACCTGTGTTTAATAACTGTACTGTACCAAATCTGACTAGGTATTTGAAATGGTGACGATTTGAAATTCTGACCATCTAAAAGTCTGACGTTTTGAATAATCTGACCAACTGAAAACAAACGTTAATTCTCAAGTACATAGTACATACATCATTATCATCATTGTAATGTATGTACCAGAGATGTTGTTATAGTTTATAACGTTTGTAAGTTGGTTGACATTTGAATAAATCGTTGTATTGGAATTACGCTGTTTCATTGCTCTGAAATATACAAGTTTTCCAAGATATTTTTAATCATCACAGCTCATATACGTCCCCACTGAGGGGCACGAGCCTACCCTATCAGGCCTTAGTCAAACCTCGCTGGCCCAGTGCGGATTGGTTGACTTTACATACACCTTTGAGTTACTTTGCAGGTGTAGTTAGATAGGTTTCCTCACGTTTTTTTCCTTCATCGTAGGAGCGTCAGATAAATATACAATATAAGTAGGTACATATGAAATTTGTGAAACGAAAAACATTGGTACATGGCAGGATCGATCGAGGGCCTCCCGATTCCATTCGGGGCACAGTTGCCGAGGCCACAGTGCCACCGACGCTCCATAGTACATACCTACATACAAAAATAAAATAAAAGTATCCGACAATCAGGGGGCACACTTCCATACAATACTGGTTTATTAGAAAGACACTATCGCCATCTACTTTTCTTAACCTGAAACTTTATTATAATAGTTACAATAAGTACATAAACCTTATTTTCATAAACCTTCTAGACGTATTATTCTAAAATATAAACATATTTTATTTTCAGATGCAATATAAGAAATTATACGAATAAACATTGTTGTTCTGTTAAAATATTATTTTTAGAATGGCTACAAAAAATGACCGTTCCGTTCGTTCTTCTCTGCTAGTTGTGTTCCATTTAGCCATCACCACTTTGCTGATGCTGACATCTGATGTTAGCCTCGTTATGCGTTTCTTTTAAGAAATGTTGAAATTTTTAGCCGCGCTAATTGTTACAAATGGAACGGTATGAACTGATTTTTCGTGCTGAATTTGGACGTCTCACTTACTTAGTCCAGTAACTTAATATTTCGAATAATATAAATCAAAATCTGCTAAAACTATAAATATCATTCAATTTAATAATGAAATCGATCGATCCTGCCATGTACCAATGTTTTTCGTTTCACAAATTTCATATGTACCTACTTATATGTATATTTATCTGACGCTCCTACGATGAAGGAAAAAAACGTGAGGAAACCTATCTAACTACACCTGCAAAGTAACTCAAAGGTGTATGTAAAGTCAACCAATCCGCACTGGGCCAGCGAGGTTTGACTAAGGCCTGATAGGGTAGGCTCGTGCCCCTCAGTGGGGACGTATATGAGCTGTGATGATTAAAATATCTTGGAAAACTTGTATATTTCAGAGCAATGAAACAGCGTAATTCCAATACAACGATTTATTCAAAATGTCAACCAACTTACAAACGTTATAACTATAACAACATCTCTGGTACATACATTACAATGATGATAATGATGTATGTACTATGTACTTGAGAATTAACGTTTGTTTTCAGTTGGTCAGATTATTCACAAACGTCAGACTTTTAGATGGTCAGAATTTCAAATCGTCACCATTTCAAATACCTAGTCAGATTTGGTACAGTACAGTTATTAAACACAGGTTTATTATGGGTACACCAACTATTATGGGTAGTCACACGATTTATTTGTATTCGATTTTCAGTGTTTATTGTCACATTGCCTTTATTTTACAAGCTTTTATTTAACTTGCAATGTATGTAAGTATATGTTCGGGTGGAATCTTGCAACTCAATTTTGAAGCAGATATCTTTAACCGATTGAGCTGAATTTTGTATACACGTTCAGTTTGGATGATAATGTATGGTTGACTGTGTGACGTCATTTTAAATCCAAGATGGCGGCATACCCAAGATGGCGGATCAATTATTTTTAATGCACCCCTACAATATGGGTATCAAATAAAAGGTCTTGCTAAGAGTAACTCGAAAAATAATGTGACGTCACTATTTATCCAATATGGCGGACTTCTAAAGCTTGAAATCAATTTTGAAGTAGATATCTTTAACATTGAGCTGAAATTTTGTATACACACAGTTTGGATGAAAATGCACGGTTAACTGTGTGACGTCATTCTAAATCCAAGATGGCTGCATACCCAAGATGGCGGACCAATTATTTTTAATGCACTCCTACAATATGGGTATCAAATAAAAGGTCTTGCTAAGAATAACTTGAAAAATTAAGTGATGTCACTATTAATCCAATATGTCGTACTTCTAAAGCTAAAAATCAATTTTGAAGTAGATATCTTAAACCGATTGAGCTGAAATTCTGTATAGAGGTTCCGGCAAACGACCTTGCAACAATGATGCGTTGAATGAGATGAACAGACTGAGAAACGTGTCCAGTGATAACTAAAAAGTAAAAAATAAATTAAATGTAAAAAACCTTTTTAAAAACAAGCTTTTATTTAAATGCGCTAAAAAGAATTAATAAACTTTTACACTAAAACTTTTACTTATAACGTCATTTCACATTTGACACAATTTATATGACATAAAAGCTTGTCGCGAGATTTACTTTTATAGATAAACAAGTAAATTAAATAATTTGATGTGAATAATTTTAATACATTACAATTTTCAAAGTAAATACGAGTAGGTACTTAAAAGTACTCTTTTAAGTACTTTTAAGTTACTACACACAAGTAAATCTCGCGACAAGCTTTTATGCCACAAGCTTTTATACTTTTATAGATAAACAAGTAAATTAAATAATTTGATGTGAATAATTTTATACATTACAATTTTCAAAGTAAATACGAGTAGGTACTTAAAAGTACTCTTTTAAGTACTTTTAAGTTACTACACACAAGTAAATCTCGCGACAAGCTTTTATGCCATATAAATTGTGTCAAATGTGAAATGACGTTATAAGTAAAAGTTTTAGTGTAAAAGTTTATTAATTCTTTTTAGCGCATTTAAATAAAAGGTTTTTTTACATTTTTTTTTGTATTTGTTGTTAAATCGCCAACAGAAATACATCATCTGTGAAAATTTCAACTGTCTAGCTATCACAGTTCACGCGATACAGCTTGATGACACTTGACAGACAGACGGACGGACAGCGGAGTCTTAGTAAAAGTGTCCCGTTTTTGCCGTTTAGGCACGGAACCCCTTAAAAGGTAGATAAAATACGGGCCACCTGTGCAAACCTCAAAAAAAGGCTGTTCGATTTAATAAGGGAACTACCACTTCGCAAAATAAATCGAAAAAATATTATTCTAAATATATTACACCTATACTATAATTGTTAATTTTTTGTGATGCAAACAAAAGTAAATATTTTACTGTCAGTCAGTGTCACTTTTGCAACGAGTACTTCTTCACACTCGTTGCAGAATTCACGGGATCAATATTAAAAAATAAGGAATTTGAAAATTCATATTTCGAATGCGAATTTGAATTCTTTTGTTTCAAGATGCTTCTCTTTGACTTTTGTAAATGCAAGTAGAAAAATCGACTCTTTGACTCTACATATTATTATGTTCGGAAATTGGTAGTCTTCACAAGAGAGATGAAACTCTAGACCTTCATAGTAGCATCAGCAGTGGCATTTACCTTAGCATAGAAGGAGGCTCTATGCTGCGTTGCTGTTCATTCGGCATAAAAAGTAAAGACCAACGTTATTCTTTACCGCTGCGTTATTCGTTATCGTTGGAAGTGAAAATCCGAGTGTGGTTATGTGCTAAGCGTAGTGTTCACACCAAATCAGATTTTGCTATAGACAAACTCTTGATTTTCGCCCGGTAGTCATTTCTGTGTGTCGTTACTCGTTGATTTATTTATTTTTTTTATTTATTTAGTATTAAAGGTACTCCAGCAAAAAAAATGTTGATAACATGTGTTCCGACAACTAGACGTAAGTTAGCCAATTTCTCAATTGTTCAGGTGTCCAAGGAAAATTTGATTCCATTTTTGACTTTGTCGTTACTTACCATCAATAATATTAGGTGAGACGAAGGCCAAGAGCTCCCCTGCCCCCCAACCATCATCGCTCAAAACAATATTAAAACCGTACTGAGAGCGGCATGGCGCTATACGCAGCAAGAGCGGTGTCTCTGTTTTAACGTTGTTTTACCTTGCTATAAGCGATCATAGTAAGGCCCTGGTTGTGTAACATAGTAATGTCTACCCTAAGGACGCAAGGAACCCATTTGGCGCCCGATTTAGTTTGGTACCCTCGCTACGCCAATGTTTGAGGGCCAATTAGGTCTTTCGTCCGAGGAAAATACTCTGCTTTTTATTTGGAATCTATTAGTTTAACAGAATCTGAAGAATCCATTTTATACGTAAATAATAAGCAGTCGACAAAATAACTGATCAACTTGTCGCTTTCTACTAGGAAATCCTCCTAACCAGATTTTTTTATAAGTAATTGAAGATTTATTTATTTATTTAGCTCAACTCTAAGTAAATTAAATAACAATAGGGTAAATTAAATTATTAGTATAATCCTGTGAATTAAATAATAATATTAAATTGTTAATTACAAAATGGTTGATAATATTGTTTACATTAATTTTCATTAAAATTTCAAATGTCTTCCGATATCTTCAAGCGTTCTCTCGGAGCACGAGAAATCTTATATATAAAAATGAAACGCTGTGTGTTTGTCTCGCAAAAACTCTGAAACGGCTCGACAGATTCTTACGAAATTTTCTGGGAGTATTTGAATAGATCCAAGGAAGGTTTAAACTTGCAGTTGGACCCGGTAGGTGGCGCTGTAATCGCCGGGCAGGACAATGTCTGCCGGGCCCACTAGTCTATACTATATAAAGCTGGATTATCTTATATATAAGAATGAAACGCTGTGTGTTTGTCTCGCAAAAACTCTGAAATGGCTCGACAGATTCTTACGAAATTTTCTGGGAGTATTTGAATAGGTTCAAGGAAGGTTTATACGTAATTTAATTGGACCCGGTAGGTGGCGCTGTAATCGGGCAGGACAACGTCTGCCGGGCCCACTAGTGAAAAATTTATTTGACATAGTTTTAATTAATAAGGACGACTTGACAGATTACGAAAACCGTTGAATTTTGACAAAAGGCCCCACTTTTTTGGATATATTATAAAATAATAAGAACAAATGCCCTTAAAGGACCGCAAATTAAAACCTTTTCTTGTAACGATGACACCAAGATAATACAGTGACTATACTTAGGATTTATAAATGACTAGCTTTCCGCTCGCACCTTCGCCTGCGTGGCAATTTTATATTTTCCGGTAGGAAAAATAATTTTGTAGCCTTTATTCATCAGGGATAATGTTAGGTTTCTAAATATGGAAGAATTTTTTAAATCGGTCCAGTAGTCTCGGAGCCTATTCAAGGCAAACAAACAATCAAATCTTTCCTCTTTATAATATTAGTAAGTTTAGAAGAGAACTTTATTATATTATATGCTCTAGATAGGTACAATGTTGATTTGACTTCGATGAGAATTCGGAGTCAAATCAGATGTGTTTAGTGTACACAATAATCATAATCATAATCATTTACTTATAATAACTTTATACAAATGATCTTAAGTGCTATTTATGTTTACACTTAGATACTATCTCAGTTATATTATGAAAAAAAAAACAGCGCATAAAGTAATAACAACGGAATTTTACGTGGTCCGAATGCCTGCGTTTATTACAAGTATAACATTACAAACCGGTTCACGTGAATACTAAATCGGGTATAACTGGAGCGTGCAGTTGCCAGATTAATATTTTTTACTTAGAATGTTATATGGTTTCGAAGAAAGTTCATATTTACGCATAATACTTATTAACATGATTGCTATTCCATGTTTTAGAGATATAATAACTAGCTTTCTGTCGTATTTTGTATGGATAGGTACATAGATAGCTAGAATATTGAGGGTGCATGAGGTTTACCGCATCTGCATTCAATTTTATAACCAAGAGAGACAATGAATTTGACTTTTTTCCAAACCCATCAGGAGTCATCATCTCGTGTGACTGTTTGATGATGGAAAGGTATATTTTTGGTAAGAATTTTAGGTAGGTACTTATCGTTTTTTAAAATATGTAAATAAGGAATTTTATAAGAATTTTTTAGGCGGAGATTTGAGGCGATGTAAAAAAGTTTCACTTTAAAAACTGTAAGAGTTCAATGTTATTTTATTAACATTTTAAAACACTAATGAAACTTGTAAAAAATCTTGTAAAAACTCTAATGTAACTGTTCTAACTGTAATGCAAGCAAGCTAGCAAGCTAAAGACCTACTTCCCGGTTTCCGATTGAGCTAAAATTTTGCATGTGTATATCGCGTGACAATGCAATAATAAAACCTTGTTTAATTTTTTTTTCAAAGCGTCAATGGCGTTGTGCGTAAGGCTGTCGCCTACCAATCGGGAGGTAGCGGTTCGAACCCCGCCACGTACCAATGTGTTTACAAATTTTGAATTCTACGGTGTAATTAATTTTACGGTGAAGGAAAACATCGTGAGGAAACCTGCACACACCTGTGAAATACAGGTTGTGTGTGAAGTCGACCAACCTGCACTTGGCCAGCGTGGTTGACTAAGGCCTAATCGCCCTAGTTTAAGGTAGGCTCGAGCCCCTCAGTGGGGACGTATATGCGCTGTTGATAATGATGATGATTTATTTTTTTAGTTTTGTTAACCGTTGCCTTTGAAAATAAAACGAAATAAATAAATCACATACTTATTTGACGGGTATTGACCCGTCACTTGCTTAACGATAATCGAAAAAGGCTTAAGGCGCATAGTAAGGTCAAACATAAAAAATCACTGCAGAAAAAACCGGTTCTCTTCATAAATATTGGATAAAAAAATCTTTAAAAAAGATATGTTATTATTCAACGCATTCTTTAGAGGATGGTCTTTTTAATTTTTTGATAAATTAATTAAAACTTGGTTAAAATGTGACCCAAACATGCCTCGATTTTAAAACTTTAAACCTAATCGCGTCGTAAATATTAGGTTAAATCGTATACTTTCGATTTCAATAAATAAAGTGAACAATATTCTAGGGGATGGTCTTTTTAGATTTTTCTTATTCGCCCTAATTAACGTTTTATTGAAATAATTCATCTTACGCGTAAAGGTTTGCTTAAATATTCCCCTCAGCCTCACTCACTCACTCCTATGTAATCAGTGCGGGACGATCGACGCAAGGTCATTGGGACCACTATGCGCCTTAAAAGATGCTCAACTCAATTTCGACTTGGTACAAGATCGTAACCAATGGAAGTGAATGCGACATAGGTTCAGAATTAAGAAGCAGGTTACGTATTGACCCATAATTGTTTTCTTTCAACTGATTCAAGCAAGCTCATAGTGACAACTTAGTATATCTCCTTAGCATTTAGGAGTGAAGGAAAAATATTTAACACTGGTGTCTACGTGGGGCCAGAATCTAATGCGCAAGTATTAAATGCAAAAAATATTTTACAAAAAATAAAAACCGATTTCAAAAACACTGAAAAGTTAAAAATCACACTTTTATATTGAAGTCGGTGCCAAACGATGATCTCCTAGAAAGTCTTAAAATTTGGCACCGACTTCAATATAGAAGTGTGATGTTGTCTGTACCTATTCTTATATTATTTTTAACTTTTCAGAGTTTTTGAAGTCGGTTTTTATTTCTTGTTAAATATTTTTTATTTTTAACTTTTTAGTGAATGAAATCTTTTTAGTGAAAAAAACCTAATTAGTGTTTCCCTCGATTTTCATGGGATCCCATCATCAGATCCTGACTTCGGCAACTTTGTGACCACCCTAGGAGTATACTCTATCGAATACAAAAAGAATTTTGAAAATCGGTACACAATTGGCGGAGTAATCGCGTAACATACATACAAAACAACGTTGGAAACATCTTAAAATTTAAGGATTTTCCTCAATTTTCATGGGATCCCATCATCAGATCCTGACTTTGGTGACTATGGGACCACCCTTGGAGTATACTCTATCGAATAAAAAAGAATTTTGAAAATCGGTCCACAACTGGCGGCGTAATCGCGTAACATACACACAAAAAAAAAACATACGCATCGAATTGAGAACCTCCTCCTTTTTTGAAGTCGGTTAAAAAGTTTTAAATTACTTTTTTGTAAAGAAATAAAAACCGATTTCAAGAAAACACTTACTTAAAAGTCAAAAATAATATTAGAATACAAACAATCATCCCCTTTTTGAAGTCAGCGCCAAGCGATATGTTTTTCAAAATGTATGAAAGTGAAGCCACAAAAAAATTTAGCACCGAATTCGTTATAACAATACTATGATTGTTTACATTCTAAGTACTTATTTTTGAGTATTTTGACGTCAGTTTTTTTCTTTTTGTAATTATGTATTCCGTACACATAATAATGATGACAACAGGACCCTATTTCTATGATTCTACTTTACCCAACACAGAGTCCTGCAGGGCCTGAGGAGTTCAGGGTTATCCCAGCTGGACCAATTCTGAGAGTTATGGGTGAACTCACATGGTCTATCAATGGTAAAAGCAACATAATAAACATTAAGGAACAGGAACAGCACTAAGATCCTCAAGGGACGTAGAGCACCTCCAATATAAAGATGATTTCCCTTTTAGTCTGTCCCACATCCTTTAAAATCTTTGCAGAATTAGATAACAATGGCACATTTAGTGCAAAATAAAAAAGTCATTGACGTAAGTACTCATACGTCAACACAAAAAATATATAAAATATATTATGATTAAAACTCACGAGTTATTACATTTTCTGAATAACGCTGTCGATTTAAAGTGGAAAGTTGTCTTATTTATCTGATCATAGTGTTTGCTAAACTCCTGAAGAAAGTATGCACATTTAAATGTTATGTAATGAAAATATAAAAATTTGCGTCTCCCTTTGACGTCAATAAATAAAGTCTCTAAAGTTTTCTGTAAATAATTATAATAATAGATAAGAGTCATAATTATAAATGACTCTGTAATAATTTCTTATGTCAATGACTCTATTGAACTTGGAAAATCACTAACCGCTTGATTTCAGACCATTGCTCTTCCACAATAGCTTCCACAATAGCTTTGATTAATTAACCTTCGAATTGGGCGTATAATACGCTCCTTTGCCGCATTCGCGTACCTGCACAGCTGGCTGACTGGCCAGTTTGCGTTTGACTTTCGAACGCGAATGCCCGATGTGCGCGGGAAACCGAATGACTGTCAAAGATTGGCGGCAATCGACGCGATATCTTTTCACGTAAACGCATTTCTTATTATTATATTAGATACGATGTTGTTATTTTTTTTTGCGTGTGACTTGGAAATGGAGTTATAGCGAACGTCGTTCGTTGTGTAAATAAAAAGAGAAATTAATTTAAATACTTACTGATCGGAATCGTAATGCAGTGAGAGTGATTATTTTCGGTGAAAGTGTCGAAGGATACATTTAGCAATATGAAGTATTTTTGTGTGTACGGAGGACTATTCACATTATTGGCAGTGTTCATTGGTGAGTAATAAATGTTGTTGTTTTTTTTAATACACAACAAGATTATCGAAAAATGTTAATAGGATGCGATCATGAAACTTGTTTTATGACGATATCAATTAATAATGGTGTATTGTATTTATTACTTATGTAATTATTATGGTGAAACTCGCTTGTACTTATTAATCTGAAATATTTTTACAAATTTATGGTATCTATTTGAACCACATATAAAAAAGCTATTGATTTGAACAAACCAATGTAATTTCTGAACTCGATGTCATTAACAAAGAAAGAATGTAGAGCTTTTTACTATTAGAAATGATTCGTTTATCAAAACAACATTTAAATCTTAGGTCATGTAGTAAGTAAATAATTCGTATATTGTAACATCGTATTTTTAAAAAAAGCATTTTTGTTGCGTTAATATAATGGTATAAAAATGATTAGTTAAAAATTAATGAGAGTACAATGCTTAAAATATTGTATTATAAACACCATCACATTTTTTTATTTATACAACCTATATGTATATCCATCTACTTTCTCTGCTTGGCCCAATAGTTGACTGGTAGAGAGCGATGTTCATCGCTAAGTCCGTCATATGTACAAATTGATTGTAGCATAAAATCATAAATAAATAAATAGGTACCTTTGCAGGCTCTTATTGATGTGGAATCAGAATTCATTTCTAAATCAAACCTTTAAATGAATTTAATTGTAGGTATACATGTAGATTCCATTCAAGTTTTGCAAGTAAACAGACGAAAGCTAAATAACTTCAAATAATATGACGCTCCAATAAAGCAAAGATGTATATAGGTAAGTACCTGTAAAATTTTTGGATTTTTTTTACCTGACATCCCATCGTCAAGCATTAACAATGGGACCACTTCAGGAGTAGAGAAAAAGAATTTCGAGATCGGCCCAGAGGTCTCCCTCTTTTCAATCAGCAATATTGGTAGTAAGATTAAAATTTTACATAAATTTTATATTATTTAGATTATATTTTACATACAACTAAGTTGGCACCTAATGATAAGTGGCTACAGTCGCCTTTAGTACATGTGGCTCCTGTAACACTTGCAAATTTACAAGGACGCCAATGTAAGTTGCTAACTTGTGACATAAGATGTCAAGTCACAGTAACCAGTAATGTCACTGTTTTGTCTTACCCTTCACACCGAAACAGCAATGCAAGCACCACTGCTTGGCAGGAGAAACAGGTAAGATAGAGGTACCCATGCAGACGACTCTGGTATAGTTTTACCTTAATCTAATGGCAAATGTAGAGCTGAAACTTCTATAACAATAAAAAATAAAAAAAATTACGGATTGCACTCCGGGAGTGCCGGCAGAAGTGAAAACTTAAGTATTAACGTTGTGCGTTTTGTATATTTTGGAATGGTTATGGAATAATTTTGCACGAATTGCTTTAATTATCAGAATAAAAGTACTATCTTTTATGTGGTAGAATACAATATTTATTTATTGTGCTATCGTACACAAACATGACAATTTATATTACATTAAAAAGTTTATCCCTCAGAAAAATCAACTTCCTGTTGTAACGTTGTGCGTACATAATTATATAACTAGTAATAATGAATCAAAATATTTACAATTAAATTAAAAATATGATCAAAACAGACATTAATATACTACTTAAAAACGTAATTTTATAACAAATAAATAATATTTAATTTATACTAACTTACCTAATTAATATTTACAACAAAATCAAATAAAAGCACAATTTAGATTTTTCCTAACAAAGTAAATAAATTGATTAAAACTGTCTCAAGTGACGTGTGACTTCCAGTACTTTTGCCAGCCGCTATTGTTCTCGGCCGGCTTACGTGGACCCCTCACCGCACCTCGACAGTTCCTGCGGCCATTTCAAATTTAATTGGTCTTACGAATTTTCTATCAGTGTCACGTGATCCTGACGCGAGTTTAACATTTTTTACCCATTACAAAAAAAGTGTACAACGCCGCTAAAGAAGTTCACACTTCAAAAATATACACCGACTTCAAAACTACTTTAAAGTTAAAAATAATATAAGAATACAGACAATTACATTAGACCTACTACACACAAATACCTGAATAGCTTCGGAAAAAACATGAAACACATTGGACACTTACTTATAAAATTTAATGGTTTCCCTTAATTTTCCTGGGATTCCATCGTGAGATCCTGACTTCAATGACAGTGAAATTATTGCAGGAGTATACTCTATCGAATACAAAAAGAATTTTGAAAATCGGTCTACAATTGGCGGAGTAATCGCGTAACATACACGCACAAAAAAATATACGTATCGAATTGAGAACTTCCTCCATTTTTGAAGTCGATTAAATACAGAGTTTCCTTCTTTTAAGATAAAACACTTAATAATATTATTATTTAGATTAACAATTATTTTTTTTGTTTTATATATTTACCTTTGAATCATTTGTCAAATATGTTTTAGCTCTACAATTGCTATCAGATTCTTTTAAGAAATGTTGAAATTTTTAGCCGCGCTAATTGTTACAAATGGAACGGTATGAACTGATTTTTCGTGCTGAATTTGGACGTCTCACTTACTTAGTCCAGTAACTTAATATTTCGAATAATATAAATCAAAATCTGCTAAAACTATAAATATCATTCAATTTAATAATGAAATCTACTAAAAATCTTTTTGATTCATGAAAAAAAGTATCCAAATGTCAAATTTGAAAGCTGTCAAAAAATGGTATCGGAGGACCCATCTATTAGCACGGGTATTAAATACCCGTGCTAATAGATGGGTGGTGTTAGCATTTCGTGCTGGTTTCGTATGTTCCACATACTTAAACATTTTTGCCACGAAAAGTTAACATCTTTTGATGTTAACTTTTCGTGACACAAATGTTTAGGTGGAACATACGAAAAATGCTAACACCAAGGCCAAATGAAACGCGTTGATGCTAAAAATGTTGAAAATGTTGCAAATCCGTGCTTAACTGGAACGGGCCTTCGTTCGCTATTCGTTTCGAATCGAAAGAAGACTTTTGTAGCCATGGCCGGTAAAACCTTTGGAAAAAAAATCGTTTCGAAATTTGAAATTGAATGTAAATTGTGAATGTGTTAGTTTTTTGGGTTAGTTCCGGTAGTAGTTAGTTATTACGAAATATTAATTCGCGTTTCTTTGATAGAAATCTGTTTGCGTTGAGCTCATGAAGCAAATACAAAGTACTTTGTATTTGCTTCATGGTTGAGCTAGTACTCCTATTTTGTGTGAAGTGAAGATTATCTGGGAAGTTAATTATTAGTGCCTTCTTACGTATTTTTTGCGATATAGACGCTACTTAAATTGTGGGTGGTTTTGTAAAAATTTTTGCAATAAAAGCTTACGTATTTTGAGGGTTAATTTGTAAAAAAATCCATTTTTACGATGCCTCACCGTTGTGCATTTGGATGTTACAGGTTACAAGTTTCAGGTAAGAAATCATAAAGGGTATAATTTAAATTGTTACCAGAAATATTTTTAGGACCCTAAGCCGTAGTACCAAATAAAATAAATAGCATCAAAAAAATTAAAATGACTGTATAAAGGGTCCTAAAATATATAATATTTTGGTCCAAAATAAATAAACACACAAACAAATATTTGCACGTTTTGTCCAAATATTCTTTTTGCTTCCCAAAATGGATAAATGGTCACCAAATAATGTCTTACAAAAAGATTAATATTACTACCAAAAACCTTACTTCAAATCTGTTGACTGTCATTCAAAATTAATAAATTTAACCCAGATTACTTTAATGTAAAACTAAAATTATTATTACTTCCCTTTATTCCTTTAGTACTAATTAATGTTATAAGTACCTACGAATATACCTAATAAAACATATTTGCATTCAGAGTAGCTATTCCAACCCGGGTCCCAATCGAAGTCGATTACTATGCGGACCCGATAGAAGTGTAATCAAAAAATAACTTATAGGATAAAACTGAAAACTGTAGGTTAGGTTACATATTGTGACCACACACGAAGCGAGCTAAGTGAGCTTAGCATGAAACTGAAAAGACACTGCATGTTTCATACGCCGGGTCCGAATAGCAATCGACTTCTATATAGGGACCCGGGTACGAATAGACACAGCTATTTTCATTTTACGTTTGTTTCTTTATTTCACAGTAATATTTGAAACCTAAATATAATATTTGACTTATCATATTTTAATCAATTTCATATAACTATGAACAATTGACACAATATAATATTTGGTATTAAAAAGAAATTCGATTAACTGTTCGTTTTTTAGCTCAGAAAAAAATACCAAATTAATACTCGTAACATAAAATATTGGTAACATCAATTTAGTAACAATGTATAATATTTGGTCTGAAATGAATTTTATAGGCGTTCATATATTTTTATGACAATCAATAAAAATAATAATTGGATCTATTTTATAATATTTTGGAAACACAATTTGGTGACCATTTATCCGTTTTGGTAAGCGTTTCGAATTTTATTGGTAGTAAAATAGGTACATTTTTGGTAGGCGTTTAAACACAAGCCAATCATAAATATCATGAGTAAGAAATCATAAATAAAATATGGTTATATTACCTATTACCTAATAGGTATATTATTATTAAATAGCCAGAGAAAATAGTAACAACATAATAGAAATAAGAAAAAAAAGATACTTTGGTATCTAGACTTGTCAAATCAGAAATAGATTGGAAGAGACCTAAAATGTACTTCTCATCTAATCCCATCTATGTATTTTGCATACGCAAAAGACTGTGTGACTTACGTTGTACTTACCATTATTTTTATTTCAGATGTGATGCACGTCTTTCCAAATCCGCAAAAGTTCCCAGAACGTTTTAAAGCATGGGTTGATCTCGTTGGTGGAAGCTTGGGTTCATTGACAGACCTCGAAATTTATAAGAAGAAGAGGATTTGTGATATCCATTTCACTCATGACCATCGCAATCGCTTTAAACGTTTAAATGCATTGGCAGTGCCATCCCTTCATTTGCCAAGTAAGTTTGAGTATTATTTGCTTATTTAACATATACTAATATTTAACTCTTAGGAATACACAATTTTTTATAGATAATATTTGGTGTATACAAAATATTATATTCTTACAGATCTTATATTCTTATATTACATTCTTACAGAGATTGCAAAATGAAATTAAACAAATTTAAATAGGTAAATATTGTTATAGGCACATCTGTAGTGCAATATTCTTCACCTGCTGATGATGTTGATGTTGCTTCTATTCCCGCTGCTGAATCTGTTTCTACTGCTGCTACTGTTCCTGATTTTGCAAGCTTGGGTAGGTACCTTGTTTTAAATGAAATTGCTTTGCATTCAATGTATGACTGGTAGTCAATGTGTTCATGTGGTCTGTGACACTACCACAAGGGCGGATCCAGGAGAAAGGTCATGGAGGTCATGACCTTGGCTGGGTCCAGGACCTAGGTAGACCACTAATTAAAATTGTTAAATATAATGTTTTTATATATTTTTTATCAAAAATTAGATTTTATGTAAGTACCTTCAATATTTAATTAATTTAATATAATATTTTGTATAATGGCAAACGCATTATTTGGAAACGAATGCATCTAAAATTAACCGCCCCACCGCCACCGCCACCTTTTATCTGATGTCACATTTCATGTGACACTTGTGTGCGCTTTGTTTTGACTACCGTCTAGCAAGACCTAACCTCAATGAGGATCAGTACAACTATCACAAACTTGTTCAAATTAGTATTCACATTATTCTTTATGACATACGAATGGTATATGTTTTTGAATTATCGAAATCGATCCATTAGTCACCGAGATATTGAGTTTTAAACCTAGACCCGTGCGGGCGGTTAAGGGCCCATGGCGCGAAAAATAGCAAAAAGGCCGTCTGACCGGGAAAAAATAAATTTAAATTCTTAAATTATGTGTTTACACAATCACCATCACCATTTTTCAAATTTACATACCATTTCGCTCTGGTCGCCCTATTACAGATAAAATGGATGCCATTTTTGAAAAAGTGGAGCAAGATCGGCATGTCAGTAGTTACGACGTAGCTGAAGAACTGGGAATTGACCACAAAACAGTTTTGGCGCATTTGAAAAAAACTGGGTACACAAAAAAGCTCGACATTTGGGTACCTCACGAGCTCACTGAAAGAAACCTAATGAACCGTGTACTCATTTGTGATTCTTTATTACGACGTAATGAAACCGAACCATTTTTGAAGAAGCTGATAACTGGTGATGAAAAGTGGATCACGTACGACAAGAACGTGCGAAAAAGGTCGTGGTCAAAGGCCGGTCAGGCTTCACAGACTGTGGCGAAACCCGGGTTAACTCGCAACAAGGTGATGCTGTGTGTGTGGTGGGATTGGAAGGGCATTATTCATTATGAGCTGTTACCACCAGGCAGGACCATCGATTCTGAACTCTACTGCGAACAACTGATGAGATTAAAGCAAGAAGTTGAGAGAAAGCGGCCGGAATTAATCAACAGAAGGGGTGTGGTTTTTCATCATGATAACGCTAGACCTCACACATCTTTAGCCACTCAGCAAAAATTAAGAGAGTTTGGCTGGGAGGTGTTAATGCATCCGCCGTATAGTCCTGACCTTGCACCTTCAGATTTCCACCTGTTTCGGTCTCTTCAGAATTCTTTAGGCAGTGTCAGGTTAACATCACGAGAGGACTGCCAAAACCACTTGTCGCGGTATTTTGACCAGAAGTCCCAAAATTTCTATAGCAATGGGATCATGTCCTACAAGATGGCAAAAAGTTATCGAACAAAATGGTACCTACATACTTTAGTTAAATGTAAATAAACTATATTAAAAAATGTTTTGAATTTTCTTAAAAAATGCGAAGAAACTTTTTCCCCAACCTATTATTATGATGACGACATGGAGCTGATCTGATGTTGGAGCTGAAAGGTGGCCATAGGAACTCCGCAATAAAACGACATAGCACCATCGAGTTTCAGCTCGTTTGATTCGTATTGACGAGAACTTTGATCCTATATGCTAACCAGGGTCTGATACTGGATATGGAAGGTTGCCATAGGAACTCCGCAATCAAACAATGCAACCCCATCGAGTTTAGGCTCGTTTGATTCGTATTGACGAGTACTTTGATCCTATATGGTAACCAGGGTCTGATGCTGGATCTGGAAGGTGGCCATAGGAACTCCGCAATCAAACAACGCAACCCCATCGAGTTTGGGCTTGTTTGATTCGTGTTGACGAATACTTTGATCCTATATGGTAACCAGGGTCTGATGCTGGAACTGGAAGGTGGCCATAGAAACTCCGCAATCAAACAATTCAACCCCATCGAGTTTGGGCTCGTTTGAATTGTATTGACGAGTACTTTGGACCTATGTGGTAACCAGGGTCTGATGCTGGAGCTGGAAGGTAGCCATAGGAACTCCGCAATAAAACGACACAACCCCATCAAGTTTGGGCTCGTTTGATTCGTATTGACGAGTACTTTGGTCCTACATGGTAACCAGGGTCTGATGCTGGAGCTGGAAGATAGCCAAAGGAACTCCGCAATAAAACGACACAACCCCATCGAGTTTGGGCTCGTTTGAATTGTATTGACGAGTACTTTGGACCTATATGATTTTTCTTGATGAGTACTTTGAGCCTAGCCTAGATAATATCCATACGCAACCCCATCAATTTCTTTTGTGCGACCTTCCCCAATTTAGGTGTCAAATGAAAGAGCTTGAATTGTAGAATTAATTGTAGAATATAGTATATTCTGAAAGACAATCTAATACAGGATGGCCGCCGTCACAAATTGACAGATTATTTTTATGTACAATCCCCACAATATGGGTCTGTATATGGGGTATCAAATCAAAGTTCGTAAAATACAGTACACCATGAAAAAAACTAAAACAAGATGGCCGCTATCACAAAAGATTTTTAAAAACAAGCTTTTCAAATCAAATCATTTATTTGCGAAATACAGGTCAATTTGTGGTGTTTACATTAAAAAGAAGTACATTTCCATATTTTACCGTCAGGTGTGCAAATACTTAGGTCAGTTTGGAATTATATCATGCTGAATTATAATTATTGGAATCTAATGTCAAAAAAAATCATGTCAAATAAATCAATTAATTAAAATTAATATACGTTTATGAATTGAAACAATGTTGTGCATAATAATATAATAATAACTCTCAATACAATGGTCAACTAGATTAAATAATAATAACACTCAATACTATGGTCAACTAGATTAAATAATAATTACACTCAATACTGTGGTCAACTAGATTAAATAAAAATAATATGTCATACTATGGTCAACTAAATAAAATGATAAAATCCATAGCGAGTTTTAATTAATTTCTAGCTTCCATGAATTCTTGGATACTATAATATGCTTTACTGACCAGAAACATCTTAAGCTTACGTTTAAATTTATTAATATTTCCTATTTGCAAGAGGTCGATAGGAAGCCTATTATATATTTGTGGTGCCTTACAAAATACACTATTATTCATCAGCCATGTTTGATTAGGGGGTAGATGTATTTTATATCTATGTCTAGCACTATTAAAATTCTTATATAAATGTAAATTCTTTTTGATAAATATTGCTGTTTCATAAACATACATACAAGGAAAAGTTAAAAGCTTTAACTGTTGAAAGTATTCTTTACAACTATCCGTTTGCTTTAGTTTACAAATAGACCTAATACATTTTTTCTGTGCTTTAAATACAGCGACACTTTCCGTTGAGTTTCCCCAGAAAATCAGACCATATCTCAAAATAGATGCTACGTGTGCATGATATGCGGTCACCACCGTAGAGGTACCTACTATTTTTGAGAGCATATAAAGAGCATACGAGAACCGGCTTAATTTGTTGCACACGCTCTCTATATGCATTTTCCAGTTCAAGTTACAGTCAATATTTAAACCTAAAAATTTTGTGTATTCGACTTCGTCAATCTTCTTGCCATTATAATTAACATTAAGTTGAGGGGGTTTCGACCTGTTCCGGAATGTCATTAAACAAGTTTTATCTAAATTTATTTGCAAGTTGTTAGATTTAAGCCAAAATATAATAGAATAAAGTGTATCATTAATTTCCTTTTCAAGAGTTTGATAGTTTTTATTTGTGAATATTGCTGTACTGTCATCAGCAAATAAAATCATTGGTGTTTTTACTGCTGCCGGAAAGTCGTTTATATACACGGTTATTTTTTTATCACCCTGGAAAATTTTAGGGACGCTTCAGGACACATCCAATATTATATAAAAAATAAAAAAAATTAAATAAATAAAAAAAAAATCTCTAAAAATGCTGCTCTCGACTAGTGCAACATTTTTTGTATTTTTTAAAAAATTAATATAAAATTAAGGATGGGGGTTATTTATTTTATTTATATTTAAATCATTCTAATACCATGCCGTGAAGCGTCCCTTAAAATTTCCAGGGTGATAAAAAAATAACCGTGTATATTAGGAATAGCAATGGAGCCATCACACTACCCTGCGGTACACCATATTGAACTGTTCTGTAGTCTGATTGATAGTTATTTTCTGTTTTAGATTTAGGGCAAATTTTTGTGATAACAGTTGCTTGCTCTCTGTTGCTCAAGAATGATTTTACGAGATCGAGTACGCTACCCCTTATTCCATACATGTATAGTTTTGATGCTAATATGTCATGATTTACGTAGTCAAAGGCTTTGGTCAGGTCCATATATAAGGCACATACAGGATTTTTCTGATCAAGATTCGTTATAATTTTTTCTAAGAATTGGTATATAGCCATGTATATATTTTTATCTTTTCTAAAGCCCACCTGTTCCTTTACTAAAATATTATGTTTTTCAAAAAAGTTATACAAACTGCTATGCATTATTTTAATGTCCTAAAAAAAGAAAATAAACTTTAATTTATTTTTTTATTACAATCTATCGAATGGCTTCAATGCACTAAAAAGTGCGTTGAGCACAAGAAAATATTCATTTCATATTTGTTTATTACTAAAATATTATGTATTTTATATAAAATAATTTGTAGATACAACTAACAATAAAGAACTCGGTAGTCATTAAAATATTTCGTATTATTTGAGTAATTAGTTTAAAAAAAGTTTTTTTAAAAACAAGCTTATATTATAATGCCTTAAAAGAGGAAAATAAACTTTAATTTATTACAAGATATATTTTCTTATAAAAATATAAAAGCTTGTCCCGAGAATTAGGATAAACAATAAAACAATTTAACTTGATTTGTAATAAATAACGTTTTGTACAACATTGTCATACTGTAACACCGTTTTTTTCTTAAAATTTAATAAAACACAAATTTTGCAAAAACACTTTGGTTTCACTGTAGTTTTAACACAAATTGCACAACTAAAATCATAATTACAACAACTTTGTCAATTAATTTCACAATATCAATGTCAAATGTCAACGTCAACGTCGTTTCACGTCGCGTCAGTGACATTTGCAATTATCTTTGGTCATTATTCAATTTTTGCATAAACAAAATAAATCTCGCGTTTATCCTGGCCTTATTTACAAAGATAGTTTTTTTTCGCCCAAAATCCCGTGCTTCCATTTGGGTGGGTTGATTTTCTCAAAATTCGGAATTTGACATTTAGACCGTTTGTTTTGATCATTTCTATAGACATATTATAATAAAATACACTTAAAGCTACAGATCATATAATTATGGTTTCGTCGAATAGAATTTGGAAAGCATTCACAGTTTGTTTATGGTTAATTTTACATTACGTTTTGTTTTTCAACCAAACTTATAACCTTGGCTGGAAATACTTATTGCAGATTGTAGAATTTCGAAAGATCCGTATGTTGACTCGACACATCTTGAATCAAGTTAAGAATCTTACGAGTGTTATGAACTGAATTTGGTTTCGTCGCCAATACGACGCTTAACATTCGGCAAACGGACCTCGGTTCTAGTAGCTGCATAAATGCAAATCTGTGCGTGAATGGAACGCGCCCTATCTCACCGTAGTCTGTGAACGCGTCTATGCTATGATCTCGGAACTGGATAACTAGTCTGTGAGACATCGACCGAAGTAATTTGTTATTGATTAGGTAGGTACCTACCTAGGATTTGCGAACAGCATTTTAAATCTTAATTTCTGCGAATAAAATCCATAGGTATTTCTCTCGTTTTCCGTGTGAATTTAATTTGAAAAGCTATTTCCAAAGTCAGTTCTTTTTGTTTTCAGCTTGAAGAGTAAAGCTAAGGATAAAATACTATATTTACTCGCCGGCACGCGATTAATTAAATTAAATGGATTTATTGTATCAATAAGTGCAAAAAATCAATAAGGTATCTGATTAACTTATTATATTTCATGATTTAAAACAGATTTTGTTAATTTTATTTTTATTTGTGGGTAAATTGATTATTAAATCAAACATATTACATTTCCAAAATTCGCCTTTTTCATCCCCTATTTCATTAAAAAAACCTGATAGTAAGCGGCATCTTAGTGGGATTAAGGCATATATTGAGTAACACTTGCGAATTTCCTGTTAAATTCAAAATTTTCACAATATTAAGTTTCACCTTCTTTGGCAAATAACTTTCAAATTCAAATTCAAATTCAAAAATCTTTATTCTACATAGGCCTTTACAGGCACTTATTGACGTCAAAACAAAGCAAAACATTCTAATTTAAAGGAAACATAAATTTAACCTTGTATGTGCATACATCCTGAATATACCTACTCAAGATGTCTGCAAATACAAGTAGTAATGAAAAAAAAAAAAAAAAAGTTGAATCTACACCTGTTCGGAAATTGGGAGAGCCTTCTCGAGAAGAACAGGCAAGAAACTCGAAAGGTCAAATTTTTTATCTCCTCTTTTAAATCGCCACTTACAATTTTGGTTTTGTTACATAGTCATTGAAACTTTTTAAAAAAAATACAATCGGTATGCTTACATACACTTAAAATGTCAAAAAATAAGTTATAGACGTATACATTAATCATAATACAATAAATAATGTTGTTACCAAACATTTGATAACTTAGTCTAATTCAAAATCAGTGTCAGTTCTTTTCTGCCAACAACATTTGTTAACATCAATAGCTATACACAACAACACGATTATTGACATTATAACGAATAATAACTTCATATTAACACCAGGCATTCAACTCACAGATTAAGCTGTTTTCTTTTTATTAATAGCAGTAATTATACACAAAATAGGTGCTCTCCCCTCCATATGTCCTTTTTATTAACTACCCAATAAGAAACTTTGACAATTCATTGAAAATTATGTTTGGAATTAACTTGCAATGTTTATTACATGAAATTCAGATGTATTGACTGGGATTCCTTCAGAACTCAGTGTTAGACCCACTGACCTCAAGATCATAGGCATATTTAATTATATTTTTAACCTAACACTGTGCTATGAATCTCCAGGGCAGTTCCCGGAGGCCGTAGGGCTCCGCTGCTTGACTTTAGAGCCAGATGAACTAACCTATTATCAAGGAGGAATTCTGTGGAGCTAAATATATTAATATAAAACAGGAATATTATATCTCTGACCCGTGATCGCAGAAACTTAGCATTGAAGGTATGATCCACTAACAACCGCTCCGGGGAAGGCCACTAATTAAAAAAAAAAGGAAACCTATAACTATTTGTTCGTGTACTTTATTGCCCCTCATTTTGTAGTTTTGTACCCAATTTGTACCTGATTTTTACCTGCCGAGATTGATCAAACAAACCTGAACCATCCTGCCCTTGGCTTGTATTAATTAAACATTTAGTTAAGTGCTTTGCATTAAGGGAGTTTATTTACTTAAGTAACATATGCCTAAGTGAATTATAATTATGTACCTACAGGAATAAAGCTTTTCATTTTGTATCGGACTAAAGGAATAAGTTTGTTTTTTTTTCTTTAACTTCAAGATTTCCCTATATTTCTACAATTCAGCAAGAAAAAGCATTACAATACACATATGACAATGCTGTGCAATACTGAAATTTAAATGCATATATGATCCCTTTTTTGAAAAACTCGAATCCGTTATAACTGCTGCCTCGTGGAAACTCGGTGTCCTGAACAAGGTGCGTAGGTATTTTGCGCCGGACCAACTATGCCTGTTGTATAAAACTCAGGTTAAGTCTTGCGTGGAATATTGCTCGCACTCCGGCTCCGCTCAGTACCTCCTTGATGCTCTGGACAGATTGCAGCGTAGCGCTATTCGAATAATTGGCGTTGTAGAGGCAACTAACACCCTCGAGCCTCTACAACTTCGACGTGACATCGCCTCTCTTAGCGCCTTTTACCGAATGTTCCACGGGGAATGCTCTGAGGAGCTCTTTAACCTTATCCCTCCCTCTCCATTCCTTAACAGAAACACGCGTAAGGGTCTACGGAGTCATCCTTACACCGTATCCTCCTTTTCACACCGTACCAAGAAATTCCAGGATTCCTTCTTCTTTTTTTTTATTGCTACTAAGTTGGCAAAAAAGCAAACTGCCCACCTGATAAGTGGTAACAGTCACCTATAATACATGACATTCGCAGTAAAACTGCAACCCCCACAAGGGCCACAGAGTACATTACCAACTTGTGACTTAAGATGTTAAGTCACGGTACCCAGTAATTTCAGTGCCATATCTTACCCTTCAAACCGGAACACAGCAATGCAAGCACTGCTGCTTTGCGGCAGAAATAGGTAAGACGGAGGTACCCAAGCACACGACCTTGGTACAGAGTCTCCCTCCGGTAAGTCTTCTGTCATTCATCCCACACTTGGAATTCTCTACCTGCGCACGTGTTTCCTCCATCCTACAACATGGGTTCCTTCAAAAGATGTGTGAAAAACATCTTCTAGGCCGGCAAGGGGCGGGGGCAGGTTGGATAGTGGATGTCCTCCCTCCTCTATCTGTCAACTCATTTGGGCCTCTTTCACCACTTAACATCAGGCGGGAGGAGGTCATTTGCCAGGCCCTCCATAAAAAAACTGTTTAAGTACCTTGCCCGTGTGTATTTACTTGGTAAGCCTTAAATAAATAAATATTGGTAATTCTAAGAAAAAAATATTTGTTTTCTAAAATGGGTAAATCTTGCGACAAGCAGAATATTTTATTAAAAACTAGCTGTGCCGGCGAACTACGTTTCGCCATAATATAAAAAATAGTTTACGACCTAGTCTCAGATCTACCGAATGTGCACAAAAAATTTCATAAAGATCGGTCAAGTCATTTCGGAGGAGTTTGGTAACAAACACTGTGACACGAGAATTTTATATATTAGACTAGCTGTGCCGGCGAACTACGTTTCGCCATAATAACGGCGAACTTACATTTCGCCATAATAAAAAATAGTTTACGACCTATTCTCAGAGCTACTAAATATACACAAATAAATTCATAAAGATCGGTCAAGCCGTTTCGGAGGAGTTTGGTACAAACACTGTGACACGAGAATTTTATATATTAGATGTATCATGTAATAAATTAAAATTTATTTTCGTCTTATTAGGGCTTTAAAATTAAATCCTAGTGTGGGGCGACTTTTTTTAAATCTTTTTACTATTATTTTATATTTTATCATTTTGTAACCGCATGGCCGCCATTACGAAACTCGACCAAAGTACTTGTCATTACGAAACAAACGAGCCCAAAACTCGATGGGCTTGTGTCGTTTTATTGCGGAGTTCCTATGGTCACCTTCCAGTTCCAGCATCACACCCTGGTTACCATATAAGATCAAAGTACTCGTCAATACGAATCAAACGAGCCCAAACTCGATAGGGTTGTGTTCTTTTATTGCGGAGGTCCTATGGCCACATTCCAGCTCCAGCATCAGACGCTGGTTACCATATAGGACCAAAGTACTCGTCAATACGAATCAAATGAGCACAAACTCAATGGGGTTGTGTCGTTTTATTGCGGAGGTCCTATGGCCACCTTCCAGCTCCTGCATCAGACCCTGGTTACCATATAGAACCAAAGTCCTCGTCATCACGAATCAAACGAGCCCAAACTTGATAGGTTTATGTCGTTTTATTGCGGAGGTCCTATGGCCACCTTCCAGCTCCAGCATCAGACCCTGGTTACCATATAGGACCAAAGTACTCGTCATTACGAATCAAACGAGCCCAAACTCGATAGGGTTATGTCGTTTTATTGCGGAGGTCCTATGGCCACCTCCCAGCTCCAGCATCAGACCCTGGTTAACAAATAGGACCAAAGTACTCGTCAATATGAATCTAACGAGCCCAAACTCGATGGGGTTGCGTCGTTTTATTACGGAGTTCCTATGGCCACCGTCCAGTTCCTTCATCAGATCAGCTCCATGTTATCATAACATTGCATTGTCACGATATACATATTATTATGTGCAAAATTTACAGTGCAAGCTAAATAAAAGCTTGTAAAAATAAAAGTTGATCAAACACATCCCTGTATTTACTATAGTATAACACAGTAAATAATAAACACCTATTAAATTCAAAATTAACATCTACGATATTTTGCTAGGCGGCCGTACCGATTGCGCGACCGAGTGCGCTTGTGTGCGTGAGCGACGCACACAAACAGAGACTAGAGAAATTTACCTAAACTAGCTCGGGCTCGCTTCAAGAAAAAATTCAATTTTAACACGTTCTCTGCCAACGCGGTCAGTGCTGACCGACAGCGAATTTTCCCTTTAGGCCGAGCAAAAATCACAGTTCCATTCAAATTTAGTCGAAATATTTTTTTGATCAGATACTTATATTCAATGTCCAAATATATGTTTTTCTTAACAAAAGTCAATTTAAGTCAATACTTATGGAGATATTAATGTCGGACAGCACTGACCGACGTGGCGCCTGGAGACAAAAATTCGATTTTCCGTTACGGTGGGCCACGCGGGTCGCGGTGTCGGGTCCCCTCCCGCAGCTCCCGGGCTTTACATCTCACACCCGCGCCGCGCTCACGCAGTTGACGCCCGTTCGTTTCTTGAGTTCACCGTCACATAGAGTAACTGTTATTTTAGCGTATTTATTTGTTTATAGTATTTAAATTTATTATCAGTATGGACGAATGGTTTTGAGTTTACTGAAGATATTTTAACTCAGATCGACAACATTGAAATCGATTTTCTCGACAAAACTTTAAACCAATACGACTTTAGCGAAGTGTGAGACATGGTGACGTTATATCGCCGAAGCTGTTCACAGCTGCGCTGGAGGATGTATTTAAGCTTTTGGACTGGAGAGAACTCGGCATCAACATAAACGGCGAGTACATGACTCATCTTCGTTTCGCCGATGATATCGTGGTCATGGCTGACACCGTGGAAGATCTAGGCACAATGCTCGAAGACCTCTGTAGAGTTTCCCAACAAGTGGGTCTCAAAATGAACATGGACAAGACCAAAAATATGGTGAATTCCCATGTAGTACCCACTCCTGTGAAGGTTGGCGGCTCTACACTGGAAGTTGTTGACGAATATGTTTACCTGGGACAAATAGTCCAGCTCGGTAAGTCCAACTTCCAGAAAGAGGTAAATCGACGAATCCAACTCGGCTGGGTAAGGTTCGGGAAGCTACGCAGCATATTCTCGGTCAATCTACCGCAGTGTCTTAAGACGAAAGTCTCCAATTCGTGCGTGATGCCAGTGATGACGTACGGAACTGAGACGTGGCCATTTACAATGGGTCTTATCAGAAGGCTCAATGTCACTCAAAGGGCAATGGAGATTTCTCTACGCGATCGCATCAGAAATGAAGAGATCCACAGAAGAACTAGAGTCGCCGACATAGCCCAAAGAGTTGCAAACCATAAGTGGCAGTGGGCAGGAGACATAGCTCGCAGGACTGACGACCGTTGGGGCGGAAAGGTCCTTGAGTGGCGGCCGCGTACCGGGAGACGCAGCGTTGGTAGGCCCCCCACAAGGTGGACCGACGATCTGGTGAAGGTCGCGGGAAGCCGCTGGATGCGGGAGGCGCAGGACCGATCGGTTTGGAGATCCCTGGGGAGGCCTATGTCCAGCAGTGGGCGTCTCTTGGCTGAAATGATGATGATGATGATGACATTTGGCCGTACACTGGCCTTCATTCACTTTTTAGTGAATGAAGACTTTTTAGTGAAAGATACCCTAATATAATACCAGCTCACCGAAGGTATTAAATTAGGGTTACCCTCGCTTTTCGTGGGATCCCATCATCAGATCCTGACTTTGGTGACCTTGAGACCATCCCAGGAGTATACTCTATCGAATACAAAAAGAATTTTGAAAATCGGTCAACAATTGGCGGAGTAATCACGTAACATATACACAAAACACGTTGGAGACACGTAAAAATTTAATGGTTTTCCTCGATTTTTTGGGATCCCATTATCAGATCCTAACTTTGGTGACCATGGGACCACCCTTGGAGTATCCCCTGTCGAATACAAAAATAATCATCAAAATCGGTTCATAAACGACGAAGTTATTTGCGAACAAACATAAAAAAAAGCATATACTCATATACGGTCGAATTGAGTAACCTCCTTTTTTCGAAGTCGGTTATAAATATACTTTAGTTGGGATACACTTTACTTGAAAATTTCAAAATACAGATTTTTTTGTATTTTAATTTACATAGAACGTAAGTGCGCAAATTATTTTGATTGATTTATTCAATGAGAATTTTTACTCTTTGGCAATTGTAGTTTTTTTTCTAAGTCCTTTGCGTTTTTCAAAAACCAACTTGATTTGTAGTAACTGGAGGGCCACGCGGGTCAACGAATATGGGATTTAGTTTGATAGCACTGCCCTACGGCCCGTAAGAATTGATCGCAAACACTCGTAAGCCGCGGTCAGCACTGACCGACATGGCTCAAACGGAAAGTCTAGTTGTCGACCAGCACTGACCGACGCGGCCTTAACGGAAGGATGCATTTTTTCTTTTGGCGTTCAACGTGTTAATACTACGTTTATGAAATATCCATAAATATAAATCAATTATGTCAGATAATCGCCCATGTTAATAGTTTCTGGATATTCCACTTTAAAAAAAAATGCGTTTTCCGTCACTGGTGCGGGTGACGCCGATCGGCGTTTTCCAGAGGTTGACAACTATAAAATATCTGTGTATAGTAAATTTGTTTTTTTGACGATTTTGTCGTAATGGTTATAAATAATGTTACGAAAATATGATTTTATTATTTGCTTTAAGTTATCGTCCATAAAAAAAACAAAAGCATGAATAAATTTTTGTGTTTGGGTTTCCCAAATACGAATTGGTTATTTTTTCATTACTTTAGTAATGAAATAGTTGATAGGTATTCTCACCTACTATATGGCAATCAAAATATTTAATAAGCTTCCGCCTGACATTTTGAGTCAACCGACGGAAAAAAATATATTCAAAAATAAGTTGTTTCATTGGCTCCTACTTGATCAAGGAATATAATAATATATGGAAAAAAATATTTTGATTAAATTTGACATATTATTAATTATGTATTGTTGACATTTAAAATATGTAAAAATATATTGACATTATTATTTTGAATTAAAATAGAATTTACTACATTTGCATGCCTACAGACACAAGGCAGAATATTGTTGAAACTAGTCATAAGAAACATTGTCGCCCACCCGAATGTATTGCACACAATATTGTGCAAATTAATATTCTGATTTCTGATTACGTCCGACAACTTTTACCTGTTTCTAACCGACTTCGAAAAAGGATTAGGTTCTATGCTCGGCTGTATCTATTTTTTATATTATGTTTATCGATTACTCTGCCATTTGTGGGCCTATTTTCAAAATTCTTTTTGTAATCGAAGGAGCATCTGATGATGGGATCCAATGGAAATCGAGGGAAACCCTTGAATTTCATAGGCACGTCCAGCTTGTTTCATGTTTTTGCTGAAGATATTCAGGTATTTGCCTCTGGTAGTCATCATATCATGTTAGGGAGCTGATGATTGATTTCTGGTACATTAGGAGTTTGAGAATAATTATTTTAAAACTTTTTAGAGCGAACGGTAAGTAATAGAGTTATTCCGGTGTTTGCCTTGGCTCAAATTCTAATATTCATGTATTAAATTAACTGAAAAGATTGAAAAAAAAAAATACAAGAAATAAAACTGACTTCAAAGCACCAAAAAGTCATAAATAATGTAAGAATACATACAACATCACAGTTTTATATTGAAGTCGGTGCTAAGCAATGATCACCTCGAAAGTCTTAAAAATATAAGAACAATTAATATAGGTGGTTACTAATTTGGCACCGACTTCAATAAAAATATGATAAAAAATTATCAATAAATTTTCAATTATGTTATTTTATTATTATGTAAATAATAACCTATAATATAAACGTTGGAAGCGGACTATCATTTCATTTGAGTCAAGCCATTATCGTACTGTTCCTTTTCTGCACATCAGTCCTTTTTTTGAGGCAGGGGAATCATTTGCGGCTTCGACAAGGGGTTCAGCTGACTAGGTCGCCCACATGGATATGCCGTAGGACTTGGGCACACCAGCGGCTATTACAGTTATGTGTTCCCCTACCCGGCTTAACTACCCTCCGAAACCTCTCCGCTTCCGGTGGAGGTACGTTCGGGCTCAGAAAGCCAATTCACGGAACGAAAAGCAAAGAACCTGGGAACAGGCCCAGCAGCCAACAAGGTGGGGTTTCGGCAAGGGAGGGGTCACTAGGTTGTCAGTCTGACTGGGGTAACCCTTTCCCAGTTGCCTAGGTTAATTGGAGAGAACCTGGACCTCCACCACTCGGATACAGAACCCCGTTGGGGTCTTCGGCAGGACCTAAAAATTATACCCGCCGTCTTGTCGACTGCCACTAACAGGCCTAAGAGGCGAATGCGTCAGAACGACCCACGCAAAGTGGGCCGCCTCTTCATACGTCGGTGCTTTCACCACGACCAGCGTATCGTCGGCGAAGCACACGAACTATATTTTCGGTAGGAAGTTGTCTCGCAGCCAGCACCCAATTGGACGTAGAACTGACCCCTGGGCTACTTCCGCCGACACCGCCCATCTGTGAACGCTGCTATTCACTTCCTCATTCACAATCTCTCTCCTGCGAAGGTAATCGTGTATGAGGGACCAGAAATAGAGTGGAACTTCGTGAAAGCTAAGCGCGAAGCGATGCGCCTCCTTGTATGCTTGACGAAGCGTTTTCTCTTCGTTGAACTTCGTGCCGCCTGCATCGTAAGAAGGCATGCCTGGCTCTTAGGGTGGTGGTGCGTAGATCTATGATTGTCTGCGACCATCAGAATACTTGGGGCCCTCGTTCGTGAGGTTCTTCCTTCAGCATGGCAGCATCTCAGAAAGCTGTGAGGTCTCCCACGAAGTGCGTCACAATTGCGTTGGCAGCGCCAGCGATATGCGAGGGCAGATTAGAACACTACCGCACCATGCTGCCTCCAACGCCACCCCCGGCTGGAGTTGAGTGATCGCCCATGTAGGGAAGGCGGATGCACCAGCAGCTCCCGCCGCCCTCGGAAACATCGATGAGGAAAAGATTGCATATCGGATATACCGGTGATCCGACATGCTCTACTTCTCGGTCTCCACTTTCCAGTCTCTCATCCTGGAGGCGAAGGATGCGGTGGCTATGGCCACATGGATTATCAACGTCCCTTGCCGCACACATGCCGGGGTGGCTCCTCTGTTGAGAGCTTCAAATCCCAAGCTCAACGCCCAAGACTTTGTAGCCTACCCCTAGCGTCGGTAGTGGAATAACCCCAGACACGCGACTTTGCGTTGAGGTCACCCTCCACCAGCAATTTGTAGGACGCCGTCCTCCTAACCACTCCCTCTACCACGGCTAAGGGAAAAGTATGTGGAAACCACCACCCTACTTGATGGCCATAAATAACCTGGCCCTCCATTAGAGAAAAAGAGAGGGCTAAATTTCCAGCCGCTACCACAGCAGCCGCCAAGCCATCCGTAGACCCGGCCCACCTAGCGGATCAGGGTACCATGTACGGCTCGACTACGACTGCGAAGTCTATCCGCTTGGAGAAGATTACCCGCGGATCTTCTGGCCCTTGGCTGTGTCCATGGATGTCTCCTCCCTGAGGGGGTGTGGTGGCATCTATGAAGTCACCACTCTTACTGGCAATAACATGCCTCTCACAGGGTTGCCTGTGGTTTGATAGGTGGCCGATCTCAGAAGACACGGCACATCACACTGATGAAAGCCGCATATCCTTGCAAACCGTAGTGGAAACATAGTTTGCTGCAGTCTTTGGCCGAATAACAGCATGACACAGGGTTTACAGTCTCCATGCAACGGAAGCAACGCATTGGCCGTTAGTCTAGTAGTTAAATCGAAGCATAGCTGCAACGCACTGTCACTCGGGTAACCTCTTCCACCTTTTTATCCACTTCCACTGAACCTGTCACTCGGCTAACCTCTTCCACCTTTTTGGCGACTTCCACTGAACCGGCTGCAAAGGTTGTCACTGCCCTCTGGCTCCAGTATGAACTTTCTCTACTCTTACGTGGGCCTGAGGGCTGCTTGTGATGGACGCTAAGGCGTCTCTTAGCTTCTCTGCAGACCCGGAGCCATCCAGACCAGTGACTTTAATATCCGTCATTTGATGGTCCTGGTCACCACCAAGGCATCATCACCAAGTATCTCTCCGATCCGAGCAGCCAACTGGTCTGCTAGAGGTTTCTTTAGGGAGCTCCATGATTGCAGCTCCCGTAACCCCTACACGGAATGTTGCAACGATGCCAAAATCGTCCAGCCGAATGGACGCTTAAGCCTTAGCTACAATGTCCTTATATGACGTACCATTTGCCACCACATCTGACTTCAGCGCGATGACAACTACCAAGTCTGAGGTGCCTTTGGCATCTTTGGCTTGGCGGTAACGGCTGTAACAGGCACAGCCACAGTAGCAGCCTGTTTCTTTCGCTCTATTTTACCACCGTGGACCATCTACCTAGTACTGGTAAGGTGCTGAGATGAGATGGCCCCTCCTCTGGCTACACCTTTTTTTTAAGATAAATTTGAGCGCGTTTGACCACAATCTTGCCTGACGGAAAGCGAAGATGTGGTCTAAGCACGCAAACTCAAATAGTGCCTATTAACTCTTGCTTTGAAAACCCCCAAGTTATACTTAATTGGAAACACAGACGCAGGAAGATCATTCCACAGCTTTCGTATGATAAAGGAGGAAGCAAATCGTTTGGTGTGAGTGGGTGGAATGTGACTACATATGGATGGACTCCCTCACCACGTCTTATCGTCCTACAGTGGAATGGTGCTGGTGTATTAAGCTATGCAATTCCTCAGCACACTCGCCGAAATGTAAACCTGTAGAATACAGTGAGACTTGCGACTAGACGGCGCTGTTCGAGGCTCTGAAGCTTTTTGGATACAAGCGATTCATCACCGATCAATTTTCTAGCACGCTTGCCCATGGAGTCCAAAGCATCGAGCTGGTATCGAGCTGAGTCATCCCACAGTTGGGAGCAGTACTCCATACAGGAGCGAACCTGAGCCGTATAGAGGCTCAGTAAATGCCGTGAGATAAAAAAATTGCGGACTTTTGCAAGGATACCCCATTTTTGGAAGCGGTCTTAGCCTTGGAGTATTGTGGCGACCCAACAATGTGCCACGTGGTGTTTAAATTTTAATCTAGTAAATAATGTAACTTAAGAACTTTGTGTACCTAATTACTTAGAGCTTGTGTATATCCTCCGAAGTTCAGTTTGGATGAAAGTTGCATACCAAGGAGTTCGAGGTGGTCGGCTATTCAGGTGCATTCCGTAAAGTGGGAGCAAAGTTGAAGGGGATCATTTTTGCGGTGAAGAGACACGCCTGCGTCTTTGAGAAATTGAACTCAACTAGATTTTTATTTACCCAATCGGACACAGTTTGGAGAGTCGCGTTTGTACGCAGAACCATTGCCCCTCTCTGGTGGTCAATATCCTGTGTGGTAGCTCTTACGCTGGATATCTCTCAATAACGGTGCTGTCATCGGCGTTCCCAAAAATGGTTTTAACATATCATTAATGTGTAACAGAAACAACATTGTAGAGAGAACAGATCTCCACTGACCTCAGTAGCTTCTACGGCTTATAGAAGCCGCATCAGGTTTTTTTCCTCGTGCACTCTTTTTTAATGGCCTTTTCTGTTTAATTTCCCTAGGCCTCTTCGGGAAATTCGCCGGAGGAGCCAGTGTCGGAGTATGGAGGACCTAGCTTGAATGTTGCTTCTCCCTGTTTCTCTGTGCTCTTCGGCTGCCAGAGGTGGTCGGTGTAACCTAGCCAGTAATAGCCATCCATCCGCCTTTACACCCTCGATTCTGGCTGACCAGCAAGCCTTTTCGCTAACTACGGTTGGTACCTAGAACTGTTATTTTTTAAACACACTATATCCATTATTGGTTTAGTGATCTTATGTGTTACGGCAGCGTTCATGATAGCAGTAATTGATGTTGTTCCTTTCAAAAATGATAGTTCTAGTTAGTAACCGAAGTTAGAGAATAGGCCTGCTGATGAGAAGCATATTTATTTATTATAAGAGAGAATGGCTGAAATATGAGATCGCACTCTGCCTGAACTTTAATATCAACACAATCACGCGAAGTCACTAGACGGCGGCTCGCACCGTATTCCGTGCACAGTCCTAACCATTGACGTATATAACTAGACGCGCTGTCCGGTACAGAGAAATTCACCACTCAACTGGAGCCAATCGGCACCAGTTGAGCTAGTCGATCGCGGGCGATCGTGATAGGTAGCCGAATTGCCGTGAAGATTGTGTCGTAAATTTTGCGTAAAATATGCCTTAAAACTTTAGTTTGACAATTGAAAACACTGTTAGTACGTATGAATATTGGTTTTGTATTTAAGATTTGTATTTCTGAGTAATTATATATTATTTTGATTAAAACAAATGAAAATGATTTCCGAACTGCGATCTACGCTCGACCGCCTTGACTTTGAACGCTTGACCTTAGTTATGCTGTCTCTTTTACTTTCATACGAGCAAGCGAGTACGCTACTGTCCACGCCTCACCCAGCGCTGCCCCGCGTCGAGACACAATTTTTGTTCGCAACAGCTTGTCTAGTTATATACGTCAATGGTCCTAACCAAAAAATTTTTACAAAACAAATAAAACCGACTTAAAAAACACCAAAAAGTCATAAATAATTTTAGAATACAACATCACAGTTTTATATTGAATTTGGTGCCAAAGTAACTAAGTAAGTACCTATATTAATTGATCTTTTCATTTTTTAAGACTTTCCAGGTGATCATTGCTTGGCACCGACTTCAATATAAAACTGTGATGTTGTGTTCAAAAATTATTTATGACTTTTGGCGTTTTTTAAGTCGGTTTTATTTTTTTGGAATTTTTTTTTCAATCTTTTTAGTTTATAATACATGCGTTTTAGGATTTGAGCCATGGCAAACACCAGAACAACTTAAAATAAAACGTCTTTCGCTCTATACAGTACTGAAAAAATTATTCCCGAACTCCTAACCTACCAGAAACCTTCCATCATTAGCTCAATAACATAATTGATGACTACCAAATGCAAATACCTGAACATCTTCAACAAAAACATGAAACACGTTGGACGCGCCTATGAAATTCAAGGGTTTTCCTCGATTTTCATGGGATCCCATCATCAGATCATGACATGGTAACAATGGAACCACCTCGGGAGTATACTCTTTCAAATAAAAAAAGAATTTTGGAAATCGGTTTAAAAATAACGGAGTTTAGGTAACAAACATAAATAAATACAACCGAATTGATAACCTCCTCCTTTTTTGAAGTCGGTTAAAAATAGTAATTATTGATAAAAAGACCATTATTTAGGGAATTTAAAGCAAAAATTAAGCGCTGTATAATTATGTTAAAATGCTATAATTTAACGAATATATTTCTAAAAACATCTAAAATATTTACAACCCCTGGAAAATTATGAAATTCTTAATGTTTGAATTTTTTGAGTACTTTCAATAGTAATTAGAAGATAATAATGCAATTTTGTATATAGAAAGCAAATTAATTTACTGTTTTTGGCCATAATTGTTTAAAAACTTCACTTATTACGTAAATTATTATTTAACACCAAAAAGGTCACAAAACTTTAAAACAATTTACTACAATACTTTTTAAATATTACAGAGGTATACTAGTGTGACACAAATGGCAGTTTTTGTGTGTTTTGTAATAAATTATGCGATAATATGTACAAATTCCTTACTCAGTGCTGAAAACGCCGATGTGCGTCTTTTTTTACTCTTACGGGGTGCGGCGGACGCCGATCGGCGTCATCGCTTAAAACGCCCCGCATCTGACTAGTACGAGCAATTTCGGTCGCCGCCGCATTGAATGGGTTAAAGCCGTGTGCCGAGAATACGCGTGACGTCACAGGCTCCATGCCGCGCGTGCTCCTTGTACGCTCACGCCTCAGTCCGCCAGGCAACGGTGTGAGTTAAGATGTTTCATCATTTGTGTATAAAGGTGTAATCTGTTTAAATATATTACATTGTGATATTGTATATCGAACTAGTTCTAATCATGCCTATAAATTACTTAAATCTTTTTATTTTGTAATTAAATTACTGTTAAGGGGCCAATCACAAAATCGCGGCGCGCGGAACTAAACAAACTTTTCGGCATCGGCGACGAAACAATATATATTCTAGTTCTATTTTATTCATAAGAAATATAGTATCGATTTATAAACATATAATTAATAAACACAACAGTTTAAGCAAAGGGTTAAAAGATATTTTGGCATAAAAATTACGTTTAAGCGATGGAGACACAATCTGACTTGTTTCGTCGGCTTTTCGTTAGAAAATTTAATTAGATTAAGAATTTCTTTCTTTTTTTAGGAGCCATTAAACAAAATATATTTAATTTTTGTTGACGTGAAGGATATTGTGTCACGTAAAATTATTATTTTGATAGTTAATACTGAACAGAATCTATAAAGAGTTCCCAAATCGGGTCCGCGTGAGTCGCCTTAAACATGCTTCTGGTAAATAACTATGACTAAGTTATAAAGCGCTTTATTGTTACGGTACAACTTGTGCGGTTAAAGAATGGGATTAGAAATGGCGGCGCATGTATTCACTTCTCGCTCGCATACTATTTCCATCTATATTCACACTCGTGGGTAGCTGACGGTACCGGCTCGATGAGCCGCCATTTCTAATCCCATTCTTTAACCGCACGGGTTGTAGATAACAATATTATCAAGTAAATGCTTTTTATTGCAACCAACGAAAGGTATACTATTTTAACCATTAAAAACCTTAATCTGCGCGTTCTTTTGTAATAGGCCTCTTAAAAATGTAAGCTCATACCATTTATGTTGTGTGATAAGTATGGGTAAACTTATAGTATAACAAAATATGCTATTATATAATACATTAGCAATGTATCTATAACCACTTATAATATTGGTGTACCTTTTCCATAAATAAATAAATAAACTAACTTATTTACATCATCAGTTCCGGAATCGTCTGCTGGCCCCAGGTCTCTTCAATATAGTAGTTGTGAATGAATGTAATTTACAAAGACTTTCCAACGTTTTTTTATTCGGTGTGTATTTCTTCATACTTCTTAAGTTCTTATTTTACAAGTAAAGTAGGTATAAATGAAATATAGATTTATTTTAAACGGTTTCTATTTTTTTTACATAAAGGATAAAATAAGAGTTTTGCGTGCGCCATAAATACCTATTTAAAAATCACGACCCTCTGTATATATTTACTTTGTTTACGTAATAAAGAGGACAGGCTGTCTACATCGGTCGGAAACAGGCTTACTCGTACTTAGACGCGCGCATACAGCGATCTCGGTGCAGTTAGGAATGAAGGATTCAAGCCCGTTTGTGATAGCGCGCGATTCACATATTGATACATAACGCTGTATGGGGTTTTGTGGCCTCCCGGTCTCCTCTACAAGCTGGCCGTCACCAGCATGTCGCCCGCTCATATGAGACTGCTGACGCTATTTCGGAGCTTTGTTCTCTTGGTCAAGGAGTCCACCTTCCAGCCACGCCCCATACTCGCAGGTATACCCCAGGACAGATGCCTGTCGTTGTGCCTCTACGCATCCTACATCGAAGACATCTTCACCCTCCAAGACCAGCTCCAGGAGGGGCAGCAGTACTTACTGTTAGCCCTGCTCGCCGACGAAAGCACCTTCTTCGCTTCGTCGCGGACGGTGAGCCTAGCAATCAGGCCAAGATGGCCCGTGACATCCAGCGCCCGTTACTGACATCCTGGCTGCCGCTGCGTATGAAACTGCCATGTTCGTTTGCGAACGGTGAACCTCGGGTGTTACGACAACCTTAGCACTACTTCGAATCATAGGTCAAAGTACTCGTCGATATCAACAACTAAGGTCGGCCTTCTGCATCTACTTGTGGTTGAGCCGTGGATCGATTTGCCCCTCTATTGTGTATATGCAGTTGATGGATTGATCTGTCGTTTATACATCCATTTTCATCCAAAACTGCTGCCTGTGTATAATCAATGTCGCCAAAATACGTAGAATAATATACCTACCTACCACAGAACACACAACAAGTTAGAAACGCCTTGTTGTTAAACCTTTAACAACTACCAATGTAGTTATTTGGTGTTATTATTATTACATTTTTTCAAAAAGTATCTTAAAAAGGTTTTTACAATTCATACATGTAAAAACACAAATATTATAAAAAAACATAAATCTAGGGTTCCACTGGCAGCAGAGCACGGCCCAAGCTACCGGTGCTTATTATTTTATATTAATATTATTATTATATTAATACTTTTCACAAAAAATATTAATAATATTTTAATAGAACTGTTAAAAGTTATTCAAAACGATAAAAATATAACTGCGGAATATTTTGTGTCAAGAGCTGAATAAAAACTCGTGTATTTTTAATCATGTGGATAACCTGTAAAATGTTGGTATTTGTTTGGTGTATTTTGTAGTAATAGCACTCGAAACTGTTAATTAAAATAATATATATTTAGGAAAGACAACCACACCGATACACTATAATTATAGAAGAGAAAAAGAACAGATAATAAAGCTATAAAAAGTTATGTCATAGACATATGTTAAACATATTTTTTTTTCCGAACGTTTACATTTACATGTTGTATATGTATATTGTACAACTTTTTAGCCTTTTCTGTGTTCTATGATAGTTAAGATCTAGTTTAGTGCGTACGTAGACACATGACAATGACAACCTACTAGATTTTACAAGTTGCTTAACATCTCTCTTCTCTTTGACACGGAACATCACTTTTAGAAAGTTTTGTCTGGTTTTTTCATGGAGGTATTGCTATATTTAGGTACTATGCAATATTAGACATAGTTGATTGTCATAATAACAAACATCAATCGGACGCCAAATAAGTTAAAAACAACAATTACCAAGCGTAGGCACGGGCGCACAGTATCGCGACAACGGCCCGCTGGCGGTCATGGGGTTTATGACATCACGCTCTCTTGTCGCGACTTTTAACCTTCGTATACCCGCGCCAATTTTTGTAACACCTATACCCGCGCGCGGTGTCACGGACCGAATATTAGTCCTGTTTCATATTCTTTTTCTAAGAAAACCTACATAGATATTATTTTATTTTAAAATTATAGGATATAATAAAAAACATTGTGGTATGCAGAACTTTATTATTAATTATTCAACTGTCTATCAGTCTTTCATAAAACAGCCTTCAAAATTGCATGTTTTTCATAGGTACGACAAAAACAAAACAAAAACATTTTTCATTAAAAAAGAAACAAAAAAATACTTTTTAAATATTGAAAATACTTATCAATCGACATTTTAATTTTAATCATAAGACTTACTTACCATAACAGTCGGGCATAATAGCATGTTCCAAACAAAAGTGAATTTTGCAGTTGACAGAGTTGTAGCGCATTTTACGGTCTTTTTTTGAGGAACAGTATCCACAGCGACCAATATTATTATTATTAGATGTTGCCGCAGTCTCGGGACCATCCAATCGACATATTTTGGCGAGCCTCAGCTTGATTTCTCTAGGCAAGGATGTGCTGAGAACTTGACGTTGGAGTTGTGAGTTGAGGAGATTGTAGGACAAAACGTCAAGAAAGATCCTGCGACTAATTTTCTTGCTAGGGTTGATTTGCAGGTATATTACGTAGGTGTGCTACCTACCTCAGGCTATAAAAACTACCATGGGCCATCTATTCGTTCCTAGAGCAACATCGCACATTTTGGAGGTAGGAGTCTTGTTCCATCTTGTCCGTCCATCCCTTTCGATGTAAAACTCTCTGGGCCTTTGACAATCTTTTACTTCTTCGTCAGCTTCTTCTTCATCACCCTCTTGCTCGGCATCGTATGTTTCTTCCCATCTCTCAACAAAATCTTCTACATTACTGTCATTTTCGTCATCATAATCAGAACATTTTTCCTCGGACAGTCGTTTGATTTGCTCTTCCCCCAATTTTGATGTAAATTCTAACTTATAATGAATGAAATTGGTCAAAATACACATCAACGCATAACAAATCACTCAGAAAACACTAAGCAAGTGATAATGTATAAATTTTATACTTACACCAAAAGTTACGCCTATACTCGCGTCGGTCTCACGGACCAACTGGCACCAAATACACCCACACGTGCATCATGCACAAATGCACGTTGTGCACTAAAATGATGCTAATAACAAATCCGGCAGCTAGCAAAAACCTCAACTCGCCAGGGTTTTTGAGAAAAGAAATAAGTTGAAAAAAGTGTTTCGTCGGTCTCACAGAACAATGCGCGGGTATAGGAAGGTTAACCGAGTGGCGCATTCATTTAATGGCTACTCACTCATTTTTGGTCGTAAAAAAAAACTAATTATACCAATGTTCAGGATTTTTTACGGACTATAATTCTACATTCAAAACTAAAAAACGCGTTGATCCTCATTGGAACAACTAAGTTTACTTCAATCAACAGTTAATGTCATAAAAGTTAATAATGTACAGTAAGCTCCTTATCAAGCTATACTGTTTGACCTTTGGACCGTTCTTATGTCGCTCGTAAAATAAAACACTAAAATCAATAAACGTATTCGAAAAGACATTTACTTTTTGATTTATTTGTGTAGACTTGAGTAATACCTTTCAGTATTGATCGATGTTGAAGCTGTCACAACGTTATTTATATGTAAGTATATTAAATGATGATATATCACATCTTATTGAATATTTTATTATTATAAATTATATCAGATCAATTAACAAGACAATATTATAGATTCTTGTCCATCTTGTCAAATATAACAGAAGAAAGTAGTCTCCGCGCATGCGCGACGATATGTCAGGAGAATGTCAGTTACGGAGCCGTAACAATCGATATTACTTTCTCCTCCCTAGTCGACAATAACTACGATAACATTATGTCACATCACTAGTAGATTATACCCCATTATTTCCCCCCGGACCGCGAAAGCGACTACACGTGTGCACCCGTAATATTTGCATTTAAAAATCTTTATAACATTTAAAAATTGCTAAATAAAATTCCGTGAAGTACCAGGCGCGCATAAGTGCTAAGCAATCACACGCAGCGCAGCAGACAAGGACAGCTACAGGAGACATCGATATTTTTACAAGCTACGCTGCGGCAGGCGCGGGCTGAAGTGCGCACACTGTGTGGTGCGTGAGCGCGTGAGTCATTCATTCATACTGCGTCGATCGTTGTGCTTGCCGTAACTCATACGCGGAAGCGATAGCGGGCAGGATTATAACGGGCTGGCCCAAGCTTAAAAAATAAGTAATTGGAGTGTAGTGTTATAGAACATTGTGCCTCTTATTCAATATAATACAAAATGCCAAACCTAGCGCGCTCGCCCCCATTAAATAAATCTCTTAGTGTGTCTGAACCCGACGTAAATAGGGTCACTACTGCCATTACACTGGAAGGTTCGGTGCATGAACATGTCACACAACGGGACAGTAAGCGCCGCAGAATTTCCGAGGATTTTGTGGAGGCAGAACGCTCTGATTTTCGGATAATCATAAGGGAAGAACTTCGCGATGTCATAGCTATGTTGCAAACACAACAGAATGAGCGTTTAGATATTATAGAAAAACGCATTACCGAAATAAAAGATCAAAACGAACAGACCCATAAAAACAACCTTGAGATTGAGAAGTCGATAGAGTTTGCTACGGCAAAGTTGGATGAGGTGCAATCTACAATAAAACAACTAGAATCGGAGCGTAAACAAATTTTATCTCAAATCACCGAAATTGGCGATAAATGTGATACATTGGAGAGACTTGCACGTAAAACTAGTATACAGATCAGAAACGTCCCAAAACAAAAAGGCGAAAGCAAACACAAGCTATTTGAGATGATTAAAAACCTTTCTGCCTACTTAGCGGTCAACATTGAGAATTCAAGTTTACGTGACGTATTTCGCTTGCCTTCAAAATTCGATCAAGCGAATTCCACTATTATAGTGGAATTCACAACAACTCTTCATAAAGAATCCTTCTTGTCTGCAGCCAAATCTCATAATCTTAATTCAGCTAAATACAAGACAGAACAACTCAACTCCTCGCACCTGGGTCTAGAAGGTACTAAAGTGGAAATATACTTGTCAGAGCATCTAACTGCCCAGGCGTCGAGATTGTACTACCTTGCTCGTGACTTTCGTAAGACAATGAATTACGCCTACTGCTGGACATCGAACGGACTAGTATATTTACGCAAGAAACAGGGCGATCCATACATACTAGTTAAAACCGAGGCCCAATTGCAGCAACTGAAAAACATTTGACTAGTAAAGAGTGCAACTGTACATAGTTATAGTATTATTATAATAAAAACAAATAGATATAAAATAGTACAAAACACAAATACACATGATACAAATATTAACAAACACTCAACTTACACAAACACACATTATCTAAATATTTATATATTTATACATGACTTACACAACCATACATAAGTCAATAATTAACTTAAATACTATTTACACAAACACATACACTTCCAATAACACACAGAGAATTAATACAAAAATGGATAAACAAATAAAAATTTGCATGCTTATAAAACATTTTCTCAGTTTTCTCAATTTTAATACATCAATATCGCATAATATTCTAATTTTATTACATAGGGCTTTTAAGAACATATATTTAAATAAGACCCAAGTAAACGAGAATTTCATGTATATCACATCTAGAAACCATTACATTTTTTTTAATTTCAATTATGAATAGTGAACAATTGAGTGACGATATCGAGAAGTCGTGCCCCATACGTTGTAAGGTCATTGATGATCCAAATTCCCTTGTTCCTGAACTTGATATGATCAACGCAAAGAACCAACATAAACTAAATATTATGTCAGCTAATATCAGAAGTGTCAATAAAAATTTCGATAACCTATTAATTTATGCTACAAGCTTGAAAACAAACGTAGATATAATCGTTCTCTCGGAATGTTGGTGCAATGAGGCCTCGACTCCACCACTGATTGATGGCTATAATATGTACTTTACCAAGCGCAGTTTTAACCAAAACGATGGTGTCATAATGTATATAAATAACAGAATTAAAGCTACTGTGCAAGAAATGGAATTGGATGAAGCCAATTGCCTAGCAGCAAAGATAGACAATATGACCTTATTCGGAATCTACCGTCCCTATGCCTTCAAAAATCCACACATATTCTTAGACTCTTTGGATACACTTTTGACCACTACTAAAACACGTAATATAATTCTTACAGGAGACATAAACATCGACACCTTAGATACCAACTGTGCAATTGTCAGAGAGTACTTGGAAATTATAGGATCACATGGTCTACATAATGTTATTGATACTCCGACTCACAGACGTACATGCCTAGACCATTTTATGTGCAAAATAGTCGCAAACTGTCAATGTTTTGTCCTAAAAACCGACATAACTGACCATGATCCTATATTTTTGTCTCTTTCGAGTTCTCTTGCGTCAGCATCACCTATTTGTGAATCCTTCACGAGAACTAGAATAGGATATGAGGCCATAGAGGAAGCGATCAAATCGTATGACTGGAAACCATTCTTATCTATTGAAGATTCCAATAAAGCCGCATTAACGTTGACTGAAATATTGCAGGAAATTATCATAAAACACACGTCAATAATAACCCTAAGCAAAAGAAAACGACCACTAAAACCTTGGATAACTCCCAATATTATTAAATGCTTTAAAACTAGAGACAAACTGCATAAAAAAACAAAAATGAACCCTAACAACATTGAAATTAAAAACCAATACATCAAATATCGAAACGCATGTAACCAAACTGCCAAAGCTCTGAAAAATAATTATTATAAAGATAAATTTAACAGAAACTATAAAAACAATAAAGCCACATGGGAAACTGTTAAGGAGCTATGCAACATCAAAAACCAATGCGTAAATGCTTCACCTCTGCTGAAATTGATAGCATCACCACAAGGTTCTCTTGATATTGTTAACCGATATTTTACAACCATTGGTGAAAATCTAGCTTCGGATATACTGATGAGAACGAAAACGAATCCCTCCGAATTAGCACTAAAAACAGTTTCTTCCAAAAGTTACAGCTCCATGAGCCTTTTTCCCACAGATTATATAGAAATCGACAAAATTATTCTCAATCTTAAAAGCAACAGTGCACCAGGAATCGATTGTATCCCGACTAAGGTTCTTAAAAACTCACACGCCGTTTTGTGTACTATGATTGCACACTTATGTAATTTGAGCTTTTCAACTGGAACTTTTCCAACCATTTTTAAAAAAGCTGTTGTCATCCCCATTTACAAGGGTGGCGGGGTGGATTCAGTATCGAACTACAGACCAATATCGTTGCTAAGTACAATAAGTAAAATTATTGAAAAGGCTTTTAACAACAGATTAATAAAATATTTTGAATGTAGAGATGTATTAGCTGATACCCAATACGGTTTTCGATCAGGCAGAAACACTGAAGATGCTGTGGCAAAATTGACAGAATTAGTTACAAAATCATTAGATATAGGGGATAGATGTGTTGGTATATTTTTAGATCTTAAAAAAGCGTTTGATACTGTCTCCATACCGCTACTCTTGTCTAAACTTAAGAATATGGGAATACGTGGACCTCCATTGGAATGGCTAACCGACTATTTGACGGATAGGAGCCAGCTGATTAGAGTGGGTAATTTCTGTAGCACTAATTCACCAACTACTTATGGAATCCCTCAGGGAAGTACTCTTGGTGTTTTGTCCTTTGCCGATGATACGGCATTAATTTTCAAAAACAAAACATGACCATTAGTTGAAAAATCTGCAGAGAATGGGCTCAAGAAGATCATTAAGTGGTTAGACGATAATCTCCTTACCATTAATATTCAAAAAACAAAATATATTTGCTTTAGAATCTCTGGTGCTTCAAATCCGCCTAATGATTTCATAATCAAAGCGCATTCTGCTTATTGTGACTCGGAAAGTGAATGTAATTGTGAAATCCTAATACAAACTGACAACCATAAATATCTGGGAATAATTGTTGACAAGAACCTAAACTGGCAACCGCAAATAGTGGCGCTGAGCAAAAGAATCAGGAAACTCCTTCCTGTTTTTAGGAACCTTAGAGATGCCTCTGACCCTGAACTTATAACTAAAATCTACTTTGCTCTTTGCCAATCTCTCTTGACTTACTGTGTCACCGTTTGGTGTGGTGCTGCGGCTTCCTTTCTCTTGATATTGGAAAGAGCACAACGGGCAGTGATTAAGGTCATGTGCTTTAAGCCTAGAAGGTATCCAACAAAAAAGCTGTACGAGGAAACACAACTGCCAACTGTTAGACAATTGTTTATTTTCAATTCGGTTCTTCGGTACCATAAACATATAAAACCAAATTAGTTACCCAAAGGCAAACGGCGTTGCCGTACTCCAGTTCCAGACTTTAACACAATGTTTGCAAGACGTCAAATACCTTATATGAGCCCATTCTTGTACCGGTATATTAATGACAAAAACAATATAATAAAATTAAACAAAAATGGCATAAAAACAGTACTCAAACGTATTTTGGCTAGCCTTAATTATGATGAAACAGAAAACGTTTTTAAGTTAAAATAAAAATTCATTCTAAAAAATACACATACCCATACACACATATACTCTCTCTGTGTGTCACATACACACACGAGAGCACACTCACAGAGGCACATACTCACTCACGCAGGCACACACTTACCCCCCCCCCCCCCCACACACAAACATACACACACACACACATACACCCATGCACACATTTACACTCACACTTAAGTGGAAAAGAGGACCTAGGTATTCTATTGTACTAAGAATTGATTTAACCTGTGTTTTTGTACTTGTAATGGGGTGGAGGGCTGTGCGCCTGTGTTTCAGGATTCGTCCTATTTCAGGTGCCAGCCCACCATAGTCAACTTTCTAAGTTAAATTAATTGCTTACCTTTATAATTTATGTAAGACTATGGCGAGTAATAAAGTTATTATTATACCTCTGCCCCCGACCCGTATCGTGCGATAGAGAGAGTTGCAAGAACTGGTCGAAATTGCCTACAATTCCTGTTTTAAATATTGTTTCGGGCGATAACTGTTTTACCCCCCTAAACCTTTACGAAATTAGACACTTTTGGTCTCATTCGATTCAGTATACCTTAAACTATGTTTGTACGTTTTGCTTTTTTCGTAATTCAGTAAAATTTAGTCAAAAAAAGATAAAAATGCTCGAGGTAGTTTTTAAGTCTAAAATATAGGTATTTAGATGCTAATAATTTATATTCTGAGCAATATTTCTTCAAAATCAACGTACAAACCTAGTTCTTCATTATATCTACAACATTTCCAAAAATTATGAGAATTGGACTATGTTTAGTGGGAGAAAAGCGTTATCGCTTTTTGTATGAAAATTTACAGTTTCACAATCCTCTTAATGGCTTTTCACTCATTTTTGGTCGTAAAAGAAACTAATTATACCAATGTTAATTTTTTTTACGGACTATAATTCTACATTCAAAACTAAAAAACGCGTTGATCCTCATTGGAACAACTAAACTTACTTCAATCAACAGTTAATGTCATAAAAGTTAATAATGTACCAAGTTAAAAAACTTTAACATTCCAATATAAGGAATAGTGTTCTTAAAAATTTAAGTACAGTACTTACATACATTAATAAAATACCTACTTTTTACCTGTATTTATTATTATCAAAATTTAATGATAACTTCTTGTGACTTGACCACGACTGTTTGCACTAACCTTATATTCATTGTAATCATTTTGCAATTGATTTGGCATATGATTTCACGGTTTGCCATTTGTAAAACCTGCCACCATGAGTTTGCAACTATATATCTTACTAAACCATTCCTAAAACCAAGGAATTAGTTCGGATGTAAACAATCTTACATAAGTTGGTTGGTGGTTATATACTAAATTAAGAACACTCAAGAAGACAAATGCAATTTCAGCATTTCTAAACATACTCTGATAGTGTCTTTTTTTATTCTAAATTTTAAAAAATCTGTGTAAATATTAATTGTATAAAGTGTAATTATGCAATCGCTTGGACCATCAAGCACTTGCTATATTTACGTCTACTAAAGCTGAACGCACATATGTCGTGCCGAACGCGCCGCATTTTTGGAATTCGTTGTATGAAATTATATGTAACCTCGCACATTTGGCCGCACCGTACGCGCCGAATTTAAAAAATGCGGTAGGTGTTCTCGGGTATTGAAAAACGAATGCTGTTGACGTCATATAATGCGGCGCGCACGGCGCGTGTGGATATGTGTAATCAGCTAAACTTATCAATAATAATGAACTACCTTATTTAGATAGTAATAGAGAGTAATATACCTTTTATTTTCAGATGAAACGAGCAATGCTGCTGCTGTATTGATGGAGCATAATTATAGTGTGCTAAATAGAACTACAGCCAAAAAATCTATTAACGGTAATGTCTCACATAAATAGATATTTATACTTCGCGCTTCGTCCTCGAGATTAGTATTCCCTGTAAATAAATAATTGTTACCAACATGTAGTTAGGCATAAGTGACACCGCTTTGCACTATAGTTGAGATACAGTAGGTTCTTTTTTTTTGGTATAATTGAATCCTAAGCTAGCTATTAAATGTCTCTAGTAGGTACCTCATTCGCATTTTAGTTATTATTACTATTATTCATGTTAAAATGCCTAAAAAAAAACTTGTTGGTTAATGTGTATGGTACAACTTACAGAGTCGCCACTTCCTCTCTTGGAACCAGACACCTGGATGCCAGATACCCCAGTAAATGATTATATTACTGATACCCAAATTACAGAAGATAATATGGATTTATCATATGATGGGCCAGCAATGGACCTAAATTCTGTAAACGAGAACCACTCGGTTTCTACCTCTCAGGAGCCTCAGTTAGACACTGATGTTTTGGATATTTTAGGGGAGGACGTCGCATCGGTAAACCAATACGGAAATAATATTCGTACAGAGTTAGCTACACAACTGCAACATATCGCTCAAGAAGGTCTTAATGAAAACATTAGAAAGAGCTTGACCTCTGAATATCCTATACCATCTAACTGTTTATTCATAGGCGCCCCTAAGATGAACCAGGAAATAAAAGCGGCCCTTGCTGAAATATCTCTGAAGCTGGACAAAAACATCGAGGCTAAACAAACTCAAGTGGCTGCTGTCATCTCGTGTCTAGCAGAAGTTATAAACACACAGCTAGAATCTAAAGACAAAAATAATGATTTGCTTCAAAAACTTATGGACGCGACTAGGATTCTTTGTGACATACAACACAGTGACTCGGTACTTAGAAAACATTTAGTTTTGTCATCGGTTGAAAAGGACATGAGAGAACACCTAACAAACACAAAGATTGATTGTTTTTTGTTCGGGGAAAACTTGGCCGAAACAATTAAATCTGGTGTCGATTTAAAAGGCGACAGTAGCATCATAAGTCAGCCAAAGTGATCGAACCCCACAGCTTCACGATCTTTAAACCGGCGAGCTCCGGCACCGGAAGCCGGCCGGCCGGAAGCGTCAGTTCGGAGCCGCGTGTCTGAAGCCCGCCTCTCCCGCCGCCGCACGCGCAGTACTCCGGGACATCATGATTGCAGCCATGATGTCCCGGAGTACTGCGCGACAGGGACCTCCAGCAGCGGCCCGTCGTCGTCAGTATTGAGTACAGTTAAGTATGCTGGGCGTTTATCCCTTTTTTATAAGCAACGGTCACAAATTACAAATGATCGAACCACATTTTATCGTGGATAAAAGGTTATAAAACAGAATTACAGTTAATACAAAATAGTGTACCAGCTCAGTGTACCTATCTGATCTTGAAAGGAATCAAATGATAAATGCAATTAATAATTTATTACAATATGGATCTCAGAATGTGAACCTTGTCACGGGCAATATTTATAGAGTTTTTTCTGACCCCTAAGTCAAATGGAACTATGCGGCTTATTCTCAATCTTAAAGAAATAATTAAATTTATAACTGCTGATCATTTTAAGCTAGAAGATTTACGCACTGCAGTAAAGTTAATTACAAAAAAATGTTTTATGACAACCCTCGATTTAAAGGACGCATGTTTTTTAATTAAAATCCATGATGATTCCAAAAAGTACCTCCGATTATGTTTTATCGGAAAATTATTTCAATTTAACGTCTTACCGTTTGGTATTAGTACTGCCCCGTATTTATTTAAGAAAATAATGAAGCCGGTAGTGAAACTACTGCGCTCGGCGGGTCTTCTTTCAACCCTATATTTAGACGATTCGTTTTTATTAGGTCATTCATATTCAGAATGCTTTATAAATAGTGTGCGTTCCCCCAGCAGGAAATTGTGTCCTAGACTAAATTGAGTTTTATGAATAATTAGAGCGTAATTTGCTGTAAATGTGCGCGAAATAAAAAATTTGTGCGCGTTTCCGTTTTGGGCAAAAATGAGAAAAACGTATCCTGCTGGGGTAACGTTTTTCCAACAGAAAGATTCTAAACGAATAATCCGAGAGATAAATAATTTATATGGGCAGCCGCCCATATAAATTATTATGCATAAATGAGCTTATATTTATGCATGAGTGCCAAAATTGAAATTTGTGCGTGTTCGGGTTTCACAGATATTTCGTTTCCTGCTGGGGTAACGTTTTGCTGAAACTTGTTTCTGCAAAACCATCGAATGTGCGCCCATTGAATAAAGATACATGAGTAGCTTTTAATTTGTGCCTATTTGTGACATAATTTGATTTTCAAAAATGTTTACAGTTTAGGAGTAATCGCGTATTGAAGAAAACTCGAAAAAAAATTATAGCGCTTAAATGAGAAAACATAAAAGCTCACTGAAAACGGTATTTGATTGGTCTTATTGTTTCGATCAAAAATAAAAAGTTTCATGAATCTGGGAATACGCGTTTTTAAATAATATAACTTTAACTTTAATTGATTATTATAACCTCATTTCAAACTCATAATGCATGAAACTGATTAAAGCCAAGTTAAATAGGTATAAATCAAAAATTAGTGCATGTTCCAAAATATATATCATGAAAATTTTAACTTCATATATTTAATAATAAAATAGATATAAACAAAAAACCAAAACATGGGCTAAGTTTATGGTTATCCGACTAAATCCGAATGACCGCAAAAAAGCGACGATTTCATACATATTGATGACATTCTATTCTTGACAGTATTAAACAAAAGTTGTTGACGGTACAGTCGCGTTTATTTAGTATTTAGTTTATATCCATGGCTATAATATGTACAACGAGGTTGTAATAGTACAAAATAATCTGTCGTGCTTTTATCATAAGATAAGCTATCCTAAATGCTTTTAATTTTAATTAATAAAATATTCTTAAGTGAGTATCTTAATAATAAAATTAAATAAATTTGGGCCCGGCAGATAAAGCTTTAGGATTGCGATAAATTAAAAGATTTTTATATTTTATTGGGCAGGGTAGGTAGACCCATGTATTATATTTCATTACCATATTGTGGTACAATACCCTTAAAATTCTTGCGGAATGGATTATGTAAAATGTTATTTAGGTTATACATCAGCCAGTTATTTGAATAATGTATTCCGCTCTATCATGAGATTTTTAAGCTAGTTAAAGCTGTGTAAAATAATTTAACCTTTAATGGATTCTAAAATAAATTGTCAAAAAAAAATACCAACTCTATTCTATTTCTAAAAAAAATATCAACTAAGATATATTTATTTTTCATAAAACATTGGCACAGATGGCAGAGTACTACTGCCATCTGTGGGATGGTTCAGCAAAATAACAATTGGCGGCTTTGAATTCAATAGAGCGGCATGAAAAAGATTGTAGGCGACGAAAAACTTGTGGCCCAGCTGCAGACACTTAGCACCGTCGTAGAATTGCCCGCCTTTCGGTGTTCTACAGGTTACATTAGGTGAATGTGCGCAGGAATTACACAACCTGATCCCCCGAGCTCCTTTCCACCATAGGAATTCCAGGCGCATGGCTGAATATCATCCGTATTTGGTGGCAGTGCCGACTGCAAGGACAAAGCGCTTTGCTTCTTCTTTCGTTGTGCGCACTGCGACCAAATGGAATAAATTGCCGGCGTCTGTATTTCGGCTGTTTCAAAATTATAATCTGGGATCCTTCAAATTTGGAGTGAACAGGCATTATCTAGGAGAGCGTGCTACATCATAGACTACATTGGCGCTTACCATCAGGCGAGATAGTGGTCAAACGCTCTCTTAGTATATAGGTAAAAAAAGGAGATCGGTACTATCAACCATACCCCAACTAACGCCACCGATTGATTTAATTCAGAAAACAATTTTGCTGTTTCAGTTCTTATGTTTCATATAAATTGGTGGAAACATTGTTGGTTTCTGTACTATTTCTATAACTTAACAATTGTTATATGTCTAGTGGACCCGGCAGAAGTTTCCTGCCCAATTACAGCGCCACCTTCCCTTCCCTGGACCCACCTGGACCTATTGAAACACACACAATAAATTTCATTTATGAATCGTTCGAGCCATTTTAGAGAGTTTGCGAGACTAACCAACGGCGATTAATTTTTATATAGAAGAAGAGAGAGAGAGAAGAATAATTAGGTATATCTATTTCCACTAAGAGGTTTATATAATTTTAATAACATCATATGCTATCCAAATGATCTATAAACACACATTAAATTATTAGGTTAAAGCAGAAGTGCTTATTTTTTCGGCTTTTTTTTAGTAAAGATTGTTTAATTTTGAAGTGGAGCTAGTTAGTATATATGTAAGTAAAAATGTTGGCCTCTGACTAAAAATAAAAGGCCTAAATTAACTTTTCAAAACAGTTTTATAGCCGAGTGTACCCAGACGCAATTGTTTCGTGTGTAACATTAAGAAGGTTATCAATATGTATGTAACCGTCGCTTTTTCGTTATCATTCGAATTTAGTCGGATAACCATAAACTTAGCCCATGTTTCGGTTTTTTGTTTATATTTACTTTAATATTAAATATATGGTGCTGAAATTTTCATGATATATATTTTAGAACATGCACACATTTTTTATTCATACCCATTTAACTTGGCTTTAATCAGGTTCATGCATTTTGAGTTTGAAATGACGTTATAACTTTTAAAGTTAAAGTTATATTATTTAAAAACGCGTATTCCCAGATTCATGAAACTTTTTATTTTTGATCGGAACAATAAGACCAATCAAATACCGTTTTCAGTGAGCTTTTATGTTTTCTCATTTAAGCGCTATAATTTTTTTTCGAGTTTTTTCAATATGCGATTACTCCTAAACTGTAAACATTTTTGAAAATCAAATTATGTCACAAATAGGCACAAATTAAAAGCTACTCATGTATCTTTATTCAATGGGTGCACATTCGATGGTTTTGCAGAAACAAGTTTCAGCAAAACGTTATCCCAGCAGGAAACGAAATATCTGTAAAACCCGAACACGCACAAATTTCATTTTTGGCGCACATTTATGCACAAATATAAGCTCATATAAATTATTTATCTCTCGGATTATTGGTTTAAAATCTTCCTGCTGGAAAAACGTTACTCCAGCAGGATTCGTTTTTCTCATTTTTTTCCAAAACGGAAACGCGCAGAAATTTTTTATTTCGCGCAAATTTATAGCAAATTACGCTCTAATTATTCATGAAACTTAATTTAGCCTAGGACACAATTTCCTGCTGGGGGAACGCACACTTATAAATATGTGTTTCCTAAAAGTTATCTTAATTAAATAGTACATTTCTCTGTTTACTTTCATGATTGTATGGAACAGTAGCTTGTGACATTTTAAGAAATTATTTGCTTTTAAATCTCAAATTGTATTATAAAGGTATTCAGTTGAGACATCTTTACAGTATAAACTGATTTTCTTCATTTTTTTTCTTCGTCCTCTTTGCTTTTTATAAATCTCTTTTTCTTTTGTATGATCTTATTGTTCCTTGACAATTTTTTTTTTCTCTCTTTCTTTATTTCCTTTATAAGTTTATTTTAAATTCCTTGGTCTCGTTTCATTACCCAGTTTATACTTCCTATTTAAATTTAAATAAATTCAACTTTTTTAGGCATTTGTAAGCTGAGCTAACAGAATGCTGACCCGCAAAGCTGCTGCCCAAAATACTGAGGCAAAACTCAGGCAAGCTGTCCTTAAGATAAAGGCATTGAAGGATTCCTGCGATCAACTTCTGAGGGAACGTGATGAGAGTGAGGAGGAAATCAAAAAGATGAGAAACATAAGTCCGCCCTTGCATACGTTATTACTGTACAAACTTTTTTTTCTTGTGTTTATGCAATAAAGAGTATTATATTAAAACTATTTGGACATTAGGTCAACTCTACACTTTCTTTTGATTGATATGTTAATAAAGTCTTTATCTTATATAATGTGAATTAACACATCTATTCTTGTGATGCAAGTTGAGCTCAAACTTTTGCTTTGAGGTCAGCTTCCAATTGACGACTCTGTAACAAAACCAAAATTGTAAATGGCGATTTAAAAGAGGAAATAAAAAATTTTGACCACCCAATTTTTGACCAGGTGTAGAGTCAACTTTTTTTCCATTCCTACTTGTATTTGCAGACATCTTGAGTATATTCAGGATGTATTCACATACAAGGTTAATATGATTTCTTTAAATTAGATTGTTTTGACGTCAATAAGTGCGTAAATGTTGTGACGTCAGTAAGTAATTAGGTCTATGTTAAATAAATATTTTTGAATTTGAATCAGCTCAGAGGCCCAATGCTGCTAATAAGTTACCGCCCGGTTCGAAACTAAACCGTTGCGATCGACCAATCGGAGGGCGTATATTACCATTCAATTGTTCGGTGACGTGATAATATTCAAAGTTTGAAAATTTGGAAGTAAATAAAATAATTATGTACACATTTCCCTACCACCATCACTTATCTGAATATGAGAATAGTATGAGATACAAATTAAATCTGACACTAGATGTATTGACTTGTTATTCCAAAAAATGTCATATCATTGATATAAACAAGTTGACACGCGCCCCTAATAAAATTTATCTGACAAAAGATAGATTATATCTGTCTACCTTTTCAAAAAAACAATTAGCAAGTTCGCTAAGCTTTTATGTTTTATGTTTAGCCAAGAATTTGGCTACTGACAATGCTTTTATTGAGCAACACACTCAAAGTAATATCTTGGAACAAGTTCCAAGTAATTTAAATTAAATATTAAGACAAAAGAGGTAGCCTCTTGCAAGGTACTGACCAAAGGAAAGCCCAAATATTTACGGATATTTCATCAAAATATTCAAGGCTTTTCTGGAAAAGACTTAGAAATAAATTTATTTCTAGACTATGAAAACATAGATATACTTTGTATTACTGAGCATTGGCTAAAAAATTATGAGTTGTTAATAAGTTTGAATTGTGAGTTCATACACTAGAAAAACAGCTATTAGAGGTGAATCCCTAATCATTTTACATAATGACTTACAGTTTAAAGAACGAAAAGACATAGTTTCTCTTTCTATTGAACGAATCATTGAGCTGTCATGTGTGGAACTTGATAATTTTATTATAATATGTGTATACAGATCCCCCTCTGGGAATTACTCAGAGTTTGAATCGAGTATGGAAGATGTATTAAGAATAGTATCTAACAAAACTAAAAAAATCATTGTATGCGGTGATTTTAATATAAATATTTTAGAGGAATCGCAAATATCTAGTAGATTTATTAATTTATTTAAGTCATTTAACTTGAATTATGTTTTTCAAGAACCAACCCGAATTACAGCTACATCTGCTACTTGCTTAGACAACATCTTTTGTAACTGTAATGTACAAGATAAATGCATTAATTCTGACCACAGCGGTCAACTAGCTTCGTTCGAGCACCATCATGTTTGTTCTATACGTGAGATTACCTGTAGACCTATAACCAAACGCGACATAGAGAAATTTTAAAAAAATCTTATTCATCGAACTGCAAATTTTTCGATCGAAGGGACGAACGCCAATAATCTCTATAATAATTTATTCCATGTAGTAAAAAATGAATGTAATGATATATTCAAGGAAAAGGTCATTAAAGTCAAAAACGGGAGTAAGAAATTCAGTGACTGGGCTACTCCTGGTATATACAAAAGTCGAAGGAAACTGTTTGACCTTTACGCCTTAAAAGCAAGCTCTAGTGACCCCGCTTTCATAAATTATGTTAGGAATTATTCTCAAACATTTAAGTATTCTCAAACATGAAAGTGTGCATGTCCGCAAAAGCTATGTACATAAGTAACAAAATCAGTTCATCTAAAAATAAAGTAAAAACCACCTGGAATATCATTAATCAGGAAACAGGTAAACTTAAAAGTACTGTAAATTCATTCTCATTAGAAATCAATAATGAAACAATCAAATCAGACAAGGCAGTTGCCAATGCGTTCGAAGACTTCTTCTCTCGCATACCCATAGAAACTACAAGTAGTCTCAACTCGTGTCCCGATAAAGCTGTAGCTCTCCTAGGGAAAAGTGTAGAGAAGTGCAACAAGGTTTTAAAATTTTGTCACATTGACACTGACACTGTGCTTAAAACATTTCGCACAATTAGTACGAAAAAAGCTGAAGATCTTTGGGGTATTTCGACCCACATAATCAAATCGGTTATAGTGGAACTTGCCCCGCAACTCGCGTTGATATTCAATAAATGTATTGATGAAGGTGTCTTCCCCGACCTCATGAAGAATAGCAAGCTAATACCATTATTTAAATCTGGGAATAAAAATGATCCTTCAAATTACAGACCAATTTCTATTTTACCAGCACTTAGTAAAATATTCGAAAAAATTGTATCTCAGCAGTTCCATTTCACATGTAATAACATTTTTCATATGAACCAATTTGGTTTTACCAAAGGTCGTTCCACGACAGATGCTGGAGTTGCACTTCTCAAACACATTTTTGCCGCTTGGGAGTGTAAACAAGATGTGATTGGTATATTTTGTGACCTGTCGAAGGCTTTCGACTGCGTTAGTCACCAGACTCTTTTAAATAAACTCAAACATTATGGTGTCACCGAAAAAGCAATTAGCCTTATGGAGTCTTATTTGTCCAATAGGGTCCAGAAAGTTGTTATGTTATATTAAAACTGAGTCTGTTGGTGCATGTATAACTATGGGTGTGCCTCAGGGATCGATATTGGGACCTTTGCTTTTTTTAATTTACATTAATGATCTCCCACACTTCACTAACAATCTGTGCGATACAGTACTATTTGCAGATGATACTTCTTTAATATTTAAGGTTGACAGAGGAAATGAAAATACTGACGTTGTAAATAGTACTCTTTCTAAAGTATTGCATTGGTTCACAATTAATAACTTATCATTAAACTCAAATAAAACTAAATGTATAAAATTTTCATTGCCAAATGTAAGAAAAGTGGATACTATTGTGGAAATGAATAATCAAATTATTGAATTCATTGATTGTACCAAATTTTTAGGCATTACATTAGATTCACGTTTGCAGTGGGACCCACATATTGAGTCCTTGGCAAACAGACTTAGTTCTGCGGCATATGCAGTTAAAAAAATAAGACAACTTACTAATGTTGAAACGGCAAGATTGATTTACTTTAGTTATTTTCACAGTGTTATGTCGTATGGACTACTACTGTGGGGATCGGCTGCTAGTATAGACAGTATTTTCGTACTTCAAAAAAGAGCAGTTCGCGCTATTTATAATTTACGAACAAGGGATTCTCTAAGAGATTTATTTAGAGAAATTAGTATATTGACCTTAGCAGGACAATACATTTATGAAAATTTGATTTATGTCTATAAGAATTATAATACATTTGAAACCAATTTCCACGTTCACCGGTTAAACACATTAAATAAAAATAAACTTGCCGTTCCAACGTACAGACTCCAAAAAACTAGAGGCTCATTTATGGGTACATGTATAACTTTTTACAACAAAGTTCCACATAGTGTAACCGACTTGCCTTTTCATAAGTTTAAAGCACATGTAAAAAAGACTCTAATGAGTAAAGGATATTATAAAGTTAACGATTATATAAATGATGCCAATGCCTGGAGTTAATATGAAGTTATTATTCGTTATAATGTCAATAATCGTGGTGTTGTGTATAGCTACTGATGTTAACAAATATTGTTGTCAGGAAAACAACTGACACTGATTTTGAATCAGACCAAGTTATCATATTATGTTTGGTAACAACATAATTTATTGTATTATGATTAGTATATAAGTCTATAACTTATTTTTTTGACATTTTAAGCATACCGATTGTATTTTTTTGACATTTTAATCATACCGATTGTATTTTTTTTAAACATTCAATGACTATGAAACAAAACCAAAATTATAAATGGCGATTTAAAAGAAGAGATAAAAAATTTGACGTTTCGAGTTTCTTGCCTGTTCTTCTCGAGAAGGCTCTCCCAATTTCCGAACAGGTGTAGATTCAACTTATTTTTTTTTTTCATTGCTACTTGTATTTGCAGACATCTTGAGTAGGTATATTCAGGATGTATGCACATACAAGGTTAAATATGTTTCCTTTAAATTAGAATGTTTTGCTTTGTTTTGACGTCAATAAGTGCCTGTAAAGGCCTAAGTTGAATAAAGATTTTTGAATTTGAATTTGAATGTTAGATTCTGATTGATCAATCGCAACGGTTACAGTTTCGATCTCAGTAACATGACATGATGACTACCAGACGCAAATATCTGAATATCTTAAGAAGAAACATGTACGGAAACTGCCAAGCTGTAGTAAAATAAAATAAAATAAAAATTCTTTATTGATTCGTTTCAATCTAGGATTAAATCTATTAATGACAGATCACTATAATTAAATTGTTAGTAGCCCGCCACCAGCCACCCACCATCGAACTAGGAACTAACCTGTATCTCGAAGTGTAGAGGCAAGTGATTGGATACAAAACGGTTCAGAACTCCGAAACAAATAAACGAAACGATAATAGTAAGGAGACTTAGAGTGGAAGCAGTAATTCTCAAACGAGACATAGTCTGTTTTTTGAGAATTGTGTAATAGAAATAAAAGAAATTTTAATTGTAACGTTTTCAAAATTGTGATATAATATTCTATTAGGTACTATCGTTGTCCCCTCAACCGCAAGGTAGTAAAAGTTAATGGTATATAATGACATCTGTACATGTGTGTATATGTGTGTGCATGTGTTTGTGTGTGTGTGTGTGTGTATGAGGGTGTGTGTGAGTGAGCGTGTGTGAATGTATTTTGTAATATTGAAAACCAGTATAAAGCGTATATGTAAATAAACATAATTTTATAAAGTTTTTGCCAAAAGTTCTTCGGTCTCGAAATATGTTAATTTTATTAATAAATTTTGAATTTTTCTTTTTACCTCTCTTTTTTGACATGGACCTGTAGGACAGTCCGCCATCCGGTCCTTGAGGGCCAGTTGTGTGTTCTAAAAATTACAATAAACGTTTTCTTGCACGTTAAAACTAACATATTAAATAAAATATATAACAACAGGACATTCTCCAAAATTGTAAGTCCCAGAAGTTCATCTCTGACACCGCGTTTACACATTCGCGCGAATCGCGAGGCGAATAACGAACACGCATGTGTAAACAGTAAGTTCGCTATTCGCCTCGCCCATTCGCCTCGCGATTCGTGAGTTCGCGTTGGGAGCGGTTTTTTGGACGCGAATCAAAGGGCACGAATGGCGAACACGAACTTACTATTTACACATTCGCATGCATTTAGTTGACAGCTAGCGCCTGACCCAACCGAACGTGTAGACAAAATAGAGTGGAGTGGAGAGCGAATTTTAGAATTCCTAGAACTTTATTATAGAGAAGAGCTCATTTGGAACCCAAAACATCGCAATCATAATTACACAAAATAAAAACAGACTTCAAAAACACTGAAAAGGTCAAAATTATATAAGAATAGGTACTGACAACATCAAAATTCTATATTGAAGTCGTTGTCAAATTTTAAGACTTTATAAAAGATCATCGTTTCGTACCGACTTCCATATACAAGTTTATTTTTTAATTACCAAAAAAATTTTGTGTGCTTGTTCAGACAAGCAAACTTTGAAATCGCAAAAAAAATCAGCTGTTTCGTACAAATGTTCAACATTCACTGAACCTAGATGTATGGAACAGCTGATTATTTTTTGCGATTTCAAAGTTGATCGCATAGTGAAAGTTGTTCCGTTTGCATGTCTGACAAACACACAAAATTTTTTTGGTAATTAAAAAATAACCTTGTATAGAAGTGTGATGTTGTCTGTAGATACCTATTCTTATATTATTTTTAACTTTTCAGTGTTTTTGAAGTAGGTTTTTATTTTTTGTAAAATACTTTTATTTTTTGAAGTCGGATAAAAATAAAGAAAAGATAAACGATGCATGAAACCGTATATCAACTAGAATGGGATTGGGATATCTCAAAAATTGTATAAACTCAATAGATGTAGCTTCATCTGAATATTTATTTTAGTATATAGTAGTTAATCATATATTTATGTATCTGTGTATGTATGCATATATGCAAGTATGTATGTGTATATATAAACACATTCATACACAATACTTACACACACACGCATATACAATATGTATATGTGAGTGTTATGTGCGTGTATGTATGTTTTTTTCTTAATATCATATTATTTGAATATAACAATTATTGTCATTTATTACACTTATTTTCTTATGCCGTCATTTACTTTCTCTCCTTAGCCCAATGGTTGACTGGTAGAGAGCGATGTTTATCGCTAAGTCCGCCATATGTACAAACCGTTTGTAAATTGTAACATTAAAGCTTAAATTATTAAACATTAAAATAAAATGTAGCACGCATGCCATGCCGCAATTATTTTCACGTCCCCCGTGTTCGTATACTAATATCAAAATGAATCACCCGCGAATGTGTAAACAGTAGTTCGCGGTGGCACTCGTATACGAATGTTTCGTCGAATGACGAGGCGAATAGCGAACACGAATGTGTAAACGCCACAACACGAATGTTTCGTCGAATGTTTCGTCGAATATTTCGTCGAATGGCGAACACGCATGTGTAATGTCGCATTTACACATGCGTGTTCGCCATTCGACGAAACATTCGTGTTGTGGCGTTTACACATTCGTGTTCGCTATTCGCCTCGTCATTCGACGAAACATTCGTATACTACGAGTGCCACCGCGAACTACTGTTCACACATTCGCGGGTGATTCATTTTGATATTCGCACACGAACATGGAGGACGTGAAAATAATGGCGGCATGCGTACTACATTTTATTTTAATGTTGTGACGTTGTAACGTCTTTTATTAAAATATCTACTTAAAACTAACATTAATTTAAATACAAAATGATACTTATTCTAACTTAAATAAACTTATTCTATAAATATTAAATAATACTAAAAGACGAAATAAACCCTTTTAAAGTTCTTGTTGTCCAACTGGCGTTACACCTGCTCTGTTGCGAATTATTAACATCTATACTGTGGCTCCACAATCCAGTTCTATTGTTTCGCCGAGCCGATGTGTGAGCAGCGCGGCCAGCGCCGGACATTAGAAATTTCGACACCAAAGGAGACCTACGTTCTCCTGCCGCTACCTTTTAGCATACGCGTTATTACGAGTAGTCATTGACATTTTTTTCAATAATTAACAAGGCTATAGTAAATATCGCCTTTTCGTTATTATCAAGTTTTACACCCTACGTATTAGGGTCCAAAGTTACGGTTGGCCAACCCGTAGCTACATTCGCTGAGCTACGCACTTTCTGCCCATCGTTTTCCTCTGCGTGAACACAGAAGACCTGTGACCAGTCTCCGTGTCGTGGACTTCGACCCGCAGGGGAGTACCTAGCGTGTCTGCCCTTCACAGGAAATAGGGATTGTGTGACCGGTTCCGTGCCCTGACCCGTGATTTAAATAAATTTGTGTGCTTAAGGACATTAAATCTTTCATTTAATCCCCTTAACGCCGCAATGTTTAATAATTTAAGATTTAATGTTACAAACGGTTTGTACATATGGCGGACTTAGCGATAAACATCGCTCTCTACCAGTCAACCATTGGGCTAAGGAGAGAAAGTAAATGACGGCATAAGAAATGTAATAAATGACAATAATTGTTATATTCAAATAATATGATATTAAGAAAAAAAACATACATACACGCACATAACACTCACATATACATATTATATACGTGTGTGTGTGTGTGTGTGTATGTATGTGTTATGTAAGTATTGTGTATGAATGTCTTAATACATACATACTTGCATATATGCATACATACACAGATACATAAATATATGATTAACTACTTATACTAAAATAAAATATTCAGATGAAGCTACATCTATTGAGTTTATACAATTTTTGAGATATTCCAATCCGATTCTAGTTGATATACGGTTCCATGCATCGTTTATCTTTTCTTTGTTTATTTTTATCCGACTTCAAAAAATATATTTTTCAAAAAATAAAAATCGACTTCAAAAACACTGAAAAGTTAAAAATAATATAAGAATAGGTATCTGCAGACAACATATTATTTTTACCTTTTCAGTGTTTTTGAAGTCAGTTTTTATTTTTGTGTAATTATGATTGCGATGTTTTGGGTTCCCAATGAACATCTCTATAATAAAGTTCTAGGAATTTTAGAATTCGCACTTCACTCCACTCTATTTTGTCTTCTTCTTCTTTTTTACTTGGTGGCGTACCCTTTTGGATTTCGCCAGAATCGAGTTTTTTACTCAGTTTTCTATTTTGTCTACACGTGCGGTTGGGTCGGGCGCTAGCTGTCAACTAAATGCATGCGAATGTGTAAACAGTAAGTTCGTGTTCGCCATTCGTGCCCTTTGATTCGCGTCCAAAAAACCGCTCCCAACGCGAACACGAATCGCGAGGCGAATAGCGAACTTACTGTTTACACATGCGTGTTCGTTATTCGCCTCGCGATTCGCGCGAATCGAGAGGCGAATAGCGAGACGAATAGCGAGGCGAATAACGAACACGCATATGTAAACAGCTAGTTCGTTATTCGCCTCGCGATTCGCGCGAATGTGTAAACGCGGTGTAAATGTCAAGATGTTTTTTCCAGCGTAACCAGCCAGTACCTATTATGTGCAACAATGTAGCCACACATGGAACACGTTGGACGTGCCTATGAAATTCAAGGGTTTCCCTCGATTTTCATGGGATCTCATCATCAGATCATGACAAGGTCGCGATGGGACCACCTTGGGTGTATACTCTTCAAGATTACAAAAAGAATTTTTATAAAATTGGTCTACAAAGGGCGGTAAATCGTCCGAACATACATAAAAAAATAAATACAGCCGAACATAGAACCTCCTCCTTTTTCGAAGTCGGTTAGAAAACGAAAAACACTTTGGTACATGGTAGGATCGAGCTGCGAACCTCCCGATTAGAAGGCCAGTGCCGAGACCACAGCGCCACCGACGCACTAATCACTACCTATACTGTTACTATCAAGGCAGAAACAAACTATTGTGTCGTGTCGTTACAGTGTGTTGTGTCGTGGCGCTAATGTGTTTCTAGCCATATAAAATGTATGAAACCGATACGCTTCAGCCCCCCTAGACAAGATGTCTTTCGATAATCGCTAACGCAATCGCTAAATGGACAATGTATGAGATTTGACAATTGCGCTCGAAAGCTAAGCGAGGGCTTATGTCAAATCGCATACATTTTCCTTTTAGCGATTGCGTTAGCGATTATCGAAATGCGTCTTGTCTAAGGGGGCTGACGCGTCACAACACAACACGACACAATAGTTTGTTTCAAGGGGGGATTATTCTCTGTCACACCATTTTGTCACACCAGTATGACAGATTTTTTTTCCTGGCAGTCACATCAGTGTGACAGAGAAGAATTTTATTCTTCACAATCACACTATCATATTTTGACGACAAGGACAAGTCTTGTTAACTTATTCAACCCCTTTCGGCCCGTTAGATCCCATTACCGTTAGTTCCAGTCAGTTCATCACGTGGGTTTCCCTAAACTTCCACTAACCGGAATGTCCACCTTTAAACGTTCAGTCTCTGACCCTTCACTTAGGTGGAGCGTAAAAAAATCTATAAAAAAAGAGATGGACCCACTCAATCTCTTGTGTGACATCACACGAGAGAGTGAGTGGTTCCATCTCATTAAGAGTAAGTTAGATCGTCCAGTCTGCAGCCTAAAGTGAGAAGACATGCGCAACGATGGCGAATCTTAGCGTTACTAAGTACCAATTTTATTCCTGTACTGATACTATTTCTAAAAACCGTGTCATTCTTTTGAGTAACCTTTCTTTTTACCAGAGGGAGAATCAGTACCAAAGTCGTCATATACCTACTTGTAGGGGTACTAGATATGCAAGTTTTTCAGTAACCACTAGGTATAGCCACTTACCTACCATTAGGTGGGCATCCTGCTTATTTGCCAACTTAGTTGTATAAAAAAATAAAGAAGTAACTCAACAGAAAGTGAAACACAGCCGCTCCTGCTCTAAGGTAGTTTCTCAAATTCGATGGTTCCAAGACACTGGATGAAGGAAGGAAAAGAAATTATTTAATAATGAAATACGTTTTTTACACAACTACAGCTACAGCTTTTATGAAGATTTTTTCGGGAAGCGGCAATATCATACTTGCAGGCGAACGACTAGAGTTTCAAATTGCAAGAAATGCAACAATAGAAAAATAAAAAGTGACTTCAAAAACACTGAAAGTGAAAAATAATGGACCCGGCATCCTTACGGTGGATCCATGGAATGCTAATTAAGTTATCGTCTCTCAAAATAGGTACAGACAATATCACATTTCTATATTGAAGTCGGTGCCAAATTTTGACTTTCTAGGAGATCATCGTATCGTATCGATAGTTGAAGTATTACACAAAGTGCCAATACGTGCCTGTTGTATTTAAAAAACCTCTAACTCCTTAAAGTTAAGGATCCTTCCATCACAGCACGAATCATGACTATCAGACGTAAATACTTGAATAGCCTGGGAAGAAATATGAAACACGTTGGACATACCTATAAAATTTAAGGGTTTCCTTCCATTTTCCTAGGATCCCATCATCAGATCCGCAGACTTTGGTGACAATGGGACTACCCCAGGACAGGAGTACCTATAGGTACTCTATCGAATACAGAAAGAATTTTAAAATTCGGTCTACAATTGGCGGCGTAATCGCGTAGCATACACACAATAGTAGATTGCTTTATAAGGGTGGAAAGGAATCAATCCCTACGAGGTTGTTAGACGCCCGAGCGCAGCGAGGGCGGCTATAGTCCGAGTAGGGTTTGATTCCTTTTACCCGTGTGTAGCACTCTACTTTTCATTTCGAATGCAAGGAAAATAAAAAATAGCTTTTCTAATAAAATTTATTAATAAAAATACTCCTAACATGACATATCGACATCGTGTTTTACACTTAGTGTACTTTTAAGCATTGAATATCTGCTCCATAGCGTAGACGCCTGCACTTTATGAGATAGTTCATTAAAGTATATAAGAAATACATTTTCAGAAAATGATTTTATATTCCTTGCATCTCGCCACTTCATAAAGTCGGAATATGTATTTAAATATCTTTCCTTTGAAATTTTTGGCAAAAAAATTTCGAGTATTGTATTTGCTTCGTTCGTGACTGAATCTGGAGCCGAAATTTCAGAATCGCTTGAATTCATTGTTTTTCTTAAATACCTAAATCACACAATCAAGATTTCGGTACAGCGTAACAGATTCCCCTCCCGCCAAAATTATCTTTTTCACAGGTATTTTTAAATTTGGAACACATCGCGTTACCTGTTACTGGCCATTCAGCCAAATACTTTTATTATCATTGTACCAAAGATTGTATGTACGTAACCTAATTCAGTTCTATTTTTAAAATTTTACTTTCCGCCCTAAGGAGGGAAGTAAATAGTATGAGAATTTCCCGCCCGCTGGTGGGAACTAGCGTTTTCCTCCCAATACTCAGATCAAGGAAACGCTCCTTTCCGAGCATGAGGAATGAAAAATAATAAACATACGCATCGAATTGATAACCTCCTCCTTTTTTGAAGTCTGTTTAAAATATGGAAAAATCTTCATAAATAATCGGCGAATATTTAATAATAATTATTTACATTCTTTTATAATAAACATAAGTTGGGGTGTCTGAGAGTTTGCGCTATTTCATTAACTCGTTATTTTAACGAACTCATCTGGACTACCTTAAATAATATACTTACGTTAAAACTTATATTTAATATATATTTTCCGTTTTGTTTGAGTAATATATGTATAATGATTTGATTGAACTATTATTTTTGTTTAATCATACGAGTAAATAGTGTGACGCTTAGTCTTAATAATTCTATTTGTTACTGTCTGTCGTGGCGATGTATATGTACCGTAATGCATACAATAGGTTACACGACATAAGAACAAAACGTATTAATAACTTTAAGGAGTAACATAGGCTGTTCACGAAGTATCGTCTTATCTATACGCATTGAGAGCCATATAGTCAATGGAACGGGTCATACGGCCCGCTTTACTCTCTGCACGGAAGCCGAGAAATTCTCAGTACTAACGACAGGAAACCTAGACACATCTAGGAGTCATTACACCTGTCCCTTCCGTTAGGGGCCGCGAGAGCTGCCTTTCTATAATCAACACAACCAGGGGGGGTTCACCCCCTCACAGACCTCCAACCTCCCCTATAGTCTGCCCATGCCTCGCAACTTATTTACGGTCTTACTACCGCTTTAACTGCGTCATCACTGACACTCCTGATCTCTCTCACACGACTAGGCGGTTTCATCGCCTGCATCACCAGATGCCTCACGTGGTCCAACCACGACTGCCCTTGACGCATCGTGCACGCCCCCAGGCTGCCCTTGACGCATCAGTGTACGCCCCCAGGCTCCCTTGACGCATCGTGTACGCCCCCAGGCTCCCTTGACGCATCTCGTACGCCCCCAGGCTGCCCTTGACGCATCAGTGTACGCCCCCAGGCTACCCTTGACGCATCTCGTACGCCACCAGGACAAGAGATCAGGAGAGGCTCGGGCTCTCCGGCCACTGTTGAACACGCAGAACATAGAAACCTCTTCCAGTGTTCTGTGGTTGAACATATCAGATGGACCATACTTCATGAGGGTCGATCCGTCATTTGGTGCAAACTGTATGTTCCTATGAATTTTGTGTTATTTTTAAATTAAATATAAATTGTTTGAATACCAACGTATACATGTTAAAGTAATACAGAAGGCGCATATACAGCTTTGACTTTATTGGTTTTCTGTAGTCCACAATAATTCAAAGATACGTCGGAATTTCATTCACATCCTATGTTCCTCCACCTGTTTCTATTTTCTCAAGTTGACAGACATCGCAATATTTGTTTCAAAAATACAATTCTTGTTGGAATATAATGTTTAAGTAGTGCCTATTGCTATGTGAAAAGGTTGTATTATTTGAAACAATTTCACATCATATTTAATGCAGATGTAACTTTGTCAAGATTTTTTTTACATTACCATCCAACTATCAAAATCTGTACGGTCTAAATCCGGCCCTTTTCGAGCCGTCGACATTCTCACACATAACTCACCGCTCAGTCGGCCGCTACAGTTCATGCAAGGTAGACGTGCGCCAGTGCGTAAAAAAAATATTCGCGATCTCCGAGAAATAACCTGTTTTGGTACAGTTACATCATAATTACCTTCCAGCACTTATAAATGTGAGTACAAACTTCATTTTCAATTGCTTTTTTCCAAGTATACTCGTTCTTGGAAGTACTTTCAAAAAATTCCTTGCAAAGCTTTTAATGTACATACTTTATGTTTTATGTTCAAAAAAATCCAAAAATTTCATTCATCTCCTATACATTACCTTCCGTACCGTCCAATTTTTAAATGGATGGTAATGAAGGCTTTTGGATGGTGATGAAAAATATATATAACCGCCTCCGTGGTCTAGTGGTTGAGACCACCGGGTGCTGATCGGGAGGTCCGGGGTCCGATTCCCACTGGGGGCAGAAATTTTTCTGCTCGGTAATAGGGCGTCTAAGCCCGACTGGCTAGCTACCACCGTCTTACCTAAGTTTGTTTATAGCATTGTTGTTTTCCGACAATTAGAGGTAAGATAGCCAGTTCCTCAGTTCCAGGTACAGGTGAAGCTCGCTTCCACCTTCGGCCTTATCGTCACTTACCATCAGGTGAGATGAAGGCCAAGAGCTTCCCTGCTGTATGTTAAAAAATATAAGTAATTTTACTTTTGCAGCCGTACCGCCTAACTCAAAGCGATCACTCGCTATCGTCACGTCTAATGTCACGAAAGCGATAGCGAGTGATCGCTATGAGTTAGGCGGTAGCCCCCCTGGTTTTAGATAGGTAGTTAATATTATAATATCTTTAACTTCTGTGTCTCTTACCCCCATGATATAAAAAATGTTTGTTAAAGGTAAAAACCACCATGCCTAAACAAAAAAAAGCATTGACTAAGGAGGAAAAACTGGCTAAGGATAGAGTACGCAAAAGAGAGAAATATTTAGAAATAAAAAATAATCCTGAACTGTACGCTATTCAAAAAGAAAGAGAGAGAAAAAGATATCTTCTTAGGAAGGAGAAAAAGAAAATTTGCAGTATTAAAGAAATGACACCAAGAGATCAAAGGGAACAACGAAAAAGGTGGCGTAAAAATTCAAGAAAATATTTAGAGAAAAGAGAAAATCAGAAGAAACTTGCTAGTATTTTGTTAAACACTACACCTGCAGATAGTGACACTGACCTGCCGATACAAAATCATAATAATATCGAGCCTGAACTGGATCCTCTGGAACGAATACATGATGAATTATCTAGTATGACAAATAAAGCAGAAATCCACTACCGCCAGCCTGTTCAGGTTTCTGGTATAATAAGAAAATTGCGATACAAACATCAAAAAGTTTTGAAAACACTTCAAGAACAAATTGAAAAACTAAAAAAGGAGAAGAAAATGTTAAGAAGACAAGTTTCACTTAAAATAAAACAAAAAGTACCTGTTCAGGACAGCATTGAAAAGAAAGTCAATGATATAATCACAGATGTGAGATCAGAAAGGGTTGAAGAGGTTAAGAAAAATCTACTTTTAAGTGAATCTTTGACACGAGACTTCACAGAAGGATATAAGACTTTAAAAAAAAAGGAAAAGCGGGATTTTGCAGACACAGTGATGAAGAATAAGGACAGGTTGAAGAAATATAAAGTTCTGAATAAAATCCCCTTCAGGCTAAGAAAAGAGATCCCACAGGCAAAACCAAATATAATAAAAAAGAAAATACAAGAGTTTTTTGAAGAAGATAATAACAGTAGATTAGCTGCAGGAAAAAAAGAGTGCATAAAGCGTAAGGATATAACGAAACAGAAGAGATATCTCACGATATCTCTAAAGCATCTACACGAAAAATTCGTGAAAGAACAGTGTCCAGTAAGTTACTCTACTTTTTGCAAATACCGCCCTTTTTGGGTGGTATTTCCCAATAATGAAAGAGACACATGCATGTGTAAATTGCACTGTAATGTAGATCTTTTATTGAAGGCATTGAAAAGAGAAAAAATAACAACAGAAGCTTCAGGATCAGAAATGATAAAGAATCTTTGCTGTGACTCGAAAGATAAATGCCTGAATAGAACTTGTGAAGTCTGTAAAAACAAAGTTTTAAATTTCATGGAATTTAATAATGACAGGAATGTATCTTATTACCAGTGGTTACAGCAAAAGCAAAAATATACAGATAGAACCGGCAAAGAAAAAATAAAAACAGTCTGGACAAAAAAGAAAATCGATGATTATCCTCGTAACATAATTGCAAAGTTAGATGCCATACAAACCAAATATTTTAATCACTGCCATGCAATATTAATGCAATATCGCACTCTACGAGACCTAAAACGAAATCTTAAAAATTGCGAATTATTAATTCACATCGATTTTAGTGAAAATTACTGCCTAAAATATCATGAGGAAATACAATCTTTTCATTTTGGTGGCAGTAGAGGGCAGGTGTCTCTGCATACTGGCGTCCTCTACTACAAAAACAACGAAAAAGGATCTCTTTCAAGCAAATCATTCTGCACAATTAGTAAAAATTTAAATCACGATGCAGGTTCTGTTTGGGCGCATTTAACTCCTATACTAAAAATCGCACAAGAACTGGTACCATCCCTTAATGCTATACATTTTATGTCAGACTCTCCCAGCAGTCAATATCGCAATAGATACATTTTCTATTTAATTACAAAACTAAAGGATCAAATCCAAGGCTTGGAGAAAGTGACCTGGAATTATTTAGAAGCCGGGCACGGCAAAGGCGCCCCAGATGGGGTGGGGGCCGTCATTAAGCGAACCGCTGATAATTTCGTGAAATTTGGTGGTGACATTGGCTCGTTCGAGGCATTTACTGAAATGATCAGTGAGCAGGTTCAAAACATCCACATTGAAATAGTTAATGACGACGAAATAGCAAAAGAGAGGTTTCCAAGAAATATTCCAGGATTCAAAGGGACTATGAAGGTTCATCAGGTGGGTAGTACTAATAAATATTATTTCTTATTATTTTGAAAGTGATTTATTAATTTATTTCGTCTACATTTCAGGTAGTTTGGTGCTCATCTCAGCCTCACATTATTGCGCTCCGAAACCTTAGCTGTTTTACATGCAATGACAATTATGTACCATGCAGCCATGGCAAGCATCTAGGGAATTCAAATTTTGGTACATTGTCCAATGAAACTGCCACCAGTAACCAGATTATAGATGGTCGAGAAGAAGATAATTTGTTAAATGATATTCTTAACATTGACTCTCCAACATTGGCATGTAACATCGATGACGCTAATCTTCAAATTGATTCGTCAACACTGGCCCGTAATATGGACGTATTAAATAATGATGAAATTCTTAATTCTCCAATCTTGACCGATAACATCACACCCAAAGTAACAAAGTATCATAAGATTAGTCTGAATAAAGAAAATGGTACCATCATGGAAATTGACGAACCTCAAGAAGAATTTACTATGAAAAATTCCAATGCAGATAATTTAATGGATATCGACGGGAAATATAACATAGGTGATTGGGTGATCGTAGAGTATAAAATTAAAACTAAATGTTCCTATTTCATAGGTAAAATAATTGAGAAAATTGATTCTAGTGAATACAAATTGCACTTTTTAAAGAAGACTCAGGGCTTTCGAAGTGATACAAAGTTTGTCTGGCCAATAAATACTGATGAAGACACAGTACCTGAATCTCAAATTGCTCAACAATTAGAGGCGCCTCAGAAAAATAGAAGAGGACAATTAATTTTTACAAAACTACCAAGTTTAAATTTTAAGTAGGTAGTAATGCTGCAATGTAACTTGTACCAATTGATCTCTTATTTGTTCCTTTTACGTCATTAATTAACTGTAATATAATGTTTAACATTATGTAACAGTTATTGAGTCAATAGTATTAGTAGTAGTATATAAATGTTATTAAGTGTGTCAATAGTTTGTAGTGTTAATTCAGTATTGTAATATATTATTTTGCAGTAAAATAATATATTTTATAACAAATATTATTTTGGAAGGTTTAAGAATAACAAATTAATTTTATGAGTTTTTTAAAGCTGTTTAAGAAGCTGTTTTTATGTTTGTTATTGTAAACTAAATAGTTTTCAAAAAATTGATTTTTACAACCAAATTTCTGTTTTGATAAAAACAGTTAAGGCGGTACGCAATTATTATTTTATTACAAAGTTTTATAAGATCTAGGAATGTTTATTAATCCTTGATTTATTAATGTTTACGATGTTTTTTTTATTATTCTGTTTTCTTAAGTTTTAGATACTTTTTTAACAAGATTAAGAGACAAGGTCATGGCTGGGAAATAAATACCTACCTACCTAAATAATTATAAGATCCTTTGAATAAAAGTACCTATTGATTTTATAAAGCTTTTTGTATTTCTATACTTGTCACCTTTAAATATCATTACCATCTATGATATTTCACCACCATCTCAGCGAATTTCATTCCTGTCCAGACCGAACCATTACCATCTGGGCATATTTCATTACCATCGACTATTTCATTACCTAATAGCATTTTTCTGAGCATGTAACTGTCCTGCACAAGTGCCTTCTGCACAGATTCATAAGTAATGAGGATTCCAACAACTGCAAACAAAAAGTACATACAAAATATAATATTTTTTATTTTTCTCCAAATTCATCAAATTTAAACGAAATGGCGGAACGACCCATGAACTTGTCAACACACACACACAATTCTTAACTAAGCCATCAGGCACTTACCATAATATATCCTTATATTATTTATAACCACGCCACCTGGCCAGTTCACACTCTCACCTGCTGCACCTTTCTTCGCTCCCAGGTCTCGCCTTTTATCCAGGGACCGGACCCGGTTACCGTTATAGCCGGTAACCTTAGGGTTTTGATGGGGTATTTTATAATGCTGGGTTTTTAAACCCTTTGCCTTACGGTAAGCTTTCAAACGGCTTACCGGTTTACACATTAATCCCTTCGATTGAATTAATTCGGGTTACCGCTAACCGATATCAAAAACCCCCAAATGGGTTACCGTTCTAAACGCTGATTAATTTGTAAAAAATATTTTAGACCTTAGGTATATCGCGTGTAGATTGCTTTTGCACCGCATATTTGCCGAAGGTCGCAACCGAACTCTGGCGTTATTGCGCCCGCAGTGCTATTTCAATCGCTCGGTGTGCGTGAGGGAAAGGGTTACCCTAACCCGAACAGTAAGCGGTTAAGCGCATAAACACTAAAAACCTTTAAGATTGGGTAAGCGGTAAATTATTGTTGTGGGTGGTAACCCCTATTTTACGGGTTATCGTTATTGTTGGGAAACCTGTTGAACGGCTTACCGAGCCCACTGGGTTACCATACGAATGGGTTACCCTTTCGAACGGCTTAAGCAAATGAACGGGTTTTCCGGTCCCTGCTTTTATCACCCGATCACTATGATGTTCAGAACCGAATTGAACAAGTCACAAGAGAAAGCAACATGTCTGCCTTATAGGCAAAGCAGAAATAACATTCTTAAAATACCGACACAGTACAATACCATTATTACCACTGAGTCGACACAACGCTATTTATACTGACAAAGGAATTGGGATTGCTGCTGGTAGTATCGGTAACACTAATAATTCGCATAATTAGATTCATAATTTATTTATTACCCATAACAATATTAGAATCATAATCATTGTATCAATTTACTCACTTCGTTTCTTACCGGAAGTAGTCAGAGTATTCGCGGAACTCCGCGACACTGTCTGTCACACCAGGCTACGCCAGTGTGACTGTCAGGAAAAAAATTCTTCTGTGTCACACTGGTGAGACAAAATGGTGTGACAGAGAGTAATCCCCCGTTTCAAGCCACTATTTACTGCGGCGCATCAAAGCAAGACGGGACGTGACTTCTCATTCCCGACCCAGCAGTTGTGAATGGGGGGCTGGTGAAGGTGTTATTATAGGGTGTCTTTAGGTGCAAGTACTTATAAGCCTTTTCATACTCACCATTAAAAATCCCCCACGGGCGTTAATAAAACCGGCCCGTAGCTGGCGGGGCGGTCTGGAGGATAGTGGTTACGTAAGTCCCCGGATCACCCTGATTATAGACAAGGTGGACGTCCGTCGGCCAAATCGGGGTATGCCCCGCATTGAGCACGACAGTGTTGCCAGATTTTTTCCACCTTCCCCCCCAAATACATTTAAAAAACCCCTAGTTTCTCCAGTTTGGTTGATAAAAAACCTCTGACTATTTTGGCCATGTCATATACATAAGCTTTCTAATATTGACAATAAAAAACTTAGAAGTTTTCTTCAAATTACCTATTTTAATTTATTTCACATACATAGCCGTGTGTCTGTCGATTCGGATTTTTCGTTATAAATGTCTGTGTGAGGCTGTGGAAAACAGTCTTTTAGCCGGAATTATGATAAACAAGACAGTTCAATGGTAACATAATGTGTTGCCAGCTAATACTCGTAAGTTTTAGTGTCCCATTCATTTTATTTGGTGAATAAATTGTCGGTCTTGTCTGATATAAAAAGGAATTTGCCATTTGGTTAGAATAGTAGAAAACCTTCAGAAAATCCCCTAGATAAATTTCGTGATATCAAAACCTCTAAAAAACCTCAAAGACCTGCAAAATCCCCTAGGATTTAGGGAAATCCTCTGAATTTGGCAACACTGGAGCACGAGCAGGAAGAGTCCCACCCCACTCATGCCTGTCGACCAGCCATTAGCTGCATCAGCAGGTTATACGATGCGCAGCAGCATTCAACCTTTGATTATGTAAGTATACATATAATATGATAATTAATCAAAGCATTCAACCTCGTAAAAAGGTGGTAGGTATACCTACCCCTTTGATTATAGGTATATATATAACCAGAGATACGATTTAAACCTCTGGGTATAACCTTAGGATCGGACCTAATAAAATAACAAAATATCAGAAAATACCTATTTCAATTATGGTAATTGCGGTTCTTGACTGAAGACTGCATTGCCAAAATGTTAAAATAAAATAAAAATTGAATAGAATATACAATGCAGACATGGAAAATTAAAGGGAAATCCGTTCTTTAATTAAATTAACCTTTTGGCGATATTACGACATCTATACGTTCTAGTTAACAACGCTTAGTTGCGAACGTTGCGAAAGCACATTTTGGTTTATGTTCAAGCGACAGTACCCAACGCAACACGCATACCATACAAGAAGTCTTAGATAGTGTCGCTAGATGGCATGATATTGTAGTTTAACTTGAGCATGTTGTCTAATATAAAAATAAAGTTACGTCATTATTATTTATTACTGATACAATTTTTTTGCTTCATGGATACTATATACCTTTTTTTTGAGGCGGGGGAATCTCTTTACGATTCAACAAGGGGCTGAAAGCTGACAAGGCCGCCCCAAGGATATGCCATTGGACTCGGGTATAAACCCCATACCTGGCTAAACCACCCTCCAGCAACTTCTACCTCCGTAAAGACACAATCGGGATCGGTATTATTCTAGGTTGTGAATTCCCCGAGTGAAAGCTGATACTATACACCTAGGCTAGTACAAAAACTAGCTTACTTTTTGTTTTCTTTATTCCAGCTAACTAAAATTATAGCTTTGCTTTGTTATATTAATAGATCAGACATTTTTCGACTCTGCAAAAATAGTTTTTGATTCAGTCAATTTCAGTCACTGTTCCGAAAAATTGACAAAACTATAATATTATGAATATAAACCAAAATAGGTATGTTTTGAATATAAACCATTAATATGGATTTGTAGATTCATTTCCTTCGTTTAGTGTGATAGCGCCTTAAAAAATAAAGTGTCAAAATAGTATAGACTGACGTCACTAGATGGCGCTATAGGTATTATTCTTAAGAATTAATAACCTTTTACATTTCTGTTTCTTTAAACTTAATTGAATCTTTTAGTTCAATAAACAAGCGATGTATACTACTCAAATGTCAAATTTGATAAAAGAAAAATAATAGGTTCAAAATTGCCTAAATATATGCTTTATTTCAAAGTTTGATGCATAAAAGTTTTAGTTTCCAATATATTAACTACATGTGGTTATTATTTTCTTAAAATTCAGCAATAATTTGTTTTAATCCGTTTGCTTACAACACTTACAAACGCCATCTCATCGTTTGCCCGTCGGTCGCCGCGCCGCACGTCATTGGCAGTGAACGGAACGAAGTGTCGTCGCATAGATCGCAGGCTGGCTGTCTGAAAATAGTGAATAGTATGAGTTTTCGAAATATGTTCGAATAAAAAAGTGATAAGTGAGTGATTGTCATCCAGCAAGATGGTTGATGATGTGAAAAATGTTATCGAAACCGCTGAAAGTAAAGGTATATGTGCAATTGTTATTGAACGTGCCATTTTAGTGTACAATGTGATTGAAATTTGTCTAACCCTAAATCGTGTCGTGGCCCCACGTCGTGGGTTCGTGTGCTTCGAGAACGTCTACTATGCTCGATGCAATCCAATGTTTTGTTTTTCATCTTTATTTGGACGCCTTTTTCCTGTCGTGGTATGTTCTAAAATTAGCAAAATAGTTGTCAGACAGCAAGAATGTGGTACCTACCTACCAGTAGCACAATGCAAGTGTAAATTTTGTCTTCACTTTTGATTATCGTGGAAAATTAGACCTACCGTTATTGTTCAACGGATACATTTGGTCATTTACCTAAAGTATCATCCCCTAAAGATAGAATGATATGATCAAATCCACATTTAATCATTATTCACCAGTGGTATGTGCACCTGTGACTTGACGTATTTTGTGTACACAATTTGAAATACATGCTCATTCACATTCTGACTTCTATGTACAGTGTATGCACTTTATCTTATCAAAATTAAGGACTAAAACGAATTTTTTGTTTCATGAATACAATTTCTACAGCATTCTATTGTGCCACAATGTGGAAAAATTAGACAGGTGTTGCTGTTAGTGACATTATTAAATATATTCCTGATAAGGCGATAATATAGTATGATATCATAATTATCAATAGTTAATGTCAAACATACTTGTGACTTTATTGATCTTTACTGGAGAATTGCTAAATTGTTGGAATATTAAACATGATCTGTGGACCTAAAAATCATAAAATGTTTCATATTATGGTTCTGCGATGTGGCCTTTTTAGGTCCGCTGGCTATTTTGCAATTTGTGCAGCAACATTTTTTATTACTTCTGATTTTACCATTTGTGGATTTCATTTAACAAATATTTAACATTTCACTGGAGGAAAACTCTATACCAGCGTCAACTGCTTGGGTACCTCTGTCTTACCTATTTCTGCCACAAAGCAAGTGTTTGCATTGCCAACTTAGTTGGTATAAAAAAACTATTTTTCACAAAGGAACCTTATGCAAAAATACTAATTATTTTTAAAGGAATGCTTGAAGTCAACACATGAGATGCTAGCGTCAAAAGCTATATATAATATATTAATAATAATATAATTTGTTCAAATTTGTTTCCAAAATAAAATAATGTTGTGTCATCAGCATAAAGCGAAATTTCACCTTTGAGTTTGAGGTCGCTTATGCTGTTTAAACACAGTTATTTTTTTATCACCCTGGAAAATTTTAGGGACGCTTCAGGACACATCCACTATGACATAAAAAATAAAAAAAATCTCTAAAATTGCTGCTCTCAACTAGTGCAGCATTTTTGGGATTTTTTAGAAAATTAATATAAAATTAAGTGAGTTATTTTTTTATTCATATTTAAATCATTCTAATCTAATCATGCTTCCCTTAAATTTTCCAGGGTGATAAAAAAATAACCATGACATAGATAAAAAAAGTAAGGGACCCAAAATTGAGCCCTGCGGGATTCCATAAGTGGAATTTTTTTGTGAGCTGTGAGATTCTCCAATTTTTACTAATTTTTTTTATTATTATTATGTTTACTCCACAGACTCTTAGTCCATGCCCTTGTTCAAATTATTTTTTTTTTACAAAATTTCTTATTAAACTCCTTATAAATAATAATTATCACTTAGTAACTTTTTTTTACATTTGCGCAGCTTATAAATTAAAATATACTTTACAATATAACTATTATGATACCCTACCATATACTAAACAAACGTACAAACGGCAACGCTTCAGAGCCCACATATCGACCATGAGACAGATCTTATATCACTCGTAATAGTGCAGGTTTTCTTAGTGCAATATAATGGGCTCTACGCGTCGCCGACCGCACATTACACACATACATAGCAGTTGTGAACTATATCATATATATACGTACATTTATACTATAATATAAAACTATATATAAATTTAATAAGGGATTTTTCGGACAACAGACAAGGGGGCGCGCCATCGATGGCGCCATGCCAGGTGGGTCACTGTCTAAGAAAAAATCCACCACAATCGCCATCAATTTGATAACCATTGCGCTGTAACACAAGGCTCTGCGAAGACATGCTTTTATAAAGGAGCGATGGATGGACGGCGATTGTCAAAGTGTAAGCGATTGCGATAGATTTTCTCAGACGATAACCCCGCAGGTGCCACATTCCGCACACTATAAGCAGTATTTGCACAGTTTACAGTCTGTGGAATACGACACCGATGCAATGCACGGAGGGACACGCTCCATACAAGGGCGGTCATAAATAGTTAAAGTCCTGTTACTATCAATACATTGTATTATTTTAGTGACTTATAGTTGTAAAAGTGTTTTAGGAACATTAAAATGAAAGAAGTACATGTATTTACGGAATAAAAAACGTTTACTTCAGTAAAAAACAAATATAAACAATAACATACTTTTACCTAAATTTATCATGAACAAACACTTAAAAATTGGAATGTAAAACATATATTTTAAATAAAATAAGAGTCAAAACATTGATAACATTATTTAATTATAATAAAATAATAGAAATAAATAAATTAAAATTAATTAAATACAAAAAAAACAAAACAACTAACAAAATACAAATAAATTATTCTTATTCTAACAATATTAAACATGTAACAATTCTATTACACTTTGTGACAGTATTTTTCTTTTTAGGGGGAAGTTTCCGAAGACTTGTAATATAAGGATCTGAATGTAATAATAGTCCTTGTATTAAATCTTGATTGGTAACTTCACGTGACATTTTTCGAGTGTGACTTCGTCTATAAATTTTGATATACTTATTTGTCGCTTCAGCAGCTTCTTCGGAAAGTTCTCCTATAGATAACAATGCATAACTTATAATATCTGATCCATGTACGAGCACCTTGTGGACAGAAGCAGGAAGACTATACCACGGATATTCCTAGACCAGGCTGTATGCTGTTTGTAATGCATAGTCTTTAAACTTGCATTCATTAATTTTATGTCCAGAAGATAACGTTTGTAATATTACCTGTAATTTCAGCAGATACAGCTGATTCCAAAAAAAACTTCCTGGCCGTGTTTCCGTCGTTAGACGTCCCGCTTCCACCACTACGCGGCTTGTCAACTATTAAACCTAATCGTTCCCTAAACTGGGACTGTACATATTGTTTTTTATTTGATAACAATTGTTTATCACTATCTAGCCTAACTTGCCATTTTTTTTATGTCTAATCTATATGAAAGATGAATAAAATATTCGAAGAAACGTATCCAAGAATGTAGTGGTGATAATCCAAATTGGTATCTACTCTCTATTACAGGTTTTTGTAAACATTCGTCTATTTTATTCATCTCTTTAGGGGTAGCATTACATATATAACATCTACTTGTAGATGTTTCACTTAAAGCACTACAAATTTTACCATCTACCATTGAAAGCTGCAACTTATGAGAAACGACCAATTCACGATTGTCGATCTGAATAAAAGTAGGTTGCAAACTTTCAATTTTATCCTTAAAATAAGCTTCCTCTTGCAAAGACACTGCTGTGCTTTCTTTCAAAAATTGAAATCGAATAGGACGGCAGTACCTAGTGGAAGAGGGTCGAGGATTTTTCCATAAAATTTTACAATTATCTTCAGCTAATTTTACAATAATTTGAAGAGGTACATAAGATGTTACAAACAAACTACTATCTTCTAAAGTTGAATCTGAAAAAAATTGTTTGTATTCACTATGTCCAGTGCTGCCATCGAATCCCCATTTCCCAAGTAAAGAGATATTAGACAAACAATCATCAGGAATCTGATCTAAGACCTCTTTTTGAGATTCAAGGATTCGAGAAGCTGTGTGATCAAAAAGACTTTGTAATTCAACTTCAGCTGAAGACTCGGAAACAGTTATATTAGAAGGGTAACATCTCTGTTTCGCTTTAGTAATTTGTTGGTAACATGGTAATACATTAGAAGAAATCTTACTATTAACAAAGTTTTTAATTAATAAATACTGATGTTTTGTCAACTGAGCATCAGTCACAAGTGACAAGACATCATCAGTGCTAACTCTAGATATACACGAATCGAATGAACAGTCTGAAACATCAAGCAATGCACTCACAGTAGAATCATCAGACTTTGACAAATCAGCTACTCTCCGACGTTTAGTCCTTTTACTACATTGCGTAAAAGGTTTTCGAGGACGACCACGTGAATGACACGGCGACGTTTCAGACGGAGTACATTGCTTATTGTTTTTCACAAGTTGAATTTTTTCAATAACATTAAACCAATCGGAATTCTTATATAAAAGCTTGGTTTTATCCCTATTACATTTTTTCCAGAATCGAGCAATAGCTTTACATAAATTATTAACAATTTTCTCTAAATAATGAATATCAATGTTCTCAGCATCGTTCAGAGTAGTCAACAAACTTTGTAGGACTTGACGACACTTTTCCGAGTCATTATCGGTATTGACAGTTAGCCATATTTCAAGAATATGCATTCTTGAAAACGAGCATATATATAAATTACCTAAAACAAAAAAAAAACGGTTAAAATTCAGTCACAAAACCTACACAAAGCACTAAGACTAAATAAACTAATTTCGTAGCAAATGCTACGAGATAATCTGGCAACCGTAGCACCCTTGTCATCGCCAAAAGGGCAGATAAGGGCAGCCAAGTTTTAATTTTCCTAAGATAAGAAAGTCTAAAGATTATGGTGCAATATACCTCCATAGTCGGAGCGAGTGGGAACATATTTAAAAGTTTATTCAAACTTTGAATATTAAAATATAATACTCCAAGAAAAGTCGCCTCGTAGCAATGACATACTAAAGAAAATATATACTAAGATACAATTAAAATAAAAATATTAATTATTACATACCCTGTTCTTGGATATCCATTTCAGAAAAAACTCACACAGCACTCACAGGTCCCGCAATGACAACAAATGACGTCACGCTTTTTAATGACTCACTGATAACAGTATTTACGATTGGCGATGCGCTCTCTTTGAATGCACAATAGATAATGAAGGCGCACTCTAATTACTGACCTATTTATAGTTTCAGAAGGTACCGCAACTATCCAATGTAACGACAAGGAATAAAATGTAAAACAAGAAAGCAGGTTTTTAAGATTTATGACCTATGGATGTCCCACAGTGCAATGTGCAAACGAAGCGCCATCCACGGCGCACCCGCTCATCCGCTATCCAGGGATTCCTCATTATGCATGCATTTTTCTGCAAATGGGGTAGCACCTAGATCGTTGCGTTATTTAGGTCTTTGAACACCATCTGCAAATTATAATTTTTTTATTTCATCGTCCGTTGCTGAGTTGGACTAGGCAATTAGTTGTTTTATGACGTCATGCTCCTTATGCTCCCCACAAAAGTATATACATGACTCGTATGCCTGGAAATTACCACTACAGCGTGAGGGACACTGTTATGGACCGGGTTTTTTGGATCTCTGCCTCTTAGCACTATCACCTTACGGTATGTCAGCCCCTGAGCCTCATGTATCGTCAGCAGTCTGGAATTCTCTCCAGTACCATACCCTTTCGTTTCGAACGCCTCTTTTTCCTCTTGGGTGAAGGTCAAGAATAGCGTTTCCAGGTCAGTCCTTCTGGACACTGCTTCTGATGCCATGGTGGAAGTTAGGGATCTCAGTGCATCCCTGGACGTGTATATGCCCCCGTACACCTTCTTCAGGGCGTATACTACATCCATCGGGCATCGGTGTGTGCAGAGTATCTTTTCTGAGACTGTCGTTACGGCAATTGGGTCTTTGTATTGCATTTAAAATAGGTTGTCTCTGTCGATAAAGGGGATCTGGTTTGTATCACTCATTAACACCAGTTCTCTTGCCCCGCACAGCCTGCTTGCCATTATTATGGCTCCAAAATGAACCATCAGAGCCTCGTCCATCAGTAGATGCTTAGACTCCTTTGCTCCATTTATCAGTACCAAAGCAATGGTTCTTACTTTCCCCTTTGCGACAGCGCCCAGACGACCCATTATTTCCGCCGTCAGCTCTTTAGCCTCTTTAGTCTCAAGTGTGCTGGTGAGGATCGTGTTTTCCTTTAACTGAAAGTTTTTAAGGAGCCAGGTGGTCTTCCCTCATCCCGGTACCCCGTCTATCCACCGAATTTTTATCTTTTCCAAAGGTTCTAAGGTCCAGGTTCCCGTCACCGCCTTAGCGGTCTCTGGGATCCTGCCCTCCAACAGGATACGGGTGCACTTAGCAACCACGACTATTGGGTCCTCGGCGGGGGTATAGAATGCTAGGGCTCCCCTCTCTGATGTCCGTTCACGATCCTCGAGAACCATACCCGTCGTTACACTGTATGCTGCCATGTATCGCTGATTTCCCACTCTGGGGCCACCCGCCAACACTGTTCCAGTGTCGTTATTATAGACTACTGCCTTCGCCGTATCCAGCCGTTCTTGTAGCAACATGCGAGCATTGTTCTGGAATGCTTCTAGTATTTCTCTGCAGGCAATATATTTTACCTGCAGCGATGCACGCAATATCTCAACATACTCCAGATAGGCGTTGACTAGTTTGTCTTCGTCCCGGTTTACCGCAATGCGTGTTGGCGGGCGAACCCTCCCCATGTCTTCAAGTGTTGTTATTTTGCTTGAGAGGGGCATCCGCTTGGGGTGATTCTAATAGGCGGCGTTCTGGTACTCGATCCTTCCAATTTTTACTATTTGACAACGATTATTTAGGTAGGATTGGAACATTTTATGAGCATCACCACTGATACCTATGTCTCGTAACTTACTTAGGAGTATTCATGACTTACTGTATTGTATGCTTTTTTTAAATCAATAAAAATGCTTTTTTTAAATCAATAAAAATGCTTTTTTTAAATCAATAAAATTAAATAAAAAAATAAAAAAAATATCTCTAAAATTGCTGCTCTCAACTAGTGCAGCATTTTTGGGATTTTTTAGAAAATTAATATAAAATTAAGTGAGTTATTTTTTTTATTCATTTTTAAATCATTCTAATACCATGTCGTGAAGCTTCCCTTAAATTTTCCAGGGTGATAAAAAAATAACCGTGACATAGATAAAAAAAATAAGGGACCCAAAATTGAGCCCTGCGGGATTCCATAAGTGAAATTTTTTTGTGAGCTGTGAGATTCTCCAATTTTTACTATTTGACAACGATTATTTAGGTAGGATTGGAACATTTTATGGGCATCACCACTGATACCTATGTCTCGTAACTTACTTAGGAGTATTCATGACTTACTGTATGCTTTTTTTAAATATAAAAAATGCCCAGACCGACGTTTTATTCGTCTGTTTTATTTTTTAGTTTTGTTACTAAATCTACAGTTGCACACAAGGTGTTTGATTTTGGTCTGAAACCGTTTTGATTATGGTAAAGAAAATGTTCGTGCCGAAGAATGGCTTCCCGTGGGAGAGCCATGCTTCGGTACGAATGGGCCGGCTCGACCGGAGTGATACCACGGCCTCACAGAAGACCGGCGTGAAATAACGCTTGCATTGTGTTTCGTCGAGTGAGTGAGGGTACCGGAGGCCCAACCCCCCTACCCCCCCTATGATGGCGCAGTTAAACAGATTGTTACCCCAAGAGGGTACCAACTGCGCTAGCGTTGGAGAATCCCTCTCTGGACGTCCACTTTCAGGACACAATATACCTGGGCGTGGACGCCTAGGCCGCCCCTCGTATTCTGGGGGGGGGGGGGGGGGGGGCAAAACCGCGCTCAAACATACCTGGGGCAAGAGCAAACCCACGGCACCCCCTGCCACACTGACTGTGGACTTCTGTAATATCAGGGGACTTCACTCCAACCTGAATGCTGTCCACCACCACCTCGAGGCAGTAAAGCCGGCCTTGCTCCTTTTGACCGAGACACAGATATCGTCTCCGGCGGACACTTCTTACCTTTCCTACTCAGGGTACGGACTGGAACACCTCTTCGCACCTAAGGCCGGTGTGTGCGTGTACGTCAGAGACGATATATGTTCTCGGCGCCTCGGTCACCTTGAAAATAGGGACCTCTCCACCTTATGGCTCCGTGTAGACAGCGACGACCATCCCCGCGTCTATTCGTGCCTCTATAGGTCCCATAGCGGTGATACCGAAACCGACCGACTCATCAAGCACGTTCAAATGGCTGCAGACTTTGTGCAGCAGCAGATCCCACTCGCAGAGATCGTGATACTTGGCGATTTTAACGCTCACCACACCGAATGGCTCAGTTCAAGCAAGACCGATCATGCGGGGAGATCTGTTCACGCCTTCGCCCTTGCATATGGCTTGACACAATTGGTTACTACGCCCACGCGAATTCCTGATGTGGAGAGCCATGAACCTTCACTGTTGGATCTTCTGCTGAGTTCTCATACCGACGGCTACCTCATATCTGTCGGCGCCCCTCTTGGCTCCTCAGATCACTGCCTCATTAGGAGTTCGGTGCCACTCACGTGCTTGCAACGACCTCGAGTTGCACGTAGTCGCCGTGTGTGTCACTACAAGTCAGCAGACTGGGATGGGATGCGGTCCTTTTTTGCGTCCTACCCTTGGAGGCAGGTTTGCTTTATGCCGGATGATCCCAACTCCGCCGCTGAGTCTGTTGCCGATGTGGTGTTGCAAGGTATGGAAATTTTCATTCCATCCTCAGTTATCCCCATTGGTGGCAGATTCCAACCTTGGTTTGGTCAATCCTCCAAAAAGGCTTCTCGCTGGAAGCAGGAAACCTACCAAGCCTGGGTAAACGCGGTGACGTCTCAGGATGGAAATACCAGCACTTTGAAAAAGCAGTATAACTATGCCTCCAGATCCTTCAAAAGGGACATTGCAAGAGTGAAGTCGGAGCACATCAGTAGAATTGGCGAGAGGCTAGAGCGTCTTCCTTCGGGGTCTCGTGCGTTCTGGTCTCTCGCCAAAGCTATTCAGGGAAATTTCTGCATGCCATCTTTTCCACCACTGCACAAGGATAACACTTCGTTAGCCCATGATGCTAAAGAGAAAGCCGATCTTTTAGGGAAACTCTTTGCATCCAACTCGACCTTGGATGACGGGGGACAGGAACCACCGACCATACCACGGTGCACGAGCTTTATGCCGGATATTCGGTTCCACCAAAGCTCAGTGCGTCAAGAACTAATCACCCTAGATATCCACAAGTCGAGTGGGCCTGATGGTATCCCTCCTATCGTGCTAAAGACGTGTGCTCCAGAGTTGGCACCGGTTTTAACGCGACTATTTCGGCTCTCGTATTCATCTGGCGTAGTCCCAACCTCATGGAAGACAGCTTTAGTGCATCCGATCCCTAAGAAAGGTGACCGCTCGAATCCGTCCAACTACAGGCCGATAGCTATAACCCCTTTGTTTTCAAAGATAATGGAATCGCTAATCAACCGCCAGCTTCTCCGGTACCTAGAGGATCACCAGCTGCTCAGTGACCAACAATACGGCTTTCGTAGGGGTCGCTCTGCTGGTGATCTTCTAGTTTACTTGACACATCATTGGGCAGAGGCAATTGAAGCGAAGGGGGAGGCACTGGCAGTTAGTTTGGACATCGCGAAAGCCTTCGATCGGGTATGGCACAAAGCGCTCCTCTCAAAACTTCCTTCATACGGGCTTCCCGAGAAACAATACACATCAGTACGTCTCGCTCCTTCGCTTACTGCGCATCTTTTTGTATTCGTTCGTGTTGATTTCGTGCTTACCTTGACTGCTTGTGATTTGGATTCGGACTGATTAGTTTCTCTACCGACGACCTTTGCTTTGCTCCGGACTACTTATCGTTGATTGTGTAATTGTGTAGGTAGTGCCACCATGTCTGCGTACACGACACAAGAATACGCCAACATGCATTTAATTTATGGGGAATGTAGATGCAATGCCAACGCTGCACCTAGACTTTATCGTGAGAGGTACCCAAATGCAGCTCGTTTTCCGGATCATCGAGTCTTTACAAATGTGAACCGATTACTCTTCTCAGAGGGCCGACTGCCGAACCAAGTACATAGTGAAAGAAGATTTCGTCCCCCTTACGAGGACGTTGTACTAGACATTGAAGATCGGAGTATTTCTGTACGTGGAATAGAGAGAAGCACAGGAGTACCCAAAAGTACAGCCCATCGGATTTTGCAAAGAAATCAGCTACACCCGTACGACGTACAGTGAGTACAAACTCTACTACCCCGGGACCATCGACCCCGTGTTGCTTTTTGTCAAACAATGCTACAAAAACACAGAGAAGATCCGTGATTCTTCGAAAAAATTTTGTTTTGGTCAGATGAGTCGACATTTAAAAAAGATGGTTACATGAACCTACGCAACTTACACGAGTGGCATATCGAAAATCCTCATTTGATGAGGCAAGATAGATCACAATATCGATTTAAAGTGAATATGTGGACCGGAATTTTAAATGGACAAATAATAGGTCCTTTTGAGCTGCCAGACGCCTTGACTGGTGAAGTTTATTTACATTTTTTACAAAATGATTTACCAAATCTACTGGAAGATGTGCCACTTAACATTCTATGAGATATGTGGTTTCAACAAGATGGTTGCCCAGCTCACTATGCCAGCTCAGTAAGAGAATATCTCGATGAGGAATACCCAGGCAGATGGATAGGACGATCTGGTACTATCTCGTGGCCAGCCTGTTCCCCAGATTTAAATCCATTACATTTCTTTTACTGTGGAGCGGTGAAAGAAAAAGTTTACGCAAAGCCAATCGAAACTGTGACTGACCTACGGCAAAGAATAATAGAAGCAAATGATTTTGTTAATAATGGAAGATTCGCCCGCTTGATAGCCCGATCTTTTTTAAGAAGATGTCGAGCCTGCATTAGAGCTGAAGGAAGACAGTTTGAACACCTGTTGTAAATCTTGACATTTAAATAAATTATGTTAAACAATTTTTGTGTATTTAATTTATTTCACTATCTGTCTCTCTCACACTTCGTAAAATGACTCTCCAGGTCTCACTCAAACTAGAATGTTAAAGCAAACCATGGGTACATTAGAATAAATTTTAAGTACGTAAGAAAAATTTGTTCAAAACTGCCTGTTTTTGGAAAAAAAATATTGTCTGCAATCGTAGAAATTATCTACCAAGTATCATACCATTTTGGAATCTTTATTGAATGCGCCAACTTTTGCAGTTACTTGCCAAACTCGCATAGTACATTTTTTTTCAGTACAGCTTGTTAAAGCTATGCGAAAAATTTATTTTGAATATTTAATTTAGATAAAAATGGCATATTCTTCTAATTTGGAGCAGCTGGCTTTAAATTTTAGATTAGAGTACATAAACATTATTCAGGATTACAAAACAAAAGAAAATGTTTAGAAAAGTCAAGAATTGTAGCAACAACAGTGAAAAAACCGTCACCACAGGGTGTAAATTTTATCCATTTTTTAAATGCTATATTTTTTTTAAATAGGTGACTTAGACTTTTTTTATATTTTTCTGATAACATATATGAGTTAGTCTATCACCTGCTTTCGGCTTGACGTCGGCTTCTGGGACACCCTGTATACAAGTTTATTTTTTAGTTATGACAAAAATTTTGTGTGCTTGTTCAGACAAGCAAACTGAACAACTTTCACTATAGGACCAACTTCGAAATCGCAAAATAAAATCAGTTGTTCCATACAAATGTTCAACATTCACTGAACCTAAATGTATGGAACAGCTGATTTTTTTGCGATTTCAAAGTTGGTGCCATAGTGAAAGTTGTTCAGTTTGCTTGTCTGAACAAGCACACAAAATTTTTGTCATAATTTAAAAATAGGGGTGTATATGCCTGTTCGACTCTAATAGGAACATTTTTATTTTTAACAGTGGCAGTGAGGCACTGATATGTAAAAATATAACCTGAAATAGAATGTTCGGTAAAGAATCACAGTTTTCTGGGTTAAAGTACATTTTTACAAAATCATTCTTATTTAGAACACCTTCCCTTATTACCAGAATGAAAGAAACTCTTTCCACTAATGCTGAGGAGGCTATCGCTCCAAATAGTTGCCTCAGAACTGAGTAAATATTTAATTGTTTCTCTTGATTAAATACATTTTTCTGGGACATTCACCACTCAAGTGGTGTAAGTAACATTTTTGAGTACCTTCTCCTCAAACATTACCATTTTGAATGATTTTGATCGAGAATAAAGCTTTACTATTAGTGGTTGCCAAACTGAAGAATCATAGTGAACTCATGCTTCTTCCAAGGCACTTTCCTCTTTTTCATCTGTCAATGTAAATTCTGTTTTAGCTGGGTCTAATAAAAACGCCAAAAATTGACAAGAAGTCATTGCTTGCTTATATCTCTTTTCAAACTTTTGCATTTGGCTAAGGTTTAAGTCAGTTTCTTCAAATTTTTTTTCAAGTTTCTTCCAAGCCGTTACTGCAGTTTGCGTTGCTCCTTTGTAAAGTATCCAATGTTATGGATATTAATATTTATTATTTTAAATTAGTGATGCCGTATTAAAATACGAAAAAATCATGATAAGTTAGGATTTATTCAATAAATCATGATTAATTGGAAAATCATGATTTTTTTCAACCCTGCACATTTTCCTAGTTGACTGTTATTGCATGCCTCATATGTTAAGTCGCCCTTTTGTACATATTTTAAATGTTGTACAACAAAGATTAAATAAAGAAATACCTAAATATTTTCACAAATTTTGTGATTTTCAAGGGAATCAAACCCTATAGGGTATTTCCCATTGATCTAGAATCGTGAAATTTGGCAAGAAGCAATGTCTTATAGCAAATATTAAGAAAAGACTGATATGTACACAGTAGGGAACAAGTTTGTACAGAACCCTCGGAGTGTGAGTTGGACTCACGCTTTCCTGGTTTTTGTTCAGTGGCTAGTCTATTGAATGAGGTCTTAACATCACTACAATCGGGAGGATACCTATCTGGGATTAGGAGTTACTAAGTCACCAAACACACTCAACTAAGCCTATCAGATATACATCTGTTACTCAATGATCCTTGCCTCCAGATATGTGAATCAGTAGAGGGCTATTATATCGGCTATCCATTGTCAAACAGGAGGCTGTCCCTTTTTCATAATAAGATAGCCCAGTGGCTCCATGAAAGCCCCTCTGACGGTCTACTCGGGTGTGCGGTCTAAATCATACACTGGTGATTAAATGCGATTATAAAATATACAGGGACCGGACCCGGTTACCGTTATAGCCGGTAACCTTAGGGTTTTGATCGGGTATTTTATAACGCTGGATTTTCAAACCCTTTGTACGGTATGGTAAGCTTTCAAATGGCTTAACGGTATACACATTAATCCCTTCGATTGAAACAATCCGGGTTACCGCTTACAGATATGGAACCCTCAAATGGGTTACCATTCTAAGCGCTGATTAATTTGTGCACTTTATTTTGAACCTTACGAATATCGCGTGTAGACTGCCTTTGCATCGCATATATTACCGAAGGTCGTGACCGAACTCCGGCGTTATTGCGCCTGCAGTGCTATTTCTATCGCTTGGTGTGCGTGAGGGAAAGGGTTACCCTATTCCGAACAGTAAGCGGTTAAGCGTATAAACACTGAAAACCTTTAAAATTAGGTAAGCGGTAAATTATTGTTGTGGGTGGTAACCCCTATTTTATGGGTTATCATTATTGTTGGGAAATCTGTTGAACGGCTTACCGAGCCCAAACAAAAAAACTTACAACTTATAGGATTTTAAAAACCTAGATAGTAACCTTCCTGTTGACCTAGAATTATTAAATTTGGCAAAAAGCTAGATATTATAGTACAGCATGTTAGGAAGAAAATAGAAAATATGTACGGCCTCTAAGTAAGGGGCGGTTCGAAAACCCGTGAGGTTTTTCGAACCGTTTTCACTCTGTAAAAATGCTGATTGACAACATAGTACTTACCTTTAAATTGGAGTGTAATAAAATGCTATTTGTTTTTTTCCCAATCTTGCTGAGACTTGGCAACATAATATTTTCTTTAAAAATAAATTATCAATCAACAGTGTGGTCACATTTTTATAATTTTAAAATGACTAATTTCTCATACAAATCCAATCCAAAATGTCGAATTACTCATGTAGGTACTATACAAATTTTCATCTGCCTGTTTACTCGACACTGAGGCATATCTATATTAGGCGCCCTATAGGCTCTGAGTAAATCTATCTGTTTTTTGTGTACAATGTAATGTCCTCCTCCTAACCAATATTCGGTCACGGCGGCCAATCTCAACTGAGACTAACCATTTGAGCAGCAGATAGTGCACAAGTAACTGCGCAAACGCAAGTGCACTCCCTGTTCCTTCACTCGCCTAGTCCGATGGGACGGTTAGCCGACACGACTGGGGCGAGATCAGACGCAGGACCCACTGTTTAACGTGCCTTCCGAAGCATGTAGGAGCTCGAGATGTTTCGTATTTTTGTCACCCATTGTAGGACTGACCACAGCCAATGTTGCTTAACCTTAGCAATAGTCATATTATCTACTAGCTCTTGCCCATGACTTTGTCCGTGTGGAAAGCCTTTTTTATTGATTCCCTTTACAAATCCCTCACTCGTGTCAGTCTTACTCGTACACTGTCTTTTCCTTACAAATATTCAACATGCAGTTTTAGTTCACAATCAAATACAGCTGTTCCTTCCAAATAAATGTTCACTGAACCTAGATGTATGGAACAGCTGATCTTTATTTTGCGACTTCAAAATGAGAGCGTCGGTGGCGCTGTGGCCTCGGCACTGGACTGTGCTCCGAGTAGAATCGGGAGGCCCGCGATCGATCCTGCCATGTACCAATGTGTTTCACGAATTTCATATGTACATTTATCAGACGCTCCTACGGTGAAGGAAAACATCGTGAGGAAACCTGCATACATGGCGGTCTCCCTAAACCTCCTTATTGGAAGGCAAGTGCCGAGTCCACAGCGCCACCGACGAGCTAATATTACTTGGCATCATATAATTTTAAGGTTTGGGTCTCTGCATTTATTTAATCGTCTGTCATCTTTTGAAAGTTTTCCGTTTTTTGTCTTGAGTTAAGACACACCTAAATTCCAACCTACGATTAAAGTTCTCGAGACATATTTCTTAATTGACAGAAGTCAACACTGATTGGAATCAAATCGTAGGTGTTAAAAGGTTGAAAATATCAATAACCACGCGTTTAGGGATCCGCTCGCAGTTTTGAAACGCATTATTGATTTGTTGACTGCTATAGACCAGTGGATAGGTTGTGTAATCGTAAATTATGTCAACGAATATTGATTAGTTTTGAAAAACATAGTTTCAGTTGTCATATTATGTAAAAACATCAGATATTGTATAATATACTTACCACAGTAATTTGCAGTAGGTAAGTAATTTTATTATCACTGAAAGATGAGGCAAAAAATTCATTAATAACCGGCTCTCAGTGTAAAATGTCAAACATCCTCTATGTTTGGGCTTACTAATGCAATGTTGTGTAGTTTTTACCTTTTGTGTTTAGTAGTTTATACTAACAAAATACTTAGGAAGACTAAGTACCAATCGTCTGCATGTATGGCTACCTCAATCTTTTGCCTTGCCACCAAGCAGCGGTGCTTGCATTGCTGAGTTCAGGGGGCTTATTTACTAAGGAAAAATATATCACGATCACCTTTAATTTGACAACCATTGCGCCGGCAAACACAAGACTCAGCCCCGGCTTCCTTTTATAAAGCAGAAGCGCGTTCGGAGCCTCGCGCGAACTACAACTTTTCGCTCTAACCCCGTTATGCCTTCGAGTGTGATGCGCGGGTGAAACAACCGGCCCGTTCGAGACCTTAGTGTCAGAGCGATTTACAACCGAACAACCGTCGAATTTGATGGTTGTAGAACGCTGTGACGTTTATTACTGAAATACTCTTACGTGATTGGATGATATTGGGGGCCATAATCTAAAATGTCATCTGATAGATAGAGAGCGAAATAAAAATTAATGTGAAAGAGGGAGATAAAAGATTTGGTTGCTGCAATGCGTTGAGCGAGTTAAACACCTCTGAGCGAGTTAAAAAACAACCGGACAACTACACTCCGAGGCTCAGGAGACGCATTTTTGAAACAATAGAATTCAAATTCGCATTCGAAATCGTAAGATTCGCATACGAATTTCCGAATTCGCTATTTTTGAACATTCATTCCGTGAATTCTGCATCGAGTGGCCCTACCCACTCGTTTTTGATTTCTACTAGTAGAATATAAGCAACGTAATAAAGTTCCGTTTCAAATGCGATTCATTCATTACTGTTCTTTTTTAATTAATGAGTTATTATCGTGTTATTGTGTACCGGATGTTATTTTTTCTTACGTGTAACGGTTTCTAATATAGAATTTGTTTTTAATGACAATACTGAAATTCGAGTGATTCAAAAATCTTTAAAATTGGGAACAGTAGAAATTAATATCGCACGTGATTTGTATTCGTGTTCGAATTCAAGATTCATTTCTAATGATTCAAAAATGCGTCTCCTGAACGCGCTCCAGTGACGGTTGTACTGCGATTGTCAAAGTTGAAAGCGATCGCGATAGAGTCTGGCCAATGAAAGATGAACCTGACATTTTTTCAAGTAGCAAAACTGATACAATGTCCCCATGTAGTTTAGTTCAACATGGTGATTTTGATATTTGGTAATAAACAATTTCATAATATTTTTTTCTTAATTTCTGTCGCAATATTACAGATATTAAGTAATTTTAACCAGAGATTTAAATCGTTGATTTTAACATTCATGAAATCCAAATACAGCGATTTCTTATAAAAGGTTCATTGTTGGAAGTTCATTCAAACTAAACATTATCTAATATTTAATTTTAAGAAAGTATAAACTCCTTTTTTTTCCCTACTATATTCAGTAGAATATAGTAGGAAAAAAAAGACAATCCTTTCACAAATTTAACATTCTAAATTACTACTTAAATAAAAACATATTAGAATATTTCAAGTATCAAAATGTATTTTACAAAGTCAAAGTCAAAGTTATTTATTTGTAAACATAGGTTACAATATATGGTGTTACATTATGCGAGTATGTATCCGGCTATGTTTTACCTCGTAAGGTGTACAAATTTTACAAGTGGTGAGTTGGGTACAATTTTTAAATGAAACTGTTATTTTAATTGCAAGCACACAGACTATGACACCAGTTATACAATATGTTTGTCTTCAAGAAAATCTTTGACGCTATAGTACGCTTTCCTTATAAGAAAATCTTTAAGTTTTCTTTTGAAGACAATAATATTTTCTGTATCAGTGATATGTCTCGGTAATTTATTGTATATTTTTGGGGCTAAACAGAATACACTCTTTTGCAGGATTACTTTTCGGGAAGGTACGGATTTCAATGTATGTTGATGTCGAGCTCTGGGCATGAACTCGAATAATTCAATATTATTAACTACAAAAACTGCAGTTTCATAAATAAAGATACTCGGAACTGTCAGTATATTTAGTTTTTTAACATGAGTCCATCTGTTTTAGATTACACATTGCCCGTATACATCTTTCTGTGCCCTAAGTACTTTTTCCACATCTGTCGAGTTTCTCCAGAAGAGGATCCCAAATCTTAAGACCGAACCTACACATCCGTGATACGCTGTTAGTAATGTAGATTGGTCTGCAATTTTCCTCAGTTGATAGATGGCATATGATAGTTGATTTACCCTTTTTCGTACATGGTCAACTTGATATTTCCAATTTAGTTGGCTGTCTAAATGCACCCCTAGAAATTTATGAACGTGTATTGTTTACCTTCTGTAGACAGTATTACCAGAGCTAGAATTTTTCAATTTGCTGCTTTTTTCCAAGCTCATGTTTCGTGTGCCAGACTCTAGATTTGAGTTACACAAGGGGCAGATTTATGGCGAACGCACGCAAGGCAATGAAAAACTGGGTACTGTGTCTTAATATGGCATGTCACAAGTTGACAACGTAGGTACATTATGCTTCTTGTAGGGCTTATATATTTGCAAATCTTACAGGAATCTTCTATTGGCGACTGTATCCACCCATCATCAGGTGGGCATCCTGGGGCCTTACTCTGCTAGCGTTAACGCATTTGTGGCATGTCAATAACGCTTCAATAGCATCGCTTTTTGAGACAGTTATTGTTGGTTAACCGAATACTAACTAAAACATTTCTTACTATTGACTTTATCAAGAAATTGTACTACAAATAAGTAAATTGCAACAGAAAATGCATATAAAAGCTACAAAAGCAGTTTTATTGAAAAGAAAATACGACGCAACAACGACACGTTATGCCCTGCGTTCCGTAAAGCGATAAAAGTGATAATATCGGGAATCCGACCAAAGTCACAACATAACCTACTGATTCAATAGCCCTTAGATTTTGTGACGATTTAATTTGGTCGGATTCGCGATATTATCGCTTTTATCGCAATTCGGAACGCGACAATGATTAACGGAATTAGACCCCTGCTTGTTTGCAAACGTAGTTGCATAAAAATGTATACATATAAAGAAAAGTGTTTACTTTTTCCGTCCTACCAAATTTGATGGAACCTCTGCTGCAAACGACTGTCGCGCTTAACTAAGTTTTCCACTGAAGGTTCAACGTAAGGTTACATCAAAAATTCCACTCTGCTCACACCTACGCAGAATTAAACGCGTCCTTATTACACAGTGATTAGTGGCGATTCTCGTCTGCTTCTTGGCGACATGTGGAAATGAAGTCTCTATTGCATATTGCATTTGGGTCCATTCCATTTTGCGCGTTGGACACGTCAAGTTGACTGAACGGACGGCAAGGTCGCATTTCCAAATACGGAGAGTCTCAGTTGTATTTGATCATGTTATGCTTATTGCCGAAGGCATTGTCCCGTCAATGGCTTTATTTATTTGATTTAGTCAATCTGCTTTTTAGATATTAGTTGCCATCTGTTGCGGCTGGTTTGTGGTGTTACACATTTTCCTCAAATGTTGATGTTGAAATTTTTTGCATATTTTAAGTCATCCTGTTGACACTTGAGTAATGGAAACGTCATTTTCATTATCTCAGCTGCATTACATACACTTTTGGGCCTTACTCTATCCCAAATTGCGTGAATTTGGGTCATCATTTTGAAAAAGTCTAACCTTTACATTTGCACTATGAAAACAGTTACTATTTTGACCTACGGTGACGGATTCACGTGTTGACTGATGAGGGAGGCATAATGATTTTATGCTCTTCTTCTGCGATATCAGGAAGATATTAGTTTCGTGTATTACGTGCGCGCTTATTGTCATACTACTGTCCTATTTTTGACATTTTCCAAAATTAGTCGCCAAACAACTCTTAGTTAATACGCATCTCGGTCTCAAATGTCCGAAATGTAGTTTTGACGTAAACAAACACCACTTGGGAAACATTTGTCAAGCTTCTTCCGTTACAAGAGTTGTTGTCAGTTTAAAACCTGTAGGGAATCTAGTTGGGTGTAGTATTTTGCTCTATTGAAAACACGACGATCGTTAAAAATACTGACGATTCCTTTTCATTTACTCAGAATAATAATAGAAATAAAACTTTGAAGCTCTGATTTGAGAGTTTTATGATGCAGTAAGGCATTTTAGCCTATCTGGGGGCCGTTATTTTAAAAATGGTCGCTTATCACTAATCAAAAATAATGTTGAAATCATAGTAGAGTCCAGAAATGTTAAATTTCGATACAAACATTCACCTGTAGCTACTAAAATCCTCATCATAATTTTGCTCAATAAACAACAACAACTATAACCTAGGAAAGTACACTACATGTCATACATACATACACAAATAGCAAAAAGGCAGCTTCTTGCCATAAATGAACACTGGGTACCAGACAACCATTTAAGGTAAGTTCATGTAAATGTCAATAATTTACGTCCGTACCAATCCTCACAGGTTTTTTTTATTGCTACTAAGTTGGCAAACAAGCAAACTGCCCACCTGATGGTAAGTGGTAACAGTCACCTACTCGTATAATACATGTAGCTCCTGTGAGATTCGCAGTGTACGTTGCCAACTTGTGACATCAGATGTAAATTCACGGTACCCAGTAATTTCAGTGCCATATCTTACCCTTCAAACCGGAACACAGCAATGCAAGCACTGCTGCTTTGCGGCAGAAATAGGTAAGACGGAGGTTTCTCCCTCCGGTGAAATAAGAAAGGTAGGTAATTTATTTTTTATTTATTTATTTGTAATCGAACAACTTAGGCTCATAGATAGATACCTTATAAGCTAACATACATATATAAAATACAATTTTGTTAGTATATAGTACTTTTAAAGATGTATAGTACTTTTAAAGATTTATTAGATTCTGTATTCTCAATAGGATTAAGCTATCATGCTTCGACTGTTCTGTTTAAGCAACGATGAATAAATCGATAATGTGCTATAGATAACCCAATAACACATTTGACCCAATATTCCCACTGCATTCCGATTCATCTTACTTATCAGTCATTATTATTTAAAAGATCGTGATACACTATCAACACGGCTACTCAACGCTTCAGTGCCTTTTTAGAAAATGCTAAAATAAAAGAATGTAAAGTGCCAATACAGTTTATATTATGTCTCGTACGTAACTATGCTTAGAATAACTTTTCGTAAGACTTATATCATGCTCTGGAGATATTATCGCGAAAGACAAATTATCTGTGTGTGTGTGTGTGTGTGTGTGTGTGTGTGTGTTCAGTGTTCTTATAATGTTCAGTGCCTACTACAAGTTGGAGAAAATGCATTATACATAAATCTTTTTTTGTAATTACATTTTTTAAAGGAATTGTGCTAAGGTAGTCTGATAGAGTTGACTGTGATGTCAACCTATTGTTTTCAAATTATTTTCAATAGAGAAAGTTTCTATTTATCATTTCACATCTCATTGTTTAGTCGTATCCAATGGAATGCGTGCGTTTCGGGTTTTATATGTTCTATCTTTATACGACGATAATTCTATCTCAATATCAAATTACTATCTAATCTTCAGAGTTGGGTGCCGAACGAGTCCTCGCACTTCGATTCGTCTTCGATCATTTGTACAAGTCATCTCCACTCGTAGCTCAGTCAGTCACGTCCATTGGCTTGACGATAATACGATATGTGTCGGAGACATGGCCATATATGCTCCGCCTTATTCCCATCCGATCAAATCCCATTTCTGTCAGCTCCAACCTCCTGAAGAGTATCCATTATCTAGTCTCACAACAGCGTAACAGTTGTTCTACGATTTCCACAGCGCCTATGCAGGTTCTCTAAATTTTGAAACTGGAGCTCCACTATGATCGCTTATAGCAAGGTTAAAACAACATTGAAACAGAGACACCGCTCTTGTTGCGTATAGCGCCATCCCGCTCACAGGGCGGTTTTAATATTGTTTTGAGCGATCATAGCTAGGGGGCTTCTAAGTTCCATCTTAACGTGTCACCGCTTAATTAAAGCGTCTAGCTAGCCTAACAAAAGGCTTGGAATCATTCTGAAGTTAGGTGTGAATCATTCAATTTATTAGTTTGTAAGTTTACATATGTGTGTTGTTTGGTATAAGTGTGAAATGGGGATCAAAAATTGTTATTTCTTGTCAGTTTTCCTAGATTGAGTTTGATCTAATATGTTTGAACTTTGATGATGCCATACGTTCAAGTAGACTGAACTGAAAATTCGTTTCGTTTTTTATTTTTTATGGCCTTGTTTCAAAGCTAAGCTAAGTCGCCGGCCGCCGTGTGTTCTCAATGCAAATTCTATATAAGAAAATGGTGACGTCACGGACCATACAGCTTGAAGTGACTTATGAAGTGACTCAAGCTTGCTTCCGATATGTGCTTCGTTCATTATCCTTCCTTCCATTTGACATTGAACACGGTCGTTGATTTGTCGTGGTTCTAGTGGTGCTAGAATTCTATACATGCGTAGACAAATAGAATTGTACCCCAAGTATTTTATATTCACTTATATGCCGATTCTCCCCTAAATGTTAGACGGAGGTGTACAAACACCCAATACAGTGTATATTGGGTGTTTCTGCAATTAAGGTTCTAAGCAATAGGCGGTGAGCTTGTTGCTACTATCCGCCACTCATCCCAGAATCCAAACTGCTAAGTACTGGAAATTTCATGATCAGAAAAACTCGATATACTTTTGTATCGAGCCCAGTGAGATCTCGTCGTTAGTAGTCGCGCTTGTGACCAACAAAACTAACGAAGTAGTAACAGAAAGTTAATGTCACTTTTTGTCAGTTTTGGCATTTTGCTGTTTTATCATAGTCCTTGCGTTGTATGATAATAATAAATTATAAAAAGTCTAAATGAGGGTTACTTCTACAGTTTTGTCTTATTTTAGGTAAACAAACTCGGTACCTACGTTGGCAATGCTGGCTTCAAGTATGTGCATAAATCTGTTTTGCTTTTTGTGCGCGAACTAACAAGGAATGTATTTTGTACAACTTGAACAAATATCGCAGTACTCGTAATTAACATTTTTGCTTGCTTAGACTTATGACATTTGTTCTTGGATATTTACTTAGGTCCATGTAAGTTGCAGACACGTCTGATGCCTATTGTCGTTTTAAATAACTTAAGGATACATATATAAAAAATACTTTTTATTGAAATACTTACTCGTTATTTTACTTTTGTTAGTTTGCATGGCTTCTGTCAGAACTATCTTCATCATCACAGCTCATATACTCGTACATCCCCACCGAGAGGCTTGAGCCTACCCTATGTTAGGGTGTAAACAAACTGGAACTATTTTACTTAGTAATCTTTGCCTTCTTGTAAATAGATGTGTCTATTCGATTGTATTTTCAGATACCTACTTTTCTACTTCGTAAAGATGTCAACATGAAATTAACTTTTCCACGAAAGTAAGTCGGTGTTTTGTTCCTAGAACAACAATTTAAATTCAAAAATCTTTACTCACCATAGCCCTTCACAGGCACTTACTGACTTCAAAAACAAATACAAAATTCAAATCGGACTAGAGAATATACTGTCTAAATTGATTTTGACGTAGACAACTGAACTGAATGATAAAAATGCTGCTGAATTAAACTCGAGCAACTCGACTACATTACAGTTTCAGTGAAACTGTTAACCTTGGTTTTTTTATGTATGCATTTGAACTCTTGAAGAATGGACTCATTGCTTCGGAATTCTGTCCACGGTATTGAGCTCCGAACAAAAAAAGGGATCTTTTCTCTTTTGTAGCAATGAGAATAATTCTCCAGCATGAATTTTTTTTTTTCATCTGCCATTTGTAGAATCTTGACTTTCAATATCAACTAGGTACTCAAAATATTTATTTTATGTGGCAAAATATCCTTCACTTCAATAATAATCATACTAATAATATAAAGAGGAAAGATCTGATTGTTTGTTGGTTTGTTTGTTTGTAATAGGCTTCGAAACTACAGATCTGATTTTGATGAAAGTTGGTATAGGGATAGTTCGAGACCGGGGGAAGGACATAGGGTAATTTTCCTATGGGAAAAAAAATCCCACGGGAAAACAAAAATAACGCGTGCGAAGTCGCGAGCGGAAAGCTAGTAAAATATATTTTCGTTATAATATGAATATGGCCCCTTTGTAAATAAGGAAATTCTTTATCTAATCTAACGTAAAGCCGTCGAAACATGTGGATTATAAGTTCTCCATCGTTAACAAAACGCAATTATGAAAGCCTTTTACAAACGCACTTTCATTACGATTGAGTGGTGAATTTGGAATTAACTAATCCCTCTTCAACGAATATTGACGTGTTGTCATTACCGTGTGGCCGTGGACATGCACCATCCATTTTGAACTATGAGCATGACTTCCCTAAGTTTCCGTTCGCTAATCTCCGCGTTTGAATTATTAGCGCAGACACTCGCCGTCAAACCGTAATTTCTTTTAATACTGATGGGCATAGCACGCGAAAAAAATGTCTACGCGCATTATGGCCTTGATTTCACCTCGACGTTTTTGTTGGTTATAAATAATCTCGTTGCGTTAAGCGCAAATCGCAACGCAACGCGGCATCAACAAAGTGAGTGCGCACTTGGAGAATGATTTCAAGTGGTCATCGCGCAGACAAAGTTACCGTTTAGTGCCATTTCTATTTTAGGACCGCCATTTGCAACTGCATTTAATGCGCTAGCTATAATTATGTGTGTTTATAATGGAGGTATTTTCTGTATTGTTTCTTTCATTGTCAAACCGTAGATTGACATTCCTCGAAAGAAACTGTCTCTTTAGACAACTCTAGATAAAAAATTATACGAAGGCACTGACGGCGATATATTTATTAATACGACAGGGAAGCTAAAAAACCGAACACAGAAGCGGACTTCACTTTTACTCCTCGACCATTGAGGAACTGGCTATCTTACCTCAGAATTAACGAAACACAACAATATTATTAATATTGTTATTTTCGGCGACCAACTTAGCAAAGATGATGGTAGCTAGACAAATCAAGCGGAATAGTTTCTGCCCCCACAAAGAATCAAACCCCGGACCTCCAAGAGCAGATCTAGACGGTCATAGCCACTGGACCATAGACGCGATAAATCAGATTACTACACATAAAAATTTTGTTGCTCTAAGTCGTAAACTTTGATTCAAGTCGTGGTCAAAGTGGTCATTACGAAAACTTGTACATTCTAACTTTTGAGTTCGACTAATCGTGGTGTAAGTATTAAGCTTTAAGCTCACAATAAAATGAAGTAGGACAGTCGGAATGAACAGTCGGAATGAGATGGAGTGTATTTTAACCTCTTGTCAAATAGCCGAGCGTTTAAAAAAACTTCTCTATTCTAACTATGTAAGTCCCTAATAACATATTTACAGTTTTCAGATTTTTCCCTTAACATGCTCTACAAGTAGAGTTGCCAATGCCAACTCCTATTCACAGCTATCCGGGAGATTAGAAATTTTTATGCGGGACTTGGCCAAAAATAGCAGCACCTGCCTACAAATGTGCAGAAACGAGAAAAAAAACCAAATCACTTTTATTTATAAAAAAAAATTAAATATAAATTTAGTCAGCCTTATTTAAAATTAAATTAACAAAAAAAACTTTCTGCTATTACAAAATGACAATTATAACACCACATACGAATATTAATCAGTAATTAAAACACTTTTTTCGATCAACTGGGCAAAATCACGATTAGTTTTCATTTTTGAAAGAGTACCTACTTTTTTTGTGATTTATGAAAGAGTACCTACTTATTATCTGAAAAAATTTTGTCTAACCGGGCTGGCTTTACCGTAAAGCGGGACAATTAGTGTCCCGCACAGATGTGTTGCGGGACGCATTATTTGAGCCCTGGAAACGGGACGCCTCGCCTGACACGAGACGGTTGGCAACTCTAGCTACAAGACCTTGCTTCTCGCAAATTTCATGATTCTAGACAACGGGAAGTATCCTATAGGTTGTGATTCCCTTGTGAAATCGCAAAATATGCGAAAAATTTGACATGAACGGTCTTATCTTTCGATCGCGTTTGCTTACAAGTTATTTCACAGCTGAATGATGAGACCGTAGACCCGAGTTTTCGATATAAATTCCAGTTTGATATCTCTACGCGGTCCCGAGATATACACGGTGTTTCATAATAATCAATAAATAATCAATGCGTTATCTAAAACTAATTTTTTAAAATGTGTTTACACGTAATGTCATTGAACCCAAAATTTTCATGTATATCATAGACATGATGTCTATGATATACATGAAAATTTTGGGTTGAATGACATTACGGGTAAACACAATTTAATTATAAGTTTTAGATAAAGCATTGATTATTTATTGGTTATTATGAAACACCGTGTAAAGTCTTGCTTGACAGACAGACGGACAACGAAATGATTATTATATAAGGGTTCCGTTTTTTTTCCTTTTGAGGTACGGAACCCGAAAAAAACACCGCGTGTACGATGATGATGATGATGAAAAGAAAGAGATGATTTAGCAGGGTCTACATTAGTGGAGTACTCTCGGTTATATGGGGCATCCAGTCCCGGAAGGTCACCAGTTCCGAAACTAGTTTTAGACACTGGATTAGGTATCGACTTGGAATTCCGGAACTAGTTCCGGAACTGCGAGTTCATGTTTAATATCGGAATTTCGGAACTAGTTACGGAAATACAGAAGCTCATTTTGAATAAAACACAAATATATTTTTTGTTTCGTATTTTTTTACTTTTGCTATAGAACAATAAGAAAATAGACATGCAAATTATCATATTATATTTAAAAAATAATGAATTACAATTATGTATAAATTTTATCTCTCTATTGAGTTAAGTAAGATCAATCAAATGACAAGTAATTAATCAAGTGACAAAAAATTTAAGATTAACGCCATCAGTGTTCCTGAACTGAAATCTTGGTAATAATAGTCCGAGATTCCAGAATTTCGAGATTCCGGAACCTCTGAATGGAAGCCCTAGTCATATACCCCACCCTGGTCCCAACCCAATTAAAAAAGCATTTTTCAAAATTCCTACTAAACACAGAATTTATGGCACTTATGCCCAACCCCTAAAATGTTCAGTGTCGTGCCCCACCCCAAAAAATGGTGCGCCCATGAGATTAGCTCTGATGAATCACTACTTATTTAATGTCATAAAAGAAAAAGTAACCCTGTCTGTCTGTTATGATTTCACTTTTAATCCAATTTTAATGAAATTTGTTATAAATAGAGATAGAACACGTGATATTAACTGAACTCGCGTCATACCTGAGATCAAAATAGACAATGTCGGGCAAAAGCTAGTAATTAGAATTTGAAATATTGACATTGTACTAACGTTTTGGAATGAATTGTTATTTCTGAATGAATGAATTGATTCTGGAAAGCATTAATGTATGGAATAATGTTATGGATGATGATAATATGGTGTAGCGCTCAAGAGGAAACTTTTAAGGTCGAGAGAATACAAAAATAGGAATTTGTAAAATGTATTGCTGTCGTTAGGAGCCTCGGTGGCGCTGTGGACTCAGCACTCGCCTTCTAAGCGGGAGGTCCGGGGTTCAGTTCGGGGCTCAGCGCCACCGATGCTCTTGCGGAACAATGAAGAGGAAAACAATTGAGGAAGTGGAACAATTCTAAATTGAATAAACTAATATAACTATATAATTCTTTTAATCATACATCCTCGTGAAAATATTGTGTATCTAAACATGCGATTTCGGAAATTACGCCTTCAATGAACTTGTCAAAAAATTCCTATGCGGAAGTAAAACTTTGTACATTTGTCCGACAACGCTCAACATTTGCGAATAAATTCAAAGGTGTACGTGGACGTGGTTGACTAAGGCCTAAAACACCCTGAATTAGGGTAGGCTCGAGCCCCTCGATGGGGATGTATATTAGCTGCGATGATGATGATTGCTGACGCGTTGTGCTCGATAAAGACAACTGTAGCTCCGACTGAAGATACCTATGAAAGGAACGCAAAATTGACGTTTTGTAGTCCCCCGTTTCCTCCTCTGAGCTAAAACTAGACCGTTTTAATTACTTTTACTTTTTATGTTTTAACTTGCACTGTATGTACTTCTGTATGTTCGGGTCAAATCTCACGAGTTAAATTTTAAATTAAAGAAAATTTTAATGCAAAAATTTAACTCGCAATATTTGATTTGCTTGTTTTGCTTTCTTCCAAAAAAAAAATAGATACTTCGATCGGTTACATAATTTATTAGGATCACACTCATCCATAAATTAATATCTTGCTCTATTTTTCGTTTATTTTGGGAGAAAAATGATCATTGTTCTTTGTTTGCTGGATGTTTGAATACAGCAGAAAATCTGCCCAATTTATTTAGGTTTTGGAAGGTTTAAAATCTCTTTGCTAAACAATTAAATAATCAACTTAATATAAAAAGGAAAACGGAAACATGCTAATAGTGGCTATAGTTTTTTTTAAATATAGTCCAACTATTATACAGGCTATACTATTATATAGGCTATTATATCGGCATATGTTTGTATTCAAATACGGCCCGTATTATTTCCTCTTAAAGGGCTTAGATTTCGATTCAATCGTTGGATGTTGCCGCGATGTAACAGTCAGTCAGTGTACTACTTAAGTAGTTGTATATCGAACAGTATGTGTTAAAGTTCTTTAAAAGGACATGCCAATGCATAAACTGGGTGATTTGTTTCTACATCTCCGCATTCCGATCTTTATGGATCTCGATTCTCGACGTGTGAGGCTTCTAAGAACTTTGATCTGTCAAGGGAAGTGACTTAATCCACAGGTCAAGTTATGACGCTGTTATTTCAATTTGTATAAATTTTTACTTTATCAGTGCAGGTTATTACCATACAAAGGATTTATAAAAAAAAGGCAATTGTCCTAAGATTGAGCAGTGGAAACCTTCTATGTCAGGTCCAATGCTAGCTGCCTAAAAGACGAGTTTGAGAATCCAATTTCGAAGGAAGTTTTGCTTAACTTCTGCTCTATGTATGTACTTTGATTGTAGTTCCAAGAACTACAATCAAATTGGATTCTTGTAATAGTTTCTTTCTTTGAGGATAGTTTCATCATCTCTACTAATAATATAACTCTGTCTGTTACGCTTCACGCCTAAACCGCTAAGCCAAATTTTAATGAAATTTGGTATAGAAGTAATTATAAAAATATACAGAATTTGTCTCTCGAAAGAAAAGCAACACAAATATTTTTGTTATTATTTTAGCATTTTAACAACTTTGTGGCTGATCTATTTATAAAGTTTCACAAAATAATTTTATTAAAATATCGCACTTTATCAATATCGATTCGCTACTTCAACCCAGGGACAGGGACCCTATTTTTGAATAATTCCTCTGGCGGTCGTCGAGCGTCGTCTGGTACTCGATTTCTACGGATTTTCGTTACGTTTGGGTTGAAAATCCGTAAAACATTAAGGTGAAAATCAATATTATTTTGATTTCCGAAAATAAAAGGAAAATCAGTAGAAATCGAACGCAAGCGACAAAAATTATTTATTTAAATTAGATCGCACTTTATCATTATCACCACTTCAACCCAGGATGCCCTATTATTGAATCATTCCTCCGGCATCGAGCGCTCGTTGAACGTGTTCAATTTCTGTCGAATTTGCGATGCGATGAACGTTTGCGATGAACATCCGTAGAGCCTTACGACAAATATCAATATTATTTTGATTTTCGTCGAAAATTAAACGAAAAACAATAGAAATCGAACGAATGATTCTAAAATAGAGCCCCATATTCGTCCCACTGCCGCATGCCGGCTCGGGCCTCTCCTTAGACGAAGAGAAAGTTATGTAATAATTCATTATTATTCTATACAAAATGCAGTCGGGTCTTCAATTATTATGCGGCCTAAGTGAATCTGGTGATCGGCCGCAGAGCCAACCGTGGCATTCCTTTCGTATGACGGCGTGTCGGCGCACTATTTACAAAACAGCTGGCCGGCTATTTATCTAGAATCGATTGTGGGTGTGTGCTCATTCACTGATTTTATCGATTACCACGGCGTGTTTTTGAAAGGGCTGCTTCGTGCTGTCCTTTGAATATATCGAATCGTTTCTTCCTTATTTCCTAAATTATATTTGGGTCGTATTTCTGATGTTGTCCATGTCCATTCATGGTTCCGCCGCCGTGGTCTTGAGGTTGAGACCAGCCAGTATTGATACGGAGGTTCGGAGTGCAATTCTCAATGAGGAAGGATTTGTTCTGCTGCGTATCGTCGGTGATAGATGTTCGGAGGCCGCCTGATTGGCCACCATCATCTTACCAAGTTTTTATTTTTTAGTGAGCCTAGCAAATGAAGCTGCATATCACTTGATGGTAAGTGGAAGTGGAGTCAAAATGCGAACATATAGCTAGTGCAGGAGAGAGAATGCACGCTGCACTAGCCACCCCCACCTTGCCGAACTGCAAGGTGCTTCTTCACGCTTCTTTTAAAGGACCCGTGATTGTAAGAAGGAAGGAAACACGTGTGCCGGCAGAGAGTTCCATTTTTTTATTGCCGCCATAGTAACAATGTTAATGACGTTGTTGTGTTCCAACCGATACGAGGTAAAGTTCAGGTGAAGCCTCCGTCCATTTTAGCCTTATCGTCACTTGCCATAAGATGAAATGAAGGTCAAGAGCTTCTCTTGCAGCATTTGAAAGTTGATTATTTATATTTACCTCTATAACTTATTTGTGGCATCGTTAAATTTAACACTATTAGTGACATCGTTAAATTAAACACATCGTTAAATTAAAAAGTCAAAACATTGCTACTCTCTCCATACGCATCTTCTTAGTATTAGATCAAGTGTTTTTAACATTCATTCACATTCACAAGGGCATGTGGAAGGAGAGCATCTGATGCGTCAATGTACACTTTTCTTTCGTTATCTTACAAAGATGTAATTGCAATGGAATTTCTAGATAGCAGATTCAGCTACTAAACCGCTATGAAGATACGTTATTGTTAGATAGATATAGATATTGGATTGATTCTGTCTCAGTATTTAGTAATAATGATCCTTGGTATTCCTCAAATAGTTTAAGCTTATCGTAACATAATGTGTTTTGGCAAGGAAACCTATTGGTGATTCTTTGGTTACTTAAATTATGTGAATAAACTAAAATTATGCACCTGATGAAATTACAAATGTATCTTTCCTAACTAAAAAATCTAGTTAGTTCTGTAATCTTCTAGTAACTAACTACAATCGTATATTTACCGTAAGCCTAAAATTAAAACTTCAACATAAACGCAACCCCCACAGTTCTGTTAAACACAAATTTAATTAGGTCAAAGCATAGTCACGTTTACGTTAAATGCACGACTATTTTTGTGCTTGTGGTATTTCAATTAGTTTATTTGTTTTGCATTTGAACGCGTTTAAATGTATAGTAAATTGTAGGATATTAAAAAATGAATCTGTAATCGAACGACCAACACTTTCTCTTATATGCTAAGCTGCTATGTCCAACTCGGTTAGGTTTATGGACGATAAATCGTCACTGTGGAAATTGAGCGTAGTGATATAAAGCACGAATGCAGTCGCCTAGATATAAACGGCTTGCCAGCTGATCCGTTAGGTTTTATTATTTTATAGTAAATGTTTAACATCGGCCAGCTCGTATACATGTCTCTTTATGGCACTTTCATTATATCTGTGTGAGCTTTCACTTTATCCTTAGTCATGTCGCCGTTCCAACATTCATTCTCATCCTTGGGTTTGGGACTTTTTACATTTCCATTTCGTTCTACAGTTCCATATGTTTGTCTAGTATTTTTACCCATTCGTCAATCTATTTAACAAACCAGTACTTTCACGCAGTAATATTACTTTACGAGCATACCGAAATTTTATTTTTTTAAAAGTGTAGAATTTTAATTGGTCGGTTCTCTTGAATCACGTGAAAAATAGTAAAATTGCACGAAGAGTGCGAGAAGCTATAATCTCTTAACGTCGAATTTTGTTCCAGCGCAAGCAGATGCCATAGACCGAGCGAGATTAGCACGAGAAAGACGCGAAGCTGAGCAGAGGAAACGATTAGACGAATTACGAGCACACGCGGCGGCGGCTCAGGCTCAGCGCGAGAAGAGAGACGATGATCGACGGCGAAGGCAGGCGGAACAGCGCGCCAAAGACGATGACAGGAGACAACAGGTACGCTTACATCAGCGCACGTCAAGGTCGGAGATAATGAACCTATACTAGATTTAATTTCAACAAAATCGAGTTCACAAATTTCACTTTAACCGTTTGAACTGAGATACAGTGTTTAATGATATGATACAGTGTGTAATTTTAATAATGTTCTTCCTAATTAGGTAATTTAAGTTTTACTCGCATCCTTTAAGCTTCCATGGATTTGTCACTATACATTGTCGTCTATTACTTGCGATTCGGCAATTCTGGAAAATGCCATACTTAATGCCTCACCTGTTGTGTGATCACAGTGAAAATTAGGAAAAACTTAGAGCTGAGAGGATACAAACCTACCTGAACGGATAATAACGACTCACGTCGTGTTAACACAAAGTTGTAATAAGAGGTCACGCTAGAGAACCTTTTATATGAATAAGTGACGAAATTGACGAAAAGCCGTTTGTCGTCTAATGAACCTTCTGCATCCAATCTGTTAGGCGCTTAACACATTGCCGCCGCATCCCGCTGCGGTGTACGGAGGGACGAAAACCGCATGCGGCTGCGGCGGCACGGAACCGTGCCTTCGTACGGTTTGCTCCGTATCTCCGTCCGGAGCTGCGATGCACGACGCACCGCATCACCGCATTATCTATGTCGAGATCTATTACGCGTATGCACGTCCTTTCTACGCAAAAATCCGTACGATACTGCGGCACAGTGTGGCATACCCCGCGGACCGCACCGCATCATCCGTGTTATGCGCCTTAATATATTGATTTTCAAATAAATTGCATTTGAATACTTCAATACCTACTTACAATTCAGACATCTGTACACAAATGGTTTTTCAAATTTATTTTAAACTTTATAGCTGCTTTTGACATTCTTATCGTCTATAAGAATATTAGTACCTACTGAGGCTGCACTTTTATTAATTTAGTTCTACCAACTATCCGAAATCTCTTTTCGTACCAATACGTTTAATGACGCCATAAAGCATGAACACATTCCTGATGCCGCGCTGAACAATGTAGGTGTTGCATAACATGTCCTTGTCTGGCTGATGTCACTGTCAGTTCTCACACTGTTATCTTTACAATCACATAAACACACGCAAATCTATTAACATTATACATATTATTATGCAAATTAGGAAACTAATGTTTTGGAAGGTAGAAATATTTCCATTACTTACTATACATATGGGTGTTCAGATGCTAATTCCGGCTTTGAGACGTGATTGTATTATTTAATATAATCATTTTTAACATTCCAAATCATGAAGTTATGTATTATAGGCATCTGCTTGATAGTTTTTTCTCTCAGTTATTTGTCCTTTTCTCAGAGAAATTCAATGACATCCCTCGTTTTATTTTTACAACATTTACCAAACTTTCATTTTGAAATTAGTGAAATCTTGTGCCAAATTGAAATGCGTTAGATTCAGATTAATATCTTTTTGATGTTCAATAACAGTATTGATATTATTTACATCCACGTCTTTTGTGATGCATTACTTACACGTCTTTGTAATTTCACCAACCTTTTCTTAGCTTAGGACTATCCTAAGTCAGTAGTATGCTGTCACTTCTTGTCTATAATGAAAAGAATGTGACAGCATGCCACTTAAGATTGTCCTAAGCTGACACAAGGTTACTGAAATTGGCCATTAGAATCCTACCCATTTCCCGATTCTACAATCATAATCATATTATTATTGTTTGTAAAACTTTCTCTGGTTCGTTGATTGGCGCAAAGTGTTTCTCTGGTCCATATGTCCATTCGGATTCGCTTATCGATGCCAATGCTGCGTGCGCCGCGGCGCCAGGTGACCCGGTCAATGGTTACATAATTTCTATTGTCATTTATGAGGTCACGCACAGTATTGCTCGCCATTCGTGCGTCTGCGCAATTACATCTGTTTACTTCCTGAATTTCACAGTTTTTAGGTGGTAAACTATTAAAAATAGATTCTTATAAAAATTTTGTTAATATTTCATATGGTTCATCTATTATGTTTTGAACTTCACAATTTTCTGATTGACTTTGTGATTGAAATTGTCGGATTCAGATTTAGTGTTTTTGCGTTCTTTTTCTGCTGGTGGTTGCCAATTTTTTAAATTGCTCACCACATTATTTAAGTTATCATCATTACAGTATTGTGGACAGCCTTGTGATGATTCGTGTGATTTACAAATGTGCCAAGAAAGTCCTCGGCTTATTTCACTTTGGTTTAATAATCATAGGAGAATTACCTCCCTTTTTCCTTCGTTCTTACTATTTTGAACAATTTGATACACTCAATGCATACAAATGAAGACTGATTCTGTCAGTCGCGTCCTATCAAAAATGTAATGAAAAGATATCTGAAGCGAAAAACAAAGCGGGCGTTTACAGCTTATCATACATACTTTTTCTGTAGCTCATTCATATTATTTCTATTCGAGTTACTAAGAAGTGAAATTTTGTTTTTAATTGTTTCTGAACAAATAAGACAATCGTAAGACAGGCGTGCCAATGGTTGAGTGGCAAATTAATTAACGAGTTTTGGAGCTTTGTGACTGACATCAATAGGACAAGTTAGTACTACAGCATTAAAATCAATCAAAGTTTGGCAATCAAGGTGGCTTACACAATTTTATAAAAGTCGAATTAAAGAATTTTCAGAATATCATTTAGTGCATAAAATAAGAAACAAACTCATTATGAATGACTTCACCAAATCAAGTTCAAAGGAAACATTATTTTTGTGTTCGCATTTTCGAAATATTGGGAACGTGGAATGTGGTTGACATACAAACACGACAGAGTCTATGTTTTCAGTAGGTAGTAAATAATTGAACAAGTTCCATTCAATCCTCTAACTCTTAATAAAATTGACATTCCCAAATCTCGCGGTGACAGACCCAGTGTCAAAAATAATAGAATATACAAAATATATTTTGTGAACCTGTAACAATTATATCTAGTGCTTACTAAGCGCTTATCCTGGCATTTCGTGGCGTCAAAAATTGTTCTGCTGTTGAAACAGTGAGGTCGCTAAGCCAAGAGCACGTGCTTCGGGCAACTTTCGTTAAATTCTAATCTGATTTATTACCCGCGCCGTACCTGTTTCGGCTCTATAACGCCTAGTTCGTGTCTACGCCGATTTGAATCTAACATCGCGAGACAATTTTACATACTATTGTTGTGCATGCAGATGTAAGTAGTAAGTATATGAAATGGGCATTCACCAGCCAAGTGAAATTCGTGCGTAACATTTGGTACACGGAATTGCGCTCTCTCACCCGCTTCGAGATTAAACGTTCCGAGCATTCGTATAGACATAATGACTTGAGCCGAAATGCTCCGCGTTGTAGTAGTGCATCAAAAATATTTAAAATTAACTCCCGCGTCGCCGTAAGGAGCCGCGACAAAAATAAACGACGCCACTTCCTTTAGGACTCGGGTTTATAGTGTTTTTGATTGGGCATATGAAATGTTTGGTCATAACTGCTAGTGTACTGTTCGATGTTGGATCGGTTGCGCTGAGAGCTTTCGAAGATTCCGTTTCTTGTGTGCAGTGTCAGCAGTGTGTTAAGTGCGCGGTACTGCTTCAGAAGAAGCTGTTATGTCGGCGAAACATTGTGTAAGTAAAATTGGATTTTAATCCTGGGTCCTTTTTTTGAAATGTACTTTGTAATATTTCAGGATTAAGATTGGCTCCTTTCAAAGAGTAATGATCATGGTGTTAACTAAATAACTTCTACGTTAAATCTAGGAATATTACAAAATTAAATTTTTAATTCATTATAACAAGCACACAAATAAAATTTATGTGGACAGAAAATTTTATTTCGTGTTAAATCGTCATCTGTATTCCAATACGTCTTATAATTTAATCAAAATATCACCTTTGGTGACACTCAAAGTCATTGTTCGATAAATGTGGGCGAAACGTGTTTTAATTGATTTTTTTTTGTAAATCGTCTCCTCTCGAAATGAAATGTCAGATCGGCAGGTGTTTATAATATTTCCTTACGTGCAAATATAAATATTCAATAATTTTTAACTTCAACTGATCTATTCAATCTTCTACTGATGTATCATTATTCTTCTTCGTATTAAAACTTAGACATTCATTCAACGCGAGTGTATTAAAATAAGTAAGGATAATAATATAATTAGTTATTTAATAAAAGATTGGAGAAGATAGCAAGAAAATATTGTAACTAGCAAGTTCTCGTCATACGTTACAGAACGAAATAGGTCTTGTACTTTCTAATTTTTAAAATTAGATTTATTTTGCTTGAAGTCAAATATCTTTAATTCTAGTATTGACAGTAGATCTATTTATAAATGCGTTCTTTTTACACGTATAAAAATAATAATGCTATTGATTATTCCAATAATAATATTAACTTGCGGAATTACTGTGCCAGAAATTATGCATGCAAACGTACACGCACTGCAATACAATCTAGGTACAGTAGGGCGTTATACGGCGGCACCGGTTGAACGTTTCTCATAATTTCCGATGTTAGAAACTATATAAAACTAAAGAGAAATTCATTTGTAAATTCCACTGAAGTTTGCAAACAAGTGTTTTATGTTACAACAAATGTTGTTGAACTAACCGAAGATAAAATCTTTGCAATGGACGACCGCATACATACAGAAGTGGAAATTTCACGAACCCGCTAAACGAGAATTGTTTTCTCACTGGCGTTGAAGGCTCAAAATCGACGGAATCCATCGTCGACATTACATTTCTAAAAACAGTGCAAAACCAATTGCTCGTGAAGTAAAAGTGCACGATAAAAGAAAACTTTGACATTGACACACTTGGCGTACATGTTGGAACGGCTGAGGGCGTGGTTGTGAAGCGAGCGATGACTACTTTATTATATTTTTAACAAAGCATGTGGCAGCAAGAGGCTTAATCACCACTTACTCGTATCGTATGTTATTTGCGTGCAGGCTGCAAACAAATAATAATTTTAATAATCAAGTTAAAAACTACATTTCGCCTCTGATCTAGTACAAACTACAATGGTACCACATTACTTCTGCACACAACGACAATATCTGACACTTCTGATTTTTAAACTTCTGATTTTACACTGCTTGAGTGAGAATGAGACGAAGGGATGATATAAAAGACTTGGCAGTTTCTATTTTTTTAAATCATATCGGGCGGGCTCGGGCGAGCCACTTTAACTATCGGTGTCATCTCAACTACAATTTTTAGCCTTCTCCAAGAAGGGAAGATTTTGCCCATCCTCGCACCACCAGAGCTTCGCTCATTGAAGGAAAAGATGCACCCTAAGCAGGTGCGGATGGCTCAGGTCACATGAGGTGTTATTAATTGCTCATACTACGGGTGTCTACGGTAGACCAGCGCCGGGGAGTCTGCGACGTCTCGGCATTATGCTGAGTAGATACCCTTTCCGTGGCACATCTATTAGTGTTTTCTCTTTTTTTATGTTATTCTGTGTTAGTGCCATTAATAAACCATTTTCTTTCTTTCTTTCTTTCTTTCTTTCCCATACACCGCGAGCAATTTTCTAACTTTGATTTATGATTCGTTGTATAAATTTTTTTTTACAAAAAATAGAACCGACTTCAAAAACACTGAAAACTTAAAAATAATCTTCTTCTACATATATTGAAGTCGGCGCCAAACGATGATCTAGAACGTGTAAAAGTTGTCACCGACTTCAATATAGAAGAAGATTATTTTTAAGTTTTCAGTGTTTTTGAAGTCGGTTCTATTTTTTGTAAAAAAAAATTATTTTTAACTTTTTAGTGAATGAAATCTTTTTAGTGAAAGAAAACCCGAAATTCGGGTTTTCTAAATTAGTGTTTTCCTCGATTCGGGTTTTCTAAATTAGTGTTTTCCTCGATTTTCTATGGGATCCCATCATCCGATCCTGACTTTGGTGACCATGGAACCACCCTTGCAGTATACTCTATCAAATACAAAAAGAATTTTGGAAATCGGTTTAAAAATGACGGATTTATGAGGTAACAAACATAAAAAAAAAAATACAACCGAATTGATAACCTCCTCCTTTTTTGAAGTCGGTTAAAAAATGTAATGCAGCGCTTCATTCAACTAAGATCATCATCCTGATTGTTCTACTTTAGATAGTTTGCTTATGCATGATATTTCAATTAACAGTCTGTCTTAAAAGCACAGTCAAGGTAAAGTCTGGTCGCCTTGTGCCACACCGCTTACTTCACAGCCGCGTCTGACTCGCAAAAATATAAGATCTCCAACGACGCTATGACAAGGCAAAGGCCGACAGTCGCCTTGAGATTAATTCGTCTGCCGTCTAGCACGCTGTTTCGGAAATGACATCTGGTTAATTTTACAAGCATTGTCTTATGAGAAGGTGATTAATGTTTGTCGTATATCATGAATCTTGATGCGACGCGTTTGACAATACCTAGGAATCCAAAGCTAGTAGCCAATTGTAAGTTTTAGTGGAATAGCGCTTCTCGAAAAAATTTGCATCTCCCAAATTGTGATTCTGACTCTCCTAGTCATTTCATTACATAAAGATACATGTTTTTGTACTATAGAATTACAAACTATAGAATGTCCCTAAACGTACCAATTCGCGATTCAAGTATCTAAAATATTGGAGCACGTAACGTGATAAATAAATACCTATAACCTACAAACAAACACCGCATAATTACTTTGCTATTTGCCAACAAAGATATCGACTCTGTTATAAAACTTAATGATATCTACTGTGTAACAGAACCTTTAACCTTATGATTTAAAATCAAACATACATAATTACTGGAGGGAGACTCTGTACCGGGATCGCCTGCTTGGGTAAGACGGAGATGTCTTATCTATTTCGTCCACAAAGCAGCAGTGCTTGCATTGCTGTGTTCCGGTTTGAAGGGTACGATATGGCGGTGAAATTACTGAGTGACTTTTTAAATCTTATGTTACCCAAGTTGGTGACGTACACTGTGGTTCTTGTTGGGGTTGCAGATTTGCTGTTTCCACTTACCATCAGGTGGGCAGTATGCTTGTTTACTTGTATAACAATTAATATTCCTTACTGTCGTAATAACGATAGCTGGTTGTCCTATTACAAGATTCGCAAGCTTAGTTGGTTTATAAGTATTGCTTTTCATCTGTTTTGTTGCTCCATTGGTCGTCGTGCTTGGATTTTTTCAATCGCTGTTATGCCACCTAGCACTTAGACCATTATCGTCTGGTGTGGTGTGGCTATTGTTGTAGTATTAATCCTAGCGACTGGGAGCGTGACGCGCGTCGCCACCAGTCTAGACGGCGGAGGTGAATTACCTCTAATGTGGGTGCACCTTCCACTTTCAATTTGGAAAATAACCTAGTTATAGGTTATTTTATTTATAAACCTAGTTATAAATAGCTCTTTAGATTCAATACCACAGCTTGCACTTACTCCGAATTTGAATCATTATTTTCGACTAAAAACAATTTGCATCGATTACGTCCTTAAGGTGCTAAAATCAAAGACGTGCTAAATACGACTGTGATGAATGAAAAATCACGAAACTTTTAAAATAAACGACTTACGCACAGTATACGTTTAACATGAAATGGACAGCAAATCAAAGAATATTGCAACAGCTTCTAGTTGCAGTTACAGTTCAAATAGTTTGAAGACTACAGTGAACCGGAAGACCAAAGAAGCTTGCTTCTTCCGCTATTCGTAAATAAAATATAAATACCGTAGCAAAGTTTCTCTTCCAAGACATCTCTTCCAAAACTATTCCTTCTAAATATCTCAGAATTTTAAAGATCAATATTTAACCCTTTTATCATAGCCATGGGTTAGTGAAGGTATATAATATGTCGAAACAGGCGTCTGGAAAATTCCACATTGACAAATCAACGTGCAAAAGCTAGATTTTCATCAAACAGCAATCTGGAGTATGCATATTAATGGTAATAGACTGATAGTATAAATGACTGTAATAATATTTGACGAGACTTTCACTTAAGACTCCATTAATATCCATATACCAAATATAAAAGTTTTGAAAAATGAATTACATATTGAAGAAATGTTTTATGGTTGTGCAATCATGCATGGTGGGACTTACTGAATTGCCTTGTCTGTAATTGATATTTACTACTGTTATGAATTATGATCAAGCCTGCTTGTATGTAGTATATCAAAGCTGGGCTTAGCGTCTCAATAATTTTATACGTTCCGGATTTCTGCTCTATCAAAGTTTGGCATTCGAAAGATCAAGCGATACTTATCAGTTCAGTGCCCTTATATGAGTTTTGGTAGTTACGTTTCGTATTGTTTCCCTATACATTGACAAATAAATTAGTAATCTTTTCCTACAAAACACATTTCGCTAATAAATCAATATGTGAGTTATAAAGCGTTATTTTCTGTAAGGGTCCATTACAGTGTTTCGCCATCGTAAAAATTAAATAGATCAAGCTCTTTAAATTGGGATTTATAAAAGCGTGTAGTCTCTCGTTCACGTACACATTTAGAAACATGTTTTGTCTCTTGTCTATAAAACTTATAATGTTTCTCGTATTATTGGCTCCTCTGCACTGTAGTTTGATTGTCCGCCGTGTTTCTAATTCGGTCATGAGGAATTGAGGATATTGTAATTAGCCGGTTAAGTAACCCAAATCGCTCTAAGTCGGACTGCGCGTCTACCGACGCCAAAGCCCAGTTGTATAGCGACAGTTGAGGGGACACCCGCTCGTGACAGACACTTTCTGTCAAAACACTCGCTTCCTCTGTACACATTATTATTCACATGAAAATGTTTGTGCTTCCATGAATCGTTGATTCGTCAGCCAGCGTCGCTCGCTGTGTATAGATAAGACTATTCATACGTCCTGCAATCATTCCTTCATCATTTGATTGTGATTCGTGATGTGATGCTATTGTGTTATGTGAATTTGCTTCAATATGACTAAACAGGTGAGAGTTATTATCTTCTTTATTTGTAGTGGACATTTCTTTTGTATTGTTGTTGCTATCATCGTTAAAAAAATCCTTTGTTTTGATTATTTTTAGAGATCAAGTCACGGTCGGTGTCACGATTCACCATGTATTGATGTGATTTCTTTGCTAGTTTGCTTTGTTATCAACTTATCACGTCACACGTGCGAGTTCAGTTATATATCAAATTCGGTTGCACCACTCATTCTCTAATATAACTCATTAAAGTAGGCTATATCTTACCACAGGGCTTAAACTAACTCTGGGCTCAATTTCATTGAAATTGGTTTAATGCTTTTAGCGAGAATTAGTAGCAAACAGACAGACATTCAGAGTTACTTTCGCATTTATAACTTTGTCTACTGAGGCAACGCGCGCACTCTCATCCTCTTCTCGACGTCTCGTGAAATCTCTCCAAATGTCTGGAGTTTATTCACAATAATGGTTATTTATTTTTAATCTGTATACCGTTTTCGAGGATACGTGTGAATCTCACGTCGGTGTGGTTTTTAATCTTTTTAATGTTATTGATATCAAGGTAATTTATACGCCAAATATCTCTTGATATCATTTTCTGTGTTAATATGATATTGTAATATTTTTGCCAAGAAGCAACAAACGTTATCCCTGCTATACACACGATTGTTAGTTTCATAAAATGTTGCAATACCAACACATACAAATATTTCAAATAAGTGGATTAATAAATGCATCTATTAGGTTTACTAATGGGAAACCTGGTACAAGAGTTGTCTGCTACCTTACCTATTTTTTCGCCAAGAAGTGGTGCTTCAGCATCATCACAACTCATGGACGTCCCCATATCGAGGGGTCGAGCCTAACCTAAGTTAGGGTGTTAAGGCCTTAGTCAATCACGCTGGCTCCGTGCGGATTGATCGACTCCATATACACCTTTGAATTTCTTCGCAGATGTATGCAACTTGCCTCACGATCCTTTCCTTAGCAGTGGCGCCTGCATTGCTGTAATTCGGTTTGAAGGATAACACAGGCAGTGACACAACTGCGTACTGTGACGTGACATCTTATGTCACAAGAAGTAATATTTGTGGATTTACAAATCTTACAAGAACCACATTTATGATACAACTTAGTTGTATAAAAAAAGAACAAACTTGTACAAAATTGTCTAGAAACTTTCAGCTCAAGGAAATCTAGCATTCTTGTTCAATGAGGAATCGATTTAAGCGGTATCGCTTTTATAAATGACACAAATCCACTTTTTATGAATACAATAACGTTTCGTCACAACCGTCAGTCATCTCGAATGCTGTTGAGCGTTCGAAACATAGAGCAAAAAACTATTTAGATTTAAATATATTTTTATGCAACTAGGTTAGCAAATAAACTGACTGCCCGCCTTGTGGTAAGTGGCTTCAATCACCTACAGTACATGTGACTCTTCCACGACTGCAGCTCCTGCAGAGTACAGCAAGAACTACAGTGTACGTAGCCAACTTCTAATTAGGGTCAGTCATACGTCACACGGTGGTGACACGCTATGGCCATACGCGAGATAAATGTGTCATCATCATCCCAGCTACAGTAGATACACCCATTAATGGGCATAGGCCTTCCCAACGAGGGACTTAGAAGTATCAAATCGCGCTGCAGATTGGTGGGAAACGCTAGAACCTCGTCCCTTGACCGCTAGGATGCATTGCGAGCAGCTTGGCTTGGGTTTCGTCGGATGTTAATTCGGTTTCCCTTGCACTCCTGTGGCGTGGCTAGGGCTACAGCAGAGGCCTCCAACCCTTTCACGACCATGGTTAATATTGTTTGATTCTTAGCAGGGCCCGTTTATGTACAAAAAAATTGTCTTGCTCGCAGAAGTACGTTTAATGTGATGAATAATATTTAACGATATTATTACCGCCTCCGTGGTCTAGTGGTTGAAACAACCCGGTATTGATCTAAACGTCCGGGGTTCGACTCTCCATGTGGCAGAAGCTTTCTGCTTGGTTTGGTTGTGGGAGGGCTTCTTAGCCCGCCTGGCTAGCTGGTTAGCTACCATCGTCTCATTAAGTTTGTCGTCATAGTAACAAATTGTACGTGATGGTAACTGATGATACGGCCGAAGGTGGAAGCGAGCTTCAGCTGGATCCATCAACAACTGAGAAACTGGCTATCTTACCTCTAATTATCGGAACACAACAATCCTATTAACGTTATTATGGCAACAAACTTAGGTAAGGCTTTTTCTGCCCCTATGGGAAATCGAACCGAATTGAGGTGGTCTGTGTAGCGACGGAAGACCGGAGGGAGACTCTGTACCAGGGTCGTCTGCTTGGATCTTACCTACTTCTGCCGCAAAGCAGCAGTGCTTGCATTGCTGTGTTCCGGTTTGAAGGGTAAGATATATGACAGGGAAATTACAGGGTACCGTGACGTTACATCTGATGTCACAAGTTGGCAACGTACGCTGTGGTTCTTGTGGGGATTGCAGTTTTGCTGCGAATCTCACAGGAACCACATGTATTATAGGTGACTGCCCCCTTAGACAAATGCTACACGCTAACTTTTGCGCAGTCGTTCTGCAGAAAAAATGTACGGAGATGACATTAGAATAATAAAAAATAGCGTGAGGTTGTCGTAGGCTAATGTCATTTCCATACATTTTTTCTGCGGAACGACTGAGGAAAAGTCAGCGCGTAGCATTTGTCTAGGGGGGCTGTTACCACTTACCATCAGGGGGGTTACCGCCTAATTAATAGCGATCACTCGCTATCGCTTCGTGACATTAGAACAATAGCTCTTATGTCATCTGTGACATTAAAACTATTGTTCTAATGTCATGATAACGATAGCGAGTGCTCGCTTTGAGTTAGGCGGTACGGCCGCAGGTGGGCAGTTTGTTCGTTTGCCAACTTAGTTGTGTAAAAAAGAAGAACGTTGTCGCGTCGGCAGGTGGAGGACAGGAAGCGCGCGATATGGGAGGCGTCGGTGTCGCGGCGCGAGGCGCTGCTGCAGCGCGAGCGCGACCGCGCCGAGCGGCTGGAGCGCGCGCGCGCCGCCCGCTCGGCGCCGCGGCCCGCGTTCGCGTTCGGCTCCTCCACGCCGCGGCTGCTCGAGCCGCTCGACTCGGCCGGCTTCTTCTGGGCCGCGCGCAGGTGAATATTAGAGAGAGAGAGAGAGAGAGAGAAAGAAACATTTATTGATCCAAGACAAGTAGAAATACATCCCCGAAAAACTATGCCAATTATTATTATTAGATTACATACATTATTAGCGTCTAAATATCGATATTTTAGACTTAAAAACTACCTCGAGCGTTTTTATCTTATTTTGACTAAATTATACTGAATTACAAAAAAGCAAAACGTACTTAACATAGATTAAGGTATAGGTACTGAATCTAATGAGATCAAAAGTGTCTAATTTAGTAAAGGTTCTAATTAAGTAAGGGGGGGTAAAACCGTTATCGCCCGAAACAATATTTCAATAAGAAATGTAGGCACTTGCCTCGGACTTTCAACTCTAAGCGGTGTGCAACAAACTGCATTTTTGAAAGTGCATACTCGAGCCATGAATTGGCACTTCACAGTCCTCTAAACATATCGGAACGAACCCACGTAGTTTTTATTTAAAAAGCGTTTTATGATGTGTTAGTTATAGTTGACAGTAAATTAGTTCTTATTCAAAAAAGGTTTGCTTTGATTTTATTTTAGAGTTTCGAGTTATGTAATATTATTATTTTATCGAAACTAATTTCGAAAGAAGAAATAAATAACTAACTAATTTAGACACTGCACAGAGGGACACGCTCCATACAAGGGCGGTCATAAATATTATTATTTTAGCGACTTATAGTTGTAAAAGTGTTTTAGGAACATTAAAATGAAAGAAGTACATGTATTTACGGAATAAAAAACGTTTACTTCAGTAAAAAACAAATATAAACAATAACATACTTTTACCTAAATTTATCATGAACAAACACTTAAAAATTGGAATGTAAAACATATATTTTAAATAAAATAAGAGTCAAAACATTGATAACATTATTTAATTATAATAAAATAATAGAAATAAATAAATTAAAATTAATTAAATACAAAAAAAAACAAAACAACTAACAAAATACAAATAAATTATTCTTATTCTAACAATATTAAACATGTAACAATTCTATTACACTTTGTGACAGAGTATTTTTCTTTTTAGGGGGAAGTTTCCGAAGACTTGTAATATAAGGATCTGAATGTAATAATAGTCGTATTAAATCTTGATTGGTAACTTCACGTGACATTTTTCGAGTGTGACTTCGTCTATAAATTTTGATATACTTATTTGTCGCTTCAGCAGCTTCTTCGGAAAGTTCTCCTATAGATAACAATGCATAACTTATAATATCTGATCCATGTACGAGCACCTTGTGGACAGAAGCAGGAAGACTATACCACGGATATTCCTCGACCAGGCTGTATGCTGTTTGTAATGCATAGTCTTTAAACTTGCATTCATTAATTTTATGTCCAGAAGATAACGTTTGTAATATTACACAACAACGATCTATGAGATCCTTATTCAAACCTGTAATTTCAGCAGATACAGCTGATTCCAAAAAAAACTTCCTGGCCGTGTTTCCGTCGTTAGACGTCCCGCTTCCACCACTACGCGGCTTGTCAACTATTAAACCTAATCGTTCCCTAAACTGGGACTGTACATATTGTTTTTTATTTGATAACAATTGTTTATCACTATCTAGCCTAACTTGCCATTTTTTTATGTCTAATCTATCTGAAAGATGAATAAAATATTCGAAGAAACGTATCCAAGAATGTAGTGGTGATAATCCAAATTGGTATCTACTCTCTATTACAGGTTTTTGTAAACATTCGTCTATTTTATTCATCTCTTTAGGGGTAGCATTACATATATAACATCTACTTGTAGATGTTTCACTTAAAGCACTACAAATTTTACCATCTACCATTGAAAGCTGCAACTTATGAGAAACGACCAATTCACGATTGTCGATCTGAATAAAAGTAGGTTGCAAACTTTCAATTTTATCCTTAAAATAAGCTTCCTCTTGCAAAGACACTGCTGTGCTTTCTTTCAAAAATTGAAATCGAATAGGACGGCAGTACCTAGTGGAAGAGGGTCGAGGATTTTTCCATAAAATTTTACAATTATCTTCAGCTAATTTTACAATAATTTGAAGGGGTACATAAGATGTTACAAACAAACTACTATCTTCTAAAGTTGAATCTGAAAAAAATTGTTTGTATTCACTATGTCCAGTGCTGCCATCGAATCCCCATTTCCCAAGTAAAGAGATATTAGACAAACAATCATCAGGAATCTGATCTAAGACCTCTTTTTGAGACTCAAGGATTCGAGAAGCTGTGTGATCAAAAAGACTTTGTAATTCAACTTCAGCTGAAGACTCGGAAACAGTTATATTAGAAGGGTAACATCTCTGTTTCGCTTTAGTAATTTGTTGGTAACATGGTAATACATTAGGAGAAATCTTACTATTAACAAAGTTTTTAATTAATAAATACTGATGTTTTGTCAACTGAGCATCAGTCACAAGTGACAAGACATCATCAGTGCTAACTCTAGATATACACGAATCGAATGAACAGTCTGAAACATCAAGCAATGCACTCACAGTAGAATCATCAGACTTTGACAAATCAGCTACTCTCCGACGTTTAGTCCTTTTACTACATTGGTTTACTACAAGGTTTTCGAGGACGACCACGTGAATGACACGGCGACGTTTCAGACGGAGTACATTGCTTATTGTTTTTCACAAGTTGAATTTTTTCAATAACATTAAACCAATCGGAATTCTTATATAAAAGCTTGGTTTTATGCCTATTACATTTTTTCCAGAATCGAGCAATAGCTTTACATAAATTATTAACAATTTTCTCTAAATAATGAATATCAATGTTCTCAGCATCGTCGTTCAGAGTAGTCAACAAACTTTGTAGGACTTGACGACACTTTTCCGAGTCATTATCGGTATTGACAGTTAGCCATATTTCAAGAATATGCATTCTTGAAAACGAGCATATATATAAATTACCTAAAACAAAAAAAAAACGGTTAAAATTCAGTCACAAAACCTACACAAAGCACTAAGACTAATTAAACTAATTTCGTAGCAAATGCTACGAGATAATCTGGCAACCGTAGCACCCTTGTCATCGCCAAAAGGGCAGATAAGGGCAGCCAAGTTTTAATTTTCCTAAGATAAGAAAGTCTAAAGATTATGGTGCAATATACCTCCATAGTCGGAGCGAGTGGGAACATATTTAAAAGTTTATTCAAACTTTGAATATTAAAATATAATACTCCAAGAAAAGTCGCCTCGTAGCAATGACATACTAAAGAAAATATATACTAAGATACAATTAAAATAAAAATATTAATTATTACATACCCTGTTCTTGGATATCCATTTCAGAAAAAACTCACACAGCACTCACAGGTCCCGCAATGACAACAAATGACGTCACGCTTTTTAATGACTCACTGATAATAGTATTTACGATTGGCGATGCGCTCTCTTTGAATGCACAATAGATAATGAAGGCGCACTCTAATTACTGACCTATTTATAGTTTCAGAAGGTACCGCAACTATCCAATGTAACGACAAGGAATAAAATGTAAAACAAGAAAGCAGGTTTTTAAGATTTATGACCTATGGATGTCCCACAGTGCACTGGTTTGAATGGGTTCAATATACACGGTTATTTTTTAATCAGCCTGGAAAATTTTAGGGATGCTTCAGGACACATCCATTATAATAAAAAAAATGAATTAAATAAAATAAACAAGTTATTAGCTTTTGAAAATTTTCATGCAAAACTGATTTTTGTTTTTTATCTCGCACGTGTACGATGACGTCACAGACTGTCGGATTTCTCTGTCGAGCAGGCTTTAAAAGCTTTATTTACCACTGCGGTTTTTACAGTTATTGGAATTACAACTTCACTGAGTTGTTTGTCTTATAATAGTAATTTGTATGGAAAATGACGGTACACTTCACGAGTATTTTTTTTAGATCGTCATCTGTCAATGGAATACGAAGCTCACCGGATCACCTAGCTTGAAACAAATTTATGCCTACTTTACGCACTTGCACTCTATATTATATTATTTTCAAAATAGGTTTATAGATCGTTGTTACGAAGTAGGTAGCCAATTGCCCTATCGTGACCCAGTATTATGTACAGTGTTCCAACGTTGATACGCCGAGACCAATTCAAGTGTGTACAAGATACCTATTACTGTTAGTGGGTAGGTACTAGTATATGGATAGACAACAATTTGACCCAATTAGTCCTCCGTTCGGCCTGTTTGTGCGAGCCCTAACTATTTTACTGCACGTACCTACTTATTATTATTGAAGCAACATTAATTTCATAGAAGTTTACGCGTGCTTCATATGGACGACGATGTGAAAATTGTATGATGACAAAAGATAATATATAGGCCGTATATTATTTGATTACTTAATTATGTAAGGCAACCTACCAGTTTAATAAAATAACGATGAACATAATTTTTATTCTGCTCTTAATTGGACTCTTCGATTCGATTTTTAGATAGGTGAATTTCACATCAGTTACATCGAGCGTGAAAGGTATTCTGTAAAATTAAAACTATGAAATTCTGTCAACGAAGTCTGTCAAAGAGTTTCATAGTTTTGTATGTAAGCTGCAAGAAGGCGTACAGCTTTTAAGAAAAGAGCGTATTCCCACCTTAAAGGCCGGCAACGCACTTGTAACTTCTCTGGTGTTGCGGGTGTTCATGGCCGACGGTAATCACTTACCATCAGGTGATACTTCTGCTCGTTTGCCCCCTCTGCCATAAAAAAAGCAAGCCTACAGCAAGCGTATAATGACGAATACGCGTCCATGAAGCTACGCCTCCGTAGACAGTAGCGCTAAGTCGCCAATTAAAGTGGCATCTTTAATTAATAAAAGGAATTAAATAAGCATGATTTCAAATTATATCTTAGGGACTGTCTTAGCAATATTTTTTATGAAATGTCATATTTTACAAGATAGTACTACAACATATACTTTTCGTTTTTTCGTGCCAAAGTATAATGGCCATCTGCTGCCAACAGCATAATATAGGCCAATTGAAAAAACAAAATAGTTTTCTTGGTTTTGTCTACTTACATTTTTACCCTCTACCAGAGGGAGGGAGACCCGGAACTTTACCTATTACAGTTCTGTTTTGGTTAGATAGGTAAATGAATTATTACTGGGTACTGTGACTTTACATTTTATGTCCCATGTTGGCCACGCGGTCCTTGTGAGGATTGCATGTTTGAGGATCTTACAGGGACGGCGTGTACAAGGTGACTGTAAACACTTACCTGGCAGTTTGCCTGTTTGCCAACTAAGTATTTTATTTATTTATTTAATAAATAAATAAAATACTTAGTTGGCAAACAGTAGTTCAAGTAGTTCAAAACAACATTTTTATTCAATGAGAAGGCCACGCCTCTAGTTTGTAAATATTCACCAATGCTTTTTGGGATTCCGTCAGTTATAAACAAAGATTTATTTTATTGTTTTTTTTTTTTGTTATTTTATTTTTGGTGATGGACCTATTTTGCACAATTCCGTCCTTACCGTATGCTTTTTTGAACCTTTTTTCTTTGTTTTCAATTGTGTTCTAATATATATATTTTTTTATTTTCCCACCTCCAGTACCAACCCCATAGATCAGATGAACTTTTTTGAGTCACTGTAAGCAATTTTTTATTTCTTTATTTTAATTGGCATCCTCGTACTAATGTTTGATTTGCCGTAACTAATACTGATCTTCAGTAGTGTGCAGTCCTAGTAAAAGTGTGTAGATAATTGTAGATGTTTGTGTTAGCTTGAGTAGACGAGCCCGTACCATGTAGATGAAAACGATATGGTACTTATATTTTAAATGATTTGGAATTTTTGAATTGTGGCATTGGCAACCCGTTTTGTTTTGGAATTAAGCTTGAGTTTGTCACTTAGTATCGTTTATATACGAAATTGTTGCATGATTTTAGAGATACAAACAAGCAAAATGGACCGTTTATGCCATAGTTTTAATGAAGTTATGCTGCTTTCTGTTTATAAGGCATGTGTATGGATTTTTTTAAACGCAGATGTATGTACATTGGGTCAATAAGAGGCGCCAGTGCTGGTGCCAAAATCTGACTTGCGCCGCTTACATTGAGTCAGTGCAGTGGTCGAGTCAACACTGTCGCGACGGCAGTACTGACTCGAAACCAATTTCAGCGACATCAGTATCTAGTCTGACGTTAAAACCGACTGACGCCAGTAACTTTCCACCCAATGTAGACCAGCGGGCCTATTATGGATCTTTCATCGTATGATATGGTATGATTTTGAAATAAAGAAGCCATGAAATGCTTCATTTGGTATTACCGATATCCAGTGATATCAACACTATGGCATAATTTCAACGATGTCATTATGATGTAATGAACGAATGATCAAAAATCTGACCGAAAATATTGTTTTTCGTTTTGCACTAAGATGTCATAATGATATCATTTGAAAACCATGAGATCGGTAATAGGCCCGCTGCTTCTAGTTTTTAGCTACTCACTTTCCAATACCAGACTACCCGAATACCCGACATGAATTGGATTTAAAGCAATGTAAATTTTGTTTAACATACACATTAATTGAATGTAACTTTTTTATGATAGGAAAGTTCAATGTAAGCTAAGACTAGTTTTGAAAAATCCAAATATTGATTATACTCGTAGTTGTATTTCATATTTAATGGTGTACAAATAAATGTGTTGGGATACTTAACCTTTTATGCGGAAAACCAAGGTTTTAAAGAAAAAATAAGATACATCATACAAACTAGAAAAAGATTAATTTAAATACTACGTGTGGAATTGCATGTTGCCATTAGATAAGGACCACATGACGTTATTTGATACCGCGTCGATGTTGCGCTAATGCGCGATGAAATTAAAAATATATCGCTAAAAAGACTTAATCGAAGTACCAAACGTTAAGGTATTCTTCAAAGGACTTTGAACTTTACGTATTACATGCAATTTAGTTTTCGTTCGGCTTCTAGTTCTAGACCTACGTATTGGTTATCGCAGTGGATGTCTTTGAATGCACACAAATAGGTCGAGAAGAAAGGCTTATAGTCGGGTTGACCCCAATAAAATATCGAATTAAACATCGAGTTTATTATTATTCCCGCTGTACTCGAAGTTGTCGCAATAAAACAGTGGAATTATCGGAACGATCCAATCCAGCATCGATAACGGCCCCGATAGCCGGAGAAATCGATTAGATACGCCATAACGATACGATGTGTCGTGAATGTGCGTCTATTTTCGGATACGGTTCAACTCTGACATTCCGGTGTACCGAGACCTGGAATATATGTGTCGCCGGGCCAAAGACACAGTTTTAATATGCGCACAGTGTCCACGTAGGATGCCTGCCAACGTCGATAATTTCGTTAATAAGCCGGATAATGATAGCGGTTTTATAATAAAATTAATAATGTGACGATGTCAATGAGCCGTTTGCACAGAGATTTTGTAATGTATTAATAGAACATTGGCGGTGACATAAGAATTGAATCATCGTAATTGGTATTCAATGGCAAATATTAATTCTGTCTGTCGCTACGGTACGAACTGCACGATGTAAGATCATTGATAAGGATCTGTGTACATTTTCAACAGGCGTGATAATGTCTTAGATATTTCTTGCGTTTGTAAAAAAGGCGGCGATACTTTTAATTGAGTTTAATCAGGATAAAATAAATCGGGGTGCTCGGGAACTGGGGCCTCGGGAACGGGGGCCTCGGGAGTGGGGTACTCAAGGAATAACCCGATAATATAGTTTAAAGGAAATAGAAATGATATCAATCGCTAAACTGGGTATTTAAAATTATAATCTTATCAAAGGCAATCAATTTTTATTTATTTAGACTTAAAACTTTTCCAGCATGTGCGGTCTCATAATAACTGCAAATGTTGGAGTGTACCGTGTGGTAGGATGACCGACAGTTCATAATCTTTAGTTATAATGTAGTGCTGATGAAAAGAAAAAAAAAGAATATGTATTTTCATAAATCAGCATTATTTCAAAAAAATGAACCTTTTTGCCTCACAAGCAGTCAAATATGCCGTGAAGGTTTCCATTTAAAATGCAATTTTGTCATACACGCTCATGATGACGGCATGTGAAAACACTAGTGAGTCATTGTAAAACTTTTTGTTGAACTCAACTAAATACTAAGAAGCCAAATACAATGAGAGAGTAAGCGAGTAGGTAGGAGGTACACCTACTTGCTTACTCTCTGGAATTGAATGCTTAATAATTTGCCACCGTAAAACATCGGCTGATTTGATTTAACCGGCTCAGTGGTGACTCATCGGCTCATTACCATTTGGACGTGACGGACTATCGTAAGTGGTCGTAGGAAATGGCCAACGGTACTGTCGCCAGTTGAGTGGCCATGTCAAGGTTGTAGTGCACTCGGCGCAAATGAGGTAGTCTGTCATAAATAATAATTGTATGTATTTTAATTTGTGTCCAGCCTCTTAATGCTTTCCATGTATCATAATCGTATATACTGTTTAACTAGTATAGAATAAACAAATAATATATAGAGTTACCTTTCCGTTGCGGGTGCGTGCTACGGACTCTAGCACACGCACGTAGCACGCTACGAAAAACGGGCGTACACGCAAAAAGTTTTTCGTTGCACCAAACTTTATGAGTTTAGAGTTGTCTTACTTTTATGAGTTCAGACTCACTTTATCGTTTACATCTTAAATGCCAATATCCAGCCTAAATCTTATAATAAATTGATAGTGGAACAACCCACCTTGCGTAATAAGTTGATTTATATGTCACTTTTTCGAAATGGTAAAACTTGGTGTAACCGGCCGTTGGGGAACTCACTCAAGGCTCATTTCACTGATCGTTCACTCCACCGTTATACTGCGTGCGAATCGCCTAATATGGGCTTACCAGTAAGTAAGGAGAGTGTGATGTCGTTTTACAGCATGCAGCAGGTTTCTCTGCAAGCATATTATGTAACGGAATTCACCTGATAATACAGAGAACACCAGAAAGCAGTAAATATCCCAAAACCCGCATACGGTCTATAACTTTCTATGTCTCTGTAATTGAGCGAGATTGAGCCATATCCCGACCAAAAATTGCCACAACATGCCCTGGCTCGGTTGCTCGGTTTCTGTGACGTCACCTTCCTTCCTATATTTCTCGGGAGTCCATTGTGCCAAAAACAATGGCTTTATTACAGCGGATCCGACGAAGGTGAAACGTTTTTGGCATTTTATTATGCAACCGGGCCGTTGAACTCTGCTCGTGTTGTTTTTCGCAAGCGAAATTGAGTCCACTTCGTCAGTAACACAACACATGAGGATTGTATATTAATTGAGTAATGAACACAATATTGTAAAATTGCTTTTGACAACACTGACGTTCAGAGCGTCATGATAACTAAGCATAATTATATTCAACAGTATACATTTCTGCTATATAACTTGCAATCATAATCATTTATTTGCAAAATATGGTACACACAAGTTGTTAATTACAAAAATTTCTCCAACATATTTTGTCGAATATTTCGAAATGCAAATATTATTTTTGTTGTGTCAAGTGCATAAAAATTAAATTAGTATATTATAAATAAATAAAACATATTATTAATGTCATTTTATATAAACCAAAAAAATATATGTCAAAAATTACATCACAATAAAATTTAGCCTAAATGAAATAATAAGAATAGGTATTAATCATTTTGCACACATTAATAAATGTCAAATTATTTTATCGTTTAAAAATTCATTGACACTATAGTAAGTCTTATCTAACAGTACCTGAAACAATTTAACTTTAAACTTATTTATAGGAAGCTCCCGAATACGACTTGGCAATTTATTAAACACGCGTATTGCCATACAAAAAGAGTTTTTAGAATGTACAATCAATTTCTGGTTGGGAACGTACAATTTATCGCCATATCTACCTCTATAATTGGAGTCATTATTTTTTATAAACAAGACGCTATGTTTTTTTACAAAGACACAAAGTTCGTAAATGTAGAGGCAAGGCAAGGGCAAAATATTTAAGGTCTTGAAAAGAGGTTTACAACTGTCCAAAAAGCCCGCACCACAAATTGAACAGTACCTGAAACAATTTAATTTTAAACTTATTTATAGGAAGCTCCCGAATACGACTTGGCAATTTATTAAACACGCGTATTGCCATACAAAAAGAGTTTTTAGAATGTACAATCAATTTCTGGTTGGGAACGTACAATTTATCGCCATATCTACCTCTATAATTGGAGTCATTATTTTTTATAAACAAGACGCTATGTTTTTTTACAAAGACACAAAGTTCGTAAATGTAGAGGCAAGGCAAGGGCAAAATATTTAAGGTCTTGAAAAGAGGTTTACAACTGTCCAAAAAGCCCGCACCACAAATTGTTCGGATACACTTTTTTGCAATTTAAAAGCCCGGTGCACATCAACTGAGTTTCCCCACAACACAATACCATATCTTAAAACCGATGAGATATAGGCGTGGTAGGCCATAAGTGCTGCTTCCTTAGATGCAATGTGTTTCACTTTATACAATACGTAAACGAAACGATCCAACTTGTCTACCATTAGATTTATGTGCGTTTTCCAATTACAACTATAGTCAATGTTAATACCTAAAAATTTTGCTTCTGTCACTTCGTCAATTTTATTGCTGTCATGTCCAAATGCTTACATATAGAGTTACAAGTTCTAAATTGTAGTAATTTTGTCTTATTGATGTTAACATTAAGGTTACTGTTTTGATTGTTTCCAACCATTTAATCACTTCTTTTAAATTATGATTTGCAATGCTTTCGACTTCGTTTTTGTCTTTGGATTTAATTATAAGGGTAGTGTCATCGGCGAATAAAATATATTGTTGACTGATTGCATTCGGTAAGTCATTTATATATAAAGAAAATAATAATGGACCAAGGATGCTCCCCTGCGGTATACCGCAACCATTATGGCTAAAAGCTGAAACAAAGGTTTTCCTGAAATTATCGGATCGGTTCAAAAAGCCTGTAATCTCTACTCTTTGCAGACGATCCTCTAGATAGCTTTTTATTAAGTTCAATGCGGGTCCTCTTATTCCATACCGTTCCAGTTTTTTCAGCAATAGCGAGTGCGAAACAAAGTCAAAAGCTCTGTTCATATCTAAGAAGATAGCTAGTACATTACTACCCGTATCCAGAGCTTCTGTTATTTGCCTCATCAATTGAAAACAAGCGAGAGTTGTAGAACTACCTTTTCTAAAGCCATACTGCTCTGCTGTAAGTAGTTCACAAGAAGAGATGAATGCATTTAATTTGTCAAATATAACCCTTTCATAGACTTTGGCAAGTATAGAAATTAAAGATATTGGTCTATAATTATTCATATCATCCCTAGATCCCTTTTTATGCAGTGGTTTAACAATCGATAGTTTCATTCGAGATGGAAATTGACCCTGTGCCAAAGCTAGATTGATCACATGCGTTAGAGGTAGCGTAATAAAAGGAGCACTCTTTTTAATTATTTCAGTCGTGAGACCATCATACCCAGACGAAGGAGTGTTTTTCAAAGTTTTAATAGTTTTGTATATGTCATTTTCAATTACTGGAGTCATATAATCAATGAATCAGGGTGTCACACCTTTAGGAAAAAATAAAGAGGAGCGTGTGTCTAATAGTCGCGATTGTTGTTCATTAGCTGTCCGGTTTTTATTATTATTATTATAACAGATACAAGTTACAGTTTCACGTAAAAGTTGCATTATCACAGTCTACAAGGCCTCGTTAATACCTCATTTTCAATGACTCACACAATTAAAATAATTTGTGGCAACTACCTTCTGTACGTGTTATTCTTTGGCGCCGAACTCAACGCACTGACCCGGTGGTATGCGTTCTGCGGTCGAGTTCTACATTTCGCGTTCTCACTTGTTCTTCGATCGCCGCGACCTGAGGCACTATTTTCGTATCATTCATGTGGCATCGAGCGCTCGTTGAGCATCGTGCGCGCTCGATTTTCTCTGAATTTTGATGAGAATAAACATAATTTCTCCCACATACAATCATGTTGTGGAACAAGCTCCCCTCTGAGGTTTTCCATAAGGACTACAGAATGGGGTTCTTCAAAAAAGGCGTTAAGAGGGTCTGGCGGACGTCTATAGGCTGCGGTGATCGCTTACCATCAGGCAATCCGCATGCTTTTTTGCTACCTTCGTGGTATATGATAAAATATCCCTTCATCGAAAACGAAATGAATATAAGTAAAAATTGAGCTAAGATAACACTTGACGAGCGCTCGACGCCAGATGAACGATTCAAAAATGTAACCTCTATTCGTTATACGACTTCCTGTGTATGTAGGATTCCAAGCAACCACATAAATCAGAGGTGGCAAACCTTTATATATCAACGTGCCATTTTTTCTTAATAATATTTATTGAGGCCATAGGCATGTTGTCAAATAATTTAGTCAAATAATACTATCAACTCAAAACTCTTAGTGAACTTCGCTATCGGTGGCGTGCCCAATGTATCATGTCGCGTGCCATCAAAGGCACGCTTGCCATCAAAGGCACGCGTGCCATTGGTTCGCCATCCCTGCCATAGATAGTGAACGCGGAACGTAGAACTCGGCCGCAGAACGCACGCCACCGGGGCAGTGTGTTGAGTTCGGCGTCAAATAATATAACGTCCAGAAGGTGATTACCACAAATCATCGCTGTCGTTCAAGTAGTTCATTTTGCAATTATCATAGGAACAGTATGAAACAAACAACTCGTTACACTCTTTATTAAGAAGAAAGGTATCTTAGATGACAGCTATAGCTATCAAACGCAATGGTAATACCAGCTATAGCTATCAAACTCGGTATTAATAATTTCTCTAAAGAAATAAAAATAACTGAATTAATAGATATTTTAGGTCACTTGCCAACGTTGGTAATCGAACTCGCTATGTATAGGGTGTAGTAAATGGACATGCGGTATTTTCTATTGTCACGGCTAACGATAGGTATTAATATAAATTAAGGAATTACCAGCAGGCAGACTTGGGGTTGCTCGATGGACAGTGTGGATTAGCTGAGTTTTAGCTGGTAAAATTTAGGACTACATAAACATAGGAGTTCAGCTGGAATTTATTCACTCAATTTGCTTATGCACTTAAGACATATATTTAAGTTAGTGAATGTTTATTATCGTTGCCATTATCCGTTAAAGCTAAATAACTTAAATCAATTAAATGTTTTGAAAACATTTTTTATGCACCTATTAACATTTCTTTTCTTAAGCTAATCATGACCGGATACTTAGTGGTTATGATTGTGAATGTGATTTTTTTGTTCATTTGTTTATACTAACCCCAATATAATATTAACTATAGATTTAGTAAGTGTATTTTTGCATTGCAAGCGTTTTGAAGTTACTTAACAATAAAATTGATATGCAAATTAGATCTGTAGTTTTGTCTAATATTTAATCTTAATCGTAGCTAGATTTTCGAAAAGTATACATTAGAAGTACCTGTCGTCTAATTTAGTAATTAACATACCGACGACGGCCTGTAAATTTTCGTTAATCTGTAGATGAGCTAACAATACTAACATAATATTAAGTGCGATTGTTCCTAACATTTACTAAAAACATATGGATGTTGAAACGTCGGATATAAAAATTTCAATAAAAAAAATGTGTTGTTAACGGACTCTTTGGGGTATTAACAGCTTACTTCAGCATACAAAAATATATCCATTTACTTTTAAAGTCGGTTGCTTTAACCCAGCGCCCATTGAAGTCATGGCGTAGGACGGCGTTTTTTAGTCAACGACTAAGAATGTAACTAAATCGTTTAGAAATAAAGTTGAGATTGCAGTTGAATTTGAGTGGCATTTATTTTTTATCAATACGGTGTGTTAGATTTTAACTAACATCGAAATGTCAACTCTAATCCTATATTATTAAATTACATTCTGATTCGTGACAGCTTGACTGTGGAACTACCATCACCCCATAGAAGAACGCAGCCAAATGTCGTCACGTTGTATTCCCGCGGGTTTGGGGTCATGCGACCTCGAGGTGGGTCGTTGTCAGCACTGTTGTGCTGACACATTGAGGTTTTAAGGTTTTGGCCAAAGTAGAAGCGATATTCTGCGGTAACCGCTTAACCTCAGTAAGTCCGTATGCATGTAATGCCACCCACCGTTAATTTTTAAATAAAAAATCCAAAATACTGTAATAAACATATAAGAAATGTCATTAAAAAAAAATAGTCTTCTTTCCTAAAAACGTTCGCTCGGATTGTGTATATGTGCATCCCTACTAATACATAAAGGAGTCTGGTTTTTTTTTCGTTGATGTCTGATGGAACTACGTGTGTTTCCAGGGCGGCATCAACGACAAACGTGATGTTCGCGTCTGCGCCGCTGACGAGACGAGCGTCCGCACTACAGTTGGATTCGTCCGACAATGACACTAAAGGTAAGTATATTGAAATAAGGGCCAACATTGAAAATACTGGACTATCTCATTTTGAAGGAAAATTATGCTCCACCTAGACCAATTTTGGATTGTGTACAAAATCTGCACAATTCAAATTATAGTGCATTTCAATAATTAAAATTGAAACAGAAATGACATTAAATATTTCTCGTGATTTTAATGTTGTTATCCATTAAAAACGATGGTTTCGAGTGTTCTACATTTGTAATATCAGGCTCGAAGGACCACCATTGATTGATATCTTTGTTGATTGTGTACAAAAGAAATATTCCAAATAGACCGAGAGCCCACCGTATGAAATCTCATGTATCGTGGTACACGGTGAAGCAATGTGCATCGTTAGTGTCATTATAGACTAATAGTGTTCCAAAATAAGTCATTCTAAATTTGTCCTCATTATAGACTTTTGAAGCTAAAGCGTCTAGGGCAAAAACAATCTATAGACAAATAAGGTGAGACTAGCGTTAAAATGTTACTTTTGGCGTGTGAATTCAAGATATCAGATACTGCGAAGTCCCTTTTTGTTGCAACCGACCAGCACTCTTAATCCAAAATGGATAATTAAACCTAGGGTGCCGGCGTGTTGTTGCTTTAAATTCGTCATTCTTAACACGTTATTAGTTCTATATCAATAATAAGTCTATTAAAATACGTATCATTCCGTATCTCTAATACTTACAAAGATTTTCATACTGCGGGCTCTCGGACTGTAGAATGTAATTTGGAGCTGTGTTTAATCTTTTCCCTCTTTTTTCTTTTTACGCTTTCATAAAAGGATTGCGAATGTTTGCAAGCTTTCGTAAGTATAATTATATTTTCGAACATAATACCTAAATGACAAGGATGTGACTTAATTTAGTTTTAGGTACTTACTACATGATGTGGGTAATGCGATGTCTGGCGACACTTGCGGTCCTATTAATAAAAATTTTACTCCTTGGATCATCCTCGGTTTAGTTATACCGTGTTTTGTCTTATTTTGCCATATAACAGCCGACATGTGCGGAAACAAGACAAAACACGGAGTAACTAATCCGGGGACGATCCAAAGAGTACAATTTTTATTATTAAGGCCGTCAGTGATTATTAGTCAGGCATCTATTAAGACACAACGGTTATCAACACTAGGCCCACTGGGAACTCAACTAACATTTTAGAATGCCGTTGTGGAATGTAACATAAATGAAAGTAAATGAAAACCTGACGTGTTATTGACTGTACAGTCAAATAATTTAAATATTTAGCACTTTGACGATTATTTGTATTTAGTCGTATGATACTTTGACTAATTTTTATGTTCCATGGCGCTCATTTGTTTTTATAATACGACAAAATCTAAAAATCATACATGTGAAAACGTGTAATTGGCCATCAGCAAACTTATATTTTTTACTGTAATTTAAGCCAGGTGTAAGTTTTCCTAATAAATAAAAATAAAAATCTTTAACCTGCTTAACATTCAAATTCCGTGAATGTATACGTAGATGCAAGTAAGACACTTGTAAGTCAGCAAGGCTTGGACGTTAGCTCCGCGTACATTCGTGCTTACGCCGCTAATCGCCGGGCCGACCTTGCAACGGATTAGGCGAGATAATATTTTAATTCGACGTTGCACTCGCGCACTAATACCATGTAGGTACGTCTTAAAAGTTTGCGTTTTGTTGGCCCACGCTCATATCATCAATTTTATATAGTCGCGGTAACGTTCAGTTAATCTCAATAACCGTAATATATTAATATATTGGCATTGCGTTAAGCTTTTAATTTTTATTCATGCTACGCAATGTATGGCGCGCCGGCATCATTTTTGTTCCGCTCACTGGTGCGCTGACGTTCGCTGACCCAAACAGCTGATTCCGCGCGCAGTACAAATTCAAATTCAAATTCAAAAATCTTTATTCAACATAGGCCTTTACAGGCACTTATTGACGTCAAAACAAAGCAAAACATTCTAATTTAAAGGAAACATAAATTTAACCTTGTATGTGCATACATCCTGAATATACCTACTCAAGATGTCTGCAAATACAAGTAGTAATGAAAAAAAAAAAAAAAAAGTTGAATCTACACCTGTTCGGAAATTGGGAGAGCCTTCTCGAGAAGAACAGGCAAGAAACTCGAAAGGTCAAATTTTTTATCTCCTCTTTTAAATCGCCATTTACAATTTTGGTTTTGTTACATAGTCATTGAAACTTTTTAAAAAAAATACAATCGGTATGCTTACATACACTTAAAATGTCAAAAAATAAGTTATAGACGTATACATTAATCATAATACAATAAATAATGTTGTTACCAAACATTTGATAACTTAGTCTAATTCAAAATCAGTGTCAGTTCTTTTCTGCCAACAACATTTGTTAACATCAATAGCTATACACAACAACACGATTATTGACATTATAACGAATAATAACTTCATATTAACACCAGGCATTGGCATCATTTAAATAATCGTTGACTTTATAATATCCTTTACTCATTAGAGTCTTTTTTACATGCGCTTTAAACTTATGAAAAGGCAAGTCAGTTACACTATGTGGAACTTTATTGTAAAACGTTATACATTTCCCCATAAATGAGCCTCTAGTTTTTTGGAGTCTGTACGTTGGAACGACAAGTTTATTTTTATTTCTTGTGTTTAACTGGTGAACGTGGAAATTGGTTTCAAATGTATTATAATTCTTATAGACATAAATCAAATTTTCATAAATGTATTGTCCTGCTAAGGTCAATATATTAATTTCTCTAAATAAATCTCTTAGAGAATCCCTTGTTCGTAAATTATAAATAGCGCGAACTGCTCTTTTTTGAAGTACAAAAATACTTTCTATACTAGCAGCCGATCCCCACAGTAGTAGTCCATACGACATAACACTGTGAAAATAACTAAAGTAAATCAATCTTGCCGTTTCAACATTAGTAAGTTGTCTTATTTTTTTAACTGCATATGCCGCAGAACTAAGTCTGTTTGCCAAGGACTCAATATGTGGATCCCACTGCAAACGTGAATCTAATGTAATGCCCAAAAATTTGGTACAATCAATGAATTCAATAATTTGATTATTCATTTCCACAATAGTATCCACTTTCCTTACATTTGGCAATGAAAATTTTATACATTTAGTTTTATTTGAATTTAATGATAAGTTATTAATTGTGAACCAATGCAATACATTAGAAAGAGTACTATTTACAACGTCAGTATTTTCATTACCTCTGTCAACCTTAAATATTAAAGAAGTATCATCTGCAAATAGTACTGTATCGCACAGATTGTTAGTGAAATGTGGGAGATCATTAATGTAAATTAAAAAAAGCAAAGGTCCTAATATCGATCCCTGAGGTACACCCATAGTTATAGATGCACCAACAGACTCAGTTTTGCTAATAACAACTTTCTGGACCCTATTGGACAAATAAGACTCCATAAGGCTAATTGCTTTTTCGGTGACACCATAATGTTTGAGTTTATTTAAAAGAGTCTGGTGACTAACGCAGTCGAAAGCCTTCGACAGGTCACAAAATATACCAATCACATCTTGTTTACACTCCCAAGCGGCAAAAATGTGTTTGAGAAGTGCAACTCCAGCATCTGTCGTGGAACGACCTTTGGTAAAACCAAATTGGTTCATATGAAAAATGTTATTACATGTAAAATGATCTATTAACTGCTGAGATACAATTTTTTCGAATATTTTACTAAGTGCTGGTAGAATCGAAATTGGTCTGTAATCTGAAGGATCGTTTTTATTCCCAGATTTAAATAATGGTATTAACTTGCTATTCTTCATGAGGTCGGGGAAGACGCCTTCATCAATACATTTATTGAATATCAACGCGAGTTGCGGGGCAAGTTCTATTATAACCGATTTGATTATGTGGGTCGAAATACCCCAAAGATCTTCAGTTTTTTTCGTACTAATCATACGAAATGTTTTTAGCACAGTGTCAGCGTCAATGTGACAAAATTTGAAAACCTTGTTGCACCTCTCTACACTCTGCCTTAGGAGAGCTACAGCTTCATCAGAACACGAGTTGAGACTACTTGTAGTTTCTATGGGTATGCGAGAGAAGAAGTCTTCGAATGCATTGGCAACTGCCTTGTCTGATTTGATTGTTTCATTATTGATTTCTAATGAGAAAGAATTTGCAGTACTTTTAAGTTTACCTGTTTCCTGATTAATGATATTCCAGGTGGTTTTTACTTTATTTTTAGATAAACTGATTTTGTTACTTATGTACATAGCTTTTGCGGACATGCACACTTTCTTAAATGTTTGAGAATAATTTCTAACATAATTTATGAAAGAGGGGTCACTAGAGGTTACTTTTAAAGCGTAAAGGTCAAACAGTTTCCTTCGACTTTTGTATATACCCGGAGTAGCCCAGTCACTGAATTTCTTACTCCCGTTTTTGAGTTTAATGACCTTTTCCTTGAATATATCATTACATTCATTTTTAACTACATGGAATAAATTATTATAGAGATTATTGGCGTTCGTCCCCTCGATCGACAAATTTGCAGTTTGATTAACAAGATTTTTTTTTAATTTCTCTATCCCGCGTTTGGTTATAGGTCTACAGATAATCTCACGTATAGAACAAACATGATGGTGCTCGAACGAAGCTAGTTGACCGCTGTGGTCAGAATTAATGCAGTTAATAATTAACTTATCTTGTACATTACAGTTACAAAAGATGTTGTCTAAGCAAGTAGCAGACGTAGCTGTAATTCGGGTTGGTTCTTGAAAAACATAATTCAAGTTAAATGACTTAAATAAATTAATAAATCTACTAGATAATTGTGATTCCTCTAAAATATTTATATTAAAATCACCGCATACAATGATTTTTTTAGTTTTGCTAGATACTATTCTTAATACATCTTCCATACTGGATTCAAACTCTGAGTAATTTCCAGAGGGGGGTCTGTATACACATATTATAATAAAATTATCAAGTTCCACACATGACAGCTCAATGATTCGTTCAATGGAGAGAGAAACTATGTCTTTTCGTTCTTTAAACTGTAAGTCATTATGTAAAATGATTAGGGATCCACCTCTAATAGCTGTTTTTCTAGTGAATGAACTCACAATTCTATAATTATTTAAACTTATTAACAACTCATAATTTTTTAGCCAATGCTCAGTAATACAAAGTATATCTATGTTTTCATAGTCTAGAAATAAATTTATTTCTAAGTCTTTTCCAGAAAAGCCTTGAATATTTTGATGAAATATCCGTAAATATTTGGGCTTTCCTTTGGTCAGTACCTTGCAAGAGGCTACCTCTTTTGTCTTAATATTTAATTTAAATTACTTGGAACTTGTTCCAAGACATTACTTTGAGTGTGTTGCTCAATAAAAGCATTGTCAGTAGCCAAATTCTTGGCTAAACATAAAAAATAAAAGCTTAGCGAACCTGCTAATTGTTTTTTTGAAAAGGTAGACAGATATAATCTATCTTTTGTCAGATAAATCTTATTAGGGGCACATGTCAACTTGTTTATATCAATGATATGACATTTTTTGGAGTAACAAGTCAATACATCTAGTGTCAGATTTAATTTGTATCTCATACTATTCTCATATTCAGATAAGTGACGGTGGTAGGGAAATGTATACATAATTATTTTATTTACTTCCAAATTTTCAAACTTCGAATAAAATGTTTTTAATTGAAATTTGTTTAAATTGCCCCTATTTCCCATTAATATTATCAGATTATCATTACTATTAAAGTTATAATTAGAAATTTTATCTACCACATCTTGGAAACTGGAGCCAGGCATACAATAATTTATGACACTTTGCCCCAGCTGGTTTGATAGCAAGTGACCCATATTCTTACCTATTTCATCACAGAATATAACACATTTCGATACGGGCAGCCTGGTCTCACCCGTAACTATTGACTGACGTACCTTACTGAGCGCAGAAGATGTATGACTGGGTACACAATTATTGTTATCCAAATTATTAGTTATATTGCTATCCAATATTAAATTATGGTTACTGTTATCTATAGTCTGTTTCTCCAGAAGGGAATGATAACGATCTTCATTGAATTGACAGAGTGTGGCTAACTCTGTCACTGACTTAATAAGTTCCTTATTTTGGTTTTGAGCACTTTCATAGTTTTTTGTTATATTTGACAAAGAATTTTGTAAATAGCTAATGTTATCAGTTAGGTCTTTTATGTCCCTGTCATACTTACTTCTGCTTTCTTTTAGTTTTACATCAAAAATGTCTAATGAATCAATTAGACATGCACGCTCTTTTCGTAACTTGATATTTGATATAAATACATTATGCTTTTTAATGAGGTATTGTGTTTTTTTAATAAATTTATTGATTTTACAATATTTCCTAAGTTTCTTTTTACTGTGAAAATAGAGTGGCAAATGGTTTTCTGTTGCAGGTGAAGCTTGTGCAAAATTTTGACAACTAGATGATTGCATGAGTTCCTCATATAAACTATGCGTGTGGTTATTTTCCATGTCCCGCTTTAATTGCTCGAGTTGGACAATCTGTTGGTTTGCATCACCCAACTCACATTCTAATTCTGTGATTCTATTCAGAGCAGTTTCATATAAATTATTACACTGAACTAAACGATTGATGTTATCCAGCAATTGGTGGCGCTCCTCAAACACTTCTTGATATTTCATATCTAACGCGGAGAGTTCACCTTTAAGAGCTGTATTTCTGTCAATGCGTAATACGATTGACATTGCGAAATGTGTTTTTTTTTATGTATTTATTAATGTTTTTTCAGAACATGATTTGTAAACGTTAACTAAGTCATATTATATCAGAAAATTTAGAGAAAATGGAACAAATTTGGAAAATTTATGAATTTTCCGGGCGAAATTTCAGTAATTTTCAGTTTAGAATTATGGTCTGAACTCACTGTTATAAAAAAGGGGACACCGTCACTTGCACTCGGTATTATCTCCCAAGCAGATGGCTCGTCTCTGTTGAGTTTTGCCGCCGTGACCGAATATCGAATATGCTAGGGCTCCACCTGCGTAAATGTTAAATGTTAACGCCTGCGTCATAATACGCCTTATTAAATGCGTTAAAAATAACTGAAAGAAAGAAAAGAAAGAAAGAAAATGGTTTATTACTGCTAAAAGTGGTGGCCACATCTACGGAGTTTGCTACAAAAGCTATTAACATCTTACGCCACTAACAATGCTGCACAGAAATTAACGCGTCACGCTGCTGGCTACATCTGTGTAGTGTGAAAATTATCCCATATGATAACGCGCAAGGACGCAGGTGGAGTCATAGCATATTAGGAAGACATTATTAGTGGTCCGCATTGACGTATACGTAACCTAGACAAGCCGTTACGAAGAAAAATTGTGTGCGACGCGGGACGGCGCTGAATGAGGCGTGGACATGTTGCGTACTCGCTCTAACGTAATATCACATGAGAGTGAAAGAGAGGGTAATACTAAGGCCATAATGTAGCGGTCGAGCGTAGAACGCATTTCTAAAACGATTTTCATTTGTTTTAATCAAGATATGTATAATTTCTCAGTAATACACACCTTAATACAAAACCAATATTCACACGTACACAACAACAGTGTATTCAATTGGTTATATGAATGACAAAAATATTGCTTTAAGAGAAGCTCATTCATATAATAAACAGAAAGAAAAAGATCGGTTTTCGAATAAGTATAAAAACAACCAAGATATAAGGTATTTAAGATTTTTCTTCGTCTCTTTCTGGCACAACGGCAATTTACATGGAGTTTATACAGCGTGTCCCAAAAAATAGTGTCAAGCGAAAGTCCAGAGTTAGAGCACCTCTTGGAGTACCCGAATCACCCCCATGTATGTTCCGCGATTATTCGTAGTTTTAGAGTAATAATTTTTTTTCTGACTTTGAAAATTTCGATCTAAAGAACTTAAAAATTTTTAATAAAAAAAAGTTGAACATATTTTAATGTTTTTCTTTATGCCACTGAATTATCTTTAGTGCTTCTTTCATGTCTAAAATAATCAGCTTCGTAACTTTAGTGGAAATTTAGAAAACAGTAGTGTAAAGTCAAAATTTGAATGTTAGTGAATAATTACTTAAAAATTCATCTTTAAATTAAAAATCTAAACAGACGAATTCATGGCTTCTAAGTATGTGTAAAAACTTCTCTAGACTCTCTGCTTTCATAATAATTTAAAAAAAAGTACTTAATAGGGCTACTTTGGCTTAAATCGGCCATCAAAGACAGCAAGGTGAAAATTTCATAAAACTCGACTTCTGAATATTTTTTTTTTAAATTCCAATTATTTATTAATAAACCAAAAATGATTGTAGAAAAGCTAAAAATTTATTATTTGAAGGTCAAAAATAACTGTTCCTGCTGCCATCTTTAATAACCTTTGAAGGTTTATTATAACTTAATAAATGAAACAAAACATTATTTTCAAAGTATTTATTATTCGATCGCTTAAAGATTCTCAAGACCTTCGTGCTCAATACATATTCTACATCGTCTAAAAAAGTTTTCTTTTAAATTTATAAATGCAATTCTGTTGTTTTGTATTGTTTCTTCCGCTTGTCTTAATTTTGTTCTTAACACTGTGACGTTTGTAATGTCCTTGGCGTATACTAATTCCTTGTAGTATCCCCAGACGAAAAAATCTATGAGGTTCAAGTCGGGGGACCTTGGCGGCCACGCAATGGGCCCTCCACGACCGATCTGCCTGGAAATGTTTCAGACAAATGTTGTCTAACATTTCTAGCAAAATGGCATGGAGCGCCGTCGTTTTGAAAAATCATATTTCTCCGCGTTAATAGGTCTACATCTTCTAATAAGACGCCGAGATCACGTCGTAGAAATTGCAAGTAGGCCTCGCTGTTCAGTCGGTCCGGTAGTTCGAACGGACTAATCAGCTGTCCGTTTAGGATGCCTGACCACAAATTGATACTAAATTGTTCTTGGAAATTAGATTCCCTTGTGAGGTGTGGATTTTCAATACTCCACGAATGGTAGTTATGCGCATTAAACACCCCACATCGCTTAAAATGTGATTCATCAGTCCATAGAATATTTTTAAAGAAATTTTCATTTTCAGCTTGTCTCCGTGACATTTCCTGACAAAATGCCACCCTTCTCGGGTAGTCTGCGGGCTTGAGCTGCTGAACTTTCTAGATGTGATATGGGTGAAAACGCTCTTGATGAAGTATTCGATGTGCTTGTGATTTCGGAATTCCGATTCGACGTTCTATTGTTCTTACACTAACTGATGGATCTCTCACCACTTCTTCGACCACTGATTAGACAGTATCTGGGTCACTCATTTCAGATGGGCGCCCCGATCTTCTACCTGGTAGGCGTACTTCCATGTAAGAGTTATGTACTCTTAAAATCATGCGATGATCAGGCCAAGTTTCAGGCTGAGGTCCACCTCCATTTTGTACTTGCTGCCGGAACAACCTGGCTGCTTCAGAAGCATTTCCTCTTGCATATCCATAAAAGTAATGCATAAGAGCATATTCTTGCGATGAAAAAGACATCACAAAATGAAGAGCTTGAAAAGTCCGTTAAGAATGCCAAATTTGTCAAAATCCCGTATTCACACAAAACCAAATCGTAATCGCACTCAAGGTCCGTAAAGAAAGCAAAGTTCGTCAAATAATCACAAATGAGCGTATCGTACGTAAGGCGCAAACAAAAGCAGGCAAACGACTGGCGCCAGAACACAATAGACGCTCGGACTATACCCCCCGCCTCATCCCCTTGTCACAAAGAATAGCATTCCTTAGTTACAGTTATCCATTTCGCCAATGAGAGTGAGAGAGATAGCAATAAAGACCGCATTATTTTTCACGCATTCGCTTTCATATCCTCTCACTCGGGCAATTTTTTAGCAGGTAAGTACTGCGTTACATCCAACACTACAACCGATGTGATCCGCGAGAAAAATATTCAAATATGGGTTTCATGTAGTAAATTTTTGCTAAATTGTAATTAATCTGAACCTTAAAAATTATAAAAAGACCAGATATTTTTTTTTATCATCTGATAGGAATTTGGTAAATTTTATGAAATTTTCACCTCGCTGTCTTTGATGGCCGATTTAAGCCAAAGTAGCCCTATTAAGTACTTCTTTTTTTAAATGATTATGAAAGCAGAGAGTCTAGAGAAGTTTTTACACATACTTAGAAACCATGAATTCGCCTGTTTAGATTTTTAATTTATAGATGAATTTTTAAGTAATTATTTACTAACATTCAAATGTTGACTTTACACTACTGTTTTCTAAATTTCCACTAAAGTTACGAAGCTGATTATTTTAGACATAAAAGAAGCACTAAAGATGATTCAGTGGCAAAAAGAAAAACATTAAAATATGTTCTACTTTTTTTTATTTAAAATTTTTAAGTTCTTTGGATCAAAATTTTCAAAAAGTCAGAAAAATAATTATTACTCGAAAACTACGAATAATCGCGGAACATACATGGGGGTGATTCGGGTACTCCAAGAGGTGCTCTAACTCTGGGCTTACGCTTGACACTATTTTTTGGGACACCCTGTATAGACGTACACATCGGCTACATCTCACGATCGCCCGTGATTGACTAAGCACCAACTTAGTGTGCTAATTTCTCTGTACCTGTCCGTGTTAGGGTAAAACATATACGTCAACGGTGGCCAATCAATGTATGTTTGTCCTCTATGCGTTCCGAAACCATTCATCAGATCGTAATGAAACTTTAGTAGGGTGTTCTGGGGACGCCCGTGAGGGTTCCTAGAAAAGAAAGGCGTTTAGAATAGAATAGAAAATCATTTATTCACAACACTTAAATCTAATATTACAGTTGAATTTAATTACACCATATCGCGGTTGCGAAATGGTATCCGCGGTAATGGTATTTACGTGGCATCGCAACGCACGCCGGGTAGTCACAGGTGAGGTATTATATGTTCTGTGCGTCCGGTGTGCGCAGACGAGGCGGAGCGGGCGGCGCCGGCGCCGGCGGCGTGGTCGTCGGTGGCGCGCCGCCGCACGGACCTGGTGCCCACCGCGCCCGCGCCGCGCGCGCCAGGTAGGGCGTACTCCATGACGCGGCTGGACCGGCTCGACCGACCGCTCGTCGCCGCTCGACCGCCGGACCTGACGCCGCTGCGCCCGCTCGCCACGCGTAAGGATGCGTCGGCTGGACGACGCCTAACGCTCGGGTGGCGCTTGTCGACGACTGGGGCCGCGTGCACTGTGTCTAATCGTGTGTCTAGTGTGGCCGTCGGACCTGTGACTCGACGGGATGCGCTTGGGTGGACGGGTGACGCTTTGGCTAGGGATCTCCCTTGGGTGACGCTTTGGCTAGGGGATCTCGCTTGGATGACGCTTGAGTTGCGCTCGGTGACGCTTGTCGACGACTGCGGTTGCGTGCACTATCTCTAATCGAGTGTCGAGTGAGGCCGTCGGACCTTTAACTCAACGGGGTGCGCTTGAGTGGACGGGTGACGCTTTGGCCACGGACGACGCTTGGGTGGCGCTTGGTGACGCTTGTCGAAGACTAGGTGCACTGTCTCTAACTAATCTAGTGTCTAGTGAGGCTGCTGACCCTGCACCCCAACGGGATGCGCTTGGGTGGACGGATAACGTTTGGGTGACGCTTTCCTCCCTTTGTTGACGCTTTGGCTAGGGGATCTCTCTTGGATGATGCTTTGTCGAATTCTGGGACTTAGTGTACTGTATCTAACAAATAATGTGTCTCATGTTAAGTAGACGTAAGTAAAGCCCGCTAGTAAGGCCATCGGATCTGTACCTCAACAGGGCGCGTAAGGATACACTTGGCTGGACGAGTGACGCTTTGACTATGATCGACGTTTAGGCAACACTTTGTCGTATACTGGGGCTTCATGCACTGTCTAACAAATGAAGTGTCTTATATCATCTAGGAGCTGTCAAGTAGGGCTTACCATTGAGGTCCGGCCTCTACCTCAATATAAGACGCGTAAGGATGCACATAAATTGGTGACGTTTTGGATATGATAAACATTTGGGTGACGCATTGTCGAAGACTTTGGCTTCGTGCACTGTGTCTGTAAGGATGTGCTTAGAGCGAACAAGTGACGCTTTGGCTATAATCGACGCTTGGGTGACGCTTTGTCGAAGAGTTGAGTTTCATGCCCTGTCTGACAAATGAAGTGTCTAAAATATGTCTTCTAGAAGCTATCAAGTAGAGCTTACCATTCAGGTCGCCGAACTTTTACCTCTAAAGGACGCGTAACGATGAGCTTGGAGATGACAGATAACGCATTGGCTAGGAGCGACGCCTGGGTGACGCTTTGTCATGGACTGGGGCTTCGTAAATGAAGTATCTAATTGCCCGTAGGAATTGTTGGTAGCACGGCCTACAATTGAGATGACTTACTTTAATAGGACGCGTAAAGATGCGGTCGGGTTGGACGGGTAATAATTTGAAAATCTTCATTTGTTTCGGATGATAATTTGATTAGGGATCTCGCTTAGGTGATGTTCTGGCGAAGACTGACAGTTCTTGCAATACTTAGAAACGTGCAACATTGTGCAACATCGAAGTATTTGAAATTTTAATAGTCATTTTAGGTAGGTAGGAGGCTCTCCTTGACGCGGCTAGACCGCAGACAGGTGACGCTTCATAAGGGCTTGGGCTTCGCACATGGACATCTTAAGTATTTGGTAGACGTTCTGGCTGGGGATGACGCTTGGGTGACACTTCGAAGACGACTGAGGCCTAACCTAACCACTTACGGCCTTACAAATAAAAAACTTATTCCTAGGAATAACCTCGGAATAGTTATTCCGTGTTTTGTCTTTTTTTCACATATTACATCTGACATGTGCTAAAACAAGACAAAACACAGAATAAATTATTCCGAGGATTATCCTCGGTATAAGTTTTTATTTGTAAGGCCGTTAGTGTTTGGGTCACTTTCGCGAAAGCGAACTTATCACTTTAGCTAGGGACCTCTCTTGGGTGATTCTTCGGCTAGAACTGAAGCTCCATACACAGCCTTGAACAGCTAGGAATATTGACTGCCGCTCTGGTTAGGGATATTGCTTTAATTATTAGGTTCCCTTTGGTACACTTAGGGACCTCCCGCCAGTAAAAAAGATTTATATGACTAGTGGAAGTAGGACGATAGATTGTTTCAAGGGGGGATTTTGTACGTGTTTAGGCATTTTAAATTCGTTTACCCCCATATTCCACTGGTGATTGGGTGCAATTACAAACCAAGGTAAGTCCTATTGAATAATGTTAATGTACATTAATAATATGCAGCTGTAATTATAATGCTATTTCTGTTTTCATCTTATGTGCTCAAATAAATTTCTGATGCTATCATCATTTTCGCTTATTTATTTTGTTAATATTGTTCACTATGTTAGCTTATTTTGCGAGGTGATGTGTAATTGTATTTTCTACTATAGTCCTGTTTTTTAGCAAACGAGTACCAATAATTTTTTCTGCGTTATTATTGGTCCACGTAATCAACATTAAGTCTTATTTTATTAAATAAGAACGGGCGTATACAGTTTCAAAACAAGAATAAAGGGTTGGGCCCACCCCTAACAATGACCCATCTCACTCTGTGGATACTGGAAATGCGTGAGAGACATACTCAGTACTCGTTTGTTAAAGAAAACCGGACTATAGAACGGGAGATTTCCTATATTCTTTGTCATTTGTCTAACTGCAAAATCTCGACACACACGCTTAGCTGTTTCAGTTTTATGCAACACATCACTTTTTAAACAGCAGTTGTTTTGTTACTTGTGGCAACCTTAATAATTAATTCCATAACGGTGGTTTGGTTTATTTTTGCAATTATTTAACTTTTCGCACTTAGTATATTAAAACTATTTCGTAAGTAAGATTATAATTTTTTTTTCTGAAATCAGTAAAAAAACTTGGTCCCAGACAGGGGGTTGTTTGTTTGAAAGACACCTCAGATTTTTTAATGTAAAATATGGTCAATTCTATTGTAGTAAGAGGCAGAAATAACAATTCATATCATCTAGAATCTAGATCTAGAACCTTATCCATTGGTAAGGCAATCGATCAACGGATGAGGTCCTGATTCTCCCCTCACCAACTCCACCACCCTCCCCCCATACCCAGAAACATTTTTTATCCAGTGACAAGAGATTTTATATGTACCGCACTGGGAGTGGTACTCCCTGGTCCCGGTAAGAGGGACTTACCTCGCTGATCGAGGCATAACCACAAAAAATGCTGAGGGTTCCGTGTTAATAATTACGCAACAACAGCCACAATCTTCACAGATTTTTTGGAAATTGGTTAAGAAGAGTGTTGATACGTAGAATAACAGTGAATAAAGTCTACTTAGACTCAATATAATTAAAATTGCGTTGAGGCTGGTTAGAGCTTGGGGTTCCAGTGGTTGAGGCTTTACACGCTACTTTCAAGACGTGGGTTCGATTACCACCCGAGATAAAATAAATTGTTGTATTGATTTATTCATATATTAATTTATTAAGCATTCAAAATACAGTCACAAATACAGGATTACTTTCAAGCAAGAGCCAAATAGTGTGTGCTTGTTCAGAAAAGCAAACAATACATCTTTTACTATATTTACGCGCAAAAAAAATAAGCATTTAGGTGTCGTGGATGTTGAACATTTGTTTGGAACAGCTGATATGTTTTTCTCGATTTCATGATTGGTTCCATACATGAAGCAAATACAAAGAGGAGGTGCCCTATCGCGTTTTCCGTATGAAATCAAGTGAAGCCGGAAATCGGGGTGCGGGGGGAGGGTGCGCGACGCCACTGTCACCTTGTAGCGAGTAGAATTACTAAAATGCCAGCATTATTGACGTTAACATAAAAGTTCCGCTATACATTACTAGGTGGCAGCAGTGCTAGTACAGACTAAAATGCCAGCATTATTGACGTTAACATAAAAGTTCCGCTATACATTACTAGGTGGCAGTAAAAGATACATTCGTAGGAGAAAGATAATTATGTTAAAAGATACATTCGTAGGAGAAAGATAATTTATTAGGTGCTGTGTCAATATAATCTAAAAATAAAAATCGTTAAAACTGCTTATATTAATTCACGTGTTTTGTTTTCGCCCTTAATACATCCTACGTTTTCGTTAGTATTTTTACTCGCCACTAGAGGGCATTTTGTGTTTTATCGGGACTTTAACAGAAGCGTCCATGTGGCGTCGAACATTCTAGAAGCAATACGTCAAGTAATAAATTAATAATGCTTGTTTAATGTACTTACAAATGGAAAGAGAGTTTTTTTTCGTTCACTTTGTTTCTGTCGTCTGTGTAACTTTTGCACGATAGAATACAACATTTCATTTTGTATTTAGGTAATTTAAAACTAAAATAAAAGAAGAGCGTACGACGTACTAATCCGACAGATAAAAAGATCGACTGATGTCAGCGCCTCTGGCGTTCAGTAGCTAAAACTAAAAATGCGTGACGTCAGGACTCTGGTGATAGGAGCTGGACCTAGATGCTTATAACATCTCCTCTTTGTATTTGCTTCATGGTTCCATAGTAAAAGTTGTTCACTTTGCCTGTCTAAACGAGAACAGAAAATTTGGTTCCTGCCTAAAAAGTAATCCTGTATACACAGTTATTTTTTTATCACCCTGGAAAATTTTAGGGACGCTTCAGGACACATCCATTATTATATATAAAAAAAATGAAATAAAAAAATTAAAAAAATGCTGCTCTCAACTTGTGCAATTTTTTTTGGATTTTTAAGAAAATTAAGTGAGTTATTTTTTTTATTCATATTTAAATCATTCTAATACCATGTCATGAAGCGTCCCTTAAATTTTCCAGGGTGATAAAAAATAACCGGGTATATAAAATTAGGGTTCCGTCAGATCGTATTCCCGACACACTGAGGGTGGTGGAGTGGATTTAGGGCGTAGTTGTATTGCACATTCTGCGCGCGGTCGGCTGACGTCTGACGATAATATTGTGTCGTGTCGTCAGAGTGCCGGTCCGGCGAGACGACCCCCTCGCGGCCCGGCAGCGCGCTGTCGCAGAGCGTGCCGCGCCGCAGCACGCCGCGCCGCCCGCGCCCCGCCTCCATCGCCGGTACCGGCGTCAACACGCCCAGAGGTTACCTTTTCAACACACTCGCTCGTAAAGTGACTCTTATATCACCGGTTTCAGACACATAAAGCGGTTCATAAAACACGCGTGTGTTATAACGCAGATACGAGTAGTGCGGTTATAATCTATAGCCGCACTATTTGCGTTATAGTGTATTTTTATTAAATCGGCAAAGAGTTGTTTTATCAAACTAGGTAAATATTTTGGTTATAAACCCTATTAAACGATTATTTTTATACCATTATTTAGTTTGGTGTACAAATAACCAATAATTTGTGTTATTTAATCGAAAAATTCAGTTTATTGGGCATTTTTCCTCACAAGTTAGTTGAAAAACGTCGTACGACATACGTGCGTACCTATATTGGTGCCGAGTGTGTATAACACTCTGCTCTATTACAATTCCACGTGGTCAATTATAATCACCATTACGCACTTATATAGTAATGTAATATAAACCGCCTCCGTCTCACGGCTCAGACTACCGGGTGTTGATCATTCCATAGCTGAACCGAAACCTTTCGTTTCGACCAATCACGAATGTTTGTCTCTTTCGAACATTCGAAAGTCGATCTTTGCGCTGCTATTGGTCGCTCGCAACGCTTCAGTTTCGGCTCGGCTGTAACTTATTAGTTACTATGGTGTAATGACGAAGTCTTTCGTTTCGTGCAGCGGAAGCGGGTGGCGTTAGTCAGGCGACGACGCCGAACATGTCGCGCGACTCCAGCGTCGTGGGCGGCGACGTGCCGCGGCGGCCGCAGCCCGCGCGCCGACCACGCCCTGCTTCCGCACATTTGCAGAGGTCGCCAGGTCAGTGTCATGGGCCGAGGTCGCCAGGTCAGTGTCACGGGCCGAGGTCGCCAGGTCAGTGTCACGGGCCGAGGTCGCCAGGTCAGTGTCACGGGCCGAGGTCGCCAGGTCAGTGTCATGGGCCGAGGTCGCCAGGTCAGTGTCACGTGCCGAGGTTGCCAGGTCAGTGTCACGGGCCGAGCTCGCCAGGTCAGTGTCACGAGCCGAGATCGCCAGGTCATTGTCACGTGCCGAGCTTGCCAGGTCAGTCTCACATGCCGAGGTCGCCAGGTCAGTCTCACGTGCCGAGGTCGCCAGGTCAGCGTCACGTGTCGAGGTCGCCAGGTCAGTGTCATGGGCCGAGGTCGCCAGGTCAGTGTCACGGGCCGAGGTCGCCAGGTCAGTGTCACGTGCCGAGATCGCCAGGTCAGTGTCACGTGCCGAGATCGCCAGGTCAGTGTCACGTGCCGAGATCGCCAGGTCAGTGTCACGTGCCGAGCTTGCCAGGTCACTGTCACGTGTCGAGGTCGCCAGGTCAGTATCACGTGCCGAAGTCGCCAGGTCAGTGTCATGTGCCGAGATCGCCAGGTCAGTCTCACGAGCAAAGGTCGCCAGGTTAGATTCGCGAACAGCAGTTGCCAGGTCACTATCACGCGAAAGGTCACCTCATCAAACAACCTTATCAAATTAGCAACCACTTGACAATTTTGGTGCTCCCTTTTCGCCTCGAACAACGCAAAATTATATAAATAAGATAGATTAGATAACAACTAAGACACTTCAAAACACTGTTTTGCGAAGAGCAACATAAAAACACAATGTTCTGAATTTTACTTTCGCTCCGGGATTGCTACTCGCAGCAAATGCCGATTTTACTGTTAGTAGCAACGTACAGCAGAACGCGATTTTGCTTCGAGTAGCAAAACGCAGCACCCAATGTCATTCTAAAATCTTAAAATGTGCGTTTCGAATGAGCTTATAGCAATGACAGCAATGTGAGCGCTCACAAATGTTCCGAATCGCGCTAACATCGACAAATGACAGTTGACCATTCGGAACGATGATTTTCGCGCTTACGACGCTGACATCTCCTGAGACGTTGACGTCCCTTAGCTTAACAATTAATTTTCAGCAAACATCTAACCATTTTTAATGGACACTTAGATATAGGTCAGGGTTTCCCAACCAGTGAGGCAAGCCCCACTTGGGGGGCGTACAGTGAACCAAGGGGGGGGGGGGGGCGCAGTGAGCGGCGCCAAAATGAAATTGTATAAAGAATATTTTTTAAAACTGTTCATATAAACTCGTGCGACGCGGTCACCTATGCGAAATCAGCGACACGTTCCACCATCTTTTGAATAAAACTAAACACGCCAATATTTTCATCGTTTGCTTAATGTTCTTGACTCCCCATTTCGGCCCCGAGGGGGGCGTAGTATTTTAGCATAATGTTGGGTGAGGCGCATAGAGTAAAAAGGTTGGGAACCCCTGATATAGGTAGACAACAGAAAAATTTGTCCATTACTGTATTATTTTCCTCATCCCTCACAATAAATGCAACCATGTCCATTCCTGTTTTCAATCGCTGACATTGACACTTGACAGTCGTATGACAGAACACTCACAACGATTACGATCCGTGGCATGATCGCCGTAAACGCAAGATGGCAAATGTAATGACGTCAGTGATGACGTCAGGTTGGACGCTGTCAGCATGCCCATGGAGATTCGAAACGACTTTTAGTGCGCTGACATTGATAACATCGCCATTCGGAACGCACCTTGACAACCAGTTATGGTCCGAAATACATATTTTATCAATTATATTAAAACCTGAATATCTCTTTAACTTGGGGCTTAAAAAATTATATAATTATTTCAACATGCATTTTTACACAGTACAATACATTAAATTAGTTTTTAAAATATCTAATTTTTTATTTTTTGGGTGAAAATCGCTATTAGAAAGTTACCATTGATATTTGTCACGTCGCCAGGTTTGAATTTCAAATTATTGTCATTTCCGTTGCGTTTTTCTTCGCTGAGGAGAGGTGAAAAAATTGTGTGCGCTCGGCTGCAAAGTTATTTACCTCTCGCACCGTTGAATCCTCGTTACGCTCAGGATTCAAATTCAGCACTCGCGACAAGAACCAACTTTGCAGCTATGAATAACAAATATGAAATAACTTTTTCCCGCAGCCTTGCCAGTGGCGCCGGGCGAGGGCAAGCCACCAGTACACAGAAAGCCAAAGTCATCCAAAGAACAAGAGAAAGTGAGTATGAGTAATGTTCGTTTCAACTGTCATAATATTTCAAATACTTATTACATTGTATTCCAAATTCCATCTCACAAACTTACCACTTGACATTATTATTTTCTTTTATTTCTTTATTACTTTTGTTTATTCACTTAGAAATTTTAGGAAGACTATCGATTCATACAACATTGAAATAAAAAATAAAGTCGTATTTAAATGATATTTAACATATTTTTCAATTTGAAATTATTCTTTAAGTTTTGTCATATTATTATGTTTTATGTAATTAGTATTGCAAGTTTTGTTTTTGATATTGATTCTATCATTCCATTTGTTCCGTATTTCCTATTTAGTTATTATTTTGTTTCTTGAGTAATTGTCGCGTGTTTACGTCAGGGAACGCGCGGCAAGTTGCTGTCGGCATCGCCGGGCCGCGAGGCTTCGCCGTCCGCAGATCTTGCCTCTAGTGTCAGTATCTATTTTATTTGCATGTGTTTTTGTCTGTTTTTTTTTTACTATCTTACACTCATGCAAACACACGTAGGTCACACACGCACGCACGCACACGTCCGCACATACACACGCACACACACACATCACAATACACACACGTACACTCGAAAAAAAAAATGTTTTATAAGTAGGTATTGTACAAAAAGCATTAACAAACTGTTTTACTTAACGTTACCAGGCTAGTTCACGAAATCTACTTTTTCGCGAGGGTTGCTTATTTGTCGGTGTTAACTTTAACTGTCACGTCGCCAGGCTAACGAATATATTAATATCAAGTAACCCTTATTTAATTAAGAAATGCTTTATCGTTCATTTAAAATGTAGCCGGTCATAATGATGGAACGATTATAAAGCTATCCGTTTTGTTAAAAAAAGCATATCACTGTCCTAAATTGAACATTGCGAAAAAGTAAATATGGAACTATATTTTTTATGGACATATTTGGTTTTTTCCATCGTTACTTAGTTTTCAGTATACTGTAATTGTTTATAGTATAATTTTACAGCATTTCTTTATACTGGATAAGCTCAAACATCAATCTTCTCTTAAGATTGTGAACTGACCTGGCTTTAACTTAATCATGGTTTAAGCATGACGCTCTCTGTCTACCCTTATTAACACGAGTGAATTAGCATGATGTTTAAACCATAACTAACTTTAGACAACTGAAAGACAACTTTGAGACAACGTTAATGTGTATGTTTTACTAGTAGCATTCTGCTTATTTTCATTAACCCATGTACAGTCAATAGCGTGTCAAGCTTTACATTTGCATAACGCAAGTCATCGCTATCACGAGCGACATAAATGCGACTTCAAAATCACCATGTAAAGTCTGGCGTGTTGCTATGCGTACACTGCTGCAGGCGTAGCATGAGCTGCCAATACTGGACTCGAGTCACGCATTATCTCACAATTTGAGTGACATAATCTCTATGTCTTAAAGTATAGCACGGTGGCGCGTATTTAGTGTGACTGAGGTGATAAATTTTCTTGACGCTCGTCAAGAAACACGTGTGACTGAGTTTTATCACAAATTTCTTGGCGTGCCTGTGCGCCGACTGCTGTGGTTGTAGCAAGGGCCTTAATACTTTAGAAGATGTAGTAGCAGTCGGAGAGCAAAAAAATTGTGATAAAACTGTGACACGTGTTCCTTGACGACCGTCAAGAAATTCTGTCACGTCAGTCCCACTTAATACGCGTCACTCTTTAGAGATTATGTCACTAAAATTGTGAGATAATGCGTGACTCGAGTCCAGTCTTGGCAGCCCATGCTACGCCTGCTGCGCAGGAGTGTAACATTCTAACGAATCGTTTTATGCTGTTTATTACCACGTTCTGCGCAGCTTAGTTGTTTGCTTTCAATTCATCTTTTCTCACTCAGAATAGGCTAGCTAGATGAATGAAAAAAAAGAAGCTCATTCATATAATAAACAGAATGAAAAAATCGGTTTTCAAAAACTATAAAAAAAACAAGATATTAGGTATTAAATAATCTCTTTCTAGCAAAACAGCAATTTACATGGAGTTTTTTTTTTTTTTTTTTTTTTTTGTTTAAAAAAAACGTTGCCCCACACTAGGATTTTCTCCTGTGTCGTGGGTGCAGTTACAAACATAGAATATCACATGCACATACGCCCAGACCGGAACAAATTTCTGTAGGCCATACAAAACATTTGTCCCGTACGGGAATCGAACCCGCGACCCGTTGCGCAGTAGGTGATCACTCGACCTCTGCGCTAAACGTGTCGTCAGTTTATATGGCCGTACTCAACAGTGACGTCACGGTTGATGTCGGATCTCTCTGTCTAATCGCTTCCAAATTAACAGCTTAAAATGCTTGTATCTACTTCTAATGTATTTCTAAGACAATTTTAATACAATATGATATAAAAGAGTAGAGAACTACTTATTTTTTAACTACATTTTACATTCTTGGCAACACTTGTCATGAGTATAATAGCTGGTGTGTAGTCTGTGTCAGCTATGTTATCTTTCAACTATGGGTGGATGTATCGGTGATATTGGTGGTTCAAATCAATAAATGTAATAATAACCGTCCACAAGTCATTCCCGAAGGGACCAATGGAGTAGTTTTTTGAATTTCACAAAACTAGTTTCATTCGATAACAATAAAAAGTCAGAAATCAAAATGATTTTTCATTTTTGTAGCTTGTTTAACGTTGTTTAAAGCGTCTGGTTATTTTAATATGCTCGCAATGTATTAGATCTGATTGGAGTGTTTCTTTCCTTAGAATTCGACGGCGAGCAGCGGAAAGAGTCAAGTGAGCGCCATCGAGGTGACGCAGAAACTGGAAGCGCTACAAATACAAAACGGGGAAACACACACGCACTTAGATAATAAGGTCAGTGAATTAGGGTTGTAATTTCTAGTGAGTTTATGCTACAGAGTGCCTAGTGCGAGTTTTATCGAGAATTTGTATGGAATTAGAGCAGTGCCATCTAGTAGTCACTAGATGAAGCTGTCTTATTCCATAGCAGCTACTAGATGGCGCTGCTCTAATTCTATACAAATTCGCGTTAACGCGTTCGATGCGTGTGATATAGTAAAGCTCGATAAAAGTCGAACTTCGCACGCAGATCGTAATTCGAGTTGTAGTTTCAAGTGAGAATAGATGTCAGTAGAAATCGTGTTAACTTCACATCAAACTTGAATTCAGCTATGAAATATTGCCATCATTTTGACCCATTATTGAGTAAGATTTATCTATACTAATAATATAAAGAGGAAAGATTTGATTGTTTGTTTGTTTGTATTGAATAGGCTTCGAAACTACTGAACCGATTTTGATGAAAGTTGGTATAGGAATAGTTCGAAACCAGGGAAGGGACACAGGGTAATTTTCCTACTGGAAAATATAAAATTCCCACGGGAAAACAAAAATAACGCGGACGAAGTCGCGAGCGTAAAGCTAGTTTATTATATAATAAGGCTAAACATAAAATTTGACCAAAAGGTTTTTTTATAACGCTCACATCCGTTAAGAAAGGATTTTTGGAAATTCAACCCATTGAGGGTGTAAATAGAAAGAAGTTGAAACTTGTATGAAACTCCAGATATTTTTGATGCATGAAGATTTGTATTGTTTGTAAGCTAAATCAAAAATGTGTAAACACGTTTCTCTGTATTTTTTAAAATTTCACCCGTAAAGCAGTAGAGGAGGGGTTGGAAGTTTATTTTTTATCACACTAATTGAAACAACTACTTAACGTGTTTTAACGGGATCCTTAAAATAGTCAGGTTTTTAGTTTGAATTGTTATTACCGCGAGAAAATATGTAGAATTTCCACGCATAAAAAACTAAATCGATGCAGGTGAATCTGTGGGTGGAAAACTAGTGAAATATAAAGCATTATTTTAAAACTGCGCTCTTTAGCTTGTTGTTTGACAGTACGAGATGTGTTGTCAAACAACAAATGTATTGTCAAAATTTCTCCCCTATACCACCGAATAATTCAATCCGTAACGTGTGGCAGTGTGGTTTTATTTAAAACGTGTTCAATAGAGTGATGAACATACAAAATATGGGGAAAATAAACTGAAAATCCAAAACTTCCCATCCTTTTTCTCGACGATATTTAATCGTCAATTCGATTATTGGTTTTAGGTAACGGAAAGCAAAGAAACAGTAGAAAATAGTGAACAAACGCATACCGAACACAATGTAGTAGAAGTCGAACAAGTGGAAGTACAGAAGCCTGTCGAAAAGAAGGAGGAAGTTAGACAGGAAAAGAAAGATGAAGTCAGACAGGAGAAGAGGGAAGAAGTCAAAAAGGAGGAGGAGAAGAAGGACAGCGGGCAGGAGAAGACTGATGAATCGGAAATGACAGGTAAGTAAGAGTGTGCAGGGGATATTTAAAAACATGAATTTTTTTTGTTTAGTTCTCGCTTTTAGGAAACGCAAAGGAAACTAAGTCCATACAGCCTAGTCTTCAGTAATTAAAACATGAAATGTGTAAATCACAGGTTTATTAACGATTTTTCTGTTGTGGAACACTTTGGAATTATTGCCACAAATCGAACATTTAAAAAAATTTTAACATTTCAGCCCTCCTATTGTACATTTCTAAACTTTTTAGATCGCTTTTTTGCTGCATCATTGCAACAATCCGTATATGACTATATTTTATAAAGCAGATTTGGTTGTTACATTAAACGTTGAATCAATATTTAACAGTCAGTTGCACAAAGATTCATTCAAAATAACGATCTCACATTATTTCACATAATAACAGTGCAAGTATTAAAGGACCATTACTGAATGTCATTTCTGCGAATGAACATTAGTTGCTAGTTGGTGGCTCAAAGTTTAATTGCGTTACAGCATCAATGACCGCCAGACGGATAACCACAGAGGAGGAAGCGAAGGCCGCTTTGGCCGAGAGACGCAGGAAAGCGCGCGAGGAACTGGAGAGACAGGCCGAACTGGAAAGGCAAAGGTGAGTCTACTTCTCATCATTTTATCTACAGCAGGTTGCAGCAGCATCCGCGGTTCTGCAGCGCGTCCGGCATGTTCGCCGACGCACAAACAGATGGCTTTTACGCAATTAGGCGGAAGCGTGCCTTCTCTCTGCTGTGCAGGTTACGCGGTAGTGGCAACAGTATTCTAAAGGCAATATCAAACAAAATTGACTGTCCGATACAAATTTGTATAATTAAAACTATAATTGGCATACCTGATTAGTATTAAATAAATAAAAAAAATATATATTATTATGAAACTATTTTATTAATATATACAATTAAATTTGGCTATTATTATAATACTAGCTGTGCCCGCGAACTACGTTTCGCTATCAAAATACTTAACACAGTGTTTAGTTTTTTCCTCCATTTTATTCCATAATGATTCAACTTTATTCTGCCTTTCTTGAGCATCGGCCATTGCGAAATTAGGACAATTTTCGTAGGTTCGTAAATGCTCTTTTTCTAACAGTCCACAAAATTAAATACATTACATATTACTATAAACACTAAGTATTATTATTTTTTTGAGATATTATTGATATTAATTCCTCTTCAGAAAGAACTACACAGTTGCAAGAATAATCTTTATCGTATTCATGTTTCGAATTAAAATAAACAATTGTTAATAAATTAGAACTGTATACGAATAAAGTTTAGATTTTATAATGGGTGTTGGTAACACCAACAAAATATATTTTTTGGATATGACAACTTGGCCAATTTTGACTGGTCGTACAGTAAGCTCCTTGTCAAGCTATACTGTTTGACCTTTGAACCGTTCTTATGTAGCTCGTAATACTGGCGGTTTTCGTAGAGTTAATGTATAGCATGAATGGGGGTTACTGTACAAATACGTTTTCCGTATTCGATATCCGATCACGGAATAGAGACACGGAGTTTCGTGAACGTAGCGCAGACGTTCGATTCTTCTCATTCGGGATTTCTACCATTCTACCTAAACGTACGTACAGAACGTGTTCCGTTCGTAATAAAAACGAACGTGTGTGGCAGTCAATGAGTATTTTGTATAGATTTGATGCATTCGGATGCCCGCATTCAGAAAACGAATGCAAAAAACGTATTTTTGCGGTTAGCCTTAAAATGTATTGAGACTTCCGTTTTTGTAACGTGTACTGTGCGATATAGTGTTGCTGGCATAGTTCGGTTAGCAAACTCGCCGTGATGACTAACATCCAACACACAAACTTGGAGTTATCGTTAGTAAGTTCACGATCGTTGCATTATCACGGTCTCGAAGGACACTAAACACAGGTAACATCTAACATCGAACATCCTATAGGCCCCAAAGCGGTTCTCAAACTTTTTTGGTGACGGAACCCTTTTGGAAAGCGAAATACTTGACGGAGCCCTAAAATAAAACAATAGTTTTTAAAAGTGTATTCTTTATTAATAAGCATAATAAAAGTACGACCAGAGAGGGTGTTTTGATTTTTCTAAATTATTGCGGAACCCTTATAAGGGTATTGTGGAGCCCTAGGGTTCCGCGGAACACACGTAGAGCATGGCTGCTCTAGGTACCCTTCAGGGCCTACTTTCATTTAATACCCCTATTGCTGGGTTTGAAAAACAACTGTTATCCGTCTTTTTTGAGCGGCGGCCATGTTGAATTTACGTCAATGTTGCTACGTTCATAGTGCTCTACTGATCAAGGCCTTTCATTTGATACCCATATTGCTGGGCTTAGAAACGAATTTTTAACAGGTTTTTTTGAGCAGCGGCCATATTGAATTTTGTACTATTTTCCTAGGTTCATAGTGCTCTACTCTTCAAGGCCTTTCATTTGATACCTATATTGCTAGGTTTGGAAACGAACTTTTATCCACCTTTTTTGAGCGGTGAACATGTCGAATTTACGTCAATATTGCTAGGTCCATAGTGCTCTACTCTTGAAGACCTTTCATTTGATACCTATATTCCTAGATTAGAAAACGAACTTTTATCCACCTTTATTGAGCGGCGGCCATGTTGAATTTATTTATGTGTTGCTAGGTTCATAGTGCTCTACTCATCAAGGCCTTTCATTTGAGACCCATATTGCTGGGTTTGGAAACGAACTATTATCCATTTTTTGAGCGGCGGCCATGTTGAATTTAGGTCGATTTTGCTAGGTTCCTAATGCTCTACTCTTCAAGGCCTTTCATTTGATACCCATATTGCTAGGTTTGGAAACGAACTTTTATCTATCTTTTTGAGCGGCGGCCATGTTGAATTTATGTCAATGTTGCTAGGTTCATAGTGCTCTACTCTTCAAGTCCTTTCATTTGATACCCATATTGCTAGGTTTGGAAACTAACTTTATTCCACCTTTTTTGAGCGGCGGCCATGTTGAATTTATGTCAATGTTGCTAGGTTCATAATGCTCTACTCATCAATGCCTTTCATTTGATACCCATATTGCTGGGTTTGGAAACGAACTTTTATCCGTTTTATTTGAGCGGCGGCCATGTTGAATTTAGGGCGATTTTCCTATGTTCATAGTGCTCTACTCATCAAGGCCTTTCATTTGCTATGCATATCGCTGGGTTTGGAAACGAACTTTATCGGCAGTCATGTCAAATTTAATCAACGTGGCTAGGTTCAATGTGTTCTACTCTTTAGGTTCTTCGTTCGATATCCATGTTCCTTGGGTGGATCCAAAAAAATGTGATCCGTCATTTTAGACATTAGGATCAAGAGTCCCGTCCCGTCCCTCTACGCGGAACCCAGAACATTGCAGTCAGATATTTTTTTTAATTATCAATATTAATCTATTACTTTTAATAGTTTTAAATGGATGAAAGAGTTTGATTCCTTAGTCCTAATGTAAAAACATATAACACCTTTCAAAATACCTTGAAAAGAGTATCTTCATTTTTCAACATTTCAAATATTTCAAAAATTGTACCGATTTTGTGAAAATTAGTCAAGAATTAAACCAATCTACAAATTTTATGGTCACTCGATAAGTATTATCATAAAAAATGCTTTATACATTGGTTGTATGGCTTCATCTTTTTGCCTTACCACCACGGTACGACATAAGAAAAAGACAATTTGGTTGGCGAAATCCAGTTGGGCACAGCCATTAACAGAAAATATTAAATTTTATTTCTACTATGTGAAACACTTCATTCCTGCCTTTCAATTTTCGAAATCCAATTACTTAAGATCAGGCTGTATGGCGTAGTTCCATTGCTTTTCCTTCGTGGAAGAAAATACCTTCTCTCTGTACTATGTGACAGACTTGTCAAAATAATTTCACGTGCGCCATGTTGTTTTTCTACATAAAGCCAATTCGAAAATTTTATATGGTATTTTTTCACTAAAAATAAAAAGTGAATTTAAACAAACGAAATTATGCCTAAATGTTCTTCCGGAAAATTCTAAGCATTGTGGTGTAAGCCATATCAAATTCTGTCCAGTAGTTTCGGAGATCCTTCCGGACAAACAGACAAACAAACAAACAAACAAACAAACAAACCAACAAACAAACAAACAAACAATTTTTTTAAAAACTATTCTATCGTGTTCTGCTAATGATTTTAAGGCGACCTGTGTATTTTTTTTCTTAATATTTTGCAATTACAGATTTTTGTACCCCTACGATTTTATTATATATAGAGATACATAATGAAAGGATGTAAAATTTGGTAATTTAATAATGAGTAACAACTACTAACATAGCTTGTAAGTTCCATGTTTACTAACAAATATTAGATCGTTGTAATCTGAGAATGAATAATTTTTTTTTTATTTTTATTATTATATTCACCCATTCGCACACAAATTCATTCTCGAGACGCTTGTCTGAAGTGAAATGTTTTAGAATCGGTTTGTTTTTTTCATCAACAGCACGGGAAATCTAAAAAATGCATAATATACCTGGTCATTTTTCCATCAGGAGCCAAATTTTGTATGCTTGTTCAGACAAGCAAAATGAACAACTTTTACTATGGGACCAAACTCGAAATCGCGAAAAAAAATCAGCTGTGACATACATTTAGGTTCAGTGGATGTTGAACATTTGTATGGAACAGCTGATTTTTTCTTCGCGATTTCGAGATTGGTCCCATAGTAAAAGATCTTCATTTTGCTTGTCTGAACATGCACACAAAATTTGACCCCTGCTGGAAAAATAGCTCGATATGTAGATTTGAAGTTAAAAACTCTTATGTTTTATGTCTATATCAATAATCATGTTTATGCCAAGTAGCAAGTAGCCACATGTACGGACGGTCGGCTTCAAAAGTAAATGGATATTTTAGTATCATGTCACACCAAATATTCCTTTTATTTAGTATGCTTACACCTAAATTGCATTGTTAATAACTAGTGTGACATGGTACTAAAATGCTTATCTATTTGAAGGCAACTGTACTTTAGGTGACTGAGGCCCTACACTACACAAATGCTACACGCAAACTTTTCCGCAGTCGTTCCGCAGAAAAAATGTATGGAAATGACATTAGCTTTACAACCTCACGCTATTTTTTCCGCAGCTAATGACACCTCCATACATTTTTTCTGAGGAACGACTGCGGAAAAGTAAGCGTGTGGCATTTGTCAAGGGGTCTGTTACCACTTACCATCTGACCCCTTAGCCAAAGCCACATGCTAAGTTTTCTACAGTCGTTCCGCAGAAAAAATGTATGGAAATGAGATTAGCTAACGACAACCCAGGCAGCACACAAGTCAGATAACTGGCCAACAATTTAACCTTATGCAGGGTTAAGCTTTATTATATATGTATAGAAGCTGTGTGTATTCCCAAGTTCTGTATTAATGTTTTTTTTGCTATCATAATGCTATTAGCTTAGTTAGTTCTGTAATTTGCCGATTTTATTTCTTAAAGCTGAATAGTCATCATAAATAGACCTGTTACTCAAGAGTTTGTGTAATCTTTTGTTTAACACTGGTATAAGATTCCATTATCAAGCATAGTACTGGATAATTTATGTTCTGTTCTCTTTTAGCTGTAATAAATACCACATCTTGACAGTTACACAGCTGCTGTATAAAGTAGGTGTCGTTTCTGTTATGAAGCATATTGTAACTTAACTGAAATTAAGGTAGCTGTTATAACTACTTATGCGCGCTTTAAGTACGAAATTACCGTCATGTGCAGCTAACTGTGGTAAAAACAATAGTAACAGATTCTTATGCAGAAGTTTGCTGGGTATTCACAAAAAGTAGACATATTTTAAGCTAGCAAAACTATTCTGGAACATTAGTCAGCATTTAAGCGGCTAGTAGTTTGACATTTCGGCTGCAGCGCGCGCTTATATGTGTGTTATGTAAAATGCCGCCTATCAAAAAAAAAGCTAAAAACATCCCCAATTCATGGAAAAATAGAAAAAAAATCAGGAGGCATACGATGAAAGTGCTTGCGCGAGTATGAAAAATTAAAAAACTATATATGTGCCAATACACAAACGACTGAAACATATAGTACGAATGTGTGTGATTATAAAACAGTTATCGAAAATATGTTATGTGCAGACCACTTTTAACCAGAGAACAACTGAATAAGTGGACACATAAGGTCTGATAAGCAGACATTAGACGAGGAGCCGCTGAGCTAGCAGATTTTATTCAGAATGAGCGTCGCCATAATGAATAACATAACCTATTATAAATGGGGTTACCGGATGTGGAATTTTATACTCAAATACTCAATTATAATAAAGAAATCGGTATAATATTGTTGTAAAAAGTATTACAAGGTTATTTTTTAACCCTTAAATTGCATACAACATAAAAATATTTCACTCGTAAAAACAAAGCAATAGACGAAATATTGTTTATTTCTCAAAAACCCGGCTTATCAGGTAGCGCGTGAAAATACTACACGAAATGTATATATAAATACACGGTAAAGTTGCATGCGCAACTACAATTTCTTACTTTAAGCATTCAATAAGAGTAAAATTATTAACTTATGACATTAATAAAATGGTCATTTATATTTCTGTCACTCAATAAACCAACGCGTGCACTTTGTAGTCGGATTTCAATTTAATTTGATTAACTTCTTGATAAAATATACTAAAATAAGCTAAACGCTGTGTATCATCTGAATATCTAAGCTTTGAAGGACATAAGCATAAAGTTCATTCATCATTCATTCATTCATTATCTGGCTAACAGAGCTGTAATACTTACATAAAAGAACAAAATACTTTTACGCAGAAGATACTCAGCTTGTCGTACAATTATTCAAAACTTATTCATATGTTATATTGCTATTACACATCTATTAGCAGTATAATTTTGTGCCCAAATTGAATAACGTCTGAGTAAGCGCCAAATCAGCTAATTACGGTAGTCTTATTCAGTAATTAGTTTCTATGACTGCTGTTAAAAAAAACTTACTCAGAAGGTTTGTGCTGGCTGGGAAGCTCACGCTATTTTTACCTCAACGAATGTCATCTTCACACATTTTTTCTGCGGAAAACTTAGCGTGTGGCATTTGTCTAGGGGGGCTGGTGGGCAGTATGCTTGTTTGACAACCTAGTTGTTTAAAAAATATCGAGTAGTGTTATAACATAAGAGTTAAAGAACGTCGGTGGCGCCTGGATCGTGCCCCGAGCAGAATAGGAAGGCCCGAGATCGATCCTGCCATATACCAATGTGTTTTTCGTTTCAAGAATTTCATATGTACATTTATCTGACGCTCCCACAATGAAGGAAAACATCATGAGGAAACCTGCATACACCTGCGAAGCAATTCAAAGGTGTATGTGAAGTCAACCAATCCGCACTCTGCCAGCGTGGTTTGACTAAGGCCTAATCGCCCTAACATAACTACATATACTCCTGGACACCTAAATCGAGCCACTTTGCACTTTTAGATTAAATCGTCCATAACTTTTAAAGAGTATTTGGCCAACTCAAAAGTTTTTATGCAATTTTGTAGATGACATATTCATATTCAATCTGATGTTCTGATTATGAATATGCCAGCTATAAAATTTTATAACACTTTTTGGTCGACCAAACATTTTTTTAAAGTTACGGACGATATAATCCAAAACAGCAAGGTGGCTCGATTTAGGTGTCCCGAAGTGTAGTTAGGTAGGGTAGACTCGTTCCCTCGGTGGGGACGTATATGAGCTGTAATGATGATGATGATGATGATGATGATAAGAGTTAGACCGTCCATCCAGTCTGCGCGCGGCAGCAAAAGTGAGCAGACGTGCGCCGTGCCTTTTAAACGTTATTACAACGGAAGATGTAATAAGTTGTTCACTCCGCCGCCCCGCAGGTTGCAGCGTGAGGCGGAAGAGGAGGCGGAGCGGCAGCGGCAGGAGGAGGAGCGGCAGCGGCGGGAGGAGGAGGAGGCGCGCGAGCTGGCCGAGATGCAGCGGCGGCACCACGAGGAGAAGCTGCGCCGCGCCATCGAGGTACGCCGATCGGTATCGATCAATTCGCAAACCTAACACTATTCGAGCTAATATATGGATTTAGTCATTTATTTTTTCACATATTTATATTATACCAGCTGTGCTCGCGACTTCGTCCGCGTGGAATAGTAACTCTTGGCAAAAAGTAGCCTACGTTATACCTTATATAATTAGCTATCTATTAGTGAAAGTCCCGTCAAAATCGGTCCAGCCGTTCCGGAGATTAGCGGGAACAAGCAGACAGACAGACAGACAGACAAAAATGTTTTAAATTGTGTTTTTGTCATTGGTACCCGATATACATTCATACCCATTTAGTTAAAACTTATTTATTTATTTTTATTTTACAATTTATGTACACACAAAAAAAAAAGCATCAAGAACATATACACATGGAAACACTGTACAAAGGCACTGCTTATTTCTTAGCGAAATGTCTTCCAGCAGCCCCGTCACTAATATAAAAGTATTTAATATGGTAGTTGTGTGTGTAAACACAAACAAAGGTAAAAATAATATTAATAATAAAAGACCTACTTTAATTAATTAAATAAAATACAATATACTAAAAAATACGGGTATAAAAAAAACTAATAAACTACATTGTTAAAAGATAATAAGCTTTTACTCGTTTCTTAAATAGATGTAAAGTTTGACAGTCGCGAATGTTGGCTGGTAGGGAATTCCACAGTCTAACTGGATGCACAGTGAAGGAGTGGGAGAAAAAGCCGCTATTATGGGACGGGAAAGAAAGCAGGGAGCGAATATGGGATCGACAATCAGCATTAGGAGGACGTGCAGAGGAGAATCGTTCGCGTAGATAAACAGGATAGGACGGATTGTGAAGAATATTGTGTAGGAGACTAAGAATACGAGCATTTCGACGGAGTCTGATAGGAAGCCAATTCAGTTTTTTCCGGTACTCAGAAACATGATCGTATTTCCTTAGGTTAAATATGAACCTTATACAGGTGTTCTGCATGCGTTCCAGTTTGTTCAAAACTTCCTCAGTGGCATCAAGGATGTCAAGGATAACTTGTTATGTTGACATTACAAACAGACACTTCAATTTTATTTATTTGTATAGATTGTATGTATGTATGCAAGTATTGTGCGTATACATAGTAGTATACATTTATTGTGCGAAATGAGGAAAATAATAGTGGTGGAATAATTTTTCTGTTGTCGTCTACTGTTAGATATAAAAATTACATGCTATTGCTGAAAAATAATTATCATGATAATGAACTTCAAGGTCTAAGAAAGCGTCGGTGTCGTAAGCGTGCAAAATATCCTTCCGAATAGCCAAGACTCATTTGTCGATGTTAGCGCAATATCCCATTCGGAACAGTTGTGAGCGCTCACACTGCTCTCGTCGCTATATGCTCATTCGGAACGCACCTTTAATTAAAATAGTTTAAAAATAGCCACTATTGTCGTAAGTCTTTATTTTGGCGACGTTACTCAAGTCATATCGGCACATGATTACTCGCCATACAACCCCGTATGTAGTAATGAAGGAAAAGTCATTAAACTTTAAACCTTTTGTTGAGACTCTTACGATTGACTTTTGTGTGAATGTGGCCGCAAACGCGGAAATGTGATGCTGACATACTTAACCTATAGGGGTTTGAACTTGTAAAATCTTATTTTTGTGGTATTATTTTAGGGAGGCAACAATGTCAATAATCGAAAACCGCTGGTTCTCGTAAATTTTGACGATCATCCGTATCGTGAAAAATATGATTTATAACGATTCTTAAAACTAGTATGATGTAATTATTTGTGTGAAAAAGAATGCAAGATAATGCAAACATCCAATGCAGAGATAGATACAAGCTATTAAGTTATAGGAGAGAAAATAGTGTATTTCCTAACTTGAAAAAATTGGCCTACAAGTACTCTTTTTACATCTACCTCCTGATAAGTACTCAGAATCATCCTATGGTCGACAAACAGAAAATGCCTATGGCATTAAGTTCGTCATGTACACAAATGTAGTAAAGAATAAATAAATAAATAACCAGCTACCAGCTGCTGTAAATTCGGAAAGATTGTTCTTCTCAGCTGGTTTAATCCAAAGGGATAAAAACATAGACTGAAAGCAGATAATTTAAAAAATATATGTTTTCTTAACAAAAATTTAGAAGAAATTTATTATAATTAACATATTTAGGTGGTAAATTATCGTTAAAATTTAAATGAATGTTGATTCTATTAAATTGTCTTGTTTTATTAAATGTAAATAAAATAATCGTAATGCATTCGTTATCCTATTCGCTATAACGACGCATTAGTTATTCGTATCGGTATCGGTATCGTAATAGAAATATCGTTGCATCCCCAATTATTTTGTATGATAACCTGTAAATAAAAACAATAATTAACTGGAAAATAATTTATATGCTATTCTATTCTCTTAGACGGTCTCATTACTACCATATAGTTACGAACACGTTGTATATCAGCGTCGGTTGCGCTGTGGCCTCGGCACTGGACTGTGCCCCGAGTAGAATCGGGAGGCCCGCGATCGATCCTGCCATGTACCAATGTGTTTTTTGTTTCACGAATTTCATATGTACATTTATCTTACGCTCCTACGGTGGAGGAAAAATGTCGTGAGGAAACCTGCATAGACCTGCGAAGTAATCCAAAGGTGTATGTGAAGTCGATTAATCCGCACTGGGCCAGCGTGGTTGACTAAGGCCCAAACACCCTAACTTAGGGTAGGCTCGAGTCCCTCGGTGGGGACGTATATGAGCTGTGATGATGATCTCATAATGACATCTTAGATCTTTTTAGAAGATTTATTAGGAATTTAATTCAACTTATTATTCATTTGATTGGATTTTGTTTAATCCGACATAATTTTATTTTAGTTAATTAAGCTTTAAAACATTAAACATAATTTCTTTTTTTAAACATTATTACGTTTGAATGCACTCCACTTTTTTCATGCACCACCAGCATCTCTGACAGGTGTGACAATTGTCAAAAGATATGACGTGTAATGTCGTATAGTTTGACAACCGTTCCAGCTATCAGAGATGGTGAAATGGAGGCTGGAAGCTTCCGATTAGCTTCTGAATTCGGAGAAGTGAATTTGTTGTCCGAGTGTTATGATCCCTTAGAACTAGAGGCTTAGTTGGACGATAATTTGATTGTTGAGGGAATCAGTAGAGCTATATTGAAGTGTACAGATTAGCGAATAAAAATCGACCGATCAAACGATCGAAAATGACTATTTTATTTTATTTTTTTATTTTGAGGAAAACCAACAGCTAAACATACATGAGATGAACTAAAAATAAAAACAGAAAGCCAATAATAGGTTCTTACAAATAAAAACCAATTACCAAACAACCTTCGAGTAGCTAGATAGTCACTAATAAAAATCTAAAATTTTAAAACCCAAAAAAACTAAAAATATTAAAAATACAAAACAATTACTTAACAACGTAAAAACAAATAAATAAGCAACACAAAAATAAATAATAAATTTTCTCGATTAGCAAAATAAATGCCAAAAAAAAATAATAATAATAAAAGCTTAAAATTCGTCGCACTGCTGTTGGACTAGTATTAAACAAGTCAATGTCTTTCTCTATTTTATTAAAAAAACTGCTTGCTCGTCGAATAAATGCATTTTGCCTATAATTAGTAGAGGCGAAACAAATATGTAAAATCGGAGTATGCCGTAGCGTCTTATGAGGAACATTTAAGAGCAACAAAGACAGCATCTCGGGACAGTCCAATTTGTTGGAGGCAATCTTTAACAAGAAGAGAATATCGGCTATATTTCGGCGATATTGCAGTGTGTAAATGTGATGTTTTTTACAAATATCATTGTAGATGTCGGAGTGATATTTGACTTTAGTACGATAACAAAGGAATTTTATAAATTTGTGCTGAATTCGCTCAATCCGAGATATATAAACCTGGTATCTGGGGTTCCAAACCTGAGACGCATATTCTAGATGACTACGAACAAAAGTACAGTAAAGAATTTTGAGTGTCTTGACGTTAACAAAGTCATTGGAAATGCGCCTAATAAAACCAAGAGCCTTGTTAGCCTTCGCAACTATCTTGTCGATATGCACGTCAAATAATAGCTTCGAGTCATGATAGACGCCGAGATCCCTTATTATCACTTCTCTTTGCAAGTGCATATTTTGGAGTTTATAATCGAAATGCTTCTCAAGACGTTTACGACTATAGGACACTACGCTGCACTTGGAAGCATTAAGATTAAGGTGATTCTCCACGCAATAATTCTCGAGACAAACAAGGTCATCTTGTAGAGCCTGGGCATCAGTATCATTTGAAATAACTGAGTATATCTTCATGTCATCTGCAAAACACAAAACACGAGCGGATTTGAAGCAGGTTTCGATGTCGTTAATAAAAATAACAAACAACAAAGGCCCTAACAAGGACCCTCGAGGAACGCCGCTTGGTACATTTACCCACCCAGATATGTAATTATTAATCACTACTGCCTGCGACCGATTTAGAATATAAGAGGTGAACCATCTTAATAAATCACCACAAACCCCAAACTTTTCGAGTTTTGTTAACAGCATTTCATGATCAACCCGATCATATGCTTTACTATAGTCAGTGTATATGACATCGACCTGTTGACCATTATCCATAGCACTAGTGATGTGCTCATTTAACAACACAAGATTACTCACTGTGGAGCGGCCTCTGAGAAAGCCGTGTTGTGAAGTGCTAAAATTCTGTTTTAAGGCTAAGTAAACTTGGTCATATACAATTTTTTCAAAAAGTTTAGAAATTATGCATAGTTTCGAGATTGGTCTATAGTTCTTTACCTCATTTTGGGTACCTTTTTTGGGCACAGGAGTAACAAATGCACGTTTCCATATTGCAGGAACCTGGCCATCTGCCAATGATTTTTTAAATAGCAGTGTAATTGGTAGTGAAATTGTACCTGCACAGTGAATAAGGAAAATAGCTGGCAATTCATCAGGTCCAGCAGACTTAGATACGTCGAGCTTATTAATAAGTTCTTTGACACTTTCTGTAGTCACACACAGAGACGATATATATATGTTTGAATCGGAATAAATCTTAGACAAGTTATTTGGATCGTATGTATTATTATTTGCCCTTGTTAAAAATGACGAATGGAAGTAATCACAAAGGCCTTGCATATAGAGGGTCCAGTGTTGAAAATTGAGTTATTCCACATTATACTACTGGGCATTGAATTGTAATTATATTTAGATTTGACATGGGACCAAAAGAATTTAGGATTTTTCGCAATCGAGTCTTCAACAGTTTTAATATAATTTTTATAACATGACTTCTCTAATGACCTAACACGTTCTCTCAGTATTTTGAAAGACATTGCATCATATCGATTGCCATATTTTTTAAATTTAGTAAATGTTTTTCTTTTATAACTTTTTTGAGGGCAGCCGAGTACCATTTCGGAAAGCAATTATTGTTTACGTATTTGGTAGGAATATATTTGTTCCGGAGGTTGTGAATTATGTTGTAAAAATAATCAGTCGCATCGTTGAGTGACTTAGTTGCAAACTCTGCCTCCCAGTCTATATTTTCTAATTCTCTATTTATCGAATTGTAGTCTCCCTTATAAAAGAGAAACCGAGTACGCGGCGCAGTTCTAAGTAATTAAAAAAAAGGGAGACATACTTGTAATAGCAGTGCTCCATGATGTGTGTCGACCGGAACTAGAGAGTCATCACTGCAATCGGAAACTGAAACTGTGATATTCGACAGAACAAGATCGAGAATTTTACCGTTTGCGTTCAGAATACCGTTGAATTGTTTAAGATTAAGACTTATTTAATTCATCGATAAGAAGTGTTTCATCAAATGAATTATATGCGCACGGAAAATATGAATAATCGTGGCTATTGCTCGGGGACCAATGAATCCTACTCAAGTTGAAATCGCCGGCTATCAAGAAATTATCATGTATATTTTCAGATACAACTTTTTCTAAACTAACTAAATAATTTTGGAGTTGTTCTGAGAAAGAGTTACCAAGATTCTCGTTACATAAATAAAGTACCCCGACATGCAACTTGGGAAACGAACCGGAGAAATTTAAATTTATCCACAAATCTTCTGCACTAGAATTATACGCGAGTTGAGGTATAACTGTACGTCTAGTATGAGTTTTTAAAACGAGTAAACTACAATAGTTTTCGTTAGCTCGCCAAACTGTCAGTTTACGATGTAAACGGTAGTATGAGTTGCTCGTTTCGAATTCACGTTTAAACGATAGCGAGTTAGTTTTACGCGATTAGACGAATTTCACATTATATATTTATATCTCTCTTACACACATGTGAATGGAAAGAGACACGCGATTCTGTCACTGTGACGTTTTCCTAGCCGCTTTTTTTTTAAAGCGAATGAAAGAAAAACATTAAAGTTTTTGTAAATTATAGTTATTATTTTATAATGTCGCCGACAAGTCAGTCGCAATTTATTTTATTGATAGTTTATGGAAAGGTAAAAAATAAATTGTGTTAAACACTTTAGGAATAAAAATAGAATTAAAAATCTCGGTTAAATTAAGTATGTGTATTTATTAACACTTTTTAAGGAATGGTGATTTAAGGCGGTAGCGCTGAGTAAAGTGTGTATCGGAGATACGGCTTAAAAATGATTGTCACAGCTCTCTTCATGCGCTATTTCGTCTAGCATGGCCCTCAATGCAAAGTACCACCGTGCAGACATAATTTTAGTGTTTAGAAACACAAAAAAACGTATTTATGTACCAAACTCACATAAAAATGTAAGGTGAGATCCTAAACTACAATAGTTTTCGAGTAAACTGTGAAACAAATGTCAAACATGTAACTCATACTGCCACACTATTCGAATACGTACTTATTGATCGAGTAGTATAATACTTTGTAACTCATACTGTCAATTCTAGTTCATTATAGTTTCCGATAGAGGCGCTGGTGTGAAATGTATGGAAACAAAACTATTCGATCGTTCGAATCAGAAACTATCAAAACTCATACTAGACGTACTCATAACTCATTGCGAGTAGCAATCAGAACACCACCGCCATAAATTTGGCCAGAAGATGAGTACTCACGGTCCCGTCTCCATACTGTAAAACGATAATCGAACAATTCCGAGTTAGAGATGCCATCCAACAACCACGTCTCCGTTATTATTACTGTCATAATTGCTACTGCATACATTCCGATAAAAAGTATCCGTCTTAGTGCGTAGTCCCCTTGCGTTTTGGTAGCAGATTTTTAAAGTATTCTTAGAATCTTTGTGTGTATCCACTTTTAAAGAAAATCATTAACATTATAAAAACCGAACACAATCTTATATTACTAAAATATTCCAAAATATAATAAATTACATCAAAATTACGCCTTTTATTTACTAAAAAAAATAGAAGCGGTAGACACGAAAATCATAAAACACTACAAAGCAGTCATAACAAGTACGAATTGCATTTAATATATGATTAATACAAGCAAAAATAGGCTTTAATATTAATAGCGATAAGGTGGACAAGCAAGCAGCAATATAGGCGAGTAGGCAGTGAATGGAATGAATAGACATCGAGAACAAAAGACTCGATAGCGAACAATAGCAGTGCGCGGACGCCGGTAAAGCGACATAGAAAGATAACATTTTTACAAAGATTAAAAAACCGTTATTACTGAACATAATCACGACTAGTTTGGATCCATTTAACATATAATCAAGATGAAAAACTTAGCGGAGTGCAATATAGATTACTGTAACTTGTTTAAATCACTATCCCTAGCGATCACCAGGACTGGAGAAGTGTCATTCTTTCGAACATGTATTTTAGAAAACTTGACCCACACGTAGCTATAGTTTTTTTCTTTAGCCAGGGATTTTGTCTTGGTAAGCAGCTTTTTAGTGTCCGACGTTAGATGGTCGTTGATATAGATGCGTTGCTGACTTCCTGCAAATCCTATCTCGTTAGCAGTCAATGTTTTTTTTTGTACGTGCTGAGGCCACAAATTCTTCCTTGATTTTACAATAATTGATGTTACATTAATAGATTTTTCTTTGTTGTTGTAGGTAGGCACTCTAGCTATATAATTTATTTGCGTTTTAGGAAAATCGTAGTCAACCGCTTTGCATAAGGAAGATGTGATGTTAAAGAGGTTCTCTCCGTTTCTTACTGGTACGCCCTTAATTTCAACGTTGTTCAGCCTTGACCATTGATCAGACGTACTGAAGTCCTTCTTCAAAGCAGTGACTTCGCTTTGTATAACATTTATAGCACCATTGAGGTGTTGGACTTCCGTAATTTTACCCTCCACTGAGGAAATTCTTGCATTATGCTCATCAAGTTTCGAGCTTATAAATTCACAGGAGGAACGGAGATCGCCTAATTCATTCTTTAAGGATTTAATGTCTTGAGTAAGTTCGGGTAAGCAGGATAACTGTTTTTTTTATATCGCGAATTTCTTGTAGCACAGTATCCAATGATGATATTGATGGTCCCGGGGTTGGTGAAGGCTGGCGAATAGGGCTAGACACGCTAATCTTGCACTGAGGGCATTTCCATGCTGCTCTCCTATCTGAACCCAGCTTACGGTAGCCAGCCTCAGATATGCCAGCACAGCCGTAGTCGTAATATCGTTTACACGCACCGCATTGGGGACCTTCAGAGAAGGCGATTTTACACTGTGCACAATTCATTGCAAACACGCGAATAAATAATTAATATTAAATCCAAAAAATAAATGTATATAATATAGCTGTAAAAGCGTAACAACATTAAAAAGGTTGACGATCTGTGAAACAACACTGACTCAAATACATGTACTGACTACTCGGGCACTCGAAGCGGAATGATTGTGATTTTTAATCAAACAAACTATCGGGTAACTGTCGGCCAATTCAATAATGAGCATGAAGTGCTATGGGAGTCGCCCGACTGTCGTCAGACTTCGCATTCAGCGCGGCGCCATACGGGCGTGCGCGCACTCGACAACTAAACAGTTGGCCGATCGTTCGCCGTCAGATCCGGGCCTAGACGTGCGATGGATTGCTCACAGATCGGCGCGGTGCGCGCGTGCCTCTCGACTGAACTGTCGACAGATAGTTTATTTTCGATCGGTGTACGATAGCGACCAAACTATCGGCCGACAAAAAGTGTCCAGTGCGCTCTGGCTCCGAGTCAAAAGTTTCTAGTGCGCTCTCTCTCTCGTCGCAGGCGCAGCAGCAGCTGGAGCGCGAGGAGGCGGAGCGGCGCGCGCGCGAGGAGGAGGAGCGGCTTGCGCGGCTGCGCTCGGAGGGAGACAAGCGGCGCGCCGCCGAGGAGGCGGAGCGCGCGCGGCGGGAGGAGGCGGAGCGGGAGGAGCGCGAGCGGCTGGCGCGCAAGCAGCGCGTCGAGGCCATCATGGCGCGCACCAGGCTCAAGAAGGTGACGATGTTTGGATCATGATCCAGCCCTGCGACCGTGGAACTCTCGATAAACAAAATTTGACAGCTTAGATGTACGACATACTTGACAAAAATCGATAAATTTGACAGATATTCCTAAGGGCTGAAAAGAACGGATGCTTTTGTCGATCGACAAGTCTATGCTCGCAGGGCTGGATCGCGATATTTATTGATCGTGTAGTGTACGATGTTGATGGATCGCGATACGGATCACAGAACTTCTAGATATTATGAAATCCAACTCCTCGATATGTATTGCGATATTTATTGATCGTGTAGCCCTGTGGTCAATATTTATCGCGATCCCGCGTTTTCCATTTGATCGTCACCATTTTATCACGCTAATATCAAATGTTAACCGTAGGCTCGTTTCAGTTAAGCACGGATTTACAACATTTTCAACATTTTTGGCATCAACGCGTTTCATTTGGCTTTGGTGTTAACATTTCGTGCTGGTTTCGTATGTTTCACATAAACATTTTTGCCACTGAAAAGTTAACATCAAATACCCATGCTAATAGATCGGTTCTCCGATACCATTTTTTAACAGCTTTCAAATTTGACATTTGGATACTTTCATGAATCAAAAAGATTTTTTTGTGGATTTCATTATTCAATTGAATGATATTTATAGTCTTAGCCGATTTTGATTTACCTATATTATTTGAAATATTAAGTTACTGGACTAAGTACGTGAGACCTCAAAATTCAGCACGAAAAATCAGTTCATACCGTTTCATTTGTAACAATTAGCGCGGCTAAAAATGTCAACATTTCTTTAAAAAAAAACGCATAATAAGGCTAACATCAGATATCAGCACCAGCAAAGTGGTGATGGTTAAATGGAACACAGCTCATATTTTTCCTTTCTTCTAAGAAATGTTAACATTTTTAGTCGCGCTAGTTTTCACAAAGAGAACCTAACATCAAAATGGAACACATTACATTAACATACGAAGTTAGCCCTGCTAGCGTCAAAATCTAATGAAACGCGATGATGTTAAAAACGTTTAAAATGCTGCAAATCTGCGCTTAAGTGGAACACGCCTTACGTATATTTTCCGTATCTACACATCCACAGATCAGAGAGAAACTGACAGTGATTATATACTATGTGATATTGACGCGATCCGTATTGAACGTGTAGGGTCGTCTGTGATCCATCAATAAATACTGAAATGGAATTTGATAAATATTGAACGTCTAGCATACGTCGTTGCGTTTGCAGAGTACCTGTTCTGAAATCTGGGGCACGCGCTAGATTCGCTTCCGACCCCATGAAGTTAGTCGCACACTATCGCGCGGATTGATAGGTCGGGTCTGTGACAGTGCGCACGAGTAACATTGCGCCCGACTCGCGAATTGAATTGTCTCATTACTTAAGTGATAAGGTGTCTTGGTGGCCTGATTAGGGCTCCTGTGTATGTTTGTCACGTCCACTGTGTTGTGAGCAAGTGTTCCTGGAAGTTAAGCAGAGTCCATGAGTGGGCTTTCACCACAGAGGAGCGCTCCTCTCTCCGCTGCTACTCAGGTGCTGTATGGGACACTAGCTACAGTGATTTGTTTGTTTATTACTCAGGTTAATGTAATTCTAACGTGCGACTCGAGCTCCGTGTATCACGGTCGTAAGTACACCCCGGCGTTTGATTACGGTTAAGGCGAACCAAGGCGAACCGGCCGTGTACAAAACAGTACCTAACGCAGTGCCACAGAATATATAATAGTACTCAGATACAGAACGGTCACTCACCTCCCCGCACTCATTTCAAATACCTCACCCCACCCCGCACTTCGTCGTAGACATCACTGACACGTAAACAAGAGCGCGCGCGATCGCTCGGACGAATAGACGCGAGCGCCGGCCGATAACAGAGACAGCGCTATGCGGGTAAAGGAGAAGGCAGTCGCTGCACTTCTCGCGTCATTTCCATTGATAACCGCGCACTCGGCCCTTCTAGATTCCACGCACACATTTGCGCGTGTACAAACGTCATTTGCTTAGGCAGTAGTAGCAGGTAATTGATTTGCGAACGTTGTATTGAGTGTCCGAGGTGTGGCAGTGCCACAAGTTTTGACAAGGGCAAATCCTGCAGGCGTAGCACGTGGACCGTGGATAAAACGGGACAATAGACAAATAATATGTTTCTTCTCGCTCTCTCATATAACAACGACGCGAGATGGGGCGAGGGTTAGTCACTTTCTGTTCAATAGTCCACGCGCCGTGCTAGGCCTACAGGATTTACATCAGGGGGATATTGGTGTTTACAACATTGATAGATAGATAGATAGAAGTTTGTATAGATAAAATCTGATTTTCTTGACTTAGCCTTTGCAAATCTATCTAAAACCTCTTTCGGCTCTATATTTCCATATCAGGATAGCAGTTTACAAGAAGCCTCGCCAGGCAAGGCTCTTGATGTAATTCTGTGTCTTCTTAATTAGCTGTGGGGTATGAGGGGGCCAAAAATAGACTATTAGTATAGAATGTTGACCGAACGTGTGACTGTAATTAAATTAATTTTAATTATTTTTCGAGATTCTCATTTTATAATCATTGAAATTGAGCCAGTAATCAATTCCAACCAAACTACTTTCAGGGTGTGCATTATTTCTGTTACATACATCGTTATATACATGTTAAATCTGTAAGATCTGTGGTATTATTGTATCCAAATAGAATATATGAAACAAAACAAAATAAAAGACAAGTCCGACCTACCCACCGAAATTAACGAACAGGGTGGCTTACTCGCGACTCGGTGAAAACATAGAGGACCGTATTTCAGCAAGCGGAGGAGGATAAGAAGGCGCAAGAGAAAGCGGCGGTCCCTCAGCCGCAGAAGGGCGCCGACAACGGTAACGGGGACGTCGTCGCCACCGGAGACCTGCTGGGAATCGGCATCACTCAGGTAAATGCGTTAATAGGCTATTTGACTAATTTTAGAAGATCATTTTAAATTATTTTGTATGTTACAATATGCATACTACATGAATATTAATTAAAATTTCTAAAAGCGCGGCAAAAACGCTGTTTCTGTAATGGCGCCGAACATGACGTGCGTGACGTCACACGCAAGTAAACAAGTCAGTTGACATTTTGCAAAACAGTACTAAAGGCCGGTATACACTTTGTTTAGTCAAGTGCTTAGTGTTTAGTGTTATGGCCGGTATACACTTTGTTTAGTCAAGTCAAGACTGGTCTTCACGACACAGGGAATCCTAGTGTGAAGTCCAGAGTGCTTAATTTCTAATCATATGTACAAGAAGTAAATAAACAATTTTGATTTTTGATTTTGAAGTGCTTAGTGTTTAGTAGACTGTTTAGTGTTAAGTAATTAGTAGGTGCTGTCCCTACACTGTTTAGTAAACGGTGTTTAGTTTATTTGTTCATTATATGGACTAAACACTAAACAGATCTGTCCAGACGTGTTTAGTGAGTGTTTGCAAGTGAGGGGTGAAGGCGGGAGAGCGGGAGGGGCGACTCGCAGAAAAAATAGAACGCGTTCCTATTCGCTAAACACTAAACAGAAGCTGTCCGAATGGCCGGTACACACTTTGTTTAGTGTTTAGTGTTCCTATTCGCTAAACACTAAACAGAAGCTGTCCGAATGGCCGGTACACACTTTGTTTAGTGTTTAGTGCGATTGGCTTGTTTAGTGTTTAGTGCTTAGTAAACAACACGTTCGGACAGCTTCTGTTTAGTGTTAAGTGGTTAGTGTTAAATACTAAAGTAGGAATTGGTGTACCAGATATTATGTCAGCTATCATGAAAATTTGAGTATGTTTTGAATATCAGTATTGTTATTTTGGCTATCAGAATCGATATAAACTGTTATATTTTGATAGTTTATATCAATTCTGATTGTTTTATCATATGGCGGCAGGCGAATATTTATGCCTAATTTGATTGAGTCGACCAATCTTTTTTACATACAACAAGGAAGCTCTGGCCTTCATCTAACCTGATGGTAAGTGACGTTAAAGCCGAAGGTGGAAACGAGCCTCGCCTGGACGCCTTAACAACTGAGAAACTGGCTGTCTTACCTCTAAATGTCGGAACACAATTGGGAGCATTTGTAAAGTAAGTCCTGAAGAAATTCATGAAACGTAAATATGTACTTGGTTGCAGCCGGATGAATCGAAAGCGCAGCTGGTGCAGAAAGCGAGCGAGCCCGCGGCGCCGAGCGAGTGCAGCGAGAACGGCAATCGGCTGCTGCTCGACGTCTCCTCGACCGATCATGTGAGTTGTTCTTCATTTCTCTGAATTCTTGGAGAAAACACAAAAAGATGTAGTTTGATGCTTTTCCTATTAAATTGTGTGAACGCGGGGATGAGGGGGCGTTAAGGGCATACATATTTCAATCCTCAGTGCTCAGCCCCCGCTAGACAAATGCCAAACGCCAACTTTTCCGCAGTCATTCCGCAGAGAAAATGTATGGAGATGACATTAGCTGCGGAAAAAATACCGTGATGTTGTCACAGGCTAATGTCATTTCTATACTGTATTTCTGCGGAACGACTATGGAAAAGGTTAGTGTGTGGCATTTGTATAGGGGGCTGTTTTGATAGTTTTAAGGTACAGGTCATAATATCAATTGTAATTTTATGATTCAAAATATTCAATGAATATTGAAGTTAACTGTAAAACGCACTCTTAGTTACATTGTACAGCGTGCTTAGTACATACACTATCGACCCGAAACCGACTATGTTAACATAGTGATATAAAAGTTACGTCATTTGAAAATTCGAAATTGTATTTATATTAGTTTGAAATCGCCCGATGAATAGTTGGGTTTGTGAAAAAAAAAATCCTTTACATTTTTACTCTTTTATTAATATCGGTTACTGCACTGAGCATGGCTTGTAACGCAGCGACCAGTAAGGCGATTCATACACTGCCATGCATCACGCGGCGTCATGTTTGTATAGAAAACACGCACAGTCCAACACACAGAAAACGCATCGACGCGCGTGCATGCAGATCACGCGCCTACAAGCAATGAAAGTCGCCCCTACGCGTGTAGGTGCGCGCGAGACGAAAGGTTTGGCACACCGAGTCTCGCAGTGCCGTGCCGGATTTTAGAAGGGCTTGACGTCGATTTTGGAAACGCAACTACGCGCGTGAGTGTGTAAAAAATACGCACGACGATGCGGATCTGCGCACCCGCAAGTACGCGCGAGGCAGTGTGTGAATCGCCTAACTGTCGCCGTTGCCATTTGATTTGTCACGCTCGGTGTCTGATAAATGTAGGTTCCTACATATATTGAAAAAGGAAAAAAGCTACAAACAAGAGACATACATAACAATAAAAAGAAATGAAAAGAATTACAAATACATACTATACAATACGATTCATTTTCAGTTTTAAATGGAGCATAGTTGGGTGACGATGTACGGGTGATTAAAAAAATAATTTTATAAAATTTCGATTTTTTTAATGACGCCATAACTTTCGCGCTACTACGTTGACGTTCGGCTTCGACTCGATGGACGTGTACCGAACACCTCGTGTAACATCTGTGTCCCTCCCGCCGTCGTCAGAAGGACGCGTCTGTCCAGGAGTCGGCGAAGGAGTGTACCGTGGACGGCGACGGTGACGGCGACGCGCCGCCGCCGGTGACGGAGGGCGGCGCCGCCAACGGCAACGCGTCGTACGCCGCGCACAACGGTCACCGCCCGCTCACACACCCGCTCACGCTGCAGAACGCGCTGTAACGCGGCGAGATCGACACGCGGACGCGCTCACACACGGCACTCGAACGCGCCTTCGATCAACTGGAACGCGCTCACAGTCGATAGTCGAACGCGCTCACAGTCGATAGTCGAACGCGCTCACAGTCGATAGTCTAACGCGCTCACTGTAAACAGCTCACAGTCGACAGTCGACGCGCTCACAGTCGATAATCAAACGCGCTCACTATAAACAGTCAAACACTCGAGCGCATTTACAGTCGACAGTCTGTAAGTACAGTCGATAGTTCAACGCGCTCACGATCGACAGTCGAACGCACTCACTGTAAACAGTCGACAATCAAACGCGCTCACTGTAAACAGTCGATAAATCAAACGCGCTCGCTGTAAACAGTCAAACACGCTCACAGTCAACATTCGAGCGCGCTCACAGTTGACAGTCTAACGTACACATAATCGATAGTTCAACGCGCTCACAGTCAATAGTCGAACGCGCTGACAGTCGATAGTCGAATAAACTCACACTCACGTGCTCACAGTCGACAGTCAATCGAGCTCACAGTCGACAGTCGAACGCGCTCACAGTCAACAATCGAGCGCGCTCACAGTCAATAGTTGAACGCTCTCACAGTCGATAGTCGAACGCGCTCGTAATCGATATTCGAACACGCTTACAGTCTCGACACTACGACCGAGTCGCTGTACTTTGCTCTTTGAAATATTTCTAACAGTTTTGTATTCGTTCGTGCCGTCGGCGGAAGATGAATTATAGAACACATAATAATTTAAAATTTCGTTGAAGTTTAGAAGTCGTTCGATCGAAGTCCTATTCACATTTTGAGCGGAAGCACCTCGATAAAACTCCCACTTGAATTTAAATTTTTCAACATTGACCTCTGTGCATGCTTTAATTGACATCAAACACAATGGAAAACACCTGTTCGGAATTTGGGAAAGCCTTCTCTAGAACAGGCAAAAAACCCGAAAGGTCGCATTACGTATGAGCCCGTAACATTGTCTCTAATTTAAATTTACTTATCTTGAAATTTTCGACCATTGCATTGTCAGTGTCTTTAAATATTTTAACGAAATGGGTCAGGAATTAAATTCCTCGACCGTACAATCAAGTCCACACGTCAAGCTTTAAATTTGCATTATTAAAACAGCTGTTATGACAAGCGACATAATATACAAAACCAGTTCATCTATGTTTAGGTTTGACTTAAAGCTTGCTGCACCCCATCAAAGGATAGTGCAGCTGGTGTTGGTGTTAAATTCGTATAAAAAATATTGCGTGTTCTTTTAAATATCGAATGTGAGCCTAAAATCGATTGCGATAAAGTCAAAAATTTCGCTAACAAGCGCGCTCCGATTGGCTGTTCTAGTACTGTCGACGCCACAAAATTGTTCGTGCAATGTGAATTCTTGCTATGTTGTTACAATGCGATGCTTATTCGGCTCGGTTTGGTGTCATGTCGACTCACTTCCAATCTTATATTGTGGGCGTTTTGAACATGATTGGTCTGGCGTGTGATTGTAACGAGAGCGTCGGGAATAGTTCTGGCCCGCTACTGCGTAAACACAAAAGCAATCGCAAAGTGAATTGTGGTCGACGTAACAGTCGTTCACACGATGACATATAGTGCAATGCTACTTAGTAAATGTTCAATAGAGTGTGAGTTTATAGAGTTACTTTTGTGTTTATGTAATTTGTGGGTGTCTAGCACTCTGCGACTCAAATGAGCGATATATATAGACGTAAGTTACGGATAGGCTTGCGTTTCAAAAAACATTTTTGGTGTTATTCTCATAATATTAATGTTTCGATGTTATTTTGGAAATGTTTTGCTGTTTTCAATCGTCAGTTCGATGGAGGAAATCGTTTATGAAAATTTATTTGTTATGCACACGTAATCAAATTACCATAGACTATACAACAATCAAATAATAAGTAGTGTAGTGGTATATAACGGTATACTTAATTAATTGTACTTGGGCCTACGTTTATAATGAAATCATGTATTTTTACAGTAGATTTTTTTTATAACTTATTAAATTGATAGGATCATGAAGTGTTGATGTAAAAAAAATGTCGCCATTTGTCCACTTCAGTCGCAGGGTTGGAGAGGTTTGTTGTAAAACATTGGAATTATTATAATTATAATAAATAAATGCATTTATATTGCAACTCCTTGATTCAACCGTCGAGTACTTTAGCTTACTACTTTGCGTATAGGCGATAACAAAATAATCATTGCTTGATAGTAAAAAAAAATAATTAAAAAAATATTTTCATATTTTATATAATAATAAATGATAACTATGGATGCGTACCAGAATTATTTTTAGGATCAGGGGTATACATTAATTAATGATTTATTTTCATTAAAAATATCATTAATTTGCTTTATGTCATCATTGATGGGTTGTGTATAATATACCGTGTTGCAACGGTGTGTGTATTAAAAGTGTAAATTGTAAGTTTTTATTTATTGTGATTTTTTATTATTATAATTATTGCTATTATTATTGTGAGACCGCACCGTTAGAGGGAGATGGCAGTTTATGTTAAAACGCGTCATTTAAATTATGTGAGAGGAGGGGAGCACATGTAGATCGGAGTTTGGTGCAGTGCATTGTGCACTTTGTGAAGTGAGCTTAGAGTGTTAAATATTGAGTTCTCTTATCTTGTCCAGTGACATTTTATTTTCAATTTGATCGGTAGTGAATATATATCGTAACTTGTACAATATCTGAAGTTTTCAAACGGTCGGAGTTTGTTTTCTTTTTAATCACTTTAAGGTGTTATATCTACACGGTGTTACAAAAATACATGTAAACCGGACAGGAGGTTAAATGGTCCCTTACAAAGAGTCCATTTGCAATATTTGAAAACCTTAGTATCACTGACCGCTAAAAAAATAATAATTTAATTTTTCATTGACGTGCAAACCCTATTTCAGTCAAAGAGTAAACTACACAGAATGACAGGTGCGGAGCTCCGATTCTCTTACATGACAGCTTGCTAGGGTTGACAATGTTATTGGCTTAAATAATTTTTTAGGGGCTATTTTGTAACATGTTGTGTAATCCGTTAAAATATAGAATCGGTAATGATCTCAAGGATTAAATTTAATATGGCCGTTAATTTAACGAAGGCGATGTCTGAATCACAATAGTTAGAAAATACAAAACTGACGTAAAGTTTGAATCGGAACTCTCAATTCGAATTTGGACCGTTTGACAACTTCTACGTAATTCATGAGACCATTCGAAGAATTTGGTTAGACTAAGGACACCAATAGGATGTAATAGATATTTTTGAATGGAGTTGTTGTTAATGTTATGGGGTGTTGACGATGATGGCGGAGCGAAGTGGCCGGGAAAGGAGATGGGTATGGTGAACGTAGAAAATTGTTTACCCTCGCGCTGTAGCATTCAGATGAAAATGTGATCTATTTTATACACTTCAGTGGCGACTATCGCATGACAGGCGAAGTAGTGGACTCTCACAGTTATGCATGAGTTGTATGTACTGTAAGAACTATAATTTTTGCGTGAGTATACTTCCTAAAATTATCTTGTGTCTCTCATTTTTACAACTAAACCTAATAAACGTAATAATCATTGTATATACCTTTTGCAAGATTGCGTTTGCATTTGCAGCTGCCGCTCCTGTTACATCGTTTTATTAATGAAAATAGCTCAGTACTTAGCCAAACGATCATAAGATAAGAAATCTAAAAAGAAATGTAACCAATATCTATTGCCATTCTTTATATCGGTCAAAATAATGTCCCAAGATTGTATGAACAAGTTGTATTATAGATAGTTAGCATTACAACAAATTATATTATCGTATAAAGACAATGTTATATTTCTTACACAACACTTATAAGGCTTATTATACACCGGTGTGTCGCATAATATGTGTAGAATATTAATATTGAATGGGAATAAAAATCTTGAAACAATGGCTTGATTAATTATAAAATAATTCATTGCCCGCGCGGTAACTGAGGTTTTGGGTAAATGACAGGTAAACTATTGACCAGATGAAAGTTTTAGTTCCGGTAGTTTGTGGTTAACTTAAATGCTTAGTTCTAATTTTATACCCAGCATGCCGGCGAGCAAGGACTTATTTAACTAGTCTAGCTATTGTAATTGGAAGCTGGAACTATAAATATGAAGGGTCGGTGATCTTTTGTGTATTCAGAGTTATTCCACTTTTTTTTCTAATTCTAATAGATTCAAGTTATTCCTTCTTGCGTTCAAGAAATGTACATTATTTACGATTCAATGTCGTCCTGATTGAATTAACACCTCATAATAAGATTGCGATATATCCGGACGCACTTAATATCGCCACTCCTTCTAGTAGATCCGCTAGCATACGTTAATGTGTCTTTAACATTTATTTACTTATTTACAGGATGACCCTCGAAACATTAATTAAATTGTACTTCTAACAGTACAGTGTGAACCTTCATAATGTGCACACGCTAAAAAGGGGGGAAGTGTGCTTAATTTTTTTCGATCAAAAACGTATTGCAGTGTGCAGTGTAGACACTGCACTTGTTAGTTACACTTAACAAGAGCAGTGTATACACTGCACTTATTTTTTAACTATATTATCGTTGCGCATATGTTGAGAAATAATTAATTCTTAAGTGCGATACTTGGAGTCGCTTTTGCATACGAATCTGCTACGAAATCACGAGACACAATTTGCAGTATGAAATCACGAGACACAATTTGCAGTATGAAATCACGAGACACAATTTGCAGTGTGATGTATGAAATACTTAATTTTGTTCTAGCCACATTAACGTGTGTTCCGCGCCGGTACATTTCCGTCAAATGTTCACAACTGATGTACTGAAATCGTTAACGTTATCATATTATGTATATTAATTAATAAATAACTAACTATAAGTAGTCATTGTAACAAATTATAATACTTAGCCGGGCCGAGCGGGCCCCGTTGTATATTCCACTCCATCTTTTATATCTTTCTAGGTAGTTTCAAATTATATACATAATAAATAATATACTAATGCTATGCAGTGCTATACTATGTTGCGCTGCTGTGTGCCCGATAAATGAATTGTATTTTGTTTTTTTTTGTTTTCCAGCTAGATGCCTAATAGTTTTGTTTTTTTTTCTCTCCTCCTAGACTTATGACAATCTATAATACGTTATTCAATTGTACGTTAATTCACGTTAACTTATGAATATTATATTTTTTAATAATTTTTGCAGTACACGTAGTTTATTATTGATCATGGTGAGACCGCTTGTATTTTTTTTTTAGTTTGGTTTGTTATTGTGTGTGCACACAGGAGAGTGTTGTGACAGGTCTCTGATCAAATCCTTGTTTATTATAGTGAGTTCTGTAAGAACCGCTTCGGACTGATGGTTAAGCTTTCGTTGGATAGGAAGCGTGGCACGACAAAATCCTATCTAGCTTTGTATACAATAAAATGTATTGGGGACGACAGAAACCGCTAAGCAGCGCGGTCGTCTGTACATCGGCGATCTTGACGCGCCACGGGATGCTTTCTTTCATACGGACCCTTAATCGCTTGCCACCAAAGACTTCTTTGTACACTACTAGACATAGGCATGTGATATTTCTTGAATAGCGTGTGAAAAATCGTACGTAATGATTTTCATTTATCATTCACATTGGGAAATCGCAGATCATTCGCATTTTATTTAATAATTCCACGGATATTATTTTTTAAATATGTCTCGAAGTTTTATGGAAAGTTCATTGCTTCAAAAAAGGGCATACAACACATAGCACATGTACGGCTTGTCTCAGAAGTAGATGGACATTTAAGTACCATGTCACACCAACTATTACTTTTATTTAGCATGGTTACAAATATATTGCATTGTTGATAGTTGTTGTGACATGGTAATAAAATGTTTTTCTACTTTTGAGGTCGACTGTACAATTAAGAAATTTGACTGTTTTGCAGGTTGACAATTATTTGTATTTAGTCGTATAATACCGTTACACGAACTGTCGATATATTGACAGTCTGCTGTGTTCCATAATGCTCATTTGTTTTTATAATACGGCAAACTCGAAAAATCTTTGACCTGCTAATCAAAAGTTCCAATTTCGTGACTACGTCACACGAAAAACAAACGAGTAAGCTAAACGCGCGTTTGTCAGCATCGTACGCGCCGTACGCGCCATTTGCAAATTCGTCGTACAAAATAGTATGAAACCTCTCACATTTGACGCGCAACGTACGCGCCGAATTTAAAAAATGCGGTACCTAATAGGTATCCGAGTATTGAAGCACGCATGCTGATGACGTCATATAATGCAGCGCATGCGGCGCGTGCTGATATGTGCGTTTACATTGACATTTTACGTTTATTATTAATCATAATTAGCAATCATTCATCATTATTCATACTAAATGTAAACAGATGATAGCAAGTGTCATATTAATCATTGCCCTCGAAATTTCACATGTGATAAAATCATACGAAAAAGTAGCAATCATTTCCATGGCTACTAAACATGCTGAGAAATAGTTTAATAAGATTGGGTCATGATGACTCATCATAGTAGAACTTTCGGCTGGTTGTTAACATCGAAGTCTTTGCTTGCCATTTGTTACGCTGAGATTGTGAAGATTGAAGTGTGAGGAGCCTCAGTGCGACGTGTAAATGAAATTGCACTGTACCTACATTCTACGTTTTTGTGTTTCACAGTCATGTTATTGTTAGTTCGTTGTTTACAAAATGGCGGCCTGTCACATTGCGCGCATGCGGGACGCGTGTCAGGGCGGGTTGTTGCTGTCATTCAACATAATTATGTAATGTATCTATATGTATATCACTCAGACATGGCTTCTATGTACGTTCTATCTATTCTATTATGTTAGCAATCGATGGATTTATAAGGAAAAGTTTTAATAAAAAATTATATGAAATTATTGCTGTGTTTCTTTTCGAATTATCTTTCTTTTTTGTTCTTTTTGAAATAAAATCTTAAATGTGTATTTCCTTTAGAATACAGATCTTAAAGTGAGAATGCAGGTCTTGAGTGAAATGTGAAATTAACTTCATTTTCGCTAAATTAAGATATTACACAAAAATCCTAAATGTCCCAAAAATGAGCGGCGTAGGGTTTCAGTTACACTATCCCATAGTTTCCCCTTTTCGTGTCACATATTATGTGTATTATTTTACGTCACTGATATTATGTACCTACTTACATGTCACTGCATACACCATTTTATTTATTATTTACAACAAAAGTTTGATCTGATTGATGATGTTTTGCTTGATGAAAACATGATTGATAAATTCCTGTACTACACTTGCTAGTTGCTGTATACTTTTTAACCTCAGCACTGCAGGCGTAGCACGGGCTACAAAGACGACTCGAGTCACGCATTATCTCACAATTTCAGTGACATAACCTCTATGTCTTAAAGAGTACTGTGGTGCGTATTTAGTGTGACTGACGTGATAAATTTTCTTGACGCTCGTCAAGGAACACGTGTGACTGAGTTTTATCACAAATTTCTTGGCGTGCCTGTGCGCCGGCTGCTGTCGTTGTAGCAAGGGCTTTAATACTTTAGAAGATGTAGCAGCAGTCGGAGAGCAAAATATTTGTGATAAAACTCAGTCACGCGTGTCCCTTGACGAGCGTCAAGAAATTTTTATCACGTCAGTCCCACTTAATACGCGCCACCGTGCTACTGGTCGACAGTATTGTGAGGAATGCGAGGATTAAGACCTGCATCACGTACTGTAGGAATGTAGGGGACTTGGTTGAACAGGTGAAAGCGATTGAAACGGGTCTGGTTTATTACTACGATCTCGAGGGGACGGAGGCATATTTTCAGCGGCCGCAGGACTTCGTGCGACGGCGCATGGTACATGTTCCGGAATGGGCCGGATCTCTTGTGAAGAGAGAAGAGGGCAACCGCCCGAAGAGACGACATAAAGCCGGTTGCACCAAGTTTTAGGTTATACGATGTCGTAAAAAGTAATAACTTAATACCTAAAAAAAACCTTTTTAAAAACAAGCTTTTATTTAAATGCGCTTAAAAGAATTAATAAACTTTTACACTAAAACTTTTACTTATAACGTCATTTCACATTTGACACAATTTATATGACATAAAAGCTTGTCGCGAGATTTACTTGTGTGTAGTAACTTAAAAGTACTTAAAAGAGTACTTTTAAGTACCTGCTCGTATTTACTTTGAAAATTGTAATGTATAAAATTATTCACATCAAATTATTTAATTTACTTGTTTATCTACAAAAGTAAATCTTGCGACAAGCTTTTATGTCATATAAATTGTGTCAAATGTGAAATGACGTTATAAGTAAAAGTTTTAGTGTAAACGTTTATTAATTCTTTTTAGCGCATTTAAATAAAAGCTTGTTTTTAAAAAGGTTTTTTTACATTTAATTCATTTTTTAGTTTTTAGTTATCACTGGACACGTTTCTCAGTCTGTTCATCTCATTCAACGCATCATTATTGCAAGGTCGTTTGTCGGAACGTCTATACAGAATTTCAGCTCAATCGGTTTAAGATATCTACTTCAAAATTGATTTTTAGCTTTAGAAGTACGACATATTGGATTAATAGTGACATCACTTAATTTTTCAAGTTATTCTTCGCAAGACCTTTTATTTGATACCCATATTGTAGGAGTGCATTAAAAATAATTGGTACGCCATCTTGGGTATGCAGCCATCTTGGATTTAGAATGACGTCACACAGTTAACCGTGCATTTTCATCCAAACTGTGTGTATACAAAAAAAATTTCAGCTAAATGTTAAAGATATCTACTTCAAAATTGATTTTCAACGTTTAGAAGTCCGCCATATTGGATAAATAGTGACGTCACGTTATTTTTCGAGTTACTCTTAGCAAGACCTTTTATTGGATACCCATATTGTAGGGGTGCATTAAAAATAATTGATCCGCCATCTTGGTTATGCCGCCATATTGGATTTAAAATGACGTCACACAGTCAACTATGCATTGTCATCCAAATTGAACGTGTATACAAAATTTCAGCTCAATCGGTTAAAGATATCTGCTTCAAAATTGAGTTGCAAGATTCCACCCGAACATACATACTTACATACATTGCAAGTTAAATAAAAGCTTGTAAAAAATGGGGCAATTCACTATTAATTATATGATTCGCGCAGTACATTTAACCTTTTTAAACGTAAAGGATAAAATAGAACTACAATTGAAACTAGATTAAGGTGTAATTCTTACGTATTTATATTGTTACTTTTACGAAATCGTAAAACGTAAATTTGGTGCAACCGGTCGATAGGAAGACGGTGGTGCCACAACAGTGGGCACACAGTGGCCTCGCGGCGGACACTAAAGGCATACCGTGTGTTTGTCCGCCCCTGAAAGGGGAGAAGGACACAGGGACAAAGGAGACAGAATTTTAAATAACTTGTAGGAAGTCAGGAAGTGCAGCGCGGTAAAGTGCGATTCGCAGGTTCCGCTCGCATCTTCCGTGATTCGACCCGTATTAGGGCGAACGTACACGACCGACTATCGGTGACCGATTTTAAAATGAAACCTTAGATCATTTAGCCTACGGATATGGTACGCAACAAATCGCAGTACCTATACATTTTTCTGACAGATTTTGCGGGAGGCGCGTGTAAACACGCATGTCACACTACGACAATCTAGCATTCAATTACAGATACGCACACTATGAAAATATTACCTCACTATAAAGAAACACACACATCGACAAATTAACGTGTATCTACGCAATCGCCCGCAAATCACGCCCGTGTACTGTGTTGAGCTACCAACGTACCATTGTATTTTTCTATCGTAACGGCATAAAAATTACTTCAAAATTGTACCTACTTAAATAAAACACGTTTATGTATATTTTATACTTACATGTGATAGGAAACGTCATAGTCTTAAAGATTTGAGTTACTGGATAGCCTTTTGCAAGAGGTAACTGCACAATTAACCATTTTTTACGAGTTCTTACTTGCGATACGAAACGACACCTATTAGCAGCGGCCGCGCGTCAACTAGTTTTATATAACGTGTATGGTCATATGGTCAACGTAAATTGGCAGAGGGGTTCGCCCAGCCTTCATCTCCCGTCTGATTGCTCTAAGAATGAAACATATGGAGTTCTACGTTACAACGCACACGAACTACAAACAGTCATAAAATAAATATCGGTAAATCGGCCGATCCGATTATCAGTGAAAAAATGGAACGTTCGTAAAATTAAATGTAGTAACCAATACGCTACCACGCAAAAATCGGTCACCGATTGTCGGTCGTGTGCGCTTCCACTAACAAGGATTGGTTATGAGTAGGGCCATGGGTGGAAGGTGGGTTTATCCAGTCTGTCCATCTATCCATCTGTTCGTCTGTCTGTATGGTATGGCCCTTTTTCTCGGGAGCGAGTAGAGATATCAAACTGAAATTTATATCAAACACAGCAATACCCCGGACTTACGCGATAGCGATAGCCGTGTAAGTCGAATTCGCGTAAGTCGGGGTTCAACTCTGCATATGCATATAAAGTTTGTGCAATCGGGACCAGAGTAAAGAAAACAATAATTTAGAAGAAACATAAATAAAATGTTAGATAATAAAAACAATTTACGGTAGGTACTATAAATATAATAACGTAAACTGAAGTTATTTTGATGTCAAAGGCTTCGTTTATTCGAACAATGTCACCAGACGACTTAAGTTTTTCTTCTCACGTAAAATTTCCTCGTAGTAAGTATGCCAGTAACTTTTTTATTTCCCGTTTTGTGGTAAAAAACGCGCTCTTCATTGGAATCAATTTTTTCAGCAACAATGTGAACACGTCGCTACAAGTTCGTACACAACAACTGATCGCCACCGTGCACGCCACCGCTGCACGCGTTGGTTTGGTCCAGCCTTAAGTCAACACGGTCAAATGACATGACCGTTAATATCGCATATTTGCGATTTCTCAAGGGAATGAAACCCTTCCGCTTCCCGTTGACCTAGAATCATGAAATTTGGCAAGAGCGAGGTCTTATGAAAGGAAGAAGAAGTTTTGTGAAAACTAGTAAGTATACCATTTTTTTACTGACCGTACCTATTATACTAACTAGAAGTGGACCATTAATAAGACCAAGAATGAATTATTGTCTATGATAAGACGTAGGTAATGTATAGAATGAACGAGAGCTACTTACCGACAAACACTTTACAGTTTGGCAGACTAACAATTTATTTTTGTGCGGACAAATATGAAAATATATGAATAAAAATTATGGCTAAAAAATCCGTTAATAATAGGACATATATAGATAAATTTGTATCGAATAATCGGTGCACGAGTCGAACTCGCACTTGGTTAGGTTTTTTTTTTCACTTGACCGCTCTTACTATTTGCAATCTTGTCAGCAACATAAAGAAATAAGGTAATCGCCAGCACCGCCGTTACTGAACGACAACCCCTTAAAAAATAAGATGTAGGCAATTTATTTAAGTAGCAGCCCGTAGAATTTTGAAGATTAGCAGCTAGTCTTTTCTGCGATTAAAGTGATAATTGTCATGTGAAGCCCCCGGGACGCGGCCGGCCGCGGCCAGCTGAATTATTAAAACGCAAACACTTCTACCAACGAGTGGTACCGGTACGGTCGAAATTTGGATATAAATTATTGCAACGTTCTAGTGTTGTTTTTTTTTTAATTCTCTCTTCAAAATTTTCGTTTCAATTTGAGCCGTCACATTACTGACAGGTCCGATGCATTCGACGTTTTTTTATTATTTTTTAAGTCGATTTACACCTCCTTTTTATTCATATGACGCACAAAATAGTCTACGACTAGGTTCGTTAGAAAATTTTTTTAGAACTATGGTTATTTCGAAGCTTGATTATTATAAAAGTAATTCTGTATAACATAGGTAGTTGTATGAATTCCCAACAAAAAGTAGGAATACCGGGATAGCGTGAAAGTGAGAGGTACACTTTTTAGGGTTCCGTGCCTCAAAAAGAAAAGACGAAATCTCTTTATACCATCACTTCGTTGTCTTTCTGTCCGTCTGTCTGTTAAGACCCTTTTCTCGAAAATGCATACAGATTTATATTGAATACTCGGGTCTACGGTCTCTTACAGCTGTGAAAAAGTCATATCTGTAAGTTAACACAGTCACAAGAAATGATCGTGTATGTCGCATATTTTGCGATTTCACAAAGTAATCAAAGCCTTATAGGGTACTTCCCGTTGACTTAGAATCATGAAGCAAATACAAAGAGATGTTATAAGCATCTAGGTCCAGCTCCTATCACCAGAGTCCTGACGTCACGCATTTTTAGTTTTAGCTACTTAACGCCAGAGGCGCTGACATCAGTCGATCTTTTTATCTGTCGGATTAGTACGTCGTACGCTCTTCTTTTATTTTAGTTTTAAATTACCTAAATACAAAATGAAATGTTGTATTCTATCGTGCAAAAGTTACACAGACGACAGAAACAAAGTGAACGAAAAAAAATATATCTTTCCATTTGTAAGTACATTAAACAAGCATTATTAATTTATTACTTGACGTATTTCTTCTAGAATGTTCGACGCCACATGGACGCTTCTGTCAATGTCCCGATAAAGCACAAAAGGCCCTCTAGTGGCGAGTAAAAATACTAACGAAAACGTAGGATGTATTAAGGGCGAAAACAAAACACGTGAATTAATATAAGCAGTTTTAACGATTTTTATTTTTAGATTATATTGACACAGCACCTAATAAATTATCTTTCTCCTACGAATGTCTCTTTTACTGCCAATAATGCTGGCATTTTAGTCTGTACTAGCACTGCTGCCACTTAGTAATGTATAGCGGAACTTTTATGTTAACGTCAATAATGCTGGCATTTTAGTAATTCTACTCGCTACAAGGTGACAGTGGCGTCGCGCACCCTCCCCCTGCACCCCGATTTCCGGCTTCACTTGATTTCATACGGAAAACGCGATAGGGCACCTCCTCTTTGTATTTGCTTCATGCTTAGAATCGTGCAATTTGGCGAGAAGCAAGGTCTTATAGCACGTTAAGTAAAAATATGAAAACCGTAAATATGTACATAGTTAGGAACTTATATAAGTTTGTACGGAATCCTCGGCGCGCGAGTCCAAATCCCACCAGCAGGCGGAGTACGGGCGGCCAAGACTGGACTTGAGTCACGCTTTATCTCACAATTTCCGTGACATAATCTCGATGTCTTAAGGCGACTAGAGACCTGAAATGGTGGTTTTTGGAGGCGAACTACTCTTAAACTAGCCGGTAAAAAAATCTACAAAAAATATATTTTACGCTTTGATATGTGCCCCATAAACTGTACATTTGAAAAGTTTGAAGTATATTAAATAGTATGCAAAAAAAAATTTTGAAATGAGTCTGTTTTCAAATTTAATTTCCGAACTGCTCCTAAACTACAAATGATATGTTTATGGTTGTTGATAGACCTAAATGTAAATTAATTACTCTTGAAACTGTACATTTTTTATTTTAAAATAATTATTAGTTTTTACAAAAATATTTTTTTATCACTTGCACAGCAAACCGTCGTGAACAGGCGACGAGAATCAGTGTAGCGCTGACATTCAAGGAGGAAGGCTGCGCGCTGCGCTGCCGCCATCCACTTGTTACGCGACATCGTAAAATCGATTGCTAGGGTGCTTACACTTCTCACATGCGATAGTGAATACGATACGCGCTTCTTTAGTGCAAGACGTGTAATTTACTTATTGTGTGCGAAATGACGCTTTTTGTGATTATAAGAACAATTTAGTCTAAGGCAGTCTAGAAGTATGCGAATTAGAGATCCTGAATATAATAGAATATGCTATAAAAAAACAATAGTGACTTTACATCTGATTTCACAAATTGGCAACGTACACTGTGGTTCTTGTGGGGGTTGCAGTTTTGCTGCGAATCTCACAGGAGCCACATGTATTATAGGTAACTGTTGCCACTTACCAACAGGTGGGCAGTTTGCTTGTTTGCTAACTTATCGCAATAAAAAAAAGTTGCGTCGAAGAGAAGGCATAATCAAGACGAAAATACACCTATTGAAAAAAAACAGGAAATGAGCAATAAAGCCACTGAAGAAATAAATAAACAAAAAACCGGCCAAGTGCGAGTCGGACTCGCCCATGAAGGGTTCCGTAGCAGCAAGTAACATAATATAAAAGTTCTTGTAGTTCGTTGTAACTTTGATCGATATTTTAATAATAGTGTATATTTTTAAATTACGTTATTGATAAGTAAACATTATAATTAGGTAAATGATGGGATTTTTATTAATAGAAAAAAATGGTTCACGGTTTATGCATAAGGTTCATGTTTATGAAATTAAATGTTTTTTTATTTTTTTATTTGAGTTGATTGAATAAGGGCCGATTTTTCAATAGTCAGATAATTTTTATCTGCGGAATAAATATGACAGTTTGACAACTTTTTTATATAAAAAATCTGTCAAACCGCCATATTTATTATGCAGTTAAAGGTTATCTGACGATTGAAAAATCGGCCCTAAAAGGTAAATTGCAGTTTACGATTTTTGACGTATTAAAAAAAAACTACTTACTAGATCTCGTTCAAACCAATTTTCGGTGGACGTTTGCATGGTAATGTACATCACATATTTTTTTGTAGTTTTATCATTCTCTTATTTTAGAAGTTACGGGGGGGGGAGGGGGACACATTTTACCACTTTGGAAGTGTCTCTCGCGTAAACTATTCAGTTTAGAAAAAAATTATGGATAGATGTATGGGTATGGGTATGGGTTGGGTTTGGGTTTGATAAAAAAAAAATTTTTGAGTTTCAGTTCTAAGTATGGGGACCCTTAAAATTTATTGTTTATTTTTGTGTGAAAATCTTAATGCGTTTCACAGAATACATGTACTTACCAAGTTTCAGCAGTATAGTTCGTATAGTTTTGGAAAAAAGTGGCTGTGACATACGGACGGGCAGACAGACAGACAGACATGACGAATCCATAAGGGTTCCGTTTTTTTCCATTTGACTACGGAACCCTAAAAAGCGAAGGGTAGAAAACGAAGAGACAAAAAGTCACAATACCGAATTTGTTAGTCCTTTACGTGAAAGGTTTTTCGGAATTTTAATATTTGTGGATAATTAAATGAATAAAGTATTTTTTATTCTTGAATTTTTCTTTCATGGACATACAAAAAGACAGACATTTTCATTACTTTTATGAGAAAATCGTGAGTTGAGCCGAAACCTACCCGTGTTAACAAGGTCATAAAAAAATTATGGCGGCATTGAAAAATCGAAATTGTAAAATTAATTTTGAAATCCCGCATACAAATAGGTCTACCTATACAATTTCGAATTTTCAATGACGACATATCTTTACATGACTACGTTAACATAGGTAGGTTTCGGGTTGATAGGGTATTGACGAAACACGGTGTATAATATAGTTCAAGCTCACGATTTTGTCATAAAACTAATGATGTTTGTCTGTCTGTCTCTTTGTATGTCAATGAACACCTTGCTAAATATACATTTGACTGCTATCTTGGCTAAGCTGGGTTCGATTCATCAGCATGACCATTTTATTATTCAAACTGACTGACTGAACAACTTGAATGAAGTTACTTTTTTCATAACTATACCTGTAACACATCAATAATGTGCTATTTTTACTCAGGATTGTATACATATAAATAAAAAAACAAGATAACTTTTTTTTTTTTTTTTTTTTTTTTTTTTTTTTTTTTTTTTTTGGCGGTAGGTGTCAAAAAGTAAACACGCAAATTTAAGTAGCACAGTTTTATTTTCAGCTGTATTTACAGTTATTTAGCATTATTTTGGTTCTATACCTATTTACTTAAAATTACTAAAGTCTACTTACATTACCAAAACATTTAATGTAACATTTGTGAAGTATCACACCACCTGCTAGCTCACCATCTCACTGTGATAGAGGATTGCACTAAACAAACACATCATGGCACAATTGGCAAATATATTGTCTGCACAAATTAGTCTTGAAGATCGTGTCTCCAAGAAAATGCAAGAGCTTCAGGAACAGCTCAACTTAGCACCTCAAAAAGACACTGTATCTAAGATTGCTGAGGAGTTCCGTATGTTCAGAGAACTTACTTTCAACATGTTTGGACTTCTTCGGACCCAGATTTTGGATTGCATGAACCAGATTGACATTGTTGAATCAAGAAACAGGCAGAAAGCGCTGGTTTTCCTGGGGATGCCTGAAGGTGACAAGGAGGACTGTTGTAAGTTAGTCGCTAACATTATCCACACAACTATGGGTCTTGTAGATCTTCCTGCTTCATCAAAGTCCTGCCATAGATTGGGTACCATCAACAAAGAACACCATCGGCCCATAGTAATATGGTTTTCTCATTTTGAAGCTAGATCAACTGTGTGGAACGCTAAAACGCATCTTAAAGGCTCCAATATATCAGTGCGGGAATTCTTAACAAAAAGCAGGCAAATCATATTCAGTAGGGCCCGGTCACATTTCGGTATGCGCTCTTGCTGGACGTTGGATGGCATTGTTCATGTTAAAACATCTGATGGCAAAAGACATAAATTGGTTGGATTGGACATGTTGACAGCACTAATCACTGCTTTTCCAAAGAAATCTACAGGCCCTGAGGACAAAAATTAAGAAACAATTAATTGATTATTTTTTTTGCAATCATACATATTGAGTTCATCTGACTATAGCATGTATAAGCCAATTTCTTTTAAAGTTTATAGTCTTACCTGATAATTGTATGTAACATTACATGGGTATAGCCATCATTCTTATCGCTTTGTAAGCTTGGCTTCTTGTGAAACAGAATTTGCTTTTTATCTTGTGTAATAGCTATTTCAGAATGATCACACAATGAGCTCTATAATTAGTATGTTGCTATGAATTCATGGCTAATATGGCTTGGTTTTCAATTTGGTTATTTGTTTAATTTCATCTAAGGACCGTTTCCTTACTATAGATTACTTAGTACTTAAATTTTTTTTTTTTTTACAACAATTTAATAATCAATCTCCATAAGTTTTATGAACTGCTCTATTGTAGACTAGCTAAATTTTTGTTTTTGTTGTACTCGTATTTTGCTAGATACGAAACTCACTTCCACACTTCAAGTAAACCAGACTCATACGTTATAACAGACGCAGACGAGTAAATTAAGTGAAGGTACATAATGGTAATGGTGATTTATTAGTTGGAAATACATATTATTTTTGTTTTGATTTTTTTCTCTGTACAAAATTGTAGAAAGAAGGGTAGGGAAGTTAAAGTCATTCATCCTTCCCCGTAGTCCGAATTGAGAATATCACTTTGTTTGCACTGACTGTAATGTTAGTAATGTCGGCGCATTTCGGACCACGGTGCTTGTTATTTGTTATTCATTTGTATTTTATTTTTTTGTTTGCTACTTGTTCTGTTCAGTTAGGTATGCAGAGAGAATTGCTATGTAGCCTAGACTGATAGTGTTTTGTGCTTTATGTTCAATATTGGTGTTTATATATAATATTACGCTTTTTGTGAGCTGGCGGGTGGTGCAGTAAAGTGTATATAGTTTTATTCTGTACCATATGTAGATTTTTTTAGACATTTTTATTCATTATTATATATTACTTATTATTTAAATAATGCCTATAGATGATTTATATTTTTCTGCCGAAGACGCATCAACTTCATCTAGTGAAGAAAGTTTCCTCTCTGTAACCGAAAGCCTAAGTGATAATTTAACTAACAATTTTAATCGCTCACCTAGCCGTCAAATAAATGTATGCCACATCAATGCACAGAGCATCCCAAGCCATTATGGTGAACTACATGACATATTCTCCCAATGTAATGTTCACGCTATCTTGGTTTCCGAATCTTGGTTTAAGCCCCATCTTCCTTCTACTTCGTACCCACTTCCAGGATTTACACTCGTCAGAAACGACCGCATTGGAAGAGGTGGTGGAGGTGTAGCTATATATCTCCGGAGTGATTTTCCCTTTAAAATTATTACTGCTTCCACCCCCCAATATTCGGCTTCGGCTGAATATTTATTTTTGGAAGTTGGCGTTGGGAGTGCTAAATTAGTGCTTGGGGTAGTTTACTGTCCTCCCTCTATTGACTATTTCACTGACCTCGAATCAGTTTTAGAATCCTTAGGGTCTGATTATGCACACCACATCATCATGGGTGACTTTAATACCAATATCCTTTGTCCCCAATTTCCTCGTCCTCGCAAGCTTTTGCAAGTCATTGAATCAAACAGTCTACATGTTCTGCCTCTTCAATCAACACACGTAAATACCGGTGGAAATGACTCTTGGCTTGACATAATGCTTGTTTCAAATCCCAGTCTTGTATCTTGCCATGGCCAACATCCTGCTCCTGGTTTCTCTCACCACGATCTTATCTTCCTTTCTTATATCCTTAAGCCTCCCAAACCAATTCCTAAAGTACTGTACAAGCGTAATTTTGCTGGGATCGATGTTTCTAAATTCCGATCTGACGCATCTAGGATAAACTGGGAGCCCGTATTTCTCGCTAGTGCAGTTGACGATAAGATTGAAGCTTTTAACAATATTGTAACTCAGCTTTACAACACTCATGCTCCAATTCGTAAAATAAAATTAAAACACAAGCCTGCACCTTGGATATCAGAAGAAATTAGGAAAGCCATGAGGAGAAGAGACAAAGCATTTCAAAAGTTTAAGAAAGAACGCACCGATGAGAAATGGAATGCTTACAAAGTTGCAAGGAATCGGTGTAACCAGGTGATACGTAATGCTAAACGCCGCCACATACTTGACAATATCTCATCTTCTACGTCTGCCTCCATCTGGAAGTTCCTAGGAACCCTAGGTATAGGCAAAACTCGCCACTCTGACCTTCCTAACTCCATTTCTTTGGATGATCTAAATTGTCATTTTGCCAATAATGCTCATCATCAAAGCCTTAACACTGAAAACACCACGGCGTACATAGCTGGGCTTCCAATGCCAAACATCGCTCCTTTCGACTTTTCACCAATGTCATCGGATGAGATTAAAAAGATAATCCTATCAATTAAATCTAATGCTGTTGGTTGCGATAACATCAGCCGTCAAATGATTATATCCATCCTCGAGCACTCCCTTCCTGCGATCACTGAAATCGTAAATTTTTCCCTTGATTCTGCAACTTTCCCCACCCTTTGGCGGAAAGCCTTTGTTCGCCCTCTTCCTAAAGTCCCTAACCCAACTGTCCTCAATCAATTCCGCCCCATTTCTATCCTTCCTTATCTATCCAAAGTGCTCGAGGCTTGTGTGCATAAGCAATTTTCCTCATTTATCCACAGAAACCTACTTCTGAGTCATTTTCAGTCCGGCTTTAGACCTGGTCACAGTACTTCTTCTGCTCTCCTCAAGGTGACCGGGGACATTAGGGCTGGAATTGAAGACAGAAAGATTACCTTACTCATTCTTGTTGATTTCACGAATGCGTTCAACACTGTTCACCATGATATTTTGTTATCAATGTTATCTCATCTAAAGGTCTCACCCAAGGTAATTGAGTGGTTCTCTTCATATCTTCGGGGACGACAGCAGTCGGTCATTTGGGAAGAGTTGTCTTCCTCATGGCGTAATCTTGACGCTGGCGTTCCTCAAGGTGGCATTCTATCTCCACTTCTTTTTTCAGTTTTTATAAACTTTATTACCCATCATATTCGCTGTGCGTATCACCTGTATGCTGACGATTTGCAACTTTATACTCATGCAGATGTTGATAGTATAAATGATGCCATTGCTATAATCAATCAAGATCTCAAAAGTATTAAGGATTGGTCCGAGCAATTTGGAGTCCGCGTTAACCCAAATAAATGCCAGGCGATAATGGTGGGCAGTTCCAGGTTCATATCTAGACTGGAGCATCAGAACCTTCATCCCGTAATTTTTGATGGTGAAGTTATCCCTTTGAGCAACAGTGTCAAGGATTTGGGGTTGCATATAGATTCAACGCTCAACTGGCAACCTCAGGTAACTAACGTTTGTCAGAGGGTTACTGGAACTCTGAGATCTCTCTACCGACTGAAAAACTTTCTGCCTATTGACATCAAAAAAATGCTTGTACAGTCTTTAATTTTTCCTATAATAGACTATGGTGATGTGTGCTATTTCGACCTGAATGCAGATCTACTCAACAAACTTGACCGACTTCTAAATAACTGCATTCGATTCGTCTTTAATTTAAGGAAATATGATCATGTTTCGGCATTCCGAATGCGCTTAAAATGGTTACCTATTCGGCAGCGTAGGCAGATGAGAGCCTTAATGACTTTATACTCCTTACTTCATAACCCTAACATACCCTCCTACCTCAAGACACATTTTCAGAACTTATGTACCTCTCATAACAAAACCCTTCGTTCTGCCTTCAATGGTATTCTCATAGTTCCTCCTCATCGCTCTGATATTGTTCACTCATCCTTTTTTGTCCAATCTATTCTTTTATGGAACGCCCTCCCTCTAGAGGTAAGTAACGCCCCAAGCAAGCTTAGCTTCAAACATAAATTGCGAAGGCATTTTGCACAACAGAATTGATTTTTTTTTTAGACATTGGCAATCAAATGATTGCAATTATCTCGTTGGTCGTAGGCATTTTAGATAATATATATTAGTTTATTTTAATTATTTTATTTGTGTAGTAGAATTTTATGTTATATATAATATTCTTAATAAGCTGTTCCATTTCTCGGTACATCTACCGCATCACCCTTTTCTGCACCACCCTAAGGTTGACTGGAAGAAAATGCCACAGGCATTAAGTCCGCCTTTGTACGAACATTGTGTACATAAAGAATAAATAAATAAATAAATAAATAACCTTGTATCTACATAGGTCATACTGTTTCCGAAATTGGTCACTTACATAAACAATACTAGCTGTGCCCGCGAACTACGTTTCGCCATATATTTTTTTCCCGTTTTTACAAAATTTTTCATTGATGCTCAGCTCCTATTAGTCATAGCGCGATGTTGATGCCTTCCTCGTTAAAAGGGCTATCCAACACAAAAATAATTTTTCAATTTGAATCAGTAGTTCTTGAGATTGGCGCGTTCAAATAAACAAACAAACTCTTCAGTTTTATAATATTCGTAAGTATAGATTTAAAAAGTTATTACTACCTACATTTGAAAATTGAACGCTTTAGCTGAAGAATACAATTTGCTTCATTTGACTGTCAATTGTTTTCTCATTGTGGCGTCATTTTAAAAATTGCGTGATTACAATAAAATGGATTATGTCGGGAAATTGGCATGATTTTTTACGATTTTATGTCTAATTTGACAGCTCAGCAGAGTCTCGCTCGGCTTCAATCTGCTTTAGGTGAAGAAGCAACATGCAAGACGACTTTTAATAGCTCTTTGCAGAATTCAAAGGCGTTCGGACAGGACTGGACTTCAAACTGGACACGTGACTACTGTTGCTTTAGAAAATTGTCGTACCGTGACTGGTACACGACCATTTGTTTACCGGAAATTATTTATAAGCTCCGTGAAAATAACGCTCAACGCCGTATTATCTTGTACCACGACAATGCAAGTTCCCACACGGCCAGACAGACAATTGAGTTTTTGAAGGCGAAAAACGTACAACTTATGATGAGTCATCCTGCATACGGTCCTGGGGGCCAATCGCGATACAGTTCTAACGGACCGCTGAGGATCAACTCCAATCCAGTTCTAATTACAATTCAACTTTGGACAAAATTGGTAACGCGCTAATTTCTACATGAGAGTGGAACCGCAAGCGAAACTGGATCTAATTTGGAGCTCTAGAGATAACAGAGAGAAAAAGAACAGAAAAACACTCAACATTGATAAAAGCCAAACTTCAATCCAAAAAAAAAGGAGCGCCGCATGAACTTTGTATTTTGACAGCAGTTTCGTACCAATATCAATCGGGTTGCGTTTCAATCTCCTGTCAAAACATTACCGCGATACGAACGATCATAAAAGTTGTAGTTTAGTCGTAGTTAAATTCCAATTCAACTACATTTATTTATCGCTATTAGTCTCCTGACCTGGCACCATGTGACTTTTTTCTGTTCCCAAAAATCAAGAACCAATTACGCGATCAACGATTTTCATCACCAGAAGAGGCTGTATTTAAAAAAAATACATGTTTGACCATTAGCAGTATTTTTTATTACTGATTCCGGAAACTTTTAGTGCGCCCCAAGTAGTATTATTGCATTGCATAGTCCCAAAAAATGTAACACCGACGTACACCCTACTATTGATATTTAGATGCGAGGTAACGGCGGGTGGCGCGGCGCGAACACTAGGCCACGCCCGTACGCTCAAGGCCATTGGCGGCTATAGGGGCCTTAAAGAGTAGCACGGCGGCGCGGATTTCCTGACGTGATGAAAATTTCTTGACGGTCGTCAAAGGACACGTGTGAGTGTGACTGAGTTTTATCACAAATTTCTTGGTGTAGTTGTAGCAAGGGCTTTAATACTTTGGAAGATGTAGCAGCAGTCGGAGCACAGGCACGTCAAGAAATTTGTGATAAAACTCGGTCACACGTGTCCCTTGACGACCGTCAAGAAATTTTCATCACGTCAGGAAATCCGCGCCGCCGTGCTACTCTTTAAGACATAGAGATTATGTGACTGAAACTGTGCGATAATGCGTGACTCAAGTCCAGTCTTGGCAGCCCGTGCTGCGCCTGCTGCAGGCGGAGTACGGACTGCCAGGAAATTTGTGATAAAACTCAGTCACACCTATTGACACTGACCAGCGTCAAGAAATGTTGATCACGTCAGTTAAATATGCGCCGCCGTGCTACTCTTTAAGACATAAAGATTATGTCACAGGAATTGTGAGATAATGCAAGTCTTACAGGAACCACATGTGCTATATATATATGCGATTGTAGCCACTTACCATCAGGTGGGCAACAGGGCTTCCTCTTCGGTGAGATATTGATGACGTTAGTAAGATCATTCAGATTTAATACTGATTGCGTGAATAACAATTTACCAATGCAATTATGTCTTACTTGATACTACACAATTCTTTATAAGCTTGGAAGTAGTAAAATTTTTTATTGCTTAGGCAATTACGCCTCATTTTTATGGTTTCCGACTAGGCATCGCAATTGGAAAGACCGAAATCAAAGGAGATTTTTTTTTATTGCAGAAAGTTGGCAAACAAGCAAACTGCCCACCTGATAGTAAGTGGTAACAGTCACCTATAATACATGTGGCTCTTGTGAGATTCGCAGCAAAACTGCAACCCCCACAAGAACCACAGCGTACGTTGCCAACTTGTGACACAAGATGTAAAGTCACAGTACCCAGTGATTTCACTGCCATATCTTACCCTTCAAACCGGAACACAGCAATGCAAGCACTGCTGCTTTGCGGCAGAAATAGGTATAGGGATACTTGCATTAAATTCAGTGTAGGAAGTTTAGTCCTCGTGATATTTAAATACGAGTATGTCACTTACCGTGTAGTACCGTGTTAAGAAAGCAGGTGTCGCCGCTTCCTTTCTTCCCATGGATGTGGCAAGAGTCGACTTCCCGATTTCTTTATTCACGAACGATTTGTTTTGCTACGGACAGTTATATTATGTTCACATGTTTTTCATAGAATAATAGTTTTTGTATACATATAGAAACCGGGCATTAGTGAGTTTACCGCAATTACCAGAGGGCGACTCAGTACCCCTAGTATGAGTTTTCATCGTCATCGAGCTCGATCAATCGTATCGTCTCCTCTCCATACATTGACTAGTAGCGCTCCTAGCGTCCAATAGCAGGAACTAATATTGGCAGTATGAGTCAATTCGAGGCCTCGATTTACGAAATCGTCTATCGTTGGCGCTCGAAAAGTGCATTTTGGCAGTATAAGTTGCTGTTTTGACAGTTCTCACGAAGTATTTCGAGACGAAATTTCGTATCGAGTGACGATACAAAAAATTCAGTGAGAGGTAATGTGATAGCTAGTTTTAAAAGCCAAATTAATATTTCTTTGGCAATAACATTAGTGGAAGAGTTTGACAAAACCGGCTGATATTTTTAAGAAAGCCGGGAGTTAAAACAACGGTCGTAAATATGTAATAAAAGGTAAGACCATAAGAGGTTATGTTTCTCTGTGTTAACTTTATTTTATTACTAATGTAGAGGGTGCTTTGTTGTAGGTGTTGTAAATGCTTTGCTGATATTTGAGAAGAAAGACTTGACAAGACATTTTGATAAAGACAAGACAATCAATAAGACTAACTCGCTGCATTTTCTAATAAATCATCCTAACCCTAGTGACCAAAAATATAGTAAACAAATTGATAAAATTTCTTGCTGAAGGACAGTATGGCGCATAAGTTGGTAAGATATTTATTGTAATAATTCATTAAATCATTTCTCTCTATAGGAATAATTATGAGAAGGTTACATACCTAGCTACATGTTTCCATTTATAAGATTTGGTGCTGTGTTATGCCCCATACTACATAATTATTTAATAAAAGTGGGATCCTTTTATCTTGATGACAAAAATAAATTACATTTTTAATCATACATTGAGCTATTTGTGTGTATTCAGTTACATTTGTTGTTACATAGGTACCTATATGAAGAAATGTAGCTAATTACTGTTAATTTTTGTTTCAGCTTTCATTTATATGGTTTGTATGGGTTGGCTACCACTCAACCACTCAGCATATTTACTCCATAAAATGAAATAGAACATTTACATAACTATACAAAACATGTCAATTCATTGAATTCATTTGTCAATGTACAAATGGTATAAGCAAGCACCGAACTCAAGATTACCTGCTTATGATTATAAACTTCACACTTATGGAAGTGCTTTATTAAATTGCCATAGTATGCTAAAGATTCACAAATCCAATGCTTCCTGTAAGTTTAAAGAAAATTATATACCAACTAGGTATGTGCAAGATATTAAAAATTGACATAAGAGGTATTTTATTTGCTGAATCTTTATGAAAGTAGATAATTTTATATGAAAAATAATATTGGTAACTACTTATCTTTATGAAGAAAAAATGTAACTAAAGAATTAATACTATTAATTTTTGAGGAGTAGGTAAATTGTAGATGGCTATTGCTTGGAATATTTAAACCACAAAGGTGGCTTTATGTTAATTGAAGAATGTTATGTCCTCTGTGTAAGTTATTAAAAGTGGCATTTTATTTTAATTCGGAAATGTAATTTATAAATTATAAATGGTTGATTGTATCATTAAAAAATAAAGATTCATTAAAAAGTAAGTAAATCTAACTTTTATTGTATAAATTTCATAATCCTGTTACTGACTTCAAGAATAATGAAGATTTCACTGAGATTTTACCATACCATATGGGAATAGTGGTGTAATGTGTTTAATATTGCATATTACTCAATAATAAAATATATGTATAAAAAGCAAATGGTGTGAATGAGAATCTTCTCTTTTATGAAATTCATAAAAACAATTACTATACTACCAGTGTTTCATGGTTTCCAATCTACATCATGGATCATAAACATACATATCACTACTGGGCAAGGGTCTCTTAATTTCACGGGTTTTCATAATGAAATAAAAAACCAGAGTAAATAATTTATGTTTAATTTTACAAAGACTGGAAACATATAACTTTAATTTAAATATTATCAATATAATATTTTCCATTTACATGAAATTGATGAAATCGCTAAGGACAACGCCTCTACTGAAAGAATAGAATAGAAAATTTTCCATTTTACACTATTGTATACAAAGCAAATACAAAGGAATATTTCCTTAAATTAACTGAATAATGAAAAAATAAGTATTAGGACAAATTCTTGAAAAAGTAACATTGTCGCTTAAAAATAGGCTCATCAAACCAGGATCAGTGGAAAAGTAGGTTTGCTTTTTGATTTGGCTTTTATGGGAATGATTGTGGTCCGACCTCTATACTTTAAAAAGGAAGACTACATCAAAGTACCACAGGACACCCATAAACAAGTCCCATTTGCCGTTTCACACTGTTTTGAAGTGAGGTTGTGTTGGATTCAAAATCATGGTAGTGCCAAGATTCACCCATTTAAATAATGTAATACAATTTAAACTTTTCAAATATGAAATGTTTCTATTTTGATGAAAGGACAACTACCTATTATGACTAAAGTTAAATATCTTTGTAAACACACACTTTGAAATCCAAGTTATTTCCTCCTATTGCACGAAAAATGGTTCTGCTTCTTCATCTTGAATTTATCTTTATAGTAACAGCTTTTTATGTTCGCTTGAAGGAATCCAAATCCTCCTCCCTGTTAATTCCATATTGCCGCCGGCAACTTGGTCTTTTGAGTTGTAGTTGACCTGCCTTAGATATCTTCAGCAGCTTCTAGAGATCTTCGATTTCTCTTTTTATATATAATTCTAAACATATTCAATTATTTTCTTGAATTGCGTACTATGCACTAGTACGGTTCATATTTATGAGTTAAACCTATAAAATAAGAATAATTGGTTGTATTAGATACAAATAACCCATCATATTTAAATAAATAAAAGAATACATGAACACACCGCCAATAATTAAACTTACTTTTTGTCTGTTTTTGCATTATCAACAAATAAAATTAAAAATTCACATCATAACATAACCTCAAAACGGTGTGGCCCCTTTTTTTCTGCTTTTCTACTAAAAGTTTAGAAAATATCTACTTAAACATTATTAAAATAAATTAAGTCCATATTACATTCGTGTAATAAAATCTGCGGAAGAACGAATACATTTATATTTTAATAGATTTTTTTAGCGTGTAAAGTTATAATCACCTCCTAGAGTATTTTGCACTGATGTACCCTATTTTTGATTTATTTATTTGTCCGTTTTGTACAAAACGGACAAATCTTTTTATATCTATATTTTTCATATTAGTAAAATCTCCAAAAACTACAAGAATTCTTTACGGAATTACGAACTAAATGCTTAATTTCCATGCTTTAAATCTACTAAAAAAGTAAAAATATACCAAAAGTGGTATCACCGAATTTTAGTGAAACGTCGAGTTATGAATGAATGCTACGTGTCTCTTTTTAGCACATATAAAGTGAAAGAGATAGAGAATAAGCAATATGAAGTTCGTTCAATCGAGTGATCGTGAGCTCGATATGGTGAAGACGCGCGATCGAATTGTAAACTCATACTACCAATTGACTCGATGACGATCAACGTTATCGTTTACTCGACGACGATCACTCGATCGGTTTTGAGAAAACTCATACTAGGGGTACTGTACCAGAGTCATCTGAGCGGTACCTATTTTACATTCTTACCTATTTTTGTCTCAAAGCAGCGGATCTTGCATTGCTCTTCTGGTAACACAGGCAGAGCAATTACTGGGTACTGTGACTTGAGTGTATTTCACCCTATTGTGTGGTGCATCCTAGGCTATCGGGCAGAAGTCTGACGAGTGGCCCCCGTGTAGAAGGGCGTGGGATGGCCGAGTTCTACTCGGTGAGTCACTTCGTGTGGTCACTAAGGCCGCTTTGCTGAGGTTGGCCTTTGGAGCTTTGGATCGATGGTGCGGCAGTGGATCCTGTGGGGTCTACCGTCGGGCATTGAGCGGGTCCAGCGTACTGAGCGTTGGGCGGCGTGAATGACAACTACATTGAAAAATTACCCGATCCCTCGTTGCCCTGGGGAATCTCTCCATTTTTGGGTGGCGTGAGAGGCTCGTCACAGGTGAGCAGACCCCGACGAGGTCGTGGTAATGTCCGTGAGGGTTCTTATGACCTCGTCCGGCAGCAATGCGTCCCTTGGACATGACGAGCCATGATGTCACTGAGGACACCGAAGGGTTTATTGGATAGTTGCGTTACTTTGCCGTCGAGTCGACTCGACGGCGCAGCTCCAATAAGATTCGCCATATTGGCCTCATAAAAAAAGGGGGTTGCATATTTGCAACCCCCTTTTTTACGAGGGGAATACATTTTCACACTGTTTAAACCAATTGGTTTACGCCACTGTTTAAACCAATAAGATTCGCCTTATTGGCCTTTAGTCTTATCTTATTCGAGCTGCGTGTACTGCTTATGTGTCTGTAGCCACTAACCATCAGATGGGCACTTAATTTTCCAACTTTGTTGTTAAAATTATAGTTATATGAATAAAATAAAGTTATATGAAAATATACCGGAGGGAGACTCTGTACTAGGGTCGTCTGCTTGGGTACCTCCTTCTTATCTTTTTCTGCTGCAAAGCAGCAGTGCTTGCATTGCTCCAGTTTTAAGGGTAAGATAATATGGCAGTGAAATTACTGGGTACCGTGACTTTACATCAGACATCACAATTTGGCAATGTACAGCACTGCGGTTCTTGTGGGGGTTGCAGTTTTGCTGCGAATCTCACAGGAGCTACATGTATTATAGGTGACTGTTACCACTTACCATCATGTGGACAATTTGCTTGTTTGTCAACTTAGTTGCAATAATCTATTTTTTATTTTGTAGTGTTTACATGAATAACTCCACTGTGTACATATGTAGTGGGTTATAGTCTTATCCAGGATCCTTGTGTAAGCGTTTGTTATATAGTTGTGATTGTAACCTGTTATATGTACCTATTAAATAAAAAAAAAATAAAAAAAAGAGGTTTGATTCAAAGAACTGCTCATTAGCCAATCAATTAACTAACTTTTTATTCCTGATTTAAGATCTGTATTATACTTACTTACCATGTTTCTTGTGATTAAATGATTTGATTTGAATTAGGCATCACTACTTGGATTTGCAATCAAATAAACCAAATGAAAAGTTGGCAACTGCGTTTATTGAATAATTAATTCCGTTTCCTTATTAATACTGTTACTATACAACGTTACATTTTGCCAGCCTTAACAAAATGCAAATATTGGATACAGTAATTATTTTACACACCTATTTAAATTTCGTCATACACAGTAAGGCCTCGTTTACGGAGACGCGGGGCGTTGCGCAGCGCGGCCCGCGGCGCGGCCCGCACAGGATTCAAATATATGGCGTTGTACGAGTGCGTTTACGGAGAAGCGATTTTACACGCCTTTGTTTGAAATGGCGCGTTTTTTACGGCCGAGCCCGCGGATGGCACCGCCGCGTCTCACGCGGCGTTTATCGCGGCGGCGCACGCAGCGACAATTCTCGATGAAGCGATGCCCGCCGCGTGCTTCGCTACACGCTTGAGGATGCGCCGCGGGTGCCGCGGCGGGCATCGCGGCGGGAATCGCGGTGGTCGCCGCCACGCTTCCCGTCTCGCATTTCTATGAACAACATCGTATATTGCCATTTGTTTGTGTTTACGCGTGCGATTAACCTTGCGTTCCGAATTGCGATAAAAGCGATAATATCGCGAATCCGACCAAATTGAATCGTCACAAAATATAAGGGCTATTGAATCAGTAGGTTATGTTGTGACTTTGGTCGGATTCCCGATATTATCACTTTTATCGTTTTACGGAACGCAGGGTATGAGTGCCGCGTCATGCGCCGCTCCACCGTAAACAGAAAAAACGTCGGACGCGCCGCGAGACGCCACGCCACACGCGACGCGCGACGCCCCGCGTCTCCGTAAACGAGGCCTAACTGTTATAATGAAAATTCAGTTATTATTGGACAAGCAAAATGGAAGAAGAGAGCTTAAAACTACACATCTATATTGAATATTCAATGATCAGATTTATCTAACAGTATACAATATAACTTTTATTACATCCATCCTCCATCAACAACGAAATTCTTATATCAATAATGATACATCAACATCGATTATAATTATTGATAGAAAATACTATAAAATATTACAAGTATTTTTTTAACAGTTTATAAGTAGATAGGTATTAGTAGAGCTAAAATAAATAACATTTTAAATCGTAATTAGTAGGTACTTACTTACTTTATGAAATTATGACTGGTTCAATTAGTGTTTATTTAGAGTAAGTAATTAACTTTTAAATAACACATCAAAGAAAGCTAGGTAGAACATTAGAACAACACAATATTTTATTACATAATGATAAAAACAGTAGGTATGTTAAATATTATTTTGTGAATTAGAAAACTTTGAATCCATATAAAAATAATCTTACAGAAACGATATTTTCTTCTTATACAAGTCGCCTTAATTTTTTATGAAAATTCAAGTCTTCTTTTGCGCAACATACTAGCTTTAGTTCGTAGCACCGTTATTGAATTGAAAATTGTAGCATTTGTCCAGTAGTTATCTCAACTCGTAACTAATATTTTATAACCTTTTTCGATAGCTTGAATAATATGAAATCTTTAAGATAATTGCAAATTTATTTGACAGAAGTCATAAAAAAACACTTGACAAAGAAAATTACTTCCATAACTGTTTGTCATTCATTTTATTTAATAGTATATAAATGAATGTTTGCATTTAAACAAAAACATGTCAATGCAGCATTTCGGATGTAATAATTTCACCGCGTCCATCTTTATCGCTGTCGCGTAATCCTAAATCTCCAGTGTCTTCAGCTAAATAAAGGCTTAATAATCATTAATGACTCCACAAAGACACGGTTTCAAAATCACAAATTCGCTTACAGGCTTCATTAGTTTTATTGACTTACTCAGCACAAGACATCTTTTGAAACGACTTGTAAATTCCCGAAGGACAAGCCGGCAGATGATAATGTAATTTTGAATTAACATGGAATTAAATTTTTGTACGAGATCCATAAGAAATTTTCAATCTTATTCTACTACATCAATTGCGTAGTATATTTATAGAGGTGAATAGTTTCACTCTGTGATATACATATATTTACGAAATGTTATCTAAAAATATTTTATTTATCCCATAAACTTCATAGCGATCAACTGTAGTAGGTATAATTAGTTGTTTTATTTAAAATATCAAGAATATCGTGGTTTAACGATAGCTCACTGCTGTTTTTAAAGAAACAAACCTTTGTATGATTATGACAATACCTAACTTATTCGTTTTTGATAAAAAAAACTTATTGTTCTTATGTAATCCTTAAAAGATCGTAACACCAATTGAACCAGTACCTAACTGCTGACTAGAACTTAGTAGCGAACGCTAAAATAAGCCTTTCCCCAGAAGTAGCACGCCTCTGCTATAGTATACTCGTATATGTAGAACAGGATATGTAGTAGGTAAGTCTTAAGTATCGGCTTCGAGGTTCGGTGAAGACACTTAGTTTGGCGATTCCATTTCGAGGCTCGACTCTGGAAAAAATAGAGCAACTTTAAATTTGTAGAGTGACTGACTTAAGACAAAACATTTTTTAATAATGGGAATCGTTTGAGATTGGAACATTTCTTTAATGTTTAATTAAATGTTTAATTTACTTATGAATAAATTAATTCTCTTCGAAGACCTGGATTTAACTGTTATCTGTAGGTAAGTACATTAAGTAATATTTCAAAGATAAACATAAAAAGATACAAAGTTACTACATGATGTGTGAAATTGCTTGAAATTTATATACCAAATGTGAACAAAAATTGTAACATTAAAAAAGTCATTAAAATTGATGAGGTATGTACTTATTTAAAAGCTATTATTTTACTATTTTTTTGATTTAGTCTGGGCTTGCCGATAATGAATTTGTATTTTTATTACTCTTGTACCTTTAACAACATTTCTTCATCTATACTTAATATTATAAAGGGGAAAGATTTGTATTTTTGTATGTTTGTTTTGAATAGGCTCCGAAACTACTAGACCGATTTAAAAAAATCTTTCACCATCAGAATGCTACATTATCCCTGATTAACATAGGCTACAAAATTGTTTTTACTACGGGAATATATAAAATTCCCACGAAAAAAACAGTAACGCGGGAGTAGCCACGAGCGGTAGGCTATTTTTCCTGCGGGAAAATATAAAATTACCACGGGAAAACAAAAAAAAATATTGTATAAGTTGACACAGTAGAACGCGCCGCGGCGGGCATTTTAGGTTCGACGTAAGTATACTTTTATTGATTACCTACTGCGCAAAGAAATTTAAATATTTAAGAAACCAAGCATTTAATTAAATACTGTTTTTTTTTCAATTAACACTTATGCATTTAACCTGATAGACTTGATCAAACTATACATGTATCAAAACTCGTACATATTATGTCACTATAACTACACATTAATATTTGTTTTTTAAACGTATCTTTATATCGATTTCCTTATTTTGTCTTGTCTGAGCTCAAAAAGTTAGGGCGAAATAATAATTATCTAAACGCCTAATATTTTGGTTGAAACATTTCCCGCGTAGCGGAATTTAATTAGTGTTACGGCAAAACACTCACCGTCCGTCCATTTCTTGCCGCGCATCCCAACAAAGCCCATTTGGGACTTTCTCTTCGGCCACGGGCCGCCGGGGCCCAGCAAAAACCGGATCTCCTGCGCGCCGCTATTCTTCAGGTCCTTCTTGCCCCTGACGCCGATGAATTTGCCCCTAAAGGTGAGGTCGTAGGGCCGCTTATTCTGCACGGATTTCTTGCCGCGCACGCCGTAAAACTGGTGCATCTTGGCCGCTCGCTTTTCCACCTCGTTCGTGATCCTCTCGGCCTCGCCCTCCTGTGGCGGCTCCGTCACCGTTTCGAGCGGAGCGCCTTGCAGCTTTTGCAGATATTCGTTCAGTATCTCGTTGAGGATCGGGAAGTCATAATTCTCGGTGACCTCGTCGCTCGACGCGTAGTCGATTTGGCCTATCAAGGAACCCCGTTTCGGTGCGAGCTCGTAGCTCGGGTAAAGATCGGGAAACAGTTCCTTCTTCCCCCTCATGCCGACGAATCCCATTGGAGCGCGTTTCTCCTCGTTGTCTAGGAGGTCGAATATGTTTTTCTTCCCTTTGACGCCGACGAAGAACTGTGGCTTCCTTTTGTAGAACTGCTCGGTGGATTCGGAGTCGTACTTCTTCCCGCGCATGCCGAGGAAACCTTGGGGCACGCGCTTGTGGATCTCCTGCCCCGAAATGGCATATATCAGTTGGATTGCGACGAGCAGAAAGTATTTTCTTGACGCTCCCATTGCTCAGATCTGTAACAAATGGATACAGTTATTATTGTAGTTTTATAATTACTAGATGAGGATAACTATCTTATATACAATATGGACCGCAAACAAGTATACGACATACAATGGTCTCAAATACAGAAAATAACTTTTAAAGCAATCATTTTTCTCCATAGGTATAATTATTCTATAAGAATATTAAAGATCCTCGACAGCTAATATTAGGTCCTTACATATGAAATTGTCGTTTTGCATAATGGCCACTTTGATCTCAAATATCTCCTCTATGGTTAGGAATTCCAAATTCAAACTTATACAGCTATTTACTCATGTATTTGCATGGACTTATCAATCTTAATGTTTTGATTATTAAGTCCATGTGTATTTGTGTTTTGAAAATTATAATTCACTTGTTTTTTCCTCATTGTTTTTTTTCTTTGCGTCACTCAGTTTACAAAATGGAAAAAGTAAGCTCCCATTCAAGCTATACATGTACACTACGAAAACCGTCACTGTTACGAGCATCATAAGATTCCTAAGAACGGTCCAAAGGTCAAACAGTATAACTTGACAAGGAGCTTATTGTACTACCCAAATCAAAAACAAAGATACTATTTATCTATGTTTCCTGTGTAACTGGATGATATTTAGACATGGCCGTTTTTGGAGTTAACTAATAAACCGGACTGCGCAGGTTTTAAGTTCTACCATAAAATCCAACAAACCCAATCCCACAACTGATCAGAAATGTGCTGATGGAATGTATGGAAACGATTCTGACTCGTATTTGGCAAACTTTTAAACTGACGATAGTCAAATATTTTATGTATGTTTTTAAATGTATATTGGAGATTATTATTGATTATCATTTTAATTTTTTGACATTTTAATTTTTTGTCATTTTCATTTTTTGACATTATTATTTTTTGTCATTATAATTTTTTGACATTTTTATTTCTGGTCATTTTTATTTTTTGGACATTATTATAATTTGGACATTAGTATTGCAAACCAAAAAATTCAACTCCGATGGGGCGGTGCAAACCGCCTTCAAAGAATTTATTGATACCCGTCCGAATGGTTTTTTTTAGTAAAGGGATCGATGAACTATCTATGAGATAGCAAAAGTGCATAGATAGCAATGGTACCTACTTTGATTGAATAAATATAATATATAAAAAAATCGACTTTATGTTCCTCCCATACAAAACGCCAATTTCATATGTAAGGACCTAATAAAATCCCCACGAAAGCGTGTAGTGCGTAACCATTTACCAAAAATACGGCATGTTTTATTTTTTCGAAACTGTAATATGCCCTTGCAACTCCATCGAAATCATGAGTATTGCGCATAACACGCAGGACACGAAACGTGGGCAAATATGTTTTATTAGGTATGAAGAGTGTACAGTATGAGTCTTCATGATATATTCACATTGAAAATAGAGAGAAAGTAAGCTTAATTTCATCGATGTAAAACGTATTAATCGAAATAAATCCTCTTTAAACTTTTATATGACATCTTTTAAAAACATTTTGTTTTCTACCATTAGGTAGTAAATACCGTCCTGCATGATTCAATATAATAAAAAATTAGATAAAGGGTGCGTTTCGTTGAAATATTTTACAATTTGTGTAAAAATATACGAAAAAATATTTCTCAATTTTCCCTTTCTGCAAACGCATAAAGTACTTCTAATACTTAATTACTGGGTTGTTTTATCGTGATAGATCATTACAGTAGGAAATTGAATATTTTAATATGTTTTTGTCGATTAAATTAAGTAGTTTCCCTCGTTTTAAAATGCATAACACGAAGACTCACGCTGTATAATTGACGTAAAATAATAGAGGACTTTTTGTTTATTAAATGCATGTTTCTGACAAAAGTAATATTCATACATAATGCTCGTTTCCATATAACTGAAAACCCATTTGCTCCGATCCGCAATTATAAACGTACCTACGCTTATAACTTGAGCAAGTACCTAACTGTAATAATAAGATTGCTAGAGCTTGAATGGAGCAATAAAGTGTAAACTCCTTCATTAGAAATGATTCACTCAACTCTGTATTCATTTTGGTTAATTGATTTAGTCCCTTTACTAACATTGTCGGCTTTGGCTATGATGTAAGCGACCGTTTCTGATTCGAACAAGTGATACATTAATAATTATTCACGAGCGTTTAAATATAATGTCTTTTATTTTCAAGTCAAGAGTCAGAGTCAAGTTTTTTAGCGAGTAGTTGCTAAATGTCTGCATGGGTGCAAATTCGGTTAATTGTGGCATGCCTACAATTTTCATTTCCAGCCCCCTAGCATTACCACCGAAACACGATATGATAAAACTGTATATCGATATATACTGTTAATTAAAAAAAGTTGGATTTTTTAATTATCTTCAAGTTTTGAGTATCTTTTGGATATTAGTATTATTTTTTGGACATTATTAATATACTGATGTCGATAAAATGTCAAAGTAGCCATTATATTATAACCAATATATTTTGACAGTTCATATCGATTTATCGTTTTATCAAATCGTGTTTCGCTGTTCATGCTACGGGGGCAGACTTATCGTAGGTAGGACACGTGGTATAGATACTTGTTACAGTTGTAGAAATAACGTCATTGGAAAGCATAATTAATAAAATGTCAAAAATTGTATTCCGTGGTTAAATTTAACCATTAATTAATTGCTTTTATATGTTCCGTGGTTAAGGTGAGCAGAATAGCACTGATTCAATGTCCTTTCCCACGTTTTTATGATTTCACTCACTTGTCTGTTTATTTGTTACTAGCTGTGCCAGCGAACTACGTTTCGCCGTATATTTTTTACCCGTTTTTGCAACATTTGTCATTGATGCTCAGCTCCTATTAGTCGTAGCGTGATGTTATATAGCCTAAAGCCTTCCTCGATAAATGGACTATCCAACACAAAAAGAATTTTTCAATTTGAATCAGTAGTTCCTGTGATTAGCGCGTTCAAGCAAACAAACAAACAAACTCTTCAGCTTTATAATATTAGTATAGATTAAATAGAACTTTGCATTTTTGTTATTAATGAAAAATTAATTAATCAATACCTAATGAAGAAATTTCGTCTGGAGCGGGGTTTGAACTGGAGTCTTCAACATTTTGTGTTGACGCCTATTATACCTTTGTTTGACTTGTAGAGGCCTTTGTTTTATTTGTTTGTAAATTGGTTATATCTTAAGTTGTATGTTCGTACAAGTTAACAAACACTTTATGTAAAGCTAATTCTGGCTGCGAGATAATTAATGTGGTGATTATGATTTTACAACGACAGGATATCGTAGTAACATATACGAGTACTTTATATTAAGTTCTTTTGTTGCAAACAAGCTCTTATACTTCTTTATGTTTTAAAATAATGCCGCACTAAGGCTGCGATGATTAAAAAACCTCTAAGTAAAAAAAATTCATGGTTAAAAATGTAATCCCCCGCGGAGGCGTCGCCAGGCGAGGCGGTTACCAGCATTGCATTATTAACTCGTGTGACTCCACTAGCCGGTAAAGGGCCTCTGTATATGTGTAATGTAATTGTATTTTAAATTCTAAAGGCCAACACGTCTTACGTATCATTCAACAAGTCTTATATGTAATTTGCTAAAAATGTTGCAACTGCAAAATATACGGATATTATATACCTACCTAATCTGCAAGAGCCCTTTTTTCAGCGAATCCATGGTGACCTTTCCATTCCACATCCCGGTGATAAAAAAATCAATAAAACCTACCTTACCAAACATATGTACAAAATGTTATATATAATTACGACACGGTTAGCGCAGAGGTCGAGTGATCGCCTACTGCGCAACGGGTCGCGAGTTCGATTCGCGTACGGGACAAATATTTTGTATGGCCTACAGAAATTTGTTCCGGTCTGGGCGTATGTGCATGTGATATTCTATGTTTGTAACTGCTAAGCGTCGATGGCGTTGTGCGTAAGGCCGTCGCCTACCAATCGGGAGGTAGCGGTTCGAGCCCCGCCACGTACCAATGTGTTTTCAAATTTTGAATTCATATGTACGTTTATTCGACGCTTTCACGGTGAAGGAAAACATCGTGAGGAAACCTGCACTCACCTGTGAAGAACGAATTTCTTTACAGGTTGTGTGTGAAGTCGACTAACCCGCACTTGGCCAGCGTGGTTGACTAAGGCCTAATCGCCCTAGTTTAGAGTAGGCTCGAGCCCCTCGGTGGGGACGTATATGATGAACTGCACCCACGACACAAGAGAAAATCCTAGTGTGGGGCGACGTTTTTTAAAAAAAAAAAAGAAAAAAGATTTACGCTATCCTATGTATATTTTTTCTAGCTTTTGTCTTACCACATGTCTTTTCTATACGTATAAGTATGTGTTTTTTGTTTATGGCTTATGTATAAAGCTATTGGCTTTTATGCTATCTGATAGTAATTGCCGATAAGGCCGACCCTGGAAGTGAGTTAATTTAGCCTTGCGCAGAGGAACAGGTTATCTTAGTTTTAACACAAGGATAACAATTTGAACTAATGAAAAACCTAAAAACATGCGTGTGGTATAGAGGTGGTGTTAATGGTTGCAAAAAATTATTTGCTAATAGTTGAATAAAAATATCAGATAATTTTAATGATTTAAAAATATCAATTAATATTTTTATTTAAAATACAATAGATTGATATTTTTATTAGTACAGCGGTGGTCAATATTTTTATTAGTTCGGTTTGTGATTGAAATTATCCATTACGTTAATTTTATCAGTGGGTTACATTTAACTATACGAGTTAATATTATTCTCGTGTTAAAATCAACTTGAATTGAATTAATATTTTTATTCGATATGGTTGAAAATATTTATGGAATATAAGTATGTGTTAATTTTATTACTAGTTTAATTCAGCGGTTGGTGGATATATTCAATGACACTAGTGTGGTGCATAAGATTACATGAATGCTAAGGCCTTTATTATGTACAGTGGCACAAATAACTTTTCAACACACTTGCTCGTAAAGTGGATCTGATTAAACCGGTTTTAGACACATAAAACACGCGTGTTTTATAGCCGAGGCATGCATCACGAGTCCAGCAATGCTGCACTTGCCGGCCGCGATAATAATGTACTATATTTTTTAAAAGCTAGAGGTAATATCAAAGACATCAACGAAATACAACAATCAAACGATTATTTTCATACCAATAATTAGTTTTGTCTACAAATTAACAATGATTTGTGTTAATCCAAATATTCAGTTTATTAAGTATTTTTTCACACAAGTGTGTTGAAAAACGTCGTATGATATACGTGCGTATATTGGTTATACAAACTCGGCTCGATGGCGTAGTGCGTAAGGCTGTCGCCTTCCAATCGGGAGGTAGCGGTTCGAACCCCGCCACGTACCAATGTGTTTTCAAATTTTGAATTCATATGTACGTTTATTCGACGCTTTTACGATGAAGGAAAACATCGTGAGGAAACCTGCACACATCTGTCACATCTGTGAAGAAAGAATTTCTTTACAGGTTGTGTGTGAAGTCGACCAACCCGCACTTGGCCAGCGTGGTTGACTAAGGCCTAATCGCCCTAGTTTAGGGTAGGCTCGAGCCCCTCGGTGGGGACGTATATGAGCTGTTGATAATGATGATGACACTCGGCTCTATTACGCCTTATAGACCTTCTTCTCATGTCGTTCGAAATCAAATGTCGTGCTACATCTACAAAAATCATTCCATTCTGAAGTTTCGATTTCATTATAATTGGGACCTATTCACATTGTGATGGATTTATAAAATGCTACAAATCTAAAATTTATTACTTCCTGTAACAGAGATGATATCGTAATAATATAACAGATGTTACTTACTACCAATTAATAATTTCATAGTTAAACTGATTGGTGTAACGCCAGTCATCATTATACCAAAATGGTTATCGAACGCATTTTGGGGATTTTACATGAGTGTGCAAATAAAAAATAAACATATTTTCTAAGGCGACAAGCTTTGGTAAGGTGGTGGCGACTTGTCAAGTGGACATTATGTAAAAACTAAACCGCACCAAGATACCTATGCCCTCACTGAGAGTCTGCTTAAAAAATATGCCTCCATTGATATACCTCATTTAGATCTTCAGAACTATTGAACAAACCTACCTCAGTTACGGGTTTAGTTCACCGAGTAATCTCATGCTATTTCATAGAGGTGGTGGTGAAACAAAACTTACAGAAACAATTGAATGAAAACCTGCACAACATAACTTTTCCAACGGTGCTTTACCTGAGTGTCGTGTGAGCAGGACTGTCGTATGCTAATTAATGGGGTGTAAGAGAGACAAAAAGCTCGTACTAATGAGCCCCTGCCAGCTGGCGTCAAAAGTTAAAAGCTGTTGAAAACCACCGTTAAATGTGTGAACAATTAAACATGATATTTATGTATTTATACTTAGAAACAAACATTTTGGAGTTGTGTGTTCTAAAAAATTATTCCCAAGATAATTCAATCAAGTTAATTGCGCATATGCGTGCTAAAAATCATTAACATGATTTATTTTAAATTGCTCAAATTTTTTGTGTTTTACACGCATCATTAGTTTTGTAGAGGTGACTAAGAACCCCGAATCTCTGCAATTGCGTTGCGATGTTGCGACACTAAGTGCGTTTTATCGCCTTAAGCACAGCGATTATTTTAATGAGTTTTTTTCCCTGATCCCAGCTTCTTTCCCTTTTCAGGACTACACGTACACACGTACAGGCCTAGGTTGTCACCGTCTTACTGTGACTACCGTTCCAACGCACCGGAACAAAGAAATGTGGGGCCTTACTGTGATTAATTCCAACGCAACCGCAACCGAACTAAGAAATGTGGCAACTCAATTTTTTTATGTCTTACTGGACTCTTTGCCTGCACACATCACCTGCATCTTACCATCCCGGGTCCTTTAAGAGGGACGTGAGAAGCACCTTGCAGTGCAGGTCGGCAAGATGAGGGTGGCTAGTGCGGCGTGTGTTCTCTCTCCTGCAGGCGTAGCACAGGCTGCCAAGACGGGACTTGAGTCACGCATTATCTCACAATTTCAGTGACATAATATCTATGTCTTAAAGAGTAGCACGGCGGTGCGTATTGAGGCTGCGGTCCGATAACAGCGCTCACAGTACTAACGATTATAATCGCCGTGTCCAAATTAAAGACAACACTGAAAATGCTATCAGCATGCTTACGATTTCGGTCCGGAAGAACAGGTACATTCATTTTGAACCGAAAACACAATTATCGAACGTCAGACTGACAGTTCGCATAAAGTGATTTCACTCCAGAGCATTAGCGCCGTAAGTTCTATATGACGTTAACGATGTCGTCATGTGGCTCTTCATGCCGGCTAACATTAGCGCGCTCACAACATTTCGGGACGCGTTTGAGCGCGCTAATAGTGACTCTTATTGATTTTCGGAACGCAACCTTAGTGTGACTGACATGATAAAATTTCTTGACGCTCCTCAAAGGATACGTGTCACTGAGTCTTATCACAAATTTCTTGGCAGCCCGTGCTACGCCTGCTGCACTAGCTATCTTCGCATTTGGACTCCACTTACACTTACCATTAGGTGGAATAGAGTCATTTACCAGGCCTACTTATTTAAATAAAAAATATTTTACAAAAAATAAAAACCGACTTCAAAAACACTGAAAAGTTAAAAATAATATAAGCATAGGTACAGACAACTTCTATATTGAAGTCGGTGCCCAACGATGATCTCCTAGAAAGTTTTAATATTTATCACCGGCTTCAATATAGAAGTGTGATGTTTTCTGTACCTATTCCTATATTATTTTTAACTTTTCGGTGTTTTTGAAGTCGGTTTTTATTTTTTGTAAATTTTTTTTTTTTACTTTTTAGTGAAAAAAGTTTCCCACGATTTTCGTGGGATCCTATCATCAGATCCTGACTTTGGTGACCTTGGGACCACCTTCGGAGTATACTCCATCGCATACTAAAAAAAATTAAAAAATCGGCTTACAATTGGCGGAGTAATCGGGTAACATACACACAAAACACGTTGGACACACCTTTTTTTTTTTCGGGGGGAAATGCGTGATCGCATCGTACCCGCCGTTGGCTAGACGGCGGGTGTGTGTGGGGCTGGCCCGGCATAGTGTCAGGCCGACCCACTTAAACCCCCCGGTGTTCTCCCTGCCCTTGTGGGCGCGCATGGTAAGGTCCACACTGCGACTACCACTACCAGCGCGTCCGGGCAAGCCCGACCAGGTCGGTCGGGCTATCGCCAAGGGGGGATTGCCCAAGAACACCAGGGCAATCCCCATACGGAGGGCCTTACGGCGGTGTGCACGGGGCCAACCGTGCACGCAGGCCTCCACGGCAGGGTCACTACCTTTTACCGAATGTTCCATGGGGAATGCTCTGAGGAGCTCTTTAACCTTATCCCTCCCTCTCCATTCCTTAACAGAAACACGCGTAAGGGCCTTCCGAGTCATCCGTACACTGTGTCCTCCTTTTCACACCGTACCAAGAAATTCCAAGATTCCTTCTTCTGTCGTTCATCCCACACTTGGAATTCTCTACCTGCGCACGTGTTTCCTCCATCCTACAACATGGGTTCCTTCAAAAGAGGTGTGAAAAAGCATCTTTTAGGCCGGCAAGGGGCGGGCAGGTAGGATAGTGGATGTCGTCCCTACTCTATCTGTCAACTCATTTGGGCCTCTTTCACCGCTTTACATCAGGCGGGAGGAGTTCATTTGCGGGGCCTTACATAAAAAAAAAAAAAAAAAAAAAACTAGACAGGTATTGCTTGTGCGAATGCCCGTCATCGCTTGCCTATCCGTCTGCGGCGGAGGGGAGCGGCTTGTGAATCTTCCTCCCGCTCCCTCTCCGCAGCCTCCTTCTGCGAGATGACGTCCTTGCAGAAGGAGGTGACAGCCCCCCATTCCGCCTCGCCGCGGAGCATGGCCACGACCATGTTCGGCAGCGAGAGGTCTCCGCCTCCCAGCGCAGCGTTAAGCTCGCTGTTGGTCACACCTAAAAATTTAAGGGTATTCCTCGATTTTTATGGGATCCCATCATCAGATCCTAACTTTGGTGACCACGGGACCACCCTTGAAGTATTCTCTATCGAATACCCAAAGAATTTTAAAAATCGGTCCACAATTGGTGGCGTAATCGGCGTAAAAAAAACAGGCATCGAATTGAGAAACTCCTCCTTTTTTGAAGTTACTTAAAAAACACTGTGCTTTTGTTTTCGTGTACAAATTCATTTCAGCTGTCAATCTCATCAGCTTTACTGACGCATAGTGGAATAATTGTTTATAGCTCCGCGGTGTGTCAATCATTCGATTAAACTGCGGTTATCATGTGGTTACCAAACAGGTTGAGCGGTAAATATTTGTCAATTAAAGGCAAAGGGCGCAAAATAACTTGTTACTTTGTTCAATTTATCGATTTAATTAAAAAAAAGAAGTTGACACCTATTGTAACAACAAATATGGTTAAAGAATTAAACGCAGCGGCACTTTTGCCAGTCAATCTGAAGATATGTGATTGTCTTCGACGCCACCTGCTTAATCTTATTGGGAGGAGTACGGCCAACATTGAGTATTGCGCGATGTAAATGATCAAATATTATGTGAATGTATTTTTCGAAATACAACCAATAAGAGTTTGATTCACTTAACTCTAGCATAACGAAGTTATACTATAGAACATTTCCATTTAGTAGGTACTATTCACGAATCTCCCTTCAAGTTCATATCAAATAGGGTTAACTTACTTATGTAATACACATAATTTAACTCTAAATATCTCCGTTCTGATTAATTTGCGGCGGTATCGTGTTTTTGTAGGACCCTTTTGAACAGGAAACCTCATCAGCAGTTACTGAAATGAAATTATATATTTTTGATTCGTTTTGCCTAAACGCGCTTACAACAGTATTCCTATGGGATCTTCCAGGTATATGGCATATTTTATGTTCATATTAAATTTTATATGTGTGTTAAATGAAATTTATAGGCGTAGCTAGGTACTTAACTAAATGTGTTTTATTATCTCCCGAAAAGGTAAAATATTTTTGTTCAATTTTATGAGTGTTTTTGATTTTTGAAAGTTAACAAAAATCAAATAATATTTGAATCCCAAACGTCCTATTTGTATCAGAAGTAACGACAGTTTGGTTGACATTAAATTGCAATTAACTTGGAGTTAGATGCGAATAATAAGCTAGCTTCCTTAGACGTTCTTATAATTCATTCTTCTTTATTATCAGCTAAAAGATGTCCTGCGACCATCCGGCCTAACTCATAGCGATCACTCGCTATCGCTGTCGTGACATTAGAACAATAGTTTTAATGTCACAGGTGACATTTGAGCTATTGTTCTAATTTCACGAAAACGATAGCAAGTGATCGCTATGAGTTAGGCGGTAGCCCCCCATGAACGGGTGGTAGGTAAAAAATTTGGACGATTCCAAATAACTTTCTCTCAAGTCATATTTGAATAAAGAATATTCTGATTTTGATTTTAAATCAAGAATCCACACCACAGCTTGAGCCATACGGTGTATCGTATAGCTACCGATAGGTACTGATGGGTTCTATACCGATAGGTACCTCAATGAGGATTCTCACAACTATTCTAGTTAGTTATCCACCACCACCGCTGGTGAATCTTTGTTTCTGAGAGCACGGGAGCTCTGTAACGACAGACATCTGCCGGCAGAGCTTCAATAGGTCAGAGGTTATGGAGAGTTGTGCAGAGCATGCAGCGCAGCAAAGTTGACAACATCAAATCAAATCAAATCGTTTATTTGCTGGAATATGCTTTTACAAGGTGTTATGTTCAGTTTGTCATCCTGACGATGACACGTGGAATGGCAAAACGCATTGAATCTAAGTGTTTGCGTATTGGTGTGGTACTGATAGTGATATTATCCCCCTCATAGGACAGGCACAGCCTAGTATGGGGGATTGTTTGATTAATGTATAGTTAAGTTTTTTGTATGAATAAATTTCATTTCATTTCATTTCATATTTCCTTGTCGCATGAGATTTGAGGAAGGGAGGGCGGAGCAACATTGGCGTGCGTAGTTTGTACCAATTAACTGAAATCTTTGTCGGAAGCTTTGCTATTAATACCAGAGGTGTGCTGAAGAAAAACAAACTTCAAATACCACTGTAATATTATTGAATTGGAATTGAACGAATTTGTCCATTTGAATACATATATCGTGGAACATCTCGTCGCACTTCGCCGCGGCAACGAGACGACACACTCAATAAACTGGCGTCTGAAATCGTGAAATAACTTTCCGTTAGTAAATTTGCGCCGCCAGCGGGTCCATTAGGGCGGGCGGACACGCGGGACATATTGCATTCGGTCGTACGTCGACACGAGTCCACTCGCGTTGCAAACCTCTGCACAATATCTCCCACTATTTTGTAGACTGCAGCAAATGGAGGAAGTTCCGGCTGGCTTAACTAAAGTTCTGATTTTTGATCACTTAACGAGTGCACAGTGACCGGTCGTAAGTGTAAGTTAAGGCTGATTTTTTTTTATGGTGGAGTAAGTTTAACGTTAGCTATATTTGAATTCAGTAACACCCGTTTCTAATATCCTATCGACAGTAAGTAATAGATAGCTATCTATTATATACAGTAAATTTCTATCTATCCATGAACTGCGTCCAAATAATTTTGTGAAGTATACCTATTTATTTATATAATTTATTAAAATATAAATTAAGTGTTTGTTATCGAAAATGCTAAATTAATTTCTTTCTTTATTTTTCTCTATAAACTTGACAAAAAATAGAACGTGAGTAAGTTAGGCAACTTCATGCTTATACTTGGTAGTAAGATAAAGTTTAGTTTGTTAAACACTTGGAAAATTTTACGACAATAACGACAGGGTGACAGGATTGCTATCTTCGATATGTAGCTTTACAGATTAGTAACTAGCGCCTCAGTTCCAAGGAGAAACCCTTCAAATCTCTAACAGTATCGGGATCCTCGGTGTCGATATATCGAGCAAAGTCCAGTTCGGGAGTCATTTGGAAAGCAAGGCTAAACTAGCTAGCAAAAAGCTGGGCGTATTGAACAGAGCAAACCGGTACTTCACGCCACATCAACGTCTTGTGCTTAACAAAGCTCAAGTTCGTCTACACGTGGAGTACTGTTCACATCTCTGGGCAGGAGCCTCAAAATACCAACTTGAACCATTTGACTCCCCACAAAGGCGGGCGGCTCGAATCATCGGTGATTCTGATCTGCTGGACTCGTTAGAGTCGCTGGAGTCACGGAGGGACTTCGGAGCTCTCTGTGTCTTCTATCGAATTTTCAACGGTGAGTGCTCCGAGGAACTGTTTGACTTGGTACCGACGTCACAGTTACAGTACAGTTCCTCCTTACTACCTGGAAGCAATATCGTCTAGCACGGTTCGCTTTCAGCGCTCTTTTTTACCACGTACGGTCCGGCTCTGGAATGAACTTCCTGCTGCTGTGTTTCCCGAGCGCTATAACATGTCAACTTTCAAGCGAGGTTTAAGAAGAGTATTGTAATCAAAGTAGGCAGCGGCTTGGCTATGTCCCTGATATTGGCAAAGTCCATGGGCGGCGGTTACCACTTACCATCAGGTGGGCCGTTTGCTCGTCTGCCTTCTAAAGTAATCAAAAAAAAACCGGCCAAGTGCGAGTCGGACTCGCCCATGAAGGGTTCCGTAGTTTATGTCGTATTAAAAAAACTACTTACTAGATCTCGTTCAAACCAATTTTCGGTAGAAGTTTATATGGTATTGTACATCATATATTTTTTTTAGTTTTATCATTCGCTTATTTTAGAAGTTACAGGGGGGGGGGGGGGGGGGCACACATTTTACCACTTTGGAAGTGTCTTTCGCGCAAACTATTCGGTTTAGAAAAAAATTATATTAGAAACCTCAATATAATTTTTAAAGACCTATCCATAGATACCCCGCACGTATGGGTTTGAAGAAAAAAATGTTTGGGTTTCAGTTCTATGTATGGAGAACCCCCAAAATTTATTGCTTTTTTTCTATTTTTGTGTGAAAATCTTAATGCGGTTCACAGAATACATCTACTTACCAAGTTTCAACAGTGTAGTTCTTATAGTTTCGGAGAAAAGTGGCTGTGACATACGGACGGACGGACAGACAGACAGACAGACAGACAGACAGACATGACGAATCTATAAGGGTTCCGTTTTTTGCCATTTGGCTACGGAACCCTAAAAACCACCACCACGGCTCACATATGTCCCAACCGAGAGAACGAGCCTTCCCTAAGTTAGGGTGTTTAATAAAACAGCAAACGCTTGTTACGTTTTGAGTTGTGGTAAAAACAAAAGACAAATGGATGTCTTCAACAAAGATTTATTACTAGATATTAGGGTTCTACCCTACATGTTTATAATTACATTCAAAACTAACTGTTTAAGATGTTACACTACACACATGCATTAATGCATGCACGCATTATCTACACGCTTGTAATAGACAAGACGTACGGCCGTTTCCAATAACCTATCTATCGCCGGTTCTCGATTACTAGAGATCAAAGAGCTATTTATCTTTGGTTTTCTGTCTTAATAATCTATCGACATCTAAGAAATGCTACGGGCTGACGTAATGTATCTATGAGAGGGCCTATTCTTGACCATAGATAGATTTTTGTATGAAAGTTGAGCTCTATACGTCCCAATTATTATTCGATGGCTACGCCATATAATTTGATGTTTCGACGCTCCTACAGCGAAGTAAAACATCCTGAGGTAACCTGCATTCATCTACAAAGAAATTAAAAGGTGTATGTGAAGTCGACCAATCCGCACTGGGCCAGCGTGGTTGACTAAGGGCTAAAGCTTGAAAAAGCAATCGAGATAGATAGTTAAGAATCTAGTACAAGATATTAACCGACCAAGTGCTAGTTGGACTCACGTCATGCTTCCGTACAAACTTCTATAACTTAATATGTACTTACATATTTCCCTTTTTCAGATTTTTTCCTTAATGCTACCCATAACGTAAATAAAGATACTACGCCCAATTAATCAATGCCTCGAGCAATATTCGAGGAAATAGGCTGAGAGTTTCATAATTCTTGTATTTTCAAAAAGCTTTCAATGTAAAATACTTTATTCGGTTCATATTTAGTGGAAAGTCTTGTTCTGTTCGTTTGGTATAAGGTGTAAAAGTCCCGCGTTGGGCGCCAGATATAAGATTCAATTCGGTTGTTGGTGGCAATGAATCTGCCAATTATCATCATACAAAAGAATGGGACAGCTGATTTAGTGGGCTACTATATACCGAAACTACATCGGATTCGCAATATTAGTTCATCGGTCATCAAATATTTAAAAAGTAATAATTATGCTGTTGTCCCTAAATAAAAAACAGAAACAGTGCTAAGAGTCATTACTTACGACGGGTAGTACAGGAACCGGAGCCTTTCAAGTAGTTAATACTACATAGTTAAATTGGCTTAATTTCAATTAAATACATAAGTGACTAAAGGTCGATTTTTCAATTATGACAGTTTGACATATTTCATAAAGAAAATCTGTCAATCCACCATATTTATTCTCCAGTTAAAGGAGACGGATCACCCTCCATAGAACCTTGGGCCTAGGGTGTAACACAATGAAAGTGGTATTATTTGAAAGGTAGTAGGACATTAAACGGTTTCTGAAAATTTGGCCAAAATTGGCAATCTCAGATCTGAGAAATTAGAGATTATAAAAAGTGGGGTTATGAAAATCAGATGTCGAAACAGAGCGCTTTTTCAGGGAATAACATTATAAAGTCATATATTTTTATCATATTAAAGCATTTTTATGTTACTAAAGATTAGTTAAATTGTTTAGAAGGCTGAACTTACAGGTTGAGGTGCACACCAATGACGAAACACAGTCAATATGGCATCATTATCTAAAACTCTGTTGCCTATTGCGTTACAGCGATCTAACCCTATATTGCAATTTATACAAACGATTCATGGTGTGGTGTCCAATCGAAAGGCCGAGCGGCAAGTCCAGGAACAAGATTGCCAAAGTCAATCTCGTGTAAGCGGGTTTTCGGTGTCCGGTGTGAAAGCAAAGGTCATACAAGAAAAATAAGTTCACTGAAGTTCGTATTGAATAACAAAGATCGTAGAAAAATCGAATAACAATAAGAGCATACTCAAAACTTAGCGAACGAAACAAAGCAAACGAGTCGAGTGACATCTGAGATTTTCTTTTTTTTTCACAGCGCTGACCCCAAAGTATTCAAGAAAAAAGATATGAATAATCGATTACAGATATATATTCATTTTATGGAACTCTTCTTCATTGTTTAGGACAAGATAGATTATAATTATTGATGTTTAATGTGCGTGAGAGTATGCCAGAATAGTAGTTTATGAAATAGTCACATAATAGGGGGTCATAAAACACTAGTGTGTGTTTAAAATTCGAGGCTTGCCGAGAATTTTAATAGTACCACACGAGTGTTTTAAGACCTAATTATGTGCAATTTCATACACTACTTTATCTACACTCATGGTTACCTAGACCTAACCTAAGTGGTTACCTAAATTAAATAAAAGACACAAAATTAAAACAAAATCAAACTCATTTAATCTAATAATTATTTGCATTTTGAACAGTGCAATTGTGAAACTAATACAGAAATCTAAAACTACATACATTTATATTATTAATTATTTTAACCAATAACAGCAAAATAATGAATGAAAAATTCAGAGAAATGGCGCCAACATCAACATTCTACCGCGCATGCGCTGTTGCACGCGCCGCCATAGACAATGTACTGGCACAAAAGAAAATTGTGACAAAACCTCCTTGGTCGGGCTTCGTCAATCGAACTGTATTTTATTGGAATTCGAGTTACATTAAAGTACTGGTTTTGTATGGCGAACCTGTATTATAATGTAATTTGTAAAAGGTCAAGGGCTTTAAGTTATGCCTTTAAAATATTAGTGTTGAGTTCTTAATATTAGAATTAGAACATGAGTGTAGATAAATATTATTTATAGTGCACCTGACGCAAAACTTTTATCACGGGAAATAAAATATAATCGATTACAGCATCTTATTCGATTCATTCGTTATCAATAACTTTAAACCTGATTTGCTCTTTTCTCAGATTGCGGTTATGGCTGATTTTTCTAACATATAACTACTATGCAATAAGAGTTAAAATAAAGAATATTTTATGTTGTTACATTTTGTCCCGCGATGAACCGTCTCCTTTTTATCGGACAATTGAAAATTTGGTCCTTAGTGATTAAGTTTTGAGTGTTAATAGCTCGGAAACGGATCGGAATTTTTACGAAATTATAAAACAACAAATAAAACTAGACTTTCGGATTTACTCCCGTATACCAAGTAAATCTAAAAAGTGTAGTTAGCTATAAATTGCTCTTAACTCCACCTCCAGCATTAGTTCCAACCTTAAGAAACCAAAGTATATAAAATCACACCGTATCGTACAACACAGTTGTCATCCCACCAGCGTTCAAGTCGCGTCACGAACTGCCCTAATGAAAAACGAACTGCGACCGCCCGCCTAACGCAATAACGCTAACTATGCTCTATATAATTTATTCAGCGGGCCCCATATGGATAAATTGTACATTATTACATTAACCTTTTGTTTGTTCATGGAAGATTTAAAGGGACTTAGCTGTAACTATGTTATGGCGATATGTTGCTGTTACGTGATTGGTACAGCATTTTTCGTGGACTGTGTCGCGGGAGGTTTTATTCTGTCAGTGTATTCAGGTACTATTTATTTCCGCTACGCAAGCAACTCCTCTGGTTCAAGCTTTTTTACATCGCCTCAATTTTTTTCGTCCATTTAGTGCATGTCGCATGTTACAAGAACATGAGATCTTTAATTTCACTACTTCGTCCAATGCGTTAGACCTTTGAATTCAAATCAGTGTGGCAGTGGTTCGATCTTGGTATACGGCAGTTTTTTTTTCATAAATTTGTTTATTTTTTTGATTACTTTTTGTTTTTTTTTAATTTATTATTTTTATTACAATTTTCTTTTCAGAAGAGAAATCCAATAATTTTCTGAAAATTTTCAGTTAAATGCCTACGATCCGAAAAACAGTTTCACTTGCATCGTGGTTTCATTAAACCACACAATGGTTTTTATACAACAAAGTTATCAAACTAGCAGGCCCACCTAATGGTAAGTGGCTACAGTCGCCTATAGTACACGTGGTTCCTGTAACACTCGCACATCTACAACCCCCACAAGGGTGCCAATGTCCGTTGCCAATTTGTGACGTAACACAGCGATGCAAGCACCGCTGTTTCCCGGCGGAAATAGGTAAGATATAAGTAACTACCCGCATAGACGACTCTGGTAGAGTCTCCCTCCGGTAACAACTATATCGGTGCAGTCAAATTCGCGGACAACAACTAGTCCATACTAATATGCGAAAGTGTGTCTGACTGTCCTTCTGTTACCACTTCACGCTTAAACCACTGAACAGATTTAGATGAATTTTGGTATAGAGATAGATTGAGTCACGGGAAAGGACATACGCTCTTTTTATCCCGAACTTAAATAAGTTCCCCAGGGAACGCAAAAGATGTCACGGGCAGCAGCTAGTATATAGCATCAGCAATGCGAAAGTGTGTCTATCTGTTACCTCTTCATGCTTCAACCGCTGAACCGATTAAGATGAAGTTTGGTATTGAGATAGATTGAGTCCCAGGAATGGACATAATGATAGTTTTTATCGCAGAAATCATCCTTTTGGGGCTGAAAAATTGGATGGAAGTTTGTATGGGGAATCAATAACCGTTGAAACGATTTAGATGAAATTTGGTAATCAGTTAACTGATCATTTCTCAAGTAACAACTACTGATGCCGGTGTTGCACTTCTGAAACACATTTTTACTGCTTGGGAGCTTAAACAAGATGTAATTGGTATATTTTGTGACCTATCAAAAGCTTTTGATTGCGTTGGTCACCAAACTCTTTTAAATAAACTCAAACATTATGGTGTCTCTGAAGAAGCAATGAGACTTATTGAGTCTTACTTATCCAATAGGGTTCAGAAAGTTGTTATTAACAAAACTGAGTCTGTTGGTGCAACTATAGTTATGGGCATGCCAGAAGGATCGATATTGGGATCCTTGCTTTTCTTAATTTATATTAATGACCTCCCACACTTTACTAAGAATCTGTGCGATACAGTACTATTTGCAGATGATACTTTTTTAATATTTAAAGTTGACAGAGGAAATGGAAATACTGACGTTGTAAATAGTACTCTCTCTAAAGTATTGCATTGGTTCACTATAAATAATTTATCCTTAAATTCACGTAAAACTAAATGTATTAAATTCTCATTGCCAAGTATAAGAAAAGTGAATACCATAGTGGAAATTAATAATGAAATTGTTAAATTCATCGACTTTACTAAATTTTTGGGTATAACACTAGATTCTAGATTGCAGTGGGATCCACATATTGAGTCCTTGGCTAACAGACTTAGTTCTGCAGCATATGCAGTAAAAAAAATAAGACAACTTACTGATGTTGAAAGGGCAAGATTGATTTACTTTAGTTGTTTTCATAGTGTCATGTCATATGGAATACTACTGTGGGGATCGGCTGCTAGTATAGAAAGTATTTTTGTACTTCAAAAAAGAGCGGTTCGCGCTATTTATAATTTACGAGCAAGAGATTTTTAAGGGACTTATTTACTTTTGTCCTTAGCAGGACAGTACATTTATGAAAATTTGATTTATGTCTATAAAAATTATAATACATTTGAAACCAATTTCCAAATTCACCATCTAAACACAAGATACAAAAATAAACTTGCCGTTCCAACATTCAGGCTTCAAAAAACTAGAGGGTCGTTTATGGGGAAATGTAGAACCTTTTATAATAAGCTTCCACAAAGTGTTACCGACTTGCCTTTTCATAAGTTTAAAGCGCATGTAAAAAAGACTCTTATGAGTAAAGGATATTATAAAGTCCACGATTATTTGAATGATGCCAATGCCTGGTGTTAATTTTTCAGATAATGAATCGTGTTGTTATGTATAACTATTTGTTTAAACAAATATTATTTTTGGTAGTAAGAAGAGAACTGACACATCTAATCTTGTAATGGAAGTTGAGCTCAAACTTCTGCTGAGAGGTCAGCTTCCAATTGACGACTCTGTAATACAGGGAGAAAAAAATAGCCCTTGCTGGTTTTCTTGCTGGTTCTTTCCAGTACAAGGTCTCCCGCCGTACACTTGTGAACCAATGGCGTAGCTGCTTTGACGTTCAAAAGAGATTGTAACAATCCAATTTGAATAAAAGTTATTGAATTTGAATTTGAATTTGGTATGGAGATAATTTGAGTTCTGCGGAAGGATGTACCTAAGCAGATTGGATATAAAATAAGCTACCCAAATTGTAGTGCTTTTTCTTGCTAAATTGTAGAAATATAGGGAAATCTTAAAGTTAAAGAAAAAAAACAAACTTATTCCTTTAGTCCGATACAAAATGAAAAGCTTTATTCTGGTAGGTACATGGTTGTAATTCACTTATGCATAATGTTACTGAAGTTAACAAAATCCCTCAATGCAAAGCACTTAACTAAATTTTTAATTAATACAAGCCAAGGGCAGGATGGTTCAGGTTTGTTTGATCAATCTCGGCAGGTAAAAATCAGGTACAAATTGGGTACAAAACTACAAAATGAGGGGCAATAAAGTACACCAACAAATAGTTATAGGTTTCTTTTTTTTTAAATTAATAGCCTTCCCCGGAACGGTTGTTAGTGGATCATACCTTCGATGCTAAGTTTCTGCGATCACGGGTCAGATATATAATATTCCTGTTTCTTAACTTATTCTTTCTGTATATATGTTTATTACTGGTGTAATTCCACAGAATTCCTCCTTGATATCAGGTTATTTTGTTATGCTAAGCAGCGGAGCCCTATGGCCTCCGGGAACTGCCCTGGAGATTCATAGCACAGTGTTATGTTAAAAATATAATTAAATATGCCTATAATCTTAGGGTCAGTGGGTCTAACACTGAGTTCTGAAGGAATCCCAGTCAATACATTTGAATTTCATGTAATAAACATTGCAAGTTAATTCCAAACACAATTTTCAATGAATTGTCACAGTTTCTTATTGGTTAGTTAATAAAAGGACATATGGAGGGGGGAGCACCTATTTTGTGTATAATTATTGCTATTAATAAAAAGAAAACAGCTTAATTTGTGAGTAACCTGCCAAAGAAGGATGTGAAACTTAATATTGTGAAAATTTAGAATTTAACATGAAATTCGCAAGTGTTACTCAATATATGCCTTAATCCCACTAAGATGCCGTTTACTATCAGGGTTTTTTAATGAAATAGGGGATGAAAAAGGCGAATTTTGGAAATGTAATATGTTTGATTTAATAATCAATTTACCCACAAATAAAAATAAAATTAACAAAATCTGTTTTAAATCATGAAATATAATAAGTTAATTAGATACCTTATTGATTTTTTGCACTTATTGATACAATAAATCCCTTTAATTTAATGAATCGCGTGCCGGCGAGTAAATATAGTATTTTTCCCTTAGTTTTACTCTTCAAGCTGAAAACAAAAAGAACTGAATTTTGAAGTCTCACTTCACGCTTTTCAAATTAAATTCACACGGAAAACGGGAGAAATACCTATTGATTTTATTCGCAGAAATGAATATAATACTTTATGATCTTCGAATCAATAACAAATTCCTTCGGTCGATGTCTCACAGACTAAGTACCACATAGGGATAATGTCATAGCTTAGGCGCGTTCACGTACCAACGCTCCACTTGCGCACAGATTTGCGTTTATGTGGAAGCGACGGAGCCGAGGTCCGTTTGCTCAATGTTAAGCGCCGTATTGGCGACGGAACCTCTCCTAAAACCAAATTCATTTCATAACACTCGTAAGACTCTTAACTTGCTTCAAGATGTGTCAAGTCAACATACGGATCTTTCGAAATTCTACAATACGCAATAAGTATTTCCAGCTAAAGTTATAAGTTTGGTTGAAAAACAAAACGTAATGAAAAATTAACCATAAACAAATTGTGAATGCTTTCCAAATTCTATTCGACGAAACCATAATTATATGATCTGTAGCTTTAAGTGTATTTTATTATGATAGGTATGTCTCTACAAATGATCAAAACAAACGGTCTAAATGTCAAATTCCGAATTTTGAGAAAATCAACCCACCTAAATGGAAGCACGGGATTTTGGGCGAAAAAAAAACTATCTTTGTAAATAAGGCCAGGATAAACGCGAGATTTATTTTGTTTATGCAAAAAGTGAATAATGACCAAAGATAATTGCAAATGTCACTGACGTGACGTGAAACGACGTTGACGTTGACACTTGACATTGATATTGTGAAATTAATTGACAAAGTTATTGTAATTATGATTTTAGTTGTGAAATTTGTGTTAAAACCACAGTGAAACCAAAGTGTTTTTGCAAAATTAGTGTTTTATGAAATTTTAAGAAAAAACGGTGTTACAAAATTACTAGCACCACGCGGACGAAGTTTTCGGCGAAAGCTAGTATCCACACTAAAAATATAAATGGAAAAGTGTCTGTCTGTAGCCTCTTCATGCTTAACCGCTGAACCGATTTATATGAAATTTGGTATAGATATAGTTTGAATCCCCGGAAAGGACAAAGGATAGTTTTTATCGTAGAAATCAGAGGATCGTAGGAATCATCGTAGAGGTAAATACTACGTTGTGGAATATTCCGTTCGGCGGTTATTGATTTCGAGCGTAGAAAAATAGTCGGAATAAAAAATTTAAGACGTACACTGTTAAAAATGACTCTTATTGTCACGGGCGGATGGCCAATTTATTTCATACGTAAAAACACCCAATCGAGCCTGATAAATCCGCTCATTAAATCACTAAGCCCATTCTGGAGTAATGGATATAATTGATTGTTACAATTTTTTAAGTTCTCCTGACTATTGTGCGGTCGATGGCAGATGCGAAAGCAATTTTTGAGATTTATCTTTCGTTCGAATAACGAAATGTTCTAATTCATTTGTAGCGCCAACTTCTTTATAATGTCGGATTTATCCCAAAGAACAAAGAAGTCATGAGACCTATAAATTATAGGAATGACATAAGCGAAATGACCTCGTAATGTCATTCCCGTACATTCAGTTTCAGTACTTACCTTAATACTTACCTGTTTCAGTTCTTTGTAATCACAGATGATATAACACTACAGCACCGTAACTTAGTTTGCGTACCTATATTTCAGAATTAGAGCTAAAATAAGATTAAAAGTAGTTTTATATTAGTTCAAGTTATCAGCTATCTTATGCAAAATGTCATGCAAATCATTTGAGATTCTTTCCCGTAATCGAGTAACAAACATCTAAATGCCTTTATTATCATTTTATAAGTCAAAATTGACCACTCTTGGCTATGGAAATATTTTTACTATTTTATATTTTACTAGCTGTGCTCGCGAACTATGTTTTGCCATGATAATTTTAAAAAAAGACCCGTATCACTTAGGGGAATAAAAGTAGTTTACGATTTCAATAGATTAATTAATAGATTCTCAGATCTACTGAATATACAGAAAATCGGTCAAGCCGATGGTTACAAACACTGTGACACGGGAATTTTATACATTAAGATATTACTGGCGATATTAGTATTCTACTGTCGAAATGTAGTTCGCGGACACGGCTAGTCTAATATATAAAAAACTCCTGTCACTGTGTTTGTTGTCGAACTCCTCCGAAAAGCTTGGCCGAATTTTTGTGTCTATTTGTTAGGTCTGAGAATAGGTCGTAGGCTTTTTTTATACCCCTAGGTGGTAAGGGTGACCCTCTCCAGAAATATTTGAGCGTTCAGCTTCATTAAAGCGAAGCGTAGTTCACGGGCATGCTTAATAATATATTATTAAAATAGGCTTCTTACTTAAGTCAGAGAGATGACAAGCCAATAAAATATTTCATTATCTAAATTCTATTTACGTTTATTGACAATACAATAATGTATAGAAACTTATTTATACAATAAAGTCATAGCACCGAGTAATTCGGTGGCTCGTTTACCCCTCAGACCGGAACAGCAACGCAAGCAAATAGATAAAACGGCGATAAATACCCGCGAAGTCGTCACAACTATCTAGGAGGCCGTGAAAATAAGTCCCGCGAAAAGTTGGGAATCCCGAAGGCTCGAGCCGATCTGTGACGCTCCACGCCCCCGCGCTGAATCTGAGTTACGATCGTAAAACTTTTTCGTTATCAGCGAAGTTTAAGCGGTTAACTTCGCCGGCTGATAAGCTGATAACAGAGCTTTACTTGTTATGCCCGATAGACAAATAGCAGTTAATATGGAGCTTAACTTGATAAGGTTGTACGCATTATCTTTCGGAAGTGTAGTTTGGGTATTGGGACTCGATTTGACGCACTTCAATGGAATAAAATGTTTTTCAGAAAATATACCGGATTATATTAAAATAGGAAGTTATAATTACAAGGCAGACTTAGGCTCGTATAAATAATTGCATGCTCAGAATGAGATTGTTTTTGACATGCAATGCAACATCCATACATTAAACGTCAAATTGCAAGTAAAGACAGTGTTACCAACTTCGTCAAACTACCAAAGTCTACGATTTTTAAGGATTAACAGCCGCGGTCAGAGACGTCAATTAATTTTAATGCATCATTAAGTGACGTGTCGTCTTATACTGTTATAATGGAATAGAAAGAGATAGATTGACCTTTAATGAATACTTCAAATTAATTGACGTCTCTGAGTACCGCAGTAACTGACATTTTTTTCTGTGAAAACGAGTTTTTGGTTATGAGTGGGTGCGAGATCATTAATAGAAAAAAGTTTATGAGTCGTTTTAACCTACTCTACCCTCTTTTTGTTTACTCGAAAAAAAAGCACGTAGATCTAAGAACTTCTCATATGCAAATTTTACTATTTCTACGTAATTGATCTCAAATAAGATGCTTTTATTAATACGAGCCTTATGGCCGATTTCACCAACCATTACTTAGCTTAAGAAGCGCCTAAGACGTATGCTGTCACTTTTTGTCTTTAATGAAAAGAATGTGACAGCATGCCACCTAAGAGTCCCCTAAGCTAAGAAGAGGTAGGTGAAAATGACCATTAGTATATGTAACAGACGATAGAAGTAAAAGGACATTATTTTAGTTTGGTCAAATTTCAATATTTCCATACATCTTCAAAAATGAAACATTTCACCCAAAAGAATCGCTGCATATTGCAGTGCTTATACACATTTGTTACACCTTTCTAAACCACATGAAAGCAATAAATAATTTGATTTAATTAGAACTTGTCGTGACTTATACGATGATAAATCTCAACCAGTTCTCCCAATTTCCGAACAAGTGTAGAGTCACCTTTCCTTTTTCGTTCCTACTTGTATTTGCAGACAACTTGATTAATTATTCAAGATGTATGCACATACAAGGTTAATTTATGTTTCCCTTAAATTAGACTTTTTTTTTTGTTTTGACGTCAATAAGGCCTGAGTTGAAAAAAGATATTTGAATTTAAGATGAAGGCAGAGTGCTCTCCGTAGTGTAACAAAATGGTTGATTTCACTTGCGTGGAATTTGTTGAAATGATTTACAGAGTAAGTGATATGCTTGTACAGGTTAAACTTTGTGTAGTTTATAATATACTGTATTATTTAAGAACATTGTATAATATTAGACAAATAAAGGAAAAAAAAAGGTAGTATTTCCCACCAAATCAAATACGCTGGCGTGGTCCAGATCTCTATGCCCTGTGACCAACGGTTGGTGAATTGTGGAAAATTATGATGATTCGCATATTAATTGATCCTATAATCATCATCATCATTTCAGCCAAGAGACGCCCACTGCTGGACATAGGCCTCCCCCAGGGATCTTCAAACCGATCGGTCCTGCGCCTCCCGCATCCAGCGGCTTCCCGCGACCTTCACCAGATCGTCGGTCCACCTTGTGGGGGGCCTACCAACGCTGCGTCTCCCGGTACGCGGCCGCCACTCGAGGACCTTTCCGCCCCAACGGCCGTCAGTCCTGCGAGCTATGTGTCCTGCCCACTGCCACTTAAGGTTTGCAATCCTATAATAGATAGTAGGTATAAGTGCCGAAAAATTTGACAAGTCTCATTTTTCTGAAAAATCCCCCTCTTTCGTTATGCCAGTTTTATCTCAAGTCCCATTAGCGGACGAGTCATGAGGATTACCGTCCGATTGCCTGTTTGACGCATGTAACAATCGTTTTGAGTGGTCGCGATAGGCAGGCGACACTCGATGTCATCGTTATTTTTATGACCTAAGTCCAGGGCACTTCAGGAAATCTAAAAATTTGTTTATTCATGAAATCGCATTTACAATCATTACACCGAGACTCCCCGATGAGTAATTATAGATACTCGTATTGGGAATGACTCGCCTGTTCGCAATTGGTTTACATAGATTTCATCAAGTTACATCAAGTCTAGTATTTTAACATTATTCATTCAGCAGAAATCACAATGATGGTTTTATAGCTGCATCGTAAAAAAACTGAATTACTACCCAAAAGGTCTGCACTCAACATAATATAAGTACAATCTGAATCTTAATAATGGTAGTGCATATATTGAAATGCTTAATGTTATCGACAAAAACGTCAGAAAAATTCAAGTTGAATGAAGAACTCAATAATTAATTGGAAATAATCACCTGAGCGATTGCACATTATGAAAATTCCAGCTTTAAAAAAACTGTTTTTATTTGTTAATTTTTACATAACTTGTAAAAGTTCTCAATAACTTTTCTAACCTTTTTTTGGTTGAAACAATACTAGATGGTAGAGTCTCATGGTAGAGAACAAAATGTTTAAAACACCATAATTTTTTGCGTTTTTCGGTTTTAAAATAAAGCATATAAAATATTTCTTGTCTTTTTAGGGTTCCGTAGTAAACAAGGAACCCTTATAGTTTCGCCATGTCTGTCTGTCTGTCTGTCTGTCCGCGGTTTTACTCAGAGGCTACTAGTACTAGAAAGCTATAATTTGGTATGGGTATATTTGTTAGAAGTAAGTGTCCCCCCCCCCCCTCTATCTGCTGAACGGATACGTGAAAAAATTACAACAGTAGTATATATAACGAAGTTTAAAGGAAAACTATCAGAGTTGAGTACTAAGTACAAACTAAAAAGTTATAGACGACCAACTTATAAAATGTACTCGGAAAAGTAAAATTTCGTTGAAAATTAGTACTGAATATAAATTTACGAATCACGTGAAGTTAAGGAAATATAAAATCATTGCAGCTTAAAAAATAATAATAATGCCTAATTTAATAGCAACGTGTTGTGAGGTGTGAGTGTGAACTCGATGTTGGCATTTGCAACTACGGAACCCTACACTGCGCGTGGCCCGACACGCACTTGGCCGGTTTTTTGAGTTTTAGCGAGACTAACGAATGGCGATTGAATTATATATATAAGAGAGAAGAACAAAAAGAAGAAGAATACGTATTACGAGTACATACCTAGTTTAACATAATTAATCAATTGAAGGATAAAATTCCATATTTGTTGTATCACCCATGGTATTTCTAGAACAGTGTAAACATTTTAAAATCTTTCTTATGAATAGTGAGCACACTGCAATCTATAATAACAAAGGTTCTTCCACGATATCGAGATCGAGATTATTACAATAAGCGTTTTAATTATATTTCGCCGGCACAAAGCACACATCCGCAATGTAAATGTTATCAGAACTGCACTCTGCGCGGAAAATGACGGCAGATGAAATTATTTTCATTCGGGAGATCCATAAGATAAAGCCGTTTTATGAAGCATTTTTTAATTTGATCGTGTTCAAAGCTTGCTGGAAATATTTAAATATTTATAATGCCAGCGTTTAATGAACAATTTGAATGGTTTTTTTTATTTAAGTACCTATAGGTACATCTGTGTACACAAATTTTGTAGGTAGTAAGTAAGTAAATATAAAATACTTATTACATGTGAGTAGTAACTAGATATTCCAGTTCCACAATTATCTGGCCTTGCGATTACAAATAGATTTGTTATTGGAGCAAAAGAGGGTTAATAATCGCTTGTTGACAAATCAAATTGTCAGCTGTATACGCTAGCAGCTATACATCTAAGAATTGCCTCATAAGAGATCCCTGTTGTGTGCTCGGTATAAAAGATAATAGGAATAAGACCATCCCAATTCGCTGATCCAGAATGGTTAGGTCGGGAGTGCCAGGTCCTCTGATCGACAAGGAGCAGGTGCAGTTTGAGGTCACGAAGCGGTCGTCCGGTGAATCGGGCCTTGGTCTATTTAAATTAACCCCATATTAAATATTATACCGTCTAAAAAATTGTCACAAAGGCGTTATTGTAATTGCAACAGTAGACCTCATGTAAAGTTTTAATCCACGTCTTTTATAAAAACCTAAGCCTAATAGCCACCTAAGTCATTTTTACATGAGCTGAGCATTCTTCCCCAATTTCACAGTATAATCCAACACCTCGTCTAATTTATTATTCTTCGCCGTTTTTGGGTCGCACTCAATCGGCAGTCTCAAAAGATTTTTTCCCCGGGACATCTTCAACTTTTGCGTGCCCAGAGAATGAATAAGTCACGGGAATTAATTGGTGTTGCATTGTGATTGTGAGCACCCCGAGTTTGTCCAGGACTGTTCAAAGGCGATAAATCTTGGAGACAAACACTCAAAAGTCACTATGAATCTGAATTAATTGAGCGGAAACATCCAGTCCATTTATACGATTATAGACAATGATTTAGTCTATATAGATATAGGGAAATCGCTTCGTTTGAAAATGTATACTTGATTAAGCACGTCATAGCTAACATCGAATCCTTATTAATATTAAACACGAAAATTTGTTAATCTTTCACGCAAAAAAATCTGAATGGATTTGGATGAAATTTTGTAGGTAGACGGATTATGACACGGATTAACATATAGGCTTATTATCCCGGAAAAGTTAGTAGTTCCCGCGGGAAAGAAGATTTACAGTTTTTTAAAGGCGAAACATCGTTCACGGAAACAATAAAAGTTCTAATTCTATGAAAATAACATGACCTACTGTAATACTCATTCATCATAACCTAGCGTAGACTAAGTTATCATACTTAATAATACGTCATGTTTGGTAAAAACATAATTTATTGTAAATGCTTAGTTTATATGTTTATAACATTTTTATTGACATTTTAAGTGTATGTAAGCATACCGATTGTATTTTATCTTGCAATAATTATAAATAATGGCATTGTAACAAAATCAATATTGTAAGACCCTCCGAGTTTCTTGCCTGTTCTTCTCGAGAAGGCTCTCCCAATTTCCGAACAGGTGTAGAGTCTACATTTTTTCATTCCTACTTGTATTTGCAGACATCTTGATTATATTCAGGATGTATGCATATACAAGGTTAATATGTTTTCTTAAAATTAGAATGTTTTGCTCTGTTTTGACGTCAATAAGTGCCTGTAAAGGCCTATGTTGAATAAAGATTTTTGAATTTGAATATTGAATTTAGTCTTAGTTATGAGGAAATGGCATAACTTTTTCAAACAATGTTTCACAAAATTGACTTATGAGTGAACGCTATTATACACTCCCAGACACCTCAATCAAACCACCTTGCACATTTGGATTATATATAACACACGTACATAACTTTTAAAAAATGATTGATTGACCAAAAAGTTTTATGCAATTTTATAGCTGGCATATTCCATAATCAGCACATCGGATTGAACATGAATATGTCAGCTACAAAATTGCATAAAAACGTTTTGGTTGTCCAAATATTTTTTTAAAGTTCTGGACGATATAAGCCAAAAGTACAAGGTGGCTCGATTTAGGTGTCCAGGAGCGTATGTTAATGATGCCAATGCTTGCTGTTAATTTGTAGATATCACTCGTTAAAATGTAAAACAATATTATTGTGTATAACTATTCATGTAAACAAATATTAACATGTATGGTAACGACGACATAATTTATACTCTCTAAATATAATTCTGGCACCATTTCCATTCAAAATAGCCAGTAAAAACACGAAGCTTTCAACAGAACTGTGTTTGTATGAAATTGAGCAAAGTTTTGTTTCTGTATTGTCATGAAGGGAACGCATGCCGCTGTTCACACAGCGATGTGCAGAGGCGTACTTTTTCTCAAAACTTTAAAAACTTTGCGAAAGTTACATATCATATACACGGTTATTTTTTATCACCCCGGAAAATTTAAAGGGACGCTTCATGACACCTCCATTATTATACAAAATGAAATAAAAAATAAAAAAAAAGTCTAAAAATGCTGCTCTCAACAAATGCTGCATTTTTTGGATATTTTAGAAAATTTATATAAAATTAAAGAGGTGAGATATTTTTTTATTCATATTTAAATCATTCCGCTACCATGTCGTGAAGTGTCCTTTAAATTTTCCTGGGTTTTAAATTTTGACACAGTAATTTTATTTATTTATTTATGCACATAACATAGAAATTGAACAATTGTTTTGTTTATTTTATTTATGCACATAACATAGAAATTGAACAACACAGGCACAATAGAAAATATGACGTACAAAGGAACTGCTTATTTCTTTCGAAATTTCTTCCAGCAGTCCTGCGACAGGAAATCCCGAAATAAAACAAGAGTGACATGACTTGCACAAAAAAAAAGAAAGTAAACAAAAAAAACAATACAAATACAAAATTTAGTAGACTACATATAAATAAAAACATTTAAATATAAATAAACTACATACACTAAAATATGACAGTTATGGAACCAAAGGCAGGAGATGCTCCTTAAGTCTTTTTTTAAAGGAAAAGAGTGACTCCGGGTCACGAATTTTATGCGGGAGTGCATTCCACAATCTGACTGCGTACACAGTAAAGGAGAAGGAAAAGAAAGTAGTATTATGGGGAGTGATGTTGAGGAGAGATTTGATGTGAGATCTACAGAGAGAACCGGGATAGGAGTAAGAAAAACGATCTCTGAGATAAGATGGGAGTTCGGGATCATAAAGGACTTTGAAAAGGAGACACAGCACCCGAAAGTTCCTATGGAGACGAATAGGAAGCCACCCAAGTTCATTGCGTTGCTGGGACACATGATCATATTTTCTAAGTCCATAGATAAAACGAATACCCAGATTTTGGATTCGCTCCAGTTTATTTAGTAGCTCCTCACTGATATTCACGCAGCAAGTATCAGCGTAATCAATAATTGGCTGAAGCAGACACTCTGCCAAAGTAATTTTGGTCTTTAGGGGCAGGAACTTTTGAAGGAGTTTCAGAGAGTGGAAGGTAAAATGGACTTTTATAATTTTGTTGTTCTTCAGCTATTTTTGATTAGATATCATCCACTTGCGTCGGTGGCGGTAGCGCTGTGGTTTCGGCACTGGGCTTCTAATCGGAAGGTCCGGAGTTTCGATCCTGCTCAGCACCAATGTGTTTTTCGTTTTTTGAATTTCATATGTACATTTTTCCGACGCTCCTACGGCGAAGAAAAACATCGTGAAGCAACATGCATTTATATCTGCAAAGAAATTCAACCCGCACTGGGCCAGCGTGGTTGACTAAGGCCTAGAAACCCTAACTTTGGGCTGGAGCCCCTCGGTGGAGGCGTATATGACCTGTGATGATGATGAACATTCACTTTGTTTCGTGGCTTCAAAGTCGGACTCATAATACAATATTATTTTTGTTTTTAATTATTCAAGTTCAAATTAAATAGCTGCTTAGAAGAGATTGCTGTGTAGCAATAAGGCCGCCTATTGCTTCCTTTCTTTGTTATTCAATATGTCATGTAAATGTGTCATGCAATAAAGTGTTATGTATGTATGTAAAGTGACAATGTAGGTAGGTACAGTAAGCTCCTTATCTAGCTATACTGATTGACCTTTGGACTGTTCTTATGTCGCTTGTAATAATGGCGGTTTTCGTTTATAGCTTGAATGGGAGCCTATTGTACTAAGATGCACTCTTATGTAAACGTTGTATTCTAAGAATAAAATAATTAAAGACTAATTAATTCCATTCACAATGAGTAATGGCAAAGAACAAAGAACCAAGCTAAAAAGGTATACTTTAAACTTTTCCCAAGAGTACTTAATCAGCTAGCCATCGCGAGAGTGCCGAAACTTCTTTCTTCTATGTGTTCTAATGAGCATGAATTGTTTTTATGTATCCCATGCTTTACTTTGATAAAAGCTGTTATACATCTAGTTTAATAGTTTTGAACTGACGTCACCAGTTTTGATGTATACATCGAATGCTTATTTATTCTAATGAAGCGTTAGTTCCGAGTCCACGGCGCCACCGAGGACTCGGAACTGACCTTCTTATCGGGGGGTCCGGGGTTCGATCATGCAATGTACCAATGTGTTTTTCGTTTTTAGAAATTTCATAGTACATTTGCTGACACTCCTACGGTGAGGGAAAACATCGCGAGGCAACCTGCATACATCTGCGAAGACAATAAAAGGTGTATGTGAAGTCGAGAAGCCCGCACTGGGCCAACGTGGTTGATAATAGGCTCGAGCCCCTCGTTAGGGACGTATATGAGCTGTGATGATGATGATCTAATGCTTCTGTAGCAATAATACTCATCAACAGCTCATATACGTTCCCACCGAGGGGCTCGAGCCTACCCTAAACTAGGGCGATTAGGCCTTAGTCAACCACGCTGGCCAAATGCGGGTTGGTCGACTTCACAAACAACCTGTAAAAAAATCCTTTCTTCACAGGTGAGTGCAGGTTTCCGTAATTGGTGTTTTGCTTAAGTTTCAAGTCGGTGTTATGCGTAGGAAGGTTCAAGGTAGAGTTATGTGTAGGAAGGTTCAAGTTGGTGTTATGGTGTTATGCGTAGGATCGTGTTTTTACCCGAATTGTGGAGAAAATGGAAAATTTGTTTGAGATATGAAGGTGCTAGTGAATTAAAGAAGATATAGAAGAGAGAGAATATGCTTATTACGACGCTGACGTATGCTAAGCCACTTTAGTCGGGAGCGGTACAGCGAGACATGGTCGTGCTTACGGAGGCTATAAATAAATTTAATGTATAAATTTTGAAGTCTTTCAAGTTGATTGACTGTACCTCTGTCAAATCACAATAGCAGGAATTATCATAATCTAGGATAGGGAATAGGAGAGCGTGGGGTGCGATGTCAGACAACTTCCTAGTGGTGCACCCTGGGCAACCCGGCAGATTCTCTGCCGCGGGCTAATAGTTTGACGAGAGGAACCCCATAGAGGGGGGGTGTGGGATGGCTGGGTTTAACCCGGCGGGCCACTTCGTGTGGCCACCCGCTTCATGCGGAGAAGGGCGAAGTCCCCTCTTCTTATTATAAGAAGAGGTGTGGCTTTCGCCGGAAGCCCGATTTGGGCGGCTACCTATGAAGGTAGCAAGGTGGAGGCGACTTTTCGCTACGGCGCTTCGCGCCTGCCGGGGATTTCCCAGAGCTTCGGCTCATCCGCGCGGCGGTGGATCCAATGGGATCTGCCGTCTGGCAACCCGTTACCCGCATTGAGCGGGCCTAGGGCCCGGCGCACTGAGCGTCGGGCCGCGTGGAAGACAACCACAATAAAAAACCAATTTCGGGGTGTAGAGCGGTGTAATTCTGCGTCGCTCCACAAAGCAGCAGAGCTAGACGGGGAGCCCGGCAACGGACATGTCGCAGGCAGGGGTTCAGCGGGAATAAGGCCTGGCTGTTGTCCCCTTTCCCCTGTCTGGTGACGGACGGAGGAGCTGCTGGGGGGGTTTTTAGTGGGTAGGCCCGGGCCGAGTACGGTCTGGGGAGTCCCACATATCCTCGTGGTTTGGCTCGACCACGAAGAATGCGTAAATGCATTTTCCCCACTCCCAAAAAAAAAGGGAATAGGAGAGCATGAACGAGACAAACCTTAGTGGCAAAAAGCAAGAAGTGCTGTAACATTCAGTCAGTCATTGAACCGACTAAGTGAACATCTTCATGCCAACCTACCACGACCGTCTAAAGAATAAGAAAGTAAAATATACAATCGCATTGTTACAGGATTGGTGATATATATATAGATTATGAGTTTCCATTCATAAAACAATCCTAAGCCAGAGACATTGAGGCACAATAAAAGTATTCGCTGAAAAGATAAATCACCCGTTAAGATTCACGCGCGACAATAAGGGTTAAGTAAGAGTTAACCTTTACACATTTAAATAGATTACTCTTAACATTGGTTATTGTTTACACTCTCGCTTTAATTAAAGTTGAATGACATTAATGAAATGAAAGTACTATGTTAAATGTAGAGAGCTTTATTAAATTAATTAGGGAGGTAAGTATACCATTATTACACGCTTCGGGAAAATAGGGAAAATTAGAAACAAACTCTACACCTACCCATCCGAGAACCTATACTCCTATACTATACTAGGAAGGAAGCCAATCTCCCATCGCCTTAGGAGAGTTTTGTGCCCACCAGCGGGACGTTTATGTGCAGAACTAAAGATATTATGTAAGTATGAGGTACGCCATGGGACATTACTGCGTTACCCAAATCGGCCAGCAGGATTGTTAATACTCGTATAGTAATATTGCCAGTATTTCATAAAATTCAGTTTTTAGCGCCTAAAACTCGGAACGAAGTTAATAGAATATTTAACAAAATATATAGGATGTTCCAAAATTAAACGACGACGACACTTATTTACGATAGTCAAACGAATAGGTATCAAGAACTATGGGAGCAGAATTATACATATAGTAATATTGTCAGAATATCATAAAATGCAGCTTTAGGGCCTTAAACTCGGAAACAGGTTAATAGAATAAGTATTTCACAAATAAATAGGATGTTTCATAAATGAATAGGATGTTTCACAAAATTAGATGATGAAACTTATTTAGAATAGTCAAGATGAAAGTCGAGAACTATGGCATAGATATCACGCTTATGCAAACTATAAGTAGAATTTTAATATTATTTGGAAAAATAATACAAAAATCAAAAAATTTCAAATTAAAGTGCAGAAACAGCGTTCCCTTCGCGTTAAACAAACGGGCCAACTATGCAGCGGAGTTTAACAACATAAATTAGAGGGTGAGTTTTAATTGTTTATTTAATGACGAGTAATTACAAGCACCCTGTCTATGTAATCGTTAGCGTTGACTTGTCAGAACCTTTCCTGGCAATGGCGTGGTCACACTGCTTCCTGGTCCATCTCAGACAGTGAGAACAGGTTTTTAACCATAATACATGTTCAAATTCAAATTCAAAAATCTTTACATATTCAACATAGGCCTTTACAGGCACTTATTGACGTCACAACAAAGCAAAACATTCTAATTTGAAGAATAGTTATTTGTTATACATGAGTGCAAAGTTGCTTTTTGACCGCGTGCTCAACTTTGATGACCAAGCAAGCGAAGGATTCTAAAATTCTCAGGATTCTGATTATTGAATCACTCGCTGCGCTCATGATACAGCGTTAGCGAGGGAATCAAAAGAGCACAAGGTGAAAAATCTTTGCACTTGAGTGCAACACGTAACTTTTCATCCCCCCTCAGCGAGGAAATTACTAAATGCAAAATAAAACATTTACAGTCACGAGACACTTTTATTTCAGTTTAGGTACATTTTACTACAACATTATGATAGGTAAGTATTACCGAAAAATATTTAAATTATGTATAACTAATAATACGTTTGTTTTACTTCTTTTCAAGTTTCTTATTTATAACAGTACGACGTCAAAACAAAATGGCACGCGCAAAGCAAATTAAAAACAAAAGTACACCAAGGAGGTTCAGAGTCTGAGTTTTTAAAAATTTTAAAAAAGTTGTAATATAAATTCGGCACCATGAAGATGGAAGTAAATAGGTTTAATGATGTTTTAAGATCACATACCTAGTGCACACGATGTTCTAAATTTAAATTTACTTTAACCTCAAGCGGATAAAAATTTAGTATAGTATAGTTTTTTTATATAAGTATTTCTTTCTCCTAGTGAGATAGTTAGAAATTTTATGCAAACTATGTAAGGTAGAGATTATGAAAATGTTTGATGAAATCCAAGATTTTGAAATTGTTTTAATAAAATCCAGGATATGAATTGAAAACTATGCGATTTCGTATATGGAATATATATTATGGTAGAATGATCGGCCTTATCTCAGCTATCACCTCATACATATATCGAACACTTTACTGGACATCCTGTACAGCATTTTTAACAAATGAAACTGTCTCATATAAAAATTAATTAATAAAACCGTCGATGGCGCTAAATCAAGATCATTTAAGTATACAATGTGTCTCATATCTCCCCATAAAAATTATAATATTTAATATTATTTAAACTATCAAAAGTGCCAACCTAAAACTGTTCTAAAATTGAATTTTCATCAATTTGACAATTAAATTTGATTGATATGACAAGTTATTAAGGCTGACACTTTCTTTTCGGTTAAATAAATATTATAAATTTTTATGGGGACATAATATGAGACACGTAGTATAAAGGACCTTAAATTGTAACCACATAATTGTACACCGTGCGCTGTGTCTTAATGGGTGATATTAACACAATAAATTAAGCTCGGAGCTTACTCCTACACTCGTATCTATAGTCATGTCAAAGTAATCACTTGAGAAAAAGAAGTTGTGATTTTTATACAATAAACGAGAATTTGAATGAAGTGAAGAAAGTTATGCTTGTCAGCTAGTGCAGGTTGGTGCATTTAAACGATTGCAAATACACCTGGGAGCAACGGCATAACTAGCCTTTTGAAAGACGGAGGAGCTCGAGATACTAAGTTTTGGTCACCCATCTCGCGACGGACCATTGCGAAAGCGTAATCGCCATTATCACAGGCCGGACGCGCGAACTACTGCGGCACCGCACACAATAATAAGACATTTTTTTTATTGTCACAGTACTTATTGTATAAAAATCACAACATAAGTAACGACTTTTACTCAAGTAATTACTTTGACTTGACTATAGATACGGTTGTTAGTGACGAAGCAGCCTCCAGTACTTGCCGCAGAGTTAGAAGCTAACTTGGTTTCGGAACTAAGACGCACTATGCAGTTACGTTGATGTGATGTTACGTTCACAAGCCTCAATCATTAATCTTTACATAACAACTGTTGGCTTTTGTCTTAAGACAAAAAACAACTATCACAGGAAGGACCGAAGACATTTAAATTTTTGTGAGCACTTTTGATTTTTGCCATGTTCGTCTTATACATCAGGTGAGATGAAGGCCGAGAGCTTCCCTGTTGTGCGAGGGCGCCTATATTTCGAGGGTGCAATTGGTGCTTACACCCGAGCTAACTACTCTGCTTTACATCTCTCATGTTCAGTAAGTAGGTCCTTATTACCCCCAAATGGGGCTTGTAGGTGACCAATTAGCGCTCTAGGGTAATAATGTAGCTTGGAAAGCCCTAGGGTGGTAAGTAATTAAAAAAAACACTTCACTATTTCAAAAAGTTTGCGTACATCTAACCATCATACTGGCAATAAATTACTTACAGCCCTAGGGCTTTTCTAGCTACATTATTACCCTAGAGCGCTAATTGGTCACCTACAAGCCCCATTTGGGGGTAATAAGGACCCACTTACTGAACATGAGAGATGTAAAAGATATTTATATGCAATAATATTATTTGTAGCAGACAAGACATTATACCTATTAAATATTCCTCTAACTTTTATTACTCGAATAATTTGATAACTGCAGGGTCTAAGGCAAAGCCCTAAACAAGAAAGGAATGCAGAGTAAGTTCTATTAGCCTCGTTTTATTACTGATTTCACAGAATCGTCAGAGTCCATTAGAGGAATGGACACTAGCTATATTTCAATATTTCCAAACTTGTTCGAAGTTTAATGTCGATATAACTTTGTTGTTTTATACTTGATTTTACAGTGAAGCTAAAGATTGTTTGAATGACAAAGATGTATTCCTCTGTATCCTGTAAGACAATTCTGGGTTTTTGCATTCATCAACTAAATACCTAAAGCCGCTCCATACCATGATCAGGAATCGAACCATACAACTCCAGATCCTGAATCAATTTATTTGTCTTCAGTAGGTTGGGTGAAATACGTGTTATTGGACAATCGCAGATATGCACCAAAAGAATACTAGGTCAATGCCTCCCGTACGAAAGGAGGCTTGGGCCAAATTATAATGTTGTACCTAGATATTTTTTATTGTATATAATTAGAATGATTCTTGACTTTGAAGTAACGCCACTGCAAGATTTTTAAACTCAATGGCTGGAAATAAATCGTTAGTGAAGTTTCAGCTTGAAATCACCAAGAGTAACTGTAACTTGCATTTCCATTGCCCGATCTCGTTATGAAAGTTTAAGAGCTAAGCATCCACTGAGCCAGGCGACTTCAAACACTAATTAGGTTGTTCAAAATTATAAGAAGCCGGTGCAGCCGCGCAGTACGCTAGTTCAATTGTTATCATATAACGATTCACCTGACCGTAAGATATGTATAGTCTTGGAAAACATAATTGGGATGTGATGGAATGCGATGGAATGGATGGAAAACACCTGGCATGGCCCCGAGTTAAAACCTGTAAGGGGGATATGTAGGCGAACAAAAATGCTTTCCTAAAGAGGCGCGTTACCGAGATAATTGGAGTTGAAATTGTTAAATGACCTTAACTGTTATCACCTCCCATGTATAAGTCTATCTAATTGTCTCGGTATTATGTAAGACATGAAACCACCCAAAAGAAACAATACCATGATTATATTGATATTCAGATCTATAGAGCTACGAGTAAGCGCAGTGAACTAGTGACGGAGGCCCGGCTGACCACACAGCGTTTTGTAGTAACACTAAATAGAGTAGTAGAAAATAGAAAGATATCCATTACCACAACTCATAAAAATTACAACTATTTTATTTGTTCGGTAATAAAAATAACTGAGTAGCAAATTATCATTCAATATTAAAAACACATTAGCCTTAACACAGAGGTCAAAGAAAACACATTCACAGAATCGTCGCATACTACTGTAGGTATAATATTTACCGCAAATGAAAAATGAAACATTTATTATTTCCCGATAATCCACGATCAGCCTTCGTGATAAGGCAGCGTTGATCAATGAATTGAAAACTTCATCTGCCATGTTTGTTGGCATTGAATTCAGAATCCTGTTCGGTGTGATCGTTCATCAATGTCACAGGTGGTAACTAGATGGGGTTACCAACGCCGACCACGCTAGGGGATTAGGTTGGTCGTGACTCGTGAATATAAATGATGACTGGGCTTTTCGAAAACAACCCACGATATGGACGACTGAAAAATATAAAGAAGAGTAGTGGTACACAACCGAAACCACGTCCGTCACCTGTTATGTAGGTGATACACGGAAATTGTTTAAAAAATGTGAAATCTTATGTTGTCAGTAGTTTTTCATACCAATTGAATTGACATTTTCAAAAGCATTGACACTTTAGTTGAAAGACTGTTATACTGTTGGAAGAAACATAATCTTTTTTTGTATTTATAAAAGGCTTTGATGAGTGACTGAGGTACCAATGTATAGCCCAAACTATACTGGCTTATGTAGGCGCCCGCTAAGGAAGGATTTTTCAAAATTCCCAAAGGAAGCTGCGAAATTCCCATTCAAAAAATATCATATGTAGTTCGCGGGCACAGCTTCGGGTAGTTTGTTAAAGCGATAAAAAGAAACTGGATTCGGAAAATATTATTATTTCAGTAGGTAGCCGCTATTTTGAAAATGTAATACCATTAAAATTTGTGATCTACCTGTCAACATCTACTATATATTTAGCGTGTTATTGATGTTGCTTTTCGTCGTTAACACTTTTTTTGCACTTTTCTTGTTTGTAGTATAATAACTCTTGTGTAAAACTGATGTATTTCTCTAAAGATCTAACAGATATGTTTGTAACTCAAACTGCAAATAATATTTTGTTTTATTATAAGGAGTAAAGCGGGGCGGCATTTTGGTCCATAAGCATAAAATACGAGTATGTAAGTATGTCCAGCCTTGCTTGTATATGATTATTAGGATGTATTATTTGATTTTAGAGCTAACATTTAGTCATGGGACGGCCTATGAACCCGTGTAGAAGTAACCGTACCGGTATCTTAGAAAAAAAAAGTGGAAAAGATTAATCTAATCCGTTAGCCAGATAATGAAAAAATATCAGACGTGTATTTGTTGCTTTCTCCAAATAATAAAAACTATTGAGATAGGAATAAAGTTAAGAAGTGGGCGCGCGCTACGTCACAACTACAATATGAACGCAGGCGTGACGTCATGAGAAATTTCAATTCAATGTATCTTCGCAAGTTACCCGAAGTCTAAAGCCTAGTTTTCACTTGCCCAGTTCCTGAAAGCCCAGAAGTGCAACTGTGCATTCTTCTTTCTACAAAGTACTGTCAAAATCAAAATATTTTATACGACTTGGATTTTACAATCTCTTTTGAAAGTCAAGGAAGCGACACCAACACATTACCAACGCGTTCTTACTACTTGCTTGCATAGTAACCTAGACAGCGACTGTACTACTAGTTCCGAACTTGGCGTTACAGACCCATAAAGTTGCGTTCACACGGAGCGAGCGTGCCAGTAGCTCACCGTAGAAGTCAGTTCATTTCAGTTCAGTTTTTGGGATAAGTGGCTTCTGTCAGGTTTGACAATTCGCCAATGTCGAGTAGCGAAAACACGGTTTTTACAATGGTAAGATTTTGCGGTTTAAAAAGTACTTAGCCGGTTGGGCTACCTGTGGACAAGCAAAAGCAGACATTATTTCGTTAGTTGCAACTTTATTTATAATTTAATTTGGTATTTCTCTATATATTTAAAAAGGGTATTAGAAGTCAGTGGACAGCGGAATCAAAAATATGTGAAGTAGCTGACCGACAGATACTAACCGGTCGAAGCTGACACAACCTTGTTTTTAACTGACTTCGAAATAGGAGGAAGTTTTTTTCTTTCTTTCTTTTTTTTAAAAAAACGTCGCCCTACACTAGGATTTTCTCGTGTCGTGGGTGCAGTTACAAACATAGAATATCACAGGCTGTTTGCGTTTACAACAAGATTCAAATTGATGGCGGGAATGTCGAGTGACAGAGACAACCTACGCCGGGCTCTTCGGCGACGGCGGCAAACCCTTGACATTGACACTGAAACCAACCTCACTTATTCAACTTGAGCTGATATGCACGTTTGCATCTTTATACAATTTATAATAATTTCAAGTTTATACTGAAGCAAAATACATAAGTTAAACACAAGAGATCGTTTTATTTTGTACAAATCCTGTACAAAAATTGGCGACCGTGACAGGACTTCTCTTTAATTGGAATTCAACATCGAAATATCAATGTGATACCTAGTCAAGCAAGATACCAATTGGAAAATCATCGCAAGGAAGGATTCACCGAAGGGAAGTAGCTCTATCCTTATATTTCCATAACTATTCCTAGAATTCTTCAATCCATTATATTATTACACATAAATATTTTAGTCGCAACGCAATGCAACTACGCAATTTCTTAACCATTTTTTTTCTTGAAGTACCTGCCTTTTAAACCTTGAACACATAATTTAACATTTAGGTATTCAAATTGTTGAAAATTAAGGTCTTTAACATTCATCCTTAAAGAAATTATATTAAAATTTCATATTGTCGTTAGCTCCATTATATGATTTTAACTTTCCTGTGTCAAACATTTTAGAAATATGCCTACTGATTTTGAACTTAGCAAGGGATTAGGTGACAGTGCCGAATTTACAAAAAAATCACTGAAGGAATTAATTAAGATGCGTGGCACAATTAAGGGTCGCTTAACCCGCTTCAAAGATTATTTATCATTGTTAAATAAAACAAGCTTAGAAGAAATAACTGATATTCAATTCAAAGAATTAAGGATTCGGTTTGGTAAAATTGAAAATTTAATTTCTGAGTTTCAAGGAGTTCAGTTTCAAATAGAAATATTATCATCAGATGAAACTGATAGTGAAGTGGATACCTTTGAGTCTCTTTATTACACAACAGTGTCCCTCGCTCAACATATTATTGATTCTCGTAACAAAATGCAAGATAATGAGGCCACTCTTCACTCCGCTCAGTCATCATGTTCTGGTAAATGCCATACAAGTCATATCAAATTACCTACAATTAAGCTGCCATCATTTGATGGAAACTACTTAAGATGGTTAGAATTTAGAGATACCTTTGACTCCTTAATTCATTCAAATAGCTCAATCTCTAACATAAATAAATTTCATTATTTACGTTCATCTCTTGAGGGCAGCGCTTCAACAATTATTAAATCTATTGAGTTTACTTCTCAAAATTATTCTATGGCCTGGGATTTAATTTGTGAACGCTATAATAATAAAAAGATTCTTATAAATAATCACTTAAAATCCCTATTTGACATGAATGTGTTGACGGTTGAGTCTCATAAGGCACTTAGATTCCTTATTGATCATGTTTTAAAAAATTTGAGAGCTCTAAACAGTTTGGAGCTGCCCACTGACCAATGGGATATTTTAATAATATATTTAATGTCAACAAAGCTAGATACATCCACCTTTAAAAATTGGGAAGAATACAAAAATAACTTAAAGGACTTACCAGATTTGCCTACATTTTTGCAATTTCTTCGAAACCGAGCAGACATTCTTGAGACCATGGCCTTTGATAGGAGTGAAAAATATGTTCAAAAACAAGGAATTTTCAAAAATAAAAGACAGGAAAATTATTCAAATTTTAATACAAATAATAAATATTCAAAAGGTTTTGTTACTTCTACAGAGAACAAGACTAAACCTGTGTGTCCTTTTTGTGGTGAGCAGCATAGAATTATAGAGTGTTCAGCATTCAAAAATCTTAAACCGGAACAAAGATGCATTGAAGTATCAAAATTGAGTCTCTGTTTTAACTGTCTACGAAGAGGACATGTAACTATTGACTGCCGTCTTTTGGGTTCCTGTAAAATATGTAGAAGGAAACATAATACATTATTGCATAAAGATCATAATGATTCTGGAATAATTGCTAATTCTACTGAATGCCAAACAAACACAACATTAAATAATTTTAATAACTTACCTGTTTCTCTCTCTGCTTGTTCTTCTGGGCAGGTTATTCTGGGTACAGCTCTTGTTCAAGTTATAAATCCTGAAAATAAAAATACCTATGTTGCACGGGCTCTCCTAGATGCAGGCAGCCAATCTTCCTTCATCACAGTTAACCTGAAACAAAAGATGGGTTTTAATACTAAGAATACAAATGCGGTTTGTGTATCTGGCATAAACAATTCCCAAACTTACATTTCTGAAATTTGTGAATTGAACATGAAATCATTAATTAATAACTACAATACTAAGATTAAATGTTTAGTGATTCCAAAGATAACAGGATTGTTACCTAACGCTCCTATAGATATTAAACAGCTTAACTTACCTAGTGATGTCCAATTAGCAGATCCTAATTTTTTCTGCCCTTCAGAAGTTGACATGTTGCTGGGTGCTGAAACATTCTTTGATATTATAAGACAAAACCAAATCAAATTAGGCCCTCATATGCCTATACTTCAAGATACAAGCTTAGGCTGGTTAGTTGTAGGTCCCTTTAATAATGCATATGACAAACCACCTAAAAATGTAAATTGTAATTTTAATAAAGAAATTAACGATCAATTAACAAGGTTTTGGAATCTTGAAGAAATACCATGCAAAAAATTAACCAAAACCCCTAATGAAAATTTTTGTGAACAACACTTTATGTCTACGACTAAACGTCTCAGTGATGGACGATTTTCTGTTCAAATACCATTTGTTGAGTCCCCTGAAAAGGCATTAGGCGATTCATTCTTTTTAGCAAAAAAACGTTCTTTAAGTCTTGAGAAAAAACTAGATAAAAATTCTCACTTAAAAAAAGAGTATTGCGCCTTTATAAAAGAGTATCGTGATTTAGGTCACCTAAAACAAATTCAAACACCACCATTTGGCTATTTTATGCCACATCATGCTGTGTTTAAAAATAACAGTGAGACCACAAAATTAAGAGTAGTTTTCGATGCATCTGCCAAAACTACTTCTCAAAAATCTTTAAATGACATTCAGTGTATAGGTCCAGTTGTTCAGGATGAATTGTTTAGTATTCTTCTTCGTTTTCGACAGCACGAATTTGTTCTATCTGGAGACATTACTAAAATGTACAGACAAATAATGATTGATGAGTCACAAAGACACTTGCAGCTTATTTTGTGGCGAGATCATAAAGATATGCCACTTCAAACATTTCAGTTAAACACTGTTACATATGGGACGTCTTCTGCTCCTTATCTAAGTACAAGGTGTCTTCTTCAATTAGCTTTAGAACATAACGATCCCTTAATAGCCGAAGTCATTAAACATGATTTTTATGTTGACGATTGGTTAACAGGAGCTTCCAGTGAGGAAAAATTAGTGAATATATATAAAAATGTAACTCAGACTCTTGAATCTGCGTGTTTTCCTATTCATAAAATTCGTAGTAATTGTCCAGAATTATTTGATGATAGTACTGAAACAGATATTCTTAATTTATGTAAAGAGTCAAGTGTGTTAGGAGTTTTATGGGACCCTAAAACTGATATGTTACGTTTCCAAATTAATTTAAATCCAGGCTGTAAAGAACTAACTAAAAGAATCATTTTGTCTAACACATGTAAAATATTCGACCCTTTGGGTCTTCTTAGCCCTTGCGCCATCTCTTTAAAACTTCTTTTGCAAAAATTATGGCAACTAAAATTAGAATGGGATGATACCATTCCTAAAAACATCGAAAACATATGGAAAAAGGTAGCTGACAATTTAAATCTTTTATTGTCGCTATCTGTTCCCAGGTGCGTATTGTGTCGATCTCCAGTCTCGATAGAATTGCATTGCTTCGTGGATGCTTCGCAGGATGCATATGCTGCCTGCATTTATCTTCGATCTATAGACTCTGAGGGCAGAGTAACTGTCAATCTTTTAACAGCAAAAACACGTGTAGCACCTTTAAAACAACTTACCATTCCTAAGCTTGAGTTGTGTGCTGCACTCCTGGGAGCTCGGCTAGCTGAAAAATCCTGTGAAGCTCTTCGTTGTAAAATAGATAAAAAAACTTACTGGTCGGACTCATCAATAACTCTCGCTTGGATCAAAAGTCAGCCAAGGACATTAAAGGCATTCGTTTGTAACAGAGTCAATGAAATACGCGAGTTGACGGATGTAAATACATGGAGACATGTACCTACAGTCGTCAATCCTGCTGACATAGCGTCAAGAGGCCTTGAGCCAAAAACCTTTGTTGATTCTTCTTTATGGTGGAAGGGTCCAGCGTTCCTTTGTGAAGATGAGTCAGAGTGGCCTCAATCAAAAAATGTTGCTATAAACTTACCTGAAGTAAAGGGTCTTAAGGTACAAGTGAACACTGAAAATATAATTAATTTTAATGATTTTTCTAACCCCATTAAACTTAATAGAATACTTGCATTAATTTTTCGGTTCATAAATAATTATAAAAATCCTAACAATAAGATTACAGGTTCGCTTAATGAATCTGAACTTCATAATTCACTTAATTATCTAATAAAATTATGCCAAGGGGAATCCTTTGTTTCAGAAATAGAATTAATTAATAAAGGGAAATCACTTAAACCTAAATCACATATTGCACAATTATCACCTTTTATTGATAGTGATGGAATTTTAAGAGTGGGAGGCCGCCTAAAAAATGCTAATATCAGTTATTTCAAAAAACATCCAGCTTTATTAGATGGAAAACATCATTTTACAAAAATACTTATGGTCAGCGAACATCTCCGCCTATTTCATGCAGGTCCACAACACCTTCTTAGTTCCTTTAAAGAAAAATATTGGCCCATCGGTGGTAGAGCTTTAGCAAGAAGTACTTATCGTAAATGCGTGATTTGCACAAAATTAAAGGCTAAGGGAGTGGAACCACTTATGGGTGACTTACCAGCTAATAGAGTTTCTCAAACATACCCATTTCAAACAGTTGGTGTTGATTTCGCTGGGCCTTTCTTAATATCTAGCAGAAAAGGTCGCGGTAGTAGAACTACGAAGTGTTATTTATGTTTATTTATTTGTTTTTCTACAAAGGCTGTACATTTAGAAACAGTAAGTGATCTATCTACTTCTGCCTTTATCGCTTGTCTAAAGAGATTTATATCTAGAAGAGGGAAGCCCTATCGTATTTGCTGTGACAATGGTAAAAATTTTGTAGGCGCGAATAATGAATTGGGCAGGCTCTTACAAACCAATTTAAAATACATCAGTGATTTTTCTGCGAATGAAGGCATAAAATTCTTCTTTAATCCCCCTTACTCTCCAACTTTCGGTGGACTATGGGAAGCCGGTATTAAAAGTGCTAAATATCACCTAAAACGCGTGGCAGGAAACACTAGTCTCACTTTTGAAGAGTTGAGCACACTCTTTTCACAAATTGAAGCAATTCTCAACTCCCGACCCCTAACTCCTCTATCATCTGATCCCACCGACCTTTCTCCATTAACCCCAGGGCACTTCCTCATCGGTAAGACATTTACTGCACTACCAGAGGAATACATTGACATTAAGGCGAATGTTCGCAGCAGGTATCAACTTCTTACACAGCTGCGACTTCACTTCTGGGAACGGTGGAGCAAAGAATATCTTGCGGAACTTCAACAACGCACCAAGTGGCGTTTTCATCAACCTCATTTAAAGGTCGGCGACTTAGTAGTCTTCAAAGAAGAAAATACTCCTGCACTGAAATGGAGACTTGGCAGAGTCCATAAACTTTTTCCTGGCCCTGATGGAACTTCAAGGGTAGCGGATTTTCTCACTTCTAAGGGATTGGAAAAAAGAGCATCCAACAGAGTTTGTCTTCTACCTATAGAGTCTTAAAGAATTGCACGGATTCTTGAAAGCAGCTCCAACTTCTTTCCAGCGCGGGCAGAATGTTTGCGTTTACAACAAGATTCAAATTGATGGCGGGAATGTCGAGTGACAGAGACAACCTACGCCGGGCTCTTCGGCGACGGCGGCAAACCCTTGACATTGACACTGAAACCAACCTCACTTATTCAACTTGAGCTGATATGCACGTTTGCATCTTTATACAATTTATAATAATTTCAAGTTTATACTGAAGCAAAATACATAAGTTAAACACAAGAGATCGTTTTATTTTGTACAAATCCTGTACACAGGCAGTTCTCAATTCGTCGCGTATATTTTTTTATGTACTATGACCACGCATAACTTTTTACAGAGTAGTCCGATTATGATAATTCTTCTGAAGTTGGTCCCAGTGTCACCTAAGTCAGGATCTGATGATGGGATCCCATGAAAATCGAGGGAAACCTTTAAATTTTATAGCTACGTCTCACGTGTTTCATGTTTTTTTCAAAGCAATTCACGTATATGTGTCTGGTAGTCATAAACCGAGCTGATGATGAAAGGATCCTTTACTTTTAGATTTCATTCACTCATTTCATTTTCATTCACTAAAAAGTTAAAATATTTTTTTTACAAAAAATAATTACTTACGGACCCAGTAGCTGTCGGACAGTAACTTTCCTTCACTGTCCGATAGGTACTGGGTGCGTGAAAACCGGGCTTAAATGACCCAGTGGCCGACGGAATGGACGAACCGACGGACGAGCAGACGTATGAGCACATAAGCGTTACCAAACAAAGTTAGGGATAAGCTAAAAATAAAAGTGTCCGAATATTTTAAAAAATCAACATGACGCACGTTGAATAGTATTCCTAATCGCCCCTATATGTAGTTTTCTTGTATATCTTACTCTTTGGCAGAAGCCGGTTAGGTATAACAGGAGTAAATTAATGTGTTCAATTAACCAGTGTCTACACTGCCAACAAATCATTAGGTGGAGCGCCGAGATAATAATCTTCGACGTTAAGAGGACATCAATGAATCACCGCCCGATATTCTGTTCCTACCGTTTAATTAATTGTTATATGTTTTTGGCAAATTGTAAACGCTACTACTTCAATTTCGTTTTAGAGATGGTTAACAAAAGGGAATTAGTAGAATTTGGTAGATCACAGAGACGGGGATCTAGACAAAGTAACAATTAAAAAACGAAGTTTGTTTACAAATAAATTTTGTTCTTTTCTTTTCAATAACAATTAAAAAGAAAAGAATAAATTGCATGGGAATGATTCCACATCGCGAATCATTCTCATCATACGCGAACAGGATTCAAATAAGGGGACTTAGGCAATTCCTAGCCAACAACGTAGGGATTAGCGATCGCTGTGTCGAATTGTTCTTTCTGTAAGAAAACAGCATATTAGTTAGGTATCTAAATGGTAAAATGAGTTATTTAAACTGATATTTTCATGTCATTTTAAACGACTTTTTCACGCAGATGTCGAAGAGTAAAGAAAGCCTCTACGAGCTAGTGAGGTGAAAATACACATTTTTAATTACATCAACCAAAAAGCGATGGCGAAACCGCAGACGAAAAATAAACTGGCCAATCCTATGATTTTGTTGCGAGTTGCGAGAACATGTAAAAGAAACACTTGAGCTATTCTTTGTTCAAAGTTAAACAACGTGTTGAGAGTAAGCAAGAGGCCTGATTAAACATTGAGTTATGAAATCCGACATGAATACGCAATTCCACATTCTTTGTGATCTTGCTAGAAGAAAATTATAATGTAATTTTTGCTTTCGCTCGCTAAGACATTGCCCGTTAGAATAACTCGCTTTACATTATGTTGTTTTATTCTTATCGCTCCCATTATTATTAGACACAATGTGGTCTATGTATTTCAACGCTTCAAAATATTTCATAATTTGATGAGAATTGAAAAGAATATAAATTCTTTTTATACTTACTTAAGACTTAATATTAGGTCCTTTCATATGAAATTAGCATTTTGTCGAACAGGCTACTTTGTACTTTGATCTCAAACATCTGGCGATTGACTCGGTGTTCCAAATTCAAATTTGTTTTAAATTTATGCCCGTGTTTCGTGTAGGTATTTCAGTTTCGAATTTAGTTTCATTTGGATTGAAGTTGCCGAATAAAAAAATATTAGGAAATTAAGGATGCAATATTTACACGCTGATGATGGGAGCATTGAAAAGATTAGAATTAGAAAATTGTTATACATACCTAACAGACATAGGTGTAGATATAACTTGAAGAAATTGTCGTCCAGATTGTCCAGATTAAAAATCGAATTTGTATTTCTGCGTGATACTTGGGAGGAAAAGTAAATTCTATCTAGTGTATGTTGATTTTCAATGGGGTTTGGGGGTGTCCGTATCCTAAACCCCCCCCCCCCTCCTGTACCACGATAATAGTATAATATACTATTACAATGCAGACCGTATTCAAGCAAAAACAAAAATTCTATTCTAATCCAGGGGTTTGTTCATTTTCCACCGCACTGGGATAAATACTGAATAGCTTTTAACACAGATTAAAAAGCAATGTCCGTGTGCGCTTTAGTCACAAATGCATGGTCCCTTTGCTTTAAAAGATTGAAACAAGAAAGGAACTTGGGGTAGCCAATTAAGTCTCACCCCGTGCTCATTCTCCAAGAAGATTTGCAGCAACCCCGTACCCTGGGAAATTATTAGGCTCCGCCCGAGAACTTACATCGTCAACTGCAAAGAATCTACGGCGTAATTGTTATTTATTTCCAACAATACAATATTTTGTTACGAGTAAACTACCATGTTTTGCCCTCAAGATTCTTCTAAAAGTATTTTTAATACAGTTGCTCAAAAAGTATTATGTTGCAGGGCTGTTTAGCGTGCGGGATGACCACCATTACGCACTAGTGCTTTTTCTTTACCAAATGTCGAATATCTAGAATCTGACACACATTTTGCTTTATTCCTGCTTTTTTCTAGCATGCTAAGTTAAGATTGCGCTAAATAATCTGACTGGTTTACCAGATTTTGTATTGTAAAAGCATGCCCAAAAGCAAAGCATAATAAAAAGCACGACCGGACCTTGCTTTTAAAAACACGGCAAGCAAAGCATAGCACGCATTTGCTTTGTCACTGCTGTGTACGTACGACGACATATTTGGCGCCATTTTTCTAAAATTTTCTCTGCGTGATTATTGATTGTTTTTATTTGCTTAAAAGTTTAATAATTCTATAAATTGAGTGACTCTGATAACATATTAATTGATTTAACACCACCGGAGTTATGTTTAATTGCTGAAAATGCGAGTGTGAGTATTTTACCAGTGAAGTCCAAAAGCAGGTACATTGCTACATAATTATGGTTGCTACGTATTTATTGTTCCATTTTTTCACAACTGTATTAAAAATAGTTGTTCAATACACGTGCGGGACTGTCATTTCCACAGTTGCAATGACAGGCTTCCCGCATTTGTAGTGAAAAAACTATTTTAATGCAGTTGCTCGTAAAGTAGTCTTTATTTGTGTATACTTAGATATTAACCGAAAGTCACCCTTTACAGGTGAGGGGACACTAGAGGGAGACTCCGTACCAGGGTCGTCTGCTTAGGTACCTCCGTCTTACCTATTTCTGCCGCAAAGCAACAGTGCTTGCATTGCTGTGTTCCGGTTTGAAGGGTAAGATATGGCAGTGAAATTACTGGGTACTGTGACTTTACATCTTGTGTCACAAGTTGGCAACGTACACTGTGGTTCTTGTGGGGGTTGCAGTTTCGCTGCGAATCTCACAAGAGCCACATGTATTATAGGTGACTGTTACCACTTACCATCAGGGCAGTTTGCTTGTTTGCCAACTTACTGCAATAAAAAAAAACAGGACTGTGCGGTAAAACACTATGGAAATCCTTTATTTCACGCGTGCATTAAAGTTTTTTTTATATATTTTGCACCATGCAGTCCATGTAGCATGGAGTAGAATGAAATAATGTGAATAAAAAAACACGTGTTCGTAAAACGAGTGAAACTATTTTCTCGAGTCTTTGAATTTGTGAAAATTTAATATTTCCAATAATTTTACAAATTAGTTTCTTGATTTCAAGAAATAAATTTCCTTACCAATAGTTTTCTTTTATTTACTCGCAAAAGCATTGAAAATGTTGTATGATACGTAAGCATAAAAGGTCTTTCCGAATGCGTGCTATTCGGTAAAAATCCACTTTCTGCACGTGTCAGGAATTTATGAACAGTTTTTAACCGACTTCAAAAAAGGAGGAGGTTATCAATTCGGTTGTATTTTTTTTATGTTTGTTACCTCATAACTCCGTCATTTTTAAACCGATTTCCAAAATTCTTTTTGTATTTGATAGAGTATATTGCAAGGGTGGTCCCATGGTCACCAAAGTCAGGACCGGATGATGGGATCCCATAGAAAATCGAGGAAAACACTAATTTAATACATAATTAGGGTTTCTTTTACTAAAAAGATTTCATTCACTAAAAAGTTAAAAATAATTTTTTAAAAAAATAGAACCGACTTCAAAAACACTGAAACTTAAAAATAATCTTCTTCTATATTGAAGTCGGTGACAAATTTTAACACTTTCTAGGAGATCATCGTTTGGCGCCGACTTCAATATAGAAGAAGATTATTTTTAAGTTTTCAGTGTTTTTGAAGTCGGTTCTATTTTTTGTGAAAAAAATTTTTAGGATTACCTCAAAAGGATAAAAACGGAACTCTTCTATAGGATCACTCTGTTGTGCGTATCTGTCGAAAGCCTATTTCTCAGGAACGCTAGAAATATCAAACTAAACATATAGCATTACTGTTTCAATTCCAATAATTACAAAATTCGTCAATTTTCTCAATTGTTGAGAAGTCCAGCACGGAAAAAACGTAAGGGTTAAAAATAAAAAAAATACTGTTGAAAATAACCCAGCATGTTTGTCAATATAACGCCTGCAAAGTTTGTAGCTAAAATCAAATATGTCAACTTTGTTATCATTACTTGATAAGTATTAACCGTTACAATTTGTTAATAACACTTCTTTATTGATAACATAGTAGCATTCATTAGTAACAACAAAGTAAAATCGACTGCATTTAGCCAATTTTACTAGGTTACTACAACCGGTTCACTCGGTAACGGCTGCATAGTTACTCGGTTTTCTCAGCCAATTTATTGAGTTACTACTAACGGTTCACTAGGTAACTACTGCAAAGTTACTCGGTTTTCTCAAACAATTTATTGGATTGCTACAACCAGTTCACTCGGTAACTGCTGAAAAGCTACTCGGTTTTCTCAGCCAATTTGCTTGTATCCCACTAAAAAAATAAGATGAATCATTGAAGTCAAAATGCTCGTTCACGACAGCTTTAATTTCTTCATCATCCCCAAATTTTCTTTCCTGAAGGTCTTTTTTCAAATTTTTCAAGAGAAAAAAGTCGCTGGGAGTTAGGCCTGGACTGTAGGTTGGGTGATTCACTTCATCAAAGCCAGGTAGTTTCTCGAAGGACTTGCCTCGCAATTCGCGCCGTATGGACTGGCGCATTGTCTTGCAAACAGAATTTCTTTGCAAATTTCGACCTTAAACTTTTTTGGCAGCTTTTCTCTCCCTTGTTTAGATTCCTGATCATATTGTCGAATCCACGTTTCATCCACGGTGACAATACGGTTACAAATTTCATCCAAATTGTCATTGCACAAGTCGATAAACTCCATAGAAGTTTCAACTCGACGCTGTTTATCGAGCGGCGTGAGCATTTTTGGAACCCAACGTGCTCTAATTGTATTCATATGCAAAGGATTACTGATGCATAACTCTTCTGCTATCTGCCACATTTTTATTCGACGGTCCTCCAGTACAATTTTTTTCACTTTGGCGATGTTTTCGTCTGTGACGGCGGTGCGGTGCGGGGGGGGGGGGGGGGGCTCTTTAACTTGTCTAACGTTTGACTGTGGCAGGACGATGGTCCTGACGTTTTTTACGAGGAATTTTATGACGGCACGATGTTCCAATTTTGTGTAATGCAGCGATGACTCAGATATGTTGATGTTTACAGATCTTCTTTCACAAAACACTAGTGACTAGCGCGAGTGAGTTTCTGGTTATGAGTGGGTGCGAGATCGATTTACCGTGGTTGTTTGTTGTTTTAGCTGAGCAGAGCGGTTATTCCTCTTTTTGATTTCTCTAAAGGTTATTCCCAATTAGGTAACTCGGTTGTTACATAGTTTAGCAATAATGTAGTCTGCTATAACTAACCGATTATATTTACTCATTTAAAAGGAAATAAGTAACGTGACTCGAATTAATGAATTCATCTTATATATCAATAGATCAGTTGATGTCTTAAAATCAACCAAAAATTACTCGATTAAAATCAATAAACAATTAGGTTGGAATCAAATAAGTTCTACTCATCTATTATTAAATAAAAATGTTTGTAAAAATCAACCAATTGAAATAACTTGTTTAAAAACAACAGCATACTTATTAAGTGTTGACAAAATCACTTAATAGTTTTAGATCATGTTTGAAAGTGTTAAAATTTACCAATTAAGGTATTTGTTAATAATTAATGTTTTATTTGTTATTAGACAAGAATATTTAGCAATACACACAGGTCTGCTTTATACCAAGTTAGTTAAAATTTACCGATGTGATTGTAACCGAGCCAAAAAGGTACTCTGCTAAAATAATATTTTTTCAGTGAGCCCCCCTAGACAAGACGTTTTTCGATAATCGCTAGCGCAATCGCTAGAAGGAAAAATCAAAAAAAAATGTATTCAAATTCAAATTCAAATTCAATATCCTTTATTCAATTGGGATTTTACAATCACTTTTGAACGTCAAAGAAGCTACGCCATTGGTTCACAAGTCTATTTGACATAAGCTGTATGCGATTTGACATAAGCTGTCGCTTAGCTTTCGAGCGCAATTGTCAGATCTCATACATTGTCCATTTAGCGATTGCGTTAGCGATTATCGAAAGGCATCTTGTCTAGGGGGTCAGGCCCTTATTCTGCTAGCGTTAACGCATTTATGGCGTGTCAATAACGCATCAAAAGCATTGCTTTTTGAGACAGTTATTGTTGGTTAACCGATAATTATCTGAAACATTTGTCACTATTCATTTATCAAGAAATTGATTGATTGATTTATCGGTTTTATTGGACTCAAGACACGATAACAACGTTTAGATTAGCGGAATCAGGCCCCTGGTTAAGCCTGCATTCATCATCAGCCTTACATATACCCTACTGTGTATACCCTATTATATATATCCTAATGCTACCCTGTTGTGTGTAAGTCTTTGTGTGTAAGGAATTCAGTGCCTATTATATTTTGCTTCGATAAGCACTTTTTTTAAATTTATTTATTAATAAAGGCACACCAACAGCTTCTGCATACAAAATATTAATTAATAGTTTACAATTTGTAATGGTCTTATACAGTTGCCAATTACAGGTGAACCAACATTCTTAATATAAGTGATAACTTTACTAACTAACTGACTAACTAACTTTGAATTGAATGCTAACAAGTTTTTTGAACATTATAAAATAAAAATAAAAAAAATTTGCGAAACTAAAGTTAATAAAATACAAAATGAAATGAGATCAGAAACAAGCTTATTTACGTCAAAATGAAACAAAGGAAAAAGTTATACTAGTGATAAATGAATAATTAACAGAGGTTGTACGATATACCTGCATACTACCATAACAATATTAAACCTCAAGGATGAGTGTGCCTCAAGGATCAATACTGGGACCTCTGCTCTTCTTAATTTATATTAATGACCTCCCACACTTCACCAATAATCTGTGCGATACAGTACTATTTGCAGATGACACTTCTTTAATATTTAAGATTGACAGAGGAAACGGAAATACTGACGTTGTAAATAGTACTCTTTCTAAAGTATTGCATTGGTTCACTGTGAATAATTTATCATTAAACTCGAGTAAAACTAAATGTATTAAGTTTTCATTGCCAAATGTTAGGAAAGTGGACAATATTGTGGAAATGAATAATCATACTGTTGAATTCGTCGATTTTACTAAATTTTTGGGTATAACACTAGATTCGACTTTGCAGTGGGATCCACATATTGCGTCTTTAGCAAACAGACTCAGTTCTGCGGCATATGCTGTAAAAAAATGAGACAACTTACTGATGTTGAAACGGCAAGACTGATTTACTTTAGTTATTTTCACAGTGTCATGTCATATGGGCTATTACTGTGGGGATCAGCCGCTAGTATAAAAAGTATTTTTGTACTTCAAAAAAGAGCCGTGCGGGCTATTTATAATTTACGAACAAGGGATTCTCTACGTGATTTATTTAAAGAAATTAATATATTGACTTTAGCAGGACAGTATATTTATGAAAATTTGATTTATGTTTATAAAAATTATAACACATTCGATACCAATTTTAAATTTCATAACTTAAATACAAGAAATAAAAATAAACTTGCCGTTCCAACGTACAGGCTCCAAAAAACTAGAGGCTCATTTATGGGGAAATGTATATCTTTTTACAATAAAGTTCCACAGAGTGTTACTGACTTACCTTTTCATAAGTTTAAAGCGCATGTAAAAAAGACTCTAATGAGTAAAGGATATTATAAAGTCAATGATTATCTGAATGATGTCAATGCTTGGTCTTAATTGTAGACTTAATTTATAGATTTAAATGTATAATGTACACTGACACATCTAATCTTGTAATGGAAGTTGAACACAATCTTTACTTTTGAGTTCTGCTTCCAATTGACGACTCTGTAACAATACAGGGAGAAAAAAATAGCCCTTGCTGGTTTTCTTGCTGATTCTTTCCAGTACAAGGTCTCCCGCCGTAGACTTGTGAACCAATGGCGTAGCTTCTTTGACGTTCAAAAGTGATTGTAAAATCCCAATTGAATAAAGGATATTGAATTTGAATTTGAAACTTGTGCACTCAGGGACCTCAAAATTTGGGTTCTAAAGACATTTATGGAGTCATGATATATATCGACATCTGGAGTGGATGTTACATAAGAGTTCATCTCTCGACTGATCCTATTGAGAGGTGAGTTTACTCCTATATTTGTGTTGGATGTGTTGGTATGGAATAAATGGGTAATGGGATATCTGGGTATGTTATAGGGAACTTTTAGCCCAATTTGTCCTGTTAATTTTTGGCAGCCCAATACATTGTTCACTAACTTGTACAAGAACATAAGATCTTGTACCCATCGACGGTCGCGTAAAGTAACCAAGTTGTAACATTGAAGACGCTGTTCGTATGGACACCGGTGAGATATATCACCGAAGGTATATGCTAGGTGTTTTGTGAAGGCCCTTTGTATGCTTTCTATTCTTTGTGAGTGAACTGCGTAGTGCGGGTTCCACACCACGCTGGCAAATTCAAGGTGGCTCCGAACTAAGGCGTTGTATAGCACAATTTTTGTTCCAGCAAGCATGAACCCCTTAGTGCTTCGCCTCAAAAATCCCAACAGCCGTGCTGATTTTGTTACAATGTTATCAATATGGCTTCTGAAGTTCACTTTACTGTCCATAATGATGCCGAGATCACGAACCTCAGTTACGGTTTCCAATATTGCGCCCTTTATATTATAAGAGACAGTAGTGGATTGCTTTTTCCTCGTGAATCGTATATGGATACATTTTTGTACGTTAAGTTTCATGAGATTAAGGTTGCACCAATTCTCGACCCTGTCCAAATCCTCCTGAATTAGGGTAGCATCTTCATTTGAAGAAATAGTTTTATAAATTTTTAGGTCGTCGGCAAACATGAGGTATTTACAATTATGAATTTGAGCAGTAATGTCGTTAATAAAGAGTAAAAACAGAACCGGCCCGAGGTGAGATCCCTGAGGAACTCCCGAGTCAGCGTAATATGGGTATGATTCATAACCATTAACAACGAGAATTTGAGATCTACGGGACAAATAAGATGAGAACCAATTTAAAAGTGAGCCATGTATACCATTATATTCTAACTTAGACAGTAACAGAGAATGGTCAACCCGATCAAACGCACTGCTAAAGTCCGTGTAAACAGCATCTATTTCAAGTCTTTTGTCAAGAGCTAGAGTTATATCAGACACAAACTCAACGAGGTTTGTTTCCACACTACGTCCAGACTTAAAACCATGCTGATTTGGTGAGATAATTCTATCAATATGGCGAGTAATGATTGGACAGACAAGAGACTCAAAGATCTTTGAAAAACATGACAGTATTGAAATAGGGCGGTAATTTTTGACATCAGCAGGATCTCCTTTTTTGAAAACCGGTATGATTCTTGCGTTTTTCCATAGATCGGGGAAGATTCCTTCAGCAAGGGACGAATTGAAAATAATCTGCAATGGTAGGGCGAGTTCGTGGCAACAACGCTTTATAAACAAGGGAGGAATAGAATCAGGTCCAGCACCTTTGGAGGTATCTATGTGTTTAAGCTTTTTAACAATTTGTTCTTCCGTAAACTTAATGGTGCTCATAACAGAGTCAATACCAGAAAATCCATTGAAAGCACAATTGTAAGTAGGGCCTGGATTTTGACTAAAAACAGAGACAAATTGATCTGCAAAAAGGTTTGCAATTTCTTGACCATTGCTAGCAACTTTAGTGTTCATAAACATGTTAGCCGGTATGCAAGATTCCCCCCGACGTTTATCTTTTATGAAACGCCAGAAAGCCTTAGGGTTTTTGGGAATATCATTTTCTATTTTACATTTAAAGGTATTGTAACAACTATTTATTAAAGTATGGCAGCGACTACGAAGCAACTCAAAAGTGAGCTTGTCTCGGGGATTATTATATTTGCGGTATTTTTGTCTTAAATTTTTCTTTTTCAGACAGAGCTCTAATAAGAGAGTCAGAATACCAAGAGGGATACTTGGATACTTAATACATAGTTAACTCTCCACAGACTCGTGGTCCGTGCCTTTTTCATTTTTTTAGGTTTCTTTTTGATCCATTCTATATAATATAAAATTATATTAAGACTTACGACTACTCTTATTTTAATGTGAGTTGCTCTTTAAGCACGATAAGCACTTTAGTCATACTAAGTACTAAACTTGAAATAGATACTTCGAATCGTAATAAAAATTTATCCAGCTACTAATAAAACGCGAATTAGGTGCGTGATAACGGAATTACTTGCAAGCTAAGCACTGAGTTAGCACACGATCGTAGCTATCGTATTTCAAATGTTTATTTTAATAACGGCTCATTCCGCCTGTAGATTGCAATTTCGTCCAGTAATCGGGGTAAGTGGATAACCGGACAGTCGGGACTCGAGACGTCAACTTCGAAATAATAAGTTTAGTTTTTAAAACAGCTTAGGTGGCACGGGCTTTATTGCTGGCGAATTAAAGTGGCGGAAAATCGTTTCACACCAAGCTTATAGCGCTTAGTAGGGTCGATCGCAGGAAAAAGCTCTAAAAGAAACCGTTTTTTTTTTGCGAAAATATTACATTAAAAATATAAGAGATTTTTAAAATTTTTCTTTGTTTAATTTAATAAAAATAATATTGCTTTATTCATACTTGATTAGATTAAGCTCTTTATGATTATTACAGCAGAGCGCAACGATAAATGTGAAATCAAAGTAAGTAAAATTTGCAAAATGGTTGCTTCAACAAACATTTAGGTAACATTTTTAGAATAGAAGCAAAAGAACATGAATTATTACTACAAAAAACAAAGACTGAATTGAATGGTGTCTCGGTATTATTGCATTGCTACATTCTTTACGACATCCAAAAAAAAAATTTTACAAAAAATAAAAACCGACTTCAAAAACACTGAAAAGTTAAAAATAATATAAGAATAGGCACAAACGATGATCTCCTAGAAAGTCTTAAAATTTGGCACCGACTTCAATATAGAAGTGTGATGTCTGTACCTATTCTTATATTATTTTTAACTTTTCAGTGTTTTTGAAGTCGGTTTTTATTTTTTGTAAAATATTTTTTATTTTTAACTTTGTAGTGAAAGAAACCCTAATTTAATACCAATTTAGGTATTAAATTAGCGTTTCCCTCGATTTTCATGGGATCCCATCATCAAATCCTGACTTTGGTAACCTTGAGACTACACTAGGAGTATACTCTATCGATTACAAAAAAAAAATTGAAAATCGGTCTACAATTGGCGGAGTAATCGCGTAACATACACACAAAACACGTTGGAAACACCTTAAAATTTAAGGGTTTTCCTCGATTTTCATAGGATCCCATCATCAGATCCTGACTTTGGTGACCATGGGACCACCCTTGGAGTATACTCTATCGAACACAAAAATAATTTTGAAAATCGGTCCACAACTGGCGGCGTAATCGCGTAACATTCACACAAAAAAAAAATACGCATCGAATTGAGAACCTCCTCCTTTTTTGAAGTCGGTTAAAAATATGCAAAACCTTACAAATCTTTGTAGCCGCTCGAAGCCAAAATTATGATTGCTATATAACTTACCATCATAATGTTAGGGGCTAAAGTGGGCTTTAAGCTCACAACTGGGACGTCAAGCTTTACATATGCAAACCGATGCTTTTACGAACAACATAAGACCGGTCCAAAGGTCAAATCGTATCGCTTGACCTGCCGCTCACTTACCATAACCATATTCATGAGTTAAATCAATTTCTTCTATCTTCACACCAAATACTCTAATTTCCACACAAAGCGTAATTCAATTAGTACAAAGCTTATAAAGGTCATGATAAAAATAATATCTCTCGATACATATCTATTTAGAAAAAAAAAACTATATGTGGTAAATATGTATTAATTAGTATACATACAGTAAATCAATAAAAGATCTTCAAAGGAAGCTTCATAATAGATGAAGAAATAACGCATCTCTGATACTACTTCCATTAGGTTGTCTTCCAAATGTGATTATAATAATGTGAGTACAAAGTATCACATTAATGCGACGGAGACTATTTGGTTGGCTTAGCTAAGTCCGGTGTTTGATTTCCACGGGATAGAGATAATTTATTTAATTTTCTCATTAGCAGAGAATAACTGAGATCCGGCTTGCTAGAAACCACTATCTTAGCCAGGCCACGGTAATTATACATTACCGTGGCCAGGCGGAGACTCGGTACAGAAGACCAGCGGACCTAAAAAGGCCGCATCGCAGAATACGAATCATATTATGAATGGAGTGCAATTCATCATAAGCAATTATTCTATTTGACAGCTTTGTATGAATGTTCGTAAAATGGTCCACAAATTGGGCATTGCTAAAGTGTCATTTGGGACCATTTTACGAATATTCATACAAAACTGTCAAATAGAATTTGCATATGATGAATTGCACTCAATTCATAATATGATTCGTATTATGATTCTGCGATGCGGCCTTTTTAGGTCCGCTGTTCTGCTAATAGACCACGGCTGAACAGAAAACCGTTGCGTTCGGCCAATCAGCACCACATTACTCGTATCACGTTATCGAACAATTAAAAACAATGGAATTCTTATCAGATAAAAGATGTCCTGAATGGGTGGTAGATAAAAATTTGCACGATTCAAAACAGCTTTCCATCAAGTCAAATTTTAATGAAGAATATTTTGTTTCTGATTTCAATATATGCGCTCCGATTGGCCGATCGCAACGGTTTAATTTCGTCGGCTGTAATTTATTAGTATAATTAGACCTCTGGTCTATTCGCGCAAAACCTTATCTGTTTGCGCCGCTTTCGGTGTCTGCATCGTTGTCTTCCGGTGTGCAGATAAAGATGCCGTCAGACAGAACGGTGGCTGGGCTGGGATGTGACATGCCAATGCCATGACCTTACCAAGCTTTGTATTTTTTTTATTTATTTATTTATTATCAGGCAACTTAGACCCATAGATATATACCTGAGAAACTAACATACATTATAAATCCATACTAATATTATAAATGCGAAAGTAACTCTGTCTGTCTGTCTGTCGCGCTTTCACGCCTAAACTACTGAACCGATTTAGATGAAATTTGGTATAGACATAGTTTGTGTCCCAGGAAAGGAAATAGGATAGCTTTGATCGCAGAAATCACCTCTTAAGGGGGAGAAAAGAGGGGTGGAAGTTTGTATGGGGAATCAATAACCGCTGAACTGATTTCGATGAAATTTGGTATGGAAATAGTTTGAGATGTGGGGAAGGATAAAGAATAGTTTTATCCCCGAAATCATTCCTAAGGGTGTAAAAGGGGGGGGGGGGGGGGTATCTGTAAAGGGAATCAATAAAAAAGGATTTCCACGCGGACGAAGTCGCGGGCAAAAGCTAGTATATATGTAAATACACGGTTATTTTTTTAACACCCTGGAAAATTTAAGGGACGCTTCACGACATGGTATTAGAATGATTTAAATATGAATAAAAAAAAATAACTCAATTTTATATTATTTTTTTTTTAAATCCAAGAAGTGCTGCACTAGTTGAGAGCAACATTTTTAGAATTTTTTTATTTTTTTTTATTTCGTTTTTTAATTTTTTATAATAATGGATGTATCCTGAAGCGTCCCTAAAATTTTCCAGGGTGATAAAAAATAACCGTGTATATTATAACGTATGCGGGACATCAGACATACAAACCATACACTCCCAGCTCGACTTGGCGGTTGCGGATCAGTATCATCACAGCTCATATACATCCCCATAGCGGGGCTCGAGCCTACCCTAAGTTAGGGTGTTTAGGCCTTAGTCAAACACGCGCGCCCAGTACGGCTTGGTCGACTTCACATACAGCTTTCAATTTCTTCACAGGTGTATGCAGGTTGCCTGAGGACGTTTTCTTCCACCGTAGGAGCGTCAGAGAAATGTGCATATGAAAATCGAAAAACTAAAAACACATTGGTTCATCGCAGCATCGAACCTCGGACCTCCCGATTAAAAGGCCAGTGCCGAGTCCCCAGCGCCGCCGATGCTCTTACGGAACAATAAAGAAAGAAAAAAACGAAACAATCGAGGAAGTTGAACAAGTTTACAAGTCTGAATTGAATAAACGATTAATACTTTTAACCATAGCAGCCTTCTCAAAATGTTGTGTAGCTAAATATGCGATTTCGGAAATTACGCCTACAAATGAACTCGTCAAAAAATCCCAACGCGGAACTGATAAGAAAAACTTTGCACATTAACCTTCGGCAAAGAATTTCTGCTCAATAACTCGAGTACGGTAAATATTTGTGTGGCGAAACTTCGACTCAATGAATAAAAAATTTACTCACATAGTGACTGAATATGATGAGAAAAATCTGGAAGCAAACCAGGCCGACAATGTTAAAATGGATGGATCACAAATTGTTATGTTTTTTGTTACATACGACAGGGAAGCTCTTGGCCTTCATCTCACCTGATGGTAAGTAACGATAAGGCCGAAGGTGGAAGGGAACTTCCCCTGGACTCCTCAACGACTGAGGAACTGGCTATTTTAATTTTATTATTATATAGGGACCTCCCGATCAACACCCGGTGGTCTCATCTCAAGCACTAGACCACGGAGACGATTAAACTTAATATATTTGGAAAATGTTACCATAATATTAACTTAACCTCTTTATTAGATGTAAATGATCAATAATATGATTCATTGCATCTTATAAAAAAAAAACAAATAACTACTCAAGCGGACGCGAATAGCGAAACAAACATATTAGACCAAGCAGTAGGTGGATCTGATGGACCGGATGGGTTTTCTCTTAAACTTGTTCTAGAAATGTAAAACTTGAACTTGAATTTCATCAATTACGGAAACGTGAAGATCAATGTAATAGAATGACTTGGCAATTTTGTATTTTTGTTTCTAGTTTTGTTTTCAAACATATCAAAGTAAGGTTAAAATAATAAATTAATATTTGAAAATTTCCTCCAAAAATATTTCATTCGTAGTCTCTGTCTTTTGTAGTTAGTATAATGGAATAACCAGCGTTCTGGAGAACGTTAACAATCACCAATGTATGATAAATTATGATCCGTTACATTTGACTTTCAAACAAGCTGCGGAAGCTGTGGCTACGATAGGTGCGTGCTTGTTAAAACAAAAGTTTCGAGCGACGAGACCGGTTTCATTGAAAAACTTCATGTATCTCGTGGCTGTTTACTTTCTATAAAACGAATAGAAAAATCGTTATAGGTAACGCATTCAGAACAGAGAATAGGTAATCAAATACTACAACGGTATGGCACAGGTTCTATTATAATGGTAGAGTATAGGCATTCTTAGGATTGATTGCAACTTTTCATTCATTTTCATTTAATGATATGATGATTTTTTATTTAATTAACAACACGCATATGTGATTCCACAGAGTGTAAATTATAAGCAGTCCATGTGAAGGAAAGTAGCAGGTGTGACTAATGAAAATCATTTCGTATGAATTTTTGATATGCTATTCATGAAATAATACAGTAGTACGAGATAAGCGTTCCAAAGCCGTCCCCTTTATCGAGAGAGGTGTCTTTCTCTACACGAGGATGGACAGCATTTCTTCATGTTAGGCTCTCTTACGCCAAGGCGAGCATTCTCATAAGCGATGTCCGTCTAATTGCCCTACCGTGGAGCCAGCGTCACAGATATGCGTGCACGGTTGGCTCTGTGCACGAAGGCCCTCCGTCTGAGGATTGCCCGGGTCTCCTCGGGTAATCCCTTCTTGATGATAGCCCGACCAGTCAGGTCGGACTAACACGGGCGCATGAGTAGCGGTGTTGCATTGTGGACCTTACCACTACGCTCTAAAGGACTGGGAGAACACCAGGAGATTTTAGTGGGCCAGGCACTCTGCCGGAAGAGCCCCACATACGCCCGCCGTCCAGCCAACGGCGGGTACTGTGCGGTCACGCATTTCCTCCCGAAAAAAAAGGCTCTCTTTCGCCAAGTGCGAGGCAAACCCACTGAACCAATTCATATGGTATTTGGTGGGACCATACGGGATTGTGATAACCGCAAATTTAACGCACTAGGGTATTAAAGTCCAGCCTATTGCATTGGGGTCTGCTGCTAGCCAGGTCTCAACGAAAATGGGGATTACCCAAACAGCGTTTAGGAAATCGCACCCTAGCTCGTGTCGATAAGGCGATCACCTAAAGGCGATCACGGAAGGGGGTTTGGGGAGTGGAGGAAGTTAATTTGTATGACGAATTAGGTCTGACTTATCTATAACTAGCTTTCCGCTTGCGACTTCACCCGCGTTATTAATGTTTCCCGTAAGAAAAATAATTTTGTGCCTAATATAGAAGGTTTACTTTATGCAGCATCGCCCGCGTTGTTTTTGTTTTCTCGTGGAAATTTTATATTTTCTCGTAGGAAAAATAATGTTATAGCCTATGTTACTCAAGGATAATGTAACATTCTAATTGTGAAATAATTTTTCAGTAGTTTCGGAGCCTATTCAATACAAACATACAAAAATACAAAACTTTTAGAAAGAACTTTGAGAAAGCTTTTAGCCTTTATCTCACCTGGTGGTAGGTGAAGATAAGACTGAAGGTGGAAGCGAGCTACACCTGGACTCCTCAACAAGTAAGGAACTGAATAGGTCCTCTTATTATCGGATCGAAATGTTATGAATATTATTTACATTGTTCCTATGGCAAGAAACTTATATAATGGCTAGCCAGCTGAGCTGAGAACTACCACCAATCAAACCATGCAGAAAAAAATCAGTACCTACACGTGAGAACTCCAGACTTTAAGTTTATATCATTGGTCAGCGTCGAGGCGTTCTAGGTGATATCTGTACACAGTATTCCTACTCATAATAATAATATGCGTTACTAATATAATTTTATTTTTAAACTGGCATTATGCTGTCAGGATATTGGTTTATGGCGAGACCATGAGACGCTTGACAGAGGTCGCCCCATTGTTATACAAATCGTAAGGACGGCAGACACTTTCATAATGACTACACTGTGTCAATATAAAATTGCGACGAGCCTTCATGTTTATTACTCAAAAAGTTCCTTTTATTTTTAACCGACTTCAAAAAAGGAGGAGGTTCTCAATTCGATGCGTATGTTTGTAAGGAGTAAGGATCTGATGATGGGATCCCATGAAAATCGAGGAAAACCCTTAAATTTTAAGGTGTGTCCAACGTGTTTTGTGTGTATGTTACGCGATTACTTCGCCTATTATGGACCGATTTTCAAAATTATTTTTGTATTTGATAGAGATATTTTACTATTTGGCCGGTCCACATGATAGGATTCCATGAAAATCTTTTTTCTTTCATTCTTCGAAAAGATTTCATTCACTAAAAAGTTAAAAATAAAAAATATTTTACAAAAAATAAAAACCGACTTCAAAAACACTGAAAAGTTAAAAATAATATAAGAATAGGTACAGACAACATCACACTTACGCGATTACTCCGCCGCTTTTCAAAACTTTTTTGTATTCGATAGAGTATACTCCTGGGATGGTCTCAAGGTCACCAAAGTCAGGATCTGATGATGGGATCTCATAAAAAACGAGGGAATCCCTAATTTACTAAAATGAAAGAAACCCAAATATAATACCTATATTCGGGTATTATATAGGTATTATATTAGGGTTTCTTTCACTAAAAAGACTTCATTCACTAAAAAGAAAAAATAGAAAATATTTTACAACAAATAAAAACCGACTTCAAAAAAACTGTAAAGTTAAAAATAATATATGAATAGGTACAGACAACATCACACTTCTATATTGAAGTCGGTGTCAAATTTTAAGACTTTTTAGGAGATCATCGTTTGGCACCGACTTCAATATAGAAGTGTGATGTTGTCTGTACCTATTCATATATTATTTTTAACTTTACAGTTTTTTTGAAGTCGGTTTTAATTTTTTTCATGCTGAATTTTGACACCTCACCTACTTAGTCCAGTAACTTAAAATTTCTAATATTATATATCAGAATCGTCCTAAACTATAAATATCTTTCAATTAATTTTTTAAATCCGCTGAAAAACCTTTTTGATTTATGAAAAGCGAATCCAGATGTCAAATTTGAATGCTGTCGAAAAGTGGTTTCGTGGCAAAAATATTTAAAATGGAACACACGAAACCAGTTCCAAAAGTTAACACCAAAGGCTAATATAATGCGTTGATGCTAAAAATGTTATAAATGTTATTATCTTATCCAGTAAATAAATGGCCTCTTGCTCACCTAGACATACCTTTGTATACAACATTTTCTTCTCTTTTGCTTTTCTAAGCAAGTCATCGTTATTAAAATTCATTAATTAATTACATGGAACGTTTGGCTTTTGATCAGTCATCTGGTAAATTCTTAGTAATTAGGGCTCATGCACAAGTAGGTTTAATATGCTGGCTGTACGACTATTGCATAACCGGCAGCATGTTTACCTGGAAACGAAAGCAGGTTATTAAAGCCTCGGAAGAAAATTAATCTATGAAGAACCGAACAGAAAAATAAATAAAATGAGAAGGAAGGAAATAATTATCTCATTCGGTGAATCCGGGTTGTACCTATATAATATTTTTGTGTGAATGTATATAACGACCAGCTCTTTGCCCACAGCTTCGGTCGCATATTATATCGGGAATTCGGCAAAAACGATTTTTCCCGTGAAAATTCTAATTATCTTCATGTAGTAAAAAAGGAACACACTTGAAAGTAGTAGCTTTTTAAAATGTCCTGTTAAAACACGCTATGGGAGTATTTTACCCCAGTTTATGTATATTTATGAAAAAAAAATTATACGTGTTTCCTCATCCTCTATTATTTGCATAAATACACAATCACTTTTGACTAAACTCATAGCCAGTCAAAACCACTTGTCTAGTCAGCGTCGTCGCATATTAGATGATGTGAATGCCTAAGGCTTTCCAGCAGGCGTAGCACGGGCTGCCAAGAGATTTGTGATAAGACTCAGTGACACGTGTATCCCTTGAGGAGCATCAAGAAATTTTATCATGTCAGTCACACTGAGGCTGCGTTCCGAAAATCAATAAGTCACTATTAGCGCGCTCAAACGCGTTCCGAAATGTTGTGAGCGCGCTAATGTTAGCCGGCATGAAGAGCCACATGACGTCATCGTTAACGTCATATAGAACTTACGGCGCTAATGCTCTGGAGTGAAATCACTTTATGCGAACTGTCAGTCTGACTTTCGATAATTGTGTTTTCGGTTCGAAATGATTGTACCTGTTCTTCCGGACCGAAATCGTAAGCATGCTGATAGCATTTTCAGTGTTCTCTTTAATTTGAACAAGTCGATTATAATCGTTAGCACTGTGAGCGCTGTTATCGGACCGCAGCCTCAATACGCGCCGCCGTGCTACTCTTTAAGACATAGATATTATGTCACTGAAATTGTGAGATAATGCGTGACTCAAGTCCCGTCTTGGCAGCCCGTGCTACGCCTGCTGTTGTGATTAAAATAAACATCAACATGACAGATAAGACTACTGCTTGGGATTGACAAAAAATGTGACAATAGCCGACTACCACTATGATCATTGGGTAAAATGTCATTAATTAGAGTAACTGTTCCAATCACTCCGACAGGCAGTTCCTAGGTATTTTTGTAAAATATGAAACAATCTTCAGTAGGTAAACCTATATGATTTATGTAACATAGAGCTGCCACTTTTTGCTAGGGTCTCATCTCATCGAGATGCCTTGGAAGAGGATGTTAAAAAAAGCGCATTTTTAACATAACACAGAAATAATTATTTGCTTATTTTAATCAAATAAGTGATTTTTTTTTACTTAAACGGTTCTGTAGAAGTGAAGATAATAATAATTATACATAATTTCATTGTCATCGAAACTAAAGGTGTACTTACCTATACCAAATTTCAGCTCAATCGGACAATGGCAAGTGGGTCAAATTTAACTTGCAAGATTTGACCCAAACAAACGGGGCAAGCTAAATAAAGCCGCTTGATAAAAAATACCATTATTGTATTTTTGACAATTTAAAAGAGGAGAAAAAAAATTGATCTTCCGAGTTTCCTGCTTGTTCTTCTCGACAAGGCTCTCCCAATTTCCGAACAGGTGTAATTCAACTTTTTTTTTCAATTTACTTGTATTTACATACCTACATCTTAAATTATAGTTAGGATGTGTGTACATACATATTAGAATTAAATAATTACTTTTTAAATATCTGAGTTAATCAGATTCTCGATTGATTAAATTTTTGTGTTTTGTTTGACGTGAATAAGTGCCTGTAAAAGTGTATATTGAGTAAAGATTTTTGACTTTGAGTTTGAACATCATCCCAGTTCATAAACGTCTCCACTGGGGGGCTGGTGTAACTAAGTCAACCACGCTGGCCCAGTACGGATTGGTCGACTTCACATACACTTTTGAATGTATGCAGGTTGCCTCATGATTATTATGTTTTCCTTTACCGTGAGAGCGTCAGACAAATTAACATATTTTATTATGAAATTCGAAAAACGCATTGGTACAATGGCAGGATCGAACCCCGGAGCACCCGATTAGAACCACCGCTCCTCTTTTAAAAACGACTGTTCCGATTAATCTCAACAACCCCAAAGCAATGAGTGTAAGAAATCCACGAGTATTTATTTCATCGACGAAATCATTTAAATCATTATTTTCTACCGAGGGAATTTTTACGATGTCCAATCCAATTTTTTTCTCGTTTCATTGCGCGGGCAGACAGAGCACTTATGTGAATAATTCATGGGCGATAACGATGTGGTTTTTGTTTTTAAACGAACCAATATTCGGGACGGCATCGAGAACTTTCACCTAGATACTGTATTTATTGGGAAGTAATTGTTTTTATCATATAAATTTCCACTTCGCATGAAAAAGACACGTAATAAACAGCACAATAATCGTAGAGGTTTACGTTTATAGCTGAAGTGGTCAGACAGAGAGAAAGCTTCGCCTGAATCCTCAAACAGAGTGAAACTGACTATTTTTATATTCTAAGTTGGCAATAAAGCAGACTGCCGACCTGCAGGAGCGGAGCACGGGCTGCCAAGACTGGACCTGAGTCACGCATTTATCTCAGAATTTTAGTGACATAATCTCTACGTCACAATGACGCGTATTTAGTGTGACTGCCCCCCTAGATAAATGCCACACGCTAACTTTTCCGCAGGCGTTCCTCAGAAAAAATGTATGGAGATGACATTCGCTGCGGAAAAAATAGCGCGAGGTTGTCACAAGCTAATGTCATTTCCATACATTTTTTCTGCGGAACGACTGAGGATAAGTTAGCGTGTGGCATTTCTGTAGGGCCTCTGATGTGATAAAAATTTCTTGACGCTCGTCAAGGGACATGTGATACGAGTTTATCATAAAGTTGCCGTGCCTTGTGCTCCGACTGTTGCTGCCATCTGTTTGAATCTTTTGGAACTAATACACACTTAGAAGGGGGAATGTCGGTGGCGCTCCCCCTTGTAAGACTTTGGACTGTGCTTGTCCCCTTGTGGACTCAGCTCTTGCCTTCCTATCGGGAGGTCCGGGATTCGAAACCACCATTTACCAATGTGTTTTTCGTTTTCGAATTTCATAATGTACATTTGTTTGACGCTCCTACGGCGAAAGAAAACATTATGCGCGAGGCAACCTGCATACATCTGCGAAGAAATTCCAAGGTGTATGTGAAGTCGACCAATCCGCACTTGGCCAGCGTGGTTGACTAAGGCCTAAACACCGGTGGGGACGTATAATTATGAGCTGTTATGATGAATTATACACTTAAAAACAATTTAAGTCACAATAAAAATATTGAGGTCAATAATCTAAATAACAACTGTCCTATGTTTTAAGTTGGACCAAATTACATACAGTAAGCCAAATGTCATGAAAATCGGTTGAGTAGTTTCAGAGTTTATCTCGGACAAACACTGTGACACGAGATTTTTTTATATATATAGATATAATATATAAAAATCAGCAGTGAAAATACTGGGTACTGTGACTTAACATCTTATGTCGCGGGTTGGCAACGTACATTGGTATCGCTGTGAGGCTTGCTAACATTGATTTACTACCAAACGTAGATAACTCATGAACGTTCGAGAAGTGGGCCGGTGAAGAACTGCCCAATCGCGACTCGTGCAGTTCTTTTCCATAGTTTATTTATTTATTTATTTATTTATTTATTTATTTGTAAGGTACACAGAACAGCTTACAGTCATAACATTACATAATATTTACACATTATATTGTGATCTGTATCTAGACAGGAAGCCAAAATATGTGCACACAGCAGCTTACAGTGAAGAGTGGAACACACTCGTAATTCCATAGAGCATTTGATCAAATTAAGGCTGGGTTGCACCATATTACTTCAAATTTATATTTTGTCAAGTACCATTATTAAATTAAAAATATATTTTTTTAACAAAACTAGTACTATGGTGCACGCCACCCTGTACACACACATTATATTTGAGCTAGTTTATTTTAAAACCTTTACGTAGCAGAGTAGAGAGTTGATATAACACATCGTTTAAAATGAGTGAGCTTAGGGTTAAATATATCAATGTCACTATCTTTAGTTGATATATCATTGAATAGACGACACATTCTAGACAGGGGGTTAAAATAGGAAGTGTTGTTTTTAAAAGTTTCTAAAGCAAACGGCTTGGGAGCCCGTGTTGGCGAATCCAAATAAGAGTGAAGAATCCTGTGTAATACTATTAGGTCATATTGCTTTCGTCGAGCTTCGAGGGTCTTCAGACCAAAATGGTTACATCTCTGGGTATAACTAGATAACGAGCGACTTAGATTAAAGCGAAAAGCTACTAAAACGTCAATTGATCTGTGGCTAGATATGAAATGATGTAACTTCACACGGTTGTACTTAAAAAAGTTGCCGTAATAATGTATAATAAAGTTGAATTCGATAAATGCGGTCCTTTCTTTATGATAATTTTAATTCGGGCGTGCATATTCAACAATATATCAGCGAGTACAAATGTATAGTCGATTGTCGGTAACAGATTTCAAGCGCGTTTTTGTATGAAGTGCTCTATCTATGTTTGGTAGTAAATCAATGCTTGCTAAGCGCATGCCTTACAGAGACCACATGTGCTATAGGCGGCTGTTGCCGCTTACCATCAGGCTTGTTCGCCAACTTAGTTGCATAAAAAAATATAACATTGATTTCTTTCATTAATCTAATATACATCGTGTCAGGTTGCTTCGCGCTGACGGAAAGTCGCGAGACTTACGAATAAAATATTCACTTCATAAATGTAAATAAAAGACAAAACTCTCATACTCTACATTTAAGTCTACTAATTCTTTATTGTAACTAGGTAGGAAAATATAATATTATTACCTTGTCTTTTCACATGTCGATCTTGTAAATATGCACAAATTCTTGTAACACTTTTGATTCACGAATGTTTGTAAAGCACTAACTGATTATTTATTTGAACTTCACTTTGTATAACGCTTTTATTCACAAGCGATAAATATTTGTAATATTTATTAGTCCTTTATTGTATTTTTCTATATTTTCTTATTATAATTGTTAGCGTCCGACATTTGATCTCAATATTGTAGCTCAATGCCTACGTGACTGACAAATGTCATATAATTATTTTATTGTTCAAAAATCTTTCGCTTGACAGCTATGTAGTTGTCTATTGTTATGGCCAGTATAAAAGCGGACTAGGGTCATTAGGAAGGGAGTCTACTACCAGCTCTGGTAGAGAATACAAACAGCTCAAGGAGTATCTAAGCTCCTGTGCTAGTTTTGGACTGGTCTACCACCAGCCATCGTAAAGAAGAGTTGCTGCTCAAGTACGTAGGGGACAACTGGCCGCCTAAAGTCGAGTGCCCTACACGCCCACTTGGACTGCGTGTCTCCGTCTGCTACGGATTCTCGAGCCTCGCCTGCATACTGCTGCTGTCGGGGTGTTCCTGAGCCCGCCTACGTGTCTGCTGAGCTGCCTACCAGTCCGCTGAGCCACCTACGTGACCGCTGAGCTGCCTACCAGTCCGCTGCTGAGCTGACTACCTGTCCGGCTGAGCTGCCATTCGCTCCCACGTCCTACCCTGGCCAGGCTAGATCTTGTTATATTTAGTTGTACATAGTTTTACCTTTTAGGCTAATTTAGTTATATAAGTCCTGTCGTGCCCTCCTAATATTATTCCTCCCTACCTCTGCCTTTTCTTGTTTCCGTTTTCTCTTGTAAATATACCGTGTTAATTATCTAACTTGTTTTCTTTTAGCTTCCTCCTCTCTTTTTTTTGTACGAAGCCTTCCGCTTCGCGACAGTTTGGCGCCCAACTCTAAAGAACCCTTCTCAAAATTTTAAATTAAACTTGCACAAGTTGGCTTCACTTTTGGCACTACATTTCGGCATTTACCTTTGGCATATTTCTTTTTCGGTCTCTTAATTTATTTTTTTAACTTTTCCTTCCTAGCCCTTTATTAACTTTATTTAGGATGGCACGGCCTATTAATTTTATTTTATTGAATAAGGCGGAATTAGAGTATGAGGTTTCAGTTCGTTTTGAAACACCCGCGGATAACGTTGTTTCACTAAGGCGGCAAATTCTCCCACTGTCCGAGAAATTTTCTCCCTCGGATATCTTAGACTCCGTTTTTCCGATTGATGTTGATTTAACTCAGATCTCTGACACAATCTCCTACTTATCTCGTAAAATTACAGACCTTGAATCTGGCCAATTTAAATATGTAAAAAAAATTGAAAGTTATCTTAACCATTTGCATTTTCGATTCGAAAGAATCGACATAACCGATGACCATGACTTACACGACTCAAACTTGACTGAGAGATTCAACGACTTAAAAACTCAATATGGACTGCTAGAGCAACGCTATTACTCTGTGATGACATCTGAGACTGACAATTCTACTAAGCCTCTTAATACTCCACAAAATATTTATCCTATTACATCTTCTTCACAAAATTTTTTGCCTTTGCAAATTAATAATAATTACCTTCAAGATATTAAAAAGATAACATACGACGGGAATTCTTGTCCTAGATCTTTCTTGTTAAAAATTAACGAATTCACTATTGCACGCAATATTGATAAAGAGATTTTGTTGAATTTGGCATATGATATTTTTACGGATAACGCTCTCTATTGGTTTCGATTCCAAAAAACTCGAAATCCAAATATAACTTGGGGTCAACTCTCAGAATTGTTGATTAAAGATTTCAGTAATTTCGATTACGACTATAAACTCTTAGAAGCTATTAAGGCTCGAACTCAAGGCAAGACGGAGCCTATTATTGTCTATGTGTCAATAATGTTTGAAATGTTTTCAAGGCTTACGAAAAAATTATCAGAGGAAGAAAAACTGGAAATCCTCCTCCGTAATATTCGTCCTTGCTATTCAGTTTTTGTTGCTTTAAAAGATATAAATTCAATTGATTCTCTTATTGCTGCTTGTCAAAACTATGAGCGTTATATTGACCGTAATAGGAATTTTAAAGAACCTGAACCTAATAACATTATTCCTGAGTTTTCTTATAAACCTAAAAATGCTAATTTTAATTCTTTACCTAAGCCAGAGTTTGTGCAATTGTCCAAACCTTCCGGGTTTACTCCTCAAGTAAAACCAAGTAATTTTAAATCACCAAATAATAAACCTTACTCTAGTACTCAAAATACACACTTTGCTAGCAAAAATTTTGCCACTCATGCCTTAACTTCTAAATTTCAACCCAATTTATTTTGTGTTCGATGTCGGGTTAACGGTCACTCTTTGAGCGCTTGTGATAAGCCTCACTATTTAATTTGTTTTAAATGTGGCCTTAAAGGTTTCAAAGCTCTGGACTGTCCCAAATGTAAACAAAATTCTACTCCCTATACTTTTACTCAGCCAAAAAACTAGTAACCGACTTGGATAAAGCATCACAATATTTTGATTTAGATGATTGGAAAAATTGGCTCAAAACACTAAAACACTTTTTCCAAAGTTATAAAACGTCTTCTGTATATTATAACAATGAAAAAGATTTTAATAGACCTTTCATTAACGTTTCGATTTCTGACGTCAGTTTTACCGCACTACTTGATAGCGGGAGTTCGATTACAATTCTTGGGAACAATTCCCACATAAAAATTTTAGACCTTGGTTTTTCTTTATCCAAGTCGGACTTTATTTTTGTAAATACTGCAAGTAAGCAGTCTATTAAATCAATCGGTTATTTTATTTTACCTTTTAATTTTAATAACCAAACTAAACTTATAAAAGCTTATGTATTTCCTGATATTTATCCATCTATGATTCTTGGTGTCGATTTTTGGCGAGAATTCAACTTAGTTCCAAAACTTTTATCTTCTGCTTTTACTTTAGATGAAACATCTCGTAATATAAACACTATTGAAAAACAAATCTTGCCTTACGAGAACCTTACTTCTCAGCAAAAAACTATTGCTGATAATATAATTTCTCGTTTTAGAGATATCTCTTTTGAAGCTAGAGGTCAACTTGGTCACACTGACTTAATTTGCCATCGAATAGACACTGGTGATTCCTTACCAATAAAACAGAGATGCTATCGACTCTCCCCTGAGAAGCAAAAAGCTCTCGTGGAAGAGGTGGATAAAATGATAGAGCTCAATGTTATTGAAAAATGTGAAAGCCCTTGGCTATCGCCTGTCTTAATAACTCCAAAAAAGAATGGTGAATGGAGATTTTGTGTAGATAGTAGGAAACTTAACTCAGTCACCCGTAAGGATGCCTATAGTCTACCTTTTATCAATGAAATTCTTGACCATCTCAATAACGCAAAATTTTTGACAAGTATTGACATTGCTAAGGCTTTCTGGGAAATTCCCCTACATCCTGACGATCGCGATAAGACCGCTTTCTATGTTCCTGGTAGAGGAATGTACAGATTTGTCGTCATGCCCTTTGGTCTCACTAACGCTCCTGCTACTCAGCAGAGACTTATGGACATTTTGTTCACTCCGGAGTTCGATAATAAGGTGTTTTGTTACCTAGATGACATTATAATTGTCAGTTTGACATTTGAAGAGCATATCTCATTGCTCGTTAAAGTTCTTGAAAAACTAACACTAGCTAAACTTACGATTAACTTTGAAAAGAGCCAATTCTTTAAAAAAGAGCTTAAATACCTAGGCTACATTGTAGATGAAAATGGTCTACGTGCCGACCCTAGCAAAATCCAGGCTATAATAGATTTTCCAACTCCTAGTTCTCGCAAAGAACTTCGAAAATTCTTAGGAACATGCAGCTGGTTTCGCAGATTCATTCCTAACTTTAGCACAATTGCTACTCCTCTTAACAAATTAACTTCTTGTGGAAAAAACGCTCCTAAATTTTCTTGGAATTCGGAGGCAAACGCCTCATTCTTAAAACTAAAAGAACATTTAGTCACTACTCCAATTTTAGCTTGTCCTGATTTTGATAAACCATTTTCTGTACACTGTGATGCATCCAATTCTGGAATCGGTGCCATGCTTACTCAAATTCGTGATGACAAGGAAGTTGTCATAGCCTACATGAGTAAATCTCTTAATAAAAATGAGAGAAATTACTCTACTACTGAAAGAGAAACATTAGCTGTCATTACTGCTTTGGAACATTGGCGTTGCTATCTCGATAATGGAAAACCTTTTACTGTCTATACTGATCATGCCGCTTTAAAATGGTTTTTGAGCTTAACCAACCCTTCTGGTAGATTAGCACGATGGTCTCTCCGTCTTTCATGTTTTAATTTGACACTTAAACATAAGAAGGGCAAGGACAATCTGGTCCCTGACCTTTTATCCCGCTCTAAACCAGATGAGATCATGAATCATAATGTGGCTCCAATCTCCGATACACCAATCTCTTCTGATTTAGAACAGTACAATAAAATATTGTATAACTGTCGTAATGATCCTACTAGTTTTCCGAATTACGTAATTAAAAACAATAAATTATTTCGACGCACTTATACTCCACACTCCTTAACTGAAGACTTCATTTGGAAAGAAGTTCCGACTCCAGATAGACGAGAAACCTTAATTAGCAACGCTCATGGTTCCTCTACCGATCCACATTTGGGAATCTTTAAAACATATAAAAAAATTTCTTTGCTTTATTATTGGTCCGGAATGTTTAAAGAAATTGCAAAATTTGTTTCTAATTGTGAAAAATGTTTGTCCTACAAACATACAAATCATTCACCGTATGGCCCAATGGGCAAACCTAAAATTTGTTCTAGACCTTTTCAATGTATTTCTTTAGACTTAATGGGTCCACTTCCTATGACTAGAAGAAGAAACCAATATATTCTTGTCATAAATTGTCTTTTCACAAAATATACCATGATTTTTCCATTGAAACGTGCAATAACGTCTAATATCATAAGCAATCTCGAAAATTATGTTTTCCTAGTCCATGGGGTACCACAAACTATAATAATGGACAACGGTCCTCAATTCCAATCGCATGAATTCAATACTTTCCTTAAACGCTATAAAATACCGCACATTTCTTTTACACCGCATTACTGTCCGCAAGTCAATACCACAGAGAGATATAATAAAACTATTATAACCGCTCTCGCATCTCTTGTTGGTGATGATCATAGGTCATGGGATATCCACCTACCTAAAGTTCAATCCGTAATGAACAGCTCCGTAAATGCTGTCACCGGTTTTACTCCAAATTTTCTTGTTTATGGCCGTGAACTTATAACTTGTGGCTCCATATACTCACAGGGCTATAATGTAGATGAAATGACTTTCCTACCTCGTGACATATACGCTAGTAATATAGGTCTCTTGTCTTCAATTTTTGATAAAGTTCAAGTTTCTCTTCATATAGCCCACACTAAAAACTTAAATCGGTATAACTTAAGACACTCATTTAAAGAATTTAATGTAGGCGATATGGTATGGCGTAAAAATTACACTTTAAGTAACGCTGGTGCATACTATAGTGCTAAACTAGCACCAAAATATCTAAAATGTAAAGTGGTGGAGAAACTTTCGCCACTAGTTTACATACTAGAGGATTCTTTTGGATGTCGTGGCAAATGGCACGTCAAGGATTTTAAAACCTAAAATTTTTTTCACCTTTTTTTTTATATTATGTATTTCACTTTTATTATTCACTTCACTTTTATTTTTTTTATTTCACTGAATATTTTTTTCTTTCTTTCGTTTACGTTGTAAATAATTCCATATTAATTTCAACATATAGTTATGGAAGTACTTACATCGTGACAGTTTGGCACTTCCATTCTTTTTATCGTCCATGGTAGGTCGGGACAATTTTTTTTTCCCATGTTTTTATTCCACGCTGCTTGTATGTATTTAGGTATTAGGTGGGTATTAGGTATACACTCTGACCATAACCATAAATACTTACAAACACTGTCGATACTGTTAAGCACTTTATGTTTTCTTTTTATTCACTTTTTTTTCAATTTGTTTAATAAATGTATGAAAAATATTTTTATAATATATAACTCATGTAAATATTGTTCATACACTTCATTTCGTCACATACACATAGAATCCAACTTTCGTGACTGAATTTTGGCCATATCAGTCCGATATATTTTTATTGTTTGCACATCTTTTATAACTGACGACGTTGACGACTGACAATATGTTTTGTACGATGACGTTCACTTATACTGGTGCTCTTTCATGAACTCAGTCATAAACTTTTGACTAGAGACCTTCTCTAAACATGTCTTTAAACTTGAGTTTAGAGAAAACCTCTTCTTTAGTGTTACCTTTTGAAGACACTAACTGGTCTTCACATTTTTGAGTCGCCAAAAACTGACTTAAATGCGTTTAGTTTAATATTTATTCATCGGGTCTTAAGAAATGGAGCGGATGACAACTCCTCAAAAATAAGCCGTATTGTCATATATAATTCCGGGATACTTTTTTTTTGGAGTTTGTGTCATAGGCGGTGAACCCTACTCCTTCTTTTGCTAGACATGTATGATTGCGAGACGTATGAATATTTCGAAAGGGAAGATCGTATCCAATTCAACCTCAAAATTTTCTCAGAGGCGAAAATTTTTCTGGGGCGGTGGGAAAATGTCAGGTTGCTTCGCGCTGACGGAAAGTCGCGAGACTTACGAATAAAATATTCACTTCATAAATGTAAATAAAAGACAAAACTCTCATACTCTACATTTAAGTCTACTAATTCTTTATTGTAACTAGGTAGGAAAATATAATATTATTACCTTGTCTTTTCACATGTCGATCTTGTAAATATGCACAAATTCTTGTAACACTTTTGATTCACGAATGTTTGTAAAGCACTAACTGATTATTTATTTGAACTTCACTTTGTATAACGCTTTTATTCACAAGCGATAAATATTTGTAATATTTATTAGTCCTTTATTGTATTTTTCTATATTTTCTTATTATAATTGTTAGCGTCCGACATTTGATCTCAATATTGTAGCTCAATGCCTACGTGACTGACAAATGTCATATAATTATTTTATTGTTCAAAAATCTTTCGCTTGACAGCTATGTAGTTGTCTATTGTTATGGCCAGTATAAAAGCGGACTAGGGTCATTAGGAAGGGAGTCTACTACCAGCTCTGGTAGAGAATACAAACAGCTCAAGGAGTATCTAAGCTCCTGTGCTAGTTTTGGACTGGTCTACCACCAGCCATCGTAAAGAAGAGTTGCTGCTCAAGTACGTAGGGGACAACTGGCCGCCTAAAGTCGAGTGCCCTACACGCCCACTTGGACTGCGTGTCTCCGTCTGCTACGGATTCTCGAGCCTCGCCTGCATACTGCTGCTGTCGGGGTGTTCCTGAGCCCGCCTACGTGTCTGCTGAGCTGCCTACCAGTCCGCTGAGCCACCTACGTGACCGCTGAGCTGCCTACCAGTCCGCTGCTGAGCTGACTACCTGTCCGGCTGAGCTGCCATTCGCTCCCACGTCCTACCCTGGCCAGGCTAGATCTTGTTATATTTAGTTGTACATAGTTTTACCTTTTAGGCTAATTTAGTTATATAAGTCCTGTCGTGCCCTCCTAATATTATTCCTCCCTACCTCTGCCTTTTCTTGTTTCCGTTTTCTCTTGTAAATATACCGTGTTAATTATCTAACTTGTTTTCTTTTAGCTTCCTCCTCTCTTTTTTTTGTACGAAGCCTTCCGCTTCGCGACAATCGTTCGTAACGTTCATAGACTTGTCTGGGAGACCCATGAGAGACCATAAACGTGTCACGAAAGAAAACACACTTACCAATAGATTTTATAATCTGTTTCTAATCCAAAAAAACTTCAACCTTTGAGGGCTATTAAGCAGAATCCCCAAATTCCATCTTATCTCTTTGGTCGTTACTACATTTTCTTTATAGATAGTGTTATACGCCAACATTGAGATAAAACCATTTTATAGTATTTATATGCAAAAAGTAATATTTCTCGTCAGTCATCACATTGTAGGTACACAGTCAACATGACATTTATTAACACAAAACTGTCAAGTTGCTCAAATCGATTAATAGCTCTCGTATAAAACACCTAGGGTTCAAAATCGACTGTGTCATTTTTTTCGAAGTCTCATTTATTTGACAATATAGGCCTAGATTTAGAATTTTAGGTACCTGTAGGCCCATTTATGTCATAGTTTAAAAACCGGTCAGGTGCGAGTCGGACTCGCGCATGAAGGGTTCCGTACCATTGACTAGATAAATTAACATTGGAGTTGAAAAATATGTTCTCCCACACATTCCACGTGCAAATGTAAGTTGGTACGCACAATATTGAGTGATTTACCATGTTATTTTAATATCATGGACTTCTTATAGGTTTTCCTTTAATCTATACCTAAGTAGAAAACTAATTTCTGTTTTTTTAAATTTTAGGTTCAGTAAATTTCGTCTATTTTCGAGAATGACTTGGAAACTATTTATTTTAAAATTACAAAAAAAAACATTTAAGATCTTCACAACAAGACCTTTCATTTGATATACGTCACACGACGCAGTTTTTAATTTTTTTTAAAATTTTCCAGCTTCCCCCCAAAAATGACCTCCCATATACAGATTTCATATATTCACGTCACACCTCTGCGTCACAGAAATTGACATGTGTACCAAATTTCAACTTATTCGGTCTAGTAGATTCGGAGATAATTGACTGTGACCAACAGACAGACGGACACACGAGTGATCCTATAAGGGTTCCGTTTTTTTATTCGGACGTACAGAACCCTAAAAACAAAGAAGTTGTCGGGCAACATTTGAATATTGTCTAACAAGACTTCCCCAGTTAAAAGTAGTTGTAACATGTGTCTACAGAACAAAACCAAAACACAAAACTAGGAGTCAGTGCATTGATATATTTCTTCACAATCTAGAACAACTATTGAAACATATTACAAGAAGGTACTCTGACCACAAAATAATTTTATGTGGAGATATGAATATAAATTTATTAAAACATGGTAAAAATAGTAGTGATCTTCTATCTCTGTTGAATAACTATAACCTTCAAAGCCACATAATGAAATCAACTCGACAATCATCGTGTATTGACCTTATCTGCAGTAACATGACCGAAGATATCAATTCTGCTGTTCATTATATAGGTCTGTCTGACCATGAAACTGCACAAACCATCACTTTCCAAGTTGATGGGTCTGGAAAAAATTACCACACTTCATCGTAGCTCATAGAAAAACGCGATTTCTGCGATTGCAACATTAAAAAATTTGTTGATTGCCTGTCCTCATTGTTTACAATGACGTATGCCAACAAAACAACACTGAGGACGCATTCAACATTTTTCATGAACATCTTACACTGTTTTTTGATTTGTGTTTTCCCATTTCACTTAAAAAGATAGACAATAGAAATCGAAAAAATAAATGGATGACAAAGGAAATAAAAAAAAGTTGTATTGTTAAACGTCAACTATATCTGCATTACCGGTTTAATAGGACTTGCAAACGAACAAATAAATTGAAATATAAATCATGTAATAAAATTCTCAAGAAAAGCATTCACCTAGCCCAGAAATTAAGAAATCACAAATATATTCAATATGCACGTAATAAATGTAAAGCTTCTTGGGATATCAATCATTCAGTCACAAATAACAAGTCATATGTAAGGGAAATAAAGGAAATCAAGAAACAAACTGAAACCATAACATGCCCTCAGCGGATTGTGGATTCATTCAATGACTTTTTCATTAACCTAACAAATACTCGGCACATTTCCATGAATTGTAGTGAGGCTTTAGTAGGTATTCAAAATAGTCCTAATACAATTTTCTTACATCCAACAGATCCTTTAGAGGTTCAAAAGGTGATAAAGTCACTTCGTAATACTAACTCAGTTGGATATGACAATATTGATACTAAACTATTAAAACTCACTGCTCACTCGATATCATATCCTCTGTCTCATATAGTAAACATATCCTTTGCTGATGGACGCTTTCCGTCAAGATTAAAATTTTCCATTGTAAAGCCTATACACAAAAAAGGTGATAAAAACGACATGCATAACTATAGACCAATAGCATTAAATTCAGTTCTATCAAAAGTTTTAGAAAAGATTATGTCCTCAAGACTTACCAAATTCATAGAAACATACAACATTCTGAGCAAGCAGTAATATGGTTTCAAGAAGGAAAGTTCTACGGCTCTGGCATGTTTCTCTCTTATAAAATGGATCACTGAAAGTCTTGATAATGGATTTCGAGTTTTCTCAATATTTTTGGATATGACCAGGGCTTTTGATTTAGTGTCTCACGAAATCCTTTAAAAAACTATATCTGTATGGAATAAGAGGAAACGCCTATGAGTGGATCAGAGACTTTCTCAAGGATAGGAAACAATGTGTTGAAATTAAAAAGACCTCAATAAAAAAGGATAATACGTGTCTAATGCAAACATATAAATCAACCTACCGAAACAATAACTATGGAGTACCTCAGGGTAGTGTACTGGCGCCTTTCCTGAAAATATACATCACGAATGTGTACTGTTCGCTGACGACACTACCATCCTACTTAAAACAAAAAAATAAAAACACAATTGGCACTGAATTGGATGAAGCATTATCATCTGCCATAAAATGGTTAAACATCAATAATTTGGAAATCAATCTATCAAAAACCAAACTAATCGAATTTCAAACATATAACAGTACATCAATGGAAATAAAACTTAAATACAATAATATTAGCATAGAAGAGGTAAAAAATCTGTCCTTTCTTGGCATCACAATTGACAAATATTTCAATTGGAAATGTCACGTGGAAAAGTTATGTAACAAAATCAGTAGTTATATCTATATCATTTGTTCACGCTCGAGGAAGAGCGAGTGGCGGCACTGCATTCTAGTCTGTGCAGTGACAGCTTTTTTGGCGGCCGGCCGCATGTGATATGTCAGTTGAGTCGAGTCGAAATGTCATGACATGCTTAGAGGTTATGTGCGGGCCGGAATAAAATATAATACACAATATTCAAGCAAATAGTGATTTGCGCGGCGCACCTAATATCGGGGTGCGAAAGCCCGCTTTGTGTTGTGCAAGTGTCAAAATCGCGTGTGTGAGTCGTGGTGGCCTAATAGGCCTTTGTAGTGCTCCGGTCTCCACCGGTGGATCCACTGCAGAACTTCAGGAGCCGCGACTTCCTTCGAGCTAGCTCAGGAAGTCCACCGGCTACGGAGGAGACGGACGGAGACAATTGGAACCAAGGTAAGTAATACCAATTTTCTAAGAGCTGGTATTCGGTGAATAAAATTCAGCAATACAAGTCGGTGAAACGCCGACGTGGTGGAGTCTACTTGGGGCACCACCATCTCTTGGTAGCAGAGCGTGGTTTTTAGATTTGAGTGGTTTTTAGATTTGAGTATTTGATTAGTATTGTACAATTAATATTGTAATCTTGTTGGTTGTCCAAACGGGCAATACATATTAATTGGTTTTGATTGCTGATTTTAAACCGACTACCAGCTCATTTGTGGACCGATCTCCTTAACTAATTGTCATTGTATATGAAAAATTGGGGTTAAATGTCTTTTGTTGTTCTAGTTAAGTTCTAGCATTTACCTATATTTGATTTTGGTTTGTTTTTTCATATCTTTGTTTTGCCCTTGACTATTTTGTTTGTTAAGTTGTAAACTTATACTTGAATTTGATTTGTTTAACAGATTTTGCTGCTAAATGACTTTGCTGTTGTTGTAATACACTATATTGCTGTGTTAAGTTTTAGCATTTACATTTGATTTTGTTTTGTTTGCCTTTGAATATTATGTTTGTTAAGTTATTGACTTAATACTTGAATTTAATTTGTTTGAAAAATTCTGTTGTTAAATGCCTTGTTGTTCTAGTTAAGTTCTAGCATTTATACTTGATTTTGGTTTGTTTATATATTTTGTTCTGCCTTTGAAGTTCCTCCCGATCTGTTTTATTGTCTGCGGTTGTCGGTCTGTTTGTCTGTGTATTATTATAGTGTTTATTAATTTTGGTGCAAAATGGTCCCGCCAGTCAGCCCGCTTAGTGGTGCCCGCGCGGGTGCACAAAAGATTTTGAGATGGTTTGCTAGTGCCGTCGCTTTGGTAGACCGACCAGACCGAGAACAGGCCTTGTTAATTCGGCATGAGGGAGTACCGGCTCGCTTGAAGGAATTGGAGCAGCTTTTCGTTCTTCATCAACAATATTTGCTCGACCACCCAGCCGAGGGTGCCGCTGAGTTGCGGGCAGTCGACCAATTTAATGCCGATTATGATCAGTGTTTTGAACAGGCGGATGTGATTATAAACAAGGCTCAGGCAATCCTATCCGTCCGGAGGGGTGAGTCGTGCACGCCCGGGGAGGTCAAGCCTACCCCGGCCGGCTTGCTGGGCAGACTGCCCACTTTGGACATCCCAACCTTTGATGGGAACCTGGCTTCTTGGATGGGGTTCATTAACCTCTTTGATAGCCTGGTTCACTCGAGGGACGACCTGTTCCCTAGCCAGAAATTGGCCTATTTGCTCTCTGCCTTACGTGGAGAGGCTGGTGTACTTGTCCAGCATCTACCTGTCAATGATGATAGTTATGATATTGCAAGGGCGTTGTTGACCGCCCGGTATCAGAATGTTCGCTTGCTAGCGGACACACATGTGGCTGTCATTTTAGGGCTGCCACGAGTATCGCGGGTCTCCTCATTGAGGAAGGAGATTTTGAACCCGCTGCTGAGCGCTATTAACGCGCTCAAACGACTTGATCTACCGGTGGACCAGTGGTCCTTTATTTTGCTCCACCTCATCCTCGATAAGCTTCCCATGGAGATGAAGGGACGCTTCGAACAAAGGTACGGGGGCAATAGTGCCTCGTACCTCCCCCCCTTCTCGGATCTCCTCAGATTTTTGGAGGATGAGTGTCGGATGACCGACCACTTGGATCTGGCTCCTATACCGGGACCGAGTACAGGTCGCTATGAGGCGACCCGGGCAGCGCCACGGAGAGAGCGCCGCCCGTACAAGCAATATACTGCCGTGCGGCACAACTCTCCACAAGGGGAGAGGCCGCTGCCTTGTAAGTGTTGCAAGCGCGATGGCCATCGTTTGCCGGCCTGTCCCAAATTTGTTGGCCTACGCACCGAGGGGCGTAGAAATATGGCCAAACAGCGGAATTGGTGCTACCGCTGCCTGGGGGCCCATATGGCATCGGCTTGCCCCCACCCACGAGATTGCCACTGTTGTGGAGGGGCCCATCACCCCCTTTTGTGCTTCAACAATAGAGACACTCGTGGGGTGGTGAGAGAGAGGGACTCGCACACGGGCGGGGGCCCTCGTAGGTCACCCACATCTCCGAGGAGATCGGAGGGGCGTGCCACCCCTCCGCGGAGATTGGACAGGCGCCCCCCCTCCAGTGAGAGGATTGGGCGCCCCACCCCCCCTACGGGCGGGGGGGATCGACGCGCCGCTTATGAGGCGCCACCGCGGGATTGGGCCGCGGTTATTACGGAGCCACGCCGGGAGCCGATACGCTTCTCTCCCCCTCTGATGGAGAGACTCCGTTTGTCACGGGCTCCCCCAACTTTCGCCCATCATGGGCACCGTCCGGCCCCCCGATGCCGCTTTGATCGGGGCCAGTACGTGCCGGATTGGGACCCGCTCGAGCGCCTTGAGCGCCCTATTCCTCCGCCGCGCACGCATTTTTCCTTGAACCCCCCTTCCCCCCCGTTGCGGGGAATGCGGGGGGATTTTCATTAAACCAACTGTCGGCTGCAACCCCCCCACAAGAGCTGGTGCTGTTACCAACAGCCTCCGTACAGGTGTGGGGCCCGAGGGGCACCTTTGTTTTAGTTCGCGCCCTTTTAGATACGGGAGCTCAGGGTTGCATTGCCTCCAGCTGGCTGGTCCGGCAGTTGAGTTTGAACACATCTCCATACCTTGAATCGGTACGGGGAATCGGAGACCTGCGGATCCCGGACCCGATCGGTCAGGTTTTGTTCTCCTTCTCCCCCCACTTCTCTTCAGCGCCCAAAATTGGCGCTACCGCGATTGTTTATGAGAAGGTTGTTGGTCATCTTCCGCAACAGCACGTTTCGCGCGCTGTCGTTGATGCGACATCAGGATTGACCTTGGCTGACCCTTCCTTCCACCGAACCGGTCCGATTCACTTATTGCTCGGTGCCGATGTTCTAGGCCGCGTGTATTGTGGGAAGAGGAGAGAGTTACAGAAGGGTGGGCTGGTAGCCTTATCCACATCGCTTGGGTTTGTAGTGATGGGACCAGTTAGGCATAACCCACCATCTCCATCGGTGGACAGTTACATAACTGTTAGCTCCACCTTATCGGATGTCCTTCAACGGTTTTGGGAGGTGGAAGAGCCACCTACCGTGAAGCGAGTGAACCCCTTGGACGAGGAGTGTGAGTTGTTCTACCAGAACAATACAGGTCGCCTTCACTCGGGACGGCTGATCACTCGTTTGCCCTTTTTGTCAGTTCGCCCCTCACTTGGCAGCTCCCGGCCGTTGGCCGAGAAGCGGCTGCTGTCCATGGAGCGTCGTATGAGTAGGAACTCCGACCTCAAACAGAAGTATGTCGACTTCATGCGAGAATATGAGCAACTGGGGCACATGTCGGTCTCGCGACTGGACTGGCGAAACGAGGAACATAATTTTCTTCCTCACCACGCGGTTTTGAAACCTTCCACCGGGAAGATACGCGTTGTTTTTGATGGGTCAGCTCCTACGTCTACCGGAGTTTCGCTGAATCAATGTCTGCATGCTGGACCGAAGTTGCACCACGAGGTGGGTGATGTATTGACCAACTTCCGTCGCCATGCCGTCGTCTTTGTGACCGATATCCGGATGATGTTCCGGCAGACTGTGATTCACCCGGACGATAGACGATATCAGCTCATATTATGGAGGGAGGATCCCAGGGATCCCATGCTGGTCTACGAGCTGAACACCAATACATACGGTTTGCGTTCGAGCCCCTTTGTGGCAATTCGCTCACTTGTGGAACTCGCTGAACGTGAACGATTACGATACCCTCGCGCATCCTTGGTTCTCAAGGAGGATGCATTTGTTGATGATATTTGTACGGGCTCCTCTAGTGTCGAGGAAGCCTTGATTTTGCGAGATGAACTAATTGCTCTTCTCGGGGCTGGTGGTTATGAACTGAGGAAGTGGATGTCCAACTCACCTCAGCTTTTGTGTGACTTGCCAGACGACCACCAGCAGGAGCCTCATATTTTTGAGAATGCCAACACTCCAGATTTACTGTCTGTTTTGGGAGTGCAATACAGACCTGTCCAGGACACGTTCACCTATCGATTGGAGCTGCCAAGCCCCAAGGTCTGGACGAAACGGTTGGTTTTGTCTACAGTAGCTCGTACCTTTGACCCAAATGGCTAGATTAGTCCCGTAGTGTTTTGGATGAAGTGCTTCCTACAGGAACTTTGGTCAGCCAAAGTGTCGTGGGATGAGCCCCTCTCGGGCCGTTTGCTGCGAGATTGGGAGTCCTTCATGTCGTCTCTCCCCGACATTAACCGGGTTAGTATCCCGAGACATATATTGCCTAAGGGACGGTTTACGGCCAGCCTTCATGGCTTTTGTGACGCGTCTGAGAGTGGATACGCAGCCGTCGTATATATCCGGACGGTCGATGATAGAGGAGCTGTTAAGCTCCACTTGCTAATTGCTAAGAGTAAGGTTGCTCCACTTCGGACTCGATTAACGATTCCTAAGTTAGAATTGTCTGGAGCTACTCTTCTGGTTCGTTTGATGAACCACGTTGTTGACACCCTGGGACGTAGTGTGGACTTTGAGTCGCTCTTTGCTTGGTCCGACAGTCAGGTTGTCCTGTGTTGGATTAAGAACTCCGTCCACTCCCTGGAAGTATTTGTGGCCAATCGGGTATCCCAAATACAGGCCTCGAAGGCCACGTTGATTTGGCGCCACGTGCCAGGTGAAATAAACCCTGCTGACTGTGCATCACGTGGCAGCGAAGCCCCTCAGCTTATTGACCACACTCTGTGGTGGGGTCCCGACTGGTTGTTACAACCGTCTTGGCCTTCCACACCAGCTGTGGTGAAGGTACCAAATCCGGGCTTGCGTGTTCACGCTGTCGAGACTATGGCGGCTCCAGAGCGGGAATTTTTATTAGACCGCTACAGTTCTCTGGACAAGTTGCTCGGCGTGACCGCTTGGATAAGAAGATTTATACGAAATTGTCGCCGGCCTCAGGACAAAGATTTGTGTCCGGTCCTCTCACCGCAGGAGCGCCAAGATGCTCTTCTGCATTGGGTGCGTATGACCCAGTCTAGAGCGTTTGAACCGGAACTTAAGATTTTCCGTACCGGGACGTCCAAATTGAAGGGACCCTTGGTGCGTTTGACTCCCTTTCTGGATGATAAAGGATTGTTGCGTGTAGGAGGCCGATTGAGGCACGCTAACTTGCCTTATAGATCACGTCATCCCCTGTTGCTCCCCAAGGACGGACCATTGGTGCGATTGTTGATCATTGATCGCCATGTGAAGAATGCTCATGCCGGATGTAATGCATTGACCGCGCTCCTCCAACGGGAGTTTTGGATTTTGTCAGCGCGAAGAATAATCCGATCTGTTATCTTTCGATGTCTGCCCTGCTATCGTTTACGTCCCGAGACGATGCAGCCCCAAATGGGTGATTTGCCTGCTGATCGTGTGAATGAATCGATGACCTTCTTAGGAGTTGGAACTGATTTCGCGGGACCGTTCACTATAAAAACGTCGCGACTCCGTAATGCTAAGACTGAAAAGGCTTACTTGTGTGTGTTTGTTTGTTTGGCCACTAAAGCCGTTCATTTGGAGGTGGTGAGTGCGCTCACCATGGACGCTTTCTTAGCAGCGTTAGGCAGATTTGTCTCCCGCCGGGGACTGCCTTCTCTAATTCGGTCCGATTGTGGGACGAACTTCAAGGGCACTGATAGACATATAAGAGAAGTTTGTGAATTTTTAGATAAAAATAATATTGAGATCGGATCCACACTCTCCCGTAGGGGGGTAACATGGCGATACTCCCCGCCGTCTTGCCCTCACTGGGGAGGGATTTTTGAATCTGTTGTAAAGGCCGCCAAGACTCACCTTCGCCGCGTTATTGGGGAGACTATTCTCACGTTTGAGGAACTCGCGACGGTGTTTCATAAGATTGAGGCGGTTCTCAACTCGCGTCCGTTATGTCCGTTGTCTACCGACGCGAACGATTTGCAGGCCCTCACGCCGGGCCATTTCTTGATAGGCAGACCACTTAACGCCCTGCCCGAGTATCCTTATAGAGATATCAATCCCGGACGCCTTTCGCGGTTTGAGTTGCTCCAGCAGCTTACCCAGAGTTTCTGGCGCCGCTGGCACCTTGAATATTTACACATTTTGCAACAGCGCGTTAAGTGGTCAGATAAGACAAACCCACCGAGGGTTGGAGACCTCGTGTTAGTGAAGGACCCAAACCTGCCACCCTTACGTTGGCGTCGCGGACGCATTGTCCAACTTACACTAGGGTCTGATGGTGTGCCCAGGTTTGCCGAGGTCCTAGTCGGGGATTCTGTTTTGAAGCGCGCGGTCGCTACTCTTTCTCGCCTCCCCTTAGACTGATTTGGCGGACAGTCCGGGACTGTCCGGAGCGGGGGGATGTTCACGCTCGAGGAAGAGCGAGTGGCGGCACTGCATTCTAGTCTGTGCAGTGACAGCTTTTTTGGCGGCCGGCCGCATGTGATATGTCAGTTGAGTCGAGTCGAAATGTCATGACATGCTTAGAGGTTATGTGCGGGCCGGAATAAAATATAATACACAATATTCAAGCAAATAGTGATTTGCGCGGCGCACCTAATATCGGGGTGCGAAAGCCCGCTTTGTGTTGTGCAAGTGTCAAAATCGCGTGTGTGAGTCGTGGTGGCCTAATAGGCCTTTGTAGTGCTCCGGTCTCCACCGGTGGATCCACTGCAGAACTTCAGGAGCCGCGACTTCCTTCGAGCTAGCTCAGGAAGTCCACCGGCTACGGAGGAGACGGACGGAGACAATTGGAACCAAGGTAAGTAATACCAATTTTCTAAGAGCTGGTATTCGGTGAATAAAATTCAGCAATACAAGTCGGTGAAACGCCGACGTGGTGGAGTCTACTTGGGGCACCACCATCATTTACAGACTAAAACAAATGGCCACCAAAGAAGCTGCACTTACTGCCTATCACGCTCTTGTCTCATCCAGTCTTAGATATGGTGTGGTCTTGTGGGGTAATTCTGTAGAAGCTGACAGGATTTTTATAGCCCAAAAGAAATGCATAAGAATTCTGCATGGTCTCAAATCTGATGATAGTTGCAGATCATACTTCATTAAGTCCAACATCTTGCCGCTTCCATCTCTATACATCTTTGAGATCTGCCTTTTTGTTCGAAGACATCAGGAATTATTTTTGAAGCAGGCTAGCACTGGGGGTAGAATAAGGAGACAGAAATATAACAGTCACTTATATGTGCCTGTTCAAATACACATGATTCATAGTAAGAACTCCTATTGTATGGCTATATGACTATACAATAAACTTCCACATAGATTTAAGGAGTTAAGTCCTGACAAATTTAAAAAATTAGTTCGAATGTATTTGATGCAGAAGTGCTACTATTCAGTATCTGAGTACTTAAACGATAATGATGGTCACATCACATCTAACTGAACTAATAACTAATCCAAAAAACTTAGTCGCTGTAATAAATTACAAGTTATAAGATAAATTTAATTTGATATTGCAAAATAAATCGGTTAAGTGTATTTTATGCGGAGCTGCTACTGTTTGGTATCTGTAAATTTAAATGATAATGTTGGTTACATTTAATTAAAATAACAACTTATTCAAAAATCTGGTTACTATGGTAATTGCAGACTATGAGATAAATTTGATTTGACATTACAAAACAAGAATCCAATATAAAATATTATATAGAAGAAAAAGGTTGGTTATATGACATTAATAATGTATTATTATTGTTTTTGGGTATATTATTGTGTTGCTGTACGATGGTCTAACAATATTATATAAAATTTATTTATGACAAAAAGAAATTTATTGACACTTAAATATTGCTGTAAGTATAATTATATTATGAAAAATGACTTTATGAATTAATTTTGAAAAATGTTTTGACTTTGTACTATTATAATATTTGCATGTTTTTTAATGACAGAATGTGTTGAGCGTCGGTGGCGCTGTGGACTCGGCACTTGCCTTCCAATCGGGGGGTCAGGGTTCGAGACCCGCCATGTACCAATGTTTTTTTCGTTTCGAATTTCATATGTACATTTATCCGACGCTCCTACGGTGAAGGAAAACATCGTGAGGCAACCTGCATACATCTGCGAAGAAATTCAATGATGTATGTGAAGTCGACCAATCCGCACTGGGCCAGCGTGGTTGACTAAGGCCTAATCACCCTAACATAGGGTAGGCTCGAACCCCTCGGTGGGGACGTATATGAGCTGTGGTGGTGGTGGTGGTGGTGGTTGTGCTCACCTTATTGTAACATCTGTAAAAACCATGTTCCTTGCAAATAAAGATTCTGATTCTGAACATAATTTAGTCAATACAAATGAGTAGGTACGAGTACCTACCCAAATAAGTAAATGATATGCAAGGCGTGAGTTATTGTTGATATAGTTTTAGGCATAATTATAATTATGCAAAGAGATAATAAATCAGGCTTTCATGTCGTATGTAAAAAAATATCACTGCCCTTTTAAATATTCATTGCAATAAATAATGCCACGAGTATTTTATATGTGTTAGCAAATTGATATAAGCACAAAATAAATTGTTACTCAAATCATAATTCATTATACATTATTATACTTCCATTAGTTTTTGTATAAGATTATTCTATAAGACAATAATAAATTCAACATTGTAATAGATCGGTATCGTACGACTTTCGAGTCAGAGTCGGCCATTGTTGTTCATTCCGTTCCTTGACGCGACCGACGGCAGAAAAGTTAACACTGTACTTGTATTTTGTGGAATAAATGTTAGTTGTGATACTGAACTGAAGTATTTTTATTACTTCAGAAGTGGGATTATACTATAAAAGCCCACACAGGCTTGTGAAAAGGTAGCATATCGGTGAGTTGCACACGTGTTTGACTTATAGATAAAATTCAAATGTAACCTATTGTATGCATGATGCAATGCATTCAAGTACCTTTAGAGTGAATTTTTTCTTCCAAGAAATGAACTGAACGTTGCCTACCATACCAAAGGAGCGTCGGTGACGCTATGGGCTCGGCACTTGCCTTCCAGTCGGAGGGTCCGGGGTTCGAGACCGTCATGTACCAATCTGTTTTTCGTTTTTCGGATCTCATATGTATGTACATTTGTCTGACGCTCCTGCGGTGAGGGAAAGCATCGTAAGGTAGCCTGCATACATCTGCAAAGTAATTCAATGGTGTATGTGAAGTTGACCAATCCGCACTGGGCCAGCGTGGTTGACTGGGGCCTAATCACCCTACCATAGGGAAGCTCATTCTGAAACATTTAGGTACCTACTTATTTAGGTGCTATTGCAAATCATTATCTGAATTGAAGTGTACTTAAATTTTACCGTTATATTAAGCTGTTTTGTGTTTTCTGCAAGGTAACTGACAAGTGAACTTTATCTTTATAAATCATTTGCTTGATATAACTTTCTGTTACTTAATCACAAGTATGAAACATTGTACTTATTTTTTTATTATTATTACTATAATAAAGACATGAAAATAACAATGAAAATATTTACAGATCATAGCATAATTCGGTTTATCCTTTTGTTGTCTTTTATCCTTTTCCTAACTATCCTATATTGCTTTTGTAGTCAACATTTATTAAACAAGATTAATCACTATTTTACACTTATTTTAAAACGATTGAGATTAGCTATTAGCTACTTAACTAGTGATTGGCGGTGCTTTAACTTGTATCAAACCACACATTGTGATTTACTATAACAAATTTGTAACAAAGTTATTATGGCCGAGCGTAGCATTACACCACCGTTATCCCAGAGAGAAAGTAGAACGCGTGAAATAAGAAAACGTAGGTCTAGAAGTCCGGATCGGGTAGCAAAGCGCAAACGTGTTAATGATGATTCTCGTGATCGCTCGCGTTCATCTAGTATGCATCAATCGGAGTACAGTTCACGGCGCCGGCGCCGCCAGCGACGTCGTCACTATTCAACAAGCAATTCGGAAACAAGTTTAAGCTCCTCTTCTAGTGAACCACGTTACCGTCGTCGAAATAAGTATCAGTCCAAACGAAAGCACACTAAATCGCGCTCGCATACCCAGAAACGGCGTCATTATCGTCACCACTCACGTCACCATCCCGATAGAGGTTCTAAGTCGCCAAGTCGATATAGTAGGCTCTCGCAAGCAACGCCCGCTGCACAACACCAAAAACTACATGATAATTCATTATTAAACGAGAAGTTATTACAAACGCTAGTGACTGCCCTAAATAAAGATAACACACCCGTAAACCCTGGTGTACATATGCAAGGGGCACAGAACGTTATTTCGGAATTTGACCCAAGCTCTAAATCTCAAACTATGAAAGACTGGTTAGTTAAAATAAATGAATCTGCTGCAGTCTACGGATGGTCTGAAAGACAAACCATATTCTACGCCTTACCAAAATTAATTGGTCTCGCAAAAAAGTGGTATGAAGGATTAACTAGTGTGAAATTTAGTTGGCTAGAATGGCAAGAGAAGCTGCTAGAAGCTTTTCCCTGCGACGAAAACTACGGGGATATTTTATCGGAAATGTTGACCCGTAAAAGTAGAAAGAACGAAACGTTAATCGAATACTACTACGACAAAATAATGTTGATCAATCGCTGTAAGCTGCAAGATAAACAGGCGGTCGACTGCATTACTCACGGTATCTACGATTACAATATTAAAATGAATGTACAGGGAGCTCGTTATGAAAAACCAGAGCAAGTTCTTAACTATTTTCGCAATATTCCCTCAAAATCAACCAACGAATCATTAGCTAATAGGAGACAGCCGTTAGACAATCGCAACATTGACCATTCATCAAGAAGGTTCAGTGACTGGTCACACGATAGTCGTAATAAGAGTCAATTTGACACGCTCACAACAAAACGGAATAATAATACGATTACCTGTTATAACTGTGGCGAAGTTGGGCATACTATAGCTAGGTGTAGTAAGGAAATAATTAAGTGTAATAAGTGTCGCCGCCACGGTCACTTAGAAACTAATTGTAATGTTAATTCTTATAATAAAAATAATGATACACGTGGTGTCAATAAAACGGATCAATCTACAATAAATAAAACGGTCTTGAGCATTGGCGAATGCAAAGACAGCAATCAGAAATTTTTCAAACAGGTTCGAGTTAACGACGTAGAGTTGACAGGATATGTAGATTTCGGAAGTGAGTGCACGCTTATTAGTGAAGAGCTGTGCCATAAGTTAGGTTTAAGCTTGTCTTTACAAAGCTTACCCTCCTTACGAGGGTTTGGCAATAGTTCGATCGTTCCAACCGGAGAAGTATTAATTCGCATAGTCGTTGATTTAGTTGATGTTGAATTGGCGGCATATGCCGTCTCTTCAACTCTGTTACCCGCTGACATTCTGATTGGTCAGTCACTCACAGAAATTCCTACTGTTAGGGCTTACAAGACTGATAAAGAACTTACTTTGTATCAAGTAACTGCCAATAAAACCAATACATTGATATTGAAACCCCTTAAATGTTCGGTAATCAGAAAAGACACTATAATTGAAGTAGACAGCACGCCTAGATATACTGGTTTCGTAAGAATAGTATCGGATATCAGGCGCGAAAACAACATAGAGTATGTCATTCTACCAGGGTTTTACTTTCTTAATAATGGGTCCGGGCGCATCCTTGTCGTTACGTTAGGTGATAAAGAAGTTCGGTTATCAAAAGATAAAATCTTAGCTCGAGGCATCGGAGTGCCACAATCAACATTGTCGTATAATAAGGATTCAGAATTAAATTATGTCATGAATGTTCGACATTTATCTTCGATTCCTACACCTATAAAAACCGAAGATTTAAACGTCGATTCAGACATGGCAACTGATGTAAAGGTAAAACTAACCGAACTTCTTAATCATTATAGGGACTGTTTTGCGTTATCTTCCAGTGAACTAGGGAAAACCGAGGTAGCCGAAATGCGGATAAGGCTTAATGATAATTCCCCCGTAACTTATCGACCTTACCGACTTTCTCTATCCGAGAGGGAGAACGTGAAAGTAATTATTAACGAACTTTTGTCAAATAATATTATTCGTGAATCTGATTCTGAATTCTCAAGTCCTATCATATTGGTAGCGAAGAAAAATGGGGAACGACGACTCTGCATTGATTATAGAGCATTGAACCGAAAAACCATTAAAGACAAGTACCCAATGCCTATCGTTGAGGACCAACTAGATAGCCTTGAAGGTCAAATATACTTTACCACCTTGGACCTTACGCAAGGGTATCACCAGATACCAATGGCCGAGGACTCCAAACACCTCACTGCGTTTGTCACACCGGATGGGCATTACGAATATAATCGGATGCCATTCGGATTGACAAACGCTCCTGCTGTATTTCAGAAAATGATACATTCTCTATTAAATAAACATAAGGTGCCAGGAGTCGTTGCCTATATGGATGACATAGTGATAGGGTCGAAAACCATGTCCGAGGGCATTGACAAACTAGGGCAAGTATTGGACATGTTACGCGAGGCAAACCTAACATTAAATATTGGAAAATGCCACTTCTTTAAAACCAAAATAGAATATCTTGGTTTTGAAGTATCAGCCAATGGGATTCGCCCCGGTTCGAGGAAAACGGATGCAGTTGCAGCTTTTCCAACCTCTCGGAACGTTCACGAAGTGAGACAATTCGTTGGGTTGGCTAGCTTCTTTAGAAAATTTGTTAATAATTTTGCTACTATCGCAAGGCCGTTGACTTTGCTAACAAAGTCAAACGTAGCTTGGAATTGGGGTAACGATCAGATTCAAGCTTTTACTAAAATAAAAGAGATATTAACTACCAGACCAGTATTAACCATATACAACCCCAAAAATCTCACGGAACTTCATACCGACGCAAGTAAGTTGGGTATAGGTGGCGTACTATTACAACGTGAAGATGAAAAAGCGCCATTAAAAGCGGTTGCCTATTTCAGTAGGCAAACAAGTGCGGAAGAACAACACTTCCATTCCTTCGAACTGGAGGCATTAGCTGTCGTTATGTCGTTGAGTAGGTTCAGAGTCTATTTATTAGGAATCTCATTTAAAGTTGTTACAGACTGTAATGCCCTCAGGACAACTCTGACGAAGCGTGATCTTGTACCACGTATAGCTCGATGGTGGCTGCTGGTGCAAGATTATGACTTCTCCGTTGAGTATCGTCCTGGAACTCGGTTACTGCACGCTGATTGTTTAAGCAGGAATCCTTTACCTCAGAATAGTAGTGAGTCTACAGAAATTACCATTATGCTGATTCAGGATGAGAATTCATTACTAAAAGTACAGTTGGGTGATCCTAAGCTTAAACTAATTCGAAGCGTACTAGATAGGAACTGTGCTGAAGCGAAGGATGTAGTTAATAACTACCAACTCAAAGATGGCAAGATTTTTAGGAAAGTAGGTTTAGACTTCAAATTCGCCGTACCTCGAGATGCACGATGGAAGATTTGTCAAATTTGTCATGACGAAAGTGGCCACTTTTCATTCGACAAAACGATAGAGAAAATGCGTAGAGACTATTGGTTTCCGGGAATGACGCGATTCGTAAGAAAATACGTTCGTGCTTGCCTTCCATGTGCGTATGCGAAAGAGCCAGCAGGAAAGAAGCAAGGGCTTCTCCATCCTATTCCTAAGCCAATGTCACCTTTCGAATGTATTCATATTGACCATCTAGGGCCATTTGTACGCAGTAAAAATGGTAATACGTATATCTTGGGTGTAATCGATGCGTTTACTAAATTTATCGTGTTACGTGCGGTACGTAACACCAAAAGTAGAACCACAATTCAGGTCTTGCGCGATTATATTGCTCTATTTGGTTCACCTAAAATAATAATTTCAGATCGTGGAACTAGTTTCACCTCCACCGAGTTTGCTAAGTTTATTGACGCCTCTAAATTGAAGCATGTAAAGAACGCAGTAGCAACACCTCGCGCGAACGGCCAAATAGAGAGGTATAATCGCTCAGTTCTCGGCTCATTAATCGCTTTAAGCATAGATAAAGATGATAGGAATTGGGATTATGATCTAAATAAAGTGCAGTGGAGTCTAAATAATACATTAAACAAGGCTATAGGAAAAACCCCCGTACAAGTAGTTTTCGGAAAAGAAACTAGTAACTTATCGGAAAGTCATCTACACGAAATTTCTGAGAACTTGATAGCTACCGGTAATATTAACGATGTTCGTAAGGAAGTATCTGCCAATATCGAAAAACAACAAATAGCTATGAAGACTAGGTTTGATAAGAGGAGATGCACCGCTATTCGCTATAAGATAGGAGATTTAGTCATGATTCAAAAACATAATCGTAATACAGGTGACAGTAATAAATTGTTGCCCCCATACAGTGGACCTTATAGAGTGTCTAATGTGTTAGGCAATGATCGTTACGAAGTTTGTAGTATAGAGGGTTACTCAAATAGAAAATACAAAAACGTTTACTCAGCCGACAAAATGAAACGCTGGATACAAATTGGTACTAAAGTAAGCTCCGATACAGATCAAAGTGATGCTGTATCTGATACGGAATAATTCATAAAATGTTGATTACAATTGTAATAAACCTTTAATATAAACTCTCCTATATAAGTCCATATCCATACAAATCCTATGAAATGAACCGATGAGAGCTGATTGATGGCTGGCCGATACATCTTGTGTGTGTACGCGGAAGTCCATTTAACCTCGAACGAGTAAGACCGACACACCCAGTGCGTATGCACGGTAATTTCTCATGAGTCCGTTACACCCTGTGTGTGTACACGGTAATATGATTCAAATATTTGAGACCGATGCATCCTGTGTGTGCACGCGGAACTATATGCTACTGGAATAATTAAGGCCGATACACCCTGTGCGTGTACGCGGCAGTCATATTGGTATAAGCGTTTAGGCCGATACACCCTGTGCGTGTACGCGGTAGCTAATGTCATACTGCTGGTTTATGCCTATTGCCTATGCACCCTGTGCGTGCGTGTATGCAGTAGTTGTTATGCAGCTGGTCTATGCCGATGCAACCTGTGCGCGTACGCGATCGACCATTTATGGAACGTGTACGAGAGAGACTGAATAACGCCTGCCACTTGCTACAGCGTACCTATCGTTGCCCAAAATCAAATATTCAAAGAAGTGTTAAATTAATTAATGAAGTGCTTTGTGAAAATGTCAGTTTAGTGAAAGTGGGAAATGACTCCTAAATATAATATAGTAAGTGATAAGCGGAGATTAGACAATAATTATAAAAAGAAATGAATAATACCTAATATTAAGAAAATAAAGATTGTATGTAATAATATATATTTAATTACATTTAATTTTTTTACATTTAATACCTAACTGTATTGAAAGTTATCCTAATCTAATAAATTAATAGAATAATAAAGAAATAGATTGTACCTTACCTTACTTCTTTTGAGTAATCAGACCGTAATAAGTATTGAATGGGGTCATTCAATCTCAAAGGATGGCCGAAATGATGTTAATTACCTAAATCATTGAAAATGATAATGTAGTGATTGTTATAATTAACCTAGTGGGTTTTTCTTTTGCATGAACAACTCAAACTCTAGTTTATCATTAATTATCATTGGTGTTTTATGTCTCCATAATATTTTTATTTCCATGTTTGTTTCGACAATAAGGCATAACTATATATCACGAAATTATTTAAATATAATGTTTACTATTAGTGCAAATACATACGCAGAATTTTCTTTATTTTTTATATGGATCTATGTCGTAAAATCTTAAGTCTAACTAAATTAACACGACCTCTCATTACAGTTGTATTATTCATTACACAAGTACAGTCAACGGGTTGTCAGGATTCTCTAATCTCATATATATTATTAGAATATGCGACATTAAGAATAAAATAAAACGGAGAAACTTGTTGTCTTATGAGAGTCTGACGAGTCGTTGTCCGTACTAATATTTAAATGCCTGAGGACAGGCATTCGTCAGGATGGTCGATTGTTAGCAAATTGATATAAGCACAAAATAAATTGTTACTCAAATCATAATTCATTATACATTATTATACTTCCATTAGTTTTTGTATAAGATTATTCTATAAGACAATAATAAATTCAACATTGTAATAGATCGGTATCGTACGACTTTCGAGTCAGAGTCGGCCATTGTTGTTCATTCCGTTCCTTGACGCGACCGACGGCAGAAAAGTTAACACTGTACTTGTATTTTGTGGAATAAATGTTAGTTGTGATACTGAACTGAAGTATTTTTATTATATGTAGGTACATAAGCAATAAACACCTAATCATGTTTTATCATAAATTTAAAATGAAGTCAACTTTTTTTAACGTCGTTAATAAGTTTCTGTAAAGGTTTGCACTGAACAAAGACTTTGAATTTGAACTTGCGCTAGTATAGTATTAGAATTTAAGACTTTGAATTTGAACTGGCCCTAGACAAAAATGCCACACGCTAACTTTTCCGCAGTCGCTCCGCAGAAAAAATGTATGGTAATGACATTACGGAGCGTCGGTGGCGCAGTGGACTCGGCACTTGCCTTCCAATCGGGGGGCTGGGGTTCGAGACCCGCCATGTACCTATGTGTTTTTCGTTTTGAATTTCATATGTACATTTGTCTGAGGCTCCTACGGTGAAGGAAAACATCGTGAGGCAACCTGCATACATCTGCGAAGAAATTCAATGATGTATGTGAAGTCGACCAATCCGCACTGGGCCAGCGTGGTTGACTAAGGCCTAATCACCCTAATATAGGGTAGGCTCGAGCCCCTCGGTGGGGACGTATATGGGCTGTGATGATGATGATGATGAATGACATTAGCTTACGACAGCCTCACGCTATTTTTTCCGCAGCTAATGTCATCTCCATACATTTTTTCTGCGGAACGACTGCGTAAAAAGCGTGTGATTTTTGTCTAAGGGGGCAGAAGTCCTATTTTTGTCTCAGGGGCCAGGAGGCCTATTTTTGTCTAAGGGCCAGGAGGCCTATTTTCGTCTAAGGGTCCATGAGGCCTATTTTTGTCTAAGGGGCCATGAGGTCTATTTTTATCTAAGGGGCTATAAGGCCTATTTTTTAATCATTCGTCTGGCATCGAGCGTCGTCTGTTCGATTCGTTTGTTTTCGATTTTACTGCTATTATTAAATTGAAACTGTTTTTACATCGTCTCGAATTTTTTCGTTCATATATCGCATGTCGGATTACACAAAAACGTGAGATCTTTAATTTCACGACTTCACATAGTTCAGGATTGGTGTAATATACATTAGATCTTCGACTGTGGCAGTGGTTCGATTCTGGTGTAGAGGCGTTATTTTTTCAGAAGTTTGTTTTTATTGTTTTTTTTTGTTTTGTTTTATTTTGTTTTTATTGTTGTTTTTTTGTTCATTTTATGATTTTTTAACACTTTTTTGTTTTTTTTTATTTATAATGTTCTATTCACAAGTAAAAGAACGCGATTTTAAAACCCTAAATGGAATAATTTTCCGAAAATTTTCAGTTATACGATCAGTATTTCATAGTAGTCTGGTAAACTTTGAATGATGGGAGACTGATGGATTTTTGAACACGGTTACACGATCAGTCACGAGTCACGACTGATAAAATACCGATGAAAGGTTCGTAGTCGCTGCTCGAATAAGAAAGATGCCGATTAGTGGATATTATAAAGAAAAAACAACAAGATATGAATTTTCTTTTTTACATCTTCGATCGTTGTCCCCGGTTTATTTTCTTTAAAACTGGCAATAATTTATTTAGAGCCTCGTTTCTTTTATATTTATTGTTGAGCGTGTGAAACTTTTTCTATAAATTTTTTTACAAAAAATAAAACCGACTTCAAAAACACCAAAAAGTCATAAATAATATAAGAATACATTCAACATCACAGTTTTATATTGAAGTTGGTGCCAAATTTTAACTAACCACCTACTTATATTAATTGTTCTTATATTTTTTGGAGTCTTTCCAGGTGATAATTGGTTGGAACCGACTTCAATATAAATCTGTGATGTTGAATGTATTCTTATGTATTATTTTTGGTGTTTTTGAAGTTGGTTTTATTTTTTTTATTTTTTAGTAAATTTCATATACAAACACCGGAATAACTTTAAATAAAACGTCTTTCTCTCTCAACACTATTATGAGAAATATTCCCGAACTCCTACCAGAAACCTCATCAGCTCAGTAACATGATATGATGCAAATACCTGAATATCTTCAGCAAAAACATGAAACACGTTGGACGTGCCAATGAAATTCAAGGGTTTCCTCGATTTTTATGGTATCCTACCATCAGATCATGACATGGTGGCAACGGGACCACTTTGAGGATATACTCTTTCGATTACAAAAAGAATTTTGAAAATCGTCCCACAAATGGCAGAGTAATCGGTGAACATACTCGTACATAAAAAAAATATACAGTCGAACATAGAACTTTCTCCTTTTTCGAAGTCGGTTAAAAATAGGTAACGTTTCCAAATCTATATCTATACAAATAAATAAAATTAAAGTGTCTGTTTGTAATATCAAAAGAACAAGTTTTTACTAAATGGGTATGAATGTATATCGGGTACCAATAACAAAAACACAATTTTTAAAAAAAGTTACTGTCTATCTGTCTGTCTGTTTGTTCCCGCTAATCTCCGGAACGGCTGGACCTATTTTGACGGGACTTTCACTAATAGATAGCTAATTATATAAGGTATAACATAGGCTACTTTTTATCAAGATCGGTCCAGCGGTTACTATTCCACGCGGACGTAGTCGCGGGCACAGCTGGTTTAAAATAAAATCCTTTTCGTCCTGAACTGGACATGGCGGCGACGGAGGTGGCGTCGTGTGCCTCTGTCGCTGTCCGAGCTGAGCGCTGAATGACGCGAGAATGACATGAGCGGTAGTTAGACGATCATATTTAATCAGTCTCCATCGGACTGACGAAAATTATCAGAAATATTTAAATTCTCATCAGTATTTCATCAGTCACCATGTTACACGATCAGACTGGCGACAATCACACCAGACTGAAAAAAAACCAGAGGCTAAAGTACTCGTATCATTGAATAAAATTATGCCTTTCTTACACACAAACAAGCGCAGAAACTAAAATAAATACTTTCAAACCTTAAAAAAATATGTTTGTTTTGCTAGCCTAATTCTATCCTTCAAGTTCATTACAACAGGGATTTCATTTTCATAGAAATTCTTTCAAGTATTTTTTACGATTGACACTCGACAAAGGGCTCGCAATTTTTCAGAAACAGTTAATAAAACGCTCTTTGTTTCACAGAGTGAATAAAAAAAATGAATTTGGAATATGCGCAAATATACGGATTATAGTAAGAAATTACAAAAAATAAAAACTGACTTCAAAAACACTGAAAAGTTAAAAATAATATAAGAATAGGTACAGACAACATCACACTCTATATTGAAGTCGGTGCCAAACGATGATCTCCTAGAAAGTCTTAAAATTTGTCACCGACTTCAATATAGAGTGTGATGTTGTCTGTACCTATTATTATATTATTTTTAACTTTTCAGTGTTTTTGAAGTCGGTTTTTATTTTTTGTAAAATATTTTTTACTTTTTAGTGTCTGAAATCTTTTTAGTGAAAGAAACCCTAATTTTTAATTTAATTAGCGTTTCCCTTTGATAGTCTATGGGATCCCATCATCAGATCCTGACTTTGGTGACCTTGGGACCAACCTAGGAGTATACTCTATCGAATACATAAAGAATTTTGATAATCGGTCCACAATTGGCGGAGTAATCGCGTAACATACACACAAAACACGTTGGACAAACCTTAAAATTTAAGGGTTTTCCTTGATTTTCATGGGATCCCATCATCAGATCCTAACTTAGTGACCATGGGACCACCCTTGGAGTATACTCTATCGAATACAAAAAGAATTTTGAAAATCGGTCCACAATTGGCGGCGTAATCGCGTAACATACACACAAATAAAACGCATCGAATTGAGAACCTCTTCATTTTTTGAAGTCTCTCTCAGTTTAAAATTTTAAGAGTTATTATTTGCTCGCAGTTAATGATAAAAAGTAGAGTACCTAACGTGAAAAAAAAATTCATCTCGGCTCTTGTATCCCTTGATCCGCTCAGGATTCTATTCCACTTTAGAATCCTTCGCTCCTCTCAGGATACAACTTAGTGCCTCAAAAAGAATTGACCCTTTTTAGGGTTCCGTAGCCAAATGGCAAAAAACGGAACCCTTATGAGACTCGTCATGTCTGTCTGTCTGTCCGTCCGTATGTCACAGCCACTTTTTTCCGAAACTATAAGAACTATACTGTTGAAACTTGGTAAGTAGATGTATTCTGTGAACCGCATTAAGATTTTCACACATAAAATGGAAAAAAAAGCAATACATTTTGGGGGTTCTCCATACTTAGAACTGAAACTCAAAAAATTTTTTTTCATGAAACCCATACGTGTGGGTTTCATGAAATCTACGGTTTCATCTACGGATAGGTCTTCACTAATGATATTGAGGTTTCTAATATAATTTTTTTCTAAACTAAATAGTTTACGCGAGAGACACTTCCAAAGTGGTAAAATGTGTGTCCCGTCCTCCCCCCCTCCCCTTGTAACTTCTAAAATAAGAGAATGATAACAATCTAAAAAATATATGATGTACTATCGCGCGCAGTTCCGCCTGATTACCGCTACGCTCATTTTCGTTTGCACTAGCGCTCTCTAGCCCCACCCCGTCGACCTCGAATAGACATGGAATAATGAAATAAAAGATTCTTCTTCGTCCTGCCGCCGAGCCGCCGAGGAACCCCCTAACGCCGATTAGAGAGAGAAAGAGTATTTCTTTTCTAATAGGCCAAAACTTAAGGGGACTTAGCCCGGTGCTTCCGCATGATTCAAGCGAATAAATTTTTAAATGGTCAGGCGGAAGTGCTCGCGATAGTACATTACCATGCAAACTTCCACCGAAAATTGGTTTGAACGAGATCTAGTAAGTAAGTAAGTAAGTAGTTTTTTCTAATAAGTACGTCATAAATTGTACGGAACCCTTCATGGGCGAGTCCGACTCGCACTTGGCCGGTTTTTTTCCACTTGTTGGGTAATCTACTATTACCAAGAAGGTGAGCTGCTGAACTGCCGAGTGCCGAAAAGAATCACCTCATACCGTCAGACCGTCTCATTTCGCGTCATCGGTCGTTTGGGCGATCCGACTATTAGAAAGTAAACCTTAATGTGATGACGTTACGACATCAAAATGAAATGGTAAATATGAACGAACTTTGGCCCATGAACTTTGAGCACGTGTTAGGACTAAGGAGTACATACTTTATTCTAAAATATACAAGTATTTTTTTACTGAATAAGATAAAAGTTTTTAAAGTATTCTGTCACGCAAGTGTGATTATAATCCCTATCACTCTGAAAATAAGAATAAATTTCCTTCGTACAAAAGGAAATACTTGCAAGTATTGAAACCTGATTTTTAGCCCAGGGCTAAATTTATTCTTGGACGTCCTTTGAAGCCCTTTTTTTTGAGGCGGGGGAATCTCTTTACGATTCAACAAGGGGCTGAATGCTGACAAAGCCGCCCCAAGGATATGCCATTGGACTCGGGTTACCTGAGTAACCCCATACCTGGCTAAACCACCCTCCAGAGCAACTTCTACCTCCGTAGAGACACACTCGGGATCGGCGTTAGCCATTCCCCAAGTGCGCCCCCTGGATAGTAGGCCTGACGCAAGCACCAGGTCTTACCTCTACGGGGGGGTCGACAAGTGCCATAATTCGACCCCCCAGACGGGCAGGCCAGGGGTAGAAAAGTGTCTCCCGACCGGTTGTCGGCCGGCCGGGCCATTTCATCCCCAGCTTGCTTAGGGGAGTTGGTGGTGCGCGTCCAGGCAATGACCCTCTGCGGCCTACGCAGGAGGGCCACCGTTCGGAGGGCGAGACGCTCCGCCCAAATCGGGGCTCCGTACAGCGCCATCGAATTTATCACCGTCTGATAAAGTCGACGGCTCGCTGCGCCTGGTCCTCCCACGTTGGGGAGGTTCCGTCCGAGGGCTGCCGCGGCGGCACACAGCCTTGGGGCGAGGAGCTTAAAGTGCTCCCCGAAATCCCATCGGGGGTCCAGCACCAGACCGAGATACTTCATCGAGCTCTCGATCTGGACTTGCACCCCCTCTACTCGGACACGGAGCCCCGCCTGGGATCTGCGGCGACGCGGCGGCCTGAACGAAATGGCCGTCGTCTTCTCGACGGCCACGTCCAGCCCGAAGAGGCGGATGCGCCGGACGACCATTGTCGCGCCGACCGACGCCAGGTGTACCGCCTTCTCATACGTGCGCCCCTTCGCCGCGACAAGGGTGTCGTCGGCGAAGCAGACAACCTCCATGTTCGGCAGGAGGTTGCCCCGCAGAACCCAGTTGTACCCCAGGTTCCAGAGCAGAGGGCCCAGCACGGAACCCTGGGGTACTCCCGCCGCCATCGGCCACCTGTGGACGCGACCGTCCGCCCCCTCATACACGATTTCCCTCCCGCGGAGGTAATCAGTGATGAGGGAGCGGAAGTAGAGGGGCACTCCATGAAAACGCAGTGCCACCTCTATGCATTCGTGGGGGAGGCTGTTGAATGCGTTGCGGATGTCTGATGACACCGCAACGACAACCTCCCCCGCCGACGTGGCCCCCTCAGTCCACCTCTTGAGGTGGGCCACGGCGTCCACGGTGGACCGGCCGGTGCGGAAACCGAACTGGCACTCACCTAAGTCCGGCCCCGGGCCCTCCAGATGCTCGACGAGCCGGGAAGCGAGAATTTTCTCAATAATCTTCCCGGCCTCGTCGAGTAGCACCACCGGCCTGTACCCCGACGGGGCATCGGCGGGGCGATTCGGCTTCCGCAGAAGGCAGAGTCGCCCCACCTTCCAGCACTGAGGGAAACGGCCCGAGGCGATGCTCGTATTGAGCACCGCCCGGAACCGCTCCTCCAGGGGGCCCAGTGCCAGGCACAGGACCCTCGCTAGCACCCCGTCCGGTCCCGCGCCTTCCCCTTCCCTTTGCGCCGGAACCGCTCCCTCACCGCGTCGAACTCGAGGTCCGACACGGGAGGGCCCGCTTCCTCCACTTCGGGGGAGGCGCTGGGGGCAATCATCCTCGGGGGCTCGAAGGGTCCAGGGTCGGGGAAGAGCGACCCTAGAACCCTCTGTAAAATCCCTTCGTCCAACTGGTGTATCGGGGGAGCACCGTTTTGGTACTTCCCCCTCACCAGTCGGTACGGCCGTCCCCAGAGGTCGGAGTCGAGGAGCTCTATAAAAGAGTTCCACGACTCCGTTTTGGCCCTCGAGATCTCCGTCTTGAGGGCCTTATTCGCCTCCCTGTACGCCCGACGCAGGGTTTCCTCTTCGTCGGGCGTCCTCCTGGTGGTCCTTTGAAGCCCTGGTAGCTAGCTGGTTGGTACTCGAATTTGCAAGTACGACCGATGCCTACAAGCTAAGCTTACAGGGAATCAATGTTACAGGGCTACAGACTACAGACAATGCTCGAAGCGCTCAGTCAGTCACTAACTTTATAAAGCAGTAAAACATTACATACAATGTATACCTGCATTCAAAAATACAACGGAAAAAAAATCACGTGGATCATGCAGTGCTAACGTGAAGTAACCATTGAATTATATACCACGCAGTGACAATTTCTTAACCGCGTTCTAATAGCATACAGCGCCATCTGTTGAAGCATTACTACAACTTCTTGTTTTACTATTGACAATAGTAAAACAACTTCTTGTTTTGTTCGTTAGCACTGCACGATCCACGTGATTTTTACAAATACAAAGTTCCCAACCACTTCTGTATAGCTACTGATGAGTGTCGTCTTTCTATACCTATAAAAGTAATTGTTTGACAAAAAGCATTAAGAGCAAACACCAAGGTTGCAAGAATTCAGAAATAGGTATTTGTAAAATGTATTGCTGTCGCTCTGTTCTCGAACAACTGTACTGACCGCGATAGAGACAACTGCGCAGCTCGAACCGAAAATACTCATATGAAAAGTGCATAAAATATACGTTTCGTAGTCCCCTGTTTTCTCCGCTAAAACTAGACCGATTTAATTACTTTTCGCATTAAAAATTAAAGAAAGGCTTTGGCTGTGTTTCTTTGTTTTGCTTTTTTAACCCCCGACGCAAAAAGAGGGGTGCCATGAGTTTGCCCTGTCTGTCTGTCTGTTGCAGTGTGGCACCGTAGCTCCTGAATTAATGAACCGATTTGAGTGCGATTTTTCTTAATCGAAAGCCTTGTTCATTCAGGTGGTTCTTAGGTATGTTTTATGAAAATCGGATTGGGACTGCTAAATTATTACCTCAATCAAGTTTAATATACCCAAAATTAGTTACTTTTAATCAAGTTTTAAAAGGAGCTAAAAAAAGATTATTTTTAACCCCCGACGTAAATAGAGGGGTGTTATAAGTTCGACATATCTGTCTGTCTGGCTGTGGTATCATAGCTCCCGAACGGATGAAGCGATTTCAATTTAGTTTTTTTTTGTATTAAAGGTGACTTATGGTGCGAGTGTTCCTAGATATTTTTGATGAAAATCGGTTGAGCAGTTCATAAGTTGTGGGGGTGAAAGTGTAACAAAAATAATATGTTAGGCTGTTTAAAAAGCATGAAATAAAAAAAATTAAAAACCCCCGACAAAAAACCTCCAAAAAGTAAAAAATAAAATGCGTTGGTTGGCCCTTTAGTCGTCACGTCGGGGGACCGCAATAAATATATGTAGTAACGCTCTACGTATTCGGTCAGTAAGTAATTAAATAAATAGATATAATAATTGCGGTTCCCCCGACGTGACGACTAAAGGGCCAACCAACAGGAGACGATAACTTAGCATTCCATGGATTCACCGTGCGGGTGCCGGGTCCATCGCGTTGCAGAGAAAAGAGCCAATAGCAGTGCCTGGGGCTTACGACCCAGGTGCAGGTTTAAGTAGCTACTTTAAAATTCATCATCAACATTTATCTTCACCACTCCGGCTCCTCTCTCTGCCTAACCACATTTGATATGATTCCGTCAGTGATGCCTTTGTTACGCGGTTCACGGACGTTCTCGATAAGCCTACATCTTTTAGCAATGTGTATAAGGATTTTGCCGGAATCGTTGGTAAGGTCGTAGTATCTATTTAATTTAAATGTATGGTCTTTGGGAATGTTATATAATGTTATACGATGAGTAGCACGCGCTGTAGTATGCGAGAGTAAAGCAAAATGTCTGGCCTGGATGCAGTAATCGCTATGTCAGACGGAATCTTGTATTGTTTATCATACGTATCCATCACAAGGGTCCAATCCGGTGCCGAGCCTATGATCGAATAGGGTTTATTTATTGGTTTTGTTTTAGAGTCCTCTTTGGTCAATTGGATGAGGCTTGTGGTTGTTGTCATCCCTTTCTTGCGACCGCTTGACTGACTGCTTCCCGTATGATTCCCAAAACCTTATCATGACGTCGCGAGTAATTACCCTTTTCTAAAAGAACTCTGCATCCCACCAGTATGTGCCTAGCTGTTTCAGGTGCTTCGCCACACGTATATGTTTTTTTGTCTGGCTATTCCCCATCTTGTTAGATTACATTGGTCTGGGAGAGTCATCTGATAGAATTTCAGAATTGCAGGTGACCAATAAAGTAGAGTTTTCCGCTTCAGAGCTGGCGGAATGCAGAAAATTTTGGTGAAGAAAGGATTTCAGTATTACTTTGTCTTCCGGTTTTTTGATCGAACCTAACCCTAATCGATTTGATTGCGCGCCGCGCCTATCATGATTTTTTTACTTTTTGGAGGTTTTTTGTCGGGAGTTTTTAAATTTTTTAATTTTTATACTTTTTAGACTGATTTTTTGGTCGGGGGTTTTTTAATTCATATAATCTCGTCAAATTTGTTTGTTGAATGTTTGAATGAAGCAGAAAATTGGGCCAATTTTTAGGTGTTGAAGGTTGAAATCATTTTTAATGATTAACTTAATAAAAAAAGAAAAACATAGGAACATGTTAATGGTGGCTATTGATTTTTTGGGAAGAAATAAAGCACTTTCTTTCTTTTTCCCGTTTCCGGTACTCGACATTGATAGTTGCTGTGTGTTTTTCTGCTATAAATTAATTAATATACCTGGTAAAAACGAAGTTCTACACCAACAAACCGATAGTAATCGCAAGACATAACCAAACTAGTTGTATGTAACCAAGAACGAGAAGCAATAAATCATACATTACTTTCTACACTGCACAACAATAATACTGAGGTGAGATTTATTTGCTGGTCGTTTATTTTATTTTATTTTTTTTTTGATCCCCTTTTATAGCAATTTGTTAATTATGCCAGCGTCAAGTGAAAGATATGAATCTCACAAAAATTGTTACATCACAACAGAACAAGAAATCCGTTTGGCAGGATCAGCTGATTGGTTGTTTTTTTTTTTATCTTTGCTCACATTGAGCAGGCAAGGAGCAGTGCCCATACAGCCTATTCTGTGGTATAAATTACTTTTTTTAATATTTCTTATTTATTCTTTTTTCAAGTCGGCTTTCTTTCTTCCTTATTTTTTTTTTATATTTCGGAGACTGTGTGGCTTATAAATTTAAAAAGATGTATATAAGATCCGGAGTTTCTTAAAATTGCTTGAATAGAACGCGGAATATCATCTGTGTTCTTATACAAGTTTATCAGCTCATTCATTAGCACAAGGCGTTGAATGCCGAATGAAGAGCAGTTATAAAACAAATGATCCAATGACTCTTCTCCTCTATCACAATGTCGACAAATTGGTGAGTTCGTCATAGCTTTTATATTCAAATGGTAATTAACTTTGCAATGTCCAATGCGTAAGTCATTTATAATTGTGTAGAATTTGCGGCCCATGTAACTAAATTTTGCAAACCAAGGCACCTGATTAGCTTTTACACTCAATGATGCATACCATAAACCCTTTCCTTCAACATTTTGAGTATGTTGCCAATGTTCCTCCCATTGTTTCTGTGCCTCTTCTTTTAGAATAACGCCGATATCGGTATGGGGTATGGGTATGTTTCTATACAAACTGTGTTGCGAAAGATCACTGGAATTAGAGGTTATAGCCCTAGCCAGACTGTCTGCACATTCATTGCCTATCACGTTTTTGTGTGATGGGACCCAGATGAAAATAACTTTATTAGCAAAATTAGATAGCTCTTTCCACGCATGTTTAATATCATAAATTACATGATTAGTTTTTGCATCAAGCTTGTTATTACTAAGAGCTCTGAGCACACTCTGACTGTCACTAGCAATGATCCAGTTTTTATCATCAAAATGGTTACTATCAATATATTTTAATGCATCAAATATTGCCATGGCTTCTGCTGTAAATATACTATAGCATATCTATCTAAGTCATAACTAGTACCTGTTTTCAATTTAGAGTCATAAAATGCCATTGACGCTCGTCCATTACTCTTGGATCCGTGTACAGTTTTCTAAAATTGCTCCAATTAGACAATAACATATATACATCTTCCTTTGTATTGAGGTCATTTTTGATAATAATTTCCATGTTAGTAAACTTAGAATCAAAGCTACTATCATAACAAGCCCAAGTATGATTTGTGTAAATGTTATATGTATTTATTACAGTACAATATTGAGAAAAATCTTTTAACAAAAAGGGTGGCGAATGACAAACAATGGGACAATCATTCAATGCAGAAAGAGCATGAAACATCATGTTATTCTTTAATGAAGAAAGTTTCAACAGAAATTTAGATTTAAGGTAATTGAACCTAATATGAAGTGGAGGAATATTGCATTCAAGCTAGAGTGTTGCAATGGGAGAAGTTATGAATGCTCCTGTAATCAAGCGTAAGTTTTTATTTCGTATCTTATCTAACTTATCAACTAAATTTTTGTTAGATGCAAAACATGAATATCCGTATTCAAAATGGCTACGTACTAAGGATTTATATAATAATAGTAGGATTTTAGGATCTGCACCCCAGTATGAACCAGCTAAAGTTTTGAGAATGTTAAAAGCCTTCAATGCTCTAGCTATGAGTAAATCAACCATAGACCAAGATAAAGTATTTGTAAATATAATACCTAAAAATGTTGCATCTGAAGCAACAGCAATATCTGTATTATTATATTTTATGTTAATGTCAAAGACTTTCTTGCCAAAAATAATTAATTTTGTTTTATTAGTGTTTATATCTAAGTTTAAATAGTCAAAATATTTTTTCAGATTAGTTAATGCAGAATTCAATCTATCATTCAGATCCTTAGTATTAGAGGTTGAATAATATATTGCAAGATCATCAGCATATTGCAAATTCGTAACATGGGGTCCTAAAATTAGATTAATTCTATGTAATAAGAGTGGACTTAAAATACCACCCTGACAAACTCCCCTGTATGCAAGCCTTGGTCCAATCAACTTATCATTATTAACTTTCACAAAAACTTGACGGCCATGCAAAAATTTATATATCCAATTAATTATTTTTTCAGGAATACCTAGACGATGTAGCTCTTTAACTAATATACAAAGGTTAACATTATTGAAAGCGCAAGAGATATCAAAGAATATACAAGCAAGAGACTGATTGTTGAGCTTTGACTTATGAATATCTAACAGCAGTGTATTAAAACTCTGACTGGCGGAGACACCACGTCTGAAGCCAAATTGATTATTAGGTAACAAATGTTTTTTTTCTACATACAATTCTAATCTTTGCTTAAGGAGTTGTTCAAATAGTTTACCCATACATGAAGTCAAAGCTATGGGCCTGTATGAATCAGCTGAATCTTTGTCTTTATCTTGTTTCAATATGGGAACAAGACAATCTGCCTTCCATTGATCAGGAATCTTATCAGAAATCCATAACCTGTTATATATGTTTAAAAGTATCTTTAAACATTTTTTGTCCAGATGCTTAATCATTAAATATGGGATACCATCTAAACCATGAGTAGTGTCACGTCGTGAAGTTACAGCTGAGATTAACTCGGGAAGGGAAAAGGGATCAATAAAAAACTGATTTTCTAATATAGGGTGTGGAGGTATAGACGTATCATTTGGAACAAAATCTGGTGTATATTTATTGAGAAACTCTTGAATCCATGTATTATTAGAATTGCATTTAGGTACAGTTGTTTTATTAAACCGTTTCAACTGATTCCAAATAAAAGACAGTGGTGTTGTACGATTGAAAGATTCACAAAGCTTGGCCCAGCTAGCCTGCCTTTCTTTCTTTAAAGTGAGCTTTTTGAAAGCTTGTAATTTTTTGAAATTGATGTAGTTTACTTCAGTGGGATTCTCCTTGAAAGCTACATAAGCATTCTTACAGTTTGTTACTGCAGTATGACATGTATCATTCCACCAAGGCAAAGGAACCTTGCGTTTTTTAAGATGGACATTGTTGGCAACATTGGTAATGTCAGGATTGTATGGTAGGCATTTTTTAACAGAGCTGACCAAAATATTTGTAAACTTATCATACATTTTTAACGGTTCTAATGACATATCAAAACTAGACAGTAGCGATGAGACCAATTTTGTGTATTTTTCCCAGTTCACTAGTTTAAAGTTGGGATATTTTTCAACATTAGTAAAATTTGAATTGTATGTATTTGGCGTAAAATTATTAAAGGTGAGTTTTGTTGTTATAGGAATAACAACAAAACTCACCTTTAATGAGTTTTGTTGTTATTCCTATAACAACAAAACTCCGAGTGGCAGGTTCATCACAATCCAATGGATAACTACCCATTGGATTGTGATGAACCTGCCACTCGGAAAGCAATGCAAGAGAAGGAGACACTAAGGACAAGTTAACCATTTGGTTGCCATATATGTGAACCTATTGTTGTTGGTCGACCATCATTTAAAATTATTAAATTTTTACTGTCTACTACATCTATAATGTCTCTACTCCTTTGATAAGTATTGGTACATCCCCATAAGGGATGATGTGCATTGAAATCTCCTCCTAAAAATAATGAGTGTGGAATATTCTTTATCAAATTTTCTAATTTTAGTTTACTAAAAGATGGGGTCGAGTTTGGTGGACAATAACAAGTAATGAAATAAATTTCTTGTCCATTAACATTTAAACTAACACATATATTTTGTAGAGAGTCATCACAAGGAGTATTTACAATTTTGTATTTAAGAAAATTTCTTATAAGGATAGCTACACCGTTGTGGGAGTTTCCTGTATCTTTTCTAAAAACTGTAAAACCCTTTAAATTAAAAAAATGTTTGGGCCTTATAAGCCATGTCTCACATATTAAAGCAACATGTATATTGAAATTATTTAAGAAAAATATTAAGTCATGTTTATTAGATATTATGTTTTGCGAGTTCCATTGCATTATATTGATACTATCCATTAATTAACTAAATCAATATTTAAATTTCTGTTGATTGACTCTAATAAAATATTTTTAATAGAATTAAAATTGATTGATTGTTCCTTTGTTTTATTTATTTTCAATATTTCTAAAACAGATTCCACCAGTAAATTAACTAATTTGTCGTTATTAATTATGTTATCAATTGATACCTTGGACTTATTACTAGATTTTAATAAAGGAAATTGTTTATTGTCAAGTACATCTGCATAAGCTACCGAGTGTGCTTTAATTTTACATTCCTGGATCTTTTGTTTTTTTATAGGGCATTGAAAGGAAATCGCAATATGATTACCATTACAGTTCAAACACTTTGCATCTTGTGTGTTTACTTTGCAATCTTTATAGCTGTGATCTTCTGTGCAAATGGAGCATTTGGTAGTATTTCGGCAGAACTTAGCTATATGTCCATATTTAAGACAGTTCAGGCATTGTTTAACTGGTGGAACATATGGGCTTACCTCGTGTCTCCAGTGATCAAGTGAGATGTTGTCCCTATACACAAAGCTAAAAACGTAGCGAGTAACTAACGCCCAATCTCACTCCTTGGTAACATATCGAAGCTTTTAGAACGTATTATTAACAAAAGATTAATGTCATACTTAGAAGAGAACAAATATATTGCCAATAGGCAGTTCGGTTTCAGGAGAGGTAGATCCACAGAGGACGCGGTCACGTTGGTAACAGACATAATTTCCACTCATCTTGATAACGGACGCTGCTGCATTGGAGTTTTCCTAGATCTTGCGAAAGCGTTCGACACCGTCTCTGTACGGACACTTTTAAAAAAACTGGAGTGCTACGGTGTCAGAGGGACTGCACTAGACTGGTTCACTAGTTACCTGAGCGACAGAAACCAGCGTGTCAGAATTGGAGACTGTCTAAGTGACATAGCTCCCATAGGATTTGGTATGCCACAGGGTAGTATCCTGGGACCTACCCTTTTCATCTTGTACATTAATGATATCTGTTCACTTCCTGTACCGAATGCTGATATTATTTGTTACGCAGATGATACAGCTCTCATCTTCAGTAACTCCTCCTGGAATCTGGTACGTCAAAGTGCAGAGGATGGTTTAAAATTGGTATCGAAATGGTTAGACAGAAACATTTTAACATTGAATACCGCTAAAACCAAATTCCTCTGCTTTCAAAAGACTACTGCGTCAGCTCCGAGTTCCAGTGTGGATCAAATAAAAGTACACTCCTGTCAACTGCATGTAAACAGTACATGCAACTGCGATAACATCACACGAACGGACAACTTAAGGTATTTGGGAGTCATGATTGACGATAAACTTACGTTTAGTAAACATATAGCGCTAACATCTACAAGAGTCAGAAAAACCATGCATATCATGAGAAACTTACGTGCATCTGTAGACGGCAAAACACTAAAAACTGTTTACCTGGCCTTGTGTCAGTCTATTATAAATTATTGCATACTCGCTTGGGGTGGAGCAGCCAAAACATTTCTTATCCAACTAGAAAGAGCTCAAAGAGGAGTCTTAAAAGTAGCCCTCTTCAAGTCTTTGCTTTTCCCTACCGCTGCATTATTTTTAGAAGCAAAGATTCTTAGTGTGAGGAAACTTTTTATCGTACGAGCCATTGTGCACACACATAGATCTATTATCACCTCAGATGGTTATAATGAGTTACTTAAAAGGCGAGTGTTTAAAGTTCCAAGTACGGCTACTAAGACCTTCTTCTCGCATCGATTTAGTCACTTTCTCTTTCCTTATATGTACAATAAAATGGTTTCACTAGTAGATTTTAAGCGTGAACTGGTCCCTCAGACGAAAAAATTGGTGTCTGAGTTGCTTTTAAAATGGTCATACGACCAAACAGAAAATTGTCTGAAGATATTAAAATAGTTAAAGTGGTGACGTTAATCCGTTACTAACTTTTACATGCTCATTCTTCAAAATACACACACACACACACACAAATACACCCACACATACACATTTATATACACACTATACACAACCTTTGGTGCCCATTTTTGTTGTTTTTTTGTTTTTGTTTTTCTCTTTTTTGATTTTTGCCATTTTTTTGTGATATACTATTAAATCTTTAGCTTAAGCCGTATAGAGTTAAGTAAAGAAACCAACAACTGTTAGATGGTCCACTGTTCCCCACGGGACAGGCTTAGCCTAGTGTGAGGACCAGTAATATGTAGACTGAATATGTGTTTTGCAGAAATAAATACATTATTATTCATTTATTCAAAAATATTCTTAAATTTAAGTTACATTATTATTATTATTATTACTTATTGCCAATATCCAGGAAGGAAACGGGGGACTATGTTTGTAAGGGAAAAGACCCGTATGATTTCCTCTTAAGAATTTTTTGGTTTCATAAGTTTCATAACCTGTATTTTGCGCATTGTTCACAGAAACAAAGACACACATACAGATAGCTAAACAAAGAGTATTTTTTTAAAGTATGCTGCTTATATTTAATGAAGAATTAAGAATTAGCCCTTATTCTAAATTTGATATGAACATAATTGAAGCAAATATGATATCCATTTTAATGAAATATTGGTAAGGGCAGTTTTGATCTACATGAAATGTACAACGTATAATGTATTTAATTGGATAAGGAATAATAATTAATTGTATAAAATAGCTTGGTAAATAACACATATTATTTTGTAATATGTAAAAGATAAAAATGGTTACTGTGGGTTATCGTTAGGAGATAAATATATACCATCGCAGACTTTTTTTATCGATCCAAACCACCTGGGTGGTTTGGATCGATAAAAAAAGTTTTTTTTCGATGTGGTGTACACACATTTTCGATGTGATGTACACGATTTTTCGATGTGGTGTAATATATCTGCTGGTGTGCCGCAGGGTGGCGTTTTATCTCCACTTCTTTTTTCAGTTTTCATAAACTCACTTACTCTTCCTATATCTTCATCCTATCATTTGTATGCAGACGATCTCCAGATCTACACTCAAGAGTCAGTAGATAACTTGGCTAAGGCGATTGGCACAATTAACACTGATTTGACACACATTGCTGACTGGAGCCATCGTCATGGTCTCATAGTCAACCCAAAAAAAACTCAGGGCATCATAAAATTGGGAGTCCGTGGTATATTTCCAGAATTGACTTAAAGGCCTTACCTAGTATCCGTTTTGACGGTACCACTATTAGTCTGAGCAAAGAGGTAAAAAATCTGAGTGTTTATTTTGATAACTGCTTTTCCTGGCAGAAGCTAGTGTCAGAGTTAAGCAGGAAAGTGTTTGGTGCGTATAGTTCCCTTAAACGCCTAAAAAACTTGCTTCCGATCGAAACGAAAATCTTGCTGGCCCAGCCCCTACTTCTTCCAATTTTGGACTACTCTGATACGTGTTATCTAACTGTTTCTCAGTTGAATAAACTGGAGCGTTTGCAGAACCATTGTATTCGGTTTATCTTTGGGCTACGCAAATTTGATCATATATCACACTATCGCTCCAAACTTCAGTGGCTCCCTATAAACCGTCGGAGAGATTGCCATATCCTTTCTCTTCTCTATTCTATACTTACCAGTCCGTATGCTCCTCACTATCTCAAATCCCGTTTCCTTCTCTACTCCTCAACAATAACTAGACCCCTTCGCTCCTCAAATGACATGACACTAGTACTCCCACCTCACTCCTCTATGTTTTATGACAAGTCCTTCACCGTTAAAGCCATTAGACTTTGGAATTCCTTACCTGAGACCATAAGACCTGCACCATCTCATGATTCTTTTAAGCGAGCTATAAAAACACATTTTCTGCAGCTAGAATTTTAAGTTTTCTTTCCTTTCGTTTGTACTATAGGTATGTAGTATATGTATTTTATGTAGTTTATGTATTTTGTAGGCTTATTTACTTATTAATAACATGTAGTATATGTATTCTATTATTATGTTAGAATTTTACGGTCCCGTTGTTTATGTTTCGTATTAAACTTTCTTCTACGGTTAGGTTGCCTGGAAGAGATTGCCACTTTGGCAATAAGGTCGCCTTTTGTTATAAGGACTAGTTTTAAGAAATTCCTGTAACTTTTTCTTTTTGCAATAAAGTTGTACATACATACATACATACTGGGTGATCTAATTCCACAAACCTAATTTTAATTTGCTTATTAAAGTGAAACTTTTTTATATCGCCCCAAATTTTAATCATGAGATCTTTCATTTCACACCTTTATATGAGTACAGAGACAGGACTGGTCCTGTGCTTTAGAGCTTCGACTTTAAATCAGAGTGGTAGTGGTTCGATCTTGCACGCGTAGTACAAGGACCCCGAGATAAATATATCTAACATTAACTGTCACTTTCTCGACACCAAACAAGCTATCTCATTCTCTACTATCAAAAGTGACATTTCAGTATAGACAAACAGGCCGAGAAAATACTATTGCGATCCGTGTGCTACGCGTGCTGTACGCGTAGCACACGGATCCCAAGATTAATATGTCTATCATTAAATGATAAATGTCATTTTCTCTGACAAACAACCAGACGATCCAAAATCCTACAGGCCTATCAGCCTACTACCCATAGCTTCCAAAGTGTATGAGGCTTTGCTATTGTCTCGCATAATGCCAGTGATTAAGGATAAACACCTTATACCCGATCACCAATTTGGATTCCGACAAAAGCACTCCACTATAGATCAAGTGCACAGACTCACAGATGAAATAGTAAAATGCTTTGAGACAAAAAAATACTGTACTGCAGCATTCCAACCATTCAGTAACCAATCTTTGCACAATATCAGCAGGTGTGTAGGTACCATGGCCTACACTTGGACAAAAGACTAACTTGGCAAAAACACAAATTCACCAAACGGAAACAACTTGGTTTTCAACTCCGAAAAATCTACTGGCTCATTGGGAGGAAGTCGCAACTATCATTGGCAAACAAACTGTTACTCTACGAAGCCATACTCAAACCAATATGGACCTATGGCATCCGGCTGTGGGGAACTGCTTCCCATTCCAACATTGAGATAATCCAAAGATACCAAAACAAAATGCTACGCATAATAACAAATGCTCAGTGGTTCATCACCAACGAACTATTACATAAGGATTTACAAATACCTACAGTAAAAGAAGAGATAGCAAGACACACAAAGTCATACAAGGACAGAATCTTACACCACCCAAATATACTAGCGCAGAAATTGATAGAAAATGCACAAACCAAGCGCCGTTTAAAACGCAGAATACCCCAAGATATGCTACAGTAAATAAGCATAAATATGAAATTTGGGATGCGTGCGACAAAGGTCGCCCTCCTAAGCCTGTCCAATAACTAACCTCAATGTTCCGAAGTGGCGACAGATTGCAGAATTAAACTAAAATAAAAAAAAACAATAGCTGTCTCATTCGCTACTGTCAAAAGTGACATTTCGGTAATAGAGAAATAGGCAGAGAAAATACTCTCGTGATCCTTGTGCTACGCGTGCTGGTGTAAGATATTATTTTTTGTTATAAATTTCTTTTGTTATTATTTTGTTTTTTATTGCTCGTTTAATTAATTTAATAATGTTTTTATTATTAATAAGTTTTTTTATCCATAATTTTCATTTTAGAAGAAAAGATATTAAAAACGCAAGATATTAAAAACGCGACAACACATTTAAAGAAAGCAAGCATGGACTCTCTGTGAGTTACGAGTATCTAATAATACCGCGAGATGGCGTGAATTTTATATTTTACAAGCTTTTATTAAGCTTGCACTGTATGTATTTATTTATTTATTTATTTGTTAAGTACACTTACAATTTATACAGTTTTACAATAGTCTCGCAAAACTTATTAATAAGTTTGACTGCGAGTACATAGTCACGTTCAGAATGTAAACAAAATAGTTACTTATTATAGCTTACACAAAGAATTATGTTACTACATGTTTACTACATTACTCATTCACGGAAGTTGAGATAAATAATATTTTTTCAATTTGTGGGAAAACAATTTTTGATCATTTATATTAAAGATATCTGCAGGCAACGCATTCAATGTTGTGACCTATTTTGCATATATGTCATAGAGTAGCTGTTACGTATTATTTATAAAGATGTCATGGAATTGTCTGTCGTATAAGTGTCAATAGAAATATAGCAATACAAATAATATATACATATTAAACATAATATGCAATTTAATTGATACTTAAAAGTGGCGACGAGGATGGGATATCATAGAAAGACTACATAAAGTATTTGCGAAACTAAGAGAACACAAACTTACATTAAATAAAAATAAATGTGAATTTTTAAAGAAAAGTATTACTTACCTTGGACATACTATTGATGAGTTTGGCTTACACAAATCAGAAGACAAAATTGCAGCAATAATGAAAACATCACCGCCTACTAATGTGAATGAACTACGAACCTTATTGGGGATGATAAACTACTACAACAAATTTATACCAAATTTAGCAGCAACTCTACATCCCCTAAACTACTTACTAAGAAAAGATGTAGAATTTATATGGAATAGCAAGTGTCAAAACAGTTTTGATAGAATTAAAAAAGAATTAAGCAGTGAACGCGTCTTGATACATTTTGATCCCTCTCTGCCTCTTACCTTGGCTACAGATGCATCGCCAGTAGGTCTCGGTGCTGTTTTGTCCCATAAAATGCCGGATGGGTCAGAAAGACCAATTTGCTTTGCTTCAAGATCATTAACCAATAGTGAGAAGCGCTATAGCCAAATAGATAAAGAAGCTACAGCTATATACTGGGGACTTAAAAAATTCTTTCAGTACTGTTATGGAAGAAAATTTACACTCATTACTGATCATAAACCATTAATCTCTATTTTACATCCACACAAGACGCTGCCTACTATGAGCGCTATGAGGCTGTTTAACTATGCTCATTATTTATCTGGATTCGACTATGATATTATGTATAGACGGACGCAGGATCACAACAACGCCGACTATTTATCTAGATTTCCTACGGAAAATATATCTTTAAAACAAGTAGATCAAGCATATTTATTCCAAAATTTCCAAATTAATACACTCCCATTTCATAAAGACATTATTGCATCAGAGACTGGAATGGACATAGAACTCAAAATTCTAAGAGACACATTGCAAAATGGCTCACCACTGGAATCAATTGGATATGACAACACTGAATACACTTTGCAAGACGGATGCTTGATTAAAGGATCTAGAGTAGTTATCCCTAGAACACTACGTAAGGATATATTCAATGAACTGCATGCTGGTCATATGGGAATTGTCAATGAAAACACTAGCACGAGTCCATTGTTATTGGAAGGGAATTGATAATGATATTGAACAAATGGTTAAGAATTGTAGAAGTTGTTGCCTAAAACAAAAAACACCGCCAAAGGTTGAAATTCATCATTGGGAGGCTCCAGACGGTCCTTGGCAGCGATTACATATTGATTTCGCTGGTCCAATCGCTGGAAAACAATTATTTATTGTCATAGATGCCTTCAGCAAATGGGTGGAGATGATACCTACAACGAAGACTACATCCGAATGGTGTATTAACCAGCTTCAAAATTTGTTCAGTACATTTGGCCTTCCATGCACAATTGTTTCGGATAACGGACCACAATTTACATCGAGATTGTTCTCAGAATACTTAAAAGCACACGACATAGTTCATCGCACCTCTGCTCCTTATCATCCATCCACAAATGGCCAGGCAGAACGTACTGTACAGACTGTTAAATACGCGTTGAGAGCGATGGAATACGAACCGGGAGACATATATTCAAAAATAAGAAAAATCCTTACTCAACTCAGAAGAATACCAGTCGTAGACGGAAAATGCCCATATACAATAATGTTTAATAGAAAAATTAGAACTAGTTTGGATTTAATTCATCCACACGTTAAAGTCAACAGAAACTATTCAGATTTAAATAGCGTGCGAGGGTTCAATGAGGGGGACTGTGTTCAATTTCTATCATACACTGGCGGAACACGAACTTGGGATTTCGGCAAGATAAGAAAAAGAGTTGGCCTATTACATTATATGATAGAAGCAGATTCGGGGATTGTTCATAAACGACATATCGATCAAATTAGAGGTCGAGGGCTGTTGTGACCTATTTTGCATATATGTCATAGAGTAGCTGTTACGTATTATTTATAAAGATGTCATGGAATTGTCTGTCGTATAAGTGTCAATAGAAATATAGCAATACAAATAATATATACATATTAAACATAATATGCAATTTAATTGATACTTAAAATTCAACAAGTAAGGTATGCGTTTTGACAAGGTTCTATCTCCATAAATATTAGTAATTCTAGGCACCACATATTTATTATTAGACAAAGCTCTTGTGCCATGACAGTGACTCAGCGGCGTCAAACGCTCACGAAAGTTATAGTTATTAATTAATATCTGGTACTTCTGTTTTAAATTAGCTGGTAAAACTGTGCAAATTTTAAATAGATTATAATAATTGCCATTACATTTGTTTCTAGTTTTGTTATTTACATTTTTTATTTATTGTATGAATGTGGTGGTGCCCAAAGTAGACTCCACCACGTCGGCGTTTCGCCGAATAATGATTTGAAACCGAATACCAGCTTCTAGAAAACACTGTGGCTTACCCCTATTCCATTTGGTCTCCGTATGTAGCCGGTGGACTTCCTGAGCTAGCTCGAAGGAAGTTGCGGCTCCTGAAGGGCTGTTGTCAATCCAACGATGGAGACCGGAGCACTACATAGGCCTAGTAGGCCACCACGGCTCACACACGCGACGGATAATAAAACTTTGAACACTTAAAGCGGACGTTCGCACATTATTTGCTGCGCCGCGCAAAACTAGTTCAATTATACTCGCGCCTCGTCCTCGAGATTAGTAACTAGAACAATTATTATTATATAACTATTGTAATTATTATAATCAATAATTATTAATTAGTTATACATTTAACACTGTAACAATTATATATATAGTCAAATTATTCAAGTACTAGGAATTAAATAATTTTTAGAATTCAGTATTTTCATTGATAATTTATTTACAAAACTCTCAAAGTCTACATGTGTATATAATAATAATTGTTCTAGTTACTAATCTCGAGGACGAGGCGCGAGTATAATTAATGATTAAACGAACTTACCTTAAGTGAAGTTCTATCATAATTATACGAAGCGCCTCGTCCGAAGAGATTAGTAAATCATCCCTCCCGCCCGGATCCCCGATTATATAAGTAAAAAAATATATCAATGAAGACTTTAGACTAAATGACGGGAGTTGGCGTAGATTAAGAGAGGTAAGTTAAGAATACCCACATTACAAAATAAAAATAGGAATAGGCAAATGAATTTATTTATACATCCAAACTAAGTGCAGAGTGGTAGTACTTATGCGTTAAATTATTTAATTCCTAGTACTTGAATAATTTGACTATATATATAATTGTTACAGTGTTAAATGTATAACTAATTAATAATTATTGATTATAATAATTACAATAGTTATATAATAATAATTGTTCTAGTTACTAATCTCTTCGGATGAGGCGCTTCGTATAATTATGATAGAACTTCACTTAAGGTAAGTTCGTTTAATCATTAATTATATATTTCTCGAAACGAAAACGCGCCGCCCGGTAACCTAACCTATTTCAATGTCATTCCGTTCGACTCTCGACTTAGAGCATTCATTACGGGAGACGGCAAGGCTGGGCGAACCCCTCTGCCAATTTACGCTGACCATATGACCATACACGTTATATAAAACTAGTTGACGCGCGGCCGCTGCCATTTGGTGTCGTTTTCGTGTCGCACTAAGAGCTCCAAAAAAATGGTTAATTGTGCAGTTTCCTCTTGCAAAAGGTGATCCAGCTACTCAAATCTTCCGAGATTATGGCGTTTCCTATCACATTTAAGTATAAAATATACATTACCGTGTTTCATTTGTTTACAATTTTGAAGTATTTTTTATGCCGTTACGATAGAAAAATACAATGGTACGATGGTAGCTCAACATAATACACGGGCATTATATTATCTGTGACACGGGCATTATTGCTTAGTGCTGGGACAACGTGAGTGAATGATGCTGATTCATATTTTTATTTATCATTCATTCACTCCGGAGTTTGTTTAACCAGATATAAGATTAAAATAGAAATTCACGTGTAATATAATAGAACAAAAAAATATCAAGAAAATATTATATTATTACCTATTATATTGCTCAACTTTGCTTTGTAGTTTAAAAAATCTTTTTCTATACAATATACTTTTTTTTCTTTATTTAATGGCCGTACACCTCAAGGTTAAGTCGGCCATACAATATACATACTTACTCTAAACAATTTTTCGACTGCATCTCACTTGATTTTAAGCCTATTAAATAATCTATATTGGTATTTTACAAAATGCAATGTAAGTTTACTGCAGATAGAAAAATGTCAATAACGTCCTCTAAATTTTATGTTGTAGTACTTGAGGTCATAAGTACAAAAAAATGAATTATTTTTTTTTACTTTTAGTTTTTTGTTTAAAATGTTGAAAAGATGCAAAATGTTCATAAACTTTCATGTATATTTTATTCAACTGTACTTCTATTTAATTTTACACGTTGACTGCCAGACAGCACACAAGATAGAAAAACTATTGTTTGCGGTCACCGTTAACCGCGTTTTCGTTTCGTTTCCGCGTTGCATTGCGATTTCATGCCACCTGCTTTATGCAGCAAGTTGTTGGGGACATCAGTAAAGAGCACAAAGCAAGTGATTGTCGTCATCGTCGTCGTCAGAGAAAATTTTAATAATGCAACATCATTATTAAAATCACACAATAAAGCTTTTTCTTTGAAAGCTTTGGCTTTGAAGTTTGTCGGGCAATGTAAACAAAAACACTTTCAACGTCACGTTATGACAAATGAATAACATATAACATGTCTTACTATATGTAAATAAAAACTTTCATAGTAGTAATCATCTACTAAGCTAAAATGGTAAAATTAACGCCACATACGTGTAGCAAGGAATTTTATGTTTACTTTAACTCACATTTTTTGGTGCAACTTAAAGGAAAATGCCCGATATCGTCCCAAGCGTTATAACACGTTGGGCCCTATCACAAATGAAAGGTTTTCTAAAATACTAATTATGTTTGTATGTCAGTAAGTTGCCACCTCGTGCCTTTTACTTGCACGAGATAGCAAATTTCTACCATACGAGCAAAGCTAAACGAAAAAGTGCCTACCTATTAAACATGTTTATAACTATGTAGGTAGATATATAATAAAATCAGAAATTAGTTCTTGGTAGTAACAATTCTCACGTAAAACATCTAAGACATTTCCGGTAGACCCCCACCCTCCCACTGCACCCCGCGCTAACTTGTTTCGACGGGTTCAGATAGAAGCGTGGCGCAAGTCAAGTCACACTAGTCATTGTTTTGATCGCACTCCGGAGTGTCGTTCTGTTATTTGTTTACTGACTTTTCATGGTACCTTTATTTTAATTTAACCATGACTAATTACTTGATGTATTTTAATGTAAATAAACCAGTTACATTTATCATAGTGTGTGGTATTCTACTAGTCAAGCCCTTTCATTTGATACCCATATTAAGAGAGTTGTGAAAAAAGTAATCCACCATTTTGTGGCGGCGACCATCTTGGATCGATAGTCATCAAACATAGCATCCCCGAGAGCTGATAAAAATTATGATTACGCATCGGAGCGCTTACTGTCTTTTGTCTTTCTTTAACTGAAAATATAAAATCGTCCCCACCCTCCCCATCAAAACATTATACCTACGCCTATGACTGAAAATATATATTTATTTTAGTCGATCAGCTAAATAGCAAGTGAAATTGCTGTATTTGACTCAAAAACTAATTAAAGCATTTTAATAATAATTAGCAGGCCTCGCTTTGTACTAATTTAAGAAACCCTGTCTTCATTCTATTTTTATTAACTCTAGCCGAACAGGGTATAGTAATAAAAATACAATTTATTGTAACATTTCAATCATTCACTCACGGTCACGACGACCCAAATAGTTACTCATTCTTTGTATCACATCACTAGGGACATTAATTCTTTGTGGTGGGGATTGCGTAGATACACGTTAATTTGTCGATGTGTGTGTGTTTCTTCATTGTAGGGTAATAATTTCATAGTGTGTGTTCATAAACATTTTCGTAGTGTGCGTAGCGTGTTTACCTCGCCTCCCGCGAAAAGTGTCAGAAAAATTTATACTGCGATTTGTTGCGTACCGCATCCATAGGTTAAATGATCTAAGACTCTCGACTGACATGTTACATGCGGCCGGCCGCCACAGGCTCTCGCTGCACAGACTATAATGCAGTGTTGCCACTCGCTCTTCCTCGAGCGTAAACATCCCCCCGGTCCGGACAGTCCCGGACTCTCCGCCAAATCAGTCTAAGGGGAGGCGAGAAAGAGTAGCGACCGCGCGCTTGAAAACAGAATCCCCAACTAGGACCCCGGCAAACCTGGGCACACCATCAGACCCTAGAGTAAGTTGGACAATGCGTCCGCGACGCCAACGTAGGGGTGGCAGGTTTGGGTCCTTCACTAACACGAGGTCTCCAACCCTCGGTGGGTTTGTCTTATCTGACCACTTAACGCGCTGTTGCAAAATGTGTAAGTATTCAAGGTGCCAGCGGCGCCAGAAGCTCTGGGTAAGCTGCTGGAGCAACTCAAACCGCGAAAGGCGTCCTGGATTGACATCTCTATAAAAATACTCGGGCAGGGCGTTAAGTGGTCTGCCTATCAAGCTATGGCCCGGCGTGAGGGCCTGCAAATCGTTCGCGTCGGTAGACAACGGACATAACGGACGCGAGTTGAGAACCGCCTCAATCTTATGAAACACCGTCGCGAGTTCCTCGAACGTGAGAATAGTCTCCCCAATAACGCGGCGAAGGTGAGTCTTGGCGGCCTTTACAACAGATTCAAAAATCCCTCCCCAGTGAGGGCAAGACGGCGGGGAGTATCGCCATGTTACCCCCCTACGGGAGATCCGATCTCAATATTATTTTTATCTAAAAATTCACAAACTTTTCTTATATGTCTATCAGTGCCCTTGAAGTTCGTCCCACAATCGGACCGAATTAGAGAAGGCAGTCCCCGGCGGGAGACAAATCTGCCTAACGCTGCTAAGAAAGCGTCCATGGTGAGTGCACTCACCACCTCCAAATGAACGGCTTTAGTGGCCAAACAAACAAACACACACAAGTAAGCCTTTTCAGTCTTAGCATTACGGAGTCGCGACGTTTTTATAGTGAATGGTCCCGCGAAATCAGTTCCAACTCCTAAGAAGGTCATCGATTCATTCACACGATCAGCAGGCAAATCACCCATTTGGGGCTACATCGTCTCGGGGCGTAAACGATAGCAGGGCAGACATCGAAAGATAACAGATCGGATTATTCTTCGCGCTGACAAAATCCAAAACTCCCGTTGGAGGAGCGCGGTCAATGCATTACATCCGGCATGAGCATTCTTCACATGGCGATCAATGATCAACAATCGCACCAATGGTCCGTCCTTGGGGAGCAACAGGGGATGACGTGATCTATAAGGCAAGTTAGCGTGCCTCAATCGGCCTCCTACACGCAACAATCCCTTATCATCCAAAAAGGGAGTCAAACGCACCAAGGGTCCCTTTAATTTGGACGTCCCGGTACGGAAGATCTTAAGTTCCGGTTCAAACGCTCTAGACTGAGTCATACGCATCCAATGCAAAAGAGCATCTTGGCGCTCCTGCGGTGAGAGGACCGGACACAAATCTTTGTCCTGAGGCCGGCGACAATTTCGAATAAATTTTATCCAAGCAGTCACGCCGAGCAACTTGTCCAGAGAACTGTAGCGGTCTAATTGGCACGTGGCGCCAAATCAACGGGGCCTTCAAGGCCTGTGTTTGGGATACCCGATTGGCCACAAATACCTCCAGGGAGTGGACAGAGTTCTTAATCGAACATAGTACAACCTGACTGTCGGACCAAGCATAGAGCGACTCAAAGTCCACACTACGTCCCAGGGTGTCAACAACGTGGTTCATCAAACGAACCAGAAGAGTAGCTTCAGACAATTCTAACTTCGGAATCGTTAATCGAGTCCGAAGTGGAGCAACCTTACTCTTAGCAATTAGCAAGTGGAGCTTAACAGCTCCTCTATCATCGACCGTCCGGATATATACGACGGCTGCGTATCCACTCTCAGACGCGTCACAAAAGCCATGAAGGCTGGCCGTAAACCGAAAGTATATGTCTAGGGATACTAACACGGTTCATGTCAGGGAGAGACGACATGAAGGACTCCCAATCTCGCAGCAAACGGCTCGAGAGGGGCTCATCCCACGACACTTCGGCTGACCAAAGTTCCTGTAGGAAGCACTTCATCCAAAACACTACGGGACTAATCCAGCCGTTTGGGTCAAAGGTACGAGCTACTGTAGATAAAACCAACCGTTTCGTCCAGACCTTGGGGCTTGGCAGCTCTAATCGATAGGTGAACGTGTCCTGGACAGGTCTGTATTGCACTCCCAAAACAGACAGTAAATCTGGAGTGTTGGCATTCTCAAAGATATGAGGCTCCTGCTGGTGGTCGTCTGGCAAGTCACACAAAAGCTGAGGTGAGTTGGACATCCACTTCCTCAGTTCATAACCACCAGCCCCGAGAAGAGCAATTAGTTCATGTCGCAAAATCAAGGCTTCCTCGACACTAGAGGAGCCCGTACAAATATCATCCACAAATGCATCCTCCTTGAGAACCAAGGATGCGCGAGGGTATCGTAACCGCTCACGTTCAGCGAGTTCCACAAGTGAGCGAATTGCCACAAAGGGGCTCGAACGCAAACCGTATGTATTGGTGTTCAGCTCGTAGACTAGCATGGGATCTCTGGGATCCTCCCTCCATAATATAAGCTGATATCGTCTATCGTCCGGGTGAATCACAGTATGCCGAAACATCATCCGGATATCGGTCACAAAGACGACGGCATGGCGACGGAAGTTGGTCAATACATCACCCACCTCGTGGTGCAACTTCCGTCCAGCATGCAGACATTGATTCAGCGAAACTCCGGTAGACGTAGGAGCTGACCCATCGAAAACAACGCATATCTTCCCGGTGGAAGGCTTCAAAACCGCGTGGTGAGGAAGAAAATTATGTTCCTCGCTTCGCCAGTCCAGTCGCGAGACCGACATGTGCCCCAGTTGCTCATATTCTCGCATGAAGTCGACATACTTCTGTTTGAAGTCGGAGTTCCTACTCATACGACGCTCCATGGACAGCAGCCGCTTCTCGGCCAACGGCCGGGAGCTGCCAAGTGAGGGGCGAACTGACAAAAAGGGCAAACGAGTGATCAGCCGTCCCGAGCGAAGGCGACCTGTATTGTTCTGGTAGAACAACTCACACTCCTCGTCTAAGGGGTTCACTCGCTTCACGGTAGGTGGCTCTTCCACCTCCCAAAACCGTTGAAGGACATCCGATAAGGTGGAGCTAACAGTTATGTAACTGTCCACCGATGGAGATGGTGGGTTATGCCTAACTGGTCCCATCACTACAAACCCAAGCGCTACATCGCTTGGGTTTGTAGTGATGGGACCAGTTAAGGCTACCAGCCCACCCTTCTGTAACTCTCTCCTCTTCCCACAATACACGCGGCCTAGAACATCGGCACCGAGCAATAAGTGAATCGGACCGGTTCGGTGGAAGGAAGGGTCAGCCAAGGTCAATCCTGATGTCTCATCAACGACAGCGCGCGAAACGTGCTGTTGCGGAAGCTGACCAACAACCTTCTCATAAACAATCGCGGTCGCGCCAATTTTGGGCGCTGAAGAGAAGTGGGGGGAGAAGGAGAACAAAACCTGACCGATCGGATACGGGATCCGCAAGTCTCCGATTCCCCTTACCGATTCGAGGTATGGAGATGTGATCAAACTCAACTGCCGGACCAGCCAGCTGGAGGCAATGCAACCCTGAGCTCCCGTATCCAAAAGGGCGCGAACTAAAACAAAGGTGCCCCTCGGGCCCCACACCTGTACGGAGGCTGTTGGTAACAGCACCTGCTCCTGTGGGGGGGTTGCAGCCGACAGTTGGTTTAATGAAAATCCTCCCGCATTCCCCGCAACGGGGGGGAAGGGGGGTTCAAGGAAAAATGCGTGCGCGGCGGTGGAGTAGGGCGCTCAAGGCACTCGAGCGGGTCCCAGTCCGGCACGTACTGACCCCGATCAAAGCGGCATCAGGGGGCCGGGCGGTGCCCATGATGGGCGAAAGTTGGGGGAGCCCGTGACAAACGGGGTCTCTCCATCAGAGGGGGAGAGAAGCGTATCGGCTCCCGGCGTGGCTCCATAATAACCGCGGCCCAATCCCGCGGTGGCGCCTCATAAGCGGCGCGTCGATCCCCCCCGCCCGTAGGCGCCCAATCCTCTCACGGGAGGGGGGGCGCCTCTCCAATCTCCACGGAGGGGTGGCACGCCCCTCCGATCTCCTCGGAGATGTGGGTGACCTACGAGGGCCCCCGCCCGTGTGCGAGTCCCTCTCTCTCACCACCTCACGCGTGTCCCTACTATTGAACACAAAAGGGGGTGATGGGCCCCCCCACAACAGTGGCAATCTCGTGGGTGGGGCAAGCCGATGCCATATGAGCCCCCAGGCAGCGGTAGCACTAATTCCGCTGCTTGGCCATATTCCTACGCCCCTCAGTGCGTAGTCGAACAAATTTTGGGACAGGCCGGCAAACGATGGCCATCCCGCTTGCAACACTTGCAAGGCAGCGGCCTCTCCCCGTGTGGAGAGTTCTGCCGCACTGCAGTATACTGCTTGTACAGGCGGCGCTCTTTCCGTGGCGCTGCCCGGGTGGCCTCATAGCGGCCTGTACTCGGTCCCGGTATAGGAGCCAGATCCAAGTGGTCGGTCATCCGACACTCATCCTCCAAAAATCTGAGGAGATCCGAAAAGGGGGGGAGGTACGAGGCACTATTGCCCCCATACCTTTGTTCAAAGCGCCCTTTCATCTCCATGGGAAGCTTATTGAGGATGAGGTGGAGCAATATGAAGGACCACTGGTCCACCGGTAGGTCAAGTCGTTTGAGCGCGTTAATAGCGCTTAGCAACGGGTTCAAAATCTCCTTCCTCAATGAGGAGACCCGCGATACTCGTGGCAGCCCTAAAATGGCAGCCAAGTGTGTGTCCGCTAGCAAGCGAACATTCTGATACCGGGCGGTCAACAACGCCCTTGCAATATCATAACTGTCATCGTTGACAGGTAGATGCTGGACAAGCACACCAGCCTCTCCACCTCCACGTAAGGCAGAGAGCAAATAGGCCAATTTCTGGCTAGGGAACAGGTCGTCTCTCGAGTGGACCAGGCTATCAAAGAGGTTGATGAACCCCAGCCAAGCAGCCAGGTTCCCATCAAAGGTTGGGATGTCCAAAGTGGGCAGTCTGCCCAGCAAGCCGGCCGGGGTAGGCTTGACCACCCCGAGCGTGCACGACTCACCCCTCCGGGCGGATAGGATAGCCTGAGCCTTGTTTATAATCACATCCGCCTGTTCAAAACATTGATCATAATCGGCATTAAATTGGTCGACTGCCCGCAACTCAGCGGCACCCTCGGCTGGGTGGTCGAGCAAATATTGTTGATGAACAACGAAAAGCTGCTCCAATTCCTTCAAGCGAGCAGGTACTCCCTCATGCCGAATTAACAAGGCCTGTTCTCGGTCTGGTCGGTCTACCAAAGCGACGGCATTAGCAAACCATCTCAAGATCTTTTGTGCACCCGCGCGGGCACCACTAAGCGGACTGACTGGCGGGAGCATTTTGCACCAAAATTAATATACACTATAATAATACACGGACAAACAGACCGACAACCGCAGACAACAAAACAGATCGGGAGGAACTTCAAAGGCAAAACAAAATATATAAACAAACCAAAATCAAGTGTAAATGCTAGAACTTAACTAGAACAACAAAGGCATTTAACAACAGAATTTTTCAAACAAATTAAATTCAAGTATTAAGTCAATAACTTAACAAACATAATATTCAAAGGCAAACAAAACAAAATCAAATGTAAATGCTAAAACTTAACACAGCAAAATAGTGTATTACAACAACAGCAAAGTCATTTAGCAGCAAAATTTTTTAAACAAATTAAATTCAAGTATAAGTTTACAAACTTAACAAACAAAATATTCAAGGGCAAAACAAAGATATGAAAAAACAAACCGAAATCCAATATAGGTAAATGCTAGAACTTAACTAGAACAACAAAAGGCATTTAACCCCAATTTTTCATATACAATGAAAATGACAACTAGTTAGGGAGATCGGTCCACAAATGAGATTGTATTCGGTTTAAAATCAGCAATCAAAACCAATTAATATGTATTGCCCGTTTGGACAACCAACAAGATTACAATATTAATTGTACAATACTAATTAAAATACTAATCAATCAATCAAATCTAACACAACCACGCTCTGCTACCAAGAGATGGTGGTGCCCAAAGTAGACTCCACCACGTCGGCGTTTTGCCGAATAATGATTTGAAACCGAATACCAGCTTCTAGAAAACACTGTGGCTTACCCCTATTCCATTTGGTCTCCGTATGTAGCCGGTGGACTTCCTGAGCTAGTTCGAAGGAAGTCGCGGCTCCTGAAGGGCTGCTGTCAATCCAACGATGGAGACCGGAGCACTACATAGGCCTAGTAGGCCACCACGGCTCACACACGCGACAGATAATAAAACTTGAACACTTAAAGCGGACGTTCGCACATTATTTGGTGCGCCGCGCAAAACTAGTTCAATTATATATTTCTCGAAACGAAAACGCGCCGCCCGGTAACCTAACCTATTTCAATGTCATTCCGTTCGACTCTCGACTGACATGTTACATGCGGCCGGCCGCCACAGGCTCTCACTGCACAGACTATAATGCAGTGTTGCCACTCGCTCTTCCTCGAGCGTAAACAGAATGTGTTTATGTATGTTCGGGTCAAATCTTGCGAGTTAAATTTGACACATTTTCCGATTTCCGACTGAGCTGAACTTGACTATGCAATATTATGATGACATGGAACTGATCTGCTACCCTATTCTGTAACTTCGGTTGCTAACTAGAACTGTCATTTTTGAAAGGAACCTAACATCCATTACTGCTATCATGAACGCTGCCGTAACACATAAGATCACTAAACCAGTAATGGATATAAAGTGTCTTTCAAAAATGACAGTTCTAGTTACCAACCGTAGTTAGCGAATAGGCCTGCTGATGCCGGAGCTGGAGGGTGACCATAGAAACTCTGCAATAAAACGACACAGCCCCATTAAGTTTTGGCTCGTTTGATTCGTATTGACGGGTACTTTGATCCTATATAGTAACCAGGGTCTGATGATGGAGCTAGAAGGTGACCATAGGAACTCCGCAATAAAACGACACAACCCCATCGAGTTTGGGCTCGTTTGATTCGTTTTGACGAGTATGTTACGGTTTTAAAACCGTCTCCATTTAATATAAAACTTACTTTGATTTTAACAGTAATCCCTTCATACAAACACGTCATTATGTAGGTAGTGATCTTTTTGTGAATATGCTTAATAGCCAGCAATAACCACTCACAACTAAATATTAATTAAATTTTTGTCAACAAGTGTTCAACACAACTAGGTTGTTTTGTTTACTCTGTGCCATCGAAATAAATATCTGTTTACGTTCAGAAATCAATTGATAAGCTTAATTTTGATATTAATATCCTTTTTAATAATTTATAAACAGAAATGTTTCTGATGATTTCCTATACTTGCTACATAAATATTTTTAATTTCTATAATTGTATGCGTTTGGCCAGGTTGAATCGTATTTTAGAACGAACCCTATGAACGTACCTAGTCTATGACAGTAAGCCGTTTTTTGTGGTTCTTTACCCCAACATCCTAGAAAAGTTCTAGAAGGTTGAGAGTATAAATAAGGATCCCGCTCAAACCTTTTTTTTTTCCGCGGACATCGTTTCTCCTGGTAACATCTTAAACGTTTAGTTCGTTTATTGTGCCTGATCCCCGAACTAGGGTCGTATCTACGGGCAGCTGTTCGACGCTTGCCTGTTCCTGCCCACCGGATCAAGACCGCCTGCGTCGGTTCCGGACCCTGTGAAGATCGCGACGTCTGCTCCGGTCTTTCTCTACCTACTTCTGGCCTCCGCGTCTTGCTTCAGCTACTGCCTCCTCTAGGCAGAACTAAGCTAAGTACCTCCCTATATCTCTGCGTGTCAAACTGATATTGTTTACGCTCGAGGAAGAGCGAGTGGCAACAATGCATATAGTCTGTGCATGTGAGGGCCTTTGGCGGCCGGCCGCATGTGACATGTCAGTCGAGTCGAATTTGTAATGACATTGAATTAGGTTACCACGCGGCGCGTTTTCGAGAAAATCTATAATTCATTGTGTTTTGCGCGGCGCACCTAATATTGGGGTTGCGAAAGTCCGCTTGTGAGTGTTTGCCAAAAGTTTTATCGTCGCGAATATCGCAAGTGATCGATCCGTTAATTATGTGAGTCGATGGTGGCCTAATACGCCCAAATGTTCCGGTCGTGTTTCGGTGGATTGACAGCAGCTCTTCAGGAGCCGCAACTTCCTTCGAGCTAGCTCAGGAAGTCCACCGGCTACATACGGAGACCGGACCGGATTAAAGGTAAATAATATACCATTGCAGTCGGACTTAAAATCGAAATCATACATCGGCGAATCGCCGACTTGGTGGCGTCGACTTTAGGCGCCATCATCTTTTGGTAGCAGAGCGTGGTTGTTGTTAGATTGATTAGTATTTTGATTAGTATTGTACAATTAGAATTGTAATCTTGTTGGCTGCCCAAACGGGCAATACATATTAATTGGTTTTGATTGCTGATTTTAAACCGACTACAATCTCATTTGTGGACCGATCTCCCTAACTAGTTGTCATTGTATATGAAAAATTGTGGTTAAATGCCTTTGTTGTTCTAGTTAAGTTGTAGCATTTACCTACATCTGATTTTGGTTGTTTTTTCATATCTTTGTTTTGCCCTTGAATATTTTGTTTGTTAAGTTGTAAACTTATACTTGAATTTAATTTGTTTAAAAAATTTTTGTTGCTAAATGACCTTTGCTGTTGTTGTAATACACGATTTTGCTGTGTTAAGTTTTAGCATTTACATTTGATTTTGGTTTGTTTGCCTTTGAATATTTTGTTTGTTAATTTCTTGACTTAATACTTGAATTTAATTTGTTTGAAAAATTCTGTTGTTAAATGCCTTTGTTGTTCTAGTTAAGTTCTAGCATTTACACTTGATTTTGGTTTGTTTATATATTTTGTTTTGCCTTTGAAGTTCCTCCCGATCTGTTTTGTTGTCTGCGATTGTCGGTCTGTTTGTCCGTGTATTATTATAGTGTATATTAATTTTGGTGCAAAATGGTCCCGCTAATCAGCCCGCTTAGTGGTGCCCGCGCGGGTGCACAAAAGATCCTGAGATGGTTTGCTAGTGCCGTCGCTTTGGTAGACCGGCCAGACCGAGAACAGGCCTTGTTAATTCGGCATGAGGGAGTACCTGCTCGCTTGAAGGAATTGGAGCAGCTTTTCGATGCTCATCAACAATATCTGCTCGACCATCCAGCCGAGGGTGCCGCTGAGTTGCGGGCAGTCGACCAATTTAACGCCGATTATGATCAATGTTTTGAACAGGCCGATGTGATTATAAACAAGGCTCAGGCTATCCTATTCGCCCGGAGGGGTGAGTCGTGCACGCCTGGGGAGGTCAAGCCTACCCCGGCCGGCTTGCTGAGCAGACTGCCCACTTTGGACATCCCAACCTTTGATGGGAACCTGGTCCACTCGAGGAACGACCTGTTCCCAAGCCAGAAACTGGCCTATTTGCTCTCTGCCTTACGTGGAGAGGCTGGTGTGCTAGTCCAGCATCTACCTGTCGACGACGACAGTTATGACATTACAAGGGCATTGTTGACCGCCCGGTATCACAATGTTCGCTTGCTAGCGGACACACATGAGGCTGCCATCTTAGGGCTGCCACGTGTATCGCGGGTCTCTTCACTAAGGAAGGAGATTTTGAATCCGCTGCTAAGAGCCATTAACGCGCTCAAACGACTTGACCTACCGGTGGACCAGTGGTCCTTCATATTGCTCCACCTCATCCTCAATAAGCTTCCCATGGAGATGAAAGGGCGCTTTGAACAAAGGTACGGGGGCAATAGTGCCTCGTACCTCCCTCCCTTTTCTGATCTCCTCAGATTTTTGGAGGATGAGTGTCGGATGACCGACCACTTGGATCTGGCTCCTATACCGGGATCGAGTACAAGCCGCTATGAGGCGACCCGGGGAGCGCCACGGAGAGAGCGCCGCCCGTACAAGCAGTATACTGCAGTGCGGCAGAACTCTCCACACGGGGAGAGGCCGCTGCCTTGCAAGTGTTGCAAGCGGGATGGCTATCGTGTGCCGGCCTGCCCCAAATTTGTTGGCCTACGCACCGAGGGGCGTAGGAATATGGCCAAGCAGCGGAATTGGTGCTACCGCTGCCTGGAGCCTCATATGGCATCGGCTTGCCCCCACCCACGAGATTGCCACTGTTGTGGAGGGGCCCATCACCCCCTTTTGTGCTTCAATAGTAGGGACACTCGTGAGGTGGTGAGAGAGAGGGACTCGCACACGGGCGGGGGCCCTCGTAGGTCACCCACATCTCCGAGGAGATCGGAGGGGCGTGCCACCCCTCCGCGGAGATTGGACAGGCGCCCCCCCTCCCGTGAGAGGATTGGGCGCCCCACCCCCCCAACGGGTGGGGCAACTGGGGCACATGTCGGTCTCGCGACTGGACTGGCGAAGCGAGGAACATAATTTTCTTCCTCACCACGCGGTTTTGAAGCCTTCCACCGGGAAGATATGCGTTGTTTTCGATGGGTCAGCTCCTACGTCTACCGGAGCTTCGCTGAATCAATGTCTGCATGCTGGACGGAAGTTGCACCACGAGGTGGGTGATGTATTGACCAACTTCCGTCGCCATGCCGTCGTCTTTGTGACCGATATCCGAATGATGTTTCGGCATACTGTGATTCACCCGGGCGATAGACGATATCAGCTCATATTATGGAGGGAGGATCCCAGAGATCCCATGCTAGTCTACGAGCTGAACACCAATACATACGGTTTGCGTTCGAGCCCCTTTGTGGCAATTCGCTCACTTGTGGAACTCGCTGAACGTGAGCGGTTACTATACCCTCGCGCATCCTTGGTTCTCAAGGAGGATGCATTTGTGGATGATATTTGTACGGGCTCCTCTAGTGTCGAGGAAGCCTTGATTTTGCGAGATGAACTAATTGCTCTTCTCGGGGCTGGTGGTAATGAATTGAGGAAGTGTATGTCCAACTCACCTCAGCTTTTGTGTGACTTGCCAGACGACCACCAGCAGGAGCCTCATATCTTTGAGAATGCCAACACTCCAGATTTACTGTCTGTTTTGGGAGTGCAGTACAGACCTGTCCAGGACACGTTCACCTATCGATTGGAGCTACCAAGCCCCAAGGTCTGGACGAAACGGTTGGTTTTATCTACAGTAGTTCGTACCTTTGACCCAAATGGCTGGATTAGTCCCGTAGTGTTTTGGATGAAGTGCTTCCTACAGGAACTTTGGTCAGCCGAAGTATCGTGGGATGAGCCCCTCTCGGGCCGTTTGCTGCGAGATTGGGAGTCCTTCATGTCGTCTCTCCCCGACATTAACCGTGTTAGTATGCCTAGACATATACTGCCTAAGGGACGGTTTACGGCCAGCCTTCATGGCTTTTGTGACGCGTCTGAGAGTGGATACGCAGCCGTCGTATATATCCGGACGGTCGATGATAGAGGAGCTGTTAAGCTCCACTTGCTAATTGCTAAGAGTAAGGTTGCTCCACTTCGGACTCGATTAACGATTCCGAAGTTAGAATTGTCTGGAGATACTCTTCTGGTTCGTTTGATGAACCACGTTGTTGACACCCTGGGACGTAGTGTGGACTTTGAGTCGCTCTTTGCTTGGTCCGACAGTCAGGTTGTCCTGTGTTGGATTAAGAACTCCGTCCACTCCCTGGAGGTATTTGTGGCCAATCGGGTATCCCAAATACAGGCCTCGAAGGCCCCGTTGATTTGGCGCCACGTGCCAGGTGAAATAAACCCTGCTGACTGTGCATCACGTGGCAGCGAAGCCCCTCAGCTTATTGACCACACTCTGTGGTGGGGTCCCGAATGGTTGTTACAGCCTTCTTGGCCTTCCACACCAGCTGTGGTGAAGGCACCAAATCCGGGCTTGCGTGTTCACGCTGTCGAGACTATGGTGGCTCCAGAACGGGAATTTTTATTAGACCGCTACAGTTCTCTGGACAAGTTGCTCGGCGTGACCGCTTGGATAAGAAGATTTATTCGAAATTGTCGCCGGCCTCAGGACAAAGATTTGTGTCCGGTCCTCTCTCCGCAGGAGCGCCAAGATGCTCTTTTGCGTTGGGTGCGTATGACCCAGTCTAGAGCGTTTGAACCGGAACTAAAGATTTTCCGTACCGGGACGTCCAAATTAAAGGGACCCTTGGTACGTTTGACTCCCTTTTTGGATGATAAGGGATTGTTGCGTGTAGGAGGCCGATTGAGGCACGCTAACTTGCCTTATAGATCACGTCATCCCCTGTTGCTCCCCAAGGACGGACCATTGGTGCGATTGTTGATCATTGATCGCCATGTGAAGAATGCTCATGCCGGATGTAATGCATTGACCGCGCTCCTCCAACGGGAGTTTTGGATTTTGTCAGCGCGAAGAATAATCCGATCTGTTATTTTTCGATGTCTGCCCTGCTATCGTTTACGCCCCGAGACGATGCAGCCCCAAATGGGTGATTTGCCTGCTGATCGTGTGAACGAATCGATGACCTTCTTAGGAGTTGGAACTGATTTCGCGGGACCATTCACTATAAAAACGTCGCGACTCCGTAATGCTAAGACTGAAAAGGCTTACTTGTGTGTGTATGTTTGTTTGGCCACTAAAGCCGTTCATTTGGAGGTGGTGAGTGCACTCACCATGGACGCTTTCTTAGCAGCGTTAGGCAGATTTGTCTCCCGCCGGGGACTGCCTTCTCTAATTCGGTCCGATTGTGCGACGAACTTCAAGGGCACTGATAGACATATAAGTAAAGTTTGTGAATTTTTAGATAAAAATAATATAGAGATGAGAGAGGGAGGGATTTTTGAATCTGTTATAAAGGCCGCCAAGACTCACCTTCGCCGCGTTATTGGGGAGACTATTCTCACGTTCGAGGAACTCGCGACGGTGTTTCATAAGATTGAGGCGGTTCTCAACTCGCGTCCGTTATGTCCGTTGTCTACCGACGCGAACGATTTACAGGCCCTCGCGCCGGGCCATTTCTTGATAGGCAGACCACTTAACGCCCTGCCCGAGTATCCTTATAGAGATGTCAATCCAGGACGCCTTTCGCGGTTTGAGTTGCTCCAGCAGCTTACCCAGAGCTTCTGGCGCCGCTGGCACCCTGAATACTTACACATTTTGCAACAGCGCGTTAAGTGGTCAGATAAGACAAACCCACCGAGGGTTGGAGACCTCGTGTTAGTGAAGGACCCAAACCTGCCACCCCTACGTTGGCGTCGCGGACGCATTGTCCAACTTACTCTAGGGTCTGATGGTGTGCCCAGATTTGCCGAGGTCCTAGTTGGGGATTCTGTTTTGAAGCGCGCGGTCGCTACTCTTTCTCGCCTCCTTATAGACTGATTTGCCGGACAGTCCGGGACTGTCCGGAGCGGGGGGAGTCGAGTCGAATTTGTAATGACATTGAAATAGGTTACCACGCGGCGCGTTTTCGAGAAAATCTATAATTCATTGTGTTTTGCGCGGCGCACCTAATATTGGGGTTGCGAAAGTCCGCTTGTGAGTGTTTGCCAAAAGTTTTATCGTCGTGAATATCGCGAGTGATCGATCCGTTAATTATGTGAGTCGTGGTGGCCTAATAGGACCAAATGTTGCGGTCGTGGTTCGGTGGATTGACAGCAGCCTTTTAGGAGCCGCGACTTCCTTCGAGCTAGCTCAGGAAGTCCACCGGCTACATACGGAGACCGGACCGGATTAAAGGTAAATAATATACCATTGTAGTCGGACTTAAAATCGAAATCATTAATCGGCGAATCGCCGACTTGGTGGCGTCGACTTTAGGCGCCATCAGATATTATAAGCTGTACTAAAACTAATTCTTTTATATCTCTCTTCTGCACCCTGGTCCTTTAAGGTAATTAGCGCCTGATGCGGAGTTGGAAGGGGCCATGGGAACTCTGCAATAAAGTGACACAATCTCATCGATTTTGACTCGTTTGATTCATAATGACGAGTACTTTGATCGGTGACACTTTGAAACGCATACTGTTAATTGTCATAACTTCGATTGGCATACATCATATGGCATAAAAATCAAAAAGCATAATAATATTTGGCACAACATATCAATAGGCATAAACATTATAAAGCAGAATTGTCGAAAGGCATAATATTAAAAATCATAATCTTTGAAAGGTATAATTTGGTTTGCCATAATTTTATTAAGCATAATTTAAAACGCATAATTTCACTACGCATAACTGTTATTATTCATAATTTAGTTTGACATAATTTAACTACGCATAACTCACTAAAGACGTAGTTTTTTAAAGAATAATAACTGTAAATAGGTATCCATAAATCTTCTTTGACATAATCCGGAATGTATTTTTCTCCATACGAGGATTACTAATTATTAAAAAAACTAGTGCTATTTAAAACCAACTCAGTCAACCCCGACTCCACGTACCTAGTCTTGTCTGCCCTACCCCTAGAGTGTTATTCAGAGCCGCGAAGGCCCGGAGGGGTGAGGCGGCCCGCATGCTGAGGAGCTATGAGCGAGCCGCCGCGGCTGAGGCTGGCCGGCGAAGCCGGCGCCGAGGCTGCGGTGGTGAGCGAAAGCCATCTGCGACGATTAGCATGCGTGGTACCGCCAGAACCCCGCAGTGCCGGAACTATGGCAGAAGTCTTGCATGCTGCATGCCTGCTTGCATGCCAGCTTGCGTGCCAGCTTGCGTGCCTGCATGCATTCTGCATGTCTGCCTGCATGCTGCATACCTGCTGCATGACTGCATGCTGCATACCTGCTGCATGACTGCATGCCGGCTGCATGCATGCTGCATGTCTGCATGTATACAAAATGATATAATATATTTATATTATTACGTGATTTCTTAACATTAGGTAATCGTACATTAGAGCTTTTTTATTTAGTATTTTTAAACTGTTTCTAATAAATAAGGTTAAAAAAAACAATAGTAAATAATTTAAAACTAAGACAATAAATTTAATCTGTTATATATAGCAAGCGTTTGCCTTTTGAAAATATGGTGAATGAGTTCGCTATGGATTTATGGATTTCGTCAGCTATGCTATTCAAATGTAGTCTTTTTAATATTATGGCTTTAAAATATCATGGCATAAATTATGCATTTTGTTACTTATGCTTATTCAAATTATGCATGTTCATGGTTATGCTTTACATATTTCGGCCTTATAATATTATGCGTTATGAAGTTATGTTATAAAGACTTATGGCAAGTGACGACTATGGCAATTAACATTATGCATTTTTAATTTATGACGAAAAACGTTATGCGTTTCAATAGGTAACCACTTTAATCCTATATGGTAGCCAGGGTCTAATACTGGAGCTGTAAGGTTTCCATAGGAACTCCGCAATAAAACGACACAACCCCATTGAGTTTGAGCTCGTTTGATTCGTCTTGATGAGTACTTTGGTCCGAGAGAGTTTTACAGTCACAGAGCTCATATAATTGCAGCTTGTCCCGTTGCTTTTTCAGATGACTCGGGTACGCGACCCCGGCTTCCCAAGGTTTCGATGCCGTTTACCTCTTGTCTCCGCGGTGTCGATGTCCCTCTCCTTCCCTCCCTCTCCCATTTAAGTTGTGGTAAGGCTCGGTACTAATTAGGATTACCTATTTTAATGCCGGGACTGTGCGGGTTGGTACCATCACTCTGCCTATTTTGGTCGTGAAGCAGTCTTGCATTTCGATTGAAGGGCAGAGACAGCCGCTACTTCATGCCCCCTTCCCGTCCCTCTTGTGGTGTGGAGTCTCGGTGATAATCGAAACAAGCGGAGTTAAAAGACTCAGTAAGTTCGTTGGGCGTGAAGAGTTGACACTTTACAGGGAGACTCGGTGGAAGTGGTTACCCAAGTTAGGGGACCCGAACCCAGGAATATCCTGCCTGGACATTCGACATTCGCGGAAATCCCGTTGTGCTGTCATCGTGCCGGAGTGGATCCCGATGGCTGCGTGCGGGAGGGCACCGGGGGCCCTTCCGTGCCGCGTGTCAGCCCTTCACACAACCCGCGCTTCCACTTTGTACTACGCTCTGCCTTTTCTTCGTTTGTCACCGGGACTCTGCCTCACATTTAATCCCGTCCCCAAAATGCTCGACAACAATATGAAGGTAAACAATAAGAAGAAGCGAGCTCATACGGAGGACACCCAATCCACATTTAAAATGGATTTCTGCAACATCAGGGGTCTACCTACACAGTAATCTCGATGCCGTCCACCACCACCTAAAGATGGCTCAGCCTGCCTTGCTCTTCTTGAGGGAGACGCAAACATTCGTCCCTGATGATGTTTCGTACCTGAAATACCCCGGTTACGAATTGGAACACACTTTCGTACGTAAAGCCGGGGTGAGCGTTTTCGTCACAGGTCTTAGCGATAGTCCGACCAGGTAGGTCGGGCTAGCCCGGGCGCGTTGGTAGTGGTAGTCGCAGTGTGGACCCTACCACGCGCGTCCATAAGGGCAGGAAGAACACCGGGGGGTTTAGTGGGTAGGCCTGGCACTCTGCCGGGAGAGCCCCACACACGCTCGTCGTCTAGCCAACGGCGAGTACGGTGCGGTCACGCATTCCCCTCGTAAAAAAAAAAAAAAAAGGCGATAGATTTATTTGCACACTACAACACACAAAAAACTAATACAACAGACAAAAACAAAACTATCGCAATACAACATATATTGATTGTATCTTAATTTTGTTAATGTATTTGTCTGTTTTGTACCTAATAAAGGTTTTATCTATCTATCTATCTAACAATACATACAATGTATAAAATATGCATTTTTAAACGCATTGCACTGTGCTGTACGACCGCTGTGTGCTGGAGTGGTGCAAAAGGGCTCACAGCTCTGCATACGGTTTGCTCAGGCAGATGAGCAAATCACTGGTATTCTGCTGTTACCCCGAGGTTCAAGATGAGGTATCAAAATGCCAAAACCCCTTCCGATGAACATTTAAAATCGAGAAATGTTTACAATATATATTTAAATCTTCGATGTTTGCTGTGGCGGCCTTCGGGGCCTCGAGCATCGGGACCTGTCGTTACTATGGCTGCGCATGGACCATGGGGGCCTTACCCGAATCTACGCATGCCTTTACAGGTCCCATGCCAGTGGAATAGGGTCAGCTCAGCTTTTTGAGCACGTCCAAGAGGAGATTGACCGAGCCTTGGAGCAGTACCCAGCTGCGGAAGTGGTGGTCCTTGGTGACTTTAATGCTCACCACAAAGAGTGGTTAAAGTTCCGGACCACTGACCTCCCGGGTAGGATTGTCTTCAACATGGCTTCGGCCTATGGCCTCTCTCAACTGGTCGTACAGCCCACCCGTATACCAGATATAGAGAGCCATGAAGCCTCCTTGTTGGATCTTCTGCTGACTACACGACCAAGTGGATACAGGGTTGTGGTCGATGCTCCTCTTGGATCATCGGACCACTACCTTGTCCGTAGTACTGCCAGTCTTGCGCGGCCCCATCGCGCGTCTATGGTTGGCAGTCGCGTAGTTTGACAGTATGAGTCAGCAGACTGGGATGGGCCCCGAAAATTTATCGGGCCCTACCCCTGGAAGCAGCTCTGCTTCACCTCCGAAGATCCTGATACTTGCGCAGATTGCGTCACTGAAACGGTGCTGATGGGAATGGAAGTATTCATTCCCAATGCCAAAATATCTGCAGGAAGACTGCCCACCTCAAGCAATCTGCGTACATCGCCTGGGACAACGCCAGGAAACGTCGGGATCCTGGCGTGACAGAGAAGAAGCGACAGTACAACGCTGCTTCTAGATCCAACAGGAAGGCTATTGCTGAAGCCAAGGCGGAACACGTGGCTAGAGTTGGTGAGCAACTAGGAAGCTATCCCAGTGGGAGTCAAAAAGATCGCTGGCCAAAACTGCGCAACATAATTTCTGCCAGTCCAGTCTCCCACCACTGCGTACAGCTGATAGCAGCCTGGCCTACAGCGCAAAAGAGAAGGCCAATCTCCTGGTCCAACTCTTTGCCTCTAACTCGACAATGGACGATGGAGGAGCCACACCACTCACCATGTCAGGCAGAGAACTTTCACACCCACGGTGTAAAAGTTCTCTGCCTGAAATCCGCATAAAGCTCGAAACAAACTATTGGGTCGTGTCGTGTTGTGTTGTGACGCGTCAGAAGCGTATCGGTTTTATACATTTTATATGGCTAGAAACACATTAGCGCCACGACACAACACACTGTAATAATGTGTTTCTAGCCATATAAAATGTATACAACCGATACGCTTCTGACGCGTCACAACACACCACGACACAATAGTTTGTTTCTACCTTTAAACAACGTGCGGTCATGCGGAGCTTAAGCTCCTAAATGTCCATAAGTCGAGTGTGCCGGATTGCATCCCAGCAGTGGTGCAGAAGACGTGTGCCCCTGAGCTGACCTCCGTACTAACGCGCCTTTACCGCCTTTCTTATCACAACAACAGGGTTCCATCTTCGTGGAAGATTGCTGACGTCCACCCAATTCCCAAAGAGGGTGACTGTCCGACCCGTCAAATACAGGCCAATTATATAGCGATAACGACATTGCTCTCACAGATTATGGAGTGGGTCATCAACACCCGCCTTTTACGGTACCTAGAAGAGCACCATCTGATTAGCGACCGACAATACGGCTTCCGTCACGGCCGTTCAGCTGGTGATCTTTTAGTTTACCTGACCCACGTGGCGGAAACCTTGGAGGGCAAAGATGAGACTCTCGCCGTTGGACTAGATATCGCTAAGGCATTTGATAGGGTCTGGCATAGAGCTCTTCTCACGAAGCTTTCATCATTATAACGTCGCCCTGTCTCACAATGCGCTCGGAGTCGTATTGGTTTTGAATTTTGGTCCTGTCATGGTGACAAGGCTTTATCATAGTCCATAAACGCCAAGCATAGTGGCCGATCATACTTCTCGGTCTTCTATATAACTTGTCGCAGCGTATGAATGTGGTCTATGGTACTATAATTAAGTATCTATATGACAGTTCGGCTTATTCAGGAGGCTGGAAGTAACCTGCGTGTGACACAAACGTGATGCTTCTCGAAAACAGCTTGTATACATCTCAAACTCAGGAGCGTGATGGGTCTATAGTTCTTCAAGTGAGCCCTATCGCTCTTTTTGAAGAAAAGTACCACTACGCCCCTGTGCCATACTTTGGGCGTTTTACCCTCGAGAATGACGGAGTTAAATAGCCTTCTCAGCGCGTGCCGGACCGTAATTCCACGCTTTTAGAAGCTCTACTGTGACTTCATCATCACGTCTTCGGTGTAATGTGGGCTCAATTTGACTCTAGGATCTGTGGCCTAAATAACTGAATAATCGGTTAGCATTTGACCACGATAATTCCGATTTCCATCTCATAATTTGTCCACTTTCAACTCATTATCTCCACGCTTGTCTAGCCTCGTGTTGAAGTCTCTCGTCGTTGTCGTATCGTCGTCTCCCCTCGTATTGAAGTCTATTGCCCGAGAAATATCTTCAAACATGAGATTTAAGGACCATGGTGTCCTTATCCTCTCTTCAGACTTCCGATAACCCCAAATACTCCAACGAATCCTGCTCAATTCCTTCTACAGTTCCTGCAGCTTGTCCTCGGTCCGCAGTCTGAGCGCGTTCTAAGTGGCCAGGGCCAAGATCGTTTGACGGGAGGGTCTTCGCCGCCCGGAAATTCTTCGCACACCAGCCTCCTTAGACAAATGCCACATGCTAACTTTTCTGCAGTCGTTCCGCAGAAAAAATGTATGGAAATGACATTAGCCTACGACAACCTCACGCTATTTTTTTCACAGCTAATGTCATCTCCATACATTTTTTCTGTGGAACGACTGCGGAAAAGTTAGCATGTGGTATTGTTCTAGGGGGTCTGGTCCCGGCGCCTAGTCGACGACCGTGACCGCCGGCACGGGCCCCGGGTCCAAATCATATTGGGGAGTTTGGGTCTTCTCCCACCACGCTGGCCCAGTGCAGGTTGATGGGGAGCTCCAGAGCCTCGTTCGTTGACCAGCAGGGTGCACCGTGTGCACGTGAGGTTAGCTTGGATCCCGTTAGGTGCTGTTTGGAACCTCTTACACCCCCTAGCTATGGTCCGGACCTACTCTGTGGTCCGGCACAACTTAAAATTATAACACGAATTTTATGCAAAAACGGTTCAACTCAAAAGTGTAAGCGTCCGACTGCAAATGTGCCAGTGCCAGTGCCAGTGCCAGTGCCAGTGCCAGTGCCAGTGTCGCTTGATAAAGTCGCGCTATTTCGTGCCGCGCAATATTGACACTAGTGTCACCAACTGGCTAAACAATGACCTAAAATTATAATGCATAAAATAAATCTCGAGGCGTAGATTACGAATCCGTTACTATAACTAAATTTAGCCAAATTCGGACTTGTGCCGGTATTGAATTCAGTGAGCGATATGATATCATTTGCAAAACCATGAGAGCGGTAATAAGCCCTCTGATTTTAAAGTTGTGTTGTGTTTAATTATTCTGATTTTAATTTTAACGTTGTTTCGACATTGCATAATTATATAAAATGCCGTTATGTTAAGTTCTTATATTGTTTCTGTGATTCTATAAACTTGTCACTTCGCACTCGCACTTGCTACTTAACAAAGTGTAAATTAGCCTTTATTAGGACAAGTCAATTTGCCATATACATTCATGAAATTTTCTGAAGAGCCGCACTTAGCGAGGCCTCATTCCCCAGCGCTGGGGGATAGTCGTAAATCTATTTATTTTCGTGTCATTTATTTATATTCAGATCATAAGTGCTCTCTCCTCAAAGTAGCTTCATATGCGGATTACCCAAAAGAGTACAAATGAGTTGTTGTAAAAATGAATTGGAGCCTCTTGAGACGGGTAATGTGTAATTTTATCGCGCACTTAGACGCACATTTTTCTGCTATAAGCATCTCAATTTTAATTATTCTTAAAACACCCACAACACAAACTTAAGTTGTAATTAGACATGTAAGTTTACTCATTATTTTGGTAATTAATAAGCATTTATGATCTAATTAGGAGCAAAACCGAAAAATGTGCCAAAGAAGTAACAGAATGGTACCCTAGATTTAACAAGAGGAGAAAAGGCAGACAATATCGCAGATGGCATGATGACATTAAAAACGTGGCAGGAACGACTTGGTCGAGGAAGTCAAAAGATAGATCTTTGTGGAGAACAGTTGGGGAGACCTATGCTACAAAGCAAGACAATCAAGAAACCGGTGTCTAAAAAAATACATTATATATGAAAAAAAATTGTTTGTTAATTAATGCTATTTTTATTTATTTTTATTATGATGGGGATCTGAGAGGTGAAACGCGGAACACGCAACGCGCGGGGAGCTCCGGGGTGGAACGGACCGCTAATGTTCAATTCCAATCCAGTTCTAATTACAATTCAACTTTGGTCAAAATTGGTATCACGCTAATTTTCACATGAGAGTTGAACCGCAAGCGAAGCTGGATCGCATTGGCATCTCTAGAAATAACAGAGAGCGAGAGAGAGAGAGGAGAACAGAAAAACACTCAACACCGAAAAAAGCCAAACTTCAATCCAAAAAAGTAGCGTCGCATGAACTTTGTATGTTGACAGCGGTTGCGTTCCAACTTCAATCGGGTTGCGTTCCAATCTCCTGTCAAATCATTGCCGCGATACGAAATGTCATGAAAGTTGTAGTTCAGTCGTAGTTCAATTGGGATGATGACTGAATTCTAATTTTTACGTCTCGTCATTAAATATTAAAATACCGTGGAAAAATATGCAGTCCTGTGAAATTAGAATTAAAATCGGCTAAGAAATACGTTAGATACCTACAAGCATTTTAAGTTGTTAATTTGAAGGCGATTAGACAGAGAGATCCGACATCAACCGTGACGTCATAGTTGAGTACGGCCATATTGACTCCTTGTAAATTGCCGTTTTGATAGAAAGAGATGGAGAAAAATCTTTAATACCTTATATCTCGGTTGTTTTTATAGTTATTCGAAAACCGATTTTTTTTTTCTGTTTATTATATGAATGAGCTTCTATTAAAGCAAAAAAAATTTCTTAGTCATCTAGCCAATTGCAATCCGAATGCATTCTACCTATGCATATTTACTTCCCCATCGTACAACCAGTTGGATATAACAGTTGTACCAAGGGTCGGTAGCGCAAAATGCATCTTATCTACACAGGGCGGCAAAAAAAACGGATAATAAAAGCTTCTGTATGTTCTAAAATATTAGAGTTTGAGGCATGAAAAACAAACTGTATTTAATAACTAATATTATTACGAAACAGTAAACCTTTTTGTATTTATTTTTGGCGTTTTTAAATACTACAAAAAATAAGCTTTAGGCATTTATTACTAACACGTTGCATTATAAATGTCCACCATTCTACGAGTACCTATGTATCACCAAAACATCTTTATGCCAATCTGATATCAAATCTGAAATAGAGCTCGTTGAATACAAAATAATTACAACGGCCGCAGAAAACCAATAAAAAAGGAATAAAACCCCGCACTTTATTCATCTATTCTCGGTTCTTTTGTTGATATTTCAGGAGTTAATATTTGACGATATTCTGATGTTGTAAAAGCGGCGATCCCAAATAATAAAGCCAGTAACCATTACAAAATCGGACAATTATCAGTCGCCAGACTTTGCGTATGGAGCAAGGTACAAGAGTTCACAAGCTTATAATACAGTGAGTGAATTAAGATGAAGGCACCGGAAGATAGTAATTAACATTGATAGTTGTTGAGGTCACTATTGTTACAAATGCTTTAGTCACTAAAGCCTGGAAATACAAAAACGCTACATTGTGAATTGTATACCCTAGTCGAGTCAATCCTTTCTTATGGTTTAAGTAGTTATGGTGGAAGTTTTAATTCCTATTAAGATTGTATAAAACAACTCCAAATAATATTTCTGAAGCAATTGGTTGATAATAAAGTTAGAGAAAAATGTAAAAAGTATTATATTGACTTGTTTCCTATTTGTAAAGTGTTACCTGTTCATGAAAAAGTTAAATTGTTAATAGCATTGGAAGAATATAGAAAATGATTTCAAAATTACTGCTTCACATGCATATTCCACTAGAGCTGTTTATAATAATAAATATATTATTGTCCCTTGGGCTACTAATTACTTTGGTAAAAGAACAAAACATATTTGTACCGAATATTATGAGAATACCTGGTTTGTAGCTTTGTTTAATGTTTAATGTTGAATAAATGTTTTCTATTTCTTTCTTATTTCTTTGTAAAGCTTGCATAAATATAAGTACGTATAGTTGGCAAATAAATAAATGAGAGTGTTGTGTCTCCGCCAACAAACTGCTGTTGCAGCTTGGCGGGTGCATTACTTATGTAAACAATATGTACTTGATGTAATAAACGATTTATTTATTAATAATTATTATTATCAAGAGAATTGAGAACCTACGGACGCAATGCCCGCTCTGTAGACGTTTAACGCAGGGCTTCACTAACTAGTCGGCCGAGTCTGGCTGTCGATTCAACAGGCAACAATGTATGCCTGTTACATACTCAATTGTCATAATGTTAGCTTTATTTTATAATATTATATTTATTTACTTAATAATAAGAAAGTTCCTTCATCTCACCTGACGACGATGGAAGTAAGCTTCGCCTGGACCTGGATTCCTCGTCAAATGCAGAGCTGGCTCCGAAAATAAAGGTAATATTCTCTTATTATTTATAGTAGCTGACCGTATGCAACTTTGTTTGCATTATAACTAACTTTTCCCGTAGGAAAACTTTGAAGGGAAACAATGTAGCAATTTGCTATCAAATGCAATTTGCTATCAAATGCAATTTGCTATCAAATGCAATTTGCTATCAAATGCAATTTGCTATCAAATGCAAATTACCGAAATATGAAGAGGAAATCGTACAGTCCGTTTTTCCATACAAACCTAGTCCCCTGTTTCCTTCCTGGATAATGGCACTAGTTGCTCTATTGTTTCCAATAAAATCAATGGCCACTATAAGCATGTTCCTATGTTTTCCTTTTTTATTAAGTTAATTATTAAGAGAGATTTTCAACCTTCAAAAACCTAAAAAATCGACCTAATTTTCTACTGTATTCAAACGTCTAGCAAGCAAATTGAACAAGATTATATGAAAAAAGTAAAACATAGAAACACAGAAATAGTCTTGCTTTAATTTTTAACGCAAAAAGTTATTAAGTCGGTCAATTTTTCGCGGAGAAAACAGGGGACTATGAAACGTATATTTTGTGTACTCTTCATAGGTATTTTCGGTCCCAGCTGCAGTTGCCCTATCCCTATGCCAAGCCCTATCGCGCTCAGTTCAGTTGTTCGGACACACATTGCGACAGCAATACATTTTACAATTACCTATTTTTGAATTATCTCGACCTTGGTGTTTCCTCTTTAATTCCCCGTGAAATGTAAAACGCTATCGTTTCCACCTTGCACCGTGGGTGGTTGGCTATAAACAAAATATATCTTGTAAGTGCACAAATTACGGCCGAGTTTACGGAACGACGGTAAGATCTCAAAACGACGATCAAAATGAGGCCTTTCGACTTTCAGAGTTATTGGTCAAATAATTTGTCGCGGTAAATTAATTTTTCATTCGTCGTCATTATTTTTATGCCTGTCGTGACCCGTCATTGAAAAATTTCCATAGATATATTTATTTATTTTAAACTAGCTGCCCGGAAAGACTTCGTTCTGTTAATGGTTCTTTACTCCGGGATTTGTATGGGAATAGAAAAGTTTTGTTTTAACTATTTTCCACGCAATTTTTATGTTTTTTTTCTCCCCATAAGAACTTTTCTTGTGCCTTTAGGAAAATATGAAGAAAAAAGTTTTGCACATTACTGGAGGGAGACTCTGTACCAGGGTCGTCTGCTTAGGTACCTCCGTCTTACCTATTTCTGCCGCAAAGCAGCAGTGCTTGCATTGCTGTGTTCCGGTTTGAAGGGTAAGATATGGCAGTGAAATTACTGGGTACTGTGACTTTACATCTTGTGTCACAAGTTGGCAACGTACACTGTGGTTCTTGTGGGGGTTGCAGTTTTGCTGCGAATCTCACAAGAGCCACATGTGCTATAGGTAACTGTTACCACTTACCATCAGGTGGGCAGTTTGCTTGTTTGCCAACTTTCTGCAATAAAAAAAAAAAAACTTAGCAACACATTTGGCGATCCATTTTTATTTATATATGTTTATAGTAGACTAGCTGCCCGCAACTTCGCTTGCATTCCCTAGAGAACTCATTAAATTTCGGGATAAAAGTAACCTATGTCCTTCCCCGGGACTCAAATTATCTCCATAACAAATTTCACCTAAATGGGTTTAGCGGCTTAAGCGTGCAGAGGTAACAGAGGGACAGACAGACACACTTTCGCATTTATAACATTACGTATGGATATAGATAATAATTTATTGTAAAGAAACAAACAAGAAAACAATAACACTGGAAATAATATGTACAGGAGGCGGCGCGTCAAACTTTACTGTTTGGCCTTTGGATCACTCTCTTATGTCGCTCGTAGGTAATAGCGGCGGTTTTCGTAGTGTACATGTACAGCTTCACGGGGCTCTTACTGTACATTGTTTCATCTTTTCATCGCCATCATTTCTCAGTGAAACTTACATGTTTTCTGAAGCAAAGCAACGATGTTTATGTCGCTGTTTATTTTATTTTATGCTTCCATAGGCAGGTACAGCACATGAAGATAAATAATCGGCATCGAAAAACGTCGGAAACTACAGCATTTTTAGTGCCAGTATGTTAGCAACGTCGAGATACTTAGCATATGTTAGTACTTAATAACTAATAATGATTTAGTCCTAATACTTATTTCACTATATAATATTTATGTCACATAGGTAATACTTATGCAATAATAATACTTATGACACTTCATTCTCATGGACAGAATCAATGGATATTGCTTTATATAATTGAATCAATAGATATTGCTTTATAAAAATGACGACACGGTTAGCGCAGAGGTCGAGTGATCGCCTACTGGGCAACGGGTCGCGGGTTCGATTCCCGTACGGGACAAATATTGTGTATGGCCTACAGAAATTTGTTCCGGTCTGGGCGTATGTGCATTGTGATATTCTATGTTTGTCACTGCATCCACAACACAGGAGCAAATCCTAGTGAGGGTCCCATTTTAAAAAAAATGTTTTTTAATCCATATTAAGTAATAGGCACTCACTTCAATATGTGCGGTTACCTAAAGTATGTTTTTATTGTTAAAATATAAAAGAGCCATTCTATCAGCATAAAGTAGCAAAACCACGTATCCAATTCCCAGTATGAGCTTAAGTATTACATAAAGTCTTGTAACAGAAGAAGGAAGACATTTTATAATTCTATTCAAAGACGCGACGCGCGAACGGCGTCTTTGAATGCACATGATAATCGCATTTATTTCTACCTACTATGTCGAATTCGCAAGATTGACTTGCTACTTTTCTGTGGCGTTTTAATGTGATCTATGTTATGTGCAAAAGCTGTAACATTGTATGATACGACTTGATTTATGTGTTTTGAATTGGCAACACGGAATCAATAAAAAATTTCTTGCTAATATGAGTAACTTCTTTATTTTTCATTGTTAACCGACTTCAAAAAAGGAGGAAGTTCCCAATTCGATGCACATGATATTTTATTTGCGTATATGTTACGCGATTACGCCGCCAATTGTAGACCGATTTTCAAAATTCTTTTTGTATTTGATAGAGTATACTCCTGGGGTGGCCTCAAAGTCACCAAAGTCAGGGTCTGATTATGGGATCCCATAAAAATCGAGGAAAACCCTAAAATTTTTAGGTGTGTCCAACATGTTTTATGTGTATGTTACACGATTACTTCGCCAATAATTGTGGACCGATTTTCAAAATTCTTTTTGTTTTCGATAGAGTATATTCCTATAGTGGTCCCAAAGTTACTAAAGTCAGGATCTAATGATGGGATCCTATGAAAATCGAGGGCAACAGTTAAATTTTATAGGTACGTCGAACGTGTTTCCTGTTTTTTTCGAAGTTATTCAGGTATTTGCGTCTGTTAGTCATGAACCGAGCTGATGGTGGAAGAATCCTTAAATTTTGAACTTAACCTGACCTGACCTGACCTTAGACATGAATTTAATACCAGCTCACCAAAGGTTTTATAGGTATTGAATTTTAAGACTTTCTAGGAGATTATCGTTTGGCACCGACTTCAATATAGAATTGTGATGTTGTCTGTACCTATTATTAAAGAATTTTTAACTTTTCAGTGTTTTCGAAGTCGGTTTTAATTTTTTGTAAAATGTTTTTATTTTTTATTAGACTGTTTCTTCAGAACTTGTTGAGGTCACATTATGATGTGATCAATAACATTACAATACCAATTCGTATATTCGCTATTGAACGTTTACCGAGAAAACTTAACAATTTTGGTGCGCATACCTACATCTACACAACAAAGAGCAAAAGATGCGAGTCTCTGGTGCGCTGTGTGCGTGGTAAGCAGTTCTAACAGCATCTTGACTATGACCGCTTATAAGTCTGCAAATCGCTGCCTTAGTGATTAAAATATTGTATTATTTTTTATTTTACCCATAGATATGTAAACTGACCATAGGTTAAATGTTGTTTTGTTTACGAACCAATGATTCTGAATTTTATTATTATTATACTAGCCGTGCCGGCGAACTACGTTTCGCTTTAATAAAGTCAAACATTTCTAGAGGGCCACCCTTATCACCTAGGGGTATAAAAATAGCTATTTTTACACATTTCCGTTATGCATCTTGAGTTATAAATATACTTCAAGTATCAACAGGAAAACATAGAATTACAGATAATTGGCAATGATAAAAGTAACGATTTTGGTTCACTGCCCAAAATGAATTCATAACGCAAACCTTTTATCGACGATTGGAGTGAGCTCCCTGAGGAGAATGTTCGTCGTCATCACATCCTGTATTCGATAGAATGGTCATACGCTATTTCCGGTATCCACTAGTTTGCAACCAACTGATAAGTACACAAGTCTGTGATATTGATATCAATATAAAAATGTAGCATTCAGTATGATCTGCAAATATCTACATTGTAGCCTTGAGCACGGCAATAGTATATAACCGTGCCTTGGACCTGTAAGGGGAAGTCCTATTGTCCTAGGGGTCCGAACCAAATAGCTCGCCCACTTAGCCCAATCGGACCGTCATCTGACTGACAGGTTTGGCTCTGACCCTGTAGACTTACTTTTGAACCTATTTCGATCGATCTGTGGACATTGAGATTGTAATTAAAGTGAACCAAAATCAGTGTTATTTCATTTTCTCAGGGTACGAATCCAATTTAGCGTTAGTCTTGGTACTCAAACGTACGAAAAATCACAAACCCAATGTCGATCGTTCGGAATTGATACCAGAGAGTAAGCCTATACTGTTCACCCGTCTGGGGGGTCACAAAACTAGTAACTCCTCCCAAAGTTAAGTCCCAGCTTGATTATACTGCTGGACCTGTTTCTGGAGGAAGCGTGAGGTGAATCGATCTTCTTAATCCCGTGGGTCGAGAGCTGCAAACTAAATGAGTGGGGCTGTTGTAATGTTAACGTATAAGCCATTTAGTTATTTCGTATTTGGTTGTGAAATCCAGATGAAATTTACTGTGCCTTAATAGTACATTGTTACCCCAGGGGTGAAAGTAACTTATTGAGTCCCTACGCACCAATAGTTCGAGGGACTAAATAAGTCTTTAACCCGAGGTAAACGCTGTGCTTTTTATTACGAATACAAGGAAAGTAAAAACAAAACAATGAATTAGCTAAAGAATAAACATGTAAATTTTATTTTACATAAATCAACAACTTCTGCTATAGCCCGCTTTCTCTTATTAAATCAGGTGTTAACTCCATACCTAAATCAGATGAACTCATTGTGTTAATTATTAACACAATGTTATACACATATAATTAACAGTTAATACGGAAGTATTAACAAAACTCTACAAATGGAAAAAACAAATAAAGATCGCATTGCCGCTTTCCTGCACCTTTCCTGCTTACTTATTTTGTTTTTTTTGTGGCCGGCCAGCTATTCTATTTTTCATTTTCATAATTTAAAAAATAGTAAATATTTTTCCCATATCTATGTTATTTTAAAAGAAATAGTTGAAAATAAATTGTTGTTGACTTTATTACATTTAAAAAATATTCTTTAAATACTTAACATTATGTTATTTCAATTTTGCACCGCGCTGTAATTGAGTGGCTGTATAGAAATTCGGAACATGGTTCAATAAAAATGTGAAAAAAGAACTACTTAGTTTCTTTTTGTAAAATTTGACAGCAGCTGTCAGTTGAAAATGATTCTCCCTAGGGCTGGAAAGTATTACTTTCAACCCGCTCCTCAGGCAACTTCAGACCTACTTTCAGAGTATGAGTAATGAAAATGTATTTATACAAATATCTGGTGGATTGAAGACCTAAATTTCGTATTGTAAATTTTTATTGCGTTGGTGCAGATTGCAGTGAAAAAAAAATACAAATGCAACTTTGTATACATGTAGTAGGTATCCTTCTTTCATCCTTCTTATTTTTCATTTCAAACAGCTCGTGTTTTAAAATATATCTTATTTTGCATGTAAACAATATTGATTCGTTATTGTTTTTAAATGTTACACTTAGTTAAATAATTTACAACCTTTAAAGCTTTAAAGCTTGCATTCAATTTACTTTTTACTTAAATTACCTTTAAAGCTTGCATTAAATTTTTTTTGTTGCTTGCAATCAACATTGATCAAACAGATTTCATATTCCAAACAGTGAATTCAGTAATAAATAACTTTTAATTTGGAAGTCGGAACAGAAGTTACGATTTCAGAATCACAGGACCCAATAAAATCACTTACGAGGCCCGCAGCAACTTGCCTCGCCAAGTTGCGCACCCTAATTTAGTCTGATTTTCAACCCCTGTTTTTGACTACTTATTTACTGCCCTGTCCAACTTCCCAGTTACCTCACGGGCCGTTAACTTTCGTTATTTTTACTTTACTTCCTTCACCCCTTTACCTGTAAGATTAGTTGGGTAATTTAATCTTGGAAACAGTATTCTGAAGTGGAACGCGTGAGTGTCTTTGTTATACCACATAAAGTGGCAAATAAGAATACGGCCCATCTAATACTTATAGGTTACCGTAACCTAATGGACGCTAGCAGCACTGAAGGTATCAATTTATTATTTATTTATTTATTTGTTAAGTACACTTACAATTTATAACAGTTTTACAATAGTCTCGCAAAACTTATTAATAAGTTTGACTGCGAGTACAAAGTCACGTTCAGAATGTAAACAAAATAGTTACTTGTTATGTGTAAGCTACACAAAGAATTATGATACTACATGTTCACTACATTACTCATTCACGGAAGTTGAGATAAATACTATTTTTTCAATCTGTGGGAAAACAATTTTTGATCATTAATATTAAAGTTATTTTAAGCAGGCAACGCATTCAATAAGTAAGGCCGATTGCCGAGCCCTTAAAAACAATTTTATATATCCTTCTTCAAAAACCCCTATGGTCTCTTGTGAAAACTAAGGCGGAAGATCCTAACCTTAGGCGGGGCGATCCAAGACCGGGGAAACTTTTACTGCACCAATGTGCCTATTACACAGACCATTAAAATAGAAATCGTACGGTCCATTTTTCCATACAAACGTATGGTCCCCTAGCTGTTTCCTTTCAAGATAATGTCACTAGTTGCTCTATTTTTTCCAATAAAATCAATGGCCACTGTAAGCATGTTTCTATGTTTTTCTTTTTTATTAAGTTAAATATTTGATTTATCAAATACCTAAAAAATCTACTTAATTTTCTGCTGTATTTAAACATCTAACAAACAAATTGAACGAGATTATATTGTTAGGAATAAAGAACAGATCTTAGCAGCTAGACTATAAAAGGCGATGCCTGTTGCTCTTTTGGCGCATTCTACAGTCGAACACCGTTGCGGTAACATCCCTCCGTATTTGCTATTAATTTTTCGTTTGCATTGTGCTTAAGTTGTTCTTGAATTTAAGTGTTGATTGTGTTAAGTGAATTATTAAAGTTGTTGAGGAACATTCCTCATCCTTTTCTTTTTTAAAAAATAAACTCGGCAAGGATTTCCAATAATATATAATAAAATCGGTCAAGTTTTCGCGGAGAAAACAAGGAACTACGAAACGTATATTTTGTACTTTTCACAGGTATTTTCGATCCGAGCTGCATACGTGCTCAGTTCAGTTGTTCCGACGCACAGCGCAACAACAATACATTTTACAAATACTTAATTTTGAATTGTCTCGACTCTGTGATTTTACATCTTGTGTCACAAGTTGGCAACGTACACTGTGGTTCTTGTGGGGGCTGCAGTTTTGCTGCGAATCTCACAAGAGCCACATGTATTATAGGTGACTGTTACCACTTACCATCAGGTGGGCAGTTTGCTTGTTTGCCAACTTTCTGCAATAAAAAAAATTTACTCTTAAAAATGTTTACTGCTAAGTTATTGAAATAAATTGAGGTCGATTTCATTTTTTTACTGATAAATTCTGAACGTTAGTGGAAAATTGAAAGTTGATAGATACAACTACGACATTTGGATAATTTAGCAAAATTACGTTATATTTATAGATCGAGTAGTTTGCGAAAAAACGTTATCGCCCTAAGATAATTTCTGATTATAAATCACAAAAATTAGGAGCCGAGCATCAATGAAAAATGTTGCAAAAACGGGGTAAAAATATACGGCGAAACGTAGTTTGCGGGCACAGCTAGTCCTATATTCTACTATGATTCTCTATAGAGGGAAAAACGAAGACAGCTAATGTATGTCACTCTGCCGTAAGTAAGAAAAGTCACTCAATCTACGCGTCTTAAAAATGTATGTCGTAAAACGTTACACTGTCCCTAGTGTTTTTAATGTTTGTCCGCCATTATAAATAGCAATATAAAGAAAATCATTGATAATTACACTTAAACATCGAAACGCTATAATGTGATATGAATTCCTCTGTCACTGTAACTTTTGTATCATAATAGGTTTTAAAACACAAATTGGCATTTTGTATTCTTTATTTTATCGTCATTTCTAGAATTTTAACCGACTTCAAAAAAGGGGGAGGTTCTTAATTGGACGCGTATGCTTTGTTTGTATTTGTTTGTAACGCGACTACTCCGCCAATAGTGGACCGATTATCAAATTTATTTTTGTATTCGAAAGAGTATAATCCTGAGGAAGCCACATTATCGCCAAAATCAAGATCTATGATGATGACATCCCAGGTAAATGAAGGGAAACTCACATTTTTCTGCATGTTATCTAAAGCAATTCGGGTATTTAGATACTAAGCTGATGATGGTAGGTTTCTTTAGGGTAAGGAGTTGACCTGTGCTTGTATTCCTTAAAGTCGCTTGGTTGTGATTGTACCTATTACATTCACTAATTAAATAAACATATTTTTTTTCCAAAAACCCTCTTAATAAACACATAAAAGTAAAAAATAATAATTATAAGAGTATGCACAACATCACATTTTTAAGAATTTCCAGGAGATCATCGTTTGGCACCGATTTCGATATAAAAAAATGCGATGCCTGTGTGTATTCTGTGCCTATTATTATGTTATTTTTGTCTTTTTTCAAGATTTTTTAGAGTCGATTTTTATTCTTTATAAAAAAATTCTCTCGTCACTATTTGAACATTGTGCCGCGAAATAACGGCACAATGTCCTAATTAGGAAGTTTTCAAGACTTCACTATTATTTATTCTGCGACTACAACCGTACTTGAAACATATGTATACATATCTATGTATAATTATATTCGCATTTATCTCTCATTTTTAAGAAAATTACTAGTATCATTGACGCGAGCTTTCAATATATGAAAAAGTATATTTATGATATTTTGAACTTAACTATGATAATAATCGTAAAGCTATATGTATTATGAAAATCGTTGTCATAGTAGTTTCTATGACAACGATTTTCATAGATCGCCGCATCTTATTATGGAGCCTGCTGCACATTCGAACGGCAAGTTTATTTTAGCGTCAGATGAAACTAGAACAAAACAAAGTTTAATTTCGCTGCGAATGATAAGAATTCCGTATGATTAAATTTCGCTCCGAGACAGTGTGTCTTTGTATCAAGAAGCGACTTCAGTTTGTCACTACATTGTAAATAAAGTATATCGGAAAGCGATTCATATTTTTTAGCGTTAAGAGGATTGTGAAGCTGTAATGAGTGAGACTCACACTAACGGGCTCTAGAACAATTCGTTGCAATGTTGCTATTTTATTTGACACCAGCTTTCCGCTCGCGACTTCGCCAGCGTTATTTTTGTTTTGTCGTGGGCATTTCTTTTCCTGTAGGAAAATTACCCTATGTCCTTCCCCTGGTCTCGAACTATCCCTATACCAACTTTTATCAAAATCGGTTCAGTAGTTTCGAAGCCTATTCAATACAAACAAACAATCAAATCTTTCCTCTTTATAATATTAGTATAGATTTGTTTATTAAAGAAAGAAACACATACGTATAGATTGCAATCTTTGATGCCCCAAACAGTAATGTCCTCCTAACCGGTATTCGGTCACGGCGGCCAATCTCAACAGAGAATAGCCATCTGCGCAGGAGATAATATTATAGTGCACAAGTGACTGGCGCAAACGCTAATGCACTCTCTGTTCCTTCACTCGCCTAGTCCGATGGGACGGTTAGCCAACACGACCGGGCTAGATAAGGCACAGGACCTACTGCTTAACGTGCTCTCCGAAGCACGGAGGGCACGATTTTGGTCACCCATCATAATACTGACCACAGCGAACGTTGCTTAACCTTAGCAATCATTCGCTGAGTGCATGCGCCAATACGCCACCAAGCTCCTCAAACAGTATGGTGAAGTTAAAACAGTAAAAAAAAGTAAGTAGTGAGGATAGTGAAGTTTTCCAGTATGGAACTCTCATTGCGCCAGTTCAACTCGCACTTGGTCGGTTTTTGGGGTTCCGTACCACAAAAGGAAAAACGGAATCCTAATAGGATCACTTTGTCCGTCTAATCCCAAATCAGATACCGTTGCCTACTGAAAAACGAGCATTGTCCACGGGTGAACAAGACAGAATGAAACCTCCATTCCGTGTACCGTATTGAGCGAGATAACGCTTCTAACAGACTCCCTATTTACATTCATCATTGTGTGATGTTTCCACAGAATCCGCAGCCCGTTGTTTCCAAATGCGTGCAGATCATGATCTATCGAGTTGGATTTTAAGATTTCGTACGATGTTTTTCAGTGGCTTCGCGCGGCGGCGGTGTTGTTAACGCGAAAGTGTGAAAGTATTTTACTCGTATTTGCTATTAGAGAATTGAGGGAGGTTTATTTGATAAGTGCAAGTCCGTCTATTTCGACGTGCAAATATTTAGTTGCTTTATAAGAAATAGGGCACGATTTTGCGATCTGTGCAAGTTCCTTGTTTGCGACTTGTCATCATCATCATCATCATCACAGCTTACGAGTATATACGTCCCCACCGAGGGGCACAAGCCTACCCTAACTGGTTGTGTTTTGGCGATTAGGCCTTAGTCAAACCACGCTGGCCCAGTGCGGATTTGTTGACTTGACATACACCTTTGAATTATTTCGCAGGTGTATGCAGGTTTCCTCACGATGTTTTCCTTCACCATAGGAGCGTCAGATAAATGTACATATGAAATGAAACGAAAAACATATTGGTACATGGCAGGATCTATCGACTTGTGCAAGTAGATAATTTGTTACTATTTGAAAATTAGGGCAAGTTTTGCATTGCCTACTAGGGACCCCGACAATACTAATCCGGCCCTGCTCTTCACCGGTCCTTTTCTTCCCAAAATAACGTAAAAGCTGGCCAAGTTTACCGTGATTTCTCGGCAAAGCTTGCATAATCTTTTTATACGGCAACCCGTATGGCCAGTGTGATGTAGAGTCATTTCTTCCTCATCTAAGGAAACAATGACTACAGGTTCCTCCCGCCTATGGACATTGTTTAGTCCGTTACCCGAGCTTCTCGAGGGGCAGCAGCTCTACCATTTCCTCCTCGCTACTCCTGTACTACCACTCACGAATCATTGCACGACACTCAGCGATCAAGCACACCAGGTTTAGGTCTTGCCCAAGGCCTAAGCAGCACCAGCGAGCAAACCGACTTATTCTGCACCCGCTGAAACAGTGGGGGAAGGAGGAGAGCTATAGAGAGTATTTATTGGGTTGTATATGGATGGAAAAACAAATTTATCGATAATATGTTTATTTTTGTTGCGAGAATCAACATTGTCTCAGTCAAGTAGAGAATACATCACATTCACAATGAGGCTTTTATGGCAATGGAATGTATACAAATTACGTTACCTCTGCTCCACAATCAAAATGGAGATTCGGGTAATGCGCACGTAATATTGTATGATTCCTTTTATCTCGCAACTCAAGATGCACTCTCGCTCGGGTGAGTGACGGCTGATTACCCAAAAATAAATGATACATATCGATCAATCGCTTAAATTAAGTGGGTATCCAGTTACATATTAACAATATCAAGTCAAGTTTTGCCTCTGTGGTAATTACTTCAAATTACAAGTAGCACGCAACGTTAACTGGTAGGACCTATAGATTTTAGATTAGAAAAAAGTTAAAAATATGTCCCTTAGAGCTTGTCAAGAATGTAGATATTTGCGGTGTGACAAGTTAAACGCGAAAGAAGAAGTTTCCAAGCCTTAAAGTGAAGAATAGAGGTTATAAAGAATAAATTTTCGATTTAAAACTCAATGCTTAAATTAAAGGATAGTGCATAGGCGGTCTCGTCAGTTTAACGCCTTGGTATCGTATTTGATTATTTATTATTTCGCCTCAAAAAAGCGAGCTTTGCGAAACACACAAGAAACTAATATACAAAGAGTTTGCGAAACATACAAAAATAATTATGTACAAGTATGCTTGCGAAACTTACAAGGTCCATATGTACATGTGCTTTTGCTAAACTTACAAGAACCACTTGGATAATTATGTAGGGTTTAAATACTATGTACCTTTACTCGACGCTTCGGTCGCCTTGTTGCGGCCGTGGTCAGTTCGCTCGTGACCACAGCCGCAATAAGGCGACCGAAACGTCGAGAAAAGTACATAGTATCATTATATATACATACATAGTATTATATATTTATAGTAGTGAATAACGCAACTACTGTTTGGCATGGGCTTCCTCGAGGAGATATTTAACTATGGCTTGCAAAAGCATAAACTCAAAATTTTGAGCTACCTGCAAAGTTTAATATTTCAACTAAACATAATCATTGTTTAATGTTAATAAGTTGAGTAGCGTTATTGTGATGCATATAAGAATAGTAATTTATTGTGAAAATGTTTCGTGAATATCTAAATATGTATTATGTGGCAGTACTATACTAAATAGGAGAGATGCGTGTTATTAACACCAGTGTGTGTACATACTAGACAGTGCAGAGGGCCTATCTATTACCGATCTCATAGTTTTGCAAATGATATCATATGATATCATAGTGCAAATCGAAAAATACGATTTCTGGTCAGATTTTTGATCATTTGTTCATTATTTAATGAAGACATCATTGAAATTATGCCATATTGATGATATCATTGTAGATCGGTAATACAAAATGCAGCATTTCATGACTTCTTTTTCTCAAATTTATACCATGTCATACGATGAAAGATCCATAATTGGCCAGCATATATTAAAATACTTCGAAGAAATTGCATAAGTAAATTACCTACCATACGAGCAGGAAGTGCTTAACTCATTTTCAAAAGAAATCCAAAGTAGACACGACGCCATTGCAAAACGATCTCATAAAAGAAACTCCCAATGAATTTACAATAAATATGCTAATTGATGTGATCTGTTTGTTGATCTGTCTCAATATTCGTGCTATTATCTCATTTTTGAAAGGTTCTTGGCACGTCGAATGTAAACTGGATTAGAAACGTATTCGGCGAATCGAACGCAAACAATGAATACTACCTACTTCACGTTGTTCGTTGTTTTCGGGCGAGACTAGCTGCGCCTACAGTTTTCCTCGTGAGATATTTATTTGTTTATATTCTTCTTCTTAAGAGGCAAAAGCGAATTGGCAAAGAACGCCTGGGTTAGCATTTTTAAAGCACTAATGAATGAATGAATAAACAGTTTATTTTATTTGAGCTAATCGAACCAACCCGTTAGCGCACTGACGAGCTCTTAGAATTTAACAGGGGCAACCAGCAGGCGAATTATGGATCTTTCATCGCATGACATGGTATAAATTTGAGAAAAAGAAGTCATGAAATGCTGCATTTCGTATTACCGATCTCCAATGTCATCATCCATCACTATGGCATAATTTCAATGATGTCATCATTAAATAATGAAAAAATGTTTTTTTCGTTTTGCACTATGATATCATATGATGTCATTTGCAAAACCATGAGATCGGTAATAGGCCCTCTGAGCGTGATGATTAGGGCTCTGACTGGCCACTGCAAGCTGAACAGGCATCTCTACAACATGAGACTAAAAGAAACTGATGCTTGCAGATTCTATCAACAGGAGCGTAAAACACCAATGCACCTCATTTGCTTTTGTGAACCTCTTACTCACAAAAGGAACCGACAACTGCCCCCCTAGACAAGACGTTTTTTCGATAATCGCTAACGCAATCGCTAAAAGTAAAATGTATGCGATTTGACATAAGCCCTCGCTTAGCTTTCGAGCGCAATTGTCAAATCTCATACATTGTCCATTTAGCGATTGCGTTAGCAACAACCCTTTTTTTGGGAAGGGGGAATCTCTGTACGATTCAACAAGGGACTGAAAAGCTGACAATGCCGCCCCGAGGATATGCCATTGGACTCGGGTATCCGTAACAACCCTAGATCAAAAAAAATCACTGACGACTGACGCCTAACCAGTCGATCGACGTACGCGTCTAAAAAGAGAGTTTTTTTAAATGTTTTAAGACCGACCTAATAAATTGCAGTAATATAATGTTTGTAGTGTTTTTTAAATTTCGACATTTTTAGACCAGTTATTTTTGAATAGTACCTACTTTTTCGTCCATATACTACAATGAACAGGAAAAACTTCGCGTTTCCCATTTATTTTAGAAAGCTCGCCTATTTTCGTTGGTATTGGAAGGACTATTTAAATGCTACCTATAAATAGCGCCGTCTATCAATCATAGGGATTACGGCCAGCTGATACCGCTTTTATTAATTCAATATACGATTTGTCCCATCTCAATCAACCATTTGTCGGTTTATGTCTATGTAACACCCCTGTTTGCGCCCACTCATCAATGGTTATAGTAGCAATAAATCATTTAAATATAAACACAATTCAGTTCAATTCAATATCCTTATTGCATATCACAAGTTTTACAAAGATGTTTAGTCAAAATAAAATAGAACATATGAAAACACCCTGTAAGGGCGTAGCAACATAAAGAGTTATTATAATTAATCATGCATTACATTCAATAAGCTCAAATTAGGACAATAACAGATAACAATTACATGTATCTATCATATAGTTATAAATATTACATATAATTAATTAAAATAATAAAATTTCATAAAAAAATATTAATAATAATATTGATTTCATAATTGAGTAGTCTATTAATAATATTAATACAGTTGCGCACTTCAATTTATCTAACACGTGAATTAGTGATGTGAATAATGAATAATAAATGTGATTAAATATTTTTATGAATATTAAATGAGGGGCGGAATTATATAATTTAAATTTAGAGAAAGTTTATTTTTGTAAAATTTTCATTACAATTATTTCGTCTTACAGATAAAATTGGGGAATATAGATTTCTATGCTTTCTTACAAATTTACATATATGAGAAGCGCGTATTATTATATAAATGCGGATAGTTATGTGGATAATCTTTGGATATTTGGTTTCCAGTTGAGATGAGTGTCAATTTCAATTCCTAAAAGTATTGTAGAGTTTACCGTTACCGCAACACTCAATTGACTTTTTATCTAAATACGTCAGATAATTATCGGTGACCACATAATTATTTTCACTCCTAGATGGATACACATCCCAAAATTTGAAATACATAGTAGAAAAAATAGAATTCTTCGACTACCTTTATAAGTATGTGAGTAACAAACAGAGAAACACAAATATACGACAAGATATTGAGATATGATGTATCAGAAAAAGTACGGAAAGAGGGACAGAACGATATTTTAAATATATATACTTACTGAACATTAAATCTGGGTGGGAATCTTTTAGTTGACAGGTTATTTGACATGGCTAACACTTAAAAACGTTAGATAAATGAGGCCTTTTAAAATCTGACGAAGTTAACAAAGACACTATTATCGTGTGGTTTCGTTCTTTATATTTTTATTTATTTGTCAAATAGTTAAAAACACTATAAAGGGATTGAAAAAGTTGTTAATACTTATATGTTTTTAAGAGAATTCTTCACAGACTAAAAGCAAGTATCCATTAGATAAAATGTGAAAAAATGTGATAGTGCCTACTGCCTATAAAATTTGAGTTTTCCCCGATTTACTTGGGATCCCATCATCAGATACTGACTTTTATGGAAATGGCTTTTATGAAAACCTCAAGAGTATATTCCTTCGAATACAAAAAGAAATTTGAAAATCTGTCTACAATGGGCGGAGTAATCGCTTAACTTACACAAAAAAAAACATATGCGTCGAATTAAGAACCTCCTCCTTTTTTGAGGACGATAAAAATAACGTCATGGTCATACTTACTAATACATAGTTACCATACCATCTATATATTTTTGTACTTGTACTTAAAATGGAACGTCATTTAAAAGAGTAGGATGAAATTGAAAAATCGATCGCATAATATGAGGTCACTGGGTAAACTAAAAAATAAACATAATTATCGAATTGAAAACCTCCTCCTTTTTTGAAGTCGGTTAAATAAAAGTCGGATGTGGGGTCTCAGCATTAATAGACTACCTAGATCTTATTGGAAACGCTTTCTAATAGCACTTTTTGAATTTATTAAATTCCACCCAAGCAAAAGCTTGGCCATAGACCTTCAGATATTATTCAGCAATTATTACTTTCATGAGTCTTATTTGCGTCGGATTTACGGGTTATTCACCAACTCGACACGAAAGACTGGACACACGAGTGCCCAGTTGGTGAAACTCAAAATTAGTATCACTTATTATTTTGTCGTCTGGTCACGTCTAGATTTTTACGCGTGTCCAGATGATGAAAATTGAAATAAGCCACTAAAACTTATTAAGTCAGTAATATTAACTTCTAACACATTTAATTCTTAAAATAAATGCGATATACGAGGCTCTGAAGCTTTTTGGATACAAGCGATTTATCACCGATCAATTTTCTAGCACGCTTGTCTATGGAGTCCAGAGCTTCGAGCTGATATCGAGCTGACCCATCCCACAGATGAGAGCAGTACTCCATACAGGAGCGAACCTGAGCCGTATAGAGGCTCAGTAAATGCCATGAGGTGAAAAATTTGAGGACCTTTAAAAGGATACCCAATTTTTTTGGAGCTGTCTTGGCTCTGGATTCTATATATCCTCGCAAGTTTAGTTTGGATGAAAGCTGCACACAAAGGAGTTGAGATGGTCGACTATTTCAACAGGTGCATTCCGGAAAGTGGGAGCCAAGTTCAAAGGGCTCATTTTAGTAGTAAAGAGACACGCCTGCTTATTATATGCTGATCTTTGAGGAATTGAACGTAATTATGTAGATTTTTGTCACCCCAATTGGACACATTTTGGGGCATCATGTTTGTACGCAGGACCATTGCCTCTTTCTGGTGGTCAATATTATACGGTTTATTTATTTATTTAATCTTGTTTGCACAATTAAAAAACAATGTACAAATGGCGAACTTAATGCCATATGGCATTTTCTGCCAGTCAACCATTGGGTTCAACAGAGACTACATGGCAGTGCAATCTTATTGAATAATTTATCAGATGGTTTGGACGTTCTTGCGCTGGATAAGAATCTCTCAACAACGGTGCTCGCTAGCCTGCATGAGCCCAGGGGGTTAGTGATATTCCTTTGTCGCATGCGATTTGGGAGAGCGGGCGGTGCACCATTGGCCTGCCTAATTAGTACCAGCTACCTACATTTTTTGTCGGAAGTTTTGCTATATAACTACCTACCTATTCCTTAACAATTAGTAATGGACTTACGAAAAATAATGCCTAACACCATTAATTATAGAAGTTTTTGTGTTTGGTTTGGTTAGTGCTAGGGCTTCTAAGCCCGTGGGTAGTGGAGTCGCAGTGTGGACCTTACCTAGCGCGCTCATAAGAGCAGGAAGAACACCGGGGGGTTTTAGTGGGTAGGCCTGGCACTCTGCCGGGAGAGCCCCACACCCCCACACACGCTCGCCGTCTAGCCAACGGCTGGTACGGTGCGGTTGCGCATTTCCCTCCGAGAAAAAAAAAGGGCTTCTGAGCCCGCCTGGCTAGCTACCGCCATTTTACCTAAGTTTCTCACCATAATAACATACATTCAGACAAATAGAGGTAACATAGCCAGTTCCATGTTGCTGAGGAGTTCAGATGAAGCCCGCTTTCATCTTCGGCCTTATAGTCACCTTTAGATGAGATGAAGGTAAAGAGCTTCCATGCTGTGTGTGAAAAATCAAACCTTGGACCTCCTGAACTACACCTTAATCTCATCATTACAGAGAAATAGTGTTGAATGCGTAATCAATGAAGTTAAGACTTTAATGGATTTAAAGTACACACCTGGAAGGTATCGATTTTGGAGAAAGCTAATCCGCGCTCCAGGGGACGGAGTGTTGACAGAGTACTTCAGAGACCCAATGTTTTCAGCCGTCGCCTGAAAGCGCTCCTGAGCCAATAGTTTCCCTGCAGGCAACTTGACGAGTGAATTTGTCTGAGACAGATTTCAGTAATGGGGATTTTAGATTGCCACTCGCGACAGAAAATCGTATAGGGGAGGGATTTAGAAAAATAAGCTGAACAACGCGTACATCCAATTCTCACAATAACAGCTGTCAGGATCATCTTGAATAGTTAAGCCATTATCATCATCATCACAGCTCATATACCGCTGAATGAAGTCCGCCATATGTACAAACCGTTTGTAACTTAAAAGTATAAATAAATAAATAAAAAATACATATATACTCGTATAAAGGATTCTGTATTATGATCTCTTCCATTTTCCTTCAGATTCTACTAGCAGTTACCTGCGACTTTGCGTGGAATTCAGTTTAATCGCGAGTTCCGTTTTATCGCACGTCACTTACGTTATCTTTTTGCCAAATTTCTTTAAATTTGATTCAGTGGCTTATGAGTGAACACGCAACAGACAGAGTTACTTTTCGCATTTATTATATTAATAATGTAGAGATCCACATTTATCTACGAACATAATGTATTTGATTATTCAGCGACGTTAACGCATAATTTTTTTGATTCCCGTAAACTCATCCGCGGGTAATTCCCAGTTGTACTGTGAAGGTGGCAATAAGAAATCCGGCCGGCGATGAGTTTGTAATGGCCGGCCCGTTCATTTCGCTACAAGGGTTACAAGTCCGGTAATTTCCCCGCCGCAGTCCAAAACTAAGACGAATTAAAAAGGTCGAGTTGCTGGAGAACCTTGATTGTGCAATTTGCGAGTACACGAATGAATGCCTCAACTTGAAGCTAAATTTAGATGAATTCGCTCGTGTAATTGCTGGACAAATCAAGCTATTATATTCAGATTACATCTGGCGACTAAGTAGTTGATTGCTCAGGTCCAATTCCACTAAGAATCCGCAGGTCCAAGTTAACACAACGGTTCAGTTACGGCTCGAATTCTCACGTCATCAAACACATCTATGCATATTGTAGAATGCAAGGACCAAGATAGGGAGGGATGGCGGCAGCCAGTGAAGGCCCTTTGCACTAATGGGGTGCCAAAGGAAAACAACAACATTATTTTTGTAGTTTAGACATAAAAGAAATAGACCACGAGGAGTAAAAATGTATTTGAATCAACGAATGGAGCTGTACTGGCGACAAACTGTTCGGCAGAAAAGTATTTTTGTTATGATAAATGTTTAAAAAAATAAAAGAAAAGGAAAATAAAAATAAGCATACTAAATGTGTTTGATTTTGTGGTTGTAATTATTTTCTGATGAATTATTTCAACTTTATCTGAAAGTGACGCAAACATGCGTCGACTCATGTCGACACCAAATCGCATGGTAAATTTTGAGTTTTATCGTACACTTTCTTTTTTAATAAATAAAGTGAACAATAATTCAAGATGGCGGTCGTTTAAGATTTTTCATATTCCCTTTCATTTCCTTTTTATGTAAATGTTTTGGCTTACACGCGAGTGTTTTCTTACATAAAACGTTCGCTTTCGCCTGCACTCAAATTATTATTATAACGGGACGAACGATTAAACCATTAAGCTCAGATCCCATCCACGTCAAAAAGGTCCTCAAGGTAACTATTACTATTTACTATTATTTTATAAAATTACGTTTGTAAACAGGACAAGTGGTTCTTGTATGATTTGCAAATCTACAACTCTTACAAGGACCATAACGTACGTTGCCAACTTGTAACATAAAGTCAATCACATAAGTTACAGTACCTAGAAACTACACTGCCTGTCTTACGCTTTACATCGGAACACAGCTGTGCAGCAGCTTGACGGCCGAATGGGTAACCTTGCTTCCTACGGTGAATGAAAATATCGTGAGGCAACCTGCATACTTACATCTGTGAAGAAATTCAAAGGTGTATGTGAAGTCGACCAATCCGCACTGGGCCAGCGCGGTTGACAAACACCCAAACTTAGGGTAGGCTCGGGCCCCTCGGTAGGGACGTATGAGCAGCTGTTATGATGACGGTAACATACGACGCTAGCCCCGCTAGCAGCAAATGCTAACGAAAAGCAATGATGCTAAAGGTGTTGAAAATGTTGCAAATCTGTGCTTAGGTGGAACGCGCCTAATGCAGTAGTTTTTGAATTTTAGTAAATCTGATCGAAGTCTCTGAACTTAACTTTTTGATTGACATTTTTTGTTGAAAAAACATATACTTTACGGATCGTGGAATGGGCTTCGTAAGTATCTCAAGCAAGAATCTTCACTATTTATTACACAGGTTTGAAGGAAGTGAAATCGAAAAGCTGGAAGCCTCCCCTGGGACTACACTAATATCTTGTGGAGTTTATATCACCCTTGTCCATAGCATTCAAGCTACCAAGAACATATTGATTGAATTGATAGAAAACGTTCAATAATAATGTAAAAAGTTTGTATTCTATATATTACTATACATGTATATAAACTTATCGTTTGTGTATTATTTTATTTGAAACTAGCTTTCCGCTCGCGACTTCGCCCGCGATATTTTTGATTTCCCGTGGGATTTTTTTTCCTGTAGGAAAATTAAGTAGCCTATGTCCTTCCCCTGGTCTCGAACTATCCCTATACCAACTTTCATCAAAATCGGTTCAGTAGTTTCGAAGCCTATTCAATACAAACACAATCAAATCTTTCCTCTTTATAATATTAGTCCACTCTTTGTACACCTTTTGAAATGTTATATTATATGAAGAAGTTTAAAAAATCAATTCGTGTCTGCACAAAACTATACATATTAAAAACGACCAAGAGCATTAGAGAAATCTGTCAACAGCTTTTAAATAATAATAATTGGTCTATCATTTTTCCACTTATTTCTTGCGAAATTACATGTCATACGGCGAGGATATTATTATAATAATTGGTGTCAATAATAAAACTGAAAAGTAGCAATTTAAAAATTAATTTTATTCAATTTACTACATATAGGATTAATTCAGACTATTTTATCGACCTTTTACCCGTGGTCCCAACAACATGTCCCACTGGGGGGTCCACGGGTATTTTTTCAGAGCCTATTTCGAGAATTGCAAAATGTTTATTGTAGAATAATTAACATAGTTGTTTTTTTAAAGATGACAGGGAGGCTCTTGGCTTTCATCTCACCTGATGGTAAGTGACGATAAGGCCGAAGGTGGAAGCGAGCTTCACCTGGACTCCTCAACAACTGAGGAACTGGCTGTCTTAACCTCTTATTGCCGGAACACAACAATGCTATAAACATTGTTATAATGGCGACAAACTTAGGTAAGACGGTGGTAGCTAGCCAGGCGGGCCAAGAAGCCCTACCAAACCAGGCAGAAAACCTTCTGCCCCTCACTGGGTTCGAACCCCGGACCTCCTGATCGATACACGGTGGTCGCAACCACTGGACCACGGAGGCGGTTTGTTGTTTGTTATGTAACAAATTGTTTCACAATTTGTTATTATTTCAAGGTGATGTAGTTTAAGGGTACAATGGGTTTGAGTTACCCAAAAGGATAAAAATCTTTTAATAAAATTAATTAATAAGCGTAAGAAGAATAAGTTTCTAAGAAAAATTAATTAAGACATTACAAAAGTAATCACGACATAGGATATCTGTTAGTTTTTTTGTATGTCTCATGTAATAATGCATGTGAAAATAGACTCTGTAAATAGAGAGTTTAAGAGGAGACAAGAAGTAGACGTTGATTGTTGATACGTACCTAGTTATTAACAGTGAGTAGACTTAAAAAAACTCAATACGAGATCAATTGGTTAAACATTTCGTCGGGGCTGTACGAGCTCGGTGGCTGAGAGGTCTAAGCGTTAACACGGTATGACGGAAACGCGGGTTCAAATCCCTCCCGAGACGAATTTTTTGAAGTGAGAACTTCTTTAGCGGCGTTGTACACTTTTTTTGTAATGGGTAAAAAATGTTAAACTCGCGTCAGGACACGTGACCCTGATCGAAAATTCGTAAGACGGATGGAGAGTAGCCAATTAAAATTGAAATGGCCGCAGGAACTGTCGAGGTGCGGTGAGGGGTCCACGTAAGCCGGCCGAGAACAATAGCGGCTGGCAAAAGTACTAGAAGTCACACGTCACTTGAGACAGTTTTAATCAATTTATTTACTTTGTTAGGAAAAATCTAAATTGTGCTTTTATTTGATTTTGTTGTAAATATTAATTAGGTAAGTTAGTATAAATTAAATATTATTTATTTGTTATAAAATTACATTTTTAAGTAGTATATTAATGTCTGTTTTGATCATATTTTTAATTTAATTTTAAATATTTTGATTCATTATTACTAGTTATATAATTATGTACGCACAACGTTACAACAGGAAGTTGATTTTTCTGAGGGATAAACTTTTTAATGTAATATAAATTGTCATGTTTGTGTACGATAGCGCCCACATAAAATATAGTACTTTTATTCTGATAATTAAAGCAATTCGTGCAAAATTATTCCATAACCATTCCAAAATATCCAAAACGCACAAAGTTAATACTTAAGTTTTCACTTCTGCCGGCACTCCCGGAGTGCAACCCGTCATTTTTTCTTTAAGTATTGATTTTAATTCATTTTTCAAGAAGTAAACGTTTCTAGTTTCTAGCCTATTCTTCTCGTGATGGCTCGCCCAATACACGAAAGTCAACTATTTTTTCTACTTGCATTTGCTGTTTCTTTGGATGTTATATACCTATAACGAGATTAGATAATAATCTTCTATTCATAATCATTTGTTTTATACGTCATTATGTGCCTGTGCTGAATAAATATTTTAATTTCGATTGGGCGTTTTGGTATGATGTGCGTCAGACACAACATGAAATTTCCGATTCATATTCTTTAAAATCATTATTCTGCGACCACGCTATACCCTAATATCTCAAAGCATTATGCATAGTTAATTAATGTGACATGACTTTGGTATTCCCCATTTGCCTGTTATCTCCCGACGTTTGTCGCGACGTCTCAAAGGACTTGTAACACTCCTAATTTGTCGCGCGATCGTAGAGAGGGCCTACTCTCATGGTTAATTTCACTAACCTTGTCTTAGATTAGGTGACATACTGTCACATTCTTTTCATTAAAGATAGCATACGTCTTAGGAGTTTCCTAAGCTAAGATATGGTTGATGAAATGGCCATCAGACTCCTATAATTATTCTAGATAAAAGGAGTTTATAGAGAAGCTCTTGCCTCAATCTTCACTTGGAGGCCTCAACAAATTGAGTATCCCACCTCAAATTGTTGAAACAAAACATTGTTATTATGGCGATAAACGTAGTTATAGTGATAGTAACTAGTCAGACGAGCCCAGAAGCCCAATATTGCCAACCATGCAGAATACCGAGTTATATTATTAACTTTGAGACCATGTAAGCGGAAGTTCCTTAGTAAGGAAGGATTCTTAATACAATAATGTCTTAAAGAGTCGCGTCACGCAAAGCAAACTGGCATCGCAGGCGCGGCAAATTATTTAAGTAGTAATTTTATTTTATTCATAAAAAATAAAGTATCGATTTATAAACATTTCAATAATACAACAGTTTAAGCAAACTTAAAAAACATTTTGGCACAAAAATTACGTTTAAGAACCTTTTTGTTAGAAAATTTGATTAGATTAGGTAAGAATTTCTTTCTTTACTTCTAGGAGCCACATAACGAAAATATATTTTATTACTATTGAAGGATATTGTGTCACATAAAATAAATATTTTGATAGTTTATATTTAGCAGATTCTGTAAATTTGAGCTCCCAAATCAGGTCCGCGTAAATTTTAACCCAAAGTAATCTAAAAACCGCTTTATTATTATTGTGGATAAATATTATAAAGCTGAAGAATTTGTTTGATTGATTGTTTGTTTGTTTGTCTAAACGGGCTAATCTCAGGAACTATTGATTCGAATTAAAAAAATATTTCTGTGTTGGGTAGTCCATTTATAGAGGAAACCTATAGGCTATATAACATCACACTACGATTAATAGGAGCTGAGCATTAATAAAAAATGTTGCGAAAACGGGAAAAAATATGGCGAAACGTAGGTCGCGGGCACAGCTCGTTGCCGATAAGAATAAAAAAAATAGTTTTATCAAGTAAATGTTATTTTTTGCGACCAACGAAAGGTATACAATTTTAACGATTAAAAACCTTAAACAATGCATTTTTTTTGTAATAATAGGCGTCTTTAACTCATTTTTTCGTGTTTTGTCATCAAAAAATGTACTTTCAGGTGTAACTCGGAACGGAACACCCTTTACAAGGTCCGAAAATGGTATGTTACAAGGGGCCTATGTATCTAACGTCGATAGCTCGGTTCTATTGATTTTCTTTCGATATTGACATTATCTATCTCTGAATTGATCGACTGCAATGAGCCAGCCTCGAGCATTTGCCGCAAGGCTAGTGTTGGCATCGAGCTATTTCAAACAAGCGATTTGCAATAGAGCCCCAGAACGCCTCGTGTATCGTATTAGCGAGTATGAGAGTAACCTCCCTGATTACTTGCAAATTAGCGGATGACGTCACATCCTGTCCCCAGATTGACAGCTCGTGGCTAGCATAGATTAGTTAGAACAATAATTTATTCAACTTACTTAATGTTGTTTCAGATTATGTGCTTGTATGTATATTGTAGAAGTGAGGTCTACATCTAGCGATGGAATGTAATTTAATGGGAGTCCGTGAGCTTGAGCTCTGTGACAGCTGTCAAAATTTGCCTAGGGTTGAGACCTCAGGTTGAGACAATGTCATAAAGTGATTTTTATCGAGTTTTTGGGTTGAGTGCCATCATAAACGAAAAAAGAATTGATTTTTTCTCTACACCAGGATCGAACCACTGCCACAGATTTAAAGTCAAAGATCTAACACATAGACCAATCCTGTCCTATATAAAGTAGTGAAATTAAAGATCTCCTGTTTTTGTGTAATGCAACATGCGATGAATGGACGAAAAAAATTGGGGCGATGTAAAAAAAAGATTCACTTTAAAAATAAAAATATTTTACAAAAAATATAAACCGACTTCAAAAACACTGAAAAGTTGAAAATAATATAAGAATAGGTGCAGACAACATCACACTTCTATATTTAAGTCAGTGCCAAATGAAAAACAAAGAAAATATTAAATTTAATATTTTCATTTCATTTCAATGAAAAATTAGGTGTTTTGAGTAGAATTATGAAAATTATGAAAAAACAATTCGCTTCTTCATCGATTTGTGGCTAATCAATTTGTCTACCAACTTAGACTTTGATCGATTTGCCACGTTATTTAGGTATGGTATATGTCAGTCCCAATCCCTTTGTCTAGGCCCTCTGGACTCTTCAACAGCTGAGCAACTGGCTATTTACCTCTAATCACTGGAGCACAAGAATGCTTTTAATATTTTTATTATGGCAACAAACTATGACGGTGGCATCTAGCTAGGTAGGTTCACAAGCCCTATCACCAACCAAACCAACCAGAAAAACGTTTGTCCCCACGGAGAATCGAATCCCGGACTTCCAGATCATTACACGATGGTCTCAAACGCTAGACCACGGAGGCGACTTTTTTGTTACACCTTAGAAATGGAGAGGAACTCACTTCCTCATCATCACATTTCATCAGGTAATGTGAGGGAAGCTCCATTGCGAATAAAAACTTTACGACCGGAATGCAAATGATATTATTAACATACTCTACCTACATAATGACTCTATAATTAGCTAACTTTCTGTGGCAGGTTACCACGTAGCTACGTAATTTAAAACTGTGGACATTAATATAGCACAAATTTTACAGAAACAACAATTCAGCTTATTACCTACAGCAAAGTTGATTCCTCGTTAGCAGTTCCGAACAAGTCGCAATACATGGCAGTATTCAATGCATCACAATGAAAAGGTGGCTTGACATGAAAACCTAACTCTAATGTTGTTACTGTTTTTACGCTCGTGTTTTCTCTGTGATAATACTGTATTATGCCTGCATATATTGTGTCTTGTTCTGTAGGGTTGCCAGTTAATAAGCGCTAACGCACACGGCCGATTTTTTGACGGTGGAGAATGAAACATATTGGTGTTCTACGTTGCAACGCACGCGAACTACAAAAAGTCGATCAAAAAATATCAGTGTATCCCGGTCGACTCGATAATCGTTGAAGAATGGAACGTTCGTAAATGTATACCTTACTGCATAAAAAATCGATCAAAAATCGGAGGCCTATCGTCGGTCGTGTGCGCTCACGCTAAGAAATTAGGAGCCTCTTGCCTCAGTGGGACAATCCATTAACGAGTTCTCGGTTATTAATTCATATAGTCCTATCCTGAGATTGAAGAAATACATAAGTATATTTTAAATCGACAATTTTAAAGCCGGCTGATTGTAAAAAGAATTCATTGCTCTATCTGACATAATTCTGCCGCCAAACATCGCTGCTTGCATCGCTGCGTCCGGTTTGACGGATACTTGACATCTTATACGTCACAAGTTGGAAACATACATTGATAATCTTAATACGTGTGCTTTAGGTGAGTGCATAGCCTAGCCATCAGATAGCAAGCAAAAAATTTTATGTGAACTTTGAGTATTTACTCATTAGGTATTCGGCACGCGCTCGCTTTAAGTTTATCGTATATTAATACACAAAGTTTCTTCAATCTCTTGTATATAACGGGAATACGCCGCCTTCTTATTAACTCACATGGACCACGGGGAAACAAACGGGAGTCTGAGAAACACACAAACTACTCCGATCGTCTTTTTTTTCTTTTTTACGATGTGGAATGCTTTTGCTTTTCGAATGGCTCGTCGACAAATGTATGTGGAACTCACCCCGCAATGTGTGGAGCATACCCACTAAACCAATCTCATTGTCCACTATTTCCATAATCAAGATGATCCTGAGACTTGGAAAGCCCGATTTTCCGAAATACACCGGTTACGGTTCGGATGTTAACGCCCATGTATAGGATTACGAATACTACTCCAATCGCCTAGCCTTCGGCATGACAGTGATTAAATGCATTTTTTCACGAGAGGAAACCTAATCTCGGGCTGGCCTGCACCTGATATGCTGTTAAGTGACGATAAGGCCGAAAATTGAAGCGAGTTTCACCTAAATTCCTCGAAAACAGAGGATGATGCTAGTTGGCAAGGCGAGCTCAGAAGCCTGCAATCAACCAGCAGAAAATTCTGTTCCTATGAGTAACCGAGGCCCACAGATTCTAATCGGAACATGGTAGTCTTAATAACTAAAACATGAAGGTGGTTAGAAGCCACCTAACAATAAAAAGGTTCATGAAGATATTCATTACGTATTTTTTATTTCAGTAGTGAGACAGCGTGCTCAACGCAAAAGTTCTGATTTATTTGAACATATTTCGTCAGGGACATGTTTGTAGACACCTTTGCAACCTTTTTTTTTAGAACATTTCTGCGCTTTTGTTAGGTATTATTTAGGTACTTTCAACATCTGATTTTTCTCTTATATAAAATTGAAGTGCAATATTTTGATTTCATCTGCCATTCATATAGTTTAAAAAAAATTGATACTTGCTATACTATTGGGTGAAAATTGCTACTTATTTTAGCGATATTGAATTTAAGTTACTATAATTCATTGAATACGCTTTAAGACTATATAAAAGTCTTCTAATAAAAATATTTGTAAATAGCATTTTTGTTGCAGTTTGTAAATAACATTTTTTGTTGCCTAATTATGTATTCAAGTTAGTAAATGTTGCTATAGGCTTTAAAAGAAAAGAAAGAAAAAGCGTGAAATATTCAAATAATTGCAGACAGCAACTGGGTAAGTAGCATTTCGAGAGCTATTCAGAACCAACTATTGATTGTGACACGATGACTGAAATTTTAAATACTAGTTATTAATATCATAACAATGAAATAAAGGACGTAAAATTTTCACATTGACTAAGTCAACAGGATATGTCGACTCAATGAAACTGTAACACCTTTAGAACCATATTCTGGCAAATGAAGATTTCTATTCTATTCTATTCAACTTATTTTCTTCCAGGAAAGTTCCACGATTAAGGGAATGTCGACAACCCTACGAGCGTGTTAGTTATTTCGAAACTGTTTCTTGTAAACTTTTACATTGTTCTCACTTGGTTTAATGGAATATGGCGTTCGGAGCCTTCGTTCATTGACATAACATGATCTGAGAATCAATGGATCGAACTCATACACAGCATTTTTTAAAATAAAAGTTTTATCTATTTTACTCCTTCAATCAACAGCCATAATCCGTTCATTGCTAAACGAATGTAGGCCTCTTTCATGTCGCGCCACACATTTCTATCCTGCCCCTGTAGCATGAACACCGAAATACAATATGATAAAGTAATAAATCGATATGAACTGTCAAAATATATTAGACATAATGGCTACCTTAGAATTTTATCGACATTAATATTTTAATAATGCCCAAAATAACAATATCCATACCCAAAACATACTCAAAACTTCAATATAACTAAAACATCTAACTTTTTCTAACAATTTATATCGATATATCGTTTGATCACATTACCACCGGTCATGCTAGGGGGGCAGGGCTTCCCTCATCTAGCTGCAGTTGGCAGTCCTCGGCCCATCGGGTCGCAAGGCGTCCTACGCTACGCTTGCCCAAACGCGGTCTCCACTCCAAGACTCGTCTGCTCCAATGATTGTCGGTTCTACGGCAGCCGTGACCAGCTCACTGTCACTTCAACGCGCTAATCCTTTGAGTGATGTTGATGACTGACTTGCTTCGTTTTTGCTCTTTAAGAAACACATTTTTGAGTTCAGTTATGAACCGATCATGTCAAATCAGTTTAGACAACTGAATTTATATTCATTTTATTTCCTTCTTATTTGAACCGCTAAATGACTCCATCAATAAAAGTTATTAATAAAAAGCATTTCATTAATTCCTAACTCTTAATCTGAAAAGTAAGTCGTGTACTTTTACTACCATTATAAACTCATTATTGTTCTGATAAGAAAACAAATAAGCGCCATTTTCCACTTCAGTGTCTAAACTGCATGTTAAGGTAAATATTGGGAATTTCTTTTAGGATCAAGCATTTTTTAAAAATTTGTGCGAATTTTCATTTGGCAGTACAAAGACAAAGAATGTACCTAAATTTAATTCTAATTCCATAAACCGCATTTAGCTGTTTTTTGTGTTTTATAATTTAATTTTTACGTTGCCATTTTGGTAAAAAAATTTAATGGAATGCCTTTTAAGCCCAATATTGTATTGTAGTTGGAAGTCCTATGACATAACACTTAAATTTAATAGTGAATAAGAGGAAAGTGGACCGATTGCCCAAAACTAACTTAGCAGTTTGCCGCAAGTGCCGTAAATGTGACCGGGCCATCTGTTGCGCCCAACAATTACATCATTTCAACTTTACACACAACGCTCTTTAAGAATTAACGTCAATACTTTCTATATCATTTGGAATTTTTCGTGAATCCAATAGTCATAATAACGAAGCGATTATATCATTTTTACTAATACGTTGATTTTGTTAACGCATAAAGATAAAACAAACTTGAAGTGCGAATTAAACTCGCGTAAAAAAGGTTCCCTACGAAACAAACTATGTAACACCATAAACACCCAATAGGTTTTCATATAAATCTATTATTACCTACAAAGCTTAATTCTGTTTTTATTGCAAAACTTTAGTAGTTTCAGAGACAATGGAGGGGAAGGGTTATTAAGTTAAAGGGTTCGTTTATATTATCCAACAAATATAAAAGTTTTTTTTAACATAAACATTATACTCGTATGTATTTGAAACCTTAAGAAAGAACCAGCCCTTTTTCGAGACATGACGAGCGACAGCCACGCGTCATCGAGCTCCTACTGCAATACAGTGATATAAGAAGTTTGACTGAAACTTGTAAATAATGTTTAGGGTTCCGAACCTCAAAAAAAAACGAAACCCTTATATTATCACTTTGCTCTCCATCTGTCTGTCTGTCACTGTCATGATCCTTTTTCTTAGTGAAGCGTATATGTCAAATTGAAATTTGTATCAAATACTCGGGTCTATAGTCTCTTTCAGCTGTAAAAAAAATCATACTTGTAATTCAACACAATCAAAAGAACTATCGTTAATGTTTTTTTATACAACTAATTTGGCAAACAAGCACACTGCCCACCTGATAGTGAGTGGTAACAGTCACCTATAATACATGTGGCTCCTGTGGGATTCGCAGCAAATCTGCAACCCCCACAAGAACCACAGTGAACGTTGCCAACTTGTGACATCAGATGTAAAGTCACGGTACCCAATAATTTCACTGCCATATTATCTTACCCTTCAAACCAGAACACAGCAATGCGAGTTCTGCTTTGCTTTGCGGCAGAAATAGGCAAGATGGAGGTACCCAAGCAAACGACCCTTTTTTTTTTTTTTTTTTTTTTTACGATTTGGAATGCTGTTGCGCACCGTACCTGCCGATGGCTAGTCGACAGGCGTGTGTGGGACTCGCCCAGCTCATTGCGGGGCATACCCACTAAACCAACCTCGATGTTCTTCTTGTCCATAGTTGGGTGATCCGGGATCTGGGTAACCCCAATTCTCCGAACCACCCCGGGACAGCCCAGCCAGCTACGGGCCGGGTCTTTACGCCTGTGGGGTTATTACCCCGAACATGGGGGTAATACCCAGACGGGGGGGCCTATAATCACGCGCATCAGGAGCCACCCTAGCGCGCAGGCCACACCAAGGGCGGTCATGGGAGGTGGGCTGCGAAAGCCCGCCTTCTACCGCCCAACCGTCTGCGTCGGAGAGGAGCAGCATTTGGGTCACATTCCCGCTCCCTCTCCGCTTCCTCCTTCTGCGTCATAACATTCTCGCAGAAGGAGGCGACAGCCTCCCATTCCCTCTCACTAGCCAGCATTTTACTGACAATGACTGGCAGCGAGAGGTCACCGCCGCCCAACGCCACGCGTAGCTCGTTACGTTGGGATCGCCAGGCCGAGCATTCCAGTACCGTGTGCTCGACCGTATCATCGGGAGCGTCGCAGTGGTGACACTGCGGCGTTTCCTCCCGACGAGCGACCTTATGCAGGTAGTGGCCGAAGCATCCATGTCCGGTCAGTACCTGCACCATGCGGTAAGAGAGGCTGCCATGCCGGCGCCCAACCCACTCCTCCAACACCGGACGAATCGCATCAATCGCCCGGTGGCCGGCAGCTGGGAAGGCGAGTGCCTCCTTCCATCGACACAGAGCCTCCCTCTGTGCCTCTGTGCGAAGCCGTCGCACTTGTTCCCTGACGAGTCGTTCCCCCCGATTTCTAGCTGCGACCCGATGTCTGTGTACCTCCGCAAGGACGCGTGCGTCGACACCCCACGGTAGCGTGCCTGCCAAAACGCAAGCCGCCCCGTGACTGACCGTGCGGTAGGCTCGCACGGCCCGGGTCGCGATGACCCTCTGTGGTCTCCATAAGAGGGTCTCCGTACGGGGGGAGAGGCACTCCGCCCAAATCGGGGCTCCATAAAGAGCCATCGACCGTACCACCCCGTGGTACAGTCGACGGCATGCCGAATTTGGTCCTCCCAAATTCGGAAGGACCCGCCCTAGTGCTGCTGCGGTGGCGCACAGCCGTGGAGCGAAGCAAACGACCCTGGTATATTTTCTCCATTTTTGCGATTTCTACTTCCCGTTGACCTAATCTCGTGAAATTTAGCAAGCAAGGTCTTATTGCACATATTTGGGAAAAAACGGAAAACCTTAAAAATGTACATAGTTAGTAACTTTAATACATAAATAAGTTTTTACGGATTTGGCTGGTTTTTTGTATATCAAATCATACCTAGTTTTAATTTTCGCCGTCCCTGTTTGATAGGCAGAGCATGTTTTTAATTATTAAATCCTGGATTATTGGTATAATTCAGTCCACATATGCAATCAAGTTTTAATAAATAAATCACCTTCAAATGCTGAAACGGAACATGACCCGAGCTTGCCCCTAAGTAAGTTAATGTAAGTAAAAGCCATCCACCTTGGTATGGTAACTTTGTTTTGCAAAATTACATTGCGCCAAGCGTCTAAGAAAGTTAGTGCGTCACGATTTTGGCGATAAAACAGTGTCAGTGTTGTCAGTTAGTTGCCAAACAATATTGCAACTGTAATAGAGTTGTAGAAGCCGTCGGCGCCAACGGTAAGCGACAACACGTGATGTTTGCTCAAACACTGTTCAATCACCGAGTTGAAATACTCGTATCTAGTTAAGTACGTGCTGTACAGTGATTTGCTGCAGTTGTAAGTCAATGTGATAAAGTTGTAATCTAGTTTAGTCTCATTATATATTGAGAAGCTAATATACTCGTAAGTTAAATTAAGCGCTCTGCAGGCCTATTATGGATATTTTATCGTATGATATGGTATAAATTTTATAGTAAAGAAGTCACGAAATGCTTCATTTCATATTACCGATCTCCAATGATATCATCACTATGGCATAATGTCAATGATGTCATCATGATATAATGAACGAATGATCAAAAATCTGAGCGAAAATCTTTTTTTTCATCTTGCACTATGATTTCATCATGATATCATTTGAAAACCATGAGATCAGTAATAGGCATAAAGCAAAATTGTTTTTGCTTCGTGGTAATAGGCCTCCTGCTCTGAATTTACCGCCTCCGTGGTGTAATGGGTGAGAGCATCCGGAGTTGCTGGGTTCGATTCCCTATAGGGGTAGAAATTTTGCAGCTTGGTTTAGTAGGTGGCAGGGCTTCTTAGCCCGCCTGGCTAGCTACCACCGTCTTACCTTTGTTGTTGTCATATTAATAATGTTCTTAACGTTATTGTGTTCCGATAATTGAAGGTATGATAGCCAGTTCCTCAGATCCTAAGGAGATCAGATGAAGCCTAATTCCACCTTCCGCCTTATCATCACTTACCATCAGGTGAGATAAAGGCCGAGGGCTTCCCTGTTGTAAGTAAACAAAATCCATTCGGCACGATTTCATATTGTACCAATATCTCTTATCATTCACATCATTTACGTTTTGTAAATTTGCAAAACTTGTTAATGCAACATGGCAAGACTAAATTTTTGTTTGATTTTATTCTATTTTAGTGCGTTCACGGATATGTTGTCGATTAAGAATCGTAATTTTTTCGCTTAACAATATAACATGGGTTTGTATTAAAATTTAAGTACTTTTTGTATTCCTAATGCAAATTAATTCTATCCCTAGGGAACGAGCGGATTTCAGTACAATATTCAATCCCTGTTTTTAGAGGTTTTACATAATTACTTTATGTTGAGTTTGCATGGCACCGAATATGTCATTTTTGAGCAAATGGTGCGAGAAGTTATATCGATCTCGCATTGAGTTGCTCATTCACGAAAAATCCTGTGTCTGAAATGACCTACACTATAAGTCGTATGTAAAAATACAACGAAATGGCGATAATCGGGATATTTCTGCCGCAAAGCAGCAGTGCTTGCATTGCTGTGTTCCGGCTACCGCGACTTTACATCTTAAGTCACAAGTTGGCAACATACACTGTGGTTCTTGTGAGGGTTGCAGTTTTGCTGCGAATTTCAAAGGAGCCACATGTATTATAGGTGACTGTTACCACTTACCATCAGGTGGGCAGTTGGCTTGCTTGCCAACTTAATTGCAATAAAAAAAATAGAAACCCTGCCATCAACCTCCACTGCAGTCCCTCATTCGCAATACTTATTATGCAATAAATTTTTTCTCGCTACGCAATTCTGATCTGAAACGCAAACAAAAGATCATTTTAATATGTGATTCGATAACATATTTCGAATTCGTATACAAGTGAATTATTCATAGAATGCTAATAAATATTGATGAGCCTTTTTAAAGTGAACACGAAAAACTATTATTTAAATTTGTATTTCGATAAACGATTGGACGGAGCGGGAATGTATTCTGTGTTGATTCGTGAAGCGTCAAAAATATGTTAATGCATATATTTATACGAGAATACGTTATAAAAGCTATCCTTGTTTATGGACGAATATTATACCTCGTTTGACCAATCCAGTGTCTATGATGAATAAAATCTGAACTCCAAATTCACATAGGAATTTAGGTCATTTATACACTCGATTGATCTCTGGTGTTATTTTAATCTAACCTATGATCTTATTTATGCTGTTAGTAAATTTTATCTGCATCATTATTATGTTTCTACAATAATATCACCAGCCTCCCTAGACAAGACGCATTTCGATAATCGCTAACGCAATCGCTAGAAGGAATTGCGATTTGAAATGCGATTTGACATAAGCCCACGGTTAGCTTTCGAGCGTAATTGTCAAATCTCATACATTGTCCGTTTAGCGATTGCGTTAGCGATTATCGAAAGACATCTTGTCTAGGGGGGCTAGTTTTTAACGGTAAAAACAGTATTTAAGGTAAAATCACGGACCTGAAAAAAAGACGGACGGAGCGTTGTTGAATCAAGGGTGAAGCATGCAAATGACAGCACATTTGGACGTGTGCGTGTCTTGTTCTTTGAAAAATGACAGCTTTTTGTCTTACCTGGTACATCTGTGTAGGTCGTGTATAAACACATGAAATTGTCTTACCTTGCATGCTTCACATTTGTTTAATGCCACACTACGTCCGTATTGTTTTGTAGGGCCATGGATAAAATACAAAACGGAAAGAACTTGTCTTTTTTTTAATTCTACACTGTCAAACCAAAAAGTATTCACCGCTTAAAGATTGATTTGTTAATTTTAATTATTTTTTCTGTAAAATATTTTGAAAACCCACTGATTTTTAAACATTCTTTGTTGTAAGTTACAGGAAAATAGCTACAATTGTGATATCTGTGATAAAATTCACAATCGAAATGTTGCGATCGTTTTGCACGTAAATAAAGACTTTAACGCTTAAACTTTGAAACTGTGATAAGGCAGAGCGACGATTTAGAGGCAACGTAAATCGGTGTACGTGTCGACAAACCGCGTCTTAGAGTTACACAAATCGAAACATTTACCGGTTCGTGTCAGTAGACTTTGACAACAATTACGGGATTAAACAGGTTTTAAAGCTTTCAGAAAACAGCCTTTATACAGCTTGGCACAGCCAGATCCATTCTATGTCCTATTTCATCATTGTTATCCCAGACAAATACGCCCATGGCTGAGCCTTTTTTTGGGAGGTCTATCCCACAAAAAAGGCTTTTAAGCAATTAGTTCGTTATTTTATTTAATTGAAATTTATAAAGAACAAATACAGTAAAACATTCATTGATAAAATAAAAGAACGTGCTAAAAATATAGAACATATATTTTATAGCAAATTATGGACAAATCTTCTCTATAGAGAGCACATAATTTTCATACTTATTTCTTGTTTAAATAATAGCTTTAACATAATTCGGTGTATTTAATTGATCCTATATTAACCCTGTTATTATAATCGCCATTCGATATATTTTATGTAAATGTACATGTAATATTCTTACTTCACCCCATATGAACAAAACATTTGATTCATCACATATGAAGAAAACATTTAATTTTGAAATATTCACATTATTATTGCTATTATTATCACTTTTTACATTGACGCAGCCTCAGAACCTTCAAGTAAGCCGCAAACAGATTTTAATGTAACAAATATTCATGAATACATTTCATGTCTGCAACTGGCGAATCAAACGTTCCAACATTCCGTTAAGCGGTCAATCTAACCGCCGATGTGACGTAGTTTTGGAAATCAACTATGCACTAAAAGCATAGCGGATATTTTCAAAACCAATAATCGTAGTATTCATCATAGTCATACCTATTGGATCGAAATGACCACTGGATCCTAATAAATTGATATGACATATTGTATGACCTCTCCAATGAAATGAATTATATTTCATATTAATTTTTCATATTTCAAAGCAAGTGACGCTAACAAATAAACAAAATAAGATATTTATCATGATATATGATGCGCTTCTTCTTCCCAGGTGCTTTAACAATAGCGTAATTTCAAAAACGTCGAAGCAATGATACCTATTCAAACTATTTTGACTACACATATTACACGAAGGCGTCAACTTCGCCTACATGCAAAACACATGCTCATTTAGGATTGAATAAACATTTGCTAACAAATTAACAATTGCCAAACTCAATTGTGCCGTAACATTTAATGAGGCGGAACGGACTGCCACTGAACGAATCTTCAACAACGATGGCAGCGCATCGTTTTACTAATTATACAACATTCAACGTAATTAAGCACGATTGGCGCCCAACGTGTGACTATTATTTGAGTATGAAATGGATGGATGTGCGTTGGATCCGATTGCAACAACGGACATTTTAATTAATTAATCGACTTCAGAAAAGGAGGAGGTTCTCATTACTCCGCCAATTGTGGACCGATTTTCAATTTTTTTTTTTGAATTCAATAGAGTATACTCCTGAGATAGTCCTATTGTCACCAAAGTCAGGATCTGATGATGGAATCTCAGGAAAATCGAGGGAAATCCTTAAATTTTATAAGCACGTTCAACGTGTTTCATGTTTTTTCCGAAGTTATTCAGGTATTTGCGTCTGGTAGTTATGAGCCGAGCTGATGATGGAAGGATCCTTAACTCTCAGGAGTAGAGAGAGGTTTGAGGTTTGTTTAGAGGTTTGATTTTTTTAAACAATAGTAATTTGTAGTACTTTTTCTTGCTAAATTGTAGAAATATAGGGAAATCTTAAAGTTGAAAGAAAAAAAAACAAACTTATTCCTTTAGTCAGATACAAAATGAAAAGCTTTATTCTGGTAGGTACATAACTCACTTATGCATATGTCACTAAAGTAAATAAAATCCCTTAATGCAAAGCACTTAACTTAAGGTTTAATTAATACAAGCCAAGGGCAGGATGGTTCAGGTTTGTTTGATCAATCTCGGTAAGTTCTTGCTAAATTAACTGGGTACAAAAGTCATAATACAACCGGGGTAATAAAATACACAAACAAATAGTTTTCTTTCTTTTTCTAAAAAATTAGATTAGGTACCTTCGATTGTAACTTCTTGCGATCACGGGTCAGAGATAGGATATTCCAGTTTCATAACTTATTCTCTCTCTATAGATATATTTATTACTTGTGTAATTCCACAGAATTCCTCCTTGATGTTAAGTTAGTTTGTCTGGCTCTAAAGTCAAGCAGCGGAGCCCTACGGCCTCCGGGAACTGCCCTGGAGATTCATAGCACAGTGTTAGGTTAAAAATATAATTAAATATGCCTATGATCTTGAGGTCAGTGGGTCTAACACTGAGTTCTGAAGGAATCCCAGTCAATACATTTGAACTTCATGTAATAAACATAGCAAATGAATTCTAAAACATAATTTTTAATAAATTGACAAATTGTCTTATTGGTTAGTTAATAAAAAGGACATATGGAGGGGAGAGCACCTATTTTGTGTATAATTATTGCTATTAATAAAAAGAAAACAGCTTAATTTGTGAGTTCTTTGCCAAAGAAGGATGTGAAACTTAATATTGTGAAAATTTAGAATTTAACATGAAATTCGCAAGTGTTACTCAATATATGCCTTAACCCCACTAAGATGCCGCTTACTATCAGGGTTTTTAATGGAAATAGGGGATGAAAAAGGCGAATTTCGGAAATGTAATATGTTTGATTTAATAATCAATTTACCCACAAATAAAAATAAAATTAACAAAATCTGTTTTAAATCATGAAATATAATAAGTTAAATAGATACCTTATTGATTTTTTGCACTTATTGATACAATAAATCCATTTAATTTAATTAATCGCGTGCCGGCGAGTAAATATAGTATTTTATCCTTAGCTTTACTCTTCAAGCTGAAAACAAAAAGAACTGACTTTGGAAATAGCTTTTCAAATTAAATTCACACGGAAAACGAGAGAAATACCTATGGATTTTATTCGCAGAAATTAAGATTTAAAATGCTGTTCGCAAATCCTAGGTAGGTACCTAATCAATAACAAATTACTTCGGTCGATGTCTCACAGACTAGTTATCCAGTTCCGAGATCATAGCATAGACGCGTTCACAGACTACGGTGAGATAGGGCGCGTTCCATTCACGCACAGATTTGCATTTATGCAGCTACTAGAACCGAGGTCCGTTTGCCGAATGTTAAGCGTCGTATTGGCGACGAAACCAAATTCAGTTCATAACACTCGTAAGATTCTTAACTTGATTCAAGATGTGTCGAGTCAACATACGGATCTTTCGAAATTCTACAATCTGCAATAAGTATTTCCAGCCAAGGTTATAAGTTTGGTTGAAAAACAAAACGTAATGTAAAATTAACCATAAACAAACTGTGAATGCTTTCCAAATTCTATTCGACGAAACCATAATTATATGATCTGTAGCTTTAAGTGTATTTTATTATAATATGTCTATAGAAATGATCAAAACAAACGGTCTAAATGTCAAATTCCGAATTTTGAGAAAATCAACCCACCCAAATGGAAGCACGGGATTTTGGGCGAAAAAAAACTATCTTTGTAAATAAGGCCAGGATAAACGCGAGATTTATTTTGTTTATGCAAAAATTGAATAATGACCAAAGATAATTGCAAATGTCACTGACGCGACGTGAAACGACGTTGACGTTGACACTTGACATTGATATTGTGAAATTAATTGACAAAGTTGTTGTAATTAGTTTAGTTAGTTTAGTTGTGGAATTTGTGTTAAAACTACAGTGAAACCAAAGTGTTTTTTCAAAATTTGTGTTTTATGAAATTTTAAGAAAAAACGGTGTTACAGCACGTATTGATCCTTAATTGTATTTTTTCAAGTTACTTCGGTGAGCTGGTATTATATATTTACTTAAAGATATAAATAAAAAGAAATACAAAAAAATTAAAACCAACTTCAAAAACTCTTAAAAGTTAATAATAAAATAATATACACAACATCACATATTTATTTTTTAGTCAGTGCCAAATTTTAAGACTTTTTAGAAGATCATCACTTGGCACTGACTTCAATATATATTCAAGTCAGTGCCAAGTGATGATCTCCTAAAAAGTCTTAAAATTTGGATCTCCTAAAAAGTCTTAAAAAATAAATATGTGATGTTGTGTGTATTCTTATATAATTTTTACTTTTAAGTGCTTTTGAAAACGGTTTTTTTACAAATTTAATCTTTGCATGTATTATTGCTGCTACTCGATCTCAATCCAGTTTGGGCATTCTGACATAATTAAACAGAATTGGCGCCCATCGTGTGACTATTGTTTTAGTATCAAATGACGGAATTTTGGTCATGTAGAATAAGAGACCTTATTAGAGCAACATGTTACGTCAACATTTTACTTCTTTAAACTAACTGGTTATAATATTGTTTCTATTTTTAACGACATCCTTGTATAGGTAAATGGTGAAATATAAATAACTATTACACTTGTTGCTTATTGGTTCATTGGTCAAATTGACGAAGGCAATCAATTCAACGTTTATTGTAGGTACTCGTATTTTATACACAAATTACCTACATTTATTTATAGAAACCTACTTACAGTTTGTTTCACGCTTGACATATACTTACAGCCATTGTTTTATTTTATTGATTTATGTAAATTCATTTGTTATTGGGTGTAATATTAAGTAAGGCAAGATTTCCCTAATAAAAGGTATTTGGTACAAGACTATACAGAGTGAGTCTCCTCATGTACCCTGGTGTGCAAGCAAAGATATAAGTAGAAAATACATTGTACTTTTACATAGACTGCGTTCCGGAGACATTCCGTGCAACAAGTTTGCATACCTAATAAAAAAAATTGAATCACAAAATTGTGATGTGTGTGCCAAAATAGATGATGTGCAATACTTGTTGGCGCAATGTGTTAAAAATCGCAGGGAAGGACAACATTTGATGCAAAATTTACACCTAAATGCATCTGACATAGAAGTTTTAAACAATCCTGGCGAACCCTATGTCAGAGGCTGCAAAGCTAGTCTGTGACATGGTGGCAATTTATAATACCAATTAATGTTAAGTTAATGTATGTTTTTAGGGTACAATGGGACTGGAATACTTTGTAAAAGTCCCTAAATAAAATAAAAGAAAAAAAAGTATAATGGTTGCATTTAACATAAAATTGGTTTATAACTTTCTTTAAAAAGTTTATTTTCACTTCCTCCAGATATTATCTTAGACATGGCCATTAACGGCTAATAGGGTGCCAGTTTAAGCCCATAGCATCTTGAATAATTGATTCCTTCGTCCGAGGTAAATCTTAGGTAAGCTGCTAATGCATAATTATTATTGAAGCAATCTATTTTTGATCAAATTAATTCGTTAATTAAAGCTTACAGCGCGAAATCATTTTAAACACTCGCATCAATTATTTTGAAACGCTTAGGTTAAGGATGGTTACTAAATGACGGCTCATCTAGAAAAAAAATCTTCAAAATTAGAATATTATTATTAGTTATGTTGTATTATTGTAGTATAATCATCATCTCAGCCAGTAATAGTATACGGCAACTGCTGGACATAAGCCTCCTACCAAAAAGGGGGGCGTTAGACCATGTCTGTCTCCGCTGGTAAAGAACGCCAGAGCTTAGACCAGGAAAGAGTGACTTGAGTTCCATAAGTATAGGTTGCGAGTCGAGGGCAGCTCCTAGCCCTTTACACGGTCCCCAGGAGGGAAGCGTGCTTTTTCAGAATGTTTTCGCAGTGAAACCGGAAACCTAGCCAAATATTCTGTCATGGGTGAGCTCATACAACAGACGTCCAACCACCACTAGGAGGCATTGCGGTAGACTCTCACATTTCTCGAGCTAACACCTAGCTAGAATAATGGTGGTGTGGTACAAACGTAGACGGTTTGTAGTGGGTGCATCGGGACACCAGTGGATTAGGCACTGGTGGACCGGAATCTAGTCAACTTAGCCTCTGGTATAATAAAAGAAATATCTCATATGGTGACAGTTTAGTGTGTTTTCAATACTCAAATATATTTCGGTGCATAAACTGAATTAGACCCCAGGAGTGTTGGTTTTGTGGACTCGTAAGCCAGACTATCCTTACAACATGAATATACACTTCTCGAACTCCAGAAAAATTACGTTGAAATAATATCGCTTAAAGGAAATTAGGCAGAATCGTTTTATTTTATGGATACAAGTGAGTATTCAAATTCACCGGAACAGAAATTAAAGTGTTTTCATTTAAATGAAATTTACCAGGATTAATCACATTACCGGCGACCACGAAATAAAGTGAAATTCGTTGAAACAATCTTTGTTAGAAAATGCGGGCGTTAAATTACTCAGTAACTAGTGTCAGTTACGTGTATTATTATTATTTAACTATTAAAATACATAACGAAAATACAATTCATTTTGCGCTAAAATATCTGAGTATCATTAAAATGTTACTTTAATTTTACGAAGAAAATAAAGAATACTAAAAATTTTATGTCAATTGTTAATAAGCACTATTAAACATTAGTGTTGAAGCTAGAAAACATTAGGTTATTTATAATTAAATTAAAGTTGATGCGGCTCGAATCTGCAACCCTTAAACTTTATAAAACATTATAAAATAAAGCATTTTACAAGCTTTTTTTAACTAACCTGTTTGTTTATTTATTTGTTTGGGTCAAATCTTGCAAGTTAAATTAGACCCAATTGCCAGCATCCTATTGAGCTGAAGTAAACACATTTAGTTCCGATGACAATACAATTATGTATAACTAGCTGTGCCCGCGAACTCCGTTTCGCCATCAAAATGCTTAAAACAGTGTTTAGATTTTTCCTCCATTTTATTCCATAATGATTCAACTTTATTCTGCCTTTCTAGAGCAGCGGCCATTTGGAAATTAACAAATTAAGACAATTATCGTAGGTTCGTAATGCTCTAGGTACTCTTCAGGGCCTTTCATTTAATACCCATATTGCTGGGTTTGAAAACGATCTTTAATCCATTTTTTGAACGGCGGCCATGTTTAATTTAGGGCAATTTTCCTAAGTTCATAATGCGCTACTCTTTGAGACCTTTTATTTGATACCCATATTGCTAGGTTTTTATCCACCTTTTTTGAGCAGCGGCTATGTTGAATTTATGTCAATGTTTCTAGGTTCATAGTGCTTTACTTATCAAGGACTACTTTCATTTGATACCCATATTGCTGGGTTCGAAAACGAACTTGTATCCTTTTTTTAGCGGCGGCCATGTTGAATTAAGGTCGATTTTTCTAGGTACCTAATGCTCTACTCTTCAAGGCCTTTCATTTGATACCCATATTGCTAGGTTTGGAAACGAACTTTTATCCATTTTTTTTTTGAGCGGCGGCCATGTTTTATTTAGGACAATTTTCCTAAGTTCATAATGCTCTACTCTTTGAGACCTTTCATTTGATACCCATATTGCTATGTTTGGAAACGAATTTTTATCCACCTTTTTTGAGCAGCGGCTATTTTGAATTTATGTCAATTTTGCTAAGTTCATAGTGCTTTACTCGTCAAGGCCTTTCATTTGATACCCATATTGCTGCGTTTGAAAACGAACTTTTATCCTTTTTTTAGCGGCGGCCATGTTGAATTTAGATCGATTTTTCTAGTTACCTAATGCTTTACCCTTCAAGGCCTTTCATTTGATACCCATATTGCTAGGTTTGGAAACGAACTTTCATCCACCATTTTTGAGCGGCAGCCATGTTGAATTTATGTCAATGTTGCTAGGTTCATAGTGCTTTATGCATCAAAGCTTTTGATTTGATACCCATATTGCAGGGTTTGAAAACGAACTTTTATCCTTTTTTTTTGAGCGTGGCCATGTTTAATTTAGACCAATTTTCCTAAGTTCATATTGCTCTACTCTTTGATGCCTTTCATTTGATACCCATATTGCTAGGTTTGGAAAGGAACTTTTATCCACCTTTTTCGAGCAGCGGCTATGTTGAATTTATGTCAATATTGCTAGGTTCATAGTGCTTTACTCGTCAACGCCTTTCATTTGATACCCATATTGCTGGGTATGAAAACGAACTTTTATCCTTTTTTTACGAACTTTTATCCTTTAGGACAATTTTTCTAGGTACCTAATGCTCTACTTTTCAAGGCTTTTCATTTGATACCCATATTGCTATGTTTGGAAAAGAATTTGTATCCACCTTTTTTTGAGCGGCGGCCATGTTGAATTTATGTCAATGTTGCTAGGTTCATAGTGCTTTATTCATCAGAGCCTTTGATTTGATACCCATATTGCTGGGTTTGGAAACGAACTTTTATCCGTTTTTTTGGAGCCGCGGCCATGTTGAATTTAGGTCAATTTTTCTAGATACCTAATGCTTTACTCTTCAAGGCCTTTCATTTGATAACCATATTGCTGGGTTTGAAAACGAACTTTTATCCATTTTTTTGAGCGGCGGCCATGTTTAATTTAGGGCATTTTTCCTAAGTTCATAATGCTTTACTCTTCTAGGCCTTTCATTTGATATCCATATTGCTAGGTTTGGAAACGATCTTGTATCCACCTTTTTTGAGCGGCGGCCATGTTGAATTTATGTCAATGTTTCTAGGTTCATAGTGCTCTACACATCAAGGCCTTTCATTTGATACCCATATTGCTGGGTTTGGAAACGAACTTGTATCCACCTTTTTTGAGCGGCGGCCATGTTGAATTTTAGGCGATTTTCCTAGGTTCATAATGTTCTACGCTTCAAGGCCTTTTACTTGATACCTATATTGCTAGGTTTGGAAACGAACTTTTATCCACCTTTTTTGAGCATCAGCTATGTCGGCGAATTTACGTCAATGTTACATTAGGATCAAGAGTCCCGTACTCCCTCTACGCGTAATACTTTTAATAGTTTTAAATGGATGAAAGAGTTTGATTCCTTAGTCATAATGTAAAAACATAATATAACACCTTTCAAAATGCCTTGAAAAGGGTATCTTCATTTTTCAACATTTCAAATATTGTACCGATTTTGTGAAAATTGGCCAAAAATTAAACCAACCTATAAATTTTATATTTGTGACGTGATATTGTCATAAAAAATGCTATATACATTGGTTGTATGGCTTGATCCTTTTTCCTTACCACCACGGTACTACATAAGAAAAATACAATTTAAACTTCTTGGTTGGCAAAATTCAGATGGGCACAGCCAATAACAGAAAAGATTTTTTTTTGCAATATGTAACAGACTTGTCAAAATAATTTCACGTGCGCCATGTTGATTTTCTACATACTTGTCATCAAAAATTTTATATGGTATTTTTTGAATAAAAATAAAAAGTGAATTTAAGCAAATGAAATTATGCCTAAATGTTCTTCCGGAAAATTTTAAGCATTGTGGTGTAAGCCATATCAAATTCTGTCCAGTAGTTTCGGAGATCTTTCCGGACAAACATTTGTACCCCTACGATTTTATTATATATGGAGATGGAGATTATTAGCGTTGTAAATCGAAAATGGCCACTGCAACAAAATGGCGAATTACTAATTTTTGTATAATCTCCGTAATATGGATATCAAATGAAAGGGTTTGGCTTGCAAAATACAGTAGGTACTTTATAAAAATATTCAAACCAAAGATGGCCGCTGCATGCAACAATATGACAGATTACATATTTTTGTACAACCCCCGCAATATGGGTATCAAATGAAAGGGCTTGCTTTGTTAAATACAGAATATTATGAACAAAAATCAAATCCAAGATGACCGCCGTCATAAAATGGAAAAATATAAAATAAATTAAAAGTAAAAGACATTTTTATAACCAACCTTTTATGCTCTCAAAACGAACAAAATAGACTTATGACACATTTTTTTATGAAAACATGAAAAGCTCTTTCTTTGAAGGGAAACTTATTTTATCTTTGAGTATATCGCTGATAGCTTATTTCAATCAATTTATGAACAACACGGAAGGGTTGAGGGCTTGTCTGCGTATAGTCAGGTTAGGCTAGCTCCGGTGGTAACCAACTTGGTCGATATTCTCCAAAGTGAATCTCGTAAAATAGCGGTAGCCAATAAAAGTTTTTTTTGAGTCAAGACGATATTAAAGAATGCAAGATATAGATATCAAAACAAAATATTTAAACGCTTTATCGGCAACTCGAGACGGCTAACAAGAGGCTGTGTCCCGCTTTAGATTTTTGCAGAGCGACTCCATTGTGTCTCTGTATTCTGCTTACTGGATAGTAAACTGAGACAACATATTGAATTGCGCTATCCGTATGGAAACAATTAGATCTGTTCCACACCCATCGGTGAGCACGAAACATTGGGTGAGTTAGGTATTGTCTTTCAGTTAAACAATACAGCTAAGCTTAACTAAGTAACGATGCCTACGCAAAGATTACGCAAAATTCTTCTTTGAATGTATGAATACTACATAGCTGTGCCCGCGAACTACGAATGAAAAATAGTTATCGCTTTAATAGAAGCTCATTCATGTAGGAGGGTGTGGGTGATCGGAATAGTGAAAATAACTTTTATAACTTCAAAGACAATTACAACTTTATATTAAATCAAACTTCAACGTTACACCGTAAGCACCGTACATCTTAGATTTTTACTACAGACTAATAATCATCGATCGCTCGTTTTCTACTCGTATTAGCGTACTCGTAGTAGCGTAGTAGCGTACTCGTAACTAGGTGCTAAGATACAACTTTACCCATTGAGTAATGTATTTTTTTCTTTTATGACATGACATTATTCTAACTTAAACATAACAATTAAAACTTGACACGTATTTTTTTTAGACAACATTCTTAAACTTAAAGGTAAGTAAACATTGTTTTTTTTTGTTGTAGTAATTGTAACATACATTTTTTTGGTATAATGTTTTAATTTTTTTTTTAACTTTAATATAATTTATGAAATAGTATAAGTTTACAGGCTTTTGTTTTATTTATTACCTTAGATAATAAGAATAATCTTAATTCTCAACTCTTTTTTTTTTACATTTTAAAGTTACAATAATCTATGATGAAATATAGTTTACAAACTTTAGTTTTATTAATTACCTTAGACAATAAGAATAATCTTAATTCTCAACTCTTTTTCTAAACTTTAAGTTACAATAATCTATAATGACATATAGTTTACAAACTTTAGTTTTATTTATTACCTAAGACAGTCTGAATAATCTAAATCCTCACCAAATGTACTCCACTGATCAATGTATTACCACGGATGTAAGATTAAAATTTTAAACAAAATTAAATGTAACAAGGTCATCCTTTCATTAGATCTTCGGAGGTGCAAGTGTTAATAGGTCCTTCTGAACTACTGATCATCTTTTTTACCTATCCTTACCTAATTTCTTGATAACTTTATATGGTCCATAGTACTTCTGTTTGAGTTTTAATTGATTTCCAAATTGTGTTCGCTGTATTGCTACTAAGTCTCCCTTTATAAATATATCCTTGTTTTCTATTCTTATTAAAATGTTTCCTATTCTCTTCTTGTATATTGAAAATCTGTGCTTTTGCATCTCTTCTTAAGTCTTCTCTTCTTTGTATAAAATCTCTTCTGTTTTCATCATCTAATAATTCTAAAATGTTCAAATCTTCTTTTAGTCTTAATTTTGTTCCTGTTAGTAATTCAAATGGTGATGTATTTATAGATCTTTGAAATGTGCTATTAATTGCTCTTTGAAGCTGACTGACATGTTTGAGTCGGTTCCTCAATGCACATCTTGGATAGTACTGAAATTATAATTCTATGCATCCTTTCAACTTGTCCGTTGCCGCGTGGGACACCAGTAGTTACTTAAACGTGTTGTATGTTTTCTTTGTTACAATAGTCTGTGAATTCTTTTCCAGTGAAAGCAGTTCCTTTGTCTGTAATGATGCGACATGGGTTTCCAAAATCTTTTTGATGTAATTTAATTTTATCAGTGGTTTCTTTTGATGTTAACGACTTTGTAGGATAAATCCAAACAAACTTTGTGTATGCGTCTATTACTGTTAGAATATAGTTATACATTTTCTTTGCAGAATCTAAAGGTCCTAAATGATCTAAATGAAGTGTTTGTAATGGTAAGTCTCCTTTATCTATTGAATTCAAAAATCCCTCCTTTTTCCCAGACTTCCTATTGCCTAGTACACAAGGTACACAATTTGATATGATTTTTTCTATTTTGTTATCTAAATCTTATATATAAAAATGAAACGCTGTGTGTTTGTCTCGCAAAAACTCTGAAACGGCTCGACAGATTCTTACGAAATTTTCTGTGTGTATTTGAATAAGTCCAAGGAAAGTTTAAACATACAGTTGGACCCGGTAGGTGGCGCTGTAATCGGGCGGGACAACGTCCGCCGGGCCCACTAGTCTTTAATAAAATAGTTATTTTCTATAATATCTTTAATCTTTTTTGTCCAAAATTTCCTATGCCACGTGTTTTCTTAATTATTTCAATATCCATTAATTCCGATACAACCAACTTCTTCTCTATTCCTTTATAAATTACACCATTATCCATAAAATAGTCTTCATATGGCTTGTCTTCGAGAATTTCTCTAATCACCTTTAAATTTTTATCGCTGGTTTGAGCTTGACTAATTCTAAATGTAATTCTGACTGTACAATACCAATATTTCTGCTTAATGTATCAACATGTTTCATTTTATCACCGTTTCTGTGTATCACTGTATAATCGAAATCTTGTAAAAACATTATCCATCTCGCAACTTTCGCAGGCACTTCTTTCTTTGTTAAGGTTTTTTGAAAAGCTTCGCAATCTGTGATAATCTGTGATTGAATTCTTAAATTTTATTCCTACTAAATACTTTCTACATTTTTTCACTGCTTCAATGACTGCAAGTGCTTCCAACTCATAACTGCTATTTTTTTGTTGAGCTTCGGTTGTTTTACGACTCATGTAGTGAACTGGATGCATTTTACCATCAATCGGGTCTCTTTGCATCAAGATTGCAGCGTATCCATACTTGGAGGCATCTGTGTGAAGTTCTGTTTCTAAGTTAATATCAAATATTTTAAAAATAGGATCATTGCATAACATACATTTTAACTGCTCAAATGAATTTTTCTGTTCTTCTTGGAAATAAAAATTACCTGTTTTCAACAAATCACTTAATGGTCTAGCTGAAGTAGCATAATTCTGAATAAATTTTCTAAAATATGAGATTAGTCCAATAAAGCTGTGAACTTCTTTTAAGTTCTTCGGCTCTGGAAATCTTTTAACTGCTTCGATTTTATCTGGTGACGGTTTTATGGTACCATTTGAAATAACATATCCTAAATACTCCACAGATCTTTGTAATAATTTTGTTTTTTCCCAATTAATTTCCAGACCATAATTAGATGCGACATTCAGAACTTGTTTCAAGTGCTCCACAGCTTGAGCCTCGTTTTCAGCCAATATTATAATATCGTCGATGAAAATCAATACTACTCCCTTTGAAATTAAGTCTCTAAATATTATGTTGATGTATCTCATGAAATAAGTGGGACATATTGAAAGACCAATTGAAAGGCCCTTAAAAATTCTAACTGACCTTCTGGGCTGCTGGTAACGAAAGCAGTATATTTTATTGAATTCTCTTCGATTAGTAAATGGAAAAATGCATTTTTGAGATCTAAGGTGCTATACACTTTTACTCTACTTAATTTATCTACGTGATCATCTATAACTGGAAGTGGGTAAGTATCTTTGATAATTTTATGATTTATTTTCCTGTAGTCCACACAAACTCTAATGGCCTTACAAATAAAAACTTATACCGAGGATAATCCTCGGAATAATTTATTCTGTGTTTTGTCTTGTTTTAGCACATGTCAGATGTAATATGTCAAAATAAGACAAAACACGGAATAACTATTCCGAGGTTATTCCGAGGTATAAGTTTTTTATTTGTAAGGCCGTAACACTACCATTTTTCTTTTGTACTAATACTAGGGGACTAGCATACTCTGAATAGCTCCGACGGATTTAGTCAACCACTCGTCTATTTGATGTCTGACTAATTCTTCTTCTTTCAAAGCTAACCTTCTTGGTCGCTGCACAATAGGAGTATCATCTTTCAACACAATTTTCATCTTTATTGGAGACTCTTTTATTTTAACTGGCTTATAATTACTGACTAACTCACTTACTATTGGATTACTAAACAATATTTTTTCTTCACTGTCAACAAAAGTAGATAAGAAGTTCAGATAGGAACTATCATAATAAAATGGTTTAATGACAACAGAACCATTATCAATCAAAATTGTAGTACTTGCGAGAAAAGTTTGGCCTAAAATAATCTCATATGGAATTACACCTTGTGGTACAATATAAAAACAAACATTATAAACATGATTATCGATTTCTAAATTAGTAAAAAACTTACCAGTTGAGTACACCTTGTGAGAATCAAGTCCAATTAAAGTTAGCTTTTCCTCATCCCAACATGTTTCTAGCTTATCCAACAAATCTGACGTTATTAAATTTAAATCACTGCCCGTATCTATTAAACAAAGCACTGTAATATTGCCCATTTTCACACTTTTCACCGATTTATTTAACGATCCATCACTGTTTACACTTAACACACTAAGCTGCCGGTCGCCATGATTGTTTTCGTTCACATTTGACATTGACATCTGCTCGTTCACTCGTTCATGCCGGGCCGCACGAAGTTCACATTCATCGCATCCAACATGACAAAAATTCACCCCGCGTTCATTCGTTCGTGGAAATCGCTCACTCCTCGATGCAGCAGCTGCCATCTTTGCTCTGCACTGAGTACCTACTAATATGGCCGTACATATTACATTTGAAGCATTTGACACCATTTTTAGAAGTATTCGCTAAATGTTCTTGACTGCCACATTTAAAACAATGCTGCACTGACCTCAAATCATGTTTAGGTTTAAGCTGCTTCACTGAATGCTGACGTTGCTCAAGACTAGTGCCCTCGCGCTTCTTTGTTTTCATAAGCTCATATATTTTTAACCTTTCTTTTAATACTGTGGTATGATGTCGTACCATACAAAATAGCTTTATTCGACTCATAATCTTGAATACCATCTATAATATACTGTATTGCAACATAGTCAGGAAATTTCGCTCTCTTTCCTAGTTCTTTCATGGTCAGCATAAATTGGAAATATGATTCATTACTGCGCTTTTTTCTGCTACTCATAATCTCATGCATTTCTTTGCTGTTTACTGCATCAGGAAATTATTTTAATAATGCGGATTTCAAATCATCATAATTCTTAAACGGTTTCTCTGATCGGAGCCACAATTCTGCAGTACCCGTAAGAGATCGTCGCGCAATTATCAATTTTTGTCTCGCCGTCCATTCAAATATTTCCGAATTATCGTCAATATCCTCCGCCTATTTACTTGAAGAATAAGTAATATCATCGCCACTAAATTTTGTGATCGTGTCCGCCATCTTCCAACCATGCGAATCGTCATTCTTTTTTTCTTTACGTAATGCGCCTTCATCATCTTCGCTTGCCATAGCCATCGGGTCTCACCTTGCTTATTAATTACAATATTTATAAAGTTTACTTCGAACTGATTATTTTTCGCCTTTTTGTTACGTGTCGAACGCTACCAAGTTTTTTTCCGCCGCCATGCACACTATCCGATTTCACCCAACAAACAATTTTGCTTTGATCCCGGACGAGTATTTGTAGGAGGGTGTGGGTGATCGGAATAGTGAAAATAACTAAAATTACAACTTAATATTAAATCAAACTTCAACGTTACACCGTAAGCACCGTACATCTTAGATTTTTACTACAGACTAATAATCATCGATCGCTCGTTTCCTACTCGTATTAAAGAATAGACCAATTATTGAGAGCTACTTTTTTTTAAATGCAAAGATAATGAAATTCCTACATTCATATAATAAACAGAAAGAAAATATCGGTTTTCAAATAACTATAAAAACAACCAAGATTTAAGGTATTAAAGATTTTTCTCCATCTCTTTCAAGCGAAACGGCAATTTACATGGAGTTTATATGGCCGTACTCAACAATGACGTCATGGTTGATTGACGGATCTCTTTGTCTAATCGCTTCCAAGTTAACAGATTAAAATGCTTGTATCTAATGTATTTCTCAACCGATTTCAATTCTTATTTAACATGATTGCATCTTTTTTTATGGTATTTTAATATTTTATGAGGAGACGTGAAAATTAGAATTCAGTCATCATCCCAATTGTCAAAAAAATATTCTGCAGAGGGCCACTTATCACCTAGGGGTATAAAAAATAACCTACGATCTATTCTCAAGACCTTTTTCTTTTGTCCATAGTCAGAGTGATTCGGGACTGGGTAACCCTAGCTCCGAAACTCCCCGGGATAGCCCGGCCAGCAACGGGCCGTGTCTTTATATTTGTGGACCTATTTTCAGACCTACCAAATATAGGTACACAAAAAATACATAAAAGCGGTCCATTTCGGGGGAATTCGAAAAATATTAAAGGCAGTTAACAAAAACTACTCTCTCACGAAACTCGTTATTGCATTGCAATAATAAGGTATTTTGTCGGTTTTTTTTATTGCAGAAAATTGGCAAACAAGCAAACTGCCCACCTGATAGTAAGTGGTAACAGTCACCTATAATACATGTGGCTCTTGTGAAATTCACAGCAAAACTGCAACCCCCAAAAGAACCACAGTGTACGTTGCCAACTTGTGACACCAGATGTAAAGTCACAGTATCCAGTAATTTCACTGCCATATCTTACCCTTCAAACCGGAACACAGCAATGCAAGCACTGCTGCTTTGCGGCAGAAAAAGGTAAGACGGAGGTACCTAAGCAGACGAACCTGGTACAGTTATTATTATTTTGTTTTTATTATACATACAGTACAGTAATTTTTGGTTAAGGTTTCCTCGTCATTTCTTGGCTAGAATCTCAAATATCAATATTTTCGTCAGGTTCTGGTTCGGCCTTAACCATGAATTCTTGTCCATCCATTCCGAAATAATACCCAATCAAAGATTCAATACAACTTTGATTGGTGGAGTACTATTTAGCTATAATATTTCTCCAGTTAAATAATTTATAACGAAATACAAGAAATGTCAATTTAAAAAAATATTTTTTAAAATTGATTTTCTATTCGATTGAAGGAAAGTGAGCGTTTTATAGCATACTAGCTGTGTCCGCGTACTACGTTTCCCCATAATAATTTTCAAAAAAACACCCTTATCACGTAGAAGTATAAAAAATAGTTTACGACCTACTCTCAAACTACTAAATATACACAAAAAATTTCATAAAAATCGGTCAAGCCGTTTCAGAGGAGTTCGGTTACAAACACTGTGACACGAGAATTTTATATATTAGAAGATTTATGGTGTACTTATTCAATTTTTTTACTGTTCAATTTTTGCAATTTTGGTATAGAAACGGATTTAATTGCTAAAATTCAAATTAAGTATGGAGGAGGAGGAGCTCGGTGGCATAGTGGTTCGAATGCATCGGTTTCAATATTGTAAATAAAGCAACCTTCACTATGGTTAGGCCCTGGATGGGTAACCAAAACTTTGTGATGCGCTTGCTATTGCAACCATTTCTACCCATCAATCCCCATTGGGCCAGCGCGTGGTGGTGCTATAGCTCATACTTCTCATGTTTCTTCCATGTAGAAAGGCCTGTGCGCAATAGTGAGGCATAGAATGTGATGATGATAATGACGTAGACACCTGTCAGCTGAGCAAGACTTAAATTGGATTAAAAAATAAGATATTTTCTTTATTCACGCAAATAACATTTTAAAAGCGTTCCAGGTTTTCTTGAACCTTGAATAAAAAATTTGACATAAGTCTAGTAAATTATTTGCCGGAAATGTTTGCGGGAAATATCTTCTTTTAAGACTCTTTTCTACCTTAGATTTCAGTCTACAATTCAAACACTGAAGGACGTAACTGTACAACTTATTCATTTTTTGATAGACGTTATAACACTGTTTAGTTATATTAAACATTGAAAAACGCCATGTTACTGTCATTGTTTGATAAGAAAAGCATGATTTGTTTTGAGACTTGACACTGGTTCGTTTTGAGAAGTCTCCAACGATATCTACTTTATGTCACTTTTAAATTCACATGAATTATTTATAACAGTTTCATTAAGATATCTTCAGTTTAGATCTATATATTTTAAGGAAAACATACTTGTTTAACCCTGAATGGGTTATACAAACATACTCTCCTTAAAATATGGTCCTAGATACTCGTATAAAGGAACGCTTTTTAACTTGTGACTTGTTAGATGTCAAGTCACAGTACCCAGTAATTTCTCTACTTGTCCGATGGTGAGGTGAGGATATCTCTACTTGTCTCTACTTATCTGATGGTGAAGATACAAAGAGGCGGTACCCGGTGCAAGACTAACCGTTACGGGTAGACAGGGCCAGATTTACCTATGGGACCATGTGTGCCCGGGCCCATACCGGCAAATTTTTATGGGCGGCAGAGCGGTAAACAATTGGAATTCGGAAAATATTTATTGTTTCAGTGACCGCCATTTTGAAAATGTAATAGACCTGTCAATACCTTCAATTTGACACCCCAACCAACATTTATGTAGAATTTGTGTTATTATTTACTGTTATTGTATTGCACAGAGGAGGCAAGCGGGACGTTAGCGGAGCGGAATTATTAATAATGTTCGTGTTACTATGGACCATGCCACATAGACACCGCCCGCGGAAGCGGCGCATCGCGCTTTGTTTTAAATTTTGTAGGGCCCATTTGCGTGAAATATGTTTATCCGGCCCTGCGGGTAAGTACTAATCCGTACAAGACAAACATCCCAACTCTTTCTTAAGTGCACATGCATAAGAAACAGGTTGGGACTTGTCGGTACCAACTACCTTGACTAGGTTATACGCGCTAGAACTATTGTTAATAAAAACTAGTTGTAGTTAGTCTGTTACCGAAACCAAGTAAAGCAAACACTAAGCAATCTAATCTGTGACTAAGCATCGTAATCGAGCTTCGTAGAGTCTGACACACGAAACATAAACCTGACATTTTTTCAAGTAGCAACACTGATACAATGTCCCCATGTAGTTTAGTTCAACATGGTGATTTTGATACTTTGTAATAAACAATTTCATTATATTTTTTTCTTAATTTCTGTCCAAATATTACAGATATTAAGTAATTTTAACATTCATGAAATCCAAATACAGCGATTTCTTATAAAAGGTTCATTGTTGGAAGTTCATTGAAACTAAACATTACCTAATATTTAATGTTAAAAAAGTATCAAATCCTTTTTTCCTACTATATTCTGTAGAATATAGTAGGAAAAAAAAAGAAAAAAAAGACAATCCTTTCACAAATTTTACATTCTAAATTTCTACATAAATAAAAAAATATTAGAATATTTCAAGTATCAAAATGTATTTTACCTTATGTAGACAGTATTACCAGAGCTAGAATTTTTGAATTTGCCGCTTTTTTCCAAGCTCATGTTTCGTGTGCCAGACTTCTATATAGCACCGCCAAGTAGTGGCTTGGCATAAAAACCCCATATATGCCACCACGCACTATCAAACAGACGACTCTAGTTTCCATCGAAATTCCCTCTCGTATCAGTATCTATTCAGTGTGGTTAAGATGTTACTAAACCATTGACTGAGACTTTAGTGGCACATAATTATAATGATACTTTCACTTGCACCATTTTACGGTAGTTATTAGATTTTGAATGTCAACTGCTTCATTTATTTACCAATAACGTACAAATACAAACAGCGCCCTTGTTAATATGAGACAAACTGATACACTAAAATTTGTCAATGCCATTACGAAATCCTAGTGGTTTGGAGGCCTTCAACCCCCGTAACTTCCCTTGGGATGCAAATATTCTTATTAGTTCTACCTGAGGAGCGGTCGCCATATTTCACGGGAAAATAATAACAGTTTGTCTGATTTTCTTAATTGTCAGTCTACTAAACATTTTAGAAGGATTCTTTGTGAGGTCCTGGCAGATCGAAATATAGGCAGTTAATATCAGGAGATGCTCCAGGTAAGGCTAGATGGGTCCCGAAGGAGTAGCCATACACGATTGATAGCCTCTTAACCTGTTCAATAGCCTGTATCTGCAATCACATGTTTCCCTGTGTTCGACTCTGTTCTCAGATTAACGTGTACAAACGTTTGCAAATTAAAAGCTGTTACTTTCAAGGAAGGCTTATCTTTTGTATTTAGGAAATTCATGTGTTGTGTCCTATGGACTTTAGTCGTTAAATAAGGGGAAATCTGCTGAAATCATAACTATATTTTTTTAAGTAAATTATTAATTAAAACCACAACAAACTTAGCAACATTCGTTTACCAATAAGTCGAAGGTTAGAAGAGGTAACCGAGTGTACTGGAATTGAAATTATTTACAGTAAAAACCAGTAAATGATCTTCGTTGCTGAGAAATGTATAGCAGCAAAATACAAAACTCAAATGGTTATTTGGTTTGTCAGGAACCTAGAATCGAATAAATATTTATTAATTACGGTAATATCTCAAACTTGGTCAAACACTTCCACAGTTTCAACTTTGAGTAAAAATTACAATTGCGGCTCGTGGACCTTTCATTTCGCATAACGCTGTTTGTCATAAATACCTACGTAGTAATCACTATCCATAAACATCGAATAGCATAACATTTATATCTCATAATTATTTGTTTGCATAATTTAAATGACTCAGAGCTATCCAAAATTATATTATTTGTAAGCATAATTAATGAAATGCCTGATTTCTTTTTACGTAATATTGGTGGTCCTTAAATCCTTTACCATAATTTTGTGCGGCATAATATTATGAAATCCTTTGTCTTCATCTTTTGGCATAAAAATCTGAAGTATTTCGTCCTTTTAATATTGTACACAGGTTTCAGTAACAAAAACGAATTGTTGAAAAACCGACACCACGTAGTCTTTTTTGTCCTACCCCTAGAGTACAATTTAGAACCACGTGGTGACCCGTGTCCTGAAGAACAGGTGGTCTGAAGGCACGCCGCGTCGTCGCCGCGGCTGAGGCTGGCCTGCGAAGAGGATCAGTAAATCGAAACTTTCGAGGTGAGCCTTAAAACCATCTGTGACGTGTACGCGTGGGACCATCGGAGCCCCGCAGCGCCGGAGTCATGACAGAAGCCATGATTCCCTGCTTGCTTGCATGCCTGCTTGCATGCTTACTTGCATGCCTGCTTGCGTGCTAGGAAAAAACTTACATGCATCATATTGTTAATTTAATATGCTTTGAGAAATTTTGCGTAATCTTTTGAATATTTGTGATTAATATGCTATATAAATTAATTATGCTTTGAAATACAATGCGACAAGTTGTTCTGTGTTTCGATTTTATGGATATTAATACGAGGATCGCACTTATGAGAAATAGTTCTGCCAAATTATAATTGGTTATTGTTGCGGCGTCCAGCCTTCGTAGCTAAGTCTATGCCTGACATCATTTGACGAGTATTATTGACGGACGATGACAGACGGATTTATTATTGAGACTGAGACAAAATAAGATCAGACACAAAAGGACTTTATTTTGTAAATATTAATACTGTGTTTTATTGACGGCGATTATCATTAATCTGCTTCCTGATTATTATGCGTTATGACGATTATTTCAATGGAAAATATGCAATATGATTTGTAACATTGTTTTTATGACAATAATTAGAGAGCCTTGCGCCCCTTAAATTTATTTAAATGCAAACTGAAAGGTTTTAAGTCTTACAATTTGATCAAGGATATTAAAAATTATCGGTTATAATCCAGAGACGTCAAAGAGGCTAAGGCTCGAAGATTTAGAATTAAGGAAAACTTAATCAGCATCCTCTAACAACTTAATAACATTATTTCGGATAAAATAATTATCCTCTCAATTATCACAGAAAAACTTTTATACATTTTTTCCCTCCATCATCTGCCCCTGCTTGTTATCACTTTTTTTTCGTTTCTGCTGATTTAATTTCATTATATTCAAAGTATTTATAGACTTAAGTTTAAACTCATTACTGAATAAGTCACTCTATTATTATACTGGCTTTCCGCTCGCGGCTTCGCCCGCGTTTTTATTGTGTTCCCGTGTGAATTTTATATTTTCCCGTACGAAAAATAATTTTGTAGCCTATTATATAATATATAAGACTGTAATTTATATTTAGAAGCTAGGAAAATAAATTTCATAGAAATTGGAGCAGATTTTAAATATTTTCCATAGAAACTTTCAACCCCTATTTTGCACCCTAAGGAGGTGAATTCCAATAAATCATGAAACACGTATTCAATGAAATCTTTTTAAGAGCATGAATCTTTTTAAGTTTTATCAAAATCGTTGCTAATTTAAAGATTTTTCCATACAAACTTGCAACTCCTATTTTGCAACACCTATTTCATCCCTTCAGAACTATTTCTTTTTAAATCCCTTCTTAGTCTGCGTCCGCATTTTGAATTAAAACAACTGTCCAAATTTCACGTTTCTACCATTAGCGGTTACTGCTGTGCGTGCGTCTATAAATGGGAACTTTTCCTTTTATATATATAGATTATTATGATTCGTTTTGATCAACTTGGACAAACATGAGATACCTTTCAAGATATGTATCTCGTTGATGACCCAATATTAAGGCAAAAATGTATTATTAAGTATGTTTACTTGCATAAAACATAACAGCAAACAGTGCGCAATTACTACGCGGGTCTATGTACGTCATCATGATTTCATCCTTATGAAAGCCCACTGTTGGACTTAGGCCTCCCCCGAGGATCTTCGAACCAATCGATCTTGTGTTTTTGGCATCCAGTGACCTTCACGCTCTGTCGGTGACTTTAGTTCTTCGAAGAATCATCATTTCTGATTTCTCTTACGTGGAGTAACCTCAAGCTTTTCTATAAGCTTTTCAGTAACCTGGAGCCTATGATTTACCTTCTTTTGGTAGCAAGACGTCGCGGCTGCAATGCAAATCAGTACATAAGAATCATCATCATCATCAACAGCTCATATACGTCCCCGCCGAGAGGCTCGAGCCTACACTATACTAGGGCATTTAGGCCTTAGTTAACCACGCTGGCCAAGTGCGGCTTACGGTCGGTTTCAAAATTCTATCTATCTGTGGATTTGATTACTAGCGATAGGCTTTTGACATTAGCTCCATACAAAATACGTCAAAATTCTATCTCCAGTAAGCAAATCCACAGATAGATAGGATATTGAAATCGGTCGTTAGTCGACTTCACACACAGCCTGTAAAGAAATTTTCTCTTCACAGGTGTGTACATGTTTCCTCACGATGTTTTCCTTCACCGTAAAAGCGTCGAATAAACGTACGTATAAATTCAAAATTTGAAAACACATCGGTACTTGGCGGGGTTTGAACCGCTACCTCCCGATTGGAAGGGGACGTCCTTACACACTACGCCATCGACTATGACGTAAAAATAATTTCCCTAAAAACTGGGATTTTAATACTTTATGTAGTGATAATTAAATAGTGCCCTTATTTAGCTTACTTTTATTTTAATCCTTACGGCACTGGACCTGGAATCCTGTGATAGCCTTTTTGTCGGTAATTGACGTGAAGTACGAACACAAAGCTTTAATTATATAAAAAAATATTATGTCTAAATTATTAACTGTTAAATCTTCTACATGCATACATCCTAAACAGATTGGGAAGCACACACTCATATACAGGGTAAATTTTTTAACTGTGCCTAGATGCCGAAATCCGAAACTATTACAGATATCAAAAACTACTCAAGGAGGCCTCGGGACAGATTTTGATAAAAACTAAAACTGCATCATTAGATTGTTGAAAAATTTATTTTCTTTGGCCTTTGTATTTGAAAAAAAAACACATCCAGAGATCTAAAATATACGCAAATACCAGCAAATCAACAATGATTTTGCCCACCACTATGCTTAGCCGCTTAAAGGCCGGTCCACACAGATCAGTGAAGTCGCAGTTCCAGCACAGTACTGCCATCGTGATAATTATTCTTTCGCGCACTTTCTTTATGAACGTAACTACACCTGTCAGTGTCCGTGAGAACACAGGGCTTTGACACCCGTATTATACACCTATTCCTTTACCACAACCTTACCTCAGACCTTAGGAATATAATTCCTCAAAGTCGGTATTACAAGTCATTCCTCTCAATTCTCAGCAAACAATTGCCAAACAATGTCAAAATTTCATGAAGTAACTATGTACCTTTTCTTTTCTGAAACGGTACCTCTGTCCCTATTAAAAACACAAAACGGCTTACGGGTATCCCCCCGGATACCCGTAAGTATCCGTATTCGTAGTAATTATCAAATAATTAACTACTGATACAAGGGGCTCTAAATCATCAACAAATTAAATTAAATCACCCATTACGAATGTCAACAAGAAATCACGAACAAGAGTGAACACTAAACAAAAATCGGTTTCAGGTTATGTATAAGGTAGGTCTTGAGGTACCTTAGCTAAGGAAATAATGAGATAAGAAAGGACTAAAATACGAATTTTCATAAAATCCGCCATTTTGAGAGATTTTTTCCAAAGGAATTGTCTTATAATACGAGCGTAAGTAACGTTCATAGTGAATGTCATCATCACAGCTCATATACGTCCCCACCGAGGGGCTCGAGCCTACCCTATGTTAGGGCGATCAGGCCTTAGTCAAACCACGCTGGCCCAGTGCGGATTGGTTGACTTCACATACACCATTGAATTTCTTCGCAGATGTATGCAGGTTGCCTCATGATGTTTTCCTTCACCGTTAGAGCGTCAGACAAATGTACATTTGAGATTCGAAAAACGAAAAACACACATTGGTAGATGGCGGTCTCGAACTTGGACCTCCCGATTTGAAGACAAATGTCGAGTCTACTGCGCCACCGACGAATAGTGAATGTATGAAAGAATAATTATTACGGTGGCGATACCGTGCCGGAACTGTGACTTCACTGATCCGTGTGAATCAGCCTTAAGTCTCTTCATGGAAACTGGGGTTGGGCAATATCCCACCCCACCACACTGACCCAATTAGGGTCGGTGGGGATAGGGTTACCATATGCCAGGCTTTCGCCTGATTTGGTAGGCATTTTAGCACTTGATCATGCGTCAGGCGTTTTGAACATCCGCGCCGGTTGCGTACGTCACGCATGCAGCATGATGCACGCAAGTTCATTTTAACTAAAAAGCCAAACAATTGCGTCGTTACAAAAAAATGCCTCGTCAGAGAAATATTGATGTTTTTAATTAAAAATTTCAGTCAGCAATGTCTTTTTTTCCTACTGTGCATTTGTTTTATTATCCTTATAACCCGGCATTTAGTTCGTAAGTCATGCATAGATTTCTTCAGAGATGGAAACACTAGGTGGTGAGCACCAGACCATGGAGCTATGGAGCCTATGCCACCTTGTCAAAGCCAAAGTCAATATACTTTATTAAGATTGCATAATCACTCTTAAACGTCAAAGAAGCTACGCGAATGGTTCACAAGTCTGCGGCGGGAGACCTTGTACTGGAAAGAACCAGCAAGAAAACCAGCAAGGGCAATTTTTTTTCTCCGTGTGTTGTTACAGAGTCGTTAATTGAAAGCTGACCTCAAAGCAAAGGTTTGAGTTCAACTTCCATTACAAGATTAGATGTGTCAGTTCTCTTCTTACTGTGTCGTTGCCAATAATTAATATTTGTTTACATAAATAGTTATACACAACGACACGATTCTTTATCTTCAGGTTAACACTAGGCATATTGGCATTATTCAAATAATGTTTGACTTTATAATATCCTTTACTCATTAGAGTCTTTTTTACATGCGTTTTGCACTCATGAAAAGGCAAATCAGTAACATGTTGTAAAAAGTTATACATTTCCCCATAAACGAGCCTCTAGTTTTTGAAGCCTGTATGTTGGGACGGCAAGTTTATTTTTATTTCTTGTGTTTGAATGGTATTTACAAGAATTGTATTTACAAGGACAAGAAAATCGCAGCTCTACACGTTCTATATTCGACTGCCCACCCCTTAATTCAAGGTACCTCTCTTACAAATTACACTTTAATTAGTCACAACGTTTCGTATTCACTGAGTAACCAATGAATGAATCATCGAAATTGCTCGTAATAGATTGATTGATGAATTGTTACAAACAGTATGATTACTTCATACAATTAGTGTCAAAACGTTGCCCAAGCGCTTAAAGGTGGGTACTGACCGGCGTTACAGGCCGTAATGTAACATGTTACAAAGCGAGCATTCGTGCAGTCAGTACGGGAAAACTAGCGAGCAGCGAGCTGCATGTTGCTCGCTCTAGTGCGTCACCCGGTTGTTGGTTTTTCGACGAATCCTTTGAGTGTTACGCGATTTTGTCAGTACGCGAGTCTTCACAAGCGTACGTGACATAATCGGCCTGTTTTATATGTCGTATGATGGAGTGGGACAAAGACTACACTCTTTATTTCATAGATAAACCAAAATATAAACACGATAAACTACCAGACACGTTTCTTTTTTTATTTATTTGAATTAAACAATAATTGAGTAAAATTAAAGATCCCAACACAACTAGGTCATCCGACATCTTGACTGCGAGTGGAAACGAATCTGGAGCACGGGCGCGCAACGAGCATGTTACACAGTTTTTTAACAAACGGCGTAACGTAATATGATCGTTGAGAACGATACATTACATTACGACCCGTACCGCCGCCGGTCAGTACCCACCTTAAGGCTAAAGACAGAATGCTACTGCCAGAAATAAAATATTTAAAAATAGAATCTCAAACCTATATTTGTCGTCAGGTAGCCATATACAGCATTATTGTTTTAAAATAAACAAATCCAGAACAAGTTCGTTTCCAATTTCGAAAAAATTACTTACAGGTGAGTGAGACTAAAAGCAAGGGCTGCCTTAAAAATTAAAGGACTTGATTTTTTTTACTAACAAGTATAGTTAGAATAATTCATTATCCACAATCCACATAATATAGTTTCTATATCTAATTGAGTGGAAGATCTCTAAAACTAGCGATAAGCTCGCCTTTGTATGTCCATGTTTATTAACAAAATGAATAAGTAATATACTTTTCCTTACTGATACTCAGAAAGTAGGTCTGAAGTTTCCCGAGAAGCGTGTTGAAAGAAATACTTTCAGCCCTAGGGAGAATAGTTTTCAACTGACGGCTGTCAAATTATAGAAAAAATAGTTCCGTTTTCACATTTCTATTGAACCATGTTCCAACTTTCTATACAACCACTCAATTACAGTGCGATGTAAAATTAAAATAACATAAAGTATTCATTAAAGAATATAGTTTTAGACTTTTTTATTATTTACTTTCAACTAATTCTTTAAAATAACATAGATTTGGGCAAAAAATTTACCATTTTTTCTATGATTAAAGTGAAAAAATTGCTGATCTTCATTTGTTTTATTATACTTGAGTATTATTATACTTCAGTATAGCAGAGATTTGTATTAACATAATGAGTTCATCTGATTCAAATATGGATTTAAAGCGTAATTTGAAGCTATTGATGATACTCTATATCATTGTAAATTATTGACTATATATTTGTCTGAAGTACTTACAAAGAAAAACCAAAAAATAATTTACAACTGAATTAAAATCTCTGGGTTCTAAATTCAATATTTTTTTCACCAAATATTATCATCAGCTATATTCTCACTCGGCGTTAGCATAGCATACAATCACTTTTCAGCCCGGTTAATGGGGTAATTCCACTGTAAAATCACCCGGGTAAAATCTGGAGCAACTGTAAAGTTACTGTACTGTAAGGTCCATTCGAGCACATTCACATCTAGGTTACGTATTGACAACGCATGCTAAGCCGTGGGAACCATCAAATAATATGTAATAAACCAAAGAGTTATGTAATGAGAAATCCAGACATAATTCCACCAAATAAATCTGTATTGAGTAAAATCCTTCCGTTGCTGTTCTGATCGCTCGTCTTAATTTCCTGAACATTTTATTAATTAGGTAATATCATAAAAATAACTAATAATACGAGTATTATTTATATAATATCCAGTTTTATTTTACGGACCTTGTCGAGTGCCAGCGACGTGTTATGTAATATTTTAGATATTAAAACAGTCTTTTGGACCATTTAAAATATGCATATACGAATTTGCAGTGAATATAACAGGATTCATATATCTCGAATTCAGACATATTTAACGATAGCTTCCAAAAGTATAGAAGTGGGCGTAGCAAGAAGTGGTCAAAAACAGAATTAGTCATATCCAGAAGGGGACATTAGAAGAAGTGGTCACAGAGCGCCTAAACGGTATGAGCTACCTGCAATAACTTTAATTGATAATATTTAAAAGTAAGTTTAAAAATGTCGCGTGTGATCGTTTTGACCAAATATAAGCATTGTTTAATGCTGATACGTTGAGTGCTATACGCCGTTTCAGTGATGCATATCAGAATTGAAGTTTATTGTGAAAATGTTTTGTGAATGTCTCAATATGTATCATGTGGCAGTACTATACATAAATAAATAAATAAATGCACTATTGTGTTGCACGATAAACTAAAAGACAACTTAGAACAGAAACGCCACGGCACCACAACTAAAAAATTAATAAAACAAAAATATATATATATATATATATATTAATAACCCTTTAAGCCCATTAGAAATCCACCAGGATCGGTTTGCCTGCAAAGCCCTGAGGACCCACCACTCATCACCTCCCCTTCTTTAAATTAAATGAAGGTGACGCTGGAAAGGCTGCCAACAGCAAAGATCGACCATAAAATTAAAATTGGTATTTTCCCACGTGCCTTGACGTTTATCGTGATTTTTGAATATCTGCATTCACATTGTACATTGTGTTGTTGCTCATGAATTACGATTTTTAAATGCAAATACACATTGTACATTGTGTTGTTGGTTATTAATTACGATTTTTGAATGCAGATATACATTGTACATTGTGTTGGTGGGTATTAATTACGATTTTTGAATGCAGATACACATTGTATATTGTGTTGTTGGTAATTAATTACGATTTTTGAATGCAGATACACATTATACATTGTATTGTTGGTTATTAATTACGATTTTTGAATGCAGATAGATACACATTGTATATTGTGTTGTTGCTTATAAATTACTATTCACAGGCAATATTATAATATAATTATTATTTGTATACTAGTTCGACAAATAAAACAAGTATTGTTTCACATTGCCACTCACCAGGACCTTTCTTGGGTCTATTGCTGGTCATCATTATACATCGGATCATTATCCGTATTATTAACTACACATATATTTTCATTAGACTTTCTTAAAAAATTAGGAAACTTTTGTTTATTTGAGAATACCAGTTTGTAGTACGGGTGTAAAAAATATAGGTGATCGCGCACATATATTTTATGAAAAAAATAAAAAATACAGGCTATTATACCCCCGGAACAGATAAAAGTAATTTATTTTATTTTTGTGGTTTTACCGTAGGCACTTGAAAATATACAAGTTCCTTCTTCAAACGATATCCAGTATAGTGCTTTTCTCAAACATGCGAATAAATTAAAACAATACTATATGATGAATGTGTTTATTTAGAAATACAATTGAAACATTTCCAAGTATCTGTCCCTCGATTTCGATTATAAATTGTTTTCATTAATTGCTTTTGTCTTCTTGAATCTCGGATGGTGTTAAAATATCTTCATCACTTAAAGAACAGTAAATCCGCGTGCAAATATCGATTTCTTTTTAATTAATGTAGCGGAGCATTCTTTTTATTATGCCAGTATGATATATAAATAAAATTTAAGTGAGTTACCTCTTTAGTCAAACATGTACGGGCTTTAAAAAGTTCGTTCCATTTTCGAATTACATTGCCGGCCGCTCGAGCACGCCAATTAAAAAATTGCCGGAGGCTGTCTGACCCCGTACTGCAACTACATTTTTTCCAAAAAAAAAGGTCGTATAAGATATGGTCGTAATTCATAGCTGTTTGAGAAAATTATATTATTGCAAACATTTTTTGTTTTGCAAAACTCAACGCGCCAAAGCTTCTAATGGTTGACAAAGCGACGAAAACCGTAACACAATGAATAGTGTGACGATATAGGAACACAAGTATAAATCCCTTGACAAGAGCAACGGGGTTCAAGAGCTCACAGGGCTCATGGGGACGAGAGCAATGTGTAGATGTTGTGATAGATGTTATCAATAGTCACAAAAAAAACTGATTAATCGACATTTTTCATTGCCAAAGGCACATCACTAAAACACGGTGGTCAATCAAACCAATTTAAATATATGATTTTATCAAATTTGTAAATGAATATTGCAATATATTTGAATAGCAATTTAATTAAGTTCATATTTCCAGAACAATTTCATGAAATACAGAAGTTGTGAAGCTCGTAAATAAACGTTCTCTTCTATATGATTAAATGCTTTTTTCGTAACATTTTTTTCCAAATAGTGTGTGAAATTTACAAACTCAATATTTAATTAAATGACGCACACTTTTAGAATACGCCAAAAAATACATCAGCTATCAGTTCGGGAACAACTTATAACTGATTGATGCAATTTAAGGCAAAAGTTAAGAAAAATATGAAGTTTTCCTTATTTTTAAAATCAGAACCCTGGGTGCTTAAGAACAAATATCTCTGTTTAACATACTTTGTGACTGACCCATTTGGAATACGATAATTTTTAATATGTTTACGAAATCAATTTAAATATTAATTATTAATACTTATTATTTAACAATAAGTACTGTGTTTGACTACGTGCTATTTTACCATTAACTAGAATATTAACATATCTACTAAAAACAATCATTCAGGTTAAGTTGACTTTAAAAATGTCACGTTGTTGAGTTTTAGAAAAATGTAACCTACATTTTTAATGTTATAAAAAATTCCAAAACCACTCGATATATTTTTTCACATAGGTACAGAAATAGAATCTAAATACCCTTCAAAGCGAGGTGTGGTTGGGTTCGACTAATATAAATATATCTAAAAATGTGATTTTCAAAATTACAAGATTAGATTTTGCATTAAAAATAATTTTAGTTCTTTTCCTCTAAAAGTAAACCATGAAATGGGATACATTTTACAACATATTTTTATTATAAGTGATTCACAGAGTTATTTGAATTAACTGGTGAAAATAAGACAGAAAAATCATAAAAATCAAGTCAACATTTTCATATTAATGCTAAGATTAATTCGAGCCTATTGTAACTTATAGTTGAATAGTTTAAAAAGCTGAAAATAGATGTCAGTATTTTTTTGTTAAAAAAATAAATTAGTGTGCGCGATATAACCATTAAATCCAAATTTTCACATGAAATAAATATATATTTCGAACATTAATAAAATAAAATTCGATGCAGATTTTAAAGTTTAAAAATATTTTTGGCAACCGTGATTTCTATCCTACAAATTCACGAATGAAAAAACTTTCCTGTTAATCAGCGCAATTAAAAATATGTTATTAATTATGTTATTTTTTACGTTTTCACTGGGGCTAATTGACGCCCCTGAAGTCCGATAGAATTATTTGACATGCTTCTTTTAATTGACTCCACCGCAATCTGTGACGTACTCAATAACATATTAAAAGTTCCTTCAAATCCTAAATCGAACCGGTGGAAAAGTTTTCACGTAACCCTCTAATACACACAAAGAGGTCTTAAGCAATTATTACCATTTCTAAGACTTACCTTAATACCGCCGGCGAAACGCGATACTACCAACTTATCATAACTTTTCGCTACCCAGTCTGGCACTTGTAGCAGCGCGCGCGAAACCCGACAACTGGCCGTAGCGCGCCAAAACCGCGCTACTTACGTGTGAAACGGGCCAATCGCGGAGCACGCACGCCTCCGCTCCTATTTAACGGCCAATCGCGTCAAAGGTGACACACTCGAAAAGTTTAATAGGTTTTTCGTGTTAGCAATCGTATTAATTATCGCCAAGTAATGGTGCCCATTATCCAATAGATAATATCGTACACGCCGCCCGATATGATGCACTCGGCGCAACATTGAAATCATTATTACAAAATTTGCCGACTTCCTCTAATGGGTTGGTTTTGGCTATCTCTTTTAGCGTTAAACAAAAGCAGTGACCTAATGAAACATTCAGGGCTAAAGTTAGTTCATATATATTAATTAAGTATACGTTAGTTGGTGCTATCGATTTACTTGTCTGCTTCATCATAACAGCTCATAATATGAGCTGTTATACGTCCCCACCGAGGGGCTCGAGCCTACCCTAAGTTTTTGCCTTAGTCATCCACGCTGGCCCAGTGCGGATTGGTCGACTTCACATACACCTTTGAATTTCTTCGCAGATGTATGCAGGTTGCCTCACGATGTTTACCTTCACCGTAGGTGCGTCAGACAAATGTATATTATGTGAAATTCGAAAAACACATAGATACATGGCGGTATTAAACCCCGGCCTCCCGATTGGAAGACAAGTGCCGAGTCCACAGCGCTTGTCTGCTTATAAAGGAAATATTACAAGCTTTTATATATTTTAATGAAATCTTGCAAGTTAAATTTTTTAGATTTCAATGTCTTGTGTGAACATTGGTCAACATTTTTATGTCTAATCTAATTTCCGTTTGAAAGGTGTAGTAAGTATTTGACGGTGACTACCCAGCTTCAGCTTGGCAATGTGTTTATTCTAGGAAAATGCTGATTTCCTCCTGTGGATGTCATCGATGAGGAGATGGAAAACTCGCAGCAAATAAGTCTCACCAATGATGTCGTATGGTAGGTTTTCTAATTTTAAAGTAATAGAAAACTTAAGAAAAAGATATCTGAAATTTCAAGTTATGGCTTAATCAACGGAAATAGGGATTTATTTTTATATAATAATATAAACAAACGTTACTTTTTCATAGGTTTTTAATGGAACTTAGTTGGAAAACCAATGCACTCTGCCGGGAGAACCCCACACACGCTCGGTGGTACGCTGGGTACGGTGCGGGTAAGCATTTCCCCCCGAAAATAAAAATTGCCCACCTGATGGTAAGTAGCTACTTGTGACATAAGATGTCAAGTACCTAGAAACTTTATCGCCTGTGTTCTGTGTAACCCATCAAACCGGAACACAGCAATGCAAGAACCGCTGCCTGCTTAGCGGCAGAAATAGAAAAGATAGAGATACCCACGTAGATGACTCTGGTACTGAGACTCCCTCTTGTCAAGATTGAAACTAATTGTTAAGGAGTGTATATGGCAAAACTTCCAAAAAAAATGTCGGTAGTTGGTATTAACAACTACGACTAGACCAATGGTGCACCGCCCGCCCTCCCTCAATCGCATGTGACAAAGGAATATCACTAATTAGTACCAAATAATTAGTACAATAATACAATTTCACATAATGAAAACGTGATATATTTATGTTGGTAGGGCGTAGATGCTACGAAAAGAATCGTAGCGGCTACGACGAATGTAACAGCTACGACTTACGTAGCGGCTACGTCGAACCAAGCCAAGGCGCTACGAAATCGCTACTGTTCAATAGCACTACTAATCCAGCTATACTACTGCTCCCATGAACGTACTAACCAGCCTTCCTTGTTATCAGCTCGACTGGCAGAAGCTTCCGGTGAACAGAGGGCTGGTAGTAGAGGTGACGTTACCAGCGCTCTGGGCACTGTTCCCATGGGCCCTCAGCTTAAGGACATTTTTATTTATAGTTTAAAATAGGTTTAATTGAGATATACTTGATTTAATTTTTTTTTAATTTGATTTTTATATGGTTTAATTCAATTTAAAGCCACACAAGAAATAATAATCTAATAAAATACCTTTTATTATGTTTATCAACATCAAAATGATACTACTGAAATATTGATTTTAAAAAATTAAGATATTTTTTTTTTCAGATAGTTTATTTTAATTTATAGTTTTAGTCCTTAAAATTAATTTATTTGCAAAATTATTTGTACTTATTTTTACATTATTGTGTCCTAGCTTTCCGCTCGCAGCTTCACGCGAATTATTTTGGATTTTCTATCAAGAATTCTATTTTTACTGGAGGAAAAGCAATTCCATAGCATATGTAACTCAGTTATAATATAATATTATATAAAGGAAAGAATTTTCAAAATTATTCCAGTTGTTTTTGTGTTTATTCAAAATAAACAAAAGGTGTGTTTATACACACAAAATTGCAAATCTTTTCTCTTTATAAAATTATTATAGTCTATTTCAGGTAAAAACGGACAAGTGCGGGTTATTAACCTGTTTTAAAACCATGGACTTATATTAGGTTTCCTGTAATACTGTTTTCAATATATTTTTCTAAGTTTAAGGCGTAGTTGCGGTAATAATACTTATTTTCGTCAATTAAAAATTAAAGCATTTTTCGACACGGAGACGTCACATTGGGGTTTTATTTATTCATTATATACGATTGTGTACAAAGGCAGACCTAATGCCTGTGGAATTATCTGCCACTCAACCTTTGGGTGATGCAGAGAATCCAGAGGTAGGCGTACCAAAACCAAGAGTTGAGCAACATTATCTACTAAGCTACCTATATAAATATTTAATATAAATGTATATCTATTTTATTTATTTATTTATTATTCTTGAGTACAAGGTGTACAAGGCGAACTTAATGCCATAGACATTTTCTGCCAGTGACCTTTGGGTGAATCTGAGAAAGATGAGGTAGATGTAAAAAAAAGAATATGATTACTAAATTGATGAACAGTATTATAAAATATAATTAAACAAACTATAAATATACAATAATACACACACTATACTATACTTACAAATACATTTTATAATATTGTATAATAATAAATATATATTGCCGAATATTATGATAATTGAATCTGCAGTAATAGTACACATGGAGAAGTTAGTAATGTCGTGTGTAGGTCATTGGTGTAGTCAAGTGACAAAAAAATACGCAGTCTCCCCTTGAATGCAAACAGACTACATTCAGCCATTCTTAAGTCAGGAGGAAGAGTATTCCAGTAGAGAATCGATTGCACAAAGAAAGAAGAATGAAAAGCATCAGAGTGATGAGAAGGACACTTCAGCAATCGATTGAAAGAAGATCGAAGATTCCTATCGTGAGAAGTACATAAAGAAATGGGATTTTAAATAAGCGGGGGAATGTGGCGAATGAAGCAAAGAAAAAACAGTAGTTATCGCCCTCATCTTTCTCCGTTGTCCTATCTAAATGTAAGATCCTATCTAAATCTAAACATATATGCAATATTGAAAACATAATAGAAAATAAAAGATATAAAAGCTGATTTTACTGAAAGCAGTAAGGTAAGGTAAGGGTTAGGTTAATTTTGATTGTGGTTTTGATGGTCAATGCGCTGAACCCCAGGCCAGGCCCTTAGTGCAGATAACGGGTTGCCCAACGGCAGATCCCACTGGATCTACCACTGTGCGAGTGATTCAATTTACTCGCACAGTGGTGGCTCAGAGAATATCCCTAAAAGGCGGAAAGTGCCATAGCAAAAGAAATTGGCCCACTATGTCACTTTGTCACGAACAAAGGTCGCCAGGAACAGGAACTTTGCCCTTCATCACATGAAGCTATTGGCCACACGAAGTGACCTACCGCCGCTGAGTTGAACCAGGCCATCCCTCACCCCCCTCCATCGGGGCAGTTTTCAGACTCTTAGCCCGCGGCAGAAATTCTGCCGGGTTGCCCAGGGTGCACCACGATGAGCTGGTCACATCATGACATAGCACTCCTCGTGACACGTACCTTTTCTATTTTTTTTGATAGGTGTAAATTGCGTTTACGCATCCCTCGTAGTCGAGCCAAGCCATGAAGGGTCTACACATCGAGCGTAAATAAGATAGCTCGGACAAGTTAGGGTTGGGGTGGCCGCAATGATGCCTCTTGTTGCAGGGTTAGAAGGTCCTGCGTAATAGCGACAGAACATGTCGGGGTCTGCGGTAACTGTACTATAAGGCGGGGGGAGTTATAAGCCACCCCCTCAGGGTTAGGATGTTCTTCTATAGCTTCGAAAAACCGCTCGGAGCAAAATTTTAAGTGATGCTGTATCGTTTGCAACACGAGATCCCTATGGAGGTCGGAATTTCTGGCATACCACGAGGCATCAGTGGCCCTTCGACAAAACAAGTTTTGAAGAACTTAAATTTTGTGAAAGATGGAAGGGTGAGCGTGCGCCAAGACAGCGCTCGCGTAAGACATGACCAATTTCTAGCAGCTTATAAAGTAAAAGTCGAGACACGACACGATTGCGTGATTTATCTTAACACAGCCTCCCCTGATAGAGTATCGCCTTCTATACACTTGCAGCTTCTGGAGTCGCAATGCTTCACTTCACTAGAGGCCATAGCCAGGTCTATCTTACTTCTAAGTCTAAAATGGCATCTACTCATATAAGCAATTTCCTCAATAATGACATAGTCACTTTGAAATGCAACATTCCATAAACTACTATACATGTCAATTCAATTGCCTTTCAAACAACATCTCTCAATCAATATACTTTAGTGCGAACAAAACTCCCACTTATTGCTATTGAGACAAAATAGTCTCAATTGTCCCATTATGGGATCTCTTCCCACCTTATGGGACAAGAAGATACTAACGTTCTTTTATTCATAAAATACCATATTCTCCAAATGTCAGACTCTATTAATGGCAAATTTGTTCGACAGAGATGCATGTACGAGTATGTTCCTGTTTAGCAATTATTGATGCAAACATGGTACCAAGTGTTATATTATGTTGTTTGAGTCAAAATTCAACATAAATTTATTCAATTTATTTCACATAGGCCTTTACAGGCATTTATTGACGTCAAAACAAATCAAAACGTTCTAATTTAAAGAAAACATATTAACTTTGTATGTGCATACATCCTGAATATACTCAAGATGTCTACAAATACAAGTAGGAATAAAAAAAAACATAAAGTTGACTCTACACCTGTTCGGGAATTGGGAGAGCCTTCTCGAGAGGAACAGGCAAGAATCTCGAGAGGTCATATTTTTTTATCTCCTCTTTTAAATCGCCATTTACAATTTTTTTTTGTTACAGAGTCGTCAATTGGAAGCTGACCTCAAAACAAAAGTTTGAGCTCAACTTCCATTACAAGATTAGATGTGTCAGTTCACATTATATAAGATAAAATGATTTTATTAACATATCAATCAAAAGAAAGTGTAGAGTTGACCTCATGTCCAAATAGTTTTTTTATTCAAATAATTATTAATAATACCAATCTCTTTAAACCTATTTTCGAGAGAAGTGCGTGAACTTAGCTTATAAATTGCTCTCACTGAACGTTTCTTTAAAACAAAACGCAGTACATTGTTAAATATTAGAATTGGAAGTTCAAACCCAAGCTTTTTTTTCCGTCATTAATCAGACGCTTTATAATAATGCTTTTCTCTCGGTTCTCAATTCGATGCGTATGTTTTTTTTGTGTGTATGTTACGCGATTACTCCGCCAATTTTAGACCGATTTTTAAAATTATAATTAAAATTATTTTTGTATTCGATAGAGTGTACTCCTGGGGTGGTCCCAAGGTTACCAAAATTAAGTCAGGGTCTGATGATGGGATCATATGAAAATCGAAGGTACCAGACCACCGAATATACGTTTCTACAATACCAGCTCACCTTCAGTGAGCTAGTCTTTTGACGCTACTGTCTTCTTCCTTGAGTGCCATGTCAGGTTCCCCCAACGTCAGCTATCACCTTATTGAACGCCTCCCTGTCCCTTGCCAGCTCGAAGAGCTGCTTAACTCCCCTTATACTTGTCCATTTGCGGATGTTCCTTAACCCAGACATTTGTCTTCGACCTATGCCTCTTCTTCCCTTAACTTTACCCCCAAGGACACCGTATTTCGGTCAATGTATTATATAAAGTCCATTCGCATAGTTAGTGTCAGTACACCCGCACATAATTGTGGTCATTGTAATAAAATTTTAATATAAATAATATACATAACTAGGTAGCAAAAAGAATTTTAATAAAAATTTGAGTAGCTACACGTTAGCAGAGTAAAATTAGACACTATTCTTCGTCACTCGTGGAATCACAGTCATTACCACCTGTATTTATTATAGGAGATCCAACATCATCACGTTCCGAATCTATCTAAAATAAAATATCGATTTTTTGGTGTTGATGGCCTCGTTTTTAATAATGATTCTTGGTATCCCCACCATTTTTGAAGTGTCTATGATAGATGCACACACATTAATTTCAACATAATACCGTTGAATATTTATTATAAATTGTTGACAAGTTTACCAAAACACCCGACTTTTTTTATTGTTGGTTCACATAAAGTTTCATCTTGGGGCATTTCACTGTCCTTCCAAGTACGAGAAAACATTTTCGGTATACGTAACAGAGTCAAAAACACAACCTGGCGCTTCGATGAAAATTGCCATATTTACTAGCGGGTGTGCGCCCCACGCGGCATCCTTTGTTTTCCTTTTATAAAAGCCGCCAAGTGCCTAGGCGGCGCAGTACAAAGGCGACCGTATCTAAGCGAATGGACTTTACCCTAAATATGAGATCTCACGTTGTTTTATTACGGACAACAATTGTCTTTTAGAGCCAGCTCTTTGTAAAACCTTAGTATTGGTGACTCTATCTGTCCATGGTATTTGCAACATTCTCCTATGGAGCCACATTTCAAATGCTTCCAGTCGATTCATGCTGTTAGTCTTAATTGTCCATGTTTCCACGCCGTATATTCCACACCACTTCCACTTTTCCACCTATTTCACTTGACCATTCTCTGACGAAGCTTAAGATTAAGGTGACTATTGCAGAACACTTGTCGCATTTTATTGAAAGCTGCTCTTGCCATTTCTGTGCGGCATATTATTTCTTTTTCGGGGTTAAGGTTATATGTTCTGTAACTCCCTAAGTATTTAAATACACAAACTTGTTCTACCGGCTTGTCATTAATTTGCAATGTGACGTTATGTGCATGTCGACTAAAAATCATCATCTTTGTTTTTGCAACATTGATACTTAGGCACAGAATAGATAATAGTACTACGTACAGAACGGCCACTCACCTCCCCGCACTCATTTCAAATACCTCATCCCACCCGGCACTTCGTTGTAGACATCACTGATACATACACAAGGGCTCGCGCGATCGCTCGGGCGAATAGACGCGAGCGCCGGCCGATAACAGAGACAGCGCTATGCGGGTAAAAGAGAAGGTAGTCGCTGCACTTCTCGCTTCATTTCGATTGATAACCGCGCACTTAGCCCTACTAGATTCCACGCACACATTTGCGCGTGTACAAACGTCATTTGCTTAAGTAGTAGTAATAGGTAATTAATTTGCGAACGTTATATGGAGTGTCCGGGGTGTGACTTAGGCCTAGCTCTTCTCCTGATAAATTTAACTTATCAAGTAGTTCTTGTAAGTCTCTGATATTATCGACAATTATCACGGTGTCATCAGCATATCGAATGTTGTTGATTTCCAGGTTATGTAGAGCCTTTTTAAAATATTTTGTTCGAGTAGAGGTTGAACAAAAGAGGTAGCAATATGCATCCCTGTCTGACACCACGCTTGATATCAATACCCTGAGAATTATTCCCTTCAAATTTTATTATAGCTTTTAGTTGCCGAATTAGATTTTTAATTAATCTGATATGTTTATCATCGCCTTTGCAATCCTTGAGCATTATGAGCAAATCTGTATGTTTCACTCTATCGAATGCTTTCTCATAGTCTATGCAGCATGCAAATAAACCTTTCTGTTGATCGTGGCATTTTTGTAGCAATACTTTCATACCAAACAATGCTTCACGAGTGCCAAAGGCATTTCTAAATCCAAATTGCGTTGAATCCAGATCTTGTTCACATTTAGATCTGATCCTTAGGTGGAAAATCCGTAGAAACAACTTTAACATGTGACTCATTAAGCTTATCAGTCTATAATCTCCGCATTTTTTTTGGATGTTGTTTTTTTAGAAGGGTAATGAATACAGATCGCAGCCAATCCTCAGGTATTATACCAATGTTATATATATCGTTGTATATCATCAAAGCGTCGGTGGCGCAGTGGACTCGGCACTTGCCTTCCAATCGGGGGGTCGGGGTTCGAGACCCGCCATGTACCAATGTGTTTTTCGATTCGAATTTCATATGTACATTTATCTGACGCTCCTACGGTGAAGGAAAACATCGTGAGGCAACCTGCATACATCTGCGAAGAAATTCAATGATGTATGTGAAGTCGACCAATCCGCACTGGGCCAGCGTGGTTGACTAAGGCCTAATCACCCTAATATAGGGTAGGCTCGAGCCCCTCGGTGGGGACGTATATGGGCTGTGATGATGATGATGATGATCATCAAAGTAATCTCATCAGTAACAGGTGCTTTATGATTTTTAGAGACGGAAATAGCATGTAAAAGTTCAGCTTTCAAAATAGCAGGCGCAGTATTATTGTCATTTGAAGAAAAAAAATCCCTTCCGATGTTTAAAAGAAAAGTGGACGAAATTTTGTTACAGTAAACAAAATATTATTGGTGACATATTGTGCTATATTTAGATTGTTAAACTATTTATTATTTATTTTATATCCGTTATAAGCACATACTAGTTTTAAATATTAATAATTAATGGTACTATAGGTTAATTTGTAAAAGTGTATTTGATAATGTATTTTATACAACTGTCTGTACCTAAATAAATAAATAACATATATCTCTGTCTTTCTGGTCAAATAAGTTTAATATATATTTTTCCCAAGTATCCATGAGTTCTTTTTCATCTAAAATTAATTTATTTGCATCATTGGCCAGATTCATGGGTGTGCATTTTTTTGTTTTTCCCGAAAGTTCTTTTATTTTTTTATGTAGATTTATTAAGTCATGTTTAAAGTTCAAAAGTTCGAATTCATTACATTGCATTCTCATCCAATCGTCTTTGGCTTTTCCTACTTCTCGTCTCACTTCTCTATTAATTTCCTTGTAAGCACTGATGTTGTTCTTATATTTACGTCGCTCATCTACTGTCATTATACCAATTTCTTTAAACTTTTCTCGCAAAGAATCTCTCATTTTAAGGTTAAGCTCGAATAGCCCTATCCTGCAGCACAAAAGCGATCTAAATGTCGGCAGCATTTCCCCACATTAAAATACCATACGACATCACACTATAAAATTAAGAAAAGTATACTAGTCTTGCTGTATCAACATCAGTCAGCTGACGTATTTTCCATACAGCGTGAGCTGCAGAACTAAGTCTCTTTGACAATTTATCGATATGTGGGCCTCATTGCAGCTTAGAATCAAGTATAATCCCAAAAAATACTGTGGTGTCCACAAGATCAACACCTACATCCTTTATTTTTACAGTGGAGTGAACCTCTTTCACATTGGGTAAAACAAATTTTATACATTTTGTGACCCCTATTAAGTGACAGGTTGTTCACATTAAACAAATGAACAATTCTTGAGACAAAATTTACATCGTCATTAATTTGCAATCCTCTTTTAATTTTGAATAAAAGTGAAGTATCATCTGCAAGACCATTTTTCAGAGAGGTAGGTCTAAAATTACTGGGGTCTGATGTGCTACCATTTATGTAAAGGAATAATTTAACTCAGCTTCATTAGATCAGGAAATACAGCACAGTCAATCATTAAAAATGGCAGCAGGTATTGGAGCTATTGTTTCAATTACGGATTTTGTAACATCCACGGAATTGCCCCACAGATCCGCAGTTTTCTTCTTATTCAAAGTTTTGAATGACTTTGTTAATATCAATTCCAGTAATGTGTACAAATTTGAATTACATCTAGTATATTGCATCTTGTGTTTAATGAGTATGCAAGCATCGCAACGCCTGCCGCGAAAAGGGATACTCTCTAAAACTGCAACACCGCTCTTAGTAAATGTCTGCGAACGCTGCACTAATGGGGTATTTTGATAAGTTGATTAAGTATGCAAAAATTTGGTGACCCATCACAATGTGCGGAGTGCGAGTTTTATCGAGCTTTACTCGATCACACGCATCGAACGCGTAAACGCGAATTTGTATGGAATTAGAGCAGCGCCATCTAGTAGTCACTAGATGAAGCAGTCTCATTCCATAACAGCTACTAGATGGCGCTGCTCTAATTCCATACAAATTAGCGTTCGCGTTCGATGCGTACGATCGAGTAGAGCTCGATAAAACTCGCACAGGCACTAAGAGGTTTCTGTTCGAATATTTCTTTTATTCGAGTCTAGAAATGAAAAAGAAAGAAAGAAAATGTCTTTGTAAGCGGTCCATAATCAATTTACCTTGTAATATTTATGTTTAGTTTCACATAACGAAGTTTTATTTAGTTTCTTTGTTTCGTTTTATGTGCTTTTTCATTCTTTCTTTATTTGTAATATTTATTTATAAAAACATGGTAAATATAGCAGTATTCTTACAGTTAAGTTCCAACATATTTTAAACATTATTCAACGTGTTAATGTTGTGTAATTATATTACAAGAACCCAAATTAAAATACACAGTTCTAAATAGGGTATTTCACACCATGTAAGAACAAATATAAATATGTATTTATGATTTATGATTTATAAATATGTATTTAAAATTAAGCGAGAAATGCCGATATTTATTTATAAAAATGCAATATAAATTAAATAATTCAAATTTAGATATCTTATTTTTTAATCCGTTCTTCAAATGTCAAAAACGCTATTCGGCATATTGGGTTCCGACGTGACGTCACTCGGATAGTAAACAAACTTGAAAATGATTTTGTCGTGCTCTGTGTTATTTGAAATTTCCTTAGTTATTATCACGTTTGTGGGACTTTTATACGTTATTTTATTAAAATTTCATAATTGAGAACGGTAAGTCAATATATATATCATAGGTACACAGCATAACTATAAATACATTACAATTTGTTTTTTAATATTAACATAAAGTTTTCTTTTAATTATTCCATAGTTAGTTTACCATTTATAAGGCATACTTATACCAAAGTGGTCTTCGCAGAAATACAGTCTTGTCTTTGTGGACAATGATTTTGGATCTCTTCTGGCTAGTTTCAATCAATTATTTCTCATTTGATATCATTTGGCACATGAACCCACAGTTTTTGTGGCGTTTTTAAAATCGTATTCTTGCATTCAGACACAAAACACCAATTATATAGATGATAAGCCATTATTTTCAAAAATCTTTTTACTTGTTCTTTCGCAGAGTCGTTCTCACAGAAAGTAATACCTTTATTGGTCGTACCTATTGTTTGTTTACTAACGGAGCGACGCACTGTGGGACATCCATAGGTCATAAATCTTAAAAACCTGCTTTCTTGTTTTACATTTTATTCCTTGTCGTTACATTGGATAGTTGCGGTACCTTCTGAAACTATAAATAGGTCAGTAATTAGAGTGCGCCTTCATTATCTATTGTGCATTCAAAGAGAGCGCATCGCCAATCGTAAATACTGTTATCAGTGAGTCATTAAAAAGCGTGACGTCATTTGTTGTCATTGCGAGACCTGTGAGAGCTGTGTGAGTTTTTTCTGAAATGGATATCCAAGAACAGGGTATGTAATAATTAATATTTTTATTTTAATTGTATCTTAGTATATATTTTCTTTAGTATGTCATTGCTACGAGGCGACTTTTCTTGGAGTATTATATTTTAATATTCAAAGTTTGAATAAACTTTTAAATATGTTCCCACTCGCTCCGACTATGGAGGTATATTGCACCATAATCTTTAGACTTTCTTATCTTAGGAAAATTAAAACTTGGCTGCCCTTATCTGCCCTTTTGGCGATGACAAGGGTGCTACGGTTGCCAGATTATCTCGTAGCATTTGCTACGAAATTAGTTTATTTAGTCTTAGTGCTTTGTGTAGGTTTTGTGACTGAATTTTAACCGTTTTTTTTTTTGTTTTAGGTAATTTATATATATGCTCGTTTTCAAGAATGCATATTCTTGAAATATGGCTAACTGTCAATACCGATAATGACTCGGAAAAGTGTCGTCAAGTCCTACAAAGTTTGTTGACTACTCTGAACAACGATGCTGAGAACATTGATATTCATTATTTAGAGAAAATTGTTAATAATTTATGTAAAGCTATTGCTCGATTCTGGAAAAAATGTAATAGGGATAAAACCAAGCTTTTATATAAGAATTCCGATTGGTTTAATGTTATTGAAAAAATTCAACTTGTGAAAAACAATAAGCAATGTACTCCGTCTGAAACGTCGCCGTGTCATTCACGTGGTCGTCCTCGAAAACCTTTTACGCAATGTAGTAAAAGGACTAAACGTCGGAGAGTAGCTGATTTGTCAAAGTCTGATGATTCTACTGTGAGTGCATTGCTTGATGTTTCAGACTGTTCATTCGATTCGTGTATATCTAGAGTTAGCACTGATGATGTCTTGTCACTTGTGACTGATGCTCAGTTGACAAAACATCAGTATTTATTAATTAAAAACTTTGTTAATAGTAAGATTTCTCCTAATGTATTACCATGTTACCAACAAATTACTAAAGCGAAACAGAGATGTTACCCTTCTAATATAACTGTTTCCGAGTCTTCAGCTGAAGTTGAATTACAAAGTCTTTTTGATCACACATCTTCTCGAATCCTTGAATCTCAAAAAGAGGTCTTAGATCAGATTCCTGATGATTGTTTGTCTAATATCTCTTTACTTGGGAAATGGGGATTCGATGGCAGCACTGGACATAGTGAATACAAACAATTTTTTTCAGATTCAACTTTAGAAGATAGTAGTTTGTTTGTAACATCTTATGTACCCCTTCAAATTATTGTAAAATTAGCTGAAGATAATTGTAAAATTTTATGGAAAAATCCTCGACCCTCTTCCACTAGGTACTGCCGTCCTATTCGATTTCAATTTTTGAAAGAAAGCACAGCAGTGTCTTTGCAAGAGGAAGCTTATTTTAAGGATAAAATTGAAAGTTTGCAACCTACTTTTATTCAGATCGACAATCGTGAATTGGTCGTTTCTCATAAGTTGCAGCTTTCAATGGTAGATGGTAAAATTTGTAGTGCTTTAAGTGAAACATCTACAAGTAGATGTTATATATGTAATGCTACCCCTAAAGAGATGAATAAAATAGACGAATGTTTACAAAAACCTGTAATAGAGAGTAGATACCAATTTGGATTATCACCACTACATTCTTGGATACGTTTCTTCGAATATTTTATTCATCTTTCATATAGATTAGACATAAAAAAATGGCAAGTTAGGCTAGATAGTGATAAACAATTGTTATCAAATAAAAAACAATATGTACAGTCCCAGTTTAGGGAACGATTAGGTTTAATAGTTGACAAGCCGCGTAGTGGTGGAAGCGAGACGTCTAACGACGGAAACACGGCCAGGAAGTTTTTTTTGGAATCAGCTGTATCTGCTGAAATTACAGGTTTGAATAAGGATCTCATAGATCGTTGTTGTGTAATATTACAAACGTTATCTTCTGGACATAAAATTAATGAATGCAAGTTTAAAGACTATGCATTACAAACAGCATACAGCCTGGTCGAGGAATATCCGTGGTATAGTCTTCCTGCTTCTGTCCACAAGGTGCTCGTACATGGATCAGATATTATAAGTTATGCATTGTTATCTATAGGAGAACTTTCCGAAGAAGCTGCTGAAGCGACAAATAAGTATATCAAAATTTATAGACGAAGTCACACTCGAAAAATGTCACGTGAAGTTACCAATCAAGATTTAATACAACGACTATTATTACATTCAGATCCTTATATTACAAGTCTTCGGAAACTTCCCCCTAAAAAGAAAAATACTCTGTCACAAAGTGTAATAGAATTGTTACATGTTTAATATTGTTAGAATAAGAATAATTTATTTGTATTTTGTTAGTTGTTTTGTTTTTTTTGTATTTAATTAATTTTAATTTATTTATTTCTATTATTTTATTATAATTAAATAATGTTATCAATGTTTTGACTCTTATTTTATTTAAAATATATGTTTTACATTCCAATTTTTAAGTGTTTGTTCATGATAAATTTAGGTAAAAGTATGTTATTGTTTATATTTGTTTTTTACTGAAGTAAACGTTTTTTATTCCGTAAATACATGTACTTCTTTCATTTTAATGTTCCTAAAACACTTTTACAACTATAAGTCACTAAAATAATACAATGTATTGATAGTAACAGGACTTTAACTATTTATGACCGCCCTTGTATGGAGCGTGTCCCTCTGTGCGACGTCACGAATCGAAATAGCATGGCGGCGGATTGCAATACATATTTCAAAAAGCAAAATATAAGTAGAAGAGCAAAAAAGGTACACGTGTTTGAAAATTAGGAGAGCCGTCACGAGAAGAACACGCAAGAAACTTGGAAACAGGCATGACACTCGGCAAAGAAGCATGCGAAACACACGCACAGACCTTCCCAAAGATTGGGGAAGTTTAGCCATTACCCACCACGCTGACCCAGTGGGGTTTGGTGGGACCTCTGCGTCTCATTCGATAATAAGCAGAGAGTACTGTGAGCTGGTAAGAAGGACTTGGGTCCCGTGAGTTTTATTTGGCATATACACAGAGCATTGTTCGTTTAAGCAAACTCTTTGCTTTTATTCCAACCTTAGAGAATAAGCCCTCCCGTTGTCATGCAAATTGAGACCTTACGCCGACGGCATAGAGTATTTACATGATTTAATTTGATGCTCGACGTCTATCAATTTACTCCGTGTAAATCTCTCCTGTATCAGTTTGCGCTAGGTACTCAAGATGCCGTCTAGTTGTATGTTTGTTCTGCTGATAGATCTGTGAGTGGATGGCAATTGATTTAATACTAGAGTGTTATTTGTCCACTTTCACACACGTAACTGGAGCAGACCTAATGCCTGAAGCATTTACTACCAGTCAATTAGGGGATGCAGAGAAACAAAATCATTAGATACACAGAGCAGTAAATAAAATAGATTTTCATACCACCTGCTCGGCAATGCTCAATTATAACCCCCTTAACTTTAACGTAAAACAAGATATTATCTCCCATGGGATATAATGTTTATGAAACTCAGGGAGGAAAGTGTTTTAAATTTGGAATATATAATTCGTATGAAAATTTATCATAGATGATAGCTTAGGAAGGCAAAGTTTTTACGCTCATACAGCAGTGGCTTGCATCCACTAGAGACAAATAGACATTCTACCCCGAGCCTGTGTAAATAATGTTTTTATAAAATCTAACTACATAATTTCTTTAACAATTTCTACAATTTGTTCCATAATGTGCAGCGACTGTAGTCCGTCGTATAAGTATTGTTTTCGTCGCAAAAATTTTGCCGACAACGCCATTATGAACTTATTTCAAAATTGGAATGTATTGTTGCTTACGTTAATTAAATGCTTAGTGAAATGTTTTTTGTGGCACCAATAGTCTTTTTAGAAGTCTATTTAGTGTATTATTGATAAAGTTAAAAAACGTAAGTAAATGTCCAGCTGCTTCAGCTTTAAATTTTTTATTTGGGGTCAATAGGCTGTCGACTATTTGACATTTATTTCGACAGTTGTGTATAGTAATTAATTGGTGTTATAAAATTAAATATATCACGATGTTGAGAAATATAAGAAAATTTGATAACATTTTATTGTTAACAAATTAACATTCGTCCTACGTGCTACTAAAGGTCATTGACAGGGTCCAGCAGCTGATCGTATCGTATTGTAAATCGATGGGTAGACTAAGTTCATACTTATAATAATAATACACTTTATTGCTAATAATAGAACACACAGACAATTAAATATTACATACACCGCAAAGGGCGGCTTTATTGCTCTACAGCAATCTCTTCCAGGCAACCATAGAATGATGTAGATAATGAAAGGAATATAAGAGGAAGGTGGGAAAGTGCAAAAATAAATTAAACAATAAAGAACTGACTAGAAGTTGCAAATATAATATGTATATATACCGGGTGTAACAGGATACCGCAATAATATTTAAGGTTGTTGATTAACAAAAAAAATGTTTTATGACTCTTCTTTGTATTTTTATTATATGCCTACTTTCGATTTAATACGCTTAACTGTTAAGCTTATTAAATCGAAAGTAGGCATATAATAAAAATACAAAGAATAGTCATAAAACATTTTTATTGTTAATCAACAACCTTAAATATTATTGCGGTATCCTGTTACACCCGGTATATATATATATATATATGTATAAACATACATACATACCTATATAAAATAAAGTTATAGGGATAGTAGATAATACATCTTCACCTGTGCTTTAAAAGAAACGACTGAACGCGCCTGCCGAATTTTAATAGGCAAAGCATTCCAGAGCCTGACAGCCTGCACAGAAAAGGAAAAGGAAAGGAATTGGGTCGAGTGGGAAGGTATCTCCAGTATAAGGTCATGAGCGGAGCGCATAGATCTATTGTTTGAGGAGGTACGAAAGGAGAAAGAATCTTTCAGATAGGAAGGGGAATTCGGAGAGAAAAGGATGGTATACAGCAGTGTAAGAACGTGCAAGTCCCTACGCCTTCGAATGGGAAGCCAGTTCAGTTTGGCACGGAAATAAGACACATGGTCATATTTCCGAAGATTGAAAATGAATCTAATTGCAAGATTCTGAAGGCGCTCAAGTTTGTTGAGGAGTTCCTCGGTAAGGTCAACACAAGAATTGTCAGCATAATCAATGATGCTCAGTAAAAGGGACTGTGCAAGCGAGATCTTGGTACTGGTCGGAAGAAAGTTACGTAGCCGATTCACTGAGCTGTATGCAGCGTACACTTTTTTTCTAATGCACTCAATATGAGGCTTCCAGGACAAAGTGGAGTCAAGAACAACACCCAAGTTCCTGATCGAGCTGGAATCGAATATTATTGTGCTGTCGAAAATGATAGGCGGCAATAAATTATAATTGACCCTTGAGATGTAATAAGGACTACCAATTAAGATAACCTGAGTTTTGCTAGGATTTACCTTCAAGCCAAATGATTTACTCCAGTTATTGATTCTGTCAAGGTCAGGTTAGTATCAGATATAGCGTAAGTAAGATCAGATAGTACTGCTTGTGTGTAAATCTGCAGGTCATCTGCATACAGGTGATAGGAATTTAAAAGCAAATGTGTGATGGAATCTATAAAGATGGAAAAAAGAAGAGGAGACAAGAGGCCACCTTGCGGGACGCCGGCTAAGATGTCACACCAGGTCGAGTGTGTATCACCAACTCGGATACGCTGCCGACGACCGTGCAAGTAACTGTGAAACGCGATATGTTGAGAGAACGCATAATGCTGAGTAAGATGTCAAAATCAACAGTGTTGAAGGCATTACTAAAGTCTAACAGAGTAAAGTGTAAGCTTGCCCTCATCCATTCCTCGTCGAATGTCATCGGTAATCTTGATGAGTGCCGTAGTCGTACTATGACCGGAACGGAAACCGGACTGATAGGTATTAAGAAGATTGTTTCTATTGAGAAAGGATATTAACTGTCGGTAAACTAGCTTCTCAAGGACTTTGGATAGGAATGGAAGAATGGACATAGGACGGTAGTCAGAATATATGCTTGGATCGGATTTTTTGGGTAGTGGAATGACATCTGCCTCTTTCCAGCTATTCGGAAAAGTACTAGTCGAAATGCAGATTTAGATAAATTTAGGATTTTGGTGATGACTGGAGTAAGGATATCAAGGAGAGGAATTATCATTTTACGACTAACGGAATCACATCCTATAGCACCAGAGGTTATCGATAATACCGCTCTCTCAACATCACAGTCCGAAAATTGATGCAGAAAAAAGAAGAAAACTTGGGTGATGGTAATGCGGAGAGTCTTTGTAAAGTGCTGGCCTTACTATTGTCAGCAAGAGGAAAATGTGTTGAGAAAAATCGGTTTAATTTATCTAAATCTGCATTTTGTTCTGGGGAGACTTGTCGTGATTTACCAATCCCGAGAGTACGAAGAAATTTCCAGACTTTACCTGGATCTTGATTGTTATCGACAGAGTTGTGGATATAGCGTCTTTGAGCATCCCTAATCACTCTGTTGCAGTGGTTTCTAGCTTGATGATAATTGTCCTCATTGCATCCCGAAGGTTCGCGCTTAAACTTCGCCTTAAGCCGATTTCTCCTAACCATTAATTTCTTAATGTCATCCGTCAACCAGGGTGCTGGAAGATGTTTCATTTTGACAGGTTTGACAGGAGCGTGCCTATCAAAGAGTTGAATTAAGGAATCGTTGAAGATTTCCACCTGCCTATTAACGTCATGTATAGAAAAGAGTTCCGACCAGTTCAATTCTGCTGCGTCTTTACGTAAGCTGTTTAGATCCATGCTAGCAAAATTGCGCTGCATTATGACTCGAGGCTTTACCTTCAGAGGTTTAATCCGATAGGATAAGAAGATAAGGTCATGATATGAAAACGCATCGGCCGATAATTGCCCATGTTTGCTCACAAAATCAGGAGAGGAGACAATAATAAGGTCTAATAGCGAAGGAGTGCAGTTCGGAAAGTGATGCGTTACCTTAAGAGGTAGAATGTGAAAGTTGAATGAGTTAACCACTGAGAGCAACTTTTGGGAGCGTTTATCATTCTTAATGAGATATGTGTTGAAATCGCCCATAATAATGGAGTGATTATAAGAAGGCAGGAAATTATCTAAGATTTGCTCTAACGAGGAAAAGTAGTCAACTCTCAGTGAGGGACTATAGAATACACCCAAAAGAACCTTAGTATGGGATACAATACAATACAATTGAGTAGATATTGAGACTTCAACAAAGAGATACTCGGCCGAGTTAGGAGGAGGGGGTTGAGGTGATCGACTTAGGATGGAGATATCAGAACGAAGATAGATGGCGACTCCTCCATGCGATGAACTTACACGATCATTACGAATAAGCTTATATCCAGGTAAAGAATAAGAAGTTGACAGGAGCTTTGGACAAAGAAATGTTTCGGACACTAGGATAGCTTGAACATTTTTTACGTTAAAGAATGCAAGCATGTCCGTGTAATGTGCAGGAATAATCTGTGCATTTATATGCACTACATTAAAATGTTTCAATGCATCAGAAAGTGAGTCCTCGAGAAGTTCACACAGGGGACGGTCTAGGCTAAAAAAGCTGGAATCGGAAGTCGGTGAAGAAGAACACGAAACAAAGATGGATTTGTCAGAAGAAATATTCATTAGAGATAATATTACTTAAAGTATAAATAAATATATAGGGATAGATAAATACAAAATTAAGAAATAAATACCTACAGTTGTCTGAAAGGATTACGCAGCAAAAAGCAAAGCACAAAAACATAAGTAACCACAATTTAAGACAAAAACAAAATAAAAAATACTAATAACAATACAACAAGCAACAAGTAAAAAAAAGAAAGTAACAATTAAAATACAATCTCCCGACGACTGCGTGTCTCCAGCTGGTCAGTCTCAGCCGAAAGCACTTGTACCTGCATATCTAGTGTTTTAAGTGCAGTTAAAACGAAGGAGCGGAAATTGTTGAAGTCTGTGGAGATAGCATCTATTTTTGGTTGCGGTGACTGTTGAGCCTTTCTGGCTTCCTTTAAATTTTCATCAAAAGTTGCCATTTTAGAAGAAAAATCTAAGGACAGTGCTTGTATCGTAGTTTTTACGTGCTCCGTGATAATGTTCTTGTAAAGTTAGTGCAGTGTTGTAGTGATGAGAATATAATAATATGTGGACTACAAAACTAGAAAGGAGTAAATCCTGTAGGTATTTATTACTTCAATACATAATATTGAACCCAGCTATGAAATGAAATGTAGTTTAAACCAGATAAATTCAGTTTATATGTTTATTTTATACTAGCTGTGCCCGCGAACTACGTTTCGCCATCAAAATACTTAACACAGTGTTTAGTTTTTTCCTCCATTTTATTCCATAATGATTCAACTTTATTCTGCCTTTCTTGAGCATCGGCCATTTCGAAATTAGGACAATTTTCGGGGGATTACTCTCTGTCACACCATTTTGTTACACCAGTGTGACAGAGAAGAATTTTTTTCCTGACAGTCACACTACCTGGCGTAGCCTGGTGTGACAGGCAGTAACTAATAGAATTATTAAGACTAAGAGTCACACTATTTACTCGTATGATTAAACACAATAATAGTTCAAACAAATCATTATATATTACTCAAACAAAACGGAAAATATTATTAAAAGTCCTAACGTAAGCACAGAATAGATAATAGTACTACGTACAGAACGGCCACTCACCTCCTCGCACTCATTTCAAATACCTCGTCCTACCCGGCACTTCCCTGTAGACATCACTGACAAGTAAACAAGGGCGCGCGCGATCGCTCGGACGAGTAGACGCGAGCGCCGGGCGATAACAGAGACAGCGCTATGCGGGTGAAAGAGAAGGCAGTCGCTGCACTTCCCGCGTCATTGCGATTGATAACCGCTCACTCAGCCCTACTAGATTCCACGCACACATTTGCGCGTGTATGAACGTCATTTGTTTAAGTAGTAGTAATAGGTAATTGATTTGCGAACGTTGTATGGAGTGTCCGGGGTGTGACGTAAGTATACTATTTAACGTAGTCCAGACGAGTTCGTTAAAATGACGTGTCAATGAAATAGCGCAAACCCTCAGACACCCCAACTTATGGTTATTATAAAAGAATGTAAATAATTATTATTAAATTTTCGCCGATTATTTATGAAGATTTTTCTATATTTTTAACAGACTTCAAAAAAAGAGAAGGTTATATATCAATTCGATGCGTATGTTTATTATTTTGTGTGTATGCTACGTGATTACGCCGCCAATTGTAGACCGAATTTTAAAATTCTTTCTGTATTCGATAGAGTATACTCCTGGGGTCCCATTGTCACCAAAGTCAGGATCTGATGATATGATTCTAGGAAAATCGAGGGAAACCCTTTCATTTTAGAGGTATGTCCAACGTCTTTTATATTTCTTCCCAGACTATTCAAGTATATACGTCTGGTAGTCGTGAACCGCGCTGATGATGGAAGGATCCTTAACTTTAACGAGTTAGAGGTTTTTTAAATACAACAGGCACGTATTGGCACTTTGTCTAATACTTAAACTATCGATACGATACGATGATCTTCTAGATAGCCAAATTTGGCACCGACTTCGATATAGAAATGTGATATTGTCTGTACCTTTTTTGAGAGACGATAACATAGCATTCCATGGATTCACCGTGCGGGTGCCGTGTCCATTATTTTTAACTTTTCAGTGTATTTGAAGTCACTTTTTATTTTTGTTTTGTTGCATTTCTTGCAAATTTGAAACACTAGACGTTCGCCTGCAAGTATGATATTGCCGCTTCTCGAAAAAAAATTCATAAAAACTGTAGCTGTAGTTGTGTAAAAGACGCATTTCATTATTAATTATAAAAGCGTCCTTATTAATTTCTAAATGTTTTCTCGGGGTTGATTATTCTCCCAGAAATGTCAAGTGCGTCCGTAATGCCATAAGATGTTTTGTAAGGTTAATTTAAAACCTTCTGATGATTCTCGTAAAAGCATTTGCTTGAAATGATCGTGTATGGAAATCCGGAATGTCTTGGAACCATCATATTTGACCTTAGAGTAGGAGCGACTGAGTTTCACTTTCTGTTGAGTTACTTCTCTATTTTTTTATACAACTAAGTTGGCAAATAAGCAGGATGCCCACCTAATGGTAAGTGGCTATACCTAGTGGTTCCTGAAAGACTTGCATATCTATTACACAAGTAGGTACATGACGACTCTGGTGCTAATTCTCCCTCTGGTAAAAAGAAAGGTTATTTAAAAGGATGACACGGTTCTTAGAAATAGTACCAGTACAGGAAAAAAATTGGTAGTAACGCTAAGATTCGCCATCGTTGCGCATGTCTGCTCACTTTAGCTGCCGTGCGCAGGCTGCAGACTGGACGATCTAACTTACTGTTAATGAGATGTAACCACTTACACTCTCGTGCGATGTCACACAAGAGAGTGAGTGGATCAATCTCATTTTTATAGAAATTTTAACGCTCCACTTAAGTGGAGGGTCAGAGACGTGAACGTTTAAAGAAGGTGGACATTCCGGTTAGTGGACGTTTAGGGAAACCCACGTGATGAACTGACTGGAACTAACGGTAATAGGATCTAACGGGTTGAAAGGGGTTGAATAAGTTAACAATACTTGTCCTTGTCGTCAAAATATGATAGTGTGACTGTGAGGAATAAAGTTCTTCTCTGTCACACTGGTGTGACTGTCAGGAAAAAAATTCTTCTGTGTCACACTGGTGTGACAGAGAGTAATCCCCCCAATTTTCGTAGGTTCGTAATGCTCTTTTTCTAACAGTCCACAAAATTAAATACATTACATATTACTATAAACACTAAGTATAATTATTGTTTTAGAGACATTATTGATACTAATAAATTCTTCTTCAGTAGAAGGAACTACACAGTTCATCATCACAGCCCATATACGTCCCCACCGAGGGGCTCGAGCCTACCCTATATTAGGGTGATTAGGCCTTAGTCAACCACGCTGGCCCAGTGCGGATTGGTCGACTTCACATACACCATTGAATTTCTTCGCAGATGTATGCAGGTTGCCTCACGATGTTTTCCTTCACCGTAGGAGCGTCAGACAAATGTACATATGAAATTCGAAACGAAAAACACATTGGTACATGGCGGGTCTCGAACCCCGACCCCCCGATTGGAAGGCAAGTGCCGAGTCCACTGCGCCACCGACGCTCATCAGTTGCAAGAATAATATTTATCGTATTCATGTTTCGAATTAAAATAAACAATTGTTAATAAATTAGAACTGTATACGAATAAAGTTTAGATTTTATAATGGGTGTTGGTAACACCAACAAAATATATTTTTTGGATATAACAACTTAGCCAATTTTGACTGGTCGTACAGTAAGCTCCTTGTCAAGCTATACTGTTTGACCTTTGAACCGTTCTTATGTCGCTCGTAATACTGGCGGTTTTCGTAGAGTTAATGTATAGCATGAACGGGGGGGTTACTGTACAAATACGTTTTCCGTATTCGATATCCGATCACGGAATACAGACACGGAGTTCCGTGAACGTAGCGCAGACGTTCGTTTCTTCTCATTCGGGATTTCTACCATTCTACCTAAACGTACGTACAGAACGTGTTCGTTCGTAATAAAAACGAACATGTGCGGCAGTCAATGAGTATTTTCTATAGATTTGATGCATTCGGATGCCCGCATTTAGAAAACGAATGCGAAAAAACGTATTAATGCGGTTAGCCTTAAAATGTATTGAGACTTCCGTTTTTGTAACGTGTACTGTGCGATATAGTGTTGCTGGCATAGTTCGGTTAGCAAACTCGCCGTGATGACTAATATCCACCACACAAACTTGGAGTTATCGTTAGTTAGTTCACGATCGTTGCATTATCACGGTCTCCAAGGACACTAAACACAGGTAACATCTAACATCGAACATCCAATAGGCCCCGAAGCGGTTCTCAAACTTTTTGGTGACGGAACACTTTTATAATAATAATAATAATAATTCTTTATTTGCGAGCATGTAGGTACAATAGGTCTTATAATTATCAAAAAATGTAATGGTCCCTTACACACTGCCTACTTGAGGCGTGCAAAGTAATTTAAAATTAAACTAAGTACATTAAAAATAATAAACAGTTCAAATTAATATTTCAACTGAATTAATGAAAATAATTAATATATGTCAATAGCCAATATTAGAAAATTATATAAAATGTCAAAGTTAAGTAATAATTACATAAAATGTAAAATTTAAGAGAAAAAAAAGAAATTACATTTTAAAGTTCATAAACTCCTTTACGCTATAAAAACATTTATCTAATAGCCACCTTTTCAATTTCCTTTTAAATACATTTATAGGCAGATCTGTATCCTTAAATTCATTTGGAAGCTTATTGAAAACAGTAACGGCCTGAGTATGCATTACGTCTCACAAGGGCTAATCGACATGGAGGAGCATATAACTTGTTCCTGTGCCTTGTATGCCTGGTTATTAAATCGGAATGTTTTTTAAAATACTTCGGATATTGTTTCACAAATATACACAAGTCTTTAATATAAATTAAAGACTTGTGTATATTGTATATTATTTTGGAAAGTATATTATTTTGGAAAGCGAAATACTTGACGGAACCCTAAAATAAAACAATAGTTTTTAAAAGTGTATTCTTTATTAATAAGCATAATAAAAGTACGACCAGAGAGGGTGTTTTGATTTTTCTAAATTATTGCGGAACCCTTATAGGGGTATTGTGGAGCCCTAGGGTTCCGCGAAACACACTTAGAGCATGGCTGCTCTAGGTACCCTTCAGGGCCTAATTTCATTTAATACCCCTATTCCTGGGTTTGAAAAGCAACTGTTATCCGTATTTTTTGAGCGGCGGCCATGTTGAATTTACGTCAATGTTGCTACGTTCATAGTGCTCTACTCTTGAAGACCTTTCATTTGATACCTATATTGCTAGATTAGAAAACGAACTTTTATCCACCTTTATTGAGCGGCGGCCATGTTGAATTTATTTATGTGTTGCTAGGTTCATAGTGCTCTACTCATCAAGGCCTTTCATTTGAGACCCATATTGCTGGGTTAGGAAACGAACTGTTATCCATTTTTTGAGCGGCGGCCATGTTGAATTTATAGCAATTTTCCTAAGTTCATAATGCCTACTCTTTTAGGCTTTTCATTTGATACCCATATTGCTAGGTTTGGAAACGAACTTTTATCCTTTTTTTTTGAGCGGCGGCCATGTTGAATTTGGGTCGATTTTGCTAGGTTCCTAATGCTCTACTCTTCAAGGCCTTTCATTTGATACCCATATTGCTAGGTTTGGAAACGAACTTTTATACACGGTTATTTTTTTATCACCCTGGTTATTTTAAGGGTGGCTTCAGGACACGGTAGAAGAATTATTTAACCATTAATAATAAAATTTACTCACCTGTTTAATTAGATATTTATTATCTAAAATATCCAAAAAATACTGCACTGGTATGGACACTGAGTGAAGTTGTAGGCAAAACATTGAATGAACGCGAACTGGCAACAACGTCGCCGATTCAAAGTCATCACTGAGTTGATCACAATTTCACCTTCCTAATTTACGGGCTTAGGACCGGCAAAACAAAGTTTTTAAAGAAAACAAACAGTACTAAGTAGGTATTACGGTTATGGTAGGTTGTTTTGGTGTAGTTAAAAAATTGGAATCAACTTTAAATACTTACCTACCTAGGAAACAATTTAAATCAACTTTAGTTCTAATAACAAAAGAGTTCTAAATTTAAAGGAAGTCCTCTAACTCAAACATAGCACGTTTAAAACTATACATGACCACAACAACATATCACTTTGTTTAGTGTTTAACGTCTCGAAATGCAGTTTTCGCTTCCAAGTCTTACGTTTGTGGGTTCACTTTCTTACACCAAACACTTAATTTCATTTCACAAGTAAAAGTCTACGGTCTACCGGAGTAAGGTCTGTGTATTCGCTAGATGTGTTAACTTGAAACTAAAATTCCGAATGCGCCCGATTGCCGCGCGTCAGGCGCGGGCGCGACGACATCGCGATACGTTCACACGCGCCGGGGTCAAAGGCGTACTAAAGCCGGCTGGCTCGTGCCGACAAGCGACAGCAAACAACAAAACGCCGCCGCGGGCGCTCGGCGCCGGCGCCGACTGTCTCTGTCTTTCACTATTGTAGTGTCTAGTGCAATAATAACTCTTATTTCAAACGAGTTGTAGATTGATCTTGCTTGAATTAATAATGCGACGTTGCCGCATTTTCCTAAGCCCGTAGTAGTAAATGCTTTATTCATTCATAATCTTACCTTATCTTGTAGTAAACAAGAACAATGTCTATAATTTAATTTTATTGGCGGATAAAATTTAAAAAATATAACCACATGTTTTTTTTATTGATATGAGTCGTCTAGCGTCTACCGAGCTGCCTCTAAAATTTTCCAGTATGATAAAAAAATAACCGTGTATATCTTTTTCGAGCGGCGGCCATGTTGAATTTATGTCAATGTTGCTAGGTTCATAGTGCTCTACTTATCAAAGCCTTTTATTTATTACCCATATTGCTGGGTTTGAAAACGAACTTTTATCCATTTTTTGAGCGGCGGCCATGTTTAATTTAGGTCGATTTTCCTTAGTTCATAATACTCTACTCTTTTAGGCCTTTCAGTTGATACCCATATTGCTAGGTTTGGAAACGAACTATTATTCTTCTTTTTAGAGCGGCGACTATGTTGAATTTATGTCAATGTTGCTAGGTTCATAGTGCTCTACTCATCAGGGCCTTTCATTTGATACCCATATTGCTGGGTTTGAAAACGAACTTTTATCCTTTTTTTTTGAGCGGCGGCCATGTTGAATTTAGGTCGATTTTCCTAGGTACTTAATTCTCTACTCTTCAAGGCCTTTCATTTGATACCCATATTGCTAGGCTTGGAAACTAACTTTTATCCACCTTTTTTGAGCGGCGGCCATGTTAAATTTATGTCAATGTTGCTAGGTTCATAGTGCTCTACTCTTCAAGGCCTTTCATTTGATACCCATATTGCTAGGTTTGGAAACCAACTTTATTCCACCTTTTTTGAGCGGCGGCCATGTTGAATTTATGTCAATGTTGCTAGGTTCATAGTGCTCTACTCATCAATGCCTTTCATTTGATACCTATATTGCTAGGTTTTGAAACTAACTTTTATCCACCTTTTTTGAGCGGCGGCCATGTTGAATTTATGTCAATGTTGCTAGGTTCATAGTGCTCTACTCATCAATGCCTTTCATTTGATACCCATATTGCTAGGTTTGGAAACTAACTTTTATCCACCTTTTTTGAGCGGCGGCCATGTTGAATTTATGTCAATGTTGCTAGGTTCATAGTGCTCTACTCATCAATGCCTTTCATTTGATACTCATATTGCTGGGTTTGGAAACAAACTTTTATCCGTTTTATTTGAGCGGCGGCCATGTTGAATTTAGGGCGATTTTCCTATGTTCATAGTGCTCTACTCATCAAGGCCTTTCATTTGATATGCATATCGCTGGGTTTGGAAACGAACTTTATCGGCAGTCATGTCAAATTAAGTCAACGTGGCTAGGTTCAATGTGTTCTACTCTTTAGGTTCTTCGTTCGATATCCATGTTCCTTGGGTGGATCCAAAAAAATGTGATCCGTCATTTTAGACATTAGGATCAAGAGTCCCGTCCCGTCCCTCTACGCGTAACCCATTGCATTGCAGTCAGATATTTTTTTTAATTATCAATATTAATCTATTACTTTTAATAGTTTTAAATGGATGAAAGAGTTTGATTCCTTAGTCCTAATGTAAAAACATATAACACCTTTCAAAATACCTTGAAAAGAGTATCTTCATTTTTCAACATTTCAAAAATTGTACCGATTTTGTGAAAATTAGTCAAGAATTAAACCAATCTACAAATTTTATGGTCACTCGATAAGTATTATCATAAAAAATGCTTTATACATTGGTTGTATGGCTTGATGTTTTTGCCTTACCACCACGGTACGACATAAGAAAAAGACAATTTGGTTGGCGAAATCCAGTTGGGCACAGCCATTAACAGAAAATATTACATTTTATTTGTACTATGTGAAACACTTCATTCCTGCCTTTCAATTTTCGAAATCCAATTACTTAAGATCAGGCTGTATGGCGCAGTTCCATTGCCTTTCCTTCGTGGAAGAAAATACCTTCTCTCTGTACTATGTCAAGTGACAGACTTGTCAAAATAATTTCACGTGCGCCATGTTGTTTTTCTACCTAAAGCCAATTCGAAAATTTTATATGGTATTTTTTCACTAAAAATAAAAAATTAATTTAAACAAACGAAATTATGCCTAAATGTTCTTCCGGAAAATTCTAAGCATTGTGGTGTAAGCCATATCAAATTCTGTCCAGTAGTTTCGGGGATCTTTCCGGACAAACAGACAAACAAACAAACAAACCAACAAACAAACAATTTTTTTAAAAACTGTTCTATCGTGTTCTGCTAATGATTTTAAGGCGACCTGTGTATTTTTTTCTTAATATTTCGCAATTACAGATTTTTGTACCCCTACGATTTTATTATATATATATAGAGATAGAGATAATAAATGAGTAGCCCACACAAAAACGTTTAATTACTTTCAAAACCACCCTCAAAAAAAATTATATTATAATTAATATGTTTTAAGTTTTTATAATATTTCAAGCTTTACTTAAGATAAAATTATTGCGTGACTTGTTTGTGCTTGAGTACTTATAACAAATCTTTCTTTTTGTATTTAATGGTTTTCATAATAATGTGATAATTTTAACCATAGTTATAGTGATAATGATAAATATGACAGTGTTAATGATGAAAATTACCACCTAAGTAATTGGTTATAGAGCCCGGAGTTTTTATTGTCTCGCAGATGGTATGAAAAGTAGAATATTCACCTCTGGAATAAAGCAGTGTCTTCGACTTAGGCGACTTGAACCCCTCGCTTCACTTAGGACTCTACATAACTCCCTCGCTTCGCTCAGAAGTTAAATTTTAACTTCCTCGATACGCTCAGGAGTTAACTCTAGAGTTCCTCGTTACGCTCGGGGTTCAATAAGGTGCCCGTGACGTTAGACACTGCTTTAATCCCTTGGTGCATAATCTACTATCTACAAGAAGTATGGTGTTCCGAAATTCATTTATATCGGTTTCAGTTTTGCACTCTACTCTAGAACCTGGGGCTCAACTAGGTCCTGCGTGGCAACCTACTAGCATCTAAGGAAGTAGTGTGCTTCGCCAACTATACGTTAGTCGCATGCAAAGCAAAAACGGGGGAGGAAGCAGTCCACATAGCGTCGGTATGTGACATAATGGTATTGGTAGTCCGACACATCCATCTCCTGTGGTTGGATGTGGCTTGGTTCCCCCTTTCGCAGGACCCAAGTCCTAGTGAAAGAGATAAAAATTAAATACCGCGGTTTGCTACTGTATCCCCGAAGAAGGACTATAAGCTCCTTTCTCCGCAGCAGCAGCACTCAGGTGGGTCCTCTCGAATTTGGCAGGACCGAATTCAACGTGCCGTTGACTGTATAATGGGGTGGTATGGTCGACAGCACTCTATGGAAGTCTGATTTGGGCGCAGCGCCTCACCCCCCATACGAAGACTATCTTGTGAAGACCGTAGAGAGCATTACGACCCAGGCAGGTCGAGCTTACTGCATTCTCACGCATGGGGTGACCTGCGTTTAAGCAAGCACGTTACTGGACGCGGAGATGAGGCTTTAGCTTAATCAATGCCCATTTTTTAAAACAAACCCGAAAATTTGACAGAAAAGGTAGATGATAGCTTTCCTATATCTATACTACTTAGAGCATTCATACTATACTACTCGTATTATTATAAAGAGGAAAGATTTGTATATATGAAACTATGTAACAAATAAACTCAAAAGCTACTGGACCGATTTCCAAATCCCTGATTAATATAGGCTACAAAATTATTGTTCTTACGGGAAAATATAAAATTCCCACGGGAAAACAAAAACAACGCGGGCGAAGATGCATATAGCTAGTTTGATATAATTTGATTTTGAATTAACCCAGCAACACTATAGCCTATATTGTGAAAGAAATACTATCCTATTACCATTCTTCTCCGTGATATTCGATTCGCACGTACTAGCCATTCAACTTGTTTTGCGAAGTAACAAACAAAATTACGCGAAATGCGTATAATGTAAAATATGTTGTATATTTCCTCAGCCCTATTGTGATATGTTTTCCTAGTTTATAAGACTGGATACACGGCGCAAATATATGTTGATGTTGTAACGTAACATGAGAAATTATAATCATGCATGCATAGAATACCTATAATGTTTATACTTACGTTATTATTCTAAGGTTTATACCTATATTGGCAGTGGCACGACAGGGGGAGGCAGTTGTAGGTATAGTAATATTTTAAATATTAAGATCAGGCTGTAATATGTGTTAATAGTAATATTTTAATATTTAAAATATTACTATACCTACAACTGCCCGAATGACGTTTCAGCATAATAATTGTCAAAAAAACTTTGAAGAGGGCCACTCTTCTCAGATCCACCAAATATACAAGAAACAAATTAATAAAAATCGATAAAGCCCCTTCGGAAGAGTTTCATAACAAAGGCAAACTCAAACTCAAAAATCTTTATTCAATAAAGACGTCAAACAAAATACAAAAATTTTATTAACCAAAAATCTAATTTTCATCCCCCCATCTCGGAAAGGGTATTTTTGCTATTCGATATCTGACCGCCAAAGCCGTTTTTATCCGCTTGAGGTTAAAGTTAATTTGAAATTAGAACATCGCGTGCACTAGGTATGTGACTTCAAAACATCATTAAACCTATTTACTCAGACTCTGAACCTCCTTGGTGTACTTTTTTTCTAATTTCCTCGCTGAGGGGGGATGAAAAGTTACGTGTTGCACTCGAGTGCTAAGATTTTTCACCTTGTGCTTTTTTGATTCCCTCACTAACATTCAGGATTCTATTTTTTTCTTTAATGTTGTAGTAAATATGTACCTAAACTGAAATAAAAAGTAATAAGTAGCTTGTGATTGTAAATGTTTTATTTTGCATTAAGATATTTCCTCGCTGAGGTGGGATGAAAAGTTACGTGTTGCACTCGAGTGCAAAGATTTTTCACCTTGTGCTCTTTTGGTTCCCTCGCTAACGCTCAGGATTCTAATTTTTGAATCACTCGCTGCGCTCGTGATTCAATTTTAAAAATTCTTCGCTTGCTCGGTCATCAAAGTTGAGCACGCGGTTAAAAAGAAACTTTGCAATCATGTATAACAAATAACTATTATTTAATACACACCTGCATATAATGCATACAAGTAAAATGAAAAACTCTAAAATGACTCTACTACACCTACACCCTGTTCGGCAATTGGGTGAACCTTCTCGAAAAGAACAGGCTTGACAACATAAATCTTGCATTAGGTATTCCATGTTTTATAATTATACAAATAAAAGTTATAATAGCAAACGATTTTTGACAAATCTTTACCTATTTTATTAAATACTAGCTGCTGCCCGCAACTTTGTCTGCGTGCGTCCCTAGAGAAATAATATAAATTCGGGATAAATAGATTTTGTTATTTCCAAGGGCTTGAGTTATTCCTATATCAAATATCATTAAAATTGGTTCAATGGTTTAGAACAAACTAAGAAACTCACTTACTAAATACTCACTCAATAATTAATATGTCACTACTCTTGTTCTTTCACTCCACAGACTACATGTTATTCTCTATTCTCTATAGAAGCGCCATCTAGACAAACCAGAAACATACTCATCGGCATGGTACCCTTCGGGGTTGCTCCCAATGTTTCAGCTTCCAATTTCACCATAGAGTTTTGTTAATGCTGTTGCTGTAGCAGAGATGGCGTTAATGGGGTAAAATGTTCAGCATTCGTAGCTAGGGAAATTAGATTAGCAAAAATGATTGCCAAATGTGTTTATTAACAGGTAGGTGTTAAGAACAAAGATACGGGTTTGAGCGTTCACCGCCAAGAAAATGCCATTTGCCATATTATTTTTTTCCTATAATTAAATATGGGTATTTTTACGCCCATTGTAGTCTTAGCAGTATACAAATTCATTGTAGCTTGAAGGGTAAACAATAGTACATTGTTACCCTAGGGGTGGAGGAACTTATTTAGTCCCCAGACGGGGCTTCGTCTAGTTTTCGAATAGTTCGAGGGACTAAAAGTCTTTAACCCGAGGTAAACACTGTGCTTTTTATTACGAATTTCAAGGAAAGTTAAAATAAAAACGACATGAATTAGCTAAAGAAAAAATTTGTGAATTTTATTAAACATAATGAGCGTCAGTGGCGCTGTGGATTCGGCATTTGCCTTCCAATCGGGAGGTCCGGGTTCGAGACCGCCATGTACCAATGTGTTTTTCGTTTTCGAATTTCATATGTACATTTCTCTGACGTTCCTACGGTGAAGGAAAACATCGTGAGGCAACCTGCATACATCTGCGAAGAAATTCAATGGTGTATGTGAAGTCGACCAATCCGCACTGGGCCAGCGTGGTTGACTAAGGCCTAATCACCCTAACATAGGGTAGGCTCGAGCCTCTCGGTGGGGACGTATATGTATATGGGATATGTATATGGGAGCTGTGATGATAATTTGACATAAATCAACAACTTCTGCTTTAGCCTCTTCTCTTATGAAATCAGGCGTTAAATCCATATCTGAATCAGATGAACTCACTGTGTGAATACAAATCTCTGCTATACGGAAGTATAAATAACTCGAAAAAACAAATGAAGATTGAGTTGCTGTTATTCCCGCCTATTTAGTTTTTTTTCTGTTTCCTCGCACCATACCACACGAGGTGATTTTAGGAAATATAATAAAACGAATGTGGAATTAGATCACTCAGGAGGCTTGAGGAAACAAAATAAGAAAATTAAAATCATGTGGAATTTGATCACTCAGGTGATTTGGTGCCGGGTGATTTTAGTACACAAAAATGTGGAATTTCATCATCTGGGTGATATCACCCAGGAGCTCAAAGTGGAATAATCCACCGATACGATCTTCAAACTTTCAAGAAAAGAGCGTATTCCTACCTTAAAGGCCGGCAACCACCCGGCAACGCACTTGTAACTCTTCTGGAGTTGCGGGTGTCCATGGACGACGGTAATCACTTACCATCAGGTGAAACGTTTGCTCGTTTGCCCCCTATCCCATAAAAAAACTTATTCAAATATCAATTAATTAAGCTGGAACTTTTGCTCGTAATTCCTTTCCAATATATACTTAACAAACTTTTCTCAGTCCTAGTTCTGTACCCTTTCCCCCATTGAATATGCTGTCTCATTCTTTCATCCCAAGGTTGCCTGGAAGAGATTGCTTTTTAGCAATAAGGTCGCCTGTTTGTTCTGGTCTGTTTTGTTGCAAAATATTTCATACAGTTCTTGTTCTTTTTTCATACATTTTTTTGTGCCATCAGAATTTAAATATTCGATTTTTAAAGATACTGCTTTTAATTTCTGGAGGTAGGTAAGTACTAAATTGTGGTTTAATCTGTTACATGAAATAGTTAGTAACTTTAATGATCATCATGATGATCAGCATCAGCATGATCCCGCCATTTTAATAATGAAAGCCGGATTTTAGCTAAAATAAGCAGGTAAAATTATAATAGTTGGTATCAATTATTACCAAATCCTACTAATATTATAAATGTGAAAGTGTGGATGTTTAGATGTTTGGATGTTTGTTACTCAATCACGCAAAAACGGCTGAACGGATTTGGATGAAATTTGGCATGCATGTAGCCTTTGGCATGGAAAAGAACATAGGCTGCCTTTTATCCCGATTCCGTAAGTAGTTCCCGAGGGAAATTTGAAAATTGTTTACGAGCTAAGCCGCGGGCAGACAGCTTTGAAGTATGCATGTCACCTATGCTATGGAAAAGGACATGTACTTTATATTCCTTAATGATCTCTCAAATAGTTCCCGTGGGAAGATTAAAAATTGTTAACGAGCGAAGCTTTAGACCCAATTCTGAAGTCCACGCAGACGAAGTGGCGGGCAGAAGCTAGTGAGAACTAAATTGCAGTGGGTTTTTAAAAACAGGAAGTGATCCCGTCACCTTGACGTTTATCGTACAACCGTCAAACACGAATCAAATACGGATAAGTGCGCAAGCTAGGACGTAAATTTCCTGTTCGGTTTTTTCACGTATCGAACACGAACCGAATACGTATAAGTGCGCAAGCGCCCTTAGACCGTATGTACGAGTATAAATGTTATAGGAGGAAGGTTAATAATAATTTATTTTTAGACGAATCAATCCCTATTTAGTAAATAATGTATGATGTAAATTATAAAATATTTTCCAAATTAGGTACTTATATTGTGACATCCTTACGTATTATAAAACAAAGTTCCCCGCCGCGTCTGTCTATCTGTCTATCTGTTCGCGATAAACTCATTCGTTCTTTCGTTTTTGTATTTATTTCTGTGTACATTAACGATATTTGTTGAAGATGTCGGGAAAAAATAAATTAAGGCGAAACGTATTTCACGGGCACAGCTAGTTCATTATAATTTAGTGTAGTAAATAAATGTTTTTTTAGCGTGTTCGTTCATTTAATACAAGAACTGTAAATCTATTACAAGACTTTTAAATAAATATTTTTTCGGTCGGACGGTCTTCTGTCTCTTTCATTTTATTATCAGTTCGGGATTTTATCACTTCGCATTTCGGAACGCGGGTGAGTGCACTGCACTTGGAAAAATATTGTAAATGTACTGCGATACTATGCATCATAACTAGATCTTAGGTAAAATATGCTGAGGGTGGCCTAAATATGCAAATGCATATATATACAAATATTCAAATAGGTACATATAATCCAGTTAGGGCTATTAAATCAAAAACGATCGAGATTTTTGCTTTAGCATTAACCTCCGCGCCGTACCTGAGCTGAGTCGCCTTTTCAGGACTCTAGAAAAAAAATCTGGCTAATGAAAGATGAACCTGACTTTTTTGAAGTTGATACTATGCCCCTTTGTAGTTTAGTTGAACATGGTGATTTTGATACTTTGTAATGAACTTGTTATTGTGTAATTTAACTTTCGGTTTTGGTACAGAAGCACAAACCTCCGAATCAAAATCCGAATTATTGCTAAAAGTGGCCACTTTTGTGCAATAATTCGGATTATGATTATTCCTATACAATTAATCTAGGTATGCTATGAATAGCTCAAAAAATCTGAAATATCTGTATTGAGTAGTTGACTGATCTATTTTTTGTAGAAACGTCTTTAATTTATCATAATTAATAAAAAAAACCGGGCAAGTGCGAGTCGGACTCGCCCATGAAGGGTTCCGTACGATTTATGACGTATTAAAAAAACTACTTAACTACTAACTAGATCTCGTTCAAACCAATTTTCGGTGGAAGTTTACATGGTAATGTACATTATATATATTTTTTAGGTTTATCATTCGCTTATTTTAGAAGTTACAGAGGGGGGGACACACATTTTACCACTTTGGAAGTGTCTCTCGCGAAAACTATTCGGTTTAGAAAAAAATTATATTAGAAACCCCAATATAATTTGTGAAGACCTATTCGTAGATATTCATACGTAAGGGTTTGATGAAAAAAAAATTTTGGGTGTCAGTTCTATGTATGGAGAACCCCCAAAATTTATTGCTTTTTTTCTATTTTTGTGTGAAAATCTTAATGCGGTTCACAGAATACATCTACTTACCAAGTTTCAACAGTGTAGTTCTTATAGTTTCGGAGAAAAGTGGCTGTGACATACGGACGGACAGACAGACAGACAGACAGTCCGTTTTTTGCCATTTGGCTACGGAACCCTAAAAACGAATGGCGGCGCTAGTAGTAGGTACTGTGGCCCCTTAAGGGAGGGTCATGAGGTGTTGAGCATTGAAATATTTATTAGAACCAAAACTATTAGACTACCAAATACCTGTGTTTAACTGTATAAAATCTGACTATTGGAAATGATGTGCATTTGAAATTCTGACTAGGTATTTGAAAGTCTGCCTTTTTGAAAATCTGATCAACTGAAAACAAACGCCATTATGATCTTAGCCCTACACTTAGATATCATATAGAGTTTGGGCAAGCAAAAGGTTGCAAACAAAAGTATGTCAGCAATTATAAAATTATAAAAAGTGTCAAAAGTTATAAAAAAAGCTTTTTATGAAAAATACAAAGCATTTGCTTCACGTCAAAAATCGATACAAGAGCAGGGATATGATTATGGAAGAGATGGAGCAATTTATAATAAGCGTCAATGGTGATGAACCAAGCAGCTCAGATGAATCAGATATGGGTGTTTGTTGGAGTTTGTATTTAACGGTTGAAACCTATTTAGAGTCAAGATGAAGTCTATGACTAATAGAAGAATAATTTTGTGTTGTCTTGTCGGATTGATGTCTGTCGAATGAAATTCTGTACGAAATGTTTTAATTAATAAATACTTATATTATATTTTACGTGAACTCGTATTTTCTCCTACAAAAGTTATGGGCAATTTATGAAAATGTGTTTGCAGTAAAATTTTTGTAAGTATAAAATAAATATTATCTAAAAATATGATGTCAAGCAATATACAAATATTTCCGCAACTACGAGCAGATAATTTTATTACTTGGAAATATAGAGTAAAAGCTTTACTAGAAGAGAAACAATTACTAGAAATTTTAGATAAAAATGAAATTGACATAAAAAAGGACCTAACGTTAAAAGCACAAGATGCCCAGGCAAAATCTATAATAATTCAATGTATTTCTGACAAGCATATAAATATAATACAGAATGCGCCAACTTCTAAGATAATGATAGAAACATTAGAAAATGTTTTTCAGCGGAAAAGTATAGTCAACAAGCTAACGAAAAAAAAGAAGTTATTAACATTAAAATTAATCAGTACAGACAAATTAGAGGATCACTTTCAAAACTTCGATCAAATAGTTTCCGAATTAGAATTTATAGTCAAGAAATTAGATGACAGTGATAAAATATGCCATTTACTTTTGACATTGAATGAAAATTATGACAATGTAGTTACTGCAATTGAAACAGTGAATTCTGATATGACAATTGAATTTATTAAAAGTAGATTGTTAGATGAAGAAATGAAATTAAAGGATAAAAATAATACTACTATATTTAAAGCTTCTACGAGTCAAAATTATGATCAATCAAATTATAGAAGGCCATACAATAATTATAGAGGCAGAAATAATAGAAGTAGAAGAGGATATAGTAATAATAGAAGAACCAATAACTATATAAGTAAAGTAAAAACATCTTTTATTACCATGACAGCAAACTCAGTTAATAATGAGTCAATAAGCGAAGACTATTTTATAATAGATTCTGGTGCAACCATGCATATGGTCAAACCCGAGCTTGAAAAATTTATGACAAACATTACAATTTTGAGTCAACCAAATATGATAAATATTGCTAATGGTGAAAAATTACATGCATATAAGAAAGGAACAATTATTGGAAATTCTAAAGGAAAAACTATAGACTTTGAAGTCTTCTTCTTCTTCTTTTAATAATGGCAATGTGTTATCTTTTGACAACAATTCTGCCAGCTCTGTGTGTCTTTGGCTGGGCAAGTAGACCGTCTTGTGCGTATTAACCGAGCATGTGTTTGAATAAAGCCTTGTGGGTGGGAAATTTAGACTGAAATCGCTTGTGTGATAATCAAATGGTTAGTATGATAAAATCCATCCACCTGAAACGAACACACTACAGTAAAAATTAACTGATTTGTATTATAACTTAAGACTATTACATTTAAGTCATTATAGTGGAGAACTTACGTCATAATTTACTATCAGTTGATATGATTACTAAAACGGGATATATAATAATATTTAAAGAACAACATGTAGTAATTAAAGGAAGAAATTTTTATATGACTGGTGAAAAGAAAAGAAAGAACAATGGCCACCTTCCATACATTGGAAAACCTGAAATTGAAGTATCATGTCTAAAGATAAATTTTATGAAAACAAGTAGGTACCTCTATGGTAAAGAAATTATGTTGTAAAGACAGTTTTCTTAATAAAGGCTTAGGAATTTCGTAATACACGGAAATTCAGTTTGAGGTTATAACTTGTATTTGATTAATTTATTCATAAATTGGTAGTATTTTATGTGAACGAAATGAATTAATATTAGTTTTTTGTGTTAAACACTTTCACACAAAAACAATTACACATAAAAGACTACTAATGCCACTCATTTTATTGTTACACAGATTAATTGATAGACCTGAGTAGGTAATAAAAACAAAAATCCAGTGGGTAGTAAATAAATGTTTCTTTATTCATCATCATCTCTCAAGACAACTTCATCAAGTACCTAGGTAATGCAGTTGGAGTACAAGACATTCTCTTCATATTACGCCCACGCTAGGTAACACACCATAACATGGGCACAACAGCCTATGGTTCGGCGACCAACCAAAACATCAGTATTCCAATAGGTATAGATATACTTTGCTTGACATGTGCCTTGAAGTAGATAACGGAGTTCAGGGGAAAGTAGGGTCACAGTAAACAATAAACAGATACCACGGAAATAATCGCATAGTAAGATCACAACAAAACGCAAACACAATACATGAAAAGAGCAGTACGTCTAGTACGAGTTTTTAAATCTAGTAAACTACAATAGTTTTCGTTAGCTCGCCAAACTGTCAGTTTACGATGTAAACGGTAGTATGAGTTGCTCGTTTCGAATTCACGTATAAACGATAGCGAGTTAGTTTTACTCGATTAGACGAACTTCACATTATATATATTTATATCTCTTACACACATGTGAATGGAAAGAGACACGCAATTCTGTCACTGTGACGTTTTCTTAGCCGTTTTTATTACTTTTAAAGCGAGTTGAATGAAAGAAAAACATTAAAGTTTTTATTTGTTGTAAATTATATTATTTTATAATGTCGCGGACAAGTCAGTCGCAATTTATTTTAATGCTAATAAATTGTGTTAAACACTTTAGGAATGAAAATAGAATTAAAAATCTCGATTAAATTATGTGTATTTATTAACACTTTTTTAAGGAATGGTGATTTAAGGCGGTAGCTCTGAGTAAAGTTTGTATCGGAGATACGGCTTAAAAATGATTGTCACAGCTCTATTCATGCTCTATTTCGTCTTACATGGCCCTCCATGCAAAGTACCACCGTGCAGACATAATTTTAGTGTTTAGAAATACAAAAAAAAACGTATTTATGTACCAAACTCACATAAAAATGTAAGGTGAGACCCTAAACTACAATAGTTTTCGAGTAAAGTATCAAAGAAATGTCAAACATGTAACTCATACTGCCACACTATTCGAATACGTACTTATTGATAGAGTAGTTTATTACTTTGTAACTCATACTGTCAATTCTAGTTCATTATAGTTTCCGATAGAGGCGTTGGTGTGAAATGTATGAAAACAAAACTATTCGATCGTTCGAATCAAAAACTATCAAAACTCATACTAGACGTACGGTAGTATGAGTTGCTCGTTTCGAATTCACGTTTAAACGATCGATAGCGAGTTAGTTTTACTCGATTAGACGAACTTCACATTATATATTTATATCTCTCTTACACACATGTGAATGGAAAGAGACACGCGATTCTGTCACTGTGACGTTTTCTTAGCCGTTTTTATTATTTTTAAAGCGAGTTGAATGAAAGAAAAACATTAAAGTTTTTGTTTGTTGTAAATTATATAATTTTATAATGTCGCGGACAAGTCAGTCGCAATTTATTCAAATTTATTTTAATGATAATAAATTGTGTTAAACACTTTAGGAATAAAAATGGAATTAAAAATCTCGGTTAAATTATGTGTATTTATTAACACTTTTTTAAGGAATGGTGATTTAAGGTGGTAGCGCTGAGTAAAGTGTGTATCGGAGATACGGCTTAAAAATGATTGTCACAGCTGTCTTCATGCGCTATTTCGTCTTGCATGGCCCTCCATGCAAAGTACCACCGTGCAGACATAATTTTAGTGTTTAGAAACACAAAAAAACGTATTTATGTACCAAACTCACATAAAAATGTAAGGTGAGAACCTAAACTACAATAGTTTTCGAGTAAACTGTCAAACAAATGTCAAACATGTAACTCATACTGCCACACTATTCGAATACGTAGTTATTGATCGAGTAGTTTATTACTTTGTAACTCATACTGTCAATTCTAGTTCATTATAGTTTCCGATAGAGGCGCTGGTGTGAAATGTATGGAAACAAAACTATTCGATCGTTCGAAAGATCGAATCAGAAACTATCAAAACTCATATTAGACGTACAGACAGCAATTTCACACTTCACAGATCGGCTGACGCCGAATGTCACCGATAATACGTTAAAAACGTTCCGTTACTAGCATGTGAAATATTGTTGTTGTTCATACAAAAGTAAGAATAATTTTCAAATATTATTTCAATATGTTGAATTATTATTAGCTAAGAATAGAAAAGGTTTTGATATAATTTATAATAACATTAAGCTTTGCTCAATATTTCAACTTGAAGAATAACAACTTTATTTCAAATAAACGTGAAACGGAACGTTTTCAAAAAAGTATGTCCAAGCCACAGACTAAATAGCGATTTATGGAGAGAAAAATCCATAGAATTATTACTCAAACAGGAATGAGCTCTTGCTTAAAAAAGCGTGCCGAGCGAGAGATAAATAACTGTACCGTTTGTCTCTTTCGTAAGTTTTGTGACCACAAATTCTACAAAATAGGGTTTTTTTCTTAAAAACAATAACATTCAACTTGAAAGATGCTTTTGAAAAATTGCTTTAGAAAAATCACGATTGTTCGAGATCGCTTTTAGCGACAAGGTCGCCCTTTGTACATTTAGTGTATTATTTATTCGTTGACTTTAAACTGGTTGGTGTTGTACAACAAAGAAATATTATATTCTATTCTATTATTTCAAAATGGGTTGCGCAAAAGAATTTTATATCTGCTTTTCAATACAAGATAGGTTTTATTAATATAATAATTATTTAAAAAATAATGAATGTCAATGATTATCTTTCAATAGATGGGTCTTTCCAATCGGTATATTATGTTGAACCCACCGCCACATAACAGATAATCAAATATGTCAACTTGTCAAAAATGAGTCATCACTAAAATCTCTCTGTGATATTTAAATACATACCTAGTTAAACAATGAGTAATATTTTAAGAAGAAAAGAATTAAAAACACATCAGTGTGAGTCGAATTGTTTCAACAATATTTAAAACTTTTGTGGTTTCGCCAATATCTTGTACAGAATTTTAATGCCAATTCTTTTTTCTAATACCTTAACATCGCATCGTGTAAGCTAAAAAATAAATAACTAATATAAATTACTTTTATTAAAAAATGTTAAAAATTGCGATAATATTTATGTTAGGTACATACCGTGTTGTCACCCTACTACAATGACAACGAAAATTACTGACATTGACAAAGAATCGTTGTTGCAATATAACATTTTTTGAATACTACCACTAGAATATTTCCTGGATTTAAAATCATAGTGTTATAATTATTAATAGTAGGCTAACAGGATAATTTAATTTATTTTATGTTATAATTATTACAAAAAAAAACAATTTAGGTATTTTGGGCGTTAAAAGTAATTAAAATAAACAATAATAAAAAATCTTCATCTACCAATAGTTGTTTCATAACTACTAAATTATAAAATATACAACAGTAGCAACACTGTGGGAAAGGGATAAAAGGTACAGTTATTGCTACCTCTCTCGGCACACTTTTGCATTTTCAAGTGTTTAGTCTTTATTTACATAGAAATAAAGTCCAAATTTGAACAACAATATTTTGAAGAGCTCATTCCTGTTTGAGTAATAATTCCATGGAAAAATCACTATCCGGATGCGTTCAGGAGTTTTAAAACGCTTTTTATCTTATCTTTTTTCTTAAATATCTTTGTTCGTGAATGATTTTAAAAGTATAGCTGTTAGCGGAATCGATACACTATAAAATCACCTTGATTTTAAAATAAGTTTCATTTCTAGACATCATCAGGTCCAAAGTGGCCAATGTTCTTTACATATTATACAATTTAATTTAATGAATAACAATGATAATGCCATGACTGCTAATGAGAATTCAAATGATTTATGGCATAGACGTCTTGGACACTTAAATAAAATAGGCCTAAAAATATTGAAATTACCTTATTCTAATAGCAAATGCGAAAGTTGTATTCAAGGTAAGGCAACTAGAAGAACTTTTATTTATGTGAAAAGACAAAGTAAACAAATAGGTGAATAATACACTCTGATCTGTGTGGACCTATTACACCAACTGGTATAAATGGAGAAGTGTATTTTCAAGTTTTGATTGACGACTACTCTAATTACACTGTAGTAAGATTTTTGAAAAATAAAAATGAAGCTGAAAGCAATATTAAAAATTTTATTAAACATATAAAAACACAATTTGGATTAAAAACTAAGAATATAAGAGTAGACAATGGCGGTGAATTTACATCAAAACAATTCAAAAGTTTTTGCGAAAGTAAAGGTATTAATTTACAATATACAACTCCCTATACACCGCAACAGAACGGTACATCCGAGTTATGAAGTTAATAGATGTCCAACTAAAGTATTATATGGCAAAACACCTTCTATGATTTGGCACGGAAATAACAATATTAATAAGCTAAGAGTCTTTGGTTCGAAGGCTTGGTGTGTGTCAATCCCAAAGCCAAATAAGTTGGATCCAAGAGCCAAACCATTTATAATGGTAGGATATTGTGGCTCAGGATACAAACTATGGGATCCAATTAATAATAGGATTGTAGTATCCACTGATGTTACTTTGACGAAAATAATTGTAAATATATAAATGTAAATATTAATGATAATGAAGACAATAAATACATACTTGATAATAATGAAATAAATATTGAAGATATTGAACCTGGCACTTCGGATAGTGAGATAACTACTAGGTCAGGACGAGCAGTTCACTTCACTTCACTTCTTTATATATGGCAATCGGTTCCAGTTCAAACACCTACTTATTTAAATGACTTTGAAGTATACAGGGTGTCCAAGAAGCCGACGTCAAGCCGAAAGCAGGCGATAGACTAACTCATATATGTTATCAGAAAAAAAAAAAAATCTAAGTCACCTATTTAAAAAAAATCTAACATTTAAAAAAATCGATATAATTTACACCCTGTGACGGTTTTTTCACTCTTGTTGCTACAAATCTTGACTTTTCTAAACATTTTCTTTTGTTTTGTAATTCTGAATAATGTTTCTGTATACTCTAATCTAAAATTTAAAGCCAACTGCTCCAAATTAGAAGAATATGCCATTTTTATCTAAATTAAATAAAATGACTCTCCAGGTCTCACTCAAACTAGAATGTTAAAGTTACGGCCTTAAAGCAAACCATGGGTACATTAGAATACATTTTAAGTACGTAAGAAATATTTACCGAGAATTAATCGGCAGCTTAATGTACATAGAAACTGTTTCAAGACCAGATATAAGCTTTTCTGTGTCATATTTGTCACAATTTTTAGAAAAACCAGTTTATTCAGACGCAGATTGGGCAGGAGATAAGTCCGATCGGAAAAGCGTAAGTGGTTGTGTAGTTTTGTATAATAAGAATATAATTGCTTGGTATTCTCGAAAGCAAAATTGCGTAGCACTTTCTACCGCAGAAGCGGAGTACATTGCTATGGCAGCAAGTGAAGCGATTAATCTTAAAGGAATAGCTTTTGATTTTGGAATAAATGTAATACCTAAATTATTAATTGATAATAGGGGTGCAATTTGCATTTCTAAAAGCAATGAAAATAGTCGGAGAACTAAACATATAGACATTAGATACCATTATATAAAATAATTAATCAAAAATAAAGAAATTTGTGTAGAAGTTAGTGGAAATGAGAATTTAGCAGATATTTTTACAAATCCTCTATGTGTTGAGAAATTTATTAATTTTAGAAATAACATGATTTGATTTTATAAATAATTTTGTTTGAAGGGCATAATGAATTTGAGTTTAACAATTTGTATCTACTATGTAAGGAGGAGTGTTGTAGGTAGATAAATAATTTTTTTTGTGAAGTAATTTCTAATGTAACAACAAAACTAATGTTAGACAATTATTATTTCTTTACATTATAAATCGAGGAGGAGTGTTAGAGTTTGTATTTAATGGTTGAAACCTATTTAGAGTCAAGATGAAGTCCATGACTAATAGAAGAATAATTTTGTATTGTCTTGTCGGATTGATGTCTGTCGAATGAAATTCTGTACGAAATGTTTTAAATATTAATATTATTATATTTTATAATATAAAATTTTTAAATGTATTTTGATTCTTAACAACTTTATAAACCAATTGAAAAAAACAATTCATTTAAGTCTAAGTTTTCAACATTTCATAAGATTTTTCTTAATTTCTGTCGGAATATGACAAAAATTAAGTAATTTTGTTTTTCTTAAATACAAATAACGCGATTTTTATAAAAGGTTTATTGTTGAGAGTTTATTGAAACAAAACATCAAATCGTACTTAATAAAAAAGTATCAACTCCGTTTTTTCCTACTTTAGTCAGTATTGCCTTCCCCATTATTTTTAAATATTTTTAAATTTACCGCGTTTTGCTAGGTTCAGCTTTCATTGGCCAGACTCTATTTTACAAGCTTTTATTTATTACCTATATTTATTTGTATATTTAATATTTTAAGACAAATGGCTGGATGGATCCTTTTGCCTTTTTTAAGAAAACTAACAGTGTTGGTTGGCTTGACCATGGGTGGAGCGTTACGATCAAAATAAGTAGCGATAATGAAAATCTGAGCAAAAAAACTCGAGATTAACGAATTTTACGTGGGCATTGCTATAAAAAACAAAAGAAGGAAAGCTTAATCATAGGTAATACATTTATGTTTTAGTAATAATGGCATATTGCAGTAACCTTGTCTTAGCTTAGTTAGGACGATCTTAAGTGGCATGCTGTCACATTTTTATTCATTCGGGCATTCTTCTTAGGATTGTCTTAGCTAAGACAAGGTTAGTGAAATTGGCCCTAAATGTTGCTTGCAATGCGACAAGCCTTTTAACTTCTGAATGTGACTGACAGCTATTAATTATGTGGCGTTGTATAATTTTAATTTTTTAAATATAATTATTTTTTATGAAATATTTAAGTAAAAGTTAATTAAAGTAAGAATAATTATTGAGAAATCATTAAAATAATTATTCCAAATTATTGATTCCATAAATCATTAATAATAATTCAAAATTTCAAATGAACTTTGTGGATCTGTAAGCCCAGTTTAAGTTAATCTAGGTTTTTCCTTCTAGGGGTGCGATGTCAGAACACCTCCTCGTGGTGCACCCTGGGCAACCCGGCAGATTTTCTGCCGCGGGCTAAGAGTCTGACAGCTGCCCCGTGGAGGAGGCGTGGTGTGGCCGGGTTTAACCCGGCGGGCCACTTCACGTGGCCATGTGGGGCGTCACGTCACCTCCCCTTCTTTTTGAAGATGCGGTTGTGTGTCGCCTGGGGACTGTAACACTGTTTTTTCTTAAAATTTCTTAAAACACTAATTTTGCAAAAACACTTTGGTTTCACTGTAGTTTTAACACAAATTTCACAACTAAAATCATAATTACAATAACTTTGTCAATTAATTTCACAATATCAATGTCAAGTGTCAACGTCAACGTCGTTTCACGTCACGTCAGTGACATTTGCAATTATCTTTGGTCATTATTCACTTTTTGCATAAACAAAATAAATCTCGCGTTTATCCTGGCCTTATTTACAAAGATAGTTTTTTTTCGCCCAAAATCCCGTGCTTCCATTTAGGTGGGTTGATTTTCTCAAAATTCGGAATTTGACATTTGGACCGTTTGTTTTGATCATTTCTATAGACATATTTTAATAAAATACACTTAAACTTATAGATCATATAATTATAGTTTCGTCGAATAGAATTTGGAAAGCATTCACAATTTGTTTAAGGTTAATTTTTCATTACGTTTTGTTTTTCAACTAAACATAACTTTAGCTGGAAATACTTATTGCATAGGTATTGTAGAATTTCGAAAGATCCGTATGTTGACTTGACACACCTTGAAGCAAGTTAAGAGTCTTACGAGTGTTATGAAATGAATTTGGTTTTAGGAGAGGTTCCGTCGCCAATACGGCGCTTAACATTCAGCAAACGGACCTCGGCTCCGTCGCTTCCACATAAACGCAAATCTGCGCGCAAGTGGAGCGTTGGTTTAGTCTATCGTCTAGGTTATGACTAGTCTGTGAGACATCGATCGAAGTAATTTGTTATTGATTTGAAGATCATAAAGTTTTTATATATTTATTTCGTAGGTATTTCTCTCGTTTTCCGTGTGAATTTAATTCGAAAAGCCACCCTGAATTTAACAAAGTGAGTTATTTTTGTTTTCAGCTTGAAGAGTAAAAGCTCAATCATATTTATAATCGCCGGCGCGCGATTCGGTGAATTAGTTGAATAAATAAATTATATCAATAGATAATACTCCGCCCACACTAAGGTATCTAATTAACTTATTATATTTCATGATTTAAAACAGATTTTGTTAATTTTATTTTTATTTGTGGGTAAATTGATTATTAAATCAAACATATTACATTTCCAAAATTCGCCTTTTTCATTAAAAAACCTTGATAGTAAACGGCATCTTAGTGGGATTAAGGCATATATTGAGTAACACTTGCGAATTTCATGTTAAATTCTAAATTTTCACAATATTAAGTTTCACATCCTTCTTTGGCAAAGAACTCACAAATTAAGCTGTTTTCTTTTTATTAATAGCAATAATTATACACAAAATAGGTGCTCTCCCCTCCATAGGTCCTTTTTATTAACTAACCAATAAGACAATTTGTCGATTTATTAAAAATTATGTTTTAGAATTCATTTGCTATGTTTATTACATGAAGTTCAAATGTATTGACTGGGATTCCTTCAGAACTCAGTGTTAGACCCACTGACCTCAAGATCATAGGCATATTTAATTATATTTTTAACATAACACTGTGCTATGAATCTCCAGGGCAGTTCCCGGAGGCCGTAGGGCTCCGCTGCAACTAACCTACCTAATAACCTAATATCAAGGAGGAATTCTGTGGAATTACACAAATAATATTAGAAACAGAGAATAAGTTAAGAAATTGGAATATTATATCTCTGACCCGTGATCGCAGAAACTTAGCATTGAAGGTATGACCCACTAACAACCGCTCCGGGGAAGGCTACTAATTTCTTTTAAAAAAAAGGAAACCTATAACTATTTGTTCGTGTACTTTATTGCCCCTCATTTTGTAGTTTTGTACCCAATTTGAACCTGATTTTTACCTGCCGAGATTGATCAAACAAACCTGAACCATCCTGCCCTTGGCTTGTATTAAATAAAAATTTAGTTAAGTGCTTTGCATTGAGGGATTTTGTTAACTTCAGTAACATTATGCATAAGTGAATTACAACCATGTACCTACCAGAATAAAGCTTTTCATTTTGTATCGGACTAAAGGAATAAGTTTGTTTTTTTTCCTTCAACTTTAAGATTTCCCTATATTACTACAATTTAGCAAGAAAAAGCATTACAGGACCCGCTCACGGGTCATGGCGCCTTGCGCCTTGTGCCGTTGCCCAAGGGGGGCGTGGGATGGCCGAGTGCTACTCGGCGGACCACCTCGTGTGGTCACAGTGGCCGCTTTTTGCGGTGGGTCGGCGCTTTGGCGCCGCTGAGATTCGGCTCGTGTGCGCGGCGATGGATCCAGTGGGGTCTGCCGTCGGGCAAGCCCGTTACCCCGCACTGAGCGGGGCCGGGGGCCTGGCGCACTGAGCGTCGGGCCGCGTGGAAGAAAACCACAGTAAAAAATTACCACCCGGAGTATGCCCCGGGAACTCCTCTCCATCTCCATCTTGGAGAGGGCGTGAGGGGCCCGCCATTGGCGGGTAGGTGCCGCGGACGGGGTTATGGTCGGTCTGTAAGGGTTCTCACGATCTCGTTCGGCAGCGGCGCGTCCTTTGGACGTGGCTGCGCTAGGCGCCAAAGAGGGCATACCGAGGGGTTTAGTGGGTAGTCGCTCGCTGCGGAGTCCCACACACCCTTGCCCCTGCGGAGGCTTGGACGGTGCGCAAACGCATTCCCCGAAATCGGTGTTTGTTTATAAGGACTTAATATAAAATATTTATTAATTAATTAATGCAAAAACGACTACAAACATGTGATAGCAATAATAAACAACAAATAAAAATACAAAAATTCTATCTAAAGAAATTAAAACAATGTTTACGAAAGACTAGGCATACTATTCTCTTTGCATTAACTTAATTTCCTTTGCCTAACCCTAAGCAGGCAGAATGAAAAAATATTGCCAAAATCAAATGTCAATTGTTCAACATAAATGAAAATAGACGTTCCAAATTATAGCAACAGTCAGCATTATGTTGTACCACCAGTTCCAATAACTGATTACAATTGAGTCATATATTCTAATATAAAATAACAAAGGCGGCAATATCCACTCAATGTCAAAAATGAACTAAAACGCTGTTTTATTAATCTGTGGATGTAGTTTATATGAGTAAATACATTATAAATTAAACATGGCAATATCCTATACAAAATACTGGTTAAAATTTGAAATGGCAGTCAAGATCTACAAAAGTCGTTGATGTTTTTATTGTTTAATGTTGAATTTTGTGATATTTAACTTATAATTTCTTTAAAAACTTGAAATATGCAGTGTCTGGCATCGCCCTGTGTATCAAACAAGACGCGGAAACATACGGCTCAACCAAAAAACTGCAAACAAAATGTAGCTAAAAAGTAGGTATGTTTGCATAAATTGCATGGTTTTGATACTTTGATTTTAAATTTTTATAACTATTATTTTTTTTGTGTGCATAAAAAATGTCTTTTCAAAATAAAACAATAGTATAATTTTGTATTTTTGAGCTAATCTGATGATGGAGCTGGAGTGTTGAACTCTTCGACGTTTTAAAAAGTTCATAGATTAAGGAGAAAGTCAAAGCATGTTTCTAAACAACGTATAGGTACTTACTTATTATCATTAAATAATCGTAATAATACGCAATCTATTTTCTGTTTCTTTTTTTTACAGTTATTCCCTTAGTCACCTTCCAATAAAGCCTACAAGTCAACACAAAAAAGGAGTTTTCAAATGCGAAAACTAACTATGCGAGATTTAAATAATTTTCATCAAGCATTTTAAATAAAAAAAATCTTAATAATATATTGCTGACTCAGTTCAATATTGTTAAGTTCAATAAATATTATATATAAATACTAAATACATATTAATATGTGTAAATAAATATACATTAGTTACTATTAAAACGATTATTATTTCAAATTCTCATATTCAAGTATCAATATTTTGGGGAGTAGTATACTACGGTGTCTATCGGTAACAAACATGGCAAACTCCATGCCTGTCTCGATCAAACTCGGCAATCTCCAAGTGTCCCTATCAAAGCTGGCAGTCTCCAATGGTTTTACGTGAATTATGCTTAAACTAAGCTATATATGTTTATCGGTATTATCTAATATTGTTATTCTTAGTCAGTTTATCGTATTTAAAAAATCTATGTTCTGGGACAAATTAAATCTACGATATAATATTTTAGCGCTTCCTGAAAAATTTCAAGGTTAAACTTTAAAGTATGGGAAAATACGAAACAGCAAAAAGGAAAATGGTATGCAAATATACAGAAAATAAGGCTCACCTTTAGAATAACAACCCACAATTTGCTGATTCAGATACTTATCATCGAAAAGACTATATTTTTTTAAGTATATTTGTAAAGTTTTACGTTTCGGAAACTTATAGTTTATTTGTAATAATTAATTAAAATTTGTAATTTTGTATGAAAAATATCGATTATGTTTCTGCCTTTTAGATTTTGCCATTTTTAGTGAGATGCGTTTCGTTACATTGAGCATCGATACTAAATTAATTTGTTTTAAGCAATATAACTAATTAAAATGACAAATATATTAAAAATAATGTTACTCAAACCTTTGTCATTTGTTAAATAATTAGTATTTAAAGAAATTAATTACCATATTTTTATCACTTTGTCACAAACAAAACGCAATGTAATGGCGGCCATTTTGATTTCAAGCTGTCAAAGTCAGAACACGTCAGTGATAGCCGCGAAGTTTAAATCATCTTTTTGTTTAAAAGACTAAAGAGCAGGGGGACGGGGGGGCGCAGCATCCCACCATGGAGGCTCGGGAGGCGAAGGCCCCCGCCAAAACAAAAGAAAATAGTTGAAGAAATTGCCTACTGTAGGTTAGGTTAGGTTCAGAACTTGACAATTCATACTATTCTATGGGAACCTATACCACTGAAATCATATTATTAATTCTTTGATCTTCCAATTTTTTACATTTTCTTATTCTTAAATAGGTTCTAGGTGCACCACAAACATGAGTAAATACACAATCCAACCTTTTCCCATACATTTTGAGGTTAGGTTTGGGAAAAAAATAAAAATAAATATCTCGAAAACTACGCATTGCCGAGAAGGAGAAGTGGTACAGGGGGGTAGCTCACCTCCTCCCCTACCCCTACCTAAATCGTGGGTTGCTAATCTAAAGCCCTTCCGGAAATAATCCCAACAAGACCATGGTCCTTTAAAATAGGTAATTCTCCATCCAGAAAGTTCATTACAACTATAAATATACTCAGAATGGGACATGGATTTGCTGCTCATTTAAAAATATTAAATTTAGTAGATTCAGAGGTTTGTGAACACTGTTCACTGCAAGAAGGTACTCTAGACCATATTATTTTACATTGCCCAGCCATCAACGTCCCACAATTACTTTTAATAGATGGCTTAATGAAGATATACAAAAATAATGACATTCCCCGCCTCTTGCCATCTATTAAAAAAAACCCAAGAACATACGCAATAATCTTTCAATTTATTAACGGCACCACGGTTAAACAAGATTTTTAAACTGTGACGACACCATTCGTCAAATATGAAAATTAATAGAAATGGAACAAAATTATTAAGATTTGGCAGATGGCTAACTGCCAAGGCCGTTAAACTTATATTTAAAAAAAAGTCTAGTGTCAATGTCAAAAAAATGTCAAGTCAAATTGCTAATCGCGGTGAGTCGGCGTCGCTTGATGAATTTTTGATATTTTTAATTAAACTTTGTAAATTAAATTTGAGTACAAAAGTTTTCAGCAGATTCTGTGCAAAATATTTCAAGTTTCAAACATCAAACATTCTACTGACATTTCAGGTGAGTGATATTGTTAATTTTAATAAGTTAAAATACCGACGATTTTAAAGTGAATTAACCTATCAATCTGTCCCTAACATGTAAATTAAAGAGTTAATGGTGAAAAAGATACTGAAAATCTACTTTTAAATGTTGAATTACAAAACATATTCGTTGTTCTACAATTCACGAGTTACGTTGTATACTTATTGTAAATGTGTTTCGACAAACGTTTTAATCTGAGTTACTAGTGTTTTTGTGTGATTATGTGACGCCCCAATCTTTCATCGCATATTGCAGAATGTCGCAAGATAAAGATGCACCATTGCCAGAAGGATGGGAGATGAGAACAAGTCGATCGACTGGAATGACATACTTCCTAAATATTTACACTAAGAAGTCCCAGTGGGAGAGACCAGATGCTCCAGCTGATCCAGGAGAGATACGCTGCAGCCACATCTTACTGAAACATGCTGAGAGTCGAAGGCCAAGTTCATGGCGCGAAGAACACATTACACGAACCAAAGAGGAGGCTTTAGAAACATTGAAAAAGTATCGTAAACAGATTGTGAGTAATAATGCAACATTTAACGATATAGCTACAAAATATTCAGATTGTTCATCAGCCAAACGAGGTGGAGATTTGGGTTCATTCGGTCGCGGCCAAATGCAAGCTGCATTCGAAGAGGAAGCATATAAATTGAAAGTTGGTCAGTTAAGTAAGCCTGTGGAGACAGACTCTGGATACCATTTGATTTTTAGGACAGCTTAAACTGAATAATTTATCATACATAATGTAAAAATTCATACTACATAAAGAATTTGAAAATTCCATATAGTGTCAGTTCAATTTTCTTACCCTATCTATCATATTTTTATATTGATGTGAATTTAATAAATTGACAAATAGAAAGATCAATATTTTTTTTCGATTGATTACCATTAAGCCCTCTGAAACTTTAAACTATTGTTTCAATTCAAGTTTTATATTTACTTTTTAATGTTTCATCGTTCCATATTACATATGTAATGAAATTTTTATATTTTACATAAATAAGCATAAAACTATATTTTACAGTACAGTAATGAGTGAAATTTTGTGAATATGACCAGTTATTTGCTTGTGATATAAAAATTTTGGATATGTGTGGATCAGGTATCTCAATATAATTATATCATGAAAGATGAATTTTAGTAACTTTGGCCAATAGACTGTATAGAGTTATAATTGAACTACATCTTATAACAATAGAAAAAAACAAATATTTTGCTTTATGTTCTTATCTGCAGACACTATTTTTAGCATAACTTGCTTTTTAGCATAAAATGAAAAAAAAGTTATTTAACTCTGAAGTGAATCTAATTTTACAGATGTCAATTTTCAAAGACATTAAAATGAGCAACCAGTAGATTTTCTGTAGAGTTGACTTACTGAGAGTGTAGATTATTAGAGTGTTTTTGCACCAATAATATTCTATGATATGTTAAATTATTTGATGAGTGAGGATATTAGTAGCAAGGCTGTCAGTAAAAAACTGTAAACTCTGTCTGTACTCAGGGACTGGGGTTTGATGTGATATGAACACTGCAGTCTAGCTCATTCCTTGCTCTCATCTACCACACTTTTTGTAACTTGTTTGGTTATAAAAAAGCAACTGTACCAAGCTCTTATACTAGGGCTGCACTGAATAAAGTTATAAAAGCATAGTTTGCCATTGGTGGACTGAAAGGCTATTTCTGCTAAAAATATGGTCAGCAGCTTGGAATATTTCATATCTTTAAAATGTTAATGTTTGTCAGAATAAGTAAATCCAGTTTGAAATTACAATGTCAAAAAAAATCTTGTACGACAATTATGATTTCACGGAACTGAAGTTTCAAATCCAATACTTTCAATAATAAATAATCAACATTTATTGTTTTGTTTTGTTTATCTTTGTTATTAGTATATTACATACTTTTACACGCAACAAACAGGACACCTGTATTATTTTGGTTTTCTTTATAGCTGAGTATATTTTATTTCCTTCCTGGTAGGACATTAAGATGCCGAACAACATGCATCTTTGAATGAGCAAAATACACTTCTGTAAGCATCGGTGGTGCTGTTAAGTCTGCACTGTCCTAATCGGGAGGTCCGGGGTTCGATCCTGCCATTACCAATGTGGTATTTTTTTCGAATTTCATGTGTACATTTCCTACGCTCTTACAGTGAAGAAAAACATTGTGAGCCAACCTGTATACATCTGCGAAGATATTCAACGTTGTATCTGAAGTCCACCAATCTGCACTGGCCCAGAGTGGTTGACTAAGGCCTAAACACCCTAACCTAAGGTAGACTCGGGCCCCTCAGTGAGGACGTATATGAGCTGTGATGATGAAATACATTTTAACCTATACGTCCCACTAATGGGCATGGATCTCTTCTTAAACATTGAGGAATTTCACCTTCTGACCTGAATGAATTGTTTAGTTTTGAGGAAACAGGTGTCCCAAAAAGTATGGTAAAGCTGAAGCCCAGGGATAGAACACCCCTAGATAGACCCGAATAACCCCTATGTGTGTTCTACGATTTTTTGTATTTTCGAGTTTTTTAAAAGTTTTTTTAATAGTTTCTGACTTTCACGACATTTTTGTGTATAATGATATCAGAAACAGGTACAGCCTTAATTTTTTTTTCTCACGTAGCTGGATACATTACTAGCCGCATAAAACCGTCACCTTTGTCCTCAGATATAAACACAGTGCAACAAAATAGTAATCCCGCAAAACAAACAAAAAAAGCATTTAAAAAATTATTTAGGTTTCTTTAAAAAAAAACAACATAACTTCTTTTAATTATGGCAATGTGTTATCCTTCTGACAATTGACAATTTTGCCAGCCAAACAACATGACATTTTTCTTTCAATCCTATTCAAAAACATGTCTGTTTCATCATCAATCTACCCTAAAAAATGTTTTGTTTGGCTAGTAATGTATCCAGCTACGTGAGAAAATAAATCAAGGCTGTATCTATGTTTCTGACGTCATTATACACAAAAATATTGTGAAAATCAGAAAATTTTAAAACCTTTTAAAAAATCATAACTCGAAAACTACAAAAAATCGTAGAACTTACATAGAGGTTTTTCGGGTCTGTCTAGGGGTGCTCTATCTCTGGGCTTCAGCTTTACCGTACTTTTTGGGACAGCCTGTATAACGCAGAATAGTCTGGTTGGCTTCGAGTTTTGGAACTTTGCAGAGATTTAAATGCGAAAAACTTCCTTAGTCGAATCTTACAAGAGGGAGGGAGGAATGGAGCAGCAATACATGTATTCTAGCGACTGGTTTCGTTATCCTATCCACCCTAAGTATGGATTTTTACTGGAGATAGATTTTCGACATACTTCATGTGGAGCTAATGTCAAATACCTATCGCTAGTAACAAAATCCACAGATAGAATACAACAACGGGTCGTAAATCCGTCAGACGACAAAAGATGTTCTCTTTGCAGGATTATTCACTTCCCTATTTTTCTGAAATTGATTTTTTTGTCGAAGATACAGTGCCCACATGTTTGTGGGTGATGAATTATATCCTATGACAGTGGATGAAAACATCACTGACCATACATTTTCGACATATTTTAGTTTATGTTATTAACTTTGAAACTTAAAGAACTGTTTCTTCTAAACCACAGTCAGGCCTCTGTCACTTCGCGCTTAAGTACAAGATAAGTACCTAACCTTTTTTTTAAGGCAGGGGAATCTCTTTACGATTCAACGAGGGGCTAAAAGCTGACAAGGCCGCCCCAAGGATATGCCATTGGACTCGGATATAAACCCCATAACAGGTTAAACCACCCTCCAAGAAACTTCTACCTCCGTAGGGGCACAATCGGGATCGGCGTTAGCCATTCCCCGAGTGCGCCCCCTGGAGAATAGGCCCGACGGTGAGGCAGCGTAGCTAACCCAAGCGCCAGGGTTTACCTCTACGAAGGGATCGACAAGTGCAATAATTCAACCCCCCAGACGAGCAGGCCAGGGGTAGAAAAGTGTCTCCCAACCGGTTGTCGGCCGGCCGGGCCATTTCATCCCCAGCTTGCTTATGGGAGTTGGTGGCGCGCGTCCAGGAACGCGCGCCTCCTCCTACCCAACCGCATGCGCCGGAGCGGTGCGGCGAGAGGGTCAACCTCTCGCGCTCGCTCCGCTGCCTCCTTCTGCGAGATCACATCCTCGCAGGAGGCGAGAGATAAGTACCTAACCTACTATTCCGCTCCGCACACACTGAGAGTGCAAAACAGCGGAGCTGCCGTGCTTTTGGGATTAATGTATACTCGCAGTGTGTAGCAACGTTTCGCGCGCTTTCTTGCGCACGCTTGATTATTAACCATCAGCAACAACCCTATCGCTCGAGGCGAGCTCGTAGCGACCTCCAGAATTATAGTTCGCGCCAAACTTCTAATCCGCTCTGAAGTTGTCTCACGACTCTTTCTCACGCACATAAAATATACTAAGTTTATTCTTATCATACTAAAACTATTTAGTGACGTGATATTATTTTTTTATTGCATAAGATTGCAAACAAGCAAACTGCCCACCTGATGGTAGGTGGTAACAGTCACCTATAATACATGTACGTACAGTCAGCAACACGTCAAGCTTTACATTTGCATTACGAAAGCTGCCGCTATTACGAGCGACACAAAGGCGGTCTCAAAAGCCTAGCGTGTTGCTCTGTGTACATACATTGATTTAAAACTCTTATATAGACGGGAATCGAACCTGGTCAAAATCTCTGTAAACAATGTTATAAATCACGCAAGTTTTTTCGTTGTTATTGTTGATGACGTGAATCATAAGTCACACACAAGGAATTTAATGGAACCTTGTTTAAATAATTGACAAAAAAACTCAAAAAAATCTGATAATTATTTCATTTAAGTACTTATTTTAAATGAATTGTCGCCCGCTGAACGAATGTGTTCTAATTTTAAATTAACGCAATGTGTAATGTATAATATCGATGCAGATAAAATATGCATAAGTGGTCTTTTCAAATAAATGATTGAAATTGATGAACTATTTATTTATTTTTATTTATTAATTCTTCATGTACAAACAAAGTACACAGGCGGACTTAATGCCATAGGCATTCTCTACCAGCCAACCTTAGGGTGATGGAGAGAGCAGGTGTGGTAGATGTACCGAAATGTATTACTAGATAAATTTTGAATGATGAACTATTTTTAATGTAAAGAAATATACTCATATATAATAATATCCTAATACACAAATACCAATAATTAAATAAATTAATATATATATATATCAATAAATAAGTGAATAATAGTCACTGCAATGCCCATGAGATCAACCAGGCCACTGTTCGAATTGAAGATAAATAAATTAACGAGCTTTGTTTTTGAAACTTAGCTTGGAAGTAGAACTTTTAATTTTAAGAGGTTCCAAAGAAGTATGGCCTGAATAAAAAAAGAGGAATGCATAATGTTAGAGTAATGAGAAGGACACATAAGTAGCTGATTGGAGGATGAACGCAGTGATTTATCGTGAGAGGGTACACAAGTACTGAAAATTAGAACTTAAATAGTTGGGTGTTGTAGGAGTATAAAGCAATAATATAAAGCAAATAGCAAATAATGTGCTTAAAGTCCTCAAGTGCCTGCGCTGTCGGATGGGTAGCCATTTCAAACGAAGCCGATGTTCACATATATGGTCAAATTTTCGTAAATTGAAAACGAATCGAATACAGTTATTCAGAAGGCGGTCAAGTTTGTTGAGTAGATCTGCATTCAGGTTGAGATAGCACACATCACCATAGTCGATGACAGTAAAAATTAAGCTCTGTACCAGCAACTTCTTAATATCTGGAGGCAAGAAGTTCTTCGATCGATACAGGGACCTTAGCATGCCCGTCACTCTCTGACAAACACTAGCCACCTGAAATTGCCAATTGAACGTGGAATTAATATACAGTCCCAGATCCTTCACATTACTTCTCAGGTGAATAATTTTGCTGTCAAACAAAATAGGATGCAGATTAGCTGAAACTGTTCTTGAAACAATCCTGGAACTACCGATGATAATAGCCTGGCATTTCTCAGGATTGACAAAGATGCCAAATTGCTCAGACCAAGTTTTGATGGCTCGTAAGTCTTGATTGACTTCATCTATGGCACGATTTATGTTATCAACATCAGCCTGAGCATACAGTTGCAGGTCGTCAGCATACAGATGATACGAACAGCGAAGGTGGAGAGTTATGAAATTAATGAAAATTGAAAATAAAAGAGGAGATAAAATGCCGCCTTGAGGAACACCAGCTCCAAGATCGCACCATGCGGAGGTCTAATCCCCCCAGACAACCGATTGCTGGCGCTCAACTATGATGACGTTTTGCAAATTATTAAAATTTTGGGCATTTGAATCTAATATTTACGCGAGATTTCATGGCAAAATTTGGTTTTTGTATACAAGCAAATACTGATTGCGATTGCTCAAAGAATTTTGACCAGGTTCGATTCCTAGTTATGTATGAGAGTTAAAAAAAATTGCTAATGCCAAATTTATTAAATCTATAATCGACGCCATGGTTCCTAAGAACATATTTCGCTATCTCTCATAGTTTTTGACCTCACCCTACTGACCCATTAAGATTGAACTTTAGTTATTTAAAATATCGACTTTTTTAAAGATCGGTGTGCAACTTCTGTACGTAGTACTAGTATCTGTTCTGTCATCATCATCATCACAGCTCATATACGTCCCCACCGAGGGGAACGAGCCTACCCTAACCAGTTGTGGTAGGGCGATTAGGCCTTAGTCAAACCACGCTGGCGCGGATTGGTTGACTTCACATACTTTTAGTCAGAGAGGTTATCTAATTGCAACTTGTCCGGTTGCTTTCTAGATGACTCAGGTGCGCGACCCCGACTTCTCGAGCCTTCGATGCCGTTTACCTCTTATTTCCGCGGGTCGATGTCCCTTTCCTCCCCTCCCTCTCCCATTACAGTTGTGGTGGTAAGGCTTGGTACTAATTAGGATTACCTACTTAATGCCGGGACTGTGCGGGTTGGTACCACCACTCTGCCTATTTTGGTCGTGAAGCAGTCCTGCGTTTCGATTGAAGGGAGACAGCCGTTCCTTCATGCCCCTTTTCCATCCCTCTTGTGGTGAGGAGTCTCGGTGCTGGGAGGCTGTCCTGCACAACCGGCGAAAATCCCGTCATGCAGTCATCGTGCCGGAGTAGGAGACCGGATTGGATCCCGATGGCTGCGTGCGGGGGGGCACCGAGGGCCCTTCCGTGCCGCGTGTCAGCTCTTCACACACCCCCGCGCACTCACTTTGTACTACGCTCTGCCCTTTTTTTGTTTATCGCCAAGACTATGCCCCACATTAAACACCCTTCCCAAAAAGGTCAACAAACAACATGAAAATTCACAAAAAGAAGATGCGAGTTACAACGGCGGACACCCAATCCACATTTAAAATGGATTTCTGCAATATCAGGGGTCTACACAGTAATCTCGAAGCCGTCCACCACCATCTCGAGACGGCTCGGCCTGCCTTGCTCTTCTTAACGGAGACGCAAATTACTGCCCCTGACGATGTTTCGTACCTGAAATGCCCGGGTTACGAACTGGAACACACATTCCTACGTAAAGCCGGGGTGTGCGTATTCGTCAGGGGTGATGTTTGCTGTCGCCGCCTTCGGGGCCTCGAACATCGGGACCTGTCGTTATTATGGCTACGCGTGGACCATGGGGGTCTTACCCGAATCTACGCGTGCCTTTACAGGTCCCATGCCAGTGAATTAGGGTCAGCTCAGCTTTTTGAGCACGTTCAAGAGGGGATTGACCGAGCGTTGGAGCAGTACCCATCTGCGGAGGTGGTGGTCCTTGGTGATTTTAATGCTCACCATAAAGAGTGGTTGAAGTCCCGGACCACTGACCTCCCGGGTAGGACTGTCTTCAACATGGCTTCGGCCTATGGCCTCTCTCAACTGGTGGTACAGCCCACCCGTATCCCAGATATAGAGAGCCATGCAGCCTCCTTGTTGGATCTACTGCTGACTACGCGACCTAGCGGATACAGGGTTGTGGTCGATGCTCCACTTGGATCATCGGACCACTGCCTTGTCCGTAGTACTGCCAGTCTTGCGCGACCCCATCGCGTGTCTGCGGCAGGCAATCGTGCAGTTTGGTGGTATGAGTCAGCAGACTGGGATGGACTCCGAGAATTCTTCGGATCCTACCCCTGGAAGCAGCTCTGCTTCGCCTCCGAAGATCTCGACACTTGCGCAGATTGCGTCACTGAAACGGTGCTGATGGGAATGGAAGCTTTCATACCCAACGCCAAAATACCTGTTGGCGGTCGCAGTCGTCCCTGGTACAATAATACCTGCAGGAAGACTGCCCACCTCAAGCAATCTCCGTACATCGCAGACACTGCGTACTGGGACAACGCCAGAAAAAGTCGGGATCCTGACGTGACGGAGAAGAAGTGACAGTACAACGCTGCTTCTAGATCCAACAAGAAGGCCATTGCTGAAGCCAAGGCGGAACACGTGGCCAGGGTTGGCGAGCGACTAGAAAGCTATCCCAGCAGTGGGAGTCGGGCTTTTTGGTCGTTGGCCAAAGCTGCGCAACGTAATTTCTGCCAGTCCAGTCTCCCACCACTGCGTTTAGCTGATAGCAGCCTGGCCCACAGTGTAAAAGAAAAGGCCAATCGCTTGGTCCAACTCATTGCCTCTAACTCGACTATAGACAGCAGTGGTGCTGAAGACGTGAGCTGACCCCCGTACTAACGAGTCTTTACCGCCTTTCCTATCAGAACAACAGGGTTCCATCTTCGTGGAAGATTGCTCACGTCCACCCAATTCCCAAAAAGGGTGACCGATCCGACCCGTCAAATTACAGGCCAATAGCGATAACGTCCTTGCTCTCCAAGATTATGGAGCGGGTTATCAACTCCCGCCTCCTACGGTACCTAGAAGAGCACCAGCTGATTAGCGACCGACAATACGGCTTCCGTCACGGCCGTTCAGCTGGTGATCTTTTAGTTCACCTGACCCACCGCTGGGCGGAAACCTTGGAGGGCAAAGGTGAGGCTCTCGCCGTGGGACTAGATATCGCTAAGGCGTTTGATAGGGTCTGGCACAGAGCTCTTCTCACGAAGTTACCATCTTATGGAATCCCCGAGGGACTCTGCAAATGGATAGCCAGCTTCTTGGATGGTAGGATCATTAAAGTCGTCGTCGACGGCTGCTGCTCCAAAACGCTGGCGTTCCACAAGGTTCGGTGCTCTCCCCAACTCTGTTCATTCTGCATATCAATGACATGTTGTCCATTGAGGACATACATTGTTATGCAGATGATTGTACGGGTGATGTGCGGTATACCGACCACCAGAATGTCCCTCGGATTTCGTTGCAAGAAAGGCGGTCACAACTTGTGTCTGAAGTCGAGGACTCTCTAGGGCGAGTCTCCGAATGGGGTGCAAAGAACTTAGTTATGTTCAACCCCACGAAGACACAAGTGTGCACATTCACTGCGAAGAAGGACCCATTTATCGTAGTGCCTCAGTTCCAAGGAGTTACTCTTCGTATGTCCGGTGGTATTGGGATCCTCGGTGTAGAAACTTCTGCAAAAGTGCAGTTTGGGAGTCATTTGGAGGACAAAGCCAAATTGGCGAGCAAAAAACTGGGCGTCCTGAACAGAGCCAAGCAGTACTTCACTCCTAGTCAGCGGCTGATGCTTTATAAAGTACAAATACGGCTGCATATGGAGTACTGCTCGCACCTCTGGGCAGGAGCTCCGAAATATCAACTCGACCCACTTGACTCCTTGCAAAGGCGTGCATTCCGCATCGTCGGTGCCCAGTATCACGGCCTCAATGGAGACGCTGGAGCAAAGGAGAGACTTTGGTTCTCTTTGCGTGCTCTATCGGCTCTTTAACGGGGAGTGCTCTGAGGAACTGCCCTCGTCACCTTTTTATCATCGCACCACCCGCCACCGCAATAGAGTTCATCCGTACCACCTGGAACCGATCTTGTCTAGCACAGTTCGGTTTCAGCGTTCATTTCTTCCACGTACGTGCAGACTCTGGAACGAGCTCCCAGCTGCGGTGTTTCCTGAGCGCTACGATATGTCCAACTTCAAACGAAGTTTAAAAAGAGCACTTCTCTCCAGATAGGTAGTAACTGAGCTTTGCCCCTGGCATTGCAGATGTCCATGAGCGGTGGTTACCACTTACCATCAGGTGGGCCACTTGCTCGTCTGCCACCTTTAGCAATAAAAAAATACACCTTTGAATTACTTCGCAGGTGTATGCAGGTTTCCTCACGATGTTTTCCTTCACCGTTGGAGCATCTCAATCAAATGTTCATATGAAATTCGTGAAACGAAAAACACATTGGTACATGGCAGGATCGATCGCGGGCCTCCCGATTCTACTCGGGGCACAGTCCAGGCGCGGATCCAGCCTTCAAAAAAGGTTGTGGTCACAGCCATTCGAGAATCGGCCAAGTGCAAGTCGGAGTATGACCTCGCTCATGATCGTATATAGTGCATCCCTACAAATATGTTTCTAAAACATATAATACTCTGACCAAGATTCGTTGTTTCTTAAGGCATTGGATATATACCGGGTGTAAATGAACACCCCAATAACATTTAAGGGGCATATAAGTTAGATTCTAACTAAATGGACCTTCGGTGCTTGTCTGAGACCTGGGACTTCAATACTTTCAGAGTTATTTGATTTTAAACTGAAAGCATAAACTTTCAAGTGAAAACCATAATCAGCTCGTTACGCAAAAGAAATTTAAACACAAAATATCACGTGACAGACGTGAGCGTAGTATTTATTCCTCCTACGCTTACGTAGGGCTGTCGGCACTTAATACCAAAAAATAATTTATTTAGTTTGTATGGAAAAAACTAGGTTTGTTAGCCCTATAATTTTTCCTGCAGAATCTCTACTTCTGATGGATACATACCCTTAAATGTTATTGGGGTGTTCAGTTACACCCTGTATAATATCATCAGCCTATCAATCTCAATAGGCCATGAAAGTGTGACGTCACAAGTCTATTAGGGTTGTGGGCATGCCCATCGTGCCCACAACGGTGGATCCGCGCTTGGCACAATCCAGTGCCGAGACCATAGCGCCACCGACGCTAATTTTGCTTGCTTCAACTGACCTTATCATCATTTATTAGAACTCAGGTCAACCTCACCTGCATGCATACTAACAATATGCCCAGCACTGGGCAGTAAAACTGACATGATGAGGTGAAGTCAATAAAAATAGCGTAAAAGATACCACGGGAAAAAGGGTATTTTAACGCATTTAAGCTTTGAATTCATCGTCTAAACTTTAAGCCCTTTACACATTACGACCTTGCAGCGATACAGTCGCTACGTCGCATGCGATAGTTCGCTGTACACGCGCGTTTGCATCGTGTTTGCAGCACGACTTTGTTGCTGCAGCTATACGGTCTTAAAAAAGGCTTAGTTTAAGCCTGATGCGCTTGCTACAAACATTGGTTTGTAGACTAAGCTTAGACCATAATAATAAGACAGCAATTTTTATATAGCTATAGTCGTATGTGTTTATGTTCTATCGTATTTGCATTGATGCAGTATCGCTGCAAAAAACGCATAGTGTAGAGTCAATGTTGCAAAAAAACTGTTATTTGAGCGAGTTAAGGTAAATAAGTTGGTTTTTTCTTTAAGTCTTGAATTGGGTGTCGCAATACACATTGTATTAGATTCTTCAAATATCTTTTTCACCATGAACTTTCGAGGGATAAATGAATACGTAGTTGAAACTTAATACTTTTTAATGTCTTGCTAATAAAGTATCATATACATATAAGTAAGTTAAAGTAACAAATACAATAAATAACAACAATACTATTTATATCTCACAGTTCGGTAGCGTCTGCGACGAACCCAGCCTTTTTTCGTCGCAGGCGTTTTAACTCCGGAACTTACTAGACTCGGTTATTTTTTTCGTATTTTTCATTCGTTAATTTCACTTATGGCACCAAATAACGAGCTAACTCTAAACATTTACCACTTAAGTCCAAACACTTTAGAAGGGTTCTAAGTTCGGGAGTTAAACTAAAAGCGACGTGTCGGATCCATGTTACAAAGCCTTTGTCGAATCGTCGTTTTCGTGGTTGTTTCTAAGCATAAGTATCGTGTTCAAAGTGGACTCCTTCACGTCTTGGGGCGCGGGTGTCCAAATAGGGCCTATTATGGGCGGAGATCGCTTGCCGCCCCACGCGCTAAACTTCACCTTTCTCTTGCCGTCTTTTTTTAAGTTCATGTCGAAGTAAGGGTGTCCAGGCTTGTACGTTTTCGGCAACGAATCCAGGAAGGTCCTGAACGGCAGCGCGTCTCGCAGTGTTTTGTCGTCCACATTGGTGCTCAGTGCAAGGATTTTTATGGGATGTCGCTTGTCTAACGTCGGTATAAATTGGAATCCAGCTAAATCGAAGCGCTCGCCTGTCGGCGAGAAGTTGGACACGATTCGCGTCAGTTCGGGAACTGTGGACGAGTAGATAATTTTAGAGGCTTTGCTACCAGGTTTTAGGACCATTTGGCCGGATCTTTTGCCACCCCACGGCGAGAAGCGGACCCTTTTCGGCATGCTAGGCTCTCGGATACCTGGCGTCCGTTTCCACGTCCACATTTGCTCGACGCTAGCTTTGCTCCGCTTTCCGCCCCAAGGGCTGAAGTTCTTCTTATCCTTTGGATCCAAAATGCTCAGGACGTCCGTCGCGTTGTCCTCGACGGCCCCCGCGAAGCTCACGATGAAAGGGTTGCCGTGTGTTTTTTCGTCGCCTCTGAAGTACGAAGTCTGATCTGTGTCTATTAGGTTCGGTAACCAGCCTCTCGTCCCCGCTTCTTCTGTTGTGGCCGTGCGCCTTTTTCTTTGAAGATCAGGCGGTTGGTCCTGGTCGTCGTGGTGGTAGAACTGGTTGTAGTTTTCCACGTCGCCCTGGTACGGGTCGGAGTCTAGCCGTGGAGGTAGGTTGAAGTAGTGGATGTAGGGCAGGGGGTAGTGCAGCGTGGAGTCGAGGGGGTCTAGTACCGTCTCCGCGCCCGGGCCCCCCGTGTTTATGTACTGAAGGCTGACCGTGCCGAACCATGAGAATGTGAAGATGAGCCAACTGTGCGACATGATTCTGAAAAGAGAATATAATGTTATTTGTGTGTTGCTTTGCAAAACATTTAAACTCTCGAAAAATCGTAAATTTTTATGCACTTGCCTATACCGGGTGTAACGGAATACCGCAATAATATTTAAGGTTGTTGATTAACAAAAAAAATGTTTTATGATTTTTCTTAGTATTTTTATTATATGCCTACTTTCGATTTAATACGCTGAACTGTTAAGCGTATTAAACCGAAAGTAGGCATTTAATAAAAATACAAAGAATAGTCTTTTTTTTTTGTTCATCAACAACCTTAAATATTATTGCGGTATTCCGTTACACCCGGTATAGGTCTAGGTCTAGAATAGGTATAGTATAGGACTCAGGTCCACCACAGGGGTGGATCCAGGATGTCATTTGGAGGGGGGTTCATCCTGACAAGGTTCACTGTTTGGATTTTAGTCCATTTTGTTAAATCGTAATAGTAGGTATAAGTAGTTGGACAAACCCCTCGGAGCTAGGGCTAATATCACAAGTCTATTTGGGGAGATCATTCTGCCAAGGTTCCTACACGAAGTGATGGTTAAAATCACAATGTATACTATAAAAATATTGCCTTGAATTTTTACAAATTAATGTAATCGCACCTTATGCATTTTTGAATTGAATTGAATTATACCTAGGCCTATGCTTGCCGCCTGACTTTTACAACTGAAACTGATTAACTGTGTAGGTTTACTCACTAATTAATATTTCGCTAAGCTTATATAATTTAAATTAAAGTTCAAATTAAAGAAAAACATTTCAAACTAAAATCTCGAACTTATCGCCAAGTCAACTTTTTAGTATAAGTTGACACTCGTGTAATTAAAATGTGTGAAATTTCATTTAAAATAAAAACGAACCGAAAAACCAAACTAATTATTCTTTCGGTAGAAAAAGCAGGGATTCATTACGCTAAGCTAAACAATGGATTTCCTGGGAATCTTGTTATGAATTTATTTTCTCTGTAGCCGGCTACTCAAATGAACACTTTGCCGCTGGGACATCGATAGAAATGCACCTTGACTCCTTGAAGTAATTTTATCGTTGTTGTATTTTGATTTTATTATGAGCTGTGAAGAAAAACCTACTTCTTCGGCTCTGTTTTCTCTTACGCACTAAACCAAGGCAACAGTGAATACTCTGTTGCTTTGAGGAATCGTGGATGATTATTATTTAAAAAAAACGACTTCAAAACACTAAAAAGTCAGAAATAATGTCTTAAATTTTTTAAAAACTAACTTATTAATGAATTTATTTATCAAATCTTTATTGCACATTTAGGGTGGACTTAATGCAACAAGGCATTATCTGCCTGTCAACTGAACGGAAAGTCAAAACAAAATAATGTTTTTGGCACAAAAAGATGTGAAAATGCTAATGCATGCTAATGGACAAATGTTTGCATTAGGGTTAGCTGAAATTTGGCACCGATTTCAAAATGAAATTGTGATGTTGTGTGATTACTTTTTACTGTCTTTAGGGTTCCGCACCTCGATTAAGGAAAAAACGGAACCCTTATAGGATCACTTCATTGTCCGTCTGTCTGTCAAGACCTTGTGCTCGGAAACGCGAAGAGATGTCAAGCCGAATATCAAATTTACGGATCCACGGTCTCTTTCAGTCGTGAAACAATCAAGCTTCGTCAACGCGATCAAGATATGACCGTTAATTTTTTTTTTTTTTATTTATTTATTATCAGGCAACGTAGGCCCATAGATATATACCTTACAAACTACCATACATAATATATATAACAATTTGGTTAGTGTAATAGAACTTATAAGCTATGTTAGTAAAGAATATTAAATATTTGCCGTGTTCTGCGGCATGCCGATGGTATTAGGTATTCGTCCCCGAAATCGCCTAAACACCACACCCTTTGGCCAGAAGTCCTCCTTCATGAAAGTGTCCAGCGAAATTTTTAATGTGACCTAATTTCACATACACTCAGGGACAAATTTAGAGGAACACTACACTTTTTACATAGATTCAAGCTACTTTTACAACATGATATCGATGTGTGATCGACCTTTAATGCGTTTGTTTGATCCAGGATTCATGGCCAAGGTCATAACGGATAATGACAAAACTTCCCTATTCGTGACCTGGAGAAGAACGGTAACTTTTAATGGTGGTCTTTTTTATCACAATCGTACAATGGTTTCCGCGGTAAATGTAGCGAATCTGATGGTTAGAAAGCTGGTAAAACTAAATATGGTTTCTTATGCCGAAATACTACACAGCGTTATCAAAACTAGAAGTGAATTTTTTATCGTTCCTCTAAATTTGTCCTTGAGTGTATTTTGCGATTTCACAAGGGAATCAAGACCTATAGGGTAGATGAAGACTCTAGATCGAGACTCATGAAAGAGCAATGGCAAAATCCCTAACAAATATTTGTTGATATATTTTTAGTGTACATGCACGAATAATATGCCAAACTATAGAGATTTAATTCCTTAGTAAAATGATAGTAGAATGAATATTCTATGAAGCCTGGACAAAAGTTATGGACGCATAAACGTTTTTATAATATTTTTTTGGGAATTTGATACGAGCTCATCGAACCAACTTGAAAAAATATTTTACAAAAAATAAAAACCGACTTCAAAAGTACTGAAAAGTTAAAAATAATATAAGAATAGGTACAGACAACATCACACTTCTATATTGAAGTCGGTGCCAAACGATGATCTCCTAGAAAGTCTTAAAATTTGTCACCGACTTCAATATAGAAGTGTGATGTTGTCTGTACCTATTCTTATATTATTTTTAACTTTTCAGTGTTTTTGAAGTCGGTTTTTATTTTTTGTAAAATATTTTATATTTTTAACTTTTTAGTGAATACAATCTTTTTAGTGAGAGATACCCTAATTAATTAGCGTTTCCCTCGATTTTCATGGGATCCCATCATCAAATCCTGACTTGGGATCACCCTAGGAGTATACTCTATCGAATACAAAAAGAATTTTAAAAATCGGTTCAAAATTGGCGGAGTAATCGCATAACATACACAACACGTTGGACACACCTTAAAATTTAAGGGTTTTCCTCGATTTTCATGGGATCCCATCATCAGATCCTGACTTTGGTGACCATGGGACCACCCTTGGAGTATACTCTATCGAATATAAAAAGAATTTTAAAAATCGGTCCACAATTGGCGGCGTAATCGCGTAACATACACACAAAAAAAACATACGCATCGAATTGAGAACCTCCTCCTTTTTTGAAGTCGGTTAAAAATACAACTAAGCGTCCTTCCATCATTAACTCAGCTTGATGGAAGAATCCTTGAAATGAAGACTAGCGGACGCAAAAACTTGAATAGCTTCAGAAAATACGCGAAACACATTGGATGTGCCTAATAAAATTTAAGGGTTTCCCTCGATTGTCCTGGGACTCCATCACCAGATCCTGACTTTGTGTCCCTTAGAAGTATACTCTTTCAATATAAAAAGAATTTTGAAAATCGGTAAATAATTGGCGGAGTAATCGAGTAACATACTCGTACAGTCGAATTAAGAACCTCCTTCTTTTGTAAAGACGGTTACAACTTAAAAACGTATCCCCCTAACACTTTACTCACGAATATTCCAGTACAGTCGCTTTTATCGGATACTTTTAATCAATATCATGCTTCTCAATTATAAAGGATCGTTCAAAATCTTAAAAGTTGTAAGGCGAAAAAGTTCGCTTCTCAATTCAACATTCAACTCAGCTGTTTGACGGAAGTAACTAACGTGTTAATCTACACCACATCATGTCTCTATTAATTTCAATAGTTTTCAAAAAGGAAGAGGATCTATATTTGTCTGTGTCTATTTTTTATGTAAGTTCGCCGATTGTCGCGGAGTGATTTAACTGAGTAGCATGTGGCCGTCCGTAACTGACTGACGGATTCTTAGATATTCTTATTGGCATCAAGTCAGGGTCTAATGATGGGATTCTAGGGAAATCGATGGTAAAATCTCAAATTTTATAAGCAATCACGCAGTGTTCCATATTTTTTCTAAAGTTATACAAATAATAAAATAATAATAATAATTGCGTCTGGTAAGTCATCATCGCATGATGCTGAACTGATGGTGGAAGGCTCTTTAACTGTTAGGAGTTAGATTCACATTCATTGGAGTTAGATAATTCTTTAAATTAAAGCACACATTGACCCTTATATGTAGTTGTATTCTATAAAGTTATTCATTCGAATTGATGGTGTAAGGATAAGCGTGTCTTTTAATTCTTTCAACTTATTCAGTTGTTTACGTCGAGTTGAATTCAAAAACACATTTATAAAATTCACTAAGAAGGTTGAATTACAAATATAATATAAAAAATTAAAACTGTTCAGAAACACCGAAAATAATATTAAAATACAAATAATTACGCAATTATATAGCGGTAAGTATCAAAATGTAAAAAAAATTGTCTGTTAAAGAGTTCGCAACGATTTCAATATAAAAATCTAAATATTGCTTGTATTTTAATATTATTTTTGATTGTCTTTTTTTGAGTTGGATTCAGTTCTTTTATTAATATTTTCGGAATACTTGTTTTCTTACACTTCTCAAGCACTTGCTTTATGTTATACTTACCTAAGAATTATAAGTTTTTATGTGAATTATAACTATCTTATTTTATTCATTTTCCAATTTATTTAATATTTTTAAAGTAAATGCAAAGTTCTATATAAAAAATATTAAGTTATGAAGTATACACATATACATATAAAATTTAATATACATTCATAAAAATATGAATGATAAATATTTCCAGTCCTAAACATTCCATTTCAAATATGTAAAATTTTTGTTACCTGACTAGAACTAACTGAAAATTCTAACTTTCAACTTTATTTCAATGTGTCGTGGTCGTTCAAATAAAACATATATTAAATCGGTTCAGAATCAACGTGAAATCAGTACAAAATCAATTGGAATCAGTTCAAAATCAATAAGTAATCAGTTCGGTTCAATAACAAATCATATCATTTCAGCCAAAAGACGTTCACTGTTGGACATAAGCCTCGCTCAGTGATAAAAAATGCATCCCGCCAAATAGTTGCCTACAAGAATTATATGAATATTACTCGTAATTATCTCCCAGGCGTTATTTATTTATTCAGCACTGAATGCAAATTATTCGTTAAGGTCAAAGTGATATTTGATTACACCTCAAAACAGCCGAAACATCCCGAGGTATTCGACAAAACGGCAAGTTCTCCAAAAAAATGTATCAGAATTCGCAGCAAATCATTGTGATTACATTTGTTATCAGTTTTTGGTTCTGAATAGAATCTACTGAAATTAATAGGTTACTATGAAAAGGATTTGTCATGCAATTTAAATGACAATGGGCAGGGTGATGTGATTGTTGGGAAAATTACGTATTGAATAGTCATGACGGGGTCCGGGAGTTTGGTAACTTTGAAAATATGTAGTAACAAAAGGTTGATGAATCTATTCATTTCTTTTTATGTTTCAATAGATTTTATCTACGAATTTTGTTTGAAAATGAGTCGGAGTATTTTACTGGCTTATAATGTCACGTGTTAATGCAGATTCTAAACTATTGTGTCTAGAATTTGACCCAAAGCGTTCAGCTTTTCTCGTGGTCGCATAACAAGTATCGCTTTAACTCCAGGAAGAATTGGCTGTGACTACATCAAGTAATATAGAAACATTTAAATCCCAAAATTTCACATACTATTGTCCCTTTAACTAAAAGTCATCATCAAAGCTCGAGGCTCCAGCCTACCCTATGTTAGGGTGTTTAGGCCTTAGTCAACCACGCTGGCCCACTGCAGATTGGTCGAATTCACATACATCTTTGAACTTCTTTGCAAATGCGTGCAGGTTGCCTCACGATGTTTATGTTTTCTTTCACCGTAGGAGCGTCAGACAAAAAGTACATATGAAATTCGAAAAACGAATAACACATTGGTGCGTGGCGGTCTCGAACCCCGGACCTCACGATTGGAAGGCAAGTGCCGAGGCCACAGCGCCACCGACGCTCTTCGACGGTTCATTTATAATTTACGGCAATTTAACCCTGTTTCTTTATGTCGCTTTCAACACAATTAGCATCAAATTTGACAGCTTAGAGTTACATGTTTTGTTCCTTCTTTACGATGGTGTTATTTCATCCGTCTTACTGTGACTACCGTTCCAATGCGGACTAAGAAATTTTAAAACTCATTTGTCGCACAATCACAAAATTGAATTCCCTACCAGCACACGTGTTCCCTCCTTACAATCCCGGGCCCTCTAATCGATTTGTATTCCAGGATCTAATTTAAATTTAACTTTTAACATTTCCTGTCATACTCGTTCCCATCATATGACGTCTTTTTATAGAACAACCAGGGGGCATAGACAAAGTGAGAACTCAAAAACGATAACGAAGTTCGTTAAGATAACTAAATGTATGGGATTGACATATGCCTCAGCTAAATAACGTGGCGAATCGATCAAAGTCATCGATATGTAAGTTGGTAGACAGATTGATTCGCAAAGAGTCAATGGAGTAGCGAATTGTTTTTTCGTAGCTTTCACTACTCAAAACAACTCATTTTTCATTAAAATGAAATGGAAATATTAATTTTAATCATTTATTTTAACATCTCTTTTCCATTTCTCAATTTCGAGTACTTAGATAATCAATATTATGCTGTTTTCTTACAGAAAGAACAATTCGACACAGAAATCGAAGTCTGTTTTCTGTCTCTTATTAAATTGTTACATTACCAAAACAGTTTTCTTTCTTGTCTTGTCCTAAAAATCTTTAATTTTATCAATTTTAACATTTGGTTTTTGAATTATTTAGGATGACTTGTATTTAACTAGATAGGTGAACTACGGGTGAACTACATTATTTTGAATTGCAGAACACCTAGGTGAACCAGGGGTACAGAATGTTAACCGTGGAACACCTAGGTGAACCACTTTGGTGTTCCACGGGTCAGAAAGAACAGGAACCACCTGTGCTATAGGCGACTGTATATAGCCATCACTTACCGTCAGGTGGACAGCCTGCTCGTATGCCAACTTAGCTTTATAAAAAAAATCTCTCCCTGAGAGTATTAAGAAAGCACGCAAGCTAGTCATTTAAAATCCTATAGTCCGTAGTCGGCTTCTGTCATCGAATCTCAGCTGCTATTGTGCTATTCAATTCCTTTCCCAATTACACAGATATTATCCCTATTTTCGGACCTCCCCGTTTGAATGTCCATTTTGTTCCATTATGCCCATGGAAATAAACTTCTTATTTTCTTGTTATATCAGTCAATTTTTAAAACTGACAGATAAACTTCCTAAGTGTGATGCATGAAAGAAAGAATAAAACCTGACAGTTTTAACAATAACAAACAAATTGTCGAGTGAATGAGTCATGATTTAACTTGTTCGATCAATTATGTATGAAATTGACAGTTACGTTTTTTTTAACACAGATTTCGCTGTGTAAACAAACAGAAAGACACGTGTCGACTGATTTTACCGTTTAATTTCGAAATCAGATCAACATCTTAATAAACACGGGCTATAAGCACACAATGGATTAAGTCACCCAGACAGATTGTTCGCCTTAAACTTTAACATAACATAAGTATTTAGTAACATTAGTCGACAAACCGACAACGTAGAGACGAGGTTCCACGTTCCACAATTAGTCGTCACCATTAATGTCCGCCATTTGACAACAATAATTCTGACAAAGCTAAGCGTGATAATTGTCGCTTTGATTGTCGGCTATTGTTCCGGAGCGCCTAATAAAGGTGTTTTAATAAGAGCGCAAGATGTTAAGGTTCAAATGTCAATAGAACGTGATTTTCTGTAGCAAAACATTAAAATATTAATTGATTGGTGTTTACATTTAAAAATTATGTATGAATCAATTGCAAATGTAACAAAATGATAATGATAGCCACGGCTTTGTAGGCACATGTGTACTCATTTAAAAAAATCTACAATAACTTTATGTTATACTAGCTGTGCCCGCGAACTACGTTTCGCCTTATAAAAGACTTCAACGCGTTCTTAGTTATATCTTCTATATTTTTCCCGTTTAAGCAACATATTTAATTGATTCTCCTCTCCTATTAGTCGTAGCGTGATATTACATACCTTAAAGACTTCCTCGATAAATGGACTATCCAACACAAAAATTATTTTTCGATTCGGACCAGCAGTTCCAGAGATTAGCGCATTCAACCAAACAAACTCTTCAGCTTTATAATATTCGTATAGTATAGATACAATTTCGGCCTTCAATGCTTCAGTGGTCGTATGCTTGTTGGCATAAACCTGTGACTTTACATAACCCTGCAGCCTGAATTCCAAAGGTGTTTAATCACAAGAAAGTGGCGGCCCATCCTAGTCAACAGACCGGAAATGACACGACCAGGAGCAAACTGGTGCAAATTCACACCTGGTAGTTCTGATCAACGTTTCACGGGCGGTATGTCGTCAAGAGACGGTAAACCACGTGTCGTAAAGAGACAATATTTTCCAATTAACGAATTTCTCGAATATATTTTTCACAGTAGATGTATAAGGAACATTCTGTCGGCTAAACATTGGACGCACTTTGCGAATGGTGACAAATTGAACTTTCACTATTTTTAACCGACTTCAAAAAAAGGAGGTTTTCAGTTTGACCCGTATGTATGTATGCTTGTCCGCGTTTATTTCACGTTTGGCTTTTGATGCGATTTTTGCTGAAGATATTCAGGTATTTGCGTCTGATAGTCATCATATCATTTTACTGAGCTGATGATGGAAGGTTTCTGGTAGATAGGAGTTAGGGAATAATTCTTTCAATACTGCTTAGAGCGAAAGACGTTTTATTTTATTCTAATACGCATGTATCAACTTAACTAAAAATATTGAAAAGAAATTTTTACAAAAAAATAGACCCGCCTTCAAAAACACCAAAAAGTCATAAATAATATAAGAATACACACAACATCACAGTTTTATATTGAAGTCGGTACCAAGCAATGATCACCTTGAAAGTCTTAAAAATATAAGAACAATTAATATAGTTACTAATTTGGCACCAACTTCAATATAATAATATATTTAATAATATATATATTTTTATAATATATTTTTATATTATTTAAGACTTTTTGGTGTTTTTGAAGCCAGTTCAATTTTATTTGATCATAATGTACCTGTTAACTTTCGATCTGTCACATGACGATCACGTGTCATTGTGACCATCAAATATGGTAGGACAACGGAGTAATGGCATCAAGATCCCATAACCATAACAAACGTACTTTTTATTCAGTGTTATGTTGATTGATTTTGCTACGAAAACAATACCAAAGATCTACGGTCTATGAAGCATAGCTACGTTTCTATCGCTGTAGCAGAGTCTACGGCAAGCTCTTCTCGTGTGTCGTAGGCCGTAGCTACGTATCTGAAGCCATCTATTAGTCATGAATGATTCTGTGCGCCCGCCGTCTAAATAACCTAAAACTAAAATTTCTAAATTAAAAACTTAATTTGAATGGCCCGTTAAGCAAGTGCTATTCTACAGTGACAGGCCAAATAAATTCAGGCAGAGCTTAAGCTTAATTCTAAAATGTCTAAGATAAGTTTTAATTGTGTTTGTGTTGCTATCGTAAAAATATTAAAAGTAAATTAATGGATGCATCTTGTTGTTAAAGAAACTAAAACGGGTATATGTTTATAACAGTTAATACATTGAATGTACATTTTTATCTTATTTTTAACAATATAAGTGTAACTACTAAAATTTTTTTTTATATTTTCCTATTCAATTAAGGCGAAAGCAATTAATTTGGACAAAATGAAAATTTCTACCTCATTTGTTATTTGGATTTGTATTTTTCATTTCCAAAATGGCGGATTTTAGCAAGGTTCTAATTTTAATCGGGATGATTTTAGTCGCCGCTAAAAATAGTCAGTTTAGGATGTTTTCGTGTAAAAATCTCACGTCTGGAATAGCGTTTGGATGGCTAATGGCCGGTATACACTTTGTTTAGTCAAGTGCTTAGTGTTTAGTACACTGTTTAGTGTTAAGTGATTAGTAGGTGCTGTCCCTACACTGTTTAGTAAACGGTGTTTAATTTATTTGTTAATTATATGGACAAAACACTAAACAGATCTGTCCAGACGTGTTTAGTGAGTAAAAATAGAACGCGTTCCTATTTCACCAAACAGTAAACACTTAACACTAAACAGAAGCTGTCCCAACGTGTTTTTACTAAAATCTCAACAAGCCACTCGCACTAAACACTAAACAAAGTGTGTACCGGCCATAAAGTTAAGTTGAATTGACCGTCTAAAATTAGAAACGTCACATTTAAATTAGCAATGTCAGTTGAATATGACAGTTACCGCAGAATAGGATAATGGTTTAGCGGTACCTAAATAAAAATTAGGCAATTTAGCGGCCACTTCTAAATTGAGTCCAATGTCAATGTTAAAATAATTCTATGTCATGTTAAGGAGATATGGTGGCCCTCTGCAGATTTTTTTTGCAATTATTGTGGAGAAACGTTTTTTTTTATGTATGACCCGGCAAATGACCTCCTCCCGCCTGATGTTAAGCGTAGTTTGTGGGCACAGCTAGTCTTCTAATATATAAAATTCTCGTGTCACAGTGTTTGTTACCGAACTCCTCCGAAACGGTTTGGCCGATCTTTGTGAAATTTTTTGTGTATGTTCGGTAGGTCTGAGAATAGGTCGTAAACTATTTTTTATTATGGCGAAACGTAGTTCGCTGACACAGCTAGTAATATATAGTATTCTGAGTCCACGACCCAACAGCAACCCTATTAGATAGCGTCCTTCGGCTACGGTATCCTAATCGGTGAGCTGAAAAGTTCGTAGGCCAAAATAGATTTTTTTTTATTTTATTATTCAATATAGTTGCCTTTAAGGACGATACAACGATTATAGCGCTCATACAATTTTTCGATACCATTTTTATTGTACGATTTGTCTTAAGCCTCAAAATAGGCCTCACTTTCGGCGATTACTTCTTCATCGGCGTTACATTTCTTTCCAGCAAGCATTCTCTTGAGGTTTGAGAACAGGAAAAAGTTGCTGGGGGCCAGATCTGGAGAATAAGGTGGATGCGAGAGCAATTCGAAGCCCAATTCATATAATTTTGCCATCGTTTTCATTGACTTGTGACTCGGTGCATTGTCTTGATGAAACAGCACTTTCTTCTTCTTCGAAGGGGCCGTTTTTCCGCGATTTTGTGCTTCAAACGCTCTAATAACGCTTTGTAAACGTCGTTGTTAATGGTTTTTCCCTTTTCAAGATAGTCGATGAATATTATACCATGCTCATCCCAAAATACTAAGCTATAATGGTGGGAGGCTCTAGGATCATGTCGAGAGTAGTTCATCAGAGTCTACACTCTGTCTTTGACAGTGAAATTATTCCTTTGTGAAATAGTGTGAAGGATTTGGGGTTATACATTGATTCAACGTTAAGTTGGCAGCCTCAGGTCACTAGCATATGTCAAAGGGTAACTGGAATATTAAGGACCCTTTACCGCCTAAAGAATTTTCTACCGACTGACATAAAGAAAATGCTTGTACAGACTTTAGTCTTCCCAATAATAGACTATGGTGATGTATGCTATTTCGACCTGAATGCAGATGTCTCAATAAACTTGACCGACTTCTAGATAACTGTATTCGATTCGTCTACAATTTAAGGAAATTTAATCATGTGTCTGCATTCCGACAGCGCTTAAAATGGTTACCTATATGGCAGCGTAGGGATGCTAGAAGAGACTTATTGACTCTATTCCTTACTCAATAATCCCGATGCACCGAGTTATCTCAGTACCCATTTTCAGTACTTATGTACCTCCTATAATAAGACCCTCCGTTCTATGGAATGCCCTCCTTCAAGAAGTGAGAAACTCCCCACAAGGCTTTAAAAATAAATTGCGCAGGATTTTCTTTGACCAATGTTTTAAGCAGGAAAACTTAGGCTGTTGAGAATTAGGTAGGCTATAGTGTCATAAACTTTCCTCCAATAAATTTTAGGCAAATATATAGTAGTGTATTTTATATATTTTATTTATGTATTATGGTTTTTTTATATATATAATTATCTATGTCAATAGAAGTATTTAAACATCTATATGATCATTTTGAAATATGTTTTTATTTCTAGCTATGTTTTTCGATACATCTACCACATTGTTTCTCTGCATCACCCAAAAGTTTACTGGCAGAAAATGCCTTAGGCATTAAGTCCGCCTCTGTACAACAGTTTTTGTACTTAAAGAATTAAATAAATAAATAAAATACTGATGCCATAACCTTGCCAGCCGACTGTTGCGTCTTTTCACGTTTTGGAGTTAATTCATCACGTGCAGACCACTCGGCTGATTGTCGATTGGACTCCGGCGTGAAAGGATTCAAAGAGCCATGTTTCATCCATTTTCATATATCTATGCATAAATTCGGGTTAATTCCGATTAAACAGCTTCAAACACAGCTCAGAATCATTAATGGCCGCTACTCTGTTTCGGAGAAATAGAGTAGCAGCTCTAAATATTAGAAAATAATAGCACAGTAAACAACGAACGCAAACTCAGCGAGGGAACTGCAATGAAACGACATGACAGTGACATTAGTAGTTGCCACAAAAACGCGTTTCGTTCCATTTAAACATTTTTTTGGTGAAATATTTAAATCATTATTTTGTTACAGTATTAACCTAGCAAAAAATTAAAAGTAAATGCTGCAAATATTGATTTAAAGTAGGGTTTCTTTTTTGATTAAAATGAACCTCATATTATTATGAGTATTTTCCGTTTAATCGACACGCCTACATACTCGTATAAAGTCTGCACGGAAAGGAACGTTGCGTATTGAGAAAAAGTAAAATAATGTCGATAAAATTAATACATAACGGAAGTGACTTTACTAATTATTTTTAATTAAAACCTGACAAGTTCAGGAGAGGATAATATTACGCGATAATTTGTTTTTCTATTTTTGTGATATAATGATTTTATTGGTGCTTATGTAAATATAATGCAATATTTTGGCCATGTCATTTAGTATACTGTTTCTTTAGTGGTATTTCCATGATATGGTAATCTGGATCTAACGCTACAGCATCAAGTAGGTATATAGTCTGCTGGATACCCAACTGCTCGGCAACTTACTGCTGATTGATACTGATTCAAAGTTTACTATTACTTTGATGATTCTTGTAATACTCGTATTGCTACAACAGGTTACATTGACCTGATACGCGTTGGCTCGTGCGCTCAGCGAACAATTGCTAGGGTGAAGCAACGTTCGCGGTGGTCAGTTACATGATGGGTGACCAACATTCGAAACATCTCGAGCTCATGCGTGCTTCGGAAGGCTTGTACAGCTATATGTATACGTCCCCACCGTTCGAGGAACTCGAGCCTACCTGAGCTAAGGCTAAACATGATGGTTGGCCTAATTAATTGCGGTCCCCCTAACGACGACGTGACGACGCTTGAATCAAAATATTACTAGATATATCAAAGTTAAAGGGCCAACCATCACATTTTATTTATTATTTTTTGGAAGTTTTTGTGTCAGGGGTTATTTTAATTATTTAACTTTATGATCTATATCTATAGCATTAGTGCCGCTATGGAGTCGGCACTAGCCTTCTACTCGGGAGGTCCGGGGTTCGATCCTGCCATGTAGGTACCAATGTGTTTTTCGCTTTTCGAATTTCATGTTAACATTTATCCGACGCTCCTATGGTGAAGGAAAACATCGTGAGGCAACCTGCATGCATCTGCGAAGATATGCAAAGGTGTGGGTGAAGTCGACCAATCCGCACAGCGTGGTTGAAGTAAGTTAGGGTAGGCTAGAGCCCAGTGGCGTAACTATACCATCTGAGGCCCGTGGCAAATCCTTGTGTTTGTTTCTTTTGTTAAAATCTTAATGATATGTTTGAATTTGTATAATGGTCTTTAAGCACATAGGTAAAAAATGTTCGGTTATTTCTGAGCTCACGGCTGGGGCCACCTCGACCCCTACCACCCCTATAGTTACGCTACTGCTCGAGCCCCTTGGTGGGGACGTATATAAGCTGCGATGATAAATCTATATACTGGTAGCTTTATTATCATGACTACTGCTTACGCTTCGACAATGCGCTGAATACATTTATTTTCACTTTCCGTTCGGTCGACTGGTAGAGAATGCCTTGTTGTACTGAGTTCGCCCTTCGTGCCTTATAAAGAGCAATAAAAATTAAATAAATGTGCAAAAGTTTGAAGCCAGGTCGTGCGCGGATTTAAATACAGTTATTGGAAGATTTCACCAGCGTTGTTGCTTTGCCAAGTGTTAATGGTTGCAGCGACAATTTTCCTCAATAACACACGATAATTTAATTTCTCAGGTATGTTACTAAGATGCTAGTATATCATCCCACATGTGGTCATAATTTTCCGAGAACTCACAAGAAGCATTAAATATTTAGAGAGAAATGACAAAGTTTTGTCCTTAGCAAAAACTAGGTTCTTATTACGCTGAGGTATACCAATAATTCTAGATACTTGATATAAATGTTTATAGGAAGTTATAGATATATAGGTGTTTCGATACAGGACGAAATTTCAGTCAGGCAGGAGCCAAAAAGTTCAGAGTTCAAATATATAACATATAAACGACGACATTCTACATATAAAGTAGTATAATTATAAAGATAAAGACGTCATACTGTATGTCGTAGAATTATTAAAATTGCAAAAATCCAAGGACAAATGTACAGGTACATTTTTATTTTATTTAAATTATTCGGTTAAGTTAATATGGTGGCCGAAAGCTTTAGTAGAATTTTTTTGTCGATAGCCTGGGAGATATCCGAAAATAGCTAGAATAGTTGTATTAATTGCTTACTTGGGATTTAGGCCAAGAGCTACAATTTGTGTGTAAAAAAATATTCCATTTTTAGCACATATTGGTAGTTTCAATGATATTGTTGTGTGTGAATGCACTTTAACATTTGATTTAGTTTTAATATATCTGTTCCAATTACTACCTATAGACATTTCTATACATAGAACATGAGCATCGATGATCGATTCAGTGAGAGCAATTTATTTATAATCTAAGTTCACGCACTTCTCTCAGAGATAGCTTATATAATGTGAATTAACACATCTATTCTTGTAATGGAAGTTGAGCTCAAACTTTTGCTTTGAGGTCAGCTTCCAATTTACGACTCTGTAACAAACCAAAATTGTAAATGGCGATTTAAAAGAGGAGATAAAAAATTTAGACCTTTCGAGTTTCTTGCCTGTTCTTCTCGAGAAGGCTCTCCCAATTTCCGAACAGGTGTAGAATCAACTTTTTTTTTTCAGTCCTACTTGTATTTGCAGACATCTTGAGTATATTTAGGATGTATGCACATACAAGGTTAATATAATTTCTTTAAATTAGATTGTTTTGCTTTGTTTTGACGTCAATAAGTGTCTGTAAAGGCCTATGTTGAATAAAGATTTTTGAATTTGAATTTGAATTTGATGGCGTACATTAACTGCGATGAAAAATTTGAAACCTTTATCATCATCACCATAGCTCCGTATGTCTCCACCTAAGGGCTCGAACCAGCCCTTAGCTAGGGATTTTAGGCCTTAATCAACCACGCTGGCCCAGTCTGGTTTAGTCGACTTCGATTTACCGGAGGGAGACTCTGCACCAGAGTCGTCTGCTTGGGCCTCCGTCTTACATAAAGCAGCAGTGCTTGCATCGCTGTATTCCGGTTCGAAGGGTAAGATATGGCAGCGAAATTACTGGGTACCGTGAATTTTACATCTGATATCACAAGTTGGTAACGTACACTGTGGTTCTTGTGGGGGTTGCAGTTTTGCTGTGAATCTCACAGGAGCTACATGTATTATAGGTGACTGTTACCACTTACCATCAGGTGGGCAGTTGGCTTGTTTGTCAACCTAGTTATAATAAAAAAAAAACGCATTTTGAACTTCTTCGCAGATGTATACAGGTTGCTTCACGATGTTTTCCTTTGCCATAGGAGCGTCGGACAATTTAATGTACATTTGAAGCGAAAAACGAAAAACTCATTGGTACATGGCAGGATCCAACCCCAAACCTCCCAATTAGAGGGCCAGTGCCGAGCTCACAGCACCACCGACGCTCCTATGATATATGTATTGTAAAAAAACATTATGCTAATTGTAATTTTAGCGATTCAAGAGGAGACAATAAAAACCTTTCGAGTTTCTTGCCTGTTCTTCTCGAGAAGGCTCTCCCAATTTCCGAACAAGTGTAGAGTCAACATATTTTTTCATTTTTTTATCACTTATATTTGCATTCGTATTAATTATGGTCGAGGTGTATGTATATACAAGAATTAAGTAAATAATTGCTAAATATCCTAAAATAATAGATTTTTTATCATTTTTTTAGTTAATAAATTTTTTGTGTATTTGTTTGACATCAGTAAGTGCCTGTAAAAGTCTGTATTAAATAAAGATTTTTGAGTTTGACTTTGTGTTACATATCCACAAATATATTTTTATTTTACGGTATTCAATCGTCAAGGGGACAAAGGCTGACAGTTGAGATGTAATGCACAAGTGCGCAGGTGCAGTCTCCAATTCCTCATTCCAGTATTCCGATGGGACGCACTGTCCGACGGGACGCGACGCGACCGGCAAGTAGCACTCAACCCACGTGCGAAGTGATAGTTCTAATTTTGCGTGATATGATTGGTGGTTTCTAACAAAGATTTCATTCAAAGTTACTTTATTATTTTATATAGGGGAATCAACAGACAAGTAGATGAAATGCATAGTGTAGTCTAGGTCAGCTAACTCAACCTGCGGCCCGCGGGCCTTTGTAATTGGTTCATCTTGAGTTACAAGATTGTAAACCATCAGAGAATGTATGGGCGCACCGAGTAAATAAAATAGGTAACTAGATAACCCTACCTGGGTGCGTGGCATTGAGCATTGTCCGAGCGAGACCTTTTCTTTTTCTACAATATTATTATAAAGAGGAAAGATTTGTATGTATTTATGTAACAAATAAACTCAAAAACTACTGGACCGATTTCAAATTTTTTTTCACCATTGGAATGTTACATTATCCATGATAAAGACAAACAACATTATTTTTCCTACGGGAAAATATAAAATTCCCACGGGAAAACAAAGACAACGCGGGCGAAGCAGCGCAAAGTAAAGCTAGCTCCTCACATTTTAGTCACAACTTTAGACTTAAACCATAATAAGCACTTATTGACGTTTCATTTTTATTTAAATCCCAATTCTGATTGTGTACAAATAGAACAGCCAAAAAATTAAATCAGCCTTGAAATCTGTTCGAATACTATGTTTAAGTAAGAATAGACTTTTAAGTGTGCAGCTCATACAGTTTTAAAAATAGAAATTTATGTAATTGTCAACAAGATATGAAGGGCAGTGACAATAAATGTGTAAGTTTGTTCGGAAATATAAGCAATTATACACAAGGCGCGAGGATGTACCATGCAAATACTCGTTGCGACATAAAAATAATTTAGTATTGCCAATTTCCTGATTGAAAATAAATTCCACAAGTACTCTTAGCTCCTCCATAAAAATATGAAATAAATTACCTCACATATAAAAAAATTTAACTAAGGACACAATATTTATACGAAAATTGAAACAGTTCCTAATTAATAGATGCTACTATGATACTAATGAATATATTAATGAAAATACTAATATTGTTTATACAAAATTTAATACGAAAATTTAGATTCATAAATTAAATTTAGCTGCGAGTATTTTTAATGAATCATACATTATGTTTCCTCTCTCCTAGCCCTTATTTTGCGTACCCGACAGGGTCCATAACATTGGTCTCATATTTTATGTAACATCCTATTTACATTATGGTTTGGCAATAAAATGATTGATTGATTGAAACCAAGTCAAGTCGCCATACAGTCATATCTGTTCGGAAATTGCGAGCGCCTTCACGAGAAGAACAGGCTAAGGAATTCGAAAGGTAATATTTTCAAACGAAATTCGGATACGTACATCCTTACATTATTAAAGGTCAATAGGTTTTTCTTGGAATTAGCTAAATAGGTTTTTCTAAGAGTTCGAGAAAACACATTTTCACGCAATAAGCAGTTGATTTAATTATTTGTATGAAATTGTAAAAACGAAGATTGCTCTGAACGATTTATGTTTGAAGAACGTGAACCCACTTTGGCAAAGAGAAAATGGAAGGGAAGAATTAAGGTGTTTATTCAAACGTGAGTACGTTTAGGACTGTGGGATATCATTGCAAATATATATTTTCGTATTTTTATGTCTAAGATTTCTGGTTGCGTTGTTGTCTGATGTTTCACATTTCTCAATGCAACGATTTTGAAGTACGCCATTGTATTGCTTGTGGCTATGGGATGTTTGCGCAAAGAATACGCTGAATTGTCAACATTTCTTCGCAGTGATGTTGCCCACAATGGAGGTTCATTGTTACATCACACTGTCACTATTATGCAATTTTATTAACTATCATATCAAGTCGAAATATATGAAAATAATTTAGGCTTCCAAACGCGATGTAAAGTCACTCCAGCAAACAGCATAGTTAATAAGGTTAACTTAAAATACACTTGTTGTTAACTAACATTTACACTGAACCCAACTATTGCCATTCTTTGGATGTCTCAATCTCCTGCACACGATTCACTCAAGATCTATTTAACTTCAAAAGGATATAGAGTTGATTTATTAACACTCTAGGTTTATTAACACGCTATTCATCTACCGCGCAGAACGCTACATATATTCTCTGTTGAGATTGAAAGCCATAAGAACTGTATTTTCTTTTAACTCAAATTAAGTATCTTACAAAACTCATGTTTATTAGAAAATTAATTAATAATGATTGGGTATTGTAGCGTCATCATCATTACAGGCAAGACATGCCCAATATTTGACAAAGGCCTCCCCCAAGGATCTCTAAACCCATCGCTCCTACGCTTCTCTCATCCAATGGCTTCCTGCGACCTTCACCAGATTATCAGTCCACCTTGTGGGGGGTTTACTAACACTGAGTCTCTCGTTACGCGGCCGCCAATCGAGGATCATTCCGCCCTAGCGGCCGTCAGTTCTGCGAGCGGTCTCCTGCCCACTGCCACTTAAAGTTTGTAATTATTTGGGCCATGTCAATGGCTTTAGTTCTTCGATGGATCTCATTACTATTGTATCGAAACTTCATATTTAGAATTTTACACAGACGAAACCGCTGTTAGAATATCTATACTAATATTATAAAGAGGAAAGATTTGATTGTTTGTTTGTTTGTATTGAATAGGCTTCGAAACTACTGAACCGATTTTGATGAAAGTTGGTATAGGGATAGTTCGAGACCAGGGGAAGGACATAGGGTAATTTTCCTACGGGAAAAAAATCCCACGGGAAAACAAAAATAACGCGGGCGAAGTCGCGACCGGAAAGCTAGTTTACTATATTTTTGTTTGTCACAAATATAACTTAATTTGTTTGTGAAATGTGATCGTTACAAAATGAATTGTCAGGATTATGATGTCCTATTCATCTAACATTCTTCATTGTTATGATGGATCCACTGGTCACGGCAGCCCTTGAAATATGCTTGTAACGCCTTAATGCTTTGTTTTTAAATATCTATCTAACCTAATTAATTCAAATGCGTGTAATTATTTAAATATAATTGAACAGCAATATAAATTATTTTGACTTTCTTAATTTCACCTCTGATGATCGTATAGACACTTAGATAATTTTTAGACATAATATTTGAACGGTGGTGTAAGCCGACACAACTGCTTTAAGTAGTTTTCCACTTTCGTAAAAAAAGTTATATTATTTAAAATGAATCCTATTTCCACTTTCTTTTTTATACGTAGCAAAATATAAGTATTACTGATTCTTGAGATCTTTTCTCTTTTTATTGATTGAAATAGAAGTCGCTGAATAAAGCTGGATAAAATACTTTAAATTCTTTATGTGTTTTAAATTAAGTAAAATTAAAATTTTCTATTTATTTTTTATAAAAAAATTAGGTAGACTTCTAAATTAATAAATAAAAACATTGATTGTCTTACCTTGAAAACTGCTACTGCATAACAAAAAACGTGCACTAATTAAAAATACTGTATACTAAACTATATATGTGTAAGAGTTGATGAGTATCCGATAGAACTGCGTGATGTGCCGGACGGTGAGGCTGGCCCGTTCTTATATACAGAGGATGCTACGCCGCGGTATCGTCAGCAGAAAAAGCTAAAACTCGCTCACAATAATACTAATAATACCTTACAAAGGTCGCGAACAAAATTAACAAGTCGTTTGAATTTCAACACCAATTTGTTCGTATTGTTCTAGTCTCGTTATATTTTATTGCACAATTTTTCATTCGTTTGCTAGCTGATTTTGCCAGAAGTTTTAATGCGTTAATTAAATGATGAACGCGGTTGTGGTAAATTCTTAATTCGTGCTCACGAAAACTTTCACCAAATTGGTGAGCTAAATGAAAACTCGCTTTTTTTGTCAATAGTGCTTAAAATTGTTCCTTACAATAATGCGAAATTTGAAAATGATAAAATAAGGAATGATATTTTGTGTGAAATTAAATATCCAAGAAGTCAATAACCCTTGATTTAATATCTAGGTATAAGTATGTGTTTCGTTTTGACATCCATATAGGGTTAAAATGATAGCTGGCAACAGTTAACTCATAGCAAAAAAAATCAAAAATGGCTGCAGTTTATTTTCATGTGTTCCACTGAATATTTTTGCATTGCACTGTGTAGCTCGCTAGCGTTTCAATATTTCAGCGTATAATGTCTACTAGTCTCTACAGACTCTGTCTGTCTGTCCGTTACGCTTTCACGGCCAAACGGCAGAACAAAATTTTATAAAATTTGTTTTAGATATAGCCCAAGCCCTGGATTTTATGAGTTCCCTATAACCAAACTTGTGATAGTCGTGATATAATCAAATGCCAGGCAGACGAAGTTGCGGGTAACAGGCAGTTGTTTATGAATTAAATTATAATAGCTTTTCCATTTTTATTGACGTGTACATTACGATATAAGTGCGTTATGGTGGTTATAACTCACGAAGCGGAATTTTAGCTAGAGCCGAAGACACGGGCGTAATAGAGCCGAGTGTGTATAATCAATATACGCACGTATATCGTACGACGTTTTTCAACACATTTGTGAGGAAATATACCAAATAAACTGAATTTTTTGATTAAATAACACAAATCATTATTAATTTGTAGACAAATCTAAATAATGGCATGAAAATAAACGTTCATTTATTATTTTTTAAATAATCGAGCTTACTTATTTTTAAGACAACTCTTTGCTAAGTTATATAATTAAATTTTACCCTTTAGATTTTTTTCGAACACTTTTTCGATAGATAACGTATAAATCGATTTTTTTATTACAACTAAGTTGGGAAACAAGCAAACTGCCCACCTGATGGTAAGTGGTAACAGTCACCTATAATACATGTGGCTCCTGTGAGATTCGCAGCAAAACTGCAACCCTCACAGGAACCACAGTGTACGTCGCCAACTTGTGACTTAGGATATAAAGTCAAGGAACTAAGTAATCACTGCCATATCTTACCCTTCAAATCGGAACACAGCCATGCAAGCACTGCTGTTTTGCGGCAGAAATAGGTAAAACGGAGGTACCCAAGCACACGACCCTGGTACAAAGTCTCCCTCCGCTGTTTATTGATGTCTTTTATATTTCCTCTAGCTTTAGAAAAATAACACCTAGATTAGGTTTATAACCGCACTATTTGCGTTATAAGTGTTATAACACACGCGTATTTTATGAGGTACTTTGTGTATAACCGATGAAATTAGTTCCACTTTGTGAACAAGTGTGTTGAAAATAATTTAATCCGACAATACAAATTTTTCACGTATATCGATTGTCTTTTTATACTACAATCCACCTGCAATATGAATATTAAAATAAGTGTATATAAAGGATTAAAAAGGAATAATTTTGACATCACACAATATGTTGACAACAATTAAGCGTGTAAGTTGTTACATAGCATTGTTATTAGGACGTTAATAATAACTTTTGTAGCGAACTTCGCAGATGCAGGCATTAACGCCAGCGATAATGCCCTAGCATTATGGAAACTCTTCAATTTGGGTTCTCATCTTTAACCCGGTGTAAGTTTAGAAATAACCCCTTGCGACTATATTTTATCAAGTCACCGGAGGGAGACTCTGTACCAGGGTCGTGTGCATGGGTACCTCCGTCTTACCTATTTCTGCCGCAAAGTAGCAGTGCTTGCATTGCTGCGTTCCGGTTTGAAGGGTAAGATATAGCACTGAAATTACTGGGTACCGTAATTTTACATCTGATGTCACAAGTTGGCAACGTACACTGTGGTTCCTGTGAGGGTTGCAGTTTTGCTGCGAATCTCACAGGAGCCACATGTATTATAGGTGACTGTTACCACTTACCATCAGGTGGGCAGTTTGCTTGTTTGCCAACTTAATTGCAATAAAAAAAAAGTATAAAAATTTATGCAAATAATTTTGTCTTAAAAGATTTCATTTCGGCTCTGCAATGATCTATCTGAATTTGATTGACGTCATGTATTTTGTCATTGATTCGGGAAGTATTGGAGAGCCACCGTAAGTCAACACGACGTCAGATGAGTGACGCCAGTAATTACACATTGACCATAATGCTTTTTAAGCCGGGGCCAAACAGTGCAGGTTCGTATCTGTGAACAACAATTGCGTTTTTCTATGCAAAATCATAGAAGTAAACTTTTCTTATTCTATTTCATAGAAGTAAAGTTTACTTCTATGATTTTGCAGAGCGTCAGTGGCGCTGTGGACTCGGCACTTGCCTTCCAATCGGGAGGTCGGGGTTCGAGATCCGCCATGTACCAATGTGTTTTTCGTTTCGAATTTCACATGTACATTTGTCTGATGCTCCTACGGTGAAGGAAAACATCGTGAGGCAACCTGCATACATCTGCGAAGAGATTCAATGGTGTAAGTGAAGTCGACCAATCCGCACTGGGCCAGCGTGGTTGACTAAGGCCTAATCACCCTAACACAGGGTAGGCTCGAGCCCCTCGGTGGGGACGTGCATGAGCTGTGATGATGATGATGAAACTTTTCAAAGGTCATCAAATTAATACGAGTATACCATATTTTCTTCAATTGTTGCCACATTTGAAGAAAATATGGCGCTAAAATCACGAAACCTTTTGGGGTTTGGTCGTCCTGAATATTAATTTTTTCTGTAGAGGAAATAACTACGTCGTTTTTGAGCGAGCATGTTTTGAAAATTTAAGTTTAACTATTTAGAATCAAAATTATGCAAAAGATACGCTGAGTCTCATCATACTTATTTTTCCTACATATAATAAAAAAAAACTTAATAAAGTGTTATGTTAATTTTCCTCAGTACTTACATAAATACTAACATTTCATAAATACAAAAACATAAACACAAAGGTGAAAATTTTATTAATTTACTAATTTTTATTAAATATATTTATAAAATTTAATTTTAGTAATCGTAATTATAATTTGCAGCAAAAGCATAGAAATATAAAATAGCACTCTACATTTTCAATTTTTGATACAGGGACTTTAGTCAATAATATTCAAAAACTATTTCGAAAACTTACCTCTATCATTTAATGCATTTGTTAAGTGTCATTTGATTTCAACTGCTGCTATTTCTATTCGCTAGAGAGACATTTATTACCATGTGCGATTTTGATTACTGGTGTCATAAGTTATTTAATCATCCCAAGCAATTTTAATCAATGTCGCTAACGCCAATAAAAACTTACAGCTCGCGTCATTCGTCCCTTAATCCAATAATAAGTCAAAAGGGACGCAGATCCTTGTACTAGTGGAACTATTTCTTGTGGAATTGTTTATAAAACTATTTCCGACACTCGCCCTCGTGAACAGTGGATGCTTACTGGTTCATAACATTTTCAATGAAATAGCTCTACTGGTGGAGAAATTACAATGTACTCAAAACCGCGCACAATCGTTGTGTTGAATCGGTTATTTTACCTATGCATGGATTATGTCGGTAGCGCTGTGGACTGGCACTGGCTTCTAATCGGGAGGTCCAGTTCGATCCTGCCAAGTACCAATGTGTTTAAATTTCAAATGTACATTTGCTGACACTCTTACGGTAAAGAAAAACATCGTGAGGCAACCTGCATACATCTGCGAAGAAATTCAAAGGTGTATGTGAAGTCGACCAATCCGCACTGGGCCAGCGTGGTTGACTAAGTAAGGCCTAAACACTCTAAAATTCACCAGAGGGAGGCTCATTACTAAGGTTGTCCTCACCTATATCATACTTGTTTTTGACCGCAAGCAGTGGATACTTACTTACATTAATGTGTTCCCTTTTTTAAGGGTAAAAGAGGCAATGAATAACAATAATTACACGATAATCTGACACGTCACAAGTTGGCAACGTACATTGACGCCCTTGTAGGGGTTTTAGATTTGCAAGTCTTACAGTAGCCATATGTACTATAGACGACTATAGCCACCTACCATCAGTTAGTCTGCTTGTTTGCCAACTTTGTCGTATAATAAATACTGTAGATCACATCATCATTATTCTCGTCCAAATGACGTACAGGACTGGACGTGGACTTTTCCAAAATTGGACATTTTGACCGTCTTCCACCACGTAGACCCATAGGACAGGTTGGCAGGAGTGCATTGTCCGATAATCAATAGCATCACGGTCAGATGAGGCTAGCATGGTTGCTGTCTCACTTGCCACCCTATAACACCCAATACTCAGCTCTAAACAAGAAAACCTTTAACTTTGATATATCTAGTAATATTTTCATTTAAGCGTCGTCGGGGACCGCAATTAATATAATTATCTAGTAAAGTTCATTCGCTTAGATAGTGTCGGTACACCCGCACGCAATTTTTATTAAAATTTTTAATTTGATTTTTATTTCATTCTTTTTATAGGCCTAAGAACCCTAATTTGATACCCATATTGAGGGAGTTGTGAAAAAATAATGTGATCCGCCATTTTGTGGCGGCGCCCATCTTGGACCGATAGTCATCAAACATAGCTAAGAACACTCCCGATTAATTCACCTTTCAAACAAAAAAAAACAAAATCAAAATCGGTTCATCCGTTTGGGAGCTACGATGCCACAGACAGACACACATACACACACAGAGAGACACGTCAAACATATAACACCCCGTCGTTTTTGCGTCGGGAGTTAAAAAAAGGTAATGAATCTACCAATTAAAACATAAAAACGCTTTGTAAATATCTGCATGCCAAAGGAGGGAATGATGACTATAAAATGTAAAATCAAAGGTCAATAAATTATAACGCCAATAGTAACCACCAGAAAAAGTTGTTTCTTTTAAAACTTTGACTTTAACACAGTAAAACGTCCATACTAGTTACCCTCCACGTTTTGGTATAATTTTATAACGAAAAGCAATTTTTTACTCGTATCGGTATTCTTTTGATGATGCGAAAGCGAGTGTGGATCTGGGTACATACTTTCGTTTTAAGGGTTCCGTAGTAAACAAGGAACCCTTATAGTTTCGCCATGTCTGTCTGTCTGCCTGTCTATCCCCCCTCTATCTGCTAAACGGTTATATATGGACACGTGAAAAAAATTACAACAGCAGTATATATAACGAAGTTTAAAGGAAAACTATCAGAGTTGAGTACTAAGTACAAACTAAAAAGTTATAAAACACCAACTTATAAAATGTACTCGGAAAACTAAATTTCATTGAAAATTAGTGCTGAAAATAAATTTACGAACCACGTGAAGTTAAGGAAATATAAATTCATTGCAGCTTTAATAATAATAATAATGCCTAATTTAAAAGCAACATTTAGTGAGGTGTGAGTGTGAACTCAAAGTTGACATTTGCAACTACGGAACCCTACACTGCGCGTGGCCCGACACGCACTTGATTATTAATATCAGTTGACCACAATTTTTTATTTTGCATCTGTATCGTTCTTTCATCTCAGACAATTCTAGAAATTTAATAACAATATAAAACACATATCAGAGACATCACATTGATTAATAACTTTCTGTTTTCGTAGAAAGCTTGGAATTTACTGTCACTTAAAAAATGTTATAACAAAGAAGTTTTGTTTTCGAGTGGTTACGCATTGATGGTATCAAGATCCAATAAAAACTACTATTGTTCAACATGGCAGTCATAGCACACCACCCAATGGCCAATTTTACCAACCTTGTTCTGTTTAGGTCAGTCTTAAGTGGCAAGCCTGTCACATCCTTTTCATTAAGGACAAAAATTGACAGCATACTATGTACTTAGGATTATCGTAACCTAAGACAAGGTCACCGAAATTGGCCGTAAATAACTCTTTCTACCGTTTTTATATGGATAAGGATTAAATTATGGTTTGAGGTATTGTGAAATTATTCTAACGTATCTAATTAAGGCTTCCTTATGAGTCCTATTCATGTTTCCTTATGATTTCATTCCGTGTAATTAAAATACATGTTGCACCGCTTCCTATCTTCTCATCAACTAAAGGAGTTCAATCATCCGCACCTCTGCAAAGAGATGGAAGACTCGAAAGCAACTTCTACACCACCCCATCTAACCTAGGTGATGAAATAGACAGGTTCCCTTTCAAAGAAAACGATTCCAGCCAGAGGTATCTTTATGGGTGGGGTATTCTAAATGCCTTGGTCTTGCTATATGCTACATTGGAATTAGAATTAGATTTTTGTTAAATATTGAAACATCCAAATCAGTCTGCATTTTAGTAAACCTGAGATATGTTGAATAACATTATGATAAATAAATATTTTGCGTTAGGGCGCCAAAGTTATGACGTAACATCTAACGGAGACAAGCGACACAAATTAATTTTTCAACGTAATTTTTCGACCATCTTTCCCGTACCGTACCATTGTGTGAAAGATTTAAGTCAAAAATATAAAACTCCACCGCCCCAGCTAGTCCGTGCAATTAGTTGAATTCGAATGTAATTACATTTAATTATATTTAGTTAAGCTTTGGTTGCTGACGCTCCCTACAAGGGCTACCAACTGTTGAATTGCAATAGGACATTTGTACCGCGTCGTAGGACGAAACGTCTGTGTTGTCCAATTATTTTATATTCATTACTTTCTCGTATCATTTCCTACTGGAAACAATCCGCACATACTCGAACGGTGCAAGCGACAGTCGCCCTAATTCCGAACTCGGTAAGACCGTCCAAGGCGAATAAATCCCAGTTTAAAGTTGTAGTTGTCACTGCGTGGCTTGTAAAGGGTTCGCGTTTACCATAACTGGCTGCTGTCTGTAACAAGTCAGCATGTTGGAAAATATTGACAATGATATGCCCTTATTATATGGCTGGTTTTAAGCCGGTATTATTGCTGTTCATTTGATAACAATTTCCAATATGCACTGCACCTATTTTCCTAAGCTTACGCCTGTCAAGCAGAAATGAATCGCCTCGACAATCGACAGGCAAATGCTACTGCTACGTACATGGTTTTTGTAAATAATTATAACTTTGACTTTCATTTCTTATTTTCTATGCATTTCTAAATTATTTTTATTAAATAAAAATGTTTGTGAAGTATAATATTTGTAATGTTGGCAAGTTAAAAGAGGAGACAAAAAAATGCAAGACCTTTCGAGTTTCTTGCCTGTTCTTCTCGAGAAGGCTCTCCCAATTTCCGAACAGGTGTAGAGTCAACTTTTTTTTTCATTTTACTTGCATTTGCATACATATTGATAATGGTTGAGGTGTATGTACATGAAAGGATTAAATAATTAATTAATTAGATTCTTGTTTGATTACATTTTTATATTTTGTTTGACGTTAATAAGTGTCTGTAAAGGTCTATCTTCTTTCTTATATATAAAAATAAAACGCTGTGTGTTTGTCTCGCAAAAACTCTGAAACGGCTCGACCGATTCTTACGAAATTTTCTGTAAGACCTTTCGAGTTTCTTGCCTGTTCTTCTCGAGAAGGCTCTCCCAATTTCCGAACAGGTGTAGAGTCAACTTTTTTTTCATTTTACTTGCATTTGCATACATATTGATAATGGTTGAGGTGTATGTACATGAAAGGATTAAATAATTAGTTAATTAGATTCTTGTTTGATTAGATTTTTATATTTTGTTTGACGTCAATAAGTGTCTGTAAAGGTCTATCTTTTTTCTTATATATAAAAATGAAACGCTGTGTGTTTGTCTCGCAAAAAATCTGAAACGGCTCGACCGATTCTTACGAAATTTTCTGTGTGTATTTCAATAGATCGAAGGAAGGTTTAAACGTATAGTTGGACCCGGTAGGTGGCGCTGTAATCGGGCGGGACAACGTCCGCCGGGCCCACTAGTATTGAATAAAGATTTTTGAGTTTGAGTTTGGTAGTCCAAAAAATGTCATCTCAACATACCCACTCGCCTACCTACATATACGAGGTAGGCAGGCAAGTAGGTAATATTCTAAAATACAACGCACTACACTTCTTTTATAATGCTCACAGCCAAGGCGAGGTATTCTTTGCCGGCATCTGTATTCCCGAGTTCTTACAACACAAAAATCATAAAGGCCAGGTTCAATTGCCATTTTCTGGACAAGCTCGCTCCAGTGTAGATCTCATTCTTAGCCTGATTGAGGAGGATCTGGCTGGATTAAGAGGAGAAGCCTATATTAAATTAAGAAAAACTATTATATTATTAAAGTAATGGAATAACACTTACATTTCTGTATTTTTTCTCTACCTAATCATAACGAGAGCTCTTAGAGCATTGCTCTAAGTGAGAGCTACTTTCGTAAGTTAACCTTTTCTCAAGCTAAATGTCGCAGTTTGCAATGTAGAGTTGCTCTTATTAGCGTAATGTCAACTTTTAAGAAATCAAATATTGAATGAAAGAGTTCTTTTTTGTAATTTGTTTATTACGCGTTACGGCGCTGGTGAAGACCGAGCTTTATGCTAATTCGAGAACTTGCTCTTACGTTTTATAATCTTAGTAAATGTTACGTGTTTTGGATAGGCTGCCTACACTATGCTCTTAAAGTCAAGCAGTAAGTGTGCTCCTTTGCTACCCATGTCTAAACAATCACTCGGGCAACGGCTGAACGGGCTTTCTTGTATAAGAGTAGGAACAACTCCTGTGCTACCCATGTTTAAAAATCACTCAGGCAACGGCTGAACGGGCCTTTTTGTATAAGGGTAGGAACAACTCCTTTGCTACCCATGTTTAAAAAATCACTCAGGTAACGACTGGACGGGCTTTTTTATATAAGGGTAGGAACAACTCCTTTGCTATATACACTTTTAAACTTTCGCGTTGCATTTTAAATTACTAAAAACTTTTACGGGATTAAAACGCGTTTGGTTACCTGATTTTAGCTCCGACGTTTGCTACCCATGTTTAAAAAAAATCACTCAGGCAACGGCCGAACTGGCTGATTTTTCTTATATATGGCTAGGAACAAAAGGCCTATAGGACGCCTGCGCGAGTACCTCTATCTATCTTATCTATTTCTGCCGCCAAGCAGTGGTGCTTGCATCCCTGTGTTCGGGTTTGATGGTTAAGACAGGTAGTGAAACTACTGGGTACTGTGACTTGATATCTTATGTCACAAATTAGCAACGTACATGGGCGTCCTTGGGGTTATACATTTTTGCAAGTCTTACAGGAACTACTTCTACTATAGGCGATTGTAGTTAATTACCATCAGATGGACAGCTGTTTGTTTGAAAACTGAATTTATAAAAATTGTTACCATTGTAGGTACGACACTGACCTTTAAAAGTAAGTCCTACACTTTTAAAATTAAATTTTTCCGTAAACTACAAAAGATAAAGGATTCAAACAAAAAACATTTTCAGCTCATTTCATCAGGTTTCTCGGAAGTTATAGTTTTTTATACATTAGTCTTTTTAATACTTTTTATTTTGAAATTATATTTTGCCTACTATAAAAGTTATTGTAGTTTTAAAAGTGTGATACTTACTTTTGCAGGCCAGTGTAGTACAGAAAATGAAGTTTTTTTAGTATAAATCTCAAAATTAATATCTCACTGCCTCACCGACTACACTCTGCCTCTGTAGAGCTGTAATCGTATTTAAATGAACTTCTGGGTCCAAGGAAATTTCGTTTGAATAAATTATGCATAATAATTAAGGTCGTACGTATGATTCGAAAAGCTGAAATAACTAGTTGTTAACACACTAGATTTTTCTAGCGAATTTGTACGCATTTAATTCTCAGACATTGTACCGGTGCATATTTCGTAAAAAGTGACTGTTTGTACGATTTTAGGTATATTTGTTTTAAAACAAAATGAATAACACTGGAAAATAAAGAAAGCGGTTCAGTAACTAAAACCTCTAGGTATCGTCTCTAAAATATTATAGCTAGCTTTATGAAAAACTAAAAACTAAATTAAAGTTTCTTAATAACAAATATAATAAATATTAAACCTTTTCGTTTCTATTTGGCGTTTGTACTTTAAACAAAAATATGCTCTAGAAGTTATTGAAACTTTTGTTACTTACTCATTTTCTTTCTAACTCAATGTATATTTGAAATCGTCAGAAGTAACTATGAAATTATAGTGCCCAACTAATGCTAGTGTTCTATTATTTTAATAAAAAAACACATCTCTACTACAACGGCCGGCAGTAACTATCTGTCTAGCTGCAGCGTAACAGCACTCGTAGCATTGCAAACGCGCTTGTGCAGCGATGCTGTTGAATACTTAAAATGTTTATAAATGTAATTGGAATTATATTAAAAATGAAAGATGGTATTGAAATTGCAATATTGTGTAATACGTGAAAAAATTATAATGACAAGAAGAAATATAAAAATTCAATGACAATGTCAAAATTATTTAAAGGTTCGAACATGAATGTCTTGTCATAGACATAAACTGCGCCCGCGTAGAACGCGAACAATTAACATAACTCAAATCTTAACCAGAAATAAAACTTTAACAAAATTAAAAACAACTGTAACTAGAAATTTTAACATAAAATAAAAACTGAAATAAAAATAGCAACTTCTTTTGAAGAGTAAATTAACATGAAATGCCAGGAACGTTTAGGTTCTTAAATTAAATAAGAATAATATTTAGATAAGTATTTACAAAATTCAATAAGGTAATGTTACTAGTTTAATAATCTTCTGGGATTACAACAATCTTATTGATCGCTCGAACATGCTTTGCACCACCTGCAACTGTCACTTCAACTACACGAACTTTTGAATCTTTACCGAAAATTAATTGACTGATTTGACCCAATGGCCAATGCTGAGGTGGAGAGTTCGCAATCTTCAAAATAACTAATGAACCAATCTTAACGTTTGGTTGATCTAACGTCCATTTAGATCTTTTTCAACACACTTCCTCATAAAGTGGCTCTAATCCCATGGCAATTAGGCACATAATGACACCTATAATCAAACTGTGACTTTTTCATTACTATTATTCACGAGTGAGTAATAGTTTTTTTTTTAATATTATTGGTTGAGTTACGCTTACACTTGCGCTAAAATGCTATCCGCGAAAAGCCCAAAAAAAAGAAACCTCATTTTTTAGTCTATGGCCGATGCGCGCGCATAGGAAAACTGATTAATTTTTCCCGCCATTACGAAATTTATTAGTCTATGGCCGATGCGCGCGCATAGGAAAACTGATTAATTTTTCCCGCCATTACGAACATTTTTCACAACTCGTCTCGTTTTCTCTTTTGAAGTTATTTAGTTAGTTATTAATTAAGATGTCTGCAAATACAATTTATGAAGAAAATGATTTATGTTGTACACCGCCCGATATAAGATGTGAAGCCCAGAACGTTATGGAAAGTTTACTACCAGAAAACTCAAAGGAAAAATATCTATTAGCGTACCAAAATTTCATACAATGGCAGAACAACAAGAATACGCAGTCTTTTTCAGAAAATGTGTTCATGGCGTACTTTAAAGAATTATCTTCTAAGTACAAACCTAGCTCTTTGTGGTGTATTTACTCAATGTTAAAAAGTACAGTCCGAACAAAGAATGGAGTGGACTTAAAAACATACTCGAATTTGTCAGCTTATCTAAAGAGACTATCTGATGGATTTAGAAGCAAAAAATCAAAGGTTTTATCATCTGATGATATTGAAAAATTTATTAAAGATGCTCCAGATAACCAATATTTGGCTACAAAGGTTAGTTAAATTAATTTTAATTAAATATTTAATAGCAGCTTGTGTTGTGTGTTGACCTTAATTATTGTTTCTTTTGTTTCAGGTTGCTTTAATATTTGGTGTAACTGGTGCCTGTAGGATACAAGAATTAACAAACATAACTGTAAAAGATATAGAGAACCATGGCCAGATGCTTTTAGTGAAGATACCTATCACGAAAAATAAAATACCTAGGTCATTCACTATACACGGTCCATTCTATGATATTGTTAAGAAGTATGAAAGTTTGCGTTCGCCAAAAACAAAAAATGACCGTTTCTTTCTAAATTACCAGAATGGTAAATGTACCTGTCAGCCTATAGGTATAAACAAATTTGGTTCTATGCCTAAAGAAATCGCTAAGTTTTTAATTTCACCTACCTACACGAATAATGAACCATCACAAATAACAATAGAACATGAATGTATTTCAATAAATAATCTATCTGATAAGACCGCTATGTCATCAAAAATAGTTAATTATAATTTTACTAACTGCACATTTACTAATTGTTTCTCTAAGTAAACTTTTTATCTACTATGTAAAATGGTTTTTTATTTAAGTATTGTTTTATTCAGAAGTGTGTTGAAAAACGTTGTATGATACACGTGTGTATTGATGGTTACCGTCCTCGGCTTCTTAAGACCCTCGCCTGACGGCTCGGGCCTCAATGCGCCTCAGCGGTAATCACCAACATTACACACTTGTACCATAATGTACTATTATGCAAAGTAGTTAAATAATCCTTTGACCAAGCGGCCCAAAAATGCTGTCTAATTTGTTCACATGATCTCCAAAACCGTAACCGGTTACTGGGCATGGGGGCGAGCGATGGCTGTGGATAAGAAGTCAAAGGACCTCCGATTATAAAGTGCCCAGGTGACAAGTAAGATGTTTCTGTGAGGGCACAAATTGGACGTGAATTAAGTATGGCTTCAATTTCCGCTGTAATTGTAATAAGTTGTTCCAAAGTAAATAATTTCGCTCCTAGAACTCTTTTAAAATGGAACTTGACAGACTTAACTGCAGCCTCCCATAAGCCTCCTTGATGAGGACTGTAAGCCGGAATGTAATGAAATTGTATTCCTTTGAATGAAACATTATTTTGAATACTATCTTGAAATTCAGTAGAAGTATGTAATTGATATAATTCCTTGAGTTGATTTTCAGCACCTTTAAAGATCTGAGAGTTATCACAAAAAATGTCAGTGGGAAGTCCTCTACGAGATATAAATCTATTTAAAGCTGCTAAAAAAGAGTCACTTGTCATATCGGATACGACTTCTAAGTGTATGGCCTTTGACCAAAAACAAACAAATACCGCCACATATGCCTTAGTAACAACGCTCCTTCTAATAGTGGATTGCTTTACTTCGAAAACTCCACAATAATCAAGGCCTACTTTCTCAAAAATCCTTGTTGTATGGGACACTCTTTCTTTTGGAAGCGAACCCATAAGTTGCTGGGCGGTTCCGGCCTTGAATCTACAACATGTAATGCTTTTGTATATAACAGACTTTACTTCTCTAACAGCGTTCAAAATGTAATAGCGCTGTGATAAACTACTGAGAATGACTTTTAAACCACCGTGCAATAAAGTTAAATGCTCATTGCGAATAATTAACTTTGTAAGATGACACCTTTTCGGAAGAATGATTGGAAATTTTTTGTCAAAGGGAATGTCAGCATTCTGAAGTCTGCCTTCAACCCTCAGCAGACCATTGGAATCGATGAAAGGATGTAAAGATTTTAGTTGACAATTAGACTGTATTTTATATTCCTTTCCCTTTCTCAATGAATCCATTTCGCTGTAGAAATAATGCATTTGAACTGTTCGAATTATAATATGCAATGCATGTTCAAGTTCATCTACTGAAAAACATCCTATATTAGAGACTTCATTTTTACACCTTTTGACAAATCTAATCATGTAGGCCACGATGCGTTGCATCTTTTGTAAACATGAATATTTTGTAAAGAATGGCAGCAACTCAGAGTTTGGTAAAACGCTGCTTACTTGCATTGTATTCTCACAAATAAAAGGAAGTTCAATCTCGGATAAATTGAAATTATAAGTGTCACAGCCGCGTAAAAAATCAGGACCGTGCCACCAAATCTTACAATTTTGTAACTCTCGCGTTTCCGCGCCTCGAGATAATATGTCCGCTGGGTTAGCAGTAGTGGGTGTGTAAAAGACCCATTGTCAGTCAATTTTATAATTTCTTTAACGCGGTTTCCCATGTATGCTGGTAACTTAATAGACTGAGACTTTAACCACCCCAAAACAATTTTTGAGTCACAAAAAAGAAATATTTTTGTAATGTTTGTTAGCACAGAAGAAACCTTGTGCATCAATTTAGCTAAAAGTACAGCACCGTTCAATTCAAGCTTAGGAATAGTAAGCTTAGAACCTTGACTGACAATACGTGATTTGGCACACAGTAAGTTTACAAAACAGTCGTTCCTTGTTTTGACTTTAACGTAAATGCAACAACCGTAAGCACCTGAAGAAGCATCACAAAAACCAATTAATTCGATGTCGCTAGTCGCTTCGTGTAAATGTAAATCACGTGGAATACAAATATCATCCATAGTTGAAATAGACCGTTGAAAATTAAGCCATTCGTCTCTAAGGTCTGAAGGAAGAGGCGTGTCCCATTCTAGGTTACGTTCCCAGATTTTTTTCAGCATAATTTTACCTCTAACTACAGTAGCTCCAGCATATCCAAGAGGGTCAAATAACTTGCTCACGGAGCTTAGAACGTTGCGTTTGGTGGGTATTTCAGGTGAAGTTACAACATGCCCACTGATTTTGAATACATCCCTTCTGGTGTCATAAGAAAGACCCAAAGTTTTAACTATCAACTCCTGATCGAGATCTTTTTGCGGATATCCGTACTTTTCTTTCGGTATATCACTCAAGACTCGCATGTCGTTGGAGCACCATTTATGTAACTCAAAGCTACCGTGATCTAATAATTGAAAAAGCTCTCTTTTTAGAGCAATGACACCCTCGAAAGTGGAATGACCATACAAGATGTCATCAACATAGGATCCATTTAAAATGGCTTCGCTTGCAATTTTGTAAGTGTCGCGGTATCTATTAGCTAGGTCTATAAGGCAACGCGTAGATAAAAATGCAGAACTTGTCAGTCCGTAAGTTATGGTCTGCAATTGTATGCATTGCAATTTATCCGTTTTATTTTCGCGCCATAGAATATTTTGAAGAACGCAATCGTCCTTGTGCACTCGAATTTGACGATACATATGTCTTATATCACACATTATAATGTACTTGTGTGTGCGAAATTTAATTAAAATATCAAAGAGAGGCTTTTGTATAACAGGGCCATTACAAAGAACGTCATTTAACGATGGACCAGTTTTTGTCCGTGCACTTCCGTCAAACACAACGCGAAGTTTAGTGGTAATTCTTTCCGGGCGTAAAACCCCATGGTGTGGAAGAAAATATAATGGTTGTTCCTCAGGAGAACAGTTTTCTATATCAATCACCTTAGCGTGGCCTAATTGTAAATATTCGTTTATGAAATCTATATATAACGATCGATAAATCGGATCCCTTTCGAAACGACGCTCGAGATTGTAAAAACGTTGTAATGATAATGAAAATGAGCCCGAAAAATCGACTTCATTGAGATCAAGTTTTCGTGGCAATTTTACTTCAAACCGCTTGTTTTCTAATACAACTGAATCTTGGAAAACCTTTTCACTGTATTCCTGTTCCGGCAAAGATTCATTAAAAATTTCAGGAATTTTTTCTACCTCCCATAACTTTCGAACATAAAAATCAGGATCAGGAGTTTCAGATAAATTCATAGAAACAGAAAGATTAGATGATGGAAGGATCTCACCAGAAACAATGTATCCAAAACGAGTGTTCAACAGAATGGGATCCTCGGGGCCAGCCTCAACCTTTCCGTCCTTTAACACTCTAAAAAAGACATCGGCGGCTAGTAGCAATGTAATCTCTCCTGAAACATTGAAATCTTTGTCAGCTAAAAGTAAATTCTTTGGAATGCAAAGTTTGGAAATATCAAAATTGCGCTGAGGCAAGCTGACAGTAATCTTGTCAACAATTGAACAAGTCACGTCCATTGTAAAGGTTTCGGTCAATGAAGCTAATTTTAAGTTTACAGCCTTGTTAACTTTATTTACATTTTCGCCTAAAGTTGCAATATTTTTTGACAATTCAAAAGTTTTAATGCCTAGTTTTGAAGCTAAACTTGAATTACAGAATGACGTTTGACTTCCCGAATCAAGCAAAGCCCTAACGATGAATTTGTTATTATGACAATCGGAAACTATCACTTTAGCTGTTGGTAAAAGAACTTTACAGTTACTTGTCTTGACAGAGTGTAAAGCCTGTTCTGATGAGACGTTGGAAGAAAATGGCTCTTTCTTGGGCTCTTCGCTGCGATGAAGTAAGCTGCTATGCTGTTTTTTGCAAATGGGACATTTCAAAGTGTTTAGATATCTACAAGGCACGTTATGAAATCGCAGGCAAAGCTTACACAATCCTTTCTTGTTTACGAAATCGATGCGGTTTGTAACTGGAGTTGATGAAAACTCAGGACATTTGTGTAAATTGTGATCCTTTTCACAAAAAGGACAAACTGTCCTTACCTTGGTTTCGCTCCTGATCATACTGACCACTTTCTTAGTCGGGACAGATAATGTGGACGGAGCAGCCTCCAAACATCTCGCTCGTGCTTCTAGAAATTCGAGTAGTCTATTTACATCCGGCAAATCAGTTGTCTTTAAGTCCGATTGGTACAGACGTACAGTAAGAACATGACAGGATTGAGTGCCAGTTGTCGACAGGTTGCTTCATATTTTTCAATGCCTGTATTTGTTGTCGTACTTTAGCTACAAAATTGCGCAACTGCTCTGCTGAACCTCGAATTGACGGTAAATCCAGAATGGCGTTAATGTGATTGCTTATCAATACAGACGGAATTTCAAATCTCTTTTTTAAAAGATCTATAGCTGAATCGTATGAGCTATTTGTCAGCGGTAAATTATTTATCAGTGCTAATGGTTCGCTCTTTAAATATTGTTTTAAAAAGATAAAAAAGATAAGATAAAAAAAGTTTATTCAGAAAGTGGGGAGGTATTACAAATATTACTTATTGCTAGATTTAAAACTAGAAGAGATTCCATCCACTTTCTAAGCCACAGCTTGCTGTCACACACAGTATTCAAAGCCTCCCACACTAGGCTTAGCCCGTATCGTGAGAGACTTATACGAGCCGTTGACAAATTAAAAATTATGAGCAGTATTATCAAATACGTATGTATATATCGTATTGCTACATTACAAAATAATATACCTATATAAATTATTTTATCATTAATTTCTTAATTTTTTATGTTTTATGTTTTATGTGTGGTAGTGTATAGATGTGTGTCTGTGTGTGTGTTTGTGTGTGTGTGTGTGAGTGTGCGCGCCTCTGCAAACTAAACTATGTGTGTTTTATTTTTGTTTGTTTACGAAACTTTTCTTAGAAGTTGTTCCGATTCTTTGTAGTTTAATGTCAGTAACCACTGTCTAGTCTTTTGCTTAGCTTGTCGATTAGTGCATTCGCAGATATTACAATTTATTTGTATTTTGTTGTACAAGTATGGGAACATAAATGCCGGGAAACGTCTTGCAAAGCATGTTTTGACCGGAGGCACTGCTAGCTTGAATACTCTTTTGCTTAACATAACCCCATAGTCTTTTAATTTTAGTACATGCGTGTGCGTATATGTGGTAGCCCTGATAATATATAATTTTCTAACACTTAATACCTCACACTCTTTATACAGTAAATCTGTAGGATATCGGTATTTTTTCCGAAGCATTACCTTTAGCACCGAGCGTTGCGCTCTCTCCAGACATATCATTTTTGTAGAACCAGAACTGCCCCATATTGCAATACAATATGTGATAATGGACTCACAGAGGGCAGAGTAAACAGACATGAGTATATTTTTGGGTGCAGCTGTGCGAAGGAGCTTCATTATATAGATGAGTTTGCGAACCCTGTTGGACGTTGTAGATAAGTGATCCTCAAAAGTTAGTCTGTCATCAATAATAATGCCTAAGTACCTGATATTTGAGGCACGATTAATGACTTCACAACTACAGTCAGAAGATCTTACTCCCGAAAGTGTATGGCAAAAGTGAGCTCTCATTTCCTTGTAGCACTTGGGAGCCGAGGCTTTAGTTTTATGAAAACATAAGACCTTTGTTTTTGCTGCATTAAGGGTAAGTAAATTATTATGCAACCATTTACAAACTCTTGCGATACCCTCTTCCATAGACTTAAAAAGAAGGTCCCAGGAGTCAGCTTGAAAAACTATTGCTGTATCATCTGCATAACAAATGATGCGTGAGTTAATTGAGTCTAAAGTAGCAAGGTCATTGATATACATTAGGAACAAGGTGGGACCCAGTATGCTCCCCTGTGGCACCCCAAATTTCATTTGATGTGGCTCACTGGAAAGGCTGTCAATCTTGATGACTTGCGTTCTATTTGTTAGGTAACTTCTGAACCAATCGAGTGCCATCCCTCTTACACCCATCAGTTCCATCTTTCGCAGTAGAATGGGGATTGAAACTGTATCAAACGCTTTTGCGAGGTCTAGAAACAACCCCGCGCAAGTCTTTCCGTTATCGAGATGTTCAGAAACAATCTTTGTCATAAGAGAGACGGCATCTTCTGTGGATCTACCTTGCCGAAAACCAAATTGGGTATCTGAGAGAAGCTTATGATGTTCCAGGAATCCAGTAAGTCTCTTATGCATGATCTTCTCTAAGATTTTAGAGAAAGCTCCAAGAAGTGAGATAGGCCTGTAGTTTGATATTAAACTTTTATCACCACCTTTATAAATTGGGGTCACTGACGCTTGTTTCCAATTAGTGGGAAACATCCCCTGCGAGAGGCTCAAGTTACATATGTGCGCCAGTGGAACTACAATATGTTGTTTTATATGCTTAAGCAAACGATTCGATATTCCGTCCAAACCAGGTGCACTTTCAGTTTTAAAATGAGATATGATTGCAATAATTTCCGATTCAGTGGTTGGACTTAGGAATAGAGACTCTGATGGATTTTTTCCCGGTAGACACACTTTTGCTGCAAGAGAATGCTCAGTTTCCCTAAGCTGTGCAAGTATATTATTAGCCAGATTTTGGCCAACAGACGCAAAATATTCGCCACAAACCTTTAGTGATTCTCTTGCAGAATTCTCTATATGTAGTAGCTCAGTGAGAGGACTAATTTTGCGTTGAGTATGTGTGATAGCTCTTACACTTTTCCATAATTTAGGAGTATCTCTTTTATTCAGTTCAATTTGACTTTTTTGATATTGGGTTCTGAGGTTTCTGAGAAGTGTTTTATAAAAGTTTCGGTAGCGAGAGTAAATTTTTGCTTTTTCTATGTTATTGGGGTCGTTTTTTACATCTAAATGAAGTTTATCTCTATGCTTCGAACATCGCAAGAGACTGGGAGACATCCAGGGTTGAATGGTGAGCTTAGATCGACTAACTGGGACATGCTTGGTATTTTCTTTGATGGTATCTGCTATTATTAATGTAAAAGCAGCTTCTGCCTCTAGAACAGAATTTGTGCTAAGTACGCCATTCCAATCTGCAATTGCCAATTTTAAACCTATATTATCGTAATCTAGTTTAGTTATCGTTCTGTTTTGTTTAATGAATTTGCGCCTGTTTCTTTCAATGCCAGCTATTGTTAAGCAATGATCAGTGATACTGCTTTCACATACAACTCCAATAGACCGGTAACCAACAGGTACAAGTATATGATCAAGGCAAGCTTTATCCCGGGTTGGAATGTTTATAGTATTTACTAGCCCTAGTTCAGCAACGAGACACTGGTAATCAGAAGTTTTACTATTGTCTTCCAAAACATCAATGTTTATATCTCCAGCTACAATAATGCAGGGTACTCTAGCAGCCAATTTCACTGTATCTTCGAGAGAAGTAAGAAATCCACTAACATCTTTAAATGATGGTGAGCGATAGATTCCAAAAATTGTACCTATTTGTCGTATGTTAATACTTAAACAATTTGCGTCGCTAATATCTGGTTCTGATACCTGGGCGTCAAACCGGTCTCGAATATACGCAACTACTCCACCGGCCTGGTTAATGAATTTATTTGTTCGATGCGATATGTATCCATTAATTTGAGGTATAGTTGAATTATCATGGATCCAGCACTCTGTCAAAATAATAATGTCTATGTCTATTGCAAGACGATTTAATGTCACCAGAAGATCACTGAAGTTATGATTTATACTTCTGATATTTAGAGACAAGATTTTGAAGTTCCATGTATTATTAATAAGTTCACCACATAATTCTGGCGACACCCTACGATGACAGTCCGCTCTATACGAGTCGATCTCATTTAAAATGTTTAAATCAACCATTGTCCTGGTATGGTATCGCAACCACAGCCAAGAACCTCCAGCTTACCACTGACATAATTTTGTGACATTTTAAAATAGAGAAAAGTTTATGTGATGATTGTAAGTGTTTGTGTGTGTAAAAGTAATTTACCAACTTAGTTTTGGGTTGTGTGCCTGTGTTGGTTACAAAATTGGCTAGTAATGAATTAAGCATAGGAGCCAGTAATATCAATGTGAGGATAGTTATTATTCTAATTGCTTTACAGAAAAATAAAAATAACAGGACATTCTTAAGCAGGTATACAGTAATACGTTTGCTGGTTGTATAATAACACAAGTCTACCTCAGTCGCGCTCCGGAGATTTGCTTTGATGCGGACCAAGAACGCGATCAAGATCAAGATATGAACGAATCGGAATTGCTTCTGATCCGTTACCTCTACCTTCTCGTTTGCGTATGTAAATTGTCCCGTGAGTAGTCCAACAAAACTTAAAATCCGCAGATTTGGAGCGCTGTCTGGCGGCCCGAAATAACAGCCGATTTTCCTTGGTAAGCCGCTCGTTAACAAAAATTTTCTGCGGCAGACCCTGAATGTCCAGATCAGTGGAAGCCAGACGACGTGCTTTCGCAGCTTTATAGAAATCATCTCGTTTCCCACGTCGTGTGAAACGGATGATTAGAGGACGAATTAGTTGTTTATTATCTTTATCAAAAGTGCGTTGTCCTGCTCTGGCTACGTAGTCTATGTCTTTTTCTGTCAATTCTACGCCTATTTTAGATCCCATGGTTAAAGCAATATGATACGGATTTTCGTTAGTTGATTCAGTGACCCCTGCGAGTTCTATTTCATTTTTCAGCATTTGTTGAGCCTGCGAATTGACCTGATTTTGTAGATTAGAAACAAGATTTTTAAGATCATAGATTTCAGTCTGCTGGTCTTCAATAACCTGGAGCCTGCTTTCATATGTGGTCATTTTTAAGCTTAACTCATCTAGTCTTTCTTCACATCGAGATAGTGCTGTAACCGCTTTGGTGAGTTCTGTTTTCATAGTAGATACTTCTTGTCTTAGAAGACGTATTTCTGACGATAATACTGTAAGTTCAGAGTCCTTTATACATGAAACTGGTCGTGATTTTGTTTGGTCTTCATGTTTTGGTCCACTTTTAGTCTTGCGTAAAGTTACATTCTCAGCAGACTGGCGAACAGGAGTGTTCGAGTTGTCGCCTCCTTTTTTAGATGCACAGTAGCATTCTGGGCATATCCACGAGGACACGGAGTTCGTTGTTCGTTCTTTGTAATTTACGCAAGATAGATGATAGGTTTTTCCACAGCCAGGCGTTTTGCATATGATGTAATTTCCATCTGATAGGGCTTGCTTGCAACCCGCGGCACACATTGGAGCAGCAGACGACGTCTGTGACATCGTGTTCGCTCACCCTGTACCACAATCTTAAATTCGACAGAGAAGCAATAGGGAAGCGATATCTGTCGCTAATTGCAGGTATTGCGTGGTACCGGGCACTAGGCGCGTTGTGCAGGCGATGACTCACGGGCCACGCCACGCGCGGCTCACGGCAGCGAGCGGTCCGCGGGTTGTCGTAGGTCCGGTTTTCGTCAATTTAACGATTATTTTTAGGCTATTTTCAGTCACTGTGGTTAAAATAGTCACTGTACACTAATTATTTTTAAACTATTGGATTATTCGCATGTTAAGATTTACTATAGTATTAGTTTTATTAATGACAAAACACTTTTAGCACTGATTTTATGGAAATTTAGACGGAGCAAATTTTTACGTTGTTGCTTCGGTTAACTGCTCGGACGAAATAATACAATTTACTGGACTTTAAATAATACAATTTTTGGACTGGCTGCAATTTTTGGTTAGTATGAATTAGCGACTGAAATAGGTCCATAAAAAGCAACCAATCTTCTATTGCTCCACTGAAAATAGGTATTTCTATTGTGGGCAATTTAACAAACTGGGAATTTTGATTATTCGTGTTAATTTTGTCAAAATTTAGTTTTTCACTACTTTGTGATGGACTTGTACATATCAGATCTCGAGCCATGGATATTGCGGCAAAAAATTGATCTTCGACCTCACTACGCTCATCATATCTCTGTAGTAGCCTCTGCTCTTCAGGTTCAAGACATTCAAGCTGAGACTGAACTCGATCAAACTCTATCTGAAGATGTAAAATGTTATCTAAACGTGTCTTCAGCTCAGTTACCTGATTTTCGGAAAATTTAGAGAGGAACGTCTGGAATTTCGTTAGTCTAGATTTTATAGAAGTTTTCATTCTACTTAACTTACTCATGTTTTCGTCTTCTTCATCGTTAAATTTTGCCGTTTTTATACTTTCGTTGTCACTCATTTTGATAAGAAAATATTTTATTGTGTACTTGTAAATTGCACTAATTGCACTAAAGGTTATATTTTACTAGGGGTTATTCGGCACCATTTTTGTTGAATACTTAAAATGTTTATAAATGTAATTGGAATTATATTAAAAATGAAAGATGGTATTGAAATTGCAATATTGTGTAATACGTGAAAAAATTATAATGACAAGAAGAAATATAAAAATTCAATGACAATGTCAAAATTATTTAAAGGTTCGAACATGAATGTCTTGTCATAGACAGATGCGAAGGACTGCATCGCGGCTACAAGCGTTTGCATCATCATCATCATGACAGCTCATATACGTTCCTACCGAGGGGCTCGAGCCTACCCTAAATTAGGGTGTTTAGGCCTAAGTCAACCACGCTGGCCCAGTGCGGATTGGTCGACTTCACATACTCCTTTAAATTTCTTCGCAGACGTATGCAGGTTGCCTCACGATGTTTTCCTTCACCGTAAGAGCGTTGGATAAATGTACATATGAAAGTCAAAAAACATATTGGTACATGGCAAGATTGAACCCCGGACCTTCAGATTAGGATAGATTACCTTTTTCGCGCGTGTGTATCTATGGAAATAACTGTATCGGGACTATAATGGCCGACAGTAGCTGAATGTCTACCTACATACAACTTAACAAGTAACGTTGCGAACGCGCTTTGTCATCATCATCAACAGCTCATATACGTCCTCACCGAGAGGCTCGAATCTACCCTATACTAGGGCGATTAGGCCTTAGTCAACCACCAGGCCATGTGCGGGTTGGTGGACTTCACACACAGCCTGTAAAGAATTTTTTTCTTCACAGCTGTATGCAGGTTTCCTCACGATGTTTTCCTTCGCCGCAAAAGCGTCGAATAAACTCATATATAAAATCAAATCAACATTTGAAAACACATTGGTACGTGGCGGCGCTCGAACCGCTATCTCCCAATCGGAAGGCGACGTCCTTACGCACTACGCCATCGACGTTTTCCGCGTCGATGGCGCGAACGCGCTTCGTGCAGCGATGCAAAGGACTGCGTTTACAAGCGTTTGAACGCGACTGTACTGCTGCAGGTTTTCAGTGCACCTAAAGGAATCTCTGTTGCTGGTTTCAGTCTTATGGGTGGTCAAGTGACCCTGTTAAACTGTCGAGTGCAGCAGAAGAAAACCGTTCGGTTGTCATTCCCGCCCTGAAGGCCTGAAAGATGCCTGTTCACGCAGAAATTAGTTTTACAATTTTGTGATGCAGTGCAAGAAGCATTACCTAAGGTGCACCGTTTAGCCGCGTTGCTTTATTTACGAACCCCATGTGGTAGTCTTTATAATATTGAATTATTTTTATTTTATTTTATCAAGTCTCAAGTAATCGGCATTTTGTCGCAATTCCCGCGATTTCCGTCGCGCAGCGCGTGCGGCATACATTGTGTATTTGGAAGTATCAACAGCAACCAAACAACGCCGTGTTTACAAGCATCATTACGATGGTGACTGCGAAGTGATGTCGTAACTTTTTTTCTATTGGGCCTTCGTAGCTCAGTCAGCTCGAACAACTATGCATTTTCGATTTCATTCGATAGACTGGTCGATCGAACAAAAATTTGACCGGTGAACATAAGTAATCTGTAAAATACTCTAAAAAGGGATACCGGAGGTAGACTCTGTACCAGGGTCGTCTGCTTGGGTACCTCCGTCTTACCTATTTCTGCCGCAAAGCAGCAGTGCTTGCATTGCTGTGTTCCGGTTAGATGGCTGTAGCACACCTCCGCCGCGAAACCAACAAGGCGAAACCGCTATGCTAGTTCCGCAGCGAAACCAGGCCACACACGCTAAGTTCGCAATCAGCGAGTGAACCGCCAGGCGCCATTACGCCAGCGGCAAGCTAGTGAAATGTCGTCGTCGCTCTGTGCCCCAAGCACGAACCACTATATTTATGGTTATGGTAATCGTATTATTTTGTATGAAAACTATAGCAGCCTTACGATAACTGTCCATTTAATATCTCAATCGTTATGTGATAGTAAGTAAATAAACTATGATTCGTGCTAGGGATGCAGGTCTTTAATTTTAAAAAGACGAAGAATTTGGGCTTACAAAATAAATCGAAAGATAAAAAGTTAAGAGAAAACAGATTATGCATAGAACTTATGTCACATGAAGACCGCTTTTATGATTATTTTCAGATGACCCCGCAAAACTTCGAAGATTGCATAATCTTTTAAAGACACATTAAAAAACAAAACACAAGATTTTAAAAAGTTAGAAACGAAAAGAAACGGGATAAAATTGAGTACTTTACAGAAAATACTAACTAAAATGACGTATTCTGACGTAAATTTTAATTATAATACCTACATAATATATTGAATATTCTTAAACTATTACATAACTTCTTCATTTAATTCCCGTCCAAGCTGCCTCCATAGGCTTGTATTTTTTTATACTCAGGATGACCTAAAAATAAATCATAGGTCTATTACGGACCTCTTCAATTAATTCCTCTGTGAATTTTAATGAATTTGACACCATTTTTATAAAAATATTACAGGTTTCGCCTACAAAATCTGTCGACTTCGACAGATCGCGCACAAAACTAAAAGCGGAACAGACAAGGTGGCGAATCGAACGCGGAGGTGTAGACGGCGTTGAAGCAGATCGGGCGGATCCGCGCACGACAGAGATAGCGCCATAGTTAAATATGCGTGTTAGAACAGCCTATACATGCCTGAGCTCGAGCGCCATACAAACGACAACGCGGGAGAATCGTTCAGCGGTTTCGCTACTACAGTTCCGCGGCGGAGGTGTGCTACCGGCGTGAAGGGTAAAATATGGCGCTGATGTCACAAGTTGGCAACGTACACTGTGGTTCTTGTGGGGGTTGCAGTTTTGCTGCGAATCTCACAGGAGCCACATGTATTATAGGTGACTGTTACCACTTACCATCGGGTGGGCAGTTTGCTTGTTTGCCAACTTAGTAGCAATAAAAAAAATACAATATAATATAAATACCTCAAAAATTACCTATTTCTGCCGTAAAGCAGCGATACTTGCATGGGTTGAAATTACTGGTAAATGTGACTTGACATCACAGACAACATATATTGTGTTGCTTCTGGAGGATGCAGATTTGTATATATTACAAGAATCACATGTATTACGTAGCCACATATGTAGCCGTTTGCCGCCATATGGGCAGTGTTTCTTTGCAATTTTGTTGTATAAAAAATCAAGCACTACAGTAAATGAGACCACATATTAGAAATTGTTGCCTGTCAAAATACGAGTAACAGCACCCTTGTGGAACTGGAACTCTCTGAGAGCACACGCTGAGGCAGAGCATTTTCGTGCCTCACAAAGTATAATTTATATATATTCTAATATATTTCAGTATTATTTATATATATTCTAATATATTTCAGTATAATTTATGTATATTCTAATATATTTCATTAACTGTGTATTTGGTCTAAATAAACTTTTCTTTTATTCGTTCATGTACATTTCCTTCAAATAATCTCCATCTCATAAATAATGTATAACATTAATGCCCGGAATACACGAAGCTAGTTTTACAAACTAGAATAGCAAGCTGGTGCTAGTAAGCTAGCACGCTAGGAACTCTAGCTTCATGTATACACAACTAGCTTAATTCTTTCTAGCTCTGTTTACTAGCCTAGGAAATATGCTAATTCTGTATACAAGAAGCTAGAGCTACTAGCTTACTTACACCATCTTGTTATCCTAGATTGGAAAACTAGCCTCGTTTATCTCGGGTATTATTGGGTATTATTACTCGTACTTTCTTTGCATTAGGATTATATACCCACGTGTGTCAACACTAAACATTTTCGCGTCGATTGAGAACAGCTCTCTCATTTTTCACGTCCATAGCCCATCAAAGAAGTCTCCGTCATTGGCCTTAACATCTTAGTCGACGTCACGGCTCGCACTTACGATATTTACTCCGATACCCTCGGCTTTACGCCTCTCACCAATTGTCATAGAGAGCTGGCAATTTGCTGAGCAGGAGCGGGCAAGCACCTGAGCCCGGTCGGCTGATTGAACGAAAACAAACGACCTATTAAACGGAGGATCAAGTGGATAAACTTCGTTCAGACTATTGGATGGTCTTTTGGGTTCTGTAGAGCCGAGCCACGTATGCATCGTGAGATCCTTAATTTTTTTTTGATACTTTTAAACTGATTAAATTGGGGCTGCAGGCGACTAGATCGACCCTCAGCGAAAATCTTAAATCATCACATATAGCTCAGATAAGTTCCGTATTAAAACTCACTCATTTATAAATGTTTAATCCTTACCCATATATTACGATTAACTTACCCATATGTTTGTGAGTGCGGACTTAATTTTTTAACACTAGAATAGGGTAATGCTTTACCGCCACCCCAGCTTTTTGATTCATTCTCGAGAAGACAGATAAGTTGTAATTGAAAGAAAACACCCTCTCAGGCAACATGCTTCACAGTTTGGTTGTTCTAAAAAGAGTTTCCTCAGGATGAAAAATAAGAGTTATAAATCTTTGTTCGTAACAGCATCTACTCTATTATAAACTCATAGTTATTGTAGAAGAGCATAGTGCTTAACATCAGAGTTTTTTATAAAGAAAATCCACATACATTGCACATACAGAACCAACTGGATTTGTCAATTTTCATTCGCGCCTTTTTATTTTCTTCATCGACATACGGTAAGGGATGAAATAACACTGTCATAATTGATATATCCGATCCTAGTTGTAGATGAATAGATACCAAATTTTAATTGAAAAACATTACAAAAGTGGTTCAACTTGGGATCTCCATTTCTGGAGATTTTACTGGCCGTCCAGATCTAACGGCGCCAGACTTTTTCCTTTGGGACTTTTTGATATCTCGCGTTTGCCACAACAAACCACAAACTTTACAAGTCTTGAAAGCAAACATTGAAGAAGAAATCGCCAATTTGGTGCCAGTTGTTTTGCGAGCAACAATTCAAAATGCTGTAAAACAAGCACAACTACTCGTATGCATCAACTCAGAAGGTGGTCATTTGAGCTATATCATTTTTCATCCTAATGTCATGAATTTTACATCTTCATGACAACAGAGCCATTTTTTTCCAATTCACATTATGACATTATATTTGCGCCAATTTGACCAACCGCAATCCGTAGCAATATCGTAGCACGTAGCGGTTACATATATCTGTAGCAATGTATTTGCTACTGCTACGCCAAGTTTTGGATACATTCAATATTAGTGCACTCCAATATTGAGACTCATTTATCTATAAGTCAATGGTGATACTAGATTTTTTATAGATAACTAGGGTTCGTATTAATAATAATATCTCAAAGTTCAGATCAATCTTGAGATGCAATTTCGAGGTTTAACATATAGACCATCTCGTCGAAAACAGCACCTTCAGTCTTCACATTCTTGACATGCAATTATTAATACGAGCCTAGATGTCCGACAGCCAGGCGTTGTTCTGTCAAAAGCTTGTTTTCGATTTACTGATAATATAATCCTTCATGTATCTTCTCTCTGATTATCGTGTTGGATGTAGTGGCACAGCGGGAACAATTTGAAAATAATGTGCTTTATCCCAGTTTATTATTTTTCATTTATTATTTTCCCAGTATTTTTTTTCTTCGTGAAAGCACTCTCCGTAATTCAACATATACTCGAAAGTAGTACCTATTAACCAAATCGGTCCATCGGCTGTCAAGTTTTGCGTTTAACAACATATTTAGCATTACGTGTATCACAAATATTAACGCTTGTTTTTAATGTGTTATGATAATAAATAAAAAGTTTATAAAGATAGTAAACTTTTTATCTGTCAGTGCAAAAATCATCAACCAAACACTTATTTACTTCTATTTCACTCGTTTGAAGCAACTTTATTCACGCTTATTAATTACTCTTATATAAATCTACTTTCTACTACCACTACTATGTTTATTAGTTTTATATAAATCTAGGAAGGAAGGTTATGCACAAGATAACTTTGGTTACTTCGTGCATAAGTCTATTGGACAGTTGAGCTTAATAAAGACACACCATAAAAGGGATATGGCAATCAATATCTGGTATAAACCCTCATCGAACAACAGCATTCATAGTAAGCCTCATTGTGTCCCCGATATTGGGAGCTCAACGTCTACATCAGCAAATACCTTGCAAAAATATTACAACATTATTAGTTTTTATGTGTTTTAAAAGATGTTCAAACAGAAGAATACTCAAACTTAATAATAATAATAATAACCTTTATTTGTGGGTCATAGGTAGGTCATCAGTTAAGAGATGGAAGCATGCAAAAACAGTTCAGCTATGACTTACTGCGAAGTATACAAATTAAGAAAATAATTTACAATTAATTGATTAATATATCCGTAACGTTAACGAAACGCGATGTATATCTTTTCAGACACTTACTGACATCGAACAAAACACAAAAATCTAATTAACCGAATATCTCATTAGAAATTTAATAAACTAAGATATCCAACAACTAATTATTTACATCTTGAGGAGATTTATTAAGATTTCATGAAGTTCAGCAAACGATTGCTAAGGCTAAGCAATGTTGGCTGTAGTCAGTATTGTGATGGGTGACCAAAATATATATGAGACATCTCGAGCTCCTCCGTGTTTCGGAAAGCACGTTAAACAGCAGGTCCTGCGCCTGATCTCGAATTCTCGAACCGGTCGTCTAATCGTCCCATCAGCGCGAGTGAAGGAACAGAGTGTGCACTTACGTTTGCGCAGTCACTATAATATCACTATAATGTCACTATAATATCACAGTGCACTAAAATATCTTCCGCGCAGATGACTAGTCTCTATTGAGCTTGACCGCCGTGACCGAATATCGGTTAGCAGGGCATTATTTAAGCCTTCCTTAAACGTACCCACCCAGCCATAAACATGTATGCAAATATACGTAAAATAAAAAAAATAGCTCTACACGAAAATTAGGAGAGCCTTTCCGTGAGGAACTGGCAAGAAACTCGGACGGTCTTACTACAAAACCAGAGGCCCAATTCTGCTAATAACTTACAGCCGAATCGAATCGAGCGCGTATATTTCAACTGTTCGATGACGTGATAATGTTGTGTGTGTTCTGATTGGTCGAACGCAACGGTTTAGTTTCGATTCGGCTGTAACTTATCAGCAGAATTGGGTCTCTGGTCTAAAGCTAGTCTTGGTTTAAACCTAGTGCGCTTTCACTTGTGTAAATATAGATAGATAGAGACAGCGTCAACTTAGCCCTGGTTTAAACTAGGGCTAAGTTTAGACCATGTTTTGGAATAAGATGGGGAAAGTCTAATTTTTCATACCGATTACCGGTAACAGCAAACAACACGTACGGAGAAAGGATGTTAGAATAAATTTTCCAGATACAATCAATCAAGTACCTAAAGATATATTAGAATATAATGTTAATAGAAAAAATACTTTCAAATAGATAAAAGAGCATTTTTTCATAAGCGAAGATTGTGTAAGGAAATCTTAAGTAGATTCACTGTCTCCAGACAGTACTAAAGGGTTATATTTGTTACATGATGTATATGTACTGTTAACTTATGTATTAATTAATAATATAATAGCAACCTCTCTATATCTATTATAGCACATAGGAAAATTTATACATATAAAAGCGTTCTTTAGTAAGTACAACTCGCGGTTACATATAAGCAAACTAGCTTAAGTAACTGCTAAATAGATAAAAATTATAATAGACATTGTGATGTTGGATAATAAATGAAAAAAAACTGTGAAACAATTTGCACGCGTGCCTCAAATTTAGACACAAGTCAACTGAGTGTATTTAATAAAGGATAAGCACTCGTTTCGCTCGATTATTGCCGATCATCGGGGAATATTACATTCCGAAATCAATTACGTAATTATTCTTACGTCTTAATAAATTACGCATGTAAGTAATTTATTAAGACGTAAGCAAATCGTGTGGTTTGGTTATACATTCTTTGGGAGGATGATACTTAATTATAAAACCAAGTTATTTTTAACTACTCATTGATATTTTTTTACAAGCTTTGATTTTATTTTTTTTTTACTTTCACCTGTCCCGGTGTCTGTAATGAAATCTTGCAAGCTTAATTTAACCCACTTTCCGGTTTCCGATTGCGCTGAAATTTTGCATGCATATGTGCGAGTATATCGCGTGACGATGCAATATTACGATGACATGGAACTGATTTGATGCTGGGGCTGGAAGGTGGCCATAGGAACTCCGCAATAAATGACACAACCCCATCAAGTTAGGGCTCGTTTGATTGCTATTGACGAGTACTAAAAACTTGTATTTAAAAAGATTTTTATTAATAATTTTACTTGTTTATACAACTAAATTGGCTAACAAACAAGCTGCTCATCTAATGATTTTTGACTTCAGAGACCTATAGTCCATGCGGTTGCATTTGCAATTCTGCAACCTCTATAAGGGCCCCGTATACGTTACCAACTTGTGACATAAGATGTCCAGTCACAGTACCCAGTAACATCACTTTGTGTATTTTCCTGGCAACTGGAACACAGCAATGTATGCGCCTGCTTAGCAGCAGGAATAAGTAAGAAAAAGGTGTAGTCGAGTCTACACATAGACAGTCTTAATAGTAAAAATTTTACTCCTTGGATCTTCGGATTAGTTACTCTGTGTTTTTTTTTCTTGTTTCCGCACATATCGGCTGTCATATACCAAAACAAGACAAAACACGGAGTAACTAAGCCGAGGATAATCCAAGGAGTAAAATTTTTATTAATAAGGTCGAGATAGTCTCTCTCTGGAAATCTGCAGAAAATTCTAATGAATGTAACAAAAATAATTATAAAATCTGCAGAATATTCTAATGAATGTAACAAAAATAATTATAACCACCCAAGGCTTGACCTTGCTCTGTTGGCAGCAGCTAACTAGGTTCAAATTTTTGTATGATATTGTTTTTATGCGTATTAATCATTCACCCGAATCTTATGTTGATTTAATAACCAACTTCAAAAAAGGAGGAGGTTCTGTGTTGCACTCCGCCAGTTGTGGGCCGATATTAAAATAATATTTTTGTAATCGAAAGTGTATACTCCTGAGGTGGTCCCATTGTCACCAAATCATGATCTGATGATGGGATCCCAGGAAAATCGAGAGAAACTCTTAAATTTTATAGGCAAGTCCAACGTGTTTCATGTGTTTTTAAGGTATTCGGGTATTTGAATCCGGTAGTAACCATATCATGTTACTGAGCTGATGAGGTTTCTGGTGAGCTAGGACTATGAATTAGGACTATTCTTTCAATTGATTTCGATGAGCTGATAGTGGAGTGTTACTATATAAACAAATAAGTAGGTTCGGGGATTATTCTTTCAATAGTTACTGTTTAGAGGGAAAGTTTATTTTAAGTTATTCTGGTGTTTGCTTTGGGTCAATCTTTATGCGCATGTACTAAATTGTGATAAAATTGTGATGTTGAATGTATTTTTATATTACTCTTTACTTTTTGTTGTCCTTGAAGTCGCTGTTTATTTTTTATAATAATATTTTTTTACCTAATAGTTACCTACCAACATTCTACCGAAGTATCTTGCCATAAAAGCAATGCAAATTATTGTGCTCCGACAATTAGAGGTGAGATAGCCAGTTATACTCGGCTTCGTCCTCGGGATTAGCAAATAATACTTGTAGTAACGCCTAGTGATACGCCAGTCACGCACTTTATTTGAGGGTATAAATAAAATTTAAAATGAGTCTCACGTCAACAAGGTGGGCGACCTATCCGCTCGCTTCATTCGCTTTTTAGTGCTCGCCACGATCACACTCTCGCGTCTTAAAAGTTTTTACTTTAAGTGAGGTAGTGCTTATTTATAATGCCTAAGCGGAAAAGTGAGGAGGATTGTCAAATCTGTTGTGTAAGTTTAAAAAACTCGAAGTGTTACGAAGATGCCGTACGCGGAGTCTCAAGGTTAGTCATTGTGTGAATAAGTGCATTTATTAGTGACTATGGCCGAAAATGTCATTTTCTATTTGCTGCCCGTACAATGCTCGTTTGATAACGGGCAGAAGTATGATAAGTCAGCCATCTTGTTATATTCTCATAAGTACTAGAGAAACTTAATTAGTTAATGACGAATTATACCTATAATGGTAAATTTGTCACGTTTTTATTTTTTACTGGTTTCCTCTAAAATGAAGTTTTATAATCCAATGAAATAGTTTTACGAAAACTGTTAAATAAGATTTATTTCATACCTACCTAGTGGGCTTATTTTGTATGAATTTTTATGACACTATATCTCTTAGAAGAAAGTTTACTAAATAATAGTTATTGCTACAGTGATTATTCACTAAACTAGGCTTGCGTACCTCTCTTTGGGGTTGCACTACCCAATAATAATTTTGCGAACAGTATTTTAGGATTGTTCCTTAACTGATTAGCAGTAATAATAATTATCCAATCGTAACATGCACCTACTTTTTATGATTATATACTAAAGAACAAATACAGTATATACATAGTGGTAATGGTTACCTATCCTGGTTTGCGAACTTCTCTTTGGAGCTGTACTACCTTATGGTAATGGTAACCTCTCCGGGTTTGCGTACTTCTCTTTGGAGCTGTACCACCCTATAAATTAGTCTCGCGAACAGTACTTTGGTCTGTTTCATGACTAATGGAGATATCGGTGTATTCATAGTGGCAATGGTTACATATCCGGGTTTGCGTACTTCTCTTTGGAGCTGTACCACCCTATAAATTAGTCTCGCGAACAGTACTTTGGTCTGTTTCATGACTAATGGAGATATCGGTGTATTCATAGTGGCAATGGTTACATATCCGGGTTTGCGTACTTCTCTTTGGAGCTGTACTACCCTATAAATTAGTCTCGCGAACAGTACTTTGGTCTGTTTCATGACTAATGGAGATATCGGTGGTTTTCAGAGCAAGAACGTAATAACAACGTTTTAAACCTGCAGGCCTTTTTTTTTTTTTTTTTTTTTTTTTTTTTTTTTCTCGGGGGGAAATGCGTAATCGCACCGTACCCGCCGTTGGCTACACGGCGAGCGTGTGTGGGGCTCTCCGGGCAGAGTGCCAGGCCTACCCACTAAAACCCCCCGGTGTTCTCCCTGCCCTTTTGGGCGCGCTAGGTAAGGTCCACACTGCGACTCCACTACCCACGCGCCCGGGCAAGCCCGACCAACCGGTCGGGCTATCGCCAAGGGGGGATTGCCCGAGAACACCAGGGCAATCCCCAGACGGAGGGCCTTACGGCGGCGTGCACGGGGCCAACCGTGCACGCAAGCCTCCACGGCAGGGTCACTAGAGGGGCATCGCTTGTGCGAATGCCCGTCTTCGCCTGCCTATCCGTCTGCGCCGGATGGGAGCGGCTTGAGGATCTGCCTCCCGCTCCCTCTCCGCGGCCTCCTTCTGCGAGATGACGTCCTCGCAGAAGGAGGCGACAGCCCCCCATTCCGCCTCGCCGCGGAGCATGGCCACGACCATGCTCGGCAGCGAGAGGTTTCCACCTCCCAGCGCAGCGTTGAGTTCGCTGCGCTGGCGTCGCCAAGCCGGGCACACTAATAGTGTGTGCTCGGCAGTGTCGTCGGGAGCGTCGCAGTGATGACACTGCGGCGTTTCCTCCCGACGCGCGACCCGGTGCAGGTAGTGACCGAAGCAGCCATGCCCGGTCAGTACCTGCACCATGCGGAATGTGAGGCTGCCCTGCCGGCGCCCAACCCACTCCTCCAACACCGGACGAATCGCCTCGATCGTCCGGTGGCCGGCAGCTGGGGAGGCGAGTGCCTCACCCCACTGGCGCAGAGCCTCCCTCTGCGCCAGGGTACGAAGCCGCTCCACCTCCTGTGGAGCGGATCGTCCCCCCCGTTCTCGAACAGCAACCCGATGCCGATACACCTCCGAATGGACGCGTGCATCGACATCCCACGGCGTTTGGCCAGCAAGAACGCAGGCCGCGCCGTGGCTGACCGTGCGATAAGCTCGCACGGCCCGGGTCGCTATGACCCTCTGCGGACGTCGCAGTAGGGCCACCGTACGGAGGGAGAGGCACTCCGCCCATACCGGGGCTCCATATAGTGCCATCGATCTTATCACCCCGTGATAGAGCCGACGGCACGCCGATCCTGGACCTCCCACATTAGGGAGGACCCGTCCAAGTGCGGCTGCGGCGGCGCACAGCCGTGGAGCGAGGAGCTTGAAATGCTCCTCGAAACTCCATCGGGGGTCCAGAACCAGGCCGAGGTACTTGAGATGCGCCTCGACCGGTATACGAACCCCCTCCACTCGGACTCGGAGCCCCGGTGGGATCCTGCGACGGGGGGCGTGGAAACTCATGGCCCTCGTTTTTTCAAGGGCCACATCCAAACCCAGGAGGCGGATGCGTCGGACAACCAAAGAAGTGCCGACCGACGCAAGGTGGGCCGCCTCCTCCCCCGTTTTAGCTCTCGCTGCGACGAGCGTGTCGTCGGCGAAGCAGACGACCTTCATTCGTGGAAGAAGGCCGCCCCGCAGGACCCAGTTGTACCCTAGGTTCCACAGTAGAGGACCAAGTATGGAACCCTGAGGCACACCTGCCGCCATTGCCCACGAATGGACGCGCCCATCCGGCCCCTCGTAGAGGACAGACCTGCCTTGCAGGTAATCCCCCACGAGGGCGCGGAGGTACGGAGGCACCCGGTGGAAACGAAGTGCCTCCTTTATGCACTCGTGGGGCAGGCTGTTGAATGCGTTGCGGATGTCGAGAGACACCGCTACAACAGTCTCCCCACGAGCTGTGGCCTCCTCAGTCCACCCCTTGAGGAGGGTCACCGCGTCCATCGTGGACCGGCCGGTGCGGAAGCCGAACTGGTTATCAGCCAAGTCCGGCCCCCGGTCCTCTAGATGCTCGACGATTCGGAAAGCCAGGATTTTTTCCAGGAACTTCCCGGCCTCGTCGAGCAGCACCACCGGCCGATACCCAGTCGGGGAATCCGCTGGGCGGCTCTCCTTCCTTAATAAGCAGAGCCTGCCTGCTTTCCACCGACTAGGGAAGCGGCCCGAGGCAATGCACACATCAAGCACTGCCCGGAACCGCTCCTCGAGGTGTCCCAGGGCGAGGGCCAGAACCCTGCTTGGGACACCGTCCGGCCCCGGCGCCTTCTTTTTGCCCCGGAACCGCTTCCTCACCGCGTCGAATTCCACGTTCGACACGGGAGGAATGGCGGCAGCCACTTCCACCGGAGGGGTATCCGGGGGATCATTCTGGGGGGCTGGAACGGACCGGGATTAGGGAAAAGAGTTCCCAACACCTGGTCCAGAAGCCCCTTGTCCATAGCGGAGGTGGGGGGAGCAGAAGCTTTAAACTTCCCCCTCACCATTCGGTACGGACGCCCCCACGGATCGTCGTCCAGGAGCTGGATAAAGCGCTCCCTAGACTCCTCCTTGGCCCTGCAGATTTCATTCCGCAGAGCCTTCTTGGCTGCCGCATACACCCGACGAAGCTCAGCTTCCTCGTCGGGTGTAGTTCTGGCGCGCCTACGACAGCGCACGTAGGCACGCCTGGCCCTCATACTGGTGGTACGCAGGTCCGCGATCTCCTGCGTCCACCAGTACACCTGTCCTCTTTCGGGGCAGGCCTGCGCCCTTGGCATGGCGGCTTGGCAGACGACCTTCATGTCGTCCGCGAAGAAATCCGCCATGCCATCGGCATCCCCGGCGAGATGGGGTGGCACTTCCGACCACGCCCGCACCATCGCCGCTTCCTCCGCCACATCCGGGCGGAGCTTGGTGAGCGCCCATCGAGGGAAGGCGCTCACTGCGGAGCCACTGTGGTTCGGGGCCCCTTGGGATGCCGTGGAGACCTCATATCGGACATAAAGGTGGTCCGACAGGGTCTCCACATCTTCCTCAACTCGCCAGTCGTTGATTCGCCTGGCGAGTGAGGGGGTGGCAAAGGTCACATCCACCACGGACGTGCCCTGCACCCGGATGCAGGTAGGGGTGGATCCCCTATTCAAAATCTGGAGCCCCAGGGACAGAACCCAGGACTCCAGATCTCCACCCCTCGCATTGGTGCGGGAGGACCCCCACGCAGTAGACCACGCGTTGAAGTCCCCCGCAACAAGCACCGGTACCGGGGCCGTTCTACGGACGACCCCCTCTAACGCAGCCAGGAACACTAGGAAGTCCGCCCGGCTGCGATTGGGGGAGAAGTATGTCGAGATGATCAGCATTCCCCCCCACATGGCGGCAACGTAGCCAGTGCCCCTCTCTCTCAAAACGAGAGAGGGGGCTGTGCCACGCGCCGCCCGCATTATAGCGGCGGAACCATCCGCCGCCTCCAACCAATTTGACGACTGTGGCGGAACATAATACGGCTCCGACACAATCGCCAAACTCACTCCCCACTCCGCCGCGGTCTGACACAAAAGGTCCTGTGCCGCGGCGCAGTGATTAATGTTCGCTAAACCTGCAGGCCTATTACGATCTCACGGTTTTCAAATAATATCATATGATATCATAGTGCAAAGCGAAAATTATGATTTTCGGTCAGATTTTTGATCATTCGTTCGTTATATGATATTGACATCATCGAAATTATGCCATAGTAATGATATCATTGGAGATCGGTAATACGAAATGAAGCATTTCATGATTTATTATGCCATGTCATACGATGAAAGATTTATAATTGGCCTACTGCTCGATGGGATTATTGGTTCTGAGCCACGTTCGGAGATGCAGGTCGACCTCGACCCAGAACCCGCCGAAGTGGCTACGCCCGCCGTTTATATCTTCTGTGCCGTCATGACGGTCACCCCCGTGGTGGTCGCCACCACCGCCACCACCGCCGCCGCCGGCGCGCCTGAGCAAGTGACGGATACCGACGAGCCTGGGTCAGCTAATGCGATGCTAAACACCACAATACTTGAAATATTGGGCGAGGATCCAACTATTTCGAATACTTTTGGAGCCAACATTCACAAATACTTTGCAGTTAAGTTGGAACACACATTAATGTGAAATACCTTTCGCCGACTAACTGCAAACTAATTAATGCTCCCGTAGGTACTGAATGCCGAAATTAAGGTGGCTATCTCCGATATAAACGCTAAACGTTATAAAAATATCGAAATTAGGCAAAAATAAGTTTCTACGGCTATTTCATGCTTGAACCAAGCTATTAATTCGCTGACCTCGAAAAATAACAGTGACCCAGAATTAATAAAAATGTTGATGGACACAGAACGTATTCTCTGTGACTTACAATACCGGATTCAGTCATACGACGGAATTTTATTGTCTTCCCTTAAAAAGGACATGAAAGACCAGCTTCAAAATACTTAACCATTTTTTATTCATTCATTAGGCGAAAACCTGTCAGAAATTATTAAGACTGCAAAGGCGATAAATAAATAGGGTGCAGAGTAAAAAAAAAAAAAAAAAAAACTTTAATAAATTTATAAAAGCAGATCATTTAAAAATTGAAAATTTACGCTCAGTGCTAAAATTTAAAACAAAAAATTGTTTCATGACAAAAATAGATTTAAAAGATGCCTTTTGACCCTAATTCAAGAAAATATTTAAGATTTCAAATTGAACAAGAACTATTTGGCATGAGTACTGCACCATCAAGGCAATAAAACCAATTGTCCGATTACTCCGTTCTGCGGACCTAAAATCAACTAATTATTTAGATAATTATTGGCCAAATATACAAACCAAAAAATTAATTACCTCTCTTTGATTTTAATTAACGAGGCCAAAAGTTTAATGATACCTAGTAATATATGTACATTTTTAAGGTTTCGTTCTAATCTAGACTAAAAATTTCCAGATCACAAATCAGAAATTAAAAAAAAAAAAAAAAAATGGTTAAAATACGTCAATTCGCACAAATAGTCGAATTACTAGTCTCAGTTTGCCCGGCTGTAGAATACACTAGCCTTATACTAAAAATTTAACTTAAAATCATCATTAATGATAATTATGATAAATTTATAAATATCCCTAGGAATGACGCAATACAAATACCGTTTTGTAAAATCAAACATGATACACATGATCTGGAAATTTTCTCAGACGCCTCAAATACGGGGATGTACGTGGCAAAGAGAAGGTTAGCGGGTTGTGGAGCATTCAGGAGAGAACACAATACATTAACTACCTAGAAATTCTAGCTGCTTTTCTAAGATTAAAAGTGTTCGCCAAAAATGTAAGTACCTAGTTGTCAAATTTCTCCGCATCGACAACACTACAGTAATCTCTTACATCAATACAATGGGGGGTATTCAGTTCCCCCACTTCACTGACATCACTCGTCAACTATGGCAGTGGTGTGAATGTCGCAATTTGTATGTTATGGCTTATTACATTAGCTTATCAGATAATATAACGGCAGTTGCCGAATCAAGGCGGGTACATCCTGACATAGAATCGACGACACGTTTAGCGCAAAGGTCGAGTGATCACCTACTGCGCAACGGGTCGCGGGTTCGATTCCCGTACGGGACAAATGTTTTATGGCCTACAGAAATTTGTTCCGGTCTGGGCGTATGTGCATGTGATATTCTATGTTTGTAACTGCACCCACGACACAGGAGAAAATCCTAGTGTAGGGCGACGTATTAAAAAAAAAAAAAAAAAATTGGAGTTAGCGGACTGGGCATATCAGGAAATTGTCTCATCGTATGGGGCACCTCAAGTAGACTTATTCGCTAGTCAAATAAATACTAAATGCACTGATTATGTCTCCTGGCATAGGGACCCAGATGCATTTCCTGGGCCGATTTTAATTTTTATGCTTTCACCCCGTTCTCTGTCATTGTATAGCGGGGAACTTATGCGGACGGCGTGGAGTGTACCGCCGATATTAGCATCTATATTCCAAAGTTCTTTTAAACAATATAATGTTTATTTACGGCGCTGGTTCAATTACTGTAACGACAATAATTGTGACTTGTATAATCCTTCAATTCCACAAATAATTTATTTCAACAAACTATTATGAAGAGGGAGCTCAATATGGCACGCTTAACCTATAGATCCACGCTCGCCCTGCTTAGGGGAAAATAATTTACGAGAAGATGACAGAGTAAGAAGATATTTTAAAGGAATATTTCGGTTACGCCCTCCCTTGCCCAAATATGTGGGATACTTCAATAGTTATTAATTATGTCAGCCAATTTTACGCCAATGAAACATTGTCTTTTGAAAAACTTTCGAAAAAACTCATCACTCTCATTGCGCTGTTGACAGCACACAAAGTACAAACATTGTCCTAGATTAATATTAAAAGTATTGAAATCTTTCCTTCTCTTCATAAGTGCTAAAAAGCCTTGTAATGCTGTCGGTTCCCAAACCTTAAGTCAGTGAATAAAGAACACACTGCGCGATAGCGTTTTTGATCTAAACATATTTACCGCGCACAGCACGCCGCTACATCCGCGGCTCATCACCTAGGTGTCGGCCTAGATCAAAGAAGACGAACCGCTGGATGGAGCGGCTCTTCAAGCACATTCTATCGATTCTATAATAGAACCATAAATAATGTCAATACTAATGGAAATAATTATTTTGCCAGAACAATTGTTAATAATACGAGTAATTCAAATGATGATTGATGTTTATTCTTATTAACATAAATTAATGAAAATTCAGGAATAAACAAAATATTTCACACTATTATCTCTAAAAGTCTACAAGTATTATTTGCTAATCCCGAGGACGAAGCCGAGTATAATTAATGATTAAACGAACTTACCTGTACGTGAAGTTCAATCATAATTATACGAAGGCTTCGTCCGAAGGGATTAGCAACCCTCCCTCCCAACTACAAGTCCCCATTTTTGTGTGAAATATTCCGGATGCGGCTACTCTAAACTAAATGAAGCGAGCGGATAGGTCGCCCACCTTGTTGACGTGAGACTCATTTTAAATTTTATTTATACCCTCAAATAAAGTGCGTGACTGGCGTATCACTAGGCGTTACTACAAGTATTATTTGCTAATCCCTTCGGACGAAGCCTTCGTATAATTATGATTGAACTTCACGTACAGGTAAGTTCGTTTAATCATTAATTATTCAGCTCTGGAGGAGTTTAGATGGAATTACTTCGAGTGCAAAAACATTGCTCAGCTTACAGAAATTTCAAGTCATCGAAAGCTATAGGCACGGGTTAAAGACAAACTCATAGGGAACAAACGGTTTGGCTATCCATGGTGTGACGTTTGCGTGCGCCAGTTAAAATTTATGGAGCGTGTGTGCTTGTCCCGTCTGTATGTCACACTTGCCTATTCCAATGCTAATGTTATCTTCATTTGTTACAGTTGAGCTGACGTCACTATGGTGAGTGGTTTTGGAATTGGACAGTGGGATGAACTATTGATTTTGTAGTATTAAAATCCAGAGACGACCTAAAATATATCAATACGATTTATATATCTGATATTCTTCGAAGTAAATGAAAACTTGGATTATTATCGCAAGCATAATGACTGATTACGAAATGAAAAACTTTTTTTAATGATGACAGGGAAGGTCTTGCCTTTCATCTCACCTGATGGTAAGTGACGATAAGGCCGAAGGTGGAAGCGAGCTTCACCTGGACTCCTCAGCAACTGAGGAACTGGCCATCTTACCTCTTATTGCCGGAACACAACAATGCTATAAACATTATTATTATGGCGACAAACTTAGGTAAGACGGTGGTAGCTAACCAGGCGGGCTAAGAAGCCCTACCAACAAACCAGACAGAAAAACTTCTGCCCCCACTGGGAATCGAGCCCCGGACCTCCAGATCGAAACACAGTGGTCGCAACCACTAGACCACGGAGACGGTTAAAACTATATTTAGTCCGCCAGTAAGATAATAAAATTGACATGCTTGTTTAGCTTTGTCGAAATAGTAAAATAGTAATTTTCATATCCAATATATGTTCGCTAATTGTTTGTATGAAGAACCGTACAATAATCATGGTCAGCACGACAATGATCGTTCAATTTTTGTCTATCTATACTTACTAATATTATAAAGCTGAAGAGTTTGTTTGTTTGTTTGAACGCGCTAATCTCAGGAACTACTGATTCGAATTGAAAAATTATTTTTGTGTTGGATAGTCCATTTATCGTGGAAGGCTTTAGGCTATATAACATTAGTTTTTTTTCTCATTAAACATTACATAAATATATTTACACTTTTGAGTATTCATAAACCCTACCGGGTTTGTCTTGACACTCACATACGTACTAATGTTATTTTCGGACATCCACGCGAACGAAGTCGCGGGCACAGCTAGTGAGAAATAAATAGCTTTTAGGTAGTTTAATAAATTACATAGGTATGCTGAGCACCGTATTACCAAAAACTATGTATGAATGCCCTTAACTTGTAAATAAATTAGTTTTAGGATGATCTCCTGGGTTTGTTGCGTACGTTAACATCACTTCACTACGTTCTTTACTCATCATAATCATCATCGTAATAACTCATATACGTCCCCACCGAGGGGCTCGAGCCCACCCTAATTTAGGGTGTAGTCAACCACGCTGGCCCAGTGCGGATTGGTCGACTTCACATACACCTTTGAATTTCTTTGTTGATGTATGCAGGTTGCCTCGCGATGTTTTTTTTCTTCACCGTAGGAGCGTCAGACAAATGTACATATGAAATTCGAAAAACGAAAAACACATTGGTGCACGGCGGTCTCGAACCGCGGACCTCCCGATTGGAAGGCAAGTGCCGAGTCCACAGCGACACTCCTCGTTCTTTACTCACTTTAGTTTAAAATTGTACGATTTTTTGGTCCTTCGAGCCGGAAAATTGTACACATCGTACATCGTTGATAACGACAAAAACGATAAAATACTCATCCTATATTTTAAATCAACCGGACGTGGGTTCATAAAAAATTAATCCCTCCTCCAGAAGTTCAAGTTTTGTTCCGACGGCGACTGCCCCCTGTGGGCGCTCGCGGCGCTGCACGCCCTCAGCAGTCTTCCCGCCCAACTCTTCAGGAACCTAGTCCACCAAGTGATGGAACAGCAGCCGGTAAGTATTTGAAAATGACATAGTAGACAGCATGTAAAAAAGGAGAAACTGATTTTTTAGACACCTCCTCTCACCCTTTAACACTTAAATTAGGCACTTCTAAAAAGTCGCGTATATGGTCGCGCGGGGTGTGTAGCACCCCACAGTCAGTTAATTAAATAAAATACAAAATAAACTCAATTTAAAATTTTATTGGCGACCACATTTGAACATGAATATTAATCAACTTTTAAAGTTGTTTTTAAAATAATCCACAAATTTTAAACATGAAAGGAAATAAATGTAAATACTATTAGTTACCTGCGACATAATTTTGGCAGACTACAATCATGTGGTCACTACGTACATTATCGCGGTACTTAGAGCATTCAGCCTTGGTTTTTCTGCCCTGGGTGCCCAAACCGTTCACAGCTGAACGATTATCGCGACTAAATTCTACTTCACTTGTTTATGAAGCTACCTAGAAGAGCAGCGCCATAATCTCTTATTTTAAAAAGTTGTAAGCCTGGAAACTTGCTTTGGGGTGTATGACATCCCACGCGCCTAATTAAGGGTTAAGGGCTTAGTAGTGCTAATGACCTTTGATCATCATTCATCATCATCATTTCAACCAAGAGACGCCCACTGAATAGGCAAAGGCCTTCCCCAAGGATGTTCAAACGGATCAGTCCTGCGCTTCTAACATCCAGCGGCTTCCCTCGATCTCTTTCTCTGTCATGTTCGACAATTGGGATGATGACTGAATTCTACTTTTCACGTCTCGACATAAAATATTAAAATACCGTAGAAAAAGATGCAAATATGTGAAATCAGAATTAAAATCGGCTTACAAATACATTAGATACAAGCATTTTAAGCTGTTAATTTGGAAGCGATTAGACAGAGAGATCCGACAGTAACCGTGACGTCACTGTTATCAGTACGGCCATATAAACTCCATGTAAATTGCTTTAATACCATAACTCTTTATTGTTTTTATAGTTATTAGAAAACCGATTTTTTCTTTGTGTTTATTATATGAATAGGGTTTTATATGAATAGGGTGTTTATTATATGAATTAAAACAATTTTTTTTTTCATTCATCTAGCCTATTGTCAAAATAAATATATAACGTATATAACATAGGGTATAATAATATTTCACCATATCTGACAGGTACAACAATTGTCAAAATATGTCACATATGTCATATATTTTGACAGCTGTCCCACCTGTTAGAGATGGTGAAAAAGGGTCCAGATCGTCGAACCACCTTGTGGGGGGCCTACTGATGCTGCGGCTCCAAATACGAGGCCACCATTCAAGAAACTTCGCCCCGACGACCGTCAGTCGTGCGTGCCAGTACTCTGTCCTGCCCACTATCACTTAGGGTTCACGATTCATGAGCTATGTCAGTGACTTTAGTTCTCCTACGATATCATCATTTCTAAATCGATCACATAGAGAAACCTGAGCGTTGCTATCCAGTGCCTTTTGAGTGACATATCCATTGTTACTTACTAGTTACCTTTAGAATAGGAATAGTAGGTATAGGTAGTGAATAAAAAGAAAGATTAAAATTAACAATTTAATAAATATAAAAAAGTTGCAAGTTTATCAAGTGATTTTTAATTGTAAATATATTAGATAGCAAAAACTGTAATAATAGGTAGAGGGTCGTGAGTCTATATTTTGGGCTGTGGACAATAGAAACCGCCTATGGAGTACCACTTAACTGCCGCGGTAGCACGAAGTTGCTTATGTAAGGCCGTTGATGCAATCCTGGCTTACAATAGTTGTCGCGATGGCAGCTCGGGAGGGTACGTCCACACTCGTCCGGTAGAATGGAACCAGCTCCAGTAAGGGGTTATTCTAGTATTGGAACCCCAATCGGGGTAAACACAACACTAATACTTAATTACTCCATTGTGATTATGTAGTGATTGTGAATTATGTAGATTTTCAAATAAATAAATTATTTTATGAGTAGCGATTATAACTCCAGCAAGCAAGTAAGTGTCTCGGCGTATGTCTTGCGAATCTATACTATCATGAGCCTTCTTATGAGGCCCATTGTAAGCGGCCACGTCTCAGTTCCGTATGTCATCACTGACAACTTGCACGAATTGAAGACTGTCGTCTTCAGGCCATTTATAATTTTGTTAACTTACTTAATGTAGGCGTGTTTTTGTTACCTCTGAGGAAGTTAAAATAATTTTATGAAAAATAATATTACACCCTTATACATGCCCTAAAGAATGATAGATAAATATGTCTCTTTTCATAGATTTAAACTATTTTCGTTTCATTTTCTGAGTTGAAGATGACACGGCACCTTAATATGAACACACCGAAGTTTGGCGATGAACTCTCGGAAGCCATTTGATATTACTCAAAAATTAATATTGAAGCAGCTATACTTAGGAAATTTTAAGACATACGCTCCAAAGTTATGTTGGTAACCTTCCGAGTTACTTGGAAACCTAATTATGCTAAAGGTAAAGCCTTTCAAGCCACTGTCGCTCGCTATAATGTACAATAATTTTCAATGTTTCCTAATTTATAAATTTTTCAACACACTTGCTCGTAAAGAAGATCTAATTTCACAGGTTTTTCAGCAGCTAATAAAACACGCGTGTGCTATAACGCAAATACCGTAGTATTCGATCTACAAGTATAACCGCACTATTTGCGTTATACTAGTGTTATTTTTTTTTAAATGCTAGGGGTAATATAAGAGATATCAACGAACTACATTGATTTTTCAAACGATTATTTTCATACCATTATTTAGTTTTGTCTACAAATTAACAATGATTTGTTTTATAAAAAAATCAGTTTATTAAGTATTTTTCCTCTGAAGTGTGTTGAAACACGTCGTACGATTTATGTGCGTATATTGGTTATACACACTTGACTCTATTACGCCCTCGCCTTCGGCTCGGCGTGAAATTCCGCCTCGTGAGTTATAACCACTATAACGCACTTACATCGTAATGTACTATAATATTCCTAATTTCCTATCATATAATTATAATCAAATCAAATACAAAATTTTATTCAGACTGCCTTAAATTGTTAAATGAAGGGTAAATTCATAAATTTTGATATAAATGGTAAATTTAGTTCATTATTTTATAATGTCTTATTACAAATGCATAAGAGTGAAATACAAATACGTTACTTGTATTTTTATCACTGGCTAGATTGTATAGGTAAGTGTTAAATTTATATACTAAAATACTTGACTAACAGACGTTAACATTATTCGTAAGTATAAAGTGAGTTTTCTATATAGAATACTATATTAGGTAGAATATACAAAGAACATAAATAGTCTCTTTGTCAATTTGTTGCGCACTCCACCAAATAAAGTGTGATGCTGGGAGGACGATGTTCGCTGTCTTTGTGGCAAATTGAATGTAATGCGGTCACATATGCTTTGTTAAACACGAACTTATCCCAGCTGTATCTACTTGCAAAAAGTGGATTTACCTTTCGTCAGATGAATTCTGTCTGCGTGAACTGAAAATAGCAATAAGTTTAGTGAATAACTATTTGTTTCGTGTGCAGAAAGCAGTCAGTAGTAACGGTGTGTGCTTTGTTTAAAATTTAATAAATTTCAGATCAATGTTATACTAACATTCTAGTGGAATAAACTGCTGCAGGTCCGGGATTCGATTCCCCATGGGGGCAGACATTTTTTGGTGTGGTTTAGTTGGTGGTAGGGCTTTCGAGCTCGCCTGAACACACGCACGGATGAATGAATCGTTACTGCAGCAAGCGTAATACGGGCTGCCGTAGCAAGACTGGACTCGAGTCGAGTCACGCATTATCTCACAATTTCAGTGACATAATCTCTATGTCACTGAGAGTAGCACGGCGGCGCGTATTTAGTGTGACTGACGTGATAAAAATTTCTTGACACTCGTCAAGGGACACGTGTGACTGAGTTTTATTACAAATTTCTTGCTCTCCGACTGCTGTTGGCCATAGGAAAACCGCAATAAAACGATACAACCCCATCGAGTTGGGCTCGTTTGATTCGTATTGAGTAGTACTAAAAGCTTGTATTTAAAAAAATATATAATTTTATTAATCATTTCAGGATGATGGCATCATGGACATACTGAAAGATACCAGTCTATGTAAGTAATAAATACCTACCTTACCTGATTTCATCTTAGCTTATGGATGTGAATGGAGCGGTTCAAACAGAGAACTTCGAATTTCAACCCACCGTGGATCTGTTTTATGCTTCCCTAAGTTTTGCTCGATTGATTGGGCTGATGGGTAGAGCTTGTCTAAACGAGGGACCGGAAAACCCTTTCATTAGCATCGAGATAGCGTGTTTCGAACTTATGTATTACACTTGTTCGAAACGGTAACCCGTTCGCATGGTAACCCAATGGGCTCAGTAAGCCGTTCAATAGGTTTCCCAAGAATAACGATATAATAACAATAACCCATACTAACCACAACAATAATTTACCGCTTACCTAATCTTGAAGGATTCCGATGTTTATGCGCCAACCGCTTACTGTTCGGGTTAGGGTAACCCTTTCCGTCACGCACACCGAGCGATTGAAGTAGCACTGCGGGCGCAATAACACTGGAGATCCGTTGCCTTCGGCATATAGTGTGTTTAGACATTAATAGTTACTTACTTTTTCTGCGGTGCAAAAGCCATTTACACGTTATACATGGTAAATTTACCCGGTATACGTAAGCTTACCGGAGGTAGACTCTGTACCAGGGTCGTGTGCATGGGTACCTCCGTCTTACCTATTTCTGCCGCAAAGCAGCAGTGCTTACATTGCTGTGTTTCGGTTTGAAGGGTAAGATATGGCGTTGAAATTACTGGGTACCGTGACTTTACATCTTAAGTCACAAGTTGGCAACGTACACTACATGTATTATAGGTGACTGTTGTTAGCACTTACCGTCAGGTGGGCAGTTTTCTTGTTTGCCAACTTAACTGCAATAAAAAAAGGTCTAAAATAATTAATCAGCTGTTAGAACGGTAACCCGTTTGGGGGGTTTTGATATTGGTAAGCGGTAACCCGAATTAATTCAATCGATGGGATTAATGTGTAAACCGGTAAACCGTTTAAAAGTTAACCGTAAGTCAAACGGCTTGAAATCCCAGCGTTATTAAACACCCCATCAAAACCCGGACCCGATTACCGTTATAACCGGTAACCCTAGTTACCGGTTATAACGGTAATCGGGTCCGGTCCCTGGTCTAAACTGAAATGTCGCACCCCACTTCCGTAACAACGCACCCAAGCAAATTTAAACTGTGCACGCACTACACAAAAAAATACCGCTGTAATTGGTCATTCCGTTGCTGGCTAGATATACTTAAACGATTTGTTGTCTGAAGGCGCGCGACAGAGCGGACAAAATCGGTCTTGGTCTTGCAGTCTTGTGAGACTCTTGCTGCAAGACCGTAGACTTGTGCGGATTATATCACCGAGAAGAAAAGATATATACCTATGTACCTTTTGGAGCTGCTGATATATATCACTCTTTCATATCATTATATCACTTTTATATACGTCTCTAGCTCAGCTGAGTAATTTATGCCAAGGCATTGATGCCTGAAAAACTAGATCATTAACTCAGTAAATCTTTATTTTGTCAATGAGATAATGAATGTCTGCTCTCTGTCTGTCAATTTCTTAATTAAAGTTTAATTAACTTGTTTATAATTTGGAGTTTAGCATTCATAAAGAGATTTACAATTTATTTGTATTCTTAGAATAATTTTCTTAATATTTTTGTGAATATGAAAAATCAGTTACCTGATTTCTCTTCATTCTTGACAGGTTTAGGACTGTTTTGTGTATTCGTAAAATCCGGGCGAACGAAAGAGAAGAGTTACCGAGTTACTGATTCAATGCTGTTTCAATGCTCTCGGATATCTTAGGCGAGTGAAAGAGTTACTGAGCAACAGATATATTTTAAACTGAAGTGATATACTGATACAATCACTCTTTGCGTCGGATATATATCTTTTGCATCAATCACTCCTGAGTTACATAACTCTACAAGACCGAGCGAGACCAAGACCGGCCTAATTGTAGCAATACCAAGACCACGACTGACCCATGCAAGATTTGAGCAAGAGTTTTGCTCAAATATTGCATAGGTCAGTCTGTATCATGTAGAGTAACTTACAAACATTACCTCTTTATAATATTAGTGTAGATCTTCTAGATATAGAGCATACTAGATCTGCCCATGCTAAACCGGTCGGGTTGCTAGTTACATAATAAACATAGACGGACCCACATTAGATAATATATCGATAAAATTATTTTATGTCGAATGAATTATAAGGTATTTTAATAATTTTAAATTTTGTACAGGGTTTCTTTTAAAGCACTTGTTAAAGCAAGCAAACTGAACAACTTTTACTATGGGACCAATCTTGAAATCGCCAAAAAATTCAGCTGTTCCATACATCTAGGTTCAGTGGATGTTAAAAATTTGTATGGAACAGGTGATTTTTTTCAGATTGCTCCCGTAGCAAAAGTTGTTCAGTTTGTTTGTATGAAGAAGCACAGTACATTTGGCCCAGCTGGGATAACGTTAACCCAGCTGAGCCACACGGATCTCGAAAACGAAAAGACACGGCGAAAATATGTTTAATATAGATAGGTGGTAGTTTGTCGATACTTTATTCAAAGATTCAAAGTTTGTCGAGCTCGAATCCAAAAATTGTAGGCGATTGTTCATTACTTCGTGTAGATAGACTAGGAAACCAGATACCAAATGTTGCCTAAATAATACCTTGACAATATATCAGTAATTCATCGAGGATTTTCATTAAATTAAATTAAAACAGTTACTGTTTCATCATTGAATTCGATTGACTATTTAAAATCAACTTCTTGTTGTAAGAAAGTACACAAAATATAAAAAAATAATGAAACCTAGTGCATTCGGGACTCCTAGCTCCTGGATTATTTACCCAAGTAAAAAATTCTTTCATTTTCTGGATTGTAGCGTCGACAAACTCTGAATCTTTGAATAAAGTATCGACAAACTACCACCTATCTATATCAGTAAACAGATTTTCGCTGTCTTTTCGTTTTCGAGATCCGTATGGTCCAGCTGGGGTAACGTTACCCCAGCTGAGCCACACATATCTCAGCAGGCGTAGCACGGGCTGCCAAGACGGGACTTGAGTCACGCTTTATCTCACAATTTCAGTGACATAATATCTATGTCTTAAAGAGTAGCACGGCGGCGCGTATTAAGGCTGCGGTCCGATAACAGCGCTCACAGTGCTAACGATTATAATTGCCTTGTCCAAATTAAAGAGAACACTGAAAATGCTATCAGCATGCTTACGATTTCGGTCTGGAAGAACAGGTACATTCATTTTGAACCGAAAACACAATTATCGAACGTCAGACTGACAGTTCACATAAAGTGATTTCACTCCAGAGCATTAGCGCTGTAAGTTCTCTGTGACGTTAATGATGGCGTCATGTGGCTCTTCATGCCGGCTAACATTAGCGCGCTCACAACATTTCGGGACGCCCGTTTGAGCGCGCTAATAGTGACCCTTATTGATTTTCGGAACGCAGCCTTAGTGTGACTGACATGATAAAATTTCTTGACGCTCCTCAAGGGATACGTGTCACTGAGTCTTATCACAAATTTTTTGGCAGCCCGTGCTACGCCTGCTGAAACGCGCAAGCGACAAACTCTGAAACTTGCCGACAAACTCTAACAAACTCTAGACATTATAGCGGCATACTCAAACAATCTATTTTACACAGTTTTTTTTTGTGACCCAGCTGGGGTCAGCCACACGGCAGAGCCTTTACTGAGGCCATGTAAGTGATATGCATATTTAATGGCGCATCTTCATTATCGGCATTACAGACGATTACGCGCGAGCACGATTGTGTAGAGGACATATTCGGCTGTACGCGCCGATCATCGTCTGTGATCGCCTGCGACCCGTGAATTGTCGGTTTTTCGGGCACGCATCAAAGGGAATGCCGGGTGGTTTCTTTGAGGTGATCGCCGCTCATGTTCTATGCTCATGCTCAATTCATGTTCACTTTGTTCTAATACGATGAATGGTCAAACATCTTCTTTTTTACATTTTTTTTATCGGCATTACAGACGATTACGCGCGAGCACGATTGTGTAGAGGACATATTCGGCTGTACGCGCCGATCATCGTCTGTGATCGCCTGCGTCCCGTGAATTGTCGGTTTTTCGGGCACGCATCAAAGGGAATGCCGGGTGGTTTCTTTGAGGTGATCGCCGCTCATGTTCTATGCTCATGCTCAATTCATGTTCACTTTGTTCTAATACGATGAATGGTCAAACATCTTCTTTTTTTACATTTTTTTCACAACTTTTCGTTGAGTCACATTAACAAAATGGTTGTACACCGCAACCATTTAGGTTGCAGCAGCAACACACTCCACGTCCATCTTGACGCTTGCCGTTCGACAAACTACTACAGACGCATAATGTAGTGCAGACATGCACTTTATCGGCGATGATCGTTGATCGTGTGATCGTCTATAATCGGCACGATCATCGTGTAAGCATCCACACGATCGTCTATTATAAGCAACTATCAGGCGATTCCCTTTGATGCGTGCCCGAAAACCGACAATTCAGGGGTCGCAGGCGATTCTAGACGATGATCGGCGCGTGCAGCCGAGTATGCCCTCTACACTCGCGTGCTTCGTGCTCGCGCGTAATCGTCTGTATTCGCCGATAATGAAGAGGAGCCATAGACATAAGATAGTGACCATGTGAGTGATATGCATAAAGATGTACAACGTGTGGCTATGTCAGCGTCCCGCGAGGAGTGCGCGCGCGCGGCGGCGGCGGTGCGCTGGGTGGCGCGGCAGGCGTGCGCGGGCGCGTGCGGCGGCGCGGCGCTCGCGCGCGACCTGCTCGTGCTGGGCGTGCCGCGCGCGCACGCCGCCGCGCTGGCCGAGGCGGTCGACGCGCACCGGGAGGCGTACGACGCCGCCGTCCGGGACAACGGGTTCATGAGTGAGTGTAGCTTGGCATTGTTATTTTTTGTACTAAGTAGGGGAGGGGAGAATGATTTTGTACTTATTTATTTGTTTGCGATCATAAATAGGATAAGGATTTGTTTAGAAAAATCAAATTAGGTTGGGTTAGGTAGGACGTCGATGGCGTAGTGCGTAAGGCTATCGCCTTCCAATCGGGAGATAGCGGTTCGAACCCCGCCACGTACCAATGTGTTTTCAAATGTTGAATTCATATGTACGTTTATTCGACGCTTTTACGGTGAAGGAAAACATCGTAAGGAAACCTGCACACATCTGTGAAGAAAGAATTTCTTTACAGGTTGTGTGTGAAGTCGCCCAACCCGCAGTTGGCCAGCGTGGTTGACTAAGGCCTAATCGCCGTAGTTTAGGGTAGGCTCGAGCCCCTCGGTGGGGACGTATACCTATGAGCTGTTGATGATAGGTAGGACAAGTCCTGCGGCCCCGAACAAGCGCGTTCGACGCTTCACTTATGAGGCCTCCGCGCTTGTCGGAAAAGTTGCCGCCGGCGAACCTTGAGCTGCGGGCTGGGAATGGTCCGTAGCCCACCATCTGGTTCCGGGGAGGCGGCGTGCGTACCCCGTACACCTTCCTAGCGGTGATGTGGGGGAGCGACCATCTGCCCTCACACTTAACAGGAGTAGCTGTCCAAAAGGCAGCTGACCGTACTCAGGGTCGAGTTCCGGATGAATCCAACCGGACTCCCACAATGCTCCCTCGAGTAATGCGGTTGCAGGAAGCTGTCGAGTTTTTAGTGGGTGCAAGTCCCGCACACCCCCGCTGTCGATCCCCCGGCATGGTGGATGGTGCGTCAGGCATTTTCCTGACAAAAAAGGTAAGACGAGTCCTACGGCATATCCAAGGGACAGCCTTGTCAGCTTCAGTTCTCTGGAATCGTAAAGAAATTTAAAAACCCCCGCCTTAAAAAAAGGTAGGAATTGGGTGCGTTCAGGGAATAGCTAGTCCGATCCCGAGCGTGCCTCCACCGGGGACGGAGAGGTACCGGCGGGTGGTTTAGCCGAGTATGGAGTTTTTACCCGAGTCCTACGGCATATCCAAGAGACAGCCTTGTCAGCTTCCAGTCCCTTGTGAATTGTAAAGATATTCCTCCGCCCTAAAAAAAGGTAGGAATTGGGTCCCGCAGGCGGTTGGGTAGACGGAAGCGCGTCCTATTAGATGCGCAACAACTACCCTAAGCAGCCAGCTGGTCTATTCTCTAACTTCGGTTGCTAACTAGAACTGTCATTTTGGAAAGAAACTTAACATCCATTACTGCTATCATGGATGCCGCCGTAACACATAAGATCACTAAACTAGTAATGGATATACGAGTACCTATATTTCTTTTAAAAAATGAGAGTTCTAGTTACCAACCGTAGTTAGCGAATAGGCCTGCAGGAAGGATTTAGGGCCAGCCGATCGACAACCGGCTGGGAGATATTACGTTTCCGACCTAGTCGCCCGTTTGTGGGTCACAACCGAGTTAACCTGTTGACCCCTCTATTGGCGTAGTCCCAGCTCGTTGTGTTACCAACACGCCGCTGGGCCTGTTCCCCGGAGTGCGTTCGGGGAATGGCTAGTCCGATCCCGAGTGTGCCTCCACCGGGGGCAGAGAGGTACCGGAGGGTGGTTTAGCCGGGTATGGGGTTTTTACCTGAGTCCTACGGGATATCCAAGGGGCGGCCTTGTCAGCTTCGGTCCCTGCGAATCGTAAAAAGATTATCCGCCCTAAAAAAGGTAGGAATTGAATCACAGGGGTGCGTTCGGTAAATTACGCTGTCCGTTCCTGAACGTGCCTCCACGGGGACGGAGAGGTTCCAGAGGGTGGTTTTTCACTAGGTAGGGGTATCGGAGGAATAGCCGTTAGGTGTCACCGAGACCAATAGCATATCCATGCGGACCGCCTTAACAGCTCAGCCTCTTGGAATCGTAAAGAGATTCCCTCGCCCTAAAAAGAGGTAGAAATTGGGTTATCCCAATCCTTGGGTCACCTCAATAATGGATTAGATAGGCGTCGAGGTTGATTAAGTGGGAATAATCCGCACTACTCATCTCATATACCCGTCGACTAGCCATCGGCAGGTACGGTGCACAAAAGCATTCCACCCCGACAAAAAAGGCGGCGGGGTAGGAGATGTGCCTTCGTAGGGACGTAGGCGCTCTTTAATATGCTTTTCGTGGTGCAATTTATTCATACTATAATTTCTTGATTAGTCCACAGTGACAAATGTTTTAGTTAGCTATCGGTTAACCAGCAATAACTGTATCAAAAAGCAAAGCTATCGAAGTGTTTTGAAACTCCGTAGGCGAACTTCCAGTTGTTTATACTGCTGGGCCTGTCTAAAAGGGGTGCGTTCAGTGAATTGGCCTCCCTTATCCGCCGAACGTGTTTCCATCGGGGGCGAAGAGGTTTAGAGGTTTAGTTAGGTTAGGGCGGTTTAACGGGGTAAGGGACACCAGAGTCCCGGCATACCCAAATGTTTCGCCTAGTCAACTTGGCCCCCTGGCAAAGGAACAGATTATCCCGCCTTAAAAAATGTTCAAACAATTATGACTAGTTGGACAACAAATCCGATTAAGTGTAGCTTTCAATAGAATGACTAATTGCACAGCTAGTGTAGTGCGTCCTCATTTTAAATTTTCCTGAGTGCGTAAGTAGTGCGTCCTAATTTTAAATTTTCCTGAGTGCGTAAGTATGTATGTACAAAGGCTCGGAACCGGTTTGAAAATACTAGCTAATATCGGTGTTTATTTAGGTTTTGCTCCGATCTTTTCTTGAGAACGCGAACGTTTTAAGAACTTAACTATAACCTAAATAAACCGGTTTCATCGACAATCGGAGAAAATCGTGTTATTGACTTGAAGACGCGTGCCGTACGCGTCTTCAAGTCAATAACACTTTTCTTACTCCAAACCAGTTTATTGAGCAAAACCTTTATGTAAACATTCTTACAAGAAAAGGTTTGAAAAAAGCGGTTTATGGAAACGAAACCGTAATGAAAAGGTTTTGCGCCAAGTACAACCTATATGATAACGGTTTGAAAATTTAACCGGTATCCGAGCTTTGGTAAGTGCGATAGTGATGAGCGTGTCATTTCAGCTAACGAGCTTCACCTACTTAGCATACATCCCGTTGACCTAAGTATAACTAAATTTGGCAAGTATTAATGTCCTTGTAACTGTAGGTAGCAGAAGTGAACGATGTTTTTCATGGGGTCTGGAATTCTTTTATACAAAAACGTAACCAAAACTTTAATTGAAGTAGGTAAATAGTATTTTATATGGCATGTTTTTATTTCAGTCAACAAAATCACCGACGTCACAGCCGGTCCCGGGCCAGAGGGGACAGTCGACACCATCAAGCTGTCTCTTTTCACCGACGACGTGTTTGCAGGGGAGCAGAACAAAACAGAATTATTGATAGACAAGCACCAAGCTAAGTCCATGTTGGAAGAACTAAAGAAAGTCTATCAAAAAATGGAAGAACTTGATTCTGTGAAAACTTAAATTACAAACATACATATGTATACAATATTTCAGTATTCTTTACTGCATTTAATCAACTGATTTAATCAAATATACGTTAATAATCAATATTAAAAGATTTATAGTTTCTTCAGCCATGGATAAATAAGTTGATACGTTAGCTTTATCAGAAAAATCTACCAAGTACCACTAAGTCCATTATTTTATTATTTAAAGTGATTTGACAGGTCGAGTCGAGTGTTACCAACTTTTTACGAAAGAAAATTAATGCTGCTCCAAAAAATGGAGTAGGTACATTAATTCATTTTCAATTACCCTTCCATCGGGTCCGAATAGCAAACGACTTCTATAGGGACCCGGGTCCGAATAGCAAACGACTTCATTAGGGACCCGGGTCCAAATAGCCACTCCGATTTTTTATAGTTGGACAAATGTAGAGATGGTATACCATTCTGCCGATGCCGCTTTTTAGGTCCGCAGATGTTTCAAACAAGATGCAAAATATAGTTGCGAGACCATTATTTGACCCGCAGTACCACCACGTGGTATTGATCTAGAGGTCCGGGGTCCGATTCCCATGGGGGCAGAAAATTTTCTGCTTGGTTCGGTTAGCGATCTTAGTTATTAATAGCAATCGTTGTGTTCTGACAATTATATATCCCAGAGGTTTCCAAAGTGGGTGCCGCGGCACCGTGTGGCGCCACGGAGAGAGATCAGGGGTGCCACGAGGCGCCCCTGATATAAAGAGAGAGCAAAATTCCGAAAAAGGAACAACAAAAATAATAAAAAGAAATAGAAAAATTGGACTAGGGTGCCGTGAGAAAATTCAAGTTTTCCAAGTGTGCCACGACTTGGAAAAGTTTGGGAACCCCTGATATAGCCAGTTCGCCGGCTGTCGAGGGGACCAAGTGAAACAAGATTTCACCTTCGGGCTTATTGTCACTAATCATTAGGTGAGATGGAGGTCAAAGCATCTTTGATGTGCACCATACCCTTGTGGTATACAGTGCTTAAAAACCTTGTGAACCCCTATAGGAGTATGTTCAGAATCGATATATAAAAGATGTGGCGTCATTGAAAATTCGAAATTGTTAAATTAATTTTCTAATTCCCCATTATCTGTATCCCCCATACAAATAATTGGGTCTGTAAAAACTTTCAACATTAATTTTACAATTTTGAATTTTTAAGTGACGTCATAACTTTTATATATTTCGATTCTGAACAAGCTCCTAAAAGAGTTTACAGGGTTTTTGTTACACACTGTATAAAAACAGTATAAATAAAACAAGTTTTGTACAAAAAACATTTAATTAACAGTCTTTAAAATAATAATATTACTATTTACAAATTATTTTATAATGGTGGGATGATTTGTCTCTTAAGATATGATTAATGCCATTATTTTGAGTAATATGCAAGAAAGGAAATGTTTTATTATAATATGAGGATTAAATATCTACAAAATGAGTGATTTCAAAAATATTACATTGCAATACAAAAATTGAATCGATTAGAATTCAGATCACTAATGTAATGGCGGAGGCTAATGTAACCACTATCTTGCGGTTTTGCTTTTCAGGGCTCGCTGTGAAGAATTCAGTCACAATATATTCTCACTTTTACTTCACAGCCCAAGATGACTAGACGGGTTCAAATTTAATGTGTTTACTGTCAAATAAGTTTTAAACTATTGGATTCACATGACAGACATGTATTCTCCATTGAATTATTAGCAGCTGCCATTGCTTTAAACAACTATTGGAGTAATTATTACTGTATATTGCGTACGGCACATGGATACGATTATAATTCATGAAATTTTATTTATTCTGCCCAACAACTTGCTTATATCCTGATTTCCCGCCGGGGGATTGGGCTTTTTTAATCTGTGCTTCGAGGTCAATTTCGGAACGCAGCTTTTGACTGGCGGTTTGCTGTTCGGCACAGGGAACGTGTCCAGCTTGGAGTGGCCGCCGAAGCCGTCGTATGAGATGTTGAAGGGATCGGTGCGGCTCGGTTCCACTTGCAAAGTAACGTCTAGTTTTTGCGGCTCCTTCTTGTTGAAGATGCTGTGCGGTGCATTCGGCACATTTTTGACGCTCGGTTTCTGAGTTGCCTTCTTAGCTGCATTGATCAGTGCTAATTCCGATGGCTGAAATATACATTTTTTTTAAACTATCATCATTAGTTTTTCTCTGAACGGTTAGCTAATACCCACTCTTTGCCAAAGGTATCTGTTAGACCTGGGATGAAAACAGTAGGGTTTATGGAAACGAAACCGTAATGAAAAGGTTTTGCGCCAAGTACAACCTACATGATAACGGTTTGAAAATTTAACCGGTATCCGAGCTTTGGTAAGTGCGATAGTGATGAGCGTGTCATTTCAGCTAACGAGCTTCACCTACTTAGCATACATCCCGTTGACCTAAGTATAACTAAATGACAATGCCAGAAGTTCTATAGAGTTCTGCCCCACCCGATAAAATTGATTTACTCGAATGCGATAAACGACATTTGATAGCTGTAATATTGGTTATTAAAATATAAACGTTATAAATTCTCTAGATGTTGCGGTTTTTTTATAATATACTAAAAACGAGTACAATTATCTTACGTTTCTCAAAGTGCATTTGTGCAGAAAATTGTAATTGCCATAAATTAATAGTCAGGCGCATTCATTATTCTTATGAATAAGTAGTTCCTATTCGTCCGTTTTGCGATAATTAAAGTAATAAGTATATTAATCTTATAGCCCACTATTTATTAGTAAGTCGAAGCAATCGATATTGTCGATAAATTATTAACCTATTACAATAGATTACCTGTTCCCCCACATAGGTTCCGATCTTGAGGGATATCAGAGATACTTATATGATATTTCGAGGTTGTACATTCGTGATTTTTCAATAAATAAAACAACAAAAAAAATAACGATATCCATGTATTCAGCAGTGTCCGTATTGTAGGTGACAGTGTACGAACGACATGTCTTTGCATTCTATCGACACATAAATCGCAATTTATGCATCTCAACATGGTTCCAATCCAAAACACAAAAATATATGTTTTTTAAACTATCATCATTAGTTTTTCTCTGAACGGTTAGCTAATACCCACTCTTTGCCAAAGGTATCTGTTAGACCTGGGATGAAACCAGTAGGGATATCGTGCGGTGAAACACTCATCATAACACCTGCCGGGTGGCCTATCGACAAGCATATGTACCACTTCTATATTCACTTTTTTCTCACAAACTGGCGACATTAGGACCGAGCTCGATTCACCAGATCATAAAAAATTGTCTGCTTTTTTGCACTAATTGGTCGCGACTTCACGAATGCAACTGCTAATAGCAAGACCCCGGGTTCCATTACAGGGTCCGGCAAAAGTAGCAGCTTGATTTAGAATTAGTGCCTGATCAAGGCAATATGCACGCCGCCTACACTATGGGTCTCACATAATTGGCCAAGAGTGGGTGTTTGTGTTTATTCACCTTCGCCTAAACTATCGGGGACAAATATATTTGCAAACAATAAAAACTTTTCGGGGGGAATAGGGACAGGGAATATTTTTTAAAAACTGTCACTACCAGTTCTCCAATATGTCAATAAGTGATTTTCAGGGATCGAGCCAGCCCCTTAATTATGTAAAAAAAAAAATATTTCGATCACCTTTAATTTTGACAGTCAAAATGCATCCATCACAATTTTTTATTCGACAATCTTGTATTGACGTCCCAATGACTATTAATTTCAAGGCGATCGTGATACATTTTTTCTTAGACAATAAATGGATGTGAAGTCGACCAATCCGCACTGCGCAAGCCCCAGCATGGTTGACTAAGGCCTAAACACCTTAACTTAGGATAGGCTCGAGCCCCTCGGTGGGGACGTATATGAGCTGTTATGATGATGATTAATAATATTAATAGCGGGGCAACAGATAAACAAGTAGTTATAACCAACCTTGAGTTTATTGACTGGAGGCAAATGTGCTGGCCGCTGCTGTAATGCGGCCAGTGCTAGGCTGCTCTGCTTCAAGCTCAGGTATGGTGAATCCGCTGTCTCTATATTATTTACAAAACTATCTATATTGTTCACAAAACTATCTATATTGTCAGCGCTCGTGTTCTGAAAAGAAATGTATTATTGTTGGTATTAATGATCACTTAATCGCTGCCTGTTGATTCATCCTCTTCATCGATATTCGCTCAAATGTCTGCAGTAACATTAACGGTAAACGCACACGATCAGTTTTCCTCCAACTCTTATGACCGACGGAACGCACACGTCTGTCACTTTTTAAAAAAATTTATTTTTACATTCCAAGGATTCACCGTGCGGGTGCTGAGTCCATCGCATTGCAGAGAAAGGAGTGCGAGACCTGCAGGCCAATTATGGATCGTTCATCGTATGACATGGTATAATTTTGAGAAAAAGAAGTCATGAAGTTCTGCATTTCGTATTACCGATATGCAATGATATTATCACTATGGCATAATTTCAATAATATCATCATTAAATAATGAACAAATGATCAAAAATCTGACCGGAAATCGTATTTTTCGTTTCACACTTTTATGTCATATGATATCATTTGCAAAACCATGAGATCGGTAATAGGCCCTCTGAGCCTATTATGGATCTTCCATTGTATGACATGAAATGTTTCATTTCGTATTACCGATCTCCAATGATATCATCACTATGGCATTATTTCAATGATGTCATCATGATAATGAACGAATTATCAAAAATCTGACCGAAAATCTTATTTTTCGTTTTGCACTATGATTTCATATGACATGATATCATTTGAAAACCATAAGATCGGTAATAGGTCTACATTAGCGCTGACCTTCACTACTTCCACTACTTCCTCTGCCTAACCATATCTGGTAACATCTTACAAGTGCCGCTTTAGATATTCTTAGAATAAAGAATTTACCCTTGACTGTAACAGGTCAAGATCTTTGTTTTCAGCGTTAACTTACATAGCTGGAGTCAATTTCATCGGCGACAATAATGTTGTTGTGGGAATCCGCGACCTCTGCGCTGGTGCTCGGCGACAACTTAACTCTCCGCCGGTCGTTGCGATTTAAGCTCACATCGGACGCTTTCCGCTTTCGCAAACCCTCAGAGATACTAAGTTGTTGTTTTAATTGCCTGCAAATACAAAAAAATGTCAGTTTCACCTAGCACTAACTTCGTTGCGCGCCTATTAGTTAGAGTACGACATGACGCCGCCCCAGCAGACGTAGCACGGGCTGCCAAGACTGGACTTGAGTCACGCATTATCTCACAATTTCAGTGACATAATCTCTATGTCTTAAAGAGTAGCACGGTGGCGCGTATTAAGTGGGTGGGACTGACTGGATAAAAATTTCTTGACGCTCATCAAGGGACAGGTGTGACTAAGTTTTATCACACATTTTTTGCTCTCTGACTGCTACTACATCTTCTAAAGTATTAAAGACCTTGCTACAACCACAGCAGTCGGCGCACAGGCACGCCAAGAAATTTGTGATAAAACTCAGTCACACGTGTTCCTTGACGAGCGTCAAGAAAATTTATCACATCAGTCACACAAAATACGCGCCACCGTGCTACTCATTAAGATATAGAGATTATGTCACTGAAATTGTGAGATAATGCGTGACTCGAGTCCAGTCTTGGCAGCCTGTGCTACGCCTGCAGGGCTACCTTGCAATCGGCAAAGCGATATTTTGGAATTTTCCGTCCCCTTCCGTTCTGTTCAGAGTAAAACGTCCCGTATGAAGCAGACTGAAGAAAGATATGCTAATATCACTTGAAAAAACACAATCACTTACACCAGCTTGGCTTCCAGTTCAGTTCCATGAACCTTCTCTGTTACAAGGTCTTGTTTCACAGATTGCAGCTTATCCCTAATTTCTTTTTTCTTTGATTCTGACTCGCACAGCGCCCTGTAAATTTATTATTAGGTTATATCTATAGGTTGGATACTGATTCATCAGATGCATTGAAAAAATGTTAAATAAAATAACGTTGCTGGTACTGACCAGTTACTTTAATTTTTTATAGAACACTGTTAAATTATTAACTAGTTGTTTATTAGAAAGATGAATCAAAATGATAATGTCGAAAATCGCCCCGATTCGAAATTCGAGTTACGAGCGAACATCCATGGAATATGATGGTTGTAAAATACTCTGACGTTTATTACTGAAATATGATTGGATAGTATTGGGACCTTTATCTATTGCGTCATCTGCTAGAAAAAGAGGGTAATTAAAAATTTATATGAAAGAGTGGGATAAAAGATACCATTGTTGCAACGTGTTCAACACTTCAGAGTGAAACACAACCGAACAACTACACTCTAACGGCTCGCGTACACCTAATCCGTTATCGGCCGAACTATGCTCGGGCGTCATCGGCCAAACTCGGCGGATCAAATCAAACGTATGTAAAAGAAAGGGAGCGCGTACACTACTTACTACAACCGCCATCGTCCGAAGACGCCCGATGACGGCCGATCATCTGTCGAGTCCGAATTTGTTGGGATTTCTCGCCAGTGCGCCGGCTACTACAGCGCAAATAAGTGTGTTTACAGTTTGATTTATAGTGTTCTTGTCTTTGATCTGTTGTTTTCAATATGACAGTCTTAATAATGGATATTGAACAAATTCACCCAGTTGTTTTCTGTGCATAAATGTATCATTAACCCACACATAACGACGTTGACGTCGACGAATAACCTAAATGGCGGTTCAATTTTTTTAAAAGATAGGTACATTTCTTCGAAATCCTCCATTTTAAAACACGTCTTTATTAATCTGCACAATCAACTAATGATCGGCGGCAACGTCCGATGTCAGGAGTAGTGTATACGGACGAACATCCGAGACAGTCGTCCGAACAACTCCGACCCGAATTTGGCCGATGACTCGGTTTTGGTGTACGCGTACCGTAAGGCTCTGACGCGCTCCAGCGGTGGCCAGAAATAATCTCGTTCTCTTTGACGTCCTGCGGCCTTACCGCCTAACTCATAGCGATTAACTATAGCGGTAGCGAGTGACTCGCAAACGTTTTAATTTCACGAGTTTGCTATGATAGGCGGTACGAAATGATAAGATTAGAGAGCTAAAACTATAATGATTGAATGAGGCGGAAGGGCCGCCGCCTATCATAGCAAACTCGTGAAATTAAAACGATTTACTCGCTATCGCCATCGTTATTCGCTATGAGTTAGGCAGCCGGTGACAGCGGCGACGGGCAAACAGCCTATAGGTTTTGATTTCCTTGTCAAATCTTCTTTCTTATACCGGGTGTAACTGAACACCCCAATAACATTTAAGGGGCATAAGTTAGATACTAAATGGAGCTTTGGAGCTTGTCTGAGACCTGGAACTCCAATACTTTCAGAGTTATTTGATTTTAAACTGAAAGCAAAAACTTCCATAATCAGCTCTTAACACAAAAAAATAAACACAAAATGACGAGTGACAGACGTGGGCGTAGTGTTCCTCGTACGCTTACGTAGGGCTGTCGGCACTTAATACCAAAAAATAATTTATTTAGTTTCTATGAGGTGAGCGTAGTATTCCTCGTACGCTTACGTAGGGCTGTCGGCACTTAATACCAAAAAATAATTTATAATAATAATAATACTTTATTTGCAAGATTATGGTAAAATACATGATTGGTGTAAAATTAATTATATACATTATTCCTCATATTCTACTGCTAAATTGGCAGTGCGCAAATATTTAAAAATTTAAATAGTAACATGTCAAAAATAGAAATAGAATATTATTTTATCGCCATTGAAATTTAAAAAAATACAAATTATTGATAAATTACAAATGATTAAAAATTATTAAATAATTACAAATGATTAAAAATACAAATTATTATAAATTACAAATTGTCATTATTAATATTATCATTTGAAATGTCGTTACAGAATAATATAATTTCGTCATCAATAGCTTATGTAATTGTATTCGGAATTTAGTCATTGTTAAATTGGTAAAATTAATTGGTAATTTATTATAAATACGCACAGCCATACAATATGCATTTTTCGAAAACATTATCAACTTTTGTTTTGGTACTCTCAGTTTGGATCCGTATATACCGCGGTAATTAGCTAAGTCACTGTTAGTCTCAAATAGAACCTTATACCTCTTCACAAAAACAGCTACCTCAAATATATATAAACACGGTATAGGCATAATATTAAGTTCTTTAAATAATGGTTTACAAGAATCCACATAGCCAGCTCCACATATTGACCTAATACATTTTTTTTGAAGTATGAATACTCTGTCAATTTCTACAGAGTTTCCCCACAATATAATGCCATAACGGAGAACTGATGAGACGTATCCATGATATGCAACCAATGCTGCTGCCTTGGAAACGGTCTGTCGTATTCTTCTTAGAGCAAATATAAATCTGTCCAATTTTGACATAATTGTAGCTATATGAGCCTTCCAGTTGCATTGACTGTCTAGCATAATACCCAAAAATTGTATAATCGTTACTTCTTCAATTTTATTTTCATAAATGCTTATATCCAAATTCTGAAATGGAGCAGTACTCCGTGCATTAAATATAACATATTTAGTGTTATTAACATTTATGTTTAAATTATTCAACTCTAACCATTTTACAAATTGACTCATTACCACATTAGCAGTTTGCTCTATTTCTGTGATAGTGTGACCCTTCACAATGATTGTTGTATCATCCGCGAATAAAACGCACTCCTGATTGGTTATAGCAGGGAGGTCATTTATATGTATTAAAAAGAGTAGCGGACCTAACACGCTGCCTTGTGGTACCCCAAACTTATTCAACTGATATGATGATTGGTAGTGTGTTTTTTCACTAGCGTTTACATTAGTTATTTGAACACATTGTTGCCTATCTTGCAAGCCATTTTAGTGCAGCTCCCCTAATCCCATATCTTTCCAACTTGCTAAGCAATAGCGAATGAGGGACAAAATCAAATGCTTTACTTAAGTCCAGGAAAATAGCTAGTGTTTTCAAACCATTATCCAAGCTCTGGGTTATGTGTTTGATAAGATTGAAGCAAGCAAGAGTTGTTGATCTATTTTTTCTGAAACCAAACTGTTCTTCACATAGTAAATTATATTTAGTTTGTATGGAAAAAAAAGTAGGTTTGTTAGCCCTAATATTTTTCCTACAGAATCTCTACTTCTGATAGATACATACCCTTAAATGTTATTGGGGTGTTCAGTTACATCCTGTATATAAAAATGAAACGCTGTGAAATTTTCTGTCTGTGTTGGAATAGGTCCAGGGAAGGTTTATAAGTAGAATTGGACCCGGTAGGTGGCGCTGTAATCGGGCAGGACAAAGTCTGCCGGGTCCACTAGTATACAATATAAACCACAGAACAGAAAAAACAGTAGAAGTCGCAAGTGGGCGGTACCCGCGTAGGGCCATATAAGCGTATTACACGCATCTCGATCTCTAACCACCTCAGTCGCCTGTTAGTACTGCCACGGAAATCATCTCAAAAAAATATAGTAAAATGCCTTATTGTGTTGTGTTATCGTGTAAAATCGACAGCGGGAGGAAGAATTTATCTAAAGGTGGCATATCATACCATCGGTAAATAACATTTCATATTATTTTTTGTAAATTAATGAAATTGCAAATTCCATCACCTCTAGAACAAATTATTAAAATGAAATTAACTTTATCACAATAAACTTAAGGTTCAACTTTCAACACATTTCACAACTTCTTATCTCGAACTTTCCGTAATAAATCCTAATGTCAAACGCTACTCAATTAGTGATGTGGCACATAGATACTCAACACCTAATAAGGTACTAAATTTTTGTATCAGATATTGTTATTATCTATACAAATAAATAAAATTGAAGTGTCTGTTGGTAATGTCAAAATAAATGGGTATGAATATATATCCGGTACCAATAACAAAAACACAATTAAAAAATTTTTTGGCTGTCTGTTTGTTCCCGCTAATCTCCGGAACGGCTGGACTGATTTTGACGGGACATTCACTAATAGAGAACTAATTATATACGGTATAATAACATAGGGTACTTTTTATCAAGACTGGTCCAGCTGTTACTATTCCACGCGGACGAAGTCGCGGGCACAGCTAGTTATGATTATAAGTTATGTTCGTATGCAAACTTACAGCATTTACCCTATGGAGATGGCAAGGCTAGGCGAACCCCTCTGCCAAAGTACATTGGCCATATTATGACCATGCACGTTATATAAAATTAGTTGACGCGCGGCCGCTGCCATTTGGTGTCGTTTCGTGTTGCAAGTAAGAGCTCCCAAAAATGTTTGATTGTGCAGTTTTGCTCTTGCAAAAGGCGATCCAGTAACTCAAATCTTCGAGACCATGGGGTTTCCTATCACATTCAAGTAAAAAAATTAAAATAACGTGTTTTATTTATGTACATACAATTTTGAAATATTTTTTATGTCTTTACGATAGAAAAATACAGTGGTACGTTGGCAGCTCAAACAATTTCATATTATTTTTTTAAAATGTGATATTAATAATTCTAAAACAATTAAACAAACATGTCATCGTATTTTCGAAAGGAGTAACCGAATCGCAAATACATTGTCTATTTTTTTAACCGACTTCAAAAAAGGAGGAGGTTATCAATTCGGTTGTATTTTTTTTTATGTTTGTTACCTCATAACTCCGTCATTTTTAAACCAAGGGTGGTCCCATGCAGTATACTCTATCAGTATGTCCCAGTCGGTGACAAATTTTAACACTTTCTAGATCATCGTTTGGCGCCGACTTCAATATAGTTCAATATAAGTGTGATGTTGTCTGTACCGATTCTTATATTATTTTTAAGTTTTCAGTGTTTTTGAAGTCGGTTCTATTTTTTGTAAAAAAAAATTATTCTAAAATATTGCTCAATTGTACGTTTATACTTTTAAAATAATTATTAACCATAAAAATGTGAAAGTTCTTTTCGTTATTCGGTATCAAATATTCTGACTGTATAGTATGATATTATCTGTGCTGATACCTATTACTGTACTGCATCATCACTAAACGGGTAGATTGCAACAACATTTGTAACGCCATCTTGCGCTTAGTAGTTGGTACTTAATAGTTGGCGTTTGCTTATTTACGGAATCAATTGATTATGAGCTGTTTTTATATTGTAATAAAATTGAATTTGAATTGATAAATTTCGGAACATAAGTTAGTCTATTTGATATTCTATTTGACCAATTACAGCTCGGTATTTTGCATTAGGTGTTGAGTTTGGCGACGCCGGTTTTCATGCTAATAAGTCATCATGCGACTTCTACTGATTTTTCTGTTCTGTGATATAAACGGTCACATCTTTCGATCGTGTTGACTTTCAGTTTGATTTTTACATAGCTAAAAGAGACTATAGACCCGAGCATTTGATAGAAATATCAGGCGCAAAAAAAAACAAAGAGAAGGTCACCCTCTCTTTGTCCCACTTTTGTGTAGGGTCCGCACACCACGCTTTCTTCTTTCATTGGCTTCTATCATATGCAACGTGACCATACGTCCCTCTTCCGGCAGGACGGTTTCGCGCTGTCGGTCCCTCTGTCCCCAGCAAGAGCAAAAATTAGTGCACTCTCGAGCTCAGCCCACCCTACACAGAACTAGACCTGATATTTTGATATACCTATTCAGCCGAATACAAAAGAAATGTCTAGATATTGAAAGTCACGTCACTACTTTGTTTTATTTCTCGTATTAGTGGTACATTCCTTCCGTCACATAATTCTACAAGAGACGTCCCGCTCTGACAAAAGAAATAAATGGTCACGTTAATCATACGTCATCTCAGTACTCACGTTCTTGGCATGCCTATCTTTCTTCACTCAAAAGAAAACATATTTCTCATAGAGTACATAATTGAAAAAAAATAAAACCCTTATCAATACCTTTTGAGTGCAGTGGCAAAGGTGGCGACAGTTCGCACGTCAGTGTAACCTTCCAACATTTCCTCCACCTCTCGACTCGTTGCATTCAACACTTTCTGCAACCTGCAGATAATTATAGAATAATTTTGATTGTAGCATTGTGTACTATAACTACCATGGCACCAGGTGGCCAGGTCAGCTAGTCAAAATATAAATGTTATCCAGTATGTAAAACGAAAAGAGTTCTTTGTTTGAAGATTTTAGGCTGAATGTGCTAGTTTTAATTTTAGGCTAAATGCCCTGAATGCTATATTTTAGGCTGGTTAATGTCACATGGCATCTTGGATTTCTCCGTCTAACCAGCATTTGAAAACCTTTAAATTCCCGTTTTTAAAGTGATTTTGAAAATTAACTTCACTGAATTGTTAGTGTAGTAAAATGTTGGTTTTGCAGAGTTTATCATATACATATATGGGTGCGGTCCATAATCAGACAACAGTGCAAACGTTTGCATGCATGCAAACAAACCATCCAAATCGTGTGCATTGCTCACGGATGAAGCACTCAGATCAATTTTGGACCGAGCCGACGGCCGAGCCGAACCACGGGAAACTGATGTTGACATTGACAGTTCTGGAGACAGTGAACTACCTCTTTTCTGTTAGCACTGTCAGCATCGATCGGTGACGTCATCGATTATATCATACAGCTTACAAATGCGCATATGAGCAATTATGGACCGACTGTTTGCGTGCAAATAGCGCACATGAGCGCTAATATCAAATTTTGAACCGCCCCTGTATTAATATACCTAAATTTTAAAGTTGGAAAATATAAATATTTGTCAACCATTGTCCATCATATTTCACAACTTGGCCAAAATTTTGGATTGGTCTAATAATTATGGAGTCACTGTCAACCCTAGCAAATGCCAGGCGATCATTATTGGTAGTTCGCGGCAACTTGCGAAGATCGACTTGACTTCATGCGGTCCTGTCCAATTTAATGGTGTAGCAATTCCTTTTGAACCGGTTGTTAAAAACCTTGGTTTGTTAATGGACAGTTCATTATCTTGGAATGCTTACATCAACAGCATTTGTAATAAAGTTAGAGGATCTCTGCGCTCATTGTACAGGCTTAAGAATTTCCTCCCTCCTAGCACCAAAGTTCTTCTCGTCCAATCCCTAGTCCTCCCTTTAATCGATTATGCTGATGTGTGTTGCACCAACGTTAACCAAGAACTTCTAGACAAGCTGGATCGAATGCTCAACAACTGTATTCGTTTTATTTTCGGTCTGCGGAAATATGACCACATTTCCTTCTTTCGAGATAAACTCAAATGGTTGCCTATCCGTTTGCGAAGGAACCTGAGAGTCGCTTCCCAGCTTTTCAGCATTATTTACGATCCAAATACTCCTGATTACTTAAAGAGTAAATTTCAAGCGCTTGGTAGTACTCATACACTCAACTTACGTTCTGCTGCAAAACTCACACTTGAGTTTCCAAGTCATAGATCCGGGTTCGCTTCGGACTCTTTCACACTTTCAGCTATACGCTTGTGGAATAGCTTACCCCCTAACTATAGATCAGCCTGTAGTAAGGCTTCATTCAAACGTCAGATACGAAGACTCTTTTTGGAATCTGTTTAGTTTTATTTGACAGTATTTCATCATAATATTAGCATTATTTATATATATTTATTATATATCATATATGTAGTTTTATATATTTTTAATATTTATATTCTATTATATCTATGTTTACTTATTTCATCCTAATTTAAATATACCTACTTATGTCGTTTGCGACTTTAATTCGTACACCGTCTACAATTTCTCCCACATTTTTACTGGTTGACTGGTAGAGAATGCCTCAGGCATTAAGTCCGCCTTTTGTACATCTTTTGTTTTATGTACGATAAAGATTAAATAAATAAATAAATAAATATGGACTTCGAAGTATAGAATATATCGAATATTTAATGAATTGATTAAACTTGAATTTACCTATGAGGCTGACATTGTCACCACAAGCGATTTAAAAACCTCTTACAAAGAAAAAAAACATGCAAAATTGCTAACAAGAAATGGAGTTCATTAAAATGTGTCAGACAGGCAGATTTTTTTCAAATAAAATAAGATATTGTTATTATGTCTTACCCATTTAAAATTTGCAAATTCTTTTTAAGCAATTCATTTTCATCTTTAATTTTGTGGAACTCCTTGTTTTCTGTCTTAACATAACTCAGTTGGTTTTTCAGGGCTGCTATAGCTGATTCTCTGATAGACTGTTGCTGCTGTAATGATTTTACGAGTTCGCTGTAGACAAAAAGAAACATTAATACATTATCTGACTACCTGTACCTGATCACTGAAATCCACATGTACTATCGCGCGCAGTTCCGCCTGATCACCGCTACGCTCATTTTCGTTTGCACTAGCGCTCTCTAGCCCCACCCCGTCGACCTCGAATAGACATGGAATAATGAAATAAAAGATTCTTATTTGGCCTGCCGACAAGCCGCCGAGGAACCCCCCAATGCCGATTAGAGAGAGAAAGAGTATGTTTTTTCTAATAGGCCAAAACTAAAGGGGGCGTAGCCCGGTGCTTCCGCACTATTTAAGCGAATAAATTTTTAAATGGTCAGGCGGAAGTGCTCGCGATAGTACAACAACTAAAAGATCACAACTCTTAGTTTCTGCCATGAATGTAGAGAAAACAAAAATAATGACAACCACACTGCAGATTTAATCAACCTCTGACCTACTAATATAGAATATGTGGATGTATAGGGACAGGTGGGGTACAATGAAACGAAAAAAGCATTTTTATTTTTTAGAAAAACTGTGCTTTATATTTTGATTATATTTGTTTGGAACGATCAACAACGGTTCATAATCTTCCTATTAAGAACAAAATAAATTAAAAATTAACCTTAACCTATAAAAAAATGCATTTTTGCTCAACGCCTCTTCTGTTTCAATGAGCCCCAGGTCTGGGGTACAATGAAACGGTGTCTGGGGTACATTGAAACAAGGCTAATAAAGTAAAAAAAATTTAAAATTCTATATTCACTCCTGCGTCTCTATCTCCTGCTGCTTTGATTTTTTTTACATATTGATGCAATTTTAATGGACTTAGCATTTTTAGGTCAGCAGCAGTTTGTTAACTCGTACCACATCCTACAAGTTCAACAGCGCTGCAAGCTCTTATCTGTCTTTCTCTCACCATTATTACTTCAATATCTGTAACAAAATTCCAATAATCTATCCCAGGCATATAATAAAGGGGTACAATGAACACTGTCTCATAGTACCCCATTTCATTGCAACCCATAAAGTATCTGAATCTTTTAAAAATATCTTAAAATGTTGGGTTATGTTTTCGACTCCACATGTTACTGCATTTAATGTGTAAATTAATTAAAAATCTTGCAACAAAATATAACATACCTCTTATTGATATTTTTCTTGTGAAATCGAAAATTCTTCGTAACGAAATTACAACTTTGGAGCCCTCAAAACAATCTTTTTCACATTGAAACTTCGTTGTCGAAGACTGGTCATATTGCACTGCGCTATTATGTGCCGCATGGGACGCTCTTATTGATCGAAGCAAAAGTGCGCGAATTTGTGTTAAATTACAATAATTATCGTCTTTGTTTTATTGTACCCCGTGTTCCAATGTACCCCACTTGTCCTACATATGTAGATGTATTTGTATATTATCACATACAAATAAGAAATAGAAGGTAAAAAGCAAAATGTTAGACATATCCTCATTATCTATTCTGACATAAGGAAGTCAAACATGGGCGCTTACAAAACAATTAACTAAACTTGCAGGCATGCCAGCATGCCATAGAAAAGAAAGGTGTACCACAGGAATAAAGAAATACGAAAGGACAAGGAGAGATGAAATTAAGAAAGTACTAGGGTACTGGATGTCAAAAAGAAAATTAGAAAAGTAAAATGGAAATGGAAAGGCTATCTAATGAGGACCAGACAAATAGAGTAAAATAATAATTCAATTGTACCCAATGACAGGATCCAGGAAAACAGGTGGACAGTGTAAGAGATGTTCAGATGAAATAAGGAAGATAACAGGCAAAGTATGGACGAGAAAGACAAGAGATATGGCAGAATGGAAAAGTTTGGAAGAGGCCTTTGTTGGAGGCTGTAGGGCAATCAGACTTGGACCCAGTATATTAGGAGAAAAAAGTCGAAGTTGTAAAGAATTTGTTTTTGTTTTCAAATACCTAGAAAAAGAATAACAGGATACAGATCAATATCAGTTGTTTCAACTGCCAACCTGTTAAATAATAAATATTCAACGACGCAACGCATTGTGTAGCACCTCTCTAAGCTGACATGAGGACAGAAAACCGGAGCACCACACCTATCATACTGCATAGTTTACTCTTTAATTTTACTGAAATTGAGTTTGCACATCAATGAAAAATTTAATGATTTTTTTTAGCACTAAGTCATACAGTTATACTACAAATTTCATTTATTGTAAACGGACTCTTTTTTAAAGGGAGTATTTAACCCCTTTTCGCTGTACATGTATTTTTGTTACACTGTGTATATTTAGAAAATACAAATATATCCATAAATAAATGATAATGCAAGATATGATGATGAAGTGAAGTTGAGACATTAAGCTGCGAAGGAAAGTGCTGCTACAGTTTACATAAAGAACTCCACTGAAGAACATTGCTAAATAGTAGCCATTAAGTGATTCCACAACTGGGTGTCATTCTTTTTAAAGGCATGCGTCAATAAAAAGACACTTGCAAAAAGTCATTTACTTCTTGGCCACTTTTGGAGCATCTATTGTATGTTTATAATAAAAATTGTCATATTTAATATGCATACTCATTTTTCCTCAAATCTTCCTTGGCAGCATCAAGTTGATCCTCTTTTTGCTTTACGGTTATTCTTTGCTGCCTCAACTGCAGCTGTGCGTCATCTAGTCTGCTTTGCAATACAGTGACATCTTCATTGCTGGACTCGTTAGATATTGTGGGGTACACACGGAACATACATTGTTGTGTCAGTCTGCCCCGACACTGTGGACATGATTTTGCTCTGTAAGTATTTATAAACAAAATGAATACACTCGTTCTATAACCCGGTTGCACAGAAATGTATGAGGTCCTATGTTTTATTTTATATTATCCTACAATTATATAATATTATTTATGTAACTATTTTATCATCAGAAGTTAAAAGTATCAAACAAGAACCTTATTTATATTTTTTGTTACAATGAAGTTTTTTTTACCACTCCAAAGGTGTCACAATTTAATTATCTTGGGTCAGTGCTTACATCAGATGCTAACATCAATCTCGATGTCAACCATCGCATCAACGTTGCATGGCAAAGATGGCGTGCCTTAACAGGAGTTCTTTGTGATCAACACATGCCCAAAAAAACCAAAGGGAAAGTGTACAAAACGGCAATAAGACCTGCCTTAACTTATGGTGCTGAGTGTTGGGCGATCAAAAAATTGCACGAACAGAAAGTTCATACCAATGAAATGAAGATGCTGAGATGGGCAGCAGGTGTAACTAGACTTGATAAAGTGAGAAATGAACACATCAGAGGAAGTTTCAAAGTTGCGCCTATCACAGAAAAACTCACTGAACAGCGGTTGAGATGGTATGGACATATCATGAGACGTGGTGATGATCATGTAGTCAAAAAAGTGCTGGCCCTCCCCAATAGTAAAAGAGGTGACATCCACCTGCTACCTGGTGGTTCACGATGTCCAGGGATTTGGAGCGAGCCCACATGACATCTACGACAACCCAGGATAGACAGTCCTGGCGCATGAGAACGAGGAAAGCCGACCCCAAATAAATGGGATAAGGCAAAGGAAAAGAAGAAGAAGTTTTTTTTTATTACAATTAAGTTGGCAACAAGCAAACTGCCCACCTGATGGTAAGTGGTAACAGTCACCTATAATGCATGTGGTTCCTGTGAGATTCGCAGCTAGTCAAGGTATCCAGTAATTTCAATGCTGTATCTTACCCTTCAAACCGGAATACAGCAATGCAAGCACTGCTGCTTTGCGGCAGAAATAGGTAAGATGGAGACACACAACCCTAGTACAGAGTCTCCCTCCAGTAAACAAGCATACTGCCCACATAATTGTAAGTGGTAACTGTAGTATATGTGGTTCTTATGAAATAAGCAACCCCCACGCCCCCCAGTGTTTGATTTTTGGATAAAGCTTCATATTTGAACTGCTTGGTTTGTTCTGTGCCAGCTATTACGGTGGTGACCTTTAGATGGGATAGGGCAAGGTTTTTTTTTTATTACTACTAAGTTGGCAAACAAGCAAACTGCCCACCTGGTAAGTGGTAACAATAATACATGTGGCTCCTATGAGATTCGCAGTAAAACTGCAACCCCCACAACGGCCACAGTGTACATTGCCAACCTGTGACTTAAGATGTAAAGTCACGGTACCCAGTAATTTCAGTGCCATATCTTGCCCTTCAAACCGCAACACAGCAATGCAAACACTGCTGCTTTGCAGCAGAAATTGGTAAGATGGAGGTACCCAAACACACGACCCTGGTACAGTCTCCCTCCAGTAAGGGTTATCCACACAAGTGGCATCCCAAATCTTACATTTAATAGTGAAACAACCCATTCTTACTCATTACATTCGAGTATTACTGTTAGTTTTACCAAATTGTAAAAAGTAAAACTTGGCGCAACCAACCAATATTACAGCTAGTTAAAAACAATTAATGTACAATTAAATACCTTTCCAACCACTGACTCAAACAATGATAATGAAATATATGTCCACATTTTGTCACATTTAAATTCTCAGCTTGATTTATTATATCACTACATATTGTGCATAAGATATGCATTACCTGTAAACAAATAGATACAACAATATATTCTGAGAATTTGTTTTGGGAATTTTAATTTAGAAAAAAATCATTCTAATACTTACTAACAAAAAATAAGTTGTACATAAACAAAATTACATACGTAGTATCTCTATATAGTTTGTGAAAATTACGTCCGAAATGAAAAATAAAAACAAATAAGCTAAATGTTATCATTTTTTTTTTTAATTTTGTTTATCCCATTTGGGAAAGGCAAAGGCGTCAACCATACAGCCTAGTCTGTATGCAATAAACTATTGTTATTCATTCTTCTTTTGAATTGTTTTGAATTCACAAATCGCCAAACGTAGAGGTTACATATTCATAAATTGCTTCAAAGCATTTTTCAATGGAAAGAAGTTTTTGTAAAGAGCGCGGTAGATCTTGCTGGTGTTTCATTATTTTTGAAATTTCTTCTAATAAAATGTTTCTTTGCAGGGCAAAAGTTGGACATTCGTAAAAAAGGTGATGCAGAGATTGAGGTAAGGTGGTGTTGCACCAGTTGCACGATGGGGAAGAAGTCATGCCTAGCCGGTACAAATGGTCATTGAATCGACCGTGCCCAATTCGCAAACGGCAAATAATAGTAAAAAATCTTCTGTTTATGTAATTGTGTCTATTGAACCAGGGTTGTATTATTTTATTATTTATTTCTCGATACCACTTCCCTTTTATGAGCAAAGTACTATTCCAGTGTTCTTCCCATAGCTTCAATATTTCTTTCTTGATTAGAGCTGTACAATCAGTATATGAAATTGATATGTTTTTTATAGGTACGTCTAGTGTTCATAGTTTTGGCCAGTTTATCTACTTCCTCGTTTCCATATACACCGATATGAGCTGGAGTCCAAAATAATATAATGTCTATTTGATAATTTATTTTTAAATGATGTATCTGATCTCGGATATTATATATTAAATGATTTGTGACTGATGAAAAGGAAGGATTTCTCAAAGCCATCAACACACTCATGCTGTCAGTAATAATAATCCATTTTTTGTATTGGCTGAACTGTTGAATGTAGTTAAGAGCTACAATTATAGCATTCGCCTCAGCAGAAAATATGCTGGCATTTTGGCACATTTTAAAACTATGTCCAGTTTTACTACCTGCATCATACATAGCTACTGCAACACTTACATTCGTCTTTGAACCATCTGTATAAATTGATCGATAATCATTATAAGCCTGTAGACTTTCGTAAACATCATATTTATCTTTAAAATCTTTATGTAGGACAATATGAATGTCACAGAATTTACTAGCATATGAGCCACTATAACAATGTAAAGTAGTACTACAAAATATATTACATTGTTCTTTTAAACTTATAAAATGTGAGAAATTCTTTGAAAGAAAAGTGTTAGTGGAACATACATTTAATTTATTTAAAAGATCATTATTCGAACGCGATAAGAGTTTAAAAAGAAATTTAAGTTTTAAAAATTCAAAGCGAATAACCATTGGTGGTAAATGACATTCGACCTGCATAGAATTTATTGGGGAAGTGTTCATAGCACCTAGTATTAATCGTAAGTTCTTATTCTGTATTTTATCAATAATATCTATGTATTTTGGATCGGAAGCGTAACAAAAGAAAGCATACTCAAAATGACTTCTGACCAAAGCTTTATAAAGCATTAACACAATTTTAGGATCAGCACCCCATTTCAATCCAGTAACGGACCTAATTACATTAGTGGCTTTTAAAGCTCTGCTCACCAAGCAATCAACATATAAATCCCACGTAAGATTTTCGTGAAAAATAACACCCAAGAATTTAACTGAATTATCAATAGGCAAAGTATGATTGCTGTATGTAATATTAATTAGAGGTAGAGAACTGTATTTTGGGCAAAATATTACAACTTTACTTTTTAAAAGGCTAACATTTAAATCAAGTTCTGAGAAGTAATCTGCCAGCTTCACTAGATTATTATTTAATGTTAATTGAATATCTAATACATTAGTACCTTTACAATAAATGACAAGGTCATCAGCAAACTGAAGATTGTTGACTAAATTATTATTAAGAATGGAATTTAGTTTTCTTATATACAAAATATACAGAATAGGACTCAAGATGCCTCCTTGACATACACCTTTGCTCGAAAATCTAGGGCCTAAAAATTTATTATCTATTTTGACATACACTTTTCTATCCGTGAGAAAAGCATATATCCAATAAGCAATTTTTACAGGTAAGAAAGATAATAGAGATTCAAACAAAATACCATGATTAACGTTATTAAATGCACCTTCTATATCAAAAAACACTGCTATTGTATACTCCATATTCTTTTGAGCTGTAGTGACGTCCAAAAAAAAATGTGCTAAGCTTTCTTGAGCCGAAAGTCCTCGCCTAAACCCAAACTGGTTTAAAGGTAAAATTGAGTTCTTTTCTATGAAGAATTCCAATCTTTGTTTGATTAGCTGTTCAAATAATTTACCAGCACAAGACGTTAAAGCGATAGGACGATAAGAATCGGGATGAGATGCAATTTTTCCAGGTTTTAAAATAGGAACCAAGCAGTCCATTTTCCAATTAGGAGGAATTGTGCAATCTTGCCATAAAATATTATAAATTTGTAAAAGCTTATAAAGATTGTCAGTGTTAAGTAGCTGAAACATCTTGTACGATAAACTATCTAATCCACAAGCAGTGTTTTTTCTAGATTTCAGAGCTGCAGTTAATTCGTCAAAAGAAAATGGATCAGTGAGGAATGACTGATTATCTGGTAAACTATTGTCCTTCACAATTGGCCTGTTATTTTGCACAAAGTCAGGCGTGTATTTACGTAAAAAATCACTGACCCACGAAAAATCACTATTTTGCTTTTTATATGTTTTATGTGTAAGTTTTCTCATGTTACCCCATACTACTGAAACTGGTGTCAATCGATTTAATTTTGTACAGAATTCTATCCAACTACTTAGTCTTTCTCTCTTAATGGTAAGTTTTTTAGCAGCTTGTAATCTTTTGAAATTAATATATTTTTCTTGAGAAGGATTATTCTTAAAATCAAGATAGGCTTGCTTGCTTTCCTGGACAGCTTTAGCGCAATTACTATTCCACCAAGGAACTGTTCGATATTTTGATTTTAAGTTTTGAGTAGCAATGTTACGTGATTCGGACCGAGAGGTACGAGAGGGAATTGACTTTTGTGCACATTGATTTAATACCAAACGTAGATAGAGCGCTTCATACAAAAACGCGCTTGAAATCTGTCACCTAATCGACTATACATTTGTACTCGCTGATATATACTTGAATATGCACGCCCGAATGAAAATTACCATAAAGAAAGTACCGTATTTATCGAATTCAACCTTATTCTGCATTATTACGGCAACTATTTTAAGTACAACCGTGGGAAGTTACATCATTTCATACCTAGCTACAGATCAAGCGACGTTTTAGTAATTGCTACAAGAAAATATCAACTTTATACTCTCAAACATAATGCTTGAAATTGCTTATCGCGTTGTCGCTCCAAGGCATGAATGAGATAACACATCGTGATACGAAGCCCGTGCGAGCGAGACAATTGTGATGTACTGACACTGACGCGAAGCGACATGTTTATGATTAAAATAATTGTTTTTACGTATAAATCGAATATTTGAATACATGATAAGATGTGTCATGAGTTTACTCAAGCAAAATATGGAATCCCATCTTTTTTCTGCCGTTTCTGGCTATTGTTACCACAACTTTTGAATGCGCACTTCGGCATGTTTACGTGCCGACAGCTAATCACTCACTATGGAAAGGAACTGCACGAGTAGTGATTGAGCAGTTCTTCACCGGCCTACTTTTCGATCGTTCATGCGTTATCTACGTTTGGTAGTAAATCAATGTTTGTGCAGCTGTCAAAATGATTTGACAAAAAGAGTTGTATGAATCTATTGGATTATTAATAGGGTTACATTGAAAATTATCTAAATCCTTATTAACAATTGAAGAATACAACTTCCAATCAACTAATCTATGATTAATGCGATTGTTAAAATCATTTTCATCCTGAAAATTGTTTTGAGAGTTAAAACATTGTGAACTACTATTGAATGTAATCTTAGTAAATGTTGGCAAATGATAACTGCCCAATGGATCGTCGTGTACTGACCATTCGCAGCGAAGAGCTAATGAAGGAGATACCATAGTCAAGTCCAAACCATTGGGTCTCCAAGAATGAGAACCGACAGTTGTGACCTGACCATCATTCAACAGGACTAAATTGCATTCATCTAAACACTCAAGAATATCCTTACCTCTGGAATCCGATAACGGACATCCCCAAATTGAGTGATGAGCATTGAAGTCACCAGCTATAATCGTCGGCCTATGGAGAGAATTCAAGAAATGTTTAAACTTATTTTTAGAGAAACTGGGAATACAATTTGTTGGACAATATATACTGGCTATTGAAATAGTGTTCTGATTTAGTTCTAAATGTATTACAATTGTTTGAAGAGAGTTGTCAAAATAAGATGTTACTTTTTGATATTTTAATGATGTATGGATTAAAATAGCAACACCATTATGCTTGTTGCCACAGTCATTACGTTCAATATGATAACCTTTGATTTTAAACTGCTTCTGAGGCTTTAGCCATGTTTCACATATAATTGTGATATGAATAAAATGGTCATAAAGAAATATCGTAAAAATAAGTTGATTGCTTAATAAGCTTTGAGCATTCCACTGTACGATATTCAATTGATTGGGGGTGAATTGTGGGGATTTGATTGCTTACCAAAAGTATTTTTTAAGACCTCTAAAACACTTTTAGAATTTATAGAAGTATTTTGAGTATTATGCAAAGAAACACATTTAGTTATGGTTTCAACTAATAATGAGAGACACTTGCTGTCAGTATTGAGCAGTGTAAACAAATCTAAATTATTTTTTGTCTTACTTTCTAATTTGGGAAAATTTAAAGGATTTGTAATATCTGCATAAGAAGCAGGCTTATATTTATTTCTATTTTCAATGATTTTCTGTTTTTTAACTGGGCATATTGGAGACACACTAGTATGATTGCCATCACAATGAATGCAAGTAGCTTTTTCGATAGAAACTGTACAAGTCTTATAGTTATGATTTTCTTTACATATACTACATTTTTCAGAATTTTTACAATATTTTGCCAAATGTCCGTATCTCAAACATTTGTAACATTGCTTAACTGGTGGTATATATTGAGACACATCATGTCTCCAACCACCAATATCTATATGATTTGGCAAAATGGAAGTGGCAAATGTCACTATTACTGTAGTTGTAGGTTGTAATATAAAACCCTCAGTCACATTTATTTTTTTCATTATTCTTTTTATTGTTATTATTTTTTTTGTACTTGTTATCATAGTAAATATTCTCTTGTTTGATATAATGGTAGGTACATTTCTTATAACTCCGGACACCTCAGTTGTAGCAGCAGGAATACTGGCTTTGAATTTGTATTCTTTCAAGAAGGTATTATTATTTAAAAAGGCATTCGCCAAGTCTGGTTTTTCAAAATAAATACCTATCTTAAACTTATTGATATTTCTTAAAAATTTGACGCCTTTGTTAAAGCGCTTTAAACAAGTTGACAAAGAAAGAAGATCTCTTGTTCCAATTGGTTTCTGGATGTCTGATGACTCAACAAAAACCACAAATTCAGTGCCGCTAATTTCTTCCGGATATCTGCGTATATAGTCAGTAACATAATAAGGCTTGTACCTATCTGCATTGCTTATTTCTTCATCACTGTCCGAAGAGGACATATCCGTTTCTACCAACCTTACCTCATCTGTCTCCCTATCTGCATCACCAGACTCCGGTTCATCCTCCTTTTTTTTTCTTTTTCTCGAACTCCGCTTCCCCATATCTGCTTATAATATTATTTAATGCCTATATGTTATATACCTCTTTTGTTTGTGTTTTATTAAGTAACTGACTACAATTAAAAAATTACAAATAAAATATTTTAAAGAGCCCGCCTTTACTATGTGAAGTTCCCGCGCTTTCCTCTTGTTTCTCTAAGTTTTTTCCTAAATGTTATCATTTGTTCAAAATTCAACACACTTTTCCACAGACAATTTTTTTTTTTTTTTTTTTTTTTTTACTATGGGCTCTGTCTTTATAGACAATTCCGCCAACGTCGAGTTCGAAAAAGACACGTTTATGTGTAAGTGTTTTGTTCTGGGTGTAGGTAAAGAAAACGACTTGACCAGTTGTGTTACCTGGGGACAATGCAAATTATTTTGTTAGTATTGTTACTTACAGTTAAGTAAACATCACATTTGGCAGGTTTTTTGTTAATTATTAGTTATAGTGTTAGTAAGTTACCAGAAAGACCCATATTATAATATATACTTCAATAAAATGTTTATTTACATATATAGATATTTGTGTTTTCTCTGCTAAAGTTTTATATTAAATTTTGTAATGTACTTAGCTAATCTGTCTATAACTGTAGAATTCATACAATAGAGTAATGAGTTCATATTGGTTGGACGAGGAGTTTTATCTGGTAACCAGTTGTAAAATGAAGAGTTGTTTTTAGCGCAGTTTAATAATAGGAGATATGCACTTTTCTTATAAATACTTTTTTTTTTGGTATTTCACGGCCACGGTAGCACCATTTTGGCCTGTCATTATTTTATATCTTTCAGTTTTATAATTTACCAAATGTAGACATTATATATTCAAATATTATTTTATAAGTGTCTTCGTTCTTTATGATAGATGGCAAATGACTGGGCAAACTCTTATTTTTATATATACTTAGTAGGCCATCTATCATAATCATTCTATGCAAGTTAAATGCATTACAATTCAGTATGAGATGCTCAAGGGTCTCTGTGCTTGAACCACAATATCGACATGTATCCGAATCATCCAACTTGTAATTCTCTTCAAATGCGCTCTGAACTGACCCCCTAGACAAAGGTAGTTTTCCAATTACAGAGCATAATGCGACTCAGTGGCGCACAATGCCGAATTATGCTGATGCTTAATTGGAACGTGAATTAGTTTTCAAATGCACCAGCAGAGTTCGCTAAGTTCAGTGTTGAAAAAAAGAAATATTCATAGAGTTAGCAATAACCTCTTTAATGTGTAAATAATGTGGTATACATAATAATTGGTTGAAAACTATTTACGGTTATTTTAAGTAATTTGGATTTTGATTATTTCATTACCATTTTTTTGTTTTGAGTAATTTTTGTACCTTCATCCATACTTATATTTATTTTTTAACACAGTTTGAATTAACTTTGCTTATTTCAAAAAAACTACAATGAAACGAAAGCTTTAAAAATTTTTCAACAATAAATAATATTACTAACGATTATATATAAATAAAACATTTCGATCAATGCCAACCTAGAGAAAAAACACTTGTTAATTTTCTGTCACTGAGTTGGTATCGATTGCACGCATCACACGAAAACATTGCTTTTGAGAGTGCTCGTATTACTATTCTCTTTGGAGTGCTCGATTGTGCGAAGTGTTGCTGTAGTTGGAACATTCAACGTTAAGCATTATGCCGCATAATGCGCTCTAGTGCGGTAATTGGAAAACTACCAAATGCCACACACTAACTTTTCCGCAGTCATTCCTCAGAAAAAATGTATGGAGATGACATTAGCTGCGGAAAAAATAGCGTGAGGTTGTCGTAAGCTAATGTCATTTCCATAGATTTTTTCTGTGGAACGACTGCGGAAAAGTTAGCGTGTGGCATTTGTCTAGAGCCTCTGACCATATCCTAACCTTATACGGTTAATTGTTACAACATACTTTCTAGAAGGGTTACGAAGCTTGAAGTACCATGGCTTTTTCGGTATTTCTTCTTGTATATATGCATACCATGTGCCTTTTTCCTTTAAAGTCTCTACCCATTGCTTATGCCACATCGAGTACATTCTATTCTTCAAAATGGAAAAATAATCAGTAAATGGTACTTTAAACCCAAGGTGTATTGGTACATTACTTAATTGAATTTTCATTAATGAATCCGCAATTTCATTTCCAGTTATACCGGAATGCAAGGGAACCCACATAAATTCTATTACTTTAAAACTTTTCTGTAGACGTTGCAAGAATTCTTTTATTTTATAAATGTATACAGTGTGTCCCAAAAAATAGTGTCAAGCGTAAGTCCAGAGTTAGAGCACCTCTTGGAGTACCCGAATCACCCCCATGTATGTTCCGCGATTATTCGTAGTTTTCGAGTAATAATTTTTTTTCTGACTTTTTGAAAATTTTGATCCAAAGAACTTAAAAATTTTAAATAAAAAAAAGTAAAACATATTTTAATGTTTTTCTTTTTGCCACTGAATTATCTTTAGTGCTTCTTTTATGTCTAAAATAATCAGCTTCGTAACTTTAGTGGAAATTTAGAAAACAGTAGTGTAAAGTCAAAATTTGAATGTTAGTGAATAATTACTTAAAAATTCATCTTTAAATTAAAAATCTAAACAGGCGAATTCATGGTTTCTAAGTATGTGTAAAAACTTCTCTAGACTCTCTGCTTTCATAATCATTTAAAAAAAGAAGTACTTAATAGGGCTACTTTGGCTTAAATCGGCCATCAAAGACAGCGAGGTGAAAATTTCATAAAATTTACCAAATTCCTATCAGATGATAAAAAAAAATATCTGGTCTTTTTATAATTTCTAAGGTTCAGATTAATTACAATTTAGCAAAAATTAACTACATGAAACCCATATTTAAATATTTTTCTCGCGGATCACATCGGTTGTAGTGTTGGATGTAACGCAGTACTTACCTGCTAAAAAATTGCCCGAGTGAGAGGATATGAAAGAGACCCCATTATTGCTATCTCTCTCACTCTCATTGGCGAAATGGATAACTGTAACTGAGGAATGCTATTCTTTGTGACAAGGGGATGAGGCGGGGAGTGTAGTCCGAGCGCCTATTGTGTTCTGGCGCCAGTCGTTGCCTGCTTTTGTTTGCGCCTTACGTACGATACGCTCATTTGTGATTATTTGACGAACTTTGCTTTCTTTACGGACCTTGAGTGCGATTACGATTTGGTTTTGTGTGAATACGGGATTTTGACAAATTTGGCATTCTTAACGGACTTTTCAAGCTCTTCATTTTGTGATGTCTTTTTCATCGCAAGAATATGCTCTTATGCATTACTTTTATGGATATGCAAGAGGAAATGCTTCTGAAGCAGCCAGGTTGTTCCGGCAGCAAGTACAAAATGGAGGTGGACCTCAGCCTGAAACTTGGCCTGATCATCGCATGATTTTAAGAGTACATAACTCTTACATGGAAGGACGCCTACCAGGTAGAAGATCGGGGCGCCCATCTGAAATGAGTGACCCAGATACTGTCCAATCAGTGGTCGAAGAAGTGGTGAGAGATCCATCAGTTAGTGTAAGAACAATAGAACGTCGAATCGGAATTCCGAAATTATAAGCACATCGAATACTTCATCAAGAGCGTTTTCACCCATATCACATCTAGAAAGTTCAGCAGCTCAAGCCCGCAGACTACCCGAGAAGGGTGGCATTTTGTCAGGAAATGTTACGGAGACAAGCTGAAAACGAAAATTTCTTTAAAAATATTCTATAGACTGATGAATCACATTTTAAGCGATGTGGGGTGTTTAATGCGCATAACTACCTGTTCACGCTCGAGGAAGAGCGAGTGGCGGCACTGCATTCTAGTCTGTGCAGTGACAGCTTTTTTGGCGGCCGGCCGCATGTGATATGTCAGTTGAGTCGAGTCGAAATGTCATATTTTGTGGTTAGGATGATGTCCGGGCATCCATAAAATATAATACACAATATTCAAGCAAATAGTGGTTTGCGCGGCGCACCTAATATCGGGGTGCGAAAGCCCGCTTTGTGTTGTGCGAAATCGCGTGTGTGAGTCGTGGTGGCCTATTAGGCATTTGTAGTGCTCCGGTCTCCACCGGTGGATCCACTGCAGATCTTCAGGAGCCGCGACTTCCTTCGAGCTAGCTCAGGAAGTCCACCGGCTACGGAGGAGACGGAAGGAGACAATTGGAGCCAAGGTAAGTAATACCAGCTTTCTATGAGTTGGTAGTCAAATAAAATTCAGCAATACATGTCGGTGAAACGCCGACGTGGTGGAGTCTACTTGGGGCACCACCATCTCTTGGTAGCAGAGCGTGGTTCTTAGATTTGAGCATTTGATTAGTATTGTACAATTAATATTGTAATCTTGTTGGTTGTCCAAACGGGCAATACATATTAATTGGTTTTGATTGCTGATTTTAAACCGACTACCAGCTCATTTGTGGACCGATCTCCTTAACTAATTGTCATTGTATATGAAAAATTGAGGTTAAATGTCTTTTGTTGTTCTAGTTAAGTTCTAGCATTTACCTATATTTAAATTTTGGTTTGTTTTTTCATATCTTTGTTTTGCCCTTGACTATTTTGTTTGTTAAGTTGTAAACTTATACTTGAATTTAATTTGTGTAAAAGATTTTGCTGCTAAATGACTTTGCTGTTGTTGTAATACACTATTTTGCTGTGTTAAGTTTTAGCATTTACATTTGATTTTGTTTTGTTTGCCTTTGAATATTGTGTTTGTTAAGTTATTGACTTAATGCTTGAATTTAATTTGTTTGAAAAATTCTGTTGTTAAATGCCTTTGTTGTTCTAGTTAAGTTCTAGCATTTACACTTGATTTTGGTTTGTTTATATATTTTGTTCTGCCTTTGAAGTTCCTCCCGATCTGTTTTATTGTCTGCGGTTGTCGGTCTGTTTGTCCGTGTATTATTATAGTGTTTATTAATTTTGGTGCAAAATGGTCCCGCCAGTCAGCCCGCTTAGTGGTGCCCGCGCGGGTGCACAAAAGATTTTGAGATGGTTTGCTAGTGCCGTCGCTTTGGTAGACCGACCAGACCGAGAACAGGCCTTGTTAATTCGGCATGAGGGAGTACCGGCTCGCTTGAAGGAATTGGAGCAGCTTTTCGTTGCTCATCAACAATATCTGCTCGACCACCCAGCCGAGGGTGCCGCTGAGTTGCGGGCAGTCGACCAATTTAATGCCGATTATGATCAGTGTTTTGAACAGGCGGATGTGATTATAAACAAGGCTCAGGCAATCCTATCCGTCCGGAGGGGTGAGTCGTGCACGCCCGGGGAGGTCAAGCCTACCCCGGCCGGCTTGCTGGGCAGACTGCCCACTTTAGACATCCCAACCTTTGATGGGAACCTGGCTTCTTGGATGGGGTTCATTAACCTCTTTGATAGCCTGGTTCACTCGAGGGACGACCTGTTCCCTAGCCAGAAATTGGCCTATTTGCTCTCTGCCTTACGTGGAGAGGCTGGTGTACTTGTCCAGCATCTACCTGTCAATGATGACAGTTATGATATTGCAAGGGCGTTGTTGACCGCCCGGTATCAGAATGTTCGCTTGCTAGCGGACACACATGTGGCTGCCATTTTAGGGCTGCCACGAGTATCGCGGGTCTCCTCATTGAGGAAGGAGATTTTGAACCCGCTGCTAAGCGCTATTAACGCGCTCAAACGACTTGATCTACCGGTGGACCAGTGGTCCTTTATTTTGCTCCACCTCATCCTCAATAAGCTTCCCATGGAGATGAAAGGGCGCTTTGAACAAAGATACGGGGGCAATAGTGCCTCGTACCTCCCCCCTTTCTCGGATCTCCTCAGATTTTTGGAGGATGAGTGTCGGATGACCGACCACTTGGATCTGGTTCCTATACCGGGACCGAGTACAGGCCGCTATGAGGCGACCCGGGCAGCGCCCCGGAGAGAGCGCCGCCCGTACAAGCAGTATACTGCAGTGCGGCAGAACTCTCCACACAGGGAGAGGCCGTTGCCTTGCAAGTGTTGCAAGCGGGATGGCCATCGTTTGCCGGCCTGTCCCAAATTTGTTGGCCTACGCACCGAGGGGCGTAGGAATATGGCCAAGCAGCGGAATTGGTGCTACCGCTGCCTGGGGGCCCATATGGCATCGGCTTGCCCCCACCCACGAGATTGCCACTGTTGTGGAGGGGCTCACCACCCCCTTTTGTGCTTCAACAATAGAGACACTCGTGAGGTGGTGAGAGAGAGGGACTCGCACACGGGCGGGGGCCCTCCTAGGTCACCCACCTCTCCGAGGAGATCGGAGGGGCGTGCCACCCCTCCGCGGAGATTGGACAGGCGCCCCCCCTCCAGTGAGAGGATTGGGCGCCCCACCCCCCCTACGGGCGGGGGGGATCGACGCGCCGCTTATGAGGCGCCACCGCGGGATTGGGCCGCGGTAATTAGGGAGCCACGCCGGGAGCCGATACGCTTCTCTCCCCCTCTGATGGAGAGACCTCGTTTATCGCGGGCTCCCCCAACTTTCGCCCATCATGGGCACCGCCCGGCCCCCCGATGCCGCTTTGATCGGGGCCAGTACGTGCCGGATTGGGACCCGCTCGAGCGCCTTGAGCGCCCTATTCCTCCGCCGCGCACGCATTTTTCTTCGGACCCCCCTTCCCCCCCGTTGCGGGGAATGCGGGAGGATTTTCACTAAACCAACTGTCGGCTGCAACCCCCCCACAGGAGCAGGTGCTGTTACCAACAGCCTCCGTACAGGTGTGGGGCCCGAGGGGCACCTTTGTTTTAGTTCGCGCCCTTTTGGATACGGGAGCTCAGGGTTGCATTGCCTCCAGCTGGCTGGTCCGGCAGTTGAGTTTGAACACATCTCCATACCTTGAATCGGTACGAGGAATCGGAGACCTGCGGATCCCGGATCCGATCGGTCAGGTTTTGTTCTCCTTCTCCCCCCACTTCTCTTCAGCGCCCAAAATTGGCGCTACCGCGATTGTTTATGAGAAGGTTGTTGGTCAGCTTCCGCAACAGCACGTTTCGCGCGCTGTCGTTGATGCGACATCAGGATTGACCTTGGCTGACCCTTCCTTCCACCGAACCGGTCCGATTCACTTATTGCTCGGTGCCGATGTTCTAGGCCGCGTGTATTGTGGGAAGAGGAGAGAGTTACAGAAGGGTGGGCTGGTAGCCTTATCTACATCGCTTGGGTTTGTAGTGATGGGACCAGTTAGGCATAACCCACCATCTCCATTGGTGGACAGTTACATAACTGTTAGCTCCACCTTATCGGATGTCCTTCAACGGTTTTGGGAGGTGGAAGAGCCACCTACCGTGAAGCGAGTGAACCCCTTGGACGAGGAGTGTGAGTTGTTCTACCAGAACAATACAGGTCGCCTTCACTCGGGACGGCTGATCACTCGTTTGCCCTTTTTGTCAGTTCGCCCCTCACTTGGCAGCTCCCGGCCGTTGGCCGAGAAGCGGCTGCTGTCCATGGAGCGTCGTATGAGTAGGAACTCCGACCTCAAACAGAAGTATGTCGACTTCATGCGAGAATATGAGCAACTGGGGCACATGTCGGTCTCGCGACTGGACTGGCGAAACGAGGAACATAATTTTCTTCCTCACCACGCGGTTTTGAAACCTTCCACCGGGAAGATACGCGTTGTTTTTGATGGGTCAGCTCCTACGTCTACCGGAGTTTCGCTGAATCAATGTCTGCATGCTGGACCGAAGTTGCACCACGAGGTGGGTGATGTATTGACCAACTTCCGTCGCCATGCCGTCGTCTTTGTGACCGATATCCGGATGATGTTTCGGCAGACTGTGATTCACCCGGACGATAGACGATATCAGCTCATATTATGGAGGGAGGATCCCAGGGATCCCATGCTGGTCTACGAGCTGAACACCAATACATACGGTTTGCGTTCGAGCCCCTTTGTGGCAATTCGCTCACTTGTGGAACTCGCTGAACGTGAGCGGTTACGATACCCTCGCGCATCCTTGGTTCTCAAGGAGGATGCATTTGTGGATGATATTTGTACGGGCTCCTCTAGTGTCGAGGAAGCCTTGATTTTGCGAGATGAACTAATTGCTCTTCTCGGGGCTGGTGGTTATGAACTGAGGAAGTGGATGTCCAACTCACCTCAGCTTTTGTGTGACTTGCCAGACGACCACCAGCAGGAGCCTCATATTTTTGAGAATGCCAACACTCCAGATTTACTGTCTGTTTTGGGAGTGCAATACAGACCTGTCCAGGACACGTTCACCTATCGATTGGAGCTGCCAAGCCCCAAGGTCTGGACGAAACGGTTGGTTTTGTCTACAGTAGCTCGTACCTTTGACCCAAATGGCTGGATTAGTCCCATAGTGTTTTGGATGAAGTGCTTCCTACAGGAACTTTGGTCAGCTGAAGTGTCGTGGGATGAGCCCCTCTCGGGCCGTTTGCTGCGAGATTGGGAGTCCTTCATGTCGTCTCTCCCCGACATTAACCGTGTTAGTATCCCTAGACATATACTGCCTAAGGGACGGTTTACGGCCAGCCTTCATGGCTTTTGTGACGCGTCTGAGAGTGGATACGCAGCCGTCGTATATATCCGGACGGTTGATGATAGAGGAGCTGTTAAGCTCCACTTGCTAATTGCTAAGAGTAAGGTTGCTCCACTTCGGACTCGATTAACGATTCCGAAGTTAGAATTGTCTGGAGCTACTCTTCTGGTTCGGTTGATGAACCACGTTGTTGACACCCTGGGACGTAGTGTGGACTTTGAGTCGCTCTTTGCTTGGTCCGACAGTCAGGTTGTCCTGTGTTGGATTAAGAACTCCGTCCACTCCCTGGAAGTATTTGTGGCCAATCGGGTATCCCAAATACAGGCCTCGAAGGCCACGTTGATTTGGCGCCACGTGCCAGGTGAAATAAACCCTGCTGACTGTGCATCACGTGGCAGCGAAGCCCCTCAGCTTATTGACCACACTCTGTGGTGGGGTCCCGAATGGTTGTTACAGCCGTCTTGGCCTTCCACACCAGCTGTGGTGAAGGTACCAAATCCGGGCTTGCGTGTTCACGCTGTCGAGACTATGGCGGCTCCAGAGCGGGAATTTTTATTAGACCGCTACAGTTCTCTGGACAAGTTGCTCGGCGTGACCGCTTGGATAAGAAGATTTATACGAAATTGTCGACGGCCTCAGGACAAAGATTTGTGTCCGGTCCTCTCACCGCAGGAGCGCCAAGATGCTCTTCTGCATTGGGTGCGTATGACCCAGTCTAGAGCGTTTGAACCGGAACTTAAGATTTTCCGTACCGGGACGTCCAAATTGAAGGGACCCTTGGTGCGTTTGACTCCCTTTCTGGATGATAAAGGATTGTTGCGTGTAGGAGGCCGATTGAGGCACGCTAACTTGCCTTATAGATCACGTCATCCCCTGTTGCTCCCCAAGAACGGACCATTGGTGCGATTGTTGATCATTGATCGCCATGTGAAGAATGCTCATGCCGGATGTAATGCATTGACCGCGCTCCTCCAACGGGAGTTTTGGATTTTGTCAGCGCGAAGAATAATCCGATCTGTTATCTTTCGATGTCTGCCCTGCTATCGTTTACGCCCCGAGACGATGCAGCCCCAAATGGGTGATTTGCCTGCTGATCGTGTGAATGAATCGATGACCTTCTTAGGAGTTGGAACTGATTTTGCGGGACCATTCACTATAAAAACGTCGCGACTCCGTAATGCTAAGACTGAAAAGGCTTACTTGTGTGTGTTTGTTTGTTTGGCCACTAAAGCCGTTCATTTGGAGGTGGTGAGTGCGCTCACCATGGACGCTTTCTTAGCAGCGTTAGGCAGATTTGTCTCCCGCCGGGGACTGCCTTCTCTAATTCGGTCCGATTGTGGGACGAACTTCAAGGGCACTGATAGACATATAAGAGAAGTTTGTGAATTTTTAGATAAAAATAATATTGAGATCGGATCCACACTCTCCCGTAGGGGGGTAACATGGCGATACTCCCCGCCGTCTTGCCCTCACTGGGGAGGGATTTTTGAATCTGTTGTAAAGGCCGCCAAGACTCACCTTCGCCGCGTTATTGGGGAGACTATTCTCACGTTTGAGGAACTCGCGACGGTGTTTCATAAGATTGAGGCGGTTCTCAACTCGCGTCCGTTATGTCCGTTGTCTACCGACGCGAACGATTTGCAGGCCCTCACGCCGGGCCATTTCTTGATAGGCAGACCACTTAACGCCCTGCCCGAGTATCCTTATAGAGATATCAATCCCGGACGCCTTTCGCGGTTTGAGTTGCTCCAGCAGCTTACCCAGAGCTTCTGGCGCCGCTGGCACCTTGAATATTTACACATTTTGCAACAGCGCGTTAAGTGGTCAGATAAGACAAACCCACCGAGGGTTGGAGACCTCGTGTTAGTGAAGGACCCAAACCTGCCACCCTTACGTTGGCGTCGCGGACGCATTGTCCAACTTACTCTAGGGTCTGATGGTGTGCCCAGGTTTGCCGAGGTCCTAGTTGGGGATTCTGTTTTGAAGCGCGCGGTCGCTACTCTTTCTCGCCTCCCCTTAGACTGATTTGGCGGACAGTCCGGGACTGTCCGGAGCGGGGGGATGTTCACGCTCGAGGAAGAGCGAGTGGCGGCACTGCATTCTAGTCTGTGCAGTGACAGCTTTTTTGGCGGCCGGCCGCATGTGATATGTCAGTTGAGTCGAGTCGAAATGTCATATTTTGTGGTTAGGATGATGTCCGGGCATCCATAAAATATAATACACAATATTCAAGCAAATAGTGGTTTGCGCGGCGCACCTAATATCGGGGTGCGAAAGCCCGCTTTGTGTTGTGCGAAATCGCGTGTGTGAGTCGTGGTGGCCTATTAGGCATTTGTAGTGCTCCGGTCTCCACCGGTGGATCCACTGCAGATCTTCAGGAGCCGCGACTTCCTTCGAGCTAGCTCAGGAAGTCCACCGGCTACGGAGGAGACGGAAGGAGACAATTGGAGCCAAGGTAAGTAATACCAGCTTTCTATGAGTTGGTAGTCAAATAAAATTCAGCAATACATGTCGGTGAAACGCCGACGTGGTGGAGTCTACTTGGGGCACCACCACTACCATTCGTGGAGTATTGAAAATCCACACCTCACAAGGGAATCGAATTTCCAAGAACAATTTAGTATCAATTTGTGATCAGGCATCCTAAACGGACAGCTGATTGGTCCGTTCGAACTACCGGACCGACTGAACAGCGAGGCCTACTTGCAATTTCTACGACGTGATCTCGGCGTCTTATTAGAAGATGTAGACCTATTAACGCGGAGAAATATGATTTTTCAAAACGACGGCGCTCCATGCCATTTTGCTAGAAATGTTAGACAACATTTGTCTGAAACATTTCCAGGCAGATGGATCGGTCGTGGAGGGCCCATTGCGTGGCCGCCACGGTCCCCTGACTTGAACCCCATAGATTTTTTCGTCTGGGGATACTACAAGGAATTAGTATACGCCAAGGACATTACAAACGTCACAGAACAAAATTAAGACAAGCGGAAGAAACAATAAAAAACAACAGAATTGCATTTATAAATTTAAAAGAAAACTTTTTTAGACGATGTAGAATATGTATTGAGCACGAAGGTCGTCATTTTGAAAACTTTCTTTAAGCGATCGAATAATAAATACTTTGAAAATAATGTTTTGTTTCATTTATTAAGTTATAATAAACCTTCAAAGGTTATTAAAGATGGCAGCAGGAACAGTTATTTTTGACCTTAAAATAATAAATTTTTAGCTTTTCTACAATCATTTTTGGTTTATTAATAAATAATTGGAATTTAAAAAAAAATTATTCAGAAGTCGAGTTTTATGAAATTTTCACCTTGCTGTCTTTGATGGCCGATTTAAGCCAAAGTACTTTTTTTAAGTACTTTTTTTTTAAATTATTATGAAAGCAGAGAGTCTAGAGAAGTTTTTACACATACTTAGAAACCATGAATTCGCCTGTTTAGATTTTTAATTTAAAGATGAATTTTTAAGTAATTATTCACTAACATTCAAATTTTGACTTTACACTACTGTTTTCTGAATTTCCACTAAAGTTACGAAGCTGATTATTTTAGCCCAATCGCCCAATTTTTGTTAACGAGTCATAAAAAGCAGCTTTTACTTCATTCTTAGTTTTTGAGCCATCAGTGTATATTTTCCTATATTCCCCTTTCTCTCTGTCTATATATTCTAGAAACTCCATGTTGCTAAAAACTTTGTCATTTGAACAAACGGGTCTAGTCAATTGTACTTCTAATGACCCCAAATCCCATTTGTCAGATTTGTTTATACCTTTAAACTCATTTTCCAGTTCTTCTTTCTGTAAGTCTTCTAAAAATACCTTATTATTTTTAAACTTTTCATAATACTGACAGTTAGCTAACACTTTTACAAAAAACTTTTCTGATAAATATTTCGCCCTAATAAGAATAGGTGAAATTCCACTTTCAATCTCTAGGGAATTAATAGGAGTTGAACACATTGCTCCTGTAATTATTCTAAGTCCTTTATTTTGTACCACTTCTAATTTGCGCAATAAAGGATAAGCTAAAAACTTACTATATACAATTAAGCCATAATCGTAATGGCTTCTAACAATTGCCTTATAAACCATATTTACAATTTTAGGGTCCATTCCCCAACTAACATTTGTTAAATACTTCAAAATATTTACAGAATTTTGCATTTTAACAATGATATTATTTACATGTGTTTAAGACACATGTAAATAATATCATATCACTTTAATTTTGTATCAAAAACTATTTAATCAATTTTAATTTGAATCAAAGTATTGTCTTCATTTTTGTTAAATACCATAACACTTTTTGAGGATTTAAGTTTAATTTTAATCTAACCTTATAATATGCATATAAATCATTAAGTGTGCTATTAAGGTCACTCTGGGCCTTTATTAAATTCCTGTTTGTTGTATATATTACCAAGTCATCTGCGAATTGCAGCATACTTACTCCTTGCATTCTAACAAATCTATAGCAGTAGTAAAGTAGTATATAAAGAATAAAGCAAAGGCGACAGAGTAGCTCCTTGCATAACACCTTTGTGTACAGTGACTTGATCATAAAACTTATCATTAAACTTAACAGATATATTACGACCATAAAAGAGATTAAATATAAATCTAAGTATCTTACCGGGTATATGATACGAATGAAGTATTTTTACGAGTGTAGCCAAATCTATATTGTCGAAAGCGCCTTTCACATCTAAAAATACACTAACTAAACTAGAGCAATTAAAAAAAGCTTTTTGAATGTCCCCAGCAAATTTCACTAGACTGTCCACACTTCCCATCCCCTTACGGAAACCATACTGTTCAAATGGAATAATATTGATTGACTCGACATAGTATTCTAATCTATTCTTAATAATATTTTCAAAAATTTTCCCTATACAAGAACTTAGTGATATTGGTCTATACGAATGGGCTAATAGCGGGTTTTTATCAAGCTTTAAAATTGGTATTACAGAAATCGTTTTCCAACTAGGAGGAATTAGATTTTCTCCCCATAATTTATTAAAAATATTTAATAATATAGTTCTACAGTTTTCATGCATATTTTTAATTAAAACATAAGGGATATCGTCAGGACCAGGGGTTGAGTTCCTCCTACTATCTAGAGCCAGCTGAAATTCTGATTTAGTGAAGGGTTTATTTAAATGTAAATTAATTGTGTTACTATCAAATAACTCATTTAACTGCTCAGATAGACCTGAAACCTGTTCTGAATACATTTTAGCTGCAAATGAACGCACCCAGCTATCATCTCTGATAATTTCTTTAGGTCTTTTACTATTAAACTTTTTGATAAAATTCCATATTCTAGAAACCGGAGTGGTACGATTAAAACTTGAACACAAATGTCGCCAACGTTCTATCTTTTGCTCTTTAATGATTAATTTCTTTTTTGCATCCAATTTTCTATATATAATATAATTTTCTAAGTTGGATAATGATTATACATTCGCAGTGCTAATTTGCTTCGCTCTACCACTTCTGAACAAGTTTCATTCCACCAGGGTACAGTATTTTTTACGTACATTCGTTCGCGACATTTTACACGTTTCGGAACGCACCTTTCTTTCAGTTTATTGACAAATTCAATAAACATGTCTTATTAGTTGGGTACTTGGTGGGTACTTGGGTATATGTGTTCTGTGCTGTCGCTCGTCGATTCAAACCTATAATTTGTGATTCAAACGTTGCTTGCGGTCCGGTGCGGTCCGGGTTGTTATGTACTTATCTACGAAAGTCGATTTTTATTTTTAAGTACATACCACATTTGTCTATAAATAAACGCTACTCATTAGATTTAGAACGTGCGTTGAATTTGAACACATGTGTTGCTCTTGAAATCATACTATTTAGTCTTAATTATAATTACACAACGTGCGCAACAAAATATATGTTGCTTATTCAGACACTGCTAACAACAAAGTGTTATTTGTTCAGAATTGTGTTACAAATCTGTTCTTTAATTTAAGTCAAAATACGTTATATGTCAAAGTTCCTTCTTGTGTATTGTCTTTCCTATTATAATATATAATTTCCAATCCCTTTAGGTCGCATTTGATAAGAGTGATATGATATTGATAAGGCTTTAACGTGATATCATTTACTTCCACTATTTACAAGTATGAAAATGTGTTATAAACATTAAATAAACAGCTTGTAGCAATGTAAATTGTTTGGTGTGAACACTACAGTGAACATAATGCCAGGCAAAATTAAAGTGAAAGTATTGGCTGGAAGAAACCTTCCAGTCATGGACAGAGCTGGTGATACTACCGATGCTTTTGTGGAGATAAAGTTTGGCGGAGTGACCCACAAGACGGATGTTTGCAGAAAATCATTGAACCCACATTGGAACAGCACTGAATGGTATAGATTTGAGGTTGGTCCTATTATTAATCCCAGAAAAGTAAAGTACCATACAAATTTGGCATTTGTAACTGTATTATTTATTACATCATCACATATACATCCCCACCAAGGGGCTCGAGCCTACCCTATGTTAAAGTGATTAGGCTTTAGTCAACCACACTGGCCCAGTGCAGATTGGTCAACTTCACATACACCAAAGAATTTCTTCGCAGATGTATCCAGGTTGCCGCTTGATTTTTTCCTTCACCTTTGGTACATGGAGGTACATTTTGCAAATTCAACATTTTGCAAATTTAACATTGCCGTCCAAAAGGGTCTCATTTATATTATTTGTATTATCTATATTTGATTGTACATCCTAAACAAATTATTCCGAAAGCTATCACCTTTCAAACAATACAAGTTTTATTGATTAACAATATTCTTCTTCTAAGAAGCTATTGCTTGAGGCTATTGCTTGAGGCAACCTGCATACATCTGCAAAGAAATTTAATGGTGTATGTGAAGTCAACCAATCTGCACTGGGCCAGCGTAGTTGACTAAGGCCTAATCATCCTAACATAGGGTAGGCTCGAACCGCTCGGTGGGGATGCGTATATGAGCTGTGATGAGAAGAAGCTATTGATTGATTAAAGAAGATTGGGCTTAGATTAGAAAGCGTAACATTCTCCAATTAATTGAATTCATAGTCTATTTGAGATGGAACCTAAATAATCACACACATTAAATAAAACCAAGAATACTGCCATGGTAGATCATTGTTTATTGTAATATAGTGTTTTAATGAATATGTTTATTGAGAATGATAAATAAACAACTTGAAACTGTTTTTTCATACAGCAAAAGTGTAGTAGTTTCTTTGGTTTCAACATTTGGCAAGGATACAATTTTAGTGGTGTGTGCTGTAAGACTATTTTTAAAAGTGTGTCTGGCGTCTGTCTGCATTAATTTTGTTTGTTTATGTTCATTATGTTCTTTTTTGTGGTGTTTTATACAAATTATGAATAATACATTTTTAAAACTTAAAAAATGTTAGCCAAGCTACGATATGTAATTTTATACAACTTTTCATATGGTGTTCCAACATGCAGAAAAAAGTAACACTCTTGATTTCTATACTAATGGACAAACCTGCAGCACCTTTTCAGTTTTAAGGATGCTTAAAGGATTGCAATAAAAACTATTTTGATTAACAATAGGTGGATGAATCAGAGCTACAAGATGAACCATTACAATTAAGGCTCATGGACCATGATACATACTCTGCCAATGATGCCATTGGAAAAGTTGTCATCAGCCTGGCACCACTTTTAGCTAGAGAAGCAAACAACACCAAGGCAACTGCTGCACCACAAGGAGGTAATTTTTTATATTTTTACATGTGGTATATATTTTTACACACAGCAGGGAACTTCTTGGCCTTTATTACATTAGATGACAAGTGAGGGATAAGGCCCAAGGTGAAAGCGAGCTACACCTGGACTTCTCAACGACTGAGAAACGGACTACTTTATCTCTCACTGTTAAAACAAAATAATGTATTTACCTTGTCATTCTAGTGACAAACTATAAACAAGACAAAAATAAATCAGTGACAGGTAGACTATGCAGATTTAAAGATCCATTATTTTTTTCGGAGGTCAAAGATGTTTTTTGTATTTTGTCAGATATTTATTAAAGAGGAAGTGAGTAACTAAAACATTCTCTTTTCCTGCAGGTGCAGTGTTATCAGGATGGATTCCTGTATTCGATACAATGCATGGTATACGGGGCGAGCTAAACGTTATCGTCAAAGTGGAGCTGTTCTCTGATTTCAACAAGTATAAAACTTCAAGCTGCGGTGTACAATTCTTTCATTGTGAGTACTGACTGTTATGGTTTCAAATTTGACATTTTGCACAATTACACAATAGCCAAACAACTTTCTTTAACTGGCTTTTTCTGTCAGATTATTTATTTTTCCAATATAATACAAACTTCTTTATTCCTTTTTTTTTCGAGAGGAATGCGTGACCGCACCGTACTCGCCATTGGCTAGAAGACGAGCGTGTGTGGGGCTCTCCTAGCGGAATGCCGGGCCTACCCACTAAACCCCCCTGTTGTTGTCCGTGCCCTTATGGGCGCGCGTGATAGGGTCCACACTGCAACTACCACTACCAACAAACTTCTTTATTCCTGGGACTTAAGCTTCTGGCGTAGTTGTCTCTGATTATCTTAGTCCTTAACGATCCTCAATTTTCCAGGTCCAATGATTCCTCCTGGGTATCGAGCCACGTCAATACACGGTTTTGTTGAAGAGCTGGTGGTCAACGACGACCCAGAGTACCAATGGATCGACAAGATACGGACGCCCAGAGCATCCAATGAGGCTCGACAGGTCGCCTTCATTAAACTTAGCAACCAGGTTAGTGTAAATCAGCAACAGAAATTGAAATTTGAATCAATGAATACTTAATCTTTGAGTTAGAAATAGCAAGAGGACCGATAAACTAAATAGGTATATCTATTAATTGGATCTTCTTGAGAAAACTGGCGATCTTACAGAGGTAAGATTAAGAATTGATTACTGACAAATAGAGATTTGTTGGTGCACAACAAAGATGGCGACATGGCGTTGTTACAGCGCGAGGCCGACCCTACCGCCTATCTCAAAGCGGTCACTCGCTATCGCTTTCGTGACAATAGAACAATAGTTTTAATGTCACAGGTGACATTAGATCTACTGTTCTAATGTCACAAAAGCGATAGTGAGTGATTCATAAATGAGTTAGGCGGTAGCCCCCAGATGGGAAATGTTTAGAGCAATGTTGATGTACAAGTGCTTAATAGTGGTAGACATATTATTTAATAATCTATGGTTTACAATATAGTCTCTCAAACGAGGGGGAAAAAAGAACTCTATTACTTTATGAATTTCAGTATAATGACAAATTCAATATACTAAGTCCATTGACGTATACATAACCTAGACATGCTGTCCGGTGCTCACTTTGTTGGTGCCTATAGGCTAGATGAATAAATTTTTTTATTGCTTTAATAGAAGCTCATTTATATAATAAACAGAAAGAAAAAATCGGTTTTCGAATAACTATTAAAACAACCAAGATATAAGGTGTTAAAGATTTTTCTAGCAAAAAGGCAATTTTACATGGAGTTTTTATGGCCTGTATGGCCGTACTCAACAATGACGTCACGATTGATGTCGGATCTCTCTGTCTAATCGTTTCCAAATTAACAGCTTTAAATACTTGTGTGTATTTCTAAACCGATTTTAATTCTAATTTCACATGATTGCATCTTTTTCTAAGAAGTGCAAATTAGAATTCTCATCATCCCAATTGTCACTATACGCCGCTTAGTCGATCGCGAGCCATCGTGAGACGTAGCCGATGTGCCGTGAAGATTGTGTTGCAAATTTTGCTTAAAATATGTCTTAAAACTTTAATGTGACAATTGCGAACACTGTTGCTAGTGCGTGTGAATATTGGTTTTGTATTCGAGGTGTGTATTACTGAGTATAATTACTCAGTAATACACTCTATATATCTTGATTAAAACAAATAAAAATGGTTTCCAAACTGCGATCTATGCTCGATCGCCACCTAATGGCCATAGTTTTGCCGTCTCTTTTACTCTCATACAAGCGAGCGAGTACGCTACATGTACGTCGCACTCAGTCCTGACACAATTAGTCTTCGCAACAGTTTGTCTAGGTTACGTATACGCCAATGCCTAAGTTATATTACCAACCCTATTAAACTGTAATTTACTCACTTGAAGGTGCAAAGATTGGTGGGCCTTAAGGCAGCGGAGTTGGGTGCCAACGCAGTGGTGGGATATCAGCAAGACTTCGACCTGGAAGGGGAGGCGGGTGTCGTGGCGAGAGCTATCGGTAAATCTATACTAATATTATAAAGAGGTAAAGTTTGGGAGTTTATTTGATGAAGTGTCATGACTCTGGAACTACTGAATCGATTTTGAAAATTCTTTCACATGTAAGCAGTAGTGGCTGAGTGACATAGGCTGTATTCGATTGTGATAAATAGTAGTTTTTAATGTGAAATACAAATCTTTGTCTAGCGATTTCGAGAAAAACGGGCTGATGCGTTGATTTATCGGCGTGATAAATGTAGATTATAAATGCCATTTACAGTACATTCTAAGAAATACTATGAAAATAACCAAAGGTTCAAACAGATAATGCAAAAAAACGATTTCAAAAAGTTAAAAATAATATAAGAGTAGGTTTACATCTATGTCGCATGAATAAGAAATGGAACTCTGTTAGCGCATGTGTTTCCTCCTACCAATACTGGGTCCTTTAAAAGAGGCGTTATAGAGCACCTTGCAGGTCGGCAAGGTGAGGTGGCTAGTGTGGCATTTAATCACTCTCCCGCACTAGTTATCTTCGTATTTGGACTCTATTTCCACTTACCACCAGGTGAAATAGGGTCGTTTGCTTGGCCTTTGATAGGACAAAAAATGTACAGACAACATCAGATTTCTGTATTGAATTTATTGCCAAATTTTAAGATTCTAGGAGATCATTGCTGGGCACTGACTTCAATATAGCAATGTGATGTTGTCTGTACCTATTCTTATATTATTTTTAACTTTTCAGTGTTTTTGAAGTCGGTTTTATTTTTGTGGTTTTGAGTGGCGGCCGCGTACCGGCAGACGCAACGTTTGTGGTTGAGGCACCGGAAGGTTGATATACTATCTGCAGACCTAGCACGGCGCGTGGACTATAGAGGAGAAAATTACTAACCCTAGCCCCGTCTCGCTTCATTGTTATATGAGAGAGCGAGAAGAAACAGCAATAACACAAGACCGATCGGTGTAGAGATCCTAGGTAGAGGCATATGTCCAGCAGTGGGCGTCTCTCGGCCGGAATGATTATGTCGAAGTTATTTCCAACTCTATTACAAGGACACAGAAATTTCTTTGTAAGAGGATTGTTTTTGTTCCATTTGTTTGTTAGGCACCGCAGTCAGTATCGCTCCGGTCCCTTTGCCCAGTCAGCCTATGAACATTCCACCTTGTACGCAACAGTGAGTATTAATAGTACCATCACAAATCACAAGATCACTATAGCTTTCACGAATAATATCTACATAACTCAAAAAGAATACAGCTTACATTACTTGATTGATATATTAGTGTATTTTATGTAACTCTTGGCATATACAAAAATAGTAATTTTCTTGTATATCTATTTTCTGCTTTGAACAATAAAATATATGAATATTACTTTGTATATGTAGCATAAGAGAGAAAGCTTTAACAAATAATATCTACCTACATAAGTCAAAATTAATACAGCTTACTTTAATTGATTGATGTATCGGTGTATTTTATATAAATCCTTGCATATTATTTACATAAAGAGTACGTTTCTTGTTACAAAAAGTATTTTTATTTATGCTTTATACAATAAAATATTGTCATTGTAACAGTGTATATTATATAGCATAAAGAAATTAGTGACAACCTTCTATTACTTATTAGGTAGACAATTTAATTCAGATATTATTATACTAATTAAAAAAATGTTGCATGGTGTGCCGTGTGTGTCGCTTCCAATTGTATTTGAAATCATAGACAGTTGAAAAAGTATTTGGACATTTTGGCGACAGATGACAACACCACTGACCTTAATCAGTACTATCAGACTCACCAAGAGGAATTGCAAAAGCTATTGACGATTCTCAATCCCAAAACTCCATCTCTTTTGGACGAAACAGATAACGTGGACGACGACGATAAAAGTCTGCTGACTAGACAATCAAGCGTCAAAAGTTATTCTGGCACTCTCTCAATTTATCAAGATGATTATATTTCTCAAAAAAGCTTAAGACACATCGCGGAAGACCAAACGGATTTGAACAAACTTCTCAATCGTGTCGACGAGGGCGAATCATCTTCAGGTCCATTGAAAAAAATTAAAAAGTTCAAGACCAATTTCTTTTTAAAGCGATTAGGTAGTATGCGGACAAAAAGATGTGAGAAGCAAGATGACCAAATCTCGATTAAATCCAATTCTTCTGACACGTCACGGATCTCTTTAGCGGACATCAAAAATGAAATCAAAAAGTTTAAAAGAATAAGGAAACCAAAGTTTCGTAAAACAAATACGAATGACCATGACGAGGGGATAGGCATGGCGTCTATTCTTGCTAGATCGGTGATTCATGTTCACACAAGCCTGGCGTGTATTGCAGAAACCCAGGACTCTGAACATTCTCCTAATTCAACGATGAGACGTACCAGCGAATCAGAACCTACCATAACTAAGTCAGAGGAAGAAAAGACTAGAATGAGTAATAGTAATAATTGTTTCATTTCTGATACAACAGAATTTGATCATAGTGATGTACCCGAAATTCATTTTACATCCCTGAAAAACATTAACTCTGACGAAACGGAGCTTCCTACAGTACATCGAAAATTATCTGAATCATGTCCGTCTACGCCATTAGCTTGTAGGAATGACAATTTTCTGAAACTACCGGGAGAGGCAGGATATTTCGGATCGGTCTCTTCTGCTCTGTCTGGCGAAAGTTCTGATATATATTCTAGTTCGGATGAAGAGGATGAAAGTTCTGATGTAAAAACTGATAACGAGAAATCTATCGAAACAACTAGCTCTGTAGTGCGCTCAGTTATGTGCCATGAAATTGACCCAAGTTTTGTTGCCCAGATGGATCGAAAATTAAGTATTCTAGAAACAGCAAATACTGACGCGACTCCAAACAAGTCACCAGAACCTTGTAGTCAACAAGAACCAACAGTTCCTATAGAAAATAGTGCTGATCTCCATAATGCTGATGATCCTAAAAATAGCAACGATGAAATAAGTGAAACCGCGGAATCACCAACAACAATTGTCAAAGACACAAATATGTTCGTAGCTCCAAAATCACATAGTCATCATCATTTCAAATTTCATAATCCTTTTGTACATAAAAAGATTGAAAGTATGAGTGTACCATCATCTCCGATAGAAACGAGAAGCTTTGTATATCGCTCCTCTAAACGAATAAAACGCCAGTTATCAAAAATTTCTCAAAGTGACATGATAAAAAGTCTTTCTCATTATTCTTTGATCCCTAAAAAGAGTCAAGTTCAGCCTAAAGCTGCTTTAAGCCAGCCAGGTTCTTCGTCAGATGTAACATCAAAAGTAACACCTAGCGAAACTGTGTTAGGGTCTCCTTTTCTTTCCTATGCAGATTTACTTAGTTTAGATAAAGAACGAATAGAACCTAATAAGTTGCACAAAAGTGATGAACTCCACCGTCCAAATGTGTCAATGTATATAGGATCGGAGCCCGTTTCAAGAGCATCACTGACTGGAACTGTGTGTCCAGATGATTTACGCATTGTCCACCACGCTCATAAAAAGGAAAAGTCTACGTTGAAACCCACAGGATTGGTTCACACTGCTATAGAAACGATACTAATGGATAGAGTTCAGTCTTTACTTATTCCTACTTCGCCAGAGCCAGTAAACGTTCAGAAAAAATTCTTCGACGACGTCACTGAAAAACTTGAAAAAGTGGAAGAGGCAAGGATGTCTAATATGGATTTGACATCGTCTTCATATTCAACAATAAAAAACACTAACTTTGACAGCACCCGAGAAAATGTCATAAATGATGTACAAAAAATACAGAAAACTAAACATCCCGAATCTATAGGCTTGGTACATTCAGCAGTGGAAACTGTTCTGTTGGATAAAGTAAATTCTATTTTAGCTTCTCCATTTGACTGCGTATCTTCAGAAAAAAATAAAAAAATTGAAACAGGTTTCAAAAAGTCAATGAGGACAGTTAATGAGGAATATGCACCAACTGGTTCGATTGGTAATAAAATCATAGAAAGTAATAAAACAGACACAACAGCAGATACTGCTAGCAGTTCATCTATATCACATGAACGCATTTTTGCCGACGATATAGATATTAAGCATGAAAAATCAAGAAGCTTAACAAACGTTGCAATAGGATCAACACTTGTAGATAAAGTTCATTCCCTATTTAGTGGCAAAGACCACAATAAGTCAATTGAAAGTACCATCAGTACTGGTGAAAGTAAAAAATTCCCTGGTTTGATACAAACTGCTGTTGAGACAATGCTTATTGACAACGTTCAATCATTACTTCCGAAAGCTGAGGACGAGATCAAAGATGTTAAGTCAATGCTGGTAGATAAGGGTTCTATTTCAAAAGAACGAAAGCTTATTCGTCAGAACAGTGTACATTCTGTATCAGACGAGTCGCAAAACACGTCCAAAGAAGTAGAAGTCACCACTCCAAGCAAACTAGCTCATATTCCGGTTCTCCAACACTTCCATCCCATCCGTAGTGGTGCTGCCTTAGAGACCATTCCCTCACTACCCGAGACTAGTTTCGACCGCACCGAGAGTTTAGATGTAGAGGGTGTACCATGTGATTGTATTTGCAAAGTGTGTGGTTCCATCGACGCTAACAATGCTAGTGTGTGTGGTAACTCGCATGCAGCGTGCGGTGTCTGCAGGTGCGAGCGGGACAGGGATAAGGGCGACAAGGAGAGGGGATCGCCCCGTCACGCGAGACACGAGTCGTACGGAGGCCGGGAGCCGGTTGTCGCGACGCCGCATACGCAGAACTCTTCGTCTAATGCCTCATCCACCCCGATGGGGATCCATCGTCGATCATCCGATTCCGACCTCAGCATAACGCCAAAAGGTAACCAGTGGTAAACAATTGAAGTTAATTACTGAAATATCCATGCTCTCGAATGTAAGCAACGAGGAAGTGACATTTAATATTTTGCTGTGGTCATATGCCATCTTGCCCTAAAATTGTGACCTAAGTCTATAAGGCTTCTAGCATACTTTTTAGTGTGATATTTTTCAGCAGTCGGGTTTTAGTTAATGAACTTAATTTTTTTTATTTATATTATTTCTGGGTTATAATTTTTATTTAGTTATTTGAAGTGTGCTAATTAAGTCCTTTCCTTCGATGCACAATGAAATCGAAAAAAAACTTATTTTACGTCCTCCAGAGGGCGACATATTATACTATTAAATGTGACGTGACAGTGGACAAACAAGACGTTTTTAACCTAACCTCATTTCTCAAATTATGATTAGTAGATTAGAAGATGAATAAACATATACCCACACACCACCAGTCGAAGCTTTTAAATTGTAGATGAAAATCAGCGATTTGCACATATCTCATAACTAAATATTGACGCTGAGTTATGGTCTTTTCTTTTTATGCTGCTGCAGCACACATACGTAATAATGGTATGGCGGACAGAGCTACGTGGTCTTGATTTTGCCATATTTATCGTTTTTTTTAGGATTCCTTTCCCGGTATATTTGTTTGGTTAATACGAAATTTATTGCATGTGTGTCTGTGGACGAAATATTAATTATTTAATTTGATTTCATTAATTTATTTGTACTAAAGTTTTTGTCTATCTATCTCTGTCATAGGAAGCTCTCTAAACACGTCAGCAGTGAACACGGGAAGCGGCGGCGGCGCCATACTGCGGCCGTCGATGAACAGCAACAACCTGGACATGCTGGAGTACCCGTTCCTAACCATGACAGAATATCCGATTGGCTTTATTGTACATATAGGTTGGTATGTTTCCAATAAAAACGACTCGTACGATTTCCTCTTAAAGAGCTTATTGATAAGTCTCCGCGCACTCCGACTAGATACCGCGCTACCTACCTAAAAACAATGGCTTCGTGAATGCGGCAACTTTTTGAGTTTTTAGAGTTCATGACGATTTTTAGAATTCGTGTTATTGATGATAAAATTTCGAAATTATACGATACTTACTGTTGTTATGAGATCATAGTGTCTTTCTTATTTCGTGTAGTATTATTTTACACAGTTTCATTACACAAACTGGGGGTCTACTCTATTTCCACGAAAAACGAAATTTCGAACGAAATTTCGCATGTTTCCTACCACGGTTCTTTTTGATTCGAATATTCGTTCGACCGCAAATAGTTTGACAGTTATATTCTCCAAACCTACTCTAATTTACGAAAGTTCGAAACGAAGAATTGAATTTGACAGTTTATTTTTCGGAATTTGACCTTAAATTAACGAACACAAAAGTGTTACCTTTTGATATTCGTAATTGTGAGATTTTAAGTAAGTTAATGTGAAATTGCTGTTGGAATACTTTTGCTTGAAGCTGTTTTGCGTGAGGAGTATAAAGAGCGTAGAAAGACCCGACGTTGCCTCGGAAGTAATTTAAATTTAGCGTCGATTCCCGCCTCGGGATACAAAATTGCACTCAGTTGAATATTATTTGAGAATTAAAATTGATAATTAAGAAGAGCATCGATTTGCTACGGGGTAACGGAACATGTTATTTTAAGCTAAAATCAGTAATCATCAATATTATTTACATAAAAGCTCAAAATACCTATTGATAGATAAGTACCAACAAGATTCTCACTTATATTTAGAATGCTTAACTTGAAAACAAACAACACAACACACAATGTAACTGCGACTGAAACATTCCTTTCTAAAAAATGTGTCGCAATAGCGTACACTAAAAAAAATCACTCGTAAACATTGTTAATGCACTTAAAATAGAACTTCTTGATGGCGCCTAAAGTAGACGCCACCACGTCGGCGTTTCGCCGATTAATGTTTTGTTTGATTGCTGATGTCGACAATACAATCTAATGAAGTATAATATTTACCTTGAATCCGGTTCGGTCTCCATATGTAGACGGTGGACTTCCTGAGCTAGCTCGAAGAAAGTCGCGGCTCCTGAAGGGCTGCTGTCAATCCACCGATGGAGACCGGATCACTACATAGGCCTATTAGGCCACCATCACTCCCGAACTCAATTAACGGACACAATTATTTGGTGCGCCGCGCAAAACACAATCAATTATATATTTTCATTCCTCATGCTCGGAAAGGAGCGTTTCCTTGATCTGAGTATTGGGAGGAAAACGCTAGTTCCCACCAGCGGGCGGGAAATTCTCATACTATTTACTTCCCTCCTTAGGGCGGAAAGTAAAATTTTAAAAATAGAACTGAATTAGGTTACGTACATACAATCTTTGGTACAATGATAATAAAAGTATTTGGCTGAATGACCAGTAACAGGTAACGCGATGTGTTCCAAATTTAAAAATACCTGTGAAAAAGATAATTTTGGCAGGAGGGGAATCTGTTACGCTGTACCGAAATCTTGATTTTGTGATTTAGGTATTTAAGAAAAACAATGAATTCAAGCGATTCTGAAATTTCGGCTCCAGATTCAGTCACGAACGAAGCAAATACAATACTCGAAATTTTTTTGCCAAAAATTTCAAAGGAAAGATATTTAAATACATATTCCGACTTTATGAAGTGGCGAGATGCAAGGAATATAAAATCATTTTCTGAAAATGTATTTCTTATATACTTTAATGAACTATCTCATAAAGTGCAGGCGTCTACGCTATGGAGCAGATATTCAATGCTTAAAAGTACACTAAGTGTAAAACACGATGTCGATATGTCATGTTAAGAGTATTTTTATTAATAAATTTTATTAGAAAAGCTATTTTTTATTTTCCTTGCATTCGAAATGAAAAGTAGAGTGCTACACATGGGTAAAAGGAATCAAACCCTACTCGGACTATAGCCGCCCTCGCTGCGCTCGGGCGTCTAACAACCTCGTAGGGATTGATTCCTTTCCACCCTTATAAAGCAATCTACTATTTCTCGAAAACGCGCCGCCCGGTAACCTATTTCAATGTCATTACGTTCGACTCGACTGACATGTCACATGCGGCCGGCCGCCACAGGCTCTCACATGCACAGACTATATGCAGTGTTGCCGCTCGCTCTTCCTCGAGCGTAAACACTTCTATTCACCTTCTATATACAAACTCAAATTCCAAGAAATCGTGATTGTTTTCATTTTGACAAAAATGTTTGAGATTATCCATAATTAATTTACTATTTTCTAACAAATTAACGAAAAAATCGCATAATAGGTAATATAATTATCGAAGAAAGGAAAAAGTTTCCGTTTCACTCTATTGACCCCGGAATCATTTTACCCTATCCACCCCATTTTACGATAATGGTCTCACTCCATTGGTTGTTCATATTTTGCTTCACTCTACTGACCCCGGAAACTTATTTGATTCACTCTAATCACCCAACTTTACGGCAATGGTCTTATTCCATTCGTTCACGAAAATTGTCTATGGAAACGAAATTATTGTGTGTATCCGAAAATGAAATAGAGTAGCGGCACGTTCGAAATTTCTTCGAGTTCGAGCACGAGTTCGAGTTCGAGATTTTCGTTTGTTGACGAAAGTTTGTTTCGGAGAAACAGAGTAGCAGCCCTGGTATTTTGCGACTGGGGTACGCCGATGTCGGTGTAGTACCTATTTGTTGCCGCATTTTTCACGTACGCCGGCGGTATCTAGTCGAAGCGCGCGGAGACTAAAGGCTCAGTTACACAAAGAGAAGCTCGCACGCGAGCGACGCGAAAAAACGTATGCGATTATCGCATGGCAAAACTAGCCATTTGATTATTGCCAGGCTCTTCTAATGCTTCAGGCTCTTCTAAAACTTGTAGAGACCTATCCGCAATGTGGGAGAAATTACAAGAAAGCCCTAGACTCGCTCAAGCTTCGGTTTGCTAGAGGAGACATACTCGTCGAGATACTATGTAAACAAACTATACGAGTTTCTCTTATGAGTTTTGCCAGTCGAAAACACGACTTTTTTGTTCAGTTTAGAGGCGATAATCGAAAGGCAAGTTTTGCCATGCGACAATCGCATACGATTTTTCGCCGCTCGCGTGCGAGAAACTCTCCTTGTGTAACTGCGTCTTTATTAATAATCTCAGTTAAGGCAGAAACAAACTATTGTGTCGTGTTGTGTGGTGACGCGTCAGAAGCGTATCGGTTTCATACATTTAATATGGCTAGAAACACATTATTACAATGTGTTGTGTTGTGGCGGCAATGTGTTTCTAGCCATATAAAATGTATGAAACCGATACGCTTCTGACGCGTCACCACACAACACGACACAATAGTTTGTTTCTGTCTTTAAAGAGCGATTTCAATAGTACGAGGAGTGAAAGGATCGTATGTCAGTCAGGTCACACCCCGGACACTCCATACAACGTTCGTAAATCAATCACCTATTACTACTTAGCAAATGACGTTTGTACACGCGCAAATGTGTGTGTGGAATCTAGTAGGGCTGAGTGCACGGTCATCAATCGAAATGACGCGAGAAGTGCAGCGACTGCCTTCTCTTTTACCCGCATAGCGCTATCTCTGTTCGGCCGGCGCTTGCGTCCACTCGGTGAACGTGAACTGTCGCCGCGTCCGAGCGAACGCGCGCGTCCTTGTTTAAGTGTCAGAGATGGCTACAACGGAGTGCGGAGTGAGGTGAGGTATTATATTCTTTTTCTACAACATGATTTCATTAGTTTGAAGTATATAATAAAAGGTAACAGTTGCCAATTCTTCGGTCATATTTGTCATTTTCATGTTCATCGTGTTCACATCGTAATAAATAAGTAATTTGTTCAAGTCCATATTGTAAGAGGCCATAGACAGTAGTGGGGTCTATAATTGATGGCAATTGACGCGCCTTCAATCGAACCTTCATTCGCCCGTCATTTGAAACGATCATTCACGTAAATATTGTCAATCGCAAATTGACCGTCTCGGGGACTCTTATGAAGTAGTATTATATAAGGAGTAACTGAACACCCCAATAACAATTAAAGGGCATATAAGTTAGATACTAAATGGACCTTCGGTGCTTGTCTGAGACTTGTCTGAGACCTGGAAGTCCAGCGTTGCCAGATTTTTTTTTGGCAAGTCGTGATTTTCAAACTTTTTGAGGTAAAAAAGCGGGATTTTTTCGTCGAAAGCGGGACGTAGTAAAAAAACGTAAATAATCAGATGTTTTTAAATATTTATCATTTTATTTGAGTAGGAAATCGTAGTCCTTTCCATACAAACTGTTTCCTTCCTGGAAAATGGCACTAGTTGCTCTATTTTTTCCAATTAAATCAATGGCCACTTTAAGCATGTTCCTATGTTTTCCTTTTTTTATTAAGTTAAATATTAAAAGAGATTTTAAACATTCAATAACCTAAAAAATGGACCCAATTTTCTGCTGTATTCAAACGTCCAGCAAACAAATTGAAGAAGATTATATGAAAAAAGCAAAACATAGAAACACAGAAAAAGCCTTGCTTTAATTTTGAACGCAAAAAGTAATTAAATCGGTAAATTTTTCGCGGAGAAAACAGGGGACTTCGAAACGTATATTTTATGTACTTTTCATAGGTATTTTCGGTCCCAGCTGCAGTTGACCCTATCACGCTCAGTTCAGTTATTGGGACACGCAGCACAACACCAATACATTTTACAAATACGTATTTTTGAATTCTCTCGACCTTGGTGTTTCCTCTTAACTAACAAAAGATAGCAAAAATAGCCATAGAAAATGTATTTCAATAAAAATACACTTGTCTGTGCCACCCGGCCGAGCTTTCTCAGCACACTGCACGCACGACAGATTTATCCCCGAAAAGCGGGACTGAGCCTGTCCCGCGCGGGACATTTAATTTTGATTTAAAAATCGGGACGTCCCGCCAAAATCGGGACGTCTGGCAACGCTGCCTGGAACCCTAATACTTTCACAGTTATTTGATTTTAAACTGAAAGCAAATAATTTCAAGAGACAACTATAATCAGCTCTTAACACAAAAAAATTTAAACACAAACCGTCTTATTACAAAACATGGACTTAAGTTAGTCCTGGTTTAAACCAGGACTAAGTTGACGCTGTCTCTATCTATGTATATTGACACAAGTGAAAGCGCACTAGATTTAATCCAAGACTAACTTTAGACCAGGTTTAAACCAGGTTTTGTAATAAGACCGTAGATGACACGCGACAGACGTGAGCGTAGTATTCCTCGTACGCTTACGTAGGGCTGTCGGCACTCAATACCAAAAAATAATTTATTTAGATTGTATGGAAAAAAAACTAGGTTCGTTAGCCCTAATATTTTTCCTACAGTATGTCTACTTCTGATAGATACAAATACCTACCCTTCAATGTTATCGGGATGTTCAGTTACACTCGCGGCCTTCCCGCCTAACTCGAAGCGAGCGCTCGCTATCGTAATCACGACATTTGAACAATAGTTTTAACGTGACAGATGACATTGGAGCTATCGTTCTAATATCGCGAAAGCGATAGCGAGCGATCGCTACGAGTTAGGCGGGAGCCCCCCCGGTATATTGTGTGTCCAGGCGGCACGGTGTGCGCCCGCTCGGTGAAGCTGGTGGACGGCGGCGGGGAGAGCGCGGCGCGCGCGGCGTGGTGGGCCGAGCTGCGCACGGAGCTGCGCGCCCACGCGCGCGCGCTGCGCTGCAACGCCGTCATCGCGTACGCCGACACCGCCGCCATTTGGTGAGCGCTCACGGCCGGTGCACACATCGTTTAGTGTTTAGTGCCAGTGGCTTGTTTATTTATTCATTTAACATTTTATGCACGCAGAAATTAACATATATATAAACAACACAGAAGAAATGATGTACAAAGGTACTGCTTATTTCAAAAATGAAATTTCTTCCAGCGGACACGCGAGAGGAGAAATTGCATTATAAAAATGGTATGCGTGTATAACAGAAGAACAAAAATATATATAATAATAAACATAGTATATTAATAATAGTCAGAAAGATAATAAATAAACATAAAAATATATATAAACCAGCAACACAAATATCTATAATTCTAACGATTAATGTTAGGACCTGGATAGATAGAACTCCCTTAAGCGCCGCTTGAACGAGCAAATAGTTTGGCAGTCCCGTATGTTAGGTGGAAGCGAATTCCAAAGTCTAACTGCATGGGCTGTAAATGAATAGGAAAAGAAAGCGGAATCACAGGAAGGAACACTAAGAAGAGAGTGTTAAGTGTTTAGTAAAAAACACGTTCGGACAGCTTCTGTTTAGTGTTAAGTGTTTAGCGAATAGGAACGCGTTCTATTTTTTCTGCGAGTCGCCCCTCCCGCTCTCCCGCCTTCACCCCTTACTTAACACTAAACACTCACTAAACACGTCTGGATAGATCTGTTTAGTGTTTAGTCCATATAATGAACAAATAAACTAAACACCGCCAGGCCCCCGTCACTCGCGCAATGCAGCGTTATAAATACCTACCGCTAAGTAGCGCGCCGGCGCTCCGACCGGCAGAGGGCCGCTGCGCCGCCACCCGCCGCGCCGCACGCGAGACTTATTATTATTATCGAATCTTGTAACTTTTTTCATAAATTTGTTTTTTATTGGTTTCTTTTTGTTCATTTTATTGCTTTTTTGTTTATTATATTAATTTGATTTTTATTTTCTTTTTTTTTATCAATAATTTTCTATTTATAAATTTCTTTTTAGAACTAAAATCTGGATTTTTATACCTAAATCGAATAACTTTTCGAAAATTTTCGGTTAAATGTTGATTCGAAAAAAGTTCTACTTGCATTGTGGTTTATAAAACCACACAATAATTTTAATTTAATCAAATTGTTTAACCATACGGCGGTACATTATTGTGAAGCTATTGTAAGTTGTTAAAAGACAAAAAATGTTTGTATTTTTTTTCATAGTCGAAATTCGAACTAATTCGAACTAATAAGACAGTAATTCGCTGCCATAGTAACAATCTTCAGTCCTCAGCAACATCGTCACTTAACATCGGCTGAGATGAAAACCAAGAGCTTCCTTGTTGTTTGTATAAAAAAATTTAGGCAGCCTGCTTGATTGCCTACTTAGTTGTACTTAAGTATAAAAAATAATAAAGTCTCGATGAACCGGCCGCAAGTACTTTATTTGATTCTTTACAAAAACAAATCCATCTTACTCCTGTTTTTTAAAGAATGCCTATTTATCACAATTATTCATACGATTCAGGATATTTTCAGTGAGTTCAAACACGAGAAAAAAACATGGATCATTTATTTTTCATAATTCGTAATTTTATTAATCATTTGTAATTTCACAACTGAATAAAATCAATGAAGAAAAAATTTCGCCTCGAGCGGGATTGGTAATTTTTTAATAATTTGAATTGTTTTATAATTTTTAAATGTAATAATGACGATAAAATAATATTCTATTCTCTTATTTTTTGACATGTACTAAGTATTTTAACATTTTTAATATTTGCGCACTGCCAATTTAGAAGTAGATTATGAGGAATAATGTATATAATTTAACACCAATTATGTATTTTACCATATTCTTGCAAATAAAGTACTATTGTTATTATCATTTTATAAAATTAAAGCACATTTGAGTCAGGGGCTTTCCTCGCAATCAATTTATTTCATTAATCCTACGTATACCATTTTGTTTATGTTCTTTGTACAACCCTTATGTTTTCGCTCGATGACGCAATCACGCGGTGTACGCGGGAATCTCGACTCTCGGCGCGCGTTCATAGAGACCTTTTCTTCTTGCAGCGACTTTTGTTTGTCGGTTTTGGCTATTATTATTACAGCGATTCGAGCGTTTCTATGGGAGTGATGTATCTGTTACGTAGTAACTATTAACTAATCTGTGACACCGTTTACTAAACAGTGTTGGGACAGCACCTACTAATCACTTAACACTAAACAGTCTACTAAACACTAAACACGAAGCACTTGACTAAACAAAATGTATACCGGCCATCAGCTTTTCACACGGGGGCTCCCGAACTTTTACCTTATGCGCCTCACCCCACATTATGAATGAAGACTTGATTGTTTAAAATTACAAAAAAAATATAATGGACCTACAAACGGCGGCCTTATTGCCAAAGCAGCAATCTCTACCAGGCAACCGATAGGTAGAGGAAAGTTTAAATTGAATAGCTAATGACAGGTATGATATAGTTCTTACTGAAATGTAAAAATATACTTGATAAAAATAATAACATACATAAACTACACACACATATTACAAATATTTAAGAAATACACTACATAAAATACATAATACTATTACGGTGTTGGAGATGTTTCCTTAAATGTTCAGCTGCAGGAAATGTTTTTTCACTGCACGCTACTACGACCCCTAGGACCCGAAGTGGGGAGTGGAGAGAATAAAGCGAACGATGAAAATATTGGCGTGTTTAGTTTTATTCAGAAGATGGTTGCAACGTGTCGCTGACTTCGCACCGTCCGCGTCGCACGAATTTATGTACGCGCATAACTACAGAACAACAGCACCAAATTAGACTGACACTGCACAGATTGTAATTTCATTATTCAAAACGTTTTCAATCTAAAACGATGTAAGTGAAGCCGTACAATTTTATTAGGCTAATGCCATTACCTCTATAAAAAAATTAAAAATTTAGTTATGACATCACTTCAAAGAGGTTTACTTTAAAAATATGCTTGCCAAATTATTCATTATTCTTAATTTTAAATAACCCATTTCTGACCCGGTTAAATATGCTTGCCAAATTATTCATTATTCTAAATTTTAAATAACCCATTTCTGACCTGGCTAAGGTTGTTTTTTGAAACAACGCTTTTTGACAACGTCATTTCTTTCCAGCGAAGACGTGTGCGTGCTCTCCGCGTCCGGTACCGCGGCCGTCATCAATTTAGACTGCGACTTCAACGCGGAAATCGACGCTGCGACGGCAGGTGATACGAGCTAATAACCTCAACAAGCATCTTGTTCAGTTAACAATGGAAGCATAGAATGATTTATTTGGTGGAAGCGAGACATCCACAGAGCACTGTGTTCCCACGGGGCACTGGAATCAAACCCAAAACTAATGTAGATGGCAGCAGTGCAAACTGCCGACCGGTTTTTAGTCTATGGCGAAGTTGGCAAAGAGGCAGACTGTCTAGCTATTTGGTAAGTGGCTACAGACACGAAAATTACATATCGTTATTTTTGTTAAATCAATTTTTACATTAAATACTTGTAGTTCGTGTGGGCCCGTTCGTAAGGACTTTGCCTTTACTTTCCAGGATCGTAAAACTCTTTGTAAGTGTGTTTATTTTGTTTAATTAAATGGAAACAAAATAAACACACAAGCAATTCCAATATTTGTTTGAAAACAAAAATGATTTGGATGTCAATTCACTTTTGACAATTTTAAATTAATACTATTAACTTATATTGGTCGTTTTTCATTTATTGACGTATTGACACCTCCAAAGGATGAGGTAAAGAAAATAAATGATAATGATAATTTATATATCATCATAACATGGGTGTATAAACAAAAATATTACATAAATTGTATAGTATCACCATGTTTCACCATTTGGCATACAAATATTTATAAAATTTAAAATAATTTTAAAGCATTAGCAAAGTGCAATAAATTACTAATAATGTCAAAGTTGATAAAATAGGTACAATACATAGGTCAATATTTAAATTCGGGCGTGTCAAATAATACAAATCTCTTACACAAATGTTTTATCAGAGGACAACTCAGTACTAGACGCGCCTGCGCAGGTACTTCGCATCTTACCCATTTCTGCCGCCAAGCAGCGGTACTTGCATTGCTGTATTCCGGTTTAAAGAGTAAGACCTTAGATCATTTAGCCTATGGATATGGTACGCAACAAATCGCAGTATACATTTTTCTGCTACATTTTGCGGGAGGCGAGGTAAACACGCACGAGGTACGCACGGCACCGCACACTACCGATTCAATTACAGATACGCACCCTATGAAAATATTACCTCACTATAAAGAAACACACACACACACACACACACACACCGACAAATTAATGTGTATCTACGCAATCGCCCGCAAATCATGCCCGTGTACTGTGTTGAGCTACTAACCTACCATTGTATTTTTCTATCGTAACGACATAAAAATTACTTCAAAATTGTACTTAAATAAAACACGTTTATGTATATTTTATACTTACATGTGATAGGAAACGCCATAGTCTTAAATATTAAAATTACTGGATAGCCCTTTGCAAGAGGAAACTGCGCAATTAACTGGTTTACTATTGTTTACCAAAAAACGTATGACAAAAGATCGTTTTACAAACAACGGATGAAAAACTAATCATTTGACAAACTTTCATTTCGCAAACATTATTACTTTAAAAAGAATCATTTGATATAATACAGGTATCGCAAATGTTTTACTTAGAAAATATTTCTACTGTTAAAATATTATTTTAAAAATGTTCATTTGACCAAATAATTCGTTTGCCAAATTGGTGATTTTACAAAAAGTTTGTAAATAAATTATTAGTCAGGTGACATTTAAAGGGTAAGAACCTAATCTAACCTAACCTACAGTTTTAGCCAATAAGTTGCTTTTTCAATAAGTTGTCTCTGTATGGTCACAATATCTAACCTAACTTACAGTTTAATCCTATTCGTCCTTTTTTCCTTGCGGGGGGCTTCCGCCCCCCCGACGCCCCCGAGCAGAGCATGATCAGTTTATTAAACAATAGTTTCTAAAATGATAAATTGATTAAGTATAGTTTTGTCAAACGTTATTTTTCAAATGAAAATTTGTTATTTGTTTTTTGTCAAATGATTGGACACCCAATTAACTATTTTTTACGAGCTCTTACTTGCGATACGAAACGGCACCTAATGGCACGTGTATGGTCATATGGTCAACGTAAATTGGCAGAGGGGTTCGCCCAGCCTTGCCATCTCCCGTCTGAATGCTCCAAGAGTAAGACAGGCTAGGCAAATTGCTAGGTACTGTGACTTGACATCTTTCAGTCACAAGTTGGCAACGAACATTTGCGTCCCTGTGGGGGTTGCAGGTGTGCAAGTGTTACAGGAGCCACGTATACTATAGGCGACTGTAGCCGCTTACCATCAGGTGGGCAGTCTGCTTGTTTGTCAATTATGTGTAGTATAAAATAGTACAAATTGATACAAGTGCGGAAAGTTTGTTATTTCTTCACGAGTCCCGGTCCCAACAACAGGGACAAGGGGAAATGACAATTGGGATGATGACTGAATTCTAATTTTTACGTCTCGTCATTAAATATTAAAACACCGTGGAAAAAGATGCACTCCTGTGAAATCAGAATTAAAATCGGCTTAGAAATACATTAGATACAAGCATTTTAAGTTGTTAATTTGAAGGCGATTAGACAAAGAGATCCGACATCAACCGTGACGTGATTGTTGAGTACGGCCATATAAACTCCTTGTAAAAGAAAGAGATGGAGAAAAATCTTTAATACCTTATATCTTGGTTGTTTTTATAGTTATTCGAAAACCGATTTTTTCTTTCTGTTTATTATATGAATGAGCTTCTATTAAAGCAAAACATTTTTTAGTCATCTAGCCTATTCCGCACGTGCATCGAACGACGCCATTTGCGAAAAAAAATAAAACAACGAATGGAAATCAATGAAAAATAGTTTAATCCCTGACTGATCTGAAGGTCCGATCCAGTTACAAAAAATATAAATTTATTTTAAATTTAATTCATGTATTAATATTATTAATATACTATTATTACCATAGTAACAAGGTTATTTTTTAATTACCAAAAAAATTTTGTGTGCTTGTTCTGACAAGCAATCTGAACAACTTTCACTATGGGACCAACTTTGAAATCGCAAAAAAAAAATCAGCTGTTCCATACATCTAGGTTCAGTGAATGTTGAACATTTGTATGGAACAGCTGATTTTTTTGATCAGTTTGCTTGTCTGAACAAGCACACAAAATTTTTTTGGTAATTAAAAAATTAACTTGTATTCGCAGTAAAATGGTAATTTCATACAAAAATTTTGTACAGAAAACTTCTAATTGTTAAGGAGTAGGTATATAGCAAAACTTCCGATAAAAATGTCGGTAGTTGGTACTAACTACGCAGGCCAATGGTGCACCGCCCGCCCTCCCTCAATCGCATGCGACAAAGGAATATCAATAATTAGTACCACACCAACATGCAAATACTTAAATTCGACGCGTTTCGCCACTCCACGTGGCATCATCAGGATGTTGTCGCCTTCGCTGCGCTCGGACGACTGCAGTCGTCCGAGCGCAGCTATATACCTAGTTTTGTTATATATACCTATATACCTAGTTTTGTTAAGTTTTGCTATATACCTACTCCTTAACAATTAGTAATGGACTTCCGAAAAATAACGCCTGACACCATCAATTATAGAAAACTTCTTCATGCATTTGGAGGTTATATGCAGAAGGTCAACAAAGAGCACTAGCGCGTTAAAGAATAACTTTCCGCACGCTAGCTATCACACATGGAAATGTCTACTTTTTGAGCAGATGTAATGAAAAAAAAATGTTCTCCGTTCCCAGTGAACGGCACCAAGGGTACGCTCGAGGAGTTGGAGGCCGAGTCGTGTTCCATCGCCCACGTGCCGTACTCGCCAGGAGCTGGCCCTTACCGCGCGGAGCTCTCCTCTTGCGGAGGGTGCAGGTAATGTGCCGTCTAGGAGTGGAATCAATAATGTCAATTTCTTGTAGGCATGCGTTTAAACGATCTTATTAGAATTTGAAAAAAAAATGTTTAGAAAAAAAATATAAAGTCTGTCAATTTGTGTGTACACTTTTGCTCGGGAACGCGCAGAGATGTCATAATGAAATTTATATCAAATACTATAGATAGAATATTCAGGATAACAAGGTTCCCGTGACAGATCGAAGCTTTCTGTTTGATGCATACTAGTTCCCATGATTTAATACTCAATACTTAATATTTTTATTTAAAATATAATGTTTTAAAAATTAATTTCACATTAAATAGAAACAAGAATATCAGTCCATCAATTTGCGATTTTCGATCCCAGGTGTATGTCTTAGGGTGCTAGTATCAGCATTTCCATACTCGGCATCCAAAATTATTGTAACGCATTGTTACATACCTAATATAAGATTACAAGTTAAAAAATTAAATGTAAAAAAACCTTTTAATTGTGTCAAATGTGAAATGACGTTATAAGTAAAAGTTTTAGTCTAAAAGTTTATTTTTTTCTTTTTAGCGTATTTAATAAAAGCTTGTTTTTTTACATTTAATTTATTTTTTACTTTTTAGTTATCACTAGACACGTTTCTCAGTCTGTTCATTTCATTCAACGCATCATTGTTGCAAGGTCGTTTGCCGGAACGTCTATACAGAATTTCAGCTCAATCGGTTAAAGATATCTACTTCAAAATTGATTTTTTAGCTTTAGAAGTACCATATTGGATTAATAGTGACATCACTTTATTTTTCAAGTTACTCTTAGCAAGACCTTTTATTTGATACCCATATTGTAGGAGTGCATTAAAAATAATTGGTCCGCCATCTTGGGTATGCCGCCATCTTGGATTTAGAATGACGTCACACAGTTAACCATGCATTTTTATCCAAACTGTGTGTGTATACAAAATTTTAGCTCAATCAGTTAAAGATATCTACTTCAAAATTGATTTTCACACTTTAAAATTCCGCCATATTGTGTTAATAGTGATGTCACATTATATTTCGAGTTACTCTTAGCAAGACCTTTTATTTGATACCCATATTGTAGGGGTGCATTAAAAATAATTGGTCCGCCATCTTGGGTATGCCGCCATCTTGGATCTAGAATGACGTCACACAGTCAACCATGCATTGTCACCCAAACTGAACGTGTATACAAAATTTCAGCTCAATCGGTTAAAGATATCTGCTTGAAAATTGAGTTGCAAGATTTAGTCCAGGTAGTCCAGGGGCGGAGATTTCGAGGGAACGGGCGGACAGACGGATGACGGATGAATGGACGACGGAGAGATTTTTCAGAGGGCGAATCTGTATCTGGTTCACCTGCTTGAGTACCTCCGTCTTGCCTGTTTTACATCTTATACTACAAGTTGGCAACGTACACTGTGGTTCTTGCGGGGCTTGCAGTTTTGCTGCGAATCTCACAGGAGCCACATGGGTATAATACACATGGCTATAAGGTGACTGTTACCTGTTACTTACCATAAGGTGGGCAGCATTCCCGGTTGACAGCTTAGTTGTATAAAAAGCGAAAAAATGAGCACGCCAAAAATAGACTTGTTTGATTATTGCCAGGCGAGCCCGCGTGCCGGCGGTGCTGCTAGCCACTTGCTCGAAGCCGAAACGGCTCGCCTCCTACTCCAAGGCGATCACACTCACCGCCGTTGGTGAGTAGTTACAACTGATTTTATAATAATAACAATTATTTTAAGCGCCTCCGTGGTCTTAGTGGTTGAGGCCACCGGATGTCGATGTCGACAGGATTCGATTTCCCATGGGGGCAGAAGTTTTTCTGCTCGCTTTGGTTGAAAGAATAACAAGCAGTCGGAGGCATAGAATTGAATAATAGATAAAATCATTCATATGTCATGCATATGTTGAACACAGTTCTTAAAACTACCATCAATATGTTGTAGGTTTGCCTATAATATTTGATCTTGTTTCCATTTTTTCAGTTGACTTGTCTTTTGATTCGGGTGGTTATTTTATTTTTTGTTTTTTAAATTTATTTTTCAGTTTTAAATACAATAAAAACCGGGTCTATATCGTGGTGAAACAAGAACTATGCTGACTTACTGTTTCCCGACATCTTGGCCGAATTGCATCAGGCCGTGGTCACGGAATGTTATTTTTCAGTTGACTATTTGTCTTTTTATGCAGGCGGGTTTTTTAGTTTTCAATCTTTTTTGACAGTGAGTTTAGATCATGATTTTAAATGGAAAATCACTTAATTTTTTTATAATTACTTTCTAAATTTTCTGGTGTAATATAATATAACTTAGTTAACGTTTCCAAATCATATTCTGTAAAAAAAATAATCACATAAAAATAAACTTAGCAATGTAATAGTACATTGTTACCCTAGGGGTGAAAGTAACTTATTTAGTCCCGAGACGGTGTTTGGCGCCCGAGCGTAGCGAGGGCACCAATAGTTCGAGGGACTAAATAAGTCTTTAACCCGAGGTAAACACTGTGCTTTTCATTACGAATACAAGGAAAGAAAAAAGTAACCCATTGAATTAGCTAAAGAAAAAACGTGTAAATTTTATTTTACGTAAATCAACAACTTCTGCTTTAGCCCGCTTTCTCTTATAAAATCAGGCGTTAACTCCATGCCTGAATCAGATGAACTTTTTGTGTTCATTAAAACACAATGTTATAGACATATAATTAACAGTTAATACAAATCTCTGCTATACGGAAGTATTAGCAAAACTCTACAAATGGAAAAAACAAATGAAGATCGTATTGCCGCTTTTCTGCTTATCTTGTTATTTTTTCTGTGGCCGGCCAACTATCTAATCAGCCATTATTTTTCATTTTCATAATTAAAAAGATGGGAAATATTTTGCCCAAATCTATTTTATTTTAAAGATATAGTTGAAAATAAATTATAATAAAGTCATTTGAAAAATATATTCTTTAAATATTTAACATAATGTTATTTCAATTTTTATACCGCGCTGTAATTGAGTGGCTGTATAGAAAGTCGGAACATGGTTCAATAAAAATGTGAAAAAAGAACTAGTTTCTTTTTAAAATATGACAGCAGCTATCAGTTGAAAGTGATTCTCCCTAGGGCTGAAAAGTATTACTTTCAACCCACTCCTCAGGCAACTTCAGACCTACTTTCAGAGTATGAGTAATGAAAATTGTATTACGATTCCATCGCGCGCGAAATCGAACGCCAGCGCACCGTGTGACCGGAACAAAAATGATGCCGGCGCGCCATACATTGCGTAGCATGAATAAAAATTAAAAATGAAAACTCCTTTTCTTGCTTCACCGGGAAATAGAAACATCGGTAAACAAGTAATAACATTAGTCTGAACTCACTGTTAAAAGAAATGGGACACCGTCACTTACACCCGGTATTTGAATTTGTTCAAAAATTTATCTTATTCGTGTATCGGTGGCGCTGTGGCCTCGGCACTGGACTGTGCCCCGAGTAGAATCGGGAGGCCCGCGATCGATCCTGCCATGTACCAATGTGTTTTTCGTTTCACGAATTTCATATGTACATACATTTATCTGACGCTCCTACGGTGAAGGAAAACATCGTGAGGAAACCGGCATACACCTGCGAAGTAATATAAAGGTGTATGTGAAGTCAACCAATCCGTACTGGGCCAGCGTGGTTTGACTAAGGGCTAGTCGCCCTAACATAACTAGTTAGGGTAGGCTCGTGCCTCTCGGTGGGGACGTATATGAGCTGTGATGATGATGATGATGATGTGTGTGTGACTTGCTGCTTGTATTTTCGGTAGCGGCGAGAACGCGGCGGGCGCCGCCGGCGTCTGAACCGGGCGCGAGAGATATTTCCGACCAGCTGCCCTTCCTCGAGTACGAGCTTCACAAGCTGCTGCTGGCTAAGCTCAGGATGCAGGTATTTTGCAGGACGCAATGGTCTTCACTTATAGAATTTAATACAGCTAAGCTCTTGGCCTCCTGTCGCAGCTGATGGTATAGGATAAAAAGACCGAAAATGAACCATGGAGGACTTTTCAACAGCAGAGGAACTGGTTTACCCCTAATTGTCGAAACATTAGGGGTATATAATTTCAGCATTTTATGACTTTTCATTTGATTAAAAAAGGCAACATTAATTTTCGATAGCAATACACACGCGCACAAGCACACACACACACACACACACACATGGAATCTCATCAACTTTATGTGGAAACCGCTGCTCTTCCTGTTGCGGAGGTCACCTTCTCTTTGTATCTTCGGGCAGTAAGTCGGCCGAACACTGTTCCTCCCCAATTGGACCAGACTCGACGTGTAACCGCCACTGAGGATGTCTCGCGTGAATCACTACCAGCACTAGTTGAAGCTGAGTGATTCCTCTAACTCCCATGCGACGTAGACGCCTCCGCGGGACAAAACCATGTCCACATCAAAGTTCCACTGGGAACGGGGAAAATTACAGCGAAAAGGGGAACACAGAGTAGGAGACTGTCGGCCCGTTCCAGATAAGCATTTTTAGCCATAAATACCAGCATTTTTAGCATCTCTGCGTTCCATTAGCCGGTGATGCTAGTTTTTCTTGCTGGTTGTCATGCGTTTCATTTAAGCATTTTTAGCACGAAATGCTAGCATCAAATACCCATGCTAATAGATGGGTCCTCTGATACCACTTTTTGACAGCTTTCAAATTTGACATTTGGAATCTTTTTTTCATGAATCAAAAAGGATTTTCAGCGGATTTAAAAAATTTATTGAAAGATATTTGTAGTATTAGCCAATTCTGATTTATATTATAGAAAATTTTAAGTGGCTGGACTAATTAAGTGAGGTGTCAAAATTCAGCACGAAAAATCAGTACCTTGCGTTTCATTTGTAACAATTAGCGCGGCTAAAAATGTCAACATTTCTTAAAAGAAACGCAAAACGAGGTTAACATCAGATGTTAGCCTCAGAAAGTAGCAGTGCCTTATCTGGAACGCAGGGTGTAGTTTCGATCTCTTTCGCGGGAGCCGGGGACGACCCTGGCCGGCCCAAGCGCTTGGAACTACCATCCCGAAAACACTGCGTTGAATTGAGCCACACAGCAAGCAAGGGTTGGGGGATCCGGCGAGTTTACTGCATCATTTCATACAGGCCGTTAGACAAAATGAGATCCCTTGACACAATTCATACACCTACGTACTCACGCACACGAGTCATACTTCCGACCGGTCTAATTTCTTCCGTTACAGTCCTACGGGCAATGCCACATTGTTACATAATCATCAACAACCAGGAAAAATACTCGTAACCGTGACCGCGACCGGCCATGCCCAAGAACACACTCACACAAGCTTACATACAACACGCCATCATACAAACATTCATGAGCAGAACAATTAAGTAAGACTAAAATCACAAGACAACACAAAATATCCATCGTTAATCACTTATTTGGAGATAAATGTACTCAATATCCTTATCAGTCTGCGCTTACCCCACTCATATGTGGTGTCGGCGTATGATGACTTATTTTAGAAATTAAACACCAGACGACAAATAATATTAATAACGTGCATTGGATACAGTACATGAGTAGGCAAGGCAACACACAAATATTTAATTAGTGGTCGGAGCCGATTAAATAAAAAGGAATGTGTCATGGCCGCAAGCGCTTATACAAAGTTTTTTTTATTTATCAAAAAAAATGTGTGCTTGTTCAGACAAGCAAACTGAACAACTTTCACTACGGGACCAACTTTGAAATCGCAAAAAAAAATCTGCTGTTACATACATCTAGGTTCAGTGAATGTTTAACATTTGTATGGAACAGCTGATTTTTTTGCGATTTCAAAGTTGGTCCCATAGTGAAAGTTGTTCAGTTTGCTTGTCTGAACAAGCACACAAATTTTTTGTGATAATTTCAAAATAAACTTGTATAGAGGAGCTGCGTATCATAGAGCAAGGATCAGCTTTCTTCTTCCATATTCAACAGCCAAAGGGGTTGCGTTTACATCCAACATGGCGCAACACGTTTTCTTCTTCCATTCATTCCTTTTTTTTTACGGTGGGAAATACATTACGCATACCCCGCGCTTGGGAGGGCGCGGGGTTATGTCGGACTCCCCGCGGCCCCTGGGGGCAGAGTGCCAACCAGGAACCGCGGCCTACCGACTAAAACCCACCGATGCCCCTCACATACGCCTTGGCGCGAGCACGTCCATCATCGCCGTGTCCTCCTCATCAGAAGAGGACACGCCGAGGAGGGCCGGTCGCTGCCGGACAAGGTCATGGGAACTCTGACGAACACTTCCACGACCTCGTCGGCGTCTGCTCGCCTATGGCGAGCCCCTCTCACCCCCCCGAAAGGGGGAGGCCGGTGTTCCCCCGGGGCATCCAGGGGATCAGCGACTGGCGGCAACCGATGCAATGCAGGGCCCGGGCTTCCCAACCCAGGGCCCCGCTGGTTGCCGTCAGGAGGAAGAAGGCGGGCGTAGTTCCGCCTCCTCCGCCCCGTCCTTCTACGGTGGCATGGATCGGCCTCGGGATCTTCCTCCCTGGCCCTCTCCGCCGACTCCTTCTGCGTCATCACGTCCACGCAGTTCAAATTGGAACGCGTACGGCTGCTGTTATGTGGTGGAGCGCCATCTTGTTGAAAATAAACTTAACAGTTTCCCTTAAAAGTAAGAAATAGGATTCATAGAGAGATCACCTTAAGAGATAGGATCCGAGGATTTTCCGTACAAAATGTATGGGAAATGTTTTTGGCGATTTCTGTTGTTTCTAGTACTCATACCTTAAATGGTCCCATAGAGTCTTTTGATCCCTACATGAAATAGGATCGATAGGCATAAAATTTTTTTTTTCTATCTCAGCATTTTTTTTGTTGACTGTAACTTTTTTCCAAAATCTGTGAATGCAGATCAGAATATCTTAAAAAAGTTATGGATGGCTGCCTAACAAAGTTTTCTTGTAACTATAACGGTTAATGTACCTGCCCTTTAAATCCCAAAAATCCATCCTGTATATCGACAAACCTGCAACGTTGGAGCACCTAAAAACTAATATCCAACGAGTTATAGCTGAAATAACACCTGAAACTTGTGAAAATGTCATAGAAAACTACCTCAAACGAATCGACTGCTGTAGAATGTCCAGGGGCGGCCATTTGACGGATGTAATTTTTCATATTTAATGAAAATCACTAAATATTTCGTTAGTAAATAAATAACTAATAAAGTTTTTCTTTTAATGAAAGTTAGGAAACTCAATTTGGATCACCCTTTAGAAGATCAAAGTATACTTTCTGTCTTGGCAAATCAGGGCAACGGAGAATGTCCCTTGGCAGGCGAGGCCATTATTAAAAACCATTATCATTTGATCTCAAGGAATATGATAATATGCGCTCCTATAAGAAAAGGTTACAAAATTTAAACATAATCTCGTTAGAGAACCGCAGGGTTTTGCTTGATGGATCACTTACTCTTGAATTTTTAAAAAATAAATTTCACTGCCCGCAACTGCTTCAAAAATTCAACCTTCGTGTCCCTAGACGAATTTCTCGAACTCCCATCACTCCATTTTGTCCTCCTTTACGCAAGACAGTTCTGAGCGCGAACTCCGTAGCGCCGCGGCTAAGTAAATTTATCAATGAACATAGCATTGACGTTTTCGCTGTTATAAATGTTAAAATAGAAATAGAAAACATTTATTCGACACAGACACAAATCAACAAGATAATACACAAAGCATGTACAGTAAGCTCCCATTCAAGCTATACATTTACACTACGAAAACCGACACTATTACGAGCGGCATAAGAACGGTCCAAAGGTCAAGCAGTATAGCTTGATAAGGAGCTTACTGTACAACAGATTATATAATAAAACAAGTGACATCCTAATTGTACTGAGCGTGCCCGCACCGAAAGGTTTGCCATCTCAGCATTTGCTGGGCGTTAGAGCCACCCAGCGCTGGTTTCCAGTTGGCACCCGCAGTGACACACGGACGAGGGTAATAAGTAAGGCTAAATAGTATAGTACTTAATTTAAGTAAGAGTGTAAACAAATACTGGTGTAGCTTAAGGAAATAAATAAATAAATACTAATTTTCAGGGCGCGAACGCGTTGTTCTCGCTGCAAACGCAGATAGCTATCGGGGAGAGGTGCGTGATGGCGCTGGCCAGCGGCGCGGCCGTGAGGCTGACGACTCTCCCACCGCCCTCGCCGCCGAGGATCAAAGTGAGTGGCATATACCGAGTTATTTTTCCAGCGCGAGCCAAATTTTGTGTGCTTGTTCAGACAAGCAAAAAGAAGATCTTCTACTATGGAACCAATCTTGTAAATTAGAATTTAGAACATCGCGTGCACTAGGTGTGTGATTTCAAAACATCATTAAACCTATTTAATTCCATCCCATGGTGCCGAATTTATCATACAACTTTTTTTAAATTTGTTAAAATCTCAGACTCTGAACCTCCTTGGTGTATTTTTGTTTTTAATTTGCTTTGCGCGCGCCATTTTGTTTTGACGTCGTATTGTTATAAATAAAAAACATGAAGTTAAAAAAAACGTATTATTTGTTACACATAATATAAATATTTTTCTGTAATAAGTACTTACCTATCATAATGTTGTAGTAAATATGTACCTAAACTGATATAAAAGTATCTTGTGATTGTAAATGTTTTATTTTGCATTTAGTCATTTCCTCGCTAAGGGGGGATGAAAAGTTACGTGTTGCACTTGAGTGCAAAGATTTTTCACCTTGTGCTCTTTTGATTCCCTCGCTAACGCTCAGGATTCTAATTTTAGAATCCTTCGCTTGCTGGTTAAAAAGCAACTTTGCACTTATGTATAACAAATAACTATTAATTGAGTGCTGATGAATTTAAAATCTTATTGTATGTAAACCATAAATACTACTCGTAATTAGGAATCAAGCGCTTGCGCGCGCAGCTATAGTTGTATAGATTTGCAAAATCAAAGTCTAAGTTCCGAAGATAAGCTGTGCCAAGTTTGGGACTCGCTGATCACTCATACTCTGTTGTGTCTTCACTTTTGCTGTTATTAATTCTAGATTAATATTGTATAATCACTTTAATGAAATAAACATTTTTTTGCCTGCTTTACTTATAGGCTTCCGAAAACGACAAGGAAGCGCTGGAAATCCAGAAAGCTCTGTGGGACACGTTCACCGCCAACAAAGCTGCCAACGGGTACGATGTGGGTATGTACAATAGGCTAGATGAATGAAAAAATAATATTGCTTTAAAGAAGTTCATTCATATAATAAATAGAAAGAAAATATCGGTTTTGAATAACTATAAAAACAACCAAGATATAAGGTATTTAAAAAAAATTCTCCATCTCTTTCTAGCAAAACGGCAATTTACATGGAGTTTATATGGCCGTACTAAACAATGACGTCACGGTTGTTGTCGGATCTCTCTGTCTAATCCCTTCCAAATTAACAGTTTAAAATGCTTGTATCTCACGTATTTCTAAGCCGATTTTAATTCAAATTTCACATGATTGCATCTTTTTCGCTTTATTTGCAGAATACCAGATTCTCAAAACACCAGATTCGCAAAATAGGAGATTTTGGACAGTCGAAATCAAAATATTATTAACATTTATTTATATGATGATTTGATGATATGATAATTATTTACATGGAGTGATTGTAATATTCTCTTTTGTGGGTATGAATAAATAGATACATACTGTCTGATTTTCTTTATGATTTATTGGCTATGTATTGAAAAGTCACTGTCCTATAAAAGCGAAGTAAAGAACTTGATTTTTTTCAATTTATTATAATATTTACATACTAGCTGATGCCCGCGACTTCGTCCGCGTGGAATTCGGTTATTATCAGCAAGTCGCTAATTTAACATCAGATTTCGTTGAAACAAAAGCTGTATGTCCTTCCAGACTACCCGTAAAATAAGCATTAAAATCTGTTCATATTTCCATACAAACTTTCAAACATTCCCTATAGTTATTTTACTCCCTTGAGGGTAAAATTTTTACGAACTTTGAATGTCATATTTATTTATAATGTAATCAACAGCCTAAAAATAAGTTTCAAGTTTCTAGATAAAAGGGGGAATGAAAGGTTGTATGGAATACAACCTTTCATTCCCCCTTTTAACCCCTTACAACCCTTTCTTCGCATTGTCCTTTCTCAGGCTCTAGACTATCTGTGTACCGAATTTCATTTAAATCGGTTCAGTAGTTTTGGCGTGAAAGCGCGACAGACAGACAGACAGAGCTACTTACGCATTTATAATATTAGTATGGATTATCCCGGAAGCGTACCTCGCAATAAATGAAGAGGCGCTAAAAGACAAGATAATTTCGAAATTTTCAGAGTACTTCAGTAGCCAATGGAAACAGAAAATCACTAATGAAGTGCACAATAATTGTTTGGCGAAAAAATAAAAATACCAAGGCTGTAGAGGGTTTTCACCGCAGAATTGACGATATTATTTAAGGGTGATTTTTTTTGCTAAGGACAAAAAAATCACATAACCGCAGTCGGGCCCCACTCCCACTGCGGTAGATGTAACCTCTTTTTAACTGGGTTAAAAAAAAAAGGTTACATTTTTAAGACCATACAGATAACAATTGTTTTTCCTCTACAATTTCGTATTATTAGGATCCAATAGGATCCAATCATCATTACGAAAATATAATATTTATTACATTTTACATAAACAAAATGTGAGCAAATAAGTAGATATGGAACCCTAAAAATGTATAATACCTAATCTGACTGTTATGGTTGTAACTAGTAGAAAATTAATATAAAAAAAAATTAAATAGGTTTTATTTTTTTTTATTAATAACTATTTTAATCAATATACTAGCGTGTCCTCAAATTTTCCGGGGTGATAACAAAGTGACTCTGTATATACATTAGATTCCATGTCACTACTTGATTCCAAACAAAACTAATAATACACATTATATTGGATTCTCGTTTTTAGTTATTGCTTTCACCTGTACTTATGGTGAAATGAGAATCTGGTATTTTGAGAATCTGCTGTTTTGAGAATCTGGTATTCTGCGAATAAAGCTCTTTTTCTACGGTATTTTAATATTTTATGACGAGATGTGAAAATTAGAATTGTCATCAACCCAATTATTGCTGAACTATACAGGGTAAATCTTGAGGTATCGGCAACCTCGCAGGATTAGATAGTAAGCATCATTAACTACGTTTGTTCTACGACTTTTGATAATTCGGTTGCCGGTACCTCAAAATTAGCCCTGTAAATAATTATACCTTGCATCTTCAAAGCCCATGCATCCCTACTAATATCATAAATGCGAAAGCAACTCTGTCTGTCTGTCTGTTGCGTTTTCATGCCTAAACCTCTGAATCTATTTCAATGAAAGATCTATTTAAAAAAGAGATAGAGATAGAGATAGTGACCCCTGAGGAAGGACATGGGCTACTTTCATGAAAAAATTATGAGATGTAATTTATTCAAGTAAGGCTCTATATTATTTGATTTCTTTCTGAAATTTTAGTTATTATATAAAAATAAAAAAGTTTAACTTTTTTTGAAACGGTCCAAAGTAGATTGACTATATTTTTAATCATAATTAACAATTAATGATTTTCATCCAAATTTTGATGAAGTTTAATTAATTTTAATCATTAATCAGGATTAACTGTTATTTTTCCCATTGGAACTACTGTATAAAAAATAAATGTAGACCATGCAGTTGATAGATAGTAGCAATTAAAGTTGAAGAGAGAAATTTTGTTGTTGCTAGACCACTGTCGTTAGTTCTTTTTTAACAAAATACATCCAGCTAGGAAGACTGGAAATGTCTAAACTTAGTACAACGGTCAGTTCTGAGTATAGATGGGTGATCATCATCACAGCTCATATACGTTCCCACCGAGGGGCACGAGCCTACCCTAACCAGTTAGGGCGATTAGGCCTTAGTCAAACCACGCTGGCCCAGTGCGGATTGGCTGACTTCACATACACCTTTGAATTACTTCGCAGGTGTATGCAGGTTTCCTCACGATGTTTTCCTTCACCGTAGGTGTCAGATAAATGTACATATAAAATTCGTGAAACGAAAAACACATTGCTACGAAAAACATATAGGTGATGGAAACCAGAAACTGAGTAAAACTATCTGTTCTGAGTATCGGATAGGCTTAGGAAACCAGTCGTTTATTTTGTGCTTTTTTGCGTAACTTCTGGGGTCTTATTCTGCTAGTGTTGACGCATTTGTGGCGTGTCAATAACGCTTCAATAGCATCGCTTTTTGAGACAGTTATTGTTGGTTAACCGAATACTAACTAAAATATTAGTTATCAAGAAATTGTAGTACAAATAAATTGCACCAGAAAATGCGCATAAATGCGACGAAAGCAGTTTCATTGAAACGCTATCACGACGTGACAACGACGTTAAGATTAGCGGAATTAGGCCCAAGGTCTGATGGAAACCAGAAATTGAGTACCTATGAGATAGGTGTATTAAACCAGTAGTTTATTTTGTCCTTTTTTCCTTAACTTCAGGTGTTCCTGAGCATGCGACCAGCGGTACACTGCCAGAAGTGGAGGGCGAGGAGCCGCCCGCACTTGACCTGTGCTCAGACAAGGATGCTTGCCTTCTGGAGCTGGACGAGGCTGAAGATGTGAGTATGCACCACGGAACGGAATCCACTAATTAATTTCTCAGTCAGTTGGTGGATTTCAAAAAATGTTCACTGCCTTATTAGCTTTGGTCTATATTGGGGAGGGAGGGGGAGATTTTGATCCATATTTGGTTTATGGGGGCCATTGGGCATTCCCCAAAAGACCAGGAATTCCATAATTCCGACTTAAGTATCAGCGCGGTTACTTTATTTTGTAAAAATTCAACGAAAAAAAAAAAAAATTTATTTTTTGTTTACTTGTGATTTAACCCTCGCTCCAAGTAGAAACCTTGTGAAAATGTCCCCCAAAGTGACATCCTGACTCTGCCCCTGGTTTGGATACACCTAACGCCCTACAAGGGCATTGCAATTAACCAACTACAAATATCTAAACAATCCCTGCGTTCCAGATAAGCATTGCTACTTTCTGAAGCTAACATCTGATGTTACGTTTTACAAATGAAACGGAAGGTACTGATTTTTTGTGCTGAGTTTTAACACCCCACCTACTTTTTTTCTAATAATATAAATCAGAATTGGCTAATATTATATCTTTCAATAAATTTTTTAAATCCGCTGAAAATCCTCTTTGATTCATGAAAAGAAGATTCCATATGTCAAATTGGAAAGCTGTCAAGAAGTGGTATCAGAGGAGCCATCTATTAGCATGGGTATTTGATGCTTGCATTTCGTGTTAAATGCTTTCGTGCTTAAATGAAACGCATGCCAACCAGCAAGAAAAACTAGTATCACCGCTAATGAAACGCAGAGATGCTAAAAATGTTGATATTTATGGCTAAAAATGCTTATCTGGAACGCGCCCAATGTTTAAGTAAAACGATGTTGCTGTGTCATTTTAGATGTCTTTTTTGTGATGAAATTGAAAGTGACAGTAGTAGTACTGCTTAATATGATTATGTATATGATTTAAATACTTCTATGAATAGACCCATTTCTCCTGTGCGTGGGCAATAAACGCTTGGCACTGTGGCGAGTGGACATCGCTTTTATGAATGAGACTCTTTCTTCAGTGCGTGGGCTATAAATGGATACAAAAATTTTAAAAATATTGATATATTAATATCGATATATGTATATCGAATTAAGTCGATACTAATATATCGATATATCTGTCTAGTACGCCAATATATTGATATCTTATTTGATTTATCGATATTTCTCCTTTTTTAAAACCTGATTATAATCTAATGTAGTTTTATAGCCCCTCTACATGATGGGCTATGATGGTGACCATTCGCTGTACATTATTCTGGTTCACTTTAATTTTAGAGATAAATTCGGTTTCCTTAGTAAAGTCAACATAATGGATGACAATTCACTGTACACTGTTGACCCAGTAGACATCTCTGACACAAACTCTACTCACCACAGATTACAACAATAGATAAGAGTCGAGAACAGAATAATTTTTTAGACTTCAGTGTTGCCACTAACAGCATTTTGTACGGTTTTGTGGGTATTTTAATTTGGGTTTTCGATATTTCGTCACAATATCGAGTTTTTTTCGATATATTTAGGAATATCGATATATTTAGGCGTCGATATTTATTGGTATTTCGATATATCGTGGCATCCCCAGGTGGAGACGGCCCGCGCGCTGGCCACGCGGCGGGTGCACTCGCGGCTGCAGCTATTCACTGGCAGCAGTGGCACTGGCAGTGGCACTGGCAGCGGCACTCTCACACCGCTCGCTTCGGCGCCGCCGTACGCGTTCATACAGGTACCATACCTTATAGTAGGAAAGCCCAAGAGGGGATTTTTGCAGTAACTCGAGCGCGTCAGATTAAGATATGAGGGATACCTTGCACACTGTAGAAGTACCTCCACTACATGTGAGCCTTTTGTGGTGGGGGGAGGGGGGTTCATATTTTTTTATACTTCGGCTAATTGAAATCCTCAGATTATTGTCTCCCCTTATTCCCGTTATTATTTTCTTTAAAATAAATAAAAAAAATAATTTGACTGCTATCATTAATATCACCTCAGTGATTTTTTTCCAATTTTTGATTTGTTACTTTGTGACTCTCATACTCCCTTGTGACAGATTCGAATCGTCAGATTTTAACAGCATATACCTACTTTTTGGAGTGTAATTTATCCTAACTTGCATTAATCTGACACGTTAAACCACTTTTATGTGTCCACTATTTTTACTTGAAATCTTTGAAACCCCCTGGCCGCCTTCCCCACCGGTAAAATGAAAAATAATATATAACATTTTTTGGTCCCTACAAACATCTTCAAAGTACAATGATTCCCGAACACGCTCGAGTGACTACAAATTTAGCATTCTGGCCTCCCCTACTATTACACCGCATCTAGTATAAAACACCATGGAACTTTAGTCAATACCCAGGGCCTTTCAGTCAAGAGAGCCTATTACCGATCTCATGGTTTTGCAAATGATATCATTGTGCAAAACGAAAACTACGATTTCCGGTCAAATTTTTGATAATTTGTTCATTATTTAATGATGAAATTATGCCACAGTGATGATATCATTGGAGAGCGGTAATACGAAATGCAGCATTTCATGACTTCTTTTTCTCAAATTTATACCATGTCATACGATGAAAGATCCATAATTGGCCTGCAGAATGTCGAGTTCCCAAAATAGAACATTTCGGGAACTGGACATTTAGTGAGCTTGACATTTTGAAACCGCTTGACATTTTGGGAATTTACAATCATGCACTGAAAGGACCCAGGGGCCTTATTCTGCTAGCGTTAACGTCTGTGTGGCGTGTCAATAACGCTTCAATGGCATCGCTTTTTGAGACAATTATTGTTGGTTAATCGTTTAGAGAATTGAAAACATTTACTGTCACTATTGACTTGTCTAGAAATTGTACTACGAATAAATTGCAAAAGCGACGAAATCTTTTGTTACAAAATTGTTGTCGACAAAAAGTTTTATTGAAGCGATCTCAAGGCGCGACAACGACGTTAAGATTAGCGGAATTAAGTCCCGGTTACTTAACAGAATCCATTGAAAAATTCAGTCTCTTCAAACTAAGGGTAAAACTTCATTTATAGCTAGGTATGTCTTTATTGAGTCACCGCAATAATAACTTATTAAAAGCAAGTATTTTGGCCATAATGTAAACTTTAGATAATATCAGAGTTGAGTCGCTTTAACAAAATCTATTCATTAATTGATTGAATTCAATGCCTTTATTGTGGCAAACCAAGTGCAGTAGTCGATCTGCAGGCCAATTATGGATCTTTCATCGTATGTCATGGTATAAATTTGAGAAAAAGAAGTCATGAAATGCTGCATTTCACATTACCGATCTCCAATGATATCATCACTATGGGATAATTTCAATGATGTCATCATTAAATAATGAACAAATAATAAAAAAATTGACCGGAAATCGTATTTTTCGTTTTGCACTATGATATAATTATGATATCATTTGCAAAACCATGAGATCGGTAATAGGCCCTCTGAAAGCTATTGTTTTAGTTTTTTTACGTGAGCTACAATGCTATAACTCCAAAGGATTGTTCCATTCTTGAGCCATGCAAAGGGTGTTAAGCAAAAAATTCGGAAAAACTTTCATTTGTTGCCCGTGGTGCTACCAGTAGCACAACGGGCATAAAAAATTACCGTTGTGCCACCAAGCCGTCCAATAGCAGCACCACTTGAAATGTTTTTTTGCCCGTGGTGCCCTAACATTATTAATAGTAAATTAAGACATAAAGTTTACATACATATAGTATACATAAAGTTTTATCAGGTTTAGACAATTTCGTTCTATGTATGGAATTTTCAATATTAAGAAAATATCTAAAGCGACTTTCATTTTCGATGCATGACTGAAAATGAAATGTCTAAATTGACGTTCATCGGAATGTGCCTTCGCGATGAAAGCTTCCAGCTTCCGATTGTTTTCACTAGCATCTTTCAAAGGCAAAGAACAACAAGTGAAACGTCTAAACAACGACAGCTCTATTGTGCGACTAAACTACTACCGCGTCGCCACCGCCACATGTCTAAATTGACGTTCATCGGAATGTGCCTTCGCGATGAAAGCTTCCAGCTTCCGATTGTTTTCACTAGCATCTTTCAAAGGCAAAGAACAACAAGTGAAACGTCTAAACAACGACAGCTCTATTGTGCGACTAAACTACTACCGCGTCGCCACCGCCACGGGCGTTTGCGATGAAATAGCTTTCATCAAAAGTACAGTATGCAAATAACGCAATTCACCGTTTATCGCAGAAATGAATGTTATGAATGAACCGTCTATTACTGCGATTGCGATGTTACTAAAGGGGGGGACGGCGCGTACGCAGTCCCCACTACCAAAAATTACGCATCCGAGTTATCCACATTAGGGATAATCGCAGGGGTCAACCCCACCGCAGTGCAATGGTGGAGCCTCGCCCTGGGAGAACCGCCTTTTTGATCACGGTATCTCCTATGCCAGGTAAGTATGCTTAAACTGCTTTGGCCGGCCTTTATATATGCACGCGATGACAATTTCTTAACCGCGTTGTAGGATTGTTACAGCGCCATCTGTCGTGGGTCGATGGTACTTATTATAAACAAGCCGTACAGCGCTATCTGTCGAGGGTCGATGGTACTTGTTACAAACAAGCTGTACAGCGCCATCTTTTGATGATTTACGAAAATCCAAAAGCATAGCGTGGTTCACTCATAGTATTCTTCTGAGGGACATATTTTTTCTCAATTTCGCATCCTATTTATATTATTGCACCTAGATATCGAATCGAATATAATATTAATGTGCATTTTAGTATTTTGTCAATACATGTTCATTTTACCATTATCATCTAAGTATCTATGTTACCGGCAATGTGTATAATTCAGGTATTGTATACAATCCCTAGGTAATGTATACAATCCCTGGGGCGTCCAGGCAATGTATGAAATATCATGAATATCATTGTCCATTTCATACTTTACCTAGGTATTGTATACAATTCCTAGGGATTGTATAGAATACCTGCTGGTTCACCGGTAATGTGTAAAATAAATAAATCTTAAGACTAAACTAATGTTAGGTAAGCCGGTTAATATCAATAAATCTTAACAGACTTACTTATCAAATAGCGGACAAATAAAACATGTTGTATTTACTTGAAATAAACTTTATTATCAACTTTAAAATCACAAAAAAATAACAGGAAACTTAAAATTCTTCTTGTTTGTAACATAACATTACAAGTATCTTTTAACATAATATAAGTAATTTTGTAATTGAACTTCACAAACAAAACAATTCTCTTTATAACAAAAAGTAGGTCTAATAGGCATTCACAATTTTAAGTAAAAGTAGGTTTTATTTATTCTTACACGACAAACTATTATGGCACTTTGAAGAGCACAGAGCCTTACTTTTGACACAGGAACACTTTTTAGAGTCACAGTTTTTTTTTGCAGCTACATTTCACAAAGCCCTGTCCTGTCCCCGTAGATTGCAAAGTCGCAACTGTACGGAGTGTCGTTTCCAGATTGGGGACGTCTTCTTCTTGCAGTAATTTCTGATGGCAAACAGTGAACTGTTGTCTTGAATACAATGTCTTGACAACGCCTTGCTTTGTGCTCGACCCAAAAAGAGCTTCATAAGGTGTTCTTTTGATTCCTGAGTGAAACGCCCTATTATTCATGAGTTGTACAAATCGCAGACCATCACTCCAACGTTCGCTATCGTTATCTTGCATCCAAGTTGTAAGCATGTTTTCAATGTCCTGGTTAGCTCGTTCGACACTCCCTTGACTTTGGGAATGTCTAGGCTTGCCAGTGATCTCGCAGAAGGAGGCAGCGGAGCGGGCGCGAGAGGTTGACCCTCTCGCCGCACCGCTCCGGCGCAGGCGGTTGGGTAGGAGGAGGCGCGCGTTCCTGGACGCGCGCCACCAACTCCCCTAAGCAAGCTGGGGATGAAATGGCCCGGCCGGCCGACAACCGGTCGGGAGACACTTTTCTACCCCTGGCCTGCCCGTCTGGGGGGTCGAATTATTGCACTTGTCGACCCCCCCGTAGAGGTAAGACCTGGCGCTTGCGTCAGGCCTACAATCCAGGGGGCGCACTCGGGGAATGGCTAACGCCGATCCCGAGTGTGTCTCTACGGAGGTGGAAGTTGCTCTGGAGGGTGGTTTAGCCAGGTATAGGGTTACCCAGGTAACCCGAGTCCAATGGCATATCCTTGGGGCGGCTTTGTCAGCTTTCAGCCCCTTGTTGAATCGTAAAGAGATTCCCCCGCCTCAAAAAAAAAAAAAAAAAAGGCTTGCCATGCACAATTTTTAAGTTCGGCCAGTATATTTTAAGATTACTGACCACTCGGTTTGCGTATTCTCGACCGTTGTCCGCTTGTAAGATGGCTGGTGCACCAATCAGTGTAAAAATATCCAGTAAATTGTACGCTACTTCCTCAGCGCGTTTTGTTTTCAGGGCTCTTAATATGACAAACTTTGTGAGATGATCCTGATAGACCATTATGAATTTATAATCCCGGTCTGATTGAGATTGATAGTCTATCAAATCTACTTGACAGCGAGAATTAAATTCTGTTGAAAGTATGGGCTTCACGACAATCCCTTTTTTTATTCCTTTTTGTTTTTGCTGGCAGGGTTCGCAAAGTTGCAAAAATAGTTCAACATCGTGGCGAGTTATATTCTTATATCTTGAAGAAAGCTCCTTCAGCATTCTGTCTCGTCCTCCATGGCCGATACTCTGATGTGCGTCGTGAAGTACTTGAAATAATTCAGTATCAGCAACGTAGTATATAATATTGTTATTTGTAGTAGCATCCACAGGAAAAATCAACTTATCTTTCTGACCAACAGTTATAACATCATAATGCTTCAATAACCAGTAATCCCGAGAAGCCTTTTTTTCCAGCCGTTTTTGCATTTTTTGTTTCTTCTATCAATTGTTCATAACGATTTTTTTCAATAAACGTGCGATTTTTTGTATTTGCTGCTTCTCTTTTTATTTGTAATTGTGAATAAAATCTTTCTTTCATCTCAGCTATTCGTTGTTCGGCCGCCATTTTTTAATAAATTAAATTACTTTCCTACCTGACGAAAATTAGCAAAAATAATCAGGGTTCTATGAAGCTTACCGTACTTATTTGTTTGTAATAACCACAATTGCGTTCGAGTGTTACATTACCTGCTGCAAGTTTGGCATTGTATAGAATACCTAGGTAAAGTGTAAAATAAATTCTATTTCATACTTTACCTGCCCGTTTTAGGTATTCTATACATTGCCTAGGTATTGTATACAATACCGGATTATACACATTGCCGGTAACATCTATACTATAATATTATAAGGCTAAAGAGTTTGTTTGTTTCTTTGAACGCGCTAATCTCAGGAACTACTGATTCAAATTGAAAAATTTAGGCTATATAACATCACGCTATGACTTATAGGAGCTGAGCATCACTGAAAAATGTAGCAAAAACGGGAAAAAAATATATGTCGAAACGAAGTTCGCGGGCACAGCTAGTGTTATAATATTCTTAGCGCATAACTTCAGAATCGATATGTTCTTAACTCTTAAGATTGTTTGATCCTTTTTCAAAATGTATTTTCACATAATGTCCCTTTTGCAGTTTTCTAAATTTCCCAAATTGTCCTTAACCTAATCTTTTGAATGCAATGATTTCACGCCATGCTGAAATCATTACTGTAGGGAGACTCTGTACCAGGGTCGTCTGCTTAGGTACCTCCGTCTTACCTATTTCTGCCGTAAAGCAGCAGTGCTTGCATTGCTGTGTTCCGGTTTGAAGGGTAAGATATGGCAGTGAAATTACTGGGTACTGTGACTTTACATCTTGTGTCACAAGTTGGCAACGTACGCTGTGGTTCTTGTGGGGGTTGCAGTTTTTCTGCGAATCTCACAGGAGCCACATGTATTATAGGTGACTGTTACCACTTACCATCAGGAGGGCAGTTTGCTTGTATGCCAACTTTCTGCAATAAAAAAAAAATGCATATCTGTATATGTGAAATCATTGAATCATAGTAAACTTATGATGTAAAATCTTCTGTAGAAACTTTTGTGTTTTCTTCTCTAGTGGTAATTGGGAATATAATTATGTGGTTGTAAGCATAGATCTGATAAATTTGATGATTTTCTTGTAGTATTAAATAATTCGTTGGAGTATTTTTTTTTCTCATTGACTAATTGAAGGTCTAGAACGAATATGTCCGAGGTCGCTGATGTATAAAGCAGCCATTATATTAACTAGATAATAATATGAATGATCTGATATAACATTAGAAATTGTTCCTTGAGACTAAAGCTTGGTATTCTACGTGTTTTTTTTATTGTAGGTTTAAGCGAATCGTCCACTTCTTCTAGGTCATTTTATATACTCGTATAGGTCAATTTCTCCTTACAACCACCTCGTCCATAAAAACCGATCGGTACTCTTTTATACATTATAATATCGTTAGTTTTGCAATTGATATCATTCTTGACAAAATTTTACTAGGCTACAAGTTTAATACGAAAGTAAGAGGAGTATGGACATCCAGAAATGCTATTTTAATCTTTTTCGTATTACCTGTTATGAATGTCTCGATGAAATATAAATTTTTCCATACTTGAATTTGCAGAAATTGCGCATTAAAGTGGCGCCGATCGCTCTGTGAGCAATTTCTCTGCACCGAACAGCGCGTCTAGATTACAAACAATGACCTTACTTTTGAAGCGTACACACGGTATGTTAAAGACACGGGTTCAAACCCCGCCCGAGGTGAATTTTTGCTATTCATTTTAGCATTTTTATAGAAAATGCAAAGTTCTATAGAAAAAAATATAAGTTTGTTTCATACTTAACCAATTTTTTAAGAAATCTGTAAAGATTTCTTTCTAAATTGGATGTTAATATGTAGAACGAGCACACAATGGGGTATGGGTAACTTTGTATGGACAAGTGGCGTCATTTTTGTTTTTAGCGGGCATCGTTAATTTTTTTACTATTTTCTAGCCCTATTTTAAGTGAACATATTCAAGAAAGAAATTTTGCCATAAGTAATATCGGAACTTAGTTATGGGCACTTTGACGGGTATAATAAGACAGAAGCCCACATTTTAATTCAAACCACAATTATTGAGATAATTAAATATGTATTTATAAAATGGTTTGGTTTTTATAAATTTTGGTGAGGGGAGCATTAAAAAGCCGGCACTTAACCTAACCTAACCGTGCACTGTGATTGGCTGAGGCTAAAATATGCCACTTGGGTCGCTTCATGTTTCTGGCAAACAATATCGCGTGGTGTTTATCTTGACTAGTATTAAAAATAGCCTAATCAATAGCAGTTTTCATTCATTTCAATAATAATTATTGGTTTTTACGAAGAAACTTCAAAGTGTGATATCTGGCTCCGATATTATCTAGCTATATGTACCCCATAATAAAATTTATTTGTTTTGAATTGTTCTTCCAAAATTTACAACTTTCATGAATGACCGTCAAAATTGAAAACGACGCCAACTTTACCCATACCCCTTTGGCTCGCGCTTCAAAAGTAACGCTGTATCAATCCGTGACGTGACGTGTGCGTGTACGCGTGGCAGGCGTGGCGCGGCAAGGTGGGGGGCGGGGGTGGATCGGGCGTGCGCGGCGCCGGCGAGCGGCAGGTGGGCGCCGCGCTCGACGCGCTGGCGTACAAGCTGCGCCGGCTGCGGCCCGCCGCGCTGCTGCCCACCGCGCTCTGCCTCGAGCTGCCCGAGGTACGCCGCACGCGGCACGCAGCACACAGTGAGCCTCACACAGCACACATCTCGCCGGACACAGCACAGAGCTCGCCGTACACAACACACAGCTTGTTGCACACAGCATGCAACTCGCCGCGCACAGCACAGCTCTCCGCACAAGGCACACAGCTCGACGCACACAGCACACATCTCGCTCCACACAGCACCCAGCTCGACGCACACAGCACACTGCTCGCCACACACAGCACACAGCTCGCCACACACAACACACGGCTTGTTGCACACAGCACGCATCTCGCCGCACAAGGCACACAGCTCGACGCACACGGCACACATCTTACTGCACACAGCACACATCTTACTGCACACTGCACACAGTTCGTCACACACAGCACACCGCTCGCCACACACAGGCTATAGCTCGTCACACACAGCACACAGCTCGCCACACGCAGGCCACAGCACACAGCTCGACGCACACAGCTCGACGCACACAACTCGACGCACTAAGCTCGACGCACACAGCACACGTCAGGCCGCATACAGCGCACAGCTCGCTGCACACGGCACATAACTCGCTGCACACGGCACACAACTCGCTGCACACAGCACACAACAGGCCGCACTCAGCACACAGCTCGCTACACACAGCACACAGCTCGATCCACACAGCACACAGGTCGACGCACACAGCACACAGCTCGCCACACACAACACACGGCTTGTTGCACACAGCACGCATCTCGCCGCACAAGGCACACAGCTCGACGCACACGGCACACATCTTACTGCACACAGCACACATCTTACTGCACACTGCACACAGTTCGTCACACACAGCACACCGCTCGCCACACACAGGCTATAGCTCGTCACACACAGCACACAGCTCGCCACACACAGGCCATAGCACACAGCTCGACGCACACAGCTCGACGCACACAACTCGACGCACTAAGCTCGACGCACACAGCACACGTCAGGCCGCATACAGCGCACAGCTCGCTGCACACGGCACATAACTCGCTGCACACGGCACACAACTCGCTGCACACAGCACACAACAGGCCGCACTCAGCACACAGCTCGCTACACACAGCACACAGCTCGATCCACACAGCACACAGGTCGACGCACACAGCACACAGCTCGTTGCGCACAGCACACAGCTCCCCGCACGCATCACACAGCTCGCTGCACACAGCACACAGCTCTCCGCACACAGCACTCGGCTCGCTGCACACAGCACGCAGCTCGCTACACACAGCACACAGCTTGCAATACACAGCACGCCGTATACAGCATTTCGCACACAGCTCGACGCACACAGCACGTCACACTCTACACGCCGCACATATAGCGCACAGTACACAACACGTCGCACACAGCACGCCGCATGCCACACACTGCACGCCGTACCTCAGACGGCGGCATCCTACCTTGGGCTCGAAGAAGTCGACCTCTGCTATTTCTCGCACAATTCGTAAAAAAAGTTCCAATTCGAGCTTTTTCTCGAGCGGTGATCATAGTTCAGACCATCAGAGCCATGTCGAGCTCCGCCCGATTTTTTTTGGATAGTGCTTGAGAGTAGTCAAATAGAATTTCAAATTTGAAGTAAGTATGGTTTTGTTTCTTTTTCTCTCTTTTTAATTAAATCTTACTATATACCTTTTATTTTTAATTACAGTAGTGCAAAAGCAACTTCTCGAGAGTAAGACAAGTGAAGTTCCTTCAAAAAATGGCGAAGCTCGATATGTCCACAGTTCTGATTGGCTGAACTGTAACTACTGCAATCAAGAATAAATTCAAAATTGAACTTTTTTCAAATATACAAGCCTTAGCCACAGCAAAGGCTCCGGCTCGGCTCCGCCTCGGCCCGCATACTCACGATCGACCGGCAATGCTACACTTGCGGACCGCGGCAGTAATGTACTATTAACCATCTGTGTGTATACATCCTAAACGATATCAAGATGTCTGCAAATACAAGTTCGAGAGAAGAAAAAACTTGACTCTACACCTGTTCGGAATTTTCATTTTATACACGACCAGGAAACTTGACCATCTCACCTGATGGTAAGTGACGATAAAGTCGATGGTGGATGCTAGCTTCACCTGGACACCGCAATAACTGAGAAACTGGCTATCTTACCTCTAATTGGGATGATGACTGAATTCTAATTTTTACGTCTCGTCATTAAATATTAAAGTACCGTGGAAAAAGATGCAGTCCTGTGAAATTAGAATTAAAATCGGCCAAGAAATACATTAGATACAAGCATTTTAAGTTGTTAATTTGAAGGCGATTAGACAGAGAGATCCGACATCAACCGTGACGTCATAGTTGAGAACGGCTATATGAACTCCTTGCCAATTGCCGTTTTGCTAGAAAGAGATGGAGAAAAATCTTTAATACCTTATATCTTGGTTGTTTTTATAGTTATTCGAAAACCAATTTTTTCTTTCGGTTTATTATACGAATAAGCTATTAAAGAAAAAAAAATTTTTTGTCATCTAGCCAATTGTCGGAACACAACAATGCTATTAACATTGTTATTATGGCGACAACGTTGGCAGCTAGCCAGGCGGGCTCAGAAGCCCTTACCACCAACCAAACCGACTAGATAAACTTACCCCCATGGGGAATCCAACCAGGGCCCTCCAGATCAATACCGGGTGGTTGTGACCGACCACTGGGTCACGGAGGCGATCGAAGTCCTAAGCTACTTCAGTTGAATGAATTTTTCCGTCGCGCAGGACGAAATCCAGCTAGTTGTGTCCGGCGCCGCCATCCGTCTCCAAGACCCGAATAAGCCCGAGCACAACTCCATAGAGAACGGCCATCACAACCACACTCACGCCAATCACCACGGCCACGGCCACGGCCGTCACCAAGGCAACAGCGGCGGCGACGCGGACGACGATATATTCACGATGGATGAAGAGCAGCTGGTGAAGAGTCCGCCGCAGGAGCCGGTGGAGGAGAAGGCAGCTGTTAACGGGCAGGTCGGTAGAGAGCGCTTTTCTTCTGTGAATAAGAGAATTCAGTTAATTAATTAAATAATTAGAAAAGCATTGGTGGATATATAGTTTGCGCAAAATTTCCAGTCCGCTCTGAACACAGCACATTTCGCGTCGCACTGTCGAAATATATGTACGTATAATTTAATTATATTGTCTGTCTACATAACTTACCCCCCCGTTTCTGAAAGGCTGATCCAATTATTGTTCAACTAACATCCATGTCATCCATCAACGTTGGTTAGCCAAAATTTACTTATTATCTTTAATAATTTGATTTCTCGTGAGAAATATTTTTAGACACGGTAACATCGCTGAAATCATATATTTTGTTTTATTCCTATGTATTTTGGAAACCCAAAATGAGTCTTTCCTTAATAATTTTGAAATAAATTTGACAGCTGTGTCAATTAACACAGTGATAAGTTGATTTAGCTTTCAGCAACTCAATTCGTAGTTAGCATTAGATTTGACAGCTTGTTAGTTAATTTTATCACTGAACAGCCTCTCAGAAACTGGGTGCAAGACTTATAAGTCTTATGGATGAATGTCACATCACTAGATAAGTTTCAGCACGGAAATATTTTATGTGCGTGAGGAAATGGTACAGTACCTACCTCTGCGAGAGACAACTTCAGGGCGGACTTTAATACTCCTACTGTGGTATTTACGACATTTTGTGTTCCGGCATACGATGGGTAGGAAACCGTAACTTTCACAAGCTAAATACGTTTAACGCTAAATGTGTAAATAGGGTACCCTGTGCAAAAAAAATGTGATTTCACTGATCTATGTGGGCCGGCCTTAAGAGAAAATCATACGTGCCGTTTTTCCACACAAATATAGTCCCCTGTTTCCTTCCTGCAGGCGTAGCATAGACCGTGGACAAAACGGGACAAGAGACAAATAACACGTATCTTCTCGCTATCTCATATAACAATGAAGCGAGACGGGACGAGAATTAGTCATTTTCTCTTCTATAGTCTACGCGCCGTGCTAGGCCTGTTGGATAATGGCAATAGTTGCTCTATTTTCACCAGAAAAATCTTTGGCCACTATAAGCATTTTCCATTTTTTTTATTAATAAAACATTTAAATCAAAAAACTTTTTCTGCTGTATTCAAACATCGAGCAAATACTTAAATGTGACGAAATTATATGAAAAAAGCAAGACATAGAAACTCAACCAAAGCCTTTATTTAATTTTAAACGAAAAAAGTTATTAAATCGGTCTAATTATCGAGGCAAGAATAGGTGACTACGGTCCGAGCTGTAGTTGTCTCTATCGCGCCCAGCTTGTTTATTCGAGCACAGCCACAGCGCGACAGCAATACATTCTACAAGTATTTTTGAATTATCTCACCCCTATTGTTTTCTTTAACATCTGAGACTTCGTTGCGGATTTCAATGTGCTTTTCATAATCAGTTAGAATAGTATATTTTGCAACTAGTGAATAAAAGACGATTAAAGCGATTTAAAAGCGAGGGCCATAGGTTCTACCGACTGTTTTTTTAAAGAATCGCGAGCTCTTTGTCGACTGTCAATGGTAAAAATGACGATTGGGCACCTCAGCCGCCGAGCTCGGTGTGTCTCAGCACGCTGGGCTTCGTGAGCGGCGCCCGCGCGGTGAGGCGAGTGTGCGCGCTGCGGCTGCTGTTCGTGCGGGAGACCACGTCCGTGAGGGAGCTGGGCGGGCTCAGCGGCTTCCTGCACACCTTCACCTCCGAGGTGAGCCCGTCACCATCATCATCACCATCATCATCGCAGCCTTTATACGTCCCGCTGTGTGTGCGTCAATGTGCTCTGCGCTCTTCGTTGTCGTTTTCGCAAGATTATAGGGTGTGAACTCCACGTGTATGAACCAATAACGAAAACGCAATTTAAAAATTTTTGTCTGTCTGTTCGTTCCTGCTGATCTCCGGAAGGCTGGACCGATTTTGACGGGACTTTCACTAATAGATATAATTAATTTTACAAGGTATATAACATAGGTTACTTTCTATCAAGATCTTGAATAAAAATTGCCTACAAAAAATCAAAATGCTGCCAAAAGTTACTATTCCATGCGGACGAAGTCGCGGGCACAGCTAGTCCGTAAATATAAGTCACACGCCAACACCATATTGTGGGCTTAGAAACATTTTTTTTGAAATGTTGTCAACACATCTCAGTCTTATCAGCCAAAAAAAAAACTTGTCGATCGACATAATATATCGATCGACAAAAGCATCTGTCCTTTTCACTCATTAGGAATATCTGTCAAATTTATCAATTTTTGTCGAGTGTGTCGATCTTAGCTGTCAAATTTTGTTTATCGTGAGTTCCATGCTCGCAGGGCTGAGTTGTGAATTCGGCGGAACAATGTGTTTATGTCAAATTTATTTCTCATTCGAAGGTTCTAGCGATAGCGAGAGCGTACACGGCCGCCTTGGGGGGGAACTCGCTGACATCGTTCTACATAAAACAACTAATGCTTCAGGACAACGCGCACAAAAACCAGGTAGGTTTTATCCACACAATTTGACCATAGACAAGAGCTCGTCCGTTGCATAGTTTATAGTCCAGGGGCCTAACTATTTTATCGACATAATTTGATCATAGACAAGACCTAGATCGCGGTATAGCTGATTGATAGTCTAGGGATCCATTATCTCTTATAGTCTGATTTTTAATTCGACGGAATTCTGACATTTCAGAAGTGTTGCCAACATTGAAAAACTCTTCCCAAAAAGGGAGAGCATTTTAGCAAAATAAAAAATTTACCTTTATGGAATTTAAGGTTTCAATTAGAAAAAATATGACGAAAAATTACTGATAATTTTAAAATGGTAATTACGTTGTTTAATATCATATTGTTGAAGTTACAATAATTGTCAAGGAAATTATTTTTCTATTACTGGGATCCCTGTTCAATAATCCATAGGCTTCCAACCTTTTTTAGAAATACATCTTCGTTTGTAAAATTTTTTGCTTTTTCTGAGAGCCAATATAACAAAATGTAAAATTTTAATTTAAAAAACTATTTACGGCGCGTCATGCACCGCGGTCCGAGTTGCGCAAAGTGAAACAATTAATATTAGAGGGCATTTAATATCACAGCTGAAAAATTGCAAAAATGCATAAACCATAACATTAAAGAAGAGAATAAAATGTGCCCTCTTAATGATCTGCTCGAGAGTGTGTGTGATTCTTTCATAATCCGAGTTGATGATGATGACGACAATGATGATATAAGTGATGATAATTAATAAGTACTTATTTTTGTTTGAAAAATATATTGTTTTACTCTGTTTTTCCATTTAGCACTTAAAAATGTACATTCTAGCTAGTGTGCATTGAGTGCACAAAACAAACACTATTTACAATGTCATTACTTGATCTAATTCTGTTTCATTTTTTTGTTATTAAAAATTTAAAAAATTCTAAGCAGAAAATGTTATTTATATCTGATTTGTCTATGGATGACATCTGTCAGAATTCCGTCGAATTAAAAATCAGACTGTAGAGGACGGTTAAAACCAGGGCTCTGAAACCGGTAAAATTTTCAAACCGGTTTACGTTAATAACACCAAACCGGAATGAATTACGTTTAAGGTTTTAGTTACCGGTACCGGTTTTATCTGAAATTTCGATCTAGATCAGCAACTTAACCGGCTTGTTTAGAGTTTCAAGGACTTTAGTGAGTGCCAATACGCCATCTGTAGTAAATATTTTGTTGGTATACATGAAGCGAGCCTTCGCTCTCGCTCCCGCAGATTGTATTCGGCAGAGTTTTTTTTTATTAAAATAATTATTTGTTGTTGTGTTGTTGGTTAACTACCGGATCGTTAACTAACCAACAAAACAACCCGATTAACCCGAGTCGTCAAATTAAGTTCTCTGTTTTAACCGCTTAACAGAATTATTCGTTGTAATTGCTACCTGTTTGTTGATTAGCCGATAAATTATTGAACACAATTAGAACGATTTTTAACAATTTAAACCGCTATTTAGGAGCAAGGTTTAGATAAAAACATATTTAAACTTGATTGCTAACGAAATTTTTGGATTGAACCAACCAAAACTTTATCTATGACTAAAAACTAAAAAAAAAAACAATCTGAAGTCTCGCTGTCATACACAATTATTTAACAAAATATTTATTATAACAAATTACCTATTATATTGTTATATGTTTATGAAAACATGTCATAATATCACCCCGCCCCTAACAATGACCCATCTCACTCTGTCAATACTGGAAATGTGCGAGAGACACCCAGTAATCGTTTGTTAAAAAATGGACTATAGTACTTACTGTTTTTTTTTGCTCGAAACACAATTTATTTACTGTTTTTTTTCGAAACGCATAATTTATTTACTACTTTTATTTCAGTTTTTTTTTCGATTTTAAGCCTAGTTCTTTAACATTTCTTCTGTTACAGGGCCAGTGTCTTTTATCCGTGGGAGGCGACGTCGTACATATAACATACTGATATAATAATTATGTATCCATCATGACATATCCTTTTTTGTAGTATGTCTTCCTACGCTTGTATTTTAATTCAACGTGAGACTGACGGAAAAAGATGTAGTATATTTATATCTAGTGTATACTTGCCAATTCTCCATATGGACGGTATTATAGCTAATCTACTTAATCAATTAGGAACTTTCGTAATAAGCCTACGTAAAATGTTTGGCAATATATGCACGAGTACTTTAGTGTCATTTTAAGTGTCCGCCTGTAATAGTTATTTTTACCGATGTTTACTGTCTATTCTTAATACAATGAAACGTATTAATAAAACGTAAGTACTTAGAATTCTGTACCTGTAACTGACTGGATAATGTACAATTTGCAAATTCAGATCACTCAATCATGAAAGAAAGACGGTACAAAAATACTTAGCTAATTTTATTTGAGCGATGCGTTTACTTGTCTACAAAGTAAGTACTGTCATCCCTACGTCTATAGAAATACTAAACAAATCGTTTTGCCAATATTGTAGCAGTTAAAACAATTATGTAGTAAAGTACCAAAATGGAGTTTTGCCAATATCGTAGCAGTTAAAACAATTATGTAGTAAAGTACCAAAATGGAGTGCCTAAAATATGAAAATATATCTTTGGTGTTAATAAAAATAACATTGTGCATCGGTGTCATTGTTAGGATACGATGATTTAATTTTGTCAATAAATAAATAAATAAATTACTTTCTAGATGAAAGCAGGAAGCAAGGCAACATTTAAAACAATTACTATCAACAAGAATTTTAAACAGATCAACATTAATTTTCGAGTTTTAGTCAGTTGTTACTCAGCCGAAAACATGAATTTAAATATGTTTATACTTTGAAAAATAAATACTGGAGAAATCGATCCTAAAACTGAAGTACAGTTTCATTAAAACCGGTCTATTAAATTTTTCACCCGAATATCAGAATTGTATATCTCGAATTTCACTTTACAGTAATCTAATAAGTAGTATGCGCATGTCTTAAACCATTTCCACCATCAGTTCGTTACATGAAATAGAATTGAATTGGAAAGCCCATTTCTGCTGTACATCGACGTAAATTGACGTAAACGTTGTAATTGTAATCAACCACCGAATTAAAAACACATAATCGACCATGTCATAGACAAAATTACGCAGTGACCATGACAATTTGTTCAATACGTTATGTAAAATTGTAAAACAAAAACTAAATGATGCAGTTTTAAATAAGACAGAGTGCGCTATGCTTTTTAGGGATTGTGGGGTCTCTGTCATTAGTTATACTGACAGAGAATACGGGTTAAATATTGGATATGGCCCAATTTTAACATATGTTGAGCTATCGACACCGACTTAATCGACGCACTTGATACTTTTTAACAAATATATTCAAGACTAAAAATTGCTTTTCTATTGACTGCGTTGATTCAGTGTGTAGTGTCGTGATTGTCCATGCTCGCCCATCACGGCTGATTGTGAAGAGGCGCCATAATTCAACATTGTAGTCCAGAAGGCTAATACCTTGTACCTTAAAATGATTACTGACTAACCAGTAGCCAAAAAGGCCCATAAGCATTGCGGCACAACGTTGCTGAAATTATTGAGCGTCAGTTGTTGCCTAGTGCATTGCGAAGTGTGGCTTAAAAGCCGTCAAGGCTTGATTTAGCATGGGGCCATGTGGGCCCGGGCCCATAGCGGCAGATTCGTGAGGCCCATAGGCGTAAAATATGTAAAGCAGGCCCTGAGTGCGGTAACGCTGTCTATGGCCTGTCTTATTTGGCATTGACAAGTTCCAATAGGATACCTAGAATATGCGACATGGGAATCGTGGTGAAAAAGTGAAAACGATACGGTTATCATATGAGACACCCATAGATTAGATGAAGATATTATAATCTATCATCTCCGAAATGTGGTGAATCATAGACAAAAAAGAAAATAGGGAATATGCATACTTTTTTTTAACGTGTTACTAATAACTATTTAAAATTTCTTTTAGAAATTACTCTTTAATACACTTGCTCAAAATATGCTTCGAGCTTCTTGCGTGCGCAAAGTTTAATTTTTCGCAACAGTCCTTAAAAAATGTATTAAAAAGTAATAATATGGCCATTTCAGAGATAACATGTGATGAGATTTATTTTTTGATTTCATCATCAGCTGTGATGAGATTTATTTTGAGATTATACATGTATTACAATTAAAATAACATAATATCATTAATGTTAAAGACATGGACTGTGAATCATAGTCCATGTCATATTTCTGACTACCTAGGAATTAAAAAGTGACATCACAGACTGTGACATTGTTCACGCCCGCACATACATACCCACCCACATACAAAATATACATACCTACATACAAAACTCTGTTTTGCAAGATAGAGATGGCATTTTCAATATCAATTTTTTTTTATATATTTTTGATTGTAATAAGACAAGTTTCTTTTACAATTTAATTAAGGTTTTTGAGGTATTGTGTAGATGTTCCATGAATAACATGTATCTAATACGTAACATTTCTATGCATATTCCCTCTTAAGGGCTGACAGTGTCTCCGAAAACCACGACAGTCTCCCTCCGCACATACAAAATATTTTTAATGTACGTTTACGGTACCTAAATGAATTAATTGTAAATTAAGATCTTTATATAAATATTACTTTAAAAGTTTTTATGAATGTTTTTCAAAGCAGTTCTTATATTGTTACATGTTTAAAATTTGTAGTGTTTGTATTTTTTAAGTTGTTTAAATGTTGTTGGCTCTTCATAAGAAGAAATGGTGTGCAAAATGAAAAAGAAAATTAATAAAAATTTCTAAATATTATATTCTATTGCATTCCAATTAGTAAAGAACTCGTGTTATTTTTATATTTGTTTGCATCACATCACAAACTGCTTTTCATATAATTAGAAAATACGTATATCTGTGTTACAGGTATTGAAAATTGTATTAAAAATGATATAACATTGATTCTTTTGCTTTTGCACATATTAGACTGGAATATACTATTTCGATATTTTTCTTTAATAAAAATGGCAATATTTAAATTAAAAATGTCTAACATAACATTGTTTCGATATTAGATTTTAAAGCGTAACTTATGAAGTGATATAATTATGACAAAGGTTTACTTGTTTTTGTTATTATCATATTTATATTTAGCTATATTTGGATTAAAGTTTTATTTATAAGATACCTCTACAACACTAAAAACTAAAGTAAGAACTACCAAATTTCAATAACAAATATTCTCCAAAATTATACCATCGATATTTAGTTGTATGCGTTTATATTACAATCTTGCCGCGATTATTTTTAATTGTAAACATTTTAAAATATTTCTCTTTTTAATTTGTTTAAAAAACCCGCTCTCTACAATGGACAAATGAAATAGTAATTTAAATGAACGTGTGATTTATTTACTTGCTGTTTTCTATTCGTTATTATTGTAACCTTTAAAAATACTTTAACAATGATGATAAAATATGTATACTACTTACATTTAAAAAAATATATGTGACCCATTTATTTTACTGCTCATCTATACTACGGCTCACATGTAGAATTTTATTGTCAATGTTATGACACACAACGCAATATTTTGTCATGGAATGATTAAGTACTTCGCTGACCTGACTATGACACCTTAAATTCAAGGCTGCTTTTGAAAAGCAAACTGAACCACTTATGAGAACACCAACTATGAGAACAACCATGAAACCGCGAAAAAAAAATCAGCTCTTCCATAAAAATGTTGAACATGTATGGAACAGCTAATTTTTTTTCACGATTTCAAGATTGGTCCCATAGTAAAAGTTGTTCATTTTGCTTGTTTGAACAAGCACACAAAATTTGGCTCCTACTTCAAAAGTAATCCTGTATATAATAATATATAGGCATTGATTTACTACTAAACGTAGATAACGCATGAACGTTCGAAAAGTGGGCCGGTGAGGAACTGCCCAATCGGGCCTCGTGCAGTTCTTTTCCATGCGTTGGAGCGACAACGCGAAAAGCAATTTTGAGCATTATGTTTGAGAGCATAAAGTTGATATTTTCTTGTAGAAATTACTAAAACGTCAAGTTCAATGTGGCTAGGTATGAAATGATGTAACTGCACACGGTTGTACTTCAAATAGTTGACGTAATAATAAAGAATAAGGTTGAATTCGATAAATACGGTACTTTCTTTATGGTAATTATAATTCGGGTGTGCATATTCAACTACCTATTTAACAGCGTACAAATGTATAGTCGATTAGGTGACAGATTTCAAGCGCGTTTTTGTATGAAGTGCTCTATCTACGTTTGGTAGTAAATCAATGTATATAGGTTACAGTTTTTTTCTTTAAATCTATGTATGCAGTTTATTGTCACTAAAATCGATGACGGTTCCTAAGAACAGCAGGCCTACTACCGATCTCATGGTTTTGCAAATGATATCATATGATATCATAGTGCAAAACGAAAAATACGATTTTCGGTCAGACTTTTTATAATTTGTGCATTATATAATGATGATATCATTAAAACAAATAAAAAAAAGCATATATACGGTCGAATTGAGTAACCTCTTTTTTTCGAAGTCGGTTAATTATGCCACAGTGATGATATCATTGGAGATTGGTAATACGAAATGCAGCATTTCATGACTTCTTTTTCTCAAATTTATACCATGTCATACGATGAAAGATCCATAATTGGCCCGCTGATCTGTGTATGTCTTATAGTTACAGACTTGCCCATACTGACCGATCTAAATGAGCCATCCTGTATATCAAATAGCGGTGGTTTCCGTACCTAGTGCAAGTGTAAATCTTAAGCTGCGTACGAATTACGCGCGGCAAACCCTCGAACATTGGCTCGCGCGGCAGCCGCGCGCTATGTAGACGGAGTTGCCGCGCGAGGCAGCTTCCGCTGCTCGAGCTTTAGTGTTGTTGACAGTACAACATATATAGCACGAGTAGTCGAGTACCTATAAATATCAGGAAGACATGACAGTAATATTGTGCGTGTGCGCGCGCGTGTAAGCTATAACATAAGGTTGCTTAGTGCGATGGTGCTACAAGTGAGTGAATGTTTCGAATATCCAAAATATCGTTGATGCTCTCTGCGGGAGATAGCAGTATCCGTTAGCAGGCGTAGCACGGGGTGTGGACAAAACTGGACAAGAGATAAGTAAAATGTTTTTTCTCACTCTTTCATATAAGATTGAAGCGAGACGGGTTGAAAGTTAGTCACTTTCTCTTCTACAGTCCACGCGCCGTGCTAGGCCTGCAGTATCAATTTATATTCTCCCGACTATTTATTGTATAAATATCCTCTAGACAGTGCTAAAACGTTGTACCTAGTAAAAGTAATAGTCTTTTATAAAAAAAACAATATTTAATAGATAGGTAGGAAAATCAATAAAGGTGATTTATAAAAATCAAATCTTATTCCGTTGTAAATAGTTATACAAATAATAAGGTCGCGCAAAATAAATCTACCTACATTAAACTACCTATTTTTTTAACTAAGAGAAATAGTTAATTTAAAATAGCATTTGTCTGACCGAAACATACTTTGGTAAACTGGAAACAAACAAACTGAACCTGATTTAATACTTTGTTTTAGTTTGCGGTCAACAGCTACGAGTATTGTGTACATTTATTTATTTGTGTTTAATAGAAGGACAACATACAGATTCATTGTGTAAACATAAAAAATCAAGCGGAAATTTCGATATTTTTACCTTTTCTATGTTTGTTATATCTCTATATCTTGTTGTAGATGGAAATAAAATATACTGTGAAAAAATCTGCTTTACTTTGCTTTCATTTAAACCAGTGATTCCCAACCTTTTTATGACTAACGACCATTTACAATCTTTCAGGGATTTACTATGTTATTTTTTATTAAGCTGGCCATTCACGGACATGCCGTTTGCCTCGGCGATAAAGGGATTGCATCCAAATGGATGGATGTAATATTTTCAACACATTCACGGGCGCACCACGTTATGTAGTTTCCGCTTCTTTTACGTTGGTCGTTGTGTTGTTTCTAAGTATGATGACTTCCGATTCTGAAGAGGAATTATTATTTTGCACTGCAGCCTGACTGTGTGTGAAGCAGGGAAAGCCGAAAAGAAAACGGTCAAAAGACTGGCTGAAAAAGAGATCTATCTATGCTATGATTATTCGACATTTGAATCATGTATTGTTTTAGTAAACACAAAATAATAAAATATAATGGACACAACGAACAACTCACTGGTGCGACGTCACGGAACAGACTAAATACAAAATGGCGGTCAGCGCAGCGGACGCATTCACGACGCTGCCATTTGGCTTGGCGCGGTGGCGTGGTATGTTTCAACATTGAATTTTGAGATTCACGGTCGTTCCTTTCGGATGGCGGATTTCCATAGTTTGGATTTCCATAGGGCCGTGCCAACTATTATTAAACGCTTCAGTTTTGACATTCATGGATCAATTTTGGCGCGGCGCTACTCCATTCAGCTTGTTGGGGCGATCGTGAATGTGTTCCGTGAGACATCCGAACTCTAGTATGAGAGAGTACATCGATTTCTCCTGCGTTGCTTCGCTAGATGTCGCTGTTTCCGTCACGTTTTTGTATCACAACCTATCTGTCAAATACCGCCATCTAATTGGTCTAATGTTGGGAAAAGTCAAAAAGATTAAAGGGTAAATATTGGTCTGTGACCCCTTTGCCAACTTTCTCATTATGCCTACTTTTCGAACAGTTAGTATAGTACAAACAATTCGTATTGTGGGTAATTTTACATGTATCTTTTCCCTCGAAGTAAATAAATAAACATACCAAAATAGATTAGCTTATCAGTAAACACAGGTAGCTACATACTTGGTTAAGCACTCAAATATTATAATGTTTACATCTAAACGATTTATTTTAAAGGCGTCATTAAAGGTAAAGATTTTGCTACAAAACGACTTCACAACAAACAATCAAAGCAATTTTGAATTTGGCCCCACCCCAGTGGAAACCAGCTGCCCTACTTGTGATGTTGGTAAAGTGACATTTCGAAGTAGGTAATGGTGTACTCGCAACCATTATAATATGGCAGATTATACAGGGTGATAAATCCAAATGGGTCAGTAGAGAGAAGTCAGAAACTATGAGAGATTGCGAAATCTGCAGGCCAATTATGGATCTTTCATCGCATGACATGGTATAAATTTGAGAAAAAGAAGTCATGAAATGCTGCATTTCATATTACCGATCTGCAATGATATCATCACTATGGGATAATTTCAATGATGTCATCATTAAATAATGAACAAATGATCAAAAATCTGCCGGAAATCGTATTTTTCGTTTTGCACTATGATATCATATGATATAATTTGCAAAACCATGAGATCGGTAATGGGCCCTCTGTTCTTTAAGGAACCATGGCGTCGATTTTAGATTTAGTAATAAGAATGGCATTGATTTTTTTTTACTCTTATACATAACCGGGAATCGAACCTGGTGAAAATCTCTGTAAACAATGTTAGAAATTTCGCAAGTTTTTTCGTTGTTATTGTTAATGGCGAGAACCATAAGTGACAAGGAACACATTTCTTAAAGGAAATAATTGAAAAAAAAACCTCAAATAACATTATTATTTAATTTAAATATTTTTAAATGTTAAATAAATTCGACCGTTGAACGAATGTGTTCTAATTTTAAATAAACGCAATTCGTAATGCAAAATATCGATGCAGATAAAATATGCATAAGTGGTCTCTTCAAATAAATGATTTATTTGACAAGTCTATGATATTGATGAACTATGATGACATTATACACATTATTTAAATTGTGGGCATTTCAATCAAATATTTACATGAGATTTCATAGCAAAATTTGATCTTTATACTCACAGGATCAACTACTTATACAAACAAAAACTGCATGCGAATAGGTACTCACAGAATTTTGACCAGGTTCGATTCCCGGTTAGGTATGAGAGTTAAATAAAATTTGCCAATGCCATTATTATTAAATCTATAATCGACGTCAATTCCTAAGAACACGGTTCCTAAGAATCTAAGAACATATTTCGCTATGTCCCATAGTTTCTGACTTCTCCCTACTGACCTATTTAGATTGATCAGCCGGTATATAGGTACTATATAGATCTATAAAAGTAATATTTCAGAGAATAGCCCAAATACGCAACTAACATCAACTTGAGCTCACGATGTCAATAGTTTCCCAATCCCGTGAATTAATAATTAATGAGGCGTAATGTTTACTGTGTGCGATACAAGTCAACCCATGAGGAAGAACAGTGTGCTTGTAAGTGGTAAAATAGCTCGTATTATTTCCCTGTTTTACTTTTGGGTTGACCGTTCTTTTTTTACTTTTAAGTATGGCTAATTATATGTAAGCTCAAAAAACATTATTAAATATTAATCTTTACAGGAATTTAGAATTCTGCAAGGTTACTATTCAAAGCTAGGGATAAAATAACAAGTCGATAAAAAAAACTTGAATTTTTATAAAACAAAGTAAACGCGTCTTGTACCGCTAAAAGTTGAGTTGAAGTTATAGAATTCCTAGGTCTTCTGGAGAGCCCTATGGCCACCCTGATATCCCAAGAGTTCAATGAGTGGTATAACCGAAATCTATAATTTCATTCCATGCAAAAGGGCATCAGCTATATCTTTTCGTATTTTTTATAGAAGGTCAAGCAAATAACCCTATTCCACCTGGTGGTAAGTGGAAATAGTGTCCAAATGCGAAGATAGCTAGTGCGGGAGAGAGAATATACGCCGCACTAGCCACCCTCGCTTTGCCGACCTGCAAGGTGCTACTTCACGCCTCTTAAAGGACCCGGGATTGTAAGAAAGAGGAAACACATGCGCTGGCAGAGTTCTTAGTTCCATTAATCGTGCGACATAGAAATGAGTTGCCGAATTTCTTGGTATGCGTTTGAATAGTAGTCACAGTTAGACGGTGACAACGCAGGCCAGCACGTGTAGTTCTTACATGGACAGGAGAAGGTGGGATTAGTGAAAAAAGCTCTTCAGAACACTCGCCGTGGTATGTGCGATAGAACGCGCTAAGTGACGCAGCTGCAGAGATTCAAGATTGTTAGTCACCTCACCTCTACATCGCCAATGGTGTAACCTATCCAAAGCATCGAGTAAGTAGTTACGTAAGTAAGTCGAGTAGGTATAGAAAAGAATGAAGCTAAACGGTGAAGTTTGTGTCTATTCTCTCTCTTGTCTCTTCTAGCTCTTAGAGCATTAATGATCTAAGGTCTAGCTAGACCCCAAGCACACCCCGGACACTCCATACAACGTTCGCAAATCAATTACCTATTACTTTCTACATAAGCAAATGACGTTTCTACACGCGCAAATGTGTGCGTGGAATCTAGTAGGGCTGAGTGAGCGGTTATCAATCGAAATGACGCGAGGAGTGCAGCGACTGCCTTCTCATTTACCCGCATAGCGCTGTCTCTGTTATCGGCCGGCGCTCGCGTCTACTCGTTCGAGCGATCACGCGCGCCCTTGTTTATGTGTCAGTGATGTCTACAACGAAGTGCGGCGTGGGATGAGGTATTTGAAATGAGTGCGGGGAGGTGAGTGGCTGTTCTGTACGTAGTACTATTATCTATTCTGTGCCCCAAGTTCCGTGTCGCAGCTTAACTACGCCGTAACAAGTAAGTTCCCAACTAATCCGGCAATTTACGATTCGCTCGTACTTACCGGGATGATTAAATAATATTTTAATGGTCAGCCGAGCGGATAACTGCTCCTACATTGATTTATTGACTCGTAAAATTTTACCACGCGCGGATCTTATTAAAGAAACATTGTAGTCATATTATTGTCACGGGGGCGTTAATAGGTAAAATTATTGATTAGTGACAAAGTCTGCTTATGTTTGTATAGTACCTACCTAGTAAGAAAAAAGGAAAACGTTGTGGGCATTTCAATCTAATATTTACATGAGATTTCATAGCAAAATTTGGTCTTAATACTCACAGGATCAACGTGCAGTAATAACGAAGTTTCAAAAACTGTTCTAATTTTACAATTATTTGCCAATGTAAAAAACCACGTCCGTGGTTTTTTATCACGGATGTGGACACTTATAATGACAGGGTTGTGGAAGCTGTCCTTACGGTGGCGGTGGGTGCAAAGTTGTGCAAACCCAGCCGTACTAAGCAACGAAGTAAGATCTCGGAGCCGACAGCTAAGCTGATGGAGGAAAGGCGTGGAATGGGTCGGCAGTCTTCTGAAGATGCTCGTCGGCGACTCAACAAACAGATCTCTAAGTGCCTGACTCACGACATACGCCGATTTAATACGGAACGAATTAAAGAGGCCATCGAGCAGAACAAGGGCTCCAAAGTCTTCGCAAGAGATCTGTCACTCGGTCAGAGTCTGCTGACGAAGCTGAAGACAGAGGACGGCAGAGTCATTACATCCCGACCTGAGCTTATGGCCGAGATCGAACGCTTCTATGGACAGCTTTACGCAACATCACAGGCACCTGTTATTCAGGCTACAGACCCTAGAGCCAAATTGACCCGGCATTACACCGAAGATATCCCGGACGTCAGCCTGTACAAGATTAGTGTGGCTCTCAAACAGCTTAAAAACAACAAGGCACCGGGAGATGATGGAGTTACAGCCGAACTCCTAAACGCGGGTGTACTACCTGTCCGGAAAGCGCTGCAGCGGCTATTCAACTCCGTCATACTCGAGGGCAAAACGCCTAAAGCATGGCACAGGGGCGTGGTGGCACTTTTCTTCAAAAAGGGCGACAGGGCCCAGTTGAAGAACTATAGACCCATCACACTCCTGAGTCATGTTTATAAGCTATTCTCGAGGGTCATCACGAATCTTCTCACACGCAGGTTCGACGACTTCCAGCCTCCCGAACAAGCCGGATTCCGAAAAGGCTATAGTACCATAGACCACATACATACGCTGCGGCAGGTTATACAGAAGAACGAGGAGTATAATCTGCCACTATGCTTGGCGTTTGTGGACTATGAGAAAGCTTTTGATTCTGTCGAGACCTGGGCCGTACTTAGATCACTCCAGAGGTGCCAAATAGACTATCGGTACATCCAAGTGTTGCAGTCATTGTACGAAAACGCCACCATGTCAGTCCGCCTTCAGGACCAAAACTCGAAACCAGTACGACTTCAGCGTGGTGTGAGACAGGGTGACGTTATATCGCCGAAACTGTTCACAGCTGCGTTGGAGGATGTATTTAAGTTTTTGAACTGGAGGGAAGTCGGCATCAACATAAACGGCGAGTACATGACTCACCTTCGTTTTGCTGATGATATCGTAGCACGGTGCTCGAAGACCTCTGTAGAGTTTCTCAACAAGTGGGTCTTAAAATGAACATCGACAAGACTAAAATTATTTCGAATTCCCGTGTATTACCCACTCCTGTGAATGTTGGAGGCTCTACGCTGGAAGTTGTTGACGAATATGTTTACCTGGGGCAAATAGTCCAGCTCGGTAAGTCCAACTTCCAGAAAGAGGTAAATCGGCGAATCCAACTCGGCTGGGCAGCGTTCGGGAAGCTACGCAGCATATTCTCGGCCCATCTACCGCAGTGTCTCAAGACGAAAGTCTTCAATTCGTGCGTGTTGCCAGTGATGACATACGGAACTGAGACGTGGCCGCTTACAATGGGTCTCATAAGAAGGCTCAAAGTCACCCAAAGGGCAATGGAGAGGGCTATGCTCGGAGTTTCTCTACGTGATCACATCAGAAATTATGAGATCCGTAGAAGAACTAGAGTTACCGACATAATTGGCAGTGGGCAGGACACATCGCTCGTAGGACTGACGGCCGTTAGGGCGGAAAGGTTCTCGAGTAGCGGCCGCGTACCGGGAGACGCAGTGTTGGTAGGCCTCCCACAAGGTGGACCGACGATCTGGTGAAGGTCGCGGGAAGCCGCTGGATGCGGGAGGCGCAGGACCGATCGGTATGGAGATCCTTGGGGGAGGCCTATGTCCAACAGTGGGCGTCTCTTGGCTGATATGATGATGATGATGATGATAAAAAACCTGCCAAATGCGAGTCGGACTCGCACACGAAGGGTTCCGTACCATTGATTGACTAGGTAAACAACAGTAGTTACACAAATTTCATATTTAAGTATTATTAAAGTAAATATACAATTAAGTATTTTGTGAATATTTCATCCATTTATTGATATCGAGCAAAAAAGGGCAAAAATCGCGTTTGTTGTATGGGAGCCCCCCCTTAAATATTTATTTTATTTTGTTTTTAGTATTTATTGTTATAGCGGCAACAGAAGTACATAATTTATGAAAATTTGAACTGCCTAGCTATTGTGGTTCTTGAGATACAGCCTGGTGACAGACAGACGGACAGACAGACAGCGAAGTCTTAGTAATAGGGTCTCGTTTTTACCCTTTGGGTACGGAACCCTAAAACTAGAGTCCTACCTAACACGTGAAAAAAAATTCACCTCGGCTCTTGTATTCCTTAAACCGCTCAGGATTCTATTCTAGAATTCGAAAATTTGATCGAATTTCACAATTTCGCTGATACGGGAGCGCCGTAACGTCCATATTTTGACGACACTTTTTAAAGTTATAAAGGACTGTGTGCTCTCGTTCTGTGCGCTCTTGCTATGGTGATATGCTCGAACTCTCCCACGCCAATACCAACTTCCTTCTCCATTCTTTTAGCTTCCGAGCTGCCCAAATGTGGAATCATCTCCCGACAGTTGTTCAACAAATAGCCCATCTGTGCCATCATTTAAACGCAGACTCAAGCAGCACTTTCTTTCTCAACTCTTCACCTCAGTTTTATAACGAATGTGTGCAGCCTCATCATCTTAAGTAAAAGTATATATAATATTATATATTGGTATAATTTATGTATTTTTTCAAAACTCTTTGGGTGAACGAACATTGACTCCAACACTCTCCCCCAATGTTTGCTCGTACCCAAGTCTCTTAAATTTTACAAATGAACAAAATTAAAATACTTATCACCTGTTAAAGGTTTTGTTAGAGCATAAGCAATTTGACTCGTAGTTAGAATGAATTCGACAGTTATCACACCCTCCTCTATTTTTTAACCGACTTCAAAAAAGGAGGAGGTTCTTGTTTTATAAAATTAAACTTAACATCCACATGTTTTAAACGTTTTGAACCCGGATTCTTAACAGTTTTCATCGTGCTTTGTTTATCCTCAAATATAATAACGTTTTTATCATAATATCAAAAGGACAACAGTTTAATTAAACAACAGGCTTCAACAGAAGCTTCACGTAATGAAATAAGCTCAAAACGAGTAAAGTCATCAATGAAAGTCACGAAATATCTATGTCCATCTTGAGTTGTTACATTAATTGGTTCACAAACGTCAGTGTGTACTAATTCTAATGGTCGTCTGGCCCTGTGTCCTTGTTTATTAAACAAAAGTTTTGTCATTTTACCTAACACGCATGGTTCACATATTGTTTCATTTGACCTACAGTCTTTAAAATTATCTATTCCATTTACAATTTTATTTTGTCTAAGTAAATTCAAGTTTCTCATACCAATGTGACCAAAGCTAACATATCTTGATAGCTTTGGCACATAAGCATATAAGTATCATATCTTGATCATTATCACTATAATTACATCAAGTTTTAATACAATCATTTTAATAGTATATAATGAACCCTCATTGTTACCAATCATTACTAATTGATTATATTTATAAACCCTTATTTTATGTTCAAAAAATTCTACTTTATATCCTAGCTTTTAATTCTTATGACTGATAATAAATTCTTTCTCAATTCAGGTACTTAATATACGTTTTTAATGTTAAAATCAAAATATTTATTTCCAACAAAACATCTCGCCTGTACAGTACCAACTCCTATTGCCATCAAATTTATTCCATTTTTCGCTGCTGCTATACTTTTAGGTGTACTTAATTCTATATATTCTGAAAAGAAATGTCTATTATTTATTAAATGATCACAGCACCCTGAGTCCACACACCATTCTAATAAATTATTTACATTAATCAGATCTTCGCTTTCATGCCATTCTTGTTAATTAACGTGTTCAGATATAAGCGCATTGTCTCCTGTAGTATAATAGCAATTTCTTCCTGAATTGCAGTTTCCTCTTCCTCTATTCCACGTTCCTCGTTGTGCTCTATTCAAAGTGACTCGTCCTCTATTCCAAGGTCCTCGCTGTACTCCATGCCAATTCCCTCTAGATTCTTGACCTCTTATTCCATTTAAACCTCCTCTCTGCATATAGTTACCTGTACATGGCCCTTGATTTACATGTCCATAACCACGGGTATTAAATTCGTAATCTTTGTGACTTTTTCCACATGCAAAACACAAAAAAGCATTCTTATGAATGTCACTTGGCAAATGTTTCATTTTATTACGTTTCTCCTCTTCTCCGAGTAATCTGTCTTTTACTATGACTAAGTTAGATTAGGAATGGATTCGATAGTTATGACTATCACTTCGTATGATTCTGGCATGGACAGTAATAGTGTGTTAATCTTCTCGTCTTCCGACAAAGGGCTTCCCGCATCTCTTAGCTGTTTAAAAATTTTGGATAAATTTATGTTCACTCATTGAAATATCTTCGTTAAACTTGATCTCATTTAATTGTCGCCTTAGAAATAGCTTGCTTCGTGTAGGTACCCTTTTTCATAAACTGACTTTCTAGTTTGGCCATCATATCGTATGCAGATATTTCATTCTGTATATAATCAATATGACTGTCGGCCACGGCACTTATGATTAAGCTTTGTGCTCGGGCTTCTAATTTTATGTTCGATGCAGCGAATTCATTTGACTGATTTTGATGATTTCGATAATAAAATTCCAATTGAAAAAGTAACAGTAAAACATCCATAATAAACATAACCTTATTCTTTAACAATTTAAACCTCTTTGGGTGAACGAACATTGACTCCAACAGTGTACGGGACGCCTATGAGAGATAAGTCCACCTTTGTGTAGATACATTATCTGTTAAATCTAGTGTAAGTTACTATGCGCAATAAAGAGTATTATATAGTTCGACTTACCTTCACCCCTAGGGAAACAATATACTATTAAAATGTATACTACTAAGGAAAAGTCTAGACAAATTGTGTCTCACGATCGCTTGTCTATAAAAATAAATAAAATTGAAGTGTCTGTTTGTAATGTCAAAATAACAAGTTTTTACTGAATGAATGTATATCGGGTACCAATAACAAAAACACAATTTAAAATTTTTTGTCTGTCTGTCTGTTTGTTCCCGCTAATCTCCGGAACGGCTGGACCGATTTTGACCGGACTTTCACTAATAGATAGCTAATTATATAAGTTATAACATAGACTTTTTATCAAGATCGGTTCAGCCGTTACTATTCCACGCGGACGAAGTCGCGGGCACAGCTAGTAATAATATAATTTTTTTGGATCGGATGTTACTTGGGTCAAATCTGATTTGAACTTGACCATATTTGAAAGGGTTATACCAACTCGACACGAAAAGCTGGACACACGTTGGTGAAACTCGAAAATTAGTATCACTAATTATTTCGTCAAAACAAAACTTGTTCCTTAGACTATCACAATATTCAACTTTATTCTTTTATATACATAAAGTTTACTTATGCATATCGCCCGGTAGGCAAAAATCGGGTACAAAATTATAAAAAGGGGTAAGGAAGTACACAAACAAATAGTTCTTTTTCTCTTTTTTAAATGAATTGGTTAGTAGCTCGTACCTTCGACTTGAAGTTTTTGTAATAACGGGACTGATCAAACAAACCGAAACCATCCTGCCCTTGGTTTGTATAGATTTGTAGGTTACCGCTAAGGGTATCATTGATTTGATAATTTATTATTTTATTTATTTTTTTAAAAAAACGTCGCCCCACACTGGGATTTTCTCCTGTGTCGTGGGTGCAGTTACAAACATAGAATATCACATGCACTTATGTACGCCCAGACCGGAACAAATTTCTGTAGGCCATACAAAACATTTGTCCCGTACGGGAATCGAACCCGCGACCCGTTGCGTAGTAGGTGATCACTCGACCTCTGCGCTAAACGTGTCCCAAAATTTTCATGTAAATCATAGACATGATGATACTATGATTTACGTGAAAATTTTGGGTTGAATGACATAATGTGTAAACACATTTTAATAATGAGTTTTCGATAAAGAATTGATTATTTATTGGTTATTTTGAAACACCGTGTATAAAAGAATAAAGTTGAATTTTGTGATAGTCTAAGGAACAAGTTTTGTTTTCTTTTCCCAATATTCATTTTTGTCATATTTATACCATTTAGCAAGGAAACCAATACATTACCTGCCGCCGGGAATACAAAAAAAGTGCTAAAACAGGTAGATTATAGACAAGCATAAAGTTAGCGACTTTTGAATACTCATCATCATCACAGTTCACATACGTCCCCACCGAGGGGCTCCAGCTTACCCTATGATAGGGTGTTTAGGCCTTAGTCAACCACGCTGGCCCAGTGCGGATTAGTCGACTTCACATACACCATTGAATTTCTTCGCAGATGTATGCAGGTTGCCTCACGATGTTTTCCTGCGCCATAAGCCGCCATAAAATGGGTATGTGACACAATCTCCCCAAAGTTGTTCACTGCGTGCTTGGAAGATACATTTAAGCTCCTCGAATGGTCTGATAGTGGTATCAACATAAATGGAGAGCAATTAACTCATCCGCGATTTGCAGACGACATTATCATATTCACTAAGACAGCTGCAGATCTTCAGCTTATGTTGAAAGAACTTTACGACGTGTCACTGTCGGTGGGCCTTCGCATGAATACCTCGAAATGAAAATCATGGCCAGGGATCCGAACATAGGCCCCATAATGATTGCGGGAAACGTGGTTTAGCAGGTTGACCACTACATAAATGGGGCAGCTACTTACTCTTGAAAAAAGTGGGCAAACACAAGAAACACAACCACATTTCAGGAGTGAGATGCCTGTATCTCTTAAGCGCCGAGCTTTCGAGCATAGCGTCCTACTGGTGCTCGTGTGTGGGGCTGAGACCTGGACCCTGACTAGACAACATATATACACGCCCTACAGGTAGCACAAAGAAAAATGGTGCGAGCCATGCTTGGGGTTTCTCTGCGGGATCGGATCCGGAATTCGGAGATCAGCAAGTGTACCAAACTGATCGACGTGGCTCGTGTCGTTGCATGTAGAAAGTGGCGATGGGCAGGACCGACAACCGGTGGAGCAATAAGGTCATCGAATGGGAGTGGCTCCCCAGAACAGGACGAAGGAACGTTGGTCAATAGCCGGCTCGTTGGTCAGACGACATAACAAAGACAGCGGGCAAGAACTGGACAAGAAAAGCCCAACACTGTAGTGAATGGCGCAGAATGGAGGAGACCTATACCCAGCAGTGGGTGGACACAGGTTGAAGAAGAAGTCAACCCTCAAAAGATTAATAAAAAGCGATTGTGTTTATTATCTTAGTATTCAAGTAGAGCCTTTTTGCCGATATATTTTATTTAACAAACATACAAATATTTGAAGAAAATTGCATTTGAACTCAAGGGTTAAGGGTGGCTTGGTTTATTTTTTCGCCAGTGTACTTTCTACAGTGTAAAAATATTGTGCCTAAAAATAAATTATGTAAGTTCTTAAAAAAATGAAATTTTATATACCATTTGGTCTAAAAATTGCAACAAAAACTACTTAATGATTTTCGAAAAAAAAGTATTGTATTTTATTTTTCTGTAAAATGCATATAGTTGGTCAGGGAATTTTGAAAAATGGTCAGGGAAAGTCAGGGAAAAGTCGGGGAATTTTTTTGAACATTAGCAGTGGACACCCTGGCACTATGAACGTAGTAAAACTTGACATAAATTCAACATGGCATATGAATCTAGGAAATTTGCCCTTAATTCAACATGGCCGCCGCTCAAAAAAGGCGGATAGAAGTTCGTTTCGAAACCCAGCAATATGGGTATCAAATGAAGGTTTTGGTGAGTAGAGCACTATGAACTTTAGAAAATCGCCCTAAATTCATCATGGCCGTTGTTAAAAAGAAACGGATAAAAGTTCGTTTCCAAGCCCAGCAATATGGGTATAAAATGAAAGGTCTTGAAAAGTAGAGCACTAGAAATTTAGCAACATTGATGGAAATTCAACATAGCCGCCGCTCTAAAAAGGCGAATAAAAGTTCGTTTCCAAACCCAGCAATATGGGTATCAAATGAAAGGCTTTGATGAGTAGAGTACTATCAACCTAGCAATATTGACGTAAATTCGACATGGCCACCGCTCAAAAAAGGTGGATTAAAGTTCGTTTCCAAACCTACCAAAACGGGCATTACATGAAAGGCCTTAAAGAGTAGAGCACTATGAACGTAGGAAAATCGCACAAAATTCAATATGGCCGCCGCTAATAAAACGGATAAAATTTCCTTTTTAAACCCAGCAATATGGGTATTAAAAGAAAGTAGGCCCTGAAAGAGCATTACGAACCTAGGAAAATTATTCTAATTTCGAAATGACCGCTGCTCAAGAAAGGCAGAATAAAGTTGAATCATTATGGAATAAAACGGAGGAAAAAACTAAACACTGTGTTAAGCATTTTGATGGCGAAACGTAGTTCGCGGGCACAGCTAGTCTGCATACATAAAGTAAATATTTGACTGCTCTTAGGGGTGGGATAACGGTAAACGGTCTAAAATATTGAAGAGAAGGGACTTGGTTATAAACTGCGACGTGTATATTTCTCTACCGGGTTTCAATAGCGTACAGCCCCATCTATTGAGTGATTCTGCAACTATTTGACCACCAACTAAGCAAAGTCCCTTTCAACGGATACGTAAAATTGCCCAGTCACCTAAAAGTAAAATTGTAATACAACTAGAACCGACAGATAGGTAGCTAAGAATTTCTTTTAAGTATAGCAACTGAAAGTACAGATTCTAAAAACTTGCTCCTTGTATAGTGGAATCAGTGCAGTATAAATATAATGCGTAGGTAGGTAGCAAGTTTAAAAACAAATGTTCAAGTTGGAAACGTTAATTTCTCATAGATACATAATTATACGAATTACATTCGTTTATTTAAGTATAGCAACCGAAAGAAAAGATTCTAAAAACTTGCTCCTTGTATAGTGGAATCAGTGCAGTATAAATAATGCGTAGCTAGGTAGTAGGTACCCGATAAAGTACTTGTAATGGGCGTTTTACAAAAACTGTTTAATTTCAAAATAAGAATATACCTACATGCAAAAAAGCGCTTATATAACGTATAGGTAAGTACTTGGCAATGTAAATTATAAATCTATGGGAAATATATTACCATAAGTTAATATATATTGTAAAACATATTTCGCCATGTTTTCTGTTCATGGCGATAACAGGAGTTACTGTTCATAATAAAACTGATTCGTATTTAGTTTAATAATTTATGTTAGGACTGATTATTAAATTACTGTTACTGGTATGCAGGATGAATCCCGCTAGTGGCCTCCATCCACCCCTTATAGCCACCCCTGTCCACACAACTAATGTCTGATCAATTAGCTACGTAGTATTCTGATATGCTACGTTTCACGGATACACACTGATTTACACTGGTCTGATAAGCTGATACTGTTAACAACACATCTAACAATCAAATGTGAATTCAGTTCAAAGAAAAATATAAAGAACTTACCGAACTGATGATGTTGCCTCTGCACGCGCACACGCGTCCGAAAAAGTGAGTCCAAGATTCCACCGACTTGAGAATGTTAAAAGATTTATCGCTATCTAGGGTTGCCATCTCTAAATTTTGTCAACCAGGACAAGACGCGTGAAAACCCCGGATTTTAGAGCCCAACCCGGACATGTCAATAGGTTTTTTTAAACATAGTCAGTGTAATAAAAAACAATTGAAAATGTCATAAATCACTTTTTTATTTATTTTCAGACCTTTAAATTTAGTCATCTTTTATCATCATTTTAAATGTACCTATCTATCTGGAATTCGACGGGAGACTGGGGGCGACGGAGGGGCGTCCCCCAGCGAGCCAGTGCGACTTGTACAGATCTATTGTGGGCGACCCCTCTATTTTAAAGGTCTCCAAATAAGCCCGCGGCGTTGAAATAGCCAATAATCTTTTTTGGAGACGGAGCCTTCGCATCATGTGGTGGCAGACTAGGTCCACCCAGAGCTCAGCTCCTTATGTGGATGAGAGCATGACATTCACAAAGGATGTGTAATGGTGTCTCATCATCCTCACCAAGAATCTGCACGTGGGAACATTAGTCAGGCCCATTCTGTGCAGATGTTTATTGAGTTTGCAGTGAGTTAGGGTTCTAGTGAGCCTTGTCCGGTGACGAGGCGTCCCTCCCCGGTGTGTCCTCCTCGTGTGATGACGGGGGGCATGCGGTGGTGATGGACGTGCTCGTGCCAAGGCGTATGTGAGGGGGCATCGTTGGGTTTTAGTCGGTAGGCCGCGGTTTCTGGATGGCACTTTGCCTTCAGTGGCCTTGGAGAGTCCGACATAACCCCGCGTTTTCCCAAGCGCGAGGTATGCGTAACGCATTTCCCAACGTTAAAAAAGGGCTCTAGTGAGCGCCCTTAATTGCCCCTGCTTAGTTGGAGGTTTCGCATTGCGACCCCGGGTGAAAATTCTCTAATGAGCAATTTCGAGTGCAGTAGTCCAGAGGACTGGGCCTACTGGAATCGGGCCTGTATTTGTACTCAATCTCTGAGGACTCTCTTTTTAATCCCCCTCGAAATGCCATAAGCTGGTTCTGGTCCTATGAGAGCGCTCTCGGAACCAGCCCTGGCCAGTTCGTCGGCAATTTCATTGCCTCGGATATTAGAGTGGCCTGGAACCCAGCCAGTCGTTACCTAGTTCCTGGTCCCCAATTCATTCAAGGCCTTCGTGCACTCTAAGGTGATCTTGGGCTTGATTTCTACTACAGCACCAAGCGCTTTTGGAGCAGCTTTGGCTGTCCGACAGGATGAAGATGTTTTAACCCTCATTCGACCTGTTTGCGTGAACACAGTCGATAATCTCATACATTTCTGCCTGGAATACGGTGGCATATGCGTCCAGACACGTGGTTCTCCTGAATTTCGCACTACCTCCGAAGGCACCTGCACCTGACTAGCCCTCTTTTCTAGAGCCGTTAGTGCACCATATCTGGTTAGCTTTCCTAAAGGGCTCAGGGACTTGTTTATCCCATTCATTCTTATTAGGAATCATGACTGTAATTCTTCTTGAACTCCAAAGTTTCAATCATGGCATCGGCTGGCATTGTCATGGCAGGATTAACTATTAGGCAGCCCTGTAGCTTTCTCGTGGTTTGGGATTTCCATCTCGATCTGCCTCCCTCCACAGCTCGGAGCATTGCCATCCTAGCCTACCCCTGTATGAACAGGTGGAGTGGTGGGAGATTCAGGATAGCCTCCATTGCAAGGATGGGAGAAGATGAGATAGCCCCCGTAATCATCAAACAGGCACATCTTTGGAGACTTTCTAGGGCCTTTATGGTGGTCCCTACTGCAGACTGCTTAAACCAAGCTATAGACCCGTAGCTAACCATAGGTCTTACCCCAGCGGTGTAAAGCCAGAGTAGGTGACTTGGTTTCAGTCCCCACCTGGAGCTAGTTAGCCTACGGCAGATACCTAGCGCTGCTTTGGCCTTTTACAGTTAGACATCAATAGATGAACGTTCGATCGAAATATTTAGAAAATAAGAAATCTGCTGCTTACTTCTGTGCAATATTTTATCCTATAATATGGTAACGCTTTTTCTGTCCGACACCATTAAAATATTGACACAAACATAATGGACGCGTTCACAGTCGGCTGCTGCGCAAGCTGGTCCCGCAAAAAATCAGTTTTGTATGGAAACCTACTTAAGGTTAGTAGCCTTCAAGTTTAAGCATAATGTCAGATCAAACACATAATTACAGCTATATTTGAATGGTTTTGGATTTAATAAAATCTTGATATGTTTAGTTTTCGTTACGTAGAATCAGATTTACATCATTTACTATATTATTCGAGAAATATACTGTTCAAGTATAGGATTAAATTTTGTACGTTGGATCCAATAAATGAACGGCGTTCAACAAATGGAGACAGTGCAAATATTTACAGACATCAATAATCTATGAAATTATTCTTAAAGTCAAGCCAAAATGGTTAAATTAGTTTAAAAATATACAATGAAGTTATTTACCAAAAATTGAACATAAGTTGTATTGGCTTTTGTTAATTTTTACGACTATTATTTTAGTATGAAACCGTTTATTGTTCAACTTTAGGATTCATGCCCAGAACTTGAGCCAAATAATGCTGTTCAAATTTTATACGTTGGACTTATGGGTATCGGTTTTTAAGCTGAACGCGCAAGTGAATTTGATCGTTCATTTTGTGGTGACTTAATCTAAAAATTGAACTAACTATAATATATAGTTCAAAGTTTTGGGTCTTGTTTCAATATGTGAACGCGTACAAAATACAGTATGTTGGATTGCCGAATGGTATTCGCTGAAGGTTATCGACGCACCCTGGCGAGGAAGTAGAAACTATGTATGAGGACATTTCTCGGGCAATACATGCTTCCAAAATTCACTACACCGTTGTCATGGGAGACTTTAACGAAAGGCTAGGCAAGCGCGGCGATAGTGAGTTGAAAGTGGGGCAATTTGGAGCTGGAATCCGGAATTACCGTGGTCTAATACTAGACGATTTCATGAAAAGAGAGGGGCTCAATATGATGAAATCTTTCCTCAAAAAACGGCTGCATCGAAAGTGGACCTGGAAAAGTCCGGATGGCGTGACAAGAAATGAGATTGACTTCATTATATCGACTGAGACTCGCATATTCAATGACGTCTCAGTGATTAATGCGTTCAATACGGGAAGCGATCACCGATTAGTAAGAGGCGCCTTGAATCTCAACATTAAAAAACGGAACGGAACGGAAGCGGAACGAACCCAAAGCCATCCAAATCTAAAACCCCGAGCGCTTTTAACTCGAATTGCATAATCGCTTCGCCTGCTTGGAGGACGCACGAATGTGGACACATATAATAACAGGGTTCAGAAACTGTCCTTACGGTGAGTTCGAAGTTTTTCAAACCCAGTCGTACCAAGCAAAGAAGTAAGATCTTAGAGCCGACAATTAAGCTGATGGAGGAAAGGCGTGAAATGCATCTGCAATCTTCTGAAGATGCTCGTCGGCGACTCAACAAACAGATCTCGAAATCTTTCGACTATGCCGATTTAATACGGAACTGATTGAAGACGCCATTGGGCGGAGTAAGGGCCCCAAAATATTCGCAAGAGATCTCTGTCACTCGGTCAGAGTCTGCTGACGAAGGTGAAGACAGAAGACGGCAGAGTCATGACATCTCGACTTGAGCTTATGGCTGAGAACGAACGCTTCTATGGACATCTTTACGCAACATCACAAGTACCTGTCATTGAGGCCACAGAGCCTAGAGCCAAATTACTTCGGAATTACACCGAAGACATCCCAGACGTCAACCTGTTTGGGATAAGTGTGGCTTTCAAACAGCTCAACAACAACAAGGCGCCAGGTGATGATGGAGATACAGCTGAGTTTCTGAAAGCGGGTGGACTACCAGTCCAGATAGTGCTGCAGAGGCTATTTAACTCCGTCATACTCGAGGACAAAACGCCTAAAGTATGGCATAGGGGCGTGGTGGTACTTTTCTTCAAAAAGGGCCCGGTTGACGAACTACAGACCCATCACGCTCTTGTGTCATGTATACAAGCTGTTTTCGAGAGTCATTACGAATCGTCTCGCGCGCAGGTTTGACGACTTATCCAGCCTCCTGAACAAGCCGGATTCCGTACAGGCTATAATACCATAGACCACATTGCTTCTGCCACTGCCACTGCTGCAACAGGACCAAAACTCGAAACCAATACGACTTCAGTAAGACAGGGCGACGTTATGTCGCCGAAACTGTTCACAGCTGCACTGGAGGATGTATTTAAGCTTTTTGACTGGAGAGCTTTTGTACGTAGAGTACATAGCTTTTGCCGATGATATCGTAATCATGGCTGAGACCGTGGAAGATCTAGGCACAATGCTCGAAGATCTGTGTAGAGTTTCCCAACAAGTGGGTTTAAGGATGAACATGGACAAGACAAAAATCATGTTGAATTCCCATGTAGTACCCACTCCGGTTAAGATTGAGGTTCTACACTGGAAGTTGTTGACGATTGTGCTTAAAAGAGTAACGCCTAAAAATAATTATTTTATTAATAATATGTGATTTTTAGATTATGATACTTAATAAATAAAAGAAGTTATAAGAATTTGTTTAATTACCAATTGAAGAATTAAAATAACGTAGGTGCACTCTATAGCTATCCCCAATTAAATGTTAGTTCAACTATTGGGTTCAAAATGTTCATAATTAGGACACAGCGTTCAACTATAGGGGTAAAACCAAAGATTTTACAAAAAAATATTTTATTAAAAACTGGTGGATTTGAGGAATTATTTTCTTGCCGTATTAACATCTTGAGGATAATTCGGAAACACCAAAAAATCAGTAAGCGCCAACAGCACAAAAAGGGCGAGAAAATGGTATTCAAAGTTGCCAAAAACCCTTAATCGTTCATTTATTGGTGCCCCTACCCTATATAAGTAATACTACGGATTTATGGTTCTCAATTCAAGACAACTGAGTGACTATGAATCAATTATGTAGTTCAATATAAATATATAAAGTTCAAATTATACTATTAATTGCTTGATAAATATCAAAGAAATTCTTTTAAATCGCAAGTTTCGCAACAACATATTTCAAATAGAAATTCCCCATAGGCAGTGAGTCTATTATATTTCAATTTCTGACAGCAAATTAAAAAATAAGTTGACATAATAGACTACAGAGACTACATGTGAAGGTTTGTCCTAAGTACTTATGTCAAAATTGTATTAACTTGTCTTATAAATATCTTTTGATAAATTAATGACATAAAAAAAGTTTTCTAGTTTTAATCATAAAAAATGTCTGTTTAGTCCATCCGTAGCGTCGTAAACAATCTGAATTTAGAATTATTACCTACAAAATATCAATACTGTACCTATACATATACAAGTTTATTTTTTAGTTACTAAAATAAGGAGACGGTTCATCATGGGCCAAAATGTAACAACATGAAATATTCTTTATGTTAACTCTTATTGCATAGTAGTTATATGTTAGAAAAATCAGCCTTATCCGCAATCTGAGAAAAGAGAAAATCAGGTTTAAAGTTATTGATAACGAATGAATCGAATAAGATGCTGTAATCGATTACATTTTATTTCCCATGAAAATAGTTTTACGTCAGGTGAACAATAAATAATATGTTTGCCATATTCTCACGCACATTAAACATCAATAATTATAATCTATCTTGTCCTAAACAATGAAGAAGAGTTCCATAAAATGAATATCTATCTGTAATCGATTATTCATATTTTTTTTCTTAAGTACTTTGGGGTCAGCGCTGTGAAAAAAAAGAAAATGTCAGATGTCACTCGACTCATTTGCTTCGTTTCGTTCGCTACGTTTTGAGTGTGCTCTTATTGTTATTTGATTTTCTACGACCTTTGCTATTCAACACAGACTTCAGTGATCTTATTTTTCTTGTATGACCTTTACTTTCACACCGAACACCGAAAACCCGCTTACACACGATTGACTTTGGCAATCTTGTTCCTGGACTTCTCGCTCGGCCTTTCGATTGGACACCACACCATGAATCGTTGTTTAAATTGCAATATAGCGTTAGATCGCTGTAACGCAATAGGCAACAGAGTTTTAGATAATGATGCCATATTGGCTGTGTTTCGTCATTCATAACCCACTTTTTATAATCTTTATAAGGCCCAAGGTTCTATGGAGGGTGATCCGTCTCCTTTGTGTGCTTGTTCAGAACTTCAGACAAGCAAACTGAACAACTTTTACTATGGGACCAACTTTGAAATCGCAAAAAAAAAATCCGCTGTTCCATACAAATATTCAACATTCACTGAACCTAGATGTATGGAACAGCTGATTTTTTTTGCGATTTAAAGTTGGTCCCATAGTGAAAGTTGTTCACTTTTTCATGTCTGAACAAGCACACAAAAATTTTTTAGTAACTAAAAAATAAACTTGAATAAGTAATCTATGGAATTTTCTTCTTCTTCTTCTTTAACTTGGCGTGAAGGCTGGTGTTGCCATTTGCCATATACAAGTGAGTGTTCATGTTTCTTATCGATTGCGGAGAAGCGAACTCGATTGACTCGGATTGTTATTGGTTTATGGAAAGGTGTAACGTACGGTAGGATTTAGGATACAGTTTTATAAAAAGCAGGAAACGAATTATGAATATACAAGGTAAGTTCAAACGGATAGGATAGGAATAGCGGGTGGGTAGGTATGTAATGATGATATGTATGTACATAAATAATAAATATGTAAATCAAATTTTGATATCATTTTTTCTGATGTACTTTGCTAGTAGTTTATACACATCTGGATTTATATTGTGTAAAAGAACAGGAATGGACGTAGGAAAAGGAATATTTTCAGAAATTAACGAATCCATAAAAGTAGCTCTGTCAAAAAAAATCCGCTGTTCCATACAAATATTCAACATTCACTGAACCTAGATGTATGGAACAGCTGATTTTTTTTGCGATTTAAAGTTGGTCCCATAGTGAAAGTTGTTCACTTTTTCATGTCTGAACAAGCACACAAAAATTTTTTAGTAACTAAAAAATAAACTTGAATAAGTAATCTATGGAATTTTCTTCTTCTTCTTCTTTAACTTGGCGTGAAGGCTGGTGTTGCCATTTGCCATATACAAGTGAGTGTTCATGTTTCTTATCGATTGCGGAGAAGCGAACTCGATTGACTCGGATTGTTATTGGTTTATGGAAAGGTGTAACGTACGGTAGGATTTAGGATACAGTTTTATAAAAAGCAGGAAACGAATTATGAATATACAAGGTAAGTTCAAACGGATAGGATAGGAATAGCGGGTGGGTAGGTATGTAATGATGATATGTATGTACATAAATAATAAATATGTAAATCAAATTTTGATATCATTTTTTCTGATGTACTTTGCTAGTAGTTTATACACATCTGGATTTATATTGTGTAAAAGAACAGGAATGGACGTAGGAAAAGGAATATTTTCAGAAATTAACGAATCCATAAAAGTAGCTCTGTCAAATCTAGAACACTGAAAAAAAATTTTCGCCAAACGGTCAGGAGTACATACATGTCCCAGGCGCATTCGAATCAAAATAGATGTTATCGATTTACCAAATCTTAGCTTGGAGAACCAAGGCTTAGCAAATATTATAGGCTGTATTTTGCGATAGTATTGCCCCTTTGATGTGTCACCTTCTGTCCATAATTTAGACCAGGAGGTATGTAGTTCCGTTTTTGACAAGTTAATTAAGTCATGAGCATAGTTTTTATAATAATGGACGTCACCACACTTCACTGCGTCTCGAGCGAGATGATCAGCGAACTCATTGCCAATCACCCCACAATGGCTAGGTACCCATGCAAAAGAAACAGAATATCTGACTGATTAAACATAAATTAAGGAGCTCGCGACATTTGAGAACAATTGGATAAGTATTTGTTTTAAGAGGAAATTTAGCTAGGGCATATAGGGCGCTCAATGAGTCTGAAAAAATTACAGTTTTTCTGAGTTTTGCTAATTTAACATATTCTAATGCCTTAAATAATCCAAAGCATTCTCCAGTGAATACTGAGGTATGCGGCGGAAGACGTATTTTCTGTTGAATTTTGTAATTACTATGATAAACACCCACACCTACATCTTGTGAATCGCTTTTGGATGCATCTGTGTAAATTCTATGCCACCGGTGCCAGGTCTCATTCACCGCTTCATTAAAAAAGACTTTCGCATTTTTCTTATCATCAATATGAAGATTGTAAGTGATGTTAGGGTTTATGCATAAAGCATCATAATCAGTAGCATAAATAGGCGAAATGTGAAAGTAGTGAGTGGGGATGTTATTTGCTTGAGTTCTATTAAATATTTTTACCAATGGTGGGACAGACTTGTGAGACCAGTATTTTGATGTAGCTACTTTTTCGGCCAAAACTGAAAGTTTTCTAATAATAGCATTATTTTTAAACTCTATTTTTTTAAAAAGATATCTATCTGCTAAATATTGATGCCTGAGATACAATGGAGGATCATTACATTCAACTTGTAATGCACATATGGGGCTCGATTTCATCGCACCAGTTATAATTCGTAGGGCCTTTGATTGAATACCATCCAATTTCCTCAATGCAGTCGCATTACTCGGCTCCAGCAAAAAGGACCCATAATCTAGGACACTTCTCACAAGAGCTACATAAAGCAACCTCAAGGAAAAGGGGTGGCTACCCTACCAAACACCCGCGAGACATCTTAAAATATTAAGGTTTCGTTCGCATTTTGCCAATATATACTCATAGTGAGCACTTCCCGTGAGTTTTGAGTCAAGAATAATGCCTAGATACTTAGCCTGTTGTCTCTGTAAGAGACACTCCTCTTCGAAGAAAACATTTATACGAGGTTGATTTCTCATTCTTGAAAATAATACTACCGAAGATTTCGGAACTGAGAGCTCTAAGCCGTTTTTACTTAACCATGTTTTTAGCAGTGAAAGAGAATCATTTAAGTTATTGCAGATATTTGTAATACAGTCATCAGTAACATACAGCACTACATTATCCGCATATTGAATTACGGAACATGAATTATCCAGAGCATCTTCAAAATCACAGGTATATAAATTATAAAGTAAAGGACTAAGAACTGATCCTTGAGGTAAGCCCATGCTTGTTGACCTCTGAATTGTAGTGTCTTCTGTATGAAGTGTAAGAAGTCTTTCAGCAAATAAATTTAAAATGAAATTGGTTAATAAAACGGGGACTTTTAAATTGATTAATTTGTCACGTAATATAGATTTACATTGTTTTTACAGGTTTACATTGTCATAAGCCGACTTAATGTCAAGAAAAACAGCTCCAACTGACCTATTGTCAGAGAATGCAATGCGAATATCAGTCACTAAGAGAGCAATACAATCTGAAGTACTTCTACCTCTCCTGAATCCATATTGATTATTCGGTAAGAGGTGATTGCTTTCAACGAACCATTCTAAGCGGTTTTTTACTAAATGTTCTGCTAATTTTACTAAGACTGAAGATAGAATAATCGGACGATACGATGATACCTCTGCAGGCGATTTATTGGGTTTTAACAATGGCAATACTATTTGTTGCCTCCATGATGAAGGAATATTTCCTGTCAACATGACCGAATTTATAATTTGTAAATAATAGTTGAGTACTTTAGCGCCAAGGTTTGCAACAAATGAATATTGAATATTGTCATTACCAGGGGCGGAATCCACAATACTGGACAAAGTACCTTTTAGCTCATCTATTGTAAATGGGGAGTTTAAACCTGAATTTTCAACAGGATTAGGCGAAAGTATGATCAATTCCCTGACTGATAATGGAACTAAGTTATTCATGAAATGATGGGCCATATCAGATGTTAAGTGAGAAGCAGATGGTTGAACGAACGCAGAACGAAATCTCCGTATGTTATTCCAAACGACTGTTGGATGTGTTTGTGGAGAAATTGACGCACAAAAGTTTTTCCAAGCGTTAGCTTTTTTCTTCTTAAGGAACGTTTTTACTTCCGAAGTAATACGCGAGTGTATCGAAGTTTATCATCGTCATATTTTGACGGTATTGCTGTTCAGCGTTCCTTCTTCGGGCTATTTCTCGTGTACAATCTGCATCCCACCATGGTGGAGATGGAAGTGAATTACCACCAGATTTTTTAATTGGAAAGGTTTCGTCTGCTACATTAATCATACACTTGGTCAAAGCCTCTGAGCATCGATCTTCATTTCCAGCATGTAATGTAGGTAAGGAAGAAAAAAGTTGTTCCAGTTTATTACTGTATGAATTCCAATCTGCATTGTGAAGCTTATATTTGTAACGAGATTTTCTTGAAACATATTTTCTATTTGCAAAGGGGAATGTTATTACAATAGGATAATGATCACTGCCAAATGATGAATCAAGGAGATTCCATAGTAAAGAAGATGCAAGACTAGGGCTGCAAATGGTTAAGTCAACAGCACTAACACTTTCAGTGGGATTCGTTAGTCGTGTAGGCAGCCCAGAGTTCAAAATGCATAAATTATTCCTATCTAAGATGTCTAGAAGATGTTCCCCACAATAACTGCTAATAGAGCTACCCCACGACTGATGATTGCAGTTAAAATCACCAAGTAAAATGAATGGTTGTGGGAGAAGGTTTAACAGATTATTTATTTCATTTAATGTCTGTATGGATGGATGTGGCACATATATGGAAACAAAACAAATGTTATTTACAATTGCAGCAACAGCTGAATATTCACTACTAGAAGGCAAACTATATAAACTATATTGATAACAACTTCTAATTAATAATGCTACGCCACCATGACCATCTGCTCTATCTTGTCTTAAGCAGAAATAATCAGAAATTTTAAAATTGAAACCTGATTTAAGCCAGGTTTCTAAAAGCGCAAAAAAGGGGTTATATTTGTTAATTAAGTATATTAGGTCTGACTTTTTATTATTGATGCTTCGGCAATTCCATTGAACCACTTTGGCTTGCTGGTCCATTATGGTTAGTAAGTTTTTGAATAGCATCTAGTAAAGGAGCAACGTCGGACGGTATGGAACTATGAAACTGGGTTACAAATTGTAGGAGGGGAATAATAACATCCGCAATCGTCAAATTATGGCTATAGCTATGATTAAATTCATTTTTAATAGCACTTCCATTTCCACTATTACTAGGCATATCATAATCTTTAACTATGTTATAATGTAATGCTTGATTGTAGCCGATGTTCTGTGAAGATAAAATCTGTTTAGGTTTCATATAAATAGTTTTCTTATAAGAGTTATGATTTTCTATAGAATTTTTTGTTGACGAAGTTATAAAAGTTGAAGGTTTTGGAGGTGGGGATACTAAAACATCAGAGTAAGACTTATTTGCCTGAGGATGTAATTTGGCTGCCTCAAAGTAGGATAAATTATCATTTGCCATTGTAATTTTAATGCGTCGCTGCCTTTCATATTCTGGGCAGATTCGTTTAGTAGCAAAATGTGATCCAGAGCAGTTACAGCAACAGGCAACTTCTTCTTCAACCGAACACAAATCTCCTGTATGATCACCGCCACACTTAAAGCAGCGAGGCTTAGACCTGCACTGCAGTTTGGTGTGCCCAAATCGACAACAGTTAAAACATTGGACTGTTGGATATATATAGCGTTCTACAGTTAAAGAGTTATAACACACAAAAATACGGGTAGGGAGGACCTGACCATCAAATGTTACAACTATAGACTGGGTAGGTTTCCATATAGCAGTATTATCTACATAAACTTTATGATTTATGCGCCTTACTTTAAGAATTTCACCACAGCCTGCAGGAACTGTAATTTTTTCTTTTATTTCTTCAGGAGTCCAGTCATGAGGAACCCCACGAACGAGACCCATACGTGTTATATTAAAAGTAGGAATAAAAGCTTTGTAACCCTGATCTAGTAATCTTTTATCCCTTATAAAACTATTAGCTGCCTCAAATTTATTAAAAGATAATACAATTCGATTTCTGCCTATTCTTTTAACACTACCGTCAATTATACATTGAAATTTATGCTTCTGTAGAAACTGACCAAAATTAACCGGGTGAAGTGTGGTGGAGTCATTGACGGATGTTTGTTCGCGTTGGATGTGAACGATATAAGGTGGTACATCATAGGGACCATAGAACTTTCGAGAATTTGTTGTTTCACTTCCATCGGCCTGAGGCTGAGACTGACCAGCAAATGAAGATGGTGGTGGTAAAGTGGAAGAATTCCTTTGTTTTTCAGATATTAAAGTAGAGTTCACCTCAACAGGCTCAGCACAAAGGCACCCTTCATCCTTTCCCGCCATTTTATGTTTCCGCTTTTTTTTATTGCAGTTTTTACAAACTTTTACTGATCTACTCCTTTTCCTATTATTTGATGGTACTGCCCAATCTTTAACTGTGTGATCCGTGTCGGCACTTGATTCATCTTGGCTCATAATTGTTACATTGCATGCAACTGGAGGAACTGATCCCCCTGGGTCAGGGGGATCGTTCATATTAAGTGTAATTAATTGACTTACCAAACGATGAAACTGGTTATGAAATACGAAATATATAAATAGCTTAGAATAAATACAAATACACTACTCAACCGCTTTAGATAATGCTTCTAAATTAATTGAAAAGAAATTCGAAAGCTAGAAACACTCCCGCCTACTTCAACGTTTCCCGCCTTTTTTTCCTATGGAATTTTATAAGCATAATTTATGAAATGTGGCATGACATAAGGTGCAAACACAAGCGCCACCTGTTATCAGGCATGGAATACTCGTTAATATGCCACTCGAAAAATCTCTCATCTTTCTTTTAAATAAGTAAACGAATGTAATTCGTATAATTATGTATCTATGAGAAATTAATGTTTCAAACTTGCACATTTGTTTTTAAACTTGCTTCCATTGATGGTGCCAGTCTCGATGACCAAACATTTACAAAAATTAATTTGTGAGTAGATGGCGTTCTACGCAGGTAAGACTATTTTAGACATTGTTAACAGCACGGATAAAAGTAGGGCTACATTCAACTAAATTACTTGATCGTCATCATTATACGCATTTTTGAATGGAGAATTGCAGATACACTTCGAAAGATGTTCTATCTGCAAGTTAATGACGTTAGTGAACTATGTTACTTATGACTGTGTTTAGTTTATTTCTACTTCTATAGACTAATAGACTTACTTACCTACTTGTTTCAAAAATCCTTTCAAAAGTGCGCGTCTCTTGGTAGCTTTTTGTACCTTTTTTTTTTTACGAGGGGAATGCGTTTGCGCACCGTCCAAGCCCCCGCAGGGGCAAGGGTGTGTGGGACTCCGCAGCGAGCGACTACCCACTAAACCCCTCGATATGCCCTCTTTGGCGCCTAGCGCAGCCACGTCCAAAGGACGCGCCGCTGTCGAACGAGGTCGTGGGAACCCTTACAGACTGACCATAACCCCGTCCGCGGCACCTGCCCACCAACTGCGGACCCCTCACGCCCTCTCCAAGGTGGAGATGGAGAGGAGTTCCCGGGGCATACTCCGGGTGGTAATTTTTTACTGTGGTTTTCTTCCACGCGGCCCGACGCTCAGTGCGCCAGGCCCCCGGCCCCGCTCAGTGCGGGGTAACGGGCTTGCCCGACGGCAGACCCCACTGGATCCACCGCCGCGCACACGAGCCGAAGCTCAGCGGCGCCGAAGCGCCGACCCACCGCAAAAAGCGGCCACGGTGGCCACACGAGGTGGCCCGCCAAGTAGCACTCGGCCATCCCACGCCCCCTTCATGGGGGCCTCACAAGTGTGCCGAAGCCACACAGTGATCGGATCAGCCTCAGTCCTTGGAACAACGACACGCCGAAGCTCAACGAGCTTGCACCGACTCGGAACAACGACATGCCGAAGCTCAACAAGGACCCGCACCGACCCGACCAAAGGGGCAACGGCACAAAGCGCAACGCGCCATGACCCGCGAGCGGGTCCCCAGGCGACACACAACCCCATCTTCACAAAGAAGGAGAGGTGACGCCCCACATGGCCACGTGAAGTGGCCCGCCGGGTTAAACCCGGCCACACCACGCCCCCTCCACGGGGCAGCTGTCAGACTCTTAGCCCGCGGCAGAAAATCTGCCGGGTTGCCCAGGGTGCACCACGAGGAGGTGTTCTGACATCGCACCCCAAGCTAGCTTTTTGTACCTAGTAGAAAGTACTAGATGCAGGTTGTCTCACGATGAATGATTTTCTTCACCTTAGGAGCGTCGGACAAATATATAGGTTTAGGTTTAAGATATTTATTCTCATAAGAATTTTATAATTCACTTACATGAGAAATACTTCGAAACAACATACTATAATCACAAAAATCACCGAGCGTGCCAGGTAGTTTAGATACTAAGTTACAAAACAATAATTTATTTTTAAATTGATTTTAAAATGAGGGTACGTTTGAAACAACTATAACATGACCAGTTAACGTACAATAAACACAGACACACAGGTAACAAAAACAATTAGACAAAGCGGGCGACCACAAGAGACACGGATCCAAAGTTAGTAGTTAGTATATATGAAATTCGAAAACGAAAAACACATTGGTACATGGCACGATCAAACCCCGGACCTCCCGATTAGAATGCAAATGTCCACAGCGCCACCGATGCTCTTGGTCAAAGAATGGTCTATTGTAATCTTAAAATTATCAAGTATTCAATTCCCTGATATTTCATAGGAAAGCTCCATATAAAGTGGGGGGGGGGAGACTTTAATTTGCTTGGTGTATATTGATATAAAACCTGCTCCTTTTATCTACTTGGATGTAAAAGTTCATTCTATCTAGTGTATGTTGATTTTCAATATTGTTGAGTATATTTATATCGATTACCTATTGTCATTTTGAGTAAAGTTTATATTTTTTATACAAAAAAGTTAGCAAACTGCCTCCCTGAACGTAATAACCTATAATCGCCTATTGTACATGTGGTTCCTGCAAGACCTGCAAATCAGAGGGAGACTGTACCAGACCAGGGTCGTCTGCTCGGGTATCTCCGTCTTACCTATTTCTGCCACAAAGCGGCAGTGCTTGCATTGCTGTGTTTCGGTTTGAAGGATGAGATATGGCAGTGAAATTTCTGGGTACCGTGACTTTACATCTTGTCACAAGTGTACGTTACACTGTGGTTCTTGTGGGGGTTGCAGATTTGCTGCGAATCTCACAGGAGCCACATACATATAGGTGACTGTTACCACTTACCATCAGGTGGGCAGTATGCTTGTTTGCCAACTTAGTTGTATTTATATTGTATAAAAAAAGCCTCTTCAAGCACTCAATGTACGTTGCAAACTTTGGTATGACATGCCAAGTCACACTACCTTGTTTACCTGTGTTACCCTTCAAACCGGAACACAGCAATACAACGTCGCTGCTCGGCGGCAGAAACAGGTGATAGATCCGCGCAGATGATCCTAGTATTTACAGAGTCTTCCTCTGCCAAAAAACTATAAAAATCTATACTTATTAATATTATAAAGAGGAAAGATTTGACTGTTTGTTTGTTTGTACCTATGAAAATACCGATAAAACGTACAAAAAATATACGGTTCGTAGGCCCTTGTTTTCTTCGCGAAAAATTGACCGATTTAATTAAATGATCAAACGAACTTACCTGAAGTGAAGTTCGATCTTAATTATCCTGTCTTCGCCGAAGAGATTTATTCCTTAACCATGTAGTAGCCCTGCTACGCGCTAACCCTATCGCACAAGTTTTAAAGTCAGAGAAAGAAAACCACTATATCTTCCTCTGGCTAATCACACCTGACAAGCCTCCGCAGTACCGACCTCATTCTTTTTAGAGAAATAGAGCAACATTGATATATAGGGGGATAAGATTCAGGGAGGGAGGGACCTTAAATCTCTTCGGCGAAGACAGGATAATTAAGATCGAACTTCACTTCAGGTAAGTTCGTTTGATCATTTAATTATCCTGTCTTCGCCTCCGAGATTTATTCCTTAACCATGTAGATGTTCAGAGAGTATAAAATCAATGTTGCGACAATAAAAAATAAACAACATTACAGTAAAACATCAAAACATAATTATTACGTATTTCCATTTTTTTTTTTTTTTTGCGTCACTAGCAAAAATTTCAATACAACAAAATATTGTGAACAAAAAAGTAATCAACCGACAGTATTATTTTAATAATTATGATTGTGACAAAGATTCAATAAAATTGGTTTCAGAACTAATATACCGATCTGTTATAAAAATCAGCAAATACAGCTGATCTTTCCGAACATCCTGCGGTCTTTCTAATTACATCGACGTTGAGGCCAGCACGAGACGCCGCTTGATGTTGATGCGTGTCTCGCTCGCTCCGAATATTGAGATGTCAATGCCACTATCGCATATGATCTGCTTTATCCAGCGCCCAATGGGTTGAGATGAAGCAGGTCTACGTGGTTTCTTATGTGTGAGGATCAGGTTTGTTCTGAATCTGAGCGAATTGAAGATGATACAGCAATATATCTTAATACCACTGATGCTGGACAAATACCGGGATATTAAAGGGATAAAAAAAAAGTAAGTTTAAAACCGGTTGAGCTTTGCCAATTGCTTATGTTTTAATTAAATTTGTAAGTGTTAAAATTACTCGATCTTCATATGCTTTTTTAATATTTCGTATTTTTGTTAGAGAAATTGTATGCGTCCTTGGTCCAGCTAATAACATGACTAACTTCTTACTCATTTTTTCAAGATTAATTGTATCATTCTCAAATCGTTTAATAGTCTAATACTATAATACCAGTGGGCCACTGCCTAACTAATAACGATCACTTGCTATCGTGACATTAGAACAATAGTTCTACCTAAACTTCAAAATTTCAAAACACATTAACAGAAATTCCAACAAAAATGTAGTATTTACATTTAAAAAAATCTGTTGTATTCTTTTTACAAAATTCCCACCATATCTTTAGACTAGAATTATATTATGACCCGGTGTTATGTGATATCGAAGATAACAACATCTAAGGCTGTTTCTGGCACGTCATGAAAGCTTTCCCGGAAAATACACACGCTGGCAGGGAAAGGTGACGGCGCAGATGGTGTACCATCCTGAAAGGAAGTAGTAGATCTTTCTTGGAGGAAATATCACAATCCCTGTGACACCCAGGGATATGAAAAGGGGATACCATGGTTAAGAGGGCTATAGTTGAACAACGATAATTCCGGTGGCTTAATCAGTAACTATTTTGTTTATCGTTTTAAAAATTAGTGCAAACGGTGTTAAAGCGTAAAAATAAAATTGCGACTAATCTACTGTTTAAACGCGTCAATATCATAGGCAAAGGGATCCCTTTTCCATGAAATATACGCGGGACATTTTGCATTACTACGAGATGCAAATAAGTCAATAGATGATTCACCAAAAAAAATTTTTTAATTTTCAAAAGTTGTCGGATACCCAACTGCCACTCTGTGTCGAAGTTTATTTTTCTCGATTCACTGTCAGCTTCTATATTTAACGAGTAACGAATATAAGACGCGAAAATAAATATACCTACTTTTCTCACACCAGTCCCAAATCATTTTAGTAACTTGACTTAAGTGTTGGTATTACACTCTCCCCATTCTATTTATATAGAATATGGCAGTGGTGTTATCGACACTTAAAATACTACCACAATTAGCGACATTTTTAGCAAATGAAATTAGCCCACAATATACAGCGAGTAGTTCCAGTCAGTTTATATGATTGGTTCGCTCGATGTTGGTCCAGAAACCACCAGTCTTTTCGTTGGCACAAGCTGCACCCTAGCCTGCTGTCGAAGCGTCCGTAAAAATTCCGAAATTGTACCTATGACTTTTTATTCAATTGACTGCCAATGGAATATTGATCTGCCACCAATGGAGATCATCATATTATTATAAAATATCTGTAATTGTAATAAAAACGTCGTAATTGTTAGTATTTCTAAGAAGAGCACTTTTTTGTGATTTTGTGTGTATATACTACCCATATACTACAACCGACATGCTGCCGTAGAAAACGTTCAAAGAACCTTATTCGAATTCTGTTAGATTTAAATATATGTTTTATGTGTATAATAAATTTTTGTGACTTGAATCTGGCAATTGTATGTTATTTTATTAGAGTTTAAAATAAAACCTAAAAATTTACAAAGCTTTTCTGGTATTAGACTAGTTTTTTTAAAATTAATAACTAACCCTAATCGTGTCAGACATTAAATAGTTCTTTTTGCGTTCTCTAGGCACTCTCCAGCAGAGTTTGCTAAACACAACATATCATAGATATCTCACTGATAACAGACCATAAGATCTTAAATGAGTAAGAGCTGGCTGTAATATTTTTGTGAAATAATAGGTTGGGGAAAAAGTTTCTTCGCATTTTTGAAGAAAATTCAAAACATTTTTTAATATAGTTTATTTACATTTAACTAAAGTATGTAGGTACCATTTTGTTCGATAACTTTTTGCCATCTTGTAGGTAGGGACATGATCCCATTGCTATAGAAATTTTGGGACTTCTTGTCAAAATACCGCGACAAGTGGTTTTGGCAGTCCTCTCGTGATGTTAACCTGACACTGCCTAAAGAATTCTGAAGAGACCGAAACAGGTGGAAATCTGAAGGTGCAAGGTCAGGACTATACGGCGGATGCATTAACACCTCCCAGCCAAACTCTCTTAATTTTTGCTGAGTGGCTAAAGATGTGTGAGGTCTAGCGTTATCATGATGAAAAACCACACCCCTTCTGTTGATTAATTCCGGCCGCTTTCTCTCAACTTCTTGCTTTAATCTCATCAGTTGTTCGCAGTAGAGTTCAGAATCGATGGTCCTGCCTGGTGGTAACAGCTCATAATGAATAATGCCCTTCCAATCCCACCACACACACAGCATCACCTTGTTGCGAGTTAACCCGGGTTTCGCCACAGTCTGTGAAGCCTGACCGGCCTTTGACCACGACCTTTTTCGCACGTTCTTGTCGTACGTGATCCACTTTTCATCACCAGTTATCATTTTTTTCAAAAATGGTTCGGTTTCATTACGTCGTAATAAAGAATCACAAATGAGTACACGGTTCATTAGGTTTCTTTCAGTGAGCTCGTGAGGTACCCAAATGTCGAGCTTTTTTGTGTACCCAGTTTTTTTCAAATGCGCCAAAACTGTTTTGTGGTCAATTCCCAGTTCTTCAGCTACGTCGTAACTACTGACATGCCGATCTTGCTCCACTTTTTCAAAAATGGCATCCATTTTATCTGTAATAGGGCGACCAGAGCGACGTGCATCTTTGACATCAAAATTTCCGGATTGAAAACGCTTAAACCAAATTTGTGCTACTCTCACAGACACTGCACTAGGTCCATAAACATCGCAAATTTTTTTCGCGGCTTGCGTTGCATTTTTACCTTTTTTGTAGTAAAATTTTAAAATGTATCGAATTTCTTCATTAGATTCACTCATCTTGGCGGTACGAAAAACAAATGAAAATCACACATTTTCCTAATTTGAATTTGGAATTATGTTCTTTAAAATTTAAACTTTCAATGATACCAAAACCAGCCAGATACAAATAGTATAGCCAAAGAGATTTTATTACAAGTTTATACATACTATAATGCGAAAAGACTTTTTCCCCAACCTAATATATCGCGCGAAACATAGGCTAAACGGGAGTGCTAGAAACTCGTACAAAATATCATGAAAATAAAAGCGTAAACATGTTTTTTTTTTTTTTTTTATTTGTGAATCGGCAGCAAAAATTAAGCTTCCTTAATATCAATATTAATCACGTCTTCGGTCATAAATCTAGTAGCCGTTCTGATATCTTCCATTTTGAAATGAGATACTTACTTCGACTTCGAATTCATCTTTTTAGATTTAATATATATAGAGCACACGCTTTTAGGAATAACGAAGATATCATAAACGAATTGTTTTGCTGTCGGGTTACATCTCCTAATAGCTTTTATTTCTAATAAATGATTTAATTCGAGAGAAATTGCTATTCACTCACTTTTTGAAAAAGAACGCCGCGCACGGCTGTATGGATTTTGATAAGGTTCCTCAATAAATGAAATCCTTGACACATTGTCTAATATAAACCTATCGCTAGTGATAGTTCACCACTCATTGACTAAATTAATATTTTAAGCGGCTGGCATGTACTTGCGGCTGCGCGTTCAGGTAGCGCGATTGTTCGATGACCGTTGTGATGCGACGCGACTGGCTGGTGCCTCGGCGGTGCCAGCGGCAGCGGCGGCGTCGGCGGGACTGGCTGGTGACAAGCTGGCAGCGGTGCGAACGCGGCTGCTCGCCGTCGATTCGCTTGTTAGTATGACGTCTTTGACTGTCTCGGCCCACCGGCTCGATGAGGGTAGGATTGGCCGCTGCTTTGCTGTCGCGTTCGGGACGATGAGCCTTTCAAGTTTAAATGACTCTTAGATGAAATTGGTGTCTGTAATAATTTACTGGTCTTCTTGATACTCTAAATAGCAAATAGTCCATTCTTCTGTTTTTAATTAATAATAAAAGAGTATAATATGATAATGATTTATCTATCAGGGGAATAATCACGGATCGACGGGTATCCGTTTCTATATAATGAGAAACAGCTTATAATTTACCTGCATCGTTCAACGTAACTACATCTGGAATATTAAGATTTTTCTTTAAAAGACACGATTGTGCCCTTCCCAGTGCTGAAAGTGCTTTACCGAGTTGATTCTGTTGTCTACCAACATAGCACTTACTTCCGAACTAGAGTTCGGCCTTTCGCCATAGGTACTATAGTACATTGTTTTTTTTTTTAATGCTCGTCTTTGGTCACTTTTGGAAACCGTTTTGCAATAGGACTTGAAACCTGGCCGCTACATCGGTTTGTAAGTCATCAGTTATCACCATATTGGTTTGTATGTGAAAGATACTAATAAATATTTAATGAGAATTTAGGCAGCACAAAAAATATTTTAAATAATTCCGATGAATGCAACGGAAATTTTTAAAACAGCGGCGAAAAAAAGGGCAGCCCCTATATTTTCCATTAAGTACATATTACGAGTATTACTCGTTGAATGCAACGAGAACATAATAACAATATGATCCGAATACAACGGACATAAAAGTGATTTCCGATGAATGCAACGGAAATTTTTAGGCAGCGGGGAAAAAAGGATACCCACATTTTCCATTACGAGTATTACTGCACGTGGTCGCGCCGCGCGCGTACTCGGCGGCCCAGGCGAGCGGTGATGTCCACCCGCTTACTCGTTCAATACAACGAGAACATAATAAAATATTATCCGAAGAATACAACGGACATAAAAATGATTCCTCGTTCAATACAACGAGAACAAAATAAAATATTATCCGAAGAATACAACGGACATAAAAATGATTCCCGATGAATGCAACGGGAATGTAAAAAAGTATTCTTCTGGTTGCACATCATTTTCGCCATCATCTGAGTACAAAATGTGCCTCCGGCTTGCCCCTATGTTTTTCCTAATTAAGTTTTTCTTCGTATCTCTTCATCTTCCTTAGCCATTTATCTTCTTCGGATTCACAGTGTTTTCGTTTAGGCATACTTAACAAATAAGCAAATAACCGTAAAATTAAACTTTTTTTTTTTTTACGTAGATTACCTACACTCATTATATTACTGTTACACTCGTGTTAACGCCGCGCGCGCACGGACAAGAACACAGAACACATATACCCAAGGGGACAAGAATGAGGTCGGTACTGCGGAGGCTTGTCAGGTGTGATTAGCCAGAGGAAGATATAGTGGTTTTCTTTCTCTGACTTTAAAACTTGTGCGATAGGGTTAGCGCGTAGCAGGGCTACTACATGGTTAAGGAATAAATCTCGGAGGCGAAGACAGGATAATTACTTTTTACGTCAAAAATTAAAGCAAGACTTTACTAGTGTTTCTATGTTTTGGTTTTTTCATATAATTTTGTTCAATTTGTTTGCTGGACGTTTGAATACAGCAGAAAATTGGATCGATTTTTTAGGGTTTTGAAGGTTTCTTTTAATAATGAACTTAATAAAAAAAAGGAAAACACAGGAGGGTAATTCTTCAGGGACAAAATTTTCGATGTCGCGTATATTTGTTGTACAGTTTAGCTTTATCCCTAACTGGGGCAAATGATATTAATATTAGCAAATGAAATAATTGCAAACTAAGTATAAAATAAAAATTATTTGAAGTGCGTTCTTCTGATTCATTTAGCGCGTCCGTTTGCGATTTTCCGGAACAAAATGATCGATGTCGCATTTTCCTATTGCCAAATCAATATAAATTTTAATCTTATCGAAAAAAATGAATTGCCTTTTACAAAAAAAATGATTAACAGTTATAACTACCTCGTAGTGTTTATGAATTAGTAAATAAGATAATACTGTGTTCGGCGTATAATACTGAATAATATGGCGTAAGCTGTACTTGACCGTACTTGGTCGGGTAATAATAATGAGTCTGGTTTCCCGTGTGGGGGGAAGCCAGTCGTGTTACGAACAAGCTAGAAGGTGTTCGTGGGGCTGGTTGGCTTAGATCCCGGTGTTACGAAGGTAAATATCTGATTCATCTGTGTTTGGTTCAGGTGGCATTCTAAATACAATACCTATTTTATTAAATTTATTTTATTGTTTTACAACTTGAATTTGCGTTTCGTGTGATGGTTTTGAGTTATAGATTCGTGTAGAAAAATGACTAAAGTCTGTATGTATGATGAGTTATGCATGATTGTAGGTAAAATCCTGATTCATCTATGCCTGATTCACATGGTCAAAACACCATAACATGAATCATAAAATATCAGTAGTTCCGGACTTGGGCAGCCCGCATCCATCTGCTGCCAGCAAGATGGCTGGCACTGCTGGCAGCTTTAAATCATCGGTCCATCATGCCGCAGGGCGTCCCACACTACATTTGCCTAGTCTTGGTCTCCACTCTAATATGTGTGTGCTCCATCGACCATCAGTCCGTCTGCAGACATAGTCAGCCTACTTCCACTTCAGCGTGCTGTTTCTGCGAGCAATATCAGTAACTTTAGTTCGCTGGCAGATGGCTTCATTGCGAATTTTGTCCGCCAATGACACCTCGAACATGGGCTCTCTCCATCGCACGCTGAGCGACCTTAAATTTGTGGATTAAGCCAACGTGAAGTGTCCAAGTTTCGGCTCCGTAAGTCATACGGGTAGGACGCATATGTTGAGAACTCTGGTTTTTAGGGTTTGTGGGATCGACGATTCAAATATGCGAATCCTTCTAGACGCTTCCTTCTCGAAATTATGTCGCCCAGTTGTATCTATAACTTGGCTAAGATATAGGTACGTATACTTGCACAGCCTCAAGAGTAGCACCATTTACAACATCAGGTCTTAGGGGAAACACGGTCATTGTGCATGACTTTGGTTTTATTCATGTTTATCCCGAGACCCACTCATCTTGAGGAATCCCTTAGGCCGTTTAGCATAGTCTCCAGCTCCTGCAGAGATTCCGTCATAATGATGATGTCCTCTAAGAATCTTAGATGTACTGGCCGTATTTGTTTATGTCACGTCCTTTCCAATTAAGCGTCTTGAAGATATCGTCTAACGCGTTGGTAAATGGTTTTTCAACACACTTGCTCGTAAAGTGGTTCTTATTACTTTGCATTTAGACCCGTTATTCAGTATATTAAACACGAGTGCTTTTCACTTTACATAATCGCATAAGTGCGGTAATCTTAACATGACAAATACTAATTTGTTCAAGATTGCAAAGTAAATGTATGTCCAGTACGCATTCTTAAATTTGTCGCTTAATATACTTTTTTTTAACACGACTTTATGCCAATTGGAAACAAATGAACAGCCTACTACTGGTTACTTAAATATTAAAAAAAAAAAACAATAATTAATAACTATAACTAAAATGAATTATTAAAAATTCACACAAACTTGTTTTTTAAAAACTAAAATATTCGGTCTATTTACTTTTGAATTTTGACTGTTTGGCCCTTTTTTAAATGTTGGCTGTATGAAGAGTTTAGCTATGCCCGGGCAGCGCGCGAAAAAAAAAGGCGCGCGGCATTTTCCCGCTATTGAAATTTTTTGCCTTTTTGTTGTAATTGATAATTGATTATCTACAAATATGTCGAGTCCAAGTGAAGAAGAATCCATATTATTAACTCCGCCGGGAATAATTATGGAGCCTGCCGTTGGAGTTTGTTGGTTACCGCCAAAGTCAAAGGATAAATACTTGGCGGCATACGATACTTTCATGCAGTGGAAAATTATATAGATATTTACTCTATGCTGAAAAACACAGTAAAGACAAAAAATTATGTTGACCTAAAAAGTACTCTAACTTAATAGCGTTTCTCAAAAGGCGCTCGGATGGATATGTTGATCAAAAATCTTTTATTTTCCTCACAGGTGTGTTGAAAAACGTCGTTTGATACACGCGCGCATTGGTCATTACGTACTCTGCTTTATTGTAGCGGTCGCCTTCGGCTCGCGCACAATATCGCCTCGTACGCAATGACCGACATAGCGCGCTCGTATCATAATGTACTATAATAGAAGCTATGTGTCCTTATCATACTCCTCGACGCAGTGGGATTAGTTTCGTTCTATCTTCTTGTACTTAGAAGGTCATCGTTGCGACCCCGTACAAACACCTCAACACCTCGAAATATCGACAGTCAATACCAGTGTGGATGAAAGAAATGAACACATTAGACGCAATGACAAGACAGGTGATCCTTCAAAATCAAAATCAAAATCAAAAGTACTTTATTTCATAGGCCCTTGCGGGCACTTAAAATCGTCAATTTTATACATTTTACAAAATTAGGCAGGTCAGTAGCTTCCGCCCTAGGCAGCTCAGTAGTTATTCAGTAATTGCCCAGAGCTTTGTTATTATGCTTTGTTAATGAAGCTGTCCAAGAGCCTGAGAGATGGTGTCTTCAATACATCGGGTATTCGCACGCCGCATTTCGCGTTTTATCAGCCTCTTTATCTCTCTGATAAATGTCTGACATTCATACGAGGTGGCATTATTTGGTTCCCTTCGCTTCCTCATCAATTCCAGAGACTCACTGGTGAGTTTCGACTTACGTCGAAACCTTTTTGTTCGAAAGTGTTTAATAGCCCACCTCACGGATGATGCGTATCATTTGGCATCCATCAGTGGCATCGGTCGGGTCTTGTGTGGTTTTCAGCATGGCGAATCGGTCCTGGAGCTCCAATTGGAAGCCCCTGCAACCATCTTCAACCTTGAGGTAACGTCAGTTTGAGAGTCGACCTCACCAAGCGTGCTCGCTCTATTTTACAAGCTTTTATTTAACTTGCAATGTAAGTATGTAAGTATACATATAAGTACGAGTATGTTCGGGTGAAATCTTGCAACTCAATTTTGAAGCAGATATCTTTAACCGATTGAGCTGAAATTTTGTATACACGTTCAGTTTGGATGACAATGCATGGTTGACTGTGTGACGTCATTCTAAATCCAAGATGGCAGCATACCCAAGATGGCGGACCAATTATTTTTAATGCACTCCTACAATATGGATATCAAATGAAAAGTCTTGCTAAGAGTAACTCAAAAAATAATATGACGTCACTAATAATCCAATATGGCCGACTTCTGAAGCTTTAAAATCAATTTTGAAGTAGATATCTTTAATCGAATGAGCTGATATTTCGTATACACATACAGTTTGGATGACAATGCATGGTTGTGTGACGTCATTCTAAATCCAAGATGGCGGCATATCTATGATGGCGAACCTATTATTTTTAATGCACTCCTACAATATGGGTATCAAATGAAAGGTCTTGCTAAGAATAACTTGAAATAGGCTCAAAGCTCTGCGCTGCTGGTCAAGCATACGTGGCCTTAAGTAGGGTAAAATCATTACAAGGTCTTCTTATTGAAGAGCTAGACTGTTCCAAGTTAACCGGCAAACGACCTTTTTTATTTATTTATTTAATAAGTACATTGACAGCCGAAGCCAATAAAATGTACATTAAACATCGCAAACATAAATGCTAAAACAAAGATGCTAAAGGTAACATTAATAAAGTTAAAGATAGGAGTAGGCAAGTGCCAATAATAGTGAGATGTGTGTATGCATAGTATGTGTGAGTGTGTGTGTGTGTGTATATGTGTGTGTGTGTGGGTATGTTTGAGCCTGCATGACAAAGCCATATATATACACTCTGCATTAGATATTTTGAACAAAATATATATTTTAATCAAAACATATTGAAATGAGTTATTATAAAGCATTTGGATTGGAGCATTATTTTTGAAAAGAGGTTTTGAATCAAGAAATATATCAAATTCCGAAAATTTGCTATTGTACAATTTAGAAAGGCGTGTCAATATGGAGTTGCTACCATAATTTGTGCAATGTAGTGGCACATGAAAGAGGCCAGTGTGGCGAGTTCGGTAGCCAGGCACGTTAAAAAACAAGTCACCTAGAAGCTCTGGACAGTCAATGCGACCACGAACGAGATCCCACAAAAACCCCATGTCCAATAAGTGACGTCGTTCCTCTAAGCTTAATAAGTTAAAATTGCGGCAAGTTTCAACATAGTTAATTAGTAGTGAAGTATTATTAAATTTATAATTTAGGTGTTTAATAAATTTATTTTGAATTTTTTCAATTTTGTCTATATATATATTATAGAGTGGATACCATATAGGACTAGCATATTCCAATATGCTGCGGACATAAGCGTCATAAACAGTTTTTATACTAATAAGAGATCTAAAAGGCTTACAAGACCTCAAAACGAACCCTAAATTTCTATATGCTCTATTGACAATCGCATCAACGTGTTGCGACATAAGTAACTTACTATCCAGAAGAATGCCAAGATCCCTTACCACTTCAACCCTTTCAATGACAGAATTATTAAATTTATATAAAAACTTGATCGGATTCTTTTTTCGGCTAAAACTAATAACATTGCATTTGTTTATACTCAAAGTGATTTTATTTTTAATGTAATATTCAACAAGGTTATCTAGGTCCCTTTGTAGTCGCTTGCAGTCGTCAACAGAGCAGATACGCATGAAAATTTTTTTATCATCTGCGTAAAGTAAATGTGAGGCATCAATAATGCTGTCTGAGATATCAAAAATGTATGTGTTGTAAAAGAGGGGCCCAAGGTGAGAGCCTTGTGGAACACCCGATGGAAGAATAATGTAGTCCGAGCGAAACCCTCCTACAACCACTGCCTGTGATCGATTAGACAGGTACGATATGATCCACCTCAACAAGTCTCCATGCACACCGAGCTGCTCAAGTTTGTTAACAAGAATGGAGTGATCTACACGATCGAAAGCCTTTTCAAAATCGGTGTAGACCACATCCACCTGTCCACCGCCTTCCATATTATTGAGTACAAAGTTTGTAAAACAAGCTAAGTTTGTTGTTGTGGACCGACCCTTTAGAAATCCGTGTTGTTTATTAGAAATTCCGTTCATAATTACTGGATATATCTGCGTATAGATCAATTTCTCCAAAACTTTACCAAGTGCATTTAATATAGAGATTGGACGGTAATTTTTTACGTCCTTCTTACTACCTTTTTTGTGAATAGGAACGATTTGAGCCTTCTTCCAGGTTTGAGGGAAGCAACATTCATCTAGCGATCGCTGAAAGAGAATTTTGACAGGCTTAGCAAGACTTTTGGCGCAAAGACATAGAAAATATGGGGGAACACCGTCACAGCCCGGGCCTTTCGACTTGTCAAGGGATTTCAGCGACTTGTAAACCATATCTTCGGTAATCGTAACTTTAGAGATTGTTATGGTACTTGTGTGGCTGGTTACAGTAGCAGAACCGTGACTGGAAGAGGGTTGTAAAAAGACGCTTTCAAAGTATTCATTAAATGCATTACAAATATCGGGCCCTGTGTCATAAGTGCCACCGTCAAAATTGAATTGCTTCGGATAAGGAGAGGTGCCACGCTTGGCTTTGATGAATTTCCAGAAGTGACGTGCATTATTTTTAATATTAAATTCTGCGTTGTCTACGAAGTTATTGAAACAGCTAGCCTGAACACGTTTTTGCCTAGCTCGGATAAGGGAAAACTCGTCGTAATCACGACTATTACCATACTTTTTCCACCTTTTGTGTATTTTATGTTTCTGTTTAATAATCTTAATTAGAGCGGGACTGTACCATACAGGATATTTATGACTTTTATTGCCAAGCTTAATTAAAGGGAGATGTAACGCAAAACATTCCTGCAGTAATTTATAAAACACTTCAAGTGCTGACTCAAGTGTAGCTTCATTACTCAGTTCTGTATCCCAGTCTATACTACTAAGATGACTATTAATTTTAGCATAATCGCCTTTATGAAAGTTAAACTTCATAGTATGTGATTCTTGAAAAGGCCTAACGTCCAAATCCAACACGTCTAATGAAATAGCAGGATGATATAAATCCTCATTAACCAAAGGCTGGCAGGTATTTATTGACAATGGCAGGTTACAAAAGCATAGGTCCAATATTTTATTATTAATGTTACGAACACAATTGTATTGTGTCAACCCTAGAAACGTGAGATCGTTTAAAAAGTCAGATGCAGCATTCTGAATTGCAGAGGTTTTGTTATGCAGTATATTAAATCCGCTCGGGTTCCACTCAACACAGCTTAAATTGAAATCTCCTACCAATAGGTAGTGATCTGAGGGATGTTGCTGCATTAACAGAGCAAGATTATCTTTTATAGACGTAATTCTGTCAGGTAAGATTGAACCGTCAGGAGGTACATAGGCAACGACAATATGGAGAGAGGAATCTCCGCCTAATACACTCGCAGGCACATTAACGCCAAGCACCTCTGCCTGTGAACGCAACCATAAGTCGCGTACACTGGCGCAAAGCTCGCGACGCACGCAGATCATTACACCTCCGCCAGTCTTTTTATTACACTGTTGAAGATCGCGATCGCGACGAAACACCTCATACCTGTCATCACACAATTCAGAGTCCAATATGTCATCCTGGAGCCAGGTTTCAGTAAATAACAAAATATCGAAGTCCTGAGAAAGTATATTGCTATACAAATCCAGACTCTTTGTTCGCAAACCACGCGTATTTTGGTAATAAATATTTAGTTGATGATTTGTATAATTAAAAGTAGCCATGACAATGGTTACAAATGTTTATAAATATCACGTTAATTATTGAGAATAATAAAGTAATTATAATCTGCGTATTTAAATGTGGTTTAATTTTTTTATCGTACTTTAGAATTGTATATATGATGGCGATGACAGGCAGTATACATAACACAAATATATTTGAATGAAACATACAAGATTGAAAACAATCCATAGATATGAAGTCATAAAATATGAACAAATCCATATTGAAATGCGTTATTATGAATAGTAGTGCGATTATGTGCGTAGGTAATTTGATATAATAATAAAATAACAATAATTTCAAAAATAACATTACTACTACAATTATTGAGTGCACATTAAAATAATTATAAAGCAAGATAATTGCAAGTGTATAATTGAAATAAGTATTGTGTGTATGTAGATTGAACTTATCATAATTAACAAAAATCACCCCTACCATGCCGCGGGTGAGCTGCAGGCAAAAGACATAAAAGTAATTAGCAGTAAAATAACAACGACAGTGTGCAAGTAAACTCAAACAATACACTGTGAGTGTTAAAATTGACCAAATGTGTACTCAAAAAAAAAAGCTGATAAATAAGATAAAGACACTATTTTAAAGATTGCGATTTTAGATTGTCTAGGAATTCACTATTTTTCACCAGGATCGCTACAGACGTGTCATTCTTTCGAAGGTATACTTGGCCATTAGTTACCCAGCAGAATTTGAATTCATTGTTTTTAGCGAACTGTCTACTAGCCGCATATAACTGTTTCACTTCAGGGGACAGATGTTCACAGATGAAAATTGAACATTTATCACCAGCAATACCAGCATGTGAAGAGTTCAGTCTTTCGTCACGGTGATCTTTATTATAGCGACGAGCGGCGGAAATCAGTTCGTTGCGAATTCTCGGGGATGACAATGTGAAAACAATATTACGGGGTCGTTCTTTAGTGCGATCCATCTTGGCCACGCGACGGTAACTGTGAATATCCGAGTCTAAGACGGGATAGTTGATTTTTGAACAAATATTCTTAAATATCAGTAATAGGTTTTCATTGCGTGATTCCGGGGCCGCTTGGATCTCAATATTTCGGCCACGTGAGATTTTCTCAAAAATTAAAAGACGCCCGCGTAGCTCTCCAACTTCTTTTTGCAACTGCGTGTTTCCGTTGCACAAAGTTTTAATTGTGCCGGCCTGCTCGGCGACCTTCATCTTCAGATCTTTTACCTCCTCCATGATAAAATCGGTTGTTCTGGTGAAATCCTCCCGCAAATCATTTGCTATCCTACTTATTTCAGAATTGATTATGCATTTAACATCTTGAATTAAAGCTTCCCGTATGTTCTTCATCATGTTAGATGTTGGGGATAATTTTTGGTCAAGTAAAGCACCAATGCTCTCAATGGTAAGTGGTTCGGAAGAACTTTGACGGGGCCTCACTAGACAAGGGCTTTGCGCGAGTTTCGAGGGTGTGTTATCGTCACGTACTCTCCGAGATACATTCACGCAAGCTGGGCATTTTAAAGACGCTAATTGAGTTGATGTTATATCTGAGATATTGGTAGTAGATGTTATATTAAAACATTCGAGACAGTAGTGAGACTTGCAGGCGTTGCATTTCAGACAATTGTTATTATTTGTTGTCTGGTTACATCCAGCGCAATTCATTATTTAGCCTCTTACAGTCGAAACTGCCACTTATGTATTATCAAATAATCTTTGATCGATTATTGCACCGGCTCCCACAGCGACAAAAACACAATGATTCAAGCAAAAATGACCCGAACTCAGTTAACTTAATGGCGAAGTTCGTTTGTATGCTAATTTACACTCAACAAATAGTTTACGGGTGGATGTAAAAATATATGGTAAGTTCTTAATATGTTCTTGTAAATACTTTCTTTTATACATTAAATCACTATTTCACTTTGTTATGAATAACAATAAGCATAAAGTTGTGCACCACAAACAGGATTAAGCAATAAAACTGTACGTAAATAGCTTTGAACTGTGAAAACTAGTATAATAAACGGGAGCTCCGAATACTGCGTGTTTGCACCTTTGCGGATGATGCCAAAAAAAAAAAAAAAAAAAAAAAAAAAACCTTGCAACAATGATGCGTTGAATGAGATGAAACGTTTCCAGTGATAACTAAAAAGTAAAAAATAAATTAAATCAATCTCGCGAGAAGCTTTTATATCATAAAAATTGTGTCAAATGTGAAATGACGTTATAAGTAAAAGTTTTAGTGTAAAAGTTTATTTTTTCTTTTTAGCGCATTTAAATAAAAGCTTGTTTTTAAAAAGGTTTTTTTCATTTAATTTTTAATATTAATATCCAGAGTGCCTCTAACCAGTCGGTGATCACTGCCGGTATTGACCCCTTTCACAGAGACAAGTATATCTGCTGCGCTTGTCGCTCGTTCCTTATGTCATGTTATCGGGGCTCTTCTTTTGAGGCTTCTTCTGGTAAAATAAGTTTATCAGGAATAGCCTCTGTTATATTACAATGTTTTCGCTTTCCCATATAATTCAAGAATTATATTATTGTTAGAGTTTCAAAAAAGTTTTACATCAATTATTGTAGACTTCACTAGATTTTTTCCGTGATATGATTACTGATATTCATAAAAACAAAATATTGTAGTGGTTAAAATATGATTATTTTCTTAATACAGAGCTCATCTAAATAAGGTTTTTCATTTTTATTTCTGTTTCTGATTCATCTGTAACAAATTTTGATTCATATGGGCACCAAAATACTTGAACGTCCATATCTTGAAAATTACTTTATAAAAACGAGTCTCTCGTTCAAATATATGTTTTTTGGTATACCTATTTTCATATGAACATGTGATACAGAGCTGAAAGTGGAATTAAATTTTGGCCAGATGAATCAGTCGAAGAATTAAATTTCGAAGAACTACCCAGGAACATGCTCAAAGTGGCCATTGATTTTATTGGAAAAATAGAGCAACTAGTGCCATTATCCAGGAAGGAAACAGGGCATCGCCGGATTTAGGCGAGGGCAACCGGGGCTACAGCCCCGGGGCCTCCACAAAAGAGGGGCCCCCACAATAGAGACTTCGGAAAAAAAATCTAATTCAGACTAGTAAACACTAGTAAACAACTTTTCCTTTCATTTTTTTCTTCGCGTTTTACCTTTACCTACAGGATGTCGATTCTGTAAAATTCGAACAATAGCTCGCATCTCACTTCGATATTCACGCTCACTTTGCATAAGATACAAGATACCCTTACATAGTCATTATCACGAGTTAGTAGCGATAAAATTCTAATAAATACCTAATCCCCCCTAGCACGTCCACCAAAACACGATATGATAAAGCGGTTTATCACGGTGAACTGTCAAAATTCAATAGGGTTTCGTCGTATTTTGACAGTTCACCGCGATAAATCGCTTTATCATATCGTGTTTTGGTGGACGTGCTACGGGGGCAGAACTATTTTTTATCACCTTCAGAAATAATTTTTTATGTATTTTTAAACTATGATAATAAACTTTGCCTGTTTTCACTCACAAAATAGCAACGTTTTATTTGACACTTAGTTTCGAGTTCGTGTGCGAAGTGAGCTTCGAAGTGATAAAGGAATTCCCTTTACGGAATGCCACTTCATACGTCATCCCATACTTATAATGTCAAAATCTCACGGTCCCTCTAGTTCCACTCGCTGCCACACTCGCAAGTGTAGCGCTGTAGCACAGATTACTTAATAGTTTCTAGGAACTTCGAATCTACATTCGAATTTTGTGAATACCAATCTAAGAACTCACTGCGGAATCAGATTCGAAGTTTAAAGTGAGGTCTTACAGAATCACACTACTGTTCTTTGTACAAACATGATTACATTAAATGTTAACAGAAATCATCGATCTATATTTGTTCACTCCAATCAGGCAATCAGTAAAATATCAAAATCTCAAATGGCCCTGATAAGCACTTGTTCATTTTATCTGGAAAATAATTTGGGGCCAAGGGGCCTCCACTCCTTTGTTGCCCCGAGGCCTCCAGACCTTTAAATCCGGCCCTGAAACAGGGGACTACATGTGTATGAAAAAACGGATTGTCCAACTTAGTCCCGAATTACGAATGACCGAATAACTATTGCTCGAATTTTTTTTAGATCGAATAATCTTTGATCGAATCTATCGTAAGACCGATTAACGTTAGCACGAAGTTACTCATGGTTATAAAATGACTAATATACTCTTTCTATTACGCCAGGTTTCTAGGGAGTGCTGGGATCTTGGTACACAACCGTTTCAGTTTATCGGCCGTGTTCCTATTGCGGTAGTCCTAGTACCACGGGCATTTCATTTCGCCCGTGGGCCTATCAGTAGGACTATAACAAGAAACAATTTACATTAGGTATATTCGCATTGGACCTACTGATCGGATAGTGTAGTCACTATGAAAAAAATCTCTCAAGAAAATGTGATCAACTTCCTGAATGAAAAAATAGTTTCTACTAGGATTTACTAGGAGTACATGGCACCAGAAGAGTTCTCAACTGAAATTTTATTCCATGTAGGTAGTAGATTTTGTTTCATATTTTTTTATAAATAGAGAGATATAACCAGGGAAAAGTACATAACAATAAAACAGATTTCTATAAAGATGTTGCTAGAAATGCCTCTTTCCAAAATATGAAATAAAATTACCTACATGGAATAAAATTTCAGTTGAGAACTCTTCTGGTGTCATGTACTCCTAGTAAACCCCAGTAGAAACTTGTTTTTTTTTAAGTCAGGTAGTTGATCACATTTTCCGTTTATCACTAAAATGTTCGGGACTCCACCACGGGCGATATACGGAAATTGTGTACCAAGATCCCAGAACTCCCTAGAAACCTGGCGTAATAGAGAAAGTACATCAGTAATTTTATGACCATGAGTAACTTCGTGCTAACGTTATTCGATCTTACGATAGATTCGATCAAAGATTATTCGATCTAAAAAAAATTCGAGCAATAGTTATTCGGTCATTCGTAATTCAGGACTAAGTTGGACAATCGAAAAAACGGCTTGTACGATTTCCTCTTAGGTGTACCAAATAAACCTCATGAGACTTACGTGACCCTTGTTGTACACCTTGTTATTCAATCAAGGAGAATGGTGGGAGGTGAAGCCCATCCCCTCATCTTATTTATCTAACCACCTCCGTGGTCTGGTTGGACCAACCGATACAGATTTGGAGGTTTGGGCTTCAATTTTCGATGGGGGCAGAAGTTAATAACATTAGTTGACTTCCGTAACAAGTTCCGTTGTGATCACTTATTAGTTTGTGCTGGTAATCAAGGATGATTATTATTCTTCGTCTATGCTGGTAACACAGCCAGCTCCTCAGTTGTTGAGGGGTTCAAATGAAGCTTATTTCCATCTTGAGTCTTATTGTCACTTTACCATAAAGGTGAGATGAAGGCTAAGAGCTTTTAGGGAGGCCTACGCCCAAATTGTAGCAGAGCTGTACCTACTTGTTAACAAAAATCACTTTGTAGAGACAAGTGAAAATCATTTACTAGTTGGTTAGATTGTAATAAAACCCTTTATCGGGTTCCATTCTGCACAACCAGTTGGTCGGTTTAGTTGGGCGGAGTGGAAGGACAGTCATTTTCCTTTCATCCCTCCTAGTAGAGATAGTTGAAAAACTTTATTCTTACCTACCAGGGGAATACCGTGGTAGGGACTGGAAGTGGAGCAGCCCAACAGTGCGTGGGTATATCATGGATGGAATGATGACGATATTATAACTTTTAAAAAAAGAGCTCTCACACCACACGCACATCGATAAAGTGGACTTACAAATGGAAGTAATAAAACCAATTGACGTCATAAATATTGTATTTTATTAATTTAAAACATTTCAATAGTCTTACGCTTATCAAATGAAATGCCACAAAAAATGTTGACAACAAGATCGTTATTTATTTATATCTTACAATTAATAATACTTTAGCAATAAGTACATTACCGTAGCCTACCTTACGTTCGCCTATTAAATTTGGAGAGAGAGGTGTTTCCGGGTACATTGGGATAGAAATGCGTACCACAGTGTGTAGAATACCCTATGTATATAAGGCCTTACTAATAACCATTGTATACACCTGATTTAGTTAAAGTGTTTTGTCACGTTCACTCAAATGACATTTCAAATTCGAACAAAAGAGACAAAACACTACTTAACTATAAAAGGCTTATACAATGGTTATTAGTAAGGCCTATAATGTTTTTATACCTAATAACGTAGTTTATGTAAATGGCCTAAAGGAACTTTTAACGATAACGTTTTGGACGTGGATTAAAAGTAATGGGGGGTTTTTAGCCACGTTGCGTTGCGGGGGCGTGCGCGGGCGCCGGCGGGAGTCAGCGGCGGCGGCCGAACCGCAGGAACGAGTGCACCACGTCCTGTCTCTTCATGCCGGTGTCCAACAGCTGGGGGTAGTCGCGCACGAGGGCTGCAACAACCACACAGTACAATTATATACTTAATTTAAATTCACCAGAGGGAGATTCTATACCAGCAGCCCCAACAGGTCTAGCACTGCGCGTGGACTATAGAAGAGAACGTTACTAACCCTCGTTCCGTTTCGCTTCATTTTTATATAAGAGAGCGAATACGCATGCTATTTGTGTCTTCTCCCGTTTTGTTTACGGTTCGTGTTACCAAGCCTAGCACGGCGGTTGGCCTATAGAAGAGAACGTGACTAACCCTCGTTCCGTCTCGCTTCATTTTTATATGAGAGAGCGAATATACATGTTATTTGTGTCTTCTCCCGTTTTGTTTACGGTTCGTGTTACGTCTGCATTCACCAGAGAGAGATTCTATATCCAGCAGGCCTAGCACGGCGCGTGGACTATAGAAGAGATCGTGACTAGCCCTAGCTCCGTCTCGCTTCATTTTTTTTTATCAGAGAGCGAATACCTGTAATTTTGTCTTCTCCCGTTTCGTTCGCGGTTCGTGTTACGTCTGCAGTAGTCTTGCTCAAAACCGGTGTTGGTCTTGCAGTCTTACGAGACTCTTGCTGCAAGACCGAGTCCAAGATCGGCCTAACTGTAGCAAGACCACGACTGACCCATGCAAGTTGAGCAAGAGTCTTGCTCAAATCTTGCATGGGTCAGCCCTGGTGTTGGTCGTGGACTCTGTCTTGCAGCAAGAGTCTCGCAAGACTGCAAGACCAAAACCGATTTTGGGCAAGACTAGTCTGCAGAGTCGTCTGTGCAGGTACCTCCATGTGTTATCTATTTCTGCCGAAAAGGGGAAGTGCTTGCATTTCTGTGTTCCGGTTTGTAGGGTACAGGCTGTGAACTGAGTACTGTCTTACGTCACAGGTAGGCAACGTCCACTTTGATTCTTGAAAGGATTGCATATTTGCAAACCTCACTGGCGGCCCAACTAAACAAAAACTAACTACCAACGCGAAGATAATACACAATGTGCCTGCACAAAGGCGGTTACGGGTTAGGTGACATGATCAGAACGATGTCAGTCGTAAGCCTAACGGTTTAACGTACCTTTAGATGTTTTACATTTTGATACACCTATCACGGACCTGACCACAGTGACCGTTGCTTAACTTTAGCAATCGCATATCGAGCGCACACGCCAATGAGTCACGATTCGAGCTCCTCAACTAGACTGCAACGATACTGAAAGGCGGGTGTAAATAGTGTGGTCCATGATTCACCTAATCAGGTATGCTTCTGGTACAAAAAGTTAACTGTATTACGAGGGGCCAATATATAGACTAGTTTGGTTACTAGCCCAAAGAATTTGGAACGTTATAAATGGCAGTGGGCAAGACATATCGGCCCTGACGATCGTTGGAGCGGAAAGGCTCTCAAGTCACGGTCGCGTACTGGGCAACGCAGCGTTGGTGCCTGTCACAAAATGGACCGTATAACCGGTGAAGGTCGCGGGAAGCGACTGGATGCGGAAAGCGCAGGACCGATGGTTCGGAGGTCACTGGGGGAGGCCTATGTGTTATTAGCTGAAATGATATTAGAGCGTGGTTGTACCTTGGTACTCGGGTACGTGTTCGCCGGCGGCCTCCGCGTACAGCTCGAGGAAGGTGTTGAGCGCTTGGCAGAAGCGCGCGGCCCGCGGGTCGTCCTCCGCGGCGCCGGCGCAGAGCGGCGCAGGCGCACACGCCGCGCCCGCCACGCAGCATACCAGCACGCATAGCGCTATCAGACGGCTCTCAGTGCTGTCGACAGAACAATGCTCTATAGATTACTACTTCTATTTTTTATTAGATACATACAAAGAAAACTATGTAGTCTGTGACCTCAAGTGGCCTGTGTGCCTGCATTTTAAAGTATATTGAGTGAGACGCTTTTGGGTCATGAACTGCTCCTAGCTGATAAATATTGCGGACTCCAGACGATGCATAGAAATATTACGCGGAGGAGCTTTTTTTACGCCGTCTCGAAACTCTCGAAGATTTGGAATGACCCACCTACTCATAACATTGAAAGCGATCATTTCTACTGGTATGTCTCTTAATAATTTAAACAAGAGATCGCAAACTAACACTTCGCTTTAGTTCATTAGGCGGCCTGCAGTCTTACTTAGTGCAGGTTACGGATTACTTCTCCTTCAGGCTAAGTACAGATGAACGCGCGTAAAAAAACACATGTCATGTGAACGGTGTTATATACGAGTAGCTATCTTAGGACGTTTCGTTGACATTGTTGACATTCAATTTCAGCACCTGGTACAAAAACTGGTGTTTTCGTCACAGGAGATGAAACAGCTTTCACAATAACTTCGTCAATAATTTTAGGGTGATATTTTACAGATATTCAAATTCCGTGTGATGTTAAGGACAATACGAGTACCTACCTATCTGATAAAAAATCAAAATCAAAATGAGGAGAAATACACGTGACGTGAAAATAATTTAATAAGATCAAGAACTCGCAGAGAAACCTTGTAGTTGCAAATTGGACTTATTAAGCGTGAAATACAAAGTCGCAGTCCATTTCATGATGTCTTCTGACACACGCGCGAACCCTTTTAAAGGGAAGTTTAATATCTTAGTAAGTACTTAATTATGCAATTCGAAAAGTCATTGTGCTTAAGGTTTTCGATCGCCGAATCACGTGTAACAATTTTCTTAACATTAACATAAGACCGGTTATTTAAACCCGCAACCTGGGATTATTGTTTAAGATCTAAATCTGTCTAAATCTGTCTCGATCGCTTTGATAGTTATTGCGGCATCCATACAAGACTGTGCCTACTGTCTTTAAGACTTTTATAGGTAGTGATGGATGCAATTTGACTGTCTTATCGTCAAATATCCGGCAGGTTTATTACCGATCTTTATTATTGTTGTTGTTGATACCGATTTTTGTTGTTGATCACAGACCACTTAGAGATAGTTTGTTGATGGCGTTACCATTGTACAATTAGCAACTGGTTATTTTTTGTAGTCTATCCTCAGATCGTCATGCAGCAATCCTAGGGATCGCAAGGAGGAGCCTTAGTTAGCCGGAGGGTGACACAGTGACGTTGCTATAGTGCGCTGTTTCCGCCGGCCTAGTGAGGGTTTCAACACCTTCTAGCGTGACGCCTGGGTGAAACAACCGCCTGGGTGAAACAACCGTTCAAGACCTTGGAGTGTCAGAGCGAGTTACAACCGATCAACCATCGAATTTGATAGTTGTAAAACGTTCTGACGTTTATTACTGAAATACTCTTACGCGATTGGATGATATTGGAGGCCATAATCTAAAATGACATCTTACAGAAAGAGAGAGAAATAAAAATTCATGTAAAAGAGGGAGATAAAAGATTTGGTTGCTGCAATCCGTTCAACGCCTCTGGGCGAGTTAAAAAACAACCGGACAACTACACTCAGAGGCTCTGAACGCGCTCCTGTATTGCACTCGACTCCTGCGATGGTAGGAGCAGCTAGTGGACACTATCTGCTCTCATGCCTCTAGCGGAGCCCGTACTCTCCTGATAGGGCGGTACGGGCTAGGCTTAATTGACACAGGTAAGCACAGCGCTAGGCGCATGCTCTAAATCACTCAAAATAGAAGGGAAGGGGTACCCGAGGGGCCTAGTGGGTATAGTCACTGCACTCTGCTGTAGAGTCCCAGACAATTCCCCTCGTAAAAGAAGGTACTAATGCAGCAGACTCTCTCACAGGGCATGGGTGAGTGCCCTCCTTGTCAATCCCACAGCCACAGATACCTGTTCCTGTCAGCAAGCTTTATCTCATGTAGCCTCTGATTACAACGAATTATTTGAAGAAGTTTGTCTGGCTGCAAGGCTGCTACTGTACCTATCAAAGTATTCATTTGGAAGTTCTGCCTCGTTAGGAACTTTGATTATTGATTTTAAATGTACTAATGTAATCGCTATGTTTAATTACAATCACGTATTCTTCTGTTTGACATTATGACATGTAATATATCTTAGTAACTTTTATTTCAAAAAAGCAACCCCGGAGTTTCTGGCTCACTCTTCTCGAGGAAGTCTGCATTCCAAGCGAGCGGTAGAGTTAATTTATAATTAAAATAATTATTCAATTTGATTGTCTTTTTTTTACAGAACAAGCATACCATCAGCCACCTGATGGTAAGTGGTATCAGTCACTTATCGTACGTATGTGGTTCTTGTGACATTTGCAGCAAATCTGCAACCCCCACAAGAACCACAGTGTACGTTGCCAACTTGTACATATATTGTAAAGTCAAGGTACCCGATAATTTACTGCCCTATTTTACCTTTCAAACCGGAACACAGCAATGAAAGTACTGCTGCTTTGCGCAGAAATATGTAAGATGGAGGTGCCCAAGACGGCGGTCCTGATACAGGGTCTCCCTTCGGTTTGTACTTACATTACCTATTTGAGTCGTTGAGCAACGTTCCACAGTCCGGCACGGCTAAAAGCGAAACGAACCTCGGAAAAGAATATTCAGAACCAACTGAACCGACAATTTACCGAGAACGAAACGCAGCCATCTTACAAAGGAAAAACAAAATCTAAGAACATTTCCCAATATTGTCGCGTATAAGCTTCCCCAACGTAACGTCGTTAGTTCCTCGAATAATAGCGTTATTCTTTTGACAAAACGCAATAAAGACGTTTTGTCATTCGGCCGAGCCGCGCTGCCTGTAACAGGCTTTATTGGATAACTTAAGTCTGTTTGGTTTGGTGGTAAACAACTGAAATCCGGTCTATGATGTTTTAATCTCCTTGTCGCGAGCCACGCGAACTTTTTGTTTGCGCGCTGCGCGTGAATAGATTGCAAATCATTCATACTAAGATTTTTTACCCACAGCATGGCATCTCTTAATCGCCCCTGATGGTAAGTGACGTTAAGGCCGACGGAAGCGGGTATCAACTCAACAACCGAGAAACTGATCTATCTCTAATTGTTAGAACACAAAAATGTTGTTCACGTTAACATGGTGTAAACTTAGGTAAGAGACAGTGGTTACTTAGGTAAGAGACGGCAAAAAAAAGTAAAGTGGAAAAGTATGTAGGTATGAAAAAAATAAGCAAAATGGTTCTCACCAATGGACTAAGCTATAAGTAAGATGACTAAACTATACCTAGTTGAGGAATCTAGGTTAAGCTGTCCCATCTTTAGCCTTATCGTCACTTATCAATAATTGACTTTATTTAGGTAATAAATAATAATAATAATTTATTCATTTTTCTCCACAATCTTAAAACCAGAAGTGCTTAGAGATATAATGTACATAATATAAGATTGTGAGAGACTGGTGCCTGAACTAAGCCGAAGCACCAGTTCTCTCCTCTCACGATGTCGCGCCAACATTGTAAATTAAAACTTAGCACAAATTTTGAAATTCAGCATAATGCAAGATAACATAATTGTGAGATCACATAAGTGTCTGTATGTATGTGTGTGTGTGTGTGTGTGTGTGTGTGTTTGTGTGTGTGTAAATGAGCGAGTGATTGTGCGGACGTGGACGTGTGTTAAAGGAAATAAATGCCTAGGTCACTTATTAAAAGGTCAAGAATCATTGGCCTAACTGATATTTAGAGAGCTGATAAAATCCCACTATGTATTCACGGCGAAATGTTTTGGTTGCATTAAATCTGATCCACCAGCGAACCTTAATCGTGGCAGAATGAAAATATGTGGACGGAATTCGGGAGGCCGAACACGATTTATTGGAATACCCAACAGTGTTTTGTAATACAAATCTTATTGCTTCTGCGAAGCCGCGAGTGTGACTTCGTGAAATAATAGAGCCACCAATATTACAAATCGTCACCTAAGTTGCAGAACTAGGTGAGTCAATATTACCAAAAATGGAGACAAGTCGAAAATATTACAACTCTCTGATAAATAGTTATGTAGGCAGTGTCAGTCACCAGAATGTCACCAGAACCAGCTTGTGGCATTTCGAGGGGGATTAAAAAAATAGAGTCCTCAGAGATTGGGTACAAACACAAGCCCGACTCCAGTGGGCCCATTCCCCTGGACTACTGCACTCGAAATTGCTCATTAGGGAATTTTCACCCGGAGTTGCAATACAAAACCTCCAACTAAGCAGGGGCCAATTAAGGGCGCTCACTAGAGCCCTAACTGGTCACTGCAAACTCAACAAACATCTGCATAGAATGGGCCTGACTAATGTTCCCACGTGCAGATTTTGTGGTGAGGATGAAGAGACACCATTTCACATTCTTTGTGAATGTCATGCTCTCATCCACACAAGGAGCCGAGCTCTGGGTGGACCTAGTCTGCCACCACATGATGCGAAGGCTCTGTCTCCAAAGAAGGTTATTGGCTTTTTCAACGCCGCGGGCCTATTTGGAGACCTTTAAAATAGAGGGGTCGGCCACAATAGATCTGTACAGGTCGCAGTGGCCCGCTGGGGGACGCCCCTCCGTCGCCCCTAGTATCCCCTCGAACTCCAGATAGATAGATAGATATGTAGGCAGTGACAATTACACATGTATGAAATAAGTTAATGTATATACAGGGTGTCCCTAAAACAATGGATAAACCTGTAACTATAGATGGACTTCATTATGGCCTCCCTTACCACAAATGTTGACCTTAGTGAAAATATCACGGTTTCAGAGATATTTATTATTTTTGAATTTTTTGAAAATTTCCAAATGCGATTAGTTTTTATAGTGTCATTTCTACAAATGGAAAGGTTTTGCGATTTCGTTTTTTTCATTTCGCAAGCGATAGTTCAGCTATCAAAAACAAAGACTTAAATTTAACAAACTAGCGTAAAGAATTTAAAAAAATAAAACACAATGAAAATTAAAAATGAAATTATTTTTCTTTCATGTTTGATCAGCCACATTGTAAAAAAAAATGTAGGACGCTCATTGTGCCCATCATCTTAAAAACTTGCTTAGCTATTCTTAATTCCAAAAAGGTATTATAAGCCTAGATATTCTGTTTCTGAATATGTTTAATTTCATGACTACTTGAATATCAAATAGTATTAAAATTTCAAAACGCTGTTTTAGTTGTAATAATTACTCTAAGATTCTGTGTTAATATAAAGTTATAATGAGCCTAGGTATTCTGTGTTTTTTAATCTCATGGGTACTTAAATAGTATGAATATTTCACAGTACTCGGTAAAACAGAACATTTATTCGTATAAAAATCAGATTGACCTTGTGCCCTTATACACGTCCTAGAACTTTTGGCTTTTAATAAAAGAATGTTTAATGCGGTGCACGTAACCTGACGTTTCGATGTAGGAAGTTGCATTTTGGATGAGAGTCCGCAACTCTGCAATCGAGGATACTGGCCTCGCGTACACGAGGTCTTTTAGACATCCCTAATAAAAAGGCCATCGGTAAAGGCATTTTTTTCCTGGAATCAGGAGAATAACTTTAAATGAAATAAACCAGAAAAAGGTAAATTTGTTTTTTTTTTTGTTAAAACCGCGATGGCGATTGGAATAGATTTTCTTACTTTCTTTCAAAACGCCTACTCAATTGTATTTACAGCTGCTTAAGTTTAAATTATCAACGGTACGTGTAACCCGACATTTCGATGTAAGCAGCTGCATTTTGGATGCGAGTCCGTAACTCCGCAATCGAGGAAACTGGCCTCGCGTTTCCGGAATTTACTAGCTTTATGATTTGGATATTGTTTGTTTGTGATACCTTCTGACAACTGGCAGTCGTTATTTGTACTTTGAACATCAGTACACAACATTCGAATATGCAAACATGCATTTTACTTATGTTGAGTGTTAAGGCAATGCCAACGCTGCTGCTCGACAGTACGCAGAAAGGTATGAAATGTAAGAAACATAAATTTTGAAAGAGAGAGACCTCGTGCACGCGATGTCCGTATCCTCGATTGCGGAGTTGCGGACTCGCATCCAAAATGCTTACATCAAAACGTCGGGTTACAAGCACTGCATTAAACATTCTTTTAATAAAAGGTCTAGGACGTGTATAACGGCGCATGGCCAATTTGAATTTTTTTACGGATAAATTTGTTTTTTACCGAGTACTTTGCAATTTTCATACTCTTTAGGTAGTCATGAAATAAAAAATACAGAATATCTAGGCTCATTATACCTTTATATTAACACAGAACCTTAGAGTAATTATTACAACAAAAACGGTGTTTTGAAATTTTAATACTTTTTGATATTCAAGTAGTCATGAAATTAAACATATTCAGAACGCCTAGGATTATAATACCTTTTTGGAATCTACAATAGCTAAGCAAGTTTTTAAGATGATGTGCATGATGAGCTTCCTACATTTTTTTAAACTGTAGCTGATCAAACATGAAAGAAAATTCATTTCATTTTGAATTTTCTTTGTGTTTTAATTTTTTTTGAACACTTTACGCCAGTTTTTTAAATATAAGTCTGCTTTTGATAGCTGAACTATCACTTGTAAAATGGAAAAAAACTAAATCGAAAAACCTCTCCATTTTTAGAAATTGCACTATAAATCTAATCACACTTGGAAATTTTCGAAAAATTCAAAAACAATAAATATCTCTGAAACCGTTATATTTTCACTAAGGTCAAAAGGTAAGGTAGGCCATGATGAAGTCCATTTATAGTTACAGGTTTATCCATTGTTTTAGGGACATCCTGTATATTGATTGGCCGTCGTTGCTGATATACGATCGATAGCATTATGTGTATGTTTATAAAAGAGTTTTTGTCACATAAATTTCATTTAATTTGTCTTTAACAAGATGTACAACAAGATGAAACTATCACGACTTGGATCATTCCCCTTCAGTTTTAAAAAGGAAATAATGCTCAGACCCTTGCGACAGTCATAGCCATAATTGCTGCATTAAAGAGTTCTTTGACTGTCTCACTTACAGAAAGCACGCAGCTCGATGTAGCGTTGCTCTCTTGTTAGTGTCGTAACTCGAGGTACAAAGAGTCAAAGGGAAAGAGTTTCGTTTCAAGAAAAATAATAAGTCGAAGTGTCCAATAAACGCTGTTGCGGTCAACTTTGCGATTGTTAAAAAAGTTTGGATCAGATTAGGTACTTCATAGTCTGCGGAGAATCATGTAAATTGAATGCGTTTAAATTCGTAAAAATTCGTTGAATGCGTAAAAAAAAGTAGCCAAATAAAATCAATTCGAAACTTATAATATTTATTCTAAGTATTTTATTCTAAATTTTCAAAACATGCTCCTTTATACGTAAGCTGCAGACGTAGGGATTATGTATAAAAATACAAAAAAAACTGTAAATTACGAATTTTTTACCTGTGGGAAAATGATCGAAAGATCCAGTTATGAATTTCATCCAGTTATGAAATATATCTAGTTTATTACTTATTAACCAAAATTACTTTAAAATGTCACTTACACTAAATGCATGAATACGCCGACATATGAAATAGTAGATGATTTTATCACACATATTTACACTAGTTCATTTGCGTAGCAACGCAAGACCTTTAATAATTATGCACTTGTTTAGATATAATGTAGGCACGTGCTAATTTTATAACATTATCGATAGTTCAATGCCATTGTGCAGTGCGGAATGTCGTCCGATGCGCCTGCGCCGGCGGCGACTGACTCTGAAGGTGGATCGGGACTGCATGAGACACGACTCCGCGCATCAAATTATCTCGATACTTTCGTTACGATGGGGTAGTATTTTTATCGATAATATCTTTTGGAGGATCTCAATAAAATCATGTTCAGAGTATTAATGGATTTGAAATTTGGGAACCGTTATTTTGAAAAATATAAATAATTTAATAACAACTTATTTCAGCAAATGTAAGACATTCGAGATGATTTGTAATCTTATCTAATGCTATAATTTATATGTATACCATTGCAAAAACAATAGATCACACATTACATGCAATAGTAAACAAGTAGTAGATAATATTGATTTAGGTACCTACACCAGAAGTTTGTTTGTAAATTTCACAAAATCCACCGATATACTTATTAACTTAAATTAAACATTGTGTGAGTAACAATTTTGCGAAACAGCTACCTATTTGAAAGGAAGAGAAACAATGGGTTTGATAACCTCGCATCATTGACAGATAATCCGCTTTTACACATTTCGCCATTATAATACGTACTCGTTGAACGAATGACTATTTTCCTCACGGGGATTGGCACATGCGTATTGTGAAAATACAGGAAAATACCAGCTTCGTCTATTTTACTCTCAACATTTTAATACGATGAAAACATAATCGAAATGCCTTTTATTGGCGTTATTATCTTTTTAATATATAAAATTCTCGTATCACAGTGTTTGTAAATAAACTCCTTCGAAATGGCTTAACAGATTTTTATGGAATTTTTTGTGTATATTTGGTAGGTCTGAGAATAGGTCGTAATCTATTTTTAGAGTGTTTTATTATCGCGAAACGTAGTTCGCGGGCACAGCTAGTCTATCTATAATATGTAAAGCTCGATTACCACTGATCTAATATATAAAATTCTCGGAATTTCAACCCGAGCCGAAGGCGAGGGCGTAGTAGAGCCGAGTGTTTACAACTTATATACGTACGTATATTGTACGACATTTTTCAATACCTTTATGAGGAAAAATACATAACTTGATTTTTTTGATTATATCGATTAAATTGTAACATCACTAAAGATGCTGTTAGACTGACGAGATTTTTTGGCGCGTACAAGAAAACGATCACTCAGAAATGCGGCAACTCCACTTTGCTTTGTGGGTTAAAAAGTCTCAAATGTTCTCTAATTGCATTGCATTTAAAAGCAATAAAAATATATTGTCATGGCCAAAGTGTATTTATATGATTTGCAAATGTACTGCTAGATGTCCTTATGGGGTTCATAAGTTCAACAAGATAAATAAAAGATAGCATATTTCTGTGTTAACATTGAGATATTATATATTATTTCAAGACAAAATTATATTAATCGTAAATTAAATCATAATAATTGTTGTTCACAAGAGCGAATGCTAATCGCGAGGTTCTGGGTTTGACTCCCGGGTCGGACAAAAGTTTATTGAGTTTTTTCTGATGACGAAATTCTGGAACACCATACAAACCTCCGCCTTACTTTTTGTGAAACAGTGATAACATTATTGTATTTATTAATAACAGAAAAAAAAACCAGAAAAGGCAATATATGAAACATGCATAGACTCTATAGTAACGAAGCAACCGCACAGAATACACAATAATTACATACTAGTTAGGAACTTATTACATAATATTTAGGACAATTTTGTTAATTAATAATTGATGATTAAGTTGTAGGTAGTCTGTTCCAATAGAAACCCGACGCCATTTAAAAGTGAAATAACTTTACTGCTTCCTATGAAATCCAGTGAATTCGTGAATTCAAGGTTTGGTTACAAAAAAATATGTCGCATATGTGTGCTTATGCACTATTAAGATGCTTGCTAAGCAAGAAATATACGGTTAATAGTGCACTAACTCCTAGGTCAACAGTTCACTAGGTCAGAAGGGCACTAGCTTCTGGGTCAACAGTGCCGTAGCTAGGCCATCCATACGGTGACAGATTTAGATTCAATGTTTCACCGCTCTCTTTCTTCGTAGATACCGTTGGAGCTAGTTTAGGTTTTCATTATCACACCTCGAGCTTTGCAAGGAGATAGAGATATATTGAATAAAGATGTATTGACCTGAATTGAACTGAGGTGGCAAACCCGAAATATAACCCTACACCTACCAGAGCCGGATCTACCTAAGGGCTTTTCGAGCTTCAGCCCAGGGCCCTGTAGATAGAAAGGGCCCCCAGCCCTTATTAAAAACAATAGACGATACTTTTAAATAAAAGTACACTTTCGACAGCTACTCGCGTATATTTAGTTTTAGAACATTTTTTTTTTAATTATATAGTCCGACGTTTCGAACGCTTTACAGCATTCGGGGACACGGGATTTTTTTTTAATTTTTTTTTGATTGACTTAATGCGAAACGATACTTGTTTTTAAGTATAGAAAAATATGTAAGATAAAAAAAAGAAAATCGTAAGTTTGGCAACCCAGATCGATTAACCCGTGTGCGCAATTATCAAACGAAACAGGGAATTTCAGAGTCGCTTGTCTATTTGAAAGGTTGATTTAAAATAATGTCGTAGAATTTGTTTGTACTTACTCTTATAAAGTTAAACACGAACTCTTATTACATAAATATTTTTTTTATTTGCATTTTTATCCTATATAGTACATATACGAGTACATCACCATAGAAAACATTTTCTTGACAATTAGTTGAATAATTAATAGGCCCCCGTGTAGTATTAGCCCAAGGCATCAGAAATTCACGACCCGCCCCTGACACCTATCCGCCTAGCCAGCTTGATATACCTACCGGTCAAGTCCTTCTCGTGTAAGAACCCGTGTCAACAGTGGGACGTTTATGGGTTGAAATGTTGATAGTGAAGCCCTAGCACAATCCAAGAAAAACAATACCTAGATGCAAGTTATAGTATTTTAAATTTAATATTTGCTACTTTGCATTTTCTTAAAAAATTATAAGTAAATTGAGAAATTTATAAATCTATTTTAAAAAAGTCTGTCTCAGACGGGAATCGAATCCGCTTCTTTTACATACCGTATTCGGCCACTAAGCTCTTACCAGAGTTACCAGTCCCGACGAAACTTCAACTGCATTGATCTCTTTTTGACTTTGGTAAGCCAAAATATGTTTAACACGGAATGTTCGATTTCCTTTTATTGATTTGTCGATTCTAAATGCAATTTTTAAGATAACAGAAATAAAAAAGTAGGACAGTACCTACCTACTCTTTAAACAATCGGGACGATGACATGAATTGAAAAAATCGGTCCGTCGAATTTGCAAAAAATTCAAACATTAATTTTTGGTATATTAAAATAACAAAAAAAAAAGACTCGAGTTGGGTGGCACCTCCTTTTTTGTCGTCAAGTCGCTCGATGGTGAAAATTTGAGGTGTTTTAGTACAAAAACATTAAACAAATTTTTATGTGGCTACCTACATTAAACCTATTAACAGACCTCATATGACTTGGGTTAATATAACAAAATATAGTTTTTTGGAGTCTGAAATGAATTTGTCGATTTAGGTACCAGGATAGCAGATCGATAAAGAGGTTTTTCACTCTAGATTCACAAAGAGTGTGATGACGGGTCACGATCGAAAAACCTCTTCATGGTTTATGCCTTTCTGGTCCCCAAACTACCGCGAGTTCCTCTGTTATGACTATTTTGTGTAATGACAACTAGAAAAAAAATTCAACTTGTTCCAGATACTAAGTCTATTTAAATTTTATAAAAGTTTTTTGTTCCCCTTTTATTTGACTGTACTTAATATGTGCACGCGACTTACCGACAAAAAAAATAGGTGCTAACTCGCGTGCAGTCGCGAGTTTGCACTCTCCAGTTGACGAACGAGTCAAATAAATACTGAGATAAAACAAAAAGTTTAGAGTGAGAGCTCAACACGTCACAAACAAACCTAAACCGTGAAGACGGACAGATTGTCGTATATGTTTTGAAAACAATGTATCGTCGAAAGTTTTTAATTAGGTTAAAAAACGCCATCAATATTTTTAATCTTGCTCAGCTTGCAATACAAGGTAATGAGTTAAGCACTACTTTCAAGTTATTATTCTGCTCAAAGCAAGCACAACAACGCAGTTTTCTGACTACGTTGTTATAAGCGTGGATGCAGTGGCAGAAACTCAAGCCCTAAATTGTACGGCACTCGGACACCATTTCTAATTAAGAAGCGACAAAGGACACAATTGAGAAAATTACCCGAGCACAGACTCCATGTTATTTTAGAGCTCTTGCTTCAGGAAAATCTGCAGTGGACGCGTAGTAGCGCTATTAAATCTTTCTATGCACTGTCAAAGCTTGTTAGATACCTACTTAAAATGATTCCAATATAGCGATTTAAAAGTGTTGTTTTGTTTCTCATTTTTTGAGTATTCTTTATAAAACGCGGTAAACGTTACACATAATTTATTTATTTTTTTAAATAAACTACGTCAATTTCGTCATTCGATTAAAAACAGAAAAAACAATGGCCATTTTCACCAACCTCTTCTTAGCTTAGGGGACTCTTAGGTGGCATGCTGTCACATTCTTTTCATTAAAGACAAAAAGTGACAGCATGCGTCTTAGGGGCTACCTAAGCTAAGTAATGGTTGGTGAAATCGACCACAAGTCTCCTATAATACATGTGACATAAGATGTCAAGTCATATTACCCGGTTTCATCGCTTCAAACCGGAACACAGCAATGCAAGCACCGCCGCTTGGTGGCGGAAATAGGTAAGATAGACAATGCAGATGACTCTGGTACGCAGTCTCCCTCTGCTGAATTTTTAATTCGCCCAAACCTTCAAAGAAGGGCGACTGTCGCGCTGTCCATGCCAATGAGGGCTCAGCGTTACTTCATCCACCACCTGAGTAATGATCCAGCTATATTGGCAGCGCAAATTGAATGTCTGCGTAATTGGAACAAATGCTGTGCGTGGGACGAGCCTGAGGACTATAGCCCGCTTCAAACACAAATAGGTGACATGTAAACAATGCAAATACTCGTAGTCTTGTTTAATGTAATTTTGACTTCGGTAAAAAAACAAAATTTGTTTTATTTATATTCGCAATTTTTATACCAGTAATTTTTAGAGATATGGACAATCTATTCGTCTTAGGGTGCGTCAACATCTGGCGAATGCGCCGCGAATGAGCAGCTCGCAAGTCATTCGCGAGCTGCGCGCGCGCAGCTCTACAGTGATCAGCAGCAGCGCGATCTACAGTGATACGATATTCATTTAATTTTAAACAAAGCACATACTATGACTACTGAGCTACAATAATGCATTGCCGGATCGGCTATAGTTTAATATAAAATGCCTTTTAACACGGCCAGCCTCGCGGTCTAAATGGCCTCGCGATTGAAGGGTCTCACGAACTGAGTTGGACGCATTACTTTAAAAAATATAATTAAAAAAATTACGTTGATATTTGAAAAAGTTTTAAAGTATCAGGAAAGTAGGAATAAATTTCACTAAGTATGAATTTGTGAAAAAATCAGCTTTTTCATATCATCGTAGACTACGACTCTACCGAAATATATGAAACGGATTTTTTTTCCGATTACAGAGTTAGCGAAAGTTATTTAATTTGACCTGAGGCCCAAATCTACTAATAAGTTACAGCCGAATCGGAACTAAACCGTTGTGTTCGACCAATCAGAACGCAACATTATCACGTCATCGAACAGTTGAATGGCAATATAGGCTCTCCGATTGGTCGATCGCAACGGTTTAGTTTCGATTCGGCTGTAACTTATTTGTAGAATTAGGCCCCTGAACTCTGAACAACCTCTCTTGATATATTAACACAAGTTTTTATTTGAAACTTGCTCTAAGAGATGATAATTAGGCCTCTGCGGGCCTAGACAAAAGCCACACACTTATTTTAGCGCAGTCGTTCCGCAGAAAAAATGTAAGGAAATGACATTAGATGAACCTCTCAGTAGTAGGAATACCTCAGTCCGCGAGTTGAGTCCCACATTACCGTATGCGGGTCACTTCCACAGCGGGAGATCCTCTAAGTTCTCAAGCGGTCGCATGCGACCGGTGTGACGTCACGCTATGAAAAATTTTATAAATACCCGCACGAAAGAAAATTTTCACAAAAAAAATATATTACGCAACCAAATCATATTTTTCATTCTGTAAAAAGCAATGCATTAATTGATAAACCTTCCGTGAGGGTATTTTTCAATTATTAGATACATAGCGTAAAGCCATACCGATCTTATGAGACCGGTTAGCAGCTGAGAGGTTCTGAGTCAAAAAGGTCATTCGCTGTCCTGTTATGTGACACTCGTCGCACAATTAACCTCATCAATTGCCCCCATAGGTCAGTTTGCACACAATAAGCGTAACTGTAAGAAATAGCTAAGGACATAATAAGGGCGTGTTTATTTACACAACATTACATGTGTTTCGTCTCGTGCGGAGATGTTATTCTTTTAAACATTCGGGAATGGCTTAATTGCTCAGTTCGGTGATAACTTGTAGGATGTGTTTAGTGGAATATGTAGACAAATTGTATGCTATATTTATGTTTAAGTACTTCGTATGATTAATTTAATTTATGAAATCGCGTATTCTAGCGTTTCTTTCGTTACAAGTGAGCTAGAACAAATTTCTTGTGGAAATAAGCTACATTTTTTTGCGGTTTTCATTAGTTTTTTGGCGTAGTACACAATAAATTGCTAAATAAAAAAATAAGTAGTTTTCTTCGTAGACAATACAAACTAAACAATTGAAAAACATTTTTTTATAGTTTTCAATTCGTTTATTTTATTGTGTAAATAATTAGCTTAATTTGTTTGTTCACTTAAAACGATTAGTTAGGAAAGGAAAACGAATTAAATTCACTCTTGTTTCCATTAATATCAAGAAATATCAAATTCAGTGTAGCCGCTTCACGCGAAAAACATTACAGGTACAGATTTTTAAAAATATATATAGAATTATTACAATTTTGGTCTATAAACTCCGCCTGGGTAGGAAGATATATTTCTACACTGCCGGTCCCAAGCCCGGATAAAGGAGGAGGGTTCATCGCATGGTGAACCACCCGGCCTGAGAAAACCCCCGCGGTTGGGCAGACCTCTACAGAAAAAAATAACGGACCGCCTTACAAACTACGACCTTGGCTACGAATAAAGGATAATAGATACTGCTTGCGGATTGGAACATGGAACATGAAGCCGCAGCAGAAAGACCACGCGGGAGGCCACAGAAAAGGTGAATCGACTACTTCGAGGAAGACCTGAGGGCCGTGGGACGTTTCACTAGCTGGAGAAGGAAAGCTACGGATCGGAGGGTGTGGCGCAAGTGTGTGGAGGAGGCCAGGACCTACAAAGGGTTGTAGCGCCGCAGAAGTAAATAAGTAAGTACAATATTGGTCAAGTCCACCATGTTTTATTTAAACCATGCAAATTCACCCACACATGGTTAGCGCAGAGGTCGAGTGATCGCCTACTGCGCAACGGGTCGCGGGTTCGATTCCCGTACGGACAAATATTTTGTATGGCCTACAGAAATTTGTTCCGGTCTGGGCGTATGCGCATGCGATATTCTATGTTTGTAACTGCACCCACGACACAGGAGAAAAGCCTAGTGTGGGGCGACGTTTTTTAAAAAAAATGAAAGCATGTCTGTGGCAAACAGTCTGAATCCACGCCTCCGCCTCGAATGCTGGAGTAATTAAATCGCATACAATTAGCTGCTAATTTTGTAAAAAACCACACTGTTAGCTCGCGGTTAGGAAGAATTATTGCTCGCCTCAATTAACATGCAATTAGGAGACTCTTGTTAACTGAATTTTTATCTCTTTCGCATTTGCGAGGTTAGCTTATGTTTAGTCCATGCCGAACATTATTAAAAGTGATAATGGCGGCAGTGGTAGTGAAACATACACTGTCTTACAACTGACGATGAGTACAATAAACTACGATATATCTGAAATTGAACTAGTACAATTATCTGTTGTCGAATCTGTTGAGTACCTATTTAGATTAAAGTTTGATGATTATTAAAATATCTAATGATGAAATCATAAATTTGTGTTAATAGCCCGACTATAGTTGTACTTTTATGGAAGATTATTTCACAATACTTTAAAACATATATAAATGCCATGCTCTTGAAAATTAAACTTTATTTCTGCAATAGTCTACAATTATATTAAAATATTTGTAGGTACACTAGCCAATTCGCATGTGTATGACTGAACTTACTTAGTGTTGCCATAATCATAGTTAATTTGGCGCCCCCAGAGCAAGGTTATTATTTTTTTGGTCAGGCTTTACCTAAAGAGGATGTAACGGTACACCTTAAAAATATTAAAGGGTATGTTTTCAACAGAGGTGGAGATTCTGAAGAAAAAATATAGAGTCTAATCAAGCTTCCTTTTTTCATACACAGTAAATAAATTATTAATCGATCCTTAAGTGTCGACAGCCCTACATCAGCGTACTTGTTTCTTCATCCAGTGTTTACATTTACATTTGTTTTGTGTTTATTCTATAGTAAGCTGGGCTATGGTGATCACCTGAAAGTTTTCGCTTTTACTGTAAAGTCGATTTACTTGGAATGTATTAGGTTACCGGAACTAAGATAAACCTTAGGGTTCATCTAATATCTATTCTTTTTTTTTCTATTCTATATGCCTCCTCAATATCATTTCGGCGTTCAGTTACATTAGACACTGTATAAAATGTTATCCTATTTCTATAAATCCTTCTTAGGTGACGTCTTGTACTCATAATCTATTTTCGTGCCAAATATTAAGGTTTGGCACCCCTGAACCTTAAAAACAAGTAGAATGAAGTTTAGCAAGCAGCACAAGAGTTTGTTAATTATTCGTAAAGTAATACTAATCTGCTAGCAAGTAACATGCACTTTTTTATGCAACAATACAATCTAGCACAAAATGCTACTGGTTAGGAAAATTTTAACAAGGAATCATTTTGTATTCATGGAAATGGAATTACTTTTGGTAGCAGCTCGCTTTAGGGGTGCAATGGCTGCTGGGAAGCTCGGCAAGTCGGCAGGCTTATTACGAAAAAACCGGCCAAGTGCGAGTTGAACTCGCGTGAAGAGGGTTCCGTACGATGTTACCTATATTGAGTGATTTACCATGTTATTGTAATATCATGGACTTCTTATAGGTTTTCCTATAATCTATAAGTAGAAAACTAATTTCTGTATTTTTTTTTTCAAAATTTTAGGTTCAGTAGTTTCGGATATAAGGGGGGGGGGGATGGTCAATTTTCGTCTATTTTCTTGAATAACTTGGAAACTATTTATTTTAAAATTCCAAAAAAATACATCTTCACAACCTTTCACTTGATATGTCACACGATGCAGTTTTCAAAAAAATAAAAATTTTAAATTTTCCACCTTCCCCCCAAAAATGACCTCCCATATGCATATTTCATCTATTCACTTCACACCTATGCGTTGATATGTGTACCAAATTTCAACTTAATCGGTCTAGTAGATTCGGAGATAATTGACTGTGACCGACAGACAGACGGACACACGAGATCCTATTAGGGGTTACGTTTTTTTATTCGGACGTACGGAACCCTAAAAATCAACCGGTTGGTAATTGTACAATGGCAACGCGATAAACAAAGTATCTCTAAGTGGTCTGTGATCAACAACCAAATTAAACAATCGGTCGCTGTGTCCAAGGGTTGACATGCATTTATAGTTCGTCGGTCGCTCGCATGTGGCCTTGTCGTAGCGCAATCCAACGTTCCATAATACGAATTAACGATTTATGTAATCATTGTACAGTCGCAGCAACTGCGACTGTCTCTAAAGATCGGAAAGAAGCTTGCGGTAGAGTATTAGTACCTAGTAGTAAAGCCACAGGAAAAGTAATGCGTTCTCAGTGTTCATAGAAGAACGTTGCGGTCGAAATGTCATCTTTAGTAATTATCATAACAAAATCTGCATGTTGATAAGTTGGAAGTTTCTAATTAAAGTTGCGCGGCCAGCGTAGCGTAATTGGCGCCCGGATTTGCATGCCAAACGCAATATTTCACACGCATTTTGTATTTTAATGCTGCCAGTTTTGAACTTTCAAATTTATGTGAAATATTAACATTACATAAATTGTAAGATCTATGAGTCTAGATACGCTTCCCAGTAGCATTCATTTGGAAAGAGGCCTATTACGAATAACGAAGCTCTACGAATCTGCTTTAACCCGTCCGTCTGATTTCAAATGAACATGGATTCCTCTGGTACTTAATGGCATTGTCTGTATACGCAGAACACGCAGAACACGGCAAATATTTAATATTCTTTACTAACATAGCTTATAAGTTCTATTACACTAACCAAATTGTTATATATATTATGTATGGTAGTTTGTAAGGTATATATCTATGGGCCTAAGTTGCCTGATAATAAATTAATAAATAAATAAATAAAAATAAAAATATAACTAGTGCAAGAAATGAATTAATAATAAAAACAATGATTTAATGTAAGCTACTTAGTATGGAAGATTTTTGTTTATTTTCATACATCTCGTTACCAAGTCTGTTTAATATTTTACACTCTACAGAAATATAAATGGCGGAAGACAAACGACAATGGTGGTATGAATAAAGTTCCCTTTGCATGAAAAGAAATGGAGGAACTAAAAGCCTACCTACAAAGGTTACCTTTATTTTTATGGATAAACGTGTAACAAACATTGTAATGACAATGAATATCGAATCCTTCGAGCCCCCACGCCGCTAACAAGGTTAGCGATGGATGGATAGCACAAGCTTACGTGGCCTATTCCTTATTCATAGCACAATATTATGAACGACGGTAAAAATAAGCTGTAAAAATGTGATAAAACACAGTCACCTCATGTTGTTGGCGGAATTAGTTTTAAAGGCAAATGTATAATGGTCCATACAGCTATTTATTTTGTTGAAATAAAGAAATTTTCTAGCAGTTTGTAATGTATTGACAACTATTTATCGATAACTAGGGATTAAGTTCTCGTAATACTTATTGGTATGTTTATACTACAGTAGTAGATGATACAACCAAAGATAATGGAAGTAGAGGACAAGTCGTAGATTATACTTATTTATTGTTATCTGCATAGCAAGGAATTATAGCTTAAAATACTATATTTCTATTACTTTATTTACCACTAGCTTTCCGCTCACGACTTCGCCCGCGTTATTTTTGTTTTCCCATAGGATTTTTTTCCCGTAGAATAATTAGGTACCCTATGCCTTCCCCTGGTCTCGAACTATCCCTATACCAACTTTCATCAAAATCGGTTCAATAGTTTCGAAGCCTATTCAATACAAACAAACAATCAAATCTTTCCTCTTTTTTTCTTTCCTCTTTATAATATTAGTATAGACGTAAAAAACATATTTGTCAATATTTTCATATTTTGCAATAAACATTTTAACAGCAATAAAGCTTATAAAAAATCTGCCCTAATCAATTTTCGGTCACGGCTGTCACAGAGATATCATAGTGCACAAGGATCTACGAAGATTAAGGGTAGGGGACAGGCCGCGTGAGTAGTGTTGTCGCATTGTGGACCCTACCACACGCGCCCAAAAGGGCTGGGAGAACACCGGGGGGTTTTAGTGGGTATGCCCGGCTCTCTGCCGGGAGAGCCCCACACATGCTTACCGTCTAGCCAACGGCATTTCCCTTCTGAAAAAAGGGTAGGAGGCAGGTAATCTATATTCCTTCACTCGTATAGTCCGATGAGATGACTCATCGAAACGACCAGTGCGAAGTCAGGTGTAAGACCTGTTTAAGGCGCCATCAGAAGCGCGGGGAAGCTCAAGATATGTTTTACTTTTTTGATCACCCATCTCAGATTTGACTACGGCGAAAGTTGCTTAACTTTAGTTATCGCACGCTAAGCATACTTACTAAGGAGCTCCAAAGCGTAACGGTACAACACGTCGCTGTTAACCTACTAAAAGCCGGTATAAAGTTCTTTTTTATTGATACGCCTATTGTATTACAACAGAGGGTTGCCAGATAGCGGAGAACCAGTCGGATTATCCCGGAATGCGAGCTTAAGTCCCGAGTCCCGGATATTCCAAAAATTTCCTGGAATTTTAAAAATCTAATCAAAAACGGCTTAAAAAACGTATAAAAATAAATTCTCAAAACCGCAAGTACAAGTGAAATCTAACAGTCACATTACGATCTAGAAACGATTTCATGAAATTCTCTAAGCTAGAGTTTTAGTTGAAATAGAAAATTTAAAAATGAAAGAAGGCGTTTGTCGTAATATGCGCCGAGGCGACGGAATTTTAGATATTTATTAAATAGTTTCTCAAAAGCAAGATACCGCTTTTTCTCCTAAAAATAAAAAAAATGTGAGCAGTTTATGTCCTGGCTTCTGCCAACAAATCGCTGCTATCAATCCTAATCACACAACTCATATTCTTGTTGTTTTTACCAACTCCACCAAAAATTACATGCATCGAATGCCTTGGAGCTAAATGCTAAACTTCGCCGAGCATTAAACGCGGATACTGCTCGGCACTAATTATTCCGATCCAAAATTCACGCAGTTAACTAGCTCGCCCAGTTTGGCCGAATTGCCGACGAACCGTAAACCGGATCCACTAATCTTACGGCGATGCAATAATAAATAACAGTTACATTCGTTACAATTATTTGACTGAGCTATTTATGTTAAAGAGGAATTTTCTCTCCATTTATTAACTATAATAACTGATTATATAGGTAACACAGTCTCTGATATGTAACACAATAATGGCGTACATAGCTCTCACAGTAAATTTTAAGTAAACCTAAGATTATTTATAGCAGTTATCCGATTAACATTTAAACGGACAATATAATTTACTTTTAAAAGTTTTAATACTATCACAAACAACATCTAGATCTAAATCTTTCCCCACCAGATTGTTTTATTCATTGTTAATTCGTGCCAAAGGTGACTGTCGACCAAGACGAGTATTGGCAAAAGGTAACAAATATCTTTGTTAATGGTTTAATTGCATATCTGTAAGGTAATGACAACAAAAAACTCTCTCACAATCGACTACCCTGTAAGTTTCCATTAATAATTTTGTGTAAGAAACTCATATCCTGGATTCTTCTACGATTAAAAAGGCTGATCATGTTAATCATAATAAGGTCGGTCGCTGAGAATCCGCTCGAGATAAAAACTAGGTGGCGAGTGAAGGCTCTTTGGATACCCTCAATTCTCTGAGAATGTAGTGTAGTAAGGTTCCAGGCACAAGAAGCAAACTCGAGATGGCTGTGCACCTAATTTCACTCATTGTTTATATAACACGCAACTTACATTACGCTTTAATGAAGTGATTTTTGGATGGGGATTTCTCAGCTTTCTGGGGCAATTTTGAAAAATCCTTCCTTAGTGGACGTCTACATAAGCCAACGAACCCTTTATCTTAGTAAAATGCTTACCCTTCTAATTGAGAATTTTTCAATGTTGGCAACACTTCTGTAATGTCAGACTAGTTAAAAATCAAACTATTTCATCCTCAGTGAATTTCCTCTTGCATAACAGACTACACAAAAAATTTTAAGTGTACAGAACTATCACTACGCCGAACTCACATTTAATTAGTTGATTTATATTCGCAAATTTTGAAAATCTCGCGCCACAAGTTAACAAAGTTGCGCAAATCTGATTAGCAGTCGCGGCGTTCGCGCCAAAACTGACAGCTGACGCCATGATGAATTGTCTCTGGTCTTTTATGCGCGGGCACGCACCCCTGTGCAATTACCAACACTAATTACTTCTTTGCAAATAATGTATTGAAATTGTACGTTATTGCTTGTTGTTTAACACGGAAAGAGCATTTTTACAGTTCCGTTTCCGAGTAGCTTTTTTTGTATGATATTATTGATTGATATCTAATATATAAAAATCTCGTGTTACAGTGATTGTTATCGAACTCCTCAAAAACGGCTTGACTTAATTTTTTTTTACCAAATAGGTATATACACAATATTTGGTAGAAGATCTGTCGTTCTATGGCGAAACGTAGTTCGCGGGCACAGCTAGTAACTATTATATTATAAGCTTCAGGCTTAGAATAATGCTTCAGGTTTTGAACTGGATTTGATATCTATTAGTTGTTTTTGTATAAAACTACCTATAGTACAGTGAATTTTCGTTAATAGTTTGCGAAAACAACTGTTATATAAAAACGCGTCTAAATTACGTTCCTCTTATAAAAAAAAACCGGCCAAGTGCGAGTTAGGGCGCTTAAGAAACGTTGAGCGAAACCTCTGGCACCCCTCACTTATTTTTTTAAGCCCTAAGCATTTTTGACTACTCAGTAGTCAAAAATGTTTGTTGGAGTTCAACTCCAACAGTAATTTTAACTGCAGATAAAAATTTACGTAAGTTCTGCAATACCTAGCCAAACCGCTTTATTTTAGGTGCTAGTTATCATCATGATAATTAATTACACAAAAAAGTCTGGAAACGTTAGGGAAAAAAAGGAAAAACAATGTCAGGTGAAAACTACGGAAAAAATAAAATAATTCTAGCTCCTAAACTACAAAAAATCGCTGAATATACGTGGGGTGATTCGAATACCCCATAGCATAAGGCATGTAAATTTTTCTTTTGGACGCCTATGAACGGGCCACCCCGTATATGGCGAAACGTAGTTCGCAGGCGCAGCTAGTATAAGATAAAGAAAGTATTTATATAAAAGGTCTCTGGGTACTGTGCTCAATAAACAAACAAGCAAGACCATCATTTTAGTTCACGTACGGAAAAGTTAAAACAAAAAATGTGAAAAAAAGTTGTTTTTTAAATTGGTTGTATTACCGCTATAGAATGACAGGAAGTTTTGTGGGTAGTCCAAAAATAACCCTGTACGATATGTGTATGTGCTACATTTTTCCACAGTCCATTTCACCCGCCGCTCCTCATCTGCACTTAGCATCTACACTACTATTATTATAAAGAGGAAATGTTTGTATGTATGTATCTAACAAATAAACTCAAAATCTACTGGACCGATTCCAAAAATTCTTTCACCATTAGAATACTACATTATCCCTGATTGACATAGGCTACAATATTATTTTTCCTATGGAAAAATATAAAATTCCCACGGGAAAACAAAAACAACGCTGGCGAAGCTGCGTAAAGTAAAACTAGTGCCACAATGAAATTATAAAAAGTAAGTAAACATTAGTTTACCGGCATTAATGAATTGTTCAGAACAGCGAATGGAGTGCCATGATTAATTTATTGGCTTGAAACCAATACTGCTGTGTATTTCCTCGGGGAGAGCTTGATTGTGACTGCGCGTAAACAATCATAGCCCTTTCAATTCTAGTACACTTTGGAGATACCGTTATAATTTTAATTTGAGGAATGCAGTAGGATTTTTAACACCTTCGTGGTCTAGTTGAGATCACCCGGTATAGTAAACTGGAGGTCAGGTGTTGATTAGTGTACTTAAGTATATCTTTACTGCAATTTCTCGAATTTCGCGCTGTTTTTCAGTTCCGCAAAATTAAGCGAAATCAGAAATGCGAATTTCGCGGTATTAAAAACGAACCGTGATGGGGATATCCCCGCTATGGATCGTCGCATCTTGGTCGGACGGATGGGATACACTCTAGAACTGTGGTCCAAGATGCGCAAAGATTACTATGCGATTTAACGAAGAAAAGGACTGACTTGGCGCCATACTCGTATTGTGAGCATTGTGAGCAAAAAATATTTTTTTATTAAAATTTATTTACTAAGATTGAGAGAAATAAAAACATCAGATTTTTAATAATATTTATTTATTAAGACTGAGTGAGAAAAAACATTAATCAGAATCTAGCTCTTCAATTCCGCTCATCTCTGGAATAGCGTCCTTATTTTTCTTTAATAATTTTGGCATGGCTTTAGGTTCACTGAATTTCGTTGTGGACGTACTACCACCAATGACGCCGAGCGCCCAGGAAGGCCGATTGAAGTCACCACTGAGGGTATGGTTAACAACATTCGAGTCGAGTGAAGATACGCGAAATAGCTGATGCTGTGCACATCTCGACTGAACGAGTTTTTTATATTTTGCATAATATTCTGGGCATGAAAAAGTTTTCCGTAAGATGGGTACCGCGTTTACTGACAGTTGACCAAAAACGAAACCGTGATACCGCTTCTGAAGAGTGCCTGGCCATCATAGCAATGTTAATAACTTATTAGTTGAGTTCCGTCAGGTGGGACAACACCTGCCATCAGGTGAGATGTTGGCCAAGAGCATCCTTGTAATGTTTATGTTAATAAGCTTAGAGTGCAGTGAAATACGGTTGAAATACGGTTTAAATTGATATAAATAAAAATGAATCACCGAAATGTATATGCGCGCATAACTCAAGAACGACCGGACCAAATTGGATAATTCTTTTTCATTTCTCATATTCGGAAAGTAGTGTTGTTTTGATCTGATTAAGCGGTGGAAAATGCTGCTTCCCTCCATAGAGAGGGAAAAACTCATACAAATTACATCCCACCTAAGGGCCGGAATGAACTTTAAAAATAGAACTGCTGTCAGCTGCGAAGAGTTTTATGTAAAAAAAAACTAATTAAAGAAATTGCTGCGGCCATGTGAGTTTCTAAACAGCCAGTGTGAACTTAGCGCAAACTTCTTTGAGCGGAATAAGCCGCAACAATTACGCGGTGAGTTCCATATTTAAAATTTAAAAAGTCGACATAAATTGGCGGGATACTAATCTGTTATGTATCTGTGACGGAATTAAAAAAAAATAGGTAATAATCTTTTATGAATATTTAATATTAAAAATGAGTTCAAGCGATTCTGAAATGTTGACACCAGATTCGACGAGGCAAATTGTATTATCGGACATTTTTTGCCAGCAATCTTAAAAGAACGATATATTATACACGGTGTTTCATAATAACCAATAAATAATTAATCAATGCGTTATCTAAAACTAATTATTAAATTGTGTTTACCCGTAATGTCATTCAACCCAAAATTTTCATGTAAATCATAGACATGATGATGATACTATGATATACATGAAAATTTTGGGTTGAATACTATTATATATTCTGTGGTTGAATGACATTACGTGTAAACACATTTTAATAATTAGTTTTAGATAACGCATTGATTATTTATTGGTTATTACGAAACACCGTATATACTAGTGGGCCCGGCGGACGTTGTCCTGCCCGATTACAGCGACACCTACCGGGTCCAATTAAATTACGTATAAACCTTTCTTGAACCTATTCAAATACACACAGAAAATTTCGTAAGAATCTGTCGAGCCGTTTCAGAGTTTTTGCGAGACAAACACACAGCGTTTAATTTTTATATATAAGAAGAAGAAGAAGAAGAAGATTATCAATAAATAGTTTAGATAAACAACTAGTTTTATTTTCCTCATATTCGAAATGAAAAGTAGAGTGTTTAACAACACGGGTAAAAGAATCAATTCCTACTCGGTCTAAATACCTCGGGAATTGCTTCTTTCGACCCTCGGTTAACAATCTACTATTTTCGTCGTGTTCGCTATTATTAGAATAGGGGTTTATATAGAAAAATGCCTGAGAAATTATACAAAAAAGTAACAATTATGAATTTAAAAATTTCCATATAGAAAGTGACGAAATTGGCAGATTGACATTATTTTTACTCGTATTTTTTTGGTGCAACATAAATTTACGGATTCGTAATAGTGACAGATTGGTATAAGTATAACGTATAACTGAATTTGTAAAAAAATTGCGATTTTTGTGCAACCTGCTGTAAATCTATAGTTTCTTACATTGTTGTATTGACCCGTACGAGGCTGGGGTGGACAGCTAGTTTTGAATAAAACAAGACAGCTCACTGATAAATAAATTAATCTGTACAAGAAAACATTTCACCTCGCACAGGATTCGAACCTGTCTTTAACCGTCTGTTGACGCCACGGCCAGAGGACGTCGCAATTTTTATTAAAAATGTAAAGTAACAAAAATCCCAATTCTTATGACATATTATTACACATTATATTTCAACCAACCAGTCCCTTTAAAAATATTCCGCGCCCTCGGCAGATAAATTTCAATTTTTTTCCTAATCAAACGCTAATATTACAAATTATTGATTTCTTAACGACGTAGGTGTTCAACGTATCCAACGGCGCCCTCCGATTGCCCCAAGCAGCTAGGGAGGGGTTAGACTAGTCGGACTGACATCTGACTGGGAGATATTATAGCCCTGACCTAGTCGCCCGTCTGGAGGGTCACAAACGAGTAAACCTGGTGACCCTTCCCTAGGCACAGTCCCACTTGCTTATAATCCAGGAGGTGCGTTCGGTGAATCGGCCTTCCAACGGTCGGTTTCAGAGGGTAGTCAAACCGGGTATGAGGACACCAGCGGAACAGCCGCTGATGGAACGTGTCCTACGGCATACCAAAGTGGACGGTCTACTCAACTTAGCCCCTTGGCATCGTAACAGTCTCAAAAAATGGGGTGCAACGTATATATATATCCTATGTAATAGGGACAATTTTTTTATTACTTGTCTGGCAAATAACCTAAAAAAATGTACACGTTTTTTTCTACACACCTGCTCGTAAAGTGGATCTAATTTCACCGGTTTTAGAAACATAAAGCAGCTCATAAAACACGCGTGTGTTACTGTGTTATAACGCAAATAGAGGGGCTATAGATCTATAACTGCACTATTTGCGTTATAGTTTTATTTTTGCTATAGATAATATAAAAGACATCAAGGAACTATCATTATTTATCTTTGTTTACAAAATAACAATAATTTGTGTTATTTAATCCAAAAATTAAAATTATTATGTATTTTTTCCTCACGAGTGTGTTGAAAAACGTAGTGCAATATAAATGCGCTATAGTGGTTATAACTCACGAGACGGAATTTCAGCCCGAGCCGAAGGTAAAGTCGTAATAGAGCCGAGAGTGATATACTAATGTAGTATAGTGTAATAATGTGCAATAATGTCCTCCTCCTAATCTATATACGGTTACGGCGGCCAATCTCAACAGAGACTAGCCATCTGCGCAGGAGACATTATAATGCACAAATGACTGCGCAAACGCAAGTGCACTTTCTGTTCCTTCACTCGCATAGTCCAATGGGACGGTTAGCCGACACGACCGGGGCGAGATCAGGCGCAGGACCCACTGTTTAACGTGCCTTCCGAAGCACGGAGGAGCTCGAGATGTTTCGTATTTTGGTCACCCATCGTAGGACTGACCACAGCCAACGTTGCTTAACATTAGTAATCATCCGCTGAGCGCACGCGCCAATTGAATGAGGAAGTGATTCAGTCATTAGAATCCTTCACTTGCGTGATTCATCTATGGCCCTCGCTTTAAATCCGTCCTTTATTCACTAGTTGCATTATATAACTATTTTTGCGGCATAAACGGCCGTATCTTTTTTTACGTTAACTTAGAAGTTTAATTTTTTCACAGCTTCAAGGGACTGTGGACCTAAGTATATGTTATTTTAATTTAAACTCGATACCTCCGGGCGTTCTCGCAATAAAGGGTCTTGACAGACAGACGGACGGACGGACAACAAAGTGATCCTATAAGCGTTCCGTTTTTTCCTTTTGAGGTTCGGAACCATAAAATGTCAGATAATTCGATAATTAATGTTGGCTGTAACTTAATTTGATAGTTTGCGGTCAGTGCAATCGAAAGCGCCTGCAACACTGGACACCGGTACACGCTCATTAACGATAAAAAGCAATGTCGGCACTCTTATTATTTTAATTAAACTTTCCTGAGGTTTGAAACTGGTCTACAAATGGCAGTAATTGGTGAACATACATAAAAAAATAGACACAGCTGAACATAGAACCTCCACGCGTATATAGGCGTATATTCCCCCACGGGAATATTTAAGCAAACCTTCACGCGTAAGATGAATTATTTCAATTAAAAAATAATAAAGGCGAATAAGAAAAATCTAAAAAAACTATCCGCTAGAATATTGTTCACTTTATTTATTGAAATCGAAAGTATATGATTTAACCTAATATTTACGACGCCATTAGGTTTAAAGTATTAAAATCGAGGCATGTTTGGGTCACATTTTAACCAAGTTTTAATTAACTTATCAAAAAATTAAAAAGACCATCATCTAAAGAATGCGTTGAATAATAACATATCTTTTTAAAAAAAAATTGTATTCAATATTTATGAAGAGAACCGGTTTTTTCTGCAGTGATTGTTTATGATTGACCCTACTATGCGCCTTAAGCGGTGGTGCGCGGACCACTAGTGGTGCCTGGACGCATCCAAAGTAGTCCGCGAATGGATGAATCCGAAAAATAATATTACACATGTAAAGATGTAATAAACAACCCTTTATTCATATACTGTACATATATCGATCTAGAGTTGGTGGTCCATGGCTAGACAGATATTTGTAAAATGGTTCCTCGTCACTAAAAGTTTGAGAACTACTGACCTAGAATCATTAACTTTGACAAGAGGCAAGGTCTTATAGAGTTATAGCACATGTTGAGGAAAAAATCTGAAAACCGTAAATATGTAGAGTTAGGAACTTATATTTTTTCCACATACTCTTGGCCTTCATATCACCCGACGGTAAATGATGATAAGGCCGAAGGTGGAAGCGACCTTCACCTGGACTCCTCAACAGCTGAGGAACCGGCTATCTCATCTCTAATTATCGGAACACAACAATGCTATTATGGCGACATACTTAGGTAAGGCAGTGGTAGCTAGCCAGGCGGGCTCAGAAGCCCTACCACCAACCAAACCAAGCAGTGAAATTTCCGCCCTCCTCCGGAATCGAACCCCGGACCTCCCGATCAACACATGGTGGGCTCGACCACTAGACCACGGAGGCGGTTGAAACTATACGCTTACATTTGTTCGTACTCAGTGCGTGTTACGGATATTCGCATCCGCATCCACAAATGCGGAATATTCACTTTAATTCAGACATCTGCATCCGCATTCGCATCCGCATCAATTAATGCGGAGCTTTTACGGATGCGGATTCATATCTGCAACGAAAGTAACGACATGTGAAGAAACTGGACCGGGACCTCGCGCGTGTTTGCTGTTGTAAAAACTATTTTTTTTATCAAAATATGATTACTTAAATAAAACATATAAAAATTGAATCGATTTTCATGTATTTGTGTTCTTAAAATTGATATATCTTAAAAAATACTGAAATCCGTATCCGCATCCGCGGATGTCAAAATTTTTACATCCGTAACAACCCTAGTTTGTACGGTGCGCGAGTCCTACTCGTTCTATTATCTGACTGGCTAATCATCATAACAGCTCCTATACGTCCCCACCGAGGGGCTCGAGCATACCCTAGTTAGGGTGTTTAGACTTTAGTCAACCACGCTGGCCCAGTACGGATTGGTCGACTTCACATACACCTTTGAATTTCTTCGCAGATGTATGCAGGTTGCCTCACGATGTTTTCCTTCAGCGTAGGAGCGTCAGACAAATGTACACATGAAATTCGAAAACGGAAAACCCCGGACCTCCCGATTGGAAGGCAAGTGCCGAATCTACAGCGCCACCGACTGGCTAAATAATTATATTTAAATTCTTCATACTCAGCTTCATACTTCATACTCAATTTGCAACATCTTGAATATCTGTTTCATTACTTCGCTCATTGTTAACTTGCAAAGTATCAGTATAATTTCACATCAACACACCTCTGTTGCGCTGCCCTCCGTAATTTTAGATTAAAGAAGGCCCAATTTACCTTTAACAGGAGTTCCCTCGAATTCAAATTTGGCAACACCTTTCTCACCAAATTGTTGCTACTATGTTGTAATGGGGCCATTTCCCGCCGTAAAAGAGAACTGCTCATTTTTATTTTGAAAAATATATAGCTGGTCTTTTGACAATAAAATTGAAACCTAGTCATTTCCGTGAGATCAAAATTATGTCGTAAGTTTATTTGCGAAAATCAGGCGCGTAATGTAATTTTAGCGTAATTTAACATTAACCTTTGACGTTATCTAGCACATAAATTGGAAATTAAATAATGTTTTTGTCACAGATTTATTTTAAAACTCGCTTTCCACCCACAGTTTCACCTGCGTCATTTACGTTTTTTATCGAGATAATACATATTTTCCCGTGGTAAAAACAATTCAAACTCTGAAGTAAAATTTAAAAAGGTTGCATTGAAATGGATTAAGCAGTTGCTAGTGATATTCAAACAAAAAAAAATTGAACCCCTATATCACATTTCTTAGGGGGGAATGTTCAGTCGCTTCACCCCCTTGTCGGTTAATTTTCGTTAAAATCCGTTCTCATCTCTCCGCACAAAAAAAATTAGTTAGTGTTTTGATAATGAATAAACTGCGTTTAAATAACACACTTTCATGATAATATCACAGACATTAATCTAAATAGATAAGGTCAATCCTCCCATCTGTATGACTATCGAGCGTGTCCCTTTTTCTTTACCGAAAGTGACGTTAAAAGAGTGCTAAGATCTTAGTATTATGAGTTTTTTTTTAGTTTTGTTGCTTGAATCTTTATGCGGCAGTGTTAATTTTTGTAATAGAGGAGGGTCCGGAGAGACTCTATACCAGGGTCATCTGCTTTGCTTGGGTACCTCCGTCTTACCTGTTTCTGCCGCAAAGCAACAGTGCTTGCATTGCTGTGTTCCGGTTTGAAGGGGAAGATATGGCAGTGAAATTACTGGGTACCGTGACTTTACATCTTATGTCACAAGTAGTACACTGTGGTTCTTGTGGGGGTTGCAGTTTTGCTGCGAATGTATTTATGTATGTATGCACAAGAGCCACAGGTCACTGTTACCACTTACCATCAGGTGGGCAGTTTGCTTGTTTGCCAACTAAGATGCAATAAAAAAACTACCGCTGCGCCTGTGATTTAACGCGTTAATTAACGCAATAATTTTGATACGAATGGTATATAGCTTTTTTAGTGGCAATAAACGTTTATAGCTTTTGTGGCCAGTAGACAAAACGGAACAAGAGACAAATAACATATGTCTTCTCATCATCATTATCATCACAGTACTTATACGTGCCCACCGAGGGGCTCGAGCCTACCCTATGTTAGGGTGATTTCATATGTACATACATTTTTATATATTCATCGGCATCGCTTTTCCCTTCCGCACGCGAACTACTTACAAACGCGACATCTATTTAGATTCTTGTCTGTGAAGAATACGAAAGCTCGACCATCATCATCATCATCATCATTTCAGCCAAGAGACGCCCACTGCTGGACATAGGCCTCCCCCAGGGATCTCTAAACCGATCGGTCCTACGCCTCCCGTATCCAGCGGCTTTCCGCGACCTTCACCAGATCGTCGGTCCATTGCTTGGGATTGACAAAAAATGTGATGATTGACGTTCAAAAGGTGTTAACACTTTGTGATATTGGGATAAATTTCATTCGAGTAACTGTTCCACTCACACCGACAGGCATTTCTATATTATTAAAAAATGTTTGTAAAATATAATATTGTAATGTTGGCATTTTAAAAGAGGAGACAAAAAAAAAATACAAGACCTTCCGAGTTTCTTGCCTGTTCTTCTCGAGAAGGCTCTCCCAATTTCCGAACAGGTGTAGAGTCAATTTTTTTTTTCATTTGACTTGTATTTGCACACATCTTAATAATGGTTGGGGTGTGTGTACATACAAGGATTAAATAATTAAGTTAATTAGATTCTTGGTTGAACATTTTTATGTATTTTTTGACGTCAATAAGTGCCTGTAAAGGTCTATATTGAATAAAGATTTTTGAGTTTGAGTTTGAATCAAAGCTCGGCCGAGTGAGCTAAATCGCCGATTAGATAAACTATATCCGACCCGTGAGCAACAGGTTTCCCATCTCTTCGTACATCGAACCCGGATTTCATCTTTTCCTACATTTGTGGATTTGAAACTTTCTTCATCCACATCTACACATATAAATGAGATTGTTCATACCATCTATTATCTCATTTCATCTGTAATTATCAATGCCGTATCTACAGTTTTCTTTTGGGGTGAGTCTGGCCCTTGATTTTTGTTTGAAGTTATCGCTATTTGGCGTCCATCCTAGAATTTTGAAAGGGTAGCCTGACATCTTGGGTTGGGCACGACCCATCCGACCCCCCCCCCCCCCCTCTATATACGCCTATGGTAATTATCACACTTTTCTTTTATGTACGTTTAAATTTATAGACGATTGAGAATCCTAATGTTTTCTTTATTTTTCATTCATTCTCTCTTTTATTTATTCAGGGTCTCGTACGAAATTCCTGTTTTGAGATTAGCTCGAATGTGAAATAATGGCAAAAAGACATCATATTGGCCTTAACAACCTTGGGACAATTTAATCAATTATACGAACAATTAAAACAATTGTAGATTATTCGAGAAGGGTGTAAAGGAAACAGAATCATATGGGGGCTTTGTCCTAATGCTATTGCAAAATTTTACAGTGTTGAAACCGCTTTCCATTGCCAATATGAGGAAATTAATAATGATCCTACAAAATTTTACATTTCCATTATGAAATGTAGAACGCGCCGCTATTAAAACTTGTCAAGTGTTGTATTTTCTAATTGTTTACAGACTTTTCGTTTTCAAAAGTATAAAATCACACTGTTACACATTTTGAAGCATCAGAATTGCCTAACATTAAATAAACGTTAAAGGTAAATGATTATTATTATTCAATTTCGTTATGTTCGTATGGGCAAGATTGTCTTTGTCTTCCCAATTACTTTTATAAGAGATACAATTAAAAAAACGAATTTGTCCTTAGTGAGGAAATATGTTTTCCTGTTGCTCTGCTTAGGCCGAATATGAACTACTTTCCGAGCATAAAAAATTAACCGAGCTTAAGCATGAAAAATATTTTGACCGTGTTATTACAAAACATGGACTAAAGTTAGTCCTGGTTTAAACCAGGACTAATTTGACGCTGTCTCTATCTATGTATATTGACACAAGTGAAAGCGCACTACGTTTAAACCAAGACTAACTTTTGGGCCCTGTTTAATAAAGCTGACAATTCGACATATATGTCAAAAAATGACAAATTTGTAGAATTGTCACGCTTAGGCTGTTTAATATAAGTGACAAATATGTCGAATATCGACAGGTGAAATCTTGACATATTTGTCATTTTAAAACGCGTTTAATAAAACCTTACATACGAGTATGTCAAAAACCACAGTCAATTTCTGACAGTTGTCGGCGACATATTTGTGGCGACAATTATGTCAAGTTCTGACAATTATGTCGAGTTTTGACATATTTGCAAATAATTAACTTTGAAGCAGCTAAATGGTAGCTAAATGAGGGTAAAATAAAAAAAATATTAACAATGTATCTGTTACGAATGTTGTTCGTTTTGTATTGCGCGCAAATGACATGGATATGCACAAAAAATTTCTTGCTCTTTTCTGCTTATATCGTGTTCAATTCGATGACCAATTTTTTCAAATAAATATTCCACGGTAGTCTTACATACCCGAAATTTTTCTTTAAAGCAGAAATCTGTAATTGAGAAGGGGAAATTGATTCTGCTTCTAAATGATCGTCGTTGCCTCCTAGGTTGTATTTGTTCCAAGTATTCATCATGACTACTCTCATTGTCCGATGTAAGTACCATTTTAAACACTTTCTTAATCCTAAAAAATGCAATATATGATTCGCGACAGAGGGTAACGGCTCCTGTCAGAATTGTCTGACAATTCTACAAATATGTCAATATGTCGTGACAATTCTCTGTTTAATAAAACAGATTTGACAAGTTTTCCACGACAAATTATCACCTGTCACCTGTCGCTGAAAAAGTTTTATTAAACAGAAATATGTCGAATTGTCGCGACAATTCGACTTATTTGTAAATTTTCCACCATGACAAATTTGTCACCTGTAAGTTTTATTAAACAGAAAAATTGTCGAATTGTCAGTTTTTGACATATGTCGGACTTATAGAATTGTCAGCTTTATTAAACAGGGCCCAGGTTTAAACCAGGTTTTGTAATAAGACCGTTAGTGGCGAACGGGAAACTTGATTTTGTTTATTTTTGTCATTGTTATCTTTGATTAAGAATGCTTTTAAAATATGAGCATAAGTTTTTAAACCGTTGTAATTATTCAGTAGTTATTTCGAGTCCTATTCCAATAAATAAACTTTTCAACACACTTGCTCGTAAAGTGGATCTAATTTTGGCGGTTTAAGATAGGTACATAAAGCAGCTCATAAAACACGCGTGTATTATAGCCGTGGTACGCATCACAGAGTCCAGCAATGCTGCACTTGCCGGCCGCGCCAGTAATGTTCTTACTTTATTTTTACAAAGCTAGAGGTAATATAATAGACATCGACGAACTACATGATTTTTCAAACGATTATTTTCATACCATTATTTAGTTTGTATACAAATTAACAATGATTTGTGTTATTTTTCACACTCCGCTCTATTACGTCCTCGCCTTCGGCTCGGGCTGAAATTCCGCCTCGTGAGTTATAACCAACATGCCGCACTTATATAGTAATGTACTATTCACACATTTTCTTTCCTTTAACTTTTGAAATGGTTATAAATTTAGTTATAATTAACACAAATTTTAAAATGTTAAATTCACAGCGATAGAATTAAATAGCTCCGCTTCCGGCGAAAGCCTATTGTAGAGACAAGTCTGAACTCCCTGACCCAGAAGTCATTTGTCTTTATTTATGAGAGAAAAAAGAGTGCTGTTTAATACCTGCCTTTTTGATTAGTAAAAATAGTTGCGAATAAGAACGGATTCACAGAGCCTGGGTGTACCGGTCTGATCGGTTTCAATTGGAAAGCGAGTCTTTATTTTGCTGCAGACCTCTGGTGAAAAGTGAGATATAAATGACAGAGCTTTATATCATCTTTAAAGTAGAGTTTATTGGGAATGTTATGAAAATATTATCTTTATATCGTGAGCATTCGCTTATTATGAACTAGCTTTCCGCTCGCGACTTCGTCCGCGTTATTTTTGTTTTCCCGTGGAAATTTTATATTTTCCCATAGGAAAATTACCCTATATCCTTCCCCTGGTCTCGAACTATCCCTATACCAACTTTCATCAAAATCGGTTTAGTAGTTTCGAAGCCTTTTCAATACAAACAAACAAACAATCAAATCTTTCCTCTTTATAATATTAGTATAGACTAGGTCGGCCCCAGTTTCGCAATACCAATTTTCATAACAAAAATTGAGGAAATCATATGATGTCAAAGAATTGGGAAAAGTTAAAGTGGCCGATTTGAATAAGAATTTTTGAATTTCTTACAGGTTACAAAACAACTAACTATCAAACTACGGGTGTTACATGTTCTCCTACACAAATCTTATCCGGGAAGTAACTATAGTATAAGGGATGACCACATCAATACTAGAAGTTTGGCCAATACCCTATCAAGCCGAAACCTATCCATGTTAACATAGTCATTTAAAATTTATGGCGTCCTTGAAAATTCTAAATTGTAAACTTTATTTTCTGATTCCCCATATATTTTTTTTCACAGACCCATCTATTTGTATGTAATTTTTCCGCAGTTTCAAAGTTTGTCCCATAAAGTTGTTCATTTTGATGATCTGAATAAGCTCTTTGAAAATCAACACCACTATTTGGAACACCTTTTATACCTTAAGGTGGAGAATCTCAATGACATCACGTGTAAAAATAAACTTTTACATATAGATTTTTTTAATAAATTACAAATGAAGTTGCTTATCTTCACAAGCAAAACGCAGCGCTCAGTAAGAAATGGCATAAGCTTATTTTATCCTATTCCGTGAATGAGCGATGTTCATGAGGCACACTACTTATTTCTGGCCAAAGGTTAATGTAACCGTTTACCTCCGTTCAACTTAAACAGAGAAAAAGTTAAGGTATTTTTGGGTTTATATACGAGTAGTAGGTACCTTAAACGTTCCATTTATTTCTGTATGATATTTCTTTCTTAAAATGAAAATGTTTGCAGTACATTAAAAGAACTTAGTAGATTGCTACAGTGAGAACTATTTGAAAATTAAAATTCAGACGCATTATGGCCTAGGCATACTGTGACTATACCATTCCAACGCGTACAAAGAAATTTGGTAACTAATTTCTTTGTCGCACAATCAAAACATGGAATTCACTGCCAGCACACGTTTTCCCTCCCTCTTACAATCCCGGGTCCTTTAAAAGAGGCGTGAAGAAGCACCTTGCAGGTCGGCAAGGTGAGGGTGGCTAGTGCAGCGTGTATTCTCTCTGCTCCACTGGCTATTTTCGCATTTTTTTTTTAAAAACGTCGCCCCACTAGGATTTTCTCCTGTGTCGTGGGTGCAGTTACAAACATAGAATATCACAGGCACATAAACGCCCAGACCGGAACAAATTTCTGTAGGCCATACAAAATATCTGTCCCGTGCGGGAATCGAACCCGCAACCCGTTGCACAGTAGGCGATCACTCGACCTCTGCGCTAACCGTGTCGTTAGCGCAGTTTGGACCCCACTTCCACTTACCATCAGGTGGAATGGAGTCATTTGCTAGGCCCACAATAATAAAAAGGCGTACGATTCTTGTATGCCATTCAGTACAACCAGCCACCACCCAGTACGTTACTACTCGGTGGGGTACCAAATTATTGGGCCACTAACTTGCAATATTTGACTCAAACATACATACATACATACATCGCAAGTTGAATAAAAGCTTGTAATAATATATAGTTTGTTGCACCCATATAGAGGTCATTGTCTCTTGAGGTTGGAAGGCTGTGAGCGGTTTTAAAATGTGAAGTACTTGTGTAAATCAAATATAGTATTAGGCAAATATTTCGATGTATGTACGATCGGCAAAAAGTGACGTATAATTGTATTTCAGGATTTTATAAATTAACCCACTGAATTGAACGTATATGAATGTATTATTTTTGACAATGAATGTCACTTATATATTTTTTACAAAGAGGTAATTACATAAAAGTTACGAGTATGTCATTAACAAAGTGATCTAATATCCTTACATTGAAATAATTCTGTTTCACAAATAATTTAAAAACAAAGTTGACTTATCATTGCAGTAACATGCCTACAGTTATAAAGATACACAAGCTAAACTATATTTTGTTTCTTATGCGAAGCTTTTTCAAAGTAAACTACTTTTTAACGACTGACCGTACCTACGTTGATTTAGCACCATAATTGCAATAAAAAAAAACAAAAATTATCTTCTGTAGACTATAACAATCTTCCAAGATTACCTTTCCTTTAGTAAACTAACATTCTTAAGTTCGAGTATATCATTAACAAATTATATGACATGTCCATAAGGTAACACGAGAAGGTATGGAAATTTCAATGCCTAATTAATGTGAATGCTGTCATAGCTGAAATCCCTAGACGTATACCTCATGTGACACATTCTAAGGATACCTACTTAGGGAACTGTAATACAATACTTTACAAAATCGTAGCGGGAGTCCTTCAGATAGAACATTTTGCTCTTCAAGGACCGTTTTTATTTATCAACCAAGTATCATTGATTTAATAATTATACATGTAAGATACATCGTACTCTACATATTCATATATTATAGACTCACACAAAAAATTCAAAAACAACATTATAATATAACTTTGAAATGTCCTTCAGACACAGAACACGTTATTCAGTAATGTTAAAATTTGACTACTACGAGTATGTTCCAATTACCACGGTAATATACTATTACCGTGCAATTACTATTTAGCCATGTAGTCCAATAAAACTATTAGGAACTATAATTAATTTTATCTTATTTATTATGTTATATGCCAACCGCAATCAAGATGTATGCAAATACAGGTAGTAGTGATAAAAAATTGACTCTACACTTGCTAAGAAATTATGATGAAGACGAGAACCGGTCTAATCTTTATATTCTCTTTTTAAAAGAGAGCTTCCGAGTTTTGTTTCTGTGTGTACTTCTTATCAAGGCCTATCAAATGATTCCGCGTGATTACTAAATAAATCGATATAAGACAAACTTCACCATAGACGGGACTCGAAACTACATCTTCAACATGCCGCATTGACGCCATGACGCAACTCTATCATCACTAACACCATTCACTAACCTTATTTGATTATTTATTCTTTGTATTACAAGTTTCTGAGATGAATTTACACATTGTACCTTGTTAAGGTGTTGCACTTAAATAAGAATAGAGATGATAAGAGCGTCGGTGGGGCTGTGACTCGGCACTTCCAATCGGGAGGTTCGAGGTTCGAGACCGCCATGTACCAATGTGTTTTTCGTTTTCTAATTTCATTGTACATTTGTCTGACGCTCCTACGGTGAAGGAAACATCGTGAGGCAACCTGCATACATCTGCGAAGAAACTCAAAGGTGTATGACTGTATGTGAAGTCGACCAATCCGCACTAGGCCAGCGTGGTTGTCTAAGGCCTAAGCACCCTAACTTAGGGTAGGCTCGAGCACCTCGGTGGTGTCATATATGAGCTGTTATGATGAGAGAAGATAAGCTATTGCAATTAAATAATATAAGATATATAAACATAATAGCAAAGCGAAACCCTTAGCTTTCGCCCTGAAATATAAAGCATTTCGCAATTTCGTGTCCTTCACAACGATGACGTTTATAAAAAACTAAGTACATCTAGATAAAAAAAGCTCAACATTTATACGCACACTCTTATCAAATTTAGGAGCATCAAATATCAGAATGGCCGAGGAGATCCGAAAGGGTGAGTGTTTGGGCGTCAGCTAATGCTCAGTGATTAGGAAAACTGTTTACAAGTGGCCGTAGCTTTGTGCGTGCGCGAAATGTTCGCTCAGATGTTCCCTTCAAATGGAAAAAAAATACGTATGAACTATAATACACTTGGTGTGAACTGGATGACGTATGCATCATACCTGTACAGGCTTTCAAACTGAAACTTTTTATACCTTGCCTCAAATTCTTTCGACCATCTATCGCATGTCGCAATATACAAAAAATATGAAATCTTTAATTTCATAACTGCTTACAGGTCATGATGATCATAGTGCAAAAAACTACATAAGATTATCGGTCAGATTTTTGATCATTCGTTCATTATATCATGTTGACATCATTGAAGTTATGCCATAATGTACAATGATATCATTGGAGATCGGTAATACCAAATGGCGCATTTCTTCCTTATCTCAAAATTTATACCATGTCATGCGATGAAATATCCATAATAGGCCTGCTGGATTCTTAGTGCATTGGTCTATGCGTTAGATCTGCGACTTTAAATTTGTGAGGCAGTGGTAACGTCATGTAGCTCTTATGCGATTCGCAGCAAATCTGCAATCCCCACAAGACCCACAGTGTACGTTGCCAACATGTGACATAAGATGTAAAGTCACGGTACCCAGTAATTTCACTGACATATCTTAACCGTCAAACCGGAATACAGCAATGCAAGCACTGCTGCTTTGCGGTAGAAATAGGTGAGACAGAGGTACCAAAGCAGGCGACCCTGGTACAGAGTCGTCCCTAGCTACAGGCCTCTAGTCTGAAAACCGCCGCTAGGCTCAGAATTTGATTATTTGACACCCTCACTGCGCTCGGAAGGTAAGCATAGAGCCCTTCGTTGCGCTCGCGAATCAAGTCTACACCACCTGAGTCATAAAACACTGCTTTATCCCCTTGATTAATAATCTATTATAAATGCACCATTAAGTGACATTTCGTCTTCTACTATTATAACTCACTTTAATTAATAATTAAAAACGAATGTCGTCTCTGAGTCCAGCGCTAAGTTTTCCTCTATGTTTTTTATTTTTATTTATTTAGGGATTTTTATCTCAAAGATATGACAATCCCATCCTATCTAATTCTAATCAATTAACACAACCAATTATAAACAACAGATATATATTTTTTTAATTTGTCTCCCTCTATGTTAACCATATAACCAATATGGTACGAACTGCGCAACTCACTTAGTATTAAGAACAGGTGAAGACCAGTTAAGTTTGAATATAAGAAATTTGATCCACAACAACAGAACAAAATCAGGAACCACAAGTATCTGAAGAAGAACATTTATTAGAAAACTTTGTCATTATTCAGCACTCGATGCTCCACATCCCAAAATGCATCCACAACAAATATATTTTGCAAGATCTAAGGCTAAACACTGTGAAACAGGAAATTACTTCTCGAAGTAAACACTACCAACAAAAACTGACAACACATGTTAATGCTTTAGCTGCTGAGCTCTCAGGTGCTGGAAGTGTTATACACACAAGACTGAGGAGGAACAGTGTTCCCAACCTTATGAATCGGTTCTCCAAGGAATAGTGGGAGTTGTCAGTGGACAAATCGTCACTGCCTAAAAAAAATACATTGAGCGGGCAAAGCCAGACAAGTGAGCAGCTAAATGTCGAAGACAGATTGCAGCGTTGAGCAGGATACAAAAAAGAAAATTATTCAGCACTCTACCGACATGGACACTGGCCGTCAGTCGGAATTCAGCTTAGAAAATGACAAAACACGACCCGTTAGAGCTGCAATGTAAAATTGAACTCATGGAAAAATACATAAATTAAGAAGCAACAAAATAGGCCACTCATAGCTAACTCCAGTAAAATATGTAGAGTCCGGTTCACGAAACACTGAGTCTGAATTGCCGGCAGCCAGTGGGCCGTCGCAATCCTTGAGTTTTACCAAGGAGGCTGCAAATTCCCTACTTTATTTGTAGTGTGGCATTCAAGGTATGCCGATTGAGATAATTCCGTCGTATTGTTTCAACCTGGACTCCTCGTTGAAGCAATACGATACTTTTTACGCATTGATGGCTTTTTAATCAAATAAAGCTCAGTTGAAAGTTACAAAAAAATATTCGCAGTTCACTCCGATTTTTTATTGTATGATTGAATTTTATGTATACAAGTTGTCAAATTAAATCCACTCAATACTAGAGCACAGGAGTGTGCGCAAACATAGGAATGATCTTAAATTTTCTGCATGGTCTGTGGGAGTTCATGGGACGGTTTACCAACCCGAACGCGGTGAGATCATAATGGCACCACGTTTCCTGGTGTCCTAGTAGGACAAATTAGTAGGACCACGAGAAAGTGGGTCAGGCGCAGACTCACTGCTTAAACTCCGCATGTCTTACATTTTTCCTAACCATGATATTTAGAGGCCATTCCTCATTCATACATTATGACACACGTCAGGAGAAGGGGGGGTGGTCGACGAAATGTGACATTGTGTGACAAGGGGTCGTAGTATACTAAGCTTAAAATATAATGTAGTAAGATGCGAAATTTGAAATAATAAACTAACGAAAAATTTATAATTGCAAAATATATGACATCACATTAGGAAGCGCGGAGTCCTACAAAAGCGACTAGCTGTGACAAAGACGGCGACGGAGGGCTGTAAAAAACATGACGTTATTTATGGATGGGTCCTCTAGAAAGTAAAAAATAAAACGTTACGGATGGTTAGAGCTCGGTGGACCAATGGTTAAGACGTCAACGCAGTATGTTGAAGACGGGGGTTCGATTCCCGCCTGACTCGAAATTGTTTTCTGGTATTTATTTATTTTTGTATTATTTAATTTATTTTATATTTTTAAAGAAAATGCTAAGACACAAATATAAATTTTGTAAATTATCTTTATTCTTAACCAATTTTCAAGAAATCTGTAAAGATTTCTGAGTTGGATGTTGATACGTATTTATTAACAGTGTAAAAGACTAGTTTGGCTTAATAAAGTTCAAAAGAGGTCAATAAGTTAAAAATTTCGTTGGGGCCTTTCATGCTTCAAACAGATTCGTCCCCAATATACTCGTATCTATGAATATCTAACATTACTAGAATAAGAATATCTATTAGTCGATAAAGATTATTCATATTTTTATCAACAAATAGTTTTTGATCCAAAAAATAAGTTATTCTTAGCACCTCAGAAGTAATAAATCTTTAAAATTACAATGTGTAAACATTTTTTTTTCATAAAAAGTTTTCGCTCTATTATTTGCAATATTTATATCAATATATCTATATAAAAATCTAACAGTGATATATGTATCTGAGCGTAGTGGTCACGAGTTCAAGTAATTTTCCCCATCCTAATATTTCCCATCGCGCCAAAAGAAGTTTTCGCTTCAAAAGGATGAAAGTATGACTGGATTACTATAAAAATTGAACATTATTGCAAAATGGCAATAAAATCATTCCAATATAAACGCGAAAGTTTGTGAGTATGGATGGATGTATGGATGTTTGTTACTCTTTCACGCAAAAACTATTGAATGGATTTGGATAAAATTTTGTAGGTAGACGTATTACGACAGGGATTAACATATAACTTATTATCCCGGAAAATTAAGTAGTTCCCGCGGGAAAGTAGATACACAGTTTTTTCTTTGAACCGACATTCCATCCGACAGCATTCCGACAGCGCTTAAAATGGTTACCTGTACGACAGCGTAGGGACATCAGAGCCTTATTGACTCTGTACTCCTTACTCAATAACCCCGATACCCCTAAATACCGCAATACGCATTTTCAGTACCTATGTACCTCCCATAATAAGACTCTTTGTTCTGCCTCTAATGGTCTCCTGAAATGTCCCCCTCACCATTCTGAAACAGTTCATTCTTCATTTTTTGTTCAGTCTATTCTTTTATGGAATTCCCTCCCTCAAGAAGTGAGAAACTCCCCAAGCAGGCTTAGCTTTAAAAATAAGTTGCGCAAGCTGTTCATTGAGCAGTCATAGGCAAAAAAGCTTAGGTTCTTCTAGGATAAGCTTAAACTATTGTAAAAATTTTGTAAAGTGAATGTAGGCAAATATAAATTAGTGTATTTTATATATTTTATTTATGTATTGGGATTTTATCTTATTTTATATATATCAATATATAACTATTTTAAAATATGTTTTTTTTTATTTCGGTACATCTACCACATTGTTTCTCCGCATCACCCAAAGGTTGACTGGCAGAAAATGCCTCAGGCATTAAGTCCGCCTCTGTACGACAATAATTGTACATAAAGTCTTAATAAATAAATAAAACTTTTAAGGCGAACCATAGTTCGCGGGCACAGCTAGTTAGTAATACAACAAGATACTTAAACAAACATACCAGAGCTAATGTGCTACTGAGAAAAGCTTAAGCTCTTATGATACTTGCTTGAGCAAAACTTGTGTTTGCGCAAACACTGTGCACAGTGCCATTATCTCCCGCGCAGTTAGTTTGTCTGTTGACAATAAACATTGGCTACCCTAACCGGAATTTGGTCTGGAATAAATTGAGTAATAATCTGGAAAAAACTGAAGTTATCAGTATGAGAAAATTTTAACCGACTTCAAAAAAAGGAGGTTCTCAGTCTGACCTGTATGTATGTTTGTCCGCGACTATCTCACGTTTGGCTGAATCGAGTTTGATGCGGTTTGATCCAGAAAAGTATTTATTACATTTAGAAGAAGGTTTTGATATTTTAAATTATCTTAATTTTTTTTTACATAATATAAGAATACTAACAACATCACAGTTTTATATTGAAGTCGGTGCCAAGCTTAGAGCATAAGGTGCCAAGCAATGATCACCTTGAAAGTCTTAAAAAATATAAGAAAAATTAAACCGACAGGAAAAAGTCAAACTTACAGTTTGACTTTTTCCTGTTTTTGAAGTCGGTTTTATTTTATGCAAAAAAAATTGCGTTGGCTAAAGTGTAGTATTAAACAACGGACATAAATCAATGACAACATATAGTACGTAATAATATAAGAGAAAATTCTCTTATATTATTACGTACTTAAGTCCTAAGCAATTTGAATACACACATTCTTATGCTTAATAGAATTGGGGCCTACTTTTCAACTCCTCCCAACAGCATTCGCGAATGTGAAATTTGATTTTAATCAATTATCAACTTAACACCTTGTTTTTACGCTAAACTGTTTGTTTATTGGATGGAGAAAAAATTTACCTTACGATTCCCTTGCGTGTTCTTCCCGATAAAGACTCTTCTGTTTTCGAGTAATATGTGTGCTTATTCAGCTTATGTAAATATGAATTAATTTGCGATTTTTTATATTTTTAGGGGAACGGACATACAAATTATACGATATTTTTTATAGTATATTCATCATATTATCGTTTCACTATAGTTACATTTATTTATACGAAATGTTAATAGGTAGAGATGAATTTGAAATTCAAAAATCTTTTTTCTGTATAGTCCATCTCGACATTTGACTTCCAATCGGGAGGTCCGGGGCTCGAGACGCCATGTATCAATGTGTTTTTCATTTTTCGAATTTCATACATTTGTCTGACGCTCATACGGTGAAGGAAATCATGGTAAGGCAACCTGCATACATCTGCAAAGAAATTCAATGGTGTATGTGAAGTCGACCAATCCGCACTGGGCCAGCGTGGTTGACTAAGGCCGAATCACCCTAACATAGGGTAGGCTCGAGCCCCTCGGTGGGGACGTATATGAGCTGTGATGATGATGATGATGATGCCATAGTCCATATGCCGGCGCTGATTGAGGGCAAAAGCATATTGCTAAAATTTTAGCTATTTATGCTTGTATGTGTGTACGTACATACATCCCAACAATAAATATTAAACAAAAGTAAAAGTAAAGTAAAAAAAAGTTCGATATCTCTAGGCGTTTTGAGAAAAGGGTTTTGACAGACAGACAACAGAGGTATATACAGTAAGGTAATAAAGATATATACATACAAGTTTTTCCTTTTAAAATACGGAACCCTATATAAACCTGTTCGGAAATTACCAAGGAACTGTCGCGAGAAGAATGCACGCAAGATACTAGGAAGGTTTAATTTTTTGTGTCCTTTATTATAAGCATGAACAACAATACTCGTAGTTCGCTTTTTTTAAGTTATGGAAGGAACTTAAAGAGTTCACTTGTAAAAGCAGGCAAGTATACCCGAGCACTAATTCCAAACATTGAGCTCTTACTGAGAATTTCTAAACAAAGAACTCAATAAATTGCCCGACGTTTAGTAAATTTTACAAAAAATATCATCATGTTTAAACCTCGCCTGAAATTTAAACAAAATACTTGTCTATCTTATCAAAATTCTGAGCCTAGGTAATCAGTTCGATAGTCAACAATGTCACATCAAATAGATTCGTTTGATATGAATAACTTATAAGTACGTCATTGTCAAGTGTGATAATTATAATATTATACACGAAATGTGATACGTCTTCAAATAATATCTACGACAACGCACGGCATAATTATCTTGGCATTATTTTAGTAATAACAAAATTATGAATGAGCCATAATTTGAAAACAAACATAATATTCTTTTCAACCAACTTCGAAAAAGGAGGAGGTTCTCAATTCGACGCGTATATTTTCTTTATGTATGACCACGCATAACTTTTTACAGAGTAGTCCGATTTTCTATTGGAAAGAGTATACCCCGAAGGTGGTCCCATTATCACCAAAGTCATCAGGATCTGATGATGGGATCCCATGAAAATCGAAGGAAACAAAATTTTTTTTTAATAGATAGGTACGTCTAACGTGTTTCATGTTTTTTCCGAAGCTATTCGCGTATTAGCGTCTGGTAGTCATGAAGCGAGCTGATGATGGAAGGTTCCTTAACTTTTAGGAGTTAGAGGTTAGTTTTCTAAATACAATAGGTGCGTTTTACCAAGCGAATTTGGTAAATTTGTGTAATTGGTATTAAATTCACCAAAAACATCAAAAACACTGAAAAGTTAAAAATAATAAAAGAACAGGCGCAGACAATATCACATTTCTATATTGAAGTCGGTTAAAAAGGATATTATCATGTGTTATCATCATTCTCGGTTTTGTTATTCCGTACTTTGTTTTCTTTTGACATGTGCGGAAACAAGAAAAAACACGGAGTAGCTAGTCCAAGGATGATACAAGGAGTAAAAATTTTATCAATATGGCCGCTATAGAGTTTTCATTTTAATACATACAAGTGTCACTGTTCCTTAATAACTATGGATGACGTTAGAGCGCACTACGCCATCTATCCTATAAAACCTACAACCTACAACCAACCCAACCCTACAACAAAACAATCCAAGATTAGCGCGATGTGATCCGTGTCTATAGCAGTGGTAAAGGTTGAAGTGAGATATCTTGATTTTAATTTCTTTTAGCGTTAACTTTGCGACTGATTGACTTTATACCATAAAATATAATATAATTGAGGTGCTTCGTGGCGCATTGGCGCGTGCGTTCAGCGAGCGATTGCTAAGTTTAAGCAACGTTGCCTGTGGTCAGTGCTATGATGGGTGCCCGAAATACGAAACATCTCGAGCTCCTCCGTGTTTCGGACGGCACGTTAACCAGTGGGTCCTGTCGGCTAACCGTCCCACGGACTATGCGTGTGAAGGAACAGAGTGTGCACTTGCGTTTGCGCAGTCACTTGTGCACTATAAATCTTCTGCGCAGGTGACAGTCTCTGTTGAGTTTGGCCGCCGTGACCGAATATCGGTAAGGGGGACATTTACTATTTTTTTTTAATACAACTGAGTTGGCAAACTAGCATACTGACCAGCTGATGGTAAGTGGTAACAGGCCTATACATGTAACCTGTGGTACATAAAATAAATCATTTCACGATGTGTTTTAAAACTTGAAATTAAAATTTCGCCTGTGTCATTTGGACACGTTCACCAGAGTTCATCAAGGTGTAACAATACTAGCTTATAACAGAAATAAAATTTCTTTTGTTATAATATTCGCATTTCCGTTGTCATTTGTTGTCAAATATCAGCAGAAAAGTTTCTGGTGTTCAAAAAATGCCTTCTAGTTTTACAAATGTATTTTTTGAGGGCATATAATGTAGTGACAAAAAGCATCCCTTTTTTCAGTGAATGGCAGATTCTGGAAACGGCAGATAATGTAAGGAAAGCATCAACATTATGATCATTCTCATGGATGATGATAATAATATTATTTTCTATTATTTAAGAGTGGAGGGAAATTGTATTTTTCACACACAGCAGGGAAGCTCTTGGCCTTCATTTCACCTGATGGTAAGTGACGATAAGGCCGAAGGTGGAAGTAAGTTTCACCTGGACTCCTCAACAACTGAGGAACTGCCTATCTTAATTCTATTTGTCGGAAGACAATAATGCTATTAACATTGTTTTTACGGCGAAAAAGTTGGGTAGGATGGTCGGAACTAACCAAGCGGGGTCCAAAGCCCTACCACTAACCAAACTAAGCAGTTTTTTTTTGCTCTCAGGAATAGAACCCTAGACCTCCAAATCAATACCAGATGGTCTCAACGGACTACGCAGGTGGTCAAAAAATTATGAACGATTCAGCTAGATATCGCTCAACCGACTATGACTGCGTCTAAAAGCCATGTTATTGAAGCAATATTAACGGGCCATTAATGAATAATTATTTGTTTGGCCAAAAGACTTACAGAACTAAGAGTAATACACACAGTAACAACGCAAAAAGAAACAATATAAAACGATAAGTTAAATTCCAGTTTCGTCCAATAAGGTCCCCCTCTCAGCTCTTGCTTCGTTGACATTTCGTCGCCGAAGCGCTGTTCTTACGACGATGGGGCATTCCATAGCGTGACATCAGAAAATTTATTTAGTTAGACTCCTTAAGAAGAGAATTTAACTGCGCCTTAACAAGAATGCGCCTTTAATTTAGACGCCTTAAAAAGAGAATTCTACTAACATAAATACGTTGATGTTAGTAGAATTGGGTGCCTGGTCACAAGCGTCCATAGCGGTAATCACTTAACATCAGATTTACTTACTTGCTCATTCAGTAAGGTGTTCAAAAAGATTTCAGATAAAAGATTTTCAGTAACAAAAACTTCAAACAATGAGTCGCAGGCTCTTTTTCTATCTATCTTGTCGTATTATCCGAATGGGTTGTCAAAGGATTAGGTATTTTTAAATGCATTTTTTGGACAACAGACCTACTCTGCTCAATAAGTGAGCTAACTTTTTTGCGGGTCGGATAAAACATGTATACTTCAACATTTTGGGGCATCGCGTATTGCAAAAATACGGTTTCCGTCTAAATCATTTGAAGCAATTGGAATATTTATTGTTACTTAATTAAATAAGAAGAATAAAGTCATAATTATATACTAAAAGAACAACCTAAATTTCAAAAATATCAACTTTAATTTGTAACTGAATGTATTTTATGTTTGTCGATATTTTCTTTAATTAAAAATCTATAAATGTTTTATATACATTTACGAAACCCCTTTTTATCCTTCTGAAATCTATATCTTATAATAATTTAAATTTATGTGAAAAGTTAAATTTAGTAAAGGCGATCTAAAAGAAGAGACGAGAAGCAGACACAATAAAACCTTCCGAGTTTCTCGACTCTTCATCAAGAGCATACACAGAGGTTACTGTTTTTTTATCTTCTTAGTTATATGTCTAATCTTGATAGTAATAAAGTATTTAAGGAAATATGCAAATTAAACGATTAAAGCTTGGTTGATATTGAGGTAGAAATTTTGTTCTCTTTAATTAGTATTTTATTGTCAAAAATTGCATGTAAAACTGTTAAATAAAGAACTGCTCACAAACAAATTGCCTGTGATGAAAAAATTGTGATCCATTTTTGTCATAATAGTATATTCGTGTTTAAATGTCGATGTGGGCTGTTTTCGGTTTTAAATGTATCTTAGTATCCGTTACGCATATGAAATATGATATTTATTGCACAATAAAATTGCCGTGTTCGTGCCATCATCGCCATGTTTACAAAAAAATGGAGAACATAATGTGAGCTTTCAGATCTTACTACATATATTTGTTTAAAGCTTTTATTAAATATAGTATAGTGTTTTTAGAAGAAGCGATACACGATATAGCATTGTTTCTACTATAGTTACGATACGACATAGTTAAGATTTTTATGTGTGATAAATTTTTAAGTATAATCGTTGTGAATATTTTTATTTGTGATATTAGACAATGAAAGATGTCTTACACATTAAATTCCCAATGTGTCATAATGATTGTGAAAAAAATTGCGAAATTAGTATAACAGGAAAATGGTTATCGACCTAAATTTTTCTGTTTAGAGTTAACGAGTTTTGGCAAAAAAATATTCAGAATTTTTACGTTTAAAGTTATTAAGAATTAAATTTGAAAACAAGCAGCGTATTTTTCGCTACTTGTTGCGACAATTTCATCATAAATGAAATCATAAAAAAAATACTAGGTTGTGATATTGGTTGTTAGGCGTAAATTACTAAAGCTATATGTTTAAGTTTTTTCTCATATATTAGAAAGTAGAGAACTAGTTCATTCGAGTATATAATGTAGGTATAAACTTCATTCAAAACTTGTGTACTAAATATAACCAAATTAGATACCTATAGAGTGCACTTCTTAAATATTATATAAGTCTCAAAATACACTTAGAAAGAACCTGTTTATACATCAAAATAGTAATATCCATCACAATAAAAATGTATAATTGTTATGTAAGTATATTGCAATAAAACAATATGTTGTTTAATAATAGCTTCGAAATCTTGTAGCACTTGTTGCTTCGCTTAATTAAGCTCACATATGACAAATTAAATTAAAATTATAACTTTTTATGATTGTTTTGACTATACGCCACAAATAATTATTTTATATAATTATTTATTAAATTAACAGATTTTTGATTTATTTTTAATTTACAAAAAATAATTATTTTCCAAATATATCTAGTATATGGAATATATAAGTGATTTAAAAATATTAACGAATTTAACAAACGTCTTTAAAATTACGATAAAATGTATAGTATAAAAAATATTTTGTTAACATAACTTTATGTTGAAGGAAATAGAATTTTTAAAATAAACTTGAAGACACAAATTTGTCATACAAAATATTACTTACCTCTTCATCATGGTGTTCAGGGTTCGTAGGCTGCTACGGTTTGCGCGTGGTGCTACGAGTGCCGTAGCGGCAGGCTACGGCGCTTTATATTAGGCGGGATCTTAACGCCCCGCCCACACGATGCACGTATGCAGTACAAGTGTACAAACAGCTGATTGATATAAATCGCTCTTCTGATTTTCGAGTATAAGGTATTCTTGGAAACGGGAAAGGGTTTTTCTTTTTAAAATTGAATTTTTGTTCCTGAATAAGGCTTGACTTAATGATTTAGTTGTAAACGACTATTGTAAACAAAATGGAATGATGACACTTGTTGATATTTCAACTAAATTTTAGTAAGAATATTGTGAAAAGTATACACGCGGATAAAGAACTATCTTTCACTTCAATTATAGAAATTTTTCGAAGCTTTTTTTTCCATTATGAAAGTTATGGTGTATCTGTACGACTTTTTTACTCAGTAGCTAATATACGATTATTTTTAAAATTATCGTTATTAATTTTACCGCTTTGAAGGCACGAATTGTCAGTTATTGAGGTTGATCCAGCTTATCAAAAGGATCTGTTCTGTCCTATCTTTTATTTTGAGGGGACTCGGAGCGACCAATGAGCGACCCACTGCTGTGACCTTTACAGATCTATTGTGGCCGATCCCTCATATTAAAGGTCACCAATGTGGGCCTACCACAGCGGTAAAGAAGCCAATGCCCTTTTTTGGAGACGCAGGGAGCCTTCGCATCGTGAGGTGGCAAACTGGGACTACCTAGCGCTCGGCTCCTAGTGTGGATGGGAGCATATCGAAAGGATGGTAAAGATTTTTGTCAAAATGTTGATTTTATTAGTTTATTAAAAATGTTTTATTATTTTATTGTTTATATGTTTCATTATTTTCAATGTTTAGATAATGGTTGGCTAGCCCGCCTGGCTAGCACCGTCTTACCTAAGTTTGTCGCTATATTAACATTGTTGGTAGCATGTGTTTCGCCAATTAATGGTAAGATAGCCAGTTCCATAGTTGTTGCTGTCCAGGTAAAGCTCACTTCCACCTTCAGTCTTATCGCCACTTACCATCAGGTGACATGAAGGCCAAGAGCAGTCAAGGTCGTCGTAAGTTTAAAAAAATATTATTGTGGTATGGTATGGTATTATGGACAAAACTTATTGCAAAAGTCAGCTCTTCTGATAAAGCTGGTAAGTTTGTTGCGTCCATTCTTTTTTCAGCTAAAGACGTCCTAGGTGGTAGGCACGCCTAAACCACTCCAGGTTTCCTTTTATTTCCTTTCTTTCCTTTCCTTTCCTTTCTTGTTACTGGTGTTTAGTTTAGTTTTTGATTTGTGTTCTATTATCTATGTGATATTAGTAAGAAATCAATTAGTCATTAGTAAATGATATTAAATATTAATATTATTATCAGTGAGACTATGAGCTTCCTTGTCATAAGTAAAAACATATTTTTCCTTTATACTTGTAACTTGTGATGTTAATCATCATAAAAATATAGTGAAAAAGTAGTTACTACATAAATACTACCATTTAATTCAGAAACTCCTTCGCCAATAAAATCGTACAGCCTTTTTTTAATGTACAATGAAAATATGAAAAAAGCCAATAGCGTCCTACGAATAAATCGCACAAACTCAGCGGGGTCCAATGAAAGCCACATAAGTAAAGTTAATTGCATAATAGCCAAGGTGCGCCTGTTGATTCAAGTGTCATTATGATTCAGCTGAACATCTTCCTGTTATTGTAACAGTTTTCCGCAGATAATTCCACGTGGTTGGGAATTGACACAACATCTTGACAATGGTACGAGTATGCACAGCCGGTTTCAAAAGTAGATAACCATTTTAGTACCGTGTCACACCAACTATTAACAATGCAATATAGGTGTGTGTGACCATACTACATAAAAGGAATAGTTGGTGTGACATGGTACTAAATTTGCTTAAAATACTTATCTACTTTTGAAGCCGGCTGTCCAGTCGTAGAGATCTGCCCTAACCGTAGTCCCCTATTACAGTATTAAAACCGCTGTGATGCGATATCTCTAATTAATATTTTCAATGTTTTTATTGGCAGGACAAATTGAGGTAAAACCCGCACCATTAAAACCCGCGTCAACAACACGGTGTGTTGACGACGCGGGCTTAATCCCTGCCCGAGACAAATGTTTTTTCCTTATTGATTCATTCATTTTGAAAGATAGGAGGAGCTTGAAAGAACTACAATTTCTTTCATATAAAGTTCAACAGTAGCCTTGTAGGCGGGGTGGAGTTTCGTGAATTATTTTATAAGAGATATCTATCACGAAAGATTTAAATTTGATAATTGCGTCTCTACAAGACTTTGCACCGCATGTCTTACATAAAGCAGTAGTGCAGTGATGAATGCATTTTGAATGTCAAAATTTAAAGCGAAAGTCTCTCAGCTGCAACAACTAGGGTTGGAAGTTTTGCGTCATCCACCGTACTCACCAGACCTGGCGCCGGCAAGCTTATACTAATTTTTTTCGAAATTTTGACTTTTTACTAGAAAAAAGTTAGTGCCCGAGAAACACAGACAGTTTATTGCCTCCAGTACACATAACTGCTTAAAGAGATACATCGGTAGCATGGAAACATACTACGATTAACAGAAATGAAGAATCTGTGTTAACATGACTAACTTTTTGTAGACTAAATGACAATATCACAAGTATAGCCGACCGAGTAAACAAGCCAACGCCTAGCGGTAAGCTGAAACCATCGGCGACGCGTGGGTCCGCCAGAGCTCCAGCGTCGGAATCATCACGAAGTCCGCGAAAGCATGCCTACTTGCTTGCATAACATTAGATAACCGAAAAAAACACGATATCATTTGTGCGTTTTCAGATTGGGCATATTATAATTTAGTAATAGTAAATTGTAGAAAAAAAATATATTTAGCTTAGTGTCAAATTTGAGAAGTTAAAATAAGGCAATAAAATGTAAGGAGAAGTGAAAATGGCGAAGCACATTTAGAACAAGTGGAAATATTGCGAAACAATTTCTGGCTTTTTTCTGTGCCGCTTGCAATCAGGACTACAAAAAAATTAGGCGATTTAGTATAAATCTGTTGGCCACTTGTGTGATGTCATGATTATTGCATTTATTAACGCGCAATGAATCAGGTGCAGCCGTAGAATATGGGTTGGTTGGCAGTGACTTATACAAAGGCCTACAGAGGTGGGCAGTTCACCATTGTGTGGGAGGCGGTTCAGCTTCTCAAGGGCATCGGTTTGGGCGGATTCCACCCCTGCGTGGGCGAGTAGGACACTACAAGATTGGCAGCAGCGTTAGTTATATGTTGTACAGTTTGATATACAAGAGATGAAGAGACACAAATATATATCTAGTTCATGACTACATTTCGTGAAAAAAAAATATCTAGTTCATGACTACATTACCAATTACAATATCTAGATCGTAGAAAAAAATAGAAGAAATTTTTTCGCGGCTGGTCAGTGTGTTTAGGACAAAGGTTTGCGCTTTTAAGACTCAAAGATTATAAGCATTGGGATTCAGCGAGTTAAAACATCCAGCATTCTTGCAAATCATCGCGTCCGCGCCGTGCGCGCTGCGATTTGTAGTTAATAGTGGAGTTTGAATATCTTTAATTATTTTTTTATAATAAACCGCTTCATGCGGGGAAGGGCGAAGTCCCCTCTTCTTATGATAAGAAGAGGTGTGGCTCTCGCTGGAAGCCGATCCCGGCGGCTACCTCTGGTGGTAGTAGGGACCAGGCGAGTTTCTCGCCATGGCGCTTCGCGCCCGTTGGGGATTTCCCCGAGCTTCGGCTCACCCGCGCGGCGGTGGATCCAGTGGGATCTGCCGTCGGGCAACCCGTTACCCGCACTGAGCGGGCCGGGGGCCCGGCGCACTGAGCGTCGGGCCGCGTGGAAGACAACCACAGTAAAAAACCAGTTGCGGGGTGTAGAGCGGCGCAATTGTGCGCCGCTCCACAAAGCAGCAGAGCCAGGCGGAGAGTCCGGCAACGGACATGTCACGGGCAGGGGGTCAGCGGGAATAAGGCCTGGCTGTTGTCCCCTTCCCTCTGTCTTGTGACGGACGGAGGAGCTGCTGGGGGGGTTTTTAGTGGGTAGGCCCGGGCCGGGTACGGTCTGGGGAGTCCCACATATCCTCGTGGTTTGGCTCGACCACGAGGAATGCGTAAATGCATTTTCCCCCCTCCCAAAAAAAAAAGGTCTATGTCGTATAGTAGACACACACATAGTAGAAACACACACATTATGTAGATAATAATTGTTCACGCTCGAGGAAGAGCGAGTGGCAACACTGCATTTGTGGTCTGTGCAGTGAGAGCTTTTTTTGGCGGCCGGCCGCATGTGACATGTCAGTTGAGTTGAGTCGAAATGTCACGACATTGAATTAGGTTAGGATGATGTCCGGGCATCCATAAAATATAATACACAGTATATAACTAGCAAATTGTATTTTGCGCGGCGCACCTAATATCGGGGTGCGAAAGCCCGCTTTGTGTTGTGCAACGGTGTCAAAATCGCGTGTGTGAGCCGTGGTGGCCTAATAGGCATTTGTAGTGCTCCGGTCTCCACCGGTGGATCCACTGCAGAACTTCAGGAGCCGCGACTTCCTTCGAGCTAGCTCAGGAAGTCCACCGGCTACGGAGGAGACGGACGGAGACAATTGGAATCGGGGTAAGCCACAATGCTTTCTATGAGCTGGTAGTAGGGTACAAAATTCAGCAATACAAGTCGGCGAAACGCCGACGTGGTGGTGTCTACCTTGGGCACCACCATCTCTTGGTAGCAGAGCGTGGTTTTTAGATTTGAGTGGTTCTTAGATTTGAGTATTTGATTAGTATTGTACAATTAATATTGTAATCTTGTTGGTTGTCCAAACGGGCAATACATATTAATTGGTTTTGATTGCTGATTTTAAACCGACTACCAGCTCATTTGTGGACCGATCTCCTTAACTAATTGTCATTGTATATGAAAAATTGAGGTTAAATGTCTTTTGTTGTTCTAGTTAAGTTCTAGCATTTACCTACATTTGATTTTGGTTTGTTTTTTCATATCTTTGTTTTGCCCTTGACTATTTTGTTTGTTAAGTTGTAAACTTATACTTGAATTTGATTTGTTTAAAAAATTTTTTGCTGCTAAATGACTTTGCTGTTGTTGTAATACACTATATTGCTGTGTTAAGTTTTAGCATTTCCATTTGATTTTGTTTTGTTTGCCTCTGAATATTATGTTTGTTAAGTTATTGACTTAATACTTGATTTTAATTTGTTTGAAAAATCCTGTTGTTAAATGCCTTTGTTGTTCTAGTTAAGTTCTAGCATTTACACTTGATTTTGGTTTGTTTATATATTTTGTTCTGCCTTTGAAGTTCCTCCCGATCTGTTTTATTGTCTGCGGTTGTCGGTCTGTTTGTCCGTGTATTATTATAGTGTTTATTAATTTTGGTGCAAAATGGTCCCGCCAGTCAGCCCGCTTAGTGGTGCCCGCGCGGGTGCACAAAAGATTTTGAGATGGTTTGCTAGTGCCGTCGCTTTGGTAGACCGACCAGACCGAGAACAGGCCTTGTTAATTCGGCATGAGGGAGTACCTGCCGCTTGAAGGAATTGGAGCAGCTTTTTGTTGTTCATCAACAATATTTGCTCGACCACCCAGCCGAGGGTGCCGCTGAGTTGCGGGCAGTCGACCAATTTAATGCCGATTATGATCAGTGTTTTGAACAGGCGGATGTGATCATAAACAAGGCTCAGGCTATCCTATTCGCCCGGAGGGGTGAGTCGTGCACGCCCGGGGAGGTCAAGCCTACCCCGGCCGGCTTGCTGGGCAGACTGCCCACTTTAGACATCCCAACCTTTGATGGGAACTTGGCTTCTTGGATGGGGTTCATTAACCTCTTTGATAGCCTGGTTCACTCGAGGGACGACCTGTTCCCTAGCCAGAAATTGGCCTACTTGCTCTCTGCCTTACGTGGAGAGGCTGGTGTACTTGTCCAGCATCTACCTGTCAATGATGACAGTTATGATATTGCAAGGACGTTGTTGACCGCCCGGTATCAGAATGTTCGCTTGCTAGCGGACACACATGTGGCTGCCATTTTAGGGCTGCCACGAGTATCGCGGGTCTCCTCACTAAGGAAGGAGATTTTGAACCCGCTGCTAAGCGCTATTAACGCGCTCAAACGACTTGATCTACCGGTGGACCAGTGGTCCTTTATTTTGCTCCACCTCATCCTCGATAAGCTTCCCATGGAGATGAAGGGGCGCTTTGAACAAAGGTATGGGGGCAATAGTGCCTCGTACCTCCCCCCCTTCTCGGATCTCCTCAGATTTTTGGAGGATGAGTGTCGGATGACCGACCACTTGGATCTGGCTCCTATACCGGGACCGAGTACAGGCCGCTATGAGGCGACCCGGGCAGCGCCACGGAGAGAGCGCCGCCCGTACAAGCAGTATACTGCAGTGCGGCAGAGCTCTCCACACGGGGAGAGGCCGAGGCCTTGCAAGTGTTGCAAGCGGGATGGCCATCGTTTGCCGGCCTGTCCCAAATTTGTTGGCCTACGCACCGAGGGGCGTAGAAATATGGCCAAGCAGCGGAATTGGTGCTACCGCTGCCTGGGGGCTCATATGGCATCGGCTTGCCCCCACCCACGAGATTGCCACTGTTGTGGAGGGGCCCATCACCCCCTTTTGTGCTTCGACAATAGAGACACTCGTGAGGTGGTGAGAGAGAGGGACTCGCACACGGGCGGGGGCCCTCCTAGGTCACCCACATCTCCGAGGAGATCGTAGGGGCGTGCCACCCCTCCGCGGAGATTGGAGAGGCGCCCCCCCTCCCGTGAGAGGATTGGGCGCCCCACCCCCCCTACGGGCGGGGGGGATCGACGCGCCGTTTATGAGGCGTTGCGGGGAATGCGGGAGGATTTTCACTAAACCAACTGTCGGCTGCAACCCCCCCACAGGAGCAGGTGCTGTTACCAATAGCCTCCGTACAGGTGTGGGGCCCGAGGGGCACCTTTGTTTTAGTTCGCGCCCTTTTGGATACGGGAGCTCAGGGTTGCATTGCCTCCAGTTGAGTTTGAACACATCTCCATACCTTGAATCGGTACGAGGAATCGGAGACCTGCGGATCCCGGATCCGATCGGTCAGGTTTTGTTCTCCTTCTCCCCTCACTTCTCTTCAGCGCCCAAAATTGGCGCTACCGCGATTGTTTATGAGAAGGTTGTTGGTCAGCTTCCGCAACAGCACGTTTCGCGCGCTGTCGTTGATGCGACATCAGGATTGACCTTGGCTGACCCTTCCTTCCACCGAACCGGTCCGATTCACTTATTGCTCGGTGCCGATGTTCTAGGCCGCGTGTATTGTGGGAAGAGGAGAGAGTTACAGAAGGGTGGGCTGGTAGCCTTATCCACATCGCTTGGGTTTGTAGTGATGGGACCAGTTAGGCATAACCCACCATCTCCATCGGTGGACAGTTACATAACTGTTAGCTCCACCTTATCGGATGTCCTTCAACGGTTTTGGGAGGTGGAAGAGCCACCTACCGTGAAGCGAGTGAACCCCTTGGACGAGGAGTGTGAGTTGTTCTACCAGAACAATACAGGTCGCCTTCACTCGGGACGGCTGATCACTCGTTTGCCCTTTTTGTCAGTTCGCCCCTCACTTGGCAGCTCCCGGCCGTTGGCCGAGAAGCGGCTGCTGTCCATGGAGCGTCGTATGAGTAGGAACTCCGACCTCAAACAGAAGTATGTCGACTTCATGCGAGAATATGAGCAACTGGGGCACATGTCGGTCTCGCGACTGGACTGGCGAAACGAGGAACATAATTTTCTTCCTCACCACGCGGTTTTGAAACCTTCCACCGGGAAGATACGCGTTGTTTTTGATGGGTCAGCTCCCACGTCTACCGGAGTTTCGCTGAATCAATGTCTGCATGCTGGACCGAAGTTGCACCACGAGGTGGGTGATGTATTGACCAACTTCCGTCGCCATGCCGTCGTCTTTGTGACCGATATCCGGATGATGTTTCGGCAGACTGTGATTCACCCGGACGATAGACGATATCAGCTCATATTATGGAGGGAGGATCCCAGAGATCCCATGCTAGTCTACGAGCTGAACACCAATACATACGGTCTGCGTTCGAGCCCCTTTGTGGCAATTTGCTCACTTGTGGAACTCGCTGAACGTGAGCGGTTACGATACCCTCGCGCATCCTTGGTTCTCAAGGAGGATGCATTTGTTGATGATATTTGTAAGGGCTCCTCTAGTGTCTAGGAAGCCTTGATTTTGCGAGATGAACTAATTGCTCTTCTCGGGGCTGGTGGTTATGAACTGAGGAAGTGGATGTCCAACTCACGTCAGCTTTTGTGTGACTTGCCAGACGACCACCAGCAGGAGCCTCATATTTTTGAGAATGCCAACACTCCAGATTTACTGTCTGTTTTGGGAGTGCAATACAGACCTGTCCAGGACACGTTCACCTATCGATTGGAGCTGCCAAGCCCCAAGGTCTGGACGAAACGGTTGGTTTTGTCTACAGTAGCTCGTACCTTTGACCCAAATGGCTGGATTAGTCCCGTAGTGTTTTGGATGAAGTGCTTCCTACAGGAACTTTGGTCAGCCGAAGTGTCGTGGGATGAGCCCCTCTCGGGCCGTTTGCTGCGAGATTGGGAGTCCTTCATGTCGTCTCTCCCCGACATTAACCGGGTTAGTATCCCTAGACATATACTGCCTAAGGGACGGTTTACGGCCAGCCTTCATGGCTTTTGTGACGCGTCTGAGAGTGGATACGCAGCCGTCGTATATGTCCGGACGGTTGATGATAGAGGAGCTGTTAAGTTCCACTTGCTAATTGCTAAGAGTAAGGTTGCTCCACTTCGGACTCGATTAACGATTCCGAAGTTAGAATTGTCTGGAGCTACTCTTCTGGTTCGTTTGATGAACCACTTTGTTGACACCCTGGGACGTAGTGTGGATTTTGAGTCGCTCTTTGCTTGGTCCGACAGTCAGGTTATCCTGTGTTGGATTAAGAACTCCGTCCACTCCCTGGAAGTATTTGTGGCCAATCGGGTATCCCAAATACAGGCCTCGAAGGCCACGTTGATTTGGCGCCACGTGCCAGGTGAAATAAACCCTGCTGACTGTGCATCACGTGGCAGCGAAGCCCCTCAGCTTATTGACCACACTCTGTGGTGGGGTCCCGAATGGTTGTTACAGCCGTCTTGGCCTTCCACACCAGCTGTGGTGAAGGCACCAAATCCGGGCTTGCGTGTTCACGCTGTCGAGACTATGGCGGCTCCAGAGCGGGAATTTTTATTAGACCGCTACAGTTCTCTGGACAAGTTGCTCGGCGTGACCGCTTGGATAAGAAGATTTATACGAAATTGTCGCCGGCCTCAGGACAAAGATTTGTGTCCGGTCCTCTCTCCGCAGGAGCGCCAAGATGCTCTTTTGCATTGGGTGCGTATGACCCAGTCTAGAGCGTTTGAACCGGAACTTAAGATTTTCCGTACCGGGACATCCAAATTAAAGGGACCCTTGGTGCGTTTGACTCCCTTTCTGGATGATAAGGGATTGTTGCGTGTAGGAGGCCGATTGAGGCACGCTAACTTGCCTTATAGATCACGTCATCCCCTGTTGCTCCCCAAGGACGGACCATTGGTGCGATTGTTGATCATTGATCGCCATGTGAAGAATGCTCATGCCGGATGTAATGCATTGACCGCGCTCCTCCAACGGGAGTTTTGGATTTTGTCAGCGCGAAGAATAATCCGATCTGTTATATTTCGATGTCTGCCCTGCTATCGTTTACGCCCCGAGACGATGCAGCCCCAAATGGGTGATTTGCCTGCTGATCGTGTGAATGAATCGATGACCTTCTTAGGAGTTGGAACTGATTTTGCGGGACCATTCACTATAAAAACGTCGCGACTCCGTAATGCTAAGACTGAAAAGGCTTACTTGTGTGTGTTTGTTTGTTTGGCCACTAAAGCCGTTCATTTGAAGGTGGTGAGTGCGCTCACCATGGACGCTTTCTTAGCAGCGTTAGGCAGATTTGTCTCCCGCCGGGGACTGCCTTCTCTAATTCGGTCCGATTGTGGGACGAACTTCAAGGGCACTGATAGACATATAAGAGAAGTTTGTGAATTTTTAGATAAAAATAATATTGAGATCGGATCCACACTCTCCCGTAGGGGGGTAACATGGCGATACTCCCCGCCGTCTTGCCCTCACTGGGGAGGGATTTTTGAATCTGTTGTAAAGGCCGCCAAGACTCACCTTCGCCGCGTTATTGGGGAGACTATTCTCACGTTCGAGGAACTCGCGACGGTGTTTCATAAGATTGAGGCGGTTCTCAACTCGCGTCCGTTATGTCCGTTGTCTACCGACGCGAACGATTTGCAGGCCCTCACGCCGGGCCATTTCTTGATAGGCAGACCACTTAACGCCCTGCCCGAGTATCCTTATAGAGATGTCAATCCAGGACGCCTTTCGCGGTTTGAGTTGCTCCAGCAGCTTACCCAGAGCTTCTGGCGCCGCTGGCACCTTGAATATTTACACATTTTGCAACAGCGCGTTAAGTGGTCAGATAAGACAAACCCACCGAGGGTTGGAGACCTCGTGTTAGTGAAGGACCCAAACCTGCCACCCTTACGTTGGCGTCGCGGACGCATTGTCCAACCTACTCTAGGGTCTGATGGTGTGCCCAGGTTTGCCGAGGTCCTAGTTGGGGATTCTGTTTTGAAGCGCGCGGTCGCTACTCTTTCTCGCCTCCCCTTAGACTGATTTGGCGGACAGTCCGGGACTGTCCGGAGCGGGGGGATGTTCACGCTCGAGGAAGAGCGAGTGGCAACACTGCATTTGTGGTCTGTGCAGTGAGAGCTTTTTTTGGCGGCCGGCCGCATGTGACATGTCAGTTGAGTTGAGTCGAAATGTCACGACATTGAATTAGGTTAGGATGATGTCCGGGCATCCATAAAATATAATACACAGTATATAACTAGCAAATTGTATTTTGCGCGGCGCACCTAATATCGGGGTGCGAAAGCCCGCTTTGTGTTGTGCAACGGTGTCAAAATCGCGTGTGTGAGCCGTGGTGGCCTAATAGGCATTTGTAGTGCTCCGGTCTCCACCGGTGGATCCACTGCAGAACTTCAGGAGCCGCGACTTCCTTCGAGCTAGCTCAGGAAGTCCACCGGCTACGGAGGAGACGGACGGAGGCAATTGGAATCGGGGTAAGCCACAATGCTTTCTATGAGCTGGTAGTAGGGTACAAAATTCAGCAATACAAGTCGGCGAAACGCCGACGTGGTGGTGTCTACCTTGGGCACCACCAATAATAATAACTCTTTATTTCAGACCTTTTACAGTCCATAGCGAGTTAGTAACAAAAATATTTTAATACTATGTTGGTGACTAAAATTTATTTATTTATTTAAACATTGTTTCAACAGCATACATTATACATATATATTTTATTACAGAATTACCCAAACATAAGCCAATTAATGAAACACATTATACTTCCAGTAAAAACAGAAACTTGGTAGTTGTGAGAATAAATTTAGTTATATAAACAGGTAAAATAACAACTCAAAGAAAACAATCAATGAAGACAATATTTGGTATGGCAGGCAGTTACTACCTACTATAAACTACAAGTACCTTAAAAATAACAACACAGAATTCAATGTCATCGCATGAAATAGTTATTTAATGATGCGTGCGGTGTGTCTCTGTGTGTAAGTGAACGCGAGTGAGTGCGAGTGTGTGTGTGTGTGTGTGTGTTGGTGCATCTGCAAAAAAAATATCTAAAGATCACTGCGTTCATATTCCAAAACAGCTGCGAATCAGAAAATACAATAATAAATATACGTGCAATTCTATAGCCCAGAAAATTGCAAAAATACATCCTTCATTTTCCACTCCAGCCTTCCAAAAAATGAATAAAACGTGTAAAAAGTAACGTTTTAGTTCGGTCACACAAAGCGTGTAAGTGGCATTAAAAGTCATGCAATTATCAACTATTCACCCTGCAATAATGAAGCTGCCATGCGCAAAAAGTTATCCTGGGAAACCTCGCCATAAGGATGGTTTACATGGAGATAGAATTTTAGAAAATATATAAAAAAATATTTTGAATAAATTATTTATTACGTAAAACATGTCAAGTACTTATTAAAAATTAGATAAAAAATTGAAATTAGAAATTAAATTATAAATATTACTACATATTAAAAATATTACATATTAAAATGTTAAAAATGTCAGGTTATCAATTCCGATTCTCAGATATTGTTACTCTGTGAATTGCAGTCCTAAATCTAAGTTTAGATGTGTTAAATAAATCAATATCAGAAAAGAATTTATTGTATGTTTTAGGTAATCTAACAGTCAAATCATTTGCCTCATAATTAGTACGCACTAATGGTATATAAAAGAGTTCAGTTTGTCGAGTTCTCTTCGTGGGAGCATTAAACTTAATGATTCTATTAGACAACTCAACACAGTCAACTCTTCCAGAGCAAATGTCATGCAATACAGACATATCTTGTAAATGGCGCCGAATAGTGAGCGAAATGAGACCATGTGTCTGACACAACTCAAAATAGTTGTCATTTTTGTTATTAGATCGAAAGCTTAAATATTTTAAGAACTTCATCTGTATTCGCTCAATACCATGTTCATGCGTTACATACTGCGGATTCCAAACAGTAGAACAGTACTCAAGAGTACTTCGTACGTAAGCATAGTATAGAACTTTTATGCAAGAAATGTCATCAAAATCCTTAGTGGTTCTAATTGGGATGATGACTGAATTATAATTTTTACGTCTCGTCATTAAATATTAAAATACCGTGGAAAAAGATGCAGTCCTGTGAAATTAGAATTAAAATCGGCTTAGAAATACATTAGATACAAGCATTTTAAGTTGTTAATTTGAAGGCGATTAAACAGAGAGATCCGACATCAACCGTGACGTCATTGTTGAGTACGGCCATATAAACTCCTTGTAAATTGCCGTTTTGCTAGAAAGAGATGGAGAAAAATCTTTCATACCTTATTTCTTGGTTGTTTTTATAGTTATTCGAAAACCGATTTTTTCTTTCTGTTTATTATATGAATGAGCTTCTATTAAAGCAAAAAAAATTTTTTAGTCATCTAGCCCATTATAAAGCCTAGGTTTTTATATGCTTTGTTGATAATGTGCCCGAAGTGAGCATTAACTGTCAATTTTGAATCCAAAGTTACACCTAGATCCTTCACAGAGTTAACCTTATTTATTATAGTATTATTTAGTTTATAGTCATATGTAATAGGATTTTTCCGCCTTGTAAATTGTATGTGTACACATTTCGCAGCGTTAACAGTTATTCTATTATTAGTGTAGGATTGTGAAAGTCTATCCAAATCCTCCTGTAGTTTTACGCAGTCTTGTATTGAATTAACTTTCATGTAAATTTTTGTATCTTCCGCATAAAGTATGAGTTTTGCATGTTTCAAGCATGAACCTATGTCACTTATAAAAGCTATGTAAAAAAGTGGACCAAGCAACGAGCCTTGCGGCACACCAGAAGGGATAGTTATACAATCTGAACGACTTCCACCCAAGACCACTGCTTGTCTGCGATTAGATACATAAGATTCCACCCATCGCAGTAAGTCACCATGTATGCCCAGATGGTACAGTTTACGCAATAGTATGACGTGATCGACACGGTCGAAAGCTTTTTCGAAATCCGTGTAGATCACGTCAACCTGAGATTGGAATCCCATATCCCTGTGCACGTCTCCAATAAATATACCCAGATTAGTGACTGTCGATCTACCCTTAACAAAACCATGTTGTTCGTCAGGTATTCTTTTTTTTATTATAGGATATATTTTACTATATACTGTTCTCTCTCTAAGCACTTACTAAAAACATTTAATATTGATATTGGACGATAATTTTCAATATTACATTTGGACCCCTTTTTGTGAATAGGGACTACGTGAGCTTCTTTCCACTTGGATGGAAAGACTTCTTCCGATACAGAACGATTGAACAACACAGACAAAGGGCAAGAAAGCGATTCGGCACATTTTTGAATAAATATTGGTGGGATCTGATCGCTACCGGCACCTTTATTAACAACTCGCAGACTGAGTTTTGAGAAACCGAAATTGAGTGTATGGAATCATGTGAGTCATTGTGAGCACCTAAATAATCTGGAGAGGTGTGTTGACTTACTGGTTGGATAAACATACGCTGAAAATAATCATTAAATGTAGCACAAATAGCATTACCCTCTGTTAACTTTCTGTTTTCATATGTCATGGAGCTAGGATACCCTGTGAGACATTTGCGCTTGGAGTTGACAAATGACCAAAGGAACTTTGGGTTTTTCCTAATATTGTCCTGACAGAATGACACATAATTATGATAGCACACATCTTACAAATTAATAATATATCACAAATTAATAATATATCGGACAAAAGAAATAAGAAATAGAAACAGAAACCCTGTTTACTCCTTTTTCAACTGCCTTTATTGTTTTACTACGAGTACCTTTATTGTAACCGCCTCCGTGGTCTAGTGGTTGAGACCACCGCGTGTTGATCGGGAGATCCGGGGTTCGATTCCCTATGGGGGCAGACGCTTTTCTGCTCGGTATAGTGGTAGGGCCTCTGAGTACGCCTGACTAGCTACCACCGTCGTACCTACGTTTGCCGCCATAATAACATTGTTGATAGCATCGTTGAGTTCGACAATTAGAGGTTCGATAGCCAACTCCTCAGTTGTCGAGGAGTCCAGGTGAAGGTCGCTTCCACCTTCGGCCTTATTGTCACTTACTTCTGTGTAGTATTTAAAAAAAGATACGAGGTTCTATAACACCATTCCGAAAAGTAAGTTTTCCAGATCCCGAACGGAGCTTCCATTGGGCGTGAAGAAGTTCCCGAGGAAGATTTCTCTAAAATAAGACAACCAGCGGAATTGCAGCTAGTGTATAAAAAATGTAGCTAGTGTTCTAGAATTTTAATGGCACTCACTAAAAAGGATTCATTGAAATAACGGCATAACTGCAAAACAGTACAAATTCCGCGCATTATAAAGTGTTCTCGTTTTGGCTTTTTATTATTAAGCTCGGCGATTTGCCGCCGCGTCGATGTAACAGGAAAAATATCTCGCAGCCTCACCCTACTCAGCTGAACAGAATAAGTGTAAATGGCTTAAATTAAAATTTGAAGAAAATAAGTGTCACTTAGTCTTTTTTACAACATCCTGTATTTGTTTCGAGTCTTGAATCGTCAATGCTCTTTTATGGTGTTTAGTAGCAAATTAAAGGCAGTAAGTGATTTTATGTTGACTTACACTGTCAAGCTAAAATTAGTAGTAGTTGACAAAACCTAGAACGCGTTAATATAACTACACACCGTAGTTGTGAAACCTTAATGATTGCATATAAGTCAATGTCGTGAAGTAACAAAAGCACCACAGGCGGTAAGATCGGAGGTCTACTCTATTTCTACGAAAAACGAAATTTCGAACGAAATTTCGCATATTTCCTATCACGGTTCACTTCGATTCGAATACTCGTTCAACCGAAAATAGTTTGACAGATATATACTCCAAACCTACTCTAATTTTAATCTCAAATTTACGAACATAATAGTGTTTTGATATTCGTCATTGTGAATTTTTAAGTAAGTCAATGTGAAATTGCTTTGCATGAGGAGTGTAAAGAGCGTAGAAAGACCCGACGACGTTGCCACGGAAATATTTTTTTAGCGCCGATTCCCGACTTTGTCATTTTAAACAAAATGGCCCTCAGTTGAATATTATTTGCGAATTATAATTAATAATTAAGAAGAGCATCGATTTGCAATGGGGTTACGGAGCTTGCCATTTAAAGCTATAAATCAAAATCAGTAATCATCAATATTATTATTAATAACATAAAAGCTCAAAATGTAGCTATCGATAAGTACCAATAAGATTTTTACTTACAATTTAGAATGCCTAACTTGAAAACAAACAACACAACGCAAAATGTAGCTGGGACTGAAACATCCCTTTCCAACAAATGTGTCGCGATAGCGGACCACAAATAAAAATCATTCGAAAACTTTGCTAAGCTACTTATGGAACTTCTGTTCATCTTCTATTTTATACAAACTCAAAATCCAAGAAACCGTGATTGTTTTCATTTTGCCAAAAATTTTTGAGATTACTAATAAATAATTTAATATTTTCTAAACAAGTCAACGAGAAAATCGCATACTCGTATATCGAAGAAAGGAATCACTCTTCTGACATTTCACTATACAAGTTATTTTTTTAGTTACAAAAAAAATTTTGTGAGCTCGTTCAGGCAAGCAAAGTGAACAACTTTCACTATGGGACCAACTTTGAAATCGCAAAAAAAAATCAGCTGTTCCATACAAATGTTCAACACTGAACCTAGATGTATGGAATAGCTGATTTTTTTGCGAATTCAAAGTTGGTCCCATAGTGAAAGTTGTTCACTTTGCTTATCTAAACGAGTACACAAAATTTTTTAGTAACTAAAAAATTTTGTGTACTCGGAAACCATTGGTTGCTCATATTTTGTTTCACTCTACTGACCCCGGAAACTTATTTGTTTCACTCTATTCACCCAACTTTACGGCATGTTCTCTATGGAAACGAAATTATTGTATGTATTCAAAAATGAAAAAGAGTAGCGACACTTTCGAAATTTCTTTTGATCTTCGTTCGTTGACGAAAGTTCGTTTTGGAGAATCAGAGTAGCAGCCCTGGATTTCCATAATTCCAACTCAATTTTTAACGGCATAAGGCGAGGTTCCTTCTTTACCAAAAATTAAAGGTAATAACTTTCTTATTCTTATTGGTTTACTTGTGATTAGCTCCGAGTAGGAACCTTGCCAGGATGCCCCCAAAAATGGCATCCTGGATCCGCCTCTGGCCTGAACACGGCCAACGGTGCATAATATTTGCGATTGATTGTGCAATCCTATAGATATGAAGCAGTAGACATAACACAAATAGAAATATGTTCTATGTGCAAGTAAGACACAAGAATACAAGGCACGAGAGCTCTTGAAGTTTTTATATTTTTTTAATACAAAATGGAGTCTTAGAGCTCAAAGGTAATTGACACAGGAACCATTAAAATAAGCATTTCAGCTTTACATAAGTGGCTCGTAAAGACTGTTAATTCTAGGGTGTGATTCGTAATAACCCCAGCAGAACTTCCTAAGCTCAGCACATGCGAGAGCAGTACGCGCTCAGAATAAAACAGCTTATTAAATTCTGGAACGAACTAGAGATGGGGTTAAACGCTATTCAATTTTAACGAGTTAGACGTTAATGTTATATGAAGCGTTAATTAACGAAAACGTTATTTTATCTACATTATTGAAAGTAACAATATAGTTAATACAACATTGATTTGTTTAGATTGCTTTGTCTAAAAGAGTTAATTTTAACCGTAAAAATACATAGTAGGTAAAACTTATGTATTTTTACAAATGGTAGGGTAATTTAAGTTAGCTTTAATCAATGAAAGAACAGGAATAAAAGTGAGCCTAGCTCAAAGTGACAAAAGTTACGTCATTAGAAAGCTTAATTTTTGTACAATCATTGGCAATTTATTTTAGTTCCTAAAACCTTTATTATTTATAAATAATATTTCAATATAAACCATAAAACGTATCCTTACTGGCATGACAGCATTCGTTGACGATAAAATTAACAGTGTGTTAAAAATATTACTTTCGTGTTTTCAGTTTCATTATAACAGCTCATATACGTCCCCACCGAGAGGCTCGGGCGTACCCTTAGTTAGAGTGTTTAGGCCTTAGTCAACCACGCTGGCCTAGTGCTGATTGGTTGAATTCACCAATCGGCACTGACCTTTGAATTTCCTCGCAGATGTTGCAGATTGCCTCACGATGTTTTCCTTCACCGTAGGTGCGTCGGACAAATGTACATAATGAAAATCGAATAACGAAAAAAACACATTGGTACATGGCGGTCTCGAACCCCGGACCTCCCGATTGGAAGGCAAGTCCCGAGTCTACAGCGCCACCGACGCTCCTTAAAACCACTTTATCAGTTTAAGCCACTTTATCAGTTTAAGCCACGTTGAATGATAATTTAAATTAACATGTTTAATAAGTTGTTATAACGCTTAACATTCACCACTGGAACGACCGCGTGCATTTGAGTAATATCTAATCAAATTACTCAAGGGTGAGAGCATTGTCCTTACCGTAATCAATATTTAATATATAAATGAGTATCTCAAATTCGAATTCAAAAACCTTCATTCAACATAGACATTTATATGTAATTACGAGTATTAGCGTCAAACACAATTGCAAGGAGTTGAAGGAGTTTACTCTAGTTCGGAATTCGGAAGAGCTTTCTCGAGAAGATCAGACAAGAAACTCGAAGGATTTGTCGTTTTTGTCTCCTCTTTTTTCCAACATTACAATAAAAGTTTTTCCGCGTATGTCATGATTTTCTAAATAAATAATTGTTATTAAATCAAGACTACCTATCATTACAGCTTCAATAAATAAATACCATTTTCATTACATAGTTCTTAATCTGAGGTGTTCCAATAAAATAAATCAGTCAAGTATTAATGTTACATAAATAGAAATTAATTAAAATAGAAACCTAAATCTATTACCTACCGCAATGCCTAATCATCTTTTGAAGTGGATAGACACTCTAAGATTGCGGCAACTGAAGTGGTGACACAGTTTGATATTGAGAAGCTCGGTGGCGTGATGGTTTGAAGATTTTGGATTTGATAATGAAAACAAAGAAACCTTCGCCATGGTTGGAATATGGATGGGTGACCAAAACTGTAATTTCGAGTCTTTCGTACTTCGAAAAGCACATAAGCCTGTAACTGTTTCGGACGAGTCCAAAGCTCTTAATTTCGATAAATTTAATTAAAGATGGATTTCAGGGTTCAGTACTAATATGGCCAAGTTATCGTCTATGAACCCTTTGTTGTAGTAGTAACCAGATTCTTTTGAGAGTAGAGTTTATGTTCATGTTTAAATTATTCCCTTGTTGTAAGAGTATTTGCATACTATAGATTAAGAGGGAGAGAAATGTAACTACATATAAGAATTTTTAAAAAAATTGAGGAAATGTTGAGCTCCATCCTGCGCCCCACATGGTGAGTGTCTATCCAAACCTGCCTTATACACTCCCCCCTTCCAGAACCACTCGGAAGTTCCTCAAGCCCTATCCTACCTAGCAATCCTACCTCTAATATCCTACCCCATAACATTAGTTAGCATCTGCTTTGACAAAAGTAATTTTACGTTAACAACCTCTCATTGTATACACCTCAGTCTGTGATGAATAGCTTATTTTTCTGTGAGCCACCCCCCTCCCAGACTCCTTACTCTCCTAAGCCACTGATAACAAACGTCATAGATGTATGTCAATAAGGGGTTTTGCAAATTTAAATAATACTAAACGTTAAGCGGAATGTGTTCAAAAATCCATTTTTCTGTGAGCCACCCCCCTCCCAGACTCCTTACTCTCTTAAATCTTTGAACACCGCGGTTAAATTCTTCGAAAACAAATTATAAAGATTCAAATAAATTGCAGATGCAACTAAGTCTATAGCTGCTACTAGTTTAGTTCAATAATACTTCCTAGAACCTAATGGACCTTATAACACAGAACATCAATTTGCACCATTAACAATAAACCAATAGTACTATTTGATTGACATATTTGATATTTGTTTCAATTTAGTTTTATTCTTCAGGCTGCAATCAATAACCTAAATTTCTGTGAGCCGCTCCCCTCCCAGGCTCCTTACTCTCTTAAGTCATTGAGACAGCGCTTCCGAATAATAAAAATAATAAATTTGATACTAGATGCAAACTTAGCTCATAACTATCCTATTCCACTAACATGTACCTACAAGATTAAAGTTTCGTACCTATACTATTTTAATATTATAGAAATCTTTGTTGCTTGTAGTATAAATTGATAATAAACTATACTATGTTGAGTCGGTCCTTAAAATTCCCTCCTAGTACTGCATTAGGCTTTTATTTCAACTAAATTAAATTTAATAAAATGAAATATGTGGTTATTCATTAGTTGCTTTAACAGAAATGAAATCTGAGGTGTTATGTGTCTTTCAACCAACCTGAATAAACCATAATAAGCCGTCGGAGATTCTGAACAATAGTCAGAACTAGCATGAACAAATATCGCCTCACCTACTTATTACCGATATCAGGACAAGTAGCCGGTTGTGAGGCGACTAAAGTCAGAGGGACTTAACCGTAGAGTTCAAAGGCCCCCTCAGAGACTGCAAAGACCTACAGGTCTCATCCAAGATATGGTAATATATCAATGGAATATAAGCGATAGCTATCCAACTGCTCCTTCTTCCCTATCCAGAATAACCTTTTGCCCATTATACTTTCCCCAAGTTGGAGCTTGTGTAGTGTACGAGTTTGGCATCATTGCAGCCTGTTCGCTGCGTGTAGAGTATGGATTTCCGTAAATATAATTGTTCTAGGTAAGCTATCATTTCAACTCGCCTAAGAACTTTATTTAACCTAACACCAAACATTACAGAAGTCCATTGAAGTGTAGTGTCATCTGGTCGAGCAATCAACAAATAAGGTCCAACACAAGTTCCTAGGTTAATTTAATAAAGCCATCATACCAACCTAACTATCCCACTTTAAACAAATCGAAACATCTCCCTAAATTCAAAACTTACAATCACTAACTCTTTAGTGTATATTGTGTATTATCTCGTAGGGTTTTAGCCAGTGAAACAAGGCTTATATTGTATTAATTATAATAGTTAAATATAGATATAGCGTTTCATTTCGCGGATCAATGAAAGAGAATACTAAGTTTTATCTTAATGGCACGTGTGCACGTAAATCAATTAGCGATAGAGTAAATGAATGTTAATAAAATATTTTTAATATAAAACATTTTAGGGGTCAAGTACAAATAAAATAGCAACCAAAGCATACCCGAATTAAAATAACAGAGAAGGTTCTAAACAAAACATATAAAATAAAATGTCAACAAATAACAACAAAATAACAAAATCAAAAAACCCGAATTAAAATATTCAGAGAATGTTCTTGACAAAACATATAAAATGTAATTTTAGTCAAGAAACATCAAAATAACAAAATCAAAAACCCGAATTAAAATATTCAGAGAATGTTCTTGACAAAACATATAAAATGTAATTTTAGTCAAGAAACATCAAAATAACAAAATCAAAAACCCGAATTAAAATATTCAGAGAATGTTCTTGACAAAACATATAAAATGAAATGTTAGTCAAGAAACATCAAAATAACAAAATCAAAAAACACGAATTAAAATAATCAGAGAATATTCTAGATAAAATATATAAAATAAAATGTTAACGAGTAACAACAAAATCAAAAACCCGAATTAAAATCAAATAAAATACATTTTACCATTTCAAATTGAATGATGAGTTCTTTTTAATAATTTAAATAGGGTTTAATAAAGATCATTCAATTTTCCATTGGCAACAAACAAATGACCTGCCTGGATTACTATTTATTTAGCTTTGTGAAGCAAAATAACTAAAATTAGGACAAATTAATCAATCTTCTACATTTTATTGATTTTACAATTTTAATTGAATCCAGGCAACCCTAAAATAAAACACAAACCTCTGTAGTCTTCTCGGTCTTGGATCTCCACCTTGGGTAGCTACCTACTAGGGTAGGAAAACTATGCTTTTGGATCCATAACTCAACCCTCCCCCTACCCAAAACACACTACTTAACAAATTATATTCGAATATACAAGCATGGAGATCCCAGACCTATCTCGCTCTGGAACAACTCTTGACGCTGAAATAAATGTTATAATTCTCTCCCCCCGTCCCCTTTCTACGATATAATTATATGAAACAGCCTTGTCAGGTATTTCGTATGTTTTAATTTTACCGCGAAGTGATATGGAGTGGTTAAGAAATACTGGATCACTCCGGGGCTAGTGCTTGCAAACTACTTTTTTTTTCTCTAATCTACCTTAATCTACACGCAGGCCTGTAAATAATAGAATTAGCTTATTCTACACTAGCCTCACCAGCACGCTTTTCCAACCACGACTGATTTGTCTTTTTCCCATATCACTTTAATTGACAACAATAAAAAGATTTCCTAGCCGCTACTAAACAATAATATGTTAACTAAACTATAATATATATATGTCTCCCATTGTTCCCCATTTCGACTTGTCTTTCGCTGCACTATAGAAACCTTTCATATTGTCGTCGTTATTTTCGTATTCGAGGCAAATTGTTATGTAATAAGTAAGTTTAATTTTAGTTCTTATAAATGCGTACTGTACTCTAGAATATGAAAACTAGCATGTAAATAGACTTCCACACAAAAAACAGCCTTCACCAGGAAGTGCCATCTTTCTTGCAAGGATAGTATTATCGTATAATTTTATTTATAAAATAATCCTGTCCCTGTTAGTCTATAGTTACAGTATCGTAACTGGCAATGTTTTTTTTTTATTTATTTTTTATTTAAACTAATATAAGTACAGTCCCTATACACCAGGGATGACTCCCTTAATAACTTATGTCCAATATAATACTCAGTCATTAGTTTGAATTTAAAGTATTCTGAATGTGTAATCTAAAAATTTTAAGAGGTTAACACCTCAGCTATTTGGATAAATTCTCCTAACACTTAAAACTAAATCCTTGAGATTACTCTACAATTTCACCTCGAGACTATTGAAAGAATCCAAATGCTTGCAATACAAAACAGTGTTATGTAAATGTGTATATAACCCCAATATATATAAAATATATTATCTTATATCTAGGTTCTTTTTTTTTTTTTGTAAATCTCCAATTAATTTTTTTTTTATTGAGTCAACTAAATATTTATGAGTGAACTTCAATTCAATTGGTTAATAATTGCTTGAAATTTAAACTGTAACTATTAATACCAAATTATTACGTCCACTGTATTAAAGTTTCAAAACAAACTTAAAACTAAACTTCAAGCAAAATATTACAAATTTCATTAATATTAAGCACGACCAATTGAAAAGAATAATATCTACCTTATTACTAAGTTCGTGTGAGATTGAGTATTATATTTGGACTAACACACACAAAATTCAAGGAATGTATAAAACATAATGCAAATAAAAGAACAAGATTTCAAGAAAATGTGTACCGCATCTCAACCGAAATTCGTGGACGAGACTCAGACCATTCTCTTGATACCTTCCTGATCTAAACCCCAAAATTGCTACTCTATTAACTGAAATGAAATTATTCTTTGACTAATGTGTCTGCCTAGAAAGCTCAGAAGTCATTAATTGGAATTTGACTCTAACTTTAAATGTAACGTCCATCTTTCAGTTTGTTTGCTACGCTCACTTTTTAAATTAGCTACTCTACGCTTATTGCATTTATATGTAGTGTATGTAAAATGAGTCGAGTACGGGAATATTGAGGACCTCTAGATAGTCGACATTATTTGCCCTAGGAAAGTACTCGCCAAACCCAACTCGTATGTAGGATTCACTGAAGGTATTCCCTCTCAGCTCTGCCGTAAGTGTTAAGCTGGCCGGTCTTGGGCGATATATTATTAGCACCCTAGCTCAACACAACTTTATGTTGAATCGCGTACAGTATTATTGTATGTGCAAATGTCTTGAATTATGTTTGTAACGCGTACTGTAAGTGTACTGTTAGTGTGATGTTTGTTTATGTATCGATTACGCTTATGCTCTACACTACGCATCAAATAAATCTCCAAACTAATAGATAGACTGATATTAAATTCCACAAAATAAAAATACCCGTAAAATTTCTAGGCAGACTATTCCTACCCCGTGCTCTATAACGAAACACCGTGAACATTCCTTCCTCAACAATAATTATAATTTCTAAATGAGCCTTTCGTCGTTTAATTAAGGTAAAATTCGAAGAATTTTATTTCAAAATAACAATTAGTTCTTTATATTTTTTTATTATTAGTCCTTCATGAGAAAATTGTTTAATAAAAACCTATTTATCGTGAAATTCGTAAACACACCCCCACAAACAGAAGAAATCTCAAGCAACAAAATCTTAAGGACTTACCGACTGCCGCTCGCACTTTGCGCACTATTAAACTTACACTTTCGCGACCGAACTTGAATAATAATCCCAAATCTTCCTCCCTTCGCCTTATATAGACCGGCCGATCCAGAAAACAAAGCGATTCAAGTCAACAAAACTCGCCTCAACCATTTTCTTGCTATCCTACTCCTGCGCAAGTGCCACGTCAGTTTTCTCTCCCTCTCTAACCTCAAACCAAACATTGCGAACGCAAGTCGCAACCATTTTTTTTTGCTATCCTACTCCTACGCAAGTGCCACGTCAGCTTTCTCTCCCTCTCTAACCTCAGTCGAACACTGCGATCGGCGCTTGAACGCTCCATAAAGAGCATACGAATTTGGGTATATACGACTCCTTCACTAATAGCAACATGATTAAAATTCTTAAACAAACAAACAACACAAAGTATTACACACACCATAATACCGAACATATAGGTTTATAATAGAAAAAAAAGGTGGAAAGGCTTCGTCTAATAGCTATTTAACTGTAAAATCCCGCTCGACGTCTTTTATTTATGAATTGTTAAAGTGTTCAATATTTTATTATTTTAACTGACTAACTAACCGTCCGTAATACATCAAAGCCAAAATTGATGAAATATCATACTATTGTAGTATTGTAAGGATTAAAATAAATAGTTCTATTCTTTTAGTTCAGAAGAACAATAGGTTGATAAAAAAAATCCTTCTCGATACCAATATCTCCACAATATGACCTTTTAATTCCGTAAAAAAATATATATAATTAAATGTATATCAAATGTACCCCTATTAATTATTTCTTGGAAAACTACTTGAATAGGCTACAATTGCATTTTACAAAAATGCTAAATCCCTGCTCCTAAAACATCGTTGACATTCATTCTCCGTGTAAAATTGCCGCTCTAAATCAAACAGGAAATACATTCTCCGTGCCAAATCCCCTTCTTAATAACTGATCTAATCTTATTTATAATGAGCTTATAAATGGTCATAGCTACTCGCCTTCTGTCTCTAATCTAACATCCCTTCTCAATTCTTATTAAATCATTACTACTAACCGATCAATTAACCTTTGATTCATGTACGAGACGATCGTTACAATCACCCCCTAAAATTTTAATGGTGAAAGGGTTTCACTATATCCGTTTCAACCAAATAAAATTTTACTGTCTAATTTTCAAAACTTTATTTATTATGAATGGCCTCCCTTCTCCCCACCAAATACACATAACAGGATTAAAGAACTAAATCAATGTTTTATTTTTGGTAAGTGTTTGTTGTTTTTTTTTTCATTAATAATTATTTTAATGAATTCAAAATCATTAAAATAAATCAGATAATTTAGGTGTATTTGAGCCATTTCCCGTCCCGACTGACTCTATATAATTCAACTCAATATTCATTTTCCCAACTTTTATAATTAAGACTTTATTAAATCTTACTCATTTCAAGAATTACAACGATAATAACCTATAACTAAACAATTATACATAATACTCTGAAATATTTATGACATTAAAATTCCCCTTCAACTGTTTTGTTTCAGGATCAATCAGCGTATATACATTCGAATTCGGTACAGCTGCAACAACAAATGGTCCTTCATAGAGTAATTGAAACTTTCTAGTAATTTTCATTTTTGCATCAGATTTATTAAACCTTTTAAGCTTTACGTAATTCTCCAATCTGATATTTAATCAACCTATGATAAAGATCATATTTGTTATTCCTAACCCTACTCGCTAATTTTGAATTTTGTCGAACCATTTCTTGTATGTCTCCAATGTTACTAAATGTTGATCTAAAGTACTTGTCGTGATAATAACCAGGTCGTCCAAGTAATTTACACAAAATCTTTAACGTCAGGTGTCAATATTTTATCTACTTAATATATATAGCTCTCTACTTAAACTATCGACGGATGTTTTTAATCCCTAAGACAATACGTTATAAAAATAAGATTTCCCATTAAAAGTAAAACCAGTGTACTTCCTACTCTCCTTTGTAATGGGGATCTGAAAATATGCATTATAAAGGTCTAATGTAGTTATGTATTTACCAAGAAATTAATTTAGAACGTCTATTTGCATCGGAGATTTTTTTGATTTCGGCAATCATATACTCATTTGATTCCCTGGCATCTAACAATATTCTAAGTGATCCATCCCTTTTTAGTGTGAATGTTAAAAAAACTACTGTAAGGTGTAGGCATAAGACTAATTATTCCTAATTCTCCCGTTTCATCCAACTTTTTTTGTATTTTAAACCTGTAAGAGTATAGCACTGGGTAAGACCTTTTTACAACTAGAGAATGCTCCATTAACTTAACGTCAACTTAATCTCGTGCTTATAACAATTGACATACCCTAGTTTACTTTTAAATACCGAGTTTGTTGATTGGCACTCATTGTTAAGTAATAAATCATTATTAGGTTTATAACTAACACGTATCTGATCTCTAATCACATCCCTCCTCTGTACAGTTTCAATTAAAATATGAATTTAAGAATCTAAATCATAATTATTTTGAATACTATTATCGGCCTATGCCGATATGATCACAATATTTTTGAAGTTGAATGGAAAATTTAATGCCATGATTTCTTATTCCTAAACTACCTATTTCCTGGGACCTAGTCCATCTTGAGCATTGTTTTCCAACAAATATCCCCTTTAACCTTGCGAGCTGGCGTATTACAGTTATCGGTTTCTTCAATTTATCTCTTGCATATTTACAGTTTTTCTCGTGAAAACTGAACCACCCTTATTTCAAATCCGTTGTCCGTTATCGATTTGAGTATTATTTGTCTTTGTTTAGACGTTGGCTTAGACGTAGTTTCGTGCTGATTAGAATTATACTTTTCGTAGAAACTCTGTTTATTTTATAGTGTTTCTATTCAACAATGCCCTGTTTCTATTCAACAAATTGTTGAATTGATTTCGGAAAAATGTCTCATAACATTAGCTACAAACAGTTGTTCTGGTATGTAGTGTATGTTGCCTGTCCTATCAAATTTAGTATTTTGTTCAGTCTCACATTTTTGACACTATTTTACGACGTAGAACATTCTGTTCCATTTCTTCCCAATACAATGCGTATTCAAAATCTTTTTTGAAATCATAAGATTTTGCCAACTAATCAAATAATCAACGATCAATTTTAGGTTCGCCATTTAGGCTATTTCTATCTTTTTTTCCACTTTCAGTAAATTTTGTAGAAAACTTTTCAAATTCTCAATAAAGGTAACGAGATGACCTGACTTTTTATCCGCAAATGATGGCTTTTCCAATAGAATATTTTGCAAATTATAAACAATTTTAGTGTATTTATTAGTATTATCTCGAATTTGTGGAGATTCAATTGGAATATCAGCTGAATTTTGTGTCGTTCTTGGAACATTTTTTATTTCCTCCTCTTGATTATTTTTTTTTTTGATAGTGTTCCAATAGTACGCTGCAGCAAGCGAACCATGCTATTAAAATTTGCCTTAGATCTCTTCCTAATTGTTGCTGGAATTTGTTTTTTATTTGATCTCTTCATTTTAAAAAATAATTATAGATTTAGAAAAATCACGATTCCGCAATAGTTTGATTAAATCAACAGATTCCCTAAAACAGAAAATAAAATGTCAAATGTGTTCCAATGTCTCCCTAAATCTACATAATTTTTCTCCTTGTTCTCAAATATAAAATAACTGTCAAAACACGAATAAACCCGAATGTATTTTTTAAAATAAACGTTAATAACGCACCGAAGTGCCCAAGCACTTTTCAGTAAAATAAGAATAGTAACAAAATAATAATAATAAAATGATAATAACAACAAAGTGTACAAGCAATTTTCAGAAATATAAGAATAATAATAAAAATGCACCCCCAAGGTAATTTAACCCTACTGAACATAAGGCAATTCATAAACTCTGAGCTCACTCCATTTCACGGACAGCAAATTGTAGGTTATAAAACCTACATGAATGTTGAATTATTAGTACATTCCCCTTTTTTTTATCCTGGTCACGGTACCTACCAAATTGTAACTGTTTCGGACGAGTCCAAAGCTCTTAATTTCGATAAATTTAATTAAAGATGGATTTCAGGGTTCAGTACTAATATGGCCAAGTTATCGTCTATGAACCCTTTGTTGTAGTAGTAACCAGATTCTTTTGAGAGTAGAGTTTATGTTCATGTTTAAATTATTCCCTTGTTGTAAGAGTATTTGCATACTATAGATTAAGAGGGAGAGAAATGTAACTACATATAAGAATTTTTAAAAAAATTGAGGAAATGTTGAGCTCCATCCTGCGCCCCACATGGTGAGTGTCTATCCAAACCTGCCTTATACACTTCCCCCTTCCAGAACCACTCGGAAGTTCCTCAAGCCCTATCCTACCTAGCAATCCTACCTCTAATATCCTACCCCATAACATTAGTTAGCATCTGCTTTGACAAAAGTAATTTTACGTTAACAACCTCTCATTGTATACACCTCAGTCTGTGATGAATAGCTTATTTTTCTGTGAGCCACCCCCCTCCCAGACTCCTTACTCTCCTAAGCCACTGATAACAAACGTCATAGATGTATGTCAATAAGGGGTTTTGCAAATTTAAATAATACTAAACGTTAAGCGGAATGTGTTCAAAAATCCATTTTTCTGTAAGCCACCCCCCTCCCAGACTCCTTACTCTCTTAAATCTTTGAACACCGCGGTTAAATTCTTCGAAAACAAATTATAAAGATTCAAATAAATTGCAGATGCAACTAAGTCTATAGCTGCTACTAGTTTAGTTCAATAATACTTCCTAGAACCTAATGGACCTTATAACACAGAACATCAATTTGCACCATTAACAATAAACCAATAGTACTATTTGATTGACATATTTGATATTTGTTTCAATTTAGTTTTATTCTTCAGGCTGCAATCAATAACCTAAATTTCTGTGAGCCGCTCCCCTCCCAGGCTCCTTACTCTCTTAAGTCATTGAGACAGCGCTTCCGAATAATAAAAATAATAAATTTGATACTAGATGCAAACTTAGCTCATAACTATCCTATTCCACTAACATGTACCTACAAGATTAAAGTTTCGTACCTATACTATTTTAATATTATAGAAATCTTTGTTGCTTGTAGTATAAATTGATAATAAACTATACTATGTTGAGTCGGTCCTTAAAATTCCCTCCTAGTACTGCATTAGGCTTTTATTTCAACTAAATTAAATTTAATAAAATGAAATATGTGGTTATTCATTAGTTGCTTTAACAGAAATGAAATCTGAGGTGTTATGTGTCTTTCAACCAACCTGAATAAACCATAATAAGCCGTCGGAGATTCTGAACAATAGTCAGAACTAGCATGAACAAATATCGCCTCACCTACTTATTACCGATATCAGGACAAGTAGCCGGTTGTGAGGCGACTAAAGTCAGAGGGACTTAACCGTAGAGTTCAAAGGCCCCCTCAGAGACTGCAAAGACCTACAGGTCTCATCCAAGATATGGTAATATATCAATGGAATATAAGCGATAGCTATCCAACTGCTCCTTCTTCCCTATCCAGAATAACCTTTTGCCCATTATACTTTCCCCAAGTTGGAGCTTGTGTAGTGTACGAGTTTGGCATCATTGCAGCCTGTTCGCTGCGTGTAGAGTATGGATTTCCGTAAATATAATTGTTCTAGGTAAGCTATCATTTCAACTCGCCTAAGAACTTTATTTAACCTAACACCAAACATTACAGAAGTCCATTGAAGTGTAGTGTCATCTGGTCGAGCAATCAACAAATAAGGTCCAACACAAGTTCCTAGGTTAATTTAATAAAGCCATCATACCAACCTAACTATCCCACTTTAAACAAATCGAAACATCTCCCTAAATTCAAAACTTACAATCACTAACTCTTTAGTGTATATTGTGTATTATCTCGTAGGGTTTTAGCCAGTGAAACAAGGCTTATATTGTATTAATTATAATAGTTAAATATAGATATAGCGTTTCATTTCGCGGATCAATGAAAGAGAATACTAAGTTTTATCTTAATGGCACGTGTGCACGTAAATCAATTAGCGATAGAGTAAATGAATGTTAATAAAATATTTTTAATATAAAACATTTTAGGGGTCAAGTACAAATAAAATAGCAACCAAAGCATACCCGAATTAAAATAACAGAGAAGGTTCTAAACAAAACATATAAAATAAAATGTCAACAAATAACAACAAAATAACAAAATCAAAAAACCCGAATTAAAATATTCAGAGAATGTTCTTGACAAAACATATAAAATGTAATTTTAGTCAAGAAACATCAAAATAACAAAATCAAAAACCCGAATTAAAATATTCAGAGAATGTTCTTGACAAAACATATAAAATGTAATTTTAGTCAAGAAACATCAAAATAACAAAATCAAAAACCCGAATTAAAATATTCAGAGAATGTTCTTGACAAAACATATAAAATGAAATGTTAGTCAAGAAACATCAAAATAACAAAATCAAAAAACACGAATTAAAATAATCAGAGAATATTCTAGATAAAATATATAAAATAAAATGTTAACGAGTAACAACAAAATCAAAAACCCGAATTAAAATCAAATAAAATACATTTTACCATTTCAAATTGAATGATGAGTTCTTTTTAATAATTTAAATAGGGTTTAATAAAGATCATTCAATTTTCCATTGGCAACAAACAAATGACCTGCCTGGATTACTATTTATTTAGCTTTGTGAAGCAAAATAACTAAAATTAGGACAAATTAATCAATCTTCTACATTTTATTGATTTTACAATTTTAATTGAATCCAGGCAACCCTAAAATAAAACACAAACCTCTGTAGTCTTCTCGGTCTTGGATCTCCACCTTGGGTAGCTACCTACTAGGGTAGGAAAACTATGCTTTTGGATCCATAACTCAACCCTCCCCCTACCCAAAACACACTACTTAACAAATTATATTCGAATATACAAGCATGGAGATCCCAGACCTATCTCGCTCTGGAACAACTCTTGACGCTGAAATAAATGTTATAATTCTCTCCCCCCGTCCCCTTTCTACGATATAATTATATGAAACAGCCTTGTCAGGTATTTCGTATGTTTTAATTTTACCGCGAAGTGATATGGAGTGGTTAAGAAATACTGGATCACTCCGGGGCTAGTGCTTGCAAACTACTTTTTTTTTCTCTAATCTACCTTAATCTACACGCAGGCCTGTAAATAATAGAATTAGCTTATTCTACACTAGCCTCACCAGCACGCTTTTCCAACCACGACTGATTTGTCTTTTTCCCATATCACTTTAATTGACAACAATAAAAAGATTTCCTAGCCGCTACTAAACAATAATATGTTAACTAAACTATAATATATATATGTCTCCCATTGTTCCCCATTTCGACTTGTCTTTCGCTGCACTATAGAAACCTTTCATATTGTCGTCGTTATTTTCGTATTCGAGGCAAATTGTTATGTAATAAGTAAGTTTAATTTTAGTTCTTATAAATGCGTACTGTACTCTAGAATATGAAAACTAGCATGTAAATAGACTTCCACACAAAAAACAGCCTTCACCAGGAAGTGCCATCTTTCTTGCAAGGATAGTATTATCGTATAATTTTATTTATAAAATAATCCTGTCCCTGTTAGTCTATAGTTACAGTATCGTAACTGGCAATGTTTTTTTTTTATTTATTTTTTATTTAAACTAATATAAGTACAGTCCCTATACACCAGGGATGACTCCCTTAATAACTTATGTCCAATATAATACTCAGTCATTAGTTTGAATTTAAAGTATTCTGAATGTGTAATCTAAAAATTTTAAGAGGTTAACACCTCAGCTATTTGGATAAATTCTCCTAACACTTAAAACTAAATCCTTGAGATTACTCTACAATTTCACCTCGAGACTATTGAAAGAATCCAAATGCTTGCAATACAAAACAGTGTTATGTAAATGTGTATATAACCCCAATATATATAAAATATATTATCTTATATCTAGGTTCTTTTTTTTTTTTTTTGTAAATCTCCAATTAATTTTTTTTTTATTGAGTCAACTAAATATTTATGAGTGAACTTCAATTCAATTGGTTAATAATTGCTTGAAATTTAAACTGTAACTATTAATACCAAATTATTACGTCCACTGTATTAAAGTTTCAAAACAAACTTAAAACTAAACTTCAAGCAAAATATTACAAATTTCATTAATATTAAGCACGACCAATTGAAAAGAATAATATCTACCTTATTACTAAGTTCGTGTGAGATTGAGTATTATATTTGGACTAACACACACAAAATTCAAGGAATGTATAAAACATAATGCAAATAAAAGAACAAGATTTCAAGAAAATGTGTACCGCATCTCAACCGAAATTCGTGGACGAGACTCAGACCATTCTCTTGATACCTTCCTGATCTAAACCCCAAAATTGCTACTCTATTAACTGAAATGAAATTATTCTTTGACTAATGTGTCTGCCTAGAAAGCTCAGAAGTCATTAATTGGAATTTGACTCTAACTTTAAATGTAACGTCCATCTTTCAGTTTGTTTGCTACGCTCACTTTTTAAATTAGCTACTCTACGCTTATTGCATTTATATGTAGTGTATGTAAAATGAGTCGAGTACGGGAATATTGAGGACCTCTAGATAGTCGACATTATTTGCCCTAGGAAAGTACTCGCCAAACCCAACTCGTATGTAGGATTCACTGAAGGTATTCCCTCTCAGCTCTGCCGTAAGTGTTAAGCTGGCCGGTCTTGGGCGATATATTATTAGCACCCTAGCTCAACACAACTTTATGTTGAATCGCGTACAGTATTATTGTATGTGCAAATGTCTTGAATTATGTTTGTAACGCGTACTGTAAGTGTACTGTTAGTGTGATGTTTGTTTATGTATCGATTACGCTTATGCTCTACACTACGCATCAAATAAATCTCCAAACTAATAGATAGACTGATATTAAATTCCACAAAATAAAAATACCCGTAAAATTTCTAGGCAGACTATTCCTACCCCGTGCTCTATAACGAAACACCGTGAACATTCCTTCCTCAACAATAATTATAATTTCTAAATGAGCCTTTCGTCGTTTAATTAAGGTAAAATTCGAAGAATTTTATTTCAAAATAACAATTAGTTCTTTATATTTTTTTATTATTAGTCCTTCATGAGAAAATTGTTTAATAAAAACCTATTTATCGTGAAATTCGTAAACACACCCCCACAAACAGAAGAAATCTCAAGCAACAAAATCTTAAGGACTTACCGACTGCCGCTCGCACTTTGCGCACTATTAAACTTACACTTTCGCGACCGAACTTGAATAATAATCCCAAATCTTCCTCCCTTCGCCTTATATAGACCGGCCGATCCAGAAAACAAAGCGATTCAAGTCAACAAAACTCGCCTCAACCATTTTCTTGCTATCCTACTCCTGCGCAAGTGCCACGTCAGTTTTCTCTCCCTCTCTAACCTCAAACCAAACATTGCGAACGCAAGTCGCAACCATTTTTTTTTGCTATCCTACTCCTACGCAAGTGCCACGTCAGCTTTCTCTCCCTCTCTAACCTCAGTCGAACACTGCGATCGGCGCTTGAACGCTCCATAAAGAGCATACGAATTTGGGTATATACGACTCCTTCACTAATAGCAACATGATTAAAATTCTTAAACAAACAAACAACACAAAGTATTACACACACCATAATACCGAACATATAGGTTTATAATAGAAAAAAAAGGTGGAAAGGCTTCGTCTAATAGCTATTTAACTGTAAAATCCCGCTCGACGTCTTTTATTTATGAATTGTTAAAGTGTTCAATATTTTATTATTTTAACTGACTAACTAACCGTCCGTAATACATCAAAGCCAAAATTGATGAAATATCATACTATTGTAGTATTGTAAGGATTAAAATAAATAGTTCTATTCTTTTAGTTCAGAAGAACAATAGGTTGATAAAAAAAATCCTTCTCGATACCAATATCTCCACAATATGACCTTTTAATTCCGTAAAAAAATATATATAATTAAATGTATATCAAATGTACCCCTATTAATTATTTCTTGGAAAACTACTTGAATAGGCTACAATTGCATTTTACAAAAATGCTAAATCCCTGCTCCTAAAACATCGTTGACATTCATTCTCCGTGTAAAATTGCCGCTCTAAATCAAACAGGAAATACATTCTCCGTGCCAAATCCCCTTCTTAATAACTGATCTAATCTTATTTATAATGAGCTTATAAATGGTCATAGCTACTCGCCTTCTGTCTCTAATCTAACATCCCTTCTCAATTCTTATTAAATCATTACTACTAACCGATCAATTAACCTTTGATTCATGTACGAGACGATCGTTACAATCACCCCCTAAAATTTTAATGGTGAAAGGGTTTCACTATATCCGTTTCAACCAAATAAAATTTTACTGTCTAATTTTCAAAACTTTATTTATTATGAATGGCCTCCCTTCTCCCCACCAAATACACATAACAGGATTAAAGAACTAAATCAATGTTTTATTTTTGGTAAGTGTTTGTTGTTTTTTTTTTCATTAATAATTATTTTAATGAATTCAAAATCATTAAAATAAATCAGATAATTTAGGTGTATTTGAGCCATTTCCCGTCCCGACTGACTCTATATAATTCAACTCAATATTCATTTTCCCAACTTTTATAATTAAGACTTTATTAAATCTTACTCATTTCAAGAATTACAACGATAATAACCTATAACTAAACAATTATACATAATACTCTGAAATATTTATGACATTAAAATTCCCCTTCAACTGTTTTGTTTCAGGATCAATCAGCGTATATACATTCGAATTCGGTACAGCTGCAACAACAAATGGTCCTTCATAGAGTAATTGAAACTTTCTAGTAATTTTCATTTTTGCATCAGATTTATTAAACCTTTTAAGCTTTACGTAATTCTCCAATCTGATATTTAATCAACCTATGATAAAGATCATATTTGTTATTCCTAACCCTACTCGCTAATTTTGAATTTTGTCGAACCATTTCTTGTATGTCTCCAATGTTACTAAATGTTGATCTAAAGTACTTGTCGTGATAATAACCAGGTCGTCCAAGTAATTTACACAAAATCTTTAACGTCAGGTGTCAATATTTTATCTACTTAATATATATAGCTCTCTACTTAAACTATCGACGGATGTTTTTAATCCCTAAGACAATACGTTATAAAAATAAGATTTCCCATTAAAAGTAAAACCAGTGTACTTCCTACTCTCCTTTGTAATGGGGATCTGAAAATATGCATTATAAAGGTCTAATGTAGTTATGTATTTACCAAGAAATTAATTTAGAACGTCTATTTGCATCGGAGATTTTTTTGATTTCGGCAATCATATACTCATTTGATTCCCTGGCATCTAACAATATTCTAAGTGATCCATCCCTTTTTAGTGTGAATGTTAAAAAAACTACTGTAAGGTGTAGGCATAAGACTAATTATTCCTAATTCTCCCGTTTCATCCAACTTTTTTTGTATTTTAAACCTGTAAGAGTATAGCACTGGGTAAGACCTTTTTACAACTAGAGAATGCTCCATTAACTTAACGTCAACTTAATCTCGTGCTTATAATAATTGACATACCCTAGTTTACTTTTAAATACCGAGTTTGTTGATTGGCACTCATTGTTAAGTAATAAATCATTATTAGGTTTATAACTAACACGTATCTGATCTCTAATCACATCCCTCCTCTGTACAGTTTCAATTAAAATATGAATTTAAGAATCTAAATCATAATTATTTTGAATACTATTATCGGCCTATGCCGATATGATCACAATATTTTTGAAGTTGAATGGAAAATTTAATGCCATGATTTCTTATTCCTAAACTACCTATTTCCTGGGACCTAGTCCATCTTGAGCATTGTTTTCCAACAAATATCCCCTTTAACCTTGCGAGCTGGCGTATTACAGTTATCGGTTTCTTCAATTTATCTCTTGCATATTTACAGTTTTTCTCGTGAAAACTGAACCACCCTTATTTCAAATCCGTTGTCCGTTATCGATTTGAGTATTATTTGTCTTTGTTTAGACGTTGGCTTAGACGTAGTTTCGTGCTGATTAGAATTATACTTTTCGTAGAAACTCTGTTTATTTTATAGTGTTTCTATTCAACAATGCCCTGTTTCTATTCAACAAATTGTTGAATTGATTTCGGAAAAATGTCTCATAACATTAGCTACAAACAGTTGTTCTGGTATGTAGTGTATGTTGCCTGTCCTATCAAATTTAGTATTTTGTTCAGTCTCACATTTTTGACACTATTTTACGACGTAGAACATTCTGTTCCATTTCTTCCCAATACAATGCGTATTCAAAATCTTTTTTGAAATCATAAGATTTTGCCAACTAATCAAATAATCAACGATCAATTTTAGGTTCGCCATTTAGGCTATTTCTATCTTTTTTTCCACTTTCAGTAAATTTTGTAGAAAACTTTTCAAATTCTCAATAAAGGTAACGAGATGACCTGACTTTTTATCCGCAAATGATGGCTTTTCCAATAGAATATTTTGCAAATTATAAACAATTTTAGTGTATTTATTAGTATTATCTCGAATTTGTGGAGATTCAATTGGAATATCAGCTGAATTTTGTGTCGTTCTTGGAACATTTTTTATTTCCTCCTCTTGATTATTTTTTTTTTTGATAGTGTTCCAATAGTACGCTGCAGCAAGCGAACCATGCTATTAAAATTTGCCTTAGATCTCTTCCTAATTGTTGCTGGAATTTGTTTTTTATTTGATCTCTTCATTTTAAAAAATAATTATAGATTTAGAAAAATCACGATTCCGCAATAGTTTGATTAAATCAACAGATTCCCTAAAACAGAAAATAAAATGTCAAATGTGTTCCAATGTCTCCCTAAATCTACATAATTTTTCTCCTTGTTCTCAAATATAAAATAACTGTCAAAACACGAATAAACCCGAATGTATTTTTTAAAATAAACGTTAATAACGCACCGAAGTGCCCAAGCACTTTTCAGTAAAATAAGAATAGTAACAAAATAATAATAATAAAATGATAATAACAACAAAGTGTACAAGCAATTTTCAGAAATATAAGAATAATAATAAAAATGCACCCCCAAGGTAATTTAACCCTACTGAACATAAGGCAATTCATAAACTCTGAGCTCACTCCATTTCACGGACAGCAAATTGTAGGTTATAAAACCTACATGAATGTTGAATTATTAGTACATTCCCCTTTTTTTTATCCTGGTCACGGTACCTACCAAATTGTAACTGTTTCGGACGAGTCCAAAGCTCTTAATTTCGATAAATTTAATTAAAGATGGATTTCAGGGTTCAGTACTAATATGGCCAAGTTATCGTCTATGAACCCTTTGTTGTAGTAGTAACCAGATTCTTTTGAGAGTAGAGTTTATGTTCATGTTTAAATTATTCCCTTGTTGTAAGAGTATTTGCATACTATAGATTAAGAGGGAGAGAAATGTAACTACATATAAGAATTTTTAAAAAAATTGAGGAAATGTTGAGCTCCATCCTGCGCCCCACATGGTGAGTGTCTATCCAAACCTGCCTTATACACTTCCCCCTTCCAGAACCACTCGGAAGTTCCTCAAGCCCTATCCTACCTAGCAATCCTACCTCTAATATCCTACCCCATAACATTAGTTAGCATCTGCTTTGACAAAAGTAATTTTACGTTAACAACCTCTCATTGTATACACCTCAGTCTGTGATGAATAGCTTATTTTTCTGTGAGCCACCCCCCTCCCAGACTCCTTACTCTCCTAAGCCACTGATAACAAACGTCATAGATGTATGTCAATAAGGGGTTTTGCAAATTTAAATAATACTAAACGTTAAGCGGAATGTGTTCAAAAATCCATTTTTCTGTAAGCCACCCCCCTCCCAGACTCCTTACTCTCTTAAATCTTTGAACACCGCGGTTAAATTCTTCGAAAACAAATTATAAAGATTCAAATAAATTGCAGATGCAACTAAGTCTATAGCTGCTACTAGTTTAGTTCAATAATACTTCCTAGAACCTAATGGACCTTATAACACAGAACATCAATTTGCACCATTAACAATAAACCAATAGTACTATTTGATTGACATATTTGATATTTGTTTCAATTTAGTTTTATTCTTCAGGCTGCAATCAATAACCTAAATTTCTGTGAGCCGCTCCCCTCCCAGGCTCCTTACTCTCTTAAGTCATTGAGACAGCGCTTCCGAATAATAAAAATAATAAATTTGATACTAGATGCAAACTTAGCTCATAACTATCCTATTCCACTAACATGTACCTACAAGATTAAAGTTTCGTACCTATACTATTTTAATATTATAGAAATCTTTGTTGCTTGTAGTATAAATTGATAATAAACTATACTATGTTGAGTCGGTCCTTAAAATTCCCTCCTAGTACTGCATTAGGCTTTTATTTCAACTAAATTAAATTTAATAAAATGAAATATGTGGTTATTCATTAGTTGCTTTAACAGAAATGAAATCTGAGGTGTTATGTGTCTTTCAACCAACCTGAATAAACCATAATAAGCCGTCGGAGATTCTGAACAATAGTCAGAACTAGCATGAACAAATATCGCCTCACCTACTTATTACCGATATCAGGACAAGTAGCCGGTTGTGAGGCGACTAAAGTCAGAGGGACTTAACCGTAGAGTTCAAAGGCCCCCTCAGAGACTGCAAAGACCTACAGGTCTCATCCAAGATATGGTAATATATCAATGGAATATAAGCGATAGCTATCCAACTGCTCCTTCTTCCCTATCCAGAATAACCTTTTGCCCATTATACTTTCCCCAAGTTGGAGCTTGTGTAGTGTACGAGTTTGGCATCATTGCAGCCTGTTCGCTGCGTGTAGAGTATGGATTTCCGTAAATATAATTGTTCTAGGTAAGCTATCATTTCAACTCGCCTAAGAACTTTATTTAACCTAACACCAAACATTACAGAAGTCCATTGAAGTGTAGTGTCATCTGGTCGAGCAATCAACAAATAAGGTCCAACACAAGTTCCTAGGTTAATTTAATAAAGCCATCATACCAACCTAACTATCCCACTTTAAACAAATCGAAACATCTCCCTAAATTCAAAACTTACAATCACTAACTCTTTAGTGTATATTGTGTATTATCTCGTAGGGTTTTAGCCAGTGAAACAAGGCTTATATTGTATTAATTATAATAGTTAAATATAGATATAGCGTTTCATTTCGCGGATCAATGAAAGAGAATACTAAGTTTTATCTTAATGGCACGTGTGCACGTAAATCAATTAGCGATAGAGTAAATGAATGTTAATAAAATATTTTTAATATAAAACATTTTAGGGGTCAAGTACAAATAAAATAGCAACCAAAGCATACCCGAATTAAAATAACAGAGAAGGTTCTAAACAAAACATATAAAATAAAATGTCAACAAATAACAACAAAATAACAAAAATCAAAAAACCCGAATTAAAATATTCAGAGAATGTTCTTGACAAAACATATAAAATGTAATTTTAGTCAAGAAACATCAAAATAACAAAATCAAAAACCCGAATTAAAATATTCAGAGAATGTTCTTGACAAAACATATAAAATGTAATTTTAGTCAAGAAACATCAAAATAACAAAATCAAAAACCCGAATTAAAATATTCAGAGAATGTTCTTGACAAAACATATAAAATGAAATGTTAGTCAAGAAACATCAAAATAACAAAATCAAAAAACACGAATTAAAATAATCAGAGAATATTCTAGATAAAATATATAAAATAAAATGTTAACGAGTAACAACAAAATCAAAAACCCGAATTAAAATCAAATAAAATACATTTTACCATTTCAAATTGAATGATGAGTTCTTTTTAATAATTTAAATAGGGTTTAATAAAGATCATTCAATTTTCCATTGGCAACAAACAAATGACCTGCCTGGATTACTATTTATTTAGCTTTGTGAAGCAAAATAACTAAAATTAGGACAAATTAATCAATCTTCTACATTTTATTGATTTTACAATTTTAATTGAATCCAGGCAACCCTAAAATAAAACACAAACCTCTGTAGTCTTCTCGGTCTTGGATCTCCACCTTGGGTAGCTACCTACTAGGGTAGGAAAACTATGCTTTTGGATCCATAACTCAACCCTCCCCCTACCCAAAACACACTACTTAACAAATTATATTCGAATATACAAGCATGGAGATCCCAGACCTATCTCGCTCTGGAACAACTCTTGACGCTGAAATAAATGTTATAATTCTCTCCCCCCGTCCCCTTTCTACGATATAATTATATGAAACAGCCTTGTCAGGTATTTCGTATGTTTTAATTTTACCGCGAAGTGATATGGAGTGGTTAAGAAATACTGGATCACTCCGGGGCTAGTGCTTGCAAACTACTTTTTTTTTCTCTAATCTACCTTAATCTACACGCAGGCCTGTAAATAATAGAATTAGCTTATTCTACACTAGCCTCACCAGCACGCTTTTCCAACCACGACTGATTTGTCTTTTTCCCATATCACTTTAATTGACAACAATAAAAAGATTTCCTAGCCGCTACTAAACAATAATATGTTAACTAAACTATAATATATATATGTCTCCCATTGTTCCCCATTTCGACTTGTCTTTCGCTGCACTATAGAAACCTTTCATATTGTCGTCGTTATTTTCGTATTCGAGGCAAATTGTTATGTAATAAGTAAGTTTAATTTTAGTTCTTATAAATGCGTACTGTACTCTAGAATATGAAAACTAGCATGTAAATAGACTTCCACACAAAAAACAGCCTTCACCAGGAAGTGCCATCTTTCTTGCAAGGATAGTATTATCGTATAATTTTATTTATAAAATAATCCTGTCCCTGTTAGTCTATAGTTACAGTATCGTAACTGGCAATGTTTTTTTTTTATTTATTTTTTATTTAAACTAATATAAGTACAGTCCCTATACACCAGGGATGACTCCCTTAATAACTTATGTCCAATATAATACTCAGTCATTAGTTTGAATTTAAAGTATTCTGAATGTGTAATCTAAAAATTTTAAGAGGTTAACACCTCAGCTATTTGGATAAATTCTCCTAACACTTAAAACTAAATCCTTGAGATTACTCTACAATTTCACCTCGAGACTATTGAAAGAATCCAAATGCTTGCAATACAAAACAGTGTTATGTAAATGTGTATATAACCCCAATATATATAAAATATATTATCTTATATCTAGGTTCTTTTTTTTTTTTTTGTAAATCTCCAATTAATTTTTTTTTTATTGAGTCAACTAAATATTTATGAGTGAACTTCAATTCAATTGGTTAATAATTGCTTGAAATTTAAACTGTAACTATTAATACCAAATTATTACGTCCACTGTATTAAAGTTTCAAAACAAACTTAAAACTAAACTTCAAGCAAAATATTACAAATTTCATTAATATTAAGCACGACCAATTGAAAAGAATAATATCTACCTTATTACTAAGTTCGTGTGAGATTGAGTATTATATTTGGACTAACACACACAAAATTCAAGGAATGTATAAAACATAATGCAAATAAAAGAACAAGATTTCAAGAAAATGTGTACCGCATCTCAACCGAAATTCGTGGACGAGACTCAGACCATTCTCTTGATACCTTCCTGATCTAAACCCCAAAATTGCTACTCTATTAACTGAAATGAAATTATTCTTTGACTAATGTGTCTGCCTAGAAAGCTCAGAAGTCATTAATTGGAATTTGACTCTAACTTTAAATGTAACGTCCATCTTTCAGTTTGTTTGCTACGCTCACTTTTTAAATTAGCTACTCTACGCTTATTGCATTTATATGTAGTGTATGTAAAATGAGTCGAGTACGGGAATATTGAGGACCTCTAGATAGTCGACATTATTTGCCCTAGGAAAGTACTCGCCAAACCCAACTCGTATGTAGGATTCACTGAAGGTATTCCCTCTCAGCTCTGCCGTAAGTGTTAAGCTGGCCGGTCTTGGGCGATATATTATTAGCACCCTAGCTCAACACAACTTTATGTTGAATCGCGTACAGTATTATTGTATGTGCAAATGTCTTGAATTATGTTTGTAACGCGTACTGTAAGTGTACTGTTAGTGTGATGTTTGTTTATGTATCGATTACGCTTATGCTCTACACTACGCATCAAATAAATCTCCAAACTAATAGATAGACTGATATTAAATTCCACAAAATAAAAATACCCGTAAAATTTCTAGGCAGACTATTCCTACCCCGTGCTCTATAACGAAACACCGTGAACATTCCTTCCTCAACAATAATTATAATTTCTAAATGAGCCTTTCGTCGTTTAATTAAGGTAAAATTCGAAGAATTTTATTTCAAAATAACAATTAGTTCTTTATATTTTTTTATTATTAGTCCTTCATGAGAAAATTGTTTAATAAAAACCTATTTATCGTGAAATTCGTAAACACACCCCCACAAACAGAAGAAATCTCAAGCAACAAAATCTTAAGGACTTACCGACTGCCGCTCGCACTTTGCGCACTATTAAACTTACACTTTCGCGACCGAACTTGAATAATAATCCCAAATCTTCCTCCCTTCGCCTTATATAGACCGGCCGATCCAGAAAACAAAGCGATTCAAGTCAACAAAACTCGCCTCAACCATTTTCTTGCTATCCTACTCCTGCGCAAGTGCCACGTCAGTTTTCTCTCCCTCTCTAACCTCAAACCAAACATTGCGAACGCAAGTCGCAACCATTTTTTTTTGCTATCCTACTCCTACGCAAGTGCCACGTCAGCTTTCTCTCCCTCTCTAACCTCAGTCGAACACTGCGATCGGCGCTTGAACGCTCCATAAAGAGCATACGAATTTGGGTATATACGACTCCTTCACTAATAGCAACATGATTAAAATTCTTAAACAAACAAACAACACAAAGTATTACACACACCATAATACCGAACATATAGGTTTATAATAGAAAAAAAAGGTGGAAAGGCTTCGTCTAATAGCTATTTAACTGTAAAATCCCGCTCGACGTCTTTTATTTATGAATTGTTAAAGTGTTCAATATTTTATTATTTTAACTGACTAACTAACCGTCCGTAATACATCAAAGCCAAAATTGATGAAATATCATACTATTGTAGTATTGTAAGGATTAAAATAAATAGTTCTATTCTTTTAGTTCAGAAGAACAATAGGTTGATAAAAAAAATCCTTCTCGATACCAATATCTCCACAATATGACCTTTTAATTCCGTAAAAAAATATATATAATTAAATGTATATCAAATGTACCCCTATTAATTATTTCTTGGAAAACTACTTGAATAGGCTACAATTGCATTTTACAAAAATGCTAAATCCCTGCTCCTAAAACATCGTTGACATTCATTCTCCGTGTAAAATTGCCGCTCTAAATCAAACAGGAAATACATTCTCCGTGCCAAATCCCCTTCTTAATAACTGATCTAATCTTATTTATAATGAGCTTATAAATGGTCATAGCTACTCGCCTTCTGTCTCTAATCTAACATCCCTTCTCAATTCTTATTAAATCATTACTACTAACCGATCAATTAACCTTTGATTCATGTACGAGACGATCGTTACAAGCCGTTGATCCCAGTTGCTATTGCAGCCGTTTCTACCCACTAATCCGCATTAGGCCAGCGTGGTGTTATGGGCCATACTTTTCACGTTTTCCTTCTATGTAAAACGCGATTCTCGTAGTAAAAGTATTAGCTAGATAGTGTACTAATGAGACTATTGTTACTTATTTTTTTGTGATTACCCTTGTTTTCTGAAGATATGATGTCGCAGAAGGAGGCTGCGGAGCGGATGCGGGAAGAAAATTCTATTGTTGCCCTACGCCACAGGCGGATTAGAAGGGACCTCTTCGTGGGCGCTCTCCACCCACTCTAAGCAACTGAGGAGGGGTTAACCCAGTCAAAGGGGTTACTCTATCTGGCGGAATTCGGCCGCTGGGCACTTCGACCTTCCACCTTGTGCAGGCGCTATAAGGACACGGCTGCTTTGGTAGATACCTGCACAGAGTCACTGTAAGGGAGGAGGATGCTCGTTACCGCCTTACTGCCTTACATGAACCGCTCAGCGCGTGATATTGTGGTCGTGGATGGGGCGGATCTCACACTGCCGCTTTGGTAAGAGCTATGTTCACCAAGCGGGCACCCTGGGATGCCACTTCCCATTTCTGCAAAGAAATGATGGAAGCAAGGGAGCGTCACGAGCGAGAGTGTGAGCTTGACCGTCGAAGGGCAGGGCAGCGATGGAGGCTACAATGCTCTAACTCCGCCGCCCTAGTGGGGGTCAGCGGATGACACGGTTGGGTGCCATGTCGGTATGCAGCTAAGGGATACTAGCTGCTCCCTGCTCCCATACTTCTGACGGAGAGGGAGCCCGTACTATTCTACGTAAGGGGCTTAATGGGGCAGGCCAAGTGACTTTCGCTTGCCCCGCGCATGCACATAGTCGCTCATTTATGGCCGGAGGGGTATTCCCGAGGGGTTTAGTAGGTAGTGGCGTTCCTCAGCCTTGAAGTCAGACGCACCCTGGCCCCTATCTAAGGGGCGTGGATGGTGGGCAAACGCATTCCCCTCGTAAATAAGGCGGTATTATGCAGGTAGAGGCAGCATAAGGTTGTAACATCATATCCGAGAGTCAGGCATGCATTTGATATGCATAGCCCTGCTGCCCGAATTAAACTGGTTAGCGTTAATATTCATTATAGTTGCGGCAAGATCAAACAACCGCCATAATTAGTCAGCTAATAAGTTTCACGCTCAGCGTTCATAAATTTAATCAGTCATGTCAGTCGCGAACTAAAATTTAAATTGTTTCGAGCAAGTAGGTAAAGCGATTATGCGAGTACGGTTATTGTAATATGTGTTCGACATTCAAAGAAAGAATGACTCTCCATTTAGCAAAAATATGGTAAATTTTGGTTCTTATAGTTTTGTTCCAATATATTCTGTCGACTCGTCAATGTCAATGAAGATCACAATTAATTGTTTTTTATATTTCCGTAAACCATATCACAACATTGAATTCAACTTTTCAATACAAGATGTCGGTGTTAAAATAGTTATTTGTTATACATGAGTGCAAAGTTGCTTTTTAACCGCGTGCTCAACTTTGATGACCAAGCAAGCGAAGGATTCTAAAATTGAATCACGAGCGCAGCGAGTGATTCAAAACTTAGAATCCTGAGCGTCAGCGAAGGAATCAAAAGAGTACAAGTTGAAAAATCTTTGCACTCGAGTGCAACACGTAACTTTTCAACCCCCCTCAGCGAGGAAATGACTAAATGCAAAATAAAACATTAACAATCACAAGATACTTTCATTTCAGTTTAGGTACATATTTACTACAACATTAAAATAAACTTCTTCGTCGCTGGAATCACTCATTTTCGTTTTTTTTTACTTGTTTTCAAGTTTCTTATAACAATACGACGTCAAAACAAAATGGCGCGCGCAAAGCGAATTAAAAACAAAAGTACACCAAGGAGAATCAGAGTCTGAGTTTTTAACAAATTTAAAAAAAGTTATATGAAGTGACGAGCTGTCAACAGAACCGATAAATTCGGCACCATGGAGATGGAAGTAAATAGGTTTAATGATGTTTGAAATGAAATCACATACCTAGTGCACGCGATGTTCTAAATTCAAATTTACTTTAACCTCAAGCGGATAAAAACGGCTTTGGCGGTCAGATATCAAACAGCAAAAATACTCTTTCTGAGATGGGGGGATGAAAAAAGGTTTATTGTTGTTATTTCAAATATATTTGTTATTCTTAATCCATCTAATTTTTACACAACAAGGATCTTGGCCTTCTTCACACCTGATGGTAATTGATGATAAGGCCGAAGGTGGAGACGAGCTTCACCTGGACTCTAGACTGGTTTTTGTGGCAGCTACTGTACCAATTAGATTTAGATCCTTAATGCGGGAAGCTCATAAAATGTAAATGGTTGAAATGAACGTCAATTTGTCATTGCTTTGATTTCAACAGAAACATATTAATGTAATTACTTACAAAATATCTTGTAGAGCTTCAATTTGAAGAAATTAAAATTCATTATAATACCTCTATATTCAGTGTATCAAAATATTTTTCAGGCCTCTAATTTCTTGGTAACAACTAATTCCCTCGATTGAATATTAATTTATTTAAAGAAGGCATTTTTGTAATTTACTTCATGTATTTAAAGGAAATTAATATTTTTATATTTAGAATAAATACTAAAGAGAGTCGATTTAGGCTTACTGGTGTGAATGTGTGTTAGGTATTTATTGATAATTTGTAGGAAGCTATTATACTCGTCACTCCCAAAATTTTTGGAAAATATAGAAAGAACCGCAGAAAGATTAAACTTTGATAATCTAACTTTTTGTTTCCTCTATTCGTGAAAGTTCTCATAATCAAGGAAGTTATATAATAACTCCTTATATTGACTATAATAACTTCCTTGCTTCCAATATCCAAACATGCGTAGAATCACGGTAATAGTATAATACTATTACCGTGGTAAAATGAATCCCCTTTTATTCATCGTCTATTTTCATAAATCTTAATTATACTTGGGATGTATGCGCATACGTTTTTTAAACATCGGACACATTAGTTTCGGACTAAATAACGTTGACATTAATAGGTGCCTTAAAATGTAAAACAAATAAATAATTGTTTTGATTTTATAATGACCAGAGCTGACTAGCTGGTACCACCATGTTACCTGTTTCCACAGAAGATATATCTATTTCTGCTGCCAAGCAGCGGGGCTTGCATTTTGTGTTCGCTGTTTGAAGAACAAGACAGGCAGTGAAGTTGATGGGTACTGACTGGTTACTGGTGACTTGACGTCATTATGTCACAAGTTGGCAACGTGCAATCGGCTTCAATAGTAGATAAGCATATTAGTACCATGTAATACCAACTATTAACAATGCAATATAGGTGTAACCAATCCTATTAAATAAGTTGGAGCAAATAGGGGTACGCGGTGTAGTCTTAAATATGTTTGAAAGCTACCTTAGTGGAAGATCCCAGTGTGTGACTGTTGGTAATGTTATAAGTGATGAGAGTTCTATCATCTCCGGCGTTCCTCGGGGTAGTGTCCTTGGACCCACTTTATTTCTGGTTTTTATTAATGAGCTATGTAAATTGGCTCTACCCAATTGCAGTATCGTGACGTATGCCGATGATACCGCCATTCTCGTTGATGGGGTAAATTGGGAGGCAACCCGTATTTCTGCAGAGAATGCTTTGGATGCAGTTATTGCATGGCTTCGGAAAAATAAGCTATCATTAAACGTTGGGAAGACTTGTTTCGTTACGTTTGCACCTAAACTTTAATCACAACCGGACCCTACATTTAAACTTATTGCCCACAAGGGACATTCCTGTACCATTGGCAACAGTTTCTGCACTGAAGGCGAATGTGTCTCTATCTCTCGGTCAAATAACGTTAGATATTTGGGTGTGATAGTTGACAGTGTAATGTCGTGGAAGGAACATATCAAGTCAATTTCTTCTAGAATTAGAAAACTTATATTAGTTTTCTCTAAATTAAGAGGTAGTGCAACTACTGCTACACTCAAGACAGTGTATATCTCTCTAGTCCAACCGATACTTACTTATTGCATCACTGTCTGGGGCTTCTCGAGAAAAACTCATCTCTTGCAGCTGGAAAGAGCACAACGAGCAGTACTGAATGTAATGGCACTGAAACCTATACGGTTCCCAACAACTCTACAAGCGGCACGCGTACGCCGAGGGCTCACCACCGAGGGCACCGAGCTTCCTGCACCCCCATCGCGGATCTATTTTAATGAGAGACTTACAAGATATAATCGTGGCTTATTTATCAAGGTGCGTGAACACAAGAAAAAGTTTAATTGGAGTTATGCATGGACAAAGCATGGTAGGATCTATGTAAGACGTAGCCAAGTAAGTGACTCCCCCATACACCGCATCCGTTCAGAATCTGACCTAATCCGTGTTTTTGGTGTCTCAGAGGTTTGATCATAATCCGGTGATCAATTTGTCGTTAGTGTATTATAATTTGAATTGTAGACCGACTAATTGTTTTCATTGTGTAATTGTCTGTTCTGTTTTAAGTTTTTGTTGTGCAATGTATAACTTAGTTAATTTAAAAAAAAAATCTATTATTTTTTTACCAAGCCATTATAAAATCATAGCTATATTAATCTTAATTTACAAAAACCCAATAGTATATAATCTCTGTTTAAACAATTTTTTTGAATCAAATTTTTGTATTGGTGGTATTTTTCTTAATTTCAAGTGTGTGCTACTGTTGAATCTTGTCAAATACACATCCTTTATTTTTACAACCCTACAGTGTCAACTCGCCAAACTAACTTATTGTACATATTTATTTATTTATTATATATATTTCATAATTAAAATATACATAATCACAGCTATAAATAAACATTTGTTGTTATTTTTATATGTTCATATCTTTTATTTTTTAATTATTATTTTAAATTTAATTATCTTTCATTTAATTGAATACCTACCAACATCATTAAATATCACATATATATGTAGGATTTGTTTTAAAATGCTAAAAATACAGAGCTGCTTATCATTAGAAAACCCTATGCTGATACTGTTTTATTTGTTTCTATTATTGACAGTAAAAGGAAGAATATTTCTACCTTTTTATAACTGTAATACAATAGTAATAATTGTATATGTTTTTTTTGTTTGTTTGAAATACAATAATGGTTAAAAGGCAAATTCTAAAGTTTGGTCTGTATAATGCCGGCTCTTTAAGTACTGGTCATGATGATTTTCTGGTGGCAATGAATCGTTTTAATGCCGATATACTGGCAATAAATGAGTCATGGATACCGGCAGGTGAAGAGGCGAGTGCGCCTGTTGTGCCCGGATATCGATTTTTAAATACACCACGCCCTAAATATATGTGTGGGGGAAGGGGTGGTGGGGTGGCTTTCTATGTGAATGATGGGGTGCGTGTTAGAGTCATTAAAATTGCTAAAACTAATATTGCACAAATGTGGTTGTCATTAAAAATAAATAAATTAAATTTTTTAATAGGTACTGCTTACATACCTAATTGGATTAGTGTTGATGTTTTTATTGATGCACTTTGCATCAATAAAAACATCAACACTAATTTGACATTATGATTACTTGCTTTTAATGGGTGATTTCAACGTCAATATGTTTGAAACAAACTCGAATACATTGAAACTCCACCAATTTTTTAATTGTTTTGGGTTTGAACAAATGGTTTCTGAAGCAACTCATTTTTCTGTTGGAAATGAAACCTTAATAGATCTAATATGTACAAATTCACGTGTACGCAATATAACAGTCAATAATATAACTGGTTCTTTGGGGCATGCTATGATTAACTTTGAATTGCCTGTGAAGTTTCGTAAAAAACCTCCTAAGACGATTACATATAGACCATTAAAAAATATAAATATGATGTCATTTGATAGAGATTTGAATGAAATTGATTGGGATTCTGTTGGTGATATACCATCAGTTGAATGTATGATAAATGCTTTCAACTCGTTGATATTAAGTCTATTTGATAAACATGCACCCGTCAAAACTTTAAAACTGAAGGGCACCTCTCTTCCTTGGATCACTGACACAATAAGAAATATGATGGATTTACGAAACAAAGCACATGAAGCGTATCGTAAAGAGTCTAACTATAATATCAAGGAAAGGCGTAAACGAGAATACAAAGATTTAAAAGAGTTAGTTGAGGTGGCTATTCATAGTGAAAAACGAGCATACTATAATTTTCATATTGATAAATTGCGTAAAGAACCAAAACAATTTTGGAATGACTTAAAAGTGAAATTCTTAAACGGTCATAAAAATGAACTAAATTATGAGCATTTCCCTGATCCCAACTTGATAAACAATCACTTCTTGAATTTAGCACATGCTGAGAATGTTTCACTTTCGGATATCACTTATTTTGAATTTCACTCACACAGTGAGGCTCTTTTTAAGTTGGAACCAGTAACCGAGACTGAAGTTTCTAAGTATATTTTATCTATTACAAGTAATTCAATTGGCAAGGATGGTATTAGCAGGGACATGATTTTGTTGACTCTCCCTCGTACTCTGTCTATAATTACTAAAATGATAAATATGTCTATTATAACTGGATGTGTCCCTGATGTTTGGAAATCAGCTCTAGTAACTCCAATACCTAAAATAGACAATCCTACAGCTTTAAGTGATCTCAGACCGATCAGTATTTTGGCTTTTTTGTCAAAGGTTTTGGAGAAGGCGATTTTCGTGCAGCTAAGTCGTTTCATTGAGAAGAATAGCATATTGCCTCTGTATCAGTCTGGTTTTAGGAAGGGCATGGGTACAACGACTGCCTTGCTTGACGTCGTAGATAATGCTCTTGCAGAGGAGGACACTGGGAATTGTACATGCTTGGTATTGCTAGATTTTTCCAGGGCCTTTGACAGTATTAGTATTCCACTTTTACTGTCAAAGTTAAGATATTATGGTCTAACATACGAGTCCGTAGCTTGGTTTAGCAGCTACCTTAAAAATCGATCCCAAGCCGTTAAAATAACCGCACCGGACGGTACATCTGTACTATCGGATTCATTAATTGTTAACCGTGGTGTCCCACAGGGTTCTATTCTAGGACCTTTACTTTATATTATTTATAGCGCAGATAAAGTTAATGTGATTAAGCACTGTCGGTATCATCTATATGCTGATGATGTACAGCTATATTTTTCCGGTCCTCCCGAAAATTTTGCAGATGCAATACGTAAAATAAATCTTGATTTAGACAGTATTGCTGAGTGGTCAAGGAAAAATGCACTAAATTTAAATCCCACTAAGTCTAAGTTTATGGTTATAGGAGCAAAAAAACAACTTTTGGGAGTCGACCTTCGTTCGGTTGATATTAAAATCGATAAAAAGCCCGTAGAACGTGTCGAAAAGGCAAGAAATCTGGGAATTGTAATTGATGCAGAACTTAGATTTGAGCAGCATGTGCTTGATTTGGTTAAATCTTGTTTTTATAGGTTAAAATTATTGTATAACATTAGAAAATTTCTTAGTGAAAAGGTTCGGATCGTTCTTTGTGAATCTTTAGTTCTTTCAAAGCTGAATTATGGTGATTTAGTTTATGGTCCTCGCTTACTTTCAAGGACACAAAGAATGGTGCAGCGGGTACAGAACGCCTGCTGTCGCTTTTGTTTCTCTGTACCACCTCGGACTCATGTAACACCATATCTGAATGAAGCCTCGATGTTGAAGATGGCTGCACGGAGATTTTTGCATTTTGCCACTACAATGTTCGATATTGTAAAATATAAAAAACCTCAGTATCTTTACGACAAGCTCAATTTTTTACAATTTCGGAATAATTTTAACTGTAGGCCTAGACGCATCTTATTGGCAATGTATCAGCATAGAACAGCTGCGTTCACTGGCAGTTTCCGCTATCTCGCCACAAGATGTTGGAATAATATTCCACCACCTTTACGAATATTGTCAAGTAAAACAAGTTTTAAAAGAAAACTAAATTTAATTTTATTGGAAAAGCAAAAGTTAGGTATAATGGTTAATTTTAATATGATGGCGGACTCTGCTAGAGCACTTGATTAGTAGGTCTTTTGGTAGGTATTACATACATTGCTTATTATCCCCAAAGTTATATTATAACACTGTTCTTTTTCTCTCTTACTGCCTCCGGTTTGCCTGGCGAAGGTAAAAATCACGGATTTGGCTGAAAATCAGTGTTGCCTTGTACTCATCAGGGCATCAAAACTGAGTCAAGTCCCTTTTAAACAGCAGCACACACTTGGAATTCATTTCTTGAAAGATGTGTAATTTTTTTTTTGTCAATGGAATTTAAGAGTCAATTGTTGTGTAAATGTATTCTTGTTATGTGTTTGTGTGTTGTTTGTTTAAATAAATGTATCTATCTAACTCAGATTTATAAGTTATGGGAGGTTCTTTCAGTACGTAAGTTATTTGTGTCTAATATCATTATTCGCAAACACTCGTCTTGTCCATTTGATCCTAAGTTCATAGAGAATAGCAGACTGTCCAATAGAATCTGGAATGTGGAAATGTGTAATACTTACTTGGCCAGACACCATTATCTTTACTTTAGCTCAGCTTTGTACAATAAGATTAATTCTAAATTAAAAATTTATAGCCTCCCAACACGTGAGTGTAAATCCTTTTTAAATAAGTGGCTTCTTAGCTTGGAATATGAAGATGTTGAATGTTTAGTAAAATAATTAAATATATACTACTACTACTACTTTGTAAGTCATAAATGTAAATCATAATATCACACTATTATACATGCAAACACATACTCATATACATGCACATACACAAACATATCACACATACACGCACATATACACACAATCTTAGTGTAATTATAGTTTTTAAGATACAAAAATGTAGTATTGTTCGAAGTGGGCGCTAATAACTGCGACTCAGTCTCCGACTAATGTAGTTATTAACGTATTATCCAAAATGTAAATTTGTATCTTCACAATTAAATAGTTATTATTATTATACTTATGTAGTAATAAGGAATAGTTTTAGAAACGTCGCCCCACTCTAGGATTTTCACCTGTGTTGTGGGTGCAGTTACAAACATAGAATATCACATGCACATACGCCCAGACCGGAACAAATTTCTGTAGGCCATACAAAACATTTGTCCCGTACGGGAATCGAACCCGCGGCCCGTTGTGCTGTAGGCGATCACACGACCTCTGTGCTAACCGTGTCCAGTGATTTGGTATGACATTGTACTAAAATATCCATCTACCTCTGAGGCCGACCGTACATTGGCGTCCTCGTAAGGGTTGTAGATTTTTCAAGTCTCACAAGAATCACATGTACCTACTAACTAAGCGACTGTAGCCATGAGGTGGGCAACCTTTTTTTCTCGGGGGGAAATGTGCAACCACACCGTACCTACCCGCCGTTGGCTAGATGGCGGACGTGTGTGGGGCTGGCCCACTAAAACCCCCCGGTGTTCTCCCTGCCCATATAGTCGCGCATGGTAAGATCCACACTGCGACTACCACTACCAGCGCGCCCGGGCAAGCCCGACCAAGTTGGTCGGACTATCGCCAATTGGGATGATGACTGAATTCTAATTTTTACGTCTCGTCATTAAATATTAAAATACCGTGGAAAAAGATGCAGTCCTGTGAAATTAGAATTAAAATCGGCTTAGAAATACATTAGATACAAGCATTTTAAGTTGTTAATTTGAAGGCGATTAGACAGAGAGATCCGACATCAACCGTGACGTCATTGTTGAGTACGGCCATATAAACTCCTTGTAAATTGCCGTTTTGCTAGAAAGAGATGGAGAAAAATCATTAATACCTTATATCTTGGTCGTTTTTATAGTTATTCGAAAACCGATTTTTTCTTTCTGTTTATTATATGAATGAGCTTCTTTTAAAGCAAAAAAATTTTTTTGTCATCTAGCCAATTGGGGATTGGGCCCGAGAACACCAGGGCAATCCCCAGACGGAGGACCTTACGGCGGCGTGCACGGGGCCAACCGTACACGCAGGACTCCACGACAGGGTCATAAGACGGGCATTGCTTAGGCGAATGCCCGCCTTCGCCTGCCTATCCGAGGTGGGCAACCTGCATTTGCCAACGTTTTTGTTGTATAAAAACAGAGCAGCCCGAGCAGATCCATTTTCTTTTTCGTTTCCATTTCCTTACTTTTTGACAACACCTTGACAGCTGTCAGATCTCAAAACATATGGGCACGGTAAGTAACGATTTGGTTTTGGGTGAAACGTTCGTAAATAGTGCGATACGGCCCCAGCCCCCCTAGACAAGACGTTTTTCGATAATCGCTAACGCAATCGCTAGAAGGAAAATGTATGCGATTTGACATAAGCTGTCGCTTGGCTTTCGAGCGCAATTGTCGAATCTCATACATTGTCCATTTATCGATTGCGTAAACGATTATCGAAAGGCATCTTGTCTAGGGGTAAGGCAGTATCTTTCAAACAGCGTACTGTAGCGTAGCTAGGGTTGCCAGATGTCCGGATTTCGATCGGACAGTGCGGTTACGTTTGTCCGGTCAAGGAAATGCTTGCCAACCGGACATAGATGTAATTTCATGCCAAAACTAAACTTTATTAAAAAGGGTGGCATCGAGTAAATAAATAAAAAATAGATTTATTTACGGTTAATAATAATTAAGAATTGCAGACAAAGTAACCTAAAAAGTGTGAACATAGTAAATAATAAAATCTATACTTATACTTAAAATTATAAAGTTGAAGAGTTTAATTGTTTGTCTGTTTGTTTGAACGCGCTAGTCTCAGGAACTACTGATTCAAATTAAAAAATTCTTCTGTGGTGGATAGTCTATAAATCGAGGAAGGCTATAGGCTATATAACATCACGATACTCTTTTTTTTGCGACATCCACGCGAACGAAGTCGCGGGCATAGCTAGTTTGTCAATGAATCAAAATTGAAAACTTGTTCGGTTTATCATTCATGAACCTATGATACAAATAGACAAAACTCGTCTCCATCTAGTGTGATGTGAAATAATTTATCGGCAATATGTAGTCAGTGAGCGAGGCCGTTAACATTTATATTAAACCATGAATATCTACTGGGTACATGCATGATTTAGCATAGGGGGGTGGAGTGCATTATGCTCTGCAAAGAGGAAAGCAAAATAATAAATTACCCAAACGCTGAATATAATTTTGATAAAAGCTTTACATTCACCGGCCGCTGTAGTCTATTCAAGTTATGAAGGTTTCCGTGACGAAGTTTTACGTTTCATGCGAAGTTTTACGTTTCTATGATTAAAAATATTATATTATTTTTCTCAATTTAAAATTGAATCAAAAGAAAGTGAAGTCAGAATTGCATAATGCTATAAAGACAATTTCAACACACTTCTGAATAAAACAATACTTAAATAAAAAACCATTTTACATAGTAGATAAAAAGTTTACTTAGAGAAACAATTAGTAAATGTGCAGTTAGTAAAATTATAATTAACTATTTTTGATGACATAGCGGTCTCATCAGATATATTATTTATTGAAATACTTTCATGTTCTATTGTTATTTGTGATGGTTCATTATTCGTGTAGGTAGGTGAAATCCAATCATTGGACGTACTTGGTATTTCGCCAGTAGGATGCGTCTCAGAATCAAGTTTAATTCTTTTTGTGATTTTTGCACAAATTTCCTTCTTGTTTTGTATGGAATCTTCTACGTATGATTCTGCTACATTGCTAGATCGCCACCCGCCATGTCGCTTCAAAGTCATTATATCAGCTCCTGAATTTGCCAGCAATGTAGCTGAAGTTCTTCTGAAACTATGTCCAGTGTAGCTCTCAGCATCTACTAAACCCAAAAACTTAGCGATTTCTTTAGGCATAGAACCAAATTTGTTTATACCTATAGGCTGACAGGTACATTTACCATTCTGGTAATTTAGAAAGAAACGGTCATTTTTTGTTTTTGGCGAACGCAAACTTTCATACTTCTTAACAATATCATAGAATGGACCGTGTATGGTGAATGACCTAGGTATTTTATTTTTCGTGATAGGTATCTTCACTAAAAGCATCTGGCCATGGTTCTCTATATCTTTTACAGTTATATTTGTTAATTCTTGTATCCTACAGGCACCAGTTACACCAAATATTAAAGCAACCTGAAACAAAAGAAACAATAATTAAGGTCAACACACAACACAAGCTGCTATTAAATATTTAATTAAAATTAATTTAACTAACCTTTGTAGCCAAATATTGGTTATCTGGATCATCTTTAATAATTTTTTCAATATCATCAGATGATAAAACCTTTAATTTTTTGCTTCTAAATCCATCAGATAGTCTCTTTAGATAAGCTGACAAATTCGAGTATGTTTTTAAGTCCACTCCATTCTTTGTTCGGACTGTACTTTTTAACATTGAGTAAATACACCACAAAGAGCTAGGTTTGTACTTAGAAGATAATTCTTTAAAGTACGCCATGAACACATTTTCTGAAAAAGACTGCGTATTCTTGTTGTTCTGCCATTGTATGAAATTTTGGTACGCTAATAGATATTTTTCCTTTGAGTTTTCTGGTAGTAAACTTTCCATAACGTTCTGGGCTTCACATCTTATATCGGGCGGTGTACAACATAAATCATTTTCTTCATAAATTGTATTTGCAGACATCTTAATTAATAACTAACTAAATAACTTCAAAAGAGAAAACGAGACGAGTTGTGAAAAATGTTTCGTAATGGCGGGAAAAATTAATCAGTTTTCCTATGCGCGCGCATCGGCCATAGACTAATAAATTTCGTAATGGCGGGAAAAATTAATCAGTTTTCCTATGCGCGCGCATCGGCCATAGACTAAAAAATGAGGTTTCTTTTTTTTGGGCTTTTCGCGGATAGCATTTTAGCGCAAGTGTAAGCGTAACTCAACCAATAATATTAAAAAAAAACTATTACTCACTCGTGAATAATAGTAATGAAAAAGTCACAGTTTGATTATAGGTGTCATTATGTGCCTAATTGCCATGGGATTAGAGCCACTTTATGAGGAAGTGTGTTGAAAAGACAATTATTTCATTACTTCTTCCAATAACAGCAATTTCTATATCGCAAAATTACACGATTTTTCAGGAAATTCGCCTACATTACCCCCGTAATTATTATACCCAAAGACATTATAAGAGTAGACCAACAATGCAAACGAAATGTATGAAGTCCCCTTCAACCAATTTTGATATGATAATAGCTAAACAAATAAGCATAATTAAGACTCATCGGTAATAAATAATGTTACAATGTGATTTAGTTTTTATTACTGTTCGTTTTTTACACTACAAAACGAAGTTATTTGGGCATGTTTAAGTATTTTTATAACTTGACGCGCGCTCGACAGTCGAATGCAGTACAAATACAGTATGAGTAGCGGCCGCCTGACCGCTGTTGTGGTTTCTTAGAGGCCGCGCGTATTGTCGGTCTATCTCTTATAATGTCTTTGATTATACCATTACGTCTATCAGCACACAACTACCATAGTGCACTTCAAGGCCACTTGGAAGGAAAGTAGTTTTAATATTGAAGATAACAAATTTCACAATAAGGAAACATTCCCTTATTTTTAAAAAGAAGCAAAACAGCATTAAGTGATATGCTTGCCACGCCCGGGAATTGAACCGGCTAACGGCTAATAATTAATAATAATATAATAATAAGAGGCTTAAGAGGCTCTAGCTTGAGGAATGGATCAAGAGTCGGATACAGAAAGCAGTGATTCTCGACACGGCACGTATTGTCCGGAGATTCCTCTCTCTGCAGCCCTAACCACCGGCAGCTTGGGCTTTGCCTCGCTGTTGGCGGCATACTAGGTTTAAGTTTTTTATAGTATTTTGTTTTATATTGTAAAAAACTTAAATTTAAGAATATTTTTGAATAAATGGATAATAATAAAATGCGTTTATTGCTTTCCACATAAGGTAAGTACACAAAATCTATCAAAATACATAATAAAAAGGAGAGCAATAGGAGGTGACTTAGCATAAGCTCATCTACGATCCAGCATCCCAGATAGCCCTGGTTTTCAATCACTCCTGTTTGTTTCTCTAATGATCTTAAGCGAGAAATGAGTCATGAAGGCTAAATAGTTTTTATAGTAACATAAGAAAATTTATTTAATATAAAGAAAATTGTATGTGCAGTAAGGAAGTAGGTATGTGTGTTATGTGGTGTGTGTATGTGTGTGTGTGTGTGTGTATTTGTGTGTGATGAATGTATGTTGTATGTCGTACCTATTTGAAGAAATCTCTTAAGGCTAGCAATTTCCAATACCCAACAATAAGATCTTGTGCAGCTAATTGTTTACTTAGTAAGAATTTAGTAAGAAGAAGAATAAGATATGGCTATCATTGGTAGCACTATCGTATATCTTTAAAGAAGTTTGTTAATGTGTTTTTATTCAAGTTATGAAGGTTACCCATATAATTTTTCGGTTCCTATGTGTAAAGCTTTTTTTTAAAGAATAAAGTGTAAAGCTTTATTGTCGAAGTTTGCATAAGTAACGAAACTAAATTCAAAACAATCATACCTAAGTGCTTCTTTTGAGGGACGTGTAAATAGCTAAAATAGACGTTTCTAAAAAAATTATTTGTTCTACGAAATTCGCAGTGATTGGATAATTGTCGATAAACACGGAAAAAAGTGTGTCGACAAATCCCGGACGTGAATAAGAAACCATTATGCTTTTTCCTCAATCACTTTTGACATCAATTTTAGGAAAAGCGTAAAGTCAAATTTCTAATTTTGCGTTTCCCCGGGAGACCTTTGGCCCACGCGAGGAAATGGAACGAGTGTAAGGTCCTTTACACACTGCGACTTTTTGCAGCGATGCAGTCGTTCGCAGTAATTCGTACACGCGTTTTTATCGTGACTGTATCGTGTAAAAAAAACGCAACTGTATCGCTGTAGCTATACGGTCGCTTTTTTTTTTTTTTTTTTTTATTGCTAAAGGTGGCAGACGAGCAAGTGGCCCACCTGATGGTAAGTGGTAACCACCGCTCACAGACATCTGCAATGCCAGGGGCAAAGCTCAGTTGCTGCCTACCTGGAGAGAAGTGCTCTTTTTAAACCTCGTTTGAAGTTGGACATATCGTAGCGCTCAGGAAACACCGCAGCTGGGAGCTCGTTCCAGAGTCTGCACGTACGTGGAAGAAATGAACGCTGAAACCGGACTGTGCTAGACGAGATCGGTTCCAGGTGGTACGGATGAACTCTATTGCGGTGGCGGGTGGTGCGATGATAAAAAGGTGACGAGGGCACCATTGCAAACAGTTCCTCGGAGCACTCTCCGTTAAAGAGCCGATAGAGCACGCAAAGAGAACCAAAGTCTCTCCTTTGCTCCAGCGTCTCCATTGAGGCCGTGATATTGGGATCACCGACGATGCGGAATGCACGCCTTTGCAGGGAGTCAAGAGGGTCGAGTTGATATTTCGGAGCTCCTGCCCAGAGGTGCGAGCAGTACTCCATATGCGGCCGTATTTGTGCTTTATAAAGCATCAGCCGCTGGCTAGGAGTGAAGTACTGCTTGGCTCTGTTCAGGACGCCCAGTTTTTTGCTCGCCAATTTGGCTTTGTCCTCCAAATGACTCCCAAACTGCACTTTGGCCGAAATTTCCACACCGAGGATCCCAATACCACCGGACATACGAAGAGTAACTCCCTGGAACTGAGGCACTACGATAAATGGGTCCTTCTTCGCAGTGAATGCGCAAACTTGTGTCTTCGTGGGGTTGAACTTAACTAAGTTCTTTGCACCCCATTCGGAGACTCGCCCTAGAGAGTCCTCGACTTCAGACACAAGTTGTGACCGCCTTTCTTGCAACGAAATCCGAGGGACATTCTGGTGGTCGGTATACCGCACATCACCCGTACTATCATCTGCATAGCAATGTATGTTCTCAATGGACAACATGTCATTGATATGCAGAATGAACAGGGTTGGGGAGAGCACCGAACCTTGTGGAACGCCAGCGTTTATGGGCATGGTTTTGGAACAGCAGCCGTCGACGACGACTTTAATGCTCCTACCGTCCAAGAAGCTGGCTATCCATTTGCAGAGTCCCTCGGGGATTCCATAAGATGGTAGCTTCGTGAGAAGAGCTCTATGCCACACCCTATCAAACGCCTTAGCAATATCTAGTCCCACGGCGAGAGCCTCACCTTTGCCCTCCAAGGTTTCCGCCCAACGGTGGGTCAGGTAAACTAAAAGATCACCAGCTGAACGGCCGTGACGGAAGCCGTATTGTCGGTCGCTAATCAGCTGGTGCTCTTCCAGGTACCGTAGGAGGCGGGAGTTGATGACCCGCTCCATAATCTTGGAGAGCAAGGACGTTATTGCTATTGGCCTGTAATTTGAAGGGTCGGATCGATCACCCTTTTTGGGAATTGGGTGGACGTGAGCAATCTTCCACGAAGATGGAACCCTGCTGTTCTGATAGGAAAGGCGGTAAAGGCGCGTGAGTACGGGGGTCAGCTCAGGGGCGCACGTCTTCAGCACCACTGCTGGGATGCCATCCGGCCCACTCGACTTATGGACGTTCAGGAGCTTAAGCTCCCGCCTGACCGCACGTTGTGTAATGCGTATTTCAGGCAGTGAGCTTTTACACCGAGGGATGTTAGGTGGTGTGGCTCCTCCATCGTCCATTGTCGAGTTAGAGGCAAAGAGTTGGACCAAGAGATTGGCCTTCTCTTTTGCACTGTGGGCCAGGCTGCTATCAGCTACACGCAGTGGTGGGAGACTGGACTGGCAGAAATTACGTTGCGCAGCTTTGGTCAGCGACCAAAAAGCACGACTCCCACTGGGATAGCTTCCTAGTCGCTCGCCAACCCTGGCCACGTGTTCCGCCTTGGCTTCAGCAATAGCCTTCTTGTTGGATCTAGAAGCAGCGTTGTACTGTCGCGTCTTCTCCGTCACGTCAGGATCCCGACTTTTTCTGGCATTGTCCCAGGCGATGTACGCAGATTGCTTGAGGTGGGCAGTTTTCCTGCAGGTATTATTGTACCAGGGACGACTGCGACCGCCAACAGGTATTTTGGCGTTGGGTATGAAAACTTCCATTCCCATCAGCACTGTTTCAGTGACGCAATCTGCGCAGGTATCGGGATCTTCGGAGGCGAAGCAGAGCTACTTCCAGGGGTAGGATCCGAAGAATTCTCGGAGTCCATCCCAGTCTGCTGACTCATACCGCCAAACTGCACAATTGCCAGCTGCAGACACGCGATGGGGTCGCGCAAGACTGGCAGTACTACGGACAAGGCAGTGATCTGATGATCCAAGAGGAGCATCGACCACAACCCTGTATCCGCTAGGTCGCGTAGTCAGCAGTAGATCCAACAAGGAGGCTTCATGGCTCTCTATATCTGGGATACGGGTGGGCTGTACCACCAGTTGAGAGAAGCCATAGGCCGAAGCCATGTTGAAGACAGTCCTACCCGGGAGGTCAGTGGTCCGGGACTTCAACCACTCTTTATGGTGAGCATTAAAGTCACCAAGGACCACCACCTCCGCAGATGGGTACTGCTCCAACGCTCGGTCAATCCCCTCTTGAACGTGCTCAAAAAGCTGAGCTGACCCTAATTCACTGGCATGGGACCTGTAAAGGCACGCGTAGATTCGGGTAAGACCCCCATGGTCCACGCGCAGCCATAGTAACGACAGGTCCCGATGCTCGAGGCCCCGAAGGCGGCGACAGCAAACATCACCCCTAACGTATACGCACGCCCCGGCTTTACGTAGGAATGCGTGTTCCAGTTCGTAACCCGGGTATTTCAGGTACGAAACATCGTCAGGGGCAGTAATTTGCGTCTCCGTTAAGAAGAGCAAGGCAGGCCGAGCCGTCTCAAGATGGTGGTGGACGGCTTCGAGATTACTGTGTAGACCCCTGATGTTGCAGAAATCCATTTTAAATGTGGATTGGGTGTCCGCCGTAGGAGCTCGCTTCTTCTTATTGTTGATCTTCATATTGTTATAGAGCATTTTGGGGAAGGGATTAAATGTGGGGCTGAGTCACGGTGACAAACGAAGAAAGGGCAGAACGTAGTACAAAGTGGGGGCGCGGGTTGTGTGAAGAGCTGACACGCGGCACAGAAGGGCCCCCGGTGCCCCCCCGCACGCAGACATCGGGATCCACTCCGGTCTCCTACTCCGGCACGATGACCGCATGACGGGATTTTCGCCGGTTGTGCAGGACAGCCTCCCAGGCAGGATATTCCTGGGTTCGGGTCCCCTACTGACTGGCAGGTGGCCGACGGCAACCATTTCCCTGTACCGCGCGTCAACTCTTCACGCCCAACGACCTCACTGAGACTTTAAACTCTACTAGTTTCGATTATCACCGCGACTCCACACCACAAAAGGGACGGGAAAGGGGCATGAAGGAGCGGCTGTCTCTACCCTTCAATCGAAATGCAGGTCTGCTTCACGACCAAAATAGGTAGAGTGGTGGTACCAACCCGCACAGTCCCGGCATTAAATAGGTAATCCTAATTAGTACCGAGCCTTACCACGACTGTAATGGGAGAGGGAGGGAAGGAGAGGGACATCGACACCGCGGAGACGAGAGGTAAACGGCATCGAAGGCTCGAGAAGCCGGGGTCGCGCACCCGAGTCATCTGAAAAAGCAACCGGACAAGCCGCAATTAGATGACCTCTGACATTAATTACGCTTACTGTTATTTTAACCAGCCCTCGTAGCATGACCAACGAAACACGATATAATAAATCAAATCACATTATTTACCTAAAGTAGAGTACATTGTAATGGTCACATAAATTTTATGTCCTTTACCTATTTAACCTTTAATAAATAGCATGCGTCGGTGGCGCTGTGGCCTCGGCACAGGACTCAGGACTGTGCCCCGAGTAGAATCGTGAAGCCCGCAATCGAACCTGCCATGTACCAATGTGTTTTTCGTTTCACGAATTTCATAATGTACATTAATCTGACGCTCCTACGGTGAAGGACAACATCGCGAGGAAACCTGCATACACCTGCGAAGTAATTTAAATACATTAATACATGTGAAGTCAACCAATTCGCACTGGACCAGCGTGGTTTGACTAAGGCTTAATCGCCCTAACACAACTAGTTAGGGTGGGCTCGTGCCCCTCGGTGGGGACGTATATGAGCTGTGATGATGATGAAATAGCATGCAGATTATTTATTTTTAAATAACTAAATTTAATATTATTTTATTTCATATGTTAATTATATTTATACATTTTTTTTTCATTTCAGTGTAACTCGATTTTTTATATAATTAGATTCATCATAACAGCTCATATACGTCCCCATCGAGGGGCTCGAGCCTATCCCAAGTTGGGGTATTTAGGCCTTACGCCGTACTTAGGCCTACGCTAGCCCAGTGTGGATTGGTCGACTTCACATATACCTTTGAATTTCTCTGCAGATGTATGCAGGTTGCCTCACGATGTTTTCCTTCACAGTAGGAGCGTCAGACAAATGTCTGACGGTCTCGAACCCCGGACCACCCGATTGGAAGGCAAGTGCCGCGTCCACAGCGCCACCGACGCCGACGCTCTCTACAGAGTGGCACGTTTAGATCGGTCAGTATGGGCACAGTTTAACATAGGTATGCATTGTTAAACTGTGGTATGGGCAAGTCTCTAACTATAAGACATACAAAGATTATGGAACCATGTCATCGATTTTAGTGACAAGAAAAGCTGCATACATAGATTAAAAAAACTTGTCCTCTATTCGGGAATCGAACCCGGTCATATTGAGAAATAAAACTTACATTACTTATATTTGGATATCGGCTGTCTAGGTCATGAGTAGTAAATATTACTATGAAACATGATATCTAAAATTAATATTTTTTTAGTTCAATGAATAAATTTTATTTCATATCAAATAACGCAAATAAATTAATTAAAATTATAAAATTTAAAATTTTAATGCAAATTCTCCATCTAAAGATACAAAACGCAATAGTAAGCTCTCACCAGTCCTGGCGACATCTTTAACTGAACCTATTGATCTCTTTTCAACTTTGTAAAGCCAAAGTATGTTTGACTAGCTTTCTGCTCGCGACTTCGCCTGCGTTATTTTTGTTTTCCCGTGGAAATTTATTTCACGTAGGAAAATTACCCTATGTAACGGGATATAATAAAAAGTAGACGTTGCAGAATCACACTGATTTAATTTCGATTTACAATCGGGCAGAGTTCCGTCTTAGAAACAGTAAAACAGAGAAGTGATCTAAATATGAGATGGCGCGGCATTTTATAGTTTCTCCGGTAGTAAGGCGCTAGCTTGGCTTGGCTCTGATTGGCTGGCTTGGGCTGGCTGGCACATAGCTGCACGTGCTTGGCTCTGATTGGCTGGCTTGGGCTGGCTGGCACATGGCTGCACGTGCTTGGCTCTGATTAGCTGGCTTGCGATTGGCTGAGGCGGTGTGGCGCGTAACAGTCGGCCGTCCTGAAACAATCATTGCTCCCGCAATGGAAAAACACGTGGTTAGCTTTCAAGTAGGTCAATGAGATCTTCGGTTTCAAGCTGGTCATCAGAGCTACTGGCACTGTATGATATAGGGTACTGTGATTCTGTGATAGGGCCTCAAGAGTCCGATGCAACCAGACTAGTAAAGGCCTTGTAGCCTCGGAACCCCTTGATACTGAGGATTCTGTATATGTCATTACCCACACCTTAGTAATGATATATGGGCCAGAGTAAATATCATCAAACTTAGTGCTCACTCTTGTTACACTACTTGTGGGTGCTTGCCGCCAAAGAACTAAATCTCCCTTTCTGTAATTTCGACTAGTGTTCCTTTTTTTATCGAAGTTGCGCTTCATCTTATGGCTTTCTAATTTTAATCCCGCTCTAGATCTATTATTATGCCTGATTTCAACCGATTCATTATTACTTTCATAACATCAAATCATAGGGCTATACGACTATGTTGTACTTTCATTTACAGTATTATTAACACCCCAAATAATGTCAGGTAAGCTATTGGCCCAATTATTGGAAGTCTGGCTAGGATCAATCGCACGTAACGCATTCAGTAAGATCCGGTTCCACTTAACCATTGGCTCATGGACATGCAACAGATGTCAAAATGTACTTAAATTGCTTGTCAGTTGATTTTTTTTTAAATATCTGGTGGTAAAAGCTTTGCCATGATCACTGACAAGTTTATGAGGGTAACCAAACAAACTAAATATTTTTTAAAGTGTTCTTATTGTTTTTTACTGAATTGACTGTGGGTGGGCTCAGCAATAACAAATTTAGAGAAATTATCCTATTTCCTACTAATATTATAAACGTGAAAGTGTGGATGTTTGGATATTTGGATGTTTGTTACTCAATCACTCAAAAACGGCTGAACGGATTTGGATGAAATTTGGCATGCATGTAGCCTTTGACATGGAAAAGAACGTAACATAGGCTACCTTTTATCCCGATTCCTTAAGTAGTTCCCGAGGGAAAATTAACAATTGTTCAAAATTGAAGTCCACGCAGACGAAGTCGCGGGCAGAAGCTAGTCTGTAATAACCAACATATATTGATAACCTTTTGCTGTTCTACAAAAGAGGCATATGGTCGACATGAACCATGACCATGGGTTCTGTGGGTTTCGGAATAGGGAACAATGTACCATTTACTCCCTCTTTATTAAATCTATACATTTTTGAAAGCCTACATGACTTATATCATTGTGGTGCATCAGAACTAGTATATCTGATCAATGCAGACACCACGAGGCGATTACCATACAATGTCTTCCTATAGAGTCTATCCTCTGAGAGCACATAGTTGTTGTTTATATCAGGGGCAGCTGAGCTATCTTTAAGCTGAACAATGATACGCCTTAACTTGTTATCCTGGTACTGGACTGTATAGAACCCGTCTGACACTTCAAGGCGGTTGACATTAATATCATCGACGGGATTTCTACTCAACGCGTCTACGTGTTAAATTTTTTCCCCAGGCCATATTGTACACTCATGTCAAAATCTTGTATTGACAGCCAACACCTAGCAATACGTGGGATAATGTCACGTTTAGCATAAGAATAAACAAGTATAGAAGCGAATCTCCTTTGTGGGTGCACCAAATGCCGCTATTTGCATACCTACAGCGCCCTTCCTCCTGTAACGCCCCGCAGTAGTCTGCGGGCGCCGCTAGGGTCACCACATGGACGTATGGTGACCACTACAATATTTTTTATATAGGTACCTCCATATTTTACATTAAATGAGAAACTGAGTATACACCGAGTCTTATTGATTTTGTACTTCAAGTGTAGCGAGCGAGCGACTATCTTTAGCAATAGTACCCACATTTTTAGTTTTTTTGATTCCGTAGTTATAAGAACCTGCCTATTTTTGATTAATTGAGCTTAATCCCTACAACTTAGAGAACAAAATCATTAAAATGTTTCGAATTTCGATGTACAAAAATGGTTTGTAATTTAGGTATCGTACCTACGTTTATAGTCCAAGAGCTGAAGTTATGAATGTACTAATGGATAAAACCTAAGCTCACTTTTTACTATCAGACCAACATTTTCACTTGAAAAAAAATCTGTTGTTTCATAATTTTAATCAAGTATTGATTGTATTTAAATTTTATATGGAACAGTAACAAAGGTCGATAAAAATATACCTATATAGCAGTACCAAAGTTTCTCATAATTCAAATTATTCCCGACTTGACAAAAAAAAATCCCATACTTACAGAGTTTCAAAATTGCACTACAATGACAGCTTTAGAAACTCGATACATTATATTGTATTAGCTTTGACATGTAATGAATATTACGAATAAAACTGTATCTGTATCTAGGGTAGGTATAATAAAAATAATTTTAAAATATTCAATCATTTTTATTTAAAAGGTTTCAATTCAACAGAAATATTTACAAATGTCTGATATTTATAAAAGATGGCGTTTTTGTAGATGATTTGAAGTTTCGGTTATTAAACTTCAGCGCGTAGTAAATACGCATTCTTATAAAAAGCTTAATCAGGTAATCAATAGGAAAATATTCACAAGGTAGGTACCTGAAACACAATTTTTTTCATTGTATCTAGCAAGATCGCACCAGCACCATCGGTAAAAATAAAATTTTTGAAGCTATTTACGAATATATTCTCGAGTTTCTCAATATAGTTTACAAAATGTGCCGGAGGAACAGTTAAACTTCCGAAAATTTTTGTCCGATTGAATGCTTTAAAATGAATAAATAGTTGAGAATTTTCTGTATTTTCTCCCTTGTAATCTCTGTATTTATTGAAAGCTGGGCATTCATGTTTAAGCGAGCATTTTTTGAGTAGATACCCACAAACGTAGGAAAGTGCGTTTTGTGTAGGCAAATCTGAGGGCCAATTATGGATCTTTCATCGTATGACATGGTATAAATTTGAGAAAAAGAAGTCATGAAATACTGCATTTCGTATTACTGATCTCCAATGATATCATCACTATGGCATAATTTCAATGATCATTAAATAATAAACAAATGATTAAAAATCTGACCGGAAATCGTATTTTTCGTCTTGCACTATGATATCATATGATATCATTTGCAAAACCATGAGATCGGTAATAGGCCCTCAGACCTGTAATCGCATGTCGGAACAGCAAGCGGCGAAATCTCCGATGTCATATGGTTTGCAAAAAAAGGTTCTGTGCCGTCGTCTTTGCTCAAAAGAAATATATCCAAGTCATCTTCGCAGTTGCTTAGAGAGGATTGAATAAAACAAGTAGATATACCTTTGTACTTACCTTTCTTTATCTTCGGGCAAATTGTAAAACTTTAAATTTGGGGTTATTATGGCATTATTTTTGCACCCATAAACGCAACAATAAGTCGGCATCGCGGCGACTAGGTAGATAGCGGCGCGCGGGAAGGAGTCACGTACGTGCGGGATGCGGTGCGCGCCTTGACTGGCGATTCCGTTCAACGGAAATCAAACGGTAGGTGAATAACTTGGCCTTGAGCGCTCGACGGCCGGGAGTTTCGCTTCTATACTTGTTTATTCTTATGCGTTTAGTAAGGGTGGCGCGAACGGCAGTACAGTCAGTTACCACTAACATGTATCCCTACTATAATACACTCTAAACCTACACATAGATTCTACTACGGCAAGCGTTTCAAGCTCGTAACTGTGGTATATACTTTCTTCTTTACTCGTTGCCCTACTGAAATACATGACAGGCCTAAGGGAATTATCAGTTTGTTTTTGTAAAAAAATACCTGCGATAACGGATTTGCATGCATCGGTGTGAATCTCAGTTGGTAATACAGGGTCCTAAAAAGCCAGTATTGGCCTTGTACACAAACACAGTTTTAATTGTTGAAAACTATCAACTTGTTCAGTGCCCCATTTCCATAACTGCGTTTTTCTTTGTTAAATTTGTTAAAGAGCGAGCAATTAAATTGCGAAACTTTTAATAAATTTACGGAAATAGCTACATAGCCCTATAAATTGACGTATTTCATGAACACTACTAGGGGTAGGAAACTGTGACACTGCTAACAATTTTGATTCACCTGGTTGAATGCCATCCGAAGATATCTCATGTCCTAAGTATGTAATTTTGTTTTATAAAAATGAACACTTACTCACATTTCACTTTAAATTTCCGATCTTCATTTATGAAGAACTTTTTGTAAAATATCTAAACCTGACTGAACATCAAAAGAGGGTAGCAACAAATTGTCTAAGAATGCTAAAATTTCATATTTATCGGGAAAGTCATTGTGCGTTTTTGAACTACCGCCTTTTGTGATTGGAATTTCGTATTGAATCTACAACATTATTCATTATTCGTATAACAACAGACGGTGCGTTATCTAAGCCAAACGGAACACGCGTATATTCAAATACCAATGTGGCGTTATAACGGCTGTTTTGTGGTTATCTGCAGGGTCGATTTTGACCTGATGGTAACTTTGTGCCAAATTAAGACTCTTAAAGAAATTCTTAACGGCTAATTTGGAGATCTAATCATCGATAGTAGGCAAGGGTGAACACAAAGTCAACTATCGCCGTTTTTTTTTACGAATTACGGGAGAAGCAAAACATGATTCAGATTCTTGAACTATACCTGCGTCTAGCAATTCAGACACTTTGGATCTAACTACTGACTGTGCGACAAGCTGTAAGGTTGACGGTATATAGGCTGTTCACTTGTTAACTTTATTTTTATGTTTAATAAATCTGTACATCCTAAGTCTTGTGTTTTACTCGTAAAATAGTCAGGGAAATTGATTAGTAAAGCAATCAAATAATCATAATCGGTTTTTATTCAATAGATCTGAACTGATTTCCTCTATGTTTGATGCCCCGATTGTGCTAATATTGGCTTGGCTAGTGTGCAATAGATTATTTTGGCTACAAAGGTAGTGCAATAAAATAATGTGGGCTAACCTGAACCTCCGAAGGCTGTGTAGTAGTGCAGCTGGTGGCTCTGCTCAGCACTTCGCCCTGCTTCTTGCTAACGAGGGAGACATTTTTTTGTTTCCTTGTCGGCTGACGACATCTTTACTTGACGGGCTTGTTCCAATCCAAATTGACGGTGGCTGGTAGTCATCGATCACACATAGGAAGCCTTCGTATAATTTTTCGGGTCGCTCGCAATGATATGCTCTCGCATTCGCTTGTGCTGGTGGTGGTAGACCGCGAATGATGCATGAGACAACTGCGCTGTCTGATAACTTACACCGAAAACACATGGCGACTTTGTTCGGATAATATTTGGTCATCGAATCCATATTTGCGATGTCTGGGAAATGCACGTATCAATATTTGCTTCCAGTCTTCCCAAGAGTAATCGTATTCATCCAGCCGGTTGTACCATCTTCTTGTTTGACCTCCTTAATCTATCTTGCACATGAAACGACTTCGTGTTTTCGCACCATCCATATGAATTTCGCCAAGTTGATCAATTTTTTTTTGAGCCATGCTGTCGCAGTAGTACACTCTTCGCTATCCGGGGATTAGCAAGGCTGCACGGGGTTCTTTTCTTGTAGTGACGGAGGGTATTTCGTAATTTAAAGAACTCATGGCCTTTTGTACCTCTGATTTCAAAAGCTTGCGTAGGATTTTTCGAGCTGAAGGCGAAACTTTGTCTTCGTTTTCACTAGTTGTCTCGGATGAATCTTCACGCGGAGATTTGCCCCATTCGTGCGGACGGACCAGGCGGCCTACACTCGACGCATTGAAGTAACTACGTTTTAGGGTTTTTTTTTATTTATCCCACTTCTGATATGTAACGGGATATAATAAAAAGTAGACGTTGCAGAATCACACTGATTTAATTTCGATTTACAATCGGGCAGAGTTCCGTCTTAGAAACAGTAAAACAGAGAAGTGATCTAAATATGAGATGGCGCGGCATTTTATAGTTTCTCCGGTAGTAAGGCGCTAGCTTGGCTTGGCTCTGATTGGCTGGCTTGGGCTGGCTGGCACATAGCTGCACGTGCTTGGCTCTGATTGGCTGGCTTGGGCTGGCTGGCACATGGCTGCACGTGCTTGGCTCTGATTAGCTGGCTTGCGATTGGCTGAGGCGGTGTGGCGCGTAACACCTATATCCTTCCCCTGGTCTCGAACTATCCCTTTTTTTTTTTTTTTTTTTTTTTTTTTTTTTTTTTTTTTTTTTTTTTTTTTTTTATAGTTGGGAAATGCGTTACGCATACCTCGCGCTTGGGAGGCGCGAGGTTATGTCGGACTCTCCACGGCCCCTGGCAGACGGGATAGTATGTCCACCAGGGAGTGCAATGCCGCGGCCTACCGACTAAAACCCAACTATGCCCCTCACATGCGCCTTGGCGCGAGCGCGACAACCGCCACCACATCCTCACCGTCATCAGACGAAGAGGATCCGGCGACGAGAGTCGTCTCGCTGCCGGACGAGGTCATGAGAACCCTTTCGGAAACTACCACAACCTCGTCGGCGCGCACTCGCCCAAGGCGAGTCCCTCTCACCCCCCCAGGTTGGGGGGGCCGGTGATCCCCCGGGGCATCCAGGGGATCAGCGACTGGCGGCAATCGATGCAATGCAGGGCCCGGGCCTCCCAAGCCTGGACCCCGCTGGTTGCCGTCAGGAGGAAGAAGGCGGGCGTAATTCCGCCTCCTCCGTCCCAGCCTTCTGCGGCGGCACGGGTCAGCAGAGGGATCTTCCTCCCTGCCCCTCTCCGCCGTCTCCTTCTGCGTCATCACGTCCACGCAGAAGGAGTTCACCGCATCCCACGTAGTCTCCCCCTCCAGCATGGCACAGACCACGTTCTGGAGGGAGAGATCTTCGCCAATTATGGCGACCATCGCCCGGCGCTCCGAGGAGAAAGCGGGGCACACCGCCAAGGTGTGCTGCGCGGTGTCCTCGGGGGCGCCACAGTGGTGGCACCCAGGGGTCGGTTCGCGCCCAATATGGTGCAAATAGCGGCCAAAGCAACCATGGCCGCTGAGAATTTGCACCAAATGGTACGACAGCGACCCGTGGTGCCTGTTCGCCCATGTCGAGAGGAACGGGTGCATGGCCTCGACGGTCCTGGACAGAGTGTCCGATCCGGAGGCCGAACCCGTTAGCTCATCGAACCACAGGCGAAACATCTCCACTATGGCCTCCTCCAGGGCGGAGGCCCTCTCTCTAGGCGCCATGCGCCGGTCGCCATCCCGAGCGTCTACGCGGACGCGGTAGGCCGCAGCAAGGACGTGGGACGCCAATTCCCAAGGCGGGGTGCCCGCTATTAGGCAGGCCGCCGTGTGGGACACCGTGCGGTATCCCCTGATTGCCCTCAGCGCCATGACGCGCTGTGCCCTGTGCAGGCACGCGACAGCACGTGGGCTGAGGGCGTCGGCCCAAACGGGAGCCCCATACAGGGCCATACTTTTGATGACGCCTGCGTACAGGCGTCGGACTGTAGGGCTCGGGCCCCCCACATTGGGGAGCAAACGCCCAAGGGCATCGGCGGCACCAAGGAGGCGGGGTTCGAGGCGGCGAAAATGCTCCTCAAACCCCCACCGCCCGTCAATGACGAGCCCAAGATATTTGATATGCCGCTTGAGCGGCACCCTCTCACCCGCGATCACGATCTCCGCACCCGCGGGGACACCTCGCCGAGGCCCGTGGAAAACCAGGGCCTCCGTTTTATGCAGCGCCACCCTGAGGCCCAGCGACTCAATCCGCCGAATAACTAAGGTGGTAGCCACCGAGGCCAGCCGCAAAAGGTCGTCGAGATCCCTCCCCCGGATGGTAACGAGTGTGTCGTCTGCATAGCAGATCAGACGCACTCGTGGAGGGAGGGCACCGCGGAGGATGTGTCTCGAACTATCCCTATACTAACTTTCATCAAAATCGGTTTACTAGTTTTGAAGCCTATTCAATACAAACAAACAATCAAATCTTTTCTCTTTATTATTATAATAATAAAATATTAATCATCATCATCATCACAGCTCTCTATACGTCCCCACCGAGGGGCTCGAGCCTAACCTATGTTAGGGTGATTAGGCCTTAGTCAACCACGCTGGCCCAGTGCGGATTGGTCGACTTCACATACACCTTTTGAATTTCTTCACAGATGTATGCAGGTTGCCTCACGATGTTTCCTTCACCGTAGGAGCGTCAGACATATGTACATATGAAATTCGAAATGAAAAACACAGTGGTACATGGCGGTCTTGAACCCGGATCTCCCGATTGGAAGACAAGTGCCGAGTCCACAGCGCCACCGACGCTCCTTAATAAAATAATAATAATAATAAAACAATCAAAACTACGTTTCGCTTTAATTTATTTTTTCCCGACATCTTCAACAAATATCGTTAATATACACAGAAATAAATACAAAAACTTAACTAATTATATACTAAAACCTTCCTCGAGAATCACGCTATCAAGTGGTGAATACCGCTTAAAAATCGGTGCAGTAGTTTTTGAGTTTATCGCGAACAGACAGACAGACGCGGCGGGGGACTTTGTTTTATAGGATTTTTGCATTTGGATTAGTATTAGTATAGATTATCGCCCAAGAATTTTTTTTATCTTTATTGATTTATTCATTTTACAATTTATTAAGAATTTTAAAGAAAATGCAAAGTTCTATATAAAACCGTAGTACTTTAAGTAATTTGATCTACCTCGTAAGGTTTGGCCAGTGTTTGCAATGTGAGCGTACAAAAATATGTTTGTTACGACATCACATTACAAATCTTTGAATTTCTCGCCTTCTCTCTACTATAATATGAATGTATTTACATATAAACCTTCCACTTGGATCACTCTATCTATTGCTGAAAACTGCATTAAAATCCGCTGCGTAGTTTAAAAGATCTACGCGTACTGACAGCGAACGGGAGCGACTTTGTTTCATACTATGTAAAGATAATATATATTTTACCTACAAACCTTTTTTTCAAATCCATGCCCACAAAACTTTATCCAAGATACGATGTCTATATTTGGCGAGATAACGTAATCAATAAAATATTGTGTCAATAGAATGTCCGACTTTAGGAAACACGTGTGCCCTAAGGTGATTCAGTGACTTCCGTGAGTCTGCGTGACATCGAAGGACATCTCAGAGACGGCATGTTTATCATCTATTCTCCATAATTCCCCCAATTACTTACTTTCTATAGATAAGCATTCAATTTATTTGACTATTGTGTTATTACTACCTTCATTTGCTTTTTTAGTCGTTCTTTCTCAAGGCAAAGGCAAACTTATTAAGCGGTTGGTGCACTTTATTTGTCCGAGGTTGGAACCTCCCATGGGGGGCAGAAGCTATTCTGCTTGGTTTGGTCGATGGTATCACAAGTCCATTTGTGGGGGGGGGGGGGGAGCATCGGACAAGGTTCCTACTCGGAGTTTTTAATTACTTCGAATTTTTGCAAAATAAAGTAACCGCGCTTTGTGCCGCTAAAAACTGAGTTGGAATTACGGATGAGATGAAGGACAAGCTTCCACTAATAGATAGCTAATTATATAAGCTTCTATTTTACGCGGACGAAGTCGCGGGTACAGCTAGTCTTAAATGTATTGCGAATGATCTGCGATTTCAATTATAGCAGTATGTAGCAGATGATGAAGAAATGTAGCAGGTGTGACAAATGAAAATCATTTCATATGATTTTTACGTGTTTTTACCCGACTTCAAAAAGGAGGTTCTATGTTTTATGTTCGACTGCATCTATTTTTCTTTATGTATGTTCACCGATTACTCCGCCATTTGAGGACCGATTCTTTTTATAATCGAAGGAGTACACTCTCGAGGTGGTCCCATTGTCACCATGTCATGATCTGATGATAGAATCCCAGGCAAATCGAGGGAAACCCTTAAATTTTATAGGCACGTGCAACGTGTTTTATGTCTTTTCTTAAGATATCCAGGTATTTGGGTCTGATAGTCATCATGTCATGTTCCTGAGCTGATGATGGAAGGTTTCCGGTAGATTAAGAATTCGGGAATATTTCTTTTAAAGCTGTTTAGAGAGAAAGACGTTTTCTTGTGTTTGCCTTGGCTCAAATTCTAATACGCATGTATTAACTTAACTAAAACGATTTAAAAAATTACAAAAAAAACATTTGCAATAACGGTATTTTTAATTAGTATATTAGTATTACAATGATACATAATATATATTTTAGAACGGAAAAAAAAACATCAAAAAAGTCATAAGTAATATAAGAATATACAATATCACAGTTTTATGTTGAAGTTGGTGCCAAGCAATGATCACCTTAAAAGTCTTAAAAAATATATTAGAACAATTAATATAGTTAATTAAAATTTGGCACCAACTTTAATATAAAACTGTGATGTTGTATAAATTCTTAATGACTTTTTTGGTGTTTTTGAAGTCGGTTTCTCATATGCTAATTAAGAAATGTTCCATGCCTAATAAATATTACTATGTAAAAAAATCTGATATTATGTATGATTTGTCGAATGGAAATGTTGGAAAAAAATGTACCGCCATGGAGTATCAAACTTCGGACATCAATGAACTAGCTGGCCTCAACCATTAGACCACGGAGGCGGTTATTAGTACCTGTACTTAAATATCTCGAACTTGGATGATATTTAAAATCAAAACCATGCAAACGGTTACAATGTAAAGAAAGCATTTTTGTAAGAATCTTTACGATACATTCGATATGAATATCGTGTGTATTATTAAACATATGTGGAGTTTGATAGAGGAGTATACAAAGTATTACTCGGTCTTCAGAATGTAATAAAAATTTCCCGCACCCAGTCGCGGCGCCAACGCCAATATAAGATTCCTCAATCTGATTTAGTGTCATAACCTGCTGTATTAGGTGCTCCGATTTTATTGGAATACCTTGGTCGAACATGTCAGATGTTTCTCTTTATATTAAAACCTAGTTTAAAATTACATATCCACACTACACTCAGTATCGACATGTGCGGTAACAAGGCAAACCACGAAGTAACTAATCCGAGAATGATCCAAGGAGTAAAAAAGGCCGTAATGTACATAATGTCAAATATTTTACTATACCGCTGTTATTATTTGATTGTCGTTTCTATAGCTACAAACAAAATTACATTTTCTTATAGTTTTTAGGTGTTTTTGTGTATTTAGTGAGCGACCAAGAACCTGTAACACGGAAATATTGAGTAACCATAATTGAGCAAATAGAAGTAAAATAGAAAAAAAAGTTGACTCTACACCTGTATTTAGAAATTGGGAGAGCCTTCTCATAAAGAACAGCCAAGAAACATGGAAGGCTTAATTTTTTGTCTCCTCTTTTAAAAGCCATACTATGTCCAAATGTGAAATGTCTCTTGGCTGAAATGATGAGTGATATAACTCACTAAATACATTTAACGCTAACCCGATTAAAAACATTATAGCTCCAATATATGTACTTAATTTACAGATTGCTAGGTAACATTCAGCCTTATACTTTAGTATAAGTACTTATACTTACTTACTTTAGTATATAAGCGATATGCAGTCCCTCTTATTATCAAAATAGCTGAAGCCCGCGACTTTGTCTAAATATTGGTAAATCTTAAAGTTAATACCCGTTCGCTAATGAACTTGAAATTTGGCATAAAAAGTAGGTTATGTCCTTCCTCAGGATACGAGTATCTCTGTACCAAATTTCATTTAATTTAATAAATATAAAATAACCACTGAACACGCCATCCGAATATTGACAGGCAAAGCATTCCACAACCGGACAGCCTGCACAAAACAGGAATATGATAGAAATTGGTTCGAATGGGAAGATATCTCCAGAATAAGGTCGTGAGCGAAACGCATTGTTTGAGGAAGTACGCAAGGAGTAACAATCTTTCAGATAGGAAGGGGAATTCGGATAGAAAAGGAAGGTATACAGCAGTGTCAGAACTTGCAAGTCCCTACACTTTCGAATAGTACGCCGTTGAGTTTGAGAGAGAAATACGACAGGTGGACAATTTTCAAAGATTAAAAATGAATCTTATTGAGAACCTCTTAAGGCGCTAAGTCTGTTGAGGAGTACCTCCATAAGGTCAACGCAAATATTGTCAGCATTATCAATGATGGATGGATTAACTTAGTTCAGCGGTTTAGGCGTGAAGGCGTAACAGAGAGTGGTGGTGCCCCAAGTAGACTCCACCACGTCGGCGTTTCACCGACTTGTATTGCTGAATTTTATTTGACTACCAACTCATAGAAAGCTGGTATTACTTACCTTGGCTCCAATTGTCTCCTTCCGTCTCCTCCGTAGCCGGTGGACTTCCTGAGCTAGCTCGAAGGAAGTCGCGGCTCCTGAAGATCTGCAGTGGATCCACCGGTGGAGACCGGAGCACTACAAATGCCTATTAGGCCACCACGACTCACACGCGATTCTGACACAAAGCGGGCACTCTTTTGCACAACACAAAGCGGGCTTTCGCACCCCGATATTAGGTGCGCCGCGCAAATCACTATTTGCTTGAATATTGTGTATTATATTTTATGGATGCCCGGACATCATCCTAACCACAAAATATGACATTTCGACTCGACTCAACTGACATATCACATGCGGCCGGCCGCCAAAAAAGCTGTCACTGCACAGACTAGAATGCAGTGCCGCCTCTCGCTCTTCCTCGAGCGTGAACATCCCCCCGCTCCGGACAGTCCCGGACTGTCCGCCAAATCAGTCTAAGGGGAGGCGAGAAAGAGTAGCGACCGCGCGCTTCAAAACAGAATCCCCAACTAGGACCTCGGCAAACCTGGGCACACCATCAGACCCTAGAGTAAGTTGGACAATGCGTCCGCGACGCCAACGTAAGGGTGGCAGGTTTGGGTCCTTCACTAACACGAGGTCTCCAACCCTCGGTGGGTTTGTCTTATCTGACCACTTAACGCGCTGTTGCAAAATGTGTAAATATTCAAGGTGCCAGCGGCGCCAGAAACTCTGGGTAAGCTGCTGGAGCAACTCAAACCGCGAAAGGCGTCCGGGATTGATATCTCTATAAGGATACTCGGGCAGGGCGTTAAGTGGTCTGCCTATCAAGAAATGGCCCGGCGTGAGGGCCTGCAAATCGTTCGCGTCGGTAGACAACGGACATAACGGACGCGAGTTGAGAACCGCCTCAATCTTATGAAACACCGTCGCGAGTTCCTCAAACGTGAGAATAGTCTCCCCAATAACGCGGCGAAGGTGAGTCTTGGCGGCCTTTACAACAGATTCAAAAATCCCTCCCCAGTGAGGGCAAGACGGCGGGGAGTATCGCCATGTTACCCCCCTACGGGAGAGTGTGGATCCGATCTCAATATTATTTTTATCTAAAAATTCACAAACTTCTCTTATATGTCTATCAGTGCCCTTGAAGTTCGTCCCACAATCGGACCGAATTAGAGAAGGCAGTCCCCGGCGGGAGACAAATCTGCCTAACGCTGCTAAGAAAGCGTCCATGGTGAGTGCACTCACCACCTCCAAATGAACGGCTTTAGTGGCCAAACAAACAAACACACACAAATAAGCCTTTTCAGTCTTAGCATTACGGAGTCGCGACGTTTTTATAGTGAACGGTCCCGCGAAATCAGTTCCAACTCCTAAGAAGGTCATCGATTCATTCACACGATCAGCAGGCAAATCACCCATTTGGGGCTGCATCGTCTCGGGGCGTAAACGATAGCAGGGCAGACATCGAAAGATAACAGATCGGATTATTCTTCGCGCTGACAAAATCCAAAACTCCCGTTGGAGGAGCGCGGTCAATGCATTACATCCGGCATGAGCATTCTTCACATGGCGATCAATGATCAACAATCGCACCAATGGTCCGTCCTTGGGGAGCAACAGGGGATGACGTGATCTATAAGGCAAGTTAGCGTGCCTCAATCGGCCTCCTACACGCAACAATCCTTTATCATCCAGAAAGGGAGTCAAACGCACCAAGGGTCCCTTCAATTTGGACGTCCCGGTACGGAAAATCTTAAGTTCCGGTTCAAACGCTCTAGACTGGGTCATACGCACCCAATGCAGAAGAGCATCTTGGCGCTCCTGCGGTGAGAGGACCGGACACAAATCTTTGTCCTGAGGCCGGCGACAATTTCGTATAAATCTTCTTATCCAAGCGGTCACGCCGAGCAACTTGTCCAGAGAACTGTAGCGGTCTAATAAAAATTCCCGCTCTGGAGCCGCCATAGTCTCGACAGCGTGAACACGCAAGCCCGGATTTGGTACCTTAACCACAGCTGGTGTGGAAGGCCAAGACGGTTGTAACAACCAGTCGGGACCCCACCACAGAGTGTGGTCAATAAGCTGAGGGGCTTCGCTGCCACGTGATGCACAGTCAGCAGGGTTTATTTCACCTGGCACGTGGCGCCAAATCAACGTGGCCTTCGAGGCCTGTATTTGGGATACCCGATTGGCCACAAATACTTCCAGGGAGTGGACGGAGTTCTTAATCCAACACAGGACAACCTGACTGTCGGACCAAGCAAAGAGCGACTCAAAGTCCACACTACGTCCCAGGGTGTCAACAACGTGGTTCATCAACCGAACCAGAAGAGTAGCTCCAGACAATTCTAACTTCGGAATCGTTAATCGAGTCCGAAGTGGAGCAACCTTACTCTTAGCAATTAGCAAGTGGAGCTTAACAGCTCCTCTATCATCAACCGTCCGGATATATACGACGGCTGCGTATCCACTCTCAGACGCGTCACAAAAGCCATGAAGGCTGGCCGTAAACCGTCCCTTAGGCAGTATATGTCTAGGGATACTAACATGGTTAATGTCGGGGAGAGATGACATGAAGGACTCCCAATCTCGCAGCAAACGGCCCGAGAGGGGCTCATCCCACGACACTTCGGCTGACCAAAGTTCCTGTAGGAAGCACTTCATCCAAAACACTACGGGACTAATCCAGCCATTTGGGTCAAAGGTACGAGCTACTGTAGACAAAACCAACCGTTTCGTCCAGACCTTGGGGCTTGGCAGCTCCAATCGATAGGTGAACGTGTCCTGGACAGGTCTGTATTGCACTCCCAAAACAGACAGTAAATCTGGAGTGTTGGCATTCTCAAAAATATGAGGCTCCTGCTGGTGGTCGTCTGGCAAGTCACACAAAAGCTGAGGTGAGTTGGACATCCACTTCCTCAGTTCATAACCACCAGCCCCGAGAAGAGCAATTAGTTCATCTCGCAAAATCAAGGCTTCCTCGACACTAGAGGAGCCCGTACAAATATCATCAACAAATGCATCCTCCTTGAGAACCAAGGATGCGCGAGGGTATCGTAATCGTTCACGTTCAGCGAGTTCCACAAGTGAGCGAATTGCCACAAAGGGGCTCGAACGCAAACCGTATGTATTGGTGTTCAGCTCGTAGACCAGCATGGGATCCCTGGGATCCTCCCTCCATAATATGAGCTGATATCGCCTATCGTCCGGGTGAATCACAGTCTGCCGAAACATCATCCGGATATCGGTCACAAAGACGACGGCATGGCGACGGAAGTTGGTCAATACATCACCCACCTCGTGGTGCAACTTCGGTCCAGCATGCAGACATTGATTCAGCGAAACTCCGGTAGACGTAGGAGCTGACCCATCAAAAACAACGCGTATCTTCCCGGTGGAAGGTTTCAAAACCGCGTGGTGAGGAAGAAAATTATGTTCCTCGTTTCGCCAGTCCAGTCGCGAGACCGACATGTGCCCCAGTTGCTCATATTCTCGCATGAAGTCGACATACTTCTGTTTGAGGTCGGAGTTCCTACTCATACGACGCTCCATGGACAGCAGCCGCTTCTCGGCCAACGGCCGGGAGCTGCCAAGTGAGGGGCGAACTGACAAAAAGGGCAAACGAGTGATCAGCCGTCCCGAGTGAAGGCGACCTGTATTGTTCTGGTAGAACAACTCACACTCCTCGTCTAAGGGGTTCACTCGCTTCACGGTAGGTGGCTCTTCCACCTCCCAAAACCGTTGCAGGACATCCGATAAGGTGGAGCTAACAGTTATGTAACTGTCCACCGATGGAGATGGTGGGTTATGCCTAACTGGTCCCATCACTACAAACCCAAGCGATGTAGATAAGGCTACCAGCCCACCCTCCTGTAACTCTCTCCTCTTCCCACAATACACGCGGCCTAGAACATCGGCACCGAGCAATAAGTGAATCGGACCGGTTCGGTGGAAGGAAGGGTCAGCCAAGGTCAATCCTGATGTCGCATCAACGACAGCGCGCGAAACGTGCTGTTGCGGAAGCTGACCAACAACCTTCTCATAAACAATCGCGGTAGCGCCAATTTTGGGCGCTGAAGAGAAGTGGGGGGAGAAGGAGAACAAAACCTGACCGATCGGATCCGGGATCCGCAGGTCTCCGATTCCTCGTACCGATTCAAGGTATGGAGATGTGTTCAAACTCAACTGCCGGACCAGCCAGCTGGAGGCAATGCAACCCTGAGCTCCCGTATCCAAAAGGGCGCGAACTAAAACAAAGGTGCCCCTCGGGCCCCACACCTGTACGGAGGCTGTTGGTAACAGCACCTGCTCCTGTGGGGGGGTTGCAGCCGACAGTTGGTTTAGTGAAAATCCTCCCGCATTCCCCGCAACGGGGGGGAAGGGGGGTCCGAAGAAAAATGCGTGCGCGGCGGAGGAATAGGGCGCTCAAGGCGCTCGAGCGGGTCCCAATCCGGCACGTACACACCCCGACCAAAGCTGCATCGGGGGGCCGGGCGGTGCCCATGATGGGCGAAAGTTGGGGGAGCCCGTGACAAACGAGGTCTCTCCATCATAGGGGGAGAGAAGCGTATCGGCTCCCGGCGTGGCTCCCTAATAACCGCGGCCCAATCCCGCGGTGGCGCCTCATAAGCGGCGCGTTGATCCCCCCCGCCCGTAGGGGGGGTGGGGCGCCCAATCCTCTCACTGGAGGGGGGGCGCCTGTCCAATCTCCGCGGAGGGGTGGCACGCCCCTCCGATCTCCTCGGAGATGTGGGTGACCTACGAGGGCCCCCGCCCGTGTGCGAGTCCCTCTCTCTCACCACCCCACGAGTGTCTCTATTGTTAAAGCACAAGAGGGGGTGATGGGCCCCTCCACAACAGTGGCAATCTCGTGGGTGGGGGCAAGCCGAGGCCATATGAGCCCCCAGGCAGCGGTAGCACCAATTCCGCTGTTTGGCCATATTTCTACGCCCCTCGGTGCGTAGGCCAACAAATTTGGGACAGGCCGGCAAACGATGGCCATCCCGCTTGCAACACTTGCAAGGCCTCGGCCTCTCCCCGTGTGGAGAGTTCTGCCGCACTGCAGTATACTGCTTGTGCGGGCGGCGCTCTCTCCGTGGCGCTGCCCGGGTCGCCTCAAAGCGGCCTGTACTCGGTCCCGGTATAGGAACCAGATCCAAGTGGTCGGTCATCCGACACTCATCCTCCAAAAATCTGAGGAGATCCGAGAAGGGGGGGAGGTACGAGGCACTATTGCCCCCATACCTTTGTTCAAAGCGCCCCTTCATCTCCATGGGAAGCTTATCGAGGATGAGGTGGAGCAAAATAAAGGACCACTGGTCCACCGGTAGATCAAGGCGTTTGAGCGCGTTAATAGCGCTTAGCAGCGGGTTCAAAATCTCCTTCCTCAATGAGGAGACCCGCGATACTCGTGGCAGCCCTAAAATGGCAGCCACATGTGTGTCCGCTAGCAAGCGAACATTCTGATACCGGGCGGTCAACAACGCCCTTGCAATATCATAACTGTCATCATTGACAGGTAGATGCTGGACAAGTACACCAGCCTCTCCCCGTAAGGCAGAGAGCAAATAGGCCAATTTCTGGCTAGGGAACAGGTCGTCCCTCGAGTGAACCAGGCTATCAAAGAGGTTAATGAACCCCATCCAAGAAGCCAAGTTCCCATCAAAGGTTGGGATGTCTAAAGTGGGCAGTCTGCCCAGCAAGCCGGCCGGGGTAGGCTTGACCTCCCCGGGCGTGCACGACTCACCCCTCCGGACGGATAGGATTGCCTGAGCCTTGTTTATAATCACATCCGCCTGTTCAAAACACTGATCATAATCGGCATTAAATTGGTCGACTGCCCGCAACTCAGCGGCACCCTCGGCTGGGTGGTCGAGCAGATATTGTTGATGAGCAACGAAAAGCTGCTCCAATTCCTTCAAGCGAGCCGGTACTCCCTCATGCCGAATTAACAAGGCCTGTTCTCGGTCTGGTCGGTCTACCAAAGCGACGGCACTAGCAAACCATCTCAAAATCTTTTGTGCACCCGCGCGGGCACCACTAAGCGGGCTGACTGGCGGGACCATTTTGCACCAAAATTAATAAACACTATAATAATACACGGACAAACAGACCGACAACCGCAGACAACAAAACAGATCGGGAGGAACTTCAAAGGCAGAACAAAATATATAAACAAACCAAAATCAAGTATAAATGCTAGAACTTAACTAGAACAACAAGGCATTTAACAACAGAATTTTTCAAACAAATTAAATTCAAGCATTAAGTCAATAACTTAACAAACACAATATTCAAAGGCAAACAAAACAAAATCAAATGTAAATGCTAAAACTTAACACAGCAAAATAGTGTATTACAACAACAGCAAAGTCATTTAGCAGCAAAATCTTTTACACAAATTAAATTCAAGTATAAGTTTACAACTTAACAAACAAAATAGTCAAGGGCAAAACAAAGATATGAAAAAACAAACCAAAATTTAAATATAGGTAAATGCTAGAACTTAACTAGAACAACAAAAGACATTTAACCTCAATTTTTCATATACAATGACAATTAGTTAAGGAGATCGGTCCACAAATGAGCTGGTAGTCAGTTTAAAATCAGCAATCAAAACCAATTAATATGTATTGCCCGTTTGGACAACCAACAAGATTACAATATTAATTGTACAATACTAATCAAATACTCAAATCTAAGAACCACGCTCTGCTACCAAGAGATGGTGGTGCCCCAAGTAGACTCCACCACGTCGGCGTTTCACCGACTTGTATTGCTGAATTTTATTTGACTACCAACTCATAGAAAGCTGGTATTACTTACCTTGGCTCCAATTGTCTCCTTCCGTCTCCTCCGTAGCCGGTGGACTTCCTGAGCTAGCTCGAAGGAAGTCGCGGCTCCTGAAGATCTGCAGTGGATCCACCGGTGGAGACCGGAGCACTACAAATGCCTATTAGGCCACCACGACTCACACGCGATTCTGACACAAAGCGGGCACTCTTTTGCACAACACAAAGCGGGCTTTCGCACCCCGATATTAGGTGCGCCGCGCAAATCACTATTTGCTTGAATATTGTGTATTATATTTTATGGATGCCCGGACATCATCCTAACCACAAAATATGACATTTCGACTCGACTCAACTGACATATCACATGCGGCCGGCCGCCAAAAAAGCTGTCACTGCACAGACTAGAATGCAGTGCCGCCTCTCGCTCTTCCTCGAGCGTGAACAGAGAGATTGACAGAGTTACTTTTTCATTTATAACTAGCTTACCGCTCGCGACTTCGCCCGCGTTATTTTTGTTTTCCCGTGGGATTTTTTTTCCGTAGAAAAAATACCCTATGTCCTTCCCCTGGTCTCGAACTATCCCTATGCCAACTTTCATCAAAATAGGTTCAGTAGTTTCAAAGCCTATTCAATACATACAAACAAACAATCAAATATTTCCTCTTTATAATATTAGTATCGATATGAGTAGAGACGGCGGAAACTAAAACCGCAAATCTATTAGGCTACGTCGTAGATTTACCGTAGCTAACTACGCAAAATCTACGACGAAGCCTCGTAGATAACTCTATTTCAATAGGTATTATCACGAGCACTTCCGCCTGACCATTTAAAAATTTATTCGCTTGAATCGTGCGGAAGCGCCGGGCTGTTGTTTTGGCCTATTAGAAAAGAATTTCTCTCTCTAATCGGCGTTGGGGGGTTCCTCGGCGGCTCGGCGGCAGGCCGAAGAAGTGTTCGAACGGCCAAGCATGATCTTTTATTTCATTATTCCATATCTATTCGAGGTCGACGGGGTGGGGCTAGAGAGCGCTAGTGCAAACGAAAATGAGCGTAGCGGTGATCAGGCGGAACTGCGCGCGATAGTACGTCGTGAGTCTATGCAATATTGTTGCTACGCGTAGCAAAGCTTACATTGATCTAACCGTAGCAAAAAGATTGAAATAGTCACCGCTCTCTAAAATAAATGAATGAATGTAAATCTTTATTGCTTATAAAAAAATAACTTTACATTAGCCTAGATGAGTTTTTTTACATACGACAGGGAAGCTTTTGGCCTTCATCTCACCTGATGGTAAGTGACGATAAGGCCGAAGGTGGAAGCTTCACCTGGACTCCTCAACAAATGAGGAAGTGGCTATCTTACCCCTAATTATCGGAACACAACAATACTATTAACATTGTAATTATGGCGACAAATGAGTTGTTTTAAACAAAAGGCCGCCCTGTTGCCAAAGCAACAATCTCTTCTAGGCAACCTGAACGCAGGGGAATGTAACATTAAAACTCTTTTATAATTAGGACGGGTTGAAATCCAGTAAATAATTGTCATTTAAACTTATATCAGTAAATATATACTTTGTACGCATCGATGGCGCTGTGGACTCGGCACTTATACCCGCCAATCGGGAGGTCCGGGGATCGAGACCGCAATGTACCAATGTGTTTTTCGTTTTTGAATTTCATATGCACATTTGTCAGACGCTCTTACAGTGAAGAAAAACGTCGCGAGGCAACCTGCATACATATGCGACGAAAATTCAAAGGTTTAGGTATGTGAAGTTGACCAATCCGCACTGGGTAAGCGTGGTTGACTAAGGCCTAAACACCCTAACTTAGGGTAGGCTCGAGCCTGCGGTGAACTCCTTCTGCGTGGACGTGATGACGCAGAAGGAGACGGCGGAGAGGTGCAGGGAGGAGGATCCCTCTGCTGACCCGTGCCGCCGCAGAAGGCTGGGACGGAGGAGGCGGAATTACGCCCGCCTTCTTCCTCCTGACGGCAACCAGCGGGGTCCAGGCTTGGGAAGCCCGGACCCTGCATTGCATCGGTTGCCGCCAGTCGCTGATCCCCTAGATGCCCCGGGGGATCACCGGCTCCCCCAACCTGGGGGGGTGAGAGGGACTCGCCTTGGGCGAGTGCGCGCCGACGATGTTGTGGTAGTTTCCGAAAGGGTTCTCATGACCGCAGCGGGACGACTCTCGTCGCCGGATCCTCTTCGACTAAAGACGATGAGGATGTGGCGGCGGTTGTCGCGCTCGCGCCAAGGCGCATGTGAGGGGCATAGTTGGGTTTTAGTCGGTAGGCCGCGGCATTGCACTCCCTGGTGGACATACCATCCCGTCTGCCAGGGGCCGCGGAGAGTCCGACATAACCTCGCGCCTCCCAAGCGCGAGGTATGCGTAACGCATTTCCCAACTTAAAAAAAAAGGGTAGGCTCGAGCCCCTCGGCGGGGACGTATAGGAGCTGTGATGATGACCTCTTGTAGCTCACTGCAGTTAACTTTGCTTTAAGAAATCATAGTAAGTTCCAGGGCTTTGATTTACACAACAGTAAGCTAAAAGCCTCGTGGCCTCGGCACTGGACAGTGCTCCGAGTAGAATCGGGAGGCCCGCGATCAATCCTGCCATATACCAATGTGTTTTCCGTTTCACGAATTTCATAAATGTACATTTATCTGACGCTCCTACGGTGAAGGAAACCTGCATTCACCTGCGAAGTAATTCAGAGGTGTATGTGAAGTCAACCAATCCGCACTGGGCCAGCGTGGTTTGACTCAGGCCTAATCGCCCTAACTAGTTAGGGTAGGCTCGTGCCCCTTGGTGGGGACGTATAAGAGCTGTGATGATGAAGCTAAAAGCTATACCTACGATTGTGATTCGTGTACGAAAAACATAAAACACTAGAAGTGCGATACAATAATATTACCATGTAACTACTATCGCCAAATTCTCATCATCATCATTATTACAGCTCGTATACGTCCCCACCAAGGGGCTCGAGCCTACCCTATGTTAGAGTGTTTAGAGCTTAGTCAACCAAGCTGGCCCAGTGCGGATTGGTACGCGTTGACTTGCTTGTTGTTTGTTTTCTTCACAACTGTAAAAGGGACCATAGACCTCAGTATTTGTTATAAATTTCAGTTTGATATCTACGCGTTCCTGAGAAAAGGTGTCTCGACAAACAAACGAGCAACGAGTTTTTCCAATAAAGGTTCCGCTTTTCCTTTGGAGGTATGGAACCCTAAAATGTACCATAACTCTGTAAACTTGATGAACAAATAAACCTCAGCTCGCTACTATTGCTTGATTTACTGACGTCATTAACATACGTACTCGCCCATGTCACCACTATCAGGTTCCGCTCGTTATAACACAGCGATTACTGTAATGCATTCCTGACACGCTTTATCTTTACCCTAATTATGAATTAATCTTTATCCTCTTTACGCCATTAACTAATGGAATCTGTAGGTACTATCGACTGTCAATTTGATTAGTTGCGTACGGTGATGTCGCAGTCATTTCTCGTCAATGTTTTGTGGTCGGGAAAGACGATCTTCAACATCTCAAGATATAAGAAAGATTGCCGCATAACTAAAATACCAAGGCGCACTTATTGAAATACTATGTATATCCAATATACATTATTTATATACAACGTGTATGCAACGTCTTAAATTAATAATGCAATACCTTCTTAGAGCATTTACCCTAAGGAGATGGCAAGGCGGGGCGAACCCCTCTGCCAAAGTACGCTGGCCATATGACCATACACGCTATAGAGTGTGTTTCTGCAAATGCACCTACGAGGCAGCAGTCAAATACAGTACACGGGCATGATTTGCGGGCGATTGCACATTAATTTGTCGATATGGTGTGTGTTTCTTTATTGTGAGGTAATGTTTTCATAGTGTGCGTATCTGTAATCTGTAATTAAATTCTAGATTTTTGTAGTGTACCATGCGAGTTTACCTCGCCTCCCGCAAAATGTGGCAAAAAAACGAATAAGTACTGCGATTTGTTGCGTACCATCTCCCTCCATAGGTTAAATGCTCTAAGAACACCTCAGACTAGGGTTGCCAACCCTCTACTATATAATATAGTACCCTACTATATTTGTTGGTAAAATACTATATTTAAAAAATATATATACAAAATATTGCAGTTTGCAAATACTATACGGTAGGCGAAACTGCTATATTTTCTATTTCAAATTAAGAACAGAATGGAGTCAGAATTGCATATAATGTTTAAAAGATTATTATTTAATTTCTTCATCCAATGAACACACACGTAACACGTTGATATATTGTCTCGCCCTTATTAATTTTCTTCGTCCGCAGACGACCGATTTTTGTAGCTGATATTTTGTCGGTGATGATTTTCTTGCAATAAAATATGTCATTGTAGGTCGGCAACCTACAATGACATATTTTATATTTATCTTAGCTATTTCTGCCACCAAGCAGGTATGTTTGCATTACTGTGTTCCGGTTTGAAGGCACGCAATAAAATTACTGAGCACTGTGACTTAACATCTTATGTAAAAACTGGCATTGTACATGATTCCTTGTATAAGACTTGCAAATATAGGTATAACTTTTCGAGGGGGGGTGTCCAGATTGAAGACTTCCATTTGCCTAGTGTTCCTTGCAACTTCTCAATAAATTGGTATTGAAATAAAAAAAAAACATTAAACAAATTACACCCTTTTCTCTTTCAAATCGATTCCTTAAAATCATTCAAATCTTACTATCATAGAAACTCCATATTTTTCTGCTTTTATTTTCTGTTGGGTACCTACGTACTTTTATTTTTATTTTTTTAACCAACTTCAAAATAGGAGGGGGTTCTCACTTCGATGTGTATTTTTTGTGTACATACACACAAAAAAAACGCATCGAAGGCTTATTATGCAGGTTGCCTTACAATGTTTTCCTTCACCGCAGGAGCGTTAGACAAATGTACATATGAAATTCGAATTAATTCGAAACACATGTTACATGGCGGTCTCGAACCATGGACCTCCCGACCACCGACACCGCCACATCACCGACTCCATAGGCGACAGTAGCATGTTACCATCAGGTGGGCATCCTGCTTGTTTTCCAACTTTGTTGTATAAAAAAATTATCTGTCCTGCGCTGCTCGCAACCTTCACCAAACCGACGACACACCCCGGACACTACATACAACGTTCGTAAATCAATTACCTATTACTACTACTTAAGCAAATGATGTATGTACACGCGCAAATGTGTGCGTGGAATCTAGTAGGGCTGAGTGCGCGGTTATCAATCGAAATGACGCGGGAAGTGCAGCGGCTGCCTTCTCTTTTACCCGCATAGCGCTATCTCTATCTAATATCGGCCGGCGCTCGCGTCTACTCGGTGAACGTGAAGTGTCGCCGCGCCCCCGAGCGATCGCGCGCGCCCTTGTTTATGTGTCAGTGATGTCTACAACGAAGTGCGGGGTGGGGTGAGGTATTTGAAATGAGTGGTGAGTGGCCGTTCTGTACGGAGTACTATTACATATTCTGTGCCTTCAATTTGTGGGAGTCTCCTCAGTGTGGAGATCCTTGGAGGAGACCTACATCCATCAGTCTCTCGGCTGAAATGACGATGATGATTTAAGTAGATTGCTAGGCAATTCGAAATCCTACAAGAAGTTCTCGGTATAATTACGATAATGACTATGGCGTGAATTCAAAAGAATGTTCGAGAAATTATATATATTAATAATTTGACCTGGAAACTTTGTGAACACGGTGTCCCACGCGGTTTCCCCAATATTTTCCTTCAATCATAATAAACCTCCGATTTTTTGGTTATTGAAATTGGCACTTTTGCTTTGTAGATGATTACTTTTGGAAAATTGCCGTCATTTTGGCGGTCCGGTGGGAACACTGCGATTCACGTGGCAATCACTCCCTACACGGCAGAAGCGAGCCTTTTGGTGGGCTCCAATGTAATAGTCATCCACCTGCCAGCGGCGACTCTCTGGCAACAAGTTGCATCTGAGATGCAACTGGGAGATATCGCCCTCGTCGCCCTTACCCCTTCATTATTCTGGAGTCACAAACGAGTTTGAGCCTGGTGACCTCTTCTGGGCCTCTCTAGAGGATTTGTACGGACAATTGAAACTTTATTTGAAACAATATTAGTAAGAATGTATGGTAAAGAAATTTTATGAGAAAGCACTTTTACTTTTTGGAAAAAATAAGTACTTATTAGTTAAAATCGTCCTTCATGCGTTTGGAGGTATATAACCCGAGCATAAGGAAAACAAAAAGTACTAGTGCGAAAGAAAAGTCTACTTTTTAAACAAATATATTGGTGGCGCCCAAAGTAGACTCCACCATGTCGGCGTTTCACCGAATAAAACTGCTGAATTTAATAACCGACTACCAGCTCCTAGAAAATTGGGCTGCTTTCTGACCGAACCGGATGGTACACTTGCCTATTAGGCCACCAATACCCGAACTCACCGATAAAAACTTCGGTGCATTTACACCATTCTCCGACACTAAAACTTTGGCGGACCCTCGCACCAACAATCACTTGGTGCGCCGCGCAATACTATTTGTTAGATATTTTATATTATATTTTATTGCTGCCCGGTCCTAACCTCTTTCAATGTCATTCCGTATTCGACTCGACTGACATGTTACATGCGGCCGGCCGCCACAGGCTCTCACTGCACAGACTATAATGCAGTGTTGCCACTCGCTCTTCCTCGAGCGTAAACATATAAAAAAAATATTTTTCTGATTCTCCACACATTTTTTTTCACAGACCCAACTATCCGTATGGGGTTTATATTATAAAATTATTTATACGCATATCGGACAGAATTGTTCCCCCATTAAACGTTCGCGACAGAATATTATGTCTATCTTTCAAGTTTGAGTCACTATAACCATTTTTATAATAATCAAGTTTGTTCTGAAATATTGCATTTATTTGCGAAGGTGTTTTTATAAACATGATATTAACCCTTATCTAAATAAATACGTCATTTATCACAAGTATATAATTTTGCACAAAATTGCCCTTGACATCATTTAATTTCAATATCTGAGAAGATATATTTTTAAAATAACTCAACATGCAACAATGGAATATACTTAAGTAGGTTTTTCCTCAAATTAATGCAGGTGAAACCGTGGGACACAGCTATTTTAATATATAACTTGCAGCACCTCATTGAACACTTCTTCTGACACTGAAAATGGAAACACTAGTTCTAGCACCCAGTGCCTGCATACACCCTTTGTTAACTTTTCCATTCATAGTTATAAGTATATTTATCTAAGTTTCCTTATTCTCACGTACTTACTGAACTTCACTTTTTTATATTAACGACAGGGAAGTGATTGGTCTTCCTTCATCTCAGCTGATGTAAGCGACGATTAGGCTGAAGGTGGATGCGAGCTTCACCTGGACTCCTTAACTGCTGAGGAACTGTACTTTAAAAGAGGAGATAAAAAATTTGACCTTTCGAGTTTCTTGCCTGTTCTTCTCGAGAAGGCCTCCCAATTTCCGAACAGGTGTAGAATCAACTTTTTTTTTTTCATTCCTACTTGTATTTGCAGACATCCTGATTATATTCAGGATGTATGCACATACAAGGTTAATATGTTTCCTTTAAATTAGAATGTGTTGCTTTGTTTTGACGTCAATAAGTGCCTGTAAAGGCCTATGTTGAATAAAGATTTTTGAATTGAATTGAATTGAACTGGCTATCTTACCTCAGATTATCGGAACACAACAATACTATTAACACTTGTTATTATGGCGACAAACTTGGGTAAGATTGTGGTAGCTAGCCAGAAGGGCTCAGAATTACCACCAAGTAAACCGAGCAGAAAAGATTCTGCGCCCATGGGGAATCGAACTCCAGACCTCCCGATCAACACTCGGTGGTCTCAACCACTAGTCCAAGGAGGCGGTTAAAAGCGGCAGCCTTCACAAACTTAGATCATTTAATCCACAAATCGTTTCCTACCGTTATCGAACAATTTCGATTGACTGTACCGCCACAAATATTAAACATACAGTTCTAAAATTTATATGTGACATTTTTTAACATTTCATCTAAACGTTCTTAAGGACAGAAACATGATTAATAATATTTTACTTAATAAAAATAAAATCCAAAGATCACTCTGTTCAATATTTTAAAACTGCTGTGAATGAGAAAATACAATAATAAATGACATAAAAGTTTTGTAATAGACGTGCATTTTTATTATCAAAAAAATTGCAAAAGTACTATTTTTATTTTGTACCCCAGTTTTCCAAAAATCGGTTAAAACGTGTTAAAAGTAACGTTTCAGTTCGGTCACCGCGCGTAAGCGACATTAGAAGCTATGCATAAAGCAACTTTATTATTCTGCAATAAGGCAGTCGCCGTGCACGAGTAGATTTTCTGGGAAACCTCGTCTTAACTGGTCCGTATACAGGGTTATTTTGAATGAACCAACAACCTCCCAGGGGCTGATTCTAGTGCTCAGATGCAACAACTTTTTGTATGGGACCAACATCGAAATTGCAAAAAAATCCACTTTCCCATACTAAAGTCTCAGTCTGTCTCTCCCATACAGAAGTGTTTTTTTTTTGAGATATCGATGTTGGTCCCATACAAAAAGTTGTTGCATCTGAGCACTAGAATCAGCCCCTGGGAGGTTGTTGGTTCATTCAAAATAACCCTGTATATGGGTCATATGGCAACAGCCATGTAATGAATTTTGAAACTTTTTCCTACCTCTTTGGACTGAATTTCGAAGTCGATGAAGTTGCGAGCAGCCACATACAACTGACCAAAGGAAAATTATAATAAAAAGGCTGCAAATAATAAGAACATAAAGATGGAATACCTATTATTCATTCACCTTAACGAGACTTAATAGCTGCAGGCTATTTAGCATACAATAATACAGTACTTCCACTGGCTATTACTTAAGCGCTTCGCAATTTCACTAAAGCAACTGTTACTCAATTAAAGAAAGAGCAAAAGACATTAAAGGCAGCAATGGTGTAATACCGTAATATAATGATAACGGAGTTACTTTGCATGCACAATTTCATTAAGGCCAATTCTAGTCGACTTAAGCTCTCATGAACAATGATGTTTGGTAAAAATTCTTTTGTATTTTTTGAAACTGTTTAAATTAACTCATTTCGAAACACATGGGGATCTGCTAGGTATCCCACCACAGGCGAACATAGTTCATCTTAATCAACCCTAGAAAAGTCTTCAAATTCATTATACACACGAATGTATGTGCCAATAAGAATTCGATGAATTATTGCTTCAGATATCGTGTCCGCGAATTGCATAATAGCAGCTTAGTCACAGATTAGATAATAATTACTACATGGCAGTCTTCAGAAACCTTACAACGTTTCTCATTAGTGGGTTTTCGAATATCTGCAAGGCAAGGACCCGCTGGCTGGTGGGCCCTACGACATCATATCTTAAGCAAAACATAGCGAAAAACACCGATATTAACAAACAAAAAAAACCGGCCAAGTGCGAGTCCGACTCGCCCATGAAGGGTTCCGTACGATCTATGACGTATTCAAGGTAATGTACGAGTACATCATATATTTTTTTAGTTTTATCATTCTTTTATTTTAGAAGTTACTGGGGGGGGATACACATTTTACCACTTTGGAAGTGTCTCTCGCGCAAACTATTCAGTTTAAAAAAATATATATTAGAAACCTCAATATCATTTTTGAAGACCTATCCATAGATGTATGCACGTATGGGTTTGATAAAAAAGATTTCCCGTCATATTTTTCCCGTGGTATTCATTTTTCCCGTGGGCCTAGCCTATGTTACTCACGAAGGATGTAGCTTTCTAATGGTGAAAAAATTTTTAAAATCGGCCCAGTAGTTATCGAATTTTCCCATAGGAAAGAAATATTTTCCCGCGGTAAAAATTATAATATAGCCTATAACCATTAGGGACAATGTAGCATTCTAATGGTAAAAGAGTTTCTCAATTCGAACCAGTAGTTTCTGAGATTTGCGCTTACCAACACATTTTGCAATTCATTTTTATATAAGTATAAGATAGAAAAGCATGCGATGTATTTTGATATGGGCAACGCCGGGTTTCGCAGCTAGTTTCTCTATATTCCTTATCAATAAACTGCGTAATTTCATATCTCAAGATTCTACCATCATCACGAACCGCCATAGTAATTTTAAAGGGACAAATTACAAAAGAGCCTCTTGGCAAATGGGCTCACCAAACAAATGGGGTGTTCTTCAAACAAAATTAAGATGGACGATAAGTAAAGAACTGCGTAATTATAAGGGGAGGCTTTCTTTATGACGTCGGATGGACAATTTTGTTACTATTAATTTTGACTAACTTCTGCCTGTGACTTCGTGCAACTATCTGGAAGGCCTTAGCCTCTTGAGAAATTGAATAGTACCTAAATCATGCACCACGAGTGGAGTATTTCTGATGAGGTGTTTTTTATTTTATTTTATGTACCTAAGCTGCAAACGTACTTCATATCATTCCTGAGATTTGAAAATCTAAAGCTCCCACAAAAACTGCAGAAACAATGCACGTCATCATCATCGTCATCGTCATCAGCTCATATAAGTCACCACCGAGGGGCTCGAGCCTTCCCTTAGGGTGTTTAGGCCTTAGTCAACCACGCTGGCCCAGTGCGAATTGGTCGACTTCACATACACCTTTGAATTTCTTCGCAGGTGTATGCGGGTTGCCTCACGATGTTTTCCTTCACCGTAGGAGCGTCGGATAAATGTACATATGAAATTCGAAAAACGAAAAACACATTGGTACATGGCAGTCTCGAACCCCGGACCTCCCGATTAGAAGGCGAGTGCCGAGTCCACAGCACCATCGAGGCTCCTGCAAGGTGCTCTGCTGGAGCAATGTACGTACAAACATACAATTTTTCTCATTCATAATATTAGAAGGTTTTCCAGCAAGCATTGAAAGAGGTTAAGTGACGTACATAATTGAGTGTTAGCCGAAAATTCTGATCACATTTCAGACGGACCAGCGGTAATTAGCCTGTTCATTACGTCTCGGTGTCCGATGTAGAGACAGTCTTGTGACGCCGCACCTCACTCAAACGGTTAATTGGGCCCGAGTAACGACTCATGTGGTATCTCCTTGGGCCAATTAAAATATTAACTACTTATTACGACCACGATTAATTGGATATCTTCGTAGATATGTCAGGATAATTTGGTAGATATACGGCTTAGGATGTAACGCCGAACTAGCTTCACTTTACAAGACATTGTTTTGCGGTATCATTAGATGAGAAATTTACCAAAACTGGGGCATAGCGTTACCTTAATAAATAAATGTACTATAGCATAGTGATATGAGCGGTTGATAGTTGATAGAAATAGTGACACAATCTCTATGTCTTAAAGAGTGACACGACGGGGCGTATGTAGTGAGACTGACGTGATAAAAATGCATTGACGCTCATCAAGAGGGACACCTGTGACTGAGTTTTGTCCCAAATTTCTTGGCGTACCTGTGCTCCGACTGATGTAGCACGCCACTAAAATTGCATAACGTTTTATTTTTTTTTTATATTATTAACCTAACCTGCAGTTTAATTCTATGAGTTCTTTTTATTTTTCCTTGCGGCCCCCTGCACCCCTTGCTCGAAGCTGCGTTTTGGGATTTCATCCATAGGTATTTCGTCCATTCGGTGTTATACTTATGCCTTTTATTTTTATGCACATTACAATTATGCCAAAGAAACTTAGATTAAATAAGTATTATGCCAATGTTACCATTCTGCGTGTATAGAACTTTGCGTATCATTATTTATGCGAAATATGCCGAAACTGTTATGCCCAATTATAGGTAATATGGCTAAAATGATTATGCAACCGAAGGGGCTCCCACTAAAACAGCTATCAATCATTAGATAAGTTCTTAATGAATATATGTACTGTCGTTTCGATTAACGCAATTGCATTGTGAAAAAAAATTAAATCTCCGAACAAGTTTTATTTAATGTCAGGCCACAGAATATATAATAGTATTGTCAGGCACATGTCAAGTATCCAATGTGAGCGTAGATATTATGTAGATCATGCGTAGATAAACCCTTGAAGTTTTTATTCTGTGATTTTTATCCGAAAACGTCAGTTGAACGTCAAATCAGAAATGTTTATTTTTAAGCGGCTTATTTTAAATACTAACTTAATTATAGATTTGAACCGAAAATGAAAATTCAATGTGTAAACCATTAGTCATATTCTTGGTTTTGTTTAACGCAAACGCAGGATGTGAAAGCGACAGACGAGTATTATCCACATTAAAGTATTCCAAGAATTATGTTCGTCCGTCAGTCGTTAACGGAGTGCCGGCAGTGCGTGGCGAAGTACCCTACCTGGTGTCAATCAAGGAGGCCTTAGTGAAAATATCAAGGGGCAAATACATCTGGGTGAACGTTTGCGGAGGCAGCATCATCAGCACCACCAAAGTACTTACAGCGGCTCATTGTTTCGAATACAAAAATTATTTCTACTATCAAAACCCCAGTCAACTACGTTTGGTGGCCGGCAACTTTATGACGCAGTTAATTCACACTGGCAACACCCATACCAGCACCGAGTGCCAATGGCGTAAAATCAGAAATATCAAACTGCACGCACATTTCTTTTTCCCCGAAAACGACATAGCATTAATATTTGTCGACCAGCCGTGGCATTTTGCCGATAACGTAGATTATATAATTCCTGCGAGGAGGCGGATCGATTATACTTCAAGTTGCATCTCAGCTGGCTTTGGCAATGTGAAACAGGGCATAGAATCAACATCTCCTATTCTTCTCATTGGCATAATGTTCTTGATGCCGAGACATAATTGCTCTTACGCGTGGGAAATGGATATGAATAAATATATTTGCACTTACTCGTTTCTCAGCGATGTCAGCCAAGGAGACTCGGGGGGTCCGCTGTCTTGTAAGGGAACGTTGGATCCGGCGGAGAGGAAGGGTAAAGGGAGGGGTATCTTGGTGGGTATTGTGAGCGGCAAGAATTTTGATAAGACAACCCTTTTCACTAGAGTATCGGAGTTCCATGATTGGATTGAAAGAAACTGGGTGGATACATTGCAAATTTCGTATGTAGCTTGGGCATTATATCCAACTGTAGTGTTGTTTAAAGATTTGTCTATGTATTAGAATGTCTTTTTTATTGGAAAATTACAGACCTCGTAGAGAGAGATACTGTTCGCTGTTGACAATCGGAGGAACGGATGAAGACTATACCAGGGTCGCCTCCTTGGGTACCTCCGTCTTCTCCTTTTCTGCCGCAAAGCAGCAATGCTTACATTGCTCTGTACCGGTTTGAAAGAAGAGATGTGGCAGTGAAATTACTGGGTATCGTGACTATTCGTGACTATACATCTTATGCAACAACGTACACTATGTACGTACTGTTCTTGTGTGGGTTGCAGATTTGGTGCGAATCTCACAAGAGTCACATGTACTATAGGTGACTGTTACCCTTACCATCAAGTGGGCAGTATTGTTTGCCAACCTAATTGTATTAAAAAAAAAGTAAGAGAACGCCAACACTAATACTCATGATGTACACATAACTATTAAAATGAGGGCAATTATAACTTCATTTTATTGAGGAAAAACGAATTAAGTAAAAATGTTATAAATATAATTTTTATGGCGTGTCTTGTGCTTCGGGATTGTGGTGTTGTCCTTCCGGTTCACACGGCTATGACGGGGCATAGTTGCTCTGGCAGGTACCTCCACCACATCGTCGGGAGGGAAAGCACCTCAAGATGCCACGAATGTCGGGCAGACGAGGACACCGGGCAGCACTCGCTTAAACTCAGCGCAGCGTGGACAACACAGCGCGCTGTCCTCGTCGCCAGTGTCGACGGAGATCTCTCAATGCCCTCATCAAATCCATGGTCGGCAGCGAGTCCTGTTGGGAGGCAGTGACCACCTTCTGCTAGGAAGTGCTCGTACGGTAAACCGCTGAGCGGGTCAAGAATGATGATGCAGACCCATCCCGCCGATGGCGGACAGGAGGCGTAACCGCGTATTACGTTCTCCACTAGCTGCCAGGTGGGTCGCAGCGCAGGCAACGTAGTGGAGGGCCCTACCTTCCTGCGGTAGATATTAAGTATCGTTTTTACCGGGTCAAAAAATAAAAAAGTATGGATTCAACTTTATAAACAAGTTTTTAATTGAAAAATTTAGAATTTGTGGAAAACTTGATGAAAAAAAATTTGTCAAAAATGCGTCAATTATATAATTTATTTATTTATTTATAATTGCTTACATGTACGTGCAGAGATGTTTGATAATTTTATGCAAATGCTCAAGTACTTCCAATAATTACCGAGTTTGTTTCGTCGTGATAGAAAGTTTGGTTTAAATGTTGCCGTTTTGTTTACACGGGGGTCAAAGCAGACAACTTGAATCTTACGAAAACGTAACTAAGCATAATTTCTCTCATTTTTTAACCGACTTCAAAAATGGAGGAGGTTCTCAATTCGATGCGTTTTTTTTGTGTGTATGTTACGTACGCCGCCAATTGTGGACCGATTTTCAAAATTCTTTTTGTAAACTCCAAGGGTGGTCCCATGGTCACCAAAGTTAGGATCTGATGATGGGATCCCATGAAAATCAAGGAAAACCCTTAAATTCTTTTCAAAATTATTTTTGTATTCGATAGAGTATACTCCTGGGGTGGCCCCAGGGTCACCAAAGTCAGGATCTGATCATGGGATCCCAAGAAAATCGAGGGAAACGCTAATTTAATATCAGCTCACCGAATGTGAGCTGTTATTAGATTAGGGTTTCTTTCACTAAAAAGATTGCATTCACTAAAAAGTTAAAAATAAAAAATATTTTACAAAAAATAAAAACCGACTTCAAAAACACTGAAAAGTTAAAAATAATATAAGAATAGGTACAGACATCACACTTCTATATTGAAGTCGGTGACTTTTAAGACTTTCTAGATCATCGTTTAGATCATAGAAGTGTGATGTTGTCTTTTATTCTTATATTATTTTTAACTTTTCAGTGTTTTTGAAGTCGGTTTTATTTTTTGTAAAATATTTTTGATATAAGTATGTGCTCATCATGAATACGCACATAACTTTTATGTGAGTGTTTCTTATTAAGTAGGGTTCACATTAAGGCGAGGTTTTCCAGGAAATCTACTCGTTCACGACGACTGCTCTTTTGCAAGGTAATAAATATATCGTTGATAATTGCACAGCTTCTAATGTCGCTTACGCGCTGTGACCGAACAAAACGTTACTTTTTCATGTTTTGATCGAATTTTGCAAAACTGGGGTACAGTAAGGTCCACTTCAAGCTATACATTTACACTACGAAAACCGCCACTATTACGAGCGACATAAGAACGGTCCAAAGGTCAAACAATAGCTTGGCAAGGAGCTCACTGTACAAAATAAAAAAAAGTATTTTTTACAATTTTCTAGACAATAAAAATGCACGTCTCTTGGTAAAACTTTTATGTCATTTATTACTGTCATTGATATACTACCAAACGTAGATAGAGCGCTTCATACAAAAACGCGCTTGAAATCTGTCACCTAATCGACTATACATTTGTACTCGCTGATATATAGCCCGAATTAAAATTACCATAAAGAAAGTTCCGTATTTACCGAATTCAACCTTATTCTACATTATTATCATTACCGCAACTTTTGAATGAGCACTTCGGCATGTTGACGTGCCGACAGCTATGGAAAAGAACTGCACGAATCGCTATTGGGCAGTTCTTCACCGGCCCACTTTTCGAACGTTCATGCGTTATCTACGTTTGGTAGTAAATCAATGATTACTGTACTTACTTACTGATTCACAGATGTTAGTGATCGGTGGAATTTTTTTTCTATCAAGTGAAATATTATTAATTATGTTTCTGTCTTTAAGAATGTTTAGATAAAATGTGCAAAAAAAATCATATATGAATTTTAGAACTAAATGTTTTATATTTGGCGCGGTACAGTAAATCGAAATTGTTCGAAAACGGCATAGTAGCGCCGTAATGCATTACGCGTTTTCAATGCGTCATCATCATTATCAATTTCCACAGTGCTATGAATTTTATCATTTCGAAATTGGCAACATGGATACCACGAAATAAAACAATTCCATTAGAAAATAATCATTTATTCATTTATAAACAATAAATCACTTCATATAAAACATTTTGGCATCACATACCATTCCCTATGTTGATTATCATGTTAAATTGTTACATCCTTTATTAAATAGGCAGGTATATAACTATGTTCGATTAGGGAAAATAAGGTTCCAGTCCAGTCGTTTCCTCCGTAAGCCCCTATCTAAGAAATAATCGAGCGTTACATAGTACAGATAGCTATCTTTAAAAATACAAAACAAGCATTGCATTAAATACTATCACGCTAAAAAATATATCCGAAGTAAATTTTCTCATAAGTCTTTGTATGTACAATGGGACATAAGAATAGGAATTCATTTGGAACTTTTTTGGAATTTGGAAAATTTTGATTTTCTTATGTTGTCTTGTATTTGTTCAAGTTCTACAAATTCAAATGAAATAGTTTCCGGATTTAAATTCTCGTATATACCTATTTGATCTTAATTTTTATTGTGTAGCCCGAACGTTCTAAACGCTTTTTATTCATGGTCCATGGTCATGGGATGACTGAAGGTGATGTGTGTCGTTTAAATTAAGATAAAAATTATTGGCCTTATTAATACATTTTTACTTCTTGGATCATGTTCGGATTAGTTACTTCCTGTTTTGTCTTGTTTCCGCACATGTCGGTTGTCATATGTCAAAATAAGACAAAACACGGAGTAACTAAACCGAGGATTATTATTCAATGAGTAGAATTTTTATTAATAGGACCGTAAATTGAGCGACTTTTTGAGATAAACCAAATTTTTTTACAAATGAAAAAAAATAATGATTTCATATATTTACTTATTTGTGTAGACTTTGTTGTTACATATTATGTAACAACAAACTCTACACAAATCAGTCACTAATTAAAAAGTAGCAGTGTATTAATTAAATATACGGTTGTAACATAAAATAACAGCTCGTTGAACTGGATTTTTGGTACTGAGTACGAAAATTCTGACACTAGCACCCTAGAGTCAGTACAATTACAAACAAAAGTGTTTCGTCAACAGCGAACACTGATACATGAGATGGCTCTACAGTCCGGCTCTAAAGTCCATTGAGTTCGGCCAATCGGACTTATAATCGAACTACTGACAAAGGGCGAAAAAAAGAAAGTTTTCCGTTATGTTACACCCACGAAACTCTTATAACAATTGCTTATGTTTGGCTGGTGTTTCAGACCTTGCAAACTAAGTTACCGATGATATCGACAGACAAAATCAATTTAATAAAATATTACAATTAAATAAAGTAGGATTAGAATTAAATTACAATAAAATAGGCGTTGACTATTTAAAAATACTCCATAATACGTAGTAGAGCCACTTTATTTCCGCTTAATAAAACTACATAAATAGTGAATATCGAATTTTGTCTTTTACTTACATATTTAAAGAATACCAAATCATAATCAAGATTTTAAACTTGTACCTTCAAACTTAAATACTAATAAAGATAGGTACTTATAAATATAGGAAAAATGTGCTATAAAATCATCAATATAAAAAAATTACTGATTGTGTATTTAAACACAGAACAGATAAAGAAGACGTCCAGTATTTGGGTATTTAACGTATTCTGTAATTTTCTGTAATTTTGATCATAAGAAGTCGTAGTCTAAATTTGGACTTATTTTGACTTTATATTAACAAGAAAATGCCATACCAGAGACTAATTCAGTAGGGTATTCGATTTGCGGTCGCGCTACCTACAATTATTTAATACGCTAAAAATTAATATTACAATACTCAAGCAATGAGTTTATCCAAAACCGACAAACACGGCAAGTGGTATTTTCGACATTAATTTGAAATCCTTCACTCACTTCGACCAAGACCCATAAAGAACTAACAGAAATCCTTGATGTGAAAGTTGGCATCACATTAACTACACTGTTCATAGTAAAATTTTGAGTCTCAATGTCAAAAACTTACAGTAAAAGCCCAACTTTTGATGTTCTGCATACTTACATCTAATTTTAAATATCTAAAATCATTCAAAGCTTTAATAAAGACTAACAAAAATATAAATTTATTTATACTGTCAAGTTATAACGTCATTACTTTGTGTTGATAAACATACAATTTCACACCTTTACATCTTGGCATAAAGAAAATTACGCTAGAATGAGTAGGCTATTACGATAAATGTGAATTGATCGCTAATTCCTTACTATTGTGACTTTTTAATACAATATAGTGTAACATGACTTGCTAAGCGACGCCGAAAAACAATAATTGTGCTAACGTGTATGTAGTTAGTTCGCGCACGTATTTAGTTCGCCACGTCACAGAATAAATATTCACCATCACGCCACCAATAAAACGTATAGAAGTAGTCTCGCTTGATTGCAAAGCCAATTTAACGACTGCTTCCGAATCACTGGCTAGTAACGCCATGGCGTGGACATGGGCATTATATAAAGAATTCGTTATTAATCCTGAGCGATCCCTCCTTTGAGCTTCTAGCGACAATAGTGAAAAAGCACCGTAATTTGCCAAATCCATTCTTGTCAAAATATACGTAAACTAAGAAGCAGTAAATTTACATAATTTCTACGCTAGAAGCACTAAAAGTGATAATCATTTTGATCTTAGTATTACTCTGAGTTCGTCAATTTATGACACAATAAATTTACACGAATCGTAAAAAACATTTACACCATCACACAATCTATATTCGATACTACTTTATTTATTCTTAATACTACATAATATATACTGAGGTCAGAATTTCGTCAATTCACATCATAAGTACTTGTATATGGTATAAAATTTGTATATTCACATGAATAACTGGAAGCATTAGTTTCAATCTGTTTCACATGTATATGTTTTACTTATCATTCTAACAAAAATATTAAGCTATAACAGGCAGTAAAAAACAATATCGCTTATAAAGACTATATGTATAAGCTTTTCGAAATCAAAACTTTTCAACACTGAACTACCTACGTGGACAACAAGATATTATGATGTGTATAAAATCACTTCTTTGTGTATTTAAACAACGTCCCTAATGAGTTCTTTTTTTATAAATTTTGCGTAAAAATACAACTTCATTTTAAAACTAATGTACAATACTGAACATAAAATGTCAATTTAATAAGACCTAACATTGGAATTAAATAAAATATTATACGATGTAATATTATACGACAAATTTGGATTTTCACGGTTCAAATCCCGCCCGAGACGAAATATTATTCATTTTTCACTATTATTAGAACTTCATCGTATATACTTATGATCGGTATAAGAATATAATTAATTTTCTTTCGCCACAAAACACAATTCATTTTGAAAAATTGCTTAGTATCTCATAACATGTCTCACACAATTTGGTGTTTGGATATTTTGTAAAAATATTTTATGATAAATTGGTAATCACTTCAAAATTAGCGCATTTACCAATGAATCAAAAACATCACCAAAAATTTGATCCGATTGCAACAAAACAGTACCTCACTTATAACTGTCATCATTTCATAAACAGTTTTGCTTTTACGAGGTCTGTTCAAAAAATACCCGAACATCTCAAATTAGAAAGAAAGAAACGTCAACGGAGATATTTAACAATGTGCGGTTTACAGTGGCGCGTTCAGAGCCTTAGGTTCGGTTTCTCGATCGTTAGTAATAGCAAAGTATTAGTAGATACACCTCACAAAGGACCTTTATGGCTCATAGACTAGGGTCGGTTTTACTTTCCTAATACTAATACTTTGCTATTACTAACGATCGAAAAAATTAATAACAAAGTTTTAAAATATTATTTCGGTTATTTTTTGAACATACCTCGTGTAATGCCAAAGCTACGCCAACGCTACGCTTATCGCTTTAAAAACGTATTATAGCAAATTTTAATTATTAAAAATTCGTACGGACCTAGTTTTAGTATTAACAGAAGACCTACTACGAAAAATCACCAGTCAACATATCTTTTAAAAAATCTTACGAACAAACCGATGCGATACTGCACTGATGCGTAAGCACGAAGGTGCACGTAAAAAGAGTCCCGTAAATTTCGCAGTTTCCTCGACAATCTGTACACTATATACTTTAATGTCCGGTTTCTAAATTCAAAAACGATTCATTTTTGAATATAGAAACCAGCCATAAGTCAATCACAGCCTGAACGAGCCCTCGAATCGCACGTCGATTGACCAATCACAATGCATCCACGGCCTCAGTAAATGTGTACCAGCAACAATGCAACGTTTTTGTTGAAAAATCTTACCAAAACTCCATTGAGGTTGGTTAAGATCTTTTTCTGAGATACGTTGTCCATATAAATCTATAAAATGTTTAAGTGTACCTATACAATAAAGTGTAATAATGATTTCGTTATTGTGTGATCTAAAATTCTCTTTTGTGTGACTTTTCGTAGCATGTCTTTAAAGCAAGGCAAGTTACCACTAATGTTTCGTCAATATTTGCACTATCTGTGTATTTCAGTCAACGTGTATAAACTAAATTCTATATATAAAACTATACACGGTTATTTTTTTATCATACTGGAAAATTTTAGAGGCAGCTCGGTAGACGCTAGACGACTCATATCAATAAAAAAAACATGTGGTTATATTTTTAAAATTTTATCCGCCAATAATATTAAATTATAGACATTGTTCTTGTTTACTACAAGATAAGGTAAGATTATGAATGAATAAAGCATTTACTACAACGGGCTTAGGAAAATGCGGCAACGTCGCATTATTAATTCAAGCAAGATCAATCTACAACTCGTTTGAAATAAGAGTTATTATTGCACTAGACACTACAATAGTGAAAGATAGAGACAGTCGGCGCCGGCGTCGAGCGCCGGCGCCGGCGTTTTGTTGTTTGCTGTCGCTTGTCGGCACGAGCCGGCCGGCTTTAGTTCGCCTTTGACCCCGGCGCGTGTGAACGTATCGCGATGTCGCGTCCGCACCTGACGCGCGGCAATCGGGCACATTCGGAATTTTAGTTTCAAGTTAACACATCTCGCGAATACACAGACCTTACTCCGGTAGACCGTAGACTTTTACTTGTGAACTGAAATTAAGTGTTTGGTGTAAGAAAGTGAACCCACAAACGTAAGACTTGGAAGCGAAAACTGCATTTCGAGACGTTAAACACTAACCAAAGTGATATGTTGTTGTGGTCATGTATAGTTTTAAACGTGCACGACTATGTATGAGTTAGAGGACTTCCTTTAAATTTAGAACTCTTTTGTTATTAGAACTAAAGTTGATTTAAATTGTTTCCTAGGTAGGTAAGTATTTAAAGTTGATTCCAATTTTTTAACTACGCCAAAACAACCTACCATAACCGTAATACCTACCTAGTAATGTTTGTTTTCTTTAAAAACTTTGTTTTGCCGTTCCTAAGTAAGCCCGTAAAGTAGGAAGGTGAAATTGTGATCAACTCAGTGATGACTTTGAATCGGCGACGTTGTTGCCAGTTCGCGTTCATTCAATGTTTTGCCTACAACTTCACTCAGTGTCCATACCAGTGCAGTATTTATGGATATTTTAGATAATAAATATCTAATTAAACAGGTGAGTAAATTTTATTATTAATGGTTAAATAATTCTTCTACCGTGTCCTGAAGCCACCCTTAAAATAACCAGGGTGATAAAAAAATAACCGTGTATACGTAAAACTTACGTAATAAATTGCGTGGAATGTATTCAGGGCGTTTATTTATCTTGAAGTTGCACGTAGTTCGCGGGGAATAGTCCGTATGCACCCTTACAGAGACCCTGCCACCAACCCTCGTCGATCTGAGAACAAAGATAGATTTTACTCAGAGTGATGTTTGCACTACGATTTTTATACATCTAAGTTGGCGAAAAAGCAGGGGCCCAATTCTGTTAATCTTAACGTTATTATCGTGTCTTTATAGTGTTTGAATAACACTGCTTTTGTCACTTTAGACGCTTACCGTGTTCCAATTAATTAGTAGTACAATTTTTGATAAGCCAATGGTGAATAATATTTTAGTTATCGATTAACCAACAATAATTGTCCCAAAAAGCAATGCTATTGGAGCGCTATTGACACGTCACAAATACGTTAACGCTAGCAGAATTAGATCCCAGCCTGCCACCTGCTATGCGGTTCACTAAAGTTAACAGCCTAGAGTTCGACGCTGTGGCAGCGCTGTAATATAATTTTGTATTCACTAATATTGCTTGACAATCGTTGGCGATACTAGCGCTTCTAAGACGAGCACGGCGTGAACCGGTACCAAAAGTTTGACGTTTTTCTTTGTGTTTTGGGTATTCAGCAAAAGAAAACAGCGTCGAGCTCGACGCACAGCTTGGCTCACAGCCACGATTTCTTGTGTCAAATTAAAAGCTACAAATTTTAAGTCGACTTGTGTGTTTTGCTAAATTATTTTGAGTTTTCATGGGAAATACTTCAAGAATAAAAAAATAGTGTGTGCTGGATTATCAATCATGTTATTCTTGCTCGAAGAAGCGAAGTAAAGATATGATTAAGACGACGAGCAGCGATCATAACCCATGAATGTTTGCAACATCAGAGTGTGCTCTAATTATCTAATTGTAAATCTAGCAATGTGTAGCGATAAAATTATACAAGTGATTTCGAGTGTTAGCTAGGATTTAATATATTGTGAAATAAACATGTGACTTAGGTACTTAAATAAATAAAAATAGTATGTTAGTTAAAACTCTTTATTTTATTTCATTTACTAAATTCTGCATGGCTTGGTGACTTCGTCTTAGCCAAGCGTCACTCATGTTTTATAATGCAGTCACTAAACGTGTCGGGTTCTGTGTCAGTATCTGCTCGGTAATGTTTCTCCACTCTTCGACAGCAATAAATCTCTCGATCAGACTTGCTATTTGAGAATGTCGCTGGTATGGTAGAGAACAACCGATCAAGCGACGCCAACGAGGAGCTAAGCAAAACAGACTTGGGCTACGAAATGTGGTGGTGAGATGGGTTCGTGCAGGGTTCTTTCGAGTCAATTTCCTCGCGGAGATATTCATTGCCGTAAGCTTCCTCAGTCGGCTATTATGACATCCAAGGAAACAACGCTTTTTTACATGCTACAAAATCAACACAAGATGACAATGCTTACATTTCTTTTAATTTTACACAAAATTAATTAAAAATAACCATTTATAATACCCAGAGATCTGAACCAGAGATAGTAAGTAGGTATCTAACTGTCAAACGTTACAAAAACGTCAAATGCGAAATTCTTAAAAGGCAAAGGGTACCAATTTTATTATAACATCGAAATTAATTTTACACAATTTGCATATTTACGAACTTGTTTCTTTTTCATTTTATATAATAATGTTGTTTTAAGTCTCTCCGATATTTTTATCACATTAAAACTTGAATCAAAGCAATATACAATGAACTGTTTATGTGCACAACTCTATTACAGCGACGAGCTTAAACAGCCAAGAGATCGACGTCGAGTTAAATGGCGTTAGTGATACGTATATCGTCAGCGCTGCTATGCGATTCACTAAAGTTAACAGCCTAGAGTTCGACGCTGTGGCAGCGCTGTAATATGATTTTGTATTCACTAAATATTGCTTGACAATCGTTGGCGATACTAGCGCTTCGAAGACGAGCACGGCGTGAACCGGTACTAAAAGTTTGACGTTTTTCTTTGTGTTTTGGTATTCAGCAAAAGAAAACAGCGTCGAGCTCGACGCACAGCCTGACTCACAGCCACGATTTTTAGTGTCAAATTAAAAGCTACAAATTTTAGGTCGAGTTGTGTGTTTTGCAAAATTTTTTGAGTTTTCATAGGAAATACTTCAAGAATAAAAAAACAATGTGTGCTGGATTATCAATCATGTTATTCTTGCTCGAAGAAGCGAAGTAAAGATATGATATAAGACGACAAGCAGCGACCATAACCCATGAATGTTTGCAACATCAGAGTGTCAGTCATATAATTTTATTTTGTGCTATTTTCTTTCATTTTAAATTAATGGCCCAGTGTCAAAGCACAATTATTATACAAATGCCAAATAACTTAATAAATACGGAAATAATGGCTAAAACTCGCAAGAAGAGATGATGGTCTGCTCAAGTCTGGTCACAGTTTATGAACAGATTCAAGGATGTATTTTTGTGAAGATCATTTTAATGTAGATAAGTACTTATTTCTCACAACATAGTCTATTAGGTATTTCATTTTTGTAAAACAGAATAATTTTGTAGAATCCCTATTCCAAGTAGGAGTTGGTGATTGATAAAATAATAAATGCATAAGTTGATGATGGGTTGTTTCGGTTTTATGAGTTAACGTTTTATATATATTTTATACATAACAAACACACTATTTTTATTATTCTAATTGTCAAATGACTAGTAATAATATATGGAGTATCATATAAGGACATACTTAACTGCTCATGAATCCAGGTTGTACTCCACAAGACAAGAAAACATACTTACATGCAGCATTATTTCAAGTCATTGTCATATATTTATAAAAAACATAGAAAGATGATCAATCATAGTCTGAATGAAGTTCTACACCAAGCTTATCTCTCATAGATGCTTCTGATACAAGTTGAAGTATTAAATGGCAAATATTCAGTTATTACCAGTATTAAGTTTTTTCTTTTGCTTATTTCAGATATTGAAACAGTTGGAGGAAATGTGCCAGAAATGTTTTTTAAGTACACAATGGATTTAAATCTGTTCAAGCATTTTAACCTACAAATTCAGAAGTATGACTGTGCAGACCAATGTGAAGATGATAGACAAGGCATTATTATAATTTAAGCAGTCTAAGCAAAAATATTTATATGGAACAACACTTGGACAGTGATATTTATTTAATAAATGTCACCAGTTGCTCACAATCAGTTCATTTATTATAAGTTAAGTCATCTTCTGACTGTAGTGAATTAATTGAAGAAGACAAAAGTAGAAGCAAAAAGACCATATTATTGAATACATTTAAAAAAAATGAATAAAGCCACAACTGTATACATAGTACTGTAGTCTTTCAATTAGTTGTTACTACTTGATTTATATAATAAAAGGTCATATAAATATTCCCAAACAAGTAAAAGTGAAGTGAAGCTAACCTTTTGTTTTTATATGCTTAGACCACATGCATATATTAATTTCAAATTTCTAAACATTCTCAATCATGGCATGTGCATTCAATAATTTGTATGATTCTTTAATACCTTTTGTTTTTATATGCTTAGACCACACGCATATATTAATTTCAAATTTCTAAACATTCTCAATCATGGCATGTGCATTCAATAATTTGTATGATTCTTTAATACAAATAAAACTAAGGAAAACTTTAAGATTGTTTTTTATTTAAAATAAATAGTTCCAAACTTTGTTAGAACAATGGGTACCTATACATTTATATTCCAGAAGTTAAAGGGTTTATAGAATTTAATTATTCTCAACTCAACATATTCAAGACTGAATGGTACAGTTAAAATCTACACTATATTTCACTATAAACTGGGTCAGCTACACAAAATCAGTTGAATTTCTTTGCAGATATATGCAGGTTGCCTTACTATGTTTTCCTTCACCGTAGGAGCATCAGATAAATGTACATATGAAATTTGAAACGAAAAACACATTGGTACATGGCGGGTCTCGAACCCCGACCTCCCGATTGAAAGGCAAGTGCCGAGTCCACCCCCCAACACTCGCTATTTGGAATATAATATTGGGTGTAAATCATTTATCTTCAGTTTTTTTGCCACTGTTTTTCCATTTCCAGAAGATGTCCATGTTTCATTGATGTAGTATCTGGAATTTTACCACAGTATGAGCGATAAGAGTGTGTCATTTTTACTTTTCTTCAGCCAACTTCAAAGGCTCTTGAAGCAGTTATTCGAACATACCTCAGTTCAAACCATAGGCTGATCGTGGATTGTCCTTTGTTTCTTCTTCAACTCTCTGTCTGTATTAATGAAGGTGATAATCATGCACTTTTTTCAAAAACACATTAACATATTTCTCTATAAATTACATATAAGTTGATGTATAGAGACAGCCTATGTATCACCTTGACAATAAGTAGGTTGATATTTTAAAAGTTGACACATCAATTTTGTTCTCGCGTCCCTCTTCCAAAAACTTTTTTAAAACAGATAAATTTGCTAGCAACATGGACCTGCCCTTGGACAAGTCTGCATGGCTTGGTGACTTCGTCTTAGCCAAGCGTTGAAGCGTCACTCATGGTTAATGCAGTAACTAGAAGTGTCGGGTTCTGTGCCAGTATCTGCTCGGTAGCGTTTCTCCACTCTTTGATAGCAATAAATCTTGCGGTCAGGCTTGCTATTTCAATTATGATGTCGCTGGGATGGCAGAGAACAACCGACCAAGCGACGCCGACGAGGAGCTAAACACAACAGAAATGTGGTGGTGACATGGGTCCGTCTTTCGAGTCAATTTCTTCGCGGAGACATAATTGCCGTAAGCTCCCTCAGTCGGCTATTACGACATCCAAGGGAACTACGTATTTTCACATGCTACAAAATGAACACACGATGACAATAAGCATTGCAATGCTTACATACATTTCTTTTAATTTTACACAAACAAAATTAATAAAAAATTGCCATTATTATTACCCAGAGAGAGATCACAGATTAGAAATTATATCTAACTCTAACTGTCAAAAAGGCAAAGGGTATCAATTTTATTTTAACATCGAAATGAATTTTACACAATTTGACCAAAGTCATTTTTAAACCATATTTACGAACTTGTTTCTTGTTCAAATAATGTTTTTTTTATGTCGCTCCGATATTTTTAACACATTAAAACCTGATTCAAAACAATATACAATGAACTGTATATATGCACGTGTGTCGCAACTTTATTACAGCGACGAGCTTAAACAGCCAAGAGATCGACGTCGAGGTAAATGGCGTTAGTGAATACGTTTATCGTCAGCGCTGCGCTCTTCGTCGAAATGAAAGCCAGCTCGTCATCGAGCTCGACAACGATCTCGATGACGACTGTTTCTGTTAGTGAATCGCACTGCTGCGCTCCTCGTCGAAATGAAAGCCGGCTCGTCATCGAGCTCGACAACGATCCTGATGACGACTGTTTCTGTTAGTGAATCGCACTGCTGATTGTAAGTGCTACAGTTTAGTATGACCACTTATGGCAGATTTGGCTTGTATTGACATATTTTTGACATTTTCTTGAATCGAGTTTGGTAGATTTTTAATATTGCCGTTTTCGAAATGGTCACACTGCTGCAGTCGCCTGTTCACAATAGAAAGACCGCAGTCGTCAAATTGACGATTCCACGAAGTAAAATGATAATATTTTTAAAGTTATGCCTCGTTTAAACTTGACACTCTTTGACTTTTAATAATTTGTAGTTTTCTAGACCCTGTTTAAATATAAAGTTGTTATCTTCATTAGTTTTCGAAATACAAAGAGTCATACCTACAAAGACCACAGTCGTCGAAATGACGAAGTACAACGAACTTTATTATTGTAGGTACTAGACGGTACTTAGAATTATTTGTTTACATTATAAACCGCTAAATATTTTGTTATGGTTTCATATTGTTGGATCAGTGCTGAAACTCAGTAGTCTTGTGTAAGCTGAATAAAGTATTTGATATAATAATTGTGTTCATCTTCTTCTTCAAATATTATAAAGAGGAAAGATTTGATTGTTTGTTTGTTTGTTTGTATTGAATAGGCTTCGAAACTACTGAACCGATTTTGATGAAAGTTGGTATAGGTATAGTTCGAGACCAGCGGAAGGACATAGGGTAATTTTCCTTCGGAAAAAATATCCCACGGGAAAACAAAAATAACGCGGGCGAAGTCGCGAGTGGAAAGCTAGTTTTGAATAAAATCAATATGAGTGCGCGTAAAAATCTTTCCGAGTTTGAAATAGAGAAGCAATTACAAAATCTTCGAGATATACCTTATTCAGAATCTGAATCGGATGGAGAAGATACTAGTAGTATTGCAGATAATGTAGTTGATAAAATTTGGTGTAGTTATTTTGGACCAAATGGCCAGGAAATATTCCCTGAAAGCTGGTACTCGTATATGGCCTATGCACGTATTTTATAATGTTTTAGACATAGCTGTTATAAATTCATGGGTTATTTACAAAAAATTTCTCATACCAATATTTCTCGCCATAATTTCACACTTCAACTCGTTTGTGAATTACGAGCAGCACATCAAAAAAATCGTGCAGGTCCGGCTCGTCCACTTTATATTACCGAAAATATAGATATGGTAGAAGAGACTAAGTCAAACAAAAGACGAACTTGTCAAATAAATACAAATTTTCAAAGAAATAAAACTTCTTGCTTTTGTGATAGTTGTAAGAAACCAGTATGTGGGAAATGCATAAAACATACAAAAAAAAACAATAATTTGCACTAAATGTATCACTGATTAAAATAAATTTAACATAATATATACATAATTATAAAGATAGTATAATCGTGTTTTTCTGTATAAATCTTATTATAAAACCTTTTATAAAACTTATTATAAACATTAGCGGAAACCCTAGCGTCAAAATGACGACGTTGGTCTTTTTAGGTAGGAAGCGGATGCCGGTCTTTCTAGTGTTAATAGTAGTAAGTGTATTTGGGAGTAAAACGACCAAGAGCTTCATGTTATAGATCTAAAATTGATTTTGCTCTAGAAACCTATGGAAGGTTCAAAAAGCTATAATGCGACACAGCTTGTATAAAATATGAAAGTGTCCACTATGTAACGTTACCATGACGATGTTCCATCGGAATAGCTTGTATAAAATGAAACGTTACCATAACGCTATTCTGTTGGTACAGTTTGTTTAAAATATGAAAGTGTTCACTGCGTGGCATTACCATGACAATGTTCTATCGGGCCAGCTTGTATACAATTTGAAAGTGTCCACTACGTAACGTTACCTTGACGATGTTACGTCGGAACAACTTGTATAAACTAAGAAAGTGTTGACTGCGTTACATTACCATGATGATGTTCTGTCGGGACAGCTTGTATAAAATATGGAAGTGTCCACTGCATGACGTTACCATGACGATGTTCTGTCGGGACAGCTTGTATTAAATATGAAACAGTCAGATGCGTAACGTTACCATGACGATGTTCTGTCGGGACAGCTTGTATAAAATTTTGTGTCCACTGCGTGACGTTACCATGACGATGTTTTGTCGCGACAGCTTGCATAAAATATGAAAGTATCCACTGCGTGACGTTACCGCGAAGATTTTCTATCGGGATAGTTAGAATAAAATATGAAAGTGTCCACTGCGTGACCTCACCATGACGATGTTGGTGATGATGTCGTCCGGGTCGAAGGAGATCTCGTCGGGAGCGGCGGCCTGGTAGTCGTAGAGCGCGCGCGCCGTGTACCCGTCCTCGTCCTCGGGCTCCCCGGCCATCTCCTCCTCCCATCCCACGGGCGAGACCACGATCGTTGGCTGCCGGGTGATCTGAGAAACGAAGCAACGGGCGACTCGTGAACTCCATTCAGGCAGTTAACGCCTTAATTGCCTGAATGTACTCTCATTGTTACGAACTACAGCATTTAGGGTTAATTTTAGGGATTCGTAGCACGCACGCGTATGCGTAGCAAAAGATACGCTTAATGCTATAATTCGTAATAAAAAAAACAAAGCATTCTCTTTCAAGGCATAAAAGGCCTGGAAATAAGAGTTCATAATACGCTTCCAGAAATATTTCTTGAACACAGACCTCCATATGAACTTAGGCAGTATACACACAACGTGTTTTAGTCACAAGTTTTCGTTCACACCGACCTAAATACGCCTTTGCGCTGTGCGTCGCAGTCAAATCGTGGCGAACAAATTTACTATGCAGCATCAAAGTTCGCTAAAATCTTTGCAGCTCAGTGTGACGTTGGCATTATACGTCGTTTCTACACATCGCGTAGAAGATTGAGTGATAGTTCATACTGGCGCTGCCTATGAGTTAACTCACAGTCAGCAGCCGAAAATACGTTTTTTACTAAAGAATTACATTGGAAACAAACAACAAAATTCGCTATCTATACTTACTAATATTATAAAGCTGAAGAGTTTGTTTGTTTATTTGGTTGAACGCGCTAACCTCAGGAACTACTCATTCAAATAGAAAAAAATCTTTGTGTTGGATAGTCCATTTGTCGAGGACGGCTAAAGGCTATATAACACGACGCTACGGCTAAAAGGAGCTGAGCTGAGCATCAATGAAAAATGTTGCAAAAACGGTGAAAAAAGTACCGGACAGTTGAAAGCAAATAAAAGCTTGTAACAGACGAACGAATAAAACAAGTTGACTTACAGAGAAACACAGAAGTTATAAAAAACAATATTAATTATTATTATCCAAGAAAAATCATAAATGCCGTGCATGAAAATAAAAAATACGCTAACCTCTTCCTTTTCCTTCTCCTTCTCCTCCTTCGGCTCCCCCACCAGAGTGACATCTGGCAAATTCTGCTGCTTCTCTTCTTTCGCGACCGGTATTTCCGGTTCCAGTTTCGTCTCCGGTACCGGTTCGGTAACCGGTTCGGTCTTAACCGGCGCCGCTCTAACCGCCGGGGATGGTTCGACCGGTGACTGTTTCGCCGGTTCGGCGAGCGGCTGCTTTACCGGTTCGACTGGCGACTGTTTTGCCGGTTCAACCGGTATATCTGCCGGTTTCGTATCCGCCTCTTTCGCAACTCTTTCCGTTTCCTATAACAAAAGCGAATTAAACTTAGCGTGGACACAAAATTTTGTAACAGTAGGAATGATGACAGTGTATGAAAAGGAAAAATCAATTTCATCCGGCATTTAGATAACCGACTCCGTGGTCTAGCTAGTGGTTTAGATCACCAGGTGTGAGTCGGGAGGTCCAGGGTTCGATCCCCGATGGAGGCAGTTGTTTTTCTGCTTGTCTTGGTTGGTGGTAGGGCTTCTAAGCCAGCCTGGCTAGCTACCACCGTCTTAACTAAGTTTGTCGCCACAATAACAATGTTGATAGCATTGTTGCGTTCCGATATTAAGAGATACGATAGCCAGTTCCTCAGTTATTGAGGAGTCCAAGTGATGCTCCTTTCCACCTTCGGCCTTATCGTCACTTACTATCAAGTGGCATGAAGGCAGAAACCTTCACTGTCGTATGTAAAAAAATGATATATCTCTAATAGATGTTGCTTTTTTTGTATTTATGTACAGTCAGCATCAGATATATCTAGGCCTACAGGATAATCAAAACTATGTCATTTCCTGAAATTCATTATAATGTACGCATTCAAAACTATCATAATTATCTAAGCACTCAAAGTGTTCTATAAATCTAAGCAAGACCTTTCATAAAAATGTAAGCTGTCAACGTGTTCAAAATTATATACGCACCTAAAGTGATCAAAGGTATCTAGGCATTTAAAGCATTTTGATAGCTGAACTGATTTGGTAATTTATAGACAAAAAGTTTTTAAAAAGGAGGAGGTTCTCAATTCGACTCGTAGATTTTATTGTGTATGTTTCCGCCATTTATCAACTGATCTGGAAAAATCTTTTTGTATTCGAAACAGTATACTCCTGAGGCGGTCTCATTGTCATCAAGTTAGAATCTGATGATAGGATCCCAAGAAAATCAAGGGAGACGTCAGTTTATAGGCACGTCCAACGTCTTTCATGCCTTTTCTGAAGCTGGGTATTTACGTCTGATACTCATCATCTCGTCGTCCACTATTAAGATTGGTCCACTATGCTAAGCTTATAATAAATAAATTTTTTAAATATTGACCCTTGCAGGTATTAAGCCTTAGATGTATTCTTTAAAGTTGTTTCTGTGAGCTAGTATTAAATTCACTAAAAAGATTGAAATGGAAATGTTATACAAAGGATAAAAATATTTAAAGAATATTATAACTATTAATTTTAATCTCATTTAGATTAGTTTATTAATTATTTGAGCTTAATGCGCTACTTTCCCGTTTTATACAATTTCGATTAACTGTACTGCCACGAATATAAAACATGCAGTTCTCAAATTCATATAATTATGATGTTGAACATTTTATCTCAACATATGGAATACTACTTTGGGGATCGGCAGCTAGTATAGAAAGTATTATTGTACTCCAAAAAAGAGCTGTTCGCGCTATTTATAATTTACGAGCAAGAGATTCTCTAAAAGATTTATTTAGAGAAATTAATATATTGACTTTAGCAGGACAATACATTTATGAAAATTTAATTTATGCCCATAAAAATTATAATACATTTGAAACCAATTTCCAAATTCACCATTTGAACACAAGAAATAAAAATAAACTTGCTGTTCCAACATACAGGCTTCAAAAAACTAGAGGCTCGTTTATGGGAAAATGTATAACTTTTTACAACAAAGTCCCACAAAATGTTACTGATTTGCCTTTTCATAAGTTTAAAGCGCATGTAAAAAATACTCTATTGAGTAAAGGATATTATAAAGTCAAAGATTATTTGAATGATGCTAATTCCTGGTGTTAACCTAAAGATAAAGAATCATGTTGTTGTGTATAACTATTTATGTAAACAAATATTATTTTGGTAACGACACATTAAGAAAAAAACTGACACATCTAATCTTGTAATGGAAGTTGAGCTCAAACTTTTGCTTTGAGGTCAGCTTTCAATTGACGACTCTGTAATAATACAGGGAGAAAAAAATAGCCCTTGCTGGTTCTTTCCAGTACAAGGTCTCCCGCCGTAGATTTGTGAACCATTGGCGTAGCTGCATTGACGTTCAAAAGCGATTATGTAATCCTAATTGAATAAAGTATATTGACTTTGACTTTGACAACATTCTTAAAGACAGAAACATGATTAATAATATTTCACTCAATAGAAAAAAATCCAAAGATTACTCTGTTCAATATTTTAAAACTGCTGTGAATCAGAAAATAAAACAATAAATGGCATAAAAGTGTTACGAATAGATGTGCATTTTTAATGTCTAGAAAATTGCAAAAATACATTTTTTATTTTGTACTCCAGTTTTCCAAAAATCGAATAAAACATGTAAAAAGTAACGTTTTCGTTCGGTCATGACGCGTAAGCGACATTAGAAGCTATGCGATTATCAACTATATTACCTCGCAATAAAGGAATCGCCATGCACGCGTAGATTTCCAAGAAAATCTCGCCTTAATCATCAAACATAAAAACTTTTAGGATCAAAAAAACTGTATGAAATTAATGTAACGGTTTTACCAGAATTTCTCACACTCAAGATTTTTGCTTTCATATTATAAAAAAAAAAACAAATATATAAAACCCAATAAAACCCAAAAGTTGGGCTGGGGTTTGAACCACGGGCCTCTGGCATATAAATCAACTAGCCAGTGTTCAATGAGCTAATGGCTCGCTTACGTCAGCTTTCGAAATTTTGTATATCTTATTAAAATTATGGCATGACCTGTCAGTTACAATACCAAGCAGCCGCCACATTAATAAAAAAAATCTGAAAAATCTATAGTAAAAACAAACATTTATTTAAATGCAAAATAATTTTGAAAATTGTTTCTCACTATTATTTTATATTTTTTTTATTTAGTGACGACGGCTATCTTGGTTTTAATTTTTAATCGTGTACCTACCTACTGTATTTTTCAAGTCAAGGCAAGTCAAGCCTTTTCATTTGATATCCATATTGTGGGAGTTGTACAAAAATATGTAATCCGCCAGAATGTATTAATGTAGAATGTATTAAGAATGCAGTTACATTCTGATCAGAAGGAAAGGTGTATCCCAAATTTGAGCTCTATCGGACACTGGCAAGTGGGTCAAATTTAACTTGCAACATTTGAGCCGAACATACGTAAAATATACATTGCAAATTAAATAAAAAAAAACGGGGCAAGTTCAATAAAACCATTAAATAAAAACTTTTAATAGATACACAAACATGAGGCGATTCTCACATTGCCCCCCACCTCGCAGCGTAGCGCGAATGTGCGTGGTGTATGTAACTAACGTTGTCTGTAAGTATATCTGTTTGAATTGAAATCATATGAAAATATTAAATGTAAGTATTATCTAAATCTGAATAATTGTCTGTAAGTATATCTGTTTGAATTGAAATCATATGAAAATATTAAATGTAAGTATTATCTAAATCTGAATAAATTAACTGAATTTGTTAAAATACTTACGTTTAGTAGTTTTCATTTGTCAACAAAATCCTACTTTCTGCTCATATTTGACCTCTTTCACCGTTTCTTATTTTAGTCCAAATACAAAGTTTTATGTTGTACTGCTTCTAGAATAACGATTTTCCTTGCAAACTTTTAGCAATTTAATATTTTTTGTGTGTGATTGTAGAAAGATAGTACCTAAGTTTAGTAATACCTATGTTATAAGAAACTCGATATTACCATAATCGAATGATACAAATTTAATATTATTATCCAATTCACACAGGTAAAACCGTAGGAATAGCTTTGTTTACGTTCTACGTTGCCTATATATGAATTCAATGTCAAAAATAATTTACCATGAAACGTCAATGAAGATTGCCTAAACAAAAGACATATCACTGACATCATGCACAAAATGAAAGAGAAAGACTTACATTATGAAAGAAAACATTATTTTTTATTCGTTACATTATAGTACCCCATGCATAATACACCGTGACCTCTCGGCTTAAAGTCGATTTTTCCCATATGCATAGATTATTTGACCACTTTTATTGCCTAGTTACCGGTGAGCAGTTTGAACGTGTATATAATATTGAGCACATTGTCCATTTACATTTAATGGCAAGTTCAGCAGCTTACATTATTTAAACAATTTGGATGCGTACAATAATTTGGTCACATTAACTGACAATATTAATTTGAATTCTTGTCCATCAGATCTTTTTGACTATGTGGGATGCCAAGATTCTTATGATGCTGACTGTACTTATTTTTTACTAGATTCGTTTATGCATAGGTATTACTGATGTATGATGCCCTGTCGAGTTGGGCCCACTCGCAGACTAACAAATCCTACAGAAACCACATGTATTAGTTAAGTATATCGGCAAACGTTAGGTGGAAGCCTACATAGAGTATTAAAAATTATTTTATTATTCATATTTTCGAATACTATTGTCATATCAAGTTTTGAAGCAAATACAAAATGCAAAAATAGTTGTCTTGCAAACTAGAAAAAATACCTTAGTAATGACATAAAGAATCATGTGTTCATTGTATTGCAACATACAGATGATTTCATTCATGCAAGTTTTAAACGTGTTAAGTCAAATAACTTTGAGTTACGTAATTACCTTCTGCTTTAAATCCTTGTCAATTTGTTCCCTCTGTTGCCTTATCCTCTGGACAGATTGAAGAGCTTCCTGAGAAAAAAGACAATGCATTTCAGTAAAGTTTTAACTAGATGTATGGAACGGCTGATTTTTCTTCGCGATTACAAGATTACTTCCATAGTAAAAGTTGTTTAGTTTGCTTGTCTGAACAAGCGCACAAAATTTGGCCCCCGTTTAAAAAGTCACCCTGTTAATTTTTTATATTACAGCCTGTATAATTTGAACACATCACCTGCTCCTTCTCCTTGGCCATGTTCTCGAACTTGGCCCTGATGGAGGAGGGCTTCGCGCCGCCGATGTCCGGCTTCTGCTTCGCGTAGTTGGTGCCCACGCGCTCCACCTCGTCGAAGCGGTGCGCCGATTTGTCCACCCGGTCAGTCTCCACTCCGAACTTGCCGCCGAAACCCTGAATTTGTCCAATATTATAATCTATAGATAGAATAATCATAATGTCCTCCTAACCGATATACGGTCACGGCGGCCGATCTCCACAGAGACTAGCCATCTGCGCAGGAGATATTATAGTGCACAAGTGACTGCGCGAACGCAAGTGCACTCTCTGTTCCTTCACTCGCCTAGTCCGATGGGACGGTTAGCCGACACGACCGGGGCGAGATCAGGCGCAGGACCCACTGTTTAACGTGCCTTCCGAAGCACGGAGGAGCTTGAGATGTTTCTTATTTTGGTCATCCATCCTAGGACTGACCACAGCGAACGTTACTTAACCTTAGCAATCGTTCACTGAGCGCACGCGCCAATGCGCGAATTTCAAATTGATGACTCACAATTTTTTTTTGGGCGGGGGAATCTCTTTACGATTCGACAAGGGACTGAAAAGCTGACAAGGCCGCCTCTTGGATATGCCATTGGACTCGGGTGCAAGCCCCATACCTGGCTAAACCACCCCTCCAGTAACTTCCACCCCCACGGAGGCACGTTCGGCATCGGACTAGCCATTCCCCTAACGCACCCCCCGGAGAAGATTGATGACTCACCGTCACCAAGGTGATTGAGATGGTTTATCATTTCAGCCAAGAGACGCCAACTGTTCATAGGCTGAATTGCCCCAGGCACACTCCGGGCACTCCATACAACGTTCGCAAATCAATTAGCTATTACTACTACTTAAGCAAATGACGTTTGCAAACGCGCAGATGTGTGCGTGGAAGTTATAGTACATTCAAGATAAGAAAGTTTCCGTGACAGGTCAAATTTTTCCGGTTCGGGTTCATGCATACTAGTTTCCGTTCCGTATAATAGGTTTTAAAAATATAATTTATCTCTTTAAGTTATTTTTCCTCACGATGCTTTCCTAGTTAGGGTAGGTTCGTGCCCCTTCGGTGGGGACATATATGAACTGTGATGATGATGATGATGAAGTTATTTTTATCAAAAATGCAATAATTAGTTCCACATTAAATAAAAACAAGAATATCAGTCTAGTTAAATAAAATAATAATTTTAAAAAAATATTTGTTTAGTTTACAAATAAAATATTTTTGTGTAAAGTATAAGTTCCGATTCACGACTCAAATAAAAACGTAATTAAACAAATATTTTATCAGAATTATAAATAATTATATTTAACTGGACTGATATTAATGTTTCTATTTAATGTGGAATGAATTGTTGATAAAAATAACCGAAGATGTTAATTTTTTAAACATAATATGTTTAATCACGGAAACTAGTATGCATGAAACGGAAAAGTTCGATGAAATGAGTGCGGGGAGGTGAGTGGCGGTTCTGTACAGAGTACTATCATTTCTTCTGCGCCCCAGGGATCTCGACCTTCACCAGATCGTCAGAAATAATTACTTTAACACACTTTACATTAAAAATACAATAGTTGTGTTGAATTACCTTTTTATGATCAACTTGACTAGCATGCGCTGGTGTTTTCTCCTGGTGGTCCCAGCCGACAGCGGAGGCGTCTTGTCTGTCTGTCTGCACACCAAATTTACCGCCGAACCCTAATGCGTAATCTGAAAACCAGATTATTACCTCAGCAAGCATGAAACAGGGCTTGCTTGCTGAAATGTTTGTAATAGATTACGTTGTAATGTATAGTTATATGTTTAAGTTATGTAAAATACATTGTATGTAGTGTTGTGTAGAATACTTTATAATTAATGTAGTATGCACCGTACGTAGAGTTCCCACCTCACCCGGAAATCCGGGAGTCTATCTAAATTCAGCAATGAAGATTTGAATGTTTTTGAAATGTTCATCATCACAGCTCATATACGTCCCCACCGAGGGGCTCAAGCCTACCCTAAGTTAGGATGTTTGGGCCTTAGTCAACCACTGGCTCAGTGCAGATTAGTCGACTTCACATACACTTCGCAGATGTATGCAGGTTGCCGCACGATGTTTTCCTTCGCCGTAGGAATGTCGGACAAATGTACATATGCAATTAGAAAAACGTAAAACACATTGGTACAAGGCAGGATCGAACGCCGGACCTACCGATAAGAGGGCCAGTGCCGAGTCCACAGCGCCACCGACGCGGCCCTCTGCCGTGGAGTCCCACACACCCTTGCCCCTACCCAAGGGTACACCCCGGACACTCCATACAACGTTCGCAAATCAATTACCTATTACTACTACTTAAGCAAATGACGTTTGTACACGCGCAAATGTGTGCGTAGTATCTAGTAGGGCCGAGTGCGTGGTTATCAATCGAAATGACGCGAGAAGTGCAGCGACTGCCTTCTCTTTTACCCGCATAGCGCTGTCTCTGTTATCGGCCGGCACTCGCGTCTATTCGCCCGAGCGATCGCGCGCGCCCTTGTTTATGTGTCAGTGATGTCAACAACGAAGTGCGGGGTGGGATGAGGTATTTGAAATGAGTGCGGGGAGGTGAGTGGCCGTTCTGCATGGAGTACTATTATATATTCTGTGGTGTAGTGTAGTGTGGTGTGGTGTGGTGTGATCATCGTACCTTTCTGCGACTGGTGCTTGTGCGCCTCGTCGCGGTGCTCCCACGGCAGGGCGGCCGCGTCGCTGCTGCGGCCGTCGACGCCGAAGCGGCCGCCAAAGCCGCGCGAGTGGTCCGTCTGCGACGGGTGCTTCGGCACCTCCTCGCGATGTTCCCATCCCGCCGCACTCTAAACGCGAGTGAAAACAACAAATGTTTGAAGTAGCTCGCGTATGCGAGCTACTATCCAAATCGCACGTGCGAGTTGGACTCGTACGATGCGTCCACACGGTGCGAGTTACTGCACTGCAGATACTCGGCAGGCTGACTCGCATGCCAACTCGCCTTGTGTAAACTAGCTATGAGGCAACAGCGGATACAGATCGCGTCAAAATTCTAGTCCGCTCTGAACATAGCGACGATTCGTCGCATTGTCGAAAGTTGTATTGTCTGTCTACATAAGGTATGAGTGGTGGATAAATATCACATCACTTAATAACTTTACCACGTTAAAAATAAACTTACGGCCAGTTGCACCAAATTTACGTTTTACGATTTCGTAAAAGTAACAGTATAAATACGTAAGAATTGCACCATAATTTTTTATTTTATAATATACTAGCTTTCCGTTCGCGACTTCGTTCGCGTTATTTTTGTTTTCCCGTGGGAATTTTATATTTTCCCATAGAAAAATTACCCTATGTCCTGCCCCTGGTCTCGAACTATCCCTATACCAACTTTCATCAAAATCGGTTCAGTAATTTCGAAGCCTATTCAATACAAACAAACAAACAATCAAAGCTTTCTTCTTTATAATATTAGTATATATACGTTTAAAAAGGTTAAATGTACGGCGCGAATTATATATTTAATAGTCAAATAACCCATTTTCAAGTATTAAGTTGTTACTTTTTACGAAATCGTAAAACGTAAAACTTGGTGCAACCGGCTGTTAGTATATTTTATGTGCATGAGAACGAGACGCGAAGCAACTTCAGAGCGGACTAGAAGTTTAGCGGCGGACTAGAAGTTTAGCGCTATCTGTACTATCGTGTACAGGAGGTTGATAGACGGCCAATCAACAAAAAGACCAATCAACAACGTCGATCAACAAAAAGGTTGTTCGGTCCATGGAATTGTACAATCTTTAATAATAATAATTTCAAAGTTGAAGCCATAAACGTGGACGAAGTGTGTGTAGCGTTTAGTGATATCATCGAGTGGGGAAATTATAGAACAAAATAATTACCTGAAATAGTTTCCTTAAACAGTTTCACATTTTTAGTGCTTATGGGATTGGGCATCTGTACTAGTATATGTAATCTGTGGCTAAAAGTAACCAAACGCTTGTTATAGCATAAAAGTCCATACAAAATGTAGTGATTGAAGATGATCTTTTTGACAATTTTCTGTAACACGAACCAGAGTGGTTCTGTCCGAGAAGGTAGGACGTTTTACCTAAATTTATCGCCATAATAACAACGTTTATAGCATAGCATTGATGTATACCAACAAATTGAGGTAAGACACCAAAGTCGAATGCCATAAAAAATATTTTTTATAACTCCATAATTATCTAACACGTATACAGGCTGTAACTGAATGACGAAATTATAATTAAGGGGCATATAGGTTAGATATGAGATGAAACCTACGTGCTTCTCTTAGATCTGGAAACCTAATACTTTCCGAGTTAATCGAGTTAATTTGTATGAAAAAAAAACTAGCTTTACCAGCCCCAATATTTTTCTTACACAAACATCGCTTCTGATGGATATGTTCCCTTAAATATTATTCCGGTGTTCGGCTTACACCCTGTAAAGTTACATCACATAGTTACCTTATCAACTCTGTCAGTCTGCACGCCATACTTCCCGCCGAAGCCCTGCGCGTAGTCCGTTTGGGAGACGTGCTTCTCCACTTTGCCCACGTAGTCGTGGCCCACCGCGCTGGCGTCCATGCGGTCTGTCTGCACTCCGAATTTGCCACCGAAGCCTACAAATCTTAGGTAAGTCAGTCAGGGCACAGGGCAGTTGCGCTGCGTGTTCCGACAAGCAGAGGTAACATAGCCAGCGGACCTAAAAAGGCCGCATCGGCGGAATCATAATATGATTCGTATTACGAATCGAGTGCAACTCATCATAAACAATTATTCTATTGGACAGCTTTGTGTGAAAATTCGTAAAATGGCCCACAGACTAGGCATTGCTTAAGTGTCGATCGGGATTATTTTACGAATCTTATCATCATCATTTCAGCCAAGAGACGCCCACTGCTGGACATAGGCCTCCCCCAGGGATCTCCAAACCGATCGGTCCTGCGCCTGCCGCATCCAGCGGCTTCCCGCGACCTTCACCAGATCGTCGGTCCACCTTGTGGGGGGCCTACCAACGCTGCGTCTCCCGGTACGCGGCCGCCACTCGAGGACCTTTCCGCCCCCACGGGCGGCAGTCCTGCGAGCTATGTGTCCTGCCCACTGCCACTTAATGTTTGCAATTCTTTGGGCTATGTCGGTGACTCTAGTTCTTCTACGGATCTCTTCATTTCTGATGCGATCGCGTAGAGAAACCCCGAGCATAGCCCTCTCCATTGCCCTTTGAGTGACATTGAGCCTTCTGATGAGACTCATTCAACTCCCAGTGTAGAGCCGCCAACCTTCACAGGAGTGGGTACTACATGGGAATTCACCATAATTTTGGTCTTGTCCATGTTCATTTTAAGACCCACTTGTTGGGAAACTCTATAGAGGTCTTCGAGCATTGTACCATATCATCGGCAAAACGAAGGTGAGTCATGTACTCGCCGTTTATGTTGATGCCGAGTCCTCTCCAGTCCAAAAGCTTAAATACATCCTCCAGCGCAGCTGTGAACAGCTTCGGCGATATAACGTCACCTTGTCTTACACCTCGCTGAAGTCGTATTGGTTTCGAGTTCTGGTCCTGAAGGCGGACTGACATAGTGGCGTTTCCGTACAATGACTTCAACACTTGGATGTACCGGTAGTCTATTTGGCACCTCTGGAGTGACCTAAGCACGGCCCAGGTCTCGACAGAATCGAAGGCTTTCTCATAGTCCACAAACGCCAAGCATAGTGGCAGATTATAGTCCTCGGTCTTCTGTATAACCTGCCGCAGCGTATGAATGTGGTCTATGGTACTATAGCCTTTACGGCTGGAAGTTGTCAAACCTGCGCGCGAGACGATTCGTGATGACTCTCGAGAACAGCTTGTATACATGACTCAGGAGCGTGATGGGTCTGTAGTTCTTCAACTGGGCCCTGTCGTCCTTTTTGATGAAAAGTGCCACCACACCCCCGTGCCATGCTTTAGGCGTAATGCCCTCGAGTATGATGGAGTTAAATAGCCTCTGCAGCGCTTTTCGGACTGGTAGTCCACCCGCTTTCAAAAGCTCAGCTGTAACTCCATCATAACCCGGTGCCTTGTTGTTTTTTAGCTGTTTGAGAGCCACACTAATCTCGTACAGGCTGACGTCCGGGATGTCTTCGGTGTAATGCCGGATCAATTTGGCTCTAGGGTCTGTAGCCTGAATGACAGGTGCCTGCGATATTGTGTAAAGCTGTCCATAAAAGCGTTCAATCTCAGCCATAAGCTCAGGTCGAGATGTGACGACTCTGCCGTCCTCTGTCTTCAGCTTCGTCAGCAGACTCTGACCTAGTGACAGATCTCTTGCGAACACTTTGGAGCCCTTGTTCCGCTCAATGGCTTCCTTAATACGTTCTGTATTAAATCGGTGTATGTCGCGAGTCAGAGACTTCGAGATCTGTTTGTTGAGTCGCCGACGAGCATCTTCAGAGGACTGCAGACCCATCCCACGCCTTTCTTCCATCAGCTTAATTGTCGGCTCTGAGATCTTGCTCCTTTGCTTGGTACGGCTGGGTTTGAAAAACTTCGAACCCACCGTAAGGACAGTTTCCACAAACCTGTCATTATATGTGTCCACATCCGTGCAATCCTCCAGGCAAGCGAACCGATTCTGTAATTTGAATTGAAAGCGCTCGGGGTTTTGGATCTGGATGGCTCCAGGACGGAGCGTTGACTTCATCAGTCGATACCTCTCAGCTTTTACATTAAGATTCAATGCGCCTCTCACCATTCGGTGATCGCTTCCCGTGTTGAACGTATTGATCACTGAGACGTCATTGAATAAGCGAGTCTTAGTCGACATGATGAAGTCAATCTCATTTTTTGTCACGCCATCCGGACTTTTCCAGGTCCATTTTCGATGCAGCCGTTTTTTGAAGAAAGAGTTCATCATATAGAGTCCCTCTCTCTCCATGTAATCGGCTAGCGTTCGACCACGGTAATTCCGGATTCCAGCTCCAAATTGCCCCACTTTCAACTCACTATCGCCGCGCTTGCCTAGCTTTGCGTTAAAGTCTCCCATGACAACGGTGTAATGAGTCTTGGAAGCATGTATTGCCCGAGAAATGTCCTCATACATAGCTTCCACTTCCTCGTCGGAGTGTTTCGAGGTCGGAGCGTATACCTGTATGACCTTCAGCGAATACCGTTTGGTAATTCTGAGTATAAGGTACGCCACCCTATTCGACACACTTCCGATCTGTACAACGTTGTTCACAAGAGACTTGTGGACGATAAATCCGACACCACCTTGGGACAGGTCTTCGCCCTCCCGGAAATAGAGCAGGTTGCCGGATTTGAGAACCATCGTGTCCTCACCCTCTCTTCGGACTTCGGACAGTCCCACTATACTCCAGCGAATCCTGCTCAACTCCCTCTCGAGCTCCAGCAGCTTCTCCTCGGTCCGCAGTGTGCGCGCGTTATATGTGGCCAGGGCCAAGGTCGTCTGACGGGGGATCTCCGCCGCCCGGGGATTCTTTGCAGGTTCCAGTACCGCGCCGACGTCCGTCACCGCCGGCACGACCTCCAGAACCGCCGGGCACTTGGGGCCTTTGTTTAATGTTTGGGTTCATGGGGGGTTTTGGGCCGTCTCCCACCACGCTGGCCCAGTGCGGGTTGGTGGGGAGCGCCAGAGACTCGTCTGTTGTAGAGCAGGGTGCACCGCGTGCAGGTGAGGTTGGCTTGGGTCCCGATAGGTGGTATTTGGAACTTCTTGCACCCTTATCTCATTAGGATGCAATGACAGCGATGCCAGCAGCGCTTCCGCAGCTACCCTTATCGTCTGTGAGATGCCAGAACTAGTAGCAGTGTAATAGCTAATGAACTACAAGTTGTTAAACAAATAAATCAATACTAGCAAATAATTGTGTTAGGTCAGTCCTCGATGGTCTCATAGATCATGGCAACCTCGCTCTCACTGCAATATTAATACTGTTTTAAGCTATGATGACGAGGGGGCAGTTCTCAACGTACCCTTTATAATATCTCAACAACATAATTATCAAATTATACATACACCATACAAATTACAGAAAATTATTATCTCACCTTGGGCATAATCCTTTTGTGATACATGCTTCTCAGTTTTGCCAACATAATCGTGTCCCACGGCAGACTTGTCCATTCGATCTGCCTGCACGCCGAATTTGCCTCCATATCTTAAATAAAATAGGGTTTTCTTATTATCTAAGGTATGGCAAATTGTGCCAACAAGACGCGTTTGCTTGGAATGGAATTACTCTGATAAGTAAGTAAAATATGATTGATTAACAGATTTTATTCAGCCAAAACATTGTATTAACAAGTACATACCCATATGTCATATTTACATACCAGAAAAAAAATTGGGAATATTATTAGAAATAGATAATAGTAAAATTCTACTACATAAATTTAATTTGTCTTTATACAATTTTTGAAGTGAGAACTTCGTTAGCGGCGTTGTACACTTTTTTTGTAATGGGTAAAAAATGATAAACTCGCGTCAGGATCACGTGACACTGATCGAAAATGCGTAAAACCAATTAAAATTGAAATGGCCGCAGGAACTGTCGAGGTGCGGTGAGGGGTCCACGTAAGCCGGCCGAGAACAATAGCAGCTGGCAAAAGTACTGGAAGTCACACGTCACTTGAGACAGTTTTAATCAATTTATTTACTTTGTTAGGAAAAATCTAAATTGTGCTTTTATTTGATTTTGTTGTAAATATTAATTAGGTAAGTTAGTATAAATTAAATATTATTTATTTGTTATAAAATTACGTTTTTAAGTAGTATATTAATGTCTGTTTTGATCATATTTTAAATTTAATTGTAAATATTTTGATTCATTATTACTAGTTATATAATTATGTACGCACAACGTTACAACAGGAAGTTGATTTTTCTGAGGGATAAACTTTTTAATGTAATATAAATTGTCATGTTTGTGTACGATAGCGCAATAAATAAATATTGTATTCTACCACATAAAAGATAGTACTTTTATTCTGATAATTAAAGCAATTCGTGCAAAATTATTCCAAAACCATTCCAAAATATCCAAAACGCACAACGTTAATACTTAAGTTTTAACTTCTGCTGACACTCCCGGAGTGCAACCTGTCAATTTTTTTTTCAAAACGGCAATATCATATTTTAACCCTTACTATTACAATGTAAAACAAACAATGTGAATAAAATAATACGTAAAAAATTTCACATTACCCAAAAGATGGTTTTGGTCCTTTTTCATATTGCTTTTTTTTCTCCTCCTTATCAGCCTCAAACACCTCCTCTCTTAACTTTGCCATACTACAACATAACATAAACAACTTATAATAAAACAAAAGTATTCATCATCACATTCATGCCAAATCAATTTAATAATTGATTTAGCATTGATCAATTTAATGTTAATACATTAAATAATGATAAAGTGAGTCATTTTACAGAAGGGAAAATTTGTTCCCACATTAATATTATTTAAAACATTTCAAATTCAACATTAATACAGTTGAATGTTAAGAGTGGAAATACAACATTAAAAAAACATATTAATATGATTACTGTGATAAATTAATTGATTAAAGAGTGTTCAGATGATGATGCATGGTAATGTCAATTATTTACATCATTATCATACAAAAAAAATTAACAAAAGTATTTTGATAAAAAAAATTACAAAACAAAGCAAAGACAATAAATATTATAGATAGGAACAATATTATTAAAAGTTTGTGCTTTGAGTATATACTGTAGGTACTGTTCAACTCACATAATGTTCATATTCCCTACTGCTCTGTATAATAGCACTTTCAGATTGATGATATAACAAAAATAAATAAATAATAATAATAAACATATTCAAAAAAGTTTAGATTGTAGCATTCTTACTCAATAGCTTCAACATTCCGCCCAGCAGGTCCCCATCGCTGTTCCTGCTCAGACACATCATTGATAAAGTCAGGGTCAGTTTCCCAGTCATCAGCCTCAGCAGGTGGAGGCATTGCAACATCAGTTGCTGCTTTCCACATCTGTAAGAAAAAAGAAAAATTTTTACTGACTGTGACATTACATCTAAACTTCTAAATGTTTGTGAGACAGAAAGACTTTTGTGCAATGACCTGCTATAATATGTTTCTGTAACTCGCGCATATATTGCTACAGCACTCGCACAGTTGCAATTGTAAGTAACAAATAAGGTGTGAAGTTGTACACATGTTAATATAAGACATTTGTATAAAAAAATTAATGCAATTTTATATTGGACACACTTGTCATCAGTTTCGTAAGAATAGCATTTGCGTAATATTGATTTTTGTTTCATTACTCATAGTTAAATATGCCAACATATAAGAATTTTATAAGTTCTTGAATAAATGATTGTGAATGTTGGCTAATATTAACTCGGGGTAGAGTGAATTTCACCCGATAGCGTTCGAGGACCAATCAATTACTCCGCTCTTATTTCTGAACGCTTTCATGAATGTAAACACAGGGTGATTATCGCCTTACAGGAGTGAATTTCTCCCGGCCCCCAGTCAGTGTTAAATTTTACCTGACATTGACAATTGATTATTCTGTGATATGTGGCTAGCTGATTTTGTTTTAAGTTGAAGATAAAATTTGCAAATGATAAGCAAAGCTTTTGCAGATGTAAAATAAAGCAAGTTTGCATTGCAAAACACAAGAACTCTTCTATTCGTTTTTAACTGACAAAACACGTAAATTACGAAAATCGCTTGCTAGCTTTTGAGAACCAGTTAAAATTCAATTTCTCGCAATATATCTATCCATTTTTTTAGAGTGAAAACTTCACAGGTTTTCGAATGGCCCCTCAAAGATTACAGAAAAATATTATTTTAATTAAATACCCACCTAATGTCATCTTTTTTGCCTTTAATTGATGATCAAATAAACATACCATTATAGCAATGAATTTGAAAACTCTTCATCGTGCTATCACTTTGCAATAAGTAATAATTATTATCACAGTTGATATTACAACTCTGAAAATAATTATCTTCAGGTACCTATATCTAGTTAATAAACAGTGAACTAAAATCACGAATTATGACGCCTTTTATTCATTCATTGTTTTGAAAACAATTTGAGATGCACAGCCATTGAACTCAAAAAAACTAAATGTTATTTATTTTTTTGAAAACAATTTGAAATGAACAGTCATTGAATTCAATAAAAAAACTTATGTTATTTTAAGGAAAACACTGAAAATACATAATTTACCTTTTAGGCCGGGTTCAGTTTACACGTAATCAAACAGCTTTCACAAATTTAAATAGAAAACATGTATATTTCGAATTATGGTCACTTATCAAACAATTCTTTTCAATAATTATGAATTTAATTTGGCAATAAATTATTCAAGATAGAGATGCTAAAAGAAATAAAAATTGGTTTTCAATCAAACAAAAGTAGACCCTCCTCAATGCGTCATTCAACGACACTGACAGTGACACTGACAATGACAATACTCTTTTGTTTTTAATTCTACGTTGATGGCAAAAGGCACTAAGCCCACGCAGCCCCTGACATTGGCAGCGATAAATGATGGCCTGATAAAAATGACAACGCTATAGGTACTTTTTCCATCAAAGCAACACTGTTTCAACTCTTTAACCCATTGGCGTATCTAGTTTTTTCTGGGGTGGGCCTGGCCCTTGATTTTTGTTTGAAGTTATCAATGTTTGGGGCCATTATAGAATTTTGAAACGGTAGCCTAACATCCTGGGGTGGGCATTAGACTGTACTGGGGTGGGCCGTGCCCACCCGGCCCCCCTCTATATAAGCCTATGCTTTAACCAAAAATTAAATAAAACTAAACAACTAAATACTACGTATCTCTTAACTGACGTTATTATTGTTTTACGTAATTATTATTTCCAAAAACGACAATTGTCTCCTCCTTAAAGTTAGACTAATGTCAACATTAAGTAATATATTTGAAAGTTAGTGAATCTCAATTATGATAACAATTTTAAAACCCGATACTTATGTGGAACGTTCTTACAGCCTTTCGTCTTGTTTTACATTTGACGGCGCGGCAGTGCTAATCCGGATTTCCCCAAATGGTCGTCAAGCTCAAATTTTTCACTCTTGGCCTTAAGTGTTTAGAATCACAGAATAACACATATTTGCTTTTTATACTTAACCTTTGTGGGAGAACAAGCCTGATAATATGTAGAAATGTATATTTATAAAATGGAGTTGAATTTACAGAATAATGGAATTTATTTTAGGTATTTGGGGCAATCGAAAAAATATAGTCACTAGTCCCTTCATCAAACTCCTAGTCACATTGGCAACTCACCTAAATATATCCTTCAACGAGACAAGTCAAATCACGAAACACTTTTAATTGTAGTATAGACCCCATCCGTCCGAATTTAGGCAGGACAGTCTCGTTTTTAGAAATCATGTCCCGCTGTCCCAAAGCACCCGATAATATCCCACTTTAAAAATATTGATGTTTTACCTACGAATAAAACTTTTTAATGTTCTCTTCCTTATTCAAAGAACGCCCACTTTTCCGACCGCGGCCGCCGTGTTTAGATTTAGACCCCCTTTATCTATCATATTCTCAGTCCATACATCTATCTTAGCGTCCATTGCTTATAGTTTGTCTTCTGGCGTCTATGGAGTTTTGCCATAACGTGGAATTTTTTGAAGTGTCCCGCTTACGCATTTCAGAATTATGCGATCCCTAGGTTAGGTATATTCTTCTATACATTGATGATGGAATTCTATTAAAAATTTCTATAGGTATACCGACTGAGTGTAACTGAACCCCGAAATATTATTTAAGGGTCGTATTAAATAAGATATTAAATGGACCCTAGGTGTCTGTTTTAAATATACTTTCAGAGTTAATCGGCTTTAGACTGAAAGCAGACACTTTCAAGTGACAATCATAGTCTATCTGATTAATGAATTAACACAAAAGATATGTAAACACTGAATAAAGGAACAAGGTCGACATTAAGTATCAAAAAATAATTTAAGAATTTACCCTTAAATATTATTTCGGTGTTCTGTTACACCCTGTATAAACTGGAATTAAAACACTTCTATGACTCAATTAATATGTTTTATTTAATAACTTTAATTTTATCTTATAAGTAATTAGCTATTAATATTACTAGCGTTTTACTGTCAAATATAACATTTTGAAAAACAAAATACTAAAAACATTGCCAAATTCCGTCAAAACTTAAAAATATGATATGGAAATTACCAAACAATTTGGGGATTTGATTCTTTTGCATAGTTTTTTTTTGAGAATTTATTACTCGCTATTATTAAAAATCTGCAGTACGGGATTTAAAGCAGTAAAATATTTGCCATCCATTTAAAAATAAACTACTCACATTCCAGATCTATTAGAATTCAGAATATGAATAGTTTGCGTAGATTCTTGCAGAAATAGATATACATTGATTCTAACGGGTGCTTGTACAGTGTACACGGTGCAAGTAACTTACACATGATAGGGGACACTTGCACAGGTTACATGCATTCGTGTAGACTAGGACTCAGTGGGTCCAGCAACTAGAGTAGATACCGATGCATCTATGCGCGTTACAGTAGTGCTAATACACTCGGCGTCAAAAAAATCGCACCTCTAAGAAAATCACTTTCAAATGTCATTAACTTTTGATATGCAGATGCAGTCACATTTATTATGATTTTATTTAAAAGGTTACTTAATGAACTTAATAAAAAACATTACTTTTCATTATCAAATAAAACCTAAAGCAACAAATATAGTGCCACAAAAATTTCTTGCAAATTTTGCTACCCGGGAGAGTCGTTAGTTGCGCTTCCTTTGTGGGTATAAAAGGGTCAACACGTGGTCAATGTGGGTCATTCGCTATTCAACCGTTGAAGATGACACATCTGTACATTTTACTAAAGAAAAAACATCTGGAAGATGGATACCACAGCTGATGAGACCGCTCAAGTGGTTGCACTACTGCAATCAGGGATGCGGCAGTGTGATGTCGCCCGGCAACTGAATCTGAGCCGTTTTTCGCTTCGAAGAATATACCAGCGCTTTTTAGAGACCGGTGGCTATATCCGGAGACATGGGTCCGGTAGACGTCGCTGCACTTCGGAAAGAGACGACCGTTTTGTTGTGTCGTACTCTTTGAGAAATCGCTTCTCAAACGCTGTTCAGTTGCAACAGCAGCTCCAGGCAGCTCGCAGACGCACCGTGAGCGTCTCTACGATTAGAAGAAGACTGAAGGGGAAGAAGATAGCAGCCCACAGAGCTGCTACTGGTCCAAAATTGACTGTAACACACCGGCGAGCCCGCTTACAGTTTGCTCGTGAGCACGTCGATTGGACCCTTGAGCAGTGGGGAGCTGTTCTCTTCTCAGACGAGACGCGAGTGTGTCTTTTCTGCAACGACCGACGGAGAAGGGTCTACCGGAGGCAGGGTGAACGTTTCGCCCAAGCCTGCATCCAGGAGACGGTGGAATATGGAGGCTGATCCTGCATGTTCTGGGGTGGTATGTCGGCTGCCGGCAAAACCGACCTTGTCTGCGTCTGCCGGACGGGAGGTGCTCGCGGACAAGGATCGCTGACTGCTCGCCGCTATGTCACAGAGATCCTGGAAGTGCATGTGGTCCCCTTTGCCGAATTTTTTGGCGAGGGGTTCACATTAATGCACGACAATGCTCGCGCTCACACTGCAGCCATCGTGAGCGACTTTCTGCGCAGGTCCCAAATTTCTGTGATGCAGTGGCCAGCGAGAAGCCCGGATCTGAATCCGATAGAGCACCTCTGGGACCATCTTAAACGGAAGGTTCGATCTCGGGATCCAGCTCCTTCGACTCTACAGGAACTCCAAGACACGGTAATTGAGGAATGGGATCTTGTCCCTCAAGAGCTCCTGAAGTTGGTGAGGTCCATGAGGGACCGCATGGAAGCCGTCATCAGGGCAAGGGGACCCCCCCTTGCCCTAATGACGGCAACACTAGATTTTAAGTTAATTTTAAGACACTTTTTGTACATTTTTTTTTTGTAAATCATCGATTGTTATTTAGAACTTAATTAAAGATTTTTATTTTTTTCATTTTAATGTTTTTTGTATCATTATAATTAAACAAAAGTTTAAATTTATTTGTTTTTTGATACTCCTTTTTGTTACCTTTCTAATGATACCCAACACTATCCTCTAAATAAGGTTTAGGAATTTTTGAACAAGATTTTTAAAAGGTGCGATTTTTTTGACGCCGAGTGTATATTGTTGCAAAGTTTAGACCCGTGGCAAAGTTTGACTTTGGATTCGCTGTGTTTGAGCGTATGAAACTGTAAAAGTAATGATTGAGCTGAGGGTTATTATTATTACTATTATTGGTTATTACTTGTAAAATAATATGCTTTATGACTTTAATAACCAGTATTGTACGTAAAATAACGAAATAAGTCTTTGTGGACGATTAACACTTAAAAATAAATTAGAAATTTAGAAAATTAATTTTTCTTTAAACGATATCTATAAAAATATTATGGCACCTGTTTTGCAGATGTGCTTAATAATATCTACGATTCATCAGCTATCCAACTAGGTATAACAATCTAGGTTTTATTTAAAAAAAATGATAAAACCCTGGATTCGGGCCGGTGCCGTAGCCCCCGCGCTCGCATTAAGATTTACGCCGTTAGATTTTTAAAGTGAAACTTTTTTTTCTCGTAGAGCAAAATAAAGTATAGGGTGTATGTGAGTGAATTTGACACTATTGAAGTGCTAAACAGCGAAAAGTAGATGCTTTATGACGTGAAACTGCAAAGAAACGTTCTAATTCCTTAAAAGAAAATTTTGTTAAAACGGGCGCGTGTGTGCATTGACAATAAAGAAGAACACTTTTAAATTATTAAAACGCATAGGTATAAGAGAATGACTTTAATGAGAATAGATAGTGTACATAATAAAAATCTTAATAAATATGCTGATTCTAACTTTTTAATACCAAAATGCTCGTGAACTCTCGTGACCTTTCGTGAACAATGACCTACTTATTTGCATTTTGGTTACCTAATAAAATTGATGTGCTATTACATTTTGGTTTGTTAACTTAATGATGTAATTTTGCTAAATTATGAGTTAGATTCACAAATCAGTGATTGAGTTTTACAGTGAGGTTTACCTACCTATCAGCATTTTTATTATAAATACGAAAAATGGCGCTTGGGCTTACGCAGTTGCGCGGGTGGGAGTTGTGGAGCGGCTTGCTAGCGTATATTCTACGATATTCAGATATGCAGTAAGTTCATTTTCAATTGAGACGTTTTCATTGACGAATTTGTTGATATTTTCCGCAATTTTAAAACTGAATAAGTAGAATAGTATTGCTGCAAAAAATTTTTTGTTGCATATTTGTACGAGTAATAAAGACCCTTTCCTCAATTTTCCATTAAAAGTTTTTTTGGTAGTTATTGTTTAGTGGTGTATAGTTACGTCTTTGTTTTTTCGTAGCCCGCGCGGGCACCATGTACATGTAGACTGATCAAGACATGTGCATACTGCTTATGCAAGTAACCTGAGCATTTGTACAAAAACTCAGTAAGTGACTCTTGCATATAGCTTATGCAAGTAACCCGCGCCTTTGGTTGTTCCAACTTCTTGCACCGTGTACAAGCACCATAATTTCCTGCATAAATACATCGATAGCATAATGATAAAATATAACTTTGTAATCAACGGAATAATGTAATTCATGATTACACTAATATTAGGTAAGTACAATCTTCACTAATAGTACCACCGAAAATATAACTTACTTTAAAAAATATATTTTTCAATGATCACAAAATATTCATAAATACTTATTCTAAGCGTTTCCTATCAAAACTTCTTATCCCTAAATACCGCTGACATAATCTGAGCTGCCATAGACCAAAAGCGGAAAGAATAGAAACAACATTTATTTTTGTTACCAGGCAATGGGATAGTTTGTGTACTATTTTGATCTTTTGGTGTATTTATTTTATAATTTTTATTATTCATCACATTTTGAGTCATAGGATTAAAAAGAATATACATTTTTTTGGCCGCGACTGTTCTCTCTCCGCACAGGCTACAATAAAATATTTTAAAGTATCTACAGTACATTTAAAACTCCGGGTCTGGCGCGTCGATGGCGTATCCGAATTTCTGTAGGGCCGTTTTTATTTCCCCGAACACTGTGGGATCTTCGATGGTGGCTGGTAACTTCACCAGTTGCGACCTGGCTAGCTTCGCTATGGCGCCTCGTAAGGCTTTGCCGGACCGCGTCCTTGGCAGTGCGGGAACCGCCACTGCCTTCCTAAACGCTGCTATCGGCCCGATCAAGTGGCGAACTAGCGCTATAAGCTCTTGAGTGACAGTCGTCTCAGCTACGATTTCTTCGTCTGGAACAGACAATGAATAAATTAAATTTTTCGAGTTTCGTGAGGCTATAGACTGAGTATGATAGAGGTCAAAGACAAGATACTCATAGAGTAAAGATAATCCAAATTTGAAGAAGACGTTTTATTTGTTTTGTTAGGAACTTTTCCTTTTGTACAAACGGGTTAAAGGCATGCGTACTGGGTTGAGCGTCGGTGGCGCTGTGGACTTGGCACTTGCCTTCCAATCGGAAGGTCCGGGTTCGAGACCGCCATGTACCAATGTGTTTTTCGTTTTTGAATTTCATATGTACATTTGTCTGACGCTCAAACGGTGAAGGAAAACATCGTGAGGAAACCTGCATACATCTGCGAAGAAATTCAATGGTGTATGTGAAGTCGACCAATCCGCACTGGGCCAGCGTGGTTGACTAAGGCCTAATCACCCTAACAAAGGGTAGGCTCGAGCCCCTCGGTGGGGACGTATATGAGCTGTGATGATGATGATGATGATTGGGTTAATAATGTATTTTTTATGCGTAGACAGAGCAGTACGGTATAGCGACACGGAGGGAGGGGGGAGGGCGGCAGTCACTCACCGTCCTGTGGCGGGCGCATCACGTAGAGGCAGAGCGGCACTCGGGGAGGGGGAGAGGGTATCACTCACCGTATTGCGGCGGACGTATGACGTAGAGGCAGAGCGGCACTCGGGGAGGGGGGGAGGGTATCACTCACCGTCTTGCGGCGGGCGCATGACGTAGAGGCAGAGCGGCACTCGGGGAGGGGAGGGTGGGTATCACTCACCGTCCTGCGGCGGGCGCATTTTGTAGAGGCAGAGCGGCACGCGGGGAGGGGAGGGTGGGTATCACTCACCGTCCTGAGGCGGGCGCATCACGTAGAGGCAGAGCGGCACGCGGGGAGGGATGGAGGGTATCACTTACCGTCCTGCGACGGGCGCATGACGTAGAGGCAGAATGGCACGGGGAGGGGGGAGGGTGGGTATCACTCACCGTCCTGCGGCGGGCGCATCACGTAGAGGCAGAGCGGCACGCGGGGAGGGATGGAGGGTATCACTCACCGTCCTGTGGCGGGCGCATGACGTAGAGGCAGAGTGGCACTGGGGGGAGGGTGGGTATCACTCATCGGCCTGCGGCGGGCGCATGACGTAGAGGCAGAGTGGCACGGGGAGGGGGGAGGGTGGGTATCACTCACCGTCCTGCGGCGGGCGCATGACGTAGAGGCAGTGGCACTGGGGGGAGGGTGGGTATCAGTCATCGGCCTGCGGCGGGCGCATGACGTAGAGGCAGAGTGGCACGTGGAGGGGGGAGGGTGGGTATCACTCACCGTCCTGCAGCGGGCGCATGACGTAGAGGCAGAGCGGCACGCGGGGAGGGGAGGGTGGGTATCACTCACCGTCCTGCGGCGGGCGCATGACGTAGAGGCAGAGCGGCACTGGGGGGAGGGTGGGTATCACTCATCGGCCTGCGGCGGGCGCATGACGTAGAGGCAGAGTGGCACGGGGAGGGGGGAGGGTGGGTATCACTCACCGTCCTGCGGCGGGCGCATGACGTAGAGGCAGTGGCACTGGGGGGAGGGTGGGTATCAGTCATCGGCCTGCGGCGGGCGCATGACGTAGAGGCAGAGTGGCACGTGGAGGGGGGAGGGTGGGTATCACTCACCGTCCTGCAGCGGGCGCATGACGTAGAGGCAGAGCGGCACGCGGGGAGGGGAGGGTGGGTATCACTCACCGTCCTGAGGCGGGCGCATGACGTAGAGGCAGAGTGGCACGCGGGGAGGGGAGGGTGGGTATCACTCACCGTCCTGCGGCGGGCGCATGACGTAGAGGCAGAGCGGCACGCGGGGAGGGGAGGGTGGGTATCACTCACCGTCCTGCGGCGGGCGCATGACGTAGAGGCAGAGCGGCACGCGGGGAGGGGAGGGTGGGTATCACTCATCGGCCTGCGGCGGGCGCATGACGTAGAGGCAGAGTGGCACGGGGAGGGGGGAGGGTGGGTATCACTCACCGTCCTGCGGCGGGCGCATGACGTAGAGGCAGTGGCACTGGGGGGAGGGTGGGTATCAGTCATCGACCTGCGGCGGTCGCATGACGTAGAGGCAGAGTGGCACGTGGAGGGGGGAGGGTGGGTATCACTCACCGTCCTGCAGCGGGCGCATGACGTAGAGGCAGAGCGGCACGCGGGGAGGGGAGGGTGGGTATCACTCACCGTCCTGAGGCGGGCGCATGACGTAGAGGCAGAGTGGCACGCGGGGAGGGGAGGGTGGGTATCACTCACCGTCCTGCGGCGGGCGCATGACGTAGAGGCAGAGCGGCACGCGGGGAGGGGAGGGTGGGTATCACTCACCGTCCTGCGGCGGGCGCATGACGTAGAGGCAGAGCGGCACGCGGGGAGGGGAGGGTGGGTATCACTCACCGTCCTGCGGCGGGCGCATCACGTAGAGACAGAGCGGCACGTCGCCCTTGGTGGGGTCGGGCGCGCCCACGACGACGGCGTCGGCCACGCGCGCGTGCCGCAGCACCACGTCCTCGAGCGCGGCGGTGGACAGCCGGTGGCCGGCCACGTTGATCACGTCGTCCGCGCGCGCCACCACCCACACGCCGCCCTCCGCGCTCACCCAGCCCGCGTCCTGCGTGTCGTAGTAGCCCTGCGTGGCGACGGGACGAGGCACGCGTTCAATTAATATGTCAACACGAGAAAAATTTTCGACTAGGGCGGGATTCGACCCCGCATCTTCGATATACCGCGTTGAAGCCTCCACCGATTGAGCGACCGAGCACTTCCCAGACCTGACAAAATGTCAACTATATTGTTCTCTTTTTGTACTTTCTTATGCCAAAGGAGACTTTATTCACTACGTATCGACATTAAATTTAGAAATCTTTACAGATTTCATGCAAAATTGGTTAGTAATAAAACGAACTTAGAAGAACACATCCTACCTCCACTACCCAGAATTCATTTTGGAGCACAATTTTCGGCGCAACGCAGGTGTCTGCCTATACGTGAAGGACGATATCTATTATCGGCGTCTCCGAAACCTGGAAAACCCCTCTTTCTCGACCATTTGGGTGTTGGTGGACACTGGCATGGAATAAATCCTCCATGTCGGTGTTTACCGTTCACGCGGTAGTAACCGGAAGACAACTCAGCTGTGTCTTCATCTGAGCGAGGGAGTCGATCGGGCTCAGCAAAGGTACCCATCTGCGCAAATAGTCTTTCTAGCGGACGTCAACGCCCATCACGAACACTGGTTGTTCCCGCACCAGAAGACGGATCACGCTGGTAGAGAGACGTACAAGCTTGCCTTATCTCTCAACCTCTCCCAGCGGGTCGATAAGTCATTGCGGGTACCGGACGCTGCTAATCACACAGCTAATTGCTTGAACCTTCTTCTGACGACTGACTCATACCGATACCATGTCTCAGTTTCGTCCCCACTTGGGACATCTGACCATTGTCTGGTGAAGTCCGTATTCACGTGTCCCCCACCCGATCTCAGTCCAAGAGGCAGTAGACGGATCTGGCGATACAAGTCGCAAGACTAGGATGATATGCGTCATTTTCTAACCTTGGCAGGGGGTATGTATTCCTTCCGATGATACTTCGAGTTGTGCGTCTTCCGTTGCCGAAGCCATTGGTCAAGCGTTAGAACATTTTAATCCTTTCTCTGATCAAGCCCCAGGCACCAAAGCTCAGCCCTGGTTTAATGCCGACTGCTTGAAAGCCGAGGCTATCAAGCAGTCTGCATACCTCGAATGGTGTAAAGCCAGACGTAGCAAAGGTCCGGATACGTAGACTAAGAAGAAAACCTTTAATTCTGCTGCCAAGTCCTGCAAGAAAGGACTCAAGAGAGCCGTTTCCAACACATAAGTCGAATTGGGACCAAGCTTATTTCTTACCCCTCTGGGAGCAAAGCAGGCCGGCCATACCGCAGCAGGTATTCTGTAACTTCGGCTGCTATCTAGAACTGTCATTTTTAACGGAACTTAACATCCATTACTGCTATCATGAACGCTGCCGTAACACAAGAGATCACTAAACCAGTAATGGATATAAAGTGTCTTTCAAAAATGACAGTTCTAGTTACCAACCGTAGTTAGCGAATAGGCCTGCTGGTCCCTGGTGCGTTGAGACAAACTTTTGTCGCTCCTCGCTTCCTCCTCTACAGAAGGCAGATGTTACTTTGGCACATAAGGCGGTCCTTCACTTTAAAGCAAATCTATTTGCGTCTCTTTTTGCCGACAATTCACGCCTGGATGCGGGTTACAGTACACCACCTCAGCTACCTACTTGTGATTCCACAATGCCTGGAATCCAAATTCACCAAAAGGAGGTACTTGAAATACTTCGCCATACTGACGTCAACAAAGCCAGTGGACCCGACGGTATACCTGGCATTGTTTTGAGGAACTATGCATCTGAGTTGTCTCCCGTTTTGACACGTCTCTATCGTCTGTCTCTTCAAACCGGTGTCGTACCCAAATGTTGGAAGCTTGCAAATATTCAGCCGATACCCAAAGAGGGTAGGAGCGCCGATCCTGTCAACTACCGCCCCAATGCAATCACCTCCATCTTTTGTAAAGTGATGGAGCGTGTATTGAAACACTTGCTTGCGTACCTGGAACTTAATGGCCTCCTAAGCGACCAGCAATACGGCTTCCACCGAGGCCGATCTACTGTAGACCTTCTTGTGTATGCCACCCACCTATTACCACCTATTACCACCTAGGCGAGGCCCTCGAGAAGCATGGCGAAGCACTTGCTATTTCACTCGATATCTCAAAGGCTTTTGACAGAGTCTCGCAAGATGGCCTTATTGCTAAGCTTCCTTCATATGGGATCAATACTGTTCTTTGCGAATGGGTTTCTGATTTTCTGTGGGAACGATCAATTCGTATTATCGTTAATGGCTGCACGTCTGATCAAATCGCTGTAAATGCCAGGGTACCTCAGGGATCTGTTCTCTTTGTAACGTTGTTTCTGTTACACATTAATGATATGTTAAAACCCGGAATTCTTGGGTACCCGGATGAAAGCACCGTTGTTGAGAGTAGCGCAAGAACTACACAAGAGCTACACTTGGGATATTGACCACCAGAGTGAGGCAATGGTTCTGCGTACAAACGCGACTCTCCAAACTGTGTCCGATTGGGGTGACAAAAATCTAGTTGCGTTCAATTCCTCAAAGACGCAGGCGTGTCTCTTCACCGCTAAAATGAGCCCTTTCAACTTGGCTCACACTTTCCGGAATGCACCTGTTGAAATAGCTAAACAACTCCTTGGTATGGAACAATCATCCAAACTGAACTTCGGAGGATATATAGAGTCCAGGGCTAAGACTTCTTCCAAAAACTTGGGTATCCTTGGAAAAGTCCGCAATTTTTTTACCCGACGGCATTTACTGAGCCTCTATACGGCTCAGGTTCGCTCCTGTACGGAGTACTGCTCCCATCTGTGGGATGGCTCAGCTCGATACCAGCTCGAAGCTTTGGACTCCATAGACAAGCGTGCTAGAATATTGATCGGTGATGAACCGCTTGTATCCAAAAAGCTTCAGAGCCTCGAACATCGCCGTCTAGTCGCAAGTTTCCTTGTTTATCATACGAACTGCGAAGCTGTGGAATGATCTTCCTGCGTCTGTGTTTCCAATTCAGTATAACATGGGGGTTTTCAAGGCAAGAGTGAACAGGCACTATTTGACTTTGCGTGCTCCACCTTAGACCACATCTTCGCTTTCCATCAGGCAAGATTATGGTTAAACGCGCTCAAATTTACCTTAAAAAAATATATTTGTTACTTCGGTATGTGCTCAGTGGCCCAACTGGTAAAGGCGTCAACACGTTTTGTTGAAATTGCGGGTTCAAATCCCGTCCAAATTGCACTTTTTTTTGTATTGATTTATTAATTTTTGAACCTTTTTGGCATTTTTGAAGAAAATACACTCACAAATATAGAGCCGATAGTTAAAAAACTAAAACATACAAAACATCAAATTTAAAAATCTTTGATCAACATAACCCTTTACAGGCACTTGTTGACATCAACCGCAATTGGGATGATGACTGAATTCTTATTTTCACATCTCGACATAAAATATTAAAATAGCGTAGAAAAAAATGCAATCATGTGAAATTAGAATTAAAATCGGCTTAGAAATACATAAGATACAAGCATTTTAAGCTGTTAATTTTGAAGCGATTAGACAGAGAGATCCGACATCAACCGTGACGTCATCGTTAAGTACGGCCATATAAACTCCATGTAAAATGTCGTTTTGCTAGAAAGAGACGGAGAAAAATCTTTAATACTTTATATCTTGGTTGTTTTTATAATTATTCGAAAACCGATTGTTTCTTTCTGTTTATTATATGAATGAGCTTCTATTAAAGCAAAAAAAATTTTTTAGTCATCTAGCCAATTATAAGGGAGGTAAAACACGTTGTCAAAAAATAAAAAAACAAGCGAATATTATAAAATCGAGCAATTTTTACCCATTCCACATAAACTTACCGGATATGACTCGAAGTACGTTTCTTTGAACCGCTCGTCAGATTGCCAGAGAGTGGACGCGAACCCGGGAGGTAGGGGTAACTTGGCCACCAGTCTCCCCACCTCTCCCGCAACGCACTCCGTGCCGTCTTCTTTTAGCGTGCGAACTGGAAAAAGAAATGAGTATTAATAGGCTGTATTTTGAAATATTTTGTAGAAAGTATTTAGATGCAGTCTGTTAGTCTGTGCGAAAAGAAAACAGCCGTTTCCGTGGAAATTTGGGCGGTGCTCTGCAGGCTCTACGCTATTTGTTGATGTCAAGACACTGACATTTTATGACAGACATATTTATCTCGGGATACTTGTGCTATGCGTACCGCCTAACTATTCAACAATTTTACTATTATTGCCCTACGCAAGAAATAAAGCGTCGTTTTATTCCTTTAGTGCAGAAAAAAATAAACTTCTCCGCTTTGATGAAATAAGTTTAATACAAACAAGGTATAAATGTGCAATTAATTATTGCATTCTTGACAAGATACGCTAACCTAAAGAGATAAGTAATATTTAAAACATACCATTTTTAATCAAGGAAACAGTATGCATGAAACGGAAAACTGCGACCTGTCACGGAAATCTTCTTATCTTGAATAGAATATAAGTAGTAGTAAATATTTCAGTGAAGAGTAGAATCTCATACTCACTGTCGTAGCCGGGCACGGGGTACCCGGCGGAGTGCGGCGGTACGGCCTTCACGCCGTAGCCGAGGCACGCGGCCGTGATGGCGGACCCCGTCTCCGTCTGCCACCAGTGGTTCAGCACCGGCACGCCGAATATGCGCTCCGCCCAGTGCTGGACACAGGCAACTTCAGTGAGCTGATGGTTCGACGAGTGATCTACTCCGATCCGAGCTCATATACGTTTACTTTTTTGACCGTTTACTGACCCTGGTACGGAGGGAGACTCTGTACCAGGGTCGTGTGCTCGGGTACCTCCATCTTACCTATTTCTACCGCAAAGCAGCAGTGCTTGCATTGCTGTGTTCCGGTTTGAAGGGTAAGATATGGTGGTGAAATTACTGGGTACCGTGACTTTACATCCTAAGTCACAAGTTGGCAACGTACACTGTGGTTCTTGTGGGGGTTGCAGTTTTGCTGCGAATCTCACAGGAGCCACATGTATTATAGGTGACTGTCACCACTTACCATCAGGTTAACATCAGATGTTAACCTCGTTGTACCACCAGCAAAGTAGTTACGCATCACTACTTTGCTGGTGGTACAACACACCCTAATGTTTTCATTAGCTTTTGGTGTTAACTTTTCGTGCTGGTTTCGTGTGTTCCACTTGCCACGAAATGTTAGCATCAAATAATTTGTTAAGTACCTACCTACCGTAACATATACCACTTATTTAGTATTAAATAATTTTAAATTGTTATTATTAATAATACTTATTTAGTAGGAAAAATTTTTTAGACAGTAAGGATAAAAATAGATTTATAATAAGTTGCATTGTATACTAAATGTTATTTTTTTTTTGTTATTGTAAAAAATTGGTTCCAGCTGAAAACCAGCGCTTTACAGTGATATAGGTAACATAAGCTGAGCCTGAAGCCATTTGACCTCATTATCTGTTTCTGTTTTGTTTTTAGACATTAAAAACAAAACAGTCATGCAGAAGGTCGATAAACTTTCTTTCTTTCTTATGTTTCTGACGTTATAGTTAGATTAAAACTTGGTCGACCGGAAGATCGATACATTCACAAAATACTGAACCCCAAAGAGCGTAAACAAACACGGTGTGCAGTTAAAAATATTCTCGTGTCAAAGATCACGATGCAACTTGCGTTGAATAGAATTACCATCTGATTAGAGCTAACTAACAAAGTCACGAACATAACGAAGGTAACACGGTCGTTACCCTTGAAGAGGTAACGACGTCCCTCGCCGCATTAAATAACTACAAAGTAGGACAGACTATGCACTTATTGTGTCTGAACTTAGGCAAAAACCTAAAAATACGTGTTCGTTTATATTAACACTAATCTCTGTAATATAAGGGGTTCCGTAATCCACATTTTTGACAACAAATTTGGCAAACAAGTATAGGTACTATACTATACTGCCCACCGGATGGCAAAGTGGTAACAGTCACCATAGTACATGCTGCTCCTGTGAGATTCGCAGCAAATCTGCAACCCCCACAAGAACCACGGTGTACGTTACTAACTTGTGACGTCAGATGTAAAGTTATGGTACCCAGTAATTTCAGTGCCATATCTTACACTTCAAACCGGAACACAGCAACGCAAGCTCTGCTGCTTTTCGGCAGAAATAGGTAAGACGGTCCCCTCGTACCCTCGTCCCACATTCTAGAAATGGGTATCTCGGCCCCTATGAATGATTCGAACCACTAAATCCGACTCCGATATGGAATCGAATCGAAAAACGTAGTTACTGGAGTCGATAAGGTTTTAAGCGATCCCATAAAGGATTTGGCTCCACTTGTAGAATCACCACAATCCAATCATTTCAATCTACGGCTGCGGATTTACCAATCTTTACACCTAACGGAACGCAAGCCGACCCCACCTGCAGATTGACGGGGGAGTTCGCTTGCCTAGTGAATGACGGGAGACCTAAGACCAGCAGTGGGTTGTGATTTGCGGTAAAGACACTAGTTTCCGCCTAACTTCGTGATTGGGTCGGTAAGGATTATGTTGTAATGCAGGGATAAATTCCTGTATAATTACCTCATTGAAGCTCCTATCTTTCATCTCCTTTTTTGCTTCATCTGGATTCCTTAAATACCTTACCTTTAATTGTCAGAATATAACAGTTATATTGTGGAAACATGCTTAGGCAAGACGGAGGTAGCAAGCCAGATCGGCTCAAGAATTCATTAAAGCAGAAAAACGTTAAATTAAAGTTATTTGTTTAACAAGAAAGCAAAGTTAGTTTTTGCTCTGTCAGTTAAAGATTGATTGTACGAGTAATGGAGCGGTAAAATCTCACCCTAGTATCCTGGTCGCAGTGTTCGCCAGCAATGAAGACTGTCTTCAGAGACTTGCTGCAGTATCGCCTCGAGTACTTGGCGGAGGGGTCCGCTCGCTTCAGGACCCTGAACGCTGTGGGTATTGTGAATAGAGCGTTCACTCTGTGCTGCTCTATTATCCTGTATGGACCAATAATTGTCAGTATCATCGACCTCATCTCAGTTAGCGAGGCAACTTATTGGCGGATACAGGGAGGGGGCATGGGGAGGAGCATTCCCAAATAAAGACTCAGGAGTTCCATAATTTCGACCTCAACTTTGCCCCCAACGGTAGAACAATAGTAGATTGTACAACAAGGGCATAAAATTACTTGTTTATGCCAGTATTTTACACTCTGTTTTTTACTTCGATTGCGAGAAAATCAAACAATTACTTCAAAATATAAACGAAAATTTAATTAAAATTATATAAAAACTCAAATATGTAACACAATGTTGAAAAATTAAAGAACTTAAATAATAGCCCGCCAGTAAACTTTTTTAAAATTTTTACATGGCGATGGCTTAGGTACATATTCCATTCTGCCAAGTAATAAAAATAATCTGATGCGTTTTAATAATAATCGGTTACTATTTTTATCCGGTTTCATGACTTTTGAGGTAGAAAACACAAGACAAATAAATTAAAGCAAATAAATAAATTATCGCAAGTTATTCTGTGAAGTTTTATTGAGCGTTGTTGGCTGTTGGGCCTAAGAATCTTTGTCTAAAAGAAAATTTTACTTTATGCTCTAGCTAGAACATAAAAAGCTATTTTATGCAGTCTATAAACGACATAAAGGCGATCTTTACGAGAAGTGAAAAGGTATTATAAGTCACAATAGGAATGATGATTGAATTCAAATTTTCACGTCTCGTCATAAAATATTAAAGACCGTAGAAAAAGCTACAATCCTGTGAAATTAGAATTAAAATCGGCTTGGATTGATACAAGCATTTTAAGTTGTTAATTTTGAAGCGATTAGACAGAGAGATCTGACATCAATTTTGACGTCATTGTTCAGTACGGCCATATAAACTCCATGTAAATTGCTGTTTTGCTAGAAAGAGACGGAGAAAAATCTTTAATACCTTATATCTTGGTTGTTTTTATAGTTATTCGAAAATCGATTTTTTCTTTCAGTTTATTATACGAATGAGCTTTTATTAAAGTAAAAATAGTAGATTAGTAGCTAAGGGTTGTAAGGCATCAATTGCAGCCCGAGATAATTAGATTATTATTATATTTACATCTCGATTGTGAGGTACTGGACTATATTTCGAGGGTGCAATTGATGCTTACACCCGAGCTAACTACTCTGCTTTACATCTCGATTGTGAGGTAAGTAGGTCCTTATTACCCCCAAATAGGGCTTGTAGGTGACCGATGAGCGCTCTAGGGTAATAATGTAGCTCGGAAAGCCCTAGGGCGGTAAGTAATCAAAAAAAAACACTTCACTATTTCAAAAAGTTCGCGTACATCTAACCATCATACTGGCAATAGATTACTTACAGCCCTAGGGCTTTTCTAACTACATTATTACCCTAGAGCGCTAATTGGTCACCAAAAAGCCCCATCATCATCATCATCACAGCTCATATACGTCCCCACCGTGGGGTTCGAGCCTACCCTATGTTAGGGTGATTAGGTCTTAGTCAACCACGCTGGCCCAGTGCGGATTGGTCGACTTCACATACATCATTGAATTTCTTCGCAGATGTATGCAGGTTGCCTCACGATGTTTTCCTTCACCGTAGGAGCGTCAGACAAATGTACATATGAAATTCGAAACGAAAAACACATTGGTACATGGCGGGTCTCGAACCCCGACCCCCCGATTGGAAGGCGAGTGCCGAAACCACAGCGCCACCGACTCTCTAAAAAGCCCCATTCGGGGGTGATAAGGACTTACTTACCGAACATGAGAGATGTAAAAATGTTTTAGTGAGCTATCCGATCACCTGAAGTACTGTCCCGGGTCCGGCGTCCTGTCCGGCTCGCCCTCGTACAGCACGGAGGTGAGGCCGGCCAGCTCACCTGAAGTACTGTCCCGGGTCCGGCGTCCTGTCCGGCTCGCCCTCGTACAGCACGGAGGTGAGGCCGGCCAGCTCACCTGAAGTACTGTCCCGGGTCCGGCGTCCTGTCCGGCTCGCCCTCGTACAGCACGGAGGTGAGGCCGGCCAGCTCACCTGAAGTACTGTCCCGGGTCCGGCGTCCTGTCCGGCTCGCCCTCGTACAGCACGGAGGTGAGGCCGGCCAGCTCACCTGAAGTACTGTCCCGGGTCCGGCGTCCTGTCCGGCTCGCCCTCGTACAGCACGGAGGTGAGGCCGGCCAGCTCACCTGAAGTACTGTCCCGGGTCCGGCGTCCTGTCCGGCTCGCCCTCGTACAGCACGGAGGTGAGGCCGGCCAGCTCACCTGAAGTACTGTCCCGGGTCCGGCGTCCTGTCCGGCTCGCCCTCGTACAGCACGGAGGTGAGGCCGGCCAGCTCACCTGAAGTACTGTCCCGGGTCCGGCGTCCTGTCCGGCTCGCCCTCGTACAGCACGGAGGTGAGGCCGGCCAGCTCACCTGAAGTACTGTCCCGGGTCCGGCGTCCTGTCCGGCTTGCCCTCGTACAGCACGGAGGTGAGGCCGGCCAGCAGCGGGCCGTAGCAGATGTACGAGTGTCCGACCACCCAGCCCAGGTCGGACGCGGCCCACCACACGCCGCGCGCCGCCCCGAGCCCGTACACGGCGCGCATGGACCAGCGCAGCGCGGCCGCGTGCCCGCACGCCCGCTGCACCCCCTTGGGGGCGGCCGTCGTTCCTGCGCCGGTGGAACGGTTCACGTTTCGACTAGAAACTCTATTTTAGCATTGGCGGACCCGGGACGGGGAGGGGGGCGCGGCGACCGCGCCACGGAGACGAGAAATGCCAGTATTCCGACTCGACTTTTGGCGGCGCGAGGCGCGGTTACTGTATTTTGTAAAAATTCAAGGTAATAAAAACTTTTTTAACGTTCACCCTAGCTTCGAGTAGGAACCTTTTCAGAATGGCTTCCCCAAAATAACATCCCGGGTCCGCCTCCGTTTTTGAGCCATTAGCGATCACTAGCAGTCGGCTCTCCTATTCGCTAGCTAGATCCATTACCGACTAAGAGAATTTTTTGTTTTGACAGTTAAAGATATTAGACGTTACTTTTTTAAATGTAACTCTTTGCAGTGCCCCACAGATCCATAGATGGATAACGAGGGATTTAAGCTCATTCAAGACTTGACAATATAACTTTACTTTTCACACTACCTAAGCTTTAGCTTATTTAGGTATTCAAAATCATTTCATATTGATTAAAATTAGGTAAGCTGTAATTCGTTATATTAAGAAAAAAACAAGAAAGAGTATCTTCTTATCTTTATATTATCCCACTGCTGAGCAAAGACCTCCCCTTCCTTTCTCCGTTCTTCACGGTCTTGGGCAAGCTTCCATCAGTTGTTTTTGACACCTGTAAGGTCAGCAGTTCAGCACTCCATCGCTTTCGGGGTCTACCGCGACCACATTATCCGTCCTACGCTACCCATTGCGTGACAATCCAGGCCCAGCGGTCTGCACTCATTCGGATCACGTGTCCTATCCAGTCCCACTTAAGGCGTGCAACTTTACGTCCCACGTCGGCTACTTTTGTAAGAGAGCGTATGGTGGTATTTCTCACTCGATCTAACCGTTTAATACCCAAGATACTACACTCCATAGCTCTTTGGCAAACCTTGAGTTTGGACCTCTGACATTCAGTGAGCGACCATGTTTGAGCACCGTAGGTTAAAATAGGCAGAATGCACATGAGTTTGCGTTATAGTGAGTTAGGAAAAACGAGTATATACATTACTAGCTTTCTGCTCGCGACTTCGCCCGCGTTATTTTTGTTTTCCCGAGGGAATTTTTTCCCGTAGGAAAATTACCATATATCCTTCCCCTGGTCTTGAACTATCCCTATACCAACTTTCAACAAAATCAGTTTATCAAAGCCTATTCAATACAAACAAACAATCAAATCTTTCCTCTTATGGTATTAATATTAGTATAGATTAATAATAATAGAATGATAAAGTAATTCTCCACATACCTGACGTATACAATATGTAAAGCGGCTCATTAGCTTCAACTGAAACGCAGGGTACGGGATCGGAGTCCAAAGCCTCTTGCCAGGAGATATCTCTGTCCTTCTCCAACGCGCACTCCAAGACGCGGCGGCGCTGGTAGATGATGCAAGTGCGCGGCTGGTGAGAGCTCTGGCATAGCGCCTCGTCTAGAATGTCCTTGTATCTGGCACCATAAATCAATGAAAGTTTAATTCCGTGACATGATGATCGGGCTGCTGATTATCTAACTCCGTTTGCCAACTAGGACTGGCATTTTGAAAACAACTTATATCCATTACTAGTTCAGTGAGTAGTTTTATTATGGCAGCGTTCATTGCAGCTGTAATGGATATAGTTTGTGGACTTGTATTAGTACATGTAGGTACTATGTACGAGTACGAATTGGTAACGTTACTCGGCACTGTACCAAAAAGAATGTTACCAAGCGCGAACTCTTAATCGAAGCTAATCGTACACCATATACTACACTGCAAGGCTGCCTTCGTGTACGGGAATGAGTGGGAAAGTGTAAACGGTTGATGAGGTACGAGTAAGCGAGGAGACGTGCGCTGCAGTGTGTTCAAAGCTGGTAGATGACGCATGACATGCCATCTAGCAAAAAACTCAGAAAACCGTTGTCAAACACTCACAGCGTATTTTTCACTCACAGGAAAATCGTTAATATATTTCATGCCGCCTTACGTAGTAGTTCCGTTCCATTTCGACCACAGTCTTTCATTAAGGACTTTAATACTAACATAAATATGCTTAAATGTGCATATGTTTTCTTAAACACAAATTTAACGAATAGTAATCACTTTGCAATGTGTGACACTGCACCGCCAGATAAATAATACTTGATGTGTAAGTACGTAAATGAGATCCTGAGTGTCGTTTTACCAAAAAAAAAAAACATGAACGTAGTCGAACATAAGGGTAGGGGAAGAAATTATGAATGGATTGCGTGAAGGATATGCGTTCGAAGAATGTCAGCGATGTGATGACGTATGATACAGACAAATGGAACAAGAGAACATGTTGCGCCGACTACACACAAGCGTGGGAACTGGGAAAGGCAGGGAGATTATAATGTGAAAATCGATGACAAATATTTTGCACATACCTTACGATTTTATTGGGTTCGACGCCACAGCTGGCGGCAATGATGACTGTCGGCTCCGCATGTTCGATTCTCGTGCGCAGCTCTCTGGCGGCGAAACCTATAATAAACAAATTGATTAGTATACATTTATCTATAGGCTTTCTCAATACAAAAGACGTAGGGCGTAAAAGACACCGCAGATTTACGATTTAAAGTTGACCGACTAAATCGCAGAGAATATCAATAGACATAGCGATGTATTGGAGCTCGCACATCATATCCAACTAAATTGTCCAACTAAAATAATCTGACACCGATCTCATCAGAATCGAGATTCCCTTCGGAATAAGTATTTACAATTGTAGTAAAGAGTGCCGATTAAATTGTAAAAGTACACAATTTAGCTGTACGATAGTTGGCAACTTAAAATTGTAAGTGAGCGGGCTCTCTAAAGTTTATCCTATGCGTAACAGACATAAGGCCTTTACTCTACAGAAATACTACACTCTAATGCCAGGTTTCTATATTAAAAGGCGATTCGTTTTTGCTAGGGATACACAAATTTTGACATTTATTTTAGAACTCTATCTTCGGAGACTCGGTAGCCGCCCTCCAGAATCTTGTGTAAATATTAGTGAAAGTTTACCTCCAAAGACTACGGAGTGTATGGCGCCGATCCTGTTGGTGGCGAGCATGGCGACGATGGCCTCGGGGATCAGCGGCATGTAGATAAGCACGCGTGAGCCCTTCCCCACGCCGAGCGACGACAGCTTGCTGGCTATGCGGGACACCTGAAAAACACGATATTCAAAAAAAAACGACCAAGAGCGAGTTGGACTCACCCCACCGAGGGATCCGTGCAAACTTATCTAAATAATCCTAAAAACATATTTACGTCTTTTTTATTTTTTTAACATGCTATAAAACCTTGCCTCTTGCCAAATTTCATGATTCCAGGTCATCGGAAAGTGTCTTATAGGTTTTAATATCCCTTGATCGCGTCGATTTGCAAGTTTGATTTTTCTCACAGTTCGAAGAAACCGTAATTCCAAGTACTCGTAAGTATTTAACATAAGCTTCAGTTTGATACTACGTGTTCCTGAGAAAAAGGGTCAGACAGACAGACGGACGGACGGAGAGACGACAAAGTGATCCTATAAAAGTGCTAACAGACGATCCGATTTGGTTGGATCCAACGTGATCCAACCAAATGAGGAGCCGACGCGCCTACAGACGGTCCGACGCGGTTGGCAATCCAACATTAGGGATGCCCTAAAAAGTATTATGTACCTATATCGATATCGATACAAAATACTATTTTGGCCAATACAAAAACATAATTTGTCTTTGCGAAACTCAAATAAATTAACACCTTTTGTTAATATTTTATAAAGTTTATAAAATTTGTTTATAAGGAATAAATAAATAGGTACAGATAGACTTCATGGTAAATGACATGATCCATTTCTGCCTACTAGAAATGCGGAATGTGCAAAATATTGTTATACATAAAAAAATAAGTGAAGAAAAATGATAATTAACTGCAGTATTTTCAAGACTCAACAACTCCATCTTAAAAATACGCATTTTAAAGAATAATTATATATAACGGAACATCAATAGAAAGTCCTACGCCCTCTCACCGGCATTTCATACACAGATTAGATTAGGCTTACAAATCGATTCCTCAATCGAAATGAATATTGATCATGGTGTCTATTCGGACCGGGGCTACCGCCTAACTCATAGCGTATCGCTTTTGTAACATTAGAATAGTTTAACCTTAATGTCACCTGTGACATAAAAGTATTGTTCTACTTTAAATGGGTTAAGTGGGTTATTCTCTAAGAAAAAATCTATTACGATCGTTTACAATTTGACAGTCGCAGTTTAATAAAAGAGATATCTATGAAAGAATGGATCTTTGTAATTATGACATTGTTGTTGTCAACTTATCTATAAACTATTATTTCTTTATTGCTTTATGTACATACAGTGTACATAGGCGGACCTAATGCCATTGGGCATTTTTTGCCAGTTCACCTTAGGGTAGTTGTGAGACTATCAAGGTAGATGTACAACATATCGGATCCATTTTAATGAAAGAACAATTAATACTCATTTATAATCTACTAGTGACGCATGATTCGATCTACATAAAATGTACAAAGTATGTAATGTATTTGCATAAGGAATAATGACACTGTATTGTATAAAATGCTTGGTAAATAACACATAATTTTTTTGTAATAGGTATATAAAAGAGATAATTAATAAAAATGGTTACTGTGGATTAACCTTAGGAGATAAATATATACCATCGCGGACTTTTTTATTGATCCTTTTAAGACATACAATTCCGTAATACATTAATTTGATTTATCTCGTAAAAATATGTTTGTTACGAATTACGACATAACATTACAAATCTGTACTAAAATACATATTATAACAATATTATACATAAACCTTCCTCTAGAATCACTCTATCTATTGCTGAAAACTGTATTAAAATCCGATGAGTAGTTTAAAAGATCTAAGCGAACAGACAGCGAAAGCGACTTCATTACCAGCTTTTATTTTGTACTATGTAAAGAAGATGTAAACTATATTATGCTATATATTAAACGCGCAAACAAAACACTATAAAGCCTAGATATTTATTATCATTAATATGAATAATGTTAATACGGTATAAGGTTGTAGGCTATGCCAGAAAACGGGTTTATAAAAATCGATTATTCTTAACAAGAGATATATTATCGATTTTTCTGTATATCTTCTATACAATCTGTGGTTATTCTGTCCGTCGCGTCCGGCCGGCGAAAAATGAAAAAATATTAGTGAGTGTTTATTTGATGTTGTTTGTTTTCTAATTTCGATTCGACTGTGGCCCGTGCGATTACTGCGATTATTGTTCAAAGTTATATTTTGGTGACCTTTGGCTATTCTACTATACACGGACTGATATCTTAACTCAATTTTTATTTGGCATTTTTAGAGGACTTTGTTTTGCACTACGATTTGGATTTTGTTGTTTGGTTTTGATCTCCGATTTAACATTTCATTAATTGAAAATAAGATGCATCAACTGCCGAAGCCATACAACGGCTTCGAAGACATAATATAGCGTCTTCCCTGCCATTGACTATCCAAAACAGACTCACACGTTGGATATCTGATGAGGTAAGAGCCTATTGGCTTTTATTTTACATCTAAATCGAACTAATTTCTGTTGTTCCAACGCGTCGTCGTCGCTGACCTGACAGATTATTATATTAGTTTTTGTATTTCTGTTTATTTATACATAATTCAATAAAAATAGTATTTGATAAAATCGTTTTCTTTGTTTCAGTTGCCAATGAATGAATGAACATTCAGACGCCGCAGAATATGAGAGACTATATGGCCATGAAATGGCTTGGACTGGTTGTGACCTATCTGTTAGAGGAAATCGATTCTACAGTATTGATAGTAATAATTCATTATTAACAGTTATTTTGTCACGGAATGATCAACAGGTATGTTTATACCTGTATTATTTAGAGTATAACTTCCATTATAATGTACTAGTTGTACAGCTTACATTTTTATCTACTTATAACGCTTGTATTTTTTTTCAGCATAATTAAAGAAATTGCAACGTACTATGCTTGTCGAGCATGTTGGCTCATGAGCAAATAGACATTTGTCTCAGAGTGTATCAAGGGATGTTGAGCTCAATGGTAATACTCAAGCCAGCACACCAGCTACCGAAGACAGATTATCTGGAAGTCCAGTTGCTCCACCATTACCACATTTTCTACCAGTGTCGCCAACACTGATAAAGCCAAACACGTCCATTCGTTTGCCAAACTTTAAGCGTGCCTCAAATACTTCATCCCATTGTGTGTTTAATAATTGCATAAATAATTAATTCAATCTTGTCCCACGTTTTATAAAGATAATTATGATACAGAAGCATAATTTTTACATACCTCACAGTTGTAGAGTTTGTGAAAGACACCATTATTCCAATGAGTGGCATATATTGTCTCATAATATTAACACATCTTTTAATGCCACTCAATTAGAAGACATAATTAATAACATTATTAATTAAAATGATAGTGAGCCTTGCTATCATTTTATTTTAACAAGTTTGAAATCCATCCTGTATTATTTGGTAATGTAACTCACTAATGTACGAGTAGCAAGACGTTATAGTTAGAGGAAAATAGTTTACACTATGTTACATTTTTCTTATATCTGTAAATGTAATACTGTCTTTTATTTGCATGAGTACTACACATTTAAATAAAACTACACTTTTCAGATTTACTCATGTATATTTAGCTTTAAACATTTTTATTATTTGGGCCGACGTTTCGAACACCTTCCACCTTTTAGTAAATGTAAATTAATATATCTACAAAAGTCGTGGAAGGTCTCCTAGGAACTTTTCCTGTATCTATAACAGTTAAGCTGCCTGACCGTATTGACCCGTCTCAAAAATCCAGTATGTATTCTTAACAACGTTTACTATTAGCAGTATGGCATTACTTTGTACAACACATACAGCCAATTGCAATAACCTTGCCTTAGCTTAGAACACTCCTAAGTTGTAAGCTGTCACTTCTTGTCTTAAATAAAAAGAATGTGACAGCATTCTACTTAAGATTATCCTAAGCTAAGACGAGGTTAGTGCAATTAGCAAGTAGAAGAGATTTCTAGTAGCAATAAAACACACCTATTGCACCCCATTTTCAAAATAACTGCTTTTAGAAGATAAATCATTCTGACCAATAAGTTGTCAAAATATTAATATGTTTCTTCGTTATTGTAATAAATATCCATATTTTATTATTTTGATTTATTTATTTGAAATCCTTTGGACAAACAAAAACATTATTTGTTTGTTATATATTTTGTGATGGACATTCACAACATAAAGGAGCGTCGGTGGTGCTGTTGACTGCACTGGCTTTCTAATTGGAAGGTTCGGGGTTCAATCCTCTCATGTACCAATGTTTTTCGAATTTCATATGTAGATTTGTGCGACGGTGAAGGGAAACATCGTGAGGTAACCTGCATACATCTGTGAAGAAATTCAAAGGTGTATGTAAAGTCGACTGATCCACACTAGGCCCATGTGTTTGACTAAGGCCTAAACACTTAGGGTAGGGTCGAGTCCCTCGATGAGGACACTGAACTGTGCCGATGATGATGATGATTCGTAAAATAATGCCTGTCCGCCTGGTGAAGTGATTTAGAATACATGTGTCATCACTCCCTTTCTGCCCATGGATGTATAAGAGCAGTTTGGGGAGATTACCGTAAATCTACCGGTGCAAAGAGATGAAAAACTCTAAAACCGCCAAACCGTCTGGCCAGCCGCGTAGGTCCTCTTTATCACTTTATATGGGTATAATAAAATACGAGGATTTCTTTCTTAGGTAATTTCTTTTAAACTTAAACATTTTAATATATGTATTTCTTCCTACTGCTTGAAATGAAACATTGTTAAATCTTCTTGTATTTACAAATGAATCACTGTTAGTCTCGCAAAAACTTAAACGGCTTGACCGATTTGAATATTCATTGTTTTCTTTTGCTCGCCTTAATACAGGGGTGGTTTAAGAAGAAGAATAATAGAGAAAATCTTAAAGAACAGCACAAAATAATATAAAGAAGTAATGGTAATTTTATATAGAAAAGGCTGTACACTTCTGTCTGTAGATATATGTTTTCTAGTAATTTCCAAGCTTCCCTGTAATCAATTTAGCCTTTTATATATGATGAGGTGGTTGCAAAATAAATATTAAAAACCTTACATTTATTCTTATTTTTCGCCTACGTGCGGTATTGCTATATTAATAATATCAGGAGCTAAAGTTCTTTCATCTTTTGTATCAAAACCTGGAGTTCTATCAATATTTAAGTTATGGATATTAAGAACACACAGTTTATAGAATACAATGACATAAAAATTATGATTGCACATTAATTTCCATTACCTAGGCAAAGCGCCATACAAAAAGCGATCATCTCATTTTTTGAGGTAATGTTTGTTAGAAATATTTATTTCCTGTGATCCGACTCTATCGATCGGTATCATAAAAATCCCGAACATAAAATCCAAAAGATCCAAAAAATTATCGTACTCGTAAAAATATTGAAAAAAAAGTATCAATACTTCAAATTCAAAGTGTAGAGTACTTCAACGTCAGTCAGTGACTTGAAAACAGCAACAAATTAAGTAGGTGTGTATAAACAATAATAAAAAAGCATCTGTAAATTCACAAATTAAAGTTTATTATATTAGGTAGGTACTCATAAATAGGGTAATGTCTGTTAAAACACAAACAAAAAGTAAAACAACATTTTTGCAACATATTTTTTTCTCTACTTTGTGGTTTGGCAGGACAGCAGTCGAGCCATTTTAGTTTACTAAATTATTAATTTATTACTTTAAGCACACATAATTAAATTAAACCACAAAGTATCGATACTTTTGTCTTTTGTCGTGTCCCTACTTGTCGGATGAGCGATCGGGCCGTCGAGCATCCAACAAGCTAATAATAATTATGTCGGGCCGACAGCCGTACACACGTTCCAATTTGGTTGGGGTCGGGCGGTTGGCTCCAACCAAATCGGATCGTCTGTTACGGCTATTAGGGTTCCGTTTTTTCTTTTTGAGGTACGGGACCCTATAAAGATTGCAGAACCTTGTTCTTAGCGATAATGATAAGGGATCAAGACCGTTTGGTGTAGAGACCATAAACAGAGGCCTTTGTTCAGCGGTTTACGTCACTTGGCTGAAATGATGAGGATACTCTACGCTGTTATAATGAGGATAATCCCACCTGGAAGGTCGGTGGCGCTATGGACTCGGCACTTGCCTTCCAATCGGGAGGTCCGGGTTTGAAACCGCCATGTACCAATGTGTTTTTCGTTTTACGAATTTCATATTAACATTTATCTGACGCTCTTACGGTTTTTTTGAGGGACCTATGCTGTTAGCCGCAGATGACTGTTACAGCTTCACCTTAATTATTTATCTTTGGCGGGCCTTCAAGCCTCGTTTGAATTACCTAACCTGATGGATTTCTAGCTCAGAGAGGCATCACCGCTGTCTGAGTGTCCCGCTCTCTGAGTAGAGTCACCAGGCGGTAATAGCCGGTGCGGGGACGCTCTTACGGTGAAGGAAAACATCGTGAGGCAAACTGCATACATCTGCGAAGAAATTCAAAGATGTATGTGAAGTCGACCAATCCGCACTGGGCCTAAGGCCTAAACACCCTAACTTAGGGTAGGCACGAGCCCCTGGGGATACGAGTATATGAGCTGTTATGATGAATCCCACCTGGTCTTGGAGCTCGGAGTAGGTGATTCTCCTGACGGTGTCGGTGAGCGGCGAGTCGTGGACCAATGCCACTTGGTCCCCCTTGCCGGCCGCCACGTGCCGGTCCACCGCGTTGTGGCACACCGACATCTCGCCGCCGACCCACCTGGAATGGTACGATCACACTCGATTATACCGATTTTAACGTGACTTTAACTACTGTCACACCCCGGACACTCCATACAACGTTCGCAAATCAATTACCTATTACTACTACTTGAGCAAATGACGTTTGTACACGCGCAAATGTGTGCGTGGAATCTAGTAGGGCTGAGCGCGTGGCTATCAATCGAAATGACACGAGAAGTGCAGCGACTGCCTTCTCTTTTACCCGCATAGCGCTATATCTGTTATCGGCCGGCGCTCGCGTCTACTCGATGAACGTGAAGTGTCGCCATGCCCGAGCGATCGCGCGCGCCCTTGTTTATATGTCAGTGATGTCTACAACGAAGTGCCGGGTGGGGTGAAGTATTTGAAATGAGTGCGGGGAGATGAGTGGCCGTTCTGTACGTAGTACTATTATATCTTCTGTGCTACTGTGGTACCGTAAGCTCCTTGTCAAGCTATACTGTTTGACCTTTAGACCGTTCTTATGTCGCTCCTAATAGTGGCGGTTTTCGTAGTGTAAATGTAAAGCTTTAATGGGAGCTTACTGTACAGTTCTTTAAGGCGATTAACCTACGCGCGTGGGTGCGTCTTTCACCGCTTGTAGACGCGTGATCTGCATGAACGCGCGTGGATACGTTTTCTATGTGTTGGACTGTGCGTGTTTTCTATACAAACGGAGCTACTTACAAGCAACGTAAGAACACGCATTCACGCGCTACGCTCCTTAGTGCGTGGCAGTGTGTGAATCGCCTAAGATAAATAATAGGCATCGGCAAACTTGTTTCCGAAGATGACCGACACATCTAATATCGGTACACATTATAATGATATACCTAGAGCTGCTCTTGTAATTGTGAATGATTGTTAGGGCCAAACTACTTTTTGTTTGTCTTTGACAAGGTAGGCGATTGTTTCCGATGTTTTGCGATGCCCAATTTTTATCTTAATGTACTGTATTATCTGTGCCAAAACATTCGTTTGGTAACGCTGCTCGTAATTTCGTGCGTCTATCTGTTCTATTGACACCTCGGCCCCTGGGCAACTTAAGACTCGTTTTAATAGTCGCATCTCAAGTAAAAGCTCGATCTTGAGTAGCAGTTCTGACATTTAATGTATGGCACATCTGTCAAAAATAACAGCTCAAGATCGAGCTCGCACTTGAGATGCGACTATTAATACGAGCCTGAGAGACTTGCGGTTTTCACCAGATGATAGGGTTCCTCTAGTTTAGCTCATTTTGAACATTTTCTAGATCATGCCAACTAGGGTCAAATGGCAAAAGGGCTTAAAGAATACAGCACTATGAACCTAGCCATTTTGCTCTAAATTAAATATAGCCGAAGCACTCAGGATGAAATATGGGTATCAAATGAATGAGATTAAAATGTAAAGCACTATGAGCATACCAATCTCAGAACAATAAGTAAAGCAATACCAACATTGTCTTTAATTCAATATGGCCGCCGCTCAAAACATGGCGGATAAAATTGGGTCACGCGGCAACACCTATGTTTTGGGTTTTGAACATTGATTTACTACCAAACGTTTGGTAGTAAATCAATGGTTTTGAAACATTTTTAATAAAAACAATTATTATAAGATGATCGCGTCCTAGATAGATAAAATGACTGATCGTCATAATATCAAATTTGCAAAGTTTAAAAATTATTTTGTGTACTGTGACGGATTTAGAATAGGTACATATGTTACCGTTTACACCTATGAATACCCAGAAACGAAGGCTTGTAATTTCATTTACGTGATAGGTACCATTATGATAGTTTTGTTTTAGGTAGACCCTTTAAAACTAAATTTGAAGTATCTACTTACAATCGATTTAAAAATGAGACGGATCGTAATGAATTTATTACAAGCTATATATATAGTTTCTTATTGTCCTGAGTACTGAACAGTGAATGACAGGTATTTCGGAAGTCATTAATAAAAAGAATTACTCAAACTTACCATTTAGTGAAAGGCGGGTTTGTATTATCCAAGACTTTATCCCAAGGCTTCGTCCACTCCAACTCATGACCGACTGTCGCCCAGAACTCCTCGGGTTTGTCCAGAGATAGGCGGTGGGCCTTCAGGTATTCTACGGTCACGCTACTGTCACCTAATCGTCACAAAATTATATTTGTTGCAGTTAATATTATTGAAGATCGATTCCTACAAAAACGGCTTTGTATAGCTCTTATTCAAAAGGCGTTATTATAAGAAACATCACTTTATCTTTAGGGGTAAATTATTACTACCCCTAATGTACGGGCTCCACTTGCGTAGTATTAATAATAATGTTATTGTTACTGCCCATTGTAATGCGTGTTATATTGAACGTAAAAAATAAACCTGAGCCACACCAATTAACGCGCTAAGTCGTTGGCCACATAATATGCTATCTCATTATTGCGTGTAATAGCGCGTTTCGACGCAAGTGCAGCCCAAACATTTAAGGATTCATCTATTATTTTGGCTACGTCGACTTTCATGTTGCTCAACAAGACTAGGCTTTTTCTCCTAGATAAAGTTTAAAACATTCGTTAATAAGACAATTCCTCCCTACCGATATCTTTATATTACGTATTCTTCGAAGAATCTAATGGAAAGGCAGGCAGGCGCGGATCCAGCCCTCAAAAAAGATTGTGGTCGCAGCCACCTGAAATTCGGCCCGGAAGGAAAAGTGTGAGTCGGAATATGAACTTGCTCATGATCGATATACATAATGCGTTTATACAAAGATGTTTACAAAACATATGACGCCCTGACCAAGGTTCATTGTTTTTTTATTAGTTAAGGATCTAATCTGCTAAATACCCATTAGATATAATATCAACAGCCTATCTATCTCAATAGACCGCGATAGTGGGACGTCACAAGCCTATTAGGGTTGTGGGCATGCTCATCGTGCCCACAGCGGTGGGTCCGCTCTTGAAGGCACGTGGAAGGAGGATCTCTCTATTCTTTACTTGTCATAGCTGCATAAACGACATCTTATGACGTATAGGAATGCTTTAAATTCGTTTATCTTATCAGACTACACGGCTATATACTACTTACGCTGTCTTGTCGGTACGGTACGAGTTAGCTCTTGAGGCAGGATGCAGGTAGTTTAATACAATTAAACCAACATGGAAATGTAATGGAATCTCTTTAAGCGGAAAATTGTAATGGAAATTACAACTTTTCACTTATACATGTCCGCATCGGCAGAATAATATGCATAATAATACTATGACTCGTTTTGGTAGTCATAAAATGGCCTGTGTTGGCAATTCGTATTGTGCAATTATTTTATTTGACAGCTTTGTATGAATATTGGTAAAATGGTCCTAATTGACACTAAGCAATTTTTAATTTGTGGACTATTTCAAAATATTCAAAGAAAGCTGTTAAATTGAATAATTATTGCATAAAATGAATGTCATTCCATTCTTAATACAAATTGCCAACATGTTGGCAGTTTTATGACTACCAAAATGAATCATATTGGGTATTATCATATTTTGATTCTGCCAATTCGCCCTTTTTAAGTCCACTGAGTTCATCAAACAAATAGTTACTTACGGAAACTTTCAATATCAGCTACTGTCACGAAGTTCTTCTTCTTCAACTCACTGATGGACGCTTCAAACTTGTTCTTCTCCGCGTCTGGACCCGACTCACTCTGGCGATGCATCTTTTTTGCACTGAGTGGACTTGACTTGTTTTATTAAATAATCAGAATTATAACGTTATGACGTTAATCGAAATACCAGCCAATTAGCAGCGCGGTACCGTTCGCCCGCGCGGTAAGAGCCCACTGGCCGCCCTTACAATGCCCCGTATTATTTCAGCACATTTAAATTCCAGTTTACATATGAATGAGTAACCCCTGAACTGTTTGAATTTTAAATGAACGTACTGAAACCGTTTGACGCAGTCGGGAATTCATTGGATCGTTTGTGTGCCGTGATTTGAGCTACGATTCTTTATCGCATCTTTAACTGAACTGACTGACCCTGGTGTGGCCTCACAAATAATAACTGCATTGACGAAAGGATAGATTTTTTTTTAAAAAGAAACCCTAAGTTTGTCGCTATTATAACAATGTTAATTACATTGTTTTCCGAGCATTAGAAGTGAGTGAGCCAGTTCCTCAGTTGAGTGCAAAGGATGCCCGCTTCGTTCTTCGGGCTTATGTATGAATGAAACTTTATTTGCATAAATATGGTCACAATAAGATGTTGTATAAAAAAGCCATCATATTCTGCTGACTTGGTCAACGTGCAAATAATAACAGAAATCGGCTATACAATATAAATTTAGAGCGTACATTATAAAATTGGAAAAATTAAATTACCTTTAGGTAATTTAATATATATTTAATATATATTACTGTATTTATACAGAGTCAAAGTAATAAAAAGAAATAATGTCACTACAAATAGCCACACAGACAGACGACTTATCGTCACATACCATCAGATGAAATTAAGGCCAAGAGCTTTCCTGTTGTGTATAAATAAAAAATTTAATATATATAAAACCGACTTCAAAAACACGAAAAAGTCATGAATTATTCGATTATGATCACATTTTTATATTGAAGTTGGTGCCAAATTTTAACAAAGTACATATACGTAATTGTTCTTATAAGTATTTTTTAACTCGCCAGGTAATCATTGCTTGGCACCGATTTCAATATAAAACTCTGATGTTGCATGTATTCTTACATTTTTAACAACTTTTTGGTGTTTTTGAAGTTGGTTTTATTTTTTCTAGAAATTTATTCTTTCAATTTTTAAGTAAATATATGCGTTTTACAATTTGAGCCAAGGCAAACACCAGAATAGCTTAAAATAAAACATCTTTTGCTCTAAACAGTATTGAAAGAATTATTCCCGAACTCTTAACCCTCCAGGAACATTACATCATCAGCTCAGTAAGATGATATGATGACTACCAGATGCAAAAACCTGAATATCTTCAGAAAAAATACGCAAACGCGTTGGACGTGCTTATGAAATTTGAGGGTTTCCCTCGATTTTCCTGGGATCCCATCATGACTTGGTGACAATGGGACCACCTCGGGAGTAAACTCTTTAGACAGTTCACTCTGTATACAGAAAGAATTTTGATAATCAGCCTACAAATCGCCGAGTTATCGGTGAACATACACAAAAAAATAGATACAACAGTCGAATATAGAACCTCATTTATTGAAATCGGTTAAAACTACTGCAGGATGTCAAGAAAACGACAAAGTTTATATCTATACGGCAATCGCGTACGGCCTTATTAATAAAAAAATTACTCCTTGAATCATCCTCGGATTAGATACTCCGTGTTTTGTCTTGTTTCCGCACATGTCGGCTATCATATGTCAAAACAAGATAAAACACGGAGTAACTAATCCCCCGATCCAAGGAGTTAATTTTTTATTAATAAGGCCGTTAGAGTTTAGTTTTATAAATAAATTGTCATTCAATAATAAAAAAGAAACCGCCCAAAATGCCTTTGTCATTCAACAGTTCCTTTATTGGGTCCCTTTACGAATTATAGAATTAACCGCCAAGGACCAACTCTATTAGATATCAATGATGAAGTAAGAATTAAGGCGTTTGGGGATGTACTCTTTTCCGATGGCGAGTAAGTTGGCATTAGTCGAATAATCACTGAGAATACATTTACGCTGATATAATACGCAAAATCTGTCGTTAAGGCGCATAGTGCTCCCAATGACCTTGCGTCGATCGTCCCGCACTGATTACGTAGGAGTGAGTGAGAGTGAGGGGAATATTTAAGCAAACCTTTACGCATAAGATGAATTATTTCAATTTAAAATTAATAAAGGCGAATAAGAAAAATCTAAAAAGACCATCCGCTAGAGTATTGTTCACTTTATTTATTGAAATCGAAAGTATTATAACCTAATATTTACGACGCGATTAGGTTTAAAGTTTTAAAATCGAGGCATGTTCCGGTCACATTTTAACCAAGTTTTAATTAATTTATCAAAAAATTAAAAGACCATCCTCTAAAGAATGCGTTGAATAATAACATATCTTTTTTAAATATTTATTCAATATTTATGAAGGGAACGGTTTTTTCTGCAGTGATTTTTTTATGATTGACCCTACTACCTATGCGCCTTAAGCTTTAAGCTTCGATACAGACAGACATTACGAAAGTTTCCAGCAGCTGGTACTCCGCTGCCGGCCCACAGATTTCAGCACCAAATAACTTTTGATGTAAAATTAAGACGTGAAGTTCAAATTTTTTTATACAACCAAGCTGGCAAACTGGCACGCTGCCCATCTGACGAAAAGGCTACAGTCGCCTATAGTACCTACATGTGGTTCTTGTGACCCTGTAAGATTGCAAATCCACAACCCCTGCAAGGATCCCGATGTGCGTTACCAACTTGTGACATAAGATGTCAAGTCACAGTACCCATTAACTTCACTACCTGTCCCACCCTTCAAACCGGAACACGATACAAGCACTGTTGCTTGGCGGCAGTAATATCCGTTGGTTTTGCAAAACGGTGGTTTAAAAGTTTTTTTTATTTTATGGCGGGGGAGCGATAACGTACATTAAAATTAATGAGACTAAGTAATTTTGGGCAACTTCTGGGCACCTTTATGTGCCGTCGATTGTACGTGACTAACAAGCTTTTTAAATATTTAGAGCTGAATAATTTTCTATACATGCCAAAACACGTAAGCACCAAATTGGTCAGTCGGCCAGAGAGCAGGCGGTCGGCGCAGCGGTTCGAGTCCCGTCGGGTCGTTGAACCACAACATTATTCTAGATTAGAACCTCTGGAATTAGAGTATGAATAAATTGGGCTGTGCTTGTATTCAAATTCACATGCATAGTACACACGATAAAGGTTGTCAATGAAATATCAAGTAACTACTTTACTGCGCTGTGGACTCGGCACTTGCCTTCCAATCGGAAGGTCCGGGATTCGAGACAGCCAATGTGTTTTTTGTTTTTCAAATTTCATATGTACATTTGTCTGACGCCCTTACGGTGAAGGAAAACATCGTGAGGCAACCTGCATACATCTACGAAGAATTCAAAGATGTGTACGTGAAGTCGACCAATCCGCTCTGGGCCAGCGTGGTTGACTAAGGCCTAAACAACCTAGCTTAGGACAGGCTCGAGCCCCGCTGTAGGCGTAGCACGGGCTACCAAGAAATTTGTGATAAGACTCAATGACACGTATCCCTTGAGGACCGTCAAGAAATTTTTATCACGTCAGTCCTCAGAAGAATAACTAGATTGTTCTGAGCGTCAGTCACTAAGGCTGCGTTCCGAAATCAATAACAGTCACGATTAGCGCGCTCAAACGCGTCCCGAAATGTTGTGCGCGCTTCTGTTAGCCGGCATGAAGAGCCACATGACCCCATCGTTAACGTCATACGCCATCATGAACTTACGGCGCTAATGCTCTGGAGTGAAATCACTCTAAGCGAACTGTCAGTCTGACGTTTGATAAATGTGTTTTCGGTTCAAAATGACTGTACCTGTTCTAGATGAGCAGCGGGGAAACAATGTTGTAATTAAAATCTACAAAACAAAAATACTGAGAAGCAATCAAAAGCAAAATGACCTACTCAAACCAAATTTTTAACTCGACATTTGGTTTAACAAATTGATACGCTAAAACCCCGGAAAGGAATCGTAAGCATGCTGATAGCGCTGTTAGCATTTTTAGTGTTCTTTTTAATTTGAACCAGGCGATTGTAATCGTTAGCACTGTGAGTGCTGTTATCGGACCGCAGCATAAATACGCGCCGCCGTTCTACACTTTAAGACATAGACATTATGTCACTGAAATTATGAGATAACGCGTGACTCAAGTCCCGTCTTGGCAGCCCGTGCTACGCCTGCAGGCGCACTCGGGGAATGGCTAACGCCGATCCCGATTGTATGTGTCTCTACGGAGGTAGAAGTTGCTGGAGGGTGGGTTAGCCAGGTATGGGGTGTATACCCGAGTCCAATGGCTTATCCTTGGGGCGGCTTTATCAGCTTTCAGCCCTTTGTTGAATCGTAGAGATTCCCTTGCCTCAAAAAAAAAGGCTCGAGCCCCTCGATGGGGACGTGTTTGAGCTGTTATGGTGATTAGTATGGGTGCAAACAAAGATTAAAATCAGTTGCCCCCGCACCGGCTATAACCGTCTGGTGACTACTCAGAGAGCGGGACACACCCGAGGTGATGCCTCTCTGAGCTAGAAATCCAGAAGGTGTGGTTTGCCAAACGAGGCTTGAGGACCCATCAAAGTTATCGCCTTCTTTAAAACTAATCAAGGTGAAGCTGTAACAGCCATCTGCGGCTAACAGCATAGTTCCCTCAAAAAAAATCAGTTGCACAAGGTTCATTAAATTTATAGCTTCCTAGTAAATACGTACTATTATGTACAGTTAGCAACACGTCGAGCTTTACATTTGCATAACGAAAGCCGCCAATATTACGAGCGACACAAGGGCGGTCTCAATGTCAACAGTAAAGCCTAGCGTGTTGCTGTGTTATCTGCTTTATTCATTCTCGTTCTTATGTAATTTAAAAAGTCATTGTGTTTAAACAATTATATTGTTGAACGGATGAATTTTATGATCTTTTGTTTTACTGTATATTCGCGTCCATTTCTGTTTCTTGTGTGCCTGGCCTAGAAATGGCATGTCCATCTTCAAGTTCTCGTTAGCAGCTTCTCTTTGGGCCTTATCGTGTATAAAAGGAGTATCTTTATGCAAAAGCGGATTAACCTTTTTCAGTCTCTTCGTTTCATCAGTAAAGTTAATTGCAGTTGATTTAGACTCGCCGCCGTTCAGAATTCCTAGGACATTTCCAAAAGCATTTCCCTCTAGGTCCTGGAATACGCCGTCACGTATATTCATTAGAGATTTTGCAACCTCATCTCCAATTTCTATATTGCCCCGCACTTTGACAGAATAACCGTACACAGCAGATAAAACTGAAAATGGTGATACTTTATTGTCATGACACCACTTATAACTTTGAAAGATTAAACATAAAAGTGTGGGTAGAAGGTTAAAATATCGGTCAGTTCTCATTCGGGTGTACGAGGTTCCCAACAGGGGTTCATCGAAGTTCTGAACTGTATATCACGGAACCCTACTATGTTCGCAACTAACAACCCAGACAGCAATGGCTTGTCTGGCAAGTTTGAATCAAACTTTCTAGTTTCCTATTGATAAACTTGCGTAATTTTTGTTTTTTTCGGCAGTATACAATGTTGCAATGTACAAACTAGTCGCCTTTTAAAGTTTGTTGGGGCAATATTGTATGTACATTGCGTTATTGCAAAAATAAACATTATGCAAGCTTAAAAAAAAACAAACATGATGCAAGCTTGTTGTTGGGAAACTAGAAAGTTTGATTCAAACTTGCCTCAAGTTTGGCAAGTTTGCATGCTATCTGGGAAGGCACCAGTGCTCTCCACTAGAGGTGGCGTTAATGGTTGAAAAAAAATATTAGTTAAAGTTAATAGTTGAATAAAAATACCAGATAATTTTACTGGTTGAAAATAACAGTTAATATTTTTATTCAAATACAATATTGATATTTTTATTAGCATCGTGGTGATCAATATTTTGATCAATTCGGTTTGTGATTGAAATTATTCATTACGATAATTTTATCAGTTGGTTACATTTATCTATACGAATAAATATTACTCTCGCGTTAAAATCAACTTAAATTGAATGAATATTTTTATTCGATCAATTGTTGAAAATATTTATCGAATATAGGTATGTGTAAAAAAAAATATTAGTTAATTTTAATGGTTGATAAATATATTTAATAACACTACTCTCCACCAACCCACACCGGACCAGCATAGCATACTATGAAATGGCCCAAATCCCGTGGAAAAACACCCAGCCTTCAGCATGTTGCTGAAATAACTTGACCAATTAAAAAGTCTTATTTTCTAAATAACTTTCTCAGCAAACCCGGAGACAATAACGAGGTAGACATTATGTTAAGTGAATAAAGTTAACTTACAAAGCGTAAAAAGAGCTACACAAAGCATTCTACTTGGCTACGTTTAGTAAACCTACAAACGGATGTAAAAATAAACAACAATTGTTGTTCATTTGCGGATTAATTAAGAATTTATGAGGCGAATCACGATTGGTTGAGCCATTAACCATAATATTCGTAGCTGTGCCAACTCACATATCGGTATTATCGGTATAGACTTCTATAGATGTAATTTTCAGGTTTTCGACACAGACTTGCCGTCTCAAAAAATCAATTAGAGAGAAAGATATAATGAAACTATAACTAGTTTATTAATAACACTTTATTGTTTACATTTAAACGAATATCCGATGTGCAGATACAATTTGATACATATTGCCGATACTATGGTAATATTTATGCAAGAATCAGAAGCTACTTCGATACAAAACAGCATGTTACATCTCCAGTCCTAGTCGAAAATTTAGAACGAGTCGAAATGTGAAGTTTAATTATGAAAAAAAAACTCGCTATCTTTCGAGTCATTCCAATACCTCCGCAGTCCTGATTAACATACATAACAGGCAAAATAATGCATTTGTTAACGACACCTAATTATAATTTCATATGAATAACGTTTTCTTTGTTTGTTATCGCTGACAATATGCCCGCAGCCAAATGACGTAAGTACTTTGTTATACTGAACTTTTATATACAAAAATTATCGCTCAAGATATGATTTGTAAAAGTTACTACAAACACTAATACAAACTATTAAAATCAACATTAGACTCGCAAGATGTAACATGCATCAATATTGAAACCACCAGAAAGTAAGCCTATTAAGGCGCTTATCTTATTATTAAAAATATTAATTCCCGCACACATTAATCGCCAAAAACCACGAAGTATATCCCAAACATTCTAAGAGTGCGAACACTCGCGACGAGGAGGAACCAACACAAAACTCAAAGGAAAATCAATAAAAACAAAAAACGATGAAATTAAAATATAAAATTTATTATGTATTTAACGAAACAGACAATATTTACAACAACAAAATAAACGATATAGTTAAATACACTAACCCTAGATGAGAGTAGGCCCCTTATGACAATACTTGAAGTGGGGGGCCGACTAAAAATGCGTGTATGCAATTCCACCAGCGACCCGTATGTTTGGGTGGTCATATCCCTTAATGCTAAATAACAAGTGAAAGACAGTACGAATATTTATTGCAATAGAATATAATGCAGATTTATACACAATTTATTTATTTATACAGGGTGTAACAGCTAACAAACAAATGTAGATGACGACAAGGCAGATGCATTATATGGTCATAATGAACATGCCAAATGGGGAAGTACCTAACGCTGATTTGAAAGAGCTTTTATAAACTCATATTTGAATAAAGATTATTTTGACCAAAAACAAAATAATCTTTATTGAAATTTGCGTTTATAAAAATCTTAAAATTTTAAATCTTCCAAATTCTTTTCCAAATACATTTCCCATGAAACAGCCTCTTTTGAAGCTTGAACGTTGGACCGCAGCGAAACAACTTGATTTATGTTTACGCGTGCGGGAGGCAATTTGGTTGTGGTAGCGTGGGTTGTCGGGTTTGTCAGTTCTCTACCGTTTTTTTTTTTATGTATGATCCGGCAAATGGGAAATTTCTTTATAAGCTACGGAATCCGCTATACTTGAAGATTTTTATATTTAGTTGTTGTCATTGTCACCCATATGGAAGTCACCCACGATATAAGATAAGATATGAATCCAGAGGGAGGGGACCGACGTTGGGACGTTGTATGACAAGGGAGGGGGGATTCTAAGATTTGTGACGTCACATTTTACAATCAAATAGATATAGTCAGACGCGAAATTTGAAGTATCAACAAAAAACTTTTAAATTGCAAAACATGTGACGTCCCATTCGGCATGGTGTCTAGTCTTGTATGTCGGTATCTTTACCTAAACACGGTACAAATAAACTATATCATCACCACATTTCTAATTTGTTAACGTTACCCCTGTATATTACATAATTGTATGTATATATGACGTAATAATATCAAAATACACTGATTGTATCGCTATAAAGATTGCAAATTATTTTTATAGTAGCCTTTCCTATACATATAATTAATAAGTGATGATTGCACTCAATTATTCATCCACACTCGTTGATAGGACGATTACAAACTTTATCATCTGAAAGACAGTGTGAAGTAATGACTCAACATTAATTTGAGTTAAAATGTTGCATAAATCCGTTGCTGAAATAATAGATATGTTTTAGGATTTCTGCAAAACTTATATGTATATTTCGTTTGTATTTTAATCCTATCTCTCAAATATATGTATAATAATACCCTATAAAACTTGTTCGTATCTACATACAAATCTAATAATCTGTTTATATTTGGAAGAATTCCTATCATTACGTTAATCTAGTTTATTAACAATTCGTGGAATTTGTTTTATGGAATGTTATTAGCATATGATCTGAACATAGTAATGTCATCATAAAAAAACCATTATACAATCGTAAATCATATGAAAAATTTGCATGCCAACTATCTACTAGTCCTATCAACGAGTGCCATGATATCTTCGGAAGATACAGACACCACGACATTCCCCATAACACAGTCCTGGAATGGGAAATTTCTTTATTCAATATTTTTCTCTTCTACACGTGACGAATCTGGCGCAATATCAATTATTTTATCGTCATCAAAGACTCGTTACAAAGTTCCAACTTATTTGTTCAGTGGTCCAAGTTGGTACTAAAAAGAAGTATTTTTGTTAGCGTCATTTTGAAGTTTACACTGAGCTGCGTTCATGAACCTACACTTGATGGCACTCCGAACCGGGCCATCGGAGTAAAAAACGCTATAACACACGGTTGTAAGCACGCACTTTGCCCGTTTAGAAGCTCCGAGTAATGCAACTAAAGAATCGACTTAAGCGTAGGACGAAAAACAAATAATTATTCGTCAAGCCAATCTACGACCGGCAATGTTCTCAATCGATACAAATAATTTTTCTCGATAAATATCATTGTCATATCGACTTTGACATATTGCAACTAACCGGGGTCCAAATTGAGCTAATCTGCGGTATAAGTATCGACAGCGTGTATACAACCCGGTCCGAGTTGAACGGATGCACGCCAATGTAATATTAGTAATATCATCTCGGACCACGAGGAAAGCAATAGACTCGTTCTAAACCTCAGACGAGTGTGAAAAACACTCTCGGTTAGATAACTCTGACCCTGTGAACGCAGCCCTGGCTTTAGGACGTTAGTTTGCCTTACTCATCTCATTTAACAGTACACCATGACTGTCAAAATATTTTTTCACGTTCGCTGCGCTTCGCTTAAAACGAAAAAGGTGATGTTTAGGAGTGCGATCATGTAACTAACGAACGTGTAAAGTGTCTTTAACTACAAACGCCATTGGTTAGTATCAAAACAGGTATTGCGATGCGATAGACTCGTCACGTATTAAAACAGCCTAAACACAAATTAACGTACCACTACAATATACAGATGAAGCCACGCGATCGAAATAATTAAAAAGACACGAGTACCTTTGGACTCGAAATGAAAATTTACTTACAAAATGGAACAGTCCTATGCGTTGATTTGACAAAAACCATTTATTTGGATCAGTTACCCGCCATAAACAACTAAGTCTAAACCGCCTTATTTACCGCCTAAACTTTGAATCTACAAAGGTTCTTAGTCACACCAATTGTTATGACGTCCGTGACGTTGTTTGGCGAAATATAAAATAAATACGTGTTAATCATTGACCTACAAAAAATGCGGAAGTAGTGTTGCTTTCAACAAATAGTTTTTTACACGACCTACACTCACACAGATGCACCAGCCCTGCGAGCATAGACTTGTCGATCGCCAGTATATCGATCGACAAAAGCATCTGTCCTTTTCACTCCTTAGGAATATCTGTCAAATTTATCGATTTTTGTCGAGTATCGTAGTCGATCTTAGCTGTCAATTTTTTTTTTATCGAGAGTTCCATGAGAATTTTTTTATCCAGGTCAGACAAACCGCCGTCATATCTCGATGGGCAAGACACGCACACAGACGAGTACAAATCTGCTGCCATTTGCATGCTTCACTCTTGATTCAACAACGTTCCGTACGTTTTTTTTCAGGTCCATGGTGTTAATATACAATTTGCTCAGCAGTGGGACATAAAAAATTCTATTAAAATATACAAGTATATATACAATTACCTACTAATATATGAATATAAGAAAACAGTACAAATAAAATTTTCCGTAGTACCAAGCATTGATGGTACTATCTAATGGTACCACGCTAATGAAACGAAACGGAAGCATCATTCAAGACATTCACGTCAAGAGGATTTTATCTGATGACCTTTGAGTTAGTTGCTGATTGACTATTGGTTTATCTTGTTTATTATAGTTTTACTATAATTTTTATGCTTTTAAATTAGAAAGCTGTTTAAATCATATCAATATTAATGACACACTATGCATGTGTTTCAGACATATTATATGTAAGTAGCTACATAACACTATGTGTATTTCATTTGCAAACATAAATTATTTTAAAAACCAAATATTTTTCAACAAATAACCGACTTACAGTATGCTTTCATAGTATGTTTGAGTGATTATAATATTCAAGCTATACATTTATAGCAATCGGTGTGACATGGAATCGTTCGCCTAACCGTTACAATGAAGTAGGCATAAATAACTACATAATTAAGGTTAAAAGGAAACATCGTTGCCGCACGTCGACGCCATTCGTTCGCATTGCAGCTTAAGAAAATACGAGTACTATCAATACGTCACAGATTTTTTTTGTTACGCTGGGGCGCTTTGACGTCAGCGTTAACGCCTGCGTTGAACGCGTAAGGAGTAACGACCAAAACAGTGGCTACATATTGTGTCAAGTTCGCTACAAAAGTTATTACTATACTAAGGGCCGGCGCCTACTATCGGCACGATACAACAAAGGTTCCTTTGGCATCCCTATGTGCAGGAGCACAATGACGCCAATAATTATAGCGACGTTTCCGGGCGTGCCGAGGTGTGCTTTGCAATGCTCAAACACCCTTCAACAGGCCAAAACATCCTTAGGCATGTCCAAGCGTCCTTATAACGGCTAGTTTCAATTTAGAACAATGACGATGTGGCAAGGGAATAGTCGTGTGTATTCATCATGTTAGATTAGGACCTAGTGCCCAGTGCTATTCTTCATGAAGAAGATGAAAAACTAATGGCGAAAAAGGGCGAGGTATCCTTGGGGATGCCGAGGCGGTCTTAAGCATGCCGAAAAACACTAAGATACCTTGACAGTCCCAGGTCAACCCAGCCGTGTCGATAGTGGGCGCCAGCCCTAACAATGCCACATAAAATTAATAGTATTATATATAAAATTAATAATATTATTAACGCGATACAACTCAGATGGAGCCCAGCATTAGAATTGTCTATTGATAACGATGCAGTTGAATGACATTTCGGTATATTACGTCGAGTAAGCATTTTTTTTTGTAAAGTTGAATACATAACATTTTGACGACTTCTGAAAGATTACAATCAATTCTATTTTAAAACTGCTCCCAACATTTAGTGCAAAGAAACACCTGCAAACATTATTCACTGGACTTCTATGTATACAAAAACATTCTGTCATGTTTAGAAACTGCTCACAGTTTAGAATTGGGTCACGGGTCACACTTAATATTGCCATCTCGTTTTTTCGTAACAAATAGTGCCACTTGACGACGATGTGATAACAATTAAATTTTCAATAGCTTGTCTATACAATATAACATACATAGGTCATTATCACCGTGATAATGACTTCCCTACGGTATCTATAAAAAATATATTGAACAAAGCTTCACCACCGCATTGGAAACCAACTTTAAAAGAAATAGATACATGTCAATGTTTTCGCGGCAACGGACACAGGTCGATTGAGTCAGTGAAAAAAAAAAGCTGTAGCATAGACAAACTCACGCGGCGTCGACGGCGGAATAGCGGCGAACGTTGACAACTCAACGGAGGTCGGGGTTGTCGTTGATCTGTTTCTTGATGCGCACCAGGATGGCGGTGTACCATTGGTCCAGCCGCGATATGCTGTCGTAAGTCTTTACCGCCTCGGTGAACGCGTCCACGTTCTGCTCCTCGAGGTGCTCGATCAGTTCCTGTGGGTGGTTGAGGAAATCGGTTTTACGAGTAGTCAGTCACCGGAGGAGGGAGACTCTGTACCAGGGTCGTATGCACGAGTACCTCTGTCTTACCTATTTCTGAGCCGCGAAGCAGCAGTGCTTGCATTGCTGTGTTCCGGTTTGAAGGGTAAGATATGGCACTGAAATTACTGGGTACCGTGACTTTACATATTAAGTCACAAGTTGGCAACATACACTGTGGTTCTTGTGGGGGTTGCAGTTTTGCTGCGAATCTCACAGGAGCCACATGTATTATAGGTGACTGTTACCACATACCATCAGGTGGGCAGTTTGCTTGTTTACCAACTTAATTGCAATAAAAATAAAAACATTATGTACTACACTAATCGCCCTAATGACAAAACTTTTACATCTTATATCAACCCTTATATTAACATTTCTATTTTTAGCGTTGATCTCATAAATGTTGACTGTTAAGCCTCAGTTACACAAGGAGAGTTTCTCGCACGCGAGCGGCGATTTCTTCTAGACAATAATGTTATGCTCGCCTAGTGTAAACAAACTATACGAGTTTTGCCTCTCTAATACAATTGGGATGATGACTGAATTCTAATTTTTATGTCTCGTCATTAAATATTAAAATACTGTGGAAAAAGATGCAGTCCTGTGAAATTAGAATTAAAATCGGCTTAGAAATACATTAGATACAAGCATTTTAAGTTGTTAATTTGAAGGCGATTAGACAGAGAGATCCGACATCAACCGTGACGTCATTGTTGAGTACGGCCATATAAACTTCTTGTAAATTGCCGTTTTGCTAGAAAGAGATGGAGAAAATTTTTTAATACCTTATATCTTGGTTGTTTTTATAGTTATTCGAAAACCGATTTTTTCTTTCTGTTTATTATATGAATGAGCATCTATTAACACATTCAATGCCACCGACACGCCTCGCGTGTTCAAGCAAACCTACATCGCTATGCCACGAACACGCCACGCGTGTTCTGAATGTTTTGATAATATTTCATAAACTAGACCAGATTTTTTGTTCAAATTATTTGTGCACAATTTTTACGAGTAAGGCTATGTCATCTTAAAGTGGCCACTTAAAAAAACTAGTTTTTCTTTTTTATGAAAAAAATGTATTTTGTAGTGCCGAGAACACGCTAGGCGTGTTCACTTATAAAATATACCCTTAGGTTCTCAAACTTTTTTTGCTAAGAGGTTTGGCTAAAGTTGGCGGCGTTTTAAAGTTGAGCGGCCAGCAATAAAACTTAAATATTATAAAAGAACAGGGGCCTAATTACGCTTATATTAACGTCGTTATCGTGTTTTGATAGCAATAGCGTTTCAATAAAACAGGTTTTATCGTTTTATACGCATTTCCTGGTGCAATTTTTACTAAATATTTTTACTAATTACTTAATAAGTCAATAGTGACAAATGTTTTTGTAGTTTGTAATCGATTAACCAACAACTGTCTCAAAAAGCGGTGCTATTGAAGCGTTATTGATACGCCACAAATGCGTTAACGCTAGCAGATAGTCTTGTATAGTACACGTACGATGTACGAATAGGTAACGTTGTCCTGCACTGTACTAAAAGAAATGTTACCAAGCGCGAACTCTTTATCGTGCCTAATCGTACTATTCGTACATCGTATAATACACCGCCAAAGCGTTAAGCGTTAACGGTTGATGAGGTGCGCTGCAGTGTGTTCAACACTGGTAGGATGACGTATAACATGCCATCTAGAGAAAAACACGGAAAACTTTAGCAGCACTTACAAAAATTTCACCGTAGTATTTAGTATGAAGCCGGGACTCATGGGCGCCGCCAGGATTATTTTCAGGGGGGTGCATCTGCATTTACATATACTTTTAACCAACATAAAATATAGAATTATACATATATAGTGGTGTCGATTCTGAAGCACAACTTATTAAACTAAACTAATTTGACAGGATTAAAACTATTGCCATCTCTGTTTTTCTTTAAAGGATTAAAAGTGACGGCTTTATTTTTAGTGCTGTCAAATTAGTTTAGTTTAGTAAGTTGTGCTTCAGAATCGACACCAATATGTGAATAAATGTAACTTCATACACCAATAAATTTGTAATCTTTTTGTTGTCATATAAAATTTACTTTTTTGATTTCTCATGTCTTTTGCTGAACTCCGTCAAGCCCTTTAGCCCTTTGGGTTGTAGCGCAGCGCGTGCTATCGAAAAGCTCTTACATACATACATACACTGGAAAAACTTACCCTCCCGCTATTGTAGTCGCGTAAATCAATTGTAATTTTTTCTATTTATTTTCTTTCCTGACTGGGGGGTGCAAGTGCACCCCCTTGCACCCCCCTCCCAGCGCCCATGCCGGGACTCCGGGACTTAGGACATTTTCGACTGTTTTTGTAAGGAATTTCAACCCTGCATAACTTCAAGAAAAATATTTACAAAATTCCTTATAACTCGAAAACGAAACGCTTAAAAATAACGAAATTTTTGACCCCCGTACAATTCTACAGCTAATCAGGACACACCAAAAAATGGTCGTGTGAGGTCGACTTCCATACTAAATTTAGATTATTAGCATAAATGAGAGCACACATAATGGACTTATCAAAAATGGTCAAGTGTGAGTTTGACTTTTTTCCATACTTAATTTTTTGATTTTTAAAATGTTTTTATATGAAGCTTAGTCCAGATTCCACTTTGTGTAGCAAAGAGGTGCGAATTTTAATTGAACTCATCCATACTAAGTACGTTGATTTTTTAATGTGCTGGCTCCATACAAAAATCAGGTGAAAATTTTCAATTTTTTTTTACTTTTTCGGAAAATTTCTCTTTATTTATAACTATGATTTTCGCCAATTTGAAAATTGCGTGTATTTAGTCTGTAATCTATATTGCTCTAAAATTTCAATCCACTAATTATTGTTTCTTAGCCCATAGTAAAATAAGCTGAATGATTGAATCAATATTCGTACCTATTAGTACGGTTACGGTAACTACGGTACTATTCATTGTATCAAAAGTGATATAAATCTACGGTACTAATAGCACGAATAAGTTGTACGTGTATCTTATTCGTACTGGACGATTACGGTTCGAACCCAATAATGTACGAATAAGGACAATACTACTAGCAGAATAAGGCCCGGCCCTGAATAAAGCGATCAAAAGTCACTATGAACAACTACGAGCCTATATCGAACATTCGGAACGGAGATATTTGATTATGTTTTGCTTATCAAAGTACTGTATTCGTTTAAGGGTTTCTGCCGTATTTTTACTAAGAATTCCAAGTAAAAAAAAACATCTAAAAGATATGATGAATATGACATGTTAACAACTTGAAAGGTTTTTTAAAGACTTTGATAGACGTTCTTTAATAAACAGTTCAGTTTTTTATTACTAGGTGTATACATTTTTCTAAACCTCAATACTAAGGAATCCTCAATTCTAGATTATTCTAGTAGGTATTCCTCTTCACTAAAAAAAGAAACCAGGTAAGTACCTAGAGCTCTCGCCACTATAATTATACATCGCGCCAAACTTCTTGTTCGCTCTGAACATAGCAACGATTCGTCGCATTATAATTAAATTATATTGTCTGTGTATATAAGTTATAAATAGTGGATGAATGTCACATCACTTAATAAGTTTTAGCATAATAAAAATAAACTTAGTATATTTTATGTGCATGAGAAAGAGGCGCGAAGTAAGTTCAGAGCGGACTAGAAGTTTGGCGCGATCTATACCAATCTTCGCACGGGTGAGTCAATTGAGAGATTATCTAAGATTTAATTTAATATATTCAGAAAGACTAGAAAAAAACTATGATAATTATAAATAAATACTCATAAGACAAGACTTTAGACGGAATTACTTCCACAGCACCTTTGCTATAATCATTTGAGTCATTAGGATGTCATATGAAGATGTTTAACAATCCCAAGTATCATCATCATCGTCATAATCAACAGCCCATATACTTCCCCACCGAGAGGCTCGAGCCTTACCCAAATTAGGGGCGGGGCGGTGGGGGCGATATTTATCAATATTAAATCACTGACTTAAAGGCAATATAATAAATAAAATAGCCTCTTATTTCAGAAACATACATAATTACAGCTTTATTTTTATAACATAATCTAAAGTATGTCGCGTGTCTCTGAGTACCTTAAAGCAAAGGCCTCCTCCAACTCTTTCCATTGTTTTCTGTTGAGAGCCACTCTCATCCTGTACGGATCTAACGTTCGTCTTCCTATCTAATGAGTTGACGACCTCTCTTTCCCTTGCCATCTCTTTGGTACCAGTGAATTATGTGTCTGACTACTAAGGCGATACTAAGGCGATAGCCTACACCCCCAACGCGCTAGTCGTCCTGTCGGATTCTTAAGGTTTAAAAACCACTTTAGACTAGCATGATCGGTAATAATTTTAAATTGTCGACCACCTTCAAGGTAAGGGCGGAAGTGTTCAACGACATGTACCACGGCCAATGCCTCTCGCTCTGTAGCGGAATAGTTACGTTCAGCGGGTGTTAGTGAACGGCTACAGTACGCAACAGGATGTTCTTGTCCATCTACAACCTGGGTTAAGGTACCTCCTAACCCGAAATCAGAAGCGTCACAGTGGACAGCAAAATCTTTCGAGAAGTCAGGACATACCAGAACCGGAGAAGTAGACAGTGCGAGTTTTAGGTCGTTGAACGCCTCGTCTGCCTCGGTCGTCCATTTGAAAGGGGGCGCGCTCTTACGGGTAGAAGTAAGAGCATTAAGGGGACCAGCTCTATGACTAAAATTTTTTATGAAACGCCTATAATAAGATGCAGTTCCCAAGAAACGTTTGACGTCTTTCCTGCAGGTGGGAATAGGAAAGTCTACTATAGCCTTAATTTTGTCAGGATCCGTGCGCAGACCATATTCGTCAACCACATGACCCAAGAATTTCAGCTGTCTCCTGAAGAACTGGCATTTACCCATGTTGACAGTAAGGTTGGCTAGTTTAAGTCTCTCCTTTACCCTACGTAGGAGCTGGAGGTGATCCTGGAAGGCCGTTGGGCCTTCAGGAGTAAGTAAAATTAAATCATCAACATATACGAACACCTTATTGTCAAACTCGGGCCCAAAGAGGCGGTCCATCAACCGCTGCTGCGTAGCTGGAGCTGCAGTAAGTCCAAAGCACATGACCTTAAAGTGAAACAAGCCTCTGCAGGGAATAGTAAAAGCAGTTTTCTCTCTGGACTCAATAGAGTCCAAAGGAACTTGATAATATGAAGACTTAAAGTCAATAGAAGATAAGTACTTAGCGTTTTTGAGCTGGTCTAGAATATGGCTAATATAAGGCATAGGGTAAGCGTCATGCTTTGATATGGCGTTAAGTTTTCGGCTGTCCAAGCAGAAACGTGATGACCCATCTGATTTAACCGCCAAAGTAACGGGGTTGTTCCATGCACTGCCGCTAGGCTCCACAACATCATCCTTCAGCATTTGGTCTAGGTGTTTATTTAATTCTGCCAGTTTAGCGGGTGAGACTACATAATACCGTTGTTTAATAGGTGGGTGGTCACCGGTATCAATTTTATGGCTCACTAAGTGTGTCCTACCTAGGCCTATCTTTTCTGCGGAAATGTCATCAAATTGCTTTATGACGTCATTGACCAGCCTACGCTCAAGCTTAGATAAAGTTTCAAAATCATGTAAAGCACGGCTGCCTGACATAACTGTGTACACCTGATTATTATTTTTATATAAATGTCCGCTATCCTCTAACAATGATAAAATATCTGGCGCAATATTAAATTCCTTCCAGAAATTTAAGCCAAATAACAACTCTGTAGCAACTCCAGGGACGACGTAAAATTTAATAACACGAGTTTTATTCTCTATCGATACTGGTAAAAATAAATACCCAGTTACTCGTGAAGTAGAACCATTTGCAGTTTTTATAAAGTCAAAGTCCTCAGACTTATGTAAAGTAGCGAAATCTTTAAAATATTTGTATGCTTGCCCTCCCACAATGGAGATCTGTGATCCTGAATCCAGTAATCCTCTGAATTCCAAGCCAAAAATATTAATCTTCAGATAAGCTCTGGTATCATTATAGGTGGCGTTAGTAGTAGCGTGAACCGATGTAACCTTACCTTTATGCGTATGTATGTTACTAGCTTTATTTACATTATTATAGAATTCATTGTATTTCTGCCTTGATTGTTCAGAATTACAATGTTTATTATAAAAATATACTGTCTTATGCCATCGGTTCACTGCTTGGCGTTTTTTGGAATCTCTGCGGTTGAAGGTTTTGAAGAAGTGCACTTTGGACAATTATTTGCATTGAACCCCTTTTCTCCACAACGATAACAAATAAGTACCCAAGGCGCCTTGCAATACCTCAAGCTGTGGCCATTTTTACGACAGCGGACACAAAAAAGATTATTTTGTGTATTATTCACTGGCTGAATTGAAGAGACTTTTGGTGGAGCCTTGCTACTACTATTACCACTAGTATTTTTGTAACACAAATCGGGAGCCAGAGAAGAAGTGGTGACCCTAGGAGGTTCACTGAAATGCACCGATCGCTCCTTTGCACCTTCTAATAACCTACATTTTTTCTTTAAATCAGTCCAAGATTCCACTGGGGCTAGAGCAAGCTGAGTAGTATAAAAAGGTCTTATATTAAACATGATAATGTTCAATTTATCATCATCAGAGATTGGTTTTGATAATCGAGAAAAATAATTTTGCATAATGCTGAGATAATTCACAATGCTTTCATCGGGGCCCTGAGTACGACTTCTAATTTCCTGCATCAAGCGATGGTCATAATCAGATGGAAGATATTCCTCGAGAAGCAAGGTCTTCAGCTCAGACCAATTGTGAACGTCCGACTTTACTCCTCGATACCAGCACAGCGCTTCATCAGTAAAAAGTTCAGCCGCAGAACAGAAAAGCTTTGAATCTGAAAGGCCACGAGACAAGCATAATTCCTCGAGGCGTTGTAAGAAAGCTTTAATGCATGTCTTGCCATTGAAGCGTAAATTTAGTTTATGCACGGAGCAATCATTAGCTGTGTTGTGTGTAGTTGCAGTGGAGTGCTCAATAGGTTGTTCAGGTGCCAAGCTACTTTTAAAATTATGACAAATATTATCTATTTTAACAAGAATGCTATCTAATCTATTATTCAGAGAAGTAATTAAAGAAGTAAGATTATTATCATCATACTCCGATAAAGACAAGCGACCAATTCTGTGGAATAAGTGGTGTGCAAGAGTTTGAATTCTATTTAACACCTTAAGTGATGACGGTTTACTTGAAGTACTTGTGATAAGTTTCTCAAGATCATCTAATTTCTTTTGAATTACTTTTAATTCAATATTGACATCAAGATCACAAGTCAGTATTTCATCAGAAGGCAGATCTTTATTGAGAGTACGGATCTGTGCTCTCAGAGCCATCACCGTGTCAGCTGGTTTCGAACCCCTGATCTTCACCTCATATTCTAGTTCATCTTTGTTAAGTAAATTAAAACTAATTGGTCTTTGCTCCATTTTTGTAAAAATATACTACGCTACGCTCTATTCTATATGAGAAGTTAATTTTACAATATTATTTATGTTATATACTCAAACTATGAACAAAAAATCTTAAAATATATTCACCTTTGCAAATGTAACTAAAATTTGTTTTTATTTATACCTATCTGAACCAAACCTGCATAGAATTCTTGTTATTTATCTTATAACTAAAGTGTAGTTAACTAGTGAGACCGGCAGACGTTCTCCTGTCCGATTACGGCGCCACCTACTGGGTCCAGTTGTACTTTTAAGCCTTCCCTGGACCTATTCAAATACACATAACATTTTGTAAGAATCGGTCGAGCCGTTTTTGAGTTTTAGCTTAACTAACACACAACGATAAAAAAAAATTTATTAAAGATACATACCGAGATGGATCAACACTATCTGAGCATTTGACCAGAATAATGGGCCATAAAATGCCACAAAACCTGCTGTATATTCGGGCGCCAAATTGTCGTGCTTTTTCTCACTGAATTGTTGAAATATTGGGAAATCTTAGTTGAAAGAAAAAAAACAAACTTATTCCTTTAGTCCGATACAAAATGAAAAGCTTTATTGTTGTAGGTACATAATTATAATACACATATGCATATGTTACTGAAGTACACAAAATCCCTCAATGCAAAGCACTTAACATAATGTTTAATTAATACAAGCCAAGGGCAGGATGGTTCAGGTCTGTTTGATCAATCTCGGCAGGTAAAAATCAGGTACAAATTGGGTACAAAACTACAAAATGAGGGGCAATAAAGTACACGAACAAATAGTTATAGGTTTCCTTTTTTTTTTAAAAGAGATTAGTAGCCTTCCCCGGAGCGGTTGTTAGTAGAGCGTACCTTCTGCTAGATGCTAAGTTTCCGCGATCACGGGTCGGAGATATAATATTCCAATTCCTTAGATTATTCTCTCTATATATGTACAATTCCACAGAATTCCTCCTTGTGTTAGGTTAGTTCGTTATGGTTTCTAGCTGTAAGGTCAAGCAGCGGAGCCCTACGGCCTCCGGTAACTGCCCTGGAGATTCATAGCACAGTGTTAGGTTAAAAATAGAATTAGATATGCCTATGATCTTAGGGTCAGTGGGTCTAACACTGAGTTCTGAAGGAATCCCAGTCAATACATTTGCACTTCATGTAATAAACATAGCAAATGAATTCTAAAACATAATTTTTAATAAATTGACAAATTGTCTTATTGGTTAGTTAATAAAAAGGACATATGGAGGGGAGAGCACCTATTTTGTGTATAATTACTGCTATTAATAAAAAGAAAACAGCTTAATTTGTGAGTTATTTGCCAAAGAAGGATGTGAAACTTAATATTGTAAAAATTTGGAATTTAACAGGAAATTCGCAAGTGTTACTCAATATATGCCTTAATCCCACTAAGATGCCGCTCACTATCAGGTTTTTTTAATGAAATAGGGGATGGAAAAGGCGAATTTTGGAAATGTAACATGTTTGATTTAATAATCAATTTACCCACAAATAAAAATAAAATTAACAAAATCTGTTTTAAATCATGAAATATAATAAGTTAATTAGATACCTTATTGATTTTTTGCACTTATTGAGACAATAAATCCATTTAATTTAATAAATCGCGTGCCGGCGAGTAAATATAGTATTTTTTTCTTAGCTTTACTCTTCAAGCTGAAAACAAAAAGAACTGAATTTTGTAAATTCTTTTCAAATTAAATTCACACGGAAAACGAGAGAAATACCTATGGATTTTCTTCGCTGAAATTAATTTAAATACTTTATGATCTTCGAATCAATAACAAATTTCTTCAGTCGATGTCTCACAGACAAATCATAACATAGACGATAGACGCGTTCAAAGACTAAGGTGAAAAATGGGCGCGTTCCATCTACGCGCATACTAGAATCGAGGTCCGTTCACCGAATGTTAAGCGTCGTATTGGCGACGGAACCTTGGTGGTTGTTGACATTACATGCTATACTCTGTTAGTGTCAAGATATACTTATTTAACAACGCCATCTCGGCGTCAGTCCTGACACTACAGTTTTTTCTTTATTACTTACTTATATTTGATGGGCATAGGATATAATGCCTTTTACCTATTTATCACAGCCATATAGGTGCTAGCAGAAGTGGTTTCGCTAGATTTTGCCACCTTATGGGTGAATATTTTTTTTAAAACCATGTAGGTGCTAGCAGCAGTAGTTTCGCGCTAGATTTTGTCACCTTATTGGTGAATGTTGTTTTTTATTACAATCTTTAACATACCATATTAATGGATTTACGTAGATTTAAGGTACATGCATGTTAAATATTCTTTATTTACACACGTTTATATTTAAAGCTTTATTTTTTATATAATACAAATAAATAAACTTATAAAAAAAATAACGTTAGGCGTAATTGGGTACAGAGTTTATCACGAATGAATAGTTTTTAAGTACCTAATTGATTCTATTTATGATAATTCTGTTTGATTGGTTAGGGTTTTGAGGCTGACGGGGCGTCAGACGAATTCCCTACTTGAATTCTATCGTGGTTGGGGGGATACTGTAACACCGTTTTTTCTTAAAATTTCATAAAACACTAATTTTGCAAAAACACTTTGCTTTCACTGTAGTTTTAACGCAAATTTCCCAACTAAAATCGTAATTACAATAACTTTGTCAAGGAATTTCACAATGTCAATGTCAAGTGTCAACGTCAACGTCGTTTCACGTCACGTCAGTGACATTTGCAATTATCTTTGGTCATTATTCAATTTTTGCATAAACAAAATAAATCTCGCGTTTATCCTGGCCTTATTTACAAAGATAGTTTTTTTTCGCCCAAAATCCCGTGCTTCCATTTAGGTGGGTTGATTTTCTCAAAATTCGGAATTTGACATTTAGACCGTTTGTTTCGATCATTTCTATAGACATATTTTAATGAAATACACTTAAGCTTATAGATCATATAATTATAGTTTCGTCGAATAGAATTTGGGAAGCATTCACAGTTTGTTTATGGTTAATTTTTTCATTACGTTTCGTTTTTCAACCAAGCTTATAACTTGGGCTGGAAATACTTATAGCATATTGTAGAATTCCGATAGATCCGTACGTTGACTTGACACATCATGACACACATGCTATGAAATGAATTTGGTTTTAGGGAAGGTTCCGTCGCCAATACGACGCTTAACATTCGGTGAACGGACCTCGATTCTAGTATGCGCGTAGATGGAACGCGCCCATTTTTCACCTTAGTCTTTGAACGCGTCTATCGTCTATGTTATGATTTGTCTGTGAGACATCGACTGAAGAAATTTGTTATTGATTCGAAGATCATAAAGTATTTAAATTAATTTCAGCGAAGAAAATCCATAGGTATTTCTCTCGTTTTCCGTGTGAATTTAATTTGAAAAGAATTTACAAAATTCAGTTCTTTTTGTTTTCAGCTTGAAGAGTAAAGCTAAGAAAAAAATACTATATTTACTCGCCGGCACGCGATTTATTAAATTAAATGGATTTATTGTCTCAATAAGTGCAAAAAATCAATAAGGTATCTAATTAACTTATTATATTTCATGATTTAAAACAGATTTTGTTAATTTTATTTTTATTTGTGGGTAAATTGATTATTAAATCAAACATGTTACATTTCCAAAATTCGCCTTTTCCATCCCCTATTTCATTAAAAAAACCTGATAGTGAGCGGCATCTTAGTGGGATTAAGGCATATATTGAGTAACACTTGCGAATTTCCTGTTAAATTCCAAATTTTTACAATATTAAGTTTCACATCCTTCTTTGGCAAATAACTCACAAATTAAGCTGTTTTCTTTTTATTAATAGCAGTAATTATACACAAAATAGGTGCTCTCCCCTCCATATGTCCTTTTTATTAACTAACCAATAAGACAATTTGTCAATTTATTAAAAATTATGTTTTAGAATTCATTTGCTATGTTTATTACATGAAGTGCAAATGTATTGACTGGGATTCCTTCAGAACTCAGTGTTAGACCCACTGACCCTAAGATCATAGGCATATCTAATTCTATTTTTAACCTAACACTGTGCTATGAATCTCCAGGGCAGTTACCGGAGGCCGTAGGGCTCCGCTGCTTGACCTTACAGCTAGAAACCATAACGAACTAACCTAACACAAGGAGGAATTCTGTGGAATTGTACATATATAGAGAGAATAATCTAAGGAATTGGAATATTATATCTCTGACCCGTGATCGCGGAAACTTAGCATCTAGCAGAAGGTACGCTCTACTAACAACCGCTCCGGGGAAGGCTACTAATCTCTTTTAAAAAAAAAAGGAAACCTATAACTATTTGTTCGTGTACTTTATTGCCCCTCATTTTGTAGTTTTGTACCCAATTTGTACCTGATTTTTACCTGCCGAGATTGATCAAACAGACCTGAACCATCCTGCCCTTGGCTTGTATTAATTAAACATTATGTTAAGTGCTTTGCATTGAGGGATTTTGTGTACTTCAGTAACATATGCATATGTGTATTATAATTATGTACCTACAACAATAAAGCTTTTCATTTTGTATCGGACTAAAGGAATAAGTTTGTTTTTTTTCTTTCAACTAAGATTTCCCAATATTTCAACAATTCAGTGAGAAAAAGCACGACACAGACTACCAACATATGTCAACGAATAACAGAGATTTTGAGGACTCTTTATCGCTTAAAGAACTTTTTACCTTCAGACACTAAGAAATTGCTTGTACAGACTTTGATATTTCCTATTATTGACTATGGTGATGTGTGCTATCTCGACCTGAATGCAGATCTACTCAATAAACTTGACCGACTTCTGAATAACTGCATTCGATTCGTTTTTTATTTAAAAAAGTTTGGTCAAATCACGTTTCTGAACATCGGTTGTGTTGACGTCAGAAAAGCATCAAGCAAACTGAGTTTTAAAAACAAATTACGAAGGCTGTACCACGAGAATCTTTTTAACACCTGTTGATTAGGAATACGCAGATTATCTTCGAAATATCGTTTAGAATCGATTTTCGTTTTATGGTTTTGTATATTAATAGTAGGCAAGTAGCTATATATATTAGTTTGTTTTATTCATAATATTTATGTATTAGTATTTTAAGTATATACCAATTATGTAGGTATTATTTCACTATTATAAGTACTACATCTACTTCTTTTTCTCTGCACCACCCAAAGGTTGACTGGAAGATAATGTCTTTGGCATGAAGTCCGCCTCTGTAGATAATTGTACTGGAAGACTAAATAAATAAAATAAATAAATAAACAATGATCGTCAAACAATGAGTCGTTACGTCCCGACCTGAGTTTATGGCTGAGATCGAAGGATCGAACGCTTCTATGGATAGGTTTGCACAACATCGCAGGCATCTGTCATTCACTTTCAAAAGCGGGTAGACTACCAGTCCGGAAAGCACTGCAGAGGCTATTTAACTCTGCCATTTTCGAAGGCAAATCGCCTAAAGCATGGCACAGGCGACAGGGCCCATTTGAAGAACTACAGACCCATCACGCCGCTAATTTATGTATACAAGCTGTTCACGAAAGTTATCACGAAGCATCTCGCGCGCAGTTTTGACGACTTCCAGCCTCCCGAACAAGCCGGGAGTCGGGACCATAGACCACATTCATACGCTGCGGCAGGTTATACTGAAGATCGAGGAGTATAATCTGCAACTATTCTTGGCGTTTGTGGTCCATGAGAAAGCTTTCGATTCTGTCGAGACCTGAGCTGTGAGCTTAGGTCTCTCCAGAGGTGCATAGACTACCTGTATATTCATGTGTTGCAGTCATTGTACAAAAACGCCACTATGTCAGTCCGCCTTCAGGATCAAAACTCAAAACCAATACAACTTCAGCGCGGTGTCAGACATGGTGACGTAATAATATTGCCGGAACTATTCACAGCTTCGTTGGAGGATGTATTTAAGCTGGACTGGAGAGGACTCGGCATCAACATAACACGGCGAGTACATGACTCACCTTCGTTTTATCGATTATATCGTAGTCATTGCTGAGACCGTGGAAGATCTAGGCACAATACTCGAAGACCTCTGTAGAGTTTCCCAACAGGTGGTGTTATGGACTCTTTCTTAGTCTTTTATATCTAAGTTTTATCCTTGCTATTGACAATGTCATGATTGACTTCTGATTTTCTGTTAAAAATGTTTTTCGACTTCTCTTGTAATATATAACATTTTCACCGAGCTCAGAGTTTTGGATATTTTTGTAAACCTTACTGAAGCAAACCAGCTCTGCCAACCGTAATATTGGTCCTTCTCAAACGACTTAAGTTTTAAGGTATAAAAATATGTGCAAAATGTTAACGAGAGCCAAAGCTCGAAGAGAAAGTTAGCTCACAGTAGAGTTACAAGAGAGTCAGCACGCGAGCTACCAAGATCGTCTCCGGAACAGCGTCAAAAGCAACAGCCGTTTATCGATTGTATCAGCATCTAGTATAAAGATGTCAGTTGTGTCTACGACTGCACTAAGAAGACACTTAGAATTGGAAGCTGCTGAGGAAAAACACGGTTGTTAGTTGCTGCTGCAGAAGCCAAGCTGGAGGAAGCCCAGATGAAAACCAAGTTAGAAGTAGCGAAGATAAAAGCTCAGATGGATCTTGTGGATAAGAGACTTAGTGCCAGTATAGCAGAAATAAAGGAACTACATTTAGCTACATAGTCAAGAGACGTCCACTGTTAGACATATGCCTCCCCCAAGGATCTCCATACCGATCGGACCTGCGCCTCCCGCATCCAGCGGCTTCCCGCGACCTTCACCAGATCGTCGGTCCACCTTGTGGGGGGCCTACCATCACTGCGTCTCCCGGTACGCGGCCGCCACTCCAGGACCTTTCCGCCCCAACGGCCGTCAGTCCTACGAGCGATGTGTCCTGCCCACTGCCACTTAAGGTTTGTAATTCTTTGGGCTATGTCGGTAATTCTAGTTCTTCTACGGATCTCATCATTTCTGATGTGATGACGTAGAGAAACCCCGAGCATAGCCCTCTCCATTGTCCTTTGGGTGACTTTGAGCCTTCTTATGAGATTCATTGTAAGCGGCCACGTGTCAGTTCCGTATGTCATCACGGGCAACACGCACGAACTGAAGACTTTCGTCTTGAGACACTGCGGTAGATGGGCCGAGAATATGCTGCGTAGCTTCCCGAACGCTGCCCAGCCGAGTTGGATTCGCCGATTTACCTCTTTCTGGAAGTTGGACTTACCGAGCTGGACTATTTGCCCCAGGTAAACATATTCGTCAACAACTTCCAGCGTGCCTCGTTTGTATTTCATGCTTTAATATACGACACTTAGTTGTTTTTTAATTAATAAATCATACTTTATGTAATACCGAATATTTATTATTTTTAACCGTTTTCCATCTTGGGGTGACACCACAATTTCCGCCCCGGGTGCCACCCAAGCTAGCTACGCCACTGCGTATATGAGCTGTTGTTGATGATGATGATTGTATTGCCCAAAACTAATTTGTAAATTCGAACGAGTACATAGTTCTTGAGGTAAGCACGTTCAACCAAAGACAAACAATTTAGCCTTATGTGTATGTGTAAGAAGATCCGTACAAGAGCTTTTCCAAAAAAAAAAATAAAGTCAATATATCTCATATGAATATTTTTTAAACTAAATTCATAGCTACTAATGTAGTAAGGTAAGACCAACAATACGATAGTACGAGATAAAAAACGTAAAATTGTATGGAGATTTCCTTTCTCTCTTATTTTCAAAGTTTTTGTATTGGTTTAGAAAAATTAAACGAATTGCTCATGTTTACAACGATTGTTACTCAATACATATTATAAGATGAACATTCCGAGTAAGTAGGTATGATCGCAATTAATGAAGCCAATGTCACAGTTCACAATCACAGCAAATCATTCATTCTTGGGGATTTTAGTAAAAAAAGTTTGAGAGCCACTGATTACATTGTAATATCTTTACTTACCATAAAATCAATTTTTCGCCATAATTTCAAGAACCAAATCTCACGATACTATTGTAGCCACTGTTATTCTCGCATAGCACAAGGCATACTAACTAGAAAACAGTGTTAAGCTGAAAAATATTGGTATAAAAGAATTTGCCTTCAGTCAGTGCCACGGACACGCGTGGCGTGTCCGCCTTTTTTCAGAGTCGAAGTGTCCGCGGTTTTTCAAGGCGGCATCTCTGTAAGCCTCAAGAAAATCGTGGCGGCATTGAATGAGTTAAAGCAAAAAAAATTTTTTAGTCATCTAGCCTATTATTGCTACTTAAACTCTCCTAGGCCGCGAGCCTGTGTAAACAAACTATACGAGTTTCTCGTACGAGTTTCACCAATCGATAACATGACTTTTTGTTCAGTCTAGTAGTGTCAGTGGTGATAATCGAATAGCAAGTTTTGCCATGCGATAATCGCATACGATTTTTCGTCGCTCGCGTGCGAGAAACTGTGTAACTGAGCCTTTACATGTAAGAATGAGTGAGACAAAACAAGAGAGAGGGATCAACATCAAAATATTCTTTGTTCAAATACGAACGAGTACATTTCACCTTGATTCTCGATAAAGGAATCTTATCCCAAATTGCCAGAGCACAACAAAACCGTAGCCGTTTTTCTGCTGTTGCAATCAAAGCCAAATCAAAGTTGTTAGAATGGCGTCAAACTTAGGCGAGCCGAAATTGATGTTAAGTCATAGCTAGTATAGTAAACCATTACATCTATGCCTACCTTGACAAGTTTGTACTCCCTAGTGTCGGCGAAGGCGGGGTACAGTGCGCAGTACTTCTCCACCGCGTGTTGAGCGTTCAGAATATCTACGCAGAGGTGACACAGCGCAGCGCGGAACATGTACTCCTTGGCGCTGTACTTCAGTAGGCTGTTATCCAGTGACGATTTGGCGATCTGCAACAATTATTCTATGGTTAGATAGTCGGTAGCAAGAACCGGTCAAGTGCCAGTTGGACTCGCGCACCGAGAGTTCCGTACAAACCTATCCAAGTATATAAGTTCCTAACTATGTACAGCCAGCTTCAAAATTAGATAAGCATTTTAGTACCATGTCACACCAACCAACTATACCTTTTATTTAGTATGGTTACACCTATATTGCATTATTAATTGTTGGTGTGACACGGTACTAAAATGTGTATCTACTTTTGAAACCGGCTGTATATTTTACGATTTTCAGATAATTCCTAAATATGGGCTAAGAACTTGCTTCTTGCCAAATTTCCTGATTCTAGGTCAACGGGAAGTACCCGGGTTTATACGAATTGATATTACTCTCGCGATAGAATCAACTTGAATTGAATGAATAATTTTATTCGTTATGTTTGAAAATATTTATCTTATATATTATGTTTATTTTTTTTATTAGTTTAATTTAACGGTTGAAATATATTCAACAACATTGTTGGGGACAGGTTCGTTTCTATGCAATAAATCGTTTATTTATATAATATGACAATTTATTTTGTGAATTTGTGTACATAAATATTCGTATAATCTCTATCTGATTGACGCGTGTCGTGTCTTCTTTCTAATCGCTTCTTTCACTTCCACCACGTTTCCAGACGGCGTATAGATGGCGTTAGCTATAGCATCGACAAACATTAACACAAATACTTTGATTAGACGCGTTTCGTCTGGTGATTAGTCGGCCAGGCCGTCCTTTTACAGCTTTTCACCCAACTTATACATCTACCGACATATTTGAATCTATTTAAAGAAATATTAAGTAGGTAGAAGGGAATTGGCAAAAGTCACTTCAATTGTCACTATAGCTCAATTTGACCGTACCTGTTCATAGATCTGTATGACCTTGTCGTAGTGCTCAAGCTGTCCGTACCTGTTCGTAGATCTGCATGGCCTCGTCGTAGTGCTCGAGCTGTTCGTACCTGTTCGTAGATCTGCATGGCCTTATGATACTGCTCGAGCTGTCTGCACCTGTTCATAGATCTGCATGGCCTTGTCGTAGTGCTCGAGCTGTCCGTACCTGTTCGTAGATCTGCATGGCGTCGTCGTAGTGCTCGAGCTGTTCGTAGATCTGCATGGCCTTATGATACTGCTCGAGCTGTCCATACCTGATCATAGATCTGTATGGCCTTGTCGTAGTGCTCGAGCTGTCGGTACCTGTTCGTAGATCTGTATGGCCTTGTCGTAGTGCTCGAGCTGTCCGTACCTGTTTGTTCACGCTCGAGGAAGAGCGAGTGGCGGCACTGCATTCTAGTCTGTGCAGTGACAGCTTTTTTGGCGGCCGGCCGCATGTGATATGTCAGTTGAGTCGAGTCGAAATGTCATGACATGCTTAGAGGTTATGTGCGGGCCGGAATAAAATATAATACACAATATTCAAGCAAATAGTGATTTGCGCGGCGCACCTAATATCGGGGTGCGAAAGCCCGCTTTGTGTTGTGCAAGGTGTCAAAATCGCGTGTGTGAGTCGTGGTGGCCTAATAGGCCTTTGTAGTGCTCCGGTCTCCACCGGTGGATCCACTGCAGAACTTCAGGAGCCGCGACTTCCTTCGAGCTAGCTCAGGAAGTCCACCGGCTACGGAGGAGACGGACGGAGACAATTGGAACCAAGGTAAGTAATACCAATTTTCCAAGAGCTGGTATTCGGTGAATAAAATTCAGCAATACAAGTCGGTGAAACGCCGACGTGGTGGAGTCTACTTGGGGCACCACCATCTCTTGGTAGCAGAGCGTGGTTTTTAGATTTGAGTGGTTCTTAGATTTGAGTATTTGATTAGTATTGTACAATTAATATTGTAATCTTGTTGGTTGTCCAAACGGGCAATACATATTAATTGGTTTTGATTGCTGATTTTAAACCGACTACCAGCTCATTTGTGGACCGATCTCCTTAACTAATTGTCATTGTATATGAAAAATTGGGGTTAAATGTCTTTTGTTGTTCTAGTTAAGTTCTAGCATTTACCTATATTTGATTTTGGTTTGTTTTTTCATATCTTTGTTTTGCCCTTGAATATTTTGTTTGTTAAGTTGTAAACTTATACTTGAATTTAATTTGTTTAACAGATTTTGCTGCTAAATGACTTTGCTGTTGTTGTAATACACTATATTGCTGTGTTAAGTTTTAGCATTTACATTTGATTTTGTTTTGTTTGCCTTTGAATATTATGTTTGTTAAGTTATTGACTTAATGCTTGAATTTAATTTGTTTGAAAAATTCTGTTGTTAAATGCCTTTGTTGTTCTAGTTAAGTTCTAGCATTTACACTTGATCTTGGTTTGTTTATATATTTTGTTCTGCCTTTGAAGTTCCTCCCGATCTGTTTTATTGTCTGCGGTTGTCGGTCTGTTTGTCTGTGTATTATTATAGAGTATATTAATTTTGGTGCAAAATGGTCCCGCCAGTCAGCCCGCTATGATATTGCAAGGGCGTTGTTGACCGCCCGGTATCAGAATGTTCGCTTGCTAGCGGACACACATGTGGCTGCCATTTTAGGGCTGCCACGAGTATCGCGGGTCTCCTCATTGAGGAAGGAGATTTTGAACCCGCTGCTGAGCGCTATTAACGCGCTCAAACGACTTGATCTACCGGTGGACCAGTGGTCCTTTATTTTGCTCCACCTCATCCTCGATAAGCTTCCCATGGAGATGAAGGGACGCTTCGAACAAAGGTACGGGGGCAATAGTGCCTCGTACCTCCCCCCCTTCTCGGATCTCCTCAGATTTTTGGAGGATGAGTGTCGGATGACCGACCACTTGGATCTGGCTCCTATACCGGGACCGAGTACAGGTCGCTATGAGGCGACCCGGGCAGCGCCACGGAGAGAGCGCCGCCCGTACAAGCAGTATACTGCAGTGCGGCAGAACTCTCCACACAGGGTGAGGCCGATGCCTTGCAAGTGTTGCAAGCGGGATGGCCATCGTTTGCCGGCCTGTCCCAAATTTGTTGGCCTACGCACCGAGGGGCGTAGGAATATGGCCAAGCAGCGGAATTGGTGCTACCGCTGCCTGGGGGCCCATATGGCATCGGCTTGCCCCCACCCACGAGATTGCCACTGTTGTGGAGGGGCCCATCACCCCCTTTTGTGCTTCAACAATAGAGACACTCGTGAGGTGGTGAGAGAGAGGGACTCGCACACGGGCGGGGGCCCTCCTAGGTCACCCACCTCTCCGAGGAGATCGGAGGGGCGTGCCACCCCTCCGCGGAGATTGGACAGGCGCCCCCCCTCCAGTGAGAGGATTGGGCGCCCCACCCCCCCTACGGGCGGGGGGGATCGACGCGCCGCTTATGAGGCGCCACCGCGGGATTGGGCCGCGGTAATTAGGGAGCCACGCCGGGAGCCGATACGCTTCTCTCCCCCTCTGATGGAGAGACCTCGTTTATCGCGGGCTCCCCCAACTTTCGCCCATTATGGGCACCGCCCGGCCCCCCGATGCAGCTTTGGTCGGGGTGTGTACGGGCCGGATTGGGACCCGCTCGAGCGCCTTGAGCGCCCTATTCCTCCGCCGCGCACGCATTTTTCTTCGGACCCCCCTTCCCCCCCGTTGCGGGGAATGCGGGAGGATTTTCACTAAACCAACTGTCGGCTGCAACCCCCCCACAGGAGCAGGTGCTGTTACCAACAGCCTCCGTACAGGTGTGGGGCCCGAGGGGCACCTTTGTTTTAGTTCGCGCCCTTTTGGATACGGGAGCTCAAGGTTGCATTGCCTCCAGCTGACTGGTCCGGCAGTTGAGTTTGAACACATCTCCATACCTTGAATCGGTACGAGGAATCGGAGACCTGCGGATCCCGGACCCGATCGGTCAGGTTTTGTTCTCCTTCTCCCCCCACTTCTCTTCAGCGCCCAAAATTGGCGCTACCGCGATTGTTTATGAGAAGGTTGTTGGTCAGCTTCCGCAACAGCACGTTTCGCGCGCTGTCGTTGATGCGACATCAGGATTGACCTTGGCTGACCCTTCCTTCCACCGAACCGGTCCGATTCACTTATTGCTCGGTGCCGATGTTCTAGGCCGCGTGTATTGTGGGAAGAGGAGAGAGTTACAGAAGGGTGGGCTGGTAGCCTTATCTACATCGCTTGGGTTTGTAGTGATGGGACCAGTTAGGCATAACCCACCATCTCCATCGGTGGACAGTTACATAACTGTTAGCTCCACCTTATCGGATGTCCTTCAACGGTTTTGGGAGGTGGAAGAGCCACCTTCCGTGAAGCGAGTGAACCCCTTGGACGAGGAGTGTGAGTTGTTCTACCAGAACAATACAGGTCGCCTTCACTCGGGACGGCTGATCACTCGTTTGCCCTTTTTGTCAGTTCGCCCCTCACTTGGCAGCTCCCGGCCGTTGGCCGAGAAGCGGCTGCTGTCCATGGAGCGTCGTATGAGTAGGAACTCCGACTTCAAACAGAAGTATGTCGACTTCATGCGAGAATATGAGCAACTGGGGCACATGTCGGTCTCGCGACTGGACTGGCGAAACGAGGAACATAATTTTCTTCCTCACCACGCGGTTTTGAAACCTTCCACTGGGAAGATACGCGTTGTTTTTGATGGGTCAGCTCCTACGTCTACCGGAGTTTCGCTGAATCAATGTCTGCATGCTGGACCGAAGTTGCACCACGAGGTGGGCGATGTATTGACCAACTTCCGTCGCCATGCCGTCGTCTTTGTGACCGATATCCGGATGATGTTTCGGCAGACTGTGATTCACCCGGACGATAGACGATATCAGCTCATATTATGGAGAGAGGATCCCAGGGATCCCATGCTGGTCTACGAGCTGAACACCAATACATACGGTTTGCGTTCGAGCCCCTTTGTGGCAATTCGCTCACTTGTGGAACTCGCTGAACGTGAACGATTACGATACCCTCGCGCATCCTTGGTTCTCAAGGAGGATGCATTTGTTGATGATATTTGTACGGGCTCCTCTAGTGTCGAGGAAGCCTTGATTTTGCGAGATGAACTAATTGCTCTTCTCGGGGCTGGTGGTTATGAACTGAGGAAGTGGATGTCCAACTCACCTCAGCTTTTGTGTGACTTGCCAGACGACCACCAGCAGGAGCCTCATATTTTTGAGAATGCCAACACTCCGGATTTACTATCTGTTTTGGGAGTGCAATACAGACCTGTCCAGGACACGTTCACCTATCGATTGGAGCTGCCAAGCCCCAAGGTCTGGACGAAACGGTTGGTTTTGTCTACAGTAGCTCGTACCTTTGACCCAAATGGCTGGATTAGTCCCGTAGTGTTTTGGATGAAGTGCTTCCTACAGGAACTTTGGTCAGCCGAAGTGTCGTGGGATGAGCCCCTCTCGGGCCGTTTGCTGCGAGATTGGGAGTCCTTCATGTTGTCTCTCCCCGACATTAACCGTGTTAGTATCCCTAGACATATACTGCCTAAGGGACGGTTTACGGCCAGCCTTCATGGCTTTTGTGACGCGTCTGAGAGTGGATACGCAGCCGTCGTATATATCCGGACGGTTGATGATAGAGGAGCTGTTAAGCTCCACTTGCTAATTGCTAAGAGTAAGGTTGCTCCACTTCGGACTCGATTAACGATTCCGAAGTTAGAATTGTCTGGAGCTACTCTTCTGGTTCGGTTTATGAACCACGTTGTTGACACCCTGGGACGTAGTGTGGACTTTGAGTCGCTCTTTGCTTGGTCCGACAGTCAGGTTGTCCTGTGTTGGATTAAGAACTCCGTCCACTCCCTGGAAGTATTTGTGGCCAATCGGGTATCCCAAATACAGGCCTCGAAGGCCACGTTGATTTGGCGCCACGTGCCAGGTGAAATAAACCCTGCTGACTGTGCATCACGTGGCAGCGAAGCCCCTCAGCTTATTGACCACACTCTGTGGTGGGGTCCCGACTGGTTGTTACAACCGTCTTGGCCTTCCACACCAGCTGTGGTGAAGGTACCAAATCCGGGCTTGCGTGTTCACGCTGTCGAGACTATGGCGGCTCCAGAGCGGGAATTTTTATTAGACCGCTACAGTTCTCTGGACAAGTTGCTCGGCGTGACCGCTTGGATAAGAAGATTTATACGAAATTGTCGCCGGCCTCAGGACAAAGATTTGTGTCCGGTCCTCTCACCGCAGGAGCGCCAAGATGCTCTTCTGCATTGGGTGCGTATGACCCAGTCTAGAGCGTTTGAACCGGAACTTAAGATTTTCCGTACCGGGACGTCCAAATTGAAGGGACCCTTGGTGCGTTTGACTCCCTTTCTGGATGATAAAGGATTGTTGCGTGTAGGAGGCCGATTGAGGCACGCTAACTTGCCTTATAGATCACGTCATCCCCTGTTGCTCCCCAAGGACGGACCATTGGTGCGATTGTTGATCATTGATCGCCATGTGAAGAATGCTCATGCCGGATGTAATGCATTGACCGCGCTCCTCCAACGGGAGTTTTGGATTTTGTCAGCGCGAAGAATAATCCGATCTGTTATCTTTCGATGTCTGCCCTGCTATCGTTTACGCCCCGAGACGATGCAGCCCCAAATGGGTGATTTGCCTGCTGATCGTGTGAATGAATCGATGACCTTCTTAGGAGTTGGAACTGATTTCGCGGGACCGTTCACTATAAAAACGTCGCGACTCCGTAATGCTAAGACTGAAAAGGCTTATTTGTGTGTGTTTGTTTGTTTGACCACTAAAGCAGTTCATTTGGAGGTGGTGAGTGCACTCACCATGGACGCTTTCTTAGCAGCGTTAGGCAGATTTGTCTCCCGCCGGGGACTGCCTTCTCTAATTCGGTCCGATTGTGGGACGAACTTCAAGGGCACTGATAGACATATAAGAGAAGTTTGTGAATTTTTAGATAAAAATAATATTGAGATCGGATCCACACTCTCCCGTAGGGGGGTAACATGGCGATACTCCCCGCCGTCTTGCCCTCACTGGGGAGGGATTTTTGAATCTGTTGTAAAGGCCGCCAAGACTCACCTTCGCCGCGTTATTGGGGAGACTATTCTCACGTTTGAGGAACTCGCGACGGTGTTTCATAAGATTGAGGCGGTTCTCAACTCGCGTCCGTTATGTCCGTTGTCTACCGACGCGAACGATTTGCAGGCCCTCACGCCGGGCCATTTCTTGATAGGCAGACCACTTAACGCCCTGCCCGAGTATCCTTATAGAGATATCAATCCCGGACGCCTTTCGCGGTTTGAGTTGCTCCAGCAGCTTACCCAGAGTTTCTGGCGCCGCTGGCACCTTGAATATTTACACATTTTGCAACAGCGCGTTAAGTGGTCAGATAAGACAAACCCACCGAGGGTTGGAGACCTCGTGTTAGTGAAGGACCCAAACCTGCCACCCTTACGTTGGCGTCGCGGACGCATTGTCCAACTTACTCTAGGGTCTGATGGTGTGCCCAGGTTTGCCGAGGTCCTAGTTGGGGATTCTGTTTTGAAGCGCGCGGTCGCTACTCTTTCTCGCCTCCCCTTAGACTGATTTGGCGGACAGTCCGGGACTGTCCGGAGCGGGGGGATGTTCACGCTCGAGGAAGAGCGAGTGGCGGCACTGCATTCTAGTCTGTGCAGTGACAGCTTTTTTGGCGGCCGGCCGCATGTGATATGTCAGTTGAGTCGAGTCGAAATGTCATGACATGCTTAGAGGTTATGTGCGGGCCGGAATAAAATATAATACACAATATTCAAGCAAATAGTGATTTGCGCGGCGCACCTAATATCGGGGTGCGAAAGCCCGCTTTGTGTTGTGCAAGGTGTCAAAATCGCGTGTGTGAGTCGTGGTGGCCTAATAGGCCTTTGTAGTGCTCCGGTCTCCACCGGTGGATCCACTGCAGAACTTCAGGAGCCGCGACTTCCTTCGAGCTAGCTCAGGAAGTCCACCGGCTACGGAGGAGACGGACGGAGACAATTGGAACCAAGGTAAGTAATACCAATTTTCCAAGAGCTGGTATTCGGTGAATAAAATTCAGCAATACAAGTCGGTGAAACGCCGACGTGGTGGAGTCTACTTGGGGCACCACCACTGTTCGTAGATCTGTATGGCCTCGTCGTAGTGCTCGAGCTGTCCGTACCTGTTCGTAGATCTGTATGGCCTTGTCGTAGTGCTCGAGCTGTCCGTACCTGTTCGTAGATCTGTATGGCCTCGTCGTAGTGCTCGAGCTGTCCGTACCTGTTCGTAGATCTGTATGGCCTCGTCGTAGTGCTCGAGCTGTCCGTACCTGTTCGTAGATCTGTATGGCCTCGTCGTAGTGCTCGAGCTGTCCGTACCTGTTCGAAGATCTGTATGGCCTCGTCGTAGTGCTCGAGCTGTCCGTACCTGTTCGTAGATCTGTATGGCCTCGTCGTAGTGCTCGAGCTGTCCGTACCTGTTCGTAGATCTGTATGGCCTTGTCGTAGTGCTCGAGCTGTCCGTACCTGTTCGTAGATCTGTATGGCCTCGTCGTAGTGCTCGAGCTGTCCGTACCTGTTCGTAGATCTGTATGGCCTCGTCGTAGTGCTCGAGCTGTCCGTACCTGTTCGTAGATCTGTATGGCCTCGTCGTAGTGCTCGAGCTCTCCGTACCTGTTCGTAGATCTGTATGGCCTTGTCGTAGTGCTCGAGCTGCGCGGCGTACTGCGCCAGCTTCAACATGCACTTGTTGGCGGAGGAGGTGGACTCCTCGCCGCGGAAGTAGTCGGCCGCCTGCTCGTAGTGCTGCATGGCCCGCGCCAAGTCCACGCACTCGGTCTCGTATAGCTCGGCTATGTTCTGCGGCGAATGATGGCGATCAGACACTGATGGTCTTTGTTCTTAGCAAATTATTTGTTGTTTATATAGAATTACACATCTGTTACTTTTTAACTTTTCACAGTGCCACATAAACCTCTTTGGCTCTTATTGATTAAACATGACATGATAAAGCGGTTTATTGCGGTGAGCCGTCAAATTCCAATACGTTTTTATCGTATTTTGACAGTTGACAGACACTTAGATAAATTGTTTTATCGTATCATGCTTGGGTGGTCAAGCTAGCCGGGCTGGCTTAGATTCTATAGTTTATCTCATTCCATCTTATGAAATTTGAGTTATCTTTGAAAAAGAAAACAAAACAAAAGATTAAGTCAGTGTCTTTAGGTTTTGCCAAACATTAACATTCACCATCTTTTGATTCACTACCTTACTCAAAGCCTAAATAGATATTGAGATTTTAAATGCCTCCATGGTCTAGACTGAGACCACCTGTTATTATTGATCTGGAGATCCTGGGTTCGATTCGATTTGGGTGCGGACTGAGTTTAAAATATCGTAATCCAATAAGTCCATCGGTTAAATAATAAAAAATCAGACACGTATTAAAACTGTTTCACTAAATAATGAATGATTTCTTTTTAGCTCTAAAGCCCGGTTTTCACGGGCCCAGTAACTGCCAAACAGTGAAGGAAAGTTGGAAGAAGGTTGTGCCAGCTCTGACCAGTCAGTTACTGTCGACCAGCTACTTCAAATAGGCGGATACCACATTGCCCCGGACACCGTTCCGGTGTGCGGTGCTGCGGTTTTTAATTTTGACTGAAGAATCTTAATTTGTCTACAAAAACAGGCAGGGTATAACACACTCACACCGCATCTCCGTGCGGGTGTGCGGCGCACGCGACGGCACCGCACTCCCGGACGGTGATGCGGTGCGGTCCGCGGGGTATGCCACACTGTGCCGCAGTATAGTACGGATTTTTACGTAGAAAGGACGTGCATACGCGTAATAGATCTCGACATAGATAATGCGGTGATGACGGGCGTCGTGCACCGTAGCTCCGGACGGAGATACAGAGCAAACCGTACGGAGGCACGGTTCCGTGTCCCCGCAGCCGCATGCGGATTTCGTCCCTCCGTACACCGCAGCGGGATGCGGCGGCAATGTGTTAATAATCATATTTGTTATTTATCTTTGTTTATTTATTTTAATATACCTGGTGTTGTTTAGCAGCTACTGTGAAGCGACCCATGTCAGTGTAGATTTCAATCGCTTTCAGCAAGCAGGATACAGCCTCTGTAGTAAAAACAAAAAAAATAATCACTTTGTAGAACCTTAGTCAAAATACTTTACATTGTATACGAGACTTATCTCGAGATTACTAGCCACATGAACAATAATATTTTACCGCCTATACAAAAAAAATCTGTGCACACTGATAACATGCAAGCTGGAGACCTGTTTGTTGCATATTTCAACGTGCGCTTGAAGCTGACGTCATATCGGGTGACCCTGATGCGTGACCAAAAATAGTAAATATATTGAGCTCTCGCAAGGTCTAGTTAGATTATCAGGCAGATAAAAAGCTGGCTTTGGATAGTTCTCTGTAACAACAGATTTATTTTTGTTAAAGAGCCTTTGGATTTTCCGCGATCATCACATTTATGATCACGACCATTTTTAATAGCATTGCCAAAAACTGAATAATAATGATGACGTACCCATAGAGTTCTCATTTTTAATTTTTGATATTTTGAGTTAATCACAGAAATATGCCAGAATAGTTTGTATACTGTCGGAGTAGCCTACAGCATACAGTTTGCGCTGACAGTTTGGTTTTCGATCAATTTTTTTTTTCAATAATTCAAAAGTTCACGTAAGCGTCCATAGTCTGCAGAAACAGTTTCACATCAGGGTTAAACACACGACATCAGTGCATATAACGTGCTACAAAATAAGCCGTAAAAAATTAATAAATTATCATAGTCAAAAATATTCAACCCTGCCCCCGTAGTTAGGGTTGCCAGATGTGTTCGAAAGAAAAACTGGACAAATTTTAATTATAAGGAGAATAATTTGTTTATGAATTCTTCATGTAGAATGTTTACAAACGTGGACTTAATGCCATAGGCATTCTCTACCAGCCAACCTTAGGGTAATGGACAGAGCAGGTGTGGCAGATGTACCATAATACATAGTACCAAATAGTTAGTAGGCCTATTCTACTTTTTTGTAAATTTAGTATTCGATGCCACTGGAAAACTACACACATACTGCACCATTTTCAATAAATTTGGTGCAGCTTCATTGCTCAAACATTATGAGAGTGAAGAGGAAACAATGAAATGTTTCCTTCAAGTGAAGAGAGAGGAAACAATGAAATGTTGCCAGTTCTTCGTGAATGTTTTCGGGAGGAATTTGCTGCTTCCATGGAGATAATGACCACAATATTTTGTCAAACAAACCAGACAATCTTTTGTCTGGTTTACCAAAATTATCTTGACCGGACAAACATAGAGAAAACCGGACATCTGGCATCCCTACCCGTAGCACGTCCACCAAAACGATTAAGCGATGATAAAGCGATTTATTGCGGTGAACTGTCAAATTACGACGAAACCCTATTGTCTTTTGACAGTTCACCGCGATAAATAGCTTTATCATGTCATGTTTTGGTGGACGTGCTAGGGGGCTGGTAAGCGGTTACGTTAGAGAGCCCGAGGGTTATTGTCTACGAAAAAATCTATCACGATCGCGTTTAATTTGACAGCACCATCAACACAAGACTATTGCGGTTGTCAATCTGAAAGCGATCGCGATAGATTTTGATTTACACAATCGCCTGTCATTCTGTGTAGTTTACTCTTCAGTTTTACTAAAATAGGGTTTGCACATTAATGAAAATGTTTATTATTATTTTTTTGGCGGCAAGTCATACAATGATACTAACATTTTCGAATATTGTAAATGGACTCTTTACAAGGGACCACTGATCCCCCTTTCCGCTTTACGGGTATTTTTGTAACAACGTGTATAAATTATCTTCCCAAAATACCTTCAAATGCTTTCTTACCCAGCACTTACTCGAAGTTCAGAGAAGAGGGATTCCTAGAAGTTTTATGCCTTACTAACCTGTTCCTTTGCTTTAACTAGTTTGTTTAATTGTTATATATAATCCATGGACTAAGTCTGTGGAATCTGGAGCTCATGTTTTGTTCTACGTGTCAAATATTACATTCCTCTGCAATATTGCTAGCTTGGAGTGAATTTAATTTAAGCCTAAGTATACTATTGAAATCTTCTGAATCGTAAATGCACATAATGGATGAGCTTTCACATGTTATTTTTTTTTATTCATCATCATCATTATCACAGCTCATATACGTCCCCACCGAGGGGTTCGAGTCTACCCTATGTTAGGGTGATTAGGCCTTAGTCAACCACGCTGGCCCAGTGCGGATTGAGTGATTTTTTTTATTATTGTCAGTTTATTTTTCAATTATTTCCCTGTGGTTCTATGTAACGGATCGCCGACCGATTCCCACGGGGTGATGGCTGAAAATCAGCGCAATGTCCTGTGACATTAACGTCGCTGAGTCTTGACCCTCTGCTTACTGCAGCACGCAAACATAATGACGATATGTGTATTGTAAATCTGTATCTCTGTTTGTGTGTTGATTGTAAGCAATAAACGTCTACTACTACTAATTAAGACATACCGTTGGGGTCACATTTCTTGTAACAGTTGGAAGCGTCCACGAAGTTGGTGGCGGCGTCGTGGCGCACGCCAGCCTTGAGGTGCAGCTGTGCGGCGTTGCAGAACGCGTTGCCGGCCTGCGCCCACTTTTTTGACATCTTGAATAGATTGGCCGCTCGCAGATAGCAATCCACGGCTTCTTCTACTTTAGATGAACCACTGTTTGACAATTCGATCTACATTAGTGGTAAATAAATACATTGTAATATTTTGTTATATTGTAATATTTATAGATGTTATTGGGAGGTCGTCTGATAACTTGTTACTAGTAAAAAAGTGGCAAATTCCCAAGGGTGTCACAGTTAAAAAAATAAGTTTGGCTAGCCTTGATTTATGCAATAATAAAAGATAAAACATTTGACATCTTCTTTTCTAAAATATCAAGATTGAGGTGTTTCAAATGGGTACAATAGCACTAGGGGGTTAGGGGGCTAGCAATAGGGGGGTTTCACTTCGCAGTTTAGGTACGTTTGGCCGGCGCACCGACCGGGCGGTATGTGGCACAAGCTGGCCGCTCGGCTCGCACGCTGGTCGCGTCGCACGTAATGGCGGCTGTACACTCTCGCCGAGACACCCCGAGACAGCCGAGTGCGAGAGTGTACATGGTAGCTCTCGCCTCGCCTCGGGATGTCTCGTGCTTACGCGCCCGCTCTCGCTCCCGTGTCGGTTTTTTGTGCCCGAGTCAAAGGGTCTCGGCACGTCTCGCGAGGAACGGCGAGAGCATTGATGTACACTCTCGCCAGTAGAGATGGTCGTTATTACGATAGCAGATAATATAATGCATTATATGAACGTAACGAATAACACATTATTGAGCAACGGATTATCCTGCTATCATTATAAACTGCTGTTGATGTTGTAGCGTTGTAGCGCAATGACTGACGTTCCACCCACCGCGCTGTTGCCGATAACCTAACGCGAGAGTGAAGCAAAGAGCGAGAGCGCAATAGGTGTGTACGGGAGATAGCAATATAAATTGCACGAGTCACGACACGATAATCGCAAACCACTAATTTTTGTGCTTTCTCACATTGACGTAAAGTTCACTTTGAAATGTTTGATGATCGCGACGATTTGAAATAACAGGTGAATAATAATTATTCGTTATACTGCTGTTTTGAATGAGATTGCTGTTTAAAATTTTATTGTTCGTTCAATTCTGTTCTGTTCAGTTCAGCAACAGATACAATTAGAGAAATTGTGATTATTTTTTGTTACGATGTAATTATTTCAGTATGTAAGTGCGTAATTAAAAGTTAGCGTAAGTGTAAATAATAATTGTTTTATAGTTAGTGTTAAGTATTTTTAAATATTAAAAATGCCGAGAATAAGAGCCCCGATCGCTCCTATTTGGAACTATTTCGATGTTGGTAACAGTGTGAATACACTGTTGTTCATTGTGCAAAACAGCAGTATAACAGGATAACGAACAGCAGTTTACAATAACAGCTATATGGAAATAACACAGCACTGTTATTCGTTATTTGGAAACAGTCGTTACTCTCATCTTTACTCGCCAGTGCAGTGCACAGCCAGCAACCGCTCTGAACGCACGTGTCTGCAATGCAAGTTGTCAGCAACGAATCAAATATGTGAAACAATGACTGACTTACCTCATCCTGTTTCGAATGTTCGAAAGTATTGAATTGAATTTGTTTCGTACTAATCATAATATTTCACATCGGAATAAGTATTTTCACGTCGAAAAATGACAAAATATTTTGGATTAGCTTCTTATAATCATCTCTGTAACCATATTTTTATCCGACTTCAAAAAAGGAGGAGGTTCTCAATTCGATGCGTATGTTTTTTTTGTGTGTATGTTACGCGATTACGCCGCCAATTGTGGACCGATTTTCAAAATTCTTTTTGTTTTCGATAGAGTAAACCCCAAGGGTGGTCCCATGGTCACCAAAGTCAGGATCTGATCATGGGATCCCATGAAAATCGAGGGAAACGCTAATTTAATACCAGCTCACTTAAATTCGGGTTTCTTTCACTAAAAAGATTGCATTCACTAAAAAGTTAAAAATAAAAAGTATTATATAAAAAATAAAAACCGACTTCAAAAACACGGAAAAGTTAAAAATAATATAAGAATAGGTACAGACAACATCACACTTCTATATTGAAGTCGGTGCCAAACGATGATCTCCTAGAAAGTGTTAAAATTTGTCACCGACTTCAATATAGAAGTGTGATGTTGTCTGTACCTATTCTTATATTATTTTTAAGGTGGTAAGAGTAGGTAAATTTTCATACCTAAACTTGGCTTTTCTCCGAGTGTGATCCTTCTGTACTTTAATACTAGTATTTATTCTGTGACAATAGTAAGCCTGATGAAACATCCCAATGTCATTCCTGTACACCAGTTTTCTTACACAAAATAAGAGTTAGAGACAACGCCCTTTGTGAATGTGGAATAGAGGAAGGCACATTAGATTATATATTTTTTGAATGTGTTAAGTATAAGCAAAGGACAATGTCGAAAATCGCCCCATGACCAACAAAGATTTGATTTACCTCATAATTATATGCATATTTTATAACACTCATAACAAATACATGTATTTGACGGACAAATCAAAAATATATAAAAGTATACTTGCAGAAACAAAACCAAATGAAGTAAAATAAACGAATGGTTATTGTTACCTTTGCTCGACTGAACAGAATTGAATCGATTTTATGTAGGTATGGACATTTATTTGTTTGTATAAATTATGTTTTCTAAAAGAAGTTATTTCTTTCACAATTTACAACGAAAATTAAATTAAAACATACGTCAATTGACTACTCACGCGCTGTCGCTTGTTACTTCGTTGTGTTTTTGACTTGCTTTATAATTTAAAGATTTCTTGTTCTTTACTAAGTGCCTATAATAACGTTCTTTGATGATTGCAATAATAATTATTTTAATAATTGTATAGATATGGACTATGTGTATTGCTCTAACGAAATAAAGTGTTACTTCAACTAGCCTCAAAATCTGATTTTCCCTGTATAAATTTGATATTCCATTACCCATTAACTTTAAAACCCTCCTAACCATTAACTCCAAGGATATTATCTTACTAATTTGTAAATTTGTTAAATGTAATAGTCTTAAGTTATAATACAAATCAGTTAATTTTTACTGTAGTGTGTTAGTTTCAGGTGGATGGATTTTATCATACTAACCATTTTATTATCACACAAGCGATTTCAGTCTAAATTCCCCACCCACACGGCTCTATTCAAACACATGCTCGGTTAATATGCACAAGACGGTCTACTTGCCTAGCCAAAGACACACAGAGCTGGCAGAATTGTTGTCAAAAGATAACACATTGCCATTATTAAAAGAAGAAGAAAAAGAACATACATATGTTTAGGGTCCTTATAGACAAGAAACTTTTTTTACATAATATATTGAATTCAGGCACTATAGTTTTGATAGCATGTGTTCCAGACAGAACTTTCTTATTATTATGAATAAGAAAACGGGAATTAATGCTATAAAAATACGTTTTTAAATTGCCTGACGTTTTAGGCGGGTACTGCTGTCCTGTCGGGTTTGCTTCGGTACTAATTTAAAAAGGTAATTTTATCGAGTTACTTCCCAATTTTCTTATTCATGTTAATCATGCAACATGAAAGTTTAAAAGTGATAGAAGTTTCACATTCTAGTATATTACAGACCAGTGCTTAATTTAATCATATTATTACTTAAATGTTATGAAAGTCTATCTAAGGATATTTTATTCATCAACTTTATCTAAGGATATTTTATTTACATTTAATTTATGTTGTATCAGCGATAATTTTAAAAATACTGACAATATCTGTGAAATTTATTCAATGAAATGACGTAAGTTCATAATTAAAGCAATACATTGAAAAAAATGCACATAACTTGTCAATATTTTTAGTATGTTGGCTTATAAAACTTGAAGTAGGTATAAATTAAAAATATCCTTAGATAAATTTTATGAGTGTATATTCAACTAAATCCAATCTCTATTTGAGTGACTTTCATCAATCATTGAGAGACAAAATAAATGTGGGAACTGAAATTTTTTTTTTTCAGTAAATTTTTGTCTTTACATTTGGGATGACATTTGGGATCATAATTATATAATCTTCTTTAAATTGAAATTCAATTAATTTGTTATTTGCTGTATGTACGGGGCCAATCTGAAAACCAGCGCTGGGCTGTGCCCAGCATTTTGCTGAGATTGGTGCCCATTGCCTTTATATTTATTATAAGTAGGGTAGATGCGCCTGTTTCCCGACCACTGCCTATTTTCGACCATTTAACGGTCCTCCCTTGTTAAATGATCGAAAATAGTAATATTGGTATACTTGCATCACCAAAACATAAACAAGTAGCAACCTGAATACATTGTTCCCCCCCACACACACAAACTAGAAGAATTGAACGAAAGCTGCGAAAACTAACCAATTATTTGTCTGAGGTTAGCAGCGGAGAGCGTCACATGCGTTGAATAATAAGAAAAAAATAGTAAGGTGCCACTACTTGTACGGAAAGTTTTTAATTAATCTTAAGTAAAATTGGATTATTTATTGTTTGTGCAGCTAGTTTATGACCTTTATTGTGTGGATTAATTAGATTTTAACGTAAATTTCATGACCAAATTCATAAAATGAGGTGGTCAAGAAAGGGTACACGCTTTACTCAAAAAATTCAGTTTTCGACCGGGTGGTCGAAAAATAGGTAAGGCACCTACAAATAAGATTTCTATGTTGTTTTAAAATGTATGGAAAGATATTAAATCTAATTTGATAATGTGAGCTTTATTTACATATATTATCTAATGGCCAATTTTCGTCCATTATTTTACTTTGTTAATATAAACTAAATATGACAAACAATGTTGTTGGTCGAAAATTAGAAATATGGTATAATCATCCCAGTTTCCGACTGCCTTTTTTCGTTTAGCTAAAATCAAAAGAATTGAATTAATTATTCAAAACTATTTGAATGAATTCTAATTAACTCCCACTTCTTAATCAAAATAAATTTTAGATAGTGTTTACTTTTTAAATAAATACTTCGAAAATTCGAAAAGTCATGTTGGTCGAAAATTGGGTACCTACTTATAGTGTAAAATCATTCCAATTATCGACCGTTTTTTGGTTAGTTAAAGTTTAAAGTTAATTAAAGCTATTTCATAAATATTATTATACATTCTAATTAGAAATTCATAGTAAAAATATTAAAATATAATTAGTAATATTCAAGCAAGCTGGGGATGAAATGACTCAGCCGGCTGACAACCGGTTGGGAGACATTACTTTTCTACCCCTGGCCTGCCCGTCTGGGGCATTATTGCACTTGGCGACCCCTCCGTAGAGTAAGACCCTGCGCTTGGGTCAGTGATGCTGGCTCACCGTCGTGCCAGTCTGCAGTGGGCGCACTCGGGGAATGGCTAACGCCGATCCTGATTGTGCCTCTATGGAGTTAAAAGTTGCTGGAGGGTGGTTTAGTCAGGTATGGGGTTAATACCCGAGTCCAATGGCATATCCTTGGGGCGGCCTTGTCAGCTTTTCAGTCCCTTGTCGAATCGTAAAGAGATTACCCCTCCTTAAAAAAAAGGTTAGATATTGTGACCACATGAATCTGAATTAAAACTGCATGTTTTCATACTCCGGATTTGATTAGGAATAAATAGACGTCCGATTAGCACAAGTTAGCACTAGCACCTTCTACAGTCAGCTATACGCGTCGCACTCACCCCGTCCCGCGCCGGATGAGAAGGATCCAAGAGCCACCTTAACCCGCCATGCAACGAAGGATCTCCCAGACATCAGCCTAGACGAAATCGAGAAGGCTCTTGGGCAACTTAAAAATGGAAAAGCCCCGGGGGAGGATGGAGTCACAACGGAGCTTCTGAAAGCTGCTGGCAAGCCGATAATGAAGGAGCTCCAGCGTATATTTAATTCTATTCTTTTCTCCGGGAGAACTCCTAAGGCATGGCACATGGATTTTAGGCGTATTGTTCTTCAAGAAGGGCGACAAGACTTTGTTGAAGAACTATCGACTAATTTCACTCATGAGCCATGTCTATAAGTTGTTTTCAAGAGTCGTCTCGAACCGTCTTACGTAAGACTTGACGAAGCAACCTCCGGAGCAAGCCGAGTTCCGACGGAGTTAAATCACCATAGACCACATTCACACAGTAAGGCAGGTTATACAGAAAACCAATGAGTATAACCAACCCCTGTGCATGGCATTTGTGGGCTATGAGAAAGCTTTTGACTCCGTCGAGACCTGGTCTGTTCTAGAGCCTTTGCAGAGGTGCCAAGTTGATTGGCGATATATGTTCGTCGTTGTCCAGAATGGTCAAACTGAGCCTATCCTTCTGTGACGTGGTGTGAGGCCGGGGGATGTAATATCACCGAAACTCTTTCCTCCGATGTATTCGGAACGCTCAACTGGACAGGACGTGGCATTAATATAAACGGCGAGTGCATCTCACACTTACGATTTGCGGACGATATCGTCATTATGGCTGAAACTCTGCAAGACTTACAAGAGATGGTGAAAAGCCTTGTTGAGTCTTCCGAACGCATCGGTCTCTGGATAAACTTGGATAAAACCAAGGTCATGTTCAACGAGCTCGTTGATCTGGGACAGGCTGTAGTAAATGGAGTATCTCTCGAAGTTGTACAGGAATATGTGTACCTAGGGCAAACTCTTCAACTAGGCAGAAACAACTTAGAGGGAAGCCAACAGAAGAATTCGGCTGGGCTGGGCAGCATTTCGTAAGCTTCGACATGTCTTCTCGTCACCCATTTCTCAATGTCTTAAGTCGAAAGTCTTCGACCAGTGCGTCCTCCCAGTCATGACATACAGTGCCGAGACGTGGATACTCACGGCTCGACTAGTCCACCAATTTAAAGTCACTAAGCGTGCTATGGAAAGGGCTATACTCGGAGTATCTCTGAAAGACCGTATCAGAAATGATGTGATCCGTCAGAGAACCAAAGTCACCGACATAGCCCACCGAATTAGTAAACTGAAATGGCAGTGGGCTGGCCTAATGAGCCGCAGAACTGACGGCCGTTGGAGTCGTAAGGTGCTTGAGTGGAGACCGCGACTCGGTAAACGTAGTGTGGGACGCCCTGCGACAAGATGGGATGACGATATATGTAGGCTGGCTGGAGTGGGCTGGATGAGAGTAGCCGAAGATCGGGAGCGGTGGCGTGCATTAGGGGAGACATATGTCCAGCAGTGGACGAGTGTAGGTCGATGATGATGATTAGGACCCGGGTTCAAATAGACACAGCCTTAATAAATATTAAAAGCTGATTATTTTAGTATTTTTATTAAAAAAAATATATATTCTATCATACTTTTATTCATAAAAATCTTTCTTAATTAATTGGTCGAAAACTGGTCAACAGATGGACGAAAACTAGAATTTTTGGTCGAAAACTGGTAAAATCGGCAATTTGACGCTTGGATTTAATAATAAAAAAAACTGTTAATTTGACTATTATAAAATATATAATTATTAAAAATAGACTATATGAGGAGTTACCACAATTTATTTTGATACAAAATACATGTCAGAACACACATATTTTTATTCCCAAAGTTGGCAACTCCACTAATTGGTCGAAAACAGGCTAATCTACCCTATATTGATATTTTTTGTGTAAATTATTACTACTACTATTTTCGCTACTGATGTATCTTAATTAATTAAGGCAATAAAGCTTATCATTTATCATTTATCGATAGATTCACCCCATTTGTGTAAAACAGGCTTTCCCAACCAGTGAGGCGCGCCCCTCTTGTAGAGTGAACCTAGGGGGGGCGCAGCGAGCGGCTCCAGAATTAAACTATATAAAGAATATTAATATATATAATAATAGCTATTAAATAAAAATTAATTACATCAGTGAAGGAATTTATATTTTTTTATTAATTATATTTCCCAAAACTATTGTATATTAAAATAATCTTGAAGAATAGGGCTATAAAAATATGTATGGTTATTAACTTGTTAACTTGTTAAAAAAACATGTTTTTTTAATACGTTTTATAAAAAAACCTGTTTTTTTAATACGTTTTAAAAAAAATGTTTTTTAATACATGTTTTATAAAAAAACGTTTTTTTTAATACGTTTTATAAAAAAACGTTTTTTTAATACATGTTTTATAAAAAAACATGTTTTTTTAATACATGTTTTATAAAAGCATGTCTTTTTAATACGTTTTATAAAAAAAACATGTTTTTTAATACATGTATTATAAAAAAACATGTTTTTTATAGATGTTTCATCAGTGCAAACGCAGGGTAATGAGAAACATGTTCATACAATACTTTTTTACAACATGTTTCGTCTGTAAAATTTCAAACTTGTCGCTAAGTCATGTCGTTTGACAATGGAAACGCTTTCATAAACATTGTCAGAAACATGTGTAGTTAGTTAGTTTGGCTGGGCTCTTTCGCACTTAGCCTCATGATTGGGCCATTGTGCGTCCTGACGTTACGTCAGCCTCCATCCTACTCCATCTATCCCAGTTCCTCCCAGAATGCCAGCAGCCTCTGTGGGCTACTGCATGCTTCCGCCATGGATGCTGGAGAATGGTGAAGTTTCGCCCGTTGATCGGCCACACTCGTGCATTCCATAAGGACGTGCTGTGGTGTTTCCTCTGTCTCCATACATCCTCTGCATAGAGGGCTGTCTGTCACCCCTATTGTGAATAGGTGTTTGTTTAGGAGACAGTGTCCGGTTATAGTAGCTATAACTTATCGGATTTTGTATCTCCTTAGTCTGATGAGGGAACGGGCAAGCTTTTTGGATGGTACTGGGATTATGTCTTTTGTTCGCTTGCATCCCTCTTTGACTCTCCACTCTGTTAGATGATGCTCCTCGGTTTTCTCATGCAGCCAGGCTTTTATTTAGGCCTGTGGATTGGGCATTAAGGGCTCTAGTCCATACACTTTTGTGTTTGAACCTCTCTTAGCCAATTCATCTGCTGCGTCGTTGCCAAGTGAGTCACTGTGTCCTTTTATCCATTGCAGAATTACCTGGTTTGTATCTGCTATGGCCTGGAGCATGTTATGGCATTCCAGTATAAGGGCAGAGTTGATAGTAAAGTTTTGGAGGGTCTGCAGGACAGATGCGCTGTCTGAGATAACATGTGTAAAAACATGTTTTTTGTAGATGTTTCGTCAGTGCAAACACATAGTTAATACAACATAGGAAGTCATTAAATAATACAAGCATTTAAAAACAGATCAAATTTGTATAGCTATTAAAAGTGCAATGCATACGTGGCAAAATGTTAATGGTTTGACTGATTTTGAGTATTTATGAGCAATAAATAATGTTTAAAATAAATATAGAATAAGAAAAATCTTTGTTCTTATTACACAATAATCAACATTTACAAATATAAAAAATTTAAAAAATTAGGATAATCCGAATATCAGGGTTGATAAAAATCATGATTTTTTTGTTTTAGACAGATTTTTTTGATTGATTTTTTTTTTTCTAGAAACTTCAAGGAAAAGTCATGATTTTTTATATTTATTATTTATTTAAAGTCATTTGGTAAGTTTTTATTTATTTCTGGCAACTTTATTAGAAATTAGGCCAAAAAAAATTAACTAACCACTGCATTCCACATAAAGCACTGCTACTACTTGTTACAAATGAAACGCAACGTGCAATGCTTATCTGGAATGCAGGGAACAACACTCCCACCCACGTCATGTCAATCAAGTTAATAGAATATTCAGGGAATTGTGTTAAAATAAAAATCGTTTCGTGTTGATATTGAATTGGAGTTATGGTGTAAGGTAAATATCATTACAGTTTTTTAAATATCTACCTTATAAGTACTAAAAAAATCATTTTTGATTTAAATCATTGATTTTTTAAAATAAATCACTTGATTTAAATCAGTGATTTAAATCATGATATAAATCATTTGATTTAAATCAATCAACCCTGCCGAATATGCAGATGAACATAATTTTAAAATTTGGATTTGAAAAAATCCTGATTTTGCATTTACTAGGAAGAAGTATACAAAGTGTACAGTTTAATAATAAGGGAAACTAATTTTTATGTGATGGGAGAACAGTTTGTTCTGTAATACAAATTTTGATATACATTTTGTATGAATTGTAAGACAACAATATAGGTAGTTACATTTCATCGCACATTATGGGAAAATGTATTCTCAATGCAAGCTTGTTGTATAAATGGTTATCAAAAGTATATGGACAAAACTAAATGTAGTAACAAATACTTTGTAAGACACAGATTTTGTGATCTGTGAGTCATTGTTATGACATCATTAAAGAACATTTTTCGAGACAACACAGTTAAACTCTGCATTGTTCCAGCGGACCTGTCACAGCATAAAAGTGAAAGTCATTGAGCCTAAGGCCTGTGTACACAACAAACAGATTGACACAGGATTATTGAAAAAGACAAGGTTTGTTTGCCTTATTAGAGGGCCTAGATGGCCTAGTAGATAATTAGCTGTTAATTAGTCATTCAATTAAGGTTAACCAATAAAAATTATTACACAACTAGAATATGTTGATATTGCAAATGTATTACAAAGCTTTATATTCGACTATAATAGTGAAACAGGATAACAGCCAGTATTCCCTGTTCTAAAATATCATTATAATTTACAAAATTTAATAATGAGATTTTAGTTCAGCAAAATGCAATTTCGTCAATCTTATTAGAAGCATTTTAAGAGACTATTAAGTGATTGAAGATCACTGCAAAGCAAGATTCACAAATGATCAACAAATGAGGAAGGCATTGTTCTCACCCAAAAAGAGATCCGAGGAAACTTTTTGATGAATTTAACTTTTTCTCCGCCTCCGCCATCAACTGCATTGCTTTTTGTTCATTGTCTGCCATCTTCGTGACAATTTTCTAGCACTATTCACTAACAAAAGTCTTCAAATTTCACTAAAATTTACAATTTATTGATAAAATGTCGTCAGCACCGAACCAAAAATTCGTCGCTGTCATCGATTGGTACATTCGGTGTTGTCAGTACAAATAATTTCATTTCATTAGCACTAGCAGCGTTCACAATTTTCACAATAGAAAAACTCCTTTTTATATAGAATGAATAGGACTAGATAGGACTTGACAGGAAAAAGGGTGTGCAAACACCGGGAAGCCGGACAGCAGCCAGTATAGCAGAGATGGATAAACCAGCTAGCTGAGACGAACATGTGGAAAAAGGGGCCGGAAACTCTTTTGTTGTGAGATTTTGCGTCATAATGTTAATTTAATACTTTATTTTATACTTTATTATTATTATTATTATTAATAATAAACAAATCAGTTGTTATGTCACGGCCGGTTCGTTTGGGAGGCGGAAAACTCTTCGCCCTTAATCGTAACCAAACTACGGGTTGTAACTACGTCCGTGATACACGGAGCCAGAATCGCACGTTGGAACTACCTTAACCTAAGTAATAAACAAACAAACTCACTATAGCAAGTGTCCCATACAGCACCTCAACAGCAGCGGAGAGAGGAGCGCTCCTTTGTGGTCAAAGCCCAGCCATGGACCCTGAATATCTTCTAGAAACACTTGCTCACAACACAGTGGACGTGACAAGCAATTACACATACACAGGGTGGCTAAATAGATTACTTAAATAAGGTAATAATTAGATTCGCGAGTCGGGCGCATTTCACTCATGCGCACTGTCACCGACCTATCAATACGCGAGATAGTATGCGACTAACTTCACTAATCTAGCGCGTGCCCTAGATTTCCGAACATCAGTCATTAACTTAGTGTATAATACGCACGACCTTTTGGAACTGAGATACTGCACTCTTATTTTGGGTCGCAGCACGCGACGTGGGCAGGAACGACCACGTGAGGGGTCAAATGTAAAAAGTCTAACACCGTCTTAATTTAGCTGAACACGCATCTAAAAAGGCTATGTCCGGCCTTATCCCGACGCCTGGTAACCTTAGACAGGAGTGAGCGAGCGACGCGACGGTACAACCTAAAACAATAGTTAGAGACGTACCTAGCGATCAAAGAGTAGGTACCTAAGTAATCACTACGTTTTAATAGGTTTTAGTAGTATCTCTATTTAGTTTGTGGTTTCAGTAAAGTTCACTTCTATCAGGTCCGAATAGCAATAGACTTCTAGTGTGAATACGGACTCGGGTCCGAAGTCACTCTGTGTACTATGGCTAAATGGGCAATGCCAGAGACGTGAAAAAATAAAAAAAGCATTTAAAATGTTTCGGTCCGTGCGGTCCGAAGCTGTGGGGCTAGCACGCAGGAGAATCGAATCGAGGAGTTTGTATGGCAATTTTGGTGGTAAGTGGCAGAACTAATAAAATTGCCATACAAACTCCTCGATTCGGATTTCGATTCGATTTTCGATTCTCCTGCGTGCTAGCCCCACTGTGCCACTTTTAAGGTATTTGTGTTCTGTGGTCCGAAGATACGTACTTGAGATCTTCAGATACGTACGTTCAATAATACTATCTCCTACTTAGTCTGTAAGTCCGAAGCATCCATCGCCGAAATCCTCAGAAGAATAACTCATGGAATAATTACTCAAACAGGAATGAGCTCTTCAAAATATTGTTGTTCTTTATTTCTACCTTGCGTTTCATTTGTAACAATTAGCGCGGCTAAAAATGTCAACATTTCTTATAAGAAACGCAAAACGAGGCTAACATCAGAGCTGCGTTCAGAACCTACGCTCGAGTGCACTCCGAGTGCACTCTGACAGCAACCAACCCGTTCAGGGTGATTCACCCAAGACATCGAATTTTGCCTAATTTCCATGGTATTTTTTTTTTGTTCGTTTCATTTAAATTTAATTGGTCAATGGATAAAGGAGTGAAAATTGTTTTAATATATTAAAGAGGGGTCTTACACAACATTATATAACAAAAGTTATTTGATTATGAAATTCTGCTATCCAAGGAAATTAGGAAAATACCAAGGAAATTATAAAAGCGCTCCAAGGAAATTATGAGTTTGCCATGGAAATTAAAAAAAGTACACAAACGAGTATACTCGTACTTAATCATTTCTTATTTACTTACTTATAAAACTATAACAAAATATTTTGGTCTTAATACAGTAAAATACAAATCAGTTATTATTCTTAACTAAGTAAAACACAGTAAATAACGTTACGGAAAACAACTAAATAAAAATATGAAGATTATTTAATATGAAAAATCATATCTGCCAAGTGCTAACCTGCAAATTAAAAATGTCACTACAAAACTAAAAAAAATCTCTAAGCTTGCACATTGAACAAACATAAAATAACCTCTTATTCGGTGTTAAAAACAATAAAAAAATTATTTATATTAATTCGAATAATAAATTTAAATTCAACATATAGTATAAGTATTCAAGTTGGATTATTACATGATCACTTTTCCACGTCAAAGAAGTTATGCCAATGGTTGACAAGTCTACGGCGGCTGGGAGACCTTGTACTGGAAAGAACCAGAAAAAAAACCAGCAGGGGCTATATTTTTTCCCTGTATTGTTACAGTAATCAATTGAAAGCTGACCTTAATGTTTTAATTATTTTTGTTTTTCTTTTTGTATTGGTACTTCCCAAAAGTTGATTTTGACACTGTTGAAGAAATACTAGGGCAAGAAGCTGGCGCAGTATCGTAATTCCTTAAGGCAAAGATCGACTCCATCATACTCGAGGGCAAAACGCCTAAAGTATGGCACGGGTGCGAGGTGGCACTTTTCTTCAAAAAGGGCGACAAGGCTCAGTTGAAGAACTATAGACCCATCACGCTCCTGAGTCTGAGTCTCGCGCGCAGGTTTGACGACTTCCAGCTTCCCGAACAAGCCGGATTCCGAAAAGACCACATCATACGCTGCGGCAGGTTATACAGAAGGCTGAGAAGCATAATTTGCCACTATGCTTGGCGTTTGTGAACTATGAGAATGGCTTCGATTCTGTCGAGACCTAGGCCGTACTTAGTTCATTCCAGAGGTGCCAAATAGACTATGGGTACATCCAAGTGTTGCAGTCATTGTACGAAAACGCCACCATGTCAGTCAACTTTCAGGACCAAAAGTCGAAACCAATACAACTTCAGCGCGGTGTGAGACAGGGTGACATTATATCGCCGAAACTGTTTACAGCTGCTTTAGAGGATGTACCTATTTAAGCTTTTGGATTTAACAGGACTCGGCATCAACATAAACAGCGAGTACAGAACTCACCTTCGTTTTGCTAATGATATCGTAGTTATGGCTCAGACCGTGAAAGATCTTGGCACAATGCTCGAAGACCTCTGTAGAGTTTCCGCACAAGTGGGTCTTGAAAAAAACATGGACAAGACTAAAATTATGTCGAATTCCCATGTAACCCCAATCCTGTGAATGTTGGAGGCTCTAACACTGGAAGTTGTTGACGAATATGTTTACTTGGGGCAAATCGTCCAGCTCGCTAAGTTCAACTTCCAGAAAGAGGTAAATCGACGAATGTAACTTGGCTGGGCAGCATTCGGGAAGCTACGCAGCATATTCTCGGCCCATCGACCGCACACTGTTTCAAGACCAAAGTCTTCAATCCGTGAGTGTTGCCAGTGATGACGTACGGAACCGAGACGTGGCCGCTTAAAATGGGTTTCATAAAAAGGCTCAAAGTCACTCAAAGGGCAATGGAGAGGGCTATGCTCAGGGTTTCTCTACGTGATCACATCAGAAATAATGAGATCCGTAGAAGAACTAGAGTTACCGCCATAGCCCAAAATAGGCAGTGGGCAGGACACATCGCTCGCAGGACTGACGGCCGTTGGGGCAGAAAGGTCCTCGAGTGGCGGCCGCGTACAGGGAGACACAGCGTTGGTAGACCCCCCACAAAGTGGACCGACGATCTGGTGAAGGTCGCGAGAAGCCGCTGGATGCGGTAGGCGCAAGACCGATTGGTTTGGAGATCCCTGGGGGAGGCCTATATCCAACAGTGGACGTCTCTTGGCTGAAATGATGATGTGTGTAACGTCCATCTATATATTCCTAAAAAAAACTGACGCATTGGCTTGACATTACCTTAAAAAAAATGGTTTGTTTAGTATTATATATAATTTCCATGGCATTACCTAATTTCCTTGGCTAGTTTTGAACAAGGGACTACAAGGAAATTAGGACCAAGGAAATTAGATTTAAGCCTAAAAACACCAGAGACAGGTAAATATTAACCTTATTTATATAATGCGATTCAAATTGAGAGTTCAGCCCTATGGATACTCCTTTTGTATTAATAAATGATCAAATGAATCCATTCCACAACTACGCAAAAGCGGCCAAGGAAATTAACTTTTCAATAAACCAAAGCCCAAGAAGGCAACTATTTACGCGACTAGCGCGAAACCGATGAACAGCACACACATAGCTGTCTCGACGGCCCCTCGGGGCGGAATGGATGAATGAATCGGTGCAGACCGTTACGTTCAAACGCTTTGCGTTTTGTTACTACAACGTTCGAAATATCGGCCCAAGGAAATTATGATTTTGAAGAGGACAAAAACAAATCTTCACTTCAGCCTTATCCTTCAACTGTAAAATATGAAAAGTTATACTTTTTTAATAGCTATATGTTTTTTTAACATAAAATAAGTCATATTGGAGTTAAATATCGTAACACTTAGATGATATGTATCTACATCAATAAATATTATGGTAATGGACATACCAAGGAAATTAGACAATCAGGTTTTGATGAAGTTTTTTGTATATTTTAATAATACTTTTTCATATGATACAGACAAAAACAAATCAATTTCAACATATACTATGCGAAAAAAAATGATATGAGTATGAAGACATTAAAAATATACCGTTCACCTGCCTGGACATAAAAAATGCATAATTTTGGCGAAATACCCTTCAGAGCCTCCGGGTAAAAAACGCTCTAACAGGCGGTTAGTACACTCTGTGCCCGTTCAGAAGCTTCGAGTGATGCAACCAAACAACCAACTCGAGCGTAGGGTGAAAAACACTCTGACAGATTTTATGTCAATGTCGATGTCAAAAATACGCTAATTATTTATTATTTTATTAAATAACACTACTTTGAACTCTTTTAAGCCTAATACTAGGGAATTATAGTGATTTGTATGTGTTGTAATTATTTTTAAGCAGAAAAATGGATATTTACTGTTAATTTCATAGTAAGGATTAGTAATATTCTGCCCTTTGCTTGATCTTGATCGACAAGATACAAACTAAAAAAAAAGATAGCAACCGACCCGTTCTGAACCTCGGAGCGAGTGTGAAAAACACTCTCGGTTGCATTACTCTGACCCTCGGAACGCAACTCAGATGTTAGCCTCAGAAAGTAGCAGTGCTTTATCTGGAACGCAGGGAATATCTTTCAAAAATGACAGTTCTAGTTACCAACCGTAGTTAGCGAACTGGGACCCGATTCTCAAGCCATAGAGATAATGTCGAATTCGACATATGTCTAAATTAAATGGCGGATGTCGAATATTTCTCAGTTTCCGTATTCTCAAAATGTCACGTTAGAGATATGTCTATGCCTAGCGTTCGACATGTCACGAGTGGTAGATAGCAATCGACATTTGAAAAGTCGAGTACGAGCTACAGTAATTGGTTATTTCTGTGTCTGTTTTACATAATTTGTTGGAACTTTTTTTACGATTTTAGTTTATGTATGTATTTTAATTGCTAACACATTTAATTAATATGAATAATCGATGATTATTATAACAACTGTTGTTAATGTATAGTAGAAGAAGCTCGGTTTTAGTGGAATTACCATTACATATATGCATTTAAGAACTTTCGCTTATCTAAAGAATTAGTTAACATTGTAATATATTTAGTCAATCCAAGTCTTATTGACTTCTCCCAAACAATTTAATTCCTCTGCTATACATTTCCACTTTTGTTCGGATTTTTTTAGTAAGTCCCCGAAAATTTGGCCTTACAAAGTTCTTCAACCTTTAACTGACAAAGCCACGAATTCTGTGCTGAAGTGGGGTATTGTTTTTTATAGTCCATTATAGATTTATACCGCATCTCTAATAATTCTGTTTTCTTAAAATATTCAAAAATGTTACAAATACAAAACACGATGTTTTGAAACATTTCAACGTTTCGAACGATGTGAAAAAGGTTAACAATACGCTTCGTAAAGCCGCGTTGACATGCTTAAAGTCTGCTTTGAGAAAGTTACTTTAATGACAACTTGGACGCTCCTTTTTTTGTTTTTTTTGATCGTATAAATCAACAAAACGTAACCATTCAATTTTTATGGGTGTGGTTGCATGCATGCAAACAAAAAAACCCATTCAACTCGTTTGCACTGCTCACGGAAGTAAGCATTAAGATCAATTTTTGACCGAGCTTTTGATCTTTGAGTCTGTCAAATGTCAATTTGATCAATCAATGTTATTTGAAAATAAAAATTGAAGGGCGGCGTGTATTGTCCCTCCAGTATCTTTACAGAGCACTTCTGTATCTATTGTAGATATACCTAATGAAAAAAATAATTCGAAGAAATTAAATTCCGCTGGAAACTAACGTTAACTTTGTCATTGACAGTTCTAGAGACAGTGCACTCCTCTTTTCTGTCATACCGCTTACAAATGCGCATATTATGAGCAATTTTGAGCCGAATTTTTGCACGCAAAACGCGCACACGAGCGCTGATATCAAATTTCGGACCGCACCCTCATAGTCATTCGACATACATCTCTATTGCCAGCGAGAATACGATTTTTTCATATTATAGACATTTTTGAGAGATTATTAGTAGATGCAATGTAATAGAGATATGTGGAATTAGAGATATCTCTAAAAAACTGAGAATCGGCCCCCTGGCCTGAGGCGCGTTCAGGGCCTTCGCGCGAAGTACAACTTTTCGCTCTAACCCCGTTCAATGCCTTCGAGCGTGACAACCGGGTGAAACAACCGGCCCGTTCAAGACCTTTAAGTGTCGGCGCGAGTTACAACCGAACAACCATCGAATTTGATGGTTGTAAAACGCTCTGACGTTTATGACTGAAATACTCTTACGTGATTGGATGATATTGGCGGCCATATTCTATAATGTCATCTACTAGAATGAGAGAGAAATAAAAAATCATGTGAAAGAGGGAGATAAAAGATTTGGTTGCTGCAATCCGTTCAACGCCTTTGAGCGAGTTAAAAAACAACCGGACAACTACACCCAGAGGCGCTGAACGCGCCTCTGCTGAGCCGAAAAGGTGGGTTATTGTCTATAAAAATTTCTATCAGCCATTGCGCCGTGAACTTAAGCCATAGAAAACATTTACTCTACGAGTAGGGTTGCCAGATGTGTTTGAAAGAAAAAACGGACAAATTTAATTTTTTTTTATTAGGAGAATAATTTATTTGTTAATTCTTCATGTACAATGTGTACAAAGGTGGACTTAATACTATAGGCATTCTCTACCAGCCAACCTTAGGGTAAAATCATGATAATTTGGATTTCTTTACAGATTTTATGGGTTACAACGAGACATAAGCACATAAGACTGTACCTACCGACCACCGACTTCCTTATATAAAGGAGTAAGTAATGAATGGGCTGCGACTCAAATTGAAAACGATCGCGTTAGATTTTTTCATAGACAATAACCCCCCAGTACTTATATTCAGGAGAATATTATGAAGGTTCCTTTCCGTTTCATGCATACTACTCGTAGTTGTCATGATTAAAAATATTGTTTTAGAAATATAACTTATCTCTAATAACTTATCTAAGCATTTTAAGAGACTATTAAGTGATTGAAGATCACTGCAAAGCAAGATTCACAAATGATCAACAAATGAGGAAGGCATTGTTCTCACCCAAAAAGAGATCCGAGGAAACTTTTTGATGAATTTAACTTTTTCTCCGCCTCCGCCATCAACTGCATTGCTTTTTGTTCATTGTCTGCCATCTTCGTGACAATTTTCTAGCACTATTCACTAACAAAAGTCTTCAAATTTCACTAAAATTTACAATTTATTGATAAAATGTCGTCAGCACCGAACCAAAAATTCGTCGCTGTCATCGATTGGTACATTCGGTGTTGTCAGTACAAATAATTTCATTTCATTAGCACTAGCAGCGTTCACAATTTTCACAATAGAAAAACTCCTTTTTATATAGAATGAATAGGACTAGATAGGACTTGACAGGAAAAAGGGTGTGCAAACACCGGGAAGCCGGACAGCAGCCAGTATAGCAGAGATGGATAAACCAGCTAGCTGAGACGAACATGTGGAAAAAGGGGCCGGAAACTCTTTTGTTGTGAGATTTTGCGTCATAATGTTAATTTAATACTTTATTTTATACTTTATTATTATTATTATTATTAATAATAAACAAATCAGTTGTTATGTCACGGCCGGTTCGTTTGGGAGGCGGAAAACTCTTCGCCCTTAATCGTAACCAAACTACGGGTTGTAACTACGTCCGTGATACACGGAGCCAGAATCGCACGTTGGAACTACCTTAACCTAAGTAATAAACAAACAAACTCACTATAGCAAGTGTCCCATACAGCACCTCAACAGCAGCGGAGAGAGGAGCGCTCCTTTGTGGTCAAAGCCCAGCCATGGACCCTGAATATCTTCTAGAAACACTTGCTCACAACACAGTGGACGTGACAAGCAATTACACATACACAGGGTGGCTAAATAGATTACTTAAATAAGGTAATAATTAGATTCGCGAGTCGGGCGCATTTCACTCATGCGCACTGTCACCGACCTATCAATACGCGAGATAGTATGCGACTAACTTCACTAATCTAGCGCGTGCCCTAGATTTCCGAACATCAGTCATTAACTTAGTGTATAATACGCACGACCTTTTGGAACTGAGATACTGCACTCTTATTTTGGGTCGCAGCACGCGACGTGGGCAGGAACGACCACGTGAGGGGTCAAATGTAAAAAGTCTAACACCGTCTTAATTTAGCTGAACACGCATCTAAAAAGGCTATGTCCGGCCTTATCCCGACGCCTGGTAACCTTAGACAGGAGTGAGCGAGCGACGCGACGGTACAACCTAAAACAATAGTTAGAGACGTACCTAGCGATCAAAGAGTAGGTACCTAAGTAATCACTACGTTTTAATAGGTTTTAGTAGTATCTCTATTTAGTTTGTGGTTTCAGTAAAGTTCACTTCTATCAGGTCCGAATAGCAATAGACTTCTAGTGTGAATACGGACTCGGGTCCGAAGTCACTCTGTGTACTATGGCTAAATGGGCAATGCCAGAGACGTGAAAAAATAAAAAAAGCATTTAAAATGTTTCGGTCCGTGCGGTCCGAAGCTGTGGGGCTAGCACGCAGGAGAATCGAATCGAGGAGTTTGTATGGCAATTTTGGTGGTAAGTGGCAGAACTAATAAAATTGCCATACAAACTCCTCGATTCGGATTTCGATTCGATTTTCGATTCTCCTGCGTGCTAGCCCCACTGTGCCACTTTTAAGGTATTTGTGTTCTGTGGTCCGAAGATACGTACTTGAGATCTTCAGATACGTACGTTCAATAATACTATCTCCTACTTAGTCTGTAAGTCCGAAGCATCCATCGCCGAAATCCTCAGAAGAATAACTCATGGAATAATTACTCAAACAGGAATGAGCTCTTCAAAATATTGTTGTTCTTTATTTCTACCTTGCGTTTCATTTGTAACAATTAGCGCGGCTAAAAATGTCAACATTTCTTATAAGAAACGCAAAACGAGGCTAACATCAGAGCTGCGTTCAGAACCTACGCTCGAGTGCACTCCGAGTGCACTCTGACAGCAACCAACCCGTTCAGGGTGATTCACCCAAGACATCGAATTTTGCCTAATTTCCATGGTATTTTTTTTTTGTTCGTTTCATTTAAATTTAATTGGTCAATGGATAAAGGAGTGAAAATTGTTTTAATATATTAAAGAGGGGTCTTACACAACATTATATAACAAAAGTTATTTGATTATGAAATTCTGCTATCCAAGGAAATTAGGAAAATACCAAGGAAATTATAAAAGCGCTCCAAGGAAATTATGAGTTTGCCATGGAAATTAAAAAAAGTACACAAACGAGTATACTCGTACTTAATCATTTCTTATTTACTTACTTATAAAACTATAACAAAATATTTTGGTCTTAATACAGTAAAATACAAATCAGTTATTATTCTTAACTAAGTAAAACACAGTAAATAACGTTACGGAAAACAACTAAATAAAAATATGAAGATTATTTAATATGAAAAATCATATCTGCCAAGTGCTAACCTGCAAATTAAAAATGTCACTACAAAACTAAAAAAAATCTCTAAGCTTGCACATTGAACAAACATAAAATAACCTCTTATTCGGTGTTAAAAACAATAAAAAAATTATTTATATTAATTCGAATAATAAATTTAAATTCAACATATAGTATAAGTATTCAAGTTGGATTATTACATGATCACTTTTCCACGTCAAAGAAGTTATGCCAATGGTTGACAAGTCTACGGCGGCTGGGAGACCTTGTACTGGAAAGAACCAGAAAAAAAACCAGCAGGGGCTATATTTTTTCCCTGTATTGTTACAGTAATCAATTGAAAGCTGACCTTAATGTTTTAATTATTTTTGTTTTTCTTTTTGTATTGGTACTTCCCAAAAGTTGATTTTGACACTGTTGAAGAAATACTAGGGCAAGAAGCTGGCGCAGTATCGTAATTCCTTAAGGCAAAGATCGACTCCATCATACTCGAGGGCAAAACGCCTAAAGTATGGCACGGGTGCGAGGTGGCACTTTTCTTCAAAAAGGGCGACAAGGCTCAGTTGAAGAACTATAGACCCATCACGCTCCTGAGTCTGAGTCTCGCGCGCAGGTTTGACGACTTCCAGCTTCCCGAACAAGCCGGATTCCGAAAAGACCACATCATACGCTGCGGCAGGTTATACAGAAGGCTGAGAAGCATAATTTGCCACTATGCTTGGCGTTTGTGAACTATGAGAATGGCTTCGATTCTGTCGAGACCTAGGCCGTACTTAGTTCATTCCAGAGGTGCCAAATAGACTATGGGTACATCCAAGTGTTGCAGTCATTGTACGAAAACGCCACCATGTCAGTCAACTTTCAGGACCAAAAGTCGAAACCAATACAACTTCAGCGCGGTGTGAGACAGGGTGACATTATATCGCCGAAACTGTTTACAGCTGCTTTAGAGGATGTACCTATTTAAGCTTTTGGATTTAACAGGACTCGGCATCAACATAAACAGCGAGTACAGAACTCACCTTCGTTTTGCTAATGATATCGTAGTTATGGCTCAGACCGTGAAAGATCTTGGCACAATGCTCGAAGACCTCTGTAGAGTTTCCGCACAAGTGGGTCTTGAAAAAAACATGGACAAGACTAAAATTATGTCGAATTCCCATGTAACCCCAATCCTGTGAATGTTGGAGGCTCTAACACTGGAAGTTGTTGACGAATATGTTTACTTGGGGCAAATCGTCCAGCTCGCTAAGTTCAACTTCCAGAAAGAGGTAAATCGACGAATGTAACTTGGCTGGGCAGCATTCGGGAAGCTACGCAGCATATTCTCGGCCCATCGACCGCACACTGTTTCAAGACCAAAGTCTTCAATCCGTGAGTGTTGCCAGTGATGACGTACGGAACCGAGACGTGGCCGCTTAAAATGGGTTTCATAAAAAGGCTCAAAGTCACTCAAAGGGCAATGGAGAGGGCTATGCTCAGGGTTTCTCTACGTGATCACATCAGAAATAATGAGATCCGTAGAAGAACTAGAGTTACCGCCATAGCCCAAAATAGGCAGTGGGCAGGACACATCGCTCGCAGGACTGACGGCCGTTGGGGCAGAAAGGTCCTCGAGTGGCGGCCGCGTACAGGGAGACACAGCGTTGGTAGACCCCCCACAAAGTGGACCGACGATCTGGTGAAGGTCGCGAGAAGCCGCTGGATGCGGTAGGCGCAAGACCGATTGGTTTGGAGATCCCTGGGGGAGGCCTATATCCAACAGTGGACGTCTCTTGGCTGAAATGATGATGTGTGTAACGTCCATCTATATATTCCTAAAAAAAACTGACGCATTGGCTTGACATTACCTTAAAAAAAATGGTTTGTTTAGTATTATATATAATTTCCATGGCATTACCTAATTTCCTTGGCTAGTTTTGAACAAGGGACTACAAGGAAATTAGGACCAAGGAAATTAGATTTAAGCCTAAAAACACCAGAGACAGGTAAATATTAACCTTATTTATATAATGCGATTCAAATTGAGAGTTCAGCCCTATGGATACTCCTTTTGTATTAATAAATGATCAAATGAATCCATTCCACAACTACGCAAAAGCGGCCAAGGAAATTAACTTTTCAATAAACCAAAGCCCAAGAAGGCAACTATTTACGCGACTAGCGCGAAACCGATGAACAGCACACACATAGCTGTCTCGACGGCCCCTCGGGGCGGAATGGATGAATGAATCGGTGCAGACCGTTACGTTCAAACGCTTTGCGTTTTGTTACTACAACGTTCGAAATATCGGCCCAAGGAAATTATGATTTTGAAGAGGACAAAAACAAATCTTCACTTCAGCCTTATCCTTCAACTGTAAAATATGAAAAGTTATACTTTTTTAATAGCTATATGTTTTTTTAACATAAAATAAGTCATATTGGAGTTAAATATCGTAACACTTAGATGATATGTATCTACATCAATAAATATTATGGTAATGGACATACCAAGGAAATTAGACAATCAGGTTTTGATGAAGTTTTTTGTATATTTTAATAATACTTTTTCATATGATACAGACAAAAACAAATCAATTTCAACATATACTATGCGAAAAAAAATGATATGAGTATGAAGACATTAAAAATATACCGTTCACCTGCCTGGACATAAAAAATGCATAATTTTGGCGAAATACCCTTCAGAGCCTCCGGGTAAAAAACGCTCTAACAGGCGGTTAGTACACTCTGTGCCCGTTCAGAAGCTTCGAGTGATGCAACCAAACAACCAACTCGAGCGTAGGGTGAAAAACACTCTGACAGATTTTATGTCAATGTCGATGTCAAAAATACGCTAATTATTTATTATTTTATTAAATAACACTACTTTGAACTCTTTTAAGCCTAATACTAGGGAATTATAGTGATTTGTATGTGTTGTAATTATTTTTAAGCAGAAAAATGGATATTTACTGTTAATTTCATAGTAAGGATTAGTAATATTCTGCCCTTTGCTTGATCTTGATCGACAAGATACAAACTAAAAAAAAAGATAGCAACCGACCCGTTCTGAACCTCGGAGCGAGTGTGAAAAACACTCTCGGTTGCATTACTCTGACCCTCGGAACGCAACTCAGATGTTAGCCTCAGAAAGTAGCAGTGCTTTATCTGGAACGCAGGGAATATCTTTCAAAAATGACAGTTCTAGTTACCAACCGTAGTTAGCGAACTGGGACCCGATTCTCAAGCCATAGAGATAATGTCGAATTCGACATATGTCTAAATTAAATGGCGGATGTCGAATATTTCTCAGTTTCCGTATTCTCAAAATGTCACGTTAGAGATATGTCTATGCCTAGCGTTCGACATGTCACGAGTGGTAGATAGCAATCGACATTTGAAAAGTCGAGTACGAGCTACAGTAATTGGTTATTTCTGTGTCTGTTTTACATAATTTGTTGGAACTTTTTTTACGATTTTAGTTTATGTATGTATTTTAATTGCTAACACATTTAATTAATATGAATAATCGATGATTATTATAACAACTGTTGTTAATGTATAGTAGAAGAAGCTCGGTTTTAGTGGAATTACCATTACATATATGCATTTAAGAACTTTCGCTTATCTAAAGAATTAGTTAACATTGTAATATATTTAGTCAATCCAAGTCTTATTGACTTCTCCCAAACAATTTAATTCCTCTGCTATACATTTCCACTTTTGTTCGGATTTTTTTAGTAAGTCCCCGAAAATTTGGCCTTACAAAGTTCTTCAACCTTTAACTGACAAAGCCACGAATTCTGTGCTGAAGTGGGGTATTGTTTTTTATAGTCCATTATAGATTTATACCGCATCTCTAATAATTCTGTTTTCTTAAAATATTCAAAAATGTTACAAATACAAAACACGATGTTTTGAAACATTTCAACGTTTCGAACGATGTGAAAAAGGTTAACAATACGCTTCGTAAAGCCGCGTTGACATGCTTAAAGTCTGCTTTGAGAAAGTTACTTTAATGACAACTTGGACGCTCCTTTTTTTGTTTTTTTTGATCGTATAAATCAACAAAACGTAACCATTCAATTTTTATGGGTGTGGTTGCATGCATGCAAACAAAAAAACCCATTCAACTCGTTTGCACTGCTCACGGAAGTAAGCATTAAGATCAATTTTTGACCGAGCTTTTGATCTTTGAGTCTGTCAAATGTCAATTTGATCAATCAATGTTATTTGAAAATAAAAATTGAAGGGCGGCGTGTATTGTCCCTCCAGTATCTTTACAGAGCACTTCTGTATCTATTGTAGATATACCTAATGAAAAAAATAATTCGAAGAAATTAAATTCCGCTGGAAACTAACGTTAACTTTGTCATTGACAGTTCTAGAGACAGTGCACTCCTCTTTTCTGTCATACCGCTTACAAATGCGCATATTATGAGCAATTTTGAGCCGAATTTTTGCACGCAAAACGCGCACACGAGCGCTGATATCAAATTTCGGACCGCACCCTCATAGTCATTCGACATACATCTCTATTGCCAGCGAGAATACGATTTTTTCATATTATAGACATTTTTGAGAGATTATTAGTAGATGCAATGTAATAGAGATATGTGGAATTAGAGATATCTCTAAAAAACTGAGAATCGGCCCCCTGGCCTGAGGCGCGTTCAGGGCCTTCGCGCGAAGTACAACTTTTCGCTCTAACCCCGTTCAATGCCTTCGAGCGTGACAACCGGGTGAAACAACCGGCCCGTTCAAGACCTTTAAGTGTCGGCGCGAGTTACAACCGAACAACCATCGAATTTGATGGTTGTAAAACGCTCTGACGTTTATGACTGAAATACTCTTACGTGATTGGATGATATTGGCGGCCATATTCTATAATGTCATCTACTAGAATGAGAGAGAAATAAAAAATCATGTGAAAGAGGGAGATAAAAGATTTGGTTGCTGCAATCCGTTCAACGCCTTTGAGCGAGTTAAAAAACAACCGGACAACTACACCCAGAGGCGCTGAACGCGCCTCTGCTGAGCCGAAAAGGTGGGTTATTGTCTATAAAAATTTCTATCAGCCATTGCGCCGTGAACTTAAGCCATAGAAAACATTTACTCTACGAGTAGGGTTGCCAGATGTGTTTGAAAGAAAAAACGGACAAATTTAATTTTTTTTTATTAGGAGAATAATTTATTTGTTAATTCTTCATGTACAATGTGTACAAAGGTGGACTTAATACTATAGGCATTCTCTACCAGCCAACCTTAGGGTAAAATCATGATAATTTGGATTTCTTTACAGATTTTATGGGTTACAACGAGACATAAGCACATAAGACTGTACCTACCGACCACCGACTTCCTTATATAAAGGAGTAAGTAATGAATGGGCTGCGACTCAAATTGAAAACGATCGCGTTAGATTTTTTCATAGACAATAACCCCCCAGTACTTATATTCAGGAGAATATTATGAAGGTTCCTTTCCGTTTCATGCATACTACTCGTAGTTGTCATGATTAAAAATATTGTTTTAGAAATAAAACTTATCTCTAATAACTTATCTAAGCATTTTAAGAGACTATTAAGTGATTGAAGATCACTGCAAAGCAAGATTCACAAATGATCAACAAATGAGGAAGGCATTGTTCTCACCCAAAAAGAGATCCGAGGAAACTTTTTGATGAATTTAACTTTTTCTCCGCCTCCGCCATCAACTGCATTGCTTTTTGTTCATTGTCTGCCATCTTCGTGACAATTTTCTAGCACTATTCACTAACAAAAGTCTTCAAATTTCACTAAAATTTACAATTTATTGATAAAATGTCGTCAGCACCGAACCAAAAATTCGTCGCTGTCATCGATTGGTACATTCGGTGTTGTCAGTACAAATAATTTCATTTCATTAGCACTAGCAGCGTTCACAATTTTCACAATAGAAAAACTCCTTTTTATATAGAATGAATAGGACTAGATAGGACTTGACAGGAAAAAGGGTGTGCAAACACCGGGAAGCCGGACAGCAGCCAGTATAGCAGAGATGGATAAACCAGCTAGCTGAGACGAACATGTGGAAAAAGGGGGCCGGAAACTCTTTTGTTGTGAGATTTTGCGTCATAATGTTAATTAATACTTTATTTTATACTTTATTATTATTATTATTATTAATAATAAACAAATCAGTTGTTATGTCACGGCCGGTTCGTTTGGGAGGCGGAAAACTCTTCGCCCTTAATCGTAACCAAACTACGGGTTGTAACTACGTCCGTGATACACGGAGCCAGAATCGCACGTTGGAACTACCTTAACCTAAGTAATAAACAAACAAACTCACTATAGCAAGTGTCCCATACAGCACCTCAACAGCAGCGGAGAGAGGAGCGCTCCTTTGTGGTCAAAGCCCAGCCATGGACCCTGAATATCTTCTAGAAACACTTGCTCACAACACAGTGGACGTGACAAGCAATTACACATACACAGGGTGGCATAAATAGATACTTAAATAAGGTAATAATTAGATTCGCGAGTCGGGCGCATTTCACTCATGCGCACTGTCACCGACCTATCAATACGCGAGATAGTATGCGACTAACTTCACTAATCTAGCGCGTGCCCTAGATTTCCGAACATCAGTCATTAACTTAGTGTATAATACGCACGACCTTTTGGAACTGAGATACTGCACTCTTATTTTGGGTCGCAGCACGCGACGTGGGCAGGAACGACCACGTGAGGGGTCAAATGTAAAAAGTCTAACACCGTCTTAATTTAGCTGAACACGCATCTAAAAAGGCTATGTCCGGCCTTATCCCGACGCCTGGTAACCTTAGACAGGAGTGAGCGAGCGACGCGACGGTACAACCTAAAACAATAGTTAGAGACGTACCTAGCGATCAAAGAGTAGGTACCTAAGTAATCACTACGTTTTAATAGGTTTTAGTAGTATCTCTATTTAGTTTGTGGTTTCAGTAAAGTTCACTTCTATCAGGTCCGAATAGCAATAGACTTCTAGTGTGAATACGGACTCGGGTCCGAAGTCACTCTGTGTACTATGGCTAAATGGGCAATGCCAGAGACGTGAAAAAATAAAAAAAGCATTTAAAATGTTTCGGTCCGTGCGGTCCGAAGCTGTGGGGCTAGCACGCAGGAGAATCGAATCGAGGAGTTTGTATGGCAATTTTGGTGGTAAGTGGCAGAACTAATAAAATTGCCATACAAACTCCTCGATTCGGATTTCGATTCGATTTTCGATTCTCCTGCGTGCTAGCCCCACTGTGCCACTTTTAAGGTATTTGTGTTCTGTGGTCCGAAGATACGTACTTGAGATCTTCAGATACGTACGTTCAATAATACTATCTCCTACTTAGTCTGTAAGTCCGAAGCATCCATCGCCGAAATCCTCAGAAGAATAACTCATGGAATAATTACTCAAACAGGAATGAGCTCTTCAAAATATTGTTGTTCTTTATTTCTACCTTGCGTTTCATTTGTAACAATTAGCGCGGCTAAAAATGTCAACATTTCTTATAAGAAACGCAAAACGAGGCTAACATCAGAGCTGCGTTCAGAACCTACGCTCGAGTGCACTCCGAGTGCACTCTGACAGCAACCAACCCGTTCAGGGTGATTCACCCAAGACATCGAATTTTGCCTAATTTCCATGGTATTTTTTTTTTGTTCGTTTCATTTAAATTTAATTGGTCAATGGATAAAGGAGTGAAAATTGTTTTAATATATTAAAGAGGGGTCTTACACAACATTATATAACAAAAGTTATTTGATTATGAAATTCTGCTATCCAAGGAAATTAGGAAAATACCAAGGAAATTATAAAAGCGCTCCAAGGAAATTATGAGTTTGCCATGGAAATTAAAAAAAGTACACAAACGAGTATACTCGTACTTAATCATTTCTTATTTACTTACTTATAAAACTATAACAAAATATTTTGGTCTTAATACAGTAAAATACAAATCAGTTATTATTCTTAACTAAGTAAAACACAGTAAATAACGTTACGGAAAACAACTAAATAAAAATATGAAGATTATTTAATATGAAAAATCATATCTGCCAAGTGCTAACCTGCAAATTAAAAATGTCACTACAAAACTAAAAAAAATCTCTAAGCTTGCACATTGAACAAACATAAAATAACCTCTTATTCGGTGTTAAAAACAATAAAAAAATTATTTATATTAATTCGAATAATAAATTTAAATTCAACATATAGTATAAGTATTCAAGTTGGATTATTACATGATCACTTTTCCACGTCAAAGAAGTTATGCCAATGGTTGACAAGTCTACGGCGGCTGGGAGACCTTGTACTGGAAAGAACCAGAAAAAAAACCAGCAGGGGCTATATTTTTTCCCTGTATTGTTACAGTAATCAATTGAAAGCTGACCTTAATGTTTTAATTATTTTTGTTTTTCTTTTTGTATTGGTACTTCCCAAAAGTTGATTTTGACACTGTTGAAGAAATACTAGGGCAAGAAGCTGGCGCAGTATCGTAATTCCTTAAGGCAAAGATCGACTCCATCATACTCGAGGGCAAAACGCCTAAAGTATGGCACGGGTGCGAGGTGGCACTTTTCTTCAAAAAGGGCGACAAGGCTCAGTTGAAGAACTATAGACCCATCACGCTCCTGAGTCTGAGTCTCGCGCGCAGGTTTGACGACTTCCAGCTTCCCGAACAAGCCGGATTCCGAAAAGACCACATCATACGCTGCGGCAGGTTATACAGAAGGCTGAGAAGCATAATTTGCCACTATGCTTGGCGTTTGTGAACTATGAGAATGGCTTCGATTCTGTCGAGACCTAGGCCGTACTTAGTTCATTCCAGAGGTGCCAAATAGACTATGGGTACATCCAAGTGTTGCAGTCATTGTACGAAAACGCCACCATGTCAGTCAACTTTCAGGACCAAAAGTCGAAACCAATACAACTTCAGCGCGGTGTGAGACAGGGTGACATTATATCGCCGAAACTGTTTACAGCTGCTTTAGAGGATGTACCTATTTAAGCTTTTGGATTTAACAGGACTCGGCATCAACATAAACAGCGAGTACAGAACTCACCTTCGTTTTGCTAATGATATCGTAGTTATGGCTCAGACCGTGAAAGATCTTGGCACAATGCTCGAAGACCTCTGTAGAGTTTCCGCACAAGTGGGTCTTGAAAAAAACATGGACAAGACTAAAATTATGTCGAATTCCCATGTAACCCCAATCCTGTGAATGTTGGAGGCTCTAACACTGGAAGTTGTTGACGAATATGTTTACTTGGGGCAAATCGTCCAGCTCGCTAAGTTCAACTTCCAGAAAGAGGTAAATCGACGAATGTAACTTGGCTGGGCAGCATTCGGGAAGCTACGCAGCATATTCTCGGCCCATCGACCGCACACTGTTTCAAGACCAAAGTCTTCAATCCGTGAGTGTTGCCAGTGATGACGTACGGAACCGAGACGTGGCCGCTTAAAATGGGTTTCATAAAAAGGCTCAAAGTCACTCAAAGGGCAATGGAGAGGGCTATGCTCAGGGTTTCTCTACGTGATCACATCAGAAATAATGAGATCCGTAGAAGAACTAGAGTTACCGCCATAGCCCAAAATAGGCAGTGGGCAGGACACATCGCTCGCAGGACTGACGGCCGTTGGGGCAGAAAGGTCCTCGAGTGGCGGCCGCGTACAGGAAGACACAGCGTTGGTAGACCCCCCACAAAGTGGACCGACGATCTGGTGAAGGTCGCGAGAAGCCGCTGGATGCGGTAGGCGCAAGACCGATTGGTTTGGAGATCCCTGGGGGAGGCCTATATCCAACAGTGGACGTCTCTTGGCTGAAATGATGATGTGTGTAACGTCCATCTATATATTCCTAAAAAAAACTGACGCATTGGCTTGACATTACCTTAAAAAAAATGGTTTGTTTAGTATTATATATAATTTCCATGGCATTACCTAATTTCCTTGGCTAGTTTTGAACAAGGGACTACAAGGAAATTAGGACCAAGGAAATTAGATTTAAGCCTAAAAACACCAGAGACAGGTAAATATTAACCTTATTTATATAATGCGATTCAAATTGAGAGTTCAGCCCTATGGACACTCCTTTTGTATTAATAAATGATCAAATGAATCCATTCCACAACTACGCAAAAGCGGCCAAGGAAATTAACTTTTCAATAAACCAAAGCCCAAGAAGGCAACTATTTACGCGACTAGCGCGAAACCGATGAACAGCACACACATAGCTGTCTCGACGGCCCCTCGGGGCGGAATGGATGAATGAATCGGTGCAGACCGTTACGTTCAAACGCTTTGCGTTTTGTTACTACAACGTTCGAAATATCGGCCCAAGGAAATTATGATTTTGAAGAGGACAAAAACAAATCTTCACTTCAGCCTTATCCTTCAACTGTAAAATATGAAAAGTTATACTTTTTTAATAGCTATATGTTTTTTTAACATAAAATAAGTCATATTGGAGTTAAATATCGTAACACTTAGATGATATGTATCTACATCAATAAATATTATGTTAATGGACATACCAAGGAAATTAGACAATCAGGTTTTGATGAAGTTTTTTGTATATTTTAATAATACTTTTTCATATGATACAGACAAAAACAAATCAATTTCAACATATACTATGCGAAAAAAAATGATATGAGTATGAAGACATTAAAAATATACCGTTCACCTGCCTGGACATAAAAAATGCATAATTTTGGCGAAATACCCTTCAGAGCCTCCGGGTAAAAAACGCTCTAACAGGCGGTTAGTACACTCTGTGCCCGTTCAGAAGCTTCGAGTGATGCAACCAAACAACCAACTCGAGCGTAGGGTGAAAAACACTCTGACAGATTTTATGTCAATGTCGATGTCAAAAATACGCTAATTATTTATTATTTTATTAAATAACACTACTTTGAACTCTTTTAAGCCTAATACTAGGGAATTATAGTGATTTGTATGTGTTGTAATTATTTTTAAGCAGAAAAATGGATATTTACTGTTAATTTCATAGTAAGGATTAGTAATATTCTGCCCTTTGCTTGATCTTGATCGACAAGATACAAACTAAAAAAAAAGATAGCAACCGACCCGTTCTGAACCTCGGAGCGAGTGTGAAAAACACTCTCGGTTGCATTACTCTGACCCTCGGAACGCAACTCAGATGTTAGCCTCAGAAAGTAGCAGTGCTTTATCTGGAACGCAGGGAATATCTTTCAAAAATGACAGTTCTAGTTACCAACCGTAGTTAGCGAACTGGGACCCGATTCTCAAGCCATAGAGATAATGTCGAATTCGACATATGTCTAAATTAAATGGCGGATGTCGAATATTTCTCAGTTTCCGTATTCTCAAAATGTCACGTTAGAGATATGTCTATGCCTAGCGTTCGACATGTCACGAGTGGTAGATAGCAATCGACATTTGAAAAGTCGAGTACGAGCTACAGTAATTGGTTATTTCTGTGTCTGTTTTACATAATTTGTTGGAACTTTTTTTACGATTTTAGTTTATGTATGTATTTTAATTGCTAACACATTTAATTAATATGAATAATCGATGATTATTATAACAACTGTTGTTAATGTATAGTAGAAGAAGCTCGGTTTTAGTGGAATTACCATTACATATATGCATTTAAGAACTTTCGCTTATCTAAAGAATTAGTTAACATTGTAATATATTTAGTCAATCCAAGTCTTATTGACTTCTCCCAAACAATTTAATTCCTCTGCTATACATTTCCACTTTTGTTCGGATTTTTTTAGTAAGTCCCCGAAAATTTGGCCTTACAAAGTTCTTCAACCTTTAACTGACAAAGCCACGAATTCTGTGCTGAAGTGGGGTATTGTTTTTTATAGTCCATTATAGATTTATACTGCATCTCTAATAATTCTGTTTTCTTAAAATATTCAAAAATGTTACAAATACAAAACACGATGTTTTGAAACATTTCAACGTTTCGAACGATGTGAAAAAGGTTAACAATACGCTTCGTAAAGCCGCGTTGACATGCTTAAAGTCTGCTTTGAGAAAGTTACTTTAATGACAACTTGGACGCTCCTTTTTTTGTTTTTTTTGATCGTATAAATCAACAAAACGTAACCATTCAATTTTTATGGGTGTGGTTGCATGCATGCAAACAAAAAAACCCATTCAACTCGTTTGCACTGCTCACGGAAGTAAGCATTAAGATCAATTTTTGACCGAGCTTTTGATCTTTGAGTCTGTCAAATGTCAATTTGATCAATCAATGTTATTTGAAAATAAAAATTGAAGGGCGGCGTGTATTGTCCCTCCAGTATCTTTACAGAGCACTTCTGTATCTATTGTAGATATACCTAATGAAAAAAATAATTCGAAGAAATTAAATTCCGCTGGAAACTAACGTTAACTTTGTCATTGACAGTTCTAGAGACAGTGCACTCCTCTTTTCTGTCATACCGCTTACAAATGCGCATATTATGAGCAATTTTGAGCCGAATTTTTGCACGCAAAACGCGCACACGAGCGCTGATATCAAATTTCGGACCGCACCCTCATAGTCATTCGACATACATCTCTATTGCCAGCGAGAATACGATTTTTTCATATTATAGACATTTTTGAGAGATTATTAGTAGATGCAATGTAATAGAGATATGTGGAATTAGAGATATCTCTAAAAAACTGAGAATCGGCCCCCTGGCCTGAGGCGCGTTCAGGGCCTTCGCGCGAAGTACAACTTTTCGCTCTAACCCCGTTCAATGCCTTCGAGCGTGACAACCGGGTGAAACAACCGGCCCGTTCAAGACCTTTAAGTGTCGGCGCGAGTTACAACCGAACAACCATCGAATTTGATGGTTGTAAAACGCTCTGACGTTTATGACTGAAATACTCTTACGTGATTGGATGATATTGGCGGCCATATTCTATAATGTCATCTACTAGAATGAGAGAGAAATAAAAAATCATGTGAAAGAGGGAGATAAAAGATTTGGTTGCTGCAATCCGTTCAACGCCTTTGAGCGAGTTAAAAAACAACCGGACAACTACACCCAGAGGCGCTGAACGCGCCTCTGCTGAGCCGAAAAGGTGGGTTATTGTCTATAAAAATTTCTATCAGCCATTGCGCCGTGAACTTAAGCCATAGAAAACATTTACTCTACGAGTAGGGTTGCCAGATGTGTTTGAAAGAAAAAACGGACAAATTTAATTTTTTTTTATTAGGAGAATAATTTATTTGTTAATTCTTCATGTACAATGTGTACAAAGGTGGACTTAATACTATAGGCATTCTCTACCAGCCAACCTTAGGGTAAAATCATGATAATTTGGATTTCTTTACAGATTTTATGGGTTACAACGAGACATAAGCACATAAGACTGTACCTACCGACCACCGACTTCCTTATATAAAGGAGTAAGTAATGAATGGGCTGCGACTCAAATTGAAAACGATCGCGATAGATTTTTTCATAGACAATAACCCCCCAGTACTTATATTCAGGAGAATATTATGAAGGTTCCTTTCCGTTTCATGCATACTACTCGTAGTTGTCATTGTTAAGGCAGTGGTGTCAGATACTGGCATGGGCAGCGAAATAAAAATGTAGCACTGCTGTATACGTCTCGTTTATTATTCCCAATAAAGCAGCACGTATAAATTGTCCAGAATAATCACAATGAACATTGATTACAATAATTACAATAAATTATATTTCAGCTTCTTCGGTAAGCACATTTCGATAGAGAGATTGTCAATGTCAAGACAGAAAAAAAAAAAGGAACGTCAGACTGTAAGCGACTTCGCACACGTACTATTGGCCACATAATAAAGGCTGTCACACATGTGAACCATACATCAAGTTTACATTATCTTCTACACTTCCCCTTATGGTTCACAGTGTTAAAATAGTGTACAAACAAATAAGTCTACAAACATGTCAATAAATGTACACAAAGTCAATTATAACATACACAAACATAAATACAGGACAGTAGTTAAAACTATTATTAATTTATATTCATTGCCTCCACAAAACAATTATGTTTTAATTTACCCAGTGGTTTTGTAAGTACATCTGCGAGCATTTTATCTGTAGGTAAGTATCTAACACAAATAACATTTTCCTTAATCAGGTCTTTTACATAGTGATATCGCAAGTCGATATGTTTTGTTCTTTTATGACTGAGTTCTTTACATTGTAATAGTTTCTGAGCACTCTGATTATCATTATAGATAATACAATTCAAACTATAAGGTATGAGCTCAGACAACAAGTTTTTGATAAAAGAAATATCTTTGCAAACATCACCGATCGCCAGATATTCGGCTTCAGTGCTCGAAAGAGCTACACACTTCTGCTTACGAGACTCCCAATTTACAGTATCACTTCCTAACTTAACCACATAACCAGTATAGGACTTCCTATCATTTAAATCATTGGCCCAGTCTGCGTCAGTATAGCCAAACAACGACCAATCCCTACTTTTATGAAAACATAAACTATAGTGAATTGTACCAGCCAAATAACGCAGTATACGTTTCGCTGCTAACCAATGAGTTCTATCGAAGCAGTTGTTAAACTGGCTTAAGACACTGCAAGCATAAGATATATCGGGTCTCGTGCATACAGACAGATACATCAAGCATCCCAATAATTGCCTATAATTATACATCTCGTCTTGTAAATTTTCACCATTACTAGACTTTAGAAGCTTACAATTAACTTCCATAGGTGTTGATACAGCTTTACAATTATTCATGCCAAACCTAGTCAACAGTTTTCTTATGTACTGACTTTGATCAAGTTTTAGTAAACCCTTTGACTTATCTCTTAATACATTTATCCCTAAACAACTCTTAAGGGGACCCAAATTCTTAATATTAAATTTATTCTGTAAAACAGTAATTATATCTTTCTTAATTGAGCTATTGGGGCCATAAAATAAATAGAAGTCATCTACATACAATGCGATGATGACTAAATCAGTCCCAGATTTGCGAATATAAACGCAAGGTTCACATTTACTTTGTACAAAACCATGATCACATAATAAGTCATGTATTTTACAATTCCACATTCTACTCGCTTGCTTAAGACCATAAATACATTTTCGCAATAAGCAAACCTTATTATTATTTTCACAAAAACCAACTGGCTGTTCCATATAGATAGTCTCATTCAAATCACCATGGAGGAATGCTGTCGCTACATCCAAATGGTCAATATCTAAATCTAAATTATTAGCAATTGAGAACAAAATACGCATAGTGGAGTGACGTACTACAGGAGAAAATGTGTCATTATAATCGAGACCCTCACACTGTGAATATCCCCTGGCAACTAATCTAGCCTTAAATCGATCAAATTTGCCAGATGCATCATGCTTAATTTTATATACCCATTTACATTCAACAATATTTACATTACTGGGTCTGTCGACTAACTCCCAAACATTATTCTCTAAAAGAGACTTGTACTCACTTAACATCGCGTCCTCCCATTGCTTATGGTTCGGGCTTTTTATAGCCTCCTCATAGGTTGATGGCTCATCCAAGGAGAAATTGTTGTGTTGTACCAAAAGAGATGACATATCAAAATCTGCAAACCTTGGTGGTGGTACATTACGAGTGGATCGGGTAGGGCGGCCAGGTGGAACAGCAACGGTCACAGGACGAGTCGCAGCTTCCCCTCCAACGGCCTCGCCAGCAGAAGACATGACATCATCTTCACTGCTCGAACCCGTACAATACTCTCCTTATTTCATTAGGTATCCAAAACTTTTGCGTGTGAAGTCGTCTGTAAATGTTACAAGGTATCTCGCACCTCCCCAGCTAGTTTCTTGCATTGGACCACATACATCTGAGTGTATGAGCTCAAGTGGAGAACTTGCACGCTTGGCTTCACCTTTCGGGTAAGGTACGGCCGATAACTTCCCCTCTAGGCAAGCAGTGCAGTTTTTCAGTGCACCATCTTCAGTCTGAAACAATTTGTTAGTTGTTTGGTTTTGTAATCTAGACATACCTGTCAAACTGAGATGCCCAAGTCGATAATGCCACAACTCCAATGCTGAAACAGCCTCTGTAGCACTCGGTGCATTCTGCCTATCACGCAGGATCAAAGAGTGCATCTTATTTTGCGAGTTACCGACTGACCCACACACACTACCTTTTAATTTATAAATACCATTAACACAAGATGCTTTGGCTATACAGTTTCCAGAGATTTTACAATCTACATAAATATAGCAACCGTTCCTATCAAAATGCACACTATGACCATCATCAACAAGCTTACTGACTGAAATCAAATTGGCAGACAATTTAGGCACATACATAACATTTTTAAGGCTATTTACCATGTTATCACATTCCAAAGTTATGTCACCAACACAGTTTGATTTCAATTGTTCATTATTTGCAGTGTACACCGTGTAGTTGCAGTCTTTTGATTTCGTAATCAAGTCCATCTGATTGCACATGTGACATGAACTTCCCGAATCAATATAAAAATCAGCAGCAACACTCCGTGCCAAAAACGCAGTCGCAGTCCCCATTTTGTCAATCTCCTTCTTTTTGTCTCGCTTCAGCTTAAAGCATCGAGCTTTCATATGTCCAAGTTTTCCACAATAATGGCATTTTGTCTGTGGCTTCTTCTTTAGATCAGCATGATCAGCATGTTTACGGCTAGAATAAAAAGCACAGCCATTCTCACCATTTACTGTGGTGGTATTCATATTTGATTTGCGGTATTCTTCCTGAAGAAGTCGGGCGCGAACCGCTTCACTCGTAAGTGTGCCAGCCAAACTTGCAGTCTCGAGATTCGTCACAACTGTATCATACTCCTGAGGCAGACCCATAAGTAAGACCTCGGCGATTTCACTGTCGTCGACAATGCGTCCAATGTCTGATAGTTGATGTACTATGGACATAATTTCATTTACATAATCCGCCATGGAATAAAACTTATCAAACTGAGTACTATGAAGTCTGCGAAGAAGAACAACTCGCCTGAACAGCCCTTTGTCCTCTAATGTATTTTGGAGGTTATCCCAAGCACATTTTGCTGTCGCCGCACTCCGCACGTATTGAAACATCATTGGAGTTAGCGATAAACATATTCGTGCCAATGCTCTTTGATTTTTAGATATATCGGGGTCAGTGCCCTCAACGCAGCCCCACAAACCTTCAAGTAACAGCAGATTTTTCATGACAAATTTCCATGATGCGTAGTTGCCGACGCCGCCAAGCTTCTCAACAATCATGCCATGGCCTCCATTGATAACAGGCTGCTGGGTAACCCTTTCTTCATAGTTATCGCTAGCACGTGCTGTCGACATCTTGTCGAATCAGCACACCAAAACGCAAAGCAATGTGCTATGTAGCCGGCGCCTTCGCTCCGCCACAAATATTCCGCTGCCTGCCACCAGTTATTCGTTTTACAAATCTTTCTGATAGGTAATCTACTTTTCCTTTTCGGGGATTCTCTTTGTCCCTGGGCCCATAACCTGTTAAGGCAGTGGTGTCAGATACTGGCATGGGCAGCGAAATAAAAATGTAGCACTGCTGTATACGTCTCGTTTATTATTCCCAATAAAGCAGCACGTATAAATTGTCCAGAATAATCACAATGAACATTGATTACAATAATTACAATAAATTATATTTCAGCTTCTTCGGTAAGCACATTTCGATAGAGAGATTGTCAATGTCAAGACAAAAAAAAAAAAAGGAACGTCAGACTGTAAGCGACTTCGCACACGTACTATTGGCCACATAATAAAGGCTGTCACACATGTGAACCATACATCAAGTTTACATTATCTTCTACAGTCATGATTAAAAATATTGTTTTAGAAATATAACTTATCTCATTAGGTTATTTTTATCAAATGATTAACTCCACAATAAATAGAAAAAAGAATATTAGTCCAGTTAAGAGGATTGTGAAGCTGTAAATTTTCATACAAAAAGCGATAACGCTTTTCTCCCTCTAAACATAGTCCAATTTTCATAATTTTTGGAAATCTTGTAGATATAATGAAAAACTAGGTTTGTACGTTTTGATTTTGTAGAAATATTGCTCAGAATATAAGTTATTAGCATCTAAATATCTATATTTTCGACTTAAAAACTACCTTGAATATTTTTGTCTTTTTTTGACTAAATTATACTGAATTACAAAAAAAGCAAAACGTACAAACATAGATTAAGGTATACTGAATCTAATGAGACCAAAAGCGTCTAATTTTATAAAGGTTTAGGGGGGTAAAACAGTTATCGCCCGAAACAATATTTCAAACAGGAATTGTAGGCAATTTCGACCATTTCTTGCAACTCTCTCTATCGCACGATACGGGTCGGGGGCAGGGGTATAATGTAGTGATAGTGATGCGACATAATGTTATCGTAGTTATTGTCGCCTAGGGAGGAGAAAGTAATATCGATATATCGATCAATATTGAAAGTTATTACTCAAGTCGGAACTATTAATCTTCACAAATATCTTATACATGAAAAAGTAAATATCTTTTTGAATACGTTTATTGATTTTAGTGTTTTATTTTAAAGATTTTATTTCAATACAAATTTCCTTATTTAAGGGTTAGCAGCCTGTAGCCTGTTAACTTTACTGTAAATTCCCAAAAACAAAAAAGGAAAAAAATGTAAGTATGTTAGTAGTTGTTTGTTATAATAAATTATGTGCCATAAAGACACAAACTCAAAATAAATTCGTATTTTGTTTCTTGTGATAGGTATTTGTTATGCGGGGTGCGATGTCAGACAACCTCCTTGTGGTGCACCCTGGGCAACCCGGCAGATTCTCTGCCGCGGGCTAATAGTCTGACGAGAGGACCCCTATGGAGGGGGGGCGTGGGATGGCTGGGCTTAGCCCGGCGGGTCACTTCGTGTGGCCACCCGCTTCATGCGGGGAAGAGCGAAGTCCCCTCTTCTTATGTTAAGAAGAGGTGTGGCTTTCGCTGGAAATCGATTTCGGCTGGCGGAGGTGAGGAGATTCTTATCGCCATGGTGCTTTGCACCTTCTGGGGATTTTCCCTGAGCTTCGGCTCACCGCGCGGCGGTGGATCCAGTGGGGTCTGCCGTCGGGCAACCCGTTACCCGCACTGAGCGGGCCGGGGGGGGGTTCGGCGCACTGAGCGTCGGACCGCGTGGAAGACAACCACAATAAAAAACCAACTTCGGGGTGTAGAGCGGCGCAATTCTGTGCCGCTCCACAAAGTAGCTGAGCCAGGTGGGGAGTCCGGCAACGGACATGTCACAGGCAGGGGGTCAGCGGGAATAAGGCCTGGCTGTTGTCCCCTTCCCCTTGTCTTGTGACGGACGGAGGAGCTGTTGGGGGGGTTTTTAGTGGGTAGGCCCGGGCCGTGTAAGGTCTGGGGAGTCCCACATATCCTCGTGGTTTGGCTCAACCACGAGGAATGCGTCAATGCATTTTCCCCCCTCCCAAAAAAAAAAAAAAAGGTATTTGTTATGCAATGTATGAAGTTGGAGCAGCTAAAAACGTGTAATAGACTATGCAAGTAGCGTTATTTTTAATATTATTTTATTTGAATTTTATTCCTCTAAAGCTGGGCTCTAAGGTTTTACTCGCGTTATGGAATCTACGATTGTATAAAAAATACAAACGACAAAGTACCTAAATAATATACGAGTATGTAGGATAGGCAGGGTAGGCATATATGAGAAGAAGGCACCCTTCGTACGGTTTTTAAGTTTTTTTTTTCATTTTAACTATAAAATTTAAAGCAGCTGATTACATATACTAATAGTTATTTTTTAACAGACTTCAAAAAAGGAGTTTCTCAATTCGATGCGTATGTTTTTTTTTGTGTGTGTGTGTTACGCGATTACGCCGCCAATTGCGGACCGATTTTCAAAATTCTTTCTGTATTCTAAAGATTATACTCCAAGGGTGGTCCCATTGTTACCAAAGTTAGGATCTGATGATGGGTTCCCATAAAAATGGAGGGAAATCCTTAAATTTTCCTCAAAAATAATATAAGAATAGGTACAGACAACATTACATTTCTATATTGAAGTCGGTGCTAAACGATGATCTCCTAGAAAGTCTTAAAATTTGGCACCGTCTTCAATAATGATATGTGTCATGTTGTCTGTACCTATTCTTATACTATTTCTAACTTTTCAGTGTTTTTGTAGTCCATTTTTATATTTATTGTAAAATTTTTTTTTACATACGACAGGAAAGCTCTTGGCCTTCATCTCACCTGCTGGTATGTGAAGATAATGTTGAAGGTGGAAGTGAGCTTCACCTGGACTCCTCGACAGCTGAGGAACTGGCTCTCTCACCTCTAATTATCGAAACACAACAATTCTATTAACATTGTTATTATGGCGATAAACTTAGGTAAGACGGTGGTAGCTAGCCAGGTGTGCTCAGAAGCCCTACCACCAACCAAACGGAGCAGAAAAGCTTTTGTCCCCGTGCGGAATCGAACTCCGGACGGACCTCCCGATCAACATCCGGTGGCCTCAACCACTAGACCACGGAGGTGGTAAAAATTAGAATTCTAAGACTATTAGTATAACTACCCGAGATTAGTGTATAAAAATGAGAGGTATTTTTTATTTGATGCATAATTATTACTTTATATTTTTTAAATCCCTGCTCCTATTTAGTTTGTATGTAAAAGTATTAATTTATCTATCTAAAATAATCGTTTTTTTTTTATTTATTTTTAAGTTAACAAGAGGTCTGTTCTTGTTTAAACAATTGTAAATGTCATTTTATGTTTAGTGTTTATTTTTTTCATAAAAGGATCCATTTTACATTGATTCACATCTCAAATGAAAATCATTTTAATTCAGTATAACACTCATCTTACAAAAAGTAATTTTCTTTAGACAGGTAAATGTACGATAGATAGGTACTTTCATAACAAATAACAGCTCAGTCCTACAAAGTAGGACTTGGTAGGGATACCAAGTAGGTAAGTGCCTACATGGTGCCTACACTATAAATTTCAAAGGAAAACTGAAATAATTTACGAAACTTATCTTACCTACTCAAATAAGTATTATAAAAAAAAAGATGCAACTATGTTTGTATTTTTGTTTGTAATTAATAAACTCAAAAACTAGCTCACTGGGAAGTCTCGGCGTAATTATTGTTAAAATGATTTTTAGAAATAAAGCAATTTTAATTTATTATATTTTTTATTTTTAAAAACTACTAGGCTGATTTTAAAAATTTTTTGGCTAATAGAATGCTACATTATCACTGAGTAATATAAGGTTATAAAATAATTTTTCCTACGGGTAAACAAAATTCCCTCACGAAAAACGAAAATAACGAAGGTAAAGTTGCGAGCGGAAAGGCAGTCAGGAATACCTAAGCAACGCAAAACATTACAAACGGTAAAATAATGATCTCGAGTTCTCGCGCCGAGGAGTCGCGCGCTGCTGTCGTTGTGTGCGTGAGAATTTGCGCGTGTTGTATTTGTGGTGTAAACGCCAGACGGGAGGCCGAGCGGTGTGAAACAGATAGCATTTTAGAAAATACCTACTCGCGCCGCGCACGATTACTTCACAATCCTCTTAAATTAAATTATAATTCTGAAAATATATAAATTTTACAAATAACGACCCCAGCGACGAATTACCCCAGCTGAGCCACATCTCTGAAACGCGCGAACGACAAACTCTGAAACTTGCCGACAAACTCAAGACATTATATCGGATCCGCCACTGTGGAAAATAGATTGTTTGAGTATGTCGCTATAATGCCCAGTTTTTCGGCAAGTTTCAGAGTTTGATGCTTGCGCGTTTCAGAGATGCGTGTACTACTAGCCGCTGGTACAAACTCCTACCCAATAAAAAAAAATATTTCATTCTTTGGATTGGGGCTCGAAAAAAATATTGACAAATTATCACCTATTTTTATCAGTAAACGGATTTTAGCTACGTCGATTCATTTTCGAGATCCAGATGGCTCTAACTCAAACTACCTACCGCTACACTATTCCAGCAAACATATTTTCTCTACGTCGCTGTTTTCGAGATCTAGGTGGCTCAGTTGCAGCAACTTCGCTGCAGGTGAGCTCTGAAATGATAGATCGACAAACTCTGATAAACTGCCGCTTATCTATTTCAGCAAACAGATTTTCGCTATGTCGTTTAGTTTTCGAGATCCGTGTGGCTCAGCTGGGATAACGTTACCCCATCTGAGCCACACAGCCCCCTTAAACGCGAGCCCGGTGAACACTGAAACTAGTCCGACAAACTGCCGCCTATCCACGCCTATCTATATCAGCAAACAGATTTTCGCTATGTCTTTCCGATTTCGAGATCCATGAAACTCGCAAGCGACAAACTCTGAAACTTGCCGACAAACTCCGAAAAACTCAGGTCATTATAGCGGTATACTCAAACAATCTATTTTCCACCACTTTTTTTGTGGCTCAGGTGGGATCAGCCACACGCCACTACCAACGAACAAGGCAGTAAAAGAAAAACGTAGTTTTTTGGGTGATACAGAAATTTAACAAGACATAAATGAAACAACAATTTGAACTTATTTTTATTACATCTGTAATAATAGTCAACCGGCTATCGGAAATCCAACAAGATACACTTTGATAGAAAGCTTATATACCTACTTACTAAGGAATGATTTCTAAAGGACAGACGAAGATATAGGTACTTAACTTAGCTATGTCGAACGACCCGAAAACAAAGATATACTCTTGGCGTGACTTCTGTTTGGCTAATCATCACTGTTGATCATGAAGTCCAGTTAGCCCTGAAGGCTTAAAAAAAATATGAACATTTTATATTGTATTTAGGTAAGTAACTCCTGTTTATAACAGTGATAGAAATAGTCGACACATACGTGATTAGCAAAACGAAGCACACCATATAGTGGAAATCACATAACAAAGTTTATTTAACATCTAAACAATGTTCTTTTATAGACACTTATTGAGATTGAGACAGTGCTCCTATAATACTGTGATTAATAAGAATATATAATCTGTGCAGACAAATTGTGTAAAGCACTGTATTACATAATAGCTAGCCGATTTAAAAAATGGTAAAAATTACCGCAGATTCATTACAATATAGTTAGAAACGTATCGCGTAGCCATTATATAAAGCTGTGCATTATACAATATGACTGCGACATATCTATTATGATAATTATATTAATATAACAAGCTACGATATTAGCCACTTTTCGTAAGTTACTTAATGTGCCCAAAGTTAATCCTTAACTTTGCACTCATTAACACGCAGGGCCATAATTATAAATATACACTGATATAGTATTGTCATTGGATAAAGGGAGATTATATTTTAAGACAAGACATTTCAAATGGGTGAACCAACTAGTATCCTTCCGGTTTTGTATAATTACTTGTAAATACTTTAAGACCTATTTCAAATGCAATGTTTACACCCTGAAGTAACTATCAATCTATGAATATATATTTAATCTTTAATGTTATGTCTATACATTCTTTGACACGACAAACGTTAATCCACCCAAATATAAAAAAAACAGTTTATGGGAGATTACTTTACAGGTTATGCAGCAAAATAATAAAATAAAAAAATAACTTTATTTATAAAAGGTGAAATTACTGTTACTTTTAACTATAACACGACCCCAGTGCGCCTTGTAAAACGAAGGTGGAAAAGGACCCAAAAAAATAAATAAAAAACCAAAAATGTAATCATACTTGTTTATTCTTTTCATAAATAAACTAAAACGATATCTAAAGACGCGATGTATCTATAAAATAATAATAGTTGGGAATATTTACATTACAAAAAAAAACTGATTATTACATTAAATAATAGTAGAACAAAAATTAGAATAGAATAAAATATACAACTTAAAATTTTCAAACGACTATGAGTAGTGTTGCATTAATTGTATTTCTATCATCCCTTTTACTTACAAAATAAACATATAATCCTACTATTTCCAAAAAATTAATCAGTCAAATCGACCATTCATCACAGCATTACATACATCGAAAGTACACTATGGCCAACTGAAATATAAAATTATTGGGACAAGCATATTATTATTTAACTAAAGTTTGACCGCTTAAATGACTTTTCCCCATGGGATAACAACTAACGGGCAGGGTTATGGTAAGAGGGGTGTGGCAGCCCTCCCTAGACAAAAGTCACACTTTTGACTTTCCGAAGGTATTTCCCGGTATTTTAATTTTTCGGTTTCCTACTTTCCTTAACCATTTTTCCTATTATATCTGGCCTCTCTGTTACCCCTTGAAAGAACTGATTCATAAGCTATAGTCTCAACTGACAAATATTAGGTTGGGGAAAAAGTCTTTTCGCATTATAGTATGTATAAACTTGTAATAAAATCTCTTTGGCTATACTATTTGTATCTGGCTGGTTTTGGTATCATTGAAAGTTTAAATTTTAAAGAACATAATTCCAAATTCAAATTAGGAAAATGTGTGATTTTCATTTGTTTTTCGTACCGCCAAGATGAGTGAATCTAATGAAGAAATTCGATACATTTAAAAATTTTACTACAAAAAAGGTAAAAATGCAACGCAAGCCGCGAAAAAAATTTGCGATGTTTATGGACCTAGTGCAGTGTCTGTGAGAGTAGCACAAATTTGGTTTAAGCGTTTTCAATCCGGAAATTTTGATGTCAAAGATGCACGTCGCTCTGGTCGCCCTATTACAGATAAAATGGATGCCATTTTTGAAAAAGTGGAGCAAGATCGGCATGTCAGTAGTTACGACGTAGCTGAAGAACTGGGAATTGACCACAAAACAGTTTTGGCGCATTTGAAAAAAACTGGGTACACAAAAAAGCTCGACATTTGGGTACCTCACGAGCTCACTGAAAGAAACCTAATGAACCGTGTACTCATTTGTGATTCTTTATTACGACGTAATGAAACCGAACCATTTTTGAAGAAGCTGATAACTGGTGATGAAAAGTGGATCACGTACGACAAGAACGTGCGAAAAAGGTCGTGGTCAAAGGTCGGTCAGGCTTCACAGACTGTGGCGAAACCCGGGTTAACTCGCAACAAGGTGATGCTGTGTGTGTGGTGGGATTGGAAGGGCATTATTCATTATGAGCTGTTACCACCAGGCAGGACCATCGATTCTGAACTCTACTGCGAACAACTGATGAGATTAAAGCAAGAAGTTGAGAGAAAGCGGCCGGAATTAATCAACAGAAGGGGTGTGGTTTTTCATCATGATAACGCTAGACCTCACACATCTTTAGCCACTCAGCAAAAATTAAGAGAGTTTGGCTGGGAGGTGTTAATGCATCCGCCGTATAGTCCTGACCTTGCACCTTCAGATTTCCACCTGTTTCGGTCTCTTCAGAATTCTTTAGGCAGTGTCAGGTTAACATCACGAGAGGACTGCCAAAACCACTTGTCGCGGTATTTTGACCAGAAGTCCCAAAATTTCTATAGCAATGGGATCATGTCCCTACCTACAAGATGGCAAAAAGTTATCGAACAAAATGGTACCTACATACTTTAGTTAAATGTAAATAAACTATATTAAAACATGTTTTGAATTTTCTTAAAAAATGCGAAGAAACTTTTTCCCCAACCTATTATCAATATTTCATTTCTTCATGCAGTTCAATCGAACAAAATTATTAAAATAAAATATTGCACAATACTTAAACACATTAGCAATAATATAACTGCATAAAAATCCTCAAAAATAACAGATCTCACAAAAATCGACAAATGATATTTCATACCATTAATTTATTATCATATATTTTGCATTCTCAAGCCCGGGTAAATAACATTTTAACACTAACTAATAGGTACACCGATTATAGCACTAATTACAGAACAGACACTTGGCATTTATATAGTACTTGGAGCTAAGACACAACTAAATGCAGGTTGGATAGAATGGTCCAAGGGTGTTCACAGATTACAAAGGGAAAATAGCAGTTACATGTACTATGCATATGATCTATTAATTTATTTACATAATCATTTAGGCGAGAAGTAAAATTTTATGCACTAGGTATATCTTCATACGTTCTACCATAATGTGTCTATATTTGACTAAACAATATGTTCTCATTACCACGTGAATAGAATATATTATCTCTTCTTAAAATAACGCGGCAACGTCCTAGTGTTGCCATCCCTAAAAATTATCTATGCTCACGATACACATTTTTAACGGCAACTCTACGTAAGTACAATACTTTGTCCAAACGTGCTCTAAATTAAAATAAAGCATTAGCGTAATACTTGGAAAATTACTTCGCAGTCTTTCGAAAATAAATCTTTATATCACGAATGGACAAGTCATTGCCCGAAACGTAACTAAATAAAAATACATCTGCACAAAGTATTGCTGTATATCATTACGATTATCGTTTTATATAAGTGATATCTTTAATAATGTTGAGTTCCAAACATTTGGCAATAGCATTAGCTTTTGTACGCCGCGCTTCGAGGTGCTGTGTTTGGTGTAAACGCCACATCGCTAGACACCCAGATAAGATTCATTCTAAAATAGTTCTTAATGTCGAAAAAAAGGAGTTCTCCTTTTTCCGATGGCCGTACGCCATTAAACCATAAAGTACACGAGAAAGTTCTTTATTTTAGTATGACTATCAAAAATCAAAATTTAATTAATTATATACTTTAGTAATTTTAAGTATACTCTTTGATTAATTCGCACCAAAACTCCCAATATGACTGTGGTCAATTGCTTTGTTGTGTTTAGAATAATCGATTGATTTAAAAATCAAATATTACTCACCATAGACTATCATTAACATACACAATTCATTCAATGTAACGTTTCAATTTAATATAATATCTACTGAACGTTTGGTGAAATGACATTTACACCATAACCTTGACAACTACGCATTTAAATTCTTCACGAAGACAAGCACCTCATATTTTAATAATAGCCATGCATTTTAACAGTCGTAACATCAAATTTGTTAATATGCTAATTAAATAAAGTTAGTACTACGTCGTACTGTAGGTTACTACACTACCACACATCGACCTCACTGTAAATTCATAGACTGTCATATGATTGCCCACTAAAACAATAATAAACGCATACATAAGTCGACTGATGAACCTAACGAGAACATGAAAAAATACACCTTATTAAAAATCCAATAAAGCATTCAATTTCTAAACCTAATACAATTAATTAATATGTATGTGTTTCCCATGCTATTAGTGAACTATACAAATTCAAGAGAACGTACTAAAACTAGAATGTTCACTTCAATTCCAAACGACTTAACTGACTGTGCCTTAAGTAGATGCAACTAGAAAGCGAGTTACTACACCTTAACATGTGATACAACTATTGTTGCTAATTAACAATGCTTTGTACATTATGGAATGTTATGGCGATAGTTTCGAAAAAATAGAAAAAAAAATACACGCACCGTTTCATAAGAAGATTTCATAAAAATATTTAATTGTCACAATTTTTGTTAAACGCGATATAATATTGATAATCTTAGAATAACCACAATTTAATAGATAAATAAAAGCAAATTTATATGATTTCATAATGGCGACCGTAAAGTATTGTACGTAAAGAAAAATTATACATCACACGCCAACTACTGTGAGGAACTTAACTATATAACAAATTCATTTTGTCTAAGTTACAATAGTAAAGACAAGAACACAAAATACGACCACAAGCACCTGCGGCCCCTGAAGTATAAAGAAAAGAAGATTTAAAGCAAATTTTATTACAGCACTCATTGAACATCATAAGAAAAAGAAACTACATGATTTATAAATCTCGATATTAAAATCTAACATCGGAAAATTTCGGTAACTCTGTACATACAATCATATTTTCGATACAATATGTATACAAGCCGTTCACTTGCGAGTTGGCCGTGGGGCAAGAAGCCGCACGCCCTAGCACGCCCTTCTAATATGGCGAGCTTTGTCTGTGACGTCATTTGACAGCTGCCAACTCGAATTGAACGGCTAGTAAGTTAGTACCTGCACGTACTTACCTGAATCACACGTCAGCGTTAGTTATGGCGATCACGTTGTTGACCCGAGTGCCTCATACGTTCATATCAAAAGTTGAAATTATAATCTGTGCTTTTATCAGTTTTTTTGCAATGTGGCAACATTGATAAAACTGGATAAGTTTGAAATAAACTTAAAAATTTAAAATCAATCTGCCACATTATGAATAGGTAACTGACAAAACCATCAAATCAGACAATATTTTAACATATTCACTTTGAATCAACGTTACTTGCTCGTATAATAATTTAAATAAGCTTCAATACATTCATAAGAGTCTTCATAAGCAATGTGTAAAGGAACAGACAAAAAGTTTATTAAATATTACAAAATAAAATCTATAAAAAGGTACATTAAGTAGGTATTGAGTTCATAACGGCCACAATACGATCATGGCATGACTAAAGCGCTTCACTGGTCGCAAAACACACGAATTTATTTTTTATATATCTCAAAACTTATCACGACTGCTTACAACTTCACAATCAGTCTACATACATCACTGCGTTAATGAAATCAGTTGCCACGGAGCTTTCTATGGACACGCGAGAGATTTACTCGTTCAATTTTGTTTACTACACCAGCAAACCTGGCCAAGTATTGCCTGGAAGAGATTGCTTATTAGCAATAAGGCCGCCTGTGTTGTACATCTGTTGGTTTTGAAAATTTTCTGTTTCAATATCTTTGTGTGCAATAAAGTATTTATTATTTATTAAAGTATTTATTATTGCTGTGGCTCAGTAGTCTATATTTTCTCGTGTCGATCTTTTAGACACAAACCCTCGAGGAACCAACCAACCTCAGAGGAACCTAAGTACTAAAGATTTTTTACGATCTGTTCTATGATTTAGGAACGCTAAAGGACGTACAAACATTATTTGCTATTTATGTAGTTGGTTGGAAAACAAACGTACATGGTTCATCTAATATTAAGCGTTTACTGTTATCTATGGGCGCTTGCTATTAGCCAGCCCTTGAAACACCTCTAGAACCGACAGCGTCTTTCGACGAGGTCTGTCGCCCAACTCACGAAGGAGCGCAATATGGCGTTATTATAAGCTGCGGTCCTCTTAGCTGGATGTAGTCCCATAATCAGGCTGTTCATAAGAAAGATGAGCATCGCATGTCAAATTGAAAGCAATCGTCATAGTCTTACAATTGTCTACAACAGCGTTCCCCAAACTTTGTCAAACCTCAACATAGTTATTTTAATGTTTCTCCACCGTGGCTCACATCACAACAAGTTTTTTAACCTGCCAGAAGTTCACATAGGGAAGCCAAAATAAAAAAAAAGCGTTTGAACAACTCAAAGAAGTCAACTTTGACATAATGCTGGACCCGGTATTTTAATTTCGTTGCCCGAAAACCGGGTCTTGACACACTTGAGAAACGCTGGGTTACAATTACAATGTTCTGGCACTCGGGTCGTTCCTACGGGACGTGTGACGAGTGGTCTGTGTGTAATCGCTGCTGTTGGTTGCTTAGCTGAACTGATTGGTGGGATGAGGCGGAACGGCGGGCCTCGGGGGCACCATTGGCATCATGCCGGCGCCGGCCATTCCCATTACCATCCCTGGCTGTTGCTGCAATGCAATCACCTCTATTTTATATTCATCAGATATTAATAAACACCAAACATGTATTTCGAAATTCTTCTCGGACTTTCGCGCTTGCCTATCCTTCGAGAACATTACAGTTTAATTGAATGTTTAAAATGATAATTAAAGCGATAATTCATAATAAATATTCCACGTAATTTTGGAAGTTTTCGTAATAGTTCATTTTAATAAAAAAAATAATCTCATTCATATTTACCCGTTTAGACAGCAAAACTGTTACGATAAATAGGTATTTGTCAATAAGTAATGCCATTGTTCTTAGATCAGCTGAGGTTACTTCAGAACATAAGCTATCTAAATTAAAATTAACCAACCCTGCGTATAAGTGAAACAAGAATCAAGCACTTGGGCTTTCTTCAATTATGATAAGCTGCAATATGGACCGTATAAAAAGGGCATATATACTGATGCAGCTGATTTATAAATGGATTATTTAAGCGTGCCTGCGGACGGACGATAATCGCCAGTTGATATTTATCTCAGAGAAAGAAAAAGATTCTTAAATTAATTAAGTTAAACATAGAAGACAGAGAGAGGGAGCGAAAGAAAGAAGACCAAAGAGGTTATTAAACGTTAAAAAACAAAACAACACTTTACGTATTGATTCTCCTATATATCAATGCATTTGTGTCGCATGCTACATAAAAATAAGGGGCAATGACATAACGATCAAAAGGGAATATCAACAAAACGATGCAACTCTAAAATGTTGTTCCTAATGCGAGCACGCTTTTGTTACAGATACTCGTTCCCAATAATAGCTTTAGTTTAAGGAGAAGTTCTCTGGGACACTTAGCTTTCAGTTATGTAGATCACAGTATCCCTGCAATAAGATTTTGAATACAATGTTCAGCAAGTCGCTGAAATCCATGTTCTAAAGATTTTCCTCGAAACTTCCGCCATTCGACTCAATCGTTTTCGAGAAAACCCGTACGATTAGTCGTAAAAAACGTTCTCCACTTTTTGCCACTCATAATAATGTTATTTTGACAGTGCTTTCCTCACGTCGTGTCGTCTACGTCTCGACCTACCCTTGAGTGCCCTCGACTGAGTCGAGTATGGAGGAAGTTTCGAAGAGTTTTAGAATATGGGTGAAATTTATCGATGAGGAAGCTGATTATATGAGAATTTGATTCACACCAACCATATTTCATTAAATTCCTACCAATTCCCTTCAACATTTAGTTTCTCCGGCCACGTCATACCATCATTACAAGAAGTCTATTATAATTTTAATTTACTACAATGTACAGAAAAATGTCATGCGATAACCACACGCGCCCATGCAAAACTGTAGACAAACTAGGCATATAGACCACACTTACGTTACCTCTGTGGTGGTGCGAACTATAAATAGCTCGTGGACCGATCAATCAGTAAATCATGAGTACAAATTAATAACAGAAACACTAGTTACATAAACTGACAACTTCGTACAGGTCTACCCACCACTTTTACAAGTAGCATCGGTAAATTGCGTCTGGCCAGAATAGACATAGCGAATGTACGCTACTACTGAGTCATGTCAAGATATCAAGTCAACAAAGGTAGTCTAATAAAATGATATATCAGTTTCGCCACAATTTTCCATATAACCAAAGTTGGACTGAATAACTAAATGACTATCAGCACAACAATTCGCTAATGAAAATCGACCTAGTTTTATGATGCGAAATTGAATATTGACCTTTGGGCACGGACCTGAAAAAAGAAGGACGGAACGTCGTTGAATCAAGAGTGAAGCATGCAAATAGTAGCACATTTGTAGTGTGCGTGTCTTGTTCATCGAGAAATGACGGCGGTTTGTCTGACCTGGTGCATCTGTGTGAGTGTAGGTCGTGTACAAACAAATGAAATTGTAGGACCTTGCATGCTTCACATTTGTGTAAGGGGCCACAGTACCTACTACTAGCGCCGCCATACGTTTTTTTATTAATTATGATGAATTAAAGACATTTCTACAAAAAATAGCACAGTCATGAACTCGAATGTAGATATTTCAGATTTTTTGAGCTATTCAGGCATAGATAAAATGTATAGGATTAATCATAATCCGAATTATTGCCAAAAGTGGCCACTTTTAGCAATAACTCGTATTATGATTATTCCTATATACTTTTAATCTATGCCTGAATAGCTACCAAAAATCTAAAATATATATATTGAGTTCGTGACTGTGCTATTTTTTGTAGAAACGTCTTTAATTCATCATAATTCATAAAAAACGAATGGCGGCGCTAGTAGTAGGTACTATGCCCTCTTAATGCACCACTACGTTCGCATTTTTTTGTAAGTCCATGCTTTTAGGTGATAAAACCACATTTTGTTGACAGTTTACACTTCAATTTTTCTCTTTTTTACAATAATAACACTGCCGCGCAGCTATATCGATGTTACTTACAAACGTGGTACTACACTGTACGGAATGATACAATAATGACAATTAAATACAACACAAAAGCCGTAAAGGATATACCTCAAGCGAAGCCTAGGAGGGTACAAAATAAAATACTAAGAAAGAAGCATTATTTAAAATAAAACCAAAATAGGCAACTTACCATTATATAATGCGGTGGGTGGTGTGCATGGGGCAAAGTGTGGGGCATGGGCGGGAGGTTCATGCCAGGGCCCTGAAAAACGCAAAACAATGCTGGCATGCTACGAGGAAAAAACTAAAAATTAAAAAAAAAAACTAGCATAGAAAACTGAGCCTCAATGCTCTGTGAGAGGGCTGCGATTCCAGAGCAACAGGGTCGCTAGCGAAAATAAACTTATACATCGCATCGAATGCAACATAGAAAGCGGGAAACGAAGATAACAGCTGCTGCGGTGTTTTGTCTACTTGGGTTGGGTCAATGACATTATATAAAAAATGTTACCTTAGTATCATTTAATAAAATACATAAGAGTATATGAATTTTGTGATGTCATGTTTGAAAATATTTTATGGTGGCAGGTTAGTGTTAACTGGCAACATCTCACAGGGGCGTTAGAAGCATTTTTCATATTTTAAATTTTTATATAATATCATTGGTTCGGATTTTAATGTTTCTTTTAAGATATCCGCTTTTAATTCTTTACTTGGATTGTATACCATTTCTTTAATGCTATATTATAAATAAATTCTTTCAGTTATATTTAAGCATCTGTTATGGATGGCTGTTTTAATAAGGGAAAAAATTAGTCAAGTCCCTTACAGTCAAGGAAATTACAATATAAATGGTACGTTAAGTAAAGCGAGCACCTTAAACGATTTGTTATATTAATGATCAAACACCTAAATGCTACTCAACTGTCAGTACGATAATTAAAACCATAGTCATAGATTGTGTTATAAATGTACATAATACTATAACTAAATATTTATCACGTAAGTATCATCTTCTCTTATTGCGTTTGAAGGCGGTGTCCCTGTGGATTTTGCCATATTCGAGAAAAAGAAAACTAGGACTCCGCTAACTTAAAATGACAAAGATTTGGGCTGTACATCTAAAGTGTATACATAACACTATTTTTCAAAAGGTTTGTTGTCAATCCACCATTATCTTCGATCGCGAGTGATGCCTTATCCAAGTAACCAGTAGCATTTCCCAAGTGTTTCCTATACCACAATTACAATTTACATCGTCGCCACAACACCAAATTAAAAATGTTTTCGCGGTGATCGGGTCAGGCAGGCTCCTCAGCTTACGCAACTATTATGTTAGACAGTGTCGCCACACAAAAAAAAGCGTGTTTTTGGTAGAAAATTTTAGTTGAGTAGCACGAGTGTTGCGTGTGCGTGTTGGTGCGATGAGATGGATGTGCGTCCTTACCATGGGTCTGTAGCCGGCGCCTGTGGTGGCCTGTATCGGCTGGGGGCTCCACGTGGCGCCCGGCTTGGAGGCGTTCTTCGGCGAGCTCCACTGCATCGGTCTAGTGTCGACACGATACGGTCAGTCATGCGGTCGCTAGCGTTACACACCATACCCAGAGACTCCGCGCTAGTTGTCTTCATTATACAATAGCTTGACGCATTTTCCATTACGGATTCTTAGGGACCAACTTCATATCTAGTAGTGGTGTCCAGTCCACATATATTTTTCTTTGTTACAAATCATATATTTTTATGTATTTTTATATAGTAGGTTTTATTTATCTATCCACGTCTCTTAAACTTATATCTCTGTGTAAAAGCTGATATGCGTAGCTGTCCCTATCTAATATGAAGCAATTTAATTGTTAAGGCGATTGATGTATTAACGTCTGTCAAGATGTCAGCAAGTGATTGCCTCAATGTATTTCTGTCCTCCGCCATTTGCTAAACATTGATCTGTTCATATAGCTGAGTATACGCTGGAGTCTCCTGGGTTTGATTTGTGCAGGGCTCATACGACATCGGCTCATAAACTGTCTATTATTGCGATCGTGAAAATAAGAACTTATTAAAACGTGATAATTTTATCTCTCTCGCGTCGGTGTCGGATGAAAACTTACTTCCAATTTATTCCTCGATAGTATTTAGTTAAAAATTGTAAACTCGACTAAATGACGAAAGGTCCTCACTTTAACTTGTAATTAGCAAAATTCGTATTGCTCAATACGGTCACAAATTAGCATAATCAATATGTAATGTTGCCGGAGATAAAATATACATAGAAACACAATCATCCCTTTAGAAATACGCGTAAAATGAATAACTTTATTCTTTTCTTAACAGTTTGAATTAATATTGTCAAATTCTCCTCTAAAGCCGAAAGACACTCAAGTTTTTCTTAAATCGTCAGAAATACGACAGTAGTGCTCAAGAAAATTTATATTAGACAAGTTATGAGTGAGAGGTAGGAGCGAAGCATAAGATGAAAGTAATAGAGTGAAATCAACAGAAAATCTAAGTAATAAATAGAGAAACCATGCAAAAGATTGTACAAGATATTAAAGAAAAAAACTTTACCCCATCACAATAAATAGGCATTAGGACCTTGAATTCTAATACAAGCCATAGTTAAATATTTATGCTATACAAATACATCATTTTCAATAAGAAGAGCTTGCGATAAGAGACAAAAGAATATGGTAAAGAAGTTCAGAAAATGACATGCAATACAGGTTGAAATACTATTAAGTTATATGCAGAAGAGATAGGTGTAATCTTTCATAATATAATTAAACTAAGAAAATCCTAAATCAAAGTGCGAATCTTTTATTCGTAATCTCTTACTCAAGGAAACCACAACATAAATGATTTTTAATACAAAAATAAGAGAAAGAAGAGAGATTTTTGTTATTAAATTATCCGAAGATATTTAACATTCAATTCATTATTTTCTCTAACTTATCGATTACTTTCATACATTTACAGAAAAAGAAAACAAACTGACACAAGATAGTCACGCTAAGCCAGCCTAAGCTTAGAAATCCCTTGGTGGTTTGCCCAAGCCGTGAGAAATTGTTAAATTTATTTCACTGTATATTTTCATTAATACTATTTAAACATATTATCATTAGAGTACCGTATTTCAACGAACTGCGATGTCGGACGAGCCCAGTACAACAGTCTCCATGCAACTTATTTACTTAAACATCTGCAAATTTAGTAAATAAATCGCATGAAGTTAAATATCAAGACTATATTTAACAAACTAAAAAATTTGAGTTATACTTCACTTGACACGAACTTTTCTAAACTATTCAAACACTCACGCGACGGTTTGGAAGATTTTAATCATTTCGATAGTATTTTTTACAATGGCAACTAATGAGTTGTTTTCAACTACTAAAAAAAGCTTTAAACAAGTGTGGTTTTTGTGTTCACTCTCACTAGCCGATATAATTACGCTTCAACCCTAGTCAAACTAAACTATAACTATAAATAAAAAAAAAGCCTTTTGTCACGTCAAAATAGCCAGTAATATGCTGCGTTCAGGTATAGAGGACATCTTTGTCAATGGACAAGACGTCATAAAAGTGTATTATGCAAAAGTAAATTTTTTGAACATAACTTACACAAACGCGAGATCATGAACATTTTTAAGGTGACAAAATGACTGCAAGAAAAGGGTCCACACTAAAGACACTATACGCTACTCACTTCTGAGCGCTGGCCGTCTTGTTGATCGTCAGATTGTTAGCCAGTTGGGCGAGGGAAGAGTCCAAGTCACCGGTGAGAACCTTCCCGGGTTGCTGCTGGGGTTGCTGACCTGTTATTTGAATGCTTATTGACATTATGTTATTAGGTTCATTTTTTAACACATGTTTTATCTGAATGGCGATATGTATAAAATGGACTTAGCTAGCATTTTTTTTTAAATTCGGCAATATTCACAAAAAACTTGACTAGTAGAGCAAATAAAATACATAGGTAGTTAATATTGGTATTCAAATTTTTGGAAGTTTAATATTTGCTGTTCCTTTTGGTGTCGAAAGATAAAAACAAAATGAATGAAAATTATTTACTCAGAAAATTCTAAATTTAAGAGAGAATATTATTCATAGTATATGGATATAGGAAGCTTTGTCATAATAGCTATTACAGGGTGTAAACTATCTTCTACTCTACATGATGAAATAATATCTTTAACTAACACTTAAACAATATAAAACAAAAAAATATTTATTTACAATTCATGCACGAACCGTTGTAAATATATTAGACTACACCACATTTATCGATTTGACCTTTTTTTTCTTTAGCTATTTGGTGTAGCCAAATAGCTAAAGAAAAAAAAGGTCAAATAATGTATACCGAAAACACAACTAAACAAATTTGCAGCTACAGAAAAAAAACAATATTTACATAGCTAAGAAAGGTGCTATTAGAACAACATCAATAACTAAACCAAACAGGTCGCAAGCTCACTAGCCGTTATAGAATATGGTAACAAGCTGTCAAAACAAAAGAATATAACAACAAACTCAGGAGCTGTCAAATAAAACAAAAAAAAAAACAATAAATTCACGAGCTGTCAAATAAAACAAAAAATGACCGTAAGCTCCGCTCGTGGCAGCCTGACGGAACACAAAAAAATCGCAAGCAGCGTCTCAACGTAATGTACGCAGAATGTGCTTTCTTCAAAGTTTAATTTATTCCACGTGGTATTTACTGATGTCCTTTTCGAAATACATTCCTTTGGTTACTATTATAGTGTTACAAAATTATACGAGCAAAATACACGTCAGGGCATTTTTTTTATTTACCCAAGCGGATAGAAAAGCGTGAAGGAAGCTATACAGCCTTTTTAATGTAAAAAAGTGTTTGTAGCTTCAGACGTCAGTAGACTTACTCGATACTTGAAGCGATCGATCGACATTGGGAATGTGATTTTTCGTACGCATAAGTAGCAACACTTAGAATAATAACGCATAGAAGCCCAACCGGCGCGAACAATTTGATGCAACTAAATGTGAGCCATATATGGCCCACTACGCCGGCAGCTCCATACTGTTTTTATCGTAGTGTGCTTGTTTCGCGCGTAAGCGACTGCACACAGCGGTGTCATTTTTGCTTCACTTTAATCATCGCGCTCTTTACCGGGTTGTCCTTCGATGCGTTATTATTCTAAGTAGCAACAATAGCTCCCGAGTTTACAATAATCTACACACTAGTCTATCATACGACGTATTTTAATACAGTTGTGGATAATAGAAAAAAAAACAAATAATAAATTAAAAAACATAAAACAAAAAATTTTAAATTTTAAAAATAGCAAAAAAAACAAATAAAATAGTTAAAAGCAAATAAAATTAAACAGATAAAAATAGAAAAATAGTAAAAAGCAAAAAGTAACAAATAAAAAACTTTCATATCATCTATTATTGTATTTTCTGATTCAGAGCTATTTTAAAAAACTGAACAGAGTGATTTTTGGATTTTTATTTCTATCGAGTGAAATATATGAATTTTAGAAATTTAATATTTGCGGCGGCACAGTAAATCAACATAAAAAAAGTATTTCGCCTTAAGCCAACGAAAAATCACAATCTCTCAACCGATCGCTATCGGTTCAAGGGCCACAGAACGTTCATTGGCGAGAGAAGCACATTACGCGCCGAGAGACGGCGGCGCGAGCGCAACAGAACCAACAAAACGAAGCGGGCAGAGTCTAGACTAGGGCGGACGACAATAATTATTAATTTGCAAGCAACGCCGTCGAACGCGCACCCATCGCCGCCATCGGCTGGCGCGCCGGCGAGCCGAACATCGGCTGCGCGAGCGGCATCGACATCACGTCGGCGAACGGCGCCGTCGCCGGCGAAGGCTGCGACGGCTGCGGCTGCTGCGTGATCGCCGCCGCGTGCCTCGCCGGCGACCCGCCCAGCGACATTCGCATCGCGTCCTCGAGGTCGTCGAACGCAGACTTTGCCGGCGCGGGCGCGGGGGCGGGGGTGAGGTTGGGAGGCGGCGGTCGGGCCGGGGAAGCGCCCGCCGGCGGCCCGTCCCCCATCCCCATGAACGGGTTCACCGCGCCCGCTGTTGCATCACACCGCAGACGTATGAAGGAATGCAGACTCACACATTTCTCATAAGTAATGTACTTATATCGTTATTACTTTCACTCCAGCCCCGTCACGATAACGCGAACAAAACACGATATGATAAAGCGGTTTATCGCTGTGAACTGTCAAAATACAATAGGGTTTCACCGTATTTTGACAGTTCACCGCGATAAATCGCTTTATCATATCGTGTTTTGGTGGACGTGCTACGGGGGCAGAGTGACATGATATATCGCTATTTCTGTCTTTCGTCTGTGGCGATACTAACGCACACATATAAACATTTCCGAAGCCGTGGCAGACGCCACGTGGACGCCGTGTTTAGCTTTGTCAAAATAAGAGAGAAATGGCGTCGTGACATTGTGTTATAATGTTTTGTTTTGTGATAATAAATAAAAATAACAGCTAATTAGACAAGAACAAGGCTAAAGTGCTGTGCCCCGAAGTGTTCTATCTAACGCATCATATAATAAAACTCCAGAAATTACAATAAAATTAAATTAATATTATTTATGTGTGAGTAATGTGTACATGTGGTAAAGTTGCCACGCTTTTTGAACGATAGGTTTAGTCTGCTACCCTTCATACGTCTGTGCATTACACGTTTTTCTGACAAAGGGATCCGATGCCCGTACGTCCAAGTCCAACGTTAGAGTCCAAAAAAGACAACAAACGATGTAACCGTTGTCTCCGGTCGTGAAATCAAAAAAGCAATGGCACGGCACTAGGCTCTATTATTTATTCATATCGTTATATGTACGATATCATTTAAGATTTAGCGATTAATTTATTCGCAACAAGCTGGGAGAATCTTGAAAATGTATTAAATTCACCAATAAAAGGTTTCCTACTCGGAGGGCACAGATTAAGTATTTACTGCGTAATATGTAGGTTATGTACATTTTTTTGTAGTTGATAAAATTCTTTGTTTCTGGAAGACAAGCGAATCAATTTTTATTATTAATAGTGCATTGTGCGATATCAGTACTATTGGCACTTTTCAAAAAGGAAATGAAATAAAATGCTAAAATAGTATTGATGGAAATGAAAAAATAATCTTAATACGACCCCCCAGAAAATATTCCAAAACAATGAAAAAAATGGGCGCGGCCATGGGTGTGATCTTTAAAATAATAAATCAATATTTTTTTTGCTCCCGACTTGTAATTTTTTTAAATACTGCAGTTAAATTCACATAAAAATCTTCTTATTTAACATATTAGTGTCACTTCTGTCCGCACCAAAGGCCAAAACTGCCATTGCTCTTTAGACTGTCACGATTCTATATACAATCACATCTATGTAGTTTTGCATACTCGTCGATATGAAATTGAAACGATCATATACGTCGACTTGCTAGTCAACTGTCGATTGAAACGTAAAGATTTACTAGCTCAATATGTAGGAAAACGAGTTACTCGACGTTTGTATGAGCACACCAATCAATACTCAAACAAAGAACATTATATTTATACAGGGTTACTTTTGAAGTGGGAGCCAAATTGTGTATGCAAACTGAACAACTTTTATTAAGAAGTCAATCTTGAAATCTCGAAAAAAACAAATAAGCTGTTCCATACATCTTGGTTCAGTGGACGTTTATATTGGAACAACAGATGTTTATTCACGATTTTAAGATTTATCTCGTAGAAAAAATCTTCAGTTTCTTTGTTGTGAACAAGCACACAAAATTTGAGGGTTTCAAAAGAGACCTCGGATAATATCAAGTATATATAATAATATATGCAATATTACTATGTAACGAACAATCAGTTGAATAATTTATTGACAGCAGGATAGGACATAAAGTAAGATATCAAAGAAATATTTTGTTTTGGCACCTGATAATGGCCTTTAATTTTTCTCCTGTAGCTGCACGAAAAATGTATATACAAAATCACCACCACCACGATTACTTCTTATGATTATTGCAGCTGTATGATGATGCACGTACTAGCCGTTAATCTCGAGTTTGCCGTTAAGAAGATTATTTTTTAAGGATGTCACGAATATTTACATTGACAATCTCAAGTGCATGTTAAAATATGGGGGAATGTGCATTGTTTTAAATAGTTCACTAAAGTACAATGAAAATCAAAGGACCAATATGTGACATTTCATATTTATAGGTAGCAAATTAGCAATCATTTATCATAGTCAGCTGCACTATCATTTCTGCCGCAAAGCAGCAGTGCTTGCATTGCTGTGTTTCGGTTTGAAGGGTAAGATATATAATTTACTGGGTACTGTGACTTTACATCTTATGTCACAAGTTGGCAACGTACACTGTGGTTCTTGTGGGGTTTGCTGATTTGCTGCGAATCTCACAAGAACCACATGTGCTATAGGTGACTGTTACCACTTATCATCAGGTGGGCAGTATGTTTGTTTACCAACTTAGTTATATAAAAAAAATTACAAGTGTGACATCAGACAACTGCAGAACAAAAATCACTGTCAGTGTTAGACATGTGATGTGATATTATGAAAAATATTCATAATTTCATTATGCTAGGGCCGCACCTGCGAGTATCGTCACGAAGCTTCGTGCTTCGGCCATTATCAGTCATTATCTTCGCGAAAATTCAGGCTGGGTGTGCGTTATCGCGCGGGAGGCGGTTCATCAAAGGATTTAGCGCGCTAACTATCGCGCTGCGTGGTTAGATTAGCGTTGTTCATTTAGGCAGTTGTTCTCGATTTGTTCAGACGCGTGACGCAATGGTTTTATAATTTATAGGTACCTACATTATTATGAAGCTGAGTTTATCATATAGGATCCAAAATTAAGTTTCTTGTTAGATTTTGATAAATGCTTTATGTAATTCTTTGTATACATGTAGAAGTTATTGCCATAATTCAACGTCTGCACGCGTAGCACAAGGATCGCAAAAGTATTTTCTCGGCCTATTTCTCAACACCGAAATCTTCCCTTTATATGTCTGTGCCGAAATGTCACTTTGACAGTAGCGAATGAGGAGATAGCTATTGTTTGTTATCGAGAAAGTGACAGTTAATGATAGACATATATATCTCAGGGTCCTTGTGCTACGCGTGCTGGAAATGATTTCGGCCATCTTGGAAATAACGAAGCCGCTAATGTGACCATATTAGATAGATACGCGACAACTTTTTTGAGTACAGAACGTGCGTGCGAACGTCCGGACGATAGGCGCAGGTGAGGCCGTAGCATTAGACGAGAGAACGAGCGAACGGTTGCGATGATTACCGCGCGTCTGCTAGCTGCCGAGCCGTATCGCATGCGAGCGTACAAACCTGCGTTGTCGGCGGCGGCGCCGCCACTGAAAACGTTAGAGAAGCTAGCGTCCGTGACGAACGTGTTGTTCGGCTGCGGCGGCGGGAACGCGCCGAACCCGTTGGTGGGCTGTTGCCACGCGGCGGGGGCGCCGGGGGGGGCGCCGGGGGGGGCGCCGGGGGGGGCGCCGGGGGCGGGCGACGCTACAACCGTCACACGTGTCAATGACGATGCAGTACAGTCCAGGGGTCTCAAACTTTAAAGCCTAACAGCCGGTTGCACCAAACATGCAATTTTTTGCAGTGAGAACTTCTTTAGCGGCGTTGTACACTTTTTTTGTAATGAGTAAAAAATGTTAAACTCGCGTCAGGACACGTGACCGTCAGGACACGTGACCCTGATCGAAAATTCGTAAGACCAATTAAAATTGAAATGGCCGCAGGAACTGTCGAGGTGCGGTGAGGGGTCCACGTAAGCCGGCCGAGAACAATAGCGGCTGTCAAAAGTACTGGAAGTCACACGTCACTTGAGACAGTTTTAATCAATTTATTTACTTTGTTAGGAAAAACCTAAATTGTGCTTTTATTTGATTTTGTTGTAAATATTAATTAGGTAAGTTAGTATAAATTAAATATTATTTATTTGTTATAAAATTACGTTTTTAAGTAGTATATTAATGTCTGTTTTGATCATATTTTTAATTTAATTGTAAATATTTTGATTCATTATTACTAGTTATATAATTATGTACGCACATCGTTACAACAGGAAGTTGATTTTTCTGAGGGATAAACTTTTTAATGTAATATAAATTGTCATGTTTGTGTACGATAGCGCAATAAATAAATATTGTATTCTACCACATAAAAGATAGTACTTTTATTCTGATAATTAAAGCAATTCGTGCAAAATTATTCCATAACCATTCCAAAATATCCAAAACGCACAACGTTAATACTTAAGTTTTCACTTCTGCCGGCACTCCCGGAGTGCAACCCGTATTTTTTTTTACAAATTCAGTTATACTTATACCAATCTGTCACTATTACGAATCCGTAAATTTATGTCGCACCAAAAAAAAAATACGAACAAAAGTAACCGTAAAACTCCTTGCTTCACGTATGTAGCGTTAATTCTAACATTTTAGATTAGTAGATTTTTACTACAAATGAAAGTTTTTTTTTTTACTTATAGTAAGACATGTTATTTATTTGTCAAAACCTGACGTTGATAGTGTTTTTGTTTACATTGGCTGAATCAGTAAAAACGTCAAAGCTACTAAAATAAGAACATAAAGCTTTATTGTGTGGTGATTTATATTTGTGTGCCTGACTACAATCTGATTTTTAATTCGACGGAATTCTGACAGATGTCATCCATAGACAAATCAGATACCAATAACCTTTTCTGCTTAGAATTTTTTAATAATTAATAACCAAAAATATGAAACAGAATCAGATCAAGTAATGACACTGTAAATAGTATTTCTTTTGTGCACTCAATCCACACTAGCTTGAATGTAAATTTTTAAGTGCTAAGTGGAGAAACAGAGTAAAACAACATATTTCTCAAATAAACATATTTATTAATCATCATCACTTATATCATCATTGTCGTCATCATCATCAACTTTGATTATATAAGAATCGCACACACTATCCAGCAGATCATTAAGAAGGCACATTTTATTCTCTTCTTCTTTAATAATATGGTTTATGAATTTATGCCATTTTTCAGCTATGATATTAACATTTTACAATCGAAGAGGTTTTTCTAAAAAAGGTTGGCAGCCTATGGATTATTGAACAGGGATCCCAGTAATAGAAAAACTTTAATAATATGATATTAAATAAACAATGTAATTACAATTTTAAAATTATCAGTAATTTTTTAAGTCTTAGTTTTTCTAATTGAAACCTTAAATTCAAGAAAGGTTTATTTTTTATTTTGCTAAACTGCTCGCCCTTTTTAGTAAGAATTTTTCAACAACACAGAAATGTCAGAATTCCGTCGATTTAAAAATCAGACTGTATATTTCTAGGCTAGTCGCAGAGTGCGCGACCTAAACAAACATGCGCTTTTTTTGCATTTCAATCACTTAAGCTGTCGCGGGCTGGATTGATAGCACCGGCGGGCCGGATTTGGCCCGCGGGCCGTAGTTTGGAGACGTGTTCGTGCAATATTATCGGACACTGCTTATTGCGACCGTCCGTTTGTCTGTCCAATGGGGATTTTCATAAAAATGACTTGTACTTAGTTTACAGTTTAGTTATTGTTTAAAGTGGTGAACAGTTAACTGTTCACATACTTTTTAATAAAACTACACTAGAGTAAATCCGAAAAGTTTAGTTTTATTTAAATGTGTAGTACTCGTGAAAATAAAAGACAGTATTATGTTCACATACTGTTCAGTCTGTAAAATATTTGTGAATATCGTTATGGTTTTCAAAATCACCTTAAATCGAAAGTCCAAAATTATTTAGATTTAGAAATCTTGTCCGAAGTCTATCTTTGCCAACAAGACAATTCACACATTAATTCTGTAGTGTACTGCATTGTCATCAAGTACGCGTAAAGTTAGAACATCCTGTGAAGTTGGTAAGTTTTGTGCATCCCCCTTTAAGCTCGGGATGTGCTTTTTATAGTACACTGCGACAAATTCCAAGCCAACCATTTGTTAGAGAACTGTATATTTTGAAAATATTTACAATAGTAGCATTAGTGATATAGTGTTCCCAAACTAGAGGTAAAAGTTTGAGTTAATAAAAACAACATTTCCTCGCACCGTACTTGTACTTTTTAATGTCGGACCCATTTTCTAGAATGTTCTAGTCCTCGATATGCAGTAAGGTTGATGGCGGTGCTAATAAAGGAACGAATCTCAACCGCCTCCGTGATGTCTAGTAGTGGACACCACCCAGTATTTATCTGGGGGTCCGGGGCTCTATTCGCCATGAAGGCAGATATTTTTCTGCTTGATTTGGTCAGTGGTAGGGCTCCGAGCCCGCCTGGCTAGCTACCAGCGTCTTAACCTTAGTTTGTCGCCATAATAACAATGTTAATAACATAGTTGTGTTTCGACAATTGGAGGTTCCTCAGCTGTTGAGGAGTCCAGTAGGGTTACTGTTGAAACAAATCCAATCGATCGGCATTGAGATTGTGATTTTTCGTACGCTTATTTAGCAACACTAGCAACAAAGTGGATCCGTATTTTGAGAAAATTACATAGCACCGAGTTTGGTTCACTCAAAATCACCACAATACGGTTCCAATTTTGTGCCAGCAATGTGGAAAATCAGGCGTACAAAAAATCACAATCTCAATGTCGATCGATTCGAAATGGTTCAAGAGTAGGCCTACAGGTGAAGTTCGTTTCCATCCGGCCTTATTGGAACTTACCACCAGGAGAGATGAAGGCCAAGATGAAGCTTCCGTTGTGTATTTTAAAAAAAATCTAATACGTCGATGAATTAGGGTTCGATATTTAAATCTAATAAATTTGTTATAAAAATCAATGATTTAAAATTTAAAATGAACACTAGAATTTAGTTACGTAAAAACAGTGAACACAAAGTCGCTAAGCTCCCTTCATAATGCTTTAAGGGTAGTTTGCTAGGCGAAATCGCACTTCAAGTCCCAAATTTAACGACTAATTGTTTAGCGACGGTTTAGATAAATGACTAATATAAAAATAAGTACAAATGTTATGCCTGCACCATCCCACCATCTATCTATTTTTTTATATACATTATACACAAAATCTTTGTTGATGTGGTGTTAAGAACAATAAATACACGAGATTAAGTTATGAACATAGTAGGTAAATTTAAGTCCGATTTAAAATTACTATTTACATCACTTACCTCCAAACATGTCAGCGAAGGGATTGCCGAGGGAGAGCAAATCGTCAGAGGCCTTGAAACAACAAAACAATTAGATAAATAACTTGGGAATATTCCACATTTGTGAATGTGTATTTTATTAAAAAATTTAAAGTAATAAATAAAATTATGTGAGTAGAAAACAAACAGAGGCCTTATTGTCAAAGCATCAATCTAGCAAGCCCGATGGATCAACCTAAAATAAAAATACAATAGTAAATTGTTTACCGAGGTAAGTAAGCAGTCGGTTTCATACAAGGTGTTTGTTTGGTAAAAGCCTGGCTTCAATATTCACAATAAGATTCGTTTTTGCTACGGACAGATAAATTTTGACATTAATTCCATGGAAATATATCCGTAGCAAAAACGGATCGTTTTTTGAATATAGAAACCGGGCATAAAACGTTGAGGGAATGCAATTGACTGTTTACTTCCGAGGTGAATACTCTGCTTTGCATCACTCATACGAGGAAATTATAGTTAAGTTTGTTGTGTAAATATATTGATTTACTACCAAACGTAGATAGAGCGCTTCATACAAAAACGCACTTGAAATCTGTCACCAAATCGACTATACATTTGTACTCGCTGATATATACTTGAATATGCACGCCCGAATGAAAATTACCATAAAGAAAGTACCGTATTTATCGAATTCAACCTTATTCTGCATTATTACGGCAACTATTTTAAGTACAACCGTATGAAGTTACATCATTTCATAACTAGCCACAGATCAAACGACGTTTTAGTAATTGCTACAAGAAAATATGAACTTTATACTCTCAAACATAATGCTTGAAATTGCTTATCGCGTTGTCGCTCCAACGCATGAATGAGATAACACATCGTGATACGACGCCCGTGCGAGCGAGACGATTGTGATGTACTGACACTGACGCGAAGCGACATGTTTATGATTAAAATAATTGTTTTTGATTGTTTTTTACGTATAAATCGAATATTTCAATACATGATAAGATGTGTAATGAGTTTACTCACGCTAAATATGAAATCCCGTCTTTATTCTGCCGTTTCTGGCTATTGTTACCACAACTTTTGAATGCGCACTTCGGCATGTTTACGTGCCGACAGCTAATCACTCACTATGGAAAGGAACTGCACGAGTCGCGATTGAGCAGTTCTTCACCAGCCCACTTTATTTTTTTTTTTTCAGTCAACTTTGAACTTAACGGTGAACAGATTATGGTTTAAAATCAATTTGACAGTTTTGTATAGCCTGACATGCTGTTGACTGAACAATATACCGCAATCGAAGATGAAAAAGAATTTGCTTTTCGCCTTTTACTCAGCATTTCCTTTTTCTCGCGACCATACTGAATATGAGAAGGCAAAGGTATCTAAGTCCATACAGCAATGTCTTGGGCTGGATAGATTCTGTACCTTTGCCTTTTAGTGAAATGGTCTCCTAAAGTAATTGTATCACAGATAATGCAGTCTTGTTCAATTTATAAATTATACTTAGATCCCATGGGATGTAAATTCGATCTACATTGCATGTGTTGAGTAAGTTTGGGCACATTTTCAGAGCATGAGTGATGAAAATAATGATAATACATCTATTCTTACTTTGCTCGTATTATTGGTATTTTCCGCGGGAGCCGGGCCGAACAAGTCCACGATGGACTGCGACTGGGCGGGGGGAGCCGCACTCGACAAGAACGGATTGTTGGCCGCGCTATTGGTAGGAGACTGCACTTTGTTCTGAAACATAGGCAACACACACCGTTTAATAAGGCTAAATACAAAGAAATACAAAGTTTGACATTCTACCAAAAACTACCAAAAAGATTTTTTGGTAGCTTTTGGTAGAAATTTTCTTCTCATCGATATTACACAAACACTCGGATGACCGTCACCAACAATGAAATAATTATGTGTTCTACCCAAACTGAAATGCATTTTTCCAAGTTTTAGTATCATATTACAAAAAAAACTCAAATTACATGAGGCGTCTTTTTGTCCAATAAATAGTAAAATATACGCTTATTATGTCTTTTGGAAACACAAGCGTAACTTTGATGCGTAAAAACCGTGTCGTTATATTTTATTTAGCCAACCAGCTTGGAGAATGACAACATGTAACCCCAAACACAACCGCGGAGACAAAGACCGAAGCTTGCACACTAAACATACACAGCCTTATTAATAAAAATTTTACTTTTTGGATCATATTCGGATTAGTTACTCCATGTTTTGTCTTGTTTCCGCACATGTAGCCGACATGTCAAACAAAACACGGAGTAACTAATCCGGGGATGATCCAAGGATTAAATTTTTTATTAATAGGGCCGACAGTGTTTGATAATAATTCCTCCCTATATATGAATGGACTCGATCTCAACCCTTGAATGTCACACACTGCTGGACGTATATGGCTTGAAATGTGTTGGACATTTCAACCCATACACGGCCAGCGCACAGTTCTCTGAAATAAGGCTATAATTAGTATGAAACAAATTTCGAAACCTCTATTTTAATTAATAATAATATTCATAATAATGGCGAAACAGGTTAAATTCGCGAGACAAACAAAGCAGAATTTCCAAGACATCCCAACGATATTTAACACAATCCATACATTAGGTATTTTGTTCAATTAAATTACAAGCAAAGACCACATTAAGCTACTATTAGAAAGTGTGATTTTAAAAATTAATTTATACAAGCAAGCTATTATAATCATGTCGGGTAACCTTATGAAGTTCTTTTAGTGTTTCTTCAATAAACACTTGAAGAAATTCACAAATTAAAGTCAAACAAAATACCTAAGCGGATCAAACCATATTAAAACACAACGGACACCCTCTCGAAATATATCTTACAATAATAGTCGATATGTCTTCTTCGCCGGTCCACTCTTCGCCTTGCAATAAATGCACCTGAAATTTAATGCCTTTAATGGATTTTCTCGCAATCGTATAGGAACAATACGAGTTACAATGACTACAATCGATTGTATGTACCTTATTATGACTAACTTTCCAATAAGCCGCCTTATGTTCGGGCTCCACCTGTGCTGTTATGCCTTATTCAACGCAATAATTTTGCCTCTTCTCATGCTCGTAAAGTTGTTTTAGGGTTCCGTACGTCCGAATAAAAAAACGAATCACTCGTGTGTCTGTCTGTCGGTCACAGTCAATTATCTCCGAATCTACTGGACCGATTAAGTTGAAATTTGGTACACATATCAATTTCTGTGATCCAAACGCAGAGGTGTGACGTGAATAGATGAAATCTGTATATAGGAGGTCATTTTTGGGGGGAAAGTGGAAAGTGAAAAAAAAATTGAAAACTGATGACCATTCCCTTATGTCGGAAACTATTGAACCAAAATTTTGAAAAAAAAAACAGAAATTAGTTTTCTACTTATAGATTATAGGAAAACTTAGGTATAAGAAGTCCATGATATTAAAATAACATGGTAAATCACTCAATATAGGTAACATCGTACGGAACCCTCTTCACGCGAGTTCAACTCGCACTTGGCCGGTTTATTTTTATGTCGAGAGAAAGCATACTTATAATAATTTTACCGGTTTTACCCTTGACTTGACTACGCCTCGTAAATTGGTTCTATTTATGCTCTTGTTGTACAATTTACTATTACATCACCCAAGAGTTTATTACATCACGCATTTGCTATGTGGCATTATTAGTGGCGTTAGACGTTAATAACTTTTGCAGCGAACTCCGCAAATATCGCCACTGTTCAAGGTGTTATTTTTATTACGATCAATGACGCGTATCATGACGCAGGCGAGAACAAACACTAGCATAAACGGAGGTGGCAGGGCAGTTAAAGCATGTCCTCCAAGAAAAAAACTGACCTCCATTATTACCACTCGCAACAGTCACAATTGCTCGTACATTGCACTGCGTCATAACCGCTTCCTACCAGATCACCGCCTACCATAGCAAAAAGTGCAATCACTGATCGAAGCTCATCCCCATTCCAAGCTGCATAATGATCATATTTAACCGGTAAAACCTTTATGGATAACAGCTGTCTAATCAGACCGCTATTATTGATTCTGCAACGATTAGAATTCGCTGCGAGTCTTCGATTTATTTATTTATTTGTCAATTTATTGTACACGAGAATATAATATAGAACAACAAATAAAAAACGTAAGCAAAAATTAAAGGTTTTATGACCTATCTCCAATGAAATGTCTTCCAGCCGACCTGTAATACTTAGATCGTAGAATGTGATCAAAGACTAGATCACTGAGGTCGCCGCAGCGAGTCGTCGATGTGCAGCGGTCCGTCGGGCCGGTTGTCGCCGGTGATGGTGGTGATGGTGGTGATGAGTGGTGGGAGCGAGGAGGCTCACCTTGTACTGCGTCATGGCGGCCTCCTCCTCGGCGAGCGCCTGCCGCCGCAGCGAGTCGTCGATGTGCAGCGGTCCCGCGGGCCGGTTGTCGCCGGTGATGGTGGTGATGGTGGTGATGAGTGGTGGGAGCGAGGAGGCTCACCTTGTACTGCGTCATGGCGGCCTCCTCCTCGGCGAGTCGTCGATGTGCAGCGGTCCCGCGGGCCGGTTGTCGCCGGTGATGGTGGTGATGGTGGTGATGGTGGTGATGAGTGGTGGGAGCGAGGAGGCTCACCTTGTACTGCGTCATGGCGGCCTCCTCCTCGGCGAGCGCCTGCCGCCGCAGCGAGTCGTCGATGTGCAGCGGTCCGTCGGGCCGGTTGTCGCCGGTGATGGTGGTGATGGTGGTGATGAGTGGTGGGAGCGAGGAGGCTCACCTTGTACTGCGTCATGGCGGCCTCCTCCTCGGCGAGCGCCTGCCGCCGCAGCGAGTCGTCGATGTGCAGCGGTCCGTCGGGCCGGTTGTCGCCGGTGATGGTGGTGATGAGTGGTGGGAGCGAGGAGGCTCACCTTGTACTGCGTCATGGCGGCCTCCTCCTCGGCGAGCGCCTGTCGCCGCAGCGAGTCGTCGATGTGCAGCGGTCCGTCGGGCCGGTTGTCGAGTCGCGCGGACGCGGCCGCGTTGCCGAACGACGACGACGTCGACGACAGCGCGCCCATCACGCTCGCGACGTTCTTCTGCGCGCTGCACACATAAACGCATAATAGAGGATTGACTGAGAGACTGAGTTTTTCTCGATAAATATGCGAATATATCCGAAGGCAACTTCAACAGGCATCGTTTCACCTCTAAAAATTTCTATGAATGCCTTAAACACCAACCACTATGGTTGCTTAAATGAAAATCAGTGGTGCGATTCTGTAACTCGTCGGCAATCGCATAAATTTAACAATTCTGTTCGATTGAAACCGATAACCGAATACTTTTGCTATTTGTTACGTCCTCCGGGCAGTGGCGGCATATTCTTCGGCGACCATAAGTGAATGATTTCCCGTCCTGATGGAATAGGCTAGATGAATGAAAAAAAAAATTTGATTTAATAGAAGCTCATTCATACAATAAATAGAAAGAAAAAATCGGTTTTCGAATAAAAATAACCAAGATATAAGGTATTACAAAATTTTCTCCATCTCTTTCTAGCAAAACGGCAATTTACATGAAGTTTATATGGCCGTACTAAGCAATGACGTCACGGTTGTTGTCGGATCTCTCTGTCTAATCGCTTCCAAATTAACAGTTTAAAATGCTTGTATCTCACGTTTTTCTAAATCGATTTTAATTCTAATTTCACATGATTGCATCTTTTTCTACGGTATTTTAATACTTTATGACGAGACGTGAAAATTAGAATTCAGTCATCATCCCAATCCCATATTTAATCGATAACGATATTCGTCAAATGAAAGATGTAACTCCCAAGGTACCTCATTTGTTTGTTTTTAATACGATTAAGGCTATTTTGTTTGCGTGTTACATTAATTATGGGTGGTGTGTTAGTGCACCCAGTAGGGGGTTGGTTCTGGGTGAATATGCCCTGTTAGAGTTGGTGCTGGATGAGTATGCCCAGCAATGAGGCTAGCGCTGGGTGAGTGCCCAGCAATGAGGCTGGAGGTGCATGAGTGTGCCCAGAAATGGGGTTGGATAGTTTATAACAGAAGTTTTAGTGAATTCTCAATATTTTTATTTATCATAATTTCATTATGGAAGAAAAAAACAGTAGGTACAGACTGACAGAAGAACTTTTGTTTATTTTCCCTTTGGTTTTTGAAGTTAACAATAAATCCTCTAGTCTTCCTCGCTCACTTTTAAAACTTTGTCATACGTCACATAATCACAATTTCAACATCATTATGAATATCAACATCATCATCTTAATAAACAAATAAATAATCATAATCAACATTTTTCTGTTCGTCTTATTTCTCGTCCTTACCTGGCAGTTTGTGTTGGCGTGTTGGCGGCTGAGCCCTTCTTGCCCTCCAGGGCGGCGAGGTGCCCCTCTAGGGCGTCTAGGAGGCTGCTCGGTGCCTTTGTGAGATCTGGGATGTCGCCCTTGTCAATACCGACGTTTTCCGCCACCTACAAGAACATAATTTATAAACCTGTTACTTGTTTCACAGACTCAAGAAGACACTTAAAGATCGTTCAAGATGAAGAGATGGGCGATGACTGGTGCGTTGGTTATTATTTCCGAACAGGTGTAGTCAACTTTTTTTTTCATTCCTACTTGTATTTGCAGACATCTTGAATATATTCAGGATGTATGCACATACAAGGTTAATATGATTTCTTTAAATTAGATTGTTTTGCTTTGTTTTGACGTCAATAAGTGCCTGTAAAGGCCTATGTTGAATAAAGATTTTTGAATTTTGAATTTTATTAATCAATGTATATCCTACATTAATTAATAACAACATAGTACTGTCGGTGATACCGTTAATGATTAATAGTACACACTACAACAGGCTAGACTTTACAGTAGTTAACACGAGACACCATATTTCAGAGTTTGACTTTTGCACCACCACCCTCATGTCGCTCGTAATAAGGGCGGCTTTCAAGATGTAAAGCTTGAGGTTGTCGACTCACTGTCGATGTTATCGACTGGTACATACCAAAACCGCGGGTGGCTAGCCACCACCATCTTACTTTAGTCTACAGCTATGGCAGCGTCGTTCATCACTTCATCATCATCACATCAACCTATATACATCTCACTGCTGGGCACTTCTCAGACGATAGCAAGTTAGTCTATTTCACTATGCTGAACAGACAATTGTAGGGTTTCATTTTCGAGTTTCCCACTCTAGTCAATACATCACCGTTCAAATTCATCAGCGCACGGAGGAGCGGCATCGTTATATTCGTATAATTAATTACAGACGACTAAATTCTCCGTTATAACTAAAAAAAGTTAAGTACTTACCTTTAAAAACTCCCCGACCCTATCCATTCTGATGAGGAATTTCTTATAGAGGTCGAGAGCTTCTCGGCAATTCTTCTTTTGCATGTCGAAGAATTTCTCCAGAAGGTTAATGATGCCATCGTTGTAGCACGCAAATAATCTGCAAAATGAAGTGATTCACATAATTTACATGTCGCTTTTGGTAGTCTGGGATCGAATACTCAATTTAACTAAAATTGGGAAGTGAAAACGTCTCTAGAGGCAGCCTCTCTCTTTTTTACCTATTTCTGCCGCCAAGAAGCGGTGCTTGCATCGCTGTGTTCCATTGAAGGGTAAGACTAGGGTTACACTATCAGTATTTCATTAGTTTGATCCATCAGTCTGGTAGGACTGATCGTGTAACCCAGTGACTGACTGATGAATTTTCGCCAGTCCAGCGGAGACTGATGAAATACTGATACCAGACTGATGGTTCAAACTGATGAAATACTGATGGTGTAACCAGAGGCTAAGACAGGCGGTGATATCATTGGGTACTGCGATTTGACATCTTATGTGTACATATATTATTATTTGTCAATAAAAAAAGTTGACAATGTATGAAGGTCCTTGTAGGGGTTTAATTTTCAAAATCTGACATGAACCATTTGTACTATTGGCCTCTTACTGTCAGGTGGGTAGCCTGCTGGTTTAGCAGCAGTTGTTTAACAAATATACACCTTTTTTATACAACTAAGTTGGCAAATAAGCATACTGCCCACCTGCTGGTAAGTGGTAACAGTCACCTATATGTATGTGGCTCCTGTGAGATTCACAGTAAATCTGTAACCCCCACAAGAACCACAGTGTATGTTACCAAATTCAGACATAAGATGTAAAGTCTCGTTACCCAGTAATTTCCCAACCATATCTTATCCTTCAAACCAGAACACAGCAATGCAAGCACTGCTGCTTTGCGGCAGAAATAGGCAAGACGGAGGTACTCAAGCAAGCGATCCTGGTACAACTTTTAGAGAGAGAAGTAATTTGTGTCTACTCCGACATTCAGAAATCTGGTCGTATTTTCTAGGTCAAAAATAAACCGCATTCAGGTGTTCTGCAAACGCGCTACGGGTTGAGTGCATTACCTGATGAGATCTCTGAACAGCAACATGAAGCACATGTTGATGACCCCATTGGTGAGGTCGTTCGCGGTGCAGTCGAACTCCAGCAGCGCGTCTAACTGCGCCTGCAGCACTGGCAGTGTCTTCAGTAGCTTCTCCACGTTCATCATGCGGAGGGAGCCTTCCTCCTTTCTGTAGGCGGGGAAATCTGGATTTACTGTTGTGTATGCACTGTTGTACTGAGATAGTATGTGAAGACGATCTAGCCTGATGTAAAAGATGGTGAGATGGTATGTGACTTGTAATTCCGTATATGGCGATAAACCTGTGTACCTACCTACCTATTACTATAAAATCCTATTGTAGTTGCCTGTCGAGTTGAATATCAGCGAGATATGGATGTGTCGAGTTACGGGAATCTGAAGGTTACCTCGACGGAAAGTCGAGCATGCATGCTATCCAATATAGTTTTAATTAATCAATAATTAACAAGTTGCCATGTGAATTTTTCACTGTATCTAAGAACTTTCAATATTAAACTTACCCCCTCTTCACTTTGCAAAAATCGAAGGCGACCGTCCTGTATGACAGGGCCTTCTCATTGAGGTACTTGGCGTACCGGCGAATGAACGGTGACATGTCATAGCCTGCGAACACGGTCATACATACACAATACATTCAGCAAAACATTGTTCAAAATCTACCTGACCCAACTACACAGTGCGAGATTTATAATTGAGGCAGACGATAATCATCTTGGAGTTGTACAAACCAACATCATGTATTGTTGAAGGCTTTACCATTTTTATATTAAATACTACTAACTGTATGTAGATTTATATTCATTCATATTCTTGCCTGTTAGAAATGTGAAAAAAATCGATTTATCTAAGCACTACAGAAATCGCTTAACGTAACAATATTTTCCATTCAGACCAATCGAACCTCAATTGCTTTGCTGTCACTGAACTGTGCAAGACTAACTAACTAGTCTATGTTCTAAATTAATATTAATGTGAGCGCTAAGTTAGTGGGCGGGTGCAAGGTACAATTTACGGCCGACAACAAAGTTGTATTAAAAATATCATATTCGCCGCTTGGCTTGACACCAATAAAAACAACAATAACTCCATTAATGTCACAAAAGCTACGGTTATTTATAAAGGTAACCAATGAACCAACTTACATTAATGATAATGTTATCAACTAGAAGAGTCAAATATTATTTAGTTTTATTTCTGTAATCTAAATGGTAATTAAGATTATTCTTTTCTTTATAGGGGTATAACATCAAATAACTCTCAAAACAAAACATTAAGAAATTTCATTCTTTTGTAGATTTAAAGACCATTTCACTGTCTATTGGGTTATGGATGAGATATTAAATTAATATAAAATATTTCCGCCTGAACAGTCTTAAAATTTTCTTGACTCTCGGTGTAGCAGTAATGTTAATTAAGACTATTAATTAACGAATGAATTTAATTAATACGAATAAAACCCCTGTGTTCTACTGGCTCAATTTTAAAAAAATGGACAAATTGTACGCGCTTCATTCACTACTCACTCAACTAAAGGAAATAAAATCGCTAATGATTTTAATGACTTCAAATCACTACTGCTAGCAACATAAATATTCCAGCGTTACGATGATTGATTTCACCACAAACAGTTTGCCTGATACGAAACGTACACAAAAAAGCTAACATGAGCATACGAAGCAGCAATGAACGGGGGGGCTATTGTCTAAGAAAAAATGTCTATCACGATCGCCTTGAAATTACTATAGTCACTGCGGCGTCAATACAAGACTCTGTGTCAACTGTCCCATAAAAAAATAGTAATGGATGCAATTTGACTGTCAAAATTGAAAGCGATCGCGACAGATATTCGTTACACAATCGAGGGGCAGAGGCCCAATTCTGCTAATAACTTCCAGCCGAATTGAAACTAAACCGTTGCGATCGACCAATCGTAGCGCGCATATTGCCGTGCAACTGTTTGATGACGCGATAATGTGGCGTTCTGATTGGTCGATCGCAACGGTTTAGTTTCGATTCGGCTGTAATTTATTTGCGGAATTGGGCCTCTGGTGACGAATAGTGACGATACAACAAAACAAAGTGATGCTAACCAAATCCATCAGTATCGCGTTTCCTCGCGATACCGTGTCCTAGAAACGTTACAGCGAGTACACACACGCCTACAATCAATAAAAATATTATTGTTATACCTATTTTTATTGATATCTTGTCATTGACAATATTAATCATACAAACAGAACAGTGGTACCTAATACCGCATTTGATATATGGATCATCTTCCTATGGGGGCTCTTATCAGACTGTTCCATGCATGGATCAGAAAAAAAATGAAAGTGGCATGGGCACGCGCCACGGATAAGCGTAAAGAGGCTCCGCATACTTGAAATTGTACTATTTTCACCGAATTACATTCTGTGTCTTTGTATGATGGTGTTGCATGTTTGATGTGCCTCTGTATTTAATCATGGCTATTTTTTACTGAAATAAACAAAAAAAAAAAAAAAAGGAATAATCTGATGAAACGTTTCCTTGGCGGTGAAATACTGTGTTAGATTTTTTCACGAGGATTTGGCAACTCCGTTCGACGTATTGCACTTCTAATGTTTTTTTTCCGTTCCCTGGACTTCGATCCATTTCGCTTTTTGATTCATTGATATCAATGCTTTCTAGGAGATAACGATTACCTACTATTGCTTTCTCCGCTTTCCTTACTTCAATTCTCGACTCTTTTTACCACGTCATACTTTCACTCCCTAAGGCCGTTTGTCCACCAACGCCGTCAACGGGACGTCAACGAGAACGAGATTATTTTTGGTCGAAATCAATATAGTGCGACGGGTGTGCAGTGGACAGGCGGCCATAGTAATTGTGTGTGGCTACCTCGGCGCCGTCAGCCCGTTCTCGGTGACGTCCCGGTGACGGCAGCGGTGGACAAACGGCCTTACAGTGATGAAGAAGCTATAAAGACCATCACTACCACTCCAGTCATTCCTCTTACAGCTTTCATGTTCACTGTATTCTCTACTATATATCTGTAAGCTCTTACAGATGGAACAAAATAAATACAGTGAAGAATAATGAAAGAGAATATTACGAAGTGAGCTTAGCGTGTTTCACTCATATTTCTCTCTGTGTCAATTTCAAACTAACGACAAAGACAAAAAAAAAACGATGGTTAAAACACGTGCGGCCGTTAAACCTACAGAAACTCCGGACACAAATTATGTAAAGATGGAGTAACATTCTCATGAGTTTGCATCGAATGGACTTACGGAACTCTGGCGAATGTAAGATGAATAATAGAACAACATTTCACACGAACAATAAACAAGTTTTCTATTAGTCCATTTGACGAAAGCTCAGTAGGCTTATAATTGAACCAATTCCGATCGATCGACATTGAGATTGTGATTGTTTGTACGCTTATTTAGCAGCACTAGCGACAAACTGAATCCGCATTTCGAAAAAGTTTAAGAGCACCGAGTTTGGTTCACTCAAAATCTGCGCAATACGGGTCCAATGTGGAAACTCAACCGTACAAAAAATCATAATTTCAATGTCGATCGTCTGGAATTGATTCGAGAGTAAGCCTACAGGTTTGATCGAATATTGACAACAATAGCCTAACACGAGCATTGGACACGATGACAACGGCTGATAGCCGGAGGAGAGAGATTGAAGTGAAAAAAAAAAAGATATTTTCTCGCTTCAGCGCATGCAAACAACATTAAAGCGTCTCCCTCTCTCTTCGTCTCTTGCCAAAATTAGGTGTAAATGTAATATCTCCAACATTGAATCAATTGTGGTTGCATAGTAACGCTTAAGTGTCAATAGACAAAATGGCTTCGTTGCCTAAAGCTGACTTTGTGCCAAACTAATACTTTTAGCGATTCACATAAAATCCATAATGCAAATTCTGTATACAACGTGTTGCAAAAATGCCCTTAAAAAAGAATTAATCTTGAGGCGCAACTTTATTTTTTTAGGGTATTTTTGTAACACACTGAATGTCCTCGCCATTGCTTACCTTTACTAATCTATTAAAATCGTCAGAATTTTTACTAGGGTATGCCTCGATTAGTACCACATAACCGGACCACTCCCACTCCGAAGATATATTGTTTTTGTATAATACCTCTTGCGTAGCCATAGTAAAAAAAATCCCCATACCTGGATGAGACAGCCTAATGTATATGTTCACACGGCAGCGCATTTATAACGCGACGCTTTTTTACCGAGCAGTGTTGTATTTTCAGCGCTGGGCGTTGAGCGTAGAGTATTGTATCGTTATAGTGAACGTTATAAAAGCGCTTACGCCAGGATTTAACGTAACGCTTTTTTAACGCTTGTGCGAATAAGGTGTTAAGCATCGCTATGCAACCACTGACTCACTCACACACTGCAACGCCGACAAAGTACAAAAAGCGAGTGTTCGTGCCAAAATCGAAGAGATTGCAACCAAATCGCCAAGCGTGCTCCGCTACGACATACAGACAGACTGACACACGAAGCTATAGGTTCCATGTATTTGACTCACCGATCCGGGCACCGGCCGCGCCTTTGTGTAAGCGAGGGGCATGAGAAAATTGTACAGTTTAATTCATGTTTGTAAGGTGGGTACGTACGCAACGCAGGAAACTCGAAAAATAATTTTGTTTGAAAAATGTCTTAGCTTAAAATATCCTCAAGAGTTGTACAGTGTTTAAATGTAGACGAATTGCACCAATTTTTAAACAGGCGGCATTGGATATAAGTGGGTAAGAGACCATTAAATCAACTAACAAGTTTTTGACATTTCACTCGTACAATAAGTGTCAAAAACGGCTGTCAGTTAACTATAACGTCTATAACCACTTGTTTAAATGTTGGTGAAATTCAACCTAAGTATCGAGTTTCTCGAGTTTCGTCGAATTTACGAAAATAACGGCCGGTTGCACCAAGTTTTATACGACTCTCGATAAAAGTGACGCGTAAAATCAACTTAATGCGTAAGAATGGACTGTTTTATTTTTAAATATACAATGTAAGGTATAGCTTAACATAAACCGTAAATCGTAAAGAGTGAGACATTTTGGTGTAACCGGCCGTAATACAAAAAACGGTGTTTCTACAAAACCTTAGCTAACAATTGTCTAAATTTAACCGTGGTTTAAACATAATGCCATTTCGTTTGTGTCGATTGGGAAATATAGAGACAGTGTCAGGTTTAAACAACAAGTAACTTAAGACAATTTTTAGTAGTAAAACCTAGAAAGTGTTATTTACAAATATAGATTAAAGAATTTCACAACGCAATCATATTGGGTGGATAAAATAAAACATTTTAGCCACTACTATTTTCTGTCAATTAGATAGATAATTTTTCATCTAACGGTTACAAAATATTAATATATACCTAATAATAATATAATTAATAGGTAAGATAGATGACGACTCTGCTATGGTCTCCCTATGGTGGTACAGAGGGCGCCACGTCGAGCCTTACATTTGCACTACGAAAACCGCCGCTATTACGACCCACATAAGAGCGGTTCAAAGGTCAAAGTGTAACGCTCACTGTACAGTCTCACTATGGTAATCAGTATTATGATTATCATCTGTGCTATGGTTTTACTTCATGAGTGATATTGCCTTCGGCGTTTGTTCTTTTTTCAAATGTTAATTTCAAAATTTTATAACTAAAATTAAAAAAAAAACTAATTTCAGTGTCCATAAAAAAAAACAAAAACATGAAAACTCGACTATGAATGCGTCTCCACTGCTGGTCAATAAGTGTTACCGCATCGATTATTGCACCGTAGACGTGCGTTTAAAACTGGCTGCGATTAAGGTGAACTCATCGTAATATATTGTACGATGTTTATGCATAATCATATATTTACATTGAAATCTTGATTAGACTTATTCGGGCCCAAGGCCGCCGCTCGTATTATACAACATCGTTCGGCGCTAATCTGTTATTGATAACATAATTCGAGAAAACTTCGTATCAGATTAATTTAAACATACGGTAAAGAACCGGCTCTGTGGTCTAGCGCAGCTCTCAACCTGCTGCTTTTTTTTATTGCAGAAAGTTGGCAAACAAGCAAACTGCCCACCTGACGGTAAGTGGTATCAGTCACCTATAGTACATGTGGCTCCTGTGAGATTCGCAGCAAAACTGCAACCCCCACAAGAACCACAGTGTACGTTGCCAACTTGTGACTTAGGATGTAAAGTCACGGTACCCAGTAATTTCAATGCCATATCTTACCCTTCAAACCGGAACACAGCAATGCAAGCACTGCTGCTTTGCGGCAGAAATAGGTAAGACGGAGGTACCCAAGAACACGACCCTGGTAGTCTCCCTCCGGTAAATGCCTTGCCGGACCTTTGTGATTCGCCCATCTTGAGTTACAAAATTGTAAACTTTCACAGAAAATAAAATAGATTTATAGATAGTCCTACCGGGGTGCGTTGCATGGAGAGTAGTCTGAGCGAAAACTTTATTTTCTTTAGGCATTAATAAAGAACATACATCGTTATATTTGAATTACGTTTTTGACTAACACCCACATAAATTGTGCTTGCTTCCCGCCATGACACTATGACTGAAAGCTATTTGTGGCCCGTATAAAAAAGGTTGACTATCGCTGGTCTAGCGGATGAGACCTATCATTATTATGTTCCGAGAGTTACGGATGAGATAGCTAATTAATCAGTTCTTGGATGTCTGGGTGAAGGTCGCTTCCATCTTCGGCCTTGATTGTGACTTACCATCAGGTAAGACGAAGGACAATAACAGGGAAGTTGTGACGTTATGTTGTCTGTCTATTTGAGTGTCAAATCTCACCAAAAACCATGTCTATCATATACACCGTACTTGGTCAATATCCTATCAAGCCGAAACCTACCCATGTTAACAAAGTAATATAACAGTTATTGCGTCATTGAACATTTGAAATTGTAAAATAAAATTTAATATTCCCCATACAAAAAGTTGGTTCTGTGAAAAAAATGTATGGGGAATTAGAAAATTAATTTTACAATTTCGAATTTTATTAGGGAATTGACCAAATACCTTGTATATTATTGTTAGGACTATTTCAACTCATCACGAATACGTTAATATGTTCTCACACCACGTTATCTTTTTCCAAGAACATCGCAGACCCCGTAAGAGTTGCAACGCGGTCAATTCTTTATCGCGGGCTAAAAATCTCAAAACAACACCTGTGGTAGGCTAATGAAGCGGACCGTGCGAATACTTTATGCGCAATCAGATAGTTGCCTAGCAGTCCAATGTATACGGTTCAGTGACGACGACACGCCTGCAAAGTGCATCACGTTACCCGTAGACGCCCGTAGTACGTGCAAGTGCGGCGGGCACGCACACGCGATGACGTCAGCGTCTGCAAGCGCACGCACGCCGCCGGCGCGGAGGGAACGCCGCGCCGCGAAATCACAAGTCACCGGTGACTAGGGTAACCAGATGGCCGGGTGTCGATCGGACAATAAGACTTTCTTTACGTTTGTCCCGTCAAGTCTTATGTCTGCGAGCCACGGACAAAGATTCCATCTCATGCAAACCCACATCTTTATTAAAAATTGTGGCATCGAGCAAATAAAACAAGCCATTTGGTGTCGTGGGCCCGATAGGAACGAAGTTGCAAATTTATTATAGTTAAAGAATACATTTTCCTTTTTTAGAATCAATGTGGCTTTCATTTAAAAATCTCAATCGATCCTCAAGAAGAATCTCAAAAAAATATTTTACAAAAATAAAAACCGACTTCAAAAACACGTCGGTGCCAAACGATGATCTCCTAGAAAGTCTTAAAATTTGGCACCGACTTCAATATAGAAGGGTGGTGTTGTCTGTACCTATTCTTACAGTATTTTTAACTTTTCAGTGTTTTTAAGTCGGTTTTTATTTTTTGTAAATCTATTTTTATTTATCTTTTTAGTGAATTTAATATCACCTCACCTTTCCGACCTGATCCCAGCATCAGACCCTGATTTTGGTGACCTTGGGATCAACCCAGGAGTATACTCTATCAAATACAAAAATAATTTTGGAAATCGGTCCACAATTGGCGGCGTAAGCGCACAACATACACACAAAAACAACATACGCATCGAATTGAGAACCTCCTCCTTTTTTGAAGTCGGTTAAAAATCACAAGCATCGTGCCTCGATCTTCAATGTGTTGTTTTCGAGCTATTTAATAATTAATGCGACGTACAGTTTTTGCCGGCTAGCCCCTTTCTCCACAACGTTCCATAAGGAACTTCGTTCCAATAAAATATCGGGTTATTTTTCCAGCAGGAGCCAAATTTTGTGTGCTTGTTCAGACAAGCAAAATTAAGATGTTTTACAATGGGAATAATCTCGAAATCGCGAAAAAAAATCAGCTGTTCCATACAAATATTCAACATCCACTGAACCTAAGTGTATGGCACAGCTGATTTCTTTTTCGCGATTTCGAGATTATTCCCATAGTAAAAGTTGTTCATTTTGCTTGTCTAAACAAGCATACAAAATTTGGCTGCTGATGGAAAAATAACCCGGTATATAATATTAATTTACGGTTTACTTAGCATTCCAGACAAAGGAACCTATAAACTAAGTAAATAGTAAAACTTGTTAATAAAAAGAATAGAAACTTGTCCGGCCTATCACCCCAACCCACCTGGTAACCCTACCAGTGACTCACGCGTCGCGGGCTCGCAAACAAATCGGCGATAATGCGTTTATCGACGCGGTCAGAGGGCGCACTCTCTGCGCCGTCGGTCGCGATCTCGGCGTCGAGCGACAGCTTCATTACATCGACACCGATTACAACTTCCGATAGGAACCAACTCAAAAAGATAACGAATTTGAACTAACGAGTATAAAACATGTATAAGAAACCCTTACAGCGCACCAGGACTTTTCACGCGAAATGTACTTCCGGTAGGAAGACGTTTAGAAAGATAACGAAGATGAACTAATGTCTATCAAACATTAGGGAACCCTTTCGACACACTAGGACTTATTAGCGAAATATATTGAAGAATATTCAGTAAAATAGTCAATCTCTTGGCAGAGGTGTGATTGCAATAACTTAAGACCCGTGTGTAGCAGTGAGACTATTACGGGTCGAAGTGATGCCAATAAATCCATCACCAAAATACTCCCGAGTTTCATATCTACGACATAATTTTATGGCTGATTATATCTGTAATCTAAAGTCTTTGAATTTGATTTTCATCTCAAACTACAATAACGACACGCTACAAACGTAACAGTTCGCCGAATGCTGAACACGTGGCCGGATATCAATAGGTAACATAGTGAAATGAAAACGATATTCAAATTCAATACATGCCTAACTATCTACTAACTAAGCAAATTGGACTGGCTTGCCGCCGTCACTTCCTGTCTTTTTTAACCGGTTTCTAAAAAAGGAGGAGGTTCTATGTTCGACTGTTGTATCAATTTTTTTATGCATGTTCACCGATTGATCCGCCATTTATTGGCAGATTTTCAAAATTATTTTTGTAATCGAAAGAGTAAACTCCCGTGGTGGCATGTATTAAATCTACTAAGAGGTTAAAAAAATTTTTTTTTTCCAAAAAATTATACCTCTTCGCAGAATACTAATTACGATTTGAATTTTTGTCATAAGGTTCCGGTATATTATATCTCATGCGCGTCTTCTTGGGGTCAGTCAGTCAATATTCGAAGCTTGTTATTTTTGCACGAAATGTTAAAACAACCAGGAGAAGTGAGGGTATCTACTTAGATTTAAGATTCGTTATACCTTCAGCCTTCACAATTTACAAACACACGAGATAGAGTTCCCGATTACGAAAAAAATGTCAAACATTCCCTATAATACCTACTTTTTTATTGCAAGTAAGTTGGCAAACAAGCACTGTACAGAGCCAAAATGTTTAACTTTATACAAAATCAGAGATATCAAGTTCAAAATGCTTTATTTTAGTCATAATATCTGGTATTAAACGAAGGGGTGAAATATTTTTGTAACAAAAATTTACCTTAAAGAAACAAATTTCACATTATGAGACAACGAAAAATCGCCATAAAAATAAATTCAACGTTGTGATTACACGCCAGTTGACAAACAATCGAAACTGATTACATACGTTTCGTGATAGCGAGCCATATCAATGGCCAACAAAAAGCAATGGACAAAATATTTAATTTATCAACAACCCTTTATCAACAATTAACATTTGGCATTCATGTGTTTACATTTTGTTGAAGTTGCTGTTAAATTCAAATGATCTACCGTGTGATTAAATTGAAATAAGTCTATTCATTAGGTATTGTACTTTTTATCGTAGTTCTCGGCTTTTCCGAAATGAAAGCAAGTCCATCATATTCCATTCATTGTTTTAATCTATCGTATTGTAATGTCAATTCCATTCATTTTACCCTTATTCTGGGTGCTAAAACAGTTTAAATATTACTGTATTAAGATATAGATAGATTTTGTTTGCTCTTAATCTTAACAAAGTGTAATATTTAGATACGTTACTTACTATACATATACCCTGAGGGGCAATTGTTTGATATTCGTGTGTAAAAAATCTGCTATTCCATACAAATGTTCAATATCCACGGAACCTAAATGTATGGAAGAGCTGGTTTTTTTTTTCGCGATTTCGAGATTGGTCCCAGAGTAAAAATCGTTATTTTCCTTGTCTGAACACGCATACAAAATTTGGTTCCTGTTTCAAAAGTAATCCTGTATACTCGTAGTCTCATACATCAGTACTTATTGGTTATAACGGAGCCATAGGAACTCATGGTCCTATTAGTACATGGTTATGATGACGAAGGTCGTGACATTATAAAAATTCTGTATAGTCCCATACATCAGTACTCGGTTATAACGGAGCCATAGATACCCATTGTCCTATTAGTACGTGGTTATGGCGAAGGTCGCGACACTATAAAATCCTGTATAGTCCCATACATCAGTACTTGGTCATAACGTAGCCATAAATACCCATGGTCCTATTAGTACGTGGTTATGACGACGAAGGTCGCGACACTATAAAAATCCTGTATAGTCCCATACATCAGTACTTCGTCAGAACGGAGCAATAAATACCAATGGTCTTGATTATTTGCTTTTAAACTTAAAGCTTATAGGTACCTTTAAAAAAAATTTTCCTTTTAAGAACATTACACAAATAAGGCATTGTAGGAATGAGTCTTTTGCAGAATGAGGTATTATGCGAAAAGGTCCTTTTAAGAATATGTCATTTCGAGAATAGGTCGTTTTTTTTTGGTGTGAGCCATTTTGCGAATAAGTCCAATATCTACTAAACCCTATTAGTACGCAGTTATGACGAAGGACAAAAATCTCCACACATCAGTACTTGGTCATATAACGGAGCCATAACTACCCATGGTCCTATTAGTACGCGGTTATGACGAAGGTCGTGACACTATAAAAGTGACTAATGAAAAAACGATGCCGAAGTCGTGTGCACAATTAGCATACATAACGCACAGCGCAAGCTAAAATGACTTAAATCTCGGGAGGACGAGGTCGCGGCGTGCCGTCGACCCCAAAGGTCATTGGTGAGCAGTTTGGACGCGCGTAGGAACAATACCGCACGCATACGAACAATACGCGGAGCGTAGTAGAAGACCACGTCACGCGTAACTTTGTAACAACTAAATGGTTATCTAGTGACGTAACACACGCACATAAAAAAAACACCACAAAAATCATGATTAGCGCGCGACCCATATACAAAAAGGTTGCGCGGACTCATTCATTTAATGATTACTGACCTATTCTTACTTACATACAGGATGTATGCAACCGCTTCCGAAAAAAAGAGAACACAATTCTACTTATGACACTAACAACTTTCCCCAAGGAACATACGAGTATCCACTGGAACGTCCGTGGGGACTATAGTCCCCAAAATCTCGATCTTCTCGCCCGACCTGGGTACTATGGTACCCAGTTCCCTTTGCGTAAAACCGCGCGGTGTGATAAAAAAATCGCGAAAAATAAAATATTTTCTCTATGGCTTTATTCCTTTGTCAATAGTCTCTTTCATAAGTTGACAGGTCATGTCCAATTTATTTTTAGTCTTAGATTGAAATAAATTTGTCATAGTCTGCGGTTTAACTTACTTGGCCGTATCCATACGTTTCTTACTCCATGACCGATGAGATTTATTGCGTACTTACTTAGTCTGTATTAGTATTTTCGTAGAGTGTTCTATATCAAAATAAACTAGAAGAATTGGGCTACATTATTATGTATGGTTTATGATAGTTTATAGTGTTATATTGCCACACTAAACGTTTTTTTCAAAAAGTGAGTATTTTTGAAATTTTAAGCACTTTAGTTACTATTCTCGTCATTATTCATTCAATTATGAATCCTTATCTAATTAACTATTATAAGTTCATTCCTTATTAAATTAGCTTTCCATACGTATTTTTTATTTAATTTTAGACACAATAATTTATTTTTTGAATTTTTTTTAAATTTGAGGTCGCGCGTGCGCATCTCGCGTATATAATTACGTAATTAATCGTTTTATTATTTTTTTCTTTTTTCATTAATAATATTACCCAAAACTATTATATATCAAAATAATCTTCAAGAATAGGGCTATAATAATATATATGGTTATTTAAAGTTTTATAAAATAGTTTTGGTGCAAAAAATTTTTAAAAAAAATCGGGTCTTCCGCGACCTTCCGAACATTTTCGCGCTTCATTCATTTAATTATTAATCCTTATCTAATTAACTGTTATAAGTTCCTTCTATATTAAATTACCTTTCCATACGTATTTTTTGTTCTCTTGTAGACAGTATATGTCACTCTCCGCAATTTTTTGAACACTCCGTACGCGCCGGGGTGAGTCATTCCGCAATGGCGGCACCTTTGATATTATTTTGAGATATACTACTTTTTGCTTTTGAAACCCACCACGCTTCGCGTGGCGAGCGTTCCAGTGGGTATGTCCAAACACGCAAAAAAATTAGACTTGTTTAAAATATGAATTTTTATGCGTGTTTTTAGACATAACTAGCTTTTGCCCGCGACTTCGTCCGCGTGGAAATCCTTTTTTATTAATTCCCTTTACAAATACCCCTCCCCCACCCCACCCTTTTTACACCCTTAAGGAATGATTTCGGGGATAAAAACTATTCTTTATCCTTCCCCACAACTCAAACTATCTCCATACTAAATTTCATCGAAACCGGTTCAGCGGTTATTGATTCCCCATACAAACTCCCACCCCCCATTTCTCTCCCTTAAGGGGTGATCTCCCTATGTCCGTCTCCTGGTTCTAAACTACCTCGTCACCAATTTTCAGCCAAATCGGTTAAGCCCTTCTTGAGTTATAAATAGTGTAACAAACACAACATTCTTTTTTATTTATATACATGTTGAGAAAAAAGTTTCACAAGTACGAGTACAATTGTGTTCTCTTTTTTTCGGAAGCGGTTGCATTACATCCTGTACGTTAGAGAAACTCTTTAACATAGTATCAAACACTTATAATTATAACCCCTTATATTACAAACCACGATTTAAGCTTAGATCTTGGTTTAAGCTGGACGCTGTCTCCATCTTCTCATATTAATACAAGTTAAACCAAGAGGAAGCTTAGACTAAATTTTGTAATAATAGGATAGGACAGTGAGTATTCGAACGATATCTACAAAACCGAGAATAGAATTGGTTGCAACTTGCACCAAAAAGGAACTAAAGATAGTTGTGTAACACGTTGATCTAAGTTAAGCTTCAGTTAGTAGACGATTTATCGACCTGCGTTCCAAACTTACTGCATTACAGCTTACTGATAGGCCTGTCCAGAAAGGGGCGAATTGGACTTTCTCCAACCACGTTGGCACAGTGCTAGAAAGCTTTAATATTATCATAAAAAACCGTGTCTTGTGAACATTTTTGGGTTTTATTCCATTTATAGTTTAGTTAAATTAAGGCTTGTTAAAAAAATACTCTTTAATTTTTTTTATGGATTTTTATTATAAGAAAACGGCTTACTTACATCAGTACTTTAAAATGAAAATATTTACTAATTCTTATATTTGTTATTTATAAGCTTAAAAAACGAGATCCAATATGTTAGAGGTTTACGGAGGTTTTTGTTACTAAACCGTTTTCTTTGCATCTCATTATATCGAGAAAAGTTTTTGTTGTATGAAGGTGGAAGAATTGATCCTTAATGCGTTTTATTAACTATAAAACAAAACGATAAACAATCGACGCGTAAAATGTTTAATCCATCGATGGCAATAGTTACATTCATAGGTTGGCTGCAAACCAAACTAGGCTACTTCGAGACGACTTCGTTAGATCGATAAATTCTTTCGAGAATGTTACACGAGCCGCTGTGTGTGGAATTCATAGGTGATGTATCAAAATAACCTGATCGATAGAGAATAGTTGCACCTGCTTTATAAAAGGCTGTATAGGCAACTTATATACAATCAAACCTCTGTATAGAGTACTGTATAATAGTCATAGTCAGCTTGGCAATAACTCGTAAAATCTGTTAGGAATGAACAGCGTCTGACTTCAATAACAGTGTTATGTTGCAGAACTACTTAGCACAGCATTTATAAAATGCTCTTAATTTGTAAATTAATTAACGTTAAAACGATCTACTGGGTTCGTTTCGCATGCTAACATCCCTTCATTGCGTTATTCACTCATTTCAGCTTAAAATTGTACACACTGTACAAAACTACAAATAACGTATTCTACTTAAGTATAATAACGTAAATAGTAAATAACGTAGTCTACACTATTATTATAAAGAGGTAACATTTGTATGTATGTATGTAACGAAAAAACTCAAAAACGACTGAACTGTTTTCAAAAATTCTTTCACCATTAGAATGCTACATTATCCCTGATTAACATAGGCTACAACATTATTTTTCCTACAGGGAAATATAAAATTCCCACGGGAAAATAAAAACAAAGCGGCAAAAGCTGCGAAAAGTAAAGCTGGTACTAGATAAAGTTCTCGAAAATCGACTCACGGCTACGGAATCCCCTAAAAATGCCGCAGTCAGACATAATTTGGCAACAGCGCTGAATAATAAATTGTACTACATACGTTATTCCAAACACATACGCAGTTCCATCTCAAAGCGATCGCGCGGATTATTCACATTTTTGTTTGGTAAGAAATCTGTCACTACTATACTCGCACAAGCTTAAAAGCGACCCTCGAGGTCGTTCCACCTCGCTATGTTTGCAGTGTTACACAAAAATATGATGAGCTCACTGGTAAAATGCTAAGTAAATCCCGCTACAAGCTTTTATAACGTATAGCTTATACCCGCGACTTCGTCTGCGTGGACTTCAGAATTGGGTCTAAAGCTTCGCTCGTTAACAATTTTTAATCTTCCCACGGGAACTATTTGAGAGATCATTAAGGAATATAAAGTCCTTTTCCATAGCATAGGTGACATGCATACCAAATTTCAAAGCTGTCTGCCCGCGGCTTAGCTCGTAAACAATTTTCAATTTTCCTTCGGGAACTACTTAAAGAATCGGGATTAAAAGCCTATGTTCTTTTCTATGTCAAAGGCTACATGTATGCCAAATTTCATCATAATCCGTTCAGCCGTTTTTGCGTGATTGAGTAACAAACATTCACACTTTCACATTTATAATATTAGTAGGACTAGCTGTGTCCGCGATTTATTCGCGTGGATGTCAGAAAATAACAACCGAAAATTTCAAAAATTTTTCATTGATGCTCAGCTCCTATTAGTCGTGGCGTGATGTTATAATATACCCTATAGCCTTCCTCGATAAATGGACTATCCAACACAAAAATAATTTGAATCAGTAGTTTCTGCGATAAGCGCGTTCAACCAAACAAACTCTTCAGCTTTATTATATTAGAATAGATAAATACATTGCGTATGTAATAAACTTAGATTAAAAACGCCTATAATAAAACTTTATATATTATAGATGGTAAAAGTATTAAGAAAAAAATAATAAAATAATATTTTTTAAATAAGCTTGTATTTAAATTCCTTAAAAAGAAGAAAGTTATATGTTTATTATTATAGCATAATACGTCTGGGTGAAGCGACTTTGAAGCAGGTGGACAATTTCAAATATCTGGGGAGTACACTATCATCGAAGTACGAGCTGGATGCCGAAATAAATCACAGACTTGGAGCTGCTTGTGCAGCCTTTGGAAGATTAAGATCAAAGGTGTTTTGTTCACACGATATTAAGCTGTCAACAAAAATATCTGTATATATGGCAATTGTACTTCCCAACTTACTCTACTCTGCGGAGACGTGGGTACTCTATCGCAGGCACATAAGGGCATTGGATAGGTTTCATCTTAAATGCATACGTAGCATTATGAACATTAAATGGTCGGACCGTGTTAGAAACACGGAGGTTCTTCGACGGGCTAATGTCTACGGAGTGGAGGCTTATCTTATGAGGCGGCAATTGCGGTGGAGTGGGCACGTATCCAGGATGCCGGAGAAAAGAGTGGCTAGACAGATATTTTACTCGGAGTTACAAAAAGGCAAACGTAGTAAGGGTGGCCAGTTTCTCAGATACAAGGATGTATTAAAACGCCACATGAAACGCTGCCACATCGAGCCTTCCAATTGGGAAGTATGTGCTCAGAATCGCTTGGAATGGAGACGTTTAGTGCAGTCGAAGGTCGGAGACTTCGAAGAAGAAAGGAGGGCTGATCTCGATGCTAGACGAGACAATCTGAAGGCTAGACCACCATCAGCCATCACGTATAACATTATCAATGGAATCCTGACATGCAGTTTATGTGCGCGTGTATTCACCACAAAAATTGGCTACTGTAGCCACATGAGAGCGCACAATAGGGCAAATCAGCAGAGCCCTATGCAGTAGCATGATGCAGTCGCTGTGGCCGAAATCGGCCTAGAGCATCATCATCATCATCATTATAGCATATATCCTACTACGGCATGCATGCCTATGACATGGAAAAGAACATAGGCTACCTTTTATCCCGATTCCTTAAGTAGTTCCCGATTGTTTACGAGCTAAGCCGCGGGCAGACAGCTTTGAAATTTGGTATGCATGTCACCTATGCTATGGAAAAGGACATGTACTTTATATTCCTTAATGATCTCTCAAATAGTTCCCGTGGGAAGATTAAAAATTGTTAACGAGCGAAGCTTTAGACCCAATTCTGAAGTCCACGCAGACGAAGTCGCGAGCAGAAGCTAGTATGAATATATTTTTATACATGAAGCATAAACATTATTTTCACGCAGATAGGTACAATTTATATGTATAGATATTCATAAACAGTATTTCAGTTGATTAATATGTAATTGCTTAGTAATGTTTCCTCATCCCCTCTGAATTCTATGCATCGCCCAAAGGTTGACTGGCAAATAGTGCCCTAGGCATTAAGCTCACATTTGTACACAAATGCCCATAGTAAATAAATTGTGGCAGATTTTACATCTTTCCCGTTTGTATTCGCCCAAATATTATTTAGCACTACTAAATCTAAGAACAAATATAGATAATAAAAAATATCGTGTTTCGTGTGTGACCCATCAGAAGTAAAATACGAAAAATCTAATACAAAATACTCAATGAAACTAAAAGCGTTCATCGCTAAGTTAAGTTATTTCATATTCGTTACTAAATAGACTAATCGTTCGCTCATAAATGCAGCTGCGATACTTGGTAAGACAAATGCAGTAGCATCCCATCGCTTCGCGGATGCAAGCACATCCGTGTGTAAATTATCAGCACAGATTTCATCCACCGATACTCGTTCCGATATCCGCTCCGTTACGTTAGCTTTAGCGCAGGGTTTCTTAAAGTAGGGTCCACGGACCCCTTAGGTGTCCGTAACATGTGTATCAGGGGTCCGCAGTAGGTCAGTCTGTAAACATATTTACTAGGAAAGTGTGTAGTAAACTCAACGCAAACATGACATGCGCCTTGCCTTGTCGAAGACAATCCCACAATATAACGTTCTCATTGAGGCCAAACAGGGGCCTTACCATGATCGCTAAGATCGATAAGACAATAGAGGTAGCCTCTTGCCGGGTATTGACCAAAGGAAAGCCTAAGTATTTGCGGATTGTTCATCAAAATATTCAAGGCTTTTCTGGGAAAGATTTAGAAATTAGCCTATATTTAGATTATGAAAAGATTGATGTATTTTGTGTCACTGAGCATTGGCTCAAAAATTATGAATTGTCAACAAGTTTAGATAACTATAAAATTGCGAGTTCATTCACTAGGAAAAGTGCTATTAGAGGCGGATCCCTTATAATTTTACATAATGACATACAGTTTAAGGAACGAAAAGACATAGTTTCTCTTTCAGTCGAACGAATAATTGAGTTATCATGCGTGGAACTTGATAATTTCATTGTAATATGTGTATACAGGCCCCCCTCTGGAAACTATTCAGAGTTTGAGTCTGCTATGGAAGACGCACTAAGAATAGTATCTAGGAAAACTAAAAAAATTGTTGTCTGTGGTGATTTTAATATAAATATTTTAGTGGAATCACAATTATGTAGTAGATTTATTAACTTATTTAAATCATTTAATCTGAATCATGTTTTTCAAGAGCCAACCCGAATTACAGCTACATCCGCTACTTGTTTAGACAACATTTTCTGTAACTGTGATGTACAAGATAAATTTATTATTAATTGTATAAACTCTGACCATAGTGGGCAATTAGCTTCGTTTGAACACCATCATTTTTGTTCTGAACGTGAGATTACTTGTAGACCCATAACAAAACGCGGTATAGAAAAATTTAAAAGAAATGTTGTTAATCAAATTGCAGATTCATCAACCGAGAGGAGCAACGCGAATAATCTTTATAATAATTTATTTAATGTAGTTAAAGATGAATGTAACAATATATTTAAAAAAAAAGTAATTAAAATCAAACACGAGAGAAAGAATATTAGTGATTGGGCGACGCCAGGCATATACAAAAGCCGTAGGAAATTATTTGAACTTTATGCTTTAAAAGTAAACTCCAGTGATCCCGCTTTCATAGATTATGTAAGAAATTATTCTAAAACATTTAAGAAAGTGTGCATGTCTGCAAAAGCGATGTACATAAGTAATACAATTAGCTTATCTAAAAACAAAGTAAAGACCACCTGGAACATCATTAACCAGGAAACAGGGAAACCCAAAAGCCGTGTAAATTCTTTCTCACTAGAAGTTAATAATAAAGCAATAAAATCGGATATTGCAGTTGCAAATGCGTTTGAAGATTTCTTCTACCACATACCTATAGAAACTACAAGTAGTCTCAACTCGTGCCCCAATGCGGCTGTAGCCCTCTTAGAACAAAGTGTAGAGAAGTGCAGCATAGGCTTCAACTTTGGTCACATTGACGCCGACACTATTCTAAAAACATTCCGCATGATCAGTACCAAAAAAACTGAAGATCTTTGGGGTATTTCGACCCACTTAATCAAATCTATAATAAAAGAACTTGCTCCGCAACTAGCGTTCATTTTCAACAAATGTATTGATGAAGGTATCTTTCCTGATCTAATGAAATATAGCAAGTTAATACCTTTATTTAAATCTGGAAATAAAAATGATCCTGCAAATTATAGACCAATTTCGATTCTACCAGCACTTAGCAAAATATTTGAAAAAATTATTTCTAATCAGCTGTCAGATTATTTCACAATCAATAAAATCCTACATATGAACCAATTTGACTTTACTAAGGGTCGTTGCACTACAGAGGCTGGAGTTGCACTTCTCAAACACATTTTTGCCGCCTGGGAGTGTAAACAGGATGTGATCGGTATATTTTGTGACCTGTCAAAGGCTTTTGACTGCGTTGATAATCAGACTCTTCTAAATAAGCTCAAGCATTATGGTGTGTCTGAAGAGGCAATTAAGCTTATTGAGTCTTATTTGTCCAATAGGGTCCAAAAAGTTGTAATTAACAGAACTGAGTCTTCTGGTGCACCTATCATTATGGGCGTGCCTCAAGGATCAATACTGGGACCTCTGCTCTTCTTAATTTATATTAATGACCTCCCACACTTCACCAATAATCTGTGCGATACAGTACTATTTTCAGATGACACTTCTTTAATATTTAATATTGACAGAGGAAACGGAAATACTGACGTTGTAAATAGTACTCTTTCTAAAGTATTGCATTGGTTCACTGTGAATAATTTATCATTAAACTCGAGTAAAACTAAATGTATTAAGTTTTCATTGCCAAATGTTAGGAAAGTGGACAATATTGTGGAAATGAATAATCATACTGTTGAATTCGTCGAATTTACTAAATTTTTGGGTATAACACTAGATTCGACTTTGCAGTGGGATCCACATATTGCGTCTTTAGCAAACAGACTCAGTTCTGCGGCATATGCTGTAAAAAAATGAGACAACTTACTGATGTTGAAACGGCAAGACTGATTTACTTTAGTTATTTTCACAGTGTCATGTCATATGGGCTATTACTGTGGGGATCAGCCGCTAGTATAGAAAGTATTTTTGTACTTCAAAAAAGAGCCGTGCGGGCTATTTATAATTTACGAACAAGGGATTCTCTACGTGATTTATTTAAAGAAATTAATATATTGACTTTAGCAGGACAGTATATTTATGAAAATTTGATTTATGTTTATAAAAATTATAACACATTCGATACCAATTTTAAATTTCATAACTTAAATACAAGAAATAAAAATAAACTTGCCGTTCGAACGTATAGGCTCCAAAAAACTAGAGGCTCATTTATGGGGAAATGTATATCTTTTTACAATAAAGTTCCACAGAGTGTTACTGACTTACCTTTTCATAAGTTTAAAGCGCATGTAAAAAAGACTCTAATGAGTAAAGGATATTATAAAGTCAATGATTATCTGAATGATGTCAATGCTTGGTCTTAATTGTAGACTTAATTTATAGATTTAAATGTATAATGTACACTGACACATCTACCCCCAGTTTCTAAAAGGCTGATCAAAATATTGTTCAACTAACATCCATGACATCTTAACAGCAGTGTCAAATCAATTTGAGTTTCCGAAACATTGGTTAGCCAAAATTTACTTATCTCTAATAATTTGATTTCTTGTGAGAAATATTTTTAGAAACGGTCATATTGCTGAAATCATATATTTTATTTTATTCATATGTATTTTGGAAACCCAAATTGGGTCTTTCCTTAATAATTTTGAAATAAATTTGACAGCTGTGTCAACTAACACAGTGATAAGTTGATTTAGCTTTCAGCAACTCAATTTATAGTTAGCATTAGATTGACAGCTTGTTAGTTAATTTTATCACTGAACAGCCTTTCAGAAACTGGGTGTAAATCTTGTAATGGAAGTTGAACACAATCTTTACTTTTGAGTTCTGCTTCCAATTGACGACTCTGTAACAATACAGGGAGAAAAAAATAGCCCTTGCTGGTTTTCTTGCTGGTTCTTTCCAGTACAAGGTCTCCCGCCGTAGACTTGTGAACCAATGGCGTAGCTTCTTTGACGTTCAAAAGTGATTGTAAAATCCCAATTGAATAAAGGATATTGAATTTGAATTTGAAATTTGAATTCGCTTATAGCAAGGTTAAAACATTATTAAAACAGAGACACCGCTCTTGCTGCGTATAGCGCCATCCCGCTCTAAGCGCCTTTTTAATATTGTTTTGGGCGATCATGGTTAGGGGGCTACAGCACCCTTCTCATTAACTTAGTAGTAAGTGTAATGAAAGTACCAATAAAAGTACTTTTTATTAATATAAAAAGGCTTTTTTCATTTCCATTTTTTTTTCATTTGTGATAGTGGTCCGTGGAATTGTTTAAATTGTGAAAGTGGTCCGTGACTGCAAAAAGTTTAAGAGCTTTAAGCAAAAAGCAAAAAAGTTTTAGCGTCAGAACAGCTAAAGTCAAGCAAAGTACGTCGTGGTCGATATCTTGATGGGTGACCGTAATAAATCATCAGCAGCGAGTTTTTTCTGTTATGCTCGTAGTTCACATACATCGCTCGTACTAAACATATCCGTTACGCTACCTCAGCGTCATGATTGCTAGTCAAGCAGAGTACGCCACGGCCTTGAACTGGATGGGTGACTTTATACCTAGTTTAAATATCTCGAGCACGGAGGTGTGCCGGAAGACACGTTAAGCAGTTGGCACAACCGCACTAAAACTGGCGATGGAGCTGCGTACGTCTGTATGTGTATGCAGCTATAATGCTCGGAGGCTCCACTGACCTAGCATGACCATTAAGTTAAGACACAAATCTATACTTATACATAATCTATACTTATATATAATATAATATTATAAAGCTGAAGAGTTTGTTTGTTTGTTTGCTTGAACGCGCTAATCTCAGGAACTACTGGTCCGATTTGAAAAATTCTTTCAGTGTTAGATAGCCCATTTATTGAGGAAGGCTATAGGCTATATTTCATCACGCTAAGACCTATAGGAGCGGAGCAGCAATGAAGATTGTTTCAAAATCGGGGGATTTTTTTCCTATTGAGAGCTTCCGCTGAGTGCGCTGCGTAAACGGTTAAAGTTTCGTAAAAGAATTGTTCCCCTTTTTTTTTCTTTTTTTTTTAAAAACGTCGCCCCACTCTAGGATTTTCTCCTGTGTCGTGGGTGCAGTTACAAACATATAATATCACATGCACATACACCCAGACCGGAACAAATTTCTGTAAGGCCATACAAAACATTTGTCCCGTACGGGAATCGAACCCGCGACCCGTTGCGCAGTAGGTGATCACTCGACCTCTGCGCTAAACGTGTCGTCAAACGCCCTTTAAAAGTTCTAAAAAAAAGTCCGCGACAGCATATCTCTTTCTTTTAAGGTTAGCTCACTATAACCTTTTTTATGCTAACAAAATTTGTTCTAAAATAATGAATTTTTTGCGAAGGTGTTTTTATAAACATGATATTAATCCTTATCCAATTAAATACGTTATTCATCACAAGTATTTAATTTAAAACAAAATTGCCCTTTACATCATTCGATTTAAATGAATATCTTAGGAGATATCGCAGTTTTAAAATAACATCACAGCAAAATAATGATCGAGTACTGCGCGCACAATGTGCAAAGCCGGCGGGCAGTCATGAGGGGGAAGGGCGGTGGCCCCAGTTAGCTATCTACTTCTGCCGAAAGAAAACAAAACTAAAAATATAGTGTACGCAAAAAATACTTTAAAATAACATTAGTTTAGTTTTTTTGAGAATAACCTACAAGCTACATGAGATACATGCTATTTTATCATATCGCGTTTTAATGGACATGCTCCGGGGGCTGGTTTTTTTACTGCATTAGCGGATGTAGATATTATTAAATTAAACATATCCCACTATATAATTGTTAGTGAATGAGATATATTATTTTGAATAGATGACGTAATAATAATTGTAGGAGGCAAGTCAATTACAAAATCAGAATTGATTCAGAAGCCAATTCCAACCAAACTTCTGTCAGGTTGTTTCTTTTTTTGAAATAGCCTATACAATGTAATGTGTCGGTAATAGAAAAAACTTATTTCTGTTATCTACAAATTGTATAGGTTGGGTAGGTGTAACTTAGGGCCCATTCGCACGCCAACTGCTCCCCGGGCATCGGAGATTACGAAATTAATACAAATCATGGCAGCTTGGTCGCAGCGAGACAACGTGACCAGTTATCAAACAATCAGTTACCAATATGGCTGAAGGTTCATGACATTTGAGGTACGGAACCCTTGAAGGAAAAATAGGTGTGGAATATTTTTTTGATAATTTGCCAGAAAAATATTTCATTTGTTATTTCTGTTGTACTTTGTCTTTGTGTGCAATAAAGAGCTTTAGTGTTATTATTATTAAAATCGAGCTTTATCTTCTAATATATAAAATTGTCGTGTAAGTGTTGACCGATCTTTATGCATTTTTTTTGTGTATGTTCGGTAGGTCTGAGAATAGGTCTTAAACTGTTTTTAGGTGATTATTATGGCGAAACGTAGTTCGCGGACACAGGTAGAATATTATAGATTAAAAATATATATTTTTCGCTTCTCTATTACGAAAAAGAGTAGAAACTCACATTTGTCAATACGTTATCGGAAAATAACTTTCCGTCTTAAAACAAATCTTATCAATTAGACATTCATTATGAATTGCATTGTGAAATTCCCGATTTCTTAAAAATATTTGATATTCTAAAATATATGTATCTATTACGACATAATAATAAAAGTACATACCTTGTACTCCACTTTTGTCTAAGAAATTACTAAGCTGAAACGTCGAATTACTCGACGCGAGATATTGTGTGAACCTCTGAAACAGAAACAAAGAGACAATATCAGACAAAATTTTTTCTCCTCAACATATAGTTACAGTACATCAAGATGGGCATCGGAAAACATCGGAAACAATCGTCTAACTTATCCAAGAAAATTGACAAACAGTAGTTTGGCACAAGAGCAGCTCTATATCATCACAAGAGCAACTCTATATCATGACAAGAGCAGCTCTATATCATTATACTGCCTAGATGTGTCGGTCATCTTCGGAAACACGAAATTAGCCGTTGCCCATTATGTATCTTGAACAATCTTGAAGTACAGAGGCCCAATTCTACGAATAAGTTACAGCCGAATCGAAACTGAACCGTTGACATCGACCAATCAGAACGCCACATTATCACGCCATCGAACAGTTGAATGGGCAATATAGGTTCTCCGATTGGTCGTTCGCAACGGTTCAGTTTCGATTCGGCTGTAGAGTCTGGCTAATGAAAGATGAACCTGAAATTTTTTCAAGTAACAACACTGATACAATGTCCCCATGTAGTTTAGTTCAACATGGTGATTTTGCTACTTTGTAATAAACAATTTCATAATATTTTTTTCTTAATTTCTGTCCAAATATTACAGATATTAAGTAATTTTAACATTCATGAAATCCAAATACAGCGATTTCTTATAAAAGGTTCATTGTTGGAAGTTCATTGAAACTAAACATTACCTAATATTTAATTTAAAAAAGTATAAACTCCTTTTTTTCCTACTATATTCAGTAGAATATAGTAGGAAAAAAAAGGAAAAAAAGACAATCCTTTCACAAATTTAACATTCTAAATTACTACATAAATAAAAAAATATTTGAATATTTCAAGTATCAAAATGTATTTTACCTTCTTTAGACAGTATTACCAGAGCTAGAATTTATGAATTTGACGCTTTTTTCCAAGCTCATGTTTCGTGTGCCAGACTCTAACTTATTAGAGTAGAAGTGGGCCTCTGAACAAGCCGTTCACTTGGGAGTTTGCCGTTACCTCCCGCCCGCCCCGCCGTGGTCGCGCGCGCTTCACCCCCTAGCACGTCCGTTTAGTGTAGCTTTCTCGAGCTTTGTCTGTGACGTCATTGATGTTTTCCGACAATTAGAGTTCCTCACTTGTTGAGGAGTCCAGGTGTATCTTGCTTCCACCCGTTGGCGTAGGTAAGGGGGGGGGGGGTTTGGGGTCCGGACACCCTCCATTGTAAATCAACTTACTCTACATAGAATGAAATTTCCAGTTTTTATTTTATTTGCCTAAACACTAGGCAAATAAAATTTTCAATCTGGACACGCCCATCCGAAAAGTTATACCTACGCCTATATGTTTTCACCTTCAGCCTTATCAACGCAGAGATATGCACATTTTTAACCTCACATTCATAATCTTTAACTATTTGCGGTCCCGATTTCACCTTCTCCCTAAAAAAACTCATCTGCTCTCGAATTTGTCATAGTGATATACACGGTGTTTCATAATCTATATAAATAAAAATCAATGTATTACTATGTTTGTTTGTCCTCTATGCGTTCCGAAACCATTCATCAGATTGTAATGAAACTTTGGTAGGGTGTTATGGGGACAGCCGTGAGGGTTTACGTGGCATTGCAGGAAAAAGAAGGATTTACGTGGCATTGCAACGCATGCCGGGTACAGCTAGTAATTATATAAAAATGAATCGCTGTGTGTTAGTCTCGCTAAAACTCAAAAACGGCTTGACAGATCCTTACGAAATTTTCTGTGTGTGTTTGAATAGGTCCAGTCCAGGGAAGGTTTTAAAGTACAATTGGACCCAGTGGGTGGCGCTGTAATCGGGCAGGACAACGTCTGCCCTTTGCGGATTCATGTTATGTTATTATGTAACGATAAAAAATTAAATTTTCTTTAATTAAAAAATAACGTAATAACAACGTTATTGTTTGATATTGGGTAAATGATCACTCAAAGCCATTATCTTCTTCGCTTATCTTCTTTCTTATATATAAAAATGAATCGCTGTGTGTTAGTCTCGCTAAAACTCAAAAACGGCTTAACAGATCGATCCAGGGAAGGTTTAAAAGTACATTTGGACCCGGTAGGTGGCCCTGTAATGGGGCGGGACAAAGTCCGCCGGGTCCACTAGTAACCAATAAATAATCAATGCGTTATCTAAAACTAATTATTAAAATGTGTTTACACGTAATGTCATTCAACCCAGAATTTAATGTATATCATAGTATCATCATCATGTCTATGATTTACATGAAAATTTTGGGTTGAATGACATTACGGGTAAACACAATTTAATAATTAGTTTAAGATAACGCATTGATTATTTATTGGTTATTATGAAACACCGCGTATATATACCTGTGTGTGTGTGTTTGTGTATGTTGTTTATAATAGTAGTATGGTAAATTTATAAATGTACACCTCGTCCCGCATCTACTTAATTTTTCACTTCCGCTAGGGTTGGCTGGAAGAGATCTTTTCAAGAGATAAGCTCGCCCTTGTACATGTTTGTTGTATACTAAGTCTATATCTGAAAAATGTGTGTACAATTAAGAATATAATCTGATTGTTTTCAATTACAAATAGACCTAGATAATTTATGTACTTATTGCTCAGATAATCTACTCGATTTAAATGTCAAAAAATGTAATGTCATCACATTCACTCGTAAAATAAAGTTTCATAATTATGAATATCACTTGGATGGTGTTGTGCTCGGCAGGGTAACCGAGGTCAGAGACTTAGGTGTTTATCTGGACAGTAAACTTGATTTTAGTTATCATATAAACTATATGACTGCAAAAGCTTACAAAATGTTAGGCTTTGTTTTAAGAACTGCCAAAGATTTCACAAATGCTTCAACTTTAATTATTCTTTATTTTGCATATGTAAGATCCATTTTGGAATATGGGTCAGTAGTATGGAATCCTCATTATAAAAAATACATTAATAACATCGAGAGAATACAACATAAATTTAACAAACATCTGAATTTCAAACTCAACATACTTGGCGATACAAAACCCAGCTGCATTCCTTCTTTATCTTCGAATTGAAAAAGATCAGATGTTTTTATTCAAAATTTTAAATAATTTTATTGATTCCCCCTACCTTTTAAGTAACATTCATTTGAGATGTCCCCGGTTAAATTCTCGTCATCATCCGACATTTAGTGTGCCAGTGGTCTCAACTAATTATGCTAGTAATGCCTTTTTACTGCGCACCTGCCGTAATTATAACAAAGACTTCCAAACTGCAGATATATTTTGTTCAACGGTAGGAGCGTATAAAAAGGTCGTGAATAGTATTATTAAGTAATTTTAGCGTTTTACTTCACTTCTCTTTTTAGACACACTAATTAAATCATTTGTTCCTTAAACCAACTGTAACAGTTTTTATGTTTTATGTTATAAGTGGAAACTTTACTGGTTTATGTCCTATTTTTAATGTGCTAATTATTTTAAAATGTATACTGTTTGTTTCCCTACAATAAATAAATAAATAAATAATAAATATATATAGGTGAGATGAAGGCCCGATGTGAGTATAAAAGACGTGTTAAATTAACCTCAGCCCGCTGTTGCACACCAATCTAACCAAACAGTTTTCTTGTTTTATGCTTACAAGTAATCAATTCCCTATTCCATGCGGCGTATTGAATGCATCGCAGATACAGTGTTGCCAGATGCTTTGAACCTTTAATCTGTAGTAAAAACTGCTAAAATCTGTATGCTATTTTAACTTAAAATCTGTATAATCAAGTTAACCAAAATTAAAATTTCTTTTGAAAAAGAAGCGCTATGAACTAAAGTAATTAGCCGTAGCATGAACACTAAAACACGATAACTATGATAAAGCGGTCAGAATACCTACTATAAAAATGTATTGTGTATTGACAGTTCACTGCGATAAACCGGTATATCATATCGTGTTTTGGTGGTCATGCTACGGAGGCTGGTTTGACTATCGTATATTAAATAAAAATATAAACAAATTAAAATTGACGTTTTGTTTAAGTATGTAGGTATGTACTGTTGAAAACATGGCGAATAGAAACAAAAATAATTAAATTTCAAACATTTGCAACAAACTAATTAATAATTGTGTGTAACACGGCACCTAGTCGTATAATTTTTCTTTATTCTTTTTTATATTGGCCACACACGGTCCGCATGTAGGAGTCCGACGGCAACCGCAGTCTGCGGTCGGACTTTCCTTCGGTCGGACCGTGTGTAGATTGGCCACACACGGTCCGCATGTAGGAGTCCGACGGCAACCGCAGTCTGCGGTCGGACTTTCCTTCGGTCGGCCCGTGTGTAGTTAGTAAATTCTGTATAAAAATCTGTATCCAGTGCTAATTTGTATTACACATCGAAAATCTGTTTAAATACGGAGAAATCTGTATATATGGCAGCACTGCGCAGATCGTTTGAAAAAACGGAGTTTCGTAAAAATATTACTGCGTGCGTACACCTTGACATTTATACCATGCATGTTACCACATTTTAATTAATAGCGACATTCTGTCTGCGGCTGGCCCCTCCACACCTCACCGGTATAGGTTTTTTAATATCATACAAATTGTATAGTCGGAGCTCAATGCGTTTGCGAATGATTCAAAATTACGTGAAGAATATTGATTGAAAAAAATCCTCATAGTTTGTTATTCGTAGTTTACTTGAATAATGATTAAATCAATACAATAAAAAGTTACCCCGGGCAGGATTCGAACCTGTGACGCAGTGTCGTCGTGACCAAAAAAGGCCGCCGAGGACTAATCCAACCCGGACGAATTTTGAACGAAGTTAGTTTACGATATTTTTCTGATCAATTCCCCTTGATTGACGAGGAGAGTGGGGTGATGACTGGTACCTAGGACCTACAGAATTATTATTTTTTGCTTTTAGTACCTTATCTACATGATATTATTATCTATATTTTTATATAAAACCGTTTAACTATAAGCTCCTTCGGAACGCACCTTAAAATATAAACATATTCATTCTAGTCTGTGGTTTTAAAAAAAAATAGAAGGAATCGTAAAGTCCTTCATAAATTGAATAAAATATTCAGAAGTGTCCTTACAATCTGATGATCTCAAAAACTATCACATATGCGAAATTAGTATTGGTTCTTAGGCCAATTTTGACATTGTCATTTGGTATGGAGATAGTGAGGTGTGTGAAGAAGAATAAAGAATATTTTTTATCCACGAAATCGTTCCTTAAGGATGTAAAAGGGGTAGGGGGAGAATTTGTAAAGGGACTCAATAAAAAAAGGACTTCCACGCGGACAAAGTCTGGCGCAAAAGCTAGTATACACAACACATATTTGAATGTTTAAACATTCTGCAAATTTAATTTCTTTGGAAACTTTCAGGAATTTAAAACATTCTGTTCAGAAATGCTGGGGGTTAGGGAATTGCGTGAAATTTACCGTCGAATCGATTACGTCTCGTTGTCACCTGGGTCAGGTTAGTTAGTGTAAAAAAATGATAAAGCTGAACACAAATAATAAGTAAATGTTACATTTACGCGGCAATTGCCTAATGGGTCGTCAAAACACGTGAGGGACGAACTTAATGATGGACAGAGGTCGTGCCATTATTATATTAATACGAGGCGAGTACTTCTATTATGCTATGGACATAATAGCTATTAATGCTATCCTCGAATCTCGGTTGTTTATACCTTTGATCTATTGAAAATGATACTGATTGATGTTTACCAAGCAAAAAAGGGAATGTATTTGATAATTTTATACAAAGGTCTAAATGACCACATTTCATTGTATACATACAGCTTTTCGTTTGAATCTGTATGATTTTCGTTTCAAATTAATACAAATTTCGTAAAACATAAATGTTTTGAAGGTCAAAAACCATCTGACGAACTCTTGCTAACAATCTCGTTATTAAGCTTTCAGAGTCGGCTTAAGACCTCAAATTAACAGTCGCTCGTGTTGAACAAAGCGTTTCGCATCCTGAAATGATCAGCAGGCCTAATCTCTCTCTAACTTCGGTTGCTAACTAGAACTGTCATTTTAGAAAGAAACCTAACATCCATTACTGCTATCATGAACGCCGCCGTAACACATAAGATCATTAAACCAGCAATAGATATAAAGTTGTTTTTTTTTTCAAAAATGACAGCACTAGTTATCAACCGAAGATAGAGAATAGTCCTACAGATCAATGAAGCCATCCATTAAAATAAATACGACCGCTTTTGCAGAATATCGACTAATAAATTAATATAGGAGTTAGTTCGTTGCGTCATCCGCACCATACGGTCATACGGTGAATGTTTTATTTGTTCATCGAATCTGATTACCGCTGACAGTCTAGTTAAGTGGTCAGCGACCCTGCCTAGGAAGCCAGAGGTCCCGGCTATGAAGCCAGGGCCACAGTAAACGGTTGCTTTTTTTATAATATGAAAGTACAATAAGAAAAACGCTCCCGTTCTGTTTCACCCTGACATCTACATGCACACAACCACCATAGTGTCTGCTGCACCGACCACGATGATTCCTAGTTTGTAGACGGCTGCTGCCTCACTAGGTTAAGCACAGTTAAGCACACAGGTACAGGGGTACAGACAAATGCCGGTCTGTACCCCTGTACCTGTGTGCTTAACTGTGCATAAAAATAGTCCCATGTTACGGAATGTCAGAAGGCCAGTGCCGAGTCCGCAGCACCACCGACGGAAAGTCTTACTTTATTATCATAAGGTATTATTATCGCATACAGGTCGCCACATTATCAGTATTTTGATATCACTAACAGAAACGTCAAACAAAACGGTTTAGCAAAGATCTAGAGAAATTGTAAACAGAATAACACTAGAAAAACAATCTTAGACACAGAGTAATTTCGGACACAGAGGAAAAGGCGTATAAAAGTTACAGAAAATAAAATATTCCACGGGAACACTATATTAAGAAACAGTGAACCGGACAATAGAACCCGGCCGGAGCAAGACTGGTAAAGGCATTTAAGCAAACAGAATAGTGAATCATTGTCTTATCTGCCAAAATACGCTCAAAACTTGGAATAGGAGGATTAGAGGATTATCTATTCGCATTTTATCGATGGCCCTCCAACAGGAGACTACTTACTTAGCCTCTGCTTGAATATACATATAGACTGGGGGATATTCTAATTTGGGAGGGAGTGTTCCAAGAAACTATCGATTGCACAAACAAGGAAGAATGAAATACATCACAGTGACGAGAAGGACATAATTATCCTGCCATGGGAAGTACACAAGTTCTAAAAATGGAATTTCAGGTAATACCACATTACGAATATTGAAGTCGGTGCCAAACGATGATCTCCTAGAAAGTCTTAAAATTTGGCACCGACTTCAATATAGAAGTGTGATGTTGTCTGTACCTATTCTTATATTATTTTTAACTTTTCAGTGTTTTTGAAGTCGGTTTTTATTTTTTGTAAAATATTTTTTATTTTTACTTTTTTGTGAATGCAATCTTTTTAGTGAAAGAAACCCTGATTAAATTAGCGTTTCCCTAGATTTTAATGGGACCCCATGATCAGGTCCTGACTTTGGTGACCTTGGGACTACCACCCCAGGAGTATACTCTATCGAATACAAAAAAAAAATTTGAAAATCGGTCCACAACTGACGAAGAAATCGCGTAACATACATACAAAACAAGTTGGACACACCTTAAAATTTAAATTAAAATTTTGTATAAAACAAAGTTACAGACGTGTCCTACTATTGTTTTCATTGATAAACGCGAGAACAGTTAATACAGCTTCATTATTGAGTTACGATTCGAAATACCTACAACTGATACGGGACTGATTGTCCGTGAGGTGACCATGAGGTGGCGGATTAACTGCCGTACACAGAGACGTCATTTAATTTTATCTCTTTCTATTCTATCTTAATATATATAATTCTCGTGTCACAGTTTTTGTAACGAAACTCCTACAAAACGACTGACCGATTATTATGATTTTTATTTTGTGTATATTCGGTTGGTCTGAGAATAGTTCTTAAACTATTTTTATACCCCTAAGTGATAAGGGTTTTTCGTTTTATATTATTATGGCAAAACGTTGTTGAATGTTCGACGACGTGATAGGGTGACGTTCTGATTGGTCGAAAGCAACGGTTCGGCTTCGTTTGCTGTAACTTATTAGTAGAACTAGCTGTGCCCGCGAACTACGTTTCGCCATCGAAATGCTTAACACAGTATTTAATTTTTTCCTCCATTTTATTCCATAACCTCCCGCACGCGCACCCCCGCCTTGATGACGCTCACTTCGCAACGGGCCGTGCAGCAGAAATCGTAATATTTTAATTTCGCCATAACTTCAAAACCAAACCTCCAATTTTAATCATTCAAAGACCAAATATTATCTACATAAACTGTACTGTATTTGTGATGAAATAATTTATTTTGATAAGGATTAATAGCATGAGAAAAATAAATGCGTTTAAATGTAGTCCAAAAAAATTCAAGATTTTTAAATAAAAAAAATGGTTGATGTGCCTCACTCGACATAGATAGGTATAGTGTGTCGCGGACTTTTTTGTAGATATTTATAAGATCTACAATTAATTAGAACATTTTATGGTTTTATCTTTTATAGTTTAGGCAGCGTACGCAAAATAAGTTACTTTTCTGGTTGATTTTTTACACCTTGTGTCCGAAAAACCCAAATATCTTACGCAACCCTATTTTTTTCCAAAATAAAACTTAGCCTATGTTACTCGTCGATAATGTAGCTTTCGAATGGTGAAAGAATTTTTAAAAACGGTCCAGTAGTTTTTTAGCCTATTCATTACAACCAAACAAACAAAGTTTTCCTCTTTATAATATTAGTGTAGAAGTGTAGATTGAAGTGGAAGTTCTTCCCCGCCTGAGAAGGGACCCGTGTCCAGCACTGGAACGTCATCAATTAAATCGTCCAACTGAATGTTTTTTTTTCATACAACTCAGTTGGCAAACCCAGCAAGCTGGCTGCCCACTTGATGGTAAGTGGTTAAAGTTGCCTATACTACAACATGTAGTTCCTGTAAGACTTGCAAAAATATAACCTCTACGCTTATGTACGTTGCCAGCATATGACATTAGATGTCAAGTCACACTACTATAATGTTATATGAAAACAATAACAAAATGTTAGCACCGGATTGATTAAATCGCTAGCCGCTCACTTAACGAAGGACGACCCGGCCCTTCATTGTACAACTGAAAATCTGTCGCGATCGCCGTCAAATTCGACAGTTCCTGCGCATCCATCGCCGCTTAGTGAATGAAAGTGGTCACAGAGCCTTGCGTTGACGCCGAAACGAGTGTCGAATCGTATAAGCGATGGTGATTGATTCCGAGTTGCACAATACGCCCTCCGATAGCGATACATACGTGGCGATACCACAAGATACGAACCACGGCTCCTTTATTGACACAAGTGGCTGCGATGGCGGCGTATTATTTGTAATAATATGTCACGTTGGAAAATTGTCGCGGTACAGTTGAGTGTGATCAGTAGGGCAAATCGGACCACCGATTTAGGTTTTTTTTTTACACACACAACAGGAAAGTTCTTGGGCCTTAATTCATCTCACCTGACGATAAGGCCGAAGGTGGAAGCGAGCTTCACCTGGACTCCTCGACAACCGAGGAACTTGCCTTCTGACCTCCAATTGTCGGAACACACCATACCTCATAAATGTCCCCACCGAAGGGCTCGAGCCAATCCTAATTTAGGGTGTTTAGGCCTTAGTCAACCACGCTGGCCCAGTGCGGATTGGTCGACTCTACATACACCTTTGAATTTCTTCGCAGATGTATGCTGGTTGCCTCACGTTGTTTTCCTTCATCGTAGGAGTGTCTGACAAAATAAATATGACATTCTAAAAACGAAAAACACACTGATACATTGTAGTATCGAACCCCGGACCTCCTAATTAGAAGGCTAGTGCCGAGATAGGTTGTCGGAATCAACATTGTAATTATGGTTTATTATTATTTGGGGATTGGAGTCGCTCACGTCCGTAGGTTTTACCCTCGAGACCCTACACGTGATCCCCGGGTGGTGCTAATCGAGTGACCAACTTCTGGTGGTAGGGCTTGAAAAACCCGACTGGCTAGCGACCACCGTGCGCATGATGTAAAACCCGTCAAGTGGCCATTTTTGTCCGCGTTTCGGGATCAGTCTGCGCACAGCCAGAGCTTGAGGGGTCGTTGCTGCGATTCGTATGGTTTGTGCGGGCTTCCGTCGACCCAGTGCCAGGTTGACTGCGTTGACCCTCCGCCCAGGAAGACCCGAAGAAACGGCTGTTCCGCTGGCCGCCCGTGGTATAGTACAGGGGCCCAAGCGGACCTAACCAGTCCGTGAGGCTGCCCCACCATGCCACGCATAATCTCGGGGTGGTCCGTCGTGCCGGTTGGTGACCGGACGGTGGGTCCCGGCGGCCACTTCCGGGGGGGTTCGGGGGCCCTTCCGTGCGGAGGGTCAGCGCAAATCAGCTGTCGGCTGTTCCCTGGCGAAACAGGCCTACACACATTAACTATGCGAAGCGCAGCAAGGACACCTCAGTTTCACGCCTCTCACTCCAATAATTATGGCAGCGCAAAATATTAAGACTGGTCGTACAGCGATGCATTATCCCACCAAAACACCATTATTCGAGGTGGGGCTCGCTAACATCCGCGGGCTCCATTCTAACCTCTTAGCTGTCCACCACCATCTCGAGACAGCCCGTCCAGCAATGCTGTTTTTGACGGAGACGCAAATTATCTGCCCGGCCGATGCAGGCTACCTTAATTACCCCGGCTACGCTCTTGAGGAGTCCTTCAAGGCGAAGGCTGGTGTTTGCTTGTTCGTCCGGGCGGACGTTTGCTGTCGTCGCCTGCGCTGTTTGGAGGAACCTTCCTTTTCCATCCTTGCGGTACACGTCGATTTTGGCACTCATTGCCGTGTCTACGTCTGCGTCTACCGTTCCCATCGTGGTGACTTGGAGACAACTCGACTTTTTGAACATCTAAGTCGGGTGGCAGATGACGCGCAGGAGCGATTTCCTTCCGCCGAGCTGGTGTTTTTAGGGGACTTCAATGCTCACCACGAGTTGTGGTTAAGTTCCTCTAAAACTGACCATGCGGGTAGGACTGCCCACGCATTCGCTCTCACGCACGACCTGACACAATTGGTCACCCAGAACACCAGGGTACCAGATATTATCGGTCAAGCGCCCTCTTTATTGGACCTTCTGTTGACAAATCGCCTTGACGGATATCAGGTGGTGGTTCGAGCTCCACTAGGATCTTCGGATCACTGCCTGGTATCCGTCTCAGTGCCTCAGGCGTCACGACCGTCGCCTGTGGTTGCAGCACGCCGTCTGTGGCACTATGCGTCAGCAGATTGGGACGGTATGCGGGATTATTACGCATCTGTTATGCGGACGACAGTACAGTGCATGGGGGATATCACGGAACCTCGGGGACTGCTCGTGGTGATATTGGTAGGGAAAGGCAGAACCTTATCATTGAGCTCAACAGGACGCTGGACCTCGTCTCCGAATGGGGCTCCAACAATCTTGTTGAGTTCAATGCTAAGAAAACACAGGTGTGCGTGTTCTCGGCGAAAAGGTCACCTTTCCTCCCCCTTCCTTCTCTTCAGGGCACAACCCTTCACACACAGAGCAACATCACCTTGCTCGGAATGAACATTCGCTGCGATCTGAACCCCAGAGACTACATCCAATCCGTCATAACTACTGCCTCACGGAAACTCGGTGTCCTGAACAAGGTGCGTAGGTATTTTGCGCCGGACCAACTATGCTTGTTGTATAAAACTCAGGTTAGGTCTTGCGTGGAATATTGCTCGCACCTTTGGGACGGCTCCGCTCAGTACCTCCTCGATGCTCTGGACAGATTGCAGCGTCGCGCTATTCGCATAATTGGCGATGTAGAGGCAACTAACACCCTCGAGCCTCTACAACTTCGTCGTGACATCGCCTCTCTTAGCGCCTTTTACCGAATGTTCCATGGGGAATGCTCTGAGGAGCTCTTTAACCTTATCCCTCCCTCTCCATTCCTTAACAGAAACACGCGTAAGGGCCTTCGGAGTCATCCGTACACTTGTCAGGTTGCTTCGCGCTGACGGAAAGTCGCGAGACTTACGAATAAAATGTTCACTTCATAAATGTAAATAAAAGACAAAACTCTCATACTCTACATTTAAGTCTACTAATTCTTTATTGTAACTAGGTAGGAAAATATAATATTATTACCTTGTTTTTTCACATGTCGATCTTGTAAATATACACAAATTCTTGTAGCACTTATTGATTCACGAATGTTTGTAAAGCACTAACTGATTATTTATTTGAACTTCACTTTGTATAACGCTATTATTCACAAGCGATAAATATTTGTAATATTTATTAGTCCTTTATTGTATTTTTCTATATTTTCTTATTATAATTGTTAGCGTCCGACATTTGATCTCAATATTGTAGCTCAATGCCTACGTGACTGACAAATGTCATATAATTATTTTATTGTTCAAAAATCTTTCGCTTGACAGCTATATAGTTGTCTATTGTTATGGCCAGTATAAAAGCGGACCAGGGTCATTAGGAAGCCAGTCTACTACCAGCTCTGGTAGAGAATACAAACAGCTTAAGGAGTATCTAAGCTCCTGTGCTAGTTTTGGACTGGTCTACCACCAGCCATCGTAAAGAAGAGTTGCTGCTCAAGTACGTAGGGGACAACTGGCCGCCTAAAGTCGAGTGCCCTACACGCCCACTTGGACTGCGTGTCTCCGTCTGCTACGGATTCTCGAGCCTCGCCTGCATACTGCTGCCGTTGGGGTGTTCCTGAGCCCGCCTACGTGTCTGCTGAGCTGCCTACCAGTCCGCTGAGCCACCTACGTGACCGCTGAGCTGCCTACCAGTCCGCTGCTGAGCTGACTACCTGTCCGGCTGAGCTGCCATTCGCTCCCACGTCCTACCCTGGCCAGGCTAGATCTTGTTATATTTAGTTGTACATAGTTTTACCTTTTAGGCTAATTTAGTTATATAAGTCCTGTCGTGCCCTCCTAATATTATTCCTCCCTACCTCTGCCTTTTCTTGTTTCCGTTTTCTCTTGTAAATATACCGTGTTAATTATCTAACTTGTTTTCTTTTAGCTTCCTCCTCTCTTTTTTTGTACGAAGCCTTCCGCTTCGCGACAGTTTGGCGCCCAACTCTAAAGAACCCTTCTCAAAATTTTAAATTAAACTTGCACAAGTTGGCTTCACTTTTGGCACTACATTTCGGCATTTACCTTTAGCGTATTTCTTTTTCGGTCTTCTTTTTCGGTCTCTTAATTTATTTTCCTTCCTAGCCCTTTATTAACTTTATTTAGGATGGCACGGCCTATTAATTTTATTTTATTGAATAAGGCGGAATTAGAGTATGAGGTTTCGGTTCGTTTTGAAACACCCGCGGATAACGTTGTTTCACTAAGGCGGCAAATTCTCCCACTGTCCGAGAAATTTTCTCCCTCGGATATCTTAGACTCCGTTTTTCCGATTGATGTTGATTTAACTCAGATCTCTGACACAATCTCCTACTTATCTCGTAAAATTACAGACCTTGAATCTGGCCAATTTAAATATGTAAAAAAAATTGAAAGTTATCTTAACCATTAGCATTTTCGATTCGAAAGAATCGACATAACCGATGACCATGACTTACACGACTCAAACTTGACTGAGAGATTCAACGACTTAAAAACTCAATATGGACTGCTAGAACAACGCTATTACTCTGTGTTGACGTCTGAGACTGACAATTCTACTAAGCCTCTTAATACTCCACAAAATATTTATCCTATTACATCTTCTTCACAAAATTTTACTTTGCCTTTGCAAATTAATAATAATTACCTTCAAGATATTAAAAAGATAACATACGACGGGAATTCTTGTCCTAGATCTTTCTTGTTAAAAATCAACGAATTCACTATTGCACGCAATATTGATAAAGAGATTTTGTTGAATTTGGCATATGATATCTTTACGGATAACGCTCTCTATTGGTTTCGATTCCAAAAAACTCGAAATCCAAATATAACTTGGGGTCAGAATTGTTGATTAAAGATTTCAGTAATTTCGATTACGACTATAAACTCTTAGAAGCTATTAAGGCTCGAACTCAAGGCAAGACGGAGCCTATTATTGTCTATGTGTCAATAATGTTTGAAATGTTTCAAGGCTTACGAAAAAATTATCAGAGGAAGAAAAACTGGAAATCCTCCTCCGTAATATTCGTCCTTGCTATTCAGTTTTTGTTGCTTTAAAAGATATAAATTCAATTGATTCTCTTATTGCTGCTTGTCAAAACTATGAGCGTTATATTGACCGTAATAGGAATTTTAAAGAACCTGAACCTAATAACATTATTCCTGAGTTTTCTTATAAACCTAAAAATGCTAATTTTAATTTTTTACCTAAGCCAGAGTTTGTGCAATTGTCCAAACCTTCCGGGTTTACTCCTCAAGTAAAACCAAGTAATTTTAAATCACCAAATAATAAACCTTACTCTAGTACTCAAAATACACACTTTGGTACTAGCAAAAATTTTGCCACTCATGCCTTAACTTCTAAATTTCAACCCAATTTATTTTGTGTTCGATGTCGGTTTAACGGTCACTCTTTGAGCGCTTGTGATAAGCCTCACTATTTAATTTGTTTTAAATGTGGCCTTAAAGGTTTCAAAGCTCTGGACTGTCCCAAATGTAAACAAAATTCTACTCCCTATACTTTTACTCAGCCAAAAAACTAGTAACCGACTTAGATAAAGCCTCACAATATTTTGATTTAGATGATTGGAAAAATTGGCTCAAAACACTAAAACACTTTTTCCAAAGTTATAAAACGTCTTCTGTATATTATAATAATGAAAAAGATTTTAATAGACCTTTCATTAACGTTTCGATTTCCGACGTCAGTTTTACCGCACTACTTGATAGCGGGAGTTCGATTACAATTCTTGGGAACAATTCCCACCTAAAAATTTTAGACCTTGGTTTTTCTTTATCCAAGTCGGACTTTATTTCCGTAAATACTGCAAGTAAGCAGTCTATTAAATGAATCGGTTATTTTATTTTACCTTTTAATTTTAATAACCAAACTAAACTTATAAAAGCTTATGTATTTCCTGATATTTATCCATCTATGATTCTTGGTGTCGATTTTTGGCGAGAATTCAACTTAGTTCCAAAACTTTTATCTTCTGCTTTTACTTTAGATGAAACATCTCGTAATATAAACACTATTGAAAAACAAATCTTGCCTTACGAGAACCTTACTTCTCAGCAAAAAACTATTGCTGATAATATAATTTCTCGTTTTAGAGATATCTCTTTTGAAGCTAGAGGTCAACTTGGTCACACTGACTTAATTTGCCATCGAATAGACACTGGTGATTCCTTACCAATAAAACAGAGATGCTATCGACTCTCCCCAGAGAAGCAAAAAGCTCTCGTGGAAGAGGTGGATAAAATGATAGAGCTCAATGTTATTGAAAAATGTGAAAGCCCTTGGCTATCGCCTGTCTTAATAACTCCAAAAAAGAGTGGTGAATGGAGATTTTGTGTAGATAGTAGGAAACTTAACTCAGTCACCCGTAAGGATGCCTATAGTCTACCTTTTGTCAATGAAATTCTTGACCATCTCAATAACGCAAAATTTTTGACAAGTATTGACATTGCTAAGGCTTTCTGGGAAATTCCCCTACACCCTGACGATCGCGATAAGACCGCTTTCTATGTTCCTGGTAGAGGAATGTACAGATTTGTCGTCATGCCCTTTGGTCTCACTAACGCTCCTGCTACTCAGCAGAGACTCATGGACATTTTGTTCACTCCGGAGTTCGATAATAAGGTGTTTTGTTACCTAGATGACATTATAATTGTCAGTTTGACATTTGAAGAGCATATCTCATTGCTCGTTAAAGTTCTTGAAAAACTAACACTAGATAAACTTACGATTAACTTTGAAAAGAGCCAATTCTTTAAAAAAGAGCTTAAATACCTAGGCTACATTGTAGATGAAAATGGTCTACGTGCCGACCCTAGCAAAATCCAGGCTATAATAGATTTTCCAAATCCTAGTTCTCGCAAAGAACTTCGAAAATTCTTAGGAACATGCAGCTGGTTTCGCAGATTCATTCCTAACTTTAGCACAATTGCTACTCCTCTTAACAAATTAACTTCTTGTGGAAAAAACGCTCCTAAATTTTCTTGGAATTCGGAGGCAAACGCCTCATTCTTAAAACTAAAAGAACATTTAGTCACTACTCCAATTTTAGCTTGTCCTGATTTTGATAAACCATTTTCTGTACACTGTGATGCATCCAATTCTGGAATCGGTGCCATGCTTACTCAAATTCGTGATGACAAGGAAGTTGTCATAGCCTACATGAGTAAATCTCTTAATAAAAATGAGAGAAATTACTCTACTACTGAAAGAGAAACATTAGCTGTCATTACTGCTTTGGAACATTGGCGTTGCTATCTCGATAATGGAAAACCTTTTACTGTCTATACTGATCATGCCGCTTTAAAATGGTTTTTGAGCTTAACCAACCCTTCTGGTAGATTAGCACGATGGTCTCTCCGTCTTTCATGTTTTAATTTGACACTTAAACATAAGAAGGGCAAGGACAATCTGGTCCCTGACCTTTTATCCCGCTCTAAACCAGATGAGATCATGAATCATAATGTGGCCCCAATCTCCGATACACCAATCTCTTCTGATTTAGAACAGTACAATAAATTATTGTATAACTGTCGTAATGATCCTACTAGTTTTCCGAATTACGTAATTAAAAACAATAAATTATTTCGACGCACTTATACTCCACACTCCTTAACTGAAGACTTCATTTGGAAAGAAGTTCCGACTCCAGATAGACGAGAAACCTTAATTAGCAACGCTCATGGTTCCTCTACCGATCCACATATGGGAATCTTTAAAACATATAAAAAAATTTCTTTGCTTTATTATTGGTCCGGAATGTTTAAAGAAATTGCTAAATTTGTTTCTAATTGTGAAAAATGTTTGTCCTACAAACATACAAATCATTCACCGTATGGCCCAATGGGCAAACCTAAAATTTGTTCTAGACCTTTTCAATGTATTTCTTTAGACTTAATGGGTCCACTTCCTATGACTAGAAGAAGAAACCAATATATTCTTGTCATAAATTGTCTTTTCACAAAATATACCATGATTTTTCCATTGAAACGTGCAATAACGTCTAATATCATAAGCAATCTCGAAAATTATGTTTTCCTAGTCCATGGGGTACCACAAACTATAATAATGGACAACGGTCCTCAATTCCAATCGCATGAATTCAATACTTTCCTTAAACGCTATAAAATACCGCACATTTCTTTTACACCGCATTACTGTCCGCAAGTCAATACCACAGAGAGATATAATAAAACTATTATAACCGCTCTCGCATCTCTTGTTGGTGATGATCATAGGTCGTGGGATATCCACCTACCTAAAGTTCAATCCGTAATGAACAGCTCCGTAAATGCTGTCACCGGTTTTACTCCAAATTTTCTTGTTTATGGCCGTGAACTTATAGCTTGTGGCTCCATATACTCACAGGGCTATAATGTAGATGAAATGACTTTCCTACCTCGTGACATATACGCTAGTAATATAGGTCTCTTGTCTTCAATTTTTGATAAAGTTCAAGTTTCTCTTCATATAGCCCACACTAAAAACTTAAATCGGTATAACTTAAGACACTCATTTAAAGAATTTAATGTAGGCGATATGGTATGGCGTAAAAATTACACTTTAAGTAACGCTGGTGCATACTATAGTGCTAAACTAGCACCAAAATATCTAAAATGTAAAGTGGTGGAGAAACTTTCGCCACTAGTTTACATACTAGAGGATTCTTTTGGATGTGGTGGCAAATGGCACGTCAAGAATTTTAAAACCTAAAATTTTTTTTCACTTTTTTTTTTATTATGTATTTCACTTTTATTATTCACTTCACTTTTATTTTTTTTATTTCACTGTATATTTTTTTCTTTCGTTAACGTTGTAAATAATTCCATATTAATTTGAACATATAGTTATGGAAGTACTTACATCGTGACAGATTGGCACTTCCATTCTTTTTATCGTCCATGGTAGGTCGGGACAATTTTTTTTCCAATGTTTTTATTCCACGCTGCTTGTATGTATTTTGGTATTAGGTGGGTATTAGGTATACACTCTGACCATAACCATAAATACTTACAAATACTGTCGATACTTTTAAGCACTTTATGTTTTCTTTTTATTCACTTTTTTTTCAATTTGTTTAATAAATGTATGAAAAATATTTTTATAATATATAATTCATGTAAATATTGTTCATACACTTCATTTCGCCACATACACATTGAATCCAACTTTCGTGACTGAATTTTGGCAATATCAGTCCGATATATTTTTATTGTTTGCACATCTTTTATAACTGACGACGTTGACGACTGACAATATGTTTTGTACGATGACGTTCACTTATACTGGTGCTCTTTCATGACCTCAGTCAAAAAGTTTTGACTAGAGACCTTCTCTAAACATGTCTTTAAAATTGAGTTTAGAGAAAACCTCTTCTTTAGTCATGTTACCTTTTGAAGACACTAACTGGTCTTCACATTTTTGAGTCACCAAAAAGTGACTTAAATGCGTTTAGTTTAAATATTTATTCATCGGGTCTTAAGAAATGGAGCGGATGACAACTCCTCAAAAATAAGCCGTATTGTCATATATAATTCCGGGATACTTTTTTTGGAGTTTGTGTCATAGGCGGTGAACCCTACTCCTTCTTTTGCTAGACATGTATGATTGCGAGACGTATGAATATTTCGAAAGGGAAGATCGTATCCAATTCAACCTCAAAATTTTCTCAGAGGCGAAAATTTTTCTGGGGCGGTGGGAAAATGTCAGGTTGCTTCGCGCTGACGGAAAGTCGCGAGACTTACGAATAAAATGTTCACTTCATAAATGTAAATAAAAGACAAAACTCTCATACTCTACATTTAAGTCTACTAATTCTTTATTGTAACTAGGTAGGAAAATATAATATTATTACCTTGTTTTTTCACATGTCGATCTTGTAAATATACACAAATTCTTGTAGCACTTATTGATTCACGAATGTTTGTAAAGCACTAACTGATTATTTATTTGAACTTCACTTTGTATAACGCTATTATTCACAAGCGATAAATATTTGTAATATTTATTAGTCCTTTATTGTATTTTTCTATATTTTCTTATTATAATTGTTAGCGTCCGACATTTGATCTCAATATTGTAGCTCAATGCCTACGTGACTGACAAATGTCATATAATTATTTTATTGTTCAAAAATCTTTCGCTTGACAGCTATATAGTTGTCTATTGTTATGGCCAGTATAAAAGCGGACCAGGGTCATTAGGAAGCCAGTCTACTACCAGCTCTGGTAGAGAATACAAACAGCTTAAGGAGTATCTAAGCTCCTGTGCTAGTTTTGGACTGGTCTACCACCAGCCATCGTAAAGAAGAGTTGCTGCTCAAGTACGTAGGGGACAACTGGCCGCCTAAAGTCGAGTGCCCTACACGCCCACTTGGACTGCGTGTCTCCGTCTGCTACGGATTCTCGAGCCTCGCCTGCATACTGCTGCCGTTGGGGTGTTCCTGAGCCCGCCTACGTGTCTGCTGAGCTGCCTACCAGTCCGCTGAGCCACCTACGTGACCGCTGAGCTGCCTACCAGTCCGCTGCTGAGCTGACTACCTGTCCGGCTGAGCTGCCATTCGCTCCCACGTCCTACCCTGGCCAGGCTAGATCTTGTTATATTTAGTTGTACATAGTTTTACCTTTTAGGCTAATTTAGTTATATAAGTCCTGTCGTGCCCTCCTAATATTATTCCTCCCTACCTCTGCCTTTTCTTGTTTCCGTTTTCTCTTGTAAATATACCGTGTTAATTATCTAACTTGTTTTCTTTTAGCTTCCTCCTCTCTTTTTTTGTACGAAGCCTTCCGCTTCGCGACACACTGTGTCCTCCTTTTCACACCGTACCAAGAAATTCCAAGATTCCTTCTTCTGTCGTTCATCCCACACTTGGAATTCTCTACCTGCGCACGTGTTTCCCCCATCCTACAACATGGGTTCCTTCAAAAGAGGCGTGAAAAAGCATCTTTTGGGCCGGCAAGGGGCGGGCAGGTAGGAGAGTGGATGTCGTCCCTACTCTATCTGTCAACTCATTTGGGCCTCTTTCACCGCTTAACATCAGGCGGGAGGAGGTCATTTGCCGGGCCAACCATAAAAAAAAAAAAACAAAATGGTGACAAACTTATATGAGGCGGTGGTAGATAGAGCCAGGCGAGCTGAGAAGACCTACCACCAACCCATTAACCAGAGAATAGAACTTATTAAGAGCGTCGGTGGCGCTGTGGTCTCGACACTGGTCTGTGCCCGAGTATAGAATAGGAAGGCCCGCGATCGATCCTGCCATGTACCAATGTGTTTTTCGTTTCACGAATTTCGTATGTACATTTATCTGACGCTCCTACGGTGAGGGAAAATATCGTGAGGAAACCTGCATACATCTGCGAAGTAATTCAAAGGTGTATGTGAAGTCAACCAATCCTCACTGGTTTGACTAAGGCCTAATCGGCCTAACATAACTAGTTAAGTTAGGGTAGGCTGGTGCGCCTCGGTGGGGACGTATATGAGCTGTGATGATGAGAACCCTGGGCCCGCAGATCACAGATCATTACTTGGCGATCTCGACCACTAGACCACGGAGACGACTTAAAACATGTTAAGAAAAAATTTATCGATAGCAAAGAATTACCACATTTCTAGTAAGATAGACGGGACACACTCATGTTTCGTATAAGTACCTACTTACATATAACTTCACGAGAGCTATTCTGCATGGACAATAGGTAGTTTGGCAAAGGTTACTAGGTCAGCATCAATGCCCAGACGTCCGACAGAAAACTGTCTTTAGGACACACATCTTGACAGAGAATAATATCTATACGTATTTTAATCTATACCAATATTATAAAGCTGAAGAGTTTGTTTGAATGTTTGTTTATTTGAACGCGCTAATCTCAGGAACTACTGACTCAAATTGAAAAATTATTTTTGTGTTGGATAGTCCATTTATCGAGGAAGACTATTAGGTTATATAACATCACGCTACGATTAACAGGAACGGAGCATCAATGAAAAATGTTGCAAAAACGAGAAAAAATATATTATGGCGAAACGTAGTTCGCGGGCACAGCTAATAACCTCATCTAATATACACTGTGTTTGGTCAGTACCCTATCAAGCCGTAACCTACCCATGTCGGCATAGTCATATAAAAGTTATGGCGTCACTTGAACACTGGAAATTGAAAAATAAATTTTCTAATTCCCCATGTACATTTTTTTCCAATGACACCATACTTTTATATGACTATGTTAAGAGGATTGTGAAGCTGTAAATTTTCATACAAAAAGCGATAACGCTTTTCTCCCTCTAAAGATAGTCCAATTTTTATAATTTTTGGAAATCTTGTAGATATAATGAAAAACTAGGTTTGTACGTTTTGATTTTGAAGAAATATTGCTCAGAATATAAGTTATTAGCATCTAAAAATCTATATTTTCGACTTAAAAACTACCTTGAGCATTTTTGTCTTTTTTTGACTAAATTATACTGAATTACAAAAAAAGCAAAACGTACAAACATAGATTAAGGTATACTGAATCTAATGAGACCAAAAGCGTCTAATTTCATAAAGGTTTAGGGGGGTAAAACAGTTATCGCCCGAAACAATATTTCAAACAGGAATTGTAGGCAATTTCGACCATTTCTTGCAACTCTCTCTATCGCACGATACGGGTCGGGGGCAGGGGTACAATGTAGTGATAGTGATGTGACATAATGTTATCGTAGTTATTTTCGCCTAGGGAGGAGAAAGTAATATCGATATATCGATCAATAGTGAAAGTTATTACTTAAGTCGGAACTATTAATCTTCACAAATACCTTATACATGAAAAAGTAAATATCTTTTTGAATACGTTTATTGATTTTAGTGTTTTATTTTAAAGATTTTATTTCAATACAAATTTCCTTATTTAAGGGTTAGCAGCCTATAGCCTGTTAAATTTACTGTAAATTCCCAAAACCAAAAAAGGAAAAAATGTAAGTATGTAAGTAGTTGTTTGTTATAATAAATATGTGCCATAAAGAAACCAACTCAAAATAAATTAGTATTTTGTTTCTTGTGATAGGTATTTGTTATGCAATGTATGAAGTTGGAGCAGCTAAAAACGTGTAATAGACTATGCAAGTAGCGTTATTTTTAATATTATTTTATTTGAATTTTATTTCTCTAAAGCTGGGCTCTAAGGTTTTACTCGCGTTATAGAATTTACGATTGTATAAAAAATACAAAGGACAAAGTACCTAAATAATATACGAGTATGTAGGGTAGGCAGGGTAGGCATATATGGGAAGAAGGCACCGTTCGTACGGTTTTGATGTTTTTTTTTCCATTTTAACTATAAAATTTAAAGCAGCTGATTACATATACTAACAGGTATTTTTTAACCGACTTCAAAAAAGGAGTTTCTCAATTCGATGCGTATGTTTTTTTTGTGTATGTTACGCGATTACGCCGCCAATTGCAGACCGATTTTCAAAATTCTTTTTTATTCTCAAGATTATACTCCAATGGTGGTCCCACGGTTACCAAAGTTAGGATCTGATGATGGGATCCCATAAAAATGGAAGGAAGTCCTTAAATTTTTAGGTGCGTCCAACGTGTTTTTTTTTATAAAAACGTCGCCCCACTCTAGGATTTTCTCCTGTGTCGTGGGTGCCGTTACAAACATAGGATATCACATGCACATACGCCCAGACCGAAACAAATTTCTGTAGGCCATACAAAACATCTGTCCCGTGCGGGAATCGAACCCGCGACCTGTTGCGCAGTAGGCGATCGCTCGACCTCTGCGCTAACCGTGTCAACCGTTTTGTGTGTATGTTACGCGATTACTCCGCCAATTGTGGACCGATTTTCAAAATTCTTTTTGTATTCGGTAGAGTATACTCCTAGGGTGGTCCCTAGGTCACCAAAGTCAGGTTCTGATGATGGGATCCTATGAAAATCGAGGGATACCCTAATTTAATTAGGGTTTCTTTCACTAAAAAGTTAAACAATAAAATATTTTACAAAAAATAAAAACTGACTTCAAAAACACTGAAAAGTAAAAATAGTGTAAGAAAAGGTACAGACAACATTACATTTCTATATTGAAGTCGGTGCCAAACGATGATCTCCTAGAAAGTCTTAAAATTTGGCACCGTCTTCAATAATTATGTGTGATGTTGTCTGTACCTATTCTTATATTATTTCCTAACTTTTCAGTGTTTTTGTAGTCCGGACGAACCCGACGAATCGAACCCCGCCGGACGGACCTCCCGATCAACATCCGGTGGCCTCAACCACTAGACCACGGAGGTGGTAAAAATTAGAATTCTAAGACTAAAGTATAACTACCCAAGATTAGTGTATAAAAATGAGAGGTATTTTTTATTTGATGCATAATTATTACTTTATATTTTTTAAATCCCTGCTCCTATTTAGTTTGTATGTAAAAGTATTAATTTATCTATCTAAAATAATAGATTTTTTGTTATTTATTTTTAACTCAACAAGAGTCCGTTCTTGTTTAAACAATTGTAAATGTCATTTTATGTTTAGTGTTTATTTTTTTCATAAAAGGATCCATTATTGATTCACATCCCAAATGAAAATCATTTTAATTCAGTATAACACTCATCTTACAAAAAGTCATTTTCTTTAGACAGGTAAATGTACGATAGATAAGTACTTTCATAACAAATAACAGCTCAGTCCTATAAAGTAGGACTTGGTAGGGATACCAAGTAAGTGCCTACACTATAAATTTCAAAGGAATACTGAAATAATTTACGAAACTTATCTACTAAAATATTATAAAGAAAGAAGATTTGTATTTTTGTTTGTAATGAATAAACTCAAAAACTAGCTCACTGGGAAGTCTCGGCGTAATTATTGTTAAAATGATTTTTAGAAATAAAGCTATTTTTATTTATTATATTTTTTATTTTTAAAAACTAATAGGCTAATTAAAAAAAAATTTTGACTAATAGAATGCTACATTATCACTGAGTAATATAAGGTTATAAAATAATTTTTCATACGGGAAAACAAAATTCCCTCACGAAAAACGAAAATAACGAAGGCAAAGTTGCGAGCGGAAAGGCAGTCAGGAATACCTAAGCAACGCAAAACATTACAAACGGTAAAATAATGATCTCGAGTTCTCGCGCCGAGGAGTCGCGCGCTGCTGTCGTTGTGTGCGTGAGAATTTGCGCGTGTTGTATTTGTGGTGTAAACGCCAGACGGGAGGCCGAGCGGAGTGAAACAGATAGCATTTTAGAAAATACCTACTCGCGCCGCGCACGATTACTTCACAATCCTCTTAACATGGGTAGGTTTCGGCTTGATAGGGTATTGACCAAACACGGTGTAGCTGTAATCAAATGAATGGGATAAGGGGACGTCAGCGGCCTTACCGCCTAACTTTCATAACCATGGTTATGAGTGGGTCCTCAAGTCAGTTATGAGTCGCCACATTTTATTCCAGTTATGAGATTCTGGTTATGAGTGGGCGCGAGACCACTCATAGCGATCCGACATCATGAATGACAGCTAAAACAATAGAGTTAGGCGGTAGCGCCCAGGGAGCCAATTCTGATGGCGAACTTCGAAATCGAGGTAAGATGTGAAACACCCTTGAGCTAATGCCCGTCCGCTACAATCTCACCATAAACATAGTTAAAATAGTGCATAAAAATCATAAATGGCGAAATGAATAATATCAATCAACGTTGAGAGAATTCACCCCCTGCATCGTATGTACTATGTACCGTTTGGCTCGACCAACGAAAACGGTCATTGGACGAAATGAGTTCGGGACGCAGTGCGGCCTTTTTAGAGCGCCCGTAACGCGTGAATCCGGTTAAAATGATACTTATGTCACTGTTATGGCAATATCCAAGACTAAGAGTTTATGGATGTCGACGTTTTTAGTCGTAGAATCTACTGAGTTTTGCCAATTTATTGAAAAATGCATGCATGCACATACAATGCTAAATACACAATATACGTACTATTCTTATAAGAGCAGTCTAATGTAAAGGTCTATTATGATGAATAAAGAATTTGAATTCTGAATTTGAATCACTTTACATTGCTACATTAAATGGTCCTTCGAGCCGGATAATGTGGCAACAACTTGAGAGGTATTCGTATTCGCAATTCGCAGCAATGCGTATGAAGATTGACAAGTTACATGTAATGAAAATAATGGAACGAAGTTGGTAACGTTGACCGACAACGCGCTCAGTGGATATCATTCGCCCGACATGTAGGTATGAACAAGATCACATTTACTAGTTAAAATCACTTCGAACAGAAAAAAAAAACAAGGCCGCCTCAAATTACTATACGATCATTCACAACTCTACTGTGCCTCGTACACGTGTCGATGACGCCGTACACTGGACGAGACATCGAATCAAAACCGATCCGATTATCCGATTACTCGCGATTGCTACGTTCCGATTCAACGTGTGATCCCTTACCGTAGGTACCCTATTTTCCGGAGATTTAAAGTTTGAACTACGGCATCGGCTTTCAATTAATTAATCGATGGCGATTATGTACATAATGCGCACACGATTCACTGAACCGGTGTGATGTTTTTTTATTACTTACTAATTAATTAAACAATGGGTAAATTTTTTTGTTGTTGTTTTTTTTTCCACACAACAGGGAAGCTATTGGCCTTCATCTCACCCGATGAAGTGACGGTAAGGCCAAATAAAAAAAGCAAGCTTCACCTCGACTCCTCAACGTCTGAGGAACTGCCCATCATACCTCTTATCGCCGGGACACAACAAACTCGGTAAGACAATGGTAGCTAGCCAGGCGGGCTCAGACTTCATCATTTCTGCCAAGAGACGCCCACTGTTGGACATAGGCCTCCCCAAGGATCTCCACACCGATCGGTCTTGCGCCACCCGCATCCAGTGGCTTCCCGCGACCTTCATCAGATCGTCGATCCACCTTGTGGGGGGCCTACCAACACTGCGTCTCCCGGTATGCGGCCGCCACTCGAGAACCTTTCCGCCCAACGGCCGTCAGTCCTGCGAGCGATGTGTCCTGCCCACTGCCACTTAAGGTTTGCAATTCTATGGGCTATATCCGCTCAGACTTACCACCAACTAAACCAGGCAGAAAAACTTTTGACTACACAGCAGGGAATCGAACATTCTACCTCTCAAAACAATACCGGGTGATTTTAACCACTAGATCACAGTGGCGGTAAGAGGTCAACTTAATAAGAATCATTGTCACAGTACACCGAATTCTCACAACATTTCTCTTTTGGCACTATAATCATTCGCACCTACACGCAAATTATGCAATAAATAGTAGTTAGCATTTGAACGAATAGATGTATCGGTCAATGTCATTTAAAGTCAATATTAGTCTTATTAGAATTATTAGAAGTAGCCAGTGTATTGTAAATATACATTAAAATCTCGAAATAAAGTTATCATATCAATCATTTAGGGGACTCTAAAGGATTTTAGTACTTGTTGAGTCATTTGTTAGTGCTTGCTGAGTCCCCGGCATAGGGGACTGAGATAGAATTGTGAGTGGGGGACTGAGCTAGGGGATTCTAGTGGAAGGAGTCGGGGCTACCTCCCCAAGTCCATAATCAAACTTTCTACTGCGAAAATAGCCGGATAATGACCGATTCTACAAATTCTCTCTACAGATCTAAGGAGTCTAGATCAGCGTTTTCCAAACATTATACTGTCATGGCCCGGTAATTGTCATATTCGTAACCCACTCAATAGTTTATTAATAGTGTTACCCCCTGGCTTACTTTAAGTAAAATAATAACACAATTATTGTTTTTAGAAGTACGATCGATAATAGTCGACGAAATATCAATAATACCTAGTATTATTTATAAACGAGGCGGGTACGCTGCGACCCGGTATTTTATTTTGATGGCCCGGTACCGGGTCGCGCTCCACCAAATAGGAAACGCTGGTCAATGTAGCTAGATTTTTTTTTGTTTTTGATTTTATCTGCAATCAGTTTCCCAACTATGAGCAAATGTTTTGTAGGATGTATTATGACTTGCTGCGATGCTCCCCAGCGGGACCATCACCTTCAGATTCACTGCCTTTTACTTCAGGCTGTCCTGGTCCAAGATATTGCGTCTCTTTAGCCTTTTAATGCAGTCGGAAATGCTAAGTTGTACAGCAAGAGGGTTGGGATGACTTTCTAGCCTTAATTTATATTTTTTGGAGAAAGATCTGATCTCTTCTGTGACCGTGCTAATATGCAGATGTTCATGCACTTCTGTATTTCTAATGAACCATGGAGCATTAGATATATGTTTCAGTATGTTGTTCTGAGTTCGCTGAATCTTGGATAAGTTGGAGTTACATGCAGATCCCCAGAGTTGGATGCCATATGTAGCTAGATACTTCTGCATGTTGTACCGCAGCCGATGCGCTCGCGCATTTGTTGTTGACAGTACGCAGTTGCAACGAGCGTGCAAACTTCCGAGTTCGAAACTTTAATAAATGCGGGCTTAGAAAGTCCCTCCGCAGCTTCGGCAAGGCCAAGAACGTGTTGATCGTAGAGTCTGGCTAATGAAAGATGAACCTGACATTTTTTCAAGTAGCAACATTGATACAATGTCCCCATGTAGTTTAGTTCAACATGATGATTTTGATACTTTGTAATAAACAATTTCATAATATTTTTTTCTTATTTTCTGTCGAAATATTACAGATATTAAGTAATTTGAACATTCATGAAATCCAAATACAGCGATTTCTTATAAAAGGTTCATTGTTGGAAGTTCATTGAAACTAAACATTACCTAATATTTAATTTAAAAAAAGTATCAGCTCCTTTTTTTCCTACTATATTCAGTAGAATATAGTAGGTAAAAAAAGGAGAAAAAAAGACAATCCTTTCACAAATTTAACATTCTAAATTACTACATAAATAAAAAAATATTAGAATATTTCAAGTATCAAAATGTATTTTACCTTCTGTAGACATTATTACCAGAGCTAGAATTTTTGAATTTGCCGCTTTTTTCCAAGCTCATGTTTCGTGTACCAGACTCTATAATAAGTTACGTGTGGTTACCTCATTCCCATACGCTAGCAGGTGGTGTACGGTGATGAGCGCCTTGTACACCACCACCCAGTTTGTGTTCTGCGTCCGCTCCACCAGCAAGTTGGCCAGCTGCGGTATCGACACGTTGGGCTCGTTTGTGCAATGGACTAGATCTGGAACAAGTCGAAACATGTTCGATCAGAAATGTGACCTTCGCGAATTTAATTCTGCAGATTAGTTTCGTGCAGAAACCCGACAAGAGATCCATAGAGTGGATCATAGACTACCGAGCTGTCTGCTTGTAAAGGATGTCCCATAATTTACGCAAAATGTAATTTTAATAAAAAACAGATTTTTTATTAGAAACTTTAATTTTTTTATTGCTTCATAAAGTATCTCCGAGTAGTGCTCCGAGGAACTGTTTGACTTGGTACCAACGTCACCTTTTTATCACCGTACCACTCAGCACCGCAGTACAGTTCATCCTTACTACCTGGAAGCAATATCGTCTAGCACGGTTCGCTTTCAGCGCTCTTTTTTACCACGTACGGTCCGGCTCTGGAGACCTATTTTTGAATTACGTATGCGATTTAGAAATCACCGCTGACTAAATAGTCAGCGATGACTTTGAAGTCACGAATTCCTAAACATCCTATTTTTCAATGACCTTAGTCACGGATGTGATTTCATTACGAGTGCCCTCACCCACTCGTAAACAAGTCATAATTGTGGAAACGTTATCTGTGTTTTGTTTAGAGAACATATTGACAAGTTTGAAGTTGATGTGTGTTGATTTTGAGTTGGATTTAAAATTTTTAAAATTTCTCAAATAAGTAAATAATACACGGTTATTTTTTTATCACCCTGGAAAATTTAAGGGACGCTTCACGACATGGTATTAGAATGATTTAAATATAAATAAAAAAAAATAACTCACTTAATTTTTTTATTTTTTTTTAAATACAAAAAATGCTGCACTAGTTGAGAGCAGCATTTTTAGAGATTTTTTTAGTTTTTTTATGTTTTTTATTTTTTATTTCATTTTTTTTATATATAATATATAATATTGGATGTGTCCTGAAGCGTCCCTAACATTTTCCAGGGTGATAAAAAAATAACCGTGTATATTTTTTTTAATTAATTTCTTTTAAAATTTTTATATAATATTTGATGTCTCCTGAAGCGTCCCTAACATTTTCCAGGGTGATAAAAAAATAACCGTGTACAAGTATAAAATCTTTTAAAGGACAATGGCGAAATATTTGTTGGCGTCTTTAGGAAGCGTCAATTAATTCCATTTTAGTAGATTTGTATAAAATAATTTCATCAGTTTTTTACAATATTTAATTATATTTGACGAAGCCTCAATAATTTGTTTGAATTAATTATAAGGTTAATTGATATTGTGACTTCCAATAGGTACATAATTACTGGTCTGTGGTGACTTCAAAAGGATGTTATTTCTTATCTATAGTAACATCTATCGTGGGTTAGAGCATAGGGATCTATATTATACTGTCTAAAATGATTCATTAATGGCTGTGTCTATTCTTCGGACCCGGGTCCTAATAGGAGTCGATTGCTATTCGGACCCAGAGCATGAAAAAATGCAGTTTAATTTCAGTTTCTGACTTTCTGTGTGTGGTCACAATATCTAACCTAACATATCTTTCAGTTTGATTCTAAAAGTTTTTTTCGATAACAATTAACTATCGGGTCCGAATAGCAATCGACTTCTATAGGATCCCGGGTCCGAATAGCCACTCCGTTCATAAATACAATAATTGCGATAAAATAATGATATGAATAGTTGATAACATTCTAGTTTAAAAAAAATATAATAGTGAGCGACAGTTAATTGTGGTTTTAGAAAACTCGTCCTAGATCTTTGGCAAAATCTCAAGATGTATTACCATCAAACGCAAAAAAAGGTGTTGTCTGTTGTCTATTGCTTTTGTTGTTTCATTTGTTTTTTTTTTATTATTATTTAAAAATAAGCTGCCTAATGGCATTAAATAGGGATGTTATCATATCAGGTAATATGAATAGTGCCTTGGAAGTTGTTCATTGAGGAAGTTTTGATTATTTACAAAGCCATTTAACCAATCGGCAAAAGCTAACCTCTAAAACTTTAAATAATAATTTTACAAAATACACACTTCCTACAATATTACTTCCTAAGACATTTTTGTTTAGTAATTGATTCTTAATGTTTTTGTACATATTTTATAAATTGACGCAAAAAAAATTGTCAGCAAAAATTTGTTAGGAAGTTTGCCATTGTCCTTTGTGTCACAAACAAGCTTAGACCAGTATTTTCTTATATTTTGGCCTAGTTGCAATGAATTTTAGTCGTATAATAACCGGTATATAGCGAAAACGGCTACATTCTGCGTGGAACCGAACCCTTACGTATGTGAGTACTTTATCTATGTTGGCAGCTCTGCGTTCGACTTTGAAAAATAGGGTGTTTAGAAATGACGTGACTTCAAAGTCATCGCTGACTATTTAGTCAGCGGTGATTTCTAAATCGTAATTCAAAAATAGGTCTCCTGGAATGAACTTCCTGCTGCTGTGTTTCCCGAGCGCTATAACATGTCAACTTTCAAACGAGGTTTAAGAGTATTGTATTCAAAGTAGGCAGCGGCTTCGCTATGTCCCTGATATTGGCAAGGTCCATGGGTGGCGGTTACCACTTACCATCAGGTGGGCCGTTTGTTCGTCTGCCTTCTAAAGCAATTAAAAAAATAAAGTATGCAAATTGGGGCTATGTATGGAAATAACATTTTGCGTAAATTATGGGACACCCTTTATTTAAAACTATAGCTTACGTGGAATATTTTTGTACTCGAAATTCTCAAAAGTGAAATATGCGATGTGTGTGCTTCAAAGTAATTGTACTAAACAAAATTAATATAATTAACTATAGGTACTAACGAAGATTGTGAACTTTTTTATTTTTTACAAATATGTATTTAAAACTGTGCTTTGCTCAAATCATCTAGACATGTTTTAAAAAGACCTTTCCTTTTTTGTTGGTTGATTTAGAAACACAACTTTTTCGTCAAGTGCAGTTTCACTGGACTTTTTAGTATGGGGCGGGGGGCGGCCAAAAGGCCCCGTTGCGACACGAGGGGTGAAATTCAAGGGGCGAACGCGATCGAAGACCGATAATTTCATTTCAGTAATGTAATATTTAAAGGCAAAATATCAATGACTTAAAATTTTGAGACAATGGTATTGAGGAGGGTTCTTTCTGAGTATGTACCGGTACACGTGTATATTCATATTGGTTGCCGCTCGGCTCGCACGCTGACCGCGTCGCACGTAGCGTTACCATCCATGCCAGGGAGGATGCCTGTTGAGGATGCACAAAACGCCTGATTTTTCGGAAAAATGCCTGTCTTTCCGACTGGGGTGTCCAGATCAAAACTTTAATTTCCCTAGTGTATACTGATACTTGGAAGGAAAAGCTTATTCTATCTGTATGTTCATTTTCAATGGGGGATCCTACTGTGGGGAAATGCCGCCGATATTGGCTGCATTTTTGTACTGCAGAAGAGGGCTGTTGGGGCGATCTATGGGATGGGCTCCCGAGAGTCTTTAAGAGAAAAATTCTAAGAAATTGATATTATGACTGTACATTCACAATATATTTATGAAAACTTACTGTATGCACACAAGAATAAAGATATCAAATTCAGTAAAAATAGTGACTATCATAATTTAAATTTAAGAAATAAAGACAAGCTAGCAATGCCCACATATAGGCTTCATAAAATAAGCAACTCTTTTGCAGGTCACTGTATACGAATGTACAACACGCTGCCATGTAACATGCATGACTTGTCAGTAAATAAATTTAAAATTTTAATTAAAGCTCAGTTAAGCAAAAAGGCTTATTACAGTGTTAAAGATTTTTTGAATGATAAGGCAGCGTGGCGGTAAAATAAATGAATTGCTCGTGCTCTGAATAGTTTTGTAATATTCACAATTTGTAAGACATTTGGCGATTTTAAAAGAGTTTTGGCACATGAGTTTCTTGCCCGATTCTTCTCATGTTAGCCCCTACATTCGGAATCGGGTCGCTCTTGGCGATTACATGCGCGGCATCAACTCCGCGGATGTACTTGCCACTAGCGCACGGGCATAAGAATAACTAATAATACGAGTATAGAAGCGAAACTCCCGGCCGTCGAGCGCTCATGGCTGTAGCACACCTCCGCCGCGAAACCAACAAGGCAAAACCGCTATGCTGGTTCCGCAGCGAAACCAGGCCACACACGCTAAGTTCGCAATCAGTGAGTGAACCGCCAGGCGCCATTACGCCAGCGGCAAGCTAGTGAAATGTCGTCGTCGCTCTGTGCCCCAAGCACGAACCACTGTATTTATGGTTATGGTAATCGTATTATTTTGTATGAAAACTATAGCAGAGCCGCTACGGTCGCTTAATGGTATCGTAATGGTATAGTTTAATGTTAGGGAACTTACAAATGGCAACTTTTAGTTCGCATCGGCGCCGCGGGTGGCGCTGGCAGTCGAAAACTTAGTTTGCTGCTTGAGACATATTCTCTCTAATCTGTGATTTCGTGATTCGAACGTTTGACGGTTAGGGCATTCAGTTTTGAAAAACATTGTAATTCGAAAAATAAAAGTGAACTGCTGTGACCATTTGTTTACGTTTAACATTCTTCACTTACGGAATCGTATCAAATATGTTTAGGCAGAGAGAGGAGCCGGGGTGGTGAAGGTGAATGTTAATGCATTGTAAAGTAGCTACTTAAACCTGCACCTGGGTCATAAGCCCCAGGCACCGCTCTTGGCTCTCTTCTCTGCAATGCGATGCACCCGGCACCCGTATGGTGAATGCATGGAATGCTAAGTTATCGTCTCTCCTTGGGATTAATCTAACATTAACGAGAGCTAAAGTATGAGAATCGTCAGCACGAACTCACTTTTGACATATCGTATCGTTTTATTCGACAGCTAATTATCGTAATATCTCTCACCGACTATTTTACAGTGAGAGAACTATCGTTAGGTACGTTACGAGCTCACGATAGCCTTACGATAACTGTCCATTTAATATCTCAATCGTTATGTGATAGTAAGTAAATAAACTATGATTCGTGCTAGGGATGCAGGTCTTTAATTTTAAAAAGACGAAGAATTTGGGCATACAAAATAAATCAAAAGATAAAAATTTAAGAGAAAACAGATTATGCATAGAACTTATGTCACATGAAGACCGCTTTTATGATTATTTTCAGATGACCCCGCAAAACTTCGAAGATTGCATAATCTTTTAAAGACACATTAAAAAACAAAACACAAGATTTTAAAAAGTTAGAAACGAAAAGATACGGGATAAAATTGAGTACTTAACAGAAAATACTAACTAAAATGACGTATTCTGACGTAAATTTTAATTATAATACCTACATAATATATTGAATATTCTTAAACTATTACATAACTTCTTCATTTAATTCCCGTCCAAGCTGCCTCCATAGGCTTGTATTTTTTTATACTCAGGATGACCTAAAAATAAATCATAGGTCTATTACGGACCTCTTCAATTAATTCCTCTGTGAATTTTAATGAATTTGACACCATTTTTATAAAAATATTACAGGTTTCGCCTACAAAATCTGTCGACTTCGACAGATCGCGCACAAAACTAAAAGCGGAACAGACAAGGTGGCGAATCCAACGCGGAGGTGTAGACGGCGTTGAAGCAGATCGGGCGGATCCGCGCACGACAGAGATAGCGCCATAGTTAAATATGCGTGTTAGAACAGCCTATACACGCCTGAGCTCGAGCGCCATACAAACGACAACGCGGGAGAATCGTTCAGCGGTTTCGCTACTACAGTTCCGCGGCGGAGGTGTGCTACCGGCGTTAATGCCACGTTATTTACCTACCGTTTGATTGCCGTTGAACGGAATCGCCAGTCAAGGCGCGCACCGTGTGTTTCAGGTACCTTATGAATGTTTTCCTATTGATTACCTGATTAAGCTTTTTATAAGAATGCGTATTTACTACGCGCTGAAGTTTAATAACCGAAACTTCAAATCATCTACGAAAACGCCATCTTTTATAAATATCAGACATTTGTAAATATTTCTGTTGAATTGAAACCTTTTAAATAAAAATGATTGAATACTTTAAAATTATTTTCATAATACCTACCCTAGATACAGATACAGTTTTATTCGTAATATTCATTACATGTCAAAGCTAATACAATATAATGTATCGAGTTTCTAAAGCTGTCAGTAGTGCAATTTTGAAACTCTGTAAGTAGGCATGGGATTTTTTTTTGTCAAGTCGGGAATAATTTGAATTATGAGAAACTTTGGTACTGCTATATATATTTTTATCGACCTTTGTCACTGTTCCATATAAAATTTAAATACAATCAATACTTGATTAAAATTATGAAAATATTGGTCTGATAGTAAAAAGTGAGCTTAGGTTTTATCCATTAGTACATTCATAACTTCAGCTCTTGGACTATAAACGTAGGTACGATACCTAAATTACAAACCATTTTTGTACATCGAAATTCGAAACATTTTAATGATTTTGTTCTCGAAGTGTAGGGATTAAGCTCAATTAATCAAAAATAGGCAGGTTCTTATAACTATGGAATCAAAAAAACTAAAAATGTGCGTACTATTCCTAAAGATAGTCGCTAGCTCGCTACACTTGAAGTACAAAATCAATAAGACTCGGTCTATGCTCAGTTTCTCATTTAATGTAAAATATGGAGGTACCTATATAAAAAATATTGTAGTGGTAACCATACGTCCATGTGGTGACCCTAGCGGCGTCCGCAGACTACTGCGGGGCGTTACAGGGGGAAGGGCGCTGTAGGTATGCAAATAGCGGCATTTGGCGCACCCACAAAGGAGATTCGCTTCTATACTCGTATTATTAGTTATTCTTATGGCACGGGTTAGCTTGATTTTAGTAGAATATTTTTTATGTTTTAATAATTTTGTAAAATGTGTAAAATTTACGATTTTAAGTGCCCGCAAGGGCCTATGAAATAAAGTACTTTTGATTTTGATTTTGAATGGGGTAGTCCGGATCCCAAGCCAATGTATTTGAGCTATTGAGACCCGCGAAATTCAGAAAAGCCTGTCCCAGTGTAGCGCCGGCCGCACTAAATCGGCCTGTCTAAATCGTAAAATGCCTGTCAAATGCGGCGAACGCCTGTCAGATGGTAACCCTAGTCGCACGTAATAATTTAGCACGTAGTAATTTTTGTAACGATAGATAACTGTGTTTCGGTGAGTGGGAACCCTGCGCTCTTATCGCCAAATCGGTATTGAGTCAGCGACGCGTAATGGAATGGGAACACTTGTGTCATGCAATAAATTTCAATTTCCCGTGCAGTCAGATGAAGGTCGTAAGAGTAGGTAAATTTTCATACCTAAACTTGGCTTTTCTTCGAGAGTGATCCTTCTGTACTTTAGTACTATTATTTATTGTGTGTCTATATTAATATTATAAAGCTGAAGAGTTTGATTGTTCGTTTGTTTGTTTGGTTTGAACGCGTTAATCTCAGGAACTACTGATTCAAATTAAAAAAAATATTTATGTGTTGGCTAGATAATTTATCGAGGAAGGCTATCTATAGGCTATAAACATCACGCTACGACTAATAGGAGCTGAGCATCAATGAAAAATGTTGCAAAAACGAAAAAAAAAGTACACGACATGTTGTTATTATCCGACATCCACGCGGACGAAGTCGCGGGCACAGCTAGTCATAACTCAAACTCAAACTCAAAAATCTTTATTCAACATAGACCTTTACAGGCACTTATTGACGTCAACAAATTACAAAACTCTATTTAATCAATAAATTAATTTAAAAAATGCAACAAGTCAAGATAAGCTGTATTATTTAAACCTTGTATGTACATACATCTCAATTCTCAACCATAATTAAGATATATGCAAATACAAGTAAAATGAAAAAAAAAAAAAAAGTTGACTCTACACCTGTTCGGAAATTGGGAGAGCCTTCTCGAGAAGAACAGGCAAGAAACTCGGAAGGTCTATTTTTTTTGTCTCCTCTTTTAAATTGCCAACATTACAATAATATATTATTTCACAAACATAACTTTGGTTTATTAAAATATATATAGAAATGCCTGTCGGGAGTGATTGGAACAGTTACTCAAATACATACATCCAACAATCACAAAGTGTACTTAATGAACGTCAAATTGATACATTTTTTGTCAATCCCAAGCAGTTTTATCTGTCAGATAGTCAGACACTTTATAATATGCTTTTTTCATAAGTACTTTCCTGACTGCAGTCTTAAATTTATTTAAGCTAAGTTCTTTAATATTGGTTGGGAGTTTGTTGTAGAAACGTACACAAAAGCATCTAAAAGAGTTATTAATTTTTTTAAGTCTAGTATTAGGTAATGCTAACATATTCTTTTGTCTAGTATTTACTGAATGAATATCACTGTTTTTACAAAACAAATGTATATTTTTATGGACATATAATATATTCTCGTAAATATATTGCGACGCAACAGTCATAATACCAATTTCTTTAAATTTTTCTCTCTTTTCTTTAATTTAATTCTTTCTTTTATTCTTTAATAATAATTCTTTAATTTCTTAAAATGAGAGACTCTTTGTCTCTCATTTTAAGATTATAAATTGCTCGAATAGCCCTCTTCTGCAGCACAAAAATAGTCTGAATGTCGGCAGCATTTCCCCACAGCAACAAGCCATACGACATTACACTATGAAAATAAGCAAAGTATACAAGTCTTGCTGTATCAACATCGGTCAGCTGACGTATTTTCCATACAGCGTAGGCTGCAGAACTAAGTCTCTTCGACAATTTATCAATATGTGGGCCCCACTGAAGCTTAGAATCTAAAGTAATACCAAGAAATACAACGGTGTCCACAAGGCCCACATTTTTATCCTTTATGTTTACAGTGGTCTGAACCTCTCTAACATTAGGTAAGAAAAATTTTATACATTTAGTTTTCCCTTCATTGAGGGACAAATTATTCATATTAAACCAGTGAAGTATTCTTGAGATAGAATTAACATACAAACAAAACTGAATTGAATAGACTACAACATATTATTATAACTTCTTGTCTGGCCTCTGTGGTGCGGTAGGTCAATTCTCTCTCGTCGGTGGAATTTCAATTGAATTTAAATCTTTAATTGTTTAGGTTCGACAATGACGAATCAATCACTGAGGACGTGTAATTTTATAGAAGACAATAATATGAAATCAATAATCCGGCCGGTCGGTTTATCGTCCTTGACGAGATAAAACAAAACAGATGCACAAGTTAAACAGCACCGTTCGAGATTAAAACATTGTTGCGATGAGCCTATCTGTTTGTGGGCAGAATCCAACCGGATACCGCCCGACCTGTTAGCAATGATGCTGAACGTAAGTGGAAGTGTCATCAGGTGATACACTCACGCCATATAAGGTCGCATGATCACCTGTAACCCTACCACTATAGCATGACCAACAATACACGATCCGGGGCCCAATTCAGCTAATAAGTTACAGCTGAATCGAAACTAAACCGTTGCGATCGACCAATCAGAGCGCCACCTTATCACGTCATCGAACAGTTGCATGGCAATATACGTGCTACGATTGGTCGATCGCAACGTTTTAGTTTCGATTCAGCTGTAACATATTAGCTGAATTAGGCCCCAGGTAGCTTACTCTTGAACGAATACTTATCGATCGACATTGGGATTATGATTTTTCGTATGCTTGTGTAGCAACACTAGCCCCAAATTGGATCCGTATCTTGAGAAAATTTAATAGCACTCAGTTTGGTTCACTCAAAATCTGCTCAATGCGGGTACAATGTGGCGCCAATGTAGCCACTAAAACGTACGAAAAATCACAATGTCAATGTCGATCGAACAAAATTGGTTGAACAGGAGTAACCCCACAGGCCTCCGTCACTAGCACTACGCGCTTAGGTACATACAAGATAAATAAGTGCCATTGATTTACTACGTTTGGTAGTAAATCAATGATAAGTGCCTATTCCGCGCACACTGAAACTGTAAAAAACCGGCCAAGTGCGAGTCGGACTTACCCATTAAGGGTTCCGTAGGATTTATGACGTATTAAAAAACTACTTACTAGATCTCGTTCAAACCAATTTTCGGTGGAAGTTTGCATGGTAATGTACATCCATACTAATATTATAAATGGGAAAGTGTGTGTGTGTTTGTTTGTCCGTCTTTCACGGCAAAACGGAGCGACGGATTGAAGTGATTTTTTAAGTGGAGATAGTTGAACGGATGGAGAGTGACATAGGCTACTTTTTGTCTCTTTCTAACCCCCCACTTCCCTAAAATGGGGGGTGGTAGTTTGTATGGAGCATTCCGCAATTTTCAAGGTAGAAAGCTAAAAATTGGTATGCGAACTATTTGTGACTAACAAAAAAATCGTGCATCATATTTTTTTAGAAATTTGCCCCCAACTCCTTAAAAGAGGGGGTGAATTTTTATATGGGACTTTTTGCAGTTTTCAAGGTAGGAAGCTAAAAATTGGTACACAGAATCTTTGTTACCAACGAAAAATACCTGCCTTATTTTTTTTTAATCTTCGGTGTTACCTCGAATTTGACGCGAGCGAAGCCGCGGGCAATGATTTTTTAAGACCTTTTCATAGATACCCCACACGTATGGGTTTATGAAAAAAAAGTTTTGAGTTTCAGTTTTATGTATGGGGAACCCCCAAAATTTATAGCTTTTTTTCTATTTTTGTGTGAAAATCTTAATGCGGTTCACAGAATACATCTACTTACCAAGTTTCAACAGTGTAGTTGTTATAGTTTCGGAGAAAAGTGGCTGTGACATACGGACGGACGGACAGACAGACAGACAGACATGACGAATCTATAAGTTCCGTTTTTTGCCATTTGGCTACGGAACCCTATAAAGCAGCAGGGTTGCCGCGCTCCGTTCGGAGTACTTATTATATATGTACTAGCTTTTGCCCGCGACTTCGTCCGCGTGGACGTTCTTTTTTATTGATTCCCTTTACAAATCCCCCCCCCCCCCCTTTTACACCCTTAAGGAATGATTTCGGGGATAAAACTATTCTTTATCCTTCCCCACAACTCAAACTATCTCCATACCAAAATTCATCGTTTTAATTCTCGACTTTATTTCCTTACTGACATAATTTCTATTTGTCACAAATTTTAACTGTTACGCGAGATTTTAACTATTTGCACATTTTTAAACTTACTCACGGGGTACAGTTCATTGTATATAACTAAATTGATTTCCTAAAATCCGCTCTTAGCTGATATTTCTTATCCATAACTTACATACATTCCTGCCAAATTTCGCCCATTTCTTGACGAAAATTCCCCACAATTACAGTACCGAACTCCTCAATAACAATGAAATGAAATTAGTTATTTGGAATAAGTAAGTATATCAAAGGTTATGTCAACGGAGTCAAGTCTCACATGACTTTTTATAAGAAAACATACAGTCTAGATTCAATTTCCTAATACAAACACCTGTATTAGGAATGCTGTAACACCTGTATAATAAAAAAAACGTATTTCCAGCCTAATCGACCACCTACGTCATCAGGGGTACCTAGCTATTCGGTATTCCCTAAAAAAGTTTTTCTCTCCATCCAGCTGTTGAGGCCCTGTCGGCATCAGTCAGTGGGTCAGGCATCTTCCTTTATACTTACAGGTGAAAGGTTAATAATTGCAGAGTACTAGTAACATCAAATTAACGTACTAAAAACAATTAAGCAAATTAGGAAGGCACCGAAACCTATATCTTCAAAGCTATTTGTACTTTGTACTATTAGATTTATTTCAGTAAGAACAACTACAATAACATAAATCCTGATAACGTTTAAGTTCGCAAAAATCATATACATACATAGATATATTTTGACTAGCGAAATTACACTTTACTATGTTTTTATGGCGATTTCCGAAAGTGCCAAAGGTCGAAGCACCGAACACAGGCAGGTCGGTCATCGCTGCGCGGCATGAAATCGAGATTATCTCACCGCTGAACTTGACCCGATTCTCGTTGTGTGCACAAGGCCTGGACAGTTCACTCGCCCGGGGCTAAGTGAAAAATTCTACACGCGACGACGACGTCGGAAATTCTCTCGAGTTTTACCAGAGCGGGCGGTTTACCAGAGTGGCAATCCCTGTAGGCTTACTCTCGGACAGTGTTACCGATCATAAAAAACTGAATTCGGTAGAAATTATCAAAAAAATCGGTATATTGAAATAAAAATTGGTAATCCCGGAATTCCCGGCATACGTAATAAATGTTGATGTTACCACAATAAGCTTAAGAAATATGTCATACCGCCATTTCCTTAGTTTACTTTTTATTTTGTATTGTTACACTTAATGTTCTTCGCCTACGTAGACACTTGAAACCACAGAACACAGAAAGAGGTTAGAAAGGCAATTATGCACCGTTTGTACGGGAACCGCTGTCGCCAGTTTTGCTCCCACTTCTTTTCCTTGCACCGCCCATGCAAAGTCGCGCGAAATCGGGCTGAACCAATCACAACGCTCACTGGGCTCCTCATTCATAGAAATTCACCGACGTCCAGAGCCGCGTGTACAAATAACATTATTTTAGTGATTGACATCGATTAATAGCTATCGATATTAAATATTGCCAGCAATTTAACCATTTGAAATATTTAGAAGACCAAAAAATAATTATTACTATCATTATACGTTAATAATTAATAATATTCAAGTAATATTTTGTTTCTATGTAACAAAATTAAAGCTTTTTAGCTCAAAAATGTTGTAGGTTAGACGTAAAATAAAAGAAAAACTATAATACTATAATGCACCGGTCTGAAAGCATAAACTAGAATGGATAATCTGCCAAACGGACGTGCGGTAGTTTAGTTGTTAGGATATTTTAGTTGGATGGAGAAGTAAATATTTGTAAAGTAAATATTTACCTGTAAATTTGTGTTTTTTAAAGTACTCAAATCTTCATGTCTTGCATGGCCACCTACCTATGCTAAAATAGTCATATAAATATTATGGTGATATTAAAAATTCTAAGTTGTAAAATTAGTTTAGAATTTGCCCATAATTTTTTTACTAATCGAACTAATTGTATCGTGAAAATTGAAATTAATTTTACAATTTTAATCTTTGATTACATCGCCGTACTTATATGAATAGGATGTTAGAAAGGGTAGGTGTTAGCTTCGCCAAACATTCTGTATTATCGATAAGTAATAATTATTATTATGGCATTTTAAGTGACAAATAATATGTTATTTTTACTTTATACAAATATTTTAAAATATACATTTATCGATAAAATGTAATGCGTGCGTTTTTTGATTAGCACGGCACTATCCCTTGTACTGCGACTACTGCGTTAATGCTCATTAAGCCAAATGCGTCACTACCGAAAGCAGTGTACTACATTACGCGCTCTAAGTAATATGGCAAAAATCGCGGGCTTACAATGCCGGTAATGTATATTTTTTAGAAAAATATTATGTAACTTATCGTTATGATCAGTTTTGGTGGATTTTGACATTATGATCTATGGAATATGGTCATTATGATTAATTTACTACTTACCGATGAAAAGAAATTCCTTCTTTAGCTACACTTGACACCTGACTTCTTGTTTTACAAGTAATTATAGCACAAGAAGGCATTTTTTTATATTTATAGCGCCGCGCTTCACGAAACACTCACTGTAGTTGTCCGTCAGTGATTAAACAACGCGTTCGCGTTGCGGGGCCACAAGTATGAGCATTTAGTCATAGTTGTGGCTACGCGTGCCCCGCCCACATAGCCCTTCTAACCTCTTTCTGTGTTCTGTGCTTGAAACGCAGAACTACACCGATTTTATGTCGTAATATCCGCTAAGAAATAATTTGCAAATAATCAAAACACAGCTTAACATAAGTTAACAAGATATAGCCAAAAACTCACATAAATTTAAATAAGTTTACCTAGATGAAGTTTATTTTATTTTTCATCTTCTGTTGCAATAACGGCAAAATCGGTAGATTTTCACGACATTTCGGTAGATCGCTTAAAAAATCTGTTTAAATACCGATTTTTCGGTAGCATTGGCAACACTGCTCTCGATCAGATCGATCGACATTGAGATTATGATTTTTCGTGCGCTCATTTAGCAACACTAGGGACAAATTGGATCCGTATGTTGAATGAAAAAATTAAATAGCACTAAGTTTGGATCAGTCAAAATCCTGCGCAATACGGGTCGTATTTGGCGCCAATGTAGAAACTCAACGGCCCACCCGGCTTAGGGGGCTAAGGGAGAGGCCCCCCCCCCCCCCCCCAATGTAACTACCGAACCACAACATTGCGTGGCCGGGTCAGCTAGTAATTATATAAATAATGCATGCATTGGCATATTACGACGATCACACCAAATCTGATAATATTTGATCAAATGTACAGGTTCTATGACGATATTAATATAAATATTTGCACTCGTTACACATACATTACACAGACATTCATGACAGTTACTTTGGTAATACAGACTTTCAAACAGAACCAAACCAAACTGGCAATTTACACGAAAATAGTCAAACTAACACAAAACGATCATCCCAAAGCAATGATCAACCATGACGGCAAGGTAATTCCGGACCGACATGAGATTGTAAACACTTTTAATAATTACTTCGTTGATCTAGCTAATATCACATACAGTCACAAAGTCGATGATGGTCGAGACAAAGCCCTGTAGCCTAGTAGCCTCTAAATTTTTTTATTGAAGACACTTTTATATTGAAGTTGGTGCCAAATTTTAAGTAAGTAACTATATTGATTGTTCTTTTATTTTTTAAGACTTTCAAGGTGATCATCGCTTGGCACCGACTTCAGTATCAAACTGTGATGTTGTATGTTGTGTTATATTATTATTATTTGTGATTTTTTTGTGTTTTTGAAGACGGTTTTATTTTTTGTTAAAAATTTATTTTTCAATCTTTTTAGTTACTACATTTACTTACGCCACCAATGTTATGGGTTGACTGGAAGAGATCTCTATAAGAGATAAGTCCGCCCTTGCATGCTATATTTATGTATTTTTGTACAAACGTTTTTTGTTTTTTATGCAATAAAGAGTATAAATATACATGAGGATTAGAATCTGAGTCAAGGTAAATACCGAATAACTTAAAATAAAAGGTTTGAAAGAATTATTCCCGACCTCCTAATCTATGAGAACTCTTCCATCATCAGCTCAGTAACATGACCTGATGACTACCAGATGCAAATACCTGAATATCTTCAGCAAACACATGAAACACGTTGAACGTGCCTGTGAAATTTATAGATCTCCCTCGATTTTCATGGGATCCCATCATCAGATCATGGCATGGTGATAATGGTACTTACTACAATTCACATGGCTATTTTTGAGTTAGTGAAAACTATATTGTTGAGCATGATAATAAAATACCCACCATATATGCTATAAATCAAACTCACACTTCACAGATATGTCGAAGGTGTTTGACCATGTAGATCACAATAATATATCGCTTGACAAACGTGAAACCTACGGAATTAGAGGAAACATGCTGGCATTAATACGGTCATATCTTTCCAACAGGAAACAGGTCACACAAGTTGCAAAGATATGCTCAAAAACAAAATACGAAATGGAATATGCTTCACAGACCAAACATACAAAATTTGGAACGATCTGCCAATTTTGTATGTTTGGTCGAACAGTTACCAAACAACCTATGATGCTATTCGCCGACTACAGCACGGCAATAATAAAAAGCTCTGATATTAAGAATTATGAAATTGACACACAACTGGCGGATATAATCAAATGGCTTGACGATAACAATATTCAAAATATATATCAAGAAGAGACACAATACAATTCCAGCAACGACTTCGCATACAGAACATTGAAATTAATTATGAAGATGAAAAATTACTCAAATAACTAAATCGAAATTTTTAGGATTAGTCATTGACAGTCAGTTTACATGGAGATTACAAGCAGACGAATTATGCAAAAATTAAGGAAATGAGCATATGCCCTGTACAACCTACAAAAAGCTACCAAACTAGAAGCTGTTATAGTGGTATATCATGGGCTTGTATCGATTTTAAGATATGGAGTTTTTAAGGTATGGAATCTTTTGGGGTTACTCGGTAGAACGAAATACAATTTTCAAAGGCCAGAAACGTTGCATAAGGGAAATATGCGGTCTGAAACCTGCATGCATACCGGTTTTCAGGTTATTAAAATTTTTAACATTACCCTCCATATACATTTTAGAGACAGCACTCTTTGTAAAAAAGACTCCGCAGTTTGTAAAGTTATCTGAGATACGACTTGTCCTGTATCATACTCAAAATAAGTATAATCTATGTCCAAAAAAATGTAACACATCCCTGGTTAATAAGATTATTTTGGGTATGGCCCCTAGAATTTATAATAATTTACCAGACTACATTTATGAACTAAAATTTCATTTATTTAGAAAAAGATTCACTATGGGATCCCATAAAAATCAAAGGAAATCCTTAAATTTTATAGGTATGTTCAACATGTTTTGTGTGTATGTTACGTGTTTACAAAATTGTGGACAAAAAGCAGGGTTAGCAGGATTAAATCATTTTGATTTATATCATGATTTAAATCAAATGATTTTTTCAATAAAAATCTGTGATTTAATCAAATGTCTTTATTTGTGAAGAGAAATGTAATAATTATCTATTTTCAGAGTAAATCAGATATTTCATATTTCAGTGTAATTATTGTAATAAGTATTTAAATAAAAAAACTACTTTTCCAGCTTTTTCGGTCCCTAGTCTGTGGCGTAATTTTGGAGTGAACAATGCGAAATGTAGAAAAAACTCTTTCAACTAATGCTGAGGAGGCTATCACTCCAAATGGTTGCCTCAGAACTGGGTAACTATTTAATTGTTCCTCTTGATTAAATACATTTCTTTTTTACACTTATTGCATGTAGCTCGACTACCAGTTTTAGTAGTTGTCTTTTCCGTAAAACGTTCCCAAACACTGACTTTTTGATGAACTCTTAGATGAACTTGAATGAACAATGAAGAATTGCGTGTCGAAGTTTACTCGGGGATTCCCCGAAAGCAACGGGCGCATTTCGTTTACGAAAAATAGTTGCTTACTTCTACTTATTAAAATTAGTGCTGCCGTAATAAAAAACGAATAAATCATGATTAATTAGAATTTATTCAATAAATCATGATTAATTGGATTTTATTAAAAAGTCATGATTTTTTCCAACCCTGACAAAAAGTGGACAGATTATCAAAATTCTTTTTGTATTCGATAGAGTATACTCCTGGGGTGATCCCGAGGTCAACAAAGTCGGGATCTGATAATGGGATATTGGAATCCCACGAAAATTGAGCGAAACCCTTAAAAGGTACATCCAACGTGTTTCGTGTTTTTTCCGACGCTAATGAATTCACGTACTTATTTGCGTCTGGTAGTCATGAACCGAGCTGATGATGGAAAAATCCTTAACTTTCGAAATTGACCTGACCTGACCTTGGACATGAATTTAATACCAGCTTACCCGAAGATAAGCTGGTATTCAATTTAGGTCCAAGGTAAAAAAGATTTTAAATCGACGAAACTAACATTTTATAAGCGCCACATTATAATACCACATTTGTTTTCGCGTACCTACTACATTTTATCTAAAGCTATTCAAGTATATACATATTTGTGTCTGGGAGTTTTTATCTCATGATGCTGAGCTGATGATGGAGAGTTCCTTTAGGATTAGGACTTGAGAGGTAGTTCTTTTAATATTTTGATCACGTTTTGACCCGTGCTGGTATGCTTTGAAGTTACTTCGGTGAGCTGGGATTAAATTGACTAAAAAGATTTTTTTACAAAAAGTGTCTTAGTACCCTATTCTTCGTAATTGATCTCAGACTCAGTAATAGTTACCCTAGCCTCAGTAATAAGAGCCTGGAATTAGTGCCTGGTAGTGGTAATAGGCTCGCTCGCTATTACATAATACTTTAAAGTACCAGTGTTAAGAATTCTACAGTAGCGATAATAGACAATTTTCTTTGATAGGTTTTGTCACTTCATGTCTATACAAAAATGTTTAATTAAATAGAATTCCATATCAAGCCAAAATATTTTATATTTCAATATAAAGTCTAATGCAATATTATTCACCATGTTTCTTCGCCTATTCTCTACAACCAGGTTATGTGCGGGTGTTTAAATAGACCTCTAGGTCACCTACGTAACCTTTCGCGGACGACAGGCGTGATATTTTTTAAATTATTTTATAGAAGAAGAAAAAAAACAATTACGAGTTTAAAACAATGATTAAGAAGAACAAAAAACGGAACATCGGACGAACGACCGACGCTCAAAGTGAAGGTGGTCCTTGGAGTTACGTAGCGTAACCGAACCACAGCAACACCGTAAAGTGAATAAAGTCACTAAATTAGTTATGAGGACGCCATTAAAACTATTGATTTTCCATAAAAGGAAAACGACTGCCATGTTATGTATATTTGTCTGACGCTCCTATGGTGAAGGAAAACATCGCGAGGCAACCTGCATACATCTGCGCTGAAAGTCGACCAATCCGTACTGGGCCAGCGTTGTTGACTAACGCCCAAACACCAACTTAGGGTAGGCTCGAGCCCCTCGGTGGGGACGTATATGAGCTGTTATGATGAAAAGAAAAATCTGTTTCACAATTTAATGCGTATTTTAACGTTATAGAATAGAAATTCACACGACACAGAGCAGCTCTTAGCCTTCATTCTACCAAGGCCCTAATTCTGCTAATCTTAACGTTGTTATAGTGTCTTGATAGGGTTTCAATAAAACTGATGCTTTTGTCACTTTTATACGCTTTTTGTAGTGCAATTTCTTCGTACTACAATTTCATGATAGGTTAATTAATAGTGACAAATTAATGTTAAAGTTAACCAACAATAACTGTCGCAATAAGCAATGCTATTGAAGCGTTATTGACACGCCATAAATGCATCAACGCTAGCAGAATATGGCCATCTGGGGTCTCATTCTGCTAGCGTTGATGCAGTTAGTGACGATAAGGCAAAGACGGAAGAAAGCTTCACCCTCAATGTATTTTATAAAAATTATGCAGTGAAAATGTTCGTGCAGATAAGATCATCAATTGTGTATATTTGATAGATCTGCCAATAGGTCATAGGCTATTTTTCACACCCCTAGATGTTAAGGATGGCCCTCTCCAGAATCTTTTTTGGACAATTACATAATTATGGCGAAACGTAGTTCGCAAGCACAGCTAGTAACTTATTAAAAAAGGAAATAAAACGAGCCTTCTATGATTTTTGTATACACAACATCACAATATAGAGAACGATACAGTAGCCCGACTCAGGTGTGTCTTTGAAATTTATACCTAAAGCTGAACTGGGGTTGGTACCTTTTTTTTTTTTCTCGGGGGGATATTCGTAACCGCACCGTACCCGCCGTTGGCTAGACGGCGAGCGTGTGTGGGGCTCTCCCGGCAGAGTGCCAGGCCTACCCACTAAAACCCCCCGGTGTTCTCCCTGCCCTTATGAGCGCGCTAGGTAAGGTCCACACTGCGACTCCACTACCCACGCGCCCGGGCAAGCCCGACCGCCTGGTCGGGCTATCGCCAAGGGGGGATTGCCCGAGAACGCTAGGGTTGGTACCTACAAAATAATCGGTGAACGTATACGTACTCGCCGCGCGTGAGCGGAGCGGCGTGTACGTGGAACACAACAATCTCGGCCGGCGCGCGTCGTGACACTGCGTGCGTTGCTATGCCGTTCAGGAGCATGCTTGGCGCCGATTCGTCCTTTTATATGTCGGGCTACTGTATCGTTCTCTATATTGTGACAACATTATAATGGTGTAGATAGAGATAGGCCGACAATGACTTTGGCCGACTAGTCGACTGTTAATGGCCGACTAGTCGACTGTTAATGGCCGACTAGTCGACTGTTAATGGCCGACTAGTCGACTGGTAATGGCCGACTAGTCGGCCAAGCCGATCATTTGCTTTAGGTTGAGTTCGGGTGACATCGGCAATGTTCGTGATTACGCTTTCGACCCGTAGATGACCCGTAGATACCAGCGCCTGGCGCCGTTTTTAACCGACTTCGAAAAAAGGAGGTTACTCAATTCGACCGTATATATGCTTTTTTTATGTTTGTTCGCGGATAACTTCGTCGTTTATGAACCGATTTTGATGATTCTTTTTGTATTCGATAGAGGATACTCCAAGGGTGGTCCCATGGATACCAAAGTTCGGATCTGATAATGGGATCCTATAAAAATAGAGGAAAACCATAAAATTTTTACGTGTATCCAACGTGTTTTTTTTTGTGTATATGTTAAGCGATTACTCCGCCAATTGTTCACCGATTTTCAAAATTCTTTTTGTATTCCATAGAGTATACTCCTGGGGTGGTCTCAAGGTCACCAAAGTCAGGATCTGATGATGGTATCTCATGAAAATCGAGGGAAACCCTAATTTAGGGTTTCTTTCACTAAAAAGACTTCATTCACTAAAAAGTTAAAAATAAAATATATAACAAAAAAGAAAAACCATTTGCGTAGCATTTTTACTTTATCACTGTGATTCTTTATTTTTCGATGTCACCATTTGCCATTTCGTCCAATAAAAATTTAATTCAGTTTGGCCCAGTAGTTTTTATTTAATACTAGCTGACAGCTAGTATTAAATAAAAACTACTGCAACCCGGCATGCGTTGCAATGCCACGTAAATGCCTTTTTTTTTTGCTACGAACCCTCACGGTTGTCCCCATAACACCCTACGAAAGTTTCATTACAATCTGATGAATGGTTTCGGAATGCATAGAGGACAAACAAACATAGTAATACATTGATTTTTATTTATATAGATGAGCATTTTTTGCCATTTGGTCCCATAAAAATTCAATTCAATTGGGCCCAGTAGTTTTTGTGGCTCAAATTCTAATACGCATTTATTGAATGTGCTAAAAAGTTTCAAATAATTTTTTTACAAAAAAATAAAACTGACTTCAAAAACACTAAAAAGTCATAAAAAACATAAGAAAATGTATGTATACAACATCAGTTTTATATTGAAGTCAGTGGGTGCCAAGCAATGATCACCTGTAAAGTCTTAAAAAATATAAGAACAATTAATGTATAGGTAGTTTGTTAAAATTTGGCACCAATTTCAATATAAAACTTTGATGTTGTATATATTCTTATATTATTTATGACTTTTTAGTGTTTTTGAAGTCGGTTTTATTGTGGAAAAAATTTCTATCCTATTCTAGATTGAACTGAAAGTGAACTGTAAAATTGGTTTAATAATAAAAAATAATAACAGTAAAGATTACTATTACATTTCAATCAGGTGTAAAAATTGGAGTGACTAGTTTTAGCCGTTTTTTTTTACATCACTAGTTTTAAACAATTTTAATCAAGGTCAATGGAGTGTCAATTTCAAGACAGTAATAGAACATTTTTTTACATTTTACAAGTTCCATACATGATATGGTTATTATACATTCTATCACACTGTCAAGATAACACAGGAAATGTTACTGTCCTCCTTATCATTGCCATTCACAATTACACTGACCTATAGATTTTATGTAAGTAATTTCAATTATGTGGACAGTCATTGGCAGAAGAAAAATGGACAAAATGTTTCTGTGACGTTTTGAAGGTATAACACAGTAGCTTAGCAGAATAGCAGACACAGGGAAGAAGTAGTGCTAGGTATATTACTGTGCTAGAGCTTGATGCAGAGATACACACTTAGAATTTATAAAAAAATCAGATACTCAACATGCTGACCAGAAATTGTTCAGTCAAGGATACAGTGAGAGATACATCTGATTGTTTTATTTGTGAACGGGAAGTACTATTTTGCGTGTGGGGGAGGAACTACTGAACGATGATTTGCCAAGATTGAATAAATTAAATTTTACTAATTGTTGAAAATTTAATAAAATATAATTTTGTTTTTGCACAAATCTAAATCATTGAAAGACAAATGATAATAATAATAAACTCTGATAACAATCATTTGGAGAGCGATAAGATAAATAATATTAAAATTAGTAATGAGTAAGATATTAAAATATAGATGAGTACACAAGTATAAAAATCCTTATCTTTAAATGCCAAACCTCATTGTAAATTATTTTTATATACATCCCACTACTAGACTCAGGCCTTCCGACATGGATTCCTCATTTTTTATGATTTTGAATAAATGCTGCATTTCTTAGTATTTGTTTTAAATTTTCTTGCAGGTGGCTGTTTTGCTTAATTGCAGAAGCCTATTTGCCTCTGCAATTAAGCAAAACAGTCTTGGTCTGGGGGAACTTAAATCACTTGCTACACTCCAGTACTTTTAGACTTAAATTCGTTGCTACGCTTAGATTTCACATCCTCCCTATGCTTGGGAATAAACCATTTCCATTCCCAAAGACCAAACATTTAAATTAAATAAATACTACGATCATACCAACGATATCACAAAAAAATGGTTTTATGTTCATTTATATACGGTAAGAGTAGACCTTATCTTATAGCCTTACACATTGCTAAAAGATCTAGGCTTATCGAGAATGTCCGTTAGCTCAATATTAAACAGCACTGATGAATGATTAGGCAGCACTGACGGAATCGTATCGAATATGGTTAGGCAGAGAGAGGAGCCGGAGTGGTGAAGGTGAATGTTGATGCATAGTAAAGTAGCTACTTAAACCTGCACCTGGGTCGTAAGCCCCAGGCGCAGGTTTAAGTTTACACCCGTGCCATAAGACACTTTTTTATGCCCTTGGTTCATAAACAAATTTAAGCTCCTTCCTATTGAGCAATTGATCTCAAATTTGGTACACACCTTTAATTCTGATGACAAATCATTTATGTATATTCCTTTAATTTAACATGATTTGTCTTTAGAATTGAAGGTGTGTACCAAATTTGTGATCAATCGCTCAATAGAAAGGGGGTAAAATTACGATTACTAAATTTGACCCAACAAGAACAAACAGGGTAAGCTAAATAAAACCATTTAAGGATAGATTATATGATTATTTTAGATTCTAGTAATATATAAGAGGTATAAAATGTGATTAATAAGCAGTTCAGAGATATAAAATGTTCCCGAAATCTGCCAGTCAAGCAAGTGTATCCATACTACCATAATGTAGAAGGATGTTAGCTCTAAATTGTACCGTCTATATGACATGATGTCCTTTTCTCGAAACATCCTGTCTCAAATACCTAATCCAATTATTATGAAATTTAACTCTTATCTGATAGAAAATGAGGGTATTTATGAAATTATAAGAATGGATTTCACTTAAAATATAGAGTAGTTATCAATTAAATTGAAGAGTACAAAATGGTGTTACATAAATCTAATAAGGCTCAACTTTTTGCACTTACCAGCATGTTACATGTATAATTCCTAGATTGTTCACATGACATAATAAGCAGAACTATGTCAAGTTGCATTGTATGAATGTCGTGAGACATTATGTAAAATATTTCTACATAACACTGACTCGATGTTCAACAGTACTATAGACTATGTTACAATAAACCAATGTTTATGTGATAATAAAAGAACTTGAAGACTAACGATAATGACATAAAGATTATTCAAGATCACTGTTATCGACCATAAGCACCTGGGGCTGTCATTAGTCTTATTGGATTTTTAGAGTTCTATTCTCAAAAATCTAATGAAAAGTTTACGCCAAATGTATATTAAAAACAGTACTCACAATCTAAATGTTTCTTTTTTGGAGCTATCATTTCTTCGGTGGTGGCTTTGCATACTGACTTCGCCAATCCTTGACCGGCTATACTGTGTCGTGCGGCCAAAAACCTATCGTTTATAGTCTGACCCGCCATCCTTACGTTCAGTCCTGACATAAACTATCTACACCTTGAGTCCACACTTATTTTCGTAATTTCGTAATTTTATAATAATATCTATAAAAATGCAGCCGATGACGGGTAAAATATGTCACCGCCCCCCCGACTGGCATACAATACTAAATTTCAAGATGGCGGCATATTCAATGTTGCTATACAACAAATAAAACCTTAGTAAAACTGCGTTCTCATTATTGAAAAATGATTCATAAAAAAAAACTAAAAAACTTTATTAAGCTAAGAGTTTAATAGTTAATTATAAAACTTTACTAATGTTTTATCAAGTATACATTAGCTGCGGAATAAATAGCGTGAGGTTGTCGTAAGCTAATGTCATTTCCATGCATTTTTTTCTGAAGAACGACTGCGGAATAGTTAGCGTGTGGGTGTGGCATTTGTCTAGGGCCTCAGGTAGGAAAAGGTAATTACTCCCGGGCCCGGCCGGTTCTCGGTCGGCCGGGCCAAAGTCCTTCCTGACTGCAGAAGGTGCGCCTCCTACTACCCAACCGCCTGTGGTGGAGCGGGGAGGCTTGGGAGTTCTCTTTCAACGCCCGATCAGTGCGCGCATATCCTAACCAAAAGAGAAACTACTTAAAGTCCATTCGCATAGATGCGGTCGCCTTTGTAATGCGCCACCTTGGCACGTGCCGGCTCTTATAAAAGGATGCCGCGTGGGGCGTACACCCGCTAGTGAATATGGCAATTTACATCGAAGCGCCGTAGTGAAAGGTTGTTTTTGTTTTCGTACTTGGGAGGACAGTGAAGTGCCCCAAGATGAAACTTTATGTGAACCAACAACAAAAAAAGACGGGTATTTTGTAAAACTTATAAACAAGTATAAAATAGTGGGGATAGCAAGAACTAGCGTTAGCTATGATATGGCTAGCCTTAATTATGATGAAACAGAAAACATTTTTAAGTTAAAATAAAAATTCATTCTAAAAAATACACATACCCATACACACATATACTCTCTCTGTGTGTCACATACACACACGAGAGCACACTCACAGAGGCACATACTCACTCACGCAGGCACACACTTACCCCCCCCCCCCCACACACACACACACACAAACATACACACACACACACATACACATACACCCATGCACACATTTACACTCACACTTAAGTGGAAAAGAGGACCTAGGTATTCTATTGTACTAAGAATTGATTTAACCTGTGTTTTTGTACTTGTAATGGGGTGGAGGGCTGTGCGCCTGTGTTTCAGGATTCGTCCTATTTCAGGTGCCAGCCCACCATAGTCAACTTTCTAAGTTAAATTAATTGCTTACCTTTATAATTTATGTAAGACTATGGCGAGTAATAAAGTTATTATTATTATTATTATTATATTATTATTAGATGCGGTCGCCTTTGTAATGCGCCACCTTGGCACGTGCCGGCTCTTATAAAAGGATGCCGCGTGGGGCGTACACCCGCTAGTGAATATGGCAATTTACATCGAAGCGCCGTAGTGAAAGGTTGTTTTTGTTTTCGTACTTGGGAGGACAGTGAAGTGCCCCAAGATGAAACTTTATGTGAACCAACAACAAAAAAAGACGGGTATTTTGTAAAACTTATAAACAAGTATAAAATAGTGGGGATAGCAAGAACTAGCGTTGGTGCAATATTAAAAACGGGGCCATCAACACCAAATAATCGATATTTTAGTATGGATTCGGACGTAATGATGTTGGATCTCTTATAATAAATACAGGTGCGATACTACGAGTGATGAAGAATAGTATCTAATTTATTTTACTTTACTCACATAATACTATTTTTCATTAAAATTCTCTTTGCCAGCTTACTTGTGTATTATTTATATTCGTATTTTATTACAATGACCACAATTGCGTGCGGGTGTACTGACACTATCTAAGGTAAGGGTGATTCACCCAAGACATCGAATTTTGCCTAATTTCCATGGTATTTTTTTTTTGTTCGTTTCATTTAAATTTAATTGGTCAATGGATAGAGGAGTGAAAATTGTTTTAATATATTAAAGAGGGGTCTTACACAACATTATATAACAAAAGTTATTTGATTATGAAATTCTGCTATCCAAGGAAATTAGGAAAATACCAAGGAAATTATAAAAGCGCTCCAAGGAAATTATGAGTTTGCCATGGAAATTAAAAAAAGTACACATACGAGTATACTTGTACTTAATCATTTCTTATTTACTTACTTATAAAACTATAACAAAATATTTTGGTCTTAACGCAGTAATCAGTTATTATTCTTAACTAAGTAAAACACAGTAAATAACGTTACGGAAAACAACTAAATAAAAATATGAAGATTATTTAATATGAAAAATCATAACTGCCAAGTGCCAACCTGCAAATTAAAAATGTCACTACAAAACTAAAAAAAATCTCTAAGCTTGCACATTGAACAAACATAAAATAACCTCTTATTCGGTGTTAAAAACAATAAAAAAATTATTTATATTAATTCGAATAATAAATTTAAATTCAACATATAGTATAAGTATTCAAGTTGGATTATTACATGATCACTTTTTCACGTCAAAGAAGCTATGCCAATGGTTGACAAGTCTACGGCGGCTGGGAGACCTTGTACTGGAAAGAACCAGAAAAAAAACCAGCAGGGGCTATATTTTTTCCCTGTATTGTTACAGTAGTCAATTGAAAGCTAACCTTAATGTTTTAATTATTTTTGTTTTTCTTTTTGTATTGGTACTTCCCAAAAGTTGATTTTGACACTGTTGAAGAAATACTAGGGCAAGAAGCTGGCGCAGTATCGTAATTCCTTAAGGCAAAGATCGACTCCATCATACTCGAGGGCAAAACGCAAAGTATGGCACGGGTGCGAGGTGGCACTTTTCTTCAAAAAGGGCGACAAGGCTCAGTTGAAGAACTATAGACCCATCACGCTCCTGAGTCTGAGTCTCGCGCGCAGGTTTGACGACTTCCAGCCTCCCGAACAAGCTGGATTCCGAAAAGACCACATCATACGCTGCGGCAGGTTATACAGAAGGCCGAGAAGCATAATTTGCCACTATGCTTGGCGTTTGTGAACTATGAGAATGGCTTCGATTCTGTCGAGACTTAGGCCGTACTTAGTTCATTCCAGAGGTGCCAAATAGACTATGGGTACATCCAAGTGTTGCAGTCATTGTACGAAAACGCCACCATGTCAGTCAACTTTCAGGACCAAAAGTCGAAACCAATACAACTTCAGCGCGGTGTGAGACAGGGTGACATTATATCGCCGAAACTGTTTACAGCTGCTTTTGGATTTAAGAGGACTCGGCATCCACATAAACAGCGAGTACAGAACTCACCTTCGTTTTGCTAATGATATCGTAGTTATGTCTCAGACCGTGAAAGATCTTGGCACAATGCTCGAAGACCTCTGTAGAGTTTCCGCACAAGTGGGTCTTGAAAAAAACATGGACAAGACTAAAATTATGTCGAATTCCCATGGAACCCCAATCCTGTGAATGTTGGAGGCTCCAACACTGGAAGTTGTTGACGAATATGTTTACTTGGGGCAAATCGTCCAGCTCGCTAAGTTCAACTTCCAGAAAGAGGTAAATCGACGAATGTAACTTGGCTGGGCAGCATTCGAGAAGCTACGCAGCATATTCTCGGCCCATCGACCGCACACTGTTTCAAGACCAAAGTCTTCAATCCGTGAGTGGTGTCAGTGATGACGTACGGAACCGAGACGTGGCCGCTTAAAATGGGTTTCATAAAAAGGCTCAAAGTCACTCAAAGGGCAATGGAGAGGGCTATGCTCAGGGTTTCTCTACGTGATCACATCAGAAATAATGAGATCCGTAGAAGAACTAGAGTTACCGACATAGCCCAAAATAGGCAGTGGGCAGGACACATCGCTCGCAGGACTGACGGCCGTTGGGGCAGAAAGGTCCTCGAGTGGCGGCCGCGTACAGGGAGACACAGCGTTGGTAGACCCCCCACAAAGTGGACCGACGATCTGGTGAAGGTCGCGAGAAGCCGCTGGATGCGGTAGGCGCAAGACCGATTGGTTTGGAGATCCCTGGGGGAGGCCTATGTCCAACAGTGGACGTCTCTTGGCTAAAATGATGATGTGTGTAACGTCCATCTATATATTCCTAAAAAAAACTGACGCATTGGCTTGACATTACCTTAAAAAATGGTTTGTTTAGTATTATATATAATTTCCATGGCATTACCTAATTTCCTTGGCTAGTTTTGAACAAGGGACTACAAGGAAATTAGGACCAAGGAAATTAGATTTAAGCCTAAAAAACACCAGAGACAGGTAAATATTAACCTTATTTATATAATGCGATTCAAATTGAGAGTTCAGCCCTATGGATACTCCTTTTGTATTAATAAATGATCAAATGAATCCATTCCACAACTACGCAAAAGCGGCCAAGGAAATTAACTTTTCAATAAACCAAAGCCCAAGGAGGCAACTATTTACGCGACTAGCGCGAAACCGATGAACAGCACACACATAGCTGTCTCGACGGCCCCTCGGGGCGGAATGGATGAATGAATCGGTGCAGACCGTTGCGTTCAAACGCTTTGCGTTTTGTTACTACAACGTTCGAAATATCGGCCCAAGGAAATTATGATTTTGAAGACGACAAAAACAATTCTTCACTTCAGTCTTATCCTTCAACTGTAAAATATGAAAAGTTATACTTTTTTAATAGCTATATGTTTCTTTAACATAAAATAAGTCATATTGGAGTTAAATATCGTAGCACTTAGATGATATGTATCTACATCAATAAATATTATGGTAATGGACATACCAAGGAAATTAGACAATCAGGTTTTGATGAAGATTTTTGTATATTTTAATAATACTTTTTCATATGATACAGACAAAAACAAATCAATTTCAACATATACTATGCGAAAAAAAATGATATGAGTATGAAGACATTAAAAATATACCGTTCACCTGCCTGGACATAAAAAATGCATCATTTTGGCGAAATACCCGTAAGCGAATGGACTTTACTAACACCCCATGCTAACACCAGCGGCCGTACCGCCTAACTCTTAGCGATCACCCGCTACCGCTTTCGTGACATTAGAACAATAGTTTTAATGTCGCTAAAGCGATAGCGAGTGATCGCTATGAATTAGGCAGTAGCCCCCAGATATGCCAGTAGTCTATGATCGCTATAAGGAAAGTAGAAAACAAATCACTCCTTCCGCAGGGTTCGTTCCATAGAGTAAGGTAAACTGGTTCGTTCATTTACAAAAATCGGTTGTCTGTCGCGCGCGTCTGTCGCAGACTCGCTGACTGGTGAGTTCTTTTGGGTCTTTCTTTACAAGGCCCTGTCAGAATACCAGTGCCTTCGCTGCACTTGTTTGTAGCGGAAGCATATGCTGAGGCCTGGACCTTTTTTGGCCTCGCACAATATTTGCACCACATTATTCGTTTTTTTTTGTGAATTTTTAATTTATTGTGTGGCCAAAATAAATTATTTTTCTTTCTTTCTTTCTATATACCTATAACTTCATGGGTGAGTTGGTGACAGGTGGTGTTCTACGGCCTTTAGGCCACAAAATCGCATAATACACGGCCTACGGCTGCAAACCTAAGGTCGTGGTAAATTCTACGGCTCTTCACACATTCTACGGTAGATATTTTATAATCTATAATAATTTCTCTTTAGAATATCCGAGTGTTATAATAAGTGTATGGTTCGATTGTGTATTCGATTCCGAATCCCAATGCCGACATTGTACAGCTCGGCAAAAAAGAGTTTGGAGCGACAACTGGACAACTGGAACTAAAAAGCGATTTCCGTAGTAAAACTAGTTTCACAACTAGATAGTGATGGCAATTCTGTTGGCACTAATTCAATTAAACTAAACTAAATTTAGTTTAAGTGCTGTCCAATTGTGTTTTCAGTTAAAATTTTCAAACAAAAAACACGATTTGACTGCACTAAAACTTAATTTAGTTTAGTCTATTCTAACTAATGCCTACAGAATAGACACCATTGTATATGAGACTGTCGTTACTTAATTTTTCAAATGTTATTTGAAAATTACTTAACTCATTTGAAATTGTGTCTTTATTTTCCTGTTTTTTATGCGAAACTGTACTAGTGGCGCTCTCATTTTTTCCAAACTCTTTTTTCCAAGCTGTAAAGTTGTCTATGTTATGATAGCTGTTCTATGAGCAAATACGATATGAAAAGAAAATGTCTATGGTGATATGGACGGGGATTTCCCAATTATCCTACATCGAATAGTGCATCTCTATTATATATTGGTAGACGAGTGAGACAAATAATCAATAGTCTTTCGGCCCGTTCAAGATAAGCATTTTTAGCCATAAATACCAACATTTTTAGCATCTCTGCGTTCCATTAGCCGGTGATGCTAGTTTTTCTTGCTGGTTGTCATGCGTTTCATTTAAGCATTTTTAACACGAAATGCTAGCATCAAATACCCATGCTAATAGATGGGTCCTCTGATACCACTTTTTGACAGCTTTCAAATTTGACATTTGGAATCTTTTTTTCATGAATCAAAAAGGATTTTCAGCGGATTTAAAAAAATTATTGAAAGATACTTGTAGTATTAGCCAATTCTGATTTATATTATAAAAAAATTTAAGTGGCTGGACTAATTAAGTGAGGTGTCAAAATTCAGCACGAAAAATCAGTACCTTGCGTTTCATTTGTAACAATTAGCGCGGCTAAAAATGTCAACATTTCTTATAAGAAACGCAAAACGAGGCTAACATCAGATGTTAGCCTCAGAAAGTAGCAGTGCTTTATCTGGAACGCAGGGATTATTTACGTGTTAGTGGGTGCGCGCACGGGTGACTTTTGTCGCCGTGACTGTTTTGTAGCCGTCATCAAGTCCATGGAAAAGTATGGAGGTGCGCGCACGTTACGACGTGACAGCTGGGTGACTTTTTTGTTCGTTCTGTTAAAGTATAGCATTGTATATAATAGTGCCTACTGCATGAGCTGACTCTGTATTATGGCCCCACATCTCTATGCAGCTCACTTCGTTCAGTCAGTCACTCAAGAACCGTCATCCGTGCTACTCTAAAATCGGGTCTCGTGTATTCCAAGTTTAAAATTATAAGTTTTGTGTAATTTCCAATTCCAATTTAAAATTAAAGGTGTAAAAGAAAAACATTTTTTTTTAAAACGCAAACCACGAGGTCCTGTACAACAGTTCGCCGGCCGGCGACAAGCCGGTGACGCACGGGTGACAAAGTTTGCCAGCTCTACTTCTGTCTGTTTACGTAGATCCACGTATTTTTAGGTCTTAACTGAAAACCCTTTACGTAGATATTTTAAGAATTTATTGACATTAAAAAAAATGGTTTCTTTACTTATTGATAATTTTAAGTAACATTGTGCTGTACACATACTTTTTGAAAAGAGTAACTGCATAGTTTATTTTTCTCTGTAGGAACTATATTCCGAACGCGGTGGTTTAATAAATTTAATTTTTAAGTTTCTTGGCGATTTATAAATGCAGGATACAGGATTACTTTTTATCACTCCGGAAAATGTAAGGGTCGCTTCAAGACACGGTAGTAGAATCATTTATATAAAAAAATTACTGACCTACTTATTTAATTTTATATGAATTTTCTGAAATATCCAAAATATATTAGTGCAGTATTTTTTTAGATTTTTTAAATATATTTTATAATAATGAATGTGTCCTGAAGAGTCCCATTTTTCCGGGGTAATAAAAAAGTAATCGCGTATAAACGAGAAATAGTTTGTGAGTTGTTTTAACCTAACCTACTCTTCATTTCATTCGAAAAAAAGAACGTAGGTCTACGAATTTGTCATACTTTACTATTAATTCTACGTAATTTCCTAATCTGACCTACGCATTTTTTGAAATCCGACTTGGCAACTTCGCTTAGTTCGTCATTTACATTGACTATTGATAAAAGCACGCAAATGGCGTCAACGTCTTCACGAAAGGTAAATGTGCATGAAGACGATATTTATAATTATATTATTATAGAAGTGGAAATAAAAGAGACCAGACCATACCCCACTACTATTTGTGCTGTCCACGACATGTTTGTAGGCTACAAGTCTTCCAATTTTCCTTTGGTATTTTTTTGAAAAATTACATTTTATTTAATTTTTGTGGTATCTCAAATAAATCAATTCTTATTACTACGGCCCTCCAATCTATACAGTGATTTGTATTGAAAAAATATACTACTATTTTCCATAAAAATGACACATGTAATTAAACATCAAGAAATGTGTAGACACACTATTAGTTTATATTGTTAGAATTTAAAAGTTTTTATTATAAAAATCTACAAATTTTTAACTGGTGTTAGGCGGTCTCAAGTGTGACATTTCGGGATGACAGACTAGTATATCATTAGATGAGGTTCATGAGTTGTTTACTTTTAATGCCCAGTAAATAAATCACCAACCACCAGAAACGAATTTAGCACACCAACAAATCACCAGAACTAGTGGAAAATTCACTAACTTGGCAACACTGGACGCTTCGATTTCAAAAAAGTTTCGTCACTGTCGCCCTCCGTGCAATGCAAACATTTCTGTCACCACCTGCCTGCATCACCTGCGTGATGTGACAGTTACAAAATATTTCTGTAGCCGTTACAAAAGTCACCCGTGCGCGCACCTAGTTGTTTTTCACAAAGTCACAATTAGCCGAAACAATAATTTTAAACACTAAAGCCATCGTGCGATTTTTTTGTTCTTTGAATGTAATTCAACAATTTTTATATCAAAATGGAAAGTAGTTATAGGTAATTAATTGTTGTTATTTATTCCAAACAAATAAATTGGCAATCATTTAATTAGTGTTAAAAACCTTGAAATAGCCCCATTTAGCTAATGTTAAGTGTTTCATTTTTTAGCATTGACACGGCCCACCGGTGATCTCGTTCCTTGTAAACACAGCTTTTTACCGTGTACACCACAGACTACTAAGTAACCAGTGTACACGGCCGCGTAAAAATTTGCATTGGCAACACTTGAAGACTGGTTGGTGAGCGGTGAGCCGGTGACCGGTGGTGCCGGTTTTCGTCTAAGGGTGCGTTTGAAAACGAGTAATATTTACTCGGGGTAGAGTGAATTTCACCCGATAGCGTTCGAGAACCACCCGAGTCAAACCCAGGTTAACTGACGAATTACTCCGCTCGTATTTCTGAACGCATTAGTGCAGAGTAATTTTCGCCTGACAGGAGTGAATTTCTCACGGCCCCCAGTCAGCGTTAAATTTTACCTGACATTGACAGTTGACTGTTCTGTGATCTGTGGCTACTGATTTCGTTTGTAAGTTGAAGTTTAAGTTTACAAATGTTAAGTAAAGCTTTGTGCAGTTGTAAAATAAAGCTAGTTTGCGTTGCAAAACACAAGAACTCTTCTTTTCGTTTTTAACTGACAGAACCCGTTTGAAAACTCATGAAGTGCGAAAATCACTCGCTAGCGTTTGAAAACCAGTTAAATTTCTCTTTCTCGCAATATATCTCTTTTCTTTTTTACCGAGTGAAAACTTCACGGGTTTTCGAACGGCCCCTAAGTAAAAGTACTCTGTGGTGGTACCGACTGTGAAATTGTGAATAGCATTCATTCATTCGTTCATTGAAGTTTCGTTTCGTGTTCGTCGCGACGGATATTCTAAAATCTCTTTCTTTTTACCACAAAATTGTAGAGAAAATAAAGCAATTTCGGGTTGCTGGTGAAATGCTAGGAAACTTATACCAATCCCCACGTAGAGAAATATCTTCATGATATACAAAATAACATTATCGCTAAGTAACAACAATCGGAGACATCTTGTGGTGTGGTAATAGCTTCGAAATATTGTTGAGAAATCATAAAAATAATGGCAAAAAAGAAGTCTAAGTCAAAAATTACGAAGCAGTCAAATGTTGTATCCGAAGCATCAAAGAAAGTGGTAAATGATGTTGCCGTGGACCCAAAACTAGATATATTAACTGCGGCTCTATGTACAACAAATCAGGTGGTTTTTATGAAAGTTTGCAGACTTTGTGAGTCAAAAGATGGCCCTTTCCTTAACATTTTCGACTCTGATAAAATCACAGCGAAAAAGATCGACGAATTAATGCCATTCGGGGTAAGAAAAATTTGTCACTTTATAACAATCAATGTGATTACTTAGTATACTCTTCATACTAGTTGTTTACAGTACTTCTATAGACTATATAAATGACAAAAGTATAATCCAAAATTAGAACGTTAGTTAAATTATCATAAATTGAAATAATTACCTGTTTCAAATTCTTTGCTGGCCTCAGATCACTAGCATTTGTCAAAAGTTAACTGAAATTTTAATTTCAATACCATCTGAAAAACTCCACACTTACAGCTGTATTAAAAAACGCTTGTTAGGACTCAACCAATTGTAGACTATGGTGACATGTGCTATTTCAAACTGAATGTCAATGCAGATTTATTGAGTACAATAAACTTTACCAACTGTGAAGCAATCGCAAGTGATTTGTTTATAATAATAAAATCAATAAAGAAAAAATTCTCCTTTGGCGGGGTTTGAACCCATGTCTTCAATATACTGTTTTGACACCTGGACCTCTCGGCCACCCAGCTCTTACCAGTCCCAACTAAATCCTTAACTTATTGATCTCTTTTGAACTTTGTTAAACCAAAGTAGTCCGTATTCACTGTTAATAAGTAGGTAGTCACTTACTCACTGTACTTAGATGAGATAAATGCCAAAAGTTTTCCTGTTAAGTGTAAAAAAAAAACAAAAGGTATGCTATGGTATGACTCCTGAGACCGTATTTTTGAAATATCACAGAATTAAATTTTGATGTCATGACAAAAACCCAGCTACTTTTGCACTACAGGTTTATAAAAACAACACATAAAGCTTGTAATGATGCTCCAAAGCATAAGTGTCTGAAAAATTTAATCTAAACTTGAATATTCCAAAATTGCTTAAAAGAAATACTGTTCAGAAATGCATCATAAGACCAGTTGTTGCAGTGATAACAGTTGTCCATCTGATGCTCTGTAGCTTTACGTATTATGTATGTCCATATTAGGCATATATGCATATGTGCATGTGTAGGAAGACAGTGATACTCGTGTGGATTACTACTATAATAACAAAAATGTACAATGTTTCATTTGATTTAACAATAATCTTTGTGCTGTCTATTAAATAAATAAATAAAGAAAACTTGAAGCAAAGCACTTCACTAAACCAGAAATTTCAATGCTTGTTTGTTTCAATGCTTTGTGTAAAAGTAAACAAGCACAGGAGATAGTAATATGAGTTGACCTCTTATGGCGGTGGGACACACCTCGAAACTGTAGTAGTGTAACTGCTGATCGACTCTCCCACGTTGTCGTTTGCACGGCGTGTGAACTCTGGCGCGGAATTAAACTATGGTGCTGTCTCTGTCGCGCGCAGATCCGACGTCTCAGACGCCGTCTATACCTCCGGATTTGCTGTTTTGTTTGTTCCTGACTATACATCGCGGTTTCGCCTTGTTAGTTTTGCAGCGGAGGTGTGCTACTGGCATTAATGACCCCTGAACTAGATGTTAAATGTAAAATTATTTTTTAACAATAGAATCTAGTTAAATCCCTTCCTTCAATAGCATGTAGTTAAATCCTTGGTAACCCAAGGTCACTCTTTGAAGCCAGTGAAAATTCCAGGAAACTTCTTTGCTTTTGGAAGGAGTTGGGCTGGTTAGAATAACTGGCTATCCCACACGCATAATGGACCAAATATGAGTTTAAATGTGGAAAAGGGAGCCCACTACAATACAATACAAATACCCTTCCTTCCTAACCTTCATTGATGTATGTCTCATTGGACCTCATGAAAAATGTTTTTCGCCAGGGCTTTTGGAGTGGCACAGTTTTATTTAGCTACATCATTAAATCAAACAACATCTATATAAAATAAAAATTCCAGAGAACAAAAGAATTATCACTATTTCAGATTTGACTTTTATAACTATTTCAGATTGCTGAAAATGATGGTCTTCCACACAAAATATGCTTTCGATGTTCTGCAAAAGTTGAAGAATTGTATGAGTTTATACAAAAATGTATCAAAACACAACACAGCCTACGTGAAATTATGGGAATGAAGGGACCATTGGCCATTAAAACTAAAACAAGAACAATTTGGGAGGAGAAATTAAATAAATCAAACATGTCAAATGATGATATTTGTGATGCTCTGATTAAAAAAGCTATGGAGGGTATTAAGGATATACCATTAGATCCTGTGCCAACAGAAGAAGAAAAAGGATCACCTAATCCTAAAAAAGACAAATCAATTTCAACTCCAAAAAAAGAAACATCAAATAGTTCTGTAAAAAAAGAAGATGATGAAGATTTACCATTAAAAGATTTGAAAGTATCGAATGAAAGTAAGTTTGTACCAACAAGATCATCTAGATCACAAAATGCAGCAGATAATTTACTTGATGGATTACCAGATCCTAAAAGAAGAAAAAATCTTTCTAAATCAAATGAGATTAAAGAACAAAATTCTGAGGAAGCCGTTCAAAATAAGAAAAAAGATATCAATAATTTCAATTTAGACTATAATAATTCAGAAACTAGCCAGACAAGTAACAAAACCCCAAAAATTGTAGAAAAAGAAAAAGCAAAACCATTTAATATCATGGATCATATCAGCATGATAAGAGTAAATGATGTAGGTGTTTTATTCCAGTGCAAACTATGTAATAGAAATTTTTTAAAAAAAGAAGTTGTACTCTCTCATGCTTGCGCTAAAAATGGTGTTGCAAAAGTAAACATTACAAAGGACTTGGTGCCACCAACGCCACCTAAGATGCCAGTTGTTAAGTATATTAATACTAAAATGGATGATGTTACTAAGAAACCCATAGTAGAAAATAAGTCTGACACTGCAGATACAGATGTAAAAAAATCAACTGAAATTAAGCCTAAAGAAAAACCCAAAATAGGTCCTGCCAGTAAAGTGAAACGCCAATCTAATGATTGTAATTCAGTTATTGGCATGTCAGTTGTGCCAATGGAGGAGAAATCTACAGCCAAATCTACTCCACCACCTACAACTGCCCCAGTGTCTGAACCCGCGACTGCTCCTTCTGTCCAATTTCCGTCGACCCCAAGTTTGAATTCTCGCTACAAGTTACTTCCTGGCCCAAATAATACATTTCAACTTGTAGAAGAATCATCGGTGAATACAGAACCGGTAAAGACCGATACTAAAGTTCCCACAAAGGCGGGGAGAAAACGTAAAGGGGCAGAAACAATACCTGTAGACAGTAAGAGCACAAAGTCAACAAACGAATTAAGTAAAACTAAAATTTCGGAAACTGTTTCTGAAGTAATTGACTTAGAAGATCCGCCAGCACCACCCACTATTTCAGAAAGCCAACCATACCCAGTTGGTTTATTTCAAACATTACCACACCGTTCACACAGTTCAGAAACAACCTTCACTACTCCAGCTATGAAAAAACAATCATATACAATTGTACAAACAGGAAATCCCAGTAAATTGCTCATATCGACCAAACCTCAGCCGGCTGTAGAAGATGTGCCTAAAAAAAAACAAAAAAAAAACAAAGTCACTAATAAGCCAGAAGCCCAAAGTCAAAAAACAAATTCTGCTACTCCAGAAGAAGCAGCAACATCTAAAGATTCGGGGTTTTTCACATTTATTAATGTAGATCCACTTTTGCAACCTTTATATGTTTTACCCACAGACAATATTATACAAGAATCTCAAATATCTACTTCAACTACAGCAAAGAGTAGTGGAGATAGCAAGGACAAATATTCATGTAATATGTGTGGTGAAGCCTTCACACGGGAAAAGAAATTATTGTCTCATATACACTCACATTACAATAAAATGGATGAGGAGGATCAACTAAGGGCTGAGAAAAGTTCAAGGAAAAAAGGTAAAAGAAATTAACTGGAATTTTCAAAATTCTTTGTAAACTGCATTTATTAATATTGCAATTATTAGAAATTTTTCATTTTATGATTGGATAGATATTTTTTTATTAAAATGTAGGTATTTGTATTTGTTAGCATATAGTTGTCAAGATTATTAAATCTGCTAGAAAATAATTTACATTAATAATAATTAATGTAGTCGATATAAGTAAGTGATTTTAAGCGTATGTGTTTTGTTCAATGTTATATTTTTTAATTTAATTAAGTAAGGTACTAGTTTCTATAAGTCATTAGATTCAGTTACAAACATTTTGTAAATGATATTTTGCTATTTCGCAAAATTTATTATAAATTTTTAAGAGATGAGATCTAAATGTAAACAAAACAGTTTTGCTGATAATAGTCAATTAGAAAAAAGATTAAAAACACTGGGTAAACCAGAGATTTAAATCGTTAGATGCGCCCTTCCCATACATAAGGCGCTCGAAAATGTGCCAACGTTGGGAAGAGTGAACTCACTCATCCCGTCATAGTCTGTGACAGAAAGCACCGAGCAAAATGCATTTTTTCTTTTCCCTAATTTCAAGTGTAAAATAATAAAATATGCCTTCCTGTGCCTTTAGAAAGTGTTTTAATAACTCGAGGAATACCAACAAATCTAAGGGAATTACATTTTATGTGTAACTACCTATTTATTCATTGTCTCATCATTTTCCAAATAAATCACTTACTTAATTTGGCGTCCGGTATGTGTTTGTACAAGCGAGACCGAATAATACGTGCGTGAGCAAGATCGATATACGTGTCATTGTTTTGTCGTTTAAACCAAATTAGTTTGACCCCTTGCATAATACACCGTTAGCGATTTTAGGTGTCAAAGTTTTATGGCGCGACGCGTTGTTGTATGAATTTGTCATGTAACGCACACAGACATAAAATGTAGTCACTTTTTGGAAGCGCAATGCGCATCTAACGATCTAAATCTCTGGGGTAAACAATAAACCCAAGTACAAGCCTTTGTTTAGGCGTATAGCTCCTTTTATACCAAGAATGTAAACAATGCGTGGTTGACTTAATGCATTGACTTAACAAAAAACATCCAATTTAGAAGTCTTTATTAAATAATGAGAAAAGGCACAGCTCATGAGTCAGTTTTATACAGCAAGCTCGAGTTCAATAAAACCCTTCTTTTTTAATTTTCTTTGAGTTAAAAATATATAGTTTTATATACACGGTGTTTCATAATAACCAATAAATAATCAATGCGTTATCTAAAACTAATTATTAAAATGTGTTTACACGTAATGCCATTCAACCCAAAATTTTCATGTATATCATAGTATCATCATCATGTCTATGATTTACATGAAAATTTTGGGTTGAATGACATTACGGCTAAACACAATTTAATAATTAGTTTTAGATAACGCATTGATTATTTATTGGTTATTATGAAACACCGTGTATATTATAGATTCTGTTTTTGTTACACATCACAAAACAAAACCTACAGTGTAGGTGTTGCTTGTACAAGGTTGAGACGATAACTTAGCATTCACCGTGCGGTTGCCGGGTCCATCGTGTTGCAGAGAAATGAGCCAAGAGCAATGCCTGGAGCATACGAGTTACGACCCAGGTGCAGGTTTAAGTAGCTACTTTACAATCTTAATCAACACTTTACATCAACATTCAGCTTCACCACTCCGGCTCCTCTCTCTGCCTAACCATATTTGATACGATTTCGTCAGTACCGCCTTTGTTACGCGGTTTAATATTGAGCTCACGGTCGTTCTCGATAAGCCTTTCAGCAATGTGTATAATAATTTTGCCGGAATATCTCTCGCGCCTACTTCTACCGCATATAAGTGAACATAATAACCGTTTTTTGTGATATCGTTGGTAAGATCGTAGTATCTATTCAATTTAAGATACTGAATGTATTTAACGATCTTGTTATATTTGTTTGAGTCTAGGATGAGGAATTTTCGAGGTAAAGTTTTTAAGTTAAAAATTGATCAGTGTCACTAGTACAATTGAGTTGTCCCATGATTGGATTGACGCATTATCTATCACTGTGTCTGAATCCTCGTACATTATTATACACGAAAGAGTGGAGAGACAGACGAGTTCCCTCGTGAAAATTTGAAAAGTTAATGGAATGCCCCATTCACAGGTTGGGCTAATAATAACCTACAATGGCGTTGATCCTGACAACAAAATGTTGTCACATATCTGAGATGAAAATGTGGCCTCACATATCCTATGGAACTACTAAGAGAAGATGGTCTTAGATGTCCCATTATTAAACTAATGGGATTAGTGAGATTGACCCATTTTTGTTAATAGTCTATTGGTATTTGCACTTATTTGCAATGCGTCGTGTTTGCCACAGTTGATTTTCTTAGGTTCCGCCACTGTCGTTGTCTATGATATATGTTATGCGGTAATATCGCTTTGGATATAAACCGTGTTTGGTTAATACCCTAACAAGCCGAAACTTACATATGTTAACATAGTCATATAAAAGTTATGGCGTCATTGAAAATTCGAAATTATAATATTAATTTTGAAAACCCCCATACAAATAGTAGAAAATAATGTATGGAGAATTAGAAAATTAACTTTACAATTTCGAATTTTCAATGATGCCATATTATCTTTTATATGACTATGTTAACATGGGTAAGTTTTGGCTTGATAGAGTATTGACCAAACACTTTGTATATTGACATACAATGTTAATTTATATTTGTTTCAAAAGTAGATACATTGTTAAGAGGTTTTTGACTAAGTATATATTTAAATAAAAATGAAATGTTCATTGCAGCGTGGTCTGGGATTTGGGCAAAATGCGATTTAAGTTGTTTATTTCATCAACAGTTACTATCCATAGTTATATATGGAGCATTACTGTTACAATGTGTTCCTCTTTCTTATATTTAATTGCAGATATTACTTCACGTATTACTCTCACAATGTATTATTATCGATATAATGCTACGGACGGACCTCACGCGCCCGTAGCATAAGCAACCGTAGCATTAGCAGCGCCCGTAGTATTAGTGCCCGTAGCACCTCTGCGTGAATTTACCAAATGTTAGCATGCGGATGCTATGAAACCACAGACATGAATTTAAATAGATACGTCACGTTTTAAGTGCTCCTTTAACGTCATATTTGGTCAAGTAAAATTGACACCCTCGGCTTTTCGATTCAATTTTTTATTTCCATAGATATACGTGTTAATGGAATTGAGCAAAAATTCGAAATTTGTTTGTTTAGAATAAAGAGTAGATTCGATTCACTAATAAAAATATGGGTCGGGATTTTATTAAAAATATTTTTTCAACCACGCCGCCTTTTATCTTTTATTCATTCATCAACAGCTCATATACGTCCCCACAGAGGCTCGAGCCTACCCTAAACTAGGGCGATTAGGCCTTAGTCAACCACGCTGGCCAAGTGCGGGTTGTTCGACTTCACACACAACCTGTAAAGAAATTCTTTCTTCACAGGTGTGTGCAGGTTTCCTCACGATGTTTTCCTTCACCGTAAAAGCGTCAAATAAACGTACATATGAATTCAAAATTCGAAAACACATTGGTACGTGGCAGGGTTTAAACCGCTACCTCCCGATTGGAAGGCGATAGCCTTACGCACTGCGCCATCGACGCTTAACTTTACTTCACGATGTTTTAACTTTACTTAACTCTATCGCCTTTATCTCGTATCGGCCGGCAGCCCGACGGCTAAGCGGCAACATCGTACTCGTAGCGCGCCACTATAGAGTTTTAAATTTGCAAGATTTGAAAAAAAGAAAAAAAGGAAATACCTCCGTAAGTAATCTGCGTAAATTTTATTTTATAATTTATATAATATATTATTATTCTTGTATTTATCTATACTAATATTATAAAAAGGAAAGATTTGATTATTTGTTTGTTTGTACTCTTAAATGTGAAACATTTATGGACCCCTGTAGGGCACTATAAAGAGTAGAAAGAGGAAGGTTTTTTATTTCCCAATTTGTTTTTGCAGTAAAGTAAATTAAATAGCTTTATCAATAATGTACACGGTTATTTTTTGATCACCCTGGAAATTTTCAGGGGTACCTCGATAGACGGTATACGACTCATATCAATAAAAATAAAAAACATGTGGTTGCATTTTTTTCATTTTATCTTTGAGTATCTTGTTTTGCCGATTCTAAGCCCATAAAGTAAGAATGAGAAATTGTTATCAACTCAGTTATGACTTTGAATCGGCGACGTTGCCAGTTCGCGTTCATTCAATGCTATGCCTACAAATTCACTCAAGTGTCCATATAAGTGCAGTATTTTTTGGATATTTTAGATAATGTATATCAAATTAAATAGGTGAGTCATTTTTATTAGTTAATGTTTAAATCATTCTACTAACGTGTCCTGAAGCATCCTTTAAAATTATTTGGGGTGATTTTAAATAAAATTTTCAATAAGATGGATGGATTTGCGTGATCTAGTTAAACTCATGTCTGTGCATGTGTAAACGAGTGGTGAAAGATGACCCGTGGGGCTAGCACGCAGGAGAATCGAAAATCGAATCGAAATCCGAATCGAGGAGTTTGTATGGCAATTTTATTAGTTCTGCTACTCACCGCCGTGGCGCTAATAAAATTGCCATACAATCTCCTCGATTCGGATTTCGATTCGATTTTCGATTCTCCTGCGTGCTAGCCCCACCGGTAATTTTCATATTGCCACTTAATAACCCACTCAATAGTATAATAGTTTTACACTCTAAGCCTTTAAGAAAAATAATAACACAATTATTTTTTTTAGAAATACGTTCATATTGCGACACACCTATGTATTAAGTTTAATTAATAATGTTTTACTAGCTACATTACTTTTCCAACTATATTTCGGTATCGGTTATATCATCGATTATTATCGATACCTAGATTACTTAGTGCGTAGTATAAACGAGGGAACGCTGCGACCTGGTATTTTATTTTGATGACCCACCAAATGTGAAACACCGTAGTAGGGTATTAAAACCTACGATGTAAGCGATCATGGGAAGGCCCAAAAACTTTTGACACCAAGTATGAGAATAGCTCTAATGTTTTTTCATTGATACTTTTATTTTATCAATGTTGGTATTTTAGGCCGCTATTGTTAAGCACCTATAAATTTTTATTTACTCGAAATGTGTAATAATATTGTTCGCGTTGAAATATATTTTCAATTTATAATGTATTTATGTTTGTTAATCTCTTGTCCTCTCGCAAAATACAGATTGGTTAAATAATGATTGGTTGTTGAACTATGAACTCTATATATTAGTAATAAAGTACCTAATGACTTCTATGTATGTACTGGCCAAGTTGCTGTTGTGAATTAATTAGCAGTATCACTAGCTCTATCTCAGAGTAAAGGAGATGGTAATAACGATTTGGGGATGCTAGACCCAACATTAGCATGAGCGATTACCCACCACGGCACAGCATGTCAATTTTATTGTACATGGAAGTCTTGGGTTACACCACATTAGTTGTGTATATAGGTAGTAGGTATTGTATTTTTCCTAATTATAACAATATCGTTTTGTTGTAAGAGTTTCTGATGTTTCCTATAGAAAAATGTTTGATTGCTGGCTACTATCTAGGTATGTGGTATCCTTGGTTCGTTAATAATTTATTGAAGGTAGGTACTATACAAATAATTGATACAGTTTTGTTTGTTCCTGACTATGCGTCGCGGTTTCGCCTTGTTAGTTTCTACAATACAGGCAAATACTTGAAATTATTTACTAAAGTGTTGCGTTTTGTAAATGATGACTTTAGATTTAATCAAATCGATCAATTAAATAAACGTACATTTTATTTGTAGTTTTATATCCTCGTATCTACATACAAGTCAGTACTACATAGCTCTATTTAGATATGAGAAAATAAAATAAAAAAAATTGTTTAGGTGTTGATTGCATAAATAAATTTGTCTAAATTCTCCCTAACGGTTGAGATCTTTTGGATTGTATAAAATATCTTTATTGTATTTTCTGTTTTTTTTTTCGTGTTTATCAGCGCTGGATGCTGGAAGTAAGTTCTATGTATCAAATGTTATTCTGCCTATTTCACAATGTCCAGGTAAGCTATCCATCGGTGGTTAAATTGACGTATTTTGAATATAATTTCTTTAGTTTCATTTTAATCAGCGGATAAGTTATTTGGAGATTACTTGAACACTGTGAAATAGAACCTCACTTCCACTGTCGCTTTGTAAACCGCCTAATTAAGCCAATCATAATGCAATTCTTTAGTCTCAAGAAAGAGAAAAATATCATAACCCCTTCCGACAGTTCTCATGGATTTATGTTACCATAAAAATATACGATCTCCAATAAAGGTAACATTTGTTAAATTAAAAGCTTGAACCTTGGAGAACCTACCAATGGAGCCGCGTAAAAGGGATATTTTATACATAGAACTATTTAATGCCACCTGAAAGGGAAGTACTCTAAAGATAGCTGATAGATGCTGGTTTTCTTGCTGGTTCTTTCCAGTACAAGGTCTCCCGCCGTAGACTTGTGAACCAATGACGTAGCTGCTTTGACGTTCAAAAGAGATTGTAACAATCCAATTTGAATAAGAGATATTGAATTTGAATTTGCTACCGAAATTTTGAAAAAAATAAAGGAATGTTTCCTTTTGAATTAAGTATTTCGAGTAATTTCTCTGGAGGTTGTGTTAAAAAAATCCACACTGTATACTGTATATTATGTATGTGTGCACATTGTGTATAGCAAGAAGTTCGTGCAAGTGTGATATTTTTCGCATGTGTGAGTGTGACATTGCATTGCCCATTTTCTATGTTAGCGTTTGTAATAGCGAGACCTGTTCGTGGCAGAACTGTTAATTAAATAATCTTAGTGATACCCCCAGTGGTGTGTACGCAGAGAATTGAAAAATCGGAAACTTCATATTGAATAATTTTCACACCGTTGTAAATAAACCCTAGTCTTACATATTTGTATCGCTTAGAGAAATTTTGGAGTAAACTGTTCTGTATAGATTAAATTTTGTTTTCCTGGTTTCAACCAAGCCCTTAGTTATATTGCGCCTACAGCTGGGCTTAGGTTTCCCAAGAAGAGGGTTGTGAGAAGTCTCCCACCACGCTGGACACGGAGGGTGACGCTGTCATATTGCGGGCTTGTGAGGCCAAACGCGGATCCACCGCTGTGATGTGCGTGTGGTGTGAGAGCTCTTTTTTTAAAGGTTATAATATTTTTACGAAATCAAGGAAGAATTTAGGAAATAATTGTGAAAACATCATGGTGAAGATAAAAAATTTGGGAAATCAATAGGGAGAAAGTTCTGGTCAATTAACTGGAACACTCACTCTGCCAACCAGAGAAAATATTGTAACTCCGGTCTAAAAATATATAAGATATAAATGTTCAACATTTTTATGTGGAATAATTGTGTTGAATTTGTGAAACCTATTCACAAATATTCAAAAGATTTTAACGGTTTATTAGGATTCGGTAAAGGTTTATTTGGAACACTCAATTCTCTTATGGTGCAGACGGAGTGTTCCAAAGCTTACCAACTTTAGCTAAAGAAATAGTTAATTTTCTTACTGTGTTTTACGAGTATAACACAGACCCAATTTGTGATTCAAAAATTTTGACGTAAAACATAATAGTTAGAGATTAAAATAAAAATATACTTTCCCTACAACATCCCGTACGAGAGCTCCGTATTTTAGATTTTATTTACATAACCCGAACTGATATACAAACGGAGGCCACATCAGAAATTGTGAAAATGGTATCACTAAAGTTTTGAATGTATCAATGTGTTTTACGTTTCGAATTTCATATGTACATTTGTCTGACGCTCCTACGGTGAAGGAAAACATCGTGAGGCGACCTGCATACATCTGCGAAGAAATTCAATGATGTATGTGAAGTCGACCAATCCGCACTGGGCCAGCGTGGTTGACTAAGGCCTAATCACCCTAACATAGGGTAGGCTCGAGCCCTTCGGTGGGGACGTATATGGGCTGTGATGATGAGGGTAGACAAAAAATGTGTCCCACAAAAAAAATTGTCACCCTACACATTTCTTGCTTAGAAATGTAAAAAAGTTGATTAATGTTAAAATTAAACAGTCTCAGAAATAAAAAATGTGTCAAAACTTTAGTGATAACATTTTCACAATTTCTGATGTGGCCTCCGTTTGTATATCAGTTCGGGTTATGTAAATAAAATCTAAAATATGGAGCTCTCGCACGGGATGTTGTAGAGAAAGTATATTTTTAATTTAATCTCTAACTATTATGTTTTACGTCAAAATTTTTGAATCACAAATTGGGTCTGTGTTATACTCGTAAAACACAGTAAGAAAATTAACTATTTCTTTAGCTAAAGTTGGTAAGTTTTGGAACACTCCGTCTGCACCATAAGAGAATTGAGTGTTCCAAATAAACCTTTACCGAATCCTAATAAATCGTTAAAATCTTTTGAATATTTGTGAATAGGTTTCACAAATTCAACACAATTATTCCACATAAAAATGTTGAACATTTATATCTTATATATTTTTAGACCGGAGTTACAGTATTTTCTCTGGTTGGCAGAGTGAGTGTTCCAGTTAATTGACCAGAACTTTCTCCCTATTGATTTCACAAATTTTTTATTTTCACCATGATGTTTTCACAATTATTTCCTAAATTCTTCCTTGATTTCGTAAAAATATTATAACTTAAAAAAAAGAGCTCTCACACCACACGCACATCCGCTGTGGGCACGATGCCCACAACCCTAATAATAACTTGTGACGTCATACTTTCACCTTATATTGAGATCAATCGGCTGATGATTAGGGATGCAATGTTTTTAAAAATATCGATATATTGATATCGATATACACGGTTATTTTTTTATCACCCAGGAAAATTTAAGGGACGCTTCACGACATGGTATTAGAATGTTTTAAATATGAATAAAAAAATAACTCACTTAATTTTATATTAATTATCTAAAAAATTAAAAAAATGCTGCACTAGTTGAGAGCAGCATTTTTTGAGATTTTTAATATTTTTTATTAATTTTTCTTTATTTTTTATATAATAATGGATGTGTCCTGAAATTTTCCAGGGTGATAAAAAAATAACCGTGTATATCGAATTAAGTCGATACTAATATATCGATATATCGGTCTAGTACGCCGATATATTGATATTTTATCGATATTTCTTCTTTTTCAGTGTAGTTTTATAGCCCCTCTACAGGATGGGATATTATAGTGACTATTCGCTGTAGGAACAGGTGGGGTACAATGAAACGAAAAAGCATTTTTATTTTTCAGAAAAACTATGCTTTATATTTTGATTATATTTGTTTAGAACGATCAACAACGGTTCATAATCTACCTATTAAGTACAATGAAACGATACGGTCTTGTAGGGTCTGGGTACAATGAAACGGTATCTGGGGTACATTGGAACAAGGCTAATAAAGTAAAAAAAAAGAAAATTCTATATTCATTCCTGCGTCTCTATCTCCCGCTGCTTTGGGTTTTTTAACATATCGATGCAATTTTACTGCACTTGGCATTTTTAGGTCAGCAGCAGCTCGTTAACTCGTACCACATTCTACAAGTTCAACAGCGCTGCTCGCACAACGTTTTACTATGCAAGCTCTTTTCTGTCTTTTTCTTACGACTTTTCACCATTATTACTTCAAAATCTGTAACAAAATTCCAATAATCTATCCCGGGCATATAATAACGGGGTACAATGAACACTGTCTCATAGTACCCCGTTCCATTGCGCCCCATACAGTATCTAAAATGTTGGGTTATGTTTTTCACTCCACATGTTACTGCATTTAATGCGTATATTGATTAAAAATCATGCAAGAAAATATAGCATACCTCTTATTGATACTTTTCTTGGGAAATCGAAAATTCTTCGTAACGAAATTACAGCTTTGGAGCCCTCAAAACAATTTTTTTTCACATTGAAACTTTGTTGTCGAAGACTGGCCATATTGCACTGCGCTATCATGTGCCGCATGAGACGCTCTTATTGATCGAAGCAAAAGTGCGTGAATTTGTTGTAAAATACAATAATTATCGTCTTTGTTTTATTGTACCCCGTGTTCCAATGCGCCCCACTTGTCCCTACATTACTTTGGATTTCTATAGTTTTATAAAGAAATTCGGAAATTTCCTTCGTAAAGTCAACATGACCGATGATCTTCGACACACACTGTACTCACCACAGATTACAACAATAGATAAGAGTCGAGAACAGAATATTTTTTCGACTTTAGTTAGTGTTGCTAGTTACAGCTTTTATTGTGGGTATTTTTTGGGTTTTCGATATTTCGTCTCGATATCGACTTTTCTTCGATATTGATAGATCGATATCGGCGAATCGTCGATATTGATAAATATCGATATATTTAGGCGTTGATATACCGTCAACCACGGCATCTTTACCTTTCCTTGTTAACTTTACCTATGACTGCCTAGTACTAACACATATATTTATCAGAAAATACAATTGGTAGAAAGTTAAATATCATGGTAGCTGTGTAATGAACTAATGGTCACACATCTATTTTTCATGCTGGTAATACTGTCATATGTCAAGTTATTAACGTCTGATGACAATTACGGGACAATTGTCGACGCGGGTTATGGTCCAACTTTTAATTGTACTGATGAATTTACTAGGTAGAGGTACGTAAAATTTATATATACTAAATAAAACATCCATGGGAAGACGTGGACGTTGTTAATACGGTCGTTGCTACACAATTAAAAAAAAAATGACATAGGTAATGATTGTTGAAGTTAGGTAAAGTTGCCACAGTCCATAAAGTGGCATTTTTACCTGAGGCTAGGGTTGTATCTCTTTTTAACCGACCAAGTACGAAAAAGGGAGGTTAAAACTAAACCATAAATGGGGTTGTTTTTAATTTACTTTTTACCCGACTGCGGCGAAGTCAAAAGAAGGGTTAATTTTTACCCGTATGTATGTTCATCTGATCCCTCATAACTTCGAAACTACTTATTATAATTTATCTAAAGAGGTATTGTTGGAAGCGTCTTGATCATCCGCTAGTTACAGGCTATAAAACGTCACCCTAATTTGAATATGGCGCCCTCTAGAAGACATAAATTAAAGAATTTTGTTACCTATTAAAAGAGTACATTTTTTTGAACTAGTGGCAGCAGTAAGAACGTGTAGGTTTTATATCGCTTTGTATTTATTATAATCATCAGCTTGTCACACTTAAATTAAGAGCCTTGTCAATCTGTTTTATACTTTATGGTTGTCATTCAATATACATTGTCATTGCTTGTACGAAATCCGTAAATATATTTAACTTATATTCTACTTCTGTGTTTCTTTGGAGTGTTATATCTATCATAGGTTATGGGCTTGCCGAAAGATGCCAGAATAAGTAAGTAATGATAAATATGAGCTTAGATTCGGATAAACTTAGAGAAGTCAAATCTGAAGTAGCTAGTACCGATAAAACTATGAGTTTGCCTACATTTGAGAAACTAGAAGGAAGCTCAAATTATGGCAATTGGAAATTTCTCATGGAATTACAACTAATCCATGAAGAGCTATGGGAATATACAGAGAGAGCTCCAGACCCTAGTAACGCTGTAGATGTTAGATGCGACCAAAAAGCGAGAGTTCGTATATGCTTGATGGTAAAGCCTGAATGTCTCGTACATATTAGAAATGCAAAAACAGCCAAAGAAGCGTGGGATGCTTTAAAAGCTGCGTTTCAAGATAAGGGCCTAAATAACAGATGCAGACTTTTATCGAAATTAGTCAGCCTAAGGTTAGAAAGATTTCCGACAATGCGAGAGTATGTGACGGAAATTCTGACAGTTGCGCAGCAACTTAGAGATCTAGGCAAAGAGATAGACGACGAACTTGTTGCGACTCTTATGTTACAAGGACTTACTGAGAAGTATCAATCATTACGACTAGCTTTAGAAGGAAGAGAGGAAACCTTGACTACAGATTTCGTAAAAATGAAACTTGCAATTGGAAGACTCTTTTGATGATTCAATGCCATCTACTTCTGCTTTATCTGCAAAAACGGGAAAGAATAGATACAAACGTAACACCAAAAAGAAGTTAAAGTGTTATATTTGTGAAGGGCCACATAAGGCGATAGAATGTCCACAGAATCTAAAGAAGGTAATTGCAATGAATGCTTTTGCTTTTGCGACCAGTGATAAGGAAGCAAGCGATGAGTGGATTATAGACTCTGGTGCTTCTAATCACATGACTAATAACAGTGCATGGTTAAGTAATATTAAGGCAATAGATAAGAGAGAAATAACGTGTGCTAATGGAGAAAAAGTTTTTGCGGAATGTATGGGATCTGTATGTCTAAATAGGTTAAGCATAACTGTAAATGATGTCTGGTATGTACCCAGTTTATCGAATAATTTACTTAGCGTTAGTACAATTGTAAATAAAGGTCATACAGTAGAGTTTAGATCTGATGGTTGTGACATAAGTCTGTCTGGCAAAGTTATTGTCAAAGGTGTGTTGGATAGGGGTGTATATAAACTTAAAAACTGTTTACAGGGAACAGCTTTATCTACGACATCCAATTCTGAATTGAGATTATGGCATCGGAGGATGGCACATCTAGGTGTACGTAATTTAAAACTTTTACGTGACAAAATGGCGATTGGGGTAAGTTTTAACAACTGTCCTGATAAAATTGAATGCGCGGATTGTTTGCTGGGCAAACAAACTAGACTAGCGGTTCAAAAAAATCAAGCTTCGAGAGCAACAGAGGTACTAGAGTTAATTCATACAGATTTATGCGGTCCTATGTCTGTAGAATCATATGGTGGTTATAAATATTTTATGACACTGATTGACGATAAAACGCGAAAAACCTTTGTTTATTTTTTAAAACAAAAGACGGAAGTGTTACAAAAATTTAAAGAATTTAAATTATTAGCAGAGAATCAGACTGGTAAAAGAATTAAAAATATTAGGTCGGATAATGGTAGTGAGTTTGTTAATCGTGACATGGAATACTTTTTGAAAAGTAACGGTATCCATCATCAAGTAACTATTCAATATACACCACAGCAGAATGGTGTTGCCGAGCGGGCGAATCGCACTATTGTTGAAAAGGGACGATGTTTGCTTCAAGAAGCTCAACTAAGCAACAAATATTGGGTTGAGGCTGTAAACACCGCCGTGTATTTGAAGAATCGTTCTCGTTTAGCGGTAAAGAATATGACTCCTGAGGAAGCTTGGTCTGGAAAGAAAACTGATCTTAGCATGATTAGAGTTTTTGGATGTAAGGCCTTTATGCATGTTCCGGCTGAGAAGCGCACTAAGTGGGATCCTAAAAGTAAAGAGTTACTGTTTCTAGGATATTGCGAAGAGTCAAAAGGTTACCGTTTGTTTGATCCTACTGCCTCAAAATTTTATAAAGCCAGAGATGTGATATTTTTCGAGAACCAGAAATATTCACCTTCCACAGAAAAAGAGAATAAATCGACAGAAGACTCTATTCAAACAAATACCGTTAAGGACTCACCTCCACGTATCAGTTCAAATGTTGAATATGTTGTATAACTTAACAGACAAGAGAGATTATGTGAAGGAGGAGTTGATGATGAAGAAGAACAGAATGATGAAGAGTTTATAGATTGTATTGAGCCGGAAGAAATTCATGTTTCAGAAAATGACAGAAGAGAGGAGATATCTTTTATAGAAAGTGAATCACAAGAAGAGTTTCCTGAGGTTCTTGAAGAGAGTATTGAACGTTTGTCAACCGAAGAAACAGAAACACGTAGATATCCTATGAGACGTAGAAAACAAAAGGATTTTTCAGATTACTATCTTTATCAGACAGTTTTAGAAGATGAAGATAAAGAACCATCGTGTATTCAAGATGCACTTTCAGGGAAAGATAAGAAGGAATGGCAGAATGCTATTCAGACAGAATTGAACGCCTTAGAAAAAAATAACACATGGGTTCTTGTGGAACCAGAAATCGCCAAAAATGTTATTGATTCTAAGTGGGTACTTAAAATCAAAACAGAAGGGAATAAAAAGCGATTTAAAGCTCGACTGGTGGCAAGAGGATTTACTCAAGTAAAAGGTATAGATTACAACGAAACCTTTTCACCTGTTGTGCGACACAGTACGCTAAGACTGTTATTAGCAATTGCAGCGAAGAATAGACTTCAAATTGATCAAATGGATGTTGTAACGGCTTTTCTAAACGGAGATATAACTGAAACAGTTTATATGAAACAACCAAAAGGCTTTGAAGTGGCCGGTAAAGAAAATCATATCGGTTTAATGAAAAAAGCTCTTTACGGTTTAAAGCAAGCGCCGAGGGCATGGTACGAAAAGTTAAATCAGGCACTAATCAGACTTGATTTTAAAAGATCAGAAAATGAAACATGTGTGTACATCAGAAGACGGGAAAAAAGTATGATAGTGATAGCTATTTACGTTGATGATATTCTTATTTTATGGAATAATGAGAGAGAAAGAGACACTATAAAATCGGAGTTACAAAAATCTTTTGAGATGAGAGATCTTGGAAGTGTTGATTTATTTTTAGGGATGAATGTGAAGCAAACTGAAGCATTCATAAGTATTAGTCAGGAGAAGTATATAGACAAATTACTTCAGAAATTTAATATGGAGGACTGCAAGGCTGTTGCTACTCCAGGTGTACCCGGTCAACGTCTTGAAATTCCAGATCCACTTGTTTCGAGTACAGAGAAACAGTATCAATATCGTGAGTTGGTTGGATCACTCATGTACTTAGCTGTTTGCTCTCGTCCTGACATAGCACATGTGACTAGTTATCTAAGTCAGTTCAACGACAAACATGCTGAAGCTCACTGGATAGCAGCTAAAAGAGTTCTTCGGTATCTGAAGGGAACGAAAACATACGGAGTAACTTTTTCTAAGGGAGCTATCAATTCTTCACTTGAAGGGTACGTAGATGCTGATTTTGCTGGAGATTTAGACAGAAAGTCATACTCTGGGTACGTTTTTATATGGCAAGGAGGAGCTATATCATGGAGATCAGTGAAACAACGCACTGTTGCGTTATCAACAGCAGAAGCTGAATATGTAGGCTATCTTTTTAGGCAGGCTTACAAAGGAATTAGGTTTTCCTTTCAATCCTGTTACCCTGTATTCAGACAGTCAGTCAGCTATAGCTATTGCACAGAACCCAGTGCAGCATCATCACACCAAGCATATTGATGTAAGATATCATTTTGTCAGAGGTGCTGTTGCAGATAGTGATATAGAGCTGAAGTATAAAGAGACAGAGCGCATGTATGCTGATGTGCTTACTAAGCCATTGTTGCGAAGTAAGTTTGAATTCTGCGTGCAAGGCTTAGGTGTAAGGGTGACTGTAGTCTAAGAATGCTGAGATTAAGGAGGAGTGTAAGAACGTGTAGGTTTTATATCGCTTTGTATTTATTATAATCATCAGCTTGTCACACTTAAATTAAGAGCCTTGTCAATCTGTTTTATACTTTATGGTTGTCATTCAATATACATTGTCATTGCTTGTACGAAATCCGTAAATATATTTAACTTATATTCGACTTCTGTGTTTCTTTGGAGTGTTATATCTATCATAGCAGCCCTAGCTAAAATCACAATTAGTATGAATATTTCGATGAAACCCCTGCCATCTTTACCTACCAGCCAGTGTTGCAAGTATAAAGCTATTTTATAAAATACTACTAAATCTAAATAGAGAAAGTTAGGCGGAAAGGTATCTTTAACCTATCAGAGAAATAAAGACAGGTAAAGTTGCATTTTTTTTGATTTCTTTACCTATACCATGTTTCGATGCTACTTTAGTGATTTTTGAATATTCAGAGGGAATCAATCTAAAAATCTATAGACAAGTGCTTTATTCACCGATTAATAATCAAATCTTAATCCTAAGTGGTTTTATTTTCGATTTATCACGATTTTCCCTTAAAATTATGGTAAAGATGCCACAGTTGATATTTATTCCTTTTCTGATACATCGTTGCATCCCTACTGATGATATAATATCCAAAACTTTTAAAAAAATGAATCTGGGTCAGAGCGTCATATGTTTTGTTAACATATCCTTTGTAGGACAGCACTATACCGATCATGAGCGAGTTCGACCACGACCTTTTTTGAGGGCTGGATCCGCGCCTGTGTGAGGCCCCTGTGAATCACATGCTTTGGGTGGCAGGGTGCATCGTTACCAAGTAAGCCATAAGAGGCTTAGGTATTCCGCCTTTTTATTTCCTCTAATTTATTTCCTATAAAACTGTACGGGTGACCAAAATTCGAAACATATCGAGCTCCTCCGTGCTTTTGAAGACATTAAGCAGTGGGTCCTGCCTGATCTCGCCTCTGTCGTGTTTGCTAACCGTCCCATCGGATTATCGCATAAAAGAACAGAGCAGTTGCGTTTGCGCAGACAGTTGTGGACTATAATATCTCCCGCGCAGATGGCTAGTCTCTGTTGAGATAAGCCGCCGTAACCTCATATCGGTTGGTATTATACTGTAGTGTAGTAGTGTCTAATTTTAAAAAAATCATCACAGCTCATATACGTCCCCCACCGACTGAGGGGCTCGAGCCTACCCTAATTTAGAGTATAAAAAGAAAAATAATAAGAAAAATCCTAAAGAAAAGCTAAAAAACAGTAAGTAGGTATAATGGTAATTTTGTATGCAAAAAGGCGGTAGCTACACTATTGAGATCTGTCATCTGTCAAGGTGATACGAGCTCGTTCTCTATGATATGAGTTTTTCAATAATTCCTGTGTGGGGTACACACGGACGATTTGTTCCACATTCGCCCCACATCAAAATTCCCCATGTAGGCCCCATATTTTATTCCCGTTTCGCCCTGAATAATATTTTTCTCCTTAGTATATTATAAGGGTTCTGTTTCGTCCCAGATTAGGTATATGTAATCCTGTTTCGCCTCGCTTGTTTTAGTTGACACTTAAAACAGCTAGCAACTTAAATATCATTGTGAAACTTTATTTTTATTTAATAATAATTATATTAGCGGAATTGTAGAATAAACCAACATATTGTATGTAAGTAGTTGATACGTGTGTCGCCGCTCATTTGATTTCCCATGCATGTCGTTAGTGTCGACTAAAGGAGTAGGTACCTTAATCACATCTGTTGCGAACTCTTTGAGTTGGCACATTTTGTACAGCTTTTTTATACGTTTATGAAATGACATGGTTTTCTGAAATCTGACTTTGGTCTTCTTGTCTGTCATTAGAAGTTTATTGTTTTTGTCAATGTTGTTCTGTAATTATTATTCTATTATATATTGAGTCCATCTAAGTTTTGCATCATTTCCAATTACTACGGACGTAAACAGGTAACAGCCCATTTCTGTCCCCTTCATTTTGGTCCTTCTCCTTTAACATTCCAGCGTACCTTTTCATTGCATTTTCATAATTTTCATTGCCGTTTCATTGCACCCATTTCATGATCACCCGTAGTAAAGGCAAAATAATGGCGTCCACACCTGCATCGCAATCGGCGAATCTATCTTCGCAGCCCCCACTTAATAACAACGCGGTGACGACTACCGATCAAGCCATAGGCACTAACCCTGTAAGCGAGTTTTCAGCTACGAGATCTACCCGTTCTTCCGCTACCGTAAGAGCACGTAAGGCTGCCGCACAGGCCCAACTTTTACGTCAGCAACTGGAACGCGAAAAGGATCTCGCTCGACGTGCAATGGAACGCGAGCGTCATTTAGCTGATTTACAACGTCAAACGGAGGAGCTTGAGCTTCAGGCTGAGTTGGCCTCTATTGACGCCGAAGCAAACAGTAGTAGAGGTAGCCGTTATGGATCCAGTCAGGTAAGTATAGAGCGGACGAAAAGGTGGATACAAAATAATAATTCATTGCTTGATAAGAGCCTTTTAGCAGATGAGTGTAAGCAATTTGTCGCACCTCCCGGTCATTCCTCGGTTCAACCAATGGCCGCAAAGGACACTGCGCCTCTTATTAACCATGAAATGCAATATGCTTCTAGCCGCAAAGCTTCCGAGGTGGAAGGCCATAACCTCCCACTCCTTTCCACGGAGCTTCACAAAAAGCATCGGTATGATAATCATTTAATTAAAGCTGTAGCTGATACTGCCGCTAAAGCTTTAGCTTCTCAACCTAAAAATTGCCATGAAACTGAACTGTTTCCATTTTCGGGAAGCACTCTTCAGTGGATACATTTTAAGCACATTTTTAACATTACTAAAACGTATTTTTCTCCTTTAGAAAACATTGGACGCCTACGAAATGTCTTGCGCGGACCAGCTCTTGATGCAGTCGCAGCGCTTCTAATGTCTACCGAGGATCCTGAGGAAGTAATGCGCGCATTAGAAGAAAATTTTGCGCGGCCTGAGTTAGTGGTTTTGCAGGAAGTAACTCATTTACGAAATTTACCTCGCTTAAGTCATGATCTTAAAGAACTTGGATCATTGTCAAATCAGGTACGCAACTCATTGACAACTATTAAAATGTTAGACCAGTTGGAATATCTCTATTCTCCGGAACTGTTTCATTCCATCTTAGCTAAATTAAATCCTGTCATGAAATTAAGGTGGACAGACTATGCAATGCAGGATACTACAAATCGAACAAAATTAGAAATTCTTTCTGATTTCCTAAAACGTGAGACTGAACAATATTATAAGTTTGGCTTGTCCCCGGAGCTACCTATGTCCACACCTAAGGCCTCTTTTGATAAAAATAATAGACGCGAATGTGTGCATAGCACTGACACTAAAGCTAAAACAATTACAAAGCTACAATGCGCATATTGTCAAAGTGACCATCTCATAAAATATTGTACTGACTTTAAATTTCATCCGGTTGACGACAGATGGAACTGGTTACGTCAGGCCAAGATATGTTATAAATGCCTGAGAAGCAGCTCACATCTTTGGAAGAGATGTAAAGTCAGCCTTTGTGGTGTCGACGGCTGTCAATCACGCCATCATCCGCTTTTACACCGTAATCAAAATTACGTATCTGATAAGGCCTTTGAAAATGCACGCGTCTTAGTTACTGAAAGCAACACATCTGCCCCATCATCAAATGCCAAGTATTCAGATTGCACATCTAAATTAGAAAAAATGACTGTTTCTACTACGATGACCGATGAAAGACAATCTATTTGTAATTCAAATCTATAATAATTGTATAACAAATCTATAATAATTGTACTCGTATGTGAATATAGTTGTGTATATTTTGCTCTGCCTCATTCACTCTCAAAACCGTGGACGACTCAGCAGTTTTGAAAATTATCATGAACATCGCAACGAACGCCTTGGGAGTGGATGGCATCTCCAAGGATATGATCCTTCTGACGTTGCTACGTACCCTGGGAGTTATTACGTCGATCGTTAATCAATCCATTACCACTGGTATCTTTCTGGATATTTGGAAGGAGGCTTTAATTTTACCAATTCCTAAAAGTAGTGACCCGACAGAACCTAAGGAGTTGAGACCAATAAACATCTTACCATTTTTGTCCAAAATAATAGAAAAGGTTGTATGTCAGCAATTAACAGACTTTTTAAATAAAAATAACATCTTGCCTCAAAAGCAATCTGGATTCCGTGGTGGCCATAGCACTGCAACAGGATTGTTGAACGTTGTTGATGACATTTTGAATGGGGTCAATGAGGGTAAATGAGCTATTATGGTTCTTTTGGATTATTCGCGGGCTTTTGAAACTGTTAATCATGATTTACTTTTGGCTAAACTTGCTTTTTATGGTGTGCACAGTACTGCCTTACAATGGTTCTCGAGCTACCTGGGTGGTCGTTCTCAGCGTGTTGAGATTCGTGGTGACGACGGGATAGTAGTTAGATCTGATTCTGCCCCTATTAGTCGTGGAGTTCCGTAGGGATCTATACTTGGACCAATTCTGTTCATCCTTTATTGTGCTGATATTGTTGCTTGCATACGCAATAGTAATTACCATCTTTATGCTGATGATGATATGATGATCTCCAGGTTTATGCGTCTTGTCCACCCAGTGATACACTGCTAACTGTCCGTAAACTTAACGAGGATTTGAAGCGCATAGTTAAATGGTCACATGATAACAATTTAGTACTCAACCCACTAAAATCAAAATTTCTTGTACTTGGCTCGAAGTTGCAGATAAATCGAATCAACAGCTACAACCCCATAGTAAAAATTGAAGATAGTGTTATTGACAAAGTGGTGGAAGCTCGTAACCTGGGTGTTCTCATGGATGATAGGCTTAGGTTTCACAACCATGTGGTTGAGGTTGTTAGAAACTGTTTCTATAGGTTGAAAGTATTATATAGGGTCAGGGCGTTTCTGAATATTGATGTGAGACTTTATTTGTGCGAGTCTCTGATTCTTTCCAAGCTTAATTATGCTGACACTGTTATAGGTAATTGCTTGTTTGGTTATACTAAGCGCCTTATACAGCGAACTCAAAATGCTTGTGCACGTTTACTGTTTCGATATCCCATGGAGAGCTCATGTAACTCCTTACTTGAATCAAAACAAGTTGATGTCGATGCAGTCTCGACAGTCTCTTCATTTTGCTTGTCTTCTGTTTGGGGTGATTAGGAATAAATCACCGACATATCTGTACGATAAGCTTGAGTTTTCACATCGCCCAATAAGAATGGCTTCCCGTTTAATCTGTCCACAGACCAGTACAGCCGCATTTCGTGGCAGTTTCCGTTATTCTGCCACGAAATGCTGGAATTATATTCCTCCTCCAATAAGAAATCTACTCAGTGTTGGCGTTTTTAAACGTAAATTTAAGGAACATCTGATAACCCGAAATATAAGGTAATTAGCTGTGCCTGCAAACTGCGTTTTGCCATACATTTTTACCCGTTTTTGTAACATTTTTCTTTGATGCTCGGCTGTTATTGGTCGTAGCGTAGTGTGTATATATTACCTTGCCTATGGCCTTTCTCGATAAATGGACTATCCAACACAAAAAAATAATTTTTCAATTTGAATCAGTGGTTCCTGTGACTGGCGCGTTCAACCCAAGAAGCAATCAAGCAAACTCTTAATCTTTATAATGTTAGTAAGTAGTCAGTGAAGTAAGTAAGTATAGATGGGATGGGCTAGATAGCTGTTTTTGTATTTGGTCTTATACATATTTAGATTATAATTTATGTCATGTACAGTACAACTGAATGGATTTGCGCTGGTGCACAGTGACGCTCTCTTACTCATTTTATATATTTTTATATATTTTTGTCTGGTATTCACGGAAGATCAGCGTCGACGCGTCTTACGATCGTCCCGATATTGTGCTGAGTGGATACCATTTCACAACCGCAATAAGCTGTAATTAAATTCAACTGTAATATTAGATTTAAGGGTTGTGAATAAATAATTTTCTATTCTATTCTATTCTATTTTACACAATAATTCACGCGCTTTTCTCAAAATTGTACCAATAACTGTGACGTCCAAAATGTAGCTATGATACTTATGCACTACTCGATGACGGGAGTACCGCTACACTGATCGATGCAAACGTAGCCTCCCAGATTGGAGCCAGTGGTCCGGAGCAGACAATTTTAGTCAATGGCGTCGGTGGCCTAAATAGAAAAACAACAGTGTCTTATGTGGATTTTCATATAAAGGGCAGACACACGGATGAAACATTTTTAGTTCGTAATGCCAGAACAATGTCTTCCTCGTCATTAAAGACTCAAACAATTAAACAAGAAGTCGTAAATAATTATAATCATCTTACTGACTTGGTAGAATATTTAACGTACGATGAGGCAGTTCCAACGGTGCTCATAGGTGCAGAGAACTGGTATTTATCGATAACCCACGAGGTTCGTAAAGGTCGCAAAAATGAGCCAGTAGCTTGTTACACCGTGTTAGGCTGGACCCTTTATGGTATTAGTAACAGTAGAACAAAACCTGTCCAATTTATTAATTATTTTTCTGACTATGGTGACGAAAATTTAGAAAAACTTATAAAAGAGCAATATAATTTAGATTCTTTAGGTATTTTCAGATGTGAAACATCACACAGTAAGCAGGATCGGCGTGCTATAGACATTCTTGAAGGCACTGCGAGACGTTTGCCAACAGGTCGTTTTGAGGTTGGCTTGCCGTGGCGAGAAGGCATTACACACGTGCCTGACAGTTACCCTCAGGCCCTGTCACGTTTATTGTCCCTAGAGCGACGCATGCACAAGGAACCAGATTTTGCTACTGCTTACAAGAACTTTATAGATAACATGTTAGCAAAAGGGTATGCAGAGGAATGTCGCCCTGATTCATATCACGCATTTCATAAGTCACAAGGTAACAACAATAATATTAGGTTTTATCTTCCCCATTTTGGTGTCTTTCATCCGCAGAAAAATAAAATTTATTTATTTTATTTATTTGGTTGTCACAAAATCCACAGCTCTTGGAAGAAGTAAATAACAAATTAAACTTAAAACCTACAGTCAATTAAGGATTTACATTTTATAAATTGAAACTTATCCGAAAAAACAAGCATAATGATTAAAACACTAAAATTATATAACAATAAAAAAATTAAATAAAAAATAATTGATTGAATATGAAAAGTTGAAAAATACAATAATAACTATATAATAATCATAACTATAACAAAATTAAATTAAATTCAAAATAAATCAACATTAAAATACAATTAAAATAAAAATAAAATAAGAAATAATTAAATGTCAAACAAAAGGTCAGTAGATAATATTTGTATGCATGTCAAATTAAAGTTAAGTGTATGAGTGAGTGTACGCTTGTTTGTGTGAAAAAAAAAGAAGAAACGTGTGAGTTTATGTAGAAAATCTGTTCGTATCTTAATTATTGTGAGAATGAGTTTACAATCTCGTGCCTAAATTTTGCCTTACTGTCATGAAATAAATCCGAAACTTTTGAGAAATCTCTGTTATAAGTATTCCGTAACCTATTAATGACGGGAGTTCTGTGTATAGTTAGTTTTGGCGAACTGAACATGGAATAATTGAGAGTTCCAGACACAACTACAATACTCCAATATACCACGGACAAAAGAGTAATACAGCAACTTTACGCACATAATGTCCGAAAACGGAGCCGCAGTCCTTAATACAAAGCCTAGTTGCTTATAAGCTTTTGTAACAATATTTTTGATATGGTCGTTAAAGTTTAGTTTTGCATCAAGGAGCACACTCAGATCCCGAACTGAATTGGATCTTATAATTGACATGCCAGCAATAAGATACCTAGGTAGTCGATAGTGGTTGCCTTTTGCGAGTAAATGTAATATGCAAACATTTCTCTCCGTTAATTTTTATACGATTTCTAGTAAAGTAACTACACAGGCTATTTAAATCCTCCTGTAATTTAACACTATCGGACTGGTTTCCAATCCTCTTGTATATTATGGTGTCATCTGCATACATTAAAAAATTTGAATAGCGTAATGCATGCCCTATGCCATAAAGATAAACTGAATACAGTAGAGGACCCAGGATCGAGCCCTGCGGGACACCGGATGGAATAGCAATGTAATTAGACCGATATCCACCCACCTGCACAGCCTGACTTCGGTTACGAAGGTATGACTCCACCCATCTCAATAGATTGCCACATATCCCCACCTCTTGAAGCTTTCGTAGAAGGATAACATGATCCACACGGTCGAAAGCTTTTTCGCAGTCCGTGTAGATCACGTCAACCTGCTCCCCATCTTCCATGTCATTGAGTACTTGACTTGTAAAAACTGCAAGATTAATATTGGTAGAACGATTTTTCATGAAGCCGTGTTGTTCGTCAGGTACCAGCCTACGTACAAAAGGGTAAATATGATCGTATTCAATTCTCTCTGCAATTTTGCCTAGAATGTTTAATTTAGATATAGGGCGATAGTTATGTACTAACGTCTTAGGTCCTTTTTTGTGTATGGGTGTTATAAGTGCTGTTTTCCATGCGTTTGGAAAGTAACCTTCCCGGAAACAGCGATTATAAAGATAAGAAACTGGAAACGATAGACTTCCGGCACATTTGACAAAAAATATGGGCGGCAAAGTATCATTTCCCGGGCCTTTGGTGACATCTAGGCTTTTAAGTAACTTTTCGCAGTACTGGTGGTTAATGGTGAGAGTACCTAGACTATCAGTCTCAATGTTACGCGGCTTTGTAAGGGTTTCATCATATTCGTCGAGAGGTAAACTAAAATTTTTAGAGAAGAAATCGTTAAAGGTGGCGCAAATATCCGATCCGCCAGTGATACTACGACCGTCATACTCCATATGGCCCGGATAACATGAGTTACACTTCCTTTTCGACTTGACAAACCTCCAAAAATGCTTACTTGATGTTTTAATTTTATATTGTGACCAAAGGATGTAGTTATTATAACATTCAGTCTGCAACTTCTTCTGACGAGCCCTTAAAACCGAGAAAGAATTGTAATCCATCGGATTATTAAAACGCTTCCAGAGTGCATGATATTTAGCCTTTTCCTTAGGGACATGAATCAGGGCACGATTATACCACACCGGATATTGGTGAGTACCAGATACCTGTGTCTGAGGGACATATTTTAAAATCAAATTATTTACAAATTTATAACGAACACATACAAATTTATAAATTTACAACGAACGACAAACATCAATTTCAAAGTTAGTAAATAATAGGTCCAACGTCCTGTGACGTGTATTTAAAATTGTGTTGCATTGTTTTAAACCATTATAACAAAGTGAGTTTACTAACTCGGCTGCCACGGCTTGAACTTCAACTAAACCTTAGTTCAAAAATATCGGGTCAGTCGAACTCCAATTTATACAAGGAAGATTAAAATCACCGACAACTAAAAAATGATCGTTAGGATGTTCAATAAAAATGTCATTAAATGCATCTATGAAAGCGCGTATCCGATCTACAAGGCAGCGGTTTGGTGGGACGTAAACAACAGCTATGTGTAAGGAACGGGGGGAGGGCGCACCGACGCGGCCGACAAGGCTGTGACCGGGCACGGTGACCCACACGCATTCCAGATCGGCGCACTGCCACTCAGGACGTTCACGCGCATGCGTCACTCATTACCATCACACCACCACCCTGTCCAACCCCACCCCGGTCACGTCTAAATACATCGTACTTACCATTATCACATAGTTCAGTGTTCAGAAAGCCTTCGGTTAACCACGTCTCAGTGAAAAGTGCTAAATCGAAATTATGCGTTAAAATATTGTTGAATAACGTATTCGTTTTTGTTCTTAGACCACGTACGTTCTGGTAGTAAAAGTGTAAATTATTTGCGTTATTAGTCATAGTACAATTTGAAAGTGCTAAGTTAAAAATACGCGTAGTCCACGATGCGGCTGCCAGAAATGAGGGTATCAGTTTAAATTCTTTACTGCTTTCCGGTCCTGATTTGTTGCAGTCGCTACTTGGCATTTTATTTCGTTTTCGGGAAGGCCGAGTTGCTGCTACGGCTATTAAAGAAATGTTTCCCCAAATTCGCATTAGGGATGAAGATAGGGACGCACTTCGATTTCTTTGGCGAGATGGTGATCCGAAAGCTCCTATCAAAGAATATAGAATGACATCTGTTATTTTCGGAGCATCATCAAGCCCCTTTACCGCTCTTTATATCAAAAATAAAAGTGCTTTGGAGTATGAAGATGCGTATCCAGAAGCAGCCGAAGCCATTTTAAACAACCATTATATGGATGATTACATTGGCTCCCTTGACAAGGTTGATGATATGACAAAATTAGCAGCAGATATAGTTACAGTACACAAACTGGCCTGCTTTGAAATGAGATGTTGGCTGTCAAATAATGATGAAGCCCTCAAGCTGGTGCCAGATGATTTAAGAGCTGCCAAAACCTCTGAGGCCAGCTTGGGTTGTGCTAACGCTACTGCCAGCGCATTAGGTTTAGCTTGGAACCCTAAAACAGATCTGTTAGGCTTTCGTACCGGTTTGGGTGATTCATTACCTTCTCCGTTAAATAAACGTAAGACCCTTTCACATTTGATGCGTGTTTATGATCCCCTGGGATTACTGGGACCTATATAAAAGGGCATATACTTTTTCAACAGACGTGGCGTACAAATATCGACTGGGATACTGAATTTCCTCAAAATACAAATGAACGGTGGCTAGAGTGGTTTCAAGAACTTATGTCTGTAAGTTCGTTAAAAGTTCCACGTTATTTAGGTTCTATGTCTATGGAACCGTGGTACCGAGAGCTTCATATATTTGCAGATGCAAGCGAACTTGCCTACGCATGTGTTGCCTATTGGCGTTTCGTTTATGACGACAACACAGTCAAGCTCGCTCTCATCTGCAGTAAGGCTCGCGTTACCCCTTTAAAGCCATCGTCAATTCCACGCCTAGAACTTCAAGCTGCCCTAATTGCCTCTCGCATAGCTGTGACCATCAAGGACAGTCATAGAAAACAACCAACTTCAACCTTTTACTGGACTGATTCCATGACTGTTCTACAATGGCTTCGTACTGATGCACGCACATTCAAGCCTTTTGTGGCCCATCGTGTCGGTGAGATAATTCAAATTTCTAATGTCAATGACTGGAGGTGGGTCCCAACAGACCTGAATGTTGCTGATGATGCCACAAAACTACGTCCAGTTAAATTGGATATAAATAGCCGGTGGTTTGCTGGACCTTCTTTTCTCTTAGGTCCGCAAGAAAGCTGGCCATCACAGCCAGAAAGCTCAGCTGTAATCTGTTCTGAGGAACTTAAGAGAAAAGAAGTTATATGTTTAATACGAGAGATACCACTGCCTGTCCCCGTTACTGCTAACATCCATCGCTTCAGCAATTGGTTACGTTTGATACGTGCAACAGCGAGAGTACATCAAGCCGCTATCATTTTTAAATCGTTTTTGACAAACCTACAAAATCTTGGTATAAGTAATGAATTTTCTCATCGCAGGCTCCGCTCTTCAACGTCGCGAGCTTCTACATCCACTACCCTTGCCCCATTGACTGCGGAACTAATGAAGACCGCCGAGGCCCACGTTTTATTACGCACACAGGTCGACAGTTTCCGTGACGAAATGGAGGCCCTTTTGAATTCCGAACCGATACCCAAGAAGAGTCGATTATTGAAGTTGTCGCCTGTTGTGGGAAACGATAACCTGTTACGTTTGGCTGGTCGGATAGCTGCGGTTACACATGTACCCAATGATGTCATACGACCAATTTTATTAGAAGGCCATCATCATGTCGTGAAGTTACTAGTTGAGAATATGCATCGTAAGGCAGGGCATGCAAATAATGAACTTGTCATAAATGAGCTAAGACAGCTATTTTGGTTGCTCGGGATACGCGCTATTGTTAGAAACGTGGCTAGTCACTGTATTTTATGCAGAATAAAAAAATCGAAAGTTTGTCAGAACTAATTCTGGACTATTTACAAAGAAAAACGAATACTGTAAATTTAACACTAGATATCCTAATATGCTGGTTCTTCCTACACATACTACGGCTCTGTATCACAGAAATACATACTGTATGGCGATTGCTATTTTTAATGACTTGCCGAATGATCTCAAGATTTTACCTATAAATACATTTAAAAGGACACTGAAAACCTGGTTAATTGAGAATTGTTCTTATTCTGTTAAGGAATTCATGGACTTTTGTAAAAGACGAAAATGAATTTGATTCATGAATGTATTCAAAGGAAATATGCCTTGGTATAATTAAAATTGTGTAACAATAAATGATTGCATGCTAGTGACTGGTGAATTGTGTGCGACTTAATAATGAATGTAATACCTTTTGTACCACTCTTCATACAAATAAATAAACATTATCATTATCATACGTGCATGCAAATATATTAATGAATAAATAAAGGAAGAATGAAATAGAAATAGAATAATATTAAGTAATACAATTATGAAATAATATGTTTAAAGTTATATAACTTCTTTATATTTTAATCATTATATTAAAATTATGTAAATGTTGCGGTGCCCTTTTCAGGGTTCATGTCATGGTACTGTACCAGCTTTTTATATCAATTTACACCACATGAATGCAATAAACGGATTTGATTTGATTTGATAGTATTTTGCTTTATATATATATATATATATTGTAAAAAACTTAAATTTAAGAATATTTTTGAATAAATGGATAATAATAATAATTATTATTACTCTATTTTATAGAAGGGGTGGTAACCTTACGCCCAGCTGTCATTAGGCCATTGTTTTAGCAGTCAGCTTACGAGCGCTTTTAATATCCCATCCCATCCCTGGATTTGTTTACTATTGGAGATAAAATTTTATTTTCTATGGAGCTAATCCACAGATTGATAAAATATTAAAAGTGTTCGTTAGTCCATATGAGTCAAAACACACTTTAGTTAGTAAGTTGGCAAACAAGCAAACTGCCCTCCTGATGGTAAGTGGTAACAGTCGCCTATAATACATGTGGCTCCTGTGAGATTCGCAGCAAAACTGCAACCCCCACAAGAACCACAGTGTACGTTGCCAACTTGTGACACCAGATGTAAAGTCACAGTACCCAGTAATTTCACTGCCATATCTTACCCTTCAAACCGGAACACAGCAATGCAAGCTCTGCTGCTTTGCGGCAGAAATAGGTAAGACGGAGGTACCTAAGCAGACGACCCTAGTACAGAGTCTCCCTCCAGTAATTCCCGTGTTTAATCTGTGCTTCCCGTGTTTAATCCTCAAAGCCATCACCACCTTCAATTTAATTAATCGTGCCCATGAGTCTGATGACGTGCTTCGATGGGGTGTAATACGTAAATTCGACGCACGTATATAATCGCGACAAAACATAGTAATTTGGTTTGTCGCGATTTGTCGCGCTAACGTGCATCGAGATAGCGTGTTTCGAACTACAGAACACAGAAAGACCTCTTTCTTTGTTCTGTGTTTCGAACTTATGTATTACACTCCTTATTGGCAATTATTGTGGCGAAACGTAGTTCGCGGGCACAGCTTATACCCTGACTAAGGTCGGCAATGACACCCACAACGCCAACGAGGACACTACGTTGAGCATCAAATGAACACTCTTTTAATGTATGCTGCGCCGTGTCATCGTCGGCTTCTCACTCGTGGCATCGTAGACTTCACTCTCTCCTGGCCGAAATATATCCGTGCCTAAATAGAAAATGCCCGAAACATCCGTGACCAGACAAAACCTGCACTAGGCGAAATGTGAGAGAGCCGTAGTACCGGTGCGTCCATTCGGTCAGGCGCGGCCGAATTTCCGCCACTGTGCAATGACCAGCCTTTGAAATTTAAAATGTGCCTAGCACTAGTTTTCTAAAGCTACCAGATTAGGCGTGTCGCAGTTTCTGCACCGAGAATTAGCTTGTCGCGATTTCGTGCATCGAAATTTGGTTTGTCGCGATTTGTCGCGATAACGTGCATCGAGATAGCGTGTTTCGAACTTATGTATTACACTCGCTTCGATGGCATGGCCCGGTAGTGTTTCGGTTTTGGGTATCCCATTCCCGTCAGCTTTAACCTCCTGCAGGCTAGAACATCGCACTGGCACAGAAGATACTCCATGCTCTTCTCTTCCTTGCAAGCCAAGGGCGGATACAATGCAGAATTAGCCTAGGGGTTTTGTTTTTTTATTGCAATTAAGTTGGAAAACAAGCAAACTGCCCACCTGATGGTAAGTGGTAACAGTCACCTTTAGGTAATACATGTGGCTCCTGTGAGATTCGCAGCAAAATTGCAACCCCCACAAGAACCACAGTGTACGTTGCCAACTTGTGACTCACGGTACCCAGTAATTTCAGTGCCATATCTTACCCTTCAAACCGGAACACAGCAATGCAAGCACTGCTGCTTTGCGGCAGAAATAGGTAAGACGGAGGTACCCATGTACACCACCCTGCTACAGAGTCTCCCTCCAGTAAATATGTTTATTATTTGCAATTACAATATCTTTCTTTTGCGATTTTTGGTACCTACTTTCTATACACCAATTACCCCCCTCGATGCACATACGGATCCGCCCTTGTTGCAAGCCCTACAAGTTCAAGTTCGTGCTAAAATGGCCAGTTAAAGCACCTGAAATTAAGCGAGTCTGGGATCTGTTCGAGCCTAATCTTCATCGAACTCGATGAATCTTATATAGATTGTACAGCCAATCTTATTGTCTACAACCATATAACAACAACTAATGTGAAACTAATTCTACAAATGAAACACCGATTCAAGATGATTCATTTATTGATTCGTCATTTAAGATAAGCCATAAATACTTAGTTAAAACACATAATTAGCTAACAGAGATGAAATTATATTCGACTGACTGCCATTGTAGTACATAACTTGAGATATTGACGCAAGGTAAAATTATCCACATATATTGACGGGATTACTATGCAAAGTGACCTTACATACTATCTACACGTAGAGAAAAATTTGAACTACAAATATGATATGTATCTTAAAGGGAATAGGGCTACTAGGTAGTGAATATCGTTCGTAGATTTAAAATTCTTAACTTTACATATATAAGGGCTCATACGGGTAAGAGAAAACAAATAAATGCTTTTTTACACAAAAGAAAATATTTAGGTTAAGTCAATTTTTTGGTGCATTCCTTTGAATATAAATTAATTATGCAATGCTTAACACAGTAACTGTGAGCTGTTCAGGTTCAAAGTTTCCAGTGCCATTTAACTTAAAAATTGTGTTCGGTTACAACTTCTGGCAAATACAGGCTCCTGATTCCAATGATATTTTAAAAATGTTCCAAAGTCCCAGCCTTAAACATTTATGTTTCGGAATTCTGGTAAATGTTAACAACGAACGAATATGATGACAATCTCTTCAATCGTGCACATCTGTATAAAACTATTTCATCACATCAAACAATGAAAAAGTTACTATCAGTGTCAATTTCAGGTCGAACCATTTCCAGAATCGTTACTTTGCCAAAACCGATCCGGGCAAAGTAAGCATTATCTTTTATGATTGTTATAACTCTATACACTTTTCCATTGTTTAAAAACCAACTTCCATCTCGATATCATTAATATCTCTGAATCATTCCCATCGAATCGAAGTACATAGTTATAATAATTCGTTGTCCCTTTAGCCCGCATTTGACAAAAGTTAAGTACATCAATAGGTTTAACCTACAAGTGATCGAGAATACAGTGAAAATTTTAAAATACGCACATTATTATCTAGAAATTTCTGAATAAGGTTTTACTAACTAGGTACGATTACTTTGTGACTACATTAAATCCCTTATATTTTAATAATAACACATTTGACTATTCTATTCAATATAAATCACATAATTTTGATATGTTCACGGTTTCCGGTGCAGCACCGCCAACTAAAATTGCTATCGATAGAAATATTTTTGAAAGTTGACCAGAGCCTAAGAGGAGGCCCTTTAAATGTTCCACAAAATACTACAAATACCTATAATATTAAAATAATTGTATTTCATTAACTACAAATTACAAACTATGATATGTATTTAGCCTAAGATCTATGTTTTTAGATATGTATCCGATAATAACGATAGTCCTATTTTGGATTTCCCAAAAAGCCAGATATAAAGCGCATGCATTCTTTCAACGATTTCTAATTTTGTTTATCTACTAAGGACATGTTTCAATCGAGATCGAATGAAATCAATCTATGCTTTATATCTCGCTTAGAATGGACACAGTTTCGTTGGAGTCGCCTCTGATATTAGGTAAGGAATAGAGGTAAGGGCGACAGTCACACGTTCACACATACAAAGTAAATATAATGGACTTTGCCAGAATCGTCAAGCGAAGAGAACGAGGTATAACCTGACTGCATCGAGTCAGGTATTTTCAAATTCGTATCTTCGAGTGACGTTGACGCGAGAACTTCTGGCGCAGTCCAACAATTGCAGCGTTTTAAACCAAATCGGTCGTTAATTTTACGAAGCAATGCTAAATACAAAAATATACCTATGCACTTCAAAACCAAATTTATTTCCTCTAGCTATGAATGACGGTAGTCCGAGCGACCACGTGGCCGGCGGTGGAGCCCTAGCTACCGTGGTGGATGAAAGCGTTGGGTTCAAACATCACACATACGCAACAGTCTCACACAAGGAGTTACTTCCTCCTGTACTTGATGGAGTCGTAGGGGAGGTAGCTGTAGAAGGAGGAGCTGATGGGGCCGAATTGGACGACGGTGTAGTAATCAGAGGCAGACTCCGGCGCTATTCAGTCGAGGAAGCCGGTGTTGACCAGCTTCTCGAGGAAGAACTTCACGTCGCCGAGCTCGGAGTCCTTGATGCCGAGGGACTTGAGCATGCCCAGGTCCCCGTTCTCCACGGCCATGAACACGGAGCGCAGGTGTTCCAGGTCCGACCGCATCAGGTGCAGGGCGGCGCCGAAGTCCTCGATCGTTTGGGATTCTGTGGTGTTTAATTGCAACGTCAAAAGTTTAAAACGCATGCAAAAACACATTGGTACATGGCGGTCTCGAACCCCGAACCTCCCGATTGGAAGGCAAGTGCCGACTCCACAGCGCCACCGACGCTCACAGACATCGGTGAGCGTTGGTGGTGTCTGAGTTAGTAACTTATTATTTCTTAGCTTTAAGTATATTATCTACATCATCATTATCTTTCCTTTTGAACTTCTATTTTTACGGTTTTTTTTATGATGGATTGACTGTATTCTATTCGTTAAGCCCTTTCATAATGAAAATTTTGATATCAAATTTTGATACCCATATTGAGAGGGTAGAAAGAAAGTAATACGTCATTTTGTGGTGGCGGCCATCATTAATTTAAAATGACACTGGACATGGACATACCTAATTGTATTGTCATCAGAATAAAAGGTATACTTATACCAAACAGATCAATCGGTTAACGGGAAGGGGGTTAAATTTTAATCTCAAAATTTTACCCAAAAACAACAAAAAACAGGGTAAGCTAAATAAAACCGTTTATAAACTAAATTTAATGTAAGAATTGATGGTATACCTGGTAAATATTACTTTAATAAAATATTTATCATATAACTTGATTCACCTGGAAATCCCCACCAAATGTGGAACTTAGTAGAAGTAGGTATTTTATGGAAAGCAAGCACGTCCGTAGGCCCTTCTTCTTCATCTTATGCCTCGGAATAGAATCCTATACCTAGGCTAGGCACCCTAGCTCTTTAGGTAGCTAGCATTCAAATAAACTTAGTTTCTCTGAACACAAAACGAACTAACGCATCAAGTTTCTCTGAACACAAAACGAACTAACGCATCATCATCACATCATCCATCACCCTGTCCTTATTCCATTCTCGTGTGGTGTCGACGCAACACGTTTTCTTCTTATACATCTCTGTTGTGACCTTTTTTAATAGTTTTTATTTAATCTGACTTTATTTGGTATCTTAGTAACAGTATTTTGTTTATATAATGTCATTTTCAATTCAATTTATTGTTAATAACTAATTCTTTCCAACAAATATATTATTTCCCAAGCTTTCCTAGTTTTCTGTGCCTTCTCTACCGTAGATTCCGTAACATTGTGGCGACCGTGTACTTTAAGGTACGTAAATAACTACCTTTTGAACCTGAAAATTGGTAAATATGGAAACTCAAAAAAGAAGGAGAAAACAAAATCGTAAAGAATTTACTATAGCGGCAAATGAATTGCAGAAATATATAGACGAGAAAGAAGAATTTGAAGAAATAGAAATACATTTTGCTAATTTTATAGAAACTGCCGACTCGTTGTTCAAAACAGAGGAAATGCTCCGTAATATTTGGTTGGAAGCAGAAAATTTCGACGAGGCCGCCTATGAGGAAGATCAAGAGAGTTTCAGCGTATATAGAAAAAGGTGGGTCACGTTAAAAACTTATTATGAAAAAATTAAAAGAGGAGGTGATTCTAAATCTTCAACATCGTTCGATACTAAAAAGATCTATAGTAAAAAAGAATCAGATAATGATGATGAAGTTGATAAAAAACGTCGATTCATACTACCGAAACTAGAGCTACCAAAGTTTGACGGTAACTTAAAAAATTGGATACAATTTTGGGGTCAGTTCAGAAAGATATACGAAGACAGCTCAATCGACAATGATGACAAATTCCAATATTTACTTCAATCAATATGTCATGACTCAAGTGCCAGACAATTGGTTGAAAGTTATCCGCCATGTGGTGACAACTACCATAAAGCTGTTGATTCACTAAAAAACAGATTTGCTCGGGATGAATTGTTGATTGAGTGCTATGTAAGAGGACTCCAAAATCTTGTACTTACGCAAGCCAGAGGTCAAAATCTAGATATACGAACACTCTATGATAGGCTACAAACGCATCTACAGGCTTTAGAGACACTTGGTGTGACGAAAGATAAATATGCAGCGATGTTGTTTCCAATGGTGGAATCAGCACTTCCTGAAGAATTATTACGAGCTTGGAACAGGAATCGCTCAAATGTAGATAATACGTCAACTGATGAACTGAGTAAGCTGTTATTGTTTCTGAGAAAAGAAGTCGAATCAGAAGAGAGAATTGAGATAGCTAGAAGTGGTATGATTGATATGAGTAGAGATGTCAATGAAGCAAGACCACCTACGATGGCCTTTGTAGCAACAGCTGTACCCATACCAAGTGCAAATGCCAGCAGTCATAAGACTGAGAAGGCTAGTGGAAATTGTATTTGGTGTGACAAACAAACACATCCTAGTTCTGAATGTCATAATGCTACAAAAATGACTATGGAAGAAAGAATCAATATGATAAAAAGGAAGAAAGGATGTTTGATTTGCCTTAAAATAGGTCACTGGTCAAAGAAATGTCGAAGTTTTCCACAATGTTTGTACTGTAAAAAGAGACATGTGACATTAATGTGTAGTAAGCTGTCAAAGGATGCAGAAGGTAACGTGACCACAGGAACATCGAAAAAAGAGGAAGTATTAATATGTAAAAAAGAGAACGAAACACTACTCCAGACACTTCTTGTGGAAATGTTTAACGGAGAGAACAAAGTAACAGTTAGAGCTCTCATTGACAGCGGGGCACAAAGATCGTTTGTAAAAAAAGAAACAGTAAGACAGATTGGTTTACGGCCGATCGGTAAAGAGGAAATGTGTCACGGTGTATTTGGTGGGGTGAAGACTCAGACAAAAGAACACTTTCTTTATGCTGCAAATATAAGAAGTATAGATAGAAAATTTTGTACACAAATGACGGTGATTGAGGAAGATGATATCTGCGGAGATATACCAAAACTTCATAAAGTATTAACTTCTATTTTAAAGCAGAAAGGTATAGTACTGACTGAGGTAGATGGCAATGACCCTAAAGACATTTCATTATTGATAGGTGCTGACTATTGTGGATTTTTACTGACAGGTGACATTATACATTTAGACAATAACATAACAGCTATAAAAACTAAACTGGGTTGGACTGTGCAGGGGGTGACTAGAGGTTTAGGTTGTAGTATTAATACACTCTTTTGTACTTCGAAGGTTGAGGTTCAAGGTCTATGGAGCTTAGAGACGACGGGTATATTAGATCCAGCGGAACAACAGAAAAAATCAAAAAAGGATGAAGACGTCTGGAAATCCTTCGAAAGAAACATAAAAATAAATAAAGAAGGACGATATGAGGTAAGTCTACCATGACGGGACATTCCACGCCCACAGACGAATTATGAGCTGTAATTCGTTAAATGAAGCCCGTAAACGTTTAGATTCTACTACTAAACGGTTACAACAATTGAATAAAATAGAAGCGTACGATGCAGTCTTTAAAAAATGGCTCGATATGAATATAATAGAGGTATCCAAAGGTACAGATAACTCAGGGCATTATTTGCCGCATCATGCCGTCATTAAGGAGAGTAGCTTGACAACTAAAGTAAGACCCGTGTTTGATGCGTCCGTTCAGGATAAGTATGGTATATCACTAAATTCATGCTTGGAAAAAGGTGTCAATCTTATAGAACTAATTCCACAACTTCTCATAGATTTTAGAAAAGGAGCTATAGGTGTAACCTCCGACGTCGCTAAAGCTTTCTTACAGATTTCTTTAACTCCAAACGACCGTGAGTACCTTAAGTTCCTGTGGTGGTCCGATCCGACAGCAGAGAATAAAGAAGTCATTACTTATCGGCATATAAGAGTGGTTTTTGGTGTCACGTCAAGCCCTTTCCATTTATCAGCAACTATAGCATATCATTTGAATAATCCTCCTTTAAACATGACTGAAACAGCGATAAAACTAAATAGGTCCTTTTATGTAGATAATTCGGTAACCAGTGTTGATTCAGTTGAAGAAATGAATAAGTTCATGTCAGAGTCGAAAGAGTTGATGAAAAGTGCGTTATTTGATTTAAGATGCTGGGTCACTGCACCTGTACGCGTAGACGAATCAGTAAAAATAATTTCAGTGCTAGGAATTCTATGGGATACTATTGGTGACAATCTTTACTGTAATATTTCTTCGATTAAAGGCCTAGAAAAGAAATTAACAAAAAGAAACATTCTTTCAACCACACAAAAACTTTTTGATCCAATAGGAGTGTACTGCCCTACAACTATTGTACCAAAATTAATAATACAGAAAGCTTGGCTAAGAAAACTATCATGGGACGAAGAGTTGCCAGTAGATTTAGCAACTGAATTTAGGAACTGGCTTGAACATATTAGTTTAATAGAGAAAATTAGAATACCAAGACGATTAACCACTTTAAATATAGCTGAATGTGATAACACAATTCATGTATTTTGTGACGCCAGTCGCTTTGCTTATGCTGTATGTATTTTTCTACGTTCTGAACACGGGAACAATGTTGATGTCAGTTTAGTGTTGGCAAAAGCACGAGTTATACCCGTAAAAGAGGTGACAATACCCAGGCTCGAATTAATAGCTGCAGTTATGGGAGTTCGGTTATGTAAACATGCAAAGACAGCTTTGGGTGAGTTGAAAACTTACTTCTGGACAGATTCTAGTGTCACGCTATCGTGGATAAAAGGAAATGGCGACTGGACGGTTTTTGTAGCAAATCGAGTTCGGGAGATTAAGCAATTCAGCTCAATAGGAGATTGGAATCACATTCCAGGACACTTAAATCCGGCGGACCTATTGTCAAGAGGTATAAATGCCAAGGGCTTGTTAGAATCACGTTGGTGGGATGGGCCATCGTGGTTGATGTTAGATCGTGAGTGTTGGCCTGCAACCGATTTTACTGCCGATAGTACAGAAGTTAGTACAGAATTGAAAAGCAGTATAGTAAACACAGTTTTGATAAACGAAGAGAACTTCTTAAACAGATTAACGTATTTCTCCTCTTATAAAAAAAATTGTGAGGATGATAGGATGGATATTGAGGTTCGCGAAAAAGGGACAAGCTCATAGTTCAGATTTATCGTTTGAAGAAGTAGAACGGGCGGAAAATGAGCTCATTAAACTTATTCAAAAACGACATTCGTTAGAACTATCGAACACAAAATTGACAGTTTTTATGGATGATGTTGGAACGTTTGAAGACTAAACTGGAACAAACGGATGAAAATATGCAATACAAATATCCAATTATTTTACCGGGTAATAATATTATTGTAAAACGATTAGTAGAAGAAAGACACAAAATTCTACTGCATGCAGGGACGCAAACACTGATTGCAAATACAAGAGAATTGGACTTAGGAGACTTGCAAAAAAGATAATAAATAGTTGCATTCGATGTAAAAGGTATAAAGTAAAAGCGTGCCAAACACCATCTGTAAGTCTGCCCCTAGATCGTGTCAAAAGAGGAAAGGCTTTTGAGGTTACTGGGATTGATCTAGCAGGGCCTTTACTGTTAAGATGTGGTAGCAAATGTTGGATAGTCCTTTTTACCTGTTCAGTGTATAGAGCTGTTCACCTCGAACTCGTAACTTCGCTGACTACAGACACCTTTATTATGGCGCTAAGGAGGTTTGTAGCCAGGAGAGGTAGAGTAAGTGCTATATACACAGATAATGGCACAAATTTCAAGGGAACAAGTAACAAATTAAACAGTATTGACTATGAACAATTGGTGGCTCATACATCAATGCAAACAATTAAATGGACGTTCATACCTCCCGGTGCTCCCTGGTGGGGAGGATGGTGGGAGAGGCTTATTGGCGTCGTAAAAGGAATGCTTCAGCGAATATTAGGGAAAGCATCCATTGATTACATCGAGTTGGAAACAATTTTATGTGACGTAGAGGCGGTTTTAAATAGCAGACCGCTAACGTATGTTACAGGTGACGATGAAAATTTAAAGCCTTTGACTCCAGCTATGTTTATCCAGCCCTTACCAACAAATGATGTGGCAGACTTAAATCAGATTGACAGTAGTGGTTTGAATATGAGACTGAAATATCTCCATAAGCTTAGAGAAGATTTACAACATCGCTTTCGGACTGAGTATTTGGCAACTTTAGTACAAAAGAAACAGCGTTGGTCAAGGGAATTATGTATTGGAGATGTTGTACTGGTTGAAGGTGTTGGAAAGCGGACCAATTGGCCCTTGGGTCTAGTCTTGGAAGTATATCCAGGAGTTGATGGAGCTTGTAGGGTGGCTAAAGTGAAGACCGCGAATGGAGTTAAAGTCAGACCCACAAAAAAAATATTTCCACTCGAGTTTAGGTCACCGACAGCGACTGACATAACGGACTCAGACTCTAACTTTAATAGGACTTCTACACCTGCAGCACAAGCACAAGTGACTCGATCAGGGCGTGTCGTAATACCTAAGAGATTTTTCGACGAATAATATTGCGATTACTTCGTATCGCAACGGCCCGGACGATGTTGTGACCTTTTTTAATAGTTTTTAAATCTGACTTTATTTTGGTATCTTAGTAACAGTATTTTGTTTATATAATGTCATTTTCAATTCAATTTATTGTTAATAACTAATTCTTTCCAACAAATATATTATTTCCCAAGCTTTCCTAGTTTTCTGTGCCTTCTCTACCGTAGATTCCGTAACAATCTCCATTACACGTTATTTCAATACTGACATTCTTCCCACCTAGGACATCCTTCTTCACACAATACATTAAGTAATATTTTTTTAGGACTTCCTCTAGCCTTACTTATATCCTTCTACATTATAAATTCATGTCCATTAAGCGAACTGACTAAAATTAATATTATCTGTGCTAAAATACACGAGTCCTATATTGCTTACAATAATAATGAAAATACATAATTATGTTAAACGCCAGGGAAATTATGCCTTTTAGCTTCAAAGAGGCGCGCTTCCGTATAATAATGAAATGCAAATCTTCGGAGCTGCTGTAGTCCGTCTGTCCGCTTTTCAAAGCCCCGCCAATTTACAATGCGTAATTTTATCGCGGAACGGTTGAAGGTTTTCGTTAAATTTAACATCTTGTGTTTAGAATTATCACGGGGAGTCTTTTTATTCACAACACTCATTGTGGGACTTGTCTTTCCCGTGTTAATCCCGTGGTAAGCCATGATAAAAGTTGAGGTGAATTGGATTAATTTCTGGAACTAGGTATTTTAGCGGAGGAGGTTTAGCAGTCATAACAACATTATAAGTTAGCACATTTTTCCACAAATATTTTTATCCTTTTTTTAAAGATTTCATATAATTTGATAATGTTATTGCTATAAATAAATCAATCAAACGGAGCATAACAAATTTTTTTAAGCACTAGGCAGTAGCGGGCCAATTAAAAATCTATTGCAACTATGACTACATTGAATTACGTAACTCTGTCTGTTGACGCATTATTATTGATTAAAATTATATTTATCATTTGGAAGACCAACATCACAATATGAAATATACAATTGACAATAATTGATAACAGATAAGCAGATAAGATAAAGTGTCGGTGGCGCTGTGGCCTCGGCACTGGACTGTGCCGGGAGGCCCGCGATCGATCCTGCCATGTACCAATGTGTTTTTCGTTTTACGAATTTCATATGTAGTACCTACATTTATCTGACGCTCCTACGGTGAAGGAAAACATCGTGAGGAAACCTGCATTCACCTGCGAAGTAATTCAAAGGTGTATGTGGAGTCAACCAATCCGCACTGGGCCAGCGTGGTTTGACTAAAGCCTAACCGCCCTAACTATTTAGGGTAGGCTCGTGCCTTTCGGTGGGGACGTATATGAGCTGTGATGATGATGATGATAACAGACAGCTGATAATAGGTCGATCTCACGTTTCAAATCAATTTAATAAATAATATTACGTGAGAATAAGATAAATTAATATGTTCTGCTGTTATAAAGAAAAACAAGAAAAAATATGCAAATGTTGAGAGTGGATTAAATTTTTTATGATTTACATAGAAATCTAGGCTAAAAAATTGCCTCGCTGTTGCTATGCTTGAATTAAATATACCAAAGTCATTTGTTTTGCAAAACTCGTTTAAACTTTTACTTGTTTGCCATAGAAATGCGTTATGACAGTAATTTGATGGAACTAACGGAAGATGAATTGAAATGTAATATCTTATTGATCATGATGGAATAAACAAGTTAATGGAAAGAAATAAATTTTTTTGTAATATAATTTTTGCCAAAAATCAATATCTGATTTTTTCATCGCTTTTGTGAGGGTAGAAGGTGAAACCTTGAACAAAGTTTAAAATAGTTTTTAAGAAATTACGAATTCGTATAAGGCAACCGCTCGATGCGATCAATATACTTATTATAGAGCGGATTTAAGATCGCTGTCCCACATTTCTGGACTCTTCATATAAAAAGATGCAATATTTTGATTGTTTTGGTGGTCATTAAAACTACCTAGTCGAAGATCTCATCATGAATTCCAGTGTAGCCTTCTTAACAATCCTATTAATGTGCTCGTCGAAAAGAAGTTTTGAGTCATGGTAAATTCCAAGGACTCGTATTTCCGATAATCTTTATTATAAAAATCATTTGTTTTGTAAATTTGAGAACAAACAGCACGAAGTACGTGCAAGTGTGATGTTTTAGCTTCTGTGATTACGAAATTGTCAGAGATCTAAAATCTCTGTTCGTGGCAGAACTTCTATAGTAAATTACTATGCTACTGCCATTACTAGTAGTTACTGTTATAACTGATACTATTACTATAACTAGTAGTAATGACGCCTCCAGTGGTATTTATTCTGAGATTGCAACCAAAAACATGTATCTATTACAAAGAAGTCACTGGGTTCTGTATTTTGTAGGTACATGTAAGATTTTGGTTTTTTGTTTGATAGGAATTTAATACAAGCGCCCATATCTTTAGGACTTAGCAAGCATCACACGTCCAACAATGAAGGCCAAGCTTCTCCGTCGCGGTTAGCCATTTATTTATTCATTTAAACGTTATATTGCATAACAGAAAATCTTACACATGTCGGACCTAATGTCTTAGGGCATTCTCCACCAGACAACCATGAAGGTAGACCAGAACAATGGTCATTAGACTATTTTTACTGAAAAGGATTTATATATACCTGATAGAGCTATGGCCACCTTCTCGACCCCTCCGAGCGGCTCTAGAGCATCCCTCGCTTTGCTGCCAAACAGTTTCTCCAGGTAGTTGGGCCCGTGGGACGCCAGGAGGGACTGGAGGAAGGACGCCGTCTCCTCTACTGGCGGCCGCTTGGCTGAAATCAAACGATAGCAAATCTTAGGGTGACTTTCACAACACACCACAATTCTTCTATTTCTGCCGCAAAGCAGTAGTGCTTACGTTGCTGTGTTCCGGTTTGATGGATATGGCAGTGAAATTACTGGGTACCGTGATTTTTATTTTTAAGTTGGCAACGTACACTTATGGTTCATGTGGGATGTGGGGGTTGCCGATTTGCTTCGAATCTCACAAGAACGTTAAGTGACTGTTACCACTTACCACCAGAATAGAATAGAATAGACTTTTATTTCGCTTGAAACATGGTACATTAGCGGTGTAAGGTTATAAAATTACATTAAGTCACACATATTTCACCAGCAACTGGCATGCAAAACATTAATTTTTTTCAATAGTAAATTACATTATTACACATTTTTGTTCACCAAACATAACTTATGCAATAATTCTATAAACATAACCTTTAACAATTATTATAAAATCAAAATATTCTTGTAAGGAATAGAAGCATCTATCTATAAGCCATTTTTTCAATTTTGTCTTAAACATATTTATTGGTAAAATTTTAATATCGTCATGAAGCCTGTTATATATTTTTATTGCCATCACAAAACTATTCCCTGCGTATGAAGCAGTTGTTATTGTTGGCAGTTCAAGTCTGTTAGGGTACCGGTGGTGGTGCGTCGGTGGCGCAGTGGACTCAGCACTTGCCTTCCAATCGGGGGGTCGGGGTTCGAGACCCGCCATGTACCAATGTGTTTTTCGTTTCGAAATTTCATATGTACATTTGTCTGACGCTCCTACGGTGAAGGAAAATATCGTGAGGCAACCTGCATACATCTGCGAAGAAATTCAATGATGTATGTGAAGTCGACCAATCCGCACTGGGCCAGCGTGGTTGACTAAGGCCTAATCACCCTAACATAGGGTAGGCTCGAGCCCCTCGGTGGGGACGTATATGGGCTGTGATGATGAGGGTACCCATGTGCATCTATCATCTATAGCAATACCAAGAAACTTTGTTACATTATTTTCAAGGATAGATTTGTTGTTAATAATAATATTTAATGGTTGTTTTTTACCATTTCTATTTACGAATTGAATAAAAGTTGTTTTATCTAAGTTAATTTTTAAATTATTTTTATATAACCAAGTTGCCATTGCATTAAGAGTTTTGTTTATTTCTTGGTTGTAACAATCAGCATTTTCGCATGGCACAATGACACTAATATCATCTGCAAAAAGAAAATTAACATGATTTGTTACATCCGGGAGATCGTTAATATATAACAAGAACAATAAAGGGCCAAGAATGCTACCCTGTGGTACGCCTAGGCTTGCGATTTTTGTTAGAGATTTACAAGAATTTAATTCTATTTTGCTTAATTTAATTATTTCGACATATTGCTTTCGATTTGTCAGATACCTAGGAAGCCATTTCTGAGCCACGCCTCTGATACCGTAAAGTTCACATTTTTCTAGTAGTAGTACATGATCCACGTGATCAAAAGCTTTACTCATGTCTAAGAATACTGCAGTGATAGGTTTACGCTTATCAGTATATTCAAGTATTTTATTAACCAAAGTGAACGCAGCTAGACTAGTCGATTTATCTTTTTGAAATCCGTATTGTTGTGGCTTTATAATTTTTAATCTGTTTAAGAAATCGGTTAATCGCAAGTGCATGATTTTTTCAAATACTTTGAAAGTATTGGTATTAAAGCAATTGGTCGATAACTTTCCACTTTACTTTTACTGCCCTTTTTATAGAGTGACTTTATAACTGATAGTTTTAAGGCGTCAGGAAAAACGCCATTACTTAATTATAGATTTACTAAATATACCAAGACCAGTGCAATTTCATTTCTGCAATCCTTTAGTACACTCGTTTTTATTTCGTCATATCCAGTGGCATTTGTTGAGTTTAATTGTTTTATAATTTTAGTTACTTCATATATATCAGTCGGTTTCAAAAATATGCTTGCGAGAACAGGTTTTATTTTATTACACTTTTTTACATTATTTACACAACAATTGTCTGTGTTTATATAATGATTATTAAATTCATTTGCTATATCCTGAGTGTTATTTATCACTTTATTACCTATAACTAATTGTTCTACATTAAATTGTGATGGATGATTATTATGTTTACCTTTGATGACTTCCCAAGTACTTTTGCATTTATTGGATGAACTAGCGATATGTCGAATATTTGTAATCTTTTGCGCTTCATGCATGCACTTTTTTAATAGTTTACTATATTTTACATATTGAGCTCTCTGATATTTCCTATTTTTTTTATAGTATTTAAAACATAGTCTTCTTTTTGTTTTTGTAGAAACCCTTTTCCCTTTCGTAAACCATGTTTAAGATTTTTGTATTGCAGAAATCTTTATTTTCTTAATAGGAAAGCATAATTTATAAAATAATGAAAAGTCATCATAAAAGATATTAAAGGCCAGATCCAAGTCGCTTTGAGAATAAACGTCAGACCATCCCAAATTGGATAAACATGTTTTGAATTTAAGAATATTTTTAAGATTATTTATTGATGAGTTTTTAAATTTTAATAACTTCTTTTCATCGCAGCTAATGTTTAGGCCACAAACAATTTTTTTTCAGGTGGGCAGTTTGCTTGTTTGGCAACTTAGTTGAATAAAAAAACTTACTAAACGCTCGTACGTAACACTGAACGCAAACAATATAAATTAATGACAAAGATTTCTTCGAAACGCTTAGCACTGTAGAATTTAAATCAACGCTGTGCAATTGCGCATGTATCAATTTTAAGGCTTGACCAGTTCACAAGCTGACGAAAAGTTTTAAGAAAAAGAGACAGCTTAGTAATCCGACAGAATATTGATGGTTTGGTAACGCTGTAAAATTGAAAGAAAAATCCGAGGGGCTCTTGCCCTTGATCTCACCTTGAAGGTAAGTGATGACAAGGCCGAAGGTTGAAGCGAGCTCTATTTGGACTCCTTAACAGCTGAGGAACTGGCTATCTTACCTCTAATTGTAACAACTACATAATAATATGCTATTAATATTAACATTGTTATTATGGCGACAAGCTTAGGTAGGCGGTGGTAGCTCGCTAAGCGGGCTCAGAAACCCTACTACCACCTACCAAACCGAGTAGAAAAGCTTGCGCCCTATGGGGCATCGATCCCAGGACCTTCCGATCAACACCCGGTGGTCACAACCACAAGACCAAGACAAGACAAGATCAAAATATACTTTCATTTTGATTATTTCGAAATTTTTAACTACAATGATATGTTTTTGTTTACAAAAGGGTACCTTTTTAATCCTTCTACAATAACCGGTTAGATTTCTAACTTAAGAAAATCAGTTAAAATTACTAATAGTAATATATAAGTTCAAAAAAGAAAGCTTTCAATACTGCCACCAAGCACAGCAAAAGAACTCTCAGATCGGCTCGTATTGATCATATTAGGCGGATAGGATCCAATCTCTCTTCTTATCCATCTGGAATCAAAGCTTTTTGGACTCTCGCCAAATCAATCGAGTCTAACTTCTGTAAGTCGTCATTTCCACCTATGCTCAAACACGATGGATCACTGGTTCATACAGCTGTAGAGAAGGCGAATTTATTTGCATCTCAATTTGCCTGTAATTCACGTCTTGATGCAACTAATCAATCTCCACCTCAGCTACCTCACTGTAGATCCGAGATGCCGGAGATACGTATTCACCAAAAAGAGGTACTAAAAGTGATGCGTTGCCTGGATGTTAACAAAGCCTGTGGTCCGGATGGTATTTCTGCCCTGGTACTTAAAACCTGTGCACCGGAGCTGTCTCCTGTTCTTACGCGTTTGTACCGTCTTTCTTTGGGAGTGGGGAAGGTTCCGATGAATTGGAAGCAGGTGAATGTCCAACCTGTGCCTAAGAAGGGCCGTCGTTCTGACCCATCGAATTACAGACCCATAGCTATCACCTCCGTACTCTGCAAGATTATGGAACGTGTATTGAACATCCGACTCCTTAGCTACCTAGAAGATAACGAGCTTCTTAGCGATTGTCAGTACGGCTTTCGTCGTGGCCGTTCCACCGGTGATCTTCTAGTGTACGCTACACACTTTTGGGGCGAATCCATCGAAAAGCATGGTGAAGCTATTGCAGTTTCATTGGACATATCCAAAGCTTTCGACAGGGTCTGGCACGACGGCCTCATTAACAAACTTCCATCTTACTGCATACCTCCTAGCTTGTGTACCTGGATACCGTAGTTGTTGATGGTTGCGAGTCGGATATCTACACCATCAACGCTGGCGTCCCTCAGGGGTCTGTTTTATCTGCTACGATATTTTTACTACACATTAATGACATGCTAATACCCGGTGTCATTAGTTATGCCGACGACAGCACATTTATAGCAAGATATTTTTCAGGCCCACAGGCCAGTCGAGGAGAAATTCAATCTCTCAGAGAAATAATGGTGGAAAGGGTGAATTCGTCTCTTAGAGCAATATCGGATTGGGGGGTTGCCAATAGAGTCGAATTCAACGCTTAAATTAAACGAATTAAACGCAGGCGTGTCTATTTAGCGCTTAAAGGACCCCATTTCATCTGACTCCTTCTTTCCTGAATGTATCGGTACCAATAGCAGATAGCCTAAATATTCTGGGTTTTGAGTTATCCTCTAATCTGAATTTCGGCAAATTCATAGAGTCCAAGGCAGCGCTTGCTGCGAAAAAGCTTGGCATCCTATTTAAGGTTAAACAGTACTTCACACCAGAACAACTCTTAAAACTTTACCAAGCTCAAATTCGAACGTGTATGGAGTACTGTTCCCACCTTTGGGACGGCTCCGCCAAATATCAGCTGGCTACTATGAACTCAGTTGAACGTCGTGCCCTGAGATTGGTAAATAATTGTCATCTATTCGAGACCAAACTCCAAAGCCTCGAACATCGGCGTAAAGTGGCCTGTCTGTCGGTATTTTCTAAGATGCATTTTGAAGAGTGCGCTCAAGAGCTACATAGTCTTATACCTCCTGCTCCATTCCTTTTTAGAGATCTAAGACGCACGTCGGGGATTCATCCCTACACTGTGGACATTCCATTTTGCCGAACTAAACGATTCGGCAATTCTTTCCTTATTCGTGTCGCCAAGGAATGGAACTCTTTACCTTTATCGGTGTTCCCAGACCATTATAACCTGGTTCTTTAAAAAAAAAAGGGTGAATGGGCATTTACTAGGTAAGCGCGCTCCATCATAGATCCAGTCTCGCTTACCATCAGGTGATTCTGGGTCAAGCGCAAACCTATTAACAATAAAAAATATATTTCTGGTAAATAAACCTGGCGAGGCGACAAAAGTTACGCAATAATATTGCAATGCAATAAATAAACTGTTACTTTACAAGTCGTACGTTAGACCCCACACGGAATATTTCTGCCATGGGCGGGAACACCTTTGTACCAACTAGCACTATTTCACGCAGTACAAAAGCGAGTTATAAAACTCAGCAACGACTCCATACTCACTAGCAGTATTGAGCCCCTCAGACCCAAAAGGGATATTGCCTCTCTGTGTGTGTTCTACCCTTTGTATAACGGGGAACGTTCTGAGGAGCTATATAACATTATGCCCACTGCCACTTTCTATCACCGCACAGCCCGACATCGGCAGGGAATTCCCCCCACACCCTAAGATCATGGTCCCGTACTGTGCGCTTACAGAAATGATAAATACAAACTATTCAAACCCATCATTCAGGGAAATATTGTTGGAAAGAGAAGTGCTGGCAGGAGGCGGCACTCGTGGTTAAAGAACCTGAGGGATTGGTTCTGGTGCAGTACCACCTCACTATTCAGAGCAGCAGCTTCGAAAATTAAAATTGTCCTGATGTTGTCCAAAGGAACAGAAGAAGACTGTGCGCTTTCGGAAGAACTTCATTCCGCACACGCTTAGGATGTGAAATGAACTCCCTGTCGAGCTATTCTCAAGAGATTACAGCAGGGGGTTCTTCAAGAAGGGTAAAGGTTTGGATCGGCCACGCGAAAGAGCAACAAGTCCATAGGTTGGGTAACTACGCTTGTTGTACCATAGTGGTATAAAAAGCAATCCCCGTTTAAGGGGTAGATTTCGTAACCTTAACTGTCCTGGCTCACATTGAAATTAGGGATTTGTGCGAGCTACTCAATTTTCATTGCCCGCTTGACGAGGTGGACATGTCTGTGGAAGTATGCGGAATTAAATTCAAGAATCCGTTTGGTGTGGCCAGTGCCCCGCCTACCACAAGCGCCGCCATGATCAGGCAGGCCCCGAGCAGTTGGGGATTCGTTGTCACGATGACTTCCGAACTAGATAAATGATATTGTGAGACAACTGTTAACAGTAACTGTACTGGACTGGTGTTATGAAATGTACGATAGTGAGCGACAATCGGCAGCAGTATAATACTTAATGATGCATCAAAATTAATTGGCGGCAGTATACCTTGTTGCACGGATGGTGTTCAAATGATTAGAACGTATAAATAAAAACCGGCCAAGCGCGAGTCGGACTCCCCCATGAACGGGTTCCGTAGGATTTATGACGTATTAAAAAACTACTTACTAGATCTCGTTCAAACCAATTTTCGATTTTTTTTTCATCAAACCCATACGTGTGGGGTATCTATCTATGGGTAGGTCTTCAAAAATCATATTGAGGTTTCTAATATAATTTTTTTCTAAACTGAATAGTTTGCGCCAGAGACTCGTCCAAAGTGGTAAAATGTGTCCCCCCCCCCCTGTAAATTCTAAAATAAGAGAATGATAAAACAAAATATATGATGTACATTACCATGCAAACTTCCACCGAAAATTGGTTTGAACGAGATCTAGTAAGTAGTTTTTTTAATACGTCATAAATCCTACGGAACCCTGCATGGGCGAGTCCGACTCGCGCTTGGCCGGTTTTTTTGTGTTCGTTATTGTCAGAACAAGTTTTTATGAAAGAAAACTTTTAAAATTCTATCAATTTTTTCAATGTCATAATATGAAAAGTGAGTACCTACCTAAGTGATTGAGACAGACGAGACTGTGAGCGATCCATTAGCGATCTCTCACTGTAGTGATTGTTCTGAGAGCGATCTTTAATATGTTGACAAAACATTGACAGATTGACTTTCGCAGTTGTTCAGCCAGCAGTTGATAAAAATAGATGTCTTTCAGGAATTTCGATAATATTCAGGAAAAAATATGGCTTACGAAGTTCGCCGAGTCACAGCTAATATGAAGTAAATTAATATTAAAAACATTTTTAAAAACAAGCTTGAAAGGTTCATCAATGTCACAAATGCTCTACAAAGAGGAAAATAAACTCCGTAAATCATAGCATTGTTCAAAATAATATTAAAATACACATCCAGGTGGGTTATTGTCTAAGAAAAAATCTATCACGATCGCCTATAATTTGACAGCCATTGCGCCGTGAACACAAGACTCTGTGCCGACTTCCTTTTATACAGGAGTAATGGATGGACTGCGACTGTCAAATTGTAAGCGATCGTGATAGATTTTTTCTTAGACAATAACCCACCAGGTAGGGTTGTCACCTGCCACAGATTAGACTGCCATAGATTATAGTATAGATTTAAGCGTTACTGGTGTTTAAAATACGTTTTTTTAAAATTTATATAAAGTTCCAAATTCTATCATGTATCGCAGAGTTACATATTCATTAACTGCTAAAGCCACTTTTGGTTTATTTGCAGCTAGAGTTCAGTCTATTTTAATTAAACTATTTCACACTTGAAATTCATGGTGAACTGAGTATTAAACAATTTTTTTATCTGTCAAATAACATAAAGAGGTTATCAGAGCTATAATATATATATATATATATATATATATATATATATATATATATATATATGTTCATGATTATCAGATAGCATAAAGTAGTTATTAACATCTTTGATTGATCCATAGTTTGAGAGGTACAAATCTTGAATGTGTTTTGGGAGGATATTTATTATTTTGGCAAGCACGTAAGGATTAGTTCTCATGCCATAAACATTTTTACTTAAAGGTAATACAAATCTATGTGCATTGGGTAAATTTCTTAATCTAGTATTGCGATTGTATTCGGTCAAATTGGCTATGTTTATATACTCCTCTTTTAGTATGGACATTTTGACCATGTTTTGCACGGGAAGTATCTTGCAATATTTGAAAAGGTTGGAATAGTCACCCTACTGTACTTTATTTTTATGTTTTTGGGAACTATGTTTATCAATATTGTTCTTTACAAGTTATATATGTTAGCGATATTGCTTTTAAACGACCTTCCATAGCTACTTAGACCGTATCGTATGACTGAATCTGCTAGTGCTAGATATAACATTCTTAAATGTCTTATATTATATGGTACCTTATGCTTCAAAATAGTTATTCGATTATATTTTACGGGAGACAGTAAGATAAAACAAAAGTGTTAGGAAGGTATTTATTTTTTAAAATTATATTTGTTGTTCGAGGAAGCGGCCTTGAAAAGATCTTCATTTTCTAAAATGGAAGCATAAAACTGTACGTTAAAGTTATATTTGACTTATGATTCCGTTTTTATTGTGTCATCTGGTCAATGACAGTAAATATGGGACTTTGTTTACCCAGAATTTTATTTTCGCAATTACGGGTTTCTGTGTTATTATATCCTGAAAAACGGGGTAACCCGTAAAATACGGGGCACCTGGCAACCCTACATCTAGGCCACCAGATAACTAAATACCTACTCCCAGTCATCACAACGACGACCGCTATAAGTTCCATCTTGACAAAAAATTTACGTAGTCCGTTTCAGAGTCCTCGCCATTATGTCTTTTTCTTTATGTTGGCTACATTTTGTGCTTTCTCAAACCAATCAACAAATCAATATACAGGGAAAAAACAAACACATAATAGACATCTAAATCTCTGTCTCTGTTTGCCTTAACATTCTATATTAGGCGCCATTGTAATAAGTTCCGAGTTTTGACACGTAACATTACATTGCTCTTAAATACTACTTTATTCCTTAGTCCATTTTATGAATTAAGAAAGTTTTAAGCCCAATGGGTAATCCATCTACAGCGACCAGATTAGAAGTCAACATCCTCTGACATTAGGCAACTTCGATAACAATGGTCTCTGAGTTCGAGAACCTATCGAAGAATTGATCGAACAGTATGGGGAAATTTCGTGGGAATAATGTAAATATTCTTGCTATTTTAGGCCAGTAGGTACGCTGCGGTCATGTTTAGTGCGAGCGAGCGTGCGAGTTTGGGCCCAAGTTTTCGCAATTTCTCTTTATTCTGTTTGGCGTAGGTGTTATTACTATGAGAGAGTATAAGTAGGTATAGTAAGCTGAAAGGTTTCGATCAATTTCGTTAGTGCTTATGTACAAACTTCTTCGTTAATAGTGTGTAGGTACAGTGATCTAGCGTGTATGGAATGTATACCTACATATACATATATTTCACTCAGTACCAGTAGGCCAAACTGATAAGCACAAACTGAACGAAATTGAATTATCACGTCCATTAGTTTCCTTGAAATTTTAAGTGTTGGTCACACCCATTAGTTTCCTTGAAATTTTAAGTGTTGGTAAGCACTCTGACAATGTGGCGGCGATCAAGTAGGTACCTATATTATCTGCCTGTTTTAAATTAAAATAATCATTTTCTTCGTTTTTCCACCGCCTTCGACCTCAACGACTCTGGTTGGGCTTTATTTCTCCCTTTATAGATTTACTTTTTTATCACCCCGGAAAATTTGAGGGACGCTTCAAGACACATCAAAAAAAATTAAAGTGGCACTCGGGGACTGCCGCGGTAAAGCTATTGCATAGCATTTTTTATCAACTTATGCAATTATAATAATTTACTCAAAAATGCATCTAATGTGCTCATTATTTTGACAACCTTGTTTGAGCAAAGTCGACCTTGCGGTTAACTTGTCATAATTGTCATTTTAATTAAATTTCTAGTTAATTAATATATTTATTATTTAAATTACTTGCTGGTTTTATTTAGATTAGGTACTTGCATTTTTGAGTAAAGCACTATACAAACCTTGGCCCACAATGACTGCTTCGCTGGTCACGCTATGATTGCCTCGAGCTAGCCTAGCTACGCTCTAGGCCTGCCAGCTTGGCCATCATTGCAGCCCTTGCTGTCCTTGAGGATCTGCCTCCCGCTCCCTCTCCGCAGCCTTGAGATGACGTACTCGCAGAAGGAGGCGACAGCCCCCCATTCTGCCTCGCCGCGGAGCATGGCCACGACCATGCTCGGCAGCGAGAGGTTTCCACCTCCCAGCGCAGCGTTGAGTTCGCTGCGCTGGCGTCGCCAAACCGGTTTCCGCGCCTTGTTGTATTTGAAATACAGAAGGCGTGCGACTTTGTTCATATAATATTTTCTTTCCAACTCAATGGTTGCGGAACTATTTCATATTTTAAATCGCATTGGCGCTTTTCGAATAGATGAGATGGAAAATCTTATAAAGAACGTACTGTGTCTGTAGGACCTATGTGTTAACAAGATACCCCTTTTATTCTGTTCTAGTAGGTTTTTAGAACACAAAAATTTGGTTCCAATTTTATCAGCTTGGAGAGACCTAACTAATGCATATTGAATGAACGACAGGCCGTTAGCGTAATGTCTCCCGAGGCCCTAACAGCAGCTAAGTAACGACTCAAAGCAGTTTTAATGCACAGTTTCGTTGTTCAGACTCATAAAACACCGCCAAATGACGCAATAAAAATAAACAAGTGCCGGCAATGTATATTCCCGTCGGTCCTTTGGTTTTATCGCAATTTAGAGATTGGAATTCAATGGCGAATATTTGGTTTTAATCGGCTTATAATCTGGCTAAATGTTTATTCAGCCGTTTTAAAGTTATTGTGTTGGTCGTTCGGTTTTTAATTACGTTTTCTGTATTTTACGTGTTAATTAACAGAGGTGAATTCAAATACTAATTACCAAACAAATAAAGTATTTCGCAAGTCACGAAGTATCTATTTGTAAAACATATTCGAAGAAACTCATTAATTCACACTAAGCAAGTTAATAATTAAGCCTATGGGCAGATCTCTGTATTTTTTAAATAGAACAGATTTTTACATTAACGGTAATCCTGTTTGACAGTTGGTTAATGTTAATCTGGTTTAAATATGATACTGTTTTTACTTAATAACAAAAATGAAACTGCATGGTTTAACCATGACCAACTTTGATTACGTTTTGTTGTAGGATCGACCTTTATAGTCTTGGTTTAGCGCTTTTTTCAGCAAAATGGTAATCATAGAGTGTATACCGGTTGGAGGCTTAATAATAGTCAGTTAATACTTGATTGACTACTATTAACGAGGATAAAATTGTAAGGCATGTTTTCAGAATTTTACGCCAGACGGCATACATCAAAATTTTTATTTTTATAAATTACTTACACAAGGCAAAAGGCACACACAATCATAATTATCGAAACAGAAAACATCAAATTAATAATAAATAATCATAATCAGCAAAATATTTATTTATGTACGACACATCACAGCCTATAGTTACAAAGGAATATTGTATAAAGATAGTCTAATTATAATATGCATCATACAATAACTATACAACATGAGTAACAAACATACGGAACTTTAGTACGTAAGTAGTTGTATGCTTCTTATTTTTCATTTAATTTGATATGTATTTTGATTATAATTTTATCGTCGTCAGAATTTTATTTTACGGCGTTTATAATTAGAATAAATATACATACTTTGCAATATAATTACACTTAAATGCCTGCAATAAATGAATATAGATTAATTAAAGACAATAAACATACAATATAATATGAAGAAAGCGTAACATAGACAATATCGATAGATGATAATGAGCTAGGTACACGATTTTATGAGTTCAGAACGTAATGCTTTTTTAAAGACGTTCTTGTTGCTGGATTGTGGCAAAGATATTTAAGTCGTAATTGTTTTGTGAGATTTCGTTGAATGTATAAGCGACATACGAACCGCGGGATTAAAAAGACGAAATCAACGAAACAGCAGACAAAAAGAACAACTCTGGAGAGTTCTATATAAATACATAATATTATTTTTATATAAAACCCGGATCTCGTTGAAACAAACAGGGTGTGTACGAAATGATTGATCGATGTGGGTTCGTTCGTCAGAATCAAACACAAGTGATCAATGGGTTTATCCACCCCATCTACGGGTGGATGATGGGTGTAATTTTTTACAAGACACAACTTTTCTTTACTTTCATTCCGTGTAGCTTTGATCAATGATTTCATGTTTTTTTAACGTCTGCAAAGTGGAGTAGGCTGTTTTTGCCTTTCTTGCTTACAAAGAAACTTAAATGTACTAGTTCCACAATAGATGGTAACGAAGTTGAAGAAATTAATAAAAATCAAATTCAAAATTCTTTATTGATTCGTTTCAATCTAGAATTAGGTAAATCTATTAATTACAGATCAGTATAATTAATTCGTTAGTACCCCGCCACCAGCCACCCACCATCGAACTAGGAACTAACCTGTATCTCGAATTGTAGAGGCAAGTGACTGGATACAAAAAGGTTCAGAGTACTACACACAGAACTCCGAAACAAATAAAAGAAACGATAATAGTAAGAAAGAAATGTACGCAATCATAGTTCCGCTCAAGTGAGTTTGCAATTTTTTTTGAAATTTTATAGCAGTGATGGAACGAATACTACTTTAACGAATAAGAACACGAATATCAACTTGCTATTCCGTGAATACAAATAGGAGCTAATATTAATAATAATAGAATAAATGGTGTATATTAATAATCTATATGTATAGAAGGAAAAGTTATATAGATGGAATTATATAAAAGGAAAAAATATAGATGGGCTATATACCGGGTGTAACTGAACACCCCGATAACATTTAAGGGGCATATAAGTTAGATACTAAATGGACCTTTGGTGCTTGTCTGAGACCTGGAACCCCAATACTTTCAGTTATTTGATTTTAAACTGAAAGCAAAAACTTTCAAGTAACAACCATAATCATTTTGAGCCAGAGAGGTTATCTAATTGCAGCTTGTCCGGTTGCTTTTTCAGATGACTCGGGTGCGCGACCCCGGCTTCTCGAGCCTTCGATGCCGTTTACCTCTTATCTCCGCGATGTCGATGTCCTTCTCCTTCCCTCCCTCTCCCATTACAGTTGTAGTAAGGCCCGGTACTAATTAGGTTCACCTACTTAATGCCGGGACTGTGCGGGTTGGTACCACCACTCTGCCTATTTCGGTCGTGAAGCAGTCTTGCGTTTCGATTGAAGGGCAGAGACAGCCGCTCCTTCATGCCCCCTTCCCGTCCCTCTTGTGGTGAGGAGTCTCGGTGATAATCGAAACTAGCAGAGTTATAAGTCTCAGTGTGTTCGTTGGGCGTGAGGAGTTGACGCGCGGTACAGGGAGACCCGGTGGAAATGGTTACCGTCGGCCACCTGCCGGTCAGTAGGGGACCCGAACCCAGGACTATCCTGCCTGGGAGGCTGTCCTGCACAACCGGCGAAAATCCCGTCGTGCAGTCATCGTGCCGGAGTAGGAGACCGGAGTGGATCCCGATGGGTGCATGCGGGGGGGCACCGGGGGCCCTTCCGTGCCGCGTGTCAGCTCTTCACACAACCCGCGCTCCCACTTTGTACTATACTCTGCCCTTTCTTTGTTTGTCACCGGGACTCTGCCTCACATTTATTCCCTTCCCCAAAATGCTCAATTAAAAATATGAAGGTTAATAAAAAGAAGAAGCGAGCTCCTAAAATGGATTTCTGCAACATCAGGGGTCTACATAGTAATCTTGATGCCGTCCACCACCACCTAGAGACGGTTCAGCCTGCCTTGCTCTTCTTAACGGAGACGCAAATATGCGCCCCTGATGATATTTCGTACCTGAAATACCCCGGTTACGAATTGGAACACACATTCCTACGCAAAGCTGGGGTGTGCGTTTTCGTCAGGGGCGATGTTTGTTGTCGCCGCCTTCGGGGCCTCGAGCATCGGGACCTGTCGTTACTATGGCTGCGCGTGGACCATGGGGGCCTTACCCGAATCTACGCGTGCCTTTACAGGTCCCATGCCAGTGAAATAGGGTCAGCTCAGCTTTTTGAGCACGTCCAAGGGGGGTTTAACCGAGCGTTGGAGCAGTACCCATCTGCCGAGGTGGTGGTTCTTGGTGACTTTAATGCTCACCATAAAGAGTGGTTGAAGTCCCGGACCACTGACATCCCTGGTAGGACTGTCTTCAACATGGCTTCGGCCTATGGCCTCTCTCAACTGGTCGTACAGCCCACCCGTATACCAGATATAGAGAGTCATGAAGCCTCCCTGTTGGATCTTCTGCTGACTACACGACCAAGCGGATACAGGGTTGTGGTCGATGCTCCTCTTGGATCATCGGATCACTGCCTTGTCCGTAGTACTGCTAGTCTTGCGCGGCCCCATCGCGCGTCTGCGGCTGGCAGTCGTGCAGTTTGGCGGTATGAGTCAGCAGACTGGGATGGACTCCGAGAATTCTTCGGATCCTACCCCTGGAAGCAGCTCTGCTTCGCCTCCGAAGATCCCGATACTTGCGCAGATTGCGTCACTGAAACGGTGCTGATGGGAATGGAAACATTCATTCCCAACGCCAAAATACCTGTTGGCGGTCGCAGTCGTCCCTGGTATAACAATACCTGCAGGAAGACTGCCCACCTCAAGCATTCTGCGTACATCGCCTGGGAAAACGCCAGGAAAAGTCGGGATCCTGGTGTGACGGAGAAGAAGCGTCAGTACAACGCTGCTTCCAGATCCAACAGGAAGGCTATTGCTGAAGCCAAGGCGGAACACGTGGCCAGGGTTGGCGAGCGACTAGGAAGCTATCCCAGTGGGAGTCGTGCTTTTTGGTCGCTGGCCAAAGCTGCGCAACGTAATTTCTGCCAGTTCAATCTCCCACCACTGCGTAGAGCTGATAGCAGCCTGGCCCACAGCGCAAAAGAGAAGGCCAATCTCCTGGTTGAACTCTTTGCCTCTAACTCGACAATGGACGATGGGGGAGCCACACCACCCACCATCTCTCGGTGTGAAAGTTCCCCAACCCTGTTCATTCTGCATATCAATGACATGTTGTCAATTGAGAACATACATTGCTATGCAGATGACAGTACGGGTGATGCGCGGTATACCGACCACCAGAATGTCCCTCGGAGTTCGTTGCTAGAAAGGCGGTTACAACTTGTGTCTGAAGTCGAAGACTCTCTAGGGTGAGTCTCCGAATGGGGTGCAAAGAACTTGGTTAAGTTCAACCCCACGAAGACACAAGTATGCGCATTCACTGCGAAGAAGGACCCATTTATCTTAGTGCCTCAGTTCCAGGGAGTTACTCTTCGTATGTCCGATGGTATTGGAATCCTCGGTGTGGAAATTTCTGCTAAAGTGCAGTTTGGGAGTCAGTTGGAGGACAAAGCCAAATTGGCGAGCAAAAAGCTGGGCGTCCTGAACAGAGCCAAGCGGTACTTTACTCCAAGCCAGCGGCTAATGCTCTATAAAGTACAAATTCGGCCGCATATGGAGTACTGTTCGCACCTCTGGGCGGGAGCTCCCAAATATCAGCTCGACCCTCTTGACTCCCTGCAAAGGCGTGCATTCCGCATCGTCGGTGATCCCAATATCACGGCCTCAATGGAGACTCTGGAGCAAAGGAGAGACTTTGGTTCTCTCTGCGTGCTCTATCGGCTCTTTAACGGAGAGTGCTCTGCGGAACTGTTTGCAATGGTGCCCTCTTCACCTTTTTACCATCGCACCACCTGCCATCGCAGTAGAGTTCATCCATATTACCTGGAACCAATCTCGTCTAGTACAGTTCGGTTTCAGCGTTCATTCCTTCCACGTACGTGTAGGCTCTGGAACGAACTCCCAGCTGCGGTGTTTCCTGAGCGCTACGATATGTCCTTCTTCAAACGAGGCTTAAGAAGAGCATTTCTCTCCAGGTAGGCAGTGACAGAACTGTGCCCCTGGCATTGCAGATGTCCATGAGCGGTGGTTACCACTTAACATCAGGTGGGCCACTGGCTCGTCTGCCACCGTTACAAAAAAAAAAAGCTCATAATACAAAATAAATTTAAACACAAAATGACACGTGACAGACGTAAGCGCAGTGCTGTCGGCACTTAATACCAAAAAATAATTTATTTAGTTTGTATGACGTGAGCGTAGTATTCCTCGTACGCTTACGTAGGGTTGTTGGCACTTAATACCAAAAAATAATTTATTTAGTTTGTATGGGGAATAAAGTAGGTTTGTTAGCCCTAATACTCGTATTTTTCCTACTGAATCTCTACTTCTGATGGATACATACCCTTAAATGTTATTGGGGTGTTCAGTTACATTTTGTATAGCCAGTATAAAAGGAGAAGTTCCCATCTATACACGCACAGCCGTAACCACTAATGATAGAAACGTGAAATTTGGGCATTTGTTTGAATTCAAAATGCGGACGCACACTAAGAAGGATTTAAAAAAAAATCCTGAAAGGATGAAAGAGGGGTTGCAAGTTTGTATGGAAAAATCTTTAAATTGGCAACGAATTTGATAAAACTTGCGATTCATGCTCTTAAAAACATTTCGTTGAACACGTGTTTCATGGTTTATTAGAATTCACCCCCTTAGGGTGCAAAATAGGGATTGAAAATTTCTATGGAAAGTATTTATAATCTGCTGCAATTTCTATGTAATTTATTATTCGAGCTCCCAAATAGTATTCTATATAATAGGCTCCAAAATTATTTTACGGAAAAATATAATAAATGTGAGATCGGGAAAGGACATCAGTTTCACGAAAGCAACTAAGGATTCAAGTATAGGAAGTGAAATTACCAACTTGGTTTTTAAGACTAACGAGGTTGCCATACTCTAGATATAGCAACTCGTTGCATTCCCGCCTAACTTGACTGCATTTTGAACTTTATGTTTTTGTCTTAATAACATTCTGATTTCCCGTCACTGATTTACGGACATTGAGACGTAAGAAGTAGCGATAGCCAATTTAATATAAATTAATATTTTTTTATGTATAAAACTCTATAAAATCAGACATTACAATATAAACATATAAACGGGAATTAACACGATAAACACGAGGTATTTACATACCTATTTTATTGCCTGACGTTTCGGCTAGGTTGCACCAGCCGTGGTCGCAGGCGGACTGGAGCTGCGCTGTCAGGTCTCCGTGATGCGGCGTTCTTCTCGAACCACCGGCATATTTTTTGTCATCCAAGTACCGTCACACACTACACTCACAGTGTCCGTATTTCGAAAATCGACTGCCGAGCCCGAACCAACCGACTGTGCAAATCGAGGTTGTGTTTTGGTCACCACTGGATTCCACGCAGTTGATAATTTGAAACCATCTTCCCGATTGAAATTGTTTGGATGTTTTTGATTTCAATCGCTTCACGCACTACTCTTGAATAAAAGTGGCGATCTGCGGAGAGGACTTGCGTACGATAAAATTCTATCCAATGGTTGGTGCCTGCTTCGAGGAGATGTTCCGCAATAGCCGATTTGCTGGTTTGTCGGTTTTTCACAGCCGCGATATGTTCCTTGACCCTTTCAGCTATGGACCGCTTCGATTGGCCTATATAAGAACTACCACAGCTGCAATCAATTTTGTAGGCAACTGGAGTTTGTAGTGGCAAGACATCCTTCGGTGTACCCACCATGTTGTTTACCCTTATACCGGGTATGAATACAGTAGGTATGCAGTAGGTTCTTAACACGGTCCCGATTTTATCTGTCACTCCTTTGATATAGGGCATATACGCTGGCTGCCTGCTTACCTCCGGATGCTTGCTTCTCCTAGCTGTTTGCTTTCGTCCTCGCGTTACCTGATATCCGTTGTTTTTAAGTACCTCCTGAACATGATCTAGCTCGCGCTCCAAATGCTCAGGGTCACAGAGTTCATAGGCTCTGTTCTTGAGAGACTTCACAACGGACTGTAGGTGACGCGGATGATGATGTGACGTTGCGTGTAGGTACCTGTCTGTGTGTGTAGGTTTCCGGTATACACAGTGTGATAGTGATCCATCGGGTCTGGCGGTAATCTTCACATCTAAGAATGACAACGATCTGTCCGCCTCCATCTCATAGGTGAATTTTATCCTCGGGTGAGTGGAGTTAAGGTGTTCTATATATTGATCTATTTCCTGTCTACCACCTTTCAGGATGCTGAATACATCGTCCACGTATCTCTTCCAAAGTTTTACGACTTTAGGGCCACTCTTCAGCGCCTTCTCTTCAAAATGCTCCATCCAGAGATTGGCTAGTACAGGGGCTACAGGACTTCCCATTGCGACACCATCAATCTGGAGGTAATATTGACCTTGGAAAAGGAAGTAATTGCCATCTAAACAGTTTCTTAGTAGATCAATATAATTAAACGGCATATCGTTGTCTCCTAACTTCTCCCTCACGACGTCCAGGCACTCCTTGACTGGAACGTTGGTGAAAAGCGACTCCACGTCAAAGCTCACCATCACCTCATCTGGTTCCAATGTGAGGTTTTTTACAATCTGGACGAAATGTCGAGAGTCTTTAACAAAAGACGGTGTTTTACCTACGAGTGGCTGCAATACTGACGCAACATACTTTGCAAGGTCGTAAGTGGGAGAGGCAGTTTGACTTACGATTGGCCGCAATGGTACGTTGGACTTGTGTATTTTAGGCAGACCATATAACCTTGGTGGTTGGTGTGGTGACGGCTTATACAATTTTTCGTACTCGTCTTCTGCAAATAAGTCCTGGTTTTCCTGGATCAGAGCTCGAATTCTACGTGTAACTCTGGCCGTAGGGTTGTATGAGACCGGTTTATATACCTTTTCGTCACACAACAATTCCCGTATTTTGTGCTCGTAATCGGTAGTGTTCATCACCACAGTGGCGTTTCCCTTATCGGCCTTAAGCACTAAAATGTCGTGGTTGTTCCGAATGTTTTCCAGTGCTTGACGCTCTTCTCTGGTAATGTTACTAGTTGGAAGTCTCGATTTCCGTAATATGACCGCGACGTCCTGTCTAAGGGTATCAGCATCTCCTGGCGGTATTTTATTACGGACTATCGTTTCTTCGACACTACTAATTACCTTCTCGTACGGTATTCGCTTAGGTGTAGGGGCGAAATTCATACCTTTGGCCAAGATGTTCATAGTAGTGTCATCTAAACTTAAAACTGACAGATTAACAACTGTATCCGTCGGTGGGTTCGGTGGTACATATGACGTTTTATTCCCGGCATGTCGACGGTTAAACAGCACCGAGAACTTCTTGTCATGACTCACACTGCACAGTTTATAAGTGCGAGTTGCTTGCAAAAACGTCACCCGGTCACATAAATCAAAATCTGTGACAGATAGATAACTACTGCACTTTAAATGTACCGTATATAATTCACTCCGTATGCCTTCCAGTTCACTGTGTTTGTTCCGTATTAATTGTCTCAGGAGCCTAACACTCGCATTCGTTAGAATTCTACCGGAAAATGCGATATCACTACGCGGTTTAATACGTACACACGTAGGTAGTAAGTCCGAATCGCGACACTTCACTAAAAATGCCAACGATGTTTCCACTCGCGCAAGTTTTTTCCGTAAGAATTCAAGATGACGCACTAATTTAACAATTTCCGACCCGTAGCGGTTTGCTATACTAACTTTCAAACTTTCGTGTTGCATTATCAATATAAACATATAAACGGGAATTAACACGATAAACACGAGGTATTTACATACCTATTTTATTGCCTGACGTTTCGGCTAGGTTGCACCAGCCGTGGTCGCAGGCGGACTGGAGCTGCGCTGTCAGGTCTCCGTAATGCGGCGTTCTTCTCGAACCACCGGCATATTTTTTGTCATCCAAGTACCGTCACACACTACACTCACAGTGTCCGTATTTCGAAAATCGACTGCCGAGCCCGAACCAACCGACTGTGCAAATCGAGGTTGTGTTTTGGTCACCACTGGATTCCACGCAGTTGATAATTTGCAAGGTCGTAAGTGGGAGAGGCAGTTTGACTTACGATTGGCCGCAATGGTACGTTGGACTTGTGTATTTTAGGCAGACCATATAACCTTGGTGGTTGGTGTGGTGACGGCTTATACAATTTTTCGTACTCGTCTTCTGCAAATAAGTCCTGGTTTTCCTGGATCAGAGCTCGAATTCTACGTGTAACTCTGGCCGTAGGGTTGTATGAGACAGGTTTATATACCTTTTCGTCACACAACAATTCCCGTATTTTGTGCTCGTAATCGGTAGTGTTATATAGGCCAATCGAAGCGGTCCATAGCTGAAAGGGTCAAGGAACATATCGCGGCTGTGAAAAACCGACAAACCAGCAAATCGGCCATTGCGGAACATCTCCTCGAAGCAGGCACCAACCATTGGATAGAATTTTATCGTACGCAAGTCCTCTCCGCAGATCGCCACTTTTATTCAAGAGTAGTGCGTGAAGCGATTGAAATCAAAAAACATCCAAACAATTTCAATCGGGAAGATGGTTTCAAATTTTCAACTGCGTGGAATCCAGTGGTGACCAAAACACAACCTCGATTTGCACAGTCGGTTGGTTCGGGCTCGGCAGTCGATTTTCGAAATACGGACACTGTGAGTGTAGTGTGTGACGGTACTTGGATGACAAAAAATATGCCGGTGGTTGGAGAAGAACGCCGCATCACGGAGACCTGACAGCGCAGCTCCAGTCCGCCTGCGACCACGGCTGGTGCAACCTAGCCGAAACGTCAGGCAATAAAATAGGTATGTAAATACCTCGTGTTTATCGTGTTAATTCCCGTTTATATGTTTATTTTGATAATGCAACACGAAAGTTTGAAAGTTAGACATTACAATGCTTATATCGCGTAACGAATATACTTACTAAAAACTATAGGCACTTATGTAGTGCCTTTTATTTCTACTATTTGTAACGGCGAATAAATCCTGGTGCTTCATTTGGCTGACCCATATCCGCCCTAACCACGGGAGCACTGCGTCACTGCTGCGCCTCACCACGTTACAAGACTCTAGCTAGCGTGCGCGCACTTCGAATACTCTCTGGGAGAGAGTTCCATAAGCGGACAGCGTAGGATGGGAATGAGCATGACAAGACATCCGCCGAGTGGGGCGGGATATCAAGAATTAAGTTGAAATGAGATTGCAACGTGCGATTTGAAGAAGTGGGTCGAAATGAAAAATGAGACTCAAGATACTAATATTATTTATTACCTTGCTAAATTATTCGTACTGTTCTTTTTTCCTTAGAGATTTAATAGGTAATTAGAATTTACGGATTATTCCACTTTGAGCTCCTGTTCCATTGTCAATTTTTGTTCACTAAGCACAATATGCCAAACAGTAATTTGCGTTACGTTCAGTTTTAAGTAGATCATTTTTAATAATCGTGGTGATATTCGGCGAATACGAATATTCGTATTTATTGGAACTTTGTTCAGTAACCAATTTGAAAGGCCTTGCGATCGGAAAGTTGCGTCTAAATAGGTGCAGTGGTGTAATCTTGTAACGTGGTAACCATAATGCAACTTGTAATTTTAATTAAATTTAAAAATGTTACTGTAATTTCCTCAATTGTGGGCAAGTAATATAAAACTTGTATATTTTTTAAATCAACTGTTCTAAATAAAAAAGACCGCAAATGGCAATCTCTAACCCACCACATAACCGACCATTTCTAAAATGTTCAATCTAAAAGCATATTACGCTTTTCATAGAAAACTCCTTTTCCTGGATACAGAATGTCTTTATATCGTAGCATATGGAGTACTCGTAGCAATCGTTGCTCGTAGCGCTGCTCCGTCGTAGCTTAAAAGCGTCATCTTTCGCGAGTCAACTTGCTCTACGAGATGGGTTCGTAATAAAACTGCGAAATAGCGCCGAGTAATTGAATATTACCTGACATACGTTGTTTTCCACTCCCAATAAATTGTACACAACATTAAGTTTACGAGGATCGTACACTGTTTTACTGTGTTTATTTCTCGTTACCATTGGTTATCCCTAGAATTGTGACATAACATTGCGCGACTAAATATCTCACAAAAAAGTGTGAACGAAAGCATCTGAGTGACGCAATGACAGAGACGTATTTAACAATATAGGTGGCAAACTATTAAAGGTGTCAAGTATGAGTAGTTACCGTTCCTTGGCTGTTTTTTATACAATAAGGCAAACAAGCATACTGTTCAGCTGATGGTAAGTGGTAACAGTCATACATGTGTCTCTTGTGAGATTCGCAGCAAATCTGCAACCCCCACAAGAACCACGGTGTACGTTGCCAACTTGTGACATCCATACTAATATTATAAATGGGAAAGTGTGTGTGTGTGTTTGTTTGTCCGTCTTTCACGGCAAAACGGAGCGACGGATTGAAGTGATGTTTTAAGTGGAGATAGTTGAACGGATGGAAAGTGACATAGGCTACTTTTTGTCTCTTTCTAACTCCCCACTTCCCTAAAATGGGGGGTGGAAGTTTGTATGGAGCATTCCGCAATTTTCAAGGTAGAAAGCTAAAAATTGGTATGCGAAGTATTTGTGACTAACAAAAAAATCGTGCATCTTTTTTTTTGGAAATCTGCCCCCAACCCTTTAAAAGAGGGGGTGAAATTTTAATGGGACTTTTTGCAGTTTTCAAGGTAGGAAGCTAAAAATCGGTACACAGACTCTTTGTTACCAACGAAAAATACCTGCCTTATTTTTTTTTAAATTTTCGGTGTTACCCCGAATTTAACGCGAGCGAAGCCGCGGGCAAAAGCTAGTAAGATATAAAGTCACGGTACCTAGTAATTTCACTGCCATATCTGCTGCTTTGCGGCAGAAATAGGCAAGACGGAGGCACCCAAGAAGGCGACCCTGGTACAGAGTCTCCCTCCGGTAAATTTCTTAATATCTTACCACCGAAACCAAGCGGAAAAACATCCGCCCCTATGGAGAATTGAAATCCAGAGTCAACTTATTTTTCTTTCTTTTTTTGTATTTGCAGGCAACTTGATTATATTCAGGATGTATGCACATACAAGGTTAAATAATTTTCCTTCTAATTAGGATTTTGTTTTGTTTTGACATCAATGAGTGCCTGTAAAGGCCTATGTTGAATGAAGATTTTTGAATTGGAATTTGAGACTTCCAGATCCATACCGGATGTAGTGTTGCCACCTTAGCTGGGCCCTTTTTGCGATTGTGTTTTTCCAGTTTTTAGCCGTAAAAGTGCAATCTAGCCCTTTCCATACATGCAAAAATACTTATTTAAATTTACCAGGAATGCAGATTTTAAGAGGATTGTGAAGCTGTAAATTTTCATACAAAAAGCAATAACGCTTTTCTCTCGCCTCTTTACATAGTCCAATTTTCATATTTTTTAGAAATGTTGTAGATATAATGAAGATCTAGGTTTGTACGTTTTGATTTTGAAGTAATATTGCTCAGAATATACATTATTAGCATCTCAATATCTCAATTTTAGACTTAAAAACTACCTCGAGCATTTTTATATTTTTTGACTAAATTATACTGAAATAAAAAAAGCAAAACGTATAAACATAGATTAAGGTATGCTGAATCTAATGAGACCAAAAGTGTCTTATTTCGTAAAGGTTTAGGGGGGCAAAACAGTTATCGCCCTAAACAATATTTCAATAACAAATGTAGTCACTTGCCTCGGACTTTCAACTCTAAGCGGCATGCAACACTGCATTTTTGAAAGTGCATACTCGAGCCATGAATTGGCACTTCACAGTCCTCTTAATCAGCCATCAACTTCTATTTCTGCTTCAGCTAATGTAAACAGGCAAGATTCTGATAACGTTTTGAATAATTTTTCAATGTGAAGCAAATCTGGTTGCTGATTGACATCTGTGTATGTTTTGATGATTTTGGTTGGAATACATGCGAGTAGTTAAATTTTTTCGTTCTGTTTGACATTGAATTTAAATTATTATTCGATCGTTCAATTGCTTGTACATACCCACGCAATTAAATTGATTTCATTATTATTCCTTTTTTAGCCCTTTTCGAGACTGCATTTCTAAAACTTAGTCTTTTATTTCTGGCTAGCTCCTTTAAAAAAGAAAGGTGGCAATATTGCGGGTTGTGTTAACCGCTGGATAACAGAGGAGGTTTAGGATGAGAATATGATGAATACTGACCGGCCGTGCACAGCTTCGAGTCCTCGTCGTAGCCATCGATGCAGTCTGGCGCGCCGTCGCACAGGTACTGTATGGAGATGCAGTTGCCGTCCACGGGGCACTTGAACGGCTCGTACGGATGGCAGTATTCTGAAAACAGACATTCAAGAATGTTGAATTGGTTTTTTTATAAGGAGTAAGGACGAGATTTGTATTCTATATGGTTATTCGACCGCTTCCTCTAGCTCCATGCAACTCTCCTATTTGTAGGAGTACAAGGACCAGTCAGATCTCCTATCCTTTAGTAGGAGTACGAAGAGCTTTTTATTTAAGTATATCATTCACAGGACACCAGACTTTACAGTTTGAACATCTATTGTCCCGGACGTAAGCAGTGCTGGATTAGCCTATAAGCAAATTAAATCAATGCTTATGGTATCACGTCTTGTGGGGCACGGATTATATCCTCGCAGGAAGAGGCAACAAACAATTTTACTTATGACAGGCAACGAGTGGTCACCGCCATCTTACACGATAGAGCTTACAACGTAAGAAAACGCAAGGCTGTTATCGTCAAGTGTAAAGCCTGGTTTTCACAGGCCCAGTTCTTGACTGCCCAGAAGTCAGCAACTGTACATACTACTTTCTACACAGTACTGTCACATTCCCAACGTGCTCTTTCTACTGGCCTGCATAGTAGGCAGCAATAGACAGCAATTATTCTACTGTTTTGCCCTTGGCGTCAAAGTGTAGAATAATCGCTAAAATTGCGTTCACATGGAGCGAGCGTGGGCCCAGTAGTTGACCTATTAGGAGTGGGGGCCAGGGGGTTCGTTCGGGGAATGGCTAGTCCGATTCCGAACTTCCTCCAACGAGGGCGGAGAGGTACCGGAAGGTGGTTTAGCCGGGTGTGGGCTTTTTACCCAAGTCCTACGGCATATCCAAGGTACAGCCTTGTCAGCTTCAGTCCCTTGCGAATCGTAAAAGGATTCCCCCGCCCTAAAAAGTAGGAGTGGGGGAGGTCAGTGGACAGCGGAATCAAAAATATTTGAGGTAGCTGGCCGACAGTTACTGACCGGTTAGAACTGACACTACCTTGTTTTAACTGACCTAGTACAGCTGTTGGACCGTAACTTTCCTGCACTGTCCGGCAGCTACTGGACGCGTGAAAACCGGTCTCGGAAACGCTCTTCAGTCTTCAAACACAAAGATAGGTGTGAAAAATGTGGCATTTTTACAAGTAATAACCAACTTAAAATACGAAGAAGGTCGTGCCTAATGTACTAACTCGAGAAAAAACGACGCCTCCAGGAATGCTTCAGGAATTATTTCAGGACCTTAATAAGGACCGCATTTAATCTCGCGTCTGGCGAGCGCCCTCAGTGGAATGACGGCCATAATTCAGCGTGTTATATTAGTACTATAAAGAAGAGAGCCTTTTGTGACCACTGTAAATTAGCGAGCTTATACGCAGAAAAAAAACCGTATTACACCTACCATTATTGCATGTATTTATAAGGCGCGTTCCATATCAGCACGGATTTGCAACATTTTCAACAGTTTTAGCATCAATGCGTTTCATTAGCCTTTGATGTTAACTGGTTTCATTTGTGTTACATTTAAGTATTTTCCCCACGAAAAGTTAACCTCACATGTCCATGCTAATATCCTCTGATACCACTTTTGACAGCCTTTAAATTTGACTCTTGGACTATTTTTTCATGAATCAATAAAATTTTTCAGCGGCTTTAAAAAAATTAAAACATATTTATAGTATTCTGATTTATATTATTTGAAATATTACGTTACTAGACTATGTAGGTGAGGCATCAAAATTAATTTCTTTTCGTTTCATTCGGACCAATTAGCGCGGTTAAAAATCACAGGAACTGGCTGAAAAACAGCGCTGTATTAGGTTTTTGTTTAAGCCTTGTACGGCATAAGCTGAGCCAGACTCCTTTTGTCCCAAATAGTCTTGGTTTTTCTAATTTGTCTTTGTTTTTATTTTAACAATTGTTAAACTACGTGCCTATAAATTTAGTTAGTTGTGTAATAATTACATTCATTTGCATATAAATGTTAGATCATTTTTGTGGACAATAAACATTTATTGTTATTATTAAAAATGTTAAAATTTCTTATAAGAAACGCAAAACGATGCTAACATCAGATGTCAGCACCAGTAAAGTCACCACTTTACTGGTGCTGACATTGACATTTATGCTTATCTGAAACACAGCTACAGTAATTAAAACGTCGCGTGGGTCGCGTCTCCAAAAGCACGGTAATATAAGTATATATTAGTACTACTAGCTTTTGCTCGCAACTTCGTCCGCGTGGAATTGGTAATTAGTAAAATTTCGTGACGTTATTTATTGAGTTATGATGGTATTTTAACATTGGAGGTCGCTTGTGAGGAAGGTGAAGGCAAAAGATGTTTTGTTGAGATAAAAATGGCGAATCGAGTGTGGAAACCTGGAGCGCGAGCGTTCTGTCGTATGGTCAGAGCACAAGTGTCAAAAAGTACCTCGAGACCGCAACGAAAATAATAAAACGTAGGTACTGGTTAAGTATTCTTCAAACACCGTACAAATATATGCTCGCGAAATTAAGCGCATCCGCACTTGGGTTTGCTTGTGCATTTAAATTGCCACAAAATATTTTAAGGCAACATCAGGTAAAACAAAGTAAGTATTAATTTAATCTATTTTCACATTTCTATTAGAAAATATTTGGTTCAAGGATCGACGGAATGTCGATGGTAGCCAAAGACCTTTTAATGAGGTCGTTAAGAGAGCTATGTCTCGAAAGTCTACCGGCGGCGGCGCTAAGGTGGCACGAGAGACCACGGTGACCAAAACGGTCGACCTCACTACCACAAGGGCATGTGTGAGGGACACACACTGCACAACCCAGTCGGAGTCCTACAGCCACGCGGAAGCTAAGGCTATCCAAGAGGGTTCCAATATTGACAGACAGACAGATCCAATATTAATTTAATAGTTAGTTGAACATTATTTTTATACTATATTAATATTTATTTTTCATTTAAGTATTTAATAACTTTATGATTTCCGGTTGCCGTCATCAACACCCGTTTCACTGAAGTAATTTTCTATTTATGTTGGGCGATTAATACCTACTCTTCTCAAACTAACAGAGCTAATTTAGCCGTGATGGTTTTCCTTTGAAGTCCGTTAAATACTTATAGTACCAGCATGACATCTTCAGATTTTTCGAGCAAATAATAATAATAATAATAGTAAATTTGCACATAAGCGCCAGGATCTAATAGGATTGTTAAAAACAACAGAAGTTTTCAGCAATGCTATCAAGATGGAGTTAGGTGTAGATAAATGTGTGGTCATGCACGTACAGCGAGGGAAAGTTGTAAATTCTGAAAATTTACAACTCTCAGAGACAATCATACTCAGATCCCTCTCCGAAGTCGAGACCTACAAGTACCTTGGTATGTCACAGTCCTTAGGTATATCGGAAGTTGATATCAAGAAATCCCTGAAGGAGCGCTTCTTTTGGCGCCTGGCAAAAGTTTTTAACAGCCTTCTGTCAGATGGTAATAAAACGCGTGCCTTCAACGGATGGGTGATGCCTCTACTGATATACTCCTTTGGCATACTGAGATGGACTCAAACTGAGTTAGACGCTCTGGATAGGAAGGTTCGTCAACTGCTAACATCTCATCGCATGCTTCACCGGCGATCGTCTGTTATGAGACTATACATCCCGCGGAAGTGGGGGGGCCGTGGCTTTTTAAACGCCAAGAATCTTCATAACCGCGAGGTGTATAGTCTCAGGGAGTATTTCCGTAGCAACGAGAGCGGTGTGCATCGAGAGGTTGTAGCAGTGGATAAAGGCCTCACCCCACTCTCCATGGCGAATGAGAACTGGCGCAAACCATCGGTGCTCAGCACTGATGACCGGAAGGACGTATGGAAAAGCAAGGAGCTGCACGGCCGGTTCTATCGATCCCTTACTGGATCTGATGTGGACCAGCTGGCGTCAGTGAACTGGCTGCGCTTTGGGGACCTCTTTGGGGAAACCGAGGGCTTTGCCTGTGCAATTGCAGATGAGGTTATCAAGACGAACAACTACAGAAAATACATTATGAAGGACGGAACAGTCGATATCTGTCGGGCATGCCACCGCCCTGGAGAATCCCTTCGACATGTAGTTTTTGGTTGTTCGCATCTTGCTAACGGCGAGTATTTGCACAGGCATAACCAGGTAGCCAGGATCATTCACCAGCAACTTGCTCTCCGATACGCCCTTGTTGAGTCTGAGGTGCCGTATTATAAATACGCACCACTGCCAGTTCTTGAGAATGGTCGTGCCTTGCTCTATTGGGACCGTTCTATCATCACGGATAGGTTTATTGCAGCCAATAAACCTGACATCGTGCTGATAGACCGGTCCCAACGCCGGGTAATGATAATCGACGTCACCATCCCTCATGACGAGAACCTCGTGAAAGCTGAGAAGGACAAGCTCAGCAAGTACCTTGACTTGGCTCACGAGGTTACCGCCATGTGGGATGTGGACTCGACAGTCATTGTCCCGATAGTCGTATCCGTGAATGCTCTAATAGCGAAGAGTCTTGACCAACATCTTGAGAGACTCTCGCTAGGCGGTTGGATCAAGGGCCTGATACAAAGAGCGGTAATCCTCAGCACGGCACGAATTGTCAGGAGGTTCCTCACTCTGCAGCCTTAACCACCGGTAGCTTAGGCATTGTCTCGCTGCCGATGGGTCCACTAAATTTAGTTTTTTTTTATAATATTTGTATTTTTATATTTATATTGTAAAAAAAATTATATTTAAGAAAAAAAAATAAAGAACATAATAATAATATCGCCGGGTAATAATAGTCGATGTCACCATCCCCCACGACGAGAACCTCGTGAAAGCTGAGAAGGACAAGCTCAGCAAGTACCTTGACTTGGCTCATGAGGTTACCGCCATGTGGGATGTGGATTCAACTGTCATTATCCCGATAGTGGTGTCTGTAAATGGTCTAATTGTGAAGAGTCTTGACCAACATCTTGAGAGACTCGCTAGGCGGTTGGATCAAGAGCCTGATACAGAAGGCGGTAATCCTTGGCACGGCACGAATTGTCAGGAGGTTCCTAACCCTGCAGCCCTAACCACCGGAGGTTGGGGACTGTCTCGCTGCCGATGGACCCGCTAAGTGTAGGTTTTTTTATAATATTTATATTTTTTATATTTATGTTGTAAAAAAAATTATATTTAAGAAAAAAAATTAATAAAGGACATAATAATAATAAATACTTTATTACACACAAAGATATTGAGACAGAAAATTTTCAAAAACAACACAGATGTACAACACAGGCGGCCTTATTGCTAATAAGCAATCTCTTCCAGGCAACCTTGGACCAGGGAAATACATATAGGAAATTTAAATCGGGAATGGGTGCAGTAGTAGCTAAATATGGACAATGAAGGACTGATTTAGCTAAGGATTTAAGGATAGAAAGTGATTTCGGACTTGGTTCTTAAAGGACTCCAGCGTACGAGCTCTCTTAATACTCTCAGGGAGAGAGTTCCAAAGCCGAACGGCATATGCGGGAAAAGAGTATGAAAGAAAATCAGTACTGAAGGGTGGAATATCAAGAGTTAAATTAAAATTCGATCGTAAAACACGACTCGAAGAAGCGGACCGAAAAGAGAACCGTGACTTTAGATATGATGGGGAAGTTGGAAGAAACAAAACATTGTAAAGTAGGGATAAAACATGTAAATCTCTCCGCTGGCGAATTGGAAGCCATTTAAGTTGAGAACGATAGTAGCTTAGTTGCGTAGGGGGAGAGGACACTCTTACGACATCCCTAGAAAAATAGAAGCGACCCGTGTATTCTAGAATCCTTCGACGTACAAACTCTGATTGATTCAAGTATTTTAAATTTAGATAAAGTTAATGTCCCAAGCAGACTTTAACGTCAAAGAGTAACTTTTAGTTATTGCCTAAACAAGGAATAGGTATCCTATCAATTTCACCTTGGCATACTCTCATGAGTTTCTCGATCACAGTATTCTAATGCGTTACTTGATCGTACAGTCAATTTGTTATTATCACATTATTACCACCAAACAGCGCCGAGTTTGACGTCAAACGAAACAAGATTACTTGCCAGCGCTGTGGCCTTACCACATTATGTATAGAGTAAGATTAAACAATGTGCGAGAGTGACACTATGTTAGCAAAACGTATTACGCTCTCTCGCTCTGCCAACGGATTGTCTTTGTTATAAGTAATCATGGTATCCCGCCTATTAACACGCGTCTCTTTCAAAGCTTATTGGCAAATTGAGCGGTTCAAAGCAATATTGCTATAATTTCGTCTATTAATCATCCATTATCGAAACCCCATTTAGTTCCGTCTCTAAGGCCCGGAGTCGTGAAACAACCGATAAAGTCAAAGTCAAAAGTCTCCACTCAGTTTCAGTTGATACAACTGAACGAACATGTATGAGTATTATGTTTGTATGGCGCGATCGAAGCGGGGTTGTGCAAGGCTCGGAACCGGTTTGAAATAAGTAATACCGGTTAATCTCAGTTTATTTCGGTTTTGCTCCGATCTCTTCTTGAGAACGCAAGGGTTTTAAGAAGTTTACTATAACGTAAATAAACCGGTTTAAATCGTCAATCGGCGGATTGTATTTTATTGTGTTATTGACTTGAAGACGAGTACGGCCGCGCAGTACCTACTACTTTAGCACTATGATTTATTCTGTGCCAGCACGTTTTAATGTAGACGTACCTACCCTGAAGTCTGATTTGCGCAGTGGATTTACAAACCACGATCATTTGTAACTATTGAAGATGTATAATTATTATATAGGTACATACTTTAATTGTGACGACGTAAACAACACTAATTGAAACTGTGAAGAAGTAAAGTAGGTACTTAGAGGTGCCGGAAAACATCTTCAACATTTTCACAGTTAAAAAAATAAGGTAGAAGGCCCAGTACTCGTCAGGTTTTGAACTTTGCTGACTTTGGAGCTGTGTTACAGTAAACCTTGTAGACTTAATAATCTAAAACTTCGATAGCTTGCTAAAATATTTATTGAAGTTTTCAGAGGTATACGTGGTTTTTAAATAAACTAAATAAATAATTTATTGTAATATAAAAAAGTAAAAAGGAGCCAATTGTACCAGTAGTCGGCAGGTTTGTCCTAGTAACCGTCATGTTGACCCAAAAGTCGTCAATGTTTCACGCAACCTTGAACTTTATTGCTATACGTTAAAGCTTCCATTATAATCATTACGAAAAGAATATATATGTTCATTTCATTAAGAACATATGATAACATATGATAAAACATGATAAGAATATATATGTACATATTATTGTTATAAAGTACGTTATAGTAAAATAATGCAATATTTATTTGTTTATTTATATATATTATAAATGTAGTCTTACATATTATAAAGGTAGTCATAAAGATTGCAGATCCCAGACTAATATTTTATTATAAATAAATTGCGAAAACCAAAGAGTATATTCAATGTAAAAGTATTAATAGACATTTTCTTTTTTGAGTTTGACAAACTGATTATTGTTTCGAAAATCATATGTCGACCAATCCGCGCTGGACCAGCGTGGTTGAGTAAGGCCTACACACCCTAACTTTGGGTAGGCTCGAGCCCCTCGGTGGGAACGTATATGAGCTGTTATGACGAATCATATAATCATAGTCTTCCTTATTTGTTTTAAAGGCCGAAAATCTTCCACATCCAACCGTTGTAGTATTTGCAGCGGAGCGGGCGCGGGAGGAGGACTCTCAAGCCACCCCGCTACGTAGTTGGCGGTTGGGTAGGGGGAGGCGCGCCTTCTTAGGTGCGCACCTACTACCCTAAGCGGCCAGGAAGCATTTAGGCCCAACCGACTGCCAATCGGCTGGGAGATATTACGTTTCCTACCTGGTCGTCCGTCTGGGGGATCACAACCGAGCAACCTGGTCACCCATTCCTTGGCGAGTCCCAGCTCGTTTATACTGCTGGGCCTGTTCCTAAGGGGTGTATTCGGGGAATGACCAGTTTAATCTCGAGCGTACCTCCACCAGAGGTGGAAAGGTACCGGAGGCCTGTTTAGCCGGGCATGGGGTTTTTACCCGAGTCCTACGGCATATCCAAGGGACAGCCTTGACAGCTACAGTCCCTTGTAAATTATGAAGAGATTCCCCCGCCCCAAAAAATTCGAAAAACGAAACATGAGTACATGGCAGGATCGAACCACGGACCTCCCGAACATTGTACTAATCGAGTTGGATTCATCATTTACCTCTCTCTGGAAGTTGAGCTTACCGAGCTGGACTATTTGCCCTAGGTAAAGATATTTGTTAACAACTTCCGATGTCGAGTATCCATCCTTCACAGGAGTGGGCACCTACTAGATGGGAATTCGACACGTTTTAAATCTCGTTCACATTCATTTTAAGTCCCACTTGATGGAAATCTACAGAGGTCTTAATGACTACGAAATCATCAACTAAACGAATATGAGTCATGATCTCGCTGTTTATTTTGGTTCCGAATCTTCTCCAGTCCAAAAGCTTGAATTCATACTCCAATGCATCTGTGAATAGTTTAGACGATATAACGTTGCCCTGTCTCTAACCTCGCTAAAGTAGCATTGGTTTCAAGTTTTGGTCTTGAAGACAGACTGACATAGTGATGTTTTCGTTTCAATGACTGCAGGATTTGGGTGTACAGATCAGTCCATTTCGACACTTCTGGAGTAACCTAAGCGCGGCCCAAGTCTCGACAGAATTGAAGGCTTTCGCATAGTCCACAAACGCTAAGCATAGAGGCAGATCATACTCCTCGGTCTTCTGTATAACCTGCAGCAGCGAATGAATGTGGTCTATGGTACTATTGCCTTTGCGGAATCCGGCTTGTTCGGGAGGCTTGTTGTTCATGAACTGCTTGAGAGCCAAACAATCTTGTACAGACAGGTTTAATAAAAACTATTAGTTTGATATATAATATATCATATCATAGACTCCACTGGAATTAGTAGTGAATCTTACCAAACTTCCTAAGTGCTACTTGCACCCCACCAGCCCGTACTGGGCCAGCGTGGCGGGAGAAGGCCCAAAACCTCCCCAAAAATGGATCGAACTACCCAAAGGCCCCAAGTGCCCGGCGGTCCCGGAGGCCGTGTCGACAGTGACGGTCGTCGACCTGGCGCTAGGACCTGGGGTGCAGACCTGGGGTGAAGAATCCCCGGGCGGCGAAAACCTCCCGTCAAACGACCTTGGCCCTGGCAACATATAACGCGCGTACACTGTGGACCGAGTAGAAGCTGCTGAAACTAAAGGAGGAATTGAGCAGGATTCATTGGAGTATTCTGGGACTATCCGTAGTTCGAGTAGAGGATGAGAACATGATGGTCCTTAAATCCAGCAACCTGCTCTATTTTCGGGAGGCCGAAGACCTGTCCCAAGGTGGTGTCGGGTTTATTCTCCATAAGTCTCTAGTGAACAACGTGGTACAGATCGGAAGTGTGTCGAATAGGGTGGCATACCTTATACTCAGAATAACCAAACGGTATTCGCTAAAGGTCATACACGTCTACGCCCCGACCTTGACCCACCCCGACGAGGAAGTGAAAGCTATTTATGTCGTTGTCGACATTTCTCGGACAATACACCCTTCCAAGACTCACTACACCGTTGTCATGGGAGACTTCAACGCAAGGCTAGGCAAGCGGGGCGATAATGAGTTGAAAGTGGGGCAATTTGGAGCTGGAATCCGGAATTATCGAGGTCAAATGCTAGCCGATTACATGGAGAGAAAAGGACTCTATAATAATGAACTCTTTCTTCAAAAAGCGGCTGCATCGAAAATGTAGGTACCTAGAAAAGTCCGGATTGACAAAAAATAAGATTGACTTCAGCATGTTGACTAAGACCAAATATTTAATGACGTCTCAATGATCAATTCGTTTAACACAGGGAGCGATCACCGAACGGTAAGAGGCGCATTGAATTTTAACATAAAAGCGGAACGGTATCGCCTGGTGAAGTCTACGCTCCGTCCCTAAGCAATCCAGATCCAAAACCCCGAGCGTTTTCAACTCGAATTGCAAAATCGCTTTGATTGCCTGGAGGACTGCACGGATGTAGACATTTATAATGACAGGGTTCTGGAAGCTGTCCTTACGGTAGGTGCAAAGTTTTGCAAACCCAGCCGTACTAAGCAAAGAAGTAACGGAGCCGACAGATAAGCTGACGGAGGAATGGCGTGGAATGGGTCTGTAGTCTTCTGAAGGTTCTCGTCGGCAACTTAACAAACAGTTCTCTAAGTGTCTGACTCGCGACATACGCTGTTTTAATACGGAACGTATTAAAGAGGCCATCGAGTAGAACAATGGCTCCAATGTGTTCACAAGTGCCGTGCTTAGATCACTCCAGAGGTGCCAAAAAGACTATCGGTACATCCAAGTGTTGCGGTCATTATACGAAAACACCACCATGTCAGTCCGCCTTCAGGACCAAAACTCGAAACCAGTACCACTTCAGCGCAGTGTGAGACAGGGTGACGTTATATCGCCGAAACTGTTCACGCTGCATTGGAGGCTGTATTTAAGATTTTGAACTGGAGAGGACTCGGCATCAACATAAACGACTCAAGTACAAGACACAATTTCGTTTAGCTGATGATATCGTAGTCATGGCTGAGACCGTGGAGGATCTAGGCACAATGGTCGAAGACCCCTGTAGAGTTTCCCAACAAGTGGGTCTTAAAATGAACACGGACAAGACTAAAATAATGTCGAATTCCCGTGTAGTACCCACTCCTGTGCATGTTGGAGACTCTACGCTGGAAGCTGTTGACGAATATGTTTACCTGGGGCAAATAGTCCAGCTCGGTAAGTCTAACTTCCGGAAAGAGGTAAGTCGTCCAACTCGGCTGGGCAGCGTTCGGGAAGCTAAGCAGCATATTCTCGGTTCATCTGCCGTAGTTTCTCAAGACGAAAGTCTTCAATTTGTGCGTGTTGCCAGTGATGACGTACGGAAATGAGAAGTGGCTGCTTACAGTGGGTCCCATACGAAGGCTCAAAGTAACTCAAAGGGCAATGGAGAAATCTATGCTCGGGTTTTCTCTACATGATCACATCAGAAATAATGAAATCCGTAGAAGAACTAGAGTTACCTAAATTATCCAAAGAATTGCAAACCTTAAATGGCAGTGGCGGGATACATTGCTCGCAGGACTGACGGCCGTTAGGGCAGAAACCGGACGGTACCGGATGTATAAGGATCTCCATAGCAATCGGTATGGAGATCTTTGGAGAAGGCCTATGTCCAACAGTTGGCGTCTCATGGCTAAAATGATGATGATGATGAACCAAAATGCTTATCTCACGAGTCATGGATCTTTGATTTAAGTAAGTTTGAATTCTAATATTTATACATACTGGAATTTTAATACGATCTAGCATTTACAGATTGCTTTTCAATATGAGACCAACCTCGAAATGAAGAAAAAAAATCATCTGTTTCATAGAAAAGTTACATTGCTCGCAGGACTGACGGCCGTTAGGGCGGAAACCGGACGGTACCGGATGTATAAGGATCTCCATAGTAATCGGTATGGAGATCTTTGGAGAAGGCCTATGTCCAACAGTGGGCGTCTCATGGCTAAAATGATGATGATGATGAACCAAAATGCTTATCTCACGAGTCATGGATCTTTAATTTAAGTAAGTTTGAATTCTAATATTTATATATACTGGAATTTTAATACGATCTAGCATTTATAGATTGCTTTTCAATATGAGACCAACCTCGATATGAAGAAAAAATCATCTGTTTCATAGAAAAGTTCAATACTTGCTCGATCAAAATGTATGTAACAGTTAATTATTTTTTGTAATTTAAAAGTAGGTCCCATAAAAAAGGAAGTCTATAAATGTTACTCAACCATATAAAAATGTAATCATAATAATGAAACTGTTATACTAATATAACTAATACAAAATTTCAAGAAATTATTGGAATTTAAAAAAAGCTGTACAAATTGATTCAAACGAATATCGTACATAATTTAAGGTAATAAGAGCGCTATGATGGCTTAGGTACAATTGTAAGGAACGTCCCCTTATCCGTCGTTATCTAAAAGATTTTCTATAATGCCAATGGAAAATAAAACTTAATACCGAGAATTAAGGTAACGATGACGGGTTAAGGTACTTTTGGTAATGCTCGCTCCAGTATCCGTCAAAACTACATAAATTTTGACGAGTATTGGGCAAAACAGGAATAAGCGAGCACCAATTAATGTCACATGCAATAAAAAAATAAATTCTCACGACATAGCACAGATTAATAGGTATAGTATTAGAAAATGTATTGTACAATCTTTAAAAAATAAACACACTTGCCGTATAAATATCCCAAGCGAAATATTATGTAAAAAATAGGAGCCGGTTGTTGCTCAGTTTAGTTGCCGAACTATACCTTTTCCACATTTTTTTCTGAGTTCACACATTTAGCACCTCGAAATTTAGACGCAATTACAATTTTAATGCAGTGTTGCAAATATAATAGAACATTATATTACTGTGATTGTATTTCAATAACAATTCTTTCATTTACGGTTGTTGGAAACATTATAAGCCCCTTTTCAAGTGTAGGTATAGGTACCTGACGAGTATTGGGACACTGACGAGTATACCAGCGTTTACCTTACTTGCGCTGTTGCAGTATTTAGTATAAAAGCTTTTACTGCGCATGTACTTTTTATCTGTGAAAATGTTCAAGATGTTTGCCGGCACCTATAATAATACTAAACAGTGTCAATCTTGTTCGTATAACTGGTTTTTATTACTCCAAATAGGTTTATTAATAAAAATCTTTATGTAAAAACTCTTTCAAGAACCGTTTAAAATTATTTCACAAAATGTATATTCCGGATTCCATAACTAAAATAACTAAAATTTACGTCACTATTGAATTATCAGGATATTGTAGTATGTGAACAAATTGCATCGCGAAATGTGTTTATCAGTGATTAAAGCTGTTTCATTGAAACGCAGTATTTATTAGCAGAACTAGGCCCCTGTACAACTATCACCATCACCCCGCGACCAAATCTAAAATAGCGAAAAAACAACAGCTTTTAGAAAACGTGTAGGCAGGCAGGCACAAAGCGCTCAAGATAGTTAAGAAATCGTTTACATTTCAAAATTTATATATTAATTAAAGCGCGATTCCCGGGCGATACGATAATTGCTGGTATTCCTTCGCTACGTAGAAACTTTAATTAACGGGATCTTTGTTTCGTTAGAGCTAAAAATTAATAGATCACGCTTCAAATAGCCTAGAGAGAAAACAAAACGAATTTTCTAAGTATTTATATTTCATGATGAAGTTTCTTTACTTTATAGTAAGTATACAAAAAGTGGTTCCGCAGATTCATTATAAATCTTAGGGTCGAGCCATAATAGTCAGTCTACTGGCGATCGGCAAGCGTATTATCGATCTTTAGAGACAGTCGTAATTGCTGCTATTGTACAATTAAAATTATTGCTTATAAATCGCAAATTCGTATTATGGAACGTTGGATTGCGCTACGATAGCGCCACGTGCGAGCGACTGACGAACTAAAAATGGACGTCAACGCTTGGACACAGCGATTTGGTCGTTGATCGCGTTCCCATTGTACAATTAGCAACCGGTTGCACTTTTCTCATTGATTTAGTACTTCCAAAAGTAGATAACGCATGAACGTTCGAAAAGGGGCCGGTGAAGAACTGCCCAATCGCGACTCGTGCAGTTCTTTTCTATAGTAAGTGATTAGCTGTCGGCACGTCAACATGCCGAAGTACTCATTCAAAAGTTGTGGTAACAATAGCTAGAAACGGCAGAAAATAGACGGAATTTTATATTTTGTGTGAGTAAACTCATTACACATCTTATCATGTATTCAAATATTCGATTTATACGTAAAAACCAATCAAAAACAGTTATTTTAATAATAAACATGTCGCTTTGCGTCAGTGTCAGTACATCACAATCGTCTCGCTCGCACGGGCGTCGTATCACGATGTGTTGTCTCATTCATGCGTTGTAGCGACATATACCTACGCGATAAGCAATTGCGAGCATTATTTATGTTTGAGAGTATAAAGTTGATATTTTCTTGTAGCAATAATTACTAAAAGGTCAATTTTAAAATGTTTGATCTGTGGCTAGGTATGAAATGATGTAACTTCCCACTATTGTACTTAATTAGTTGTAATTGTAAAATAGTTGCCGTAATAATGCAGAATAAGGTTGAATTCGACAAATACGGTACTTTCTTTATGGTAGTTATATTTTATTCGGGCGTACATATTCAAGTATATATCAGCGAGTACAAATGTGTAGTCGATTAGGTGACGGATTTCAAGCGCGTTTTTGTATGAACTGCTCTATCTACGTTTGGTAGTAAATCAATGACTTTGCCGTAATAATAAGCCTGTCGAGATGCGAGGCGGGACGCGACGAACGATGCGACGAGCGATTTACAATAGCTATGCGTATCGATAACTCGATTGAGTGGAATCGGATCGATTAAGCGCGACATTGGATCCTTACTGCTGTATTTAATTAGTTTTAGACAACGCATTACTTTATTTATTGGTTATTATGAAACACCGTGTATAAGTTGTTCATTGCGTTCGTTCGTTCGGCTCGTTCGTAGATTAGGCTAAATAGGCTTCTTAAGAACTAATTCAAGTGGAAACACGTTCATTCTCCTTAATGGATCCGTGAATACTCGGAAAATTTAATAATTCGACTGCGTGTAGGTAACACATAAAATATTAAAAAGCTCACCGAAAATTAATTGCAGCCGTCATCTGCGAATATCATGTAATCCATAATAATTACTGAGCTGGATTAGGGTTTCGTAATTTCCGTAGAATAAGCAAGGATTTTAAGGTAGAGAGCGAAGCTACATACTCAAAATACAATTTACTTTAATGTCATTTTCAGGTGAGCTTTTTATATTTTTACGGCTTATATCTGTCGATAACGCTTATGTCTGATATTGGCATGCTATATTCTCTCCGCGTGCATCAGAGTTACAAAAGATACGAAAAAGCACTCAGACTAAAGCCCATCACACACAGTGAAGATAATATATATTATAGCATCTAATATAAAAATATATTATCTTAAAGGACCACACACAGCTAAGATACGATAATATATCGCAACTGCATCATTGTATTAGAGGCAGTCTTGCAAGTCGCCCGTTTCGTTCCTTATACAGAGTGTTTTTTTTGCCATGAACCGCATACAAATCTGACTGCTGTTGCTAGAATCTAGATGTATAAGTACTTGACAGGTTGTCTAATGACGAATGGGACAGTGAATTTGATCATATATGTATTGCGTCGAGATAAAAAAATTAAATGTAAAAAACCTTTTTAAAAACAAGCTTTTACTTTTATTTTATTTTTTTTATATTTTTTTGTGCATATACTTACAAATATGTTACAAGATAACTGAGATAGATGCCACAAAACCTTTAATAGGTTTGACTTGGCATCCTGATATTCGAAGCTTATTGTATACCTATATTATTGTTATTAAAAATTACCTTTTTTTTACATGGGTACCTGTCTTAAATGAAAAATACAAAAAGCAATTCACAAAACATAACATTCACAATACCAGCCAAAGAAAACAAATATTTTTACAATGCTAAGCGGGTAACTATATACAGGGTCCGGCAGAAGTCATGACACGAAAGTAGAGGGCTTTTGTTTAGGCTGTGGTGGGAGTAGAAGAGTGGGATTGCGTGCGTTGTGTAGCTTCGACGTTGCCATTTTCAGTATTCGACATGTCGTGGTCGGGTAAACAACGTGCGCTCGTTGTAAAGTGTTTTTTCAAAATGGCGACTCGCCTATAAAAACGCAGCGTGCTCTGCGCACAACGCTTGACCTTGGTCGACACGATCCTGTTCCCAGCCGCAGAACAATTAAACGTTGGGTAGATAATTGTAATGAAACTGGATCTACTGAAGACAAAAAGAAAAGTGGCAGACCCCTTACAGCCAGAACACCTGAAAATGTTGAGGCTGTAAGGAACTCCTTTCTTAAGTCACCTCATCGTTCTGCCAAGAAACATGCAAGCGCCCTTGGTTTATCAGATCGAACAGTGAGACGAATTTTGCATCTCGACCTTAAATTCCATCCTTACAAAATGGCTAAAGTCCAGGAATTGCTACCCAGGGACCAAAAAACTCGAGTGGAGAGCTGTCGAAGAATATTGGACACAATTCCGGTGGGTGCATTTTTGCTTACAAGCGACGAAGCTCATTTTCACTTGTGTGGAACTGTGAACAAGCAAAACATGCGATACTGGGCACCTGAAAACCCCCACGAAATTCATCAAAGTCCTCTACACAGTTTAAAGGTTACTGTTTGGTGCGCAGTTTCCCGTTTTGGGGTCATTGGCCCTTATTTTTTCGAAGAGAGAGGCCAAACAGTGACAGTCACTTCTGATTGCTATGTGGCCATGTTGAGGGACTTTTTTCAACCCAGACTCGCAGAATTCAAACAAGAAATTGACGAGGAAGACTTAGATGAGGTTTGGTTCCAATAGGACGGCGCTACGGCCCACACAGCCACTCGATCAATGGCATTGGTGCGCAAGCTGTTCCCGGCCCATGCCATCTCCCGCAAAGGAGACATGAATTGGCCCCCAAGGTCCCCCGATCTCGCCCCGTGTGATTTTTTTCTGTGGGGACACTTAAAGGCAGAAGTCTACAAACACCGCCCTAAAAACTTGGAAGAACTTAAAGCCGCAATAATTCAAGAAATCGCAGCAATTCCACGGGAAATGACCGAGCGAGCTATGCGAAGTTTTCGTTTCCGCCTTCAAGCCTGTATCACCAACGAAGGTCGTCATATGCCAGAAATGGTATATCATACATAAATTGCAAATCTTATGGAATGTATTAAATATAAAAAATATTGAATTCGAGTACGTTTTCGTGTTTTTATTGTACTTTATTTTCGTGTCATGACTTCTGCCGGACCCTGTATTAAAGGAATCAGCAGGGGCCCACTTACTATGAGTTCCAAAATACGCCCCGCTCCAGCGAGTGAACGAGACAGCTCCATACACTAAGTAAAGCGCTGTCTCGTCCATCCACCGAAACAAAGCTGACTTTAGGAGATCATAGTACACCACCTGTGCATGCGCATGACGAGTGCAAACCGATCGCTAATGTAAACAAGTCTTGCTGCAAGCCTATACAGAATGTTCAATATTATAGCCGATTTTTTTTCGTGATTTGATTTTTTTTAAAATTATTATTTGTGGTAAAGGTAGTTTTGTACAATCAGTATTATAGCCATATATAAACAGAGAAAGAAAGAAAAAAAATTTTTTTTTTAAATAATCTTAATAACAGATATGCATAATTTATATATAATATTATCTATTTATTTATATATAAATAGATAATGTTAAGATTTATAATTAATTTACATTGTAAAATATATCATTGAAATTAATGTTATGTATATTTTAATAGGTTTAGATAAGTTCATTATTCATATTTTGCAAATAAAATTGTTTCAGTTTGAATTTCATATACTTCTTGTTTATTGTGTCTCTCAGATTAACAGGTAACTTATTATAAAGTCTGGGTATTATATAGTCACGTGCTCGCCTACCGTAGTTATTCGTTGTTGTTTTAGTGATCATGTCTTTTCTGCAGGCTAGTCTTGTATTTATTTTATGGTTGATCGGGCTCAAAAACTGTTGGTTGTTCATGGGTTGTTCTGTTAGTAAAGCGTATTCAACTTTTTCATGAACCGGCATTACCTCGCAGTAGCTGAATAAGGCGCGATAGTTATCTTTATGTTTTTCTTTAACTTTTGTCGGTACTATTAATTTGAGTAATCTTACTTGTAAGTTGTAAATTTGATTAAGGTAAGTTTTATATGTGCGTCCGTAACTACTTATACCATACGATATAACTGATTCTGCCAGAGCGATGTAAAGATTTCTAAGGACTTTGAACGGAACTTTGTTCTTTATTAAATATATTTTTGATAGAAGAGCTCGTAATTTGTCACACAACATGTCTATATGGAATGACCAGTTAAACCTGTCATCTACAATTACCCCTAGGTATTTGGCCTTTTTAACTTGCTCTATGGTGTTACATCCGCCCGAGCAATGTCTTCCTTTGTACATATGTAAGCAAGTATGATTGTGGGAAATTAATTTAACAGTTTGCGGCCCTCGCGTGTTATGTACAGATCTTACATGCATCAGTCAAATCAAATCAAATCAAAATCAAAAATCAAAAATAAATTTATTAACTACACGTAGCTTTTAGAATGTGTGGGTCTCTTCTTTTAAGTTTAAAAAAAACCTGTATTAGAAAAGACCCCTCTCTTTTCTGTACAACAATATGACAATTATTTATAACATAGGAAGTTTCTAGTATATTTATAAGGTTTATAATTTAACTTAATTATAATAACTTAATAATAAGGGTACATACTTTATATAAAGTATCAGTGAAGTCTTATCGGCATTTAATACTAGCCCAGCATCATGAGACCACATGCTCAACGCCGTATAATCTTCTTGCAATTTTTTCAGCGCTGTTGCTATATTTATGTCAGCACTAATAAGGCACGTATCATCTGCATACTGGTAAATTTGACAGTGTTTAATGACATGTTTCATGTCATTAACATACGTTAAGTAGTGTAGCGGGCCCAGTACTGATCCCTGAGCGGTACCAACTGTAATCTTAACAAGTTCGCTTGTGGTTTTACCTACTTTGACCCTATACGCTCTACCAGAAAGATAATCTTTACACCAATTTAGCAGAGGTACACGTATTCCTGTAGCAGCTAATCTTTCAATTAGCTGATCATGTTTTAGAGTATCAAATGCCTTGCTATAGTCAATAAATAGAAGTAGCACATTCTTTTTATTGTCCAGATGTGAATTAACCGAGTCCGTAAATTCCATGAGAAGAATCGAAGTACTCATTTTTGACCGAAACCCATATTGAGTACTGGTTAAAATTTCGTTATTTTCATAGTAGTTATAGATTTCACCTGCTATATATTTTTCTACAATTTTGTCTATTATGGGGAGCAATGTAATAGGACGATAGTTGGAATATTGGTCTGTGTTACCTTTTTTAAATACGGGTCTGACTAAACCATTTTTTAGTTCTGAAGGATATATACCTTTCATTACACTTGTATTTATAAGGTTTTTTATAGCGCCGACTATTTTGTCCCCTATCAATTTAATGTCTATCGCTCGTATTTCGTCTATACCAGGTGCCTTTCTCGAACTTAATGATTTTATTATTTTAGATATATCTTTAGTTTTCGCTTTTCTAAACAACATTGACTTGTTTTCAGTTTTTAGGTAATCCGCTTTGCTTAGCAGAGGAACATTACATTTTGGTACTATATCCGAGACTGTCTTCTGGGATTCAACCGCAAAATTTTGAACTATTACATTTTCATCATTCGTGTGTTTACTAAAAGCTTTGAATATTATATCCTCTATAGATTTAGTTATATTTCCCATGAGATTATTAAGTATTTTCCATGACTTACGGGGGTCATTTTTATTTAATGATATTGTATTAGCTATGTATTTGTTACGTGATTTTTCTATTAATTTGTGTGACCTGTTCCTTAGTTTATTGTATTCAAGACGCAATAATCTGTTGGTAGGATCTTTTAAGTATTTTATAAAGCATTCATCAGTTTCATTACATTTCTTCTTAAGAGGATTGTGAAGTAATCGTGCGCGGCGCGAGTAGGTATTTTCTAAAATGCTATCTGTTTCACACCGCTCGGCCTCCCGTCTGGCGTTTACACCACAAATACAACACGCGCAAATTCTCACGCACACAACGACAGCAGCGCGCGAATCCTCGGCGCGAGAACTCGAGATCATTATTTTACCGTTTGTAATGTTTTGCGTTGCTTAGGTATTCCTGACTGCCTTTCCGCTCGCAACTTTGCCTTCGTTATTTTCGTTTTTCGTGAGGGAATTTTGTCAATATTACTGAGTGATAATGTAGCATTCTATTAGTAATTTTTTTTAAATCAACCTAGTAGGTTTTAAAAATAAAAAATATGATAAATAAAAATAGCTTTATTTCTAAAAATCATTTTAACAATAATTACGCCGAGACTTCCCAGTGAGCTAATTTTTGAGTTTATTCATTACAAACCAAAATACAAAATCTTCTTTCTTTATAATATTTTAGTAGATAAGTTTCGTAAATTATTTCAGTATTCCTTTGAAATTTATAGTATAGGCACTTGGTATCCCTACCAAGTCCTACTTTATAGGACTGAGCTGTTATGGATTTAAAAAATATAAAGTAATAATTATGCATCAAATAAAAAATACCTCTCTTTTTTATACACCAATCTTGGGTAGTTATACTAATAGTCTTAGAATTCTAATTTTTACCACCTCCGTGGTCTAGTGGTTGAGGCCACCGGATGTTGATCGGGAGGTCCGCCCGGCGGGGTTCAATTCGTTGGGTTCGTCCGGACTACAAGAACACTGAAAAGTTAGAAATAATATAAGAATAGGTACAGACAAAATCACACATCATTATTGAAGACGGTGCCAAATTTTAAGACTTTCTAGGAGATCATCGTTTGGCACCGACTTCAATATATAAATGTAATGTTGTTTGTACCTATTCTTACACTATTTTTAACTTTTCAGTGTTTTTATTTTTATTTTTTGTAAAATATTTTTTTTTGTTTAACTTTTTAGTGAAAGAAACCCTAATTAAATTAGGGTATCCCTCGATTTTCATAGGATCCCATGATCAGAACCTGATTTTGGTGACCTAGGGACCACCCTAGGAGTATACTCTACCGAATACAAAAAGAATTTTGAAAATCGGTCCACAATTGGCGGAGTAATCGCGTAACATACACACAAAACGGTTGACACGGTTAGCGCAGAAGCCGAACGATCGCCTACTGCGCAACAGGTCGCGGGTTCGATTCCCGCACGGGACAGATGTTTTGTATGGCCTACAGAAATTTGTTCCGGTCTGGGCGTATGTGCATGTGATATTCTATGTTTGTAACTGCACCCACGACAGAGGAGAAAATCCTAGTGTGGGGCGACGTTTTTATAAAAAAAAAACACGTTGGACGCACCTAAAAATTTAAGGATTTCCCTCCATTTTTATGGGATCCCATCCCACCGTGGGACCACCATTGGAGTATAATCTTGAGAATACAAAAAGATCAATTTTGAAAATCTGTCTGCAATTGGCGGCGTAATCGCGTAACATACACAAAAAAAAATCATACGCATCGAATTGAGAAACTTCTTTTTTGAAGTTGGTTAAAAAATACCTATTAGTATATGTAATCAGCTGCTTTAAATTTTATAGTTAAAATGAAAAGAAAAACTTCAAAACCGTACGAAGGGTGCCTTCTTCCCACATATGCCTACCCCGCCTACCCTACATACTCGTATATTATTTAGGTACTTTGTCGTTTGTATTTTTTATACAATCATAGATTCCATAACGCGAGTAAAACCTTAGAGCCCAGCTTTAGAGGAATAAAATTCAAATAAAATAATATTAAAAATAACGCTACTTGCATAGTCTATTACACGTTTTTAGCTGCTCCAACTTCATACATTGCATAACAAATACCTATCACAGGAAACAAAATACGAATTTATTTTGATTTGGTTTCTTTATATATTTATCATAACAAACAACTACTTACATACTTACATTTTTTTCCATTTTTGGTTTTGGGAATTTACAGTAAAGTTAACAGGCTACAGGCTAACCCTTAAATAAGGAAATTTGTATTGATATAAAATCTTTAAAATAAAACACTAAAATCAATAAACGTATTCAAAAAGATATTTACTTTTTCATGTATAAGGTATTTGTGAAGATTAATAGTTCCGACTTGAGTTATAACTTTGACTATTGATCGATATATCGATATTACTTTCTCCTCCCTAGGCGACAATAACTACGATAACATTATGTCACATCACTATCACTACATTGTACCCCTGCCCCCGACCCGTATCGTGCGATAGAGAGAGTTGCAAGAAATGGTCGAAATTGCCTACAATTCCTGTTTGAAATATTGTTTCGGGCGATAACTGTTTTACCCCCCTTAACCTTTATGAAATTAGACGATTTTGGTGTCATTAGATTCAGTATACCTTAATCTATGTTTGTACGTTTTGCTTTTTTTGTAATTCAGTATAATTTAGTCAAAAAAAGACAAAAATGCTCAAGGTAGTTTTTAAGTCGAAAATATAGATATTTAGATTCTAATAACTTATATTCTGAGCAATATTTCTTCAAAATCAAAACGTACAAACCTAGTTTTTCATTATATCTACAAGATTTCCAAAAATAATGAAAATTTGACTATGTTTAGAGGGAGAAAAGCGTTATCGCTTTTTGTATGAAAATTTACAGCTTCACAATCCTCTTAATTTTTTTATTTATCCATTTTTCGCTATTACGGTTGGAATCAGATGAAACCTTTTTTGTGTAAGTTGAACATTTGTATGCTTTATCAAACTTATCTTTAATAAAATTATATATTTTATTTGGGCAATTCATGGATTCGGTCAATTCCCAATCTGTTTTATTCAGTTCTTTGTATAAGGTATCGTGATCAATAAAAGGAATTATTTTCGGAGCACGCTGTATAGGACGTATACCAGACAACGTAGTCACAACCATTCGGTGATCGGCCAATACTGTGCCGAGCGCCCCCGAGTAAAGATCCTCCGTGCAATTACGGACAAAAATATGATCAATACATGTATTACTAACTTGTCCTTTGATCATCTCAATTCTTGTGTAATCCGATATAGTGCACTGAAGACCTTTCTCAGACAGTAGATTTATATAGCGCTCTGTTATGACATTTTTGTTTTTTAGGTCGATGTTTATATCACCCAACAAAATGAAGTTTTCATCGAAACAGTGTTTGCTAAGTATTTGTGGAAGTTCCGTTTTAAGAAACAAATGCTTGCTGCTACTGGGAGGTCTATGTAGTGCACAGATAACTATGGAGAATTTGTGTGACATTGTGGTTCTTCCTATTAGGCATTCACTGTGTAGGGTGTGATGTGTGAGTGTTGTGAATGAGTGAATTTATCGTACATAAATTATGATTCCTCCACCTTTACGATTTTTTCTTAATTTAACATGCATTGAATAGCCTTTTAGAGTGAACATATTACTGAGACTGTCGGATATATTGACTTCTGTTAGGACAATGACATCAATAAGATTTTGAAATTTACTGACCTGATAAACTAATTGTGGGTAATTTTTTATTAACGATCTTATGTTAATATGAAGCACAGTGAAATTATTTTTGGCTGGTATTGATGAGAAGTAAACATCTAAGTTGGGGCAGTCAAATAATTCATAGTCATCATTGCAGTTAGCCATTTTTGACCACTAAGAATTAAACAGCGGCGCTTAGGTTTTAAATTTAAGATAGGAGATGTTTAATATCTTCTTCGAACCGAACTGCCTTGATTTTGCTGTTGTCGTCTTTGCGCACCAATATCTTCCCCTCAGTACTAGTCCAAATGTACTTATATTTATCTTTTAGCTGCTGTTTAGCCTTATATAAGAGGGTTTTACTGTAGGTGGTTAGAGCATGACGCACAATAACATTTTTTTGCGCATTATCAATATTACATTTAGGCATAAGATCTGATAGTTTTAGTCTAGCCGTTTTCGACATTTTAACCCACGGGCAGGGATCACAATAATCTTTTAATTCCACCATTATAACCCCATCAGATTTACCTTTTGCTCGCTTGAAATGTTTCACCTCGTCCTTATTTTGGTTTAGTTTTGTTGCTATCATTTTTGTTATCACCTCCAGGGGGGTTATTGTCTAAGAAAAAATCTATCGCGATCGCTTACAATTTGACAGTCGCATCCCATCCATTACTCCTTTATAAAAGGAAGTCGGTACAGAGTCTTATGTTCACGGCGCAATCTCTGTCAAATTAAAAGCGATCGTGATAGATTTTTTTCTTAGACAATAACCCACCTGGTCTTCTTTGTCCTCGTACGGAATTCCAGCTATTTCGAGGTGCTGCGCAAGGCTTTGTTGTATATCCTCATTTTGCTTTTGTTCCAGAGCCATTATTTTAAGCTCCAGGTGTTTGTTATTATTTTCTAAATGTTCGTTCTTTTTTTCAAGCAATCTTATCTTGGTCCTAAATGCAGTCATTTCTTCACCGTATTCGTCAACCTTATTACCACAATACTCAATAGCTTTTTCTATGTCGCTAAGCTGTTTTCTTATCGCTTTTTCAATGTCCCGCGTAATATTTTGTGTTATTTTCCTCACATCTATTGTCAATCCTTTCGGTGCACATTTCCTGCTTCGTCATCCTCCTGTTCATCATCCTCAGGAACAATCAGTGATGATCTGCGAGGTGATCTGCTATAGCATTCATCGTACATCCATTCGAGTTTCCCGGTCGCCTTGATAGCAGCAAGCTGTTTGTTGGTTAGACTAGCGCATTCCGCATTAGCATGGACCACCATACCACATTTGCTACAGTCGACTCCAGGGCTCTTCTTGATGATAGATTTGTTGCAATGATCACATTTTGGACGAGCCATTTTGGGGGTACTTTTTTAAAAAAGGTTAGGCTAATTTCGGAACACTAGTAACTCTTACGAGTGGCAAGCGATGAACTTAAATGCGCTAAAAATAAAAAAAAACTTTTACTTATTTCACATTTGACACAATTTATATGACATAAAAGCTTGTCGCGAGTTTTACTTGTGTGTAGTAACTTAAAAGTACTTAAAAGAGCACTTTTAAGTACCTACTCGTATTTACTTCGTTTGAAAATCTAATGGATTAAATTATTCACATCAAATTATTTAATTTACTTGTTTATCTACAAAAGTAAATCTCGCGACAAGATTTTATGTCATATAAATTGTGTCAAATGTGAAATGACGTTATAAGTAAAAGTTTATTTTTTATTTTTAGCGCACTTAAGTAAAAGCTTATTTTTAAAAAGGTTTTTTACATTTAATTTATTTTTTACTTTTTAGTTATCACTGGACACGTTTATCAGTCTGTTCATCTCATTCAACGCATCATTGTTGCAAGATCGTTTGCCGGTTAACTTGGAACAGTCTAGCTCTTCAATAAGAAGACCTTCTAATGATTTTACCCTACTTAAGGCCACGTATGCTTGACCAGCAGCGAAGAGCTTTGAGCCTATTTCAAGTTATTCTTAGCAAGACCTTTTATTTGATACCCATATTGTAGGAGTGCATTAAAAATAATTGGTCCGCCATCTTGGGTATGCCGCCATCTTGGATTTAGAATGACGTCACACAGTTAACCATGCATTTTCATCCAAACTGTATGTGTATACAAAATATCTGCTCAATCGGTTAAAGATATCTACTTCAAAATTGATTTTCAAGCTTTAGAAGTCCGCCATATTGGATTATTAGTGATGCCACATTATTTTTCGATTTACTCTTAGCAAGACCTTTTTATTGATACCCATATTGTAAGAGTGCATTAAAAATAATTTGTTGGTGGTGGTAATAATAGGTGGTTGGTTGGTGGTTATCTGCTTCAAAATTGACTTGCAAGATTTCACCCGAACATACATACTTATATACTTACATTGCAAGTTAAAGAAAAGCCTGTAAAAAGCGTAAAATCTGGGAAGAGGACCACTTAAGAACCAAAAAACAGCGCTAGATAGAACATACTGTAGTTTATCTTAAGATAAATATCGCCGAGTATATTAATATATATTTCAATATCTTAAGATATCGTTGCTAGGCTAAGATATCTTTAACGTATCGCTCAGTAGCTTAAGATACTGTAATGTAAAATATATATTATATTAACTGTGTGTGGTGCTCCATTGAAATGTAGGGTTAGCGATACGTCGCAGATAAGATATATTTTATAGTATCTTCATTGTGTGTGATGGGCTTAAGGCTCCTTTCATAGCGCTGCGTGTCGCCGGTCGAGTTGCCTTTCATAGTGTTGCGTGCGCAGTCGACCGGGGTGGACGTGTACAGTCATGGTCACAATTAATAACAAAAGACTTATTTTGATCTCTTTACTACATTACCAAAACAAAATACGCCGTGCCAGTCGAAAAGGAAAATTGTTCATGCATCCTATAACTTCGCAGCGTTTGTTAAGTGGTGCATTCGTAACACTGTTTTCCCCTCCCAATTGCAAGATGATGAAATTAAATTTTTCAATTATTTTAGGATGTTTAGAAGAACGTTTGACGAACTGCTTTTTAAAATTGAAAATAATATAACGTATACCAGTTTATACCGAATAGCTATATCTCCTGCGGAACGCTTGGCAGTCACATTAATCACAAGTGGATAAGTACATACATAAACCAAGTGTATTGAAAAAATTACACAGAAGGCTAAACAACATTTGCTGGATCAGCTAATCTTTACATAGTATATAATAGTAAAAGTAACAAGCTTTTATTATTGCATTGTCACGCAATATACATATGCATGCAAAGTTTCAGCTCAATCGGAAATCGGGAAGTGGGTCAAATTTAGCTTGCAAGATTTAATTACAGACACGGGACAGGTGAAAGAAAATAAAAGCTTGTAATAAATTAATACTCACAAAAATTTAAACAAGCTTTTATTATTGCATTGTCACGCGATATACATTATTCATGCAAAATTTCAGCTCAATCAGAAACCGGGAAGTTGAACCTCTCTTATCAATAATTACGTATCAATTGTCGCCATGATTGTACAAACGCACACGTAGCGCATGCCCAACTCTGAAAGCTCACACGCCGGCACAGAATAGATAATAGTACTACGTACAGAACGGCCACTCACCTCCCCGCACTCATTTCAAATACCTCGTCCTACCCGGCACTTCGTTGTAGACATCACTGACACATAAACAAGGGCGCGCGCGATCGCTCGGACGAATAGACGCGAGCGCCGGCCGATAACAGAGACAGCGCTATGCGGGTGAAAGAGAAGGCAGTCGCTGCACTTCCCGCGTCATTTCGATTGATAACCGCGCACTCAGCCCTACTAGATTCCACGCACACATTTGCGCGTGTACGAACGTCATTTGTTTATGTAGTAGTAATAGGTAATTGATTTGCGAACGTTTTATGGAGTGTCCGGGGTGTGACGCCGGTACTGGCCCGCGCGTCGATCATCGCACGCAGTGCGCGCGGGCCCGGTCCAAGCCCTCGCGCCGGTCGGTGGCCGGTGCGAGTCGCAAAACGCGACCGGCGCACGCAGCACTGTGAAAACACCACTGGCCACATACAAATTCCGCCGGTCGCGTGCGTACGCGACCGGCGTCACGCAACGCTATGAAAGGGGCCTAAAACATGATACAAATACCTATACATGTTACGGGTAATGCCAAAAGATGCAGTAAACTTAGCTTTAGCCGGGTGTAGTATTACCCAAGCCTTTTACGTTAAGTGCATAGCAAGCATGCAAGTAAGCATGCAGTTGGATGCTCCGCTCGTTTCGCTCGCTCCGCTGTGTATAGTCACATTTTTTTTCTTTAGGGCGGGGGAATCTTCTTACGATTCTACAAGGGACTGAAAAGCTGACAAAGCCGCCCCTTGGATATGCCATTGGACTCGGGTAAAAACCCTATATCTGGCTAAACCACCCTCCAATAACGTCCGCCCCCCGTGGAGGCACGCTCAGAATCGGACTAGCCATTCCCCGAACGAACCCCCTGGAGACAGGCCCAGCGGTGCGTTATGATACTGATACCATTAGCTGGGACTGCGCCTAGGGAGGGTCACCATGTTACCACGATGTGACCCCCAAAACGGGCGACCAGGGAGGAAAACGTAATGTCTCCCGGCCGGTTGTCAGTCGAACGGAGTCGAACTGTTCTCGGTTGCTTAGGGTAGTTGGTGGTGCGCGCCCAAGAACGCGCGCCATGCGACGTACCCCAGGTTCCAGAGCAGAGGGCCCAGCACTGAACCGTGGGGTACTTCCACCGCCATTGGCCACCTATAGACACCACCTTCCGCCCCCTCATACACGATTTCTCTCTCGCGGATGTATAGTGACACCGCAACGACAACTTCCCCCGCCGACGTGGCCCCCTAAGTCCACCTCTGGTGGGCCACGGCATCTAGAGTAGACCGGCCGGTGCGGAAACCGAACTGGCACTAGGCCAAGTCCCATCCCGGGCCTTCTAAATGCTCGACGAGGCCGGGAAGTATTTTGAGAAGATTCTCGCTTCCTGGCTCGTCGAGCAGCACCACCGGCCTGTACTCCAACGGGGCATCGGCGGTGGGGTGATTCGGCTTTCGGAGAAGGCAGAGTTGTCCCACCTTCCAGCAGTCACAATGTCTAACCTAAGCTACAGATTTCAGTTTTATCTTATAAGTTTTTCCTTGCGGGGGTCTTCCGCTCTCGGATCCCTGCTCATGCCAGTGTAGGTTAGACCTAGGTGTGTATTACTCATACACACTGTCGGATATTAATCAAGTTTAAATTAATATTCGGGCTTTACCCAAAAGGCTTGGGTAAGACTAGTTTTACACGGGTAATCCTAAGTATACTGAATCTTCTAGCATTACCCGTAACATTGTATACAAAGTATTTGGTATAAACCCTATCAAGTCAAAACCTACCCGCATGTTTACATTTGCCCGGTTTCAATATTCAAAAACCGGCCAAGTGCGAGTCGGACTCGCCCATGAAGGGTTCCGTAGTAACATAATATAAGTTCTTGTAGTTCGTTGTAACTTTGATCGATGTTTTAATAATAGTTGATTTATATTTTAGTTGATTGAATGAAAGGTAAATTGCGGTTTACGATTTATGACGTATTAAAAAAAGCTATTTACTAGATCTCGTTCAAACCAATTTTCGGTGGAAGTTTGCATGGTAATGTACATAATGTACATACATATATTTTTTAGTTTTATCATTCTCTTATTTTAGAAATTACAGGAGGGGGGGGGGGGGACGCACACATTTTACCACTTTGGAAGTGTCTCTCGCGTAAACTATTCAGTTTGAAAAAAAAATTAGAAACTTCAATATCATTTTTGAAGACCTATCCATAGATACCCCACCGACACGTATGGGTTTCATGAAAAAAAATTTTGAGTTTAAGTTCTAAGTACCTATGAGGAACCCCAAAAATTTATTGTATTTTTTTTCTATTTTTGTGTGAAAATCTTAATGCAGTTCACAGAATACATCTACTGACTAAGTTTCAACAGTATAGTTCTTATAGTTTCGGAAAAAAGTGGCTGTGACATACGGACGGACAGACAGACAGATAGACATGACGAATCCATAAGGGTTCCGTTTTTTGCCATTTGGCTACGGAACCCTAAAAACAATTTATTTTGCTACGGACAGTTATATTTTGACATATTTTCTATAGGATATAAAAGTTATAGCGTCATTGAAAATTCGAAATCGTAAAATTAATTTTAAAATCCCCAATCGAATAGTTGGTTCAGTGATAAATAAAGAATTGACAGCAAAGGGTCAGATTATTTCCGAAAAAGGTACGACTTTAGATTGGCGTTTTGCCGGCCACGTTCAAACGAAGCAATATTTACCTACAATTTCTCGAGGGCCGTTTTGTAGGATTGCCCGCTGTTATGTTTGTCGCCGTTTCGGCGAGGTGCGCAGTACCTACAAGCCCTAATTGCCCTGCTCCCTTTTATCATAGAAATAAATATAGGTACAAAGTGCCGTGCCTTGTTTGTATTATGCGCACTGCGGCGAATGGAATAACGGTTATTTATTTCACTGGCATTAACATTTAATAAATTTACATTAATATTATTTATTGACGCTTGTTTAACGCTTATTAAAATTCACTCAGTTTGTTTTTTCCATGACACTTTACAATATAACGTATTTGAAATAATGTAATTGAATATAATTTAATTGATATGATCTCAATTCATAATTATTTTTCACTAAATACTTACAAGAACAAGGAAATCTAGCTAGTAAAATTAAATATCTACCCTTCTATATTCTTTATTGCAACACAAGGTACAATGTGTAAATTCATCTCAGACACTTGTATTGTAATGCAATAAATAAATAAATAACTTGCCAGCGTCTGTGTTTCTGTCGTAGTAAAGTCACCTGTATTTACAAAAGGCTGTGGTGACTGACTGACGGAGGTACCAACGTAGAGCCCTGACTACTGGAGCTAGAACTGGCTAGAAGCATAAAATTCTGAACAGGGGTTCGTTGGCTTATATAGGTGCCTAGTGGGAATGATTTTTTAAAAATCCTGCAGGAAGCTGAGAAATATCCGTCTAAAAAATAAAGAAACTATACTTAGTGTTGACCTGAGGTTTATTAAACCTGGTCTAACAAAAGTTAGTCTTGGTTTAAACCTTGGTTTAGTGCGCTTTCACTTGTGTCAATATAACATGGTTAAACTAGGAACATGTTTTGTAATAAGACTGAGTTAGTTTATAATAAGAATGAACAGGCACATTCTAGAAAAACGTGCCATCATGTTCAACCATATCGTTGCTTAATATCAGGCGACACGCTTAAACGCTCTCCTAGCATATAATTTAAAAAAAAACATAGCGGACAGCTTAAAAGATACAATTAATTATTTATTGTCTTCTTCTTAGAGCACAATTTAATAAATAGATTATACTCTGTCTACTCGTTTATTTCTTTTTTGACAGTTTGAAACAATTCGCAATTAGTGACGCCCTCACACGTTTAGCGATTCGACTTGAAATAATAATCGATATTACTAAAGAAGTTTCAATCGATTTATTGCATCGAAATAATTTTTGTTTAAATATTAATTATTCGTTTATTAGTTTTTTAATTATGTATGAAATAAATAACTACTTATTTTAATAAGTTTTTATTGTTCTTCACTCTTGGATTGAGCTTAAATTCCAAGATTTTGACTTAATTCCTTGCATACCTAAATCATTAATCATAGAATCATAGACACAATATTTATTTTCTTGTTTTTATTAAATTTTCAGAAACGATACTTACAAAAAGTTAAATTATTTTTTTAAATATGATCGATTTATCATATTTCAAGACCTGTTTTATAGTCTGTGATTGTTTGTTATGCACAGGGCACTTCACTAAGTGGGCGTTACCCGTCAATAAATTACCACATTTACTATAGTCCATTATTTAAAAAAAACGGAATTCATCGGCGTGAGCTGTCAAAAAGAAAATAAACGAGTGGACAGAGGGACAGAGTATAGTGTCCATCATAAGTCTATGGTACTGTCAACTATCATGCAAAATTTTTACAAAGGCCTTTTTTAAAAACCTAAGATAAAAAAATAGAATAATGTCTTTATATAGTTAGCGTGCATTGTGTATGACTCCATTCCTGCTCTCCAGAAAAAACTGTTTGTAGGTGTCGAGTAATATGAAAATGCTGAGTTTTTTTCTGGTGACTTTAATTTTAATGAATCTAGAGGTAAAGGGAAATAAAGCGATGTGCCATAAGAGTAAAAGGAAAAAGACAGCAAAATTCCTATTGCCAACCGGAAACTTTATCATTCCCAAAAGTTATTTGGGAATTGAAAATGTTAGAATTTAAATCCTCATCAATTAGCCAAACGGTATTTTCCCAGAGCTTTCGATTTAACATTGTGCAAACAAACCATAAATTAAACTACAGAAGAGTCACACCAAAGTTAGAAACAATTTAGAAATTTCACCAAATTCAAAGTTAGCACTTCAGAACTGCTTGCTTCAACAACAAGTTGAAACTTTGAAACTTTAACCGCCGTTTAATAATACAAGGTTAAATAAAGTAGCAACTTTGGATTATTATTTTTGGCCATATTCCAAGGAGGAAGAGATGCTGAATTAGTATATAGTTGAAAATATATTTTCCTTTTTTTACAAAACAAGCACAGCGCGTATCACGATAATGTTGCAAAACAAACTAAAAGTTGATGTTAAATAATGGCTTCTCGTTCCAAATGAGAATAAAAATTCAATTCTTTAAACATATTGGTACGTGTTGGGTATTGTGAGCACAAAAAAGCCTAAATACAAGCTTCCTAGGTGAGCAATTGAGATATTTCGTTAAATTAATTATATGAAAAAGCATTTATGGATTAAAATGTTTTAATTTGAGTATAATTAAAATTCTGCATCACTCTCATCCCTGCATCACTTGGTCATAGAGCGAAGCCAAAGACGAGATATTTTGTTGTTGTCTGTGGAAGAAGAATACTGACAAAAATTTCATTGATCACATTGACGTATCCATTGATTGGCATTGATCATCTTCTTACAATAAAAATGAAACGCTGTGTGTTAGTCTCGCAAAAACTCAAAAACGGCGAGACCGATTCTTACGAAATTTTCTCTTGTGTGCTTGAATCGCTCCAAGGGAGCTTTAAATGTAAAGTTGGACTCAGAAGGTAGCGCTGGAATCGGGCAAGACAACGTCTGCCGGGCCCACTAGTCACCAATATATCTAATGATCCTTTTTTTTGATCCCCTTTTATGGCAATTTGTTAATTATGCTCTAATGATACTTACACTATGATTACGGTTACCATTTATGAAATTTGAAAAATCCTGACAAATAGCCGGACTTTTCAAAAAAATTCCGGAAATGTTGGTCAAACATACAAACACTGGAGCGCATTCAGAACCTTAGAGTCTGTTCGGTTGTTTTTAACTCACTCTGAGGTGTTAAACGCGTTGCAGCAATAATATCTTTCATTCTCTTATTGACAATATTCTTTTCATTTATTTCTTTTTTTAGCAGATAACGTAAATGATAAGGGCCCCAATATCATTCAATCATCTAAGAGATTTTCAGTGAAATTTTATTACTCTTATTCCATTTAAGCTACAAAAAATCCGGACATTTTTAAAAGCCGGACAAAGTCCGGACTAGAGTCTAAAACTCCGGACATGTCCGGACTAATCCGGACGGATGGTAACCCTAACTATGATCAAGTAGGTAGGTATAACGTTGTCCCGCATATCGATTTGAAATACCAGTGGAGCCATCTAGTGGCACGAAGTGGACGCATCCAATGTATGTCGCCGCGACGACGCGACATCACAATGTCGTCACAGCCACAGACGTATGAAGGGAAGCAGACTAAACGTATCGTTCAAAAAGCGTGGCTTTACCACATGTAAACATTACTCACACACAAACAATATTCATTTAATTTTATTGTAATATCTGGAGTTTTATTATATGATGCATTAGAACACTTCGGGGCACAGCACTTTACCATTGTTCTTGTCCGATTAGCAGTTATTTTTATTTATAATCACAAAACAAAACATTAAAACACAATGCTACGACGCCATTTGTCTCTTATGTTGACAAAGCTAAACATGGCGTCCACGTCCATCGCACTGATCCAAGAGCCGTGGATCAGGAACAATAGAATATGCGGCCTTAATCACATCGGAGGTAAGCTAATCCTAAACACACACAGTACAGACAAGCCAAGAACCTGTGCATATATACCAAACGACATCCCGATCACGACACTCACGCAATTCTGTTCCAGAGATCTGACGGCTGTCAGACTACAGAACACTGAAGAAGTCCCTGGCATAGTACTAGCTTCAGTGTACATGCCAGGCGACGATGAAAACTGCCCACCGAAAGAGATGGCTGACCTGGTGGAATACTGCGAGGGCGCCAAACTGGATCTCATTATCTGCACCGATTCAAACGCTCATCACCAGCTCTGGGGATGCGACACTTCAAACACCAGAGGAGAGGTATTATCCACTTACCTATTCTCAACTAACCTTAATATAGTAAACCGGGGCTCGGAACCCACTTGGGTTACAGCCCGGGGACAAACCATCATTGATCTAACGCTTGGCACAGATAACGCAGTAAAACTCATATCTAACTGGCGAGTATCCAACGAACTCACTTGCTCAGATCACATGAGAATTCGTTTCACAATAACAGTAAACACAAAAAAACCCACCCCGAAACGAAATCCGCGTCGGACAGACATACCTGGCTACAAGCGTCTTCTCGATTCTCTGATAGCTAGAAATCTACCACGCACAACCATAACAGATCCCAAACAAATAGAACACATAGTGACAAAATTGACACTATACATCACAGAAGCTTATCACAAATGCTGTAAACAAAGAGTTCCGCACACCAAATGTAAAAACAACCGATGGTGGAATGCCGAACTTGAGAAACTCAGAACAAAACTACGTAAACAATTCAACCGAGCCAAGAACTCGAGACAACCAGAGGATTGGGAACTATACAAAGAAACCCAATACATTTACAAAAAACAAATCAGACATGCCAGGAGATTAGCCTGGAGAAAGTTCTGCGAATCTATCGAATCAAACAATGAAGCTGCCCGAGTGAGGAAAATCCTATCTAGCGACCAAGATCGCAGCCTTGGTGCACTGAAAAAGCCCGATAACACTTTCACACAATCAGACCACGAAATCAGCAAGGTCCTTCTTGAGACGCACTTCCCAGACTGCAGCCTCTTAAAGGATAAGGTCTGGGCAGACGACATAAGAATGGAACCAACCAAAAACGACTGGACTATAGCCCACGAAATAGTGACAAGAGACCGAATAATGTGGGCTATCAAGTCTTTCCAACCATACAAATCCGCAGGCCTGGATGGCATTCTGCCAGCGCTTCTGCAGTGGGGCATCGACCCCTTAACCCCATGGCTGGAGAAAGTCTACCGAGCCTGTATCGCACATAGATATATTCCACTCGCGTGGCGGGAAGTGAAAGTTATCTTCATTCCAAAGCCCGGAAAAACCGATTACACACAGCCCAAGGCCTATAGACCTATAAGCCTAACATCATTCCTACTAAAGACCCTCGAAAGACTATGCGATAGACACATCAGAGATGGACCTCTACGCATGGTACCGCTACACAAACAACAGCACGCGTACTCCATAGGAAAATCAACAGAATCCGCTTTACACAGCGTGACTTCCAAAATTGAATGCGCCATAGAACACAAAGGCTCTGCACTAGCTGCCTTCATCGATATTGAGGGCGCTTTCGATAAAACAATGTTTCACAGCATCGACATAGCCCTTAAAAGACATGGTGTGGCCCCAACCTTGTGCGGTTGGATCACCAATATGCTCAGGCAGAGGGCCATACAAGTCACGGTGAATGACACCACGAGAGCCATCGTGGCGAAAGGATGCCCACAAGGAGGCGTCCTCTCGCCTCTACTGTGGAACCTCGTTGTGAACAGTCTTCTAGACCGTCTAAACGACAAAGGCTTCTTCACCGTAGGCTACGCCGACGACATAACCATTATAATAAATGGCACTCACGAAAACACACTGTGCAACCTCATGCGCCAAGCCTTGAAAATAGTAGAGGACTGGTGCAAGGAGCACAAACTAACAGTCAACCCCACAAAAACAGAGCTAGTCCTCTTCACCAAAAAGAGGAAACTAGCAAATCTACAATTACCAAAATTCTACGGATCCACCCTAAGCCTAACATCGGAGACCAAATACCTGGGCATCTATTTGGACAAACAACTGAACTGGGCTAAACACACTGACTACATCACCACAAAAGCTAGTATATCACTGTGGCAATGCAAGCGACTGCTTGGAAAAAACTGGGGCATTAGTCCCAAAGCCACTTACTGGCTATACACTACGGTTATTCGACCAATTATAACATATGGCTCCCTAGTCTGGTGGCCCAGGACAGACCAGGCAAACGGCCAAAGAGCACTAGAAAAACTACAGCGAAATGCCTGCGTGGCTATCACTAGTAGTATGAGAACCGCACCCACAGCCGCATTGCAAGCTATGTTGGGGCTGCCACCTTTGCACCTAGTTGTTAAAGAGGAGGCAGCACTAGCAGCGTTCAGACTCCACAATGCTGGCACACTGGGAAAGGACCCCAGAATCAAACACATACGCATAAAAGAACAAGCTACCAAACATCACCCGATGATGACATCACCCAATGATAGGATTCTGAAGAGTTTCAATTTCCAGAAGCACTATAATATACAGCTCGAAGAGGAATCACACGATTACTCAGGCCCAAAAGAGCTCAGAATATACACTGATGGCTCCAAGACCAACTCAGGAACCGGGGCAGGCGTATACTCAAATGAGCTTAACATCAAGATATCCAAACCGCTAGGTAGATTCAACACCGTATTCCAAGCGGAATGCGTAGGTATTATCCTGGCGGCCCTCGCCATAGAATCTAAAGGAATTATGGATTCTCACATCCGCATAGTCTCTGATAGTGCTTCGGTACTCAAATCCCTAAACAAAACCCATGTCACTTCGGAACTTGTATTGGAATGTCACAACGTGTTAGAACGAATTGTGATTTCCAACCGGAACACAGTGACACTACAATGGATAAAAGGACACAGCGGATCACTGGGCAATGACGCGGCCGACGAGCTGGCTAGGAGGGGATCCGACATAACGGCTTTCGGACCCGAGCCCATCGTACCAATTCCCTTCAGCCAGATTCGCGGATGGCTGCAAGAGCTCACTCACACACAAGCACAAGACCACTGGTTCTCGACTCCAGGGTGCAGACAGTCAAAGGAAGCCATGCCAATCCTAAATAACAAACTGACCAGACGCATATTGCGTCTGGACAGGAACAGTCTGCGGCTGGTGACGGGAACCATCACTGGACACTGCTCACTAAACAAACACTTCCACACCATAGGCATAACAGATAGCCCCCTATGCAGAGCATGCTTAGGGGCCGAGGAAACGGTGTCACATGTGCTCCTTGAGTGCACAGGTGTCACCGAAATACGGAAAAACACCCTTGGATCTCCCAATTCTGTTACAGAATCTCTGGACAGACTCGGAGATCTCATACGCTTCTGGAGGGAGGTGGGCTGGCTGGAGTGACGGCCGCCCTCACGTACAATGGTCCACCTTAAGGATTAAGTGCGGAAACCGACCCCGATAACATAGAACATAGAACATGGCGTCCACGTGGCGTCTGCCACGGTTTCGTAAATGTTTATGCGTTAGTGTCGCCATACACGAAAAACAGAAATAGCGATATGTGATGTCACTTTGGAGTTTTGGAGTGAAAGTAAAAACGATATACATTACTTATGACAAAATGTGTGAGTAAAATTATGTTAAGTCTGCCTCCCTTTATACGTCTGTGGTCACAGCATTACTTTTGCATCGAACCAAGATGCAGTGTTCAGGCATGATCAAGCTCCTTCCATAGAAAATTTGTAGGTACGTCAAAATTTCTAGAAAGAAAACGTTGGAATCAAATACGTACCGTGCTTTCTTTTACAGTACCTACTTACTACTTCCCCATGCACGTCATAAATCTTTTCAGCTATTTCTGCAGCGCCAGTAGCGCGGTGATATTCGTAAACGACGCGATATGTTAAGTTTTCCCATTTCGTGAACATAAACGATGACAAAAAAAAATCAAATAGTGCGAAAAAAATGTGTGAATCACTAAATTCCTTTTTTTTCTTTTGAGGAACAGAATCCTAAAAATTTATAGTTGATAGTTCGAGTTCATTACATAGCTTAGTTTAAGTGTTTAAGGCGAGGTTTTCAGCAAATCTACTCGTGCACGACGGCTTTATTCCAAGGCAACATAGTTGATAATTGCATAGCGTCTAATGTCGCTTACGCGCTGTGACCGAACTAAAATTAGTAATCTGTGCTAAAACGTTAGGTACGAGTAGGTACTTTTTGCACGTTTTAATCGATTTTAGGAAAACTGGGAGATTAAATAAAATGCATTTTTACTATTTTATAACAGAGATTTAAATCTCTGTTTTATCTATATAAATAAAAATCAACGTATTAATAAGTTTGTTTGTCCTCTATGCGTTCCGAAACCATTCATCAGATTGTAATGAAACTTTAGTAGGGTGTTATGGGGACACCCGTGTGGGTTCCTAGTAAAAAAAGGCATTCACCTGGCATTGCAACGCATGTCGGGTACAGCTAGTAGACAATAAAAATGCACGTCTATTGGTAAAACTTTTATGACATTATTGTAGGTATTTTATCATTCACAGATGTTTTAAAATATTGAATTGAGTGATATTTGTATTTTTTTCAACAGAGAGAAATATTATAACTTAATCACGTTTCTCTATCTTTAAGAATGTTTAGATAAAATGTTCAACAAATTATATATATGAATTTGAGAACTGTATGTTTTATATTTGTGGCGCTACAGTAAATCGAAATTGTTCGCAAAACCGGGAAAATTTTGCGATAATTCATTCGAGAAAATAACGCATTTATTTTTTTTCTAAAGAAACATATTATTCCCGTTTCCAGTGATTTCATTCGGAAAAAAAACACGAATTTCCTCATTCCAGCTTTAAAAAATACAGTAGATTTCTTAGTTACGAGTATTTTGCGTTACCTATTTGTATATGTTACATATTTATATATTTTTCTAGATTTGGGTTATTATTTGTAAGTATTTTGTGAATTTAATTGCATTAAACTAAAATAATAGTACTTACTTATTATCTTCTGTCAGTTTTTTTGTATAAAATAATAATTTGCTGAATTTATTGTTATTCGATATCGAGTAGGTTGCATTAGTTTCTAAAAGCAAGTGCTACATTTCCTGAGATTTATTTATTTTTAATTAAAAATATCTATTTCAATTTGTGTATCAACGATAAAAAAAATAATTTAAAAAAAACAAAAAAGTCCTCTCCGGCGGGGAATCGAACCCCGGTCTCCCGCGTGACAGGCGGGGATACTGACCACTATACTACCGAAGACATCGTAGCGTTCGAAAATTATGATAGCAAGACAAAACACGACGCGAGACTATTTGACAAACGCATGCGGAGCGGAGCGGATTAGGAGAGTATGATAAATCCAAATTAGTCACATAATAAAAAAAAAACCTGGCACATATTTATGCTTCGCCGAAATAACAACTGATATAAGTAAAGCGAATTATAGTCATGACAAGAGGGCTCGCTACCGCAGAAGTTATTAGAAAACTTACCTTATGAAATCTCAAACAATGAGGTTTTTGCACCAAAAAGTGTTTTAATGTCCACTACTCGCAATGCCATCAGATGTCTTGCTTCCAGAATTCAGCTTCCACAAGAATTTTTAATATAGTAATATACTTGGACAGTCAGGCAACTTTACTAGCACTTTACGTTGCCGTTTACGTTATAAAATCGAAGCTAATAAAAGACTGTAGAGAAACTAAATGACCTGGGGCAACGAAACAAGACCACCCTCAAATGGGTACCGGGTCATTCTGGAATCATTGGTAATGAAAAAGCTAGCAAGGTCTGGGGCCCAGGGACTACAATTTGGCCCAGAGCCTTTCTGTGGTATCTCAAAGAACCAGGCTATGCAATACTTAAAAACCCACCTCCTGCAAGAGGCAAAAGCGGACTGGCAAAGAACGCCTGGGTTAACACATTCAAAAGCACTAATCGAACCATACTCTCGTAAGCGCACTGACGAGCTATTGAAGCTCAACAGGGGCGACCTGAGCGTGATGATTAGGGCTCTGACTGGCCACTGCAAGCTGAACAGGCATCTATTTAATATGAGACTAAAAAAAAACTGATGCTTGCAGATTCTGTGAACAGGAGCGTGAAACACCGATGCACCTCCTGTGCTTTTGTGAAGCCCTTATTCACAAAAGAAACCGACAACTGGGGAGACACATTCTCGACCCAGACGATATAAAAATAATCCAAGCTGGGAATATCTTATCATTCCTAGACAGTGCCCAGCTAAAGGAGCACATGTAAGGCCTAATAAGTCTTACTTGGAGGCTAGTCACAATAGATCTTCGCAGGTCGCAGTGACGCAAATTGCACCGATTTAATTAAATAAATAAAATAAATAATACATAGGAAATGACGTTTCAAATCAATGTATGGCATATATGTTATTGATTACGAAAAAAAAGTAAAAAATACGCGTGCGTATTTCTTAGTAATCTGCCAGACGGACAGAAAAAATGATAATTTTAGTATTATCATTTTAGTACTTACTAAGAAATTATCGATGTAGGTATTAAATGAGTTTTAGGACAGATTATTATGATTATTATGGTATCACCCTGGCTAACCCCTGGCTGGGTATGAAAAACTGAAAGGAAATGTTTTTGCATACATTCCTTTAATCATTTATTTAACTTAACCTTTTTTGCTTTCAAATGAAAAGTTTATCTAAAAATGACATTTGATATAATTTGGATTTGTTTCATATTATCAACATCACCACTTACATGCTATAATTTGACATAGAGGATGGCATTTTAATGTGGTTATAAATAAGAAAGAATTTTTGCTCTTTGAGTAAATGTTTAGTATAGATATCGTTTAGGGCACTGCACTGGTGTAGTTACCTCGTACACAGATAATATCCTTATATAAATTTGCTTAGACAATTGCTACCTAATCTACCTATAACCTATCTATGTTCATGCAAAGAAGAACATAGGTAAATAGGTACCTATTGTTATTTAATGAAATCTATTGATATTTTTTTCGAATTCGTTTGCTGTTGGGTGCGACGTATAAAATAAAACATTTTCTTTTCTAGTTATTATTTATAATTTTTTTACCAAGCTTTAAGATCCAAAACACTACCTAGTACTCACCTACTTATTATTTTCGTAAGTAGGTACTATAAATGGCGACTTTAAGCGATAGAATCTACTCAAAGCGTCCCCGAGGAGTTCCAAGTAATTATTCTACTAACGTTATCTGCTCGACTGGCTTCGAGATAACTATCCGTTTAAATATTAACCAACTACGCAACTAGTGGTACCTATTCATAGACGTTCAATAAACTCATACTGTGAGATTTAACCAAATATTACTCCGATGATAATTTTACCGGAGGGAGACTGTAACAGGGCAGTCTGCTTGGGTATCTCCGTCTTACCTTTAGGCATTTCTGCCGTAAAGCAGCAGTGCTTGCATTGCTGTGTTCCGGTTTGAAGGGTTTGATATGGCATGGCAGTGAAATTACTGGGTACCGTGACTTTACATCTGATGTCACAAGTTGGTAACGTATAGTTGGCGGCACGTAAGTTGGCAAGAACGGGGGATGTTATAACTATTATTGGCTTTTGGACAGTTATTTTAATTCAAAATGCGGACGCACACTAAGCAGGGATTAAAAAAAAATCCTAAAGAGATGAAATAGGGGTTGCAAGTCTGTATGGAAAAATCTTTAAATTAGCAACGATTTTGATAAAACTTGAGATTCATAATCCTAAAAATATTTCATCGTGTTGTATACTGGCATATATGTAAAACTACATGTTAATCTAAATTGCTTATGATGTTCTGTGTCACTATAGACATTTAAGTTTATTGACTTGGTTACCAAATATATATTGCTATTGCGAATTTAGATTAAGGGGGCGTATGTTGTATACTGGCATATATGTAAAACTACATGTTAATCTAAATTGCTTATGATGTTCTGTGTCACTATTGACATTTAAGTTTATTGACTTGGTTACCAAATATATTGTTGTACACACGCATTTATAAGTTTTCTTTTACAAATAATATTATTACAACACATCGAACACGTGTTTCATGGTTTATTGGAATTCACCCTCTTAGGGTGCAAAATAGGGGTTGAAATTTTCTATGAATAATATTTTAAATCTGCTCCAATTAATTTATATTGTGGCCCGGATAATAAATTTCGTAGAAATTTCTACGAAATTTATTATCCGGGCTTAAATAAGCTACAAAATTATTTTTCCTACGGGAAAAAATAAATTCCTACGGGAAAACAATAATAACGCGGGCGAAATCGCGAGCGGAAAGCTATAGTATTACTCGTATATAAGTAAGACTGGACCCCGGGGCGGCGGAGCTAACGTGGTCGTGTAAGTAATTATTTCGTCATGTTTCGCTAAGTAACGGGTAATAACAGTGTTACTGTACCGAGGGACAGCACTCGTCGAACCTAATGAAGAGTGTCAGCTTATGTCAGCTTTATTAAGACCTACGCAGAGAAAATAAGAAACATGTGCCTTGTTTATAAATACTAAGTACTTACTCGTAACTACATATACACACACACACACACACACATTATACAGAGTTATATTTGGACCAACAATTTTTTTCCAGTCATTCTATGGCGGTAATACAATCAATTTATAAAATATAAAGCATATATATTTTTTTTGTTTTAACATTTTCGTACGTAAATTAAATTTTTTGTTTAATGCGTACAGCGCCCAGCGCAAGGTCTGTATAATCAATGTAAGGTATTCGTACACGCTAGAGATTTTTCGCCAGTTCTAGGACCCGCCAGGGAGATGATGACCCCACGCGCCTTGAAATTTAGGATTTAAAAAGTAGTCGTAATATGCGGATTTAAACAAAAAAAAATTACCCAGGCCTTTTACTTATATTACTTTCTTTATGATATATTCAATTTTGTCAAAGAGTCCAAAAATAAACCTGTTTATACTATGTGTATGCATATTCTTATTATATTTACACCTATTTGCGACGAAATATATCAAAATAATTATACACTGTGGCCCAAAATAACGTTGACAATTTTAAAAAGGAAGCAATTTAAAAATGGAATACGGCACGATGTTCTTTTGTTTGTTCTTCTATTTTCTCACATGTTAGTAACGTTTTGCAGTGGGTCGTTTATTTAAAAATATTTAATTATTACATTGAGGTAATATGTACTATTACCTCAATGAATTATTATTGTTATTTGCCATGTCGCAACGCAAGTCAATAATTTCCTTACACGAAGACGGAAAACGACAGTGTGAGATTGTTCGATTCGTTAGGCTCGATTTCACCAACAGGAACGCAAAACTAGAATAACTATACCGTGGATAAATTTATACTCTACATTTATTCTCGGATAACCCATTTTACGTTTCACCACGTTTGGTTTAACTATTCTCGCAAATAGAGTTTTATTTTATCTATGTGAACGAATGAATGATAATGCTGCGAAATTAAATGGTACATTCTCTCCGTAAATCACATAACCAATTACCTGTTTTTTAAACTAGTAGGATTATACGTCAGTCACGACTACTGTCACTTTAGACAGCTTGCCAATCATCTGTTCATTAGATAGATAGATAGATTAGATAGATAGAACTTTTATTTGATACATTATGATACAACAGGTCTTATACACTAAATTCAAAATATAAGTAGGTAATGTACCAAAAAGGTCTACACTCAGCGTACGCCGTGACACTCGTAACAAAGAGTACCACGACACTGATATTCTGTGTAAACCTTTTACCGAAGTAATTTCAATAGAGAAGCGCTGGAATGGTAAACATAAGCATTCAACATAAGTAAAGACATAAAACAAAAATAATTCACCACACAATATACACATAACTACACAATATTTATATACAAACTGACATGACAACTTACAAACTAAACGCTTGCAACATGGCTACTGCAATTGCGACATGGGGCACATTCCTCTAAAAATCCTACTTAACATTATGAATGTGAAAGTGTGGATGTTTGGATGTTTGTTACTAAATCACGCAAAAACGGCTGAACGGATTTAGATGAAATTTGACATGCATGTAGTCTTTGACATGGAAAAGAACATAGGCTTTAACCTTTTATAACCTTTTATCCCGATTCCTTAAGCATTAGACGCCATCTTTCTTATTTATCCTAGTATTAAATCTGTTATACCGTCAAATTCGACGGTATAAAACTTATTCTCGGATAACGGCTTTATGCTAAGTACAAGTATTTGGTGAAATTAAAATTTACCTATCTGAGAGTAACTCATGACTTTATCCTTGGTATAAAACTTATCTGACTTTGGTGAAATCGGGCCTTAGTGTTAGCCGTCAACTAGTGTCAAAGACTATTAAGCGATTTAATAAGCTCGGGCATGATGCAGACCGCCCAGGAAGAGGAGGAAAGAGGACTGTTAGGACTCCCAGGCTCCGCAACATTATCCCGAAACGGCTTAGTCGCAATCCACGGACCAAACTGCGAAAACTGGCTCCGGAACTGGGTGTGAGTCGTTCGACAGTATAACATAGATAACTATTTCACGTAACTAGAAAAAAATGTTAGAATATTATAACTATGTTTTTTTAGTAAGTACCTACTGATTTCATCGATGCGACGCAATTTTTGGTCCCGGGAAATTCACCACAATAAATATTGAGGTCACAAAATCGATACAAAAACTATCCTGTCATTTAAGTTGGACCAAATTACTCGTCTAGCCGTCCATCAAAATCGGTAAAGTTATTTCGGAGTTTATCCCGGACAAACATTATTTTATATAATAGAAAAGAAAGTTTACTTGTTTTTGCGAGCGAATTCGTGGATGTTAAACCTTTGCAATTAAAGCGTGACCAAAACTTTGTTTGATAATGCTTGTAACAAGAGAACTCTTTAAGATAATACTCGTAGATTTTTCTGTAATGTCATAACAGCGTTTAAATTTGTTAAGAACGATATTTCGGTTTACGAATAAAAGTATTTTACGATATTATGAATCAAAATGAAATCATTAAAATTGCATTATATTCTCAACTCTCCGAATACCCCTGAGCTAGTCGGAGGTCATCGAAGTGCTACGGTGGCATGCTCAGCTCATGTGCTGATCTTTTGGAGGATTGGAGTTACCCAGACCCCGGAACATGGACCTAGTCCTTGCCCCGGACCATCCCGGGAAAGATTATGTTACCTAGGGTCAAACTCAAAAACCCTCTAAATTTCCTCATCCTCACACACTTTATTCAATATCCTCAAATTGTTTCGCCCTATATTGATTCGTAAATATGATTTAAACCACGCGGTCAACACACATGTTCTGGGTTTTGAAACAGGGAAGCTCTTGGCTTAACCGTTCATGTCATTTGATGGTAGATGATATGGTATGAAGAGCGAATGGGATAAAGTGGGTCGTATATCTCACTACTATCTGATTTGTCTACTATGTTTAGTTCTGCAAATCAGTCCACTGAAGCACGTACTGAAGTCTGCAGGTTTGCTGCGAGTAATTGCTAAGGGCGTTCCTAATTGCTTTTCGTAGTAATAAGTAGGTATAATTAATTGCTTCTTGGAATCGTACCGTAAAAATGCTAAATCCAACAAAATTGCCTCTGTTTCCATGAAATATAAAATGTAATAAGCAAGTTCGCTATGAGGTCTTAAGTTTGAGATTGGTGCGGTAGTTAAAAATGAACAAATTATATTTGTGACTTTGTTTTTTCTTTAAGATTTCTAATTATATTGACAGAAATCAGTACAGGAAAAGTTTCACCACGTGCAGGATTCAACATGATGAATCATCAACAACACGTTATGGTGAAGCGTTTTGAATCCTGCCTGAGGTAATATTTTGCTTTTTATTTGATTTATTTATCACTAACTTATTAGTTAATTTAAATAAAGTAAAATGAAAAAATCATTTAAGGCACTAAAAAATAACAAATGATTAAAAAATAAAATTAAACTGAAATAAACTAAAATCGAATTTAATTTAAACTTGCTGCTCAGACAGTCTTTGTTGTGTCAAAAGTTATTTACTCTGTGATTTGTATGGGAAAAGAAAAGTGTTGTTTTTCCACACAATTTTGTTTTTTCTCTCTGTAGGAACCTTCCTTGTGCCTAAAGGAAAATATGAAAAAAAAATATTGTCGAATCGGTCCACCCGTTCTCAAGTTTTGCGCTTAGCAACACATTTGGCGATCCGTTTTTTTATTTATATACTCGTAGATAGATTTAATCACTTCAAATCAAAATTAGATTTATTTAAATTAAAAGTTTAAGTTAAGTAATAAGTGTTTTTGTTTTCTTTAACCACTTGTTAGACAACTTATCATAAACTAACTCTACAATTTCCAAAAAAAACAATTTTAAATCTGTAGCTATTTTGATTATTATTTAATAGGGCGTATACATGCAGAACGTCTTGAAAAGAGCCGAAATAATCCGGTTCAAACAATTCTGTAGTCGAATGTAAAATAATGCCAAATAAATGAAATAATCCCAGTATAGAAAATAATAAGATTAAAAATACAAGTAGGTGCCTTCATTAATCGTGTTTTGATATGTAATATAGCAAAGGTTCTGCGAGTCATCATTACTAAATATTCCAGCTATTTCAGATTGTGGCATGATAGATTATTAATTTTTAAGTTTTTCCCATAGCGGAAACATTCAGGTAGAAATACAATCAGATGAGTTTCCCTCGCCGCTTAAACACCCCAGTAAGTTGCTTTCGTTGGCACGCCTGTCTGACACACTCAATCCAATTTCCGGAGAGTGAGACCCGGCTGCGGGAACACGTCAGCTCCAGAAATATCATACGCTTATAACTTTAAATTCCGTGAAGTTTGAGAGGGCGGTGACTCTTTTTGAATAGAGCTCGTCACGGCTTCGCTAATAAAATAATACCTCTTTCTACAACGCACTTGTCAGGATGTGTCGTCAATACAATGCAATCTCTAAAACTCATCACAAAACAATTGACATCTTTGGACAAAAACTTTCTAAATTTAAATTTAATGTCAGACATGTACTTTTAAATTTGTAATTGCTTCATGGTTAATCATTGGCCTTTTTTTATATACATATAACAACTACTGTCAACTTTAGAATTCCTACACTGCTAATACTGTACCGCTCTACTTTGAATCATGATGTATACACATGTTTAGGGATATAGTCTAGTCCGCTATTTTGTACATGCTTTAATTACTCAATGTTTGATTATATTCTGTTTTGTGTATCAAATAAATAAAAATAAATAAAAATAAAATAGCTGCTTGTGAGTGGTGTGCTATATTTTTTTTATTACGAAATATAGACAAAGAGGTACGTATAGGTTCTGCTTGCTTCCGAAGAAATTTCTACTAGCAGACCTGTTATAGGAAAACATATATGTTATGTACGGGCGTTTTGTGTCAAAATACTTTACATTACATAATATACATAATTATGACAATTTATCACAGAGACACTTAGAATATTTCACAAAAGGAATATACGTGTATCGGTCAATCTGTTAATGGGTTATTCTTTAATTTTTTACATATCTAATTTGGCAAACAAGCAGGCTATCCACCTGAATTTAATGCTAACTGGCTACAGTCGCCTATAGTATTGTACATGTGGCTATTGTGAAATATGCAAATCTCCACCGACTAGTAGATTCTTTTTAACTGTGTTAGACTAGACGTAACTGTAAACTAAAGGTTTTTGTTGAATAATTTATTATAAATTTTTGATACAGATTTGTAATGTTGGCGATTTAAAAGAGGACACACAAATTAGATCTATAAATTCGTCACACAAATTAATGTTACATATTTTTCAAATTTAAAGTTTGTCGTTCACACTTCCAATTTCGCGTCTTACTTCGTATATGACATGTTGATTGATATGTGACTTGTCACATATCAATCAACATGTCATGTCATTTCAATTCATTGGATTTGTGACTTGTTTGACGATAACTGCCTAATACACCTAGTATGTTGAATAAAGAGATTTTTGAATTGCATTTGAATTAATGAACGTGCACTCACCAGATCTCTTGGTGTGGTGGCCGTAGAGGCGGTTCAGGTCGAGCGTGAGCACCGGCGGGAGGGCGCACGACACCGCCGCGAGCGCAGCCACGCACGCCGCCACTCGGCACGAAGACATCCTGCCGACAAACAATACAGTCTTCGAATCACATACAAACTGGAGGGAGACTCTGTACCGAGTCGTCTGCTGGGGTACCTCCGTCTTACCTATTTCTGCCGCAAAGCAGCAGTATTACGCTTAACTGTTAAGCTTATTAAATCGAAAGTAGGCATATAATAAAAATAAGAAGAATAGTCATAAAACATTTTTTTTGTTAATCAACAACCTTAAATATTATTGCGGTATTCCGTTACACCCGGTATAATTTACGATTCCAAAAAAATATTTAAAATTTTTAGAAATACAAGCTCGTTGGGGTTGTGTCGTTTTATTGCGGAGTTCCTATGGCTACCTTCCAGCTCCAGCATTGGATCAGAGGCCCAATCCTACTAATAAGTTACAGCCGAATCGAAACTGAACAGTTGCGATCGACCAATCAGAACGCCACATTATCACTTCATCGAACAGTTGCATGGCAATATAAGCGCTCCGATTGGTCGACCGCAACGGTTCAGTTTCGATTCGGCTGTAACTTATTAGTAGGATTGGGCCTCTGTTCCATAATATTGCATTGTCACGCGATATACATACATATAGCGATATCATGCAAAGGAGGTCTTCAGTATTTGCCCAAATCATGTACCGAGGTACAAATTATATGAAATAAAAGATAATAATGTGTTGAAAATGACCCAAGGGCTAAAATCTTTAACTTAATAGATTTTGCAAAAAAATAAGTAAAAAATGATAAGTGAATGCGAAACTTCGTGAAACGAAACGTGATTAGTTATGGACATCAAGGTTTGACATTGACAATCAGTTATTGTTATGCTCGCTTGATAATATTTTCACTTAGAATCTTCTTCTTATTATAGGTATTGAAAGAAGTTGAAGTTCCTCTAATTAAAAATCTGAAGTTTTTTTATGTGTGTGTGTGCCAACATCTATTGCGATCGCTTACAAATCACCAGTAATTGTGAATTTGATACGTCAATACAATACACATCCTAATGACTATTCACTTTTTTTTATTGGGTATTTTTTGCCAAAATGAACACCATACTACAGACTATGTGACACTTATCAGGTAAGAAGATTTATAACGCTTTGGAATATGGAATTATTACGAGTTTTATTGTAATATTTGTTACTAGCTGTGCCCGCGAACTACGTTTCGCCATCGAAATGCTTACACAGTGTTAAATTTTTTCCTCCATTTTATTCCATAACCTCCCGCACGCGCACCCCCGCCTTGGTGACGCTCACTTCGCAACGGGCCGTGCATCAGAAATCGTAATATTTTAATTTCGCCATAACTTCAAAACCAGACGTCCAATTTTAATCATTCAAAGACCAAATATTATCTACATAAACTGTACTTAGCGATGAAATAATTTATTTTGATAAGGATTAATAGCATGAGAAAAATAAATGCGTTTAAATGTAGTCCAAAAAAAATTCAAGATTTTTAAATAAAAAATGACGGGTTGCACTCCGGGAGTGCCGGCAGAAGTGAAAACTTAAGTATTAACGTTGTGCGTTTTGGATATTAATTTGGAATGGTTATGGAATAATTTTGCACGAATTGCTTTAATTATCAGAATAAAAGTACTATCTTTTATGTGGTAGAATACAATATTTATTTATTGCGCTATCGTACACAAACATGACAATTTATATTACATTAAAAAGTTTATCCCTCAGAAAAATCAACTTCCTGTTGTAACGTTGTGCGTACATAATTATATAACTAGTAATAATGAATCAAAATATTTACAATTAAATTGAAAATATGATCAAAACAGACATTAATATACTACTTAAAAACGAAATTTTATAACAAATAAATAATATTTAATTTATACTAACTTACCTAATTAATATTTACAACAAAATCAAATAAAAGCACAATTTAGATTTTTCCTAACAAAGTAAATAAATTGATTAAAACTGTCTCAAGTGACGTGTGACTTCCAGTACTTTTGACAGCCGCTATTGTTCTCGGCCGGCTTACGTGGACCCCTCACCGCACCTCGACAGTTCCTGCGGCCATTTCAATTTTAATTGGTCTTACGAATTTTCGATCAGTGTCACGTGTCCTGACGCGAGTTTATCATTTTTTACCCATTACAAAAAAAGTGTACAACGCCGCTAAAGAAATTCTCACTTCAAAAATGGTTGTTGTGCCTCACTTGTCATAGATAGCGTATAGTGTGTCGCGGACTTTTTTGTAGATATTTATAAGATCTACAATTAATTAGAACATTTTTTGGTTCTATCTTTTATAGTTTAGGCAGCGTACGCAAAATAAGTTACTTTTCTGGTTGAATTTTTACACCTTGTGTCCGAAAAACCAAAATATCTTACGGAACCCTATTTTTTTACAAAATAAAATTTAGCCTATGTTACTCGTGGATAATGTAGCTTTCGAATGGTGAAAGAATTTTTAAAAACGGTCTAGTAGTTTTTGAGCCTATTCATTACAACCAAACAAACAAACAAACGAAGTTTTCCTCTTTATAATATTAGTGTAGAAGTGTAGATAATTAAGTAAAATCCCTATTTTTATTATTTAATAGTCGGAAAACCTTTACTAAACAGGTTTGGAGAATACACTACGCTAATACGTTATAATTAATACTGATGCTATGTTGCCAGTCATTAAAATGTTTAAGTTATAATTTCAAGTGGTACAAATGGTTTAAATAAATTATTATTTTATGAATTATCAGATTTTTTTACATAGAAAAATGTAATCTTTCCTATTATTGACTATGGTGATGTGTGCTATCTCGACCTGAATGCAGATCTACTCAACAAATTGGACCGTCTTCTGAATAACTGCATTCGATTCGTCTTTAATTTAAGAAAGTATGATCATGTCTCTGCTTATCGGATGCATTTGAAATGGTTACCCATACGTGAGCGTAGAGATATGAGGACTTTAACAACGCTGTATTCCCTAATTAATGGCCCGAACACCCCTAATTATCTTAGAGATCATTTTCAGTATTTCACTACCTCTCATGATAGATCCCTTCGTTCCGTCTATAATGGCCTTCTCAAATGTCCAACTCACCAGTCGGGGATCATACACTCCTCTTTTTTAGTCCAATCCATCCTTTTATGGAATACTCTCCCACTGGAAGTCAGGAAGTCATCAACCAAAGTAATTTTCAAAAATAGATTGCGGAAAGTTTTCCAAGGAAAAACTCCATCACATGGCTGAAACTCAAAACTGCTTTTGGTAATGTAAGTTTGTGATGTTTTTCTTCCTTATTATATTTAGTATAGTGCATAGTTATAATTATGTATGTGTGTATATATATATATATATATATATATATATGTATATATTGTATAAAGCATATTATCATATTTATTTACATGTGGATATAGGTATGTATTTATATAGGTTTAAATTTAAGTATTGTTCATATCTTACATTTAATTTAATTTGTATTGGTACATCTACCTCTGAATTCTCTGCATCACCCAAAGGTTGACTGGCAGATAATGCCCCAGGCATTAAGTCCGCCTTTGTACATAAGCGTACATGAAGAATTAATAAATAAATAAATAAATAATAAAGCCCGAGTTACGTGTTTTGGGCATAGTTGTATGGAAGAAAAATGGATCCTTTCAGCTCAATAGGAAACCGGAAAGTGGGTCAATTTAACTTGAAAGATTTTATTACAGACACCGGATAGGTGAAAGTAAATGAAAGTTTGTAATAAAAACTTGTGGGCGTCTCTTGGCTGAAATGATGAATAAAAACTTGTAAAATAGGAACTGAGAAAGGGGCAATCGCACTATTTACAACGTTTAAACCAAATAAGAAACGTTTCCGTGCCCATTCATTTTGACAAGACCTTGACAGCTGTCGGAAATTATATGGGAACGGTAACAACCATGAAGTATTTGCTTCATGGTAACAACTTGTTTTTGGTTCAAACTTCGTAAACAGTGCGACTGCTTCTTCGAATCTTTTGTCAGCTGTCGCGGCAGCGTTGTCTCAACTACTAACTCGTTATGTTAACGGTACAAGACAGTTTTCAGCTCCAGCACTGGCCCCTGTTATTGGCCCAATTTAAACCTGCCTTAAGAGTATTGTGAAGCTGTTAGTTTTCACACAAAAAGCGATAACGTTTTCCTCCCTCTAAACATAGTCCGATTTCCGTAATTTTAAAAAATGTTGTAGATATAATGAAAAACTAAGTCTGCACGTTTTTATTTCAAATAAATGTTGCTCACAGAACAATATACACTCTCTACAGAGATAATGCTTAAAAGTTACTAGCATCTAAATACTTGTATTTTTGAGTTAAAACTTCCTCGAGTATTCATGTTTTATTAAAATAAAAACTAAATTGTAATACTAAGAAAGAATAACGTACAGACCTAGATTAAGGTATATTGATTCTAATGAGATCAAAATTATCTTATTTCGTAAAGGTTAAGGGGTGTGAACACGTTATCCCCCAAAACAATATTTCAATAAGAAATGTAGACACTTGCCTCGAATTTTCAACTCTAAACTGTGTGCAACTAACTGCATTTTTGAAAATGCTTATTCGATTCATGAATTGTCACTTCATCGTCGTCTTGGAGCAAAGGCGTAACAAACAGACAGATATAGAGTTATCTGCGCGTGAAAATATATTTGCATGGATAGTTATTTCCCGTCCTGTCTCACGCGGCGGAAGCAATTCCTTTTCTCGCACTCCATAAATAATAGAAAGTTTGCCCAACCTCATGAAAATATGGCATTTGATGAATAAGTAAACTGGCAAATTAGGGAAACTGACAAATTAGGAAAATGTCTAGAGATACGCTAACTCTCGTTTATCGTGATAAGGTTTCATTTTAATAATTAATGGAAATTGTCTTACTCATATAGCAGGTAATTAGCGTACAGTAAGCTCCCATTTAAGCTTTACATTTACACTACGAAAACCGCCGCTGTTACGAGCAACATAAGATTCACTTTCAATATACGCCAATATACGAGGTCCAAAGGTCAATCAGTATATCAATAGATTTACCTCAGTATACAGAGTGTATACTGTCTCCTTTATCGGATCAACGAGAATCATCTAAAATTAAAATAAGCCTCACAGATCAGCGGCCCTACCGCCTATCTCAAAGCGATTACTCGCTGTCGCTTTCGTGACATTAGAACAATAGTTTATCTCACAGGTGACAGGCGGTAGCCCCCTAGGTTCTGTGTCACGCCTTATTAAATCCATGGTCACGCCCATGGACTTAATAATCAAAACTATTAAATCCATGGTCACGCCTAATCCACGGGACAGTACATGTTTGTCCCGGAGGCGCTAGCTAGTTTAAATGGAATACAATTCTTGAGTTCAGTTTCACGACACCCTCCAGAGATATTCTGGGTAGTCTTACAAAGATTGCTTTGTAATCTGCATCAAATAGACATACGATAACGATATTATTAAGTTGTAATATCGTGCTCAACTACTTTACAAGTAATCTCACTCACGCCCACGAACACTTCAGAACGAAGCCAAAGTTAGCGCAGGCTCGGTCCGAGTTGAGTTTGCTGGCAGGTGCTTGACGCTAATAGGGCAACTTTGTTCCATTAGCGGCCGATCTAATTACCAACTATCGCTTGTTTACTACCCCGGCTTTATGAGCCTACCCTTAGTTACCCCGATATTATCTCTTAGGGCTTATGTTTCAGTTGTACCTAAATCGTTCTTTTGAAGGACGACGCCTTTAGACACCGCATTACCCTTCCAAGCATTGCAGCAGACAGGGAGGTTAAAGAACACAATGATAAAATGGCGATCAGAGAAATTTACTGCACTACGATTAAGGTGCGAATAAAAGATTAATATACTTATCCCGGCGCCGTGGCGAACACTAAATCATGTTTCATTTTGAATATATTAAAAAGTTTAAGCACATTAATCTATACAATAGAACTGATATATTATGTGTAGACGAAAGATTAGAACTCTCCTACATCGTGTGACAGACTTATGGCGAATTTCATCAACCTTGTCTTACATTGACATACAAACAAATGGACGTCGGGTCTAATACAAAAAGAGAAAATGTGTCCGAAAAATTAAGAATTGTCAATGCATGTATAAACAAATTAAGTCGTATTGACATCACTGTGGTGTTGAATTTCGCTTGCACCAATTCTCCACCATATGATAAGCGAATGGATCTGAATCATACTGTTGTGAATTTTGGATCTGATTTTCTTGGGCTACTTTTGGAGCGCGGACGCGAAGTCCATTTAGCCAAGGATACTCTTAGGCGGTATGGTGTCACATTCTTTTCATTAAAGACAAAAAGTGACAACATAAGTACGTCTTAAAAGTTTCCTAAGCTGGTTTCCTAAGGTTGGTGAAGTTGGCCATTTGGAATCGTGCAATGAGAACATACTTTAAATGTAAGCTTTGTTCGCTGATGGTAAGCGACCATAAGGCTGATGATGAAAACGACCTTCACATGGATTTTTAAACAACTGAGGAAACTATAATCTTACCTCTAACTATCGGTATACAGCATTTTTATGACCTAAGTGTTCTAAGTGCCCTTAATATTTGATTTAGATTGAAATATCTTTTATAACTACTTCTATTAAGCATTTGTATTAAAAGCACGTATATAAAACATATATTGCAATATTATAATGCCATATTATAATGTAGGTAATTTAAAAGAGGAGACAATAGTTATTTGTTCAACAAGTGAGCAATTTGTGTTTCGCTGCGAGTGTAGTCTAGAATTGAATAAAGACCGAAGCAAGTGATTCTAATATAGACTACTGAGCATTGTGAGTGATGAAAAGGCACGAGACATAAAAATAATTAGCCTCGTGTGAAACATACAACTTTTCACCTCTACCAGCGAGAAAGTGTTAATCGGTCATCCTTAGGCAAGAAAATCAATCAAGACAATTTTAAACAAGATGTTTATTTTATTCAAACAACAAAACTAAATTCACAATATTAAAACTTGAAAGTAAAATTACTGCAATTTGTCATATTGGCGGATTTTAATAATTTCGTGAAGTATGACAAAAGCACAGTCTCAGAATAAGTTTTAGCAGGTTTTGAAAGTCGCCAATTGTTCAATAATTCGTACGCCTTAAGATATATTTCACGCTACTTTTCTGGTAAAAACTAAATTCAGCATTGGAATTTTGTTTTCTCAAATCTTTTGGAGTTAGACAACTATCTTCATTGCTGGACGCACTCATTTTTCTTTATATTTAACGAAATTATATTTTATAAGTTGATTCCCGCAAAATTATATTTTTCACTTCTCCAGTACGAAAAGGGTGCTTTTGGTGCCTAAAATCTCTCAGCAAAATTCGATTTTGCTACGTGAGGAAAAGTTATTCGAATTTCGAACACCACATTTTGGAATTATTCGGCGCAATAATTTCGTAATTAAATAAATAATTAATTGCTAAATGTCCTAGTAAAATAGATTTTTATTTAGTGTCTTGGCTTATTATTTTTTTGTGTGTTTTTGTTTAATGTCAGTAAGTGCCTGCACAGGTCTGTATGGAATGGGTTACCGACTCATTTTCGAAAGACATTTTTGCGAAGCCCATTTCTACTACGCCATATCATCAAAGAGCTATTTAACCGACGGGATATTTGGTTGATGGGCCATTTCATCGAATGGCCACATGCACGAACTCCCATATCACCGATTGTACATTTCTTCGAGTGTTACATGTTCGAAGGTCAAATAAACACTATTTTTAAATCAACATGTTTTATTTATGAATCACCAATAAAGATTTTTGAGTTTGAGTTTGTTGTTGTTGGTTCGTAGTCACAACTTCCCGAAAGCTAAAGGAGTTACTCTTTCGCCCGCTGAACGAGTGAGCATCTCTGTTGTGTAACAAAATATATCATTCCGGGATGTTTCTCTCGGGAGCCCCGCAAACTTTGTTATTCAAACTTAATAATGTGAAACAACGTGGGTGAGACATATTTAAGCCATTGGCGTGTTCATGTTGATATGACTTAAGCAAACAATAAATCAACAGTGAATTTCTAACAATACGAATGTTTGTTTTGTATAGGTCAAGATTAGAATAGATAGCCTTTCCGCCTGCGTCGTACGCGACGCTTTAATAAACGCAATAGTGCTGACGTCACATACCTATTATAACTAGATTTCCCCGCGATTTCGTACGCGTGTAGTTTGTTCGACTATCGTTAGTCGTATATTTCATATTATTTACATTTCGAATAACTCGCGAACAAGCCCTCGATTTATTTTAATTAATTATTCGAAATCTCATCCATGCTGAGCGCGAAATGCGCCAACAAATTATCTCTTTGCCTTACATTAACAAATTTGGGCAATTATATGTGATAAATGGACCTTTGCACGAGTGATACCTAACAAAGGTACGGGATATGAGCATGTTTATTGTAGCCCGGCTTTGTGATAATTAAATTAGTACGCTAAACGAATAATATGAGCTGTAAGTTGTGATGGCACCTGCCCCCTAATTCACCATCTCTGACAGGTGCGTCAATTGTCAAAAAATATCTATACTAATATTATAGAGAGGAAAGATTTGATTGTTTGTTTGTATTGAATAGGCTTCGAAACTACTGAACCGATTTTGATGAAAGTTGGTATAGGGATAGTTCGAGACCAGGGGAAGGACATAGGGTAATTTTCCTACGGAAAAAATCCCACGGCAAAACAAAAATAACGCGGGCAAAGTCGTGAGTGGAAAGCTAGTATGCTATATTTTTATTTTGACCTCATTTTGACGATTGTCTCTCCTGTGTCAGAGATGGTGAAATACCGGGTAAATGACGTAAACCTTTTCACCCTGGTTCTTGTAGCTTAGAGACCATCAGTTCTGCGGCAGGCTTATTATCAATCTTTAGAGACAGTCGCAATAGGCTATTTGACAACATTGAAAATATACTACAAATTATGGTCATCCTATTAGATAATTGGATAAAAAACCATAATTTAATTTATTTTACGCTAGTTTATGTATATTTTTTTGATATTTCACGAAATAAATATCGAATAATTTTTTATATTTTATCTGTGTCGGAAACGCCTATGATTGGACGTAACTCTGGTGACGTCATACGCAAGTAAACAAGGATTACTCCACTGATTATTAGTACTGTTTTGCATTATGTCAACTAACTTGTTTACTTGCGTGTGACGTCATGCACGTCATGTTCGGCGCCATTACAGAAACAGCGTTTTTGCCGCGCTTTGAGAAAAATAATTTTATTATTGATTTTTAAAGATAAATAGATCTGATTTTCCGGGAATATTTATGTAATATGCATATTACATCATATAGAATAAATTAAAATGATTTTCTAAAATTAGTCAAACAGCCTATTGCTGCGATTGTACAAATAATCCATACTAATATTATAAAATACTAATATTATAAATGGGAAAGTGTGTGTGTGTGTTTGTTTGTCCGTCTTTCACAGCAAAACGGAGCGACGGATTCAAGTGATTTTTTAAGTGAAGATAGTTGAACGGATGGAGAGTGACATAGGCTACTTTTTGTCTCTTTCTAACCCCCCACTTCCCTAAAATGGGGGGTGGAAGTTTGTATGGCGCATTCCGCAATTTTCAAGGTAGAAAGCTAAAAATTGGTATCCGAACTATTTGTGACTAATAAAAAAATAGTGCATCATTTTTTTTTGGAAATCTGCCCCCAACCTCTTAATAGAGGGGGTTAAATTCGATATGGGACTTTTTGCAGTTTTCAAGGTAGGAAGCTAAAAATCGGTACACAGACTCTTTGTTACCAACGAAAAATACCTGCCTTATTTTTTTTTTTAATCCTCGGTGTTACCCCGAATTTAACGCGAGCGAAGCCGCGGGCAAAAGCTAGTTGCTTATAAATCGAAAATTCGTATAATTGAACGTTGGACTGCGCTACGACAGCGTAGCGCTGTCGTAGCGCAATCCCCAACGTTGAACAAGCGAGCGACTGACGAACTAGAAATGCACGTCCACACTTGGACACAGCGACCGATTGTTTAAATTGGTTGTTGATCACAGACCACTTACAGATACTTTGTTGATCGCGTTGCCATTGTATAATTAGTAACCGGTTGCTTTTTTCCGTACACTGAAAAAAAAAATGTTGTCAATGTAACAAAAAAACTTGGTTGCTTGTCAGCCGTCAAAGTTCCTTGGTTAAAGAGGCAATGTTTTTATTGTTCGATTCGACTTTGTTAATCCAACTAAGTTACTAGCCATGGTAACTTTGCTGTGGGTATCAAAGTGAACATTGTTACCTATAACAAGTAAAGTTACTTTGCTAAAATGACAAATCTTATCAACTAACTTAGTTGCATTGGCAACGTTCCTACGTCAATCTAACAACTTTGGCTTTGTTGCCCCAACAAAAGTAAATTTGTTAATATGTACTTTGTTGGCCCTTGTTGTACTTTGTTGTTAACATTGTTAGTCTCGATTCCTGCACTTTGTTAGCGGTAGACCATGGGAATTCTGATACTCCTCGGTCTTCAGCCTTATTAATACACGGTAAGCGTACCTTGAACGAAAGATATTGGCACCACACCTATACATGGTGCCAGAGAACTCCGTTGAGGCTACGCATACCGTGTAATAATAGCGCCGAAGATACGAGGAGTACCAGTTCTCCCATGGTGTACCGCTAAAGTGCAGAGATCGAGACCAACAATGTTCTCTGGAGGTCTGTAACAGAAAGAAACTATAATTAGAAGGTAAAAATTAAAAGATAGAAATTATAATCAAAAAACTATTTATTCAATCTTACTTATTTCTATAATAATATTATAATCACAATTAACACTAATAAATATTGTTAATAATTATGTGATATATTAATGAAATAAACCAGTTATGGCCGACACCACCAGCATGAAATGGCCGACACTCACCAACACATCCGCACTCGATCGCATTTGTCCACAGACTATTATGGGGACTTGATTTGATGCGAGCAACAGGCAAGGAGCATTTATATACGCGACAAGACAAAGTCTCTCATCTCTCTTTTGTTATCCTAACCATGCTACTTTGTTAAAAAGTTTATTTCTATTTTGTTGATTTAAATGTGGTTAAATTTACAAAGCTGGATTAAACAAAACAACAATGCTAACTTTGATAGAAAAAGCTTTGTTAATTCAACAAGGCGTAACTTTAATAAATTGGCAATGTAAAGTTGCCACTTTATCAATGTTTTTTTAAATTGTGAAATTTACAAGGTTTTTATTGCTAAATTGACAGTAAAATCTTTAACAAGAAAAAAGTTGCCGCGTTAACTAATGAAACATTAATAAATTGACAAATCATTTTGTTATATTGACAATAAAATTCTAACAAAGCGATTATTGTCGCTTTGTTAGCCGATTTTTTCTCAGTGTAATAAGCCTGCGGTATGATGCTGTGCAAGCAAGAGCAGCGGGGAAGAGCGATTTCCCAAGGCTGACCGGAGATTTGCGAGCCTCTCCATCATTGTGTCCATATTGCTTGACGTTTTGAACGGTATCGCGAGGAAACACTTCATCATCAACAGCTCATATACGTCCCACCGAGGGGCTCGAGCCTACCCTAAACTAGGGCGATTAGGCCTTAGTCGACCACGCTGGCCAAGTGCGGGTTGGTCGACTTCACACACAACCTGTAAAGAAATTCTTTCTTCTCAGGTGTGTGCAGGTTTCCTCACGATGTTTTCCTTCACCGTAAAACACTTAGGTTGAGAGAATTCAAAAATAGGTATATTTGTAAAATGTATTGCTGTTGCACTGTGCCCCTGAACAAACCGGGTATTCCACTTGGATCCCCTATTTCAATACCCCAGGGGATCGAAAAACACTTGCTATTCCACATCGATCCCCTAATCCAGGGTATCGAAGAGGAATAATATTATTGCTTCCACATGAATCCCCTGTTAGTAAAATTAATAACATAAAGCCCTTTTATCATGATGACACATTATTCAAACACAACTCTCTCTCTCTCCCTGGGAGTATTAAGAAAGCTCGAACGCTAGATTCATGTAAGAATCAAGTCCGTAATCATTGCCTGACCGATTATGATAATTAGATAGATATTATTTAAGTACAAAAATCTCAGCAACAGATCCCCACAGTAGTCCATCCATTCGTATGAGTGATTTATAATAATTATATTATAATAATATGTTATCAGCAGCTGAATTAATAAATTAATTGCTTTTATTTGAAATGCATATCTAATGTCGCAACAATGTCACTGACATAATTCATATATGCCGGAATGAATCATATAAATAGACCTTTATGTGTAAAAAGGTTGTCATTGCCGTAGGGGATCCTAAAGGAATAGTAAGTGCATTAGAATCCCCTGGGGGATCGTAGTGGAATAGCAAGTTCTTTTCGATCCCCTGGGGGATTGAAATTGGGGATCCAAGTGGAATACCCGGAACAAACGACTGAGCGCGATAGAGACAGCTGCAGCTCGGACCGAACCTATGAAAAACAAAAAAGGACTTTGCTTTCTCCTCTTAAACTATACCAAATTCAAATTCAAAAATCTTTATTCAACATAGGCCTTTACAGGCACTTATTGACGTCAAAGCAAAGCAAAACAATTTAATTTAAAGAAATCATATTAACCTTGTATGTGCATACATCTTGAATACACTCAAGACCATCGCATCAGAATATACCAATTTAATAACTTATTGCATTAACAATTAAAGAAAGCCTATGGTTGTGTTTCTATGTTATCCTTTTATTCTTATATCTCATCAAACTTGTTTGCCGAATATTTCAATACTTACACCAGAAAATTTTTAGGTTTTTTAAAGGATTAAATCTTCTTTAATAATTAATTAAAAAGAAGAAGGAAAACATAAGAACATGCTAATAGTGGTCATAGACTTTTTTTTGGACAAAATAGAGGAACCAACGCCATTATCCAGGAAGGAAAAACGGCCCGTATGATTTCCTCTTAACAGAATAGAGACACAAAGGACTCACGCAATGGGCTAAATGATGGCGAGATAATCAAAAGGATCTGGAGGAGCCTGAAAAAGGACTGAATTAAATTAAAAGCACCTTCTCCCTTAGGCACTTACGAAAAAAGCAATGTTCAAGCAAGATCATTAGCCGCGTTGCTCAATTCAACTAATGGCAGTCTTTACATCGCGCACCGCTCTGGTTAATCGGAGCTGCGAAAGGAATAAAAGGTCCTCTAAACTCTGTTATTTGATCCAAACTGTACTGCGTTGCATTTTTACTTATAGCTTAAGTGCGACCGGCAGTTGGTGACCGATTTTTTGTGCGGTAAAGAAAGAAAAGAAAAGAAAGAAAGAAACTTTTATTGGCCAAAAGCTACATAGTTACATATTTATAAAGGTATTGAACAATAAGGCGGGTTGGCCAAATGGTCCCATCTCAGCTTAAGGCTTCTGTTGCATATTGCAACAGAAGCGCTGGTTTTCAGATGGAACCATTTTGGACGACGTAATGTTTTTTTTTTATAATAATCATCAAGAAAGGACAATAAACATATCAAAAAATACCTTAAATTATAACTTAAAAGCCTAAATAACAATTGTAACGCACTATTCTAAAAAATATATATATATAAAGAAAAGAAGAAAGAAACTGAAAAATTTTCGGTGCCTTTGCCTTCGTAAAGGAAAGATTGACTACGAAAAAAAAAGAAAAAAAAAACCACTAAATCTACGGTAACGTATACATTTACGAACGTTCCATTTTTCAATCGGATTCACAGATATTTTTTTGACCGACTTTTTGTAGTTCGTATATTATGCGTTGCAACGTAGAACTTCATGTTTCTTTTTCCACCGTCAAATAATCGGTCACCGATAGTTGGTTATGTGCGTTCGCTCTAACATTAAGAAGGCTTGGTTTTAGGGTGTGTCGTATATCCAACCTAACTAGCCTAATTCGAATTATTGTAAATGCGAGTAAGAAAAAAGGTTTAACAGGCACAGAGATATGGGGCTCTATTTTTGCACACACGTTTTTTTTCACAGTTTAACAATGCATTGTAAAACAACGGACGAGTGATTAGACCTGTTCGTTGCAGTCGATTAATTGGAAAGTAGCGAATTTCTGATATCGAACGCAAATCAATAGAAATCTAGCGATAATCGGCACGAGACGAATGATGCAAAAATGGGGTCCCTAGCCGTGTGCGCGGGTTCCTTTATATTACTGCCGCACGGTTCGAAGGCCTAGATAGCTAGTGTAATTAGTGGTGCCGCAAGGTTCGAAGGGTTAGATAGCCAGTGTAATTACTGGGGACTGTGACCATACATCTTTTAATCTATATTAATATTATAAATTAATTTTATTTTTTATTTTATTTTTTATTATAAAGCGGAAGAGTTTGTTTGTTTGTTTGGTTAAACGCGCTAATCTCAGGAACTACTGAATCGAATTGAAAACTTATTTTTGTGTTGGATAGTCCATTTATCAAGGAAGGCTTTAGGCTATATAACATCACGCTACGACTAATATGTTGCAAAAACGGGAAAAATATATGGCGAAACGTAGTTCGCGGGCACAGAGTAACTCATAAATTGGTAACGTACATTGTGAATCTTGTAGGTGTTGCTTATTTTGGTCTGGATAATTGCGGCTTCCTAGACCCTGGATCATCCCCAATATGGACAAGATGGTTGTCGGGGTGGGTTTAGTGGGTATGTAATTCTGCACGCTGCGGAGAGTCCCACACACGCCAGCTACCAGCGAGTATGGCGCGCAACAGCATTCCATCTCGATGAAAAACAAAAGGTTTGCATATTTGCGGTGCCAGACTAAAGGTGTGTTCATGTCTTGGTCACATGATCACTTGGTCACGCGATTTGTCACATGAGTCAATAACTGTTGCGGCTAATCGCGCGCGGTTGCGATCGACCGCAAGAGTTACTGACTCATGTGACCAACGGCGTGCGGTTTGGCTCTTAGCCGGATGCTGAAGTCTTCGTATGTAAAGCAATTCTCAGGTGTGGGCCGCAAGCGTCAATTAAAGTTTGAAAGCGGCGCCAAACTGTAAGTGATGCTTGGAACCGCCTGGCACAAACTTAAGGCTTACGGGCCTGCCACGGGAAGCAGCGAGGAAAGGAGGCAGAGACGTAGTGTGGCAGCATTCCTCGTCATGCCACACGTCATGCTCCTCGTTATGCCCACCGCTCCCAGTCCGCATCGAACGGTCAAGTACATAAAAATTTAATGAGAGGAAATATCCCAAAGATTTTTAAACCCTCTAATGTGATAACTTGCATTTCATCGTTCTATTGCGATTAATAGGTATCATCCAGCCATCCAGCTCCGTTGGCGTGAATGACGACGACAATTTATATTTCTTTGTATGACATTCGTATAATTAGCTATAACGATATAAGTTTCGACGTTTATTGTAAAGCGAAGGCAAATAACCAAGTGCGGAGTGTCGCGATTACTTGCGCGAGTAGAGCTGTGTGTGGGCAGAGAGGGCAACATCGCGACAGTGTGAGGAGCAAAGCGATTAGCAGCGCGAGGAGCATAGTGTGGCGGGCCTATTAAATGGCGTGATGCCCTTTAGAAATAAAAAAATTAGGTGTAAACTTACCATTATACCATGCTTGTTTGCTAAGTTTGTCGTATGAAAAATGCGAAAGCAATTTGCAAGTAACTCTACATTTTACGACTCGTAGCATACCTCAACCCAATTTTGATGAATTTACACGAGAGACCCATAAAAACTTTAACGTCAACGCAAGCCTCATATAGAGTATGTACCTAACAATGTGTAGGTAGGTATATATGGCTAACACACATATCGATTCTTTCCGTTTCGGAATTCTGTTCACATTCATCATGGAAGAACGTTTACGAAATAACTGTTTGCTGTTCTTGAATTGACGGCACAAATTACTGAATTGAGTGAAACAGGCAGACCTGGCATTCAAATTAAATATTCACGGGGCCACCTTTAATTTAGGACTCAATTTACTTTGCCGGTGGAATTAATTTCGTGTTCGCAAATTGAAACATGCCGGGGAGGCTTTCGGGGGAAAAATTCCGGTCTCGCACTCGCCTTGTAGATGGGATAGTATAAATGGGCGTCGTAAAATCGAAATCATAGACGCGGAGTGAATAAAAGATGGAATGTCCCGAAAATATTGCTGATAAATATGTATTTGGAGTTGTATAGTGTGTTTTTTTTAAGTCTTGGTGGAAGTGATGACGTAATCCAGTTGCTATGGATTAGACCAGTCACCTTGTCCAAATGGAGAGGAAAAAAAAAGTCCCTTCTCACTCTCCCTGAAGAAGGGTCCCCGATGGACCCGAAACTAGTCGGACAGTAACCGACATACTTCGTGAGTATAGCCGTCTAGATATTACCTTTAATTAATGTTGAAGTTTTTAGTTTTAAAAGTAACGTAGCCCCATACAAACTTTCAATACTTGCCTAGAGGTTGAAAAACAAAAATGCTTTTTCAGTTAGCAATGTGTGTTTGAGGAAGAGCAGTATTATGTAACCGCAGAAATTGAATTGCAAACTAGAAAGTTCTCTAGTTTTCCACTTGGTTATAATTACAGAACTGCTCCATTCCAATTGAATTGAACCAGTAGTGTTGGGCTTTAAACGGTTATGTTAGAACAATAATAGTGGCACAGATAATTAACATATTATCATTCATAGTATCATTACTTATTATAGAAAATTCTGATGCTATTTCTTCACACTTGCTATTTATACAGGGGATGTTCTAGTGTCGACCTCAATAGTTGTCAGAAAAATGAAAAAAAAAATGTAAGTCCTGTATTTTAAAAATTATAGATATTTAAAAATATCGAAACAATCACCCGTGACAGTCTTTTGATTCCTGTTGTTATAGATAGATCTTTACTTTTCAAAATACTTTCATTTGTTTTGTAATCCTGAATAATGCTTTTGTATACTGTAACGTTGTACTTAAACAACGTAAATAAAAATATAAACATATTATAATAAAGTCAGCTCCAGCTTGGAAGAAAATGTCATTTTTTTGCCCAACCAAATATTCAAAATTAATATTCGGCCAGCTACGAGTATGTCAAACGCACACAATAGAATAAAATAGGCGTCTGTCTTGTACAATACTCGTCTTACACATTCGTGTATTGCCTTCGTCGACTTTCAAATTGGTTGACCCAAGAATCTAATAATACTCCTGTGAGCCAACACAAAGTCTAGGCAAGCAAAAAAGGGTATTCCTATCCAGAATCCTTTCAGTATCGGAGCGTACCTTTCTTGTTATGGTAATTTATGGCGCGTGAAGGTGTGTAATGGCCCATTCATTGAATAAACGATCTTATTTATCTGAAAGTAGGCTTTAGGCCTCGGCTAGATGTTTGGTATTTATTGCTTTCTTTATTTGTGAAAGTGTTGTTCGTTTTATTATTTTTCTTTACAATGCTAAAGAAAAATAAGTATACTTTAATACTAGTATAATAGTACTACTAGTATAATGCTACTATAATAGTACTATACTTTAATAATAGTATACTTTAATAGTATACTTTAGCAATAACTAGGTGTTACCCGCGACGTCGCTTGCATGGAATTTGGTTATATGGTGAGTTCATTTTATTTATTTACTAGCTTTTGTCCACAACTTCGTCCGAGTGGTATTGGTAGTTTAGGTAGGTAATTTCTTATTTGATCTGCTTCTTCACAATATCCTTTCTCACAACTATCTCCACAGGCACCAAATGTCATCTAAATCGGTTCAGTGCTTATTAATTCCCCATACAAACTTCCACCCCCTTTTCACCCTCTCAAACATGAGTTCTGCGATAAAAACTATCCTATGTCCTTTATCTGGACTTAAACTATCTCTAGGCTGTAGGTATACCAAATTTCATCAAAATCGGTTCAGTGGTTTCAGCGTGAAGAGGTAAGAGACAGGCAGACAGATTTTCGCATTTATAATATTAGTATGGATTTTTCTATTACATATCAATTTACACTTGAGTAATACAAGATACTTAGCGCAAGCCTGAAGAGCTTAAGTACTATGTTAGGGTGATTACGCCTTAGTCAACCACGCTGGCCCAATGCGGATTGATAGACTTCACATACACCATTGAATTTCTTCACAGATGTATGCAGGTTGCATCACGATGTTTTCTTTCATAGAGGAAGGAATATTACGATTCGATTCGTTACGATACGTATATTTATCGACTATTATTCAGAACGGCATAGTAAGGGATAAGTAAGGCTTTTTTGTCATATTTTGGTATCTGTTGAATCGAAAATATAATAGATCTTTCGATTTAAGATAACACCTATTAGATCTATTATTTCAAAAAATGGAACTCGAATATCATGTTGCATACTATCAATAACGCAATTATTCATGCAGTATTAAAGGAAAAATAAAATTGACACACGTATTACTTGTCACCACGAATTGACGTTTTATTTTATTACTCTAGCTAGACACTTTACATGTTTACAGTTAGAAAATAGAGAAAAGTTTAAATACAACCGACTTTTTTTTAAAGACTGAAGTTTCAGTGATCTTACGACAACCCACGCAAAGACGTGGGCAGCGCAACCTAATAACGATTATTTCGATTGAGAACTTTACGTCGGCAACTAACCAGCGTAGTACTTAGCGCGCTCATGTATCTACTTCAATGTTATTACTAGACGCCGGCTTTATCATCGCTGCGGCTTTGGTAACTCTTGGGAAATGTCTGAGTGATGTAACGGAGACACGTAATATGTCTGAGTGTGTAGGCTTTAGAGAGGAAACATATTTAGGTTTTCATATTCACTTTGCCACATCTCTCACCTTTTCAATAAGACCTACATAAGTGTTTTTGGCGAAAACATGATCTCCCGTGTGTTTTGGTTGTTCTTCTCGTGTTAGGTTCTAACAATTTCGAATGAGTGTAGAGCGAGCTATTTTCTACTTATGTTAAGTCGTAGGCGTGATAAAAATCGTGGAACTGTTTATATATACTGTTCCACCTGTTCCATCTGTGAGACAACGTGGCACTGTTGTCTATACACTGCTCTGTACCTGATTCGCCAGTAGCGCCGGTTACTTTCCTGTTCCGTGCATGGCATGCCGGTAGTCTGTTGTCAGTTTTGACTCGAATGGAACAACCAGAACCAACCAGTTTCTTTGTGAGATTTTACTGTCCTAGAATTATACACATACCATTTCGGGTAGGCATTCAAACATAATTATGAATCTCAAAATTTATTATAATATAGAAGAAATGTGATAATATTTTTGTTAACAACGTAGTCTGAAAGCAAAATCTCTTCGAAGAAGACGAAATAATCAAGATCGAACTTCACTTCAGGTGAGTTCGTTTGATCATTTAATAATTACGCAACATATGAGATTGATTCGTAATGTGGAATCATTCCAATACATTGCCTTTCAATACGTTTGAACGAAACGAACGCGAATGTTACCTTTGCTATAAGCACAGGTTCTGTATTTTGCTTTTTCCAAAACCATATCTACTTCTGAAGCACAAAGGGGAAGGCCCGAAAGAGCTTGCGATATTTCATACTTTTGGTAACCCATAATAGACCTGACACTGGATTGCGATATTTAAGGACCTTCTTTCATTACGATACTAATAGACGATAAATCTCTAACGCGAGTCTCAGAGTCAGGTTGCTGAGAAGTATTTCACATAAATTTGTATTCTGATTCGCACATTTCGCTACCAGTATCACACCCACGTGTACTCTACCAATACCGGTCACGTGAAGTCTTCTGGGCTCCACCAGCTAGTCCCATTGGTGGGTCTCCAAAGACATATTTTCAGGCTCCCACTGGCTCGTGGGACTCAGAAGTCTATTTAAAGTATGTCTTCGGTGATTAACCGGATTCTATTCTTTCTTGAAATGTATACCTAATTTTACGGATTGGCAAGGCTCTTGTTTTTCACATAGCAACCTCCTACTTACTTCTGCTGCCCTGGTACATGTACTCGTAAGCTTTCATATATTTTTCATATCTTCAAAGAACCTTTAAATAAATATGGATGTGTTGAAATGTATAAGGGCAACAAGTTGGAGAAACTCAAGCTCAAAAATCTTTAATCAATATAGACCTTTAAACTGGACATGCCTTTTAATTGCTAATCTTAGCTTAACGCTCGAGGCAGTCGCAGCTTGACTTCCGCTCGACTTTTGACTCGCGTGGTAGCCAAAAAAAACCGGAAATGCCGAATAATACTGGACGAATAAATATTTGTCCGGATACGTCCGAAAACTGGCAAACATATACAACTAAAGCCAGACACCTTTCAACCCTAGCTCTTCGATAGCGCCACCGACAAAACAAACACCGAACAAAGGTTGTCGTAACGATATTATATCATGGATTCTATGCTCCTTTCGTACCCCAATTAAAAGTGGCTGGTCAACTCCAATCAAAGTTTACAACTTCATCACTATTATTCATTCAACAAAAGTATGATGAACAATGGCGTACAATGAAACCTATTTAGAATTTGGGCTGGCTGATCCAAATCTCTCTCTTAAGCGTAACAAGTTTTGTTCTGCTGTTATTGTTACGATGAAATTAAAACCACGGTTCTTTAGAATTGAATTGTTTTTATGTACTCAGTGAAACGAAGATATGCAATTATGCAAGTATCAAGAGAGAACTCTTATCTCTTTTACATGTTATGTTATATTAACTGTTCTATTAAGCATGAATCCTTTTAAAAAGCTGCCATAACACTTTTTTCGATATACCTATCTAGAAATTGCCAGAGTCCAATATTAAATCAGTTGTATTTTTCTTAAAGATATAAAATTAAAATATCAAAAGAAACATTGGAAGGTGTTGAGGCTTACTGCTGGTAATTATAGCAGTTAGCAAATTTTTTACTGTCAAATTTTAGACAAACCGGAAAGTTGAGAAGGTTGATAAGATAGCACTAAGGACTATTGCTCTTTGTTTCCTGTGGTTAGTCTCTTCATATGCACAGGAAGGCACCTGCATTGCTACAGAGTTGTTTAGATAGAATATTAAGATAGTTTCTAGACTTCTCCTATACATAAATCCTACGTGCTTATTAATGTTAACGTATAACACCGGTGCCGCACGGAGCTTTGCGCCTTCAGCTGTACTCGCTAACAATTCAAAACAATATTGGTTGTGGAACGTGCAGAACAGCACACCTGGGAACTGACCGCATTTAGACTTACACTGTTATTTTGATTGGATGTATATGGACATAGTTTCGTTTTTTGGTGTCACTAATTAGTCATAACATGAAATGTATATCTGACGAATGTAGAACAGTATTTTTATGTAATAATGCAAAACAAATAACATAAATACTTAGTTCAATTATTGTAGTAATGAAACGTTGTATGTATGTTTATCAACTATCTGATGTATTTTTTAGATTTTGGTCATCTGTGGACGGTTAGAGATAATAATAATTTATTATAAGTGACAGGATGAGTTAGATCTTAAGGCCCCTAAACGATCAAACATGTTTAACTTGTTAAATTTACGTGTTTGACAAACTTGTTTGTTCGTGTAGGGCTGTGTTTAACGCGTTTGACAAACGAACTACGTGTTTAATGTGTTTGAAAAGTAGGTATCTGGATTGACGTCGTGTTTGATGAAAACGTGAAGTTTGTCAAGCAAGTTTGACAAACATGTTTGATCGTATACAGGGCTCTTTGGGTACTTACACTGTTATTTTAATTAGATGTGCATATTGACATAGTTCCGTTTTTTGGTGCTACTAATTAGTCGCAACATGAATATCAAGGGAAAGAAGAACAGTATTTTTATGCAATAATGCAAACCAAATAACATAAATCGGTCGAAAGCTAGAGACGTCAGTCAATCAACCGTCAGTGTCCCAACTTCGTCCTCCTATTTACTAACTTCAATTGCTAACTATAACTGCCATTTTTGAAAGTTATTAAACTTATTTTTTTTTATTTCGTATCGCACGGAAGAAGGAATAACTCAAAACAAACCGTATTATCATAGTTTTACACACATTTTATTCGATCCGAAAAACGCATAACATAAAAAACTCAAATCATATTCAGAAAGAAGATTCCTTCGCCCCGCCAACTCGGCAGCACGTACGGCGCTATAAAATCTCCCGGCCGACATTTTAAAATGGCCGCCGGAAATATTTTGCAGTTCGGGACACGAAATGGGAGCTGAAATATCCCAGTCCTTATGTTATTTTTTTATCACCCTGGAAAATTTTAGGGACGCTTCAGGACACATCCAATATTATATAAAAAATAAAAAAAATGAAATAAAAAAATTTAAAAAAATATAAAAAAATAAAAAAATCTCTAAAAATGCTGCTCTCAACTAATGCAGCATTTTTTGTATTTTTTTAAAAATTAATATAAAATTAAGGAGGGGGGTTATTTTTTTTATTTATATTTAAATCATTCTAATACCATGTCGTGAAGCGTCCCTTAAATTTTCCAGGGTGATAAAAAAATAACCGTGTATAGAGCGGCGCGAGCTCTAAAATAAGGTACGAACTGCGCTAACTGGCTGTAAAGTTGCGGGCTGGTGCGAAGTAGAGGAGACGACAGTTTTATAGCCGTTATTTCACTTGTTTCCACAATTTCGTTACCATAATTCAAAGTTTTGCGGGGTCGGGATGTAGATAAATTTTGGGTGGAAGTATGTTGTGTGTGGAAATACAATGTTTGAAAAACGAGTAAATCTATACGAGAAAAAATCCCAACTACGTATCGAGTATGTTGTATTGTTAATCGATTTTCATAATCGATTCATTGTTGATACGTATGTAGCTGGTGAGAGCTGGTAGGAGCGTCGGTGGCGCTGTGGCCTCGGCACTGAACTGTGCCCCGAGTAGAATCGGTCGTAGGCCCGCGATCGATCCTGCCATGTGTCAATGTGTTTTTCGTTTCACGAATTTCATATTACATTTATCTGACGCTCCTATGGTGAAGGAAAACATCGTGAGGAAACATGCATACACCTGCGAAGTAATTCAAAGGTGTATGTGAAGTCAACCAATCCGCACTGGGCCAGCGTGGTTTGACTGAGGCCTAATCGCCCTAACATAACTAGTTAGGGTAGGCTCGTGCCTCTCCGTACGTGAGATGCTGACCAGCGCGGCGGCGTGGGAGGTTGTCGCCTCCTTCTGTGAGGATGTTATCTCGCAGAAGGAGGCTGCGGAGCGGGCGCGAGAGGATGACCCTCTCGCCGCACCGCTCCGGCGCAGGCGGTTCCCCTAGCAAGCTGGGGACTGAAACGGCTCGGCCGGCTGACCACCGGTCGAGAGACACTTTTCACCCCTAGCTTGGCCGTCTGGGGGGTCGAATTTGGAGATACTTGTCGACCCCCCCGTAGAGGTAAGTCCTGGCGCATGCGCCAGGCCCTCCAGGGTGCACAATCGGGGAATGGCTAACGCCGATCCCGATTGTGTCTCTACGGACGTAGAAGTATCTGGAGGGTTTTTAGCCGGTATGGGGTCTTCTACTCGAGTCCGACATATCCTTGGGGTGTCCTCGTCAGTCGGCCCCTTGTCGAATACAGCAAAGAGTATCTTCCCTCCTAAAAAAAAAAAGGCTCGTGCCTCTCGGTGGGGACTTATATGAGCTGTTATGATGATGATGACGACGTAGCTGGTAGTGAGTGGAGTCTATTTTGGCTTAGCAAAGTAGAAAGAGATTCTACCGGTGCCGCCCTATTACCGCCTAACCCTGTCGTTTTAGTTGTCGTTTATGACGTGAACTTGTGATTTTGTATCACCTCTATCATAGCAGACTCCGTGAAATTAAAACGATAGTGAATGTCTCGCTATGAGTTAGGCGGTAGATCCGCCGAGCTAAAACTTTTTCTCGTATTAATTTTTCAGTTTATTTTGCATTTTTAAAGGAATATTGCATAAATAACAAAAAAACAAATATAAAAGATAAAGAATATACTCCTTGTTAACAGAATATTATGTTATGTATCTAAAAAAGGTTTTGGTGACTGACTGAGGTTTCAACATAGAGGTCAAACAACGCCCATTCAGGAAGGTTTTTCCAAAATGTTCACAGGAAGCTGAGAAATCCCCGTCTAAATTAGGAAACTACAGTGTTAAGCCTAAGGCCTCGTTTACGGAGACGCGGGGCGTTGCGCGGCGCGCTCAGAATTCAAACATATGGCGTTGTATCAGTGCATTTACGGAGAAGCGATTTTACACGCCTTTGCTTGAAATGGCGCGTTTTTTACGGCCGAACCCGGGGATGGCACGGCCGCGTCCGTAGGTGTTCCCGTCTCGCATCTCTATGAACAACATCGTATATTGCCATATGTTTGTGTTTACGCGTGCGATTATGAGTGCCGCTTCACGCGCCGCCCCACCGTAAACGAGAGACGCCACGCCGCACGCGACGCGCGACGCCCCGCGTCTCCGTAAACGAGGCCTAAGAACGCGAAACGTAGTTCGCGGGCACAGCTAGTTTAGTATAAAAATTTGCTGTGTGCCGAATAATCAAATTCCGTTCATTTGTTTTATGTACTTGAGAAAAAGGGCGCAGAACGCACAGCCATATTCGTATTTCAAAGTCAGAAAATCGTGACGTCAGTGCTCTTATAGCTAGCATTAATGGAAATAAATAAAAAATAAAATGCAATGAACTTTGCACAGATATAGCCGAGTTTGATTGAGATATACGGGTGTAGGTTTTTCTTCATTTAAAAATCAAAGCCATACACCCTTACAATCAATTTTTCTTGCTCGCTAGTTTTCGATATCTCTAACTCATTTGAAGTTTTTAGAAATATTATAGAAAGTATTATATTTCTATATTAAAGAAAGTATTAACACACATCTTCTGACAATCGTCTGGAGCTCCATTTTAAATTATTTCATTTTAATAAATTAACAATTAAGTAACTGTTATTTAAATGAAACAAACTTTCTAGTTTTTCCCATTGTGTATTAGATCGTAAAGATTTTCGAAATTTTGCCCAAGGTGTTCCGATTTTAAATTGCTAAAGTATTTGTCGTCACAAGTGGAAAACAGGAGGATATAAGTACTTCATTTAAATGCAGAACTCGTGCAAATAATACAGCATGATAATAAGCTGTTAATGAGTAATAAATCACACTGCGATAACCAGGACCAAAGTGAACAATGTGTTAATTCAACCCTTCAATGCATAGCAATTAGATAATAAGCTTGGTTCCGTAACATAGTGCCGTTAGGATTTCAGCAAACATGCGGTCGTGCGGCGGCTGCCAATCAAGGGCATTAATTAATTAGACCAGCTAAGCAAGCACCAATCAAGCCGTTCATCAGTCCAGTTGTTGTCACAGATCCGCTGGCGGTGCTTTGTTTACTTGTAAATACTCTTGCGAAATCAGCTCTAGTTTTGGTAGCCGAGATTAATTAAACTAGGTTCTTTATCGAATATAAATTGCACTAGATTCTAGAGAAAGGGGTTCCAAATGATATCCTCTGGGGTCCAATTGAGGAACGAGGCACTGACACTCCCACCAACCCGCATTGATCTAGCGTGGTTGGAGATGACTATTTCAGTATAAGTCAGCAATTTTTTTTTCTACTAGCTGTGCCCGCGACGTCGTCCGCGTGGAATAGTAACTTTTGGCAAAAAGTAGCCTTATATAATTAGCTATCTATTAGTGAATGTCCCGTCAAAATCGGCCCAGCCGTTCCGGAGATTAGCGGGAACAAACAGACAGACAGACAATTTTTTTTAAATTGTTATTTTGTTATTGGTACCCGATATACATTAATATCAATTTAGTAAAAACTTGTTATTTTGACATTACAAACAGACACTTCAATTTTATTTTTTTATTTGTATATGTTTGGAATTCGGAATTTGCGAGAACCTTTTAGAGAAGAACAGGCAAGAAACTCGGAAGGTCTAATATCCCGATATATAATTTTAATTTTATAAAACTAAATATGGAAATGCCTGTCGGAGTAATGATGGGATCACTTACTCAAATCTAAATTAATTAAGATATGCGTGTCTCTTTCGTGACGTGAATAAATAATGTTGTTTTACCTTCTTTGTACTTTCTAGATGGCGGAAATCCTGGCGTCCTTCTATGGGATAGGGCTGTCCAGCAACATCAACAGCGAAGGTCTTGTTGAAAGTCTATCTCGATGGTCGAATGATGACGATCCACCTTTGATATGAGTTAAATGGAAGCGAGTTTTTCCTGGATCCTGGAAGAAGTGTAAACAGCACGTTGTCCAGTCAAGTTTGGCTTAATGCGCTTGATCTTACTAGGATTGCTTATCGATATTAACAGTTGACGATCAAAAACTTCGTGGCCCCGTGTCTCTCCTGAGTCTCCTCGGGGTGACATCAGATTTTTTTTAGTCAAGGAATCTTAATGATGTCGAGGCTTTGACATTTGTCGAATCGTGTCCATCCATGTCGTAAATAAACCATGCATATATCAAATATCGTATAAATATGTCTACTCGCTGTAAAACGTACATTATTCTGTCTATTGTTAAGTTTCCTTTTATATTCTGCGATGTTGACGTTAAACTCGACCCACATACAAAGTGGACGGAGCTGGCTGGGAATAAAACGGAATCGGGTTATAATCTCGTTCCCGCTGCAAGAGAGCGGTTGAAGATTTTGCGGGCGCGGTAACAATGTTGCTGGTACATGAGCTGTACGTGTTGCAACCGCGAGATGGAATTTTGGTATTTTACTTCGAAGTTATTATTTTATTTTAGTGCGAGGAAATCTAGTGACGTTATAATCTTTATACCGAATTTTTACACAACAATGTTGGGGAGCAAGAAGCCTTGATTATAAGGCCGTTTGTACATAGAGCTACGCAAATCTGCGATATCCGACGATTAGTCTCCAAGTCACAGAATAGGTAATAGTACTACGTACAGGAGTTGATCTTGAAAAAAGCCGACATTTTAAATAAAAAAACTCTGAGCATCCAAGCTAAACCATACCAACGCCAAGCGCAAGCGTGTGTTATTAGCAATTCTAAACCGCAGGCCACAAGCAATGGAATCTATACAAACTAAGCGAAACTTCGGCGAGTGGTTTACATCATAGGCGGGCGGGCGAGCGAATCGGTTCCACATTCAAGCTTCTCGTGTTTTTCTCGCTTTCTCTTGATTATTATTATTATTAAGTGGCCACGTCTCAGTTTCGTACGTCGTCACTGACAACCTAGGTTAAATGATCTAAGCTGACAACATGCACGAATTGAAGACTCGTCTTGGGACACTGCGGTAGATGTGCCGATAATATGCTGCGTAGCTTCCCGAACGCTGCCCAGCCGAGTTGGATTCGTCGATATACCCCATTTTATCTATAGTTGGGGCGATTAAGGTAACACCAATTCTCCAGACTACCCTAGGACAGCCTGGCCACCTACAGGGCGGATTAAAGCCTGAACTTACAATCCCTACAACAATGCAAGCACTGCTGCTTTGCGGCAGAAAAGGTAAGTTGCGCCGCGCAGATACCTCAGTACAGGGTTTCGTCTTCATCTTCACAATCCCAAACATACCCACTGTAGTATTCTTGTTATTGCTTAGGTGGTTAATTTGATATTTTCGTATGGAGGGAGTTTCACATTTTCCCCTCCCGCCACGCCGGGCATGCTGTACATTATGATACATAATGCATTCTTCTTCTTACAAAGGATATCACCACTATCTTTTTGTCAGGTATTAGCATTACTTCCGTTGTATTTATACTAATGAAATTGACAAAACTATACATAACTATTCATGTACAGCTACACGGAAATTTCTACGGGGTAATGGATATATTTAAATGCATTGCAGGCTCTCGCAGTGTCTCGTCCCGACTTTCCCTGCGCTGGAACGCCTCTATAGACCGGCTTAAATCTGCGCAATTTCTGTAATAGCCTCAGAGCTTATAGTCCCCCAAAGGAAATATACAAGGCGCAAATATATAGGAAACTGTTATAAATGCCACACACTTTTAGCAGTTACACGCTGTGTTATATAAGTATTATTATGATGGGGTAAATTAACAAACTTGATTTTTTTTTGTTACAAATGAATTTAAGCAGTGTGTACTTTATGTTGTTGAAAAATGTTAACGATAATTCACATTCGCGATGCGAATGTCAATATTCGTTACATCACTAGTACCAATAGCATTGGGGTAGGTCAGGTGCCCCCCACCTGACCTACCCCAATGCTATTGGTCTTGGGTATGTTGATGTCAAAAGGGGGTCCCATTGAAAATCAACATACACTAGATAGAATGAACTTTTCCTTCCAAGTATCAGTATACACTAGGCAAATTGACATTAAAAATCTGGACCCCCCCATCGAATAATTATACCATAGCCTATGACCAATAGCACAGGCAATATGCTCTCCTGCATTATCTTAAACGTCTCTAACCACCATTATCAACCTAGCAAAAGTATTAAATTGAGTTCGGAAACTGTAATAATAAATAAAGATTGTGTTTTCTTTAATTTCCTCGCAGGTGTAGTAATCAGAACTATGATTCTCAACTCGTTTGTAGTGGTATTAAGCTTGCTACGCCCTGTTCGTACCAGAAATCACTCCAAGGGCCAGACTTGTGACTTGTTGTTTTAAAGTAAGGGTCCTCGCTCGCGCACAAGGCGACAATAACCAAGAACATCTCCCTTACCATGATCGCTTAAAACAATATTATAAACGCACTGAGAGCCCGATGGCGCTATATGCAGCCAGAGCGGTGTCTCTGATTTAATGTTGGTTTAACCTTCTTATAAGCGATCATGGTTGTCATAGTATAAGCGATCACCCAGTCCGCACCGCCCATTGTTTGTGGCCATTGGTCGCTGTGACCCAGTGCACAACCTTTCTCGGTGTTCCACTTAAGCATCACCATTTTTTCACGTTAACATCAAATGCTAACCATGTTTTGCGTTTCTTTTAAGTAATTTTAACATTTTTATCAAAGGGAACCTCACCTAAAAATCAAGATATTTTGAAATAACACGCATTACGTTAAAATACGATGCTGGCCCTGCTAGCGTCAAAAGCTAACGAAATGCGATGATGCTAAAATGTTGAATATGCTGCAAATCTGTGCTTACATGGAACGCGCCTATAGTTAACCGGTCGCATGCGGCCACTGGTCGTGAATGTGGCCTCCTACTAATACCCTAATAGTTTTGTAAATCTTCATAAACTAAATTTCTAATACAGACGAGACAGAATTAGTAGATTTCACAACAAGTGCACAAAACGAACCCTTTTTATCCGAGACTTTTAGCAGCCCGAGCCGAAGTCGAAGGCTGATTGGACGAGTTATAAACTCTGCTTTTCACTTCGATTGCCAGAAAATAAAACAGTAGTATAACATAACATTTCTTTGTCTTAAAAAACACCCAAGGCAAATAAATTAAAGTAAATATAATAAAATATCAAATTATATCTATGAACTTCTTATTGTGTTTGGCTGTATGGCTCATTTTCTTTGCCTTAATATAGATACATCTATGTATGAGTAGATACGTTAATGCACTTGTGCACAAAATTCGATTTTGTGCAGCCTATTTTGTCCTGCACAAATAAGCACTTTCAGAGCATGAGAAGTGAAAACGTAACAACTTACCCACTCTGTTTCTTTCTGCACAAATTTAACCTCTACATATGGTTATTTACGGTTATTTATATGTTTGATTAATGATGACAGGCTGCGTCGTAGCACGTTCAGGCGTGAAAACAACTGGCCTGAAAGCAATGCGATTGTGGACCGTAATGACATAAGCCTTAGGTTGAAAATGAGCAGCAGTCGGACCGTATATTCGTAATGATATAACAAGTAATTGACTTCATATTTCTTCCGTTATTTATTCGCGGGCGAGGTAAACACACCGTGAAGGGTGCGCACATTATTTTATCACGATTTCGGTTTTTGTTCTGTACAAGCGTTCCCGTCTGTGATATATACAACTTGTTTACAAAGGCTTTATTGTCGGTGTCCATAATTTCATTGTCTTTCTCGAGTTTCGTTTGCTTTAAATATTCTTTCAAGCTCTAGACTAGTGTTTCTTAAACTTTTTTTCAGTCATGGACCACTTTCACAAATTAAACAATTCCACGGACCCTGCCAAAATTTTTGTTGGAAATGAAACAAAACCTTATTTATATTTTATTTAAAAATACCTGCATTGGCACTTTCATTACACTTACTACTAAGTTAATGAGAAGGGTGCTGCTGTTTGGCCTCAATGAGAACGTTAAATTGTGCGATTGTCTTCGACAAGGCAAGGTGTATGTCATGTTTACGTCGAGTTTACAACACACTTGCCTAGTAAATATGTTTACAGACTGACCCACCGCGGACCCCTGATATACACGCTACGGACCCCTAAGGGGTCCGCGGACCCCACTTTAAGAAACCCTGCTCTAAACAGTCCAGTCGTATTTTTGTCATCTCATGATTTTAAGGCAAACATCGCGTCGTTGAAGTAAAAAATAGCAACTTTTCCAAAGAGTGAAAAAAAGACCGCATAGGTAATTGTTCATGGTGCAATACCATTTCATTATTTATGCACCTACATGTACACCTAATTATATCTATTAAGTTAGGAATAAAACAGTTTTAAATGATTGTACGGCGGAGCAGAATCCTACGCTATAACCAAGTGGCCGAGGTTTCGGACTCGTTTCCCATTTCTTTTGTCGTATCCCATTTTTATACGACGCCAAATATGCGATCGGTTATTTCATCGAAAAACCATTTCATCGATTAGCTGTTTGGTCGATAGACAAATTCTTATTAAATCTCAGTGTAACAGGGGGCGAGACTAGTGCCACTGTCTGGGTACTTTGCAGAAAAATAATTGAGATAAAATTATAATAATTGAACTATTAGATCGGTTTACATCTAACTTGTTGTTTGCCTGTAATAAAAATGATATTTAAAAAATTGGGAAAACAGTTAAATGTTCGTTCGTACAAGTTTACTTTGTTCAAATAGCCTATCGACCAAACAGCTAATCGGTCAAATGGTTTAAATAAAACTACAATTTTCGGATAAGATCGCGTACATTTTAATTATTTAGCCTGAAGTTTCGAACGCTTACTTATTTGAAACGTCGTCGGGCTAAAGAAATAAAATTATATAAACTAAATATACCTACGCTATTAAATCTGAAAAGTTTAGTTTTATTTAAATGTGTAGTACTCATCTTTCTACAAGGTTTTTGGATGAAATGCCCCTTCACTTATTTGGCGTCGTAAAAGTGTGATTCGACAAAAAAAAATTCGGAGTTAAGTCCGAAATTCAAGTGGGCAGTCTAGTAAACTAGTCTAGTAAACATAAACCTCTTGATGTCGAAACAGATTTTACCGCCGTTAGTTGTTTATGTTTCTATTTAAGTTAATTTGGAAATTCTCCTTGAATGACGAGGCAGATTGTGAAGCTCTTAACGGAGATGGAATGTTGTTTCAATGCTTAGAGCCGGTTGCACTTAGTTTTACTTTTTTTATTGCAATTAAATTGGCAAACAAGCAAACTGACCACCTGATGGTAAGTGGTAACAGTCACCTATAATACATACCCCCACAAGGACCACAGTGTACGTTGCCAACTTGTGACTTAAGATGTAAAGTCACGGTACCCAGTAATTTCAGTGCCATATCTTACCCTTCAAACCGGAACACAGCAATGCAAGCACTGCTGCTTTGCGGCAGAAATAGGTAAGACGGAGGTAAAAGTAACAACTTAATACCTAAAAATGGGGCGTTTCACCATTAAATATAAGATTCGCGCCGTACGTACATATGTTATATATGTAATCTTTTTAAACGTAAAGGATAAAATGAAACTACAATAGAAACTAGATTATGGTGTAATTCATACGTAATTATGTTGTTACGTTTACGAAATCGTTAAACGTAAATTTGGTGCAACCGGTCGTTAGTGGTAACGTAACGATGTCCGCCACGAAAAGCAGACGACCTGCGCAGATCTAAAAAAGTCACATCGTGCAAATCTGCTCACTTCAAATCATTTCGATCATTCGATACAGATCCTTAGCAGTTCAATATTATTTGCGTAAAATGGTCCCACTAAAAATGAATTGCGTTGCTAGAAACATTTTATTTGCAGTGACAGTTGTATGTGCGTAGGACACAACAGAAATATCTTGCTTACGATAATGTAACTTATGACAGAGAAGATTTTAAGCTTTGAAATGTCTTCACAAAACTCGTAACCAAAAGACCACCTTCGCTTTGAGACAAAACAATTACAACGCAATATTTGTTATACGCAATTAAGCAATAAGCTCTTGTTAACCCGTGGCTTACATAAACCAAACTAATCCGCGCAAACTGCGGACGTGCGCGGCTGTGTTCATGTCGATGACTGAAACAAAAAAACCGGCTGGGTCCGTGTTGGACTGGCACACCGCGGGTTGCGTACAGCTTAAATAACGCAAAACCTGAGACACCCCAACTTATTTTTGTTATAAAAGAATTATTATAAAAATTAATAAATTCAATTTTTGCGGAATATTTACGGAGATATGACCATTTTTTGATTTGTTGCATTTAACGCTAATTTAAAACTCTATGGTCTCGCGCTTGCGAATATGATGTCGCTTATTTAGCCGTCGCTCCGCCGACACGAGATAAAGACGATAGAGTTAAGTAAATTCAAGAAGCGGCGTGATTTAAATTTAAATTGAGCATAAAATTTGACCCATATTTTTTATTTGTGGAATCGTTCTTACTCTCGATTCTGAACAAACGATATTCAGGAATTGCGCCATTTAATCGACACTCAAAATTAAATTTAATCAGAAGATATTAAATTACAAAATATATATAATAATTATATATGTTCATATACTCAACATCATTATTATCATTAAAAGTCGCATGATTCGAAAATGTGTGTACGTTAAACATGGTGCCAATGGGACCATCTCGGGAATATACTCTTTCGATTACCAAAATAATTTTGAAAATCAACAAATGGCGGAGTAATCGATGAACATACAAAAAAAAATAGATACAGTCGAACATAGAACCTCCTTTTTCGAAGTCGGTGGAAGGCGTTCACCAACAGTCATATCTTTGGACCGTGATAACTTACAAGTATGTTTTTTTTCACAGGTGAAGGGTACCGTGGACTGGTATTTGATTTAAATTTCAGCTTGACATCTCTACGCGTTCCAGAGAAAAAGGGTCTTAATAGTCAGACGGACAGACGGACGGACGTACAGACGAATAGACGGACAGAACGGACGAACAGACAGCGAAATGATCCTATAAGGATTTTTTCTTTGGACGTACGCAACCCAGAAAAATCACTGGTTAACACACGGGCCACGTATTCCGCGAAAACTAATTTAACTTTATGAATGAGTTCTCGGAAGTCGCCGTCTACGAATGTTATTGGTGTGGAAAGGGGAGGAGAGGAGGGGGGCGGTAATTAACTAAATTAATCATAAGCCCTTTGTTCCTAACTCGGTACATGACGAACATGGCGAATAAGTCGGTTAGTTTCTACTGTAGTCTTGTAATTTGAAATCATTTTCTTAACCCCCGACGGAAAAAGAGGGGTTTTATAAGTTTAAAACATGTGTATCTGTATGTCTGTCTGTGGCACCATATCACCCAAACGAATGGACCGATTTTGATGCGGTTTTTTTTGTTTGAAAGCTGATATGATCGAGGTGGTTCTTAGCTATAATTTATGAAGATCTGTTCAGGCGTTTGAAGATCATCAGCTTATTTGCTAGTTCATGAAGGGATCTCACCAACTTTCCCAAGTCCGAATGATTTGAAATTTGGTGTACTGTTTCTTTGATGGTATTTACATAACATGGTAACTGCTGCATCATCAAGTAGTCTGCCAGATATCCAATTCCTCAGCAACTTACTGCTGATTGATACTGATTCGAAATTTACTGTTACTTTGATAATGCTCTTATTGCTGCGATATAATAGGTTACATTGATCTGATACGCATTGCCGCGTGCGCTCAGCGAATGATTGTTAGGGTTAAGCAACGTTCGTTGTGGACTGTCCTATGATGCGTGACCAAAATTCGAAAAAGTCATCACAGCTTATAAACGTCCCCACCGACCGAGGGGCTCGAGCCTATACTAACTAAGTTAGGGTGTTGAGACCTAGGGTTTAAAAAATATGAAATAAAAATTAAATTAAACATTTAAATAATCCCCGACCAAAAATAAAATGTATTGGTTGGCCCATTAACTTTGATATATTTAGTGATATTTTGATTTCAGCGTCGTCACGTCGGGGGACCGCAATTAATAAACTTAGGGTAGGCTTGCGCACCTCGCTGGGTACGTATATGAGCTGTGAAGATGATGATGATGACGAACGTAATTATGATAAAATCAAAGCTCCATCATAACACTATAATAAGCTGCTAAAAAAGTGTATATTCAAAGCAAAAAGTATCACAAATCAAAAATATGTTACAAATAGTAAAAACAAATGCAAAGCAACATGGAATGTTATAAAGCAAGAGACGGGTAAAGCTTTCCATGGAACTAGCATAGACAAAATAATAAACGAGGGTAAAGAAATAATCAAACCTACAGAAATTGCTACGACATTTAATAATTACTTCATAAACAATACAAATAAAAAAAATGACAACTTAGAAATAACTACTAAAAATTATTTAGTAAATACTATTTTTATAAAACCGATTGACGAATCTGACGTTAAGAAAATTATAGGACATTTAAAAAATACAAAATCTGAAGGCTATGACAACATAAGTACGCAAATAATTAAGAGTTGCAAGGAAGAAATATGTACAGTATTGACTTATCTTATAAATTTATCATTGACATCAGGTACATTCCCAAATAAATTAAAAACATTAATTATTAAGCCGCTTTATAAAAAAGGAGATAAATATGACTTAAATAATTATAGACCGATAACACTGATTTCGATATTTTCCAAAATATTTGAAAAAGTAATGCATGACCAGTTACTTTCCTTTTTTGGAAAGCATGACATCATAAAACGAAACCAATACGGATTCCAGAAAAATAAATCGACCACACATGCAACATTCAATCTAGTAAATGAGATCTTGCAAAACGTAAACAATAATTTTTTTACCACAGGTATGTTTTTGGATATGTCAAAGGCGTTTGACTTAGTCTCACATAAACAGCTACTTACCAAATTGGAACATTACGGAGTCCGAGGACCTGCACTAGAATGGCTAAAATCCTTTCTTGAAAATAGAACACAATATGTCGAGATAACGCAATTTAATAAAGAAGGCATAAAACAAAATTACAAGTCAGAACTAAAAATAAATAGTTTTGGTGTTCCCCAAGGAAGTATCCTCGCGCCACTGCTATTTCTAGTGACTATTAACGACCTTCCAAATGTTACAAAACATAAGATGACTTTATTTGCAGATGACGTCTCAGTCATTGTCACCTCTGATCAGCAACAAAATGTAGAACAACATAATAATGACATTACAAATACTTTAGGACAAATAATTAAATGGCTAGAACAAAATAACCTCAAAATAAATCTAAATAAAACACAAATAATGAATTTTAATAATTTTTTGACTAATATAATAAGTGTAAATTACGATGGACATATCTTAAATGATGCAGAAAAAGTTAGATTTCTAGGTATAGACATAAATTCAAAATTTGACTGGAAAGAACATATAGAAATGGTATGTGACAGGATAAATAGATTCTCGTTTGGACTATACAAGTTGACAAGAGTGGCAAATAAAAATACCGCTATTACTGCCTATTTTGCATACGTTGAATCAGTGCTTAGATATGGCCTAATAATTTGGGGAAATGGCACAAATATTCATGATGCCTTTGTTGCTCAAAAAAGGTGTATCAGAGCTATAGTCCACATAGCCTCTGATGTGTCATGTAAACCTTTCTTTAGGACATTGAATATATTACCATTGCCATGTCTTTACATTCTTGAGATAAGCAAGTTTGTGAAACAAAACATAGGCTTGTTTACGAAATTAAATAATGTCACAAATAGACATCTGAGAAATCCAAACAAACTTGTGCTTGAAACGGTTCCAAAAACCAAACGCTTCCTCAAAAACAGCCATGCAATGTGTATTAAAATTTTTAATAAAATACCTGAAAACTTGAAACAATTACCTTTAACTGTGTTTGCCAGACATTTACGTAAATGGCTCTTACAGAAAACCTTTTACTCGGTGGAGGAATTCCTAGCACACAAGTAGAACATGGATTAATCTAAATTAAATTAAGTAAAATTAAAATGATTTGAAATTTAAATTAAATTGAATTAATTAAATAAAATATTGAATTTAACTGAAATGACAGTTGAATTAAAATGAATTACCTAATATGAAATAAATTATATTGAATTAAATTAGATTAAGCTGGATATTAATTTCATTCTAAATAGAGCGACTGGCTTGAGATTGAATTAAACAAGCTAATTTAATAACTTTAATAAATAAATATAGTTATGGAATTAATCAAATTAGATATATTAAATAAACAAGTTAAATTATATGAAATATAAATAATTAATAAAACATTTTATTCGGTTAAGGAATTCCTAGCACACAAGTAGAACATGGATTAATCTAAATTAAATTAGGTAAAATTAAAATGATTTCAAATTTAAATTAAATTAAATTAAATTGAATTGAATTAATGAAATAAAATATTGCAATTAACTAAAATGAATGAAATGACAGTTGAATTGAAATGAATTACCTAATATGAAATAAATTATATTGAATTAAATTAGATATAGGTAAGTAGTATATAAATTTCAATCTAATTAGAGCGACTTGGTTTGAGATTGAATAAAACAAGCTAAATTAACCACTTTAAATATATATAGTTATGGACTTAATGAAATTAGATAAATTAAATTAACAAGTTGAATTATATGAAACACAAATAATAAATAACGTTATTATAATGCTAATTGCGACTCTTTATAATCGATGGGTCACTGATTTTATAAAACCTCTTACATTTGCATGCTGATATTGTTATCTGCTAAATAGGTTAGAACTAATTATATGTTTAAGAACGCAATGTACCCTGTTTATAGCAAATAAATGATTTGATTTGATTTGATAATTCCGTCTCATCGACAGATTGTATGCTACCCAAGTGAGAGTCATGGTTCAGCGGCAGTGCGGAGTTAGTCCACATCGCGTATTAGACACCAAATTAGAAAGCCCTCCCGAAAAATTACAGACCAAATGGAGCTTGAAATAAGAAAAATTAGAATATTCATAGCCTTTGCAAATTTAAGAGTTGTTCATTTATTTACTTTATACTTTGTTCCCCGCCTTCCGAGTTACAGTCGAGTTTTGTGAAGAAAAATTTTCGGCATACAAATTTGTTATTTACACCATTCAACGAAGAGAAATGATATTGCAGATGCAGCCGAGCGACAGGATTCCATTAAGATTATAATTCGGGGAGACCTTTAATTACAGTTATTCGAGATGTGATCCAACCGAAAAAAGAACCTATTTACGAATGAGAAGATATATATTCACGTGTTCAGTTTGTACCTACATAATGATCTTATCATTATGAGATACGTATCTTTTCATTACAAGTTTGTAATCAAAATGGGAATAAGTAGTTATTGCTTTATAAATGGCAAATAATAGATAACATCAAGTGGAAGAAAGTAATCCAGTTATTCAGCAGACTTCACCGAGAGTAGGTACGATAGGCTTGAGTCCCAACATATATTATTCGAAATTCCACACGCTGATAGATCTTAGCGATAGACGGATAATATATGAAAAACAACTTATTTTGCGTAACTATAGAAATATTGAACAAACCACGAAATAATATGAACAAAGAGAATCGCTAAATGTATCCCAATAAATGATGCCGCTGGATCGATCGATCGGGAAGCTGCTGGATGCGCTTCTTGCATCCAGCGGCTTCCTAACCTTCACCAGATTATTGACCCACCTTCAGGCGGCCTAACAAACGCTGCTTCTCCTGGTACGCGGCCGCCACTCGAGAATCTTTCCTACGGCCGTCAGTCCTGCGGGCGATGTGTCCTACCCACTGTCACTTGAGGCTCGCAATTGGGATGATGACTGAATTCTAATTTTTACGTCTCGTCATTAAATATTAAAATACCGTGGAAAAAGATGCAGTCCTGTGAAATCAGAATTAAAATCGGCTCAGTAATACATTAGATACAAGCATTTTAAGTTGTTAATTTGAAGGCGATTAGGCAGAGAGATCCGACATCAACCGTGACGTCATAGTTGAGTACGGCCATATAAACTCCTTGTAAATTGCCGTTTTGCTAGAAAGAGATGGAGAAAAATCTTTAATACCTAATATATCTTGGTTGTTTTTATAGTTATTTGAAAACCGATTTTTTCTTTCTGTTTGTTATATGAATGAGCTTCTATTAAAGCAATAAATTTTTTTTAGTCATCTAGCCTATTCTTTGGGCTATGTCGGTGACTTTAGTTCTTCTACGGATCTTATTATTTCTGATTCGATCACGTAGAGAAACCCCTAGCTTAGTCCTCTCTTTTGTCCTTTCAGTGCCTTCTTAATATGAACCACCTCGAGTATAGTCTTCTCCTTTGCCCTTTCAGTGACTTTGAACCTTCCTATGAGGCCCATTGTAAGCGGCCACGTCCAATAGTGGCCATGTCGAAGTGGATCAAAATAAGCCAATTTTGATGAAGAAAATACTCAACTCTGACACAATTTTACGCACACTGACTGAGCTAGACAAAGAATTTTTGTAAATCTCCAACACAGATTCGATTTCCTGAAGTCTTGCCAATTCTTTTACGTATTTGGGGTAGCGTAGACTCGGCAAATATAGTTAGGGACGCGAAAAAGCTGGCCTAAATTAAATTCCCACCTCGCATAGTGTCGTATTTTATGCCCGCTCTACAGGGTAAACGAAAGAACATTGTTTAAGCGAAACCTTTTCTAGACAGAAAAACAGTCCGAAGGTTAGAATAATGAAACCGCAATATTTTTTCCGTCTCCGAATTACGCCGCAATTGTGTGGTGGTGAACGTAAGTTTGGAGTTTGAATCCTATAGTCGTGTTTTTATGCGTCTGCGCGTACCGTCGAAGAAATAATGTTATTTGCATCGAAATCGACTCGGGAATAGGCTCGGTGTCAACGAATCAATCAGGCTTCGGATTTTTATAGCATCGGGTTGCTCTGGTACTGATCGTTGTGCGAAAACGGCAATCAGATTATGTCACACATGTCGCATTACTTCTCGTTCGATGAAAACTGACGGTGGCGGTAGACATAAATGATAAGTAAAATGAATTTTACGGTGCTAGATAAAAACCATAGGGAATCGAATTCTCCACGGGGTCAGAATTTTTTCTGCTTGGTTGGTAGGTTTTGTGAGCATACCTGGTTAGCTACCCTGTCCTCCCTAAGTTCGCCCCCATGAGAAATATTAAAGAACATGGCTCTGCGTTCACACATTGTTCACCCCAATACCAACAGCAGTGAGAAAATGCTTTTCGTATAATTACACTTTAATTATACGAAAATACTGTACGTCCACATCAATTACTACGGACGAGCTTCGAAATCGAATTATATATCAAAACTAGCTGTGCCGGCGAACTACGTTTCGCCATAATAAAAAATAGTTTACGACCTATTCTCAGACCTACCAAATATACACAAAAAACTTCATAAAGATCGGTCAAGCCGTTTCGGAGGAGTTTGGTAACAAACACTGTGACACGAGAATTTTATATATTAGATAAATCAGATTTTGAGGTTGATTGAAATAACACTTTATTTCATTATAGCAATACATTATACTACATACCTAAACGATAATTAAAATAATAATTATTGCAATAAATCAAAGAGTTTTATTATAGCCACATAGTAAAAAACAAGAAATCTCGAAATTATAAAGCAAGTCAAAAACACAATGAACTAGAAAGCGACAGCTCGTGAGTAGTCAATTGACGTGTGTTAACGTTGTAATTTGTGAAAGAAGTTATGAAAAACATAATTTATACAAATAAAAAATGTCCATACCTACATAAAATCGACTCAATTCTATTCAATCGATTATTTTACTTCATTTGGTTTTATTTCTGAAAGTACTTTTAAATATTTTTGATTTGTCCGTCAAATACATACACATATTATTTGATATGAGTGTTATAAAATATGCATATAATTATGACGTTAATCAAATCTTTGTTGGTCACGGGGCGATTTTCGACATTGTCCTTATATTACCGTACATCTTACAAGATGTACGGTGTCTGGAAAGTTTATAGCAGTCTAGAAAAAGGCACAAAGTAGCATTCATTCTGTCGCAAGAGGCATTTCATTCGAAATTAAAACAAGACGTAAATATGAGAAAATTGAAAAATATTGAGTCTAATGTTAAATATCAAAGCAGCGACAGACTAAAAACGTACATAGAGAAACTGACGAGGAAATAATTCCCAATAGACGCCAGCATTATTGTTCGACATTCACACAAGCACATTACGGCTGGAAATTAGGAGAGTGTAAAAACACAATTAAATGAACAAAGCGCGTCAATATCACCGGCGAGCATTCGTGTTAATTGAAATTTGAGCCTTGTTACGGTAAACCCTTTATCATAATTAAAACCGGCAATCCGTCTGCAGCTTCACCTGCCATTTATTTCGTTTTTCCCTTGGAAATTATTTTCCCGCAGTAAAATAAAGCAGAGTATAAAGCATACACTTTAAAAGAAGGTCCCAATAAAACGCTTTAACAGTCTTTGTGCGATACTCAATCTATACTTACTTTCTATACTTACTAATATTATAAAGAGGAATGATTTTATTGTTTGTTTGTATTGAATAGGCCTCGAAACTACTGAATCGATTTTGGTGAAAGTTGGTATAGTTAGTTTGAGACCAGGGGAAGGACATAGGGTAATTTTCCTACGGGGAAAAAAATCCCACGGGTAAACAAAAAAAACGCGGGCTAAGTCACGAGCGGAAAGCTATCGAAGATAAAATTGCAACCCCTATTTCACCTTTAAGGGTTTAATTCTCGAAATTGCTACAAACAGCTTTAATTACATCTTTGAATTTTGGGCTACTTTTATAACGCTCACATACAATAAGAAAGGGTTTTTGGAAATTCAACCCCCTAAGGGTTGAAGCTTACAGCATTAATTTTGTATTTGGGCTAATAAATTGAAATGGGTAAACACCTGTTTTGGTTTTTTCAAAGGGTTGAAATAGTATTATTCTGTATTTGCATGTCACACTAAAACTACTTATTTCTAGGGTTTTTTTTAAAGCGTCTGCATCATGGTTTATACCACGGGAAAACATAGAGGTTCTCACGGGAAAAACAAAAATATTTCAAGTTTATTTCAAACTTTCCTTATGAAAGTCATCTTTATTAAAATGCTACTCGCTAAGTATCTTCCAGCAAGGTGAATGCTAGTTCAACTAGCTACGAAATCTGTAGAAATTCGTAGCATTTGATGTAGAGTTCGTAGACCGTTGCTACAACATAACTTGTTGCTACAACATAATTTGTTGGTTGACTCACACGTCAACCAACAAATTGTATACAACAGAAGATATAATAGTACTCCGTACTTCAATATATTAAGTATGCATATCAAGTATGAAGTTCTAAAACTGTTAGCAGAAAAATTATTTGTAAATATAAAAATATAAGTTAACCGTTCAACGCAACAAATTTAAATGTTCTTGTATTAATACGTTTGAATATAACATTCAGCTATTTACGTAGTAGCAATAAAAAACCCTTAACAAAATATTTCTTGCAAGATTTGCCCAAAATATAAAAAAATAGTGACAATATTATTGCCCTATATTCGCGTTTTCACTATGACATAGCTGATATTTCCATTTTCAATGCTCACGATGCTACTGATACATCGAAAACAAAACCTTCACAGTCTGGTAAAAGCTTTTATTGAAGATAAATTTTCATATCGAATAGTCAACGTTTTCTGATACAATTCCGAACGAGAGTAGAAATTCTATTTGAAACGTTTCAACGGAGAATGTATTTCAGTGAATACTTTTAATTAAACCACGTTGAGAAAGTTTTAATTATTTTCAACTATGAACATTGTAGGGTTAAAACGATTTATTTGTATAGGTATTTAAGAGGAAATACGAAGGTTGGGAGAATTTAAAAATAGGTATTTGTTCGTAATGCTGTCGCACTGTGCCCGAACAGAGCGTGGTAGAGACAACGCATCTCGGACCCAAGTTACCTACATGAAAAGTACTTAAAAGACACGTTTCGTAGTCTCCTGTTTTCTCCTCCAAAACAAGACCGATTTAGTTACTTGTTATATTAATAATTAAAGAAAATCATTGGCTGTGTATTATGTGTTGTTATGTGTTATCTGTATCAAAAACCTAAAAAATTTCGGCAGATTATGTGCTGTATTCAGACATCCAGCAAACAATTCGGCAGGATTATATGAAAAAGTTTATCTTTTCGGCAGGATTATGTGAAAAAGTTTATCTTTTTCATATAATCCTGCCGAATTGTTTGCTGGATGTCTGAATACAGCACATAATCTGCCGAAATTTTTTAGGTTTTTGATGGCTTAAATTTCTTTAAATAATTAACTTTATAAAAAAAGGAAACACAGTAACATGTTTATAGTGGTCATAGATATTTTTTGGAAAAAAACTGAAAATGGTTTGATATCTAAGTATAAGCATATTTATTCATTTTAATTTAGGATTTATTGCTCACAAAATCGACAAATAAATGGGTAAACAAAACGAACAATAACACAAGATGTGTAACCTATAATTGGAATTGGAACTAATTCCCCATTTAATTTTTTTCAGAGACCCATACAAATGTATGGGGGATTTTGAAATTTCGCATTTTTAATGACGCTATAACTTTTATATGATTACGTGATAAATACATTAATATGGGTAGATTTCGGCTTAGGCCCAATTTCACCAAAGTAAGATAAGCTTTATAACAAGGATAAAGTCATGGATTACTCTCAGATAAGTCAATTTTAATTTCACCAAATATTAATACTTAGAATAAAGCCTTTATTCAAGAATAGAATTTATATCGTCGAATTTGACGATTTAATACTAGGATAAATAAAAAATATGGCGTCTAATTAACAGCATGCAGTTCCCACCGAAAAAAAAATAAAAAAAGATTGGCAAGCTATCAAAAGTGACATAGTTGGCGTAACTGACGTATAATCCTACTTGTTTAAAAACAGCCAATAATCTATGAGATTTACGGAGAGAATGGACTATTTGATTTCGCAGCATTATCATTCATTCGTTCATTTGGTTCAATTTTAATTTGCCACAGATCAAAAAACTCCATTCGGAAGAATGGTTAAACCAAATGTGGTGAAACGTAAAATGGGTTATCCGAGAAAAAATGTAGAGTATAAAATAGTTATTCCAGTTTTGCGTTAATGTTGGTGAAATCGGGCAATAGGGTATTGACCTTGTATATATTACTCGAAAAAAAAACTTACATATAGCTATGTCCACACACTAGTCCCAGAAATGCTTTCAATGGCTCTTACTCTAAAAGCGCGTTATTCTATTTCCAATATTGGCTTAGACCAAGGGACAGAAACCTTTCGCAGATGAAATGTGAATATAGTAAAGTGGAAAAAGGATGGATTCTGAAGTGTAGAGCTTTGGCAATAGTTGACATGCTTAGTTGAGTGGGCTGAATATTCCAAATCATCATTATTAACATCACAATGTTTGATTTTTTTATTAGGTCTGTTTAGGGTTTACAATATTTAAATTAGTGACATTTTGATTTAGATACCGCAATAACTGGGAATTTTTATTTTCTCGTAAGAAAAATAATTTCTTAGTCCATATTAACTAGGGATAATGTAGCATTCTAATGGTGAAAGAATTTTTCAAATTAATTAGTCCAGTAGTTTTTGATTTTATTCGTTATATGTGTTACTGTAAAAGTCCGTACCTATATTGGAAAATCCTAGGTTTTGCCGGTAAATCTTAGAATTTACCAACATGAGTTGGTAAATGTAAGAATTTTATAGATAAAATAGACGATATTTCTGGCTTTTACCATTAGAGTTTGGGATGTGCTAGGATTTACCAATGCAGGTTGGTAAATGTTGGTTTTGGGAATTTTTAGCAGTTTCTTGATCCGCTCGCGTCGCTCACCCCGCTGTGTGGTCACAATATCTAACTTAACCTACAGTTTTCAGTTTGATCCTATAAATTTTTTCGATAACAATTCACTATTCGGACCCGGGCGAGAAAAAATGGCGATACTTAATTGTTGATATTTGCGAGAGGAGCATGAAATATGCAGTTTGATGCTCTGCTCGCTTTCGCTCGCTCTGTTGTATGTGATCACAATGTCTAACCTAACCTAACCTACAGTTTTCAGTTTTATCCTATCAGTTATTTTTCGATTCGCTGCTATCGGGTCCGAATAGCATTTATCATATTTTAGTCTCGCCTTTGTTTGCATGATATTTGAAGACTGCGGAAAATCTCTCTAACTTTTTAGGATTTTCAAGGATTAAATCTACTTAATTAACTTAGTAAAAAACATAGGAACATACTAAGTCCATAGATTTTTTGTAAAAAATACAGCAACTATTGCCATTTTCCTGGAAGAAAACAGAGGACTAGATTTGTATAGAAAACGGTCCATAATATGATTATCAATATTTTCAACGTTTACCGCGTCTTGGTGGTAAGTTCTAAGATTTACCGAGAATATGACGGTAAAAGTCCGAAATGGATAATGATCACACAACAGTTCGGACTTAAACAGTTCGTACATTAACAGTTGGTAAATCTTAAGTTTTACCGGAAAATCTTAAGATTTACCGTAGTTCGGGCTTTTACAGTAACATATACATACATACAAATCTTTCCTCTTTATAATTATAATAATTATAGTGTAGATAACGACTATTTTGATAGTAGATTTACAATATTTTTTTTATGAACATTGCCACCCTCTTCGTACCTTTGTGTTGATTTAGTCCCCATCTATAATAAATACTACACGCCTATCCTCCGAAGTAAATTCACAATAGATCTTTTAGGTCGAGGTGAAAAGGCCTACAAGGCGAAAGCCCGTACAATAACAACAATAATAATAATATCAATCCTCCGAAGTAAGCTTTTTCCACCTATCCCCACCAGTAGGGATAGATTAGTAGGGATAAGTGTAGCAGCCGGTATATTTGTTGTAACAAGAATCCTCTAATCAGGCGTAGTGTATAAGGATAGCAAAAAGGGTATTATGCTAAGACCTTGCTAGTGCGGCGCAAAACATACCAGAAAAATGTTTGTGAATGCGAGTTTGTATACAAAAAAGAACTTTATGCCACATGACAATACAGAATAATACGAGTATTCAGCGGCAACGAATCGTTCGTAATTGTGGCCAATTCAGTGTGGGTTCGTTAAGTTTTCCTCACATTGGGTATGCATAGGAAAATTGCTATCGATTGAAATCAAATAGATGTGTTCAAAAGTAATCTTGCATAATCGATTTTCGTAATATATTTTTATGGTGAATTCAGTGTTCAAATTGAGTTTGTATTGTGTGATGTGCTCTGTATAATGTATAGAAAGAGGCAATACGATTGTTCCATATATTTCCATAATTTATTAGGTTGTAGTTTAAAAGTACTTTTGTTGTAAACTTAATATGGCATTGTGATTTTTCTAACAAAAAACTAAAATAGTCATCTTAGGACTTAATGATTACATCCATGAAGATAAGAGGAAGTAATCTAGCTCCTTGAAATATACATTAAATAAGGATTATATTCGTACTAATATTTTTTTATCATTATCAGGTCTTACTGTAGTTCAGCAAGACATAAACAAGTTATACGGGGTAAATTTATTTCTAGGTACACATAGAAAAGGCAAAAAATTATCACATCTTTGTATTTTATTTATGTGCTTACCGTTCTGCAAGTGAATGAATTAGATAAATAATCAATCATTAATTAATACATCCTCATGACTTATTATAATTAAGAATATGTGCGTTTAGTTCATATTTTTCAACACGAGAAAAATTAAACATTGGGCCATGAGTTATCGACTTGTTAAGCTTTGCAGTATATGTCTCGGTATAATATTGACAGGGTCATTAACAAATTATGAAGAAAAGAATATGTTTTCAATCAACACCAATCAACCTATTATATCTTTATCATCACAGCTTTTTTAAAATATAAACGGTGTTAAATCATTTGTATTAATTTGATAGGTACATAATTAAAATATTGTTCTGCAGAAGCAGCGAAGCCTTTGGTCTATAAACTGTTTTCAATGTGTTTCTATTAAGTTTCATATTCCGCCACAGCGGAAACTCAATTCTCACTTCGCTTCTGCGAAAATATAACTGAAAATGAAGCAAGTCCTCGCGTTAATCTAACAAACTTACATTTTGATGCACAAAAGGAAATAATATTTTTAAGAGGGGCATCGGGCGGGATGACTGGGAAAAGTTTTTTAAGCTAAGGGAAGAAAACTATTCATATGGAAGCTGATTCTATCAAAATAGGTACGATTATACAGCAGATTCGGTCAAAATAGCTTGTTTACGCTCGAGGAAGAGCGAGTGGCAACACTGCATTATAGTCTGTGCAGTGAGAGCCTGTGGCGGCCGGCCGCATGTAACATGTCAGTCGAGTCGAATACGGAATGACATTGAAATAGGTTAGGACCGGGCAGCAATAAAATATAATATAAAATATATAACAAATAGTATTGCGCGGCGCACCAAGTGATTGTTGGTGCGAGGGTCCGCCAAAGTTTTAGTGTCGGTGAAAGTGTAAATGCACCAAAGTTTTTATCGGTGAAGTTCGGGTATTGGTGGCCTAATAGGCAAGTGTATCATCCGGTTCGGTCAGACAGCAGCCCTTCAGGAGCCGCGACTTCCTTCGAGCTAGCTCAGGAAGTCCACTGGCTACATACGGAGACCGAACGGATCCAAGGTAAGTAATACCAATTTTCTAGGAGCTGGTAGTAGGTTATAAAATTCAGTAACATTATTCGGTGAAACGCCGACGTGGTGGAGTCTACTTTGGGCACCACCATAGCTTATGTATTATAGCTCAATACAATTGGGTTTAATTTCCAAATGTGCATGGCTTTCACAAGGAGACTAGTTTCGCTATATCAATAAAGCCAAGGATCAAGCCGTTTGCGAACACAGTTAACCCTTTGAATTCTCTTTCATTAACAATTTACATACTAATTCATTGCTAGAGGGTTAGCCGCAGCCCGAACAAATCTGTACACAGTTCTAAGCAGCAGTAATGAAGACGCTAAATAAATTACTTTAAATATTCAATTGGTATTCTGTTGGTTTGAATCAACTCATTAGAGCGGTGGCCTTAAAAGGGTGGTATACAGGCTCTAGGCCAGCCTTTAGGCTATAAAGAACCATTTTACTAAATGACTAGCTATAGCCACAGACTTATACCAACTGTTTGTTAGGCACAGTAAATCAATAAAGGGCTCTTCTATCTACGCTACAAATGTGTTTTAACGTAAAACTTTTATTTTTATGAAACTTTATGATTGCATACACTTTCATCATCATCACAGCTCATATATGTCCTTACCGAGCATACTCTCTACTTACTTCTGAACCCTTTACTTTGGGTATTTCCAGGGACCACCAGTTACGAACCACTGCTCTAGGAATTCTTTATTTCTGAATAAATCTAGATCGATATTAAGTATATCGATCTAGATTTATTCAGGCGAGTATAACGCATAGTATAATCTGTCTAGAAAATCTAAAATAGATTATTTAAAATGTAGCGGGAGTGCATTAAGAGGGGGTATAAAGTTAAATTGCTAATCGTAGATTTGATTTCTACACTTGAAATGAATCTAGTCTCTGAAAAATATAGTTAAATATCAATTTTTAAAAAGATATTTACCTATATTTTTTAGAGACTGGATTGAGTGAAAACAAAAAATAATAATATTTTATAGATAGAAAAAATCACAAAATTAGGTCTTACGTCTAATTTTCAAGCAAAATCGATTGATTTTCAATGTGATGCATATAACGCGATCAGTATTTTAATATCCTTATTATTATAAAACAAAGTCCCACGCCGCGTCTGTCTGTCTGTTCGCGATAAACTCAAAAACTACTGCACCGATTTTCAAGCGGTTTTCACCACTCGATAGCGTGATTCTCGAGGAATGTTTTAGTATAATTTGTTAAGTTGTTGTATTTATTTCTATGTACATTAACGATATTTGTTGAAGATGTCGGGAAAAAATAAATTAAGGCGAAACGTAGTTCGCGGGCACAACTAGTATAATATAAAACTATATTACCTAGGAAATGGTTTAGCGATTTTCAAAAATAATTTACGAGTAATTAAATAAAACTAATTCGGCACTTACTACGTTCTTATTCCGCATAGAACGCTATCATCTATCGCACCTGACCCTGCCTTCCTAGCACGTCCACCAAAACACGATATGATAAAGCGGTTTATCGCGGTGAACTGTCTATATACAATAGGGTTTCGTCGAATTTTGACAGTTCACCGCGATAAACCGCTTTATCATATCGTGTTTTGGTGGACGTGCTACGGGGGCTGACCGAGAGGAGAGATCTGTTGGTTTTCGACCGCTGCAGTGGCTATGGCAGAAAGTGCTATGACATCGCTCAAAGAATTGCAACTCTGAGCTGAGCTCATCGCGCTTCACTTAAAACATTTTTAGCAAAGCCTGTTTGATATACCGTAGTAAAAAAAATATATGTTACTCTTGATAATATTTCGGAGAATATGGTACTGAATAAAGATTTTTATGTTTTAAATGATTTTTTTATTAAGCAAATATGTTGGCAAACAAGCAAACTGCCCACCTGATGGTAAGTGGTATTCGCAGCTAAACTGCAGCAACACCCACAAGAACCACAGTGTACGTTGCCAACTTGTGACACCAGATGTAAAGTCACGGTACCCAGTAATTTCAATGCCATAGGTATCTTACACTTCAAACCGGAACACAGCAATGCAAGCACTGGTGCTTTGCGGCAGAAATAGGTAAGACGGAGGTACCCATGCAGACGACCCTGGTACAGAGTCTCCCTCTGGTGATATGATATCAGTTAAGCATATATCACGTTTCTGTTACATGATTTTCGTAGAAGCATTATAACAGAGAACATATTTTTGAGCTAGATTATGTGCAAACAAATCTAAAAGGCAAATAGCATTTGAATTCTCAATATTCAGTCCGTGTGGCGTCTGTTTTGATAGTGAACTGAACGCGTTCGTAGTTGGCTCGAATTCTGAATTAGTTCAGGAGAACTTATGAATATAGTAGAGACGTATTTTAACAGGAACTGGTTGACATTATACATCGGGCAGAATCAAATCCTATCCCGGGCACGACATGACATGACATCACGAACAAAAGTAAAATAATTCGATAAAATCATCAATAGATGGCGCTACTTTAATCGATTTTTGTAATGACTTTTTAGCGAATTTAGTTAAAGTCAACAAGGAGATTCAGAAAACTATTGATTACATTTTAAAAAATCACTTAGCACGTGGGAAGTATCAAAATACGTTTTTAAGTCATGCTAGAACGGTTTAACATTTCTTTTTACAAATTTATAGCACTCCTAGCGACAAATTGTCTGAACTTCAATGTATCTCTCAAAAGCATAGCTCAAAGTAGCACGCAATGTCTGCTTTAACTATTTGATTACATACTGCTCACTCATAGATGGCACTACTTATCTATGCTTGTTCGTATGGTCACAGATTGAGTTGAATTATTTTATTTTATTATATTACCTACAAGGTGTTTGGTATGTAGGTATTTTGACATAATCATAATAGTAATGGCGTCATTGAAAATTCGAAATTGCAAAATTAATTTTCTAATTCCGATACATTTGAAAGTGTAATGTCCAATTATGGTCGAATTACACAAAAACATGACATCAATTGACATCTTAAATTTCACCACTTCCAATAGGTCAGGATTGGTCTACTCGTTACATCTCCGTTTTTAAATCTGTGTGGCAGTGGTTCGATCCTGTCCTGATGTAGTTATTTTTTAAAAAAAATTGCTTGTTTTATTATTTTCTTTTTCTTTATTGCTTTTTGTTTATTAAGTATATCAATTCCTTTTATTTATATCTCAATTTGTTTTTTATTTATAATTTTCTTTTAAGAACAAAAAGATTTAGGTTAGGATTAGAAACGCGATTTTAATAAGTAAGAACTTACCCTATTAAATATTTTTTCGGAAATTTTCAGTTAAATGCCTACGAACCGAAGAAAAAGTTTCACTTGCATGTTGGTTTCATAAAACCACAGTGATTTTTTCACTGACCTAACTATTTTGTATGGGGGATTTCAAAACTAATTTTACAAATCTGAATTTTTAATAACATCATAAGTATTATTCAACTATGTTAGGTACATACATAGTCATAGATAATATAGGTAAGTAATACGTAAAGTACAGTCAGCAACACGTCAAGCTTTACATTTGCATTACGAAAGCCGCCGCTATTACGAGCGACATAAGGGCAGTATTTGGTCAACATTTAAAGCCCAGCGTGAGTATTAATGAAAGAAAAAAGAAAGAAAGAAAGAAAATGGTTTATTCAATGGCACTAACACAGAATAACAAATAAAAAAAGGGAAAACACTAATAGATGTGCCACGGAAAGGGTATCTACTCAGCATAATGCCGAGGCGTCGCAGACTCCCCGGCGCTGGTCTTCCGTAGACACCCTGAAGACACTCTAAGAGGCACCACTATGGCACACACACACTAAGCTATAAACAACAACAAAAATCTTAATATCTACGTAATACACTCAACATTGAATAATAGAAATATACAAATCAATACATATAGGTACATAAAGCTCCACGTATATACATTGTATCAACAGCATGACGTGTCATAAATTGTGACAGGTTACATAACATAGTGTCAGTAATACAAAAACTTAGAGGTAGTTTACAAACACAGCAATATTTTTTCTTTACATACACAATTTCTGTAAGTTTTGTAAATACTTTAATGGACATAAGTTTCCTGACTATAAAAAAATAAATAAAATTAATGTAGGTACTACTTGAATTATTTTTTAATCTCAATGGTGATTAGGTATATTTTGAATTTTGCCAAATAAAATATTATAGGTACAGGCAGTCCTCGACTTACGTCGTTTCGATTTACGTCGTTTCAAGTTACGTCGAACAATGTTTTGACACTATTCCTCAAGCATCCTACGTCATTTGTTTCGATTTCCGGCATAGGAGAATTCACTTGTCGCGATGTCAATGATCGTGGGGCCGGTGGGGCGCGGTGTCGGCGTACGGGGATACCCCGCACATGCTGCTGATTTTGTTTAGTTACTTCAGGAACAACGGACAATCAAGACGTAATACATTAGTTTTTTTTGCATCTTTGACAGTTTTTGTTTTTACATACATATTTAAGTGAATTTTAAACTATACCACCTAAACAAGACAATAATAGTGAAGTGAAGAAGAGAGTAAGAAAGACTTATAATTTTTATAATTTATTTCTAGAGTTATGTTTAAAGCGTTTACACACAGAATGACATTGACATTGAATAGTTAGTTTATGTTTAAAGTTTAATAATTATTATTAAAATTAATAACACACAAATACCAAAAATAACTAGCAATTTCATAACTTACTTTTGATAATAAAGTATGTATATCCTTTGTTATAAATGCAGTTTTTTTTTAATTTCGAGTCCGTGTGGATCCTAACCCTTGAGTTTTACATATAAACATATGAAAAAATATGTCTTGACTTACGTCGTTTCGATTTACGTCGCGTATTTCGAGAACCTAACATGCCGTAAGTACGAAGACTGCCCAGTGTTTTATTAGATTTTACCATTTACAAATATTGTGGCAAGCGCGACTTACAATAGACGTCACATAATTTAAATAATAGATTCGAAATTTCATCATCAAATCTAAGTGAACAGATGGCTTATGCGGAAATACTGCGAAATTATTAAGCTATACCGCTAGAGGTCTGTGGTTCGAACCCGCATTAAGTATCTTTTGTTTCAATGATTTTTTATCACAGAATTAATAACAACATTCTTAAAATGAAACAGAAAATTAGATAACTGGTAAGAAAGAAGAAGAAAAAATAAAATTTTGTTTAAAAAATAGTACTAAATTATATAATTTCGATATTTGATAAAACAGTCGAATAAATTAATTTCAGCCGGCTATAAGAATATAAATTTCTCAATTATATTTTATATTATAAAAAAATATAAGTAATTAAGAATTAAATTTCTCAATGATATTTTATATTATAAAATATCACTGAGAAATTAAATTGCTTAGTTTTTTATAGGTAAGTATGTATAAATATAAAAATAAACACTTATTTTATATAAAAAACAAAAATCATAAACTGAAAAATCTTGTCAAATAAAAATTTTTAATCACATTTTAATAAAATACAATAGGTATTATGTGACTTTGATTTTCTTTAAAAATACTAAATAAATTGAAAAAATGATGAATAAATCAGTGAAAAAAATCGTCTTGGGCGGGATAAAAAAAGGTCACGGTCAAAGATTGCAAGTTTGCTTTATTCTTAACCAGTTTTTTGAATTTGAAGTTACAGATATAATAGAAAGTACCCACTACCAAAATGACTTATACCTCCAATGATATCAAATTTATTTTACAATTACATCTTAAATGTCAAACGTATATAAAATGTATGACATAAATCGTATAACCATGGCGGAACAACCCCTTAGGTATAACATTGATTTATACGTAAATTTTTTACCAAATTGTAACACATTTAGCTTGTTGCAGCCGGCCGTAAGCGTATAATGTTTTACAAGACCTATTTACGCAGTCATGAACTAAACAAAGCATAATAAGTATAGCAGTTCACAAAGTGCCATCTGTTGAGTGCGTGCGAGAACTACTGAGCCCAATGTAGCAAAGGCTCGATGGCCCGAGCTTGCTGGTGCGTCAACTCGCGGTGAAATGGTGAAATAAAATAGTTTGAAGAATAGCCCGATTTAAGTAGGTCCCATTTCCTTGTATGGGATAATATAATAATATAATATACAGATAATATAATACTACAGTACAGATGCCCCATCTGTACTGTATTATTATATTATCTGTGTCCCGGGCAAGGTAAAAAATAAGAAGAAAAATGCCCAGATTCGCACTACTTGCCACAGAGCTGGGACAAATGTAAATAAAAATATAAATAGCATCAATAAAAGTGGGATTTGAAATAAACTCAATATAAAAGTATTTTTTACTACTGAAAGTAAAAATTTGCGGAACCGTTTTTAGAGATGTAAAAAAGTCAGTGCCATTGAGTACTATGTGATATTTCATTCTTAGGAATTCTTTTAAATAATAGTAATAATAACCACCGGTAACTTGGGCCGTGCTCCGCTGCCAGTGGAACCCTAGGTTTAAGTTTTTTATTGTTTTTTTTATTGCAGAAAGTTGGCAAACAAGCAAACTGCCCACCTGATGGTAAGTGGTAACAGTCACCCATAATACATGTGGCTCTTGTGAGATTCGCAGAAAACTGCAATCCCCACAAGAACCACAGTGTACGTTGCCAACTTGTGACACAAGATGTAAAGTCAAAGTACCCAGTAATTTCAGTGCCATATCTTACCCTTCAAACCGGAACACAGCAATGCAAGCACTGCTGCTTTGCGACAGAAATAGGTAAGACGGAGGTACCTTAGCAGACGACCCTAGTACAGAGTCCCACTCCAGTGAACCTAGATGTATGGAAGAGCAGATTTTTTTTTCGATTTCAAAGTTGGTCCCATAGTGAAAGTTGTTCAGTTTGCTTGTCTGAACAAGCACACAAAATTTTTTTGTTACTAAAAAATAACCTCGTATAGAAAATAGTAACAATATTATTGCCCTATATTCGCGTCTTCACTATGTCTTATAGCTGATATTTCCATTTCCAATGCCCACGATGCCACTAGTCAAATTCAAATTCAAAAATCTTTATTCAACTTAGGCCTTTACAGGTACTTATTGACGTCAAAACAAAGCAAAACATTCTAATTTAAGGAAACATAAATTTAACCTTGTATGTGCATACATCCTGAATATACCTACTCAAGATGTCTGCAAATACAAGTAGTAATGAAAAAAAAAAAAGTTGAATCTACACCTGTTCGGAAATTGGGAGAGCCTTCTCGAGAAGAACAGGCAAGAAACTCGAAAGGTCAAATTTTTTATCTCCTCTTTTAAATTGCCATTTACAATTTTGGTTTTGTTACATAGTCATTGAAACTTAAAAAAAAAATACAATCGGTATGCTTACATACACTTAAAATGTCAAAAAATAAGTTATAGACGTATACATTAATCATCATCATCACAGCCCATACACGTCCCCACCGAGGGGCTCGAGCCTACCCTATATTAGGGTGATTAGGCCTTAGTCAACCACGCTGGCCCAGTGCGGATTGGTCGACTTCACATACATCATTGAATTTCTTCGCAGATGTATGCAGGTTGCCTCACGATGTTTTCCTTCACCGTAGGAGCGTCAGACAAATGTACATATGAAATTCGAAACGAAAAACACATTGGTACATGGCGGGTCTCGAACCCCGACCCCCCGATTGGAAGGCAAGTGCCGAGTCCACTGCGCCACCGACGCTCTATTCTATACATTAATCATAATACAATAAATTATGTTGTTACCAAACATTTGATAACTTAGTCTAATTCAAAATCAGTGTCAGTTCTTTTCTGCCAACAACATTTGTTAACATCAATAGCTATACACAACAACACGATACATCGAGGACAAAACCTTCACAGTCTGGTAAAAGCTTTTATTGAAGATAAATTTTCATATCGAAAAGCCAACGTTTTCTAATACAATTCCGAACGAGAGTAGAAATTCTATTTAAAACGTTTCACCTATAATACATGTGGCTCTTGTGAGATTCGCAGCAAAACTGCAACCCCCACAAGAACCACAGTGTAACGTTGTCAAGTTGTGACACAAGATGTAAAGTCACAGTACCCAGGAATTTCAGTGCCATATCTTACCCTTCAAACCGGAACACAGCAATGCAAGCACTGCTGCTTTGCGGCAGAAATAGGTAAGACGGTACCTAAGCAGACGACCCTGGTACAGAGTCTCCCTCCAGTAATTGTGTGTTAATATGTGTTTTCGATGGCGTAGTGCGTAAGGCTGTCGCCTTCCAATCGGGGGTTGCGGTTCGAACCCCGCCACGTACCAATGTGTTTTCAAATTCTGAATTCATATGTACGTTTATTCGACGCTTTTACGGTGAAGGAAAACATCGTGAGGAAACCTGCACACGCCTGAGAAGAAAGAATTTCTTTACAGGTTGTGTGTGAAGTCGACCAACCCGCACTTGGCCAGCGTGGTTGACTAAGGCCTAATCGCCCTAGTTTAGGGTAGGCTCGAGCCCCTCGGTGGGGACATATATGAGCTGTTGATGATGATGATGATGATGTGTTTTAATTTGTAGTGTTTTAATATGTATGTATTGTAAAAAAAATTAAGATAGTTTTTGGAATAAATGTATAATAATAAAATGCGTTTATTGCTTTCCACATAAGGTAAGTACAAAAAAATCAAATACAGAAAAGAAAGGAGAGTAATAGGAGGTGACTCAGCATAAGTTCATCTACGATCCAGGATCCGCTGGTTTTCTGTTTCTGATAGCGCTGGTTTTCAGTCAATTTTGTTTCTCTAATGATCTCAAGCGAGAAATGAGTCATGAGGGCTAAATAGTACTTTCTATAGTAACATACTTTTTTAAATAAATATAAAGAAAATTGTATGTGCAGTTAGGAGGTAGGTATGTGTCATGTGATGTGTGTGTGTTTGTGAGTGCTGAGTGTGTATGTTTTATACAACAAAGCTGGTTAATAAGCAGGCTGCCCAACTGATGGTAAGTGGTTAAAGTCGCCTATAGTTTACGTGGACCCTGTAAGTCTTGCAAATCTACATACAAGCCGTACAAAGACGTCAAGAAATAGAAAATAAAAAGAAAAATAAATAGGTATCCATGCAGATGACTCTGGGACTGAGTCTCCGTCTGGTTTTCCGAAACTAATGTAATTTTCATTCATTTTTTCTGCGGAAAGTCCCAGAAAAACAATTGTAAGGTTTTTGTTTAGGGGGTTGGTATAAGTTTTTAAAACGACTATGTTATAAATACAAATAATAGAATTTGGATATGTTCATCGCCACAGCTCATAAATATTATGTCCTCACCGAGGGGCTCGAGCGTACCCTAAGTTAACCACGCTCGCCCAGTGTGGATATATTTATATAACATAAAAAGGAACACCGAATAATAATAGAGGTTATTGTAAGGCAATTATATGATTTTTTATTGCTACTAAGTTGGCAAACAAGCAAACTGCCCACCTGATGGTAAGTGGTAACAGTCACCCATAATACAAGACATGTGGCTCTTGTGAGATTCGCAGCAAATCGCAACCCTCATAAGAACCATATTGTACGTTGCGAACTTGTACCATCAGATTTAAGTCACGGTACCCAGTAATTTCACTGCCATATCTTACCCTTCAAACCGGAACACAGCAATGCAAGCACTGCTGATTTGCGGCAGAAACAAGTACGAGGAGGTACCCATGCAGACGACCCTGGTACAGAGTCTACCTCCGAAGGCAAAAAAAAATAAAGTCAACCGAAATTCAAAGAGGTAGTAGAAACCGACACGTGCGAGAACGAAAACGACGGCAAAATAACACTCGGAATATTATGTCGTTTTGTTATGTCCTTACATGGAACGTAAGACAAACAGAGGAATACAATAACGTTATACGGTGGCTATACATCAATTCAAACCACGTAGATACATATTGGCCAAGGGCGGATGGAAAAATAAATGTGCTCTAGATAGAACCCTCGTGCATGCGAAACGGAATAAATTGATGTCAATACGTACCCACCTACTTGTGAAGAAATCAGAACACGACGCACTTCTGTGAATTGACGAACAAGCTTAATATACACACACTTCACACAGCTGTGCCCGCGAACTAAGCTGTAAATTTTCATACAAAAAGCGATAACGCTTTTCTCCCTCTTAACATAGTTAAATTTTCATAATTTTTGGAAATGTCGTAGATAAAATGAAGATCTAGATTTGTACGTTTTGATTTTGAAGTGATATTGCTCAGAATATAAATTATTTGCATCTAAATATGTATATTTTAGACTTAAAAACTACCTCGAGCATTTTTATATTTTTTTGTTGACTAAATTATACTGAATTACAACAGATTAAGGTATACTAAATCTAATGAGACCAAATGTGTCTAATTTCGTAAAGGTTTAGGAGGGTAAAACTGTAGGTTTTTGCCTCGGACTTTCAAAACTCTAAGCGGTGTGTAACAAACTGCAAATTGAAAGTGCATACTCGAGCCATGAATTGGCACTTCACAGTCCTTAGCTCAATACTTTAAATTCCTTTTTGTGGATGGGGGTTCCTCAGCTTCCTGTGGGAATTTTGAAAAATCCGTCCTTGGTAGACACCTATACATAAGCTATCGAACCCTGTACCGAGGCGGTAAAATTTTCATCATAACAGCTCATATATACGTCCCCACCGAGGGGCTCAAACCTACCCTATGTTAGGGTGCTAAGCCTTAGTCAACCACGCTGGCCCAGTGCGGATGGGTCGACTTCACATACACCTTTGAATTTCTTCGATGTATGCAGGTTGCCTCACGATGTTTTCCTTCAGTATAGGAGCGTCGGGTAAATGTACGTTTGAAATTCGCAAAGGAAAAACACATTAGTACATGTCAGGACCGAGCCGCGGACCTCCCGATCTAGGCCAGTGCCGAGACCACACCGCCACGACACCGACACTCAATATTATCACTCACAAAAACCGCACTTTTACTCAGTTTAGTCTCGACATCCCTAACACATATTAAGGCTGAGCCCGGATATGTCAATCTGTCACTGCGATGAGAACGACCCGGCTAGGGAAACACCGTGCCTATGGCCCGGCAACCACTGGAGTGCCTGGCTAATTGGCAATAACTGCCGGACCGGAATACGTTCGGCAAACAAGGAAAGGTCGCCGTGTACGTTCAATCAGTTCCACACGGGCACGGGGCTCCATAATAAGAACGCTTCGGGTCTTTCCAATATTCTCGACTGTATTGTTACGTGAAAAATCTTTTGGGAAATTATCAATTTGTAGCTTTTATGCGGTTCAAAAAGGAATGGGATATTTTTACTTTTAAGGCGATGTTTCCCAGGAAATCTACACGTGCACGGCGACTGCTTTATGCAATGAAATATAGCTGATAATTGCATAGCTTCTAATGTCGCTTACGCGTTGTGACAGAAGGAAAACGTTACTTTTTACACGTTTTAATAGTTTTTTTGGAAAAATGGAGAATAAAATTAAGAAATGTATTTATATTTTAATTATTATTTTATTTTCTTATTCACAGCTGTTGTAAGATATTGAACAGTGATTTCTTTAATTTTTTTTGACTAAAATATTATTAACCCTGTTTCTGTCTTTTAAGAATATTTAGATGAAATGTCAAATAATATCATATATGAATTTTAGAAATTTGTGGCGGTACAGTTAATCAAATTAGTGCGAAAACGGTAGAGTAACGCCTTAATTGCTGACTAGATGGAATGAATGATTCAATGAGATAGATTCAATGCGAACCCTGAATCAAGTGCGTCGGTGGCGCTGTGGCCTCGGCACTGGACTGTGCCCCGAGTTGAATCTGGAGGCCCGCGATCGATCCTGCCATGTACCTACCAATGTGTTTTACGAATTTCATATTTACATTTATCTGACGCTTCTACGGTGAAGGAAAACATCGTGAGGAAACCTAGCATACACCTGCGAAGTAATTCATAGGTGTATGTGAAGTCGACCAATCCGCACTGGGCCAGCGTGGTTTGACTAAGGCCTATATAATCACCCTAAACATAACTAGTTAGGGTAGTCTCGTGCCCCTCCGTGTGCGGACGTATATGAGCTGTGATGATGAACCCTGAAAGAAATATAAGTATGTCCAATATTTTTATTAACCTATATGTCGGATATTTAAAAAAAATGTTATCTTTTAAAACATTGATACGTACCTACAAGCCAGTGTACAATATGTTTATTTGCATTGTAGATTGTTGCAATATCTCCACATTATTGAGAGTGTATTTATTCAGCTTGAACAGTTTGTTGGAGTTGCAGAGAATACGGCTTCGTAAAAATCGTAAATATAGTTCGAAGTGCGGTTTTATTGTTTTATGACGTCACAGCCGTGAGCGTGCCGTATAAAGTGGACGTATTGTTGGTACTACAAAATGAGGTTTACAAATAGTTTTGATACAAGGATGTCGATTTATTTTAATACACTATCGATATGCTCGGGAAAAATAAAATATATGTTGGAAAAAATCCAAGGTATGAAATTTAGAATTATTTAAGTGCATAATCTTACAAATAGGCTCCTTTTTGAGTTTCACTCTCAATCTCAGAATCGAATTATCTTGAAATAGATTTTTTAGACACACAGGGAACCTCTTGACCTTAATCTCATCTGTTGGTAAGCTTTGGCCGAAGATGCAAGCGAGCTCCGCCTGAACATCTCAAGAACTAAGGAACGACCAACTTACCTCTAACTGTCGGAACACAATAATTAGCCAGGCGGGCACAGAAGCTACCTACCGCCAAATAAACCAAGCAGAAAATTTGTCCCAATCGGGAATTGAACTCCGGATACCCAGATCAATAGGTACCGACTGGTCGAAAAAACTCGACCACGATAGAAATTATACATAATTATGAACTAATATGACAATTATTTGAATCTACATTATTTCAGATTGAACGTCACTACGTTAACGAAAGTGTACTTTTAGGACAAATTGGTGTGAAATTACGTCATACTGCTAGTCTGACTCGATAAGCATGTGTGGTACCCCACCACTTCCTCCCCTCCCAAACTCATATTTATAAATATAAAAAAAAAAAAAGTTTACTTTAGGCATAAAACCCATACTTTATTATACAATAGATACAGTGGAGCAAATGTAAAATAACAAATAAAGAAAAATTTAAATAAGAAATAAAAATGTAAAAAAAAATGTATATTATCATTTTTTTTTACATTTTTACATATAAACATGAGGGTGCGTGTAATAAGTAGAAGCCATTTTGAGATTTTATGGGGATAGATTAACCAAACTGGTACATGACGAAACCATTACATATCTGTGAAATACAAAATACCTAGCGTTTTGACTATCCAAAAAGTGGAGGGTCAATGTAAAAAGTAAAACGTTTTTATTGGTTTGTATAAAATGGCCGTATATGAGAGCTTTAATGAGGCGCCAAATTACGGCGCACCATAAAATATTTTATGTGTTAATATCATTAGTTGTAGGTTTTACGGCAGTAAAGTCCTTACGAGCGACAAGAGTAAATGCTCTAAGGCGACAAGGCGGCTGTAAAATTGACACTAATTTTACCTCCGATGTAGATCGTGGCAGTTAGAGCAATTGTCATGTAACCTATAAAATAATTCCTTATTTCGGTGAATGGAAGATTCTGGAAATGACAGATTATGTAAACGGCACAATTTGTACAGTCAGGTACAAATTAGTAGGTTCTAAAATCAACAGTCTTGACTGACATTGGCCACTGTCGTCTCTGTTTCAGTTAGAAAGAAAGAAAATTTGATTTTGCCAAAAAAAATGCTTAATATATTGGTGGTGTCCAAAGTAGACTCCACCACGTCGGCGTTTCGCCGAATGATGCTTTGATTGCTGAATCCAAAAACCGATACAGATAATGTTTACCTTGGATCCGATTGGTCTCTGTTCAGTCTGCGTATGTAGCCTGTGGACTTCCTGAGCTAGCTCGAAGGAAGTCGCGGCTCCTGAAGTTCTGCGGTGGATCCACCGGTGGAGACCGGAGCACTACAAATGCCTATTAGGCCACCACGGCTCACACACGCGACGATAAACTTTTGCACAACACAAAGCGGGCTTTCGCACCAACAATCACTTGGTGCGCCGCGCAATACTATTTGTTATATCTTAAATTATATTATGTTTTATTGATGCCCGCACATAACCTCTAACAATGTCATTCCGTACCTATTCGACTCGACTGACATCTTACATGCGGCCGGCCGCCACAGACTATAATGCTGTGTTGCCACTCGCTCTTCCTCGAGCGTAAACATATATATTAACAAACAACTATGATAATGATAAAAAATAGCCAAGCGGTCCCATCTCAGCTAAAAGCTTTTATTACATATTGCAACAGAAGCGCGTAAAACATTTAAAAAATCATGCCAAAATAAATACATTTCGCGCACATAATACTAATTATTAAATAATCTATAACTTAAGCGAATAGTCTTAAAAGTAAAACACTAAGCTTAAAAATATGCTACACACTAATAACGCTACTTATCTGTATTAATTAAGAAACTAGCACGAAAAATATTAGCACCAAAAGTAATGAAACGCATTGATGCTAAATACCTATTTATGATATAGTAATTAGTGTAGTGTAGTCATAGTGCTATCTAGACAACCTGAGACCGACCCACAAATCCGTGTTTATCTGGAACACGCATGTTTTTTAATTACTCGTCTGTGATAGCTACATGGACAGCTCAGAACCTCAGAACAATCACTACATGGACAGGGTAACATAATTTGTGATTACTCGTCTGTCTGTGTGTGGTGGTCTGTGGACGTGTGGTGCAACCGTGGTTTTATGCAAGAAATATCGAGTGGTAATTATTATCGCTATGATATTGTCTCCTTTTGTGACTGCAGAAGATGTTTTTATAATGCGTTCTAAATGCATTTTTCGCGCATGGGAGGCGGTATCTCGTTCCAACAGCGAGAGTTGGCATTTTGATAATATTATAATGTGTACGGAACAAAAATTAAAATGTTTCATCTGTTTCGCGATAATGATGAATATGTATAGCTACCTATATGTTCATTTTAAATGTTATTCATGAACTTGGCTTTTCAGAAATAGTTGGTCGCGGTATGGTTTTGAGCTAGAACTTGCATAAAAAAAATTGAGGCCACGGGTTGATGCATAAAATATACGTTTTACGTTTAAATAAATCAGCTTTGAAATTCCGAATGCAAAATGTTAAAAGCATCTTTGCAGGACAATGTCCCACCGCATGACTTGTTGTTAATGAGGTCATGGGTGGTTTTACTGACTACAGATTTTTTTTGCATAATTGAAAAAACGAACTATTTTTTTTAAATTCAAAAAAAGCACATTTATCGTTAGCTTTACCATTATTTCACTTTTTGCTTTTGTTTATGTAAAATTTTATTTTCGCAAAAGATATTTTTATTTCATACTATGCTATAGTCTGGTAGATGGGCTTTATAAAAATAAGTACTACTTTTAAATGTAATTTATTCACCCCATTTATTTTTTTATTTATTTTGCTAAACTGCAGATTTTTTTTTTGTAAGTACATTATGTGCATGTGTCTCCTTTTGTCTACAATTTTTGTAAATGTATTGAAAATCCGTTATTTGCTGTATGTTTATTATAAATTTGTTGATGTTACCTATTTTTAAGGGCTGTGGATTTTGAATAAAAAAAAAAAAAAAAAAAAAAAGTAAGTACATGTTGACTGCCAAATTTATCACAAACTAGTGGGCCCAGCAGGCGTTGTCCTGCCCGATTACAGCGCCACCTACCGGGTCCAACTGTACTTTTAAACCTTCCCTGGACCTATTCAAACACACACAGAAATTTTCGTAAGAATCGGTCGAAATGTTTTTGAGTTTTAGCCAGACTAACACACAGCGTTTCATTTTTATACAAGTTTATTATTTTTAATTACCAAAAAAAATTTGTGTGCTTGTTGAGACAAGGTAACTGAACAACTTTCACTGTGGGACCAACATTGAAATCGCAAAAAAAATCAGCTGTTCCATACAAATCTTCAACATTCACTGAACCTAGATGTATGGAACAGCAGATTTTTTTTACGATATCAAAGTTGGTCATATAGTGAAAGTTGTTCAGTTTGCTTGACTGAAAAAGCACACAAAATTTTTTTGGTAATTAAAAATAACTTTGACTAAATTGAGCTAATTCGAGATATCCCTAGACGTTGATGTGGGAATTAAAATTTTATTTGCTATAAAAACTTATGGATATCTGAACATAATATTCGTTAACTTTATTTCTTGCCTATACATTTTAGTTTAAATTAGAGGTTCGGTTACTTAATAATATTTAAAATATTATACAGTTATTTCAAGCCTTACTGAAAATGATTGTTTGCAAAATCAAAATAATATCAATTTAGCTAATGGAATTTTAAACATTTAAACAGATACGAGATTTGGTGCAGTGAGAGTTTGAACACAACCTTATAACATAAAAAGCTGGAGTCAAAGAAAATATTTCAACTTTAAACCTTCACATAATTCACATACGATTCCCTTTGGGTAGGAAACACGCCAGTGAAAACAACGAAAAGCTTTTTACTGCCATGTTCCTGCATTATTAATTCTCGGCAATTCGCGGCATTAGCGTACTCACTAATTAACATGGCCCACGATGTTAATCCCGCTCGGGCGGAAGCGAAAGCCTTCACATTTAAATGAATCAGACTTTTCGGTTTTTCCAGACGTATATTGTTACGTCCCAGTTCGTACGAGCGTAATAAAATTGTGACTTTCCAAGTGTGAGAAAGAAAAACGAACACAAACACAGGCGCACACGCGCGCACACACACACACACGCACACATACTATACTGTGGGCGCCAATGCTTGATGAAATATGAGAGATTTATTATTTATTTATTTATTTTCTTAAGAAAATCAACAGCGAGAGTTACCTACACCCCCGTTGTCCAAGTCTCTAAAATTACAATTCCATAGAAAATGTCATTTAAAACAAGTCAGTGTTCAACGGGGACGTTATATTTTTAGTAAGGGGGTAAGTAGATAAAATCAATATGTTTGTGAGTTTAGCCCATAACAGGTTTTCCTTAAACTAAATCAAGTACATTTAGAAGAAGACTGTGTAATGAAACATGCAATAAGCAACCCTTTGACAATTGAAATTGAAAATAAAAAGTTTTTTAAATCTTACCTTAGAGCCCCTTTTGCTGAATTGCTATGTTGGAAGTTGGAGTGCTGTGGCTTACCTGAAACAATAATATTTTTGTAAGTACTGATTCATTGGATCGATGGAGAGACAGCGACTGAAGAAGGGGGATGCACAAAAGACTCATGCTGGGTCAAAGTCTGAAGGATCTCTGACCGAGTCTGACCCCACCCACGAGATAAGTACAGAAAGATGTGTCGTCGGCGTCGGTGGCGCTGTGGACTCGGCACTGGTCTTCTAATCGGGAGGTCTGGGGCTCAATCCTGACATGTACCAATGTGTTTTTAATTTTTCGAATTTCATATTATCTACATTTATTCCACGCTCCTACGATGAAGAAAAACATCGTGAGGCAACCATTCTTTCTATTGAATAAATTCGCTGATACATTCCAAAGTGTATATGAAATCGACTAATCCGCACTGGGCCAGCTTGATTGACTAAGGTCTAAGCACCCTAACTTAGGGTAGGCTCGAGCAACATGGCCTCGCTGTTGTCCCCTTCCCCCTGTCCTGTGACGGACGGAGGAGCTGCTGGGGGTTTTTAGTGGGTACGCCTGGGCCGACCGGTCCGGGGAGTCCCACATACCCTTGTGGTTTGACTCGACCACGAGGGACGCGTAAACGCATTTTCCCCCTCCCAAAAAAAGGGTAGGCTCGAGCCCCTCGGTGGCTCGTATGTGAGCTGTGGTAATGAGGAAGATAGGTAAATCATTTATTCATTTACACTGCAGATACAAGGCTTTTGACATACACATCGTAAAAACTAAGAATAAAGAAAAAACGTATACATTAGTGAATGCTTGTAGTTTACTGTGCAAGCGAAGTAGATCTGGCCCAGCATATTGCCGCAGCAGGCTGTGGCGCTGATTATTCTGCCAGAACTGGGAATGAGTCGATGAAAGGATTTACTCCAAGTGATTTTTTAGATATACTTTTTTGGATTAGTAAGTTTTAATTATAATATTTACATGAAGATTTGAAGATACTAGGGGCTTTACTATGTGATTGCTTAAGACCGGTTAAAACAGTATTAAAACAGAGACACCGCTATTGTAGCGCATAACGCCATCTCGCTCTTGCTGCGCGTTTAATTAGTATTTCATTACTCATACTCGCAAAGTAGGTCTGAAATTGCCTGAGGAGCGGGTTGAAAGTAACACTTTTAGCCCTAGGAAGAATCGTTCCGAATCGAAAAATAATGACTGAATAACTGGCCGGCCACAGAAGAAAAACCAAATAGGCGGAAAGTGGCAAGACGATCTTCATTTTTGTTTTTTTTTCCAGTTGTAGAGTTTTGTTTATACTACCGTATAGCAGAGTAATAAAAATATGTATATAAATGCCTAACAGTTAGGTACTGAAAATATATTGGATCTTAGTCCTAACTGTTCCAATCACTCCGGCAGGCATTTATATACATATTTTTATTTATTTTATTCATTTAAGACACAAATTCAATGTTAATAGGATTCCGTACCTCAAAAGGAAAAAGGGATCATAATAGGATCACTTCGTTTTCCGTCGACCCTTCTTATATCAAGAGTACCAAACCTTTTCTTAGGAACGCGCTGAGATATCAAATCAAAGTGAAATTTACATTAAACTAACTCAATACTCAATACTCAATACTTTATTGCACTCCACAATGTTACATAAGGTGTTAACAATTAATGATTCAAAACAGTTCATCGGGACCCTGTCGGGCACGGCAAGTTTGAAAAGGGAGAGGGTGATACCCTCTAAACATTCTTTTCAATTTAATAAATATTAAATAAGTTAAGTTTATGAATATTACAAAAATTAAATCAGCAATTATTAAAATTAAATTAAAAACCATTATATTCAAACAATAAATTAAATACCCACATCAATTCGCATATAAAATTAAATTAGAAACATCATTCACATATAAATTTAATATTCAATTTTGGTTATTCTAGAATCTAGATCATTCAACGCACCTGCTCGTAAAGTGGTTCTAATTTCACTTGTTTTAGATATATAAAGCAGCTCATAAAACTCGCGTGTGTTTTAGCGCAAATAGTGCGGTCATAGATCTATAACCGCACCATTTGCGCCATAATATTTTTTATTTTTAAAGCTAGAGGTGATATACAGACATCAACGAAATACCTTAATGTTCTTATATCTCATATCTTAATGTTCTATAATATGCTTAATGTTAAATTAAATAAGTATGTTACATTAAAAGCATATATAATTTCAATGATTATTTATTTATTATTCCTTTTTTATTAACTTATTATATTTTATTTAATATTATTAAGAGATTACTTGAATGAGTCAAAAACAAATGCGAAAATTCATTAAACAATTATAGTTAAAATATTAGATTTATTAATACAAATTTATTTTATAACTTCACCATAAAAATTTTTCAGGGTTCTATATTTTATCTAGCAGAAATTCATTTATACTATAATAGTGTTTTTCAATTAATAAGTTTTTTATGCTCTTTAGGAAATAAGATTCTTTTTCTATATTTTTGATAGATTTTGGTAGTTTATTATAAATTTTTATGCACATACTTTGAGGACCTGATGCACATAATTTTAGTCGAGAATAAGGGATGAATAAATTTTTATTGTTTCTCAGGTTATATCTATTAGTTGACTCTGCTTGTGTCATAAAAAGTTTAGTATATTTTCTAACAAATTTACAAATTTCTAATATGTATATGCATGGGACGGTGAGTATTTTATATTTTGTGAAGTATGGTTTACAACTATCTGTAATTTGTATGTTAAATATTATACGTATTAATTTTTTTTGTAATATTAATAAGGCAGGAGCGTCTGTACTATTTCCCCAAATAATAATTCCGTAATTTAGCCATGAATATGCATACCCATAATAAGCAGTTATTGCTGTCTGAATATCGGTGGTTTTCTTTAGTTCATAAAGAGCATATACAAAGCTTGAGAGTTTAGTTTTAATTTTTTGGACGTGAGGTTTCCAATTTACATGTGAATCTATTACCAATCCTAAGAGTGTACATTCATTAACTACGTCTATTTTTTTGTTATTGAATGAGTAATCAATTTTTAGTGGTTCTTTTTGGTAAGGGTGGAAAGGAATTATTTTCGTTTTAGAAAAGTTTATTTCTAGGTTATGTTTATGCATCCAATTATTAAGTTTTTCAAAAATTAACTGTAATCTTTCATTTAAATGTGTGTTATTATCGCATGAAGCAAGCACTGAGATGTCGTCTGCAAACATTACGCAATGTTCCCTAAGGTATTTTGGAAGGTCATTAACAAAGATTATAAAAAGCAAACATCCGATAACGCTACCCTGGGGAATGGATGCATTTGTAACTTTTCTATCAGATCTCACATGTTTTATCTCTTTGGAATTATAATCAAAATATTCTATGTCTACAAATTGTTTTCGATTTCTTAAATACGATTTAAACCAATTATGTGAATTTCCACGAATACCTATTCCATATAATTTTTGTAATAGTATATTAAATTGTACTTTATCATATGCTTTGGTCATATCAAATAACATACCGATGGCATATTTTTTGTCATTAATTATTTTTAGGATTTCCTGTATATATTTATAAACCGCCAGAACTGTTGATCTGTTTTTACGAAAACCATATTGGCTGTCCTCGAGAATATCATATTTTTCACAAAAATTATACACCCTATTACTCATAGCTTTCTCGAATATTTTCGAGGCGGCTGGTAGAAGTGCTATGGGACGGTAGTTACTCGGATCTTTCTTTTCTTTTTTTTTGTGCAGTGGTTTAATGATAGATTGTTTTAACCGATCTGGGAAAGCTCCTTCCTCAAAAGATTGATTAATGAGCAGGGTAAATGGGAATGCTAACTCCGCCGCACATTGCTTGAGTATCACTGGAGGGAGCTCATCAATGCCACAACTTTTTTTATTTTTTTATTTTTTTAGAATTTTATATATCTCGTGCTGGTCTACTGGGCTTAGGTACATGGTATTCTCAGAAGGATGCAGCACGGAGCAGTCACCGAAGGAGGGAATATTACTGTTTTCTCCAATAGATGAAAAATAATTATTAAACGCGTTTGCGACGTCATTTGGTTTTGATATAAAGTTATTTTTTATTTGTAAATTTATGTTAGATTTTTCCTTTATATTTTTTTTTATTTGTGCGTTCCTTTATGATACTCCACATTGTTTTAGTTTTATTTTGGGAATTATGCATTTTTTTTATATAATGATTCTTTTTTGATATTTTTACTACCTGTTTTAATATTTTTTCATATTTTTTGTAATAGTTTAGTAGTATTTGGTTATTTGTTTTTAATGTTAGAATTTTCAATAATCTTTTGTTATACGCAGACTGTTTAATACCGACTGTTAGCCAATGTTTTCTGTAATTTGTTTTGAGTTTTATTTTACGTTTAGGTATATGTTTATTTAAGGTATTTGTTAACATCTCATGAAATATATTATAGTTTTCATTTATATCATTTTGGCTTGTGAGTTTGCTATGCCAATCTATTGATTGTAAGCTTTGTCTAAATTTTTCCATATTAGAGTAACTATAAAGTCTTTTTTCAGTAAACCAAACAGAAGGTTGTTTAGATTTATAGCATGATTTTATATTAATGATACTAGCACAGTGGTCTGAGAATCCCAGTTCCTCAACCGATGTTTGGAATTTTCTTTCCTCAATGTTAGTAAATATTAAGTCTAAGCATGTTTCTGACGATTTTGTTATATGAGTAGGGGTATTTACATATTGTTTTAGATTACATTCAGCCATACAGTTTAGCAGCAAATGTTTTTTTGGGTTATCAATTAATACATTCACATTAAGGTCTCCTCCTACTATAATATTATGTTTAGAAAATTTTATGCTAATCAATGATAACAGTTTCTGCAGTTGTATATAGAAAATGTCTTCCTCTCTCCTATTCCAATACAAGACTATTAACAACAATTTTTCTTTGGGAATTTCTACTCCACATATTTCTACTACATAATCTATAGACAAGTTAGTTATTTCATTTCTTTCCGTAAAGTCAATGTTTTGCCGAAGTAAAATACAGACACCACCTCCAGGTCTATTTTTTCGACAATATGATGCTGCAATGTTGTATCCATCCAAATTTATTAAAGTAATTTTTTCTTGTGTTAGCCACGATTCCGAGATACAGAACGCGTGATACATTGGGGTCTGGTCAATGAAGGCTTCTAAAATATGTTGCTTATTGTATAGACTTTGCATGTTCTGGAAAATAACATTAAAAAGAGGTTTCGTTCTCTCGAAAGGTGTGGACACTCTGATTAGATGATAAGTAAGATGGCGATGATGGCATATTATTGATATTGCATCGTGACACTTCAGTTTCATTGGAGCAGGCTTTACTCATTGTGTCTATAACAGTGCTTCTTTTCCATTCTATTGGTTGCCCATCCACATATATTTTATTGTTGCGTACAGTTGCATTTTCTCCGTTTTGACGTAAAATATAAATTTTTTGTAGCATATCCTTTTTAATTTTTTGTGCATTTTTATCTAAATATTCAGAGATCGATATTTTTGTTCCATAAAATTTATGACTGTTGCTTATGATGAATCTTGTCATTCTCTTACTCAGTAGCTCAACAACTAAGGGTCTGTTATTGTTGTATTTGTTTCCTATTCTATACGTATCTTCAATATACCCATACAAGTCAACATCTAGCATATTCTGAAACATCTCTTTTATTCTATGGTGTAGTTGGCTCTCAGTTTCTTTAAAGTATTCACTAAAACCAAATATAACAACTGTACCCGGCATGCGTTGCAATGCCACTAAAATTACATTTATTTTTGCTAGGAACCCTCACGGGCGTCCCCAGAACACCCTACCAAAGTTTTATTACAATCTGATAAATGGTTTCGGCACGCATAGAGGACAAACATACATACATAGATTTTTATTTATATATAGATACTCGGGACTACGGTTTCATTCAGCTGTGAAAATCAAACTTGTAAGTCAACGTGATGAAAAGACATGACCGTTCATGTCGCATATTTTGCGATTTCACAAGGGAATGAAATCCCATAGCGTATTTCCCGTTGACCTAGAATCATAAAGTTTGGCAAGAAGAAATATCTTAGAGCCACAGCATACATGCTACTTTTAGTAGCGGCGATCAGTGTTTTTGCGTTTGCATCGCGTTTTAGTGGCTTGCTGCGTTCGATTGCAGCATAGGAAACACGCGTTTTAGCGATTCTTTCGATGCTGCATCGCGATTTGGCGACTCGGTATAGGAGTCGCGCGTTTCAGCAACTTTTTTTTTTTTTTTTTTTAAAACGCCGCCCCACTCTAGGATTTTCTCCTGTGTCGTGGGTGCAGTTACAAACATAGAATATCACATGCACATACGCCCAGACCGGAACAAATTTCTGTAGGCCATACAAAACATTTGTCCCGTACGGGAATCGAACCCGCGACCCGTTGCGCAGTAGGTGATCACTCGACCTCTGCGCTAAACGTGTCGTCAAATATACATACATAGTCCGAACATACATACATACATACAAACTGCTCCGATGCTGGATCGGGTCCGCTGTAGTGTTACCGAATATAGATACCGAATACAGATAGTTTGCTGATTTGCAATAGTAATAGTATTGATTAGAAAGGATAAATTTCAAAATGATTTCTTTTTACAAGCTTTTTATTATTTACTTTCACCTGTTCCGATGTCTGTCGTGAAATCTATGGTTCTATGAAAACTGAAAACCTTAATATGTAGTTAGGAACATATACTTACATAAGTTTGTATCGAGTCTTCGGCGCGCGAGTTCAACTCACACTTTTTTGCAAGTAAGAATTTAACACTTTAGGAATGAACTAATAAATCTTTCTAATTAATGGTACCAGTCACAAGTGAAAACGAAAACTCACGGACCTGAATTTCTGTAGGTCCGTGCGAAGACCACGAAACATACTAATGATACTTTGTATGGGTACTTGTGCGTAGTTCCTTAACAAAGCGAGGGAAATGTGTAAAACATTTTACAGCGCTTACCACGAAGGCTATTAACAAGTCATTTGCGTAAATGGCTTTGATAGTGACTTCAACTCCAGCGACACCACTCCATCGAATTCCGAAATAATGAAACGCTCGTGTTTTGTTCGAGAATGTAATAGCAGAGTAACAAATATAGACACGCAATACCACAGAATAACTAATAGTAGTAACGTAGCAATAACGTGGCGTGAGCTGTTTTTTGTCTCTATGGCGTCCCTAATCTGTATTTAATAACTTGTTTCATAAATATTTCATCATCATCATCATCACAGCCTGCCTATACAAGGTTATTTTTTGGTCATGAACCAAATATTGTGTGCTTGTTCAGACAGGCCAACTGAACAACTCTTACTATGGGATCAATCTTGAAATCGCATAAAAAAATCACCTGTTCTATGTAAATGTTCAACGTCCACTGCAGCCCAATTTTGCTAATAAGTTATAGGTGATTCAAAACTGAACCGTTGCAATCGACCAATCAGAACGCCACATTATCACGTCATCTAACAGTTGAATGGCAATATATGCGCTCCGATTGGTCGATCGCAAAAGTTTAGTTTCGATTCGGGTGTAACTTATTAGCAGAATTGGGCCTCTGAGGCCTAGATGTATGGAACCGCTGATTTTTTGAGTTCCACCAATGGAGACAGTATTAGGACCACGAGTAAGGACCCAAATTACCATTATTATTTTACATAACCTTTACATTTTATTATATTATTTTAAAGATTTTCTTTAGGATTTTCCCTATTGCTGTTGTAGGTACCTACTTATATAAACCACGCCTGTACTAAAGCGATCAAAAAATAAACTTTGTATAAATATTCAAATCGGTCAAGCCGTTTGAGTTTAAGCCAGACTTACGAACGGCGATTCATTTTTGTATTCATGAAAGAAGAAGATTAGCTATTGGGCTTCCGACTTCGTTTGCGTAGAATTCAGTTATAGCACGCGTTTCCCAGAGAATTGGTCATAAAAAGTGGCCAATGTCCTATCTCAAGGCTGAAACTATCTCTAGCAAATTTCATTAAAATTGGTTCAGTGGCTAAGACCCGAAAACCTAGAACGATTTAAATTCTCGTTAAGAAGAATGAACGCTAAAATTTGCCATGTATCAAAAGCGCTAACATTTAGTACAATAAATTACGCCGTATCTTATCTGCATATTGAAATATATACAAATATATAGAAATATTAGCTATGCCCGCGAACTACGTTTCACCTTAATTTATTTTTTCCCGACATCTTCAACAAATCTATCGCCATCCTATCAAATACGTCGTTTAACAATTGACCCATTTCATAGACCTCGCGACATATCTCCCCCTTTTTAGCATAAGTTCAGTCAACCTTATTCGTCTGGTGAACGATCCGTAACTCCGTAGTCGCAGCTACTTCCAAAGCACTTTAAATAGATTCTAGCTTTGGATTTTTCGAGTCGAATTTACAACGAGCGCGCGATACATTTTCGGATTCCGAATTTGCGATCCAAACAGCATTTGGCGATCGCGCGGAGATTGGCAGGAGTTCCATTTACACCAGCTCATTGGACCGAATTTGAATGAGCTCGGCGCTCGTTCAGGCATATTGCTTTATTGTAAAGTGCACTATAATGTACCTACGAGACACTACCTTCGTGAACTAGTGGCTGATAGGTGTGGACGTCCGTAGGGTTCGATTCCTCGTGGGGCAATTTTTTTTTCACTTCTCATATTCGGGAAGTAGGTCATTGTTAACCTAAGTATAGGGTAACTTAACTAAAAATTATACATCGCGACTAAATTTATTAAAACAATATGGACGATTCAAATAAACAAGTCATATTTGAATAAAGAGTACTTTGATTTGGTTTTGTTTTGATTTTAGAGACGACTACCTCGTTGGTCTAGTTGTATTCACGCGGTGCCAGGTTCAATCCCTGGGTCGGTCAAAACTTTATTGAGTTTTTTTAAATATTAAAATCTCAGTAACATTTCAGAGTCTGCATGCAATACGCTCTTAAAGTCTCCGCGGCTAGTTAAGTGGCAATAGGCTCGCCGAATTATACACGATGTTTCATAATAATAACCAATAAATAATCAACTCTTTATCGGAAACTAATTATTAAATTGTGTTTACCCGTAATGTCATTCAACCTAAAATTTTCATGTAAATCATAGACATGATGATGATACTATGATATACATGAAAATTTTGGGTTGAATGACATTACGTGTAAACACATTTTAATAATTAGTTTTAGATAACGCATTGATTATTTATTGGGTATTATGAAACACCGTGTATATGTGGCTCAAAATAGTTACCGAAATTTGGATTTTTGTACTAATCTTCCTAGCCTTTCCAGAGGCACAATGATTTTTAAACTTAGATGGGAGAAACACATCTTCAACTAAATCTTTGATTCAATTATGCTTTTTTAAAAAACTCAATTGAATATACACGTTCGGCCTTATTAATAAAAAAATTACTCCTTGGATCATCCTCGGATTAGTTACTTCGTGTTTTGTCTTGTTTTGACATATGACAGCGACGAGGATGATCCAAGGAGTAAAGTAATTTAATAATAAGGCTGGTAATGTCAAATTGCATAACTACACAGATGTGTTAAGTTTTAAGGATTGTATAATAAAAATTAAGTAATATTTTAAGCTAATATATGTGTATAGTAAGCTATATAGAAGTTATTTTGACAGTTTCAAATTACACAAGACAGGCAAACATCTTATCTGCGTAATTTCAACTTTCCTCCTGAAATAATTGTGCGTTTAGCAACAACTTCTGAGTGACATCACGGGAACACTCGGCTTAATGAAAAATAAATATAGCAGCGCTCAGAGCGATGCGCCATTCCTGTGAGTGGTCGGTAATTGAGTTAGGATGAGCTCGAATAACAAGTTTGTACATTAACGCCCCAAACAACACTCAAAAGGGTTTTACTTTTATCGAATATCACAGCACAATTTAGTATTTAAATAAACGGGAGTGAGAAAAGGCTTGTTGCAGTCAGAGTTCGAAAACAAAGGCGGGAAAAGGTCTGGAAAGTGACGCCATAGTTTAGTTTGTCTTCTACTACTCGAGCTCTTGAGTTAACAATATTAGCACCAAATTGATTTATAGTCAATTCTACCACTGTCAGAGCTTATTTATTTGGGCGCAAGACTATACCTATATATAACGTTTTCTTCATTTTTAGAAGAAATATTACAAGATACTGAAATAACTTCGTAATATAGAGCTTACCAAAACCCGAGCGAGCTGGAACGATTACGCGCGAGAAACAAAAGCTTTCGCACTAACAATATTAGTTTCCACCGAGCCAATATTTTTTCCAGGAGGAAATACCGCCGACTCATATCGGTTTATTGTTCGCATGTTGTTTTCATTACTGCCTTATCAAGATCGGTAGATTACATTTGCATAGCACCGTGACGCCATGTCGCTTAAATTAATAAAATTTTCCGCGCCCCTGAAGCTTTTGGTTTTCGTAGAATCGTTACGGTGTGCGAATATGAAGCTAAACTTATTGTTCGTCTTCTGTGAACATGATATAATACTAAGTACTGAGGTCCAATTTTGCTAATAAGTTACAACCGAATCGAAACTAGACCGTTGCGATCGACCAATCAGAACGCCACATTATCACGTCATCGAACAGTTGCATGCAATATACGCGCTACGATTGGTCGATTGCAACGGTTTAGTTTCGATTCAGCTGTAACTTATTAGCAGAATTGGGCCTCAGTATCTCTGTTATTGTTTTATTGTTGCGATGTGGATAAAAATGAATTATAAAAAATGGATATTTACTTCTGACATATAGTGTTTGAATTGTCTATCTGCTGATATTGTTTTATTTTTGCTAAGTTTCGGACAAAAGATGAAAAATACTTACTTCTATTTGTTGCATATTTTTCTCAAGAATTGTTAAAAACATAGACAGCAAGATATCTCAGTTTCAAACGATTCTGCTAACGTCTGCCTAACGCCTATAAACAAAGCGAAGAGCAAAAGAGGAAACATTTAAATAAATATTACAATAAGCTTGAGAATAAACTGAGAGCGAATCGTCAAACTTTGGGCGTTTTAAATTTGGACGCTCTTGGCTTTTCGCTGAAACTTACGGCGCAAGAATAATATACTGGCTCATTATAATTGCGGGAGATATACCGTTCACTCATGCCTAGGAACGACACCATCCTCGTAACTTGTTCAGAGTAAGACCCTTCTTTCAGGAACGCGTAAAGATATCAAACTGGAATTCATTTTAAATACTCGGGTCTTTCAGTTGTGACAAAAAAGTCAACGCGGTCAAAAGATACAATAGGCTAGATGACTAAAAAAATTTTCTTGCTTTAATAGAAGCTCATTCATATAATAAACAGAAACAAAAAATCGGTTTTCGAATAACTATAAAAACAACCAAGATATAAGGTATTAGAGATTTTTCTCCATCTCTTTCTAGCAAAACGGCAACTTACAAGGAGTTTATATGGCCGTACTCAACTATGACGTCACGGTTGATGTCGGATCTCTCTGTCTAATCGCCTTCAAATTAACAACTTAAAATGCTTGTATCTAATGTATTTCTAAGCCTCATAAAATTAGAATTCAGTCATCATCCCAATTGGGATGATGACTGAATTCTAATTTTAACGTCTCGTCATTAAATATTAAAATAGCGTGAAAAAAGATGCAATCCTGTGAAATTAGAATTAAAATCGACTTAGAAATACATTAGATACAAGCATTTTAAGTTGTTAATTTGAAGGCGATTAGACAGAGAGATCCGACATCAACCGTGACGCCTTGTGAGTTGCCGTTTTGCTAGAAAGAGATGGTGAAAAATCTTTAATACCTTATAACTTGGTTGTTTTTATAGTTATTCGAAAACTGATTTTTTCTTTCTGTTTATTATATGAATGAGCTTCTATTAAAGCAAAACAATTTTTTTTGTCATCTAGCCTTTTATGACCATTTATGTCGCCTAATACCGCAAAGCCATTTGACAAGGGAATCAAAGCCTATAACCCTATAGGCTTTTCGTTGACCTGGAATTATGACAGTTTTAAAATAACGCAGAGTAGAGTTTGCCATTAAAAATTGATTTGACCAGAAACTTAATAAGCTTTAGTGAGGTGCCTTAGAATAAGATTTATAAGCAGAGTAAAAGTAATTTTGTTTGCGACCATTTGATTAATATTTTAGAACGTTTTCCGTTCAATAGTAAATTCTGTTTATTCGATAATAGGTTTCTTCAGCTGGCCTAAGTTTTTTTATAATCGGTTTCCCAAAAATAAAATATTACGAATTGTAAATTCTGTGCCAAATTTCATTAAAATTTGTTCAGTCGTTTTGTGTTCATATAAGTGTAATGTTTATTTATTTTTATTTAAGTATTTATTTATTCAAGATGACTTGCAGGCTTACAGAATATTCCAAACCGCCAGTAAGTCTAGTCAATGCAATTAGCTATTACAACAGCAAGAATAACAATAACAAATATAAATTAATGGGTAACAATTTTGGAATAAAAAAGCTAATTACACAAAATAACAGATATTATACGATTGATGTCAAAAAGGGTAAAAATGCTGAAGTCAAATTAGGATTAAAATAATAATAATGTTGGAGGCGCCAATGAGTTCCCGGTGGTGGTGGTTTTATAAAATATTTGAACACGTCTCGGGCTCGGACCAATAAATAATCGGGATGTGTGAGAAGGATTGAGTGCACCAACCTGATCGATGCTCTGCTGTTCTCCCGGTAGTCAGGGGGAGGTGGTGCTCAACCTGCGGGGTCTTCCTCAACCCACGTGTTCTTCACCGGCCGGCAATCACGAACGCCTCTGTCACTACTTATTTCTTACATAGACACAATGTCAGGAATTATACACACACAGTTCATGCGTGGGCGGATAGCGGTATTAAATTTTGACTGGGATTCGTCCCTTAATTGCGACGAGATCGCGGGAACATCAAGCTAGCACGACGCGCGTGGAGCAACAACCGGCCATTTTTTTTTTTACGCCGATGAATAGGTGCACTCAGTGAGGGTGGGAGGAAAAAAGAAGAGACGTCAATTTTAATTATGTAAGCGGTAGATGGCGCCACCAAATGTTATATATGTCAAATTACATCTGAATATAACATTAAATGTCAAATAGAAACAAAAAAAATGTAGTAATTTACTGAGATGTCGAAATATGAATAAATAATATAATATTAAATATGATAGTACAGAATGTCAACAATAATATAATTAATATCACATTAGCATTTTATTCACGAATTGAATCGCAAAAAATACTGTAGGTATAAAGACAATCCCCAAGCGCTCCCGTCTGCAGATGAAATTATTAAAAATGCATATATTATCAAATTTTATTCACGAATATATGCATTTTTTATAATTTCATCTGCAGACGGGAGCGCTTGGGGATTGTCTCTATACCTACAGTATTTTTTTGCGATTCATTCATCATCATCACTTATATACAGCGTGATTTTGTCAAGGGTGCTTGGAAGGCCGAATCCGAAACTGTTACAGATATCGTAAAATAGTAAAGGAGGACTCGGAGCCGATTATGAGAGAAACTAAAACCGCATCATCAGATTTTAGAACAATTCATTTTTACAATAAACACCAATATTGCTTTCAGTAAGTTGTATTATTTAGGAATTTATTAAGGAACCGGACATTTCATAAGACATTTCAGAACTTAGAGAGTCGCATTTCCAATCAATATTGGACTTGATCGAAGTCATTCAGCCATTTCCGGCGCGGCTACCGAGCCAATGGCCGTTTCCGTCCGATCGTTAACTCTCGCAAGCGGAAGCTCGCAACCACCGCTATTAAGCACCTATTCTTGCTTTATGCAAACGGCTCAAAGCTCGCACATATAACTACAGTTTCGTATACCTATTACCGTGATTTTAGTCAAGCGGTTTATACAAATCAGCAAAAACACTATTACAATAATATCCCTACCAATTCTGGCCTTATGGTTAAAAACTGCTTGAGATTAAATTTAGATGTCTTTCTCTCTCTTATGTCCATTTGAATGTAGAAGGTAACGAATCCACTGCTTGATGTGCTGTATGTGTTCGATATTTTGGCGCAGTCTTTCAAAATTAATAACTGGCTAAGTGCGAAACGACCCAGACGAACTTATCTAAGTAAGTATATAACTTCCTAACTATGTACAACTTATAGTTTTAAGACTTTCCCTGACATGTGCTAGACCTTGCTTCGTGACAAATTTCATGATTCTAGGTCAACAGGAAGTAACCTATAGTTTTAAGTCCTTTGTGACATCGCCAAGTTTGCGAAAATATGTGACATAAACGGTAATGTCTTTGAGAGAGAGAGAGAGAGAGCGAGATTTAAGACCCCTAGTCTTAAATCTCGCTCTCACTTTCTCCTGAGTGTAGCGAAAGCTAAAACTAAATTATCCCTGAGGATAAGATAAGAAAATAGAGACAATTACGTAAGTAATATAGCATTTATTCAAAATCATATTAATTTAATATTAAATCATAAATTATTATTTTAATTGAAAAAGTCACAAAACTTCTGTATTAAAAAACCTAAGATACAGAAGAAATGGCTGTATGAGCTTAAATCCTTGGAAAACTAAAACATACAAATGTGAACAACATGGTAGGATTCAATTTTTGTTTGATTTTATTAAATGTCTTCGCGGATTTTGAGCATATATTGTCGATTCAGAATCATTATTTTCTTTCGCTTAACAATATAAGGTTTCTTTTAAAATTTAAGTACTTTTGGTGTTCCAAATTAGTGTTGTCCAAAATCGGTCTTGGTCTATTGCAGTCTTGCAAGACTTTTGCTGCAAGATCGAGATCAAGACCAATACCCAGACCTGGCCCATGCAAGATTTTAGCAAGACTCTTGCTCAAATATTGCCTGGGTCAGTCGTGATCTTGGTTTTGCTACAATTAGGCCGGTTTTTGCCTCGGTCTTGCAGCAAGAGTCTCGCAAGACTGCAAGACCGAGACCGATTTGGGCAACACTATTCCAAATACTAATTAATTCAATCACTTGTAAAATAAGTTAGTCTCGAGCTGAAGCGATGTCTTAAATTATATTTATGTATGTAGGATATGTGTACTGTACTTAAATTCAATTGTAAAACTAGATTTAAGTGGTGTAAATAAATAATTTCTATTAACCTAATGTACAATAAAGATGAAGAAGAAAATGGCGTCATTATAAAGGCTATAACTACGGTAAACTTAGAATGAATACTATATTAATTTTAAATCCAGCCCGGAGCTATGAAAACAAAAGTCCACAGTTTTGTTCACTTTAACGAGACAGTCAAACACAAAGAGAGTTAATGACTAGTTTAAAGTTTGCAGCTAAAGCAGAGGACGCTTGCTTGCAAATAAAACGCCACAAGCACTAGTTAAGCTCCCCTAACCGAGTTACGCTACGCTAAATAGAGTCTGACTCAGTGGATTACTTCCGGGCGACTGGAAACCGCAATCAGACTGCGTTTTGCTTCGTTAGTGCAACTTTCATCGGACACCGGACTCGTAATTGAAATTGGATAATTTTTAACCGTCTTCAAAAAAGGTTGTCAATTCGATGCGTTTTTTTGTATGTATGTAAGAAAGAAAGAAAGAAAAATAATTTATTTTGGCCACATAATAAATTAAAAATACACAAAAAGGAAGGATAATGTGGTGCAAATATTGTGCGTGGCCAAAAAGGTCCGAGCCTCAGCATATACTTTCGCTACAAACAAGTAGCGAAGGCGCTGGTATTCTGGCAGAGCCTTGTAAGCAAACACCCAAGAGATGTCAAACTACTTCATATAAATGGAACACACAAAACTCAGCACGAAAAGTTAACACCGAAGCTCGAAGAAACGAAGCGCGTTGATGCTAAAAATGTTACAAATCTGTAATTAACTGGAACGCGCCGTTACGCGCCTGTGTAATACCTATCCTACCTATCTCTTATTTGTCTATTGTTTGTGTATTGTTTTAATTATTTCATCATATTCTCTCTAATCTGTGTAATAGCACAAAGAAATGAGTATTTATCACAAACAATACGAAGACTAATAAAGTTATGTTACGCGATTACGCCGCCAATTGTGAAGCGATTTTCAAAATTCTTTTTGTATTCGATAGAGTATACTCCGAGGGTGGTCCCAAGGTCACCAAAATTCGGATCTGATGATGGAATCCCATAAAATCGAGGAAAATCCTTAATTTTTATGTGTGTCCAACGTGTTTTGTGTGTATATGTTACGCGATTACTCCGAAAATTTTGGACAGATTTTCAAAATTCTTTTTGTATTCGATAGAGTATAGTCCTGGGGTAGTCCCAAGGTCACCAAAGTCAGGATCTGATGACGGGATCCCATGAAAATCGAAAAAAGAAACCATCGGTGAGCTGGTATTAAATTAGGGTTTCTCAATTCACTAAAAAGATTTCATTCACTAAAAAGATAAAAATAAAAATCTCCCAGAAAGTCTAAAAATTTGGCACCGGCTTTGATATAGCAGTGTGATGTTGTCTGTACCTATTCTTATATTATTTTAACTTTTCAGTGTTTTTGAAGTCGGTTTTTATTTTTTGTAGAAAAATTTTTGTTCAAATATAATGATAGGATTAAACGAACTTACCTAAAGTGAAGTTCAATCCATATTATATGAAGTAATTAGTCCAAGGTATAACTATTGTAGTAACGCCTTCTTCCGCTACTAAATACGCGAATTTTAAAGACACCATTAAAAATATAAAAGAAAAATACACCTGGCAACTCCACCGTCACCATAGCTCATTAGTTTAGAGTATTAGGTATATATAATTGGGTTAGTAATTTATTACTTCAAAAGGGAAGGGTGGGATGCTCCATACCTTGGACTAATTACTTCATATAATATGGATTGAACTTCACTTTAGGTAAGTTCGTTTAATCCTATCATTATATTCGTAATTAGTCCAAGGTATAACTATTGTAGATGTTTAGAGTTTTTGATAAATAAGTAAACATTAGTACCTATTTACTAACTATCAATAGGTATTCAATAACATTCAATATTTATTTCATAATGTAGATAACGTTTACTAGTGTTAACAGTTTCATGTTAACCATATAATAACTATAAATTTCAAAAACTACCAGCCGTGCCAAAAAGCTTTGCCAATCTAACTGGCGTGGTATATTATAATATTTAGCAAATATCGATAATTTATTAGATCATCCAATAGTGGGGATATGCCACCCAATGTGTTATCTAACTCTTTGTAAGTTTCGGTTCCCTTTCCAGATTGAAACCTAATGGGATTTCACTGTACAGTACAGAGACTCAGTTAATTTTGCCTTAGTGAAATATTTGTAAGTACAGAAGTTAATAATGAATATCAAATACATTAAAAATAATTTAGCCTTAGTCTGTTCCACAACAAACTACATAATCGCCACGCGAAAATGTAATAGTAATAAAATCCTGAAATCAATCATTTACCATTATAGGTACCTATTTGTACTTTGGAATGTCCCATGGACAGAGTACATAATCGCCACGCGAAAATGTAGAATTAACAATTCCTTAGGACTGTCCCACGGACAGAGTACATAATCGCCACGCGATAATGTAGAATTAACAATTCCTTAAAATCATTCATATGCCTGGACATATATTTGTCCTTTAACTTATCCCACGGACAGAGTACCTACATCCTCGCCACGCGAAAATGTAGAATTAACGATTCCCTAAAAAAAAATTTTATGTGCTTTGAAAGATAATGTCCTTCAGCCTGTCCCACGGACAGAGTACATAATCGCCACGCGAAAATGTAAAATAGAAAGAAAGAAAGAAAGAAAGAAAAACATTTATTGACCACAAACAAACAATAACAAACAATAAAATAGTGATTTACTGAAAATGTTTATTCGCCTTTAGAATATTATAAACAGTTAATCCTGCCCTGTATGCATGATAATTTGAAGCATATTGTTTGGAGGCTGATGAATAAATAGAATATTAATATGAAAGATGAACAATTAGATTAACTTTCCTCCATTGTTTGCGTTAGTCATCTACTAATGGATTGAGTAGTAGTATTTTAAGTCTAAAATAAATTTATTTCTATGGTCCTTCATTATTTGTTACTTCTAAAGCAATAACAAAGTTCTCACAAGTAAAATATCTGGAATAATCTTTAAATAGAGAAGAGACAACTTGCTTCAGTGTCGCTGTCATAGAACTTTTAATATCTCTTAAAATAGCCATCTTAATTTGAGAAAACTATAATTAATACATAACTAATTATGTATAGGATTTGTGACTTTTTGGGCAGTGGTTTTGCTAATAATAGCAGTTTTTAATGTCAGTTTTCTTGAGTCTAGGTTATTTCAATGTCAGGTTTCTAGATGACCTATGCTTAAGGTAATATAAAACTATGGCAGGGTTGCATATGCCATATTCCATTATGCTGACATACATTGGCTTTGCCAGACATAGTCTTTTAACTCGATTTATCCATTTTTTAATTTTATCATCTGACCTTATTCTATTGCCTATAGTTAGATAATTGGAGTAAGAGCTGAACAGTGAAAATGCACTGATTGATGTGATGCTTCTGCTTTAAAAATAAACATAAGATTTGAAAAAAGAAACTTTTTGGTATTAAAACATTGGATAGATCTGAATGAAACATTATTTCTTTGCAGTAAGCCTGAGTGGTAATGGTCTAAAAAGGAAATACTTAGATTCCTTAAGCTCTGTCAGTTATAACTCTGCAAAAATTTCAAAATCAAAGAAAAGGAGTTTCTTCTTCATTTATAAAAATATTAATCAACATTTGAAACATAAGACGATGCCATGATTACATGTATATAATAAAATATAATTTATTTATCATATAATCATTTTTTTTTTTTATTGAAATGTGTTACAAATGAATCAATGCATCACAAATCTTAGAAGTCCTGCGATAGTTTCCAACTTACATCTGCATTGAGACTACAAGGTTTAAAATCAGCTTAATAATATTTTGAAATTTTATATATTAAGCAAAAAATCAGATGCTGCTAGTTTCACACCACCGCCAAATGTTTAGCAAGATCATTTGGATTGATATCAAACTGAGCTTTTTCTGTTAATGTATTGAAAGTGTGGTGTTATCTATTTTTAATAAAATATCACATCTACTTGAGAGGTCAGCTAAACATCTTAATGCATAATTATGTATCTAACAGTTCTAAGAAATTGATACTGTCTTGCTTTTACCATTTAATTACTGTCAGTTGATAATACACCTGAGAAAATATCTAAAGAAAATGTTTAGGAAGTACTCCATATCGCAGAATCATTTTACAATACTTTTCATATACATAAGCATGTTGTAATTGCCCCCCAAACGTTCAAAGTCATAAACTATATCTATCTGAGCTCAAAGTGTAAACAATTAAACTGCCATTCCTAATGAAACATTGAGCAAAATTACATACCAAATTTATTTATAAGTGATGATGACTAATAGTGTGATACATTTCCTTTCTATTGCACTTAATCTTTAAAGTCATATCCAAGGAATATATTTTAAAACCTACAAATTATTTTACATTGAATAAAATTAGTAAAATTTTATTTTTATTTAAAAAATAAAGCCTAACTATTGTAAACCGTTATAAGTTATAGTTTAAAATTACAATAACTAACATTTCTTATTGATTTATCAATATTTTAATCAAGTCGTCAAACATTTATTAATTTTAATTATTATTATGTTCTTTATTCAGCTTTTTTCTTAAATATATATATATTTTTTACAATATAAAAATACACATTTTTTTTTAAATAAAAATACCTGAAATTTAATTGAGACAAATGGTTAAGGTATGTATGTACTGTATTTAACCCGCATGGTAAAAGCAATTGTATTCATACAATTATTCAAACATAAAAATTAACAATTTTCTTCGTTATGAATAATTTGGATGTAAATAGTGCATGCATTAATTTAATCAAATCTATAACATGAAATCTTCATTTGAAAGTGTAGATTTTCAATAAACTTATTATCAACTTATTTTAAGAAATCATTATTTTATTTTGAAATAAATCTATGGAACCATCCTTTTAGGAATAGTAAAATGGTAAAACTCTAGAAATCTTTGCATGGGGCCAAGCATTTCTGCTACCTATGCAGTTGTTAATTTGTTTGTATAATTATCCATTTCACAATATTTATTATTGTCCAGTGGATAATAAAGTTGATTCAAAATAGTAACAAAATGTATTACATAGTCTCTTATCCACTTTTAAAATTAATTGACCTCGGTTATTTATTCCCACGATGGGTAAAAATATGGGGTCTATGGATAATTGGTTCGAGACTGGCTGCTGAAAACAGAGCATGTTCATTCGTGACCTGAATGATAGTTGAGGTTGGCCCTCTCTCTGAGCCTCTCCGAGGAGGATATTGTTTAGAAATTATTGCAGCGCACAGGCTGCTTATTGCAACACACAGGCTGCTGGTAGGTTTTCAAACTAGAAGCAAATTATTGAGGTTTTTATACATTGCTTATATTTTAGAATGTTTATCATTCTTTTTATGACTAAATAATTTTACACTTTTATTGGAGTACAAATATTCATCCCTCTTATTGCTTTTATTAGCTTCTATTAGGTCTTTTATAAAAGCATAGTCATGTTTCCTTCTGATCTTGGTGTACTGAAATTGTAAACTTATTGCATTGTAATCTAAAGACATCACTCAGATATTTTAAGAAGATTGTTTGGAAATTGAAGTCAATACTTGTGATATTACAGCTATTGCAAAACTCATATCCTTTGACTTTATTTTTCGAGTAATTTATCTCAAGTTTTAGAAGGATATTAGGAATTTCCATGTTATGTTATGGACCATCTAACAGTTTGCAGTTTTCAAGAAACTTTATCTACATAGGCAACCTCAATTAAAATATTTTTCAATGCAATTCTTTGTAAACTTGGTCATAAATATAAACTACTCGTATATACCATAATTTCCTATAAAGGTATTTGTGCTTTAGCCTATATCCAATGAATAGAGTTCATAATCGAGTAGATACCTAGATACATCATCTAGTTCATTTGCCTTGATAGGTAACGCTTTCCCACGGAAAGCAGGCAGTTTTAAAAATATATTTCTTATTATAAAATTTTATCTAAATTAATTGTATCTAGGTCCTCTTGCCAAGCTAAATCAAAATTACGACGCATCTTCAAAACAGGTAGGTACTTACTGTTTCGACATCTTGGGTTATTTTCTTTGTGTTAAGATAACCATTTTACTTTCGAACAACTTTTGACATCTTTTCTCCATTTTTATCACTGCGTATCTGGATTTTAGTTTTATTTAGATAATTAAATCACTTTAAAAAACATCAACATGTAAAATATGTGTCAGCTGCGTAGAGCGCGAAAAAAACGAATGAGCTATGGTGACGGTGGAGTTGCCAGGTGTATTTTTCTTTTATATTTTTAATGGTGTCTTTAAAATTCGCGTATTTAGTAGCGGAAGAAGGCGTTACTACAATAGTTATACCTTGGACTAATTACGAATATAATTGTGTAGAACAGTACTTTCTTACACACACTACGTTCTTGGCCTTCATCTCAACTGATGGTAGGTGATGATAAGGATAAGATTGACTGGAAAAAATGCCACAGGCATTAAGTCCGACTTTGTACGAAAATTATGTACATAAAGAATAAATAAAAAAATTAAGATGAAAGCGAACTTCACCTGGACGCTTCAACAACTGAGGAGTACAACAATGTTTCTTGGGCGACAAACTGATGTAAGACGTTGGTAGTTAGCCCGCCTAGAAGTCCTACCACAACTAAATCAAGCAGAAAAACTTCTGTCTCTACAAGGAATCGAGCTCCGGACCTTCAGATCAATGCTGGGTGGTCCCAACTACTAGACCACGGAGGTGGTTTTCACGAAGTCTACTGGTGTCCCATATACTGGGCTTAATTTCTACCCGAAATCTCTCCGCCCCCTTTGGAGGGCCCAAGTCGCCTAAAGAACCCACCCAGGAACAGGCAAAGGCAAACTTAGATTTTGCCTTAGGAGGGATAAGGAGTTGTGATCTCGATTGTGGTCTCCTGGTAGGAGACCAGATCAGGGCTGGTGGACATCTGGCTGAACAAACCCTTCCCTAGCCATTTACGAATGTTGGTAATAAGGTACGTCTCCTTCTACAGTGCTGTGCCATATGCGTCGCCAAAACAAAACCTGATACCAGCCCCTGTAGCAAGACGCAATAATCGAATGACTTCTCGTGTGAGGCGAGACTCATGTCCAGCTGTGGGATGTATATGGTTGAATTACTGTAGCTAAGGATTAGTTTTATAGTTATTGTGAATGTTACAAACTTTTTATTTGTATGCTATGATACTAGTATTATGTTATCTGTGGCTATTTTTTTGTTATTTATTTATTTGTATTCGAACAACTTAGGCTCATAGATACATACCTTATAAGCTAACATACACATATAAAATACAAATTTATTAGTATATAGTACTTAGGCCCGATTTCACCAAAGTCAGATAAGTTTTATACCAAGGATAAAGTCATGAGTTACTCTCAGATAGGTAAATTTTAATTTCACCAAATACTTGTACTTAGCATAAAGCCGTTATCCGAGAATAAGTTTTATACCGTCGCATTTGACGGTATAACAGATTTAATACTAGGATAAATAAGAATGATGGCGTCTAATGAACAGCTGATTGGCAAGCTGTCTAAAGTGACAGCAGTCGTGACTGACGTATAATCCTACTAGTTTAAAAAACAGGTAATGTGATTTACGGAGAGAATGTACCATTTAATTTCGCAGCATTATCATTCATTCGTTCACATAGATAAAATAAAACTCTATTTGGGAGAATAGTTAAACCAAACGTGGTGAAACGTAAAATGGGTTATCCGAGAATAAATGTAGAGTATAAATTTATCCACGGTATAGTTATTCTAGTTTTGCGTTCCTGTTGGTGAAATCGGGCCTTAATAGGCTATTCAGCGCCATTCCGGTGGTGTTAGGAATCCTTCCACGGAATTATCTGTGGCTATGATTAGATGGTGAATACAGTTAAGAAAATAAGAAGAGCAAGTTTATAACATCACTATGGAATTCATTCATCATAATGGCTCATGTACTACACGTCCCCACCGAGGGGCTCGAGCCTACCCTAACTTAGTATGTTTAGGCCTTAGTCAACCACGCTGGCCCAGTGCGGATTGGTCGACTTCACATACACCTTTGAATTTCTTCGCAGATGTATACAGGTTGCCTCACGATGTTTTCCTTCACCGTAGGAGCGTTAGACAAATGTACATGAAATTCGAAAAACGAAAAAACACATTGGTACCTGGCGCTCTCGAATCCCTGACTGAATGGAAGACCAGTGCCAAGTCTACAGAGCGCCATCGACGCTCATGTGTATGGGCGACGTTATTGTGTATGAAAATTTATAATCTTGTAAAATATTGTAAATTCACCAATTTGTGCCTCGTCGTGACTTTCTTTATTCTTAACTAGATGTATTCGCAGCTTTGCTTGCGTGAAATTCAGCGTGGTCGTTATTATCTGTCCTTCCTTGATAAATGTAACTATAAATGTAGCTAACTGATACTAGATTAAATTTTCAATTCGAATCATTAGTTCCTTGGATTAGCGTGTTCAACCAAACAAAACACTTTTCAGCTTTATATAATTAAGTATACATCGCCCTAACTAATTAGGGTAGGCTCGTGCCATTCGGTGGGGACGTATGTGAGCTGTGATGATGATGATGATGAAGTATACATTCAGGCAACGTAGTATTGAAGAGACATATGTCTCCAAAAATATATTATCATCATACTACACGGCCACTGTGCTCTCCTAGGGATCGGGCCAGGGGATGCTGGTGGACGAGCTCATTCTAACTGAATTAACTGTATACACCAAATAATAATGATAAATAAAGATGAATATTCATGTGTGTGATCGATTTTGCTGCGTAATGGCTATGACTGATTTAAATGAATAAGTAAGTCTAAAAAGTCTCTTTCATTAAAATTAGAACAATTGTTGAGAAGTTATTTATTTTAAGTTTTCTTTAATTTAAAATTTACATAGACTATTAGGTTACTTTCTAAAATGAGTTCATACTTGTGAAATTATGAATCAAATACCAAATGATTAATTCGTGGTTACAATGGACGAAATTGGATAAGTTTTCTCTACTATAATTGCGACTTCACTAATTAATTTCCATTGTATTACTAATTTTGCTGTACAATTAAGTTTACATTATTAACGGATCTAAATCAGTATTCGACGTACATACTTATTGAAATTGTTTCAAGCAATTGATTATTGGAAATATTCCATTTATTAATCTTATTGAACTTGCGTAAGAAATGCCTACGGTGTACTGTAGATGTATATTAGAAATACGAAAGTTTATCTATCTTTGTACAAACTTTTCAAAGTAGTTGTTTTTTGGAAATATTAGTAGCTAGCAAAAACCTGCGTCCGTCTTACCATTATATTGACACCATAAGAATGTAAATAGCACTGTTGAATTCTGTCAATAAGAGGTAAAAGAACCAGTTTCTCAGTTGTCGAAGGGTCTAAGTAAAGCTTGCTTCCATCTTCACATTTTTTGTGTGGGCTGAAGCTTCTAGGTGGTTTCCTGTCTTCATTAAGAAAACTATTTACCGGAGGTCTATGCCCAGCTGTGGGCGTATTAGCTTTGATGATGATGAGGATGACCCAATTTCACAAGTGTCTTACCAGTATTAAGAGTATCTACATAACAATGCTGCCTTCCTTTTGTTGTCATATATTGAAAAAGAAAGAAAAAAAAATTAATTAAATAGACGGTATATAGCACACTGCATTATAGTTGAATCGGATAAATGTAAGTATTGTGGTTAACTATAATCCAATAATTAGTGCACTCAACATGAATTTCTTTGCCTTCCCTATAAATGTACATGCGCATAACATACTTACGCATGTATACGGACATACACATGTATACATGGACATGTGTATATACGGACATACACATGTATAAAATATTTTTTTTTTATCTTTTAGCGAATAAAAATCTTTTTTGTGAATTGAGATACTAAAATACCTTAATTTAAACCTCCTCCTTTTTTGAAGTCGATTGACAAAAAGAATTTTGAAAATCGGTCCAGAATTGGCGGAGTAATCGCGTAACATATACACAAACCACGTTGGAACCACCCAGAAATTTAAGGGTATTCATCGATTTTTATGGGATCCCATCATCAGATCCTAACTTTGGTGACCTTGGAACCACCCTTGGAGTATACTCTATCGAATACAAAAACCTGGGCAGTGTGAATTTTGAAAATCGGTCCACAATTGGCGGCGTAATCGCGTAACATACACACAAAAAAAAAAGACATAGGTACGCATCGAATTGAGAACCTCCTCCTTTTTTGAAGCCGGTTAAAAAGTGCAGTATAATCACGTCTAACCTCCAGGGTATCAAACCCGAACCTTACCAAACGTTCACTACAGGATCTAATCTAGCGATGGATTCTATGCCTATAGCACAACTAACTCAAAAAGTATATAAGAATACACACAACGTCAAATTCAAATTCAAATTCAATATCTTTTATTCAAATTGGATTGTTACAATCTCTTTTGAACATTTTTATATCGAATTTTTATATCTCACATTTTTATATCGAAGTCGGTGCGAAGTGATGATCTTCTGGAAAGTTATAAAAAATGTAAAAACTAACTAATGTAGTTAGTAGCGCCGACTTCAAAATAAAAATGTGATATTGGGTGTATTCTTATATTGTTTTAGACTATTTTTGTTTTTCTTTGAAATCGGTTTTCATTTTTTGTACAATGTTTTTTTTATACCTCACCGAAGCAACTTCAAAGAATGCAGCTAAGGGTTAGTACGTGCCCATTAAATTTAAAGAACTACACGTTTACTCCTAAAATTCGAGTTTTCTTTCATCATCAATTCAGCATTGTGAAAAAATACTTGAGATGATGACTACCATCGAAAATACCTAAACAGCTACAGAAAATACCTAAACAGTTTGGACGTGACTATGAAATTTAACGCTTTCCTTCGACATACAAAAAAGATTGAAGTTATACAAAAAGCGAAGTCAAAGACATATTTTTCGAGCCGTTTCAACTTTTAATTAACTTTTCCACGAACGAATCAGTGAAAAATAAATTGTTTTTACTGCGAATTGCTTTTGTTGAGCAAAGAGTGTTTTTGGGTTAACTTTAACTAGCCTATTAATTCGTTACATTAAATTTTCTTGTCAACAACCCTCCAACACAAACTTCCCTTCGAAACGACTGCTTTCGTAACTTTTATCGCAAATTTAATTAAGGGTTAAACATTTTGAGCCTGTGTGATGTTGCTAAAGTTAGATTCAATTACCATTTTTCATTTTAGGGTTTTGTAGCTTATAGTTCGACGGGCTAATGTCTACGGAGTGGACGCTTATCTTATGAGGCGGCCATTGCGGTGGAGTGGGCACGTTTCCAGGATGCTGGAGAAAAGAGTGGATAGACAGATATTTTACTCGGAGTTACAAAATGGCACATTCAAATTCAAATTCAAAAAAACTTTATTCAACATAGGCCTTTACAGACACTTATTGAAGTCAAAACAAAGCAAAACAATCTAATTTAATGAAATCATATTAACCTTGTATGTGCATACATCCTGAATATACTCAAGATGTCTGCAAATACAAGTAGGAATGAAAAAAAAAGTTGACTCTACACGTTGACAAACGTAGTAAAAAGGTGGCCAGTTTCTCAGACACAAGGACGTATTAAAACGTCACATGAAACGTTGCCACATCAAGCCTTCCAATTGGGAAGCATGTGCTCAGAATCGCTTGGAATGGAGACGCTTAGTGCAGTCGAAGGTCGGAAATTTCTAAGAAGAAAGGAGGGCTGACCTCGATGCAGGGCAGCCATCACATATAACATTATTAGTGGAATCCTGACATGCAGTTTATATGCGCGTGTATTCACCACAAAAATTGGCTACCTACTGCAGCCACATGAGAGCGTATGATATGGCAAATCAGGAGAGCCCTATGCAGTAGCATGATGCAGTCGCTCTGGCCGAAATCGGTCTAGAGCATCATCATAGATAAGACATAGATGCACCCTTACTCTCCGTCTTATCTCTCAAGCTAAGCTTTAATGGCATGAGGCTATTCGAACATGTAAAAAAAGGTATTTAAACAAAACCAGGGAAGTTCTAGGCCTTCATCACACCTGGTGGTAAGTGATGATAAGGCCGATAGTGAAAGCGAGCTTTACCTGGACACCTGAACAACTGAGGAACAGTCGAAACACAAAAATGTTGTTGACTTGTATGGTCACAAACTTAGGTAAGATGGTGATTCAGGTTGGCTCAAAAGCCCGACCACTAACAAACAAGTAGAAATGCTTCTGCCCTCATGAGCTATCAAACTGTAGACTTCCCTAGATCAATGCCAGTTGGTCTTAGCCGCAGTCAAGGTATAGATATAGAAACAGATTGTGTTGCGGCATGGACGAACGACCTTATGAATTTGATGAGCCTGCCTTACCTTATTGTTAGATGCGCTAGTTCAATATTCCTTTTCTTTCCGTCGCTTATTTTGCTCCGTTCTTTATATTTCTGGCGGCGATAAACTTAATTTTGTGTCGGCGGTGGTATAAAAATTCTTAGTGACATATATTTTTTTTTTTTTTTGACAGCGTATGTTCTATGGTAGGCAGGCGAAAATAGCGGATGAAGTGCGATATGAAATGAGTTTGAATTATGTAGGTGTGAGCGAGATGTATGAATTTGAAGGATAAGGAGAGAGCGCTAACAGATTGACAAACATTACATAAATCTTTTAGTGATAGATTTGTGCGGAATGAAAACTAAATGGTGACGAGAACTGCGGTCTTTATTATTATTTATCCTTTCTATTAAGTAGACAATACAATAGTATATAATATGCACTATGTTACCATTTTAATATCTTTTACCGCTCATAAGTTGAATGATAATTGTAGAAATAAGTGTAATGTGAATTTTCGCTTGCAAAATTAAAATTGTTATTCTGCGTCCTTGCTATAGTTATTAGATCTCACGAATTGCGGGATGCGAGGACTTACGATTACACCTGCTTCAACTTATGTGCTGCAATCTGTACTTAAAATTGTCGTCTTTCTTTTCACGTTGGAGCAAGGTGCAATTTCATTCTTTTGCCGCGACAGTACACTTTCCGCAGAGACTTTAGGAAACTTTACAAAATATTAGTAGGTATTTTAATCTACGGCAAATTACAAACCTATAACCGATGTGCAATAACGTTTCATGCCACTTAATCTGTGAGCAAACTACAATGTAATGCTCCAATCACATGATATTCCCAATCCGTAATATATTCATATTCATTCAAACTCTATTCCGCAACAGTCGGAAGCGCTTCTGGTTTAAAAGTTCACCGGTGTCCCACCTAATCCCTCGACTTCGGAGCTTACTACAAGTTTAATGGACATGTAAATCTCGGGCTCACTCGAGAATACGAACAGGATACAACAGGAATAACGAGATTTCTTGTTTCGCTCTCGTCTTTTGGAATTCATTGCTGGGTCAAGAGTTATGTAAATCAGGGGGGACAGGCTTTGACTTCGAGTGTTTGCTATGATCGCGAACCGTTCAATATTGGCTGGAATTTCGCTCGTATTCTTACGCTTTTGTCTATACTTACTAATACTAATATAAAGAGGAAATATAAAGAGGAAAGATTTGTAATATAAAGAGGAAAGATTTGGTTGTTTGTTTGTTTGTATTGAATAGGCTTCGAAACTACTGAACCGATTTTAATGAAAGTTGGTATAGGGATAGTTCGAGACCAGGGGAAGCACATAATTTTCCTACGGGAAAAGTTAGTTATAAATCAAACAAAGTTGAGTTTACGTTCAGCTAATGTATTATATTCCTACACTTTACGAAGAGCGTCAGTGGCTTTCGCTGTGGAATCGGCACTAGACTTCTAATCTTGAGGTCTGCGGCTCGATCCTGCTATGTACAAATCTGTATTTCGTTTTTCTAATTTCATATGTACATTTGTCTGACGCTCCTAAGGTGAAGGAAAACATTGTGAGGCAACCTGCATACAACTGCGACGAAATTCAAAGGTGTATGTGAAGTCGACCAATCCGCACTGGGCCAGCATGGTTGACTTAAGGCCTAAATACCCTAACTTAGGGTAGGCTCGAGACCCTCGGTGGGAACATAGTAGCTGTGATGTATGTATTAGTAGCTGTTGCTTCCGTTTCGGCTGCGTGAAATTCAGATGCATAAGGGAAGGCAAACAAACATACGTCCCACCTTCGTCAAGCGGTGACTCCAACTTTCAGAAGCTTTCGGTTAGCCTCCCTATTCACTTCATTTGCCAACTCCAGGGCTGTCAGTTGGAAAGACACTTACATCCTGTAGTGCATTTTCTTGCTAAATTGTAGTAATATAGGGAAATCTTAAAGTTGAAAGAAAAAAAACAAACTCATTCCTTTAGTCCGATACAAAATGAAAAGCTTTATTCTTGTAGGTACATAATTCACTTATGCATATGTTACTTAAGTAAATAAACTCCCTTAATGCAAAGCACTTAACTAAATGTTTAATCAATACAAGCCAAGGGCAGGATGGTTCAGGTTTGTTTGATCAATCTCGGTAAGTTCTTGCTAAATTAACTGGGTACAAAAGTCATAATACAACCGGGGTAATAAAATACACAAACAAATAGTTTTCTTTCTTTTTCTTAAAAATTAGATTAGGTACCTTCGATTGTAAGTTCTTGCGATAACGGGTCAGAGATATGATATTCCAGTTTCTTAACTTATTCTCTCTCTATAGATATATTTATTACTTGTGTAATTCCACAGAATTCCTCCTTGATGTTAAGTTAGTTTGTCTAGCTAAGCAGCGGAGCCCTACGGCCTCCGGGAACTGCCCTGGAGATTCATAGCACAGTCAATACATTTGAATTTCAGGTAGTAAACATTGCAAGTTAATTTCCGACATAATTTCCAATGAATTGTCAAAGTCTCTTATTGGTTAGTTAATAAAAAGGACATATGGAGGGGAGAGCACCTATTTTCTGTATAATGATTGCTATTAATAAAAGAAAACAGCTTAATTTGTGAGTTATTTGCCAAAGAAGGATGTGAAACTTAATATTGTGAAAATTTAGAATTTAACATGAAATTCGCAAGTGTTACTCAATATATGCCTTAATCCCACTAAGACGCCGCTTACTATCAGGTTTTTTAATGAAATAGGGGATGAAAAAGGCGAATTTTGGAAATGTAATATGTTTGATTTAATAATCAATTTACCCACAAATAAAAATAAAATTAACAAAATCTGTTTTAAATCATGAAATATAATAAGTTAATTAGATACCTTATTGATTTTTGCACTTATTGATACAATAAATCCATTTAATTTAATGAATCGCGTGCCGGCGAGTAAATATATTATTTTTCCTTAGCTTTACTCTTCAAGCTGAAAACAAAAAGAACTGACTTTTGAAGTCTCACTGTAGCTTTTCAAATTAAATTCACACGGAAAACGGGAGAAATACCTATTGATTTTATTCGCAGAAATGAATATAAATACTTTATGATCTTCGAATCAATAACAAATTCCTTCGGTCGATGTCTCACAGACTAACCAGTTCGGAGATCATAACATAGACGAAAGACGCGTTCAAAGACTAGGGTGAAAAATGGGCGCGTTCGTTCACCGAATGTTAAGCGTCGTATTGGCGACAGAACCTGCCCTAAAACCAAATTCATTTCATAACATGTGTGTCATGATGTGTCAAGTCAACATACGGATCTTTAAAAATTCTACAATATGCAATAAGTATTTCCAGCCAAAGTTATAAGTTTGGTTGGAAAACAAAACGTAATGTAAATTAACCATAAACAAACTGTGAATGCTTTCCAAATTCTATTCGACGGAACCATAATTATATGATCTGTAGCTCTAAGTGTATTTTATTATAATATGTCTATAGAAATGATCAAAACAAACTGTTTAAATGACAAATTTCGAATTTTGAGAAAATCAACCCACCTAAAGGGAAGCACGGGTTTTTGGGCGAAAAAAAACTATCTTTGTAAATAAGGCCAGGATAAACGCGAGATTTATTTTGTTTATGCAAAAAGTGAATAATGACCAAAGATAATTGCAAATGTCACTGACGTGACGTGAAACGACGTTGACGTTGACACTTGACATTGATATTGTGAAATTAATTGACAAAGTTATTGTAATTATGATTTTAGTTGTGAAATTTGTGTTAAAACTACAGTGAAACCAAAGTGTTTTTGCAAAATTAGTGTTTTATGAAATTTTAAGAAAAAACGGTGTTACAATCCATCAGTTGAAAATACACTTATATCCATTACTAGTTTAGTAAGTAGTTTTGTTATGGTGGCAAGAGGCAGAGCTTAAGGAGCAAACGCTCCTATAGCAAAGTCAAAACAAATTCCGGGTATATCATTGTGTTCGGACGTGATGACGCTTGATACGCTAAAAGATCGAAGTATGCCATTTTGTTCGGTTTTGTCGTAGTCTGCAGCCTTGGCTTTAAGATTTCCCTAAGGCTGTTTCATTTCATCAGCAAATTCTATTTGTAATAATTACATAATGAGAATGAACCTAACGATATCTGTTTTTTATGATAGCAGTATAGATATCGACATACATTGCTATCTAGTTATTGCCATCCTTCACTGGACTGGAGTACGCAAGAATCGCGCAATGTATTGCGAGGCGTAGCAATAATGCCGCAGTAGCCCGTCTCGTGTGATAGCGTTATAATTATGATGTGTGAAAAGTGGCTATTATTCTTGCTATATGTGACAGCGTTAATTTTGATTGGTTGATAATAACCGTTCGCAAGATTTAACACTGGTAAAAACAAGTTTCAACCTGTGACATCAGTTCTCGTATGAACGTTGCAGGTTCATACGAGAACATACAGTTTCTATTGCTCTTTCTGTGTTCTATTGGGGGAAGGAGAGAGACTATGGTTACTTGCCGATTGTTGATACAACATCCCACGTTGTCGCTACAAAAGTGGTGACTCTAGTGACTGAATAAGCTCAAGCGAACTTAACACCTATCTAAACATTTTAATTGTCCCTTTGCCAAGTTTAACGGTATCCAGATATATACTATATAACAAAGAACGACGAAAGAACTACGAAAAACTAGAAAACGGCGAAAAGCCAAAAAACAGCACTAGACAAATCACCAGAACAGATAAATCCTTATAGCGATCCCGCTGTCTGTTGTTTCAACAAACAAGATGTAAGGCTGGCTTACCGGATGAATGATGCCTGAGCTCATTTCGTTCATGGCGACGAAGGCTTCCAGGATTTGTGTCGCAGCCTAACGACCCAGTTGCCGAAAGGATTAGTCAAATTATATTGCTCGGCAGAAAATACAGTGTTGTTATACCAAAAGTTGTATGGCATAGTATCGAATATTTACAGTACCTATTCATCTAGAATTGTAACAGTAATGACGCACATTCAGAAAAAGTCGAGTTTGAAATGGCTTCTGAATCTATTTCAATGATAACGAAAAATAATATAATAAAATCATTGTGTAGTTCTTTGAAACCACCATGCAAGTGAAACTTTTATTTCGAATCTTAGGCATTTAACTGAACATTTTTAGAAAATTATTCGATTTAGGGTTTTAAAGTCGCGTCTTTAACCTTAACTTCAATCTTTTACTTCTGAAAAGAAAATTATAAATAAAAAAATCTAGTTAATAAAATAAACAAAAAGTAATAAAAAAAGGAATGAAATAAACAAAAAGGCAAATAATGGAAATTTCATTGGTTGATGGTATTTTTCGAATATGATTGGATATAGGTGTTCCAATACTGACAAGTCATGTCAAATTTTATTCTTAAGGGTTAAATATTTTCTAAATCTCTGGGCGCCAATTTTAAAATAATTAAAAATTGGCGCCCAACGTGGGGCGCAAATAGTCACCGCCGATTGGTAATCCTCCGACTAGCTCTTTAGATGTAATAAATACACTTCAATGTTGGTATATTTTAATTATAGTATAGGCAACATTTACCGTTGCAATTTCTAAGAAAGTTTATTTTAGGAATAATGATCTGTTATGACTTGTTAGTACAAGAACACCTAACAAATCATATTTTTACCGGAGGTTCTTACTGTTGGAGATTCATACTGTTGGAGATTCATACTGTTTTACCTGAGGGAGACTCTGTACCAGGATCGCATGCTTGGTGACCTGCGTCTTACCTATTTCTGCCACCAAGCAGCAGTGCTTGCATTGCTGTGTTCCGGTTTGAAGGGTAATTTATGACATTGAAATAACTGGGTACCTTGACTTTACATCTTATGTCACAAGTTGGCAACGTACACTGTGGTGTGTGGGGGTTGCAGAGATTGCTGAGAATCTCACAAGAACCACACAGGTGACTGTTACTGCTTACCATCAGGTGAGCGTATGCTTTTTTGCCAACTTAGTTGTACAAAAATCACTTCCAAAAAAGTACTATAAACTAATTTTTTTAAAATATTTATTGGATTATAGAGGAGATTCTTTTGAAGAGAAAAGTTTCCATCAATGCCATGAGAAATTTAAAAAAAAAGTATTTCCAAATTGTTCCGTCTGTGCCACGACGTTGAACACGACAATCCAAACAAGAGCTTTTGACAGAACAACGTTTTTCGGAAAAGCTACAGTTTGGCGAAATAGAGTTTGGAGAGGTAACAGCTGGAACTATACAGCAATTCCCGTAGTAAAATTGAATTTTCTCAGCTAGATAGTGTAGTAATAGGACTTTTATTACTTAACTAGTTAAAAGTTAAAAGGAAAAACTGTAAATCTACTTTCCCGCGGGAGCTACTTACTTTTCCGGGTTAGTAAGTAGCTTATGTATTAATCCCTGTCGTAATCCGTCTATCTACAAAATTTCATCCATATCCATTCAGATGTTTTTGCGTGAAAGAGTAACAAACTTCCATACCTAAGTTCAGCGTATATTACAACACCTCAGGGGGGGGGGGGGTACACGGTTACGCTCAGTATGAGGTGCTAAATCGGATAAATCAAGGCAAAATAAATCATTCGTAGACTTATCTCTTTCCAGAATTTATGTAAACCACTCTTTTTAGGGTTCCGTACCTAAAAAGGATCCTTATCACTTCGTTGTCTGCCTGTCCATCTGTCTGTCGAGATCCCTTTTCTAAAAATGCGTAGAGATACCAAACTTAAGCAAACTTGTAAGATATCGCAATTAAAAGATTTGCCTGTGTATACTGCCCGCCCACTGTTAGACATAGTCCAACAGTGGGCCACCGTGGGCGTCTCTTGGCTGAAATGATGATGATGAAGATGAAGATGATGATAATATGTAAAGGAACAAAATCTGAAAACAGTTGTATGCTTATATACTTTGATAAGTTTGCACGGAACTCTCGGTGCATGAGTGCACCTCGCACTTGGCCGGTTTTTTCTTTACTCCTTAAATCACAAAAGGGTTAAATTCTTCAAATAAACCACCGGTTGAACGGAAACTTAACTGTTGCTTTCACCAATCAGCCCTCCAATTCTACTAATAAATTACAGCCGAGCCGAAACCGAACCGTAGCGATCGACCAATCGGAGCGCATAGACTGACTTCCGAATGTTCGATGACGTGATAATGTAGCGTTTTGATTGGCCGCAACCGCAAGCAACGGTTTGGCTTCGTTTCGGCTGTGGTTTATTAGTAGAATTCGCCCTCAGAACGCAGTATTATCATTTATTATTGAACATTTGAAATTCAATTTAAAACAAACCGAATAATGATGCCGCCTGAAGTACGAAACAAAAGAATTAGCACGAGTTGTTTTGGCACAATCGTAAAATCAACTCTGAAATTAGACTGTAAAGTTTACGAGACTCTGTCCTGACGTTATGTCATGAAATTACTGGAATCCTGCTCGAGTTGATAACGGGGCGTGCAGAGCACAGATGTCTTGTTAGAGATTTCCGTGGAACGACTCAAACTTCTTACCGTTTGCGCAATTCTTAGAAGTTTAACGTTATCTAAGCTCGTCGTAAATATTTTTCGTGCTAGTTTTATTCGTGTTTGTGCGTATGTTAAAAGATTTATGCATCAATAAGTAAAATGTAAAAAAAAAATTCGTATTTCAATTGAATTTCTGAGAATGCCTGAGTGCTACTTACAAAATGCTGAGTGCTAAGTCTAATGTAGTCTAAGTACTATTGTAGTACAATCACCAGGTTTAAAACAACATTAATTACTTCTCAATAATTATTATTTTACTTTAGGCGCTTAACACATTGCCGCCGCATCCCGCTGCGGTGTACGGAGGGACGAAAACCGCATGCGGCTGCGGCGGCATGGAACCGTGCCATCGTACGGTTTGCTCCGTATCACCGTCCGGAGCTGCGATGCACGACGTACCGCATCACCGCATTATCTATGTCGAAATCTATTACGCGTATGCACGTCCTTTCTACGCAAAAATCCGTACGATACTGCGGCGCAGTGTGGCATACCCCGCGGACCGCACCGCATCACCGTCCGGGAGTGCGGTGCCGTCGCACGCGCCGCACAACCGCACAGGCATGTGGTGTGAGTGTGTTATACCCCGCGGTTTTTGTATAGAAATTAAGATTCTTCAGTCAAAATTAAAAACCGCAGCGCCGCACACCGGAGCGGTGTCCGGTGCAATGTGTTATGCGCCTTATCCTTGACGCTAGAAACATCAAAATAAAAACATGAATAATGAAGTGAATATGTTTTTTGGAATCTGTACATTAATATCCGTCTAGCAGATTAATAAAAAAAATAAAATCTATTTTTGCGCAATGCCGAATGAATTTGAATGAAATGAATGAATTTCTTCGCAAGCAGTTTTATCTTTTTGCAAGCAAGAAAAATCGCTGATGGTCCGATTATTTCTTTTGAAAATTATATGAAAGTGATGATTACCGCCACTGCCTTCTACCGACATAAACGACAGTTCATTCTTACTTTCTATTTAATGTTATTGAAAAGGAAGGCAAAGGGAACTAATATCCAAACAGTCTAATCTGAAGCTTTTTATATTTTCTTGATTTACATTTAAATTATTCAATATATACTAAGCAATTGAAATTGCAGGCCCGAGAAAAAGCAGATGACCTTGTATTTATCTGTTCTACCTATTTTTAATAAAATAGCTTAAATTTACCTACCGGAGTAATAGGCATAGACCTCCTCCCGCTAGTTTGGGTGGGTAGAGGATTGAAGTAGGGCAACCTAGCGTCGTAAAAAATTTATAGCGTTCCTTTTAAGATTCCGTTTCGCGGCACTTTCAAAAGCTCGTCCCAGAAGTCCAGCCAGTATAAGAAAAACTTTCAATTTGTACGCTGAAATGGCTTTTTGGCTACATCTGTGTAGTAAAGCTTCGTTCTATCTAGGACCGTTTCTTGGTATAGTTGCAATATTAATTAATAAATCTCAATAATAGAGCACAAAATGACTTGCTATATACTCGTATTTTCGATACCGGGGAGTGACGGGATAGTCTTGTCACTTAACTCAATCGGGTCTTGGACCTCATATCAAGAACACGTCACAAGCTGTGCGCGTTCTCGGCAAAAACGTCGCCGTTTCTTCCCCTTTCCATTCTTCAGGGCACGAAATTGGAACTACAGAGCAGTATTACCAAACTCGGTTAGGACATGCGCTGCGACCTAAAATCTTCTAAAGGAAGAACTACATCGAAAGCGTGTTAACCACGGATATGTCCGTGCTGAAAACAGCTTCACGAAAACTCGGTGTCTCGAACAAGGTGAGGCGATTCATCACGGTTGATCAATTGTGCTTGCTATACAAAACGCATGGACGGTCCTCTATAGAATATTACTCGCACCGCTGGGATGGCTCCGCCAAGTTCTTACTCGATGCTGGCTGGTAACTGGTGATGTAGGTGTCTAAAAAACAATTCCTCTGCAATTGTGTCGCGTTATTGCGTCACTAAGCACGTTCTACCGTCTCTCTTTCCGTGGCGAGCGTTCTGAAGATATAAAAATAGTATGTAGAATGCTTATATAATTATTATTATATATTCTTTATTGTACACAATTGTCATTCAGTATGGTTACATTATGTGAGTTACGTACAAGGCCGAGCTTACCTCTTAAGGAGATCTCTACCAGCTAAAAATTCACCCATATATTTTTATTAGATGATGTAACTAAAAATTTACGGTTTTCGCAATTTTTCCTTTATTTGTGCTGTAAGACGTTACTTCGTACCAAATTTCAATATTTTGATTTCACGGGAAGTACCCTGTAGGTTTTGATTCCTTTGCGAGTGTCGAAAATTTCCACAAATTTGCGGCATATCGGCTGTATCTTTTGATTGCGTTGGCTTAGAAGTTAGATTTTTTCACAGCTCCAAAGGCCAGTATACCTTAGTATTTGATTTAAATTTCAGCTTGATACCTCCACGCGTTACTGAGAAAAAGGGTCTTGACAGACAGACAGACGGACGGACGGGCAACAAAGTGATCCCGTAAGGGTTCCGTATTTTCCCTTCGAGGTATGGAACCCTAAAAATATCCATAAATAATAATAAACGTATACAATACATACCTACTATATAAACTAATATTTACTGCTATAAACTATTATTTCTTAAGAATGAAGGCTTTACCACGCTAATTTTAAGAATATTGTAAGTCTTGCTAGAATTATGCTTCATTAGAAGAATACTTTGCGCTAATTGGACTACCATCACGACACAACTGTGATAGTAGAATTCCTCATAGCGCGCGGTACGTAATGATGGCATTACCACTGGCTCGATATCGATCGAGAATGTAAGCTGACCTTGGCCCACTGCCCCAACGAGGGGAGATGCAAGGGACATATTAATTCGTGTTCCATTCCATGATCGCTGGACACGATCGCACCATTGAACTGGCAAATGTATTACATTACAAGTATTGTTCTTAATTATTATCCAAATTTTCTTTTACCATCAATCATGATTATATATTTGAAAGCTATTCGTTTCGTTGTACTGCAACATCACAAAGAAAGTTAACAATTAAAAAAACCGAACTGCGAGTTGGACTCTTGCACCGAGGATTCCGTAGAAACTCATTTTTAAGTAGGTATATAATCGCCTCCGTGGTTTTGTAATTTAAGACCACCGGGTGTTAATAGGGAGGTCCGGGGTTCAGTCCCCCTGGGTCAGAAATTTTTCTGCTCGGTTTAGTTGCTGGTAAAGCTTCTGATCCCGTCTGGTTAGCTACCACCGTCATACCTAAGTTTGTCGCCATTAACAATGTTGCATTGTTGTCTTCCGACAGTTAGGGGTAAGATAGCCAGTTCCTCAGTTATTGAGGAGTCCAGTTGAAACTCGCTTCCACCTGGCTTTATCGTCACATACCATCAGGTGAGATGAAGGCCAAGAGCTTTCCTGTCATATGTAAATCAAAAGTAGAGACATAAAATTTGACCTCCCGTGTTTCTTGCCTGTTCTTCTCGAGAAGGCTCTCCCAATTTCCGAACAGGTGTAGAGTCAACTTTTTTTCCATCCCTTCTTGTATTTGCAGACATCTTGATTATATTCTGAAATTAGACTGTAAAGTTTACGAGACTCTGTCCTGACGTTATGTCATGAAATTACTGGAATCCTGCTCGAGTTGATAACGGGGCGTGCAGAGCACAGATGTCTTGTTAGAGATTTCCGTGGAACGACTCAAACTTCTTACCGTTTGCGCAATTCTTAGAAGTTTAACGTTATCTAAGCTCGTCGTAAATATTTTTCGTGCTAGTTTTATTCGTGTTTGTGCGTATGTTAAAAGATTTATGCATCAATAAGTAAAATGTAAAAAAAAAATTCGTATTTCAATTGAATTTCTGAGAATGCCTGAGTGCTACTTACAAAATGCTGAGTGCTAAGTCTAATGTAGTCTAAGTACTATTGTAGTACAATCACCAGGTTTAAAACAACATTAATTACTTCTCAATAATTATTATTTTACTTTAGGCGCTTAACACATTGCCGCCGCATCCCGCTGCGGTGTACGGAGGGACGAAAACCGCATGCGGCTGCGGCGGCATGGAACCGTGCCATCGTACGGTTTGCTCCGTATCACCGTCCGGAGCTGCGATGCACGACGTACCGCATCACCGCATTATCTATGTCGAAATCTATTACGCGTATGCACGTCCTTTCTACGCAAAAATCCGTACGATACTGCGGCGCAGTGTGGCATACCCCGCGGACCGCACCGCATCACCGTCCGGGAGTGCGGTGCCGTCGCACGCGCCGCACAACCGCACAGGCATGTGGTGTGAGTGTGTTATACCCCGCGGTTTTTGTATAGAAATTAAGATTCTTCAGTCAAAATTAAAAACCGCAGCGCCGCACACCGGAGCGGTGTCCGGTGCAATGTGTTATGCGCCTTATCCTTGACGCTAGAAACATCAAAATAAAAACATGAATAATGAAGTGAATATGTTTTTTGGAATCTGTACATTAATATCCGTCTAGCAGATTAATAAAAAAAATAAAATCTATTTTTGCGCAATGCCGAATGAATTTGAATGAAATGAATGAATTTCTTCGCAAGCAGTTTTATCTTTTTGCAAGCAAGAAAAATCGCTGATGGTCCGATTATTTCTTTTGAAAATTATATGAAAGTGATGATTACCGCCACTGCCTTCTACCGACATAAACGACAGTTCATTCTTACTTTCTATTTAATGTTATTGAAAAGGAAGGCAAAGGGAACTAATATCCAAACAGTCTAATCTGAAGCTTTTTATATTTTCTTGATTTACATTTAAATTATTCAATATATACTAAGCAATTGAAATTGCAGGCCCGAGAAAAAGCAGATGACCTTGTATTTATCTGTTCTACCTATTTTTAATAAAATAGCTTAAATTTACCTACCGGAGTAATAGGCATAGACCTCCTCCCGCTAGTTTGGGTGGGTAGAGGATTGAAGTAGGGCAACCTAGCGTCGTAAAAAATTTATAGCGTTCCTTTTAAGATTCCGTTTCGCGGCACTTTCAAAAGCTCGTCCCAGAAGTCCAGCCAGTATAAGAAAAACTTTCAATTTTTACGCTGAAATGGCTTTTTGGCTACATCTGTGTAGTAAAGCTTCGTTCTATCTAGGACCGTTTCTTGGTATAGTTGCAATATTAATTAATAAATCTCAATAATAGAGCACAAAATGACTTGCTATATACTCGTATTTTCGATACCGGGGAGTGACGGGATAGTCTTGTCACTTAACTCAATCGGGTCTTGGACCTCATATCAAGAACACGTCACAAGCTGTGCGCGTTCTCGGCAAAAACGTCGCCGTTTCTTCCCCTTTCCATTCTTCAGGGCACGAAATTGGAACTACAGAGCAGTATTACCAAACTCGGTTAGGACATGCGCTGCGACCTAAAATCTTCTAAAGGAAGAACTACATCGAAAGCGTGTTAACCACGGATATGTCCGTGCTGAAAACAGCTTCACGAAAACTCGGTGTCTCGAACAAGGTGAGGCGATTCATCACGGTTGATCAATTGTGCTTGCTATACAAAACGCATGGACGGTCCTCTATAGAATATTACTCGCACCGCTGGGATGGCTCCGCCAAGTTCTTACTCGATGCTGGCTGGTAACTGGTGATGTAGGTGTCTAAAAAACAATTCCTCTGCAATTGTGTCGCGTTATTGCGTCACTAAGCACGTTCTACCGTCTCTCTTTCCGTGGCGAGCGTTCTGAAGATATAAAAATAGTATGTAGAATGCTTATATAATTATTATTATATATTCTTTATTGTACACAATTGTCATTCAGTATGGTTACATTATGTGAGTTACGTACAAGGCCGAGCTTACCTCTTAAGGAGATCTCTACCAGCTAAAAATTCACCCATATATTTTTATTAGATGATGTAACTAAAAATTTACGGTTTTCGCAATTTTTCCTTTATTTGTGCTGTAAGACGTTACTTCGTACCAAATTTCAATATTTTGATTTCACGGGAAGTACCCTGTAGGTTTTGATTCCTTTGCGAGTGTCGAAAATTTCCACAAATTTGCGGCATATCGGCTGTATCTTTTGATTGCGTTGGCTTAGAAGTTAGATTTTTTCACAGCTCCAAAGGCCAGTATACCTTAGTATTTGATTTAAATTTCAGCTTGATACCTCCACGCGTTACTGAGAAAAAGGGTCTTGACAGACAGACAGACGGACGGACGGGCAACAAAGTGATCCCGTAAGGGTTCCGTATTTTCCCTTCGAGGTATGGAACCCTAAAAATATCCATAAATAATAATAAACGTATACAATACATACCTACTATATAAACTAATATTTACTGCTATAAACTATTATTTCTTAAGAATGAAGGCTTTACCACGCTAATTTTAAGAATATTGTAAGTCTTGCTAGAATTATGCTTCATTAGAAGAATACTTTGCGCTAATTGGACTACCATCACGACACAACTGTGATAGTAGAATTCCTCATAGCGCGCGGTACGTAATGATGGCATTACCACTGGCTCGATATCGATCGAGAATGTAAGCTGACCTTGGCCCACTGCCCCAACGAGGGGAGATGCAAGGGACATATTAATTCGTGTTCCATTCCATGATCGCTGGACACGATCGCACCATTGAACTGGCAAATGTATTACATTACAAGTATTGTTCTTAATTATTATCCAAATTTTCTTTTACCATCAATCATGATTATATATTTGAAAGCTATTCGTTTCGTTGTACTGCAACATCACAAAGAAAGTTAACAATTAAAAAAACCGAACTGCGAGTTGGACTCTTGCACCGAGGATTCCGTAGAAACTCATTTTTAAGTAGGTATATAATCGCCTCCGTGGTTTTGTAATTTAAGACCACCGGGTGTTAATAGGGAGGTCCGGGGTTCAGTCCCCCTGGGTCAGAAATTTTTCTGCTCGGTTTAGTTGCTGGTAAAGCTTCTGATCCCGTCTGGTTAGCTACCACCGTCATACCTAAGTTTGTCGCCATTAACAATGTTGCATTGTTGTCTTCCGACAGTTAGGGGTAAGATAGCCAGTTCCTCAGTTATTGAGGAGTCCAGTTGAAACTCGCTTCCACCTGGCTTTATCGTCACATACCATCAGGTGAGATGAAGGCCAAGAGCTTTCCTGTCATATGTAAATCAAAAGTAGAGACATAAAATTTGACCTCCCGTGTTTCTTGCCTGTTCTTCTCGAGAAGGCTCTCCCAATTTCCGAACAGGTGTAGAGTCAACTTTTTTTCCATCCCTTCTTGTATTTGCAGACATCTTGATTATATTCAGGATGTATGCGCATACGCGGTTAAATAATTTTTCTTCTAATTAGAATTTTGTTTTGTATTGACGTCAATAAGTGTAAAGGCCTATGTTGAATAAAGATTTTTGAATTTGAATTGAATTGAAATACGTTCCTAACTACTTACAGATTTACGGTTGTAGGTTATGATTTCCTTGTGAAATCGCAAAATATGCGACAGAAACGGCAATATCTTTTGATCGCGTTCACTTACAAGTTTGATTTTTTCACAGCTGAAAGAGACCGTAGTCCCGAGTATTTGATGTTAATCTCATGTTGATATCTCTACACGTTCCTAAGCGCTAAGAGCGTCGAAGCGGATTGTGCCCCGAGTAGAATCGGGAGGCCCGCGCTTGATCCTGCCATGTACCAATGTGTTTTTCGTTTCACGAATTTCATATATACATTTATCTGACGCTCCAACGGTGGAGGAAAACATCGTGAGGAAACCTGCATACACCTGCGAAGCAATTCAAAGGTGTATGTGAAATCGACCCATCCGCACTGGGCAAGCGTGGTTTAACTTAAAGATGTTAATAACTACTTTATGCCATCTGATAATCATGAATATATATTATAGCTCTGATAACCTATTTATGTTTTTTGACAGATAAACATTGTTTTATTAATATAGACCGAACTCTAGCTGTAAATAAGCCATAAGTGGCTTTAGCAGTTAAGTAACTTTGTGATATATGATAAAATATTTGGAACTTTAAATAAAAATAAAAAACTAAGGCCCAATAGCCCTAACATAAGTAGTTAGGGTAGGCTCATGCCCCTCGGTGGGGACGTATATGAGCTGTGATGATGATGATGATGACACGTTCCTGAGAAAATGGGGTTTTGACAGACAGACGGTCAACGAAGTGATCCTATAATGGAATCCTTTTTGTATACGGAACCCCAAAAACTACGATAAAAGTGCGACAGAATTAGATGAAGCTAAACGATTTTGGGCATACCATGGTCGCTTATAGCAAGGTTAAATAATATTGAAAGAGAAACACCGCTTTTGCTGCGTATAGCGCCATCCCGCTCTCAGTGCGATTTCAATATTGTTTTGGGCGCTCGTGGTTAGGGGGCTGAACTTATCGATTCTGAATACAAAGTTTCATACCAAAGTCTCCTGCCCCAGCCCATTCCTTCCAGACTCAACGACGACGATAAAGATTATTCAGCGAAAGCAGGTTTATATTTTGAAATGTTATTGTCAGAAACAGCAAACGAACGAAATCCCGTAAATCCCGTTACAAAATATAGATGAAGGTGAATATCACAAATCACAAGGTGTTTGATTCCCCTCGTCCATTGTGAATCGGAACATAAATAAGCTCATTTAAGCGGCAAGAAGGGTTCCCGCCATCTTTCAACTCTTGACGTGATTTGTAGATCGCTTTATCGCTTTAAGACAAATTGGGGCATTTTACTAATTTCTGAATTAAATTCCAAATTCTACACGCACAGCTGTAGCTCTGAAGGAATTCATGTTCTTTCTTCTTCTTCTAGAAAGTTGGCTTTTAAAAGAGCATTTATTACTCGGTTCGTTCTTTTCCGGAAGGCCTTTCGAGGTCTACTTCATGTTCACTCAGTCATTAAATTTTTTGACGTGTTCAAGTGTACGAGTAAGTTTCATCACTAAGATACATAAAACATTTTTTGTTTTTTTTTTAAATTTAAAAGTTTAATTCACGTTTGTTACTGTTTTTTTTTAACTTTAAACAGTGCTACATACGAGTAAACCTCTTTAGATTTTAAAACATGATGAACGTTTTTACCGTACGCAGACATGATGACTGAAATTCATGATGGTGAACATCATGAATTTTAGTGTTTGGTCGAAGTTAAGACTATTGAAAGATTATTAAAACACGATTATTGAAAGTACCTACTTCGGTAATAATAATTATGACCACGCACAACATCTAAGTTCCTTGCAACTTCTAACTAAATTTTTGTTGAAATAAAATAATCTTTTTATCTCTACAAACCTTTGTCGACAGTATTTCGTTTTTTCTGCTCCTATTTTTTGTTGCTTGCTTACTTCATTTTTAATCTTTTACTTATTTTTACTTGGAGGAAAACTTCATTCAATGGGGGGTGTCCGGACCCCAAATCCCCTCCCTTACCTACGCCAATGCTGCCAGTCGTGTCGTTGCTGTGGCAAAACGGTCATTTTGGATTGGTCGCTTGTAGCTTGGCTTGCACAGTGTCCATCACTAAAACGAAGTGATGAAATTCGTTAAACATTCTACTCTCTAATCAATCAACTAGCGCCCGAACCCAATATTGTATCCGTAGTTTAAGATTAAAAACAATCTCGGATTATTGCGTATCGCTCAATCGATCTCTAATCCGCGTGCCAATAACTAAAGACTGCAATCCTAGGATTCTTTTGACACCGGATCGCCAGCGATCCTTTCCCTCTTGGCCGTTTCTTTATACGCAAAATATTAGATTGTGCAATCCTATGTTAATCTTATGTTGTAAATTACTGTATGTTTTATGAAATTAAACTAGCTATAAATCTTTTTAAATAATGTTTCTTATGCTTCTAATAATTAATATAATGTTTAAAAACACGTAGAAATTATTCTGTAAATAATAATATATCAATTACAATGGTGGTGCCCCAAGTAGACTCCACCACGTCGGCGTTTCACCGAATAAGGAGTTTTGGGTTGATTGCTGATGCCGCCACTACAATCAAAGAATTTCACAACTTACTTGGATCCGTTCGGTCTCCGTATGTAGCCGGTGGACTTCCTGAGCTAGCTCGAAGGAAGTCGCGGCTCCTTTTTTTTTTTTTTTTTTTTTTTTTTCGAGGGGAATGCGTGACCGCACCGTACTCGCCGTTGGCTAGACGACGAGCGTGTGTGGGGCTCTCCCGGCAGAGAGCCGGGCCTACCCACTAAACCCCCCGGTGTTCTCCCTGCCCTTATGGGCGCGCGTGGTAGGGTCCACACTGCGACTACCACTACCGACGCGCCCGGGCTAGCCCGACCTAACTGGTGGGGCTATCGCCAAGGGGGGATTGCCCGAGAACACTAGGGCAATCCCCAGACGGAGGGCCTTACGGCGACGTGCACGGGGCCAACCGTGCACGCAGGCCTCCACGGCAGGGTCATTAGGCGGGCATCGCTTGTGCGAATGCCCGCCTTCGCCTGCCTGTCCGTCTGCGGCGGATGGGAGCGGCTTGAAGATCATTCTCCCGCTCCCTCTCCGCGGCCTCCTTCTGCAAGATGACGTCCTCGCAGAAGGAGGTGACAGCCCCCCATTCCGCCTCGCCGCGGAACATGGCCACGACCATGCTCGTCAGCGAGAGGTTTCCGTCACCCAGCGCAGCGATGAGTTCGCTGCGCTGGCGTCGCCAGGCCGGGCACACCAACAGGGTGTGCTCGGCAGTGTCGTCGGGAGCGTCGCAGTGATGACACTGCGGCGTTTCCTCCCGACGCGCGACCCGGTGCAGGTAGTGGCCAAAACAACCATGTCCGGTCAGTACCTGCACCATGCGGAACGAGAGACTGCCCTGCCGGCGCCCTACCCACTCCTCCAACACCGGACGTATCGCTTCTATCGTCCGGTGGCCGGCAGCTGGGAAGGCGAGCGCCTCACCCCATCGACGCAGAGCCTCCCTCTGCGCCTGGGTACGAACCCACTCCACTTCTTCAGGAGCGGATCGTCCCCCCCGTTCTCTGACAGAAACCCGATGTCGATACACCTCCGCATGGACGCGTGCATCGACATCCCACGGCGTTTGGCCCGCAAGAACGCAGGCCGCGCCGTGGCTGACCGTGCGATAAGCTCGCACGGCCCGGGTTGCTATGACCCTCTGCGGACGTCGCAAGAGGGCCACCGTTCGGGGGGAGAGGCACTCCGCCCACACCGGGGCTCCGTAGAGCGCCATCGACCGTATCACCCCGTGATACAGTCGACGGCACGCCGATCCTGGCCCTCCTACATTAGGGAGGACCCGTCCGAGTGCGGCTGCGGCGGCACACAGCCGTGGAGTGAGGAGCTTGAAGTGCTCCTCGAAACTCCATCGGGGGTCCAGAACAAGGCCGAGGTACTTGAGGTGCGCCTCGACCGGTATACGGACCCCCTCCACTCGGACTCGGAGCCCCGGTGGGATCCTGCGACGGGGGGCGTGGAAACTCATGGCCCTCGTTTTATCAAGGGCCACGGCCAAGCCCAGGAGGCGGATGCGTCGGACTACTAAAGAGGTGCAGACCGACGCAAGGTGGGCCGCCTCCTCCCCCGTTTTGGCTCTTGCCGCGACGAGCGTATCGTCGGCAAAGCAGACGACCTCCGTTCGTGGCAGGAGGCCGCCTCGCAGGACCCAATTGTACCCCAGGTTCCACAGTAGAGGACCTAGTACGGATCCCTGGGGTACACCTGCCGCCATTGCCCACGTATGGACGCGACCGTCCGGCCCCTCGTAGAGAACTGACCTGCCTTCAAGGTAGCTCTCCACGAGGGCGCGGAGGTACGGAGGTACCCGGTGGAAACGGAGTGCCTCCTTTATGCACTCATGGGGAAGGCTGTTGAAGGCGTTGCGGATGTCAAGAGACACCGCAACGACAGTCTCCCCACGAGCTGTGGCCCCCTCAGTCCACCCCTTGAGGAGGGCCACTGCGTCCATCGTGGACCGGCCGGTGCGGAAGCCGAACTGGTTGTTAGCCAAGTCCGGCCCCCGGTCCTCTAGGTGCTCGATGATGCGGGAAGCGAGAATCTTCTCGAAAAACTTCCCGGCTTCATCGAGCAGCACCACCGGCCGATACCCAGTCGGGGAATCCGCGGGGCGGCTCTCCTTCCTTATCAGGCAGAGCCTGCCTACTTTCCACCGACTGGGGAAGCGGCCCGAAGCGATGCATAGGTCAAGCACCGCTCGGAACCGCTCCTCGAGGTGTCCCAGGGCGAGGGCCAGAACCCTGCTTGGGACACCGTCCGGTCCCGGCGCCTTCTTTTTGCGCCGTAACCGGTCCCTCACCATGTCGAATTCCACGTTCGACACGGGAGGGATGGCGGCAGCCACCTCCACCGGAGGAGTATCCGGGGGGACCATTCTGGGGGGCTGGAACGGACCGGGGTCGGGGAATAGAGTCCCCAAAACCCGATCTAGTAGCCCCCTGTCCATAGCGGAGGTAGGGGGAGTGGAGGATTTGAATTTCCCCCTCACCATCCGGTACGGACGCCCCCACGGATCATCGTCCAGAAGCCGTATAAACGACTCCCTGGACTCCTCTTTGGCCCTGCAGATTTCGTTCCGCAGGGCCTTCTTGGCTGCCGCATACACCCGACGAAGTTCAGCTTCCTCGTCGGGTGTAGTTCTAGCGCGCCTACGACACCGCACGTAGGCGCGCCTGGCCCTCATGCTGGTGGTACGCAGATCCGCAATTACCTGCGTCCACCAGTACACCTGCCCCCTTTCGGGGCAGGCCTGCGCCCTAGGCATGGCGGCTTGGCAGACGACTTTCATGTCGTCTGCGAAGAGCTCCGCCATGCCATCGACATCCCCAGCAAGGTGCGGCGGCACTTCTGCCCACGCCCGCACCATCGCAGCCTCCTCCGCCACATCCGGGCGGAGCTTGGTGAGCGCCCATCGAGGAAAGGCGCTCACCGCGGAGCCCCTGCGGTTCGGGGTCCCGCGGGATGCCGCACAGACCTCGTATCGGACGTACAGGTGGTCCGATAGAGTCTCTACATCTTCCTCCACTCGCCAGTCGTTGATTCGACAGGCGAGGGAGGGGGTTGCGAAGGTCACGTCCACCACGGACGTGCCCTGCACCCGGACGCAGGTAGGGGTGGAGCCCCTATTCAAAATCTGGAGCCCCAGGAACAGAACCCAGGACTCCAGATCTCCACCCCTCGTATTGGTGCGGGAGGACCCCCACGCGGTAGACCACGCGTTGAAGTCCCCCGCAACTAGCACCGGCACCGGGGCCGTCCTGCGGACGACCCCCTCTAACGCAGCCAGGAAGATTTGGAAGTCCGCCCGGCTGCGATTGGGGGAGAAGTATGTCGAGACGATCATTATTCTCCCCCACATGGCGGCAACGTAGCCAGTGCCCCTCTCTCTAAAAACGAGAGAGGGGGCTGTGCCACGCGCCGCCCGCATTATGGCGGCGGAACCATCCGCCGCCTCCAACCAATTTGACGACTGTGGCGGAACGTAGTACGGTTCCGACACAATCGCCAAACTCACTCCCCACTCCGCCGCAGTCTGACACATGAGGTCCTGTGCCGCGGCGCAGTGGTTAATATTCGCTTGGAGGAGCTTAATGGGACCACTAAGCATTGGTGGTCTCCATGGGCTCCTCCTGGGCCGCAATAGCGGCCGGTCCTGCCTGTGGTGCCGGGGGTGCCGGTGACGCCGGGCTCCTCGGGGCCACGGCTAGTTTCACAGGGGCTAAGCGGCCCCTGACCGGCGGGGGGGTACAATTTATCCCCCCCATGCGGTGATCGGCCGGCCTCTTAGCGTCCGCACAGACGGCGCAGTTAAGCGCCGCTGTGCAGTCCACCGCTTTGTGGCCCTCAGACCCACAACGGAAGCACAGTCCACTGCGGTCTTTGGCGGAGGGGCACCGCTGGATTGGGTGGCCCATGCCAGTTGCAGCAACTGGATGGAGGCTGAGCTTCATCCAACTTCAATGCGCCCAGCTTCAGCTAGGTGCTTTGCCGCCTCCACCGGCACGGAGGCGAAGGCCGCCCCGACACCCCTAATCCCCGTGTGCACTCGACCCACCTTGATATGGTGGGCCGGGCACTCACCGACCCGCGCCAGGATTTGCCCCAGCTCCTCGGCGGAGACCGAGTCGTCCAAACCGACGACCCGGATGTCTGCCGTTTTTACGGGACGCGTTACCTTTGCCGCGTCCCCCAGGGCCTCCCCCAGCTTCGCTGCCAGTGTGTCAGCCTGGGACGGGGACGTCTCCTTAGGGAGCTCGATGATACGAGCCCCGGTGATCCCCGTCCTAAACTTTGCCGGTCCGATGCCGAGAGCACTGAGACTGACCGAGGCCTTCGCCTTGGTGATGGCCTCACTATATGTAAGGCCCTTCGCCACTGCCTCCGGCTTGAGGGCCAATACCACCGCCAGCGAGCGTGGAGCCTTGGGCAGTTTCGGTGCAGGCTTGGCGGCTCCGGCGGAGGCGCCGGCTTTCCTGGGCGTCGCCCCATCTACAGCCGTCAACTTTTTGCGACCCTTACGCACGACCACCGACCAAGCCCCGTCGACCGGCGCCGCGTCCGTTGCTGCGACCCCCGTGGAGGAGGGTACCGCCACTGGCGTTGAGGGTGCGGCCTTCCTCTTGATCACTCTTGCCTCCTTCGGCATGTTGGCCGGCGGAACAAGTGTGGTGTTACCGGTAGCGGCCCTTGCTGGCCGCTGCTGCTGAGGCTGAGGTTGCAGCTGTGGCTGGATTACGCGGTCTGACGCCAGAGGCGGCCTACGGACTTGGGCCGGCATAAGCCGCCCATCAACCTCGAGGCCCTCGAAGCGGGCCGACACCATTAACCCGACCTGGGCCAGGAGCTCCCTCTGAAGAAACTCCATGCTCTCTAGAAACTCTGTTCTGGAGAGACCCTCAGCGGGAGCGGCCTCAGCCGGTTGGGCCGTCGGGAGCTGCACCTCCGGCAGCACCTCTTCAATGGCGTTGTCAGAGGCAGGATCCTCCGACTCGGCGCTCTCTTCAATCACAGGGGCTGCGTTTGCACCGCGGCCCCTTGGGCGTTCTACCTCCCGTTCCGAGAAGGCCCGACGCAGGGCCTTCATTTCCACCAATAGGCCGTCCAATTGGCCTCGGAGGCGTTTATTGTCAGCTTGAAGCCGACGTATCTCCTCCGAAGAATTTCTGGACGCCAGAGTGCGGACAATGTCGACAAGCGACTCCGACGCATCCTTAATTTCGCGCACGCAAGTCCCCTTTAGATTTCGTGACTTGCGTGCCACTCCCACGAGCGCCCTCGCGCTCTCCTCCGCCTTGTCGCATAAGAGCTCGGCTGTGGGCTCAGAGGAGCGCTTCCCCTTGCCTTTCCCCTTTTTGGAAGGGGCCTTCGCCAGCTCCGTTTCGGACTCCGATTCCAGTTCGGTATCCTCTGGCTGTTGGAGCTCCCGCCTTGCCTGGGCGATCCCAACGCTATGCGACAGGCCTCCCCGGCCCCTACGAGTTCGGGGAACCTTAGGCGCATATGGCGCCGTAACATCCTCCGCCTCGGTCTCCAGATCCGTTATCAGTGGAAGTCGCGGCTCCTGAAGTTCTATTGTCTGACCGAACCGGATGGTACACTTGCCTATTAGGCCACCACGGCTCACACACGCGATTTTGACACCGTTGCACAACACAAAGCGGGCTTTCGCACCCCGATATTAGGTGCGCCGCGCAAAATACAATTTGCTAGTTATATACTGTGTATTATATTTTATGGATGCCCGGCCATCATCCTAACCTAATTCAATGTCGTGACATTTCGACTCAACTCAACTGACATGTCACATGCGGCCGGCCGCCAAAAAAAGCTCTCACTGCACAGACCACAAATGCAGTGTTGCCACTCGCTCTTCCTCGAGCGTGAACATCCCCCCGCTCCGGACAGTCCCGGACTGTCCGCCAAATCAGTCTAAGGGGAGGCGAGAAAGAGTAGCGACCGCGCGCTTCAAAACAGAATCCCCAACTAGGACCTCGGCAAACCTGGGCACACCATCAGACCCTAGAGTAAGTTGGACAATGCGTCCGCGACGCCAACGTAAGGGTGGCAGGTTTGGGTCCTTCACTAACACGAGGTCTCCAACCCTCGGTGGGTTTGTCTTATCTTACCACTTAACGCGCTGTTGCAAAATGTGTAAATATTCAAGGTGCCAGCGGCGCCAGAAGCTCTGGGTAAGCTGCTGGAGCAACTCAAACCGCGAAAGGCGTCCTGGATTGACATCTCTATAAGGATACTCGGGCAGGGCGTTAAGTGGTCTGCCTATCAAGAAATGACCCGGCGTGAGGGCCTGCAAATCGTTCGCGTCGGTAGACAACGGACATAACGGACGCGAGTTGAGAACCGCCTCAATCGTATGAAACACCGTCGCGAGTTCCTCGAACGTGAGAATAGTCTCCCCAATAACGCGGCGAAGGTGAGTCTTGGCGGCCTTTACAACAGATTCAAAAATCCCTCCCCAGTGAGGGCAAGACGGCGGGGAGTATCGCCATGTTACCCCCCTACGGGAGAGTGTGGATCCGATCTCAATATTATTTTTATCTAAAAATTCACAAACTTCTCTTATATGTCTATCAGTGCCCTTGAAGTTCGTCCCACAATCGGACCGAATTAGAGAAGGCAGTCCCCGGCGGGAGACAAATCTGCCTAACGCTGCTAAGGAAGCGTCCATGGTGAGCGCACTCACCACCTCCAAATGAACGGCTTTAGTGGCCAAACAAACAAACACACACAAGTAAGCCTTTTCAGTCTTAGCATTACGGAGTCGCGACGTTTTTATAGTGAATGGTCCCGCAAAATCAGTTCCAACTCCTAAGAAGGTCATCGATTCATTCACACGATCAGCAGGCAAATCACCCATTTGGGGCTGCATCGTCTCGGGGCGTAAACGATAGCAGGGCAGACATCGAAATATAACAGATCGGATTATTCTTCGCGCTGACAAAATCCAAAACTCCCGTTGGAGGAGCGCGGTCAATGCATTACATCCGGCATGAGCATTCTTCACATGGCGATCAATGATCAACAATCGCACCAATGAATGGTCCGTCCTTGGGGAGCAACAGGGGATGACGTGATCTATAAGGCAAGTTAGCGTGCCTCAATCGGCCTCCTACACGCAACAATCCCTTATCATCCAGAAAGGGAGTCAAACGCACCAAGGGTCCCTTCAATTTGGACGTCCCGGTACGGAAAATCTTAAGTTCCGGTTCAAACGCTCTAGACTGGGTCATACGCACCCAATGCAGAAGAGCATCTTGGCGCTCCTGCGGTGAGAGGACCGGACACAAATCTTTGTCCTGAGGCCGTCGACAATTTCGAATAAATCTTCTTATCCAAGCGGTCACGCCGAGCAACTTGTCCAGAGAACTGTAGCGGTCTAATAAAAATTCCCGCTCTGGAGCCGCCATAGTCTCGACAGCGTGAACACGCAAGCCCGGATTTGGTACCTTTACCACAGCTGGTGTGGAAGGCCAAGACGGCTGTAACAACCATTCGGGACCCCACCACAGAGTGTGGTCAATAAGCTGAGGGGCTTCGCTGCCACGTGATGCACAGTCAGCAGGGTTTATTTCACCTGGCACGTGGCGCCAAATCAACGTGGCCTTCGAGGCCTGTATTTGGGATACCCGATTGGCCACAAATACTTCCAGGGAGTGGACGGAGTTCTTAATCCAACACAGGACAACCTGACTGTCGGACCAAGCAAAGAGCGACTCAAAGTCCACACTACGTCCCAGGGTGTCAACAACGTGGTTCATCAACCGAACCAGAAGAGTAGCTCCAGACAATTCTAACTTCGGAATCGTTAATCGAGTCCGAAGTGGAGCAACCTTACTCTTAGCAATTAGCAAGTGGAGCTTAACAGCTCCTCTATCATCGACCGTCCGGATATATACGACGGCTGCGTATGCACTCTCAGACTCGTCACAAAAGCCATGAAGGCTGGCCGTAAACCGTCCCTTAGGCAGTATATGTCTAGGGATACTAACACGGTTAATGTCGGGGAGAGACAACATGAAGGACTCCCAATCTCGCAGCAAACGGCCCGAGAGGGGCTCATCCCACGACACTTCGGCTGACCAAAGTTCCTGTAGGAAGCACTTCATCCAAAACACTACAGGACTAATCCAGCCATTTGGGTCAAAGGTACGAGCTACTGTAGACAAAACCAACCGTTTCGTCCAGACCTTGGGGCTTGGCAGCTCCAATCGATAGGTGAACGTGTCCTGGACAGGTATGTATTGCACTCCCAAAACAGACAGTAAATCTGGAGTGTTGGCATTCTCAAAAATATGAGGCTCCTGCTGGTGGTCGTCTGGCAAGTCACACAGAAGCTGAGGTGAGTTGGACATCCACTTCCTCAGTTCATAACCACCAGCCCCGAGAAGAGCAATTAGTTCATCTCGCAAAATCAAGGCTTCCTCGACACTAGAGGAGCCCGTACAAATATCATCAACAAATGCATTCTCCTTGAGAACCAAGAATGCGCGAGGGTATCGTAACCGCTCACGTTCAGCGAGTTCCACAAGTGAGCGAATTGCCACAAAGGGGCTCGAACGCAAACCGTATGTATTGGTGTTCAGCTCGTAGACCAGCATGGGATCCCTGGGATCCTCTCTCCATAATATGAGCTGATATCGTCTATCGTCCGGGTGAATCACAGTCTGCCGAAACATCATCCGGATATCGGTCACAAAGACGACGGCATGGCGACGGAAGTTGGTCAATACATCGCCCACCTCGTGGTGCAACTTCGGTCCAGCATGCAGACATTGATTCAGCGAAACTCCGGTAGACGTAGGAGCTGACCCATCAAAAACAACGCGTATCTTCCCAGTGGAAGGTTTCAAAACCGCGTGAGGAAGAAAATTATGTTCCTCGTTTCGCCAGTCCAGTCGCGAGACCGACATGTGCCCCAGTTGCTCATATTCTCGCATGAAGTCGACATTCTGTTTGAGGTCGGAGTTCCTACTCATACGACGCTCCATGGACAGCAGCCGCTTCTCGGCCAACGGCCGGGAGCTGCCAAGTGAGGGGCGAACTGACAAAAAGGGCAAACGAGTGATCAGCCGTCCCGAGTGAAGGCGACCTGTATTGTTCTGGTAGAACAACTCACACTCCTCGTCCAAGGGGTTCACTCGCTTCACGGTAGGTGGCTCTTCCACCTCCCAAAACCGTTGAAGGACATCCGATAAGGTGGAGCTAACAGTTATGTAACTGTCCACCGATGGAGATGGTGGGTTATGCCTAACTGGTCCCATCACTACAAACCCAAGCGATGTAGATAAGGCTACCAGCCCACCCTTCTGTAACTCTCTCCTCTTCCCACAATACACGCGGCCTAGAACATCGGCACCGAGCAATAAGTGAATCGGACCGGTTCGGTGGAAGGAAGGGTCAGCCAAGGTCAATCCTGATGTCGCATCAACGACAGCGCGCGAAACGTGCTGTTGCGGAAGCTGACCAACAACCTTCTCATAAACAATCGCGGTAGCGCCAATTTTGGGCGCTGAAGAGAAGTGGGGGGAGAAGGAGAACAAAACCTGACCGATCGGATCCGGGATCCGCAGGTCTCCGATTCCTCGTACCGATTCAAGGTATGGAGATGTGTTCAAACTCAACTGCCGGACCAGCCAGCTGGAGGCAATGCAACCCTGAGCTCCCGTATCCAAAAGGGCGCGAACTAAAACAAAGGTGCCCCTCGGGCCCCACACCTGTACGGAGGCTGTTGGTAACAGCACCTGCTCCTGTGGGGGGGTTGCAGCCGACAGTTGGTTTAGTGAAAATCCTCCCGCATTCCCCGCAACGGGGGGAAGGGGGGTCCGAAGAAAAATGCGTGCGCGGTGGAGGAATAGGGCGCTCAAGGCGCTCGAGCGGGTCCCAATCCGGCACGTACTGGCCCCGATCAAAGCGGCATCGGGGGGCCGGACGGTGCCCATGATGGGCGAAAGTTGGGGGAGCCCGTGACAAACGGGGTCTCTCCATCAGAGGGGGAGAGAAGCGTATCGGCTCCCGGCGTGGCTCCGTAATAACCGCGACCCAATCCCGCGGTGGCGCCTCATAAGCGGCGCGTCGATCCCCCCCGCCCGTAGGGGGGGTGGGGCGCCCAATCCTCTCACTGGAGGGGGGGCGCCTGTCCAATCTCCGCGGAGGGGTGGCAAGCCCCTCCGATCTCCTCGGAGATGTGGGTGACCTACGAGGGCCCCCGCCCGTGTGCGAGTCCCTCTCTCTCACCACCCCACGAGTGTCTCTATTGTTGAAGCACAAAAGGGGGTGATGGGCCCCTCCACAACAGTGGCAATCTCGTGGGTGGGGGCAAGCCGATGCCATATGGGCCCCCAGGCAGCGGTAGCACCAATTCCGCTGCTTGGCCATATTTCTACGCCCCTCGGTGCGTAGGCCAACAAATTTGGGACAGGCCGGCAAACGATGGCCATCGCGCTTGCAACACTTACAAGGCAGCGGCCTCTCCCCTTGTGGAGAGTTGTGCCGCACGGCAGTATATTGCTTGTACGGGCGGCGCTCTCTCCGTGGCGCTGCCCGGGTCGCCTCAAAGCGGCCTGTACTCGGTCCCGGTATAGGAGCCAGATCCAAGTGGTCGGTCATCCGACACTCATCCTCCAAAAATTTGAGGAGATCCGAGAAGGGGGGGAGGTACGAGGCACTATTGCCCCCGTATCTTTGTTCAAAGCGCCCCTTCATCTCCATGGGAAGCTTATTGAGGATGAGGTGGAGCAATATGAAGGACCACTGGTCCACCGGTAGGTCAAGTCGTTTGAGCGCATTAATGGCGCTTAGCAGCGGGTTCAAAATCTCCTTCCTTAATGAGGAGACCCGCGTTACTCGTGGCAGCCCTAAAATGGCAGCCACATGTGTGTCCGCTAGCAAGCGAACATTCTGATACCGGGCGGTCAACAACGCCCTTGCAATCTCATAACTGTCATCGTTGACAGGTAGAAGCTGGACAAGCACACCAGCCTCTCCACGTAAGGCAGAGAGCAAATAGGCCAATTTCTGGCTAGGGAACAGGTCGTCCCGCGAGTGAACCAGGCTATCAAAGAGGTTAATGAACCCCATCCAAGAAGCCAGGTTCCCATCAAAGGTTGGGATGTCTAAAGTGGGCAGTCTGCCCAGCAAGCCGGCCGGGGTAGGCTTGACCTCCCCGGGCGTGCACGACTCACCCCTCCGGGCGGATAGGATTGCCTGAGCCTTGTTTATAATCACATCCGCCTGTTCAAAACACTGATCATAATCGGCATTAAATTGGTCGACTGCCCGCAACTCAGCGGCACCCTCGGCTGGGTGGTCGAGCAAATATTGTTGATGAAGAACGAAAAGCTGCTCCAATTCCTTCAAGCGAGCAGGTACTCCCTCATGCCGAATTATTGGAGGATTGGAGTCGCTCACGTCCGTAGGTTTTACCCTCGAGACCCTACACGTGATCCCCGGGTGGTGCTAATCGAGTGACCAACTTCTGGTGGTAGGGCTTGAAAAACCCGACTGGCTAGCGACCACCGTGCGCATGATGTAAAACCCGTCAAGTGGCCATTTTTGTCCGCGTTTCGGGATCAGTCTGCGCACAGCCAGAGCTTGAGGGGTCGTTGCTGCGATTCGTATGGTTTGTGCGGGCTTTCGTCGACCCAGTGCCAGGTTGACTGCGTTGACCCTCCGCCCAGGAAGACCTGATGAAACGGCTGTTCCGCTGGCCGCCCGTGGTATAGTACAGGGGCCCAAGCGGACCTAACCAGTCCGTGAGGCTGCCCCACCATGCCACGCATAATCTCGGGGTGGTCCGTCGTGCCGGTTGGTGACCGGACGGTGGGTCCCGGCGGCCACTTCCGGGGGGGTTCGGGGGCCCTTCCGTGCGGAGGGTCAGCGCAAATCAGCTGTCGGCTGTTCCCTGGCGAAACAGGCCTACACACATTAACTATGCGAAGCGCAGCAAGGACACCTCAGTTTCACGCCTCTCACTCCAATAATTATGGCAGCGCAAAATATTAAGACTGGTCGTACAGCGGTGCATTATCCCACCAAAACACCATTATTCGAGGTGGGGCTCGCTAACATCCGCGGGCTCCACTCTAACCTCTTAGCTGTCCACCACCATCTCGAGACAGCCCGTCCAGCAATGCTGTTTTTGACGGAGACGCAAATTATCTGCCCGGCCGATACAGGCTACCTTAATTACCCCGGCTACGCTCTTGAGGAGTCCTTCAAGGCGAAGGCTGGTGTTTGCTTGTTCGTCCGGGCGGACGTTTGCTGTCGTCGCCTGCGCTGTTTGGAGGAACCTTCCTTTTCCATCCTTGCGGTACACGTCGATTTTGGCACTCATTGCCGTGTCTAGGTCTGCGTCTACCGTTCCCATCGTGGTGACTTGGAGACAACTCGACTTTTTGAACATCTAAGTCGGGTGGCAGATGACGCGCAGGAGCGATTTCCTTCCGCCGAGCTGGTGTTTTTAGGGGACTTCAATGCTCACCACGAGTTGTGGTTAAGTTCCTCTAAAACTGACCATGCGGGTAGGACTGCCCACGCATTCGCTCTCACGCACGACCTGACACAATTGGTCACCCAGAACACCAGGGTACCAGATATTATCGGTCAAGCGCCCTCTTTATTGGACCTTCTGTTGACAAATCACCCTGACGGATATCAGGTGGTGGTTCGAGCTCCACTAGGATCTTCGGATCACTGCCTGGTATCCGTCTCAGTGCCTCAGGCGTCACGACCGTCGCCTGTGGTTGCAGCACGCCGTCTGTGGCACTATGCGTCAGCAGATTGGGACGGTATGCGGGATTATTACGCATCTGTTCCTTGGTGGCAGCGCTGTTTCAATAGGATGGATCCGGACTCCTGCGCTACCTCTGTTGCTGACGAGATCATACTAGGAATGGAATATTATATTCCGCATTCCAATCTCGTCAATAGAGGCAGACGTAACCTCTGGTTCAATCGCGAGTGCGCCTCTGCTGTTGAAAACAAACAGCTGGCTTACCGCGCTTGGATCAGAGGCCGAGCATCTAAGGATCCCAATACAAGCCTACTGAAAACAGCCTACAATAATGCCACCAAGTTATGTAAGAGGGCTTACATTAGAGCGGATGCTCAGCGCATTGCACAAGTGGGCCAGGAACTGCTATCGCACCCTACGGGTAGCCGTTCTTTTTGGCGCCTGGCCAAAGCTGTGCAATCAAACTTCTGCCAACCCTCGCTGCCACCGCTGAGACTTGCCGATGGCTCACTTGCTCATCAGCCGCAGGAGAAAGCCGACCTCCTGGCAAAACTCTTTGCGGCTCATTCCCGTGTCGATGACTGTGGTACACAACCTCCGAAACTGTCCCATTGTGGCAGCACCATGCCCGATATCCGTATCAGACAGCGTGATGTGCGGGCGGAGCTCCAGTCGATCGATACTCGAAAAGCAAGTGGACCAGACGGCATTCCTGCGATTGTTCTTAAGAAGTGTGCAGCGGAGTTGACTCCGGTCCTTACGCGTCTATACCGTCTGTCGTTCTGTGCTGGTTGTGTGCCAAAATCTTGGAAAGAGGCCAATGTCCAGCCGGTTCCCAAAAAGGGAGATCGTTCTGATCCGGCTAACTATCGTCCTATAGCCGTCACTTCCATTTTGTGTAAAATCATGGAGAGGATCCTTAATACACAGCTGATCCGTTACCTGGAAGGTCACTCGTTACTTAATGACCGACAGTATGGGTTTCGTCCTAAACGGTCAACAGGTGACCTTCTAGCGTTCCTTTTGCACAAATGGGGTGAATCTATCGATAAGCGCGGCGAATCGGTGGCTATTAGTCTCGACATCGCCAAAGCTTTTGATAGAGTCTGGCACAAGGCTCTTCTTTCCAAGCTTCCGGCATACGGATTACCCGCGCAGTTCTGTACGTGGATTGCCAGCTTCCTCCACGAGCGTAGAATTCGCGTTGTCGTTGACGGCTGCGCTTCGCGGTTCGTGGCAGTGAACGCTGGTGTTCCGCAAGGCTCCGTTCTATCCCCCACATTGTTTCTTCTGCATATCAATGATATGCTTTCCTTGGGAGCTATACATTGCTATGCAGACGACAGTACAGTGCATGGGGGATATCACGGAGCCTCGGGGGCTGCTCGTGGTGATATTGGTAGGGAAAGGCAGAATCTTATCATTGAGCTCAACAAGACGCTGGACCTCGTCTCCGAATGGGGCTCCGACAATCTTGTTGAGTTCAATGCTAAGAAAACACAGGTGTGCGTGTTCTCGGCGAAAAGGTCACCTTTCCTCCCCCTTCCTTCTCTTCAGGGCACAACCCTTCACACACAGAGCAACATCACCTTGCTCGGAATGAACATTCGCTGCGATCTGAACCCCAGAGACTACATCGAATCCGTCATAACTACTGCCTCACGGAAACTCGGTGTCCTGAACGAGGTGCGTAGGTATTTTGCGCCGGACCAACTATGCTTGTTGTATAAAACTCAGGTTAGGTCTTGCGTGGAATATTGCTCGCACCTTTGGGACGGCTCCGCTCAGTACCTCCTCGATGCTCTGGACAGATTGCAGCGTCGCGCTATTCGCATAATTGGCGATGTAGAGGCAACTAACACCCTCGAGCCTCTACAACTTCGTCGTGACATCGCCTCTCTTAGCGCCTTTTACCGAATGTTCCATGGGGAATGCTCTGAGGAGCTCTTTAACCTTATCCCTCCCTCTCCATTCCTGAACAGAAACACGCGTAAGGGCCTTCGGAGTCATCCGTACACTGTGTCCTCCTTTTCACACCGTACCAAGAAATTCCAAGATTCCTTCTTCTGTCGTTCATCCCACACTTGGAATTCTCTACCTGCGCACGTGTTTCCTCCATCCTACAACATGGGGTCCTTCAAAAGAGGCGTGAAAAAGCATCTTTTGGGCCGGCAAGGGGCGGGCAGGTAGGAGAGTGGATGTCGTCGCTACTCTATCTGTCAACTCATTTGGGCCTCTTTCACCGCTTAACATCAGGCGGGAGGAGGTCATTTGCCGGGCCATCCATAAAAAAAAAAAAAAAAAAAAAAATTAACAAAGCCTGTTCTCGGTCTGGTCGGTCTACCAAAGCGACGGCACTAGCAAACCATCTCAAAATCTTTTGTGCACCCGCGCGGGCACCACTAAGCGGGCTGACTGGCGGGACCATTTTGCACCAAAATTAATAAACACTATAATAATACACGGACAAACAGACCGACAACCGCAGACAATAAAACAGATCGGGAGGAACTTCAAAGGCAGAACAAACTATATAAACAAACCAAAATCAAGTATAAATGCTAGAACTTAACTAGAACAACAAGGGCATTTTACAACAGAATTTTTCAAACAAATTAAATTCAAGCATTAGGTCAATAACTTAACAAACATAATATTCAAAGGCAAGCAAAACAAAATCAAATGTAAATACTAAACTTAACACAGCAAAATAGTGTATTACAACAACAGCAAAGTCATTTAGCAGCAAAATCTTTTAAACAAATTAAATTCAATTATAAGTTTACAACTTAACAAACAAAATAGTCAAGGGCAAAACAAAGATATGAAAAAACAAACCAAAATCAAATATAGGTAAATGCTAGAACTTAACTAGAACAACAAAGGCATTTAACCCCAATTTTTCATATACAATGACAATGACAACTAGTTAGGGAGATCGGTCCACAAATGAGATTGTAGTCGGTTTAAAATCAGCAATCAAAACCAATTAATATGTATTGCCCGTTTGGACAACCAACAAGATTACAATATTAATTGTACAATACTAATCAACCACTCAAATCTAAAAACCACGCTCTGCTACCAAGAGATGGTGGTGCCCCAAGTAGACTCCACCACGTCGGCGTTTCACCGAATAAGGAGTTTTGGGTTGATTGCTGATGCCGCCACTACAATCAAAGAATTTCACAACTTACTTGGATCCGTTCGGTCTCCGTATGTAGCCGGTGGACTTCCTGAGCTAGCTCGAAGGAAGTCGCGGCTCCTGAAGTTCTGCTGTCTGACCGAACCGGATGGTACACTTGCCTATTAGGCCACCACGGCTCACACACGCGATTTTGACACCGTTGCACAACACAAAGCGGGCTTTCGCACCCCGATATTAGGTGCGCCGCGCAAAATACAATTTGCTAGTTATATACTGTGTATTATATTTTATGGATGCCCGGACATCATCCTAACCTAATTCAATGTCGTGACATTTCGACTCAACTCAACTGACATGTCACATGCGGCCGGCCGCCAAAAAAAGCTCTCACTGCACAGACCACAAATGCAGTGTTGCCACTCGCTTTTCCTCGAGCGTGAACATACAATATTATGCAAACTGCTTATTTTTATAGGAATGGAACGTGTATGTTTTATACACGTTCCATTCCTATAAAAATAAGCAGTTTGCATAATATTGTAATTGATATATTATTATTTACAGAATAATTTCTACGTGTTTTTAAACATTATATTAATTATTAGAAGCAGAAATGTCACTCGCGTGCTCGTGACAGTTTTTGTCACGAGCACGCGAGTGACATTTCTTTGTAAGCTGTGTGGTTGGTTTGATTTGAACGTATAATTTGTGATTTGATCAAATATAAATAAATAAAAGCAACGAATAATAAATACAGAAATATAATTTTGGGTGAGAAATTACCGAAAAAAGAAGTGCCACTCCATGATAACTAGAAAGAATAGGACGATTTTTATATTAATGTAATAATGTAGTAAGTAATTTACTCAATGTTGTGTGTAAAGAGACAAATAAATGACATTACTATTATCATCATTTATTTAAAAAAATGTCTTAAATTGAAGATTTTTACAATATCTATACAAAAACAAAATAATATAAATAACTAAAGCCGCCAGCGAGGCAATGCCGCTATTATCTTTCTAATATATAAAAATCTCGTGTCACAGTATTCTGTAACCAAACTCCTCCAAAACGACTTGACCGATTTTTATGATTTTTTTTTGTATATATTCAGTAGGTTTGAGAATAGGTCGTAAACTATTTTTATACCCCCTACTATTTTATATTTTTATATACAATTATCAATTACAACAATAAGGGTTTTTTGGTCAATTATTATGGCGAAACGTAGTTCGCGGGCACAGCTAGTTATTATATAAATAAATAAAAAATAAAATGTGTTTTATTTCAGTAAATCTTTTACAAATAGGTTGCCGGGGCTTCCCAGAAAGTAATCAGAAGATACTTGTGTTGGGTAAGCCTCGCTCTTCCTACATAATTATAACAATTTAGATTTACCTACTTACCTATATGAAAAGGAAGTCAGTAAAAATGTATAACTGAGTGGTTGTGTCTGTGTAGTGCGTATGTGTGTGTGTGTGTGCGTGTATGTGTGTGCGCGTGTGTGTGTGTACATGTGTGTGTGTGTGTATGTGTGCGTGTGTGTGTGCGTGCGTATGCATGTGTGTGTGTGAATGTGTGTGGGTGAGGGTGTGTATGAATGAGGTACATATACCTACTAGTTTGTGTTGTATCTGTGTGAAAACCTATATAAGTAAAAAGTTTCTGTCAAATTCAAGCCATTCTTACCAAAATGTCTTCCACGTCATCGTAATTAAGAGTAGAGAGCCACTCAGTCAAAGTTTTCGTACACTGAATCAGTTGCATGGGGTAAATTTTAAGAAAGCGATTTATTTTATTATAAGCGTGTGGGGCTTGAGCTATATTTTGACTGTACGTGCGGAGTATGCAGGAGCTACGATATCGCACCGTCTTTTCTTAAGTTTGGCGTGATCAAGAGGTAACGTTTTGTGATATCTTAGTATCATATGTAAAATATAAAGTTTTCTAACGGAGAGCAGCTTAGACAATTCGTATAGGATTTCGGTAGAAAACCTATAGGGCTTACAGTACATTACTTTAATCAAGGATCTTTGCGCCCGCTCTAGGTCTATAAAGTATGATTTAGCTGCTCCTCCCCATACCGAGATACAATAGATTATGACGGATTGGGCTAGTGCGATATATATTTTGTTCAGTAGTTTGGTACTCATAACGTGCCTCAGAGATTTGAAAACCCACATTAGTTTCCTTAATCTCCCTATAGTTAGTTCTAGGTGTTGATACCAACTTAACCTCTGGTCAACGATGATTCCGAGGTATTTAACACAGCTAACTTTTTGTATTATGGGACAATTACAAGTGTTAGGAAATGGGGTACAACAGGAATGAATTTTGACTTGAAAATCAGGTGAGGGCTGCGAGTTTATGTATGGAGAGAAGCATACATAATTAGTTTTTTGGGTGTTAAGAGAAAGGAGGTTCTCGCTAAGCCAGTGACTAATTCTAACTAGTCCCCTCTCAGCCTCCACCCTTACTTTATCCCAGGTCTTAGCAGTAAAAATAATAGCAGTGTCATCCGCATATGACAGGATCCTTCCCCCAACGCTACGAAGATTGCAGAGGTTATTAATATATATCAAAAAGAGCGTCGGGCCGAGAACACTGCCCTGCGGGACACCAAACGTTACATTTCCTTCATCACTTACAAAATTTGCAATTTTTACACCCTGCTTTCTATTTTGTAGGTAACTACTGAGAAGGGAAAGAGCAGATCCGCGGAAGCCAATACTTTCCAGCTTGCGTATAAGAATGGAGACAGAGACGGTGTCAAAAGCTTTCTTGAGGTCAAGAAAGACCACCAGACATTTGTTACCTTGATCTATTTCTTTTGTTATATAGGATGAAATATATTTGTTATATATTTCAAACACATTCACATGACATGTATAGCGCGGCAAAAGGTATTTTTGTCACTGTTTTGATGTTTCTTTTATGTACTTATGGCATTACTTTCGTTAATAGTACATTATGATACGAGCGCGCTATGTCGGCTATTGCCTACGAGGCGATATTGTGCGTGAGCCGCAGGCGAGCGCGACAAGAAAGCAGAGTACGTAATGACCAATGCGCGCGTGTATCATACGACGTTTTTCAACACACTTGTGAGGAAAATAAAAGATCTTGTGGTATTCATATTTTTCTGAAAATGAGTGCGCTTTTTTATCAATCTTCCACTGCATGAAAGTATCGTATGCCGCCAAGTATTTATCCTTTGACTTTGGCGGCAACAAACTATTACTCACGCTATGCGCCTCCATAATTATTTCCGGCGGAGTTAATAATATGGATTCTTCTTCACTAGGACTCGACATATTTGTAGATAATCAATTACAACAAAAAGGCAAAAAATTTCAATAGCGGGAAAATGCCGCGCGCCTTTTTTTTCGCGCGCTGCCCGGGCATGGCTAAACTCTTCATACAGCCAACAAAAAAGGGCCAAACAGCCAAAATTCAAAACTAAATAAACCGACTATTTTAGTTTTTAAAAAACAAGTTTGTGTGAATTTTTAATAATTTATTTTAGTTATAGTTATTAATTATTGTTTTTAAATGTTTATGTTTAAATGTCGTTGTTAATTTAATATTTAAGTAACCAGTTTAGTAGGCTGTTCATTTGTTTCCAATTGGCAGCCGCATAAAGTCGTGTAAAAAAAGTATTATGCGACTAATTTAAGAATGCATACTGGACATACTCGTACATTAACTTTGCAATCTTGATCAAATTAGAATTTGTCGTGTTAAGATTACCGCACTTGTGCGATTATGTAAAGTGAAAAGCATTCGTGTTTAATATACTGAATAACAGGTCTAAATGCAAGGTAATAAGACCCACTTTACGAGCAAGTGTGTTGAAAAAGTAATTTACGACAGTTTTGTTCACCGGAACCAAAAAGTACATTCTTAGTTATTCATTGCTATTGTTGATATTTGGTGTTAAGTACGACGTTGTTGTTGTAACACTTCATCATCATCACTGCAGTCACATATTGAAATCGGATATTGTTTCGGCTCATAACTCCAAATCACTACTATCACATCTTCCAAAAATATCGCCTTTGCCATTGCCATTTCTGACAAAAATACAACAATATATTTTCAAAACATGTAAATCAATCCAAATTTTGACAAGTAAACCATTAAAATCGGAAGATCGCCAAAAAAGATTATGTAGACGTAGCAATCAATCCCTTTTTAATCAAGGATTGATTATTGGGACACGACAAACGTAATTTTCGAACATAGGTCTATCCAAAAACACTGATCGGACCTCTCATGGATGGTTGACTTTCAGAGATTACAAATGCAATCCATAGATTGATTATAGAGACGCAAAATGGTACTTTTGGATCGAGTTTGCAATCTCAATCCGGAAAAAACGGATAAGGATCGCATATTGGGTTGGGGCGTAGATTAATCATGCCTTATGAAAGTAAACTTTTTGTTTAATTATAATTATCATAAAATTATTGTGATGTGTTTTATTATAAATAAATAAACGTGTTATTGTATCTTCAAAGCCAGGTCATTGCTTGTAATTTAATCATTTAAATTCATATAAATAAAAATGAATCGTTTAAGATGTTGCTTCGCGTAAAATTCGAGAACGCCACAAGCAATTGAGTTAATTTCCTCCTTAGTTAAGTAGTAGTAAGTATTTATTGGGTTCTGGTTCAGGTTATAAATTAGGATTCTGGAGGAGAAATTTCGGAAATATTGCTCAGGAAAACTTAAAAAACAAGTTTTTTTCAAACTGTTCCAGTGAGTGAAAATAAGAGCAGTTTACAAAACGACGTCTATTGGGATAGCTAGTAGGTAATATTTATTTGTTATCTCACTCCATTTTCTGCGTTTGACGTAACATTCTTTTATTTATAAGGAAGGTATGTAAACTTGACATCTAGTATTTATTTAATGAATTGCAAAATATTTTTATTTCGTAGGTATGAAGCATATACTTCAAAAGGTCAATATTAATTCATTAATATTTAAATGCTAAACAAACAAACAAACAACAAAGCAAACTCTGGGGTTGCTCTTTTTAAAATAAGTTACAAAGATACATATAAAAACACATATACATATTAAAAAGTCTTCATGTAATTGAAAAAAAAAACAATAAGCAGACTATCCTAGAGCCAATCAGATTACATTCCTGAATTATGATAAAACATATTTTGCTATTTTGTAGTTAGCTTTAGCGCACAATTTTTGTTTGATATTTTTTTGAATGAGATACTAAGTTTATCAACATATTATTTCAAATATCTTACTATTGTTGGTAGAATAGAAATGAGTCTAAAGTTAGTAGGTTCTTTTATATTACCAGCTCTAAAAAGAGAAATAATTTTACTGTATTTCATTAAGTTTGGAAATATTCCATCCTCAATATATTGGTTGAAAATACAAGCTACATGTGGTGCTGTGCAGTCTATTATTGAATTGATAAGCCATCAATATCAGCGATCCTTTATTTTATTAAGATCTGTCAAACTAAAATCACTCATATATTATATGTTTATACGCCGACTATCAAGTTCAGACTATCACCTTTCCAATCTTTATAAATTCATCAACTACCGTCAGAATCACCATTATTGCGTAATGCCCAAGAAAACAAACATACTATATTATTCCAGTGTCACCAATACTAATATTTAGCATTAACTCAAATAAACTGAATAACTCGTAAATCAACCGCACATAAATCAAATACGTGCTTATCGATAAATACTATCTTTGTGCCAATAAATTTTATTGCTGCTTACATTTACATTCCATATTGAAATTGCCAGCCAAACAAAATTTCGATTCGTAATAAGAAATTTAACAGCCAATCTAGGTACCATATTATAAATACTTATTCCAATAAACATTAAGAGTTCTGACAGTAAAAAATAATAAATTATTATGTAAAGTAGAAAATTATTTACACAACAAAAATTATATCAATAAATATTTTACTGTAATGAATATTTTCAAATTGGAAACTATAAAAGGGTGTTAAAACTTTTAAACTTCCTAAAAGCAGTAACAGCAGAACAGCAGGTAACGAAAAACTGGTGCCATATGGCTGTCTCAGTTTAATATAGGAACAAATACTTTGCTTATTTGTAACCTAAGACGCATTTTGATTTCTGTAACTTCCTCTTTGTAAGAGGATTTATAAGTATTTTTTTTTATTGCTAACGGTGGCAGACGAGCCAGTGGCCCACCTGATGTTAAGTGGTAACCACCGCTCATGGACATCTGCAATGCCAGGGGCACAGTTCTGTCACTGCCTACCTGGAGAGAAATGCTCTTCTTAAGCCTCGTTTGAAGAAGGACATATCGTAGCGCTCAGGAAACACCGCAGCTGGGAGTTCGTTCCAGAGCCTACACGTACGTGGAAGGAATGAACGCTGAAACCGAACTGTACTAGACGAGATTGGTTCCAGGTAATATGGATGAACTCTACTGCGATGGCGGGTGGTGCGATGGTAAAAAGGTGAAGAGGGCACCATTGCAAACAGTTCCTCAGAGCACTCTCCGTTAAAGAGACGATAGAGCACGCAGAGAGAACCAAAGTCTCTCCTTTGCTCCAGCGTCTCCATTGAGGCCGTGATATTGGGATCACCGACGATGCGGAATGCACGCCTTTGCAGGGAGTCAAGAGGGTCGAGCTGATATTTGGGAGCTCCCGCCCAGAGGTGCGAACAGTACTCCATATGCGGCCGAATTTGTGCTTTATAGAGCATTAGCCGCTGGCTTGGAGTGAAGTACCGCTTGGCTCTGTTCAGGACGCCCAGCTTTTTGCTCGCCAATTTGGCTTTGTCCTCCAAATGACTCCCAAACTGCACTTTAGCAGAAATTTCCACACCGAGGATTCCAATACCATCGGACATTCGAAGAGTAACTCCCTGGAACTGAGGCACTACGATAAATGGGTCCTTCTTCGCAGTGAATGCGCACACTTGTGTCTTCGTGGGGTTGAACTTAACCAAGTTCTTTGCACCCCATTCGGAGACTCGCCCTAGAGAGTCTTCGACTTCAGACACAAGTTGTAACCGCCTTTCTAGCAACGAACTCCGAGGGACATTCTGGTGGTCGGTATACCGCGCATCACCCGTACTGTCATCCGCATAGCAATGTATGTTCTCAATTGACAACATGTCATTGATATGCAGAATGAACAGGGTTGGGGAGAGCACCGAACCTTGTGGAGCACCAGCGTTTATGGGCATGGTTTCGGAGCAGCAGCCGTCGACGACGACCTTAATGCTCCTACCATCCAGGAAGCTGGCTATCCATTTGCAGAGTCCCTCGGGGATTCCATATGATGGTAACTTCGTGAGAAGAGCTCTATGCCAGACCCTATCAAACGCCTTAGCGATATCGAGTCCAACGGCGAGAGCCTCACCTTTGCCCTCCAAGGTTTCCGCCCAACGGTGGGTCAGATAAACTAAAAGGTCACCAGCTGAACGGCCGTGACGGAAGCCGTATTGTCGGTCGCTAATCAGCTGGTGTTCTTCTAGGTACCGTAGGAGGCGGGAGTTGATGACCCGCTCCATAATCTTGGAGAGCAAGGACGTTATCGCTATTGGCCTGTAATTTGACGGGTCGGATCGGTCACCCTTTTTGGGAATTGGGTGGACGTGAGCAATCTTCCACGAAGATGGAACCTTATTGTTCTGATAGGAAAGGCGGTAAAGGCGCGTTAGTACGGGGGTCAGCTCAGGGGCGCACGTCTTCAGCACCACTGCTGGGATGCCATCCGGCCCACTCGACTTATGGACGTTCAGGAGCTTAAGCTCCCGCCTGACCGCACGTTGTGTAATACGGATTTCAGGCAGAGAACTTTCACACCGAGAGATGGTGGGTGGTGTGGCTCCCCCATCGTCCATTGTCGAGTTAGAGGCAAAGAGTTCAACCAGGAGATTGGCCTTCTCTTTTGCGCTGTGGGCCAGGCTGCTATCAGCTCTACGCAGTGGTGGGAGATTGGACTGGCAGAAATTACGTTGCGCAGTTTTGGCCAGCGATCAAAAAGCACGACTCCCACTGGGATAGCTTCCTAGTCGCTCGCCAGCCCTGGCCACGTGTTCCGCCTTGGCTTCAGCAATAGCCTTCCTGTTGGATCTGGAAGCAGCGTTGTACTGACGCTTCTTCTCCGTCACACCAGGATCCCGACTTTTCCTGGCGTTTTCCCAGGCGATGTACGCAGATTGCTTGAGGTGGGCAGTCTTCCTGCAGGTATTGTTATACCAGGGACGACTGCGACCGCCAACAGGTATTTTGGCGTTGGGAATGAATGTTTCCATTCCCATCAGCACCGTTTCAGTGACGCAATCTGCGCAAGTATTGGAATCTTCGGAGGCGAAGCAGAGCTGCTTCCAGGGGTAGGATCTGAAGAATTCTCGGAGTCCATCCCAGTCTGCTGACTCATACCGCCAAACTGCACGACTGCCAGCCGCAGACGCGCGATGGGGCCGCGCAAGATTAGCAGTACTACGGACAAGGCAGTGATCCGATGATCCAAGAGGAGCATCGACCACAACCCTGTATCCGCTTGGTCATGTAGTCAGCAGAAGATCCAACAGGGAGGCTTCATGGCTCTCTATATCTGGTATACGGGTGGGCTGTACGACCAGTTGAGAGAGGCCATAGGCCGAAGCCATGTTGAAGACAGTCCTACCAGGGAGGTCAGTGGTCCGGGACTTCAACCACTCTTTATGGTGAGCATTAAAGTCACCAAGGACCACCACCTCCGCAGATGGTATTTCCGCTGTGTTTGCGTCATCATTAGAAATTATTTATTATCTATATTATTATCTTATCTCTAACATGCAATGACAAAATCATTTAAATAAACAAATACATTTCAAAAACCTTTGAAGAATTTAATTCGGTTGAAGTCACCAGGATCTCAGATAAGAGAGTAAAAATGATCGCATACAGTAAGCTTCCTAACTGAAAGGTTATAACTGGCGAACTTTTCTAAAACTTGATGTTTTCTTCGATGTAACATGAACCTCTATAAGTGTATCCACGTAGCTCATTCCTACTTAACTACTCGTATCTATAGGTATTCGAAATGATCGTTACGACTTTGCTTCTATAGAAATCTTATAAATCCTCTACTATAAGTTCTTCGAAGGCAGCTTACGCAAACTTCCAATTCAAGTTCCTCTACCCGTTCAATATCAACCCTGAGGCGAAGCGCAGGTCAATTAGTGCTAATAGACTTTGAATAGTAAGGGCAAAAATATTCTGATCTATTTACCAACATACCACTAGTTATTTATTAAGACTGATTTGCCAGTAGATTCTTATCAATATTTGAAGTAACATATTCTCAAACTATTAACATCATTTTTAATAAACCTTCATAATTACCATAATCAGTGTTAGTATGTTTATACTTTAGTGACAATTTTCGATTTGGTAACTACTTAATGTTATATATTTGGCGCCCAGACTGGGACTGTCTCCTTTCATAAGTTGCTTTATTTTGTGTGTATTTAAAAAAAATACACATAAAATTAGACAGCACAAAAAATACTAAGACAAAATATACAAAAGATCTACTTATTTCATAAATGAAATTTCTTCCAGCGGACCCGTAAAAGGAGAAATTGTAATATATTAAATATTTGCGTATACAACAGGAAACGATCAGATAGAAAAAAAACTCATTGTGTGGTTTTATGAAATCACGATGCAAGTGAACCTTTTTTCGGATCGTAGGTATTCAACTGAAAAATTAAGGCCATATTGGCCTTGGCTGCTTTGCTGAGCGCCTTTCACTTGTACTCCGCGGCCGGCTGTAATGCGACATGTGATAGATCAGTGGTGCTTAACCGGTGGTCCGTGGACGTCTTTGGAAGCAGCCGAAGTGGTCCGCGGAGCCATACGAAAAATAATAATAATAATGTCCTCCTAACCGTTATTCGGTCACGGCGGCCAATCTCAACAGGGACTAGCCATCGGCGCAGGAGATATTATAGTGCACAAGTGACTGCGCAAACGCAAGTGCACTCTCTGTTCCTTCACTCGCCTAGTCCGATGGGACGGTTAGACGACCGGGGCGAGATCAGGTGCAGGACCCACTGTTTAACGTGCCTTCCGAAACACGGAGGAGCTTGAGATGTTGCTTATTTTGGTCGCCCATCCTAGGACTGACCACAGCGAACGTTGCTTAACCTTTGCAATCGTTCGCTGAGCGCACGCGCCAATGCGCCACCAAGCTCCAAGAAAAATCATATTATTGAGATAACAAACAACCCTTTATTCATGTATACTCTATATTGGTTTTGAGTTGGTGGTCCATGGCTAGACAGATTCAGTAACCAATGTTCATATATTTGGCGCCCAGACTGGGACTGTCTTCTTTAAAAGTTGATTCATTTTATAGACTTATATGATCAGACATTTTATAACGCTATTAGCTATTTTAAAGCCACCCAATAATATATGATAACTGAGTTAATGCCAAGGAATTGTCAAAACGCATTGTTTGATACAACTGCTATCTAATTTCAGAATGATCTCTATTTATTAACATTCAATATTCTGATCTATTTACAAAATACCACTAGTGATCTATTAAAGACTGATTTACCAGTAGATTCTTATAAATATTTGAAGTAATATGTTCTCAAACTATTACCCAACTTCATATTAAATAAGCCTACATCATTACCATCATCAGTTTTAGCATTTTTAATGCTTAAGTGAAAATGTTCGATTCGGTAACCAATGTTCATAAAAGCAACTTTTAAAATAAGACAGTCCCAGTCTGGGCGCCAAATATATTATAGTTGGCGCCCAGACTGGGACTCTCTTATTTTAAAAGTTGCTATATTCTGTTTAACTATATGCTCAGATCTTTTACAAAACGCTTTGCTATTTTAAAATTACTCGGTAATATATGATGACTGAGTTAGTACCAACTAGTTGTCAAAACGCATTGTTTAATATATTAAAACCACTGTCTAATTTTAGAATGATATTTATTAATGATATTTAACTGCTATAGGCTTCTCCCGAGAACGGGATTCAGGGCGTTTTTCACTACGATGATATTCGTAAATCGATGGACTAGATTCGAAAATAGATCAAGCGAAAAACCCGACTACCCCAACGATGACCGAGTTACATCGAGCTTGTAATAAATTAGGGTCGTTGCAGGCAACCAGCTGGTCTAGACGCGGAACAGAAATAACCCGTATCGACCCATCGAACTCGCTAAACCTGAACAAACCACTTTGCCAAGTGAACAGGGTTTTTACATTTAACAATCCGCTACACTCCGGATATTTACGGCTGGCTTAGTTTGACTTAGCTCTCGATAGATACACTCTGTCTTTTAAAGTGATCAAGTAGTTTCGAGTATTTAAACTGGTGGTCTTTGATTTTTTTGAGTATTTTTTTCACTGCAACCCTTAAAACGAATCTAGAATATTTTCAAAGATATAATTTGAATGAGAACAAAATTGTGTTTTATGTTCGTGATGTAGATTATTTGAAAAAATATTAAGAACTTGAGTACATAGATTTGAAATGTCCCGTGACATCACGCCTGTAGCACGTTGTGACGTAGCGGGCCTTTACTCTTTAACTTTAAATTGCTTTATCTTAGCAATTTTTTGTTATTTCGACAAAGCAAGTAATACGTGTCTTATATTTTTTATTATCTCATTGACGGATTGATTAGATTTTCATACTCCGTCATGGTCCCTATTTCCTAATAATGTTCCACTACCTCAGCAGACCTGTATCCCAATCTACTCTCAGTGGTGTTAAATACAAGACCACGGAGGCGATCAAACTATTAAAATCTGATTTCGAAAAAACAACTTCCAAATCCAGCTACAGATTTGGGGGCTCAAGAAAATTATTTTATTTTATATTTAATGGAAAACAAACAGCATATAATGTTATACATTACGTATGTCACAAGGACTAAATGATTACAAAAAGCCTTTAGTTTTAACCAACAACTAGCTAAGGGGCATTTCATTGCAGTAGGTAATAACATATCAAAAGAAATTAAAAATTAAAAACAAATTAACAATAAGAAAAATAACAAATAGCGGTCAAAGAGTAGGAGACATAAAACTAGACGTCTAGCCACGGAGGGGTTTGTGCAGAATAAGTCTAAGTGAGGGTAAGTGCTAAATTCCATGATGTCCTTTCGCCCGAGTATCTTAATTTGGCTCATTTATTATTTTGATGTCATATAATATATAAGTAAATAATATTAGTGACATTCCATTACCGGTGTGATATTTATAAAATTAATTTGTAAATTATGGCATCGAGACCAGGTACCTGAAAAAAGACGGACGGGACGTAATTGTTGAATCAAGAGTGAAGCATGCAAATGGCCATATATTTGTATGTGTGCATGTCTTGTTCGTCGAGAAATGACGGCGGTTTATCTGACTTGGTGCATCTATGTCAGTGTGGGTCGTTCGTGTACAAACAAATGAAATTGTTGAACCTTGCATGCTTCACATTTGTTTAATGCAACAATAGGTCCGTATTTTTTGTAGGTCCATGATCGAGACTTTTAGCGTCTCGATGTCGGCAATGGAGTAACGGGAGAACAGAATGAAATAATGACAAATATAAAAATTCTAAATTGGAGCCGGGTTAGGCGGGAATGCAACGAGTTGTTATATCATAACACCTCATTCCGACAGATTTCCCTAAATGGAATCTTACAAATAACTTATTAATATATTGACCTTAGCAGGACAATACATTTATGAAAATTTGATTTATGTCTATAAGAATTATAATACATTTGAAACCAATTTCTACGTTCACCGGTTAAACACAAGAAATAAAAATAAACTTGCCGTTCCAACGTACAGACTCCAAAAAACTAGAGGCTCATTTTTGGGGAAATGTATTGTATGTGTAACCGACTTGCCTTTTCATAAGTTTAAAGCACATGTAAAAAAGACTCTAATGATTAAAGGATATTATAAAGTTAACGATTATTTAAATGATGCCAATGCCTGGAGTTAATATGAAGTTATTATTCGTTATAATGTCAATAATCGTGGTGTTGTGTATAGCTACTGATGTTAACAAATATTGTTGTCAGGAAAAGAACTGACACTGATTTTGAATCAGACCAAGTTATCATATTATGTTTGGTAACAACATAATTTACTGTGTTATGATTAGTGTATAAGTCTATAACTTATTTTTTTGACATTTTAAGCATACCGATTGTATTTTTTTGACATTTTAATCATACCGATTGTATTTTTTTTAACATTCAATGACTATGTAACAAAACCGAAATTGTAAATGGCGATTTAAAAGAGGAGATAAAAAATTTGACCTATCGAGTTTCTTGCCTGTTCTTCTCGAGAAGGCTCTCCCAATTTCCGAACAGGTGTAGATTCAACTTTTTTTTTTCATTGCTACTTGTATTTGCAGACATCTTGAGTAGGTATATTCAGGATGTATGCACATACAAGGTTAAATATGTTTCCTTTAAATTAGAATGATTTGCTTTGTTTTGACGTCAATAAGTGCCTGTAAAGGCCTAAGTTGAATAAAGATTTTTGAATTTGAATTTTGAATTTGAATCGCTTATGGATACTATAGGCGACGCATTCATACTCAAGTCGTGATACATTCGTATAGTTACAATTATAAAATATTTGTAATCTGTTAGAATGAGTATTATTTGTAATAATTTGTATTAATATTTGTTTTGAGGTTAAGTCGACGTCGCCTTGCCTTCGTCAACCGTTCCTTAAGTCAGTCTGTATCTTAAGATCTTGCCACCATGATAGATATACACAAGACACGTTTTTTTGATGCCTAATGGGGTAACGCGTTACCCAATTACGCATCAAAATAACGCGGAATAATTTATTTTTCCAATCCAATATCCATCATTAAACCAATTGTGTGCCACAAATATTTTCCAAACCAAAAACTGCGATTTATACATCCGCCATAACCCGCACCCACAAAAGATACTGTGAAGACTTTACAAACAACTTGTGTATAACAAACACAGTGTGGAAGGTAGCTTACAAGGGATATTGCTCTGTTAAAGGCCGACGGCTTTACGCTTTCCACAATGTAGGCTTAACAACCCATAAATAATATACGGCAGGTAAGTAATTGCATGCGTGATGTTAAGCTTCTGTTCCATTGCAGGGAGCTACCGGTTCGAAATGTTATCTTTCAGATTTATGTGCTAAAGAATTAAAAGAAATATTTGACTTCTTGCTCTAGGTTTATCAGGTAGTATTATTATCTCGTAAATATTTGACTTCTTGCCCTAGTCTTATCAGGTTGATTGTATGTTTTAAGTACAGATATGCTTACAGTTCTTAGTTCTTCCAAGACCTATAGGCCGAGCTACAGTTACAAGCGACACAGACACAAAGTAGCTATGTGACTCGTAGTTAATGCCTCATGGAGTCCCTTTGCTACTCATTTGTCTACGATTATAATTATTTATTTAACGTCATGTGTGAAAAAAGTTACGTCTGTCGCAAAGCAGTAAAATTCTGATAGTTTTTTAGTTTGTCGTTTTTAAAATCTCCAAAAGTTAACACAGCATTTTAAATGCCCAATTTATGAGCGAGTGTAGCGTTGACGACTATAACAAAAGTTCAGTAGGATTCAGTTCAGTAATTGTTCCAATCATTAATGGTCCGGGTTCCGAGACTACTCAATCAGTGGATGAAGCCCTTAATCAATTAAAGGAGGTTCATCGTGATGGAAAGGTTTGGGATCGCGTTGAAAGCTCGTTCACATATGAACGGACTGAATTAATAAAATGGAAGAGTTTCAAATTAAAATCACACGATGGATGTTTTACTATATTATCGGTCAAAAAGGTACTTTCACTTTTTAATGTTAAATTCTGTTGCGCGTTTTAAAACACCAAGTGTGATTTTAGCTTGCACTATATAAGAAGTTAACTTAAAGTAAGCTCGGACGAATATCAGGTATAGCAAAATTAACCTTAGTTTGCTCCCATAGGTAGGTTTTGATAGCGTTGCTATGCAGTATGCAAAGAAAAGCAAAAACCCTTATGTTAGGGTGTTTTTAGGCCTAAGTCAACCACTCTGGCCCAGTGCGGATTGGCCGACTTCACATACACCTTTGAATTTCTTCGCAGATATATGAAGGTTGCTTTACGGTGTTTTCGTTTATCGTAGGAGCGTTAGAGAAATGTACATATGATATTTGAAAAACGAAAAAAACACATTGGGACATGGCGGTCTCGAACCCCGGACCTCCCGATTGGAAGGCAAGTGCCGAGTATACAGCGTCACCGACTCCGAATGATGCCAATGCCTGGTGTTAATTTGAAGATAAAGAATCGTGTTGTTGTGTATAACTATTTATTAAAACAAATTCTATTGTATTTGTTAAAGACACAGTAAGAATAGAACTGACACATCTAATCTTGTAATGGAAGTTGAGCTTAAACTTTTCCTTTGAGGTCAGCTTTTAATTAGCGACTGTAACAATACAGGGAGAAAAAAATTATCCTTACTGGTTTTTCCCATTACAAGGTCTCCCGCCGTAGACCAATGGCAAACCAATGACGAAGCCTCTTTGACGTGCAAAAGTGTTTATGTAATATTCCAATTTGAAAAAACTATATTGAATTGAATATACTTACTTTGATACTCACTAACCATTGGCGAGTGACGGCATGACGTTATCAGCAACTACGCCAATGAGCTAACACTATATTAATATGACGGGAGATGGTTTAAATTCCATTATTGGAGGTGAATAGTTAGGAACTAATATGAAGTACATGACCCGAAGCAAACTTATAGTTATAACCAAAACTAGATAATTTTCCCCCAAAATCGAGGTAAGTATAAAAACTGCACTTTCAAATACACACACACAAGCGTTTATTACTTCACAATATACAAGATTACTTTATTATGTCTTCCCCTAATTCGACAATCAATAATGTTAAAGGGTACTCTGGAAGGCGGCTCTAAATCATGCTTAAACCAATTTATCCACCGAGAAAAAGGTCGAGGCTCCCATCCTCTCACATTGGATCTCCTTAATCCTCATTGTATCGGTATTGCTTCGGCATTCGGTATAAAAATAGGTCCGGGTCAGGCCATTATTCGAAGTTTTGCCCGAATAACAGCAGAAATGTACAATTGTACATGGATCGTTAAGGCGGGCTATATGTAAACATCAATCTTAATTTGTCTCGAAAATTTGTAACAATGGTTGGTTGAGGCTATTCTTGCTCTCTTGTAGTGCGTGTCCTGTATTCTTGGATGGTCCCTAATTTTGAGGATATTTTTGGTGCCTAATTTTCTTGCCAAACAAGCAAACTGCCCACCTGATGGTAAGTGGTAACAGTCACGTATAATACGTGTGGCTCTTGTGATATGCGCAGCAAAACTGCAACCACAGTGTACGTTGCCAATTTGTGACATCAGATGTAATGTACCCAGTAATTTCACTGCCATTTCTTACGCTTCAAACCGGAACACAGCAATGTAAGCACTGCTGCTTTGCGGCAGAAATAGGTAAGATGGAGGTACCTAAACAGGCGACCCTGGTACAGTCTCCCGCCAGTATTATAATGTATGATAATTTGAGTTTGACTGCGGAAAATCTATGTGAAGGTCTTAGTCTCAGCAATTAGTGGTACCATGCAAAATTGCAGATACAATACGGCGTTGATTCCCAAAAGATGTAGGTTACATGTGACACTTACAACAATTTAACATAAGACATGGATGTCTGATTGATTCATTTGTCTCTAATATTTTAAAATCACAATTATTGATCTACTTAGCGACCTGCACCGGCTTTGCACGTGTACTAAAGTACTACTTAGTTTTTGTATCAGCTTGTCGCGTCGAGTATAAATATATTTAAATGTAACATTATTACCCCACTACTTGGAAATTTTTTATGTATTTTATTCCACGTGAGCCATATTTTTGACGATGACGACGACTTGGTTGCAAAATATTGTTTTTTTTTCAATTCCATAAAAACTTTATTTGTAGATTTCTACTAACCGTCATCATAACCAAGTCTGCCGTTAAAAATTCCTAAATTAACCTCTAAGTTTTGTGAACAGGAGACCATTCCATAACAAAAACAATTTTATTTTATTTTGTTTATTTAGGGATATTGATTGGTTCTAAACAATTACTGGGCTAATACCATTGCTAATACTAAAACATACATACTTTTGCTTTGCAAAGGCAAAAAGAATAAATTAGTCTAAGCCTGTATAACTTTGAGTCTCACGGCTTGTTCGATTGCGCTCGGCTGCAAAAGAGCTTCAGTAAATATTTGCAAAATAAATTGACTCTACCAAATTGGTTTTCATTGAACGTAGAAAGGAATGAACGTTGACTTTATTGTCTTTTATTTCTATGAGCACTTAAGAAACAAAAAGTTAGAGCTTCAGAGGTTTTTGCCTGTTCTATTAGCTTCTCGTTAAGGTTCTGCCAATTTTTCGGATGATTCGAAGTGTTTGTCCTCTCCTGTACTAGTATTTGTAAATGTTATAGTGCACTCATAGCTCTTTTTTAAACTTTACAGTCCTTTCAGTTAATTTAGTACCGGTTTCATTGTAAATCTGATGTTGGTTTGATTATCATATTTGAAGTCTCTCATGAAGAATGTTAGCTCCCCTAATTGTCGTGTCTGCGACAAAACAGAAGACGTGGTTCATTTGTTGGCGGAATGTGCCAAGAACCAATAACAAAGGGTCAAATTATTTAATAAACTAAAGGTTAACGAGCTTAACATTGGCATTTTCAGAGCATTCTTGCAGACCCTCACTCAAAGGAAGCTTTATCGTAGCGCGAGGCTTAAAAGCATAATAACAATATTATAAGTGTAAATAATGTATATCTACTTAGAGTCACGACTCGACGAAGGACGAAAGTCCTTAATGATTTAATAAAGATTAATAAAATATATAGGTATTTGAAGTCTGTTTTTAGACAGCAACGAGCCGCATCCCACACAATGATATGGAGATGCATTTCTGAAACAACAGAAATCAAATTCGCATTCGAAATCGTAAGATTCGCATACGAATTTCCAAATTCACTACATATTTTTGATTATATATTCATTCCGTGAATTCCGCAACGAATGGTCCTACCCACTCGTTTTTGATTTATACTAATAGAATATACGCCACGTATATATGTATGTTCTGTTTTTACACGCGATTCATCGCTAATTTTTTAAATTAATGCGTCATTTCCATGATATCGCGTACCGGATTTTATTTTTTTGCGCTTAACGGTTTCCAATATAATTTGTTTGTAATGACAATACTGAATTCGAGTTATTCAAAAATCTTTAAAATTAGGAACAGTAGAAAATAATTTCGCACGTGATTTGTATTCGTGTTCGAATTCGAGATTCATTTCTAATGATTCAAAAATGCGTCTCATGAACAAAATTCGCCGAGAGAATTCCAAGCAAGAACGTATTATTATATAAAATCCTCTTACGCAGTAGTCGGTACATATCTACAGACTCTGATGATGGTACTACTAATATAACTCAATCATCAAAGATACTGCCCCACATAAAGTTCCTACATTATCGTACTATTGCACAATGGAACCTATAAAGTACAGGTTCTTTATTACCTTCTATGGAGCCCATACCAAAGATACTGCATCATAAATTTCTCATTCTCCTGTAAATTACATTGTATGATCTAATAAACCAACCAAATAGGTAACACTGAAGAACGCAACATGTCAACTCTGCTGAGATTTCATTGGATTAAAGTTAACTACCTATCTGTCCTGTGGCGATGTATTTGGAACATCTGGTCTTGTGGATTTCGAAGGAGTGGATAAAGGCCTGAATTACGGAATACAGTTCAAGAAGCGTTTAAACTCCAATCTCGAAAAGTTAGTTTTGTCTGGAGATCACTACTTGAGTGCTCATCTAATTGTTGGCATCACAGACAACATAATATTTCTGTTATCTAAAATAAGCATTTTTAATCTGTGCCTGTTTCCGGTTCCCGGGCTTCACATTACATTACTTATATTAATCGTGTTAACTATAGTTCGACCTAAGCTTGCTTTGTGATTGTAATAATTGATAACTGAAAATACAGTATTTGTCTGGAGTAAAATCAGCCTTTTCATTAGCAAATTGGAACCACCGACCTATCAAGCCGCAAGTATCTAAATTCAAAATTACCAACCAACTACAGTCCACTTGAAGAATATTTTGTGTGTCCAACACTAATTATGAGTCGAGTTTTAGGCGACGCGTTTGAGGTAACTTATGAACCCACTTTACAACTTTATTTGGTAAAATAATAAGCATTCTTTTTTATTTTTAGAGTTCCGTACATCAAAAGAAAAGAACCGAATCCCAATAGGATCATTTTGTTGTCCATCTGTCTGTCAAGACCCTTTTTCTCGCGAACGCGCAGAGATACTGAAATTTCTGACAATACTCAAACTGAAATTTATATCAAACTAGCTGTCCCGGCGAACTTTGTATCGCCATGTTTTTTTAACTAAATTACTGAAATGTTTATTTAAATTATTGTAATTTTTATATTACACAAACCTTGTCCTAACAATAACGAATACATAAAACCAAGAATCACCCAAGTTGGTGCATTCGTTCGAAAGTTATGGGCGTGCATACATTTCGAAGATCCATTTTTATTTATATGGAAGATATATATGATATACACGGGTCTACCGTCTCTTTAAACTGTAAAAAATTCATATTTGTATGTTAATGCGATCAAAGATATGACCGTTTATATTGCATATTTCACAAGAGAATCAAAATCTTCAGTGTAATTCCTGTTTACGTAAAATCATAGAAGGCGAGAAAAAAAGTCTTATACCACATTGGAAAAATCTGTAATCCGTTAATATTGTACATAGTTAGGTAAGTTTTTACAGAACCCTAAGTGCGCGAGTTCAACATAGGCCGATTTTTACTAATATTATTCACAAGTCATTTTTTACTAACATCAGTTAACTAAGCCTAGACCTTTCTCACATACTTGATCCAGTAAGAATTCCGGGATAAAAAGCTTCTACGCACCGAATGGCTGCGGTCTTCCTAGTGCAACTGTAAAGCTTGGTGTGGCGTCGACTGTACATTCCTTCAACTGAACCCAATTAAATCATTTTACTAAGTGTTGAAAATGTGTATGAAAACACGCGAACGACATCTCTACTTTTGCACTGAAAGGAGCTTGACAATTAAATTAGGTGAAAAGCTTACGCCGTAGAACGTTTCCATTAAATAGACTTGTAGCAATTTTTCGTGAAAGTGAAATAAAAAATATTTCAAGCGATCTCTTCACTAAAAATAATCATGAAGCACTTGTTAAATCCGAATCTCTACTTGTTGATTAAGCGCGCAACACGTCGAGTTTTCCTTTGTTCGCTCCGCCGCCGCCAACATTTTTAGAGAAACCTTTTTCCATTGTTTTTCTATTCAGCCAACACGCGGCCTTCATTTGCAAGTAAATATTGTAGTTTGTAAATACAATTTGAGCTTTTACGACGCACAGAGGCTACTGTTTTCGTCGATAGACTGAAGAACGTCATCGTATATAAACTTTTGTCACTGTTTTTTTTACTGTTCGCAACTGCTTACATCGCTGTCATAAAATTACTGACTAGATATCAAATAACCATTTAATAAGTTGGTACATTAAACAAAAATTTTGAAATTAAAATACAATATAAGCACTTACCTGATGGTTTCACCAAGCGGCACGCGGGAACGGAGCACGATACCGAAGAGAAGGAATAAAGTTGATATTTTATTTATTTAAAGGATGAACCTATCGCGCGTCCGCCCCGCGAGATGGTTCCGTGCGGACTAAGGGATGTATGGGCCACGGGCGCACTGTGCCGTGCCACCTTTACCTGTTACTATGTTGCCTAGGGTGGGGGAATAGGGATGTGAAACACTGGAACTTGCGTAAACGGTTCTGGAGCTTTGGAAAATATAAGTGTAAGAAAAAATAATGCATAATACAGCCTCGCCCAAATATACACTTGAGTGTGCTGCTAAAAATATGGATTTGGGATGTTCAGATCAATTTTTACTAGCTGGGTCTTACTCACATTATATTCTGCAATTATTCTGTTGGGATCCTCTAAGACTGTTAATGTATAGCTCATTCGACAATAACAACACGTTAATTAACGTTATAATTTTGACATCACGCATAAGTATGTGGTTCAATTATGGCGTTAATTGGTATATGTCATGGTTAATGGCATCTAACATGGGCTGGCATGACTATGGGCTTAGAATACATGCGTAATCTCAACGTTTTCTCTGACTGATTTTATTAGAGTTGACTAAGGGAGTTTACAGCATATATACCCCCGCAAAGTTATGGAAAATGATGATGATGATGATTCAATGAACAAGGTATCATATGGAAGAAAAACCCCACTGCAAAATACACGTATAGTATAACATCTTTCAGCTTTATAAAACAAAAAATTTAAATAATACCAATATACTCGTAGATACTCGTTACAATACCAGTTCCCTTATCGTGAAATCCAGCGCTATTACAGCTCTATCATTCTGTCACGCCATCTGGTTATTACACAGACATATTTTCATTCTCTACGCGTCGCCTTTTCCCACCCCATAGACGAGCGATATAGCCGTTCTTCTCTCTCATATCGGAAAAATTGGAAACATGAATAGGAGTGATAGAGACGGTTCTATATTTGACATAAATGAGTAAAGACGTGACGAAATCCTTGTCTTGGGAAATTTTGGTTTCAATGTTCTCCTTTGTGTCTCAAATCTTCATTGAAAGAAGTACTTCACGTTGGCTTCTATTTCATTGTCTACTGATGTTACAGTGAAGGGTGTTCTTCAGTTTCATATAGTATTTTGTTATAAAGCAATATTACTGGCTGACTCTACTTGACTTAACTTGACTGTACTATGATACAAGTTTGAGATGGAATGTGGAAATGTATCTCTCATCTAATGCCAATAAATCTGATTTCGACTTGATTGTACTCATTATGAGATTTATTTATTTGGCCTACAAACGATTGAGTACACTATTACATTTACAATTATGTACACAATAATTGCACGACACGGTTAGCGCAGAGGTCGAGTGATCGCCTACTGCGCAACGGGTCGCGGGTTCGATTCCCGTACGGGACAAATATTTTGTATGGCCTACTGAAATTTATTCGGATCAGGGGCGTATGTGCATGTGATATTCTATGTTTGTAACCGCATCCATGACACAGGAGAAAATCCTAGTGTGGGGCGACGTTTTTTTTAAATATTAAAGTAAATAAATAACATGAGTGTAACAATCACATAGGTAAGCACCACATGCACTCTTAAATTAATCAAAACAAAATATTATATTCAAAAAACATGGGATTATTATATGAAATGATTGGAATAAAATACAAAATTCAAAATAAAAATAGCACACCTGTACTGAAGGATCACTTTTAATATCTATTCTAAGTATTTGGACAAAAATGCATCCAGTTTAGTTGTGTAGTCCAATGGTTAATTTAGCATGCTATACAGATCATCTCAAATATATCAATTCAATTAGATTAGGGCTGCGGGAGAGCGTTTAAACAATCTCATCAAAGACAGTTTACGTTAGATATTATGTGAAGTAAATGAAGTGTGCGGGTAAAATGTCGGCCTTCTAACAGTTGAAGCAGTTAAACCTTAACAATCTTGAAATATTCTAACACTTGCTGTTCGGCTGCATACGTCGTACAGAAGAACACTGCCAGATGAGTTTACTTATTTAATTTTCATCGTTTGATGTCCTACGGCATACTTTTGTGAGGCCATGCTGCTGACATAGAATTTTTGTTTTACGAAAACGTGCAGTGAGAGCAATTTATAAGCTCAGTTCATGCACTTCACTCAGAGATATGTTTAAAGAGATTGGTATTATGACTCCTGCCTCTCAGTATATTTTCAACTGTTTAAAGTGAACAAGTGAATAATAATTTTCGAAACACAAATACATGAGTAAATCGCTGTATATATATGAATTTGGAATTCCTGACCATAGAGGAGATATTTGAAATCAAAGTGGCCAGTACGGCAAAACGCTAATTTCATATGTAAGGACCTAATATTTATAAGATTTGAAATAATTGAATCGGCAAAGTGTTGTAAACATGGACTTAATAATTATTAAACCCATGGCTATTAAACAAATGTCAAAGTTGATAAAATATGTACAATTCATATGTCAATATTTAAATTCAGACATGTCAAATAATACAATTCTCTTCTAAACAAGGCAATAAATAAAAAAATCAATCAAACAGTATGTCACAAGCTAAAAATATACAATTAATAAGTCAGTTAAATAGAAAAAATATAATTACACCAATAAAAATTCATACAATACTCTAAAATCTATAGAAATTCTGTTATTATTTAAAAACTCGTCATCTCACATTTACTTGTCAACATTGATTTCGGTTTTTTTTTAAAGCCATGATATTTTCATATCTTTTAAGCATGATATTTTCATATCTGGTAACTTGTTGCAAATTGTTAGGGCCATTCTAAGTATGCTTTTACATATCAAGGCAGTTCTACATTGATGGAGAGATAATTGTGTTACATACTGTTTTCTTATTGGTTGATCTCTGGCCTCCGATATAAGATTGTGTGTATTTAATTTTACAATGCGGGCAATTTCAAAGATATACAGACAGACATGGTAATGTTAATGTATTAAATTTCTTGAAATAAGGAGCACAACTGTCTCTTATCTTAAGACCAAACATAGATCGAATACAACGTTTTTACTGCACTTTAAACAACATTTCTTTAGCAGATGCATTTCCCCAGAAAATAATTCCATAACGTATAACTGAACCAACTACCTAGTCTATGGTACGCCACAAGTACCTACTGCTTCTACATTTACTACTTTGGATAAGTTATATATAATACGTATGCAAATTTACTCAAGCGCTTGAAAATATGTTCAATTTGTGGTTGCCAAGTAAATTTATTGTCAATCAGCAGTCCTAAAAATTTAATTGTATCTGTGTCACCTATTTCTGTTTCTTTATAGTATTCTTTATCACTATTTGCTCGATGAAAATGCATTAACTTTGTTTTCGATAAGTTGATATTAAAATTATTACTATCAAGCCGTTACAAGGTCATATACTGTTTTTTTTTAATTGAGATGTGAGATCTAGCATATTATGAGTATTTAGCATATTATTAATATCGTCAGCAAATATTACCATTGGATGTGATATTCAAAATTCAAAAAAAATTCAAAAATCTTTTTTCAACATAGGCCTTTACAGGCACTTATTGACGTCAAAATATATTTTTTGGATTGTCATTGATATAAAGCAAAAATAAAAGAGGGCCCAATATACTTTCCTGGGGTACACCAAATTTAGTAGTTCGTTCGTTAGATAAAAATTTGCATTCATGTTATTTTACTAAGTTATGATAATGGAATATGGAATGATTTTACCAGGTGGTTTTTTTCCGCGGCGTCACTGAAAATCATAAATGCATGTAATGTGGTCATTATTTTGACAACCCTGTTTGAGCAAAGTTGACCTTGCCGTTCTGTTTCAAGGAGTGGCCGGCAAAGTTTTGCTTCTAGTCAATTAATATATTTTTTATTTAAATTACTCGCTGGTTTTATTTAGTTTAGGTACTTGCATTTTTGAGTAAAGCACTATACAAGCCTTGGCCCACAACGACTGCTTCGCTGGTCACGCTAGGATTGTCTCGAGCTAGCCTAGCTACGCTCTAGGCCTTCCAGCTTGGCCATCATTGCAGCCCTTGCTGTCCTCACTGTAAAGGCCTCGACCTACGGTCTCGGCCTTTATCTCAGCTCGTCCATCAAGTGCTGCACGCTGACCGCGCTGTATCGGCCTGGAGCTGCGCTACGCTGCGCTGTCGGTCATCATCAGCGCCACCAGCAAAGTAGTCATTATAGACTGCGACAGTTTTGGTGGTTTTAATAAATTGCACCATAGCTATTAAGTTGAAATCTAAAAGTTAACAACTGTATCATTAACTTCATTCAGTCTCGCTCTCATGCCCAGCAAAGTCGCACATAAGCTATGTATGTAGCTGCGTTTTCCCGGTAAAAATGTAAGAAAAGCTTCTCAGTGTTTTAAAAAATATATTTGCTATTTAAACCGGGTGTAACGGAATACCGAAATAATATTTAAGGTTGTCGATTGACAAAAAAATGTTTTATGATAAAAAAAATACAAAGAATAGTCATAAAACATTTTTTTTTTGTTAATCAACAACCTTAAGTATTATTTCAGTATTCCGTTACACCCGGTATATTTTGGTGTTCGCATTTTATGATATTTAGTCATAGATTTCAATGATTCATTGTTGAAAGCGTAGAGTTTCGATATACTTTATATAGGTAGTAGAGTAGTTCTTGTATACATAGAAGTTTTTTAAAATATTTTTATTAATTCTGTCACCTTTACTTTTAAACAGTAGCTTTACAATAGCGATTTTTAGGTCTGATGGATACACTCCGTTGTCAATACACTTATTAAAATATGTCAGCTAAGTGGGGTGCAATTATTTCCAATATATTCTTGCAATATATTAGTCCACCGGAGTCTTTGGTGTTCACAGGGGAATGTATAGGCATTCTGGAGGCTTGTCTGTACATAGAAGCTCATAATTTTAAAAAAGCTGTTGTCTTCACTGATTCTCTAAGTGCTCTTAAAGCCATTCAGAAAAATGTTTTTAAATGTAAATTGCAATTTAATGTTTTGATAGACATCAGGATATGTTTACTGAACTGTTTTAATAAGGGTATATTGGTGGAACTAGTATAGGTACCAAGCCATTCTGGTATCCAAGGTTATGATTGTGCGGATGTTGCTGCCAAGGCGGCTGCTTCCGAGACTTCGCCACTGAGCAATAAATACCATTTGCTGCATACCCATGACCTAATAAACAATTCTAAACCAGCTTTAGAGTCAGATTGGCAACAAATGTGGGATATATCCAGCAAATCAATAGGTGGATTTTATTATAATATCCAACCACTTATCATGTCTAGGCCTTGGTTTTTTAAATACAAAAAACTCCCCAAAAATATAATAACCGTACTTTGCAGACTACGCATGGGTCACTGCTGTACTCCTGTATTCCTCCATAAAATTAAAGTTCGGGATAACTCCCTTTGTGAATGTGGTCTAGCGGAAGGCACCTTAGACCATATTTTCTTTGAATGTATTAGATATAAAAGTAAATTAGATGTTTATGAATCACTGACTAATGTAAAAATTCCCTATTAACTTTGCATATTTATTAACTTTGGATTCATGTGATGTCCTATATGTACTTATTAAATTTATTAAATGTAATAATATCCAACTGTGACGTCATCTTTGTTTGTATTTCAGGTTGCGGTTGCATGCTAACTTGGGTTAACTTATTTATCACACAAGTGGATTATCTCTCTGTCGGTTTGAACATATTTTTCTCCAAACACATGCTAAGTTAAGTCGCTGGCAGAATTGTTGTCAAAAAGATAACACATTGCCATAAGTAAAAGAAGAAGAAGAAGAACAGATTTAACAACTTTTGTTGATATGTCATCATGTCCAACACTGTTAGTGGTCTTTAATTCATTAGTGCATTTAATTATGTCCATTGGTAATACAGGATTCATTATACTGAATAATATTATATGTATATATAGTGTTTTTCGCTTACATTATTATGTTTATTAATAATATTCCATGACGCCTAATTTGACTTGTTCTTTCGTTCTTTGATTTCTGAGTCAGTTTTATAACCTTTTTATAAATATTATTATATTGTTTAAATTTGGTTTTGTTTTCCATTGAAGGTTTAAATCGGCAACGCCACAATAATGATCTACATTTTCTACTACAAGTCTTTATACCACATGATAACCATTTTACTTTTTTATTAAATTATTTCGTATTACTTTATATGGAAAACATTGATTATAAAATAATTTAAATATGTCAAAAAACTTTTGATAGGCAAGATTACGACATACTCCGTAAGTAAATCATCAAAAATGCTAATCATCAGGCTGAGAAGACAATCCTTAAACTTTTCAATATTTTCTATTGAAAAATCACGTTTTTTTTTTGTAATCACACCGTATCTTTAATAGTTTTTTTCACAGGTACAGTTAAAATTTGTGCAGTATGATGTGATAATCCTTATTACAGTAACATCCTCTTGAGTAATTGTACGCAAAATTATGAATACATGATTGACTACCAGATTCTCGTTGGTTCATTGAGAATTAATTTTTAACCAACTTCAAAAAAGGAGGAAGGTTCTCAATTCGATGCGTATGTTTTTTTTGTGTGTGTATGTTACGCGATTACGCCGCCAGTTGTGGACAGATTTTCAAAATTCTTTTTGTATTCGATAGAGTATACTCCAAGGGTGGTCCCATAGTCACCAAAGTCAGGATCTGATGATGGGATCCCATGAAAATCGAGGAAAACCCTTAAATTTTAAGGTGTTTCCAACGTGTTTTGTGTGTATGTTACGCGATTACTCCGCCAATTGTGGACCGATTTTCAAAATTCTTTTTGTATTCGATAGAGTATACTCCTAGGGTGATCACGAGGTCGCCGAAGTCAGGATCTGATGATGGAATCCCATGAAAATTGAGGGAAACACTAATTAAATACCTATAGGTATTTAATTAGGGTTTCTTTCACTATAAAGATTTCATTCACTAAAAAGTTAAAAATAAAAATTATTTTACAAAAAATAAAAACCGACTTCAAAAACACTGAAAATTCAAAAATAATATAAGAATAGGTACAGACAACATCACACTTCTATATTGAAGTCGGTGCCAAATTTTAAGACTTAGGAGATCATCGTTTGGCACCGACTTCAATATAGAAGTGTGATGTTGTCTGTACCAATTCTTATATTGTTTTTAACTTTTCATTGTTATTGAAGTCGGTTTTTATTTTTTGTAAAATATTTTTTATAGATTCTAGCAAGCCTATTATAGCCTATAGAATAATATGTTTTTTCGTAACTACATCCTTAACATTGTAACTTTAAAGTTTAAGCTAAGTTCTTAAATATTGTTTTTTTTTATTGTAGGAACGTACACTAGGGCTTCAAGAGAATTATTAATTTCATTAAGTCTAATGTTCAGGTATTTCCATCATTATCTAGTGTTATTTATAGCACACAAGCAAAATGTAGATCAATACATGTATTTTTATTTCGCTTCTAGCAAATTATGTATAATTTCCTAGAGCACCTATGTAGGTGGTAGCCGTGAACTCATACATTATTCATGACTGCCAACCTTTGAAAATGTATTAATTCTAATGATAGCGACAATACGAGCTTACGGCCGACAATGGCAGAATTAACAAAAGCGCTCTAATAATAACTTATTGTTCCGTAAATGCCGGGACTTCGCATCGTTTGGCCGTGGTCATAAAACGATTACTCTTCATTTCAGAGCTTAATCTAAGCACGTTCTAGGCTTAAGTAGAAGGCGTGGGTTTTAAGAACGTTCAGCTCATATTCCCAATGCTATATAAAGAATGTTCGACCCTTCATTCAATATTGACCAGCAGTTGTACTGGGTACAAAGGCCGTATAAACGTCATGCTGAAGTTTTTCTCCGCGGAACTCATGCCAAAGCATGTGCCATTTATCTAGAGGAGCAGCCATCGCATGTTATAGTAATGTTCAACTTGCTGAAGAGCATACTTTAAGTCGAAGGATACCCTTACCACACTGACATGGAGGTAGCGTATATGTGTGTGTGTGTGTGTGTGGAATGGATTTCTATAACTTAGTTGGTAACCAAGCAGGTTGTCCAAATGATGGTAAACTACGTACATATCCTTGTAAGGGATATAGATTTGCAAGTCAAGGTATAGCTTACTTGACAGATTCTTTGAGATATTTTTCATATAACAACTGTCAAATCATCTGTCAAGTAAGCTATTCAACGGAATATTTCTAAGCTTAATGAAATATAGTTACATTTTTCCTTTATATAAAGCCGGTAATACTAAAGATCTAACTAACTTTAGACCTATTTCTATACTACCAACTCTAAGTAAGATATTTGAAAAAATCATGCTGTCACTATTAGTTGCATATTTTAACAGAAATAATTTTATATCAATTAAGCAATTTGGTTTCAGAAGGGGTCGCTCAACAAATGATGCAGTTGTAGAATTGATCAGTCATATTTATGAAGCATGGGAAAATTCATGCGATGTAATAGGAGTTTTCTGCGATTGTCTAAAGCTTTCGACTGTGTTCATCACGAGACCTTCATCAAAAAGTTGACTCATTATGGTGTCACTGAACCCGCTCTCGGCATTCTAGCCTCATTTCTATATTCTAGAATACAGAAAGTGGATATTCATGGTGAAAAGTCATCTGGTGCAGTCCGTATGGGTGTCCCTCAGGGCTCTATTCTTGAACCATTTCTATTTTTAATTTACATAAACGACTTACCGATGCTTGCAGAGGGAAAACATGAGATAATTTTATTCGCGGATGATACCTCCTTATTGTTTAAGGTACATAGACAACAGCAAAGTTTTGACGATGTGAATATTGCTATCTCAAAAATCGTCGAATGGTTCACGGCGAATAATTTAATGTTTCACGAAAAAAAGTAAAAAATGTGTCAAATTCTTTCTTCCCAATGTGCGACAAATTTCAACTAATTCCATCTCGATTAGAGATGTAGAGTTAGGTTTTGAAGATTCCACTGTATTTTTAGGTATAAAGTTAGATAGTAAGTTGCAATGTAGGCCACACATTACAAAATTGGCAAAACGACTTAGCTCTGCAGCATATGCTGTCAAAAAAAATCGCCAAATAACAAATGTCGACACTGCAAGACTAATTTATTTCGGGTATTTCCACAGTCTGTTGACATATGGCATTATGCTGACATATGGAAATGCTGCAGACGTAAACAGGATCTTTGTCTTGCAAAAACGTGCAATTAGAGCAATTTATCAATTAGGCGCTAGAGTTTCCTTGCGAGAAAAATTTAAGGAAATAAATATTCTTACCTTGGCATCACATTATATTTATAAAAACATATTTTACGTTAAGAAACATCTTGTGCTGTATGAAAAAAATAGTGACCATCACGATTTCAATTTACGAGGCAAACACAAATTGGCTTCATATTCAACAAGACTACACAGAGTAAGGAACTCATTCAAGGCATTGGGTATTCGCTTCTACAAGATTATTCCTACTGTTATTCAACACTTGCCTTTTAATAAATTCAAAACAATTACCTACTAAACAAAAATTGTGCGCCAAAACTTATTACAAAGTACCGAATTATCTTAACGATAATAATTCATGGATCTAATCTGCTTGCTTCTATAACAGGCTGTTTATTGACAATATGTGACTTGAGTATTTGTAAGTTTTTGTCATTATAAATTATTTGAAAAGAGCAACCCCCGAGTTTCTGGCTCGCTCTTCTCGGGGAAGTCAGTATTCCGAGCGAGTGGTAGATTTAATTTTAATGTTATTTTTTAATTCATTTTGACGTTTTCAAGTGTATGATTCATACCTACGAAGTTCTTTTCATTTCACTTTCTTTTCGATTGTAAAACAAGCCCTTACATTCAGTTGCTGTAAGACTGGTAAATCTATCAACACTATGTAAGGATTTGCTTTGCGGCAGAAATAGGCAATATAGAGAAACAGCCCCCCTAGCATGGCAATCGAAACACGATATAATAAAACGATATATCGATATAAGAGGTTAAAAAAGTTGAATTTTTTAGTTATCTTGATGTTTTTGACTGTGTGTTTTGGATATTAGTATTGTTATATTTGGAATTTTTTATATATTAATATCGATAAAATTACAATGTGACCATTATATCAATATTTTGACAGTTCATATTGAGTTATCGTTTTATAATATCGTGTTTCGGTGTTCATGCTACGGAGGCAGTCCCTTAATTTATTTAAATGCAATTTTATTTTATATTTCATTATGTATGTTTGATGTATTACAATAAGGCCGCCTATGTGTATTGTGTTTTTTAAAATTTGTCAGACATGTCCTGTTGTTTGTAGTAGAGTTTATATCATTATTGGTTTTCGACAGTGGGGTACGCTCTTTTTAAGCTGCTGGAGTGGTGTACAGGCCAAGAGTATGACTATAGACCCTATTTGACCGGAGTCTTTTTCTGGTTAATTCTTAAAATGTGACAAGATCTTGTAAGCGCGGCTTATGTCGCGCGCTTATGTCTTGATGAATTGATCAAAAGAAAAAGGAGTGCCTAATGCAACTTGTACCGAGTTTTACTCGATCACACGCATTGAACGCGTAAACGCGAATTTGTATAGGATTGGGGCAGCGCCATTTAGTGCTAGGGCTCCACCTGCGTAAATGTTAGTGTTAACGCTTGCGTCGTAAGTCGTAATACACCTTATTGTATGCGTAAAATATAATGGCTAAACGTGGTGGCCACATCTGTGTAGTGTCAAAATCATCCCGTATGATAAAACGCGCAAGGACGCAGGTAGATAGCATAATGGAATGAGGCTTCGTCATCTAGTAGCCGCTAGATGGCGCTGCCTCAATGCCATACAAATTCGCGTTTACGCGTTCGAAGCATGTGATCGAGTAAAGCTCGATAAAACTCGCATTAGGCACTGTGAGGTTACGTGTTTTATATAAAACCCCCTTTTTATACTAATATCAAATGATTATTTGATTGTACAAATGTCATAGAAAAAAAACTATAAGTAATTAAAAGTCAAACAAAAGCGGTCATTTTCTATATATGTATAGTGGTAAAATTATATAGGTAGTCGAAATAATCGTAAATAAATAAATATCTCTTTCTAGTGAACAGTCCACATAAAGTGATGCGACTCGAACTGATTTTTACTCGAGTCACTCGAGTGATGTTTGAAAAACTCGCACTCAAGTGAAAAATATATAGACTTGTCTCTACTCGCATTCGAGTATATCCAAGTCTCTTGGTATTCACTCGTGCCCGAGTGAAACCGAGTCACTCGAGAGAAAACACCAAGGTCGAGAGAATTCAAAAATGGGTAGAGTCTGGCTAATGAAAGCTGAACCTAGCAAAACGCGGGAAATTTAAAAAAATTGGGGAGCAGTACTGAATATAGTGGAAAAACGGGGTTGATACTTTTTTTTATTAAATATTTATGTTTAGTTTCAACGAACTTCCAACAATGAGCCTTTTATAAAAAATCGCGGTATTTGAATTCAATGTAAAATAAAATTACTGTTATATTTCGACAGAAGTTAAGAAAAAATATTATTAAATATTGAAAACTAAGACATAGTTGTTAAAAATCAAAATACAATTAAAAAGTATTTTATTAACTGTAATAAAAATCAGGTTCTAAATATTCAACATCTATCTGATTCATCTGAACTGCTTGATTCATCATCATTGACGCTTATTATAAATTGCTCCATCTCTTCCGTGATCCTATCCCTGCTCTTGTACCAATTTTCAACGTAAAGCAAATGCTTTGTATTTTTTTGAATCTTTTTTTTTATAATTTCTTCTAGTTCCGCTGCTGACACAGACATGTTTTTGTTGGCAACCTTGTGCTTGCCTAAACTCCATTATCACCTCTCAGTATAGGGTTAAGATCATAATTGGATGGAGGAATTCTCAACATCTCATAACCATGCTCCCTTGAAACTTCGTCTTTCTCACATATTGACTCAGGTTTGTGTTTCTGTACCAAAACCGAAAGTTAAATTACAAAGTTACAAGTTTATTACAAAGTATCAAAATCACAATGTTCAACTAAACTACAAAGGGATAATACAATATCATGCAACTAGAAAAAATGACAGGTTCAGCTTTCGTTGACCAAACTAGAAAAATATATTGCCGTCGCACTGTGTATCCGAATAACTGAACTAGGGGCGCGATAGGGACAACTGCTGTTGGGACCGAAAATACCTATGAAAAGTACACAAAATATACGTTTCGTAGTCCTCTGTTTTCTCCGCGAAATATAGACCGATTTAATTACCTTTTGCGTTAAAAATTAAGGCAAGGCTTTTTCTGTGTTTCTATTTTTTGCTTTTTTCATATTTAGTCTTCTTCAATTTGTTTGCTGGACGTTTGAATACAGTAGAAAATTACGACGATTTTTAGGTTTTTGATAGTTTTAAATCTCTTTTAACAATTAACTTAATAAAAAAAGGAAAACATAGGGACATGCTTATAGTGGCCCTTGATTTTATTGAAAAAAAATAGAGCTACTAGTGCCATTATCCAGGAAACAGGGGACTACGTTTGTATAGAGTAACGGTCTGTACGATTTCCTCTTAAGATTCGGACTCCAATAGATTTATTGGCGCATAAGTAATTTATGGCACCAATCTACAGAGTCAATCATAAAGATCAAATCTCTAACCTCAGAACAATATTATTCTTCTGAGTCTCTAACAAACGTGGTAATGGTTCTCGGGTGTGGCAAGGGAATTTTCGGAAATCTTTGAACACCGCTTTGTTTCTATTTAAAAATAAAAGAATGTCTCCTTTGAGTAAATTTTACTATCTCTAGTTTGTAGAATAGTGAATAGTCCTCCAGGTAGGTACAAAAGTCCACTCTGAATAGTCGACACAGCGTCATGTGTTGCTACTCAGGGGTTCCCAAACTGGGGCGCGTGAAGACACGTCGGAGGGGGGGGGGGGGGGGCGTCAGCGCAAGAACAGTGAAAAATATAAATGTCTAAGTAAATAAAATCCATACATTTATTTTTTTAATTTTAGGTTGTAGATTTTTAACATCAACCTTGATGCTAAACTTAGCTATCCATTCATATAAAGCATGTTCTTTTATTGCAAAAATTCAGAGAATAGACGTTCTCATATCAAATTTTTAGCGTTCAGGTGGCTACAGACGTTCTCTTATCAAATGTTTAGCATTCAGTGTGGCTCTAAATTGAAACTTATAATGTTATGTTATATGATAGTTTTGTTTTGAATGTTATACTTGCTTTATTTTTCACATAGCCACAAAATTTACTGTGTTCGGGGGGCGTGGAAGGTTTTCATTTTAACAGGAGGGGTACAAAACAAGGTAGGGGCGTAGTACAAAAAAGTTTGGGAACCCCTGTGCTACTGCATTGACGATGAAATCTAAATACAAAAAAGGTACCAAACGTTCCTAAGCGGACGGAGTGTACTGAAAACGATCGCGATAGACTTTTTCTTAAAGTTGAATTGCTAATTAGACGGAGTAAACTGAGAGATCAAATGTTGCCATAACTTGCATATGGCAAATGGCAACACCAGCCTGCACGCCAAAATTAAAAGAAGAAGAAGAATGTTGCCACTTCTGATACAATGAAAATAGTGTTGTGCTAAAAATATTAACCCGATTGATTCATTTCAATTGATATCGGGGACAACCGCGGTGTTGATGGCGTGTCGATCTGTGTTAAGTTCTGTTCTGTTTTATTCTGTTTTATATTAAAGTGTCTATAGAAACGAATTATGGTTGTTACCTGTCATGTGTAAAATTATTTTGACGAATACATGTTTCACGCAGTAATATTCTTTTATAAGTTACTTATTCCTTTTGTAATCAATGATCAATTGCTTTATTCGTGGGACGAGTTAGGTGAGACAGTTCAGCCATTTCCCAATACAGAACAATTTGAAAGAGTAAGGGCAGACCTTTGCTCAATAATAAGTAAAAAAAGTCTGACAAAGTAAAATAACTTTGTTTAGATGCTATTAAACATGATGTAAGTACATAAAATTTTATTCTTTTTTAATAAAGATAATAACATCGTTCCTGTTTTATAATATTACAAAAATTTCATACGACAAACAAACTCAGTCTATTTTTTTGTCTCTCTATTAAATTTACAATTTTATTGAGATTTTGTCTTTTGCTTTTCACTTACATTCTTTTACTCTCGGCCACATACAATGCTCGATTTAATTTTGATATTAACATTCGAAGTATCATCGACACCAAGAAGGAACCATAAGTAACAAATTGAATTGTCACGAATCAAATACTACCATTATGATTTAAATAAAACAATATATGATGATGAGTGACTCGGACACTAAAAATCCACTTGAGTGACTAGGACACTCGAAAACAACTCGAGTGACTCTGGACAACCACTCGATTGACTCGAAATCTCGAGTGACTAGCGAGTGAAACAGTAAATTTACTCGAATGATTCGAGTAGTAAAAACGAACTCGAGCTGCATCACCCACAGCGGAAAAGTCCGGGTATTCCACTTGGATCCCCTTCCTGTCGTTGAAACACTCATTATGCGAATCATTCTGTCGACGAAACGTCCATAGGTGTAAGGTTCTGACGGTGAATCTTCCAGAAATGAAACGTCCTGTTGGGATCTGACCACAGGGGAATCGACCTTACATTCCCAGATAGCTGGTTGGTACAATCCCAGCCGATTGATCACTGAGACAGTTCGAAGTTGTTCTGATTAGTGAGTTGTGATTGCAGCTTGAAAAAACACACGACCTCGTTACGAATTGCACGAGAGTTGTCCCCAAGGTGGCAAATGGTGGCAAAGGCAACTTTTTTGAACTGTGTTAAATGTCAATATAGTATATTATGCAACTAGTGAACAAAGGACGGATTTAAAGCGAGGGCCATAGGTGAATCACGAGCGTAGCGAGTGGTTCAAATGTTAGAATCCTGAGCGATGTGAGTCCTTCGTGGCCCTCGGTACAAATCCGTTTTATTCAAGAGTGCATACTATACGAGTACTTTATTTATACCATGACTACGAGAAAAAGAAAGATTTAAGTGAAAACATTTTCCTATTGAAGTCGATACCAAACATCTCTTGGAAAAATTTAAACTACAATTATAAGAACGGGTTCAAAACGCATTTGACCAAAAACGCAAAAGGCCCATAGGCCTTTTGCCTTTGCATATTTAAAAATATTTCCGCAAATGACGCAACAATTAATGTAGTTAAAATTTGTCACCAACTTGAAAATAAAAATGTGATGTGTTATGTATTCTTATATTATTTATGTGTCTTGGAAGTCGGTTTTATTTTATAAATAAAAAAATTGAAGTGAAAACTTATGTTTTTTACAAAGCATTTTCGGCAAAGTATTATAGGTAAATGAATGTTCTATTTTTAAATTTGGATGTCGCTGTGGTCCGCCCACAAATCCATACTGTACCAGCGCGGTAGGAGACAGCTCGAACCCCCTTTTTGTCGCAGGCTTGTATGTCGTTTACCAGGACGACTCTATACCAGAGCCACCTGCATCCTGCATATGTTGACATAAAATAACTTCTGTCATACCTATGTCTGCCGCCAAGCAGCAGTGCTTGCATCACTGTGTTCCGGGTGCCCAGTGCGAGTTTTATCGAGCTCTAGTCGATCTCACGCATCGAACGTGTTAACGTGAATTTGTATGGAATTAGAGCAGCGCCATCTAGTAGCTTTTTTTTTTTTTTATTGCTAACGGTGGCAGACGAGCCAGTGGCCCACCTGATGTTAAGTGGTAACCACCGCTCATGGACATCTGCAATGCCAGGGGCACAGTTCTGTCACTGCCTACCTGGAGAGAAATGCTCTTCTTAAGCCTCGTTTGAAGAAGGACATATCGTAGCGCTGAGGAAACATCGCAGCTGGGAGTTCGTTCCAGAGCCTACACGTACGTGGAAGGAATGAACGCTGAAACCGAACTGTACTAGACGAGATTGGTTCCAGGTAATATGGATGAACTCTACTGCGATGGCGGGTGGTGCGATGGTAAAAAGGTAAAGAGGGCACCATTGCAAACAGTTCCTCAGAGCACTCTCCGTTAAAGAGCCGATAGAGCACGCAGAGAGAACCAAAGTCTCTCCTTTGCTCCAGCGTCTCCATTGAGGCCGTGATATTGGGATCACCGACGATGCGGAATGCACGCCTTTGCAGGGAGTCAAGAGGGTCGAGCTGATATTTGGGAGCTCCCGCCCAGAGGTGCGAACAGTACTCCATATGCGGCTGGTATGAAATGAGACAGCATCATCTAGTAACTACTAGATGGCACTGCTCTAATTCCATACAAATTCGCGTTTACGCGTTCGATGCGTGTGATCGAGTAAAGCTCGATAAAACTCGCACTCCAGACAATGACATTGCTAGTGTACTTGACGTCATGTCACAAGTTGGTAACGTACGTTGGTGACCTTGAAGGGGTTGTAGATTTCCAAGTCTTACAGGATCCACACGTACTACAGGCGACTGTAGCCACCTACCATCAGGTAGGCAGCCTGCTCGCCTGACAACTTTGTTGTATTAAAAAAATACTTACGACCTGAAACTCAAAAATCTTTATTCCATATAGTCCTTGACGTTATATAGACGTTGGTTGAGCGTCGATGGCGGTGTATCCTCGGCACTGGACTATGCTCCGAGTAGAATCGGGAGCCCCGCGATCGATTCCGCCATGTGTTTTTCGTTTTACGAATTTCATATGTACATTTATCTGACGCTCCTACGGTGAAGGAAAACATCGCGAGGAAACCTGCATACACCTGCGGAAATAATTCAAAGGTGTATGTGAAGTCAACCAATCCGCACTGGGCCAGCGTGGTTTGACTAAGGCCTAATCGCCCTAACTAGTGAGGGTAGGCTCATGCCCCTCGGTGGGGACGTATATGAGCTACGATGATGATAATTATGAATATAGACCTTTGGGACACAGCAATGCAGCAGATGTAGGTAAGACAGGTATCCACGCAGATAACTGAGGTAGACTCAGTACCTCGAGTATCCCTCTGTAAAGCTTTCTTGTAAGTCTGTTTCTTGAGTCGAAGTTACATCTCTTTGAAAGTTGACTACGCGCAGGACAAAAATAAAACTCCAGCCATGAAATGTTAAGATTACTTTTTATAAAATTAAAACTGGGGGCTTATTATGTAACTCACAATCAATTACGAAAGCTTGTGATTTGACAATCATTGCTACGTCAATACAAAACTATGTGCCGATTGTCTTTTGTGAAGCAGCGATGGATGCACACTGACTGTCAAAATTGAAAGCGATCCTAATCGATTTGGAGTTATACAATGACGGCCTTATTAATAAATTTAATCTTAAATCATTCTCGGAATTCATTCAGTTGCCGTAGCCCTAGGGCTAAGTTGAATAGACCGCCTACTTGGGTATACTCTGGTCTACAAGCGGCCGTTCCACTTCTGTCCCCATACCCGGTTCAACCTCCATCCGAAATATCTCCGCCGCTGACGTCACGTTTGGGATCGGAAAGTGCCCGGGGCAGTCCCCTCTGGCCAGGTGGATCGACCACATAGTTCGGCAAATCGGACTTAGCGAACTTTTATATCCACCAGGACCGCGAAGTGCCAGTCCAATCGCAACACGATTACCTAACACCCCTTACACAAAAGCCACACGCAATTTTTTCCGCAGTCGTTCCGCAGAGATGACTTAAGGTGCGGAAAAAATAGCACGAGGCTGTCACATGCTAATGTCATTTCCATACATTTTTTCTGCGGAAAAGTTAGCGCGTGGCTTTTGTCTAAGTGGGCTGTTCATCTGATTTGCCAAACGTGATGATTGTAAAGCTCTCGTAGTCCGATTTCCAATCTCCACGAACAATATTGTGGAACAATATTGTGGAGAACACGGAACAGCTTATCCGAAGATGGCACAAGAGGTTAAATTTATTAATAAGCCCAAAGGGATTGGACTTAAATTAGGTTCCTAATTACAGCTCCGTATGCTGCGACGGGAACTTCTTGAGCACAGCATGGTATAGGTTGTAGAATGCGTACACAGACACGCTGATGATGACGATCAGGGAGCCTCCGAAGACGAAGCTGAGGAAGTTGCCATTGATCATAGTCGTCCCCTGGAGACTCCGCGCGTGACCCTGGAACAGATCCTTGGTGCCGGCGCCCGCTGCCCTCCTCTCCTCCATCACTTTCTTCATTGCAGATAAACGCTCTTTAAGCTCGTCTATGGATTCCAGTGTCACCTCATTGGCTGAAAATAACAATTATGTGATTAGCGGTGATTTTAAACAATCCACAGACTAGCTTTTTCCCGCGACTTCGTCTACGGGAATCTATACTAATATAATAAAGTCGAAGAGTTTGTCTGGTTTAACGTGCTAATCTCGGGAACTAATCTTCGTTCGAATTGATTTTTTTTTGTGTTAGCTCATTTATCGATAAGGAGGTAACTCATTTCTATGTCCTACGTTAAAAATTGAATTCTCTGCCAGCACACGTGTTTCCCCCTTTTTACAATTCCTTTAAAAGGTGAAAAAGCACTTTGCAGGTCGGCAAGGTGAGGGTGGCTAGTGCGACGTGTAATCACTCTCCCGCACTAGCTATCTTCGCATTTGTACTCTATTTCCACTTACCACCAGGTGGAATGGGGTCATTCCACCTAGGCCTTCTATAAGTGTTCTATAATTCTATACTTTACTTTACTATATTATAAAGCTGAAGAGTTTATTTGTTTGGTTGGTAGAATGCCCTAATCTCAGTAGGTACTGATTCGAATTGAAAAAAATATTATGTAAAAATATTATTAGGAGTCTGTATCAGTTATAGTTAGGATTACTAGCTGAGCCCGCGAACTACGTTTCACCAGTAAAATACTAATGTCACTATTAAAAAAATGGGGTTGATGTTAAGAAGGGTAAAAATTTAGGGTTATAAGTTTTCTGATACCAAATCATAATAAATTTGAAAATACAATTTTGTTCAGAAAAATATCTGCAGCACCACCCTTATCACCTAAGAGGTATAAAAATAGCTTTCGACCTATTCTCAGACCTACTAAATATACACAAAAATCGGTCAAGTTGTTTCGGAGTAATTAAGTAATCACATTGTGCCACAAGATTTGATAAATGAATAAATGACCATTATAAATACCCCACTCAATATTCGCTTAAATCTTAATTTATGTTTGTAAAAATTATAATAGAGTGATTTAAATAAATTAATACCAACATAAGAGTATAAATTATAAGTGCAACATGTGCATATTTATGTTTAAAAATATAACATGCACGCTTCAATGAAAACAGATAATAAAAATTAATCCTTTACCGATAACGATACATTTATCAAGCTGTAACTTGCCGATAACCTATCAACAAAAATATCTTTGCAAATGAACAAACGATAATATATATCCTATATAAATGGATAGGTATATTATTCCAAATTTACTTAGTTCTAAGGACTCACTTTCTGGATCTCTATCGGGGTTCATTTTCTTTTATTTCTCGTTATAAAACCTCACTAAAAAGTTCACTTGAGCAGTCTTTTGTTTATAAATAGGTTCCTAACTCAGATCATCTGTGAATCTGTGGTTTCCAAAATGGTGGCGCATGCGTGGCGATGGCGCGGGCCGGGATAGGCGGGATATTATTGATCGAGCGCCCGGGAACTCCTAGCTGGGATAGGTCTAGATTTTATAGATGTCTGGCACACTGAATGGTAGGCAGATCTTAGAGCTTTAAGCCTAAATAAACTGACTATTTTTAATCTTTACCGATTTTGCAGTTATTTATATGATAGTCAAGAGACAAACACGCAATGGAACGTTCGTATATTCCGTAGCGTAAGACGTATTCCTCAGGGTTCCATTTTAGCTCCGCTATTATTTATATATCAGAAATTTTTTAATCAAATCTGTTTTTCTAAGTATAATTTCTATGCCGATAAAGTACATATACAAGTTTATTTTTTTTAATTATCACAAAAAATTTGTGTGCTTGTTCAGGCAAGCAAACTGAACAACTTTCACTATAGGGCCAACTTTGAAATCGCAAAAAAAAATCAGCTGTTACATACAAATGTTCAACATTTACTGATCCAAGATGTATGGAACAGCTGATTTTTTTTGCGATTTTAAAGTTGGTCCCATAGTGAAAGTTGTTCAGTTTGCTTATCTGAACAAGCACAGATTTATTTTGTGATAATTAAAAAATAACCTTGTATACATATACACGGTTATTTTTTTATCACCCTGGAAAATTTAAGGGACGCTTCACGACATGGTATTAGAATGATTTAAATAACAAAAATAACTCACTTAATTTTATTTATTTTTTTTAAAAATCCAAAAAATGCTGCACTAGTTGAGAGCAGCATCTACAGAGATTTTTTATTTTTTTTATATATTATTTTTTATTTCATTTTTTAAATTTTTTATATAATATTGAATGTGTCCTGAAGCGCCCCTAAAATTTTTCAGGGTGATAAAAAGATAACCGTGTATAATATGTACACATGAACCCGAATGAAGACTACATCTACTGTTAGTGAAATCAACTATTTTGAGTTAGAAATAATAACAATTTTGTCTAGTTATAATATGCACTGTCTCTAAACCTTCAAAAGTCAAAATTTTTGATGTAGATTCAAAACAGCAATTCGAGACTACTGCATTCCGTTCCATAGCAATATGCCCATAAACGGTTAGTGTTGAATATGTTAGGTACTTTAGCAAGAAGCCTTGGTATCCTCGTGTGTAATATCGTTTCGTAAATTATGTAGTAGGTATTGTACAAAATTGATTATTTCCCTTAAAACTTTATATAAAAATAGATATCTTCCAGACTCGGTGAAATGTGTAGGTGCAGTACTTTTGAGGGTTTTGCTTTCGTATTTTTTTATCAATTTAACGTTAAGCATACACAATTGGCCTCAACTACAACTTTACTCATAAGTTTATTTCCTGTTAAGAATAACCACCTTCGCAGTAGTACGTAGTAACTATTAAGTAATCTGTGGTAGTGCTTTGCAGTAAGACCACCTTGTGTTTAAAAATTGTTCTGTTAATTAATGTTAGTAGATTTTTTACAAACTGCATGTTAGTTTTTATAGAAAGCGCCATCTATGTTCTCTTGTGTGAATTCCTATGACAGTAACCCCATTGGTTAACATTTTGTGGGTGACTCTGCGCAAGAAGCTTTCGTACTAAATCTTGAGATGTCGCTGTATGCACTTATTGTTACTTCTCAATAAAGGCAACTAACGTAAACAATATCACAGATAATATAATACTACAATATATAATAAAGACGTAATCGAAAGAAGTATATATTTTTTATATAACATGGAACTGAAAATTATGCATCGCGACCTTAGGGGCCGACAAGAATTTAAGAAAAGAGTATCACTCTTTGTCAGATTTTGTCATACGCGAAGTAATAACTTAAGTCCATAGGGATGAAGTAATTATTAATAGAAAAACTTATTATTTTGGGCAATGACAATAGTAGATTGTATGATATGAGAGTAGTATTGTTACGGCGAGGGCGCTACTTTGAACCACGAGCGAAGCGAATCCTAAGTGCAGCGAGGGATTCAAAGTACAGCCGGCTTCAAAAGTAGATAAGCATTTTTAGCATATTTAGAACCATGTCACACCAACTATTTCTTTTATTTAGTATGGTTACACCTATATTGCATTGTTAATAGTTGGTGTGACCTGGTACTAAAATAGTTATCTTCTTTTGAAGCCGGCTGTACATCGCCCGACGTAAAAATAATTTGCACTCGAGTCTTATACTCTACTTTTCATCCGCTTTCTATGACAACATAAATAAGAGACGGTATTATGTAATTAATGAATATATTTATTTAAAAAAAATATGTGAATATAAGTAATAGTTATTGTTTCAGGAGTTAAAGCATCGTCACTTTCATAACTCGAACTCGACGTAGAACTCATTATTTTTGCAAAATACAACAAAGTAAGTAAGTATGTACTAATAACATGAACAGAGACTTAATTCGCGCGCTTTTGTTTTTTTTTGGGAATAATAAACCGATCGAATAAAAAAACAGGTAGCGACTGATGATGAGATACTATTTTAATAACTTGAGCGGTATGAAGTTGACTAAGCGAAAAATGAACTAAACTGACGACGAATATTAATTACCTAATAATAAAATCCAGAATGAGCTTACAAAAAGTGTGTTTAGAATAATCGATTTTGGATATTAAAATTTTAAACGTGTGTAAATTACTATGTGAGCGACTAGAAATACAGAGACGGCATCATTTGGTATAAAAAAGGGCAGGGGGACGGGGGGGCTCGGGGGGTGAAGCCCCCCGCCATCACAAAAGAAAATAGGGGACAAAATTGCCTACTGTAGGTTAGGTTAGATTCAGAACATGACCATGCGTAGCGGAGCGAGCGAAGCGAGCGCAGCGTCATACCTACTATTCTATGGGAACATATACCACTGAAATCATATTATTAAAATCTTCCAATTTTTCCATCTTTTAATTCTTAAATAGCTTCAAGGTGCGGCACAAACATGATTAACTTATACACAACCCAACCTTTTCCCATACATTTTGAGATTAGGTTTGTGAAAGTGTTAAAAATTAATATCTCGAAAACTATGCATCGCCGAGAGGGGGGAGAGTGGTACAGGGGGTGGCTCCAATCCTCCTCTCGTTATTAATTTTCTAAAATTAATTACAATGATTTAAAAGAAATTAGAGCCAAAGTGCTCTGCTCGTTATGGTATTTTTCAATGTGGTTTTTCTATTCGAAACACCTGATTTAAGATAAAATGACGCTCAACATAAATAAATAATTTGCCAAATACTGAAAAAAATGCAGGACATAATATTGTTTGAATGTCACTCAAACAAATATTAGGTCGCTCAAATATTATGAAGCTTCTCATTTTGTATTTGAAGTAACTCGAATGAATGTTTATAAGTTACTGTTCTGTTCATTTGTCGTCATTCGCAGTCAGTCGCTCACTTAGTAATACAATAACCCAAATTAATTATTTTTGTATCTTAAATTTTTTTATTTACAGTCACTCGTTTAAATACTACCCTTTTTTTCAGTTAGGCACCGCGGGGGCAGCCGCCGTGCAGCCAACACGTACCAGCCAGTAATTCATACAATTTGCGTTCGATTTCTATGAATGATATATGTTCTAAATCTCATTCCCGCCCGCTAAAAAGTTCTTAACAGAAAATGAGCTCCTTTGCTCCCACTTATAGAGGAAGAGAGCGACACTTTTCGATTAGAAGGGGTGAAAAAGAAATTATACAGCCACACATCGATACTAATAAAATGCTCTGCGGCCATACAGTGTTCGCCCCAACACCAACAGCAGTGAAAAAATGCTTTTCGTATAATTAGACGTTAGTAAATACTGTACGTCTACATCAATTACTACGAACAAGCTCCAAAATCGAATTATATACCAAAAATGAATCAGATTTTAAGGTTAGTTGAAGAAACACTTTATTTCGTTAGAGCAATACACATAATCCATACCTATACAATTATTAAAATAATAATTACTGCAATCAATTAAAGAACGTTATTAAAGTAGTAGCCACGTAGTAAAGAATAAGAAATCTAGAAATTCTAAAGCAAGTCAAAAACACAACGAACTAACAAGCGACCGTTCTGTTTTGTCCTTTTGCAGGTAACCCAAAACAAATTAATCAATACTTTTGGCTTTATTTCACACAGTAAACTCTAAAAACAGTGTTTTATCCTAAACTTGAGTTTGGCAGTAATGGTTGTAATCGCGACCGATTGCCATTGCCTAAAGAAGTGAAAGTGAACAAGCGACAGCGCGTGAGCAGTCAATTGACGTGTGTCAATATTATAAATTGTGAAAGAAGTTATGAAAAACATAATTTATACAAATAAATAAATGTTCATACCTACATAAAATCGACACAGTTTTTATCAATCGAGCAAAGGTAACAATAATCATTCCTTTATTTTACTTCATTTGGTTTTGTTTCTGAAAGTACTTTTAAATATTTTTGTTTTATCCGTCGAATACATGTATTTTTTGTATGTATTGTTTTTTTTTTAAAAAACGTCGCCCCACACTAGGATTTTCTCCTGTGTCGTGGGTGCAGTTACAAACATAGAATATTACATGCACAGACGCCCAGACCGAAACAAATTCATGTAGGTCATACAAAATATCTGTCCCGAGCGGGAATCGAACCCGCGACCCGTTGCGCAGTAGGCGATCACTCGACCTCTGCGCTAACCGTAATAAAATATGCATATAATTATTACGTAAATCAAATCTTTGTTGGTCATGGGGCGATTTTCGACATTGTCCTTTATGAACTTAACAAATAAAACTCATTTCTTTTTTCAAAATGGAAATAAGTATTTTATTAGAAACTGATTTGACAGTCACAAATACATATAAACATTTACGTATAAATGTCACGGCATTACAGCGCTTAAATATTGTGCGCGGAAAAAAGGTGGGAAAGCCAACACAAATATTATGTTTTTGGAATATTAGCTTTGTTCTACTTTCCTCGTATTCAAAATGAAAAGTAGAGTGTACACATCATCAACAGTTCATATACGTCCACACCGAGGGGCTCCTAAACTAGGGCGATTAGGCCTTAGTCAACCACGCTGGCCAAGTGCGGGTTGGTTGACTTCACACACATCCTGTAAAGAATTTTTTTCTTCACAGGTGTGTGCAGGTTTCCTCACAATGTTTTCCTTCGTCGTAAAGGCGTCGAATAAACGTACATATGAATTCAAAATTTGAAAACACATTGGTACGTGGCGGGGTTCGAACCGCTACCTCCCGATTGGAAGGTGACGACCTTACGCACTACGCCATCGAGGCTTTTTTGTAAGCTCTCGGGTAAACTCTCGAAAATATCTCGACTAGGGAATGCAATCTCGTTCTCGCGAGATCTCGGCCTTTTTTAGCGAGATTGATCTCGGACGAAAAAAAGGCGAGATCTCGCGAGTTTAACGAGATTGTACTTGAGCATAAAATAGTGTAATAGTCTGACTAATTGGTATATGTTGTTAATTAATCTGTAATATCTCATGGATCTACTGAGTAGAAATAGTTTGATTACTTTCATTTAATTGATAATAATATCTCAGTTTAATAGTCAACTCAACTTAGATAATAAGTTTCATTTTTTTTTGACTTCTCGTTGTTTTGTTTGTTATAAAAGATCTGTTTAATTACTAAAAGATTTTTGTTTGATATTAGAAGAGAAAACTGGTTGTTTCTTTTATTTGTTATTTGATAGATACGTATGTCAAAGTTTACTACTTAGAAGTTTATTAAAAAATTATAGACAGATACGTTAAACAATGTTTGATGCATAAAAGTCTATTGAAAAAATTCGTGAAAATAAATGTTTATCTTATAATACTTATAATATTTATTATTTTTTTCCTAATTTATTCAAATATTGTGATTATTTGCAAAAAAACACACCAAACTGCTAATCTCGCGAGATCTCGAAATTGGCGAGATCTCGCAGTATTGTTATTCATAAACTCGCGGGATCTCGCTTGAGCCTCAATCTCGCGAGATTTGCATTCCCTAATCTCGACTGTAATGGATGCTATTCATGGGTGATTTATTAACATTAAAACTGTTTGAAAACTTTGTTGCAGACAATGTTTAATCATTTCGTAATATAACCATTAGTTTCTTCTTTATAAAAATCTTCCTTTATATTAAAATAAACTTCTGACAAAATAATTTAAGGTAGGTAACAAAAGGGTTTTTTAAACACTTCCTTCTTAAGTAGAATGATGCAAATCATTTTAAAAACGAATCATTTTAATAGGTATGCAAAATGTCAGCTCAAATTTTGAAATATGTTTTTATTTAGATAATGATTCTCATCATAATTATTTATAGAAACATAATTAGGCAAGTTAAATAAAATCTTGCGAAATGTATAGTCGACAACATATCTAGCTTTACACTTACTCTCGAAAAGCAGCGCTATTACGAGCTATATAAGAGGAGACTAAAGGCCAATTGTACTATTGTGGTTTATTCCTAAAATGTAAAACATGAAGGTAAAATAAAGAAAAGTTAGATTGCAGTTTAATTTTATTACAGTTCCCACAAGTATAATATGGACATCAATAAGTATGGCAATTCTGAATTATTATTAATAATCTCTATACTTAATATACTTCGAAAAAGTTCAATAGCAAAAAAATCTTACACGGCCGATCCAAGGATCCAGTCAGTGAACAGTCCATATCACGTCACGTTCTACATTAATTGTACTACGAAAACTTTTTAAAAGGAAACACTAAAGCCCGCTACATACGAGACGTGATTTTCCCCGGACGGAGGGGATGAAAAATGTATACTAAGTGCATACGTGACGGACGAAAGGACGGAACGGGGACGTAGCACAATATCGTCAGGGTATAATATCGGCAGGGAAAAGCATCGTTGGCCTCAAAGTTTTGCGTGCCATTCCGTGCGTGTCATCCCGTCCGTAATACGTTTCCCCATGCTGCATCGTTCGAGGACAATCCCGTCCTGTACCTACGTCCCGGCTTAAGGCGCATAGTAACGTCAATCATAAAAAATCACTGCAGAAAAAACCGGTTCTCTTCATAAATATTGAATACAAAAACCATTAAAAAAAGATATGTTATTATTAAACGCATTCTTTAGAGGATGGTCTTTTTAATTTTTTGATAAATTAATGAAAACTTGGTTAAAATGTGACCCAAACATGCCTCGATTTTAAAACTATAAACCTCATCGCTTCGTAAATATTAGGTTAAATCACATACTTTCGATTTCAATAAATAAAGTGAACACTATTCTAGGGGATGGTCTTTTTAGATATTTCTTATTCGCCTTTTTTAATTTTTTATTGAAATAATTCATCTTACGCGTAAAGGTTTGCTTGAATATTCCCCTCACTCTCACTCACTCACTCCTATGTAATCAGTGCGGGACGATCGACGCAAGGTCATTGGGAGCACTATGCGCCTTAAGGCCGAGAGAATTCAAAAATTACTGGGTACCGTGACTTTATATCTTATGTCACAAGCTGGCAACGTACACTGTGGTTCTTGTGGGGGTTGCAGTTTTGCTGCGATTCTCACAAGAGCCACATGTATTATAGATGACTTACCACTTACCACCAGGTGGGCAGTTTGCTTGTTTGCCAAGTTATTAGTTTAATAAAATTAGGTATCTACACGAAATAGACGATTTGTAGTCCTGTTTTTTCCTCTAAAACTAGACCGATTGAATAACTTCTTTCTAAAAATTGAAGAAAGGCGTTGGTCGTATTTCTATTTTTTATATTTTTTATATAATCCTGTCAAAGTTCGCTGGACGATTGAATACAGCGGAAATTCTGACCAATTTTCTTAGGCTTTTGAAGGTTTTAATCTCCTTTAATAATTGTCCTAATAAAAAAGGAAAACATGAGAACATGCCAATAGTGGCAATTGATTTGGAAAAAAATAGAGTATCTTTTGCCACTATCTAGAATGGAAACAGGGGACTACATCTATATAAAAAAAACTACCAATATGAGTTCCTCTACAAACAGTTGCTTCTTATACAGCCGTTTCAAGAATCCATTCAGTGTACATTGACACTTTAGTGCTCACTCCAGGGTAGTGCGCACGTGCGCAGCCCCGACCCCAGGAGACGATGCCGACCAGTATTCCATCGTAGTACATCGGCCCACCAGAATCTCCCTGGCAAGCGTCTTGACCGCCAACACCGTCGATACCAGCGCAGATCATGTTCTCGGTGATCTTGCGGTTAGAGAGGAGAGAAGTGTACCGCTTTTGGCAGACCGAACGGCTGATGGTGTAGATTGTGACGTTACGGAGGATCGGCGACATCGATCCTCCTTCCTGTGGATGACAGAACCAATAAACAATTAAGCACTCATATTCTCAGACAAGGCAAATTCTTGGATTCGATATTATATTGTTATGATAAATAATAGACTGACATACAAAAACAAACCATAAATTGAGGACTGTACCAAAACGTCAAGAGGACAACTTTTCCGTGCAGACTACGATCTAATTTCAAAATTAGCACAATGCTGATTACATTTTCGTTATTTCGATAAATAATTATATTAGGTCTACCAATAGGCCTACTTCATGAAGGGAGATCTACCACCACGCTGCTGGCCCAGTGCGGGCTGGGAGCATCACAGTCCTTTTTTAACCGACTTCAAAAAAAGGAGGAGGTTCTCAATTCGATGCGTATGTTTTTTTTTGTGTGTATGTTACGCGATTACGCCGCCAATTGTGGACCGATTTTCAAAATTCTTTTTGTATTCGATAAAGTACACTCCAAGGGTGATCCCAAGGTCACCAATATCAGGATTTGATGATCTCCTACAAAGTCTTAAAATTTATCATCGACTTCAATTAAGAAGTGTGATGTTGTCTGTACCTATTCTTATATTATTTTTAACCGACTTCAAAAAAGGAGGAGGTTCTCAATTCGATGCGTATGTTTTTTTTGTGTGTATGTTACGCGATTACGTCGTTAGTTGTGGACCGATTTTCAAAATTACTTTTTGTGTTCGATAGAGTATACTCCAAGGGTGGTCCCATGGTCAACAAAGTCAGGATCTGATGATGGGATCCCATGAAAACTGAGGAAAACCCTTAAATTTTAAGGTGTGTCCAACGTGTTTTATGTGTATGTTACGCGATTACTCCGCCAATTGTGTACCGATTTTCAAAATTCTTTTTGTATTCGATAGAGTATACTCCTAGGGTGGTCTCAAGGTCACCAAAGTCAGGATTTGATGATGGGATCCTATGATAATCAAGAGAAACGCTAAATTTGGTATTAAAGTGAGCTGGTTTCTTTCACTAAAAAGATTTCAGACACTAAAAAGTTAAAAATAGAAAATATTTTACAAAAAATAAAAACCGACTTCAAAAACACTGAAAAGTTAAAAAATATTTTACAAAAAATAAAAACCGACTTCAAAAACACTGAAAAGTTAAAAATAATATAAGAATAGGTACAGACATCACACTTCTATATTGAAGTTGGTGCCAAACGATGATCTCCTAGAAAGTCTTAAAATTTGGCACCGACTTCAATATAGACGTGTGATGTCTGTACCTATTCTTATATTATTTTTAACTTTTCAGTGTTTTTGAAGTCGGTTTTTATTTTTTGTAAAATATTTTTAACTTTTTAGTGAATGAAATCGTTTTAGTGAAAGAAACCCTAAGCGTTTCCCTCGATTTTCATGGGATCCCATCATCAGATCCTGACTTTGGTGACCATGGGACCACCCTTGGAGTATACTCTATCGAACACAAAAAGAATTTTGAAAATCGGTCCACAACTAACGGCGTAATCGCGTAACATACACACAAAAAAAAACACGCATCGAATTGAGAACCTCCTCCTTTTTTGAAGTCGGTTAAAAATAATATAAGAATAGGTACAGACAACATCACACTTCTAAATTGAAGTCGATGATAAATTTTAAGACTTTCTAGGAGATCATCGTTTGGCACCGACTTCAATATAGAAGTGTGATATTGTCTGTACCTATTCTTATATTATTTTTAACTTTTCAGTGTTTTTGAAGTCGGTTTTTATTTTTTGTAAAATATTTTTTTTAAATCTACAGAGTACAACGCAATCAGGTAAATTTGGCTTGTGTCTCGGAGGTATTCGAACTCCACACAACTTTAGTTCGTGAATGTTTCTTATTAATGTCTTACCTTAGTAGCACCCCAACCAGCATGGACGACGGGCAGGTTTTCAGGCAACTCCGTCCGGGGCCAAGCGATGGGCACCGGCTCCACTACTTCAGAGTAAACAAGGTCCTCGCTCAACCTAACGACCGTGATATCCCCGTCGTTGGTCTTGGTGTTGTATGTGGGGTGATTGGTGACGCGATCCACGTACACGATGTGGCCGCCGACGTTCCTGTTGCTGCTGCCGGCCCTGATTCGGCGCGAGGCGATGTTGAATAGTCTGGGAAACAAAAAATATTAAAACTTGGTTTATGAGACGTGTGACAGGGGCCTCCCCTGCGCCAGTCGCCTGATGCGGGTCGACTTCTTGGTAGGAGGTGCAACTCCCGACCTTCTGTCGCCACTCGATGCCGATACACGGTCGCAAAGACTCGACATTCCACGGTAGCAAGCCCGCAAGAACGCAGGCCGCTCCGTGGAAGACCGTGCGAAACGCTCGCACGAAGGCCACCATACGGTGGCGACTGGCGAGACTCGGTACAAAACCCTACACCAACCCAGTAGCGTCTGGGTTTTCAGATATAGACCAGGAAGGAGTACAGGATATTTGCGTACCTATATATCGGAACAGTGAAACGACGTAACAGACTTTACACAGTAGGTACGTGGAACAGGCTGTCCACCTACAGATAAGTGGTTTCAGTTTTGCCCATAGTCCCTATAAGATGTGGTATAAAATGTCAAGACATAGCCTCCAATAACTTCGCTGCTTTTCTTACCCTTCGAACCGGAACAGAAGAATGCAAACACCGCTGCTTGGTGGCAGAAATAAATGAATCGAGGTACTCGCACAATCGACTCTATGCAGTTCTGACCTGAGTCTCTCTGGTAAAATGTCCAGCGTTTGTACTCACGCCCCATCGAAGCAGTGGGCAGCAGAAACCACGTAGCGCCTGTTGACGATGCTAGCGGCACAAGCCTGGGTCCAGGTCGAGCCGGACCGATAGTCCACCTGCACGATGGACGGGTACTTGTCGATCGATGTAGGCTGCCCGCCGACGATGCGCGTGGGTCCGGCGCGGGCCGCAGCTGTTCAGAGGTCAACAGTGATATTAAGATATAATGAGATAAGATACGCGGATTAGTTACGGAAAGTGAAAATATATATTAGTCCGAGGGTTCCGTATATACAAACTTATCTATGTAAGTTTAGAATTCCAATCTATTGATGATTTTTTCCTTAGGTTATATATAAATGTTATAAGACCTTGGTTTTTACCAAATTTCATGTGTCCAGGTGAACGGGAAAGTAGTACCATAGGTTTTGATTCCCTTGTAAAATCGCAAATTACGAAAATTTGCGACATAATTGGTCGATTATGCATTGTCGCAAGTACCTGATTACTTAAAAAAAACAAAGTATCTGTGCAATAGTAATTAGTAATCTCCCAGACGAATAATTAATAAAATTGAATCTCTATTAAATCAATGCTCCGCTTTTAATTAGTTGAGTCATGAGCTTGTATAACCCATGCTATATTAAATGTAATAATGGTTTATTCGCCTCCGTAGTCTAGTGGTTAAGACCACCAGGTATTGATCGGGGGGTTCAGAGTTCTATTTTCCATGGGGCAGAAAATTTTCTGCTCGGTTTGTTTGGTGTTAGGATTTTTGAGCCCGCCTCGTACTAGCACCGTCTTACCTAAGTTTGTCGCCATAATAACGATGTAAATAGCATTGTTGTGTTCCAACAATTAGATGTAAGATAGCCAATCCCTCAGTTGTTGCCAGTGATGACATACGGAACTGAGGCGTGGCCACTTACAATGAGTCTCATAAGAAGGCTCAAAGTCACTCAAAGGGCATGGAAAGGGCTATGCTCGGGGTTTCTCTACGTGATCACATCAGAAATGACTAGATCCGTATAAGAACTAGAGTTACCGACATAGCCCAAAGAATTGCAAACCTTAAGTGGCACTGGGCAGGACACATCGCTCGTAGCACTAACGGCCGTTGGGGCGGAAAGGTCCTCGAGTCGCGGCCGCGTACCGGGAGATGCAGTGTTGGTATGCCTCCCACAAGGTGGACCGACGATCTGGTGAAGGTCGCGGGAAGCCGCTGGACGCGGGAGTCACAGGACCGATCGGTATGGAGATCCATGGGGGAGGCCTATGTCCAACAGTGGGCGTCTCTTGGCTGATATGATGATGATGATGATGATGAGTCCAGTTGGTTGGTGTTAGGATTTTTTAACCCGCTTGGTTAACTGGCACCGTCTTACCTAAGTTTAAAGTTTGTCGCCATAATAACGATTTAAATAGCATTGTTGTGTTCCAACAATTAGAGGTAAGATAGCCAATTCCTCAGCTGTTGAGGAGTCCTGGTGAAGCTCGCCTTATCGTCACTTACCATCAGGTGAGATGAAGGCCAAGAGCTTCCCTGTCGTATATAATAAAATGTAACTATAAAATTTGAAAACGCATAATCCTACTAATATTATAAATGTGAATGAAAAAAGTGTGGATGTTTAGATGTTTGGATGTTTATTACTCAATCACGCAAAAACGGCTGAACAGATTTTGATGAAATTTGGCATGCATGTAGCCTTTGACATGGAAAAGAATATAGGCTACCTTTTATCCCGATTCCTTAAGTAGTTCCCGGGGGAAAATTGAAAATTGTTGTCTATAAAATTGACGAGCAAACTTTTGACCCAATTCTGAAGTCCACGCAGACGAAGTCGCGGGTAGAAGCTTGTATTGTATAAGTCACACTACCACGGGAGCTATAGACATAAATGAAAGTAAGGATGGATAGCGTGAAGGAGGATAATATGCGTGACTGCGTGACAGGAATGACGTAGACATGACGTATGATAATTAATAAAAGCAGAAAACGTGTTGCGGCGACCCCACATGAGAGGTGGAAGATGAGGGTGATGATGATAATAGCCATATTAAGTAGCATTTCAGACACTGAAGCTGCAATACGACGCCAGGAGCTAGAAATTGAAGCGGAGCTTATTCGAAAAAAGCTAACCGCCGACCTAGCCGCCGCCGAAGATGGCAGTATGCTGGAAGAAGAGACCGAACCGGCGGAAAACCACGAACGAATTGAGGCGTGGCTACAGGAGACTTCGAGGCAAGAGGAACAAGTGCATCAAGTGCTCGAACCGGAACCCGTACTCGCATCGGTGAGACGCGACATAGTTAGACCTAGGGAGGTTGAAATCGCTACTCCAGTCGCGCACCGAACGAGACTACGGTAGGAAGAAACAACCACACCACGTGATCGCGAGCACTCGAGAGGACGGGCTATTGAACATTTAGCCGGCACGCTCGACCACATGATGAGGTCGCGACCGCCGCCGCGTCAAGCCACCGACCTGCCACTATTCTCGGGATCACCGCTAGAGTGGCTGCAGTTTGCCGCAGCAATGCAAGAAACGACGGCCGTGTACTAGGTTTCGAAAGTGGAAAACCTTGCGCGCCTCCGTAACTGTCTGCGAGGCGAAGCCAAGGAGTCCGTCGCGCCGTTACTGAGCACCGCAGCGCATCCTGACGTCATCATGAAGACGCTGCAGCAGTGTTTTGGCAGGCCTGAAATATTGATCGACGTCGCGTTCGAAGACCTAAAGAAACTACCGAAGCTCGGCTCGACTGCGATAGAACTCAACACCTTCGCAGTTCGAGTACAGAACGTCGTAGCCGTGCTTAACAACGTAGAAAAGAACTATCTACATAATCCGCTGCTCGTAAGAGAAATCTTCGAGAAGCTTAGCCCGCATCTAAAGACGAAATGGTGCGACTACGCCGAAGAACACAATAAACCTGAGCCGGAAATAGTCAAGTTGACCAAGTTCCTCATGCGAGAAGCTGATCGAGCGCTCAAGCACGGATACTCCGGTACGACTCACAAGCCGACGCCGTAACCACCGCAACGCCCCGCCTCTAAACCCGAACAGAGGAGGAGGGTGTACAACGTGGCAGAACCGTCGTCGTCGGACAAGACTGAGCCGGAACGCTGTGCACAGTACGACGACGCGCTACCGACGCCGCCACCGCCACGACGCCCCGCCTCTAAACCCGAACGGAGGAGGAGGGCGTACGACGCAGCAGAATCGTCGTCGTCGGACAAGACCGAGCCGGAACGCTGTGCACAGTACGACGACGCGCAACCGACGCCGCGATCGCCGCGACGCCCCGCCCCTAAACCCGAACAGAGGAGGAGGGCGACGCAGCAGAATCGTCGTCGTTGGACAAGACCGAGCCGGAACGCTGTGCACAGTGCAACAACGCACACCGACTTGACGCCTGCGACAAGTTCAAGAAGGTGTCTTTGGACGAACGATGGGACGTCGCGAAGAAAGCTGGCTTGTGTTTCAAGTGTTTGAAGAGCAAGCACCGAAGATTGAACTGCCGCCAGAAAACATGTAGCGTGAATGGATGTCGTCGGCCGCACCACCGCTTGCTTCACGCCGAAGCACCTGCGGCCCGAACTTACCAGCCGGAGGAAGCAAGCGTCTCTTCAACGCGAACTCAGTGCGCGGTGAAACTCAAGATTTGCCCAGTAACCGTATCGGGCAAGAACGGGGAGCGTAACACATACGCGCTCTTCGATGAAGGCAGCACAGTGACGCTCATAGAAGACGGACTGGCACGAGAGATAGGCCTGGATGGCCCCGCGACGCAGCTACGCGTAAAAGGGATCGACGACCGACAACGTCAAATTGACAGCCGCGTCGTTTCACTACGCATCGCCGAGCGAAGCGCGAGAAACTTCAAGGCGTGTTCTGCGGGAACAATGGCGGACCTGAACCTCGCCACTCAATCAATTACAAAGGAAGAGGTGCAGTTCGATCACCTCACTGACCTGCACGATCATTTGATGTACGAGAACGCGAAACCTCGCATACTCATCGGATCCGATAATTGGCCGCTGACTGTTACCCGAAAGCTGCGCGTGGGCAAACGGAACGAGCCCGCGGCATCCCGAACGGAACTCGGATGGGTGGTGCACGGAACGGCACCGACCAACGTAATAATCAAGCGCCAAGATGAAGTGCTGAACGTTTGGACGCAAGCCATCGAACGACAAGCCGATGAGCACTTCCAATTAGAATCGCCGGGAATCTCGCTGAAGTCAGCGCACACGAGGGCAAATGACAAGCGAGCACCGAGAACAATTCAACAAGTCGACGAAGTGCACAAAGAAGCTGGCTTCAACCTGAAGGGGTGGAATAGTAACAGCGCGGAGCTCTTGAGGAACGTAGAGAGTGAACGCCGCGCGACCACTACGCTCCTTGGGAAGCCAGAAAAGGCACTGGGCCTCATGTGGGACGCGCAAAAGGACACATTGCGCTTCAACATCGCGTTGGCTCGCGTCCCAAACGAGGTGAAGACGCAACTTCGGCCGCCAACGAAGAGGGAAGCACTCTCGACAGTCATGAGCATTCATGACCCTCTCGGGCTGTTGAGCTGTTACACTGCTACGGCGAAGATCGCGCTAGAGAAACTTTGGCGGCCGAAGACGAACTGGGACGAGCCAGTCCCTCCCGAGATTGCGTCGATGTTAAAAGACTGGCTTACGAGCCTGGAAGCCGTCGGCAGACTGCGTTTGCCCCGGTCTTACAACGGGGGGAGAAGAGTAACGCGTCGCGAACTGCATGTTTTCTGCGACGCGAGCGAAGACGCATACGCTGCGGCGGCATATTGGGTGCATAAAAATGAAGATGGCACCTCAGGAACGATCTTGGTGTCGGTCAAGGTGAAGGCCGCGCCGCCACAAAGGATTCCACGGCTGGAGATGCAGGCTGCGCTCATCGGAGCTAGATTCGCTCAAAGCGTCAAGACGAATCACTGCGTTCCCGTGGACGAAGTCGTGTACTGGAGCGACTCACAAGCCGTGCCCCACTGTATGGAGAACGGGAGCAAGCGCGAGGAGTCGCCACACGTGGAGGTCGGCAAAAACGCTGACCGATCACTACTGGCGTCGATGGGTGTACCTCCCGAAACTTGTACCTCGCCCCAAAGCTGCGACGCCAGCAAAGTTCGACGACAGAGATGTGGTCCTGATCGCAGACCCCATGCTTCCCCGGAATGTCTGACCGCGGGGACGCATAGACAAGATTTTCCCGGGACCGGACGGCGTAAGAGGGAGGGGACGCGCTGCACATCGGCCTGACATACCGCACACTCCCCGGACTAGAGGGAGGGGACGCGCTGCACATCGGTCTGATCTACCGCACTCTCCCCGGACTAGAGGGAGAGGACGCGCTGCACTGTCTTACGGCGAAGGCGAGTACGAGTTCTCGCCGGGGGGAGGATGTTGACGACAGTTCGCAAGTGCCGGGGACCCAGAACTAAGCAGCGGACGTAGTCTAAGCTTATGCGGGCCAAGTCCCCATGAATGAACCATATGTTAAATAAATTCGGCCCCTTTTGATTGGTCCGCGGGCGGGATGTCCCCCCGCGAACCAAGGGATAGTGTATAAATATAGGGCCGAATTCTGTTAAATTGTAGTCAGTTGTAGTCGGTCAGTGAAAGTCGTCTTGCAAGAAGTAAATAAAGCTCCAAAATCATCACAAAGAAATCAGCGTTTAACTCAAGTACCTACATACAGTCCACTCTCAACAGTGCCCCTGGCATTGCAGATGTCCATGAGCGGTGCGTTACCACTTAAGAGGACTGTGAAGTGCCAATTCATGGCTCGAGTATGCACTTTCAAAAATGCAGTTTGTTGCACACCGCTTAGAGTTGAAAGACCGAGGCAAGTGCCTACATTTCTTATTCAAATTCAAATTCAAAAATCTTTATTCAACATAGGCCTTTACAGACACTTATTGACGTCAAAACAAAGCAAAACAATCTAATTTAATGAAATCATATTAACCTTGTATGTGCATACATCCTGAATATACTCAAGATGTCTGCAAATACAAGTAGGAATGAAAAAAAAAAAAGTTGACTCTACACATTGAAAAATTGTTTCGGGCGATAACTCTTTTACCCCGCTAAACCTTTACGAAATTAGACAGTGTTGGTCTCATTAGATTCAGTATACCTAAATCTATGTTTTTACGTTTTTCTTTTTTTGTAATTCAGAATAATGTAGTCAAAAAAGATAATAATGCTCAAGGTAGTGTTTAAGTCTAAAATATGGATATTTAGATGCAAATAATTTATATTCTGAACAATATTACTTTAAAATCAAAACGTACAAAACCTAGATCTTCATTATATCTACAACATTTCCAAAAATTATGAAAATTGGACTATGTAAAGAGGGAGAAAAGCGTTATCGCTTTTTGTATGAAAATTTACAGCTTCACAATCCTCTTAACATCAGGTGGGCCACTGTCTCGTCTGCCACCGTTAGCAATAAAAAAAACATCGTGACACGAGATTTTTATTATATAGATGTCAAAATGACTCATTGAAATTTTTTAGAGGTAATAAACGGTAGATATGCTTATCAACATTATAATATTGATAAACGATTTTCTTTATACCTTCTTCAAAATATAACTACTTACACAAATTGTAGTCCAAAAAAAAAAAGACTTATTTTTAGATATATATCAGTGACATATACGTACCTACTAAAAGACCGAGAAAGCAGATCTTAGCAAACATTTCACTCGACGGCCACAACTAATTATGTTAAAACATAAGCAATACTTTTATATCATTGACGATTAATACGTTATCGTGAGATTACACGCTTAAATAATTAAAACATCAATTAGCTAAGATACATAGATACACACTGCGTTAATGACATTCACAAAATGATTATCTCTATCATCGAAAATTTATTAAATTGTATTATACTTATCATGGCAGTGTGAATTCATTTTACAACGCTGACGAGCGCTTTATTCGCACAATACAAGGATCTTGTTGGTGGTAACCTAAAAATGATTTATGTTTTCTGGCGCTGCCAACTTTCTTTTTTACCTATAAAGTACCAGTTTATTCTGGATATACGAGGGTTAGTCAATTATTATCCGCAATGTCGTTATAATTTTGTTTGTGTTGGTAGTACTGTCGTTTTGCGATGATGACACATGCTCGGTTTAATTGTTGTTATGTATTATGCAAGTTTCAAGCTGCTAGGTTAGTTCCGTTATTCGCTGCCCTGCTGTTAACCATGGCTACCTACTCCGCTTTCTATTCGCACCAAAGAAGAGCAACGTCCGGCCGCCAGCGATTCGTTTTTTGTGGTCGGAAGGTGTATGGGGGCCGAAATTCGGTTCTCTATTTTGTCTCATAATTTTTTTATCCATAATCTAACGTGTCATAATGTTTTTTGACATAATCATCGTATGTTCGAATGATAAGCACCCCTAACTTAATTTCTCATAATATCACTTGCCCGAAAACCAAAATCTCTAAATATAATATGACCTAATTTTTTTTTGCTATAAATATCACAATCTATAATATTTAAAATTCCTAACGAACTTTTCTATAATAGTCATAAGTCCTAACGTAATATCTCATAATATAACGTGCCCTAAAATCGAAATACCACAAATATAAAGTTCTTCATTATATGTATTACCAAATCCATGCATACGTTTAAAAACAGTCACTTGATGTAATGCAAGCAAGCATGCAGCATGCAAGCAAGCATGCAGCATGCAAGCAAGCAACATGCAGCATGCATGGCTTCTCTTCTGTCACAGCTCCGGCGCTGCGGGACTCCGGCGGTCCCACGCGAACTTATCGTCGCAGATGGTTTTCGCCTCCTCAGCTCGCGGGCCGGCTCTCCCCTCCGCACCTACGCGGGTCACTCTAGGGGTAGGGCAGACAAGACTACGTGGTGTCGGTTTTAGAGCTATATATTTCTGTCACTGAATTTTAAAACGTAACGGTTGTTAAGGTTCATAAGACAACGAAATATTATTGATAGTAAGTCTAAGCTTTATGATATTAATAATATAACCAAGATAAATCAACTTTTAAACATGTTTTAGGACTAACAATATTATTATAAACCATCATTCGGACTAACAATATAACACTTAGGACATGTGATTTTATAGCAAGTAAAATTAGGATATCTTATTATTATAGCATCTGATAGTATGACACAAAAGCATTAGAACTAAAGACGATTAGGTAACATACAATTTCGTATACCCGAACATTATGGAAAGTGATGATTATAGCAAGCGTTTTCGGGATTATGATTTTCGGACGATCAATATTCGGATAGAAGAAAGGGACTACCCCGAAATTCATCCAAGTTCATCCATCCCAATTTAATGGTACCTGACCATCTTCTGTGTATCTTATTCAAATGCAAATAAACGATTTCATTCATTCATTCAAGACTTTCGATACAGTTCGGGAACAGTATTTTGCCACAACAGAGTGTCTACGAGTGCATTGAAAAATATAAAAATGGTCGAACAAGTGTTCGCAAGATGAAGGAGCCGGACAGAACCATCAACAAAAATAGTGTTTCGTGTCTGTAAGTTTGATCAAAGGTAAATAAATAAACGTCTTCACATGTCTTAAGACCGATTTACATCAGACCAGCGAATGCTCATTCTATCCCCACTCTATTGAATTCTTTTAGTGTACACACATGTAGAGCATTCTTTCGTTGTTGTATCGGCGTTCTTAAAAGTTCTATGGAATATTTTTTTTTCTCTTTATTTTGACACAAACAGTCATTATAAATATATTTTCCAAAAAAATATTGGCAAAATAACAGACAAGGAGTGTCCAATATTACAAAAAAAATATATATATCTATGTATTCTGCTAGCTTACAGACTAAACTAGTTACTAACTTATATAATAAATCGACATTTATCAATGTAGGTTAACATGAAAAAGAAATGCTAATATACATATAGGTATAATGAGTTACGAGTAAATGAGTTTTTTGTACAGATCTTTTTTCAATGACATAAGAGAATTCTTGAAAAGGTCGATAGTGTGGAATTCGTTATTATATGTACGAATGCAACGTGCAATATAACTGTTCGAGGTATAGTTTTTCTTGGTTATAGGTGGTACAAAGGCATGAATAACACGTGAGGAGCGTGCTGGCAGTCGAGCTTTAGTTATAAAATTAATTTTTGATAGAAGCGTAGGCGAGACGATTTGATAATTTAATAATTTAAAAAGAAAGGCTATGTCAAATTGCTTACGTCGATTTTCTAGACTAATAAGCTTGTAGTATTTTAAAGATTCGTCATACGATTGGTCAAAATTATTATTTCTATAGTTTAAAATTTTAATAAACTTTTTTTGTACTTGTTCGATTCTGTCAATATGATTTTTATAATAAGGATTCCATACAACTGAGCCAAAGTCTAATATGGATCTGACAAAACTAAAATACAGGATTTTAAAAGTATGAGATCTTTTAAATGGTTTGGTTATTCTATTAATAAAGCCCAGATTCAGGAGTGCTCTCTGTATTATTGTATTGTAGTGTAAATTAAAGGACAATTTGCTATCAACAATAATACCAAGATCTCGAATCTGTTAAACTCTTTCAAGAATCACATCGTCTAATTTATAATTGAACAAAATAGGTGAAGATTTTCGAGTAAATGTGATTACTTGACATTTTCCAGAATTTAAAAATAAGGTAATCCTCCGCATTATGTATTGCCTTAAATATTTTGGTATCGTCAGCATATTGCAGATAATTACTAGTCTGGAGAGCTTCATGAATATCGTTTATGTAAATAGAAAACAAAACTGGGCCCAGATGCGAGCCCTGTGGAACACCAGATGGAATGGCTAGAACAATATCCTTTTGCAGAAACAGTTTGACTACGGTTCCGAATATAAGAGCTAAGCCATTTTAACAAGTTGCCGTGTTTCAACACCAAGTTTCTCCAATTTTTTCAGCAACAAATTGTGGTTGATTTTGTCGAATGCTTTAGAGAAATCAGTATACACTACATCCACTTGACTATTTTGGTCCATAGCACTGAGTACATAGACAGTGAACGCTACCATATTAGTGTCAACACTACGAGACTTGATGAAACCATGTTGAGTTTCTGATATATGATTCTTAATGGCGTAGGACAATTGCACAGTAACATTTTTTTCAAGTAATTTGCCCAAGACACTGAGCTTAGAGATAGGTCGGTATAGTGTTATGGAATCTCTTTTATTCGATTTTGGTATTGGAGTAATAAGCGCTTTTTTCCATAGATCGGGAAACACACCGGAACCTAATGACGATGAAAATATCATAAAAACGGGTTGTAATAAGCTTTCGGCGCATTTTGATATAAGAATTGGATGTATACCATCAGCACCAGCGCCTTTATAAATATCAACCGACTTTATGTTTAAGTACCATTTTCTTCTCCAAATTAATGTGTTCAATATGTATCAGTGGTGCTTCATGTTGTGTATTGCTACTACAAGTCGAATAAGAATAGGGAGTGTCAATGAAAACAGAATGAAAATGTTAGCTAAATGCATCACAGATTTCATTCCCGTTTTTAAGTGTAATGCCGTTATATGTTATTGTTTGTGGAAGGTCGCCTGTTTCTCTTTTTGATTTCACGTATAACCAAAAATAACGTGGGTTTTTTCTAATCCTATCTTCCGAAAAATGTATATATTTATTGTAAGTTTTAGATTCTAATTTACGCAACCGACATCGAAGGATGGAAAAGGTATGGTAATCACTTGCGCTTCCATACGTCTTCCATTTCCTATGGTATTTGCGTTTTTCATTACTCAGTTTTATAAGAGGTCGCGTATACCAGGGTGGATATTTGTGGGTGTTGACTTCAGAGCAAATGGGTACATATTCATCTATGAGGGTGTTCAATATCTTATAAAAAGTCGAAACCATACTGTTCATACATATAGGAAACATATTATAGAAATGCTCGCTCGCTTGATGTAAACGCCACTAGAGCGTGTGAACAGTTGCTTAGAGCGTTCTTGCGTGTTTGGAAGCGCTCGCTGGGAGTGGTCTCTTCAAAGCGTTCTTGTGCTCTAGCGATTGAATTTATTATGAATTTAATAATGGATTGGTCTTAAGAAGAATGTTTATTAAAATTTTTGAGTTGACCTTTTCTTCTTGTTATAGCCGTCATTGTGTCACCTAAATTATCCGGTATCCTTCGTTGCATTAAATTATTGTTACCCACCAGCGTCTCTTCCTCTATTTCTTTTTAAACGTTTGAGACGAAGCACATGTAATTATGATATTGCTGTCAGAGTCGAACACAGACAGCGAAGCACAACTAAACACAAAATTGACTCACAGCGGGAATGAGCAATAAGTATTCGTCCGGCTGATACAAACATCTCTTGTGCAAGAATTCTTGGTTCTCATTATTGCTCGTTGATCCTTCGGTGTAAATGCTCAAAACGAGCTTTCGTTGACACTTAAAAATCAAGAGGGAATGCTCTTGTTCTAGCTCTGGCTCTTTGTTCGTTTGGTTTAAACGCACCTTTACGGGAATAATTTTTAAAGTCAGATAATAGACATAGATTTTTTGTTAGCAATTAATGTTTCTTTACATCTCTCATGTTCGCTAAGTAGGTCCTTATTACCCCCAAATGGGGCTTGTAGGTGACCAATTAGCGCTCTAGGGTAATAATGTAGCTAGAAAAGTCCTAGGGCTGTAAGTAATTTATTACCAGGATGATGGTTAGATGTACGCGAACTTTTTGAAATAGTGAAGTGTTTTTTTAATTACTTACCGCCCTAGGACTTTCCAAGCTACATTATTACCGTAGAGCGCTTATTGGTCACCTACGAGCCCTATTTGGGGGTAATAAGGACCTACTTAGCGAACATGAGAGATGTAAAGCAGAGTAGTTAGCTCGGGTGTAAGCACCAATTGCACCCTCGAAATATAGGCGCTCTCGCTGCGCTCGTGCGCCTAATTATCTCGGGCTGCAATTGATGCCTTACAGCCCTTAGCTACTAATCTACTATTAATGCATACTAGCTTTACTTTACGCAGCTTCGCCCGCGTTGTATTTGTTTTCCCGTGGGAATTTTATATTTTCCTGTAGGAAAAATAATTTTGTAGCCTATGTTAATCAGAGATAGTGGTGAAAGTTTTTTTGAAATCGGTCCAGTAGTTTTTGTGTTTATTCGTTACATACATACAAATCTTTCCTCTTTATTATAATAGTGTAGATTTATCGTAAAATGTTGCTGTGTTGCTCTTATGACAAATCTGATGGTTTCACTTTTATCAATAGTATTAATTGATTAAAATAGATTATTTTGATGTTTATTTACCGGCGACGAGGTTATGAAAAATATTTTTATTACATTTAATTATAATTTAAAAATATTTTAAAGAAAATAACTTGTTCACCAATAGCCGAAATTGAACAATACCCTTTGGCACATTTATTAAAGCTCTTTAGCTTGGTTAGGATCCGAAATGTCATTTATGACATTTTGGATCCTATTTATGACAAGCGTGTCTTAAACAGTTATTGATATATAAAAACCGACCTTTTTACGACTGACTTACTGATTTATAGATCCAAAACCAAACCCACATCTAGATTCCTAGAAACTTAATATTTGGCATCAAGGTAGACTTTTAGGAGTAAGTATATAAAAGAAAAAATCTGAAAACTGAAAATTATAATTAGTATCAACAAACTAAATATTAATAAAAATATTCCACGAACCATTTCGAGCTACGTTTGACCCCTTCTTAACTCGAAACCTATTTAACCTACATACATAAAGTTTGGCAAATTTATTTGAGTTCTTTAGCTTGTCAAGAATCCAAAATTTTTAAAAAAGTAGCTCACAGAGTTATTGATATATTAAAGTTTTAAAGCCAGCATTTTTATGACTGACTCACTGACTAATAAAATCAAAAACCAAAGCGATAAAATTCAAAGGTGCATGTGAGGTCGACCTATCCGCACTGGGATACCCCAGTGCGGTGGTTGAATAAGGCCTAAACACCCTAACTTAGGGTAGGTTCGGACCCCTCGGTGTGGACGTATATGAGGTGTTATGATGATGATGACAACATCTCTAGTGGAATGGAGCAGTGATGATTAGGTCTATTTAATTTATTCCCATTGCATTCTATTTGCATTGTAAGCAAGACTGCCGACCAAAATGGAGGATAAACTTTCGTTTTCACATCCAGTAATATGGGATCAAATTTCAACGAGCTATTATAAATATAATAAGTTCAAAAAGATTAATAGAAAGACTCCGTAAATCTTCTTTTAATAGGTGCAAGTCAAAAATTTTTATAACAAATATGAAGGAAAGAGATGCATAGAATCAGCATGAAAAACGTTTTACTTGACGTAAATTAAGAGTATTTTTTAGTTAAATAACAGTAAACATGAATTTTAAAGAAGAAGTTCAGAGATATGGTTTTTAATGCCTAATGCCTAAGATGAAGATAAAAAGTAAGAAAAAATAAGAAAGAAAGAACAAGAAACTCTTTTTGTAAGAGTTAAAAAATACAGAACACATACCTGCCACAAAACGGATATTTCAGTTCATCGGTGGCCATAGAAAACATGTACAGTCGAGGTCAAAGATATATTTACAATTGAGAGTTCCAAAAATATCTTTACATTTAAATAAGTTTACACACACTATGACAAATACTTGCTTACAATGCGTGTGACAGTTTCATATTTTCACTGAATGCTCCAAAGTTAAGTTTACAGCCTTTCTTTCAATGAAAATTCTATGAAAGAAAGGCTGTAAACTTAACTTTGGAACATTCTGTGAAAGATGAAACTGTCACATGCATTGTAAGCAAGTATTTGTCATAGTTTGTGTAAACTTATTTAAATGTAAAGATATTTTTGGAACTCTCAATTGTAAATATACCTATCTTTGACCTCGACTGTACACACGTGCTAAAAATCTAAGTTAACTACAACACATTTGACTTATAAAATCATTGTTCTGTCACAACTATAGTAAAATAAGTAGTGATAGCTCAATAATTATCTGCTCAATAATCTGCGTCAAAATAATTTATGGCCTTCGATAAATGACGGGAATTTACCACAATGTTACGTATGTGCTACGTCATGGTTTAGTAACATTGATTAATTTTTTTTATGGAGGGCCCGGCATATGACCTCCTCCCGCCTGATGTTAAGCGGTGAAAGAGGCCCAAATGAGTTGACTGATAGAGGCGGGAGGACATCCACTATCCTACCTGCCCGCCCCTTGCCGGCTTATAAGATGCTTTTTCACACCTCTTTTGAAGGAACCCATGTTGTAGGATGGAGGAAACACGTGCGCAGGTAGAGAATTCCAAGTGTGGGATGAACGACAGAAGAAGGAATCTTGGAATTGCTTGGTACGGTGTGAAAAGGAGAATACAGTGTAAGGATGACTCCGAAGGCCCTTAGGCGTATTTCTGTTAAGGAGTGCAGAGGGAGGGATAAGAGCTCCTCAGAGCATTCCCCGTGGAACATTCGGTAAAAGGCGCTAAGAGAGGTGATGTCACGACGAAGTTGTAGAGGCTCGAGGGTGTTAGTTGCCTCTACATCGCCAATTATTCGAATAGCGCGACGCTGCAATGTGTCCAGAGCATCGAGGAGGTACTGAGCGGAGCCGTCCCAAAGATGCGTGCAATATTCCACGCAAGACCTAACCTAAGTTTTATACAACAGGCATAGTTAGTCCGGGGCAAAATACCTACGCACCTCGTTCAGGACACCGAGTTTCCGTGAGGCAGCAGTTATAACGGATTCGATGTAGTCTCTGGGGTTCAGATCGCAGCAAATGTTCATTCCGAGCAATGTGATGTTGCTCTGCGTGTGAAGGGTTGTGCCCTGAAGAGAAGGAAGGGTGAGGAAAGGTGACCTTTTCGCCGGGAACGCGCACACCTATGTTTTCTTAGCATTGAACTCAACAAGATTGTTGGAACCCCATTCGGAGACGAGATCCAGCGTCCTGTTGAGCTCAATGATGAGATTTTGCCTCTCCCTACCAATATTACCACGAGCTTCTTATCGAGTGGTCAGTGGCCAACCTAGTTCCAGAGTTAAGGCGCTACTTTCCCGTTTTATACAATTTCGATTAACTGTACCGCCACGAATATAAAACATGCAGTTCTCAAATTCATATATGACATTGTTGAACATTTTATCTAAACATTCTCAAAGACAGAAACATGATTAATAATATTTCACTCGATAGAAAAAAAATCCAAAGATTACTCTGTTCAATATTTTAAAATAGCTGTGAATATGAAAATAAAATAATAAATGGCATAAAAGTGTTACCAATAGATGTGCATTTTTATTGTCTAGAAAATTGCAAAAATACATTTTTTATTTTGTACTCCAGTTTTCCAAAAATCGAATAAAACATGTAAAAAGTAACGTTTTCGTTCGGTCACGGGCGCGTAAGCGACATTAGAAGCTATACGATTATCAACTATATTACCTCGCAATAAAGGAATCGCCGTGCACTCGTGTATTTCCAGGAAAACCTCGCCTTAAGACGTATTTAACGACACCTCACATAATGATATCAGCTGGTAAAAAAATCATCATCACATTACGCACTCTAAAAAAATATTTTTCAAGATTTTACTTGACCACTTTGTCGGCGTAATTAACATGTGTATCCATGCCAAATAACAGTTATCTAAAATACAGAAACCCAGTTCCAACAACATCCCGTACAGCGATTGATTTTTATCGAACGTGCTATGGATCCGATAGTACTTCTGACGAGGAAATTTTTCGAACAGCCTACATAAGGTACCCTTTAAAGATAATGTTGGTGGTGCCCAAGGTAGACACCACCACGTCGGCGATTCACCGACTTCTGGGTTGCTGATTTTTGTAACCTACTACCAGCTCATAGAAAACATTGGTGCTTACCCCTATTCCAATTGATCTCCGTATGTAGCCGGTGGACTTCCTGAGCTAGCTCGAAGGAAGTCGCGGCTCCTGAAGGGCTGCTTCCTGACCGAATCGGATGGTACACTTGCCTATTAGGCCACCAATACCCGAACTCACCGATAAAAGACACGAAAACTTGGCGGAACCTCGCACCAACAATCACTTGGTGCCATTCCGTATTCGACTCGACTGACATGTTACATGCGGCCGGCCGCCAAAAAGCTCTCACTGCACAGACTATAATGCAGTGTTGCCACTCGCTCTTCCTCGAGCGTGAACATCCCCCCGCTCCGGACAGTCCCGGACTGTCCGCCAAATCAGTCTAAGGGGAGGCGAGAAAGAGTAGCGACCGCGCGCTTCAAAACAGAATCCCCAACTAGGACCTCGGCAAACCTGGGCACACCATCAGACCCTAGAGTAAGTTGGACAATGCGTCCGCGACGCCAACCTAAGGGTGGCAGGTTTGGGTCCTTCACTAACACGAGGTCTCCAACCCTCGGTGGGTTTGTCTTATCTGACCACTTAACGCGCTGTTGCAAAATGTGTAAATATCCAGCGGCACCAGAAGCTCTGGGTAAGCTGCTGGAGCAACTCAAACCGCGAAAGGCGTCCGGGATTGATATCTCTATAAGGATACTCGGGCAGGGCGTTAAGTGGTCTGCCTATCAAGAAATGGCACGGCGTGAGGGCCTGCAAATCGTTCGCGTCGGTAGACAACGGACATAACGGACGCGAGTTGAGAACCGCCTCAATCTTATGAAACACCGTCGCGAGTTCCTCAAACGTGAGAATAGTCTCCCCAATAACGCGGCGAAGGTGAGTCTTGGCGGCCTTTACAACAGATTCAAAAATCCCTCCCCAGTGAGGGCAAGACGGCGGGGAGTATCGCCATGTTACCCCCCTACGGGAGAGTGTGGATCCGATCTCAATATTATTTTTATCTAAAAATTCACAAACTTCTCTTATATGTCTATCAGTGCCCTTGAAGTTCGTCCCACAATCGGACCGAATTAGAGAAGGCAGTCCCCGGCGGGAGACAAATCTGCCTAACGCTGCTAAGGAAGCGTCCATGGTGAGCGCACTCACCACCTCCAAATGAACGGCTTTAGTGGCCAAACAAACAAACACACACAAGTAAGCCTTTTCAGTCTTAGCATTACGGAGTCGCGACGTTTTTATAGTGAATGGTCCCGCAAAATCAGTTCCAACTCCTAAGAAGGTCATCGATTCATTCACACGATCAGCAGGCAAATCACCCATTTGGGGCTGCATCGTCTCGGGGCGTAAACGATAGCAGGGCAGACATCGAAAGATAACAGATCGGATTATTCTTCGCGCTGACAAAATCCAAAACTCCCGTTGGAGGAGCGCGGTCAATGCATTACATCCGGCATGAGCATTCTTCACATGGCGATCAATGATCAACAATCGCACCAATGGTCCGTCCTTGGGGAGCAACAGGGGATGACATGATCTATAAGGCAAGTTAGCGTGCTTCAATCGGCCTCCTACACGCAACAATCCCTTATCATCCAGAAAGGGAGTCAAACGCACCAAGGGTCCCTTCAATTTGGACGTCCCGGTACGGAAAATCTTAAGTTCCGGTTCAAACGCTCTAGACTGGGTCATACGCACCCAATGCAAAAGAGCATCTTGGCGCTCCTGCGGTGAGAGAACCGGACACAAATCTTTGTCCTGAGGCCGTCGACAATTTCGAATAAATCTTGTTATCCAAGCGGTCACGCCGAGCAACTTGTCCAGAGAACTGTAGCGGTCTAATAAAAATTCCCGCTCTGGAGCCGCCATAGTCTCGACAGCGTGAACACGCAAGCCCGGATTTGGTACCTTCACCACAGCTGGTGTGGAAGGCCAAGACGGCTGTAACAACCATTCGGGACCCCACCACAGAGTGTGGTCAATAAGCTGAGGGGCTTCGCTGCCACGTGATGCACAGTCAGCAGGGTTTATTTCACCTGGCACGTGGCGCCAAATCAACGTGGCCTTCGAGGCCTGTATTTGGGATACCCGATTGGCCACAAATACTTCCAGGGAGTGGACGGAGTTCTTAATCCAACACAGGACAACCTGACTGTCGGACCAAGCAAAGATCGACTCAAAGTCCACACTACGTCCCAGGGTGTCAACAACGTGGTTCATCAAACGAACCAGAAGAGTAGCTCCAGACAATTCTAACATCGGAATCGTCGGAACCTTACTCTTAGCAATTAGCAAGTGGAGCTTAACAGCTCCTCTATCATCGACCGTCCGGATATATACGACGGCTGCGTATCCACTCTCAGACGCGTCACAAAAGCCATAAAGGCTGGCCGTAAACCGTCCCTTAGGCAGTATATGTCTAGGGATACTAACACGGTTAATGTCGGGGAGAGACGACATGAAGGACTTCCAATCTCGCAGCAAACGGCCCGAGAGGGGCTCATCCCACGACACTTCGGCTGACCAAAGTTCCTGTAGGAAGCACTTCATCCAAAACACTACGGGACTAATCCAGCCATTTGGGTCAAAGGTACGAGCTACTGTAGACAAAACCAACCGTTTCGTCCAGACCTTGGGGCTTGGCAGCTCCAATCGATAGGTGAACGTGTCCTGGACAGGTCTGTATTGCACTCCCAAAACAGACAGTAAATCTGGAGTGTTGGCATTCTCAAAAATATGAGGCTCCTGCTGGTGGTCGTCTGGCAAGTCACACAAAAGCTGAGGTGAGTTGGACATCCACTTCCTCAGTTCATAACCACCAGCCCCGAGAAGAGCAATTAGTTCATCTCGCAAAATCAAGGCTTCCTCGACACTAGAGGAGCCCGTACAAATATCATCCACAAATGCATCCTCCTTGAGAACCAAGGATGCGCGAGGGTATCGTAACCGCTCACGTTCAGCGAGTTCCACAAGTGAGCGAATTGCCACAAAGGGGCTCGAACGCAAACCGTATGTATTGGTGTTCAGCTCGTAGACCAGCATGGGATCTCTGGGATCCTCCCTCCATAATATGAGCTGATATCGTCTATCGTCCGGGTGAATCACAGTCTGCCGAAACATCATCCGGATATCGGTCACAAAGACGACGGCATGGCGACGGAAGTTGGTCAATACATCGCCCACCTCGTGGTGCAACTTCGGTCCAGCATGCAGACATTGATTCAGCGAAACTCCGGTAGACGTGGGAGCTGACCCATCAAAAACAACGCGTATCTTCCCAGTGGAAGGTTTCAAAACCGCGTGGTGAGGAAGAAAATAATGTTCCTCGTTTCGCCAGTCCAGTCGCGAGACCGACATGTGCCCCAGTTGCTCATATTCTCGCATGAAGTCGACATACTTCTGTTTGAGGTCGGAGTTCCTACTCATACGACGCTCCATGGACAGCAGCCGCTTCTCGGCCAACGGCCGGGAGCTGCCAAGTGAGGGGCGAACTGACAAAAAGGGCAAACGAGTGATCAGCCGTCCCGAGTGAAGGCGACCTGTATTGTTCTGGTAGAACAACTCACACTCCTCGTCCAAGGGGTTCACTCGCTTCACGGTAGGTGGCTCTTCCACCTCCCAAAACCGTTGAAGGACATCCGATAAGGTGGAGCTAACAGTTATGTAACTGTCCACCGATGGAGATGGTGGGTTATGCCTAACTGGTCCCATCACTACAAACCCAAGCGATGTAGATAAGGCTACCAGCCCACCCTTCTGTAACTCTCTCCTCTTCCCACAATACACGCGGCCTAGAACATCGGCACCGAGCAATAAGTGAATCGGACCGGTTCGGTGGAAGGAAGGGTCAGCCAAGGTCAATCCTGATGTCGCATCAACGACAGCGCGCGAAACGTGCTGTTGCGGAAGCTGACCAACAACCTTCTCATAAACAATCGCGGTAGCGCCAATTTTGGGCGCTGAAGAGAAGTGGGCACACCCCTCCGATCTCCTCGGAGATGTGGGTGACCTACGAGGGCCCCCGCCCGTGTGCGAGTCCCTCTCTCTCACCACCTCACGAGTGTCTCTATTGTTGAAGCACAAAAGGGGGTGATGGGCCCCTCCACAACAGTGGCAATCTCGTGGGTGGGGGCAAGCCGATGCCATATGAGCCCCCAGGCAGCGGTAGCACCAATTCCGCTGCTTGGCCATATTTCTACGCCCCTCGGTGCGTAGGCCAACAAATTTGGGACAGGCCGGCAAACGATGGCCATCGCGCTTGCAACACTTACAAGGCAGCGGCCTCTCCCCTTGTGGAGAGTTCTGCCGCACGGCAGTATATTGCTTGTACGGGCGGCGCTCTCTCCGTGGCGCTGTCCTGGTTGCCTCATAGCGGCCTGTACTCGGTCCCGGTATAGGAGCCAGATCCAAGTGGTCGGTCATCCGACACTCATCCTCCAAAAATCTGAGGAGATCCGAGAAGGGGGGGAGGTACGAGGCACTATTGCCCCCGTATCTTTGTTCAAAGCGCCTTTTCATCTCCATGGGAAGCTTATTGAGGATGAGGTGGAGCAAAATAAAGGACCACTGGTCCACCGGTAGATCAAGTGGTTTGAGCGCGTTAATAGCGCTTAGCAGCGGGTTCAAAATCTCCTTCCTCAATGAGGAGACCCGCGATACTCGTGGCAGCCCTAAAATGGCAGCCACATGTGTGTCCGCTAGCAAGCGAACATTCTGATACCGGGCGGTCAACAACGCCCTTGCAATCTCATAACTGTCATCGTTGACAGGTAGATGCTGGACAAGCACACCAGCCTCTCCACGTAAGGCAGAGAGCAAATAGGCCAATTTCTGGCTAGGGAACAGATCGTCCCTCGAGTTAACCAAGCTATCAAAGAGGTTAATGAACCCCATCCAAGAAGCCAGGTTCCCATCAAAGGTTGGGATGTCTAAAGTGGGCAGTCTGCCCAGCAAGCCGGCCGGGGTAGGCTTGACCTCCCCGGGCGTGCACGACTCACCCCTCCGGACGGATAGGATTGCCTGAGCCTTGTTTATAATCACATCCGCCTGTTCAAAACACTGATCATAATCGGCATTAAATTGGTCGACTGCCCGCAACTCAGCGGCACCCTCGGCTGGGTGGTCGAGCAGATATTGTTGATGAGCAACGAAAAGCTGCTCCAATTCCTTCAAGCGAGCAGGTACTCCCTCATGCCGAATTAACAAGGCCTGTTCTCGGTCTGGTCGGTCTACCAAAGCGACGGCACTAGCAAACCATCTCAAAATCTTTTGTGCACCCGCGCGGGCACCACTAAGCGGGCTGACTGGCGGGACCATTTTGCACCAAAATTAATAAACACTATAATAATACACGGACAAACAGACCGACAACCGCAGACAATAAAACAGATCGGGAGGAACTTCAAAGGCAGAACAAAATATATAAACAAACCAAAATCAAGTGTAAATGCTAGAACTTAACTAGAACAACAAAGGCATTTAACAACAGAATTTTTCAAACAAATTAAATTCAAGTATTAAGTCAATAACTTAACAAACATAAAATTCAAAGGCAAACAAAACAAAATCAAATGTAAATGCTAAAACTTAACACAGCAAAATAGTGTATTCCAACAACAGCAAAGTCATTTAGCAGCAAAATTTTTTCAACAAATTAAATTCAAGTATAAGTTTACAACTTAACAAACAAAATATTCAAGGGCAAAACAAAGATATGAAAAAACAAACCAAAATCAAATATAGGTAAATGCTAGAACTTAACTAGAACAACAAAGGCATTTAACCCCAATTTTTCATATACAATGACAATGACAACTAGTTAGGGAGATCGGTCCACAAATGAGATTGTAGTCGGTTTAAAATCAGCAATCAAAAACCAATTAATATGTATTGCCCATTTGGACAACCAACAAGATTACAATATTAATTGTACAATACTAATCAACCACTCAAATCTAAAAACCACGCTCTGCTACCAAAAGGATGGTGGTGCCCAAGGTAGACACCACCACGTCGGCGATTCACCGACTTCTGGGTTGCTGATTTTTGTAACCTACTACCAGCTCATAGAAAACATTGGTGCTTACCCCTATTCCAATTGATCTCCGTATGTAGCCGGTGGACTTCCTGAGCTAGCTCGAAGGAAGTCGCGGCTCCTGAAGGGCTGCTTCCTGACCGAATCGGATGGTACACTTGCCTATTAGGCCACCAATACCCGAACTCACCGATAAAAGACACGAAAACTTGGCGGAACCTCGCACCAACAATCACTTGGTGCGCGGCGCAATACTATTTGTTAGTTAACTTATATTACATTTTATTGCGGCCCGGACATAACCTCTAACAATGTCATTCCGTATTCGACTCGACTGACATGTTACATGCGGCCGGCCGCCAAAAAGCTCTCACTGCACAGACTATAAATGCAGTGTTGCCACTCGCTCTTCCTCGAGCGTGAACAAATGTGATTATGACACGTCAAATCCGTTAAATTTTTTTACATCTTCCGACGAAGAGAATGAGAATATTTTTTAATAATTTTTTGAGAAATTAAAAAAAATATTCCTCATCTAAGATAATGCGAAAAATTTGATTTCATAGAATATTTATGACCATACAGTAGCATCTTATTAAACGTATGGCCCGGGACGTATGGCAGCATCTTGAGATTCTACGAAAATGACGTCATTTCTATAGAATATTTTTGTTGATTTTTTAAGGTACCTTTAAACTTAATTTTATCATTCATTTATGAGACATAAGGCCTTTACGCACCAAAAAGAATAAAACTTAATTGTTATTATTTTATTTGTGAGAGTCTTTGTTTATTTATAAAATATTTCGACACTCGTGTCGAAATTCGTATCACTCCTGTCGATGTATAATTTTAGGATGATTATTACTTGAAAATTCATTACAATTATACAATCAAACGTTGGTTTTGTGAAAATGAAAAAGTATTTTTATTTTTCGTCACTCGGTAGAATGACCCACCACGATGTGAACGATCTAGTTCATCTGGGAAGGATATTGATTGAACTACTTTTACCAGGTGTAAGAGGGAATCCTTACGCTCGCTAGGGGACAGGTAGGGAGACGAAATACGGTTTGTTGGATGTTTTGCATTATGATGAAATCTTCTTATGAAAACAACGATACTCCACTAACTTATTCAACGAACTAAATCGTTTTAGAAGAGTGGAAGGATCATGAGCCCTCCTCATGATCCTTCCACTCTTCTAGAACGATTCGGAGGTCATCATCAAACAGCGTAGTCCTGGCAGATTGGCAGAGGGACCTGACCCCCAAGACAAGATGCCTTTCGATAATCGCTAACGCAATCGCTAAATGGACAATGTATGAGATTTGACAATTGCGCTCGAAAGGAAAATGTATGCGATTTGACAGCATATGTCAAATCGCATACATTTTCCTTCTAGCGATTGCGTTGACATTGCTTCAGCCAGGAAGAGGAAAACCATAGGGGATGATTGATCAAACGAAAGGCAGAAAGACCACGTGACGCACAATCACAGGGGTTCATAGGGCCAGGGACATGTCTCCATTCAGAAACTGTTTCTGAATGAACAATCTAAGAGACACGGTTTGCCTCGAAGGTTTTTATGGTGATGAAAAGGCGTTTTAATCCAGGTAAGTACCATCATGCTATCCGTCCAGGAAGTTATTGATTCGAACACAATCGATTTCTTTAGACAAAGAGCGACGTTTGAAAATCCTTATAACGTCAAGCAATGTGACAGTTGTTGGAGGTGGAATTTAGAAATCTTTGGACATTGTCTATGTAGAATTTTACCTCTGTCAAATTCAAATTTTGTCTTGTTTACATTTTTGAAAGAAGGGACAAAAATAATATAGGTTTTGGTGGTTCGATGATTATGTAGCTGAAATTGTGTGCTAAAATAATGTAAAAAGTATTTTGTAAAGAATTTGTTAATAGGGTTTTAGTATTATTTAGTTTAGTGAGAATGGACTGTGGATTGAACAAAAATATAAGAAATATATGGAAACTTGAACAACAGACGTAAGTTTTATTTGAAGCTACTCTTAGGTGGAAAATATCCCCATAACAGGTTATGGGCCCAGCGACGTAAAATTAAACTATTAAGTGCTATTAAAAATAATTACGATTTAAAAATTCAACTTACAAAATGTCAGACGAGATTCCGAAATTGAATAGCGAAACTGAATATACCATATGGAAAAAGAAATTGAATATATTCCTTTGCTCAAAAGACCTAAGTTCGATTCTAATGGAAAAAGATAAACAGGCCATAAAGTCAGAAGAGTTCATATGCAAAGATGGAAAAGTAAAACACATAATAATAAGTGCAATAAATCCAAAATATGTGAGCAGAATAATCGACTGTGAAACAGCGAGAGAGATCATAATGGTACTAGATCAAATATTTTTGGGTAATCTAGAAACACAGAGATGTCATCTACTACAAGAATTTTACAATTACAAGTTTGAAAAGAAAGACATATTAGAAGATATAGGTGATCTGCAAAACATAGTGACGACAATAAACAATATCGGCACAAAAATAGACGACAAAGAAGTAATTGCCAAAATTTTAGGCAGCCTTCCGGTAACTTTTTCATATTTTAGAACAGCATGGGAGTCTACATCAAGTGGAGAGAAAACCATAATGAATTTAATCTCGAGAATACAAAAGGAAATAAATATGAATCACAAGGAAACTGAAGGCAGTATGGAAACCAGAGAGGACAAAGGAAATATGTTTCTAGCAGTGAAGAACTGTCACAACTGTGGCCTCAAAGGACACATAGCGAGATTCTGCAGAAAGAGAAATATGTCATTTGCATTAAATCAGAACATCATCTGCTTTAAATGTCTTAAGCCAGGGCACAAGAACCCCGACTGCACTGAAAGATTTAATTGCATCTATTGCAAGAATGATACACACTTCTCAAAATTCTGCCTAAATAAACCAAATTTCTCGGTAGGTGATATAAAAGAAAATACGTACAGTGAGGAAAAAATTGAATTTATATTAGATTCAGGGGCATCAAGTCATACTATTAACTCTAATGCATTTTTAATAAATAAAGAAAAATGTTCATTCAGAATAACAACAGCAGATGGCAATATACACCTTATTGATACATTGGGAAAGGTAGTCTGCAAATCCAACTCCAGTACACATATGATTACCTTCAACGATGTCTTGCTAGTTCCAAAGCTGAAAAAAAACCTAATCTCAATTCCAAAATTAGCAGAAAATAATTACAAAATTATATTTTTCAGAGACACATGTAAAATTATAGACGATGATGACTGTATCCTGACTGGAAAGCTTAGCAGTGAAGGACTATATTATGCGGAGCTATCAACTAACAGGTACACAAATGAGCGGTATACTAGGCCAATAAATTTATTATCTACTAATGAATTTTGGCACAGGGCGTTAGCACATACTCCTATTTCAAAAACTAGAAATTTAGTGAACGGTATGAAGTACTAAAGAGTAGTGAAAAGAATCGATGGGAAGAAGCAATTAAAGAAGAAAAAGATTCTCTAGAGAAAAATAAAACATGGGATATTGTTGACAAATCAGAAGCTGGGGACAGAAAATTAATAAGTAGTAAATGGATTTTTACTATTAAACCTGGAGGGAGATATAAAGCAAGGTTGGTTGCAAGAGGATTTCTGCAAAAATACGAAGTAGATTATAAGGAAACATATAGTCCAGTAGTAAACACTACGAGCGTTCGGCTGCTGCTATCAATTACTGCACAGAAAGGTTTAAAAATGAAACAGTTTGACGTAAAGACGGCATTTTTATATGGAGATTTAAGTGAGGATATTTTTATGGAAATTCCTCAGGGATACAACGTAGGCGAAAATAAAGTATGCAAACTTAAGAAAAGCCTATATGGGCTAAAGCAAGCACCGCTCATGTGGAATATAAGGCTAACAGACTACTTGAAGAAATTAGGATTTATACAATTAAAACTGGATCCTTGCCTGTTCATGTGTAAAGAAAAAGAAACATATCTAGCAATATACGTTGATGACGGACTTTTAATTGGGAGTAGTGATACTGAATTAAATAAGATAATGGCGGGACTAGAAAAAGAATTTGAAATTAGAAAATTTGAGAAAATTGAAAAATTTATTGGCATTGACATCGAGATTAAAGAAAACTATTTGAAAATATATCAAAAATCATATGTCGAACAGTTGCTAAAGAATTTTGAATACAACAACCTAAAAGAATCTACATTTCCAAACATTTTAATCGATACACATCAAGAGGGGAAGTGCGATAGTGGTGACGTGCATCGTTATAGACAATTAATAGGATCCTTATTATATTTAGTAAATAAAACGAGATTGGATGTTTCATTTCACGTTGGTTATTGTAGTAGACATCAGGAGTCACCCAATTTGAACGATTTTGCAAATATTAAAAATATTTTTAGATATCTTAAGAATTCTGTATCGTCTGGCATTCAATATTTACGGGGAAACGACTTAACTTTAAGAGCTTACTGTGATGCTGACTTCGCAGGTGATTCAGACACCAGGAAAAGTACGTCTGGTTTCGTTATACTGTACAGTGGTGGTCCGATACACTGGTGCTCGCGAAAACAGTCCGTCACTGCTCTTTCCAGTACGGAAGCGGAGTATATTTCTGCTGCAGAGTGTATCAAAGATTTGCTCTATGTACAAAGTTTGATCAAAGAAATTACAGGGCTATTACCAAAAACACAGTTATACGTTGATAATCAGTCGGCAATTGTTTTGATTAAAAATGGAATTCTAAATAGGAGAAGCAAACACATAGATGTTAAATATCACTTTATTAAGGAAAAGATTGATCAAAATTTAATCGAAATTCTTTATTGTCCAACCAATGCCAACATTGCTGATATCTTAACAAAAGGACTAGATAGAACAAAGTTTCTACGATTAAGAAGAACTATTGTAAGTGAACAGTGAATGCTGTGAACTTTATTATTGAGTTTAATTGTATGAATGAAAGATAGATGATAGTGTAGATGTAATATTTTGGGACCTTATTCAAAGTTTAGGCTAAGTATAATTTTAAGGTACTGTCTCGGTCATTAAATTGAAATTTATATATTTATTTATATATTTATGGGGAGGTTCGTAGGTATGTAGACAGATAGGTAGGGAATTTTAGTATGGGTTGTATTGTTTGTATCGTTGGTGTTTGAAGTTGACTGTATTGCCAAAGCTTACAAAATTCAGAGGGGATGTTGGAGGTGGAATTTAGAAATCTTTGGACATTGTCTATGTAGAATTTTACCTCTGTCAAATTCAAATTTTGTCTTGTTTACATTTTTGAAAGAAGGGACAAAAATAATATAGGTTTTGGTGGTTCGATGATTATGTAGCTGAAATTGTGTGCTAAAATAATGTAAAAAGTATTTTGTAAAGAATTTGTTAATAGGGTTTTAGTATTATTTAGTTTAGTGAGAATGCACTGTGGATTGAACAAAAATATAAGAAATATATGGAAACTTGAACAACAGACGTAAGTTTTATTTGAAGCTACTCTTAGGTGGAAAATATCCCCTTAACAACAGTGACGTTACACGTTCAAATATTTCTGACGTTACTGCCACGGCCTCGTCCTGCTTAGTAAGAATTAGAGGAGATCAGTAGTCCTACTATGTAAGAAAGTTTATACCTCATTTGATTAAACGTCAAAGTTCGTAAATTTATGTTACGAAATAGAACTACAGTAGTCCAACAACGTAGGAAGAATTGATGAACATTGGCGTCTAACTGTCTAACTAAAAGAGATATAAACGGACAAACTTTGGCGCTTAACATAAATTTTTCCTACCGAGTAGGACTACAGGCTACGCCCGGGCGTGTGGTTAGTGGAGTCGCAGTGTAGACCTTACCTAGCGCGCCCATAATAGCAGGGAGAACACTGGGTGGTTTTAGTGAGTAGGCCTGGCACTCTGCCGGGAGAGCCCCACACACGCTCGCCGTCTAGCCAACGGCGAGTACGGTGCGGTTACGCATTTCCCCCCGGAAAAAAAGGACCAGAGGTTACACGAATGTGTGGCCAACATGTGGGCTGTGCAGCAGCTGTGCGTCCACCTACAATAGTGTTGCCCAAAATTGGTAGTTTTTGTGTTTTATATCCGTAGAGTAGTAGTCAAGTAGGGGTACTATACGTGCTGTCAACAGGACGTCTGATAAAGACGTAGAAACTGCTGACCCTGAAAGTCTATATCTAACGTACCATTACAGACCCAAAATTGACTTAAAACGACGTCTTTTATTCGTCATAGCCGTCAGTCTGCAACTTGGGGGACGGCCCTATCCCTCGTTTTTTACTATGGGTAATTCTGTTGTCTCCACACCTGCCCACAGCTAATTGACAGCCACACCCCAAGCTTAGAGAGGCGTATAGTGGTATCGGCAATAGGTGATTTATTGTTAGGAGCATAAGGCCATATTCTTGTTTCCTTCCTTGTGACCTCAGTAAAGTGCAAAAGATAAACTGTTTTGTTTGTTTGCCACTAAGAATATAACAAAATTTCGTTTCAAGCTTTATTTTAAATTATGTTTCTTTCATTACAGCAACTACAGTCCCGCATGATAGAGGTGTGGTGACGCCAATAAATTTATTTTCTTTGCTAGTCTAACGGAATCTCAAGTAATGATAATCAGTTTAATAATGAGAGATGTCAAAAATGTGTTTGTAGTCTTAATCAGAAATGATAATTGGTTTAAAAATTTCATAAATCAAAAACGCAAACTTTGTCTGGTTTAGTAGAAACTGCTATAACAGCTCATATACACGGCCACCGAGAGGCTCAACCGTACCCTAAGTTAGGGTGTTTTGGCCTTAGTCATTCAGTCTGGCCCAGTGCGGATTGGTCGACTTGAATTTCTTTGCAGATGTATAAAGGTTGCCGCCCGATGTTTACCTTCACCGTAGGTGCGTCAGACAAATGTCAAAAAATTCGAAAACCGAACAACACATTGGTAAATGTACATGGCGGTCTCGAACCCCGGACCTCTCGATTAAAAGACAAGTGCCGAGTCGATAGCGACAGCGACATTGACAACGACTTTAATATTTGTCACATTCTTGTTAAACCTTCTCCAACTCGGTTGTTTCATTAGGTACTTTAGCGTCTGAACAATCAACGTATCGTCGGAGAGATTCTGAACAAAATACTGATGTTCTGAAAAGCTCGATTGTTGTCGGTAGGTTCTGATTTCTGGACAAACTTTTGCTGTTAATAAAATATCTCAAGTCAAAATAGAAAATAAATTAAAAACGTTACTATGATTCAATACAATTCATTTTGTATATAAGACAAAAATACCACAGAAATGACATTTGCAATGAAAATATTATAACCAGCTAAATATTAATATAAATTGATTCATGTATCCCATCTGTATAGGCTGATACTGAAGTGCCCGCGGAAGTCATCAAGGCTGTGTCTACTCAATCAGTAGATATTGACGTCTGCCGTCAGCGCTACGCTGTTCTCGCCTCACAACCTCCAGTCACCGAGAACATGATGTGCTCCGGCAATTTGTTCCAAGGCGGAGAAGACGCTTGTAATGGCGACGCTGGTGGCCCAATCTTCTACCAGAACATCGTCTCCTGGGGCTCTGGCTGTGGCGACCGCAACTTCTCTGGCGTCAGCATGCAAGTCTTCTCTTATGTTGACTGGATCGTCTCCATCGTGGTGTGATTTTTAACGTAATGCTTTTATAGTTAAGAAATAAATTATTGCAGTATTAACTTATTTTAATTTGTGCTTGAGATCCTATCCTGTGCTAAAGTTTACAAAATATAAATTAAAAATAAAAATATTTTTATGAGGTGAGATGCCGGAGATTCCTTTTCCGCCCAGACTCTAACATTTTTGGAATTTCTCTCTATTGCCACACGACGATATGTGTTATGGTGTTCGATTATTACAAGCTTTTATTTACTTTCACTTGTCCGGTGTCTGTAATGAAATCCTGCAAGTTTAATTTGACCCACTTCTCGGTCTCTGATTGAGCAGAAATTGATATATATGAATGCTGAAGAAGGATCTTATAGATTTATAAAAATGGGATTCTTCTGGATTCCTCGTCAATCCAATTATTGTTTGTAGGAATTAGAACAACTTCTGCGACCCTCTTCGGCAATCAATTTTAATGGGGCAACTAATCGCTTCCACTGATGCCGTATAAAGTGAGCTTAACTTTGATTATGGCTTGATAGTGTCTTGGTAGCTAGAAATTCGGCGTTCCAACAGATACATCACAATGCTGGGCACGTGTTTCTCCTCCAATGAGCAGGAATTTACCTAGTACACCTCACTAAACAACATGGGTTGGTGTAGTTTTGTTTCGATCTTCCCATCTCTTTGCAAAGTATAACTACGGTAAACCCCTAGTCAGCTCATACGAGATCCATGACAAGGAAACACATGAATTCTAAAAACGCAATTGTACGAACAAGCTAGAAAACGGAGGAGAACTTATGGGATGATTAATAGGTAGAGTGCTTCGAATAAGTATTAGAATGTCCTCCTAACCGATATTTGGTCACGCACGGGGGCCAATCTCAACAGAGACTAGCCATCTGCGCAGGAAATATTATAGTGCACAAGTGACTGCGCAAACGCAAGTGCACTCTCTGTTCCTTCAGTCGTCTAATCCGATGGGTCTATTAACCGACACGACCGGGTCGAGATTAGGCGCAGGACCCACTGTTTAACGTGCCTTCCGAAGCACGGAGGTCACCCATCGTAAGACGTATTTTGGTCACCCATCATAGGACTGACCACAGCCAACGTTGCTTAACCTTAGCAATCGTTCACTGAGCGCACGCGCCAATGCGCCACCAAGCTCCTCATCACGTGAATAAGTATTACTTATACAATGTAACACGAACATAAATATAAATGCAGAGCTTTACACGTATCTACTTCATTTTCAGATATTCTTAAAGACATTGAAGGAGACAAAATATTTCCCACTTTTATTTTCTCGGCCAATTTTATTTTCTCTTGACTTTAGTACTTATCTAAGGTGAAGTTTACCAGAGAGAAACTTTGCACCAGGGTCGCCTCCGTCTTACCTATTTCTGCCGCAAAGCAGCAGAGCTTGGATTGCTGTGTTCCGGTTCCTTGTAAGCAGTGAAATTACTGGGTACTTGGACTTTACATCTTATGTCAGAAGTTAGAAACCTACACTGTGGTTCTTGTGGGGGTTGCAGATTTGATGCGATTCTCACAGGAATCTCCATGTAGGTACTATAGGTGACTGTTACCACTTTACAAAGAATTAATCTTTGATGTATCTTTAAAAGGAAAGTTCGATAATAGTTCAAAGCTTTGGTAGGCTTCTAGAGTATTTTTTTTGTCAGTCAGTAAGTACCACATGTTTTATATCAATTTATATTCATCAATTAAATAATTTTTACAACTACAAATAAACAAATAGTTTAACAAAACTAGTAAGCACTAGAAATAATACGAAATATCATATAACATTTTTTTTTAAAAGCAGGCTTTTATTAACGTGTAGAAAGTGCACACAAAAGGAAAAAAATATTTTTTTTGATGCTATATGTGATCCAAAATCTTTATGAATGCAATTAAACGCTTGGGGCGCTTATCATAGAAATGGATTATGATGAGCGCCCCACACTTTTACTCCTATTTTTTTAATACTAGCTGTGCCAGCGAACGACGTTTCGCCATAATAATTGTCAAAAAACCCTTCATGCAGGCGACCCCATTGTCATGATGGAGACCGCTGCGTCAAGTCTGCACTTGGGATAAGTGTGTTTTCCGACGCGGTGAAAGGTACGGTGGCGTGGAAGTAGCGACTGTGCAGAAGTTAACTGACAGTTTGGTTCTAACAAATGATGGATAGTAGGTACAATTATGTGGGATCAAGGGCGGGAGCTGGAGGTGGGGAGAGAAGCGGGGGTAGTTGATTGAGAATTGAAGTGGCGAAGGTGCTGATAGATGTGTGTAATGAATTTGCACAGTGATTTAAGCCAGCGGGGTTTGGAAAGGAGTTCTTGAAGAGAAAAGGGGGAAGTGTCATCGTGACTGCTGCAGCTGGAAGTGTGTTCCAGACGTTGGGGTGAAAAAATTAGGCAGTCCATGAGGAGGTGAGTTTGGGCTGTGGTTTGGTCGCAGGGGCAGGAATTAGAGGGTGAGATGTGGAAACGATGCAGATAGGAGAGGTTGGCGCCGTGTCCGGTGGTGTATTGGGTGATGTGGAAGGAGGTGGGAATGATGGACCGGAATTTTTGGATGGAAGTAAGGGTTGGAAGCAAGGAGCGGGTGTAGGACCCAGTTTCGGAGGACTCATACCTCCTCTGCCATTGTAGGGGTTAGGTTAGGTTAGGTTTTTTTTTTAGTGAGTCTACCTATTCTGCCACTGTGTATGTAGCAACATTAAATTCTTTGAAGTATTTTATTAAATCTAAGACCTTATTTTTTTTTCCAGCCCAAAAGTTTTTTTTTTGTATCTGATAAGGTCTTTACATTTTGTTAAACCAAAGTAACAGCAATCAAAATCAACATAATCAAAGAATATAAACACAGCAGACAAAATCAAAGACAACAAAACGAAATCTTTTTTTTTATCACAGCAAAGTAAACGTAAAAACAAAACATTTTGTCAGACCTGAGTATAAATCAAAGCATGTACACAAACAAAACGACAGCCAAAAACATCAACCAAAATAGCTTAACCTTTAAACACAGCAAAGTAAAGACAAAAACAAAAACATTATTTCAGACCTGAGTATAAATCAAAGCAAGTACACAAACAAAACAATACCAAAAATATCAACCAAAATAGCTTAACCTTTGGATTAACCGGGGATGACAAAGGGTATAAAAAATAGTTTACGACCTATTCTCAGACCTACCGAATATTCACAAAAAATTAAGTTAAAGTTTTTTATTATTATGAAGCTGAAGCTTTATCAATATTATAAAGCTGAAGAGTTTGTTTGTTTGAACGCGCTAATCTCAGGAACTACTAGTTCGAAAAAAATTCTTTTTGTTTTGGATAGTCCATTTATCGAGGAACATCACGATATTGTTATTTTTGGTCGAACGAAGTCGCGGACGCAGCTAGTAATTAATATAAGAGAAAAGAAAAACATAGGAACACGCTAGTTACCATAGGTTTTAGGGAAAAAAGCTCTATTGTCATTATCCGGAAAGGAAACATATGACTACATTTGTATGAAAAAATGACCCTTTATGGTTTTCTCTTAAATTGTTGCTAAAAAAATAATAAAATTTTGAGGTAACAACATAATTATTTTTCTGTGCAATCAGTATTTTTTATTAGAAATGGGGATTTTAATACAAAAGGAAAAGTTTTAGATTTGCAATTAAAATAAAATAAAATTAACATACTACCTTTAATAATAATTCATTAACTAGAGCTTACCTTGATGCCAAATTCAGTTATTTTGAAGGCTTTGGTTGATTTCTTTATGCAATTAAGATTTAAGAACCCTTTCTCCTGAACCCTATTCGTAAGTTTGGTTTTAAAGTACAATTAGGTGGCAAGTTTAGTTTTAAAGTACAATTAAGGTGGTGACTTAGTTGGCAAACAAGCATAACTGCCCACCTGATGGTAAGTGGTAATAATCACATGGTAATTCTTGTGAGATTCGCAGCAAATCTGCAAACCCCACAAGAACCACAGTGTACGTTGCCAATTTGTGACATAAATAAGATGTAAAGTCACGGTACCCAGTCGTTTCACTGCCACACTGCCATATCTTACCCTTCAAACCGGAATGCAATGCAAGCACTGGCTATTTTGCGGCAAAAATAGATAAGACGGAAGTACTTAAACAGGCGATAAAGTAATGGGGTTGATATATCCTTTTGGGTAAAAGCCCCTACAAAAAAAGGGAAAAAACTAGAGCTGTTCAAATATTTAATTTTATATGTACTTAGGTAAAGAAATCGATATGAAAATAGCTTCTTGAAATATTCCATGCAATGCAACAGATCTGCTGTTGGGCTGTTGGTGTAATCAATATCAGTGTTATCAATAAACTTAATCGATTCAAATGTTTGTTGTAAACTCGTGTAACGTAAGGACAAACGCTAGGTAAAATGCTTTTCATGGCTAACATGATTCGGTCGATAAGGGGATGTACCGCTCATTTCCAATTTTACTGTGTTATGTCATCATTAATAATGCCCCATATTAAGACCCAATAAAACAATTATATAGGTGCTACTTACCAGAACATAAAGATAAAGAGATAATTAGCAATATAAAAGGTGACGAATATTATTTTTATTCAATCGTGGAAGTTCAATCATCACAAAATGGCGGCCTGGCAGTTTCTTGTGTTCCTAGTAGCAGGTATAATTTTATGCAATCGTTAGACTTAAATTGAAAACTCGCTTTTATTATCAATTTGGTCCGCATTAATAAATCTTTGAAAATAACAATTTTCATAGTACGTAACTTAGAGGACGGCAATGGAGAGGGCTATGCTCTAGATTTCGTTATTTCTCTACGTGATCGAATCAAACATGATGAGATCCGTAGAAGAACTAAAGTCACCGATATAGCCTAAAGAATTGCGAACCTTAAGTGGCAGTGGATAGGATACATTGCTCTCAGGAGGAGTAAGTCCAGCAGGATCCCCTAGTCTGATCCCCTAGGGGATCTACGTGAACTCGTGGGGACGGAAAGGTCCAAGAATGGCCGTCGCTGACCAAGTGAGGCAGCTTTGGTAGGCCCCCCACAAGGTAGAAGGTCGCGGGATACCGCTGGCTGCGAGAATCGCTGGCCCGTTGTGTTTGGAGACTCTTGGTGGAAGCCTATGTCCAATAGTTATATGGCAGAAATGATGATGATGATAGTAACATGGATCCCCCAATAAACTTCCATTAACAACGGCACCGCTTTATAGCATTTTATTCAATAACGTCACATCATGAGTGAAAGCCAGAGATCAGCAGTAAAAACGGCGGATATTTAAATGCGGTCTTCATCTATCCTTCAAAATTTTCATGCAATTTTAATTTTAACTTTTGGGTCAATATTGCAATTATCATTGAATAAAAATCCACGTTGAACGAATTAAAACTATCACTGAGCTAAACTTGTCAATTATACAGCGTTCTAATTATAATCTATACATCTATACAAATAAATAAAATTGAAGTGTCTGTTTGTAATGTCAAAATAACAAGTTTTTAGAGTTCCATGCCTTAAAAGGCCTATAAGGGTTCCATCTTTGTCCATCTGTCCGTCTGTCGGTGAAGACCCCTTTTCTCAGGAACGCGTATAGATCTCAAAGTAAAATTTCGGATCTGCGGTCTCTCTCAGCTGTGAAAAAGCAGACTTTTATGTCAACGCCATTAAAAGATATGACTGTTTATGTCGCATATTTTGAGATATTTTGCGATCTCATAAGGCAACCAAACCCTAGGGTACCTACTTCCCGTTGACCTAGAAACATGAGATTTATCTTAGCACATGTTAGGGAAAATATGTATCGTGATAAGTTTATAATGAAACCCTTTGTGCGCGAGTCCAACTAGCACTTGCCCTAAATCTAAAATCCTAATAAAAATTGTATCACGTGACGCAAGTGATACCATTTATTTACGCTTTGCCGACCTTGTACATAATCCGTTTATCTATGCAAATGCCTTCAAAAATAGTCATTTAATCAATTTCAGCAGTCGCTCAAGCGTCAGCTAATAGCCGCATCGTCGGCGGACAGCCCACCACTATTGAGGAGTACCCGTCGGTAGTGCAAGTCGAGTTCAACATCGCCGGCGTATTCTGGAACCAGAACTGCGCAGGAGTCGTCCTGAACAACTTGTACATCCTCTCAGCCGCCCACTGCTTCAGCGGAGGGTAAGTAATTTTTTTTTTATACAAGGTTGAAGTTTAATCACGTCTTACAATAAATTTTTCGCCAGTTTGTCTATGTTTGAGAATTCACATCACAAAAGTGGAAATCACAAAAGGTTTTATTTTACTAAAATACAATCAAAAACTTCATCTCAATATGATATATTTTATAAATATGTTAATTTACGACGACGAACACTCACACAAATTTTTATTCACCCTTTAAAAATATTATATTGTTAACTCCATAATGGCCGGTAACAGAGAGAGAGCTCTTAACTAAAACTTACTATATTTATATTAAGCCTTTTTGGATCAACCAATATGCGTTACTAGTTGCAGTCAGTAATGTATTCCCTGCGTTCCAGATAAAGCACTGCTACTTTCTGAGGCTAACATCTGATGTTAGCCGCGTTATGCGTTTCTTTTAAGAAATGTTGACATTTTTAGCCGCGCTAATTGTTACAAATGAAACGCAAGGTACTGATTTTTCGTGCTGAATTTTGACACCTCACTTAATTAGTCCAGCCACTTAAAATTTTTTATAATATAAATCAGAATTGGCTAATACTATAAATATCTTTCAATATTTTTTTTAAATCCGCTGAAAATCCTTTTCGATTCATGAAAAAAAGATTCCAAATGTCAAATTTGAAAGCTGTCAAAAAGTGGTATCAGAGGACCCATCTATTAGCATGGGTATTTGATGCTAGCAATTCGTGTTAAAAATGCTTAAATGAAACGCATGACAACCAGCAAGAAAAACTAGCATCACCGGCTAATGAAACGCAGAGATGCTAAAAATGTTGGTATTTATGGCTAAAAATGCTTATCTGGAACGGGCCGATTGTTGCAGTTTAAGTGCAACTTTAGACACATACTACAATACAACATACTAATTAAATCGAACCGCAATCACCGTGGTGTAAACACAAACATTATTTACAGTACAATTACCAAATCGAGTAAGATTTGTAATTGTACTTTACAAGCTTCCATCCCCATTTAACCCCTCGAAGGGATGTAATTATACATAAGTGTTGAAACAGTCCAAATCCAAAACCATCTGTAAATATTATCATCTGTCTACAGGCCACATTTCATAATTATATATCTATAAAAAAAAATTATGACGAAGTTCTAAACAAACTACGACCCCACTTAATATACTTCTTTGGGTGAGAAAGTTCCAAAAACACTACCACTTTCTATTTTTCTGGGTAATCAGAGGTTTAATTACTTAGGCCCATATACCTATACATATATGCCATATACATATACATATACCTATACATACTATACCATACCTTCAAAAATAACGATTTCGAATACACATTCTCATCCCCATACTAATGCACACGAGACTCTTTCTTGCGCCACAAATGACAATATTGTTGCTTATACTCAAATTCCGGCTCAAGTTCCGTTCATTTTCCATTACAGCAATTACAATCCTGCTGACCGTCGTATTAGAGCCGGCAGTACCGTGCGCAACGATGGTGGTAAGGTGGTGCCCGTACTCCGCGAGTTCAACCACCCCACGTACGGCTTCAACGGCAACGACGGTGACATCACAGTTGTCAAGCTAGGATCTGTTCTTACTCTCGGCGGCTCCATCCAACAAGGATCACTGATGGCCGCAGGATTCGCCTTGCCCGGTGGTTGGCCCGTCACCGTCGTCGGATGGGGATCCATATCGGTAATTGCATTAAATTTTAATGACTATTTATGAACTCTATTGCAAGATCCAAGTCAGATATATTTGTTTTACAGCCATTAATGTATATTATGTGTGTCTGTTGATCATAATGACATTTCTTCCGTCTAGATCAGAGTGACAATTATAAATGTTCACGTTTAGCAATGTGGAAAAAAAATAATTGGAGATGGCATTAACTGATTTGAAAAGTCACATGTGCTTAATAAAGAAATTCCCTCTTCCCTCCGGATCGCGCAAGCGTTTAGACGTGTTTCTGTACATATTATTTTGCAAATTAACTTAAAAAAATAAATTTAATTTATTAAAATATTTCCGTCAATAACTCCACCGAGTACCAGGCAGACATAACACGTGAGGCAGACGTTCAAACAAAACGAGACGATAGAATCGCGACAACAAGTGTCTACAAGCTACGCTGTGCACACGTCATCGTCCCCGCACCGTATTCGCCGCACGCGTCATTACAATAGTGAATAAGCGAGAACCATCAAGCAAGACAAAGGCAACTAGCTTCCTAGATGCTCCGGCGCCGCCGCACAAGTAAGTGAACCACTCAAGCTCTGCCTACTTGCTACTCACCGATCAATGTTCCGACTTGTTCAACTCTTCAACAAAATACTACGCTCACTAGCTATGGATCGGATTCTCAACTGTCATCTAAACATACAATTAATCAACCTGAGGGTCAAACTACGCCGCCAAACTATGTTTACCACCGCAATAAAAGGCTTAGAGAAACCGAGACTTCGCCATCTGAGTTTTTATGCTTTAAGGAAGAAATCAAAGAGTTAATTACCTCCCTGATTGGTGTACAAAAACAGGATATTGCTGAAATCACAAACAGTTTAAAGGATATAAAGCAGACTAACTTTAACATTGAATCATCCATCTCGTTATTAACTCATCAAAATGAAGAATTTCGTAAAAAAGTCGAGTTCTTAGAACAACAGGCAAAAAAGGACAAAGAATATATAACTATCCTTGAGGACAGGGTCGAAGACCTGCAGAGATACACCCGTAAGTCCAGCATTGAATTAAAAAACGTCCCACGTAAACAAAATGAAAATAGAAATGATTTAATAAATATGGTCACGAATTTAGCCAAAACTATTCAACTGGACTTTTGTACACGGGATATCAAGGATATTTTTAGACTGAAAGGCAAAAAGGAGGAGAAAAATCCCCCTATCATCGCTGAACTATCCTCCACCATAATAAGGTCCGTTTATTAAAAAAGGTTAAAGAATTTAACCTCAAAAACAAAACAAAACTGCAAGCTAAACACTTGGGCTTTACTTTCAACGAGGATACATCAGTTTACATATCTGAGCAATTAACTGCTAGAGGTGCCCGTCTGTACTTTCTTTCCCGGGACTTGGTTAAATCTCGCACCTACAAGTACTGCTGGACTGCCTTCGGTAAAGTCTTTGTGAGGAAGGATGACAATGCTAAAATAATTTTAATCCAAAGCGAAGCCCAGGTACACCAACTTCTCCAGGAAACCTGACTATTCAGACCTATTTGTCATAGCTCTGTATCAATAATTTATGTGCTCTCAAACTTGTTTAAAATATGTACCATATCTATAGGCAATTACTTTAATTTTATTAACATAATAATTTTTATTTTTTGTATAACTAACTTCACTATAAGGAATCACAAAGTTTTTTCCTACAAACTACTACACAGACACACACCAAACTTAAAATACTTTTTGTATGTTTATTTTATTGACCTAGCTACATGGTCACTCATCTCATTACTTATGCACCAAAACGCGGTCATTAACTTGCGCATACATAAACTAATTAAAAACGTTTATAACAAACATGCACACGTTACGCTGTCATTTATACATCTCTCACTTAATCTATTACAATCATATGCACTCTCCACCTTCGAAACAACACATCATAACCACCGAATAACTGATGTCAACTACATAATTACTATCTGTACGCTATACGTAGCTAAGCGCTTGACTAACAAATGTAGGTCAAGTATCATTCTTTCAATCGGGTCGCCCGCGCCGTATATATGTCCGTATCCAACGAGAGTCGAAATGTATTTAGGGAGGTTTATAAACTACAACCGTATTGCTACTACGCTTAATATATTAACGTATATTTACTTGTATGATGGACGGGCTTAACGTTATACAAGAATTAGATAATTTTCGACCTGCGACCTCAGTAAAGTGTAACATTGAATCCTTGACGAGCTATTTTGTTGCCAACTCGCACAACAATGGCCTATCTATTGTCACCCAAAATATGAGAAGCATTTATAAGAACATCGATGATTTACAAACAACCCTATCACAGTTGACTACCGAAGTGGATATTCTTATACTGACTGAATGTAGGCTGAGCTTAGCGAAACCAATTCCAATGTTACCAAATTATATTTCCTTCCATACCACTAAATTGTTAAACCAAAATGATGGAGTCGTCGTATATATAAAAAATAATATTCATGCCAATATTAAAGAGCTTAACTTAATTGAAGCTACTGGAATTCAAATCCAGGTTTTCAACTATATAATACTGGGTATTTATCGTTCTCCATCGCACATTCATGCAGAAATTTTCCTAAGTTCCCTTCATACTAACCTCAATTGTTTCTCAAGTAATAAAAACATAATGATCCTAGGCGATATAAATATAGACCTGATTGTTTCCCCTACTGAAAAGGCTCATGAACGTAATAATAGGTTAAATTATTTAAACGTCTTATCATCGTTTGGGCCACAGAACACAGAAAGAGGTTAGAAGGGCTATGTGGGCGGGGCACGCGTAGCCACAACTATGACTAAATGCTCATACTTGTGGCCCCGCAACGCGAACGCGTTGTTTAATCACTGACGGACAACTACAGTGAGTGTATCGTGAAGCGCGGCGCTATACATATAAAAAAATGCCTTCTTGTGCTATAATTACTTGTAAAACAAGAAGTCAGGTGTCAAGTGTAGCTAAAGAAGGAATTTCTTTTCATCGGTAAGTAGTAAATTAATCATAATGACCATATTCCATAGATCATAATGTCAAAATCCACCAAAACTGATCATAACGATAAGTTACGTAATATTTTTCTAAAAAATATACATTACCGGCAATGTACGCCCGCGATTTTTGCCATATTACTTAGAGCGCGTAATGTAGTACATTGCTTTCGGTAGTGACGCATTTGGCTTAATGAGCATTAACGCAGTAGTCGCAGTACAAGGGATAGTGCCGTGCTAATCAAAAAACGCACGCATTACATTTTATCGATAAATGTATATTTTAAAATATTTGTATAAAGTAAAAATAACATATTATTTGTCACTTAAAATGCCATAATAATAATTATTACTTATCGATAATACAGAATGTTTGGCGAAGCTAACACCTACCCTTTCTAACATTGTAAAATTAATTTCAATTTTCACGATACAATTAGTTCGATTAGTAAAAAAATTATGGGCAAATTCTAAACTAATTTTACAACTTAGAATTTTTAATATCACCATAATATTTATATGACTATTTTAGCATAGGTAGGTGGCCATGCAAGACATGAAGATTTGAGTACTTTAAAAAACAAATTTACAGGTAAATATTTACTTTACAAATATTTACTTCTCCATCCAACTAAAATATCCTAACAACTAAACTACCGCACGTCCGTTTGTCAGATTATCCATTCTAGTTTATGCTTTCAGACCGGTGCATTATAGTATTATAGTTTTTCTTTTATTTTACGTCTAACCTACAACATTTTTGAGCTAAAAAGCTTTAATTTTGTTACATAGAAACAAAATATTGAATATTATTAATTATAAACGTATAATGAAAGTAATAATTATCTTTTGGTTTTCTAAATATTTCAAATGGTTAAATTGCTGGCAATATTTAATATCGATAGCTATTAATCGGTGTCAATCACTAAAATAATGTTATTTGTACACGCGGCTCTGGACGTCAGTGAATTTCTGTGAATGAGGAGCCCAGTGAGCGTTGTGATTGGTTCAGCCCGATTTCGCGCGACTTTGCATGGGCGGTGCAAGGAAAAGAAGTGGGAGCAAAACTGGCGACAGCGGTTCCCGTACAAACGGTGCATGATTGCCTTTCTAACCTCTTTCTGTGTTCTGTGGTTTGGGCTCTTGCCCGGTCACACCTACCCCACAAGATTGGATAGCTGTATTGACCATGCAATGTTAAAACTTGAAAGTACTACTAGGTCAGCCTTTGTTGCAGTGTTGAATACTTCTGTAACCGATCATCATTCGGTTTATCTAAATGTTGAGCGGGTTGGCAGAGTGGGGGCTCCTCGTAGATTTAGGGTGGTCGTTGATTATGAAAAAGCATACAATACACTATTGACTGCGGACACATCTATGCTTAACATTTACAGCGATCCTGATGTGTTTGCGTCTGCATTAATTTGTATGATCAAGTCAGCGCTAACAAAAAATTCTAAAAATATATCTATTCTAAATAAATCCAGGACTCTGAAGCCATGGATTACGGCGGGCGCTATACGATGTATAAAATTAAGGAATAAAATGCAGATGAAAATAAGAACAACACAGAGTGAAATCTTTAAAATTACCTATAAACGCTTTCGCAATTTTTGTAGCAATTTAATTAAAAAGTTAAAACGAGAATACAATAAAAGCCAAATAAATCAAACGATTAATAATCCCAAAAAACTATGGTCTACTATTAATAAGATTACTCAGTATAAGCCACCTAAAACTACTAATTCAGAGCTTTTGAACATTACATCGTCACCCCAAAGTTCAGTGAATCATGTGAACGATTTCTTTATAGGCATTGGTCAAAGCTTAGCAGAATCCATCAGTAATCGGGTTGGTCAATCATTAGATTCTTACTCTTTCGTTGTTGGGTCTCATGTATCCCACTCGTCTTCTTTTGCTCAGAACAGCTTTATCTCTCTTTAAAAGCTATCTTCACGAGAGAACTCAAGAAATTATAATTGATGGTTATAGGAGTGAAGAGAAAGGGGTTCTGTTCGGCGTCCCGCAGGGTAGCGTCCTTGGTCCAACGCTCTTCTTGGTGTATGAACTTTGTAACCTGAGGGGCGTTGGAGGAAGGATATATTGCTACGCGGATGATACGGCAATCGTTTTTGCAGGAAATTCTTGGGAAGAAACTCGGACTAATGCTGAGAGGGGTCTATCTGTGGTTTCGAAATGGCTTGACGACAACCTCCTAACGTTAAATGTCGCGAAAACAAATTATATCTGTTTCACTCCATATATTTCTTCCCAGCCTGGAGATAGTTTCTGCGTCAGGATTCATAGTTGCTCAGATGTAACTTCCTTAGATTGCGATTGTCCAGTTTTGCGTAAGGTAACAAGTGTAAAATACCTTGGAGTAATGGTGGACCAAAGACTGAGCTGGTACCCTCATATTGAGATAACTATGAATAGAGTTAGAAAACTGATCTGGTTATTTAAATCATTGAGGTACATAATGAAGACTGAGCAGTTAAATAAAATCTATGTTGCTATTGCGCAATCTATAATTACCTACTGCATTACAATATGGGGAGGTACAAACAAAACCAGCTTCCTAAATGTCGAACGTGCGCAGAGATCACTAATCAAGGTCATGTATGCAAAGCCATTCAGGTTCTCTACTGATTCCCTATATAGGACTAGTGGTCTCCTTTCAGTAAGAAAACTATATATTCTTAACATAATAATAAAATGCCATAAATCACTGCAGTTTGACCAAACTAAGATGAACAAGCGAAGAAGGGACATTGTTGCTACATCATATCCTATTCGTACTGCTTTCGCAAGACGTCAGTTCGATAACCAATCAGCTTATCTTTACAATAAAATTAATCGTGCGCTAAATATCTATCCTATGCAATTAACAAAATGTAAAAGGGCTGTGACTGAGTGGTTAAAATCTAAAACATATGACGAAATTGAAAACCTACTCATTCGAGTAACATGAATAGATTGAGATTAATATAATAATAAAAAACAAAAACGAACAGTAAAAGATTTACTTTGCAAATACACAGCCACAAACAGGCAGTCACACATCCGCTCACACGCACACACACACACACACACGCACAAACGCTGTCTCTCTCACACATACAAACACACACACACACACATACACCCTCATATACTTAGATTTAAAAAAAACACATTTTTATTATTTCTTATTTTTTTTTACATAATTCTTTTTCTTTATTATAATAAGCTTGTGTAACCTATTTAATGACATTTTGTAACCCAAAGGGGAAGTTGCGAGTCATTCCCAACACGAGTATCTTTGATAACTCACTGGGAAGTCTCGGCGTAACTGTTGTAAAAATGATTTTAGAAATAAAGCTATTTTTATTTTTTATTTATTTTTATTATTTAAATAATCACGCGTTCTAAGGAAATAATGCACGGAGATGATATTTGCAATTCAAAATTTGTAAATAATGTGATTCACATATTATTTTGTCTCTATAGGCTGATGCTGAATTGCCTGCGGCAGTCCTTAAGGCTGTGTCTACCCAGTCAGTAGACATTAACGTATGCCGTCAACGCTACGCTAACCTCGCCTCAAGCCCACCAGTCACCCAGAACATGATGTGTTCCGGCAACTTGTTCGAGGGCGGCCAAGACGCTTGCAAGGGCGACGACGGTGGCCCAGTCTTCTACCAGAACATCGTCACCGGTATCGTCTCCTGGGGCTCTGGCTGTGGCGACCGCAACTTCCCCGGTGTCAGCATGCAAGTCTCCTCTTACGTTGACTGGATCGTCACCACCGCGGTTTGATTCTTTAACGGGACGTCTTCATATTTCAGCAAAAAATTATTGATATTAATTTTTATTATTATATAATAAAATCATTAAGCATTAATGATTTTTTGTTATTTGAGCGTAAGACCCTATCCTGTTCTGAATAGCCAGAAGACCAATATGAAGGGAATAAGAAGCACTTTTAAAATATTGTAATAAAATAATTAAACGTTTTTTAAGCTACCTAATATTGAAGAAAGTTAAAAGAATTGACATCTCTTCTCGTCGTATATAAAAATGAATCGCTGTATGTTAGTCTCGCAAAAAGTCAGAAACGGCGAAACCGATTCTTATGAAATTTTTTGTGTGTGTTTAAATAAGCCCAAGGAAGGTTTAAACGTACATTTGGACCCGGTAGGTGGCGCTGAAATCGGGCAGGACAACGTCTGCCGGGCTCACTAGAGCCCGGCAGACGTTGTCCTGCCCGATTCAGTTTCGAATACCTAAATATAACAAAAGTAGTGCAATTTTACTAACTTTCTCGTTTTCAATTAATTATTGAGAATCCAAGTTATGGTCTGACTGGAAAGTCGTTGAATTTGAGACTAAAATGCACGTTACCTTTTATATATTTTTTCAATCAAACCAAAGTTATTCAAATACGAGAGGTGTGTTCGAAACATAACCAAACTTTTGTTTTACATCTTTATTATTAATATTACAGATTATTACAGCCCATGTCCTCTTCAAAATTCTCCCCTATTCTATTCACACACATTGCCCAACGATGTTTCCATTTCTTAAAAGTTCTGGATAGCTTTGTTTAAGAAAGCCTTCAAGGCCCCTGACAAATTTTCATTAATGTCATGAACAGTCTCGAAACGGCGTCTTGCCATCGTGCATCGCCAAATTGAATTACGAAATTTAAAAAATTACAAGGTGAGGTAAAGTAAAAATGGTGAGGCTAAGAGAGGACAAAAATTTAATTTTTGCCACAAAACTGACTTATTGACAAAGCTGAATGTGAAGTCAAATAATGACATGACATGATCCACTTGAGATTCTAATATCTTCAGAATGCTCTCTGATATCCAATCGGCGACTTTATTGACTTTTGTAATATGGGTGTCTTCAATGCGACACACTTGTGAGTCTTGTTATTATTGTAAATAAAACCTGGAAATCTTGATGATATGTGTTTTTTAATAATTAGAACCTTTAGTGTTAGTTAGGTACATGACTGGATGAAGTATGATTGCTGAATGAATAAAAATAACGGAGGTAGAATTATATAAAACTATGGGTTAGTAAAGGGTACTTAAACAATAAAATGAAATACGCGCGGAATATCAAATGCTCGTAGGCTGATCTTAGTAGCTTTAATAGATGCATAGCCAATGGGTGCCATCGGCTGAAGTCGACGGTCTTTTGGTAAAGGGCCATATGCAATTAACTGGCGGCAACTTTTAATTCGAGACAAGTATTTATTAGAACATTGCGTGCAAGAATCAGAGAATTATCACCTTATGTTAGTTCAAAAGTTTCTGTGAAAGTGTTTTACCTACGCAAAATTTCACATGGCATCTTTGCGCAATACAAAAATCGTCACAAGCACTTATTACTTTTCGTGTTAAGTATTGTGTTTTTACTACGACGCGTCGTAGTAAAAACAATACTTAACACGAAAAGTAAACAAGATATCAACAATTATTTTTGAACAGACCTCGTATGACTAATTCAGGATAAAAATGAGATGATTAGAAGAATCGGGAGCGTAAAATTTATCACCTTTATCAAAAGTACCTTGTACCTTTATCATTTACAATAGATTATGTTTTCGTTACCATACACAATCAATAAATAGAAACGCAATAATATTTCTTTACATCGTAACTAGTCATAACCGCAGCTCATATTATTATAATAATATGTTCCCACTGAGGGGCTCAAGCCTACCCTAAGCTATATACACGGTTACTTTTTTATCACCCCGAATGATTTAAGGGCGCTTCAGGACACGTTAGTAGAATGATTTAAACCTTAATAAGAAATTAACTCACCTTATTAATTTTATATTAATTTTCGAAAATATCCAAAAAACAGCACTAATTTTTGTAATTTTTAAATGTGCAGTAATTTTATAAGGCTCCAGCTAACTCCCGGGACAAATTCGCAGCGCCATCCCTGACGAAGCAAGAGTTGTGACAGAGTGGATTACGGTCAGGGGAAAGAGAAGATAAGGCAAAAAAGCCAAAGTGACTGACCTTTTAGAGTCAGCCCCAGCGGCCAACAAGCTGTCCGTCGAACCCCATGGCAAAATCGATGCAACCTCACCAAAAAAACTGAAGAAAAGGTTGCTAACGAAAAGGCTGACATCCTAGCGCAGAAGCTCAAGGATGTACTATCCAACGACGCCAAAGTCGTCCGGCCAACAAAATGCTTACACTTTCGAATAACTGGACTGGATGACTAAGTAGACCACGAAGAAATAGCCATTGCAATTGCTAATTGCAAGGGTGGTCCCATGGTCACCAAAGTTAGGATCTGATAATGGGATCCCATGGAAATTGAGGAAAATCCTTAAATTTTAAGGTGTGTCCAACGTGTTTTGTGTCTATGTTACGCCATTACTCCGCCAATTGTGGACCGATTTTCAAAATTCTTTTGTATTTGATAGAGTATACTCCTGGGGTGGTCCCAAGGTCACCAAAGTCAGGATCTGATGATAGGATCCCATGAAAATCGAGGAAAACACTAATTTAATACCAAGGTGAGCTGGTATTAAATTAGGGTTTCTTTCACTAAAAAGATTTCATTCACTAAAAAGTTAAAAATAAAAAAAAATTTACAAAAAATAAAAACCGACTTCAAAAACTATGAAAACTTAAAAATAATATAAGAATAGGTACAGACAACATCACACTTCTATATTGAAGTCGGCGATAAACGATGATCTCCTAGAAAGTGTTAAAATTTGTTACCTATGCGGTGCTACAGATGCATGGGGATTGAGCACACTCGCCAGTCCTGCCTCTCCTCTAGACAGGAGCACATATTTAAGAACTGGTCACAGAGCCTCTGAGTGTAATACGGAACCCCATTGCGCAGTCTGCGCGGCGGCACGCATTCCATCCGGGCATACTATGGGCAGGCGCAATTGCCGCCCTCTTCAAACAATGGGGAAATTTCCTGGCAAATCGCTGCCTCGCAAACGCACGCCCGCACTTGACGGGCAGGAGGGAATTGTAATGGAAAATGGAAACAAAAAAAAATTGATTCGAGTTTTCATTACAATTCACGAATTTGAACCATTGTGCCAGAACCCAAGAATTGCTGTAATAGGTTCTGGCACAGTGGTCCATAGATATTGCGGTGGTGACAGAGCCCTATTTCGTGCACAACCAACCAAATTGGGTTGGCGATGACGTAGGGTTGGTCACCATTGTTGTCCGGAGATCTCCGGGTTTTGTGCCTCTCTCTGTGCTGGAGAGGGGCACTGGCTACGTTGTAGCAAACTGGAATGACCTCGTTATTGTCGGTGCCTATTTCTCTCCGAATAGGTCCCTCGCAGACTTTGAGACCTTTCTTGTATTATTGGATGCTGCAATTGGGCGGACCGCTCCGACCCAAATCCTCGTCCTCGGCGACCTGAACGCCAAGTCGGTGGTCTGGAGCACCCCGCCAATAATGTACGTGGGCAGGCTGTCGAAGCGTGGGCTGCTACAGCGGGTCTCTTTCTTCTAAATAAAGGTCGGGAGTTCCCCTGCGTGTGACAACAGAGTGGATCGATTGTGGACGTATCGTTCGCATCGCCCGCCTTAGCCCGCAGAGTTAGCAACTGGAGGGTGGTTGTCGATGTAGAGAGTCTCTAAGATCACCGTTACATCAGATTCGAGACTCTCACCCGGCAGCCTCTTTCCTAGCCCGGAACTAATGGCCCCTTTCCATGCTGGACATTTAGGCGCCTCGACAAGGAGCTGGCCGAATTGTGAGGCGCTGGTGTTCCACACCTATGGATGGGCCAGACATAGATAATGGGGCATCCCGCCTCTGCGATGCATTCACAGAAATCTGTGACGCATCAATGCCCAATGCAGGCCCTCCCCGTGATCGACGAGAGGTGTACTGGTGGTCCCAGGACATCGCCGACCTGAGTACTGCCTGTGATTCGATGAGAAGGACGTATATCTGCTGCTGACGTAGAAAGAGACGTGACGAGGCGGCAGAAGACGCGATACGAGACGTATAAACAGGCGAAAAAGTATCAGCAGACTGCCATGGCCAAGGCCAAAGAATTAGCTTGCGAGATGCTGCAGGGTCTGGCAACTCGCCCCACGGAGCCACCAGGCTCCGTGGGGCGAGTTGCTTCCACTGGATGTCGGTTTTATTCCACCATGTATGGCACCGCCCCGCATGATACCTTTGATGAAAATGCGCAACCGCACCGTACCCGCCGTTGGCTAGACGGCGGGCGTGTGTGGGGCTGGCCCGGTAGAGTTTGATGCCGACCCACAAAATCCCCCCTAGGCGCGCTTGGTAAGGTCCATACTGCGACTACCACTACCAGCGCGCCCGGGCAAGCCCGACCAAGTTTGTCGGGCTGTCGCCAAGGGGGGGATTGCCCGAGAACACCAGGGCAATCCCCAGACGGAGGGCCTTACGGCAGCGTGCACGGGGCCAACCGTGTACGCAGGCCTCCACGACAGGGTCATTAGACGGGCATTGCTTGGGCGAATGCCCGCCTTCGCCTGCCTCTCCGTCTGCGGCGGAGGGGAGCAGCTTGGGGATCTTCCTGCCGTTCCCTCTGCGCAGCCTCCTTCTGCGAGATTACTTCTTCGCAGAAGGAGGCAACAGCCTCCCATTCCGCCTCGCCGCGGAGCATGGCCACGACCACGCTCGGCAGGTCTCTGACTGGCACTCCGCCTCAGTGACCGCGGAGAGTCCGATATAACCTCGCGTTTTACCAGGCGCGAGGTATGCGTAACGTATTTCCCAACGTTAAAAAGGGCAGGTTGCCTCACGATGTTTTCTTCACCGTAGGAGTGTCAGATAAACGTAAATTATATGATTTTCGTAAAACGAAAAACACATTGGTACATGGGAGTATCGAAACCCGGATCTTCCGATTAGAAGGCCAGTGCCGAATCACATTGTAGGTAACTAGTGATTTTTACAAATTAATTCCGAGCATTGGTATCATTCAAATACTTTACGCTCACAGAAAGGTAAATCAGCATTAAAATGTTTTGTGTAGCGTCCCCATAACGTAAGTCTCTAGGTCAATGTATTTTTTTTATTATATTGCTTGTGTTTAAATTATGAATATGACAACTGGAATTAACGAAACAAATTTTTATCTAAAATTTTGTTTCGATAAAGCTTGATGGCGCCTAAAGTAGACGCCACCACGTCGGCGATTCGCCGATTAATATGCTCATTTTATAACCGAATGCAAGCTCCTAGAAAATTGGTATCTCTTACCTCTAAGTCGATTCGGTCTCCGTATGTAGCCGGTGGACTTCCTGAGCTAGCTCGAAGGAAGTCGCGGCTCCTGAAGGGCTGCTGTCAATCCACCGAATCACTACATAGGCCTATTAGGCCGCCGCCACTCAGTTCCTTAGCGGACCGCTCACTCGCGATATTTGCGTGACCTCTGATATAGTAATGAGTGAAGATTGTAGACTTATTGATGATGGGATATTAAGTGATCATAGTGAAGAGTATGAGAAACAAGCGCATGAAGAATACGAATGGGATAACTCTGGTTTGGAGTTACAAAGACAAGCAGAGAAAAGAATGTGACAAGAAAGTGCAGAAAGTGGAGAAATCGGAGGAGATGAAAAAGAATTTACGACAGTAAGAAGAAATCCTAAGCGATTGAATAGGAGTAGGTCCTATAATGGACACAGTGAATTAAACCTGACTTCAGAAGAACAAATTAAATATGAGGTATGCGTCACTGGGCAACAAGCATTACCAAAACAATTTGGTTTGGCCAAACTATTAAAAGCAGAGAACATCTGCAATGTGATGAATATTAAATACAAAAGCCCCTATAAAGTAATGATGTTATTTGATAATAAGATTGATGCCGAAAAATTAATTACTAATACCAAGTTTCAAGAATATTCACAAAAAAATGATGTGCTGGCTGAAATTAGTTTAAAATATAGCGATTGGTATAAAATATACACTGACGGTTCAAAGAGTGCTCAGGGCTCAGGGGCAGCCTTATATGACTCAAATATTAAATATGGTCAATGTTTTAATATTACCGCGCCCATATCGATTATGTCGCTGGAACTGGTTGCAATCTTAGAAGCTCTTAAATATACAAAAAATTTAGCTTACCATAAAGTTGTCATTTTAACTGACAGTAAAAGTAGTCTGCAGCATATAGCTGGGTGTACCTCTGGACACAGAGGAACGCCAATAGCGTATGCTATACTGGAACAATTATATAATCAACATAACGAACAACTGAGACTGCAATGGATTCCATCACATATAGGCTTGATTGGTAATGAGAAAGCTGACAGCCTAGCCAAGTTTGGCGTTAGCGAAGGCCAATCCATACAATATACGCCAAGTTATGTAGAATATTTACCTACATTTAAAAAACAGTGTCATAAGAATTGGAAAACTTATTTTGATGAGAAATCGTTGTCTACTGGCATTTGGTATAAGACAATGCAGTCAGAACCGCCACATATTCCCTGGTTTAATAATATTAAAATATGCAGAAAATTTGTTGTTATAGCTCATAGGCTTAGGTCTGGACATATGCCACTTAACAAATGAAAAAAGTAAACTCCCCTAATTGTGAGATTTGTGGCAAAATCGATGATGTTCAACATCTATTGGTAGAATGTGTCAAAAATAAAGCCCTAAGAGCAGACTTGGTGGCAGAATTGAAAATCAATACACTTGATACGGGTGTGTTCCAAAGCATCTTAGCAGACCCTACCTCAAAGCAAGCTGTATTGATTTACAAATTTGTTTGTAGTAGCTTAATTTAGTTTATAGTTTTATTTATGTAAGGTAACCTAGCTATAGCTATTACCTAGCTATTTTAAAGTCACAATGGGGCTGACATGTACAGTACAAAAGCTCCCTTTAAAAATAAAGAGAAAAAAAACATTAAACGTTATTTATACATTTGCTTTTATTCGAGTTAAAGGTAAAAATTTTCATTGTCAACCAACGCCCTATTTTAGAGAAAGTATTGACAATAATTATATTAATATATTTTTATTACTAATATTTTACTGACTTTTGCTAGAATACAAATAGGTCTATAATTTTCAGGGTTTTTTTTATTTTTAAATAAATCTATACACTTCCATTTCTTAGGTTGGAAGAGACATCTACATCAATAATCATCTTGGCTAAACAAACTGACTCTATTGAGCAGTATAATTTAAATAATAGTATGACAGTGGAATCTGTTCCAAGCTATTTAAATTAGATATAAAGACAAAAGAGGTATCCTCTTGCAAATATAAATACATAAATAATGATTTTAATATGACATTATCATTAGAGTCAAATAAAAAAAAATGTGTTCAAAAATGCCCTCAAAATAAATGTATTAATTTAAATAAAATAAAAAATATTAACCTGGTGCATCAAAATAGTAATGGACTATCAAAGGGCAAACAATTAGAGATGGAATTATTCATGAATTCAAAACAAATTGACATTTTGTGTATTACAGAACATTGGCTTAAGGGATGTGAACTCATGTTTAGTTTCAATAATCACCAGGTTGGTAGTTCATTCTGCAGAGTCAACACAGTACATGGGGGGTCACTGATTCTGTTAAACAAAAGCTTAAAATTTAAAGAACGGAAAGATATTGTGTCTCTCTCTGTAGAATGCATAATAGAACTATCATGTATAGAACTTGAGCAATTCATTGTGGTATGTGTATACAAACCTGGTTCCTCAGCCTATGATAGGTTTGAGGAAATCATGGATGAAGCCTTGAACAAATTGGGTAGATCTAAAAAATACTTGATTGTGTGTGGAGATTTTAATATTGATCTTCTTAAAAAGAACACTGAAACCTATAAAATCTTAAATTTATTTAAATCACACAATCTTTCCAACTTATTTATGGAGCCTACTAGATTCTGTAACACAACATCAACCTGTTTAGACAATATATATAGTAATCTAGTACCTGTAAGTAAGAAAATTATTACAAACTTAGATTCAGACCATTGCGGGCAATTAGCTTGCTTCAAAATTGACACAGAACAAGTCAATAAACGTAAAATTATATGTCGACCAGTAACTGCTGACAGATTGAAACGTATTGGAATTGAATTATGTTGTAAACTTCCTTTTTTATCACCGGATATGTCACCAAATGATATGTATAATTTATTTTTTGAGACATTTTGCAACCAATTTAACAAAATTTTCAAAACCAAAGAGATCACTGTTACTGTTAATCCAGTGTTTAGCGAATGGGCCACTGCAGGAATACACAAAAGTAGGCAAAAATTGTATGAGCTGTACTCAGAAAGACAGTTTAATAGAACTGAATCTTTTCAAAATTATGTTAAGTCATACTCAAAAATTTTTAAGCAGGCTTGTCAAACTGCGAAAATTAAATATATTAGTGCTCAAATTTATAACAGTACAAACAAAGTCAAATCTACTTGGAAAATTATCAATGCAGAGACTGGCCAAACAAAAGCTTCAGCAAATAATTATAAACTTAAAATTGATGGTAAATTTATTAGCTCAGACTCGGATGTTGCTAATGAATTTGAGAAATTTTTTACTCGAATTCCTGTAGATTTGACAAGCACTTTAGGCTCTTCCACCCCCATTGCAGAATCCTTGTTGAAAGAAAATGTTCCTTATTGTAATACTGTATTTAAATTTAACCATATTAGTAAACGTGACATCATAGACACTTTCAAATCGTTGAACATTAAAAAAACTGCCGATCTCTGGGGAATATCTGTATATATGGTAAAGAATGTTATTGAAATAGTTGCTACACATTTAGCTTTAATTTTCAACAACTGTATTGATAGTGGTGTGTTTCCTGATTTGATGAAACTTAGCAAAATAACTCCATTGTTTAAATCTGGTAGTACTTCAGATCCTTCTAACTTTCGTCCTATATCCGTACTATCAACATTCAGTAAAATTTTTGAAAAAACCGCGCTTAAGCAATTACAGAAACATTTTAGTAATAATAACTTACTGCATATCAAACAATTTGGTTTTACCCGCGGACGGTCCACGACTGATGCTGGAATAAAATTGTTAGAGTGCATTTATGAGGCCTGGGAGGAGTCGCAGGATGCCTATGGTGTTTTTTGTGACTTATCGAAGGCTTTTGACTGTGTCCAACATCAGACGTTAATCAGGAAATTACACTATTACGGTATCCGTGGTACCGCTTTGGATTTTCTCACTTCTTACCTAAGTGACAGGATTCAAAAGGTGGTCATCAATGGAGAGCAGTCACCTGGATCATTTGTAAAAATGGGGGTGCCGCAGGGCTCAATATTAGGTCCATTTCTATTTCTGGTATATATTAATGACCTCCCTCACCTTGTAAGACACGACCATGAGATAGTCTTGTTTGCAGATGACACGTCTTTAGTATTTAAAGTTAAACGTGGACAAATTAATATTGACGAAGTAAACATTGCACTCTCCAAGGTCGTTCACTGGTTCGGCGCCAATAATTTGTTGTTAAATGAAAGTAAAACAAAATGCATTAGATTCACTATGCCAAATGTTCGATTAGTTAAAGCCAAAGTCAAGGTTAGGGATGAGGAAATAGAGCTGGCTAATCAAACTGTATTTCTGGGTATAACTTTAGATTCTAAGTTACAATGGGGTCCTCATATTGAATGCCTATCGAACAGACTAAGTTCTGCAGCATACGCCGTAAAAATGATTCGTCAAATAACAGATGTGAAAACTGCGCGGTTAGTCTATTTTAGCTACTTCCACAGTATTATGTCATACGGGATACTACTGTGGGGAAATGCCGCCGATATTGGCTGCATTTTTGTACTGCAGAAGAGGGCTGTTCGGGCGATCTATGGGATGGGCTCCCGAGAGTCTTTAAGAGAAAAATTCAAAGAAATTGATATTATGACTGTACATTCACAATATATTTATGAAAACTTACTGTATGCACACAAGAATAAAGATATCAAATTCAGTAAAAATAGTGACTATCATAATTTAAATTTAAGAAATAAAGACAAGCTAGCAATGCCCACATATAGGCTCCATAAAATAAGCAACTCTTTTGCAGGTCACTGTATACGAATGTACAACACGCTGCCATGTAACATGCATGACTTGTCAGTAAATAAATTTAAAATTTTAATTAAAGCTCAGTTAAGCAAAAAGGCTTATTACAGTGTTAAAGATTTTTTGAATGATAAGGCAGCGTGGCGGTAAAAGAAATGAATTGCTCGTTCTCTGAATAGTTTTGTAATATTCACAATTTGTAAGACATTTGGCGATTTTAAAAGAGTTTTGGCACATGAGTTTCTTGCCCGATTCTTCTCATGTTAGCCCCTACATTCGGAATCGGGTCGCTCTTGGCGATTACATGCGCGGCAACAACTCCGCGGATGTACTTGCCACTAGCGCACGGGTTAGCTTGATTTTAGTCGAATATTTTTTATGTTTTAATAATTTTGTAAAATGTGTAAAATTGACGATTTTAAGAGCCCGCAAGGGCCTATGAAATAAAGTACTTTTGATTTTGATTTTGATTTTGAATACATTTATTGAAATTCAACGCAAGTTGAGTGTCACGTCTCCTTTAATTAAATCAATGTCGGTGTCACCTTTTTCAAGGACTACAGCTACATTAGGATATACATTGAGAGTCCTTATAGTTTCTATGGGTACGTGAGAGACAAGGTCAATCTCATTGACATTGACTTCCAATTATAATGAATTGAAATTATTTTTGGGCTTACCATGGGTATGGGTTACTCTTTCTTAGTTACTGATTGATATTACAGGTGGTTTTGACTTTACTTCGATAAAAATAATTATGTTCTAGTTATAATATAATTATATCGCTTTACATATTTTTAAACTCGTATTCGGCCATTATGCTAAGCGATGAGCCAAACTACTTTCTTTTAAGGACTATATTTGCGTTTATCCATTACAAACAAGTACAAAAGATTACAATGTTTTTTTCTCTTTATAAAGCTTGTAGATCACGTGCATAATTTTTCTTCTATCTATTTTCGTTTTATGAAGACTTAGCAGACGACTTGGACTTAGAAGACCATGTGGACATGTCGTCTTCTAAGTCCAAGTCGTCTGCTCTCCATACCCTCAAGCATTCTCAAATGTTTTTCTTCTCCATTCTTTAAAAGCTTTTACACAAATAATAATAATAAGTGTAAGTAATAGGTGTATTGTTTTACTTCAATCATAATCAGAGTTTATAATATTATTATAATCAATTTGAAAATACGTCAAGGCTATTTTAACACAGTGGGCAAAAACTACTGTCGTGATCCGTTTGATAAGGGGGATGTACCATAAGATTTCCAATTTCACTATCTTTATTCGTCAATAAAAATAATCACAACATAACAAGTATTGGTATTATTTCTGTCTTTATTGTCAATAAAGATAAACTGATAATATTAGTTGTATAAAAGAGGTCCTGGAAATATTGTTTATTCTACTGTGGAAGCTCCTCATTGCAAAATGGCAACGTGGCAGTTCCTTATATCTTTCTTGGTAGCAGGTAACGTTTTATTGTATTCTGATTCTGGATTGTTGAGTTTCCTTGTTTTATGTAAACAGGTGATTTCAAAAACAAGTAATCTTTTGATAGCAATTTCGTCTGCATGGCTATTATTATCTTCGTAAATGTCTATTAAACTTGATGGATCCTCTAATGAAGTTTCTACTCTTTGATCGCTATCCTAACCTAAAATTATAGCGGCTGCTCCAGCTACAGCTACCAGCCGCATCATCGGAGGCCAAGTCGTTGACATTGAGACCTATCCGATGGTCGTGCAAGTCGAATTCAACATCGCCGGCATATTCTGGAACCAGAATTGCGCTGGTGCGATCCTGAATAATTTCTACATCCTTTCAGTCGCCCACTGCTTCTACGGAAGGTAAGATTTTTTGTATATTACAGGGAAGCCTTTGGCTTTCATCTCACCTGATGGTAACTGATGATAAGGCTGAAGGTGGAAGCGCGCTTCACCTCGACTGTTATATTCCTGTGTTGTTGAAGTAACACCTTACCAAGATCAGTCTCCAGTTTATATAATGCTACCTCGGGAATCGTCTCACTCAGATAGAATGCGAGAAGATCCAGAACAGTATTAAACTAAACAACGCCAGTGCTCCCATGAAAAACGATTGTGTCAATGTTTCTTTAACGAATGTGATGTTAAAAGAAAGCCACCAATAATTCTGTTTATGCAGTTCAATACGTACTGCAACATTTTTCGAAATTTTGGTTACTGTAATGGATAATGGCTCTTTCTTTTGGCATATTACTATTATTGTACTGATATTGTATAGTTAAATACATGTGTGTATAAGATACGACATTAGTGGAGGAAACGATGTCAGTATTTTTGTGCTGGTGAATAAAAAAATTGGGTTCAGAAATGCCATAACAATCTGGACATAGACGACCGAAGCCAGAAATGGATGCAATGCGAAAATTTTATAAAATGTCAGTTCAAACTCAGTTCCACATTCAGTTTCATTTTTAATTACAGAAACTACAATGCTGCTGACCGTCGTATTAGGGCCGGCAGTTCCCTGCGCAATGAAGGTGGTGTGGTGGTGCCTGTACTCCGCGAGTTCAATCACCCCACTTACGGCTTCAACGGCAATGACGGTGACATCACTGTGGTCAGGCTGGATTCTGCTCTCTCTCTCGGTGGCGCCATCCAGCAAGGAGCATTGATGAACCCAGGATTCGTCCTCCCCGGCGGTTGGCCCGTCACCATCCTCGGATGGGGATCTATATCGGTAACTACAGCATTTTTATGAGTTGCCTTAAAATTTGTCTGTCTGGCTTATCAGTGCGGGGTTGATGACCTTTCTCAGTGTTGTTGTGAAAAAAGTAAAAAGATCTCGTGATGTTTACGTTAAGCTGTGCTATAGCAATATTTCCTTTGTTAGATGCAAGCTAAAATAATAACATTAACAAATCATAACAAAACATGATACTTACGACAAATAAGTTAATGTTAATAAAAATTAAACAAGCTTTTATTAATGAATTGTTACGCTATAACATTATGCATGCAATATTTCAGCTCAATCGGAAACCGGGAAGTGGGTCAAATGTAGCTTGCAAGATTTTTGTACAGACGCGGGAGAGGTGAAAGTAAATAATGATAATAAAAGCTTTTAAAAAGAACTTTATTGTCGACACTACGCTAACATATTGAATTATACTGTTCTGTATTTAACATATGAATGAAGTAATGTATAGCATATGTATGACAAATAATTATAAGGGAAAAACCCAAAAACTGACCCATGGGCCATGGCCCTACTCAACTAATTAAATCCTAGTTATAAGCCGAAGCGAAGGAGATGCGACGAGCGAAAATATAATCCCAACAAAAACATAAATGTGAAATGAAAGTCAAGTTAATAAGCCAATATATAGAATATGCTTTGTTGTTGACTTCGCTGACAAAAGAATTGATATCTGATTGGGTGCCAAGTTCAGACTAATAATTTACAGACAATTATTTAGAAATTGTAGTAAACTAGTAAAAAAAAACGAATACAAAAACTGCAATGCACTGAATTGGCAAAGAGTCTGGGCGAGAAAGCTACCTGCATTTCTTCCTTCTCTCAGGCATTTGCTGAACTCCCTGAAAAAATCACACGCTCCTTACCCCACAGACCTAGGGTTTCTACACAGTTACAGTTGCTAACTTAAGGGTTTTCGTCAATAGGATAGAGGGTAAGGAAGTGGCATGGGACGTTTTTGGGGCTTCATATTTTTAAGGATTTTTGACTACTTATATGTGTTTTGTTTGAAAAAAAAGTGTCAAAATAAAAGACCTGGGAAATAACTCAATCATAATTTTGTTGCTCCGTTACTAAGAATGCAGAATAAATAAAAAACTGTAAGGTGTGTCCAATGTGTTTTGTGTGTATGTTACGCGATTACTCCGCCAATTGTGGACCGATTTTCAAAATTCTTCTTGTATTTGATAGAGTATACTCTTAGAGTGGTCCCAAGGTCATCAAAGTCAGGATCTGATGATGGGATCCCATGAAAATCGAGGGAAACTCTAATTTAATATACTATACCCTAATAATCATATAATACACCCTAATATAATATATACTCTAATAAAAATACCCTAATATAATAAATACATTGTATTAGGATTTCTTTCACTAAAAAGCTAAAAATAAAAAATATTTTACAAAAAATAAAAACCGACTTCAAAAACACTGAAAACTTAAAAATAATTAAATAGGTACAGACAATATCACACTTCTATATTGAAGTCGGTGCCAAACGATGATCTCCTAAAGTCTTAAAATTTGTTACCGACTTGGGATTTGATTATCTTTATGATATCCCAAGCAGTCCAATCATTATCTTTATTGAAATTCGGGTGTTTTTGAATCTCAATAGCCTCAATCTCAATAGATTAATCGGTGTTCCCTGGCGAGGATACGTAGATTGATCATAACAGGTCATATAAGTCCCCACCGAGGGGCTCGAGCCTACCCTAAGTTAGGGTGTTCAGGCCTTAGTCAACCACGCTGGCCCAGAGCGGATTGGTCGACTTCACATACTCGTACACCTTCGAATTTCTTCGCAGATGTATGCAGGTTGCCTCAAGCTATTTTCCTTCACCGTAGGAGCGTGAGACAAATGTACATATGAAATTCGAAAAACGAGAAACACATTGGTACATTGCGATATCGACCCCAGACCTCCCGATTGAAAGGCAAGTGCAGAGTCCACAGCGCCACCGATCCATCTATGGATAAACAAATCTTAAATAAAGATTGGCTCCGTCAAGAGCGTGTTCACAAACTGCAGATTTTGTTCCGCGTCTATGTTTTACGTCAGCTATATGTTTTTTAATCCGTGTCTTGTATATCGAGTCACATATTAATTTCCTTTATTATTTGTCTGAACAGGCTGATGTTGAACTGCCCGCAACACTCCTCAAGGCCGTCACTACCCAGTCGGTAGACATTAATATCTGCCGTCAACGTTACGCCGCCCTCGCCTCCAGCCCTCCGGTCACAGATAACATGATTTGCTCAGGGAACTTGTTCGAGGGCGGCGAGGATGCCTGCAAGGGCGACGATGGGGGCCCAGTCTTGTACGAAAACGTCGTCACCGGCATCGTCTCCTGGGGCTCTGGCTGCGGCGACCGTCACTTCCCCGGCGTCAGCACGCAAGTCTCGTCTTACGTTGACTGGATCATAGCCACCGCCGTATGATCATTTAATGTGACGGCTCTATATTCAAGCAATACATTCTTCAATTCGCACTACTGGTACTTTTTAGGGTTTCCGTAGTAAACAAGGAACCCTTATAGTTTCGCCATGTCTGTCTGTCTGTCTGTCCGCGCTCTGACTCAGACACTATAGTACTAGAAAGCTGTAATTTGGTATGGGTAAGTATATTAATGTATATTAATCATGCCAAAAAAGTGGTGGAAAAAACATTGAAAAAAATTTTTTTTAGCTCCCATACAAGTAAAGTGGGAGTATTTTTTTTTCTCAACTAAACCATCGTGTGGGGTATTGTTAAATAGGTCTTTAAAAATAATGTAAGGTTCAGAACACCATTTTTCGATATAGGGATCCGTTTCTGAATTATTCGGCAAATTTTTGTTAGAGTTAAGTGTCCCCCTCTATCTGGTAAACGGTTATATATGGACACGTGAAAAAAATTAAAACAGTATTATATATAACGAAGTTTAAAGGAAAGCTATCAGAGTTGAGTACTAAGTACAAACTAAAAAGTTATAGACGACTAACTTATAAAATGTACTCGGAAAAGTAAAATTTCATTGAAAATTAGTACTGAATATAAATTTCCGAACAGCGTGAAGTTAAGGAAATATAAAATCATTGCAGCTTTAATAATAATAATAATGCCTAATTTAATAGCAACGTATTAAGTAATCTGTGGCAACGTGTTGTGAGGTGTGAGTGTGAACTTAAAGTTGGCATTTGCAACTACGGAACCCTACACTGCGCGTGGCCCGACACGCACTTGGCCGGTTTTTATTAGTAGATATACTTTGTACCTATTGCGTAACAAATTGGAAAACACAAAAGTATGTTAATAGAATTTTAACAAAGATGAACTTATCTCTAATAGAGATTTCATCCAATGAACCTGTCATTGCATAGAAGATTATGCCTTCTATTGGTGGAAGACACTAAAAATATGATACATAATCTTTTATACACTAAAGAAAGAATAATAATAATAATAATGAAGAAATACATACATAAGTAATAGGTACACTTCAACTGCCGTTTATGATTTCCCAATAGTTTATATAAACTAACTCGAAAATTGACCAACTTACGATTCTTAGATTGTTATTTTTGTATGAGAGAAATAATAGTAGATTAGTAGCTAAGGGCTGTAAGGTATCAATTGCAGCCCGAGATAATTAGGCGCCTATATTTCGAGGGTGCAATTGGTGCTTACACCCGAGCTAACTACTCTGCTTTACATCTCGATTGTGAGGTAAGTAGGTCCTTATTACCCCCAAATGGGGCTTGTAGATGACCAATAAGCGCTCTAGGGTAATAATGTAGCTTGGAAAGCCCTAGGGCGGTAAGTAATAAAAAAACACTTCACTATTTCAAAAAGTTCGCGTACATCTAACCATCATACTGGCAATAAATTACTTACAGCCTCAGGGCTTTTCTAGCTACATTATTACCCTAGAGCGCTAATTGGTCACCTACAAGCTCCATTTGGGTGTAATAAGGATCTACTTACCGAACATGAGAGATGTAAAATATATTTCTGTCCGACGATTGCAACAATTCTAAATTGAACAGAAACATTTCTGTATCATAAAATATTTTTAAGGTTGATTTAGTATGATGTCTAACGTGACTACACAAATTGTTGTCGATAACCTGGGAAATGTCAGAAGAGCTAGCTAGAATAGCGTTCTTAATAAATTCATACAACTTTCAACTATCCTGAATTTTCAGGATATGAACAATCCTCCTGATTTTATTATTATCCTACGACATACACATATAAATAGAAATAACTATCGTTAAATATAAATAGAAATACATATAAATAGAAATAACTAACGTTAATTGTACAGTTACTGACTGTACAATCAACAGTAAAACACGTCAAGCTTTACATTTGCATTACGAAAGCCGCCGCTATTACGAGCGACATAAGGGCAGTCTCAAGGTCAACATGTAAAGCCTAGCGTGTTGCTGTGTGTACATAAAATTTTTGGCAAATCTCCACTTATACTATAATGCATGATTGGACATTTGTCGTTCATTTGTTAGAACATAATTATTTACTAACGTAAATAAGTTTAGTTTAGTTTAGTTATTTTTTGTAAGTTCTATAGCACTGATAATGTTATTTTTATAATAAAATATAAGCTCTCCATTGTGATGTTTAATTTACTAAATTCCATATATTATACTTACTTTTTTGTATGATTCGTAGTTCAAATAAATTTGTAATTTGTCGGATACAGACCCCAGTGAGAGCGAGATGGCGATATGAGTTGCAATAGCTGTTTTCGATTTCAATATTATCCTATCTATCTCTGGATTAAATTAGCCATGTGTTACGTAGCTATCTATTTTACAAATCCTTCATAAGCAGCTTTATGCATTCAATTGTATTAGATACACGCTTCACATCAGCATATTACCCACATAGTGATTTCCACATACATTAAAACGCAGCAAAATTATTGAAGATTCCTTTTATTTACATACATGCGAATGCATTTAGGATAGTGAGTGTTATCGAGTTAGTTGTTGGCGATCGACGTGATCCAGTCGGTATAGGAGGAGACGGCTGTGCTGACGCCAGGGTAGTGGGAGTCGGCGCATCCGTAGCCCCAGGAAACCACACCCACCAATTGTTCTCCGTAGTACAAAGGACCTCCGGAATCACCCTGCGAGAAAGACACAGGGATAATTAACTTTATGACAACACACAATGTATGACACCACTCCTGCAATCACACTACGTAGACACCGCCACCGTGCCAGAGACACCATCAGTATTAATGCTACGGACTCACAGCATGTAAAATGAGGTAAGCAAAAACTTGTAAAATGTCACACAAATCGCACTTTACACGTCTCGAATACATTTAAATCAAACAAGATTGCTAATTTCTAAGGCGAATTATAAACAAAATGATTTGGAAAATTGTTTCGGATACAATGGCTAGAAAGGGAAGCTTGTTTGTCCCTTTGGCACAGTTACATTTACTGTGCCTCCGTCTGATACAAGGGCATCCGATTACCTTTAATAGTAGGCGCAAAGTACCTATCTACTAATCTGGATTGAGACTTATTTCAGTAAAGGCCCAATTCTGAATTCTATCCATGCAAATGTAAGAAAAAAACTATTTCGCATATTAACTACAGTTTTTAATTAAAAAAAAATATTAAAAAAATATTGCAGCAGCATGAGGTCTTGGGGGTAGAATTTACTGCAATCAAACCTCTTTGAAGAGGGAAAACTTGAAACAAGACCCTATATCTTGTTTCCAGCGTGATGCAGAAGACCAATCCGAGTGCTTGTTGACTATAATGTAGTAGGAAACTGTAAGAACTATGTTACCTGGCAAGCATCAGCGCCACCCGTATCCAGCAGACCAGCGCAGATCATGTTTTTAGTAACAACTAATCTGCTCGGGTGATCGTAGTAGCGTTTTGCGCACAGCGCGTTGTCTATGGTGTAGATTGTCACATCCAGGAGCACGTTGGAAGCGACGCCACCTTGCTGCAAAATAAGGAACATATTAATATGTAATTCTTTTAATTAAATCAACAGCTTTAGCACTCTGTACAACCCAGATGCTGGGGAGCAAATTACACGTACTGACGTAAATTGTCACGGAGGCAACGCAACAAATAAGACAGTGGTCAGATAACCTTAGAGCTTCAACTACTATTCCGTATCCGAGACCATCCAAGGATCCAACTAAGAAAACCCAACGTGTAGGAATTTATTTTTCTGGACAATAATAATAATAATGTCCAGACCGTATTCGGCCACGGCGACGTTAAACCCGTTATTGAGAGCTTCGTTGATGTGCTCTCAGGTGACTGACATATCCGATTTTTGCAGTGAATGTACTATCGCGCGCAGTTCCGCCTGATTACCGCTACGCTCATTTTCGTTTGCACTAGCGCTCTCCAGCCCCACCCCGTCGACCTCGAATAGACATGGAATAATGAAATAAAAGATTCTTCGTCGGCCTGCCGCCGAGCCGCCGAGGAACCCCCCAACGCCGATTAGAGAGAGAAAGAGTATTTCTTTTCTAATAGGCCAAAACTTAAGGGGGCGTAGCACGGTGCTTCCGCACGATTCAAGCGAACAAATTTTTAAATGGTCAGGCGGAAGTGCTCGCGATAGTACGTCCGCATTCACTGCAAGTCAGGACCCCTCCAACATAATTATAATAGATGAGCTCGGGTGTTCGAGCCTTAAGTTCATCTCGTTTAGTATCGAGTTCTTCTTTGCGTTTTCTTTCAAACTCAAACACCTTGATGCTCACAGTACGCCTCCACTGTGACCGGTCCGCTGCTAGTGCCTCCCACCGTGCTGCAATGCAACTCCTATCGCAAAGTCTGAGGTCCGAAATGACACTCAATAACACTGTTACACAGATTTTCATCTACGTTAAAAGATGATCAGCGTCGTGTTACTATGATCTTTTATATTGTCAAACTTCATTTACAATGTGGGCAAGAAGTGTGAGGTGGTGTGGTGCCTCCATTGGAGAAATGATACGCGCTGCCAGCACACGTGTTTTCTCCTTACAATCCCAGTCTTTTAAAAGAGGTGCGAAGAAGCAGGTCGGTAAAGTGAGGGTAACTAGTGCAGTACCTTTTCTCTCCCCTGCACTAGCTACCTTCGCATTTGGACTCCACTTCCACTTGCCATCAGGTAAAGTGGAGTCATTTGCTAAACGCACTATGAAAAAAATTGTACCTTAATGCAAAAGACAATCTCCTACTTTAAAACGGTGACAGAAAGCCTCCACGCACGTTCGTCTGAGTTCTGATTCCACTGGCCGGCATTATAACTACCGGCACGTGACTGAGACGTAAACCACCCCCATTGTGTCCACTTTACCAAATGTCAGCCCCTCGCACTCAAAAAGATTGTATACGATTCGGATCTTGGTATTCGCGGACGACGATAATATTTAAAAGCTCAAAATTTTAAAAATCTTACACTAGTTGCTCCCCATCCAGCATGAATCACAGGCAGGTTGTCAGGTAGCTCAAATCCTTGGCTGACGATCTTGGCCTGCTGCACCACTGAGCTGTATTCAATAGCCGTGGCTGTGCGGATCACGCTGATGTCGCCATCGTTACCTAACTTGCCGTACGATTCGTGATTGAATACTTGAGCAACTTCGTACAGGCTGCCGCCAGTGTTACGGAAGCTGGAACCAGCTCGGAAACGCCTAAATTGGGGCCTGTACAATCTGCAAACAGAAATAACTCATTTTACGATTTTGCATGCACAAGAGAGTCCCCCTAACCGATTATCTATAATCGAAACGAAAAACTAAAATAGAATAAGCGACCGTGAACAAGTGTCTGTGCAAACGCAGGTGCACTCATGACTTGATTGAGCAAGATCAGGAGATACTTAAGATGTTTTATATTTTTGGTTACTAATCAGGGTCACCACATTAACTGTTGTAAATGCAACCTAATAACCTATTTAACATATTTTCTTGTACATTGTAAATGTAATAAATAAATAAAACTTTTATACAAACAACTTATTTTGATAGAACTAAAACACTTATTACACCGCGCGCGCACGCAGCAAGATTGTCTTAAAGTCTAATAAGACAGCTCTCGCTATTACATCAGTGCAGTCAGAATATCGCATACTGACGTTTCGAGCGCATTTAGTCGACATTGGCTACCTGTGAACATTTAACGACCATTCAAGCAATCGAACGCAGAGGGCACACCCACCGCCACCAAGACAATAAGAGTGGAGGGCATCTCGTTTATCGCTAGTGAACAACCTATTTACCGCGGAATCTGACGAAAACAAAATGTCATATCATGCTCCATTCGTTAGAGTTCAGATTGCAGTACTGGATCTTGTGGCGTAAGGCTTCAGATCAGCCACGCCAAGTGGCCCTCTTGGGCCGTAAGCTATTAACTTTTAAACTATGTTCTTAGACTATAACTTTCATATTTTTAGGTGTGAGTACCTACCCTCCTGCAAAGCAGTGGGCAGCAGACAAGATGTGCCTCGAGTTGAGGATAGTACCGGCACAGCTCTGGGTCCAGGTGCTGGAGAAAAAGCTACGGAAGTCTATTTGGACCATTGTGGGGTATTTTTCAATGGTGGTGGGCTGACCACCCACTATCCTGTTGCCGGGTGAACGGGCAGTGCATGACCCTGAAAAACAAAATATAAAGATTTTTTAAATACAACGAACTCAAAAATTTGTAATTTGCGAATGGTGAATGTTAAAAAAAGATTACGGTATGATGACACAGCATGTTGAATAAAATTCACAGATACGACACTCCTTACGTCACAGCAATACGATTGAGACGAATTTATCATTACAGAGTCGCCATTATCGATTGGACAAGCCAGCAATAAATTAATTTGATATTAAAGATAAGATCTAATATTACTAATCCTTCGATATAAGTTGATTTATGTTATTTATTTGTGCATATAATAATATCCACGGTTCTTCAATTTTTCGAAATATATAATTACAATTTCATAACGTGGTGGTGCCTTACACCTAACCTATTCATTTCATCGTAGTATCAGTAATATTAGAAATATCATATTCGTCTGCGCAAGTATCTCATTTGCCTATTTCTGCCGCCAAGCAGCGGTCTTTTTATTGCTGTGTTCCGGTTTGATAAGGTAAGACAGGCAGTGAAATTATTTGGCATCTTATGTCACAAGTTGGCGACATAATTGAGGTTTTTGTATGGGTTGTATTTTTTCAAATCTTACAGGAACTAATCTGCTATGGGCGACTACAGCCACTTTCCATCAGATGGGCAGCCTGCTTGTTTGACAACTTTGTTGTATCATCATCATCATCATTTCAGCAAAGAGACGCTCATTGCTGGACATAGGCATCCCCAAGAATCTCCAAATCAATCAGTTCTGTGCCTCCCACATCCAATTGCTTCCCGCAACCTTCACCAGATAGTGGGTTCACTTTGTGGGAACCTATCAACGCTGCGTCTTCCGGTACGCGGCAGCCACTCGAGGACATTCCCGCCCCAACGGCCGTCCGTCTGGCGATCTATGTGTCCTGACCATTGCCACTAGGGGTTTGCAGTTTTATTCTTTGGACTATGTCTGTGACTTTTGTTCTTCTCCGGATCTCATCATTTCAGATGCAACCGCGTAGAGAAATCCCGAGCATAGCCTCTGCATTGTCCTTTTAGTGACCTTGAGCCTTCTTATGCTACCCATTGTAAGCGGCCACGTCTCAGTATCGAACGTCATGCAACACGAACGAATTGACTTTCGTTTTAAGACACTGCGGTAGATGGGCTGAGAACATGCTGCGTAGATTCCTGAACGTGGTTTGGAATCTCTAGTTAGTGGGCGGAATTTGTTTCTAGTGGTTGGGCAACAAAAGTCAAAAACATAAACATATTATGAACCTCGTCTAATGTAGGTACCTACTTCTAGTCTGTCTTCTTAGATGACTCCTATAAGGACGATTCAGATCTTGAAAGACAACGAAGGGCTATTGCAACTAAAAGCAATATGCTTGCTAGAAGATTTGCAAGTTGTTCAGATGAGGTAAAGATAACAATGTTTAGGGCCTACTGCCAGGCGCTCTATACCACTCACCTATGGTATAATTATACACAGAAATCATTTAACAAGCTGCGAGTGCAATACAATAATGCATTTAGATGTATGCTTGGGCTACCATGGAGGTGCAGTGCGTCAGGTATGTTTGATCAATACAAAGTTGACCAATTTGTAACTCTGCTCAAAAAAATGTTGGATTCATTTAAAACAAGACTGTATAACTGTGATAATTCATTGATTAAAGCTGTGTATTTTTGTGTGTGTATTTATTGAATGGAGTGCTATTTAATTAATACATACACAGAACTACATAATGGGTGTGTTTCTCCTAACTAAAATTTTTTATAGTGTTATAATAGTGATATGAACTTAATAAAAATGATTTTGTGAGTGTGAATGAATCTAATTTAATTTATTGTAATAGGGTGAATGAAATTAATTTATTATTTTATTAATTTATTTGACTATTTTATTATTATATAATTTTATGATCATATAATTAATGAAATTATTATCTAAAATTGACAATGTAATATAAAATTATGCTATAAATATGGGTCATAAAATCAACTTCGTGTGATTTTGTATTGTGCCTGCAATAAATGGATTTATTATTATATTATTATTATTATTATTAACACTTAGCCAGTATATGTACATTCTGCTTCTGTTATGACCCGACTATATGCTTCATCTTGCCTGCGCAGTCCAGAACTGTGCAAATGTTCCACATTTAACTATTGTAATGTTCCACTTTTGTAAGATAAGTAACTTTATACACGTACCTGCAAGCAGGGCCAGCGCCAGTATGATGAGACGAGCCATGTTTCCCTCTTAGTCTGCTGCCACTGACTTCCCTAATTACTAGCGCTACGTACTTTTATAGTACCATTGCTTATTCTATTATCTTAGCGGACATCGGATTAATATTCATATCTTTCTGTTTCTAATCTATATCGACTTGGACGTATTGAGACCGGAAGGGTTATTCTCTGAGTACCCCGATCCCCTAGGCTCCCGTCCGGAAAAACCTGAATAAAATAAGTTTGATTACATTTATTATAGTTATTTTTTATATCGGTTTAGCCTTGCTACCCTTCCGAGACTTAGCTGTTCACAAGACTGAACTTCCAAATGGTTCAATTGCCAATGTGTCAAATAATATGAGAGTCAAATGACAAAGGCGAGGATTAAATCGAGCTTCACCTGGATTCCTCAAAAAAACAACAACAGGGGAAGGAAACTGCCAATAGTTGTCGGTTATTGACCACTTTAATTATTCGCATCTACAACTTAAAATATAACACTCACAAAAATGTATTTGAGAAGTGCAACTTTAGCATCTGTAATGTAATCCTTTGGTAAAATCAAACTGGTTTATATGTAAGTGCTGAGATACAATTTTTTCGAATATGTAACTAAGTGCTGGTAAAATGAAATTGGTTTGTAATTTGAAGAATCATTTTTATTTCCAGATTTTAATAATAGTATTGGCTTGTTATTCTTTATGAGGTCGGAGAAGATACGTTCATTTATACGTTTATTGAATATCTGCGCAAATTGTGGGCCAAGTTCCTATATTACGGATTCGATAATGTGGGTCGAAATTCCCCAAAGCTTTTCAATAGTACCGATCATGCGATATTTTTAAAACAGTGTCAATGTTAGTGGCAAAAGTTGAAAACCCTGTAGTAACTTTATACAATCTGTCTTAAGAGAGCTACAGCTTCATTAGGGCACGAGTTGAGACAACTTGTAGTTTCTATGGGTATGCTAGAGCAGAAATCAAATACATTGGCATCTGCACTGTTTGATTTGATTGATTGTTGACTTCTAATGAAAAGAGTTTTTCCTGTTTCCTGGTTAAGCTACTTTTTACTTTATTTTTAGATTATTGTGGACATGCACACTTTCTTAAATGTTGAGCAATAATTCCTAAGATAATTTATGAAAAAGGGGTCATTGTTTCTTTTATAAGGCGTGTAGTTCAAGAAGGTGTCTAAACTAATGCATATACGAGTAAGATGGTTCGATTACGCAGTATCTCGTGACGGTTATTTGAGAATCGATTAACAGTACTGCCAACTTTCTAGCACGTGAGCGATGCAGAACCTACACTAAATTTTCATAAAAATTGACCGAGCCAAAGATCTTATTGTGAACAAAGTTTTCATATAAATTTATCAATTAGATATTTGCAAGTTTATTTTAACATTAAATTAAATAAGTGGTTCAATTTTAAATAATTTATTTTTTTCTTTCATAAGATATTGTTTGAATACTATGAGCACAGAGCCCTCGGGTTGTGGCAGAATATCAGCGTTTTGTCCATGTCCTGCGATGTAGACAAAAACTATCCCTAAGCCATATCCTTTTGCACTTCGGCAGCACACACAAACTCTGTGACTAGATTAGACCCTTGATTAGATTATTTGTATTGTTGTTGGTCCTTATAATTATAAGCTTAGTTTTAGGATGAATGTATGTGATGTTGAAGTAGTAAATTAAGTATTTATCTATATATCTACAGCTTAAGTTTAATGTACCTAAATGAACCCGTTACTAAAGACCATAAGAAAACAGCTGTAGAAAACAAGCAAAGGTTCGAATCCAAGATGTCCTACGCCAGGTTTTTGACTGCGTGAAATCATACAGACGTGTAACGAAAATCAAGCCACCGCTAGAAAATTACGTTGCATATTTTGTAATGAAAAACAGTGAAAAACATTGCATTTGTGAATGTAATCATTTTTTGGAGTTGTCAATAAATGACAGATGGCAATTTGTAAGAATAATAAGATTTAACACCGTTATATACATAAAGGTCCATAAAAGTTCCATCCATAAAAATGTTATGCATATCTAAAGACCTATGTAAGATAGATGGTTGTAAGTTGAAGGCGTCATTACCGCCTTTACACGACCTTTTTATGGAACGAAATGTCATCTCATGTTGATGTTGAGCAGGCCAACTCATTTTCTGGCTCATCCTCAGAGTAATATGAGGTGCGTGAGCAAGATCTTGGAAGTTAAACACCAGCTTAAGTCAGATAGTGTCGCTCATACTGATCACTTCAGCGCAAGCTACGGTATCAGCTTAAGACTAAATCTTTCTACCTTACCGCCGCTACTAATTATAATCGCGGTCACGATAAGCCGATGACGATAATCGGTATTGATAATTGGTATCTGATAGTTACGTCAGATATCAGGAGGAATAAGCGTTCGCAGCCCGACGACAAAACGACGATAGGGTGGGTTTATTTGGTGTCACTATTGGCGGAGCAAGAGTTGTTGAGCTTGCATGCCACATGTCTTCACATCAACAGTCTGAGTTGAGGACCTTATTAAAGAACAAAGAAGCGATTGGCATATCTAAACAACAAGTTAGAACCGCGAATGAGGATGTTCTTTCGAATCACAAAATACAACTCGTCGTGTAGAGTCGTTTGAAGTCGGTCTCCTTTGGAGATCTAATTTACCACAGATTTCTTGCTTTATCTTGATAAAGCAAGAATTACTTTATCTCGTAAATTGAAAAGCAGAAGCACACTTAGTCCTCGGTAGAAAACATGAAGCTATTTAACTACTTATTATTAATAATTAGTACCTACACTGTTATTGGATTGTACACTATGAAGCTGTTATTGGATTGTAAATGTTAGAAGTGCTGCACGAGCCATTCCACATCAATATTACACTTGCCAGCTCCTGCGAACTCTAGTTGGGGATCTACTAGAGTCTAGTCTTTCGTCTAGTAACTAGACGAAAGACTCTCCCACCATCAGTGTCTCTATTCGTTCGTTGAAATAGATTACTTCCATAGGCATTACATACAGAGGAGGGGCTGGGTAAGCCGTGCCCACCCCAGTATGGTCTAGTGCCAACCCCAAAATGTTGGGCTACCAATTCGAAATAGTATGATGGACGTAAAATACTGATAACTTAACACAAAAATTATGGGCCAGGCAGGCCCCTCCTTGAGGAATTACCCAAGATATGCCAGTGATTACTTCACCTTGTTCTGGTCTCAATAGGCCGACAAAGAGAAAAGAGGTTGCAGTTTTGTCGTATTTGGACAAAAGAGCAATAAGTAGGTACATCTAGACATTACTTAGGTAAGTGACGCTTTGGCGCGTGCGCACTGCGAACAATTGCTAAGGTTAAGCAACGTTGGCAGTGGTCAGTCCTATGATGGGTGACCAAAATACGCGAAACATCTCGAGCTCCTCCGTGCTTTAGAAGGCACCTTAAGCAGTAGTCCTACGCCTGATCTCCCCCGGTGGAGTCGGCTAACCGTCCCATCGGACTATGCGAGTGATCTCTTGTGCCTATCTCCTGCCCTCCTGCGCAGGGCAATCCTTCTTTTTACATGCAAAAGGGAAGCTCTAGTCCTTCATCTCACTTAATGGTAAGTGACGATAAGGCTGAAGGAACATATACGAAAAAATCTGTATTTCTTAACAAAATTTATGACTGAAAAGGAATCTCTTGCGCGGGAAACTCGTCTTGCTTTACACGCACTCACACTGACTTACTACCACCGACGCGATATCCGGACGCGCAAGCCAGGCGCGGGCACGCGTTACATTGTGTAGTATTTATTGTCGTTGTTTTTTAAGACTAAACATTAATTTCGTTTCACATCATTGATTTTTCGTTATATTGCTGTATTTAATGGTCTGAATGCGTAGACGCGGGCTTCGGTATACGTCTATTTACACCCTGTATAACATAAGTAAGACTGTGGTAACTAGCTAAGTTGACTCAGAAGTCCTATCATCCACCAAACAGAGCAGAAAAACTTCTGCCCTTGGGGGACTCTAACCCCGGACCTACCAATCAACACCCGATGGTCTAAGCCAAACACCAAGGAGACGATTCGTAATGACTCTCGAAAAGAACTTGTTTACATGACTCGGGAACGTGATGGGTTCTTCAACTGGGCTAATTACGTATTATTAATTTAATATAGTCACGTGCTGGCTAATAACATTATTACTATTAGATAACGTACGTTTACGTAAACGATACGCAAACGTCAAACTGATTGTATAGATATCAGTGCGAAATGGCGTTCCTAATACAACGAAGTAGTCATATTCGGTTATGATTGATCGTCAGCTTACATAGTTGAAAAAATCCAAGTTACCTGTTTTTATTACACGACAATATTTTTAATCACAATCATAATTGTAGATATTTCATTCATAAAGATACTTACTTTAAAAAATATATATAATGTCATTAACGATATTCGGTTACAGCTGTTAAGAGGCGAGTAACGCCAACGACCTGAGTTTCTATAGGATAACGGGCGCGATGCGTTATTGAAATTGAGCGAAAAAATCAAAATAGGTATTTTTATTTTAAAGAAACTAAGTAGTAACTTATTAAAATTTGAAGATATAAATCATCAATATTATCTATATAATATCCTTTGTTATAACTCAGATTTTCTTCAGGAAGCTGTTTTTGATGGGTGTCTTTGGCATTTTGTAACGAGAAATTTTGATTATAATTTGTTTTAGGGACATCGATATTCTAAGAAATATTTTCAAGCGTAACATATATTTTTTTAACTACGGTATATTAAACAGGTTTTGCTAAAAAGTTTTAAATGAGCAGCTGTCAGCCTCTTAATCATAAATTGGAAATGCGGGAAATGCGCGGAAAATACAGTGAACCAGTCTCTGCGCAAATAAGTGCACTCTTTCAGTCGCGAACAGACTCTGCGTAAACAAGTGCACACTCTGTTTCTTCTGTCGCAAATTGCGCGGGAGTCTCGCGCAAACAGGTGGCTATTCTATGGGAAAGTTAACAAACACGACCGACAGGTCGAGATCTTTCTCTGTTTGGTCACCCATCATAGACCTGACCACGCCAGTCGCTGCTCAGTTTTAACATCGTTAGTTAGCCGAACACACAAGTAACTGAGCACTGGGCTCTGTTTGAAAAATACATTATATTGGTGTAAACGTGAAGGGGTCAGTCGATAAGTCCGTTGCTATTTGTGATAACCGTTGGTACTTTAGTAAGTACTATTATTTTTTTTTGTGCCATTGGCGTACCTTACGTAGGTACGCCAATGGCACAAAAAAAAATAATAGTATAACTTTTTTATGGGTGTGTCCAGTTTGAAGATTTCAATTCCCCTAGTGCATACTGACTAATACAGAGTTTGAATTAAATTCCGTTTTGATTGATTTTCAAAAAAACAATGATTCACCGCGTACGTGTCAGCAGAGCGTAAAAGGATGGTAAGTGAATGATATTTTAGTGTAAAGTACTGGGTAACTAAATAATAGTTATTTTCACTACAAGTGCGGGAAGCTGTCATTGCAACGAGTTCCGACAATATTGTCGTCCCGAGGCGAGGGTTGACAGTCGGAACGAGTGGAAATGACAGTCCCGCACGTGTATTGAACAACTATTTTAGACCAGTCAGATTATTTCGCGCAATCTTAATTTAGCATGCTAGAAAAAAGCAGGAAAAAAGCAAAATGTGTGTCAGATTCTAGACATTTGACATTTGGTAAAGAAAAAGCACTAGTGCGTAATGGTGGTCATCCCGCACGCTAAACAGCCCTGCAATATACTACTTTTTGAGCAACTGTATTAAAAAATATGTAATAATGTAGTAGCGCAGTTCCTGGTGAAACATTACTAGCAATAGTTAAACTGTAAATTAGCAGGCGTTACACACTGTATTCAAATTAAACGACAAAATAATGTCTAAAATATTTATTTCTTTAAACTTGTATGGGCAAACATCCCAACCGTAATTAATTTTTACTGAAAAAAAATATTTTTGAAAAATTAAAAAACGACTTCAAAAACAATGAAAAGTTCAAAATAATATAAGAATAGGTACAGACAACATCACTACTATTTTTAACTTTTCAGTGTTTTTGAAGTCGGTTTTTATTTTTTTTGTAAAATATTTTTTATTTTTAACGTTTTAGTGAATGAAGTCTTTTTAGTGAAAGAAACCCTAATATAATATCAGCTCACCTTCGGTGAGCTGGTATTAAATTAGGGTTTCCCTCTATTTTCATGGGATCCCATCATCAGATCCTGACTTTGGTGACCTTGGGACCACTCCAGGACTATACTCTATCGAATATAAAAAGAAATTTGAAAATCGGTCCACAATTGGCGGTTTAATCGCGTAACATACATACAAAACATGTACATACAAACACGTTGGACACACCTAAAAATTTAAGGGTTTTCCTCGATTTTTATGGGATCCCATCATCAGATCCTAACTTTGGTGGCCATAGGACCAACCTTGGAGTATACTCTATCGAATACAAAAAGAATTTTGAAAATCGGCTGGCGGTTCACAATTGGCGGTGTAATCGCGTAACATACACACACAAAAAAAACATACGCATCGAATTGAGAACCTCCTCCTTTTTGAAGTCGGTTAAAAATAGAAAGAAATAAGAAGTTAAGTATACAAGTGGTTCTCGAAATTGGAAGAGCCTACATCACAAGTCTCCAAGTAAGAAACTTCAAACATCTATATTTTTGAACAGCACGGAAAATCTGTGCAAGTGCGCAAAAATGCATGGTGAATGAAATTCGAACAAACAAAACTCGAAATAAGTAAGAGTAGCGTAAGACGTGTATAATAGCGTGACATAGTAGTGATTTACAATTTAGAAATCTCACGTCAACACGATGAGATAAATTAGGTAAACACATCGCATTCTATACATTTGCTGAGAAAAATATTTACTAAAGTGGATTCTGAGAATACACTTCTTTTAAACAATAAAAATAGCATGCGATGATAGTATGTGGAGCTGATGTCAACATTAAATAAAGCCTTCATCAGCCAAGCGACTCTACTGTTAGACATAGACCCCCAAATTGCTCTGTTCCCAGTAGTTACATTCTGAGTTACATTGATGTAACTAGATGGACAGTTTTAGTCCCAGTAGTTACATTATTTGGGAAATTAGATTTAATGTAACTAATTGGAGTTTTTTATTCCAAGTATTTACATTGTTTATCAATACAATACAAAAATACACTTTACTTTTTTATTGTTTATTTACATTTATATGGACTATCATTACTGAGAATTAACTATTTCCTCTGACAATAACTGCATACGCGTCCTCATTAAAAATCTTTTCTCTATCGCATTACCTTCTTTTTTACCGACTTCAAAAAAGGATAGAGCTTTTCGGATCCGCAGTTTTAAAATTGCATCAGTTGTGTTTGATTGTATTCGAGAAGAATTTAAGATGTAAAGCAAACTGTTGGGTTTTAGGTACGAGTATATAATAAGCGAAGCGCAAAGAAACTATGACTGTGCAGTAATATTGCATATTTATCGAACCATAACATTGCTATAGGTTGGGATTTTATAGAAACGATCAAACACAACTAGAGTAATTAAAAAACTATTTCAAAAATGTTTTACTCAAAGAAAAATTGGTAAGTAATTGATCATTTTGGTGAACAGCATCGAACGAACAATTAGTTGAAGTGGTAATTATAAAATGAATACTTTGGTTAGCAAGAGAACAGAAGAAATGTTACAGGACTACGATGACTCTGTCCTCTTCCAGGAAAAATAATTAGAAAAGGCAACGCAAGTTCACAACCAAAAAGATAGAAATGTGATAGAAATATAGAGACTTTTTTTATTAAGACGCGTATGCAGATGTTGTCGAGCGAAATAACTGTTTATCATTTTCTTGATAAAAATTCACCGTATTCTCAGTCACGAAAGTTCACAAATGTATAAAAATAATAAAAAAGTAAAGTGTATTTTTGTATTGTATTGATAAACAATGTAAATACTTGGAATAAAAACTCCCATTAGTTACATTAAATCTAATTTCCCAAATAATGTAACTACTAGGACTAAAACTGTCCATATAGTTACATCAATGTAACTCAGAATGTAACTACTGGGAACAGAGCCCCAAATTACCTAATCTATCTATCAAAATAATAAGATATCCATGCTCATGAAAAACAAAATATCTGCATATATTAAATGTATAATTTAACCAATAATTTTAACATTTGCACATCGAACATTCGATAGAATATGTCGGGAAATATAACTGTAACAACCTACTAACCATATTCTGGCAAATAAATGTATTATTATTATTATTATTATTATACCTCCAAACCGATCGATCCTTTTCTGCGCTTCTAGCATTAAGCGGCTTTCCGCGAAAAGCCGCTTAATGCTAGAAGGTCGCGGAAAGCCGCCGTCGGTTCACCTTGTGGGGCTACCAACGCCGCGTCTCCCGATACGCTGCCGCCACTCGAGGACCTTTTTGTCCCTCACAGTTATTAGTCCTACGAGCGATGTGTCCTGGACACTGCCTTAAGGTTCACATTTCTTCGGGCTATGTCCAACAAAACTTGGTTGGACATAGCCCGAAGAATTGCAACTACATCGGCATCATTCATGACGTCTCTTGACTTCTCTAGAAATCGGTCTTACCGAGTTGAACCATTTGGCTCGGGAAACTAATCGTCAACAGCTTTTAGTGTAGAGCCTAGAGCCTCCAACTTTAACTGGAGTGGGTACTACATAGGAATTCGACATTATTTTTGTCTTGCTTATGTTCTTTTTAAGACCATCTTCTTGGGAAACTCTATAGAGGTCATTGAGCATTGTGCCCAGGTCTTCCATGGTATGCCGTGGCTACGATATCATCAGCATAACGAAGGTGGGTCATGTACTAACTCGCTATTTATGTGGTTACCAAGTCCTCTTCAGTCCAAAAGCTTGTAACATAGTGGCGTTTTCGTACAATTACTGCAACACTTGGATGTACCGATAATCAATTTGGCACCTCTGGACTTAAGAAATACGAGTCGAGGGTACTAAATATAAATAATAAATTATAGTTCATTTATAATGCTAACAATAAAAAATGTCGTGTTTATTATGATGACATAACGTGGAAAACGTTAGGTGTAACGTAATCTGTAATCATAAATCTAACATAAGCTGGGATAACTACCCCGGGGTGCAGCCTCATCGAAGTGTGAATGTCAGAAGTGCATTATACACACATTTCCAACTCTTCAATGTTTCATAAAACACAAAAACTGTATCAATTAGTTACATCAATAATATTTACTTTATTGCCGCTCAACAAACAGAAATAATTTATCGCCCCAAAGTCTGTATGTATACATCCTGGATGAACATAAACATTTTATTTTCGGCGTAGCTCGTGTAAACAAACCTAACCTCACCTCCGGCTAGTGCGTTGACCGGTTAAGGTAATACTTCCGTCGTCTATTTACATTTCATAAATTTTTCAGTATTTAAAAAAGTTTTAGATGCGGGCAGACACCAATATTTTAAAATCAATAATTTGTCAAAAGATTCGTAATTCAAACAGTACTTGATGGAAAGCTCTTTTGAATCGTCCAAATTTTTTGACCTACCAGCCATATTATTTCATAGTTTGATATATAAATTGATGGCGTGGGACCACATCTACAACGGGTTGTCAATGCGCAAGTATGTCTATGGGCTGCAATCTCTTTCTCTTAGCATATTTGGTATGTTATTTATATACAAACAAAATATTCCAACATTTGTGTGCCATAGATGCATTGTTAAACTGTGGCCATAGTGACGAATCTCCACAGATACTTATATCAAACTGCGCAAGAAGCTAGTAAGTACTAATATGTTCGTCAATAGGTATAGGAGCACTCCTAGGATCAATATTCTTGGTCTGAGGTGCACTTTGTTCTCTTAAACGGGATGGCAACGGATTACAATTACAAAGGTAGTCCCCTGGCTCCTTCCTCAATAATGACAATAGAGCAGTTTTTTCAAAATCTATGGCCACTTTTGCCATGTTTCTATGTTTTCCATTTTGCTTAAGTTAATAATTGAAAGAAATTGAATTATAAACCTTCAAAAACCTAAAAAGTTGCACAGATTGTAGAGTCAACTTTTTTTTCTTCATTTTACTTGTATTACACACAACACAACCTAATTATAATTGGGGGTATACAAGGTTTAAATAAATAAATTTTTAATTAGATTAATTGTTATTTAAATGTTTGTATTTTGTTTGACGTCAATAAGTAAAGGTTATATTGAATAAAGGTTTTTGAGTTTGAGTTTGAATTGCGTACCGATTTTCATTTTTTCCACGTGAAACGGAATCTATAGTAATATAAAATTCGTTTTTAATGACAACACTGAATTTGAGTGATTCAAAAATCTTTAAATTGGAAACAGTATAAAATAATATTTCGTACATGATTTGAAATCGTGCTCGAATTCAAGATTTACTTCTCACGATTCACAAATTCGTCTCCATGTCTTATAATGAGCGTCTCTACTTCTCTAGACCGAAACTATTAATGAAAAATGATATACAATAGTAATTTTATCGTTAATGGCGCATACAATTTAAAAAAAATAATTGCACGCTTTTTATAATTAAAAGGTATTTTATTACAGTAACTACGTCCCGCCACGTAATGTAAGACTCGGACGTGGTTTGATTGGAAATATTACCTTATTCCTTTAATATAAAGTCGATTTTGATGTGAGTATCGTTGCTCAGCTTGCCTTATCCAGTAGTTAATTATGATGAATGATAGCAGCTGTAGATGATTTAAAAGAGCAGTTATTATGAGTAGATGTCTGATATGTTGCATTGCGTCAGTATACTACTTCAAATCTAGGGTTTGCTTGTGTGTATGGGGGTATACAAGGTTTAAATAAATAAATTTTTAATTAGATTAATTGTTATTTAAATGTTTGTATTTTGTTTGACGTCAATAAGTAAAGGTTATATTGAATAAAGGTTTTTGAGTTTGAGTTTGAATTGCGTACCGATTTTCATTTTTTCCACGTGAAACGGAATCTATAGTAATATAAAATTCGTTTTTAATGACAACACTGAATTTGAGTGATTCAAAAATCTTTAAATTGGAAACAGTATAAAATAATATTTCGTACATGATTTGAAATCGTGCTCGAATTCAAGATTTACTTCTCACGATTCACAAATTCGTCTCCATGTCTTATAATGAGCGTCTCTACTTCTCTAGGCCGAAACTATTAATGAAAAATGATATACAATAGTAATTTTATCGTTAATGGCGCATACAATTTAAAAAAAATAATTGCACGCTTTTTATAATTAAAAGGTATTTTATTACAGTAACTACGTCCCGCCACGTAATGTAAGACTCGGACGTGGTTTGATTGGAAATATTACCTTATTCCTTTAATATAAAGTCGATTTTGATGTGAGTATCGTTGCTCAGCTTGCCTTATCCAGTAGTTAATTATGATGAATGATAGCAGCTGTAGATGATTTAAAAGAGCAGTTATTATGAGTAGATGTCTGATATGTTGCATTGCGTCAGTATACTACTTCAAATCTAGGGTTTGCTTGTGTGTATCGGATGCAAACGAAAAGATATTGTAGAAAACTATTCACTTTAATTGTGTATGTTAATTAATTGTGAAAAATTCGTATTGTTTTCATCAATACATTATTTCTTTATTTTCGTTAGATTTTCACAGCGTGTTTTGTTTGTGTGTTTAGTGCAGTAGGTACTTATTATTAAAATCAATACTTATTTATGTACCTACATTTTTCATCTCTTTTACTCTTATAAATAAATATTTCACTTCAATCCACAATATTATAAAAGTTGCTGTAAAGTTACCTTTTCATTTTTACGTTTTACAGACAGACTGGCGGACGAATCTTCACACTAGATATCGGCACTAGGTATAGTAATTACTAATTGCCACCAATCTAGATCATGAATGCTTTTCAATAATACTGTGGGATAAGCAGGGAACGACCTCTTTTTACCAGGCCCCTCTTTCCCATTGGGCACAAGGGCACGTGCCCAGGGACCCGCGATGGACTGGGGCCCCCTACTCGATTACCAAGCGACATTTTTACTGGAGGGAGACTCTGTACCAGGGTCGTTTGCTTAGGTACCTCCGTCTTACCGTTTTCTGCCGCAAAGCAGCAGTGCTTGCATTGCTGTGTTCTGGTTTGAAGGGTAAGATATGGCAGTGAAATTACTGGGTACTGTGACTTTACATCTTGTGTCACAAGTTGGCAACGTACACTGTGGTTCTTGTGGGGGTTGCAGTTTTGCTGCGAATCCCACAAGAGCCACATTTATTATAGGTGACTGTTACCACTTATCATCAGGTGGGCAGTTTGCTGGTTTGCCAACTTTCAGCAATAAAAAAAATTGATAGCTACTCTATTTTCGCATTATACATACTATATAATATATACTACTCAAAACAAAATAAGAGCCACCTGTGAAATTGTATGATAAACACAAATATACAAACTAACATTAGGTACTCATTTCTTTGCTGATAATATTCTGTGTTTGATTATTGGTTTTAAGGTCCCGAACTAAATAAGCAATAAGATTCTATTGAAAATCAATAAAAGTAATAGGTGACTGTTATTTTCTTTTGAATAGATATATGTTACTGTAAAAGTCCGTATATTGGTAAATCATAGGTTTTGCCAGAAAAGAATATTGGCTACTTTGGACCTGATGATTTTTAGAAATGAAACTTATTTGAATATCAATTGATTTTATAGTGTATCTGTTACTGTAAGAGCCCGTATATCACTAAATCTTAAGTAAAATTAGTAAATGTCAAGATTTTAAAAAGAATATATGATTTTTCGGGCTTTTACCATTAGACTTTGGGATATGCTAGGTTTTACTAATGACGGTAGGTAAATATTGGTTTTCGGAATAAAACAATGTGTATTTCTGTCATTTTTCTTTTCAATTTAACTATCAGCCAGCATCTAACAAATTGTTAATTATCGTTATGATAATACATTTGTAATTGTAATTATTTTTATTTATTTTTTAGTAACTTATACAATATAATTTTAAAACACCTTTAAAAAACAAAACAAATGGAAAACGATAATTATTTTCTTACAAATGCCTACGTTGGCCTGTGGTAACTGAATCATTATTTACCTTATTATTTGGTATTTTATAAATTAATTAAAATGTTTGACAAATCTAAAAAGTCCCACGTTTTATGCGTCTTAAGAGAAAACACTTAGGTCAGGATAAATTAAAAATAGGATTTTTTAAACTGCAAGTATTGCTGTCGCGCTGTGTCCCCAAACAAACGAGCGCGATAGAGACAACTGAAAATTACACAAAATAGATGTTTCGTAGTCCCCTGTTTTCTCCTCTAAAACTTGAATGATTTAATTACTTTTTGCATTAAAGGAAAGATTTTGGTTATGTTTCTGTGTTTCATCTTTTTTCATATAATCTCGTCAAATTTGTTTGCTGGACGTTTGAATACAGCAGAAAATTGGCCAATTTTTAGGTATTTTGAACAATTAAATCGCCTTTAATAATTAATGTAATAAAAAAAGAAGAACGTAGCATGTGCATAGCTTTTTTTGTGCATGTGCATTGCCATTATCGAGGAAGGAAACAGGGGACTAAGTTTGTATGGCCGATTTCCTCTTAAGAATATTTTCAACATTGACCGCGTCTTGGTGGTAAGTTCTAGGATTTACAGGGTGTATAATGGTTAAAAGTCCGAAATAAACAATGATCGCAGAACAGCCAACGGCGAGTACGGTGCGGTCGCGCATTCCCCTCGAAAAAAAGGATTTACCGTAGTTCGGGCTTTTACAGTAACATAATTATACACAAAACACGTTGATAATACCTATAAAATTTAAGGGTTCCCTCGAATTTTATGCAATCCCATCGCCAGAGCCTAACTTTGGTTACCTTGGGACCACCCCAGGAATAGTCTATCGAATACAAGCAGAATTTTGAAAATCGATCCACAATTGGCGGCCTAATCGTGTAATATACACACAAAAAAAAAACAATATACCTACGGGTCGATTTGATAACCTCCTTTTTTGAAGTCGGTTTAATAGTGCTGTAATATGGTCATCGGGGGCCCATTATCCTAATGTGCCCAGGGCCTCTAGTAGATGAAAGACGGCCCTACTTTTTACCTTTATTCTAAGGAATGATTTATTATCATACAATGTTGTAATAGGTATGGCCAATTATTATGCGTAGCTAGCATACCGTAGCACAGAAGATATAATAGTACTACGTAGCAGTAGCTAAGTCATTCAGTTGTACCTATTCTACTAAATCCCCGACAGATTTTAGTATTGAAATTTAATGAAACTTAAATGTAGGGAATGCAATCTCGTTCTCGCGAGATCTCGGCCATTTTTAGCGAGATTGATCTCGGACGAAAAAAAGGCGAGATCTCGCGAGTTTAACGAGATTGCACTTGAGCATAAAATAGTGTAATATACTGACTAATTGGTATATGTTGTTAATTAATCTGTAATATCTCATGGATCTACTGAGTAGAAATAGTTTCATTACTTTCATTTAATTGATAATAATATCTCAGTTTAATAGTCACCTACGCTGTATGGAAAATACGTCAGCTGACTGATGTTGATACAGCAAGACTTGTATACTTTGCCTATTTTCATAGTGTGATGTCGTATGGCATTTTGCTGTGGGGAAATGCTGCCGACATTCAGACTGTTTTTGTGCTGCAAAAAAGGGCTATTCGTGCTATTTATAACCTTAAAATAAGAGACTCTTTGAGAGAAAAATTTAAAGAAATTGGTATTATGACCGTCGCGTCGCAATATATTTACGAGAATATAGTATATGTTCATAAAAATATACATTCGTTTTGTAAAAACAGTGATATTCATTCAGTAAATACTAGGCAAAAGAATATGTTAGCGTTACCAAATACTAGGCTTAAAAAAATTAATAATTCTTTCAAAGGCCTTTGTGTACGTTTCTACAATAAAATCCCAAATAATATTAAAGCACTTAACTTGAATAAATTTAAAGTCGCTATCAAGGGCGCACTTATGAAAAAAGCATATTATAAAGTGTCTGATTATATGACAGATAAAACTGCTTGGGATTGACAAAAAATGTGATAATTGACGTTTAAAGGGTGTTAACACTTTGTGATAGTGGGATAAATTTCATTCGAGTAACTGTTCCACTCACACCGACAGGCATTTCTATATTATTTAAAAAAATGTATGTGAAATATAATATTGTAATGTTGGCATTTTAAAAGAGGAGACAAAAAAAATACAAGACCTTCCGAGTTTCTTGCCTGTTCTTCTTGAGAAGGCTCTCCCAATTTCCGAACAGGTGTAGAGTCAATTTTTTTTTTTTTTAATTTTACTTGTATTTGCACACATCTTAATAATGGTTGGGGTGTGTGTACATACAAGGATTAAATAATTTAGTTAATTAGATTCTTAGTTGAAGATTTTTATGTTTTTATTTTGACGTCAATAAGTGCCTGTAAAGGTCTATATTGAATAAAGATTTTTGAGTTTGAGTTTGAGTTTGAACTCAACTTAGATAACAAGTTTCATTTTTTTTGACTTCTCGTTGTTTTGTTTGTTATAAAAGATCTGTTTAATTACTAAAAGATATTTGTTTGATATTAGAAGAGAAGACTGGTTGTTTCTTTCATTTGTTATTTGATAGATACGTGTGTCAAAGTTTACTACTTAGAAGTTTATTACAAAATTATAGACAGATACGTCAAACAATGTTTGATGCATAAGTCTATTGAAAAAATTCGTGAAAATTTTCCTAATATATTCAAATATTGTAATTATTTGCAAAAAAAACACACCATACTGCTAATCTCGCGAGATCTCGAAATTGGCGAGATCTTGCAGTATTGTTATTCATAAACTCGCGGGATCTCGTTTGAGCCTCAATCTAGCGAGATTTGCATTCCCTACTTAAATGTGCCTAGGCACATAAGCTTTTTGTCAGACAACAAAGACCGTACGACACTGTGTGATCACAGACGCGAATAATCTATGCTCCTTATAAAACCAAACATATTAAAAGGAACAGCTTTCCTTGGATAACACCTACTATTAAAGAAATGATGAAACTCCTCGACAAAGCGCAATCTAGATATCAACATACTAAATCACAAAGTCTTAAAACATACTATAAGGCGCTTAACACATTGCCGCCGCATCCCGCTGCGGTGTACGGAGGGACGAAAACCGCATGCGGCTGCGGCGGCACGGAACCGTGCCACTGTACGGTTTGCTCCGTATCACCGTCCGGAGCTGCGGTGCACGACGCCCCGCATCACCGCATTATCTATAGTCCAGTAGTGGGACGGTGTTTTTAACGCAAAAGTTATGATAATTCTAAAGTTGTTTATTTTAACATATATCGTCAGGGACATGTTTATAGACACTTTTGCAACTTTTTAGAACTTTTCTACATCGGCGTTAGGTATTATTTAGGTATTTGCAACATCTCTTAATAAAATCAGCAATATAAAATTTAAGTGAAATATTTTGATTTCATCTGCCATTATACGTTAGCAGCTGTATATTTTATAGTTTTTAGACATTTTAGATAATTGCTATACTGTTAGGTAAAAAATTGTTACTTATTTTAGCGATATTGAATTTAAGTTTCTAAAATTCATTGAATACGCTGTAAAACTATATAATAATGTTGTAATAAAAATATTAGAAAAATGAAAGTTCAGCTTTCTTTGTAAATTACATTTTATGTCGCAGTGAGCCTAATACTGTATTAAAGTTATTAAAGATGAGTTGACTATTCTATGCCAACGCGTAAAGCTTTAATCCAAAAAATTAGAAAATTTTGTTATAGGCTTCAGAAGAAAACAAAGAATTTATAAAAGCGCGCAATTTTCTAATACCTAATTGCGGACAGGCGGCTAGGTTAACCCAGCGCGAGCCTCGCGCTCGCCGCGTACCTACTCGTGTGTCCGTTCTCGATTACTTCTAGGTTTGCAGAAAATCTACTCACGCACGAGACGGTTACTTTATTGCAGGGTGTACAGTTATTGCATAGCTTCTAATGTCGCTTACGCGCTGTGATCGAAAGAAAACGTTACTTTTTAATACGTTTTATCAATTTTTGGAAAACTGGATTTCAAAATTATAAAATGTGTTTTTACATTTTCAGTCATATATTATTATGTATGTATTAATAATACATATTTTCTGATTCACAGCTGTTTTAAAATAATGGACAGACTGATCTTTGTATCGAGTGAAAATAATATTATTAATCATGTTTATGTCTATAAAAATGTTTAGATAATACGTTCAAAAATATCATAAGTAGATATGAATTTCAGAACTCTATGTTTTATATTTATATTTGTGGCGGTAATCAAATCAAAAACGAAATTGTTCGAAAACGGGAAAGTAGCTACGCGCTGCAGTCGCTGCACTGATATTAGTCTTAATCAGTAATAAAGCATACGATTTTTATATGGGGTAAAAAAGAGATGTCTTATTTATGGACTTCATCTTGGAAAAGTAAGTAAAAAGGCGTGAGATTTCGAGCGCTTGGTATCCCCCAGTCAGTGAGGTGAGAGAAATGACAGGGCGAAGAATCTCTTGCATGAAAGACTAAACATTTATTTGCACCAAAACTTGTAGACCGTAAAATTTAATCCGGAGCCATATTAGTAATAAATTATTTCTTGACCCTGCCGAGATTAGCCGCCGTGATGAGAAGTCAGTTATCGAATCTTATAACTAACTTGTGCTTTTCGTGTAATGAAACAGCCAACGGAATATTCAAGAAGGAGTAAATTTAATTCTCTATTCTAGACAGAATGACAATATGCTCAGAATACAATTATATGATGTAGTAAGTCATCATACACGATTCAAAAACAAAACAAACTGTGAAGAAACTTCTTATAACAATAAAAATGAATGAAAATTCCACATTTGACGTCACGCGGCATGTCGGATCTCTCTGTCCTACCGGTAATTAAAAACTCTTATAATTATCTTGCTTTTAATGTTATAAAATAACTGAAGTAAGTTATTTTTAATAGAATTAAAAATTCTATGTGCATCTTCCTATTGTGGTAGCATGGAGCCATCGCGGGCCAGCCGTATCGCTATACTCTTTGTACCTAAGAGGGGAAACGGTGGATACTTATTATGCCCTAACCACCCGGGCGGAAAGAGTGGTGCTCCAAAGTCAATTAGCTCAAGAGGGAGAGGCCAGTTCAATTCATCAATATTTATATCTCGAATAAGGCCTTATCTCTTTCTCCATTCTATGATGTAAAGGCCCACAGGTATTCAGTACTGCGAGCGCTTCCAACTCAAGTTGCAAAATCGTTTAGATTGCTTAGAGTACTATATCAGTTCGCCTTCAGGACCAAAACTGGACACCAATACGACTTCCGCGAGTTTTGAGACATGGCGACGTAATATCGCCGAAACTGTTCACAGCTGCGTTAGAGGATGTATTTCAGCTTTTGTAAGTACTAGAGAGAGCTCGGCTTCTACATGACTCACCTTCGTTTCACTGATGGTATTGTAGTTATAACTAAGACCATGGAAGATCTAGGCACATTTTCTGAAGACCTCTGTAGAGTTACCCAAAAAGTCGATCTTAAAATGAACTTGGACATGACGAGAATCATGTCGAATTCCCACGTACCCGTAGTTCCCACTCCTGTAAATATTGGAGGTTCTACTGTGAAAGTTGTTGACGAATATGTTTACCTGGAGTAATAGTCCAGGTCGGTAAGTTAAACTACCAGAAAGAGATTAATCGACGAATCCAATTTGGCTGGGCAGCGTTCGAAAAGCTACAGCTACGCAGCATATTTTCGAACAATCTACCTAGATTGTTCTCTTCAATACTTGCGTGTTGCCACCTGCCAGTGATGATGTACGGACCAGCAGGCCAATTTATGGATCTTTCATCGTATGACATGGTATAAGTTTGTGAAAAAGAAGTCATGAAATGCTGCATTTTGTATTACTGATCTCCAATGATATCATCACTGTGGCATAATTACAATGATGTCATCATTAAATAATGAACAAATGATCAAAAATCTGACCGGAAATCGTATTTTTCGTTTTGTACTATGATATCATATGATATCATTTGCAAAACCATGAGATCGGTAATAGGCCCTCTGAGACGTGGTCTCTTACAAAGGACCTCAAAAGAAGACTTATGGTCACTCAAAGAGGAATGGAGTGAGCTGTGCTCGGGTTTTCTTTACTTTGTCAAAACAGAATGATGGGAACCGCAGGAAAATGAAAGCCTAATGCCTTAAGTAGCAGTGGTCAGTGGCCGTTGGGGTGGAAAGGTCCTCTAGTGGCGGCCGCGTGCAAGGAGACTCAGCGTTGGTGGGCACTTTACAAGGTGGGACTGAACATCTGGTGAAGTTTGCGAGAAACCGCTGGATACGAGAAACGCAGGACCGATTCGATTTGGAGATCTTCGGGGAGGCAATCTTATGTCCAACAGAGAGCGTCTCTTAGCTTAAATGATGATGATGAAGTATTCACAAGGTCCCTAACCACGCGTTTCTTCCCCATATTAGGTTTTAATTAAGCCAGATGCTACTACCGAGCATGGTGGTGGCCAAGCTCCGCGGCGAGGCGAAATGGGGGGATGTCGCCTCCTTCTGCGAGGACGTCATTTTGCAGAAGGAGAGGTCTCCGCCTCCCAGCGCAGCGTTGAGTTCGCTGCGCTGGCAGCTCTGGGTGGACCTAGTTTGCCACCCTTCAATACGAAGGCTCTGTCTCCAAAGAGGGTTATTGATTACTTTACCGCTGTGAGCCTATTAAGAGACCATAGGCCTTTAAAAAAAATCTGTACAGGTCGCAGTGGCTCGCTGGGGGACGCTCTTCGGCCGCCCCAAGTCCTCCCTCGGAATGCAGATAGACAGATACTGTAACATTATTACTAATTCAGATGAAAACATTGCGATTCGCGATGAAAAGATGAAAGTACCTACATCTAGGTTCAGTGGATGTCGAACATTTGTATGGAACAGCTGATATTTTTCACGATTTCAAGATTAGTCCCATAGTAAGGGCGCTTGCGCACTTATACGTATTCGGTTCGTGTTCGATACGTGAAAAAACCGAACGGGAAATTTACGTCCTGACGTTTGCGTACTTATTCGTATTCGATTCGTGTTTGAGACGGTTGTGCGATAAACGTCAAGAAGGCGGGATCACTTCCTGTAGTCCTGTTTTTAAAAACTCACTGCAATTTAGTACTCATTTGGTACTATTTGATACCAAACATTATAATTTTGGTAGGTACCTGCTTAGCTTAGACAAATTTTAACTGGCTTTCATTATCAAAATGGCGGAATCATGCTCTAACATTAAAGTTACTAACTATTTGATGTAACAGATTAAACCACAATTTAATACCTACCTCCAGAAATTAATAGTAGTTTTTTTTTAAATCGAATATTTAAATTCTGATGGCACAAAAAAATGAATGGAAAAGGAACAAAAACAGTATGGAATATTTTACAAAAAAACAGACCAGTACAAATAGGTCTTATTGCTAAAAAGCAATCTCTTCCAGGCAACCTTGGGCCGATAGAATGAGACAGCATATTCAATAGGGGAAAGGGTACAGAACTAGGACTAAGGAAAGATTGTTATAATATGGGAATGGAATTACGAGCAAAAGTTCCAGCTTAATTAATTGATATTTGAATAAACTGTAGGTGTTTTAACATTCCACTTCTAACATATGCTTTCCACTATAAATTGCCATTAAAATATATAACTGACTGTATTGACGATAATATTCCTGTGACTGCTATATTTATGGATATAAGCAAGGCGTTCGATTTAGTTTGTCACAAACGACTAATGACAAAATTATAAAGATATGGAATCAGGGGTCCAGCATACGACTGGATCAAATCATATTTATATCATAGGAAACAAAGTGTTGAAATATTAAGATATTGTGAAAAAAGTAAAAATGCAGAAAAGTACCGATCAACCTTTGCTATAAATAAGTATGGTGTACCACAAGGGAGTATACTGGGACCTTTGCTGTTTCTATTATACATGAATGACTTGCCAAAGGCCCTATGTCAGAAATGTATATTGTTTGCAGATGACACGACTTTTATCATTAGAGGAACAGACATACGCAATTACGAGTCAGAAATTAACAAGACCCTTCTTACTGCTATTGATTGGTTAAAACTTAATAATTTAAAAATTAATATTGAAAAGACAAAATGTATTCAATTTCATACAAAACAAGGCAAGCCGCAAAATATTAAAATTAATTTTGATGGACAATTAGTTGAACAGATTTCTAGTCTAAAATTTCTGGGAATAACCATAGATCGCTTTTGTAATTGGAAAGAGCATATTTATAATATCTCTAATAAAGTTAATAGTTTTGTTTATGCCTTAAGACGAATAAGCCAAACAACGAGTAAGGAGGCTGCAGTCACAGCCTACAACGGTTATGTAAATAGTAGGTATCCTACGATATGGTATTGTATTATGGGGCAATAGCACTGAATTGGACAGGGCTTTAATCATGCAAAAAAGTGCGTGCAATTTTTGGATTAAGACAAATTGATTCTTGCAGACCATTTTTTCGAAAATATATACTCTTAACATTGCCCTGTTTATATATAATGGATATGTGTTTGTTTGTACACAAACATCAAAGCCTCTTTCAGCAAAACCAGGAAATTAGTAATCGTCAGTTAAGATCGAAATACAAAAACAAGCTTTATAGACCAAAAACAAATCTTAGCGTTGTTAGTAACAATGGTTTTATAATGTGCATAAAAATATATAACAATTTGCCAGATTCGTTCAAAAATCACAAATATCACAAATTTAGAAAATTACTAAAATATTGGCTTGCTGAAAGATGTTTCTATAGTACTCCGGAATATTTTAATTATAAATAGATTAATTCACCTATGATAATTTAAGACTTACTATTTGTAATTATTTTGTGAAATCATCGACATATATTACGTCAATGGGTGAAATAGAAATAGTTCTGTATTGTTCTGTATCTAATTATTATCTGTGTATACGTCTGTGAAGATAGATTTTCGGTGTTCTTTCTTTGTATGCAATGTGATCTGCATTATGTAGGTACCTGAATTTCATGCACAATAAAGAATAAAGAACTAAAACAGATCTAAGTATGAATAATGTTATTAATGGTGTTAGTTGATTTTATGTAACCTGTACATTGATTTACTACCAAGTACCTATACATGTAATAAAAAAGTTGATTTTATATTTAAAAAACCGGCTAAGCGCGAGTGGGACTCGCCCATGAAGGGTTCCGTAGGATTTATGACGTATAAAAAAAAAGTACTTACTAGATCTTGTTCAAACCAATTTTCGGTGGAAGTTTGCATGGTAATGTACATCATATATTTTTTTTAGTTTTATCATTCTCTTATTTTAAAAGTTACAGGGGGGGGGGGGCACACATTTTACCACTTTGGACGTGTCTCTCGCGCAAACTATTCAGTTTTGAAGACCTATCCATAGATACCCCACACGTATGGGTTTGATGAAAAAAAAATTGAGTTTCAGTTCTATGTATGGGGAACCCCCAAAATTTATTGCTTTTTTCTATTTTTGTGTGAAAATCTTAATGCGGTTCACAGAATACATCTACTTACCAAGTTTCAACAATGTAATTCTTATAGTTTCGGATAAAAGTGACTGTGACATACGGACGGACGGTTGGCTACGGAACCCTAAAAACGATTACTCGAAGTTAGAAATTACGGATCGAACACGAACCGAATACGTATGAGTGTTCAAGCGTCCATACAATCACTAGGGCCGGCCAAACCGGATCAAAACCGAACACGAATCGAATACGAACCGAATACGTATGAGTGCGCAAGCGCCCTAAAAATTGTGTTTTGTGTTCCTAGTGGTAACATCTTATGCTTTCAATTTGTGTATGGTTGAAATTAATAGTAATGAAAATAATAATTATATCTGCCAGTTCTGTTTTCAAAAAACTGGAACCAGGACCGGTTTTGTATGCTCTAGATACAATGCAGATGTAAATTTTTATCTAAATGATATCAATATTATTGATTTCATTAGACGATGTTATTTGTTACAGTTACTATCAAGCTTCTGGAGACGCATTTTTGAATAATGATTCACAGAAGTGAACCTGGAATTCAAACACGAATATGCGAATTATTTTCTACTGTTGCCAATTAAAAATATTTTTAAATCACTCGCATTCAGTGTTGTCATTAAAAACAAATTCCCGCGAACCACGTTTCGCCATAATAAGGTTTAACGCAATAATAAAAGTTGACGTCAATAATCAAGATAAAAATTATTCTTCTATAAGAGGTTGGACCAAATTACCTACATGCAGTCAGCCAAATTTCTTCAAAATCAGTTAAGTACTCGTAGTTTCGAAGTTTCCCACATTCCGTGTATTCTGTGACGAGTGAGTAGATAGTACCCACTCGATACAGAATGCACGTATTGAATATTCAAAAATAGTGAATTTGTATTCCAATATTACGATTTCGAATTTGAATTCTATTATTTCAAAAAGGCGTCTCCGATAATGCAATGTGAGGCTAGCCTATGCATTTGTGCACGCTAAAACGTAGCTTACGCGGACATCCGATAGTTTTTTGTTGCGCGGAGCGGTGCGTGCGCTATTTGTGCCTGCGCGCGGTGCCGCGCTCGCTTGTAGGTCACTTTATTCGTATAACTTAATATCTGTTATAATTTATTTTGCAAAGATGTTACACTTCTAATTTTTTGCGTAGTTATAAATAGCATTATTGTGATGAAGTGGTATTATCTTTAAAAACTTTGTTAAGTATGCGGACTAGGGACGAGTGAAACACGAGACTACTAGAAACGCACTGACATTTATTGTCGATCAAAAGTAATCTGTGTGGCACAGCACACACACATATATAACATTTCCTCCCCTATAAGATACAACATAATCAATAACCAAATGCATATTATGTACTACTGCTCAACTGTAGGATGATCACCTCGAATTATTTGATCCTCGACAGTTGGTGAACTTGTGTCTACTGCTTCGTAAAAATCATCATACTCCTCTGAACAAACGGGACGACGCACGCCTCTGCTTGTAGTTACTAGAGATGCAGCGAATAGTTGTTATGGCGAATAGTCGAATACCGATTACTCGCCATTCCTCATGGCGAATAGTCGAATATTCGTCATTATTATTCGACATAAAAAAAGGAATTTACAGAATAATTAATCTGTTATCAAATAATAATATTACACTTGTAATAGTCTCTTGAACTTACCTATCATTTATATGTTACTGTAACCTAAAAAATCCAAGATTATGAATATTATAATGGCAACCCTTTTCTTGTAAGTAATATAGCGAGGAATAACTTCATTTTGTTTGTGTAGGGGATTTCCCGTCAAATCGATTTCACTTGCGCTGCGCGCTGCATTTGTTTTGTTTGTCATTCGTGCTGAGCGTACTTGATGTGACGTCGATAAGTGTTCGAGAACCAGTGCTTATGTAGGAGATTCGTTCTTTAAAATTTCCATTTTCAATTAAAGACTGACTGTAAAGTGTGACACCAAAAGGAAAATAACTATGCCAAATCCCGGGAAAAAATCTCATGTTTGGCGTTATTTTGAGGAGGAAGAAAACAGTGCGAAATGTATTTTGTGTAGTGTAAAAATAAGTAGAGCAGCAAAAAAAACAGGAACAACGTGCTTGCAGAATCATTTGAAATTTAAACACCCAGGTAATTAATTATTATTATAATTTTATTTATATTTGGTTACGCCTATATCCTTTACATTACAGGGTAAGCAGAGCGTTAATTACCTAGGAGGCTAGTTCGCGCCAATTTTAACTGTGTTTGGTTTGGAGGGTCATGAATGAGATAAACAACATTGGTCTGTCTGTTCTGCGGTGACGAGTCGTTGGCCCATCGCCTTCCGATCCTGTGATGACCGACTCTTACGGCCTGCGCGGGAAGAATAGCAACTATGGGGCACTCTTAAGTTTTTCTTTCACTCCCAGCCCAGGCAGTATAGTTTTACTAATAACAGTTTTACGTTTTATTTATACAGTTTTAGGTACCATTTATTCATTTAACTAGTATGGTGATTATAAGTTTTTTAATAATTTAAGTAACTGCCACTATCTACGTCCCTCACTAAGGGTTTCTTTTATTTCCTTGTTCGCAGATGAGTATGGTAAAATTTATGGAAGCTTAAGTAATGCAAAAACATCTCCAGGTACCTCCGTATCTACCTCTACCCGAGTGTCCAGCCAGCCTTTGGTGCAGCCGTCTCTGAAACAAGTATTTGAAAGGAAAAAGCTCTGGGACATTAATGACTCTCGTGCAAAAAAGTACCATTACTTGATTGGCGAAATGATCGCTTTAGACAATGAGCCCTTTTCCATCGTCGACCATCATATAGGATTTAAACGTCTGATTAATAATGCTTTACCACAATATTCTATTCCTAGCAGGACGTACTTCACAGAGAATATCATTCCAGACATGTATGAGAGACTGGTTAGCAAAATAAAGAGCGAGTTAGAAGCAGCTGAAACTGTAGCATTTACTACCGATATGTGGACTTGTTCAGTAAATAATGCCGCATTTCTAAGTTGCACAGGACACTGGATATCTGAAAATTTTAAACTGAATCATGTCGTTCTAAACATGGTGTATTTTCCAGAATCACATACATCAGACAATATCAAAACAGAACTGTTAAAATGTGTAACGAAATGGGAAATACCCACCACTAAAATTCGAGCGATTGTTCATGATAATGGCGCAAATATGGTTAAAGGAGTGAGGGAAACTCTGCTTCCTTCAGAGCGTTGTTTCATACATACTCTCCAGCTGGTGATAAATGATGCTTTAAAAAATAGTCCCCAAATAACAGAAATTCTTACTACTGCCCGCCGCATTGTTACACATTTTAATCATTCAGGATACACAAAACTTCAAAGTATTCAATCTGAGTTCGGACTGCCTCAACATCAGCTGGTTCAAGATATTCAAACTCGCTGGAACTCAACATACTACCTACTAGAGCGTCTACTTGAACAAAAAAGAGCAATTTCAGTGTACATGTTAGAATCAAGAAGCGTGAATTTTGAAAATTTGACGAGTGACGAGTGGGAGATTATACAACAACTGCTAAAGCTCTTAAAACCTTTCGAGGAGATAACAAAATTAACGAGTTCCACATATGCACCTATATCAGATGTGATACCTAGAACAGTTTCATTAACCAGATACCTAACGAAAGATGCGTTGATTCAACAAACTGAACATGTTAATAATTATAGAAATATGTTATTAGAAAATATGGAAGCTCGTTTTTGCTTGGAGGGTCTGTGCTCTAAAAAGACATATTACTTGTCAACATTTTTAGATCCCCGATACAAGAACTTTTTCTTTGACGCTGCCCAAGCTAACTGGGTACAAAGTGTTGTGCTCAGAGAAGGTATAAAACTTTCTTTCGGTGACGACGAAAGTGATGATTCCGGTCCAGAAATAGCGTCCAAAAGACCTCGCTTAGACAATGAAAAGGGGGATGTCGTTTCAGAAACTCATGAACTATTTTGGGCATGTTTCGAAGAATCTAAATCTATGACAACAGAGCAGCCTAATGAAGAGCAACCCAAAAATTCTATTGCTGATGAAATTGCTAACTACATCAGGATAGCAAAGGCTGACAGAAGTATAAACCCATATGAATGGTGGTCTTTGAGTACTAATAAGAATCGATTCCCAATTTTAAGTAAGCTTGCTAAACTATACTTAGTCACTCCAGCAAGCTCTGTTTATTCAGAAAGACTATTTTCTGAAGCAGGTTTGGTTTACGAAAAAAAGCGCAACCGACTCGATCCCAGTCGTGCAGAAAAATTAGTTTTTTTGCACCACAATCTACCTCTCTTAAACTTTGATTATTAATTAAAAAGCCTTAAGTATTAACTTCCACATGACTGATTTTTGCTAACTTTTTATTTTTTAATGATGATTACTCGTATATTAATACTAAGCGTGCTTTTTTTAAACAAATAATTATTTTGTCTATCTCTAGTTTTTCTGTCCATTTAATATAAGTTTATTTTACTTAGACAACTATTCGCCGATTATCGAATAATGAACTAGTATTCGGTATTCGACGAATAACAAAAAAAAATGCCGAATAATGCCGAATACCGAATAATAGCGAGTATTCGCGGCATCTCTAGTAGTTACCCAGTTGGGTGATGACGTGTTTGCGCCGGACGTCGGCAGTGACGAGGCGACTTCTCCCGGCGGACTAAGAGCGGTGGCCGGCCGTCTCACGCCTCTCGTGGTGGTCACCCAGGATGTCGGTGGAATCTCCTCTCCCTCCGTGTTAGCGTCTCCGGATAGCGGCGCTAGCTGTCTCGTTTGCGATTCGTCATGTATAGCTGTCTCGCAGTCTCGTCTCGTGATCGGATCTAATACATCCCACAGTTGTGTACTATTTGTTTTACTTTTATAATTTAAAATTTGGTTTTTGTGTCTTTTTACAATCACAGAAGTTATACTATCGTTAATGAGATACAACCGTTTACCAATATTTTTTACAATCACACCTTTACACCAAGTGAATTTATTTTTATTAATATATTTCTTATACAATACTTGTTGTCCTGGTGTAAGTATAACATCATCGCCTCTGCGTGCTTTAATTTGCGAACACTGTTTGGATTTGACATACTTAGCGATCGATGTAGACGAGGGTGATGTTGTCGACGGGAGCATAAGATCTAAACGAGATCTTAATTTTCGACCAAACACTAGTTGAGCTGGTGATGTATTCGTTATCGAATGAATGGAATTGCGATAGTCAAACAAGTATTTAAGAAGATTAATTTTACTCTCTTGATTATTTTTCGAACTTAATATACTCGACTTAATGCCTTTTTTAATAACTTTTACATAAATTTCGGCTTGGCCGTTACTAGCGGGATGATATGGTGGCGAAGTTACATGGGAAATACCATTCAGTTCACAAAAGTTTTTAAACTCTTGTGAACAAAAAGCCGTGCCATTATCAGTCACCAACACCTGCGGTAACCCGAATCTCGACATAAAGTAATGCATTTTTTCAATAAGTAAGGTTGATGTGCAAGATTTCATTTCATAAACCTCTACCCATTTGGTGTATGCATCTACAATAACCAGAAACATTCTTCCATTTAAGGGGCCAAGAAAATCGAGATGAAGTCTATGGAAAGGGTAAGGTGGATATGGCCATGGTGACAGCGAAGCGCGCGGCGGCGATGGTCGTAACTGCGTGCAAGTCTCACATGACCCTATCAATTTCTCAAGCGCTTCGTCGATTCCCGGAAACCACAATCGAGATCTCGCTTCCGCCTTAGTTTTTACTATGCCTAAATGGGATAAATGTAACTCACTAAGGACCCGCTGTCGTAAAGATGTCGGTATAACCACTTTATGTCCCCTCATCAGACATCCATTTTCATAAGCTAGCTGTGACTTACATAAAAAATAAGGCTTTACTGATTCTATATTATTCTTCCTTGGCCAACCATGTAATACGTAATCAATAACTTTGTTTAAGACAGCATCATTCGATGTCTCACCCTGTAATTCTTTTACAGTTATCGGCAAAGAACCTTGTGTTACAAAATTTATAAACGTAGCGCGATCGTTTGGTGCATTACCGTGCGCTCCGCTACCCGGCGGTCCCGGCGGACCCGGCTGACTAGCCCGCGACAAAAAGTCCGCACTGTTATCCTTGCTTTTAACGTATTCGATTGAGAAATTATAAGCGTTTAAAAATAAGGCGTACCGCTGTAACCGGTTGGCCGATACTTCTGGGACACCCTTGTTCGGACCAAAAATTGATAACAGGGGTTTATGATCAGTACGTAATATAAACGGTGTGGACCTCCCGTACAGATACTGATGGAAGCGACGAACGCCGAATATTATCGCCGTTGCCTCCTTTTGTATTTGAGAATACCTTCTTTCAGCACTATTCAAGGTCCGCGATGCGAATGCAACCGGTTATTCTGCTTGATCGCTACCTATTTGTGACAATATCGCTCCCAACCCGCTAGAAGAAGCATCGACTGTCAAGATAATTTTTGCCTCTGGGTCGAAGTGAGCTAAAATTTGATTTGATGTTAGTTTATTTTTTATTTGCAAAAAAGCATCGTTTTCCACTTTAGACCACTGCCACTTTGTACCCTTTTTTAATAATTCATATAACGGCGAAAGAATAGTGGACGCGCTAGCTACAAAACATCTGTAGTAATTTATCAGGCCCAAAAACGATTGAAGTTGATTTACGTTAGTTGGTATCGGAGCCTGCACAATGGCTTTAATTTTTTCTGGTGATTTTTTTAATCCATCTCTATTAATTATGTAGCCCAAATAACTTATTTCGTCCTTAAAAAATTCACATTTATCTTTCCTTAGTACGAGTCCTGCATCTTGTAAACGCTGTAATACTTGATGTAGCCTCTCCATATGCTGAGAGCGCGAACACCCCGTGACGAGCACATCATCAAGCAGACACAGCACGCCGCTGATGCCCGCCAGCAGCCCCTCCATAACTCGTTGGAATATAGACGGCGCGGGAGCGAGACCAAATACTAATCTAGTATACGCAAAGAGGCCACGGTGCGTGTTAATGCATGTATACTTTTGGGACTCCGCAGTTAAAACTAATTGATTATATGCCATTGATAAATCTAGTTTCGTAAAATGCTGGCCACCGTGTAGTTTTGCAAATAACTCGTTAATTGTGGGCAATGGGTACTTGTCAACTACTAACTGTTTATTAATACTGACAGAGTAATCTACGCACAATCGTATCGTCCCGTCGCGTTTTAATACAGGTACGATAGGGGAAGCATAATCCGAGTGATCTACTGGTCGCAAAACCCCTAACCCAACTAATCGATCAATTTCGCTGTCTACTTTACCCTTAAGCGCAAACGGCATCGGACGAGCTTTAAAAAATATAGGTTTTGCGTCTTGTTTAAGAATTAATTTAACTTCAAATTTATTAAAGCGGCCCAGTTTACCTGAAAATGCTTCTGGGTAAAGCAGATGTAGGGAGTCAATATCGTCGGGCTTAACTGCGTTACAGTTGTATACCGGTGTCAGTTGTAATTTAAACGTAGCAATAAAATCACGACCGAGCAGTGGCGGGCCGCCGTTGTGCACTACATACACTTGTAAAGTATGTTTGTGTCCCCGCCACTCTAACGGTAATCGTACATACCCTGCACATTTTAACACTTCGCCTGCATAACCTATCAAACGCTTATTGGTGTTTGATAATGGCACGTAATTAAAATGTAAACTATAGGTGGTTTCAGATATCACCGACACTGCTGACCCGCTATCTATTTCGAATTGCAATTTTTTTTTATCTATACACACCGTCTCAACAAGAGGTTCACCCTTTAATGATCTAATGTTATGAATTGAATGTATAATCAACTCACCGTCGTCATCATCGTCCTCACACACCTCGCCCTTTTGAACGTATTTTACTGGTTGATATTTACACATTCTACGTAAATGACCTTTGACATTGCACTTTTTACACGTGAAATTAGCAAAACGGCACTCCCGAGATTCGTGATTAGAATAACCGCACACACTACACTTTACTTTTTTCTTAGCAATTTTGAATAACTCGTTTTCTGTGGTAGTAACCTCGGAACTGGAACTGGATGCGGCGGCAGCGCGCGCGCTTCTTAGGCTTTCAACGAGCTCCACAGCTTTGGCTAGCGTCAGCCCGGTCAAATCCTGAACGTACAGCTTCTCCTTTTCAGCTCCCGGCAGCATCCCCATAACGAAACGGTCCCGCAGCGCTTCCTCCACGTTAGAGAAGTTGCATTGCGCCGTGAGGCCGCGCAATCTCGCTGCCCATTGTGACGCCGTTTCGTTCGGTAACTGTGTAGCGGCATAAAAATTGTGTCGCTCGCCAAAACCAACTTGCTTCGGTGTGAAGTGTGTATCCAAAAGCTTCACAATATCTTCATATGGTACTGTCTCTAACGTCTTTGGCAGCGCGAGGTCTCCTGCCAGACGGTATGTACCTTCTGCGAGTGCGCTTAGTAAGATAGCCCGACGCTTCACTCCCGATGGATCCTTCGCCGTGTCTATATCATTCGCTATGAACCATTGAGTGATTCTACCCTTGAATGTCTTCCATGTTTGATCAGTGTGATCAAAAGTTGAAATTATACCAAAAGTTAACGACATTCCTTTTTTTTTTTACTTCGACGCGTAAAAGTGGGTATCTCGTCGCCAATGTTAAGTATGCGGACTAGGGACGAGTGAAACACGAGACTACTAGAAACGCACTGACATTTATTGTCGATCAAAAGTAATCTGTGTGGCACAGCACACACACATATATAACAAACTTAAATACAATATTAGACCAAATATGACAAAAAAACTGAATTACTAAGAAAGCAGAAATTCTAGATTTCTAATCTTTCATAAATTTAATTCGGTAGTAAGTTTTATTACTATTTTCTCAATATCAGAAACTTAAATTTTATATTGACAAAGTTATAAGCATTTTTTAGTTTCGGTATGAAGCAGGTACATAACATTTCTAAAAACTTAATAGTATTATGATATCATTATTTCATACTAGATCCTGTATATTTCTTCCACTTAAATTTTATAATCACAGATTTTTTACGAATTATATAAATACCTAAATTTTACCTAAAGCAGCCATTAAAATTTTCTAACTTTTTGCAAAATAACTCTTAAATATGTATTACATAAAATATCAAAAATTTGGAAACTTTAAGAATTTCATAACTGAAACTTCTTCCACTACTGGACTACTATGTCGAGATCTATTACGCGTATGCACGTCCTTTCTACGCAAAAATCCGTACGATACTGCGGCACAGTGTGGCACAGTGTTGCCAGATTTTTTCCACCTTCCCCCCCAAATACATTTAAAAAACCCCTAGTTTCTCCAGTTTGGTTGATAAAAAACCTCTGACTATTTTGGCCATGTCATATACATAAGCTTTCTAATATTGACAATAAAAAACTTAGAAGTTTTCTTCAAATTACCTATTTTAATTTATTTCACATACATAGCCGTGTGTCTGTCGATTCGAATTTTTCGTTATAAATATCTGTGTGAGTCTTTTAGCCGGAATTATGATAAACAAGACAGTTCAATGGTAACATAATGTGTTGCCAGCTAATACTCATAAGTTTTAGTGTCCCATTCATTCTATTTGGTGAATAAATTGTCGGTCTTGTCTGATATAAAAAGGAATTTGCCATTTGGTTAGAATAGTAGAAAACCTTCAGAAAATCCCCTAGATAATTTTCGTGATATCAAAACCTCCAAAAAACCTCAAAGACCTGCAAAAACCCCTAGGATTTAGGGAAATCCTCTGAATTTGGCAACACTGGTGTGGCATACCCCGCGGACCGCACCGCATCACCGTCCGGGAGTGCGGTGTCGTCGCGCGCGCCGCACAACCGCACGGGCATGCGGTGTGAGTGTGTTATACCCTGCGGTTTTTGTATACAAATTAAGATTCTTCAGTCAAAATTAAAAACCGCAGCGCCGCACACCGGAGCGGTGTCCGGTGCAATGTGTTATGCGCCTAAAGATTTAAAGACACTTGTGAGTACGGCACTGTATAGAGAAAAATCAGCATATTATGATAATTAAATTAATAACAATTTACATAACTCGCGCAAATTATGGACTAATATTAAACGAAATTTAGTAGATTTTAATAAAAAAGACCACACTTTACCTTCACATCTTAATGATCCCGATAAAATAAATAACAATTTTCTTGATCACGGAGAAAAATATGACATAGACATATCATTTCTCTCTTTTTTCGAATTTCATAGATTTGGTACATCTACATTTTCTCTTAAACCGGTTACTGATACTGAGGTTTTAAATTTCATCCGTTCAATATCAAGTAATGCTCAAGGTGTAGACTGCATTTCGAAAGATATGCTTCAGCTAACATTGCCTCACACTTTGGAAATAATCACCGCAATTTTCAATTCATCCATAGCCACTAATACTTTTCCAGACTTATGGAAGTCCGCTAATGTAAAACCTGTTCCCAAAAAGCCCAATCCGGTCGACGTTAACGATTTAAGACCTATTAATATCTTGCCCTTTATGTCCAAAATATTAGAGAAAGTAGTAAGTACACAGTTGACTGAATACCTGGAAACCAATAATATTCTACCGGAAAGGCAATCAGGTTTCCGAAAGTCCCACAGTACTGCGACAGCTTTACTTGACGTTGTGGATGATGTCTTAAGTGCTCAAGATGCTGACTTTTCACGTGCCTTTGATACAATTAACACAACTCTTTTATTATCTAAATTTGCGTTCTACGGTTTTGAACCCAACACTATAAAGTGGTTTGCTACCTATCTTGATTCACGCTCACAAAGGGTCCATCTGACTAATGACTATGGCTCAGAGTCTTATTCGAAATTCTCTTTTCTTAATTTCGGTGTGCCACAGGGCTCTATCTTGGCACCTCTTTTATTCATTCTATACACAGCTGATATAATCAAATCAATCCAGTTCTGAAAATATCATCTTTATGCGGATGATTTACAATTGTATATATCATTTAAACCACATAACACTATAACGGCTGTTGAAATGTTAAATAAGGATCTAGAACGCCTGATACTATTGTCAAAACAAAATGGTTTATCACTTAATCCCTTCAAATCAAAATGTATGATAATCGGATCGAAAATACAAGTAGAAAATGTGTCAAGTTATAATCCTCATATAAAACTGGATGTTAAACTTTTAGAAAAAGTAACAACAGCAAAAAATTTAGGTGTAATTTTCGACAGTCAGTTACATTTCGAAGACTACGTTCAAACAGTAGTCAAAAACTGTTTCTACAGACTCAAAGTCCTTTACCAAATCCGTCAATATATTAATTTAGACCTAAGAATAAAACTATGTGACAGTTTAATCTTATCAAAACTTAATTATGCAGATACCGTAATCGGTGATTGCCTTCTCTCCAGGACCAAAACCACTTTCTGTGTTCTGTGACCAAAACCCTAATCCAACGTGTACAGAATGCATGTGCAAGATTTTGTTTTGGAATTCCAAGACGCTCGCATGTGACACCATACATAAACAAAGCCAATCTCATCAAAATGGAGGCACGCCGTTCACTGCATTTTGCCACATTGCTCTTTGGTGTTATTCAAAACTGCAGACCAGGTTATCTATATCGCAAATTGGTTTTCTCTAAACGAGATATTAGATTTGCGCTAAGGTTGATCTGCCCTACACATAAATCGTCTGCTTTTCGTGGCAGTTTTCGTTATGCTGCCACGAAATGTTGGAACAACATTCCGCCTCCACTAAAAGCGTTGCAGTCGGTTCCTTCTTTCAAAAAGCAATTCAAAATATATTTACTTAAACAGCAACATAATCTTTAAGCAGACACAACATTTCATAAGACCAACAATATATAATTTTTTCATCCATAACAGTTACGATTATTAGCATTTTCAGTGCAAACATAAAAAATCTGAAACTTCTTCATGTTAAAACATCTATCCAACTAAGTAATTTATGTATATTCTGTATGTATTAAGTAATAATATTATAATAGTAAGTAATAATACATACACATATAAGTATGTATTATTTTTTTTTTTTACGGTTCCACGGAAGATTAGCGTTGTAGATTCTGCAACATGTGCTGAGTGGATACCATTTCGGTAGTCAGTAAATTATTAGATACTAAGGCATAGTTTTAAGCTTTGAAACGTAAATCGACTGTTTTGATGTGTAATACTGTCTACCGAATAAATAATTTGACTTTGACTTTGACGTGCAAACATCGTACAAAACAAAAATCCTGTCAGTACTGCACTTATTAAAATGATGTACAGTCGCGTTGCTATTAATAAACACCAGGAACTGTCTATGCAAAAATTAATGCACGTGAATGCTAGTTATTGTAAGTGTTTTGACATATTTAGTGCCTTGTCTTCCAGTACTTTGGTATTTAGCTGAAACCAGGCCCGGATCTAGGTCAAGCCGGGTGGGTTGTTGTCTAAGAAAAAATCTATCGCGGTCGCTTACAGTTTGGCAGTCGTCGTCCATCCATCGCTCCTTTATAAAAGGGTGTCGGTGTTGGGTCTTGTGTTCCCGGCGCAATGGTTGTCAAATAACCCACCGGGTCCCATGCCTCGGCCGACAAATTCAAATTTGGCAAATGAATACACAACTCATCACTAACGCAACTTTGACAACTTTTACCAATGAGTCGCAGCGTCGTAGCTGGGGGCTGACCAGGCGGACAGCTGCCAGGGGCTCAACTCACAAGGGGTCGCACTTTGCAGACCTTCAGCCAGCAGACTGCTAGGGCAATTATTATTAAAACACGATGCAAACCTTCATAAAAAATCGCCCCCATAGAAAAGAAACGGCGGCCCTCCTAACTTACTGAATACACAAAATTTGTAGTTTGTTTTATTCAGAGGAATAAAACTTCGCAGGAGGGCCTACAAAATTTGAAATATAGCGACTTTTCAAAATTTTGAACCCTATATGCCTGTGAGAATCTAGGCTAATCTAATCTAATCTGAGAGGCCTCTATGAATTTCTGGTTTGAGCCTGAAGATGCACTAGAGGGGTGGAGGGAATGTCATCCGTCTCCGTATATATTTTTTTCATAGGACAAGGAAGCTCGTGGCCTTCATCTCACCTGATTGTAAGTGATGATTAGGCCGAAGATGGAAGCGAGCTGGACACCTGGACTCCTCAACAACTGAGGAACTGACTATCTTACCGCTAATTGTCGCAACACAACAATGCTACTCGTACTGACACTGTTATTATGGCGACAAACTTAGGTAAGATGGTGGTAGCTAGCCAGGATCAGAAGCCCTTCCACCAACCAAACCAAGCACAAAAACTTCCGCCCCCATGGGAAATCGAACCCGGTCAATCAATATCCGGTGGTCTTAACCACTCTGCCTCGCTTACGAAAAACACATTAACTACCTTTTGTAGTCTGCACTTATTAGATGTGATGAGTAGATGATATGATTAGGTATGTTGAATGGAGCTTGGTGGCGTATTGGCGCGTGCGCTCAGCGAACGATTGCTAAGGTTAAGCACCGTTCGCTGTGGTCAGTCCTGGGATGGGTGACCAAAATAAGAAGAATCTCATGCTCCTCCGTGCTTCGGAAGGCACGTTAAACAGTGCGTCCTGCGCCTGATCTCAGCCGGTCGTGTCGGCTAACCGTCCCATCGGACTAGGCGAGTGAAAGAACAGAGAGTGCACTTGCGTTTGCGCAGTCACTTGTGCACTATAATATCTCTTGCGCAGATGGCTCGTCTCTGTGGAGATTGGCCGCCGTGACCGCATATCGGTTAGGAGGACATTAGATGATATGATGCGTTTTTGGTAGATAAAATATTAATGGATATTCTAATTTAATGCGTTTATAAAAACTGTAAAAGCGGATTTAATAAAAATGTTGCAATGGTCTCTATAGGTGTTATAGGGCTCGTTTTCCTGATTTCAAATGTATAGTAATTTCAAATGCGCGTTCTTCGTAAGCGCGGCAGCACTAGACCACGGAGGCGGTTGAAATAGTGCAGCTACCGAGAAAGTCCCAAATTGACATTTCAATATGGCGGATTTTGGAAAAATTTAAAAGTAATTTTAATGCGGTTGCCAGCGTTTTCCGACTGAAAACCCCGAGTGGTCGACGACAAAAACTAAAACACGGGGTAATTTATCTGGATATAGCCGGTACAGGGTTTCGTTGGCTTAGTATGTAGACGATTTTTGACGATTTTTCAAAATTCCCACAGGAAACTTAGAAATACCCATCCAAAAAATAAAGAAAATACAGTTTTCAGATTTATTAAAACGAAACTTTGATCGAGGACAGAGCTAGTTACTTAATAAGAGCTAGGAATTTTCAACCATTCAATCTTAGACAAACGCAAAGGAATACTGGTATTTAGTTATCACATAAGCCGTAAGTAGTAAAACTGATTATCGGTAATTTACGATTAACTTTAGCTGACATTGTGTACGCAGTAAAGATTATGATGTGAGTGAAATTGTGTTTCGAGGTACTGAGTGGGCGAGCTCCTACATATTAGGTTTCTGGTGATATTCTAACTGTTTCTACAGCACCAACGGTATTGACATGACAATTACATAGCGTATTTTATCACATAGCTATTTCTGACATTTGTGTCATTGTATGCGAATATGGTTGGAGTATTTATTGATCACTTATCCCTTAGTTTAGCACGCTACGTGCAAAGAAGACAACTTATTGTTTTGCGCCGCCTAGAAGGAAATTTACTTATAATTTTTATTATATAATTCTATACAGGCTGTCCGATTATGAAATAATCTGCCTATTAAGATTAGAGGTCTTAAACGGTTTTATTTAGCTATCCCTGTGTGTTGTTATTAAGTACCTACATACGTTACCTTATTAAAATTTTCCGCCTTTCGTGTTGGCCAATGGATTCTCGGTGGCGCTGTGGACTCGGCACTTACCTTCCAATCGAGACCGCCATGTTCCAATGTGTTTCGAGACCGCCATGTTCCAATGTGTTTTTTGTTTTCGAATTTCATATGTTCATTTGTCCGACGTTCTTACAGTAAAGAAAAACATCGTTAAGCAACTTGCATACATCTGCGAATAAATTCAAAGGTGAACTCGACCAATCCGCACTGAGCCAGCGTAACACCCTAACATAGGGTAGTAGGCTCGAGCCCCTCGGTGGGGACACATATGACCTGTTATGATAAATTGATCTGAAATTTAGCTTTAATTCTGATGGCATTACAATTATGTGTGTTCAATATCATTGTAAATCCGAAATGGCCGCCACCACAAAATGGCGGATTAAATAGGTACATACTTCTTTTAAACCCCCTTAGTATTGGCATATGAAAGGACTTGACTAGTAGAATACAGTCAGTCTCTTTAAGCTGTAAATTAATCAAACTTGTAAGTCAATGCGAACAAAAGATAATACGATAGTACTATATGTCGAATATTTTCACAAATTTTGCGATTTCACAAGCGATTCAAAACCTCTGTACCTACTACGGGTACTTCCCGTTCATGTAATTATGAAAAGCAAGAAACAAGGGTCTTATAGCACACGCCAAGGAAAAAATCTGAAAATCGTTAATGTGTAATTAGGAACTTATTAGATAATTTTGTTCGGAGCCCTCGGTGCATGAATCCAACTCGCACTTGTACTACCTTTTTTATATACCTACTACCTACCTGTTACCCGTGACTTCGTGTGGGTGGAATTCAGTTATAGCACGTGTTCCCTAGGGAATTATTAAAATATGGGATAAAACGTAGCCAATGTGTTTTCTCGGCTCTCTCTCTCTCGCTCTCTCTCAACTTTCGCAAGGGTTAAGATATACGAGTACATATATACAGGATGTAACTGAACACCCCAATAACATTCAAGGGTATGTATCCATCAGAAGTAGAGATTCTGTAGGAAAAATATTAGGGCTAACAAACCTACTTTTTTCCCATACAAACTAAATAAATTATTTTTTTGTATTAAGTGCCGACAGCCCTACGTAAGCGTACGAGTACGAGGAATACTACGCTCACGTCATACAATTTTCTGTTAAGAGGTGATTATGGTTGTCACTTGAATGTTATTGCTTTTAGTTTAAAATCATATAACTCTGAAAGTATTGGGGTTCCAGGTCTCAGACAAGCACCGAAGGTCCATTTAGTATCAAACTTATATGCCCCTTAAATGTTATTGGGGTGTTCAGTTACACCCGGTATATAAGGTTACTTTTCAAGCAGGAGCCAAATTTTGTGTGCTTGGTCAGACAAGCAAACTGAGCAACTTTTACTATAGATCAATTTTGAAATTGCGAATCAAATCAATACATCTAGGTCCAGTGGATGTTGAACATCTGTATGGAACAGCTGTTTTTTTGCAATTACAAGATTGGTAGATTTACATTACAATTAAGGGGCCACAGTACCTACTACTAGCGCCGCCATTCGTTTTTTTATTAATATAATAAATTAAAGACGTTTCAACAAAAAATAAATCAGTCAACTACTCAATACAGATATTTCAGATTTTTTGAGCTATTCAGGCATATATTAAATTTATTTATAGGAATAATCATAATCCGAATTATTGCTAAAAGTGGCCCTCTTACTTGATGTCAACATCCCATGCGTCACAATTATCTAAACACCCGATTATCAAATATTTGCGTCTTTATCAAGTGAGGAAGGTAGGTAATTAATTACATTCAAAATAAAGTATTAGAACAAGGTGATAACAGTGTAATGTTTCTTTTTTGTAATTATTTGGGTAGAATTTAAGCGTATTATAATGCTGTAGGAACGTATCCAAAGTTGTAGGATCCCTAATCACACCTTCTCTCTTCCTTTTAGATATTGGCCAGCGTTGTCACCGACTTACTCACTACCATTCCGTCTTACCTATTTCTGCCGCAAAGCGGCGTGCTTGCATTGCTGTGTTCCGGTTTGAAGGTTAAGATATGGCAGTGAAATTACTGGGTACCGTGACTTTACATCTTAAGTCACAAGTTGGCAACGTACACTGTGGTTCTTGTGGGGGTTGCATTTTTGCTGCGAATCTCACAGGAACCACATGTATTATAGGTGACTGTTACCACTTACCATCAGGTGGGCAGTCTGCCTGTTTGCCAACTTAATTGCAATAAAAAAGAATCCAACGTGATCCAAGATATTTCGTAATTTGTTACTATGTTGCACAATTTTTAATTGGAATTGAACTCTGCCAGCACGCATGTTCTTATCCCGGTGTAAAGAGAAGAAACACCTTGCAGGTCGGCAAGGTACTGTAGTATTATATTATCTGTGGCAAGGAGAAAGTGTATTCTCTCCCCTGCATCAGCCATATTCGCATTTCGACTCTCACTTCCACTTACCATCAGGTGGATTAGAGTCATTTCCTACTATTTTTTCCCACTATACGTGTCAATAAATTAACGCAAAACCCTGGAGAGCATAACTTGTTTTTATTATTAAATTACATTCGCATGATAAACGTTCTTATAAAACGTTTATCATGCGAATGTCTATTATATGCGGATGATCTAAAAAAAATTAAATCTATTTCCTCCACCAGCGACTGTAATACTTTGCAAAAAGACTTAAATACTATTTCGAAATGGTGTACACTTAACCGTATGTATCTGAATATAAACAAATGCTTCATTATAACTTTTACTAATAAACACAATCAGATCGTTAATGACTACAAAATTGATGATCAGACAATTCAAAGGTCCAATGTGGTCAAAGATTTAGGCATTCTATTTGACAGTAAGCTGACATTCCGGGCACATTATCAATACATTGCATAGCAACAAAAGCCAATCAACTTTTAGGATTTATTTTAGGTCAAGTAAAGGTTTTACACAGGCGCGTTCCCTACTTTATTTATATTCTACTCTTGTAAGAAGCATCTTGGAATACGGCAGACCTGTCTGGACTCCGCACTATAAAGTACATATAGATTTAATAGAAAGAGTACAGAGAAAGTGCTTACGTATGCTGATTTACCGTCAGCAACCGGGACGTAATAATCTTAACTACGATGCCCGACTATATAAATTTAATGTACAAACATTAGAAAAACGCAGAAAATATTTTGATCTTTGTTATTTATACAAACTTATTCATTCTGTGATCGATGCTCCAGATCTGCTTTCTCTAATCTCGTTTAATATAAAATATAGTGCGCGTAGATCCAATAAGACGGGCCTTTTTGCATTACATGTTTACAGAAATAATACCTCATTTTACAATCCTCTAGTTAGGATGGCTCGTCTCTATAATGACATTTCGCGGGATAACTTAGATCTGGATATATTTACTCCAAAATATGCAACATATTTCAAAAAACTCAGACAACTCAGACAGACTACTAGAGTCCAAAGGTAAATATGTAGTATGTATATGTAATTAATTTTTAGGTTAGGGTTTGCATTATTATCAATTTAGTTTTATATTCATCGAATGCGTCTTACCTTGTTGTGTTTTTATAGTGCACATACTAATGGATTATAATTCTGATCTCATTGTCTTTGTTAACTTATTATACCTAATGTTTGTAATTAATTATAATCTGTCATGTGTACATAATAAAATAAAATAAATAAAAAATTAAAGAATTATATGAATTACTAGCTGTGTCCGCAAACTACGTTTCACTTTAGTAAAGCACAAACTCAAAAATTTCTGAAAAGGGGCCAGGCCTATCACCTAGGGGTATAAAAAATAGCCTTCGACCTATTCTGCGACCTACCGACCTCGGACACACAAAAAATGTCATAAAAATCGGTGAAGCCGTTTCGCAGGAGTTCGATAAGAAACACTGTGCCACGGGATTTTTATAGTATGCTAGGTGTGCCGGCTACTTTTCGCCATAATAAAAAATGGTTTAGACCCACCGAACATACACAAAAAAATTCATAATGATCGGGCAAGCCGTTTCGGAGGAGTTTGGTAACAAACACTGTGACACGAGAATTTTATATATTAGAAGACTAGCTGTGCCGGCGAACTACGTTTCGCCATAATATAAAAAATAGTTTACGACCTATTCTCAGACCTACCGAACATACACAAAAAATTTAATAAAGATCGATCAAGCCGTTTCGGAGAAGTTTGGTAACAAACACTGTGACATGAGAATTTTATACATTTGTATATTAGAAGACTAGCTGTGCCCGCGAACTAGGTACGTTTCGCCTTAATTTATTTTTTCCCGACATCTTCAACAAATGTCGTTAATGTACACAGAAATAAATACAAAAACTTAACAAATTATATACCTACTAAAACCTTCCTCGAAATTCACGCTATCGAGTGGTGAAAACCGCTTGAAAATCGGTGCAGTAGTTTTTGAGTTTATCGCGAACAGACATACAGACGCGGCGGGGGACTTTGTTTTATAATATGTAAGGATATACGAAGATATTTTTTTTTTGGTTTGTTGCATATCTTGCAAATTCAAAACTCTATGGTCGCACCTGCGAGTAGGGTCCGTTTCATGAATGAAGTCCCGCGAAAATAAATGAAACTAACTTGTTAAAAGGGATAGAATACTGGTAAATGCCATAGCTAAGATAAGGCTAGTATAGGGCTGCCATAAGTTCTGAACCATCGACCGGGACATTTTGAATACTTACTTAGATTTTTTTTCAAAATATAGAACCCACTTCAATAACATCAAAAAGTCATAAATAATAACAGACTACATAAAACATCAGTTTTATATTGAATTCGGTGCTAAATTTTAAGTAACTACATTAATTTTTTATATATATTTTTTAAACGACTATCAAGGTGATCATTGCTTAGCAACGCCTTCAATATAAAACTGTGATGTTGTATGTATTCTGTTACTATTTTTTTTTGTTAATATATCTCTAAGCATATAAGAATTTGAACCAAGGCAAACACCAGAATAACTTAAAATAAAACATCTTTTGCTCAAAACAGTTTCAAAGGAATTATTCCTAATCTATCAGAAACCTTCCATCATCAGTTCAATAATAAGACATGACGACTACCAGATGCAAATACCTGAATATCTTAAGAAGAAACATAAAACACGTTGGAAGTGCCTTGAAATTCCCGTCATGTTTTCCTCGATTTTCATGGGATGACATCATCGGATCCTGGTTCCCTTATCATGGGACCACCCTTGGAATATCTTCTTTCCAGAATCATCAAAATCGGTTTATAAACGACGAAATTACCCGCGAACACACAAAAAAAGCGGCCAAGTGCGAGTCGGACTCGTGCACCGAGGGTTCCGTACAAACCTGTAGGTATATAAGTTTTATTGCGTTGACATAGAAGTTTGATTTTGTTACAACTTAAAGGTATTATAGACTTAAGTATTTGATATGAATTTCAATTTAATACCTCTACTCGTTCACGAGGAAAGGGGTAGTAAGTTTAAAATTATTAAAAATATTTTTATTATATGATATAACTAAAAATTTACGGTTTTTACAATTTTTCCTTTATCTGTGCTATAAGACATTACTTTGTACCAAATTTCAAGATTCTGAGTTCACGGGAAGTACCCTGTAGGTTTTGATTACCTAGCGAGTGTCGATTTGCAGAAATTTGCGGCATAAACTTCTGTATCTTTTGATTGCGTTGGCTTAGAAGTTTGATTTTTTCACAGCTCTAAGGGACAGTAGACCTGATTATTGGATATAAATTTCAGCTTGATACCTCCACGCGTTCCTGAGAAAAAGGGTCTTGACAGACAGACAGACGGACGGATGGACGACAAAGTGATCCTATAAGGGTTCCGTTTTTTCCTTTCGAGGTATGGAACCCTAAAAAATATACGGTCGAACTGAGAAACCTCCTTTTTTGAAGTCTGTTAAAAAGGTTATACAATGGAAAATTCAAAAGCTCAATGAATATAACAAAAAATAATTAAAAAATAGGACTTGTACATACTTCGATACGAACTTTCAAGTTTCATTTTTAGTAGAATATTTTTTTAATTAAATAAAATGTTCAATTAAACCAACACTAAAACAAAAAAAACATGCTTATTGTCAGCGTTATCTTTCTTATTCAATGTTCGCGTTCTCGATATAAGTATCACTTTTCCTTTGTCTATTCATATTTTTCCGAGGCTCTGACTTTTTGAAGGTAATAGTGATCAACTCGGGTAGGTATATCTACCCACCTAGCTCCCAGACCGGGACAAATGAGTTATTGACGGGGACACCGGGACATAACGCTACAAACCGGGACATGTCTCGGTGTACCGGGACGTATGGCAGCCCTAGGCTAGTAGCAAATTTGTTCTGTGTAGCAAACCGTCACGCGCCTGTCTTGACGTATAGCGCCGCGTCTGGGGGACTTCTTTCGTCTACGATCAATGATGTCACCGCTGTCTACGTAAAAGTAAAAACGATAGAGTTAAGTAAATTTAATAAGAGGCGTGGTTGAAAATTTTTTGTGTATAAAATCTGACCCATATTTTTTATTAGTGGAATCGATTCCACTGTCAGTCTGTCAATTCCCAAAAACTAAATTCAGGTATTGCGCAATTTCCTTAAGTTGAATAGGTACACTCGGCAGTAATGAATTCGTCACATTAAAGATGCCTGGAAAACTCGGAATCTAAATTAATTTTACTCTTTTTAGGGTTCCGTGCCCAAAGGGTAAAAACGGGACCCTATTACCTACTAAGACTCCGCTGTCCGTCTGTCTGTCCGTCCGTCTGTCTGTCTGTAGGTAAACAGTTGAAATTTTCACAGATGATGTATTTCTGTTGCCGTTATAATGACAAATACTAAAAATAAAATAAATTAAATATTTAAGGGGGGCTCCCATACAACAAACGTAATTTTTTGCCATTTTTTCTCGATATTAATGACGGCAACAGGTAGACGCTTGAAATACTTTTTTACAGAATATTTATAATCAATTTAAAAATAAATACTTATGTATACTTAATTCAAATAAAAATCTAATGTTGTATAGATAAATGGTATGGAACCCTTCGTGCGCGGGTCTGCCTAGCACTTGGCTGGATATTTTATACTAACAAATTAGTTTTAGTAATATGTATAAGAGAGTGTTGATTTCACTTAGCTAACTTTCTTACTTTTCGAGATTTTCAGAAATATTTATGTGTCGCGGATCGGCTCTTAAGTGTAAATAAGACGGCATGTAAAAAGACATTAAAACAATAATCATATCAATGACAAAATGTTATAAATTTGTAATATTTTCTCACACACACGCACGACGCAACGCAACCGAGCACATTTGTAAATTAATAAGTTTTCAAGCGACTTCTTGTTTCTAAAATTATTAAATAGTAGATTTAAATAATAGATTAGAAAAATAGATAGAAAACTATAAACCTTAATTGACGGAATTTTTTGAATAAGTCCATGGAATAACTCCATTTAGCCAGCCAGAAAGTAGGTACTTTCAGCACGTTTTATTTATTTTTTCATAATTAGTGCGTGTTCCAAATTCAAAACGTTTTTATTCACTCCGTGAATAAAAGAGAGTTTTAGTCACTGTTATTGATGAATCAATTGCACCTTTTTGAGTGGCAGTGGTTTAAAAGCATATTTTACATACAAAAAGAGATTTTTCCGACAGTAGGTAGGTATAAATGTACAGTTAGCTAGGATTTATCGCCAGGGACATCATTGCAGTGGTGTGACGTCAACATACTTAGTATTATCCGCTCAGTTGTGATAACGACAGCATCCAGCTATCTGCCGTTATTATCGAGCGCTTGGTGGAATTGGCATAATTTACCTTGGATATTTAACGACTGCTGTTCAGTTATACACGGAACGTACAGTATGTAGCATACATAGGGCGGATTCCACAAATAAACCACAGTCAAAACGAAACTAAAAACCGTTTAGTTCGCATATCACCATTTTATTCTCCCTCTTTTATTTAGGTTAAATTTTTTGTATACATATCATTTTTGTCTTGTTTGCGGTCAAATAATGTTTACGCTCGAGGAAGAGCGAGAGGCAACACTGCATATAGTCTGTGCATGTGAGAGACTGTGGCGGCCGGCCGCATGTGACATGTCAGTCGAGTCGAATACGTAATGAAATTGAAATAGGTTACCGGGCGGCGCGTTTTTTCGAGAAAATCGTAATTGAACTAGTTTTGCGCGGCGCACCAAATAATTTTGGTTTGTGAGTGTTTGCCAAAGTTTTATTGTCGCGAATATCGCGAGTGAGCGGTCCGCTAAGGAAGTGAGTGGCGGCGGCCTAATAGGGCTATGTAGTGATCCGGTCGTGGTTCGGTGGATTGACAGCAGCCCTTCAGGAGCCAAGACTTCCTTCGAGCTAGCTCAGGAAGTCCACCGGCTACATCCGGAGACCCGAACCGGATTAGGGGTAAGTATTATTATCTTGTATTCGGTCTTAAATTCAACATAAAACAATCGGCGAATCGCCGACTTGGTGGCGTCGACTTTAGGCGCCACCAAATAAAATATTTCTTTTTCTTTCTCCACAATCGGCCATGAATGACGATCGCCATGTCGATAGTCACTTGTCGATATAATTGTTATTAGCGCAGCTTGGCGCATATTCTTGGAGTACAATAACAATAGTATTGTACTATTAGAATGTGCGTCAAAATAAAGTGGTTAAAAAATAAAAACCGAATTCAAAATAAAAGCACTTAAAAATGAAATTGAAACACAACTTCATCATCATCATGACAGCCAAGAGACGCCCACTGTTGGACATAGGCCTTCCCAAGGGAGCTATCCGCAACATTCACATGATCGTCGCCCCACCTTGTAGGGGACCTACCAAAGCCGCGTCTCTCGGTACGCGACCACTAGGTACTCGATGACCTTTCCGCATCATGCCGATATAGCACACCTTTGCCTCGGAAATTTAGTAGCGAAACCTCTGAACGATTCGCCCGCGTTATCGTTTGTACGAACGAATTGTACGGTAGGCTTGCCTTCTCTTAAGCCGGGTCCGCTGCGCCATGTTGTCGTGTTTGTAAACACGAAAACATGTTTAGTTAACAGATTAGGGGCGTGGCTTAACAGATTTGTTAGAAAAAATACAATAACATGTTTCTCGCGACGAATGGATAACATCCCCCGCGTTCGCCTGCGGGGAGGGGAAGCTAAGCATTTTTTGTTAGCGCTCACTAGATGAACACGTATCGCTTGAAGTTTATGACAATTCTCTTTGGTTTATTTTTGACTCTTTGGTTTGTTTATTTTTAAGACAAATTTTGTTTTTAATACAACTAATAAGAGAGAGACCGGTGCTGTGAGATGTTACATTAATAGATTATACCGAATTTATAATAAATTTTTAGTTCATAAATAAAATAATGACAAAAACATTTTAAAAACAGGCGGCTTACATGTTTTGTTAGAAAATTGGCGCAGCGGACTGGCTGTTTTTCTTAACATGTTTTGCTAAAATGCTTTGCTAACGTGTTTTGTTAAAAAATTGGCGCTGTGGACCCGGCTTTACGCGAACATTTTATGGCGCGATCGCTGTAACGCAAGTAACGCAACGGATCCCCCAATCTGTGGGCCTGGTAAAAGCTACACGCTTTTTCCGCAGTCGTTCCGCGGAAATAATTTATGGAGAAGACATTAGCTCGAAAAAAATAACGTGAGGCTGTCATAGGCTAACATCATTTCTATACGTTTTTTTCTGCGGAACTTTTGTTGCCCACTGAGACGGGGCAGGTTTGGGTAAATGAAACCCCCAAGTCCACAAAAAATGTATTAAAAATAACAATACCCGTTGGGGTTGTGGTGTAAGCCCTTAATTTGTGCTTCGCTGGTCGCCACTTCCCTGTCTGTAAAGGTCCTCGAGGGTGCAGACGGATAGAGATGGTGGAACGTGCCGAAATGCAGCTGCTCAGGTGCTACGGGAACACTGAAGACGTCAATCTCCCGTCGATTGTCTATGATCCTGCCTTTCAATTCAGGAATTTCCTTAGTCCAAAGCTTGTTTAAGAAAATGTGTAATTTAATTTAAATTGTAGGTACCTAAGTATTTGAAAAGATAATGAGTTTAGAAATAATTTTAATGCCTATTTGTTTTTATTTAGTAGTTTAGTTTAATAAAATAGTTATTATGTGGGTTTTAATAATATTTATATATTTTTATGTGCGTTGTTTTAGTACAACGTTGCACCACTCCTCAGACACTGTCTACACATCCGCGTTTAATTCGCCGATTTGTTCGTTTCTGACTGAACTCGCGTCGCGATTTCGACTTAGTTTCGGGGCGGAGATGTACTACTGACATCAACGCCGTTGTCGTCCCACAGGTGATGCGCCCTGCCCGCCCTGGGGCCGTACTCTTAAAATCGACAACGATAATATCGGATTAGCCCTACTCTAAACACGCTATCGTTAGCGTTATCGTTGTCGTCGTCAGATCCATCACTACATAATATAAATGCTTAGATCTTTAAAACTACGCAAAGGATTTTGATACGGTTTGTTTTAATAGATAGAGTAATTCAAGAGGAAGGCTTATATGTATAATACGTGCATAGTATAGTAGAGAAACCCTGATAATTTTAGAGGTTTCTAATGTGATGTCGTAAATAAACACTTTTTTTGCGCTTAGATTGCAAACGCTGGCTGAACTCTACGAGATAAATCAAAATAATTTACTACAGTATTGTACACCTTAAAAAGGTCTACAAAAAAGTCCGCGATGGTATATATCTATCTCTTAGGGATAACCCACAATAACCCTTTTTTATCCTTTACTTTTTACGAGAAATAATGGCTTATTTGCGAAGCGATTTTAAGCAATACAGTATTAATCCTTATCCAATTAAGTACCTTAAATACAATGTGCATTTAATATAGATCAATTTGGCCCTTTACAGCATGTAATATAAATGAATATTTTCGAAGATATTACAGATTTAAAATGTAGGGACGTTGCGGACAATGCGGTTTCGGCGGTACCGGCCGGGGTCCGGCGGGCGGCGCGTGCCTATAAAGTACTAGCTTTCCACTCGCGGCTTCGCCCGCGTTATTATTGTTTTCCCGTGGGAATTTAAATTTTCTTGTAGGAAAAATAATTTTGTAGCCTATTTAAGCCCGAATAATAAATTTCAGAAATTGGAGCAGATTTTAAATATTTTTCATAGAAACTTTCAACCCCTATTTTATTTCTTTTACCCCTATTTTGCACCCAAAGGGGGTGACCCTTTGGGTGCAAAATAGGGGTAACTCCAATAAACCATGAAACACGTGTTCAATTAAATATTTTTAAGAGCATGAATCTCAAGTTTTATCAAAATCGTTACTAATTTAAATATGTTTCCATACAAACATGCAACCCCTTTTTCATCCCTTCAGGGTTAATTTTTTTTAAATGCCTTCTTAGTGTGCGTCCGCATTTTAAATTAAAACCACTGTCCAAATTTCACGTTTCTACAATTAGCGGTTACGGCTGTGCGTGCGTCTATAGATGGGAACATCTCCTTTTATATAAGTATATAGATTGTCTAATGACAAAAAAGCTGTGAATTTTGTATTTATATACAACTTTTATTTATTATTTATATCAGCATATATCAGCATTTATGTAAATGTTACTCCTAAGGGGGTAAAATAAGTGTTGAAAGTTTGTATGAAAGTCCTTATTTAATGGACTATTGATTAATAATAAATACATACGTTTAAAAACATGAATAAATTATTCATACATATTTATACAGTTTTTAAATCTGTAAATATAATCACCTTCCATGCGAACAAAGCCGCGGGCAACAGCTAGTTTAATTATATAACGAATGTCTGAAAGCAAAATACATACCATTAAAATGGCTCCAACGCTTTTCATAAATACAAGCTTTTTTTTTTATAAAAGATAACATTTAAAGATACTTTCGAGAAATTACGCATTATATTTAAAAATATTAGAAAAAACTTCGGACTGTACTAGCAGTAATCTCTTCATTTTCTTATTTTAAAGCATTTAAATCAATAAAATTTAAAAAAAAACATAATTAATTAGACATTATTAAATAATTAGTGCTATTTGAGTACTTACTTTATTATTACCGTAAAATATTATGAACAATAATTGCAAAAATTCCAATAGAGACAGAGAAATTTTAATGATAGGAGTGAAATTCAATATTGAATAAATTACGCCGCCCTTTTCGCTTTACGATAATTTCAACGATACCTCAATAGGTGTCGTTGAAATGTTCGTAAATTTTACGAATGTTCGTCTGTCAAATGTATCAACGTTGTCACTAGATAGACGAACCTTCGATTTTAAGAGTAGGGTTATGACGCTCGTTTATGTCAATCGTTCGTTCGGTCGTTCCGTCGAGCGACAGAAGCGAAACAAAACATGCGAGTTAGAGGAGCAAACGACACGATGAAGCGCCGATATATCGTAAGTTCGATTTTAAGAGTACGGCCCCTGCTTATTGCTACTTAAGGTTCGTTCACAATTTTTTGAATTTGGGCTATGTTGGTGACGTGATAGTTCTTTAACGAATCTCATTATTTCTGATTCGATCACGTAGAGAAACCCCGAGCAAAGTCCTCTCCATTACTTTTTGAAAGACTTTAAGCCTTCTTATGTGACCCATTGTAAGGGGCCACAAGAAACACGAATCATCAAACCAAAATTTGACGAATACAAAGTCATAAAATAATATACATAAATTTGTTTTATTCCGAATAATTTTCAAGGATTCTGTAAAGATATATATAACGTTACTATATATGAGTAAAAAGTCTACATTGGCTTAACAAGGTAAATAAAAAGAGATGAACACAGTTAAAATTTTTGTTGGACAAGTCCTTGATATTGCCACCTCCGTGTAGTGATTTCGATTCGACTCCCCTGGGGGAGAAATTTATCTTCACGGTTTAGTTGGTAGCCCGTCTGGCTAGCTACCATCATCGTCTCACTTAAGTTTGTCGCCATAATAACAATCTTAATAGCATTGTTGTGTTTCCACAATTAGATCAATTAGCGATAGACAGTTCCCCAGCTATGGAGGATTCCAGGTGAAGCTCGCCTCCACCTTCGGCCTTATCGTCAGTTACCATCAGGTGGGATGAAGGCTAAGATTTCCCTGTCATACGATTTTTAGCTTTATCTTTCAATACCACGAAAGTACAAATCAAGCACACGGGCTTAAAAACAGAATTTCTATTTCACCGAGTTGCAAAACTTTATTGAGCATCATTTTGTTCTTTGTTCTTGATAAATAAAATCAAGAATTTTGTAATAAGCTATGTTTTTGTAAATAAAATATTTTTTATTATATTTTTCTACTAGAGATAGATTGTGTAATATCTAAATTACAATAGAATATTATAAATACATTTTCTTGTTCATTTTTGAAAGGTAGAGTTGATATCTGATATCAAGCGTTGCCCAAGCAGCAAGTGCAAATATTGGTTCGTGTGCGGATGCAAGCAAACAAAATAACACCTTTGTAACGAGGATGATGTCCTGTCACTCTACGCAGTGAGCATCGAAACTAAAGGTTAGTTTATAAGTTTACTCAGGCAATGAAATAGATAGCTTCATAATGTATGTCAATACTGTGTTTATTTATTGTCGTTGTAACAAAAATTTTATATTTCGAAGTTTACACATACACAACACTAGCAGAAAGTTCTTCAACAAAGTTGGAAGAGAACGAGTATTTTTTTAAAAGCTGTGTTCCTACGGATAATTTTTCTTAAATATCACTTTTTTCTTAATATGATTTTAATTTATTTATTTTATTTATGTAGGTACATATAGAATATGAAAAAAACTCGATTACTTGTAGGTGTTATCAATAAAATTACAATAAATTGTACAATCATACTATTAAAATATAATATAACATATTTTTAATAAATTCTAATGTCTGAATATAAGCAATTTACATAAATTACAGCATTTATAATTGCGCATAAAAACAGACTCGTAAATAACTTTATCAAACAAAATTATTTGACGAAGCTCTCGCAATATAAACACGATAAGATAGCAGAGCGACAACTGAGATGACAGAGACAGTCTCGGTTCAGCCATGGACAACTTTGGATACCGTGAGATGGGTTGGCCGGCACCACTTCAAACACCCGCACATACTCCTACTAGATCGCGGTTCGGAAGGAGCGTCAGCGCAAGGCCCAGGGAACCAGAAGAGTTTCCTTTGAATACCACCTACAAACATGTGCGCAACATTGACTTGCTTGAAACTGCCAGAGATCCGGGAAAAACTAAGGAGTACTTGTTTGTTGGCCCGGCGCCACCAGCCGATGACGCACCAAATCTCTATCACAGTTACGACGTGTTGGCTCCCGATCCTGACGCAAGATTAACTGAAGATTCAATTCGAAGAGGACTATGTGAACGTGCGCTCACATTAGGTGCTGGAAGATTTTTTGATGATGTCGAGTGTGGACTGATTACTATAGACAATATCACGGACCATATTAGTTCGGCCCCGGAAGTAGTCGTTAATCTAACATTATTATGGTGTGCATTCCTCGGTCGAGATGAATTACTGCCGTTAATTTTAGAAGCCGGCGCTGACATACATAGTTCGGAGCCAGCTGGACTAACTGCCTTACATTTGGCTGCATTTAGTGGGGCAGGTAGAGTAGCAGCTTTTTTAATATCCCGCGGTGCTGACGTAGATTACGCTCCAAAGTATTTTACTCCTTTACATTGTGCTGCATTTGGAAATTCTGTGGAAGTTGCAGAAATATTAATATCATATGACGCATCATTACATACTGTAGTACAAAGAGCGGGCTGTGAAGATAATCTTGTCCATTGTGCTGTGAGAGCAGACGCTGTAGAATGCATGGAATTATTTATACAAAAAGGTGTTGATCCAGGATATATAACATCTGGTGGGCTAAATGCATTGCATCTTGCTGCAGAATTAGGAGCTCAGCGTTGCTTATCATATTTGTTAAAAGAAACAAAGATTAGTGTAAACGGTGCGACTAAGCAAAGAGACAAAGAAAGTACTGCATTACATTTAGCAGCCGCTAGAGGCTATGCCGAGTGTGTTGAATTGTTAATATCAGAAGGAGCAAAAGCAAACGCGAAAAATCATAGAGGATTTACTGCACTCCATCTAGCAGCAAGATGTTCAAGCGCAGAGTGCGCTGAAATTCTTTTAAGGGACGGTAATGCGGATGCGAATGTTGAAGATTTGGATAAACGAACGCCTTTACATGCAGCCGTTGGTCGATCAGAACGTGCCTGTGACATAATTGACATGCTTGTAAGTTGGGGTGCACAAGTTAATAAAAAAGATGCTTACGGATACTCGCCATTACATATTGCTGCTATGGATAGCTTGACACAATGCGTCGAGACATTAATCTTTCTTGGCGCAGACGTAACATCAAAGTCAAAAAAAGGCCACACAGCATTGAGTGTCATAGCACGAAAAACCCCCAAATCTTTAGCTATTTTAAGACATAATTTGGATAGTGGCATTTCATTAAGTCGATCGACTGAGGTTAATGAAGAAGTTCAAATAGAATTTGACTTCGGAAAACTACTCAAATTTTCATACCCTCGTGAAATAACATATCTAAACAGTTTGGTCGATGAAGGGCAAAAAGACATATTGTTACATCCTTTGTGTTCAGCCTTTTTATTTATGAAGTGGCGAAAGATAAGAAAATTCTATTTGGCGAGATTAGTATTTTGTTTCTTATTTGTCGTATTTTTATCAATATACGTTCTGACTGCTGTTGTAAAAACGTGCAAAGGAAAATATTCTGAAAAGTATGGGGTTCTTAATGAGCTATGTCAAAAGCAATCTCTTTTAGGAGTTATTCTAAAAAATAATCCTATTGAATTTGAAAGATGGGTACTAATTGGTATAACAGCCTTTGAAATTGTTAGAAAACTAACAGGTATTACTGGTTATTCGAGTATGCATCAGTACTTCACTACTTTTGAAAATTTAATGGAATGGTTTGTACTGCTTTCCGTATTTTCACTCTATAATATTGAGAAAGACTATAGCTGGCAAAATCATATTGGTGGATATGCAGTACTAGGTGCATGGACTAACTTGATGCTTATGATGGGTCAGCTACCAATGTTCGGTGACTACGTGGCAATGTACCAAAAAGTTTTGACAGAGTTCCTTAAGCTACTTCTTGCATACGTCTGCCTACTATTGGGTTTTGCAATATGTTTCTGTGTGGTATTTCCAAACGAGGAAATGTTTTCTAACCCATTAATGGGTTTTATAAGTATCTTATCAATGATGGTTGGAGAACTGAATCTGAATATTCTCATAAATGACCCAACGGCAGAAGATCCTCCATTAGTTTTTGAACTGTCATCCCAAATAATATTTATTCTCTTTCTTATGTTTGTAACAATAATTCTAATGAACTTACTTGTAGGTATTGCTGTCCATGATATTCAGGGATTAAGAAAGACTGCTGGTTTGTCCAAATTAGTAAGACAAACTAAACTTATCTTGTTCGTTGAAATGGGAATGTTTAGTGCGTGGTTACCAAATTGTTTGCATAAATATGTTTACAGAACTGCTCTAGTATCCCCTGAGGCAGGAAAAGTAATTCTGAGCGTAAAACCTTTGAATCCAAGGGAGAAAAGGTTACCTACTGACATAATGATGGCTGCTTACGAATTGGCACAGTTAAACAAAGTGAAATCTGGAAGTTCTGTTAAGGAGATGCTATATAAAAATCAGTACTCATCAAAGTTTAATAAAGAGCCAACTACATCAGAACAAAATTTCAATATAGAGATAAGAGGAATGCAGGAGAAAATAGACCAGACGACATTTAATCTAAAGAAAATAGACCAAGAACTAAGGCATTTGAATATTCTGCTGTCTGAACAGCAAGTCCTACTTCAGAACTTATACAAGAACACGGAGCTCTGTTACCGAAATACCCAAGTGACGTCACCTATACATTTTGATTCAAGTTCAGTTTTCTTTCCTAGTAATGGAGACATAAAGTAGTCAATAATAACATATATATATCGGTGAAAATGTCAATGGTAAAAACTATACCACAGGCTTGGGGAAATCTCACCACATTCGCATTAATACTAAATGGATATGATATAGAATCTGAAGTATACTGAATCTTTTGAGTGTTTCTCATTTGCCTCCGTTTCCTAAGGATTATTTAGTTATTAAGATTGATAAATATACTTGTAAAGCCTTGGTTATCTTCCTTGTAAAAATTAAACATCTTGCTTTATCAGAAATCTTACGAAATTCCTGATGATTTGTGAATTGTTAAATAAGTAGTGCATGCCTGTGATAAGGTGATCATTGTTTGTTTTACACGACCAGTTTGTTGGCATAGACGCACGTGTGGACGAAGGCTAGGAGTGTGATAACAAGTTGTACTTATTTAAAATAAAACAACTATTTAAATTAAGTGTTTAATAACGCATGTCAATAAGTCACAATCGAAACCTTTCCTTTCGATTCATCTCACTTCCTCGTGGTCCTACTAGTGGGTCAAAGGTGATAGTGGAACCAGGAGTGTCATCTCTCGTACACAATGAAAACATATCATATTACTAATTATTTTGCAAAGCTGAAAACGCTGAATAGAACTCACAAAAATAAATATTTGAGCGAAATAATGTCTTCAAAACTATACTTGCCAGGGAAAACTACAGTTCACGACAGGTTTATTACACGGTACATGTTAGCTGCGGCAAAAAATCATAAACTTTCATCTGCCCCTGTAGCATGAACACCGAAACGATATAAAACGATATGAAATGTCAAAATATATTGGATATAATGGCTACATTGAAATTTAATCGACATGAATATATTAACAATGTCCAAAATAACAATACCAATATCCAAAACATACTCAAAACTTGAAGATAATTAAAAAATCCAACTTTTTTAACAGTTTATATCAATATATCGTTTTATCATATCGTTTTTCGAGGGGAAATGCGTTACCGCAGCGAGCCTGCCTTTAGTTAGACGGCGAGCGTGTGTGGGGCTCTCCCGGTAGAGTGCTAGGCCTACCCACTAAAACCCCCCGGTGTTCTCCCTGCCCTTATGGGTGCGCTAGGTAAGGCACTGCGACACCACTACCCACACGCCCGGGCCAGCCCGACCAATTGGTCGGGCTATCGCCAAGGGGGGATTGCCCGAGAACACCAGGGCAATCCCCAGATGGGGGGCCTTACGGCGGCGCGCACGGGGCCAACCGTGCACGCAGGCCTCCACGGCAGGGTCACTAAACGGGCATTGCTTGTGCGAATGCCCGCCTTCGCCTGCCTATCCGTCTGCTGCGGAGGGGAGCGGCGGCGTGGGGATATCAGTCCTTGTGACGCCATCACTAGGATAGATTTTTTTAGTTAATAATTATGTACACCACAGACAGCCTTTATTATACTTTGTATTCTTTTTGATTTTATGTATTAATTTATTATGTAAGTCCGATTACTCTACTTTTATATCTAGGGTGAATGGCGCGTGGCCTAAAATGTATCCTACCTACATGTTTTATCTTTATAATATATTTATAAAGTTATACGTGTATACACACACATACATGTATTACACCCCTATAACATTATATCTATACAAATAAATAAAATTGAAGTGTCTGTTTGTAATGTCAAATAACATGTTTTTACTAAATGGGTATGAATGTATATCGGGTATCAATAAGAAAAACACAATTTAAAAAATGTTTGTCTGTCTGTCTGTCTGTTTGTTCCCGCAAATCTCCGGAACGGCTGGACCGATTTTGACGGGACTTTCACTAATAGATAGCTAATTATATAAGGTATAGCATAGGGTACTTTTAATCAAGATCTTAAAACTATTACTATTCAAAGCGGACGAAGTCGCGGGCACAGCTAGTACTATATATATTATTGATTGTTGTTATTCTACATTACATCGAATACAATTATAACGTTACGATACACTGTTATTTTTGTTTTTTACTATTAGTTTTTTAATGTTATTACACTAGGATAGATTAAAGCACTAAACTGTGCAAATACATGGTGTAAGCATAGTTTTTTTTATACTGTCAAAATGATGAATCTAATTTCTTTACGTTTATTTCACCCCTAGATCTGGCAAACTCATGGATTTAATTATTAAGTCCATGGTTGGCATGCAATCGATGAACAAGAGAGAGGAACAGAGGAAGCTTATTATTATTAGCAATCTCTTATTTACACATTATTAAGCTAAATTTAAATCCTTTATGATATGCGAAAATGAAATCATGGCAATTAAAATATTTAAGTTATAGACAACATTAAAAAATAGATTCATATTATTATTTTTTAAATTTATATAGAGAAAGTAATTTATCTGATTGGTTGTTGCAAGAATGGATATTATAGATTATGGGTGAACAAAATAAAAAGGCAATTCAATACAAAGATGTCATTTTTAAAGATAATAAATGTGGAAATATATTTGAATAATTTAATGAAAATGACAATGAGAAGGAAGAAACATATTTAAATATTTCGGAAAGTGGTCTACAACAAATGTGTAAGTAAGAAACTCGATATAGTCAGACCAAAAATAGTTATGAAGACACCTGAATATTTGACAGACTGACTATACCGACTATACACTATTAACACTACGAGTACAAGGTATTTGATTGATGAACCAAAAACAAAACACGAAGTTTTAACAGCCCAGATTGTTATAAATGGTTGGAAGCAATAAATGAATTACAGTCTCGTGAAAATTTTGGACAAACATAAAAACCCAGAGCATAAAAATATAATGAATAGTAATTGGGTGTTTAAGAAAAAGGATGATTCTATTTACAAAATAAGATTAGTTGCAAAAGCTTATGAAACCTATAGGAATATGCACCTATTAAGGATGTTGTCAACAATGATAACATAACTAGTTGTTCTATATCAAAGAAATCGATGTTTTGAACAAATACATCTGAAAACAGATTTCCTACACAGATCCCTATCAGAAGAAAATATTTACTTACCAGAAGATATATGAATAATGATATTATATAAATGTATGTTAACTAAAGAAATCCCTTTTTAACCGACTTCAAAAAAGAGGACTCGACAATTCGACGCGTATGTTTTTTTTGTGTGTATGTTACGCGATTACGCCGCCAATTGTGGACCGATTTTCAAAATTATTTTTTTATGCGATAGAGTATACTCCAAGGGTGATCCCATGGTCACCAAAGTCAGTATCTGATGATGGGATCTCATGAGAAACGAGGAAAACCCTTAAATTTTAAGGTGTGTCCAACGTGTTTTGTGTGTATGTTACACGATTACTCCGCCAATTATGGACCGATTTTCAAAATTCTTTTTGTATTCGATAGAGTATACTCCTAGGTTGGTTCCAAGGTCACCAAAGTCAGGATCTGATAATGGGATTCTATGAAATACAAAGGGAAACGCTAATTAAATACCAGATAAATATTAAATTAAGGTTCCTTTCACTAAAAAGATTTCAGACACTAAAACGATAAAAATAAAAAATATTTTACAAAAAATAAAAACCGACTTCAAAAACACTGAAAAGTTAAAAATAATATAAGAATCGGTACAGACAACATCACACTCTATATTGAAGTCGGTGACAAATTTAAAGACTTTCTAGAAGATCATCGTTTGGCACCATTGATTTACTACCAAACGTTTGGCACCGACTTCAATATAGAGTGTGGTGTTATCTGTACCTATTCTTATATTATTTTTAACTTTTCAGAGTTTTTGAAGTCGGCTTTTATTTTTGGACTTAAGCAGAGCCCCAAGTCCAGAAATAAAGCATTCCATTCAGTCATGACAAACAGTGGTTCATTGTTTAGATAAATATTTGTGTGTTTTATGTGAAAAGGGTAATTGAACTTGAGATTAAAGGTAAGACAAAATCACTTCAGAAAACTCAAAAATTGTTAAGTACCTAACTTAACTGTAAAGACATGGCAACTCCTGAAAATCCTCCATAAGCTCACTAAGGAAACACAGATTTTTATTAGAAAGTTTAATTTTTTTATTGCTTCATAGAGTATACAGATTGTGTGCGTATGGATTGAGAAGCCACCTATAAATTGACGTAACTCTTGATGTGTGTTGCTACAAATTCCAGGATTTCGCCTACAAAATTATCTAATTTGCTACTAAATCTGGGCGGGAATTTCGATTGATTTCGTGATGTGGCTCCTCAATCCATACGCACACTACAGATTGGGGTTATGTATGGAATAGCACGTCGGATAAATGGCCACCACGGCTTTGCTGGCAAGTACTCATTCCTTTATTGAAATTTTCCCTGACCGTTTCTCATTTATGTAAATATGGCTGAGTTTAATTAATACACCGCCGAATTTCCTTCTTCAAGGCGTTGGTGGTCGTGGGCTTGTTGGCATAGACCTTTGATTTCAACAAACCCCAAAGAATGGAGTCAAGTGGCGTTATGTTGCAAGATCTGGATGGCCAATTCTGATCGCAAAATTGACTAAGAGAATGCGAACTTGCCAGCAAAGCTGTGGTGGCCATTTATTCCACGTGCTATTCCATACATAATCCCAATCTATATACTCTATGAAGTAATAATAAATTAAACTTTCTTATAAAACTTCGTTCGTATTCTTTTATCGTTATTAAATTTCGTTCAAACATCTGAGGCCATCAGCGGCCACAATTTATATTTCTTTATATGTAATAGCTAGTTAACTTAAGAAACTTTAGGGTATTTTGAGGCTCATCTAAACATTTTTTAAATTTCTAGTGAGGCTTACTTTAAGTGTTTTCTATTAAAATTACGTTTTACGTAAATTATGGGACACCCGTTATATAATAAGAATATTAAACATATATTATAAAGTTTACATAGATTTGCTAGAGAGTTTTAGATAGAATTTCTAAGGGTTAGTCAAGAAAATTAGTCTTCGTTTTAAAATTATTTAATGATTTGAATTGATCTAAACATAAATAGAATTGAATGTTTTATTTATTATTTGCAATTACAATATTATTAGCATGGGCAGCGTTTTAGAAGCTACGCAGCATACTCTGGACCTATCTGTCCCGCACTAGCTATCTTCGCATTTGGAGTGGACTCTACTTCCACTTACCACCAGCTAGCGTAGCACAGGCTGCCAAGACAGGACTCGAGTCACGCATTATCTCATAATGTCAGTGACATAATCTCTATGTCTTAAAGAGTAGCACGGTGGCGAGTATTAAGTGGGTCTGACGTGGTAAAAATTTCTTGACGCTCAGCAAGGGACACGTGTGACTGAGTTTTATCACAATTTTTTTGCTCTCCGACTGCTGCTACATCTAAAGTATTAAAGCCCTTGTTACAACCACAGCAGTCGGCGCACAGGCACGCCAAGAAATTTGTGATAAAACTCAGTCACACGTGTTCCTTGACGAGCGTCAAGAAATTTTTACCACGTCAGACCCACTTATACGCGCCACCGTGCCACTCTTTAAGACATAGAGATTATGTCACTGAAATTGTGAGAAAATACGTGACTCGAGTCCAGTCTTGGCAGCCCGTGCTACGCCTGCAGGTGGAATGGAGTCATTTGCTTGGCCTTCTATAAAAAAAAAAGAGGTGTCTCAAGACGAAAGCCTTTCATTCGTGCATGTTGCTAGTGACGAGGTATAGAAACTAAGACGTGGCTGCTTACAATGGGCCTCGCAAGAAGGTACAAGGTCACTCAATAGGAAAAGGGCTATAGGCTAGGATTTCTCTGGGATCGAATCAGAAATGATGAGATTTGTAAAAGAACTACAAGTCACCAACATAGTGCAAAGAATTTCGAACTTTAAGTGGCACAGGGCAGGACATGTTATGAATTCGGATGCGGCTGATGGCTAAATAAATGCAACAAAATTTTCAACTCATTACGTTAGATTCACAGTTACAATGATGGGACTCGCATATTGAAACACAATATGCAAGACAAAATATTATTATTTTATTTGTATTTTATATTTTAAGAATTTTCTACTTATCAAACATCAATAATAGTATCAATAAGTGAATTCAGAATAGGTAAGAAAACACTATTGTTCTACAAGTTAAGTCCCTAGCTGATTTTATTTAAGGTAATGTTACAGTTTGAGAAAAGCCTGACAAAAAAGCCGTATGTGATTAGATATTAAGATATTACAAGTACTGATTTATTTCGAAATTTTAAACTTTTATACTACTTACCCGAAATTATAATGGTTGTGTTAAAATATTGATTTTTTTATGTAACTATAGCCTCAATACGACTATTAAAATGTTATTTTATTTCCTCTCATAACATTACGATCCGAAGATATCGTTATTTTTTTTTCAAATATTTTATATTTTTTAAATTATCTCAATACACACAATTTCCTAACTTCCTCAACATGCGCTGAAAGTGTTTAAGTTATACAAACAATTATAAATTTTATGCTAGTAAGATAAGTGTTACGGACTCACCGGCTTGCCGTCAGGCAAGAAGGTTTAATACTTTTTTACTTTTCATGTAAATATTTTTAAATGTCATTTGTCTTTTGTTTTTTCCTGTCATATTTTTTCTCGCCCTTCTCGCTTGGTATTGTCTCGCTGTGTGGTAAGCTAATTTGTTATTTCTTTTAATTATTATTACTTGTGCTATTTCTTAGTATTTTCTATTTGTTTTTTATACTGTTTTCTGATATTATTAAATCCTTTCTCTCGAGCTCCTGTCCACTTTTTATTTCGCTCTCTTACAATAAGTAATAATATTTATTTAATACAAAACATAACGTTAGTACTTCCTATTCTTATGTATTTCTTTTGCATACTATGTAATTTAACCACGGTCTTTTCAACTTTTGTTACTGTCCATAGCGGACGTATAAAATTTGTAGTTTTCTATGATAAACTTTTAAAACAAAGAAAGCATAAAATATGTGTCTATAATAACGTAAAAATTAACACTGCTGTTTCATTCAGTATGAGATAGCAGGGCAGGGGATAATCTACTCGCAATTTAGTCAATTATTGCCAGGACGCCGTTGAGGCACGTAAAAATAATCGACTCGAGCCTCCAAAAACATCCCGGATGCACTACAAAAACACAGCAACCCCATCAGTACCCTGAATGCATGCTTGAATTGTACACGCTGGCCGTTGTATTGTAAGGTGCTTAGTGCTTACCTTACAGTTACAACGGCCAGCGTGTACAATTCAAGCATGCATACCTTACCTCACAGACTGCACGTTTAAGGGGGTACAGTCAGTCCACTAGTGCCGCCATTCGTTTTTTATTAATTATGATGAATTAAAGACATTTCTACAAGAAATAGCATAGTCACGAACTCAATATAGATACTTCAGATTTATATTTACGTATTTTGTACACATTAACCGTATAGAATAGTCGAAATCATAATTATTGCATAAAGTGGCCACTTTTAGCAATAATTCTGATTATGATTATTCCTATACTTTTAATCTATGCCTGAATAGCTCCCAAAAATATCTATATTAAGTTCGTGACTGAGCTATTTTTTATAGAAACGTCTTTAATTCATCATAATTAATAAAAAACGAATGGCGGCGCTAGTGGAGTGACTGTGCCCCCTTAAATGAAAATATACATATAATAATATACTACTCTACATTTGTACTTGGAGCATTCTTAAAATTATCTTTGCCGCAATGAAATCATGCCTTGCAAGAATTCATTAATCTTTGTTTCTAATACTATTCTACAAATCATTTAATTCATCACATTGAAAGATCTTGGCCTTAATAATTTGATCTTGGCTTTATTGGTAATAAACCTTAGTTAATGCTGAGAAAACCAAATTGATGCACGTGCATTCTAGTCAATCAAGACATCTATCCACGGTGACAATAATAGGTCATAGTCATAACTGCATTCATTTAAATGCACCTATCAATTCATGTGCCTGTCCGGCAATACAAGAAGTGACAACACAAAAATACTTGGGGCTCATACTTGATAACCGTTTTAATTTTGATGAGCACATAAACTTAGTTTGTCAGAAACTGCGAGCTATATTAGCCAAGTTTTATATTATTAAAAACAGGGTACCTTACAAAGTGAGACGAACAATGTACGTAGCCTTAGCGGAGAGTATCATTACGTATGGCCTGAGTACATATGGACGTACTTTTAAATCATACCTTGATAACATTTACAGGTTACAAGTACGACTTCTGAAAATTATTGTACCATATAATGTTAAAATTAATATTAAGAACGATCTCGAGTTATTCCAATATTGTGATATTTTACCAATTCATTTTAATTATAAATATCATATCTTAAAAGAGCAATTTTTTAGGACAGATATACAAAATTATATTACACATGATAATGTTTTAACGCGACAAATAATAAAAAGATTATTACAGAAACCTAGCACGAATAACTTTTATGGCAAGAGAACCTCGCAATATATTATTCCACATCTTATCAATCAAATGCCAATTGAGTTAAGGGATAATATTACTGAAAAAACAGTAGCTCCGTTAATTAAAAAACATATGTTTGAAAATTATAGGCGTACCTTCCTTGCGGAGCATCCTGTAGTGTGATGTCGTAACCGGTTGTCTGGGTGAAGTGAGCGATGCCGCGGGAATATTACTCGCAGACATTGACACCTTACTGTTGTACCGATAACAGGTTACTAAAGTAATGTATGCGTTCGATTTATAAGTACTTATATTTTAATACGACTTCCGATTTAAGTATTTATATTTTAATACGACTTCCAGAGTGGAAGTGTTAATATCGGGACAAACCCTTCCAGGGTTTTACGATATTATTATGCTTATAATGTAAACAATAAGAATTGGATACCAAATAAAAAAAAAAAAAAAAAAAAAAAAGCCTGAGAGGCACGAGCCAATTGTAAACAGTGAACTTGTAATACGACCTATAAATTCTAGAGCAAAGTCAATAATCCTTAGGTCAAAGTACATATTAATAAATATCGAGTTAAATATTTTTCAACACACTTCCTCATAAAGTGGCTCTAATCCCATGGCAATTAAGCACATAATGACACCTATAATCAAACTGTGACTTTTTCATTACTATTATTCACGAGTGAGTAATAGTTTTTTTTTAATATTATTGGTTGAGTTACGCTTACACTTGCGCTAAAATGCTATCCGCGAAAAGCCCAAAAAAAAGAAACATCATTTTTTAGTCTATGGCCGATGCGCGCGCATAGGAAAACTGATTAATTTTTCCCGCCATTACGAAATTTATTAGTCTATGGCCGATGCGCGCGCATAGGAAAACTGATTAATTTTTCCCGCCATTACGAAACATTTTTCACAACTCGTCTCGTTTTCTCTTTTGAAGTTATTTAGTTAGTTATTAATTAAGATGTCTGCAAATACAATTTATGAAGAAAATGATTTATGTTGTACACCGCCCGATATAAGATGTGAAGCCCAGAACGTTATGGAAAGTTTACTACCAGAAAACTCAAAGGAAAAATATCTATTAGCGTACCAAAATTTCATACAATGGCAGAACAACAAGAATACGCAGTCTTTTTCAGAAAATGTGTTCATGGCGTACTTTAAAGAATTATCTTCTAAGTACAAACCTAGCTCTTTGTGGTGTCTTTACTCAATGTTAAAAAGTACAGTCCGAACAAAGAATGGAGTGGACTTAAAAACATACTCGAATTTGTCAGCTTATCTAAAGAGACTATCTGATGGATTTAGAAGCAAAAAATCAAAGGTTTTATCATCTGATGATATTGAAAAATTTATTAAAGATGCTCCAGATAACCAATATTTAGCTACAAAGGTTAGTTAAATTAATTTTAATTAAATATTTAATAGCAGCTTGTGTTGTGTGTTGACCTTAATTATTGTTTCTTTTGTTTCAGGTTGCTTTAATATTTGGTGTAACTGGTGCCTGTAGGATACAAGAATTAACAAATATAACTGTAAAAGATATAGAGAACCATGGCCAGATGCTTTTAGTGAAGATACCTATCACGAAAAATAAAATACCTAGGTCATTCACCATACACGGTCCATTCTATGATATTGTTAAGAAGTATGAAAGTTTGCGTTCGCCAAAAACAAAAAATGACCGTTTCTTTCTAAATTACCAGAATGGTAAATGTACCTGTCAGCCTATAGGTATAAACAAATTTGGTTCTATGCCTAAAGAAATCGCTAAGTTTTTGGGTTTAGTAGTTGCTGAGAGCTACACTGGACATAGTTTCAGAAGAACTTCAGCTACATTGCTGGCAAATTCAGGAGCTGATATAATGACTTTGAAGCGACATGGCGGGTGGCGATCTAGCAATGTAGCAGAATCATACGTAGAAGATTCCATACAAAACAAGAAGGAAATTTGTGCAAAAATCACAAAAAGAATTAAACTTGATTCTGAGACGCATCCTACTGGCGAAATACCAAGTACGTTCAATGATTGGATTTCACCTACCTACACGAATAATGAACCATCACAAATAACAATAGAACATGAAAGTATTTCAATAAATAATCTATCTGATGAGACCGCTATGTCATCAAAAATAGTTAATTATAATTTTACTAACTGCACATTTACTAATTGTTTCTCTAAGTAAACTTTTTATCTACTATGTAAAATGGTTTTTTATTTAAGTATTGTTTTATTCAGAAGTGTGTTGAAAAACGTTGTATGATACACGTGTGTATTGATGGTTACCGTCCTCGGCTTCTTAAGACCTTCGCCTGACGGCTCGGGCCTCAATGCGCCTCAGCGGTAATCACCAACATTACACACTTGTACCATAATGTACTATTACACAATACTTTATTATAAACATTATTTCCTACATAGCGTGGAAGTGTGAATACAAATTTATCTTAAGAACCAATCCAAGTGGTCATATGGTTGGTATTAAGAAAAATCGTCGCGTTACTAAGCTTGGAAGTTTCGCATTGTATTTTCTTTTTACTATCATCAGAATTGTCATCAAACGACGCTGGTGTTCCCTGGGATAATTTTTCATAATATCTATTGTGGTACTACAATATAGCAATACCTAGAATAGGAAATAGGCGCATATCGTGACAGTCGTAGTACTTAGGTCGATTATTCGAATCATATTTCATTAGACATGTGTGTAACATGATTCTAGAAAATGGACATAGTCACTAGGCTCAGAACAATAACTAAAGTATTGTTCTAAAACTAAGGCATTGTATAAATAATATAGTACTAAAGTAACAAAGGTTAGTTACTTTAGTACTATTTATCTTGATATATAAAAATCAATGTATTACTATGTTTGTTTGTCCTCTATGCGTTCCGAAACTATTCATCAGATTGTAATGAAACTTTGGTAGAGTGTTCTAGGGAGGACCGTGAGGGTTCCTAGCAAAAAAAAAAGGTATTGCAACGCATGCCGGGTGCAGCTAGTTACTTATATAGTACTTATACCACAAAACGCCAAATCTCAATAACCATCCGATACTGCAGGCCAAATATGGATCTTTCATCGTATGACATGGTATAAATTTGAGAAAAATAACTCATGAAATGCTGTATTTCGAACCGATCTCCAATGATATCATTACTATGGCATAATTTCAATGATGTCATCATTAAATGATCAAAAATCTGACCGGAAATCGCATTTTTCGTTTTGCACTATGATATCATATGATATCATTTGCAAAACCATGAGATCGGTAATCCTGGTCAAGCGCAACATGTGTATAATAAAAATGCAAGGAAATAATACGATCAATTGCTATTGTTGTAGTTGACAATAACATAACACTGTACAATTCAATTCTGTTAAGTTTGACGAAAAGCTTCTTAAAGATTTTTGGCGAATCCAAGAACAGAGGAAGATTTTCACATAGCCGCAATATCCTATCATAGTGTTTGTAACAATTATTGTACTTTAAAAAGAGGAGGCAGTATTTAGTATTAAGGTCCGATTTCACCAATACTTAAACAGGTGGTTAGTTAACAAACAAGTAAGTTTTTGATATGCATTTCACTCATACAATAAGTATCAAAAAAGGTTTTTGGTTAACAATAACGGCATGTTTTAATGTTGGTGAAATTCGACCTTAGCCGTTTACCGTAAGACTTGGAGACTAATTTATTTACATTTAAGGCAAATTTGAAGCTTACGTTACGACTACCACTAAAAATTTTGAAAGTCATTTTGTTGTTTGATTCTTTTTGGGACGTGATTTTTCATTAGTGGAATTTTAATTTTTATAATATTTTATTTTTATTGCATATTTCGGGATTATAATTTCTTGATAAAGTATTTGTAGAGCCGCTTTAATAAAATTGTTCACCCCTTATATTTCAATAGCCATTTTAGAAGCAATTTCCAATTATAGTTCATATTTCTCATCTCAGAAGTAAGAACAAGGCCCATATGCTTGTGAAATCAGGAAAAATGAATACATTAGTCTCATCTTATTAATATACTTCAAAATCTTACGTCTGTTTAACTGTGGCAAATCTCGTTTTCCATTTATTAATTTCATGAGTAGATTACAAAAAGATGCACCCAGTGAAATAAAATTTCTTTCCTTTCATCTTTAAAATTTCATATTTGAATCCACATTCCTACCTCAGACCCGACGTGTGTGGCACAATTACAAAGTGTATATTTTTTATATCGGCTTCATAAAAGTGTCGCATTAAATTTTGTTTTGTGACGCTCGGACCATTTAGCTCTGCAAATTATGACCATGGAAGCATTTTGGTGACTCCAAGGTTAAATTGAATTATTTGCTGCTCTTTTGTAATCGACGATCACGGTAAAATCTTTCGTTGTAACTTTACTTTCGTCAAATTTGCTTTTTAACTAAGCTACTGACGAATAAGAATAACATGCCCTTACCACAGAGTAAATAGTAGTACTAAAATACCCTTACGCCAGTCAAGCACAGAACCCACATGACATGATAGTCAAGTAAAGAACCCACAAGGTTTGACGAAAGAATATGAATTATAGATAATATTCAATTAATACAATATCATTAAATACCCATATTTCATTAAATTCTTGAAGACTTGGGAATATAATATTTTTGATTACGAATAATCGTTTATCTCAAGTTTCATAATTTCTTGGCGAATGAATCGCTACGGAGCATAATTAGCATTCCACCTCATCAGAAAAAGATCATTTTGTAAACCGCCTATCGCTACAACCCATAATCTTACGTTGTTGTGTTCTGGCAATTATGCATGTTTGAAATATGTTTACTGCGTTCTTTTTACTATCTTGATTCAGCAATTTCTTCATTGTCATCGCTATTTCAATAAAGAGGCTAACTGCAGGGGTAGGTATGGCATAGTTTTTCATTTTCATCGCTATTTCGATGAAGAGACCCACTGCAGGCGTAACTGTCTCACAAAGATCCCAGAAGAGATCGGTCCTGCGCCCTCCACAATTTCTTCATCGCCTCAGCTGTAGAGTAATCTATGTGATCCCGCTTCGGTATTATCTTCACTTACCAGCAAATAATGACTTTTAAAAAAGTCTTGTAATTTTTATCACAATTTATAAAAAATCTTGAATCACAATGTAAATCTTCTTAAAACTGTATTAGAATTATGTGATATTTTTACTACGATAAAGTATACATTTAAAGATGTTTCTGAATTTGACGTTCTTATATATAAAATTGGACAAATTTATAAAAGAGTATGCTTAAAAGATGTAAGTATATTAACTTATGTAAATCGTCACTTTTTTGTGTAAAACGATCGATTTGCAATGTGCAGGTTTCATGTGAGTTCAATGATCGCTTAACTTCTTCCAAGGGCAGTCAGACAGACGGCAACAGGAGGCAGTTTCCGATTATCATTAGGATTACTGCCGCTTGTATGTACGTAAATCACGCCACTTTAACCTTTTATGGCTTCAGTACCTGCCTTGTGTCCGGTTACCACTTCAAAGTACAGTTAGAAAAATATATGATTTTATGTGTATGTGTAAACATTAATCAAATGCTACTTATCGACTTTTCTCGGTTCTCGGTTGACTAATCAGGCATTATTACGCTAAACAGTATTTTTTAGCTTTGATTGAATTCATAGGTTCTCTATACTTGTCACGAATTCCGTTCTTTTTGTGTAGAAAAACTACTAATCTATATAGTTTATGCTTGGATATGTCAAATGACATAATGTAATTTTTTGTTTTTCTGATTTTAATTGTCAATATATGTCAACTAATAAAAGCTGTCTGGAAATTTGCTTATTTTTACATTATTAATTTTTTATTGAATTTATATCATTCAAATAGTGGCGACCGTGAATTGGTAAAATGGAAAGGGCAAAACAGGAAAGGTCTGTAGCCAGACGGTTGGTTACATTATGTAGTGCAAAATTGACAAATCTTTTGGAGACTGGCGACAAAACTTCTATTGCGGCAGAATTTGCCAAACTTTCGGAGCGTTACAAAAACCTGGAGAATATACAAAACAACATTTTATCGCTTTGGTTTGATGACCCCGAAAGAGTCGAAGAAGAGTTTGACGCCGACTTGAACTCTGCAGAAAATTATGTTGACCAATGGTTTGTACTTAAACAAAAGGTGAGCGAGTTTATGGAGAACCTAAATTCGACAGTACAAACTATCCAGCCCGCTGGTAAGTGTACTGCATCTATATCAAGCAAAGCCCAAAGTCAGCACATTAGATATCCTAAGCTAGAGCTGCCAAAGTTTGACGGCACAGTGTGTAGATGGCTTTCGTTTTGGGCACAGTATAAAAAGATTCATATGGACGCCCACTTAGATAATGACGATAAATTTTACTATCTACTCCAATGTATGGAGCAAGGCTCTAGCGCTCGTGAACTAGTTGAGAGTTTTCCGCCTACGGGTGACAACTATGAGGTAGTAATACAGCAACTAAAAGATCGATTTGCCCGTGATGAACTGATCATAGAACATTACGTTCGCGAGCTGTTACAGCTTGTTTTAGCACAAACAAAGGGCACTTTAAAATAGTCCATGAGATCACTCTACGACAAGTTAATGACGCAGATCCTTGCATTAGTCATTAGGCGTTACGCAGGACAAGTATGCTGCTTTTTTATACCCCTTAGTAGAGTCAGCTTTACCAGAGGAGGTATTAAGAGCTTGGAATCGATCGCACATGCATGGCAATTCTGAACATGGTACACCATTGACACAGCTGCTTAATTTCGTAAAGAAGGAAGTAGAGGCAGAGGAGAGAATTCGACTGTCGCGAGCTGGATATTCTGACAGCTGCATGCCTGCAACGCCAACTGCTGCTTTTTTCACAAGTACGAATAAAAGCGATTGTAAATATAATAAAAAAGATGTACAGTTGAATCAAATAATGACGAGACAATGTCTATGGTGCGAAAAATCGTCTCATTCGAGCTCTGAATGCAAAGTAGCCTTAAATAAAACTATAGATGAGCGGGTAGAGATTATAAAAAGCAAAAATGCATGTTCTATCTGTCTTAAAGGGCATACATGGAAGAAGTGTAGAAAATATCCAAAATGCATTATATGCGGTAAAAGGCATTTCACTATAATGTGCGGAAATATACCAAAGAATAAAGATGACAATGCGGCTACTACTTCAGTTGCAGTCGTTGACAAAGTAACAATGAATCAAACTGCATCATTTTCTGAGCCGGAAACTATTATGTTACAAACACTGAAAGTAAAATTAGTGAATGGTGATAAAGAATTGGTAGTACGCGCTTTATTGGACTCGGGAGCTCAATGTTCATTTGTCAAGACTGATGTTGCGGAAAAATTAAGTTTGAATCCAATAGGACAGCGAGATTTGAGTCATTCATTATTCGGTGGCAACGTCACGAAGAAATGTAAACAAAATATATATGATATAAATGTACATAGTCTAGATAGTAAATATAAAATGAAGTTAAGAGCTATTGAGCAAGATATAATCTGTGGAAACTTACCGAAACTAAAAAAGGGCAGTATATTAACTCGGTTACAAAACCTCAATATTTCACTTACTGATTGTGTTGATGACGTAACTGAAATAAGTCTTTTAATCGGTTCTGACGTTTTAGGTGGCTTGTCTGCGAAACGATCAATTCAACTAGAAGAACAACTTCTTGCGGTGGAGACTAAGTTGGGGTGGACGCTGCAGGGCCCGGTAATCGGTGTATATTGCTCCTCGGGTAAAGTAAACGCACTTTCAGTAACTAGTACTTGCATTTTTGACGTTAATGACTTTTGGGAGTTAGAGACGTTAGGTATTCGGGACAAAGCGGAATTAGTTACGGAGGAAAAATTAAACACACAAATCTTAGAATTATTTAATAGTACTATTTGTTTAAATGATGAACAACGATATGAGATAAACTTACCATGGAAACCAAGTGTAAGTCTGCTTCAAAGTAACTATTACTTGGCATTAAAGCGATTAAAGTCGACGACGGCAAAGCTAAGTAAATTAGGTATTTTAAATGAATACGACGAAGTATTCAAAGAGTGGCTTGACAGCAACATCATCGAAGTAGCTGATGATGATGATTTATTTAGTGGTCATTACATGCCGCACCACGCTGTGGTGAAGGAGACGAGCGTCACTACAAAGATCAGGCCAGTCTTTGATGCGTCAGCCAAAGACCGTAACGGTTTGTCGCTAAATTCATGTCTAGAGAAAGGAATTAATTTAATATCACTGATACCTAAACTACTTTTACAGTTTAGAAGAAATGCTATAGGTGTCACAGCGGATATCAAAAAGGCCTTCCTTCAAATATCTGTCAGTCCACGTGACCGCGATTTTTTAAAATTTCTTTGGTGGCAAGACGTTAATGTGAATGATAAGGTACTTAAGGTTTTTAGACACCGTAGAGTGGTATTCGGTGTGACAACTAGTCCATTTATATTATCGGCCACAATTTTACATCACCTGGATAAGTTTGCGTGTGACACGGCAGAGAAGTTGAAGGCTTCTTTCTACGTCGACAATGCTGTGCTGAGTGTAAAGGATGAAACTGACATGCTGCGTTTCATATCTGAAGCCAAAGACTTAATGATGAAAGGTAAGTTCGAGCTCCGCTGCTGGGTAACAGGTCCAGTGATCACAGATGATGAAGTGGCAATGGTGTCCGTCCTCGAACTATTATGGGAACCTCAAAGTGATCAGATTTTTAGTAAATTACCTTCTTCAATTAATTACAATGATGGTAAAATAACTAAGCGATCAGTACTTTCAATCGCTCAGAGCATTTTTGATCCGATTGGTCTCGTATGTTCTACAACTATCATTCCAAAACTAATCATACAAAAATGTTGGATTCAAAACATCGATTGGGATTAAGAACTGCCTGTCGAGCTTAGTAAAATTATTAGCAATTGGTTACAGCATCTACGTATGGTTTTAAATACCCCATTCTTCTACCGGGTCAAAATATCATTATAGAACGTCTCGTCACTCAAACACATGTACAGAAGCTTCACGCTGGATCTCAAACATTAATTAGTATATTGCGTGAAAACTATTGGATCACTGGCATTAGAAGACTAGCAAGAAGAATTGTACGACAATGTGTCATTTGCAGACGCTATAGTGCAAAGTCATGCACAGTTCCCACTGCTCCACTTCCAGTTGATAGAATTCAATGTGGTTCCGCGTTTGAAGTGACTGGGATAGATTTGGCAGGTCCATTACTATTAAAGTCTGGCTTAAAATGTTGGATTATCTTATTTACGTGTGCTACATATCGCGCAGTTCATCTCGAAGTTTGTACTTCGCTAAGCACAGAAGCATTTTTACTAGCGCTGCGTAGGTTTGTTGCACGAAGATATAACACAAAAGTAATATACAGCGATAACGGCACCAATTTGAGAGGGGCCAGTAACCTGCTTAAATCTATAGACTGGAATGAGATCTCTTCGCAAATGCTATCACATAAGCTTTTATGGCGCCATATTCCTCCAGAAGCGCCATGGTGGAGAGGATTCTGGGAACGGTTGATCAAAGTTATTAAGGAAACGCTTCGAAGAGTTCTCGGCAAGGCAGCTCTACAACGCGAAGAACTGGAAACGGTGCTCTTTGAAGTAGAGTCCTTAATTAATCACCGGCCACTGACATATATCGCTGTTAGCAGTGAGAATGTGATACCGCTGACACCATCTATGTATTTAAATCCCGCATCAACTGATAATACAGTTAATTCTGATTTCTTCACACACATGAATGGTTCAGTTTTAACTGCTCGATGGCGATACTTGATCAAATTACACGAAGATCTGAAGCAGCGCTTTCGGGGCGAGTATTTGTCTTTACTGGTACAAAAAGCGGCTGGCATAAAGGCACAAAATAAGTTAAAGGTCGGTGATGTTGTAATTATAGGCTCAGACGATAAAAAGAAGATTAACTGGCCATTGGGTAGGATTTTAGAAATAATTCGTGGGTCGGATGATCACAGTAGAGTAGTGCGCATCAAAACACAGTCTGGCATAATATTAAGACCGTTACAACGTGTTTTTCCTTTAGAAGTACCTCAGGAGCAATATAGCACCACAGTACCTCACTCATCATGTTCAGCTTAAATTTGATAGGCGCGTGAACTTGTAATGAGAGATCGTTTCGAGGATAAGTACAAGTAGGCATTTATTTTGTTTTTATCAGTTCAAGTTTCATTATGTTTTAGCGTTTCCCAACGCAAGGCGGGGAGGATGTCACGAATTCCGTTCTTTTTGTGTAGAAAAACTATTATTCTATATAGTTTATGCTTGGATATGTCAAATGACATAATGTAATTTTTTGTTTTTCTGATTTTAATTGTCAAAATATGTCAACTAATAAAAGCTGTCTGGAAATTTGCTTATTTTTACATTATTAATTTTTTATTGAATTTATATCATTCAAAATACTTATGAGTATTTTTGTACCTCTTACAGTTTTGGTGATAGTAATTTTGTACATTCACTGCCTTACACTTTCCCAAATGCACAAAGTTGAAACGTATAAATATGACAAGTATTTCGAAAAATGTTGCCTAAATTATTTTTTGCTGACTGTACCAAAATATTGACCAGCTAACTTTAGTAATCCTGTTTACGAAACCTGTGTTCGTTTCTATAATTTTAACAACATAGGTACATAAACTTACTTATGGAATAGACACAAATGAAATGATTATTGGGGAAGCTCTTCATTAGCCATTGATAGTTAAGTGACTCTTTACACTGAGGGCAAACAGATTCCAGACTAGCCTAACTGTGGGCGCTCTAGCCGGTTACTTCCGTACTAAAATCATGCTTACCGAAACATTATGTCAATTTCGAAATCTGTTAGGAAGAACAGAAGAGAATTGAACACACTGTCACTGTGATGCTCAAATTTGCAGGAAATTGAGCTGCTGGGAATTCGATACCTGAAACAGGAAGACTACGGACCATGCTACCGCAGAACATCATCAAACTCATTGGTGCAATGGACTGGATTGTGGTTGACGATGGCTTTACGGACTAAAATTTACGGAAGCACAAAATTTATATTGAGGGTCGAAGTACAACACCTTATATTTGGGCCACCACATGATAAGATATTGTTTGAAAAAAGATTTTATTAGTATCTGTAATTGAGCTGTAAACAATAACGTTTCGTATTTTATTTATTTATATATTTTAAAAATTGTTTTCAATATTTATATTCAAATGTTTAGCAGCACATTATCAGCTTTTACGAATGATGAACCGTGTAACAATAATCCTTCCAAAATAACGTCTTCAGCTCGACCAAGAACTATGATGTCTACTAACGCCATAACTTCCTCCCTTGTTTTAAGATCCCAGTAGTTTCTTAACACTCCGACAATGTGTTCTACGAACAATTTCAAAACCATATCAATCTCCGATCGATCTCCTGTCTGCCATAGCCGCAATGCCTTTACTGTTGTGTCAAAGGTAATTGCTGTCATATCGTCAGTTTGCATTGCAAAAGCTTTATCAATAATATCAAGCAAAAGTCGTACTGCCTTAACTCGTAATTTCAATTTATGCTCACCTTTTTTCATCAGCTTATATCTTTGCGTTGCAACGGAGGTCGCTGCGGTCAACGACTCTTTGACATTATACAAATTTAATGTTAAGTATTGTATTTTCCTGTTTATCAGATCAAATACGTCCTCTTTTATAAAAGATTTAAAGAAATTAGTCCTGACTTCTAACAACCCTTTCGTAGTTTTTATTGAATAAATTAGTTTGTTATCGTCTAACTTTAAAACATCGTTTAAAAAATCGGCAAAATATTCAACAAAGCCTGGATAAGGTCGGCATATATTTAATTTTTCACATAGAAAGTTCATTTCGTGTCTCATGTGATTTTTGCGCTCTATATTAATTCTTTCTAACAATGCTTCTGTATACGATGTGTTTTCAGCTTTCCTTTCAATAATCATATGCAACATTTTTCGTTGTTCATTGTGCAAAACCATATTGGAGACTGATACTATATCTAAAAATAGATATTCTCTGTCAACATCTGATTCGCAGTCTTGTCTAACAGCATAAGCTATAAAGCTTTTAAGCTTCTTTTCGTATTCTTTTATAACGCTTTCTATGATAGTGGTGAGATTATCTTTAATATCTAGTTTTCTTTGAATATATTCCCCAACAAACTTAATTTTCTTATTCCCATTTTCAATAACTTGTATAAAATATCGAGATATGTGAGATGGAATATTTATCTGTGTTTTTCTCAAGTTTAATGGCACATTTTCATTGTATAATTCGTTATTTATGGGATATAGGTCTTTAATGTTATCATATTCTAATTTATTGGACCAAATGCCTCCATTTTGAATATCATTATCTTCGATAGAAACAACACCTTAAAAAATCAATTTGGAATTAGAATTTATGTAATATGGCTTTAAAATTTTAATAATCCCACTTGATCACAAGTCAGTGAGCTTTTCGAGAGGTTGAAATGATTCACTTATACAATTTTTAATTACTTACTTACATGAAAGCATGTAAGTAAGTAATTAAAAATTGTATTATATATTGTAATTGTATTAATTAAGTATATAATTAATTCAGTGAAAATTCTAATAATTATTTAAGTGCGTAAAACTGCATTCCACCAAGTCAAGTTAAGGTTAGAGGTTAAAATATTTGAATGTAATGTTTCTCATCTTTGAACATGAAGGAATGTTTCCTTAAAACAATATTTGCTATCAATAACATTTAAGATGCCTCCCGCAATGTGACTATTTCGAATTTCCAACCTAATATGTGATATTTATCCTGTATTAATGACAGCAATCCTAAACGGATACACGCACGATATATGCATGTTGACAGGTGGGAGGACAAAAATTATGAAAAATTAGCAATCATAAGCAATGTATGTATATTACACATAAACGCACACGCACTTCTACTATAATAATGGAAATAAACACTTACATTTGAAAAGAACTAAAACTAGATATAGAGTTTTCATATTAGATTTAAAATTATCAGCTGAATCTGTTTGCTAATGCGTTAACGAACTCATGAAATTCAATGTTAGTTATTGATTAGAATTGTGTTTTATGTGAATCGTTAATGGTGTAATTGAATTTCAAATAACAAGAATCTAAATTTAAGTTTTATGATACAGTATGTAACAAAAGCCCTGTGAACCCTATTAGGAGCATGTTCAGAATCGATATATAAAAGTTATGCGAGTTATGTTATGCGAGTCGGTGGCATATCATATCCCTTATGGGCAGACCCCCCTAGAAACAAGCTTCCTCGCTTTGTCTTATCGTTTCGCGGCAATGTTCGCTCGATTTAAGTCTTCTTTTTCGCTACGGACTCGTGGCCCCACTGCGATGACCCACTGGTGGGCCCACGAGTAATTTTAACTTTACTCGTGGACCCACCGCTTCGCTCTTGATCATAAATATTTTAGGTATGTAATTGGCTGTTCATAATTAAATGTAATGTACACATGAAAATGTGATAATAAGTATTTAATCTAATACGCTTACCTATATGTGTATATGGCGACATGAAAAGATGATTAAAAAGCATTTTACCTACTTCTACAATGGCAGCCCAACAAAATCAACCTGGTCGTACAGCGGTCGGTGCACAACCCCACTACTCCCACACCGTTTGAGGTTGAATTCTGCAACATACGCGGACTCCACGCTAACCTCAATGCTGTTCATCAACATCTAGAGACAGCTCGACCTGCATTGTTGTTTCTGGCGGAGACACAAATACTTCGACCGGCTGATGCAAGCTATCTAACTTGCCTCGGCTATATATGTAGGTATGCTTGAAGAATCCTGCAAAGCGAAAGCTGGTGTGTGCTTGTATATTCGATCGGATGTTTGTTATCGCCGTTTCAGCTGCCTGGAAAACCCATCCTTTGCCATGCTGGGGGTACCCGTCGACTTTGCTCGTTTGGCCAGAGTCTACATGTGCTTTTTATATATCTCACACCGGCGACACTGAGACAACTCGTCTCTTTGACCACCTTAGTCTGGCGGCAGATAATGCGCAGGAGCGATTTCCCAATGCAGAACTGGTGTTTTTGGGGGACTTTAATGGTCATATAGTTTATGGTTAGGTTCATCCAAAACCGACCATGCTGGGACCGCTGCCCACGCATTTGCTCTCACGCATGACTTGACGCAACTGGTTGATCAAGTGCCTCCTCTACTTGACCTTCTGCTTGCAACCCCCCAGACGGATATTCACGACCGTCACGTGACTCGACCGTCCATCTTGCCGAAAACGTTTTGACTAAGGCCTAATCGGCCTAACATAACTACTAACAAGTTAGGGTAGCCTCGTGCCCCTCGGTGGGGACGTATATGAGCTGTGATGATGATGATGATTTTATATTGCTGTATTCTTGGCGTTATGTGTTTTTTGTAATTTTCACGTTCGTTTATCCGGTATCACTAAAACACTTATTGCCAAATTGCTTCATGAGTAGCAAAATCATAATATTCTACAGTATTCGACTTGTAGCAGTTGTAATAACATTAAAATTTGTAAAGCTACAGATTCAGAAAACGAAAATATCAATATCCTTCTATCTTTTAATTTAATTATTGAATTATGTATTGTAGTAGTAATGTAGTCTACATTCAATGATTAGCGATAAAGAAAATGTATGCGTAGAAGGTCAACGTTGAAGAAATCCCTACAAAATAAACACTAAAAAGTGAATACGCTATACATAATACCTAAAATAGCGCATTATCTCATTGGCATTTAAAATTCTTGGGGCACATATCTAAATCCCTGGCCTGTGGACGTTAATTCGCGCGTGAGAAGGACAGATCCCGTCTGTGTCGGGAAGCTGACACGTCGATTTGTGGCGCCATTGAGGGTGTGGTACAAGGTACAAGGTACAGCATCTTACCTGGGTAATTTTAAAGTTTGTCGGCAACAACGTCTTGTAGGAAATTGCTTCAAAAATCAATTTACAGTCGTTCAGACTTTGTAAAAACTGACACAGTAAATAAGTATCTGTGTACATTATTATTTCTTGTTGCCAAAACAATCATCATCATCATCATTTCAGCCAAGAACCGCCCACTGTTAAACTAGGCCTCCCCAGGGATCTCCGAACCTCCCGCATCCAGCGGCTTCCCGCGACCTTCACCAGATCGTCAGTCCACCTTGTGGGGGGCCTACCAACGCTGCGTCTCCCGATACGCGGCCGCTCTCGAGGATCTTTACGCCCCAACGACCGTCAGTCCTGCGAGATATATGTACTGCCCACTAACCACTTTAGGTTTGCGATTCATTAGGCTATGTCGGTAACCCTAGTACTGATGCGATTACGTTGAGAAACCCCGAGCATAACCCTCTCATTTGTCTTTTTATACACGGTTATTTTTTTATCACCCTGGAAAATTTTAGGGACGCTTCAGGACACATCCATTATTATACACGGTTATTTTTTTATCACCCTGAAAAATTTTAGGGACGCTTCAGGACACATCCAATATTATATAAAAAATAAAAAAAAATGAAATAAAAAATATTTAAAAAATTCAAAAATCTCTAAAAATGCTGCTCTCAACTAGTGCAGTTTGCCAATGTATTTGGTAACGGATATAATGAGACTCAGGTGTTATTATAATCTGATTTATTTAAGTAAAACTAGCGCTTATATACTAATATGGCGCGTGCAGATTGCTGCCTTAACTTATCATCTTAATTTATCTAAAGGTGTGCTTTACCTACATACGTGCACTTATGTAGTCGCTACATATACACCCCCCTTTACAAAAAATTACAACAATTCCTACGTAAGACACAATAATACAATAAACATTAGTAACCTTAACCTTGCTAACTCAGTAGAATATAAATATTGCTGACGGTTGTTGTGACGGTACGCTGCTTGGGTTATAGTGTAGGTTAATGCGCTACGTTATCCACTGCATTGGTGCTGACTATTTCGTGCGTCAGCGGATACAGAACCGTACTATGGGCTTAACTGTCCGTCCTGACCTTGTGGTGTACGTGTTTGAATAGCTGTGGCTGTTTTTCGAATTTGGCACGTTCATAGCTTCATTGTGGATGACAAATGCTGGCTTTAATCTATCTATTGATATCAATGTTTCCTTATCTTTGATCCTAATAATATATGCCTTGTCCCTTCTTTTTATTACTGGGAATGGTCCTTCGTAGGGTGGTGTAAGACTTTTTCTGATTCTGTCGCATCGCACAAATACGTGTGAGCATTCCTTGAGTTCGGGGTGTAAGAAAACTGCTTTGTTATGCTTCTGGCGTTTTGGTACTGATGTCATCTGAGTGATGTCCTTTTGAATCTTCTTAACAAATTCCTCGTATGTAGAAAGTTGATGTGATGGTTCGAAAAATTCTCCAGGGAGACGTATAGATGCGCCATATGTCATTTCTGCTGCGCTAAATCCCGTGTCCTCGCGCAAACAACTTCGCAAACCAAGTAGAACTGAAGGAATTTCTTTCATCCAATTAGCTTTAGATTCCCTTGTCATTAGAGCTGCTTTTAAGGTTCTATGAAATCGCTCTATCATTCCATTTGATTGTGGATGATAGGGCGTTGTTCTAATTTTGTGTATTCCTAAAAATTGTGAAAGTGATTCAAAAATTCTTGATTCGAATTGTCGACCTTGATCCGTAGTAATGCGTAACGGGCATCCGAATCGTGATATCCATCCTTCATATAGTGTGCTAGCTACCGTTTCGGCAGTGATATCTTCCACAGGATATACTTCTGGCCATGAAGTACAACGATCTATGATCGTAATTAAATATCGCTTTCCTTGAGAGACCGGTAATGGACCAACTATATCGATGTGTAAATGTTCAAAACGTTGCGATGGCATAAAATTGCCGACAGGTGATATTGTGTGGCGTTGCACTTTTGATTTTTGGCAAGCTATGCATGTTTTACACCAGTTATTAATATCTTTGTTCATACAAGACCATAAATATCTTTGAGTTATCATTTTTCTGGTAGTTTTCTTCCCAGGGTGACTCAGTCCATGAATGACGTCAAAAACTTGTCTTCGAAATTTTTCTGGTAAATAAGGACGATTCTTCCCAGTTGACGTGTCGCAGCTGATGCTTTTTGTAGAACCCGGAAGCATCATGTTTTTAAATTTTAAACTTTTATTGTCACGGAGTCGTATCAACTCTTGGTCATTAGATTGGCATCTTGCTAAATCAGCATAGTTAATCGGTGATGGCATATCAATTTGTTCAATACGTGATAGTGTATCTGCAGCAATATTATCACGTCCACTTATATGTTGAATATTAGTGCAATATTGTGAAATAAAATCCAATTGACGTATTCGCCGTGGCGTATCGTTTGATGATGGTTTTTGGGAAAATGCGTAAGTCAAAGGTCGATGATCTGTGAAAATTGTGAATTCTCTTCCTTCAATTAACCTTTGAAAATGCTTGACTGCCATATATACTCCAAGCAATTCTCTATCGAATGTTGAGTATTTTTGTTGAGTTTCACTTAATTTTTTTGAGAAAAACCCTAATGGTTCCCAGTTAGGTCCGGATTTTTGTTGTAGAACCGCGCCAACACAGGTAGAACTGGCATCTGTCATAAGTGCTAGCGGGGCGGTGCGTGAGGGATGCACTGTTAATACTGCATTTATTATGCTTTCCTTGCATTTATCAAAAGCTTTTTCAGCCTCTGTTGACCAAGGAATAGGAGAGTTATCGTTCTTTTTCGAGTCGCGCAGATAATCGTTTAAAATAATTTGATAGTTGGCGGCGTGCGGCAGGTTATTTCTATAAAAATTAATCATGCCTAAGAATCTCCTTAATTCTTTAATTGTCTTTGGTTTAGAAAATTCTATAATTGCTTTGTAATTTTCCTCAGTCGGGCGTATTCCTTGGCTCGTTATATGATAACCGAAAGTCGCATTTTTCGAGGTTAATAGTTATTCCATTCTCCTGTAAGCGTTTGAAAACTGTATCCAAGTGCTGATAATGCAAAATCTCGTTTTCCGAAGCAATGAGGCAATCGTCGACAAACACGAAAACGAAGTCTAAGTCTCTGAATAGAGAGTCCATGAATCGTTGGAACGTTTGCGCTGCATTGCGTAGACCAAAGGGCATTCTTTGCAATTCGTACTATTGACGTCGGGTTCATACCGACTTCAATAGTACGAATTGTTTGCTGCGTCGATTTGAACAGGGTTGCAGGCGTTGTCAGCTCAGTTACCCTGTCAATGAGTTTCCGACCCGCTATGTCGACTAATAGCTTATAATGCTCTAAAAAATCTGCTCCAATAATTGGTTGCGTCACATCGGCAATAATGAAATTCCATGTAAAACGTCTCCGTAGTCCCAAGTTCAAGGTAAGTGTTTTTTCACCATAAGTCTTGATTTTTGTGCCATTAGCGGCATAGAGTGCGTATTGTTCATTTTGTATAAAAGAATGTCTCTGTGGTTTGCCAATGACTGAAACGTTTGCGCCCGTGTCAATCAAAAATCTCATACCACTTTTTCGGTCGGTAAGAGTGAGGCGGTTGGACGGGTGAATAGCACAGAGATCCGCCGTAGTCTGTGCTTTAATTAGTTTCCCTGGTCCCTTGATTTAAATTTTTGTTTAAAATCACATGGTTTGATACGTTTTCTTGCATAGTTTCCGAATTTATCGTAATAGAAACAATAGTATTTTCTTTCCCGAGTGCTTGCTATTGAATTTGACCTCGATGGGAAATGCTGACGATTATAATAACTCTGAGTGCTGCGTTGATAGTCTCTGCGATCGCGCTGAATTGCACTTAGTTCCAATTGTATTTTTGCTAACTGTGCTAATACGCATGTCATTGCGCCTTCGTCGGTTTTGTTTATATTTTCGTTTACAACTGATACCTCGGTAAGTTTTGAATTTGTTATAATTTTGTCGGCGATCTGGCTCATCTTGTCGATATCTATGTCTTCTGTAACAGCTAGGACTGTGGTAACTGATGGTGGTAAATGTCTCAACCATAGAAGTTTGATAGTTTCTTCACCAATTTTTCCTTTTCCGAGAACTTGCATCTTGCGTAGAAGTTGTGATGGCTTTTGATCGTCGAGGTCCATTTCAGACAATAATTTTTGAAATTGACGCTGTTCTGATTCCTCATAGCAATTTATCAAGCGTTCCCTGATGGCCTTATACTTTTCTGTGGATGGTGGGGAGCTAATAAGGTCACTAACCTGTAGTATTTCTTCCTTAGATAGCTTCGCTATAACCGCAAAATACTTATAAATCGTCGCCTTGTTTTTGTGGTGCTAATATGGCTTCCAGTTGTGTAAACCATAATCTAGGTTGATCCCTCCAAAATTCCGGAATGCGGGATAAAATTGTGGTGCCAGCTGCTACTTCCAGTGTTTCTTGCTGGCCGCAGCTCGATTTGCAAGTTGGTTGGTTCATGTTGTTTATTTTCTTGTTACGAGGTCTACTGTGGAGCGAGCGTCGTAGCGTAGTCGTGGGTCACCACTTTGCCAATGTATTTGGCAACGGATATAATGAGACTCAGGTGTTATTATAGTCTGATTTATTTAAGTAAAACTAGCGCTTATATACTAATATGGCGCGTGCAGATTGCTGCCTTAACTTATCATCTTAATTTATCTAAAGGTGTGCTTTACCTACATACGTGCACTTATGTAGTCGCTACATGCAGCATTTTTTGTATTTTAAAAAAAATAATATAAAATTAAGGGGGGTTATTTTTTTATTTATATTTAAATCATTCTAATACCATATCATGAAGCGTCCCTTAAATTTTCCAGGGTGATAAAAAAATAACCGTGTATATTATACTAATGTTATCCGAAAAATCATAAACTAAGGTAAACAAAGGTAGGCCTTTCAGATTTGCTACGATTTTCGAGTAGATAGCTTCATAGATAAAAAAGTGTACTTTACTATTGCCACCCAACGTTTAAAAATAATGACTGTACAAGGCGTCCCACAGCAATGTCACCTGCAGGGAAAGTAAGTTTTACCTGAAAAATATTAAACGAAGGCTGCATTTTTGTTATTAAAATAATAAAAAAATGAAATTAAGTTAAAACATTGTTGTGTTCCGACAATTGGACAATTAGAGGTAAGATCCCAGATCCTCAGTCTTGAGGAGTCCTGGTGAAGCTCGGTTCCATTTTCGGCCTTATCGTCACTTACCATGTTAAAAAAATATCAAAACGCTACCGCTCATAACATGCAAACGAATGCCATAAATAAGCCGAGCACACACCACGAGCTGATTCGAACGTGGATATCAGCCGGAGAGTCCTGAGACATTGTTGAAGCTATATCCTGGTCTTAAGTATGGATTAGTCGCCAGTGTGACCATCTCAAAAAACGGCAAATCTGTCCGGATTTCGGGAATAAATTATTTACTTACTTGCAGATGATTTTGGGTATTAAAATCGAGTTTCTTAATTTAACCTTAATCTTTTTCTTCTGAAAAGAAAATAATAAATAAAAAAGTGATTAATAAAATACAAAAAGTTGTAAAAAAAACAAATTAATATAATAAACAAAAAGCAATAAAAAAATAAAATTATAAAACAAAATAATAAAACAACTTTATGAAAAAATAACGCTCTACACCAGAATCGAACCACTGCCCCACCCAGATTTAAAATCGAAGATCTAACGCATACCTAGACCAATTCTGCAGGCCAATTATAGATCTTTCATCGTATGACATGGTATAAATTTGAAAAAAAGAAGTCATGAAATGCTGCATTTCGTATTATCGATCTCCAATAATATCATCACTATGGCATAATTTCAATGATGTCATCATTAAATAATGAAGAAATGATCAAAAATCTGACCGGAAATCGTATTTTTCGTTTTGCACTATGATATCATATGATATCATTTGCAAAAGCATGAGATCGGTAATAGGCCCTCTGACCTATCTAAAGTTGTGAAATTAAAGATCTCATGTTTTTGTGTAATGCGGCATGCGATAGATGGGAGAAAAATTTGAGGCGATGTAAAAATAGTTTCACTTTAAAAATAAAGTAAATATATTTTGTTTCAATAAATTCATCATCGCAGCTCATATACGTTCCCACCGAGGGGCACGACGGCACGAGCCTACCCTAACTAGTCATGTTAGGACGATTAGGCCAGTCAAACCTGGCCCAGTGCGATGAGGTTTCCTCACGATGTTTTCCTTCACGATAGGAGCGTCAGATAAATGTAAGTACATATGAAATTCGTGAAAAGGAAAAACACATTGGTAGATACGAGTATATGGCAGGATCGATCACGGGCCTCCCGATACTCGGAGCACAGTCCAGTGCCGAGGCCACAGCGCCACCGACGCAATAAATTAATGATAGGTATTCATGAGACCTGCCCCATGAAACCTGACACTTTTTGCACTTCTACCCAACCGACCAACTAGCATGCACAACTAGTTGTGCGGTCGAGAATGCTAATCTGACATCCTTCCCCACGGCATAACCAGTTGTGCAGTTTTACATTTTAACTAAAAAAATGTTTTACTTAGTACTCCTTCGACCAACTACTCAATGAAATGTACCACGTATACTTTTTCCATTTATTTATTTTTCTGTTATATCCGACTAGGACTAGATACAAGAAAATAAACCTTTTTAATGAACTTAATTGACAAATACCGTGATATTGTATCGATGAAGGATGAAAAACAAAAACGAAAGAAAAGGTACATAGTAAAAGGTGACTTGATAAGGCGTGTTCAAATGCAATATTTACATAATGATTACAACATTATCCTAGGCCAGGCAATTGAAAAATTAAGATAAAATAAGGTAAGTGTTACAAAATTAGAGAATAAAAATGTCCCTTCATTCACATTCATAACCAGTTATGAAAACTTAGTTATGACTGTGGACGAAGGGAAAAATGTTACAGCCGAAAAATAAATAAATGAAAAAGTATACGTGGTACATTTCATTGAGTAGTTGGTCGAAGGAGTACTAAGTTATCATTTTTTTAGTTAAAATGTAAAACAGCACAACTGGTTATGCCGTGGGGAAGGATGTCAGATTAGCATTCTCAACCGCACAACTAGTTGTGCATGCTAGTTGGTCGGTGGGGTAGAAGTGACTTTTTGAAATCGTCCGCTTATTCTGTCAGAGTTGAAATTTAGAAGCCAAATCTGCCAAAATGGCAGAAATCTGCCACAAATGGTCACAGTCGCAGTTGTAGCAACCTCGCTACATATGTATTATACTTTTACATTGTACATTGTCATCTCCATAAGTTTATTCTTTCGCCACACATTTTATTCATCTATACTTAATAATATTATAAAGCTGAAGAGTTTGTTTGTTTGTTTGCTTGAACGCGCTAATCTCAGGAACTACCGATTGAAATTGAAAAATTCTTTTTGTGTTATGTGTTGGATAGTTCATTTATCGAGGAAGGCTATTAGCAGTAACAGACGATCCAATTTGGTTGGAGCCAACCGCCCGACCCCGACCAAATTGGAACGTGTGTACGGCTGTCGGCCCGACGTAATTATTATTAGCTTGTTGGATGCTCGACGGCCCGATCGCTCATCCGACAAGTAGGGACGCGACAAAAGACAAAAGTATCGATACTTTGTGGTTTAATTTAATTATGTGTGCTTAAAGTAATAAATTAATAATTTAGTAAACTAAAATAACTCGACTGCTGTCCTGTCAAACTACAAAGTAGAGCAAAAAATGTTTTGCAAAAATTTTGTTTTACTTTTTGTTTGTGTTTTAACAGGGCAAACGTGTTTCATTATTTATTTATTTTCGCACGTTTAGTTACGCATTGTACAGTAAGCTCTTTGTCAAGCTATACTATTTCACCTTTGGATCATTCTTATGTCGCTTGTAATATACCGTAGATATAACTTTGCGAAAAGAATTCATAATTTTAAATTCAAAAACAAATCCAACCGGACTCAAACACTGCTAAATAATCACCTGTCTAGATCGGGAATCGAACTCGCCAAATGAAGAAAATTAATATCCTGTATTTTTATGATACCGATAGATAGAGTCGGATCACAGGAAAGAAATATCTCTAACAAACATTACCTCAAAAACTTAAAAACAACCATGAAATCTATCTGTACCTATTTATTTATTCTTTATAAAGTAATTTTATAAACTTTATAAAATACTAGCTTTCCGCTCGCGACTTCGCCCGCGTTATTTTTGTTTTCCCGTGGGTTTCTTTTCCGTAGAAAAATTACCCTATGTCCTTCCCCTGGTCTCGAACTATACTATACCAACTTTCATCAAAATCGGTGCAATAGTTTGGAAGCCTATTCAATCTTTCCTCTTTATAATATTAGTATAGATAAACAAAAGGTTTTAATTTATTTGAGTTTCGCAAAGACAAATTGTGTTTTTGTATTGGCCAAAATAGTATTTTGTATCGATATCGATATAGGTACATAATACTTTTTAGGGCATCCCTCCTGTTGTATTGCCAACCGCGTCGGACCGTCTGTAGGCGCGTCGGCTCCTCATTTGGTTGGATCACGTTGGATCCAACCAAATCGGATCGTCTGTTAGCACTTTATATAACATTACGCTACGACTAATAGGAGCTGAGCATCAATGAAACATGTTCCAAAAACGAAAAAAAAGGGGAGACGTAGTTCGCGGGCACAGACAGTGTTATTATGTTAGTTTTATGTTGATAGAACTCTGATAGAACCCAAAATTTTCATGTAAATCATAGACAGATGATACTATGATATACATGAAAATTTTGGGTTGAATGACATTACGTGTAAACACATTTTAATAATTAGTTTTAGATAACGCATTGATTTTATTTATTGGTTATTATCAACCCCGTGTATAAGTGTGATGTTGTCTGTGCTTATTCTTATAAGTATTATTTTTTACTTTTTTGAAGTCGCTTTTTATTTTTTGTAAAATATTTTGTATATGAGTAACTGCCTCAAAAACTACAAAACAAACTTTTATTAATGAATGCACATACGGCAGAGTTCAAGAATTTATTCACCAAGACCATTATAATCACAGCACAGATTTAACAATAATTTATTTAATTAGAATTTATCTACACTACAATAATCACTTTCCCAAAAAAATCCTATTCTCAGGGTTCACCACACACTATTCGCATGTCGCTGGTCTTTTGACAGTGTCGCGATAGCGCCTGATTTGACAAAACCGGCAACATTTACTACCCGTACCATGGACCTGAAAAAAAGACGGACTGATAGGTCCAGGACCCGTACGTTCTATTTTTATATATTTAGGCTGTTATGATTTTATTTATTATTTCACTTAGAAGCAAGAGCACAGAGGTGTTCACAGATATTGCGAAGCGAGAGCTTAGAAATATCTGTGTAGATTATATCATAGAAAACGGGTTGTTAGGGAGCTTAAACTTCAGCACCTAACTGATTATTTAACAAAATCTGTGTCAATCAAACACAAAAATGCAGAAAAACACGTTATTAACAACCGTTTAGCGATATCAGAACGATAATGCAAGGACGTATTTTACTCCGAGTGGGCAGTCGTTGTATTACGTAATGGTCACTTATCCAGTAGGCCAAGGAAATCTGTTAGATGGTTCAGGTTGAACGAGTCAGTATTATGTTTTTAGAGGGCTGAAGTGGGAAAATCCATTGCACCGGGTGTAACGTACCCCGGGTTAATATTAGGTCCTTACATATGAAATTGGCGTTTTGACTGCTTCGTTGCCTTACTCAACCGACACAATAATGAAGGGATTTTAAATCATTACTTGTGATGAAAAGTGGGTCCTGTGCGACAATCGGAAGTGCTCATCGCAATGGCTGAACCCTGCCGAACCAGCCAAACCATGCCTTAAGCGAATATTGACTCAAAAAAGTTGAAAAAAAAAACTATTGATTGAAAAGTCCAAAACAATTGAGGAAAAAACAAGTGAATTATAATTTTCGAAACACAAATACATGAGTAAATAGCTGTATAAATTTGAATTTGGAATTCCTAACCATAGAGGAGATATTTGAGATCAAAGTGGCCAGTACCTACCGCAAAACGCCAATTTCATATGTAAGGACCTAATATTACATCATAGCTATTATAACAAAATGAACGATTGAGTGTTACTATGAGCTTATTATTAGGCTCTATTAGACTAGCTATGACTCCTGTTCTACTAAAAATCCTTATGAATACTAATAAGCTCGATGTTAAATGATAAATTGACTGAAATACAGCTTTAAATAGACGGATTTGCACTACATTTGCAGGCAACTAATGTTTTAATTTCCCCCAAAGTATGTTACTTGTAATTTTTGCTATATTTAAAACACTAGAATTTAAAGTGATTTGTATTTAGTTTTTTAGCTATCCTCGTGTTGAGTCAGGCTGATAATCTTCACCTTTCATCTAAATACCCTCAGCCTCAAAACTTTTAGCTACCCAAGTTACCTAAGTACTAAAGACGAGATTCTATATCATCAGCTCTCCATATCTAATTCTAGAGCATCCAGGAAACGATTGCGATCTTCTCCAAACGTACGAATTAATGAAGATGCATTAAAGAACATAATCTTATGGGTGCTATCACGATAAGGTATCGTTTCCTGACTGCAGAAGGTATTGATTAGACCTGTCACCGGCTGCGGTGGGCACGGGGCATTAAGCATTAATGTAAGTCTTAGTATTCGTAGAAACTGTAAGTTTAATTGCCGCTCTTCCAAGGTTATGTAAACGGGACGACCTGCTCTGGCTATGGCACGGCTGCCAGATACGTAATAAGGGCTTGTGATTTTGCGAATTGATGTCTAAGCGTTTTTTATACAAGATTGTAAAAGCGGCTTTACATTTGACTAAATTCAGTGAATTTAGGTAAGTGTAAAGGCAGTGAGACAGTCATAAAGAGGAGACCCTAAAATGCTAAATTAGTCTGTCTGGATAAATAGCAAACTAGCAAGCGGCTCACCTGATGGTAAGTGACTACAGTCGCTTATGCATGTGGTTCCTGTAACACTTGCAAATCTACAACCCCTACAACAGTGGTTCTTAACCGGTGGTCCACGGACCACTGATGGTCCCTGGAGGCAGCCGAAGTGTTCCGCCAAGTCATACGAAAAATATTATTAAAGATATAAAAACAATCAACCCTTTATTCATATACTCTATATTGGTCTAAAGTTGATGGTCCATGGCTAGATAGTGATTTGTAAAATGGTCCCTCGTCACTAAAAGGTTAAGAACCACTGCCCTACAAGGATGTCAATGTATGTTGCCAACTTATCATAAGATGTTAAGTCACAGTCCCAGTAATTTCACTGCCTACATCAGTGATATAGGTATAGTAGATTTATTCAAAGTCAAAAATCCCCATGCAACATTTTTATTTACGTAGGATCTCTCACGAAATACGTTTAATGGCTCAGCGCGTTAAAGACATTTATTTGACAATGAACAGAGACGTGTTAAGTCAGTAAAACGCTAATCGTATTTAGTGAGAAATACACAAACCGCTAGACGTGAAAACAAATTGAAATTCCAAGAAAATGAGAACATGATCAAGATACATTTACATTTTCAAATTAGTTATAATATTGTTACACAGTATAATCATTAACTATTATGTTTGAGTTGAGTAAACATGTAAATATGAAAACAATATACATACAACTACAAGTTGAACACAAAAAAAAATAGAGCTTTCACGACCAAAACAGCCAAGAAACATGGACAGCTATTTCTTTTTTGTCAGCACTCTATGAAATACATACATAATTATAATGATTATCTAAATACAAGCCTGGCTTAATCTATAAGTAAACACCGTAATAAAATAACAAATTCGCTCGATCAGGAAACTACTAATTATAGAGATATCGCTAGATTCATTTAGTACAATGTTGATGAAATATTCCTACTTCTTCCTTTATATGCAACTGCTAAGTTGCGATAGAACATGGAAATGAATACCAGTGATTAAACTTCCTTATATATCCTTATTTACTTAAATAGCATATTTCATAAAACAATTTTTTTTATTTGTAACTTGTACTTTTCAAACCCTCTAACGAACAACTATAACACAGAAAATGTAAAGGGTAGGAGATTCCTGTGATGCTGGTAATTTTATCGTTTAAGTTTAAAACACACAGTAAATGTCATCATTTGATTAATCGTGCGTTTATCGCTAATTTTCCGTTCAGGGAACCATTACCAGCATCGGTTGAACAAGTTCCATCGGTCGAATAATTCCATGCCATTTGCAGGAAATGACAGGACGACGCCAAATGGTTTTAAAAGTAGCGATTTCCCTCAGACTTCTTCGCTAGCTAGTCCTTCTCAATCTCACAGTATTTGTTGCCCGACTTATGTCATACTTTGCCGTTTTATAAATTTTAAAATAATAATAATTAATAAAACGAAATAGGTACGCGTAGGCAGCGATTTTGACTAGGCCGTGATTGTGAGATTGATTAAATTAAGTTTTTATTTTTATTTTAGAACATTCAAATAAAATCATAATTTTATAAAATTAAGCATTTAAATGCTTAGTTAAGTGTTAATTTATGTTTTTTTTTGCTATCGCTGTGCTATTACATAGAAATATTTCTTAACTTGTTTATTTTATTTTATATTCTTTTTTGCAAACCGTTTCATCTGATTCTCATGGTATTCCGTATTGCTACGGTATTATTATTGATACTCATGGCATTGCTATGATATTATTATGGTAGAGCTTAAAAATCATTTGCTTATAAGGTGCAGGATTTACGACAGTAAAGTATTCGGAATAAGTATTCAGGATGACCAAACCCTAAATGGTTTCGTAATTTCCATATCATATATTTTTTGTAATGTTGTCGATTATGTTTTTATTCAAAATAGAACAGGACTCAGCTGGTAGACTTGCAAGCCTTTTTAGCAAAAGACCTACGGTTACGTAGTAACTATTATCTCATCTGCGCCTGCGGCCTAAAGTTTTAAGTGCAGTTTCCTCAGTTGCTTAGGTGTCCCGGTGAAGCTCGCTTCCATCACCGTCCTTATCATCACTTACCATCAGGTGAGATGCAGGTTGCTTCATTGTGTGAGTAAGTAAAGAATGCTCGCAAAATATTGAAATATGCGCACGAATTCATGGAGTTGCCGGCGGTAGGAGCAGGAATACAGCTGTTTATTCTTTATATTCGACCGGAATATTTAATCTCCGCCAGCCTGCTAATGTAGGCTGATCTATTCATTAATTCAAAACACCTCTATTTATTGCTCTGATTGTGGATTGAAGTAAATAAGCTTGCATTCTCGTTAACCTTGCCAGGTGAGCGGACTGCATGGGTTATATTTCTAAAATACATCCTTTTTCAATCTTCGGTATTTAACATACCGAAGGTTAAAAAAGGATTAGGAAAGATTAGTAAAGGTGGACTAAATTTTATCCTTCTGTGTTCATAAAGGTTGGGGTAACACTCAATTCATAAATCTATCTTATGTGGATGGATTGGTATACAAATGGTAATAATATGTATTTTATTTATTCATTTTTATTTATACACTTAATTGCAATAAAATAATATTACATTAATATAAGTTTGCAAATAGGTGGACTTATGTCTGTCAGAGATTTCCTCTAGTCAGCCCATGGATGGCAGTGGCAGTAGTTAAATGGTGAGGTGACAACAAAAGTCTCATTGTTGACACTTCTTTTTTTGAGAAGTCGGTGACTTCTGAAAGCGAGAGAGCTAGGTAGTGGGGCGGTTTTTTGACACCATCACCTCCATTTTCGGGCGTCGCGTCGGACAGCCAAACTGATCCCAAAATGTTGTCTGACATCAGACAAGCTAAACAATAAACTAAAGTTGTTCCTTCTAGAAAAGCAAAGGATAGGTATCCCTAAAGGTTACCTGGTAACGGATTTCAAAATATAGGCTGTGTGGGTCGGTCAACAAACTGTTTGTCCATTTTCATTTTTGTATCTATTTTTTTGGTAATTATGTATGTGCTGTTTCATTATGTTGTTGATTTATATGCCAACCAAATTGATTGCAGGAATTTCAATCATATCCTCCGTGGGTTGTAGCAGAATATCAGTGTTTTGCCCAAGGAGAGACCCGTGCTCGCCACTGAGACGTTTATGGATCAGGATGGTGGTACAACACCTACAAAAATAAAATAGCAATTTCACTGACAAGTTATTTTGTTATTGTAAATTTCTCAGTTTAACAGTAAGTTTCATTCTTATAGACCAGCTGCCCCTGTGTGGTTATTGTCAAAAAAAATCTATCACGGTCGCCTATAATTTGACAACCATTGCGCCGTGAACACAAGTCACTGCGCCGACTTCCTTTTATAAAGGAGTGATGGATGGACTGCGACTGTCAAATTGTAAGCGATCACGATAGATTTTTTCCTTAGACAATTCAGGGGGGTTCCCTGATCAGCCCCCGCATTCGCTAACTTCGGTTGTCAAATCACAACTGAAGGTTTACTGGTTTAACATACACTCTATATCCATTACTGCTGAAATGAACGCCTCCACAACCAAACTAATAACCGAACAAGTAATGAATCACGGACCTGAAAAAAAGATGGACGGAGCGTTGTTGAATCAAGAGTGAAGCATGCAAATGACAGCACATTTTTGTGTATGCGTGTCTTGTTCGTAGAAAAATGACAACTTTTGTCTTACCTGGTACATCTGTGTGAGTGTAATTTATTTATGCATTTGTTTAATGCCACACTACGTCCGTATTTTTTGTAGGTCCATGTAATGAATATAAAGTGTATTTCAAATTGATAGTTCTGACATAAGAATAACTAATAATACTAGTATAGAAGTGAAACTCCCGGCCGCCGAGCGCTCAAGGCCACGTTATTTACCTACCGTTTGATTTCCGTTGAACGGAATCGCCAGTCAAGGCGCGCACCGTGTGTTTCAGTAGCTCTACCATGAGTTTGCATTCGTTTGGAGTCGATATCGACTGCGTAAATTTTTGTATGGAACTTTGTACAGCGCCCCTAGCGGTAACGCGGTGAACTAAAATCGGTACCATGAGTGCAATAGTTTACGATAGGTCGCGAACCTATCGAAAACGCGCTCGCTGTCGACAATCGTTTTGTGTATATTGTATGGAAATCGGTACCATGAGTTCATGATTTGACAGTTACTCGATAGACGATAACGTACAAAACGATAACTACACTAGTTACGTTACTCACTTACATTTTCAAGCGTGAGACTCGATTCGATAGATAATCTAAGCAAATTTGGAATAATATTATTGAGTTAAATTAGTTAATAAGTTGTGATTTTTTTTGCATGGAATATGCCAACCACGGCTGAGTTCAAGAATAATAACACATACATATAATATATACGTCAATGACACGAAAACAATTAAAATACGGGAGCAGTCGTGAGAAAAAGTTCAAAAGAGTGATTACAACTATTTGTGCCAATTATAGTATTATAAATAAGCATTTCAGCATTGGTGTTTAAAAGCAAATACAGACTTGAAACTGAAAGCTATACAGAGTTTATATAAGTAACCTCAAAATCAAATTACCATTTTTAAAAAGTTACTTACTGTTTTGTTTTGATCTTAATAGCTTTATGATCATAGAGTTATCGTAAGTGTATAATACTGTTTTATGACAACTGAAGTGAATATATGGGTAATAATTCAGATTGTCTTCGTATGACCCCTTCAGTAGGTAAATGCAAAACTTGGATTTTTGGAAATAACAAAACAAAATGTCATCCTTATGTATGGCAAAATAACACATTCAATAAACTACAAGGCATCCCTAGAAGTTAAGGAATTGTTTGACAAGCTGATAACAAATTAAAAATAGTCTATATCAAAGTGTTAAAATACCTATTCTATAACATTTTATTTACAAAACATTTCTTGCAGATTATCCATAAATGGGACTGTTGATGCCACATCCATACTTGCGTGCAACAAGTCCAATGAAGAAGCAAAGAATTAGCTGGATATAACAGCCAGTCAAATGGAAAAAGAATTGTGGTTAAAAATCATTGTCACTGTGTAGAGAGGTAAAACATTCATACACCCTCAAATGTCAAGAATTGCATTTTATTTTCTATATTATAAACCTTAATAACTTTTTAAATAACTTCTTAGAGTTGTTTCTCTAATAAAAAGCTATGGGTAATAGGTATACCTAATTTTTTTACAAAGAATAAAACTGACTTCAAAAACACCAAAAAGTCATAAATAATATAAGAATACATACAATATCACATTTTTATATTGAAGTCGGTGCCAAGCAATATCACCTGGAAAGTTTGGCACTAACTTCAATAAAAAATGTGATAAGTATTGTATGTATTCTTGTATTTAAGACTTTTGGTGTTTTGGAACCTGTTTAATTTTTTTTGTAAAAAAAAATGTTTCAATATATTTAGTAAAATTCCCAAACTCGTCACCTACCAGAAACCTTTCATCATCATCAGCTCAGTAACATTATATGATGACTATCAGATGCAAATAGCTACCTACTTACCTAAATATCGTCAGAAAAAAATGAAACATGTTGGATGTGCCTCTGTAATTTAAGTGTTTCCTTCCATTATCTCAGGATCCCTCTATCGATTAAAAGAAAGAATTTTGAAAATCGGTCCACAATTGGCGGAGTAATCAGTCAACATAATATTTAAAAAAAATGATTCAGTCATTATCTCCTTTTTTGAAGTCAGTTAAAACTTAAAAAGGTGCATATTATTATAAGATTTTATTTTTTACAGCTACATTTATTTTGGATGAGTGGCGGAGGATGATTCGAATTGAGTGGCATTGATGATAATACAGAATGGTGCAGCCAAGACCTTCGGTTTTAGCATTTCATTTTTTGGACTGATTTATTGCCACAGCTGCAGTTGGATTTTACAGTGTCACAATAGTTTGGATTGCATTAAAAAGGAAAAATTGGTTGATGATTTTTTTTATTGGTAGATTAATAAAAGATGTTGTTAACACATTTTTTACACCATAAATAAATAAATTACATGAGCCCACTCTTTAATTTATTTACCTAAGTAGGATTTCCTTGTTTTGACAAAGCAAAAAATATTAATTTTCAATAAAATTCTAGGTCTATATTTCATACTGAATCTAATATAAAGAACAACAGAATTGTTGTATTTGTGCATATTTTACACAAGAATGTTGGCAAACAAGCAAATAGTCTACTAGATGATCATAGTCACCTATAGTCTTCTAATGACCAAGGTGTAGGTTATTATCTTATGAATGTAGTTACAGTACCCTGAAATTTCGTATCCTTCAATATAAAACAGAAAAGCATTGCTGCTTTGCAATAACACAGAAGACCTAGTACCTCTGGTTATTTAACATAAACATTAAGAATTTGCATCAAAAACATTATCTTTCAATGGAGATTGTCCATTTTTTATGAGACTGGTCAGTCATGAACATTCCTATAAAACTATATTTTTACTTTTACATCTTATGTAAAAGAAGTTATTACCTTACGTAAAAGAATATGGGCATGATTGAGTATCAAATTGCTTAATAAATATAACTTCCTGTAAGCTTTTCAATGAATATAAACAATATGAAATAAAACAAACAATCTTCTGTATATTTGAATTTATTCTGATTCATATGTCAAATAGGTGGATGGTATGAAAAAACAGGTTTGTTGGTGATATACACGGTTATTTTTTTATCACCCTGGAAAATTTAAGGGACGCTTCACGACATGGTATTAGAATGATTTAAATATAAATAAAAAAAATAACCCCCCTCCTTAATTTTATATTAATTTTTAAAAAAATACAAAAAATGCTGCACTAGTTGAGAGCAGCATTTTTAGAGATTTTTTTTATTTTTTTTTTAATTTTTTATTTCATTTTTTAATTTTTTATATAATATTGTATGTGTCCTGAAGCATCCCTAAAATTTTCCAGGGTGATAAAAAAATAACCGTGTATATTGCCCAACCCAAAACCATGTAAGAGTCGTAATGTGAACACAATAATTCACTGTTTTTCAGTCAACAATGCATTTATAGTAATATTCTTTAATTGATTCCCTACCATTACTGTTATTATGATAAAATAATAATACAAACAAAATGTATTTTTCAGACTAACTTCCCACTGTATTTTACCCTTAGATCATTTAGCCTAATTTTACCTCATAATAATGTGCAGTTTGCTAAAGTATCCAGTGAGTTTGTAGCTGCGACTGCATACTTTCATTGTCATTAAGGTTTTGGCAGCAATATAATTTTACTGACTTGTAATCATACAAAACAAGTAAAATACCAATAGAATATATTTTAATAATATAATAGTGTCGATTAAACAAATTTCTTCATCTATTAAGTTTGCTAAAATATGATAATTATTGAATGATAATAAATAACAGTAGTACCGGTTCTTTCTTGTGCAGTAATTTCTATGTTTGGACACTTGACTGTAATTCCAGGTAAATTTTGGAACTTAAACTTCTGCAACAACAGACATATCATTAAACATCACATAAAGCCATAATAGATAATCATAATATTGTAAAATTCAAGTATTTTATATGAATATTGGTCGACGTCAGACGTCATCAGCTTTATTTTCAGTTTTAAATAAATTGCTTCATCATAAATACTCATACTGTAAAGGAGTAACATTTTTAGTTTTATTCATTCACTCACTCACTTATGCAGTTGTATATCTCCTGTAATACTACATTTGGCAGGTATCAATTTTCAGCATATTTGTCAACTCTATTGAATTAAACAAATATTATACATATTTTCCTGTGGGCCCACGGGAACAATTGAGATAATGGTGATCTAAAGCCTGAAAGAAAAAATTAATTGGTTAAATTATTTAGCTATAAAGGAAAATCCTTCAATTATAACGGATTGCACTATTTACATTTAAATTATCAATCCAATAGGTATCTTTGTGTAGCCACGTCTTTAAATAGATGGGTACTAAAAAACAAACCCATAGAAGCATATAAAATGATTATTTTTAATGGAAAATTGTTACAATGTTTACCACAACAATGTTAATACTTACAATTAAACTATAATTACTATATATTCCTATGATTTGCGCCATTAACTGGAACCATGGAGCGCTTGTCTATATCATTATTAAATCAATACATGGCCTACATTTAATAAAAACTTATTCTTTAATATAAAACTAAATAAGTGTTCGTGAATGTAATCAAACAATGATTAAAAATATAACCTATGAAATAATTTGAAGTTGATGTAGGGTAGATGCGCCTGTTTCCCGACCACTGCCAATTTTCGACCATTTAACGGTCCTCCCTTGTTAAATGATCAAAAATAGTAATATTGGTATACTTGCATCACCAAAACATAAACAAGTAGCAACCTGAATACATTGTTCCCCCCCACACACAAAAACTAGAAGAATTGAACGAAAGCTGCGAAAACTAACCAATTATTTGTCTGAGGTTAGCAGCGGAGAGCGTCACATGCGTTGAATATTAAGAAAAAAATAGTAAGGTGCCACTACTTGTACGGAAAGTTTTTAATTAATCTTAAGTAATATTGGATTATTTATTGTTTGTGCAGCTAGTTTATGACCTTTATTGTGTGGATTAATTAGATTTTAACGTAAATTTCATGACCAAATTCATGAAATGAGGTGGTCAAGAAAGGGTACACGCTTTACTCAAAAAATTCAGTTTTCGACCGGGTGGTCGAAAAATAGGTAAGGCACCTACAAATAAGATTTCTATGTTGTTTTAAAATGTATGGAAAGATATTAAATCTAATTTGATAATGTGAGCTTTATTTACATATATTATCTAATGGCCAATTTTCGTCCAATATTTTACTTTGTTAATATAAACTGAATATGACAAACAATGTTGTTGGTCGAAAATTAGAAATATGGTATGATCATCCCAGTTTCCGACTGCCTTTTTTCGTTTAGCTAAAATCAAAAGAATTGAATTAATTATTCAAAACTATTTGAATGAATTCTAATTAACTCCCACTTCTTAATCAAAATAAATTTTAGATTATGTTTACTTTTTAAATAAATACTTCGAAAATTCGAAAAGTCATGTTGGTCGAAAATTGGGTACCTACTTATAGTGTAAAATCATTCCAATTATCGACCGTTTTTTGGTTAGTTAAAGTTTAAAATTAATTAAAGCTATTTCATAAATATTATTATACATTCTAATTAGAAATTCATTGTAAAAATATTAAAATTTAATTAGTAATATTCAAGCAAGCTGGGGATGAAATGGCCCGGCCGGCCGACAACCGGTTGGGAGACATTACTTTTCTACCCCTGGCCTGCCCGTCTGGGGCATTATTGCACTTGGCGACCCCTCCGTAGAGTAAGGCCCTACGCTTGGGTCAGTGATGCTGGCTCACCGCCGTGCCAGTCTGCAGTGGGCGTACTCGGGGAATGGCTAACGCCGATCCTGATTGTGCCTCTATGGAGTTAAAAGTTCCTGGAGGGTGGTTTAGCCAGGTATGGGGTTAAACCCGAGTCCAATGGCATATCCTTGGGGCGGCCTTGTCAGCTTTTCAGTCCCTTGACGAATCGTAAAGAGATTACCCCTCCTTAAAAAAAAGGTTAGATATTGTGACCACATGAATCTGAATTAAAACTGCATGTTTTCATACTCCGGATTTGATTAGGAATAAATAGACGTCCGATTAGGACCCGTTGATGAAGTTGACCAAAGCAAACGGAGAAATCGTCGCTTCGAAATCGGAGATTCTTTCGGAAGTTAGCACTAGCACCTTCTACAGTCAGCTATACGCGTCGCACTCACCCCGTCCCGCGCCGGATGAGAAGGATCCAAGAGCCACCTTAACCCGCCATGCAACGAAGGATCTCCCAGACATCAGCCTAGACGAAATCGAGAAGGCTCTTGGGCAACTTAAAAATGGAAAAGCCCCGGGGGAGGATGGAATCACAACGGAGCTTCTGAAAGCTGCTGGCAAGCCAATACTGAAGGAGCTCCAGCGTATATTTAATTCTATTCTTTTCTCCGGGAGAACTCCTAAGGCATGGCACATGGAGTTTAGGCGTATTGTTCTTCAAGAAGGGCGACAAGACTTTGTTGAAGAACTATCGACTAATTTCACTCTTGAGCCATGTCTAAAAGTTGTTTTCAAGAGTCGTCTCGAACCGTCTTACACGAAGACTTGACGAAGCTCAACCTCCGGAGCAGGCCGGGTTCCGACGGAGTTATAGCACCATAGACCACATTCACACAGTAAGGTAGGTTATACAGAAGACCAATGAGTATAACCAACCCCTGTGCATGGCATTTGTGGGCTATGAGAAAGCTTTTGACTCCGTCGAGACCTGGTCTGTTCTAGAGTCTTTGCAGAGGTGCCAAGTTGATTGGCGATATATCGAAATGCTGAGATGTTTGTATGACGCTGCTTATATGTTCGTCGTTGTCCAGAATGGTCAAACTGAGCCTATCCTCCTGTGACGTGATGTGAGGCCGGGGGATGTAATATCAACGAAACTCTTTTCTCCGCTGCGCTGCAGGATGTATTCGGAGCGCTCAACTGGACAGGACGTGGCATTAATATAAACGGCGAGTGCATCTCACACTTACGATTAGCGGACGATATCGTCATTATGGCTTAAACTCTGCAAGACTTACAAGAGATATTGAACAGCCTGGTTGAGTCTTCCGAACGCATCGGTCTCTGGATAAACTTGGATAAAACCAAGGTCATGTTCAACGAGCTCGTTGATCTGGGACAGGTTGTAGTAAATGGAGTATCTCTCGAAGTTGTACAGGAATATGTGTACCTAGGGCAAACTCTTCAACTAGGCAGAAACAACTTCGAGAGGGAAGCCAACAGAAGAATTCGGCTGGGCTGGGCAGCATTTCGTAAGCTTCGACATGTCTTCTCGTCACCCATTTCTCAGTGTCTTAAGTCGAAAGTCTTCGACCAGTGCGTCCTCCCAGTAATGACATACGGTGCCGAGACGTGGATACTCACGGCTCGACTAGTCCACCAATTTAAAGTCACTAAGCGTGCTATGGAAAGGGCTATACTCGGAGTATCTCTGAAAGACCGTATCAGAAATGATGTGATCCGTCAGAGAACCAAAGTCACCGACATAGCCCACCGAATTAGTAAACTGAAATGGCGGTGGGCTGGCCTAATGAGCCGCAGAACTGACGGCCGTTGGAGTCGTAAGGTGCTTGAGTGGAGACCGCGACTCGGTAAATGTAGTGTGGGACGCCCTGCGACAAGATGGGATGACGATATATGTAGGCTGGCTGGAGTGGGCTGGATGAGAGTAGCCGAAGATCGGGAACGGTGGCGTGCATTAGGGGAGACATATGTCCAGCAGTGGACGAGTGTAGGTCGATGATGATGATTAGGACCCGGGTTCAAATAGACACAGCCTTAATAAATATTAAAAGCTGATTATTGTAGTATTTTTATTTAAAAAAAATATATATTCTATCATACTTTTATTCATAAAAATCTTTCTTAATTAATTGGTCGAAAACTGGTCAACAGATGGACGAAAACTAGAATTTTTGGTCGAAAACTGGTAAAATCGGCAATTTGACGCTTGGATTTAATAATAAAAAAACTGTTAATTTGACTATTATAAAATATATAATTATTAAAAATAGACTATATGAGGAGTTACCACAATTTATTTTAATACAAAATACATGTCAGAACACACATATTTTTATTCCCAAAGTTGGCAACTCCACTAATTGGTCGAAAACAGGCTAATCTACCCTATAAGCCGACTAAATTAAATCTTTCCTATCAATATGGTAAGAAACCGAATTGAGCTACCTTTTTGCGAGGACGGATTATAGCGTATTACCAACATGACGACAACAAATAATTACCTGTAGGTAGTCTGTATCCTTTGTATCGTTTACTATACTATCGAGCTAACGTTACGAAGTCAGGTAAATGCAAAAGTAACTCATGGTACGGTCACTATCGAAAACGATATCGTCTGCGTTAACACGTTAGCGACTGTAGTTAACTACAGTGTGCAATCGATGGCAACTCATGGTAGAGGTACAGGTACCTTGTGAATGTTTTCCTATTGATTACCTGATTAAGCTTTTTATAAGAATGCGTAGGTATTTACTACGCGCTGAAGTTTAATAACCGAAACTTCAAATCATCTACAAAATCGCCATCTTTTATAAATATCAGACATTTGTAAATATTTCTGTTGAATTGAAACCTTTTAAATAAAAATGATTGAATACTTTAAAATTCTTTTTATTCGTAATATTCATTACATGTCAAAGCTAATACAATATAATGTATCGAGTTTCTAAAGCTGTCATTGTACTCGTAGTGCAATTTTGAAACTCTGTAAGTATGGGATTTTTTTTGTCAAGTCGGGAATAATTTGAATTATGAGAAACTTTGGTACTGCTATATATACTTTTATCAACCTTTGTCACTGTTCCATATAAAATTTAAATACCTACAATCGACGACACGACGACTCGACGACACGGTTAGCGCAGAGGTCGAGTGATCGCCTACTGTGCAACGGGTCGCGGGTTCGATTCCCGCATGGGACAGATATTTTGTATGGCCTACAGAAATTTGTTCCGGTCTGGGCGTATGTGCATGTGATATTCTATGTTTGTAACTGCACCCACGACACAGGAGAAAATCCTAGTGTGGGGCGACGTTTTTAAAAAAAGAAAAAAAATCAATAGGTACTTAATTAAAATTATGAAACAACAGATTTTTTTCAAGTGAAAACGTTGGTCTGATAGTAAAAAGTGAGCTTAGGTTTTATCCATTAGTACATTCATAACTTCAACTCTTGCAGCCTTACAAATAAACGTGGCATAAAGTTAAACTCGAGAATAAGCAAAATGTCTACAAATAAACCAAGAATAACTTATACTGAGTATAACATTGACATTTCTATTGATACAAACGTTATTCCGAAGTTATACCAGCCCGCACCCTTGTATAAACCTAGTATAACTCGATTTGTACTTGTTTGCTATGGTCATTTGAGGTTATAATATTTAAATACAGTTAATGAATACACTAAAGTAGTCTTTATTCACTGTTAAAAATTAACAAAGTTCAAATGAGATCAATCATCATCATCGTTTCAGCCAAGAGACGCCCACTGATGGTCATAGCCGTCCCCCAAGGATCTCCATACCGATCGCTCCTGCGCCTCCCGCATCCAGCGGCTTCCCGCGACCTTCATCAGGTCGTCGGTCCACCTTTTGGGGGGCTTACCAACGCGGCGTCTCTTACGGATCTCATCATTACTGATGTGTTCACGTAAAGGAACTCCGAGCATAGCCATCTCCACCCCCCACCCCTCCTCCCCCAAATTAATGAGATCAATACAGTTAAGAATTTCGTCGGAGCTGATAAGAGTCAAAGTGGTCAAAGCGTCAATATGGTACGTTGGAGACACGGGTTCGATCCCCGCCCGAGACGAAATTTATTTATTGATTTATTCAGCATTTTTGAAAAAAAAATCAAAGTTCTTTATCGAAATTTAACTATATTCAAATTAATATAATTATTTACACGAAAGTATCACCAAATATACTAATATAGAAATGAAACCAATCAACAAAACGGTCGCCCGGTCGAAAAACTGACAGCTTTCACAGATAAGATGTTACTTTTTTGTACATTTCTCTTTGATTGCGCTGTTGCCATATTGTGCATTTTGATAGATCGGAAGAATAGCTATACCGAAGATAAACCTCGTTTATTTGTCAAAAAATATTCTAGCGTTATTCTCGTTTTATACTAAGTATAACTATACCTAGTATAAGGGTGGAATAAATTAGTTATAACTCATTTTTATTTGTAAGACTGTTGGACTATAAACGTAGGTACGATACCTAAATTACAAACCATTTTTGTACATTGAAATTCGAAACATTTTAATGATTTTGTTCTCGAAGTGTAGGGATTAAGCTCAATTAATCTAAAAATAGGCAGGTTCTTATAACTGCGGAATCAAAAAAACTAAAAAGGTGCGTACTATTGCTAAAGATAGTCGCTCGCTCGCTACACTTGAAGTACAAAATCAATAAGACTCGGTGTATGCTCAGTTTCTCATTTAATGTAAAATATGGAGGTACCTATATAAAAAATATTGTAGTGGTAACCATACGTCCATGTGGTGACTCTAGCGGCGTCCGCAGACTACTGCGGGGCGTTACAGGGGGAAGGGCGCTGTAGGTATGCAAATAGCGGCATTTGGCGCACCAACAAAGGAGATTCGCTTCTATACTCGTATTATTAGTTATTCTTATGGTTCTGAGTAGTCAAACAAAGTTAGCGAATGAAAGGGGTGATTTGCTAATATCAGAATGGACTTACACCGATATTAGCAGCTCCAGTTTCAAAAACTGGCCAAGTGCGAGTTGGACTCGCGCATCAAGGGTTCCGTACAAACTTACCGAAGTATACAGGATTATTTTTTTATCACCCTGGAAAATTTAAGGGACGCTTCACGACATGGTAGTAGAATGATTTAAATATGATTAAAAAAATAACTCGCATATTTAATTTTATAAAATATCCAAAAATGCTGCACTATCTGAGAGTAGCATTTTAAGAGATTTTTTTATTTTTTTTAACTTTTATTTTTAATTTTTTGTCATGTTATTTATTTTTTATAAATAATGGATGTGTCCTAAAGCGTCCTTTAAATATTCCAGGGTGATAAAAATAACCGTTTACAAGTTCCTAACTATGTATTCTTCGTCTATGATATGTACGTATTCGCAGTTTTCAGATTTTTTTCTTAACATGTGCTATAAGACCTTAGTTCCTTCTTGCCAAATTTCATGATTCTACGCCAACTGTTCTCATCTTTGCCAGCTTCTTCCACTGGACCACATTCAACAGGGAGCGACTCGAATCGTCGACTGCCAGGAAATTTCAAATCGGCTTGATACCTTGACACTGCGTAGAGATGTCGCCTCACTATGCATCTGCTATCGCATTTATTACGGGGAATGCTCCGAGGATTTCTTCGGAGTCATACCTGCCGCCTCTTTCCGCCAGCGTTCCACGCGACAATAAATCCATGCCCATCATTTAGAATTAGATGGTTGGCAGTCCACAACTGTGCGTTTCTCTCGAAGTTTTTTTTACATTGCCAGGCCAAGCTAGTTTGATATAAATTACAGCATGATAATCCTACGCGTTCCCGAGGAAAATGGTCTTGACAGACTGCAGACATAGACAGACGGACGGACAGTCAGGCGGACAGCAAAGTTCCGTTTGCCTTTTGAGGTATGGAATCCTAAAAAACTCAATATAATATAAATTATCTTAAATGAAGTGTTTCGAATAGAAAAACCACTTTGAAAAATAATGAGCAAAGTACTTTGGTCCATTATTAAAAATTTTTGTTATTAATTTTTGAAATTAAGAGAGGAGGAGGGGAGCTACTCCCCCTTCTCGGCGATGCGTAGTTTTCGAGATATTAATTTTTAAAATTTCCACAAACCTAATCTCAAAATGTATGGGAAAAGGTTGGTTTGTGTATTAATCATGGTTGTGCCGCACCTTGAACCTATTTAAGAATTAGATGATGTTAAAATTGGAAGATCATTTCAGTGGTATAGGTTCCCATAGAATAGTAGGTATGACGCTGCGCTCGCTTCGCTCGCTCCGCTACGCATGGTCATGATCTGAATATTTTTTTTTAAGGCGGGGGAATCTCGTTACGATTCAACAAGGGGCTAAAAGCTGACAAGGCCGCCCCAAGGATATGCCATTGGACTCGGGTATACACCCCATACCTGGCTAAACCACCCTCCCAAGCAACTTCTACCTCCATAGAGACACAATATCGGGATAGGTGTTAGCCATTCACCGAGTGCGCCCCCTGGAGAATAGGCCCGACGGTGAACCAGCCTTGCTGACCCAAGCGCTAGGGCGTACTCTACGGGGGGGTCGACAAGTGCAATAATTCGACCCCCCAGACGGGCAGGCGGAAACATTGCAGCCTACCGCGCGGCCAACGCAGCTGCAGAAGCACATAAAAAACCGGACTACATTCACTATCCCATAAGCTACGTCAAAAGACACCTTAGATCAATAACACGCCAACTTGCTGAGGAAAGATACACAATCGCGAACAAGGCAGCACACACAAAACTCCTCCTTCCCGACCTCGACTCCATCCGATCATTCCTAGAACACGTTCCTAGCTCTTTCCATACCACACAATTCCTCACTGGGCACGGAGCTTTCAAAAGCTACCTGCACAGATTCCACCTCACTAACAATGATTTCTGTCCCTGCGATCACAGCACACCTCAAACTCCTGACCATCTTCTCACCCAGTGCCCTCGATTCGCGCTTATCAGACACGACCACACACAAATCTGCAACAGCCACAACATCACACCTTTCGACCTCTCGTACATCTTGAGTAACAAAAGATGCCTAATCTCATACGGCAATCTCATTAAACACATCACAGTACACCTAAAACAGTTCAACACCGATAATGACAACTTAACAAACAACCACACTCATACATCCACACCTACATAACCACCAAAGAAACACACACCCCATTTATTCACACAAGCGTCCGTACACTCTACACAATATCCCTTTACCACGGTAATAGTATATACAGTAGAATGACTTCCATAGAAACGGTCGAAACACGCGCTATGCCTACGCGCGTCGATCTGTAGGGTTACTCTTGAACCAAATCCAATCGATCGGCATTGAGATTGTGATTTTTTGGACGCTTATTTAGCAACACTAGCGACAAAGTGCATCCGTATTTTGGGCAAATTAGATAGCGCCGAGTTTGGTTCACTCAAAATCAGCACAATACGGTTACAATGTTGTGCCAATGTGGAAAATCAAGCGTACAAAAAATCACAATCTCAATGTCGATCGATTGGAAATGGTTCAAGAGTAACCCTACTGGATCGCACTTGGATCGCATAGCTACAAGGGCTGTTACGAATGCAGTTCGCCGCAGGGCGTACGCACGAGTCAAACGGAGCGCACGGTCGGTAAGCGAGCAGCCCTATCGCGGGCCACGCACCATGCGATGCCGAGCGGCCGTAGGTATAAAATTTCAAAAAGGGGCCGAGTCCACCTCCTACTGTGTATACTATTACCGTGCCTTTGCACACACTTGTCTTATCACTGTTTACCTATCCGGTGAATCATCATCATCACAGCCCATATACGTCCCCACCGAGGGGCTCGAGCCTACCCTATGTTAGGGTGATTAGGCCTTAGTCAACCACGCTGGCCCAGTGCGGATTGGTCGACTTCACATACATCATTGAATTTCTTCGCAGATGTAAGCAGGTTGCCTCACGATGTTTTCCTTCACCGTAGGAGCGTTAGAAAAATGTACATATGAAATTCAAAACGAAAAACACATTGGTACATGGCGGGTCTCGAACCCCGACCCCCCGATTGGAAGGCAAGTGCCGAGTCCACTGCGCCACCGACGCATGAATACATTTAGCTATTAGAGCTCACCATCAACCAAATCAATGTTTAGGGAGTTAATAACCGCAGGTGTCTTAGATCTGCCCTCGGAGGCGCCCCTTGAAGCAGTGCAACCGTAGAAGCTTAGGTCTGCCCTAGAAACATTACTTGAGTTTCGCATTCGGCTTATACCAGTTAAATCAACATAAAAGTCCATCACACATTAACAACCATTATTGTAAATATGTCAAGCCCATAATAGTTATAAGTTATGTAAGTATGTAACCATACGTTATGTAACCAGTGGAACCAGTGTTCTGCCCCCGGGGGTAGTGCAACCAGCGGAAAGGACTGGCCTTGCCCTCAGGGACAGTGCTGCCGGGTGAGGTGCCCCCGGGGATGACGCTGCCGGTGGCGGTGCTGCCGGGGATGGCGCTGCGGGTGGCGGTGCTGCCGGGGGTGGCGCTACCGGGTGCGGTGCCCCCGGGGGCAGAGCAACCGGCGGAAAGGACTAGTCTTGCCCTCGGGGGCAGTACTGCCGGGTGCGATAACCCTGGGGGCAGAGCAACCGACTGAAAGGACTGGTCTTGCCGTGGGGGCGGTGCTGCCAGCGGCGGAGGGACCGATCGATCGGTTGCCCCCAAGGCCCAAGTTAAGACTGTAAGTGCCTGATGTGCTTAGCAGGGAACAACACTAACCGTCCCTGCTGATCACAACAGACACCCCGGAGTGGCCCGTGTTGGTCAGATGTATACCGTTCGCACCGACGATCGCGGGTCATATCCACATATTGTATTCCATAATTATGTAATAACTCCAAGGAACCAACCAACTCATGTAAACAGAAACCAATTTAAAAAAAAAACATGTCTCACAACCGGTTGCCGGCCGGCCGGGCCATTTCATCCCCAGCTTGCTTAAGGGAGTTGGTGGCGCGCGTCCAGGAACGCGCGCATCCTCCTACCCAACCGTCTGCGCCGGAGCGGTGCAGCGAGAGGATCAACCTCTCGCGCCCGCTCCGCGCTGGCCAGCGTGACGGGCGCAGCCCTACCTAGGCCCAGCGCGTGAGCTAATACGTCGCGCTGAGGTCGCCAGGCCGGGCACTCCGAGAGGGTGTGCCCGGCCGTGTCGTCGGGGATTTCTAGTCGCTCACATAGTAATTTAGTTGCACGTTTTAAATTTTAATGTTCAAAATCGATTAGGTAGGTATTCATCTTAACTCACTTTTTGTAAGCTGTTTCTGGATTTTATTATTAATTAATATTCGTCGTCAGTTTAGTTATTTTTTCGCTTACTTAAATGCATACCGCTCAAGTTATTAAAATAGTATCTCATCATCAGTCGCTAAGTAGGCTACCTACCTGTTTTTTTATTCGATCGGTTTATTACCTATTTCCCTTTTCAAAATCCGAGTTGGCAAAGCAGCTGAACTGAAAGGTTCGTTTCTTTCTCTGTCTGTTCGTTCGCGCCAGTTCAGTTCAGTAGTTCACCCGCCGAGCCAGTCAAGGAGTCCAGTCCGTCAGGCAGGACCGGAGACCGGCCGGACCGTCAGTCAGTCCGCCGGCCGGCGTTGCATCGAGTGAATGTGCGTAGAGAGAGCGCATTTCATTCAGTCATCCTACGACCAACCAACCGCGTATTCCGACTACGTTTGTGTAAGCCTAACTAAACAATAACATCAGTGAATAAAGTGGACAAACAAGTGAACTGCGATGTTTTAATGAGTGTAAACAAAATATATGTATAATAGGCAGTTGAACGAATCTTTCTAAATCTCCGTAGCCGATCGTCCGTTGCGTGAGTATTCTAAAGTACCTATATCTTTAACTAACTGTAGTTATCATGCTTGTTCTTAGATGTCCATAGTTGTTTTGCAGAAAAAACCTGTTGGTGAATTTGATTTATTAGATGAATTGGCTTTTTGGGTAGAAAATGACGAAATGAGGTCTGTTTTAAACTTATGACCGGCAAAATTTGCCTACTGCCTACTGACAACAAAACAAAACCTTTGGATAATTTTAATTTCATAACACACTTAGGTATACCTACCTATTCGATAAAGTCGTTTTAATTTTCTAAGCTTAAGAAAATAGACAGACAAAGTAAAATGAGATATGGTAGATTTACTAACTAAACCCATTTACCTACTCGACGTAGCCTTGGTAGGTACGTACCTACCTACTGTAGGTCAGATACAGTATAGGTACAGTACAGTAGCGAATAGTGGCCGGCCACTGGCCATTGACCTACTTAAAATTTTATACACATTGTTAAGTTATAGGTACCTAATCGTGGCGGTTGGGTAGGAGGAGGCGACACGGTTAGCGCAGAGGTCGAGTGATCGCCTACTGCGCAACGGGTCGCGTGTTCGATTCCCGCACGGGACAAATATTTTGTATGGCCTACAGAAAGTTCCGGTCTGGTCGTATGTGCGTGCACGTGATAGGTAGGTATTCTATGTTTCTGGCGCAGAGGGAGGCTCTGCGTCAGTGGGGTGTGGCACTCGCCTCCCCAGCTGCCGGCCACCGGACGATCGACGCGATCCGTCCGGTGTTGGAGGAGTGGGTTGGGCGCCGGCAGGGCAGCCTCACGGTGCAGGTACTGACCGGGCATGGCTGCTTCGGTCACTACCTGCACCAAGTCGCGCGTCGGGAGGAAACGCCGCGGTGTCACCACTGCGACGCTCCCGACGATACTGCCGAGCACACCTTGTTGGTGTGCCCGGCCTGGCGACCCCAGCGCAGCGAACTTAACGCTGCGCTGGGAGGCGGAGACCTCTCGCTGCCGAGCATGGTCGTGGCCATGCTCCGCGGCGAGGCGGAATGGGAGGCTGTGGCCTCTTTCTGCGAAGAAGTAATTTCGCAGGAGGCTGCGGAGAGGGAGCGGGAGGAAGATCCCCAAGCCGCTCCCCTCCGCCGCAGACGGATTCGCGCAAGCAATGCCCGTCTAATGACCCTGCCGTGGAGGCCTGCGTGCATGGTTGGCCCCGTGCACGCCGCCGTAAGGCCTTCCGTCTGGGGATTGCTCTGGTGTACTCGGGCAATCCGCCCTCGGCGATAGCCCGGACCGGTGGTCGGGCTTGCCCTGGCGCGCTGGTAGTGGTAGTTGCAGTGTGGACCTTACCATGCGCGCCCACAAGGGCAGGGAGAACACCGGGGGGTTTTAGTGGGTCGGCCTGGAACTTCGCCGGGCCAGCCCCACACACGCCTGCCGTCTAGCCAACGGCGGGTACGATGCGCTTACGCATTTCCCCCCGACAAAAAAAAAAGGTATTCTATGTTTGTAACTGCACCTACGACACAGGAGAAAATGCTAGCCACCCGACCCGCGTGGGCGACATTTTTTTTAAAGAAAAAAAAATGTAATGGAGATAGGTTAGGTAGGCCTACGTACCTCAGCGGAGCGGGCGCGAGAGGACGACCCTCTCGCCGCACCGCTCCGACGCAGGCGGTTCGATAGGAGGCCAACTCCCTTAAGCAAGCCTGGGATGAAATGACCCAGCCGGCCGACAACCGGTCGGGAGACATTACGTTTCCATCCCTGGCCTGCCCGTCTGGGGAGTCGTATTATGGCACTTGGCGACCCCTCCGTAGAGTAGTCCCAGCGCTTGGGTCAGCAGTGTTGGCTCACCGCACTCCCTGGAGACAGGCCCAAGCACAGAACACATACCTATGTTCTGTAGGCCCAAGCCTGTCTCCAGGGGGTGCGTTCGGGGAATGGCTGGCGCCGATCCCGATCGTGCCTTTATGGGGGTAGAAGTTGCTGGAGGGTGGTTTAGCCAGGTATTATGGGGCTTATACCCGGGTAATGGCATAGCCAAGGGGCGGCTTTGTCAGCTTTTCAGTCCCTTGTTGAATCATAAAGAGATGCCCCCGCCAATAAAAGCCTACCTACGTTTACCGAGCTCCTAAAAGCAAACATTAGGTGTAAATACGCTTCGTTTCGGCAGGTTGTTGCGAAAATCTAAGTCAATACGATTGCTTAAAAACAACGGTTGTTGAATTTGTTGATACGCGAAAAACTAGACCGATAATAGGTAAGTAGTTACATAGCATATACCTAATAATTACATGCTTATATAGTTTTTCATATCATAAGCAGTAAATAAATGAATAAATAAAGCAGTAAATGAACCTAGGTTCATAAATATGTTTTGACTTACAGACAAAAACATTATTGTTTTTTAATTTTTAGGCATTAGCCTAGAGTGCCTGTTTGATACACTACAGCAACACACTTTTCTTACCCAATGATAGGTATTATCCTTATCCTTAGTTCCTTACGACGACACGGTTAGCGCAGAGGTAGAGTGATCACCTACTGCGCAACGGGTCGCGGGTTCGATTCCCGTACGGGACAAATAATTTGTATGGCCTACAGAAATTTGTTCCGGTCCGGGCGTGTATGTGCATGTGATATTCTATGTTTGTTACTGCGCCCACGATACAGGAGAAAATCCTAGTGGGGCTACGTTTTTTTTTAAAAGTCCTCTACACTAAATGGGTTGTCAGAGAACTTATTTTTTTAATAGCAAAACAGCCTATCGGGCCTACACCTCACAATACTACAACAATTCAATTCGATATTACACAAAGTTCTCATTACAGTGCAGACATTTTACTATCTTCTAGTTCCTCGAAGTGACTATTCTATTAAACACCCTTATTCATTGAACGATAAAGCTCAATATCGTACGACTTGATGGTCGATCAAAGATTTGATCGCCATTATAGATTTGATTCTCGGTTTGATCTTGTAATTGAAACCTCGGCTCGTATGTAAAACCGCTCGAATTGAACATTTAAGTACCATGTCGTGTTGTAGCGATATGAAGTTATTCACCAGTTTCAATGATAGCTTTTTGATGTTATTATGCAATGGTACTTTTCTAATCGGGAGGTCCGTGGTTCGATCCTGCCATGTGTTTTTCGTTTTTCGATTTTCATATGTACATTTGCCGACGCTCCTATGGCGAAGGAAAACATCGTGAGGCAACCTGCATACATCTGCGAAGAAATTGAAAGGTCTATGTGAAGTCGACTAATCCGCACTGGGCCAGCGTGGTTGACTAAAGCCAACCCTAACTTAGGATAGGCTCGAGCCCCTCGGTGTGTCTCTGAGCTGCTATGACGATGATGATGATGATAGGGGTGTGCAAGGGGGGTACATCCCTAAACAAATTCAGTTTTGCTCGTCTTATTTGATTGTGTGCGACGAGACTGGGTGTATTGCATTACGTCAGCTTACAAAATGTCTCGCTCAGTTCAAGAGAATTGATCAAACCATTTATCCAAGGTGAATATAACTACTCGTATGTATATTGGTATTAAACTGTAATACAACTTGGGTCGCTTAGGTAATCGCCATTTTGAATGAGGACGTTGGTAACTGGAGCCGCTTTCTCAGTCTATTGGTTGAGCTTGAGAGCTAGACAGTCCTCCTAGTGGGGACGGAAATGGTCCCGAAAGATTATTCTGGAGCATTCCGCTAATTTGAACATATACGTACTTTGCAACCCAGTAGTGTCCTTATGGAACAACTTATTAACTATTGGTTGTTGTAGGCATGCGAAGCCACTTATTCAAGAAATAGTTCACACTATTAACTTTAACTGCCACATAATTTTATTATAACCGAATTTGTGTATGTCTGTTTTTATACGGCTTTGATGAGTGTCTGAATGAGGTATCACTAAGCAAGGATTTATCAAAATTTTCACAGGAGCTTCCTGAAATGTACATCCAAAAAATAAGGAATTTACAGTATTGAGCTTTATTATTAAGCGAAACGAAGTTCGCGGGCACAGCTAGTATATTATACATATGTATGCTTGCAATTCAGGTATATTGTTTCAGACAAAAAAAAACTTCATTTAATTATTTCAATTACCTAATTACTAAAATTAAACTGTTTTATTATTTACCACACGAATCTTGAAAAGGAATGTAGGCATGTGAAAGTATTACTGCTCCATTTTTATAAAGCATCGCAGAAATTCCATCAGACTATCTGGCATTAATATTACGAGTTTAATGAAAGCGAAAAATACCTTTCATTATGTATTCTGAGAAGATTGAATCAACGCTGGCGTAAAAAATAAATTTGTGATTCCTGGAATGGATAACTTAAGTTTCTGGGTTAGGGAATATTACGTGCGTCCGTTTTGTAATGGCCTTTAATCTCGCAAGGTTTGAAATAATGAGAAAAAATATTTTCGTACTCAATTTCAGAAAATCGTTATCAGATTTCTTTGCTTCGTTTCCTTTCACTTCCGTGAGTGCAACTTTGTCATTTAGCTTAATTTCACAGATTTTAGCATGTCTAATATCCAACAGAACTTGTCTGAACAAACTCAAAGCTATCGCGATGCTTACAGGGTATCCCCAAAGGCACACTAGGTCACACGAGACAATACAATATGACTATGTATTTGCCAATTTTCATATGAAATTTTCCAGGTCATAATGAGGTGGGAGAGCTATGCTTATAGAAAAAAATGTTTTATTGGTGTTCAACGAAAGTTATTAGGTGTGGCAGACCCCAGCTGGGCCACAAAAAAAACTGAAAAATAGATTGAGTATGCTTATAATGTCTAGAGTTTGTCGGCAAGTTTCAGAGATATCTGGCTCAGCCTGGGTAACGTTAAGGCGGCTTCCCACGGCGCGCGATTCTACGGGCGCCCTAAGGCGAGCTCGGGCTGCCGCGCCGTGGGAAGGGTGTCGCCCGTGACGGCGCGAGGTGGCCTGAGCTTGCCCGCGTATCCGCTGGTCGGCGGCGCGTGATTTCGAGGGCGCCCTCGGGTGAGTTCGCGCCCCGACGCGCCGTGGGAAAGGTGCCGTCCGTAGCGGCCCGAGCTCGCCCGTGCGTATCCGCTGATTGTCGGTAACTTCAAAGGCATGGCGCGAAGGCTCGGGCGATTGCCTGTAGTGGCCTGTGGCGGCCCGAGGTGGCGCGTGCGTCTGGCTGGCCAACATACGTCATTTTCTGCTTGGTTATTTAACAAAATCAGCTTACACATGCGTTCCGTTATATCTGAAACATAAAACTATGTTACTTTGAGTCGACAAAATAATTAAAACTCATTTTGTGGTTTATGAAACCACGCTGCAAGTGATTTTTTTTTTGGATCGTAGGTATTTAATGAAAATGTATTATTGGCCTTGGCTGCTTTGCCGAGCACTTTTGCTTTCACTTGTCTTTTGCTTTACTCCAATCCGCACTGAGCTAGCGTGTTTGACTAAGGTCTAAGCAACTTAGGGTGGGCTCGATCAACAATCTGTAATTAGTTCCAGATGGCATAGCTTGTGTCAAACAAAAATGTTAGAAATTATTATAACGCATTCTGTAGAAATAAAATCGTCAGTAACTTCTCAATGATTTAATTTAAAATAAAATATTGTTTTCGAACTAAATTCGATAACTTGTTGAATGTTCAATCTAGTCTGCTGCAAAAGCAAATAAATGTGCTCAACATTTTTTTTAAAACACGTCGCCCCACACTAGGATTTTCTCCTATGTCGTGGGTACAGTTACAAACATAGAATATCACATGCACAGTATACGCCCAGACCGAAACAAATTTCTGTAGCCCATACAAAATATTTCTCCCGTACGGAAATTGGACCTGCGACCCATTGCGCAGTATGCGATCACTCGACCTCTGCGCCAACCGTGTCGTCAACGTCAAATTGACCACGTCAATACGTAGTAATTAAAAATCCGACAATAGACGTCAGTAATTTACGTCCGGTAAACGGAATGATTGATTTTGTTTTGTTTTTTGGGTCTGTATTTCATTATAATATCTATCATAATATGTTTCATATTTTTGAAATATGTGCAATCGCATTAAATTTTCAATTTTCGGATCGAAACATTGCTCTGCCCACATTAGCATGTTTTGACGTGTTTTGCTTTTCTTGAAATATTCCTTATTTAATTTTTAATCTTCGTGTGGTCGAAGTCTTTAATGTTTCTTCTGATATTCGCTAGATGGCGATGTATGAAATTGATAATAAAAATTAAATAATCTGAAACCCTGCTAGTTTGATAACTAACTACCTAGTTAACTTTTTTGATTATTATTGTTTTATAATTTTATGCTTCAGCTTTCCACTCGCGACTTCGTCCGCGTTATTTGTTTTCCCGTGGGAATTTTATATTTTCCCGTAGGAAAATTACCCTATGTCCTTCCCCTGGTCTCGAACTATCCCTATACCAACTTTTATCAAAATCGGTTCCGTAGTTTCGAAGCCTATTCAATACAAACAAACGAACAAACAATCAAATTTTTCCACTTTATAATATTAGTATAGATATAAACCTAGGTTTTATTTATTCACAGCTCTGTTTTTGCTTGGGGCTAAGTCACCATACCGTACACCATACAAAAAAACAATTTATAAAAAAAAAACATAATAAATAAACAACGTTCTACACCAGAATCGAACCACTATCCCACAGATTTAGAGACGAAGCTCTGACTAATCCCGACCTATATGAAGTTGTGAAATTAAAGATCTCATATTTTTGTGTAATGCGATATATGCGATTGATGGACGAAAAAATTTGAGGCGATGTAAAAGAAGTTTTATTTTAAAATCTTAATCTGCTTTTGTTGAATGATGACATCCACCAGCGTCTTCTCTTCTGGTTCTTTTTATTACGTAAGTAATATCCACTGAATAATATGAATGAGGCTGCAGAAATAGCTACGCGTTCTTCACATGACATTTTCGAATAGCAGTTCAAACTGGACTAGATTACTCGTGAACCGCGTTTCTATTTCTTTCTAGCTGCCCGCCCCGGTCCCGCACGGGTATACCAAAAACCTACCGCATACCCACCTACATAAATATTTTCTTACAAACCTTGTCCTAACAACAACGAATATATAAAACCAAGAATCATGCAATTTGGTTCAGTCGTTCGAAAGTTATGGGCGTACATACGTACATACATTTCGAAGTTCCATTTTTATTTATATAGATATACAAGATTATTTTTTAGTTAGTACAGAATTTGAATTTGTACGATCAACCACGGGCGCGATCCGAGGTGGAGCGAACTTGCCCGTGGCCAGGTGCTCTATTTTTGAATCATTCGTCCGGCTTCGAGCGCTTTTCAAGCGTCATCTGTGCTCGATTCCTATTGATTTTCGTTTTTCTTGCGATGAAAATCAATAGAACATTACGACGAAGATCAATATTGTTTTTATTTTCGTCGAAAACAAAACAAAAAAATAAGTAGAAATCGAACACTGACGAGCACTCGATGCAGGAAGAATGATTTAAAAATAGGGCCCCAGAGGCGCCCGTGGAATGACAGGCCGTGGGAAGCCACGCGCCCGAGGTGGCGCGAGCTCGCCTGTCGTCCGGGCTCGTCCGTAAAAATCGGCGCGGCCTGATGGCGCCCGCTAAAACACAGGCTGTGGGAATCCGCCTTTACCCTTTTTTTTTTTTTTTTGAGGCGGGGGAATCTCTTTACAATTCAACAAGGGGCTGAAAGCTGACAAAGCCGCCCCAAGGATATGCCATTGGACTCGGGTTACCTGGGTAACCCCATACCTGGCTAAACCACCCTCCAGAGCAACTTCTACCTCCGTAGAGACACACTCGGGATCGGCGTTAGCCATTCCCCGAGTGCGCCCCCTGGATTGTAGGCCTGACGCAAGCGCCAGGACTTACCTCTACGGGGGGGTCGACAAGTGCAATAATTCGACCCCCCAGACGGGCAGGCCAGGGGTAGAAAAGTGTCTCCCGACCGGTTGTCGGCCGGCCGGGCCATTTCATCCCCAGCTTGCTTAGGGGAGTTGGTGGCGCGCGTCCAGGAACGCGCGCCTCCTCCTACCCAACCGCCTGCGCCGGAGCGGTGCGGCGAGAGGGTCAACCTCTCGCGCCCGCTCCGCTGCCTCCTTCTGCGAGATCACTTCCTCGCAGAAGGAGGCGACAGCCTCCCACGCCGTCGCGCTGGTCAGCATCTCGCGTGCGACGCTGGCCAGCACGACGGGCGCACCCCTACCTAGGCCCAGCGCGAGGGCTAATGCGTCGCGCTGGGGTCGCCAGGCCGGGCACTCCGAGAGGGTGTGTTCGGCCGTGTCGTCGGGAGCGCCGCAGTGGTGGCACTGCGGCGTCTCCTCCCTCCGTGCGACATGGTGCAGATAATGGCCGAAGCAGCCGTGCCCGGTCATCATCTGCACCATCCGGTAGGTGAGGCTGCCCTGCCGGCGCCCAACCCACTCCTCCAACACTGGACGAACGGCCTCGATCGTCCAGTGGCCGGCAGCTGGGTGGGCGAGCGTCTCGGCCCACTGGCGGAGAGCCTCCCTCTGCGCCAGGAGCCTTGTGCACGCCACCTCCTGCGGGAGGGGGCGCTCCCCCCGACTCCTCGCTGCCACCCGATGTCGGTGCACGGCCGCAAGGACGCGTGCCTCGACATCCCACGGAGGCGAGCCCGCTAGAACGCAGGCCGCCCCGTGAGAGACCGTGCGGTAGGCCCGCACGGCCCGGGTGGCAATGACCCTCTGCGGCCTACGCAGGAGGGCCACCGTTCGGGGAGCGAGACGCTCCGCCCAAATCGGGGCTCCGTACAGCGCCATCGACTTTATCACCGTCTGATAAAGTCGACGGCTCGCTGCGCCTGGTCCCCCCACGTTGGGGAGGACCCGTCCGAGGGCTGCCGCGGCGGCACACAGCCTTGGGGCGAGGAGCTTAAAGTGCTCCCCGAAATCCCATCGGGGGTCCAGCACCAGACCGAGATACTTCATCGAGCTCTCGATCTGGACTTGCACCCCCTCTACTCGGACACGGAGCCCCGCCTGGGGTCTGCGGCGACGCGGCGGCCTGAACGAAAGCCGCCTTTACCCTAGCTAAGCCACATCACGGATCTCGAAAACGAAAATACATAGCGAAAATCTGATTGCTGATATAGATAGGTGGCAGTTTGTCGGACAAGTTTCAGTGCTTATCGGGCTCGCGTTTAAGGGGACTGTGTGGCCTAGCTGCCGCTATAATAGCGGCATACTGAAACAATCTATTTTTCACAGTTTTTTTTGTGGCCCAGCTGGAGTTATTAGTAGTCTCAAGTAGACAATAAACATTGATTGACCACGTTACAGGATAGATATTTGTCTATACGTAACCATCATGATAGTGACCACCCTAATCGCCTTCGTGGTCTAGTGGTTAAGGCCATCCCGGGCACAAGTTTATCTGCTAGGTTTGCTTGGTGGTAAGGCTTCTGAGCCTACCTGGCTAGCTACCATAGTCTTACTGTGGTCTTACGGTCTTACTTAGCTTTGTTGCCATAATAAAAATATTATAGTACTTGCTTTCCGCTCGCGGCTTCGCCCGCGTTATTATTTTTTTCTCGTGGAAATTCATATTTTCCAGTAGGAAAAATAATTTTGTAGCCTATTCAAGCCCGGATAATAGATTTCATAAAAATTGGAGCAGATTTTAAATATTTTACATTGAAACTTTCAACACCTATTTTGCACCCTAAGGGGGTGAATTCCAATAAACCATGAAACACGTGTTCAATCAAATATTTTTAAGAGCATGAATCTCAAGTTTTATCAAAATCGTTGCTAATTTAAAGATTTTTCCATACAAACTTGCAACCGCTATTTCATCCCTTTAGGGTTAATTTTTTTTTAAATCCCTTCTTAGTGTGCGTCTGCATTTTGAATTAAAACACCTGTCCAAATATGACGTTTCTATCATTAGCGGTTACGGCTGTGCGTGCGTATATAGATAAGAACATGTTCCGACAATCCGTAAAGTAGCCAATTCCTCAGTCGTTGAAGAATCCAGGTAAAGTTTACTTCCATCTTCGCCTCATTGGCCCTATCATCACTTACCGTCAGGTGAGATAAGTAAGATAAGGATAATTTGCTTTCCCGCTCTGTGTAAAAAGGTGACACAGCAAATGCGCAATGTTTGTACCATGATTACTAACTCAAGATACGTATCCATGCACTTGAGAATGAAATATCCTTATTGCTCACCATGCGGCAAAAAATAGGTAAATACTAAGCCCGCACCTTTGTTATGACACCAACGTGAATGACTTCACATAATCAAGCATGGATTTTTTTTTGCTTTGCAGTTTTATTATGTACTTGTAGTATCCTAACCTTGATTGTGGATTGGCACTTCATTTGAAGGCGTGAAAATATTGAGGGCATTAATTTCCGTACTATTTATAATACCCGTGTTTCACCAGGAATTTATTTACCGATCATGGGCGAGTACCCATGGACCAACTTGATAGCACAACTGATTGTGCTATCGGGACATGCTTCGATGGATTTGTCCCCGTGACACGTGAGTAGTTGGTTAATCTATGTACTACATAGATTTTTCCATACTTTTAAGTACCTGTGACACAATTCCACCTTCCTATCCATAATAACTTTACCGACTATCATCCCGGAATTAAACTATACAAGTGGTTCCTCCTTTCAGATATAAAAACCACGTTGCATTTATTTGCTCCTTACGTAGACCTTTTCATTTATTACAGTTTGAATAGTTTTGTTCAGGGATTAAATATAAGAATGTTTCTTTGCATAATTTTTCATGATACTACTGGTTGTCCCTCAGGTCCATCGTAATCGAAACTATGAAACGATCGCACAACTAGTTGTATGATAGATAGCTGTGCCCGCGACTTCGTTCGCGTGGATGCCCGAAAATAACAATATCGTGATGTTATACAGCCTAAAGCCTTCCTCGATAAATCGACTATCCAACACAAAAATAATTTTTCAATTCGAACCAGTAGTTCCTGAGATTAGCGCGTTCAAACAAACAAAAAACTCTTCAGCTTTATAATATTAGTAAGTATAGATTTGATCCATGGGTACCGCCCCCCGATCATACGTACGAAACGGGCAACTCCATAAAATAACTAATGTTGTTAAAAATCAATAAGGCTTCCGACCCAGAAATATTAGATTTGACCTCAAAAATTGCATAATATGACCAATATATGGGGATGTGGCAGTATATTGTGATATTTTACCCACCTCTGTGGTCCAGTGTGGTGGTCACAAGACCACCCGACATTGTTCTAGACGTCTGAGGTTCGATTCCCCATGGGAGCAGGCAGAAGTGTTTTTTGCTTGGTTTGGTTTGTGGTGGTTTCTGAGCCCACCTGGCTAACCACCAAAACCTTATCTAATGGTGTAAGCCAATGGTGCAAATGAGACAGCGGGAGATTATCGCCATAATGACAATGTAAATAAATTCTTGTGTTCCGACAGTTAGAAGTAAGATAGTCAGTTCCTCAGTTGTTGTGGGGCTTAGGCAAAGTTCGCTGACGTCTTCGGCCTTTGGTCCACCTCGGCGGGTGGATTCAAGAGGATGGAAGGCCTTTTCCATCGGGTGAGATGAAGGCTCCATGTTGTGATAATAAAAAAAACGTCCTCTTGTCCTGTTGGTTCCGGAAAATGTTATTCCCGGACTAAAGTTTACCTTTTATTTTATTTTTTCAGGGGGGAAATGCGCAACCGCACCGTACCCGCCGTTGGCTAGACGGTGGGCGTGTGTGGGGCTAACCCGCCCGGCAGAGTGCCAGGCCTACCCACTAAAACCCCCCGGTGTTCTCCCTGCCCTTGTGGGCGCGCATGGTAAGGTCCACACTGCGACTACCACTACCAGCGCGCCCGGGCGAGCCCGACCAAGATGGTCGGACTATCCAGGCCTCCAGGTCATTAGACGAGCATCGCTTGTGCGAATGCCCGCCTTCGCCTGCCTGTCCGTCTGAGGCGGATGGGAGCGGCTTGATCATTCTCCCGCTCCCTCTCCGCGGCCTCCTTCTGCGAGGGACTAAAGTTTGCCTAGGACACTGACAAATGATGTCGATAGCGCGAGAATATTTTCCCATATATCCAGGGCTCTTGCAATGATCGCTTAGTTGGTGCAAATAATATTGGAACAGAGACACCGCTACTGCATCGTACAGCTATCTCGCTCTCACAGCGGTTTGAATACTGTTAAGCGTTTATGGCGAGGGGGCAGCATTCGCCTTATCTCGAATGCCATCTATCAAGGCGCCCGCAATTTTTCCGTCATCGATGGGAATTGAATTATTGATCGTAATCTGTAAATCGACGTTTCCTCCGAGTAATGGTGGGTTGGTTTTTATGTGCTCACATTATTTATCGTTTTGTTTTGCCTTTTGCTTGTACAAACTACAAACTACAATATGTTACGAAGGTACCAAACAATGTCAGCCAACACAGACTAGTAAGTAAAATATCAGTGTCACAGATCAGAAAATTATGGATGCGGTAAGGGGCGGCGTACACGTTACACACTGACGCTCCTGGCAGTGTCAAAAAAATCCGTGTGGATTAGTAGTTCTTCATTCAATTCACTTAATTTTATAACTAAGTATTGAAAATAAGTTGAGATATCTGCGGGTTTGCGTTATTTTACTAACACAACCATTACTGCCAAGCTCAAGTTCGAAATCTCAGAACTAAACGTCATAATGTTATTTTTAAGTTTTAGTTATTGTTCTGACATTAATATGTTTGAAAAATAGACATATTATGCCATATAGAGGGCGAAGCTTAGACTTAAATTCCTCTCTAGTGTGCTTTCATTTCATCGGTAAACCATCATCATCATCACAGCTCATATACGTCCCCAAGGAGGGGCTCGATCCTAACCTATGTTAGGATGTTTTAGGCCTAAGTCAATCACTCTGGTCTAGTGCGGATTTGTCGACTTCACATACACACCTTTGAATTTTTTCGCAGATGTATGCAGGTTTACTCCCGATGTTTTCCTTCACCGTTGGAGCGTCGGCAAATGTGCATATGAAATTCGAAAAACGAAAAATACATTGGTACATGGCTGGCTCGAACCACGGACCTCCATCAGTAAACTGTAATTACGTAATTTTATTAATAACTATTTTTATGTTTTTAATTCCACCCTTTAGCGGATTAATGTCTGTGTGCGGTATCCAAGATATAAAAATTTACTAATTTCTTAATATCATTTGTCCTAGATAATTTTTGAATCTGGCTTTCGTGTCGAATCTTTAATGTTGTCTCAACCTTTCTCTCAACAATAAATCATTCATTATTTAAACACTACCTTTTCATTGTAAGCATCGGGATATATCAGATTATAACGCCGTGTTAATATCCGGTAGCGGCCAATGAATCACTTATGAATTGAGGGCAGTATTCTGCTGTTATCGCGAGTTGTCTACGATCGAAAGTGATTTCTATTGTCTCAGAATGGAGACGGTTATTCAATGAAACTATGAGATTCAATTAAGATAGCCGGATTCGCGGAAAATTCATTTGCAGATCAGGAATGCGTGAATTATGTGACGTTTTTTCTGCTTCTCGTTGAGGCGCCGCTGTATTGTTTGATTCATTTTGATTTGTTGTTGATTGACAGTTGGTAGCATTGTTTCCTCTGAGATTGTTTCTTTATGCTTTTATTTTGTGTTATCTCAGAACAATAACTAAAGCATAGTACGACACTAAATTATACGTATACTGATTTTATTTATTCAAATAAAAAAGATTGAAGAGACAGAGACAAATCTAAGGCTTTGTATTAATACAAGCCTTGGATTTGAATAATATCTCTCGAAATATGCATCTCGAAGAATGAGATTAAATCTTATTTAATAGAGACTCTTTTGAATCGAACAATTTTTTCACTCACTCATTCTAGACTTGTACTGAATCTCTCACTCGTCTGGATTACTCACGAAGAAATGGTTTACTTGAATTACCTATCTGAACAACATGCTTTTGAAAGCGTTAGGCGTTAGGTAAGGACCGGAGGTGTTGGTAGTTGCCAATACTGTTTCAACAGCCGTACCACCAACCAAGAAAACTGCTTTGGCACTGTGGAACTAAGACAATAAAGTGAGGACAGGTTCTTAACGGTCATTAAATAATACGTTTGCTACGAATACTTGTAATCAAAATATATTTATAATAATATAACACAAAAATGAAATCTTCTATTTGCTATTTACATGACAAGAGTAATCAAATTATAACATCATACTTTTCCGTTGACATAGACGCAAACCCAAAGCATTTATACTCATTACTCATCTTAAAGTAAACTGTCAGTCAACGCTCCTATGTCAATGGACATCATGTTCCAATAGAAATGTTCAAGACAGTCCCTGCCAAATCCATTATGGTAGAGAATACTAGGTATATTACACTATAGCTAATATCGCTGTAAAAATGGGGGTTGGTGGTAGAAAGGTGAAAAAAGTATTTTTGATGCAAATCATAAAAAAAATAAAAATTGTCAAAAAAATTCTCGAGAGGGCCACCCTTATCACCTAGCGGCCTTATTAATAAAAATTATACTCCTTGGATCATCCTCGGATTAGTTACCCCGTGTTTTGTCTTGTTTCCGCACATGTCGGCTATTATGTCAAAATAAGACAAAACACGGAGTAACTAATTCGAGGATAAGTTCGAGGATGATCCAATAAGTAAAGTTTTTATTAATAAGGCCGTATAGGTATAAAAATAGCCTACGACCTATTATCAGACCTACCAAATATACTTACAGAAAAAAATTCATAAAAATCGGTCAAGCCGTTTCGTAGGAGTTCGGCTACAAACACTGTAACACGAGATTTTTATAGATTAGACTAGCTTTTACCCGCGACATCGTCTGCGTGAAAGTCCTTTTTTATTGATTCCCATTGCAAATTCCTCCCCTTTGTTCACACTTTTAATGAATGCATTCGGGGATAAAAACTATTCTTTATCTTTCCCCACAACTCAAACTATCTCCATACCAAATTTCATCGAAATCGGTTCAGCGGTTATTGATTTCCCATACAAACTTCCACCCCCCCTTTTCTCTCCCTTAAGGGATGATTTCTGCGATAAAAGCTATCCTATGTCCTTTCCTGAAATTTCATCGAAATAAAATTGATTCAGTAGTTTAGGCGTGATTGCGTAACACACCGACAGAGTTACTTTCGCATTTATAATATTAGTAAGGATAAGGATTAGTAGAATATACGAGCAAGTACCTTACATTTTAAAAGGCACGCATCAACGGATCCCTACTTATAACTGCCCGAAGAAAGACATATATGCCACTTTTTATCCTGAATTTGTTTTGAGTTCCCCAGGGAATGTGTGATATAGGTAACCAACGTCGCGATATAATTGAATTCCACGGCTAGTGATGGAATAAATTCGTTAGAGGGTTAAGGCACATTTTTAGGGTTCCGTACCTCAAAAAGAAAAACAGAACCCTTACAGGATCACTTTATTGTCCGTCTGTCTGTCTGTCTGTTTATATCCTTCTACTCAGGAACGCGTAGAGATCTCAAACTGAAAATTTGGAATTATCAACAAGTACAATAGTCACTTTCAGCTGTGAAAAATCAAGTTAAGGCGCTACTTTCCCGATTTATACAATTTCGATTAACTGTACCGCCACGAATATAAAACATGCAGTTCTCAAATTCATATATGATATTTTTGAACATTTTATCTAAACATTCTTAAAGACAGAAACATGATTAATAACATTTCACTCAATAGAAAAAAAAATCCAAAGATTACTCTGTTCAATATTTTAGAACAGCTGTGAATCAGAGAATAAAATAATAAATGGCATAAAAGTGTTACTAATAGATGTGCATTTTTATTGTCTAGAAAATTGCAAAAATACATTTTTGATTTTGTACTCCAGTTTTTCAAAAATCGAATAAAACATGTAAAAACATTCCGCATGATCAGTACCAAAAAAACTGAAGATCTTTGGGGTATTTCGACCCACTTAATCAAATCTATAATAAAAGAACTTGCTCCGCAACTAGCGTTCATTTTCAACAAATGTATTGATGAAGGTATCTTTCCTGATCTAATGAAATATAGCAAGTTAATACCTTTATTTAAATCTGGAAATAAAAATGATCCTGCAAATTATAGACCAATTTCGATTCTACCAGCACTTAGCAAAATATTTGAAAAAATTATTTCTAATCAGCTGTCAGATTATGTCACAATCAATAAAATCCTACATATGAACCAATTTGGCTTTACTAAGGGTCGTTGCACTACAGAGGCTGGAGTTGCACTTCTCAAACACATTTTTGCCGCCTGGGAGTGTAAACAGGATGTGATCGGTATATTTTGTGACCTGTCAAAGGCTTTTGACTGCGTTGATCATCAGACTCTTCTAAATAAGCTCAAGCATTATGGTGTGTCTGAAGAGGCAATTAAGCTTATTGAGTCTTATTTGTCCAATAGGGTCCAAAAAGTTGTAATTAACAGAACTGAGTCTTCTGGTGCACCTATCATTATGGGTGTGCCTCAAGGATCAATACTGGGACCTCTGCTCTTCTTAATTTATATTAATGACCTCCCACACTTCACCAATAATCTGTGCGATACAGTACTATTTGCAGATGACACTTCTTTAATATTTAAGATTGACAGAGGAAACGGAAATACTGACGTTGTAAATAGTACTCTTTCTAAAGTATTGCATTGGTTCACTGTGAATAATTTATCATTAAACTCGAGTAAAACTAAATGTATTATGTTTTCATTGCCAAATGTTAGGAAAGTGGACAATATTGTGGAAATGAATAATCATACTGTTGAATTCGTCGATTTTACTAAATTTTTGGGTATAACACTAGATTCGACTTTGCAGTGGGATCCACATATTGCGTCTTTAGCAAACAGACTCAGTTCTGCGGCATATGCTGTAAAAAAAATGAGACAACTTACTGATGTTGAAACGGCAAGACTGATTTACTTTAGTTATTTTCACAGTGTCATGTCATATGGGCTATTACTGTGGGGATCAGCCGCTAGTATAGAAAGTATTTTTGTACTTCAAAAAAGAGCCGTGCGGGCTATTTATAATTTAGGAACAAGGGATTCTCTACGTGATTTATTTAAAGAAATTAATATATTGACTTTAGCAGGACAGTATATTTATGAAAATTTGATTTATGTTTATAAAAATTATAACACATTCGATACCAATTTTAAATTTCATAACTTAAATACAAGAAATAAAAATAAACTTGCCGTTCCAACGTACAGGCTCCAAAAAACTAGAGGCTCATTTATGGGGAAATGTATATCTTTTTACAATAAAGTTCCACAGAGTGTTACTGACTTACCTTTTCATAAGTTTAAAGCGCATGTAAAAAAGACTCTAATGAGTAAAGGATATTATAAAGTCAATGATTATCTGAATGATGTCAATGCTTGGTCTTAATTGTAGACTTAATTTATAGATTTAAATGTATAATGTACACTGACACATCTAATCTTGTAATGGAAGTTGAACACAATCTTTACTTTTGAGTTCTGCTTCCAATTGACGACTCTGTAACAATACAGGGAGAAAAAAATAGCCCTTGCTGGTTTTCTTGCTGGTTCTTTCCAGTACAAGGTCTCCCGCCGTAGACTTGTGAACCAATGGCGTAGCTTCTTTGACGTTCAAAAGTGATTGTAAAATCCCAATTGAATAAAGGATATTGAATTTGAATTTGAAAAAGTAACGTTTTCGTTCGGTCACGGGCGCGTAAGCGACATTAGAAACTATACGATTATCAACTATATTATCTCGCAATAAAGGAATCGCCGTGCACGCGTAGATTTCCAGGAAAACCTCGCCTTAAACGTCACAGTAAGTTGACCTAGAATCATGCAATTTGACAGCCGTTCATATCAAATAAATCGAAAACTTCCCAAACTCCTCGGCAACGGTTTTTTCAACTAACCAAAACCCTTTATTTCCTTGTCAATGTCAAATTGAACGGAACCAAACGAGTGCGGCGCCAAAATTTGGAGCGATCGTATTTCTTGAAATTTATTGCTGCCATCATCGCATTGGGGTTGGACGATTTCATCTGGCCACTGTCCCACATTCAAGGTGACGCCAACAGCGATTATCTCATTCAGTGCATTCCGCTTCCAATGGTTTCTTGAAGCGTCTTGTGGCGTCCGCTAGCAATTGACAGTTCACGACTGAAAGACATGCTCATTACTCGCACGAAAGCATGCCATTTTTTAAGCAATTGCTAGTAATGCATGCTTTTTTTCGAATACCAGCAGAACATGCTAATTTAAAGCATGCTTATTAGTATGCTTTTTATGAGCATGTCTGTAATACCTTAACAGCCTTATTAATAAAAAGTTTAGGTACTCCTTGGGTAATCCTCGGATTGGTTACTCCGTGTTTTGTCTTGTTTTGACATATGACAGCTGACATGTGCGGCAACAAGACAAAACACGGAGTAACTAATCCGAGTATGATCCAAGGAGTAAAATTTTTATTAATAAGGCCGTTAAATTTCGAAGGCTCAAAGCAAGGAAGTTGTGAGGTTTTGTAACTTCCTTGCATGTATATAAGCGAGCCGATGGCTCATTGCGTACTATGGCGGACTCAGTGAGCTAGAGTGCCAGAGGTCCGACGTCCGAGGTTCAAAACAGGGAGCTTAACTAATACATAGGTACTAAAAAAGAAATAGAATAAGCATATAGTGGTTTTTTCCAATACCTGAAACCACCATAGCAGTATGGTAATCGACGTGCCATGCTGCAGGGAGACGGGACATGGGACGCGGTAAACTCTTTCTGCGTGGACGTGATGGCGCAGAAGGAGTCGGCGGAGAGGGCCAGGGAGGAGGATCCTATGGCCGATCCATGCCGCCGTAGAAGGACGGGGCGGAGGAGGCGGAACTACGCCCGCCTTCTTCCTCCTGACGGCAACCAGCGGGGCCCTGGGTTGGGAAGCCCGGGCCCTGCATTGCATCGGTTGCCGCCAGTTGCTGTTCCCCTGGATGCCCCGGGGGATCACCGGCCTCCCCCTTTTGGGGGGGTGAGAGGGGCTCGCCCTAGGCGAGCAGACGCCGACGAGGTCATGGATGTGTTCATCCGAGTTCCCATGACCTTGTCAGGCAGCGACGCAGCCCTCCTCGGCGTGTCCTCTTCGTCCGATGACGGGGAGGATGCGGCGATGATGGACGTGCTCGCGCCAAGGCGTATGTGAGGGGCATCGGTGGGTTTTAGTCGGTAGGCCGCGGTTCCTGGTTGGCACTCAGCCCCCAGAGGCCGCGGAGAGTCCGACATAACCCCGCACCCTTCCAAGCGCGGGGTATGCGTAATGTATTTCCCACCGTAAAAAAAAAAGTATGGTAATCGACATTTCCTAGAATATTGGTTATGTGTAGGAATATTTTTTCTCGTATGCTTGGGAGTAGATGCTTCTCCCTTAGTAATTCCATAGTTAGTAGAATTTGTAGTGATTAATCATCATGTTCAAATTTGCTGATCTGGTGTTTTATTCTTTTGGGAGCAGAAATTTTTATTAGTGGTTTGCTAAGGTTCTGAGGTTATCTACTACCGACTTCGTTAAATCTTTTGCCAAAACAACGAAGTTTATTTACTTCGCACCGTTTTGCTGTGTTATGTTATATTTTTAACCGAGCTCACAAGAGTAGGCGGCTCTGGCCCTTGATTGTGTTACGAAAATCTATCGCGATCGCTTTCAATTTTGACAGTCAAAGTGCATCCATCGCTATTTTTTCATCAGATAGTCGACATCGAGACAATACCCCCTGAATTCAACTGTATGTTCTTTATGTTTGTTACCTCACAATTTGGTAATTTATTAGCCGTTTTGCAAAATTCTTGTATTGGGACTTGTGACTCCTTGTGAGGGTGTACTCTTCGTTCTCGTTGTCGACAATTTGGGATCCGGTGCTGAGATCTCTAAAAAATCAAGGTAATCCCTTAAGTCCAACGTGTTTCGTGTTTTCTCTCGAACTATTCAAGTATTTGCTTCTGGTAGTCATCATCTCGTGATCCGACAAAGGACTAAGGTTACACAGACAGCCTACCGCATTAGCAATTTCAAGTGGCAATGGGCTGGTCACATCTGTCGCAGAGCCGACTACCGGTGGAGTAAGCCGGTTTTAGAGTGGCGACCGCGTCTTGGCTAACGTAGGATGCCCTCCGGCAAGATGGAGCGGAGACATAGGGTAAGTGGCTAGTGGCGGTTGGATGAGGATGACCAGAGATAGGGATGAGTCGCGTGCCATGGGAGAGGCCTATGTCCAGCAGTGGACGAACACGGGCTGATAATAATGAGTCATCATTTCAAGAATTTTTTCACTAACGTAAAAATGTGACGTGGGTGCTCTTATATTATTTTTGACTGAGTTTTTTTGAAGTCGGTTTTTTACTTCATATTTATCAGAAAACAGGATGTCTATCTCGAAAGGAGTTTCGTACACGATGGATTGGATTTCGGTCGAAGTATGGATAGAATCGCCATTATTTTAAACCCATAAACTGGTCGCAATGAAAGTGGCCTGATAACGATTAACTGCCAAGTGAAAGTTCATATTGTATGCTAAACGCAGCGATATTCGCATTTAGGTTTGGTGTTCCGACGATTAATATAACTAATCTAGGGTTACAAGCGAAGCAACAAAGAGCATTTGCCAACTGGCAAAAGCAGCAGCCTAAGGCAGCAACAAACTCGCGTTAAGGGGCCACAGTACCTACTACTAGCGCCGCCAATCGTTTTTTATTAATTATGATAAATTAAAGACGTTTATACAAACATAGATCAGTCAACTACTCAATAAAGATATTTCAGATTTTTTGAGCTATTCAGGCATATATTAAATGTATGTATAGGAATAATCATAATCCGAATTATTGCTAAAAGTGGCCACTTTGAGCAATAATTCGGATTATGATTATTTCTATACATTTAATCTATGCCTGATAAATCTGTAATGAGAAAATATCTGTATTGAGTAGTTGATCTGATCTACTTTTTGTAGAAACGTCTTTAATTTATCATAATTAATACGAGAAACGAATGGCGGCGCTAGTAATAGGTAGGTACTACTGTGCCCTCTTAAGAATTTTTAGTTAACTCGCTGTTGCCTACGACTAGCTGGTGAAGCTGTAACACTTTTTTTTCAATACTAGCTAGTAAGCACAAATATCTTAATTTCACTTTAATAATTTTCTTTAATTGGGATGATGACTGAATTCTAATTTTTACGTCTCGTCATTAAATATTAAAATACCGTGGAAAAAGATGCAGTCCTGTGAAATTATAATTAAAATCGGCTTAGAAATACATTAGATACAAGCATTTTAAGTTGTTAATATGAAGGCGATTAGACAGAGAGATCCGACGTCAACCGTGACGTCATTGTTGAGTATGGCCATATAAACTCCTTGTAAATTGCCGTTTTGCTAGAAAGAAACGGAGAAAAATCTTTAATACCTTATATCTTGGTTGTTTTTATAGTTATTCGAAAACCGATTTTTTCTTTCTGTTTATTATATTAATGAGCTTCTATTAAAGCAAAAAAATGTTTTTAGTCATCTAGCCAATTCTCAAATAAAAACACTGAACTTGAATAACATTTATCATTGTTATAACAGATCTGATCTGACATCTGACCCCCTAGACAAGATGCCTTTCGATAATCGCTAACGCAATCGCTAGAAGGAAAATGTATGCGTTTTGACATAAGCCCTCGTTTAGCTTTCGAGCGCAATTGTCAAATCTCATACATTATCCATTTAGCGATTGCGTTTGCGATTATCGAAAGGCATCTTGTCTAGGGGGTCAGATGTAGCTTTTTTAGGAACTTTCTATTCTATGCGTGAGCAAAGGGAACTCCATGCAGCCTTCCCCTTGTTTCGTCTTGATATGAACATTTTAAGTGAACCAAGATAATTGCAACTGGATTATATCCGATTTTATGTTAATATTTACTTACTTACTTAGTTTATAATAATTCTATTCTCAAATGGACAAAACATTCAATTTGATTTCTTTAAGTGAACATCTGCTTTGGTTAATGTTGAGTCTGTGGATACGATATTGTTGTCTTCTGTCAATCTGTGTATCGATAGTGTTAACGGTGCATGAATTGCGGCCCAATTCCTTGATTGACCCCCGTTGTTTCGCTTTGACGTTGTCACTTGTCAATGTCAGGATGAGTTCGATTAAATCTGGCCCTTTCCCGTTTGGAAGCGTGGAAGAGCAGTCGCTCGATATGAGCTGACCTTGATATATAAATCCAAACCCATCATGGGATGGACTCTTAATAATACTTAATCTATTTTGCTATAAAACCCATGGAGAACATGGGTTCCTAGTTCCTGTTTAATTAAGTTAAGCTTTAAAAATTGAGACATTCCGGGGAAACCTCTCGATCCCCCTTAATTTCACTTAAAGTCCTTCTTACTACGTAACTGGTGGATACCACCTAGTCCATGGATTCGACGTGGATTAAATTTTTGAAGTGAAGGCGGTATCAGTCGTCGTCCCATTTTTTGTAACTGCATTCGAGGTTGCTTGGAGGAGTCAATCGGAAGGCAGACTGAAGAAGATGGTTCCTCGGGTTTAAGCCTACTATAGTGATACTTAGGTATATCTAACATGTATAAATAAGGTGCGTGCCAAAACTTTTTAACCCTAAGTACGTATATTTAAAATTAAGATCTTTCGGTATGTAGGTACCCCTCGCTCATGTTTTTTACTTCATGAATAAATTGCATGTTTTATATAAGTTGTGTTTTTATTAGATCCTTCACACATCTGAAGTCTGCTTGCATCTGTATGGAGGCGCCCTTTAAAAATATATCCATACACTTCTCCAGGTAGGCCCATGGTGCTTACCTTCTCTCTCATGTTCACCGAAAGAGGTTACAAAGCTCGCTTCCACATTTTTTTTATTGCAACTAATTTGGCAATCAAGCAAACTGCCCACCTGATGGTAAGTGGTAACAGTGGATGGTAAGTGGAATACATGTGGTTTCTGTAAGATTCGCAGCAAAACTGCAACCACAACAAGAACCACAGTGTACGTTGCCAACTTGTCGCAAACTTGTGACATCAGATGTAAAGCCACGGTACCCAGCGATTTCCCTGCCATATTTTACCCTTCGGTTCGTCTGAAAATACCCTTTTTCTCAGGAGCTCATAGGGATATCAAACTGAAACTTACAACAAATACTCTGGTCTACGATCTCATTCAGTCATGAAAAAATCAAACTTGTAAATCAACGCGATCAAAAATGATGACCGTTAATATGGCATATATTTTCGCATACATTCTGATTTCACAAGGGAATCATAAACTATAGCCAACTCCCCGTTGACCTAGAATCACGGAATTTGGCAAGAAATAATATCTTGCAAGACATGTTAAGAAACAATGTGGAAACCGTAAATATGGAGTTATAGCAACTTATTATATGCTTAGATAAGTTTGTATAGGGAACCCTCGTCGCGCGAGTCCTACTTGCACTTGACCGGTGTTACGAGTATATTGCTGTATTATCGCAGTATTTTTTAGGAATGATGGCATTTCGGATCATACCATCGACATAATTACTTTCATTTGCAACATTTTTTATAATAATTTATTTAGCCTCCATATGTCTCGCTTTAAATAAAGCCGTATTTATACAACTTCCACCTAGGTAGTTACTTCCATTAAGTTTTAAAATACATTTACGTCTATTTTATGGCGCGTAAAAATATCACAAAGTTGGGGATCGTTTCAACTGAAGATAATGTTGCATTTATGATGTTGAATAGTTGGCGTTTTAATTGGTGCAGTAAATTTCGTGATGCGTTACAAAGAAAACAATATATTGACATTTTTCAAAGTTTGCTCTTTTTGACGTTTCATTCAGAAAGGCCATTTCTGTGGAAAAATGTAATAACTGCCTACACCGATTTTCAAACTCAAAAAACTTTATTCAACAGGCACTTATTGACGTCAAAACAAAACAAAATTCTAATTAGAATGAAAATTATTTGACTTTGTATGTGCAGACATCCTGAACATAATCAAGTTGTCTGCAAATATAAGTAGGAAAGAAAGTTCGGAAATTGGGAGAGCCTTCTCGAGAAGAACAGACAGGCAAGAAACTCGGAAGGTCAGGGGAAATTTTTTGTCTCCTCTTTTAAATCGCCATTTACAATATCAGTTTATTGTTCACATATGATTTTGATATGCAATACCAAATTCACTTGCAGTTTGATTACCACCTTTGACCAACTTACAAGTTATGACATGTTCATCCGACTGCAGCCCAGTTAAATACATCGTAGGCTAACTAAATATTCTTATGATCCAAGATCGTAAATCCCTTTCCCGTACGAGTTATAAATCTGTTCGTTCGGTGACAGATTTAGGGCCGAAACTGCGTTATGAGGGCATAGTACCTACTACTAGCGCCGCCATTCGTTTTTTATTAATTATGATGAATTAAAGACGTTTATTAAACGTAATTAAAGAAAAACGTGAATTAAAGAAAAATAGCACAGTCACGAAATCAATATAGATATTTTAGATTTTTGGGAGCTATTTATAAAATTAAAATATTCATACAAAGCTGTCAAATAGAATAATTGCTTACGATAAATTGCAATCAATTCATAATACGAATCATATTATGATTCTACGGGTCGGGACTTCGGGAGGCTTTTACTGATGCGGCCTTTTTAGGTCCGCCGCGCGTGTGTCTTTGCTACGGATCCCGTCGTACTAAGACGGGCTCCGTCCGTCGCGAGCGGGACGGACGCCCGCTTCGGGCCATTGTGTTACCGCTCTCTTACTTCCCGCGTGGATGTGGTAAGAATCGACTAAGGGAATTTACCGCAATTTCACCTCTGCAAAATGATGGAAATCTGTAGTGGCACGTGGGATATGGGTCTTAGTAGTGATAATGAGGACATAAATACATACGGGTAAATACTACAGTTTACCAAAAGAAACAGATTTGACCGTTTTCAGGACTGACTTCACATATCGCAACCGACCCTTATAAAACTATACGTTCGACCAATAAGAACGCAAAGAATGTGCGAGATTTTTTGACGAGGTGCTTTGACGTAGTAACGTAACGAGGTGTTGTGATTAAATATCTTTAGATTACCTATTCAGGAATTCTTCCTCTGTTTAAAATTAATATTTTTAGGTCTGGATCATAATATGCGTTTGTTGAAATTCGTCCGCAACAGATGGCGCCGACGCGGTGCCTGTTATCTCCTTGATCAAAGCGTCATATGCGCGCGCGCATGCTATACTAGGGATGGGCCAAAGATCTGATAAACAAAATGCTGATATATATCGAATATTATTTTTTTAAAACGTCGCCCCACACTAGGATTTTCTCCTGTGTCGTGGGTGCAGTTACAAACATAGAATATCACATGCACATACGCCCAGACCGGAACAAACCTCTGTAGGCCATACAAAATATCTGTCCCGAGCGGGAATCGAACCCGCGACCCGCCGCGCAGTAGGCGATCACTCGACCTCTGCGCTAACCGTGTCGTCTATATATATTTTAAATTTTTTGTTGTTCTATTTTTATTTTAAATTTAAACAATATTTTTTGCCCACATACTTCAGCAACTTGCTAAATTATATGTAGAACACACATTAGTACACATAGTAGTCATTTTCTGTTTGCTTGCTTACAAAATTACCTTAGGCCTAAGCCTTAGTCAACCACGCCGGCCCAGTGCGGATTGGTCGACTTCACATACACCATTGAATTTCTTCGCAGATGTATGCAGGTTGCCTTACGATATTTTCAATTCGAAAACGAAAAACACATTGCTACATGGCGGTCTCGAACCTCAACCTCCCGATTGGGAGGCAAGTGCCGAGTCCACAGCGCCACCGACGCTCTAGTTAGTATAGAATTTCAAAGTACAGTGTAGACAGGTACTCATAAATTTATCGATAATATGGGTAAATATCGATATTTTGGCTCAAGCCCTTCTTTCGTAAAAGAGGAAGTGCCCTGCCCTTTTATTTGTTCCGTTTCCATGTCAACGAACTTAATGAGCACCCACTGTTGGTGCACCTAATTGGTGTTGTTTTCTCTAATTTCTTTAAAATGTCCACAGGTTTCAAAACGGCATAAAGCTTTCTTTTTTGATTTTGAATTTGAAAATAATTAGACTTGTTTACTTTCACCTTAGCGTTTCCTCAGTCAGTAAAGTGAAGAGTGGTTATCAGAATAAAATTATTTTATAAGTAGGTACTTTCTTTTATTTACACGAGTACTACACATTTCGGATTTACTCGCGTATAGGTATTTAGTTTTAATTATTTAGCCCGACGACGTTTCGAACGCTTTACAGCATTGTGGTCGCGGGATGACTGAAGCTGGCGGCTGTCATTGAGTAACATCAGATTTATTGTTTTACTACTGTCATCTCATAAATTCTTTTAGCAGTCTGTGGACGGGCTTGGGGATTTGATTATTTTCATGATAGCAGCAGCAGCCCCCCAACCATGATCGCTCAAAACATTATTAAAACCGCGCAAGAGCGGGATGGCGCGATACGCAGCAAGAGCGGGATGGCGCGATACGCAGCAAGAGCGGTGTGTCTGTTTTAATATTGTTTTAACCTTGCTCTAAGGGATCATAGTAGAGCCCATGGTCCCAAGCAGTTGGAATACTCCAACTTGAAATTCGCGTGTTTTAGAATCTCAACAGCCTCGCGTAGCATTATTTGGATGGTTCTGTGTTCTTTGGCGAGGATCTGTGGATTCTCAATTCTTAAATCATCATCATCTCAGCTGTACGACGCCCACTGCTGGGCATAGGCCTCCCCCATGGATCTCCACAACGATCGGTCCATTGCTGCCCGCATCCAGCGGCTTCCCGCGATCAAATCATAAGTAGCGTTGGGGTAAATAATTAAAATGTTTTAAAACTAAATATACGCGAGTAAATACTTGGTACCCTTAAGCACACAGAGGTGGCAAACAGGACGGTAGCGGAGTGGAATTTTTGGAACTTTTTTTAAAGGTTTATTTGAGCGCGTTTGACCACAATTTTGCCTGATGGAAAGTGAAGATGTGGTCTAAGGTGAAGCACGCAAACTCAAATAGTGCCTGTTCACTCTTGCCTTGAATACCCCCAAGTTATACTTAATTGGAAACACGGACACAGGAAGATTATTCCACAGCTTCGCAGTTCGTATGATAAACGAGGAAGCAAATCGTTTGGTGCGAGTGGGTGGAATGTCGACTACATGGGGATGGAATCCCTCACCACGTCTTGTCGTCCTACAGTGGAATGGTGCTGGTGGTATTAAGCTATGCAATTCAGCACATTCGCCGAAATGCAACCTGTAGAATACAGGGACACTTGCGCTAGACGGCGATGTTCGAGGCTCTGTCTGAAGCTTTTTGGATACAAGCAATTCATCACCGATCAATTTTCTAGCATGCTTGTTTATGGAGTTCAAAGCTTCGAGCTGGAGCTATGGACCATGCCACGCAGAAGCCGCCCGCGAAAGGGGCGCGGCGCAAGTAAATCGCCTTTATGTAAATGAACAATGTAAACCGTGTTTCATAGCAAATAAATCATATTTCATTTAATTTCATTTACCGCAGTTCCGCTACCGTCTCGCTTCCGTCTCTGTGTGTAGGGCGCTTTATGTCGCTCGTAATAGCGACGGTTTTCGTTATATGCAAATGTAAAGCTTTACGTGGCGCTTACTGTACTAACGGCATGTTATATTTTGAATTCAGTAAATACATCCGTGTTCCATTCATCCAAACGATATGTTTACACTTTACGCGGCCAGGTGGCGCTATTTATAGCCCAAACGAAACATTCGTTTGGTGGACGCGTAAAAGTGTTATGGTTGCCTCGAAATATTTTTTTAAATATATTTTTTTATTCGTATTTTTAAAGAAAAATTTGCCTTGTATTTTGCGCAGATAGCAAAAGCTTGCACACCACTTTACCTCTCTACGAGGGGTTATTGTCTAAAAAATAAGTACCTACTTACTTATTTTATTTTTCTATTTTCAAGTTTTAATTTTATATGTTTATAGTGTACAGTATTCTAAAAGTGATACCCATATTGAGGGGGTTATGAAAAAGTATGTAATCGGTCATTTTGTAGAGGCGGCCATTTTGGATAATTTATTATATTAATACGTGTTGATAAGATGTGCCTATCAGCATAGTCAGCTGTTATCTGCACTTTTAGTCGAATATTATAATCTGAGCAATTTTCGTTTCCCCTGCAGCTTAATCGCTAGGTTAAGTACTACCTAATATGAAGGAAATATGAAGACAGGTCAGGAAATATAAGACTAATTTCCGATTCGAATATTTTTTTTTAATTTGTTCATTAGCCGGGTTGCCAGCCCTATTTCGTTGACTTTCTTCACGTCACTTTTTATATAGTTATTCATTTGTACCCGCGTCTATTTCTAAACTTTACGGCGTCATATATTTAACAGCGTCAGAAAAGCAAGATCTTGGCATGTACTAAATTATGTATGTTGCAGATTTTAATTATATTTTCTGGACATGTTAATATTTCGCGCGTGAAATCGGATAATCGAATTTAAATAAACTGGTACCAATTTTTGAACGATACCCTTTATTGTTTTACTCAATATGTACAAATATAGCGATCGCTTTAAATTTGATAATCAATTCGCTGCATTACTCGCTTTCAAAAGTACAATTTGTAGGTACCAAATCTTTGTTTTGGCGCAGCAATGGTTGTCAAAACGACTAACCATATTAATTGATAATGTTGTAAAAGTCTCTTATTTATGTGTATTAAACATGTTCTTCAATAGACTTGTAAAGGACCAGATGACCCTATGCAACTTTGTTTGCATTATAACTAACTTTTCCCGTAGGAAAATTACCCTATGTCCTTCCCCTGGTCTAACTATCCCTATACCAACTTTCATCAAAATCGGTTAAGTAAATTCGAAGCCGATTCAATACAAACAAACAAACAATCAAATCTTTCCTCTTTATAATATTAGTAAAGATTATTTATCCCTAGCCAAGCTCTCACGCCCTTCCACTTCCGCTTTTTAGAATGACTATAAAGGCTACATAAATACTGTTTTTCTTTTATCTAAGGGCCTATTTCACCATGTACAACTGAATAAGCTTACTTATACATTGTGAAATGGGCCCTAAGTCTTAGGACCTATTTCACAATGTACAAGTAAGCTAACCATCGAATAAAGTGATGTATTTTGTACAAATGACATTGAAAATACATCATCTTTAACGATGAATAAGCTCACTTATCCATTGTGAAATAGGCCCTTTATATTTACATTCTCTTTATTTTTAGCAAAATGGTGCCTTTACTTAAGTTGCAGCTAAAATAAATATTTAATTTACAAAATTACACAATTTACAGAAACTGCAGAACACGCTATACCTGTTCTCTCGTCTATTTAAGGCGATATAAATTGTAGACTGTAGGGCGCATAGTGTAAAACAGCGGCAGTGTGAAAACTGCTATATTTGATTTGATTCAATGTTTAGGTACATTTGAAAATCTGGAATTTATTTCGAACTAGCTGTGCCCGCGACTTTGTCCGCGTGCAATAGTAATAGTTTTAAGATCTTGATAAAAAGCCGGTAGCCTATGTTATACTTTATATAATTAGCTATCTATTAGTAAAAATCCCGTCAAAATCGGTCCAGCCGTTCCGGAGATTAGCTGGAACAAACAGACAGACAGACAATTTTTTTTTAAATTGTATTTTTCTTATTGGTACCCGATATACATTCATACCCATTTCGCAAAAACTTGTTATTTTGACATTACAAACAGATACTTTAATTTTATTTATTTGTATAGATGTATAGATTCATAATATAATTTTTACTGTGCTTCGGGCTGAAATCATCTGGGAAACAAAAATTGTAAAGTAAAAACAATTATTTTGACTTTAGTTTTAATATTATCACAATATTGGAGCCATTGATATAATCTTGAAGTACAATTCCTTACATACATATGTACACGTACAACACGAATTATGTGCAAGTGTGACGTATTTTTTGCTTGTCTGAGTATGAAATTGTCAATGTCAAATTTTCTGTGGCATTCTAGTAACGAGAACTGGGGCTAGTTTTCGTTCACTCTTCTGATCGAGGATTCATTCGAAAAGTTAAAACATTACATTAAGAACGCATGGACATATCTCTGACTGTGAAACTTGAAGTAATTGCTAACAATAACTCCCGCCGGTTGCACCAAGACGACACGGTTAGCGCAGAGGTCGAGTGATCGCCTACTGCGCAACGGGTTGCGGGTTCGATTCCCGTACGGGACAAATATTTTGTATGGCCTTCAGACATTTGTTCCGGTCTGGGCGTATGTGCATTTGATATTCTATGTTTGTAACTGCACCCACGACACAGGAGAAAATCCTTTTTTTTCCGGGGGGAAATGCGTAACCGCACCGTACCCGCCGCTGGCTAGACGGCGAGCGTGTGTGGGGCTCTCCCGGCAGAGTGCCAGGCCTACCCACTAAAAAAACCCCCCGGTGTTCTCCTTGCCCTTATGGGCGCGCTAGGTAAGCTCCACACTGCGACTCCACTACCCAACACAGGAAAAAATCCTAGTGTGGGATGACGTTTTTTTTAAAAGTTTTATGTGAACTCTTTTAAGGACTGCCATAAAAATTCAAATTGGTTGTTCCAGTTTGAAATATGCGATTTACTCTATAAATTTGGCGTTTATTTGACGTTTAAACGTAAAAGATAAAGTAAAGCTATATTATAAGAAGCAAGATATTTTTGTGTAAGCGGTTGTTTATTTTTTATACCACTAAGTTACCTATAGTATATGTGGTTCCTGTAAGTTAAACAGATATTTTATCTCTACAAGGACCATAGTGTAGTCACGGAATTTGAAGGTAAAATATTTTTTGACTTTGTCGTATTATGAAAACAAAAGAGCGCTATGAAACACAACTAACTGTCGAAATATCAATAGTTCGTGTATTGGTATTATACGACCAAATACAAATAATCTTCAACCTGCTAAACATTTACGGCCTTACCACAAAAAGTTTTTAAACACTGTCTTAAGTTAGACACTGTTTTAACATGATGCTGTTTCATTTGTTTTCAAAGGAAAGATAGAGACAGCATAATGTTTAAACAGGGTTTAACTTAAGACAGTATTTAAAAACTTTATTGTGGTAAGGCCGTTAAATTCTTTGACTGTACGTTGCCAATCTGTCCCATAAGAGGTTACTACTGCTCCACAGTTAACTATGACGGGTGCGGACAAGACAGGTTGAATAACTCCAGGGTGACGTAACAAACTGCTCGGTAGCACACGAGCTCATAACATTAATTAGGTAGTCACAGTTCACAACGTGCAATCTAGGGCCAGTTTGAAGGACTAGATCTAACTCGACATTCAACATAATATACCTTTATTGGTGCCTATTGTAAAACCTGCTTGCTGTGAGTAATGTCAAGGGCGGTGCGTTGAACCTGCCGGATCCCTGAAAGGTCATGAGGGTAGTAATAACCACAAAGGCTGACCTGCGCAAAGTAATAATAATATTTGTCCTAACGGATATTTCGTCACGGCGCGGCGGCCAATCTCATTAGACTCAAGAAAGCCATCTGCGCAGATATTATAGTGCACAAGAGTCTATGCGAACACAAGTACATTCTTGAGTATGTAGCTTGACTACATATGGTATCCTTCTGTTCTGACTTTTTTATTTAATCAATGACGATAAACTATAATGATAACCGCCTGGTCTGTGCTCGGCGATCTGAATACAAAATCAGAGGTGTTGAGTTCAGATCCCAGTCTATGTTAATACACGTGGTAGCATTTCATCTTCTATCAATATAACCTTTTTTCAAATAGAAATACACTCCACAAAATAAATGCTTTATTTAATTCACAAACAGCGCCGCTAAACTAAATGCTTAATTTATGACAAACCGACCGACCTTGGAATTACCTCTCACTGACTTAACAAGTTGCAACGATGCTAATATATCGGGCGTGCTCCAACAATTATATGAACACTGACCATATTATCGGTCTTACTGTAAATGGTGAGCTTTAATGTGTAGCATTAGAAGAAGAAATATTCATACTAATGCCAGCTTGCTAACTAATTGAACACAATTATAAAATCGTTATGAAGCCGCGAGAAATAACACTTTAATTAATCAAGTTTGAGATTGCCAAAAATGAGACAATGATTTCCACTGGTACTGTAAGCATTATAATTTTGTAAAAAGGTACCAAATGCTTAGCGTGGAGGATAAGTGTTCATTTGGGGTGAAATTAAATAAATACTTTTAAACTCAACAAGTATTTTTTTTTGTTAAAAAAATACGTCGCCCCACACTAGGATTTTCTCCTGTGTCGTGGGTGCAGTTACAAACATAGAATATCACATGCACATACGCCCAGACCGGAACAAATTTCTGTAGGCCATACAAAACATTTGTCCCGTACGGGCATCGAACCCGCGACCCGTTGCGCAGTAGGTGATCACTCGACCTCTGCGCTCTGCGCTAAACGTGTCGTCGTATTATAATAAGACATAAAACAAGTCATTGAGAATCTCGTTGATGAGTCGTTCCTTCCTATGAATTTTGCCACCTTGAAAATATCAAATTAATAAAGGGCATAGTTATGGTAAAAGCGCTTCTAAATACGGTCCCGAAAATACGTTTCCAAATAAGAGTAGGTTCCAAATAGGGTCCCATACCTAGTGGTGGTGCCCAAAGTAGACTCCACCACGTCGGCGTTTCACCGAAAAATGTTGCTGAATTTTATTCACCGACTACCAGCTCCTAGAAAATTGGTATTACTTACCTTGGATCCGTTCGGTCTCCGTATGTAGCCGGTGGACTTCCTGAGCTAGCTCGAAGGAAGTCGCGGCTCCTGAAGGGTTGGTGTTAATCCAACGATGGAGACCGGAGCACTACATAGGCCTATTAGGCCACCATCACTCACATCACCGATTAAAGATTTGGTGCATTTGCACTTTCACCGACACTAAAACTTTGGCGGACCCTCGCACCAACAATCACTTGGTGCGCCGCGCAATACTATTTGTTAGATATTTTATATTATATTTGATTGCTGCCTGGTCCTAACCTAGTTCAATGACATTCCGTATTCGACTCGACTGACATGTTACATGCGGCCGGCCGCCACAGGCTCTCACTGCACAGACTATAATGCAGTGTTGCCACTCGCTCTTCCTCGAGCGTAAAAATCCCCCCGCTCCGGACAGTCCTGGACTGTCCGCCAAATCAGTCTAAGGGGAGGCGAGAAAGAGTAGCGACCGCGCGCTTCAAAACAGAATCCCCAACTAGGACCTCGGCAAACCTGGGCACACCATCAGACCCTAGAGTAAGTTGGACAATGCGTCCGCGACACCAACGTAAGGGTGGCAGGTTTGGGTCCTTCACTAACACGAGGTCTCCAACCCTCGGTGGGTTTGTCTTATCTGACCACTTAACGCGCTGTTGCAAAATGTGTAAGTATTCAAGGTACCAGCGGCGCCAGAAGCTCTGGGTAAGTTGCTGGAGCAACTCAAACCGCGAAAGGCGTCCTGGATTGACATCTCTATAAGGATACTCGGGCAGGGCGTTAAGTGGTCTGCCTATCAAGAAATGGCCCGGCGTGAGGGCCTGCAAATCGTTCGCGTCGGTAGACAACGGACATAACGGACGCGAGTTGAGAACCGCCTCAATCTTATGAAACACCGTCGCGAGTTCCTCGAACGTGAGAATAGTCTCCCCAATAACGCGGCGAAGGTGAGTCTTGGCGGCCTTTACAACAGATTCAAAAATCCCTCCCCAGTGAGGGCAAGACGGCGGGGAGTATCGCCATGTTACCCCCCTACGGGAGAGTGTGGATCCGATCTCAATATTATTTTTATCTAAAAATTCACAAACTTCTCTTATATGTCTATCAGTGCCCTTGAAGTTCGTCCCACAATCGGACCGAATTAGAGAAGGCAGTCCCCGGCGGGAAACAAATCTGCCTAACGCTGCTAAGAAAGCGTCCATGGTGAGTGCACTCACCACCTCCAAATGAACGGCTTTAGTGGCCAAACAAACAAACACACACAAGTAAGCCTTTTCAGTCTTAGCATTACGGAGTTGCGACGTTTTTATAGTGAATGGTCCCGCGAAATCAGTTCCAACTCCTAAGAAGGTCATCGATTCATTCACACGATCAGCAGGCAAATCACCCATTTGGGGTTGCATCGTCTCGGGGCGCAAACGATAGCAGGGCAGACATCGAAAGATAACAGATCGGATTATTCTTCGCGCTGACAAAATCCAAAACTCCCGTTGGAGGAGCGCGGTCAATGCATTACATCCGGCATGAGCATTCTTCACATGGCGATCAATGATCAACAATCGCACCAATGGTCCGTCCTTGGGGAGCAACAGGGGATGACGTGATCTATAAGGCAAGTTAGCGTGCCTCAATCGGCCTCCTACACGCAACAATCCCTTATCATCCAGAAAGGGAGTCAAACGCACCAAGGGTCCCTTTAATTTGGACGTCCCGGTACGGAAAATCTTAAGTTCCGGTTCAAATGCTCTAGACTGGGTCATACGCACCCAATGCAAAAGAGCATCTTGGCGCTCCTGCGGTGAGAGGACCGGACACAAATCTTTGTCCTGAGGCCGGCGACAATTTCGTATAAATCTTCTTATCCAAGCGGTCACGCCGAGCAACTTGTCCAGAGAACTGTAGCGGTCTAATAAAAATTCCCGCTCTGGAGCCGCCATAGTCTCGACAGCGTGAACACGCAAGCCCGGATTTGGTGCCTTCACCACAGCTGGTGTGGAAGGCCAAGACGGCTGTAACAACCATTCGGGACCCCACCACAGAGTGTGGTCAATAAGCTGAGGGGCTTCGCTGCCACGTGATGCACAGTCAGCAGGGTTTATTTCACCTGGCACGTGGCGCCAAATCAACGTGGCCTTCGAGGCCTGTATTTGGGATACCCGATTGGCCACAAATACTTCCAGGGAGTGGACGGAGTTCTTAATCCAACACAGGACAACCTGACTGTCGGACCAAGCAAAGAGCGACTCAAAGTCCACACTACGTCCCAGGGTGTCAAGAACGTGGTTCATCAACCGAACCAGAAGACTAGCTCCAGACAATTCTAACTTCGGAATCGTTAATCGAGTCCGAAGTGGAGCAACCTTACTCTTAGCAATTAACAAGTGGAGCTTAACAGCTCCTCTATCATCGACCGTCCGGATATATACGACGGCTGCGTATCCACTCTCAGATGCTTCACAAAAGCCATGAAGGCTGGCCGTAAACCGTCCCTTAGGCAGTATATGTCTAGGGATACTAACCCGGTTAATGTCGGGGAGAGACGACATGAAGGACTCCCAATCTCGCAGCAAACGGCCCGAGAGGGGCTCATCCCACGACACTTCGGCTGACCAAAGTTCCTGTAGGAAGCACTTCATCCAAAACACTACGGGACTAATCCAGCCATTTGGGTCAAAGGTACGAGCTACTGTAGACAAAACCAACCGTTTCGTCCAGACCTTGGGGCTTGGCAGCTCCAATCGATAGGTGAACGTGTCCTGGACAGGTCTGTATTGCACTCCCAAAACAGACAGTAAATCTGGAGTGTTGGCATTCTCAAAAATATGAGGCTCCTGCTGGTGGTCGTCTGGCAAGTCACACAAAAGCTGAGGTGAGTTGGACATCCACTTCCTCAGTTCATAACCACCAGCCCCGAGAAGAGCAATTAGTTCATCTCGCAAAATCAAGGCTTCCTCGACACTAGAGGAGCCCGTACAAATATCATCCACAAATGCATCCTCCTTGAGAACCAAGGATGCGCGAGGGTATCGTAACCGCTCACGTTCAGCGAGTTCCACAAGTGAGCGAATTGCCACAAAGGGGCTGGCACGCAAACCGTATGTATTGGTGTTCAGCTCGTAGACCAGCATGGGATCTCTGGGATCCTCCCTCCATAATATGAGCTGATATCGTCTATCGTCCGGGTGAATCACAGTCTGCCGAAACATCATCCGGATATCGGTCACAAAGACGACGGCATGGCGACGGAAGTTGGTCAATACATCGCCCACCTCGTGGTGCAACTTCGGTCCAGCATGCAGACATTGATTCAGCGAAACTCCGGCAGACGTGGGAGCTGACCCATCAAAAACAACGCGTATCTTCCCAGTGGAAGGTTTCAAAACCGCGTGGTGAGGAAGAAAATTATGTTCCTCGTTTCGCCAGTCCAGTCGCGAGACCGACATGTGCCCCAGTTGCTCATATTCTCGCATGAAGTCTACATACTTCTGTTTGAAGTCGGAGTTCCTACTCATACGACGCTCCATGGACAGCAGCCGCTTCTCGGCCAACGGCCGGGAGCTGCCAAGTGAGGGGCGAACTGACAAAAAGGGCAAACGAGTGATCAGCCGTCCCGAGTGAAGGCGACCTGTATTGTTCTGGTAGAACAACTCACACTCCTCGTCTAAGGGGTTCGCTCGCTTCACGGTAGGTGGCTCTTCCACCTCCCAAAACCGTTGAAGGACATCCGATAAGGTGGAGCTAACAGTTATGTAACTGTCCACCGATGGAGATGGTGGGTTATGCCTAACTGGTCCCATCACTACAAACCCAAGCGATGTAGATAAGGCTACCAGCCCACCCTTCTGTAACTCCTCTTCTTCCCACAATACACGCGGCCTAGAAAATCGGCACCGAGCAATAAATGAATCGGACCGGTTCGGTGGAAGGAAGGGTCAGCCAAGGTCAATCCTGATGTCGCATCAACGACAGCGCGCGAAACGTGCTGTTGCGGAAGCTGACCAACAACCTTCTCATAAACAATCGCGGTAGCGCCAATTTTGGGCGCTGAAGAGAAGTGAGGGGAGAAGGAGAACAAAACCTGACCGATCGGATCCGGGATCCGCAGGTCTCCGATTCCTCGTACCGATTCAAGGTATGGAGATGTGTTCAAACTCAACTGCCGGACCAGCCAGCTGGAGGCAATGCAACCCTGAGCTCCCGTATCCAAAAGGGCGCGAACTAAAACAAAGGTGCCCCTCGGGCCCCACACCTGAACGGAGGCTGTTGGTAACAGCACCTGCTCCTGTGGGGGGGTTGCAGCCGACAGTTGGTTTAATGAAAATCCTCCCGCATTCCCCGCAACGGGGGGGAAGGGGGGTTCAAGGAAAAATGCGTGCGCGGCGGAGGAATAGGGCGCTCAAGGCGCTCGAGCGGGTCCCAATCCGGCACGTACACACCCCGACCAAAGCTGCATCGGGGGGCCGGGCGGTGCCCATGATGGGCGAAAGTTGGGGGAGCCCGTGACAACCGGGGTCTCTCCATCAGAGGGGGAGAGAAGCGTATTGGCTCCCGACGTGGCTCCCTAATAACCGCGGCCCAATCCCGCGGTGGCGCCTCATAAGCGGCGCGTCGATCCCCCCCGCCCGTAGGGGGGGTGGGGCGCCCAATCCTCTCACTGGAGGGGGGGCGCCTGTCCAATCTCCGCGGAGGGGTGGCACGCCCCTCCGATCTCCTCGGAGATGTGGGTGACCTACGAGGGCCCCCGCCCGTGTGCGAGTCCCTCTCTCTCACCACCTCACGAGTGTCTCTATTGTTGAAGCACAAAAGGGGGTGATGGGCCCCTCCACAACAGTCGCAATCGACCAGGCTATCAAAGAGGTTGATGAACCCCATCCAAGCAGCCAGGTTCCCATCAAAGGTTGGGATGTCCAAGGTGGGCAGTCTGCCCAGCAAGCCGGCCGGGGTAGGCTTGACCTCCCCGGGCGTGCAAGACTCACCCCTCCGGGCGGATAGGATTGCCTGAGCCTTGTGTATAATCACATCCGCCTGTTCAAAACATTGATCATAATCGGCATTAAATTGGTCGACTGCCTGCAACTCAGCGGCACCCTCGGCTGGGTGGTCGAGCAAATATTGTTGATGAGCAACGAAAAGCTGCTCCAATTCCTTCAAGCGAGCAGGTACTCCCTCATGCCGAATTAACAAGGCCTGTTCTCGGTCTGGTTGGTCTACCAAAGCGACGGCACTAGCAAACCATCTCAAGATCTTTTGTGCACCCGCGCGGGCACCACTAAGCGGGCTGACTGGCGGGACCATTTTGCACCAAAATTAATATACACTATAATAATACATAGACAAACAGACCGACAACCGCAGACAACAAAATAGATCGGGAGGAACTTCAAAGGCAGAACAAAATATATAAACAAACCAAAATCAAGTGTAAATGCTAGAACTTAACTAGAACAACAAAGGCATTTAACAACAGAATTTTTCAAACAAATTAAATTCAAGTATTAAGTCAATAACTTAACAAACATAATATTCAAAGGCAAACAAAACAAAATCAAATGTAAATGCTAAAACTTAACACAGCAAAATAGTGTATTACAACAACAGCAAAGTCATTTAAATACAAATACAAATACAAATATTTTTATTAGTTAAATGCTCACAAACATAACTAAAACAGAAAAGATACAATTAAAATTTTTAAATAATGTAAGCACAATTTTATATGAGGCTACGATTTCTTATGACCCCACACTAGGCACTGCCTGTCCTGTGGCGGTCAAGTATACGTATGCAGAAGTTAACCGGGTGCCATTTGTATAAATGTGAAATATATAAGGTGCGTTACATTCGCGAAACTACTTTAAAACTTCCAAGAAGGATTCCGTGAATTTGAAACCCCACGTCAATAGAAGTGAGCGAATTCTGAGCCTCGCAGTTCCCAGTGAAGATCTCTTTATGTCACATAAATTCACAATACGGTTGTAGATGAAGGGATAAGTAAATTTTTTAAAACGTTGGGCAAAGGTGGTTTTAACGAAAACTGATCGTACCCTGAAGACTCGTTTGTCGAGTATCTCCTGATATTCCGGGGAGCTGATGACACTTTTATGCATATACATTGCCACTTTTAGGATATATAGTTTACGAACGTTGAGAACCTCCGCCTCCTTGTACAATGAGTCAGTGGAAAAATAAGAAGGCCTTCGAAACATCACCTTGAGAACAGCTCTTTGTGCTCTCTCAAGCTTGATCATGTGACAGGACGCCGATTTACCCCACACCACGATACAGTATGTGATCACTGATTCACATAAAGCCAAGTAGATGGTTTTTAAGAGCGACTTATCAGCGACATCTCTAAGTAACTTCATAGAGTGGATCAACTTGCGTACTCTGGCACTAGTAACTTCAAGGTGTACCGCAAAGGAAAGTCTTTCGTCCAGGATGACCCCCAGATAGCGGGTAGTTGGTGATCTACTGACTTCCTCACATTGGCAAAATACAGAAGTCGGAAAGAATGACCCACGCATTGCACAAGAGTGAAGCTTTAATAGGCTGAAACTCAATTGGGGCTGATGCACTCGTTTTATGAAAGCAGAGTAGTTTAGTTTTTGATACGTTTAGAGTTAGTAGACTAGTATTTAACCAGTCTGAAATTTTTGCTAAACCCTCTTTCACATTTTGACGACACTCGTGCCAAGTGGCTCCTGGAAAAAGCAATGCGGTGTCATCGGCATAACAAATAACGGATGCTGACTTAAGTAATGGCAAAGATGCTATTCCATTGATGTATGCTAAGAATAAGGAAGGCCCGAGTATACTCCCCTGAGGGACACCGTAGGATATATTCTTATGACTGCTTATGTCTGTGCCAACTTTAATACATTGGGTTCTACCGTTAAGGTAGCTAGAAAACCAATGCAGTGCTATACCCCTCACTCCAAGTGACTCCAGCCTTCTCAACAGAATCGGGACTGAAACAGTGTCAAAGGCTTTTGCCAAGTCCAAGAAGACACCAACGCAAGCCCGCCCATCATCAAGATGTGAAACAACAGAGTCCACTAACAAAGATACAGCATCTTCCGTGGACTTATTTCTTCTGAAGCCAAATTGCGATTCTGATAGAAGATTATGTTTATCAAAAAACGCCACTAAGCGGGTGTTAACAAGCCCCTCTAATACTTTTGATACTGAACCCAATAATGAGATAGGTCTGTAATTTTTTGCGTCGTTTTTAGGGCCAGCTTTGTGGATTGGAATGACTGTGGCGGATTTCCAGTTATCTGGAAATCTGCCTGTTGAGAAACTCAAGTTAAAAACATGTACAAGGGGAGACACTATCGAACCACATATGTATCTTAAAATTCGGTTGGTAATCTCGTCGAGACCTGGAGAGCTGTTCGTTTTCAGTTGTCGAATCCGGGTTGCAACCTCCTCAGCGTCGGTTGGGGCTAGAAAGAATGAATCTAGTGGACCATCTGCTTGTTTGTGTTGTGCAACTAGTGACTCCTCGGTCTCGTTAATGTTATGCAAAATCTTTGTCGCCAGGGTTTTCCCAACCGATGAAAAATAGTCATTGCAGTGATTTAAGGAAGCAGAAGGTGTGTCCCGGAGTCGAAGGAGTTCACATGAGTTTGATTTTATACGCTGCAAAATTTTTTAAACAAATTAAATTCAAGTATAAGTTTACAACTTAACAAACAAAATATTCAAGGGCAAAACAAAGATATGAAAAAACAAACCAAAATCAAATATAGGTAAATGCTAGAACTTAACTAGAACAACAAAGGCATTTAACCACAATTTTTCATATACAATGACAACTAGTTAGGGAGATCGGTCCACAAATGAGATTGTAAGTAGTCGGTTTAAAAACAGCAATTCAAACCAATTAATATGTATTGCCCGTTTGGACAACCAACAAGATTACAATATTAATTGTACAATACTAATCAAATACTAATCAATCAATCAAATCTAATAACCACGCTCTGCTACCAAAAGATGGTGGTGCCCAAAGTAGACTCCACCACGTCGGCGTTTCACCGAAAAATGTTGCTGAATTTTATTCACCGACTACCAGCTCCTAGAAAATTGGTATTACTTACCTTGGATCCGTTCGGTCTCCGTATGTAGCCGGTGGACTTCCTGAGCTAGCTCGAAGGAAGTCGCGGCTCCTGAAGGGTTGGTGTTAATCCAACGATGGAGACCGGAGCACTACATAGGCCTATTAGGCCACCATCACTCACATCACCGATAAAAGATTTGGTGCATTTGCACTTTCACCGACAATAAAACTTTGGCGGACCCTCGCACCAACAATCACTTGGTGCGCCGCGCAATACTATTTGTTAGATATTTTATATTATATTTTATTGCTGCCCGGTCCTAACCTAGTTCAATATCATTCCGTATTCGACTCGACTGACATGTTACATGCGGCCGGCCGCCACAGGCTCTCACTGCACAGACTATAATGCAGTGTTGCCACTCGCTCTTCCTCGAGCGTAAACACCTAGGCTTACATCTGCACGTGATGGCACTCCCTACTAACCTGCACTGGGCTAGCGTGATAGAAGTTAATCCAATATCTCCTCTTGATGAAACTAAGGCTCAGCACTTGGCGTATTATGGCTGACATGGTGATGATAACTATTATGCTTAAGGATTTGAAATAGTATATCCTGCCTTTTTGCATAGTCAATCTAATTTAACGGATCTTACAACTAATCGTCTAATAATTATTCAGATTGAATACGATATTTAAATATTAGTAAATTGATACTTCGTCCAATTTAATGTTTGAACTATTTAAATTACCTGGTTATATTTCGTATATGAAAATTGACATCTGTTGGTTCCTCTCTACACCTGATCACTCCGGTGCTAATAGCCACACATCATAATCAAACGATACAATCTCAGTTCCAAATACTCGAACTGGTTCTATTACTAATAAAATTAAATTAACACCAAGACTGATTGGGAAATTCGACGAATCCAGCCTTAATAGGAGTTGACTGCGCTGGCGCGGCGGCGTCGCGTTACCAATTTGTCGCTGTTTTGTCCAGATGCTTTTCATCAAAGCTAGGGTCGTCGGCTCACATAGCTACGATGTTAATGTCTTGTAATGTTACAATTCAATAGAGCTTAGAATATTTTTTTCTATTTGCTTTGTTGGTTATAATTAGTATTTTATTCACCGACCTACTATATTAGTACTGTGTGCTATTACCGAATTTAAATCTGAATTTTGAAGATGTCTCGACAATTGATAGAATTATAAATATTACAAATTACAAATGGTACTTCAACAAAATACCATTTCATTATCTTATAGTGGTGGTTCTGGAGTAGTTGACTGTATTATTTTAATTCAAATTGAATTATTCATCTATTTTGATGTCAAGTCACTGCATTCTTACATTTTCGATTTGTTCCTGTATACAATTCTATTTGTTCATTTACTATTAGACTAATGAAAGTAGTTCAGAATTTAAGAGTGTAAACAAGTCGGAGACGATCTTAATTATGTGACAGGTTATTTCGAGTTTTGTGAAGGTATTCAAACTTTGCACCTTGAATGTCATCTGAACACTGCAGGTATAAAAATAGACAAGGTCTTCTGAATGAAAGTATTCAACATTTTATTTTTGACAACGAAATTGTGTAAATAGTTAAGTACTATATTTAATTTTATAATCGTACAAACTCCTTGCATGTTATGAGAGGCGTGCAGAATTATAGCTTTAGTTCGTACTCTGGACAACTAAGATTGGAGTAAAGCAAAGTAAGTATGCACTTTTTAGAAGATAATGCAATCGTTATGAGAATCCTGAGATAAAGTTGTTTCAATCAAACTTTTTATGGCCCACATTATCTACCTTTTCGTATTATTTCGCAGCTAATACTACAATCTCCTTTCAGTTACACCACACACTATTTATAGATGTTCCCACAGGTTAAAATGTAATCACGACACAAGAAAATGGTCGGCTCGCGTGGACCAGACGACCAGGCTAATGAAGTCTGCCCCTCCCGTCCCCAAGTAGTTGTTTTTACCATTTACGAGAGAACCGATGTCTCAAATTATAGTGGTCTGTAGAAAAACAGTGGTCATTAGACCGATGAGCCGTGCCTTCCGGATTTTGCTCGTATTGTTTCTGTTTTCTCACATTTTATATATTACGTGGTGTTTGGTGATTTCTTATTCATTTACCAATGTCTGGATTATAGATTTGTAGTTACTACATTTAATCGAGACTTCCTAAAAGAAAACCTTTAAAATTCGCCTGATTTTGTTCTAAACACTTATAACCTCCAAAACAGTAGTTATTAATGAAATTAATTTTAAGATAATTATGTATTCACTAGAAGAAAATTCATCTGATTTTGTATTCTACACAAAAATAATTACAGCGATAGACAGTGAAATCATTGATAACTAATATATTTTTTTGTTATTGAAAAATGAAACACACTTTCCGGATTTATCTTGCAGTACTTCTTATTACATTGGTAAAAATGTAAAGCTATCGAAATGCATTGACGCAGTGCATTAACGTTTTTGGACTAAATAATTAAAAGGTTTCAAATGGTCAAATATACGCGCGTAGTACTCGACTAATTAAAAAACAGTGTTATTAATTCATCATACATTTGACATTTTTTATATTAATTATTACAAATTTTTCATATCGGTATAAAATAATCGTATCATTGATTTTTTATAAGCTTATATGCGGTACAAAGCTTCATCTCTAGGTCAAGACAGTCATCAAGAATACATTTCAATCCTAAATCACCACAAAATGACTAGTCCATTAGACAAAACGTTGCTGCGCAAATTTATAAACGCTATGTAAAATATTGTTTATCTATTTTAAATAACGTCGAATCTCAAGATTACGTTCTAGGAGCTCAAAAATGTTTGTCTACTTTCACACTTTCTCCTTCCAATTTGAAAGGATGAAAGGGACTGACTGGTGCTATGTTTCCAAACAAAAGAGTCAACGCAACACCTTAGTCCGTGACAACCCTTGCTTTTTAGACAAAGCCTTTCAAAACAGCTGTTGGGCACGTAGGACTTCCTAATTGAAACCGCAAACAACAAAAACCACGCCGTTTGTACCGCGGTATAAAGTGCCCTTTCCTTTGTTAAGGTTCTAAGTGTAGTCTGTCTGTTGTCTGTTGAGATGCGCGTAGGGTTAATGATGCTATGAATTTTCAAAGCAAAGGATGTTAACTTGAAGAAATAAGGTTCATTTTCCGAGTTGTTGTCAAAGGTCTAGCAAGGTTGAGTGTTATATAACCTCCTGAACTGTTAATGAGTCTGGGATGTCAATTAACGGATATGAGCTATCGTCTGTTGTTTCGAGTTTATTCGTGTAGAAATTTGAAGGTGAGTTAAATAGTTTAACAAAGTGACGCAGAAAACGTAGGTACCTGCATTATTCATATTCAATATATATTCGATGCATAAAAATGTAATACTTTCATTTTTGGGTATCATTTCACTGTATTTATTATCCTATTATCAACGACACATGTGATTATCAGAAACTATACAATTTCTTAAATGTTTTCTTTAAACTTGGTTAACATCTAGCTCACATAATATAATTTGTTCACATTTTGTATTATTTTTGATTTTTTTCATTACATACCTTTATATTTAATCTATGATAATATTATACTTTACTACTTGGAAGCTATATTTAGGTAGAATGTATTTTGGACTAAAAGTAGTTTTGTAATCCAAGATATATTTTATCGGGCCTAGTGGCCTCACCCTTTAAAATTACCTGATTTTTAAAAATATAATTTGGAATTTTAAACTTGACATATTTTAGTTTATAACTAATGTTCCTTCTTTAACGTGGACTTAACATATTCTGGTCTCTTTAGGAAGACATTTAAGATAAATCCACTGTATCGTCTAAACGGCCAAGTAACTTGAATGTCAGATATTCGACATAATTTCTATGGATTATACAACCACAAAAGACTATACATAGTATATCGAGACAAATGCACCAATTTGAATGCACCTGAATGCACAGTTTAACTGTTTAATATTTACGATAGAATCGCGCTGTTATTATGACAGGGCACATCATTAGCGTCTTTAAAGCTGTTAATAGTCTACACGTCGTAAAATCCATCCTTCTCGCTTTAGTATTAAGATCTTCTAGTTCTGATTGCGGACTAGCACCTGTGTGTATGACAGCGTCTCTGATGTTCGAATTTAGTTCTTAGGCTTTGGCGATAGGAGTTGAATTGTTTTCTGGGTTCAGGTCAAGATTTGTGCTCTGTACAAGGACATTTTCAAAGGATGCGACAGAATGCATAATGATGGATTCGCGCTTCGCATCTGTAATGCTGGTATGAATGCACCTTATAATGTGCCTTTTGTTGCGAACCTGTATGGTGTTATGAATATTGAACGTCGGTTTTATTTTTCGGAGATCACTATCACAATGGTCTGAGTTGCCTCTTCGTTTGCATGAGAAGTTTTTTGTTTTACATGTTCTCATTATTTATTTACTAAATTTAACATGGCTTTGACCTGTGTATATTATTCAAAAACCGAATAAGGTTGTTTAATTAACACAGAATTGCTAACGTCGGTGTTGCTCGACGTTTGGAAATGTCTGAAAAGGGAAAACGAAAAATACGTATATGAACTAAAATAGTGACAGTATCATACCTAAATGATGTATATCCAATCGATAACTTTTTACTGTACCTAAACATACCGAATTATACCGCGTTTTAAACATTTAAACTAAACAATTTTATAGATAATATTTTTTCGCCCCTTATTTCTTAACTTAATTACTTCCCCATATGTTTGCGAAAAATCCGTTGTAGTCTTTCTTACTTTCTTCTCTTTTATAGCTATTGTGTCTTCTTCATTTTCAAATAAATTACTGGATTCCTTATGCAGTTAGTCACCATCATTTGTATCCGCCCACGTCCGTGTATTTATGTTACACCTCAGAAAAACAATAACATCATGCGTTCAGCAAATGTGTACAAATGCGATACATAAACAGTTAAACACCGAAGAGGATCGACTTACTGACCTTCGCAGGTTTACGTTGCGTGAAAATTGGCACGTCTTCAAACGCAACAGTAACGCGGACGCGCTTGCGTTAATTCGTATCAAAGAAATGGTTGTTGTTAATAATGAAACGTTCAAACACCGGGATTGGACTAATATTGTTTGGCAATTTGCTGCCCAAAGCTGCAAGTCTGCGTTTGATTTTAATTTTAGAGAACAAAGTGAAAGGTTCAAAATTGAATTAAGAAATTTCATCGTATTGGCACAAATTACTTATAACTATGTATGCATATTGTTTTGGGCGTAATGATCGTGAGTCAAAGTGATGTAGACACTTAACCACGAAGACAGCCGCATCGACACAAGACTGTATAGTCGTGAATCACCACAGTGTCATAATGATCCTCAATCTCTCACTTTAGAATCCAAATGGTTACTATAGGTACGGTTCTAAAGACATTTTCTCCTGCTTACACTCAGGTTGTGGAATCAGCTCCCTTCTGAGGGACTTTAGAATGGGGCTTATCACAAAAGGCAAAGAAGTTGTTATCAAAGTTATTAACACGCGAGTTATGCTACTGGTGTTGCAGGCGTTCATAAGCTGTGGTGATCGCTTACCAAGAGGCGACCCACGTGCTTGTTCGCCACCTTTATGGTATAAAAACCGGCCAAAAAATGGGGATGTCCTTTCAGCTTAAAATCTCTACGTGTTCCCAAAAAAATAGGGTTCTTGACAGACAGACGGACAGATTTACAGATGAACAGACAGACAACGAAGTAATCCTATGAGGGTTCCGTTTTTTCCTTTTGAGGTACAGAACTCTAAAGTAAATATAACTGATAACTCTCAACGTTTCATCACTGTAGTAAGCAGTCATTGATGAAATAAATCTATATAGATTTTTACAAGCTGACGACGGGTTGATGTGTGGTTCTGGTAAACAGTGGTGTTTTGGTTTCCGATGACGCCGATGGTATTATTTGAAATTCTAATTTTGGTAAACAAATATACTGGGAGGACTATGTCGTTGACGACGTCGCTCACGGCACGACTAAAGAATTCTTGCTACTCTCGCTATTGAGTTTATTTGCAGAAATAACTTCACTTTTGGTAAAATTATAAGTATTTTATTCAGTCCAGCAGGCCTATTCGCTAACTACTAAAAATAAATTAAATAAAAAAAAAACTACGGTTGGTAACTATAACTGTCATTTTTGAAAGAAACTTTATATCAATCACTGGTTTAGTGATCTTATGTGTTACGGCGGCGTTCATGATAGCAGTAATGGATGTTAAGTTTTTTCAAAAATGACAGTTCTAGTTAGTAACCGAAGTTAGAGAATAGGCCTGCAGAGCCGGAGCGGCGCCAGAGCGTCGGTGGCGCTCTGTGGACTCGGCACTTGCCTTCCAATCGGGAGGTCTGGAGTTCGAGGCCGCCATATTCCAATGTGTTTTTCGTTTTCAAATTTCATTCGTCTGACGTTCCTACGGTACGACGTTCCACGAAAACATCGCGAGGAAACCTGCACACATCTGCGAAGAAATTCAAAGTTGTATGTGAAGTCGACCAATCCACACTGGGCCAGCGTGTTTGGCTAAGGCCTAAACACCTTTAGGGTACAAATTAGGGTAAAACAATTTAGGGTAGGCTCGAGCCCCTCGGTGGGGACGTATAGGTGTTAGGGTCCTATACTATTGGGACTTTAATTATAAGCAGTGGACTGTATTAAATATATATAATGGCAATAAAAAGATTATAAAAAGCGAATTAACAGATAATTATGAGCTATGTGCAATGTCGTCAGCGATCTATCGGAGAGTGTCTGTCCCGCTGGTGTGACGTCGCTTATAGTTGCGCCGAACGCAGCCGGCGGGGCCCGACAACAGTCGAATGCTCCCGAACAATAGGAGCTGTCATGATGATGATAAGTATTTGATATCCAAAATTAGACACGAAGCATTGGTATTAATAATGAATGTAAATATAGTGTAGTAAAACAACAAACGATACAGTCAGTTCTTGAGAGTGGACTGTATTTTCTTGCTAGGGATGTTATTAATTGAAACGCTGATTTCTAGATGATCACTTAGGAGCTTTATTGACTTGTTCACAACACGACTTCAACTAACTGAATACAATTTTACGATATTTCACCCTATATTTATAGCAATCCCTCGGTTCGCGGGGGACATCCCGCCCGCGGACCAATCAGAGGGCCCGAATTATTTTACGACGCGGTTCGTGGGGAATGGGGCGCGCATGGGCTTCGCCTACGTCCGCTGGTTAGTTCCGGGTCTCCAGCAAATCGAACTGTGTCGTCAGCAACAGTTGTATGCATTTTAAAATAAATTATCATCATGAATCTCAACTTATCTGTTATTTTGACGAATTCAACCAAAACCACATACAACCCTTGGACCTTTTTTTTTCATACTACTGCAGTAGTGCCACGGCATAGTAGAAGCAACTACTGGTAAAGTAAGTTCACTGTCTTATCTGTTTTAAACCCCGAAATATGAACTTCAACGCAGAACCCACACCTGATATTTGGACTTGCACAATTATTTGTCGTTATTTTAACGGATTGCAGCTTTTCTATTGATCAATAAAAATTCAAAACATAAGTATGTTATTTTACAGTAACTTTTTCGGTTTAATAATAACTCGAAAATTATACATGATAATTGTTAAATTAAACGACCTTACCTGAAGTTCTATTTTAATTTTACGAATTTCACCATCATGGAACTCTATGGTTTTTGTGTTAGGGCTTTGATTTCCTCTTCACTTGACACCGCAAGAGAGTCTTCTGAATTGTGTAGTTTATCTTTTATTTTTCCAATTTCTTTTCAAATTTTCTTATTTTCTTCTGTATGTAGTTATTCAGTCTTTTATTCGTCATTTACCCATAATTAAATAACTGCATAGTGTTCCATGATGGTGAAGAGTAAAATTAATTATTTTCCCAGCCAGTAACAATGTACTCTTTGGCAGAGTTAGAAAAAATCTCCTGATTGGTCTAGTTTTATTTTGAACACGGGCAACACCAATTACAACTGCAAACGCCTATATAACTGATGACAGGAAAGTCTAAACCTAATTCCGTGGTCCGTGTGGTCACCATACAACAATTGTAACTGTCTGACCCCGTTTAAAACAATAGCCATAGTTCTATGTCAATTTGCGTCTATGGAGGTTGTTAATTAGATGTCCGTTCTGAGTAACATGTCGATAATTCAATATCCTTTGACTAGCTTCCGTTGTGTCGACACTTGGTCTACTGGAGCCGGTGAAATGTTTTTCTAGTTGATTGGTGGCTCACGGTTTTTTTAGGTCTAGACAAGAATACAATTCATACGTGGTAGCAACAAAGTTATTAGAAATGAATGAATGACCTTATTGACCTTAGACCGCCATGTAGGTACCAATGTGTTTTTCCTTTTCGAAATTCATATACATTTGTCCGACGCTCCTACGGAGAAGGAAAACATCGTAGGGTAATCTGCATACATATGCGAAGAAATTCAAAGGTGCATGTGAAGTCGACCAATCCGCACTGGGCCAGCGTGATTGACTAAGGCCTAAAAAATACCCTAACTTAGGGTAGGCTCGAGCCTCTCGGTGGGGACATATATGAGCTGTTGTGATGATGTGATGACTTATAAGGACAAAAGGCCACATCGGCAGAATCATAATATGATTTATTTTAGTAAGTAGTCATAATTGTCAATTTGTGTTATGAATGGAGTGCAGTTCATCTCATGCAATTCTTATTATGTTTAAAAGCTTTGTATGCATATTTGTAAAATAGTCGTAATTGACACTTAAGCAATTCCTAATTTTTGGAACAAAACCATAGAATAACTGATAGTACTAACGTACCAAAACTATTACCGTGACCAAAATGTATCATATTATGATTCTGTTGATGTGGCCTTAATACTCGTAGGTCCGCTGGACACATCCCGTTGTGCAAATTTAGACATCTTATGAAATGAAAAAAGTTAGCTCCTTGTTGTTTGTATGTACAATATGTTAAAAAATTGACGATGCCCAACATTCGTGCGTCGAATTTACATTTTATTATTAGATATTATTATTATAAATTAATTGTTTAAGGCGCTACTTTCCCGTTTTCAAGCAATTTCTATATACTGTACCGCCACAAATATAAAACAAACAGTTCTCAAATTCATATAAGATAGTTGAACATATTATCTAAACATTCTTAAAGATAGAAACATGATTAATAATATTTCGATAGAAAAAATGACACTGTTTAATATTAAAACATATATGAATCAAAAACATTGATTTACTAACGTTTGGTAGTAAATCAATGATCAAAAAAGACAATAATAAATAACATGAAAGTTTTACCAATAGATGTGCATTTTATTGTCTAGAAAATTGCAAAAATACATTTTTTTATTTTGTACTCCAGTTTTCCAAAAATCGATTCAAACCAAAATAGACCTTTCGTATGGCGAACTTTGTCTGACGTCATTTGACAGCGGCAAACTCGAAGTAAACGACTAGTAGGTACGTAGGATTAACATTTTAACAGTTTAATCGACTCGACATCTTTATTGTAATAGTACACGAGCGTATAATGCGTTCAGTGCGAACGCAACTTAAAAAAGTATAAAAAATCTGGAGAATTGTTTGTACACGGGCACCAATGCCGCGACAAGGCCATGAAAATTTGGCACGCCATTCGACACTGATTCATTCAACTACGGGCTAAATCCATCGAAGTGAATCAATTTATTTGCTTCGAAAATTTTTCATTATATTTGCCTTGAAAATTGAGGTTTCAAACACACCTGAGGGGCAATCGCACTATTTGCAACGTTTGGACCAAATCAGAAACGTTTCCATTCCCATACATTTTGACAACACCATGACAGCTGTCAGATGTCAAAACATATCGGCACAGAACGGTAACGATTTGCAGGCCCATTCTCTAACTAGAATTGTCATTTTTGAAAGAAACAACATCCATTACTGCTGTCATGAACGCTGCCGTAACACATAAGATCAGTAAACTAGTAATGTATATAGTTTCTTACAAAAATGACAGTTCTAGTTACCAACCGTAGTTAGCGAATAGGCCTGCAGTGTTTGGTTAAAACGTTCGTAAATAGTGCGATAAGAGGGGCAATCGCACTATTGCCCGTAGCACACCTCCGCCGCGAAACTAACAAGGCGAAACCGCGTCGCATAGTCACGCCGGTAGCACACCTCCGCCGCGGAACTGTAGTAGCGAAACCGCTGAACGATTCTCCCGCGTTGTCGTTTGTATGGCGCTCGAGCTCAGGCATGTATAGGCTGTTCTAACACGCATATTTAACTATGGCGCTATCTCTGTCGTGCGCGGATCCGCCCGATCTGCTTCAACGCCGTCTACACCTCCGCGTTCGATTCGCCACCTTGTCTGTTCCGCTTTTAGTTTTGTGCGCGATCTGTCGAAGTCGACAGATTTTGTAGGCGAAACCTGTAATATTTTTATAAAAATGGTGTCAAATTCATTAAAATTCACAGAGGAATTAATTGAAGAGGTCCGTAATAGACCTATGATTTATTTTTAGGTCATCCTGAGTATAAAAAAATACAAGCCTATGGAGGCAGCTTGGACGGGAATTAAATGAAGAAGTTATGTAATAGTTTAAGAATATTCAATATATTATGTAGGTATTATAATTAAAATTTACGTCAGAATACGTCATTTTAGTTAGTATTTTCTGTTAAGTACTCAATTTTATCCCGTATCTTTTCGTTTCTAACTTTTTAAAATCTTGTGTTTTGTTTTTTAATATGTGTCTTTAAAAGATTATGCAATCTTCGAAATTTTGCGGGGTCATCTGAAAATAATCATAAAGCGGTCTTCATGTGACATAAGTTCTATGCATAATCTGTTTTCTCTTAACTTTTTATCTTTTGATTTATTTTGTATGCCCAAATTCTTCGTCTTTTTAAAATTAAAGACCTGCATCCCTAGCACGAATCATAGTTTATTTACTTACTATCACATAACGATTGAGATATTAAATGGACAGTTATCGTAAGGCTATCGTGAGCTCGTAACGTACCTAACGATAGTTCTCTCACTGTAAAATAGTCGGTGAGAGATATTACGATAATTAGCTGTCGAATAAAACGATACGATATGTCAAAGTGAGTTCGTGCTGACGATTCTCATACTTTAGCTCTCGTTAATGTTAGATTAATCCCAAGGAGAGACGATAACTTAGCATTCCATGCATTCACCATACGGGTGCCGGGTGCATCGCATTGCAGAGAAGAGATCCAAGAGCGGTGCCTGGGGCTTATGACCCAGGTGCAGGTTTAAGTAGCTACTTTACAATGCATTAACATTCACCTTCACCACCCCGGCTCCTCTCTGCCTAAACATATTTGATACGATTCCGTAAGTGAAGAATGTTAAACGTAAACAAATGGTCACAGCAGTTCACTTTTATTTTTACTGAATGCCCTAACCGTCAAACGTTCGAATCACGAAATCACAGATTAGAGAGAATATGTCTCAAGCAGCAAACTAAGTTTTCGACTGCCAGCGCCACCCGCGGCGCCGATGCGAACTAAAAGTTGCCATTTGTAAGTTCCCTAACATTAAACTATACCATTACGATACCATTAAGCGACCGTAGCGGCTCTGCTATAGTTTTCATACAAAATAATACGATGACCATAACCATAAATATAGTGGTTCGTGCTTGGGGCACAGAGCGACGACGACATTTCACTAGCTTGCCGCTGACGTAATGGCGCCTGGCGGTTCACTCACTGATTGCGAACTTAGCGTGTGTGGCCTGGTTTCGCTGCGGAACTAGCATAGCGGTTTCGCCTTGTTGGATTCGCGGCGGAGGTGTGCTACAGCCATCAGGAGCAAAAAAAACGGCGAAGCGAACGCGGAGGTGTAGATGGCGTCTGAGCAGATCGGGCGGAACCACGCGCGACAGAGACAGCGCCATAGTTAAATATCCGCGTTAGAGCAGGCAAGCTCGCGCGCCGTACAAACGACAACGTGGCGGAATCGTTAAGCGGTTTCGCTACTACAGTTCCGCGGCGGAGGTGTGCTACCGGCGTATTTACCAACGTTTGAGCCAAAACCAAAACGTTACCGTTCCCATATGTTTTGACATCTGACTGCTGTCAAGGTGTTGTCAAAATGCATGGGAACGGTAACGTTTCTGATTAGGTTGAAACGTTATAATTAGTGCGATTGCCCCTAAGGTCTCTGAGCGACAATCGCGCTGTTTGCAAACATTTCAACCGAAGCAAATCGTTACCTACCGTTCCCATGTTTTGACGTCTGAGAGCAGCTGTCAAGGTGCTGTTAAAATGTATGGGAACGGAAATGTTTTGTAAATTGATTAAAACGTTGTAGATAGAGCGATCGCCCGTCTGCAATGGAAGGTAGGAAAATTCCTACTTCACATTTTGAATGCGAAAGTGAATCAGTCTGTTTTTTTTTTAAAAAAAAACGTCGCCCCGCACTAGGATTTTCTCCTGTGTCGTGGGTGCAGTTACAAACATAGAATATCACATGCACATACGCCCAGACCGTAACAAATTTCTGTAGGCCATACAAAATTTGTCCCGTACGGGAATCGAACCCGCGACCCGTTGCGCAGTAGGTGATCACTCGACCTCTGCGCTAAACGTGTCGTCAAACCTCCTTTTTGTTACCTCCTTATTCTTTTTTATATATCTTCTTCTTATATATAAAAAAACCGGCCAAGCGCGAGTCGGACTCGCCCATGAAGGGTTCCGTAGGATTTATGACGTATTAAAAAAACTACTTACTAGATCTCGTTCAAACCAATTTTCGGTGGAAGTTTGCATGGTAATGTACATCATATATTTTTTTTATTTTTATCATTCTCTTATTTTAGAAGTTACAGGGGACACACATTTTACCACTTTGGACGTGTCTCTCGCGCAAACTATTCAGTTTAGAAAAAAATTATATTAGAAACCTCAATATGATTTTTGAAGACCTATCCATAGATACCCCACACGTATGGGTTTGATGAAAAAAAATTAGAGTTTCAGTTCTATGTATGGGGAACCCCCAAAATTTATTGCTTTTTTCTATTTTTGTGTGAAAATCTTAATGCGGTTCACAGAATACATCTACATACCAAGTTTCAACAATGTAGTTCTTATAGTTTCGGAGAAAAGTGGCTGTGACATACGGACGGACAAACAGACAGACATGACGAATCTATAAGGGTTCCGTTTTTTGCCATTTGGCTACGGAACCCTAAAAATGAAACGCTGTGTGTTAGTCTCGCTAAAACTCAAAAACGGCTCGATGGATTCTTACGAAATTTTCGGTGTGTTTGAATAGATCCACGGAAGTTTTATATGTACAATTGAACCCAGTAGGTAGCGCTGTAATTGGGCAGGACGTCTGCCGAGCCCACTAGTCTCTTCTTTATATATAAAAATGAAACGCTGTGTGTTAGTCTCGCTCGCTAAAACTCACAAACAGTTAGACCGAATTACAAGAAATTTTCTGTATGTGTTTGAATAGGTTCAGGGAAGGTTTATATACATACAATTGGACCCGGTAGGTGGCGATGTAAACGGGCAGGACGTCTGCCGGGCCCACTAGTTTTCTCCTTCTTTGTTTTATATATAAAAATGAAACACTGTGTGTTCGTCTCGCAAAAACTCTAAAACAGCTCGACCGATTCTTAGGAAATTTTCTGTGTGTGTTTGAATAAGTTCAGGAAGGCTTATACGTACAATTAGACCCGGTAGGTGACGCTGTGATCGGGCAGGACAACGTCTGCCAGGGCTACTAGTCTTCTTCTTCTTTATATATAAAAATGAAACGTTGTGTGTTTGTCTCGCAAAAACTCTGAAACGGCTCGACAGATTCTTACGAAATTTTCTGTGTGTATTTGAATAGGTTCAAGGAAGGTTTATACGTAATTTAATTGGACCCGGTAGGTGGCGCTGTAATCGGGCAGGACAACGTCCGCCGGGCCCACTAGTCTTAAATAAAAATGAATATATTCCACTGATACGAATGTAAATTTTATGTCTGCGTGTGTACACACACCTACAACTTACTTGGATTATACATGATGCCCTAAATCACCTTCAAATCTTGTTCTAGCGAACTCAATACTATAAATAATTTTTAATCTTTTAAATCTTACCTCTGGCTCGCATTCAGCAGCTTACCTTCACCAGATCATCGATCTATCATGGGGGAGCACCAACGCCTCGTCTCCCGGAACCCGACTACCATTGTTACCATCGTATAAATGTTACTGTTACGTTACGTAACATTTGTCCATGAAGCAGACCTTCTGCTTTAGGAAGTTTCAAATTACCGATCCGTTCAATATAGAAGTGAAATGTCTTGAGACTTTCATAACTTGAATAAATAAATCACCATAACCTTAACAAATAAGTAAGTACACTTTGCTGCGGATTTTCAGCTTTATCAAGTTTTAACGTCAATTCTTGTCATCGTTCCACGCTCACAGCGATCTAAAAATAAAAGCTCATGGTCAATGCCAGATAGATTAAGTTCAGCAAGACTCGCTTTCTCTGCGTCTGAACGCATCGATCAAGACGGCGGGTTTCAGAGCCAGTTTTGGGCCGGTCGAGTGGAAATTCTGTGACATGTCACATGGTGAAAACATTGCGGACTTTGATTGTACAGTATGAAAATTAGTTTGAAGTGATTTAAATTAGCTTTCAATAATAATGATGGGGAATGTTTCAATTAATATAGTAGGAGGTATTGTGGGATTTTACTTTATTGTAGATAAATAAACCGTACCCAATTTTGGTTACTTTGAACAAGCTTTCGTATTTTTTTAAATTTAGCTACTATTTCCTTCTATTAAAATTAGTTTAAATTCGATTACTGGAGTATAAGTTGCAATACGGACATAATGTTTTATTTCAAGATATTTTTTCCTAAATAAAATATTGTTAGTCAGAATGTGGTCAGAATCATAACATTCATAACAACCCTTTTACAGGCTGACATATTGCATGCTATTTTTCAGGAGGGTAAGGTTTGTTTTAAGAGTGTCACAATACCACGGACCGGACCATCACAATACCACGTTGGCCCAATGCGGATTGGTAGGTTCACAAAGTTTTGGTCACCCGTCCAGAATCTAACCATGCATGATGAACTATTATGTTGTGAAAACGTAGTTTTTGTGAACTGCGGCCCTAACGCTTATCTCAAAGCAATCACTCGCTATAGTTCTAATTTCATCTGTGACATGCTATAGGACAAGTTTTCTTTAATTTCATACGTTAAATGTTCAGCATGGAGTATTAATATAATTAGCAACTGTTTTTTACAACAAACTATTAATATAAACTGTCACGGATAAATCATTTGAAACTCGTTCCGCCGAGTGGCGTGTTGGACATTATGGCGAATTAATTATCTAAAGCGCTAATCTCACGCTTATGAGATTAACGGGATATTATACGAACGTTGAAATACCAAGCTGTGCCTGACCACTACTTACTGTCATTTTGGTTTCCAAGACATACACTATGTATAATGTGTGAATGTGTGTTTGTACTCATGTGCCTGAAAACACTGCTCTAATTGTAGCTCTTATTATTTTCATTGGTAATGATTTTTATTTTTACTTGTGTTTTATCAGGGGCGGATCCAGGATGGCATTTTGGTGGGAGGGGGTACTGACTGACTAGGTTCCTACTTGGAACTTGGGTAAAATAACAAATTATCAAAAAATAACGTTTTTATTACCCTGAATTTTTACAAAATATAGTAAAGTTGAGTCGGCATTATGGAATTCCTTATGTATCTAGTTGAAACACACTTCTACATTTATGATCACCTTTTCCCCCTTTTCTCCGCCTTACTGCCTTATAGTATTCTTTTTGATTCCTAGCCCGCGTCTCTCTCAATAGGGTGAGGGCAGAAAATCAGTATTTTGTCCTTTTTAGTTTTCCGTACCTTAAAAGGCAATACCGGAACTCTTATAGGATTATCGTTGTCCGTCTGTCTGTCAAGATCATTTTTCTCAGGCACGCGTAGAGATATTAAACTGAAATTCTCTTACGGCTGTGAAAAATTCAAACGCGATGTCGCGCGTAAGTCAAGGCGATCAAAAGATGTGACTGATTATTATGTTGCATATTTTGCGATTCCACAAGGGAATCAATACCTACTACTACTTTCTGTTGACCTAGAATCAGAAAATTTTACTTCATGCCAATAGCACATGTCATAGAAAAATCTGAAATATGCAGTTTCGAACTCGAAGTCTTATGGCCATTTTCACCAACCTCTTCTTAGCTTAGGGGACTCTTAGGTGGCATGCCGTCACATTCTTTTCATTAAAGACAAAAAGTGACAGCATGCGTCTTAGGGGCTACCTAAGCTAAGTAATGGTTGGTGAAATAGACCATTATACTCGTATAAATATTGTACAAATTAGTTTGTACTAACTGCAAAACCTTCGGAGCGCGAGTCTAATGTAGGATGCATTGCATTTGACTGACCTTTTTATATAGGGAACCTATCACTTGTCCGAAATTTGCTTGTTCGAATTTCATTTGATCGAAAACGGTTCACCGACGTCTTTTTTGCCATATGTATTGTTTGCCATATTTTTAAATCATCGAAATATCATTTGACATACTTACGTGTTATTTTACCGAACAACGTTTTACCGATTTTCAAAATATTTCTTTTACTATTGATCGAAGTTTCTTTTGAACTTTTTTCATTTGCCATATACTTTCACTTCACCAAAACAACATTTTACCGAAAATTATTTGGCTACAAATGTTACATTATGTTGTGTATCTACATATTTAACCTCTGTGCTATTACACCAAAGGTAACAAATGAGCTAGGCTATACAAAAAGTGCAAGGGGTGCTGCATGCTTGCTGCATGCTGCATGCTTGCTGCATGCTGCATGCTTGCTTGCATGCCATAGGCTTGCTTGCACGCTGGCTTGCTTCTTTTTTAGCATGTGCGGAAACACAATACTTCGAACAAACGTTATTAAGGTTAAGCATAACTTCGGTAAAAAAAAAATCGACCAAATGAAACGCTGGAGTACAAATGAAAATAGGCTGTTGGGGGGGGGGGGGGGGTTATCTCATGATAGGTAACCTTTTATACGGTGAACTTGCGTATCCGGAATCCTCACATCAGCACAACAGAGCTGATTGTAACAGTTATTTGTCTATGGTCTTCAGTCAGATGGGGGTACTCCAGAATCTACGGAAGCAAATACATAGGTCGGTACTTCATAGAACCTCGATTGTGTCGGTCCGACAAAAAGTCGGACGCGTAGGCACGCTTATGTCAACAGCGACCGTCTCACGATATCATTTGCCGTCAAATAGTGTAGCCAGTCCACAGATTTTAAATACTACTTTTATGTTTGCGAGCCAGTCGCGACTTTGTCTCGTTTCCGAACGGCCACTGTCAACCGTGTGAACTTCGAGGTTAGAAAAAACTGAGTCAATGTTTGCTATCGTGATTAACTTGTCAATAGGCTAGTTGACCCTTTTTTAAAGTAGGGCTTAAAATGTTCATAATTGTTGTATTAGACCATAGCACATGAATATTATTTTTTTCGATGGCTAAAAAGTGCAAAAAATCTATTTTAAATTAAGATTTTCAATTTTGGACCGAAAACACGGTCAGCCATCATAGTCTGTTGATTATCTGTGGCATACATCAAATGACGTCAGTCTTATAGTAAACAAAGCACCGAGGCGAAATAACCTCACAAAAACAATGCTTTCTATTATCTATAATAATCTATAAATAGCTATTAATACAAATAATTTACGATATTTACACATATAATAAATAGTTTTAGGAAAGAATAGTGCAAATCGACGAGTTGTTGAATCAAATTTGTCATTTCTTTGTTTACTATATGAGAGACGTCACGGCCCTGACCACAGGATATCAAAGCGTTTACGGCGTGAGATAAAAAAAGATTATTTCTAGCATTTTCAAATTAAAATTTTACAGTAATCATTCATTGTTATTTATTAAAATCGGTATATTGTGGAACCTTATGCCAAATACTGTTAGAAATAAACAATATTTTAATAAATTTTGATATGAGTCAACTACCCTATTGGGCGAGCAACCAAAGAATGTGTCACACTTTTGAACATGACATGAATTAATTGCGATCTCTCGTACGCGTAAGGTTGCATCATTTCTGCGTACAGTTACAGATTGTGCACTACTATTTTCTTTCCCCTAAAATTAAAAGCTTCATGCAAATATTTGTTTCTTTCAAATTTTTGTTTGCGGATTCAGGTAACTATAACATTAGTTTACAATAGTTCTAATAATTACATTTATTTATTTATTTATTTATTTATTTATTTATTTATTTGTAAGGTACACAGAACAGCTTACAGTCATAACATTACATAATATTTACACATTATATTCAGATCTGTATCTAGACAGCAAGCCAAAATATGTGCACACAGCAGCTTACAGTGAAGAGTGGAACACACTCGTAATTCCTTTTACATTATCATTTTACATTATCCAAGCATAGCATAATGATATTACAACATTCATTAATTATTCAATGAATTTGCACAAATGAGTAGAGAGGGCTTAACGTAGCTATAATCTATAGTCAGGGGAAGTAGATATATCCACTACGTCACATATGATTTTATACATGCTTTACAGACGACCACCTTCAAATTACTTGCTTGTTATTCCTATTCGTAAAACACAATAGTTCTATCGTTGAATACATTACCTTACTTCTGTCAGTCAGGAGCGGGTCTCGAAACTCGCAAAAAATAACAATTAACCGGTAGGAATATAATCGTGACTATTTTTTGTGGCAGACGAGAATAAGCGGCGACATGTTCAAAATAAAATTGATTGATTCGCAAGAGTTATGCTTGTGAGCTAATATGTTCTTTATCATCAAGGCAGGGAGAGCTAAATCTATAAAACCTTAATGTTTATAGGAATAGGTAGTCTTATATTCAATGATTGATTGGTAAGCTTCGTGATGATAAATTTAACGAATAGTAAATTAAATTACTAATCGAGTTTAATCTGTGTTTTGACTATTGGAGATGATGCTTTAAATGTTGAAGCTTAGAATAATCTTTAAAACTGAATAGGATCTAAAGTTTTTGTGAAACAAATTACTAAATTACGAGTACCTTATCTTGGCCGATGTCTGCCTTGTCACAAACACAATGGCTGATAATGTAATTGTAAATCATTTCACCAACCCATCTCACTACGATGGTGCAGTAGGTCAGTTCTTCGTCTGAGAAGTGACCCTTGCCCGGTATATGGGCTGATAAAAATATAATAGTTTTTACACACAACGGGGCAACTCTTGGCCTTCATCTCAGTGGTAAGTGACGATAATGCCAAAGATGGCAGCGAGTTTCGCTTGGATTCATCAACTACCTAGGAACTGGCTATCTTACCTCTATAGTCGGAATACTCCAATGTTATTAACATTGTTATTATAGCGAGAAACTTAGGTGAGATTGTGTTAGTTAGCGAAGTGGGTTCAGGAGCTTTACCACCAACCAAATCAAGCAGAACTTCTGACCCATGGGGCACCTTAACTTAGTCCATCTCTGCCATGTCACACACACCACACCATGCCTGATAAGATAATTGTAAATCATTTCATCAACTCGTCTCTTCAGCGTAGGCCAGGTCCTAGTCGTCTGGGAGGAACCCGTGCCCAGCGTATTCTCTATATTATTGAAAGGTCTTGAATAAAACGCGTAAATTAATTTATTGATGCTTTATTCACAGTAGTGAGATCACTCTATACACAGAGAGCGATATCACTCTTGAAAGTAAAGAATTACAATCTAATTAGGAGAAAACAACTATTATAAACTATTCAGTTATTACTTATATATTATAGAATATATTATAATGAACTATACCTCCATGGTTATCTATTTTACTTTAACCTTAAATGCAATCCTTCATTTATAGAGCTACTTACAATTAATGCTCTTTATTCATCCAGAGTTTGAGAATAATCCAAAATTTGATCGACATGACAACGATGGGGTCGACATATCCAAAAGGATAAAAACCTTATACATATAATAAATAAGAATTAAAAAAAGAGATGACATTTCCACCGAACCAGGTGGAAATGTTTTTCCTTCTATAATATATGTGAAACCTGGTACAGCTTACCTATCCCCTTCAAATCCAAACATTTCCCCTTTAAAATATTTGCTATCGTAATTAACTGGATGAATTAGTTGGATTTCTCTAGATGCCTTCCCAGTAGAATGTGTCTTCCGCCACTTAACCGGGGCTGTGGGCCATTCGTGCTGTCCGATTCGTCACACGATGAGACGCGAGTGATTGGCTTGATATCGGCAATAAGTTTTATGGCGGTTGTGTACCACTGACCGGGGTCTGGGTTATGTCCTTGATCTAGAATGACGTGAATTAAAAGATGAAGTTGAAGCTAGTTGAGAGGGTCAAGATTGCTGGAATCGGAAAGTATGGGTGAGAATTACTATTTTAGGAACCGATAATCTTTGTTTGGCAAACTTGAGGTTATGATCTATTTTTATCGCTCTGTTGCCCAATACGAATAGCATTTATCTTTGTCGAAGTGCTTGTTTTGGATGTTGTTCTGAATTATAAATCTGAAAGTAGGTACACGTACATGGAAAATTAATCGATACGATGACTGATTGAAAAGACAAGTCGTAATGTCTATTTCAGAATCATCTTCATTCCGACGGTTGATGGTCTGTTCTGGATCTGGAATCACACATTGCACTTGGAATAATTTCTTGTTGACTCTGCTCAAGGTGACTAAGCTAGAGCACTGGCTAAAACCATACTCACATCATACAGGAGTGTAGTTATTAATTTGTTTTTTAACTATCCACGACCTCGTCGGCGTCTGCTCGCCTAGGGCGAGCCCCTCTCACCCCCCAAAAGGGGGAGGCCGGTGATCCCCCGAGGCATCCAGGGGATCAGCGACTGGCGGCAACCGATGCAATGCAGGGCCCGGGCTTCCCAACCCAGGGCCCCGCTGGTTGCCGTCAGGAGGAAGAAGGCGGGCGTAATTCCGCCCCCTTCGCCCCATCCTTCTACGGCGGCACGGATCGGCCGTGGGATCCTCCTCCCTGGCCCTCTCCGCCGACTCCTGCGCCATCACGTCCACGCAGAAGGAGTTTACCGCGTCCCACTTCCTCTCTCTCTCCCAGCATAGCACAGACCACGTTATGGAGGGAGAGGTCATCGCCAATGATGGCGACTAACACACGGCGCTCCGAGGAGAAGGCGGGGCACATCGCTAAGGTGTGCTGCGCGGTGTCCTCTTCGGCGCCACAGTGGTGGCATTGGGGGGTCGCTTCTCGACCGATGCGGTGCAGATAGCGGCCAAAACAACCGTGGCCGCTGAGAATCTGCACCAGGTGGTAGGGGAGCGACCTATGGTGCCTGTTCGCCCAAACGGGTTAATTCCCTGAAAATCATTAAATAACCTTTGTTAACTCGGATTTTCTTATGGAAGCTGTTTTTGATGGATGTTTTTGGCATGTTTTTTAACAAGAAATTTTGATGAAAATTTGTTTTGCGCACATGGATATTCTCAGAAATATCTTCAAGAGTGACATTTGTTTTTTTACTACGGAATATTAAACAGGTTTTGCTAAAAAGAGTTTATGTGTGGCTTGATGAGCTCAGCTCAGAGTTGTCACGGTGGCCACATCTGCGGAGTTTGATACAAAAGCTTTAACGTCTAACGCCACTAACAATGCCGTATAGAAATCAGCGTTACGCTGTTGGCCACATCTGTGGAGTATCAAAATCATCCCGTATGATAACTGATAACTAGCGCGAAGACTGAACGCGCCCCAGCATGCTTTGCAACCTATGTGGAAATACATGGACCTACTACCCCCTTTTTGCGCATTTACTTGACGCATGCGCCTGCGTTTTTGCCGCGTCTCGCCGCGTAATTGGTTTAATATGTCCACTCCACACGTCCCGGACCTGTCGACAATTACAGCAGTAAATGTGGTTATCATCGCTTAATTACTCCATCGCTGGCATGCGCCGCGCCAAATACTTGCGATCGGCTTCAAAGCGGCGATGCACTCGGTATCGGTCCTTATGGTCGATAGAAAACGTGTTTCGCGTAAGTGATTTGTTTTAGAAATGCGATTCCAAGAACGCATTGGTTGGTATGGGCATTTACCCTGTTTAAAAATAGAATAAAAACTAATTCATATGATGGTTCAGGAATGATAATATGATTTGTATAAAAAACTGGCGCTGTGGACTCGGCACTTGCCTTCCAATCGGGAGGTCGGGGTTTGAGACCCGCCATGTACCAATGTGTTTTTCGTTTAGAATTTCATATGTACATTTGTCTGACGCTCCTACGGTGAAGGAAAACATCGTGAGGCAACCTGCATACATCTGCGAAGAAATTCAATGATGTATGTGAAGTCGACCAATCCGCACTGGGCCAGCGTGGTTGACTAAGGCCTAATCACCCTAACATAGGGTAGGCTCGAGCCCCTCGGTGGGGACGTATATGAGCTGCGATGATGATGATGATGATGAAAAACTAGCTTTCCGCTCGCGGCTTCGCCCGCGTTATTATTGTTTTTCCGTGGGAATTTTATATTTTCCCGTAGGAAAAATAATTTTGTAACCTATTTATCTATCTATCTATCTGTAATTTGGGGGTGGCTGTGGGCGACGGGTAGCGACCCTCAGCGAGCCACTGCGACCTGTACAGATCTATTTGTGGCTGACCCCTCTTTCAAAGGTCTCCAAATAGGCCTGTAGCGTTAAAATAGCCGATGACCTTTTTTGGAGACAGAACCTTTGCCTCATGAGGTGGCAAACTAGGTCCGCCCAGAGCTCGGCTCCTTGTGTGGATGAGAGCATAGCATTCACAGAGGATGTGAGATGGTGTCTCGTCATCCTCATCACAGAATCTGCACATGGCACTGTGGGACATCCATAGGTCATAAATCTTAAAAACCTGCTTTCTTGTTTTACATTTTATTCCTTGTCGTTACATTGGATAGTTGCGGTACCTTCTGAAACTATAAATAGGTCAGTAATTAGAGTGCGCCTTCATTATCTATTGTGCATTCAAAGAGAGCGCATCGCCAATCGTAAATACTGTTATCAGTGAGTCATTAAAAAGCGTGACGTCATTTGTTGTCATTGCGGGACCTGTGAGTGCTGTGTGAGTTTTTTCTGAAATGGATATCCAAGAACAGGGTATGTAATAATTAATATTTTTATTTTAATTGTATCTTAGTATATATTTTCTTTAGTATGTCATTGCTACGAGGCGACTTTTCTTGGAGTATTATATTTTAATATTCAAAGTTTGAATAAACTTTTAAATATGTTCCCACTCGCTCCGACTATGGAGGTATACTGCACCATAATCTTTAGACTTTCTTATCTTAGGAAAATTAAAACTTGGCTGCCCTTATCTGCCCTTTTGGCGATGACAAGGGTGCTACGGCTGCCAGATTATCTCGTAGCATTTTCTACGAAATTAGTTTAATTAGTCTTAGTGCTTTGTGTAGGTTTTGTGACTGAATTTTAACCGTTTTTTTTTTGTTTTAGGTAATTTATATATATGCTCGTTTTCAAGAATGCATATTCTTGAAATATGGCTAACTGTCAATACCGATAATGACTCGGAAAAGTGTCGTCAAGTCCTACAAAGTTTGTTGACTACTCTGAACGACGATGCTGAGAACATTGATATTCATTATTTAGAGAAAATTGTTAATAATTTATGTAAAGCTATTGCTCGATTCTGGAAAAAATGTAATAGGGATAAAACCAAGCTTTTATATAAGAATTCCGATTGGTTTAATGTTATTGAAAAAATTCAACTTGTGAAAAACAATAAGCAATGTACTCCGTCTGAAACGTCGCCGTGTCATTCACGTGGTCGTCCTCGAAAACCTTTTACGCAATGTAGTAAAAGGACTAAACGTCGGAGAGTAGCTGATTTGTCAAAGTCTGATGATTCTACTGTGAGTGCATTGCTTGATGTTTCAGACTGTTCATTCGATTCGTGTATATCTAGAGTTAGCACTGATGATGTCTTGTCACTTGTGACTGATGCTCAGTTGACAAAACATCAGTATTTATTAATTAAAAACTTTGTTAATAGTAAGATTTCTCCTAATGTATTACCATGTTACCAACAAATTACTAAAGCGAAACAGAGATGTTACCCTTCTAATATAACTGTTTCCGAGTCTTCAGCTGAAGTTGAATTACAAAGTCTTTTTGATCACACAGCTTCTCGAATCCTTGAATCTCAAAAAGAGGTCTTAGATCAGATTCCTGATGATTGTTTGTCTAATATCTCTTTACTTGGGAAATGGGGATTCGATGGCAGCACTGGACATAGTGAATACAAACAATTTTTTTCAGATTCAACTTTAGAAGATAGTAGTTTGTTTGTAACATCTTATGTACCCCTTCAAATTATTGTAAAATTAGCTGAAGATAATTGTAAAATTTTATGGAAAAATCCTCGACCCTCTTCCACTAGGTACTGCCGTCCTATTCGATTTCAATTTTTGAAAGAAAGCACAGCAGTGTCTTTGCAAGAGGAAGCTTATTTTAAGGATAAAATTGAAAGTTTGCAACCTACTTTTATTCAGATCGACAATCGTGAATTGGTCGTTTCTCATAAGTTGCAGCTTTCAATGGTAGATGGTAAAATTTGTAGTGCTTTAAGTGAAACATCTACAAGTAGATGTTATATATGTAATGCTACCCCTAAAGAGATGAATAAAATAGACGAATGTTTACAAAAACCTGTAATAGAGAGTAGATACCAATTTGGATTATCACCACTACATTCTTGGATACGTTTCTTCGAATATTATATTCATCTTTCATATAGATTAGACATAAAAAAATGGCAAGTTAGGCTAGATAGTGATAAACAATTGTTATCAAATAAAAAACAATATGTACAGTCCCAGTTTAGGGAACGATTAGGTTTAATAGTTGACAAGCCGCGTAGTGGTGGAAGCGGGACGTCTAACGACGGAAACACGGCCAGGAAGTTTTTTTTGGAATCAGCTGTATCTGCTGAAATTACAGGTTTGAATAAGGATCTCATAGATCGTTGTTGTGTAATATTACAAACGTTATCTTCTGGACATAAAATTAATGCATGCAAGTTTGAAGACTATGCATTACAAACAGCATACAGCCTGGTCGAGGAATATCCGTGGTATAGTCTTCCTGCTTCTGTCCACAAGGTGCTCGTACATGGATCAGATATTATAAGTTATGCATTGTTATCTATAGGAGAACTTTCCGAAGAAGCTGCTGAAGCGACAAATAAGTATATCAAAATTTATAGACGAAGTCACACTCGAAAAATGTCACGTGAAGTTACCAATCAAGATTTAATACAACGACTATTATTACATTCAGATCCTTATATTACAAGTCTTCGGAAACTTCCCCCTAAAAAGAAAAATACTCTGTCACAAAGTGTAATAGAATTGTTACATGTTTAATATTGTTAGAATAAGAATAATTTATTTGTATTTTGTTAGTTGTTTTGTTTTTTTTTTGTATTTAATTAATTTTAATTTATTTATTTCTATTATTTTATTATAATTAAATAATGTTATCAATGTTTTGACTCTTATTTTATTTAAAATATATGTTTTACATTCCAATTTTTAAGTGTTTGTTCATGATAAATTTAGGTAAAAGTATGTTATTGTTTATATTTGTTTTTTACTGAAGTAAACGTTTTTTATTCCGTAAATACATGTACTTCTTTCATTTTAATGTTCCTAAAACACTTTTACAACTATAAGTCACTAAAATAATACAATGTATTGATAGTAACAGGACTTTAACTATTTATGACCGCCCTTGTATGGAGCGTGTCCCTCTGTGCATGGGGGCATTTGATAATCCCATTCTGTGTAGATGTTTGTTGAGCTTACAGTGGCCAGTCAAGGCTCTAGTGAGAACCTTTAGTTGGCCTCTGCTCAGTTGGAGGTTTCGCATTGCGACCCTGGGTGAAAATTCCCTAATGAGCATTTTCGAGTGCATAAGTCCTGGACTCTGAGCCCACTGGAGGCGGGCTTGTGTCTGTACCCAATCCCTAAGGGCTCTCTTTTTTGTCACCCTCGAAATGCCACATGCTGATTCTGGTCCTATAAGAACGTTCTCGGAGCCAGCCCTCGCTAGTTCGTCGGCAATTTCATTGCCTCGGATGTTGGAGTGACCTGGAACCCAGCCAATCATAACCGAGTTCCTGGTCGCCAAATCATTCAAGGCCTTCGAACACTCTAAGGTGATTTTGGACTTGAACTCGACGGCAGCCAGGGCCTTTAAGGCAGCCTGACTGTCCGACAGAATAAGAATGTTTTTACCCTCGCTCGACTGGTTTGCGTGAACGCAGTCGATGATGGCATACATTTCTGCCTGAAAAACAGTGGCATGTGCACCCAGGCTCGTAGTCCTCCTGGATTTCGTACTATCTCCGTAGACACCTGCACCTGAACGGCCCTCTTTTCTGGAGCCGTCAGTGTACCAAATCTGGTTGGCTTTCCTAAAGGGCTCAGGGATTTGCTTATCCCATTCTTCCCTGTTAGGAATCGTAACTCTGTAGTTCTTCTTGAACTCCAACGTTTCATGCATGGCATCAGCTGGCATTGCCATTACAGGATTTGCCATAAGGCTACCATGTAGTTTCCGCATGGTTTGGGATTTTCAACTCGATCGGCCTCCCTCCACCGCTCTGAGCATGGCCATCCTTGCCTCCCCCTGAATGAACAGGTGGAGCGGTGGGAGGTTCAAGATAGCTTCCAAAGCAAGGGTGGGAGAAGACGAGAAGGCCCCCGTAATCATCAAGCAGGCACATCTTTGCAGGCTTTCAAGGGCCTTAATAGTGGTCCCTATTGCCGTTTGCTTAAACCAAGCTATACACCCGTAGCTAACCATAGGTCTTACCACAGCGGTGTAGAGCCATAGTAGGTAACTTGGTTTCAGTCCCCACCGGGAACAGGCCAGCTTGCAGCAAATTCCGAGCGCTGCTTTGGCCTTGTTGATTATGTTTTGTATATGTATAACCTATTTAACCCCGGATAATAAATTTTATAGAAATTGGAGCAGATTGTAAATATTTTCCAAAGAATCTTTCAACCCCTATTTTTCACACTAAGGCGGTGAATTCAATAAACCATGAAACACGTGTCCAATGAAATATTTTTTATTTATTGCTAACGGTGGCAGACGAGCCAGTGGCCCACCTGATGTTAAGTGGTAACCACCGCTCATGGACATCTGCAATGCCAAAGGCACAGTTCTGTCACCGCCTACCTGGAGAGAAATGCTCTTCTTAAGCCTCGTTTGAAGAAGGACATATCGTAGCGCTCAGGAAACACCGCAGCTGGGAGTTCGTTCCAGAGCCTACACGTACGTGGAAGGAATGAACGCTGAAACCGAACTGTACTAGACGAGATTGGTTCCAGGTAATATGGATGAACTCTACTGCGATGGCGGGTGGTGCGAAAAAGGTGAAGATGGCAACATTGCAAACAGTTCCTCAGAGCACTCTCCGCTACAGAACCGATAGAGCACGCAGAGACAATAAGAGCATGAATCTCAAGTTTTATCAAGATCGTGGCTAATTTAAATATTTTTCCATACAAACTTGCAACCCCTATTTCATCCCCTTAGGGTAATTTTTTTTTAAAATACCTTCTTAGTGTGTGTTAGCATTTTGAATTAAAACATCTGTCCAAATTTCACGTTTCTACCATTAGCGGTTAGGGCTGTGCGTGCACCTATAGATGGGAACATCTACTTTTTTTATATATATAGCTATAGCTGAAGGGTTGTATATGGAAAGTGAATGACCAATGTCTGGCTGAACTAAACTAAAACTTGCTCTCAGGACATCTATGCGCTTCTGCTATTTTTAAGTTTCATTTACACAATCATTTCATTACAAATAGTGTTACAATTATCAATACATGAAACACATCATATAATTTATCGCTTATTTTGTAACTATTTATAATATTATAACAATTATTGAATTAATGAATAATTATGTTTAACTCAGAATACATGGCATTTTCATAAAGCTATTTTTAAGTTTCATTTACACAATCATTTCATTACAAATAGTATTACAATTATCAATACATCAAACACGTCATATAATTTATCGCTTATTTTGTAACTATTTATAATATTATTAAAATTATTGAATTAATAAATAATTAAGTTTAACTTTGAATATCTATGCAGATACAAAATCCATAACCCACACCTCAAACCCGAGAATTTTTGTCTTAACATATTTTTTCAATATATTATTTTTTTAAACAAGCTAAACTCTATTAAACTTTAAGAGTTTTTTTAATATTCGGTATTATTATGTAGAACCAATTGTGTTTCAAAAATCACTTGAATCAAATATTATTTTAGAAAGTTAGAAAACACACTGAAAATTTCTAATTTGTTTGTATGCCAAATTGAACGCAGTAATTATGAAAAATTATTTTGTTTAGGTTTCAAGAATATAACAAAACATAAACCAAAAAGGAATATTAATCATTGTTTTATACATATTTAATGTTTTTTTGAGAGCAGCAATGGTTTGACTAGATATTGTCGTAGGTTATAATATCCTTTTTATATACCTACTTAATTAAAATTTTCGTCTCAATTCGCTTTATTCTGACAAGATATTTGCTCGCATATAAACCACGCTTCTAACTTTCTATTTAACCCTTGTCCTTACCATGTACAAATATGTTAACGTTGCAGGAACAAAAAATCAATCAAACCATGAGACTGACTACCTACCGGGATGCACTAACAAGTAACATCTATCAAACGCGCATCGACCATTCCTACGTTTTTATACGTCCATCCTTCTCATCTCGAGGAGTAAGAAAGGGACAGCGGCAACGCTTGTGTGGTCAATCTCCTCAACGTCGACGATTCAATGTCATTCGTTTCAATTCAATTGATGGCCGAAATGAATTATGCTTTTGACACTTGACCTGCTCCCGTTTCGCTTAAGGGTCAATTGATACGCATCTATCTGCGTTATTGAAATAGCCCTTGTTTCTGGGGAGTAAAGCGTAGAGTTTTGTGAATTGGTCAACAAACGGTACCGACCTTTAGGTGACCGTTGGAATCGTTTCTTAACTTTGTTGCACGTAAGCCGAAAGCAGATATTGCGTTTAACCACTCGATGACTTAGTACACGAGTTCAGTACATCGCTACGAAGTACCTAGATTACAATTCAAGTCAGTTAACCGCCTACGAGCGTCGGTGGCGCTGTGGCCCCAAACTTGCCTTCCAATCGGGAGGTCCGGGTTTTCGTTTTCGAATTTCATAATTATGTACATTTGTCTGACGCTCCTACGGTGAAGGAAAATATCGTGAGGCAGCCTGCATACATCTGCGAAGAAATTCAAAGGCGTATGTGAAGTCGACCAATCCGCACTGGGCCAGCGTGGTTGACTAAGGCCTAAACACCGTAACTTAGGGTAGGCTCGAGCCACTCGATGGGGACGTATATGAGCTGTTATGATGATTTGTTGACTTAGTACACGAGTTCAGTACATCGCTTCGAAGTACCTGGATTACAATTTAACTCAGTTAAGCGCCTCCATGGTCTAGTAGTTGAGACCACCCAGTATTGATCTGGGCAGAATTTGGCCGGGCTGTTCCGTGGTGATCCGGAAAATTTTGCCCAGCCAGACCTGCCCCTTGAATGTGTATCAAAAAATCTATCGCGATCGCTTCAATTTTGACAGTCAAAAGTAAATCCAATGTTATTTTTATCAGACAGTCGACACAGAGTCTTGTATTGACGCCGAAATGATTAGTAATTTCAAAGCGATCATGATAAATTTTTAACCGACTTCCAAAAAAGGAGGAGGTTTCTCAATTCGTATATATGCTTTTTTATGTTTGTTCGCGGATAACTTCGTCGCTTATGAACCGATTTTCAAAATTCCTCTTGTATTCGATAGAGTATACTCCTGGGGTGGTCCCAAGATCACTAAAGTCAGGATTTGATGATGGGATCCCGTGAAAATCGATGGAAACCCTAAATTAGGGTTCCTTTCACAAAAAATACAAATTTTAAGACTTTCTATAGGGGGATCATCGTTTAGCACCGACTTCAATATAGAAGTGTGATGTTGTCTGTAGGTACCTATTCTTATATTATTTTAAACTTTTCAGTATATGAGGAAAGCGCGTTTTGAGGTCGCGATTTATATTTTGTAAAATATTTTTCTAAGACAATAACCCCCCCTGGATCGCGCTGACTATGGACAAGCAAAAGATGGGCGTCGAGCCGGCCTATTCGCTAACTTCGGTTGCTCACTAGAACTGTCATTTTTGAAAGGAACTTAACATCCAATACTGCTATCATGAACGCCTCCGTAACACATAAGATCATTAAACCAGTAATGGATATAAAGTTCCTTTCAAAAATGACAGTTCTAGTTACCAACCGTAGTTAGCGAATATGCCTGCTGATTGGTTGTGTGGGAATGCCCCGTACTCCACCAAACACGCCTGTCGGTGTCGACGATCGACAGGCACGTTGCGCAATAGCATTCCACTTCGTTTTTTAAAAAAAGGGGTTCAATCAAATCAAATTCATTTATTTAGCTAAAGGTGCATAAAGATGACTGAATATGAATATTAAAAATTAATATAAAATTAAGTAAGCGAGTTATTTAAATCATTCTAATACTATGTCGTGAAGCGTCCCTTAAATTTTCCAGGGTGATTAAAAAATAACCGTGTACAATATAAAGTAATACGAATAAAAAAATATAAAACCATATGAATATGACATACATCAGGTAATTTTTAAAACACACTACAAAAGCGTGGCATCAAAACACATTTTTGCAGCTGTAAATAAATTGTTCTTCGTTACTGTTTAAATTTAAAGTAGGTATATGTCTTTTATTTTAGTACATGACTAGTTTATGGATTATATTAATCGAAACTTCTGTTTTTACAGATGTCGAGCAAATAATACAAAAAAGATTAAAACGGTAAGTTACTGATCTTCTAAGGGTGATGGTGTGCCAAGATAATAAAATATGAGTTTGAGAACACAGACGCCAATCTAACTAGCCAGCGCCAATCCTTGCATCTGAATGAAAAGCGAGCGCGGAGATTAATCTTGACGAATGTGACGTCACCGGAGCGTATCAAATCCATTTTGTCATTGGATTATCTTTCAATATAATTATGCAATTTATACACTGACCACACCTAATACATTGAACGTTAGACGTCGATATACACTCATATACGAGTATATCCCACACACACAAGTACGCACACAATCACACACACACATACTGATAGCAAAATATATTGTATGTAATTTAAAATTCACATCTTTTGACATCAAGAAAAGCAATGTGTAGATTAACCTGTTTCTCACATCGTGCTATTTTTTGTGAGAGCATGTGTAATTTAATAAAGAATAATGAATACGACATGTCCACACCTCTTAATACCGTAAACCACCACCCCCCCCCCCCCCCCCCCCCCTCCCTAGCATGACCACCGAAACACGATATGATAAAACTACTGATATTTTTTAGTTATCTTGAAGTTTTGAGTGTGTTTTGGATATTGATATTGTTATTTTGGGCATTGTTAATATAATTATGTCGCTAAAATTTCAAAGTTGCCATTATATCTAAAAAAATATTTTGACAGTTCATATCGATTTATTCCTTTATATCATATCGTGTTTCGATGTTCATGCTACGGGGGCACGACCGTATTAGCGACCTAGTTTTCTAAAACATAATCCATACATCCATAATATACTATCTTTCCGATGTGTCCATCATTCGGGTCGGTCATACCTCAATCTGTCACCGCAGTGCCAGATTTTAATCGGCAGAATTCATACGCTGGCCTGTCAACTGTGGACGTGCGGTATATACGTGAACAAAAGTGCGTTGACACGAATAGTGCCGACTCCCGCGTATTATAAAACCGAAAACATTCCCTCACAATCAGCGAGATGTCACGTACATTACACATAACATCCTAGATTGTGGGCTGAGGGTGCAAGTTGTGAGCGAAAGCGTCAATGTGTTTCTGAGACACGTTAGGCGACCGATTTTTCACCGATTTTTTGGGCGGTAACGTATACATATGTATACGAACGTTCCATTTGCACACCGACTAATATTATAAAGAGGAAACATTTAGAGATATTGTTTGTTTGTTTATATTGAATAGGCTTCGAAACTACTGAACCGATTTTGATGAAAGTTGGTATAGGGATAGTTCGAGACCAGGGGAACGACATAGGGTAATTTTCCTACGGGGAAAAAAATTCACACGGGAAAACAAAAATAACGCGGTGAAGTCGCGAGCGGAAAGCTAGTATTATATACGATATTTGATGACCGACTTTTTGTAGTTCGCGTGCGTTGCAACGTAGAACTCCATGTTTCATTTTCCACCGTCAAAAAGGCCCGGGTTTGCCGGTGAAAATCATTGCGGCCCGAGGGCGCCCGCGAAATCAGGGGCCGTGGGATGCCGCCTTTAGAGATAAAGACAATAGATTTAGGTAATTTTAAAAAGCGGCGTTTGTTGAATAACAATTTTTTGGACACAATCTGACCCATATTTTTTTTCGTGCAATCGATTCTACGCTACTCTCAATTCTAATTAATCTCAAACATTACTTTACACTAGGAAAACCGCCACTACTACGAGCAACGTAAGAAAAGTCTAAAGGTCAAACAGTATGGCTTGACAAGGTGCTTACTGTACCTTCATTTTATTACAATGCAACATTTACCGAATGAACTCACGGAAGTATGTTTTGATGTAAACATTTTTCTCGACGTATTTGAACAATTTATAGCATTTGCAATCTTCTTGAGGCAGTTTGCAGTATTCCGTAAAGTTCGTTTCCGTCACTTTAATGCATGACGTTTAAGGCATGCAGGCATAACCCAACGGGATAGACCGCCGGGCAAAGTCGGCGGCCCGGCGGGTTTGATGTGTAGAGGCCTTTATCCGCCAACCAGTATTAAAAGGGGAAATGTAAGAGCGTGGATGAATCGTAACATTGTTTTTATAAGTTGCATTTCTTTTATTCGATCTTAGACGTGAAATATTTTAAATTCTCGGATGATCAACAAAAAAATTTAGAAAAACTTAACATTAATATTTTTTCCAATTTTTTACCGACATAAAAAAAAGGGAGGTTCTTAGTTTAACCTGTATGTATGTTTGTCCGCGATTATCTCGCGTTTGGCTGAATCGGTTTTGATGCGGTTTTCAGAAAAGTGTTTGTTACATTTAGGAGAAGGTTTTTGGTATGTTAAATTAAAAATATTTAAAAAAAATTTTTCACCAAAAAATAAAACTGACTTCAAAAACATCCAAAAATTACACCTAGTTTTATATTCCAAGCAATAAGCACCTAGAAAGTCTTAAAAAATATAAGAAGAATAAAGGTACGACTTTGTTAAAATTTGGCACCAACTTCAATATAAAACTATAACTTTTTGATGTTTTTGAGTCGGTTTTATTATTTTGTCAAATTTTTTTTTCAATATTTTTAATTTAACATTGTTTAATTAGTATACATATTTTTGTAACTTTTGTACGCGAATGTACTGCTGCTTGGCGACAGAAATAGGTATGTTAGCTACCCGCGCAAATGACTATACTGATCTCTTCCTCTGGTAGATCTCATCCAATGACTCAAGTTGATTTTTATGTAGCAATGCCCTATTTCATACGATTTTGTTGCTCTTGCCGCTTGAGCCGCTGCCTTGGGCGTCCGGTGTGGTGGCATATTGTAGCGGCGCGTGCGCCGACCCAGATTCCCGCTGCTAACGGTGCGTGCGACCGCGGCCGTACCTAAGCATTTATGCTGCACATCTATTATTGATGCGCTTTGTACGTCGGCGACAACTGACCGGTGGCCATATCATGCAAATTATGGGTAATCAGAAGGAAGTAGCGTTATATACAGTTTGTATTTGAAAAAATAAGCAATCACTAACTAGCAAAATGGAGAATTGTACATGTACGAGTATCTGTAGTTTGGATTGATCCATTGACGGGTCTAAAGATAATTTAATTTAAAAGTAGATTCCTGTACCGGCGACTAAATAAATACCTATGTACTTATACTTATTTCCTACCTATTTACCTATTTCTGCCTATTCACTTACCTATTTCTGCCGCAAAGCAGCAGTTGCATTGCTGTGTCCCGGTTCGAAGGGTAAAATATGGCACTGAAATTACTGGGTACCGTGACTTTACATCTTAAGTCACAAGTTGGCAACGTACACTGTGGTTCTTGTGGGGGTTGCAGTTTTGCTGCGAATCTTACAGGAGCCACATGTATTATAGGTGACTGTTACCATTTACCATCAGGTGGGCAGTTTGCTTGTTTGCCAACTTAATTGCAATAAAAAAAATACATTATTGAAATTTTCCTGTAATGGTTCAAACCAAATCGTTACATATGAAAAAAGGTATGTAAATGTGAATTGTTTTTTATTACTGTAAGTCAAACAGGAATGATTCACATTTATCTTATCTTATTACGGGGGGTCCTAACGGGCCCTGCACTTCGATCCTTGAGGATCTTTTGTGCTTCCCCAATTTCTTTGTCTATTGGTTACTATCACGAATTATGGACCAATTAAATTCATTCATAAGTCTCACAATTGGTCCAGGTGGGATAGCCTTAAAATCTTCAGGCTTTGCATATCCAATCCCAAAGAGACTCATTCTCCTACGAACAAGAGCATCGCAATGGCACAATATGTGTTCCATGCTCCTCTTCCTCATTACAGGCCCTGCAGGTCTAATTCAAATTCAAATTCAAATTCAAAAATCTTTATTCAACATAGGCCTTTACAGGCACTTATTGACGTCAAAACAAAGCAAAACAATCTAATTTAAAGAAATTATATTAACCTTGTATGTGCATACATCCTAAATATACTCAAGATGTCTGCAAATACAAGTAGGAATGAAAAAAAAAAAAAGTTGATTCTACACCTGTTCGGAAATTGGGAGAGCCTTCTCGAGAAGAACAGGCAAGAAACTCGAAAGGTCTAAATTTTTTATCTCCTCTTTTAAATCGCCATTTACAATTTTGGTTTGTTACAGAGTCGTCAATTGGAAGCTGACCTCAAAGCAAAAGTTTGAGCTCAACTTCCATTACAAGAATAGATGTGTTAATTCACATTATATAAGCTATCTCTGAGAGAAGTGCGTGAACTTAGATTATAAATAAATTGCTCTCACTGAACGTTTCTTTGAAACAAAACGCAATACATTGTTAAATATTAGAATTGAGAGTTCAAACCCAAGCTTTTTTGTCCGTCATGTAATCAGACACTTTATAATATGCTTTTTTAATAAGTACATCTTTGATTGCAACTTTAAATTTGTTTAAGCTAAGTTCTTGTATACAACTTGGGATTTTATTGTAGAAACGTATACACAGGCCTCTAAAAGAATTATTAATTTTTTGGAGCCTGGTATTTGGTAAAGCTAACATATTCTTTTGTCTAGTATTAACTGAATGAATATCACTATTTTTACAAAACACATGAATATTCTTACGAACATATATTAGATTCTCATAAATATATTGCGACGCTACTGTCATAATACCAATTTCTTTGAACTTTTCTCGCAAAGAATCTCTCATTTTAAGGTTATAGATTGCTCGAATAGCCCTTTTCTGCAGTACAAAAACAATCTGAATGTCGGCAGCATTTCCCCACAACAAAATACCATACGACATCACACTATGAAAGTAAGAAAAGTATACAAGTCTTGCTGTATCAACATCAGTCAGTTGACGTATTTTCCATACAGCGTGAGCTGCAGAACTAAGTCTCTTTGACAATTTATCGATATGTGGGCCCCATTGCAGCTTAGAATCAAGTGTGATCCCAAGAAATACTGTGGTGTCCACAGGGTCAACACCTATATCCTTTATTTTTTGTCTATGTGTTCAATTCATGATTTACATTTGGAATAACACTATTTGATGAAGAACCATCGACGTTGGTCCCAGTATGCCTCCTTAATCGAAACTTCTTATATTCAGTGAGTTCTTAAAACTAAAACAATTCATACATATCTACTCTAAATCCTTATCATATTTTAGGGGGTGGGGTGACTCAAGCGATGAGCCTTCGTACTTCGACCCACTGTGGCTCTTTTGTGCTTTCCCAAGTTATTAGTCCCTTAAGCCATCGCCACCAACGGTCCAGTCCACCATGCCCATGAGCTTGATGATGTCCTTTGGTGGCTTGTCCATATAGTCTTCCGGTTTTGGGTAACCGATTCCTGTCAGCTTTAACCTCTTGCCGGCTAGAGCGTCGCAGTGGCATAGTACATGCTCCATGCTTTCTTCCATTTCCATGCAAGCCCTGCAGATTTCGGAATCGGCAAGTTCCGTCCTAGTTAGGATTTTCTTAGTGCCAAAATGTCCAGTCTTAAACACCGAGCATTAAACTTGAGCCAATTGTCCATGTCCATGAAGAGCTCGGCGTGCTTCATCCCTTTTTGGTTGACCCATTCTTGCTGGTGCCATCTTAGCGATTGAGCTCTTAGGCTTGTGCTGACTGTTTTAGCAGTGATTCCGACAAATGGTTCCGGTCCCACTAATTGTGTTTCCGATTCCCTCCTTGCCAGACTGTCAGGCTTTTCGTCTCCATCGAAACCCATGTGACCTGGTATCCAAACTAGACGTACCTTATCCAGTTTATTTAACACTTCAGTTCTATTAAGCACTAGTTTGGATTCAACCTTATACGACTCCAAATCCTTTCTCAGCCAGGAAGTATTACAATGAACTCAAATTGTAACGGTTTGAATCGTACACTCACCATAATTAGTCAGACTACGCACAACTTAGTACCATATGCCACAAAATTGTTATGTCGAGGTTAATTAGTGGGAACCCGAACCAAAACCGTTGTCCAGCTATTAGCTGTAGCGAATGTTGCCGACATTCCATTGGAATTTGGCTTATGATATTTGGAAACATGTTTTTTTTTTTTTTTTTTTTTTGTGATTTGTGATGTAGTAAATATTTGATGTAATTAAATTCTAGCTAAAAATTCTAGCTTAGAGATAACCGCTTCGATGTATGCATCGAAGCGGTTATCTCTAAGCTAAATTTTTTTTGAAGCCCTGATCCAAAATTGTAGGTCGAATCTGTAAAACATACTCATACAATATCAAATTGCACTTCAATACGTATACAAGTCATGCAACAAACCATCTTCAATATCTACGCACTGAGCTTAGAATTTTTAAAATCCTGAATACGTATTTTTTTACATCTAACTGACGATTTCAATATAAACTTTCTTAATTTTAGCTTCAAAAATTTTATAATTCAATTGAAATTATGCTTCACAATTTCACCATAAATAGGATAAGTTTTGCAGATATCTTCGTTAAGTGACTGTGTTAAAAGACTTTGTCGAGAACAAAATATACGAACTAAATGTATTTATTAATTGATGACGTTAAAGGTATTCGTAGATAAGCTATTAATAATTTTTCACGTCTTGCATTTTGCTTATAAAAATTACAAAATATTTTACTGGTCATTATAAAAAAAGCAATAATACATGGTACTGCATTTTAACTACTATTTTCTGTTAAATGTTTGATGATCATCGCGTGATTTTTATTTCTATAAGTTAAGTACTTTTATAGCAGTCGTTTTATCTATTTTGAAATCTCAGATTTAAACGCTAATTTATAATCGTTTTATTCGATTTAAGGAGCTATTGTTTAGTATCGTCATTTACATTAATTGCCAATTAAAGTCTCACCGTCTCCTTAAATAAAAGGAATGTGTATATTTATTTCATTTAAGTCAAACCGGCACTGCGTATTGCATATTTTTCTGTATACCTGAAAGTTGCCTACTACAAACTAACTTATCTATTTAAAGATATATCAGCATAAGAATCAACTATTTCATTATCTAGAGCGCTTGATGTGGTACTTATTACAATAATTTAACTAGCAATGGCCATAAAACACGAGACAGTCGTTACTTATCTCAAAATAAACAAGTCAGGAGTAAAAGTTGACATTCAAAGAGTAGTGAAACAGACATTGATAAACGCAAATTAAGTAATAAAACAAATCTTGATAGAGAGCGCTTTATAGGACAACCTAGCTTCAGCAATTGCGAGTGACTGGTTGTTTTCATTAGTTTTTATTATTTTGTAGCTTCTTCTGTTTGTTTTCTATGAAAGGACAATGTCGAAAATCGCCCAACAAAGATTTGATTAACGTCATAATTATATGCATAGTTTATAACACTGATTACAAATATATGTATTCGACGGACAAATCGAAAATATTAAAAAGTACTTTCAGAAACAAAACCAAATGAAGTAAAATAAACGAATGTTTATTGTTACTTTCACTTGATTGAATGGAACTGAGTCGATTTTATGTAGGTATGGACATATTTTTATTTGTATAAATTATGTTTTTCATATCTTTTTTCACAATTTACAACATGAAGACACGTCAATTGACTACTCACGCGCTGTCGCTTGTGAGTTTGTTGTGTTTTTTTTTTGACTTGCTTTATAATTTCGAGATTTCTTGTTTTTTATTACGTGGCTATAATAACGTTCTTTGATTGATTGCAATAATTATTATTTTAATATTTATATAGGTATGGACTATGTGTATTGCTCTAATAAAATAAAGTGTTACTTCAACTAACCTCAAAATCTGATTCATTTTGATAAATAATTCGATTTCAAAGCTTGTCCGTAGTAATTGATGTGGACGTACAGTATTTACTAGTGTCTAATTATACGAAAAGCATTTTTCACTGCTGTTGGTGTTGGGGCGAACAATGTATGGACGCAGAGCAATGTCCTTTATGGTGATTAAGACAAATATTTTCATGTCTTATGATTTATGGATAGAGCGGATCCTTTTGATTAATGTACATTTAAAAGAAACTGAAAATATTAGAATAAGTCCTCGTCATTAGTCGCGACAAACGTCTTAAACCGTACGACCTTGCGTATGCGCCGCAATTCCATTTTACCTACTTACTGCAGTTTGTGAACCGTGCCCGCCATTACTTGCCGTTATACAAAGACGTAACACTCGGCCATAACATACCGTGCAACTACAAAGTGTTGAATGTCACAGGAATTTTTATGTTCAACCAAGAGAACAGTTAGACTTTAATTGCTAATTCTCCTTGACTGCTTTGTAATAAGTGAGATTTTAATGAACTTGAGGTTTTAGCACCGCTCAGCTTCTGTTTAGTCTGACGTATTTATGTTAAAGCGGATACTGTGATACATTCCACAAACACCTTTGATTTTTATTTCTTCTCAAACACCTATGACTTACTTTCTCTTTACTAAGTCTTTTAGAGACATAGACGCATTTCAATTAAAACAGCAACCACTTTGCTCCCATTAACGAACTCATTCCGAAATCAATTGTTCTGATTAGACATTCGTATGAAGAACGATTTAAAATTCCTCTTAGTCTAAAACGGCCCATTGAACTCAATGATAGGTGAAAAAAAGGTCCTTGTCGGCCGTGTCTCCAATTAAAGCCATCAAGCTATAACTGTTTCAATGATGTTTATCTCGAATAATTGATTTTATTGAAGCTGGCACAAGTATTTTAATCTCTTCAATCAAGTTTCAGCATTTAATTTCAATACACCTATAATCATTACAATCTGTTTTGATTTCTAGAAATCCTATTACAATAATTTTAGTTGATTGGTTTCAAATAAAAAATATTAATGTCTTAATGTTTAGATTTCAAGCGAAATTTGCAAAATTGCTCAATAAAAATGTAGATCTAGAATAGATTGGCAGTGTAGAAACTCAAGATTATTTTTCAATATGCGTAGTGATTACATTTAAATACGTATTACTAATTTTAGACCTGTCGAAAAACCCAAAACCGTTTAAGTGTATAATGATAAAGACATGGGTTTGCGCTGTTAAACTTTTTTTAGTAGCTATAAAGGTAGAATCAGATAGTACAAACCATCACTAAAATAAAAAAAAACTACGCACCGATGAATTTATTTTTATTTATTTTATTTTATTTATTTAATTTAATATCCAAAAGACAATGATACAAGGACGCATATTGTCAACCGAGTATAACTCCTACGGGGGTGCGCATTTTCTTACATAACTTTTCAATTCCTATCATTGGAGGTTCGAAAATATTTCTCATACCATTTAAAACCATAATGATCATTCTTCATAAAAAATTTAAAAACTACATATTTAAAAACACAATCATTGAAATTCATAATATCATTAATCATACACTTAGTTTTTACTAATATTTGTTTTCTTATATTTTTCTATACTAATGATCGAAACTCATAATCATTCGAATAAATAACTATAATATTCATATAACAATACAGAATATTTTGGCGATGTAGAAACTGTAGGCGGGTCAAAAATAGATAGCGAGGAGCGAAGCGACGAGCGTAGGTTTGAACATGAACCAAGCGCGCGAATCGAGCGAGCGAAGCGAGCGTGCCGCGGCAGCGGCCGGCGAAGCGCCAGAAACGACTTTATGTGTATTCTCGACTTTATGCATACTTATTACTCGTGGAAACGTTCTTAGTAACAAAATTATTAATTAAAGCAATATGATCATTGAATGTTATGAAGAAAAAAGATCTGAAAAAAAAATATGTATTTTAAATGGTTCTTGGTAGTAACAGTATTAATAAAAAAAATATGATCACTAACTGTTATGAGCTTCGTTGGTAGTAATAAAAATGTATGAATAAAAAAGTATGAAAAATAAAATTATGATGAGTGATTATTATGAACACAAATCGGTAGTAAGACAAAGAATAGGATAGAGAATTAATTTAGAATGTGAGCCTCCTACGGAACATGCTTAACATTCTTGATATTTCCTTATGATGATCGGGTCTTACATTCCCCTGTCACTCCATTATCCGATATTACCAACGATAAGTGATTTGCAATATGTTTTCTGATATTATGCCGAAATCATAGATGGCTGGGGGCTTATTTGTGCCGGGGCGCAAACTTACTACTCGCGAGGCATACCTCTATTAGGTGTCGAAATCAGAGGGATCGTTTCGCGATAAATTACCGTTTGCGAGGCTGCCGCAGCTGAAGCAATGAGCCGTTCCCATTATAATGATAATATTAATGATTGAGATTTGACGAGTGCCCGGGTAATTGATGTTATTATGAATGCTTGTGGAAAATTACATATAGTACTTATAACTAGCTCTGTATTTGAACTGTTGTAGAATTTTCAGTATGAATTAAAAGTAAGTTTGTAAGAAATAACTAAAGTAACAGTGGATTAATTGTTTTCATTTAAATTTGTTTTGCACGACGACAATAAAGCAGTTCTACCAGTGTTCTTTTAAGTTTCGAAGTTTTCTGTCGTCTATAATTTGTAAACTAACATTATGAATGTTCTTAGTTAATGGTGTTGACACCCAAAGAAATATTGGTAACTTTAACATTAGATAATTTATTATGTGTTCGTCTATACAAGTAATGATGATAACGGTCACACAGGAAAAGTGCTGCTTAATTCTTCAAAAACTTGCGAGCAGAGCTGTGACAGGATACTGAAAAATAAGAAAACATAGTTTAAAAAGAACAATAAGTCAATAATATGTGTTATGCATATGTACGAATTGCTGTTATAATTGATGCTATTTAACTGTGCAAAACACATTTTGACGTTCCGCTTAAAAGAACCCTTATATTAGAGGGCGTATCGGTGGAAGGCGAACGCGTAAGAGTATTTATGCTGACAAACAGTTCCTTGACGTACGGTCGGCTTCAGAAGTAGATGGACATTTCAGTACCATGTCACACCAACTTTTAATTACTCCTATATTGCATTGTTAATAGTTGGTGTGACATGGTACTAAAATGATTATCTACTTTTGATGCCGGCTGTACATAAATCTCTGTCCAGTCTCATAAATCAGTCAAGTCAAAGTTTTATATCAGGTGATCAAATTTCGCTCAATTAGTTCAACCATTTTACCGTCCATAAACAGTAGCTGGTATAAAACAATAAACGAAGAACAATTTCTCAATCGGCCGTTTATAATATGGCCTGATACGTTCAATCATAACGTCCACAATTTACAATAGACGTGGCAAATGCTTGCCCGAACAATGTATCGTTTCGCCTCGCTCTGATTTAGGGCCTCACTTCCTTAATAACTGTCTCGGCTGGCCCTAATTGGTCCATGACTTACGGCTGTCGAGTCACTGATATCTGACCTAGCGCTCGTATTGTCCCGATAACAACTATAATAGTAATGAAATAAAACTACATTAAAACGCATTCGATCAGTTTTTTATTATATTCGTTTTGTCGGATCAAAAGTGTATGATTTGTTTTCATTAAATCGTTTATTTTTCCCCTAAAAAGAGAATAGTGAAAGTGGCACCTAATCATTAACTTGCACCAAAGAAGCGTGAAATTTAAGATCAGCTTTTGTAACACCTTTTCAACAATGCTGAGTAGGTGCTGTAAGTGTACCTATATCAAAATCTTTTATCATATCTGTTGTGTCGTAATTAATTTTGTCAAGAGAAATTTTGGAGTCGATCAAATTTCACAATACCTTAGGTAGGCTTAGCAAAAACTGCCGCGTAGCTGTATGTATGGTTTTTGATCCCACCTCAATAAAATACAATCAAGCCTGCGAAATGGACAATCAACTTCAATCAGTCACAGAGGAACGCGGTCTATTATCAAATTCATAACAGATTTTATCTGACATAATAAATAAGGCCTATATATTACATTACATACTTTGCTTGCGACAACGTAATCTTGACGCTCTTAAGAAACTCGCTGCGAGATCATTTCTGAGCGTGTCGAATTTAGTGAAGATCGATTGCAGAAACGCAAATTACATTTGCAAATTATTCATTTTAATGTGAGTATTCGGTAGTTATTCAAAAGGATCGGTAATTACTGTACTATCGGTACTTGTATCGGTGTCCGATAATGGCGTGTTCCAAATCAAAAACAGATCTTTTATTCTATAATTATTTAGCTTTGTCACTTGTGATTTCTTCATTGCATACATCCTAGCATCTTATTTTGAAGAAGAATTTGATATGAATTTGTGTATTATCGTGTAATTTTTAACAATTTATGAATATTTTTTTGTCTAAAAATGAAACATTTTTATATCGCCAGTTCTATTTCAAAAGCATATCAAGCAGTTCAATTCAATAAACATGTGGCTTTATTTTCACTGAAATCACTTGTTTATTTTGACAAAATCTTTTAATGCTCGTTATCTGTATATAAGGATTCGTATAGACTCTCTTTGTCTTATCACTGGTTTAGAATTGAAACAGATAACCGAGCAACGACTCGATCAATTTACGATCAAATTTTTGCGACGTGCTCTTTATATACAACTCGGTATCAGATTACGGTATAAACTCTCGCTTTTACCGCACGGTAGCCCATGATTTGTGATGGAGTGTTGAACAGTACTAGTTCCCGTGATACACGACCGGCATTATGGCTCGAATCTGGGCCAGGTTAGAAATTTGCTTTGGGCTTATCCACCCCCTCATTAACATTAATTAGTACAAAAGCTATAACTCAAAGCGAGCATTTAATACCGTCCTAGTTTAAGTCCTAACGTAAGTTTGGCCTCAGTCTTAACTTTGTTTTCGATAGTTTAATTATTATGACATTGCAAACAGCTTTCGTTCGTACTTCGTGTTACATGACTGATCACTTCTAGTTCTAGTTATGCTGTAACGAAGTCAGAAAAGAGAATAATTGAAAGTAACTAACCTATTGTCCCTTTATTAATAAAATCGGGAATACAGTGCAAATTATGTTATCTGTCTCCACAAATACCGAAGACGACGGTTTGACGAAATTGAGTATGATAAAAGCAAGATTGCTTTAAATTGGACTCGGCACTTGTCCATTTTGTAATATTTCGGAGGGAGAATTTTATCAGAAGGATCCTCAGTACCAGAGTTGTCTGCGTGGCTATCTCTATCTGATGCGAACCGCTACATGGCGGCAGAAATGAGTATAAGTATTTATTACTACCGCCGCATTGCTTGCATTGTCGTATTCCAGTTTTGGAGAGCAATACGTGCAGTAAAATTAATGAGTACTGTCTCTTGACATATAACGTCACAAGTTGGCAACGTACATTAGTGGGGTCCTTGCAAAGGAGTACAACTTTTGCAAATCGTACAGGAACCACGTGTATAGTACACGTGCAAGGGGAGCCAATCACCATCAGGTGGGCAAACTGCTTATTTGCCGACTTACGACCAGTTACAATATCTTACCTATCTGTCGTTTTGTTTACTGGAGATAGAATTTCATGTAAGTATTTTGTATGGACCTAATGTCAAATACCTATCGCTAGTAACCAAATCTACAGACAAATAGATTATTCAAACCGGCCGTTAGGTGTATACGAAAAAACAATTCGACGTGCACATGACAACAGGCCCGACTTTACAGTTTGATCTTTGGACCGCTCTCAGTTGCTCGTAATAGCAGCAAATGTAAGTATAAATTTCGACGTCGGACGAACGAACAGTGGGCGGTGGACATCGAAGGCATACCGTGTGTTTGTCAGCCCCTCAAAGGGGAGAAAGACACAGGGACAAAGGAAACAGAATTTTAAATAATTTGTAGGGATTCAAGACGTGCGGCGTGGCAGAGTGCGATTCGCAGGTTCCGCGCGCAACTTCCGTGATTCGGCCCCTATAACCTGTAGGGCTAGCATTAAGATTTGCGATAAAGTATGTGTATCGTCATCGTAAATTATTGTATGAGAATTTTAGTTCCAAGTACGCCCTGTAAGCTGTACAATTCTTATACAAATATTTCACGATGGCGATAAGAATACTTTGATGCAAATGTTCGAGTTAGCCCTACAGGATTGGTTGAGTAGGGCCATGGGTTTCCACCCATGGCTCTACTCAACCAATCCTGGTGGGTTTGTACAAGCTCTCATACTTTGATGGAGTTACATCTTCAAGGTTGTTATCACCGTAAATTAATGGTTTAATTTGACTCATGTTTATAATATCGTTATATTTGGGATACAATTTGCGAAGTTCTATGATTGCTTTAGATAAAACCACTTCGATTCGTTTTTGGTAGGGTCTTCTGCCTCTTCAACATACAATTTGGCCATCGAGGACTTATCCAATCTGAACGAATTTCTAACTGTATTGATCATAAGCGTAGGTATAATTGATATCGATTTACTTTACTAAGCCAAAGTAGATTTTACTCAATGTTAAAAGCTGCTGAGAATGCTGTCTATATCCTCTTTTTCCATGTATTGACTTATCAGTTAATTAGCTTGCCTGGTGTATAGGTACTATCGCGAGCACTTCCGCCTGACCATTTAAAAATTTATTCGCTTGAATCGTGCGGAAGCGCCGGGCTACGCCCCCTTAAGTTTTGGCCTATTAGAAAAGTAATACTCTTTCTCTCTCTAATCGGCGTTGGGGGGTTCCTCGGCGGCTCGGCGCCAGGCCGAAGAAGAATCTTTTATTTCATTATTTCATGTCTATTCGAGGTCGACGGGGTGGGGCTAGAGAGCGCTAGTGCAAACGAAAATGAGCGTAGCGGTGATCAGGCGGAACTGCGCGCGATAGTACACTAAAAACTTTTTTCTATGTAGTGTAAGTTGATTTACAATGGGGGGTGTCCGGACCCCAAGCCCCCCTTACCTATGCCAATGGTATTTATTAAGCCAAAGTAGACTTATACTTGACTAGTAGCAGAAATGTACATATGAAATTCGAAACGAAAAACACATTGGTACATGGCGGGTCTGAAACCCCGACCTCCCGATTGGGAGGCAAGTGCCGAGTCCACAGCGCCACCGACGCCACCGACGCTCCTTTTGAAGCTACACCTAGATAGAATTAGCAAATGTGGGCGGCGGTAATGTTTCTGGTAAAAGTTTGGTGAATTTAGTAGCTCTACATATATGGAAATATTTGATCAACTTATATTTGCCTAGGTTTCCAAACAAGGACAGGTTTACATTGGGTCAGTTATAGTCATCATTATTATTATACCTAATACACTATAAAATATAGTACTTACACTATAACCCTATCGGGTGTAATGACACAGTATGGGTGGGCATAAGTTGAAAGTTACAGGCATCATTGCTGGCGCCGAAAACTGACTTGCTCTGATTACACTGAGTGAGTGGTAGTTTTTGTTGCTACGACAGCACTGTGCTGACTTGACTGCGAAACCAAGTTAAACGATGCCAGTATTGCCAAGTCAGAATTGACATCAAAATCAACCAGCGCCATGCTCACCAGTAACCAGTAACTTTACCCAATGTAAATTAACCTCAGTCAAAAGGCTGACGCGAATTCAGATTTTCAATTGTTTGTTCAGATGTAGTATAGATTAGATCATACTCTCACAAAAGATGAAGCACCCTAAAGTCGGTTCTAATCATTAGAACCGACTTTAGGGTGCTTCATCTTTTGTGAGAGTATGACGATGCTGTGGTGAATCGTGTGCCATGTGTACCTACATTATTGACTGTGACGTATCGGGACGGCAGCAAATATATCTTCAATCCAAATAACGTAATAGATCATAAGAATATTTAAAATGGGTAAAATCCGGAAGCCACGTAACTCGAGACCATTATTCTTAGTCCTTACCTGAGTACAAGCTCAAGAAGAAAAAAAATTTCTTTATATTCATTCTAGCAGACTAGTTAACCACATCACTTAGGTTATCTTTCAAACTTGTTCTATAACAAGGTCCAGACAATATTGGCCAGGTAGTTATGCACCCCCGACCCCTGAGGACAGTGGTGGTGAATAACTGAAATGCTGCAAGATCAGCATTTCCGTTGTAGACTAAGCAATGCTGATGATAGAGTTAAGTTAGTCATAAGATTGGCTCATTCTGTGCGCGCATCCGACTCTGTGCGTACGTCTCGCCCTTTTAAATTGTAATTTCTATTTTTTTTATAATTAAATTAATTGAAAGAATTAAAATTTATTCTTTTTAAAAAAATATAAAACGCTCCTCGAAACTTGACTGGCGCAGCCGGTAGGATTCGCTATATCGTGGCTCAGTCGTCCTTCGCGCGAACTTTGGGCTAAAAATCGTTCAAATTGCGGAAAGTCGACGTGTTCCTGTGCGAATCCTGCGAACCAAATAAAAATTTGTCAAATAAATCGAGAAAGTGATCCAGATGGGTGTCCTGGCTGGCTGGTGAGTACAACTTTTCACCTCCTGTTCCTGACAATCCATCCTTTTTCGTTGCATTTAGGATAAGACTTCTCCTATTGCAAAACGTAATCTGATTATAGTAATAAGTGTAGTTAAGTAATTAAATAAAAGAAAATATTGAAATATCTCTACATATTTAGTAACGAAAAAATACTTAAATGTTATAAATTTACAATTGATTTTTTTTGATACATGAGTAACTGATTTTTATTATAAGAATAAAATAATAAATAAAATATATTACATACGTGTTACGATTTGTTACGATATACAAATATTACTTATATAGAGAAAATTATAGAGCTCAGTAAGTATTGTGAAATAATAGGAAATAAGATATTTACCATTTTACAAAATTAATTATTATACTGCTATATTCTTATATTTTAACGTATACTCATTTTTGTTTTTCTGTGTTAATTTTAAGTGTTTTTATTGTGTAAAATGGCGGAGATCAATCTTATTCCAAGTGAATTACTTAAAATTATTCCCTTATACGCTGGTGATAAGAGCCAATTAAATCTATTTTTACGCAAATGCGAATATATTATAGACAAATTCAGAGGCAATGAGGCTCAAAATAGTTATATAATGCAAATTATAACCAGCCGTCTAACGGACAAAGCAGCGTCTCTTATCAGCGAGCGAGCCGACATCGAGACGTGGGGTGAGTTCAAGGACTTGCTAGTTCAGCATTTTGGCGATCCGCGCACTGAGGAGTGTATCGCTATAGAGTTAGAAGGCTTACGAATTAAATCAAGTGAATCATTTTTAGATTTTTGTAACCGCGTACAATCGGTGCGCTCTAATTTAATATCTAAAGTAAACTTATTACCTGACGAAAATATGCGTACGAATAAAATTATAATTTACAATAAAATGTCACTCAATGTATTTCTATATAACTTACCAGAAAATATGGTGAGAATAGTAAGGCTAAAAGCCCCAGAAACTCTCGAGTCTGCCCTCAGCATAGTGTTAGAAGAAGTCAATTTTCTGGAACAATATCACTTAAGAAACAAGACAAGTAACCAATATTTTAATAAACCTCAAAATCCATTTAAAACTAATACACCTAATATATCTCATTTACCAAATGGTCAATTTAGATTTCCCGCGACACCTCACCTGCAAAATAATGTTAAATTTGGAATTCCGCAAAGTAGACAAATTAGACAAACAGGCCCTTATAATCAACCCCAACAACAATATTACCGACCGCAATATCATCCCCCTCAATTTGGCTTTAGGCCCCAACAACAAATAGGCTACCGCCCACCACAGTTTGGTTACAGACCTGTAGGATTGCAGCCTCAACCACCAATGCGTCCTCAACAATTTGGACAGCAACAACAAAATGCACCTAATAGACCTTACACAACCGATGTCTCTATGCGCACAGCACCACAAAACAGGCAAGGCTTTCGTGTAAACGAAACGGAGTTATATAACAGCGAGGAATACGAAACACAATATGTAGAGCCGCAATACTATCCCTGTCCTGGCAATTATGAGACAGAATATGATTACGACTTTACCAATTATTTTGAAAACCCTCATTCCACACACGTTAACTACGACTATAATTATAGTAACCTAAATAAGCAATTTCAACCTCCTCCTTCCGCACAAATTGAAGATTGTGAACAAAATTCGCAAAATAATCAGAGTGGAAATTTTCAGCTAGAAGCCTCTACAAAGACAAAGAAATCATAGAGTTAAACTGCGATATGAAATTAAAATTACCTTACATATATATACCCGAAATAGACTCTAAATTTATGATAGACACTGGTAGCACGCGCTCATTCATCAGTTCGCGAAAAGCTCAAGAGTATTTTCTTCCATACATATTTCACGAACCTTTCGAAGTGATCAGCACACACGCGAGTTCATCACACGACAAAGTTATACAGATACCATTAATGCCCTCTTTTAATAATAACGATTACCATAAATTTTACGTTTATGACGTAGATTCACGTTACGATGGTCTAGTTGGGAACGACTTATTAAAACAGTTAGATGCGATTATTGATTTAAAAAATAAAATTCTAAAAACGAAAACTGTTGACATACCGATTACGCATAACTCACCTGACTATGTAATTAAATTACCCGCTCGATCTGAAACAAGAGTTAAATTACCTACCAATTTATATAAGGGAGAAGCCATACTAAGCTTTAAAGAATTTTGCCCAGGTATTAGAATGCCCGATGCACTTGTTAGTTGCAATAGTGGTTATGCCACTACTGTTATTCAAAATACTTTAGACGAAGACATGGACTTGACGATAACTGGTCCCTTTGAATCTACAGAATATAATGTCACTGACTCACAGCTTAATTTTACTCATGACCGGATAGACAGAGACATTGACACATTACTTACAGAAAATCTATCAAAAATACGAGTTGATCATATGAATACTGAAGAACGGGAATCAATTTTAAAGCTGTGTAATGAATATAAAGAAATATTTTATTGTGATCAACTGCCCCTTACATTTACAAACCAAGTTAAACATTATATCAGAACCAAAAACGAAGACCCTATCTATACTAAACCCTACAGACAACCCCCAGCTCAAGCTGAAGAAATTAAGAAACAGGTTACTAAACTTTTACAAGACAATGTGATACAGGAATCTTATTCTCCGTGGAGTTCCCCAGTACACCTTGTTCCTAAGAAAGCAGATGCTTCAGGCCAGGTCAAATATAGAATGGTTGTCGATTACAGGCGACTTAACGAGATCACAGTTGATGACAAATACCCACTACCTAATATAACTGACTTGTTTGACAAACTAGGTAAGAGTGTATACTTTACGACAATAGATTTGGCAAGCGGCTATCACCAAATAGAGGTTAACGAGACAGACAGACAGAAGACCGCATTTAGCACACAGTTTGGACACTATGAGTTCCTTAGAATGCCGTTCGGACTAAAGACAGCCCCGGCGACATTTCAAAGAACTATGGACAACATACTAAGAGGCTTACAAGGCATCCACTGTCTTGTATACCTAGATGACATAATTATCTTCTCTAGTAGCCTTCAGGAACATTTACAGAAGTTGCGAAATGTATTTGATCGATTAAAACAGACAAATTTAAAGGTACAGCTTGACAAGACAGAATTTCTAAGAAAAGAGATACTTTATTTAGGACACACCATAACCAAAAATGGACTCCGACCTAACGATGACAAAATAGCAACAGTTCTTAATTACCCCCTTCCTAAGACGACGACAGAGATAAAAAGCTTTCTAGGACTTATTGGATACTATCGTAGATTTATCAAAGATTTTGCAAAAGTGACTAAACCACTTACATCATGCTTAAAGAAAAAAGGTAAAATAACTCTAGACCAAAATTATATCGACTCCTTCGAAAAATGTAAAGAACTTCTCACGAGTGCCCCACTTCTCCAGTATCCTGACCCTAGTAAACCCTATATACTTACGACAGACGCATCCGCAATTGCCTTAGGTGCCGTCTTATCACAAGGCCCTATTGGACAAGACAAACCCATAGCATACGCTAGCAGGACGCTAAGTGACACTGAATCCCGTTACAGCACTATAGAGAGAGAATTACTTGCAATCATTTGGGCCGTTAAGCATTTCAGGCCATATTTATATGGAAACAAATTTCTTATATATACAGACCATAGACCGTTAGCCTGGCTATACTCATTGAAAGAACCAAATTCCAAATTAACCCGGTGGAGATTGAGATTGCAAGAATACGACTTCGAAATAATCTATAAAAACGGCAAACAAAATACAAACGCCGATGCGCTATCCAGAATTAAACTTAATGCATTAGACTCTGACGATGAAGACATATCAATGAAAGTTAATGTTGACCATAAGGAGGAACTTAAAGACTTTATGAAAGAGCTTGACAATAAAATAGAAGAATTATCGAAAGAAAAATTACAAAAAAATAGTGACGTAATAACGATCTCTGACTCATCAACGACCATCTCTGTTGACTTAGACAAAGATGAACAAGACTATCCTCTTCCATCCACAAGTTCTAGTTCTACAGAAACTGCTCATTCAGGTGAAGAATTGGAATCCTATGGCATTCCTATCCTTCACGAGGCAATAGATACTAAACCGAATCAAATCTTAGTTTATCAGTGGTTTAAGAATGAAACGCAAGTAAGAGACCTATCAAGAGATAAGCAAAAAATATTAGAAGTATTTTTACCAATAGACAATGTAGAGTTAATTAAAAATTTCCTTAAGGAGTATATTAGACCAAATATTAAATATTTTATTTACTTTGAAAACATTAGTCACAGAAGAGATTTTTCTAAGGTTGTAATAGAATTATTTAAAAAGGGAACAGTAAAATTCTTAGAGTGTACAGAAAGAGTAGTGTATGTAGAAGATGAAGGAGAGCAGAAAGCTATTACTTTAAAATATCATAAAGGCTCTACATGCCATCGTGGTATAAAAGAGACCATGCTTAGAATACGTAGAAATTATTTTTGGAATAATATGATTAATATAGTAGCTGCAGTTATAAATGGATGTGAAGCCTGTAGAACTATGAAGTATGAAAGGAAACCGCTTAAACCGTTCCTACAACTTACTCAAACACAATGTGCGCCCTTTCAGGAAATATTTATAGATCTATTTACCATCGAAGGAAAATATCACCTAACAGTAGTAGATGCCTTCAGCAAACTTGGTCAAGCATTTGAAATTTCCAACCGTTCAACCCCTGAAGTAGTAAGAGCGCTAATTAAATATTTTTCAATTTACGGTATTCCTAGAAAAGTTACATGTGACCCCGGTACAGAATTTAACAACGATCTAATGAGAGAACTCATGAGTATGTACAAAATTAATTTCCATATCACTACACCTAATAACCCTAACTCTACAGGTATTGTAGAAAGATTTCATTCTACATTAATTGAAATTTATCGCTTAGCAAAATACGAACAGAAATGTACAGATGCCGCTTCAATCATGACGTATTCTATACTAGCATACAACCACACTATTCATTCCACTACTGGACTTACCCCTTTCGAAGTAGTTTTTGGCCATACTGACGCTAACAAAAATTTTGATATTGATTTTGAAAAATCCTACGTACAGCAACTTACGAAAGATCATGCAAAACGCGTTAAATATCTTTACCAATACATTTCTGAAAATATTATAGAAAATAAGGAAAAAGCAAAGGCAAAGAGGGGTGGCGAAAGCGAACCCCCATTAGAAATTGGTGATGTTATATATGCTAAGGATATTAATTTAAGGAAAAGTAAAGACAAGGCTAGGTATAAAAAAGCTATAGTTATCGGAAGTACTGAAAGAAATGTAGTCCCGGTTAGAATAGGTACAAGGGAAAGTAAAGTTCCAATTAAAAACATTAAGCGTCCTCCACAGGTGGTGTCTCACCTTGATCATAAACCAAGGGACCCTGGGCCTTCAACTTCGAGACATTAATCAGAATCCTGGCCTCTTACCAGTTAAACTTGGACAAGCTTACAGACAAGAAGACAAATGGACAATCATAAAGGTGCTAGACTTAAGTGTTACTCGAGAATCTTTGTTATATAATGTTTTAAAATATAAAGAGTTCGATAAATTAGTAGATGTACATAAACCATATATCTACGAATTTCATAACATTAGATTACAGGTACAAAACTTGCGTGATATGACTATAGAAAAATTAAGACAATTAGTCCCTTCCGTCAGAATTAGAAGAGGTCTTATTAATCCAATTGGTTCACTAATAAAAATAGTAACAGGTAATCTAGATCACGATGACGCATTAAAATATGATAGATTGATCTCTCAAGTTGCAAATAACCAGGATAAATTCGAGAAAAGATTAACGATTGTTACAGAAATGTTAGATGGTATGGTTAATAATACTGAGACCTTATATAATAATACTATAATTTTAGATGAACGTATTAAACGCATAGAAAGGATAGTAACTAACATTGCAACAAAGGAAAATAATTCTATATACGCAACATATATATTAAGTATGTTCAATTTGTTCATTAATAATTTCTTCACTCTATATATATCATTAAGTGAAGTTGAAACAGCACTGGCACTAAGGTAAGGTCTCAATATTACATCAGTCAATTATAAACTCTACTGAACTTCTTATTATATTAGAGTCAATAGAAAAATACAATAAGTTAATATATCCTGTTAGTATAAGTAACTTAGTAAAAATAGAAAGAGCTATGACAGTAAAAGCATATGTTAAGAAAAATCAGATTACATTTATCATGGAAATACCATTAACAGATAATAATGTTTATAATTACTATAAAATCTATTCTGTTCCTATATATAATCCATTGTCAAACCTTACCTCAGTTATCATCCCTCGTTATCCTTACCTCCTGGTGAAAAGTTCGAAATTCTTACCTGCCGCCAGCCCTTGCGACGAAGTAGCAGCCGACCAGTTCCTGTGTAATGATAATGATATGGTTACTTACCCTGAACCTACCTGTGTAGAGCAGCTGATGAAGTTCCAGTCTAATCTGTCCCTCTGCATTCAATATTCAGTCGAAGCTGAAAATATAAGAATCCAACATATTGGCCCTGTTAATTGGATAATTTACACCCGAATAAACAGCGTTTTAACAGAAAAATGTCACGACGACGTCACTAAACACGAATTAAGAGGAACTTACCTTTTAACCGCTGATGAAGCTTGCGAACTCTACCTAGAGAACATAAAAATTGATAGACACCGATCTTCTGCTGCAGACCTGCATTTCACGATCACACCTGTTGCAAGTTTACCCGAACTTAAAAATATATCATCTATTGAACAAATCAAGGTCAATATAAAAGGAGTAAATTTGGACGACTTGAAACACTTGTCAAGTGTATTAAAAGGTGCGGCCTTGTTTAGTGAAAATAGTGAAAGTGAAAACGTAATTTTACGTACCCATAGTGTTAGTTTAGCTACTATTTTTCTTTATATAACTTTAATTTTAATTTTTATTATTTTCCTTGTATGGAAGTTTAAGATTATTTCTAAGATGCGAAATTATCGTGACTCAAAATCGTCAGATAATTTTGCTCTTGAGGAGGGAGAAGTTATGCACCCCCGACCCCTGAGGACAGTGGTGGTGAATAACTGAAATGCTGCAAGATCAGCATTTCCGTTGTAGACTAAGCAATGCTGATGATAGAGTTAAGTTAGTCATAAGATTGGCTCATTCTGTGCGCGCATCCGACTCTGTGCGTACGTCTCGCCCTTTTAAATTGTAATTTCTATTTTTTTTATAATTAAATTAATTGAAAGAATTAAAATTTATTCTTTTTAAAAAAATATAAAACGCTCCTCGAAACTTGACTAGGTTCATTGTGTTTAGAGTAAACAAACTGCATAAATCACGAACCAGCAATTTACGAACTTTCTTTTCTAAGAATTAATGGGACGTTCGACTATGGGTTCGGTTTGGCGATTACGTTGTAAACAAATGTTTTCTAAAGATAAATTACTTCAACAGAGTAGCAACTAGGACCTCTCTGCGAATATTGTATAGTGATCTAATATCATCGATTCTCCTGGTGATATATTTATGAAAGTTTCCTTTCAACCTCATTCAAGTTATGACTTGAACTTTGAGGTCACTGAAAAAATATACAACTATAATACATCCTACAATTGAAAGTTTGTTATAGGATTAGTTGCAACTATAGCAAACTGTGACACTTTGCATTAATTTGGCATAAGTCAAATTCATAAGTGTGTTTATTTCTTCTTCTTTCGAGTCGATACGGACTAATTATTTTAGTGCTTTTTGCATAGGAATAGTGAGGCAGAATGACGTTTTTGATTTTTTACCTATATAGATATTATATTCTATTCTTATATGATTTTGGAATAATCGATAGTATATTTCCTATACTATAATGTGAGAAGTTTAGAAATGTGAAGAATTGTTGTGCGCCGTGAGGAATTTTAATCGCGTGTACAAAACTCCCCGTAGAGGTAATACAGTCTATTTCTTCAGACCTTCCGAATTTCTTGCCTGTTCTTCTCGAGAAGATTCGCCAAATTTCGGAACAGGTGTAAAGTTTTTTACATTTTACTTGCATTTGAATACATCTTAATTATGGTTGAAGTCCTTATACGTGTATACCATTTTAAATTAGATTTTTGGTTAATTAGTTTCTGGTATTTTATTTGGCGACAATAAGTGCCTGTAAAGGTCTATATTGAAAAAGGATTTTTCAGTTTTGAGTTCTGTCACCACGTAGCGGTACTTGCATTCCTTTCCGGCGTCAAGGGTAAGACATGCAGTGAAATAACAGGATACGGTAACTTGACGTCTCATGTCACAAGTCGGCAACGTATATTGCAGCCCTTGTGGGATTTGTATACCGGAGACTCTGTACTAGGGTCACCTGCTCGAGTATGCTTGTTTGCCAACTTAGTTGTATAAATAAAAAAAATATTTTTGCTAATTTTACAGAAAACAGATATACCATGGGCGACTGAAGCCACTTACCATCAGGTGGGTAGCCTTTGCCTATTTAATTTTTATAAAAGACGAAATTATTTTGAAAAAAGTAGATAGTATATGACAGATCAATTATTGTTGCGAAATGATACATTTTTACGCGAAACAATGGTTGGCAAAGGCAAATAATTGGCTATTGGAATCATGCTTGGTTTGCTGGGTAGATTTTAATTTCTTGGTGAGCAGGTCAATTGCTAATTTAAGATTTTATGTAATCCTGTCCAAAACTCAAACCACTTACTTTTATGTTGTAATTAACTGAGAAGCAATGTGTTTCGGGAAGTGCATGTCACTCCACCATATACGTGTATATTTCAGCTGATTAAATTTAGTAGCACCACTCGGATTCCTGAGTCGGTGCATTGCCCTTGAAAGTTTATTTTGACTGCTAAATCGGCCGACATACTACACCTTGCTCGGTTCTTCGTACGATAAATTCCTTGCTTAATGAGTTCGTGTGCTCGGACCGCGAGTACGAATTGAGTGGGGAAGTGGACGTGCGATCTAAATATAAGCAAGGAAGCACATCGAACTGGTCCTAGTTACCTGATTCTTGACGCCTATATAATTATCCGTATCTAAATGGTTTCCTTCAAGCCGCGAGTGATCGCATCCATCACGTGTGCAAATATTTGGAAAGAATGGGCGCTATGGCTGCAAATACTTTTAAGAATGATAGCTGATGTGTTTACGAGTATATCTTTAGGCTCGAAGTAATTAGATAGAAGATAGAACTGAGTAAGCTGAATTTTTTGCCAGTTTTGGCCCATAAATATATCAATCATCCTTAAAAGGTTGGTTGGTGATGGTAGTTTCGGTTTAGTTGTTGGTAGGGCTTCTGAGCCCGCATGGCAAGCTACCACCTCCTTGCCTAAGTTTGTCACCATAATAACATTTTTATGTTCCGACAATTGAGGTAGCCAGTTCCGCACTTGATGACGAGCGAGTCTAGGTGAAGCTCACTTCCACCTTCGGCCTAATCGTCACTTAAACATCAGGTGAGATGCAGGTCAATTGCTTCCCTATTGTATGTAAAAGAAATCATAAATGAATCTCTTTTTCGAAGAAGGTACGGGTCATTAAGATTTGAAGCTCGTGTAGTGATTTAGAATTGGTGTATGTGTCGCCGCTCCCTCCCTTCCCGTAGATGTCGTAAGAGCCGACGAAGGAACTCTACCAAAGTTAAATCTCTGAGGAGATCGAAAACTACAAAACCCTATACACAGCAGTGGGACGTGTAGGTATCATGCATGATTAAGATTAACATGAAGTACCCTAAAAACTAACAAACGTAATTATTATTTTTCAACTTAAAAATCAACGACAAATAAAGTATTGTGTGCTGTCAAATGTTTTTTGATAGACGATCAATATTAAAAATTAGTTAATGTGATGGTAGCACGGTTAGTTTATCAGTAAAATTGCTTATAAAAAAATAAATAAAAACCGATTTCAAAAACACTATAGGTACACCCATTTCTATATTGCAGTCGTTGCCAAATTTTAAAACTTTCCCGAAGATCATCGTTTGGTTTGGTATTAAATTCACTTGAAGAATACGACAAAGGGTCAATACGGGCCTATTGTATTAAAAAATTAACCTCCAACTCCTCAAAGTTAAGGATCTTTCCATCATTAGCTCGTTTCATGACTACCAGACGCAAATACCTGAATAGCTTCGGACAAAACATGAAACACGTTGGTGGTACCTACAAAACTTAAGGGTTTCCCTCGATTATCATTGGATCCTATCATCAGATCCTGACTTCGGTGACAATAGAATAAGTTAACAATTTGTTAACTTCACAGTCGTGTTACCATTACATTGAATAATGGTTAAAGTTGACCATGTATCAAGAAACAGGCCCTTAATAGTATGCTGTGTCGCAGCTTCAAATTATCGATGATGACGGAGCATTACTTTGTGCGTGCATCTTGTAACAGCAGCAAATGTGAGATTATGCAATATAATTCGTAGAAACAACTGATTTGACATTGATACTTGTTAGTCAGGTATTGAAATGATCAAAATCGAGACTTACATACAGCTCTCAGTGAAATAACACATTAACAAAAGTATCTTAATAAGTAATCAAAATGCGAAAATATTTGCAGTAGAATTGTTTGTTGTAAATCTCCAGATTAAATATAAAATAAATGCCACAATCCGATGATTACACAAGAACAGTAAAGAAATTACGAATCCGAGCGAGGGTAATAAAACGATGAATGATGATGAGTATTAAATTATCTTTGACATAAATACTTAACTATGTGAGGCAATCTCCGCAGAATCTAACAATGGCGATAATAAGATGTTCGTTTTGCGGGTTTATGTAAGCTATTGAAGTTTTGCATCTTACTATCTGGCATCTACAAGACTTTACAATAAGTCCGTTTATTTTGTGCGTAACGAAACTTGTAGATTGTTCAGTGTTATGGCTTTTACGCTGTCTGGCTCTGGCTGTTTATCTAATTTTATTCTTAAAACTCTAAGTAATAGATACGACGTAGTTTAATACTCGTGTAACTGTGGTTTTGACCAGCACACACTACTAAAATGTCAGTTTCTTTAAAAGAAGTATTTGAAAAAAGTATAAGTATGTCCTGTTAGCGAATTATTCAGTTGTGCATATGAGAACACTTAGAATTGTGTAAAATAATCCAACCATCTAATCATTAAACTTTCACTGTCTAATCCTTCCTAGAATACAATAATATTACTTTGCACTATATTAAAATATATCTCTTTAATCTATAACAATAGAACGATAAGTACCAGAAAATATAGTTTTTGTAGAACAACGACTTTTTCATCTAATTTCATTTCATCTAGTATTTATTCTCCTTTTACGAGTAAGTTATTCATTCAAAGATCAGTGAGGTGGATAAAAACACGTCTTCGGCGATATTTTGCGCTATTACCCTACGTGTCAATTGATATCGGACTTTCTAATATCTAGAACTTTCTATCTGACACTTTATAGTGCTCATAGAGTGTGAAACAAGCCAGCCAAGGTCGCTGATAATACGAACAATTTCACGCAGATGTCAAAGCAAATTAGTGTTGAGATAAAAATCTGTCTGGTTAAATTTTCTGGCTGGTGGTCCTTTTGCCTCCGAATCGTCACTACTATTAGCGTATACTATTAGTATGATAGGTTTAAACATCAGTATAGGTTAATCACTACTCATACTAATATTTTAAATGCGAAAGTGAGTTTGTTTGTTTGTTACGCTTTCGTGCCTAAACCACTAATTTTAATGATATTTGGTATAGGGAAAGCATAAGCCCTTGAGAATAACATAGGCTACTTTTTATCTCGAATTTTAATGAGTTCTCTAGGAACGCAGACGAAGTCGCGGGCAGTAGCTAGTATTATATAATTATAACCGCTCCTGTGAATTTAAATACTACTTAAATTCAACAAGAATTACAAGATTTCAGTGCTTAATAACTCAAAACTGAAAAAAAAAACCAACATGGACTGAAATCGAAGACCTTAAGGTCACTTCCATTAATGTAGATTAGGAGATAATGTGGATAATAAAACATCATTGTATCATAAGACAATTACCACAACTGTCATCAATTGTAATTTAAATCACCTCTGCTGTCGAGCCGTTACAAACTCTATTTTATAATTATTGCAGTTTTTATACCCTTCGTTATTTCTAATTTCAAATTGCCTGTCATTGTCATTCTATTTTGGTTGTGAACTTGCAAATTTCTTGTAATGGTGTAAATTAACAGTCAAACTTTGGAACGAATTCTCGCCTGCGGTATTTCCGGACCGATACGACCTTCAAACTTTCAAGAAAAGAGCGTATTTCTGCCTTAAAGGCCGACAACGCACTTGTAACTCCTCTGGGATTGCAGGTGACGGTAATCACTTACTATCAGGTGATACGTCTTGAATATTGCATGGCTTATCCCTATCCCATAAAAAATAAATTATATTGTCCATTAGTTCGCTTATTTATTTTAAAGGTAAAGGATTAGGAGACAGCCATACTCCGTTGCTAGCTTCGCTTCGCGTCCACTACTCACTTCGGCTATACTTCCTTTTTTGTATTTAATGCCAAAAAGAATGGATCATTTCTCAAAATTACCTGCCCACGTCTCAATCATGTTATTAAAACCTTTATCCGAATTCGATTCAGGACTTCGAGAAGAAAAGCGTGTCATTGCCCTACTTTCGAACATCGATTTAACACCAACCCACTCATAAATTTTGTAGAATATTCCCAAAATGATGAACCGAAAGCTAGCTAGGACTTGTCGATCCGTTTGATTTCAAACGTGAATTCAAATAGAATTTTACTGCAGATGCGTTGGTTACGCAATTTACAATGAATACGAGACAAATCAGGACACAATACAAATTATGCATATATATTATATCCAATATGTTAGTGGGCGTCATAAAGGGCAATCTTAATACCGATCGCCAATTTTCAATAAAGGCTTGTTAAGATGCCTTTATTTGGTTTACTGAGAGCTGTAAGCACAGTTGCAGTTTCGAAACTAATGCTTCTGCGTTTACATACCATCCGTCCAATTGTAATAAGTTATTCGTATTACACAAGAGCCTAATTTTATGAGATGCTTCGAGTGAAGCACCCTCCTGGAAAGGCGTTGATACGATTGAATCATATGTCGCAACTACGTAATGACATTGTCGTTACTTACAATAAACGATGTATAACTCTGAAGTTGCAGTAGTTTATTAGTTGCTTGTTAATTAAAATTTGAAGTATTTGCGAGTGACGAAGTAACAAATATTTTTTTTTATCTGTCTATCTATATTAATCATCAACAAATTATTGAATATTGCATGTCGTTTCCCTGCTGCGACAATTTATAGGTCAATTTTGATCAGAGCATCCTCTGTATCATTAGGATCTGATTTATTCAGAACTGTTATTAAGTGTATTCGTTAAATGAATGAATGACAATGTTTTAACTTATAACTCAAATATGGTATATTTCATCTCAGATTATTTTGAAACGTTATAACTCCTCCAATGTTAAAAATGGCGTCAGGGCAATTGGAATATACTCCAGGGGTATACTTTGCCCCATGTATCTTAAATTAACGTCGACTTTTTTGATCAGTGGGTATGGATTTTATGTTTAATGTGGATTGTTGAGATCGTGTTAGAAGTGGAGGAAGATGCCATGGGCAATTCAGAAGAAACATAAAAGAAGATGATACCTAAGCTAAAGTGATTCAAAATAGCCGCAATCCAGAATCTAAAGAAATATATCCCCAAATAAGCCCTAATTCACATAAAAACGGTGCTGAAATTTAAAACATTGGTTCCAAGACTTCCAAGCCCAGAGGCATCCACTACACATAATAGGGGAAAGATGTCATATTTATGTCCAAGGTCAAGGGATAAAAAATAAGATTTGTGTGCACCAATTGCAGCACAGCAGGTCTGTCATAACCACTCGTTCATAATATATCACGAATATACTAAATTAATATTTAGATATAGTGTCAATTATTTTATTAAAATTGTTGATAATGCATATTTTTATTGTCTAAAACGACATTGACACTATATAAATATAGTGCAACGTAATAAGAAAGGCTAATATATAGTGTTTCGGCCATCATAATATGTTTAATTATTAGTTCAAACACATTCCAACATGCTAACTAACATCGACTCCTGTCATTAGTTCGTGTAAAACGAGTATACTGCGTTCAGCTTCTGGTTTGTGCTATTTACCTTGTTTGAAATGTCGGTGATCATGATAATTCCATCAATCAAGACAGCCAGCTTAACACAAACACTGTGTCAATCCCACGACTTCTCAATCAACACACAGAATGTAGGAGTGATTTTTATTTCTTATAACAATAATCGTGCGGATAAAACTGTAATCAGAAATTGTCCATCGAGAGTAATTTATTAAGACCTTATTTCCGTTGACCCATTGAGGTGTGCCTTAAAAGGTTTTGTAATACAATCTTGCAACGAAGTTTTATTGTTTAATGAATCCGAGTCGACGTTAATCTTTTTATTATTCACCATTTTAGGTTTGATAATGCGGATCATTAGGCTGATTTTCATCTTGATTGGATGTTATAATATTGTTTCGGCATAAATTACCAGTTTCCAGATTGTTCCACTCACAACCAATAAAGAAATTGCGTATGAAACTATACTTTTGAAAGTCAGTGGTCTTGATTAGTGCGTATTGTCCTGAACTTAATCTGAGTTTTAGAGATGAAAATCGTATTAATTTTCAGGTATTCATTAATTATATTGTCAATTCAGACTTTAATTTATTTAATTGATTTTTTGAAATAGATTCCTCGTAGGTATGTCGGCAAAAGCAACGTCATGCAAGATCTCATTAGATAAAGTTATGTGGGACGAAAAAATTGCCGTTTAATGTGACGTCACACATAAATTATACAACTAATGATATTGTATTTAATGTCAAATGCTTAAGTAGGATCTATTGTACTCATATAGTAAATATCTTCTTTCATTTTACCGCTCCAACCTCAATTTTCTGCGATTTATAGGAAATTATTATATTTTCACTTAAACGTCCAATTAAACATCTACCCTCCGACAAAACATCTAATATTTCTACATTGTGTATCCCGACAATATTTCCACAAGCAACGGTATCTGCATAAATTAATTTAATTATATCACAGGCAATTATCATGTCCGTGAAACGTTGAGTAATGTTAAAGTTGAGGTTGATGTAGCAGTTAAGTTATAACGGAATAGTCTGTGTGGTAACAGATTCACACCGCTCTGTGGGATCAGTATTGTGATATCTCCATACAAGCCTTTTGTAAAGTCTTTAATGGTAACAAATTGTTTTATTGTTGAAAATTTTAGATCAAGGTCTCTTAAATATTTGTTAATGTACACTTTAAGATCTGGTTATGGTTTGTTTGTGTTGTAGACCAAAGTTGAAGACATACTTATTTTTTGATAAACGTGTTACAGACTCGCAGCTTATACGTTCATTTATAAATCTACCAATTTTCAAATCTACAATTATTTTTGTACCCTATTCGTATTTTTTTATTTTAATATTTGGGACTGATTGTCTGCAACAAGAGTGATTATTTGTTTACAACTACCTACCAATCATTGTTAGTTTTGCGGTGTGTGATAAAAATAATTATGTTTAACATTTATAAATTTGATTTCTACGGTAATCTTTTACTTTTATATATTAAAATCGATATTTTTTGAACCAAACTGTTCGAAATCAACAATATTTTTAAAAAAAAATTGTTAATAATATAAACTTGCCTATTACATAACATTAATGTTACGCAAGATCTCAACAGACTGTCTAATTTGTGTTTTGGACAGTTTGTGACGGGAAATATTCAACCAAACAGAATTAAAGCACTGAGAATAAATGATGTTTTGCGATTATGATATTTAGAGACGGAGCGCAAGATACCACCACGACCTTATCTATGAGTATGTTTTTTTTTTATAGATGATGGGTAGACACTTGTCCTCATCTTGCCTGATGGTAAGCAAAGGTGGGGACTAAGGTGGAGCATGCCTACTCATTAGGTGCCGACTCACTCTGGTCCTGAAAAGACCCGGGTTGTAATGAGGTGGGAACACAGAGGACGGCAAAGAATTCCATTCCTTTGCAGTACGTATTAATTCGTGCGGAGCAGTGGAATTTCTACTACGTAGGGGTGGGTCTTTGCCGTTCTCCGGGTGCCTCGGTAGTAAAAGGGAGATGGTGGAATAATATCAAATAGCTCTTGGGAACACTCTCCGAAATGTAACCTGTAAAAAACCGATAAACGGGCCACTGCGCGGCGATGTTTAAGAGAAATTAGTTTTTTTAGATATCAACTCCTCGCTTAAATTGAATGTGTTTCGTCTAAGTAACTGCCGATTACACTGCTATAGACCGAGTGAAAATGGTGGTAATTATAGTCAGCCTAGCGGACTTTGTGTGTTTTGATATCTCGTCCTCCCATTCAACACTGTTTATACTACTGTTTCGTAAATATTTGTATGCTTTCTAAAATGCGTATGTTTCATAATGTAAACATTACTTATTATGCAGTGTGAAACTATAATTGGCTTCGGCATATGTATCGTTTACTTTTACTTTGGCGTCCGGGAAAAAGGTCACCTGGGATTCACATCGAAAGTGAAAACACTGTAAACTTACTACGATTCTATTCACGTCGCGCAACGACCTATAGGGCGTGTTATATTGTTATACTACGAGATAGCAGAGAACTGATGTCACATTTTTTCAGATCTGTCTTTTCGATACCAAAGTCAGCAACACATCAGCAACATTGTCTTTTTCATTGTAACTAATTGACATCTGCATTTAACTTCTATTATTGTAAAATTCTACTGTCTTCCACTAAAAATATATTTAACTTTTTCTTAAAACGTGTTAGCATTTACAACAGCAAATCACGTTACACTAATCAAAACTAGAGCTATGGTTCTTTTGTATAAAATGGATATTCATCACTGGTAATTTCTCGTATTGCACGAATACGTCTTTTATTATTTGATGAAATGATGCTTTGATTTTAATTAAAATTTGTTTTCTTTACAGGTACGTACTTAGCAAAAATACGTATTGCATCATCAATACAGTAAGTTTCATTGGTTTGCTTTTTTCTCTTTAGGTATTAGTAAGTTTTGTTTTACTTAATTTTCGACAGACTCGTGGTCCGTGCCTTTTTCATTAATACCATGTTTTTGTGTCTACTCTATATAATGATTATTAAGACTTACGCCTACTTTTCACTCTTATTCTTAGGTGAGTAGATATTTGTGTAGGTATTTACTAATACAATCACTTATGTTCATTATCACTCAGCTTTAGCAAAGCATTCTGCGCTCCAGCTTTAATCTTATCATTGAACGATGAATTCTGTTGTTAGAGATAAGTTTCCAGCACTTTATCTCACGTAATAAAATGATAACATTTGTTGAACTGTGTGTTCTATATAATGTATGGTGATTTCGAAAAGTTGGCAAATTGCTACCGATTAAGTATATGAAAATTTTAAAAATTATCTATGAAGTATCTATGAAGGCTCAAATCTGGCATCAAAATACAAAATATTACCTTTTTTTTCGGGGGGAAATGCGCAACCGCGCCGTACCCGCCGCCCGTTGGCTTGACGGCGGTCGGCGGGCGTGTGTGGGGCTGGTCCGGCAGAGTTCCAGGCCGACCCACTAACACCCCGGTGTTCTCCCTGCCCTTGTAGGCGCGCATGGTAAGGTCCACACTGCGACTACCACTACCAGCGCGCCCAAAATAATCCCTAATCATTTGTGATTTTCTGGACAAGTCATTACCTTTAAAATAACGTTTTATTAGATCGTCATCTATGGACCTAGTAGAAATGTTATATACGAAAACCTATGACAGAGGTACAGAATGACACTCTGACTATATTTGGTTTTGTCACTGTTTATACTTATACAAGATGCGTACAATACTTTTTTCTAAATTGGCCGAGCTATTTTTTCCCCCATTCTTTGATTAAATGATCATTTTTGTATCGAGGGTGCGTCCAATTGAGATTTGATTTTATACGCCAAAATGAACATTTTGGTGCACGTCTCAAGAAGGTTTTATGTCGGTTTATAAGGGTTTCGCTAGACCGGGACTGGGCTCAAAAATCTATGAACGTACAAATTTAAACATCTTTATTATTGGCAGGTTGTTGTCGCTATGAAGCTAATAACATCCTGCTATTCTTGTATACCTAACCTACATATGTTTTCAACTTTAAATTACTTCTAATAATAATAAAGCTTTAATTGATAATAATTATTCATGACTTAAATGCTGCAAACCTATTAGCTAGAAAATGTTTATATCATACAAGCTTTTGCCGCAACCTTCGTCCGCGTCGTTCTTATTTTTTAACCAATCTGCTTATATCTTTCCCCACAACTCATACTATCTCCATACCAAACTTTATCCAAATCGGTTCAGCGGTTATTGATTCCCGAATCGCCATACAAACTCCTACCCCCCTTATCACCTCCTCAAAGGTTGATTTCTGCGATAATCTATACTATGTCCTTTCCCGGGACTCAAACTATCCGTTTCATCTAAATCCGTTCAGCGGCTTAATCGTGAAGAGGTAACAGATAGACAGATACACTTTCGCATTTTTAATATTAGTATGGGTCATCATCAATCATCATATAGTAATAGTATCTACTTTTATGCTCGTCTTACATTACCAATAGATCCGCAGCATTGATGACAAACCTTATTTATGGGCTTTCGTTAGCTTTAAAAGCCAGTAACAGTAAGTCAATCTAATGATATTCCTAACACAAGTCAAGGCTTGTATAATTGGTGAATATCGAAATATTAATATATGCACATTTGAATAGTTTATTTGACTCCGCTGCGTCGACTCCGCACCGTACAGAGGCCCAGCTCCACCACTAAACCACAGAACATATAATAGTACTACTAAACCACGTCCAAGTCGTGGAAAGACGGAAAGTGTGGCCATTATACCAATCTGGGGGCCTGGACAAAAACAAATCAAAAACAATAAAGAAGTTCGAAAAGATCAAAATTTATGGGTATGATTTTTATTTTTTATTGCAGAAAGTTGGCAAACAAGCAAACTGCCCACCTGATGGTAAGTGGTAACAGTCACCTATAATACATGTGGCTCTTGTGAGATTCGCAGCAAAACTGCAACCCCCACAAGAACCACAGTGTACGTTGCCAACTTGTGACACCAGATGTAAAGTCACAGTACCCAGTAATTTCACTGCCATATCTTACCCTTCAAACCGGAACACAGCAATGCAAGCACTGCTGCTTTGCGGCAGAAATAGGTAAGACGGAGGTACCTAAGCAGACGACCCTGGTACAGAGTCTCCCTCCAGTAAGATACGTTCAAGATACGTACGATTCAAGATACGTTCGATACAGAACATATAACATTAACGAAACGAACATAAATGTTACTTTCTTTAGACTCTCAGAACAGATAGCTTAGTCGCATATTGCCAAACATTCAAATACTCCTAATTCTAAGGACCCAAAGACTAATTTAACTAACGAATATCAATGTTAACGCAGGGTTAATGACTGTGGAATCAATGAATTTTGTCTAGATGAAAATGTAAGGTTTAATAGACACACGCTATTTTCATATTATTAGGATAACAGGCTACACACAGGGCAAGATCGGATCGAAGAAAAGTCTACATATCAAAATAAACTAAATTTCCATTATACATTACACATACATTCATTATACACTTATACGTTGGTATAAGTGCCATTTCAAAAGTTTAACTTTCATGCGTAATGGTTATTTTGACATTTATTATTGAGCCTTTTGAGAATCATTTCTTTCGAAAATTGGTCTTTTCGAGACTCGGGTTCAGGTGTGGTTAATTGGTGGAACCGGCGCTCAGCACATTAACAAGGCGCCGGAATTTTGATGATCCAGTCCGACAAGAAACCGAGATGCAGTTTTATGATTTAAGTATCCTTTGTGCTAATTTGGTCATTAATTACAGACAGTTAAGAATTCCTATTGAATGTGGAAGTGTGTCTTATAAAAGATTGACCTGGATTCTGAATACGCCTTCCGGCTACAGGAGCTGTATAAAGCTGCGAGTTAATAAGTCCGCTTTAGTGATGGAACTTTGTGTTGAGGCTAGACATTACAATCTGATCGTTGCTTAAAACATTTGAGAGGAAAATTAATTGAACAACACCTTGTTTGTTTTACCAGAATGCACAAGAATATAAAATGTGGATAGTAAAATGAAGTTTATGGCTGCTGTAGCGTTTAAAATAGGATAGACTAAGACACAAAGTTTTAAAGTTCATTCAAACGCGGATAAAGGAATAGGAAATCAACCTCTTTTTATTCTTTAAAGTCAACATGGCTTTGTTATTTCTAAAGTCATTAGTTATTAATAAATAAAAACAGTTAAAAATTGTCATTATTATCGTGACATCCAAAATAATCAATGAATACAATTGTTAGTGAAGAAAACAGAATCAGGGAATAATGCTAGGTCCCGGGACGTGTACCGACTTGTTACAAAATGTTTAGGATATCTGCATATGTAAAGTCACGCTACGATGCGATTGGCTTATGCAGTGTCAATGCGGCGAAATCGAAAACGGCCAGAGGTGCGCAACTACCGTCAATCGACACGGTATCTGAGCGAATCAGTCTCTGTGAAGCGAATTTGATATGGCATTGTTGTGTCGGGTTGAAGGCCGGGTTTTGTTTCGTTTTTACGTCAGTTTTGTCCTTTTTATAATAGACAAAATACGAGAACTGTAAATTTTACTCGCTTTCGTATATTAAATTGTTAAAAAAAAGTAAAAACCGTATCTTTTTCAGACTAATCCGTTGCAAGCCAAATATTTGAGAAACTTTTTTTGCACTGCAGGCTTCTAGCTCTTGTATCGTTTAAGCTCGTTACATCACAATGAACAATTCGATTTCACCGAACCATATCGAATAGACTTTCCATACGAGTATTGTATCCATGTAAACTTCGCCGTCGTCGATTATTGAGTTGAAATTTCACAGAAAATACAGAGAACATTGTACGATTCACGATTTCCCGACAAGGTAAAAATGGTTCGGTTCTCGAATAGAATAGCCACAGTTAATAGAATGTCGATTGTTATATTATATTGACTGTCACACTGGTCAAGTTAGTTACAAGCGCAACTGCTGATCCGATGACCCGGGTTGATCCCCTGGTCGTTGGTAAAACTCGCGGGAACCTGCTAATGGTTTTTTGGGAGGGGCTATGTTCAGCAGTGGGCTTCGAGCGGTAGATATCATAATGATGATGACGCGAAATTCTATATTCGATTGGCAAATTAAACCGTCGATATTGTATATCTTTGCAGGCATATATCAACTATAAGCAAATCTAAATGACACTAACAACACTTTCATTCCGGATTCGAATATTCCGGATTTCAGCTCATGATGAAAAGTGTTTCGAAACATTGGGCTGAATAATTTGTATGTTTAAAACCAATTATATGTATGTATATACGAGTAAATCCGACTCAGTTGGCAAACAGGCAGCCTGCCCTCCTGATACTAAGTGGCTACAGTCATATAGTTCCTGAATCCTAATGTAGTTAAACTTGACTGAAGATCACATCGAGTCACAGAGCCCAGTAATTTCACTGATGTCTTTTACCCTTTAATTCAAGCACTGCGGTTTAGTTTTTAAACCACTGCACTGTTGTTTGGCAGCAGTAATAGTTAAGATTGAAGTACTCGCACAGTTGACTAATAGTTACTGAGTGTCCCTCTGGCAAATAAAAGAATATATATAATTCTTTATTGTACATAAACACATCTAATAGCAAATACAATTATAATGACATGTACAAGGGCGGGGTTATTTCTATAAGAAATCTCTGCCAGCCAACCCAAACAGGTGTGAAGAGATGGAAGTAGCGGGGGAATGTACAAAAACTTATTATAATACAACTAAAAACATATCATATTAACATATAACACTAATTAATAGAGACATATACACCTATATAGGATACACACAAGTTAAGGAAGGTTATACAACAGATACTCTTTTAGTTTGTGTTTGAGGCTGACAATAGTGCGGCTCTCACGTATACACGCTCACAGTCTGTTCCACAGTTGGGCAGCATGGACGGTAAAGAATTTATGGAGAAATTTGGTGTTAGAGAGAGGGACAATAAATGTGTATGTAACGCACGAACGTTTCGGACGGGAACTCGGAGGGATTTGTTGAAAGCGGGAACGTAAATATTCTGGGTATTGGGGATAATGGAAAATTTTATACAAAAGGGAAAGGATGTGCATATCTCTGCGAAGTCGGATAGGAAGCCATTTGAGCTGAGATCGAAAATGGGAAACATGATCGTATTTTCGGAGACAGAAAATAAATCGAATAGCTAAATTCTGAAGTCGCTCAAGCTTATTTAATAGAACCTCAGTTGCATCTAGGTAGCATACTCGTACATCGGCGTAGTCAAGAATAGGTAGGAGAAGGGACTGAGCAAGCAATATATGTATGTCTTGTATTCTATAGCAAATCCCTAAACGCATGAAACACACTTCAAGTGTTGCAACAAGGAAATTATTTATTCTTTGGTGTGGATGTAGATCGTGTTAATCTTGTCAAAAATCAGGACACCGCACCGCTGTTTTTAATTAAACACACGATGACCAAACAGCTGGCAGATGTAAATCGTCCATTCTAGTCGCAGCCAGATTAAGTAATTATGACAATGGCTGAATGCCGCAAAATTAATTATTATTTCAACAGAGTTTCCAGATCGCCCATTATTGTATTCGTGTATTGATTACGTAAACTAATTATTAATAACCGTTAGTGTTATAATAACGTATCGCTTTGATGATAGCCCGCGAACATTATAATGGCGTGTATTTGTTTAACAGATTCTGAAAATTTCGCATTGGCGAAACCGTGCCGGGTTTGTTGCATAAACCCGAATACAGCGTGTTCATCTTTCGGCGTTTATGATGGCGCGTTGTTAATTATTATTTCTTTTAGTCAATTAATTTCATAGGAAAATCATCCCAAATTTTTTAATTTAGCATATTTATTATTTGATGTAAAACGACGCCATTTTTCTTGTTCATAATGCGGAAGCTATTTTACCTAAGAGGTCGAGAACCCGCAGCCTACAAACCTATGAATCAAGGAATATAATGTGACAGTGTAAATTGATTAGTATTAATATAGAGTTATAAGGTGCCAATAATATTTTTTTCTAAACTAGATTTTTGATCCCACTTCCTTTTAGCGTCGAGGGTGTCGACGGGTGCAGCCAAATGCGGACCCTGTTTTTAATTATTTTTGAATTTATATGGCAAACCCCTTTAAGACCTTTTAACATTTTTAATTTACACATGAAAACTAATATTTTGGAGCAAGTGTCATCTTATAGGTAAAGCTAGACCAAATGTTCCGGAAGTAAGATCAAAATTGCGACCAAAATTTAGAAACAGTTATTGTTGACACCTTATTAGTCTATATCAGCTATACTCAACCTGCGACCCGCAGGGCCTTTGTGACTGGCCCATCTTAAATCACAAAGTAACCATCAGAGAAACTGTCGGCGTGTCGAGAAAATAAAATAGGAAGCTAGCTAGATATAACTACCAGGGTGTGTTGCATTGAGTGTTACCCGAGCGAGACCTTCTTTTTTTCCGTTAATAAAGTACATAGGTACATAGTTAATTTAGAATTTCGTTTTTTATTCACATCCAAATAATTTTTAATAAACCTGTTTGTGTCCCCTATAAAAAAGGTTCAGTATCGCTGGTCTACATCAATACTACTCAATGCCCATTGTCCCGTTCTGTACTTCGATAAGTCGATACGTATGATTTAATAAAGCCGGTTTATGGTCTATAACAGGGGTCTCCAAACTACGGCCCGCGGGCCAGATCCGGCCCGCCAGTGCCATCAATCCAGCCCGCGACAGCCAATGTATTGTTGTTACTAGCTGTGCCCGCGAACTATGTTTCGCCTTACAAGTTCAAAGAAAAAACTGTAAATCTACTAACTATTGCTGTGATAAGTGGAAGAAGAAAACACAATAGTAATTCAAACGCAAAAAACCGGCTAAGCGCGAGTCGGACTCGCCCATGAAGGGTTCCGTAGGATTTATGACGTATTAAAAAACTACTTACTAGATCTCGTTCAAACCAATTTTCGGTGGAAGTTTGCATGGTAATGTACATCATATATTTTTTTAGTTATCATTCTCCTATTTTAGAAGTTACAGGGGGGAGGGGGGGCAACACACATTTTACCACTTTAGACGTGTCTCTCGCGCAAACTATTCAGTTAAGAAAAAAATGATATTAGAAACCTCAATATGATTTTTGAAGACCTATCCATAGATACCCCACACGTATGGGATTGAAAAATTTTGAGTTTCAGTTCTATGTATGGGAACCCCCAAAATTTATTGCTGTTTTCTATTTTTGTGTGAAAATCTTAATGCGGTTTACAGAATAAATCTACTTACCAAGTTTCAACAATGTAGTTCTTATAGTTTCGGAGAAAAGTGGCTGTGACAGACAGACAGGTATGACGAATCTATAAGGGATCCGTTTTTTGCCATTTGGCTACGGAACCCTAAAAAGGACATGTTTGCTTAGGTCGCGCAATCTTCGACTAATCTAAAATATAAGTAGTTAAGGCGTATAGTAAGGTCAATCATAAAAATTCACTGCAGAAAAAACCGGTTCTCTTCATAAATATTGAATAAAAAAATCTTTAAAAAAGATATGTTATTATTCAACGCATTCTTTAGAGGAAGGTCATTTTAATTTTAACTAAGTTTTAATTGATAAATTAATTAAAACTTAGTTAAAATGTGACCCAAACATGCCTCGATTTTAAAACTTTAAACCTAATCGCGTCGTAAATATTAGGTTAAATCATATACTTTCGATTTCAATAAATAAAGTGAACAATATTCTAGAGGATGGTCTTTTTAGGTTTTTTTATTTGCTTTTATTAATGTTTAATTTAAATAATTCATCTTACGCGTAAAGGTTTGCTTAAATATTCCCCTCACTCTCACTCACTCACTCCTATGTAATCAGTGCGGGACGAAAGACGCAAGGTCATTGGGAGCACTATGCGCCTTAAGGGCAAAAAAATTAAAACTGTTTTGGCCCTTGGAACAGACTGAAAAAATCAACATGGCCTTCAAAGTAATGGCTCCTCTTCATTATCGGCGAATACAGACGATCACGCGCGAGCACGATAGTGTAGAGGGCATATTCGGCTGTACTCGGCTGTGCGCGCCGATGATCGTCTATGATCGCCTGCGACCCGTGAATTGTCGGTTTTCGGGCACGCATCAAAGGGAATCGCCTGGTGGTTGCGTAGAACAGACGATAGTGTGGATGCTTGCACGATGATCGTGCCGATTATAGACGAGCACACGATCAACGATCATCGCCGATAATGTAGTGCAGACATAATAGGCGGAACATAATGCCGATCATAATTCTACAAAAATAAATTCGGTTATTTTTTGCCCTTACTTTTACATTCAAATATAGAAGCATACTGTATACGCGTTTGGTAACATTTTAACAGTAAACCATCAAAACCGATTATTGTATCCGATTTGGACCTCATTTTTTCATCGTTAATTTATTGCTAAGAATATTTGCTAAGTCACATTTGTAAACCGCGAGGAATTTAATTAATTATGCTAATTCGTTTCCTTAAGAAATATCATAAGTTTGTTTTTTATTTAAATTAACTTGAATTTCTTATGTATTAATATCCTCGGTATAGATTTTAGGATATTTATGAAATTATTTAAATAAATCTAATATAATACATATAGCTTTGTTCGTAAATTTGATAATTTTTCACTTATCACCAGATCAAACGGCATTAATTATGTTAAAGTCAATGAACTAACTTTATAAAGCAGAATAAATACTTGCGATAATCTGTCTATTAGAGATGTTATCAAGTCGTTATGTTATTATGAGAAAGCAAATTATAACTTTAATAATTAAGTAGAACTTTGATATTGTACACTATTATCATTTATCACAGATAAATTAACGTATTTGGCTTTGAGCTCCGAAAATAGCCTGTATGTGTATCATGATTCCAAAACCACAACCTAACTTGTCGTACATTAACCTACAATGATTAAAACCTTACTGTTAACTAAACTATATATACAAAACTAATGTATAAACTAATATAAATTATAAAACCAAACCTAAAAATGGCCCCTGCGGCAACGTTGAGCGAGGAATCTGCCAGCTCTTCGGTCTCCTGTGGCATCTTTTAGTTTAACCACAGATAAGATAATAGTTACTACGTAACAGATACATCACTCCCACGAAACGCTCGAATCGTTGTAATAATAATAGCCAAAACCGACAGAGAAAAGTCGCTGCAAGAAGAAAAGGTCTCTATGAACGCGCGCCGAGAGTCGAGATTCCCGCGTACACCGCGTGGTTGCGTCATCGAGCGAAAACTTAAGGGTTGTACAAAGAACATAAACAAAATAGTCAAAGTAAAACTTTAATTTTATTATTTTATTGATATACGTAGGATTGTAATGAAATAAAGTGATTGCGAGGAAAGCCCCTGACTCAAATGTGCTTTAATTTTATAAAATGATAATAATAATAGTACTTTATTTGCAAGAATATGGTAAAATACATGATTGGTGTTAAATTATTTACATTATTCCTCATAATCTAATTCTAAATTGGCAGTGCGCAAATATTTAAAAATTTTAAATAGTTTATGTTAAAAAATAAGAGAATAGAAAATTATTTTATCGTCAATAATACATTTAATAATTATAAAAAAAAACAAATTACCTATTAAAAAATTACCAATCCCACACAAGGCGAAATTTTTTCTTTATTAATTTTATTCATTTATCAAATTACAAATGATTAAAAAATTACGAATTATTATTAAAAATACATGAACGATGTTTTTTTTCATGTTTGAGCTCACGGTTATTCAATGTTACTATCGAAAATATCCTGAATCGTTAGAATAATTGTTATAAATAGGCAATATTTTAAAAACAGAAGTAAGGTGGAATAATTTTTTTTGTGAGGAATCAAATAAAGTTCTTGCGGCCGGTTCATCGAGACTTTATTGTTTTTTTATAAAACTGCCTATTTTTTTTATACAAACAACAGGGAAGCAGTTAGCTTTCATCTCAGTCGATGATAAGTGACGAAAAGGTCTAAGATGAAAGTGAGCTCAACCTGAACTCCTCAGCAAGTGAGGAACTAAACTGAGGACTGAAGATTGTTACTATGGCGAAGAATTATTATCTAATTAGCTCGAATTACTTCGAATTTCGACTATGAAAAAAATCAAAATTTTTATTTGTCTTTTAACAACGACATCCAATAGCTTCACAGTAATGAACCACCGTATTGTTAATCAAGTTTATTAAATTAAAATTATTGTGTGGTTTTGTAAAACCACAATGCAAGTGGAACTTTTTTCGCATCAACATTTAACTGAAAATTTTCGGAAAATTATTCGATTTAGGTACCTATAAAAATCCCGTTTTTAGTTCTGAAAATAAAATTATAAATAAAAAAAATTATTGATAAAAAACTAAAAGAAATTAAAAACTAAATTAATAATAAACAAAAAAGCAATAATACAAGTAAAGGAAAAAAAAAACAAAATATGAAAAAAAAATGAAAAAAAAATTACAAGATTTGATAATAATAAGTCTCGCGTGCGGCGCGGCGGGTGGCGGCGGCCCTCTGTCTGTCGGCGCGCCGGCGCGCTACTTAGCGGTAGGTATTTATAACGCTGCATTGCGCGAGTGACAGGGGCCTGGTTAACCTCTTCGATAGAGGCTTAGAGCGCCTGGGCCCCACGGACCGAGAGTCTCGACGCCGAATCGAACTTGTTACTTAAAATATAATTATAAATATATTTTTTGTAAATCGGGATATCGGCGGTTGAGCGGAAAAAGCATTTTAGTAAATCATATAGTTTAGGCATCTACTAATAAATAATAGTTATTAAATTATATCATAGTAATAAGAATATTGGTCGAAGGAATATGCTAAATGGTTATATCTACACAAGTGACTGGTCATATGAGCATGACAGATAAGACTGCTTTGGTTTGACAAAAACAATGTAGCAATTTGACGTTTATAAAGATACCACGTGATTAATGAAAAAATTATGACAGGAATTCCTTGTATACTGTTAGTGATTGTCTTTAAGACACCACCAACATAAAGTGTTGTTTCGAAATAGTAGGGTGTACGGCCTTCGAAGTGGACTGTAAAACACTTGCTGTAGATTTTGTAATCAGGAACCGGAGTACTGGATGGATCAATGAAACACTGGTATCACTACTGGAGCGCTTGCTGAGAGAGGTCGGAGGCACTTCTTGTTTGTGGTTGAGGTTGTTGCTTCCTCGAGTGGTCGGAGCGGACTGGTTGCGGTGGCTCGCCCGCGCCGCCTTTTATTCTATTTTTTGTTATATAGGTCGTCGTTATATATGGTTCCCCCCGCGCCCCGCAAGAGTGGCCTCCCACCTTCTTGCGCATGCGCACTTTATTTGCGTAATCCAACTAGCGTTCATTCTAATAAGCCTTATTCTAATACAATGAAATATTTCGATAAAATAAACCATTACAAATGTTACTTAACCATTCTACCTATTTAATGTTCCTTATTTCTAAGTAAAAGACAACAAAAATAACCATTTATTTTACATATAAACTTATCATTAAAAAACCAAATTATAAAGAAGACTAACTAAAACTATATATTGTTTTTCAGTTATTTGTGAATAATTTCGTCGTGAACATTATCTCCCGCCGTCGCCTCGCGAATTCCCGGTAGCACGACGATCCTCTTGGTAGGTCTCCGGAGTACGTGTCCTCGGCTCGTTGTGACGTCGACCACTCGAACTACGCCGTCTGCGCCTGGGTAGACTGCGGTGACTCTGCCTCTCGGCCATGTGTTGCGGGGTAGGTTGGAGTCGCAGACGATGACTAGGTCGCCAGTGGTTGGGCTAGTCCCGGTGCTATGGGGCTCCCGCCGCTGCTGGAGTACAGGCAGGTACTCGCGCACCCAGCGTTTCCAGAAGAGGTCAGCGAGGTACTGGGCGCGTCGCCAGTGTTGTCGCGCGTTCATGTCGCTGTCGTCGAAGCTCCCCGGGGCTGGTGAGTAGCAGTCTGGCCCGAGCAGGATCATATTCGGAGTGAGGGCCGGCGGGTCGTCTGGAGTCACCGGCACGTAGGTCAGGGGTCGAGAGTTGACTGTGGCTTCGACCTCGGCTAGCAGCGTGCGCAGCGTCTCGTCGCTGGGGCGTTTTTCGTGCAGCGTAGCCTTCATCGCCTCCTTCACTGTGCGCACGAGGCGCTCCCATGCCCCGGCCATGAAGGGTGCGGCGGGGGGCAGGAAACGCCAGCGGATGCGGCGTGCTCCGGCGCCGTTCTTGATCGCGCCGGACAGCTCACGGTCGGCGCCGCGGAAGGCGGTGGCGTTGTCGCTCCACAGCTCGGCGGGGCACCCGCGCCGTGCGATGAAACGGCGCAGTGCGTTGATGGCTGCGTCGGTGCTAAGTGACGGTACGATCTCCAGGTGTATCGCGCGCGACGTCAAGCAGGTGAACAGCGCGACCCATCTTTTTTCTCGGTGACGGCCAACGGTGACTTCTATGGGCCCATAATAGTCTAGGCCGGTGTATGAGTATGGCCTGACGTGGTGGGCCAGTCGCGCGGCGGGTAGGTCTCCGGTTGACGGGGCGGCCGGTTTCGCCTTGCGTATCCGGCACGCGAGGCAGTGGGCGATCGCTTCCTTGACCGCTGGCCTTATTTTTGCGATGTGCACGCGTTGCCGTAGCTCGTTGACGACAATCTCGGTGCCTCCGTGATGTAACTGCTCGTGTACGTGCGAAATGTACAACTTCGTGTAGTGATGCTTCCTATGTAGTATCACGGGGTGTGCGTTTGCCTCTTCTATGCCGCTAGCCGGCTCTATTCGCCCGCGTAGTCGCACGATGTCGTCTTTGTCTATATACACGCTGAGTTTGGCGAGCCGGTCATCCTTGTCTGGTGCGCGACCGCTCGATATGCGCTCTCTCTCTCTCTTGTAGCTGTCTTCTTGACTGGCGCGCATCCATAATTTCTCAGCCTTGATTATGTAGTCTGCATCTAGCGCGACGTATTTTTCTTTTTTCTCGCTCGCAGAGACGGGTTCGATGTGTAGACGGCCCCGCGGCGTTGCTTTGTTCCAGGCTTCGTCTTCGCTCGGGTTGGCTTTTGTGCGTTTTCTTCGTGCCGCGGCGATTGTTTCTATAGCCGGGGCGCGCGGGATGGTTGACACCATCACGTACGTCGTAGCACCTAGGTATACTTAGTTCGCCTAGGTCTCGAAGTTGCTGTAGCCACTCGCTCCATCGGTCGTGTAGTGCGTCGGGTATCGCGTCGTCCCACCCCATGTTGTGGCGTCTTGCATGATTCTCTTGGCCGGCGTGGTGAATGGCGAGATCAAGCCCAGCGGGTCGAATATCGACATTATGATACTGAGGGCCTCGCGTTTCGTGGGCGGTCGTAGGTCGTTGATCACTTCGGCTGGAGCTCTTCTTGCATTGAGTCGAAATCGAATACAGTCTTCCGCGGTGTCCCATAGTAGGCCGAGTGTTTTTTCCATCTCGCTCCCGCCGATGGGGACCGTAGTGCCGTCTTGCTTCTCGCTAGTGCTGCTGATTGCTTCGACGTCGTTCGACGCCCAGCCGCGTAGTAGAAATTTCGCTTGTTTATGCACGTAGTCGACTTCTGACGTTATTTTTCTTGCTTCTTCTAGTGTCGCGAAGCTGTGTAGGTAATCATCCATGTAGTGATTACGCTCGATGGCCCGTGCCGCTTCCGGGAATCTTGACGCGTGTTCTCTTGCGTTGCGATTTTTGATGTACAGTGCGGTGCACGGCGATGACGATGCACCGAATACCACGGAGCTCATTCTGTATTCGTCGGGCGCGCACTCCCGCCGGTCGCCTCTCCATAAAAAACGTAGCGCGTCTCGATCTTCTTCTCGAATCTTGATCTGCATGAACATTTCTTTTATGTCCGCTGACACGCCGTAGGCATACTGGCGGAAGCGCATGATGACTCCGGGTAGGCTCTGTAGTAAGTCGGGCCCCGGCAGCAGCATATCGTTGAGGCTGAGGCCGGAGGATCGAGCGGCGGCGTCGTGGACCACTCGAATCTTTTTCTTCTCCGGGTGAGTGACGGCGAAGTGCGGCAAGTACCACAGGCGGCCGCGGGGCGGTGCGACGACTCTCTCGGCGTAGTTGGACTTCAGCAAGTTCTCGATGCGCTCGTTATATTCTTTCTTCAAATTCTCGTTGCGGTCGAGCTTGCGTTCCAGTGTGTATAGTCGCTTAAGTGCGTCAACGCGATTGTTAGGTGTCGCGGCGGCTTCTTCTCTCCACAGTAGCCCCGTCTCGAAGCGGCCGTCGGGCAGGCGTCGGCTTCTTTCTTCTAGTGTCTTGAGTGCTTGCAGCTCGGGATCGCTTTGCTGTCTTCTTGGCTCGATCGACAGTGATTCCAGCGCGAAATAGTCCTTCATCATTTTCTCCATATTCTCAGCCGGCTCACTTTGAGTAAGGTGAGCGCAACAATAGGCGACAGGTTCCGCTTGCGATGTTCGACACCCGTGAAGCACCCAGCCGACGGCCGTGCGTGAGGCCACCGGTTGGTCGCGACGTCCTCTTCTTATTTCGCGCGAGACGATCAACTCCCAGTTGTCTTGACCGATGAGAAGTCTCGGCGTGGCGTTGCTGTATATTAACTCTTGCTTCACTTCTTCTAGGTGTGGGCAGTCTTCTATTTCTTCTTTGCTCACGGACTGCGTTGCGAAGGCGAGGCTGTCGACTGTACGAGCGTTATAAATTTGCTGTTTGTCGTTGCTGTGGCGGCCTCTTATTGCGACGTTCACCCTCTTGCTCTTCTTGTGTTCCATTTCTTCGCCGCCGACGCCTTGCACCCACATGGGTTCTGTAGGCCCGTCGAGACCAAGGGTGTCGGCGAGCGACGCGTCGATGATCGTAACGGTGCTTCCCTCGTCCAATAGCGCGAACGTGTCAACCGCGGCGTTCGGGCCGCTCACAGTCACGGGCGCGATCTTCAGGTAGGCGCGGCTCTTGTTCGCTGCAGCGCTCGCGACTGGTTGTGTTGCTGACGCTATCACCTCTTCTTTCTTCTGGGGCGCGGGGGACTCGGTGGCGGGGACGCCGGTGAGTAGAGGCGTCTTCTTCTCGTGGTGCAGCAGGCGGTGGTGTCGCATGAGGCAGCCGTTGAAACCGCACGGCTTGGCACGGCATGAGAGGCGGCGATGCGTGCTAGCTAAGCAGCGATAGCACACGTGATTCTTCTTGGCTACCTCCCATCTCTCGTTCGTGTCAATCTTCAGGAATTTCGGGCACGCTGTCAGTTGGTGGCTCTGCTTGCACATCGGGCACGACGTAATCTTGTCGCAGGAGCTCTTCTTATATGGCTCGCTAGTGGCGGTGAAGGCGCGTTCGATCCTCTTCTTGGTCGCCCTGTGTTCCCTGTTGTCATTCGTAGGCTCAGGCGGGGCGTAGGGGGCGCACTTGTCCGCCTCATGGTTCAAGAATTCGGCGATTCTCTTCAACTCTGGTATTTCTTCTCTGGTGGCGGCGTAGTCGTACCACTTGTTGCGTAGTATTGGCGTCAGCTTGTCCACGATGAGTCGTAGCACCTCCGGGTTGTACAGGTACTGCGGTTTCTTCAGTATTTCGATGGTAGCCACGGTGTTAGCGATGCGGCCGGCGAATGTGCATAGGTCACGCGGACCGTCGGTCAGTCTGGGCAGCGTCTTGAGTTTCTCCATTTCGTTGATGAGCAGTGCGTCGGGCCTCCCGTATCTTCTTTCCAGTGCGCCGATGAGATCTTCAGGTTGCGGCTGACTAATGAGGAGGGAACTGACGGCCTCCAGCGCGACTCCCTTCAGACTCTTCCTTATTCTTGCGACGTTCTCGCTGGGTGAGAAGCTCGACGATGACTCGGTGTATGCTGCCTTGAATTGCAGCCATTCACTGCACTGCCCGCTGAACACTGGTAGTTCGGTGATGTATTTCCTCGTGGATTTGCTTGACTGGATTGCTTCTGTCAGCGCGGCGGCTAGCGACGTGACATCTATTTGCGGCGGTCGAGGCTGTTCTTGGCCCGTCTGATGTTGCGCGTGTTTATTGAAACGCGCGGGCGCCCCCGACTTCATCCCGTAATCTTGATGTCCCTCTATCGCTGCTGCTTCTTGCTGCGGGCGCCGATTGAACCAGTCTTCTACTCGACGCGGTGCTAGGTCCTCCTCCTCTTCTTCATGTTCCGTTGATGACTCGGCGACTATTTTTTCTAGGCGAATCTTCTCTAGCGTGGCTTCGGCTTGAATTCGTTGCACTTCTAGCGCGGCGAGCCTCTCCTTAGCTTCTAATTCTGCGCGAATCCTCTTGCTCGACGCCTTGGACTGACGTGATCGCGCAGGCGGAGGTACTCTTGCGGCGGGCGGCGGCGGTGGCATTAGTTTGGTGCTGTGACGCTCGACGATCTTGTGGATACTGCTTGCGGCCGGCGTAGCTTGAATACCCGACGTGTCGGCAGGTGCGCCGTGCGTGGTTCTCGTTTCGCCGGTTGCCGGTGTTTCGCCGCTGTCTGAAGACTCTCTTGCCGTGTCGTCGTTCTTTTCCTTCTCGTGGCAGCTCCTTGTGAGAACCATGGTGATTCTTCAGTCTTCACGTTCTTGATGCACTAGTCCAGAAGATCCGGCTCCGAAAGGACCATACAATGTTAGTGATTGTCTTTAAGACACCACCAACATAAAGTGTTGTTTCGAAATAGTAGGGTGTACGGCCTTCGAAGTGGACTGTAAAACACTTGCTGTAGATTTTGTAATCAGGAACCGGAGTACTGGATGGATCAATGAAACACTGGTATCACTACTGGAGCGCTTGCTGAGAGAGGTCGGAGGCACTTCTTGTTTGTGGTTGAGGTTGTTGCTTCCTCGAGTGGTCGGAGCGGACTGGTTGCGGTGGCTCGCCCGCGCCGCCTTTTATTCTATTTTTTGTTATATAGGTCGTCGTTTATATATGGTTCCCCCCGCGCCCCGCAAGAGTGGCCTCCCACCTTCTTGCGCATGCGCACTTTATTTGCGTAATCCAACTAGCGTTCATTCTAATAAGCCTTATTCTAATACAATGAAATATTTCGATAAAATAAACCATTACAAATGTTACTTAACCATTCTACCTATTTAATGTTCCTTATTTCTAAGTAAAAGACAACAAAAATAACCATTTATTTTACATATAAACTTATCATTAAAAAACCAAATTATAAAGAAGACTAACTAAAACTATATATTGTTTTTCAGTTATTTGTGAATAATTTCGTCGTGAACATATACTATTGTTGTAATGTTGGCAATTAGTTTCACTTTACAAGTTGAGAAGGAAATTTGGTAAAGTTAACTTCAAAACTGAGCCTGGATTCCAAAAGATGTTACTACTTACTTAGAACCTCTTATTACACTCTTTTTTCAATATCAAATGTATGAAACATATTTTTTGGTTTTTAATATCAATAGGACATTACTGAAGAGGCCGGAAAGTGAGGGTTTGCGGGACGAGTAAACGCTCGGTCTTGACAATAATTACGAGTTCGGCAATCCCATTACCGCTGAGGTATATATAGTGCTTTTCTCAATAATTGTGAGGAAATAATGAAAGATGTAATACTGAAAACAAATGAGTATAATATGAATAAAATAACGATTAAAGCAATTAATTAATTTTTTATATTTTTTATGATTATTATTAGTATAATATACATATATGTTTAGATTAGTTTTAATAAATATATTGTCCATTAAATAATTAATTATAGTAGCCTAGCATTTAGTAATATTAATACTTTTTTAAATCTTCAATTAGTACAAAGGAAACAAAGCCCATACAGCCCAGTCATATTTTACGCAAAAAATGTGATACTGTAGATTATGGCTTTTTTCTCTCGCAACAAAAATTAAGCATATTTTCGTGTGATTTTATACCCACATTTTAATAAAATTGTTGTCATATTCATATATATGCTCGAAGAGTGCATTTTTTATAATGTGGTAGCAAATTGACTGTATGACAAGTTACATAATTTAAGTTAGATAATGTTAGAATGTTACATAATGTAGAAAAGTTACATAATGTAGAAAAAAAAATTTTAGTTATAGATGAATTAAAACATTTGAGCAGCGGCCGTTAGAAATGAATTTTCATACTTACTTTCCTGGCCTAGGCCGGTAAAGTAATGCATGAGCCAAGAATTACAAAGTTCGTGTCTTCTTTTTACTACAATAATGCCTTTTTTTTTTTTTTTTTTTTTTTTTTTTTCTCGGGGGGAAATGCGTAACCGCACCGTACCCGCCGTTGGCTAAACAGCGAGCGTGTGTGGGGCTCTCCCGGCAGCATGCCAGGCCTACCCACTAAAACCCCCCGGTGTTCTCCCTGCCCTTAAGGGCGCGCTAGGTAAGGTCCACACTGCGACTCCACTACCTACGCGCCCGGGCAAGCCCGACCCACTGGTCGGGCTATCGCCAAGGGGGGATTGCCCGAGAACACCAGGGCAATCCCCAGACGGAGGGCCTTACGGCGGCGTGCACGGGGCCAACCGTGCACGCAGGCCTCCATGGCAGGGTCATTAGACGGGCATCGCTTGTGCAAATGCCCGCCTTCGCCTGCCTATCCGTCTGCGGCGGATGGGAGCGGCTTGAGGAGCTGCCTCCCGCTCCCTCTCCGCGGCCTCCTTCTGCGAGATTACGTCCTCGCAGAAGGAGGCGACAGCCCCCCATTCCGCATCGCCGCGGAGCATGGCCACGACCATGCTCGGCAGCGAGAGGTCTCCGACTCCCAGCGCAGCGAAGAGCTCGCTGCGCTGGGGTCGCCATGCCGGGCACTCCAATAGGGTGTGCTCGGCAGTGTCGTCGGGAGCGTCGCAGTGGTGACACCGCGGCGTTTCTTCCCGACGCGCGACCCGGTGCAAGTAGTGACCGAAGCAGCCATGCCCGGTCAGTACCTGCACCATGCGGAACGTGAGACTGCCCTGCCGGCGCCCAACCCACTCCTCCAACACCGGACGAATCGCGTCGATCGTCCGGTGGCCGGCAGCTGGGGAGGCGAGTGCCTCACCCCACTGACGCAGAGCCTCCCTCTGCGCCATGGTACGAATCCGCTCCACCTCTTGTGGAGCGGACCGTCCCCCTCGTTCACGAGTAGCAACCCGATGTCGATACACCTCCGCGAGGACGCGTGCGTCGACATGCCACGGCGTTTGGCCCGCAAGAACGCAGGCCGCGCCGTGACTGACCGTGCGATACGCTCGCACGGCCCGGGTCGCTATGACCCTCTGCGGACGTCGCAAGAGGGCCACCGTTCGGGGGGAGAGGCACTCCGCCCATATCGGGGCTCCGTAGAGTGCCATCGACCGTATCACCCCGTGATACAGTCGACGGCACGCCGATCCTGGTCCTCCTATATTAGGGAGGACCCGTCCGAGTGCGGCTGCGGCGGCGCACAGCCGTGGAGCGAGGAGCTTAAAATGCTCCTCGAAACTCCATCGGGGGTCCAGAACCAGGCCGAGGTACTTAAAGTGCGCCTCGACCGGTATACGGACCCCCTCCACACGGACGCGGAGCCCCGGTGGGATCCTGCGACGGGGGGCGTGGAATAGCATGGCCCTCGTTTTTTCGAGGGCCACATCCAGGCCCAGGAGGCGGATGCGTCGGACGACCAGTGAGGTGCCGACCGACGCAAGGTGGGCCGCCTCCTCCCCCGTTTTCGCTCTCGCCGCGACGAGCGTGTCGTCGGCGAAGCAGACGACCTTCGTTCGTGGCAGAAGGTCGCCTCGCAGGACCCAGTTGTACCCAAGGTTCCATAAAAGAGGACCTAGTATGGAACCCTGGGGTACACCCGCCGCCATTGTCCACGTGTGGATGCGGCCATCCGGCCCCTCGTAGAGGATGGACCTACCCTGCAGGTAATCCTCCACGAGGGCGCGGAGGTACGGAGGCACCCGGTGGAAGCGGAGTGCCTCCTTTATGCACTCGTGAGGCAGGCTGTTGAAAGCGTTGCGGATGTCAAGAGACACCGCAACAACAGTCTCCCCACGAGCTGTGGCCTCCTCAGTCCACCCCTTGAGGAGGGCCACCGCGTCCACCGTGGACCGGCCGGTGCGGAAGCCGAACTGGTTGTCAGCCAAGTCCGGCCCCCGGTCCTCTAGATGCTCGACGATGCGAGAAGCCAGGATTTTCTCCAGGAACTTCCCGGCCTCGTCGAGCAGCACCACCGGCCGATACCCAGTCGGAGAATCCGCGGGGCGGCCCTCTTTCCTTAACAGGCAGAGCCTGCCCGCTTTCCAACGACTGGGGAAGCGGCCCGAGGAGATGCTTAAATTTAGCACCGCCCGGAACCGCTCCTCAAGGTGTCCCAGGGCGAGGGCCAGAACCCTGCTTGGGACACCGTCCGGTCCCGGCGCCTTCTTTTTGCGCCGGAACCGTTCCCTCACCGTATCGAATTCCACGTTCGACACGGGAGGGATAGCGGCAGCCACTTCCACCGGAGGAGCGTCCGGGGGGACCATTCTGGGAGGCTGGAACGGACCAGGATCGGGAAACAGAGTCCCCAGCACCCGATCCAGCAGCCCTCTGTCCATAGCGGAGGTAGGGGGAGCGGAAGATTTTAACTTCCCCCTCACCATCCGGTACGGACGCCCCCACGGATCATCGTCCAGGAGACGTATAAATTGCTCCCTGGACTCCTCCTTGGCTCTGCAGATTTCGTTCCGCAGGGCCTTCTTGGCTGCCGCATACACCCGACGAAGTTCAGCTTCCTCGTCGGGTGTAGTTCTGGCGCGCCTACGACAACGAACGTAGGCGCGCCTGGCCCTCATACTGGTGGTACGCAGATCCGCAATCTCCTGCGTCCACCAGTACACCTGCCCCCTTTCGGGGCAGGCCTGCGCCCTGGGCATGGCGGCTTGGCAAACAACCTTCATGTCGTCTGCGAAGAGATCCGCCATGCCGTCGACATCCCCGGCGAGGTGGGGCGGCACTGCTGCCCATGCCCGCACCATCGCCGCCTCCTTCGCCACATCTGGGCGGAGCTTGGTGAGCGCCCATCGCGGGAAGGCACTCACCACGGGGCCCCTGCGGATCGGGGTCCCTGGGGATGCCGTGGAGACCTCATATCGGACATATAGGTGGTCCGATAGGGTCTCCACTTCTTCCTCAACTCGCCAGTCAATGACTCGACTGGCGAGGGAGGGGGATGCAAAGGACACGTCCACCACGGACGTGCCCTGCACCCGGACGCAGGTAGGGATGGAGCCCCTATTCAAAATCTGGAGCCCCAGGGACAAAACCCAGGACTCCAGATCTCCACCCCTCGCGCTAGTGCGGGAGGACCCCCACGCGGTAGACCACGCATTGAAGTCTCCCGCAACTAGCACTGGTACCGGGGCCGTCCTACGGACGACCCCCTCTAGCGCAGCCAGGAAGACTGTGAAGTCCGCCCGGCTGCGATTGGGGGAGAAATAAGTTGAGACAACCAGAATTCCCCCCCACATGGCGGCAACGTAACCAGTGCCCCTCTCTCTTAGAATGAGAGAGGGGGCTGTGCCACGCGCCGCCCGCATTATGGCGGCGGAACTATCCGCCGCCACCAACCAATTTGACGATTGTGGCGGAGCGTAGTACGGCTCCGACACAATCGCCAAATCCACACCCCACTCCGCCGCGGTCTGACATAGGAGGTCCTGTGCCGCGGCGCAGTGGTTCAAATTAGCCTGGAGGAGCTTTATAGGACCACTAGACATTGGTGGTCTCCATGGGCTCCTCCTGGGCCGTAGCTGCGGCCGGTGCTACCTCTGGTGCCGGACTTCTTGGGGCCACGGTCAGTTTCACTGGGGCCAGACGGCCCCTGACCGGTGGAGGGCTGCAGTTCATGCCCCCCATGCGGTGATTGGCTGGTCGTTTGGCGTCCGCGCAGACAGCACAATTCAGCTCCGCCATACATTCAACCGCCTTGTGACCTTCCGACCCGCAGCGGAAACATAGTCCGCTGCGGTCCTTAGCGGAGGGACACCGCTGTATAGGGTGGCCCATGCCCATACAGCGGAAACTACAATAATGCCTACATTTCCGAGCATGTTTGAGAAAAGTGTCTTTCAGTATATTACACAATATTTCCTTGAGCGAAATGTTGATTTTTATGTCTACGATGACACACCACTCAGTTACCCATAATATTATGTAAATATCAAATTTATTGTTATGTAAAATGGATGAAGCCGATAAGATTGTCGTTATGTACTAATATGGCGATAAATTACAATTATGAATAGATGAATTTTTGAATGTATTCTTAGGGAAAGTATTATGTTGTTGTAATACGTAATTATATATTCATCGTTTTATTTATTTGTGAATTACAGTATTGTGTTTATGGGATGGAGCTCCTCGACCGAACACTTCATCATTACCGGATAAATATGTGTGCAGTCGCAAAATGCCAAAGCTGCTGTGTTCACACTAAACTGCACAAGGATGCGCCTCTAATGCTTTGGCTCCATTATCGCCTATCGTCCCGAAGCTTCGTGCAATGACGCGATGCACGCATATGGGACCAGTCATATTCGGCTATCGTCCCGAATATTCGGACTTCGTATGCGTTATCCTTAAGGCGTTATCGGGCGTGTGGCGGTACATCAAAGGGTTTTAGCGCGCTAACTATTCGCGTTGCGTGCTCACATTAGCGTTGTTCATTTCGGCGGTTGCTTTCATTTGTTAAAGACGTGTGCGAATCATCATCACAGCCCATATACGTCCCCACCGAGGGGCTCGAGCCTACCCTATATTAGGGTGATTAGGCCTTAGTCAACCACGCTGGCCCAGTGCGGATTGGTCGACTTCACATACATCATTGAATTTCTTCGCAGATGTATCCAGGTTGCCTCACGATGTTTTCCTTCACCGTAGGAGCGTCAGACAAATGTACATATGAAATTCGAAACGAAAAACACATTGGTACATGGCGGGTCTCGAACCCCGACCCCCCGATTGGAAGGCAAGTGCCGAGTCCACTGCGCCACCGACGCTCCGTGTGCGAATGACTCTAGTAAATGAGATGAAATGGAGGATGGATAATAAATGCATCATATAATTATTAGCACAAATGTAAAAGTAAAGAAATTCGTCCTCTATAATTAAGCGTCTAGAAATTTCGGCCATCTTGGATTATTGCACGATTATTGGACGATAGTTCGTGCAGAATGACGAAGCCGCTAATGGGACCACATACGTAGGTATATACGCGATAACTTTTTAGGTCTAAAAAACATCCGAAGCTTCGGCACGAATTGATTCGGGACGATAGGCGATAATAGAGCCAAAGCATAACGCCGAAGGAATGTGCTAATTTCATGATGGTGATAATATAAATATAATCACCATCAAATACAAAGATTAAATTTTTAAAGGTATCACGAATTTTTACATCTTCATTCCCACGAGCTTATCAAGTATGACGCAATGTTAATTGTTTAAAAAAGTACACAACACATGGGCGTAGCGTAAAAATCAAACTAAAAGACTAAAATTTCATATATGTAATGTAGCACAATATTCATCATTCATAAAAATTCATCCTTCATATTGGAAGTAAACAGATAGCAAATGCAACTGCGAAATAAAAATGCCTGTAACATTTCATCATTTCCAATTGTTAGTAGCAATTAGTTCCATGCCTACCACTACCTGTTCCGAAATTAATGAACCTGTTGCATACAACAAATAAAATTGAGCCATCAAATAGTCGTGTTTGGAAACAGCAATAAAGTTAACAAACGCGACACGCCGTTTGTCATATGCGCAGTTGTTAATCCAGTTTCGTTGGTTGCCACTAGTTGCCAGTGATTTTTTATCCACGCACGCGTTTCATTGTGAATTGTTCCAAACATGTGTAATTGCGGCCGCACAAAAGGCAGTTAACACGTTTCGCTTGCAATGCTCGCTAGTTCCAGCAATGGCGTATGGTCCAAGTTTAACGTGAGGTTAGGCTGAAACACAAAGCCACTTCTATTCCAGCCCTTGCCGTTCGGCCATGTTTTGTAATAAAGGTTGTCATAAAATAACTTTTCAGCAGTAATTTAAGTAAGCAGATTTTTAAATATTTCAAAAAGTTGCATCTGGGATTTTATCGGGCGTTTTTTTTTGTCCTTATTTCGTTTAATTGAATAAAATATTGTTAGTTACATCTGCATGTTAAATTCAAACAATCTTTACTTTTTTTTTAACATCTAAGTTGGCAAACAAGCTTACTGCCCATGCTCCCAGTAAGTGCTAGCAGTCGCCTATAGTAGGTACATGTGGCTCTTGTGAGATTTGCAGCAAATCTGCAACCCCCACAAGAACCACAGTGTACGTTGCCAACTTAAAAGTCACGGTACCCAGTAATTTCACTGCCATATCTTACCGCAACACAACAATGTAAGTACTGCTGCTTAGCGGCAGAAATATGTAAGAGGCGGAGGTACCCAAGCAGGCGACCCCGGAACAGAGTCTCCCTGCTTAACATAGGTCTTTACACTCTGGCACTTATTGACGTTAAAAACAAAACAAACTCTTATTAGAAGGAACCATATTTAAGTTCGCATATATCCCAATCACAATAAAGATGTTTATAATAGGAGAAAGAAAACAAAGTTGTCTCTACACCTGTTCGGAAATTGGTAGAGCCTTCACTTCTTCTCATGAAGGCTTTTCAAACAGTTAAGAAACTCGGAAATTCAGTACAGTACTAAACCGGCTTATTACAAAACATGGTTAGGTTTGGTCTTACAATCGGGGAATGGCTAACGCCGATCCCGATCCCGATTGTGTCTCTACGGAGGTAGAAGTATCTAGAGGGTTTTTAGCCGGTAGTGGGTCTTCTACCCGAGTCCTGCATATCCTTGGGGTGGCCTAGTCAGCTCAATTCCCTTGTTGAATACCGTAAAAACTGTATTTTCCCTCTATTAAAAAAATGGTCTTGGTTTAAACCTGACCATGTCTCTATTTGCTCTTATTAACACAAATGAAAGAGCATCAGGCTTAAACCAAGATTAATTTTTTGCAATAAAACCAAAAATGATTAATTATCTGTTGAATCTCTTGATATTGGGAATAATAAAGTAACCACAAAATAACATATTTAGAGTCATATTGCTTTAATCGTATCGATAATTTTCGCTATTAACCTTGTGGTTCTGTGGCCAATCAAAGATGTTCTTATCCCGGAACACTATTTATGGTTACTTGGTGATTGTGATAATTGTGAGCAGCTACCAAGCTCAGTTTTAAGGCAATAATTATTATCATCAAAACCACTGAACAGGCCACCTCAATTCTTCTTATAACAGTGTGGTGGCTTTGAAACCGTATCATACTTTGGCAAAGTTTACAGCAACAATCGCGAACAATCATATTGATTGTAATAGCATCGATAATTTCCGCTATTAACTTGCGGTTCTGTGGCCAATCTATGATGTTCATACCTCTATTTATGATTGCTTGAAGTGTGAGCAGCTACCAAACGCAGTTAAAAGACAATTATTACGGTGGCGATGGTTTAAGGACCCGGTGAACCACAAATAAAAGATCCATGTTGGGTCAAAGTGCGAAGGCTCAATGTTTGGGCAGCCCTGTCCCAAGATAAGATAAAAGATATTGTAATTCGCTAGTAGCTTATAACATGTACCAAATACCAATCGATCATTATGTCACTAGTCTATATCTATGTTATACAGCATATGGAATTACGTCAACCTGTTACAGTAAAATGGTTTAGTACACGGCACATCGTAAACGTAGCAAAAACTGTTTTCTTTTATTACAGAACAAATTATAAGGATAGATCAAAATATTTTTCTCCAAATTTCAGTAAAAGCAAATCACACTTTTTGCAATGTTTATAGAGATTAACTGAGAATATTAAAGTAGGTATTTCTTCTATCTTTATCAGCACTACGAAGCTGAATTGTTTATAAGACATGAATAGTAAAAATTTGGGGGCTCCCACTCTCCAATTCAAACTATACTAAATGATGACTATTGGTTAATTGATGTGAATGAGACACAAGCAATAGTTAATGGGAATAATTTTGTCCGATTATTTTTCCATTTTGCTGAATGCGTACGGTCATAAACATCTGTTGCCAAATACATAGTTATTTAAGCATCTCAATCACAGACAGACTTTTTTCAAAGTTTTATAATATACTACAAATAATTTTAAAAGATAAGTAGAGTCATGTTTGATGTCATAGCTGTAATAATTTCTGATAAACCTATTTCAACATTGCCAGAAAGAGTCAAAAGGGAGAAAGAGGCTTTTCTAATTTGGGGGTGAATCATGAACTTACTGACTTTTCAATTAACAAAATGAACAATATTGAAGGTTTTTCGTATTTCATTTTATATGTGTTGCGCAAGTTGTTCTTAGTTAATTAACAAATAGAAAAAAAAAAATTCCCACGTTTTCATTGTCTTATATTAACTTAGAGTTTTCCACGTTTCCAGTAATTTCAAGTTATTTTAATGATTGCATTTATATCGCTGTATCTAAGAGTATACCTCCCTCTTTAACAGTTTATCGCATTCTTGTTAAAATGTAATACTGTCTGTTTACTTTTATGCTTATCTTGCGCATAATTATGCCAACACTTAAGTAGTTTTAGTTGCAAGGTTGCAATAAGTAAGAAGGGGATATATAAACCTTTTCTTATCGCGGAAGATTTGTAATATTTATTATTGGTTCTATTAGCGCGTAGATACGTGGTCGAACATTATCTGATTGATGTAGCACGCAATGGATAGAGTTTGTGTTAATTTGCTTAAAAGCAATGTTACAGTAGTGTCTACAATCACTAGTTCTAACTAATGGGAAAATCTAATGGGGCTAAGGGGAAAATATACATTACCCGATTTAAATCAATAAGTAAATGTACCGATACCGCATCTAATGACCTTTGCAGGATCTTGGGCTTCGAACAAAAATTACAATTTTTATTTTAATTACAGCAATGCCTCTTTATCATAAGAAGTCCTTTAAAGTTTAATTAATTTGTCAATCTGGGCTCTGCTGCACTCCATAATTCAGTTGTGTCGTAAGCTTGTGAGTCGTGTGACCATAGAACAAATTCTCAATAGTGGAGAATATTATCATATTTTCTAAATAAATTATTCTTATTCTAGCTGCGTTTTGTGGTATTGTAGATTGTCGCGATTCAGTTTCCGGTCTTGAATATCCACTTCTGTAAGGACATGCATGACATTTACTAAAGGGAAACTCAGTAACAAAGTCATCTGAGCGGATACTTTTTATCCCTTATTATCCTATATATTTATGCCGCCAAGCAGGATAAGACAAGCAATAAAATTACTGGGTGGATGCACAGACGTATGAAGGGAAGGGTGGGTGGATACCACAGACTAAGTAGGAGATGTGGATACTATAACATGACATCTTATGTCATAGACCTAACGAAGAGATACACTGTCATTTCTAATCTCTGCACAGTACATACAATGTACATTTATCTTCTATCACTTACATATTTCCCTTATTTGCTTTTGGTTTTATGATCACCCATCTCAGTGCTGACCTCGGTGAACGATGCTTTACTTTCTATACATGCAAGCTAGGAACGAATCACTCTGAGCTGTATTTCATCACACACATCGGTGGGTGTGCATCTCCGTAAGCCTCAAATAAATACTTAGTAGATAAGCAAATAGATTTCACCCACACACGAGTAAAGGCGTGTTCATATGTGAGAGCCGCAAAATATTTTGAAGTGATTGTTTCGATTGATCTGAAAATCTTTGCCAGTGGAATTTGCTTTTTATACTTTAACGTATTAATCTTCACAATAAATAGTTTGACATTAATATACATACATATAATGTGTTACAAAACAGTGTGTTGATAATGTAAGAACTTGCTCAGGCCATCAAACTGAATGACTTATACAATGGGTCTAACTCTGAAATTACAAAAAAAAGATCTGCTCCATACATTTCGACTACGAAGTCTTGTTTATTTGTATAAAACAGCGATTGTCTTTTCGTTATTTCAGAGTTGGTTTACATTAAAAAAAATTCAATCTAAACAACCTTTTTAGACATCAACACAACTTCGTAGAACACATTTTTTTCTTTTTTTTTTATTCAAAACAAAATCTTATCTTCTCGTCCTGTACATATCTAACTATTACAATTTTAAAGGATTTTTCAACAGTCAAAAGCTCTTAACTGTTCAATCGTGAGTTGACTTTTATCCGCTGAATAAATATGACAGTTTGACAGCTTTTATATAGAAAATCTGTCAAGCTGCCATATTTTTTCTACAGTTAGGCTGGATCCACACTATAAGGTCGATCACGGTTCACGGCGGTCCGATCTCGGTCTGGTAAAATATTATTACATGAAAAATAATGTGTGCATTCATGCTATCCGTAACAGTCAACTTCCGGTCGAATCCTAGTGGTTGAATAAATTTTTAAACAATAATATTTTACCAGACCGAGGTTGGACCGCGAACGAATCGTGGTCGACCTTATAGTGTGGATCCAACCTTAAAGGTTATCTGACGATTGAGAAATTGGCCCTCAGAAGAGTGTTTTACTAGTACTTTAGCTAGTACCAGGAAAACCAATTTGAAGCTATGCCATAATTTTCATTTATTTTCTGCCAATAAACAAGATTACTTTTGAAGTAGGAGATAAATTTTGTGTGCTTGTTCAGACATGCAAATTAAACAACTTTTACTATCGGACCAATCTGTTGGTTTTCCTTAAAATAATAAATAAATAAATGTCTTTGTGAACGCATCTTTACCAACACAATAATGAGGCAAGCTAATGAAATCCCCGATTGTGGCAGTTATGACGTCGCACTTATTAATTATACCTCATTAGCTGCGAAACAAGAAACAGAGATACAGGTATTGAGCATTGCAACATAATCTTGTTTGTCTCTTCACACCTACGTAGTGATGCTTCGGTGTTTGAGGATGTTAATTTTGAAGATATCTTACGGAATATGGGTCGCGAACAGACCTCTCAGACAATACCACACGCTTATTTTTCCGCAGTCGTACGAAAGAAAAAATGTATGGAGATGACATTAGCTGTGGAAAAAATGTCATTTCTATACATTGTTTCTACTACGTACGACATTGGCCACTTATTGTATACATATCGTCACATGCTTGTTCGCCAAATTAGTCGTACAAAAATAAACAATCAAATTCCTAAAATTTAATCAGCAACATGAAAACGACGTATTCAAATTATTACAAATTTCAATCAGCAAGGTGATCTCTGACTCGTTCACCCCAGATAACCCACATGTGATTGTGTCAAAGCAGTTTCTAGTAAGCGAGACATTCCTGATAAGGCGACCTTCCCTTCTATCACATTAGCTATGCCTTGTTGATTCTACAATACATATACTATACCTGACTATTGTTTGACTGCCCGCAAACTAATGCGAGATTAAGATTATAAAATAAAATTGTTATGTTTATATCTGAAAGTCAAGTTGTTATATTTCTAGCAGTTTTAATGTTCAATTTAGTTTTGTCGTTTTCGTGTCCTGTTTTTAATTCAGTATCAGTAAAAGCTGAGTTGTCTTGACGGATTGCAATGGTTTTTTATAGATTCAATGGATAACATTTTTCTGTGAAAACCGACTTCGAAAACACTAAAAGTCAAATATAACAAAAATACACACAACATCATATTTTTTTTATAGAAGGCCAAGCAAATATTGCAGTCGGTGCCAACATTTTTCTAACTACATTAATTAATCGACCATCTTTTCTCTTAGAGCGAGAAGTTCATTTACAGCTAGTGAAAGCTCACCTTACTTCAACATTACTTCAGCAAGGCATCAAACCACAAGCTAGTTCAGATTTGAAGTCCGCTGTTCCCTACAGAAATTATTCTGCTCAGTTTTGTTAGCGATGGCTAGCTATTGTTACTTCATCTAAATTCATCGCCATATCAACAACGTAATTAACACCATCGATGACTGTAAGCATTAGAGATGTTAGTTGCTCCGCGGTTGATGAATCCAGGTGGACTTCGCCTCCATCGTCGGCCTAATTGAATATTACCATCTGGTAGGATGAAGGTTTTACTGTGTTTAATAACCAAAAGGTATCTGAGAGCAGGGAGCGTCAGTGGAGCTGTGGACTCGGCACTTGCCTTCCAATCAAGAGGTCCAGGGTTAGAGACAGCCAAGTACCAATGTGTTTTTCGTTTTTGGAATTTCATATGTACATTTGTCTGATGCTCCTACGGTGAAGGAAAACATCGTGAAGCAACCTGCATACATCTACGAAGAAATTCAAAGGTGTATGTGAAGTCGACCAATCCGCACTGGGCCAGCGTGGTTGACTAGGGCCTAAACACCCTACTTTAGGGTAGGCTTGAACCCCTCGATGGGGACGTATAGGAGCTGTGTTATGAATGAATCTGAGAACGTATCTGAAATACTCAACCAACTACGTCGCAAGTGAAGGCCATATCATCACCCAACAAAAGATGTTAAATACAATGTACGCTTATTAACAATACAGAGAACACTGGAAGGTCGATTAAGTGATATTATTTTAATATCTCGTAACGTAGATCGATTTGTATCGTGTGATTTCATAACCACCCAAGGCTGTTTGGGCAACGCATTTAATTGTGGAACAATAAACGTGGAGAAGAATTTAATTGTAGATGTTGCATTGAAAATACGTAGGCTGGATATTGTGGGCTTAATGTTTGCTATATATGTTAACTTTGGTACTTCGTCTTCTTTTGATACGGAGAAATCAATCAAGTAGATAATCTAAAAACTGTAGGGGTCACGATGACGGAGTTGGGCTCCCATCACTCGCAATAATGACCCCCATGCTGAGGGGGTTTCTGAAGGCGTACCGCAGACACTCCCTACCCTGAAGAGGGAATGGTGTGGCACAGACAAAGTGATTGCAAAACGTTCCCTTTGCGTATCGAAAATGCGAATTGAACCCCCCAGTATTCTAAACGGTAGATATGCCTCGATTAACGCAGTTACTTCCATAACCGCAACGGCCAACGCAGTAGATATAAAATCTTGTTGACTGGCTAAAAAAAAATCTGAAAACATAAAGCATAAAAATAATGAAATCATTTTTATTTGTGTGATTTTTTGTAGATAATAAGGTCTACGCTAGAAATTGGATTCTCAAAAAAACAGTACTTACCAATTGGTGTTAGCTTTATCGCAACCTTCCAAATAAAAAGTAGGTTAATATCTATTGCTCTGGGAGATGATTTCTATTAGAATTGGATGACTTGATTCAGAAATACGGAATTTTCTTTAAAAATGCTGAATACGAGTAACTCAAAAACCGATTCAATCAATATTTACAATAAAAAATTTCGACTCGCGCAGGATTTGAATTGACGTCTTAACCATTTGGGTCACCGAGCACACACCTTGACGAAGTCTCAACTGTACTGATTTCTTTCGAGATCTTTCGGCCTTTAAGCCGAAATAGACTTTATTCACTGTTAATATCTACGTATTAATCAAAATCCAATTCAAAATCTTGCCCTCATCGGATTTTTGTCTTGTATTGAATCAAATTTTATCTTGTATTAATTAATTTATTTTTTATATTTATCTACTATACTTAATCACTGTTCCATGGGAAGAAAGGCGAGGCTCCCTTAGTCGGTTCTTCCTAGGTTAGAAAGGGAGCAGCGACGCAATATATATTTCTTACCGCAAAGACGAGCCAGAAGTAGGTGTAACTAGAGTTAACCACAGTCAGACCTATGCAATGAGACGGAAAACTCGAAAGAAAAGCTTACATTAACCCATGAACAATATGGTGTAATTCCTCCAAGTTTGAGGAGACAATGAATTTATTGTTCGATTTACTTGACAAAAGGGGCAATCGCACTATTTACAACGTTTTAACTAAATCAGGAACGTTTCCGTTCCCATACATTTGACAACACCTTGACAGCTGTCAGATGTCAAATTACGGGAACCGTAATGATTTGGTTTGGAAATGTTGGTGAATAATCCGATTGCCCCTCTGGTACGCCAAGACCGCTCGTGTGACTACGTTGTAAAATGATAAACGTATCAAAAATCGGTTTCAATAGAGTAAGTTTTTTGTATCGGTCCTTACAATTCGAATCCATAATTTTCCTATTCAGACTATCAGTACGAAGGATAGAAGTGATCAATATAAAGTCTCGTTAAGCCTACGTCGAATCATGACACCATAACGATGGAAAACCATCATAAAAATACAACATACAAAATAAACAAGTGAGGCCGCGACAAATGAACGACATCAAACCAAGCCTTTTTGTTTATGGTCACGCTCTGTTAACTGGCGGCAATATAATCTATGGTCAACATGGCGCATGGCGGCCGGCCAACGACCTCAGGGCTATTCGCAACAAAAATTAACATTCACTAGAGTCAATCTAGCGTTATTAACTCAAAATATCTGATCGCGCCAGCGAGGTGTGGATCCAGTTATTGAAATATAATACTAGTGTTTGTATATAAAATTGATAAAACTTTATTATCGTGTAAATTTTTGTATTTGTTTTCCTATCCTGACTCGAACGATTTAGTAAATCTTTTCACCTCAATCGACGAAAAACAGTTATCCAGCAATGCTGAGATCACTATTTTTGTGTAATATTCTTGCGTCGGTTTACATATGTAGGTATCATTACATCCATCTGTCAGTATAAGTAGTAATTTTTGTTTTTTTTGCTTTATTATACAATTATAAAATAGCCTACGACCTATTCTCAGACCCACCAAATATAGAGTTAGAGGCCACCAGGATCCCCTAGCCTAATTCTGTGATAAATACACAAAAAGCACAAAAAATGGGTATATACACAACAAAAATATAAAAATCTGATCATACATTTTTTCTGCGGAATGATTGCGGAAAAATTAGCGTGTGGCTTTCTGAACCGCTAATTGAAATATGATGATATTTGGTATAGATATACGAGTAGCTTAAACCATTTGAAAGGACAGGCTACGTTTTGTCCTGAATGTTAATGAGTTTCCTACGGAACGCGCAATATAGCCTACATTCAACAACACGTCGTCTTACATTTGCATTACGAAAGTCATCGCTATTACGAGCGCCATAAGAGTGGTCTCAAGATAAACATGTAAAGTCAAGCGTGTTGCTGTGTGTATGTGATGGTGCAATGCAAATTTGGTTTTGGCAATATCAGAGATCCAATTAATTTTTTGCAAAGCCACAGTGAAAAAAATTAAAGCCACAGTAAAAAAAATTGTCAGCCACCCCGTGTTTGACGATTAATTCAAACCACAAAGCTTCTTTCTTCGGCTTCTTTCGAAACGGTTCTTTTAAGGTATTGTTGTAGATGTGTTAACTTAATAAGCACCGAATATGCGAACTGGTAGCAGCGACTTCCAATTAATAATCTGATACGGCAATCCCAATTATTGGTGGCAGTACCTAAGTGATGTTATTTAAACTTGATTATGCACCTTATCGTGTAGTGTTAAAGTCTAAACATGCTAACACGTATGTTTAGCATTATTTACAATGTCTTACAACGTGTAATCACAGTGCATTGTCTGTAAAGATCCCACAAAAAGTACCGACGCTCTGTTACAAAATTTGTAATAGTAATAAAGAATATATATGAAACATAACCTCGTTTGATAATTTGTGTTGTTTGTTTTGTCTAGCTAGCGGTATTCGCGTGGTCGAGGACCAACGATGCAGTAGTTACGCATTCGATTTTCAATGAGGATTAGTGCAGTTGGACTAATATTACTCGAAAAATAAAACTAAAGTAATAAAATATTGTCATATAGAGAGAGCCGTGTATATTAAGTAACAGGGACAAACAATTAATTGCCCGTGAAGGCAGCGTCCTTTTTGTTAAAACTTCATTTAATCTTATATATTTTTATTAAGTACGTATATAGGTAGGTACATTTATATTTTAGTACGTATATATTAGGTACTGTTAAATCTGTCATAGAGTAAAGATCAAGTCCCTTGCCATTAACATTTTAAAATAACTTTTAAAATAGAAGACGAAACTCTGGATGAGAATATAATTCATTGATTAATTTATTTATTCTTTATTATTATAGTGTGAGTATTAAAACAATATAAAAAACAATCAACCCATTGTCTCAATTGCATAATCATACACACCACTTAACCGAAAAACAACTGATTTATTCCACATCATCATGAACTTGTAAACTTGCGTAATATTCGCATGTTACAACCATCCACTATGAAATATTCAACGAGGGAGAGAACTTGGTGGTTTTTTAACGAGCCATTAGTATTCAGGCTGCGTTAGTGTATCACACCGTGAGTGACGCAATCCAGTCCAAATGGCAAACTGCCCGGAGCTGTCACCATTAAAATGTTTCACCATGCCCACTATCCCTTCTAGATGCTATCGGAGTCATGAAATACAAGCATTTGATGAAACTCGCGGGCGTTTGATAACAACTGGATTCAATTCTGCACGGTAGTTGGCTACTGTAGACACTGTCGCTGTAAAAAATGCTACTTATCTGATGACGCAAAGGAGACCATATACCTGAGTGGTGTGCGCGGGTATTTCTGTCCTAAGATAGTTGTTGTATTGCCGTGTTCCGGTTTGAAGGATAGGACCATAAGGCAGGCCGTGTAATTACTGGGTAATGTGGCTATACATCTTAATTATGTCACAAGTTGACTGACAAGAACCACATGTACTAAGGTGATTGTAGCCATTTACCATTAGATGGTCAGTCTGTTTGTTCGTCTACTTTTTTGTATCAAACATGTTAAACGGCTGCTGACCAGGTTGGTAAGGAAACGGCTCGAGATGTTAAGCGGTTACGAGTAGACGCGGACGCTTTAGATAGTGATCTAGCGTTACCAGAGTAAAAGCCAAGCACAAAGACAGCGTTGCTGGTAACCTCACTCACGAGGAATACAATATACCGTTATTTTTTTAAGAAGTTTAAGGGTTACAATATTTTTATACAACAAAGTTGGCAAACTAGCAGTCTGTCCACCGGTCAGTGGCAACAGTCGCCTATGTTACATGTAGCTCCTGTAAGATTTTTTGCAGATATATAACTCACACAATGACCCTAATGTATGTTGCCAGTTTGTGACATGAGAAGTGAAAAGTACCCAGTAATTTCGTTGCCTGTCTCACCCCTAAAACCGGAACCCAGCAATGCAAGTACCGAAGCTTAGCGGCAGAAATTTGTAAAATAGAGGTACCCGCAGCGATAATCCTAGTACTGACTCTTTCTCTGGTATATTTTATGTAAAGTTTTTGTGTATATTTATACGTAAGGAGCGTCGGTGGCGTTATGAGCATCGGTGGCGCTGTGGCCTAGGCACTGGACTGTGCCCCGAGTAGAATCGGGAGGCCCGCGATCGATCCTGCCATGTACCAATGTGTTTTTCGTTTCACGAATTTCATATGTACATTTATCTGACGCTCCTACGGTGAAGGAAAACATTGTGAGGAAACCTGCATACACCTGCGAAGTAATTCAAACGTGTATGTGAAGTCAACCAATGCTCACTGGGCCAGCGTGGTTTGACTAAGGCCTAATCACCCTACCATAACTGGTTAGGGTAGGCTCGTGCCTCACGGTGGGACGTTTATGAGCTGTAATGATGATGATACGTAAGGATGTTCTGTGTTACATAATCCTAATTCTAAATGTTAGCAGAATCACGAATGAACATTTGATAAATGTGACAACTCTTTGATCATAAAACTAGATTTCTCGACTAGAAAACTAGATTATGTTCTATGTTACTTCATTGTAAATTTTACTGGACCAAACACATTTTGTATAAGTTTAATTCTCACTCGTCAAATACATGAATATAGCCCATTCAAACTACTGTAATCCGCACAAGACATTTCATTACCATATCTAACAAGCTGAGATCTATTGCAATAGTAACAATGTAGACATTTGATATCCCTTAAATCTCGCGTTCTGTGAATTTCAACAGAACTATAAAAGAGCTAATACGACATGTTTAAAGCATTACCTGACCGCTAGCTCCCTTCATTAAGCGGTATTGTCTATTTGGTTTATTGGTTCAGCAATACCGTAATGGATTACAGGCTTGGCGTCGTAATGGATATTGCATAGCGTTTCTTCGACGTTTGCTGGTTGGAAATGATATTTAATTGTCGGTCTCGTGATTTGTACTGTTTAAAGGTCACTGGATACCTTAACGTTGCAAATTACTCGTATCTCTGAATGGCATTCAACTTCAGTACTTAATATAACTTTATCATGTTGGAAAGTCAACATCTTCCCGTGCCACTCTTGTGTGGGATCGTCGCAACATGTTTTCTTCTGTTCGTCTCTATCATATTATGTCATCTCAACAGAACACTGACATTCTTCACATGTATATGCTCGTATATGCTTCTTTATGCCATCCATCCATACATTCTTAGGTCTATCCATCCATACCCTTATGTCCGTCAATATTTATGTCCATAAGTTTGAAATAAACACTTGAGATTTATTTGTTATAATTTACTGCCTATATCGCTCTTAAGGAGAATAAAAATGTTAGAAAAACATAAAGTAAAATATAAGGTTTTACAACAATAATGGTCAATTGCACTAACCTTGTCTTAGCTAAGACACTCCTAAGAAGAATGTTGTCACTTCTTGTCTTTAATAAAAAGAATGTGACAGCATGTCAATTATGATCGTCCCAAACTAAGACCATAAGTTTTCTGGTAATACCTATGACTCTCATCGTTTCTTATCACATGTCGATACTACGTTAACCTGTTATTGCTAATTTCTTTTCACACCACTTGCTCGACAATGCCAAATTACATATCATGCAAACCTTACGTAAAGCAAGTCATTAAAGCCCTTGGCTTTAGCTGGGGTATAAAATTGGACTGAATCTCATTATAACCCGCTGGGTAGTAATGAGTTTTCACTTTTCATAGTTCTTATTGCAATGGCCTTAAAGTCTAATTTCGTAATAATAGATCAACTAATACTTGGAGGCCGGGACCGGCGCCGCGTCGAACGTAATTTGCAATCGAACTCATAACACCCTCGCTACGCTCGGGAGTTAAATCTGGAGTCCTTCGGTACGTTCAGGATTCAATATCGCGCAAGTGAAATAAAACAGTGCTTTATCCCCTCGGTGTATAATCTACTATTGTCACTGGTTCTACTTTTAAACTTAATGGTCTTAAGCACACCACATTCTCATCTTATCATTTCATGTTACAAAATGCCTGAAAATCATTGACAACAAAAATTAAGAGAAACGAGAACAAATAAAACATCACCAGTTCTGTCACTTCAAGGTGTAATATAATTCTGTATACGCTTTATTTCTTGCAGAGATTAAATCAGTAGTTGTATCTAAGAGACTGACTGGTGCGGTTCGCAGATGGATAGATATATCTATCTACTTTTATTTTATCGTTGTGACACAATGATAAAATAAAAGTAGAGTAACTATGCTTGTTGTAGACATAAAATATTAATAATAACTCTTACAATAACATCAAACTACTAAAATTCAAACTGCACCTTCCGTGCATCTTCAGTTTTATTGGCTTATCCACTTTTCTTGCTTGTCGATAATAAATGTGGATCTGAATCCATCGAAACTTGTGCGTCGCAGTAAACTGATTATTTTATGAGTTCAAGTGTTCAAACTGGCTGTTTATTCGATTAATTTAATCGATCAATTAATTAAATTAATAGTTTCAAAACTACCTACTTGTTAATTAAACAAGTACGTAAGTACATATATATTTTTTTACAAACAAATTATTAATTTTAAGTATAGCTCGTTGAGCTCGTTTAACAAAATTAAATGCTGCATTCATAACAATCACTTCGTTGAGGTAATATCACCAATCAACTTAGGCGTACGTTTTTTTTTAATTCGCAGTTTTTTTCAGATGGTATTTACTCTAAAAGTTACTTAATGTCAGGAGATTAAAATCGAATATTTCTATGACTTTAAGGCATAGAAAGCAAATTATTCCTAATTTCAAAGAAACTAAGCAAAAACTTAAATGAATATTATTGAACTAATCTTAAACTAAAATTACAATCTTTTAGATCAGTGTTAAACCTATACTTACTAATATTATGAAGCTGAAGAGTTTGTTTGATTGTTTGTTTGTTTGAACGCGCTAATCTCAGGAACTACTGATTCAAATTGAAAAATTATTTTTGTGTTTGATAGTCCATTTATCGAGGAAGGCTTTAGGCTTTATAGCATCACGCTACGATAAATAGGAGCTGGGCATCAATGAAAAATGTTGCAAAAACTGGAAAAAAATGTATGGCGAAACGTAGTTCGCGGGAGCAGCTAGTGTATAAATAAATTTGGGCGAAGTACCACCACTTAAATAAAAAAGACAATAGTCAAAACATGTATATCATTGTGTCAGCTTCGAACTAGCAGATACACTCGCAGATTCCATTGCATAAGTGTTTCCCCGACTTGTTGCTTGTCTTTCTGAGTTATCGCCTAATTAACGCCAGGTTTCCTGTACTCGTCCGCCATTAGCGGACGTGGGACTTGTATTATGGACATTATTTTTAGAGGCATCATCGCAAACAGTAGCTCTTGGATTGTTACTACAGTTGATTGTCGTAAACGAAATTTTACTTATATTTTAAAATATATCTTACTTGTTACTTATAAACATAACCTTTTTGTTAAGCTAAAACGATTTTCGACGAAATTTTTCCCATGATCATTTATAAAGTTCACTTGGGAAAGAAGTTTGCGTAGGAATGACGGGGCTTTAACGTGAAGTAGAATATTTTGAAGAACTCTGTTAATGCGAAACCAGTGAGAATTGTTATAATTGATTTATTATAGCGGATCTGAATTAGTCTGATAGCTATCTGAATGAGCTAATATGATGTTTTGAGAACGGGATGTTTTGCGATTATGATATTTTGATAATATGATATTTGGAGACTGAGCGAAATAACTACTCCACTAGTGTTTTTTACAACCAATTGGTTACAAAAAACTAGTTACAACTATAAAAAAGGTAATTAAAATACTAAGTCATCCCAACGACTATTTTATACGCGATCGGGATCAGTGAAAAAACGACCTCCATAATGGAAATTCCATAATAGATTTGAAATTATACTAAAGAGAAGACATTTCCTTCAAAAAAATTGATCCAAATTTTTGTGTGTCATTAATGACTGATAGGCCATATACGTCGAAAGCTCGACTCGTCTACTAGACAAAGATACTGCGAGAGGTAACAAGTCTCCCGAAGTATCTTCTATCTCGAGGTAGGTAACAAGTAAAAAATCAAAAACAATATTCCTCGTCTATTACTTTATAGCTCTTTAATATCCTTGTATTGAAGACTCGTCTCGATTTAATAAAGCTCAACACTGTAGCTCCCTTATTTTTTAGATGGGGATTTCTCAGCTTCTTACCATGTCTTACGAACGGGTGCGAAACCTGAACCCTCACAAAAGTATTAAGGGGAAAATTTGTCGTAACACAGAGAGCAACAGAGAGGAGCATGACGGGGTGCAAGCGTCAGGGTAAAATAAGAAACTATATAAAAATTTTAGAAAAAACTACTATTATAAATAAATGAATATCTTTATTGTTTCTAAAATAAAAATTTTACAATAATTTAAAGGAGACAATTTAAACAAAAGGCGACCTTATTGCCAAAGCGGCAATCTCTACCAGGCAACCTCTGCTAGAGGAAAGCTAACTTAAAACTTATCATGACGGGTAAATAAACAACATTATATTTTGTTATTTAATATTAAATTAATGACTATAAACTACATATACTACATACTAAATAATACTATTCATACACTACGTAAATTACATATACTTAAATAAAATACTAAAAACAGTAATGGAGAACACTAAGCTTCCAGCTGCAAAAAATGACTTTTAATTGCTCGCGTAAATGAGTCATGCGAACGAGCACGCCTTACGGACTCCGGCAAGGAATTCCAGAGCCTAACAGCTTTTACCGTAAAAGATTTGTCATAGAAAATTGAGGAATGAGGTGGGAGAACTAGAGACAGGTCGTTTGAGGAACGTAAGGTTCTATTTATTGTTGTGGAGTGGAGAACAAAACGGGATTTGAGGTAATTAGGAGCATGTGGATTGGTAAGCAAAGAATGGAGAAGGGAAAGGATGAACACAACTATGACAAAAATGTAGAATAACATAAAGAAAAACTACTTTTATACATACCTGTCCGCCATGAGAAATACCTTCTTTCCCAGTCAACCAATAAAATGTTGAGTAGTTAGCGATAGGTAACTCAAATCACAATAAACATATGTAAATACCACTGCCTAGTACCTACGTGGTACTAAATTCATTTCCAGAACAGTAATTTTTCAAGGGTACACAAGTTTTATCAGTATATCTGGAGCACAATAGTATCAATTATACGCTGCACGCTCCAAATGTTTTAATTGTGATTATTTCGGAATATAATTAGGGAGAACGGTTGTTTCGACTGCTTGTGTGCGTGTAACAATTGTTGCTGGATTGCTTTTTTATAGAGTCTCAAAATCCCAGCTTTTAAAGACATATTTATAGCATTAATTATTGTTGAAAATATTCCAATCTTTTAAATATTTTTTTACCTCTCAAGCACGAAAAGGGTGCTTTTGGTGCGTCAAAACTCGCAGCAGAATCGCTTTTTGCTGCGAGCGAGAGGTAAAGATTTGAATTTCGAACACCACCTTTTGGAATTTACTCGGCGCTGAAAAAAAAAACTAGGCGAGGTTCGTTCAGAAACTCAATTTGGCCAAGCGATTCAACTCATTAATATTTGTTATTAATAATTATTTATTGAAATTTAAGTTAATAAATTATACTATTACCTTTTTAAAGACGTAATATTTAAAATAAATACCAGTGAACATTATATCGCTTAAAAATCGTGTTTGGTTTTTATAAAAATATCAAGCAGTGCAATTTACGAACGCAAGTTCTAAAAAAAAATTTGAAAACGAAATGGTGGAATTGGCGGCAAATCCACTTCATTCAGTATAAGGTCGTTTGAACTAATTTAGTGGGTTAAACGAATAATGAGTTTGAACTAATTTAGTGGATTATACGAATTATTGAAAGTCCTCCAGTTTCACTAGGCCCTTCTGCAAACCCTCCGCAATGCACAAACGTAGAGACGGAAATATTACATAATACGCAAGTAAATAATGCGACAATCACAGTTCCGAACAAAACTTATTTTTAACTTGCATAATTACAGTAATTTTACTTTTAATTTTTAATAATTATTGTTATTTTTTGTGAGGGTTTTTAGTTATAAATAAAAAAAAAGTAAATATTGTCTTAGTGGTTTTCTTACCTATACTTTTCTCGCTGATAGAGGTGAAAAGTTGTATGTTCAACACAAGAGCAAATTTTTTTTATGTCGCGTGCCCTTAAATCACTCACTGTGCTCAGTAGTCTATATTTGAATCACTCGCTACGCTCGTGATTCAATTTATTTTATTGTCACATTGTAATAAAATAAAGCGAAACCCCAGACACCCCAAGTTATTTTTATTACAAAAGAATTAAATAAATTTTCGCGGATTGTAAATACGAAGATATTTCCCTTTTTTGATTTGCTGCATATCTTGAATATGGTAGATTAACACAATTTTTGATCTCAAATGAAGTGCGGGAGGCAATTTTAGCATTAATAGTTTCATTTCACATGCGAACATGCACAAGACTTTTGTTTGCGGTTGCGCCTGCACAGATGACAGCCATTTTTGTACAAATGACATGCCGCGATCTGTACATAGTAAATAACACGACATTATTAAATATTCAAGATATTGTTTTAAGTGTACCGCTGACATTAGAATGCATTTTCATTTAGCTAACAGTATGTGTTGCTTAATTCACAGTTTGCTAACATAGTCATAAAATACATCGGTAACTAGGGTAGGGTTATCAGCTTCAAAACAAGGAAGACAAGAAGAAAACAAGGTTAAAAAAATGATAAACACGTGCTTTTCTTTTTTGAATCCAATTTTTTAAATAATCAAAAATTTAAATAAATTTTTAAAAAATGTAAAATAAATTTATTATTAATATTAAATAAATTTGAAAAAATGTAAAAAAATTATTTGAATTGTCGTATGAAGTCATAAGTAGGAAAATTTTCTTCTTAGATAAACTATGAATTGCTTCATCCTAGTAGTTTTTCGTTATTTCGACAAAGCAAAAAAGTGTCTGACATTTTTTTATTGTCTAACCGGCGGACTTATTAGAATTCGATTTTTGTTAGTCTGCACCCTCATCATTCAACCTCAAAACCAATATCAAAATTTATTTTAATACTATTTCCATATTATTAAGTCGGAAGAAGTCGGGAAAATAGTACACACGCAACTCGTTAATGAGACTCAACAAACGACCGTTGTTCATAAATAACAAATCTTGAAAGCTCCTAAAATCTGTACAAGTGGCAACCCTACCGGCCGGCCACTGACAAAATTATCCGTACGCAGCAAACGATGTTTGTTTACAAAGCCGTATCAGATTTCGCACAAGAATGTCAGGCGTATGGCGACGCCCGCCTTCAAAAACAACACTCGTGTGCATTCTTTCGCACTGGACGGAAACAGTATTGAGTGAATAGCGAGTACCAGATATATGTCCGAAGCGATATAAATGTAACACGAAAGTATTTTTTTATACAGAACAAGGAAACTCTTGGCCTTCATTTCACTTGATGGTGCTAGAAATTTCACGTCTTGCTATCGGAACAACAATGATACATTGCTATTATGGATTCCCAAATGGGAGTGGATAACCAAATGATCTTAGAAGCGTTATTATTCTAAGCAAATGATTCTGATGTTGCGTCAAAGTCCAAGACTGGGCACCGTAGGTGAGTGCTGGCAAAATGCAGCTGTCCATGAGTTTTCGTTGTAGGCTTAAGGCGCATAGTAGGGTCAATCATCACTGCAGAAAAAACCGGTTCTCTTCATAAATATTGAATAAAAAAATCTTTAAAAAACATATGTTATTATTCAACGCATTCTTTAGTTAGAGGATGGTGTTTTTAATTTTTTGATAAATTAATTAAAACTTGGTTATAATTTGTGACCAAAACATGCCTCGATTTTAAAACTTTAAACCTAATCGCGTCGTAAATATTAGGTTAAATCATATACTTTCGATTTCAATAAATAAAGTGAACAATATTCTAGCGGATGGTCTTATAAGATTTTTTTATTCGCCTTTATAAAATTTTAATTGAAATAATTCATCTTACGCATAAAGGTTTGCTTAAATATTCCCCTCGCTCTCACTCACTCACTCCTATGTAATCAGTGCGGGACGATCGAGCAAGGTCATTAGTAGGACCACTATGCGCCTTAAAGGTAAGTCGCCTTTCATAAAGTCTTTAATGAACCAGTAGCTGTTCCAGGCTTTTTCGGTACGTTTTGCAACTTCTTTATCCTGTCTAGCCTGGAAGGCAACTATTTGGCCTAGATACGTATACTTACGAACGTATTCTATTCGTGCGCCGCCTACACACTTTGTTCCCTGCTTAGTCCTTGCCGCATTTATCTTCAACCCAACCTCAAGGCTTGTATTGGTCAGATCTTTAATCTCGAACCTTTCTTTTAATTCAGACGCAGTGTTGGAGAACAAAACAATGTCATCAGCAATACGCAGATTTGTTAATCTTCGTCTGCCAACATCGATGCCTCTGTTTGCCCAATTAGCACTGAGCCAGAGATTTAAATCTCTGCTCTGAGCATCTAGAAGACTTCCTCTAGGGTGCTAGTAAAAAGCTCAGGAGACAGCAGGTTTTGGTTTGGCTCCTTTTTCAATACCAAATGTCGGGCCTGATATGGCCAAAACAACGGGCACTGCTTCCGTTGTTTTGGCGATATTTATTGGAAAAGATAGATTTAACATCTCCAATATAACAGAAAACATCTCTACACACCACGCCACACATACATCGAATATCGGATCAAATCATCAATGTCTCACAACAATAATTAGAGCTTCCAAAAATGTGTGGGTAGTTTCAGAAAATATACACATTGACCGTCAAATGAAAGTATATATCCCAGCACGATTTTCATACAAACAGAGTCACTAATTAATAATAAGGAAAATGCACCACTGCAATAAACCATATTATACGAGTATGTCATTGGTATTATATACTTTGTTCATTTATTAGTCAAGCATCTCAATTTATTACAAAAAACGCTTTTATTATCTCAAAAAAGAAAAACTGAATATAATATGTCTTGCAGACGAGTACAATGTCAATGGGAGGTTTGAAATGTCCTACTTTATCGTATATTTAACTTTCTGAGATATATATGTATATGTATACTAACCAATGGTATTTGTATCATTGCAAAGTTACATTTAAGTACTTTATTATTAGGGACTCTGCAAAGTAAACATGTTTGTATGAAAATCGTGGTGTGATAAACTTTCTTTCGATGGCCAGTATAGTTTCGAAATCCGATATCGAATATCTAAACATACGTAGTTTCGATATGATATCCTACAAAACCGATATTTCTCATCTCTAGTGTGAAGTCTTCGATACAACTCAAGTAGGATAGGAAGTTGTAGAAAAACCACGCATGCGCTCCGCCACCGCGTCGACTGTCTCTGTCTGCGGCACCGGCACCTGGGCTTTGACATTTCAGTTCGGTGCCACTCTCGGGGTCGATCAGCCCAGCCAGCGCCGCCTCCGATCGGCTCTATGCAATTATAACTTTTACTTTTTCGACTTTTTTAATATAAACAGAAAGTTAGGCGCGCAGTGAAATTTTTGTACCGACGACGATAGCATCGCGGACACACAGAAGTATATGCGATGTTTTAGGCAATTGTAAACGGATTATGTGGGCACGCTGCACGTTTTCACAGTAACAGCTGTAAAGTTGTAACGCTAGTGAAATCCAGTTTCGCTCCTGGCTCTGCATGAGATAATTCGCGTCCATTGTTTCGGGTCAGGTGTCTCTGTATGCTTACGTGATGCGTGTGAGCCAGTGGATCTTGTTATTAGGTAAGTTAATTAGACTATAGAACAAACGTGTTAGGTCTTAGGTCGGACGTATCTAGAGCTCTGGGAGCCTAGATAAGTGGCCATCGTTTCTGACAACAAAAACGAATTCCTAGCCAACGTAACAGGATTGTAGCGATCGCCGTGTCGAATTGTTCTTTCTATAAGAAAACAAAATATTGGTTATCTACTCAAAACAAAATAACGGCCACCAATTATGTATTCCACTTAATGGTAAAATAAATTTAAGTTATTTTCATTTCATGTTCAATGAAAAATGAGCTATTTTGAGTAGTATATGAAAGTAACGAAAAAACAGTTCGCTTTTTTATCGACAAGTACGTTGCGAATCAATACATTGTCTACCAATTTATACATCGATGACTTTGATCGACTTGCCACGTGATTTAGCGATGGCATGTGTCAATCCCACATTTTGTTCGTTTCTAACTTCTTTATCGTTTTTTCACTTGCATGCTTGAATGTGATGTGCATGACTCGAACGCGTACTTGTAGCAACAAACACAAAAACCGTATCCCGCAAAAGAGTGTACACGTATTTGTGAAGTTTCGTTACCTAGAATCACTTAAGGTTGTAATCACCATCGTCTGACTCCGAATCGAGGGCTCAGGAGTTCATCCATCAAAACGGGCCGCCGAAAAAACCGAACCGGTCCCACACCGCGGCCGGAGCCGGTATGTGGCCTACAGTTAACACTCAAGGTCGTTTCTGTACCATTATTTTTATCCTCCTCTTTTTGTACCACCTTTCTTCCGAACTCCGTGTCCGTCGCGATTCTCAACTCTATTTCAGCCGGTAGCGGTTCATTGTCGAGTGCGTCGGGTTTTTGGAATTTGGAAGGTCGCGGAGGCCATGTGTTGTGTTTTTTGCGAACTTTTTTGAGGCTCAGCCAAATGATAGGTTGCGTACCTGAATCAATCGCTATCCTGTTCTTGATCCGGAGATATGCTGCAAATAATGCTTCTAAGCTCTCATTTTACTTATTTATACAAGAGGGAGGATAAGTGTTTGTGATGAAAAATTGTTTGGAACCATTGGATTTTATCGTCAGAGATGCCACTTATTTAACTGCATGCCATATGCCCATATGCTGAAAGAAATAACTATTCTACAATCAATGTTTTGAGAGTTTCCAATTTTCCGTTTACCACAAAATTGTGCTTGTCCTTTACAGTTTTCAGTCACTATCCTTACTTACTAATATTATAAACGCGAAAGTTTGTAAGTATGAATGTTTGTTATCTTTCACGCAAAACCTACTGAATGGATTAAGATGTTTTGTAGGTAGACGGATTACGAAATGGATTAAGAGGATTGTGAAGCTGTCAGTTTTTATACAAAAAGGGATAACGTCTTCTCCCTTCTAAACATAGTTAAATTTTCATTATTTTTAGAAATGTTGTAGATATAATGAAAAACTAGGTCTGCACGTTTTTATTTCAAGTAAACATTGCTTAAGATAAAAGTAATTAGCATCTAAATAACTATATTTTTGAGTTAAAACTTCCTCGAGTATTTATATTTTATTAAAACAAACTAAACTGAAATATCAAAAAATAATGACGTATGGACCTAGATTAAGGTGTATTGAATCTAATGAAATCAAAATTTTCTAATTTCGTAAAGGTTTAGGGGGGTAAAAACGTTATGGCCAAAAACAATATTTCAATAAGAAATGTAGGCACTTGCCTCGGACTTTCAACTCTAAGCAGTGTGCAACAAACTGTATTTTTTAAAATGCTGTTTGGACTAGGTTGGCGTAAAGATTTATCTTCTAATATAATTATAACATTCTCGTGTCACAGTGTTTGTTACCGAACTCCTCCGATCTTATGAAATTTTTTGTGTATGTCCAGTAGGTCTGAGAATAGGCCGTAGGCTATTTTTTATACGTACCCCTAAAAGATAATGGTGGCGCTCTCCAGAATTTTTGTTGTACAATTATCATAGCGAAATGTAGTTCGCGGGCACATCTAGCACTGATATAAATCTATTTTTCTAATATATAAAAGTCTCGTGTCACAGTGTTTGTTACCGAACTCCTCCGAAACGGCTTGACCGATCTTTATGATATTTTTTGTGTATATTCAGTAGGTCTGAGAATAGGTCGTAAACTATTTTCTATTATGGCGAAATGTAGTTCGCCGACACAGCTTGTATATTATAATAAAATTATTATGGGTAAATAGGAAATTTATTTTATTTATTTATTTGATTTATTTATTTTTTACAAACATTGGAAAATAATAAGACAGCACTACATAAACTAATACTAGTTTTTCTGAGTGATGCCGATTCGCACAGATAATATTTACAATTAAACAGTTTAACAGTAGGTACAAACAATAATAATAATATTATAATAAAACTAGTTGTGCCGGCGAACTACGTTTCGCCATAACAAAAAATAGTTTACGACCTATTCTCAGACCTACCGAACATACTCAAAAAATTTCATAAAGATCGGTCAAGCCGTTTCGGAGGAGTTCGGTAACAAACACTGTGACACGAGAATTTTATATATTAGATTATTTTGGGTAAATAGGAATGCTTGTTCTAACTGTTCGAAAAGTAGGCACACTGAGAAATTTGGCAAAGGTCTTGGAGATTTTTAAACGTGATATTTGTAAACATGTTCAGCTAGTGTTTCAGTTTTCAAGTCAGATCTTTCCGCGTGACTCGCCAATGAAGTCAGTAGCCTTTAAGCCACAGATGAAGCGGCTCAGATTTCAAGGGTCGTACCTTCGATACTTCCTGGCGATGGCAGGGCACCATCTGGCGATTCCGAAGCTCTAATTTCGTCATCGCATATGTCCAGAATCAGGTATTGGCAGGACATGTGACGCGTCCATTTACGGTGCTCCTCAGGGTTGCTAGTACGCATTTTGTATTATTATCACGGTATGGTTATTGGACTGTAGATTCATTGTATAATTCAAAATCTGTTATTGCTTTCATTTGACAGGCGTTGCGGTGTCAATACAAGATTGTACTGATTGGTTAATATAGTGATGAACGCACTTCTGTCAATGTCAAAATTGGAAATAATCGTGATATTCGTGATGGATTTTGAGCTACACACTTACTACCCTGGGAAACTCGAGGGCAATAATATTGTATGAAATTTTATGACCTTGTTCAACATTAATGCCCTGTTGTGTTTCTTTTTCTAATTTGCCAAGAAGTCACAATAAGATTCATACAAAATGTAGGCAATTTTCCAAAGAGGTTTGAGTGGCTGTATAAGATGATGCTGTATAAAATGTCGCAAAAAATATACTACACAAGCGTAAAACATGTTAGATTGGACCGTACAAAGCCAATGTTATTAATTTTTAAAAAAGAGGCAATTGGTTTCAATTGCGACGCGACGATTAGCTTTTATTTTAATAATTCAAGAATTGTATTCAAGTGAATATTGTGCAGTGAAAGTTATGTTATTTTGGTGCACAAACATTCATATTGACCGTAAGAAGTAAGAGTTTGTGGTGTATATGATGGTGATTTTATTTTTGTGGATTTTCTACCTTATTAGTTACGTCACCACCTTCAAGATAAGGTTTTGTTTTTCGTAAGAACAATTTGTATATTTTTTTGTCAAAAAAAAATAGTTTTTCTACAGTCAACTTCAGTTTTTTATTTAGTTTTAATATGTAGATGTAATTGAAAAAAAAAAGCAGATTACACGCCTTGTAAATTCGGTGCAACAATCTACTATTAATAACCTAAATGTCGGACATTAAAGAATAGGTAGTCTTTTTTCCTATAGTAGTTAATTTGAAGCGAACTCGACAGGTATGACAAGCTTTTTGACGTCAGTGATTTGAGTAAATGCATGGACTTATCAATTAAGTCCATGAGTAGGTAAATGTGAATTTTAATTAAAACTGTGTGCCTACGTGAATGACATCGATATGAGTCATTGTCATTAGTTGTTTTATTATTGTACCTTATTATTAATATTGGAATAAGTACCTATAGGCATACTTAACGTGACCACATTTTTTATCAGAGCGGGGCATGTCTTGTGAAATTATCTAACTAAACTCTTCGATGCTCTACAAGTATTATTAAAGAAAAAATATGCCACAAATACAAATAAGACCCCCAATTAAAGCACTAATATGGTTGCAGCCCTTTTGACGTGAGCATAGACATTTGTTTTGTATTTGGCTGAACAAATCAGTTTCATAATATCCGGTCTAGTTTTGGTTCTTCCAGGGAAGGCTGGGCCCGGGGTACTGGGAATAATTTAAATTAAGTCTGTCTACGAAAGTGGGACATTTTTGCCCTTACTGGGGACAGTGTGACATTTTTGCCCTTACTGGGGACAGTGTGACAGCGGGACTGTCCCGCCGTATTGTCACGTTACGCATACTACAAACATATCTTATCACTGACGTAACGAATCTGTCGAAATAAGCAATTATCTCTCTCGTAAAACTTACTACCAACCAGCACTGGGCCAGTGAGTGGGAGTTTGTCTAAATCCTTAATTTTTGCGGACCTTATACCTGGCTGTGAGCGTATCATGGCTGACATATGACATGTAGATGATGTTGATATCAAACTCAAAAATATAAGAATAAATAAATGAATAAGAATGAATGAATATAATTCTATATAAATAATATATTTTATAGCACAAAGAAAAGTTAGATAATTACATATACTAGAAATAAAAACTCAAAAGGCGGCCTTTGCAAAAATTGCAATTTCTACAAGCAACCTTTATTTAATATAGACAAGGCACATATTGACGTCAAACAAAACACAAAAATTTAATCTTTTTAAAAATTCAATTTAACGATGATGTTTTACAAATTTTTAATCCTTGTATGTACGTGCAGTGCATACACTCCAACTATGAAGTAAAATGAGAAAATAAAATTGGCTCTACACCTGTTTGAAAATTGGGAGCACCTTCTCGAAAAGAACTTGCAAGAATTTTGGAAGATCTAATTTTTGTCGCACCTTTTGAATTCTCAATACAGAATTAAAAAATTATCATCAAAGATAAAGAAACAGCCCTGCGTCTTGTCCAAGTTTCACAACTAGGCACGGACGGAATGCAGGCTGGCTCACCTCCATTTTAGGACTGACTATGGCACTTGATAGTTTTGCCTTTTTTCGCAAACCAGCTTCTGGAATAATCGCAGAGCTTTCTCAACCCTATTACCGTTGGCAGTGAGCCTGTTTTGCGATAAACTGCACTGTGACAACTATGAAACTTTGAAATAATCATATGCAAACGTTCCTCTTCTTATTCAAATAAGCGATACTCAGAAAGGCGAGGCTTTAGGAGTATAATAGGGATAGGTGAAGCGAAAGAAATAGATTTGTTTCGGGATACAACAATAATAAGAATGACTATACGTGTTGAAAGTAATGTAAGTACTAGAAACGTCTCTCCACAAAAGCCTGCTCCCTTATCAAATTGTGTAACAACTTCACCATAAGTATATTTCACGTTTGTACAGTAAGCGCCAGGTCAAGCTTTACATTGTCACTACGAAAACCGCTACTCTTATGAGCTAGATAAGAGATTCCAAAGGTCGAACAGTATAGCTTGGAGCGGCGCTTACTTGTGCATGATTTCGATTTAATTCTTAGTTTAGTTTTATTCATTTAAAATACAAGGTTACTACTACATGTGATGCAACTTATTATATTATCTGAGACTTGGGTACATAAATTCCTAAATAATATACTTAATCACTTTTAACCTTTCTTAATATTACACGGAAAATATGAAACAAAACCTAAAACAGAACTAAAACTACAAAAAAAGGAAAGAAAATAAATACAAGGGAAGGGAAGAAAATAAATGGTGTGAAAGGGGTGGGGTCGACAGATCGAGACTTGCAGGTAAGGCGTAGCACGGGCTGCCAAGACTGCACTCGAGTCACTCATTATCTCACAATTTCAGTGACATAATCTTTATGTCTTAAAGAGCAGCACGGTGGCGCGTATTAAGTAGGACTGACGTGATAACGTGACGTGATTTTTTGGGTTTTCTGGACTCTGCATTCAGTTCTCACACTCATCGCTTAGTACCAAGCGATGAGTGTGAGAACTGAATGCGATATTTAGTTACTTATATTTCTCACTTACGTTTATAACTCCCTTTTGTAAGAAACAATACAGTTATGTTCATTATAAATACGGCCCACGTTCTGCAAAGGGTCTTCTAGAAACTCACCCACAGGACCGTCGCTTTTACTGGTAGTTTCCGCTACCTAGCTACCAAATGCTGGAATAATGCTGGAATAATATACCTTTGAAAAAGTTACAATCAAAGTTCTCTTTTAAAAAACATTTTAAAGAATTTCTTTTAAATAAACAAGTTGAGGGTATACCAAGGGGTTACTTGGTGGCGTACTTTGTAATCTAGAATGGTGATTTTGGTGATTGTTTCGCTGGCGGTCTGGTGGGTACATGGTTGGAGTGTACATGAATGCTACCACACACACACACACACACAAACATAGCCCAAATTCCAAACAGCACCTCTAGGTAATAATTATTCTTTATATAATCAGAATCATTAATTAATTTGTTTACTACCATTTTATGCTTTTTGACTGCCTGCCACCCTTAGGTTGTGGCAGAATATCAGTGCTTTGTACACATTTTTGATGTGTACGATAGCGATTACTGAGCCGTGACCTTTTGCACTTATGCAGCACACACATACTGCCACGGTATATGTAGGTATCTCTATTTATTGTTATATTTTTATTTTAAGTTGTGATTGTAACGCATGTGTATGATGGAGAATTGCAATAAATGTCTATCTATCTATCTTATGAGAATATACCTAAACAGATTTCTAAAAATGGGTAGTGTGGTGTTAGTAATGAATTTACTGGAATCTGATTGTACAAAACTAAATGTTTGGTCACTTAGAGCAACCTTAAACCACAGGTGTCCAATCTATAGCGTGAAAGCCACTTAATACACGGATATGGCTCGGTAATTGATGTATAGTAAAATAAGAAACAAACCAGTCCCGCTAATTGTATATATTAAATAGTAATTACCGAAGTGTTTATTATTTTGTAATTGTTTATAAGTGTTAGTAATAAACAATTTTGAATGAAAGGCCAATTTAAATGCGCAACAGAGATTATAAGTGTTCTTCTTCTCTGTTTTATGTTAACGAAACACTATTTATGCGAAATCTCTGACCGAGATTACGTTTTAATGAAATCCCCACAGTAGCCCTCAGGTGAATAAAAGTACTATTTCGTAGATTTAATTCACCTGGGTGAATAAGGTATACTATTTGGTTGACTTAGTGCACCTAGGTGAATTAAGCAGGTGAATTAAGTCTACGAAAGGTAGATCAGGGTTTCTTAAACTTTTTACAGTAACGGACCACTTTCACAATTTAAACAATTCCAAGGACCCTGCCAAAAATATTTTTGGAAATAAAAAAAAACCTTATATTAATTAATAATACTTTTATTGGTACTTTCATTACACTTATTTTAATGAGAAAGGTGCTGCTGTTTAGCCTCAATGAGAACGTTAATTATGGGATTGTCTTCGACAAAGTAAGACGCATGTCACGTTTACGTCGAGTTTACTTTCCTAGTTTAGAGACTGACTACTGCGAACCCCCGGTACACATGCTACGAACCACTAGGACCCCACTTTAAGAAACCCTGCTCTAGATACTGACGTACTTTTGAAAGTAACTGTGTCTGTCTTAACTTAAATATTTCATATACCTAAACAGTCAACCATACCTTCATGCAAGTTTAAAAAATATCATTTTTTCCCAGTGACACTACGCGTAAAACACTCATCAATAATCAATATCATTAATAAATGTAACAGCTGTGCTGTAATTTTAACAGAGAATAAATTGTTACCTGTAATTCATTTAGAAAAATAAGGTGCTTATATTTCTTTCAAATATATTCTAAAACTAATCGGTCTAACTAATCTTTCTCAAGTTTTGCGCTTATGATAGTTTCATTTTTAAAATTATATGCTTGGATTGTAGTTAAACGTCGTTAGCCCAACACCTCCAGTTATATAGTACGGCGATTATTTTAATGTGATTTTAGAAGTTTATGTTAATTCCTAATAACAAGGTTTATCGTTAAATCTAACGCGAATGCTCTTAACATCGTAACTTCGATGTGTTATGCAAAGAAAGTGGGCGTTCAAAAATAATATTTATCATATTTTCCCCGCTCCGCTCTCGTCAGCGCACGCGCATGCAGTTTGTTCGTACGTGGCTAATTAGCTGAGCAAAGGTTTGCGCAACGACTGGCGTTCGATGCCCAGCTAGCTTTCTGAAATCTGAAATCTTACCGTCTATATAATCTTTAGGTTTGCATCTGTCCCTTATAGAGTTCTGTTTGATCTTACATATTAGTTAATAGGTAGGTATTCTGACACAACATGTTTTCCATCTTAGAGCAAAATGGAGCGGAAACTGTCTTGTTCTAAGCTACCAGTACCGATAAATCGACAAATGGAATTTAGGGCATCACACCTCTGCTGTATATGTGAAATTAACTATTACTTTAACTCAATTTAAATGATTCGAAATATGATAACCAATTTGTGTAATAACAGTCTTTTGATTTTTATTTGACATTGGCAAAAGTGTGAATATGAATAACATTTGCATTTCGAAAAATTTCACCAAAACTTTATTTGTTTTACAATTTGTAAGGGTTATACCTCTGGAGTCTTACCATGATCGCTTAGAGCTAGGTTAATACAGTATTGAAATAGAGACATACTATTACCGCGTATAGCGCCATCTCGCTCGCACTGCGGCTTTAATATTGTTTTAAACGAGTAAGGTCCCAGGGGAAAGGTTTTTAAATATTAAAACAGAGACACTATACGCTGCAAGAGCGCAGCGTATAGTGCCATCCATCTCTCAGTTTAATACTGTTTGAATCGATCGTGTTTAGGGAGCAGCACTATTTGCTCTAGGTGATGCAAAGTATGTTTTTATTGTCAGCAATTTTTTACCCATCTACAAATTGTTTAGTTGTCTTTTGTTGACACAAAAGAAGTACTCTGACGACCATCATAATTAGATCGTTGCAAAGAAAATTATAAAGCTTTACAATTTGCAAAAAGAAGCATTCTGACGTCAAGAGAGAATCCACTATAAACTGAAAGTTTCTTAGTTTGACTTCAACAACATTGCATGCAAAATCGATTATAATGTTTTATTCTAAAACCTAATAGTTGGCATCTCAAACACATCATCTGAGCAGAAACCATAAAAGAAAAGTTGAGTATTTATTAAAATCGTTCAAAATATTTTTAGTTTTAGTATTCAGAAGATTATCAGCGATAGATTTTTTTTATATAAAACTGCCCAGGAAATGACCCGTTGACTACAATCTTTTTATGACACCTATTCCTGGCACATTATGCCCTGTTCTGTTATGATAATCCAAGTGCATATCTCACGGCATTCATCGCTCCACTAAATTGAATTATTAGTTGGCTGGACATATAACTGTCCGTTGTAGATCGTGATCAGCATACTTATGGCACGATAAGGCATTCACTGCAGCACTGAAGTTTATATCAATAAAGTCGATTTGATTCGAATTGTTTTTGTATGTCGCAAGCGGTACTCAATGGCTTATGGGTCTCTTTTACGTGTTTTTGATTGGTCATCATCAGTATGAATTATGTCAGAAATTCTATGAATAGCATTGTATAAATCTTCAAATATTGCAAATTATGATTGCCGTTTGTTCTTTTATCATTGCGTTATGGTATTATTAATGTAGGTGATTTTTTTTTCAGTAAGAGCGTATAAATCATTGTAAATAGTAGAATAAAAAAGAGTATTAAGTATATGATCTAAGTCATAGAATAGTTAGCTCCTGTTTTAAAATGGCATGTTGTATAAAAGTTAAAAGAGCTATATAAAATACCTACTTTCTGTAAATTGGGTGCTCTCTTAACCTATTTCTATCTATTGAGAGTATCAAGATGACAAACTTTTTGCTACTTGGATGTGTTCTATTCAATAGTAAGAATTCTTACTTTCCGAGGTTTTATTGTCCCTTTTCGATTAACGAATGTCACGTAGCACAGACACGAAATAACTTTCGTGTCGTTTACCTGAACACTATTTCCTTATTTAACTACGTACTTCGATTATCGACTTCACAAACGACATACTTTTTTCAGTGCAAATGTACTTTTCTACGTTTGCCGTCTCTTGTTCATGTTGTAAGGTCGCCGGCGGCGGCGGCGCCGTCTGGCTGTTGAAGCGTCGCATAATTTTATGTTTGCTGCGTAATATAAAAGATCGGTAACGGAGACAGATAAAAACAGAGTGGTCAGTCGCCCTCGATCGACATTCGCGACGCGTGCGCAACCCGTTACGCCGTTTTTGCGATCACAAGATACAGCTATTTTGATACGTGCAGTCGTTTCGCTAAGTCGCGATAACTCAAAACAATGAGCTTACGATTCTGTTCAGCCTTTAGTGTCACTATTAGTTCTTATTGGGATCAGATTATCACGTGCTCCTGTTTATGCTTTAAAATGAATGCTGCTAGAAGAGGTATGCAGTTTAATTGTGTAATCAGATAAGAAGAAGGCATGGGGAACTGAATTTAGTTACTTATTCAACCACTCATATCTTCATGAATATTTTGATTATCCATTTCAATGAAAATGACGGTATCTATTTCTTCCTCAACGACTACCTACATTGGAACAATCACTGGCCTTATTATTTTCCGCGCTCCCGTAAAAACAGCTGACTACTTTTTACAGTAAAGGATGTGAAATCCGAAACTTAATATTCATCGGCAGAACTAAAAAAGGTCGTTGACAAAACTATGGAACAGAAATGTATATACTTAGACAAACGATAATTTGTAATCTTCATCGCTGACGATAAGGCATATTAAAATATTTTACCAAGATTATTTTACTTCGTTTCAGACAACAAAGCCCTTTGATTGCACAAAGGGACGTAAATTAATAAATTTACTACACTACTGATAATATCATGTCGACGATAGTATCGTTGAATATTGCACTGTTCTGACTAGTATGAGTGAACCAAATGCATGGAGAAGCGACGGCATGCCACCGACTTTATCTGTCGAGTGCATTGACTTTGAAATGATAGTTGTTTACATGGCCCGATTTACATACATTAATTGTGAGTAGCACAATAGAAGCTGTACATTGTTTACCTTTCGCTATTCATGATTGTACTCTCAGTAATATTGGCAGATCTTCATATTATAATGTTACACAATCTCATCGATTTGGCTCCGTTCTCAGTTGAATGACTAGTTAATTCTTTAATACAGCAAAATGTGAAAAACTTGCCAAGCGCGAGTCGGACTCGCCCATGAAGGGTTCCGTAGGATTTATGACTTATTAAAAAACTACTTACTAGATCTCGTTCAAACCAATTTTCGGTGGAAGTTTGCATGGTAATGTACATCATATATTTTTTAGTTTTATCATTCTCTTATTTTAGAAGTTACAGGGAAGGGGGGGGGAGGGGACACATTTTACTACTTTGGACGTGTCTCTCGCGCAAACTATTCAATTTAGAAAAAAATTATATTAGAAACCTCAATATGATTTTTGAAGACCTATCCATAGATACACCACACGTATGGGTTTGATGAAAAAAAAAATGTTAAGTTTCAGTTCTATGTATGGGGAACCCCCAAAATTTATTGCTTTTTTCTATTTTTGTGTGAAAATCTTAAAGCGGTTCACAGAATACATCTACTTACCAAGTTTCAACAGTGTAATTCTTATAGTTTCGGAGAAAAGTGGCTGTGACATACGGACGGACAGACAGACAGACAGACATGACGAATCTATAAGGGTTCCGTTTTTTGCCATTTGGCTATGGAACCCTAAAAAGCAGCCTATCCACTTCAGTACATGTAGCTCCCGTGAGATTTGAAAATATACAACCCCAACGAGGCCGTTGCCATTGCATTTTACGAAAACATTGAAGAGCACAATTGATACACCCCACTCATTTATAATCACGTCAAATATTCTATGGCAAGTTGCATTCAAAGGTCGACTCGAATTTCTCCATCAAGATGAATGTCCTCATATATTTGCAATGTGTGTTGTCTTCATAAATCAGTCGGATTTCTATTATATCTCATCTTATCAAGAAATCTGCCGTTAATCTTTGATGTTATCCTAGATCTGTACCAAACAGATATTCCGTATTCATAATATTATTAAGAATGTGTCATGAGATCATGATTGAAATATGCACTCATGCTTGCAGGATGGCAACAACAACTCAACTTGTATGTTACTTGCTGACCTTGAAGCTTCCTTGTTGTGAGCGAACTCGAGATTCTTTTAAATGTCAAGCAAACTTAATTACTACAGTTTAAGCATTTTTTAATTAAGGAGGGTCGCAATACATTCTCGACTTTGATTAAATACAATAAAGAATTTGTGAATGGCGTCTTCAGCTGAATCTTGTTTGTTCGCTTCGATAAGATTATTCGATCTAAAAAAAATTCGAGCAAATATTGATTCGGTCATTCGTAATTCGGGACTAAGTTGGACAATCATCTGAGGGCGAGGTAAGTGGTATTTTCATACAAGCGATGTAGTGACATCTAAGCTCTGCAATTTATTCGTGATTTAATTCTCTGTAACTATCCAATAAACTCAATAAGTGCATCAGAGAATTTTTAATAATCCTACAATGAAGAAAGAACACATTCCTTCGCTTTGAAAGGGCAATATCTAAAACGTAAATTTGTGCAGATGATTTATAAAGCTAATGTCAGATACATAGTTAGTAATTGTTTCCTGTTACCCAAATTTACAAATAAGGACTCGCGACCGATTTCTCTTGTTAGCTCTTTGTCTGTGTCCTTAAAGAGTGACCTAAACTGCCCTGTGTCGCAAACTTGAACTCTGGTGCCATTGTAACAAAGGTGCGTTTGTATTTAGGGCCGGAGTGCTACATTTCGCCTTTATCTCACTCCGCGCTCTATGGTGTAACAGTTGTAGAAAGTGTCCCGTCTATGGTTACCGCGCTATCTATTTTAAATTGATGATGATGATGTTCGCCTTTTCATGTAAAAATTACTATTTCGTCATTAATTTTGTTGAGTTTGATGTTTTTTTTTATAAAATATTCAGTTGCTCGCGTATAGTGTTATACTTATTGGTATGTTAAATTCACGTAAAATGTTCTTTCTTTTCTGGTATCCCTGATAATCGACCATTCGACCTACTTAAGGTAGATACTAAGTAGGTATTACTTTATACGTCGTATACTTTTTTTAAATCTGTCGTAAATCAGAACAGGCCCAAAGGTGTCACCGTCGTCGATTGGTCAATCTCCGACTGCCTCATCTCGGGAGCAATAACACGTTTTAATTTCGATGATTATAATTATTTCAATTATAATCTTAAAAACTTTTAACTGCATTGATCATTTCTTACCTAGTTTAGATAATCTAGATCTTATTCATTGTTAATAACTAATACTTGTCAATTTGGATTTCGTGAAAATTGGACAAGAATCACACTTACTTATTTATATATGTATGTTTCAAAACCGGCCAAATGCGATTTGGACTCGCACACCGATAGAGATCAAAGGTTCCGTACAAACTAAGTTCCTAACTACATATTTACGGATTTAAGATTTTTTAGTTCTTTTGCATGTGCTGTATGACATTGCTGCTTGCCAAATTTCATGATTCTAGGTCAACGGGATGTACCCTCTATAAGTTTTGAGTCCCTTGTGAAATCGCAAAGTATGCGATGCACAAACGACGAAGAAATGTGACAACTTTTGATTGCGTTGACTTCTATGTTCTATGTTATCGGGGTCGGTTTCCGCACTTAGTCCTTAAGGTGGACCATTGTACGTGAGGGCGGCCGTCACTCCAGCCAGCCCACCTCCCTCCAGAAGCGTATGAGATCTCCGAGTCTGTCCAGAGATTCTGTAACAGAATTGGGAGATCCAAGGGTGTTTTTCCGTATTTCGGTGACACCTGTGCACTCAAGGAGCACATGTGACACCGTTTCCTCGGCCCCTAAGCATGCTCTGCATAGGGGGCTATCTGTTATGCCTATGGTGTGGAAGTGTTTGTTTAGTGAGCAGTGTCCAGTGATGGTTCCCGTCACCAGCCGCAGACTGTTCCTGTCCAGACGCAATATGCGTTTGGTCAGTTTGTTATTTAGGATTGGCATGACTTCCTTTGACTGTCTGCACCCTGGAGTCGAGAACCAGTGGTCTTGTGCTTTTGTACGGGTGAGCTCTTGCAGCCATCCGCGAATCTGGCTGAAGGGAATTGGTACGATGGGCTCGGGTCCGAAAGCCGCTATGTCGGATCCCCTCCTAGCCAGCTCGTCGGCCGCGTCATTGCCCAGTGATCCGCTGTGTCCTTTTATCCATTGTAGTGTCACTGTGTTCCGGTTGGAAGTCACAATTCGTTCTAACAAATTGTGACATTCCAATACAAGTTCTGAAGTGACATAAGTTTTGTTTAGGGATTTGAGTACCGAAGCACTATCAGAGACTATGCGGATGTGAGAATCCATAAATCGCGTTGACTTACAAAATTGACTTTTTCACAGCATTCAGCTGGCTGTAGACCCGAGTATTTCATATAAATTTCAGTTTGATATTACGAGTTCCTGGGAAGAAGGGTCTTGACTTAACAGAGAGAAGACAAATGGACAACGAATTGGTCCTTTAAGGGTCAATTTCACTAACTTTGTCTCAGTTAAGACAATCCTAAAAAGAATGCTGTCACTTCTTGTCTTTAATGAAAAGAAGGTGACAGCATGCCGCTTAAGATCTTCCTAAGCCAAGACAAGGTCAGTGCAATTGGCCATAAGAGTTCCTATATTTCTTTTGGAAGAAACCCAAAAATGCAAAGTCACAAATATAAAGCCGCTAACGAATATGAAAAAAAATCAAAAAGTGTACAAAAAATTATTGTAATACTGAAAAGTCCACTGCCAATGGACACGTTTCCATCATTTTGAAATTATAATATTTATCGGTGATAAATTCCTTGATTTAATTTCAGAACTAACCTCATCGGGTTATTAATTATTCAGACCAAACAAGATTTTGTCTTACGGACAACTTTTCTGATCCAATTTAATTGAAGTGCACCATTACGATCCATCTCGCGTGAGATTAACAATAGGAGCGGCGACTGTCCAATATGTCAGCCAGCAATCACCGTGGCCAGATGTTGGGGTACAATGATGCCATTTCTCTGCGCGCGCGCCGCCTCACTCGCCGTCCGCTGCGTTGTGTGTGTGTCTCATTGTGTTAGGGCTCTGTCACTTCAATGGATAATGAATCACGCGCACGGAAATATTTTAATCGCAGACCAGATTGTTGATATTGAATGTGGACCATGTGCCAGTTGCTGTGCTCTTGTTTTTTCTTCGGACCATTATTGCGAGAAGTCGCCGCCAGACGAGGAGATTAGGTGATTGAGCCGTGATATGAGTTAATTGGTGTTGGCGCAATAACTTAGATTAGAGCAGTAGCTTTTCACCTAAATGGCGCCTACTGGCCTGATTTCTTTGCTTGCCCGTAGATTAATACTAGTTGGTTTGCTATGATCGTCTATAATTTGGATGCTGAAAAGACATTAGCTGTCTAGACATTCAATGTTGAAAAGTTGATTTTTTGAGAACGCATTAAAAAAACTGCATCCGCAATATCTGTGCATACGTTTGACCTGTTGACTATAAAGTCCCACCCAGCGGGCAACCTTGCGAAAGTTCTTCAGTCTGCACTGCAACTAAAAAAATGTAACCTTATTTGAGCTAAGATTCTGTATGTCTGTTCCGTGAAAGCATTGGCTGAGAATCAGTTACAACGTCCTTCGTGCTTTCTTGTTCCTTTCCTTGTTAGTCATAGATATTTATTTGTTTTATTGAGTAAAAGATAAGATTGGCGCATTATTTAGTGGCGCAGGATTTTGGGTCAATTGTGTACAACATGACTCTGATCTCAGCTTCTATAAACTGCGGCAAAATATAGGTTATCAACAAGGGCGTATGCTTGTTGTAAGTATAAAAGATATCCTCCGCAATCTCCTTGATGTCCGACCCAGGAATAGGGACAAGTGAGATGTGTGGCAAATTCTATACTTAATGTGTAAATGTGTTTCGGAATCTGAATCACGCAAGAATCGCGGAAATCGAACAGTTTATAATACTTTTTAGGGTTCCGTACCTCGAAAGGAAAAACAGAACCCTTATCGGATCACTTTGTTGTCTGTCCATCCGTCTGTCTGTCTGTCAAGACCCTTTTTCTCAGGAACGCGTGGAGGTATCAAGCTGAAATTTATATCAAATACTCAGGTCTACTGTCCCTTGGAGCTGTGAAAAAATCAAACTTTTAAGCCAACGCAATCAAATGATACAGCCGTTTATGCCGCAAATTTCCGCAAATTTTCGACCCTCGCAAGGGTATCAAAACCTACAGGGTACTTCCCGTGAACTCAGAATCTTGAAATTTGGTACGAAGTAACGTCTTATAGTACAGATAAAGGAAAAATTGCGAAAACTGCAACTTTTTAGTTACATCATATAATATTTTTTTAATAATTTTAAACTTACTACATTCTTTCCTCATGAACGCGTAGAGGTATTAAATTAAAATTCATATCAAATACTCAGGTCTATAATACCTTTAAGCTGTAACAAAACTTTTACTTATATACCTACAGGTTTGTACGGAACCCTCGGTGCGCGAGTCCGACTCGCACTTGGCCGGTTTTTTAGATTTTCGTCACTTTCCGCTGAAGTAATTGCCAATTCAAAATCAGTGCTTGATTGTCATTGTCAATAAAAAGTACAAAACAGATGGCAGCGCGGCACGGATGAATGAACAATGCACTTCTTTGCCTACGGAATATTTATTTGATTCGGGGAACTCTATTTTACGTAGGTATTTTTAAATGTGGGCTTGTCATCATCAGTAGAATGCACCCGTAGGATAAGTTTAAATTATAAATTGAGAAAAATAAAGATTAACCTATATATGGAACTCGAAAAACAATTCTTAATACCTACCAATAATAAATTTGCCATTTTCCGTCCCGTCCCGGCGAAGCAAGAATAAATGAAATTTAAGAGAAAGGGCCAGGCAGGAGGAAAGAAAAATAGTAAACGTTTGATCTGTAATAGAAATTTGACATCTATAGGTATACATGAAAAATTACTAATAAATAAGAAAAGAACTACGTTATTTATTATATTATCAAAGAGAATTGATACAAATACTTTTTGTTGTGAAACTACCTAAGTTTGGCACGATACATAAATTATTATAAAATGATATCAAAAAAGAAATGGCTATCTCGGCAATGTCTCGTATCTACATCCATCCTCCGAGGTGCGGCCCGAGCTGCCGCGCCGCCTGCGCACGCGCACAGCGAGCGCCAGTCTCGACCGCGCCGCGCGACGTACCGGACGCGTGGAACGTAAACAGCAATAGCGGCTATTCGTCCAAATATCCGAACGATTGTAAACTTTACTGTTCCCGTGTTATTGTTGCAAATCGGTCAGCCGCGTAATTCTGATCTCTGGTAATTAACCCATTGTTGTTGTTGCATTGATGTGATTACATAAGCTTGTTGCAAAAGCCTTTGAACGTATGGGCAGTGGCACTTGACGCCATAGACGCGTAAAAAAATCCTGCCACGATTGAGCCGCGCCGTGTTTGAGCTCCGAATCCGCTCAAACGAAATGTTGCTGACAGTGAAACGTTTGTAATGAGCCTCACTCGGCTCAATCAAATCTACTTTCTTGAGTTCCAAACAAGTTTTTTGTTTCGTATCTGGAATCAAACCCTCCGTTTGTTTTACGAGTCGCTTACCTGTAGATTTTTAATTCGACTAACTGAACTCTCATTGTTCGCAGGTAGAGGACGCATAATGGACCACGCAGTCCGAGTTGAGTGAAGTGCTAGTGTTGTGCGTAACGGTTTCTTGCCATCGGTGTTAACTGCTGTTGATCAGCTATGATGTGAGACGGTTGTTGTGAAGTGTCAAAATGCCCTCGGACAGTGGATCAGCGTGGTCGCCGCCGGCGTCCACCAGCGAGAGAAGGTTGAGCAACTCCTCAGATGGCAGCGCTTGCAGCGGTTACTCGAAAGCCGTAAGTACCCAACATTCAATTATAAATATGCAGCAGCAATAACATCTGCACGAATGCAAGGTAAATTTACGTATTGTGTGGCTTAGAATTTTAATAATGCCAAAACTCAGTCTTAAAATGCCCACAAAGGATTAAACTGATGGCTTAAACATTCCAACCAAGAAAAAACCTACCTAACTTAAACATTAATTCACCTAAATACAGCGGTTAACAGCAATGAAATAATTCCAGCAGATGAACATACTACAGAATCGTAAACAATTAGTAATAAAGCAAACACCCAAAACGTAACATATCGAACTACATCTGTCCATGTGTTGACTACATTAAATGTTTTAACACGAAACCGTTTATCGTCGCCAGCAAAACTAAATACTCGTGACCGCACCATTCGACGGCCCTAAGAAATGGTTACAACACCAGCTGCCGGCTCCTTGGCCTACTGATGAAAATCATTTGCGGCGGAAACCGCGGGCCCATGAACGATTGTCTCGTCCGGGCGAGAATAATATGCTTTGTTAAAATTAATTAGAACATACACCACACCGACACGTATATTTCACCTTCTCACCGTGTCTTAACTCGTCACTTAAGATTCTAGAACAACTTAACTGATTTAATGCATTCCGTTTCATCTAAACATTTATTCTGTTATCTGGATGTTTTGTTGCATATATCTGTCTCATATTTATCTTGATAGTTTTATAAAGATACCAACTATAGCTAGTAATCGCATAATGCTTGATACCGTCCCACATATTGAAGTAATGGAATTGAAAATTTTAATATCGCTTCAATCTTCGTCGTCACAAGCAATATAGGTACTCCATTCCATTATGCAATAGTGATGTGATTATTATATCTGTTATAAATACCTAATCGTTCTCCAATATAATTTACATTTGATTAAGAGGATATCGTAGTCGTTTTTCCATGCAAACGTGGCTTCCCCTGTTTCTTCCCTGGATAATGGCAATAATAGCTGTTCTATTTTTTTCAAAAAAAATCAATGGCCACTATTAGCATTTTTTATTAAGTTAATTATTAAATGAGATATCAACCTTGAAAAACCTGTAAAATTGGCCTGTTTTTCAGCTATATTCAAACATCCAGCAAACAAATTTGACGAGATTACATGAAAAAAGCAAAACATAGAAACTCAGCCAAAGCCTTTCTTTAATTTTTAACGCAAAAAGTAATTAAATCGGTCAAGTAAAACAGAGAAAACAGGTCCTACGAAACGTATATTTTGAGTACTTTTTACAGAGGTATTTTCGGTCCGAGCTGCATTTATCTTAGATATCGCGCTCAAAACGATTGATCGAGCACACAGCGCGACAGTAATTACTTTTTACAAATACCTATTTCTGAATTCTCTCGACCTTAGTGTTAAAAGCGCCCGCTTAAAACACACAAACATACCAAGTTAAGCTTTAATGTTAAGTTTTACTATTGTAAATATCTATCTTTATCGACTAATATAGGTAGGTAATCTCGCAACAGGTATAAATCTCATAGGTATTTTGTAATCCTATTGCTTTCCCCGTTCAACAATTGATCACTCATCACTCTGCGTCAGTCACAAACGCACGACCTTTCAAATCAAATGTTTTAGCTCGTTAACAAGCGTTTCTTTTCGTTTCCTCCTTTCAAAGGCTCAATGTTACATTAACAAGTATAGTAGTAAAGATTGAGTATAAAATGTACCACGTGTGTAACTTATTTCAATTGTCCTGTCAGTGTATTGCTCAGAAGAATTGCTTTAGTTATTGTTTCTGAGGTGTTTTGGTGACTGGTGTACAATAACACGGTTGTCATAGTCTTTGGGACATTTTTATGTATTTCTAGTAGAGACAGATTGTAAAATTTACCACGTGTGTCCGTATTTGTAAAAGGGCTTTTTTAATGTTAATTACGTACAAAAAAAAAAAAAGAAAGAAGCAAAAGGGTGTTTTCATAGCCTCTTGGACGTATCACAGATAGTTGAATCTTTTAAATATAATATGCAAAATAAGTTTCTATAGTAAGATACAGGAAGAAGAATCTTATAAACACAAAAACAATGAAATGGTATTTTATAGTGTCCTGGACATATCACAGAAAGGAGAATCCTGGACTTCTGACTGATGTTGGTTAGTTAGGTACATGCTAACTAAACTCCTAGTTAATGCATGCTAACTTAGAAATTGTACATACAAAGTTGCGACTTAGGCACTCAGAACGGCAATTGCTTGCGTCCAATTACAGATATCATTGCCAACTCGTTTTCGAGCGAAATTGAAAAGCTATTTAAAGGAAACCAGTCTGTTTTGCGTAGGAAATGAGTCACCACTTACTTAGCCTTATTACGTCTGGTTCACGAGTGTGAGGTCCTGGGGTCACAGGAGGAATGCCCCGTCCGCTAAACAGTCGTGTGATTCTAGCCCTTGTCGAATGTTGTTCCGTGAAGCTTTTGATTTCTTAGATAAAATATATGAGAACGTTGCAACTGTTGAAAGAGCAAAGAATGATGTCCTAGTCGGCTGTCTGATTTTTGTTTATTTTTTATAATCTTGCTCAGGTAAACAAATTAAAGTGATATCTACTGCAATTGTTAGCAATTAGTTACTACTACTGCTAATGGTCTTTGAAGTTAAACATAAACTTAATTAGCATTATTGGTATTTAAGATAAAACAATATAATAGGAGGCAACCGGAAATAAAAATAAATACAAGCATGTTTATTTCTTAAAATCATACATGTACGAGTATGAATAAAACTTATGATTGTGTGAAGGGAGAAGAAAACAAAATAAAAATTAATTAATTTCAATTAGCTTTTAAATGTGTATTGCGAAAATACGAATATCTTTTACGATTCGTTTGAATGTGTCGTATCTTTACAACCATATTATGCACTTTCCGTTAAAATTGCCTTAAAAGCGTTAACCAATTGGTTAAGAAATCACGGACCCAACAGTTTTATTGCACTCGATTTCAGCACCACAATGTTTGTTTCCAAATATGGTTGAAATAAGTTTTCGAACCCATTCAGAAGATTGACTACAATACAGCTACTAATAGCCCCGTTGTCACAGAAGCGTGTTAGAAAATAATTATCAGCTGGGAATATATTGGGCAACAGTTTATTTTTATCAATTTCTAGTCAATCGATTATCAATGGAGTGCCGTTAAACCAACATTTGCTTATTGGACAAGCGAAGTTGCGGAGCGAAAAAGCCAGCGCGGCGGCCGGCGGGCCGTAAAGAAAAACTGTTAATGCTTTCACTTTTGTTATTTTAACATCAAAATTCTGGTGATTTTTCCTTTTTGTCAACGTAGTCACTGTCACAGAGCATTAAATGAGTCAAGTGCTTTCTTTTATTGTGTAAAGTGAAACATAAATTAAGTGATTTGTTGAAAGCTCTCGTCGCATGGCACAAAGCGTTGTCGCTTTTGTACACGTAATCTATTATTAGCAATCACCACCATACAAATATAAAACCTGAAAAGCTTCTATTATAGCTAGCTACCTACTTATTATGTTCTTCTTTTTAGTCCTACTCCTAGCTGTATTGTTGTATCGTCTAATAGTTTGTTTGCATATGTTGCAACACTTTTCTCGTCAAGACTAATGGGTTTTGCGCCGTATTTATCATACCGGCTGACTTCGTTCCACAAACTACTCGTAATATAGAAATTCCTCGTTCTGCGACTGAGTTCTGCCTTCCGCGTTCTCACTTGTTCTTTACCCCCTCTGCGTTCTGCGTTATTATAATTGTTCTTGAACAACCGCGGTCTGATCTCTTTTCTGTTGTGAAGGATTCTGAAGCGGGTGATAGACGGTGACCTTGCTTAAGGCGCATAGTAACGTCAATCATAAAAAAATCACTGCAGAAAAAACCGGTTCTCTTCATAAATATTGAATAAAAAAATCTTTAAAAAGATATGTTATTATTCAACGCATTCTTTAGAGGATGGTCTTTTTAATTTTTTGATAAATTAATTAAAACTTGGTTTAAATGTGACCCAAACATGCCTCGATTTTAAAACCTAATCGCTTCGTAAATATTAGGTTAAATCACATACTTTTGATTTCAATAAATAAAGTGAACAATATTCTAGGGGATGGTCTTTTTAGATTTTTCTTATTCGCCTTTATTAATTTTTTATTGAAATAATTCATCTTACGCGTAAAGGTTTGCTTGAATATTCGCCTCACTCTCACTCACTCACTCCTATGTAATCAGTGCGGGACGATCGACGCAAGGTCATTGGGACCACTATGCGCCTTAAAAGCCGCTGTTTTAAAGTAAACTACTTACACAAGTTTTAAAGTTCAAAAAGGTTTTCGAGCAACAAGTACTCGTACTTCTTGGACGTCTATCACCCGCTTAAGCAACTGCATAGCATAGATTACAGTCAATTTGAAATCGATTTTTTTTGTTGAACGGTAGTCACAGCTCAGCCAATCACAACACTGGGCACAATATTGAACTCCGCCATTTTTTTGAAGGAACGTTGCTTGACTTGAGCTTGAGTCAGTAGTAGGATCGGTTTTTCACTTCTTATAAACCTTTTATTAAATAATTTTAATTTTTTTAAAGTTAAATTCTACAATAAATATCTAATATAATTGAATATCAATTAAAAAGATAATCAAAACCGCACTTCAAATTTGACATACAAGCGACTTTCTATACTTGTCTGGCAGAATTATTGTTGGCAATAATTACATATTGCCATAATTAAAAGAAGAAGACTTTCCATAAAATACGATGGTACTAGACATGTCCCGTGCTCTGATTGGCTAAACTGTGATAAGCGTTCCAAAAAACTCAAATTTGAACTTTTTTACGAAAATTTGCGAGAATAGGATGGTGAAGGGTTTTGTTTCGAGTTTTCCATCTCTTCGCAAACGTTTAGCCGCAGTAATCTCTCTTATCGGCTTTTGCTACATCCCATGAGAATAGAGGGGAATCCTTAAAATAGGTTTAACGTGTTTCATGTTTGTTCTGAAGCTATTTAGGTATTTGCGTCTGATAGTCATGAACCGAGCTGATGATAGAAGGATCCTTAACTTTCAGGAGTAAGAATTTTTTTTTTAAATACAATAGGCACGTATTCAGCCTTTGTCGTATTCTTTCAAGTATCAAATTCGCTAAAGGGATAAAAAGAACGTTCTTCAAAAACACTTAAAAGTATAAATATTGGAATACAGACAACATTACATTTCTTTATTGAAATCGGTGCCAAACGATTATCTCCTAGAAAGTCTTACATTTTATTGTGTCGACGCTATGTTTTTTTCGTGTATGTTACGCGATTACTCCGCCAATTGTGGATCGATTTTCAAAATTCCTTTTTGTATTTCAAGCGATGATTTCCAGGAAAGCCATAAAATTTGACACAGACTTCAAAATAAAAATGTGATGTTATGTGTATTATTTTATACTTTTAAGTGTTTTTGAAGTCAGTTTAAATTTTTTATTTATGTTATAAAGCAGTAATGTATGTGTATTACATTAGCAGCAATGTCAAAATGTTAAATGTCAATTTGAAAGAAATCGTTACAGATATTGGGTTCCACAATAAGGGGACAGAGAGATATATTTCCGCTTGCTATTCAAACTCTATGCTATTGAGATGACACATTACATAACGCTTTATGTTATGTAAATATGTTTTTGATTCATAGCATTATACAATGAGAAGAAACCCAACAATTAGGCGACAAGACACTATGTTTGGTGACGGTAGTGAGAGCACTCGTAAATGTTTCATTAAAGTTCCATCATTTGCATTCGACAAGTGCAAATTCTATGAAAAGTTTGACGAAAGCGACTTTTTGTTGACAACACGATGAAACACCATTTTCTATGCTGCCGATGATGTATTAGAATCTGAAGCAACATCAATTTCGCCTTACACTGATCGATGAACGTAAATAAACTTGGACGATAGTTTGTCAAGTCCTGTGGATGATTAACTCTCAGATGGACTAGATACGCGGTGGGAAATCTCGCCCTAATGGACGCCTTAGTACGCGCATAATCTCGGGTGCTCACACATAATTATGGCTGCGTGCAATCACTTGATTGAGGATGTTCCCAATCAATCACAATTACCATATCCTCCCCAGTCACCAGATTCTCATGACACCGATCAATCGATAGCACGTTTGTGTACATGATTCTATTGCCAATATTAGATTTTGTTTCTAAAAACAAACTCACAGACCAGTCGCTTCTAGATTGCGTGGGGGTGATAGTAATTTATGTTGATACTAGGCCCAACTACTTTACTGGAGGGAGACTCTGTACCAGGGTCGTCTGCTTAGGTACCTCCGTCTTACCTATTTCTGCCGCAAAGCAGCAGTGCTTGCATTGCTATGTTCTGGTTTGAAGGGTAAGATATGGCAGTGAAATTACTGGGTACTGTGACTTTACATCTCGTGTCACAAGTTGGCAACGTACACTGTGGTTCTTGTGGGGGTTGCAGTTTTGCTGCGAATCTCACAAGAGCCACATGTATTATAGGTGACTGTTACCACTTACCATCAGGTGGGCAGTTTGCTTGTTTGCCAACTTTCTGCAATAAAAAAAAACTAGGGGCGACAGGCCCACGATTTAATCTTCTAAATTCTATCGCAATTATTATAGCAAGTATTCCCTTGGGAACTCATCGACGTCGTCATAAACAAACGTCGAGATAAATGAAACTTATAGTCTTCCTCCGGGCTTAAGCTATCTCTGTACCAAATTTTATTGAAATTGGTTCAGTGGTTTAGGCGTGAAACCGTAACAAACAGACATAGTAACTTTCGCTCTCTTATAATATTAGTAGGAATATAAGTGTATTACAAAGATAATAATGTCTTTGGTTTTAACTGAATTTTCAATTCTGAAACTACAACACCGATATAAGTTTTTTTGTTTAAATCTAAATTTATAATAATACTGATTTTTACTTAAATGACAACAAAGGTGACAGTGTAAGAAGAAAAAATGTAAGTAGTTAATAAGATTTTCTTTATTATAATTAATTTAGTTAAAATGAGGACTGACCAAGAGACTGTGGTGAGTTGAATTTACAAATAAAAGAAGAGGATAAAAGTGTATTTAACTCAACTGAAACGGCTAGTTTTACGGCTATTAAGGTTGAAACCCGCGATGAGATTTTATAGGATCACAGAAATTCTGATGATGAAAATATGATATCAACTCCTAATGCCGCCGAAATAAAAACGAAACAGTTTGTCTCATATGATAATACAAATACAAAGAATAATAAATACATGTAAAATCGTGACATTTGATATGTGTCGTATCAATGCTCAAGGTCGCCGAGTTCCGTTCGACATATTTGGACAGTACGCGGGTATGCACTTGCCTTTCGCTACACATTTTCAAGGTCAAAGCTTCTTGGACACGATAATACGATAATAGTTATCCTTGTAACTTCAAATGATCTTTTAAGAACGACTCTTTCTTGACCGCGCCATCAACTTTGATATTTTGTAGTTTCATTCCACTTAGACTACCCTGCGTAAAAATTTCAAAACATCGTTTGATTTGAAGTACAAACGTTTCCAATTCTAACCTTAATGTACTCGTAAAATGGAGGAACATGGAGAAACATGGATGCGTTAATAGATTGAGGAGTACAGTATCTTTCTTACTTTGAACTCCAATTTTTGTTTTCGTTAGAGTAATAAAGTTTATAATTTTATTTTTTATTTTGCTTTGCTTATAAATGGCTCCATAGTTTCGATAATTTCTTATAAAAATCAACTCTTTCTTATGCTATCTTTCTATTAATAAAATTTTCTATTAAACACATTAGTGAGATTTTAAAATAAGCATTCCATCACGTAGTTTTTTTAATAAAGCTGTCATTTTTCATTCCGTTGTCGACCATCTCTTCATATCTTCAGAAACTATTATGAAAGCACGTAATACTAAATAACGTGGTTTGCAGATTAGTTATTTTATAACTTGGAACTATTAAGGCCAAAGCGACGCGTTGTCAACTGAAGACTTATTGCAAAATAAAACGCATTATTGCAAAACAAAGATAAAAGGGCTTACGAAGATAAGCTATGCTTTGTTATGTTTATTTATACGTCTTTATTTTGATCCGAGTTCGTTGGCCTCCGCATTCGTCTATTCCAGTTCCTAATGACTTTCTTCTGCATCTTATTTAACGGAATTCACTAATGAGCATAACCGTATCGGTCTTTTGAATTTGTTTAAATTTACATTATGGCAAGTCTTCTTTTGGTAAACAGCGTTGGCGATAATACGAGTAGTTATCAATAAACCTTTATTGTTTATTGTGATAATTAACGAATCCTTTGGAAAATCCAATTCAGTCCATCAAATATAATCTATTTAATCGGGGATTTTTTCATTCTTTTTTAGTTTACGTTGTATTCATCAAAAATGTAATGTTGTAAATTATAATGAAGACTGTACTACTACATAGAGATTATCATTAATCAGATTGTTTTACTACGTAGGGTCGTCTGCATGAGGTATCTCTATCCTACCTATTTTTGACGCCAAGCAGCGGTGCTTGCATTGCTGTGTTCCAGTTTGAAGGGTAAGACAGGCAGTGAAATTACTGGGTACAGTGGTGACTTGACATCTTATGTCACAATTTGGCAACGTACGTTGGCGCCCTTGTAGGGGCTGTGATTTGCAAGTGTTTCAAGAGCCACATGTACTATAGGCGACTGTAGCCATCAGATGGCTAGCCTGTTGATTCGCCAACTTAGTTGAACCGAGAACTTAATACACATATTTAAAGCCATTTAAATTGAGCGTCGGTGGCGCAGTGGACTCGGCACTTGCCTTCCAATCGGGGGGTCGGGGTTCGAGACCCGCCATGTACCAATGTGTTTTTCGTTTCGAATTTCATATGTACATTTGTCTGACGCTCCTACGGTGAAGGAAAAAACATCGTGAGGCAACCTGCATACATCTGCGAAGAAATTCAATGATGTATGTGAAGTCGACCAATCCGCACTGGGCCAGCGTGGTTGACTAAGGCCTAATCACCCTAACATAGGGTAGGCTCGAGCCCCTCGGTGGGGACGTATATGGGCTGTGATGATGAAATTAAAAGAGACGTTTACTTTAGCATCTATAATAATTCAAACCTTTAATCTTCTTTACTTAGTAATACCGAATTCAATTCAATTCTATGTGAAGTAAAACAAGACTGTGACCGTGCTAGGGTGCGCCGTCATCACAACTTGTTAATGCACCTGCTGTTTTGACATTTGGTTATTTTGTATGCGCCGGCGCAGCGAGCGTTGCTAGACGACCTTGCCTGCTAGACAGATGTCGCTGGAGTCGTTGCAATCACTGCGAAATACTTTCAATTCGTTTTGCATTCCACTTTGAGCGAAGCTTGCAATACTGCTTTTTTGGTTCGACAGACGTTTGGTGTTCAAGTATACCACTTTTTATAGTTGACTTACAAAAAGAAATATAAAATTGTAATAAGTCAAGAACATTCCAAGTCCCAACTATAATTAACATTTTATCACAAAACAAAAAACTTATGAGAAAAAAGTTGGCAAGGTGTACTTTTCTGAAACTGGGAAACGAGATTAGTATTACTACTTAAAATTGTGTCACAATCGTCGCAGTCATTCGCTGCCTGCCAGAATTTACCTTAATCTCCCTATTGAATCTTTATTCATTTATAATTCACAGCATTACAAGTGTCTGACTGAGATGGATTTACACAATTGCAATTAAATAATAGAGAAGGGCAGACAATTAATTTTACTAATTCGAATAAAAAATAATAATTATAATTATGTATATCCATATTATACGCACATGTAATGATGTGGAATCATGCTTGTAAATCACTGCTATAGCAATCTAGCAATCGGTCCATGACTCGATTCGGATCGGATTCGGATCCCTTGTCCAAAATATGTCGATGCTCCGACGCACCTGCCGCAGCTGGCTCGTCGGCGCCGGCGCAGATTTTGCTTGTTAGAATATGTTTTTCGAGTCTGTATATCATTGAGTATTATTATTTAAGCTCTTACGTTCACCCGCATGAATGTTTCACTTCTCACAATAGGATGGTGGTGTTGAATATATTTTTATACTTTTGTTGTAGATCTCAAGTATTAATTGCTTTTTGTTTCAGTGTTTTGTTCTAGCTGTTCCCGGCTTATTTTATTCTAAAGATAATAGTTAATATAAACACGGAAAAAATGTCAGGAAGTTACGAAAAAACATCAATAGAAACAAGAAAACAATAAGTAATAAAAGCTACTCTTAAGAAATAAACAAACAACTTTTAAATAGTAAAATTTTATCAATGGTTGAACATTTAATACAAACTAAATATAACGTCAATACTTTATGGAAATGCCGGTTCTCAAACGTAGTGATTACATTCTCTATGATAAAAAAATTGGCGAATGCTGTGACCATTCATTCAAATCATAACACACTATTTTGCACACAGATTCACATAAGTACTCGATGTAGGTAACATTTTAACATCATAACACAATTATTCTATATTATTTAATTGGATAAATAATGCTATTTTAATTGAGCATACTTATGTAACTTTAAAATAATTAACTGAATTAGAAAGTTAACTGAAAAATACCACTTTTTGAGCAACGTGTTTAAAAAAGCTTTCATCTTATTTGAAAGCAACTATCAATCATCATCATCATCATCACAGCCCATATACGTCCCCACCGAGGGGCTCGAACCTACCCTATGTTAGGGTGATTAGGCCTTAGTCAACCACGCTGGCCCAGTGCGGATTGGTTGACTTCACATACATCATTGAATTTCTTCGCAGATGTATGTAGGTTGCCTCACGATGTTTTCCTTCACCGTAGGAGCGTCAGACAAATGTACATATGAAATTCGAAACGAAAAACACATTGGTACATGGCGGGTCTCGAACCCCGACCCCCCGATTGGAAGGCAAGTGCCGAGTCCACTGCGCCACCGACGCTCTTTACAACAACTATCAATATGACGATAGTTTTTTTTTCATCATTTCGTTTTCATTTATGAATGATGAAATAATATCATCATGGTGTAATTTCATGAATACTCAATAATGTAGAATCCGTTAAAGAATTTTTTCCTTTTATTAATTGAAGCAAATTAGTTCACAGTTGATTTGAAATAAAATTCCTTTAACCTATCGCTGCACAAGACCTATTATTTCCATCCGATAATAGCGCACACCTGAGAAATTCGTTCAAACTGACGAAACCAAACACAGTTTGCAATTAAATAACACGCGATACAAATTTGTAAGTACCATGTGGCGCACCTCAATTGTTTTATAAGAAATATCACGCAATTCCGTAGCAGAATTCGTGTTGCGCACCACTCACGCCACCAATAATAATAGTTTTGTATGTCCGTGCGTTGATACCCAATAAGCATGACCCAGTGTGTAATTACATATTTCGGCGACAACATAGGAAAGAAAGTGAGGCTGTTGCGCAACGAACGTGCTATATTCCTAGTCTTAATGGTTCCTGATAGCGTAATTTCAAATTCCACACATGAATATTGCGACGTTGGTTTATTTTACGACAAAACTGGCAAGCAAGCAGACCGCCCACCTGATGGCAAGTGACTACAGTCGCGTATAATAGTACGTATGGTTCGTGTAAGGTTTGCAAATTTACAACGTCTACAAGGACCCGAATACGTTGTGATTTAGTTTTATGAGAAACTAGCTGTGCCAGCGAACTACGTTTCGCCGTATATTTTTTACCCGTTTTTGCAACATTTGTCATTGATGCTCAGCTCCTATTAGTCGTAGCGTGATGTTATATAGCCTAAAGCCTTCCTCGATAAATGGACTATCCAACACAAAAAGAATTTTTCAATTTGAATCAGTAGTTCCTGAGATTAGCGCGTTCAAGCAAACAAACAAACACCAAACAAACAAACTCTTCAGCTTTATAATATTAGTATAGATTTGTTAGTTGAGATGTCAAGTTTTGCAGTACTCACTTATTCCACTGTCAGTCTTACCCCTCAAACCGGAACACAGCAATGCAATGCAAAAGCAGACGAGTTGTATATTGAAACTCCCTCCCGGTTTATGATTTAAGGCTGTTTTACCTTTACCTGCAACTATTTTGGTATGAATGAGTTACTTTTTATGCAAAGTAGTATATTCTGAAGTTTTCAGGATAGTTTTGGTACCAGTGTTTAATTTTATGACAGACTAGCTGTGCCCGCGACTTCGTCCGTGTGGAATAGTAACTTATGGCAGCAGTTTGATCTTTGTAAGCAACTTTATTTAAGATCTTGATAAAAAGCCTATATTATACCTTATATAATTAGCTATCTATTAGTAAAAGTACCGTCAAAATTGGTCCAGCCGTTCCGAAAATTAGCGGGAACAAACAGACAGACAGACAGACAATTTTTTTAAAATTGTGTTTTTGTTATTGGTACCCGATAAACATCCATCCAGAGCGTCGGCCCCTGTGGACTCGGCACTTGCCTTCCAATCAGGAGGTCAGGGTTCGAGACCCGCCATGTACCAATGTGTTTTTCGTTTCGAATTTCATATGTACATTTGTCTGACGCTCCTACGGTGAAGTAAAACATCGTGAGGCAACCTGCATACATCTGCGAAGAAATTCAATGGTGTATGTGAAGTCGACCAATCCGCACTGGGCCAGCGTGGTTGACTAAGGCCTCGGTGGGGACGTATATGAGCTGTGATGATGAAACATCCATACCCATTTAGTAAAAACTTGTTATTTTGACATTATAAACAGACACTTCAATTTTATTTATTTGTATAGATTTGTGCGGACTCGACGCAAAATGTCCTAAAAGCAATAAATGTCCGAAACGCATAATGACATACTGTCAAAATATCTTAAACGCAACATGACATATATACTCAAAATGACTCTATCGCAAAGAAAACCAATCATAAGAAATTGTGAATTGAAAAACACTAACATGAAATTTTATGTCAGGAGATCGCTATAGCGCACCATTAGTTATTTTTACTCTTAAGAAACCATTAAGCCCTCGGATCCTCGGACTTAAACTTTCATACTTGAAAGTTAATATATTAAATAATATAATTATGAAATGTAACATATTTAGTAATCGTAGGCACTCCTCTTGAAACTTTCCAATAATTGGCGCTTTACGATATGTGTCCAGTTCAGGTGATGTCGGATTGCTTCTCACTTTCGGCACAAGCCCACTACAAATATGCAAATCGCACGGTAATAAGGAAGTATTTAATGCTCTGGGCGACCATTTGCATATAAACTTTCTTTAATGCTAAAGCTTATCAAAGCACTACCGGTCTAATCGTTTTCTGGTAAAACAAATACTTTTTTTTTTCATTTTTGCTGTTCCTTTTTTCGTGGAGTTTTCTTAAATCTCAATATTTCTCTGAATCCTTCGATTTCAGTTAGGGTATAAAAATACCAAATATTTGATTGGGATCTATCTCAGAAATAGGATGTGTACTGAACACGTTCTTAATTTATAAGATACAGCCCTTGTAGATGTTTAACAGCTTAGGTTTATTTGTTTTGCATTAAACACAATCCAAAGATCATAATAATAAGAAAGATTCAGAATTACTTTGATCCGCTTGTGTTACAGTTCTAAAAGCGGTTGTGACAGGATGAATATCAAAAAGATTATAATCAATTTGCTGAACATAACATCTGAGAGTTTCCGTTTTGTTAATGCTATTGTTATAGAATATCTTAAAGTTAACCACCACCATTACCTTAACCATTTATTAGATAATATTGCTCAGTTACCTACTATAATGGTCTATAAAGGAAATAGAGTTCTTGTCGACATCTAAGCTCTAACTGTAGCCATGAGCAGTAGTAATTTATAAATGTAACGGATATCAAAGTAGCCTTAAACCCTGCGTGGTAGCTTGGTATTAAATAAAATTGCCTTAATTATAGCAATTAAATCATGAGACGGATTAAGAGTTTGCGCTTTATTTATCTGATCATGATAAATGATGCTTTCATGAACAGGATACACGTATGATGGAGTTGATTTTAATTTTAAATTAACTAAATTATCTTTACCGTATCTTACCTTCTATTTCCTTGCTTACTGTAATTCTTGATTTTACTACTAATGTATTTTATATATCAACTATTTTATCAAAATTTTTGCAGTTGTATTCTTTACGTCTTATTTTACAAATTCATACATGTTAGGTGTACTACTTTTATCTAATTGCCCTATATTTCCTGCTGGAAGCCTTAGAAACGTCGGCTAGCGAAGCATGCATGTCAACACTGCGAGGCATGGCTTCAACGTATTTCCTTTGAAATGTACTCTTTATGTCAATTACATAAAGCACACCGCAGCATGAAAAGCGATGTGGGACGCTCACTAACCTAGTTGTATTGTTCATCGGCGACTGCGCCGGTACGAAACGACTCATTTAAAGGATGTGGAGGAAGCTCGCTCAATGAGATTTTATCTTCTTTCTGATAAAAGTCACCATGGTGTAGCCAACGTCATTTATTTGTCAGATGCTAACAAACTGTGAGGACGGTTTGTTGTGAACTTGGATGGTATTTAACACATTCTACCTGTAAAATCTTTTTGTTCGCAAGGTACAAAACAAGCGTTTATTATATTAAAATTCTATATGATCTTAATAAACGATAGCACGACGATACTCGAAGGAGTTAACTGACAAATTAAACTAGTACTCATCAAATTTTAAAAGTTCTTAATCTAAGTTTTTAGACTTCTGCGATTTGTACACATTTTAAATACAATTAACTCGGATCTATTTCGCGGTAACTCTGCTATTCAAAGTATCGCTATAATTTGCTCTTATCTCGTGTCTATTAATACCTTCTTCTATCCTGTAAGTATATACCCCTACTTTGAAAGTTGACCATATTTGAGTATTTAGAAACCAATCGACTATTTCGTAACCATAAAATATAGATATCTAACACGCGAACCTAGAGGCAAGGTTTCTTATTGACATATTGCGTTTTGAAATTGGAAATGCATCGATTCTCTAACCCTGACCTTATTCTTATTGCATTGTAGTTTGAATAACAACGTTTATTGGAAGTTCCGGAGTATTGTTCACCACTGTGACGCTATTTTTCACAATTCAGCAATAATGAAGACAAAATCTGCTGGCATACATTTTTATTCACTAGCGGAAGGCTGAGTACGAGAGTCGTCCGCGCGGGTATCTCCATTTTATTTCTACCACTCTCCCAATCTCACAAATGGTATTGAACCCCTAAGCCTAAGGGGAGACTTTGCCTCATTGTGCTGGTTCTACCGTTTGTACAATGGGATGGGTTCACAGGAACTGTTTGACATGATGCCAACAGCGCCATTTACCATCGCACCGCTCGCCTTGCAGGTGAATTTATCCACACTGCAACCAGAATGGACACGGACCGTAAGGTTCTCAAGACTCTTTACAGTCAGGTTGTGGAACGAGCTCCAATCTGAGGTTCTCCATAAGGACTACAGCATAGGGTTCTTCAAAAAGGAGTGACGAGGTTTTTACAGGGTCGGCAACGCGCGAGTGATATGCTAGGGTGCCGCGAACTTCTGTAGGCTGCGGTGATCGCATACCATCAGGCGACCCGCATGCTTGTTTGCCACCTTCGTGATATAAAATAACAGCGGTGCTTACACTGCTCTGTTACAGGGATGATAGGTAGTGAAATTACTGGGTGCTGTGACTTGACATCTTATATTACAAATTGAACCCCAATGTACGGACGACAGCACTTCAAGGTAAATACTGTGGAATCTTATGTCGTTGTAATAAATACTATTTTGCAACAGAAACGCTTAGTCTGATGTACAGGCGTGTGTACGTTCCATTTAGGTCCTTGTAGGGGTTGTAGATTCGCTAATCTTACAGGATCTACATGTAGGTACTATCGGCGACTGTATAGCCATTTACTATCAAATTTTGCCTGTTTGTTTGCCAACTGAGCTGTATAAATCCAAATAAAGTTGATTTAATTTGATTTAAAAAATCAGAAGTCAAAAAGAAGTTTCCCTAGACAAGTATAGTAGATTGGCCAAAATTAAGCCAAGAGCAATTATATCATATCGGGATGTAGTTCATGGCTTCATTGGGACATTGGAAATCTGTTGAATAAATATGCTGAAAAAGACACTTGCGGTAATATATTACCGGAAATCGTTTTAACATTACTATTCTTTGTGTTAGTCACTCTTCTACTGAAAACATGTTTGTCATTCTTTGCATAAGCTTGTGAAATATAACTAATCTTCTATATTAGCATTACGGACAATCCTATCAACTTATATTTTCAGTTATACTTACTAATGAAAAATATACCCTTACAGTGTAGGATTTTAATGCTTATCTAATTAATATTTATTTATTTTCATTTTTTTATAAAACAAGTATTTTTTAATCACGTGAACTATTAAATAAACTTAATTAACACTAACAAAATACATTTAAACTACAAAATAACTACAATTATATATCTACACAAAAATTTATAATAAAAAATTTGTCCCATGCCCTCTGAATGCTGAACAGTGTCCAGAAGGCTGGCCGCGTTGCCCCGCTGGATGGCGAGGCTAATCCGTTGACCAAAGTCCTTGCAGACGCTGACCAGTAGGCCTAGCACGGCGCGTGGACTATAGAAGAGAAAGTGACTAGCCCTCGTCCCGTCTCGCGTCCTTGTTATATAACAGAGCGAGAAGAAACATGTTATTTGTCTCTTGTCCCGTTTTGTCCAAGGTCCGTGCTACGCCTGCAGGTGCTTTGCTATTTCCCGAAACAGGGAATGCGCACCTGGCCCCCACGATCCAAGTGTTTCCACACCTAACGGAGCAAATATATAGTCATTACTTAGAGCTACATATTTGCTCCGCTTGGCATTTTCGGCTGTATCTGCTCCGGCAGCAGCTTGGCATGCGGTAGCTGGAAGGTGGGACGGTGCGAGGGCGTCGATGCAAGTGGCATCCCAAGCCAAGGGCCGACCCATCTTCGAGGGCAAGGTTGCCATTCCGTCGGGTCATTTGCCATCATTGCGAGTTAGGCCATTCGGCTCTAGTAACGCGGATGTACACCTGCAGATGTAAAGACCCGACGTCACACCCCGGACACTCCATACAACGTTCGCAAATCAATTACCTATTACTACTACTTAAACAAATGACGTTCGTACACGCGCAAATGTGTGCGTGGAATCTAGTAGGGCTTCGTGCGCGGCTATCAATCGAAATGACGCGGGAAGTGCAGCGACTGCCTTCTCTTTCACCCGCATAGCGCTGTCTCTGTTATCGCCCGGCGCTCGCGTCTACTCGTCCGAGCGATCGCGCGCGCCCTTGTTTACGTGTCAGTGATGTCTACAGCGAAGTGCCGGCTAGGACGAGGTATTTGAAATGTGTGCGGGGAGGTGAGTGGCCGTTCTGTACGTAGTACTATTATCTATTCTGTGCCGACGTATGAGATCATTGATTTGACAGGAAAGGCCGTGGTGGCCGAGCTGATCCACTGGGCGGCTACAAATACACTGGTGCGGGGCAGTACAGGGAGCACCCACACGAAGGGCCGTGGCGATCCGATTAAAGCTTATACAAAATATATACCGGATGGAAAAAAAAGACCGTGGTTGGAGGAAAAGTACCTTTGATATTGATGGTGGCAAATTTTTCTGAAAGAAAACATTCCTTTATTTTCAAAAATAATTAAAACTGCATTTAATGATTTTTGAAAAATCACCTGCTTTAACCGGGAATCGAATCGGAGAAATGTAAAAAAAAAACAAATTGATCCTTATGACTCTTTTGGTTGGTACCATAAAATACAGATTTTTTTTTTGTCACATTTCATCGGTTTCTTTCACTATAAAGATTTCATTCACTAAAAAGTTAAAAATAAAAAATATTTTACAAAAAATAAAAACCGACTTCAAAAACACTGAAAAGTTAAAAATAATTATTTTTTGTAAAATATTTTTTGAAAATAAAGGAATGTTTCTGTTTAGCAAAATTTAGCATTATCAATATTAAGGGTAATTTTCCTTCAACCACGGTCTTTTTTTCCACCCTGTATAGACAAATAAATTATGATGTGGGAATTTGTGTCAGATTTGCTTTCAAGGACTTTTATTTTGCTATATATCTTGATAAAATGATGTATGACAAACACAAAGAAAATAAATCACAAATAATGCTGCATCTGTTTGAATCTAATGAACAAGATCATCCAGATGCCAGCGCTGTACATTTAAATAGTCCTATTAACCATATTGGCACAAACGAGGATCCAGTCAACACACTAATAAAATTTAATTATCGCACCATTAAACTATTATTGATGGCAACATTAATTGGAACCGAGATAACATTAATTACATCTTATTACTTATCATTCGTAGATGCATTTCAATTGCTTGGGTATTTTGAAACCTCGACTTATTTACTTGGATTTGTTGTAGATTTCATTAAAATTATTGCTTTGTTTTCGATTATAGTACTTAATATATAAATTGAATAATAAACTAATATGGTGGCTTGGTTTGTATGTGTTTTAAAAATATGTCTCATATGTCTGCCGGGGTAACAAATATTACATGATAACATGACATACACCACGTAAACCGATCTCTTTATTGCATTCTATTGTCATTGAGTTTGCCGAGAACATTTATCACATTATTATTTTGCAGTTGTTTTAAAGGTCAAAATTCCAATCGATAAAGTATGGCACGACGCAGGTATTCCTTACCGGACAATTATTTAACAGACTATTATTTATGTCCGGGTATTGTTTCTTCCCGCAACATTGTAATACTCTTGTAACAACTGTTTTTATTATGACAGAATTTGGTTAAAAAAAGCTCAGTATCCTGCTATAACTATATTTTATGTACCACGAGCATAATGTATAATCAAATAATAAAGTAACCATCCATAGACGCCTGAGGCTAAAACAACGATATGAACACTAGGCAACATGTCTCCTTATCAGAAAAACAGAAAAGCATTTACAGAGATAAGACATAGTCGTGAAAGATAAGATTACTAGTCGAATGTAAATACTCACAATATGTAACGTTCTCGCTAATACAAAGGTCTTCAGTTGTTGCACACATTATTTAATGAAGATTTGTTGCATAATATTTTACATTAGAAAAGTGTATAGCAGCAAGCGAAGTATCTATACTAGTTTGAATTTTAGAATGTTCATGTCTACATTGTGTATACCACAAAAATAAGTTTTTGTTTTTTTTAACACTTTTTTAAGGTTTCTCAAGTCTTCGTGCTTACATCAGTACCTTCTGTATCTGTCACTTTCTGTAATTCTACTAATTCGGTTATTACTTGGTAGGAGCGATCGGCTTTTTCAATCAGATCAGTGGTTAAGGTGTTATAATGACGTGGGAGACTGACTAACGTTATATTAATAAAAAAAACCAAAAATTCTTTTATTGTCGCATTATTTTTTTGAACATACATAAATCATCTTAACGTTAATACTGATCTCGAATCGTATTTAAAGCATTTTCGGAAAATATTCGTAATTTAAAACAAGTTATAGAGTCATCAATTATTGAATATTTATCAGACACACGCAGCTCCTACCGGTAATTACGCAGGCTACTCATTAAATCAATTAAAAAACAATACCTTAGTTGGAGGAACTAATTAGACACATTTACATCCAACCAAACTTGAATGTTAACGACACATTGTTTTATTCCTTTGATTTTAAATGTTTTGTTGTACAACATCCTTAAAGGTCTAGCTTTTATAATAAGCGAAACTTAGACATAATGGAAACTTATTTTTAATTTCCATCACTTCACTTGTTTTTGAAATTATAATGCTGTACACAAATTGCATATTTATGTAAGTAAATTGTAAAACGTTGTAGATCGTTGGTCCACCTAGTGGGGGGCCTACCAATGCTGCGTCTCCCGATACGCGGCCGCCACTCGAGAACCTTTCCGCTCCAACGGACGTCAGTCCTGCGAGACATGTGTCCTGCCCACTGCCACTTGCAAATCTTTGGGCTATGTCGGTGACTCTAGTTCTTCTACAGATCTCATAATTTCTGATGCGATCACGTAGAGAAACCCCGAGCATAGCCCTCTCCATTGCCCTTTATTTATTTATTTATTTATTTAATTAGCACAGCCACATCATATATATTACACAATTGTATAAGAAAAAACAACAAATAATAGTCTTATATATATGACAATTAAGGCGTACATAACATTCACTATGAAAAGAAATAATTTAACCTAATTCTATTATTTAAGCGATACTTACTAAGTAATTGTGGAGGCAAACATTTTCAAAATTACGGCCAGTTTTAAATGAATTTTATTTAAGTTTTGTGAAGGGGAAATATTAAATCCAACTAAACGAAGCAAATGTTTAGCAACTTGTTTTTGAATTTACGAAAGTTATCATGAAATATATCTAAAGTAAAGGTTTTATTTAAATTATTGTAATTATTAAGAATACGGTAGAGGGGAGAAAAATGTCCAAGGTTAGTACGAGAGTGTCAAGTCTGAAATGTTTTAGTGATGCTATGCCTGGGATACCGGCATGGAACGTTTAATGGGATTCGCTCCAAAAGAGAGCTGCACTGAAGAGTGCCATGTAAAAGGCGATGCAGGTAGCACATGTCCAATATATTCCTTCTATCCCGCAACGACAGGAGGCCAAACTTCTTTAAACGCTGAGTATAGGGATTTCTGTGGGAAAAGCCTTTTGACAAAAAGGCGAGGTGCCTGGTAAAATTGTGTTGGATACTCTCAAGGCGCTGGGAGTGTACAGTGTAAAAAGGCGACCAAGATGTGCTAGCGTACTCAAGGTGACTACGAACAAGAGCCGTGAATAACGCGATTTTGGTTTTACATGAAAATCCTCCAGAATTTCTCTTTATAAACCCTAGCATTCGAGCCGCCTTTGATGTTATAGCTTCAATGTGCGCTGTGAACTTTAGTCTGCCGTCAATGACAACTCCCAAGTCCCTCACCTCACTGACTTCCAACAACATGCTACTTCCTATTGAGTATATAGATAGGAAAGGTGATTTTTTCCTGCAGAACTTAATGTGATAACATTTGTTGGTGTTAAGGGTCATGCAGTTGGAGTCACACCATGATTTAAGGTTGTTTAAGTCCGTTTGCAGTAGAATAACGTCATCAGCAGAATTGATGGTTTTATATATTTTTAAGTCATCTGCATACATAGAGAACCGGCAATGTTTTAAACAAGTAGTTATGTCGTTAATGAAGACCAAGAAGAGAGGTGGTCCCAGAAGCGATCCCTGCGGGACTCCAGATTTTGCATAGAAAGTGGCAGACTCAAAACCATTCAAAACAACACTCTGAGGTCTCTCTTTTAAGTAGGATTGAAACCAGTCAAAAAGTGAGCCACCCACACCAATGACCTGAAGCTTACTTAACAGAATTGAGTGGTTGACACTATCAAAGGCGCTGCGAAAGTCAGTGTAAACGGCATCTACCTGTCCCCCTCCATCAACTGCCTCACATAGATCAGCTATAAAAGGAACCAGGTTTGTAAGCGTGGAACGGTTACGCCTAAATCCGTGTTGATGATCCGATAGGAAACCGTCGATGAAGGAAGAAAATGAAGGATGGACCACTGATTCAAAGAGTTTAGAAAAACAGGAGAGGATGGAAATTGGACGATAGTTAACGACATTTGATTCATCACCTTTTTTATGTAGTGGTAATATTCGTGCTCTTTTCCATTCACTGGGAAAGACTCCTGTATTAATAGAGGCGTTGAATATTAATGCTAGAGGTAATGCCAAGGCAGCCGCACAACGCTTAACGAAAAAAGGGGGTATGGAATCAGGCCCAGCGCCTTTTTGTGGGTCAATCTTTTTGATTGCACACAGAACATTAGTTTCAGTGAATTTGAGAGTAGACAGATATTTACCATTAACTGGTGACTTAGGTTGTTGAAACGACGTACTATATGAAGTGTGACTCGTGTAGTTGGATTGAAATTGTTGGGCAAAAAGATTAGATATATCTAAACCCGATTCAGCCGAGGAGTCTCCCATGAACATTTTCGCTGGGATAGAGGATGTTCTGCCCCGCTTGCTGTTAATGAATTTCCAGAAAGCTTTAATATTTTTGGGAATATTTGCCTCGATATTAGATTTATACTGCCTAAAGCACTCATTGTACAGTTTGTGACAACGTTTTCGAAGTAGGTGTTATTCCAGTTCATCGCGGGGATTAATGTACTTAGACAGTCTTTTCCTCACTCTCTCCTTCTCATATATAAGCTTTTTGAGTGCACTGCTAATCCAGGGGGCGAAACGATTGCCCTTTGAGTGACCTTGAGCCTTCTTATGAGACCCATTGTAAGCGGCCACGTCTCAGTTCCGGGCGTCATCACTGGCAACACGCACGAACTGAAGATTTCCGTCTTGAGACCCTGCAGTAGATTGGCCGAGAATATGCTGCGTAGCCTCCCGAACGCTGCCCAGCCGAATTGGATTCGTCGATTTACCTCATTTTGGAAGTTGGATTTACCGAGCTGGACTACTTCCGCACTTACATAAATACTTTGTTATCATTTTGTGTAGTTCGTATCTTCCATTAAAACTTAATGAGCTTGAAGTTGGAAACCAATTCGGACCGGATTTCTGAACCACAAGAATTTGCTTCACCTCAAAGTACTAAATCACGTCAGAATGAAAAAAAAACCGTTCTTGCTATAGTAAGAGGCTTAGTCTGTATAAGTTGTATAGTGGTTGTCACTAGGCATACTATATACTATATACTTTTTATTAACAAGAGGGTCGTCCTGGAGTGTATCAACCTTTAAGATGGATTATTGTGCTATGGGACATTTTTTGGTTTATCGAACTTCGAAATTTGAAAATGGAAATCTGGCAAAACATGGAATATAACATTTTAGCTACCTAAATTTAACATTTCTAAATGCCTCAAGACAAATCGCTGCTAAATATGTCCTAAGGTAAACTTAAAATGATATAACCCAACTTCTAGTATAAAGCAAGTCCAACCGTACAATGTTTATAGGATGATTGTAGAGCTGAAATAAATTACAGATCACAAGGCATCAATTCCAAATGTGAACCTCAAATACCAGTAAATTTATGACTCAATCGTGGACAGCTGTTTCGCAGTAAACAATTCAGATGTTTATAACATTCCCGATAAACCATTTATGAAACCCAATGAAAATCTCGGTTGATAAGGAATAACAAGAACACAAACAGCACAAGTAATGGAATATCGAAGAACACGAGTGATTGACGATTTCTCCCACAACTAATTGCCATATTAATATTATTTCTACAAACTGTGCAGATTCAAATTGTGCGCTCACTGTAAGTAGTGCTCCGAGTTTTCTTTCTCAGGCACTAACAACCTCTGACGGCCATTACAAAACAACTCTAATTTGTTACGTCGACCAACTTCTTTGTCTCCTAATTAAGTCCATTTGTCTCACTTGCAGCCTCACTTTCATTTGAGTAAACGAAGGAATAACTCATGCTGATTTGCACTATTCATAAAAGATAATTGCAATAGTAGCTGATTCATTTACAATGGTAGCTGGAGATGCATCTAAGTTCAAGGTTCCGCGGAGAAACCGAAGCGATTGTCACGTTAATGACAATGGAATCGAGAATAATCTTGAAACGTGACTGTTTTAAAGAAATGTTTCATTGAAATGCTGATGGAATCGCTGTAGACGATAATCGGTTTAATCATCAAGTGACCTTACCTTGTGCACATTCCACAAGTTCTAGAAGTATGACGTAAGTAACTGAAGTGCAAATGTGTACTGTTAAATATGGCCTATGCACTGTTAATTATGTAAAGGTACTAACTTATCGTTACGAAAAAAAAAATAAAGCACAATGTAAGGCATTCCGTCCAATGAAATGAACAAAAAATATAATTTATATATTTTTAATAGTGACATTATGCCAAATAAATAATTTTTAGGTACCGGTGGCGTTTCACTAAATGCACAATTTGTTCATTCATTAAAACAATGTAAAAAATATAAATATTTTCGACCATTTTGATTTAAACAAGCCATTGAGTGTGTTTAGTCATTGGCGGCTGACTGGTGACATTGTATGTATATTTTAATGAACTTTATTTTTAAACCGTTTCTCGCTGTCCTTTGTTTCGAAACTGACGCTCATTATTTCTGGCTCTATTGTGGGGGTACAACGTACAAATGCTGATTGTTAGTTACGTTTAGTTATTTCAGTGTTTTTCCTACTATTCTACCAAGCTCCAAACAATATTTACTTAAGGTTACTCTGAATCATTCTTAAATTATGTAATAAGCTTAAATTACCTTTTTTGTTATTAACTATGAAAGGGATGTTGAAAAAATGTATGAATTAATGAAAATATTATGAATCACACTTCTCTTCTGTTCAATAGACTATAATCGGGAGATTTAATGAAATGATAGGATTTTATTATACTTTGGTTTTGAAACTCATGCTTACTCCAGTGATAAGTAATCATGATCACGATCATCTAACAGCTTATTCTACCCCCGCTTTCTTCAAAGATTTGCCTTTCAAGATCTTACTGCTATTTGACTACTAACCTCAACTAGTGCTTCATCACACAACAAGTGCCCCAGACAGGTATTTCTCGCAAATTAACATGTAAATGAGTTCTCACACGTGACACTGCTATCTAAGATCGTCGTATTTAATTGTAAGTTACATCATGCTCTTTTATGACCTTTCCATGTGTCAGTCAGTCAAACTATTGACTCTACGAATCACCCATCATGTAGTGATTGACCAGCCTTAGTTTTGTAATTACTTTGATATTATTATGTTGGTGATATCTTATTATTGTTTGGCGTTGTAATATCATTGCGTAAATGCAATATGATCAATTTAATAGCATTCACTTAAGTACACTTACTTCTTGACGAGGAGTTTTGCGAGTTTTCAAATTAACAAATGCCTTGTATAAGGCAAACGTAATCGACAAAGTAAGAAATGTTTGTTAAAAGACACACATTGTAGATTAAAAATGGAAGCGCTACATAATCAAAAGTGGAATAAAGGTAAAGATAAAATAGAATCTTCTCTCATTGCAATCACGGAATGGGTTAATTGTGCAAAATTACAACATTGCTGTAACGTGCATACAATACAAGGCAAAATTCCTTAACCACTTTTCCCATTGTTGTGGGAAACACGCAGCACTCGCGTCGACGTGCATTTGTCTCAAAAAAACAAACAAGCCATTTACAATTATTTAATCTGCTGATCTGTTATCGTTATTGGCTACACCTGACTGCGAAGGTCAATCCTCTATGGAGCTATTGTTGTCAAGCCTTCGTGGTTTGTTACTTAATTATTATCATCCACTTGGCATAAAGCTGCTTTGCTGCCTACAGTTTGACCTTAAAACGAACCGCAATAGAAAAAGTCGTAAGTCATTTACGATGAAGGAAGTAGTGTTGGTCCATTAGTTAAGATTGTTTAGGTCTGTATCATTTTAAGAAGCTAAAGTACGCTAGTCAATTCTCTAATATATGTATGTCCTAAGATCATTTTGGGCGAACTGCCACATTTTTAAACCCCTAAGCTGGCAAACAAACGTATGGCCCACCAGCACCCCATCGATTACTACCTTAGAACTGTCATTTTTAAATACACTTTTAATCGGTTACTGGTTTAGTGAGTAATTTTGTTCAAGCGGAGCTCATTATAGCAGTAATGGATATAAGGTGTGTTTTAAAATTACAGTTCCATTTGGCAATTTAAGTTTAGTGAATATGATGCTAAGCGCTTTGCGATCCTCTAAAACCTTGTGTCAGCATATGCTAGCTTATTACATATTTCAATTCATATACAATTCAGAATGTTCCGGTCCTTTAAATATAAAAAATTATTCAGTGTTAATAAATCGTGTATACGATCGAAGACATACAATATGACTGTCAAATGAATATCCTTTTACTTCACAATCAGGAAAAAACATAGTATGAAAGCTTTATTCATTTTGATTGCAAAACAGGTTATCTTGTAGATCATAGTTAATTTATCATCACATAGTTGCAATTAAATTTGAGCATTATAAATATGAAATATAAAAAACGTCTTAAATGAATTGTACGTAGGAAGTTTAGTTACATTCGTTGTCAACAAATTTACATTCATAGAAATTTTGTCTGAAATTAAATTAAGTTAAATTTTGTCAAAAGAATTCGTTTGTGCTGTACCTAGTGAACTTAGCAGTCACCATTCATCATCGCTATATCCAATTACTGATGGATGAGTTAGTCGACACAATTGAGGGAAAGGTCGTTGCAATTCAGCTGGTTTTGTGTACCAATTGAAAGTTCACCAACGAAACAGATGTGCAGCAGACGGAAGCCGCGAGCTGAACAATTGACGCCGGCTTTCTTCAAAGCTTGAATTGTGACCAATTGACTTCCCTTTAGGCAGTTAATTACTTTCGGAGTTGCGTGTACGTTGGCATTCATGCTGTGTAATCTTTTTTTAAAGCCAATGCTATAGTTAGTAGGATAGTAAAATTCCACTATTTGTCTCCATTTGCGTACGAGAGTGCTTAATGTCTTCGTGATTTCATCTTAATTACATTTTTATCACCTCTAGTCTAGTGTTTGTTCTGTTTTGCTTTTGTGATTATTAATATAACCTATACTTTTTTCCGATTTTCTTTCATCTATATAAATCTTCTTCGTACTTTGGCATTCTTTACATTACGAGGTAACGACATTCAACCTGCTATTTGCATTGCACTTTTATTTTGTTTGGCATCAAAAAAAAATAACTCTACGAGAAATTCCGTGGTCAGTAATTTATCAAAAAGGACGTAGTAGGTATATATACTAACAAAATTGTATTAACTAGCTAACTGTCCGGTCCGGGCTTCGCACGGGTATGCTAAAAATTTTGAGACCTTTTGGCAAATAAAACAAATGTAAGAAACTGAATAATTGAATGTCAATCTCAATTTTGTCAGTCACTCACCTAGGTATAATTTTTTTTTAAATTGTAATTTAACATTTTTAACTTATTCGTATAACTTTCTAAACATCCTATTTTATACAAACCTTGCCTAGACAATATCTAACACAACAAAAAAAGAATTGTATAATTTGTTTTTTTTTTGTTTGGTGCTGTTGTTCTGAAGTTATGCGCGTACATACATTTCCGCGATTCATTTTTATTTACATTAGATAAAAGATAGACAGATGTATTTACATAGATGTTAGAATATAAGCTGTTCATGTTCAAAGACAGCTGTAAGTTAGCATAAAATGATTACATATGAAAATCAAACTTGTAGGTACAGCACTCAAATAAAGTTTATTGCTGATCCCGTCACGAGCTCGTTCAATAAATTCTATTAAGTCCATATTACACAGTATTTATCTCATCAACATCGTTCTTGACCTTTGCGCCGCTGACCGCGTTGGAATTTGCTAAATTATATTCTAATATCTCAAACTTATTGGTCCATAAGCTTTATATTGTGTTTACGATTATGTGTCTTCTATATTATGAATCACTGCGGATTCTGTAATTATACTAAACGTTTTGTTTAACCATAAAAGATAATATCAAAGTGAACTAACCGGGGGAAATACCTTTGAGAGGTCCTTGAATTTTCTAGCTTGAAGTTTCAAATTTTATTATCTACTTATATATCAATTAATGATTGATATTTTATTCATTATCTACATCCTGTAAAATAATCGATCACTCTTCGGTTGTACACTGTAGCAACTTATGGGAAATTGAATAAGGTTTTCATTTAATAAATAAACGCTACACGATATACATACCTACATGTTACTCCTGTACTAAATATTAACTATTTAAAACCCTTTCAATAAAATTATATCAATCTTAAATAATTATAATTCAATAAAATTGATTACAGGTCGATAATATGTGTAAACAATAATATTCGAATGTTTCTTAATTATAGAGAGAACTTTAAAAAAACGCCATTAAATGTCATTAAATGCAACGTTTAAAAATAATTATATGTACCATTAATATGTGTTTATTGCGGAATAACTGCTTGAATAGGGGCTAAAGAAAATTGAAAAGTTTTTGCTGTCAATAATGTAAAAGCGACCGGTGACCTAAGACCATGTATGTCTCGCAATTAGTCCACGAAACTGGATTCGAGACATGAATTTCACTTTCAGAGTCGTTTACTTTCTTTTGTTTTTGCTAGTAAGCCGTGAAATGTAATGCAGAAGTAACTGCCGATTCAGATTCACGGAAATCGTCAAATAATGACGAATGATACGGTGATTTCAACTGTGGGAAAAGAGTTTTATATATGATTCAGTAAATAAGCTAATTACTTCTAATATTTTTTTATGAAGTTTTAATTTTATCCTTTCTTTAGTTCTAAGGCTAAGGAATTAGTTAATTATTTTGTTTTCCATAAATCCATGTTTGTCGAAAAAATCTGTAATAGATTGCCCGTTAATGGTTCCAACATAAAATTCTGTTATAATATTGCAGGCAATAGCTATTATCAAATATCATTCCGTTTTTAGGCATCTAATCAATCGTATTAAATTTTTATCGCATTAATATTGTTTTGAATTTTAATCAAAGTCCATATTGTAATGCAAACTGTTCATAATTCGATACTTCTACTAATAAAGCATCAAACACATAATCAAATAATAATCCACACTTATAAACACATAACAATGAAATTACAACAGCAATATAATTGATGCGTTTACTAAGTATTGCATACATAGAATGAACTGGCGGAGTTTTCTTTTTCAATTTAAGTGACAGTAGAAATATTTAGTTTAGACCCAGGTGTTCATTACGGTATGAATTAAAAAGTTAAAATAGTACACCAGGTCAAGGCAGACGAAATGTTTGAACAAGTGTTACTCGATAAAGGAGTAGATTTACAAGAATTGATAACACCTAGTAAAATTGTGACGATAGAGCTCGAGTCTGTTGTATTTTTGTTGGAAATTTGATAAATATAACAGTTACTGAAGTGCCCAGTTCAAAATAAATACTGGTGACTCATTTTTTTTAATGACAGCATTGTTGCACTTAAATTGTTTCTGATTACGTAATCTCTACACTGATTGGTTATGCTGTATGAACTGAAGAAGCAAAAACTTCTTATAACAATAATTTATCTTCGAAACAATGTTAGGTGATTGTTGTTTTAATTGGTCACTAAACAATCACCCTAATATAGGGTAGGCTCGAGCCCCTCGGTGGGGACGTATATGGGCTGTGATGATGATACAGCATTATCCCTACTGCCAGCATCGAACATATTATTACAATATGTTGATAATCTTCTAAATTAGGCTAATATTCAGTCAAAAACTGCACAAACCATATCATCTTATCATTATCATATATCCTCTGACTTTCTCTTTTCAAGGTCGTCTTTACCATGTCAGTGCGATTGTTCATTGTTCCTCCGTCCCGATTCCCAAACTATGAGAAAATTTACGGCATACAGTCGTTATGGTACGTGACTCTATAATCTATTATTGATGTTAATAAGACTTATTACTGATTAAGCTCCATTATGTATTCATGATTTCTAGGGCAAATGCCGTACTCAATCCGGACTTCTAGATAATCAGGCAATAATTCACATTTGTTCGTAGTAAAACCTCATATTTTATTGGTTCAATCGCGATTTGAATAAATTTTAATGTTTTGTAGATCAGTTCCTAATGTTAATTGTTTCAAGAAATTAATAACTTCCATAGACAAATATTAAGCTACTCGTAGATTTAACTAGAAATCAGTTACTTTGAAGTTGTTCTTTATTAGAATGACTTCTACTATGATCGAAAAATTATGTTCAAACACCATCACTAGACAGACATAAAAGGCCATGAATACATTCTTGCTTAATATGGGCTCTAATCGCTTTGGTTGGGCAAAGATACGAGTATAGCAGTTACATGAGTTCTGCTACATTCACATTTGGTTCGTGCTCAAATTATAAACGCTAAATTTAATATTGCAGTACTGTAGCGTCTAAACATAGTATTAAATTATTTAGAAATAAGTAAAGTCTTCCTAACCGATATTCGGCCACGGCGGCCTATCTCAACAGAGACTAGCCATCTGCGCTTGAGATATTATAGTGCACAAGTGACTGCGCAAACGCAAGTGCACTCTCTGTTCCTTCACACGCAATGTCCGATGGGACGATTAGCCGATACGACCGGGGCGAGATCAGGCGCAGGACCCATTGTTTAACGTGCCTCCTGAAACACGGAGATCGAGATGTTGCGCGAGAGGAGCTTGATGACGCATTGGCGCAAGAGCTCAGCAAACGATTGCTAAAGCCGAAATCAGACGGTTCATATTTGCTTTCATTTTCGATGCTTCATCGATGAAAGACCGAAAATGAAATGTCTAAATTGACCTTCATCAGAATGTGCCTTCGCGATGAAAGCTGCCATACAAGCAACATATTCACTGTTCATCATTCACTATTCATTGCAAAAATGAATATCTTTTGATGAACCGTCTAATTTCGGCTTAAGATTAAACAACGTTGGCTGTGGGCAGTCCTATGATGGGTGACCAAAATACGAAACATTAGAAATAAGTAATAAAGATTTTCGTATTCGTTTTGGAGCATGATGTTTTTGTCGTCACATATCAACAATGTATAAACCTTATTGTAATAATATACCTTTTTATCAATATACATGTCTTGTGAATGAAAAGAGATTGCACGCCATTAGTCACTCCTGTTTTAATCCTAATACAAACTTAACACGTGAAAGTTTTGATATGACAAGTGATCCGAAGTGACAAGAATAACGCTCGCACACAAAAGACTGTAAAAAGTGGAGCGTAGTACGATGGTGCGTGAGCGTAGCCGGTTACTGTTAGACGGCTGGCGTTTAACTGTTCAGCAGATGATATAGTTTACAACCTTGTTAGCAATCAAAAGGTTCACGACCCAAGCGGAAGTGTGTTTAATGGAATCAGTAAATTCGTGATATTGAATAATATTATTTTGCTCTGTGAATTGTTTGTAAACCATGAGTTACGTACTCCTAGTAGCGTTTTATTTGATGATGATGAATCATCTATATATGATAACCGAGTTAAGATGATCTTTACGATAGATCTACTTCGATGTGTTATAATGCTTCGATTTAAAAGAATGTTACAAATTACAATACGTTCGCGTTATTGTAAAGGTAAAGAGCCCTCTTCTGAATAAAAAATAAATACTTATTTATTTATTTATTACTATTCCAAAACAAAAAATGTTTAGTATTACGTGGAAATGAATTTCAAAATATTTTATTAGCCTTTGAATCACTAATTGTTAGTGATTCGTCCTCGCTATGTTTGACTGTATGTCGAATATTCTTATCTACAGTTTGGTACCCATGTCTTCTATGGTTATTTGTATAATCCTTTACTTTTGATGAACTAATAGCTACCAAATCTACGAAATATCTAACACAAATTACAACACAGTACATGCTGAAACTGCGAGTTTATTGAGACAGACGTATTTGTTTTTTTTTTGCTCATTTACTGTTTAGGCACTTCAACTTTATGCAAAGTACTATTTAGACGGTTATTTTCTTGATTGTATTTCTAATTAAAATGAAATATAGTGCATTACGAAATACGTATGTAATAATAACGAGCTAAAGTTTTCTAGTGCATAAAACTTGAGACTATTTTACACACACTATTCTCAAATTACATAATCGTATTATAACGGCAATGAAATAAATGTTGGTTTAATACCTATTTATAAACTAGTAGAACGGAAGTATTTCTTGAACGCTAACAACCTGACTCCACAAATCCCTACAAATGCCCTAATGGTCGGTAATTGGATATTTCACGGTTTGACGTGGCCGTACGTTTTCCGCCAGTTCACGGTAAATGTACCGTTCCTTAACTGTCATTCATTTTAACAGATTTAAGCGACTTGAATTGGGGACTTTGAAGTAGTACAATCAATGGTGCCTTCCATTCATATACTTAATTGACAATAATAAAAATGCGGTGGCATAACATACTGGTAACATGTTGAAAACTCGTCTATTTGATTTAAAAAAACTTTCAATTTAAAAAGAAACACTTAAAGAGCATTTATAAATTCTTGCTGCTACTCTTAAAATTCCCTTTAAACAAATTTACCTTCAGAACTTATCTATAGAGTTGATTTTTGTTTCAGAAGCTCCCTCAATCAATGAATCTCGCAATTAATCTTAAGATTTTGACACTATCCTACAAATAAAACACGAATTCTACATAAATGTATGTACACAACGACGAAGCTGCCTTTATAAGGGAAAAGCCGCTTTAAAGCTAAATAAGAAATCATAATCTCATGTGATAAATGATCATCAAACAAACACTGTTCAGATTAGTAGTGAAACACCTGCGAAAGAAGACATGCGCAATTGTATTATGCTACACGACCCAAATCCACGCTAGAACGTTGTCACTAACAATAGTAAAAACTAAGTTATACACATTAGCGGGCCTCATAATGTTGATGATAATCGTCTATGAAGAGGATCACATTTATAACATGCTTGATTCCTATTCAGCGATGTAAGATGCGTTCAAATGAAAGCTCGTATCAATGGTGCTTTTGTTTGTAAAACTCTCGAGACGCAATGAAAAGTACTTCAAACGCGAGCGTGGATAGCATCAAACATTGATTACTTGAGGAGTGAATGCGCTTCTTATGTTTGATAAGGTTAGACAATGATTAACATTCCCAGGGAATGTTGATGTGGTAATGTGAAAATGATTGGTGTATTAGAGCAGTGAAGTGCGCTTAAATGAATTTACAATGGCATATCTGTCGTGTTTAGAACGTAATGTAGCCTAAGGGAATGACGGAGCAGGAGTGATCGACCGAATAAATTATTTGAATATTTACTTTCTTTGACTGATTACACTTATTCAAGAGAGCATGCCATCATTTAAAATTATTTAAAACCATCACCAAAACCATACCATTTAAAAATTTACGTGAGCAGTTACATCATTTACTAGCATTGCATCGCGATGCTTTAGAAATAACGTTTTATTGGTGCTACTAAACTGTCTTTGATGTCTGTTATGTCGTGTTTGGATTTATTACACGAGGCCTACATTTTACAAACAGAAACTGTCACAAATTGAAATGATTTTTCTCCGTTACTCAATGGCTTGTCACAAAATCCTCTATTGTAAGATTGCCTCACGTAGGTGTGCGTAGGTCGTGGTCAACGACCCCAGCGTATCGGTCACTCCTGCGCATGGCTTACTAGATTGACGATAACGTGGGCTCTGGGAAATTTTATGTTTACTTGGTGTAATTGGTAAAATGTGAAATTAGCTACAGCAGATTCTTTGGTTCTTTTGGTAATTGCCAAAAGATTTATATGTTGTAAAATCTGTTGTGAATTTCTAATAACAAGTTTCAAGACCCAGGCCACACAATTACCTTCTTGTAGTACACCCTCTTGATCAGCAAACAAAATTGCAACCCCCCCAACAATCTATACTGGGCCAACACTCTGGTATCCTTGTCCCCCATCTAAATTAACTTTCGTATAATGCACTAACATAAATGCTTACAGATTACACAATAATTGTCTCGTACGAGCATAAGCATGGAACGTATTTATGTATATTTCGTTCGAATGCAAAATAAGAGTGAAAGGTATTTGGTAATTTGATAATATTGTATTCACTCAAACGTGCTTTCCCGACGACATAAATTAACAGACAGATAACCGTTGAAATGTCATTAATAAAATTATTGAAGCTATTAATCACTGGCTCGTAACATTGTGACTAGCGCAAGAAAGCATTAAAGTGAAATATAAGCTCTCTGTGAAGATGCTCATAATATTCTCGGCAAATCATAAGTTCGTTAGCAAAATTGTCGTCAACTCATATAATTAACAACGTCCGATGATCCCCTCCTGTAGTTCCAAATATAAAAGGGTGTGAGATGACTAAGTATGCTCTTTAACCGTTCTTACCAATTTCATAACAGTTTTTTCTGATGATTCGATCTCGTGACTGTTTGTTTTGAAACCATAAGCACATTTCACAAAAAAAATGGTTATATTATGTCTTCATAATTATAAGTACCTATCATAATGAATAAATCTGCAGACACGTAGACAGTGAACGAAGATCACATCACGTTCCAAAAGGTCACGGCCGAAGCGCCAGCTCACCCACATGACATGACACAGTGAGGTAATGTTTGACTTCGCTGTCATCTGCCGGTCACCGCACGCCTGTGTAGGTGGATAGGTGGTGAGATGAGTGGATGCTGCTATATGTATAGTCATAGTGTATACAAAAACTCGTTTGGAACACCGGTAAACATTGTATTCGAATTCGATGAAGATTAGAGAATGATAAGCAGGGGAAACATCTGAGGGATAGATTTATGACGTAAATAACCAGCAAGTGCCAGTTGGAGTCGCACCGTGGTTCTGTACAAACTTAAGTATATAGTTTCTAAGTACATATTTACGGTTTTGAGACATTTTCTTTTAAGACATTGCTTTGGGTCAACGGGAAGGTCCCATAGGTTTTGGTTCCTTTGTTCCCTTGATTCACAAAACATGAAATAAATGGTCATATTTTATGATAGTATAAAAGTTAGATAAAAGTTTGAATTTTTCATGGCTGGAAGAAACCCGAGTTTGTTTGATGTAAATTTCAGTTTAATATCTCTAAGCGTCTCTTAAGAAAAAGGCCTTGACAGTCAGACAGATGAACAGAAGTACTACGAAGTGATCCCATTAGTGTTCTGTTTTTCCCTTTTGAGGTACGAAACCCACAAAAAGGGAGAAATAAGTTTCCAGGAAGACATAAAATAGTGGATTATGTAAAAGATATTCATGCGAAAAAATGTTAGTACCTACTGAGATCACGTCTGACAAAAATGTATGAATGAAAATATGTTACGTGTAACGTGGGTTAGGGGCAGTACGGTAATGAGAATGACAGTTTTCGAAATTTTTTTGAAAACTGCTGTATGTTTTCTATTGGAAACCAATTATGATGAGGTTCCACCTGCGTCGCTCGTGACGCGTCCTCAGTCGCATAACGTAGAAATTTTCGAGACACACCCACGAAAATTTTTCCCGGCCTCCACACTGACATCGCACAAATATGAGCAACAACTAAGCGCGTGAAATTCGTATGTTAATGTAAGTAAAAGGAGCCAAAAGAGCTTTGCTAACAAGTCATATTCGAATTTTGAATTGTTTGTTGCGTTCTTGAAGCAAACTCTGAAGCAGTAGCTACTGTTTTGGGAATTATTTTTAACGGATCGAATAATGCGTATGACAATGCAAGCGTTGACACTAAACACTAACGTTAACGCAGATTGAAGCTCTAATAACATTAGAGAGAAACGTGAAATTACACAATAAAATTAATTTGTGTGTCAAAGCAGACGTTCTAACTACACCTACTTCATTTCGTTTTTACTACACTCCATTTTGCAATACCTTAACAAAACGATTTGGGACGAGTCTATTAAGTGTCTTGCACGTAATTAATCAGAAAATGATGGTTTAACATTGAGAGGCAACCAATTTCAAAATGGTGTTACAAAACGTAGTCTATCCGTCAAGTTTAGACTAGATGGTTTAACAAAATGTTTTGCTCCGAACCCGTTGTCAGACAATGTCACAAATCGAGGTTGAACATCTGCAACATGACATCCACGTTTATTAGGACATCTTGGAGTTGGTTAAGTCACGTACACATAGCAACACGCCAACCCCCGTAGCATGAATACCGAAACACGATATAATGTAACGATAAATCGATATGAACTGTCAAAATATGTTGCTTGAAATGACTTCCATGAAATTTTATTGACATTAATATATTAATTATAATTTGTAATATTTCACTCGATAGAGGAAAAAAATCCGAAGATCACCTTGTTCAATATTTTAAAACAGCTGTGATTGTGAATAAGAAAATACAAACTAAGTGTAAATGACAAAAGTCTTACCAATAGATGTGCATTTTTATTGTCTAGCTATACAACTGCAAAAATACATTTTTTATTTTGCACTCTAGTTGCCTAAAAATCTATTTAAACCTGTAAAAAGTAACGCTTTCGTTCGGTCACAGCGTGTAAGCGATATTAGAAGGTATGCAGCTATCAATTGTATTCCCTTGCAATAAAGCAGTCGCCGTGCACAAGTAGATTTCCTGGGAAACCTCGCCTTAAGCGCTCCACACGCAAAGGCGGCAAGCGGGACGGTAGCGGAGCGGAATCTTTTGTAATGTTCGTGTTGCTATGGACCATGCCACACAGAAATCGTCCGCGAAAGCGGCGCGACGCAAGTATATCATTTCCTAACTATCTACATATTTACGGTTTTACGACTTTTTCTTTGACATGTGCTATAAGACCTTGTTTCTTGCCATATTTCACGATTCTAGGTCAACGGGAAGTACCCGTTCGGTCTTATTAAAAAACCTGGTTTAAACCTTGTCGAAACTTAGTCTTGGTTTAAACCAGATGCTCTTTTACTTGTGTTAATACACACCCTTGAAAATGACATGTGCTATAAGACCTTGCTTCTTGCCAAATTTCATGTTTTTAGGTCAACGGGAAGTACCCGTCCGGTCTTATTACAAAACCTGGTTTAAACCTGATGCTCTTTCACTTGTGTTAATACACATAGATAGAGACAGCGTCAGGTTTAGACTAACTTTGGACCATGTTTTGTAATAAGACAGTATAAGTTTTGATTCCCTTGTGAAATCGCAAAATATGCAACATAAACTTATAATTTTTTTACAGCAGGAAGAGAAAAGACTAGTTGGACCCGAGTTTCCGAGGAAAAAGTCTTGACAGACGTTCCGTTTTCCTTTTTGAGGTGCGGAACCCTAAAATTTGGCCCTAACTATAGACTTCAGACTACCAAGATAGACTTACTTAGGTATCAACCGTATCGCAAATCAAACATGTCTAAGAGAGAGTTATCAGTTACGCGAGTTGTCACAGCCACAGTGCTGCAAATGGCGAACATTGTTGATGCGTCACGAATATTCACGTACCATTACGAGTCTGTTCGATCGGAGAAAATAAGGTGACTTTTTTCGAACATTAATTCGTGCTAATTTATTGGATGTGAATAAGCACAGACATAAATTTGTGTATATTAAATGTATACATACATATATTGTCATACCAGCAGTCAGCACCTTCTGTTGGTCATGGGCCTTCGCAATAAGGGAGGATTTGGGTCGTCTCCCACCACGCTCCCTCGCCGCGCTGGTTGGTACGTCAATGATGAGTGCATCAGAGCATTGTGCTTTTTAAGGTTCCGCACTTTCAAAGGAAGACAGAATACTTTAAGAAGAAACACTAAGTTCGAGAGATTTTCAATAATAGGTACATATTTGTAAAATGTCTTGCTGTTACGCTCTGCCCCCGAACAAAACGAGCTGAGCGCGATAGAGACAACTGCAGGTCTCACAGAAGATATTCGTACCTATGAAAAGTACACAAAACAGACGTTTTGTAGTCCCATGATTTCTGCTTTAAATCTAGACCGATTTAATTACTTTTTGCATTATAAGATAAAATCAGTCTGTTCAATATTTTAATACAGCAGTGAATCAGAAAATACAAGAATAAATGACATTAAAGTTTAACTAATAGACGTGAATTTTTATTGTCTACAAAATTACAAAAATACGTTTTTATTTATTTTGCACTCCTTCTATTTTATTATTACTCAGTAATTACACCCCCTGTCTTCCTCTTCAAACCGAAGCACAGTAATGCAAGTACCGCTGTTTAGGTGCTAGCAAAAAAGATAGATTTACCCGTACAGGCGACTGAAGTACTTCTGAAGTTCTGGGTCTCTCTGGTCGCCAGGGTTCACCGCGAGCAAGGGAAGGTGGCTTGAGTTGTTTGTTTGAGACCATTCCGAGTTGTTGCTTAATGGATAGACATTAAGTCCGGATCAGCATAGATAAAATTGGGCGAGCATTTTCTGAGTAAAGCCGATGAAGTCACAGGCAAATATATAATAACACAAACATCCATAAATGGAAAGAAAAGGTAATCACATCACAAGGTTCATCACAAAATTTACAAATATTGGCGTCGATGTCTCGAATAACTTGATGAGACGTCGTTGTTTTACACTAACTGTACTTACAAGATTATGTCTTACGTACGAATTATTCTCACACACTCTCTCACAGAAATTCAAAAAGCATCGATTCTAGCATACCAAATGCAGCAATTGCTTGTAAATCAGCACAACGATCACGTATGGCGAAAGTCGTGGTTGTTGCCGTCGAACACCAGTCCTGTTAGTTGGCTTATAACTTTGGTGCTGTGCGCAAGTATTCTTAAGGACACTTCTTTGATTCATAAAGTACCAAAAATCACGGTGTGTTGGGACAGTTAACCTGTATCTCTAACGGATTTGCCACACTCGGCTTGGGTATCGGCAAAGGGACCATCAGAATATCACACGTAAGTCATGCCGCCTCAACAACATTTAACTTCAGAATTCGGCAAATTTCTTGCACCCACTGCTGCTGACTCTACCGTCAAAAAAGTCCCCACTATCACCCACAATCTACTATCACCAATTAGCTTTATTAGGCTTCCTATTGAAACCAATTTAAAAAAAAAAGAGTTTTACGGAGGTAACGATCGTAACTGGTTACGTATGAGGACGAAAAAGTATTCGATCGCATCTGGTTACGAAGCTCCAGTTTCGTACGCGGCCGAAAGGAATATTGTTACAAGAACTGTCATGATTTTTATTGTTTTCTTTTTTTCTTAGAATAACACTGACTTGACTTGAATAACATATCTAGATCCTGTCTCTCTTGATACAATTAAACTTGTCAGATACAAAAGTTGATGAATTACATAATATATCTCATCTGGATCCTGGTCTCTCTTAATACCTTCAGGTCTATCAGATAAATTATTTATGAAGTCACCTGGATCCTGCCTCTCTTAGTACATTTAGACTGTCAGACTGCTCGGATTAACAAGTAGATCAATCTTGTATAAGTTCCATAATAATATGGAGTCTAGAGGTGCATGATTAAGTTGTAACGCAGTGTCTGTCTACCGACATCCAAAAATATTTTTGTCGTGAACTGTTGCTTGACTTCGAATGACTCTAATATTTTGTGTTGCTTTAAATTTGCCTTGTCGTTGCTGAGCGGCTTTGTTGTTAATGATGGGCTATTATAACTCATTTGCCATTAATGGAGGAGCTCGGATGGAGTGATTCAGTTTCCAAGCTTGCTATGCAAAACAGGCGCAAAGTTGTCGAGTTACGGAAAATGAAAAAGAAGAATCAATTGCCATAGCAGAATGGGTTCCATTCCATTGTTATTTGGATTTGTTTCCAATTTAAATCTTTTTAGAAGAATTCCTTTGATATTGTTTAGTATGGCCTATTGAAGATAGTTGATAAGCCATTAGTCATTTCAAATTTACGAGACTGCACTCGACTCGGGTATTGGTAGATTGTCCTGATGTTTTAGGAGGAAGCCACCCTATGCCCAACAGTGGGCGTAGGACTCAGGTTAGGAAGATAATGATAAAATCACTCTAAGTATTATGCGTGCATTCGCTTGTTATGAAATTGGTACCACTTACTCCGCCCTTCTACATAGGCCTTACACCTGGACTCGTTAAAGCAAACCAATAATTATGACTTATTATATCCGTTGCTATTAAGTTTCAAACTGATGACGTCATTACCGCAAGTAGTTTAGCTAAAATAACACAGTTCAAACTATACAAATCTTTGTGAACAACGTCGTAAGATCGAATTTGGAAAGCTTAACTCCTATCAATTACTCTTCCGCATTACGTTTTTACAAAAGACGTAACAGTTCTATGAAATGTCAAATCACATTACATGTTTAAGTAAGTGAAATGAAATATTGAGTAATGATAGCGACAAAGTAGTTCAGCGGGATGATTATTGCTACGAACAAATAATTTGTTCGTTTGATTATTCATTATACTAATGGTGCAACGAACAAATTATGCAACTTCGGTTTTGTTCTGTCTTGCCAAGTTATTGCGTATAATGACGTTCCTTCCCGTCGATATCATCAAAGATCATAGTTTGACTATACTCGTACTTCCAGAATTACTCAACGTCCGCATTCTTAATTTTCGAAAATTGATAGATTTAATAAAATGTATTAAACAACGTAACTTAACGTCAACTTTTCTGGTAATATGACTTTCATCCCTCCTCATAGGCATGTGTTGAGGAGGGATGAGATTAATATATTACCAGAAGAGTTATGGGCATAAACGTGAACGGCCATAAGAGAAGCTAAGAAAGTGCGGAAGAGCTAAGAAAGCGGGGATGGAAATCTAGGTTTATGTGAAAAAGGATATGCATGCGGAGAATATTAGTGCTGAGATGATGTATGATAAGAGATGAATGGTAGAAGAAAAGATATTGCACCTACGCCACATAAGTGGGAACGGATAGGGTAAGGATAGATGACCGTAGGCAATGTAGCGATTTAAATGTAGACACATTTGTCACAGTTAAAGCTTATTAGCTAGTAAAAAAGACTAGGGCAATTTCAGACTCTAAGCGCAGAAGACGGAGACAATTCTAGTGCTAGGCTGCTTACACAACTTCCATTCTTAAGATATATATGTCTTGTAATACTAAATTTTTTGAGTAATGAGCATAGGGTTAATAAATATAAGGTGATTAGTAAAACGAGTGAAATGTCAAAATATGTGGTTTAATCCGGCAAAGCCGACAAAAGGATTTCTTTCTTATCCAAGGGAACACAATATCAGTGGCGCACTGATTGCAGCCTACGGCTGCCAATCAGTGGTGAGGATTTGTATCACTAATATTATTAAACTAGTATATGGTACAGGTTCTTTGCACGATTTGATCGATAACGCACTCGGTAATTTACTCGCTAAGGACGGTAGAATAATGTTTTATAATTCACTTATTTATATGGAGTGGACTCAGCTGTAATATTTGGGGAGATCCCGCTCCGGAGACACCACAGGCTCCGGGCCACCGGACACTGGTGGTAGAAGAGAAGTCGGGGCCACCGGGTTCAGTAGTTGAGTCTGACTCCGGGGTATTCAATAATCACGGGGTAAGGGAATTCCTCCTGAAATATTACACGAATAGGTATGAGCAATCACTATAAAAAAATTGCAATACAAGTAAGTAGGGGTAACTGATGAGAATATTAGGAATATTATGGTAATGTGGTTTAAGTTATTTTAAAGGTCAATGTTCACCGAATGGCTGGCAATCATGTAGGATAACCTTACAATTAAAAATATGAAATCTAAGAACAAATTTAAGACACTACCACAGGAATCGATCTCAGAAAACGGTAACGTACCTGTCGGAGGAAAGTGGGTCTGCCTGGCTGTGCTGGTAGATTGCTGGCTGGTGTCTATTTTAATGACGCTACACTGTGTCGTACGTGCTTCAAAATCATATGAACGAACGGCTGAAAATTTAGAAAGCAAGGATTGAAATATCGAAAAGGCGTCATAGGAATAATATAATCATGAACATAACTTACGTAAAATGGGTTAGAGGCCTTTATATGAAATTGAGTAAATCCAACTGTGTGGAAGATTAGGTGTTCGCTTATCGATGCTTGCTGAAAAGGAATACCTGGTTAAAACGCTGCGCTGAATACGAGACAATCAATTAAAAGAATCAAAATGAAGAATTAACCATTTCACGGTGTGATACTTACAGATTTGTTTTAATAAAATAATTTAGGCTATCTAGCCAACAGACACAAGCGTTCGACCGTCAACGTCAAAACAGAAAATATGGCTGTCTCGGCTCAGCCAGTCCACACTCCACAGACTAACTATTCTGAGATAACATAGACTAATAAACATAGATAAAAAAACCAAGTAAACTATCGATATTTATTGAATTAAAAGTTCCTGAACTAAATTTGAAAATAATCAAAGACACGATATACATAAAACTATTATAACCCAAGGCGCGTTCAATGTTTTCTGAATTTAGATAAAAAAAGGTAACTAATACATGGAAATGTCACTAGATGGCAGTAGGAACCTGATTAGAAATTTCCTGTAGGGAATTTTATGTTACAGTCTGTCACTATGTGTCCCCAGCGCAGTAAGCCAGGTTTTTGCTTAAAGCCAAACATACAAAACTGTTCGCGCAAAGCTTATAATTACAAAAACATTACAAATAACACGATAGTGCAATTGGAAACCTTATGATGATATTAATACAAAGAAGAATTTGAAATATAAGTGGATACTTAATGCAAAATATTGGTAGATAATTAATAGCAAGAAAATAAAAATATAATAATATGACGCTACGTGGTGGTAGATAATTAATAGCAAGAAAATAAAAATATAACAATATTAAAGTTTTACTGTGTAACGTTGTACTTAAATAACGTAAATAAAAATATCAAAATATTATAAAAAACTACATAATCACCATTTTTATTAAACTAAATTATTAATTAACTTAAAGAACAAACATTAAAGCTATTTCTTAATTACATATCATGTCAAATACCTTCTTCACCAGCGACTTAAAGGATTGTACATATCCCCCTGAATACAAACATGCCTACCATCTTCTAAGAAAAACGCTCTTCATCAAACGACTTCAAACATGTTATATAGTCTTCTGGATAACTCTGTCATTTAGAATTAATCTCACTTCGTTACCTTCAAGTCAAATTCTGAATTCATAACTGACCAGTCATGCTTGATTCTTAACCATTCACTAACGTTTAGCTCACTGCACGTTTGACGTTTTCAAATTATGTACATAAGAACTACTAACGAATCCTTTCTGGGTACTTGTTGTTATAGAGTCTCACTGAGAAGAACGTTGTTACGAATTACACCCCAATATTGTTCTTTCGTAACAATACAACTACTTTTCATTTAATGAAATCCAACGTACTATTAAAACGCAGCCACTACTTGGTCGTGTAATCGCTGCGATCATCGACATAAACAACATTGGCTCCCAAAGCCTGTAATGAATCATCTCTAATCACTCCGACAATGGTGCAGCCGCACGCAACATCAACAAAAACCTTCGGGCATATTTATTGCTCGCCTCTACTTATCTATCAATTAATTCTTTGCCGCTTGGCATATTTTTTCAGTTAAAATAATGCTTGAATTAATGCAGTACGTTACTTTCCCCACTCTCGACGCCAGGGAGGAAAACTGCGAAAGTTAGTTGTTCAGAGCGCGCTCGGTAAACGCGCGCACATACGCACGATTCGGACCTAAAACGAGTAAAGCACGATTAAGTAATACGAACGTTTAAAAATAGAAGCAGCGAGTGACATCCGACAGTGTCGAATAGTGAACTAACTCTAGGGTTCTAAATTTAAACCGCATACCGAACGGAAATTTAGAACGGCCCAACGGATTGCATTCTAAATTTAAACGTGAGTGCAGCTGCTAGTGTGAACTTTGTTCGAAGGGATTCCACTTTCTTCGGGGAAAGAAATTGTTTCGTGGCGGCCCGTCCCGTTAGCTGCTCGAGTTTTGATCTGACAGTTGTCTCATAAAGTAGGCTTTCGTCTGCTGCGCCGTGATCGCAAGGCGTGGTCGCTTCGATTGTTTCATAATTGCCATTGACAGTGAAAGTGTTTGCTATTAACCTATTCGATTCTGTTTGTAAATATTTTGTATTGTTTTCCGCGTGTGTTACCGTAACACTTTCACTGCTCTTTAAGTTGTTGTTGAATACTCGTGGTTGTTGAGAAACTGTATTTGAGCTTAATGTTGTCTATGTTAAATTATGACTATTGTGCAAATTACGTCACAAATTGCGTGCAGTAGATACACCGGATTATCGTCAGGTCTTATGTCATCAAAACTAACAATCGCAATTTAGTGCTTAGGTGTTTGAAAATATTCTTCAGATTTTTTAAAAGACAGACGCATAAGAAATATTTGCATAAGTTAGCTGTTGATTAATAAACATGTTTGCTTCAATCAACAGTTAATTCTTAGTTCTATAAATTAAAGTGCATTTTTACATTGACATTGACATTAGGATAGGAAGTTACTTATATGTTTTTTATTCATCAATACATGTTCTTTTACAACTATAAAAGAGATCTCCCAGTGCAACAGATTGCATTTAATGAGGTAAGAAAAATTTACAATTGTGCCGTGTTTAGCAGCAACAACTCAATCAGAAGAGATGAAGATATTGACGGTGTCGTGTTCAATACCTATGTCTGTATTCAACTCATAGCATCTCTTAAAAATTTATTTTGATTCTTAAAACTCATAATTTCATGCTTATTGTCGCTAACAGAACTATAATGTTGGTTTGATTAAGAGGCTGAGTAACGCTAACGACCTTGAGACATGAGTTTCTACTGGATTACGGGCGCGGTGCGCTATTGAAATTGAGCGAAAAAATAAATATATTCTTTTTAAAAAAACTACTAACTTATTTGAAGATATGAAACATCAATATTATCAAATTAAGTGTATCGAGTTAATTACCTGAAAATCATTAAATAACCTTTGTTAAATATGTCGAATTTTCTTCTGGAAGCTGTTTTTGATCGGTGTCTTTGGCAATTTTTTTAACGAGAAATTTTGATTTAAATTTAATTTGGGGAATGCGGTGAACTGAGGCTCGATTAGCTCAGTTCAAAGAGTTCGTCTCAGTTCACCGCAAGGAGAAGAAGCTGTTCCGTTTCTTCTCCTTGCGATGTGGATCCTCTCGTGCTTCGCGTAGGGGTGTAGTAAAATTGCAAATAAAATTATAGCGCGCACGCGTCCGGACCATTAGTGTAAGCGTTCGCGTAACGGAGAAAGTATTCCTGGTTGGACGTTTTTAATCTGGAAAGGAAGAGAACTGTCGGACGTGTACTTAACGGTATTCATAAATTAATTTATGGATCTTTAATTCCAGACTTCCAACTTTAAAAAAACAATTAGCACCCATATTTTGGAACCTTGTGATGATCCTAGGTGGCGAACTTTTAAGTGTCAAAGTGTCGAATTCGAGATTATTGGTAAAATAGTAATACTTAATTGATATGTAGAGCGTGTCGGTGGCGCTGTGGACTCAGCACTTGCCTTCCAATCGGGAGGTCCGGGGTTCGAGACCGCCATGTACCAGTTTTTTTTCGTTTCGAATTTCATATGTACATTTATGTGACGCTCCTACGGTGAAGGAAAACATCGTGAGGCAACCTGCATACATCTGCGAAGAAATTCAATGGTGTATGTGAAGTCGACCAATCCGCACTGAACAGCGTGGTTGACTAAGGCCTAATCACCCTAATATAGGGTAGGCTCAAGCCCCTTGGTGGGGACGTATATGAGCTGTTGTGATGATGAATTGATATACTATCAACTCAAAACTCTTAGTGAACTTTTATGATCGGCGGCGTGTCCAAATCCAAAATATTGTGTCGCGTACTATCGATGGCACGTGTACCATTAGTTCGCTATCCCTGACCTAGGGGATCACAAGGGTTACCATTCTCCAAAGAAAGTGAAAGTGACTAGAAACAGTGCACACTAATCTAGTATCTACTTTATAACTACTGAAAATTATTTATTTGAGATAATCTGAAAAACTCAGATTTTACTATTAAACAGAATAACACTTGCCCGATCCGAGGATCAATTGAGATCTCGTTTTTAGACCTAGTTACCAAAGACCAAAGAGACGCTTAATAACTTAAATAATTTAAGCGGATGTACACGTGATAAACGACATAGTCATATTTAAGGAAAGCACACCATATATTATGTTTATCTCAAAGAAAACTTGTCTTTACACAACTTGAATCTTCGCGTGTTCGGAGCCGGTTCTGGATATTTTCACCTCTTTTCCACTATAAATGCATGCTAGCATAAATGTAATTTCTCAAATTTCTCTGAACTATGATATAATCTTTGGGAATGTTCGCCGTAGTTTTTGTGCATCGTTAAACTTTTGATTGCCTGTCGGCTTTGAATACCTTTATATTGTCAATTTTAGAACTAAGTAAATTATATGTGGAGGGAGACCCAAAACAAATTGTAGCATTTATACCTACAACAGAGGTTTTGCAAGTATATACATACATCACATTCGACTCATCATTCACATTCATACACGGATAAACCTAAAATTATTATAATTTATTATCTGGGCAAGGGCGGGGGAGATGATTTTTAATTTTAGAAAGGGGGCGCGTGACAAGTAGGTACTAACATTTACAATGAGCTATGTCATCATTACTATTCATAGCACTATTTGTTATATATGTTGCGGGTAATACTAGAAGATTCAGGAAGCATAGGACTACCCGGGTAAAACTAGTATTACCCAAGCCTTTTGGGTAAAGTCCGAATATTAAATCAAACTTAATTCATATCCGCTGTTTACCCATACACACGTTCACGCCAGGTCTAACCAACACTCGCATGAACGGGGGTGCAGAGGGCGCAGCCTCCTTGCTCGGGGGAATCAGAAGGCCGAAGACCCCCCCACAAGGAAAAAACTTATTGGATAAAACTGAAATCTGTAGGTGTAAGGTTAGACTAATGGCCGATTTGACCAACCATAACTTAGCTTAGGAAGCCCCTAAGACGTATGCTGTCACTTTTTGTCTTTAATGAAAAGAATGTGACAGCATGCTACCTAAGAGTCACCTAAGCTAAGAAGAGGTTGGTGAAAATGGCCATAAGACATTGTGACTTTACACAGCGGAGCCAGTGAAGCGAGCGGAGCATCAGACTGCATGCTGCATGCTTGCTTGCACGCTGAAAGCTTGTCTACATCCTTACTTGCATGCTTGCTACGGACTTTACCCAAAAGGCTTGGGTAATACTATTTAGTTTTACTCGGGTAAACCTAAGCTTACAGCATTTTTGGCATTACCCGTAACATATACACATTTCCTTACGTTGTAACGTTTTTTACGTTCTTTAGGGAACTCATTAAAATTCAGGATAGAAGTAGCCTATGTTCTTCCTCAGGGCTTAAGCTATCCCTATACTACATTTCATTAAAATTGGCTCAGCAGCTTAGGCGTGAAAGCGTAACAGACAGACAGAGTAACTTTCGTATGTAAAATATTAGAAAAGATGAATAGTAATTAAATGTACTGTAGACCACAAGTCAAGCTTGTCAACGTATGACTGCAATTGCAGGGAGTTCCTTTTACAGTAAGCAAAGGCACCTATTTAAATATAAATTACTGACAAAACAAAATAGAAAATAAATCACAGGTCACATCATATGAAATCACCAACCGATTCAACACACGCACAGGTATAAGTAATCGCAGATGGTCACCCTCATTAACAACCTGTACTTATGTAAATATCTACGGTTTGCCAAGAAACAAGCTCAGCTTAGTATGGGAACTTCTGGTAACTATGGTGTTTAATACTTTAAGATGTTCTCGATTGTATTTAATTAAGCTAATGTAAACTTTATTGAGTGATTAATAAACTTGTTATTATTATCTTTTCACAAATGTAAGTATAGCGGCAAACTCCCGTATTTGACTCTTACGTCATCTTCGGAAAGAAAAGGAGCTTCGACACATGTATTCTAATCCGTCACCACTCAGACAGGACAACTGATAAGGATATGCTTCTTATTAAATTATTTGACTTGGATGTAAGGGAGCTTTGACTATAACGAAACATCGAACAAAACCCAAGCTAACCTCACTTGCTCTCGGTAAACCCTACTGAGTCAGTAGTACCTACTGACCCGCGGGTATTCGGCTTGATAAGGCCATAGTTTAACAATTGTTAAACTGTGGTAAGGCTACTTACTGTACTTACCAAACTGTTCTCCATTTTCGTTGAAACAACTCCTTGGGCTAAGCCTATGACCAGCAGTAAGCGTGTAACAGTTGAGCCTGTTTTTTATGACAAAAACAATTTCTTTCTCAGTAGTTCCTTATGTAGTTCCTTTAAAGGAGCTAGTGATACTTTCACGTCACGATAGTCCCTTCAAGGGACTCAAAACTACTGACAAAGCTACTATGCCGATTACAAAAAAAAGATTACAAAAAAATTTAAATACCCATTGAGTATCATTGCAAATCAGATTTATTTTTAACAGACTTCAAAAAAGCAGGCGGTTTTTCAATTCGTCGCGTTTTTTTATGTTTATGTTACGTGATTACTCTGGCAATTGTTAACCGATTTTCAGAATTCTTTTCCTATTCGATAGAGTATACTCCTGAGGCTGTCCTATTGTCACCAAAGTCAGGGTCTGATGATAGGATCCCAGGAAAATCCCCCTAAATTTTATAGGCATTTATTTTATGTTTCATGTTTTTATACTGAAGCTATTCAGGTATTTGCGTCTGCTAGTCATGAGCCGAGCTGATGATGGAAGGATCCTTAACATTTAGGAGTTGTGGTTAGTTTTTTAAATACAATAGGCACGTATTGACCCTTTTGTATTCGTTGAAGTTGGCTTTTAAGTGTTTTCGAAGTCGGTTTTTATTTCTTGTAAAAAATATTTCTTAGATAATGATCCTTCCAAACATAGCTTCTCAGACCAACAAGCTTCAAACTAGGTTAGACCAGATTACAAATCACTATCAGAATTTGATAAAAGAGCTTGTTGAAAATCATTGCACGCTTTATCAATTTTAAAATGCACACATAACACAAGACAACGACGTTTAGAACAGTTTAACGGTACGCATTGAACAGCTAACGTTGGGCCCCGACTTACTTTCAAATTTTACTGTTAACTTTTACATAACATCCGTAACACGTTCTTTATATTGTTTTAAATCGTTAGGCAACTGAAGCTCAAATTTAATTATTTCACAACACCTCGATTTGCCTCCATTTAGTCTGACTCTTTATTTATGCTTGCCTCATCGATAATTAGTTGCTCCGCTTGATCAGGTTTATTTTTAATTCCTCTCTTTGTTTCATGAGCTACTGTCTACGTATCAATAGTTGTTGTGCTTAAGTAATCGATTATATCATTATTTACACAATCAACTTTACAAAATCGAAAGGCTTTATGCGAAAAAGAGAAGATGCATAAGATTAATTAAAATAATTGGGTTTAGAAACTGAATTTTACGAGTATTATTTATTGATTTATTGTATCTTTATAAGACAACATTAAAAAAGATGTTTATCTTCGAAAGGCGAACTTAATGCCTATGGCATTCTCTCCCACTCAATCAGTAAATGTGGGAAAAATTGTTGACGGTGTGTAAATTAATAAAAAAAACATTAAACGATGTTTGATACAGAAACAGTTATATTTTTTACATCAATAGATAACTATATAAATAATTATGATCATACTATCACATAAATGCAATAGACTAGTCGTATATGTATATTCTCAGATGTTGGTATATTAGTATTACTTTAATCAAGTGATTAATCCAGAATTACTTAACAGAATTGTTATAAAAATACCTTCTTAATAATAGAACTCGAAACTGTTACTACGATTATTACATCAGACAGATTATCACGCTCAAATTATACGCGATAATGTGTAAATAATATAAATATTGTTTGTATTTTCAAATATTTATATCATTTTACAGACAAAACATTACTTAATAAATGAGAATAAAATCAGTTTTTCTCCTAAGCCATGTTAATTATGGAAATTTTAATCAGTATTGACTGATGATGATAGGATGACCCTATTTTACTAAATGGATGTTTCAAAAGCTGTCTAATTGAATGGTAGTGAAACTACTTTTACTCGCCACATAGTGAGATGATGAAAATGAATATTAATATTCCAAAATGCGGTTAAAATAGTATTTGTATAGACATAGTTGTCACTTTTCACGGTGAAGGTTAACATTTCCGCAAAGTGCCGTAACCGATGAATATTGACTAAATTTGTTTCACTTGGATGAAATATTTAAATTTTGTTGCTGGTGATTGAATAGATTTTGTTATATGAACTAGAATTTTGATTGACAGCGTTGTGCCGCTAAATATCGCATAGACTTGTGAATTGTTAAATGACTTTAAAGTTAGTTAATATTAGAATATACGTATTAAGTCAAGATATCAATTATTGTTGTCTGTCAAGTGTTAACGTGTAAACTTTATAAATTACCTTATTGTAAATCTAAAATAACGTTGAACTTGATTTCGTTTTGTTTTTATTGCTTGAGACAGAAAATAAAAACAATGTCTTTTGGTAGAACACTTACGGTCTTATTACAAAACCTGGTTTAAATTTAGTCTTGGTTTAAACGTAGTGCGCTTTCACTTGTGTCAATATACATAGATAGAGACAGCGTCAACTTTGTCCTGGTTTAAACCAGGACTAACTTTAGTCCATGTTTCGTAATTAGACGGCTGCTGTTCTTTTTTTTCGATCAAGATTATTGAACGATGAATTTAATAATCTTCACACATGATCATCATCATCACAGCCCATATACGTCCCCACCGAGGGGCTCGAGCCTACCCTATATTAGGGTGATTAGGCCTTAGTCAACCACGCTGACCCAGTGCGGATTGGTCGACTTCACATACATCATTGAATTTCTTCGCAGATGTATGCAGGTTGCCTCACGATGTTTTCCTTCACCGTAGGAGCGTCAGACAAATGTACATATGAAATTCGAAACGAAAAACACATTGGTACATGGCGGGTCTCGAACCCCGACCCCCCGATTGGAAGGCAAGTGCCGAGTCCACTGCGCCACCGACGCTCTTACCGGCTTCGTTCTCTATGATAATATGAAGGAACTTGTTCTTTTTGCTACACCACTACAAATTCCATGTTGATTTTCTCTTATCTTATCTTATTTTGGACCCTTGAGAATCTTTTGTGCTGTCCCTGTTTCCTTGTTTATGAGTTGCTATCACCATTTATGGACCAATCGAGTTCACCCATAAGCTTCATAATTGGTCGGGGTGGGATAGCCTTGTAGTCCTCAGGTTTTGAATATCCTATCCCGAAGATACTCATTCTCCTGCGAGCTAGGGAATCGCAGTGGCACAAAATACGTTCTGCCTGCATTCATTGTGTATTTGTTGAAGTTATTCAGGGCCATGAACAGCTTCGCGTGCGCCATTCTTTTCTGAGTGACCCATTCAGTTTGGTGTCTTCTCCTTACCTGATCTCTAATAACAGACTTCATTGAACATTGTTGATTTTCTCTTACATTGCCAAGTCTGTGTTCTGTTTCGAACGGTCACGTGTTTCGTGTAAAGGTGTTATTTTGAATCGTTTAATTCTACTAAATCAATATTCTTTACGTACTTGGCTAACCCTCCATTTGTTTCTATCTCTCAAGTGTACACATGCTAACACGAGCATAACCAAAAGGTAAACTAAATGCCTATTAAATTCTTTCCAGACCACAGACAGCGCGGATTTCCTGGCGACGCGCGCTCACACTGCGGCGGTCATACCAGGGAAGCCGGCGGCCAACCCGCTGCAGTTCGTCCGGGTCGGCCCCGCGGACCTAGGCAGCAGGGCGAGGGAGCAGCTCAGGAGGGCTGAGCTCGCCAAAAAGACAGAACCGTCTAGGATCGAAACACAGGAAGATTGGCAGTCGGTGAGTTCGAAGTAAAGACTCCATGTACTAGTCCGCATTGTCAGCATCTTACGTTGACTACCATTCCAACGCGGACCAATTATTAAGATATTTGGCAACTCATTTCTTAATAAAAACTTCGACGTACGAGGTGGGGTAAGAAATACCCACACACACTTTAAAGATCTGTACTGTAACTCACTTGGTGATCACCACCGGACTGACTTAGTAACACTGATTGGAGCGGGTATACGTCGCAATACCCGCTACTAAAAATTTGAACTTCACCGTCTTCACAGTTTTAAAATTATTGCTGGACTGGGGTATGCCACACCACACTTGAATCACAGAGAGTTAAAAACGGAACTCCAACACACGTATTCCCTCTTTCTTACAATCACGGCCACGGGTCTCAGAAGCACCTTGCAGGTTGGCAAGGCGAGGGTGGCTGCAGTGCAGCGCATATTTCCTAGCCATCTTCGCATTTGGACTGCACTTCCACCTTCCATTAGATGGAATGAAGTCACTTGTTAGGTCCACTATAAAAAAACGATACAACCGTTCTGAACTTATGAAGTTACTGCCTATTTCAGGGGTGTTTGATATAAATATTGATGTTTATAATATAATTTTAAAAACATACAAGTAATATAATTTTATTTCATATAATAACTGACTAAATATAATAAACATTGGATATAATTTAATATTCTTTAATTTCATGTGATATAATGAACATTTGATATAACACTTTTTTGACAATACCAGATGATATAAAAAAGATTTTATATTACGCCTGTTCGTTTGCAATGCATTTATTAACTTGCATGCAAGCAAGCAAGTATGGTGTAAGCAAACATACAGCTTGCAGACAAGCATGTAGCATGCAAGCAAGCAAACACAAACATGTAGCATTCAGGCAAGCATGTAGCATCTAAGAAAGCTCGATATCAAATGAATAATATACGAATTGTTGTTATAGGAAGTATCATTAGACAAAGTAAAAATTATAATTATCCAATGAACGTTATTTGCAATTAGATCATTTGTAATTATAAGAACTGAATCTCACCCCTATTTCGGAATATGTGTTTCGAAAGGCACGTTAAACGTGGGGCCTGAAGGCCACTAATACACTACCTACTGCTGAAGCATTACTTTCGACCAATCAGAACGCCAAATTATCACGACGTCGAAGATTGAAAGTCATCTTTTTCCTCCTATTGGTCGGCCGCAACGGTTCAAATTCAGTTCGGCTGTAGGTTATATACATGTAGTAGAATTGAACCTCTGCTCTCGTTCCGATCGTTCACCGTCCCATCGGACTATGCAAATGAAGGTACAGAGAATGCACTTGTGCGCTCACCTTTGTGCACTACAACAGTTCCTGCTCAGCTAATATCTGTTGAGATGCAGAAGTCCAAAAAATTGTTTAAAAGGACTATGATTACGGTTACTTTATTGACCCCCTCCGTGGTCTATAGTGATTGAGATTAGCCGAAATTATTCTGGAGGTCCGTGATGAGAAATTTTTCTGCTTGATGTGGTTGGTGGTGGGGCTTCTCAGCCCGCCTTGCCAGCTATCACCGCCTAACCTAAGTTTGTCGCCATAATAACAATTAGATTTGTTGTGTTCCGACAATTAGAGGTAAGATAACCAGTTCCTTAATTGATGAGGAGTCCAGGGAAGCTCGCTCCCCTCTTCGGCCTTGTCGTTACTTACCATCAAGTGAGATGAAGATCTTCCCTGGTGTATGTAAAACAATAGAAGTAAGGGTGTGCAAGAGCTTCCCTGGTGTATGTAAAACAATAGAAGTAATGGTGAGCTTCCCTGGTGTGTGTAACAAGTTAGGGTAGACATAAGCACACCCCAGACACTCCATACAACGTTCGCAAATCAATTACCTATTACTACTACTTAGACAAATGACGTTCATACACGCGCAAATGTGTGCGTGGAATCTAGTAGGGCTGAGTGAGCGGTTATCAATCGCAATGACGCGGGAAGTGCAGCGACTGCCTTCTCTTTCACCCGCATAGCGCTGTCTCTGTTATCGCCCGGCGCTCGCGTCTACTCGTCCGAGCGATCGCGCGCGCCCTTGTTTACGTGTCAGTGATGTCTACAGGGAAGTGCCGGCTAGGACGAGGTATTTGAAATGAGTGCGAGGAGGTGAGTGGCCGTTCTGTACGTAGTACTATTATCTATTCTGTGACATAAGCCTCCAAGGATCTCCACACCCATCGCATCCAGTGGCTTTCCGCGACCATCACAGCGATGGCCTCATTTTTTTGCCTTGCCTTTCTATCAACTTTACTGTGACTCTTTTAGATAGAAATTGCACTAGCCAAGGAAATTGTTGAACCGTTGACAGCGTTGTCACTCCTTATGACAACATATAATCTACAATCATTGTTTTCTTCTTTCCTGACTTGTTAACCCAGAATTCTTTTCTCGCTAACTCTGTAATTTAATCTATTTATCGCAAATGAAACTGAATTAGCTATAATAAGACATAACTAATAATCACCCACTCCACTAGAACGGTTACTGTGATCTATAGTCTCTTCAAAGCTATTATAACTTAAATCATTTTGCCTCCTACTTGTAGCCCACACTCAATCCGTGATAATTGTTTATTATTATTTTGATTGGTGGATGCATTCTTGAACACGTGTCAAATTAACTGCTAAGTGATTTTCACTCAAATACCCACTAAACAGTTTTAGCTAGATCACAGGTAAGTAATGACTTTGGATTATAATTTCCCGGGCTCTCTTCAATCTTACTTTAATCATGTGGCGTATAATTCATTTGAGACTTGGATTCACTGAGAAGCTTTATTTTGTCAAATACGTCGTCGTCGTTTGTACAGTAAGCTCCTTAACAAGTTATACTGAACTGATTGACCTGTGGACCGTTCTTATGTCGCTCGTAATAGTGGCGGTTTTCGTAGTGCAAATGTATAACTTGAATGGGAGCTTACTGTACATTATAATAACAGACTAATGGCCTAACACCATATATACGAGTATTCTCCGCGATTACTGGAAACCGCATCTGCCTTTTGCGTAATTTTAAAGCTCCAATCTCAATGTTATGTTTACTCCAATTTGACACGGATTTGCAATCATCCGACGAGTAGAAGGAATTTGGCATACTGCACTCCACTGGCGAAACGGGTTGGTTTAGTTCTCTTCTTTTCGCTTACAGAGGTGTGATTACGAAAACCAACATTTATAGACCGGGCAAGCCGACCGGCACTTTTTTGGCAACTGTACTACACAGTTTTCTACTTTTAAGTTGAACTTTTCTATAGCACCAATACAGATAGTGGCCGCCCAATTAAAATTTCTTACGCGTCTTCGCGACGTTTGTCATCTCTCTGATTTGTTATTTTTCAAACGACCTTAATTACAGTTCCCTGGAACGAAGAAAGCTAGTTCCGATTCCTCGATAAGGTTAATTGGCTCGGCTCGGCGCTCAACTATAAGGTTTCTTTCCCGAATTGCTTATAATAAGTGTCATTGAATTATTGATGAGGCTTCGCGATTCTTTATGGGCTGGGGCTTACGCGTCGTAAATTCAAAAAGTTTATTAATTGCAATGTAAAATATGGACGTTTTCATGTTGTTTACGACCTTCAAGTTTCTCTCTTAGTTGCTGTGTGGATGCTTTATTGAGATTCAAGTAACCCTTTCAAGGATAATAGAATGTTTTTATTTAACAAAGGAATGGGCTGTGTTTTTTCGAGCTCAACATCTCTTGAAAAGGTATATTTTCTAAAAATTATTGTGCTTACGAAATAATCTCTCACAAATTTCTTTTCTTAAACTGGTTCGGATCTATAAAATCGCAATTTTATAGATGTACCTACTCACTATAATCTTGCCAAAAATATGTATTTTAATTTATAATTTTTATATTATTTTTCTATTTTTATGACGCTGTAGCTCTTTTTGACCTTTATTTCACTGGATTACAACATGATAAGGCTGATGGTGAAAGAGAATTTGCCACATAAATACACTATTAACTGTCGAATCCAATCATTAGAAACGAAATTACTCTTGAACTGATAATGGTAAAAAAATTACACTCGGCATTCAAATTCAACAATCTCTATTCAACATACGCCTTCACAGCCTCTTGACGACAAAAACAGTTGAAAAAAGTTCTCCCCACCACCGATGTTATCGCTGAATCGGAAATATTTTCTTTACATCATTTTTGTGTACATTTCCAGTCTCCTTGGTATTCCCGACTGTTCCCCGAACGGAAATACGTCGCGGGACGTCGCCAGCTAGAGAATGCGCCATTTCCGGTCTCTCAGAATGGCGTTTTTTTCTTCTGACGCTCGCAATGGCATCTAATTAACAGCAATAATGGCACTATAATTCTTGAAGGTGATTATTGTAGCCTTTTGCTCGCGTAGAAAGATTTCTCAAGAGCTCTTGCGTACTAAATGTCAATGATAAATAATTGGGCTGTAAAGTCGGTATTAAAATTGCTTTATTTGCGGTTATCAAGGTCCATGTTAAATATTGTAAAAGATTTCGTGTTTGTTTTAGTATGTAATATAATTTATTGCTTGGAGTCAGCAAGGATTCTCTGATGACTAAAACATGCATTTTTAAAGAAACTTAGCTAGTTAGCAGTTCGCCACCATAGTGCTATAGAGACCTTTTTTGGACATCCGTCCGTGGCGGACTAAGTTATATATAGTGTCACCGCCTTTTTCTTCCGAGGTCGTCTTCAGAGCTAACTAGGGGAGATTACCGCAATCACACCTCTGCGAGAAGATGGAAACTTGAAACAAACCCTACCAACCCATGTGCCCATCAGCGTCATGTAGTAGACCTGTTTACTCCTCGTCCGAGGGGAAACCTGTGCATATCAGTGGAAACGGAGATGTGTATTGGTTGAACCGATGCTGATGATGAAAAAACATCATCAGGTGTGCCTTTAATATCAGAAGATCTATTGACCAGATCCACGATGAATCTAGATAATTAGATACTACTTAAAGATTTACTGAAGATATTTATCTCTCTTTTGTTGAGAACAGACAATTAATACATAGTAATAATGGCGTTGTAATTAAACTAGATTTTAGAATGAATCTTAGAAAAGTCGACGTGCAAAATAAGATATATACCGATTAAACACGCAATGTTTACGTTTTACGCTTTATAGTGTACACATTCAGGGTAAAATATGATTTAATGCCTTTCAGTTAAGATTCAAGATTTAGAAATATTTAAAAGGTTTTATCATGTAAAATCCTTGGCACCAATGCGATATAATAAACTTGAACTGAAGTAATAATGCAACAATTAAATTAATAATTTGCTAAAGTAAAGAATCAGGGTGTAAAAAGTACGCACAAAAAATTTAGTCTATGTTGACTATTGGCATTGAACAAGATTTGCATATAAATCGAGTCATAGAAAAAGAATGCATACGTCCAAAGCTCAAACTGTAAAATCTGGCCTGTTGTCTTGTGTACTTTCTTCATCTCGAGAGTGCATATATGCACGTAGGCTTCTCTTAAGTCTTCACGGGTCTTCCTGACCTGAATGGTTGCCATTCCATTTAATATTTGATGTTAACATGAAAAAATGGTGCGCTGCTTAAGTGGAAAACGGGGTTTTATAGTTGCGATCAGTCAACCTCTTTTTATTACAAAAAAAATGTCATTACGTTGAAATTGTAAATAAACATTTAACAACGACTAACGCAGAACATTGAAAAAGTTGCTAATGTAGCTACAGCGGGAAAAAATGCATAAAATGCATATGCATTCGCCATTTTGGTACAAGATAAATGAGAAATACCGCTTTATTGCTCATCGAACTTGATAGTGGGACAAAATCGGGCATCCTCCTTTGTGGCCACATGACTCACAAGTCGTTCCAGTCTTTGGTAGAATGCGGACGCATAGAATTACCCCACAATCAATATTAAATAATAAATATTGTAAGTAATTATACGTTTCTTTAAGGCCCATAATTCTATGTCACTTGCGCAACAATGAAAATCTGACTGTATTTTTGTATGTAGTCTACAAGAACACAATTATCTAAAGTGAAAGCCAAAATATGGCGGAAATTTTAGAAATTGTATTCGTAAATCACCGTGGTCTGAACAGGGATTTAAAGAAAGGTCGAGCATCGAAATTATATCATGATTATATCCCAGACTAAACAAATATAGTCTTTATAAAATAAAATTTCATGAACAACCAATGAACAAGATAATTTATAAATATGAAAACACAGCTGCAACAAAGCGTAGGTACCGAGGCTAAAATAAATAATATTGTGTTTGTTTATTATTCCCGGCGATTTGTAACGTTTTCAGAACGATATCGTAAATAAATACGACTATTTAAATCAACGTCCGACTAGTTATTTTCAATTGTAAATCAATCGTTGCCCCCAGATTTATCATGGGCATGCGATGAATTTTAATACTATGAAATTGTGTTTCCGCCTATATCGATCTGTCGAGGCGATCTATTATCTCGTAAGTTATTGTAAAGTTTGCGTTTATCGATATTATTACCATATTTAGCAGTAACAATCTGGTTGATTTTTAAGTATTTTCAAATACTAATAATAATACTTCAGTCTGTCTTAATGTTACTTTTTGTATTTTTTTATTGTTACCTATTTTTAGCAAAAAGGTGACGTCTGATTTTTAAAATAAAATTACAGGACAACAAATTACTAAGATAGAGTTACAAAACTAGGTCAGTTTTGTGGAATCGCCTTCATAGAGAATTGCAAGAGAAGCAGCTAACAGCTAGTAACTGACCATTTCTTCACAGAACCTGGACAACTGGAAGTCGTCGCGACGGAAGCGCGTGGAACACATAATCGAGCGGTGCGTAGAAGTGCGCCGGATGGAGAACGAGCCCTGCCAGCCGCGCGCCAAGTCGAAGACCTTCAACGAGATGCTTGAAGAAAGGTCAGTGCATGCTTGTTCGTGGAGGTGTACAGTACGTGTGGCAGAGTAGGCCAATATATAAATATTGTGGAAACCATTTTCTCAATATTTACGTTTCCTTAAGATAGATGACATATGGATTCGGTGAATGTAGCCAACATTTGGCTCGCCATCTACATTGGTCAGCGGGAATGGAAATGCGTCTCGACGAGTGATTTCTTTTCTCCCGATTTAGAATACATTAGCCTTCTAAATCGCTTCTTCTTGCTGTGTGCCATACTGCAAGCAGTGGCGTAGCTGGGGGGGGGGGGGGGGGGGCGTTAAAATTTTTAACTATAGAACAACGAGGCCACACAAAATATAAATTTTGAAGACATCAAGGAATTTGCAGGTGTTTATGCTAGGAAGAAGAGATTTTGAGCATAATACGTTTGTTTATGCTTTAATGTATGACATTCAGTTGTTTTTTAATCAATAAATCGTACTTTATGTAATACCTATTTTTTAATCGTTTTCCATATTGGGGTGACACCACAATTTCCGCCCCGGATGCCACCCATGCTAGCTACGTTACTGACTGCAAGCCAGGTAGGGTGTGTGTGGGTCTCTCATAGAAGGCGGATATTCTCAAGCATTCCCAGTATTCCCACCCAATGTCTGCAACGCCGCTTTAGCATAGTCTGAAATCAATATACGAGTAAGTTATATTAACTTGACTCTCATTATATGATATGGATGCGCGTACATTTCATTGAAATCTAATTAAATACGCACTAAGACCTTAGACTAAATCTGTGCAACAACGATGAATGATAAAATAATAAAACTCCATCATTTCACAAGGAGCGTGTGAACTGAGTTTCTTAACACATATGAAAAGCTGTATCTAATTTGCTTATTAAAAGAATATAGCAACCTATGAATAGATTCTGCACGTCAAATTTCCCAACAGAATCAACAATAATTTGTAAGGTTGTTTAATTATGACGCCCTTTCAACCTGTATGCGTCGATGTCCGATTTCTTTAGACATTAGTAATTATTTTGCTATTTCTATCGCCCACGCGACGTCTCATCAGTTTGCCAAGGTTATGTTTTGGTTGCCGTCATCGCATATATATAATTTTCTCATTACACACATCAGAAACTCACGACTTTATTACTTTATTTCAGATGAGTTTGTCTGTTTTAACGTGTGACTGACAGCATTACAAATTAAAATTATCTTTATGATGTCGAATGTCGCTAATTTGCAGGTGAATTAAAAATTTTAAATGGCTTCATCTGGTGTCTATTGTTTCATTTATAATAGTTTCCCGTATTTGCTAATGTTGATAATATTTCAAACTGCGCTGAAATAGATAGAGCATGAATGTCCTGAATAACTTTTGCCACTTTATTACAAGTGATGAAGAAAGCACGTCAAAAATTTCACAGTTATTTGTCTATTACCTGGGACCTTATTGCATTTATGGCGTGTCAAAAACGCTTCAATAGCATTGCTTTTTGAAACAGTTATTGTTGGTTAACCGAAAGATAACTAATACATTTGTCACATTGACTTATCTAGAAATTCTAGTACGAATAAATTGCACCACGAAAAGCATATAAAAAGCAGTAGTATCAAAACGGTACCAAGACACGACCACAACGTTAACGTTAACAAAATTAGGCCGCTGATAAAGGTTCTTTACGTTGCTCGCTTTGTTTTACAACGTGTTTTACAAATTTAGATTAAGGTGGAAATCTCTTATTCTTATGTAACATGTAGCTTTCCATAGTAATCGTAACACGAAAAAGTGATTGTAAATTGTATTAATGTTTAAGTTGCTGGCAAAAAAGCCGTTTATTGAAGATTTGTGCATTCTTGTTGACGTTGATGTAGACGTATTGCAAAATATGATGTCTATGAATATATGGATACTCCTTTTGCTTTGACCGAGTGCATAACACGACCTGCAGCTCGCGACAAATTCTGCATTCTTGTTTACATTGGTTGCATTCATCTCAAGGGTTTATGAACTGAATGAGTCAAGATCTTTCACGTGAGTCATCCTACACTACAGGTTTTACGCCGTAAAGTCGATGTTCACATTTGATTCCGAATTTTTGTTTTGTTTAACGCGACAAGTTATTCTCATAAAGTATCAATTACTTGTATTGTATTGTGTTACTAAACTTGTGAATTTGTACTAAAACTTGGAAAATAATATAACCAAGGGGTTCATGTCCCAAATGTTTTCCCCACTTAAACCTATATACCACTGCACGGCACGGGTCTCTCCTTAAATGAGGAGAAATTGCCCTCGTACACTTCGTTAGCTAGAAGGAGTAGTATAGAATTTATTTCAAGTTTCAATCTCTTCAGAGAAGGGTGATTGCTGTTATCACTTTTAGTCGGCTCCCAAACACCCACGAGAAGAAAGGGAGTACTGTCACATGTACTCTAAATCCGTCATTACATGGACTAAATTTCTTTAAAATTTGCATTATTATAAATTGTGTTCCTTGAAAAAAATATACTGCAGTGTAAACATCAGAGTGAATAAAGATTATTTCAATGGGCAACCCACAAAAGTTGTGTGGTATTTATATATTATGTAACATTTAATTAATGTCCAAAATCAATATTTTATCTGAATGTAATATTCTATGTAGGTAAAGCAATATTAACAATTTCCGTCTAGGAGATCAAGCCTACTTTCATCGTACCTATATCGATTACACGTCCGTCGCGCTCTGTGGCCGACGCATGACTGATTGGGTTACATGATACCTACCTACCTACATGCGCTAGCGCGGCCGTTTTATGCATCAACATATTCAATTATTGACATATTCGTGGCTAATTCAGTAACCTTCATCCGTCAAATGGAAAGTTTTAAATTTCAATCAACAAAACCACGACGCATTTTATCAGTGTTGGGATGGCAAGGCAAGTTTGAGTTCAAGTGCAATCTCAAATTCTGATTTATCACAGTCATGATAAAAACAAAAGAGCAACTCACGTTTTTGTCAGTATGAAATTTGAATGATTTGCGCATTCTATATCAATTTGAGTTGTGCTTCGCCAATACTAATAAGTTACGCATTTCAGCAATGATCTACTGATTACGGTCAGTGATCTTTATAACTCGTCTGATGATTTGTAAGAGATAGCGGCGGTGATTGGCATTCAGTGTTATTCATTATATCTCGACAATTGTAACTGTCAGAGGTTAGACGTAATTGCAATCATCAACATCTAAATTTGACGGAATATTTCCCAGTATTTATATAATCTGATTGTGATGTTATACCAACAAGTAATTATGTCAAAGTCTTCATTGCTTCTGTAAATTTTGATTGCATAATGTCAAATCAATTCTCTTTTTTTTCATCAGTTTTCTAAATGGGCACTTTTACGTCATCGGATGTCCGGCTCGCAAAAAGGCAATTCAATTTGGACTCAGTTTTGTTCGGATGCTGTTTCTAATTGAAGCAGTCTCGGTATAATGGGATCTTGGAGTGACTGGTCATTCCGTTTTTGTTTGCTGTCAAAATAAAGTTTGAGATAATGTGTGCATAGAGGTAATATATAGATAGAAGTGCAACTAAGACTACCTGATTCTTGATCTCGAAGCTCGATTAGCTCGATTTCTCCGCTGCTGTTTTGGCTACTATAGGCCTAGTCAGCCTACGTAGCTATCATGAATACCCAACTAAAAGGTATAATAGTTTGTATGCAAAGACTCATGACATTCGTAGTTATGATATCTATAATAGAATAATGATAATATTCTTTTATTTAGACTCGCCATAAACAATGTCCTTAATTTAAATTCAAACTGTACCAATTAAAGAGCGTCGGTGGCGCCGTGGCACTGACCTTCCAATCGGCAGGTCCGGGGTTTGATTCCGTCATTTATCAATATATTTCGTTTTAAGAATTTCATAAAGAAAACATCGTGAGGCAACCTGTATACATATGCGAAGAAATTACGGTGTAAGTATGTGAAGTCGACCAATCCGCAATGGGCCAGCGTGATTGACTAAGGTCTAAACACCCTAACTTAGCCCCTCGGTGGAGACGTATATGAGCTGTTATGATAATTATGATGATGTACCAATTATTAGAAGCGTCTAATTAGTTTGAAGTGATACTAATGGCGCTTTTAGCAAGCGAAGAATTTGAAAAACGAATAATTTATAGAACAGCTTGTGCTGTCGTCGTGTTAATATTTGTACACTAGCAGAATCATAAAACACTGAACGTTGGCTGTATCACCGCTGCGAGTACTTAGTCATTCATTCAGCGCACTTTGGCTGTTATCGCGAGACGAGAGTGCAACGGAGCGCCTAAACATCCTGGATTCCGTTGAAGCACCTTACTGGATTTTCTCAGAAAATGCTTCATTTACGTGAATAGGCTGTAAATTTTATGTCTTCAGAATTTAATATTCATTTTCCAGAAAGGGGTTGAGATAAAGTCTGTGATTTATATTTATTTCGATATCGAGGCAGTTATTCACTAGACCCCGTAGTCTTTCCCATTTTTACAAGCTCGCTTTCATTTTCATCCGCTGTTTCGTCATATACTATCAGTTAAGATCTAGACCCGTAGTCTTTCTATAACTGAAGTCTATCATTATCATTATAACCTTTGATTATCAACTTGACAAGTATATAATTATTGAGTGATTGATTGATTGAACACTTTATTGCACACGAAACATACATAAACAGGACACAACAATACAAGAGACACAGTAACAATAGGCGGCCTTATTGCTAAGGTAGCAATTTCTACCAGGCAACCTTGGGGTCAAGGAAAGCTCTTGCTAAGGTAAGTGACGGGAATAGTGCTAAACAGTTCTAAGAAATAGTTAATATACGTTACGATTAATATTAACGATAATAGTTAGATAATAATTAATATACGTAACGATAATAATTAACATCTAACAACAAAAAAATTTAATAGAAAAATACTATATATATAAAGTCACGTAATATACATAAATGTAAATATATACATACATAATACCTATACATATATATATATATATATATATATATATACACGGTTATTTTTTTATCACCCTGGAAAATTTAAGGGACGCTTCACGACATGGTATTAGAATGATTTAAATATAAATAAAAAAATAACCCCCCTTCTTAATTTTATATTAATTTTTTAAAAAATACAAAAAATGCTGCACTAGTTGAGAGCAGCATTTTTAGAGATTTTTTTATTTTTTTTTATATTTTTTTTTAATTTTTTATTTCATTTTTTTTATTTTTTATATAATATTGGATGTGTCCTGAAGCGTCCCTAAAATTTTCCAGGGTGATAAAAAAATAACCGTGTATATATATAAAAACGGATAAGGACATGACTCATTAGTTGTTCTCCAGCTTGAGGAAATGGCTCTTAATTTTTGCCCTGAATGAATTCTGAGTTGTCGCTCGTCTGATTACTTCCGGCAGTGAATTCCATAGACGAATAGCTTGCTTAGTGAATGACTTGGATGAAAAGGAGGAGCGGAAAGGGACATACAGGAATAAATTATGATCAGAACGCAAGTTACAAACGTTACTGTTCAAGCAGTATGTAAACCTTTCTTTAAGATAGGGTGGAGCATCGGGGTTAGACAGGATAGTGTATAAGAGGGAAAGGATGTGACAGTCCCTCTTACGACAGATAGGTAACCATTGAAGTTGGGAACGGTATTGGGAAATATGGTCGAACTTACGCAAACCAAAGATGAACCTAATGGCAACATTCTGCAGTCGTTGCAGTTTATTTAAAAGAGTTACACCTAAGTCGGGATAACAAGCATCGGCATAGTCTAGGATTGGAAGAAGAAGGATTATAACAAGTTCCTTAAGTAAATGGTAAGTCCTTCATTTTTAACGCTTTCATTTTCATTCGTATCTTCTTCGTCATATACTCTCGGTTAAGGTATGCAATCGTAAAAAGTAGCATATTTCATATAATCAATGATCCAAATATAATATCAGCTAAGTATTACTGCTATATACTAGTGACCCCTATACGGCTTTGCCCGTGAAAATGTCGATTACCATCTAATTTACATCCAAAGCGAGTCCCCGCCCTTTCGCGTATAATTCGTATTGTGCTTCTCTGGCACTGGCATTGAAAAGTGAGTATGCTTATGAGATTAGTCGTTTATCTTGTTTGGAAAGCGAATGTTGAAATTTGACGCTTCACAAGCGAAACCTTCCACGAATAGGAAATCCGGTATACAAAAAAAGAGCCAAACTAAAAGACGTATGACTAACCTAGAGTGCCATTCATAGACATTAAACACTTGGAGAGTCAATCCAAACACTAATATAGATACTGAATTATATAAATACCGTCAAAGTGCCATTTTAGCAGATATATTCTAAGCCCACTGCCTATTTGACGTTATAAATTCAGCTTCACATGAACAGGTTAATAAAGCTATAGTGTCGTAAGTAACAATCATTACCAGTCATTGTCGTAAAGTCAAATAAATAACTACATTTTGAGCTCAGTCAAGAGAAGTGCCAACAGCATAGTTTAGTTTCAAGATATTGGCTTGCGCTGTATTTTGCGGTGACCATGAAGTTTCGAAAAGAAAAAGTCTCCTAAACGAATGTTTTTTTTTTGAATATTTAGCAAAACAAGTGATGAAGAGATATTATGGGACTTTTCTCTCTGTTATTATATGCAGTTTTACCGATAATTTTATGACATCATTCGACATTTATCAAGGACTACAACATTTATTATAGAGATCCATTTTTCAGATTTGTAATAAGGGTCATTCTTCGGATCCCAGCGTAAATTGCAATAATTATTGTATACAAGTATATATTAACAGTTGACCCTATGTCCTTTAATCTAGTAAATCTATCGTGATGATGATGATGATAACAAAACATTGAATACCCTACTTTTCCTAGATCTTGTTGGATATTTAAAAATCTTAGATCAAACCCACTTTTGTTTTTATTATTAACATCAAACAGTAAAAGTACTAATTTAAAGTCCAAATACTCAATATGTACAACGTTAGTAACATGTCATCTCACAAAACGGGCAAACAAAAAAAATACCCGTGTGTCAGTCAGTACATCGTGGCGTAACACGATCTAAGTCACCCTCAAAGAAACCGTGGCCACAGGAACTTTGTAATTGAACCCTGTTTTTTGTCTTTTGTTTTATTCACACCGAATCCACCGCATCCTCCGTGCGTGTTTTAAGAGATAATAACCACCGTGACATTTTGTTTCGGTATAAAAGAGCAGAATGCATGACGTTCCTCCTTTATAGTCCATCTTAATTGACGGTTATTTGTCCAAATCTGTTTTCGATTGTTCCAATTTTTGTGTATTAATATTTGGTACAAGTATATATTACTCTACTAAAGCCATTACTTGATGTTAATAAAAGAGAGACCTAACTAAAGTTGCTACCAATGCGTACGGGTAGTTTTCTTAACCCTAGTTCAAAGTGGAAAGTAATCAAAGTAAAATTTGCATGATTGAAAGGAAATTGCTCGATACTATGCTTTTGTAAATAATATCCATGCCATGCTTTTGCTTTTATAAATTTAAATCCAGTACATAATTTTGGTCCAGTACATAAACTTAGTATACGCAGCCCACACTGAGAGATTGGGCGGGCGAAGCAAGACGAATGAACTATGTGAGTCCACACCGAAAACCTTAGACGGGCGAGTAAGCACAAGTAGACGAGATCGGAGAGTCATCATTATCATCATATCAGCCAAGAGACGCCCACTGTTGGACATAGGCCTCCCCCAAGGATCTCCATACCGATCGGTCCTGCGCCTCCCGCATCTAGCGGCGAGTGTTCTGCACCTATTGAGCAAACGAGCTAACGGCTGAGTTTCCTAGTTTGTTATACTTTGACTCAAACCGTAAACTGTAGATCGGACGAATTATTAACAAATTAACTGACGCAGCTTAGCTCTATATGATTAGTTGGTGGTGTGAACTGTATTATGTAAAGTGTTGAAACGATGCTCTATCACTCTTTTATATTTGAGTCTAATCTCTCTATGGTCTGTTTCTCATTAGTCTCATTACTGAGGATCGTATTCAGCATGTAGCACTATAAATCAGAAAATTGTTTCTTTGTCTGGTCTCATGAACTATTTTAAAATTAACCTGAGAGATTTTTATGTAAAATCTTAAAATTTATGGATATGGCTGGTTTCCCAACTGACTTTTGTCTGCAGAATAAATATGGTGGTGTTGGTGTGTGAGATTTTTCTCTATAAAACCTGTAATACGAGTACTATCGTATATTTCTGACCGAATGTCCTCAAATCCGTCCGCGTCCGTTCTGGTCGGGTGGTCCCCCTAGCGTCTCGTGTGTAAGCCACAACTAGGTCGTCGTATCACTACTTTGTCTCGTATTGCCCACTAGTTATGTCACTTTATCAAGATATCTGTGTTAACACTGGAAGCTAGGGCAAATTACCTTCGCGATATATCCGTGGAAGGTATAGCGTTATAGACCATTAACGTCAAACATTGTTTAAGGTGCAGAGTTTGTTGTCATAATCAAAACGTTGTGTAAGTGCAATGCAGCTTGTAACAAGAAACGATTTAGTAACTATGGAAAACTCGCACCAGAACGAAACGTTTCTTTCAACCAATCCCAAAGTATAGATTGTCCTTCGAATTAAATAGAACTACACTTTTCGGATTTATTTACTCGTGTATATTTAGTTATAAAACATTTAAATTATTAAAATTAAACATTAAAGCCACACGTTTCGTACGCTTTATAACATTCGTGGTCGCGGGATGACTGAAGCTGGTGGATGTCATAGAGTAACATCAGATTTATAATTTTACTCATCTCCTATTATGTAAAATTATGTGCTCCGTTTCACGCAAACAGAACTCACGGTATTAGTCTGGGATTTGATTATTTTCATTAAAGGCAGCATCCTAAAGCAGTTGGAATGCTCCAACCATTATCTTATCTCTATTGAAATTCGGGTATTTTTGATTCTCAATAGCCTTAGCGTTCATTGGGATGAATCAGTGTTCTTTGGTGAAGATCTGTGGATTATCAAATCTTTGATAATGGCGAGGTCCGTCAAGAGCGTGTTCACGAATTGCAGAATTTGTTTTGCATCTATGTTTTACGTCAGCTATAATATGTTCATTAGTCCGTCCCGACGCTTTTGTTTGTTTGACATATGTAAGAGAGGCCACAGTTTCATGAAAGTAATCAAATCCCAACAAAACAATGGACACCGTGAACTCTGTTTTCGTGAAACGGACCACATAAATATAATAATGAAATGACAGTAATAAAATAATAAATCTGGTGTTACTCTATGACACTGACACCCAGTTTCTGAGAGGCTGTTCAGCGATAAAATTAACTAACAAGCTGTCAATCTAATGCTAACTATGAATTGAGTTGCTGAAAGCTAAATCAACTTATCACTGTGTTAGTTGACACAGCTGTCAAATTTATTGCAAAATTATTGAGGAAAGACCCATTTTGGGTTTCCAAAATACATATGAATAAAACAAAATATATGATTTCAGCAATGTGACAGTGTCTAAAAATATTTCTCACGAGAAATCAAATTTTTAGAGATAAGTAAATTTTGGCTAACCAACGTTTAGGAAACTCAAATTGATTTGACACTGCTGTTAAGATGACATGGATGTTAGTTGAACAATATTTTGATCAGCCTTTCAGAAACTGGGGGTTATAGCAGCTGATACTTATTACCAGCTTCAGTCATCCCGTAACCAAGAATGCTGTAAAGCGTTCGAAACGTCCGTCGGGTTAAATAATCAAAATGTTTTAAAACTAAATATACGCGAGTAAATCCGAAAAAAGTGTTTAAATGTGTAGTACTCGTGTAAATAAATGGTAGTATTATGTCCTTCAAATGTTCGGTGAGGTTATAATAGGGCAATAGGGCATTCTGATTGGTCGACTTGACAGAACCGGCTTAATATTGGTTCCGTTTTTTTTTTCGGATTCCTTGTAGGGGTTGTAGATTCTTCGGAGATAAGAGGAGCCACTTTCCATCGAGAGGGGCAGCCTGCTTCTATGCTGCTAGCTATAGAGCACAGATGCCGTCGAAAGGTATTTTGACGACGACGGACAATTTATTACTCAAACTTTCGCATATAATTAATCAAAACTCTGCCGGGTCCATGTGCGCCTCAAATTATTTATGCTCATATAGTGCAAGAGAAAACTGGTTTTATCAATTTAAAGCGTTGTTGCGGTGGCCCATCACAAAAGCGGCTAATGAAATTCATTAGCAGTCATTAATTGTACGCGTATAAATCTTACGAGAATATGAAATGTTTATGTCGACGTTTCCCTATTGAATAACATCAGAAATGACACTAAATATACACAATTTATGAAGTTTTCGTGGGCTTCGATTTATTTCGTTAACTGATTAGTTCGTATATTAAATTCATATTTATTTGTAGTTAAACAGAGATTTCTATTCTTTTCAGAAAAACCGAAAAGGTCTCGTCGACCATCGGGCCCAAAGGTTATATCGGCGAAGTGAAGGTAGAATCAATATGATTCTGTCCGTATATTTGCATGTTACTGACATCTAATATATATATTATATGCATACAAGGATTTAAGGATTAATTTTTACTATCTTGAATTTATTCATAAGTACTTTTCCGTATAAAGACACGTTTCTATTTCTGACATCAATAAATTCCCTTAAAGATATTTGAATTCCAAGTCCTACTGAACCGGTCTCAACTTAACTCAAAAAGTGCATAGCTCTCTCGGTTTTCCATTTAAGCGTCTCCATTTCTTCACGCTATCATCAAATTTTAACCATATTTTGCGTTTATTTTAAGTAATGCTTACATTTTAACGCTATTTTGCACAAAGGGAACCTAACCAAAAATCAAGATATTTTTTTAAATGAAACGCATTACATCAACGTAAGATGCTAGCGTCAAAAGCTAACGAAACGCGATGATGCTAAGTACGAGTATGTTGAAAAAACTGCAAATCTGTGCTTAGATGGAACGCGCCTTCAATAGTCGTACTTTTTGGCAATGTTCTTTAATGATTAAAGTAAATAATCGTTTGATTTATTGTACTTCATTTAAAATTGTAATCAGTCGCAAAGTCAGTTAGTTATCTCAATTTTTCTTTTACCCTTTACAAATATTACCAGGTTCATGACCGTTCACCGGCAAAAGAAAAGAATACCAGATCAGTTCAATCTCTCACAATAAAATTCACGGATCACTGGTCTTACAAAAGCGAGCTTTCTCCAACATAGTTGGATTTAAGTAATTACATCAATTCTAAGTTAGAAAGCGATGGAAGCGAGTGATGCCCTAATGCCATGCCCGTCCGGCTGTCCGTCTGTTGGTCAAATTGCCGCAGTTCAGTCTCGATTATCGTGCGAAACCTAAAGTACGGATAAGTATGTATGTAAGTTACACTATTGGTTTCCATGACAGGGTATGAAAAATTCAATTAGTGCGTCATTCAGATAATAAATAAAGGTCAGAAATCAGAAAAGTATTTTTGCTTTGTCGTTATAACTACAGATATATAGCTATTTATTACATAATTAAACACATTCCTCTTAATAATTAAAAAAAATAGTTAAGGAAAAAATTGTGTGCCTCAGATGTAAGTAACGACTGCAAAGTAACGAATTATCATAACGGTAATAATTCATGGATGTAGGTAATCTGCTTGATTTGACAGGCATATGACAGGTTGCTTATTGTTATTTTCCTTTAAGATTTGCAATATGTAACTTTTGTAACCTTTGTTACCTATTTGAAAATAACAACCTCCGAGTTCAGCGTCGGTGGCGCGTGCACTCGGCACTGGCTTTCTAATCGGGAGGTCCGGAGTTCGATTCTGCCTTGTACTAATGTGTTTTTCTTTTTTCGAATTTCATATGTACATTTGTCCGACGCTCCTATGGCGAAGGAAAACATCGTGAGACATCCTGCATACATCTGCAGAGAAATTCAAAGGTGTATGTGAAGTCGACCAATCCGCACTGGGCCAGCGTGGTTGACTCAGGCCTAATCATCTCAACTTAGGGTAGGCTCGAGCCCTTCTGCGGGGACGTATATGAGCTGTGATGATGCAGCTTGCTAACAGTGGCGGCTATAAGTTGATGTGAACAGTCACTAATGGCCGGGCTACATGTAAACGTACTATACGACGACCTTCGATCCCGTAGCGCCATATACAAAATTCTATCTCACATCGCTCTCACTAGAGTCGAAAATGCATAGTCAGTACCTACAAAAAATGTTTCAATACCCATAACATGGCTGTTACCTTGTGACCCATATACGGCTCTATATAAAGAAAACAGTTTAAGGAATTTGATTATGTCTGCCAGTAAAAATTTGGGTGAAATTAAGATCAGAGACCTAGCAGCATGGCCTTAGGTGTAGGTTATGGGATGCTAGTATCATCAGCATTTCCGCACTCAGCATCATAAATCCAGTTCATTTAGCTGCTACAAACCGTATTTTGAATTCAAATATGAAAATTAGGGTTTCTGGCCCTAGGCAGTATTAGGACCTAAAAAAATCAAAATGGGCAAAACTAGAGTTCATACCTTATTTAGTGAAAACCCAAAGTCTTGGTGACCCAGACCAGACCGACAACTCGCTGGAACAGATAAAACAGACTGGCGGACGGAAAGATAAGCATATAAAGGTTACCAAACTAAGTTTGGATCACGCTAAAATACAACGCAACTGAACATGAGTGGCGTAATTACGCTGTGACCCTTACGTATTAATAGAAATGTACAACTATAATAATAATAATCTAAAGAGATTGGGACTGCGTGAAGGGCCAGTGATAGCGAGGCTCCAACATGCGGTGTTGCTCGATAACGCTAGGATTGTCCGCCGATTTCTCTCTTTGTCGCCCTGACCCTCGGCCGTCTGGCCTCCTCTGCTGAGGGGGTGATTTCCCCTCCTCGATTTGTCGAGGGACCGGGAAGAAATTAAACTTAATTTTTCTTAATAATAATAATGCTTTATTTTCCTCCCAACAATGACATACATAATAGAAAAAAAAAGATATACAATGCATTTTTGGGAGACTGGCGTCCGAATTAGGCAGTTTAACCCACCTGCATCTCGGACTACCAGGCCCCTCCTCGGTAGATGCTGCGTAAGACAAATACAATGAAAAACTGACAGCAAACTAATTTCAGCGCCGTTTTAGTTGATTATTCGCGACCCCTCGCCGAACTTAGTTCTATTACCTTCAGATTGCACATTGATTACGTGAGCGCACCACCACCACCAGCAAAAATCACAGCCAGATCACTTTCTAAGCAAACTCTATCATTAGACTTGCGGCCGGGGTGTTCTGCTCCGTAATCGTGATCCGTGATAACATAGGACATGCCACTTTCTAGGCATTACCCCGCCGTTTCCTCGCGTGGGCAACTGTCGTTTGTCAAGATCTTTCTATGACAGTTGCTCGAATAAGGAACTCGATGCGTATGATTCGTGTCTTAAATTTTTAATTTTTTTATTAATTTCATTCATTGTTTGATACTGCATTATTTTTTTTTGTTGATCGCTTCGCTGATAATATATATTTCGTGGTTAATAATAATTGCGATTTAAAAAATTGTCGATTAATCGTTCTAAGTATCATCAGCATTAGCAGAGAGAACCTACACTTGTTCACGTTAATTCAATATAGACCTTTACAGGCACTTATTGACGTCGGAGAAACCCGCAAAAATCTAATTTAAACCGTGAACAATTGAACATGTCCAAGACATTAAACAATTATTTTATCCTTTGATATATATAATAATAATAATAATAATAATAATTTTTATTTTTCTCCACAATCTTAATAACTATGCAGTAGTACTTATAGACAGAATGCACATAATATAAGATTATGAGAGACTGGTGCCTGAACTAAGCTCAAGCCTGTATTTCAGTGCACCAGTACTCTCCTCTCACGATGTCGCGCCAACAATTATAAAATTAAAACTTAGCACAAATTTTGAAATTTTGAATAATGCAAGATAGCTGAATTGTGAAATTACATAAGTACATAAGTGTGCGTGGGGTGTGTGTGCGTATGTGTGTGTGTGTGTGTGTGTGTGTGTGTGTGTGTGTGTGTGTGTGTGTGTGTGTGTGTGTGTGTGTGTGTGTGAACGAGGGAGTGATTGTGTTCGTGTGCATGAAGCGTAGGTGTGAGAATGCAGTGCCAATGTGTCGATGCGTATATACATTATACTCGTTTTGTATATTATATCATTATTGTGGCGAATGTAAAATATCCTCCGTGGCATCATAGCTCAATCCTAGTAAATAAGACATAACTATGGTTTTACATCTAAAACGAGTTAACGGAAGAATGTGCAACTTTTTGTGAAGTTTATTATAAAGGGAAGAACCAATAAAATAAAAGAACCGATGAGCAAATTTTGTTTTACACATTGGAGTAGGTGCTACAATATAATTTCGACGAATGCTAGAAAGTGAAGGTTTTGTTACACTATGTTGCTTTATAACCGTATACAGAATGAAAAGCTTCCGTACGGTGAGTACTTGACAATATTCGTATAGATCGTAGGTAGGGAAAAGTATAGGTTTTTTGGTACAGACCTTGAGGATAGCTCTTTGAGCTCTCTCAAGTCTAATTAACGCCGACTTTGCGGCACCGCCCCAGGAGGTGATACAGTAGGACAATACTGACTCGCAGAGAGCCCTGTAAACAGATTTAACGGTTGAATCGGCTACATTGCGAAAGGGTCTTAAAAATGTACATTAATTTTCGAAGCCTACCTGCAGTTAGATCAATATGAGACTGAAAGGTGAGTTTATTGTCAATAACTATACCAAGGTACTTCACTTTGTCAGTTCGAACAAGATGTGGACAGGAACAAGGATGTTGAGAAGTGTTTGGATGAGTATGAGCGGTGAGGAGCATATTACGGAAGATTTGGGAAGGGATGCCTTTAATTGACATGGTCATGTATTGGCTTTTGAGCACATTCATGGAAAGAAGATTGGAGCGAAGCCAGTGGGTGACCAGATCGAGTCCATATTGTGCACGGCGGAAAGACTCTTCCCATGAATCAGCTGAGAAGATTAAGGCAGTATCATCGGCATAGCAAATAGTTCTGCAGTCTGGTATATCAAGGGAGGCCAGATCGTTTATGTACACCAAGAAGAGTGTGGGACCCAGGATACTGCCCTGGGGGACTCCATACTCTATAGGGAGATCAGAGCTCTGAGTTCCACCGATAATGACGCGTTGTGTTCGGTCAGTGAGGTAACTTCGTAGCAGGGAGTGTTGCATACCTCTAACGCCCAGACCCTCAAGTTTGTTCAACAGGACAGGGACAGAGACGGTGTCGAACGCTTTTGCAAGGTCGAGAAAAACCGACACACATCTTTTGCCCCTATCCAATATTCTAACAATGTGATCCGTAAGCTCGTGTACTGCATCCGCCGTGGATTTGCCTGTACGAAAGCCAAACTGATTGTCAGAGAGAAAGGAAGCACTCTCAAGGTATTTTACCAGTCTCCTATTGATGATGATAGAACACAATTTAAATGTGATCCGTAAACGTAATGCAAACTTTCAATTTCTATTTCACCCCCTTGAGGATGGAATTCTCAAATAAACCAAAACATGTGTTCACTCATTCCTATTTATTAGCTCAAAGACAAAGGTTCATGCTTTTAGCTTCAAAACTAACAAGTACCATACAAACTTTCAACCCTTATTTTTCCCCTCTTCGGGGTTTAATATCCCGAAACTCTTTGTAGATGTAAGTGTTATAAAAGGAATCTATGCTGGGGCCTACAACCGTTTTAACTAAAACAAAATCGTTACTATTCTCATATGTTTTGACATCAGCAGCTAACAAAGTGTTGTCAAAATGTACGGGAACTGAAAAGATTCTGATTGGGCTAAAACGTTGTAGGTAAATAGTGCGATTGTCGCTATGGTCAAAATTTATGTCTAGCTTTAATAGTTTAGGCTCGGTAATAATGAAGCGAGAACTACTTATTCCTCTTGTCCACATGCTCGTCTTAAATATCTGTCTTGCATTCAATCTTATCATTACTACCATCAAAGCTCATATCGTATCTCAAGTAGGTAATCTATTGACACTATTTTTTTCTCAAATTGCACAATCTCACCGCATCTGGCTGGATTCAGTTGAGGCATTTCAACCGCTCCTATTTTATCGCTGACATTCTTGCTTTAAATTCTAAACATTGTTTTGTTGCCAATCGATGCAACTGCCGCCGACGGGTTTATGATTGCGAACCGTCTAAGGAAAGGTCCATATATATAAGTTCTTACATAATCGACGTGTTGAAAGCTAATTGAAATTTTTCAAATACAATAACGAACAAAATTAAGTGATCACACGTAAAGTCCAGAACCCGAAAACTGTGGTAGTTATTGAAATTAAACGCATTGGATAGGAAGCTCATCTAATTTGTATAAAACAATGTCTTTACACCATTTATAACTCAAGATCGGATAGATCGATTTTTAGGAACTTTATTTGACTGGATTTGTTTCTGCCCCGATCCCGAATAGGAGAATAACTATAAAAATCGTCAAAATTGATGAAAAAAAATATTACGACGAAAATTCGTTTTCTCATACATTTTGTATGAAAATGGTATGAAACGGTTTATCTTTTTCATGATGTGAGGAGAACGGATTGACCGATTTCAATGATTTTTTTTATAGTCTCGGCCTCGAGATGTTTACTCGCGCATTGGCATTGGAAACGCAAAGAAATAAAAAATAATAAACCATACACAAAGCTATCTCTGATGCATGACCGTCAAAACTCGGCCAAAATCAGCATGGTATTGTATACTAGTTCCAGTAATGCCAGTAGATGGCGTAATGTAATTAACCCCTTGACAGTTTCATTTTGATTGTTGAACATTTATCAACCATAACATTTTGAGTATTCAATTTATCTTAATAAACACTGACTTTAATCTATCAATTAAGTTACATTCTTTGATTTTAAGGCGGTGCGTAGTTTGCAGGGTCATCAGCTAGTTTGTAATGTATGAATGTTTGTTTTGGTCTGATCTTGCAATCCGAATTAGAATCACGCCGTTACTTCTAATTCTGATGGATCTGAAATTTAACATAGACCTTGTTCTGGTGAAACTTTAATATTTTTTATTTTTATATTCTTAATATAAAATTCCTCTGCTGTATGTAGAGTATCTTATGAATGAAATGCAAATCTCTCATGGTAATTCTACAGTATATTGTTTAGTTAAGAAGTTACGCCAGTTATTTAGCTTACCAGTGTAGTAGTATACATAAAAAAGGTTTACGTGTTGCCTTAGAAAATTCTCGTAAGGGCTTTTCATATATGGTCCGTTGACGGTTTTGTTTGTTTGTTGATTTCGAGATGTAGGACAGAATCTTTTCCACGTTTCTTAGATGTCTTACGACAGATGCGTGGGAAAACTGCTTGGGAAGATTTGATGTTTTTATTGTTTCTCTCCACGGTGAAGAAATAAAGATGTTTTGTCTTTTTATAATGTGCCATAATGGACATGTCGTCAAAAAGCGAATAATTAATTTCGTATTGTGAGCTTGCGTGCCTAATTTTATTTATTTATTTCTCACACACAATATAGTTTTCATTTCTCATATTCGGAAAGTAGTGTTGTTTTGATCTGATTATTGGGTGGAAAATGCTGCTTCCCTCCATAGGGAGGGAAAAACTCATAGAAATTACTTCCCACCTAAGGGCCGGAATGTACTTTAAAAATAGAACTGCTGTCAGCTGTGAAGAGTTTTATGTAAAAAAAAAACTAATGAAAAAATGCTGCGGCCATGTGAGTTTCTAAACAGCAAAAAAAGTATTGAGTATTGAGTATTAAAATTGTGTTATCGAAAATCTTTTGCCAGAAATCTCAAAAGAAAGATTGGTGGTGCCCCAAGTAGACTCCACCACGTCGGCGTTTCACCGAATAAGGAATTTTGGGTTGATTGCTGATGCCGCCACTACAATCAAAGAATTTCACTACTTACTTGGATCCGTTCGGTCTCCGTATGTAGCCGGTGGACTTCCTGAGCTAGCTCGAAGGAAGTCGCGGCTCCTGAAGTTCTGCTGTCTGACCGAACCGGATGGTACACTTGCCTATTAGGCCACCAATACCCGAACTCATTAACGAACACAAAGGCTTTGCGGAACCTCGCACCAACAATCACTTGGTGCGCCGCGCAATACTATTTGTTAAATGCTTAAATATTGTGTATTTGTGTATTATATTTTATGGATGCCCGGACATCATAACCTAATTCAATGTCATGACATTTCGACTCAACTGACATGTCACATGCGGCCGGCCGCCAAAAAAGCTCTCACTGCACAGACCACAATGCAGTGTTGCCACTCGCTCTTCCTCGAGCGTGAACATCCCCCCGCTCCGGACAGTCCCGGACTGTCCGCCAAATCAGTCTAAGGGGAGGCGAGAAAGAGTAGCGACCGCGCGCTTCAAAACAGAATCCCCAACTAGGACCTCGGCAAACCTGGGCACACCATCAGATCCTAGAGTAAGTTGGACAATGCGTCCGCGACGCCAACATAAGGGTGGCAGGTTTGGGTCCTTCACTAACACGAGGTCTCCAACCCTCGGTGGGTTTGTCTTATCTGACCACTTAACGCGCTGTTGCAAAATGTGTAAATATTCAAGGTGCCAGCGGCGCCAGAAGCTCTGGGTAAGCTGCTGGAGCAACTCAAACCGCGAAAGGCGTCCTGGATTGACATCTCTATAAGGATACTCGGGTAGGGCGTTAAGTGGTCTGCCTATCAAGAAATGGCCCGGCGTGAGGGCCTGCAAATCGTTCGCGTCGGTAGACAACGGACATAACGGACGCGAGTTGAGAACCGCCTCAATCTTATGAAACACCGTCGCGAGTTCCTCGAACGTGAGAATAGTCTCCCCAATAACGCGGCGAAGGTGAGTCTTGGCGGCCTTTACAACAGATTCAAAAATCCCTCCCCAGTGAGGGCAAGACGGCGGGGAGTATCGCCATGTTACCCCCCTACGGGAGAGTGTGGATCCGATCTCAATATTATTTTTATCTAAAAATTCACAAACTTCTCTTATATGTCTATCAGTGCCCTTGAAGTTCGTCCCACAATCGGACCGAATTAGAGAAGGCAGTCCCCGGCGGGTGACAAATCTGCCTAACGCTGCTAAGAAAGCGTCCATGGTGAGCGCACTCACCACCTCCAAATGAACGGCTTTAGTGGCCAAACAAACAAACACACACAAGTAAGCCTTTTCAGTCTTAGCATTACGGAGTCGCGACGTTTTTATAGTGAACGGTCCCGCGAAATCAGTTCCAACTCCTAAGAAGGTCATCGATTCATTCACACGATCGGCAGGCAAATCACCCATTTGGGGCTGCATCGTCTCGGGGCGTAAACGATAGCAGGGCAGACATCGAAATATAATTGATCGGATTATTCCTCGCGCTGACAAAATCCAAAACTCCCGTTGGAGGAGCGCGGTCAATGCATTACATCCGGCATGAGCATTCTTCACATGGCCATCAATGATCAACAATCGCACCAATGGTCCGTCCTTGGGGAGCAACAGGGGATGACGTGATCTATAAGGCAAGTTAGCGTGCCTCAATCGGCCTCCTACACGCAACAATCCCTTATCATCCAGAAAGGGAGTCAAACGCTCCAAGGGTCCCTTTAATTTGGACGTCCCGGTACGGAAAATCTTAAGTTCCGGTTCAAACGCTCTAGACTGGGTCATACGCACCCAATGCAAGAGAGCATCTTGGCGCTCCTTTTTTTTTTTTTTTTTTTTTGTCCCGCTGAGGAAATGCATTAAACTGCATACCACCGAGCCGGTGGTTATGTGGGGCTCTCCTTCCCAGACGGGGAAGGCCTACCCACTAAAACCTCAGCGCCGCCATCAGGCATTGTAGGGGGGCCTCAGGATCGAGTGTCGCATCTGAGGACCCCCAGCCTTTGCTCCCCTGTTTCTACCAGGGAGCCCTTCTCGGGGGAGTGTTCGCAACCTCCCCCGTCCGACCTCCTACGGCGACACCCCTCGACCATGCGGGGGTGTGATCCCTCCCGGGTCGTGGGCACGAGCTTTGTCGTGCTCGCCAGCGACCCGCGGCGGCGCATCAGGCCATTATCTGGCCCGACGCCGCCTCCTTCGAGCGGGATCGGCCATCTCCCGATCCCGCTCGGCGGCCTCCTTCTGGAGCATTACAGCTTCACAGAAGGAGGCCGCAGCCCTCCAACCTCCCTCATCCGCCAGCATTGCCGCAATCAACGCTGGCGGAGACAGATCTTGCCCGATCTCTTCGACCAAGACCCGGCGTTCGGAGTCCCAAGCGGGACAATCCGCCAGCGTGTGCTGGGCCGAGTCGAGGTCGGATGCGCAATGGTGGCATCGATCTTAAGTTCCGGTTCAAACGCTCTAGACTGGGTCATACGCACCCAATGCAAGAGAGCATCTTGGCGCTCCTGCGGTGAGAGGACCGGACACAAATCTTTGTCCTGAGGCCGGCGACAATTTCGTATAAATCTTCTTATCCAAGCGGTCACGCCGAGCAACTTGTCCAGAGAACTATAGCGGTCTAATAAAAATTCCCGCTCTGGAGCCGCCATAGTCTCGACAGCGTGAACACGCAAGCCCGGATTTGGTGCCTTCACCACAGCTGGTGTGGAAGGCCAAGACGGCTGTAACAACCATTCGGGACCCCACCACAGAGGGTGGTCAATAAGCTGAGGGGCTTCGCTGCCACGTGATGCACAGTCAGCAGGGTTTATTTCACCTGGCACGTGGCGCCAAATCAACGTGGCCTTCGAGGCCTGTATTTGGGATACCCGATTGGCCACAAATACTTCCAGGGAGTGGACGGAGTTCTTAATCCAACACAGGACAACCTGACTGTCGGACCAAGCAAAGAGCGACTCAAAGTCCACACTACGTCCCAGGGTGTCAACAACGTGGTTTATCAAACGAACCAGAAGAGTAGCTCCAGACAATTCTAACTTCGGAATCGTTAATCGAGTCCGAAGTGGAGCAACCTTACTCTTAGCAATTAGCAAGTGGAGCTTAACAGCTCCTCTATCATCGACCGTCCGGATATATACGACGGCTGCGTATCCACTCTCAGACGCGTCACAAAAGCCATGAAGGCTGGCCGTAAACCGTCCCTTAGGCAGTATATGTCTAGGGATATTAACTCGGTTAATGTCGGGGAGAGACGACATGAAGGACTCCCAATCTCGCAGCAAACGGCCCGAGAGGGGCTCATCCCACGACACTTCGGCTGACCAAAGTTCCTGTAGGAAGCACTTCATCCAAAACAGTACGGGACTAATCCAGCCATTTGGGTCAAAGGTACGAGCTACTGTAGACAAAAGCAACCGTTTCGTCCAGACCTTGGGGCTTGGCAGCTCCAATCGATAGGTGAACGTGTCCTGGACAGGTCTGTATTGCACTTCCAAAACAGACAGTAAATCTGGAGTGTTGGCATTCTCAAAAATATGAGGCTCCTGCTGGTGGTCGTCTGGCAAGTCACACAAAAGCTGAGGTGAGTTGGACGTCCACTTCCTCAGTTCATAACCACCAGCCCCGAGAAGAGCAATTAGTTCATCTCGCAAAATCAAGGCTTCCTCGACACTAGAGGAGCCCGTACAAATATCATCCACAAATGCATCCTCCTTGAGAACCAAGGATGCGCGAGGGTATCGTAACCGCTCACGTTCAGCGAGTTCCACAAGTGAGCGAATTGCCACAAAGGGGCTCGAACGCAAACCGTATGTATTGGTGTTCAGCTCGTAGACCAGCATGGGATCTCTGGGATCCTCCCTCCATAATATGAGCTGATATCGCCTATCGTCCGGGTGAATCACAGTCTGCCGAAACATCATCCGGATATCGGTCACAAAGACGACGGCATGGCGACGGAAGTTGGTCAATACATCACCCACCTCGTGGTGCAACTTCGGTCCAGCATGCAGACATTGATTCAGCGAAACTCCGGTAGACGTGGGAGCTGACCCATCAAAAACAACGCGTATCTTCCCAGTGGAAGGTTTCAAGACCGCGTGGTGAGGAAGAAAATTATGTTCCTCGTTTCGCCAGTCCAATCGCGAGACCGACATGTGCCCCAGTTGCTCATATTCTCGCATGAAGTCGACATACTTCTGTTTGAGGTCGGAGTTCCTACTCATACGACGCTCCATGGACAGCAGTCGCTTCTCGGCTAACGGCCGGGAGCTGCCAAGTGAGGGGCGAACTGACAAAAAGGGCAAACGAGTGATCAGCCGTCCCGAGCGATGGCGACCTGTATTGTTCTGGTAGAACAACTCACACTCCTCGTCTAAGGGGTTCACTCGCTTCACGGTAGGTGGCTCTTCCACCTCCCAAAACCGTAGAAGGACATCCGATAAGGTGGAGCTAACAGTTATGTAACTGTCCACTAATGGAGATGGTGGGTTATGCCTAACTGGTCCCATCACTACAAACCCAAGCGATGTAGATAAGGCTACCAGCCCACCCTTCTGTAACTCTTTCCTCTTCCCACAATACACGCGGCCTAGAACATCGGCACCGAGCAATAAGTGAATCGGACCGGTTCGGTGGAAGGAAGGGTCAGCCAAGGTCAATCCTGATGTCGCATCAACGACAGCGCGCGAAACGTGCTGTTGCGGAAGCTGACCAACAACCTTCTCATAAACAATCGCGGTAGCGCCAATTTTGGGCGCTGAAGAGAAGTAGGGGGAGAAGGAGAACAAAACCTTACCGATCGGATCCGGGATCCGCAGGTCTCCGATTCCCCGTACCGATTCAAGGTATGGAGATGTGTTCAAACTCAACTGCTGGACCAGCCAGCTGGAGGCAATGCAACCCTGAGCTCCGGTATCCAAAAGGGCGCGAACTAAAACAAAGGTGCCCCTCGGGCCCCACACCTGTACGGAGGCTGTTGGTAACAGCACCTGCTCCTGTGGGGGGGTTGCAGCCGACAGTTGGTTTAATGAAAATCCTCCCGCATTCCCCGCAACGGGGGGGATGGGGAGTCCGAAAAAAAATGCGTGCGCGGCGGAGGAGTAGGGCGCTCAAGGCGCTCGACCGGGTTCCAATCCGGCACGTACTGGCCCCGATCAAAGCGGCATCGGGGGGCCGGGCGTTGCCCATGATGGGCGAAAGTTGGGGGAGCCCGTGATAAACGGGGTCTCTCCATCAGAGGGGGAGAGAAGCGTATCGGCTCCTGGCGTGGCTCCCTAATTACCGCGGCCCAATCCCGCGGTGGCGCCTCAGAAGCGGCGCGTCGATCCCCCCCGCCCGTAGGGGGGGTGGAGCGCCCAATCCTCTCACGAGAGGGGGGGCGCCTGTCCAATCTCCGCGGAGGGGTGGCACGCCCCTCCGATCTCCTCGGAGATGTGGGTGACCTACGAGGGCCCCCGCCCGTGTGCGAGTCCCTCTCTCTCACCACCTCACGAGTGTCTTTATTATTAAAGCACAAGAGGGGGTGATGGGCCCCTCCACAACAGTGACAATCTCGTGGGTGGGGGCAAGCCGATGCCATATGAGCCCCCAGGCAGCGGTAGCACCAATTCCGCTGCTTGGCCATATTCCTACGCCCCTCGGTGCGTAGGCCAACAAATTTGGGACAGGCCGGCAAACGATGGCCATCCCGCTTGCAACACTTGCAAGGCATCGGCCTCTCCCCGTGTGGAGTGTTCTGCCGCACTGCAGTATATTGCTTGTACGGGCGGCGCTCTCTCCGTGGCGCTGCCCGGGTCGCCTCATAGCGGCCTGTACTCAGTCCCGGTATAGGAGCCAGATCCAAGTGGTCGGTCATCCGACACTCATCCTCCAAAAATCTGAGGAGATCCGAGAAGGGGGGGAGGTACGAGGCACTATTGCCCCCGTATCTTTGTTCAAAGCGCCCCTTCATCTCCATGGGAAGCTTATTGAGGATGAGGTGGAGCAATATGAAGGACCACTGGTCCACCGGTAGGTCAAGTCGTTTGAGCGCGTTAATGGCGCTTAGCAGCGGGTTCAAAATCTCCTTCCTCAATGAGGAGACCCGCGATACTCGTGGCAGCCCTAAAATGGCAGCCACATGTGTGTCCGCTAGCAAGCGAACATTCTGATACCGGGCGGTCAACAACGCCCTTGCAATATCATAACTGTCATCATTGACAGGTAGATGCTGGACAAGTACACCAGCCTCTCCACGTAAGGCAGAGAGCAAATAGGCCAATTTCTGGCTAGGGAACAGGTCGTCCCTCGAGTGGACCAGGCTATCAAAGAGGTTAATGAACCCCATCCAAGAAGCCAGGTTCCCATCAAAGGTTGGGATGTCTAAAGTGGGCAGTCTGCCCAGCAAGCCGGCCGGGGTAGGCTTGACCTCCCCGGGCGTGCACGACTCACCCCTCCGGGCGGATAGGATTGCCTGAGCCTTGTTTATAATCACATCCGCCTGTTCAAAACACTGATCATAATCGGCATTAAATTGGTCGACTGCCCGCAACTCAGCGGCACCCTCGGCTGGGTGGTCGAGCAGATATTGTTGATGAGCAACGAAAAGCTGCTCCAATTCCTTCAAGCGAGCAGGTACTCCCTCATGCCGAATTAACAAAGCCTGTTCTCGGTCTGGTCGGTCTACCAAAGCGACGGCACTAGCAAACCATCTCAAAATCTTTTGTGCACCCGCGCGGGCACCACTAAGCGGGCTGACTGGCGGGACCATTTTGCACCAAAATTAATAAACACTATAATAATACACGGACAAACAGACCGACAACCGCAGACAATAAAACAGATCGGGAGGAACTTCAAAGGCAGAACAAAATATATAAACAAACCAAAATCAAGTGTAAATGCTAGAACTTAACTAGAACAACAAAGGCATTTAACAACAGAATTTTTCAAACAAATTAAAATCAAGTATTAAGTCAATAACTTAACAAACATAATATTCAAAGGCAAACAAAACAAAATCAAATGTAAATGCTAAAACTTAACACAGCAAAATAGTGTATTACAACAACAGCAAAGTCATTTAGCAGCAAAATTTTTTCAACAAATTAAATTCAAGTATAAGTTTACAACTTAACAAACAAAGTATTCAAGGGCAAAACAAAGATATGAAAAAACAAACCAAAATCAAATATAGGTAAATGCTAGAACTTAACTAGAACAACAAAGGCATTTAACCCCAATTTTTCATATACAATGACAATGACAACTAGTTAGGGAGATCGGTCCACAAATGAGATTGTAGTCGGTTTAAAATCAGCAATCAAAAACCAATTAATATGTATTGCCCATTTGGACAACCAACAAGATTACAATATTAATTGTACAATACTAATCAACCGCTCAAATCTAAAAACCACGCTCTGCTACCAAGAGATGGTGGTGCCCCAAGTAGACTCCACCACGTCGGCGTTTCACCGAATAAGGAATTTTGGGTTGATTGCTGATGCCGCCACTACAATCAAAGAATTTCACTACTTACTTGGATCCGTTCGGTCTCCGTATGTAGCCGGTGGACTTCCTGAGCTAGCTCGAAGGAAGTCGCGGCTCCTGAAGTTCTGCTGTCTGACCGAACCGGATGGTACACTTGCCTATTAGGCCACCAATACCCGAACTCATTAACGAACACAAAGGCTTTGCGGAACCTCGCACCAACAATCACTTGGTGCGCCGCGCAATACTATTTGTTAAATGCTTAAATATTGTGTATTTGTGTATTATATTTTATGGATGCCCGGACATCATAACCTAATTCAATGTCATGACATTTCGACTCAGCTGACATGTCACATGCGGCCGGCCGCCAAAAAAGCTCTCACTGCACAGACCACAATGCAGTGTTGCCACTCGCTCTTCCTCGAGCGTGAACAAAGATATATTATATATTATCAATAAATAGTTTAGATAAACAACTAGTTTTATTTTCCACATATTCGAAATGAAAAGTAGAGTGTTTAACACGGGTAAAAGAATCAATTCCTACTCGGACTCGGGAATTGATTCTTTCGACCCTCGGTTAACAATCTACTATTTCATTACAAGTGTCAAAGTTTAATACGATAAATTAGCAATTTGAATTTTTTTTACACAAGTATTAAATTCTCTCGTGATTTCACCCACATATCATTATATTAACTTTTTAATCGTATTCACATGGTCAAAAATCTAATATAAACTTAAAATGTGAAAATTTGTACTCATTGTAAATTTTAGATTGAAAAAACAATTAAGTACTCCATACCTACCAATGACAAATCCAAAAAAAACAATACCGCTATAAGTTCTTGTACTTGGCATCTTTAAATGCAATCAAGACATTATGTTGTGTATATTTTTACAAAAAGGAAATTACCTTCAATCTTCTTTGAGCTGTAATTTTGTGAAACGTCTTTTATTGCTTGTGTATTTAAGTATTGCTCGCGGGCTGAGGTATCGCACGGTTTTTCTGAATCATTGACTGTAACTCCCGTGTTATTTTTGCTCATTTAAAATCGAGTAGTAATAAAACAACCGAATGCTGATTGTTTTGAAAACTAATGTCATACCTAGTTTTGTTAAGTTTAGCCGTGTGAATCAGCTGCTGGTCTTATCCATACTAATATTATAAATGCGAAAGTATCTCTGTCTGTTACCTCTTCACATTTAAATCGCTGAGTCGATTTAGATGAAAGGTTTAGAGATAGTTTGAGTCCCGGAAAATGACATTGGGTAATTTTTATTGCAGATATCATCATTTAACGGGGTGAAAAGGGGGATAGAAGTTTGTGTGGAGAATCAATAACTGCTGAACCGATTTAGATGAAATTTGGTATGGAGATAGTTTGAGTTCTGGGGAAGGATATAAGCAGATTGAAAAAAATAAGCTATCATAATTCCACGCGGACGAAGTCTCGGGCAAACGCTAGTACAGAATGAATACAATAAAATTAGTCACAAAGGCGATTACGTATTACGTCCATGTTACTTTACAACAAATATTTTTGTGCTTATACAGCCGATTTACATCACTAAAACCGATTGGTGTTTTCAAATAGCTCTGTGCGTGCACGCTCTCGTTTTCTAGGCGCGTAGACGCAAAATTGCGGGGTTACGTGGAAACTAATTATAGTTATTGGTACATCAGTTTGTAGCAAGATTTTGTTTGCCACTGTTTACCGGTTTGTGGGGCGTCAATGTTGTTAAACATTTAATTTTCATACTCACTAAGGACAGCAATTTGGCAAATGCTGGTAACATTATTATTGAATTATATTCAAATATTACGCTGAAATAATAATAATTTGTTATATAAATATATATAGTAGATAAAACCTGGATCACAGATAAAAAAAATTGCTTAAGGTGCTCCCTAGCCGGGAGCGTTCGCCTGTAATAATCGTTACTAATTCGATTTTGAGCGTAAAGTTACAATTCTGCCTCCCTACTGACGAGCATTCGCATGTGTAATGTTACATTTCGGATTCGATTTCCGCGCCCGCGACACGGTCTATTACAAATGGTGCGCCTTGATGTTACACGTTGTAACATAATATTACAGATTGTATCAATAAGTTGCGCACTGTAATAACCTGTTTTCCTCCCTCACTGTTATAATCTTCTCTTTCCCAAACGCGAGGTATGCATCCAACGTTAAAAAAAAGGGGGGTTGTACATTTGCAAGTGTTACAGGAACCACACGTACTGGCGACTGTAGCCAGTTACCATCAGATGGGTAACCTACTTATTTGCCTACTTTGTTGTATAGCAATTGAATAGGGGGGTTATTGTTCAAGAAAAGTGTATCGCGATCGCTTACAAATTTGCCAGTCGCCGTCCATCCATCATCTTCCATCCTTCACAAAAGGAAGTCGGCGCAGAGTCTTGTGTTCACGGCGCAATGACTGTCATGGCGATCGTGACAGATTTTTTCTTAGGCAATAACCCACCAGCGGCGCCTCCTTGACAATTTGGGTGCCCTTTCAATCCAGCTACATTCGATATATCTTTGTGAAGTTGGATTTAAATTAAGGTAAAAAAAAACAGCGCATATGACCGTGAACAGTTGGAAGTATTACTTTTTTGTTTTGTCAACTCTATCTAAAGTTAATACATTAAATTTTGCACTATCGCACCTTGCTTCTATTTTCTTTCATTTTTCTATGGTTGCCTGGACGTTGCAATAAGATCGCCTAATGCGGCTTTTTTGTTATTCGTTGTGTCTTTATAAAATTTACTTTATTAAATTAAGTGATGTGTATGTATGTTGATATGCATTGGGGCAAATATTATAACTACATAAATAATAGCCAAGTTTTTACGATAGTAGACAGTTCGAAGAGCCATTTTAGTGAGAGACTGTGTATCTAGATTTTTATCAGTGATCGATGGGATGGCCTGCGGATGCGGCTCAATATCCATAATCTATTATCCCTTCAGTCACTGATAAATACATATATGTATATAGAATATACAGTTAACCATCACCGTGGTCTAGTGGTTGAGACCACTGGGTGTTGATCGGGATGTGCGGTGTTCGATTCCCGATGGAGGCAAAAAAAATCTGCTCGGTTTGGTTGTCCGTTTCCTCAGTTGTTGAGGAGTCCAGGTGAAGCTCGCGTCCACCTTCGGCCTTATCGTCACTTACCACCATGTGAGATGAGGCAAAGAGCTTCCCGTTCCCTGTCGTATGTAAAAAAGTACAGTAGGTACATATTTTACTAACTCCCGGGTATTGCCAGTAGTATCGTGGGTCTGTCACAAATCTGGGTAATAATAAGCAGATTTGATGGTATTTTTCAATTTGAATATGGAATATTGAAATGTAATGAAGCATATGAATCGAATTAAACCATTAAACCACGCTGGCCCGCACTGGGCCAGCGTTGTTTAATAACTAAGGCCTAATCGCCCTAACATAACTAGTTAGGGTAGGCTTGTGGCCCTCGGTGGGGACGTATATGAGCTGTGATGATGATGATATATATCCGTCAGTCTTGTATTGGCGCTGCAATGGCTGACTGTTAGAAAAGCTCCTCGAGGAAAAAAAAACAACCGTCAGTTTGCGAACAAAAATTCGTAAAGGATGTTCATACTACTATTTCATTAATTATTATTTTTACTTTTTCGGTGCTATAAATTACAGGCTATAGTTTTAAATGCTTATATCTACGGTTATAAATATATGTGTACCGGTCTTTATCTCTCGTTTTCATGTTGTACTGTGTTTATAGAATTAATGTTGAACATAATCTACTACTGAGCCAGAATATCACAAAGAAGATGTTGATCGTTTTTGTGATATTATGACACTGAACTTCTAAAAGTATACTTATGAACAATTCCCCTTTCCTCTAGTCCTCGCCAGTCCTCGATTCATGTTAAAAGTGTCGTAATACGAGTCGTAAAATCGGTATCATTCGTCAAATCCTACGCACGCAACACAAAACATAATACCGAGTCCATTGAGTGAGACCTCAAGCCGCTCTGAAACGCCAGTTACATTCTATTACACCTACATCGAACATACTATTCTTTCTGTATTGTAATTAATCTTCTTAATAATTTTCTTTGTTAAATAGGTACTTTTTAGTATGGGGCGTATCGTAAGTGCTTCGGCACTGACTGACAATTGGTTACTAAGATACCAAAAACAATAGACGCAAAATACGTGGACAATGGATTTAATTATTTCTTAAGTTCTACCTGTGAAGAAGTGTGAAATGGCTTAAGGCCAGGAGTTCACAGTCTGAAGAAAAGATTGATATTTTTACTTCCAGTTACAAGGGAATAATATAGAATTTTATTACACAAAAATTCCTGTAGTCTCAAAAGAAACATGATTACCAAACCAAGTATAATATTTATCTCGGTGAAAAAATCCTAAAAATCACTATGAAACTTAACCTCCGTCGTGATTTTCAATTATCTATAATGATTGTTTAATACAGTTACTCAAAAAGTAGTATATTGCAGGGCTGTTTAGCGTGCGGGATGACCACCATTACGCACTAGTGCTTTTTCTTTACCAAATGTCAAATGTCTAGAATCTGACACACATTTTGCTTTTCTCCTGCTTTTTTCTAGCATGCTAAGTTAAGATTGCGCTAAATAATCTGACTGGTCTACCAGATTTTGTATTGTAAAAGCAAAGCAAATGCGTGCTATAGGTACGCATTTTCTTTGTCACTGCTGTGTACGTACGGTACGACGACATATTTGGCGCCATTTTTTTTTAAATTTTCTGCGCGATTATTGATTGTTGTTATTTGCTTAAAAGTTTAATAATTCTATAAAATGAGTGACTCTGATAACATATTAATTGATTTAACACCACCGAAATTATGTTTAATTGCTGAAAATGCGAGTGTGAGTATTTTACCTGTAAAGTCCAAAAGCAGGTACATTGCTACATATGGTTGCTACGTATTTATTGTTTCATTTTTTCGCAACTGTATTAAAAATAGTTGTTCAATACACGTGCGGGACTGTCATTTCCACTCGTTCCGACTGTCAACCCTCGCCTTCGGCTCGGGACGACATTTGTCGGAACACGTTGCAATGACAGGCTTCCCGCACGTGTAGTAAAAATAACTATTTTAGTGTTCCGTACCTGCAAAGGAAAATACGGAACCCTTAAGGATCACTTCGTTGTCGGTCTGCCTATTCTGTCAAGACCCATTTTCTCAAGAGCGCGCAAAGAATCTGAAATTTATACTATTATTGTGCTATTACGTATTATTGTGTACAATATCAGGTGCTAAATATCCTACTTAATTAGGGTTATAAGCAATGCAGTTTTATGACTATTAATTAAATTATTAAAAGGGAAAATTAATGTAAATTTAAATTAATTTTAGAAGCACGTTAATTTTCATGTCTTAGCAATTTAGCATGCTACGTACTTTTGCTACGCTATTTGCTAAAATCGATTTTAATATTGTGAACTATCGGATCGGGGCTTGTCAAATTCATACGCATTCGCATTGGAGGAAAAAAAGCATTAGCAGGCAGACATGCATTTTTTGTAAAATATTTTTTCATGTTAATCTATTTAGTGACTAATACCAGCACACTGAAGCAATTTACGACGCCGTTTCTTGAAAAAAACGCTTTTAATATTGGCTGCTAAAAATGGAGTAGATAATTTTGAGCAGTAGTTTAATTACCGTCCACTACGTTTAGTAACCTTTACTCCTCAATGATGTGAAAAAGCAACAATTAAAATCATACTTTATGGAAAATTATAGAATGTAGCAATATCACTACGTTGACAACCTTAAATAGTTCTAGCTAGAAAGACCAGTTAACACGCGATACCCCTTGAACCTGAGTAGCCACGACACGTTTATTCACAACTATAGCCTATGTCATTTTTGCTACTTGAAATAAAAACCAACAACAAACAAATATAATGCTTTTTTAGCTAAATAAATTAAATAGTTTATAATTTCCTTTATGTATAATGTCTATGGACTAATGTAGTTTTTTCTAATTCTCGTAAAAGGCCTCCTCAATTTTCGAATAAGTGTGACTGTGGAATCATGAAAAAGTGACTGTTAAGGTTATATAACGATTTTTTAACTTATCATATTATCACCCCAGCTTAAGACTCGACGCTATGGCGTGGCAGGGGATTGACAAATAACATATACTTATGATACTTATGTTAATGTTAATAAATGTAATCTTCTAGACTGTTTACCTCCGTGTTATCTATTTCTGTTCTGCCGCAAAGCAGCAGTGCCTGCATTGCTATGTTCCGGTTTGAAGGGTAAGATATGGCATTGAAATTACTGGGTACCGTTACAAGTTGGCAACGTACACTGTGGTTCTTGTGGGGGTTGCAGTTTTGCTGCGAACCTCACAGGAACCCTATGAACCACTTACTGCCAACTTCATTGCAATAAAAAAAATCTAGTAATAATGTTGATTAAAAACAAATGCCGCTCGGACATAAAACTGAAATTTAACTTTATGTCTGCACCATTAGGTTATCCTCTTATTATTAATCAACTGAATATGCCGTCCGATACCGTACTGTCAGTAGCTGCCGGGGTTGCCGCCAAATCAAAAGTGCTATTCTCTAAAGGTGCATCCTCAACGGCATTCGTCTGTAAAACTTTTGATTCGATTTTAAGTGTTATGTTACAATACTGCCTTCCTGACTAACAAGCATTCGGTGGTGTAATGTTACATACATTACAGATTCGATTTTGAGAATTACATTACAAAACACTGCTTCCCTATACTGACGAGCATTCGCCTGTAAATAATGTAACTGCAGATTCGATTTCTGCGTTCGCGATACAGTATACATATTATAAGTGGTGCGTATTGATGTTACAACGTGTAACAAAATGTTATGGACTGTATCAACAAGTTGCACACTGTAATTCTCTTTTCTCTTCCCTCGCTGATGTAATGCTCGAATTGTATCATTACAGAATACGCACTTTAATACTCGGTTCTCCTCCCTCATTAATGTAACGCTCGAACCGTAACGTAGTAACGTTACATTGCAGGCGAATGCCCCAGTAGCATTACCACCAAAACACGATATGATAAAGAGGTGAATCTTATCGCGGTGAATTGTCAAAATACGATACGTCACTTATCATCAGGTGAGGTGAAGGCCAATAGTTTCCTTGTTGAATGTAAAAAAAAATATTTCATTTATAAAATAAAGCATTAACATGAAAAAGCCGAAAGAAGGCCGAAAGCAAAACTTGTATTACGGACTTAAAGAGTAGTCTCATGTACCTATTGACGTCACTGAACGACAGTCATCAGCTAACAAGCTGACATTTAATTCCTAATTGGATGTATTTTATTAGATTATAAATTAGTTCCATACAAATGTTCAACATTCACTGAACCTAGATGTATGGAACAACTGATTTTTTTCTGCGATTTCAAAGTTGGTGCCATAGTGAAAGTTGTTCTGTTTGCTTGTTTGAACAAGCACACAATTTTTTTGTGATAATTAAAAATAACCTTGTATAAGTAAAAGTTTACCCATATATTTTTATTGATAATATGATGTAACTAAAACTTTAAATCAAATCAAATCAAATCAAATCTTTATTGCTGACTAAGGTGTGATACAGATGTTGTTATAATTAGAGTTCTTAATTACCTAGTCACCCTTTTCAGGTATAGCAATGTTGGTGGAGGGCTCCCTATCTACAATTTATGTTTTACTATTTCATTTAGAGTCCCCGCAGACTGCAGACTTTTTATCGGCCGATAGTTTGGTCTGCTTCTTAATTTGTATAAAGATGTATGCAAGTGCGCACATTATGGCGATTAAGGATCGGTTGACAAAAAAGTTTGACGGGCTTCACACTTGCCTTCAAACTAAACTATCGGCGAACTATCGGCCGATGGCTTGATCACTATAGCCGTCTTCCCCGCCCGCACACTGCCCGATTGTTTTATCGGCCGACTCAGCAGATAGCTTCAGTTCGTTCTACCTTGGATGCATGAAAGGTCGTGCGCGTGCGTTTTTGTACATGATGGATTAGACTTCGTCGCTGCTTGTAGAAACATATATCGAAAATTTAATTCAAGAAATTTAAAAAAGACCCACGATCTATAAAAGGAAACTTAAAAGAGTACTCCAATGTTAAAACAACACGAATAAAATCTTGGCGCATAAAAAAGCGCGATATATCCAAGTACAACACTCTGTTGTTTAAAAAACACTTAGGCAGCTTATCATTCTATGACGTTTACAATACAGACGATCCTAACCAAGCATATAGCACCTTTTTGGAACAATTCTCTTTGGTATATAACTTGTGCTTTCCTTTCAAATTTGTTACCATAAAATCTGATAAAAATATTAAATGGGTGACGCGAGGTATAAGAACATGTAGTAGAAAACAGCGGTATCTTTTATGGCAAAAGAGACTAAAACCCACTGAAGAAAACAAAAACAGGTTCCGTATTTACACACAAAGATTTAAAAATATCATTAAGCAGACTCAAAAGGTTCAAAATAACTATCTAGGTATTGCTTAACTCAAAAAACAAGTCAAAAACAGGTTGGCAAATAATTAATAAATCCAAAAATATGAGTGACCCCATTTCTCAAATTAAAAATAAGAACGGCGTAACAATAACTGACTCTCTTCTAATTGCCGAGTCATTTAACAATTTTTTTATAGATCAGATAACTTGCAACGAAACCTGTGATACGAATACCTCTAAAAAACTCGAGAAATACCCACATTCTATGTTCATGGCCCCTGTGGTACCACAAGACGTTTTGCGGGTTATAAAATCTTTAAAAAACAAAAAAAGTGTTGGATATGACGGGATCTCTACGAAAGTTGTAAAAATTGTTGCTGAGTATATAGCTCCCCCTCTTTGTCATATTGTTAATACAAGCATATCTTCTGGAGTATTTCCCACTGACCTAAAAACCGCAATCGTGAAACCCATCTATAAGAAAAACAATAAAGAAGATATGACGAACTACAGACCTATCGCGTTGATACCGGTATTCTCGAAGGTTCTTGAAAAGCTTTTGTATGAATCAATTTATTCATTCTTATCTAAATTTAATATACTATGCGATGAACAGAAAGGGTTTAGAAAAAATAAGAATATAAATATGGCCATTCACGATCTATTATCTTTAATTATGAAAAGTGTTGATGATAAAGTACCTATCTGTGCAATATACACTGATATGTCAAAAGCTTTCGATCATGTAAGCCATAAGAAGCTTTTACAAAAGCTTGAGATCTATGGTATCCGAGGTAATATTCTAGATTTATTAAAATCATACTTGAGTGACCGGAGGCAATACACAGTAATAAGTAGAATATGTCAAAAATCCAAAACAGAAATTAACTACATGTCTTCTTCTAGAGAAATTAAATTTGGCGTACCACAGGGCAGTGTCCTTGGACCTTTGTTGTTCCTTCTTTATATTAACGATTTTCCACGTCACATCCATCATCCAATGGTTCTATTCGCCGACGACAGTACAGCCATAATAAAATGTCAAAATAAAGAGCTGTATGCGGGTAACATCAATGAAACTTTAAAATCTAGTACACTGGCTAAAGTCAAACAACTTAATAATTAATTTAGATAAAACTAACATTATGTACTTCCATCAAAGACTCTCTACACCCACTCTGAATATCCACTATAATGGACAATCCCTTAAAACAGTGTTTGTTGCAAAGTTTCTAGGTATATTGATAGATAGTAAACTCACATGGAAACCACAGGCAGAAGCAATATGTAAAAAATTGAGTACCTATTTACTTTACAATCTATCAAAAAAAGTAAATGTCGATACAACACTTGTTGCGTATCACAGTCTTGTAGTGTCGGTTCTAAGATTTGGCGTGATTTTCTGGGGCAACTGTTCTGAGAGGGAAAGCATTTTTAAAGACCAAAAGCGCTGTATCAGAGCTATCTTTGGACTCAAGGTAACTGATAGCTGCAAACCAATTTTTAAAGAATACTCTTTATTAACTTTTCCATCCCTGTACATTCTAGAGGCTGCCTATTTTGTTAAGTCAAATATGCACTTATTTCCAACTCTAAGAAGTACTAAAAAACGAACTGCAACTATAAGGTCGCAATATAAAAATTTACTATATACAGGAGGTTATAAGACTTCTTTGTTGAAAAAAAGTGTTATGTGTATGGCAACCTTAATATATAATAAGATACCCAATAATATTAAAGAGGAACCTGTAACTGATTTTAAGAAACGTCTTGCTCTGTTACTGATGAACAAATGTTATTATTCCGTTAAACAGTTTTTGGAGGACAAGTCACTGACTTAAAAGTAATTACAGACGACGTTAATACTGATTAAATTTAAACATTCAGACTGCAATAATATATTTGGCTATTTACTATTAATTGATTGTTTTGGAATTGAAGAAATTGACATTAATTGATATATGACATTCATTATTTAACTATTATTACTTATGCTATTGACATTTACTTAGTTTTTATTACATATTTCAATTTAATCTTAATGCAATTACCACAATTAATTTAAATGCATGATTGTAATATTATGAAAATTTTTTAAGATAGGTATATCAAATAATATTTGTACGCTCTTGATGGCAAAAACATGTCAGGACAATTGTAAAAAACTGTAACAACTAACTCTGTATACTCATGTTTTACAAATAAAGAATTATTATTATAATGTTAATCTGAAAAAAAAAACTACGGGCAAAGTCTGTGAAGCAGTTGTGAAAAACTTTCCTTGCAATAATCTATTACTGTAGATAGGATGCACCCAGTACTCTCGATTTCTCTTCCTCATCCTTTCCCTTCTTTTATTCAAGTATAAAGCAAGAAGAATAGGCAACATTCCACACAACTGATCTCTTCACCAACTCTAGCCAATCTAATCAATCGGCCGACTATTTGTTGGCTGGTCTGCGCACTCACGTCCAACCCAACTGTTTTGTTGGCCCAGTGTGCGCACTAGCAACCCAACCCGACCAAACTGTCGGCCGACTATAAAGTCTGCAGTCTGCGGGGACTCTTAATGTATAATTCCTCACTTCAATACAGATAAATCGAACTAAAATTATATAAAATTATGTCAATGAATGCAAATTACCAACAAATTAAATTATTACCAAATTAACATTTAGCCAATGCACGGTATAATTAGGTATGTGGTGATGTCATATTTTTTTAATAATAATAATATAAAGTTAATAAAAAGTTAATAAAACGGTTTTCTCAATTTCTGTGCTATATGACGTTACTTCGTACCAAATTTCAAGATTCTGAGTTCACGTGAAGTACCCTGTAGGTTTTGATTCCCTTACGAGTGTCGAAAATTTGCGTAAATTTGCGGCATAAACGGCTGTATCTTTTGATTGCGTTGGCTTAGAAGTTTGGTTTTTTCACAGCTCTAAGGGACATAGACCTGAGTATTTGATATAAATTTCAGCTTGATACCTCCACGCGTTCCTGAGAAACAGGGTTTTGACAGACAGACAGACGGACAGACGGACGGACAACAAAGTGATCCTATAAGGGTTCCGTTTTTCCTTTCAAGAAACGGAACCCTAAAAACGATTAGTTGGAAAAAGATTGTCTTGTTTATAAATTTTTAGAACTTTCTATTTCTAAATAATGGTGGAGCGCTGACTAAATGTTTAAAAAGAGGAGCATTCCTTTTAGCACGGGAAGCAACATTTACAGTGTCTAGTTCAATGCATGTCTGTGATCTAAACACTATTAAATCAAACGAGGAAGGGAGTACATCGGATAAAATCAATATTGCGTATCGTCTCCGAAGCCTAGCTCCTGGCTAACTAGCATGGAAGCATCCCGCCGCGCAACGTCAGCGTCCTACGTATGTGATGGGAGTAAAAAAACCTGAGTGCCTTCCCATAGCTTCCTGAGATAGCTGTTACACGGCATGCTCAGAGCAGAAGGTGTACTTCACAGAAAGTCTATGATTAGAGTAGCTGTTTAACGTTTATCTATATTAATGTTATAGAGGGAAAAGTGATTTTGAGTCTCATCATTATTAACATCACGTTTTGCGTTTTGCCCACTGCTGGGCACGAGTTTTTCGTTAGACGAGATGGAATTGACCTACTAAGTTACACTGACGTCACTCGGGTTGATGTAGTTATATTTCCGTTTCTGTCCATCTCTTCGCAGAAATATGTTTGCTGTAATATACTCTCTTAGGACGTGTTATACTTATGACCTCCATATGGATTAAGGGCACGGCAACGAGTGTGTTTGAAATCTGTCACCGCACGGACATAAGAGAGAATGGAAAGCGCTGTCCTTGTGTATATTTTTTGTTTACCAAATTTAATAGTGACCTGTTAAATTGTAATTCTTTTTACCATTCCTTTAATTCCTATTGCATTAGAAAAAAAATAGGAATGGCGATTTCACGTAAAAACCATTACGTGCCTTAATTCGCCCTCGACAGCTCTCTTTTCACACAGATTCGGTTAATATCTTTCTCATTTCCAATAATATTGGATTACAGATTTATGTGTTAGTTATATCTAACGTTTCACATCAGAAGTTATTTTATGTCCTCCCCAAAAGTTATTAATCAGCTAAATACGTGTGTAGTGTATAAAGATATATCTGAAAATATTTCGATACTTCAATTAGTGTCTAAGATAAGAGATAGTTAGAAATAAGTGAAAGACATGGAGTGTGATTACAACACTATAAAATTGAAAAAGAAATGTTCTTATAGTTGTGTCAATGCCATCGTTAACTAAATACACAAAGTTTTTTTAAGCAGCATAACAAGTTAGTGCTAGTAAACTAACACCTTGTAATTCTGGGTCGATGTATGCAGAACTAGCTTCTTTTTATATTAGTTTACTACCTCGACAAGAAGCTAGTTCTCTACACGAAGTCAGATTTACCAGCTTGCTAGCTTACTAACACTAGTCTGAAAAACTAGTCTCGTGAATACCGGACGTAGTGAATTCTGTAATGCTACGGCCGCACTTGCGCCTATCGTCACGAAGCTTCGTGCCATGACGTAATACACGCAGATCTTACCAATCATTATTATCGGCTATCGTTGAGAATATTTGGGCTACGTGTGCGTTATCGTGCATGTGGCGGTACATCAAACACCGAGTACATAACCAGTTATGTTCTCTATGACATCAAAGGATGTTAGCGCGTTAACATATGGCGCTGCGTGGTCAGATTGAGCGTTGTTCATTTCGGCGGTTGCTGTCGATTTGTTAGGACGTGTGCGACGCAATGGTTTTGTAATTAAGAGGTATAAAGTTGAGTAATTCTGCCCGCGACTTCGTCTGCGTGGAAATCCTAACCTACCACCCCCTTATTACACCCTTAAGGAATGATTTCGGGGACAAAACCTATTCTTTATCCTCCCCCATACAAACTTCCACCGCCCTTTTCTCCCCCTTAAGGGGTGATTTCTGCGATAAAAGCTATCCTATGTCCTTTCCTGGGACTCATACTATGTCTATACCAAATTTCATCTAAATCGGTTCAGTAGTTTTGGCGTGAAAGCACGACAGACAGGCAGACAGAGTTACTTTCGCATTTAATACTAAGTAATATGGATTATAAAGTTGAGTTCATCATACAGGATCCAAAATTAGGTCCCTTTCTTAATAGATTTTGATAAATGATTTATGTAATTGTTAGTACACACATATATCGAATAAAGAAAGTCTTTGTCCATAACTAAACGTCTGGTAATCTTCGATTATTGCACGATACAACGTGCAAAATAACGAAGCCGCATAGCATACATATACGTGGAAACTTTTTAGCGTACAAAACGTACGAAGCTTCGGGCACACATTGCTTCGGGACGATAGGCGCAGGTCAGGTACGGCCGTAACATAATACTAAGATTTGTTGGTCGAAAAATGTTTTTATAACATAAAAGAATTTTTAAGTTAGATCTTTATTAATGTATAGAGTTTAGTATAATCTAGTAATGTTAGTTAATAAAAATTTCAAAGCTAGTTTTTTAAGAGTTGCAACGCCCTTGCAGGGTTCATATTGCGTTCTATATTTATAATGCTTAACACCTAAATGTACACCAATATGATGCAATAAAGTTTATGACTATGACTATGACTAACTTAGAAATTCGCCCACTGCACTCGGTCGGACCTTCTGACCGTGCGCATGCTGCGTTACAATCACCGCCTATTAGGGCCGCGCCTCATCGGGAGTGGTTTGAAAGTCAATGCGCTCGCACTTTGGAAGCGGCTGCGCGCCGTAGGCGGCTCAGCTAGCCCATCACATTTTTTTATATGAAAGAAATCTATGTAATATTTAAATCTTTTCTTTCTACATGGGAAACCGTTGCGGTTTCTAGGAGTGATTTCTCGATTTTATGAAAAGTGGCGTGGAATGTGTTTTCTCCTCATCTACAGGTTGATTAACTCTATTTTATTTAAATCTAATGTTAGAGAATAGAGAAGAATAGAATTAAAGCAATTTTTTTATTTCATTTAAATTGTATATAAATTTCTGTTTCACTTCATAGATTACTGATAAAACCTTTGTCGCGCAAAAGCTTGCGTTGCTCCGATGAGGTCACCGACAGAATTGTAAAAATATTCTCATCTGTGATTCGGTTTTGGCTATGGCTCGGCCCGTCATTACGTCAGTTTCCCTAAACGTCCATTCCCGAATGTCCACCACTTGAACGTCCACTTCCCCTAAACGTTTATTTATGTGAACGTGTACTTAATAAAAAGGTAGGTATCTATAACATCTCTTGTGCTGTCATTGTGAGGTATAGTGCGCAAATAAGTATGTCCTTATCTTAACTGCAGTATGGAGTACTATTATATATTCTGTGCTGCAGTACTCGCCATAAATTAATATGGTATAAACGACGTGGATTAGCGTGTTCACCAAATAAGAACTTAATGCCTTAGGCGAACACTCCAAATCATATTCATTTCATTGTCATTTTTGATCAATCACATCGTGTTAATTAAATAAAGCACGACCTCAGGCACCCCAATATATTTATTTATTTATTTATTTATTTTATTTATTTATTTTTTTATTACAAAATTATAATTTTAAATATTTAAAATTTCATTTTAATTAAATCAAACAAAATAAACTTATGTTTAATTAAATTAAATCCGAATGGTTTATGGGTATGTTCACTGTCACACTGCACAACAAGCATGTGTGTTGGATAGTTCCTCGCCTGCCACGCAATTCTAGACCCCATCCCCCGTAGCACGTCCACCAAAACACGATATGATAAAGCGACTTACCGCGGGGAACTGTCAAATTACGACGAAACCCTATTGTCTTTTGACAGTTCACCGCGATAAACCGCTTTATCATATCGTGTTTTGGTGGACGTGCTAGGGGGGCAGGCGTGCAAGTTACGGCTTTGTGCATCAAAGAAAGACTGTACTGAGTTGTCTCCAGCAGCAGTGCTTGCATTACTATATGCATTCAGTAGCAGTTTCTGCATACTTTCTGTAACTGTCAGTGTTCCCATGGTGCATAATTATCCTTGAAACTTAGAGAAAGTATATGTACTGAAGCCACTAATATCAGGCAATCACTGTACTTGATATCAAAGTTCACAAGGTCAACAAGCTGCATTAATGGCAATCACTGTACTTGATATCAAAGTTTACAAGGTCAACAAGCTGCATTATTGTCCTTGGAACTAACAAAAACCGCTTTAACATCAGGTGGGCAATCGATATCATATGTCAAAAATACGCAAGGTACATTATTGCCTTCTTAGTTCTATAAAAAAATCCACCAGCAGTGGGACTTACATGGCTAGATGTGTATACGTGTGTGTAGTCATAGCGCATGTTAGATGTCAGTATATAGATGTGCAGCACATGCTAATCTCACGGCAGATTCGTATTTTTAGCCGGCTTCTTGATGCTCTCATGATTCACCGACCACAGTTAGTCACGGGATATTTCGCACTGTCCGCTCGAACAATATGCTATACTCATTTAGGGGGAGCTCGCAGTGAATCTTATTTCGTGGGAGTACAGGTCGAAATCGCTCGGACAGTTGCACGCCTCGGTTTGTGTTTGCGGAAATAATTTTGATCTCACATATCGATGTGCAGCTTAGAAGATGTGCAGCTTTTTGTTTTACTATGTATGGGGTTGCGTTGCGTAGGCTTGTGTATGAAACTGGCATAACTGATTTTATTGGTTACTAACTCCTGGCCATGACTTTGTCTGCGGAAATAGAATTGTATTCGTTGAGGAATTTCTAACAGCAGTTCAGTTCGCATGTTTGTCCTACCTTTTTTGCTGTTTTTGTTATGGTGTGACCTTGTTTCTGAAATTTATTGGAGATAATAAAGTGTTCAGATTCGATTCCCCTTAGGGGCTGTAGTTTTTTTCTGCTTGTTTTGGCTTTTAGGGCTTTCATGCCGAGTTTTTCCCATTTTAGCAACATTTTTCATTGATGCTCGGCTCTTATCAGTCATAGCGTGATGTTATATAGCCTAAAGCCTTCCTCGATAAATAGACTATCCAACACAAAAATAATTTTTCAATTCGGACCAGTAGTTCCAGAGATTAGCGCGTTCAAACAAACAAACAATCTTCAACTTTATAATATTAGTGTAGTATAGATTTGGATCCCATGCGATTTTCAAAACAAAAAATCAATGTACGAGTACTCCGAAGAAGATATAAAAAATTTTGTATATGTAGGTATATTACTCGTATTTATACTTATTATAGTATATCGTACGATATTTCCGTTATCGCATTCAGTTACGAAACTATCATCCTGCATTGCTATATTGCTTAGTAACGTTATAATTCTTTTGACTTAATACGTATTATTATTATTCGTTTCCCTTGAAAGTTCTTGCGAGCAAATTGCGACATAATCGCTGACTTGTGTGACTGACAACAATGCTCGTGCTTTATATTATTCCTAGGTTGGATGTTTAATTCACGGGCGGCTGCGTTTTTTACGTGGTTGAAATTTGAAAATGTTTTACACTATGGATAGATAACAAAATAATCGGCTGAATAAAATGTATTCTACTTTGTGTACACCACACAGAATAACGACATTAGGATTAAAATTCATTTGTTGTCTGGTGTCGCTGGAAGTGATTTCTAGGCTATATTAATTACTCAGTCAGAAGAATGCTATAAACTTTTTTTTCGTTTAAAAGCAGCTATAATTGCGATAAAATTTTATTTTTACGCTATAACTACAATTCAGGACAATTCAACATGTTGAAATTTCAGTGTCATTCGCCTCAATTCAAAAAATTCCTCCAAACCTTAAGTCAGAAACAAACTTTTGTGTCGTGTTGTGCCGCGTCAGAAGCGTATCCGTTTCATACATTTAATATGGCTAAAAACATTGCCGCCACAACACAACACACTGTAATAATGTGTTTCTAGCCATATTAAATGTATGAAACCGATACGCTTCTGACGCGTCACGACAAAACACGACACAATAGTTTGTTTCTACGTTAAGGCAGAAACAAACTTTTGTGTCGTGTTGTGTTGTGCGTATCGGTTTCATACATTTAATATGGCTAGTTGAGCGGTCCGCGCCACGACAGATGCGACCACAACACAACACACTGTCATAATGTATTTCTAGCCATATTTAATGTATGAAACCGATACGCTTCCAACGCGTCACAACACAACACGACACAATAGTTTGTTTCCACTTTTACACGAGAAGCGAATAAATAATTTTTCTCTAACATTAACAACTTGATGAATGGTTTGTTTTGTTAGTTTGTCAGTAGACGTTTCATCCTCTTAAGCCCCAGAGGTCAGTGTTTATTACATTATTCAAATCATTTATGTATTGATATGCAAATTCCTGTTTATTTTACCGTGCGCGTTATTTAAATAACAGCGGCAATTTAAATATTTTCCACAGTCTCCTTATAAAGTGGACAGCACGTCCGAGAACTTTGCACGAAATGCTAACAAGCCGCCTAACATACACATTGAATTACAAATGAACCATTAAAAATTCGCTTTTGCTTTTCGCGTCTTTTGTCATAATATCACGACGAGCTTGTGCGTACACGTAATGTCTTACCCAATATCTGTTATGGATTCCGCTGAAGTCTTATCGCTTGCACGCGCGGGACGTGGAATGCGCGCGAGTCGATTTTCGTGCAAAAATCCACGAAGTACTCCGTCTGTGGAGTGGTCGTGCGCAACATGATCACGTGTTATATGAACAGTTTTTTAAAGTACGCTACGTTTGTTTCGCAATAAGAAAATTTCTTTTGTACTAACCCAATTAGTCGACCTTGCGAAAGATTTTCTTTTAGATTTTTCTTGTTTCCGAAGGTTTTTTCAGTTGCAGCCTAATTCTCTACTTTATTTTGTTGTTATTTAACAGTTTACGTGAATTACGTGCTTTAAGTTGAATTATTGGTTTAGTTGAGTCCATTGCAACACTCAGTTGGATTTTAGAACTTTAACAAGCATCAACATACCTATCATTGACCTAATCATAATATTCTGCCACAGCGTTTTGTCCGTGACCTGTAAAGTAGACAAAAAACTGTACTGAGCCATAAACCCTCTGCACTTCGGCAGCAAACACAAACAGTATGATAAGAGATGACATAATAATATGTATTTGGTCCCATGACTTTTCAAAACAAAACAACAGCAACACAAACCAATCGTTTGTGTTGCTGTTGTTATATTTAAGTTTAGTTTTAGCATATATGTGTGTATGTGTGTGTGATGTTGAAAAAGTGACTAAAGCGTTTATCTATCTTAATAAACATTTACTATTTTACATGGGATAGCTAACATTTCTTTATTATTATTATTATTTTACTGCGACCTACAAAGACCTATTGTGACTACTTACTTGGAGGCTCCAAGTAAGACTTATTATTTAGGCCTTACATGTGCTCCTTTAGCTGGGGCACTGTCTAAGAATGATAAGATTCCTTTACTCAACATAACATTTTTTTACTCAATTTACTATATTTCATTAAATGTAGAAATATGTTTCAAGTTAATTATAATATTATGTATATTTCTGTGCCCTCACAGGGTATTGTGTTAAGCGACACGCCATACACTATTTATAACACCCTGACCATATGAAAGCAATAAATAATTTAATAATTTTTATCATAACTTACCCAAGGGTTTTTATCATAACTTATCTTAATACAGGGGTGGCTCAGCATGAGAGCCTTCGCACTTCGACCCATCGTGGATCTTTTGTGCTTCCCCGTGTTTAGTCCTTAAAGCCCTCACCACCTTCGGTCCAGTCAATCGTGCTCATGAGCCTGACGATGTCCTTCGGTGGCATGGCCCTGTAGTCATCCGGTTTTGGGTATCCCATTCCCATCAGCTTTAGTCTCCTGCAGGCAAGAGCATCGCAATGGCACAGGAGGTGCACCATGCTCTCCTCTTCTTCCTTGCAGGCCCTACAAATTTTGGAACTGGTATGGTATAAGCATGATCCTAGTACCAAAATGGCCGGTTAAGGCACCTGCCATCAGACGGGTCTGGGATCTGCTTGAGCTCAGTGTAAATTTCAGCCAGTTATCCATGCCCATAAAGAGCTTGGCGTGTGTCATTCCTTTATGCTTGGCCCATTCTTCCTGGTGCCTCCTTTGTGATTGAGCTCTTAGGCCTGCCCCGACTGTTTTTAGGGTGATTCCGACAAATGGTCCCGGTCCCACCATTTGTGTTTCCGAACCCTTCCTTGCCAGGTAGTCAGCCTTTTCGTTTCCAGTGAAACTTTTATGGCCTGGTATCCAGACTAGGCGAACCGTGTTTGCTTTACTTAATTAATTTAGTACTTCGATCGCATTCATCACTAGTTTGGATTCCACCTTACCTATATGCCAAGAGCGCTTTAAGCGTTTTACCCAAAGGTTTTGAAATACATTGAATTAATTCGGGTCAGATGTACTGTTGTTAACTGGCACAGGTGAACCCCTTTCTAATGAAATTTCATTTCATAGGAATCTAATGTAAATTAAGCTAGCGTGAGGTATATGATTTCTCTCATCGTCATTATCATTACAACAATATATCCGAATTCTGAGCACGGGTCTTTCAAACTAGCGGGAATTGACCTACTACAGACATAACCCTGGTCAGGGTTTCGGTGCAAGTTTTTGTTTCGAGTTTACCGACTCTTCGATAATCGGGATAAACTCCTATACGACCGATTCCAATATTCTTTATATCTCTGGATTTGGCTACTAGCGATAGAGACTTGACATTATATCTTCATATAAAATTCTATCTATCTTACTCGTAGTTCTATCCTTCGCCAGGCATCGTCCATCGCTGAAATGTTCATCGAAATAGCTGTTAGATAATTTAGTTACAAATGAAACACGAAACATTTATAGGTTTCGCCGTGTTAAATCAAGACACGGAGCTAATTTACTACACTTATATTTCGTCTGATGCATTCGTTATATTTATAACTGCCCCCGATGCCGCAGGAATGTTGGCCGGTCCATCCAACCCATTGACCGTAATGCACGCGGACCCAGTAACACCACCGCAATGAGAATTGACAACATCGCACATTGTAATCGGGAGAGGTGCTAAGTTAAAAAAAAACGAAAATCTTTATTCAGATAAATTCACCGACAACAAAACAAATATTTTCACCAAATTCATTCTAGAACATAATGTCTTTAATATTTTGAACTATTGTATATCCAAATCTACAGTGTTCAAATTGATTATAGTTTACTATACAATACATATTTCTCTAGTTGTGCCCGGAATTTCGTTCGCGTGGATGTCGGAAAATAACAACATACATGATGTTATATGTATAGCATAGCCTAGAGCCTTACTCGATAAATAGACTATCTAACATAAAAAGGATTTTTCGATTTGAATCAGTAGTTCCTGAGATTAGCACATTAAACCAAATAAACAAACACTCTCTTCAGCTTTATAATATTACTACTATACTATTTATTATTTGTGATTGCTAAAAGGTAATGTAGATTTCAAAATTAATCACATTTAGGCTTTATTTTCAATGATGATGATTTCGACAAATTCCAGAAATCGTATTGTAAACTTAGTACAGTCCTCATCGAACAATTTATTATTGCACAATCCGCTATTGTAGAAAATTGGGAAGGAAAGGATGAGCCAGAAGATTTATCACGCACGTCAACATTCCTAATCCGATCTCTTAAAACTCTAAACCAAAGAAGGTTTAAAGAGGTAGTTAGCGAGTGCCAACGTAACTTTGGCTCACGAATGCTTTGCATACCTTTGAAATACTCCGCGCTATCATCGAGGAATTCCTTTATCCTGGAAACCGCCCGCAGTAAATTAGTTCGTGATGCAAGAGGCACGAGCCCTGCCTCACGCAGTTTCGGAAAATTGCACGCATTTATCGGATTCCCATGCAATTTGGTCCAATTACGCTTCTGTTCGTTGTATCTTTCATTTGCCTGCTTAGGAAGATGCTTTGACTTCCTATTTTGTGATGTCCTGTCTCATGTATTGTCATTATCTGAATAATGTAAATCCCTTAGAACATTTTTAAAATTAACAAAATTTTGACGCTATGTTGGGTGAGTTTCATTCTCACTTCGGCGCAATCATATTGTTATTTTCAGCAAAAACTTAAATAAATTCTTTATGTAGTTTATACTTCTCAGATGGGCGATGGTTCTTCGTAGTTTTATCTGACCTTTTTTATTCAACAACTACTTAAGATATTATCACAAAATAAATAAAAGAATCCAACATAATTAAGAAATTCTTGTGAAAACATGTCAAGTTCCTTTCTTATCGCTTTTAAAATATTGTTACCAACAGTCAAGGTTGTTCGTCTGGCATTGTCATTAATCTAACCGCGACGCCTCTCTGTTTCACTAAAATGGTGTGATATAAAGTGTTGATTGTTTACTTTAATACTTATTCATAATTATCTCTTACGTAATATCCCAAACATTCACTTTAGTCAAAGAATGCAAATTATTATCGACTAAACACAGCCTTTTGATTGTTAATAATGTACAAAGATGTATGCTGTAGATACTTAATTTTCTTCACTTTGAGATATAAGTTCTACATCTTACCTGCCTCTTCCATGATATTTTTGACCTTCTACACCATTATATTTTGACGAATTAATCTATACTAATATTATAAAGCTGAAGAGTTTGTTTGTTTGGTTGAACGCGCTAATCTCTGGAACTACTGGGCCGAATTGAAAAATTATTTTTGTGATGGATAGTCCATTTATCAAGGAAGACTTTAGGCTTAGGTAATATCACGCTACGACAAATAGGAGAGGAGAATCAATGAAAAATGTTGCTAAAACGGGAGAAATATAGAAGATATATTCAAACTCAAATTCATTTATTTCGACAATACCATACCGTCATAACAATACCATCAATTTAAAAATATGTTAAAAATATATAAATTAATAATATCAAATTAAATTACACAGAAACTCCTTTATAAAAATTACAAAACAACAATATAATAAAATTAAAGTTTGTTTGTTAATAAATTTAGATTAAAATTAAAAATTGTATAAAATAAAATAAAATCATGTCAATTATATTAAATTAAATTTCACAAGATACCTAACTACCATAAAATAAATATTAGTACAATTTTTTTGCCAGTACATGAATCATGTGACAATGATTCATGTACCGAACTAAGAACGCGTTGAAGTCTTTAAAGGCGAAATATAGTTCGCGGGCACAGTTAGTGAAATAATAAGAGGAAACGTAGGCGTGATATCCCATGATGTTTGAAATTTTTGTTTAATTAGCCGATGACATTTGTATATTTCCTTTCTAACTCATGCCAATATTTTATGATTACTTTTGACCATATTTTGACATAATGTTAATGCATAATTCAATAAAGAAGACAATATAAGCAATTTCATAGCTTCAAAGGACTAATTGTTAAATGTTTTTTCGTCATGATTGTATTGTTTTTTTTTTTGCGAGACGACTGATTTTTGAGTATTAAGAAATTTATGTGTTGCAGTGGCCTTGCAGGGTATCATGTTTGAACATATGAAAATGTCAAACACTAGCACCAGTATAATATGTATGTATTGTAAATACTTATTCAGGAATATGTTATTTTATCTAATAACGCATATATATGGTCACATCTTTTTAAATTGTCAAATAAATAAATTGAGTAGGTACCGGGAAAGTATTTGGCTCCGGAGCACTACTACGTGTACTACTACTAGTAATAGTAGTATACCTACTATTACCGTGGCACTACCCAGAGCGTTCGAATGGGACTTTCCCTATTTAGCATCGGTGATCCCTGATTTACACGGAATCGACAGTTTCGCCTTACAGCATTAGCAGTTATAGATTTATGTCTCCGTTGAATCAAAGAAAGCGTTGCATCTGATGTCTTCCCCTGGGCGCGGCGCACCTCTTCCACCCAAACTCATTATTAGACTATCATAAATCAGTAAAGCACTTCATGGCTGCTTTCTATTCAAATGGCCGATGTGTTACGGCGAAAGTGACGCGTGCGACAACACGCGTCTAGTTTTCACTTTTTTGACCACTTATATCATCATCGGTAATATTATTCATTGGGTGATAATTTTGTAATCCGACATTCACCTTGACAACCAGTTTGGGGATCGGTGGCCGCGGTGAAACCTCGGAACAGTGACAAGAAACCGACGATCATTACAATTACCAGTTTTATGGTTACCCGATGCAGTAATCGATATTCAGTAATATCGATTACTGCATCGAGGGAACCGCATAAAACTGTTTTCGAAGTAATGACAACATCTCTAGGATTAGTTTGATTAAATCATTTTGTGTGTTTTAGTTTTTTTATATAATTTTAAGGTATTGTGATGATTTTGCTAATTGTGTAACAGTTAACCTTCACCTTATTTGTAATCGATGATGAGGTCAGGTGGAAATATTTCTGTGCTCTCAAACTTTTCAAATTTATAAAATTGTCAATTTAGCTATTTTATTTATTCTTTTTGTACAGCGGCGTATCATTTTTGTATATCATATGCGCGGCGGAGATAACTCCTGAGGCATTTTCTTCCAGTCTTACAATGAGCATTTATTAGTTTGTTATATTTGAAAGAGGAATGACGAAAGAAAGAAAAAAACTTTGTTGTCTATTTTATAATATAAAATAAGTGGTATTATACAATAGAGAAATAATCATCATCACAGCTCATATACCTACGTCTCAAACGAGGGGCACGAGCCTACCCTGACCAGTTATGGTAGGGCGATTAGGCCTTAGTTAAACCACGCTAGCCCAGTGCGGGTTGGTTGACTTCACATACACTATGAAGCGTCGATGGCGTTGTGCGTAAGGCCGTCGCCTACCAATCGGGAGGTAGCGGTTCGAACCCCGCCACGTGCCAATGTGTTTTTAAATTTTGAATTCATATGTACGTTTATTCAACGCTTTTACGGTGAAGGAAAACATCGTGAGGAAGCCTGCACACACCTGTGAAGAAAGAATTTCTTTATAGGTTGTGTGTGACGTTAACCAACCCGCACTTGGCCAGCGTGGTTGACTAAGGCGTAATCGCCCTAGTTTAAGGTAGGCTCGAGCCCCTCGGTGGGGAAGTATATGAGCTGTTGATGATGATGATGACACCAATGAATTACTTCGCAGGTGTATGCAGGTTTCCTCACGATGTTTTCCTTCACCATAGGAGCGTCAGATAAATGTACATATGAAATTCGTGCAACGAAAAACACATTGGTACATGGCAGGATCGATCGCGGGCCTCCCGGGCTCTACTCGGCGCACAGTCCAGTGCCGAGGCCACAGCGCCACCGAGACGCGCTTGATAGAAATAATAGGAGTTACAAAACAGTCCTATCTCAGCTAAAAACTTCTATTGTTCTACTTGTAACTTAAGGCCAGTTATTGATACTTGATCGACTTAAATAGTTTTAATAATAATAATAAAACCATTTATTTTCAATGATTTAGATCTACGCCTACAAAACCTAGTTCGTTAATCCAGAGTGAGAGACGGAACCCATACTAAGATACCCTGTGTTACAGGTTGTTTTTATTTTTATTTCTCCCCCCCGGTTGTTTTTGTTAAACAAATTAAAAAATAAGAAGAATAAAAATGTGTATGTGTTATTGCAATGGTAGCTTAACTATTTTGATATATAAATCTTAAGCCACAGTCACTATATAAAATATGAAAAGATATAAATTTGTTTGTCTACTTCAGTCATGTGCACTTTTCAGATGATTCAGAACTATTGACTACTTAACTCTAAATAAGTGTCACCACACTCGGCTGCACCAAAATGTCGTACTTATTTCGGTTTTACTTGATCCTTCACATGTTAAACATCACATGTTTGTAAAATGTATGGAGTAAGTTGTAAATTTAATAGTGGAACAACCTTCATGTATTTCGTTTAGTGCAACCGGCCGGTAGAATCATCACACTCGCTGTGAATTATTTTGGACTTTTTGAGTTGTGTAAACCTTTCATTCTATGTAAAGTAAATTCTCATTCATTCACTCTCAAAACCTGTAATTCTTCTCAGGCATTCATCAAAGTAACTATCATTATTGTTACCAAATAGCATTAAACCTTTCTAACATTCCTATATCTTCTGTTTTTTTTTCTTTTTTGTGAACAGAAGTAAACACATAGCTATCTCGTTAAAGCAAACGCTCATAGAATAGTGTATATTTATAATTATTCATTAGATGTATGGATGTGTTATCTGTTGATGCAGAAATAATCGGCGCGAGAAAATTAATATACTCCGTGGAATCCGTATACCTACTATTTATGTAAACTTTTATGTGTGAATAAGCTCGCGTTAATGTTTCATGCAGGATGCTTTTATTCTCGTTTTTATTATGCAACGTCGTCGGTTTCTTACGCTTTTGTTTGTTTTGTTGTGATTGCGTAAACAGATTTGTGTACATTTTTACAACACAAATTTATTAGAGTTAATAATTATAACTAAATTGGAACAGAAATGTAAACTTAAAATTATATGTATTGCTTAATGTTAATAACATTAATTCACATTGTAAATATTATCAAACCAGAGCCACATTGTTAGATAAAATATTTGCGAAAAATGTCAACAATGATGTGGGTCATGTAATCACGTAGTTAATCTCATAGAGACTCCAGAAGCTTTTTGTAAACAAAATTACTTACTTATGTCATGTTTGCGTCCAGTCTAGGATTATCAAACCCGAGCTTAGTACCTACAGTAAACTTATTAACTATACATATACTGTCTTCATTTCCAAGGTTTTTGGGCTTGGATCATTCTTCTCGCTTCTGTCAGTTGAGTGTAAGTGAGATCGCATGAGGGGTCCTTGTAAGAGAACACTCGCGCGTAAGCTAAAACGTTCGAATAAAAAAACCTAAACCAACCACCACATTCAATATCGTTCACCCTATTTATTGAAAAATAAACTCTATTTCGCTCGAAATTAATGATTATAACTCGAGGCATGTTGAAATGAATGCTGTAGTTAAGCTGAATTTTTCATAAAATAAAATTGCCACAACGTCAAATAAATATGTTTTGTAGAGTACTTAGAGTTTCTGCAGATGTTATTAAAATTAAATTTGTCCCTTCCCTATAAAAAGAATTATACATCGTTTATGAAAATTTTGTAAAGTCCATCAACTTGGTAATGTAAAGATAGCATCTTAAACAACACATTTCAATTGTTGACAGGGCTGGCCGAAGACGGAAAAACCACCTGGCGCTGTACACAGATGATGATGGACATGACCTAAGCGACCTTGGGATCGGTACCTCGAGCACCAAGAGCAGTCTTAGCGAGGACTGTGACACACACAGTTTAACTGTGAGTAACAGAGAAATGAATTTACAAATCTAAATATACAATTATATGAAAAACATTGTTCCTTAATAAACAATATTGTCGGTAAAAATATCATCCATAGCTCAACAGGTTACATAATTAATAATAAAAAATTCAAGGAGTCATAAGGGTCAGTTGCATTCAATAAGGCTCAGCTCAGAGGTCACTTTTCATTATTTGAAGCGAAAACAACTCAAATATTTTTTTATTGTTTAAAATAACCTACAGGAGCTATGAACATCCAAATTAAGGCCTGGTAGACTACACAAAGACAATTCTTATTACCACTATTAGGATAAGCTACAAATATTGTCAGTTTCATTTAATTAATAAACAGATCGCGGGACGTAACTTGAACAAAATTGGCAGCCATCTGCGCAAGTGTAATCGTAAGTCCCAGTGATCCGCACTTGTTTGAGATCCACCAACCATAAACAATGACGCGGACTTAGCAATAGTAATTTTAACTTCACAGGTAAACATTCAAATAACTCTTGCTTACGATTGCACCTGCGCAGGTGATAAGCATTTCCATTTATACAGTGCCAAAGTTGCAACTGGCTGTTAATGATTATTTTTTATTTCAGAGTGATGGTAACGATCTGGATAAGAATCATTCAGACGTCGACAACCTATCAAATTGCGACATCAACCGCAAACTGGGATCGAGCGCCAACGAATACGACACATGTACAACCACCACTATTAGTTCGCCCGAACCCGAAGAGTACACATACGAGGGCGCCATCGAAGGATATAAGTCTCGAATCATTTCACAGACCAATAGCACAATCGTTAAGACCGCAGTCAACAGCAACTTTAAAGAGAAATCGCCCGACAAAATAAATGGTGAGCTTAATAGAATTAGAACAAATGTCAGCAACAAAATTGAAGACAAACTGTCATCCTTACAACAGGAAAGAAACAATGACATTAAAAACAGCAATCAGAAAAAAGACTTACCTAAAGTGGACATACACAAACGAAGAGAACAATTCGAAAGAGAGAATTCACAAGAGTCACAATTAACTAAACCGAAATTAGCGGAAATTGCCAACAAAAAGTCTATTAAGGAAAGACTGTGTAGCCTAGAAAGATTTACAGAAGATACGCAAATCCAAAAATCTACAAGTGACCTGACCAAGTTACCTGCTGAGGTCAAACCGTTAAAAGAGCGGCTGTCATCTTTAGAAAAAGTGAAATCAGCCTCTGCTGAACCAGATCGCCCGAAGAGGCTTTCGAATGGAGATATTAATAATACGAAATCGTTAAAGGAACGTTTATCAAGCCTGAAATCGCAAACATCTGAGGAAGAAGTCAAAATGGTGAAGACCGAAGTTAAAGAAGTTTCAATGAGCCTAAAAGATCGATTGTCATGTCTTGACGCGGCAAAAAATAAAGAGATTCCAAAAATATCCGTTATAGAAGAATTTACTATTAATGAAAAATCTGAAACCAAAGTTGAACATGAACCAAATGATAATAATATGATGGACTGTTCTCTGAAATCTAGTTTGTCTGGTATTGAAAACCAAATGCAAAGCTTTTGTCGTTCTCTTGACAGTCTAGATATCAATGGACAGTCATCACCAAATTCATTTGAAAGGGTTCAGAGCTTAGAAGATTTCGATTGTACCGAAATGCAGAACAATTCAGTTCCAAGTGATATCGAAACCGAAGATAGTGGTATTCATACGGCTAGGGATTCCTGTGTGCCGCCCGATGATATTGCAGACTTAACTCAAGTAGCTTCTCCCATAGGAGAACCTATGGTTGAGATTTCTGAGTACGAGTCATCCAATGAAGACCATATACTGGAACCCACCAAAGTTGAAGAACCTATCGAGAAGATCATTGAACCAGTTCAAATAATAACGCAAGACATTATTATTGAAGAAGTAGAGGAGCAAGATTGCAAGACTGAAAACACTGATAGTGGAAGCAATTACCTTCAAGCTGTTTCACAACCAGACGAACTGAGTGTTACTGAGGAAGTGACAGAAATACAAATGGATAAAGAAGACGATGACACTCTTAAGAGTTTGGATAATCAGGATACTAGTGTAAGTTTCAATGAATCCACTACTTCGGAAGGTGATACCGTGGTGTTTGAGGGGAAGATGACTATACATTTAAACCTGAATGAAATTTGCAACAAAATGAACGCTGGTGCTGGGAGTAACTCTAACTGTAATGAACTTAGTTCGAACGATACTAACAACAAGAGCATGCCTATGGTAACTGTCTCTAATATTATAACAACCACTAACATTTCACCTAAAGATTCCATAAAAATGCTAAAATCAGATAGTAATGTCTCGCCTACTACTAACAAACTTGCTAATACACTATGTGCATCTGAGTGTAATCAGAAAGGGGTAAAAAATCAAAATTCACTAACGCAAACCACATCCAATCGATTAATTCCATTTAACAGCAGCCTTAGTGGTGAAAATTCTAGTCAAAATAGTGATATTATACCCACTCGCAATAGCGAAAAAGTCTTAAGTAGTCAAGATTCAAATCCTTTTTGGCAAAAAAGAACTAAACGATGTGTTGAACCTAATAGAAGGAAAACAATCCTATTTATAAACAACAAGGTTACTACGAAAACTACTAGCAACGTTGTTGTTAGCAATAAATCGTAACAGCGTAACATGCAGCCGTTGTACTTTAATTAAAATAAAATATCTATTCAATTTTTCATAAATTGCATCGAAACAGCAAGGCAGATGAGAAATATTAGATATAGATATTTTTTAGGATTATTATGATCTCTTGATCTTACCTGCAAGGTAAGCCGTTTTGGTTTCCTCTATAATCCGATCAGAATGCACCACACCCGATAAGTGTTCATAATACCTGTAATGTAACTAGAGAGATATACTAATAATAATTTGTTTTGTGACGTCTATAAAATAACAGTCATCATTAGCCAATATTATTTCATTTTTATTATTCACCTTATTTACATAGTTTATGCTAAAATGTGTATAATCGTATCTATTCCGAGCACTTAGCTATCATTTTCATTACAGACATTCAATTTATCAATTAGAGTAATATATAGAATTATAATTAATAATCATAATATAGAATTAATCAAACAGGGTTATAAATTGTAGTGTCCATTTATCACATGTATAAATGTCCTTTACATACACATTAGACCATTTTATATTTAATTGTAGTTCCATTCTATATGTTTAGTTCATTCATTAATTTATTTATCAGAAACGTGATATTTGTAAATTCATAATAATTAATATCAAAATATATCATACACTGTTATGTATGGGTTTTATTTATGCATTCATATATATCGACCTTCTACACGTTAAAACCAAGAATATTCTTTCTACAATACCACTTTGCTCTTGTAATCTATACACAAATCTGAATATAGTATTAGTTTGCTAAAAGATATCATATCTCCGAGGATATCAGGTTCAAATACAATGTTATCTAGCGAATTTGTATGATTTCTGATTCAGTATGAGATTGAACACGGTGTAGTATTCTTGTCACTCTACATTTTTGGTTAAAGGGTAATCTTAATGGGTAATCAGCTTTGGTGATGGGTTAATGCAAGGTAAGACGTAAAGATTGAGTTGTGGTTTCGCTTCATTTAACATTCATTTGCGCCGCATTTTGCAATGCTAATTTTATGCACGATGATATGAGATTTTATGAGATCGTTTTGTTTAATTTACAATTTTGTTTCTTTTATTTGTGTCTAAAATATTTGTTTTGTATTTTTAAGCTTCGTCTTTTAGTTTGTTAAATTCTATTCGATTTGACGATTATCACAGAAATACAACAAATTTTACAGGTTATTGACGCTCTTGAACTCGCTTTTCAAGAATTGGATTCGGAAACAAGCTCAGCAAACAATACAATAGACGAGTCAAAAGAAATGGAAAGTGGCAATAAAGCTGAAAGTGTTAAGAATAATGTGAGTTTTGATGATTTCGAGACAGATAGCAAAATAACTGTAGCTCCGTTGTATGAAAATATTATGTATCACAACAGCGTCGATGATTCAGGGGCGTTCCCGCTTGATATGCCAAGTAATATACTAGAGCCGCCCAAAGAAAAACCTCCTCCACCACCTACGGAAGACAGCCCAGATGACGAACTTTTGGGTAATGTAAGTAATTGTTAACACTCTATTCTATTCTGTATTGTGTTCTTAATCGTATCAACATAATATATTTTATTTCAGAGTGACTTTTAATGAAGTTGATTTGTTTGACTAATTTTATTGTATTATTATCTTTAAATTATAAAAAAAATCTAGTAGTAAAAACAGAATTATAAAGAGTGAAAATATCTCATTAATTCCAACTTCTTTATTCCTACTTAATGACTTCGGTCCAGTGTTTTATTTGCCTTACTAGATAAAGACACCCTAAAGTTATCACATACCCGGCTAATGAACAAGAGATAAAACAACCTTATTATCTGGAACCTTTCCTCCATGTATGAAATATATATCGTGAATGTGTGTCACACTAATATTACTTGTACATTTGCACTACTTAAACCGCTGCTATTATGAGCAACATAAGAGTGGTCCAAAGATCAAACAGTATAGCTTGACACGGCGCTTCCTGTACCTAAAATATTATGTTGGATTTCTAAATACATGTCATCTCGTTTCTAGGGTAACTTTAAACACACAAGTTCAGCACGTCGTATCAAAAAAGAGATAAGGAACAAACGGACCAGTTTTCTCGGAATCGAAGGCCAAGTAGACGACAGCTACCTTGATGTAGACCTTGCTCTAGCTCCTCGACCGGACATTACCTCGTTTCTACAAGAAGAAACCAAGATTGAAAAGCTTTTGTATAAGAGGACCTTGTCTCATGATATGGATGCAAAGTTAAGGGACAGTAGGGATTCCGGTGTGGACGTCGACAGAGGTCCATCAGCAGAGGCATGGTATAAAGGACAATCGTCACCAGAGACTTCAAATCCTCACAGCAGACAAAATAGCGAGGTAATTACAAAAACTTTGACTTTGATTGCCATTAATCCCTCTCCCATTAATTCGTAGACTTTACTGATTATTTATCATGTGTAAAGAAAAATAATTGTCTTAAAAATAGTGAGCCTTATATTAAGGTTACACAAGCTAATCACATGAGTTATTATGACTTTTAAGTTTTTTTACTTAAATTGGAATCTAGCTCTAAAAATGAGAAATATATAATGATATTAAAATCTTGTAGAATTATTTAAAAAATAAGAAAAAATCAACCGCTGTTTTTGTCAGAGAAGCTACTTATTTTGATTACAATAAATTTTTGATTACATATTACATAATTATAAATCACAGACACATTACAATTCATATTGCCAAAGCGTCAAAATTTATTCAGTATAATTGCTTTACAGCCATACACACATATAACAGTAACATCCGATGAAGAGGAAAATGCGAAGAATCGTAACGGCCAAGCTTTCACCGATGACCTGAACACAAAACTCGCAGATTTAACAGATAAATCGCAAAATGACAATAGTAAAATAGATACATTGGATAAAAAACTACAACAACAACAGGTAACCACAGAATGAGCACATTCCCGTAGAACTGTCTATAGCTATGGACTGTAATTATCATTTTATAATCGCGCAAGGAGACATTCTGTATCCTTTCTTGGTATATTGCAAACTATACGTGTAGCTTAAAATAAAATTATTGCAGTAGATTGTTAGTGATATCTGGGATATTTTGCACATGATATATTTATTAATATAGACGTTATACATTATAATTTATATAGATCTCGTAGTAACAATTTGAATTCTAGAGTTGGATGATTTTATTAGTAGTTTTATATATATCTCGAATATACTCGTATGCTATGGCCCATGTTCAATGTGTTCATAGATAAAATAATTACAGCTTGTTTATTGGGTTGTGGATATATAAAAGCAATTCTATCACTGTAAATTCTGTTAAAGCACTAATGCACAGAGGTGTTTGTATAAAAATTGTAATCAATCGTCATTTTATAAAGTCCTTTGAACAAAGTATATTAATTGAAATTCTAACAAACGCTTTAGTTTTAAAATCAATTAATGTGCCATGTTCAGAGAATTCATTTCTATGTAGTGCCGCTACATTAACACCTTTTCTGCTTCCTAATGCTTATATATGTACAATATTATTAATTTATCGCACTATTTGTTTAAAGTAAAATGCCAAAATTATAAAACTATTCCTTAAGTTTAAATATAAAAAATACTTCGCACGTTATTTTTGTAGTAGGAGAACTAGTTTTGTTTAGTTTCTATTTTCTATTATATTTTATTTTTTCAATAAATTATTTATATGGTACTATCAGCATTGCCTTTTATTTTGCACATTCTGCACCTTTTAAAGATATCATATACTTTGCTCTTGCATGCGCTGTTTTATCATTTTCTGTAATATAAACCTAATGTTTTTTTGATTTCATATTTCACTATTACCTAGTTGACTAAGTTTCATTTATTATTTTGATTCATAAATATGAAGCATAAATATGAAAAAGTGCGTTATTTGATCAGACGTACTTTTGTCTAAACTATTTCATTATGACAATGTCGATAACTTTTGCCAGGGAAATATGAAGCAACCACATAAATAAAAAGTGATAATTACTTCATATTCCTACAATAACATGTACCTAAACTATAATATTTGCCTTTATACAAAATGTGACTAATTAACCAAGTCATACTAAATGATAATGATCACCCGCTTTGATTTAATGTGTGTAAATAACATTAACCAGGACCGCCGCCCATATAACTTTACAGGCGTGTGCTATCGAGGATTGGCCTGATGGTCACATAGACGATGCTCATACCAAGGTGACTGATTCATTTTACACTACACTGCGATTTCTATGCGAACTATCATATCTTCAAACGGATAAGATAAGCAAATAACAAATTATCGTTAACTTTGATAGTTCGCTAGATCGCCAACCTAACTTGCTAACACAGCACTCGGTTTGCTGTGATAATTGAAATCATTGATAAAAATTCAAACAAATTGTCACAGCAAACCGAATCACAAATTGAAATTATCATTACTCACAAAGCTAACGCAAGCTTCTGCAATAACATCCTTGATGAATTAAATTTCTTAAGTCTACTGACACTTATTTGAATTGCCATAACGATTAAGTAACGAGATCCTCAAAATTAGGAGGTTCTTCGATTTGAGCGAGAACTGCTGCAACTCGAGCAAGAGGAATTACGTCGACAGCGCGAAAACCTTCTCAGAGACCAGAACAGGATCATCCAGAAATCGGTGCAGGACGTATCTTCAGTCCCGACCACCCCAGAGAAGCCTCCACTGCGCTCCCGGGTTGGGAAACAAGCGAACCAGAGCTATAGGCACTCGATGCCGAATTTGTTGATAAGTGAGACGTATACGGCGATGGTTCCTTCGATACCTGAGCGAGGGAGCGAGGTGTTCGATGAGAGCGTGAAACGGAAACCGTTTGTGTCGGAGGAGCACATACAGAGGCACTTTGGTGTGGAGGAGAGTAGGAAAGTTCTGTACGAGGATAGGAAGATAGGCGAGGCGGTGCGGCGACAGCTGCCGAGCGTGAGGCCGCCGCAACCAGTACTGCCGCCGAAGCCGAAGAGCCGCGAATCTATAGAAAGAGAAATCACAATGAGGTAAATCTTTAGTTGTAAGAATTGTTCTTTTTGACACTGGTGCGCGTTCAGTTGTCAGTCCTTTGAGTGTAGTTGTTCGTTTGTTATTTAACTTGCTCTGAGGTGTTGAGCGCATTGCAGCAATAATATCTTTTATCCCCCTCTTTCACATGAATTTTATATTCGTCTCTCTTTCTGACAGAGACACATTAGATTATTTGTCCAAAAATTGACCAACAGTTCAGTTCGGTTTCACAGTCATAAACGTTAGAGCGTTTTCCAACCATCGTATTCGATGGTTGATCGGTTGTAATTGTAACTTGCTCTAACAGCCTAAGGTATTGCCGATTGTTTCACCGAAACGTCACGCTCTACGTATTGAACGGGGTTAGAGCAAAAAGTTGTTCCTAGCGCGAAGGCTCTGAACGCGCCCCTGCATCGTAGGAAATATTGCATTGATGCTTTTCCCCATTTTCTTCAATCCTTTAGCTCAATAACTACCGGTTCCTGAGAAACTAGACCAGAGGTGATTAAATGGTTTGAACAATTTACCTGATCTAATTAAAAATACTTGGCCTAGATCAAGGGGTCCTTGATATAGACATCTTTTCTTTCTACATGATTTGCCATGGGGACAAAAGCTATTCTGCATGGTTTAGGTAGTGGTAGAGCTTCAAAACATTTTTGTATACCAAAAAATAGAGGCAGCATAGGGTGCTCCTGTGTTGTTTTGTATCCAGGTGGAGTTCGCGTCCATCCTCAGTCTTATTATCACTGTAAAGAGCCCCTTCAAAGAGCTCCTTTTGTAGAAAGTAAATACTAAAATAAATAAACTCATGCTAATCCACCCTGCGTGTGACTTCTAGAAGCAGCCGCGTCCCGTCCGCAGTGGAGTACGTAAACGTGGACCGCACCGCCGTCCAGCTGAGGCAGAAACAGCCCAACGGGAGCCCTAATGCAGCTTACCATCCCATGACCAGGCACACATTGCAGGTATGTAACATTAGAGAATATCAGGATAGGTCCAATGTTAATTCATATCACAGTTGGATCCAGCGATGGTGAACAGCGTCTACATAGGTCCCGTGACCTTTGGACCTATCCATATAGGTCCGGATCCACATCCGTCTGAATTCAAAGGAAAAAAATAATACTCTGATCTGCTATCGACGATTTGGTTCTTTATTTCATTAATTAGTCACGACATTCTGCCGACTGACGGATGTCGCTCTGGCGTTACTTACCGACCAGCATTAAGCGAGTGTGATAAAAAACCGTCAAATCCGCCCTTCGAATAGACGTAACTAGGGGAGAGGCCGGGTGATGCTGGTAGTGGAAGTCGCATTGTGGACCCTACACACTGAGAACACAGGGGGTTTTAGTGGGTCGGATTGGCACACTGGCGGGCCAACCCCACACACGCTCGCCGTCTAGCCAACGGCGGGTACGGTGCGGTTGCGCATTTCCTCCCAAAGGAAAAAAGAGGGGAAAGGGCGGGTGGGCCGTGCCCATCCCAGAATGGTCTAGTGCCCGCCCTAGAATTGGCAGAAGTTCCTTGGCATTGAATTCATATTAGAAACCTTCGCAACTGATTTTTGTTGAGTATTTTTTTCGTAACTAACACTATAATAAAGCGTTTCATTGAAAACAAATTAATGCCCCTTATTTTTATCTATGTCCTTTATTACCTCCTGAAATATCTTCTTCAACACAAAACAGGAGCTAGCAACCCTACTGCTTCTTCCACTATTTCTGTTTATAGCTTTCTATCGAATACTCGAAGACCAACTTGAATAAAACACAAACTATTTGTGGACGTTACTGGATTCTGTCATGTAAATCATTTTGATTGATAAACTAATTTTCAAACTGTTAAAGTAAATTATTATTTTAAAAATTCATCAACAAATTTCAAACACCTTGGCAGGCTCTGAGCGCTGCGCCGACGCCGAAACTGATCTCAAACTCCGAGTGGATGCAACGACAGCCGCCGCCACGCAAACCCCCCTCCTACAACTATCACCACCACTGGCTAATACAGGTATGCGACTTGTTTGCAGTTATTCTTAAGATTCCAGCCCCCCTAGACAAATACCACACGCTAACTTTGCCGCGGTCGCTCCGCAGTCTTATTGGAGGAAATTTCAGTAACTTACCAATATGGGATCCATGAATTTCCAAACACAAAAACTTCTATAACGAAAAAAATTTGGTTACGACTATTTAACTATGACTGCTGATAATCGTCATACATCGGTGAATTCATGAGAAATATATTATATTTATATATAATATGTATATTAATTTATTTTTGTTATAATATGTATGTATTAGTATCTTATGCATTTTGTAGTTTATATCAAGTTTACTTTTGATCTTGTTAGTATTAGAATTATTGTCATATATATATATATGTCGGAGTAGATGATAAACACTCAATGGATACTAGCGCCATCTCATGGCACATTTGGTAAGTACAGTTGCCACATCGATAAAACTGTCTGTTTATGAACGGACAGCGACATCTATCGGAATCTCCTTGAGTCAGTAGTTCGAGCTTGTGGTTGGAAATGGCGTCCGGATGACGTCACGTCCAGTTGGTGACGCTCTGTATGACGACGTTAGTTGTCAATGTCAATTGTCAGGGGCGAGGAGTGACGTTTAGACGTTAGAACGCTCTCTTTGGTTCGTGAAGCTCGACCGCGACAGACGTGCGCACTGATTCATTATTACCACGTGAAGATGGCGGACGCGGGCGAAGAATTTCAACCTAATCTCAATGAATCTCCGACAGCAGCGGTGGGATTACAACAAAACGCCACGAATACGTTTGTTGAACGAAGTGCTTCTACGGAAAAGGAATATTTTAGCAATCCACATGTTCCCCGAGTAGAAAACGGTCAAGACGCGAATACGTGCTCGGAAGGACAAAATATGTTCTCACAATCAGGGATCAATATACCGGCTGCTTCGTCAGATGTGTGGAGCTCATTTTTTCGTGGTATGGCGGAAAGTTTTCGTAATAATGAAGCCAGTACATCAACATCGAAGATTTTGCCGAAGAAAATGCGACCTAGCGACGTGTACGTACCCACATTTGATCCAGACGACAGCGAATTCACGGCGGCTCAATGGTGTGAAGAAATAGATCATCACCGCACACAGAACTCTTGGACTGACTACGAAACGAGAAATGTAGCCTTTACAAATCTTCGTGGTCGAGCTAGAAGATGGGCGTCGAAATCCTATCCACTTTGCAAGACTTGGGGCGAAGCTAGAGATCGACTTTCACGACAGTTTGCTTCGACGAAGAGATTCCACGATATTTTTCAAGACATGGTGCAGTACACTAGCGATCGAGCTTCAACCTACGTCGAGTATTCCACCAACAAGCTGGCGCTGATAGACCGACTAGAGACGAGCTGGAGCGAAGCGAACAAGATTGAAGTGGTTATCTCAGGTATCTCTGATATTCAGGTACGTTCAGATCTGCTTAAGAATACACCGATTGATTTCTTAGCACTCGATAGACACCTTGGTACCTATTCAAAAATAAAGAATTATAAACGACCTCTGGATGGTATTACGTCGTCTCATGATGCTAAGCGTAGACGACAAGCTTTGAGTGATCGCGTTATTAAATGTCATAACTGTGGTAAGCCGGGCCATTTGCAGCGCAATTGTAAATCGAAAACTCATTCTAAGAGTGTTACATCAAATGATGGCCCTTCTCCTTCAATCTCGAATAAGCTTAGCGACAAAAACATACAGTGTTCTTATTGTCACAAAATAGGCCACTCTGATCAAGTTTGTTTTACGAGACAGCGAGATGAAAAGCTCAAGAGGTCGAGTGCTTCGAAATCGGTAAATATGTGCCTACAATTTAATGTTCCACTTGTACAAATAAAAATTTGTGATTTTAATTTGCAAGCTTTGATCGATAGTGGGTCCGATTGTTCACTTATTCGTAAAGAAATAGCTGATAATTTATCTGGATCCCGAGATGTTACGCCTACATGCTTAACAGGTATTGGTTCTACTAACTTATACTCTTTTTCACGGATTACTTTGCCAATACAGATAAATGATGTCCACGTAGAAGTTTGTTTTATAATTGTGGAGTCTCATAGTTTACCTCATGATGTCATCATAGGTCGTGATGTTTTAAACTGTCCAGGTCTTAGTTTGATTATGAATAGCAAAGGTGTTCGTATCATACGTGAGGGACAGTTTGATATGTGCCTTTTGTTAAGCTCTGATATAAGTACAATTGATACTGACCTAACTGATAGTGAAGACCTGTCGCGTTTGCGGAGTATTATTTCCAAGTTCGGTGATAACTTTGTAAAGGGTAATTCTCAGACTACAGTTACTACTGGCGAAATGGAGATACGTCTTAAAAACCCAAACAAAATTGTACAACGCCACCCCTATCGTCTATCCCCAACGGAACGTGAAGCCACTAAGACTATTATTGCTGATCTGATTTCTAAAAACATTATACGAGAAAGTTCATCTCCGTTCTCAAGTCCCGCTATTCTAGTGAAAAAGAAGGACGGCTCAGACCGTCTTTGTGTTGACTACAGGGAATTGAACTCGAACACTGTTAGAGACAATTACCCGTTGCCTTTAATTTCGGAACAAATAGATACATTAGGACAATCTTGTATTTTTACCACGCTTGATATGGCATCGGGTTTTTACCAGATACCGATGTCTGAAAAGTCCGATTCCATAGAAAAGACCGCGTTCGTGACCCCCGATGGATCCTGGGAGTATCTAAAAATGCCCTTTGGTTTGTGTAACGCTCCGGCCGTCTACCAGAGAGCTATAAATAAAGCGTTAGGACCATTAAGAGACGTTATCGCTACCGTTTATATGGATGATGTCTTGATTTTTTCAAAAACAGAAGACGAGGCTTTCACACATTTACATCGGGTTTTAACTGCACTTGCTAATGCTGGTTTTTCACTTAACTGGAATAAGTGTAAGTTTCTCAAGTCTTCTGTAGAATATTTAGGATACATAATATCTGAAGGCTCCGTTAAACCAAATTCTAAAAAGATTGATGCCCTCGCGCTTGCACCTCTTCCCACTAACGTAAAGGAACTACGACAGTTTAACGGACTTGCGGGTTATTTTAGAAAGTTCGTGCCCAACTTCTCATCTATAATGGCTCCCCTTTACCAACTTACACAAAAAGATACCAAATGGGATTGGCAAACACACCACACAAAAGCCCGAAATACAATTATTAAGCATCTCACATCAGAACCACTGCTCTCAATATTCGATCCAACTCGCGAAATCGAAATCCATACTGACGCTAGTTCTCTAGGGTACGGAGCAGTACTTTTTCAAAAAATTGAAAATCAACTTAAGGTCATCGAATACTATAGTCAAAGAACATCTGAAGTAGAAAGTCGTTACCACAGCTACGAGTTAGAAACACTAGCAGTTTTTAAAGCCTTAAAGCATTTCAGACATTACATATTTGGTAGGCATTTTAAAATTGTAACAGACTGCAATAGTCTCAAAGCTTCGCGACATAAAAAGGAACTGTCTCCCAGAGTTCATAGGTGGTGGGCGTATATGCAAAGCTTCGACTTTGAAATCGAGTATCGTAAGGGGGATAGGATTCCCCATGTTGATTTTCTTAGCAGGAACCCGACCGAGCCTAATGTCTCGGCAACGGTAAATGTAATCCAGGTCAGGGACGACTGGTTACAGGCCGAACAACGACTGGATCCTGATATCAATAAAATCATTCAGGCTTACGAAAATGATACTTTAGATCCAGCCTTGCGGTCTTCGTACGAAATTAAAAATAATTTACTATACAAGGTATTTCAAGTTAATAGGAAGAATTTATGTAAGGCTATTGTTCCAAAGAATTATCGTTGGCAGATTATCCAACGCTTTCATGATGAACTTAAGCATTTAGGATGGGATAAAACTCTTTGCAAGATCCGTGAACACTTTTGGTTTCCGAACATGAGTTCTTGTGTTAGGACGTATGTCGATAGGTGTCTACCGTGTAAAATAAACAAAAAGCCTTCTGGTGCCCGACAGTCCGCTTTACATCCCATTGACAAAGTCCCCGAACCTGTTCACACACTGCATATAGACACAAGCGGTAAACTCACTGGTAATCGTAACACGAAAGAATATGTTATTGTGATAGTAGACGCTTTTACTAAATATTGTCACCTAACTCCAGTTAAAGACTTGACGGCAAAATCGGCTTGTAATGCTCTCCGCTCTTTTGTGTCACTTTTTGGCGCCCCATTTAGGATTGTTGCCGATCAAGGTACGTCCTATACTGGACAAGAGTTCCAGAATTTATGTAAGGAATGGTCAATAGAGTTTCATGAAATTGCCAGCGGAGTTAGTCGAGCGAATGGGCAAGTAGAGCGGTTTATGTCCGTTATCACAAATTGCTTTGCCATTGCAGAAAACCATGAACGCCGCTCATGGAAAGCCGCTCTTGGTGAAATTCAGCTGTCTTTAAACTGTACTATCTCACGAAGTACAGGGAAAAGCCCCCTTCAACTATTGATGGGGTGTAGTAGGAGTCCACCTCGAATTAGTGCGTTGGTGCACGAATTTGAAAGTCTAGATCTTTTCGAAACTAGACGCGATGCCAAAGCCAGAATGGACGAGCAGGCGCGTGTTGACAAAGAACGTTTTGACAGAGGGAAAGCTAAAATCACACGATTTGGTCTTGGCGAAATCGTTTTGGTTGAGATAAATCCCAGAGTCATTACTAAGTTGAGCGAAAAATTTTCGAATCCGTGTAAAATTATCGAAATATGTGAGAATGATAGATATAAAGTAGAACCATTATCTGGTGGGCGTGTTCAATATGTTTGTCACGAAAAGCTCCGAAAATATCCTAACAGTATACCTGACTTGTCAGATCAACTTGATGAATCTACAAAAAATGACCCTTAAGTACAAAAAAAATGTAACAATAGCAAATCAGACTGTATTAATTACATACGATATAATATTCTCTTTCATATTAATCAAAAGTGTTTCATTTGATTGTTATTCTTTTTTTTTTTTGATTATGTAACCTTTCACTTATTAAAATTAAATGAAGACGTTATTGCTGGAATTCTATAATTTTGCAGTAAGAATATTGAGATTCGCCGTTGATTCAACTTTGTGATTGTGAATAAAGACTGATTACTTTGTGTCCTCTGCTGTTCACATTTAAATCCTGTATATTTGTCAAGCATTGGAAGCTACGCGCTTCGTGCTTCCACACCAAGCATTGGAAGCTCCGCGCTTCATACTTCAATATCAAGCATTGGAAGCTACGCGCTTCGTGCTTACACATCAAGCATTGGAAGCTCCGCGCTTCATACTTCAATGTCAAGCATTGGAAGCTACGCGCTTCGTGCTTACACACCAAGCATTGGAAGCTCCGCGCTTCATACTTCAATGGCAAGCATTGGAAGCTACGCGCTTCGCGCTTCTACTCCAAGTATAAGAAGATACGCGCTTCGTGTTTCAAAGCCAGGCATTGTAAGCTTTTCGCTTAGTGTTTCTGCTTAGAAGTTATACGTTTTATGCTTTTGAAAATGTTAACACTATAGTTCCGGAGATTGAGTATAAGTTCCACGTGTTGCTGCGCCCGAGAACGTGCACTTTGTCAGAATGGCCGTGTCGGAGTAGATGATAAACACTCAATGGATACTAGCGCCATCTCATGGCACATTTGGTAAGTACAGTTGCCACATCGATAAAACTGTCTGTTTATGAACGGACAGCGACATCTATCGGAATCTCCTTGAGTCAGTAGTTCGAGCTTGTGGTTGGAAATGGCGTCCGGATGACGTCACGTCCAGTTGGTGACGCTCTGTATGACGACGTTAGTTGTCAATGTCAATTGTCAGGGGCGAGGAGTGACGTTTAGACGTTAGAACGCTCTCTTTGGTTCGTGAAGCTCGACCGCGACAGACGTGCGCACTGATTCATTATTACCACGTGAAGATGGCGGACGCGGGCGAAGAATTTCAACCTAATCTCAATGAATCTCCGACATATATATATATATATATATATATATCTCTTTGTTTAATGTTAAATTAATGTAAAACCAGTATTTTTTTTTATTATAGTACATCTACTTATTTTTCTCTGCATCACCCAAAGGTTGACTGGTAGAAAATGCCTCTGGCATTAAGTCCGCCTATGTACACAAATTGTACTGAAAGTATTAAATAAATAAATAAATATTATTTATTATCAAAACTCATATAACTCACTACACAATAAAACATCGTTACTAATACATAATAATTCCGGACTATATCCAATTAAACCGCCAACCGACCGCAACGGTTCAGTTTCGATTCGTTCAGCTGTAACTTATTAGTAGAATTGGGCCTCTGCTACGACTGCGGAAAAGACAGCATGTGGCATTTGTCTTGAGGGGCTGGACTAGGGTTGCCACCCGTACTTTATTATAAAGTAATGTACGTTATTTCGGGTAATTGTACTCTATACTTTATGCCGACGATAAAGTACGCAAAAATACATTATTATGCGTGATGTGATTTTTCTAGGATTCATTTAAATTAGAGATACAAAAAAGTTGATTGTACCTAAGAATATTTGCGTATTACGGATCGACAGATAAAGTAGAGGTAGCCAGAAGCTCATTCCTGAACGCTACTTAACCGTAAATGCCAAAATTGTCATGTCAAGGTCTTCATAAAAAATCTCTGTTTGTTGTTAATTGCTAGAAGTAACGAAAAATATTTTTTCAAGCATAATAATTAATAGTCTCGTACTTTATTCTGACACAAAATTCTTTTTTTTCAACCTTTAAAATCCACAATGTACTTTATTTGGTTAAAAAAAAGGTGACAACCCTAGGCTGGACCTTATTCTTAAGGTGAAACGCATACCAATTTCCATACAACCCTTCGACACAGATCAGCTGGATTTCATGGTTTTCTTTTTTTGTGTGTTTTCCTTATAATTAGGCATGGTTGTTAGATATACTAATTATTTGATCCTTACGATAGGGTCACCTATCGATTGATGCCATAAAAGTACAGGTTTTTTTTTCAATTTTAGTCAGTCCGATTTCCGGATATGGCAAGTGTATTATCAAAAATCTCTCAATGCGGATTTGCTTCTTTTCAAAAACAAAAGAATGTTTCCCTTAAATACTCGTAGGTACAATTTTCTGTTCCGTATTTAAAATACCTTCCCCCACGTGACGTTCAAATTTCACACTGTTTGAAACGAGTTGATCGTAATATTACAGGAGGCAGAACAACGCAGAATAGACGAGCAGAGGAACAGGATGCGACCGAATCAAAGGCATTCGTACCACCAGGACATGTCGCCGTCGCCACTGCAAAATATGCTTCCTCTCAGTACAAGGTGAGTGTTGAGTTGCGTGATCCTTTCAAAGAAGATTGGCGAGATTCTTTAGGATCTTGGGCCTTACTGTTACATTTTTTTTTTTTTTTTTTTTATGAATGCTGGATAAGCGTTTGGCCTCCATCTCACCTGATGGAAAGTGATGATGAGGCCGAAGATGGGACACGCCTAGCCAGAAGGTGCCTATTCACTCTCATCTTGAATAACTCCAAGTTATATTGCTCAGGGAACAAATCCGCGGGCAAAGAGTTCCACTCCCTTGCCGTTCGCCATATGAATGAGGAAGCGCATCGCTTCGTGCGTTTAATTGGAATATCAATGACAAAAGGGTGGAACCCCAGCCGCCGTCTGGTTCCCCTGAGATGGAAAGGAGAAGCCGGAATTATTTCATGTAATTCCAAAGCACACTCTCCGTGATATATCCTATAAAATACCGATAAACATGCCACCTTACGACGATGTTCGAGGCTCTGAAGCTTGGCCCCCGTTAATTTGGTGTCACCAATGAGGGTCTTAGCACGCTTATCAATAGAATCAAGGGCCGCTAGTTGATATTTGGCAGACCCATCCCACAAGTGGCAGCAGTACTCCATACAAGATCGAACATTAATGATATACAGATTGTAGGGGTATTAAATCATAACCCTATGGGATAACAAATATATTTAAAATCATTAAACTAAAAGTTAGGTTAGTCTACTTCGAAAACTAGTGTTTTGTCTTGTCATAGGGGACATAAAAAGACATCTAATACGTAATAAGTTGCTGTTTTATATACAAAGTATAGGTATAGCACTACAACGGCTCAAACCCTAATTGTAAAATTATAAATTACACAAACTTAAAACAATAATATAATAAAAACAACCTAATTACCTAAACACTATCAGAGGTGAGGGATTAACCACGCTGCTGCTACCAAAATGTATGATTTGGTGATCCCAAACCACGCTCTACTACCAAAATGTTTTATATACAAAGTATAGGTATAGCACTACAATGGCTCAAACCCTAATTGTAAAATTATAAAACAATAATATAATAAAAACAACCTAATTACCTAAACACTATCTGAGGTGAGGGATTAACCACGCTGCTGCTACCAAAATGTATGATTTGGTGATCCCAAACCAAGCTCTGCTACCAAAATGTTTTATATACAAAGTATAGGTATAGCACTACAACGGCTCAAACCCTAATTGTAAATTATTAATTACACAAAGTTTAAACAATAATATAATAAAAACAACCTAATTACCTAAACACTATCAGAGGTGAGGGATTAACCACGCTGCTGCTACCAAAATGTATGATTTGGTGATCCCAAACCACGCTCTGCTACCAAAATGTTTCATATACAAAGTATAGGTATAGCACTACAACGGCTCAAATTCTAATTGTAAAATTACAAATTACACAAACTTAAAACAATAATATAATAAAAACAACCTAATTACCTAAACACTATCAGACGTGAGGGATTAACCACGCTGCTGCTACCAAAATGTATGATTTGGTGATCCCAAACCACGCTCTACTACCAAAATGTTTTATATACAAAGTATAGGTATAGCACTACAACGGCTCAAACCCTAATTGTAAAATTATAAATTACACAAACTTAAAACAATAATATAATAAAAACAACCTAATTACCTAAACACTATCAGAGGTGAGGGATTAACCACGCTGCTGCTACCAAAATGTATGATTTGGTGATCCCAAACCACGCTCTGCTACCAAAATGTTTTATATACAAAGTATAGGTTTAGCACTACAACGGCTCAAACCCTAATTGTAAATTATTAATTACACAAAATTTTAACAATAATATAATAAAAACAACCTAATTACCTAAACACTATCAGAGGTGAGGGATTAACCACGCTGCTGCTACCAAAATGTATGATTTGGTGATCCCAAGCCACGCTCTGCTACCAAAATGTTTCATATACAAAGTATAGGTATAGCACTACAACGGCTCAAACTCTAATTGTAAAATTATAAATTACACAAACTTAAAACAATAATATAATAAAAACAACCTAATTACCTAAACACTATCAGAGGTGAGGGATTAACCACGCTGCTGCTACCAAAATGTATGATTTGGTGATCCCACACCATTCTCTGCTTCCACTCGAAGTCAATTTGGGCTTCGAGTCCCTATTTATTTGTTTTGATATATATAAGCAGAGATTTAAATCGTTAGATGCGCCTTGCGCTTCCAAAAAGTGACTACATTTTATGTCTGTGTGCGTTACATGACAAATTCACACAACAACGCGACGTGCCATAAAACTTTGACACCTAAAATCGCTAACGGTGTATTATGCAAGGGGTCATACTAATTTGGTTTAAACGACAAAGCAATGACACGTATATCGATCTCGCTCACGCACGTATTGTTCGGTCTCGCTCGTACAAACACTTACCGGATGACAAATTAAGTAAGTGATTTATTTGGGAAATGATGAAAATAATTAATAAATAGGTAGTTACGCATAAAATGTAATTCCCTTAGATTTGTGGGTGTTCCTCGAGTTATTAAAATACTTTCTAAAGGCACAGGAAGGCATATTTTATTATTTTACACTTGAAATTAGGGAAAAGAAAAAATGCATTTGACGTCCAACGCTCGATGCTTTCTGCCACAGACTACGACGGAATGAGTGAGCTCACTCTTCCCAACGTTGACACATTTTCGAGCGCCTTATGTATGGGAAGGGCGCATCTAACGATTTAAATCTCTGTATATAAGTAACTTACAGTTCGTTATGGAGTCCGCCCTGGAGATCACCCGCCACGGGTCACAACTTGACGTGTTTATTCACAACTTCTCTTTTGAGATTCCTAATCACCCAGACTAACCCCGTGGTACCACCCCAAACATGAATTTGAAGAATCTCACGTTCCTCGGCGACAATCCAATATTCAGTTTTAGTTCATTGCCGATCCGCCATTTCATATGCGACACACATTCCTTTAACACTGAAGTTAACAGTTACAAACGGTCCAAATACTTATTCTATTGAATGCTCCACGCGAAATCAAATCATTTTGAACACTCCACGCGTAATTATCAAACGAAACAACAACAAAATTCACAAATCCACAATTCTACGCTAATGTCATTGACCCAAGCGTCACAGCAAACTGTCGAGCCCACCGTTCCTTTCCACACAGCCGAGTTCGTGCGCCGTCGGCAAGGTTCGCGCTCCCTCGCTACCAGTTTATTGTAAACAGTTGCGAAAATCGATAAAATACCTCTAAAATCAACGAAATACCCCAAAGCACAAGTAACATAAAAACCACCACGAAACAAAATAAATGTTTTATAGTAAACAATAACAAAGCAAAACAAAGTTAATCAGCATAGATTAGCAAAGTGTAATTTGTATTGTTTCCCGTTTTAAAATGTACTTATTCGATAATCGATTATGTGAATAATAAGCAATTAAAAGTAAAATGTTTTTTAAATCCATAGTAATTTTATACAGCAAGGTGTAAGTAATAGTTTATAAGCGCTCCTACGCTTACGGCAAAACTTAGACAATGACTTGTCTTAGCCATACGGTACCATGGGTCGGTTGTTGTCTCTTTCGCCATGTGAGTGTCCCGTTTCGTAATTTCAAATGTCATAGGTATAACTTATCTACACTTTTTAATTATTATAATATCTACAACTTTTGATCTACAGTGCATGAACGTGAGAGGACATGTCTTAATTAGATGCAATAGATTTTGGGTGAAGGCGGTTGCTTTAAACCAAGAAACGTACACTGGGGTGCAATTGAATAAAAAAAGATTAAAATCGTTTCTAATTTATCACTATGCGACGGTTGATTTCGCACGTCTAGTCACGTTACGTTAATCAGGTAAGCATGCATGCAAGATTACTAGCATGCTAGGAAACATACGAGCCTATAGCATGCAAGCAAGCAAACATGCAGTTTGAAGCTCCACTGGGTGTGGTCACAATGTCAAACCTCAACCAGGCGGATATAAATCGAAGTCTTTGCAATAACATCTTTGCAGCCAACAACACCTGGCCGCGGACTACAAGCGATCCTCAAGGCCTGAGGTGACCAAACAAGAGCCTCACTTGGACACAACGAGGACTGACGCGAGGCCTGAACCGGCCAAGCCGGACCCCACCAGGCCCGACGCTCGCGAGGATACGGACAAGATGCTGAGCGTCAGCGGGAGGAGGAAGTGCTCGCATTGCGGGGAAGAGCTGGGTAAGCCTTAAAGCAATCTGCTCGTTTTGCTAAAGCATAATTATGCGTTATACGTACTTACTTAATTACTGGGTATGGCATGTCTAAACGAGATCCGCGAGCATAAGGTTTATGTGAATCGGAATCAACCCATTCATCATTATTTTTAGTATATGCAAGTGTTATTAAAATAGCGCAAAATCTTAGACACCCCAACTTATTTTTATTATAAGAGAATTAAAAGTATAAAGTAAAGATGTATACACGGTGTTTCATAATAACCAATAAATAATCAATGCTTTATCTAAAACTAATTATTAAAATGTGTTTACACGTAATGTCATTCAACCCAAAATTTTGATGTATATCATAGTATCATCATGTATACATACATGATGATACTATGATATACATCAAAATTTACATGTATGTATGTACAACTTCATTGCAAAAAGAAAAAGTTACAGGAATTTCTTAAAACTAGTCCTTATAACAAAAGGCGGCCTTATTGCCAAAGTGGCAATCTCTTCCAGGCAACCTAACCGTAGAAGAAAGTTTAATACGAAACATAAACAACGGGACCGTAAAATTCTAACATAATAATAGAATACATATACTACATGTTATTAATAAGTAAATAAGCCTACAAAATACATAAACTACATAAAATACATATACTACATACCTATAGTACAAACGAAAGGAAAGAAAACTTAAAATTCTAGCTGCAGAAAATGTGTTTTTATAGCTCGCTTAAAAGAATCATGAGATGGTGCACGTCTAATGGTCTCAGGTAAGGAATTCCAAAGTCTAATGGCTTTAACGGTGAAGGACTTGTCATAGAACATAGAGGAGTGAGGTGGGAGTACTAGTGTCATGTCGTTTGAGAAGCGAAGGGGTCTAGTTATTGTTGAGGAGTAGAGAAGGAAACGGGATTTGAGATAGTGAGGAGCATACGGACTGGTAAGTATAGAATGGAGAAGAGAAAGGATATGGCAATCTCTCCGACGGCTTATAGGGAGCCACTGAAGTTTGGAGGGATAGTGTGATATATGATCATATTTGCGTAGCCCAAAGATAAACCGAATACAAAGGTTCTGCAAACGCTCCAGTTTATTCAACTGAGTAACAGTTAGATCGGGATAACACGTATCAGAGTAGTTCAAAATTGGAAGAAGTAGAGACTGGGCCAGCAAGATTTTCGTTTTAAACGGAAGCAAGTTTTTTAGGCGTTTAAGGGACGCACCAAACACTTTCCTGCTTACCTCTGACCCAAAATTTTCATATTATAGACATCATCATGTCTATGATATGAAAATTTTGGGTTGAATAACATTACGGGTAAAGACTGACTGACTGATAATTAGTTTTCGATAAAGAATTGATTATTTATTGGTTATTATGAAACACCGTGTATACATCTTTATTTTATACATCCATACTAATATTATAAACGCGAAAGTTTGTATGGATGAAATTTTGTAGGTAGACGGATTACGACAGGGATAAACATATAGGCTACTTATTATCCCGGAAAAGTAAGTAGTTCCCGCTTTCCCGCTTTGAAATCTAAAGGCCCGTTAGATAGTAGCGTTAAGTCATAATCAAACGCTCTTAATATCCAATATCTATCATTTGCATTTCTTAATAAGCGGCGCATGCGGTTCTACAAATTTAAAAACAATGTTTATAATATTGTCGGGATACAGCAATATTTTAAATAAACATTTTTATTGTAGTAACGAACTTAGGTAAAACGGTAACAGCTGCCTGGCGGGTTGAGAAGCCCTGCCACCAACCAAACTAAGCGGAAATACTTCCCCTATAAGGAATCTACACTGACCTCCAAACCAGTACTAGGTGGTCTCGAACAGATTTTAAGAATGTATGAACAATCGTTAATCTTTATTTTGTTTGTTACAAATACCTGTGTATTAACAGCACGGTTTCCTTAAGGGACGCTCAACCGTCACTAATTTGTCACTTTTTATAAATTTTTTACTAGCTCAGATAGAAAAAGGAAGCAGATTGACGTGATCTACACGGATTTCGAAAAAGCCTTCGACCGTGTGGACCACGTCATTCTGCTGCGTAAACTAAAACATATTGGAATATGTGGAGACCTACTGAGGTGGATAACATTATACTAAAAAATCGTTCACAGACAGTGATAATTGGGGGCTATAGATCAGATCTTATTACAATACCATCGGGTGTCCCACAAGGATCCCATTTAGGTCCTTTATTATACAATGCTTATCTAATATATATGAGGTGTACACTTGCTTTGTTAACTCTAAGTATCTAATGTACGCTGATGATACAAAAATTTTCCTTGATGTAAACGGCGTTGAAGACTGTGTTAAACTTCAAGAAGATCGTACTCGCTTAAGTAAATATTATGAATTAAATAGAATATCTGTTAATATTAGCAAGTGCAAAGTTATATCTTTTTCGCGCCGCCAAGTATATGTCCCGTTCTTATATAATATAAACAACTACGCTATAAGCAGAACCACGTACATTAGAGACTTGGGAATTAACTTAGATTCCAAGCTGCTTATGGATCATCATATTGACATTATAGTTGACAAAGCATATAAGGGCCTAGGGTTTCTAAAACGATCATGTCAACTATTCAGGGACCTCTTAAGTCTGTTTACTACGCATATATACGCAGCATTCTCGAATACACTAGTGTTATTTGGTATCCTATTTACAATAAATATATAAGTAGAATTGAGAATATAGTAAACAAATTCATAAAAAAATTTAACTTTAAAACACACACTTATATCAATGATTACAGTGACAGTTGCAGACATCACAGAATGCTTTATCTATCACAACGTCGTGATTTACTATACTAGATATGTCCTTCTCATACGACATTTTGAACTCACAAATAGACTGCATAGATCTAGTCTCACAGGTTGGCTTTAATGTTCCACGCAAGAGAACACGACACGCTGTAATGGTTCACATTCCACGCCATACTACAAAATACGCCCGTAACTCCACAATACCACGCATGGCCAAAAAATATAACACATAATTTGGTGATATTGATCCTTTAATGTGACAAAAAAATGTTTTAAATTAAATATAGCCCGTAAACTGCAGATGGTATGAATGAATACACAAAAACAGTACACGGATAGGTAACAAGGTTTTTATTCAATGTATCCATTAACAACACACCACATAAACAAATGCACATACACACCACACACACACACACACACACACACACACACACACACACACACACACACACACACACACACGCATACACAGAAAGATGTTAAAAACAATAGGAATGTATAGCATGTCTATTAAGTTACGTATGTATGCTAATTATAAATTAAGTGAGAATCTGTAAAGGCTTTACTTGTAACTGTATTTTACTATTTGTAATTATTGTATCTTATAAGATTAAGCTGTTGATTTTCCAAATAAATAAATTAATATTCATTAATACTTACTGCGCGTTTGCATATGCCGCACAAACAATAAACAAACAAATAATGTCCGACTCCAGCATAGCATACTTAGCATCTGCGCGCACTTCCATTCCACACAGAACACTGTTCAAATATTGAGTTTATTTAACACAAAGCATTGCGATCCAACGCAGTTGCTTGGAGCATAGACGAAGAATTTGCTTGGAGATACCAACTACCAATATTTGCTAACGGCCGGTTTCAATATCCTATCTGTGGATTTGGTTACTATAGTCTGTCCTGTCGATAATGGCATTTTTATTATTATTTTGAAATTGTATTACTGGTAACATTCTTGTCTGTTGTACTGAGGTTGTACGTAAATATTTTCGATTTTCAGTATTCTGAGTGGGGTTAATTTAAGTAGGTTTTTTAAAAGCCCTTATTATTTTCCCATGTAAACACATTTAATCGACAGACTATAGAACGTATTTGACATAAGTTACATCAAAAATACGTCATAAAACTACGTCCAGTAAGCAAATCCACAGATAGATACGATATTGAAACCGGTCGTCGATGGACAGGTCGAGGCGCCGCGATGATAATAGAGTCCCTGTCGCTGTGCTACCACGTGTGGTGCTTCACGTGCGCGGTCTGCGGCGCCGCGCTGGGCGACGGACGCGCCGGAGCCGATGTACGCGTGCGGGGGGCCCGGCTGCACTGCCACCACTGCTATAGCGGCGACGACGGCCGCAAGTACTCGCGCGTGTGACGTCACACACACCCCGCCCGCCGCCACTGCTACAGCGGCGACGACGGCCGCAAGTACTCGCGGCTCGCGGTAAGGGATCTTACCGTGAATCACGTCGTCACATGTATATTTCACACAGTATACTTACACGTAACATTGTATACTATTAAATGATACCGTCATGCCATGACGTATACACAGTATACTTACACATCACATCGTGTGGCAGATGTGTTGTGTATCATACGTGATCAACACACATCACATATGTCGCACTACAGCTATGCTAACATGTGTGAATGCAACTTATACATGTCGCACTATACATGCTGTAATTAGATTTATCGAGACTATTTATACATGAATCACGGATACGTGTGGTTACATCTATAATACGTCACTATACAGCCAGGCGTGATTGAAAATAAAATGTCACACACGTGAAATTGCTAATAAAATGTCACAGTCACAGGACCTGTGTGTGTGACTCCTGTAATTGTCGGATCACAGTACCACCTTTGAATCGCTTAATGTAAAAGGCTAAAAATACAATTTTTTTAATAATCTTGGTACTTAATATGTATTACGTGTAAGGCCGTGACCGATGAGCGAGTATTACCGCATCTTTGTTAGTTTGAAGGTAAGCTTAGTGGTAGACTTCGCAAAACCTACAGTAATTTTTACCGCGTAAGCTAACCCTTCGGACAGGGCTTTTAACGTACACATGGTATACTATACACTTATACGTGTAACCGCTTTACACGTACATTACATTGTGTACCATCACACGTGATTACAGTGTATACACGGAATATCATGTACAACAGTCAACACGATATGTTGGTCAAATTGTGACAATGAATCCAAACACCATTAAAAATTATATTTATTCTAGCCTTAGACTAGACTTGCGACACCGGATTTGACTTGCCATTTTCTGTATGATTGTAATGATTACTCTAATAATAAATCAATGTAAATGTAGATTTTATACTGTTTAACTAAAAGTGAGTTAATATTGACAAAGCGTGATAGTCACCTACCGCGCTTTTTGTCAATACACTCGCAGAAGGACTACTAAATTGTTTATGACAATAACTTTATTACTGCATTATTTAAAAATATTCTCAAGCTGTTTTGTTTTTGATTATAAATAGGCATGATTTTACATCGCTTGATTCGTTTGAAATTTTCGGTTCATAAACAATTCAGTAGACATGCACGTCTCAGCGACTCAGCTAGTTCTGAGTCCGCTAATGCACGCTTTTTATGTTACTCTTGATTTTTTACTTGCAATTAAAACTGATTCTACGAATAAATCGATACCAAACAAATAGAACGCGTCAAATGCGTTCCATTTGTTTTTGTCAATCACGGCATCCAGTTAATATGACACCGAACTTTGATTTGTCGAAAACGGTCGGTGACGTGATAATGGAGCGTTTTGATTGGTTGAATTTGATTCAACCAATTCATCCAACCGCTTCAGTTTTGGTTTGTCTTCTTTTTTGTAGAATCGTATGTGAAGATTGAACAATACTTAGATACCATAAATCAATCGATGCTTGATTTGAAACCCTTATCATGTTTAATAACCAAAATATATATTTTAATGTGATAATTTAATAAGGAGAATCTTTATTTTTTGTTCATTTCATAATAGTAATTAAGAGTAATTAGCCAATCGTTTGTATGGCTCATTACGTTTTTTTCTGACTTTATTGTGCCATGTCATAAAGTTTTTCGTTCATTTATCGTTACATTGTCTTCATCTATGTCAGATCATAGTTAGTATGATACCTACTGTTTTCGTGCATAAAGTCTCAAATTATTTCGATTACTGTAATAGCGACTTATTTTTGAAAACACCCTCTTTAGTTGTAAACAATGCACATTATGTTATGCGTAAATATAGTATTTTATTGTGTTGATTGTAATATTTTGTAAATAGTTTTTTAATTTATGTTAGATTGTTTAACTGTTAGCTTTAATAGCTTAGTACCGTAGAATAAAACATTTAATCCAAAAAACTTATATTTGAGTAAATAGCAACATTATGTATAAAATACTGACAAAATATTTTATATTTTTACAGCAATAAAGTAAACTTTTGTATTATTATTTTTTTGGGCATGTGCCTCAACTGAAAGTTAATAATTACTCTATGTGATTCTTGTGAAGCAGCTCTATTATAATATCATATTGTAATTATGTAAGTTGGTCTTTATGTACATTCATACGTGGATAAGCTCCGTATTGTGTAATAAATATTTGATTTTATTGTTTTTTTTTATCAGTACTTACTTACCTTAACTTTCTGAACATTAACCAATAAACTTTCAACGATCCTTCGTTGAAACCAAAGCTCTTGGCCTCCATCTCACCTGATGGTAAGTGACGATAAGGCGAAAGGTGGAAGCGAGCTTCACCTGGACTCCTCAACATCTGAGGAATTGCTATCTTTACTTTACTTGTCGGAACAACAATGCTATTAACATTATTATTATGGCGATAAACTTTGATAAGGTGGAAGTAGCTAGTCGAGTAGTCGGAGTTACTTTCACCTAAAAAACCTAGCAGAAACACTTCTGCCCCCATTGGGAATCGAAACCGGGACGTCCTGATCAACACCCGGTAGTCTTAACCACTACACCACGGCGGCGGTTGAGTCTGAGGAATTAACTGGGTCAATCCACCACGCTGGCGCGAGCGAATGACGCAATACTTATTGGGGCTGGTATAAAAAATTCGTGCGCTGTCACATACTGCATAGACCAATAATTAGCCTGTATTAAAACATTTGCTATTGCTGTTTCGGAATCGTACAGTTTTTCTAGTAGGTAAGTATGTATAAATCCTAGGAACTTTCATCTTTTATTGCCGTTTTTGTACAGTTTTTTTTGGGAAGTATATACAAATCCTAGGAATTCTCATCTTACATTGCATAAAGAAAATCGTTGTTCTATAGAATTTCCTAGAAAATTTCCTGTAATATGCACAATTCATCGAGTGCAAAGTTCAGGAATCGTCTCCTGTAATGTTATACTTAAACAACGTTAATAAAAATATAAAATATTATAAAAAGCTACATAATTATGACTATTTAAATCAAACTAAACGACTAATTAATTTAAAAAACAAACATTAAAATTATTTCTAAACAATTTAACTTGTTCAATACTTAAAACTTTAAATTAAATATTGTCTTGAAAAAAATTATTAGTCTACGGAACCTCAAGTACGGGCGGTCGCAAAGGTTCGCGTTGATGCGCTCGCGCATCCCAAATACCTACTGGCGAAAACAGCCGACGTGACGACGACGGTCTCCGCGGAGCAGGCGCTCGGCCAGCATCAGGGAAGTCTGGGCCAAAAGCATATTACCAGTCGGCAAAAAACCCACGCCTACTTACACCGGGGCAAATAAATTCGTTGTCTACGTACGTAAGTTGTCTCACTTATGGCCATTTGCACTAACCTTGTCTTAGCTTAGGACGATCTTAAGTAGCATGCTGTCACATTCTTTTCATTAAAGACAAGAAGTGACAGCATTCTTTTAAGGATTGTCTTGACTGAGATAAGTTTAGAGAAATTGGCCATTAAACCCTACGCGACACTGGCGCCCAACGTGGGGCCCGAACCCACGACCCTAAGATTAAGAGTTTCATGCTCTACCGACTGAGCTAGCCGGGTTATCATGACTACGCGACCACTGCAACTCGGGCAATGGCGATAAAAGACGTCACGCAGCCTCTTTTAATCTATCTGAATCAATGACTGACTTTATAATATTTACTAGCTTTCTGTTCGCAACTTCAAAACTTGAAAACTTAATACGACAAAATCAAAAGATCATTAAACCTGCCAATGAGCTATGATTAACAGCTAGTAAAGTCTGGTTTATTGAAGTTTGAAGAGAAATCAATAAAGTTGAAATTTCGTTCGGGTTGAATAAGTCCTCGGCGGTACGTTCGGCAGGGCACTTTGTATCTGGGAAAAGTTGCCGTAGGATTGTTTACATAGAGGTTTCCCAGCGCAATGGGTAAAATAAAGCTATTTCCTTATTTTCTAAGGGAAGTATGTATCGGCGGTTGTTTTTGTTTTTAAATGTCTAGGTCATCTGTATTTTTCTAACGTATCTGGAATGTAGGTACTCGCTTTGTGTTACGCGGTCGTACAACCTACACGCATACAAAGTCGCGGGCAAAATCTAGTATCGTATATTACCAAAAAGTTAATAGGTAAGTACCTATAATTTATTTAAGAATTCGAAACCCCCGGCAAAAAATTCGAGCAATGACGTAACTAGACCTCTGATCCAGTTTTGATTTGGCGGCGATTTTGTAGACTTTTCAGGGTAACCGCCTACGGAATTTTATCGAAATCTTTTGGTGAAAAATAAGCTGTACTTTTATTAGGCATCGGATATCTGTAAAGCGGATGTCGGTTCAAGCTAACAAGTATTGCACACACTTAAAAGTCGACACAAACTTTATAATTTCTTTGGGAGAAAATAAGTTCATTAGTAAAACTAATAAGGTTCCTTTTATGACGTTCACGTTCACTAAGAAAGATTTTTGGAATTTCTACTCCAAATGGGTCATTTGGGGATTCACTTCCTTGTCCGTTAAAAAATTGGTCAAGCAGTTTCGAAGGAGTTAAAGATACAAACACTGTGACACGAGATCATCGCCGGACTTAGGGGAGGGCAACCGGGGCTACAGCCCCGGGGCCTCCACAAAAGAGACTTCGGAAAAAAAAATCAAATCCAGACTAGTAAACAACTTTTCCTTTCATTTTTTTCTTCGCGTTTTACCTTTACCTACAGTTCTTTGTACAAACATGATTACATTAAATATTAACAGAAATCATCGATCTATATTTGTTCACTCCAATCAGGCAATCGGTAAAATATCAAAATCTCAAATGGCCCTGATAAGCACTTGTTCATTTTATTTGTGAAAATAATTTGGGGCCAAGGGGCCTCCACTCCTTTGTTGCCCCGAGGCCTTCAGACCTTTAAATCCGGCCCTGCACGAGATGATGACTACGCGATCGCTCTCGGTCACGGCGACTGCTAGCAACTTCTTCACAGACAGTTGCCGCTCGTGTAATACCTAGATAATCTTCTTCGAAACTCCACCCTTTTTTGCGTTAGGACTAGTTAATAGATCTCCACAGACATCAGACAGCACGAAAACAGATCACAGTCTTTGTCGATATGTAAAATATAATATAGGTGTACCTACGTTCTACGTAATTCAGTAAAATGGAGAATAAATCATAAGTCTTATCAGTTCATCATCGGAACTCGAGTGAATTGAGGATCAAGTTCACTGTGATCACATCACGTGTGCACTCCGCACAAGATATCCTTAATCCAACGAGCCACGAATGAGGTACATCCGGGTGATTAATTTGCGCTCGTTCTGACAGCATTAGGTACCTACCTATTATTGCACAGGTAAGAGTAAGACCATGGAGTAGGCAGGTACTTGAAATAGAATGATTAGAGTTGAAACCTGTACTTAATCGGAAAGAACAACGTTTCGTAGGGCTTTTTAGGCGGGATAATTACTAGCTCACTTGACATCAGGCGCGTTCCAGATATAAGCACGGATCAGTACCATTTCCAATCGATCGACGTTGAGATTGTGATTTTTATGTACGCTTGATTTTCCACATTGGCACAAAATTGGAACCGTATTGTGGTGATTTCGAGTAAACAAAACTCGGTGGTATCTAATTTTCTTAAAATACAGATCCACTTTGTCGCTAATGTTGCTAAATAAGCGTACAAAAAATCACAATCTCAATGCCGATCGATTGGATTTGATTCAAGAGTAACCCTACTGATGTTAGCACCAACAAAGTAGTGATGCTTATCTGGAACACACCTATAAAATTCTTTTTTTGTTAATCAACAACCTTAAATATTGTTGCGGTATTCCGTTACACCCGGTATATATAGCACATAAATAATAGTTACGATGTCGCTATGACGATTTTGCATACACGTAGGCATACTAATATCTACCTACTCATCATCATCATCACAGCTCATATACGTCCCCACCGAGGGGCTCGAGCCTACCCTATATTAGGGTGATTAGGCCTTAGTCAACCACGCTGGACCAGTGCGGATTGGTCGACTTCACATACATCATTGAATTTCTTCGCAGATGTATGCAGATTTCCTCACGATGTTTTCCTTTACCGTGGGTAGGAGCGTCAGGCAAATGTACATATGAAATTCGAAAACGAAAACCACATTGGTACATGGCGGTCTCGAACCCGCGTCGGTCTCGTGGAAATATCTACTAATCTGTTGCAATTTTCGACCTTGATGTATTGTCAGTGTATAACAATATGTCAACGAAATGGGTCGGAAATTAAATTCCTTTACCGTAGGTACTACATGTAGACCCGACTTTCTACGCGTTCCTGAGAAAAAGGAACATGACAGCCAGACAGACGGGACGGACAACGAAGTGCTCCTATTAGTGTTGTGTTTTTCTTTTGAGGAACCATAAAAATGAGAAAGCCAGCGGAATAGCCAAATATCCTGCCCCCGTAGCAAAGCCGTACCATATCAACACCGAAACACGATATGATAAAACGATAAATCGATATGAACTGTCAAAATAATATTTTGGATATGTAATGTATGTAGGTAGGCCATTTTCAATAGATTTAAGAAGGAATAATTATGGTAGTCACTCTCCTGTTTATACAATGTTGAGAAACTTTAATCATTTGTATCAAAGTAACAATGCATTAGATGTTATTTGTGAAAAAAGGTCTATTTTTAAAAAGGCTATTTGGAAGTGTTGTGTCGATAATTTTTAATATTTTTTTCTGAATTGTTTTTTTATATTTTGTTTTGTAACAGATAGCATATTGTGTGTATAACAATGCTGTGCATGCCTATAGCTTAAATGCATATAAGATACCTTTTTTAAAATACTGTTTAAGTAACTTGCCTGTATGTATTTAGTTGGTAAGCCTTATCTAATAAATAAATAAATAATAATGGGTACCTTGAAATATTATCGACATTAATTATATTACTAATACCCAAAATAACAAGACCAGTATTTAAAATATACCCACAGCTACTCAAAACTTCAAGATAGCTCAAAAATTCCATTCGTAGCCCGTGGTCCTATCAGTAGGACCATGGGCAAGTAGCATTACCTGTAGTTCAACTTTTTAACAGTTCATATCGTTTTATCATATCGTCTTTCGGTGGTCATGCTATTTACGGCATTCCCAAAAGGGCGATCTTTTCAGCTAAGCCCTTTGGTATTGATTATTTGGTATAGATCATACAATATACTTAATAGGTACTTTTTTACAACCTACCTATTTAGATTGCAAAATTAAAGAGATGGATTTCGTCTGACCATTTTCTATTTTATCTCTCAACCACCCAACGCCATCACGGCCTCCCGAAAGCTCTAGAACCCCAGCTCCAATTCAATTCGCTTCGTCGTCTGAATACTGCGAAATCTCACGCCCTTGTACAGCCATGGATGGCGATTTGTCCTCCATTCAATTAATACACGGAAATCAGTGCACTGTGGCTGCCCAGTGGACCGGAGTGCCGACGTTTGATGACACGTGGATCCATTGTTGGCTTGTTTACCGTGACTATTTGGACTTTACCCTCGAATCCCTCGATGAGGACAACTGGAAAAATGCGTATATAGACGACAACACCACCCAACACGCCAGACTTTACATGTTGACCTTAAGTCGCCTTAAGACCATCTTGATGACGCTCATAATAGAGACAGTTTTTGTAGTGCTTAAAATGGCCTAAATATTCGTGTAAAGCTTGACAATTTGCCGACTGTACCTACTTACTACATTGCTAAATGCAAAATTCAGTCCTTCGGAGTTCCTTGCCTGGTCTGGAGACCTCTCTCTTAATTTCCGAACAGGTGATAGTCAATTTTTTTGGTATGCCTCTTTTAGGGCGGGGTAATCTCTACTATTCAAGGGACTGAAGCTGATAAGGCTGCCCTTGGATATGCCGTAGGACTCGGGTAAAAACCCCATACCCGGCTAAACCACCCTCCGGTATCTATCCGCCCCCGGTGGAGGCACGCTCGGGATCGGACTAGCCATTCCCCGAACGCACCCCTTGGGAACAGGCCAAGTGGTATAAGCGAGCACGGACTCGCTTAGGGAGGAATCACCAGGTTAACTCGGTTTTTTAGTAGGTCTAGCAAAATTCAATGACCCCAACCACCTGATGGTTAGTGGAAGTTGAGTCCAAATGCGAAGACGCACAAGGAAGAGAAATAAACGCTGCACTAGCAACCCTCACCTTGCCGACCTGCTTCTTCACGCCTACTAGGTAGGTACCTATGTCAATAATTAAATGCCTGTAAATGTAAATTTCTTACACACAAAAGTGGAACACTTGGCCTTTATCTCACCTTATGATAAGGAAGGATAAGGCCTAAGATGGAAGCCAGTTTTCTGGACTCCTCTCATCATCAACTGAGGAACTGACTATTCAAAAGTGTCGGAACACAACAATGTATTGATATTGCTATTATGTTAAGACGGTGGAAGCTTGCCAGGCGGGCTTAGAAGCCCTACTACCAAACTAAGCAGTAAAACTTCTGCCCTCATGAGGAATCAAAACACGGACCTTCAGCAGGCCTATTCGCTAACTAGGGTTGGTAACTAGAACTGTCATTTTTGAATGACACTTTCTATCCATTACTGGGTTAGTGGATCCTGTGGATCTTATGTGTTACGGCAGCGTTCATTATAGCAGTAATAGCTGTTAAGTTCCTTTCAAAAATGACAGTTCTAGTTAGCAACCGAAGTTACAGAATAGGCCTGCAGATCTATACCGGGCGGTCGCAACAACTACACCACGGAAGTTGTCAAAGGTCTATGTTCATTAAACATATTTTAACTTCAATCCTCTGTCCACTCGGATGTACCATCTCGATCAACGAGTGGATCGAATAGCGCTTTGAAGTTCACTGTGATCGACCATTGGTTTTGGTGGATACTATGTTAGGTACTCTATCTCATTTTAGATAGATAGATAGATTCCATAATGCACTCATCACAATACAGTAAACAATATGGTTCGGTTCTTAATATTAATGAGCACAGAGGCGGTCTCATCGCTTGAAGGTATCTTTTGCAGACAACTTTTGGTTTAGAAAACAGGGAAAAGAAATGAGAGTGCTCCACCTGTGATCCTAGTGGACAGAGGGGAATGACCACTTGATACATTAATAATAAACTTTACCAAAAGAAAACTTGGTTTTATTTAACTAAAATTAAGCATGACATAATTTGTACATGACAAGGATTGACAATAGTGAATTTAAAATCTGACAATAGACAATACATATCACCACTAGCTTACGGAAAGCCATAATACCTTCCTTCACACTTACATTTAAGTACCTATTAAACATATACCAACCTTTTTATGGCTCCGTACTTCAAAAGGAAAACAGGAATTCTTATAAGATCACTTCCACACATGTCCGTCGGTCTGTCTGTCTATAAAGACCTTTTTTCTCAGGAACGCGATGAGTTATCAAACTGAAATTACTGAAAATATCAAAAACTCGGGTCTCGGGTCTCTACAGTCTCTTTCAGCCGTGAAAAATCTTGTAAGTTAACACGATCAAAAGATGTGATAGCTTACGAGTATGTCGCATATTTTGTTTTCGCTTATTTTTCGATTTCACAGGGAAATCAAAACGCAATTATAATTTTTGAAATAAAAAATTATGCTTTTAGTACTCGTCAATACGAGTCAAACAAGCCCAAACTCGATGGGGCTGTGTGGTTTTATTGCGGAGTTCCTATGGCCACCTTCCAGCTCCAGCATCAGATCAGCTCAATGTCATTATGATAATTGCATTGTCACGCGATATGCATGCAAACTTTCAGCTCAATCGGAAACCAGGAAGTGGGTCAAATTTAACTTGCAAGATTTCATTACAGACACCAAGACAGTTGAAAGTAAAAATAAAAGCTTGTAAATAGAATCAAACTATCAAAACTATCTTGAGGACCTGCGGACAAGTGGAAGCCGATTTTTATTTCAGAGTTGAGACTGAAATTTATTTGAATCTCGTAATAATTTGCAATATCGCTGTGTATTATATATCTCATAAATAACCTAAGAGGACTTGAACCCTGAAAACTGATGTGGGTCCCTACCCTGTATAAAACTTAGCGACACTAACTGTACTAACTTAGTGATACTACTCACATTGTGCAAAGGTCCAGTGCTAGGGAATATGGTATCGGTACCTAGTACCTATATGGGACTGCCTGCATGGAAAATGGGAGCGCCCACAGGACACATACCTGGGGCCTGTGGAACGCATTATAATCTCATTTCCATTAATTTCCCCGAAAAAGGCAGTACCTCAAAATAAATAAACATAATTTCAGGAAATTTTCATTAATTTTTGTCGCAAAATACTTCAACACTTTATTAGAGCATGCTCATGACAGTAGGGAGGTAATTCTCACTGGTGTATACAACATACAAGGTTATTTTTTAATTATGACAAAAGTTTTGTGTGCTTGTTCAGACAAGCAAACTGAACAACTTTCACTATGGCACCAACTTTGAAATCGCAAAAAAAATCAGCTGTTCCATACATTTAGGTTCAGTTAATGTTGAACATTTGTATGGAACAGCTGATTTTTTTTTTTGCGATTTCGAAGTTGGTCCCATAGTGAAAGTTGTTCAGTTTGCTTGTCTGAATAAGCACATAAAATGTTTGTCTTAACTAAAAAATAAACTTGTAGGTATACACACATGGATTATTTTGTAATGACAAGTTAAGGTTATTCATCACCATCATCATCATTTTAGCCAAGAGACGCCCACTATTGGACAAAGTCCTCCCCCAAGGATCTCCATACCGATCGGTCCTGCGCCTCCTGCATCCAGCAGCTTCCCGCGACCTTCACCAGATCGTCGGTCCACCTTGTGGGGGGCCTACCAACACTGCGTCTCCCAGTGCGCGGCCGCCACTCGAGGACCTCTCCGCCCCAACGGCCGTCAGTCCTACGAGCGATGTGTCCTGCCCACTGCCACTTAAGGTTTGCAGTTCTTTGGGCTATGTCGGTAACTCTAGTTCTTCTACGGATCTTATCATTTCTGATTTTCTGATGTGATCACGTAGAGAAATCCCGAGCATAGTCCTCTCCATTGCCCTTTGAGTGACTTTGAGCCTTCTTATTGATCCCCTTTCTTATTGGTTCCCAAGGATATTCCATTGCTGTAAGCGGCCACGTCTCAGGTTCCGTGTAATATACGGGACTGAGACGTGGCCGCTTACAACAATTATGACATCACGGGCAACACGCACGAATTGAAGACTTTCGTCTTGAGACACTGCGTTAAGGTTATTCGTGTAGTGGAAAAAGGAATTTGGTATGAGTAATACAGGGAGGAACAAAAAAGTTTGCTTATGACACTGGTACCTACGTCCCGTCTTCGTATGTAATTACCTAAATTGTGACATTAAAGCACCAAATTATGCGCTTGATTGGTACGTAGTCGTTTTGAATTCAAATTACAGAGGTGCCACTATAATTTGACCTGGATTTTTTTTTGTATTGTATGGATTTTTTCGTGACTTAACCTTTTATAGGTTTCCAAACCACTAGAGTGACTAATTCAGGGCCCGGGAGAATGTGGAATTCCTGTAAAAAAAATTTTTTTCAAGCACCTAAATAACAAAAAAAACCAACCAAGTGCGATTTGGACTCGCGCACTGAGGGTTCTGTACAAACTATCTAAATATACAAGATCCTAACTAGATAAGTACTCACACATAATAACGGTTTTCAGATTTTTACTTTTAAGTGCTGTAGACAAGTAATTGCTTCAAACCAAACTTCATGATTCTAGGTCAGGGCAAGTATCCTATAGCTTTTGATACCTAGCTAAATCTCCCCCCGAAACCTCTCCAAGTCTCCACCCTCTATTGGTATCAGAAGGCCCAATTCTTCCAACGAAACATTATTATCTAACACGGATTTGTGAACTGTAATAAAATCAAATCTTTTTAAAATATTTAGCAACTTATAGGTACCTGTTCCATGTGATTGTATTTCATAAATTAAGCACGACCATAAAATATGTTTTTAACCTTGAAGCCCATCATTGTTATTTCCCAGAAATCTCACACAAATTAAGTAAATGGTATACTCGCTTCCGCATCTGCTTATTATACCTCGTTAGTGGTCTCATTTGAGATCGCCAGAGATTAATACGAGTCATACATAACAAGAACAATGATATCACCGTGAAAATTGTTTGTAAAACAAACTGACATCGCGCACGCATTGTTTTTTTGTGTATGGCGCTGCTGGCATTTGAATTTTTGTATGGTTTTAATTTTACATTTAAGTCTTTCCTTACGCTGTCACAAGTATCATTCTGCTTAACTGTCGGTTAAATATAACGACGTAGTCAGTGTGTCTAAGACCTTACAGTATGAATAGCATGTGCGCGCGATTCACTGCGGTGGCCGGTTAATAATGGAGGCACAATAGCCGGCAGTCTGTGTTGGACCGTCCGCCCGCATGCCCACGACGCGCAGGCTTCTCACCCCGCGGTGGTTCCGTAGCCAACGCTCACCCAACCCCGAGGAGCTCGATGACATCCGGCCCAGGACCCTCCCCAGGAACGCCATGGAGGGCCGGCAGCGAGTGGCGCGCGTCCTCAGCTCGCCGGCGCGCACGCAGCACCAAGCCAACCCACCCCCTGACGCCGAATCCCTCGAGCGCGCCTACCCATCCATGGGCCACCTGGAGTACGTCCTCGCCGGGTCTTCCCCGCCGGCTGAGAGCGCCCCGAACATGTACGACAGCTTCGAAGAACCACCCCTGGACCTAACTGCGCACATATGCGGTGACTCGTTGCGTCAGAGTGCCCACGAGCAAATGCGAGCCGTGGGCGGCCGCTTGAGACTGCTCGACGAACTTGAAACCGGAGTTATAACCCCGGACACTACGACCAGCACCTTTTCGACTGCTAGTGAAGCGGAAAAAAATGTGTGTTTGTTTTGGGCGGCATTTCTGAAGGTCGCTAATTTGCTGCCACCGTTAATTGAGGCTGGCGCCGACCCGCTGTACTTCGACGCGCTAGGGCTGTCACCATTACACGTTGCGGCGTTCAGTGGATCTGTTGAATGTGCGAGCTATCTATTATCATGTGGCAGTGATCCTAATTATATGCCGAGATGTTTCGCTCCCCTTCATTGTGCGGCTTTCGGCAATTCCGTGGAAGTGGCTAATTTACTCATCAATCGTGATGCTTCTGTTCATGCAGCCGTTAAATATGTGAACTGTGAAGGTGGACTGCTTCATTGTGCCGTGAGAGCTAATTCGGTAGAATGTCTTAAGTTATTCATATCACATGGTGTAGACGTGAATCAAATCGAGCCGGGCGGAACTAATGCTATACATCTTGCAGCGGATTTGGGAATGGCACAATGCTTGTCGATTTTATTGGAAACTCCTGGTGTAGATGCCAACGTGAGGACAAGGGTTGGTGACCGGGAATCGACAGCATTACATTTAGCCGCTGACGGTGGCTTCGTAGATTGCATAGATTTGCTGCTATCGAAAGGAGCAGATGCCAGCTTGAAGAATCATCGTGGATTTACAGCGTTGCATCTGGCTGCCCGGTCTACCAGTCTGGAATGCGTAGAATCATTGCTCAGAAAAGGGAATGCTGAACCTAACTCAATGGATTTTGACATGCGAACTCCCCTGCACGCCGCCATAGGGAAGTCAGACTCAGCTTGCGATATCATCGAGACTTTAATAAGCTGGGGGGCCAATGTAAACCAAAAGGACGAATACGGTTTTACCCCACTGCACTTGGCTGCACTTGATGGGCTATCTGCGTGTGTAGAGACATTAATCTATCACGGTGCTGATGTCACAACGAGGTCTAAAAAAGGAAATTCGGCTCTTAACGTAATTGCCCGTAAAACGCCAGCGTCGCTTGCAATGATAACAAGAAAATTGGACTGTGCGATTACGCTGCACCACTCGCAAACTAGCAATAGAGAGGTTGAACTAGAACTTGACTTTCGAAGTATACTGCAACATTGTTATCCTCGCGAAATCAGTTATCTCAACACTTTTGTGGACGAAGGTCAAAAAGAAGTTCTATTACATCCGTTATGTTCAGCTTTCCTTTACATAAAATGGGAAAAAATTCGAAAATACTACGTCGCTCGGCTCTTCTTAAGTTTTATATTTGTACTATGCCTCACATTGTACGTTTTAACGGCGCTTGCGCATAATTGCTATAATGGCAGTAAGGACATGGAAGAAACCATACAAGAGCAAGAGCTATGTCAAAAACAGTCTATACTCGGCGATTTGCTGAGAAAAAACCCGTTTGTTATTGAAATGCAGTGGTGGGTTTTAGCGGGAATAACCATATTTGAGATTTTTAGGAAAGTGTACGGCATCGCTGGATACTCAACAGTGAAACAATATCTGATGCAATCTGAGAATATTATCGAATGGTTCGTGATAGTGAGCGTTTTTCTAATATCATACATATATACAAACATAACATACACATGGCAGAATCACGTTGGCGCATTCGCCGTGCTCTCTGGCTGGACCAATCTCATGATGATGATAGGCCAGCTGCCGGTTTTTGGCACGTACGTTGCCATGTACCAGAAGGTTCAAAAAGAATTTGCGAAGTTACTCATGGCTTATTCTTGTATCTTAATTGGATTCACCATTAGTTTCTGTGTCATCTTTCCTGACTCGTCATCTTTTGCGAACCCATTCATGGGCTTCATTACTGTTTTGACGATGATGATAGGAGAGTTAAATTTAGATTTGCTGTTGAACGAGCCCGATGGAAATGATCCGCCTGTGCTATTAGAGTTCTCCGCACAAATTACGTATGTGTTATTTCTTATGTTTGTCACCGTTGTCCTGATGAATTTGCTCGTCGGCATAGCCGTACATGATATACAGGGTTTGAGGAAAACAGCTGGCCTGTCGAAGCTGGTGCGGCAGACTAAACTGATATCCTACATGGAATTGGCTCTATTCAATGGATACTTGCCGAAATGTCTATTGAAAATATTACATTCCTCAGCACTAGTTTCTCCCCAAGCGTACAGGGTGGTTCTGAGCGTGAAGCCCTTGAATCCTTCAGAGAAAAGATTACCCCGAGATATAATGATGGCGGCGTACGATATCGCTAAAATGAGGAAGCAATACGGCCATACAATTTCTTCGAACGGCTCGACGACAGGTGCGTATTCCTGCTTCAAGAAATACGAGAACAACAACGACTCAGGGTACCGGGAGTACGGCTACTCGTCAGGGCTGGGCAGTCTCCAGGCGAGATTGGACGAGACATCAGAGAACGTGCGCCAATTGACTCAGGAAGTGAAAGAGTTAAAGAAGCTAATAAGCGCGCAGCAGCTCGTAATTCAGCAGGCTCTGGCTGTCTCGATGGACAGCCGTTGATGATATAATGGCCGCCCGAGTCATTTATTTTCAATGCCAACTATACACAAGTCAATAAACTATAGCGAGCAGGCATTGTTGGACAATTTTGTACTCGTTCAGACCCTATTGTGGTCGCAGTGGACTTAAATCTGAGCGGTGATATTTTTTTGCTTTACATAATGTAAGTACTTGTAAGACTGTAGGTTAGAAGATTGTAATTTTAAATAACTATTTCTAGTGTGAATACGCAGAGTGTAAGGATATTGTGATTGAAGAATTGTACTATCGAAAGTGGTAATAAATTTTTTGCAGGTCTAAAATATGGTTGGTCATTTTCTTTTTGCGTCAGCATGATTGTAGCTGAAATTGATATTAATAAGTCGGTGGGGCGCCCGGGACTGGGAGGATAGGTCGCACAATACCTACAGATGCTACAGACACAACACAATCAATTATGTATAAAATATCTTTGGACGCAACACACAGTCGGTACGGTTGACTAAACACAGCATTTCGTATTTATCATGTGACTCTTCCATGCCCATGTTGTTAAAATTAAATTTTTGTTTGTTCGTAAATATTATTTTTGAATGACTTAATAGGATAACTGGCAAGAATATAATGTAGTAGACCCAAACCAGCATATCCATTGATTTCTATTTCTCCATGTTACTATAGAACCGGTTATCAATATCCAGAGAGATAGGTACATAAAATTATTCAACACGTATTATTATAACTTTTATACTTAGGTAATTTAAATCCCATCAAAAACATAAATGTGAAATGAAAGCCAAGTTTTATCAAAAACCAAATTTCAGAAATTGTAGTAAACTAGCCAATTAAAATCCTGAACTTGAATTACATCCCAGGTGAAATAAATGCATTGTGTGAATAATTTACTGTAAATTATTAGTCTGAACTTGGCATCCAAATAGATATCAATTCTTTTGTCGGCGGAGTCAACAACAACGTATATTCTATATATTGAACTTGGCTTTCATTTCACATTATGTTTTTGATGGGATATTATTACTTTTTGGTACAGAAATGATTAAGTAGTATTCATCAGACAATCGCACAGCATCGAGGCGCTCGCGCCTATAGGCGTCTTTTTTATTACTTTGTTAGTGAGTTGGTGTTAGTTGTGAGCTAGAAAAAAAAATTAAAATAAAAGTTACCACTTTACTAATTATTTACTATAGGTATACAATGGTTGCTATTAGGTTAAGGTTAAAAGCTTTGCTTACATTGTTTTAAGAAATGGAGGCCAAAGAAATTTCACAGTTAGAAATCCTTCGCTGTCCATCTGTGAATATTTGTGTTTTTAAAAATAAATAGCAAGTAAGTAATAAATTTAGATTTTTTTTTACAAAAAATGAAACCGCCTTCAAAAACACCGAAAGTCATAAATAATATAAAAATACATGCAACATCACAGTTGGAGAACATACATAAAAAAGGTATACCTAGTCGAACATAAAACCTCCTCGTTTTTCGAAGTCGGTTAAAAATAAAACGTCTTTTGCTCTAAGCAGTATTGAAAGGATTATTCCAGAACGTCTAACCCACCAAAAACCTTCCATCATCAGCTCAGTGACATGTTATGATGCAAATACCTAAATATCTTCAGAAAAAACCTGAAACACATTGGACGTGTCTATGAAATTTAAGGGTTTCCCTCGATTTGCCTGGGATTCCATCATCAGATCAAGACATGGTGCCAATGGGACCACCCTTGGAGTATCCTCTATCGAATACAAAAAGAATCATTAAAATCGGTTCATAAACGACGAAGTTATCCGCGAACAAACATTAAAAAAGCATATGTATAGGTACACGGTGTTTCATAATAACCAATAAATAATCAATTCCTTGTCGAAAACTAATTATTAAACTGTGTTTACACGTAATGTCATTCAACCCAAAATTTTCATGTAAATCTTATACAAATGATGATACTATGATATACCTACCTACATGAAACTTTTGGGATGAACGCATTACGTGTAAACACATTTTAATAATTAGTTTTTGATAAAGAATTGATTATTTATTGGTTATTCGCCCTGCGTTCCGTAAAACGATAAAAGTGATAATATCGCGAATCCGACCAAAGTCACAACATAACCTACTGATTCAATAGCCCTTATATTTTGTGACGATTTAATTTGGTCGGATTCGCGATATTATCGCTTTTATCACAATTCGGAACGCACCATATGAAACAACGTGTATACGGTGAATTGAGAAACCTCCTCCTTTTTTAGAAGTCGGTTAAAAATAGAAACAGTCGAACATAGATACGTAAATGTGAATCTGATAAGGATTTGCCGATCAGTCGATAAGTTACAAAATCACCACCCTCGGTGGTGATTTTATAACTGACGACTGATCGACAATCGATATCAAATTGGATAGCATAATAAAGAAAAGCGAAATTATGTTCAGTATTGGTTGATTGATTCGAAAAATACGCCAAGACGACGTTACTATATGTTATACTTACATAATAAAAATCAGTTTCAATTAAATAGAATTATCAAATCAAAGCGATGGGAGATTGTCGATGAGTTACAAAATCACTCCACAGATGAAAACAACCTCTGGAGGCATCAACGAAACTCTACAACTCGAAAAAACAATGAAGATCGGATTGCCGCTTATTATTCCGCTATTTAGCCATTATTTTTCATTTTCATCCACCTTCCAGCTCCAGCATCAGATCAGCTCCATGTCATCATAACATTGTATTGTCACGCGATATACACTGGGACTGGTAAAGGCAAATAAAAGCTTGTAATAGTACATTGTTACCCCAGGGGTGAAAGTAACTTACTTAGCCCCGAGACGGTGTTTGGCGCCCGAGCGTAGCGAGGGCACCAATAGTTCGAGGGACTAAAATAGTAGATTGCTTTATAAGGGTGGAAAGGAATCAATCCCTACGAGGTTGTTAGACGCCCGAGCGCAGCGAGGGCGGCTATAGTCCGAGTAGGGTTTGATTCCTTTTACCCGTGTGTAGCACTCTACTTTTCATTTCGAATGCAAGGAAAATAAAAAATAGCTTTTCTAATAAAATTTATTAATAAAAATACTCCTAACATGACATATCGACATCGTGTTTTACACTTAGTGTACTTTTAAGCATTGAATATCTGCTCCATAGCGTAGACGCCTGCACTTTATGAGATAGTTCATTAAAGTATATAAGAAATACATTTTCAGAAAATGATTTTATATTCCTTGCATCTCGCCACTTCATAAAGTCGGAATATGTATTTAAATATCTTTCCTTTGAAATTTTTGGCAAAAAAATTTCGAGTATTGTATTTGCTTCGTTCGTGACTGAATCTGGAGCCGAAATTTCAGAATCGCTTGAATTCATTGTTTTTCTTAAATACCTAAATCACACAATCAAGATTTCGGTACAGCGTAACAGATTCCCCTCCCGCCAAAATTATCTTTTTCACAGGTATTTTTAAATTTGGAACACATCGCGTTACCTGTTACTGGCCATTCAGCCAAATACTTTTATTATCATTGTACCAAAGATTGTATGTACGTAACCTAATTCAGTTCTATTTTTAAAATTTTACTTTCCGCCCTAAGGAGGGAAGTAAATAGTATGAGAATTTCCCGCCCGCTGGTGGGAACTAGCGTTTTCCTCCCAATACTCAGATCAAGGAAACGCTCCTTTCCGAGCATGAGGAATGAAAAAGTCTTTTCATTACTCATACTCTGAAAGTAGGTCTGAAGTTGCCTGAGGAGCGGGTTGAAAGTGATACTTTTCAGCCCTAGGGAGAATCACTTTCAACTGACAGCTGCTGTCAAATTTTATTTTTCACATTTTTATTGAACCATGTTTCGACTTTCTATACAGCCACTCAATTACAGCGCGGTGTAAAATTGAAACAACATAATGTTAAGTATTTAAAGAATATATATTTTAAATGACTTTATTATAATTTATTTTCAACTATTTCTTTAAAATAACATAGATTTGGGCAAAATATTTACCATTTTTTAAATTATCAAAATGAATAAAAATGGCTGAGCTGGCTGGAGAAATGGCTGAAAATAAGCGCGAAGCCGGTAATACGATCTTCATTTGTTTTTTCCATTTATAGAGTTTTGTTAATACTTCCGTATAGCAGAGAGATTTGTATTAACTGTTAATTATTATATTTGTATAAAATTGTGTTAATAATTAACACAATGAGTTCATCTGATTCAGGTATGGAGTTAACGCCTGATTTTATAAGAGAAAAAAAGCGATTGTGTGTTGATTTATGTAAAATAAAATTTACACGTTTTTGCTTTAGCTAAATCATTGTTTCATTTTTACTTTCCTTGTATTCGTAATGAAAAGCACAGTGTTAACCTCGGGTTAAAGACTTATTTAGTCCCTCGAACTATTGGTGCCCTCGCTACGCTCGGGCGCCAAAAACCGTCTCGGGACTAAATAAGTTACTTTCACCCCTGGGGTAACAATGTACTATTAACCCGAGGTAAACACTGTGTAAACACACTAAACTTTTCATTACGAATACAAGGAAAGTAAAGATAAAACAATGAATTAGCTAAAGAAAAAAACGTTTAAATTTTATTTACATAAATCAACAACCTCTGCTTTAGCCCGCTTTCTCTTATAAAATCAGGAGTTTACTCCATACCTGAACCAGATGAACCAATGTTATACAAATTAATGGTTAATACAAATCTCTGCTGTACGGAAGCATTAACAAAACTACCTACCTACTAAAACTTACCTACAAATGGAAAAAAACAAATGAAGATCGCATTGCCGCTTTCCCGCTTATTTTGTTTTTTTTTTGTGGCCGGCCAGCTATTCAGCCATTATTTTTCATTTTCATAATTTAAAAAATGGTAAATATTTTGCACAAAGCTATGTTTTTTTAAAGAAATAGTTGAAAATAAATTAAAAAATATTTTCTTTAAATACTTAACATTATGTTATTTCAATTTTTCACCGCGCTGTAATTGAGTGGCTGTATAGAAAGTCATGGTTCAATAAAAATGTGAGAAAAGCACTAGTTTCTATTTTTGTAATTACTAACACACTATGGAAAGCAATTTCTGAAATAAATGATTATTATTATTATTAAAATTTGACAGCAGCTGTCAGTTGAATGTGATTCTCCCTAGGGCTGAAAAGTATTACTTTCAACATGCTCCTCGGGCAACTTCAGACCTACTTTCCGAGTATGAGTAGGTAATGAAAAAACACTTTAATCATCATCATCAACAGCTCATATACGTCCCCAACGAGGAGCTCGAGCCTACCCTAAACTAGGGCGATTAGGCCTTAGTCAATCACGCTGGCCAAGTGCGGGTTGGTCGACTTCACACACAACCTGTAAAGAAATTCTTCACAGGTGTGTGCAGGTTTCCTCATGATGTTTTCCTTCACCGTAAAAGCGTCGAATAAACGTACATTGGTACGTGGCGGGGTTCAAACCGCTGCCTCCCGATTGGGAGGCGACAGCCTTACGCACTACGCCATCGACACTTTACACGTAAGTAGGGTAATCAGAAAATACTAAAATAGTATGAAAAAAGCTTTGGAAAGCGTTATTCGCCTATACCCCCGGAAGCCATATTCAATAATTAATCCATCAATAGATTTAACCGCTAATTAAAATAGCCAAACTGTACATAGTATCAATGCTGTTGATCGAACCCAATTCGCCATTATAGTCATTTTTTAACACAGATGCTCATGCGTCAGGGAAGGTTCAGGCCTTTCTTCATCTCATTTCATAAGGTGGAAGAGAGCTTCACCTGAACCTCAAAAATTGAGATGCTGGCAATCATACGTGAAACAAAACAATGGCATATATCAATATTGTTATTATTATGGCGATAAACTTATGTAATACTAGTGGGCCCGGCGGACGTTGTCCTGCCCGATTACAGCGCCGCCTACCGGGTCCAACTGTACGTTTACCTTCCTTGGACCTATTCAAATGCACATAGAAAATTTCGTAAGAATCGGTCGAGCCGTTTCATAGTTTTTGCGAGACTAACACACAGCGTTTCATTTTTATATATAAGAGAAGAAGAAGATAGGCGACAGGTGGGTACATAAGCCCAACTAGCTACCAACCAAACCGAGAAAAAATCTTTTGCCCCCATTGGCGATCAAACAGCGGGAGGCTGGTTTTCTAACTTCAATAAGCAAGAGTAGGTGACGTCTCTATATGTTTTACTATGCGCGAGCCCAACGCCATGCGCATGCTTATAGCCGTTGGGGTTTAGTGGGTACTCGACTAGTCGCTGCACCCCTCCGTAGAGTCCTACACACCAGACCTTTTTTTAGGGCGGGGGAATTTCTTTGCGATTCCGAGAGGCTAAGCTCTAGGCCGCCCGCTTCGAAACGCCGTAGGACTTGGGTACACCAGGGCTAATCCGCTGGTGTAAATTCGGCTAAACCAAACCACTCACCGGAACCTCTCTGCCCCCAGTGTATAGTCCATTCGCTTAGATACGGTCGCCTTTGTACTGCGCCGCCTAGGCATTTGGCGGCTTTTATAAAAGGAAAACAAAGGATGCCGCGTGGGGCGCACACCCGCTAGTGAATATGGCAATTTTCATCGAAGCGCCAGGTTGTGTTTGTTGACTCTGTTACGTGTACCTATACCGAAAATGTTTTTTCCTACTTGGAAGGACAGTGAAATGCCCCAAGATGAAACTTTATGTGAACCAACCATTGACGTATATTAACTAGACAAGCTGTTGCGAACAAAAATTGTGCCACGACGCGAGGCAGCGCTGGGTGGGCGTGGACAGTAGCGTACTCGCTCGCTCGTATGATAGTAAAAGAGACAGCAAAACTAAGGTCAAGCGTTCAAAGTCAAGGCGGTCGAGCGTAGATCGCAGTTCGGAAACCATTTTCATTTGTTTTAATCAATATAATATATAATTAGTCAGTAATACAAACCTTAAATACAAAACCAATATTCATACGTTCTAACAACAGTGTTTTCAATTGTCACACTAAAGTTTTAAAACATATTTTACGCAAAATTTGCAATACAATCTTCACGGCAACTCGGCTACTTATCACGATCGCCCGCGATCGACTAACTCAACTGGTGCCGATCGGCTCCAGTTGACTGGCTGAATTTCTCTGTACCGGACAGCGCGTCTAGTTAATATACGTCAATGGAACCAACAATAAAATACGGGTGTTTTGGTAAACTTGTAAACAATTTATAATAGGTATTGTGTTGAAATTAATATGTGTCTGCACATATCAAGGACACCTCAAAAATGGTGGGGATACCAAGAATCAATATTAAAAACGGGGTTATCAACACCAAAAAATCGATATTTTATTTTAGATAAATTAGGAACGTGATGATGTTGGATCTCCTATAATAAATACAGGTGGTAATGACTGTGATTCTACGAGTGACGAATAATAGTGTCTAATTTTACTCTGCTAACGTGTACGTACTCCAATTTTTATTAAAATTATTTTTGCTACCTTAGTTATGTGTATTATTTATATTCGAAATTTATTACAATGACCACAATTATGTGCGGGTGTACTGACACTATCTAAATGTTCGGGATCGGATAGCCAATTCATCGAACGCACCCACCCACTGAAGAACAAGCCCAACAGTAGGTATTAACGTGCTGGAACTACTCCATGAGTAGGGTCACACGCGTAAGTGGCATATCCAATCCGGACACGAGTTTATTTTTTGCTATTTGTTGCCACTTGAGATTGATTACCGTTTTCTATTTAAATATCATTAATGATATTAATATTAATATTTTTAGTAGAAAACGAATCTCTTTAATCTGTGAAACGTACTTGCTGAAGTGTAAACGATGGAGGATGCAATTGCCTTATTATTTTCGGAAAGTGATGATGATCTCAAAGGACAGCTCATCCTCGTCATCATCATCATCTGATGAAGATGACGAAACCGTCACATAGTTGATTCAGCGGAATAGCTCAAATTCAGCCAATTCAATCAGGCGTAAAAGGTCTTAAAACTTTTCTGAAACGAAAATAGTATAGTTTTTACTTTTACTCTATTTTTGAATAGAGGAAAAGAGAGTTTTTGTAGTAACTATATGCCCAAATTAATTATTTTATCGAGTCTTCACTCCAGAATAGACAAACTTTTCACAACCTAAAACGTCAAATTCGAGTTTGAAATTTGCGCACACGCTGAGCCGCGTTCAGAGCCTTTGGGTGTAGTTGTCTGGTTGTTTTTTAACTCGCTCAGAGGTGTTGAACGGATTGCAGCAACCAAATCTTTTATCTCCCTCTTTCACATGATTTTTTATTTCTCTCTCCATCTAGTAGATGACATTATAGAATATGGCCGCCAATATCATCCAATCACGTAAGAGTATTTCAGTATAACCGCCTGTCAGAGCATTTTTTACCCCGAGCCTCTGAGAACGGGTCGGTTGCTGTCAGAGTGCACTCGGAGTGCACTCGAGCGTAGGCTCTGAACGCGCCTCTTGAGGCACTGAACGCGCCTCTTGAGGCACTGAACGCGCCTCTGCACTACCCATTTTTCGTGTGCAGAGGCGCGTTCAGCGCCTCTGGGTGTAGTTGTCCGGTTGTTTTTTAACTCGCTCAAAGGCGTTGAACGGATTGCAGCAACCAAATCTTTTATCTCCCTCTTTCACATGATTTTTTATTTCTCTCTCTTTCTAGTAGATGACATTATAGAATATGGCCGCCAATATCATCCAATCACGTAAGAGTATTTCAGTCATAAACGTCAGAGCGTTTTACAACCATCAAATTCGATGGTTGTTCGGTTGTAACTCGCGCCGACGCTCAAAGGTCTTAAACGGGCCGGTTGTTTCACCCGGTTGTCACGCTCGAAGGCATTGAACGGGGTTAGAGCGAAAAGTTGTACTTCGCGCGAAGGCCCTGAACGCGCCTCTGCGTTAGCACGGCTTATGACGTCATTTAAGGGGCTATGTCGAAAAAATTGGTTATTTTTAATGTAATGTCATAGGTCACTGAGAGATCTTACAGATCTGAAACTTAAATATGGGTTTCTTTATATCTTTAGCTAGAAACGCCAAAAACCGGAAACGCGATTTAAAGATTTTGCCTCGATACATTTTATTTTTTAAATTACCTCTTAAAAATAAGAAAATTCAGGATTACTAGTAAACAGTATTAGGTATTCATTAAAAAGTTCCATAAATAAGTAGATATCATAATTATTTAGAATCGTGTAAAAGCATTTTTTTGTAATCATTATAGTTATTTTTTTATAAAATAATTTGTATTTTGTCGCTTACGTCGATAATTTCTGAACGACCTGATTGCATGCGGGCGCAGTGCATTCACGACTTTGATGCCATAGATATAAAGACTAGCTACTTGAGCACGGGGGGCGCCCCGCGTTTACGTATAGACCACGCCTCCCATTGTTTGATTTATTTTCGATGTAGCGCCTTAATTCGGTTCACTCCGTTTGCGCGCTGTCGGTACCGATAGTGCACATAAGCGCAATTTGGTCCGCTACGTACAGTGACAGTGACATTGACATGAGTCTACATTTCAAGCATTTCGTTTGTTTGAGTTTGTTGAGATGCGCGCGGCAAATGAGATTATTGTTCAAATGGGAACGATCAATAGCCCGAGAGAAAAGGGAAATCTAGATTCAGGTCTTATCTCTTTCACCCAGTCGTATGTACGTTGTGTTAAAGCTTAATTTGTGCCGGTTATCGATTGCAGCCGTTCATGTCAAGCCAGAGTTTCGTCAGTTCCAATGCAGGGCAGTTTCAAGATACAACTTATAAACATGGGGACTCGGGCGGCGGCCTGTAAGACTTTTGATTGTTCTTCTATAAAGCTTTAGCATTAAATTCATTCCTGGATCGTCCCTCGAATAAGTTTAATTCAAACATTTCTGATTTCGGATACCGGCGGGTGCTTCTTTATTCCCAATATATAAATATGTATATGTTATTAATGATTCGCAACATGTATGAAATTTTGTTTTCTTTGTAGGTACTTATTTTACATCACCCTTTCTGTAATAAAAATAAAACACGTTTGACAATAAATTCCAATTGTACATCATACCTATTATAGATACCAGAACCTTTAAAATTCTAGGAAATTTACTTTGATCTATATACAGAATTGTCAAATATTATTTAATTTATTGTGTACAACTCTTGAAGCTTTTGCTAAATGATTTCTGAATTTCATAATTTGTTATCAGTCATAATATTGTATTAATTACTATCTATTACATAGCATCTGCCATGAAATTGATGAATAAACTAGTTGAGTGACGGTCCTAGCTTGCATGCACATTAACGCATTGAATTTTTCAGAGGCGTCTGAATCCGGGAGGCCTTATTGCATAGTCAAAGCTTTTTGTGTGTCCTAATGCAGCCCACGCAGGCAGATATCATGCAGTATGTTTTGGAGCCGCTGAACCAGAAAGGTGAGCTCGTTCGGACGGGCATACTCGTTGTTGCATCCAGTGGTGATTGTTATCGGACTCCCAGTGGCACAACCGCTTTCGATGGTCGTTAGGGCTGCCATCTGTTCGATTGTACGATTTTGACAGTTCCCACACATTTTCTGACTAGTAAAACCATGAAAATACATACAATGCATTTGAACTTGCTTTATACTAATTATTATTTATGATAATAATTTTTTTATTGCTAAATATGGAACATCATTAAAAAGAGTTTACTTTTTTACTTAAATTTATGAAATAAACCAAATTTAAATATAACCCTTAGTATTAATCCATGCTCTATTAGATGGCAACCCTGAATATCCCTACACTGCATCTCAATCCCTTTCTTATTAGGTTGTTGCTGTAGTCTCCACCCTAAACATGCTAACCCTTGTTACCAACAAATTTGCATATGTTATAAACATAATGGAATATACAAAATAGAAATTAACAATACTGTATGTTCTACATACATATACCTTACTCTTTCATGTGAATTTGTTTTAATTTTATATTATATAAAGCTGCTCCTAAACTGTTTGATCCCTTGTCTGGTTGTCCTAAGGTTGCACGGTGCATTATTGTTGGCAAATCTGTCCTCTGATTGATCTGTCTTGTGTTTGTTGGTTTATATGACATAGAACTGTAACGAATTGACTTATTCAAAACTACCATCTGTTCAGCAGGATTTTTGAATAAGTGTATTTGATTTATGAAATATTATAGGCAACTTGTTGCTCTGTGTAGCGTGGGTGCAATACTTCAGCGTTTGCTACCTTGTTTGTCTATTGCTGTCTGTGTGGCTCACCTTTCTTTCAGTATAGGCTGACCAATCTGTTCTACCTGCTTCTGCTTCCATAGTAATTAGTTGTTTATTTTTCAATTTTTTTAGTTTCTTAATGCCGTGACATACATTTTTTTTACTTAGGTCGATACTAGGGCGCATTCTCAGTACATTGTGTGTCATTATGTATTTTATAGCTGAAGTAATAGGGTCTATAATCGGTGTAAATGCATTTCTAAGTTCATTATTTCATCTGTGAAAATACATTTTTAGACTTTTTTTATTTTTTTATACCACATAGGTGGCAAACAAGTATGTGGGGTCACCTGATGGTAAGTGATCACCACCGCCTATGGACGCTTGCAACACCGGTGGTATCATCCGTGCGTTACCAACCTCAAATATAAATATCTCTTCACACTTTTTTTGAAGAACTCCATGCTGTAGTCCTTATTGAAAACCCCAGAAGGGAGCTTATTCCACAACCTGAGCGTACACGGGAGAAAATGTCTCATAATACCGTACCGTATGCGATCATTTTGGTCCTAAGGTGTGAAGGTACCTCCCGAAGAAGGCGAGCGATGCGATGGTAAAATGTGGCCGTTGGCATCATATCTAACAGTTCGTCAGAACACACCCTGTTGTACAGACGGTAAAATACGCACAATGAGGCAAAGTCTCTTATTAAACTTTTGGGTTCAATACCGTCTGTAACATTGGGATCGCCGACAATCCTTACTGCACGTTTCTGGATCGCGTCAAAAGTTCCGAGTTGGTACTTTGGTGCTCCCGCCCACAGATGACAGCAGTACTCCATATGTGGCCGTACTTGGGACTTATACGGCCTTATTAATAAAAATTTTACTCCTTGGATTAGTTACTCCATGTTTGTTGGATTGAATTCGACTAAATTTAGTCTTCCCCAATCAGATACTCTAGCGAGACTACTTTAGACACAAACTATTGACGATTTTCCTCCAGTGTACTCCGAGAGATTTTCGCATGGCCCGAATAGTAGGCGTCCCCAGTGCTGTCATCTGCATAACAATGAATTCCGTCGATGGACAGTAAAGCCGGGGTCCCACGGCGTGCTTTCTCACAGGCCAGATCGCGCCAAGCCAGACTAACAGGCCGTGGGAACCTTCACATCCGATGCGGCCTGTGGTGGCCCGTCGGGAGTCGGTAAGTTCAAAGGCGCGGCGCGGCGCGATGATGCCTGTGGTGGCCTGTACAGGCGCGTCTGCGTCGGTTCTAACTCATTCATTACACCTACGGCGGCGTGTGCTCGTACACAAACCGCAGCCATGCGCTCCGTATTACTTAACATGTTGGACTGGCGATAACGACAGGCCGGTACAGGCCGACACACGCCGACACACGTCGTGGGAACAGCTCGGCGCGAGATACAATCAGACGCACAGACATCCATAGGCTTGGCGCGATCCGGCCTGGCCTGTAATAACACGCGCCGTGGGACCCCACCTTAAGTCATTGATATGCAGCAAAAACAGCGTTGGAGACAACACCGAGCCTTGCGGGACGCCAGCATCAATGGACATGCTATCAGAAGAAGTGCCATTGACAACAGCTCTGATACGCCCGCCAGATAGGAAGCTAGCGACCCATTTGCATAATCCCTCAGATAGTCCGTATGCTGGCAGCTTCCTAAGTAGACCCCTGTACCAGATCCCTTCGCTATATCCAGGCTAACAGCCAATGCCTCTCCTTGTCCCTCAATTGCAAGCGCCCAACGGTGTGTGAGATACACTAGAAGATCACCAGTCGAGCGGCCATGGCGGAAACCGTATTGACGGTCGCTGATCAACTCGTGATCTTCTAGGTATCTAAGGAGCTGTCGGTTAATCACCCGCTCCATCACCTTGGAGAGAAGGGAGGTTATAGCGATAGGCCTGTAATTCGATGGATCTGATCTGTCGCCTTTCTTTGGCACAGGATGCACGTTAGCGGTCTTTCACGAAGACGGAACTTTCCTACTGGAGTATGATATTTCGTATAAACGCGTTAGTACAGGACATAACTCTGGTGCACACTGGTTTAACACTACTGCGGGTATACCGTCTGGTCCACTCGACTTATGGATGTCAAGGGAAAGTAACTCTGCTTGTTGCGTGATAGCAATTTCCGGCATAGAGCTATGACACCTAGGTATGGTAGGTGGTGTGGCACCTCCATCGTTTAAAGTAGAGTTTGATGCAAAAAGAGAGCCAAGCAAATCGACTTTATCCTTAGCGCCATAGACCAGGTTATTATCCGGTTTTCGCAGTACACTGTCGAGACTGAGATACAATCAAGATTACAAGTGTAAATCAAGTCTTATTTTTTATTTTTTAACTTTCTAATGTATAAAAACATTTAAAACTGATATTCAAAAAGTGGCAAAAAGTGCAGTGATTTGTAGGAAGTCAGACAGTAATAATCATTTTAATGAAACTGCAAACAAGCACTTTGTTGTATTTGTTAACATTGTTGTGGTGTTTTGTTAGTCACGGCGAAGATCCGTAGTCTGTATGACTGCCAGCTGCGTTTGATGCACAACATCCAGCCGCTGCCATCAGGCACCGACATTGCTAATACCGTCAAGTACTTCTCACAGACACTGCTCAGTAAGTATGATTAAATTTAGATTTTTTTTGTAGAATGCTAATGAATTTTGTTCTTACCAAATTATATTGTGTGGACACGTGTGTACTCTTGATAGTAGGGGAGGCCAGAATGCTAAATTTGTAGTCACTCGAGCGTGTTTGGGACTCATCGTACTTTGAAGATAAGGTTGTAGGGACCAAAAAATTTTATAAAATATTTTTCATTTCACTGGTGGGGAAGGCGGCCAGGGGTTTCAAAGATTTCAAGTAAAAATAGTGGACACATAAAAATGCTTTAACGTGTCATATTAATGCAAGTTAGGTTCATTACACGCTAAAAAGTATGTACTGTTAAAATCTGACGATTCGAATCTGTCACAATCCCTTGTGACAGATTCGAATCGTCAGATTTTAACAGTACATACTTTTTAGATGAGAGTCACAAAGTTACAAACTAAAAATTGGAAAAATCACTGAGGTATTAATGATAGCAGTCAAATTAATTTTTATTTTAAAGAAAATAATAACGGGAATAAGGGGAGACAATAATCTGACGACTTCAGTCAGCCGAAGTATAAAAAAAAGATGAACCCCCCCTCCCCCCACCACAAAAGGCTCACATATAGTGGAGGTATTTCTAGTGTGCAAGGTATCCCTCATATCTTAATCTGACGCGCTCGAGTAACTGCAAAAATCCCCTCTTGGGCTTGTACAGTCTGTACAGACGTTTTATTTTATTAAAAATGTTATGAAAACTTTAATGAGGTAAAGACTACACTGCTTATGTTTAAACATGTGCTTATATTTTTTATGATTTAAAAAAACTACTACATGCACTATTTTCATAAGATGATGTTGTGTATAGGTGTCCTGAAAGATGTGCCACGATCACCGCTTGAGATGTTGCGGGATGCCGACAATGATGCTGATCGCATGGCATTGTACCCCAACCTGGATTACAAGGGGCTGTTTAATGCGATATCGCAGCTTGTCGACGCTGCTCCGCACATACAGTATGGGATACAAGGTAATTCCTTATGTTTATTGCGCTCATTTTTCTGATCACCTAAACGTCCGGAATAAAAAAAAAATTGGACAATTCCAAAGAGCTTTTTATCCAGTTATAATTTGTCAGGGCTTCTTATATTACCAGCGCTTCTATGGCATATACCTACACCACAGAAGCAGTAGCTGAGAGAAGCTCATTTGACCAGTTATATTTTTAGTTTAATTGCATTCCTTTTTCATGATCAAATAAAGCATTCATTCATCTGAAAGATTATTTTGATTTCGTTCCCTGCACACGCAATTAGTTAGCAATAATTCGCAATATTATGTATGTCTGAAAACAAACTTGTTTCTTGTTGTAAGTCAATACACAAACTGAAAGCTAGGGCCTAATAAGGTTCTAATTGCAACATGCATATTTTACACTACCAAGAAGTTTAAGCGAAATAAAAAGTAAGTGAGTCATGATTCAAACTGCTTGATTGTACTTAGTTGACAGTCAACATACTTTTCTGGCAAATGAGCATACAGTTCACCTGATGTTAGGCTGTTAGATCTTTTTAACACGTAACGGAGAGCTCTTGGCTTTCATTTCACCTGTTTGTAAGTGATGATAAAGCTGAAGATGGAAGCGAAATTCGCCTGCACTCCTCAACAACTTAGCAACTGGTTATCTCACGGATTTTTGCATCAATAAACATTGTTATTATAGCGAGAAATTAAGGCGCTGGCCAGACAGAAAAGACGTAAGACGTGGACGCGTCGCATCCACGTCTTACGTCTTTTCTGTCTGGCCAGCGCTTTAGTTAATACAGTGCAGCTAGCCCGGCCGGCTCAGAAGCCCTACCAACCTAACCAAGCAGAAAAACTCCTGCCCTTATAAGGATTTGAACCCCTGACATCCAGATAAATTGCGGATGGTCTCAACCATTTGATCATGGTGGCAGTTAAAGATCACTTGCGTTTTGCCGACCCAAAATCAGAACCAGTACAAATACCGTCTCCCTGCTGATCCTGTGGGCTTCACTCATGCTTGGGAACAGAGCATTAGGATAAGTTCCGTCTGTGAGTTGTAGGTGCGTCTCTAGTCGGGCTACTTATTATGGCTATAAATGCAGAGGCCCTTCCTTGACTGATCATTATCATCCCAGCCACAACATGCCACTGCTGGTTAGGCCTCGCCTGAAAATGGGAATTTGGGATGTCTCCTATCACGCTAGCAAGTTGGATCGCCAGAACCGTTGCTTCGTCGGCAGACTGTACCGTGATCGTTTGAGGATAGCTTTGATCCCGTAGAGGGCAATTTGGAACCACTTACACTTATTCGTAATCAGTGCTTTTCTCTAAAAGAGAGTCTGACGATCTTTACCAACCTGCACTGGGCCATCGTGGTGGAAGAAGCGAAGGCCCGAATCCTGTATTATTGGGAGAGAATCCAAACCAGCAGTGACCGTTTTGAGACTGATATAATGGTGATGGATGAGTGCTACTGTAAAAAAGGTCGCGAGAAGAACCGATCGATTTGGAGATCTTTGGGGGAGGCCTATTTCCAACAGTGGTCGTCTCTTGGCTGATGAGTGCCACTCTCAAATCTTGGGCGACGTGAATTGATCGAACGGTGGTAGTAGTAAGGAAAGTGTTAATAAATGAAAGTGTAGCACAGATAATCCAAATAGGGCAAAGTGCACGGTTCCCCTGAACACAAGATAAGATATTCAATGGTACTGGCAATACCAACCTTCGCTTCCAGCATTTGGACAAGCAGTGCTGCAATGCCTGGGCTGCCTGCTACCGTTCTTGGAGTACGACATGATCGACAACCTGCCGTACCTGGTGGCGTACTGCGTCGCGGTGTTCCCGGTGTCCTTGCACCAGGAAATACTCAACCTGCTTTGTTACTACATACTGCCCTTCACAATTAGTGAGTAGCACATTGTTTTAATAGTTATATTGTTGCTATTGGTCTTGTACCCACTGGACCTTCATAATTGGACCTTACCTACACGATAGGACCTATTCGACCTCCTATCAAAAATCTGGTGCCCATTGGACCTTCAAATTTAACGATACGTCTTATTCGACCTCCTATCAAAAACATGGTACCCACTGGACCTTCAAAATTTCACATTACCTACACCATTGGATCCATCAGACCTTTTATCAAAAAGACGTGTCCCATTGGACTATTTGGCTCTTTTCTTTTGGAATGTTACATACAGTCATGCAGAAAAGTAAAATTGTTAAAGAAATAAAAACAAAAGATATAAATCAAAATATTTAATCAACATATTTATAAAATTCAACATATTAATCATCAGCAACAAATCAAAAAGTAATAAAATATAGATAACCTACTATAATCACATAACCACAGATCCTTTTTTACCTTACTTTTAACGACAATAGAGAATATTTTTTATAACTATAAGTTAGCCTAAATTGCCAAACAAAAACTATAAAAATATTTTAAATAAATCACATATTATCATATAAATTTAATCGATCTGTGATTTATAACCTATATTAAAATATTACATTATTTACTTTTTGGTAAAAAAAAGACTTCAGTTTAGTTAGTATACTATTCTATCGATTTTAATCTACCTTCGGCAGAGCTTTGACGAGTGGTACCTTAAGATAGAAAAAAAATGATTTATATAAAAACAGATTAAGCATGCATACAATTAAAAATTAATAGAAAAAAATGACGACCACCAGATTGGATCATGGGGGAATAATCAACATAATTACATGTCATTAATAATGTTAATTAATATTCAGTTCTGAGTTGATCTCCCATTTTTTTAAAACTATAATATGGGTGTTTTTTTTAGTTTAGTTTTAACTATTTTATTTAATCAAATGTACATTGACAATCAACAGTATACTTGTGAAGGTTTACATTGTATAAAGATTTTTGTCTTTGATTTAATATTATGTTAAAGTGCGATGTCGACAGAACCAATATAGGAGGAATGTAACTTCTAATCCTACCTACATATTACTTAAAATCAATAGTTGACAATAACTCAGTTTTTTGTTACTCCTTTAAAGTAGCCTTTTTTCAACCCTTCAGGTAGTTTTTTGGAAAGTAAACATTAGACAAGAACGAGAAAGAAATATTGCCACTGATCGTTGCGCTACAATACAAGAGGCGAGAGCAGGACGATGTCGTGAGAGTGAATATCAATACAACTCTAATTGTAAGAAAAAAAAGGACGTCCGGTTTTCTCCATATTTTTTTCTGCTCGGAATTAGTGGCTGTGCCGATTGAGATAGAAGTAGGTACGAGTACATACATAGGCTAAAACAGCTCAATGGTATTTACTTACTTTTCAATGGTATTGGCTCTATTACAGTTCCTATTAATTTCATTTTAGTCTTCAATTTTCTATATGACTGTACTGTTTTGAATAAAACTGTCAATAAGGTCCAATGGTTCCCATAAAAAAGGTCCTGCCCATAGGACCTTTCAATATAATATTTTAGGAAGGTCGAATGGGGCATACAAATAAGGTCCAATGGGTACAGTTGCAATAGGGTCTAATCTTGAAGGTCCAGTAGATACCAGTCGAATTCAAAAAAGAGGTCCAATGGCCGCATTGAATATAATATTTTTAGGAAGGTCGAATGGGCCCTGTAAATGAGGTCCAATAAGCACTTTTGGCTTCTGGGTCGAATCTTGAAGGTCCAGTGGGTACAAGACCTTGCTATTTTACTTTGCATACCTACCTCTTTCGATTTCTATGTTGGATGAGTTCTTGAGGATCCAGATAAATCTAATGCTTTACACTTTAGTTAATAATATTATTGTCTTCTGAAAGTTTAATAAATGTAAATGTGTTAAAGCACTGATTATGTTATTTCCGCAGAATTGGTGCTAAATATATTTATCACTAAAAAAACAACTAAAATAGCAGAACAAAAATGCACTATCTTAAAAAAATCCATGTATCCATGTTTTATAAATATTCTCAAGGTGAGGGCACATGGTAACACTACCCAAAACGACGCTGGCAACGTTACCTCTCACTTCCTAATTTTTGATGTACATAATAATACAGGGTGTCTCAGAAACAATGAATAAACCTTTAACTGCTGATAGGTTTCGTCGAGACCTCTCTAATCTCAAATTTTGACTTTAGTAAAAATATCTCGGTTTTCAAGATATTTGATAGTTTATGATTTTTTTTAAAAATGCCACTTTTGGTTGGTTTTTAATGTGCCATTTTTACAAATACGGACTTTTTCTGATTCAGTTTTTTTAGCTTCTTACGGAATAGTCCAGCTATCAATAACAGTGGTTAAAATTGAGCTAGCTAATCACGAAGTGCTTGGAAAAAACAATGTTCCAAAAAAAATTAAACAAGAAATTATTTTTCTTCGTGTTTGGTCAGCTACCATGTAAAAAAAATGTATGACGCTCATCATGCCCATTATCTTAAAAAAATGCTTAGTTATTCTAGTTTCAAAAAAGGTATGATAACCTATGCTTAATGTATCTCTTAAATTTTATTACTGCTTGAATAGCAAATGGTATGAAATTTTAAAAAGATTTTTTTCGGAATAGTTATTAATTCTTTGTTTGAATAAAGAATTTGAAATAAAACAACATGAAATTTTAATTTTTTATTAAATTTACAATAAATGTTCGAATTGGCGTCCTTGCGCTCTGATACACGCCCTACATCTTTTTATAAAAGAAAGTTTGATGCGGCGCGCGTAACCAGACGTTTTTATGTGTGCAGCTGCATTTTGTATGCGAGTACGCGACTCTGTTATTGAGGATACTGGCCTCGCGTAGACAAGGTCTTTCAGACATCCCCAATAAAAAAAATCCAAGGGATTTAGATCCGGCGATCTGGGCGGCCATAAAATAGGGCCGAGCCGGCCTATCCACCTTTGTGGGAAGTGTTGATTTAAATAATTTCTTACTACTATTGCGTAGTGAGCTGGGCACCCATCATTTTGAAGCCACATTCTCCGCCTCACTTCTAAATTGACATCTTCTAGCATGCCGGGTAAATCATTTTGTAAAAAATTAAGGTAAATTTCACTATTCAGTGTAGCTGGAAGTTCATATGGCCCGATCACCTGTCCGTCAATAATCCCAGTCCACAAGTTAACTTTAAATTGAACTTGGGACCGATCTTCCCTCATCAAATGTGGGTTTTAAACTTGCCAGCTATGTAGATTGTGGATGTTGAAATATCCATCTCTCCGGCATGAGGATTCATCCGTCCATAAAATTTTATTGAAAAATTGCGGGTCCTCCCTTATTTTATTTAACATGATTCTGCAGAATGCAATCCTGCGCGGATAGTCAGCAGGCTGTAGAGTTTGGACCCTTTGAATATGGAAAGGGTGCAAAAGGTATTTTTTCAATATGCGATGCACTTTGCTTCTATTAATGCCGGTTCGACGTGCAATTCCACGCACAGAACGTGTTGAATCTTCTTCTATTTCGTCGAGGACTACTACTTCTTCATCGTCGTTTCTTTCTGGTCTTCCTGGCCCTGCACCACCAATGCCTCTTCCTGGAAGCCTCCCTTCGCAGTACGAATTATGTACCCGAGCAAAAACTCGATAGTCCGGGTGACGTGCGTTGGGGTACCTAATACAAAAAATGACGTTATTAAATTTACTAATTCATTTAATTTTAAAATCTAATTAAACACTATTTTTAGAAGGATAACATAATGTAAGACCCATCCTGATACGTTTAACTAAAGTTGCAATAAATGTGTGTGATTTAAAAAAAAATAAGATTGATTGAATTAAAGAGAAAATAAATAATCTTACCTCTCTGCGTACAGACGAGCAGCAGCGTTAGCATTTCCTCGACATTCGCCATAAACGAAATGCATGTTTGCATATTCGCGCGACGTATACTGATGTCTAGGCATGTTCAGTGTTATGTATTGGTTGTCAGTTAGGTTTCACAGCACAAACAATATCCAAATCGTAAAGCTAGCCAAGTCCATATGATCACCAGTTGTCAATAGGTTTCACAGCACAAACAATATCCGAATCGCAAAGCTAGTCAAGTCCAAAATCACAGCAAAATGTCGTTTAAAATCATCGAAGCTCTATCGAATCTCTCGAATACAGAAAACACGCGTGGGTCACAACCGGAGTTCAGAAGGACACTAACAATCGTAACAAAGAACCCAAATACCCAATGATCAGACGCAGGTAAAAAAAGTCCTTCCAGGAAATTCGATAGCAGGTAAGGTTGCAAATGCTTATGACTCATGTGCTGTTAATGATAAGGCTCCTTTTTGATTGCGCATAGTGGATGAGACATGTGGCAGGTAGGGGCCACAAAAAAAACACGTTTCTCAACTCTGTGACTCGCAAACGAATGTTTACAAATAAGCTTTAAGTGCTTATTAGTGGAAAAAAAACCTTTTTTTTTTCAAATTTTCATTTTATTTGCTATTCAACCAGTCAGAAAGTCAAGAAAGCATAAACTTAATACTGGAAAACTAAATTAACCGAATAAAATTAATCCGAAAAGTAATTAATCCGACAAACAATCTTTTTAAAATTTTCATACCATTTGCTATTCAAGCAGTAATAAAAGTTCAGAGATACATTAAGCATAAGTTTATCATACCTTTTTTGAAACTAGAATAACTAAGCATTTTTTTAAGATAATGGGCAGGATGAGCGTCATACATTTTTTTTACATGGTAGCAGACCAAACACGAAGAAAAATAATTTCTTGTTTAATTTTTTTTGGAACATTGTTTTTTCCAAGCACTTCGTGATTAGCTAGCTCAATTTTAACCACTGTTATTGATAGCTGAACTATTCCGTTAGAAGCTAAAAAAACCTGAATTAGAAAAAGTCCGTATTTGTAAAAATGGCACATTAAAAACCAACCAAAAGTGGCATTTTTAAAAAAAATCATAAACTATCAAATATCTTGGAAACCGAGATATTTTTACTAAAGTCAAAATTTGAGATTAGAGAGGTCTCTACGAAACCTATCAACAGTTAAAGGTTTATCCATTGTTTCTGAGACACCCTGTATGTAAATTGGGCTTGTTAGTCAGTTTTATGTTTCATGATTCTAATATCACGTTTTCAACATAATACTTTCGTGCTTTTTAAGGTGGTTTATCTATGTATATTGTTAATACTCCAGCGATTCTACTTTATCATGAATGTTAAAAAACAACCAATGCTCGTTTCATAGCTCGTCGGTACTCGGGGCAGGAAGAGGAGAGTCAAGCGTCTCAGTCTGTGGCAGCCATAGTGATGATGGTCTTCCAGCATTCCAACAATCCGGGTAACTTAGTTTTTCTTTTATCACAGGACATGATTGCTGAACAGAAAAAAGGTTGTAACTAATGAAATGTCATTTTTTATTGAATTATGGATAAAGTATGCAATAATAATATCAGCGATAAATCATTTCAAGCTATAAATCACGTGATTTTTTTTCAAACATCAGAGAAGCTCTTGCCCTTCATCTCACCTGATGGTAAGTGACGATAAGGTCGAAGGTAGAAGCCATTTCAGCTGGACCCCTCAAGAACCGAGAAACAAACTATTTTATCTCTAGTTTTCGAAACAGAACAATTTAACATTGTTATTATAGCGACAAACTCAGGTACGACGGTGGTCAGTCAGGCGGGCGTAGAAGCTGTATTTTACCACCAACCACAAAAAAATTCTGCTCCATCGGGAAACGAACCCCGGAGTTCCCCGGTGGCGGTGAAAAAGAAAAAAAATTTCTCGGCTGTACCAATTTGATGCATTACCTGTATTTTTATTGATTGTTTAGTAACCATAAAATATTCGTTGTCATTAATTTGATGTGAGTGCCAATAGTTTGTATGTTAGTGGCACAGGTCACAGTTCCAACAGATACATGGGCACGTTCAGAGCCTTCACTACGCTGGCGTTGCTGGTTCACAGATATTGTCAGTATTTTTAAAATTATCGCTGATACTACATACATTAAATGTAAATAAAACTATCCTTAGTTAAAGTTGATGAGTGTAGATCAGATAGAGGCCACCCTGGTATATATCGAGTCAAACTTATAGTCCGCTCTGAACATTAAAACAGAGACACCGCTCTTGCTGCGTATAGCGCCATCTCGCTCTCAGTGCGTTTTAAATCTTGCTTTAAGCGATCATGGTTAGCGGGCTGTACCGAGTCTCCGTCCGACAAAACAACCCAGGGTTCTGAACGCGCTTCTGGTCTCATTTTTAGCGCACCACTGCCAACTGCTGGAGTGCCTGATGTCAATGAAGCAGACGGTCGTCAAGGACATCCTGTGCGTGATCGCGTACGGCACGTGGGGCGCTCGGTTGTCCGCCGCCAAGCTGCTGTTTTACTACTGGCCGCCCTTCGACGCTAAACTCTTCGACAGGAAGGGGCTGCTTTGCAAGTTCTCTAGTGAGTCGTCCGTCACCATCATCATCATCACAACCTTTATACGCCCCATTACTGGGCATAGGCCTTCCTACATGGAGGAAACGCATGAGATGTATATGGGCCATAACACCACCACGCTGGCCCAATGAGGATTGGTGAGTATTAACGTGCCTTCCGAAGCACGAAGGAACTCGAGATCACAAAGTTTTGGTCACGCATCCAGGATCCAACCATGGCGAATTGCACAGGCCACCTCCTCTTTGCATTTCCTCTATGAAATGCATGCATGTCGCATACAAATTACTAGATTACTTTAGTAACATTATTAAGTAAAGTATTTAGTAATTCCTTGGAATCCGTCATTTTCTCCCCTGGGTGAACAATGCACTATTGTCGTCAGATGACCTGGTGCCGTTCCTGTGCCAGCGCGACATGTGCCCCAACGCGGGTTCAGCTGAAGCGGCCAAAGTGTGCTACGACCACTGCATCAGCGTCACTTTTGCGTCCGACACGCCGCCGCCACTGTACCTGTGCATTGAATGCGCCAACGAGATACATAGGTCAGGTATTATTCAAAAAATAATCGTCAACAGCCCTCTATATTGATGCAATCATCGGGTCCATATTTTAACCTAACCCTGTACATGTATAATTTCAATGATAATAACTGTGACTGATTTAAAAAATAAAAAAGTAACAGCACCATTCAAGATCTTTCAAACGAGTTATTAATTACAGGGAACACCCAAACCAGCGATTTTTCGACATTTTGCACCCGCAGCAACAAGTTTCCATGGTGTGCGAGAATAAGGTATGTAATGAAGAATTTTGTTATTTTTTAAGTCAAATAAAACATAAGTGTGAAAGAATCATGACAATACCTCTAAACCAACAAATAAAGATCCTGTTGGAAGTTAAAGTAGCTCTTGTAAAACTAATTTCGCTCCGTGTGACGGCTCGGCGTGTATGTCACACGCCGAGCGACACGAGTTCATTGGTATTTAGTGATCTGCGCGCTAGAAAGTCGCAGTGTTTTGGTTATTTCTACATACGAGTGTAAAAAGACGTATACCGAAGCCCGCGTTTCAGACCATTAAATAAAGCAATATAACGAAAAATTAATGATGTGAAACGAAATTAATTTTTAGGCTTAAAAACCAATGACAATAAATACTACGCAATGCAACGCGTGCCTGCGTCTGGCTTGCGTGTCCGGATATCGCGTCGGTGTTAGTGAGTCAGTGTGAGTGCGTGTAAAGCAAGACGAGTTTCCCGCGCAAGAGATTCCTTTTCAGTCATAAATTTTGTTAAGAAATACTGTTTTTTTCATAGATGTCTCTTTGGACGAAAATTATCAAAATACATTTCGAACAGTATTGTATAAAAAATCTCGAAAAAAAATTGTAACTTTAACCTTGAATATCTCGGCAACTATTAGTTTCACAACCATAATCTGGAAGACAAAGACTATAGTGATGATGGGAGCAATACGTGGGTTTCGGCTTCGGTACCGGTCTTTTTACACCTTGACTGTCAATATTGAAAGCGATCGCGATAGATTGTTGTCACACAATCACAGGGCGGTTCAGCAAGTAAGTTTCTAAATATTTGTTGCAGAACTGTCGATCAACGGATAAGGCGGCTTACTCCATTTGCTTCTCCAACGAATGCGCCAGCTACAACGGCAATCATCCAATACGGTCAGTTTTATCGATATGTAACAACGTTCACTTTGTTTTGATTTATTTATTGTACGTCCATGTCATTTACTGCCGTCAAGCTTCCAAATCGATTTACACATCGAAATGAATCAGATTTTGAGTTTAGCTGCTGGTCGAATACGGAAATGAGCATGTGACTGCCATACCGTGCTATAATGGGCACGGGTAATAGTTTATACAGTATGTCGACTCGGTCCCTCTCTGAAGTTTTGTACCTACGGCCGCTTAGCATTGCTTGGTGCAGCGTTGGCTCACGATAGGGCTGCTCGCTTCTATAAATACGTAATATTACACTGACCGTGACCGATCGTGCGCTCCGTTTGGCTCGCGCGTATGCCATGCGGCGGACTGCATTCGTGACTGCCCTTGTAGATGCGATCCGAGTGCGATCCCAGATCGAGGCGCGTAGGCATAGCGCGTGTTTCGACCGTTTCTATGAAGTCGGTCTACTATTACCGTGGTTATAGTGTTAGTAAGAGTAAAACGAGTGAAGTCTAAGAAATATAGTGGCCTCTCGCGCCCTTTCTTTTATCTCCCAAAATACACCCTGAATAAAAAATATTGGACGTTTCAAAAGAACCCTTTAGAGTCATATTTGTATAATATTTTTTTTGGAAAACAAACAGCATATAACAATGATTTCGCACACCTAGAGCTAAACTGAGACAACTCAAAAAAGGTTACTTTTCAGGAGACGAAAAAAAGGTATTATGGATTTGTTTGTTAGGGATGTTATGAAGCCCGATAGTATTTTAGATCGTAATACTCGTAGGAATCAATTCTTTTTTACAGATAGTAATTTTTTTTGAGTTGTTACATTTTAGGGTGGTGACTTTTAAAACTAAATTTTCTAATACTTTCCCTTATTTTCTAATATTTAGGTCCCTAAATATTAAAGTAGAGTAGTCGGGCTTATATAAGAACACATAGATCAATAAGAAAATAAAAATAACAAAGGCTCGAACCACGAGTCTGTGGTGATTATCTATACCGGGTTATTTTTCCATCAGGAGCCAAATTTTAATCTTAATAGTCTTGCTAAGTACAATAGACCAGCTAGCCTTCGTAACTTGTCATACTTACCTTTATATAAACTACCTAAAACTAATAATGATTATGGAAAAAGGGTATGGACGTATACTCTTCCGAATATCCTAAATACATTGCCCAAAACTCTTATTGAAACATTGCTAAATAAAGAAAATAAATACATTAAATATAAAATTAAACAATACTACAAAGAAAATCAGTCTCCCAAGGGAACGGAAGATTCTATGTCTGTGCCGCTGATGAAGTTAAAATGTGAGTGTGACTCAATAACCCACAGTGGTGCATATAATCTTAAAATTAAAAGATTTCGCACTACTGTAAATTTTGTTTTATGGTTGTAATAAATGAAAATAAACAGTTTAAATTTTTTTTTGTATGCTTGTTTAGACAAACAAAATGAACAACTTTTACTATGGGACCAAACTCGAAATCGCGAAAAAAAATCAGCTGTTCCATACGTTTAGGTTCAGTAGATGTTGAACATTTGTATGGAACAGCTTATTTTTTTTCGCGATTTCGAGATTGGTCCCATAGTAAAAGATCATTTTACTTTTCTGAGCAAGCAAATTTGGCTCCTGCTGGAAAAATAACCCGGTATACTATAAAAAAAACACTCCATGGTCCCCATGTTCTAAGAGAATACAGTTTGGTCCGTTATGACAGCTGTCGTCCCCATAGTTTATCAGTCAGTTCTGACAGATTAAGTATGGGGATGATACGAGTAGCTATCAAAACGGGCTTCATAGAACGTGGGGTCAATAGTTGGGTTCATGATTGCAGATATTGCCAGCAGTGCCACGGCAACAGGCACAACAGTCGTCGCGGCGGCGACCACGTGGTGCACACTAGGCTACCCCACGCCTGGCAGATGGACAGCGATATGCAGACCAATCTAGTCGAGGCTATCATCAGGTGACTTCCATCGTTAGCTCTTCCCCATAGTGTAAATATAACTGACTTCATCATCATCATTTCAGCCAAGAGACGCCCACTGCTGGACATAGGCCTCCCCAGGGATCTCCAAACCGATCGGTTCTGCGCCTCCCGCATCCAGCGGCTTCCCGCTTAACTGACTTCGATCAGTGTAAATATAATAGAAAGGTACTTCATACATACGCACCATTGTTTGTGTGCGCGCCTATGCCCACGCAATTGCGCTCCTCTACTCACAACGTTCAAGGCGTTTAGTAGAGCTTGGATCGATTTACTGCGATGCTTGGATGCATTAAACATGCATTATGCATTAACGACTTTACAAAATTATTATTTTACGATGTAAACACATTTAATCGACAGACTATAGCTAAACATGTTCTGTAATAATTGATAAATTGGTCCTGGCGTCCATCTCAATGGACATTATTTTCTAACCCGTTTAGTATGAAAATCCGTTAATAAAAACTAAATGTAAATATTGAGGCATACGTCACTATTACCAAAGAATATTGTTTCAAACCAAAGCTAATCAATTTTTATACACGCCGTCCACTAAGATCCATTGAAAAATCCAGCGATGGATCTTTTTCCACTTTTATATCCACTTTAATACATTATTGAGAACGGCTATGCGTAATGGATTTTTGTGGTCGAACGGGTATGGGTAAATCGTAACATCCAGTCAAATGATGGCATACGCCATGGCTGCGCGCAAAGCAGGAAGGCTTTACTTCTATTAAAATTTTTTTTCTTCAAATTTGGTATATTACTCTTCCAATTTTTTTTTCTTATAATTTAGGTGATTATTAATACGTAACAATCATACATAATCGTACTTGTATACAATATAATATAGAAATATGCAATCAAAGATGTGTCCATTTCAGTGGACATCAGGTCTCAGTAGTCGTCAAGCTAAAATATTTTCTGAAGTAAATTTGAGTTGCATTTTTGTAATTTTTATGTCTTCTTTTAGGTATTCATAGCTCAAAAAGTCAAACTGCAATTTATTAGAAAACAGAGCAGTATCAGACCTTTTTGAGGAAAGGGACGACGAAATAATTCAAAATACACCACAAAACTTAGTTCGTGTGGGGTGTGATGATATACATCCAAACGAACCTCCAATTGCTATTGTTTTTTTTTTGATGATGAAGGAATAATTCGAAGAAGAATAACATAAAGCTGAATCAAGCATCAAAAAATCAAATAAGCCTCAACATGACACCCAGAAAACATTTCCTCTTTGATACACCTCGATTTTTCTGGTCAGCTCCACCACCTTTTGATAAACATAGCCCACTTGCACCAATTGAGTGTTTCTGACAATACATACCTTGGATTTCTTAGTTTTTAGACAAGTTTGTATGCTACTACTAGCAAACTTAAAATCAGCACAACATTTCATTTATTTCATTATTATTGAGGAAGTATTTAGTATTTGGAGGTACCTGAAAATTGTATATCAAACAACAGTGTAGACCTGATGTCCATCTGAATGGACATGCCACTTTTCAAAAAACAAAAAAAAAATACATTTGTTCTACATAAAATCATTAACTGTTACCTCAATATTTAGAAAATCAACACAAATAATTTTTTCGCTGCGTTTTAAAAATTCTGGTCTGAAGGGGTTAACTTAGGTTTAACTTTGTACTAAATGGGGTGCGGTTGTAATTGATAGTTTTTTACAGCCTATTAAAAGAAGCGAAGCCGATCAACATGGAAGACCCCGACAGCTTAACTGAGCATCTGAAACCACCTCTAACTGTTAACCTCCCAGATCCAATCTCTGTTGAAGATAGGCAGCTGTTAGGGAGGTGAGGAGATTTTTCTGTTTATTTGTTAAAACTCAATTATTTTCCTTTTTATCGACGAAGATAAACCGATAGGTTTCAGGGTAAAGTTGTAAATACTGGTGAGGATCATCATCGTCTGGGCACAGCTCTGTTCTCATAACGCGATCAGAGAAGGACGCCTTCCTTCCCGTTGATGTTGTAGAGCCGTCTAAGAGAGCCCACCACAATTACACCTTTAGGTCGAGGCGCAAAACCCAAAACAACCTTACATGAACCACCGTACATAGTGAAATATGTGTTCTTTAGCGACAGACTTCTATAACGTAATTTTCCGATCAAAGTGCTTAGCCTATTTCCTTTTAAAGGTATGGGGTGTGGCTGATGGTGGGACTGTGCACTCCCAACCCTGACACGCCGGACGAGGTTCTCGGAAGGCTCCTCTCTGTGCTGTTCCACTGGTTCCACGTCACCTCATTCTCTTATACGGGTACTTATAATAGATTTAATTTCTATATTGGCGTTTTGGCGATGAAGGTCTCGGAGGTAGTTTGCTGGACTTGTAATTAAAGATTGGCTCAACAAATCGTCGATGTAGCAGAAGACGTTGAAATGCTTGTGCTGGATTTCGAAGTCCAAACGTCATACAGTTGAATTGGAATAGTCCAAATGGTGTGCTCATGACTGGATCACATTTTTCAATAGGGATCCAAAAGTATGCTATTTTCAAGTCCCAGTTTTGGAAAGATCTTTCAATGGGTTGATATATGAAGTCCTGGATGCGAGGTATGGGATAACTTCTTGTCGCAGCGTTCTATCTTCTGTAACCTCCAAATACTTTACTTAGTGATGCGTCTTTTTTCTGGACAATGTCTAGGGGACAGATGACGTTTGGACTTCAAAATTCTGCAGAAATATTTAAACGATTTATCCACGAAGTGTTGAGAAGACTGGACGACTATATCTTCTGCTACATTGACGATTTGTTTATTTACTCTACGCATCAAGAACAACACAGACGAGACAAAATTCGTGCACTAAAATAATTAAGCATTTCACTCATCACATAGCATCACAATTTCAAACAACACGATAATCTATATGAGGTATTTATTTTTTGTCTACTGACTTTGCATTTCATTACACATATGAAATAGATTGAAAAATGAATTCATCAATACAAGAAAAAATCCACCTCGGACAGGAACCTGCGTTTTTAACGTACCGTGTTGAAGCCAAGATCACTTATATCGTGTTTTTGAATAGTAGGAATTTTGTTTCATATGAATTTTCAAAAGAATCAGATTCAGAGTTTTTAAAAACGTAATATTCATTTTCACAATTTTTGGGTGTTCCCTTCTACCTACGATACGTACGTGTATAAGCCACCGAGGATTTATCCTACTCGGCAATTTATTCAGTCGTTGACGTTTCGTTCGTTCGTGACGCGGCTGTTGCACGTGCGCAGGCGAGACCGCGAACACGGTGGAGAAGCTGAAGGTGGAGCACGTGTGCGGGTGGGTGCGCGGCATCGTGCGCTCCGGCCGCGGCGTGGGCGTCTGCTGCCTGCTGCCCCACCCGCCGCGGCACACGCGGCACGCCGGACACTGGGACACGCTCGCCTCCAAGGCGCACCACCTGCGCGACGGACTGCACAGGTCAGCACCACACGCGGCACACGCGGCACACGCGGCACGCCCCCCACTGGGACACGCTCGCCTCCAAGGCGCACCACCTGCGCGACGGACTGCACAGGTCAACACGAGCTGCACAACTCGGTGACAAGGACAGTCCACCCTCACTGGATCACCATTCGTCTTTCGTTTATCAACTACATGGAAGTTTAATGACAAAACTATAACATTTGCTATAATGATACGACTGAAACGGTCATAAAAGAATATTATCTAATCTGTGGTCTTACATATAAATTTACACAACATCTTACACTGCCACTTGGGTTGGCTGGAAGAAATCTCTCCCAGAGATAAGTCCGCCCTAGTATACCATGTACTCACTGTATATTTGAATGTTTATGTATACAATAAAGAATTATATACCTGAATTAACATTTAGGCTGTCAGTAATGATTGCATGTACCCGTATGTATTGATTATTTATTAGTTATTTTGAAACACCGTGTATGATGCTATTTTCTATCGACAGGTTGTACTGTCTCATTCCGTACGGCATAATCACTCAAACAATCTGGGATTACATCATGCCAGCGTGGATGGAGGCTATATGCACAGATGTGCCCGAAAAGGTAAGCATTTTTAGTTGTTTGTGAATGGTCGTAATTTATATTGTTGATAATGATATGTTCCTTTTTACTTTACCTAAGCACAATAATTACCTATATAAAATTTAATAAATAGTGGAATAAAATCACTTGGATTAAGTACCATTTTTATAAGTGAAAACTGTTTAAGGCATGTTAGTTTTACATTTATATGTATATTTTACCGATAATTGTATGCTGTTTGTTTTCCATGAAAATAAAATAAAATAAAATAATTTTTAATAACTTAACATAAAATTACTGGGTTATTTTGAAGTCTTTAGTTTGGGTGCTTTGTTGGTCTTCCATTTAATCAGTATCCAGCATAAAATTTTATTTTTTTGGCATTGTCACCCTACACTTAGGAGTGAAAATGGTAAGAAATGTCCGGAGAAAAAAAATATAGCCTGTGCAGGCGGAACTCCATTGCTAAAAGGGTGACCATGATTACCGTAATGTGGGTATTTTCGAGTGACAGCTTCACTCGAAACTATTTTGATGTTTGACTTTGACTTGAAACAATTTTAACAAAATAACGGGTATTTATTTACAACGCGACAAATGTGCTAGTTTTTGTCCTGTATGAAAATTTGCATAATATGCTCTCAGACAAAAAAGTTTCTATTTTCAACAATGGTTTCTACGTTTTCATTTTTATTTAATGAAAATAAATTGTTTTTAAAAAAATGCGCTTTTGAATTGCCTCATTTTGTCCTAGACTTTTATCGACTCATCGTAATTGTCAATAATTGTTGGTCGCGTCAAAAAATAATGTGGTCAATTTACAGGAGCTGCTGGAGCTGAAAGTTCCTTTGGCCAAAATCCTGGAGCCCGATGGCACCATGGTGGGCGTGGATGAGCGGAACTTGTACAACTTTGCGGTGCTGAAGGTGACCGATAACCCAACGCCAGAGACAGTTCTACCCGTGTTAGAGTGGTTCCAGGTCTGTAACTATATTTTTTATGTTGTTGATACGAGCTTAGATTCCAGTTTTAACTCGTATATTCATTGAAACAGCATATCCGCATCTTCAAGATTGTATAATTGTTATTAAGTATGAAAAAAAAGAGCAAATTTTGCTCTTTTTTTTGTATGGCATTTAATTATTGCTATTTTAATTAACAAAGGCGATGTAACGCCTTTGTTAATTAAAATAGCAATAATTAAAATAGGACTTGGATTTTTTTGGGGGAATTCATCGCATGTTTACATTTTGTAAGTAATACACATATTATTATCTTACTTTATGATAAAAATATTGTAAAGCTTTGGCTTTAAGAAATAATCACACTTAGTATTGTCAATTTACTATATTTTGTTTCAGACAATATCCATGTTGGAAGTCAAGATTCCACTGAATCAGTTATTTGATCTCTTCAGCCATTGCGTGGTCAATTTACCCGAAAAAATATTCAAACCAGCATCAGGTAAATATGCCAAGTTGAAAAAACTCAGTTGTATTTCGTTTGAAAGTGACTAACCAAATTTATTGACACTTATACATTTTTTATAGATGGTACAAAGAGAGATTCTTCGCCGAATGGCGCTGAAAAAGACAAAAAAGAGAAGGACGAACAAATGAAGCCCCAGAATTTGACGTGCTGCATTCTGATGCTAGACATTCTTCTGAAACAGGTGACTTGCCCTTTGCATGCTATTTATTGGTCATTATCGAAATTTTAAGCGGTACACTTGTAAACAAAAATTAATTGTATTGTTTGATTTTTTTATTGTTTTACTATTTTGTGTTGGATTAATAAGGAGCACAGAGGAGCAATTGCACTATTTATAACGTTTAAACCAAACCGGAAACGTTTTCGTTCCCATACATTTTGACAACACCTTGACAGCAGTCAGATGTGAAAACATATGGGAACGGTAACGTTTTGGTTTTGGTTCAAACGTTCGTAAATAGAATAGTGCGATTGCCCTTCAGATGGCGTATATTTTTTTATGTTTACTCCGATATTTTTTAAAACATCAAAAATATAATATTTTTCGATAATAGAACCTATCGAAAAAAATTGTCGATTGTTTTCGATTGTTTCGTATAACCAGCATAATGGTACTTTAGTACAAATAACGTGTTTGGAGCTTGAGCGGTGAGCGAGTAGAAAGTCGACAAATAGTATGACTTCATGTTCAGCTTTGGTCAGCGTTTCTGCGATGGAAAAGGGTGTGGCTGAGAGAGTCTTTGTTATACTTAATAAGTTAAGACTGTGTGTGATGAACAAAAAAGTCGAACTGCCTCTGCTTCCATCGCATGGTAATTCACCTATAAATAGAAACCTCTTACAACCTCACACCACTCAGCTAGAAGCGTAATTGACTCTCAAAGGCAACCCTTAACGTGAGCGTTATAGTATTTTATTTCCTTTGAAAGATGGAGTTACAACAGCGCCGCATCAACATCCAGAACGTGAGCAGTGAAGCGACGAAGTTGCTGCGTCTGATGCTCAAGTCGAATCAGGCCAATACTATCGAGCACGGTATGTTATCTAGTTCGATAGTTTTACTGTTAATGGTTAAATCGTTAGGCAATAGGCTATTTGACAAGATTGAAAATATATTACAAATTATGGTCATCCTATTAGATAATAGGATAAAAAAATCATAATTTATTTTATTTCACGCTAATTTATGTATATTTTTTGGATATTTCCCGAAATATATTTCGAATATTTTTTTATATTTTATCTGTGTCGGAAACGCATCTGATTGAATGTTACTCTGGTGACGTCAGCACGCGCTAGTAAACACTGATTCTTCGACTGATTATTAGTACAGGAGCGCGTTCAGAGCCTTCACGCCAAGTACAAGTTTTCGCTCTAACTCCGTTCAATGCTTTCGAGCGTGACGCGTGGGTGAAACAACTGGCCCGTTCAAGACTTTAGAGTATCAGAGCGAGTTACAGCCGAATAACTGTCGAATTTGATGGTTGTAAAACACTCTGACGTTTATTATTGAAATACTTTTACGTGATTGGATGATATCGGGGGCCATAATCTATAATTTCATCAGCAGGCGTAGCACGGGGTGCCAAGAAATTTGTGATAAGACTCAGGGACACGTATCCCTTGAGGAGCGTCAAGAAATTTTATAATGTCAGTCACACTAAGGCTGCGTTCCGAAAACCAATAAGAGTCACTATTAGCGCGTTCAAACGCGTCCCGAAATGTTGTGAGCGCGCTAATGTTAGCCGGCATGAAGAGCCACATGACGTCGTCGTTAACGTCATATAGAACTTACGGCGCTAATGCTCTGGAGTGAAATCACTTTATGCGAACTGTCAGTCTGACGTTCGATAATAGGGTAGTTGACTCATATCAAAATTTATTAAAATATTGTTTATTTCTAAGAGTATTTGGCATAAGGTTCCACAATATACCGATTTTAATAAATAACAATGAATGATTACTGTAAAATTTTAATTTGAAAATGCTAGAAATAATCTTTTTTTATCTCACGCCGTAAACGCTTTGATATCCTGTGGTCAGGGCCGTGACGTCACTCATATAGTAAACAAAGAAATGTCAAATTTGATTCAACAACTCGTCGATTTGCTCTATTCTTTCCTAAAACTGGCAAAAAATCGTCCAAATCTCCGTTATTATATGTGTAAATATCGTAAATTATTTGTATTAATAGCAAAATTAACCATTGATATTGGATTTGTGAGAGCAGATAGTACAAATCTTCCGAAAACCGACAGATTGATGGTCAGGAGGTTCTTTGTGTATCGCTCTAAACAATATAAGTACAGTTTCAATACTGTTATAATGAAGAACAGGTTACAAGTGTACTTGTCAAGATTGTCACGCGGCAGAAGAGAGTTGCAAACATGCATTTTTGGTGTGGTTGCACCATCACAGTGAGGAGCTATTTTGTACAGCAGTTGAATGCTATTGGATAGAATTCTATCTCTCAAAAGTCGAATAAACACTAAAAGTATTTACTTCAAGAGAAATGTTAAAAGAAAACATCAGGATCATGTGTCAAATACTAGTGTAGTACTGCAAGAATTTGAAAATGAACATAAAAAGAGAAAGATTGGCAGTTGTTCGTTTGTCAAGCATGAAGAAAATTACTGGGAGGAAAAATATATATACTTATACATTCACAGACACAGATTGTGACATATTTCTTAAAAAATAAAAGACCTCTTCAATGAAGAAAGAATAAAGTGCATAGAAAACTAAACCGTCATAAACAATAACAGCTTCCATGTGCTATAAAGTCAGCCAGTGCATAACACATGATGGTTCTTTTGTTGGGAAGATTTTTGGTGGGATTTCTTGCAGACACCTACGAGTATAATGAAATGTGGATAAAAGTTGAAAGATGAAGATTTGGGTTGAAATTTGCAAAATGTGACCTCATTTCTGATTAATACCCTGTAATAGTCTATTCAACAAACGGTATCCATAAAATTAGATTAATACAAAATTGTCATGCCCTTTTACTGAAGAAAATGTTAATTATCAAAGACAGAAAACTGTGAACAGTATGCTTAACTCAAGTATAGATGCAGATGTTTTGTGCTAAAGCAAAACTTATATACTTGTGTTTGTGTTGCTAGCAGTATGTAATTTTGAAAACACTCAAAAGGTGACAATATTAGCTATAATAGGTATTTGTTCTAACAATCTGTATGTCAAAAAACTTATTGATCAAATGGTGCCATTATGGAAACTATACTAAAATTTTCTTAAATTATATGAAAGTATTACTTCATAATAAATCACTTTACTATTATTTTGACTTTTATTACCTGCGACCTTAAGGCAATATAAACAAATTAATAAATGTGATCTAACTCTATTCAACCTATTTGTACTTTTGGAACATATATATTTGAGTAACAATGATAAATATGAGCAACAAACCTATAAAATATTATAAATCTTTTAAGGTGTAACGGAAAAATAAAACACATGTATTTCAAATTAAAATATTTTGATTCAACTTAAACCTTTACAAGTCATTATTGTCAAATAAACATAGAACATTTTTTTTAGTGAAGAACATAATGACTAATGTAGTACAAAAATTTATTATGTCATCTTTAGATGTTAGTTATGTATATTATTTATTTAATAAGAAGGGTCTTTTAAATTAGGAAGAGCACAGGCTGACAACACAGCAATCACATTTAATATATTTGTATACGGCTTTAAAATGGATAACTTGCATATTCTTGCTTAAGCTGTTCTGAAATTTACCAGCCATGGTGGCCAGCAGGTTGAATCAGTGAAGATATAACATCTTTCAGTTTTACCAAACTGGACCTATTTACTTCTATGGTGCTTTGGTATATGAATACTTGAGTTATTTTGTTGACATAATGTTGTTCTAATTGACGGGTCACATTTTGATGTTGTGGCTGAGCATGCACTGCTTTGTATTATGTTGCACAACTTTTACTGCCTTATCAATCTCGTTGTCAAGAGGAGAACAGGTTAGTACACAATAGTTCTCATTAAGTAACCACTGAAAGCAACAAATTTTAATTAGGTACTCAGTAAATTCAAGTAAAAGTTGTTTAGATAAATATATTCATTATGAAACTTTGATATTTTTGTTTGTATTACATACTTTTTAATTAATATTCAATTACATCATTATTCAATTGGACATAAGTACATATTCTTTTCTTTGAAACATCATCTAGTGTCAGTGTATAACTTAGATTAAATCAAAAAGGCGTGAATGGTCAAGTTTTCTCTCAGTTTTCTGGTCAAGCTAAAATTTGGTTGATCGGCTGCAGTCAGTTTTCATTCTAACTGAAAGATAAAAATGTAATTAATGATTTTACATACAACCTAAAAACTTCTATTTTGTTTAAGTTGAAACTGAAGTACCTACACAGATTGAGTTATTCAGTTATAGTACTTACATTAATGTGATTTTCGCAAAAATACATTTGAGTTTCAGTAGATAGTTACAGGATTTCTTTAAACGAGTGTTAACCAAATATTTCGCATGTCTATATCACTGGGTACGTCTAATCCACAGCTTTCCTGGAGTCTTTGAATGCTATATTCCTGTTCTATTGTCCCGTTCCATATACAGTTTTACTATATTTTGTGATATTTAATAGAAAGCATTGTTTTTGTGAGGTTATTTCGCCCCCGTGCTTTGTTTACTATAAGACTGACGTCATTGCCACAGATAATCAACAGACTATCATGGCTGACCGTGTTTTCGGTCCAAAATTGAAAATCTTAATTTGAAATAGATTTTTTGCACTTTTTAGCCATCGAAAAAAATAATATTCATGTGCTATGGTCTAATACAACAATTATGAACATTTTAAGCCCTACTTTAAAAAAGGGTCAACTAGCCTATTGTGTTTTCAGTTCAAAATGAATGTACCTGTTCTTCCGGACCGAAATCGTAAGTAGGTATGCTGATAGCATTTTCAGTGTTCTTTTTAATTTGAACAAGTCGATTATAATCATTAGGAGTGTGAGCACTATTATCGGACCGTAGCCTCAATACTCGCCGCCGTGCTACTCTTTAAGACATAGATATTATGTCACTGAAATTGTGAGAAAATGCATGATTCAAGTCCCGTCTTGGCAGCCCGTGCTATGCCTGCTGCTAGAAAGAGACAGAAATCAAAATTCATGTGAAAGAGGGAGATGAAAGATTTGATTGCTGCAATGCGTTCAACACCTCTGGGCGAGTTAAAAAACAACCAAACAACTACGCTCTGAGACTCTGAACGAACTCCTTTTTTGGATATGTCAACTAGTTTACTTGCGTGTGACGTCACTCACGTCATGTTTGGCGTCATTACAGAAGCAGCGTTTTTGCCGCGCTTTTAGAAATTTAAATTTCACTATTCATTTTTAAAGATATAACTGCCTCCTAACCATGATCGTCTAAACAATATTGAACCTGCAGTGAGAGCGGGATGGCGCTATACGCAGCAAGAGCGGTGTCTCTGATTCAATATTGTTTTAACCTTGCTAATAAGCGATCGTGGTAGGGCCCCAGGTCTGATTCCTTTGTGATCCTGATTAATGTTGTATGCATATTATGTCATACGATAGAATAATTTAAAATGATTATCTAAAATGAATGAAACGGCCTATTGGCATACGTGACGATCGGTTGTGTGTGTCAGCGGCGTGCCTGGCGGAGGGAGCGTGCTCGTACTGCGAGGCGGCGGCGCTGTGGCACCAGCTGGCCGTGCTGCTGGTGCGCGCGCTGGTGCCGGACCGGCCGCGGCACGCCGAGGTACGTCACGGTGTAGGTCCCCCGCGTACTGCGAGGCGGCGCGCTGTGGCACCGGCTGGCCGTGCTGCTGGTGCCGGACCGGCCGCGGCACGCCGAGGTACGTCACGGTGTAGGTCCCCCGCGTACTGCGAGGCGGCGCGCTGTGGCACCGGCTGGCCGTGCTGCTGGTGCCGGACCGGCCGCGGCACGCCGAGGTACGTCACGGTGTAGGTCCCCCGCGTACTGGGAGGCGGCGCGCTGTGGCACCGGCTGGCCGTGCTGCTGGTGCCGGACCGGCCGCGGCACGCCGAGGTACGTCACGGTGTAGGTCCCCCGCGTACTGGGAGGCGGCGCGCTGTGGCACCGGCTGGCCGTGCTGCTGGTGCCGGACCGGCCGCGGCACGCCGAGGTACGTCACGGTGTAGGTCCCCCGCGTACTGCGAGGCGGCGCGCTGTGGCACCGGCTGGCCGTGCTGCTGGTGCCGGACCGGCCGCGGCACGCCGAGGTACGTCACGGTGTAGGTCCCCCGCGTACTGGGAGGCGGCGCGCTGTGGCACCGGCTGGCCGTGCTGCTGGTGCCGGACCGGCCGCGGCACGCCGAGGTACGTCACGGTGTAGGTCCCCCGCGTACTGCGAGGCGGCGCGCTGTGGCACCGGCTGGCCGTGCTGCTGGTGCCGGACCGGCCGCGGCACGCCGAGGTACGTCACGGTGTAGGTCCCCCGCGTACTGCGAGGCGGCGCGCTGTGGCACCGGCTGGCCGTGCTGCTGGTGCCGGACCGGCCGCGGCACGCCGAGGTACGTCACGGTGTAGGTCCCCCGCGTACTGCGAGGCGGCGCGCTGTGGCACCGGCTGGCCGTGCTGCTGGTGCCGGACCGGCCGCGGCACGCCGAGGTACGTCACGGTGTAGGTCCCCCGCGTACTGCGAGGCGGCGCGCTGTGGCACCGGCTGGCCGTGCTGCTGGTGCCGGACCGGCCGCGGCACGCCGAGGTACGTCACGGTGTAGGTCCCCCGCGTACTGCGAGGCGGCGCGCTGTGGCACCGGCTGGCCGTGCTGCTGGTGCCGGACCGGCCGCGGCACGCCGAGGTACGTCACGGTGTAGGTCCCCCGCGTACTGGGAGGCGGCGCGCTGTGGCACCGGCTGGCCGTGCTGCTGGTGCCGGACCGGCCGCGGCACGCCGAGGTACAGTACGCGACGCCCGGTATATCTTACGGCGACAGAAGACCTTGTTGTTGCCCTCGTGAGCAGCCTAAGGCAAAGGCCACACCGGAGGTTGCAGGCTTAGAGGTTTTCTAGGAGGCAGGCTTAGCGGTCAAAATGTTTCGATAGATAGTGGCCACACTGGCAGCGTGCGCCTGGTGATCTGAAGTGTATTTATAGACATATTTTGTAATAGTAAAAGTCTCTTTTAAATTTTTCTAGAAAATTGCTTCTTAATTTCGAAGTAATCGAACATGTTGAGTACGGTGATATTAATATGTCGACGTTTACTAAATGAGAATTTGAAATTGTATACAAAAAAAGTAAAACATAATAATAACATCACTGTAAAACAATTGTAAAATATCGGCTACTTCTTGCCAGTCTTGCAACAATTTTTTAACACACATAAATTGTTCACGTAACGTGTCAGAAGGAGTTCACAATGGCTCATTTTTATAAACAGAAGGCTACTATCGGTCAATTCCTCCACAATGCATCCTAGTAATCTAAGCAAATAACCGACGCGTCCTTTCGCCTCGCTAACCTCCAAGCCGCTATCGAGGCGCCAAGCGAGCGGTGGGGCCGCGCGCATAGCGTGCAGTGTGTTGGTTCACTGGGATGTGTCATCTAAGCGACCAACTAACCTCTTGCCGCTAAGCGTACCACCTGCGGTGTGGCTGTGGCCTAAGGCGATTCACACACTGCCACGCACCACACAGCGTAGCGCGGAAATGCATGTTTTTACGTTGCTTGAAAGTATCTCCCTTTCGTATAGAAAACACGCACAGTCCAACACACAGAAAACGCCTCCACGCGCGTTCATGCAGATCACGCGCCTATAGGCGGTGAAGGACGCACCCACGCGCGTAGGTGCGTGCGATACGCAAGGTATAGCGCACCGAGTCACGCAGTGTCGTGCGCGATTTTGGGAGGGCTTGACGTTGATTTTGGAAACGCAACTACGCGCGTGAGTGCGTAAAAAACCCGCATGATGCGGATCTGCACTCCCGCAAGTACGCGCGTAGGTGCGTCGACACGCAACATGCAGAGTGGTGCGTGTGGCAGTGTGTGAATCGCCTAACTGGGAAAGTACCTCAATTTCACAGACGTTTGCAGTCATGGGGCAGAAAAAATGTGCAAGTTTGTACGCAAATATATTGAATTTTATACAAAGCAACAGGATATACCTACTAAATATTCTTTAAGAAATATAAATAAAAATAAGTTAATATTACCAGCTTCCCGACTGAAACTTACATCCTCAAGCACATTTCATTCTTCAATAAAAATTTATAATAAATTACCGGACATATTAATAAATGAAAATAATGACAACAAATTTATAAAACAATTAAAACAATTTTTACTTAATAAATGCTACTATGACATAAAGGAATTCCTAAACGACAAATTTAGTAATAAATAATTATGAATCCATTGTTGTATTGATATTTTATTTGCTATGTAATAATTATACAAATTTATCTAAAATAAAATAAAATTGTAATTATACCTATTTTTACAAAAAATGCGTCCTCTTCTCTTCTACAGCAAATTGCGTGCCCGACGGGGTCCATAATGATCTTGTATAAGTATGTACCTACTTTACCACCTCATTGTACGTTATGGTTTGCAATAAATATATTGAGTATTGAAAAAAAAATAGTGGAAATGCGATTAAATGGGTACCGCGTTGTCGCCAACTCGCCAAATGCGCATGCAAAAAACGCATTTACTATATTATACTAATATGGAACATTTTGTTTGATTTGTCGTAATTTTGTGATTATTGTATTGAACATCCAACATCACCCAATGATATAAAATTGACTATAATCAGTGAAAAAAATACATGTCAAATATGCGGCATCCCGCATCATTTTTCTACGTAACGACATGCCTACATAGTATTTCACTGCTTTTTTTGTTTCGTACTCGCTGTTACAACGTCATGCTGTTGTCCTGGGCGTGACTGAGGTCACCAGTGCTCATTAGGGGAGGTTTCTATCAGCACTTTTGTACTGTTAGCTGGGTTCTTGGATGTTATCTGCTTGCAATCATTTCCAAGGTAGGGTAACCGCTGAATGTTAGATGGGCCGTTTATCTTTATAAAATATAAAAAATAATAACATTAATATTTTATCCAATATCTTATAATGTACACTTTGCAATAGACACGAAAAGTACAGAGCAGAGGTGAACGATAAACGTGTTTTTTCCCTTGTTGTTTTCTTCGAAAATCTCGCGGTGTACAACCGCCCCCACTTGACGCCCACAGCCGTCGCTCGAGGACATCTGGTCGGAGTCGCAGAACCGCAAGAACCAATCGGAGGACGAGCGCAGTAAATCCGGCGGCACACCGGGCTCGTCGGTGGACGCGCTGATGTCGCTCGCCCACGGCGTGGCGGCCACGGCCAGCGCCGGCCCGGACAAGACCTCCGTCGGGGGGGTGCTGGTCCACATGCCGCATGTGCGTATCGTCACGGCCACGGGTCTGGACGCGAGCTGTTCGGCGTTGGCGCTCGGCTGTGCGAGGGCGGAATCGGGATGATGACTCAATTCTAATTTGGACGTCTCGTCGTCAAATATTAAAATACCGTGGAGAAAGATGCAGTCCTGCGAAATTAGAATTAAAATCGGCTAAGAAACACATTAGATACGAGCATTTTAAGTTGTCAATTTGAAGGCGATTAGACGGAGAGATGCGACATCGACCGTGACGTCATAGTTGCCATATAAACTCCTTGTAAATTGCCGTTTTGCTAGAAAGAGATGGAGGAAATTCTTTAATACCTTATATCTTGGTTGTTTTTATAGTTATTCGAAAACCGATTTTTTCTTCCTGATTATTATATGAATGAGCTTCTATTAAAGCAAAACAATTTTTTTAGTCATCTAGCCTATATTGACGATATCGTGGTCTACAGATACTGTAATACCGTCGGTCTGTTGTCAGAATGCGCGAGGGTATTAGGAATACAATGATAGATAATAGTAATTATTTATCGTTTAACAAAAAGCAAATAGCTAAGGTAGACACTTGGTCATGGTATGTCTCGTGGGACTTTAAACAAATAACGCCACACCTACCACAGCTCACTGAAGTGTTAACAGTTATGAAAAAAACAGTTCACTGATTGTTTGTTAATGAAATATTTTTACGATGTTGTAGAATTTGTTCATGACGAGTAGTAAGAGAACAATGATGTTTTATTGAGAAATTCCGAAATAAAAATTATTTGCTTTCAAAGGCAATACAAATATCCAGAGAGGTCGAAATACAACTATTTCAACATAAGAGGACAAGATAGATGCATTCTGGTATATCAGAATACCCGAATACCGTTTACACTCTCCGTTTGCGAGAATATTTTGCGAGTGCGGTTAGTTCATACGTCACTTCCTTCCTGCACAGCTGACCGCTAACGTAGAATGGCTTCTGTCTAAACCCGCTCGTCACTGTCGGCTCGCTGTGGCGGTAGACGCGCTCACGGGATACGCTTGTCTTGTTCCTATATGTTTCTATGTCGTAGTGTCTCTCTGTCTGTCTGTCAGGGGTGTTAAATGTGCGTGCGCGCCTCGGTTTTGACGGTAGATTATTTTTATTAAAGAAGCTTAAAAATATAATATAGGAGATACTTATTTGTTTTTATGTGTTTAAATGTGCGCAACCTCTTTGAAAACCGCAGCGCGCATAATTGTTTTTCTTAATTAAAAAAACTAATAAAAACCCTCGTAGTATCTTTGTCGTAGATATATGTCGCTTTGTTTACAATCTCACTTGTCTGTTTCGAACTTAAAATGTACTTTTAAAGTTTTCAACTGATCTTGTAACTTTTTTCTTCGAATTATTATATTTGTTTTTTAATAATGGATACCCGTGTAGAGACTTGCGGTTAGATAGATTTTTTATTATTAATCTACTTATACTCATTTTTTTTCGTAAAAGTCTTAAGATGTCTGCCCGCCACGCGAGCCGGCTACATTTTAGTGTTCCTCCGTATCTATATAAATAGTTGTATAGTTTGTTCATTTCATGCAACTCTCACTCATAAGCGACGTGTCTTCGGACCCCGTACTGACAAAGTCGTCAGGTGACACGCAAGTATGTCAGTCTATCTCTTTCTTACTACTTTCCTTGCTTTTTCACGTGTGTGTGTATGTGTGCATTTTGACGTAAGGTATTTGTAGCTTATTGACGTTGATAGATCTCACTAAATTATGTTATGACGATGTGGACAATCATTTACAAAAGGATTAAATAGGTATTTTTTGGCCGGAAAATTTTACTTTTTATTATTATTACTCTTCCTTTTTTCTTTTATTGTATTTAATTCAACACATGTACCCTTCTTTAAATAGCAACGACATATATTTTTTGTCAACTATTGAAAATATACTGCCTATCAAAACACAGCGAAAGGCAGAGCTTATAATATGTTTGAGTACATAATACTTTGCACTTTTATTTGCACGAGTACTACACATTTAAATAAATCTACACTTTTCGGATTTATTCGCGTATCATCGTCATCGTCACCGATAATTAATAGCGAAAACTTAAATACAATTATGCACAACATATGTGCCAAGGTCGGGTTTACATGCATCTCCACGGACATCGATGCCATACACCGCGTCAGGCCTTTTTTAAAATTAAATACAAGTAGTGCAAGTGAAGTCTCAAGTAAACAAACTACCCGTCCACCTTCGATAATCGTACGGTTCACGCAGCGCCGGCGCAAGGACGAGTTCATGGCCGCAATTAAATCTCGCCGGGGCCTAACTACAGCTGATATTGATTTGTCTGGCCCCAGTAACAATATATTTGTTAATGATCACCTCACACCGGCAAATAAAATATTGCTAAAACGAGCCAGGGAGCTAAAACAGCAACATAATTACGCATACCTCTGGGTGAGAGATGCTATCATATTGTTGCGAAAGAATGACAACTCAGCTGTTATTCGGATTTCAAGAGAGGTCGATCTGAGCAAAATTAAATGACTTTTAGTAGTTCACAGTGTTATGTGTAATTCTTATTACTTGATAACTTTTCTTACTTCGCATGCTGTGTTAAAATATACAATTTTATCTGTTTTATTATCTAAGGTAGGTTTTAATTATTTTGTTATTTTTCTTCAATTGTTTTGGCATACATCTCTAACATTCTGTCCAAGAGGAGACTATAATACATATATTTTACTATCTAAAATGAAACTTTCTTACCTAAACATATATCTAGTGGATGAGCGTCTAGTAATGATGTATCGTTGATTTTTTATTTATATATATAAAAATACTTTTATCAAAATTTTCATTTTAAAATGACTCTAATAAATAATTTAAGTATCTATTACCAGAACGTGAGGGGCCTTCGCACCAAGTCTCATTCGTTTCTAGCCAACGTCCTTCAAAATAATTACGATGTTATATGTCTAACTGAGACTTGGTTGACCCCGGATTTTGATGATGCAGAATATTTTTACCATAACTACAATGTATACAGACGCGATCGCCACGGGTCGGAGGCGGCGGCGAGGGCCGGGCGCGGCGGAGGTGTACTGGTAGCGGTGCGCCGCGGGCTGCCCGCGCGCCGCCGCCCTGACCTGTGTTCGTCCCGGGACCGTGAGGAGCTATGGCTCACTATTGAGCTTGAGTCTTCTGCTCCCGGCCGACGGCGACCCTTTATAAACATCGCTTGCGTCTACTTTCCACATAATAATGATCACTATGTCGCCTTACACACATTTTTTGATAATGTTTCTAATCTTATTCTACAAAATCCGGATGACAAATATCTAATACTGGGTGACTTTAATATTTCACACGCAAATTGGCACCAATATACCAGTGACCGGTGCCCCACGCTCGTATCTTCCAGTGACACCAAGGTACAATTATTATCAAATTTTATGGCTCTCACCGACCTCTTTCAGTACAACTGGTGCAAAAATAGTAATGACCGTTTATTAGATTTAGTACTTAGCAATAATAAAGTTACGGTGGCACCCTGCTTGTCACCGCTCACTCCCGAAGACTCCCATCATAAGTCTTTGTACTTAACTTTCTGTTCAACTGAGAGTCCGATTCTTCTCACAGAAAATAAAGCACTAAAATATCTTTATCACTTGGGCGATTATACAGCGATGGGCACGGCACTGATGAGCATAAACTGGGTCGATATCTTACAAACCATGAACACTGAAGCTGCTGTATCATACTTTTACAATATTCTCAACCAACTGATCTCTCAATATATTCCTGTTAAAAAAACCACATCGCACTCATTTTTCCCACCCTGGTATTCACGTTCCCTAATAAAGCTTGTATATGAAAAACGAAAAATTCATACTAAATGGAAAAAATATCGTAACCCCCGCGATTATCTTGAGTTCCAATGCTTAAGGCGCAGAGAAAAACAGATCTCTGCGAGATGTTACTCTCAGTACATACAATTTGCAGAAAATAGGATTACATCGGACCCTAAATATTTTTGGTCATTCATAAAGTCAAAATTTTCTAAAAATGATGTACCTAATTATATATTACATGGAAATAAAACCTCATGCGATGGTGAACAAATTTGTAACCTATTTAATGACTATTTTAATTCGGTGTTTGTCGATTGCGATAGTAATCAAAATCTTAGTTTACCAAACGAGTCCCCAAACATCATAGCTATCTCGTCTATCCATGTTTCTGAAAATATTGTCCAGAAGTATTTGGAACAAGTGAGTGTTAACAAGGGACCAGGTTTTGACAAAGTTCACCCCTTTATTATAAAAAGACTTGCAAAAGAGTTGACTATTCCGATTACAATATTATATGCTAAATCTTTATCTCAGGGATGTTTCCCCAATATATGGAAAAAATCAATAATTACGCCCATCCATAAAAATGGCGACAAGCATCTCGTAACTCAATATAGGCCCATTTCCAAATTATGCATTTTTGGAAAAATTTTAGAAAAGATAGTGACGGAAGGGTTGAGCCGAACAATCTGTAGACACGTATCACCATTCCAACACGGCTTCTTTCGAGGACGCAGCGTCGATACCAATCTCGTAACGTACACCGATTTTATTTTAAACGCAATGGATGCTGGCTGTCAGGTTGATGCCGTTTACACTGATTTTTCAAAGTGTTTCGATAAAATAAATCATTCAATATTATTAAAAAAATTATCGGAACTTGGCATACATGGAAATCTGCTGCGCTGGTTAGAATCTTACATCAAAAATCGTAGCCAAGCAGTTGCCCTTAAAGGGTTTATGTCTAGATTTTTGGAGGTCCCCTCGGGAGTCCCACAAGGCTCTCATCTCGGTCCACTCCTTTTCACTATATACATTAACGATTTGCATTCATGTTTTGCTAATTCAATTCATCTGTGCTATGCTGATGATACTAAAATTTTCAAAGTAATCACTTCACTAGACGATTGCAATTTACTCCAAGCAGACTTGGATGCCTTTCAAAATTACTGTGATCAAAATCAACTTTTTCTAAATAACGATAAATGCTGTGTCATCAGTTTCACTAGAAAATATAATCCAATATCTTACCCATACCACTTAAAAGTAAATTTACTCCAAAAGGTCTCCACAGTACGCGACCTGGGAGTCACACTGGATTCCAAACTGCAATTTAATGCACACATTGATGATATTACTAACAGAGCATATAAAAAGCTTGGTTTGATCCTACGGCTCTCAAAACCTTTCAAAAACGCAGCTACTCTTAAGACCCTATATCACTCATATGTTCGTAGCGTATTAGAATTTGCTAGCGTTGTTTGGAACCCAATGTACCATGTTCACAAGACACGACTGGAACGGATACAGAAAAAATTCTTGAAATCTCTCGAGTTTAGGAGTCAAGGATATTTTTCCGATTATGATACAGCATCTAAAAAATATAACATAGTATCATTAGAGAATAGACGCATCTATCTGGACGCTCTGTTTTTATATAAAATTATTAACGGACACATAGACTCAAATGCTCTTCTGGAAAAAATCTGCTTAAATATACCCCGGCCTTCCTCCCGTTCTGGTATCGCAACAAAGACTTTTAATGTACCGTTTTGTAGGTCAAATTATTCTAAAAACACATTTATGAGACGCTCATGCACTCATTATAACAAAGTTTTGTCAAATATTGATATCTTTTCCTCCACAATTGGACAGTATAAAAATGATGTAATGAAATCGTTAACATCATAAAATTCTTCTTAATGCCTATCTAATAATTGTAATGATAATAATAGTAACTACCTATATAAATATAATGCAATTGTGATACTTTTCGATTTAAAAATATAATAATAATAAACTGCAAACCGTACTAACGTATATGAATATGGAACTCTAGGTCTTTTCGTAAACATATACACATAGCCATTATAGCATAAGACTGTATGTTTCCTTTAATAAATAAATAAAAAAAAAAAAAAAAAAAAAATCATCAGCACCACAGCTCTTATACTCGTACGTCCCCACCGAGGGGCTCGAGCCTACCCTAAAATGTGAGGGCGATTAGGCCTTAGTCAAACCACGCTGACCCAGTGCGGATTGGTTGACTTCACATATACCTTTGAATTACTTCGCAGGTGTATGCAGGTTTCCTCACGATGATGTTTTCCTTCACCGTAGGAGCGTCAGATAAATGTACGTATGAAATTCGTGAAACGAAAAACACATTGGTACATGGCAGGATCGATCACGGGCCTCCCGATTCTACTCAGGGCACAGTCCAGTGCCGAGACCACAGCGCCACCGACGCTTCCTCGCGTATATGTGGTTATAAACATTGTAATTGTTTAGCCCGACGTTTCAAACGCTTTACAGTATTTGTGGTCACGGGATGACCACGAACAATTAAAATGTTTAAAACCAAGTATACACGAGTGAATCTGAAAAGTGTAGTTTTCTTTTAAACGTCTATAATAAATATATAAAATACGAGTAATCATTTACTCAAGACTGAGGTGTAAAATTATTTTAGGGAATAAAACATGATTAAATAATATATTAACTTTCTTCTTAATTATCTTATCTTTAGTTTTATTATTTTATTGCGTTATCGACGGTAATTTATTGAATATTTGTGATTCTTGAAAATATCTTTTTTTTGTGACTCTTAATTTAATGAGATCTGTGGAAATTTTTATGTTCTTATTTGTGATGATAACTGGCTGTCTATAAAAATATTTCGCTTAATGTTATATGAAAAAAAAAGATTAATGTTATATGGAAAAAAATTACTTAGATGCTAACGACATGTAAGGTGTTCGTATTATTAAGTGTATGTAAATAAGGACGTAAGAAAATGTAGTATAAGATTATATATTAGAGAAATGTAAGTACTCACATTAAATATGATGTAACTTATCACATCGTTAATATTTATTTGTATTTACAAGAGTGATATAAAAATCTACAAGTTTTAAAAGGAGCTAAGATGTTCGTATTCAACTAACTGTAGTGGCTTATGTTTATTTGGTAGGTTAGTTAGATTGTAGAAAATGTAAAAAAATGTAACGAAAACATTGAATTTTAAAAAGATATATACCGTGTTTGGTCAACACCCTATCAGATGTTAACATAGTCATATAAAAGTTATGGCATCATTGAAAATTCGAAATTGTAAAATTAATTTTGAATACAAATAGTTGTCTATGAAAAAAAAATGTGTGGTGAATTAGAAAATTATGTTTACAATTTCTAATTTTCAATGACGCCATTTCTTTTATATGACTATTTTAACATGGGTAGGTTTCGGCTCGATAGGGTGTACATAAAAAAATTAAGCTATTATTTAGATTTCATATTAAATATGTATTTATATATTATTTCACGGTCCAGTATATCAACCAGGGTTTCATTTTTATGATTTTTTCTCAGCTTATTTGCATTGATCATGTAAATGGTATTTTGTGTATTTACGTAATTCATGTGCTTCTATTAAGATTATATGACATAAAATAACAATATGACAGCCGCAACCGTTAGCAAGCTAATCGAAAATGTAACCCTACAATATCCACGTTTCCTCAATACTAATTTACAATTTACATCGATGCTGACGAATCTGAAATAAGGACTACTACATTTTGTATTATTCGTTGGGTTCAAAGTAAAATTGCATATCGTGTTGAAATAAACGTGTAGATTTTTCTACTAATTTCGCCTTTTGAAAATATTATATAATCTTCTGTCGTATGAAATTGTGACTACAATATTGAGAAAGCGTGATTTTAACGAATAAGGGTAAGGGTCGTTTTCATCCGCAGCCAATGGTGGACGTCAACCGCGACGTTCATGAACTTGGTCTAGAACGTGTGTCTGTTGGTGAGTGGACTTCGCACGCAGCGGACGACAACGACCGAGGTGTGCCAGAAATTTGCAATGATATTTAACCCTTAATTGGGCGCGTGGGGTGGTATACACCCCAAGGTATTTATGCAAGTTATGACTTGAGACGCACGCAATTAAATGTTAAAGAGGTTGTTTAGACCATCAAGCTTTCACTATAGGACGAACGCTGAAATCGCGAAAAAAGTAAACCTTGTTCTATACATCTTGTTCAAATAGGCCTTGTAGCGGATTTATTTTCGCGTTTTCAATTTGTGCCTCTAGTAAAAGATGTTCAGTTTGATGATCTCAACAGTGCTTCTCAATATTATTTCAACTTTTTCGAACACCTTATAAAGACGTGGGTGAAAACGACCCAGACCGAAAGCGTCATCGGCACGAGCGTTCACTAAACCGCTTAAAAGCGAAACACGAATTGTATTCTCAATTGCGCTTTCAATGCGCAGGTATCTGCGTCAAGATAAAAGTATGCACATAGCCATAGTGATATGATTCATGTTAGTGCAACGCTTAAGAGGAAACTCCAAGGTCGAAAGAATTCAAAAATAGGTATTTGTAAAATGTATTGCTGTCACGCTGTGTGCTCGAACAACTGATCTGAGCGCGATAGGGACAACTGCAGCTTGAACCGAAAATACCTATGAAAAGTGTACAAAACATACGTTTCGTAGTCCCCTGTTTTTTCCGCTAAAACTAGACCGATTTAATTACTTTTTGAAATTATTAAAATTGAAGAATGGCTTTGGCCGTGTTTCTATGTATTGTTTTTATTTTCATATAATCTCGTTAAATTTGTTTGCTGGATGTTTGAAACTTAGAATAGAGCAGCAAATGTGGATTTTTTTAAAAGTTCTTGAAGGTTCAAATCTCTTTTAATAATTAACTTAATAAAAAAAATAAAACATAGGAACATGCTCATAGTGGCCATTGATTTGTTTGGAAAAAATAAAGCACTTATTGCCATAATCCAGGAAGGAAACGGGGGGCTATGTTTGTGTGGAAAAACGGCCCGTACGATTTCCTCTTAAACTGGTGCGCGTGAACGACAAGCGACTGTGCGAATACGGGTGTTGTGCGCGTGCGCAGATCATGACCGCGACCGTGGAGACGATCACCGAGCAGCTGGACATGGCGGCCGCGCTCCCCCCGGACCAGCCCCCGATGGCCACCGCTCATACCGTGACGTTGACCGACACCGATGTGGCCACGGCGACGGCCGATGTGAGTATGGCAGCATAAACCAGCTCTGCACTTCTTGGCGTAATCATTAGTCACTTTCACCATTTTGCTCTTCATAATATACCCCCGCTCTTAAACACTGACTTTCCTAATTACCAGCTATAATATATTCACTGTTGGCCTCCCTTATGGGATTTGGGTCGTTTCCCATACCATGCGTACCCAATGAAGCTTGATGGAGAGGGCTATGGAAGGGGGGATTGAAACCTCTTTAGCTGAAGTCGTGTCCATTGGTCGACTTCGTGCATTATTTTCTTGCAGAAAAAAAGGCCGTGCTATCTTCAAAGTAACATATTAATAAATTTTGTACCAATATTACTTTGACATGAATTTATTAGTATTTTTAGCAAGTACCGTGTAAAATTCACCAAGTTTAAATAATATTATTTTACACAAGACATGAGGAGCAATTGGTCTGACGTAGCCACCACAATCATGTCCACAATCTGTGATACGTCTTCAACAATCATGTGCCTGTGTCTTGTGTCCACTAACACTTCTTCTTGTGGATGATGTCAACCCCACACCGGGTGGATTGTAGCCGAGACGATGAGTCAAGTTGTGCAGGTGTCGACACCGAACCTGCTGGGCGAAAACGAGTGCTCGGCGGACTCGGTGGAGGATGACATGACGAACTTTTGGCCCACTTCCGCTGGAAAATTCCACTTCTGCATCGAGGAGCTGCCGCAGGAGCTGCAGTACATACACCAGCTTTTGCAGGCAAGTTGAAACCCCCTGAAAACTTTATTGTGTTATAAACGTATTGCTAGATGTAATGGAATTGGATTTTTTTTTTATTTTCCGATGTCTAAAATTATGGGTGTTAGACTAATGTTTGTACAAAAGAGGGCATCAAACGGGGGTTTTTGCTACTTACTTAAAGTACAGCTTTTATCATGGTTTTATTCTGTTTTCATATTAAAGAGCAATGACCATTTTAGAACTGACTTTTTGTAGAATATATGTAATGATATTTATATCGAAGAATGTAAAGCTTTAAATGTCAACGAATTTGGCTGATTCCATTATTATTTAGTGGAAGTTAATAGGTGTAATACCAAATACCCGGCAAAACATCTATTCAGTGATAGACAGGTGTAGGTACTTTAACGTGAAGGAGTATTCGATTTAATAGAAATATTCGTTTTAATAGGAACTAAAGAATACTTCTCGACCTGATGTCCTGTACCACCTGCTGCAATGTCTGCAAGTCTTAGTGTTAAACGCCGACGCGTTGGCTGATCACCGGGGCTTCCTCATCTGGTGTCAGGAAAATCTACTTATCGACAAGTAAGTGGTATAGCACGCTCAATTTTTAATTTGGTTGAAGTTCATGTTGTAAATAGAATAATTTTATTGGTTTCAAATCTTGGGTACTTACATTTTTATATGTGTGTATTTTATACTACGAATAGCCAACAAACCTACGGCGTACTTGATGTAAGCGTTAAGGTTACGGCTGGAACCTACGGCGTACTTGATGTTAACATTAAGGTTACGGCTGCCTATGGCCACTGGCAACGAACTGTTACTTGTACGATGCGTAGCGAACTTAAATCCTCACGCAACCAGTAGCAATGAACAGCGTCCCCCTACTTAGAATTGGCGATAACACTAAAGCTTAGGATCACACACCATAACGTTCTTTGGCTACAAGCGGAACTTTTTTGTGGTTTTCTTTATACAACTAAGTACGTGAACAAGAACTAAGCCCATTCGATGCTAAGTGGTAACAGTCGGCTATAGTACATAGGGTTCCTATAAGACTTGCAAATCGACAAAGCCTACAAGAACGTCAATGTAGTTGTCAACTTGTACTTGTACATAAGATATTAAGCCACAGTACCCATTATTTCATTGCCTATCTTTTACTTCAAACCGGAACACAGCAATGCAAGCACCGTTGCTTGGCGGCAGAAATAGACAAGAAAGAGGTACCCATGTAGACGACTCTGGTACAGTCTTCCTGAAGAAGAAAATATGGTATGGATTTATTTCCAGTGGAGAGCTCGTTACAGCGATGAACAGAATATCTCAGAGAAATGTCTCCATTAAGACTCGTTTCCTAACTTGCGTCAAGATTTAGTATTGTAAGCATGCACTTAGACTGCGGTGTTTGTACGGTCCTTACAAGTGATGTGTCACTCCCGGCAGCCTGTGGAACGTGTGCAACGCGTGCCACTCGCACATCTGCTCGGTCAGCGTGCCGGTCCTGCTGCACTGCGTCACTTTGCCCGGCGGCGCTGACGTCTTCTGCAGCCTCATCCGCGACCAGTTCCACAACCAGGACTCCAGGGTCAGGTTCACCGCGGTCGAAAGGGTCACTATCATCATCAGGTCTGTACGGGTTTATTATTGTTTTGTGTTTAATTGGAACCTATTGGCTCAAAAAGTCGCATAATGTATATCTTTTTTAAAAATACACATAGACTCGAATAGCTTTACTATTCCACCTATCAGTTTACTCACCCTGGCGGATAGGAATTTTGTACCACCTACACTTTTCAATACAATTTATTTATTTAAAAGAACTATTTGATTGGAATTACTATAAAAATATGTTGAGCAATTCGTGTGTGCAGTTGGGAAAATTTGGGTTTGGTGGTAAGTTGTTAATGCTTCCGCTTCAAATGTCTTTTATATCCTGGCGAAGGACGCTGCAATCTTTGGCCTTTATCGTCATTTATTCGTTAGGATTGAAGCTCTCTTTTGAGAATTAAAAACGCCTCCATTTGCCAGGTTCATGGATGGATCTCCTGTGAAGACCAGCTTGCCCCTCCAGACTGCGCTGGCGACCGCATTCTGCTATCTGATATCGAGCATGGACGACATTAACGTGTACGTGGCGCAGCGGTCAACGCTCTACATCGGCACTATACACGACAAGGCTATCGAGGTGAGCATATCGACAATCGAGATGAGTATATTGACACTCGAGGTAAGCTTAGAGAAATTTGAGGTAACTTTTTTATATAATTTGTGCCTTTGCATTTTTATTTAAAAGTGCAAAATAAATTGAAAAGGAAAATTCCGCCTGGCTGGGCACGACTCGAACATCGTTAAAATACTCGTACCGTGTTGACGAGAACGAAACTTCTACTATATCTCACCTGGATCTCTCTTTTCTTTGCTAAGCGAAAGTAGACTTTACTAAAAGTGACAATAATCCTTGCTTATTTTTGTTTTAATTGTTTTTAGTCCATTTATACATTTTTGTCATAAAATAAATTCGTAACCATTTTATTAATATACCTATATTTTATTTTCCTGTGATGCAAGTGATAGCCCATGCAGCGAAAAGTTTTTTTGAAAACCAACGTACTCGTAAAAGCAAAAAAAAAAACCTCTAAGCAAGTAACTGCGCACGCGCATTCTACACTAATTAATTCGGAATGACCTTAATAAGTTTGAAACCTTTTTTGTATTTAAATGTATGTTGAGTTTTTAAGGAATTGTAGATCCATAGATAAAATAAAGAGTTTTACATTCTTTCTTTCTATTCGTTCAAACCTTATTATTGTTATCCTCTTATTTTTAGATGCTACTATACTGCTTGGAGACACAGTTCGACTTAGTGATAGTGGACCGGCCCATGGTGCTGCAATCCATCTATCAGCTCCATAACACACTGAGCGACCGCCGCATCCTCACCTGGGAGTTCTTCCTTAATAGGTTCATGTTAAATTCTTATCGTGATACTGCATGTTATTATAATTAAAGTAGTATTATTAACCCAATTTGAAATAGTTTCATTGCCTTTTGATGTTTAAATGATATAAAATTTAACGTTTGTTTTTTGGTAGGTTTGAGGCGCTGTTTCTTGAAGCCCAAATAAACTCTAACAAAACGGTGGACTTCAGTAATCTCAGAGGTGAGGAATTGAATGAACTACATAGTTACTTTCGGACTTACTGTTTTTTTATTTTATTAGTTCGTGATTTATTTATTTGTTGATGTATCTGCTGCAGGTGCCTTTGAGTTCAGTTTATTTTTGGTAAGTTTTTTAGTTACTTGTTTTCATAAATTGTTGAGATTTTTTTAGCGAACTGCTTTTTTCAATAATGCTTATTTTTTCTATTTTAATTTTATCGTTTCACTTTACCATTTCCCAATAGCCAATTTACCTCTTCCGATTATAGTTGTCTAGTCGATTGTTGCTTTTAAATGGTATTCATAATTAATAGAATATATATTGTACATTTTAAAAGAATAATGTAATGTTTGATTAATTTTTTTCTGAAGTTTGCTTTGATTGATGAATTTCGCTTTCGCATCGCAGAGTTGGTAAGCAGCGAAACAAGCTCCGAGTGGTTCCTGTACAAGGTGCGTCGCGCGCACGAAGCGCTCAGTGTGTCCGCGCGGGAGCCCAACGTGAACACACTGAGCGCGTCCTTCGGCACCAAGTGGCCGTACAAGCGGACCATCTCCGCGCCAGCCACGATGCCGCCCCACCCCGACACTAGGCACGGTAAGCGCACTATACAGGGTGAGCTCTCGGCGCGGCCCAACGTGGACACACTGAGCGCGTCCTTCGGCACCAAGTGGCCGTACAAGCGGACCATCTCCGCGCCCGCCACGATGCCGCCCCACCCCGACACTAGGCACGGTAAGCGCACTATACAGGTTGAGCTCTCGGCGCGGCCCAACGTGGACACACTGAGCGCGTCCTTCGGCACCAAGTGGCCGTACAAGCGGACCATCTCCGCGCCCGCCACGATGCCGCCCCACCCCGACACTAGGCACGGTAAGCGCACTATACAGGGTGAGCTCTCGGCGCGGCCCAACGTGGACACACTGAGCGCGTCCTTCGGCACCAAGTGGCCGTACAAGCGGACCATCTCCGCGCCCGCCACGATGCCGCCCCACCCCGACACTAGGCACGGTAAGCGCACTATACAGGTTGAGCTCTCGGCGCGGCCCAACGTGGACACACTGAGCGCGTCCTTCGGCACCAAGTGGCCGTACAAGCGGACCATCTCCGCGCCCGCCACGATGCCGCCCCACCCCGACACTAGGCACGGTAAGCGCACTATACAGGGTGAGCTCTCGGCGCGGCCCAACGTGGACACACTGAGCGCGTCCTTCGGCACCAAGTGGCCGTACAAGCGGACCATCTCCGCGCCCGCCACGATGCCGCCCCACCCCGACACTAGGCACGGTAAGCGCACTATACAGGGTGAGCTCTCGGCGCGGCCCAACGTGGACACACTGAGCGCGTCCTTCGGCACCAAGTGGCCGTACAAGCGGACCATCTCCGCGCCCGCCACGATGCCGCCCCACCCCGACACTAGGCACGGTAAGCGCACTATACAGGGTGAGCTCTCGGCGCGGCCCAACGTGGACACACTGAGCGCGTCCTTCGGCACCAAGTGGCCGTACAAGCGGACCATCTCCGCGCCCGCCACGATGCCGCCCCACCCCGACACTAGGCACGGTAAGCGCACTATACAGGGTGAGCTCTCGGCGCGGCCCAACGTGAACACACTGAGCGCGTCCTTTGGCATCAAGTGTCGCCACGATGCCGCCCCACTCCAAAACCAGGTACGATATAAGGTACTCAACAATGTAAGCTACCAGTGTGTTCCGTGGGAGCGCAACGCATGAAGTTATATGATTGAAGGTTATGCTCGATACAATTGTCATTTCGAATATTGATCAAGACTTCTTTTTGCAAACCAAGTTAAAGGCTAATGTGTTGATTGAATAATAAAAGTGTTTTGGTATTGTTGTAGAGAGGGAAAAAGTGTACTCCCGGCAGTACTCGGCTCCGCTGCTGAAGCGTAAAACTTCGCGGTTCGGCCTGGGGCAGCTGCTGGCCACGCCGCAGTCCATTGGCACCGGCCAGAAGTCCAACAACACGCACGGTGAGTTGGTTGTGTCGTTGACGGAATGTCATACAAAGGCCATCACGATGCTTAGAGTAGATACCTAATGAGGATAACGTGCCTATAATCAAATAGAAAGAAATATCTCTGGTATTATTAACACCTTTTTAACACCCTTGCTCGTAAAGCTGATGTAATTCCACTGGTTTTAAATATGTAAAGCGGGTCATAAAAAACGTGTTTGTTACCAAAGCAAATAGTTAAGTTATAGTCCATACAAATTCCATAACAGTATTATTTGCCATTTCAAATATGGAACTGATCGCCGCCTCACGACTCCAGCTAGTGAGCAGTGCGCTGTTGCTATTCAAATTTCGAACTAATCGCCGCGCGGCGCCAGTCAGTAGGCAGCGTTAGCGCGCTGTTAAAATGGCGGGAAAGCAACAGTGTGCATTCACAGATTGAGTTTAAATTTTTTTTTCTGTTTCCTCGCAAATGTGTTAAAAAACGTCGTACGATATACGTGCGTATTGGTTATAACATGCTCGGCTCAATTACGCCCTCGCCTTCGGCTCGGGCCGAAGGCCATGCGGAAATTCCGCCTCGCATGTTATAGCCATCTTAACGCACTAATATCGTAATGTACTATTAAAATTCGATTGTTTCAATTCCGCAGGCAGGTAGTATAATTTACAAACTACTTCTTTCGTTAACAATATTCTACTAGCTGTTGCCCACGACTGCATCTGCTTTGAAATCGAGTTCGATTTTATCCTCAAGGAACTCATCAGAATACGGGCTAAAATGTAGCCTATGTCCATCTTAAGGGATCAAGCTACCTATCTCTATTCTAAATTTTATCGAAATTGGTTCAACGGTTTAGTCGTGAAAACGTAACGTAAGACAGTTACTTTCGCGTTTATAATATTAAAATAAATAGGGAGTAGCGATCATGGAGTTGAAAAAAATAAGCGATAATGTGGTATCAGCAAAGTGTATGAAACCAGTAGTAAAGGTTTTGTATGGAAGAGCGTTTTGAATGTATTGGCCATTTGAATGGGATCTGAGGACGATAAGTCAACTAGGGGTTCTCGTCGTTTATTCACTAAGGCTTATTCAAGTGACTTCAAAAGTATAAGAAAAAGTAATTTACTTTTTAATTGTATCCTATTAACCAATAGTGTTTTAGTGTACTGGTACATCAGAGAGCTACGCAGTAACAGCTACGGGCTTTTTACCCTTTAACATTTTCTAATGTTATTAATTTTTTGTACACTATTAATTTGTAAAGCAAAACGACATCAGCGCCTCTAGTGGTGAATAATGTAATTATTTTACGATATAAAAATATGATCACCAATTATTGATCATATCATGATGTAGCGTAGCTGTTCATATAAGTTAAACATATTAATTGATCTGGCCACACCACATCATGATGTGGCCAGACGGTATTGGCGATTTCATGGATTACAACCATTTCATGAAATGTTCGGCCACACCATAAAGTGGTGAATTTTACGATCTGGCCACTACATAATTAGATACGTAACTTGATTAAGCACTCTGCTTTCTACAGATGGCTTCCATTCCTTGTCGGGGCGTTCTACAGACGACACCCTCACCACGGTCCTTCCTAAAGCGGTAGATCTGGAGGAGTCTGACAGAGAAACTACCAACTTGCTGGTGTTCCTTTTGATGCAGTTTTTATCCAGGTATGACTTACAGACAAGAAGTCACCCGTATTCGAATCTCAAATTCAATGTCGTTTATTCAAATTGGATTATTACATAATCACTTTTGCACGTCAAAGAAGCTACGCCATTGGTTCACATTGGTTTACGGCGGGAGACCTTGTACTGGAAAGAACCAGCAAGAAAACCAGAAAGGGCTATTTTTTTCTTGCTGTTTTATTACAGAGTCGTCAATTGGAAGCTGACCTCAAAGCAAAAGTTTGATCTGACATAACATGTTGATGTTATGATTAATCAAACCCCTTTTTTGCATTGCTTCAACAGCCCACTGAATCGACGAGCAGTCTATATTTGGATATCTTATATTTATCACCGGATCAAACGCTATTTGACTGTGTTTGGTATGCTTTATTATTTATGGACGTATATTACATGATATACAGGTCTGACCAAGCACACCCCACGGAAGACAAGGCGACAGCTAAAACTCAGGAGCTGGTGTTGAAGCACCTGTTCCTCCTGCTCGGGTACAACTGCGTCGAGAAATATTTTCACATATCGCCGTTTACTTTGAGGTATGTTCTTTACTGTTGTGTTCATCATATATTGTATGCATCTATACACGGTTATTTTTTTATCACCCTGGAAAATTTTAGGGACGCTTCAGGACACATCCAATATTATATAAAAAATAAAAAAAATGAAATAAAAAATAAAAAAATATATTAAAAAAAAATAAAAAAATCTCTAAAAATGCTGCTCACAACTAGTGCAGCATTTTTTGTATTTTTTAAAAAATTAATATAAAATTAAGGGTTATTTTTTTTATTTATATTTAAATCATTCTAATACCATGTCGTGAAGCGTTCCTTAAATTTTCCAGGGTGATAAAAAAATAACCGTGTATATGATTTTTGACTAGTGTAAAACTGGTAAACTATAAATCCTTTTTTTATTCAGGCAATCGTCAATTTTCAACGCGTTCATGGCTAATCTGCCCCAAGTGCTGGATCAAAATCACATCATGGGAGCCAGCATAGCAGAGCCGACCCTTGCATTGTTGCAAGTGAGTTTCTTTTCTGCGTTTATTGTATAGATTTGCTTTTATTTTGACATACTAAAAAGAAAAAAAAATGTGATTTTTTACTTCTTTGACACTCAATTTTAAACATTGAAATTGAAACGGTTTCAGAATGGTATCGGCGGCTTAGTCGCGGTGAAGTTGCAACTATTTTTGTTGTGAATCTAGCTTCTGTTCACATATTGACTCTTACGTGCCTTAAGTTATGGATAATGCATCTGTGTTGTCGCATAGAAAATTCTTCCCACTTAGACAAAGTTACTTTTTATTGAGGTCACTGTATAAGTTGATTTTAAATTCAATACTTAAATGAAATTCAGGCGATCACATCAAGTTCTCCACGGAGTAGGATGTTTTATACTAGTTTCTGTTTTTAAATTTACATTCAATTGCAATTCAAATTGCAATAAATGTTAATAAAATTCAAATCAAACAAAATTAAATGGTGAATGAATTCCCTTCACCAGAGCGTTCTGACCTCTGCGGGAAACTATGTTGACTTTGACATTGACAGTTCTGGAGATAGTGCATTACTTCTTTTCTGTTAGCACTGTCTGCATCAATTGCTGACGTCATCGATAACATCATACCGCTAACAAATGCGCATATGAGCAATTTTGAACAGACTTTTTGCATGCGAATAGCGCACACGAGCGCTGATATCAAATTTTGGACCGCACACTATATTACACATTTGATATGACATATATATTTTTTGACATTTGTCGTACCTGTCAGAGATAGTGAAATAGGTGCCTGTACCCCTAGCACGGACCACTCTCGTTACAGTATAGTAATCGTATTTACTTACTATCCGATAACGATTGAGATATTAAATGGACAGCTAGAAACCATATCGTAAGACTATCGTGAGCTCGTAACGTAACGATAGGTCTTTCACTGTAAAATACTCGGTGAGAGATATAACGATAGCTAGCTGTCGAATAAAACGTTACGAAATGCCAAAAGTGAGTTCGTGCTGACGATTCTCATACTTTAACTCTCGTTAACTATACCATTAATATTATTATATAATTTAGTTACTTAAACGACCGTAGCGACGGTGCTACTGTTTTCATACAAATAATACGATAACGATGACTATGTATAGGTACACTATAGTGGTTCGTGTTTGGGGCACTGGTGTGAATATTGTCGGTGGCGCTGTAGCCTCGGTACTGGACTGTGCGCCGGAGTAGAATCGGGAGACCCGCGATCGATCCTGCCGTGTACCAATGTGTTTTTCGTTTCTCGAATTTCATACGTACATTTATCTGACGCTCCTACGGTGAAGGAAAACGTCGTGAGGGGACCTGCATACACCTGCGAAGTGATTCAAAGGTGTGTGTGAAGTCAACCGATCCGCACTGGGCATGCGTAGTTTGACTAAGGCCTAATCGCCCTGACTAGTTAAGGTAGGCTCGTGCCCTTCGGCACACCTCGGACACTCCATACAACGTTCGCAAATCAATTACCTATTACTACTACTTAAGCAAATGACGTTTGTACACGCGCAAATGTGTGCGTGGAATCTAGTAGGGCTGAATGACGCGGTAAGTGCAGCGACTGTCTTCTCTTTTACTCGTATAGCGCTGTCTCTGTTATCGGCCGGCGCTCGCGTCTATTCGCCCGAGCGATCGCGCGCGCCCTTGTTTATGTGTCAGTGATGTGTACAGCGATGTGCGGGGTGGGATGACGTATTTGAAATGAGTGCGGGGAGGTGAGTGGCCGTTCTGTATGGAGTGCTATTATATATTAGCTGTGTTCCATTTAACCATCACCACTTTGCTGGTGCTGACATCTGATGTTAGCCTCGTTATGCGTTTCTTTTAAGAAATGTTGACATTTTTAGCCGCGCTAATTGTTACAAATGAAACGGTATGAACTGATTTTTCGTGCTGAATTTTGACGTCTCACCTACTTAGTTCAGTAACTTAATATTTGAAATAATATAAATCAACATCGACTAAAACTATAAATATCATTCAATATAATAATGAAATCCACTAAAAAATGTTTTTGACTCATGAAAAAAAGTATCTAAATGTCAAATTTGAAAGCTGTCAAAAAATGGTATCGGAGGACCCATCTATTATGCATGCAGCATGGGTATTTGATGTTAACTTTTCGTGGCAAAAATGTTTATGTGGAACATACGAAACCAGCACGAAACGTTAACACCAAAGATAAATGAAACGCGTTGATGCTAAAAATGTTGAAAATGTTGCAAGTCCGTGGTCAACTGGAACGGGCCTATTGTGTGCCCTCGGCGGGGACGTATATAATGAGGTGTGATGATGTCCGGCAGTACTGCGGCGGGTGCGGCGCGGCGGCGGCGGGCGCGGTCACGCTGGCGGCGCTGGAGCCGCACGTGCGGCGCCACTGGCTCATGGCGCTGCTCGTGGTGCTGTATAAGGTGTGTGTGGGTGTGTGTGTATAATAATAATATATTTACTCAAAAATGCATGTAATGTGGTCATTATTTTGACAACCTTGTTTGAGCAAAGCCGACCTTGCCGTTCTGTTTCAAGGAGCGGCCGGAAAAGTTTTTATTTAGATTAGGTACTTGCATTTTTGAGTAAAGCACTATACGAGCCTTGGCCCACAATGACTGCTGCGCTGGTCCCGCTACGATTGCCTCGAGCTAGCCTAGCTACGCTCTAGGCCTTCCAGCTTGGCCATCATTGCACGCTGACCGCGCTGTGTCGGCCTGGAGCTGCGCTACGCTGCGCTGTCGGCCATCATCAGCGCGACCAGCAAAGTAGTCATTATAGACCGCGGCAGTAATGTAATTGTCAGATGTCAAGGATCCAGGTGCTAGTAACAATAACCTTATAAACTATCTTAGTAGCAAATAAATACAATCAAATTTTTTTTAAAAGTCACCATAAAAACACATTAAAACAAAATGTTTAACCTTAATCAGCACATGAACCATATTGCAATGATTCATATACCGCGTGAAGCGTTCCGCGAATACTTTCAGGATGCTATTGGGGCTGGCTCGCACCCTGCGCACGAGTGACGTGCACCGTTTGCGAATTATGGCATAAAAACAATTTATTTATTTATTCTTTATGTACACAATGTTCGTACAAAGGCGGACTTAATTTTCTTCCAGTCAACCTTAGGGTGGTGCAGAAAAGGGTAATGCGGTAAATGTACCTACGTAATTTATGACGTAATCTACGATGATGTAATTTACTCGCGCCTCCGTATGTATGTATGTGTATAGAATACGTGCGTGCGTGCGTGCGAGCGTGCATGCCTGCGTGCGTTCGTGTATACGTGTGTGTACGCTTGTATATGTATGCTTTCGTGATCTCTGCTTGTTGAAAAGTTGTTCCAACGCGTTTTTTTCGACCTCACCAGTACCACTACAGCTCGGGTACGCTATGCACGCAAGTACAGTCGTTGGTGCGCATCGTGCTCAACACCGTGGAGGCGCAGTACCACCAATGCAAGAGAATACCGCCCATGATAGTGATGCCCCACGCCTCCAGGCCTAGAGGTAAGCGTCCACCTGTACACAGTACACACAGAACCACTAGTGAGGCAGACTTAGGGGTAACCGTCCACCCCGTGCATAGTACACACAGAACCACCTGTCAGGCCAACCTGAAGGTGACCATCCATCCTGTACAGTATACACAAAACCACCTGTCGGGCCAACCTGATGGTGACCATCCACCCTGTACAATATATACAAAATTACTTGTTAGCAACACAATGGCAAGACCTATAGAAGTGACTATCTACTCTGTACACAGTATACACAGAACCACCTGAAAGCTTAACTTAATGGTGACTGTCGAGTGTCGACCATGTACACACAGAACCACTTATTAGCCAGACCTAGAGGTGATCGTCCACCCTATAGACAGTACACGCAAAACCTCTTAACAGCCAAACCACCTAAAGGTGACGATCTATCCTGCACACAGTTTAGGACACTAAGGCCCGATTTCACCAACAGTAACGCAAAACTAGAATAACAATACTATGTATAATTGGGATGATGACTGAATTCAAATTTTTACGTCTCGTCATTAAATATTAAAATACCGTGGAATGAGATGCAGTCCTGTGAAATTAGAATTAAAATCGGCTTAGAAATACATTAGATACAAGCATTTTAAGTTGTTAATTTGAAGGCGATTACACAGAGAGATCCGACATCAACTGTGACGTCATTGTTGAGTAGTCAATTTTCCCCGTTTTTTTTCTCTCACAGCATCTCGCAGACGTTCTAATAGTGCAGCGTAGTACTCTCCAGTGATAGAGACACCCTTTTCTTTATATTCAATAAGGAGGATTCCCTCTGAATCCCAGAAAACAGTAGCCATGAGTTTTCCAGCCGACGGAGACACTTTGAATTTCTTCGGAGGTGGTGTGCCCTTTTTGTGCCACTGCATGGAGTCTTGTTTGGACTCAGGCTCATAATGAGGAACCCAAGTTTTATCTCCAGTCACAATTCGGTTCAAAACTTCATCCTTTTGTTCACCACAGAGCGCTAAAAACTCGCGACAACACTCGTCTCGCCGCTGCTTCTGGTGTGGCGTGAGCATTCTCGGCACCCATCTTGCACACACCTTTGACATGCCAAGATGGTCGTGTAGGATGTTCAAAATGGTTGTAGCCGATACTCCAATCATTTCTGCAAGCTGTTTCTTCTTTAAACGGGCATCTTCCAATATGATTTTTTCTAGTTTTTCGACGTTTTCCGCCGTGGTTGCCTCGACAGGCCGCCCTGGCCTCGGATCATCTTCAATCGAATCCCTGCCTTGCTTAAACAGGTTGTGCCACTTGTAAACCATGGTTTTACCAGGGCAAGAGTCCCCGTAAACAGAAGACATCTCTTCTAAAAGAGTCTGGGGAGGTTTTCCTTGTTTGGTAAGGAACTTGATGACTGCGCGAAACTCAATTTTCTCCATGTTGCAAATTTTCTTCCGGATTGACTTGTTGATTGATGTGTAGCTCAGGTAATTATGACCTATTTTTTTTAAACTTAGTATTTATACTCTTAATGAGTGTCACAACTAGTGCAGGTAGTAAAAAGTCACCTTTCTCCCCTCCATGCCACTCATTCCGCGAACTTTTTGACCCGCCCTCGTAGCCTGTTATACTGTCAAATTCGATGATATAAAACCTATTCTCGAACAACAGCTTTATTCTTAGTAAGTATAAGTTTTTGGCTAAATTAAAATTAATTTATCTGACTTTGGTGAAATCGGGCCTAAGAAGAACTTTACGTGTGTACATAATTATTGTGTTAATGTTTGTGTAATATTGCTGCCTACCGTCCGAACTACTTTTGTACACACAGGAACACGCTAGGCATTACATGTTGACCTTGAGACCGCCCTTATGTCGCTCGTAATGGCGGCGGCTTTCGTAATGCAAATGTAAAGTTTGGCGTGTTGCTGATTGTACATCCGAGCTTCTGTGCTATTGTCGCGCAGACCTGAGCCAGCCCTCGCTGAAGACGGAGTTGGACATGTGCGCGTCGTCGGCGGGCGCGTGCTCGGCGCCGGGGGGTGTGGGGGGTGTCGGGGGGTCGGGCGGTGCCGGGGGGTCGGGGGGCGCCGGGGGGTCGGGCGGCGTCGGGGGGCCGGGGGGCGCCGGGGGGTGCAGCCCGCTGCAGCACAAGCCCAAGCTGCAGCACAAGTCGCCCGCGCACATGCACACGCACTGGGAGGAGCCCGCCAAGCCACCCAAGTAACCCCCCCCTTTCATGTCAACTGATGTGTACGCCTAGCACGAACATTTGCGTCAAACACACACACATACACAGACACGCGTAAATGGCACATTAATTTGTTTTATTTTTTTTCTCTGTTTTTAACAGACGCACATAAAATCCAAAAAATCTATACCTTTTTAAATTGTTATATACTCTCCTCATGTTTGTAGATATTTCTAGCGAACAAAGTAAGTTTCCGTAATTGGCTTGTATACAGGAATTATTTCTTTTTTAAAATATTTGAACAGATTAATGCTGTGGAAACTGTGTTTATTATAAATAAATAATAAATAAAATATTCGTGTCGTCATCGTAAATTTTTGTATGAGAATTTTAGTTCCAAGTACTACCTGTAGGGGCGCTGCACAATTCTTATATTAATATTTCACGATGACGATACGAATACTTTGACGTAAATGTTCGTGCTAGCTCTACTGATTATTGACTTTGTCCACGAAAATGTACATTTGACGGCGTGTTTCCACCAATGGTAAAGCGTTTAAAGATCTAAAGGGTCCTGTAAACGTTCAAACATGTTTGTCAAATTTACGTGTCTGACTTTATTTGTTCGTATAAGGCTATGTTTGATGCGTTTGACAAACAAACTATTATGGAAAAAGCAAAGTTTGTCAAGCAAATTTGACAAAAAAAATTGATCGTTTAGAGGGTACTTTCTCAGCGTTCTGTTTGCAGGCATCTTCATTTCAGAGCAAAACAAAGTCATATTGTGTTTTACGCGTGAGTAAGGTCACTAGAGCCCGTGGTTCAACTGTTACATTCAACTGATTGTTCCATGGGGAAGTTAATTATCTAGGCTCCATCCATCAGTCTTTTATTGTAACTATGATAAAATGTGCTATGTTCAACTGGTTGTTACACGGGAAAGTAAAAATTATCTTGGGTGCCATCGTTGGAGTCATATTATTTCTGAGAAGGCGCGATTAAAGATCGTAGTGCATATCTTAAACAAAAAAGGCTGCCGGCTTTCCTCAGTTCGTGCGAGGACCGAAGATCATAGTAACCCAACACTTTTCTTAACGATTACACTTGCGCAGATGGCAGCCATTTTTGTTTTTGTAATGGCATCGTGTGACTTTGTGTCGGCAACGCGCAAACGAGTAATCGGAAGTGTCCAAACTCTTATTAACATATTATCATTTTGAGGGCCATATGATTGTATTGCACCTAGTTGCACATATTATAAAATGTTATAAGTAGCTAATAACTAAGACAATAATAAATAAGAAGAAAATTAACCAATGATATCACCGAATTTTCTTAGATTCACACAACACGGTGTGAAATGAGTAGATATTCTAAACAATCGATATGGTTTTGTTGAAGTTCATAAATCAAAAGTACGGGAATGTCAAATAATACCAACTGCGCAGATATCAGCAATGGAGCTTGGACCAGGAGTCGTCAGAGAGCGAGCTGATAGCCATCCCAGAGACCAGCGACAAGTCTGACACTACTGTTCACGGCAGTACTGCACCGGTCCGTATTTGTTATTTTTTGCATATTTTATTTATTGGCAATAAATATAAATTACATTTCTGGTAATGATTGACTAGAAATTGTCCTTTGCTGTATTAGACATATTTGATGGTGTGTCATCAAAGCTTGTATCACTCATTTTTGTAAACAACAAAGTAATGAATTTTTTGCAATGCCAATATCGAATAACCATTATTTTTTTATTCTTTTTACAAAATTACAGCGTTGGGGTAGTAAAACGCGCGTGCATGAGAATATTCTTTTTTTAAATTCATTGCACGAATTGAGTATTGGGAATGTGGCTCTTTGATGTATTTTGCGTCGGATCGGAACTATTTGAAAACCGATTCAGAACCAAAAGAGTTGCATAATGAAATTTTTACATAACACTCGTTTGGATGTTATTATGGTTACTATGACACTGGTTGTTTTAATAAACTTCTTGATAAACTTTTATAGAGCATTTATAGCATGGGTATAGATAAAATATGTTTCTTTTTTTGCCGATGATTTACGAAATTGCAATAAGTTGATATATTAAACTATCTTTGAAATCTACATTATAATCGATTGCGCGTTCCAACAGGGTTCATTCGACGAGCCGTCTCATTACGAAGACCCGCCCAAGATCGACGGCACCCTTTCTCATCCGCCGCTCAACAAAGTCAATGTAAGTTATAGATTCCACGATAAGAACTTTAAAATGAGATTGTATAAATCAACAATAAGATGGTTTTTCTCACCAAGTACGGTTGTAATTTCGTTTGTATTTTCGGTTCAGTCGGCTGTTGGATCTCGGTCGGCTCAACAGCTGTCTACTAGCTCGTCGGTGTCCATCGGAAGCGACTCCTCAAATATGTAAGTTTTTATGTTTTTTTTTTCACGAATACACATCGGTTGGGGGATATTTACACTGAACTTTTAGTCTATTGACTGTCCGTTAGCCTATTGTCGACCCCCAGCGTAAACGTTCGTTAGCGAATTGGTCTAGTAAACGGCGTAATGCGCCTTCTCAGTCAGCGGCCAATAAGAACGTAGCTTAAAATGGGGTCCTAAATGTTCTTTGATGATGTCAGACTCCTTGATGGTCTGGTTGGTTACAAGCGGGATTTTTTTCTATTATGTGGCATTTAAACTAAATAGTGGTATATTACAGGTATTTATTGTATATAAGGTGTTCCAGTTTTCACGATATTTATAAAGGTTGTTCAGACTGTTAATCTGAACAATTTTTACTTTGGAGCCAACTCTGTATTCAGCGGTCAATTCTTCTTATCTGCCTTAGGACGTCCTGCGTCCTGCTAAGCCGCTGCGATCGCCTAATTGAAGCGCGTATTGTTGGATGACGTGATAATGTGGCGCCCTGATTGGCCAAACGCAACGGCTTAATTTCCATACAGCGGTAGCTCATTACCAGAATTGGCCTTCCGAATGGGTGGAAGGTGATTTGGACGATTCAAAAAAGCTTTTTGTCAAGTCATATTCGAAAAAAGGTTATTTTGACTGATTTATTGACATACATTTCGGTCGATTAGGTCCTTTTCTATAAAACAGCCGATTCTTTCGCGATTTCAGATCTAGTCCCACAGTGAAAGTTGTTCAGTATGACGCTCTGCACAATCTATTTAAAAATCGTCATAGATTTTTGGAATAACTTATACCTAGGCTTAGCCCTTCGTGGAGAAAAAGCGTGATGATTGTCTTCATGAACGTAATTAGTTCAAGTAAGATTCATAACGAACTTTATGCTAGGAAATCCACTCCGATGAGCGGACAGTCAGTGGAGATATGGCCGGACCAATTGCACCAGCAGCAGACGTCGCCGCGCACCAAGATATTGGGCAAGCAGAAGCGAATTATCGGTGAGTCATAGTGTATTTAAATATCATTTCAGTCACTCGTACATATTACAAGAGACATATTAGACGTATACGCCGGATGACCACGGGGTCGCGCTCGCGTCTCTAATATAAAATGGAGTCATCATCACAGCTCATGTACGTTCCCACCAAGGGACTTGAGCCTACCCTAAGTTAGGGTGTTTAGGTCTTGCCACGCTGGCCACGCTGGCCACGGGGCCACTGGGCCCGAAAAAATTCAAAGGTAGGTTGCCTCACGATGTTTTCCTTCACCGTAAGAGCGTCGGAAAAAAATCGAATAAAAAACACATTGATACATGGCAGATCGAACCTTCCGATTAGAAGGCCAGTGTCGAGTTTACAGCGCCACTGACGCTTGACGATTATTCATAAAATTAAGCTATGTTATGATTAGCTTCTAAAGCGTTTTGTTTCTCTCACTCTTATGAAGAAGGATAAAGATAAAACCAATTGTAAGAGTGCAATAGCTATACAAAAGATATATTGTACGAACATTGATAATGTCGGGATAATAGTCGAGAGATGGGCAGCAGCACATCTCTCGACACTGCGAAAGGGTTTTGTTTTACCACTCCTACGAAAAAGGATAAAGATAAAACAAATCGCAAGAGGGAATTAACTATAGAAAGTTTGTAATATGAATAATTAATAACAATATAATTGATTACAGTGGGCAGCAGTACTTCCCCCGATACGGCGCCGTCGTCCAACGGGGACGGGCTGTCGGCACAGCATGGCCCGCCCAGGCATCGGAGCCCTGGTAATACCTACCCGTTTTTGTGAAATACCTAGGTACATAGTTGCATATTTTTATTAAATACAAAAGCTTGGATTCAATTGAATGAACAATATTTCTATATATATTATAATATATCGCTTTCAGTAAAATTTTCAATTTGGATGAATAATATCTGAAAATATACAGAGTGATTTTTTTATGTGTGTGTATATGTGTGTGTGTTTGGGTGGCTAAATTTGAAACTATTACAGATATTGAAAAATAATTAAGGAGGCCTCGGGTCGATTTTGATAAAAACTGAAATTGCATCATTTGATTTTTGAAACATTTACTTTCCTAGCCGGAAATTGAACCCGTTGGTTTGAAAAACAAAACACATTCTGTATTATTACATCAACCAATAGGTAGTGTGTCGCTTATAAGGATCAAATTCCGAGAAGTAATGACATTTTGCAATGTAAAGGAAACGGTTCATATATCAGAATGAGATCGATCTAAAGATGCTGTGTTTTTATTTATTTATTAAACGAAACATACAGTTGTGCTGTAATGTACAATATACATCGGTTAGTACGTTTAGTGGATTATTTTTTAACCAATCATAAGAAATCAAATTAGCCTATAGATAGATTGAGATTAACATTCAGTAAATATATCAATATATATGAAAAAAAGGTTTTCCTTCTAATACACGTGATTTAGAATAGGTTGATCCACAAATCGGTGTATTAAAAGTCCCAAGTTCCAAAAGCTCCATCTCAAGATCGATCTCAAGTGTTCAATGACACGTTCACGTGTCGCTGTGAACTTAGTTCACGTTCAACGTGGCACGTTGACGCGCGTATTATTAAAACCGTCGCTATAGCAAGGCCGCACATTATTATAAAAAATTTCTAACAGAAAAAGTCTGATGCTCGCCGTACGCACCAAGCATAATATCAGACATTTTGATCCGGCAACTTTCGAGCCCAGTCGTGTTTTATCTGTATACTAATGTAACGCACATCGACTAACATGGACGAAGATACGGTATTGCTCTTGGCACTATTGTTTTATTTAATTATAAACAGAAAAATAAAATGTTGATATTCGGTTAACACAATACGATATGATTACAGGACAGGCAATTTTACTTAAAACATGCCAGATTGATAGTATACCCGAGTAAATTTTTTGCTTTCTATAGATTTATTTTGATAATTTTTATCCTCATGAGTCCACACACATGGATATTTTTCCACCTCTGCAATTAAATCTTCAATTTCGCTCATTTTCATCAAGAATATACCTACGGAACAATAATTCAATAAAAAACACCTATACAGTTTGCGCCGGCGTGCCTGAACAGAAAAATTCTTACGTCCGGCTGAGGTGCCATCCGGTGTGCATCAGAAACGGATGATCGGTCAGAATTTTTCTAACAGTGTGAGGCATCTAATACAAAATGTTTGCACCGAGCGCCTTCCGGCGAGCGTCAGAATTTTTCTGTTAGAAAAAACAATGGTCATTTCTGTTCCCAAAGCGAAAAATGTAACTTCTCTCCGCCATTTTAGTACTCCGAGAGCCAGAATGCATCTGTTATTTGACAGTACAAGCGTTCGACGGAATGACGTCATCGATGACGTCAGGTTGGACGCTGTCAGCACGCTCACCGTGATGACAGCGCTGACTTTGATAATATCGCCATGCGGCACGCATCCGTACAGCCAGTTGCGGTCCGAAATGCGTATCTTATCAATAATATCAAAACCTGAATATCTCTTTAACCTGGGGTTTTAAAAATAATATAGGTAATTATTTCAACATGCATTTTTTTATCAGTACAATAAGTTAAGCTAGTTTTTATAATCTTTTAGTTTTGATTTTTTTTTGGTGAAAATCGCTCTTAGAAAGTGATCATTGTTCAATCAATCAATCATTTTATTGCCAAACCATAATGTAAATAGGATGTTACATAAAATATGAGACCAATGTTATGGACCCTGTCGGGTACGCAAAATAAGGGCTAGGAGAGAGGAAACATAATGTATGATTCATTAAAAATACTCGCAGCTAAATTTAATCTATGAATCTAAATTTTCATATTAAATTTTGTATAAACAATATTGGTATTTTCATTAATATATTCATTAGTATCATAGTAGCATCTATTAATTAGGAACTGTTTCAATTTTCGTATAAATATTGTGTCCTTAGTTTCATTTTTTAATATGTCAGGTAATTTATTATATATTTTTATGGAGGAGCTATGAGTACTTGTGGAATTTATTTTCAATTGGGAAATTGGCAATACTAAATTATTTTTATGTCGCAACGAGTATTTGCATGGTACATCCTCGCGCCTTGTGTATAATTGCTTATATTTCCGAACAAACTTACACATTTCCAAAATATATAAGCTAGGTAAAGTTAATATTTTGTATTTAAGAAAATACGGTCTGCGACTATCAGTCTGATCTATATTTCCTATTATTCGGACCAACTTTTTTTGAAGGATGAAAAGCGAGTTTGCGTCGGTGCTGTTACCCCACAGTATAACGCCGTAGCTCAATCAGGAATGCGCATACGCGTAGTATGTGGTTATTGCTGTTTCTACATCTGTTGTCTTTTTTATTTCGCGCAGTGCATGTGAAAAGCTTGATAGTTTGCACTTTACCCTGTGGACATGTGCTTTCCAATTTAAGTGGGTGTCTATATCTATACCAAGCAATCTAAATTCTTTCACAGATTCTAGAATTGTACCATTGTAGTCAAATTTGAAATTTAATGCAGTTTTTTGATGGGGATGAAAAGTCATTATTTTAGTTTTAGTAAAATTGATTTTAAGATTATGATCGTTCAACCAATTTGATGTTTTAGATAGGAGTAAATTGAGTTTATCGTAAATATCACAACAGGCCTGCGAGCATGGAACTCTCGATAAACAAAATTTGACAGCTGAGATCGACATACTCGATAAAAATCGATAAATTTGACAGATATTCCTAAGGAGTCAAAAGGACAGATGCTTTTGTCAGCAAATAAGACGCAAGTATCTTCTATAACTTTAGGAAGGTCATTGATGTAAATCAGGAACAACAGACATCCGACAACACTGCCTTGAGTGATAAATTCATCCATAGCTGAATTTATCACTTTATAATCAGAGCGCACGTTTGATATATTTTTAGTAGTGCTGTCAAAATGATCAATCTCAACGAACTGCTGTCTATCCTTTAGGTACTCTCTTATAATGTGCGGCCGCGCTTAATAATTCGCGCGTCAACGTGCCACTTATCTTGGTCATGTCTCGCAGTGAGCGCGTACGCGTCGCCCGAGTCGCCGCTGTCCAAGATGGAGGTGGCGTGGAGCGCCGCGGGACGCGCGCCGCCCGCTCCCCCACCCACCGCCTTCCGCATCCCGCCGCCCGAGAGGTACCTGCCCGACTCATCATCATCATCATCATCATCATTTCAGCCGAAACACGCCCACCGTGGGACATAGGCCTCCTCCAAGTATTAGGTCCTTACATATGAAATTTGCGTTTTGTCGTACTGGCCACTTTGATCTCAAATATCTCCTCTATGGTTAGGAATTCTATGCCATATTTTATCGCGATAAATAGACAATATCCACCAACTTCTGCGACGACGACTTTTTTTTACTTTTTCTAAATTATTTACGTAGTTGTAGGTATATGCTGGCTAAACACAGAGTTGATTCCGCTAAAACTTCGACGTCTTTTATTGTTGAAAGTTCGAAAACAACTGAACGCATTGCGAGAGTATAAACACCTCGACGAGCTCACGCGCTTTTTCGCGGCACACGAGCCGAGCCACGAGACGCGAGTGTAAATCTAGTATTAGGATTTTGATCGGGTATTTTATAACGCTGGATTTTCAAACTCCTTGCCTTACGGTAAGCTTTCAAACGACTCACCGGTTTACACATTAATCCCTTCGATTGAATTAATTCGGGTTACCGCTTACCGATATCAAAAACCCTCAAATCGGTTAGCGTTCTGAGCGCTGATTAATTTATGTAAGTTATTTTAGTCCTTACGTATATCGCGTGTAAGTAGATTGCTTTTGCACCGCATATATGCCGAAGGTCGCGACCGAACTCCGGCGTTATTGCACCCGAAATGCTATTTCAATCGCTTGGTGTGCGTGAGGGAAGGGTTACCCTAATCCGAACAGTAAGCGGTTAAGCGTATAAACACTAAAAACCTTTAAGATTAGTTAAAATGTTGTTGTGGATGGCAACCCCATTTTACAGGTTATCGTTATTGTTGGGAAACCTGTTGAACGGCTTACCGAGCCCACTGAGTTACCATACGAATGGGTTACCCTTTTGAACAGCTTAAGCAAATGAACGCGTTTTCCGGTCCCTGATCCATACCGATCGGTCCTGCGCCTCCCGCATCCAGCGGCTTCCCGCGACCTTCACCAGATCGTCGGTCCACCTTGTGGGGGGCCTACTAACACTGCGTCTCCCGGTACGCGGCCGCCACTCGACGACCGCCCCAACGACCGTCAGTCCTGCGAGCGATGCGTCCTGCCCACTGCCACATAATGTTTCCAATCCTTTGGGCTATGTCGGTAACTCTAGTTCTTCTGCGGATTTCATAATTTCTGATGTGATCGCGTAGAGAAGCCCAAAGCATAGACCTCTCTATTACCCTTTGAGTGACTTTGAACCTTCTTACGAGACCGATTGTAAGCGACCACGTCTCAGTTCCGTACGTCATCACTGGCAAAAAACACGAATTGAAGACTTTCGTCTTTAGACATAACGTATCCTCCAACGTACTAATTCAATATTACAAAAGAATTATATAAATTAGCTATGCCCGCGGACTACGTTTCGCCAGGTAAAAATACTAATATCGCTATTAAGAATGGGGGCTGGTGGTAGAGTTTTAAAAAATGTTTTGTTTTAAGTATTTTTTGAAGCCAAATCATTAAAAACAATACCAATAAAATAATTCTAGAAAAGGCCACCCTTATCACCTCGAAGTATAAAAAATAGCCTACAACCTATTCTTAGACCCACCAAATATATACAAAAAATGACATTAAAATCGGCCAAGCCGTTTTGGAGGAGATCGTTAACAAATACTGTGACATGAGATTTTTATATATTAGATGTTTTCACATTGTTGTAGATTGTTGCCAATCGGGCCGAAACCAAATAAGGAACAGTATCCGGTGTTCAACGCTTTAGTGGACAGAGTGAGAGAAGCATTGAGCTTACCAGCAGGTAACAAAACAATTAGTCCTTAAGCATAACTGTAATTTACAACTTTTACACGAATATTCTAAATCTGAAACGTTTCCTCGAAACATTCTCCACAGGAATCAACTGTTTTCGACAAAATCCGTATTCATAGTGATGAAGAACTTCCTGCACTTTCTGTCGATTTAATTTATAGTTCTTTCTTCAGTTGGGTCAAGGAACCAACTGTCAAACTTTTGACCTACCCTGAGAAAGATTCGAGGCATATTTCCGCCATTAAATGAAACCCTACCAATATTTTTCATAATGATTCAGGTGGATTTTTCACACTTTATGAATTATTGTTACGATAACCCGTTTGACTATCCTGAACAGCGCTATTTACAGATGTAGAAAATACAATTGAAGTTTATGACGTTATAGAATTTCAACGACAGTATCATTTTCGCAAAGAAACGATGTTTATAACTTGTTTTCCCTTGTGTTTAATATCAGGGCAATCTCTAGTAAAAGTTTACGCATTCAACTTTTAATGGAACAGGAAATTTTCAAGTAAAGCGTTATATGTATCAAATGCATTAAAGTGTTTATATAAATATACGCAATAGGCAAAAACGGACCACAGATAAAATGCATTCGTTTTTGTGGATTTGATCACATATATTATTATGTTTTACCTTAACTCGATCTTACTCGAGGTTCCTCGAGATTTCTCCAAGGCCTCAAGTTTCAACTAAGAATATCGATTTCGAGGGATTTCTCAAGGACGTTTTTGAGTGCCCTCGACTGAGTCGAGTATTTTTTTATATAGTGGGCCTAGCAAATGACTCCATTCCACCTGATGGTAAGTGGAAGTCGAGTCCAAATGCGAAGATAGCTAGTGCAGGAGTATGAGGAAGTTTCGAGGAACCGTTTTAGAATATGGTTATTAGAATATTGGAAATTAATACCTTGTTTAGATGCCAAAAATATTACAACCTCTTGTACACAAAGTTAACCTAGCTGTCATAGAAAAAGATAACCTATTTAAAACCCTGCCAATTCATAAATATATCAGTCCTTTCTTTTTGATATTATTTTATGTATAGCGTTTAGTCTTTTAATAAATACCTACATGATGCGATACTTTGCTGTCTATTACTGTACAGGTATTTAGGTATGGTATTTACTATGTATATTTTTTATTATTTCCAGATGATTCAACGGATAAAACAGATTCGAGCAGGTCGGAACACGAGCCTCTCCAGCATCCCACAGTGAGGCCACAGGATTTAGCTAAGAAATTGTCTTCTGAAGGTACAAGGTATGAATAGTTTTTTCCCTAATGGAATTGATATTTCCTCTATTTTCTTGTCGGTTTTGGAGTGTACTAATAGAAAATATTTATCTATACCAGAAGATCAAATTTAAACAAGGTCATGTTTTGTTCAGTGCGAAAGTGAGGTTGCCCCAACTTATAAAGGGAGATGCAGTCTGTAATATTGCATTAGACTGTATCGCCATATTCCATATTATATTTCTCCTCGACGAGAGGCCCTACGCAGGTTGTGAGAGAAGCATTCATGTTCGGTAACACCTGCACCGTGTGCTACGAGAGGGTGCTATGCTGCCACTTGAGTCACTTCTTAAACACCGGACAAATCACATCGATAGTTCGGTGGCAGTCGGGAAGGCGAAGGGTGTCTCGTTCCACTTGTTGCACGTGCGACGGATCCCCTGATTCCTCGCTACGATTCAATGTCTGTGTACAGACGCGTGTGTCGATATCCTAAGACGGCACGCCGACACTAACATTAACGAAACACTCTCCCTAAACGGCGGCTCCGTATAGTGCTATCCATCGTAGAAACATCAACTGGGCTGTTCGCTTGTTCACGATATCACAGTAATGTCAGCAGCGGCCGGCGTTGCATTGCTGTTTCGCTTTGAAGACAGGCAGTGAAATTGACATCCTATGTCGCAAGTTGGCGTCCTTGTAGGATTTGCAAGTGTTACAGGAATTATAAGGCTCCTGTAGCCACTTACTATCAAGTGGGCTGTCTGTTTGTTTGCCAACTTGGTAAAATTAAAAAAATAATGTGTTCCATCCCGTCTGGCGATCATGACGAAGTAAGTCAATTATGATCCGTGCCCAGCAATGAGGCGTAAATTGGTTGAAGTGATAACAACATAATGATAAAATAATGATTGTGTGTATGGTATGATATTGATGATGTGTTCCGGTCCACCCGGCCCAGGTCCCGCGGCACGTCCCCTCGCCGTCTGGCGCGGCAGGCCGCCCAGCTGGGATCGCCGCCTCACCATCACGGACACCATCATATGCCACCTGGTTTGTATTTCTTATTTTTTTATCAAAGGAAACATACAGTCTCTTCTCATGCTATAAAATTGTTATGCACATAATAGTTGTTGTTATTTATGAAATAAAATATCCAAATACCAGAATACGACAGGTGACTTATGCATCATGAAATAATAGTTATTAATATAAAATAAATAATAATGTGGTACTGTCAGCTGGTGGTGACGTGATTTGATGCGATTCGTATTGTGCGGTACCGCAGAGAGCGAGGGCGGCGATTGCGCGTCGCTGGGGGAGGGAGGGGACGGAGGGGAGGGCGGCGAGGGCGGCTGGTGGGAGCAGGGCGCGGCGCACGCTCACTCCGCGCCCACGCCGCGCTCCGACGCGCCGCTCTGCTGCCGCTGTGAGTCATACGGGGGGACGGGGGGAGACAGGGGGACCCGGGGGGAGATAGGGGGAGGGCGGCCGGTGGGAGCAGGGCGCGGCGCACGCTCACTCCGCGCCCACGCCGCGCTCCGACGCGCCGCTCTGCTGCCGCTGTGAGTCACACGGGGGGACGGGGGGAGACAGGGGGACCCGGGGGGAGATAGGGGGAGGGCGGCCGGTGGGAGCAGGGCGCGGCGCACGCTCACTCCGCGCCCACGCCGCGCTCCGACGCGCCGCTCTGCTGCCGCTGTGAGTCACACGGGGGGACGGGGGGAGACAGGGGGACCCGGGTGGAGATAGGGGGAGGGCGGCCGGTGGGAGCAGGGCGCGGCGCACGCTCACTCCGCGCCCACGCCGCGCTTCGACGCGCCGCTCTGTTGCCGCTGTGAGTCACACGGGGGGACCGGGGGGAGACAGGTGGAGGGCGGCCGGTGGGAGCAGGGCGCGGCGCACGCTCACTCCGCGCCCACGCCGCGCTCCGACGCGCCGCTCTGCTGCCGCTGTGAGTCACACGGGGGGACGGGGGGAGACAGGGGGAGGGCGGCCGGTGGGAGCAGGGCGCGGCGCACGCTCACTCCGCGCCCACGCCGCGCTCCGACGCGCCGCTCTGCTGCCGCTGTGAGTCACACGGGGGGACGGGGGGAGACAGGGGGACCCGGGTGGAGATAGGGGGAGGGCGGCCGGTGGGAGCAGGGCGCGGCGCACGCTCACTCCGCGCCCACGCCGCGCTTCGACGCGCCGCTCTGTTGCCGCTGTGAGTCACACGGGGGGACCGGGGGGAGACAGGTGGAGGGCGGCCGGTGGGAGCAGGGCGCGGCGCACGCTCACTCCGCGCCCACGCCGCGCTCTGACGCGCCGCTCTGCTGCCGCTGTGAGTCACACGGGGCGACGGGGGGAGACAGGGGGACCCGGGGGGAGATAGGGGGAGGGCGGCCGGTGGGAGCAGGGCGCGGCGCACGCTCACTCCGCGCCCACGCCGCGCTCCGACGCGCCGCTCTGCTGCCGCTGTGAGTCACACGGGGGGACGGGGGGAGACAGGGGGACCCGGGGGGAGATAGGGGGAGGGCGGCCGGTGGGAGCAGGGCGCGGCGCACGCTCACTCCGCGCCCACGCCGCGCTCCGACGCGCCGCTCTGCTGCCGCTGTGAGTCACACGGGGGGACGGGGGGAGACAGGGGGACCCGGGGGGAAACAGGGGGAGGGCGGCCGGTGGGAGCAGGGCGCGGCGCACGCTCACTCCGCGCCCACGCCGCGCTCCAACGCGCCGCTCTGCTGCCGCTGTGAGTCACACGGGGGGACGGGGGGAGATAGGGGGAGGGCGGCCGGTGGGAGCAGGGCGCGGCGCACGCTCACTCCGCGCTCACGCCGCGCTCCGACGCGCCGCTCTGCTGCCGCTGTGAGTCACACGGGGGGACGGGGGGAGATAGGGGGAGGGCGGCCGGTGGGAGCAGGGCGCGGCGCACGCTCACTCCGCGCTCACGCCGCGCTCCGACGCGCCGCTCTGCTGCCGCTGTGAGTCACACGGGGGGACGGGGGGAGACAGGGGGAGGGCGGCCGGTGGGAGCAGGGCGCGGCGCACGCTCACTCCGCTCCCACGCCGCGCTCCGACGCGCCGCTCTGCTGCCGCTGTGAGTCACACGGGGGGACGGGGGAGGAGACAGGGGGAGGGCGGCCGGTGGGAGCAGGGCCACAGAATATATAATAGTACTTTATACAGAACGGCCACTCACCTCCCCGCACTCATTTCAAATACCTCATCCCACCCCGCACTTCGTTGTAGACATCACTGACACGTAAACAAGGGCGCGTGCGATCGCTCGGGCGAATACGCGAGCGCCGGCCGATAACAGAGACAGCGCTGTGCAGGTAAAAGAGAAGGCAGTCGCTGCACTCCTCGCGTCATTTCGATTGATAACCGCGCACTCAGCCCTACTAGATTCCACGCACACATTTGCGCGTGTCCAAACGTCATTTGCTTAGTAGTAGTAATAGGTAATTGATTTGCGAATGTTGTATGGAGTGTCCGGGGTGTGGCAGGGCGTTAAAAATGAGTTTGAGATATATTAGGTCCTTACATATGAAATTGGCGTTTTGCCGTACTGGCCACTTTGATCTCAAATATCTTCTCTATGGCTAGGAATTCCAAATTCAAATTTATACAGCTACTTACTCATGTATGTGTTTCGAAAATTATAATTCACTTGTTTTTTCCTCAATTATTTTGGACTTTTCAATCAATTGTTTTGTTTTTAACTTTTTTGCAGTCAATTTTTGCTTGGTTTGGCTGGTTCGGCAGGGTTCAGGAATTGCGATGAGCGCTTGCGATTATTGTACAGGATTCACTTTTCATCACAAGTAATGATTCGATTTAAAATCCCTTCATTATTGTGCCGGTTGAGTAATGCAACGCAGCAGTCAACGCGCGTTTGTTGATTTGCTTTACTCAATTCGTGAGGTACCCACCTTTCAAGTTTTTTTTCACCTTCCCAATTTGCTTCAAGTGGATTAAAACAGTTTTATCACTAACACCGCAGCTTGCAGCTAACTCGGACGTGGTTTGCGATGGATCCGCTTCCACAATAGCCTTCAATTCTTCTTTATCAACTTTGGTCTCCGTTTCCGGCCGTCCACGGGGTTTGTTGTGCAGGTCGAAATTTCCAGAACGTAAACGTTGGAACCAAAAACGCACAGTGTTTTCTTATGCGGCACCGTGGCCATACACATCATTAATTCTTCGAGCCGTTTCTGGTGCCACGGTGGAACTCGTACTCGTAAATAACGCGATATTTCAAGGTTTCCATTTTGTAAGCAGAGTGACGTGAAGAAAAAAGAAACAATTGAGGAAAAAACAAGTGAATTATAATTCTCGAAACACAAATACACGAGTAAGTAGCTGTATAAATTTGAATTTGGAATTCCTGACCATAGAGGAGATATTTGAGATCAATGTGGCCAGTACGACAAAACGCCAATTTCATATGTAAGGACCTAATATATCTCAAACTCATTTTTAACGCCTTGCCACACCCCGGACACTCCATACAACATTCGCAAATCAATTACCTATTACTACTACTTAACACACACAACTGACACATACTCACATACACACGCACGTACACATAAACACACACACACACACACACACACACCACACACACTCACACACATACACACACAGAGAGAGTGAAAGACATGTCTTAATGTCTTGTCCATGTGTTTAATATTTGAGTTTCATAGTATTATTGAATCTGTTTATCTCGTTGAATTGTTCTAGTCTACATAATAAGATATCGTAATAAGAGCGGATCTCCCGACCGCAGGCATTTTGCCTGAACGGAAGGACCGAAGTGTGCAATAGTTTATAGTATAATACAAGGCTACCAATAAATAATTTGGAAAAATAAAAATAAAACGGTTGCGGTGTTCCGGGCGGCAGGCGCGGAGTGCGGCACGGCCGTGGAGCAGTACAGCGACGAGGAGCTGGGGCTGTGCGTGATCGCGCTGGCCACGTTCGTGCACCGCGAGCCGGCCGCCGCCGCCGCGCTGCTGCCCGCGCTGCTGCACGCCGTCAGCCGGTCGGTGGAACCTCGACCGAGCGGTCGCGCCGCCCGGAGCTCACGCCCGCTTTCTATATTCAAAAAGCGACTCGTCTCCGCTATCGTCACAGCTCCCGTGCGTCCCCACCGAGGGGCTCGAGCCCACCCCATGTTTTTTTTTTTTTTTTTTTAAACTTAATAAGTCCGACTACTCCACTCTGTATCTAGGGTGAGTTGCGCATCACCTAAAGTGTAACTATCCTACACGTTTATATATAATACGCACACGCTTATACATCATATATATATTTATGCTCATACATACCTATTATATTCCTATTACATTGTATACTTTACATATTACAGATTTTTGTTATTATTTATATTATGTTTTAACATACATTAATTATATATTACATTATATTTTAACATTAAAATATATTATGTATGTTGTATTTTTATTATTATTAATTTGTTCGTACGGCCGGCTCAAAAAGTAGACAAACATTTTAGTTCCATGTCACACCAACCATTAACAATGAAATATAGGTGTAACCATACTAAATAAATGAATAGTTGGTGTGACATGGCACCAAATTTGCTAAAAGATTGCTATCCACTCTCGGAGCCGGCTGTACATATTCGATATTTTTATACGTGTTCTTAACTATTAACTTAACTATGTCCATATGTTTGTAGCCCACCCCATGTTAGGGCGATCAGGCCTCGGTCAACCGCGCTGGCCCGGTGCCGATCGGTCGACTTCACACACACCATTGAATTTCTTCGCAGACGTATGCAGGTTGCCTCGCGACGTTTTCCTTCACCGGAGGAGCGTCAGACAAATGTACATATGAAATTCGAAAACGAAAAACGCATTGGCGCATGACGGTCTCGAACTCGGACCTCCCGATCGGAAGGCGAATGCCGAGTCCACAGCGCCACCGACGCTCTCGTCTTCGCTATGTACAGTTAAATTTTGAAATTTTATCTCTATGGAAAATGGAAAATAATATGTCAATATAAAACTGTCCGTCCGTAGCAAAAACGAGTCGTCTTTGAATTTGGAGACCGGGCTGATCGATCGCGGGCCGACGTGAGACGTAGTCGATGTGCCGAGAAGATTATGCCGCTAATTTGGCATAATTCATATCTTAAAACTTTGTCGTGTACTGGTACAGTCGGTCAAAAATTGGCTCCCTGCCCTGAGGTTGAAATTTGAAGTCATGTCATAAAACAACACAGTTGACTTTCCTTTGCGATAACATACTGACGCTTGCCAAAGTTACCTTAAAGAGGACGCGTTCAGAGCCTTCGTGCGACGTGCAACTTTTCCGCTCTAACCCCGTTCAATACCTTAGAGCGTGACGCTCGGGTGAAACAACCGGCCCGTTCAAGACCTTTAACTGTCAGAGCAAGATACAACCGAACAATAATCGAATTTGATGGTTGTAAAACGTTCTGACATTTATTACTGAAAAACACAAGTCTGCCTAATGAAAACTGAACCTGTCATTTTTTCAAGTTGCTACACTGATACAATGTTCCTTTGTAGTTGAACGTGGTAATTTTGATACTCTATAATAAACTTGATACTTTGTAATTTAACTTTAGGTTTTGGTATAAAAGCACAAATCTGAAACAATATATGAGAAAGTCGAAATTTTAAAGGAGTATAGTCATGAGGTGTTGAAAATCTCTCCATATCATCGTGACCTTAACCCAATACTTAGAAGTCATTCATGGAGTTAAGGCAAGCACTAGGTTGCAAACAAAAACATGTCTGTGTCAGCAGAGGAACTAGAAGAAATAAAAAAAAAGCTTTTTATAAAAAATACAAAGCATTTGCTTCACTAAAAATCAGTACAAGAGCAGGAATAGGATCACGGAAAAGATGAAGCAATTTATAATAAGCGTCAATGATGATGAATCAAGCAGCTCAGACTAATCAGATATGAGTCTTGAATATTTGGAATCTGATTGTTATTACAGTGAATAAAATAACATATTTTTGATTCTTTATGTACTTTTTTTGCCTTCTCCATTTTTTTTTAATTTCTTGCGTTTTGCTAGGCTCAGCTTTTAGAGTCTGACACACGAAACATGAACCTGTCATTTTTTCAAGTAGCAACACTGATACAATGTCCCCATGTAGTTTAGTTCAACATGGTGAGATACTTTGTAATAAACAATTTCATAATATTTTTTCTTAATTTCTGTCGAAATATTACAGATATTAAGTAATTTTAACATTCATGAAATCCAAATACAGCAATTTCTTATAAAAGGATCATTGTTGGAAGCTCATTGAAACTAAACATTACCTAATATTTAATCTAAAAAAGTATAAACTCCTTTTTTTCCTACTATATTCAAGGAAAAAAAGACAATCCTTTCACAAATTTAACATTCTAAATTACTACATAAATAAAAAAATATTAGAATATTTCAAGTATCAAAATGTATTTTACCTTCTGTAGAAAGTATTACCAGAGCTAGAATTTTTGAATTTGCCGCTTTTTTCCAAGCTCATGTTTCGTGTGTCAGACTCTATTAGCCATATTTTAAGATTGGATGATATTGCGGCCTGTATCTTTTACGTCATCAGTTAGAAAGAGAAAGAAATGAAAAAATATGAAAGAGGAAGTTAAAGATATTATTGCTGCAAGGCGTTCAAAACCCTCAGGGTGAGTTAAAAAACAACCCAACAACTACACTCCAAGGTACTGAACGCGCTCCAATATTTTTTTTAATACGCAAAGGTTTCTCAAAACTGGTACACTACTTTCTTGGCCGACCATACATACAAGAACCATACAGAAAAAGGTGTCTGGAACTACACACAACCAGGCGAGCGGTTCGCTCGTTAATCCACTTTGTTATGCTAGGGCTCCATCTGCGTAAATGTTAGTGTTAGCGCCTGCGTCGTAATACGCGTTACTGAATGCGTTAATAGCTAAACGTGGGGGGCACGCACATCTGCGGAGTTTGATACGAAAACTATTAACTTTTTTTTTATTGCAGAAACTTGGCAAACAAGCAAACTGCCCACCTGATGGTAATTGGTAACAGTCACATATAATACATGTGGCTCTTGTGAGATTCGCAGCAAAACTGCAACCCCCACAAGAACCACAGTGTACGTTGCCAACTTGTGACACAAGATGTCAAGTCACAGTACCCAGTAATTTCACTGCCATATCTTACCCTTCAAACCGAAACACAGCAATGCAAGCACTGCTGCTTTGCGGTAGAAATAGGTAAGACGGAGGTACCTAAGCAGACGACCCTGGTACAATCTCCCTCCAGTAAAAGGTCTGACGCCACTAACAATGCCCCACAGAAATTAGCGCGTTGCGCTGTTGGTCACTCTGTGTAGTGTCAAAATTAGGCCGTATAATAACGCGCAAGGGCGCAGGTGGAGCCGTAGCATTAAGGGAAATTAATGACGTGAGTATACGCGATACAGGGTGGTGCAGATGGGAAGCTACTCGTGGCAGGCGGATACCAACACGCGGCTGCCCGGCAGCGCTGTATTCGTTGCGCATCAATTCCTGCGCTGCGTGCTGCACCAACTGGCGCCCAACAACGTGTTCCTGCAGATCTTCCTGCTCAGGACGCCAGGTTGGATATTTTCTATATAATAAAAAAGATATAAATGTTTATGCGTTGACGTGAACACCTATACCACTCTTTTGTACCATACACACATTTAGCAACAGCAACTTCATCATTGACGTTCAATGACGTCACTTATCTTGGAGGGCAACCATTGGACGAAGCACTGAAGTGAACAGCGCAGCGATCGCCGGTTCAAAAATTTGAAATATATGGTCGTTATTTCTGATGTGATCACGTAGAGAAACCCCGAGCATAGCCCTCTCCATTGTCTGAGAGTCAAAATCAAAATATAATGATTAACAAAATATGATATACTAGCTTTCTTTCAGAAAGCAGTATTTTTGTTTTCCCGTGGGAATTTTTTTAGGAAATTTACCCTATACCCGTAGGAAAATTACCCTATGTCCTTCCCCTGGTCTCGAACTATCCCTATACCAACTTTCATCAAAATCGGTTCAGTAGTTTCGAAGCCTATTCAATACAAACAAACCAACAATCAAATCTTTCCTCTTTATGATATTAATATAGATTTACTACAAGAATGTAGGATAAATATTTTTTGTGTGAATATTTATCTGCGTACTAGCATTTTCAAAGGTTTATAAAAATCTGTCAATCCTATTACGTATCAACATCGAATTTTGAAGTTTTTACAGATAGTTCGAATATTGAAAGCTAACAAAGATTCAAGACAATCAATAACCTACCTTACCTACCTCTACCTTAATTTTATATTTTCTTTACAGAAAAACAACGGGCGATGTTCTTCAAAAGTATCGCCCAGGCGTTCGTCGACTTCAACGAGCTGTATCCGTGTGGGCCGCTGCAACTTGTGGTCGAACATCTCAACTCCAAGAAAACGCTTCCTATCGATGTAAGTGACATTGAAGGATTTTATTGTTGATATCATGCAAAATAAATTGAAAAATACCTAAATCAATAAAGAAAAACTTCGTCTCGAGCAGGGATCAAACCCGAGTCTATAACATAAAGAAAATTCTCTCTGTATTGTACCACCAGTACCATTACTATTGTCTCTCAGGGTGAATTGATTGATAATCATATTTTTGGCAACACCAACTCATAGATTCCCCAATTGACAGCAACGCATCAAAAGTTTCAACCGTCATTTTATAATATTTGAAGAATCTTTTGGATATTGTTTTAACTGAGCATGCTTCGCATGAGAATATCCATTCTTAATCGATCCGAAATAAAGGGATGGACCTAGTATGCTCCATTAAAACGTTTTCTCCTTTCTTAAATTTGTGTGAATAATAACACAGCATAATCTTAAAATATTAGCTTCCTGAATTTCCGAGTAACAAACGCAAGAATTAACGCACACCGTGTGCGTTAATTCGGTGGCTAAGTTCTCGGCGGATATTTTATTTACGATTCAGGGAGTTATGTACGAGTAACAAGGGCTCGTCTGTGCAGGCTTTTAAAGCGACTGAAGCTAGTTTACAGTGCACGCTAACGCCCGCAAGATCGTCTCAACGCCTCTATAATGCTACCGCTCCACCTGCGTCGTAATACCTTAATAAACGTAATAATTTTGACATCGCAGTCATGTAGCTGAAAGTTAAGGGTTGTTGTTAGTGGCGTTTGACGTTAATAGCTTGCAGTAAATTCCGCAGAGTCAACCAGTGTTTTGGACGCTATTTTTAACTCATATTACGACACTCACAGTAAAGCAGGCGGAACTCTAGCATCATAAATTAAAAAAAAATAAAGCTCAATTTTTAACGACGACGGTACCGGAGTCTGTTTCGATGATAATTGAAAGTTGCAGGAAGTCCTTAAATACGGGTAGGGTGAGGTCGGTCGGCTTGGAGATCCTTCAAGCTGTGGGTATCTCTCGGCTTTGATTTGATGATGGTGTTGCTCACGTGACAGAATAAACAGTGGACGCGATACGACAATATTTCTACTAGGAGCGCTGGACGACGAAATGTTTCCTAGTGGGGGAATATTGCATTAGTTTTTGCATGAGAATTTGGTGACAGCGGTCCCCATAGTAATATTGTCGTATCGCATCTCCACTGTTATTCCGTTCCGTGGTGCATCGTGTAACGAGCGCATGGTACGCAGCAAATGAGCGTGATCGCGGGCAACATGGCGATGTACCTGGAGTGCCTGGCGCCCGAGGCGCTGGGCCCGGTGGCGGCGTGCGCGCCGCTGCTGCAGCAGCTGGAGGCGCTGCTGCGGGCCGTGGCGCTGGCGCCGCACCACCTGGACGACGCCGCGCCGCTGCTGCGGGCCGCCGCGCAGCTGCTGCGGCTGCCCGCCGCGCCGCTGCACAAGGTGCGTGTGTGTGCTGCAGCAGCTGGAGGCGCTGCTGCGGGCCGTGGCGCTGGCGCCGCACCACCTGGACGACGCCGCGCCGCTGCTGCGGGCCGCCGCGCAGCTGCTGCGGCTGCCCGCCGCGCCGCTGCACAAGGTGCGTGTGTGTGCTGCAGCAGCTGGAGGCGCTGCTGCGGGCCGTGGCGCTGGCGCCGCACCACCTGGACGACGCCGCGCCGCTGCTGCGGGCCGCCGCGCAGCTGCTGCGGCTGCCCGCCGCGCCGCTGCACAAGGTGCGTGTGTGTGCTGCAGCAGCTGGAGGCGCTGCTGCGGGCCGTGGCGCTGGCGCCGCACCACCTGGACGACGCCGCGCCGCTGCTGCGGGCCGCCGCGCAGCTGCTGCGGCTGCCCGCCGCGCCGCTGCACAAGGTGCGTGTGTGTGCTGCAGCAGCTGGAGGCGCTGCTGCGGGCCGTGGCGCTGGCGCCGCACCACCTGGACGACGCCGCGCCGCTGCTGCGGGCCGCCGCGCAGCTGCTGCGGCTGCCCGCCGCGCCGCTGCACAAGGTGCGTGTGTGTGCTGCAGCAGCTGGAGGCGCTGCTGCGGGCCGTGGCGCTGGCGCCGCACCACCTGGACGACGCCGCGCCGCTGCTGCGGGCCGCCGCGCAGCTGCTGCGGCTGCCCGCCGCGCCGCTGCACAAGGTGCGTGTGTGTGCTGCAGCAGCTGGAGGCGCTGCTGCGGGCCGTGGCGCTGGCGCCGCACCACCTGGACGACGCCGCGCCGCTGCTGCGGGCCGCCGCGCAGCTGCTGCGGCTGCCCGCCGCGCCGCTGCACAAGGTGCGTGTGTGTGCTGCAGCGGCCGGAGGCGCCGCTGCGGGCCGTGTCACCACCTGGACGACGCCGCGCCGCTGCTGCGGGCCGCCGCGCAGCTGCTGCGGCTGCCCGCCGCGCCGCTGCACAAGGTGCGTGTGTGTGCTGCAGCGGCTGGAGGCGCCGCTGCGGGCCGTGGCACCACCTGGACGACGTCGCGCCGCTGCAAAAGGTGCGTGTGTGTGCTGCAGCGGCTGGAGGCGCCGCTGCGGGCCGTGGCACCACCTGGACAACGCCGCGCAGCTGCTGCGGCTGCTTGCCGCGCCGCTGCCCGCCGCGCCCCTGCACAAGGTGCGTGTGTATGCTGCAGCGGCTGGAGGCGCCATGGCACCACCTGGACGACGCCGCGCCGCTGCACAAAGTGCGTGTGTATGCTGCAGCGGCTGGAGGCGCCGCTGCGGGCCATGGCACCACCTGGACGACGCCGAGGCGCCGCTGCTGGAGGCGCTTGTGATTGTATTATTTCACATGCTTCGTACCTAGTATTTATTGTTTTTTGTTGACCACCTCTGTGATTTCGTGGTTAAGATCACCTGGTATTTATCTGGAGGCCCTGGGTTCGATCAAAAGTTTTGCTGCATGGCTTGGTTGGTGGTAAGATTTCTGAGGCCGCCTGGTTAGCTACAACTGTCTTACTAAAGTTTGTCGCCATAACAACAATGCTTATTTCATTGTTTGTGTTCCGACAATTAGAGGAAAGATAGTCAGTTCTTCACACGTCGAGGAGTCCAGGTGAAGCTCGCTTTCGGCTTCGACCTTATCATCACATAGCTTTATCTTCATCAGGTAAGATGAAGGCCATGAGCTTTCCCTTCTTCTCTTTTGTCCTCGCCTTGTCCCGTTTTTCGGGGTCGGACTTTCCCTGTTGTATATAAAAAAATACTACTAATTCCTAATTCCTCCAGAGTATTCTGGAGCCGATATCGAAGATCATCAGCTACAGCGTGCAGAACTTCGTGGTGAAGCTGAGCGTCCTGTGCGAGCTGTCCGTGGTGTGCATGCGCGCGTTCACGCGGGACCGGGATAAACTGCTTGTATGTCGCGTGCTGGTCTACGAGCTGGTGCAGGCGCTGCGGACCAAGAACACCGTGCCCGACGACAACCTGTTCATACTGATGCAGTACGTGCTGCAGGGTTAGTGACGATCAGATTATTACATACGAACAGATGATTACATAGGCAGCCAAGCTCCTTGATCCACTTACAAGGTAATTATCCAAGGCACTTAATTCAATACGCGACGCGGGCGCAACTTCCGTCTTGCGCAGCGTAACCGACGGCCTCTCAATACGCGGGCTCGACGGCGACCCCTTTTTATTCAATTTAAAGAGGTTCCGAGACGGTCAAACGGCTTGAATCAAGTACGTAGAATTTTGCTTGAGGCAAGCATGCTTGAACGTTTACAAAGCTTGCTTGATGCTTGAGTCAATGCTTGTTACGTGCTTGGCCGTGCTTGATGCGATTTTATATTTTTTGCTTGACGCGATGGCTTGACACTACGTGTTGATAGTGTTCGCGACCGGCTTGATCAAGCATAGGCCAGTCGCGCGTTAGCAACCAATCATGGCGGACGACTCTTTGCCAGGCAACAGCAAAAAAATAATAATAACGAGCAACAGAACGAAAAAGAGTTTCTATTATTATTGATATCATTGTATCGAGACGCGCCAGAACTTTGGAAAGTGAAATTACCATTTTACTATGATAAAAGTAATTGACACCAAATACGTTTCTTTTTCTTCATTTTGTTTAAACTTAATGTTGATGTAAGAGCTAATAGCGCTTTGTACCTGCTCGACCACCTAAGCGGACGATCGGTTACGAAATGAATTAAAGTGCCCCTAGCTTGGCTCAAGCGGCTTGACGCGCACCACGTTGCTTGATCAAGCAAATACGTGCTTGTTTCAAGCCGCTTGACCGTCTCGGAACCTCTTAAGATAATTAGGTTACAAATAATTCGCGACGCGGGCCGGGCGCATTTCACTCTTGCGCAGCTGTCAACGACCTATCCAAGTGCGTGCTCGTACGCGACTCCTTTTCGGGAGGGGGATCTAGCGCGTGCCACAGATTCCGAACACGGCCTATTACCGAATCTTTTTTTTTATTGCTACTAAGTTGGCAAACAAGCAAACTGCCCACCTGATGGTAAGTGGTAACAGTCACCTATAATACACATGTGGCTCCTGTGAGATTCGCAGTAAAACTGCAACCCCCACAGGAACCACAGTGTAAATTGCCAACATGTGACATCAGATGTAAAGTCACGGTACCCAGTAATTTCACTGCCATATCTTACCCTTCAAACCGGAACACGGCAATGCAAGCACTGCTGCTTTGCGGCAGAAATGGGTTAGACGGAGGTACCCATGCACACGACCCTGGTACAAAGTCTCCCTCCGATATCTCATGATATCATAGTGCAAGACGAAAAATACGACTTCCGGTCAGATTTGTGATCATTTGTTCATTATTTAATGATGACATCATTGAAATTATGCCATAGTGATGATATCATTGGAGATTGATAATAGGAAATGCAGCATTTCATGACTTCTTTTTCTCGAATTTATACCATGCCATACGATGAAAGATCAATAATTGACCTGCAGAGCTAGTCCTAGATTTTTTAAGCTTAAGATTTTTTTATACTGCTACTCGTATGCAGGCTGCCCACCTGATAGTAAGTGGTTACAGGTCAGTAGCCTATAGTACATGACAATGTGGTTCCTGTATGACTTGCAAATCTACAACAACCCCTAAAAGGACACCGATGTACAGTCACGGAATCAGAATGTTTAGCAGGTTAAAGTTTTTTTAATTTTGTTGTATTATTAAAACAAATGAGCGGAACACAACAGACTGTCAAAATATTATTCGATCGTGTGTTGGTATTACGAGTAACGAATAAATGATTCTGAGTATACGATTGAATATAAATAACGTATGTATATATAACTGTCAACCTTTTTTTTGGGGGGGAGGAAATGCGTGACCGTACCGTATTCGCCGTTGGCTAGACGGTGAGCGCGTGTGGGCCTCTCACAGCAGAGTTCTAGGCCTACCCACTAAAAACCCGCTATGTTCTCCCTGCCCTAGTGTGCGCGCGTGTCTACAATGCGATCTTTGACTGGACGTTGTCTACTTTTGATATCATAAATTACAGTTCGCAGCCTGTTTTAACCTTTGAACCAGAACACGGCAATACATCCATGCAGACGATTCTAGTACAGAGTTCCCCTCTGGTAAATAGTAATGTTATAAATGGACAATAAAAGTAGTATTTGCCGTGATCCTCTCTCCCCCACGTGTGATTGGGTGAGATTCGGGCCTACTCTCCCCCCCCCCCCCCTTCCCTCCATACCTGAAGTAATTAATGGATGCTTCCTAACGAAGTATTCTTTTCGTAGTGCTGCTTCGAAATTACAAGAAAAACTTACTACCCTTTAGTAATCTTATACGGGCTTTGGAGGGGTTTGCTCCATTTTCAAATTAATTGCTGGTAGTTTGAACACCCTATAAGAGAAATTGCTGTACGATTTGTCCCAAAGAAGGTCGAAGAAATGGTTGCATATCGTAGCATATTTGAAAAATGATGATTCAGATTTTGGTGACGAGCGAGTGTGCTCCTCGGGGATAGAAGTGTCTACCTTGGGCAGATTTGAATCCTTCGCTTCATTCATCAGGATTCTTACCATAATTAACTAGGAATCCTTCATTTCGCTACAGATTCAGTATACTGCCCGTGATATAAATCAACGCATCATCTCGCCTTGGTGCTTAATCTACTATTATAATTGGGATGATGACTGAATTCTAATTTTAACGTCTCGTCATTAAATATTAAAATACCTTGGAAAAAGATACAGTTTTGTGAAATTAGAATTAAAATCGGCTTAGAAATACATTAGATACAAGCATTTTAAGTTGTTAATTTGAAGGCGATTAGACAGAGAGATCCGACATCAACCGTGACGTCATAGTTGAGTACGGTCATATAACTCCTTGTAAATTGGCGTTTTGCTAGAAAGAGATGGAGAAAAATCTTTAATACCTTATATCTTGGTTGTTTTTATAGTTATTCCAAATCTGATTTTTTCTTTCTGTTTATTATATGAATGAGCTTCTATTAAAGCAAAAAAAATTTTTTAGTCATCTAGCCAATTAGCGACGTTGAGCGTGCTCCGTGTGTGTAGGGCACGGCTGCACGCTGGTGCTGCCGCCGCAGCTGGCGGCGGGGGCGGGGGCGGGGGCGCTCCTCGCGGCCGGCGCGGACGCGCGCGAGCTGGGCGCCGGCGCCGTGGACTGCATGCGGCCGCACCTGCCCGACATGATCGACCTGCTGCAGGACCCCAACCTGCTCAACAAGATCAAGGCGAGCGAGACCGACGCACGGACACACACACACACACACAGAGTGTCACACAGACACACCGTTACAGTGCGTGCTAGTTAAACTGCGCGAAACCTGGATGTAGTCTGAGTGCCTAGTGCGAGCTCTACTCGATCGCACGCATCAAACGCGTTAACGCGAATTTTTATGGAATTAGAGCAGCATAGCTGCTATGGAATGAGACAGCTTCATCTAGTGACTACTAGATGGCGCTGCGCTAATTCCATACAAATTCGCGTTTACGCGTTCGATTCGTGTGATCGAGTGAAGCTCGATAAAACTCGCACTCCGCACACTAACTGGGAACTTTTATCTACAATTAAATTTTCAACTACGCCGCTTTTTACTTAACTCTATCGTATTAATTTCTTAGCCGGCGGGTGACCGGCAACACAATTTGCAAAATACATCAAAACAAAAAATATGGACGTATCTTGGAAAATAATGCGCGTGTACTTGATTTATTAATTTATATGATTCTTTTATAAAAAAAATTAAATGAACTGTCTGGGATTTTGCACTAAGTATTTAATTAACACGAACATACCAAGTGAAGTTTTCAGCTATGGCTGAATGGCCAAACCCGAAACTATAATAATATGTAATAACCGTTCAAATATAGTAAAAAAGAAATGAAAAAATTGTAAATATAACATACATTATTATTTTTTTATCACCCTGGAAAACTTTAGGGACGCTTCAGGACACATCCAATATTATGTAAATAATAAAAATATATGAAAAAAAAAAAATTCTGCAATTAAAAAATAACCTTGTGTGAGCTCCTAATGTTTGCTAATTATATATCCCGAATGGATCAACTCTGTTTAATGACGTCGTTCAATGACGTAACTGAAAATCTTTCAGGACCAAATTCGGTCTTTTGTAGATGTCCTTGACGTAATAAAGTCATTGCGATTGTAACCCTTTAACGAATATTGTACGAAATGCGGGGATTGGAATGTTTCTCGTGTGCAGGGCCAAGTGTCCAAGTCGATAGTGAACCGCAACCTGATCTGCCTGAACGAGGACACGCTGGGCGCCATCGTGAAGGGCGGCATCGCGCAGTACGTGGCCATGGAGCTGGCGCTGGAGGGCAGCCGCGCCCGGACCGATAGACCGCATCGCCATCCCTGGTTGATGCCCACCCCGCCGCAGTACGTATGGGGGGGGGGGGGGGTTTAGTTAACAGTTTTTCACGTAAACCCGCGCTATATTAGCCTTGTAGTATGACATTACATGAATAAAATGTAAGGGTTCCCTTCGATTTTAATGGGATCCCATAAACAGATCCTGACTGTGGTGCCAATGAGACCACCCCAGGAGTATATTCCATCAAATATAAAATAATTTTGAAAGTCGGTCCTTAATTGGCGGAGTAATCGGGTAACATACACACGAAAAAAAAAACCTACGCATGAAATTGAGAACCTCCTTCGTTTTTAAAGTCGGTTAAAAATTCCTACACAGAAAAAAAATATACAAAAAATAAAAACCGACTTCAAAAACACTGAAAAGTTAAAAATAATATAAGAATAGGTACAGACAACATCACACTTTTATAATGAAGTCGGTGCCAAACGATGATCTCCTAGAAAGTTAAAATTTGTCACTGTACTTATTCTTATATTATTTTTAAATTTTCAGTGTTTTTGAAGCCACTTTTTAATTTTTTGTATAATATTTTTTTATTTTTAACTTTTTAGTGAATGAAATCTTTTTAGTGAAAGAAACCCTAATACAATACCACCTAACCTTCAGGGTTTCCCTCGATTTTTATGGAATCCCATCATCAGATAATGCCTTTGGTGACCTTGGGACAACCGCAGGAGTATACTCTATTGAATTAAAAAATAATGTTGAAATCGATCCACAATTGGCGGAGTCATCGCGTAACATACACACAAAACACGTCGGACGCACCTAAGATTTAAGGGTTTTCCTCGATTATTATGGGATCCCATTATCAGATCCTAACTTTGGTGACCGCGGGACCACCCTCGGAGTATAGCCATATAACCACCGAAAGCGCTATCTGCAGTCCTTAATGAAGACAGAATTTGAAGTAGACTATCAGAAACCAGCAATTGCGATAGTGGCATCGTTCCCAGGTGCCGCGACGTCGCGGAGTGCGTGAGCCGGGTGCGGCTCGTGTCGTGGCTGGTGGCCGGCGCGCTGTGCAACGCGCGCGGCGCCCGGGCCCTGCACCAGCCCGTGCCGCAGGACGCCTCCTGCCACGTGACCGACCACCTGCAGGTCGGTGCCGCCGCCGCCGGTCCCCCCGCACCCCGCACCCCGCACCCTGCACCGGCCCGTGCCGCAGGACGCCTCCTGCCACGTGACCGACCACCTGCAGGTCGGTGCCGCCGCCGGTCCCCCCGCACCCCGCACCCCGCACCCCGCACCCCGCACCGGCCCGTGCCGCAGGACGCCTCCTGCCACGTGACCGACCACCTGCAGGTCGGTGCCGCCGCCGGTCCCCCCGCACCCCGCACCCCGCACCCCGCACCCCGCACCGGCCCGTGCCGCAGGACGCCTCCTGCCACGTGACCGACCACCTGCAGGTCGGTGCCGCCGCCGCCGGTCCCCCCGCACCCCGCACCCCGCACCCCGCACCCTGCACCGGCCCGTGCCGCAGGACGCCTCCTGCCACGTGACCGACCACCTGCAGGTCGGTGCCGCCGCCGGTCCCCCCGCACCCCGCACCCCGCACCCCGCACCCCGCACCGGCCCGTGCCGCAGGACGCCTCCTGCCACGTGACCGACCACCTGCAGGTCGGTGCCGCCGCCGCCGGTCCCCCCGCACCCCGCACCCCGCACCCCGCACCCTGCACCGGCCCGTGCCGCAGGACGCCTCCTGCCACGTGACCGACCACCTGCAGGTCGGTGCCGCTGCCGCTCTTACGAGTCGCCGCTGTTACGAGCGACATATGGGTCGGTCTCAAGGTCAACGTGTAAATTTTGGCGTGTTGCTGTGTGTGTAAAGTGACAGGGCTATAAAAAAAATACAAACCATTTTAGTTTACGGACACATTTTTCTAGTTTTGTTTAAATTACATCTTAAATTCGACCTGGAAACGATCATCAATTAAACTCTGGCCACTATATTATGACGGAATTATTTTTGTATTTTTAAACTCTTCATTTTTAGGCAAGACAAAGGTAATTAATAATCACCTATGGCAGAATAGATTTAGGTTCATTTGCTTTACGGACAATTGAAGAAATACAAAATTAAAAAAAAAAATACTTTTAAAATGTATAATTATCATAATATGACTTTTACGGTGGATGGTAATTATATTTTGAATGTTTTTTGCCTATCGTACAAGGTTACTTTTGAAACAGGAGCCAAATTTTGAGACGTTGTTCAGATCCGCAAAATGAACAACTTTAACTATACAGGGTGTCCCAAAAAATAGTGTCAAGCGTAAGTCCAGAGTTAGAGCACCTCTTGAAGTACCCGAATCACCCCCATGTATGTTCCGCGATTATTCGTAGTTTTCGAGTAATAATTTTTTTTCTGACTTTTTGAAAATTTTGATCCAAAGAATTTAAAAATTTTAAATAAAAAAAAGTAGAACATATTTTAATGTTTTTCTTTTTGCCACTGAATCATCTTTAGTGCTTCTTTTATGTCTAAAATAATCAGCTTCGTAACTTTAGTGGAAATTTAGAAAACAGTAGTGAAAAGTCAAAATTTGAATGTTAGTGAATAATTACTTAAAAATTCATCTTTAAATTAAAAATCTAAACAGGCGAATTCATGGTTTCTAAGTATATGTAAAAACTTCTCTAGACTCTCTGCTTTCATAATCATTTAAAAAGAGAAGTACTTAATAGGGCTACTTTGGCTTAAATCGGCAATCAAAGACAGCGAGGTGAAAATTTCATAAATTTTACCAAATTCCTATCAGATGATAAAAAAAATATCTGGTCTTTTTATAATTTCTAAGGTTCAGATTAATTACAATTTAGCAAAAATTAACTACATGAAACCCATATTTAAATATTTTTCTCGCGGATCACATCGGTTGTAGTGTTGGATGTAACGCAGTACTTACCTGCTAAAAAATTGCCCGAGTGAGAGACCGCATTATTGCTATCTCTCTCACTCTCATTGGCGAAATGGATAACTGTAACTGAGGAATGCTATTCTTTGTGACAAGGGGATGAGGCGGGGGGTGTAGTCCAAGCGCCTATTGTGTTCTGGCGCCAGTCGTTTGCCTGCTTTTGTTTGCGCCTTACGTACGATACGCTCATTTGTGATTATTTGACGAACTTTGCTTTCTTTACGGACCTTGAGTGCGATTTCGATTTGGTTTTGTGTGAATACGGGATTTTGACAAATTTGGCATTCTTAACGGACTTTTCAAGCTCTTCATTTTGTGATGTCTTTTTCATCGCAAGAATATGCTCTTATGCATTACTTTTATGGATATGCAAGAGGAAATGCTTCTGAAGCAGCCAGGTTGTTCCGGCAGCAAGTACAAAATGGAGGTGGACCTCAGCCTGAAACTTGGCCTGATCATCGCATGATTTTAAGAGTACATAACTCTTACATGGAAGGACGCCTACCAGGTAGAAGATCGGGGCGCCCATCTGAAATGAGTGACCCAGATACTGTCCAATCAGTGGTCGAAGAAGTGGTGAGAGATCCATCAGTTAGTGTAAGAATAATAGAATGTCGAATCGGAATTCCGAAATCACAAGCACATCGAATACTTCATCAAGAGCGTTTTCACCCATATCACATCCAGAAAGTTCAGCAGCTCAAGCCCGCAGACTACCCGAGAAGGGTGGCATTTTGTCAGGAAATGTTACGGAGACAAGCTGAAAACGAAAATTTCTTTAAAAATATTCTATGGACTGATGAATCACATTTTAAGCGATGTGGGGTGTTTAATGCGCATAACTACCATTCGTGGAGTATTGAAAATCCACACCTCACAAGGGAATCAAATTTCCAAGAACAATTTAGTATCAATTTGTGGTCAGGCATCCTAAACGGACAGCTGATTGGTCCGTTCGAACTACCGGACCGACTGAACAGCGAGGCCTACTTGCAATTTCTACGACGTGATCTCGGCGTCTTATTAGAAGATGTAGACCTATTAACGCGGAGAAATATGATTTTTCAAAACGACGGCGCTCCATGCCATTTTGCTAGAAATGTTAAACAACATTTGTCTGAAACATTTCCAGGCAGATGGATCGGTCGTGGAGGGCCCATTGCGTGTCGGCACGGTCCCCCGACTTGAACCCCATAGATTTTTTCGTCTGGGGATACTACAAGGAATTAGTATACGCCAAGGACATTACAAACGTCACAGTGTTAAGAACAAAATTAAGACAAGCGGAAGAAACAATAAAAAACAACAGAATTGCATTTATAAATTTAAAAGAAAACTTTTTTAGACGATGTAGAATATGTATTGAGCACGAAGGTCGTCATTTTGAAAACTTTCTTTAAGCGATCGAATAATAAATACTTTGAAAATAATGTTTTGTTTCATTTATTAAGTTATAATAAACCTTCAAAGGTTATTAAAGATGGCAGCAGGAACAGTTATTGTTGACCTTCAAATAATAAATTTTTAGCTTTTCTACAATCATTTTTGGTTTATTAATAAATAATTGGAATTTAAAAAAAAATTATTCAGAAGTCGAGTTTTATGAAATTTTCACCTTGCTGTCTTTGATGGCAGATTTAAGCCAAAGTAGCCCTATTAAGTACTTTTTTTTTATTATTATGAAAGCAGAGAGTCTAGAGAAGTTTTTACACATACTTAGAAACCATGAATTTGCCTGTTTAGATTTTTAATTTAAAGATGAATTTTTAAGTAATTATTCACTAACATTCAAATTTTGACTTTACACTACTGTTTTCTAAATTTCCACTAAAGTTACGAAGCTGATTATTTTAGACATAAAAGAAGCACTAAAGATAATTCAGTGGCATAAAGAAAAACATTAAAATATGTTCAACTTTTTTTTATAAAAAATTTTTAAATTCTTTAGATCGAAATTTTCAAAAAGTCAGAAAAAAAATTGTTACTCTAAAACTACGAATAATCGCGGAACATACATGGGGGTGATTCGGGTACTCCAAAAGGTGCTCTAACTCTGGACTTTCGCTTGACACTATTTTTTGGGACACCCTGTATAACTAATCTTGAAATCGCGAAAAAAAGTAAGCTGTTCCATACAAATATTCAACATCCACTGAATCTACACCGGGTTATTTTTTAAACAGGAGCCAAATTTTGAGTACTTGTTCAGACAAGCAAAATGAAGAACTTTTACTATGGGACCAAACTTGAAATCGAGAAAAAATCAGCTGTTCCATACATTTAGGTTCATTGAATGTTGAACATTTGTATGGAACAGCAGATTTTTTTTCGCGACTTCGAAATTGGTCCCATAGTAAAAGATCCTCATTTTGCTTGTCTCAACAAGCACACAAAATTTTGCTCCTGCTTCAAAAGTAGCCTTGTATATGTTTACTATGATTTAAAAAGGTTTAACAAAAATCTATCAACGACCTCCAAACAGACGATAATGGCGTCGTACGTGGAGCAATCGAAGCCGTCGTCGCAGCGCATGAACGCGCTGTTCCACGCGTTCATCCTGTGCCAGCTGTGGACGCTGTACCTGGAGGAGCTGGCCGGCGGCAGCGCGCCCAGCACCGAGCCGCACAACACCACCGTCTGCATCCTGCTGGAGTTCTGGTGCAAGCTGGTGCCCAGCATACTGCAGGTCACCACGCAGTCCAAGCTGGTGAGTGGGCTGTTGGTGTGATAGGTCCGTCGTTAGGACACGTAGGGTAGCGACACACGTGGCACCACCGTCTGCATCCTGCTGGAGTTCTGGTGCAAGCTGGTGCCCAGCATACTGCAGGTCACCACGCAGTCCAAGCTGGTGAGTGGGCTGTTGCTGAGGTAGGTCCATCGTTAGGACACGTAGAGTAGCGACACACGTGACACCACCGTCTGCATCCTGCTGGAGTTCTGGTGCAAGCTGGTGCCCAGCATACTGCAGGTCACCACGCAGTCCAAGCTGGTGAGTGGGCTGTTGCTGAGGTAGGTCCATCGTTAGGACACGTAGAGTAGCGACACACGTGACACCACCGTCTGCATCCTGCTGGAGTTCTGGTGCAAGCTGGTGCCCAGCATACTGCAGGTCACCACGCAGTCCAAGCTGGTGAGTGGGCTGTTGCTGAGGTAGGTCCATCGTTAGGACACGTAGAGTAGCGACACACGTGACACCACCGTCTGCATCCTGCTGGAGTTCTGGTGCAAGCTGGTGCCCAGCATACTGCAGGTCACCACGCAGTCCAAGCTGGTGAGTGGGCTGTTGATGAGGTAGGTCCATCGTTAGGACACGTAGAGTAGCGACACACGTGACACCACCGTCTGCATCCTGCTGGAGTTCTGGTGCAAGCTGGTGCCCAGCATACTGCAGGTCACCACGCAGTCCAAGCTGGTGAGTGGGCTGTTGGTGTGATAGGTCCGTCGTTAGGACACGTAGGGTAGCGACACACGTGACACCACCGTCTGCATCCTGCTGGAGTTCTGGTGCAAGCTGGTGCCCAGCATACTGCAGGTCACCACGCAGTCCAAGCTGGTGAGTGGGCTGTTGGTGTGATAGGTCCGTCGTTAGGACACGTAGGGTAGCGACACACGTGACACCACCGTCTGCATCCTGCTGGAGTGCTGGTGCAAGCTGGTGCCCAGCATACTGCAGGTCACCACGCAGTCCAAGCTGGTGAGTGGGCTGTTGCTGAGGTAGGTCCATCGTTAGGACACGTAGAGTAGCGACACACGTGACACCACCGTCTGCATCCTGCTGGAGTTCTGGTGCAAGCTGGTGCCCAGCATACTGCAGGTCACCACGCAGTCCAAGCTGGTGAGTGGGCTGTTGGTGTGATAGGTCCGTCGTTAGGACACGTAGGGTAGCGACACACGTGGCACCACCGTCTGCATCCTGCTGGAGTTCTGGTGCAAGCTGGTGCCTAGCATACTGCAGGTCACCACGCAGTCAAGCTGGTGAGTGGGCTGTTGGTGTGATAGGTCCGTCGTTAGGACACGTAGGGTAGCGACACACGTGACACCACCGTCTGCATCCTGCTGGAGTTCTGGTGCAAGCTGGTGCCCAGCATACTGCAGGTCACCACGCAGTCCAAGCTGGTGAGTGGGCTGTTGGTGTGATAGGTCCGTCGTTAGGACACGTAGGGTAGCGACACACGTGACACCACCGTCTGCATCCTGCTGGAGTTCTGGTGCAAGCTGGTGCCCAGCATACTGCAGGTCACCACGCAGTCCAAGCTGGTGAGTGGGCTGTTGGTGTGATAGGTCCGTCGTTAGGACACGTAGGGTAGCGACACACGTGACACCACCGTCTGCATCCTGCTGGAGTTCTGGTGCAAGCTGGTGCCCAGCATACTGCAGGTCACCACGCAGTCCAAGCTGGTGAGTGGGCTGTTGGTGTGATAGGTCCGTCGTTAGAACACGTAGGGTAGCGACACACGTGACACCACCGTCTGCATCCTGCTGGAGTTCTGGTGCAAGCTGGTGCCCAGCATACTGCAGGTCACCACGCAGTCCAAGCTGGTGAGTGGGCTGTTGGTGTGATAGGTCCGTCGTTAGGACACGTAGGGTAGCGACACACGTGACACCACCGTCTGCATCCTGCTGGAGTTCTGGTGCAAGCTGGTGCCCAGCATACTGCAGGTCACCACGCAGTCCAAGCTGGTGAGTGGGCTGTTGGTGTGATAGGTCCGTCGTTAGGACACGTAGGGTAGCGACACACGTGGCACCACCGTCTGCATCCTGCTGGAGTTCTGGTGCAAGCTGGTGCCCAGCATACTGCAGGTCACCACGCAGTCCAAGCTGGTGAGTGGGCTGTTGCTGAGGTAGGTCCATCGTTAGGACACGTAGAGTAGCGACACACGTGACACCACCGTCTGCATCCTGCTGGAGTTCTGGTGCAAGCTGGTGCCCAGCATACTGCAGGTCACCACGCAGTCCAAGCTGGGGAGTGGGCTGTTGGTGTGATAGGTCCGTCGTTAGTACACGTAGGGTAGCGACACACGTGACACCACCGTCTGCATCCTGCTGGAGTTCTGGTGCAAGCTGGTGCCCAGCATACTGCAGGTCACCACGCAGTCCAAGCTGGTGAGTGGGCTGTTGGTGTGATAGGTCCGTCGTTAGGACACGTAGGGTAGCGACACACGTGGCACCACCGTCTGCATCCTGCTGGAGTTCTGGTGCAAGCTGGTGCCTAGCATACTGCAGGTCACCACGCAGTCAAGCTGGTGAGTGGGCTGTTGGTGTGATAGGTCCGTCGTTAATACACGTAGGGTAGCGACACACGTGACACCACCGTCTGCATCCTGCTGGAGTTCTGGTGCAAGCTGGTGCCCAGCATACTGCAGGTCACCACGCAGTCCAAGCTGGTGAGTGGGCTGTTGGTGTGATAGTTCCGTCGTTAGGACACGTAGGGTAGCGACACACGTGACACCACCGTCTGCATCCTGCTGGAGTTCTGGTGCAAGCTGGTGCCCAGCATACTGCAGGTCACCACGCAGTCCAAGCTGGTGAGTGGGCTGTTGGTGTGATAGGTCCGTCGTTAGAACACGTAGGGTAGCGACACACGTGACACCACCGTCTGCATCCTGCTGGAGTTCTGGTGCAAGCTGGTGCCCAGCATACTGCAGGTCACCACGCAGTCCAAGCTGGTGAGTGGGCTGTTGGTGTGATAGGTCCGTCGTTGGGACACGTAGGGTAGCGACACACGTGACACCACCGTCTGCATCCTGCTGGAGTTCTGGTGCAAGCTGGTGCCCAGCATACTGCAGGTCACCACGCAGTCCAAGCTGGTGAGTGTGCTGTTGGTGTGATAGGTCCGTCGTTAGGACACGTAGGGTAGCGACACACGTGGCACCACCGTCTGCATCCTGCTGGAGTTCTGGTGCAAGCTGGTGCCCAGCATACTGCAGGTCACCACGCAGTCCAAGCTGGTGAGTGGGCTGTTGGTGTGATAGGTCCGTCGTTAGGACACGTAGGGTAGCGACACACGTGACACCACCGTCTGCATCCTGCTGGAGTTCTGGTGCAAGCTGGTGCCCAGCATACTGCAGGTCACCACGCAGTCCAAGCTGGTGAGTGGGCTGTTGCTGAGGTAGGTCCATCGTTAGGACACGTAGAGTAGCGACACACGTGACACCACCGTCTGCATCCTGCTGGAGTTCTGGTGCAAGCTGGTGCCTAGCATACTGCAGGTCACCACGCAGTCCAAGCTGGTGAGTGGGCTGTTGCTGAGGTAGGTCCATCGTTAGGACACGTAGAGTAGCGACACACGTGACACCACCGTCTGCATCCTGCTGGAGTTCTGGTGCAAGCTGGTGCCTAGCATACTGCAGGTCACCACGCAGTCCAAGCTGGTGAGTGGGCTGTTGCTGAGGTAGGTCCATCGTTAGGACACGTAGAGTAGCGACACACGTGACACCACCGTCTGCATCCTGCTGGAGTTCTGGTGCAAGCTGGTGCCTAGCATACTGCAGGTCACCACGCAGTCCAAGCTGGTGAGTGGGCTGTTGCTGAGGTAGGTCCATCGTTAGGACACGTAGAGTAGCGACACACGTGACACCACCGTCTGCATCCTGCTGGAGTTCTGGTGCAAGCTGGTGCCCAGCATACTGCAGGTCACCACGCAGTCCAAGCTGGTGAGTGTGCTGTTGCTGAGATCCATCTAGATCCATCGTTAGAACAGTTGGTAACAGTTACTCTGTTTTGGTAGCGACATACTTTATTTCAATGTATATATTCTGCTGGAGTTCTAGTCTAAGCTAGTCCTTACCACACTGCAAGTCGCCATGAAGTCATAGCTAGTGAGTTTAGAGATGATGAGGCAGATTTACAATTAAGACAGTTGATAACATGATTTTATTAAAATTGATAATGAAAATAGGGAACGTGCGACGAAGTTGTCTAGTAGAATACACACGATATTACCCTACGCATACAGCTGCAATTCAGTAAAATGCATGTATAGAGTTTGTTTGGGTTTCGCCACACCCAACTTGTATGTAGGATACACGTTGTACACTTATTGTAGGTAGGATACTCCCTCTTAACACATACAAGTTAGGTCTTGCGAGGACTTACCTGGGGCAACCCATGACGACTTACTAGAGGTGTTCAATATTCCCAAACTTAAACTCTATACATACATTACACTAAATTGCAATGAGCACAGAGTATTTCTGCCGCAAAACAGCAGCTGTGTTTGCATTGCTGTGTTCCGGTTTGAAGGGTAAGATATGGCAGTGAAGAAGAAATTACTGGGTACCGTGACCTTACGTCTAATGTCACAAGTTGGCAATGTACACTGTGGTTCTTGTGGGGGTTGCGAATCTCACAGGAGCTACATGTATTATAGGTGACTATTACCATTTACCATCAGGTGGGCAGTTTGCTTGCTTGCCAACTTATCGCAATAAAAAGTGTAGTCATGTGAGCGTAGCAAACGAACTAAAAGATGCATTTATATCTAAAATGAGAGTCAATTTCAATCAGTAATTATTAGACAACGGAACATTCGAGTAAGCGCGCAAAGCGAGATGTTACAGTCTATTGCTGCTATTTATGATATATCTGAATGTGTTTAGCTCGCTGAGACCGTGAACCTGCATTTTCTGAGCCTGCTGGAGTCCCTTCTGGAGTGCAACTCCACGGTGCTGAACAAGCTGCTGCCTCTGTGGACACCCATTCTGCACTCGCCGCTATTCACTGTGAGTAACTTTACTATTGAATCATTCCTATGATTAGGGAAAATCGCGAAAATACAGTCAATTTTTTTAATTACGACACAGGAAAGCTCTTGGCCTTCCTATCATCTAATGGTACAGATTTCGCCAAATTTCTAGTTCGCTCTGAACACAGCACGATTTGCGTTGCACTGTTGTAATATAGGTATTATTAAATTATATTGTCTGTCTACATAAGTTATAAGTGAAAGATGTATGTCATATCACTAAATAAGTTTTATCACGATACGAATATACTTGGTATAATTTATGTGCGTGAGAAAGAGGCGTGAGAGAACTTCAGAGCTGACTAGAAGTTTGGCGTGGTCACTAAATGACATTAAGATCAGAGATGGAAGCCAGACCTATTACTTACCAAACCAAGCAGAAAAGCTAGGCAGGCTGGTTCAGAAGACCTAACACTTACCAAATCAAGCAGAAAAGCTTTGCTTTTGCGGGGAATCACCCCAGACCTACACCTATTTCCAAACTTAAAAAAACACCTTGGCGGCAAAAATTTCTATCGAATGGAGAGGTCGAAAGTGCTGTAAATAATTTTTTTGAAGATCCTGAAGAATCTTTTAGGGCGAGGAATTTCAATGAGCGAGCCCATATTGATTTATTTTTTACGTATTTAGTTATTTATTTGTTGTTACAGCCAATGTTACATATAACTTAATCTAAACAGCCTTAATAAATGAATTAATTACTATTACTGAGTTAAAAGTACAATTAAAGATTTGATACATTAATTGAACAATTATGTACGTAAAGAATATAATATTATTGTATCCACAATAAATCTTTCACTACTCATTATAAAATAAACTTACAATTGAACTTAAATTAAATAAGCGACAAGGCTGGCATTTTTATGCGGCAAATTGTTCGAGTAATTTGTCCCTACCCTCCGCTAAGTTATAAAACTGTGTTGCGGACGGCAGTGTCAATTGTTGCCCGTCAGCGCACGCATAGTTCCATACAATGCAAAAGTAACCATAGTATAAGCAATACTTAGAGATAATTAAAACCATAGTATAAGCAATAGTAAATTAGCAGTTTTGTTTGTATTACATAGTTTTGATATTTAATTTGCAGGTTACAATTAAGAAAAAGGTAAATTTATATATCTATACTATATAATTACATTATAAAATTACATAATTATAGGGATTTTATTTTAAGTTTAAGTATCATTTAGATGTACTTAAATCCAATGCATTAGGTATTAGTCTACAAGTCCATCCTGACATGTAAGTGCATGTTTATGTGTTTGTATGAGTGTATGTGTGTGTGTGTGTGTGTGGGTGTTGTGTGTATGCTCATATTTAAATGTGTTTATATGTATATGAGTGATTATGAAATTTTTTTAAATTGGTAATATATGTATGTGTACGTGTATGGATGAAAAATTGTGTTTGATGTTCATATGTCGGTTTTCAGCAGTGATTCCGTATTATCGTTACTTAATTTTTTAAGGTAATTCGTGATAGATTTAGAGAAGCAATATTTTGAAAGCTTGTAAATATCGGTTTCTGATTTACTTATTTTGTTGTATATAAACCGACCGAGAAACTGGCTCAATGATTTTGTAAATCTTGAAGTACAAACAGGCACATCAAAAACCCGATCTTTTCTGCGTTTACCTGTTAGACAATTTTGGGGTTTTTTATTTTGTTGATTTTAACATATAACTGTAGAACTGGTAGAACACCTGCATCTTTATATAGTTGGGCGGTGGAGTACCTATATGGCTTAAATAACATTACCTTTAATATAGCTCTCTATGATCTTTCCAGTTTTAATATTTGTGTTTTTGTACAATATGTTCCGCACTTCACACCGTTCCTTATACATGTGACGTTAGCGCTGAGGCATGGCCACTACACGGCCGCTGACGTCATGTGGCGCACAGTAAAAATATAACAGTACAACTAAGATGTTTTATATATCAACATAGACTGTATAATACCGATACAAAAATATATTTTGTAAGAAAGAGCCTAAATGCGAGTTAGAGCGTAAATATGCAATTATCAATAACTAGCAACTTTTACATGTTTCACCATAATTAGACCGTTTCTTCACAATTTTAAAGGTTTTAAATGTTTCTATGTTGTGTTATCAATAAAATTTAAATTCAAATTTTATGCATGTTCCTATTGTGAAGGATAGAATGTATCACTAGAATACAAGAAAAGCTCGATTAGCTGGAGTAGTATTCAAACAATAGCTAAGAATATGGCTGACGCGACGGTGCACGCATGTTTACTACTTACAATACTTTATTCGACAAAGATGAATGAACTCCGTCATTTATTAACTGATGTTCAAAATTCTTTTTGTATTCGGAGAAGTCAGGATCTGGTGAGAGGATCCCAAGAAAACGAGAGGAACTTTGAAAGTTGATAGGCACGTCCAACGTCTTGGCCGGGCGCGCTGGTAGTGGTAGTCGCAGTGTGGACCTTACCATGCGCGCCCACAAGGGCAGGGAGAACACCGGGGGGTTTTTGTGGGTAGCCCTGGCACTCTGCCGGGAGAGCCCCACACACGCTCGCCGTCTAGCCAACGGCGGGTACGGTGCGGTTGCCCATTACCACCCCCCCCCCCCCCCCCAAAGGCACGTCCAACGTCTTTCAGGTTTTTTCTGAATAGCTTCACTTCTTCAAGGATTCTTGCAGGAATTCTTCGGAACCACCATGCAGAGCTTATGATGGATTCTTGACTTTAAGGAGTTAGGTGTTAGCCTTAAGATATAAAAGGCGCGTATTGACCCTTAGATATATTCTTTGAAGTTGCTTTAGTGAGTTGGTATTAAATTCACGAAAAAGATTGAAATCTTTATTTTACAACAAAACCAACATCAGTTTAAAACAAAAACTATTTCAAAATAAAAATGTGCTATTGTGTGTATTCCTTTATATTATTATTGACTTTTTAGTGTTTTATTTTAACTTCACGATATCCACGCGGTTTTGGCATCGTTTACTAAGCGTCCTTGGTAGTTTTCAGATGCTCCCAAAACCACCTCGGTCGTTCGGCGGCGGACATTGAAAACATTAATTTTTTACACTTTCTTGCTATTTTTAAGTATAAATAATATACCTTAATAATAATGATTCTAATGCTTAGATCATTTAGCCTATGGTTATGGTACGCAATAAATTGCAGTATACATTTTTCTGCCACATTTTGCAGGAGGCGATGTAAACACGCATGGCGCACTACGAAAATCTAGCATTCAATTACAGATACGCACACTATGAAAATATTAGCTCACTATAAACACACACACATCGACAAATTAACGTGTATCTACGCAAACGCCCGCAAATAATGAGTTACTAGATAGCCTTTTGCAAGAGGAAACTGCACAATTAACCATTACGAGCTCTTACTTGCGATACGAAATGACACCTAATGGCAGCTTTGAAAATGCGTTTTTTAAAAACTCCCTTTGCTACACTGAAACCTTTTTTCCTTTTTAGGAGCAACATGACTTCCATTTAACAATTTCAATCGATTCTCTAGAATTCTAGAATATTCTCTAAAAATCATACGCATCGTGTCTCGATCTCCGATGCGTTGTTTTCGAGTAATAATAAATGCGCTGTAACGCTTTTACAGAACGCTATTTTGTAACGAACAGTTTTTGCCGGATAAATATGATTTTCGCTGAATTGCCCCTGGGAGGTAGGCAGCCCCCACCACTCCCACCAGGGGCCCCCGCAGGGCACTCCCTCGTGGCTCCACCTCTTAAATTGGAGGTATGTGTATGTGCAAAAAGTTAACGTCCCCACTATAGTGGAAAAATGCATAGAACTAGACGGAGATTACGTCAAAAATAAAAAAAAATTTTTGGTTATTTTTAGGGTTCCGTACCAAAAGGGTAAAAATGGGACCCTATTACTAAGACTTCGATGTCTGTCCGTCCGTCTGTCTGTCACCAGGCTGTATCTCAAGAACCGCGTTAGCTAGACAGTTGACATTTCCACAAATTATGTATAACTGTTGCCGCTATAACGACAAATACAAAAACAAAATAAAATAAAATAAATAAAGGGGAGCTCCCATACAACAAACGCGATTTTTTTGCCCTTTTTTGCTCGATATCAATAAATGGTAACAGGTAGGCACTTGAAATATTCACAAAATACTTAATTGTATATTTACTTTGATAATAAATAATAAAATTAAAATAAAAAAATATTTTATTGTGTACCTACTGCTGTTTACCTAGTCAATGGTACGGAACCCTTCGTGCGCGAGTCCGATTTGCACTTGTCCGTTTTTTTTATTTTGATTTCTTGACTAGACCGAGAACTTTTCAATCCATCCTCGTAATAAAAAGGCACTCTGTAACAAATATGAAGACTATTGTCATAAAATATCATAACGATAGTCAATAGACCAGTATCATAACGATAGTCAATAGACTGTCTATGGAATACAAACATTACCAGTAGTACCAACGACGGTAGTACCACGGGTAGGCATTGTAAAAACTTGTAGTGCCTTAGCTTCGATGTTCACTTTGTTTTGATTAAGTGTATCGACGATGCCCAATTCTAATACATTCCAATTATTTATTTCATCGGCATTGATATTGTGTGATTTGCTAACTTTTAGGAGAATAATGAAAAGAGCTTTGTAATGACTCGATAGTACACATGACAAATTTTGTAACTGCACTGTACAATCAGTGATTACCAATTTAACTGTGGAAATGTCAAGTATATTTCTAATAACACTGTGAATAGAGACTCAAGAGCAACACAAGTGTTTTGTGTTTATTGTTAATGTTTGCACATCATGTGTCTCTTCCTTTCTGTGACTTTTCCTGGCGCAGGTGACTGCTAGGAGAAATTTGCAGTTGCTGTGTATAGAGAAATAAGCAGTATGTGCATAAATAAAATCTCTGATCCTTCGCAACAAATACTTATATACAACACATGACAAATTTTGTAACTGCACTATACAATCAGTGATTACCAATTTAACTGTGGAAATGTCAAGTATATTTCTAATAAATAACCATTGTGAATAGAGACTCAAGAGCAACACAAGTGTTTTGTGTTTATTGTTAATTTTTGCACATCACGTGTCTCTTCCTTTCTGTGACTTTTCCTGGCGCAGGTGACTGCTAGGAGAAATTTGCAGTTGCTGTGTATAGAGAAATAAGCAGTATGTGCATAAAAAAAATCTCTGATCCTTCGCAATAAACAGTTATACGGCGTACTAGGCCCGTATCCGCATATTGCGTGCCCCCCGCGGCGCGTGCATCACAATGCTCCGGTTGTAATGGGTACATGAAAGCGATCCTTTCGTGCCGATACGGCGCGGCGCGACGTCTGACACGTCTGCACTGCGAGATCGATCCGGTGTTTGCGTCGCGTGCCCACTGTAAACTTTGGTACAGTCGAGAACGGAATCTTGTCGGCGTATTTTTTTTTATTCATAACCGACTTCAAAAAAGGGGGAGGTTATCAATTCGACGCGTATGTATTAAACCACTAAAAAGATAAAAATACAAAAAATAAAACCGACTTCAAAAACACTGAGAAGTTAAAAATAATATAAAAATAGGTACAGACAACATCACACTTCTATATTGTAGGCGGTGCCAAACGATGATCTCGTAGAAAGTCTTAAAATTTGGCACCGACTTTAATACATATACTAGAAGTGTTATGTTGTGTGTACTTATTGTTGTATTATTTTTATGTTTTTGTCTTTCTTTTTTGGCTTCCGTATTTCAAAAGGAAACAGCGAAACCCGTTAACGGATCACTTCGTTGTGCGTTTGTAAGACCCTTTTTCTTAGGAACGCGATGAGATGTCAAACTGAAATCAAACACTCGGGTTTTTGGTGTCTTACAGTTGTGAAAAAATCCAATTTTTAAGTCAATGCCATCAAATGCTTCACGGTCATATCGACCGTTTATGTCGCATATTTTGCAAATTCAAAAGGGAATTAAAACCTATAGAGTAGGTACTTCCTGTTGATCTAGATTTGTGAAATTCGACAAGAAGCAATGTATTACAATACATATTAAGGAAACATATGAAAACCGTAAATAGGACATAAGTTTGTAAGAACTGAATGGAACCCTCCGGCTGTTTTTTTTTCACTCGAATCCTCTGCGGATATTGGCGACCACCACTGTTTTTTCCTAGTTCTGTTTTCTGCCATCTATCTTGCTGAATTCTACCTGAATATAATTTCCGAATTATTGTTTTCTTCTTTCTCTTTTCTAAATGTGCCCAAATTAGGATTTTACTATCATATAGTTGAAGTTAGAAAGCCTTTCGCTCGAAAAATTTTTGAGCATTCTTTTATACAAGCACACATTGCCTATATCCTCTCCCACTTCTTACTGTTTTAATATTAGGTTGGGGAAAAAGTCTTTTCGCATTATAGTATGTATAAACTTGTAATAAAATCTCTTTGGCTATACTATTTGTATCTGGCTGGTTTTGGTATCATTGAAAGTTAAAATTTTAAAGAACATAATTCCAAATTCAAATTAGGAAAATGTGTGATTTTCATTTGTTTTTCGTACCGCCAAGATGAGTAAATCTAATGAAGAAATTCGATACATTTTAAAATTTTACTACAAAAAAAGTAAAAATGCAACGCAAGCCGCGAAAAAAATTTGCGATGTTTATGGACCTAGTGCAGTTTCTGTGAGAGTAGCACAAATTTGGTTTAAGCGTTTTCAATCCGGAAATTTTGATGTCAAAGATGCACGTCGCTCTGGTCGCCCTATTACAGATAAAATGGATGCCATTTTTGAAAAAGTGGAGCAAGATCGGCATGTCAGTAGTTACGACGTAGCTGAAGAACTGGGAATTGACCACAAAACAGTTTTGGCGCATTTGAAAAAAACTGGGTACACAAAAAAGCTCGACATTTGGGTACCTCACGAGCTCACTGAAAGAAACCTAATGAACCGTGTACTCATTTGTGATTCTTTATTACGACGTAATGAAACCGAACCATTTTTGAAGAAGCTGATAACTGGCGATGAAAAGTGGATCACGTACGACAAGAACGTGCGAAAAAGGTCGTGGTCAAAGGCCGGTCGGGCTTCACAGACTGTGGCGAAACCCGGGTTAACTCGCAACAAGGTGATGCTGTGTGTGTGGTGGGATTGGAAGGGCATTATTCATTATGAGCTGTTACCACCGGTAGGACCATCGATTCTGAACTCTACTGCGAACAACTGATGAGATTAAAGCAAGAAGTTGAGAGAAAGCGGCCGGAATTAATCAACAGAAGGGGTGTGGTTTTTCATCATGATAACGCTAGACCTCACACATCTTTAGCCACTCAGCAAAAATTAAGAGAGTTTGGCTGGGAGGTGTTAATGCATCCGCCGTATAGTCCTGACCTTGCACCTTCAGATTTCCACCTGTTTCGGTCTCTTCAGAATTCTTTAGGCAGTGTCAGGTTAACATCACGAGAGGACTGCCAAAACCACTTATCGCGGTATTTTGACCAGAAGTCCCAAAATTTCTATAGCAATGGGATCATGTCCCTACCTACAAGATGGCAAAAAGTTATCGAACAAAATGGTACCTACATACTTTAGTTAAATGTAAATAAACTATATTAAAAAATGTTTTGAATTTTCTTAAAAAATGCGAAGAAACTTTTTCCCCAACCTATTATTAACATAACAAGAAGTAGTTCATCTCGTAAGTTATAAAAACAAACAGTAAGTAAGCTATTACGCAAGCATATGGCATTTAAAATTAATAATCATCAATAGAAGACAGCATTTTGATAATCTTCGTGTATGACTGTACAAGTGTTGTGCAAATTTAGGTATATTTGTACTTTAAAGTTTAGATGCCTTATGCAATTTTCTAGGTTGTTGAAATACGATATTAGGCGAATTCGTGATGAAATTTTGCGACATGTCTAAAAAGAAACGAATCAGTTTGGTGTTTTTCAAAAACTATTTGGTAGTTAGCTAGCATGGAGCTTGACTTTAAACTCAGTACTGAAATCTTACAAAATTTTATGACAATTTTTACATGCTAGGTACAGTAAGCGCCGCGTGAAGCTATACTGATTGACTTTTGGATCACTTCTATATCGCTCATAGTAGCGATGGTATTCATAGTGCAAATTTAAAACTTGACGTAGCGCTTACTGTACGTATTTTCGGCGAATGTACTGATTGCAAACATATATTTTAAATAGGATGGATATAATATATGTATCCTTGTATATTTTTTCGTGGGGAAATGCGAAACCGCACCGTACTCGCCGCCGTTGCTGGCGAGACGGCGAGCGTGTGTAGGCTTCTCCCGGCGGAGTGCCAGGCCTATACACGGTGTTTCATAATAACCAATAAATAATTTATCGTTATCTAAAACTAATTATTAAATTGTGTTTACCCGTAATGTCATTCAATCCAAAATTTTCATGTAAATGATTTACATGAAAATTTTGGGTTGAATGACATTACGGGAAAAACTATTTAATAATTAGTTTTAGATAACGATAAATTATTTATTGCTTATTATGAAACACCGTGTATACCCACTAAAACCCTCCGGCGTTCTCCCTGCCCTTATGAGGAAACACCAAGGCCGATAGAATTCAAAAATAGGTATTTGTCAAATGTATTGCTGTCGTGCTGTGTGTGTGTCTGTGTGTCCGAATAATTGAACTGAGCGCGATAGGGACAACTGCAGCTCGGACCGAAAATACCTATGAAAAGTACACAAAATATACGTTTCGTAGTCCCCTGTTTTCTTCGCGAAAAATTAACAGATTTAATTACTATTTGCGTTAAAAATTAAAGCAAGGCCTTTTCTGTGTTTCTATGTTTTGCCTTTTTTCATATAATCTTGTTCAATTATTTTGCTAGACGTTTTTTAGGTTTTTGAAGGTTTAAAATCTCTTTTAATAATTGACTACCAAAAAAAAATGGAAAACATAGGAACATGCTCATAGTGGCCATTGACTTTATTGGAAAAAATAGAGCAACTAGTGCCATTATCCAGGAAGGAAACAGGGGACTACGTTTGCATGGAAAAACGGTCTGTACGATTTCCTCTTATTGGCACGTATGGTAAGGTCCACACTGTCACACCATTATTACCGATCTTTAGAGACAGTTGCAATAGGCTAGATGACAAAAAATTTTTTTTGGCTTTAATAGAAGCTCATTCATATAATAAACATAAAGAAAAAATCGGTTTTCGAATAACTATAAAAACAACCGAGATATAAGGTATTACAGATTTTTCTCCATTTCTTTCTAGCAAAACGGCAATTTACAAGGAGTCAATATGGCCGTACTCAACAATGACGTCACAGTTGATGTCGGATCTCTCTGTCTAATCGCCTTCAAATTAACAACTTAAAATGCTTGTATCTAAAGTATTTCTAAGCCGATTTTAATTCTAATTTCACAGGACTGCGTCTTTTTCTACGGTATTTTAATATTTAATGACGAGACGTAAAAATTTGAATTCAGTCATCATCCCAATTGCTGCGATTGTACAATTATTGCTTGTAAATCGCAAATTCGTATTGTGGAACGTTGTATTGCGCTACGACAACGTCACATGCGAGCGACTGACGAACTTGAATGCACGTCAACTGCGTAGGACACAGCGGCCGATTGTTTAATTTGGTTGTTGATCACAGACCACTTACAGATACTTTGTTGATAGCGTTGCCATTGTAAAATCAGCAACTGGTTGCTTTTTTAAACGGTTTTATTTAGCTTGCCTTGTTTGTTTGGGTCAAATCTTGGTAGTTAAATTTTATACCAGTGTCCGATTGAGCTGAAATTTGGTATACACCTTTAGTTGCGATGACAATGCAATTAAGTATATCTTCACTATCAATAAAACCGTTTAAGTAAAAAAATACTTATTCCGTAATAAGCCTGCCAATCGGGCCAAGGGGGAGGACGGTATATACCTACTTATCAATATCATAAATGCCAAAGTAGTTCTGTCTGTCTGTTACGTTTTCGGGGGTAGAACATAGGCTACATTTTATTCTGAATTTAATTTCCCTAGGGAACGCGTGATGTCACTGAACACGCGATCTAACTTTTTCATTTTGCCTGGTGGTGGCTATCAAATTGTGTCTGCTGATCTTTAGCTATCCAATCTCAAGGGTATTTAGCTCGCTCAAGATCAGCGCAATACGGAATACGGATCTAATTTCGCGCTAGTGTTGCAACTCAACAGTACGGGAAAATGAAATTAATCCATATTGGATCCGTGTTCTGTACTACGCGGATCTTGACTAAACTAAATAACATCGAAATTAGTTCACTCAGGATCCGTGAAATACGATTTAACTTGGTATCGACCTTGCAACTAAGCCTGCGGAAAATCACAACGTAATCAATCCAAATTGGATCCGTGTTACATGGATCTTGAATGAATTAAATTGAAATTGGTTCACTAAGATCCGCGAAATATTATATAGGTAATTTGGCACCAGTCCGGATTTGTTGTTGACTTTGTGTTGTCTCGTATAGATGCCCCGGCACGTGGCGCAGCGCCTGGCCGCGTGCCGCGAGCTGAAGCCGGAGCGGGTGCGGGCGGAGACGGGTGCGGGTTCGAGTCCGGGGTCTGTTTCTGGTTTGGGGTCTGGGTCTGGGTCTGGGTCTGGGTGTGGGTCGGGTCCGTGCAGCGGGGTGACCGGCGGCTCGGAGGCGCGCGCGCAGAGACGCCTCCACCGCCTGCTCGCCAAGATGGCGCAGCTGGAGCTGCAGCCGCACACGTTCTATTTCATCTAGTCGACCTATGTGTGATGACGTCACGATAATTGTTAAGTGGTAACACTAAGGTGGAGAGAATTCAAAAATTGGTATTTGTAAAATGTATCGCTGTCGCCTCGAACAATCAAACTGAGCGCGATAGAGACAACTGCAGCTCGACCTATGAAAAGTACACAAAATATACGTTTCGTAGTCCCCTGTTTGCTCCGCCAAAATTTGACCGATTTAATTAGTTTTTTCATTAAAAAATAAAAAAAAGCTTCTCTTGTGTTTGTATGTTTTGATTTTTTCATATAATCTCGTAAAATTTGTTTGCCGGATGTTTGAATATAACAGATTTTTTTAAAGTAAGGTTTAATTTTTTATGGTTTTTGATGGTAAATATCTTTTATAATTACTTAACTTAATAAAAATAGGAAATTAAAGGAACATGCTAATAGTGGCTATTGAATTTATTGGAAAAAATAGAGCAACTATATTGCCATTGTCCAGGAAGGAAACAGGGGACGACGTCTCTTGTGCACAAAACCACAGATTATATCCGAAAACGTCTATAATAATGTTTGATATTGTCTATGGTTTTGTGTGGAAAATCAGGCGCGGCTTAAACCTTTAGAAATAGTCTGTTCGAGCCTTCGAGGATTGCAATTCCATTTCATGTATGATTGCAATCTTACGGTCGTTTCCTCGTGGTCATTCTTTTTTTTGTAGACATACTTAAGTCTCGTGATTCATATTTTATAGGAAACGAAAAACGGTTCACGTGAAAAATAGCTCACTTTCTCAATGTTTACAATATTGTCGAATTCGACATTTGGGTATTTGTTGAAAGAAACTACCTACGTCTTCTATTTACAATCGTCAGCATTATATACCTTGACAAATAATAAGTCAGTATCAATGTTCATCAAAAAAACTTTATTGTTACAAATCACAATAATAATTTAAAACTCTTAATAGGTAAATATGCCACGTGCCAATTTGCTTTTGTAATCAGATTTTGACATATTATTAAGTGATTTAATCTTGCCAAATTGTACAATGAAAAGTTCTACACAATATTTTAAAGAAGTATAAAATATATAAATTAAATGTTTATGTCGGTACTTAAAGTGTAAAGATAGATATTGTATTCTTAAGTGTTAGTTAGCTGTGATAAGTGAATTTATGTTTTATAAATGTTATCTTTAAGAAAATATAATTAGAAATAGATTAATGTCAATAAATGATCTGGATTAAATCTATGTATATTGTATTTTGTTTTTTACACCAGTTCATGAAATGCTGCATTTTGTATTACCGATCTCCAATGATATCATCACTATGGCATAATTACAATGATGTCATCATTAAATAATGAACAAATGATCAAAAATCTGACCGGAAATCGTATTTTTCGTTTTGCACTATGATATCATATGATATCATTTGCAAAACCATGAGATCGGTAATAGGCCCTCTGATCATCGAATCCAGGACCGCGTGATAAATACCTCGAAACCGAGAACGTTGTGATACAGGACGGAAAAAGATAGTTGGAGGGAAAGTTTTAAAAATATGGATTATAGCTTCTACAAAAAGGAGATATTGCTAAGTTTTAAAATGAGTCAAAGCCGACATAGAGAACGTTGACAGTGTGCGAGGTAATAGCTGCATTGATTCAAAGATTTTCAAAAAACTTGCCTGAGTTGGAATTAGGAATTCTGTTGCGCACCGACAAACGTGTGCGGGACTCACCCACTAAACCAACCTCGATGTCCATCTTGTGGTATAGTCTCCTGGGGGACTGAGCTAGGGGATTCTAGTGGAAAGAGTCTGTTTATAGACATAGTGATCCAAGGACTGGGAAAACCCAAATATCCGATCCACCCCCAGAAAGTCAGAAGTTGGCCAAAGTAAAATGATAAAAGCTTTGAGGTAGGTACAGGTACTGGGAAAATCCAATTATCCGATCCACCCCGAGAAAGTCAGGAGTTGGCCAAAGTAAAATGATAAAAGCTTTGAGGTAGGTACTCAGGTACTCCAACTTCAGTCCGTACGACTCTGGAGTCCGAGCTAAAGTCTCAAGTAAAAACCTACTATTTTGTATTTATGGTACCTAGGTACAAGGGTCAAGTTCGTGTCTCGCGACCATGAATATATTAAAAACAGGACTTACCCAAAGAGATAACACAAAAAAATATGATTGATTTCATAGTGAATTGCTCTTGACGAGTTGGCCACACCTGCAGGCCTATTCTCTAACTTCAGTTGCTAACTAGAACTGTCATTTTTGAAAGAAACTTTCATTAGGTACTGCTATCATGAACGCCGCCATAACACATAGATCACTAAACTAGTAACATGGATTTATTTTATTTATTTATTTATTTAATATTATTAACACTAACGACATTTACATTACAATAAGAAAAACGATGATACCCGCAATAGTGTATAACACTGTGTCGCGTGCATCAACGCCCTCCTCCGAAACAGTAGCAATCAAGAAAATTTTAAAATAATTACAATAATACTTAAATAACAAAAGCAAAAAGTGATTAGACTATCAGAATATATGAATATGTAGGTATGTGTGTGTGTGTGTGTGTGTATATGCGTGAGTGTGTGTGTGTGTGCATGGGTGTGTGAGTATGCGTTTATGATATAATTTTTAGCAGGTCTTCAGTCTCATCATATGACAGTGATAGCAGCCATTGGATACATTTTGTTTTGCATTTAAATGAAGAGAGTGGATAAATATGTAACTGTTTGTTAATTTTATTATATAGTTTTGGGCTCAAATAGCAATAATGTCGAGCTGCCAGAGCCGTACGGTGACGTACAGTGAAACAAACTATATCGGATCGACGTTTCGAGTATACAGTTTGAGGGTCAAAATCAATTTCACTGTGTTTCTTTAATACTGTGTAAAGAATAAAAAGTTGTCTAACTGTAAGGACCCGGCAAAGAGACTATAAGTCAGAAGTCCGGAAGCGAATAGGTTTCTTCGAAAGTATTTTAAGAGTTGCTCTCTGAGCTCTTTCCAAGCGCAACATATGAGTCTTTGCTGATCCTCCCCAAGATGTAATGCAGTACGATAGCACTGATTGGGCGAGAGCAAAATAAATGGTTTTTAAATATTTGAAGTCAACAACCGATCGGAGACTCTTAAAGGTATAAATTAATTTACGCACTCTCGACACTGTGTATTCGATGTGTTGCTTTCAATTCATAGCGCTATCAATCATGACTCCCAGATATTTAGAAGATGAGACAACTTTCAATGATGTACAGTTACAGGGTACCGAACCATTCACATAAGGACAAACATGAGCTCGAACGGAGAACGATGGAGGATTTTGTGAGGCTGCTGTGGGAGCGAAACCTATAACTATGGTCTTAGATAAATTGAGAGTGAGAAGATTTGCACTAAGCCAGCTCATAATAGATCGCAGGGCATTTTCTGTGTAAACACGAACTTCGTCCCAGTTTCGACCATGAACAAGAAGTGCTGTGTCGTCAGCATAGGTGATAATTTTGGTGTTGGGAAGTGACATGTTGCAGAGTTCATTTATGTATATTAAGAATAAAGTGAAATAAAGTAGTTTTAAAGATATACAGTTTCTTTAAAAAATGACAGTTCTAGTTTTTTAGTTAACAACCGTTGTTAGCGAATAGGCCTGCTGGACATTGTTGGTGGCAGCATCGCATAATGAGACTAGTATCAAATGTGCATTGAGTAGGTCACTTACAAGTCATAATAGAGGCACCTTTTGTTTCAAAAGTTATGTCGACACTATCTGCCATCCGAGCGATCACAATTACATAATCGCAAATCAATAGAAACGCATAAACGCAGATGTTGATTAATATTTTTAATTGCGCCTGTGTTCGTCCCACGCTTTGTCGTGGCGATATCTCGTTGCGTTGATTGGTTTTCAGAAAGAAAGTAGCTATAATAATGTTATGCAAAGAATTGAACTCTGACCAACAGTGGTATAAACTGGATCATTTATCATTTCTTTCTTTCTACGTAAAAAATTACTGCATGTTAGATAATCATAGCAGATTTGCAAATCGGTGCCGATAGATAAGTATTCTTAACTTTTGTGCTAACAATTTCATGTGAAATATTGAAACCATCTCGCAAACATAATATGAGGCAAGTACTTAAACAGTGGAAAAGTAATAACTAACATAAATATGCATAAGTTAAAACCAGTCTTAAAATTAACGCAAATAAGGTCGCTAATGGGCTGTTTAATGTTTATAAGTTTTATTATTAGTATTTTGTGACATTTGCTTAAGATATTATTATTATTATTATTTCTTTTGACATTATTCTTCTTACTTAATTTTCAAATACAATGTTTTTGGAATTTTGTTTTTATGTGTGTGAATTGTTGAAATGTATTGTATTGTGTATCATTATGGGCTCTAAAAGCCTGAAATAAATAATAATAATAATTATTATTATCCTTTATTTTAAAATCGTTCTTAAATATAATTTTTTTTATAACATAAATATAAAAGATATAAGTAAATATTATAAAAAAACCTACACTTAGCGGGTCCATCGGCAGCGAGACAGTACCCAAACTACCGGTGGTTAGGGCTGCAGGGTAAGGAACCTCCTGACAATTGGCTAGATGACTAAAAAATTTTTTTTGCTTTAATAGAAGCTCATTCATATAATAAACATAAAGAAAAAATCGGTTTTCGAATAACTATAAAAACAACCGAGATATAAGGTATTAAAGATTTTTCTCCATCTCTTTCTAGCAAAACGGCAATTTACAAGGAGTCAATATGGCCGTACTCAACAATGACGTCACAGTTGATGTCGGATCTCTCTGTCTAATCGCTTTCAAATTAACAACTTAAAATGCTTGTATCTAAGGTATTTCTAAGCCGATTTTAATTCTAATTTCACAGGACTGCGTCTTTTTCTACGGTATTTTAATATTTAAAGACGAGACGTAAAAATTTGAATTCAGTCATCATCCCAATTCGTGCCGTGCCAAGGATTACCGCCTTCTGTATCAGGCCCTTGATCCATCCGCCTAGCGAGAGTCTCTCAAGATGTTGGTCAAGACTCTTCGCTATTAGACCATTCACAGACACCACTATCGGGATAATGACAGTCGAATCCACATCCCACATGGCGGTGACCTCATGAGCCAAGTCAAGGTACTTGCTGAGCTTGTCCTTCTCAGCTTTCACGAGGTTCTCGTCATGGGGGATGGTAACATCGACTATCATTACCTGGCGTTGGGGCCGGTCTATTAGCACGATATCAGGCTTATTGGCTGCAATAAACCTGTCCGTGATGATAGAGCGGTCCCAGTAGAGCAAGGCACGACCATTCTCAAGAACTGGCGCTGGTGTGTATTTATAATACGGCACCTCAGTCTTAACAAGAGCGTATCGGAGAGCAAGTTGCTGGTGAATGATCCTGGCTACTTGGTTATGCCTGTGCTAAGAGCGGTCCCAGTAGAGCAAGGCACGACCATTCTCAAGAACTGGCGCTGGTGTGTATTTATAATACGGCACCTCAGTCTCAACAAGGGCGTATCGGAGAGCAAGTTGCTGGTGAGTGATCCTGGCTACTTGGTTATGCCTGTGCAAATTATTATTATTATTATTATAAGTACCTACTTCACAGCTTCTTAAGCCTTAAGATACTTAACGTGAATACCGACAAGATAGAATAAAATAGTTTTGAATTATGAGAATTATGAGCGGGTTCGATTCCCGGGAGAGGCGGCGAGGCAAGTAAAATTTTAAAAATCGTTGAATGCAATTATATTTTTTTCTTAAAACAAAGCAATGTTTCCTTTCAGTAAAATATTGTATCTTATGGGTTTAAAGTAGTTTCTCTTCAGGGCCCGTACATTTTTTCCACACTGTATAAACCAATCAATGCTGCAAATGAGACATCGGGTATAATAAAGAATCAAGAATCAGTTCCAAAATTACTGCGTAAATTTTGTTATCAGCCGTGGGTGCTGATGCTGAACAAGCATCCAATTCACCCTCTTGTGAAACGCAGCGATTGATTGATCACCAAGTTCAAATTATTGTTGATAGAAAAATTGCTTAACCCGCCACAAAGGACTTCTAATGAGCTTATTTCGCGCATTGTCGACAGTATGGCCGAATCAGAGTGCATTGTGTGGTCACAGTTCACGCTCAATTGAAATTTTCACCTAGGGCGTGGGCGACATCTTAGCACATCTATTTGAGGTTATAATTGGACGATTAAACGGATCGCTCTGAATCAACGCGGCCTTGGCCGACCGTCGGTCGTTTAAGGAGAAATCAAAACGAAAGCAGAGGTTTCAAAAGAATGCGTATTGTTGATTCTATACCTACCTCTTTTGTTTGTAGACTAGGTACTATAATATTATATTATTTGTGGTAGAAGAGGAGACACTAAGAATTCAAAAATGCTGTCGCGTTGTGCCCCAACCTAGATAATAAGCTGGATAAAACGGTGCAGCTCGGACCGAAGATACTATCAATGTATGTACACAAAATAGACGTTTCGTTGTCGACTACTCTTTTCTCTCTCAGATCGACCAATTACTTTTTGGATCAAACATTGAGTAAGGTTTTTGTTTTTTCATATAAACTCGTCATCTATAATATATAAAGCTGGATTTGAATTGAATACGGCGAAATAACTGGCCATTTTTTTTAGTTTTTTAAGGTTTAAATCTCGTTTAATAACTCACTTAATAAAAAAGGAAAACAGGAATGCATATTCCTTTTCCTATAGTGGCCACTGGTTTTTTGAAAAAATAGAAGAACTATATTAGTACCATTATCCAGGAATGAATCAGGGTTTGTATTATGACATCTTAATTCCAGCCAGTTTTCCGAATTGCTATTAGTGCCTCTCTTTTACTCATTATACAAAGATAAAGAAATGGCACTATAACAACTCAGAAAACTGCCTGGAATTAAGATGTCATAATACACGCCCAGGGAACTAGGTTTATATGGAAAAACGATCAGTATGATTTCATTTTAACGCCGAATGATCAAAGAAAAAAAATTATATCCCTGGAGAAAACACTATACTGAAAATTATATGGTCTACTCTTCAGGATAGACATTTATTTCGTAATGAGATACGATCAGTGGAGTGCATGAAGGTAAGTGCTGGGTGTAAAAAGCTGTAACAACTTATGACATGTTAATTTAAATTAACATTTAAGCTAACAACACATCAATGCCGCCGTGCCAGTATGAAGGAAATGGAAATTTCATTGATTGATGATAACATAAAAATACCCATTTTTTTTTTGAGGCGGGGGAATCTAGCGCGAGGGCTAAATCACCGATTAGACTTCACGATCCATCGGGAGTTAGGGCGTCGCATCGGGAGTTAGCGCAGTTAGGGCGTTCTGATCACATTGCACTAGATCGCCTCCCTAACTCAGTAGGCAAACGGACGTGGTGTTGGAAGGATGGCTCCTGTACTCTCCAAATATCAAAAAAATGGTATCGCCTTTGCCGCAACTGCGGGCGTAAATGTGAAAAAAATAAAATACCCTAACTCCCTAACAGCGATTAGACCACACTAGCTAGGGCCCTAACTCCCGATGGATCGTGAAGTCTAATCGGTGCTTAATGCGTCGCGCTGGGGTCGCCAGGCCGGGCACTCCGAGAGGGTGTGTCCGGCCGTGTCGTCGGGAGCGCCGCAGTGGTGGCACTGCGGCGTCTCCTCCCTCCGTGCGACATGGTGCAGATAATGGCCGAAGCAGCCGTGCCCGGTCATCATCTGCACCATCCGGTAGGTGAGGCTGCCCTGCCGGCGCCCAACCCACTCCTCCAACACTGGACGAACGGCCTCGATCGTCCAGTGGCCGGCAGCTGGGTGGGCGAGCGTGTCGGCCCACTGGCGGAGAGCCTCCCTCTGCGCCAGGAGCCTCGTGCGCGCCACCTCCTGCGGGAGGGGGCGCTCCCCCCGACTCCTCGCTGCCACCCGATGTCGGTGCACGGCCGCAAGGACGCGTGCCTCGACATCCCACGGAGGCGAGCCCGCTAGAACGCAGGCCGCCCCGTGAGAGACCGTGCGGTAGGCCCGCACGGCCCGGGTGGCAATGACCCTCTGCGGCCTACGCAGGAGGGCCACCGTTCGGGGGGCGAGACGCTCCGCCCAAATCGGGGCTCCGTACAGCGCCATCGACTTTATCACCGTCTGATAAAGTCGACGACTCGCTGCGCCTGGTCCCCCCACGTAACATAAAAATACCCCTACCATTCGTTTATCATAATATTTTGAATGTGAGGATAATAAACCTCACAATATTGTATATTAACTGTATTATTAGTTTTTTTTATTGCAGCTAAGTTGGCAAACAAGCAAACTGCCCACCTGATGGTAAGTGGTAACAGTCACCTATAATACATGTGGCTCCTGTGAGATTCGCAACAAAACTGCAACCCCCACAAGAAGCACAGTGTACGTTGCCAACTTGTGACATCATTAGATGTAAAACTCAAACTCAAACTCAAACTCAAAAATATTTATTCAATATAGACCTTTACAGGCACTTATTGACGTCAAACAAAACATGAAAATCTTATTAAACAAGAATATAATTTACTAATTATTTAATCCTTGTATGTACATACACCCCAACCATAATTATGATGTATGCAAATACAAGTAAAATGAAAAAAAAAAAAAAGTTGACTCTACACCTGTTCGGAAATTGGGAGAGCCTTCTCGAGAAGAACAGGCAAGAAACTCGGAAGGTCTTGTAATTTTTTTTTCTCCTCTTTTAAATTGCCAACATTACAAAGATTATACGTATTTCACAAACAGTTTTATTTCATAAAAATAATTTAGAAATGCCTGTCGGAGTGAGTGGAACAGTTACTCAAGTGAATGATATTTATCCCAATAATTATCACAAAGTGTTAATACACATTGATCGTAAATCACATTGTTTGTCAATTCCAAGCAGTTTTGTCTGTCATGTAATCAGACACTTTATAATATGCTTTTTTCATAAGTACGCCCTTGATTGTAACTTTGAATTTATTCAAGCTAAGTGCTTTAATATTATTTGGTATTTTATTGTATTGTAAAGTCATGGTACCCAGTAATTTTACTGCCATATCTTACCCTTCAAACCGGAACACAGTAATGCAAAAACTATTAAACTATTTTGCGGCAGAAATAGGTAAGACGGACGGAGGCACCCAAGCACACGACTATAGTTGTAAATAAACCGTTTTAAACCAAAATCCGCGGTTTTAAACCCGGTTTAAATTTGTTTAAAACGATTTTAAACCACGACCACGTGGTCAGTACATTAATAAAATAATACTTTAAAAATCAAGATAAAGAAGTTAAATGAAATCATTTACCATTTTTATTAAATAAAATTAAATCACATATCACACTTTACTACATTTTAAGGATTAGACACTGAAAACTAACGATATTGTATTTATATTAATACTCTACATTTTAATGTTTTGTTTTTTTCGTCTCAGCCATTGCACATTTAGAATATATTTTGTCCTATTTTAAATACTTAGCTTAGGAAATTATTTCACCTCAAGCCGGGTTCGCAGCGCCAATTTTCTAACAAAACATGTTAGCATTGCCAGTCCGCTGCACCTGTATCTAAAGTGTTTTTCTTTCAAAAACTGCCCTTTGAGGCTCATCTATTTTAAATTAACTTCATCTTTTGTAATTCCCATAATTAGTACTATTTCCGACGGGGCATCTAGCTTTTTATGTTTATTTTTTTAGATCTCCGAAGATTATGAAAGTGAAGAATCAGATAACAATACGGAATTTAGGGAGGAATGTGATCCTCTTGTTAACCGACTTCGAAAAAGGAGGTTACTCAATTCGACCGTATATGCTTGTTTTTTTTATGTTTGTTCGCGGATAACTTCGTCGTTTATGAACCGATTTTGATGATTCTTTTTGTATTCGATAGAGGATACTCCAAGGGTGGTCCCATGGTCACCAAAGTTAGGATCTGATAATGGGATCCCATAAAAATCGAGAAAAACCATTAAATTTTTACGTGTGTCCAACGTGTTTTGTGTATATGTTACGCTATTTTCACCGATTTTCAAAATTCTTTTGTATTCGATAGAGTATACTCCTGGGGTAGTCTCAAGGTCACCAAAGTCAGGATCTGATGATGGGATCCCATGAAAATCGATACGAAACGATACGATCGAAGAAATATATAAAGGTTAAAGATATTTACTTCAAAATAATCGGTTAAAGATATTTACTTCAAAATTGATTTTCAAGCCTTAAAAGTCTGCCACATTAGATTAATAGTGACGTCACATTATTTTTCGAGTTACTCTTAGCAAGACCTTTTATTTGATACCCATATTGTAGGGGTGCATTAAAAATAATTGGTCCGCCATCTTGGGTATGCCGCCATATTGGATTTAGAATGACGTCACATAGTCAACCATGCATTGTCATCCAAACTGTATACAAAATTTCAGCTTAATCGGTTAAAGATATCTGCTTCAAAATTGAGTTGCAAAATTTCACTCGAACATACTTACATACTTACATTGCAAGTTAAATAAAAGCTTGTAAAAAAAACAACTTTTGGTTTTTCATTTTTTTGACCTGGATATATCTTAAATAAAGAAATAGGTGTTGTCTGTGGGAAGTTTCAGTGAATTCTAATAGAATAACCTTTTAAACCAATATTAAACCGCCAAATGTGGCTTAAAACAAAAAAAACCGTTTAAAACCAAATGGTTTTAAACGTTTAAAATTATTTTTGCATCTCTACACACGACCCTGGATAGTCTTCTTCTTATATATAAAAATGAAACGCTGTGTGTTTGTCTCGCAAAAACTCTGAAACGGCTCGACAGATTCTTACGAAATTTTCTGTGTGTATTTGAATAGGTCCAAGGAAGGTTTAAACGTACAGTTGGACCCGGTAGGTGGCGCTATAATCGGGCGGGACGACGTCCGCCGGGCCCACTAGTGTGGAATAAAAAACATTATATTAATTAACGCTTCACAAAATTTTATTTCCTAAATATTAACGTTTAACTCGTTAAAATTAGATAACATTTTCTCTAACATGCATTTCAGCACATCTCAGCCAAGAGACGCCCACTGTTGGACATAGATCCTGTGCCTTCCGCATCCAGTGGTTTCCTGCCTGCGATCTTCACCAGATCGTCGGTGCAACTTGTGGGGGGCCTACCAACGTTGCGTCCCTCGGGTACGCGGCTATCGCTCGACGACCGCACCGCCCCTACGGTCGACAGTCTTGCGAACGATATGTTTGCTCACTGCCACTTAATTTACAATTATTTGGTCTATGTCGATACGTAGCTCTAGTTCTTCTACGGATCTTACCATTTCTGATGCGACCGCGTAGCACGCTACGATATATGTATTAAGTTAAATAAAATTTTATTTTCTTCCTATTGACCGATTAATCTGTAATTTGGTAAGTACACACCCTTAATTCTGATGACAATACAATTATGAATGTTCAGTATAATTGTAAATCCAAAATGGCCGCTACCACAAAAAGACGGTTTCGATTTTTTCAACCCCCTGAATATGGGTATCAAATGAAAGGGCTTGACTAGTAGAATACAGTACATCACAACAATATAAGTAATGAAAAAAAAACTCTAAACTTGAAAATAAACAACAAGTAGGTAGGTAGGTACTCATCAAATTTTTCAGTTAAGCAGTTTTATTGATAGACAAAATACGTATCTACCAATATTTTTAATAAAATTCATGTCAGACATTAGGTTTCGGATACAGAAATATCTAAGATGCATTACAGTGATACCTACCTACCGTGAGAAAGTGTGAACCTTTGTGCATCACAGGGGTGATGATTTAGATCACCCATTCAGAGCACCCGAACAATACCTACGTACAATGTTGTGACTAATATAATTGTATAAAGGCTGGCCGTCTCATCAATAAGGCCCGTGATTGATGGTTGCCAAATCACTTTATTGACCGAACGCAACTTGTTATTGGAAAATGCGTCGTATTGCTCAATGTTAAAAGCTTCAACTACAATGTTGCTTGTAGTGGACAATGCAACACAACTAGCATCGTTTTGTGCATCTCAATCACTGTGACTCGTCGGAATGAGGAATAAAAGTTATTCCCACGATGTCGCTTACGAAGACACTCTGATGTGGACATTTGCTATAATTGTTATGTAGTAATTAACACGATATTCTGCAACAGAAGCCAGAAGCTTGAATGTCAGAATGATCACAACAATTGAAGACTTGTAATTTTTATTGGAAATTAGAAACGGTTCGGAGGCGGGAGATTTGTTTGAATACAATTTTCGAAGAAGATATACGTAGGTAGGTAGGTACTGTAAAAAGAACTAACTTCTGCAGCGTTACTTTCATTTGCCCGTGGAAATTTTATAAATTTCCGTAGTGAGTACAGTTCTAAGTACCTATAAAGCTGACGAATTAATGAGTCAATCAGAACATGCAATTTTATGCAACAAAAAAAAAAAGATGCGAATTCAATGTGATTGTGCACATCCCTTATTACAAAATAAGTTCTTCCTGACTTTTTTGGTACTACTTTATGTCTACTTCCAAATTTATAATTTTTTAATAATTTTATTTCCACATTAGGTTTACAACACAATAAGTCATCTGTTTGATGCGTACACTAGGCTATGCCTGTATCGTAGGAGACCTATCATGGATACAATACAATTTTAGCTTATACGTGCAAGGTTAACATTTTTTTAGGTTAAACACTTTTGGAATTATGGGATCTATCTTTAGTTTGGACACATCTTAATATCTTTAAAGTAAAAAACATCGTAATCGTCCGGTTTGAAGGGTAAGATATGGTAGTAAAATTACTGGGTAGGTACCGTGACTTTACATCTGATATCACAAGTTGGCAACGTACACTGTGGTTCTTGTGGGGGTTGCAGTTTTGCTGCGAATCTCGCAGGAGCCACATGTATAGGTGACTGTTACCACTTACCATCAGGTGGGCAGTTCGCTTGTTTGCCAATTTAGTTGCAATAAAAAAAATCGTTAGTAACCATATCCACTTAGAGATAGCATAGGTATTGAAACCGGCCATTGGAAGATATTACTAGAGATACCACTCAAAAGCTTATTGATACCATTGAACCACCTATTATGCGGCTAATGAGAATTTTCATATATTGTTATGTGTGTGATTTATCGCTACAGTCATGCATGGATCAGCATAATCCATTGTTGAATAACATCTATCATTCACTGACACTGTTCAGCGTAAGGTGACGTGCACAACGCTAATGACAACAACATGGCTTCAATTGAAATCAATCAAAAATAACTTGTTAATGATTTAGAAAATATATCTATAGCACGCCCAATTATATTAAGCATGTGGTAGTGGGTAAATAGAAATCTATATGTAAGTTATGTTTACGAAGTTGGGATCAGGTTGGAACGCGGGGGTTCCAATGGTCCAATATACCTACCCTGTAGCATAAAGATTTTCCCGTTTTCATCACCATCAAATATTTATTCAGCTGAGAGGCGCCAACTGCTGGATACAGTCAAAAAACAAAGAGCAACAAATCAGGTAAGTTGGTACTTTCTCCTGGTGTCAAGAGGTTCCTGTTGCGTATAGGCGTTTACGTAAATTATTAGACATTCGGCAGCGATGGCCTCCTATAAAAAGATTCGTGTCTTGCAATCTCATTGTTTATTATTATATTTCATGTATACAGTCTGTAACAAAAATCCTGTGAACTCTTTTAGGAGCATGTTCGGAATCGAAAACAAATAGTTGGGTCTGTGGAGAAAAAATGTATGAGGAATTAAAAAAATAATTTTACAAATTCCAATTTTCAATGACGCCATATCTTTTATATATATATCTATTTTGAACATACTCCTCAAAAGGGTTCACACGGTTTTTGTTACACACTGTATGTTCAAATGCTTAGCACAGCACAAGATTATAAGCACCAGTCCACACCAGCCTTACACAGCACGCTACCAATAAATCCAATAACTTGAAAAAAGGGCGCGATCCGCAGCTTCCCGCAAGATGGCGTCTGCGCTTGCGTCACGACAAAAATGGCATAATAACGATGATTACGCCTGTACTGCGGGATCCGTGTCACCGCCTGTGAAGTTTTCGTGAGCGAGCAGTGTTGTTAAGTGCCATCCGATGTTTGTCGATAGAATGTTTCACTTTTAACGGTCAATCAGATAAATAGAGATAATTTAAAAGGTAGTAATTGAGATCACAGAAAACAGTGACGGACGATTCGCAACATCTCTAGGATATGCGGAATCGTTCGATGAATTTGGAATCAATTCTTGATCACGAAAGTGTTTAAAACTAAATTAGATGTAGAGAAGTTACGAAAGGAGGCTTAGCCTGGGATGGGGAGGCCAGAGAAATAGTCAATGTTAGACCAGTGTTACGCATATCTAAATGGGCTGTTTAGTCAACTGGTTTATTGTCGTCTTACATTATTCTGCCTTAAAAAGATAAACATAATACCAAACATTCGCTGCAGGATCGTATATATAGCTGGCGGAAGAAATAATATCACGACAGACAATCGAGTAACCAGCGACGATCTGGTGAAGATCGTGGGAAGCACCGATCAGCTTGAAGACTCTGGGTGAGACATCTGCCCAACATTGGGTGTCTCTTGGCTGAAATTATAACACATGATGATGATTCTCGGTACACATCGCCAAGATACTTCGTTAAACGTAGTTGGAAATTTTAACGCGCGTTATGTTCAACAACTTGAATAAGCCTTACGGTATGACAAGGTTATTTTGTGTGCTTGTTTGTTCGAACGATCAAACTGAACAACTTTTACTATAGGAGAAATTTTGAAATCACCAAAAAAAATAATTGGTCTTCTGAATAACCACACAAAATTCGGCTCATGACAAAAAAATCACCTTTTATATGGCTGACATGAGAAGAATCCCGATTCATATAGATATGTATTCGTTTAAGTGATGTTCTGCTATATTCATCTGTTTGTAACTTTTGTAATTCTGTTATGTGTCTTACAAAATAAAATAAAACTTAATAGAAATAAAGTATCATTGCATACCGAGTAAGGTAAGTACTTTATCCACAATTTATTTCTCTCAGCTCTGCTGGCAGAATTTTTTTTAGAAATAAGAAGCATAATTTAAACCATCATTGTACTCGTCATTTGTCATGTCTTATTTTTGTTGTTTTTTTTTTGTGTTCATAAACAATAAATAATTCTCTACATAGATCTACCTAATTGCTAGTAAACTGGGTACCTACCAGGATTTTACTTTGATATGATAAAATTGAATCCAGCAGCCAATCCCACGATGATAATACAGCACTACGCTATTGTTCCCACGCGGCAAGGTGAGCAAAATAAGCACCAAACACGTTTTTGCATTGGAAAAATTGAAATCGCACTGTTCTGTTTATTGTCGATGATACACGCAAACATTTCTGATTGAGGTCATAGATTACATTTGACACCGTGTGATGCCTAATACAGTCGTCATAATAATCTTATCATTATTTGATGCTATCATTATATGATACTTAGCTGTGCCCGCGAAGTATGTTTCGCTTTAGAAGTTCAAAGAAAAAGCTGTAAATCTACTTTTCCGCGGGAACTACTTACTTTTCCGGGATAATAAGTAACATATATGTTAATCCCTGTCGTAATTCGTCTACCTACAAAATTTCATCTAAATCCATTCAGTAGTTTTTGCGTGAAAGAGTATCTAAGAAACATCCTCACAAACTTTCGCGTTTTATAATATTAGTAAGGATGATACTATCATTGATGTAATTAAAAATATCAATTGAGACCATTTGATATGAATCTGGAGGTCCCGGTCTCAATTCCTCATTGCGTAAGTATATTTTCAGCTCGGTTGGTTGATCGGCTTCTGAATCCGCTTGGGCAAAAAAAGAAGAGAATAGCTTAAGAAAGATTCAAAACCCCAGCTGAAAGTCACCTATACATCTTATGCTAGCTACACTAGTGTTTTTATTGAGGGTAATAATGGGGAAATAATAGGTACATCTCGATATTTTTTTTATTGCAACTAAGTTGGCAAACAAGCAAACTGCCCACCCGATGGTATGTGGTAACAGTCACCTATAATACATGTGGCTCCTGTGAGATTCGCAGCAAAACTGCAAACCCCACATAATAATTTCACTGCCTTATCTTACCTTTCAAACCGGAACACAGCAATGCAAGCACTACTGCTTTGCGGCAGAAATAGGTAAGACGGAGGTGCCCAAGCAGACGACCCAGGTACAGAGTCTCCCTCCGGTAAATATTGTCATAAGTATTGTCATGTAGTAATAAGTATTGTCATGGTCTTCACGAGACCCAGTTTGTTGAACCAACCCAAGGGCGAAAGACAGTTCCGCCCGTGCATCAAAGATTTTTTTAAATACATTTTCGAAAAAAATAAAACAACGAAAGGAACTCAATGAAAAACAGTTTAACCCTTGGACAAGTAATAATCAACATACCAACTTACAGTTAATTACAACTTTAGATACAAGTTGTAATGTAGCTTAATTCATGTATTAATAGTACTTATTTCGTATAAAAATGTTGTATAGAAAACTTTTTGATTAAAAACCTCTTTCATGCATTTTGAGGTTATATGCAGAAGGCAAACATAAAGCACTAATATGGAAAAGTAAAACTTTATGTTCTTGACCGCACTCTGAGTAATTTTTGTGATCTGGGATTGGGTAAAACCAATAATTCCTCGTTACACTAATAAGATAGTCGTTATTTACACCAATTTATGCCCACGATCATATATGAGTTACTAGCTTTCTGCCCGCAGTTTCGCCTGTCATATTTTCGTTTTTCCTATACAGTGTGTTTCTGCATAAAGTGCACATACGAGGCAGGGGGCAAAAGGGGGTCATTTTAGTGATAAAAAAATAGAAAAAATTTCACATATTTTTTAAGAACCATTTAATTTTTTTACCCACCGTTGCGAACCTGACGTGCATAAACCGTTATAACTCTTGAATGAATAGACAAATCTCAATGAAATAAACGCCAACGTGATCCTTAAAGATCAATAGTGATGTCAAAACACAATTTTTGTCAATTATTATCACATACAGTTAATGACAGAGGATTAAAGGAGAAAAAACCGTTAATTTTTTTTTTATTAAAACCAATTTTTATACAAAAATATATTGTTCTCTAATACTTATTTCAATCTGTATCACTTCAGCTTTCAAACACTACATAAATCGTGTCTCTAGGTTAATTGTAACAATATAGCTATAATTATTCGAAACGGGGTGTTGGAGACCGCAGTGCCGAGTCGAGAGTCTATATGATTGGACACTTTACTATTTTTAGTTTCGACTTAATTGAAGTCTTAGAATAATAATACTACAGTTAGATGTAGATTATTCTCGACTATATTGTGTTGTTATTATTCTGACTTGATTTAGATTTAATGAAACAAGTCATAATCGTAATTTTTTTATCACGAAATAACGAAGTATTTACATTATAAAGTACCACTAGAAATTATTATTGTATTAAATTCTCGATATGATCCCTGTACGGAGCGTCGGTGGCGCAGTGGACTCGGAACTTGCCTTCCAATCGGGGGGTCGGGGTTCGAGACCCGCCATGTACCAATGTGTTTTTCGTTTCGAATTTCATATGTACATTTGTCTGACGCTCCTACGGTGAAGGAAAACATCGTGAGGCAACCTGCATACATCTGCGAAGAAATTCAATAATGTATGTGAAGTCGACCAATCCGCACTGGGCCAGCGTGGTTGACTAAGGCCTAATCCCCCTAATATAGGGTAGGCTCGAGCCCCTCGGTGGGGACGTATATGGGCTGTGATGATGATGATCCCTGCGTTGTTGTAGGCACATTGTTGTGCGTAAAACTATTTGCTGTGTTGCGAAAAACTATTTGCTGTGTCGAATCGCATTCCGCAGGTCTTCAGCGTAACTCAAAATTTTGTCTCGCAGTTCGACTTCTGTGTTTATAGTAGTGCTATAAACACGTTGCTACATTGTGCCCCATAGGAAATAGCCGAATATCTGGTGATCGTGCAGGCCACCCAATAGGACCTTGTCGGCCAATCCATCTGTTTGGAAAGATATGTCTCGTCGAGATTTATGTCCTTACAATACTGGCCTAGTGGGCCGGACAACCATCCATCTGTACGAACATTCCGCGCCTAAAGCTAGCGGCACATCCTTTAATTATAACGGCAGTTCATCACGCAGTAGTGATTCCTTCCCCCCGAACATAGAATTCGAAGAAACGGGTCGTGATTACGACTCTGATAGAAAAATTTGGGAAGTTAATGGTACTGCGGTCTCCGATACCTCGTTTCGATTGATCATAGCTATTGTTACAATTGACCTAGAGACGCGATATATGTGGCGTTTGATAGCTGAAATGATGCAGATTGTAATAAGCACTAGAAAACAAATAAACGGGGTATTTTTTGTATGAAAATTAGATTTAATAAAAAAATACGTTTTTTTTCTCCTTTAATCCTAGCACTATTGATCTGGGTCACGTTAGCATTTATTTAATTAATATTTATTTATTTATTCAAGAGTTACAACGGTTTATGATACGTCAGGTTCGCAAAAAAATGTGGGGTTTTTTTATTACTAAAATGACCCCCTTTTGCCCCCTGTCTTGTATGTGCACTTTATGCAGAATCACACTGTATTTTCCCACAGTAAAACAAAACAAACTATAAAACAGTAGCCTTTACAAAAAGTTCCGTTTTTTTAGTAAGTATATAATATTCAAACAAAAACAAACTATCAATCCCTCTTTCCCTCATTTGAGGGTGGAGTTCTCAAAAACGCTAAAACATGTGTTAACTTATTTATAAGCCCAATACAAAGCTTCATGTTTTTAAGATCAGCATACGAAATTCCATACAAACTTTTAACCGTTACTTTACCCTTAGTAGTAACATTTGCTTAAGAGGATTGTGAAGCTGTAAATTTTCATACAAAAAGCGATTACGCTTTTCTCCCTCTATACATAGTCCAATTTTCATAATTTTTGGTAATGTTGTACATATAATGAAGATCTAGGTTTGTACGTTTCGATTTTGAAGTAATATTAAAAAATAAATATAAAAATAATAAAAGTTTATTTTCCTCAAGTACATAATTATAAAAGTTAATATTTACAAAGCAAAGGGATGAGTAATTGCTGAGGCTGGTGCCTTAACTAGGATGCCCTGTATTAAAGGACACCAGGTCTCCACTTTTGGAACACTTTTTTTTTACGAATTTATGACACAACTATTTAAAACGCAACCGAGTAGTCACAATATCACAATCAAGATAAGAAAATAACAATTTTTTTTTCTTTAATTAAATTTATCTGAATATAAAACTAAGCAATGAAACGGTGCTAGTGCTAGAGAGGTGCATGCATTTGAGTGTGTGTGGAGAAGGGATGTTGTATGGTGTGTGTGCATATGTGTGTGTGCGCGTGTGTATGTGTGTGTGTGTGTGTGTGTGTGGGTGTGTGTGTGGTGCGAATGAATGAGTAAGTGAGCGTGTGTTAGTACGTATGAAAACTTATATACTTAGGTTAAGTGCATTCTAAAAGAATATATTTATAATAAGAATATTATTTAACAACAGATAAAATATTTTCTGTTTCATCATAATCTAAACCCAGTAGCCAAGTTGTAGTAGCTTTTTTACACTGATACTTGCTAAGGGTATAAATATTGTTTATTCTGTTGCATCTATTATAGATGTGTGAACCCAGAAAACCAAAAAATCGTTGAGCAAATGAGGTATTGTACGATCCGCCTGAGCACGCAATATCATGACGTCTCTTCTCAATACTTAGATTGGGGTTAAATTTGGTAAGCTCGTGTTTTTTTGTTACAGTATGAAGAATAAACCACCTACGTACTGACAAAACTCGCCAATCATTATAGAGCTCAGTAGTGGGAAACAAATAGGGTCGGAAAGTCGCTACTTTTAGGACGGCTCGTTGGGCAACCTCGAGTTTTTTTAAATGAGACTTACTTGCCCCACCCCAGATAGTTATACAATATTTTATGATAGATTGTCCAACTGCATAATATACCATTTTAATAATTTTGATGTCCGCTATATAACGTAAGCATTTAAACATATACATTAATTTTCTTACGCGCGCTGTTAAAACGTCTATGTGTTCTTTAAAATTAAGATATTGATCAATGACTACCCCAAGATATTTGATTGAAGAAACTCTTTGAAGGTTAGGACATGCGGTTGTGGAGTTGCAGCACAATTTAGACACACAGGAGTGCGCTATTAACTTGACATCGTTCGGTAATGTTATATTGCGTAATCCAAATGTAATAAATTTAGTTTTATTTGTGTTTATTGTTAAAAAATTTGTGTCAAACCAATTTGTTACTGTATCAAATCCCTTTTGAGCTGTTAAAAATACTTCATGCCAATTACTTCCCTGAAATATGACCGCCGTGTCATCGGCAAATGAAACAATTTTACCTTTGGATAATTTTAGTTGGGAAAGATCATTAATAAATACAAGAAAAAAGGTGGGTCCTAATATACTTCCTTGGGGGACGCCGTAAGTGATGGGAAGGTCAGAGCTTGTGTAGTCCTCAATGCTTACCCTCTGTTTCCGATTTGTTAGGTAGCTTTCAAATAATTTTAATTGAAGATCTCTTATTCCCATTCGCTCTAACTTTTTCAGAAGAATTGGAATTCGAACGGTATCAAAGACCTTAGCAAGGTCGATGAAAATTGACAGACACTTCCTACCTTGATCAAGTTCCGAAGCAATGAAATCCACTACCTCATGCACAGCGTCTGTCGTTGACTTTTTAGCGCGAAAGCCATATTGATAAGGCGATAGTAGATTATTTTTCTCTAGATAGTTTATTAACCTTAAGTTTATTATACGCTCTAAAACTTTCGACAGCGCCGGCAATATTGAAATAGGACGGTAGTTTGTTACATCACCACGATCACCTGTCTTGTAAATCGGTTTGATGATAGCCATTTTAAAGATATCTGGGAAAATGCCTGTACTTAAACTGAGATTACAAACATGGGTGATGGAAGGGACTAGTAACTTTATATACCGTTTCAAAAAGTTTGAAGAGATACCATCAAAGCCAGAAGCACAATCGATTCTCAAGGAACGAATGAGTTGCTCGACTTCCTTTTCATCGGTCTCTACAAGTAAAAATGAATGTGGTGTACTGGAATTATTGGTATGGTTAGGAGTTGGATTTGCTATCGACCGGTTTTTTTCCGCAAGATTTTTACCAATATTGGCTAAAAAACTATTTATTTGGTTAACTGATTCTGAAGGTGAGTTTGCACAAGTAAGGAGTTCACTGGCTGAATCTTTGGGCTTATCAGAACTAACACTACTTTTAATAGTTTCCCAAAGTTTCTTTTTGTTAGAGCCTGCCTGTACTATCTGTTGTTTTTGATAATCTATTTTAGCTTTTTTAAGGATATCATTACAATAATTCCGATATCTTTTGTATGTGATGCGAAGCACATCATTGTTTCCATTACATTCTTTTAGTCTTCTATGCATGTTGTCACGATTTCGCATACACTATTGCTCAGAATATAAATTATTAGCATCTAAATATCCATATTTTAGACTAAAAACTACCTCAAGCTTTTTTTCTTTTTTGACTAAATTATACTGAATTTCAAAAAAAGCAAAACGTACAAACATAGATCAAGATGTACTGAATCTAATGAGACCAAAAATGTCTAATTTCGTAAAGGTTTAGGGGGGTAAAACAGTTATCGCCCGAAACAATATTTTAATATGAAATCTAGGCACTTGCCTCGGACTTTCAACTCTAAGCGGTGTGCAACAAACTGCATTTTTGAAAGTGTATACTCGAGCCATGAATTGGCACTTCACAGTCCTCTTAAGAAGTTTGTCGCTCGGCTCGCTAGAAGATGAATACGTCAGCAGGGGGGTTTCACTTCGCAGTTTAGGTACGTTTGGGGCGGTCCGGCCGGGCGGTATGTGGCAAAAGCTTGCCGCTCGGCTCGCACGCTGGCCGCGTCGCACGTAATAATTGAGGTCATTTTTGTAACGATAACTGCATATCGGTGAGTGGGAACCCTGCGCTCTTATCGCCAAACCGGTATCGGATCAGCGACACGTAACAGAATAGGAACACTCGTGTCATGCAATAAATTTCAATTTCCCATGCAGTCAAATGAAGGTCGTAAGAGTAGGTACATTTTCATACCTAAACTTGACTTTTCTTCGAGAGTGATCCTTCTGTACTTTAGTACTATTATTTATTCTGTGACGTCAGTTAGGACGTGAAATTTTATATATGTAGTAGCTTTATAAAATACAGATGGTAAAGCTAAAACGGATCATATAACATAAAACAAAATAATAGGCGTGCTCCCAAGTTCCGTGTGGCTAATCCGTGCAGAGTCATCAAAATCTCGTCCCAGCATCAACGGAGACATCTCACGTGTCATCGGATTGCGCAACACCACCTACTGTTTTATGTGACTGAGAATTTCTTTCTCGGCGGATATATTAATGTCGAAGGATACACGGGACATGCGATAGTATCTCTGGAACCCAATTCTCAGGCTTTCTAGATTGTTAGATGCTGAATACATGTATTGTAGAGAAATTACGAGTTATTTATACGAATAAAATAAGGTAAAGATTTGTGCGGTTTCAGAGAATAAATTATCGTAGGTATTGTCTAGCCATATTCATTATCATTTAAGCACAGTTTATATAATGTTCTAGTAAGCTAAGGATCTGTAGGTATACTTACATAAATACGCACAGCTAAATCCGCTGTTGTACCTAAATATGACACTTTCTTGGAATAAAATAGTACAGCTTATTTAGGATGTCTATTAGCATTACTTTTATCCCATAATTCCCGTGGGATAATAGCCTATAGCATGGACCTACAAAAAGGTCCATGGCCTATAGTCTGATTTTTACATGGACTTAATAATAGAGTTACGCTTCAGTCAGACAGCGGGCGGAGCGGGACGGCGACGGGGCGTCGGCGGAGCGGCGACGCGGCGTGGATTTTGATTATTTAAGTCCATGGATTTTTAATTCGACGGAATTCTGACATTTCAGAAGTGCTGCCAACATTGAAAAATTCTCACTAAGAAGGGAAAGCATTTTACCAAAATAAAAAATAAACCTTTCCTGAATTTAAGGTTTCAATTAGTAAAACTACGACTTAAAAATTACTAAAATAAAAAATAAAGCTTTCTTGAATTTTAGGCTTCGATTAGTAAAACTAAGACTTAAAAATTTACTGATAATTTTAAAATGGTAATTAGATTTTTTAATATCATTTACAATAATACAATAATTATTAAAGAAATTATTTTTCTTCTACAGGAATCGCTGACCACAGATAATATAATACTACAGTACCTGGGTTAAATCTCACATATATTGATCTGTGGGTTAAATCGAGGGCGCAGCTATTCTAAATATGTATATAATAGACCTGTTTTTTAAATTTTTTCCTCGAGAATCACGCTATCGAGTGGTGAAAACAGCTTGAAAATCGGTGCAGTAGTTTTTGAGTTTATCGCCAACAGACAGACAGACAGACGCGGCGGGGGACTTTGTTTTATAATATGTAAGGATTATGAACATTTTTACGAATCTCAGTGCTATAGATGTCATAAACTTACCCAAGTCGGGAAGTGGACTTGTTAACCATTACGCTAGCCCAGTCAGAGTTATGGGATGCGTCAGAACTTCCTCAGTTAATCGACGGGGTCTCCCACAACACGTGAAACGCGCTGGTTGAGTCCTAGGCGCTATTCAGGATCCCAGGATACAACAAGTAATCACACAACTCCAGTAACAATTCTAACCAAACATAATTGCAAAACTGCAACAAACGCAGAATTATATCTTACACTACACGTTGTACGCCATTTACAAGTTTACAATGAATTTCTTCACAGTTCAAGGGCGGCCGAGGATCGGACGAGAAAATAACAAATAACACGCGACAGCGGCCGTCCGTCCGTCCGTCACATCGGACACGCAACTCACGTCATTACATTCACGTTAAGGCGCCAGTAGACGTGCGAAACTGTGAATTAAAAACAGTTACATGCAAAAACAACAATAAAATGAAAACTTTATAGTAATCAGGTTTTGTACAGCACTGTATACATTTTTTGGATGGGGATTTCTCAGCTTTCTGTAGGAATTTTGAAAAATTCTCCCATAGTAGTGGGCGCTATATGGAAGAATTTTAATGTGGCGTATATTCTTCCATATGGTGTACCGAGAACCCTATATGCTTCTATCTCTATAGTAGTTGAACTCTACGTAGATACAAGTCATTCACTCACCAAAGCTTTGTATAAATACAGTTTTAAAGTGCAACATTTTTATTCTAATGAATAAAAACCAAATGGTCATCAATGAAAAATCATCGAAGTTTGTAATTACTTTTCATTACTAAGAACGAAGCATTAACGATTAGTCAAGGCAACCATAGGCGTAGGTGTAAATTTTCGATAGTCCAGATTAAAACTTCAATTTACCTAGTGTAAACTGATACTTGGAAGGAAAAATTCATTCTATCTAGTGTATGTTGATTTTCAAAGGGGGGGTGTCAATAATGTATATCACAATTTTTAATTCACAATTTTTAAACCTTTTATAGCTTCAATAATAAATGGTTATTATATTTTGCATGCATTCTCAACGACACCACCAAACCGCACCACTGTGGTGTCGTTTACAACTACACCACAGTAATGAAGTTCTAATACAAAACTTATGTATGCATTTATCGATATAGTATTTTATTTTGCTTTGTTATGAAGTTACGTTATGATTAATTTTGTTCTGTTGTAAAGGATACAATTATTATTTTATTTTGCTTTGTTATGAAGTTACGTCATGATTAATTTTTTTTTTGTAAAGGATACAATTATTATTTTTTAAGAATCCTTTGCGAAGTCGCCAAATTTCAGCGACATTACTTAATAATAATTTAAAATTAAAACAACGATTTGTTTTTATACACGTTAGACATCACTAGTCGGCAGTGGTACCTAAAAAAATTGTAAACGACACCACAGTGGTGCGGTTTGGTGGTGTCGTTAACAATGCATGATATTTTGCATAGTAAGCCCATACTGGCGTCCAATACAGCCTTAACAATATACCGCACAATTTATAATTAGTGTAAGCAACGAATTATTCACACCACTCTACATCTTTGGCGTTACTTTGCGAAATGACATCGAAATTATACGTTAACAAACGCCACAATAGGATTAATTAATTCTGCGGTCATGTTACAAAATTTTCACCACCAATTTCAGCGTATCACCACCTAAATATAACAAAAACAATTGTCATTAAACCTCTGCCCTTGTATCGAAAATGTCGTGAACTCGTGACTCTTTCACTCGCGTTTTCAAAGCAATTCAATTTTAATTGACGTGCAATTAACATGTATGAAAATAAATAAAATTAAAGTGTCCGTTTGTAATGTCAAAATATCAAGTTTTTACTAAATGGGTATGAATGTATATCGGGTACCAATAACAAAAACACAATTTAAAAAAAATTTGTCTGTCTGTCTGTTTGTTCCCGCTAATCTCCGGAACGGTCCAGCCGTTATATCCATACTAATATTATAAATGGGAAAGTGTGTGTGTGTGTGTTTGTTTGTCCGTTTTTCACGGCAAAACGGAGCGACGGATTGAAGTGATTTTTTAAGTGGAGATAGTTGAACGGATGGAGAGTGACATAGGCTACTTTTTGTCTCTTTCTAACCCCCCACTTCCCTAAAATGGGGGGTAAAAGTTTGTATGGAGCATTCCGCAATTTTCAAGGTAGAAAGCTAAAAATTGGTATGCGAACTATTTGTGACTAACAAAAAAATCGTGCATCATTTTTGAAATCTGCCCCCAACTCCTTAAAAGAGGGGGTGAAATTTTATATGGGACTTTTTGCAGTTTTCAAGGTAGGAAGCTAAAAATCGGTACACAGACTTTGTTACCAACGAAAAAGTCTTTTTTTTTTTTAATCTTCGGTGTTACCCCGAATTTATCGCGAGCGAAGCCGCGGGCGAAAGCTAGTATATTATAAATGTGAACGTGTGGATGTTTGGATGTTTGTTACTCAATCACGCAAAAACGGCTGAACGGATTTGGATGAAATTTGGCATATATGCCTTTGACATGGAAAAGAACATAGACTACCTTTTATCCCGATTCCTTAAGTAGTTCCCGAGGGAAAATTTAAAATTGTTTACAAGCTAAGCCGCGGGCAGACAGCTTTGAAATTTGGTATGCATGTCACCTATGCTATGGAAAAGGACATGTACTTTATTTTCCTTAATGATCTCTCAAATAGTTCCCGTGGGAAGATTAAAAATTGTTAACGAGCGAAGCTTTAGACCCAATTCTGAAGTCCACGCAGACGAAGTCGCGGGCAGAAGCTAGTCATACATATTTCTGCCGCCAAGCAGCGGTGCATTGCCGTGTTCCGGTTTGAACGTAAAAGGCATTTTTTTTATTGCTACTAAGTTGGCAAACAAGCAAACTGCCCACCTGATGATAAGTGGTAACAGTCACTTATAATACATGTGACTCCTGTGAGATTCGCAGTAAAACTGCAACCCCCGCACAAGGGCCACAGTGTACGTTCAAAACTTGTGACTTAAGATGTAAAGTCACGGTACCCAGTAATTTCAGTGCCTTCAAACCGGAACACGGCAATGCAAGCATGGCTGCTTTGTGGCAGAAATAGGTAAGACAGAGGTACCCAAGCACACGACCCTGGTACAGAGTCTCCCTCCGGCAAAACCGGCATTACTGGATTACTTCGACATTACTGGATACCTCCTGGGACTTGACATATTATATCACAAGTTGGCAACGTACATTGGCGTGCTTGTAGGGGTTATAGATTTGCAAGTTTTATCGGAACCACATGTACTATTAGGCGACTAGCTGCAGATTAGGTCGGCAAGGAGAGGGTAACTAGTGCAGCGAGTATTCTGTTTGTTTCCCAACTTTGTTTCATAAAAGTAAATAAAAGTTTCATATCTTACCAACGTAATAACAATAAATAAAAATTATCGGTACTGTAATCTTTCTGTAATGCTGGGATACACACCACCTCGCAGGCTAGGGTGAAGGAGGCGACATTTCGCTCACCTGCTTCCTCCTGACGGTTAAGTAGCGGAACCCGGGCCTGGAAAACCCGAGTCCTGCATTACATAGGTCGCCGTCAGCCGCCGATACTCGGTATGTCGTCGGCCTCCCCATTTTGGTGAGGTGGGAGGGTTCGCTGTGGGCTAGCAGACGCTAACGAGGTCATGAAAGTGTCCGAAGGGGTTCCTATGGCCTTGTCCGGGGGCGATAGGACCCTCTCCAGCGTGGACTCTGCGTCCGATGTCGAGGAGGATGCGGTGGTGATGGACATGCTCGCGCCAAGGCGTATGGGCATCGTTGGACTTTATTCGGTAGGCCGCGGTCTTTGGATTGCACTCAGCCCCCAGGACCGCGGAGACTCCGTCATAATTTCGCTTTCCCAAGCGCGAGGTTAGCGTAACGCATTTCCCAACGTTAACAAGTGAAAATATTTAAAAAACTTTTTAAAAACAAGTTTTAGTACCTACTCGTCAAAACGAATCAAACGAGCCCAAACTCGATGGGGTTGTGTCATTGTATTGCGGAGTTCCTATGGCCACCTTCCAGCTCCAGCATTAGATCAGCTCCATATCATCATAATATTGCATTGTCACGCGATATACATATGCATGCAAAATTTCAGCTCAATCGAAAACCGGGAAGTGAGTCAAACTTGCAAGATTTCATTACAGACACCGGACAAGTGAAAGTAAATAAGAGCTTGTAAAAAGAAGAGCAAAGCTGCTACGCGTTACGAAGCAGGTGGAACAGTAGCGTAACGAAGGGTGCAACAGGGATGAAACTATAATTTTAATTTTTTAATGTCTTTCATATCGAATAAAAATATTGGACACGTGTTTTTTTTCTATTATACCTCAAAAGGAAAAAACGAAACCCTTAAAGGATCACTCCCTTGTCCATCTGTCTGTCCGTTTGTCAAGATCTTTTCTCTAGAACGCGTATATCGAAATATCAAATTGATATATCAAATAATCAGGTCTACGTCTCTTACAGCTGTGAAAAATCATACTTAATATATGCTTGTAAAATATCGCGATAAAAAGATTAACTGTTTATATCGCTAATGAAAAAATAATGTTAATGAAAGATAAAATATTTTATAGTAACTAAGTACCTGGTAATGTAGGAATTGTTAATTATTTTTTTTTTTTGTAAAATGAGAAAGATAATTGTATAATATAATGAATATAATTTATAGGAATCAAATTAATACGAAATAAAATAATTAAATTTAATACAAATGAAATATAATTGACAGTAATGTGCATGCTACATATTTTTAATTAATACCTATAATATTTGTATGCCACCACGGTAAAAACATGTTGAGCAATATGATTTTAAGACCTGCATTATATATATAGATTTTTTGTATATATTAATGTATACCATGTTTCTGACAAATAAAAAAAAATTATTATTATTATTATTATTATCCATTTATTCAAAAATATCCTTAAATTTAAGTTTTTTACAATATATATATAAAACAAAATACTATATTATTATTATTATTATTATCGCACATTTTCGCGATTTCACAGGGGAATCAAAACCTATAGGGTACTTCCCGTTGATCTAGAATCATGAAATTTGGCAAGAAACAAGCACACGTAAAGAATAAAAACTAAAATCCGTAAACATTTACATACTCAAGTTAGGAACTTTTTTAAACATACTTAAGTAGATACGTTTTTACAAAACCCTCGGTGCGCGAGTTTAACTAGATAATTTCTTTTTTACCTAATGAAAATCTTGCGCCGATATATCGATTTGAGTTGTCGCGTGACTTCTCGTCTGTGTAGGTTACAAACTTTCTTTTCGTTCAACTGACGGACTTAACAAATGTTTAATTCTTATTCCGTATCATCATTCCTACTAGCTTTTCCAGCTGTCTTGATTTGCGTGAGACTTTCAGGGGTAAACTAGGCCAAAATCTTAAACATATCCTCTAGCGTAGCTGACTAGCTGCGGACAGACTGGCATTCAACGTAGCCCTATCCTAAGTCTTGCTGCAGCTACATGTTTCAAGTTTTGGTCCGAAGATGAACATTTTGTACAATGACTTCACCACTTGGATCCACCGATAGCGCCTCTAGTGACTGAAGTTCCGCCCAAATCTTAATAAAATCGTGCTTAGACTTTATTTTTATCGATATCCATAAAGCTTTCCTATTTAGTGCTCAGACTCAATTTTTATCAAAATTCATTACATTCAAATCTTGTGCTCAACCTCTATTATCGACTAGCTTTCCGCTTGCAGCATCGCCCGCGTTTTTTTGTTTTCCCGTGGAAATTTTATAATTTTCCGTAGGAAAAATAATTTTGCAGCCTATGTTTATCAGAGATAATGTATAGGATTCTAGATGTGAAAGAATTTTTCAAATCGGTCTAGTAGTATCAGAGCCTATTGAATGCAAACAAACAAGCAAATCTTTCCTTTTTGTAATATTAGATATTCATAATTTTAAATTCTTACCTTGCCCTTAGTCTCCATTTTATCGATTTCTTTAAAAAAAATATTTCGTGCCATTTCTGTTCTTTGCCTAAGGGTATTTTTTCCGTTACCATACGAGAACAGCCGCCAACGAAGCAAAATTGTATAAAATATGTTTTCCGCTCGCCCGTGCCTCTAACGGCAAAATCAATAAATACCTATTTTTGTTTTTGTATGGCCGGCATCGGCAATAGAGCCAGGCCGGGTCGGGTAATGGAAAAAGAATCAGCCTTGTGCTGTAATGAGAAAGCGCCCCCAATGTCCGAAAGTTCTCTGTCCACACAGACACTACAGTGCTAAAGAGATTGCTATCAAATTCATAATATTTCTCTTTGACTTTTCACTGAAATATATAATAGATAGCTAGATAAATGGATATCTGCTGACTTGACAGGTCAGAGTTATGTCAAGTAGTATCCACTTTCCTCGACGCGGAGGGCTATTGTTCGCGAAGCCATAAACCAATTCTAGCCTCCGTCTCTCACGGGGTCTTCAAACGTGCAGTCTGGACAAGGCTGGTGTACACTGCAACAGCGAAGCGATAGGAAAAAAGGGTTTTCATTACAGCAGAAAGAATTGCCTTCACTCGTTTACAACTTTCTACTAACCATGGAATATAGTATACATTTGTTTAACAGATTAATCATTTTAAAATGAATTAAATTAAGTAAAACCTTATTCAGCGTCACATGGAGATGTAACACACAATTAATTGGTACACAAATTAATGTATTTTATTTCAAAATTAATGAATTTAAACCCTATACTCGTAATAAGTTACAGTGAAATGAAAACACACAAATCGTGTTTTTATCTTTTTTTGGTTTCATCATTCCTTCGATAGTGATCTAAGGCCGGGCGGACATTAGAAGACTTTGCTCGCAGACTATTTTGTGCACAACCGAGCTACGAACTCACTTCGTTAAAACAAAGAAAGATGTCTACGGGAAATAGTCTCAATGTGTGCCCGGCTTGAGAGGATCAAATAGTAGTTATTATTAGAATTCCTATGATCCTATGAAACTAGGAAGTTTTAAAATATTCGTTGGAGAAATCATAACGTTTTCCAGCAAGTATGATAGGTAGCACACTACGAACATTTCTTTTTGAAGTGAGAACTTCTTTAGCGGCGTTGTACACTTTTTTTGTAATGGGTAAAAAATGATAAACTCGCGTCAAGATCACGTGACACTGATCGAAAATGCGTAAGACCAATTAAAATTGAAATGGCCGCAGGAACTGTCGAGGTGCGGTGAGGGGTCCACGTAAGCCGGCCGAGAGCAATAGCGGCTGGCAAAAGTACTGGAAGTCACACGTCACTTGCGACAGTTTTAATCAATTTATTTACTTTGTTAGGAAAAATCTAAATTGTGCTTTTATTTGATTTTGTTGTAAATATTAATTAGGTAAGTTAATAGAAATTAAATATTATTTATTTGTTATAAAATTAACGTTTTTAAGTAGTATATTAATGTCTGTTTGATCATATTAAATTGTAAATATTTTGATTCATTATTACTAGTTATATAATTATGTACGCACAACGTTACAACAGGAAGTTGATTTTTCTGAGGGATAAACTTTTTAATGTAATATAAATTGTCATGTTTGTGTACGATAGCGCAATAAATAAATATTGTATTCTACCACATAAAAGATAGTACTTTTATTCTGATAATTAAGGCGCTACTTTCCCGTTTTATACAATTTCGATTAACTGTACCGCCACGAATATAAAACATGCAGTTCTCAAATTCATATATGATATTTTTGAACATTTTATCTAAACATTCTTAAAGACAGAGACATGATCAATAACATTTCACTCGATAGAAAAAAAATCCAAAGATTACTCTGTTCAATATTTTAAAACAGCTGTGAATCAGAGAATAAAATAATAAATGGTCAATTTTTTTAACTAAAATCGACAAACTTGTGGTGTGTGTCTATCAACATTTTAAATACCATTTTACCGAAGATATGAGAATAGCCTACGACCTATTCTCATATCTTCCAAATATACACAAAGAATTTCATAAAAATCGGTCAAGCCGTTTCGGAGAAATTTGATAACGAACACACGTTTTTTTTTTGACATTTATTATCCAACATTTATCAGCCTTTTAGCTATAATAAGATAAGGTGATTTAATATTATCAGTTTGGGATTTCGCACTTCCTGTGATATGACATCCCTCATTTTTATACTATCCACTGCCGATTAATACATCATTAAATCAATGATATGATATCAATTATATTCTTGCTAGTGGAATTATCATGTAGATTTGCTGCTAATTGATTTTTATGTTTCCGAAGACGGTGGATATAGTTGTCACAGAATATTTTGGCAACATCCTTTATGTATGGTATCTCCAAATACTCTGTACTTCAGCATTTCTTGTATACCATGGTGCATTGCATAGTACTTTCAGAGCTGCATTTTGAAATCGTTGTAATATCTCTATATTTGAATGACTTGCCGTACCCCAGAGCTGTATTCCATAAGTCCATATGGGTTTAATGATAGTCTTGTAAATCAAAATATTATTTTCTAAGCTCAGTGCAGATTGTCTTCCCACTATCCAGTTCATCTCCTTAAATTTTCTATTTACTAGGTCTCTTTTAGCTTTTATGTGGTTTTTCCAGGTCAGCCTTCTGTCTAAGTGCATTTCCAGGTATTTAACTGATGTTTGGTGGGGTAAGACTGTATCACCAAGTTTGACCGGAGGACAATCTATTTTTTTTAATGTAAAAGTGATATGAGTCGAGTTCGCAGCACTAGCTCGGATTCTCCATTTTTTAAACCATGTATCAATCTTGTCAAGATGTTTCTGAAATTTATGAGAAGCTATGTTCGGGTCAGCATGGCAAGAGAGTATGTCAGTATCATCCGCATATGATGCTGTTAAGACATCAGCTGAAGTAGGTAGATCGCTGGTGAGTATGGTATACAGAATAGGACCCAACATTGATCCTTGCGGAACTCCGGCGTTTATTTCTCTGAGACTAGACAAATCATCACCAACTCTTATTTGAAATAGCCGATGCTCGAGGTATGATTTTAGGAGCATATAAGCTGTATTTGGAAGACAAAGCTTGAGCTTGTACAAAAGTCCCTTATGCCAGACTCGATCAAACGCCTGCTGGACATCGAGGAATACTGCAGAGCAATATTCACGTTTTTCCATGGTTTGTCTGATCATGTGAGCGACTCTGTGATTTGCTCTATTGTGCCATGATGCGCTCGGAAGCCAAACTGATGTTCTGGTATTACTTTCTTGTCTTCAAGTATTGGCTGTAGACGTCTTAACAGCAACTTCTCAAACAACTTGAAGAGAGTCGGTAATAGACTAATAGGTCTGTATGAAGACACATCAGAGGCAGGTTTACCAGGCTTTGGAATCATATTTAGGACTGACACTTTCCAAAGCAGGGGGAAATATTGCAGTCTGAGCATTGAGTTGAAGACGAGCGTTATCAGTAGAATTCCTTTCTTTGGTAACTGTTTTAGTACCTCTGCAGTTATTAAATCAAAGCCTGGTGCTTTCTTAAGCTTTAATAGTGTGATTTGTTTCCATACTTCCCTAGGCTTGATTAGTTGTAAAGGTAAGGACATTTGCTGATCACTGTTAATTACAACATCAATATCTTTCTCTTGATGCATTGAGCTGGGTTATTCGGTTGGAAGACTTCCTCCACAAAGTCAGCAAACAACTCTGCCTTCTCCACAGAGCTCCTAGCCCAGCTGCCATCTGGGCGTTGCAATGCCGACATATGTTTCTTTGGCCTTTTAAGCGTTTTCGTCATTTTCCACAGGGAGTAACCTTCTGCCTTGTATGGTGACAGTGACAGGAGTTGTTCCTGAAGGGTGCGATTAGCATTTTCTTGCAGCATTTCCTATTGTTCTTTGAGGTGGATTCCAAATGAGCTGTAGATAACCATGCAGCAGTCTGTATTAGATTAGTGAGATAGAATGCGGCATCTTCAACATTCTCCTCGGTTTTTAAAGGAAGTTGGGGCTTGGCGTTTTTTATTTATGTGAGATCTAAAAGACTCCCAGTCAGTCCTACTATTGTAGAGAATTTCTCGTGGTTGCTTGTAGATAACTGCTGTGTTTAAAGTGCATATAACAGATGTGTGGTCAGACGAGCCATCCAAACATGAGTCCACTTTAGTATACACTCCAGAAATTCCCCCTGCCACAAAGAAATCGATAAGGTCTGGCATCTTGTTTGCATCCGTTAGCCAATATGTTGGTTCTCCAGACGATAAAACTTGAAGCATATTCTTATCTATGGCTTTTAACGAACACACGTGACACGAGATTTTTATATTATAGAACTAGCTGTGTCCGCGAACTACGTTTCGCCATAATAATCACCTAGGAGTATAAAAAATAGTTTACGACCTATTCTCAGACCTACAGAACATACACAAAAAAAAAATCAAGTCAAGCCGTTTCGGAGGAGTTTGGTTACAAACACTGTGACACGAGAACTTTATATATTAGAAGATAAGGAGCGATACTATATTATCGCTCCCACTAGAATACTAGAGCAATCTCCGTGGTTTATCTTGGTGCGATCTAAGAATCGACAGGTCTGATTCATGGCAAAATTATTGTGATTTCCATTCTAAATAAATTGGATGATCCGCGTGAAAGATTGCGATTTTCAACAGTCCTCATGGCACGTTGGTGCAATTTTGTTTGTCATGATCTATGCGACAAACATCTTCAATCCTACTTTTGTCTTAATTGCAGTGACATAACAAGAGAACATTGAAGAGATAAAACTTTAAATTAAATTGAAGGGTTGAGTTTTTTGCAAATTCAATGAATTAATGTTTTACGTGCACGATATGTCTGCTGATACAATATGCTTTCCTCAGAGGCATGCTAAAATTAAGTTTTTTATAATTATAATAATGAAATTTTTATGAAACGAAAATATAAAATAAAAATTATTAAAATAAATACAACTGGAGGGAGACTCTGTACCAGGGTCGTCTGCTTAGGTACCTCCGTCTTACCTATTTCTGCCTCAAAGCAGCAGTGCTTGCATTGCTGTGTTCCGGTTTGAAGGGTAAGATATGGCAGTGTAATTACTGGGTACTGTGACTTTACATCTTGTGTCACAAGTTGGCAACGTACACTGTGGTTCTTGTGGGGGTTACAGTTTTGTTGCAAATCTCACAGGAGCCACATGTATTATAGGTGACTGTTACCACTTACCATCAGGTGGGCAGTTTGCTTGTTTGCCAACTTTCTGCAATAAAAAAAAACATGTCAGCGAGATTCATTTAAAAATAATGGCTTTATTCATTATATTTTTTGAATATGTTATGGAGATATATTCCTAAGCTTAAGAACTTTTGACGCTCGTTTGACAGTTACAATGGGTTTGTCAAATGAAATCTCCATTATCACGTCTCGAAGTAAAACAACAAAGTCGCGAAACAAGGGCTACGGGTAGTTTGACAAAATGTTAAATCATTTGACAAATGCGTAGGAGTTCCGCAGGGAACTAAAGTCGCCGATATGGTAATAGTACGAATACATTGTTACCCTAGGGGTGAAAGCAACTGATCTAGTCACGAGCCAATAGTTTAAGGAACCCGAGGTAAGCACTGTGCTTTTCATTACGAATACAAGGAAAGTAAAAATAAAAACATAAACAAACTAAGGAAAAAATGAGTGAACTTTATTTAACATAAATCAAAATTTTCTGCTTTAGCCTCTTCTCTCATGAAATCAGGTGTTTAATCCATATCTGAATCAGATAAACTCATGTTAACACGTTAACAGTCCCCATACAAAATGATCTGACCACTCGATAAGTCCAAAGCAATTAATAGGTAACTATAGTTATTTTTAATCATTTTACCAGGAAAATAACTTTTTGTCATAATATTTTCCCATTTTTCTCGATTTTCCTATATGACCCCAATATGTGGGGTCACGGACTTGTGAGTGTCTTTACGACCTGCTCAACCTGTTCCTTCTACCAGCTCTGCACCATCCACCAGCTCTGCTTCATCCACAAGTACAGGTTCGAGACATTACCCTATTGATTTAGCGAAATTGCCAGGGAAAAGAGGAAATCGGAAAAGTTGCGCTGGCTGTCATAAAAAATTTATGTCCTAAGGAAAATCTTCAACTATAGCGGCAAAAATGACTCCCAAAGTTCATCAAGAATGCAAAAAAGTTATTGCCGTTCTTGTTTCGTGAATGAACATAAATAATTATGTAACTTTTTCAATACATTTCTTTAAATAAACACGAGCATGCATAAAAAGTAAGTTTTTATTTCTCCCGTAATCCCTTACCAAAATGTAGACCTAACTTTGAGATATTCTGTATTGTTTTCACGGATTTTGTATGACCAATTCTTCCTTCATGAGTCCACTAAATAACAAAAACCATTCTCATAATAATCATCATTCTCATAAGTGCTATGAACGCATATGGGGCCAGGGACGTATGGGTATAAACTGGTATGACCCCATATGGGGTCATAGGACTGTCAACGTGTTAAAACAAATCTCTGCTATGCGAAAGTATAAGCAAACTCTACAACTCGAAAAAAGAAATGAAGATCGGATTGCCGCTTTCCCTCCTACTTTGTTTTTTTTTTCTGTGGTGGCCAGCTATTCGGTCATTATTTTTCATTTACAACACTGAAAAAATGGTAAAAATTTTGCCCAGATTTATGTTATTTAAAAGACAAAGATGAAAGTAAATTATAATAAAGTCATTTAAATAAAAATATATTCTTTAATTGACTCTTAATTTTATGTTATTTCAATTTTATATCCCGCTGTAACTGGGTGGCTGTATAGAAAGTTGGAACATGGTTCAATAGAAATGTGAAAATAGAACAATACTTTTTCATTATTTGACGGCTGTCAGTTCAAAACGATTCTCTCTAGGGCTGAAAAGGATTACTTTCAACCCGCTTCTCAAGCAACTTCAGACCTACTTACCGAGTATGAGTAATGAAAAAGAACTATAAGCCTTTAAGTTACAATGGTCAAGGCACATCTAAGAGGACCGAGTAATTTCATAGAGTAATTGTGACCAGAGGTCCTGTCCGCAGTCGTTCCGCAGAAAAAAATGTATGGAAATGGCATTAGCTTACGACAACCTCACGCTATTTTTTCCGCAGCTAATGTCATCTCCATACATTTTTTCTGCGGAACGACTGCGAAAAAGTTAGCGTGTAGCATTTGTCTAGGGGGGCAGGACCCAGTTATTCTGGGCCGTGTCGGCAAAAAGGTCCTCGGAGTCAGGCGCTGTAGCGTTGGCACCCACGAGGTGAACAGATGAGCTGATGAACGTAACGAAAAGCCGCAAGATGCTGGTCAGGCCAGTAACAGGTTCAGATATCCTTGAGTGAGGTCATGTCTGATCATTATCACAGCTCATATACGTCCCCACCGAGGGGCACGAGCCTACCCAAACAAGTTATGTTCGGGCGATTAGGCCTTCGTCAAACCACGCTGGCCCAATGCGGATCGGTTGACTTCACATACCTACCTTTGAATTACTTCGCAGGTGTATGCAGGTTTCCTCACGATGTTTTCCTTCACCGTAGGAGCGTCAGATAAATGTACATATGAATTTCGTGAAACGAAAAATACATTGGTACATGGCAGGATCGTTTCGGGGGCTCCCGATTCTGCTCGGGGCACAGACCAGTGCCGAGGCCACAGCGCCACCGACGCTATGTCTGATGAAATGATCATAATGTTTTCAGTGCACCTACTATATTTTTATACATACCCAATGTATAAAAAATTCTAGGACACGCAACTCAATAGGGCGGATGCATATTGAGTTGCGTGTCCTAGTATTTTTTGTGGTTCTGATAACGTTCTCACCGTATGGTGACACTATCACACTTCGGCATCGCTATCATACATCATCTTTACAGCCCATTCTTTGGAGTTAGCGATACACTGGGAACCGCTTTGTGTATCTACACCTTTGATATCACATCTTACTCTACCTGCGACTTTTTGCCGTTAGCAGGCTTTGCAGGGATAAAATCTATGTGTTACTCCGATGTACCTGCATACTGTAGCCAAAAAGGTGCTTAAATGTTTTATAACTAAGTATGTGTATCTAAATAGAGAAAGCTTTTTGATTTGCTATAGGACTACTGTTATACTATAATATGGCAGCCCACTGCGTGCCTCATGGCAACGGGTGCCATTCGATCAATTACAGCTATAGTCTGGCATAAAACACTGGAAATCTCAAACAATGAGGTCATTACACCAAAAAGTGTTTGAATGTCCACCACTCGCAATGAATTTTATCGTGGAACGCACTATATAAAATGGAGGACTGGGCACAACGCCGTAGTAGTGATCCCTCAGACGTTGGAAGCCTGGTGTGGTTCACCGATGGCTCCAAAATGGGCCCTAACGTAAGATGTGGCATATCTGCTGCCAAGCCCAAGGTTAGCAGCAGCATATACCTTGGTAAATATTGAATGTGTACAAGCCAACCACCAGCGAAACTACGTCAGCCAAAATATAGATATATACCTGGACAACCAGGCAGCTCTACTAGTAATCAGCTTCTTCTAGTAATCAACGTCCTAAAATCGAAGCTTGTTAAAGACTATGAAGAAAAACTAAATAACCTGGGGCAACAAAACAAGATCACCCTTAAATGGGCACCGGGTCATTCATGGAATCATCGGTAGCAAAAAAACCGTTGAGCTAGCAAACGCTGGAGCTCAATGACTACGTTGGACCCAGAACCTTTCTGTGGTATCTCAAAGAACCAGGCTATGCAATACTAAATTACAAAAAATAAAACCGACTTCAAAAACACTAGAAACTTAAGAATAATATAAGAATAGGTACAGACAACATCACACTTCTATATTGAAGTCGGCGCCAAACGATGATCTCCTAGAAAGTGTTAAAATTTGTCACCGACTTCAATATAGAAGTGTGATGTTGTCTGTACCTATTCTTATATTATTTTTAAGGTTTTAGTGTTTTTGAAGTCGGTTTTATTTTTTGTAAAAAAAAATTATTTTTAGCTTTTTAGTGAATGAAATCTTTTAAATTAAAGAAACCCTAATTCTATGGGATCCTATCATCAGATCCTGACTTTGGTGACCATGGGACCACCCTTGCAGTATACTCTATCGAATACAAAAAGAATTTTGGAAATCGGTTTAAAAATGACGGAGTTATAAGGTAACAAACATAAAAAAAAATACAACCGAATTGATAACCTCCTCCTTTTTTGAAGTCGGTTAAAAATCCACCTCGTCCAAGAGGCAAAAAAGGACTGGCAATGAACGTCTGGGTTAACACACTCAAAAGCACTTAATCGACCATACTCCCGTAAGCGCTCTGGCGAGCTACTGAAGCTCAACAGGGGCAACCTGAATGTAATGATTAGGGCTCTGACTGGTCACTGCAAGCTGAAAAGACATCTCTACAATATGAGACTAAAAGAAAGTGATGCTTGCAGATTCTGTGAACAGTGAATCACCAATTCACCTCCTGTGCTTTTGTGGACCTATCATTCGCAAAAGAAACTGACATCTGGGGAGATACGTTCTCGACCCAGCCGATATCAAAACAATCCAAGCTGGGAATATTTTATCATTCTTAGATAGTGCCCAGCTAAAGGAGTACAGTAAGACCTAATAAGTCTTACTTGGAGGCTAGTCACAATAGATTGTTGTAGGTCGCAGTGACGTAAACGTCCAGATACGTATAGACAATTTGTTTCTTTCAATTTATTTAATTCAATTCAGTACCTATAAGTTTAACAGTACAGACCAATGACATACATAATAGCACAATAAATTTTTTAATAAAATTAAAGCACAATAAAATGTCAAATAAAATAATGTTAAATAATATGTCACAAAGCAAACAAGATAGAATAAATAATTAATTTTGAGAAATACAGAAATGTCAAAAAACATTTTGAGAAATACAGAAATGTCGTCATCGTTCGTTGTTGTTAATTTGTTGCGTGTGTGCCTGTGCACCAATACAAGCGCATTTGCATCGCGACTGTACCTATCACTTTAAAAAGTTTCAATGTGTAGAGTGCATAGAAAGATGACACATCCACCCAATAAGGTCATAGTTTACAAAGGAGCCGATTACATCGCGAATAATGATGTAACTGGACGTAACTGCGTCGCCCTAATGTGGCTCACAAAGTCCGATGTCCAATCTGTTTGACATTTCTCAGGCTGCAATAAAAATTGGCAATAATAACGCTATCGGTATCAATCGCGGACACGACGATCGTTGCGAAACCACTGCATAAGAAATGATCACGAAGTATCATCTATGTCTATACTTATCTTACTTATCTTATTAACATATTATTGACTTTAGCAGTACAGTACATTTATGAAAATATGATTTATGTCTATAAAAATTATAATACATTTAAGAGGAAATACCAAGGTAGAGAGAATTCAAAAATAGGTATTTGTAAAAAGTATTGCTGTCGCACTGTGTGCTCCAACAACTGAACTGAGCACGATAGAGACAACTGCAGCTCGGACCGAAAATACGAGTACCTATAAAAAGTATACTAAATATTACGTTTCGTAGTCCCCTGTTTTCTCCGCGAGAAATTTACCGATTTAATTACTTTTTGCGTTATAAATTAAAGCAAGGCTTTTACTGTGTTTCTATGTTTTGCTTTTTTTTTATATATAATATTGTTCAATTTGTTTGCTGGACGTTTGAATACAGCAGAAAATTTAGTAAATTTTTTAGGTTTTTGAAGGTTCCATATCTCTTTTTAAAATTAACTTAAAACATAGGAACGTGCTTATGATTTCCTGTTAAAACCAATTTTCTAATTCACCATTCAAACACAAGAAATAAAAATAAACTTGCCGTTCCACAACGTACAGGCTCCAAAAAACTAGATGCTCGTTTGTGGGTAAATGTATAACTTTTTACAACAAACTTCCAGAAAGTGTAACTGACTTGCCTTTTGATAAGTTTAACGTCAACAATTGGGATGATGACTGAATTCTAATTTTTACGTCTCGTCATTAAATAATAAAATACCATGGAAGAAGATGCAGTCCAGTGAAATTAGAATTAAAATCGGCTTAGAAACACATTAGATAGGTACAAGCATTTTAAGTTGTTATTTTGAAGGCGATTAGACAGAGAGATCCGACATCAACCGTGACGTCATTGTTGAGTACGGCCATATAAGCTCCTTGTAAATTGCCGATTTGCTAGAAAGAGATGGAGAAAAATCTTTAAAACCTTATATCTCGGTTGTTTTTATAGTTATTCGAAAACCGATTTTTTCTTTCTGTTTATAATATGAATGAGCTTCTATTAAAGCAAAAAATTTTTGTAGTCATCTAGCCTATTATTTAAATGACGCCAATGCCAGGTGTTAATTTGAAGATATTATTCGTAATAATGCTAATAATCGTGTTGTTGTGTATAACTATTTATATGTAAACAAATATTGTTGTATTTGGTAACGACACAGTAAGAAGAGAACTGACACATCTAATCTTGTAATGGAGGTTGAGCTCAAGCTTATGCTTTGAGGTCAGCTTCCTATTGCCGACTCTCTAACAATACGGCGAGAAAAAAATAGCCCTTGCTGGTTTTCTTGCTGGTTCTCTCCAGTACAAGGTCTCCCGCCGTAGACTTGTAAAACAATTGACGTAGCATCTTTGCCATGCAAAAGTGATTATGTAATATTTAAATAAGTTACAATTGAAATAAAGTATATTGAATTTAAATCTCTGTTTCTTACATTAGCCTAGACGTAATATTAGGATATCAAGTATGTAGTTGTGGTAAAAAGTAAGTGGTCCAAAGATGTCAGTCACAGTATGGTACCCACGAGATGGGAAACGAAGGAAAGGGAGGCAAAGGAAAACATGGGAGGATGAAATTCATGAGATCGCAGGAACAATTTGGACGAGAATAGCAGTTGACAAAACATTATGGCGAAATCTAGGGAAGGCCTTTGCAAGAAAGGAATCTGACCCAAGACCCGAAATTTAAATATAGTAATAATAGTTATTAAAAGCTTAAAATTTTGTTACCTATATAGTTATTACTACTAGTATAATAAAAGAAAAAAAGAATAAGTACGATATAATGTTCAGAAAATAAAAGCTTATTTTTTATGTAGTTGTGGGGTTCGTTCGGTGAATTGGGCCCTCCATAAGGGGCAGAGAGTTCTAGAGGGAGGTTTAGCCGAGTATTGGGTTGCCAGTTGATAGCCGCTAGTGGACTGAATTTCTTAGCATACCCAAGTAGGTGGTCCGGTCATCTTAGCCTTTGGTATCGTAAAAGGTTGTCTCGTCATATAAAGCTGGCCAAGTGTGAGTTGGACTAACACACCGAGTACAAACTTATCTAAGTATATAAGTTTTTAACTACATAAATTTATGGTTTTAAGATTTTTTCCTTTACATTGTAAGGCACCGAATTTCATAATTGTAGGTTACCGGAAAGCAGATATTTGTAAAATTTTTCATTGCTTCCGTCATTAACAACATGGGTATTTTACATGTAAAAAAATTGCCTAAATTACGGAAAAATTGCAGTCGGTTTGACTAGATGTGGCGATCTCTATGGGGGTGGAGAAGTTCTGGGGGGTGGTTTAGCTAGGTAGGGGGAACCAACGGATTAGCCATAGTATGGCCTATTTATGGATCTTTTATCGTATGACATGGTATGAATTTTGAGATAAAGAAGTCATGAAATGCTTAATTTCGTATTACCATCACCAATAATATCATCACTATGGCATAATTACAATGATGTCATCATGATATAATGAACGAATGAAAATCTCATTTACCGTTTTGCACAATGATTTCATATGATATCATTTGAAATCCATGAGATCGGTAATGGGCCTGCAGGTATCACCGAGTGCAATAGCATATCTAGGCGGGCCGCCTAAGTCAGCTCAGCCCCTTGGAATAGTAAAGAGATTCCCCCGCCCTAAAAAAAGATATTGCGAGCTCTAAGGATGACGGAGTACGGTGGATTTATCCAGCCCGAGCGAAATTTCAACATCATATCTCAGTTGCTTAGTTCGTCGTGGCTTCAACACGGTATGTTGAAAAATCCTGCTCGTGGTAAAAAAAACTCAATTTGCAATGGAATAATGGAAATTTATTCCTAGTAGATGTTTTTATACATAATTATTTATGAAAAGCCTTTAATAGTATAAATCGCGATAAAAATCCCTCTCTGTGCCTTTACGACAATAATAGTGCTGCTATTAAAGGTTTAATCAGATTCTTAGTTGCACTTTTTTTATGAAGAACCTTTCAATCAGTTCTAACAATCATAGACACTAAGTGCAAAACAGCGAGGACAATACGAAAAAAGTTCAAACGACCTTGACATAAGCTAGCCATCTCCCCAGCTTTCGCCTTGCCCAACGCAGCAACCCCACCGAGGCGCCGCTCGTGCGCACCGCTCCTCGCGCAGTCATCGTCGGCGGCGCGCGACGCAAGCGCATCTTCACTTGCGCCTCGCGAACTATACCGGTATTAAACAGACACACACTCAACAGTTTCGCTAACTTTTTGCACTTTCAAACTCTTATTCAAAATCTTATTCTTCTTATTAAGCGTAAAGAAGTATTTTTCACGAAAAATAAGTGACAATTAAAATTTAATTGTAAATTAGCGACCCCTGACCGACATTTTATGTAACCTTTATCTTATCTGTCGTCAAATTCCCGCTCACCAGACAATGGTTGGATCGTAATTTTTGTTTGTTCACATGCACCGGCCGCTGACATTGTTTTGTCAAATATAGACAATGTCCGAACGTTAAAAACGGTTCTAAGCCGCCGTTCGCAATTTTTGCGTAACGCTAAGCCGTGAGAACGCATTGTGATGCGCGGTGTCTTAGGCGTTAGTTTTTCTAGATAGTGTTATGCCTGGATTATACAATGCAGGAACACTGGATTGAGACGCTTGGCATATAGTTATTAACTTAGCTTCATTACGCTCGCTAATTTATCGGAGCGTAACCGTCAATTGTACTGATTTTACTGCAATTTAATCAACTACACACTAACGTTTTTTAACATTTATTTACAGTAGTTCCAGTTCAGTTTGAAAGTGCATAAGGTTGTGTTATAAATTATAAATTCGAGTGATAAGTGACAAGAGTTAGTGACAAGGTTTTCGGCGAGTCTCAAGTTCAGGTGAGTTTTGCAACTAGATACAGAAGCGGCTCGTTGCGCATGCGCCGGTGGAGATAATTACTTGTAATAACCATACTTGTGTAACTTTCTGTGCATTAGAAATGTCTCAGAGCATTGTACAAGTAAATATGCTGATGATTCTCTTAACAATTCGTTTCAGTTTCAACACGACATGCAATCACGCTAGAACAGGTTAAATTACAACTGTGCCGGTAATTGGTAACAGTAGTATTTCTTTAATAGGAAATTTCAAACAAAAATTTAGAAGAACACTTTTTGCCAGTCCCCAATAAATATGTTTTCTCTTGTCTATTTCAACATTCCAGAAACATAAGGCTGTAAAATTCCATATATAATTTAAAGCGATAAATAAAAATCTGTAATAGGTACTAATTTAATTCGATGGTCCTAAATCACATGGATATTTTGCTCGTGAATAGAGTTCTACCTCGGTAATGGCTCAGAAAAAAGGTTTACTTTAGCTTTAGGAAAAGACTTGGACTCGGAAAATTAGGGTGACATAATTTTACCATTCAGAAAATAAGGAAAAGAAAAACGGGTGGATATACTGTTGGTTTCTATAAACATTAAAAGGCATTTCGGTGAAAATGTTTTCAAGTAAGATTTGAAAAAATATCTTGTTGCTTGATGTGCATGATATACATACAATTAAATTCTTAAATCTACATAATTATAGTAATGCATATTACTAAGTATTCGTCAAAAAATATAGTACTTATATTATTTATATTTTTTGTAAATATATATTTTTTAAACTATATTTGGTTTTTTCTAAAGTCATGATAATGTTTAATTAAAACTATAACTAATTAAAACTGTCAACCAGTCGTTAGTTTATGTGGCTTATGGCCAGTTTCACCAATCTTAGCTTAGGAAACTCCTAAGTTAAGGTTCCTCCTCCGACTTTAATGAAAAGAATGTGACAGCATGCCACCTAAGAGCCCGATGTGTCATTTGCACCATTGGCCAGCACCATCAATAAAAGTATCCTAAACTAAGACAATGTAGGTGAAGTTGGCCTTTAACATCTTTAGCCAAGGGTTTTTATCTTGACAGTCAAACTGCATCCATTGCTGATTTGTAAAAGATAGTCGGCACAGGGATATAGTATATAGTTCTATAAGTCGATTGATTTTTTCATAGACAACGAACCCCGGGTGATGGATACTCTTAATAATTATTTTTGTTACACACAACTACTCTTACCCCTCATTTCACCTGATAATAAGACCGAAAATGGAAGCAAGGTTTACCTGAACCATTTCCTCAGATGTTGATACATCTGAGGAACTGGCCATCTTACTTACCTCTAATCTATCGAAACACAACTGTGTTATTAACATTGTTACTATGGCAATAAACTTAGTAAAGGTGGTGGTAACTAGCCCTTCGGGCACAGAAACCGGCGGAATAAAAAACGCGAGTTTTCTCAGCCTTTAGAATAGAGGCGGTTAAAAATCGCAGCTTCTTTCGGATACTTAGAAAAAAAACCACAATTTTTCACGATTTCCTAACTCTGTAATATTTAGTTTCCGCGAAGATTGCGGTTGCAAGCATTTGCTGAAGATTTATCATTATTTAGTGTCAGCTTAGCTATTACGTACGGATATAAAGCTATAAAGTAAGAAAAAGTATTACGAATTTTAGCTAAGTAGCTATACAATATTGCTAACGAATTATTTATAGATTCTGAAGCTTATTGGAAAATCTAGTGAGCGCTCACTATCTTTACACCTGATGATAAAATATGTCACCAATTGAGAATTTTTTCTGATAAAAGCATTAACATGTAAATCATTAATACAACGCTATACATTCAATGCAACAATGTTGATCAGATTAAGCTCGCGTTAAGTACCCATTAAGTATTTCGTCCTTTTAGGCTACATGAGGCAAGATAAATAAACTATGTCAAGACCAAGGATCACCAGATGAAAAACAAGAACTTTTTCGTAATTTAAAAGTATATCATTGAATTAAAAAATAACATAGTCTCACGTAATAAGATGTGGATCTTGCGTATAAAATAAACATTGTTGCGCTCCTTAATTCCAATTCTTTGGTCTCTGCGATGTGTGTTTGAGGCCAACTGATTCAGATCTAGAGTTGCAGGTTTTGTCTGAAGCTCCACCAATAACCAAACAGAGCAAATAAATTTCTATCATCACCTGCGTCTACCTACGACTGATTTCAATATCCATATCTATTTCTGGATTTATTATCGGATCTGGATTTATTATCTGGATATATTGTAAAAGAAATCAAATCACAGTATCCAGTAATCCTACTGCCTGTGTTAACCTTCACACCGGAACACAGCAATGCAAGCACCGCTGCGTGGCGGCAGAAATAGGTAAGATGGAGGTACCCTGCAGACGACTCTGGTACTGAGACTCCCTCTTCATTTATATGTATGCTACAATTGATTTTTGTACTGTCCACGAGCGTGGTATATTTCCACAGTACGTACGTTGAAACGACCTTCTGGGGTCGAATTTTGCTAATCTTACCGTTGCATATTATAAAGTGTCTGACTATATGACAGACACAACTGCTTGGGATTGACAAAAAAGGTGACAATTGACGATCAAAGGGTATTAACACTTTGTGATAATGGGATAAATGTCATTCATTTGAGTATCTATTTCACTCACTCCGACAAGCATTGCTATATATTTTTTGTAAATAAAAATATTTGTGAAATATAATATTTCTAATGTTGTTGTTTAAAAGAGGAGACAAAAAAAATACAAGATCTTCCGAGTTTCTTGCCTGTAGGGCCTTGCGTTACTCTTCAACCATTTCAAATGGATCGTCATTAGGATTGTGATTTTTCATACGCTTGAGTAACAACACTAGCGCCAAATTGGACCTATATTTTGAGAAAATTTAATAATACTGAGTTTGGTTCATCCAAATCCGCACAATGCGGGGCCAATTTGGAGCCAATGCGAAAAAATAAGCGTACGAAAAATCACAATCTCAATGCCGATCGATCGGATTCGGTTCAAGAGTAACCCTACTGTTCTTCTCGAGAATAGGCTCTCCTAATTTCCGAAGAGGTGCAGAGTCAACTTTTTTTTCAATTTACTTTTACTTGTATTTGCATACATCTTAATAGGTAATGGTTGGGATGTGTGAACATAAAAGGCTTTAATAATTAGTTAATTACATTCTTGGTTGAAGATTTTTAATGTTTTGTTTGACGTCAATAAGTGCCTGTAAAGGTCTATATTGAATAAAGATTTTTGAGTTTGAGTTGTTATAGCATCTTGACAGAATTTCAATAAAACTGCTTTTGTCACCTTTATACGCTTTTCTTAGTACAATTTATTCGTACTACAATTTCTTGATAAGTCAATAGTGATAAATGCTTTTGTGAGTTATCGGTTAATCAACATTAGCTGTCTCGAAAAGCAATGATATTGAAGCGTTATTGACACGCTACAAATGCGTTAACGCTAGCAAGGACCCCTGTGATATCACAAAACATTATTCTGGCTAGTCGGGCTACTACAGAAACAGCTCAAGCATGCTCAACGACCGAGATTGAAATAAAATAGCGACTCTGAGTAATAGGCTAACGAATTAAAAAAATACTTTTAAATTATGTCAAAGAAGAATAGTGCGAATTAGAATCCGAAAGAAACACCCTTCAATTAATTAAAACTTGCTAGTGATCCGATGATGCTTGCTTTCATACGGAAACAAAAGAATATCGACTAATTTCTTTTGTTTTCCTCAAAGAAGATATTATGCAAGTGCTGTTAATAGTCTCAATGAGTCTAATGTTAGTCATGGGCATGATTGATTCTCGGAAGATGCGGGTGTGAAGCCAAATTTACTTTCGAAACGTCTGGAGTGAATGACTCAAAGTATTATGTGAACGCCTTATAATGGTTTGAAATTGTTTTAATCTAAACTGTCAGTTGTAGTGGTCACTATCTCCTTCAATGAAAAATGTCCTAAACTATCATTTGTGGTTATGATTACTAAAGCAAGGTTTAGCAATTATGTTACTAAAATTATGAAGATTTGGTTAGTTATTTAATATTTTATTTATTTAGGACAACCAACGAATTGTTTATCGCACTCCTTCGAAAGAGATTGACTAATTTTTATGAAATTTTTTGTATATTACTGCTTATGGCTACTTTTTTCCCCTAGGTGATAAGGGTGGTATCCAGAAATTATTTGATCAATTATTATGGCGAAACGTAGTTCTCGGGCACACCTAGTAATAAATAATTGAAAAAAATAAGTACGATTTATTTGCAGTATCTAACCCAAAGACATTATAAGAGATAGACTGACAATACGCGCGGCCTCTAAGAAACCCCCTTCAACCACAAAGCGGTCAGGCGGCCGCTACTCATACTGTATTTGTACTGCATTCGACTGTCGAGCGCGCGTCAAGTTATAAACATACTTAAACATGCCCAAATAACTTCGTTTTGTAGTGTAAAAAACGAACAGTAATAAAAACCAAATCACATTGTAACATTATTTATTACCGATGAGTCTAATTATGCTTATTTATTTAGCTATTATCATATCAAAATTGGTTGAAGGGGACTTCATACATTTCGTTTGCATTGTTGGTCTACTCTTATAATGTCTTTGATCTAACCCAACAGACGTTTTGTTAAAAAGGTTTTGTTTTTGAATCATGCCAACAGCTCAACGAGATGATGTTGATCCTTTTTTTAAAGATTTAAGTTTTTATTTTTATTTACATCTAATATATAAAAATCTCGTGTCACAATGTCTGTTATCGATCTCCTCTAAAACGGCTTGACTGGTTTTTTTGTCATTTCTTGTGTATATTTGGTAGGTCGGTGGCTATTTTCTATACCCCTATATAGGTGATAAGGGTGGCCTTCTCCACAATTTTTTTTACAATTATTACGGCGAAACGTAGTTCGCGGGCACAGCTAGTATAAATATATAACATTCACTCTTAAACTTAATACCTTGGTTTGGCTTGAGAGATATAAAAAAATGTACACCTACTGAATAACGCAACACATGTAAGGATTTGCCACCGACCGTTTTATCCTTGGCGTATTTTGCGCGTTGTTCGCCGACTCCTTTTTATGTTCTCCGCTCCCTTGACTTTATCAGCTAGCGACGACGCCCGCTCGACGAGTCTGCAATTAAAAGCACAATAATCACTCACCTGTGTGATCAATTTCGCTTGATGTAAAGATACCTAAGTAAAAATGTAAAATTTTCAGTTATAACAAACAAACATAGGGTAGACTGGGTACGGTTGTAACAGGGTACGGTTGTAACATCTCGAATATAAAGTGCTAACAGACGATCCGATTTGGTTGGATCCAATGTGATCCAACCAAATGAGGAGCCGACGCGCCTACAGACGGTCCGACGCGGTTGGCAATCCAACATTAGGGATGCCCTAAAAAGTATTATGTACCTATATCGATATCGATACAAAATACTATTTTGGACAATACACAAACATAATTTGTCTTTGCGAAACTCAAATAAATTAACACCTTTTGTTTATATTTTATAAAGTTTATAAAATTTGTTTATAAATAATAAATAAATAGGTACAGATAGATTTCATGGTTGTCCTTAATTTTTTGCGGTAATGTTTGTTAGAAATATTTACTTCCTGTGATCCGACTCTATCGATCGGTATCATAAAAATCCCGATCCAGACAGGTGATTATTTAGCAGTCTTTGAATGCGGTTGGATTTGTTTTTGAATTTAAAATTATGAATTCTTTCCGCAAAGTTATATCTACGGTATTTAATGTACTTTTCCTCCATGTGGCATCGCCGTCGGATGCCTTGTATTGTATCACTGAATAGGTCCATTCGTTCCACTCGTTTGGGAACTATGAAGCCACAGCCAGACATCCAGCCAGATACACAGACACACAGACACCTAAAATAAGACCTATACCTATAGATTAAAAAATTATCGTACTCGTAAAAATATTGAAAGAAAAGTATCAATACTTCAAATTCAAAGTAGTACAAAGAGTACTTCAACGTCAGTCAGTGACTTGAAAACAGCAACAAATTAATTAGGTGTGTATAAACAATAATAAAAAAGCAACTGTAAATTCACAAATTAAAGTTTATTATATTAGGTAGGTACTCATAAATAGGGTAATGTCTGTTATTGATTATATAAATAATCAACTAGCAGGATGTACACTAAGCTCCTATTCAATCTTTACATTGACACTACGAATACCGCCACTATTACAAGGGACATAAGAACGATCCAAAGGTCAAATAGCTTGACAAGGAGCTTACTGTACAATGCGTAACTAAACGTGCGAAAATAAATAAATAATGAAACACGGTTGCCCTGTTAAAACACAAACAAAAAGTAAAACAACATTTTTGCAACATATTTTTTTCTCTACTTTGTGGTTTAGCAGGACAGCAGTCGAGTCAATTTAGTTTACTAAATTATTAATTTATTACTTTAAGCACACATAATTAAATTAAACCACAAAGTATCGATACTTTGTCTTTTGTCGTGTCCCTACTTGTCGGATGAGCGATCCGGCCGTCGAGCATCCAACAAGCTAATAATAATTATGTCGGGCCGACAGCCGTACACACGTTCCAATTTAGTTGGGGTCGGGCGGTTGGCTCCAACCAAATCGGATCGTCTGTTACGGCTAATATCCGAAATTACAGGAGAGTGAGGGGTACAAGGGGAATGGGACGCGGCGGACAGGCAGCAACACGATTACCAGTGTCCTTGCGCCGTCCGCGTGGTTAATACGTGTACAGGTGGCTACATTGTGTTTTGTGCATCAAAAGTAAGTATTTTTGGTCGATTTCTTTCAAATTATCTTTAATAAAGTATGTTACGTTTCGTAGATTTTTCTTTGTATTTGCTAGACTTTTACGCTGTGTAATCAAGTGTTAGTTTGAGTGTAGGCTATTTTGTTTTGAACGTGGATCCGTTTTACTGGCACAGAGGGGGGTTGGGTACCTACGGTTGTAACAATTATTATTGTTTTTGATTTTCGTTTTTCGGATATAACAATGGTTTTTTTTCATTGTAGATGCCAAGAAAGACGTCAAGAGGCGAAAGCGACCAAGAACGCTTCAAAAACGCATATGACGAAGTGAAAAAAGGAAAGTCGTTGCGGCAAACTGCAGAAGAATTTAATCTCAATTATGTGACTCTTATGAGATACGTTCATAAGAGTGATGTCGAACCATTTGCAGAACAATGTTCAGCAAATGTCGCCACAACCATCCACAAGCGTTCAGTCTGTGTTTTCACCTGAAGTGGTAAGACCTAACCGTAAAGCTCCTCCCAGGAAAACCAATAATAGAGGTCGTAAAACAAAATAGTCTGCAATTTACATGGACACACCAGAAAAGGAAGCAATCAGGAAAAACTAAAGACTAGTGAGACATTCTTGAAGCCAATTTAAAATGAAACTAAAGACTGATTATTAGTGAGACATTCTTCAAGACTGCATAAAATAACAAATGTTATACGAGTAGTATTAAGGTCCTTAAAAAGTACCATATTATTAATGATTATAATAAGTACGGGATTAACATTGTTAAATTTGATTGTTTTTGTAATAAAGCTCATTAAAATTACTTATTTTTGTTTATTTTAGGTATGTTACAACCGTCAACCATCACTGTTACAACCGTCCACGGCATGGGGACGATTGTAACAGTTGCATACACAATGAACAATGCCTTGCTGACAAAAAACTACTGCATATATGATATTTATTTCAAATGTAATGTTAACTCAAAAGAGTATTCTTCAATTTGTAACGTTGTATTTAGTTCTTAGAGCTGTAATAGCAATAATATGAGCGATTAAAGCAAAATTGTTACAACCGTACCCAGTCTACCCTACCTGCAAATTAATCGAATTAATGTAGTTCACCTCATCCCTTGAACTTGTGTGCATACTGCCTAGGATACTGGCAGTATTACCTCGTTGTATTAAAGGCGTTGTGTTGTGCCGCCATAGACTTAAATAAGCCAGGTCGACAAAGTTTTGACGGGACTAAAAGTCTGTCTAACCATCTCTATTAAAGTTATGACTGTGAAAGTTTATACCTATGATTGTTTCTTTAGCACTATATACCCAATCACGCAAAAACGTTCAAACGATGGCAACATTTTCAAGCAATAGGATAAATTAATTTGGAATTTATATGAAGATTCAACATTCGCATATCCACCTACTTATTATTTTACCCTTATGGCACCCGACCATTAGATTATGTAGTGGTACGTATACCTAATTCGACAAACACAAGCAATCGAAGTGCAAAATATTATACTGCAGTGCTTTAAATCAATAGATAAAATGGTTAATAGCGAATAAGACAATTTGGCCAAAAGCGCGTTGATGTCTTTTGTACCAACAGAATACAAGCAATTGATGTGTAAGAGCGTCGGTGGCGATGCGCTGTGGACTCGACACTTGCCTTCCAAGCGGGAGGTCCGGGGTTCGAGACCGCCATGTACCAATATGTTTTTCGTTTTCGAATTCCATATTTGTCCGACGCTCCTACGGTGAAGCAAAACATCGTGAGGCAACCTGCATACATCTGCGAAGAAATTCAATGTGTATGTGAAGTCGATCAATCCGCACTGGGCCAGCGTGGTTGACTAAGGCCTAAGCACCCTATATAACTTAGGGTTGGCTCGAGCCCCCTCGGTGGGGACGTGTATAAGCTGTTATATGATGTGCAAAATGTTATACTGCAGTGTTTTGAATCAATAAATAAAATGGTTAATAGCGAATAAGACAATTTGGGCAAAAGCGCGTTGATGTATTTTGTACCAACAGAATACAAGCAATCGATATGCAAAATATTATACTGCAATGTTTTGAATCAATAAGTAAAATGGCCATTTGCGAATACGACGATTTGGGCAAAAGCGCGTTGATGTCTTTTATATCAACAGAATTTTTGTGCCCTGCTGACTGTTTTACTCTGAAATAATTTGACTCTTAAATTGACTTACTATTATTGAATCCTACTTTATAATATTACTCTATTTTTGCGTATTTATCAGCATATTTTTTTTACTATCTATATACAGTGTGGAAACTTTCAGCGGGGCAGTAAGTAGAAGTACCTTATCCGTTGCAGCTACATGAAAATGGTTTTAGGAGACTATCCATAATTTTTTATAGAATTTTGATCCCCATTCACAGATTTTCAAAAAAAATGTACACTTAGCAAGAAAATAGCAATTTTACATAAAAACATTTTTTGATGCCAATCGATCCTCTTTCTAATACTGATCAAAAACTTCTATGGGATCAACCATCGTTGGAGTACTCAAAAAGTCACAAATTGCAAAAAAACTTTTCCCGTACATTTTATATGAAAATTTTACGCAAAAGTTTTTTTAGTGACTTTTTGTTTTGTGATTATTTTGTTGACTGAATAAAAAGATAAGTTTAAAAATAATTCAAATTTCGAACTCGTTATTATTAAATAAAAAACAATCTTGACAATTTGGTGATCAATGAATAGGTACACGTGGTCCTATTTCTTGGCAAGCGCGCAGTTCAGATCTAACGCCTCTAGATTCATTTTTGTGGGGCTACCTGAAAACTGCGAGGTTTACAAAAAGCAATACGATAGTGTTCGAGAACTTAAAGACTCACTAACCACAATTTTGTATGGAATTCATCCAAATAAATTGTCCGCAGCCACTAGGTCGGTACAAAAACGAATCAATTTATGTATTCGTCAAAATGGCGGTCACTTCGAGCACTTGATATCGTAGGGCAAGAAACAGCAAGATTTTAAATAATAATAACATCATCAAGTTATGTTAGTTAATAAAAAAAGAAAATTAATACGCCTTCTTTTTGATATGTGTAAAATTCTACGTGATTATTTTATTTTTTTATATTTCAGTTACACAAATTCTTTACAAAATGTAGGGGAATTTTTTTTTGCCATAGAAGTTTTTGATCAGTATTAGAAACAGGATCGATTGGCATCAAAAAATGTTTTTATGTAAAATGGCTATTTTCTTGCTAACTGTAATTTTTTTGAAAATCTGTGAATGGGGATCAAAATTCCATAAAAAATTATGGATAGTCTCCTAAGACCATTGTCGTGTAGCTGGAACAGATTAGGAACTTCTCCTTACTGCCCCGCTGAAAGTTTCCACCCTGTATATTCTCTCGCGTCTGCGTATGCCAAAAGTTAACGAGAAACAAAATATGTTGTGTCCGCCAAATGGATAAAATATTTGTTACAGTGAAATTTACATAAATTAATTATGGTCATATTTTTTTATTTACTTCATACATTGAACGATAGTTTTTATGGTTATAAATTTATTATTTTGTAGTAAATGTATAATATTTAATTTATTAGCCTTGTTTTTGCGTTCGTGTTGCGCGTACGCAAAAACAAGTACGTACTATGATATCAAACAACGTACTGTGATCTGTGTGAATGAATTGACTGCATAGTACGTACTATGATATCAAACAACGTACTGTGATCTGTGTGAATGAATTGACTGCATAGTATTAAGAAGGATTAGCGACGATCACGTGAAATAAGTTGCAGACTGTATAGAGCTCGTCTAGAACAAGCTGGTTTTAATTCAAGAACAATGATCACTTTTAACTCATATACGTCCCTTTAGTCGCAACTATGAGGATATAATAACCGTTTCCTCTAACTTCTACTGCAACTCTCCTACTAGTAGGAACACGAGGACATAATAGATGTGTTCCTGGTAAGCATCACCACTTTGCTGGTTCTGATATCTGATGTTAGCCTCGTTTTGCGTTTCTTATAAGAAATTTTGACCGTATGGCGAAACGTTAATTGTTACAAATGAAACGGAAGGAACTGATGTTTCGTGCTGAATTTCGACACTTCACCTACTTAGTCCAGTGACTTGAAATTTTTAATAGTATTAATCAGAATCGGCTAAAACTTTATTTTTTACATCGAAATCTTTTCATTCGTGAAAAAAGAGTCCAAACGTTAAATTTGAAAGCTGTCAAAAGGTGCTATCAGAGGATGCATCTATTAGCATGGGTATTTGATGTTAAATTTTCGTGGAAAAAATATTGAAATAGAACACACGAAACCAGCACGAAAAGCTTAATGAAATGCATTGATGCTAAAAATGTTGAAAATGTCGCAAATCCGTGGTTATCTGGAACGCGCCTAATATCAGTTATCTTCAAGCGAGGTTTAGGCTAAGAGCTTCGTTATTGTGCTTAAAAAATGTCATGTCTGGTTGCCTGATGAACACTTGAAGTATAACTATATTTCATATCTATATTTCAATTTATTTTAATCTACTAATATTGCAAAGGAGCGTCGGTGGCGCTGTGACCTCGGTTCTGGACTGTGCCCCGAGTAGAATCGGGAGGCCCGCGATCGATCCTGCCATGTACCAATGTGTTTTTCGTACCACGAATTTATATGGTTTTTTTTTATAGGTATGAATTATTAATCCAATTGGTTTCTTGTTAATTTTGTTTTATAGGTACATCTAGCACATATTGCTCTCTACACCACCTGATGGTTGACTAGTAGAGAATGCCAATGACATCAAGTCCGCCAAAATACACAATGTACATAAAGAATTAATAAATAAACGTTTGCATATAAACGCACAAATTTTGTAACCAAAGAATACAATAATATTTTTGTAATTCGTAGATGTCTCGCTGACAAGGTTAAACGTCATTCGTCATTTACTTTGACATTTAGCTTCACAATCGACTAATATAGAAAATAATTCGATTTTTACAATACAATAAAAGTGTGGAAACACATAGTACAATATTGTCAATTTGCACGCATACAAGCATTGCAACGGTCAAAATGTCGCGTTGTTTACGTAGCTATAGCTACTATCGTGTAATAGCGTGCCAAATGGTTAGTTATTTTTGCGAAAGTTTCATGACAATTAGAAGCACGCATGCTGTTTTAGTGACCTAACCTAACCCAATAATATTAAGTGCCAAGTTATTATGAAATATGTGTGGGCATCTAACATACACAATATTATATAAAACTAGCTATGCCCGGGAACTACGTTTTGCGGTTATAATAATTGTCAAAAAATTCTGGAGAGGGCCATACTTATCACTTAGGAGTATAAAAATAGCCTACGAGAGGAGTTCGATAGCAAACACAGTGACACGAGATTTTAATATGTAGTTTTTTTTTTTTTAATTTCTCTGAAATTTTTGCTCAGCTACAGGTCTTGACAATGACAGTGCTTTAGTATTGCATCAAGAGATTTGATAGCCCTGAAAAATCAGAGTAGTTGTTTTTTTAAATAGATTGAAAAACAGAACGTTTTCTTACATTATTTATTTTTCTTTATGTCAATTATACAAATATAAAAATAGTAAGATTTTACCAACAATAGGTGAGCTTATTTCTTGTAGAAATCTATTCCAGCTCATTCGCACCTTACGGGGAGAAATACGTGGAATGTAAGATATCCGCGTGTAATATAAAAGATTTGATTTATATTTGGTTTTTAATTTTATTTCGAACATGTTTCATATTGATGAATAACATGACATCGACTGTATACGGAAAATGAGGAATCCGAAACAAATCGTTAGAATGACATCCAGAATGTGGGTTCGTTCGATGCCCTGGATGAAACTTTTATCGTGTTGTTCTTATCATGATCTGCAGCACGATGTGTTTACATCGCACACTGCGAGTCGATGTTTCGTCAGTACTAGCGACCGATTGTAGTGAATGGAAAGGAGTTATTTAAAATCGATTAGCCGGTTTACGGTCGGCCTATTTTGCTGAACATGAAGATGCTTAATGCGACTTATGTGGTTATTTCGAGAGTACTAGATCTAATCTCTAATCAGAAGCACTAACAATTTTTGTTGCGATGTCAGTGATATTGAAATTTGTAGAGCTGCCATTTTTGAACTTTTCATTATTTTTAACCGACTTCAAAAAAAAGGAGGTTATCAGTTCGACCCGTATGTATGTAATATTTACAGAAATGCCCAGTTTTCGTATATGTTAGTCTATATCAGCGTCTGAACAAATGTGCCAAATTTCAAAAGTGTATGTATGTATGTTTTTATGTTTGTGTTCGCATATCTCCATAACTACAAGTCCGATTTAAGTAATTCTCTTTTTGTTGTACTAGGTATTGTTCAACTTAGGGAATACTGCAATTTTCATTAAAATCGGTTCAGTAGTATTTGAGATAGGGAATTTTAACCGACTTCACAAAAAAAGTTGCAAATAAAAAATTATTTTACAAAAAATAAAAACCGACTTCAAAAAAGTTAAAAATAATATAAGTATAGGCACAGATAACATCACACTTCTATATTGAAGTCGGTGACAAATTTTAAGATTTTCTAGGGATCATCGTTTGGCACCGACTTCGATATATAAGTGTGATGTTGTCTGTGCCTATTCTTATATTATTTTTAACTTTTTTGAAGTCGGTTTTTATTTTTTAAATATAACACTTTGACGTGTACTTGTATATAAAGTGTAATATTTAAAATCATGCAACGTTTTGATTTCTTCGTGATGTTATAGATTCCTGAATTTATTCCTGATAAGTCAGGTCGACCATTTCATTTTATCTCTCTCAGAATCGAAACCTCTTTATAATAATTCTTATCTACAGTATTATTATAAAGAGGAAAGATTTGTATGCATGTAAAGAGTAAACTCAAAAACAACTGGACCGATTTCAAAAATTCTTTCACCATTAGAATGCACAGAGTTATTTTTCCTACGGGAAAACATAAAATTCCCACGGGAAAACAAAAATAACGCGGGCAAAGCTGTGAGCGGAGAGCTAGTTATTTGTAAAATTTATTAAAGCATTACATTAATAATTAAATGCGTGTAACAGTAAATTGGTATTTATTTATATGATCATGATAATATAACATAGGTATGACTATTAAATTGTCAAAATGGTGGTCGATCTTTTATGTGTACGTTTAAATTATAGTCTTTTCCCGTTTGTGGCTGAAATTCTATCTGAGTAAAGTATCCAAAATCTTCTACATTGGCATGTTCATTGGTATTGTATCAAATTTTTTATAGAGGTTGCAAGAGTATGCACAATATACATAGCTCCGTACGCTCTACGTACGCCACTTACCAATTGGCGACCCCGATTTGATGAGCACTTAACGATTATTCAATTGATAAATAAATAAATCGAATCCGTCTGTGAGGAAATTGCATAAAATTAAAACCTTTTAGGTGATTACCAAATAGTGCTTGCCGACGAATTAATTCTACTAATGAGATAATGTGAAAATTTGTGTGTTTGGATGTGCAGTTACCATACTTGAAACTGTAGTGGACTGAGGTCAACATTGATGTACGCAGCATTGTATTAATGCAGCTAGTTTATAGCCTGATTATAGAAAAAAAAACTTAAGTAAAACAAACATTCATATTTCTTTATCCAAAAATGACTTTTAACCCCGATCCCTCCCAATTCACGCCCTTTAATGACAAATTTCAAGGACGCTTTAACTCTAGCTTTTTTTTCTCATTATAATCCTGAATATAAAAATCGAAACTCCGAGCTTGAAAACCGAGTTCTATACAAATTCTCTTCTCTACCCTATTTTAGCCCCATTGCTTGTGTCTAAAAATTCTATCCCATTGAATGATAACATTATAAAAAGATTGTCTCGACAATGTCATGTTATCTAGCCTCCGCCCTTGGCGACTTGGCGTTGATTAAATAATGGATAAGCTGGAATAATCCTTCTGTAGGTCCCAGACGGAAATGATTTCGCGAAACGTTCCATGTTCAACTTATTCAATTACAAAACTAGATTACGTTGCATGAAATTAAATTATGCCTAATTTGCATAACAATACGGGCGCGTTTAGTTTAGGTTATGTGGTCAATTTTCTTTGACCTTTCTGAATGTGATTGTCTGACGCTTTCTGTTGAATTAAAGTTTTTGTGGTCATATTAGTGTGAGCTATTTAAATATGCCGTAATATGCAAAATACACATAATGTTTATCACCTAATTTAATGCTATTTGAACCGGGGTGTTTCCTTGTCATGAATGTCGTGTCGTTTACACAATGAAATTGACTACTACATTATAATCAATCATCATCACAGCTCATACACGTCCCCACCGAGGGGTTCGAGCCTACCCTATGTTAGGGTGATTAGGCCTTAGTGTCAACCACGCTGGGCCAGTGCGGATTGGTCGACTTCACATACATCATTGAATTTCTTCGCAGATGTATGCAGGTTGCCTCACGATGTTTTCCTTCACCGTAGGAGCGTCAGACAAATGTACATATGAAATTCGAAATGAAAAACACAACTAAATTATTACATACACCAATTGTATAGTCGACCACACGTCAAGCTTACGATACGAAAACTGACACTATAGGTATACGAGCGACATAAGGGCGGTCTGAAATTACTTACATACATACAGGATGTAAAAAGACCCAACGCGAAGCCGGAACCCACGTATTAACCCCATTGTCAATATCTTTTTTGTCTTCTAGACCATACCTGGGAAATTAATAGTTACTGAGATGTTTAAATTTAAAGTGACAATTATTTTCTCGGGGTTTTTCTACCAAACAGTTTGGAAAATTATTTGTTAAATTTCGTTCAAATAAACATCAAAGAAAAAATCTGTATTTATTAACAAATAAAAGTTTTAATTTTACAATGCTTAATGTATTAACAACGGACGCTGTCCTATGTCGCCACAAGCCGCTGCCTTGCGAGCGCCCGTTACATTACGTAGTAGGTACTTTTTGTACTTTTTTTTAAACATAAAAATAAATTTCGTTTCTCATCAATATTTTTTTATATAAGTTAATTTTAATGGTTATGGGTCTTTATATTATTCATCATTATTATTGATACATTTATATATCTTTTTTAAAATTGTTATTTAGACATAATTTTTTTTTACAGATGCGGGATTTAATATTTAGAAACGTTTTACACTCAAATTCACACATGTGTATTCAACTAACTAATTTATACATTCCACACTAATTTCCAAATGTTTCAATTACAATCCATTTCAGTGCTTACCCGTGGTATTACCGTTGGTACTACTGGTAGTACTACGGGATTTTTTTTTGCCCGTGGTACTACTCTAAGCTCTTCGACAAGCTATACTGTATGCCCTTTGGACCGTTCTTATGTCGCTCATAATAGCGGCGGTTTTCGTGGTCTAAATGTATAGCTTGAATGGGAGCTTACTGTACCACGTGTGATTAATTTTGCCAGCAGTAAGTACTACTTATTATTTTTGACAATAAGAGAACCTGTGGGTAACTATCGGTTTTGATATTTATATTATTTTGAAGAAATTAACGAATGCTTTAATAAAACTATTTCAAAGGCATCTTTAACGCAACTTTTCAATTGCGAGTTATTATAGTGTAATTAATAATGTTGAATCTTTGTTACGAGGAAGAAGACGTTAGAACTAAATATCACAAACTCAGTCAGCGCTATGCTGTCCTAAAAGCTTCATAAATTAAAAGCTCCTCGCTAAATCAAATGAGTTCATAACAATATCTAGTTCTACTCGAACACATTTACGAGAACCATCTGCCGAATCGTGATCATGGTCAATTAAACTTATTTAATTTGCGGTGACCGTTCATGCATTCTCGTTTGAATAAGGCCGAGATTTCGCGGCTAGATTCGATATACGCTACGTAGAAGTGCTACAGCCAATTCCGCGACTAAACCGCACGGAACGAAAACTGAACCATTGCATTCGACCAATCGCAGCGCGGAGATTGTCTTTCAAACGTTCGATAACGCGGCAATGTTGCAATCTGATTGGTGGAGCTGAACGGTTGGCTTCAGTTCGCTTGTGGTTATTGGTGGAATTGGGCCTCAGCCGATGACGTACGGAGTTTTTGATTTGGCCGGGTTGTTTAGAATGCACTCAGCTAATCTTAGATGTTGTTCTGTCTACGCGTGGGAAATTATTGGGTTCCTACTTCACATTTCCGATCGCGGCCTTGTCATTGTGATGGGTTTAATGTATTGTAAATAATAAATGTAGCACAATGGATTTGTTTGCTTGCTCGTCGTAAGTATGTGCCAGTCATTTTATTGGTCTTAATCTGTGTTAGAGAATTAATGATGAGTTTGACTTTGAAAGTCATTTTAACAGTTAATTGATATGTTTTATCCTTACGCACTAATTTGTTTTATTAGTTCGTCAATAAATCATTGATCTGTCATCATGAGTGATGATGATGCACTGGCGTTCTAATCGGGAGATCCGTGGTTCGATCCTACCATGTACTAATGTTTAATGTTGTAAGGTACTAATGTTTTTCGTTTTTCAAATTTCATATGTACATTTGCCGACGCTCCTACGGTGAAGGATAACACAGTGAGGCAATCTGCATACATCTGCGAATAAATTCAAAGGTGTATGGGAAGTCAACCAATCCGCACTGGACCAGCGTGATTGACTAAGGCCTTAAACACCCTAAATTAGGGTAGGCTCAAGCCCCACGGTGGGGACGTATATGAGCTGTGATAATGATGATGATTATTAAGGGCCCATGGCGCGAAAAATAGCAAAAAGGCCGTTGGCGTTTTTGATATTTTACGTTAACGTTCCAGTTAACTGACCGGGAAAAAATAAATTGAAATTCTTAAATTATGTGTTTACACAATCACCGTCACCATTTTTCAAATTTACATACCATTTCGTTAAAAAATAGCTTCCATTTTACTTAAAAATTAGGTTACACCCACATACCGTTCGTGATTTTTAGCTTCATTAATTAACCCTATTATATTTTAGTTTAACAAATATATAGAACAAAGGTGAGCATAACACTGACACCGTGGTATTTTTTAAAATTATCGTACATTGATTTTTATATGAATTTTTTTACATACATTTATCGATTTTCTTACAAATACTTGGCTTGGGCGCGTCGAAATTCAGTGTGCAATCAAGACTCGAAGTGAGAGCACGTCGCTTTGAGCTAGCTCCCGGTTACGTAATTATTTGTGTATGTATACGACGCGAAGTCCTACGGAGTAATCGGAGAAGTTGATAACTAACAATTTTATTATTTGTGGCTGCCGTACGAAAAACCTTCAACCTTTTTACAAGCTCTTATTTATCTTTTGCATGTTCGGGTCTAATCTTGCGAGTTAAATTTGACTCACTTCCCGGTTTCCGATTAAGCTGAAATTTTGCATTAATATGTATAAATATATTATGATGACGACACGGAGCTGATCTGATGTTGGAGCTGAAAGGTGGCCATAGGAACTCCGCAATCAAACGACATAGTCCCATCGAGTTTGAACTCGTTTGAATTGTATTGACGAGAACTTTGATCCTATATGGTAACCAGGGTCTGATGCTGGATCTGGAAGGTGGCCATAGGAACTCCGCAATCAAACAACGCAACCCCATCGAGTTTGGGCTTGTTTGATTCGTATTGATGAATACTTTGATCCTATATGGTAACCAGGGTCTGATGCTGGAACTGGAAGGTGGCCATAGGAACTCCGCAATCAAACAATTCAACCCCATCGAGTTTGGGCTCGTTTGATTCGTATTGACGAGTACTTTGGTCCTATATGGTAACCAGGGTCTGATGCTGGAACTGGAAGGTAGCCATAGGAACTCCACAATAAAACGACACAACCCCCGTCAAGTTTGGGTTTGTTTGATTCGTATTGACGAGTACTTTGGTCCTACATGGTAACCAGGGTCTGATGCTGGAGCTGGAAGGTATCCATAGGAACTCCGCAATAAAACGACACAATCCCATCGAGTTTGGGCTCGTTCGATTCGTATTGACGAGCACTTTGGTCCTATGTGGTAACCAGGGTCTGATACTGGAACTGGAAGCTGGCCATAGGAACTCCGCAATAAAACGACACAATCCCATCGAGTTTGGGCTCGTTTGATTCGTATTGACGAGTACTTTGGTCCTATGTGGTAACCAGGGTCTGATGCTGGAGCTGAAAGGTAGCCAGAACTCCGCAATCAAACAACGCAACCCCATTGAGTTTGGGCTCGTTTGAATTGTATTGACGAGCGCTTTGGTCCTATATGGTAACCAGAGTCTGATCCTGGAACTGGAAGGTGGCCATAGGAACTCCGCAATCAAACAACGCAACCCCATTGAGTTTGGGCTCGTTTGAATTGTATTGACGAGCACTTTGGTCCTATATGGTAACCAGGGTCTGATGCTGGAACTGGAAGGTGGCCATAGGAACTCTGCAATAAAACGACACAATCCCATCAAGTTTGGGCTCGTTTGATTCGTATTGACGAGTACTTTGGACCTATGTGGTAACCAGGGTCTGATGCTGGAGCTGGAAGGTATCCATAGGAACTCCGCAATAAAACGACATAGTCCCATCGAGTTTGAACTCGTTTGATTCGTATTGACGAGAACTTTGATCCTATATGGTAACCAGGGTCTGATGCTGGATCTGGAAGGTGGCCATAGGAACTCCGCAATCAAACAACGCAACCCCATCGAGTTTGAGCTTGTTTGATTGACCTAAGAAAAGAAAATAAACTTTAATTTATTTTTTTATTACAATCTAGCGAATGGCTTCAATGCACTAAAAAGTGCGTTGAGCACAAGAAAATATTCATTTCATATTTGTTTATTACTAAATTATTATATGTATATTATATAAATTAACAATAAAACAATTTAACTTGATTATTATCTTTATTTTTTTGTAATAAATAACGTTTTGTACAGCATTGTCATACACACATGACAATGCTGTGCAGTTCTGAAATTTAAATGCATATACGATTCCTTTGTTGAAATACTCGATTTCGTTATAACTGCTGCCTCACGGAAACTCGGTGTCCTGAACAAGGTGCGTAGGTATTTTGCGCCGGACCAACTATGCCTGTTGTATAAAACTCAGGTTAGGTCTTGCGTGGAATATTGCTCGCACTCCGGCTCCGCTCAGTACCTCCTCGATGCTCTGGACAGATTGCAGCGTCGCGCTATTCGAATAATTGGCGATGTAGAGGCAACTAACACCCTCGAGCCTCTACAACTTCGATGTGACATCGCCTCTCTTAGCGCCTTTTACCGAATGTTCTACGGGGAATGCTCTGAGGAGCTCTTTAACCTTATCCCTCCCTCTCCATCCTTAACAGAAACACGCGTAAGGGTCTACGGAGTCATCCTTACACTGTATCCTCCTTTTCACACCCTACCAAGAAATTCCAAGATTCCTTCTTCTTTTTTTTTATTGCTACGAAGTTGGCAAAAAAGCAAACTGCCCACCTGATGGTAAGTGGTAACAGTCACCTATAATACATGTGTCTCGTGTGACATTCGCAGTAAAACTGCAACCCCCACAAGGGCCACAGTGTACGTTGCCAACTTGTGACTTAAGATGTACAGTCACGGTACCCAGTAATTTCAGTACCATATCTTACCCTTCAAACCGGAACACAGCAATGCAAGCACTGCTGCTTTGCGGCAGAAATAGGTAAGACGGAGGTACCCAAGCACACGACCTTGGTACAGAGTCTCCCTCCGGTAAGTCTTCTGTCGCTCATCCCACACTTGGAATTCTCTACCTGCGCACGTGTTTCCTCCATCCTACAACACGGGTTCCTTCAAAAGAGGTGTGAAAAACATATTTTAGGCCGGCAAGGGGCAGGCAGGTTGGATAGTGGATGTCCTCCCTCCTCTATCTGTCAACTCATTTGGGTCTCTTTCACCGCTTAACATCAGGCGGGAGGAGGTCATTTGCCAGGCCCTCCATAAAAAAAAACTGTTTAAGTACCTTGCTCGTATGTATTTACTTGGTAAGCCTTAAATAAATAAATATTGGTAATTCTAAGAAAAAAATATTTCGTTTTTTATAAAATGGGTAAATCTTGCGACAAGCTTTTATATTTTATTAAAAACTAGCTGTGCCGGCGAACTACGTTTCGCCATAATATAAAAAATAGTTTACGACCTATTCTCAGATCTACCGAATGTACACAAAAAATTTAATAAAGATCAGTCAAACCGTTTCGGAGGAGTTCGGTAACAAACACTGTGACACGAGAATTTTATATATAAGACTAGCTGTGCCGGCGAACTACGATTCGCCATAATAATTGTATAAAAAATAGTTTACGACCTATTCTCAGACCCACTGAATATACACAAAAAAATTCATAACGATCGGTCAAGCCGTTTCGGAGGAGTTCGGTAACAAACACTGTGACACGAGAATTTTATATATTAGATGTATCATGTAATAAATTAAAATTTATTTTCGTCTTATTAGGGCTTTAAAATAAAATCCTAGTGTGGGGCGACTTTTTTTTTAAATCTTTTTACTAAGCCTTTATATTTTATCATTTTGTAACCGCATGGCCGCCATTACGAAACTCGACCAAAGTACTCGTCATTACGAAACAAACGAGCCCAAAACTCGATGGGGTTGTGTCGTTTTATTGCGGAGTTTCTATGGCCACCTTCCAGTTCCAGCATCATACCCTGGTTACCATATAAGATCAAAGTACTCGTCAATACGAATCAAACGAGCCCAAACTCGATGGGGTTGTGTCGTTTTATTGCGGAGTTCCTATGGCCACCTTCCAGCTCCAGCATCAGACCCTGGTTACCATATAGCACCAAAGTCCTCGTCATTACGAATCAAACGAGCCCAAACTCGATAGGGTTACGTCGTTTTATTGCGGAGGTCCTATGGCCACCTTCCAGCTCCAGCATCAGACCCTAGTTACCATATAGGACCAAAGTACTCGTCATTACGAATCAAACGAGCCCAAACTCGATAGGGTTATGTCGTTTTATTGCGGAGGTCCAATGGCCATATTCCAGCTCCAGCATCAGACCCTGGTTACCATATAGGACCAAAGTACTCGTCAATACGAATCAAATGAGCACAAACTCAATGGGGTTGTGTCGTTTTATTGCGGAGTTCCTATGGCCTCCTTCCAGCTCCAGCATCAGACCCTGGTTACCATATAGCACCAAAGTCCTCGTCATTACGAATCAAACGAGCCCAAACTCGATAGGGTTACGTCGTTTTATTGCGGAGGTCCTATGGCCACCTTCCAGCTCCAGCATCAGACCCTAGTTACCATATAGGACCAAAGTACTCGTCATTACGAATCAAACGAGCCCAAACTCGATAGGGTTATGTCGTTTTATTGCGGAGGTCCAATGGCCATATTCCAGCTCCAGCATCAGACCCTGGTTACCATATAGGACCAAAGTACTCGTCAATACGAATCAAATGAGCACAAACTCAATGGGGTTGTGTCGTTTTATTGCGGAGTTCCTATGGCCTCCTTCCAGCTCCAGCATCAGACCCTGGTTACCATATAGCACCAAAGTCCTCGTCATTACGAATCAAACGAGCCCAAACTCGATAGGGTTACGTCGTTTTATTGCGGAGGTCCTATGGCCACCTTCCAGCTCCAGCATCAGACCCTAGTTACCATATAGGACCAAAGTACTCGTCATTACGAATCAAACGAGCCCAAACTCGATAGGGTTATGTCGTTTTATTGCGGAGGTCCAATGGCCATATTCCAGCTCCAGCATCAGACCCTGGTTACCATATAGGACCAAAGTACTCGTCAATACGAATCAAATGAGCACAAACTCAATGGGGTTGTGTCGTTTTATTGCGGAGTTCCTATGGCCTCCTTCCAGCTCCAGCATCAGACCCTGGTTACCATATAGCACCAAAGTCCTCGTCATTACGAATCAAACGAGCCCAAACTCGATAGGATTATGTAGTTTTATTGCGGAGGTCCTATGGCCACCTTCCAGCTCCAGCATCAGACCCTGGTTACCATATAGGACCAAAGTACTCGTCATTACGAATCAAACGAGCCCAAACTCGATAGGGTTATGTCGTTTTATTGCGGAGGTCCTATGGCCACCTCCCAGCTCCAGCATCAGACCCTGGTTAATAAATAGGACCAAAGTACTCGTCAATATGAATCAAACGAGCCCAAACTCGATGGGGTTGCGTCGTTTTATTACGGAGTTCCTATGGCCACCGTCCAGTTCCTTCATCAGATCAGCTCCATGTTATCATAACATTGCATTGTCACGATATACATATTATTATGTGCAAAATTTCAGCCCAATCGAAAACCGAGAAGTGGTCAAATCTACATACATACATACAGTACAAGCTAAATAAAAGCTTGTAAAAATAAAAGTTGATCAAACACATCCCTGTATTTACTATAGTATAACACAGTAAATAATAAACACCTATTAAATTCAAAATTAACATCTACGATATTTTGCTAGGCGGCCGTACCGATTGCGCGACCGAGTGCGCTTGTGTGCGTGAGCGACGCACACAAACAGAGACTAGAGAAATTTACCTAAACTAGCTCGGGCTCGCGCGGATGGTGGGCCCTTAAAACTACTTATTAATTAAAGGCATTTTAAGAGTTCCGAATTTAAGGGTCCCATTAATAAATAAATATTTTTGAATGCCACTTGTGTAGAAGATGTGACCTATTTAGTAACTAAAGAGTATTTTCAATTAAGAATTTACTTAAATCGCATATAACATATTAATAAGTGTCTATGTAGCAGTTAGGCATGATCTCAATTCTTGCAAAATATAGTTTAGCTGAGCTTGTAATTTGTGCGAGATTCTTGTGTAGCTAATTTAAATTCACATTCTGCAACAAGTTAATTATAACTAATTACTTCTTACGATATATTTAGCTTCGCGATAATTATAATTTTTAAGGCAGATTATGTCTCTATTTTATTTGCTCGAGTACCTACACAATTTATTTAGTACGATGAGTAGATTTTCCAAAATAATTTTAGACTAGACGAAGAATACGAATGCTGTAAGTAAGGTGTAGTAAACTTGAATTAAATCAGGAAGATTTGTTTCAATTTAATGATAACTTATTTCTTAAAGGCAACATTTTAAAATCAGATTTACCTACAAGTGTAATTTACTACCAAATTATGTGCATTGCTGCTAAAATTTGCAGAATTGCAATTCTCTACCAATATTTGTATGAATAGCATATAGTTAATGGCTCCTTAGCACTCGCACCGAATGATTTTGTTTTACCAAAATTCTTCATTAATCCCGTTCCGTTACACTACTAAAAACATGTAAAAAATGTTTTACAAACAACACAATACTATTATATTTTAATATATTATTATTATGTTAAATTTAAAGTATCTTTACACAAGTTTATTTTTTAATTACCAAAAAAAGTTTTGTGTGCTTGTCAGACAAGTAAACTGAACATCTTTCACTATGGGAAATCGCAAAAAAAAATCAGCTGTTCCATACAAATGTTCAACATTCATTGAACCTAGATTGGAACAGCTGATTTTTTTTTGCGATTTCAATGATGGTCCCATAGTGAAAGTTGTTCAGTTTGCTTGTCTAAACAAGCACACAATTTTTTTTGGTAATTAAAAAATAACCTCATAGAATCTACGAATGGATTGTGTGAAAAAATAAAGAATAAACTAATGGTAAAACGCCTTATAAATAAAAAGAAGAGAAATAATTAGTATTTTTTTATAGAAGTATCCGCATCATAAATACACCTAAACTATATCTCATTAAAGGTGATTCTGAAAACTTGATTATTACGATTAATCTCAAGTATTTACGCAGGTGAACGAACAACAATCAACTTTCATCTGACGTGACGCGTGCCGCGTGTCCGCACGCTACTCATTTTACTTTTGTTTAGGTATCTAACCTATTTCGTCGATTGTAGAACTTGTTATCCACAAAAAAAAACTGCACAGTAAGTAATTTAGCATTACCACATTACTTACTTTGGCCTAATTCGAAGTCCTGAAAAATCCCGGTGCGACTTTCAATCGCCCCCATGGTCTAGTGGTTAAGATTATGTTAACATGGGTAAGTACTTATACATAGTATGTTTCTATAATACTATGCGATGAACAGAAAGGGTTTAGAAAAAATAAGAATATAAATATGGCCATTCACGATCTATTATCTTTAATTATGAAAAGTGTTGATGATAAAGTACCTATCTGTGCAATATACACTGATATGTCAAAAGCTTTCGATCATGTAAGCCATAAGAAGCTTTTACAAAAGCTTGAGATCTATGGTATCCGAGGTAATATTCTAGATTTATTAAAATCATACTTGAGTGACCGAAGGCAATACACAGTAATAAGTAGAATATGTCAAAAATCCAAAACAGAAATTATCTACATGTCTTCTTCAAGAGAAATTAAATTTGGTGTACCACAGGGCAGTGTCCTTGGACCTTTGTTGTTCCTTCTTTATATTAACGATTTTCCACGTCACATCCATCATCCAATGGTTCTATTCGCCGACGACAGTACAGCCATAATAAAATGTCAAAATAAAGAGCGAAGAGTCAAAATAATCTATTGTACACTGGCTAAAGTCAAACAACTTAATAATTAATTTAGATAAAACTAACATTATGTACTTCCATCAAAGACTCTCTACACCCACTCTGAATATCCACTATAATGGACAATCCCTTAAAACAGTGTTTGTTGCAAAGTTTCTAGGTATATTGCTAGATAGTAAACTCACATGGAAACCACAGGCAGAAGCAATATGTAAAAAATTGAGTACCACTGCCTATTTACTTTACAATCTATCAAAAAAAGTAAATGTCGATACAACACTTGTTGCGTATCACAGTCTTGTAGTGTCGGTTCTAAGATTTGGCGTGATTTTCTGGGGCAACTGTTCTGAGAGGGAAAGCATTTTTAAAGCCCAAAAGCGCTGTATCAGAGCTATCTTTGGACTCAAGGTAACTGATAGCTGCAAACCAATTTTTAAAGAATACTCTTTATTAACTTTTCCATCCCTGTACATTCTAGAGGCTGCCTATTTTGTTAAGTCAAATATGCATTTATTTCCAACTCTAAGAAGTACTAAAAAACGAACTGCAACTATAAGGTCGCAATATAAAAATTTACTATATACAGGAGGTTATAAGACTTCTTTGTTGAAAAAAAGTGTTATGTGTATGGCAACCTTAATATATAATAAGATACCCAATAATATTAAAGAGGAACCTGTAACTGATTTTAAGAAACGTCTTGCTCTGTTACTGATGAACAAATGTTATTATTCCGTTAAACAGTTTTTGGAGGACAAGTCACTGACTTAAAAGTAATTACAGACGACGTTAATACTGATTAAATTTAAACATTCAGACTGCAATAATATATTTGGCTATTTACTATTAATTGATTGTTTTGGAATTGAAGAAATTGACATTAATTAATATATGACATTCATTATTTGACTATTATTACTTATGCTATTGACATTTACTTAGCTTTTTATTACATATTTCAATTTAATCTTAATGCAATTACCACAATTAATTTAAATGCATGATTGTAATATTATGAATTTTTTTAAGATATATCAAATAATATTTGTACGCTGTTGATGGCAAAAACATGTCAGGACAATTGTAAAAAAAACTGTAACAACTAACTCTGTATACTCATGTTTTTACAAATAAAGAATTATTATTATTATTATAAATGGCTTATGTGTGGCTATGTATATTGTAGATAATAGCTATCAGATATGCTGTAGAAACATTGTTAATGTAATAAAATAAAAATAAGTTGCAGCTTGATAGGGTACCATACATCCTGTGTATGTATTTGTATCTATAAATAGTAACAAAAGACATCAAGCAGGCCTTCAAGACATGTCGCATAAAGATACAGAGAAATTATTAACAGTTCAAGCGCAGTTCAACAAAATAATTTGTATTGCTGAATTTCTAGTCTCAAATGTGTGTGCCTTTGGAAATACCTACATATGATTAATTATATGTAGCTTATTTTCATGTATTGTATATGTTTGCGTTTGATTGTAGATATTTTAAATCTGTGTTTTATCTGTCTGAACCAGGTTATTCTCATTTCGAGATGACACCATAATGCAGAATTAATTAATAAATTTATTCTTTATGTTATTTTAATACAAAAGCAGACTTAATGTCTGAGGCATTTATCTTCCAGTCAACCTTGGTGGTGCAGAAAAAGGAAATGCCGTAGATGTATCGAGAAACAGAACAGCTACTTTAGAATATCATAATAACAGACATATTACAAAAAAATCTAATACATAAATAATAAAAATAAACTAATATACAGGATGTCCCAAAAAATAGTGTCAAGCGTAAGTCCAGAGTTAGAGCACCTCTTGGAGTACCCGAATCACCCCCATGTATGTTCCGCGATTATTCGTAGTTTTCGAGTAATAATTTTTTTTCTGACTTTTTGAAAATTTTGATCCAAGGAACTTAAAAATTTTAAATAAAAAAAAGTAGAACATATTTTAATGTTTTTCTTTTTGCCACTGAATCATCTTTAGTGCTTCTTTTATGTCTAAAATAATCAGCTTCGTAACTTTAGTGGAAATTTAGAAAACAGTAGTGTAAAGTCAAAATTTGAATGTTAGTGAATAATTACTTAAAAATTCATCTTTAAATAAAAAATCTAAACAGACGAATTCATGGTTTCTAAGTATGTGTAAAAACTTCTCTAGACTCTCTGCTGTCATAATCATTTAAAAAAAGAAGTACTTAATAGGGCTACTTTGGCTTAAATCGGCCATCAAAGACAGCAAGGTGAAAATTTCATAAAACTCGACTTCTGAATATTTTTTTTTTTAAATTCCAATTATTTATTAATAAACCAAAAATGATTGTAGAAAAGCTAAAAATTTATTATTTGAAGGTGAAAAATAACTGTTCCTGCTGCCATCTTTAATAACCTTTGAAGGTTTATTATAACTTAATAGTATCAATTTGTGGTCAGGCATCCTAAACGGACAGCTGATTGGTCCGTTCGAACTACCGGACCGACTGAACAGCGAGGCCTACTTGCAATTTCTACGACGTGATCTCGGCGTCTTATTAGACGCCGAGATGTAGACCTATTAACGCGGAGAAATATGATTTTTCAAAACGACGGCGCTCCATGCCATTTTGCTAGAAATGTTAGACAACATTTGTCTGAAACATTTCCAGGCAGATAGATCGGTCGTGGAGGGCCCATTGCGTGGCCGCCACGGTCCCCCGACTTGAACCCCATAGATTTTTTCGTCTGGGGATACTACAAGGAATTAGTATACGCCAAGGACATTACAAACGTCACAGTGTTAAGAACAAAATTAAGACAAGCGGAAGAAACAATAAAAAACAACAGAATTGCATTTATAAATTTAAAAGAAAACTTTTTTAGACGATGTAGAATATGTATTGTCGTCATTTTGAAAACTTTCTTTAAGCGATCGAATAATAAATACTTTGAAAATAATGTTTTGTTTCATTTATTAAGTTATAATAAACCTTCAAAGGTTATTAAAGATGGCAGCAGGAACAGTTATTTTTGACCTTCAAATAATAAATTTTTAGCTTTTCTACAATCATTTTTGGTTTATTAATAAATAATTGGAATTTAAAAAAAAAATTATCCAGAAGTCGAGTTTTATGAAATTTTCACCTTGCTGTCTTTGATGGCCGATTTAAGCCAAAGTAGCCCTATTAAGTACTTTTTTTTAAATTATTATGAAAGCAGAGAGTCTAGAGAAGTTTTTACACATACTTAGAAACCATGAATTCGCCTGTTTAGATTTTAAATTTAAAGATGAATTTTTAAGTAATTATTCACTAACATTCAAATTTTGAATTTACACTACTGTTTTCTAAATTTCCACTAAAGTTACGAAGCTGATTATTTTAGACATAAAAGAAGCACTAAAGATAATTCAGTCGCATAAAGAAAAACATTAAAATATGTTCAACTTTTTTTTATTAAAAATTTTTAAGTTCTTTAGATCGAAATTTTCAAAAAGTCAGAAAAAAAATTATTACTCTAAAACTACGAATAATCGCGGAACATACATGGGGATGATTCGGGTACTCCAAGAGGTGCTCTAACTCTGGACTTACGCTTGACACTATTTTTTGGGACACCCGTATATGTAATTGTATATGTCTGAATTTGATTGTAAATATTTTAAATCTGAGTTTTATTTGTCTGAATCAGGTTAATCTCATTTCAGGATGACACCATAATGCAGAATTAATAAATAAATTTATTCTTTATGTTATTTTAATACAAAAGCAGACTTAATGTCTGAGGTATTTATCTTCCAGTCAACCTTAGGTTAGTGCAGAAAAAGGAAATGCCGTAGATGTATCGAGAAACAGAACAGCTAATTTAGAATATCATAATAACAGACATATAACAAAAAAATCTAATACATAAATAATAAAAATAAACGAATATATATGTAAAATACCTACGTGACAATCGCAATGTATTGATTGCCAATATTGAATGATAAAATATCAACTTACCAAATTAATAGTATCAATGTCCAAAATAAAAATATACAATCAGCTTAAGAAAAAACTATTGCCAATTATGTATTAGGTATACCAATTTATTATGCCATTACCAGCGTGTAATTTTCTTTACATTTTTATTTGTTGTTATTGAAAAATAGAATTATTTTATTGATCATTACTTTATTACATAGCTTCGCCCGCGTTGTTTTCCCGTGGGTATTTCATATTTTCCGGTAGGAAAAATTATCTCGTAGCTTATATTAATCAGGGATAATCATCATCATCATCATCACAGCTCATATACGTCCCCCACCGAGGGGTTCGAGCCTACCCTATGTTAGGGTGATTAGGCCTTAGTCAACCACGCTGGCCCAGTGCGGATTGGTCGACTTCACATACATCATTGAATTTCTTCGCAGATGTATGCAGGTTGCCTCACGATGTTTTCCTTCACCGTAGGAGCGTCAGACAAATGTACATATGAAATTCGAAACGAAAAACACATTGGTACATGGCGGGTCTCGAACCCCGACCCCCCCGATTGGAAGGCAAGTGCCGAGTCCACAGCGCCACCGTCGCTCTATCAGGGATAATGTAGTATTCTAATAGTGAAAAAATTTTTGAAATCGGTCCAGTAGTTTATGAGTTTTTCAATACATACATACCTACATACATACAAATCTTTCCTCTTTATAATACTAGTGTAGATAGATAACGCATTGTACCTGTGTTATCATATTATTAACTTTAAAACCAATTATTACGTACCTACCTAAGTAAGATGACACATCGCTTCGTCTCCTTTTACGAGTATGTTAAGGAATTTAATCATTGCAATTTATCTGCCAGACGTAACAGAAGCCGCAGAAGCTTAGGCCGTAAAAATAATGAAGCATTATTTTGTGCAACAGACGAGCATTACCCTAATAAGTACAGACAGACAAACGACAATAACAGACGAAGCTATATAGAAGTACATTTGCAATATCGTCGCTGTTGGCGAAGCTTGTAAATAAACGCGTAAAAGGTTATTGGGCTATAATGTCTTTATTGTCAACTAGCTTTCCCCTCGCGGCTTCGCCCACGTTATTTTTGTTTTCCCGTGGGAAGTTTATATTTTGTAGTCTATGTTAATTAGGGATAATGTAGCATTCTAATGGTGAAAAAATTTTTGAAATCGGTCCAGTGATTTCGCAGCCTATTCAATACAAACATACAGGAATACAAATCTTTCCTCTTTATAATATTAGTTTAGTATAGACAATATTGCGATTTGCGCAATAAACGACATACTCGCTCACAATTCAAATGACACAACATCAATATATTTGCGGAGTTCTATCGTAATTCTGTAATTGAGAGATTTTTGGCATATATTTATGAGTGGATTTTTCTTTGTATTAATCAAAGATTTGATTCAATGTATACGTATTGCCAAGACTATAAGAATCCCGTTTTTCTTATGGACCAACTATGTATGCACACGTCACGTTATAATAAATAATCAAAATAGGAATCATTAGTAAAGTTTATAATATCACCAAAGTTGTTATGTATACGTAGTCTGATACCCAGAGTCGTAGGGTCATGAGCTCCTCTGGCAAGATTCGAATTTTGCGCCTCCCAAAACTTATTTTCTAGGAAAATAAATGACATAATAACATATTCATTTCATTCTTAAAAATGTTTTTCACAGTTTCTCAAAAAAAATATCTGCCGAAATCCCACAAATCACACGTCTCTTCTGTCGCACATTTTGCAATCAAGACAAATCTCGTTCACAATCCGCAGCAATCAAAAACACCGCACTGTTCGATGAACTAACCAACGAAAACCAGCGATGAGATGTGAACTGAACCATTGGTCTAAGCTACTGAACTAAAAGAGTGGTATAAGTACTTCATTACGGTCAAAAGATATATTCATATCTTTTCAATTCAGTGACACATTCTGCGCATCTTTAAGTACACGCAATCAAAAGATATGACCATTTAACCAACCATAGTGAAGAATTTCAAGCGCAGCAAAGTGTGTCTGCAGTGTATACTGTAGACACACTTTGCTTTTATCTTTGTATGTTTTTGTCTTTGTCGACAAACAATCCACACTTCGATTTAACCGCTAGCAGCCAATCGTAGCTCGCGTGAGAGACAACTTGCACTGAGCATCACGAGTACATTGCACCTAACACTCTGGCACGAACGCTTGATATCGTTAGATATAATACGATTTAACATACATACCAAACATACCAGGCGGCTTAACACATTCATTTACCTATGGACGCTTGCAACCAGCGTTACTGGGCAATGCCACGCCGCCGCCGTCACACGGGTACTAAGGTCTGAGCGTCCCCTGTTATATGCTGTGGCAACCATCACTCACGCTCACAACGTGGCATTATTTAGCTGCAGTCTATACATACTATTCTCCAAGTTTATACATAAAAATTTTACTCCTAGGATCATCCTCGGTTTAGTTATAATTATGTGTTTTGTCTTATTTTGACGTATGACAGCCGACATGTGCGGAACAAGACAAAAGCCTCCAGCCCCAATAAAGAGGATAGGACAAAAAATTCCTAAATGGGCTAAACTAAAGTTTATTTTGATTTTCACCAGTCGATAGGTATACCTATCGACTGGTGAAAATCAAAAATCTCTAGGTAGCCCAGGGGCAGAGACATCTAAATCGAAACAGAAAGATGAGCACATAAAATAAGCGTCCTCTCTGATCGTCGTTTCCATACAAAGTTTGGGTCTCGCTCGCTAAAAACAATTTGGATGTAGTGTAGCCCGCCTGACCTTCAACAATTTGTAAAAGATATTAACAACATCGGTCCTACGCTACCCTCATTCAGCGGCTCCCCGTGATCTTCACCAGATTGTCGATTGGGAATCTTTTAACTAGCATTAGCAACAATGTATTGTTGAGTGGTCGCTTCGAACAGCGAAAATCAGCTAATGACGATACGCCTTTTTAAGTTTACTTGCACGCCATGGCTAATAGGTGCGCATTACGAATTATAATTCATATCTGCAAAAGTTCTCACCCATGAATATTTGGGTCGGTTGCGACACGACAAAGCTCAACATCGATTCCTTTTCTGTAGCCGAACAGGGTAATACTCCATAATACTCCTCGACTTTATACTCGACCTTAGCCATAGATTAATAAAAAGAGTCTTCTAAAGTGGTTCTACAAGTTTATTTTTTTGTTACTAAAAGATTTTGTGTGCTTGTTCAGACAAGCATACTGAACAACTTTCACTATGGGACCAACTTTAAAATCGCAAAAAAAATCAGCTGTTCCATACAAATGTTCAACATTCACTGAACCTAGATGTATGGAACAGCTGATTTTTTTTTGCGAATTCAAAGTAGGTTTTATAGTGAAAGTTGTGCAGTTTGCTTGTCATCCAGCGACCTTTATCAGATTGTCAGTCCCCCGGAATATGGCCGTTTTTTGAGAACCTTTCCACCCCAACGGCCGCCAGTCCTGCGTGCAATGCGTCCTGCTCACTGCCATCTACTCGCATATCTTTGTAATATGTCGGTGACTTTGACTCTTCTACGGATCTCATCGTTTCTGATTCGATCGCGCAGAGAAACCCCGAGCATAGCTATCTCCATTGCCATCTTGATGACCTTGAGCCTTCTTATGAGACCGGTTGTAAGTGGCCACCTCTCAGTTCCGTACGCTTACTGGCAAGACAAACGAATTGAAGACTTTCGACTTGAGACAGTTTAGATAGTTCTATCAAAGAAATTGGATAAAGATCTTTTCTTAAGGCGGGATCTGCTATCAGTGGCTGGTTGACGTGACCGTCTTCTTGGTCATGCCTATGTCCCGAAACACCACGAGATCGGAGCATACGCGTCAAAATATTTTTTTATTTTTTACTTACGTTTGTTAATTCTGTGGGGAGAATTTTTATTTGTTCGCCTGCCATATAAGCTGAAGTACGTTCATTGCTTACACGTTATGTAGGATTCCTCCAAATGACAATGTTACGTGGGCTTCCTTCAAAATGTCTTATCACATCCATCACTTTTCGAAAAGGCATTGCTCTGACGATACGATCTTTCGATCTTTGACCCGATTCAAGTCGAGAGTGATTTAATGTAGTTTATTGGTTTCCCTGTGTCTACGTGTATTGTAAATAAAAGTTAATCAATGAATTGCACAAAAATCCATACCATTTAGGTTTTTTGTAATGATGAGCCATGTTGAGTAATACTTAGATTGTGAAGGTCAGTTACGCCGATGTTCTCGATAGCCCTACAACAGTCGCTGAACGTCACGAATAGGGTCATTCAGAGCCTCGCAGTGGCTTCTGCGTTGGCGTCACAATCGATGAGGTTAGGCAACGTTATACGACCCGGCAATTATGGGTGCCCAAAGATGGGTAGGTAGATAGATAGATAGATAGATAGAACTTTTATTTGATACATTATGATACAACAGGTCTTATACACTAAATTCAAAATATAAGTAGGTAATGTACCAAAAAGGTCTACACTCAGCGTACGCCGTGACACTCGTAACAAAGAGTGCCACGACACTGATATTCTGTGTAAACCTTTTACCGAAGTAATTTCAATAGAGAAGCGCTGGAATGGTAAACATAAGCATTCAACATAAGTAAAGACATAAAACAAAAATAATTCACCACACAATATACACATAACTACACAATATTTATATACAAACTGACATGACAACTTACAAACTAAACGCTTGCAACATGGCTACTGCAATTGCGACATGGGGCACATTCCTCAAAAAATCCTACTTAACATTATAAATGTGAAAGTGTGGATGTTTGGATGTTTGTTACTAAATCACGCAAAAACGGCTGAACGGATTTAGATGAAATTTGACATGCATGTAGCCTTTGACATGGAAAAGAACATAGGCTTTAACCTTTTATAACCTTTTATCCCGATTCCTTAAGGGGTAGGAAACGTGAATCTGCTCTTTTTAAGATAATACCAACCACCCGCCTCGGCTTCGCACTATTAGAGCATATGGGCCTACATTTTTTACATCAGCTTGTCGCGTCGAGTATGAATCAGATTTAAACGTAGCAAAATATTGTTTTATTTACCACAAATAAAAACTTAATTTTTTTTTCATCATACAGTGTGTAACAAAAATCCTGTGAACCCTTTTAGAAGCATGTTCACAATCGATATATAAAAGTTATGGCATCATTGAAAATTAAAAATTGTTTAATTAATTTTGAAATCCGCCAAAAAAAAATGTAAGTAAGTATAAGGAATTAAAAAAATAATAATTTTACAATTTGGAATTTTCAATTACTTTCGAAGTAAGGACCAAATTTTGTTCAGTTCATACATTCATACATCTAGGTTCAGTGGATGTTGAACATTTGTATGGAACAGCTGATTTTTTTTCGCGATTTCAAGATTGGTCCCATAGTAAAAATTGTTCAGCTTGCCTTTCTAAACAAACACACAATTTGGCTCCTGCTTCAAAGTAACAAATTATCTAACTGACGGTGACAACGCGCATAAAAATAGTTTTTGAGATTATCGCGAACATGCAAACAGACAGATGCGAATGCGACGGGGTCTTTGTTAGTAATAATATAATAATAATAAAATTATTTATTTCTCTCACAACAAGATAACTTACAATATAACTTATCTATATCGCACAATTTTAGAATACAATGTTGTGAGAAGCTGGTGCCTGTTAAAGACTATATAGCCTGCGTTACAGGTCACCAGGCCCCCTTCAAGCAGATTGCAATATCATAAATAAGGTATGTGCCTATGTTTGAAAGGACATCCGTTTAAAAAAAGAGAAAAGGAATACTAATAAAGATAATCACAATAATTGGTGATAATAATGAAAGAAAATGTATGAAAAATCTTATTTAGAGAATTAAAATAGTACAAAAACATTAAAGAAATAACACTATAGCTATTAATGTACTGCGGAAAACACAGAGCGAATTTATCGGACGTATGTGGCTGTGTGTGCGAACGTGTAAGGGGGTAAGTAGATGGTGTGTGGATGTGTGTGATTGCGTGTGTACGTGTGTGTGTGTGTGTACATATACGTGTGGGTTCGTGTATGCATGGGTGTGTTTGTGTGTTTATGCGTGAAAAATGACAATGAGGTTTGTATGAACAACAAAAGGCTAACAATAAATATAAGGTATTTAATATGCGTCTTAGGTTTTAAGAATAAGATAATATTGAGCAAATATCCCCAATTCTACTAATTAATCACAGCCGAACCGTTGCTGTCGACCAATCAGAAGGCTACATTATGACGTCATCGAACATTTGGAAGTCAGTCTATGCTCTCCGATTTGTCGATCGCTACGGATCGGCTTCGTTACGGCTGTAACTTATTAGTAGAATTGCGGGGTACTCCCCCGGGGTATTAATATTGTTGCTGGGGCGACAAACTCAATCTTAACGGTGGTAGCCCTAAAAAAGCCAGCCATCGCAAATATCGTAAAATAAAATGAAAACACGTTAGGTGATAAAAACTTGACTTTTAACAGAAGTTTCAATACAAATCAGAAATCAGTAATAGATCGACAAGACTCGCGCTCTTTACTATGTATAATGCTCTACTATAGAATACAGTCGCAGTCCGAAAATAGTTTCCTTTTTAAAAAGTTTCATTTTCACAACCTTCTCCTTATTTCTTTTAAAATCAGAAAGAGTTTTGATCACAATGCCACGCCTCTGATATAAACTACATGCAGATATCTGCGAGGGCAAAACCGTAAGTGTTAAATTAAGAGTAATAAATTAAAATTCAGAGCATTTATTAAATATATCCTCAAAAGCACTATTTCAGTCATCAGAAGTTATCAGGGTGGCATCAGAAGGCTCAATGTCACTCAAAGGGCAATGGAGAGGGCTATGCTCGGGGTATCTCTACACGATCGCATCAGAAATAATGAGATCCGTAGAAGAACTAGAGTCACCGACATAGCCCAAAGAATTACAAACCTTAAGTGGCAGTGGGCAGGACACGTAGCTCGCAGGGCTGACGGCCCTGGGTAATTTTTAGAGTATACATATTGATAAATTGTCGAAGAGACATAGTTCTGCAGCCTACGCTGTATGCAGGAAAATAAGTCAGCTGACTGATGTTGCCTATTTTCAGTGTGATGTCGTATGGCATTTTGCTGTGGGGAAATGCTGCCGACATTCAGACTGTTTTTGTGCTGCAAAAAAGGGCTATTCGTGCTTTTTATAATCTTAAAATAAGAGACTCTTTGTGAGAAAAATTTAAAGAAATTGGTATTATGACCGTTGCGTCGCAATATATTTACGAGAATATACACTTACGAGCAAAACTTCAGGGTCACTTGCAAAATCTTTGATATCTCGTAAGCTATGAAACATATGGGCCTCTAAATAAGTTATATGTGAAATAGTAATTATAATAAAAAAGCACTTAATGCTCAAGAAAGAAAACGGTTCATATATTTTGTCTTTCAAATATATTCCTTATATGTATACTCTACGAGAAATCGAAGTAATTCCAAGTGACCCGGAATTTTTGCTCGTCAGTGTAGCATATGTTCCTAAAAATATACATTCGTTTTGTAAAATTAGTGATATTCATTCAGTAAATGTAAATACTAGACAAAAGAATATGTTAGCGTTACCAAATACTAGGCTTAAAAAATTTATAATTCTTTCAAAGACCTTTGTGTACGCTTCTACAATAAAATCCCAAATAAAATTAAAGCACTTAGCTTGAATAAATTTAAAGTCACTATCAAGGGCGCACTTATGAAAAAAGCATATTATAAAGTGTCTGATTATGACAGATAAAACTGCTTGGGATTGATAAAAAATGTTATAATTGAAGTTCAAAGGGTGTTAACACTTTGTGATAAAGGGATAAATTTCATTCTAGTAACTGTTCCACTCACTCCAACAGGCATTTCTATATTATAAAAAAAAATTGTGAAATATAATATTGTAATGTTGGCATTTTAAAAGAGGAGACAAAAAAATATACAAGACCTTCCGAGTTTCTTGCCTGTTCTTCTCGGCTCTCCCAATTTCCGAACAGGTGTAGAGTCAACTTTTTTTTTTCATTTGACTTGTATTTGCACACATCTTAATAATGGTTAGGGTGTGTGTATATACAAGGATTAAATAATTTAGTTAATTAGATTCTTGGTTGAAGATTTTTATGTTTTTTTGACGTCAATAAGTGCCTGTAAAGGTCTATATTGAATAAAGATTTTTGAGTTTGAGTTTGAGTGGCTTTTGGGGCGAAAAGGTCCTCGAGTGGCGGCCGCGTACTGGGAAACGTAGCGTTGGTAGGCCCCCCACAAGGTGGACCTACGATCTGGTGAAGGTCGCGGGCCGCCGCTGGATGCGGGAGGCGCAGGACCGATCAGTTTGGAGATCCCTGGGGGAGGCCTATGTCCAACAGTGGGCGTTTCTTGGCTGAAATGATGATGACTAGCTATGCCCGCGAACTACTTCTCGTTTTAATAAAGCTCAACACTCAAAAATTTTTCTGGATCTTATCCCGACGACCTATTCACAAACCTACCAAATACACAAAAAAAAATTAAAAATCGGTCAAACCGAAGGAGTTTGATAACAAACACTGTGACGCGGGATTTTTATGTATTAGATTATTTATTTATAGGTATTTATTAAATATATAATTTTTAGAGTATACATATTATATTGTATTTTATTGTTTCTTAAGTACTTGTTTATATCTGTTGCATTTTAACTTTCTCGCATTTAAAATCCTATTACCTAACTAACACCAAATGAGTTTGGCGGGAATAGATCTCTTTTAGAGATAGCGTTTGTACACTTCCTATCTATATTTAGATTTTTTGTTAATGTTTTATTTGCAATAAAGAATATATATTACGTCACTTTCGGATGAATTTGAAAAAAAAAAGAAATTAGATATTTTTGTTAATTTCTACAATTTTAAGAAGTTTCATTTCAAATTTTCGAGTCATTTTCTGTGATTGAAACTCTTGGGCGCCGTAAGGTGGTATAGTAGTTTTAGGTTGCTTTCCTCTGTGCAGCCGAATTTTGCGGATGCGACTTATAAAAGTGGTCGTACTGTAACCTATTCCTAACCGCGGCTGTACCTAACCGTACCTAACCTATTCCTAACCGTGGCTCTTATGTAGAGCAAATATACCCGTCATAAGCGTTCGCTATCAAGCGTTGGCCAACAGCTTCATTGTTGAGACGTCACACTAACGAGGCGACACGTGATTTACCGTTGGGCGCAAAGGTCGCGCCGTTTTCCGCGTTGTGTCAGCAGTACAACGCTACGGAGAAAGTATCCATGCACGAAGGGTGCGAAGAAAGGAAGCACATTTGCTGATGAAACGAAGGATATACTGTGGCTTTTGATATCAAATATGATTTAGAAATTATTATTGGTGATTAGTTGGGTTACACGCTTATCATTGAAAACGCAGGTAGTCGGATTTTTTAGAATACTCAAGGCAACGTAACTTCTTAGATTCACGGCTTGTCAAATATGCATCCCCCTACAGAAGAGGTATTTCTATAATCGCAGTCGCTAAATGGATAATGTATGAGATTTGACAATTACGATCGAAAGCTAAGCGAGGGCTTATGTCAAATCTCATCATACATTTTTCTTTTAGCGATTACGATTATCGAAATGCATATTGTCTAGGAGGGCAGAGGCCCAATTCTACTAATGAGTTACAGCCGAATCGAAACTGAACCGTTGCGATCGACCAATCAGAACGCCACATTATCACGTCATCCAACTGTTGAATGGCAATATAAGCGCTCCGATTGGTCGACGGCAACGATTCAGTTTCGATTCGACTGTAACTTATTAGTAGAATTGGGCTTCAGGTCGATTTTTCGCAACTCGCTCGGACTTACAACATGGTACTTGTCGTTAAAGTTGAAAATATCACATATCATATTTTAGTATTTCTTTATTGAACTATAAATCATCATATCTATTCATTCATTATATCGTATATAATATTTCTATTTATTGACAATCCCCTGACAAGACTGTCATATCATTTTTTAAACTCTTGGCACTGACATATATGATAGTCCTTCCCCTCAAATTTGGGAAGCTAACAGTTGATCCAGGTGCCTCTTCCATATCTCCCACTGATCAGTCTTTATCTCGTAATGGAGACTTTAGTATTTCTTTATTGAACTATAAATTATTATATCGTATATAATATTTCTATTTATTGACAATGACAAATTCCCCTGACAAGACTCTCATATCACTTTTAAAACTGTTGGCACTGATATATATGATAGATCCTCCCCCTCAAGTTTAAGTTCTCGCTGCATCGTACAGCTAACATCGACAGTGTTTATGTCAAAGTTAGCTGTACGATGCAGCAAGAACTTAAACGGTAGCATAATGATTTAAATATTAATAAAAAAAACTCACCAATTTAACTTTATACAATTTATATTTTTTATATAATAATGAATGTGTCCTGAAGCGTCCCTTAAATTTTCAGGGGTGATAAAAGAGTAATGATGATGAAGTATTGGTGATAAAAAAGTAAGGGGTGATAAATGTATAACTAAATATTTGAATTGTTTTACATTTTTTATATTAATTTTCATTTTTGTTCTTCTTTCAGGAACTCTACCTACTGGCTAAGGCGAAAGTCGTAATACAGGTAAGTTGTAACATTTACTTGCCTGTTTAGTAATTTTAAATTGTCAATGTAAGGAGCTTTTTGTTTTGTACAATTAATATGTGTATCATTATTTTCCACTGAGGAAATTGCCACAGTATCTCAATCACATAACATTATATTTAGAAACTGCACTGTGAAGGAAATTAGTCTAGAGCGAATTCCAAAGAGAATTTAATTTTACAGGAACTTTTTCATTGATGCGTGAATTTCACCACCGCGTAACTATTTGCCGGAACGCATTTAAATTAGCTACAACTATCTAGTTCAATAAACAGTAGAACACAAAACATATTTGTGGGTGAAGTGGTGGTTTAGCGTCTGAGATCCACTTTTTTAAGCACCTGCCCAGGTTCCCATGCCGCCATTGTTTTACTCGTTATGTAAATAATCGCGATTAATGATGGCCCGCGAACAAGTTGCGCAAACGCATAATCTGTGGGCCTACTCTCTAAGCCTGTAATAATAGTTTTGAAAACGCAGTAACTCGTACAATGCCCCCATAGTGAGGGTTTTCAATGAATATGGGACAGTGTACAGAGCAATGTACGATAAACGACATAACACTATTCTACTTATATATACGTGAAGAGTAGTACTTTTGGGTCTAAAGATGGAATTTTGATAGAGCCAATTAAATTTATTCACAAAAATTTCTTCCCGCTCGTTAAATTAAAGTTTGTATTGTGCTAGTCAAAATAATAATATAATGGCATGTTAATAATGCGGTAATTAAATTCTCCATGACCTGACACAACTTCACACACCTTCGGTCTTGGAGATTGTTATCTGAGAATAAACGCAATGATATGTTATGTAGGTGGATTCTTAAAAGAAAGATCACGCAATCCTATTACCATCGCGATATGTAGAAACGAAAAAATCGCGTTTCTCTCCCCCATTGATAATTAATGCTAAAGTATCTCCGTCTGTTTTTTTCTGTGCGTTTGTTTACTGTATATGGAATTTTCACATATTTTTTATGGAGCATATTTTTTATGGAGCATATTTTTTATGGAGCATCGGTGGCGCTATGGACTCAGCACTGGCCTTCTAATCGGAAGCTCCGCGGCTTGATCTTGCCATATTTTGAAATAACCATATTCGAAAAACGAAAAATACCAATGTATTTTTCGTTTTTCGAATTTCATATGTGAAGTGTATGCTGTGTATGTGAAGTTGACCAATCCGCAATGGGCCAGCGTGGTTGACTAAGGCCTAAACACCCCAACTTAGGGTAGGCTCGAGCCGCTCGGTGCAGGGGACGTATATCAGCTGTGATGATGATGATGATGATAATGTCAAATACCTATCACTAGTAACCAAATCCACAGATAGATATAGAATACTGAAACTGGTCATTATAGTCGCTGAACCAATTTCAATTTGAAATTTGGATCAGACTAAAGCCCTGAGGAAACACATAGGCTGCATTTATCCACAAGTTTAATGAGTTCGCTTGGGAACGCGTGGTATAATTATACATACGAGTATGAGACATCGCGCGCGGGCAACTGCTGGTATAGTAACACACGCGACCTCGCATTCGTCTGAAATTTACTCTTCAATTTGCGTGAAATAATATAGCTTACTTGACAGTCTAGATTAGTGTTTGGTGAAAGAATTTCTGGGAATCGCGTTTGACAGCAATTATATTAAGGTGACATTAGATAGTATAAATACAAATCATTCGATGAAATTAATGTGAGTTTTTTTTAATTTTAAGTTTACCTAATGGCCGGTATACACTTTGTTTAGTCAAGTGTTTAGTGTTTAGTAGACTGTTTAGTGTTAAGTGATTAGTAGGTGCTGTCCATACACTGTTTAGTAAACAGTGTTTAGTTTATTTGTTCATTATATGGACTTAACACTAAACAGATCTGTCCAGACATGTTTAGTGAGTGTTTAGTGTTAAGTGAGTGGTGAAGGCGGGAGAGCGGGAGGGGCGACTCGCAGAAAAAATAGAACGCGTTCCTATTCGCTAAACACTAAACACTTAACACTAAACACTAAACACTTAACACTAAACAGAAGCTGTCCGAACGTGTTTTTTATTAAACACTTAACACTAAAGAAGCCACTCGCACTAAACACTAAACAATGTGTGTACCGGCCATAAGTGTAATAGTTTTAACGGTCACAAAATATATTAAAATTGAACCTGAAAATGTTAAAAATTCCAGAATTCATTACAACGAATAAGTAAATCTATAATAATTTATAATAAGTTATGCAAGTTGTCTTGCCAAATGTTTTTTCCCTATCCGTTATTTCGCTTGCAATCCGCTTCACCCTAACTGTGTAAGGCTTATGTATACATAGATTCTAGGCTTATTTCGCTCCAATATCATGCGATTAATGCTCATTATTTTTAAGAGCTCAATGTCCAATAAATCTCGAATCTGTCAGTCAACTTTTTATAATGTAATCGCCAGCCTTAGGAAAAGTTGAAACCAATAACTCACAAGCATGTCTGACATACAAACTGAAATGCCAACCAGTCTAGATATGAGTTCGCTTTATTGGAATTAGTGTCTGTCTGTAGGTTAGTACTAGGACTTGTTCAATTTTTTATTTACATTTATACGCCATTGTAAATTGTTACAACGGCTCGTTGTGTCTAGTAATATAAATATTTGGTTGATTACTACATATCTAGTTTCGAAAATTCTTCATAAAAATTCTTTAATTTTATTTTTATTATCGTCTTACATTATCGTCTTTTAACACATTTTTTACCTCTCCATTAGCAAAACCGCATAGTAGGTTAAACAAAACCAGGGTAATAGGGTTCTTAAAGCATTCCTATGTCCAACCGTAGTTAATAAACATTATAATGATGATAATACAATCTATCATATCCTTTAGAAACAAAACTTAACTAACTAAATACATACAAAAATCAAAATCAAAAGTACTTTATTTCATAGGCCCTTGCGGGCACTTAAAATCGTCAATTTTACACATTTTACAAAATTATTAAAACATAAAAAATATTCTACTAAAATCAAGCTAACCCGTGCGCTAGTGGGAAGTACATCCGCGGAGTTGATGCCGCGCATGTAATCGCCAAGAGCGACCCGATTCCGAATGTAGGGTCTAACATGAGAAGAATCGGGCAAGAAACTCATGTGCCAAAACTCTTTTAAAATCGCCAAATGTCTTACAAATTGTGAATATTACAAAACTATTCAGAGAACGGGCAATTCATTTCTTTTACCGCTACGCTGCCTTATCATTCAAAAAATCTTTAACACTGTAATAAGCCTTTTTGCTTAACTGAGCTTTAATTAAAATTTTAAATTTATTTACTGACAAGTCATGCATGTTACATAGCAGCGTGTTGTACATTCGTATACAGTAGTGGTAGGGGTACACATACGAGTAGTATAGGGCTCTACTTCTTAATGATTCCGAATCAAAGACGTAAAATATAGTATAGATATTTACAAGGATACTCGAGAGCAATGAAACCGGGGGCGTTAATGTCTAAGAAAAAATGTCTCGCGATCGCTTACTATTTAACAGTCGCAGTCAATCCATCGCTCCTTTATAAAAGGAAGTCGGCGGAAGTCTTGTGTTAACGGCGCAATGGGTGTCACATAAATATTTTTGAAAATCTCGGAAACTACAAATACTAAATTAGTGGAATAAATTGTGTTTAATACATAGTTTTATTTACTGTTAATATTATTTAATGTTATGTAAGGAGTCTTATTTGTTTACAAAACACAATTTCTCTCACTAAGCTAATATTTGTAGTATCCGAGATTTTCAGAAACCTTTATGTAGCCCGGATTCATTGCTCTTGGGTGTAAATATTTTACAATAATTGCAAGACCACACTTCAATATGCAAAATCCAAGGAAGATCTATGGCTCGTATTAATCTCAGATTATGAGTTGAGATCAATTTTAAAATGCAGCTTTGATGTTAAATGTATGAAACATCTGTCAAAAACAGTATCTGAAGGTCGATCTCTTATTTGAGATGCAATATTATTAATACAAGCCTAAGTTCACATAAAAAATAACACCATAGCAACGCCAAAAATATAAAACTAGGTTCACGTGTCCTGCCAAACTATGTTAGACGTAGTCGCCACAGCAGTTTCAAAAGCATCTAACAAAATTTTTCGCTGCAATTAAATAGTATTTACTGACATCGCTGAGCTGAGCAATAAAGGAATATCATAAATTTTCTCAGCAACGGTTAGTTGGAAGCTTAAATTATCGTGCTAACGTGTAATTTTATCATTCGCGAGAATCCCTTCAAGGTCCTCGATAACCATCGCCTCTGTCTCAACGGCTAACGAAGGCTGTACAAAAATGACAATCATTTTACTATTAGCAATCTCGTACGGCTGTTTGACAGAAATTTGAACGTTGAATCTTTATTTGGCCCGAAGTGGCGTTTGCGTCGCGTAAGTATCGATCCTGTGGGAATTTGTCAATTTTGGGATAAAAAAGGAAGTTAATTTGTGTCATAAGCTATAAACGTACACATCGACTTTCTACGAAATTCGTCCAAAAGATTTTGGGCGAGACAGACACATTTACTTCAAAACAGATTAAATGCTATTTTAACTTACTTCAAAAAAGGAGAAGGTTTTAAATTCGATGCGTATGTTTTTTTGTGTGTATTACGCGATTACTTCGCGAATCATGGACCGAATTTCAAAATTCTTTTTGTATTCGATAGAGTACACTCCTAAAGTTGTCTCATTGTCATCAAAGTCATGTGTGCACGGTTGGCCCCATGTACGCCGCCGCCGTAAGGCCCTCCATCTGGGGATTGCCCTGGTGTTCTCGGGCAATCCCCCCTTGGCGATAACCCGACCAGCTAGGTCGGGCTAGCCCGGGCGCGTTGGTAGTGGTAGTCGCAGTGTGGACCCTACTACGCGCGTCTAAAAGGGCAGGAAGAACACCGGGGGGTTTAGTGGGTAGGCCCGGCACTCTGCCAGGAGAGCCCCACACACGCTGGTCGTCTAGCCAACGGCGAGCACGATGCGGTCACGCATTCCCCTCGAAAAAAAATAATAAAATGATCCGATGATGAGATCTCAGGAAGTCATGATCATGAACCGAGCTGATGTGGAAAGGATCCTTGATTTTTAGGTGTTGGAGGTTAGTTTTTTAAATAACGCACGGCACAAGGCACGTATTGATCCTCCGTTGTATTCTTTCAAGTTACTTAGGGTAGCTGGTATTAAATTCACTAAAAAGATTTAAAAAAATATTTTTCAGAAAATAAAAAGTAAATGTAAGAACACCAACATCACATTTTTTATTTTGAAGTCGGTGCCAAATTTTAGTAAACTGTTTTAATATACGATTCAATCTTCCATTTAATTTGACCTTTAAGGCGCATAGTGCTCCCAATGACCTTGCGTCGATCGTCCCGCACTGATTACACAAGAGTGAGTGAGTGAGAGTGAGGGGAATATTCAAGCAAACCTTTACACGTATGATGAATTATTTCAATAAAAAATTAATAAAGGCAAATAAGAAAAATCTAAAAAGACCATCCCCTAGAATATTGTTCACTTTATTTATTAAAATCGAAAGCATGTGATTTAACGTAATATTTACGAAGCGATAAGGTTTATAGTTTTAAAATCGAGGCGTGTTTGGGTCACATTTTAACCAAGTTTTAATTAATTTATCAAAAAATTTAAAAGACCGTCCTCTAAAGAATGCGTTGAATAATAACATATCTTTTTTAAAGATATTTTTATTCAATATTTATGAAGAGAATCGGTTTTTTCTGCAGTGATTTTTTATGATTGACGTTACTATGCGCCTTAAGCCTATGTGGAATGGATAAGTACGCCTTATATAGCGCGTAATCTGGCAGTCATTTGTTTTTAAAGATGCAAAGGTTACCTTCCCATGTGTGTTGCGAAAGCGTGTGTTACACACTAAACATCTGCTCGACCATTCGTTGGTAGTATTAAGTTATTGTTGACGACCAATTTACAATTTTCTTCTTAGCGTTTTATTAACACATGGTTGTAGGTAGGCCTTCTTTAGATCCGGGCGCGTGGGTAGTGGAGTCGCAGTGTGAACCTTACCTAGCGCGGCCATTAAGGCAGGGAGAACACGGGGGTTTTAGTAGGTAGGCCTGGGACTCTGCCGGGAGAGCAATGGCGGGTACGGTGCGGTTACGCATTTCCAACCGAGAAAAAAAAGGCCTTCTTTAGATAAAGCCAGGTCTCAAGATCTTGCGGATGACTCCAATCCGCTTCATACATGCTATTTTCTTGATGTTGTCGAGCAAACCATATACAAACGTATCTGCGGCCGTCTTTGTGCACGTTTCTCACCCCATGGTCTCCACTCCACTAAAGATCTGCACCACGAGCCCTGCTTTTTGGCAACGTGGCCTGCGCACTCTCTCTTCAGTTTTGCTACACGTTTCGTCACATCTATACCTTTGCATTGAAATTAAATCGATTATTCATTTATACAATAGGAAATGGTTGGTTCAGTAAGCTCCCATTCAAGCTTAACATTACCGCCACTATAACGAGCGACATAAGCACGGTCCAAAGGTCAAACAGTACAGCTTGACGATGAGCTTACTGTTCAATGGTAGATGGTTAGCTTTGTTATCTAAGCCAGTTGTTTTTAGGGTTCTTTACCTCAAAACAAAAAAAAACGGAACATTATTAGCATCACTTCGTTTTTCGTCAGTCCATTTGTCTGTGGAGACCCTTTTTCTCAAGAACGCATAGAGCTATCTAACTGAAATTCATGTGAATTACTCTGGTCTACGGTTTTTTTCAGCTGCAAAAATGAAACAACTAAATCTAGCAACTAACCTTATTATGGAATTCACACTCCTTATGAATATATAAGTTAAAGTTCAAATTGAGGTCTTTGAAAATTACTAGTATCTAGAGATCAATATTAGCTCGTTCGCGTCGTCGATACGATAAATAATTTTAATCATGATATTTTTAGATAACTTGCATTCTAAAAAATTCAGCTACTTCAGCTTATTTTTTAATGAATTATATTAAAATGTATGTATCCGCGCTACTTTCCCGTTTTCGAACAATTTGGTTTAACTGTACCGTCACAAATTTAATATATACAGTTCTAAAATTCATAAATGATGTTATTGAACATTTTATCTAAAAATTCTTAAAGACAAAAACATGTATGGATTCTAAAGAACTTTGCATTTTCTTTAAAAACGCTACCTAAATAAAATAAATAAATAAAAGACTTCGTCTCGAGCGGGGTTTGAACCCGTTGTTGACGCCGAGACCTCTCGGCCACCCAGCGCTTACCAGCCCCGTCGAAATCTTTAAGAGGCTGAGTAACGCCAACGACCTTGAGACATGATTTGTACTGGATTACGGGCGCGGTGCGTTATTGAAATTGAGCGAAAAAAAATCAAAATATTTTTTTTAAGAAACTAGTAGGTAACTTATTTGAAGATATGAAACATCAATATTATCAAATAAAGTGTAATGAGTTAATTCCCTGAAAATCATTAAATAACCTTTGTTAAATAACTCGGACTTTTTTCTGGAAGCTGTTTTTGATGGGTGTCTTTGGCATTTTTTAACGAGAAATTTTGATTAAAATTTGTTTTGGGGACATGGATATTCTCAAAAATATTTTCAAGAGTAGCACATATTTTTTTTACTACGGTATATTAAACAGTATTTGCTAAAAAAAAATTAAGTGGGACTCGATAAGCTCAGCTCAGAGTTGTCAGCCTCTTAACTTATTGATCTCTTTTGAACTTTGTTAAGCCAAAGTAGTTTATATTCACTGTTACTTGATTGAGTTGCGCAACTCACCTTAGATTGGGAGTAAAAAGTAGTCGTAAGTCTATAATTATTAATAATTTAAAATAGATCAAAACGAGAAGATTATATGAAAAGAGCACGGACCACGAGTCTGTGGAGTGTTAAATTAGTAAAATATAAAAAAATATTCACTGTTAATCACTACGTATCAACATCCAATTCAGAAATCTTTATAGATTTCATGATTCATGCGGGTTCGATTCCCGTACGGGACAAATATTTTGTATGGCCTACAGAAATTCGTTGGTTCCGGTCTGGGCGTAAGTGCATTGTGCATGTGATATTTTATGTTTGTAACTGCACCCACGACACAGGAGAAAGTCCTAGTGTGGGGCGACGTTTTTTTTTAAAAAAAATAGGAAAATTGATTGAAAGTTGGTTAGGAATAAAGCAAACTTATAAATTTTATATAGAACTTAGCATTTTCAATTACTTGAAAAATTTATGATGAATGGAAAATGAAAAATGAATAAAATGATGTTGATACGTAGCTATTATAGGTCTAGGCAACACGGGTTGTTGGAGACGCGGGTTCAAACCCCGCTCGAGATAAATTTTTTTCATTATTTATTTTTTTAAATGGATTCGTTTCTTCCTTACGTCGTTAAAGAATATCAGAAACCTCAAGGAATTTTCATTCTATCAGTGTCTTTGTTTTGCGATTCTAGTAACATTTTCAGAAAATATTTCACGGGCAAATCTGCCCAAAATAATAAGACGGGAACTACATAGCTTAACTTTATTTAAGCGTATGTAATCACTGGGTTTGATTCAAGAATTGCATCAGTGGTCTGACCTTGCTCTTATTGTGTTGTTCCGTCACCCATACTTGGACTGGACCACTAGCAGGATCTGGTTGACTTTTGGTGTGACGGCCTCATGTGACGGTCAATAAAATCGGTCGGCAAAATGCCAATTAATAATACTGGACCAATTAGCCAAGCCTCCGTTTTCGTGTAATGTTACATGATAAAAATTGTTGAGTAGCTTGCTGGCCAGTGTACTAGATGTTACAACTATTCAAGTTAAGGAACATTTTCCGTGGACATTGCTTTGATGGGTGACTATAACTAGATACCCCGTAGTCATGTCGAGCTCTACTGTGATCTCAGTCTGTTTTATTTGATGTCACAGTTAGTTTTTGGATGTTCATGTTAAAATCTTCAAGGTCGCTTTTTGACGGATTGGCCGAGGCTGGATTTTTTTCTGGTAAATCCTGAAAGAGTTTTCTCTTGTTGAGTTGCTCTAATAGTTGTGAGGCCAACTGGTTCTAATCTGAAGCTCTGGGTATCAATTCCCTATGACGGTAGTACTTAACTGCTTGATTTCTGAGCCCGCCTAGCTAGCTACCACCGTCTTACCTTTTGTAACGAGTTGGAATGCGGTTGCCCACCGTACCTGCCGTGGCTAGCCGAAAAGTGCGTACGGGATGCACCCCACAGTGGCGGAGCATACCCACTAAACCAACTTAGTCCATCATGTCCATAGTCCCGGTGATTCGAGGCCTGGGAAAGCCCAATTATTTGAACCACCACAAGATAGTCTGACTAGCTACAGTTCTAGTCTTAACGCCTGTGGAGGGTTACCTTGGATATTTGGGTAATACCCAGACGGGCGGCCTGTAGTCACGGGCATTAGGAACCCAGCCTACGGTCCAACCGTCTATGTCGGAGACGTGCTGTAGGACACCGTTACACAGTAGTCAATCCACTAGTGCTCCGACAATTCAGCTAACCTCCCCCTGGAACCATTTTGCCTCCTTGGAGATTATTCGGGATCAGAAACTCACAGAACGGACCCCTCTGCAACAGACCAAGCGGTCAAGAATGAGCTAGGAACCCGTAGCGTAACTGAGGTTAACCTAAAAAAGGATATAACGCCTCATTTAGGTGAAATAGAGTTCACGAGTGCCAATTGAAGAACAAAATCTGAATTGGCGGCAAATTAGAATTTTTAACAGCGCCCGCCGCCATTTTTAATTCGTTTTCATTTGCACAGATTATAATAAAAAAATGCATTCGAGCCGGAAGGAGGGGTGTTAGAGGAATGTTGACCAACATACAAATTACACGTAAATAAATCAGTGCGGTTGTAACCTTGACATTAAACGCGGGTGCCGGTAGCTGTTCACTTTCACTGATGTGTGTACGTGTACTTCATCAGTAAACCAGTTCAGTGTTCTTTATGGTATAATTTAAAATAATATTTGTAGAAGATATTATGTCAATTTACAGTTTCAGTTTACAATTGCATACTTATCTATTATTTATTTACGAATAAAATGAATTAACACTCGGATCATATTAAGTGACTCATTTCACGGTTATTTCAATAGATTGTTAAAGTAAAATGCTACTGTTTTGCGCATGTAAACTGCATTAGGTATACGACAGGTTGTGATATTAATTTATACTTTATATCTATTTCATATTGGAAAGAAATAAAATCTGTTTTACTTAAAAATAATGACAATGTAAACTAATATCGGTACTTCTGATGAAGCCATTATTATTAGAATCCAAATAGTAAGTAAGGATATAAGGTTAATTATGAAAAAAAGGACAACTTAATAACGCAATGTCAGCGTTTTATGACATAGGTAACGATCAATTATCATCGAATTGTTTGTTTCAAATACACTGATAAGGTATTTACAATTAACACAAAAAGTAAATAAAGTGAGTTACACTTTAATATCCGCCGTGCGTGGAAGATGGACATATTTATCCCAAGGCCGTTGAGAAACTCCAAAATGACAAGCAAAGAAACGAACTATATGATTCTTTATTATTAACATGTAAGTATCGATAGTTTCATTGAAGTTAATTAATAAAATTATGTATCAGAGCTGCTTCGCTTCGTAACCGGCGGAGCTCAACCTTGGCATTCACTTTAATCTCATCGTATGATATAATGAGCGAGTATAAAGCAACAACATCTTATTAATTTACTCGATTACGCTGTATCGGTTTGCGAATGTATCGATTCTTTTTCCAGTTTTCATTGAGTTCTGAGTTTGTAATAAGCTTCTCATATCTGGAATATATGGTTTAGCGTATCATGACCGTAGTGAAGAGTGGGACTCGTCATATTCTAATCAACTGGAGGTTTTCCGCTTGAACCTAATACCTATGTGATGCGCTCCACGGCAACGTACCGCAAATAAGTATATAAATACACGTTGTATATAAATGTATATACGTTGTATATAAGTGTTGCCCGCGAACTACGTTTCGCCATATATTTTTCCCGTCTTTGCAACATTTTTCATTGATGCTCAGCTCCTATTAGTCGTAGATTGATGATATATAGCCTATAGCCTTCCTCAATAATTGGACTATGTAACACAAAAAGAATTTTTCAATTTAAATCAGTAGTTCCTGAGATCAGCGCGTTCAAACAAACAAACAAATTATCAAACAAAATCTTCAGCTCTACAATATTATTATAGATACGCCGGTTTGCTAGAAGTGTAGCTTCAAAAAGCTCCTTTCTCCCTAGCTAAACTCGCATCACAGTTATGACCCCGTGAGAATAAAAATCTTACGAATAATGACTGACAAAATACTCATGAAATAACTTCAATAGTCATGATATCTGATTAGTGCACGGTAAAACTGAACGTTGTATCTCGTATAGATCTGCCCTACTTTATTAAAGTATACAATCTGTACTTACATAACATGAGCTTTAATGTGTTTACCAATTAAAACTAGAATATTTCGCTCAAATAAAATTGAAAGTCAATGAAAATGTAGGTACTTACAGACGGCATCGATCAGTAGCTGTTAGTCGTGTTCTTATTCGTACATTATTAGATTCGAACCTTAATCGTACAGTATGAGTAAGGTACTACTAGTAGAGCTTATTCAAGCTATTAGTACCGTAGATTTATACCACTTGATACAATGAATAATACCGTACTAATAGGTACGAATATCGATTACTACGATTGAATCATGCAGCTTATTATTATGGGGTAAGAAACATAATTATGGAATTGAAATTTTAGAGCAATATTATATTACTGACTAAATACACGCAATAGACAAATTTTTCGAAAAAATAAAAAAAAACTGAAAATTTTCAACTGATTTTTGTATGGAACCAGCACTTAAAAAATCAACGTATTTAGTATGGATGAGTTCAATTAAAATTCGCACCCCCTTTGCTACACAAAGTGGAATCTGGACTAAACTTAATAAATTTAGTATGGAAAAAATGTCAAACTCACACTTGACCATTTTTTAATAAGTGCATTATGTGTGTCCTCATTTTTGCTACACGAATTGGAATCTGGACTAAACTTCATATAAAAATCAAAATTTGGTATGGAAAAAAAGTCAAACTCGCACTTGACCATTTTTTGATAAGTCCATTATGTGTGTCCTCGTTAGCTGTAAGATTGTACGGGGGTCAAAAATTTCGTTATTTTTAAGCTCCGATGCACAGTTTTCGAGATATACACGGTTATTTTTTTATCATCCTGGAAAATTTTAGGGACGCTTCAGGACACATCCAATATTATATAAAAAAAAAATGAAATAAAAAATTTTAAAAAAATGAAATAAAATCTCTAAAAATGCTGCTCTCAACTAGTGCACCATTTTTTGTATTTTTTTAGAAATTAATATAAAATTAAGGAGGGGGGTTATTTTTTTTATTTATATTTAAATCATTCTAATACCATGTCGTGAAGCGTCCCTTAAATTTTCCAGGGTGATAAAAAAATAACCGTGTATAAGCATTTTTGTAAATTTTCTTGAAGTTGAAATTCCTTACAAAAACAGTCGAAAATGTTCTAAGTCCCGGCTTCCGTGGTTTTTTCCTAGATGTCATACGTATGAAATCGTACAGTCCGTTTTTCCATACAAACTTAGTCCCCTGTTTCCTTCCTGGATAATGGCACTAGTTACTCTATTTTTCCAGTAAAATCAATGGCCACTATAAGCATGTTCCTATGTTGTCCTTTTTTATTAAGTTAATTATTAAAAGAGATTTTAAACCTTCTAAAACCTAAAAAATCGACCTAATTTTCTGCTGTATTCAAACGTCCAGCAAACAAAGTGAAGAAGATTTTATGAAAAAAGCAAAACATAGAGACACAGAAAAAGCCTTGCTTTAATTTTAAACGCAAAAAGTAATTAAATCGGTCAATTTTTCGCGGAGAAAACAGGGGACTACGAAACGTATATTTTGTGTACTTTTCTTGGTATTTTCGGTCCGAGCTGCAGTTGTCCCTATCGCACCCAGTTAAGTTGTTTGGACACATAGCGCGACCGCAATACATTTTACAAATATCTATTTTTGAATTCTCTCGACCTTTATGTTTCCTCTTAAGAGTTCGCGCTTGGTAACGTTTCTTTTAGTACAGTGCCGGGTAACGTTATCTTTTCGTACATTGAACGTGTTCTATACAAGACTAGTAGCTGTCAAAGATTATACAACAGGGTTGTCGCAAATAGCATATTTTACATGAAATATATAAATTCTTTTTGCACACAAAATCACAACAAGAACTTATAATTTGCGTGCAAAGGTGCGCTTATCTCGAAAGAGATTTCAATAAGTTACGCTCATTTCATTATTCTTTTGTCAATAAACAAGGAATAATAAAAATCCATATAAGAAAAAAACACACTGATTTTTTCTGCATCTTCAGCATACCGTGCTGACGGCATGACTATTATTCGACCGCGGACTTATCAACCCGTAGTTATATAATGAAGTTATCTGTATTGAAACAGTAAATTTACGTCTTAGGCCCAAAGAGCCAACACCAAACGGATACAGTGTCCCAATTATTTGATCACCACCAGTACAATGCACGTGCAACTCTCACGGTTCGCGTATAATTGTTATATAAGCGCGTGTTTTACCATGACAAAGATTAAACCTCGAGAAACGAGAATCTTGTCGCTTAGCTTAGCTAGCTTTGCCATCACATACTACGCTACTAGCCACTTCGTGGTTGCCGCTACCTCCCGTCGCGCTCGCCCGCAGCGCACCCGCTAGCCGCTAGCACACCAGGCGACAAAAGCCACACGCTAACTTTTCAGCAGAAAAAATGTATGGAAATGACGTTAGCTTACGCTATTTTTTCCGCAGCTAATGTCATCTCCATACATTTTTTCTGCGGAACGACTGCGGAAAAGTTTGCGTGTGGCATTTGTCTAGGGGGGCTGTATGACGAGATTTGTCTGTAACGTCATTCGAAGTAAAGGGCTAGAAAACGCTAACAAGCATTAAATATGACACAGCAATCGTAACCGTAATTATTCTAATTATTATTATCTTTGTGTAGTTTCTCAAAAGCAAGTGAATTAGTATTGTTTAAGCTAATTGGCTAGATGACAAAAAAAATTTTTTGCTTTAATAGAAGCTCATTCATATTATAAACATAAAGAAACAATCGGTTTTCGAATAACTATAAAAACAACCAAGATATATGGTATTAAAGATTTTTCTCCATCTCTTTCTAGCAAAACGGCAATTTACAAGGAGTTTATATGGCCGTACTCAACAATGACGTCACGGTTGATGTCGGATCTCTCTGTCTAATCGCCTTCAAATTAACAACTTAAAATGCTTGTATCTAATGTATTTCTAAACCGATTTTAATTCTAATTTCACAGGACTGCATATTTTTCCACAGTATTTTAATATTTAATGACGAGACGTAAAAATTTGAATTCAGTCATCATCCCAATTGTGTGTTCTCGGTAAAGGACGCGCTTGTTAACTTGGTATATTCATAATTTAAATAAGGGAGTTACAAAACAGTTGAAGCATCTTGTAATGCTTTTTCTTGCTGAATTGTTGAAATATAGGGAAATCTTAGTCGAAAGAAAAAAAACAAACTTATTCCTTTAGTCCGATACAAAATGAAAAGCTTTATTGTTGTAGGTACATAATTATAATTTACTTATGCATATGTTAACACAATTCCTCAATGCAAAGCACTTAACTTAATGTTTAATCAATACAAGCCAAGGGCAGGATGGTTCAGGTTTGTTTGATCAATCTCGGCAGGTAAAAATCAGGTACAAATTGGGTACAAAACTACAAAATGAGGGGCAATAAAATACACGAACAAATAGTTATAGGTTTCCTTTTTTTTTTTAAATTAGTAGCCTTCCCCGGAGCGGTTGTTAGTGGATCATACCTTCTATGCTAAGTCTTGCAATCACGGGTCAGAGATATAATATTCCTGTTTTATATTAATATATTTAGCTCCACAGAATTCCTCCTTGATAATAGGTTAGTTCATCTGGCTCTAAAGTCAAGCAGCGGAGCCCTACGGCCTCCGGGAACTGCCCTGGAGATTCATAGCACAGTGTTAGGTTAAAAATATAATTAAATATGCCTATGATCTTGAGGTCAGTGGGTCTAACACTGAGTTCTGAAGGAATCCCAGTCAATACATCTGAATTTCAGGTAATAAACATTGCAAGTTAATTCCAAACATAATTTTCAATGAATTGTCAAAGTTTCTTATTGGTTAGTTAATAAAAAAGACATATGGAGGGGAGAGCACCTATTTTGTGTATAATTACTGCTATTAATAAAAAGAAAACAGCTTAATTTGTAAGTTATTTGCCAAAGTATGATGTAAAACTCAATATAGTGAAAATCTAGAATTTAACATGAAATTCACCAGTGTTACTCAATATATGCATTAATCCCACTGAAATGCCGCTTACTATCAGGTTTTTTTAATGAAATAGGGGATGAAAAAGGCGAATTTTGGAAATGTGATATGTTTGATTTAATAATCAATATACCCACTAATAAAAATAAAATTAACAAAATCTGTTTTAAATCATGAAATATAATAAGCTAATTAGATACCTTAGTGTGGGCGGAGTATTATCTATTGATAAAATTTATTTCTTTCTATTAATTTAATGAATCGCGCGCCGGCGATTAAAAATATGATTGAGCTTTTACTCTTCAAGCTGAAAACAAAAATAACTGACTTGACTTATGAAGTCTTAATGTACTTTTCAAATTAAATTCACACGGAAAACGAGAGAAATACCCATGGATTTTCTTCGCGGAACTTTATATATTTATAAAAACTTTATGATCTTCAAATCAATAACAAATTACTTCCATCGATGTCTCACAGACTAATCATAACCTAGACGATAGACTAAACCAACGCTCCACTTGCGCGCAGATTTGCGTTTATGTGGAAGCGACGGAGCCGAGGTCCGTTTGCTGAATGTTAAGCGCCGTATTGGCGACGGAACCTCTCCTAAAACCAAATTCATTTCATGACACTCGTAAGACTCTTAACTTGCTTCAAGATGTGTCAAGTCAACATACGGATCTTTCGAAATTCTACAATATGCAATAAGTATTTCCAGCTAAAGTTATAAGTTTGGTTGAAAAACAAAACGTAATGAAAAATTAATCATAAACAAATTGTGAATGCTTTCCAAATTCTATTCGACGAAACTATAATTATATGATCTATAAGTTTAAGTGTATTTTATTAAAATATGTCTATAGAAATGATCAAAACAAACGGTCTAAATGTCAAATTCCGAATTTTGAGAAAATCAACCCACCTAAATGGAAGCACGGGATTTTGGGCGAAAAAAAACTATCTTTGTAAATAAGGCCAGGATAAACGCGAGATTTATTTTGTTTATGCAAAAAGTGAATAATGACCAAAGATAATTGCAAATGTCACTGACGTGACGTGAAACGACGTTGACGTTGACACTTGACATTGATAGTGTGAAATTAATTGACAAAGTTATTGTAATTGTGATTTTAGTTGTGAAATTTGTGTTAAAACTACAGTGAAACCAACGTGTTTTTGCAAAATTAGTGTTTTATGAAATTTTTAAGAAAAAACGGTGTTACAGTATCCCCCCAACCACGATAGAATTCACGTAGGGAATTCGTCTGACGCCTCGTCAGCCTCAAAACCTCCTAACCAACCAAACAAAATTATCATAATTAGAATCAATTAGGTACTTAAAAACTATTCATTCGTGATAAACTCTGTACCCAATTACGCCTAACGTTATTTTTTTTTTACAAGTTTATTTATTTGTATAAGATAAAAAATAAAGCTTTAAATATAAACGTGTGTAAATAAAGAATATTTAACATGCATGCACCTTAAATCTACGTAAATCCATTAATATGGTATGTTAAAGATTGAAATAAAAAAAACAACATTCACCAATAAGGTGACAAAATCTAGCGCGAAACTACTGCTGCTAGCACCTACATGGTTGTAAAAAAAATATTCACCCATAAGGTGGCAAAATCTAGCGAAACCACTTCTGCTAGCACCTATATGGCCGTGATAAATAGGTAAAAGGCATTATATCCTATGCCCATCAAATATAAGTAAGTAATAAAGAAAAAACTGTAGTGTCAGGACTGACGCCGAGATGGCGTTGTTAAATAAGTATATCTTGACACTAACAGAGTATAGCATGTAATGTCAACAACCACCGGTAGATGTCGTTATTACAGACATTTTGACTCTAATCGTCAAATAATAAGTAAAAAAAACAATAAAAAGGGAATAATAAAAAAATGAGTTGCATGTGTCGTTGCCCCTGATCGTCGATATTGATTTTCCTACGTTTCCAGCTAGATGTAACTTCCTCCATTATAAGAATATAGCAAAGGCTTATTTCTAGAGTTGCAAACCGCTCCTGTGAGGAATTCAAAATTAATTTTGTTGATTAGAGTAGAATACATATAAAAATAATGAACAAGACACGTTTATATTTGTGATCTTGTGCTAAATGCATCTATCTAACCACATAACAGTTATAATAAGTACATACTTGTTCTTTAATTCTGGTATCAGATACTAAAGAAGTAATATCCATTTTATATAATGGTAGTAATAATATATTTATAATGGTATGAACTAAGACACGTATAATATTTGTGTTTTAGATCTTTATGTACTTATGTAATGGTAATATCAATTTTGAAGATGTTAGGTATATGGAAACTTAAGTATCAAGGCAAATCACTAAAAAACGACAGGGACAGACACATGCAAAAACGCCGCCAGATGTTATATGGCGCGTTATCCTACACTCGGGTTCTACGAGACGCCAGGAAGAATGGCGGGGTGGGTATTCTGTGACCGCCGCACCCGCGGTGCTTAAATAGTTTAAATGCTTATACAAATATCGCTATTTTCATAAGAGCATAGAAATTAAAATTAAGTAGGTATTATGTTATTAGGTATGTAATTTAGTCACTCGAAGTATCTAAATTTTTAAAATCTTTTATGTGCCACTTTCCTATGTATTTTCCGTTCTCGTCTTCGAGCTCATAGACGAGGCGAGAAAGCTTACGTATAATTTTACAACGTTCATATTTAGGGGCAAGTTTAGCAGTAAAATATTTATTAGCAGAACTCTGCTTGTACGTACGCTTCCACACAAAATCACCGACATTAAATGATATATCTCTGCGTTTGTTGTTATAGTATTTTATATTCCTTTCATGGGCCTTACGCAAGGACTCTCGGACTTTGATGAAAATGTCACCGAGGTGGCCAATATTAGACGCATGAGTATCGCGTGGTACCACAACCAACTCTTGGAGATCTACAAAATCACGGTAAATACTACCATCAATGTCTCACAGACTAATCATAACCTAGACGATAGACTAAACCAACGCTCCACTTGCGCGCAGATTTGCGTTTATGTGGAAGCGACGGAGCCGAGGTCCGTTTGCTGAATGTTAAGCGCCGTATTGGCGACGGAACCTCTCCTAAAACCAAATTCATTTCATGACACTCGTAAGACTCTTAACTTGCTTCAAGATGTGTCAAGTCAACATACGGATCTTTCGAAATTCTACAATATGCAATAAGTATTTCCAGCTAAAGTTATAAGTTTGGTTGAAAAACAAAACGTAATGAAAAATTAATCATAAACAAATTGTGAATGCTTTCCAAATTCTATTCGACGAAACTATAATTATATGATCTATAAGTTTAAGTGTATTTTATTAAAATATGTCTATAGAAATGATCAAAACAAACGGTCTAAATGTCAAATTCCGAATTTTGAGAAAATCAACCCACCTAAATGGAAGCACGGGATTTTGGGCGAAAAAAAACTATCTTTGTAAATAAGGCCAGGATAAACGCGAGATTTATTTTGTTTATGCAAAAAGTGAATAATGACCAAAGATAATTGCAAATGTCACTGACGTGACGTGAAACGACGTTGACGTTGACACTTGACATTGATAGTGTGAAATTAATTGACAAAGTTATTGTAATTGTGATTTTAGTTGTGAAATTTGTGTTAAAACTACAGTGAAACCAACGTGTTTTTGCAAAATTAGTGTTTTATGAAATTTTTAAGAAAAAACGGTGTTACAATCTATACAAAAATAAAATATGGACAAGCCATTCGGTAAACACAAACACAGAAATCTTTTTCAACAATAACGTTTACTGAGCTCCAAAGCCCTTAATTGGGCGCGCCTAAAAAGTATCGTATATGGTCGCGAGGGGTGTGTACCCCACACCCCACAATCAGTTAATTAAATAAAAACTCAATTTTTTTGGCGACCACATTTCAACATGAATAATAGTCAACTTTTAAAGTGGTTTTTGAAACAATTAATAAAATTTAAACAAGTAACGAAATAAATATAAATACTAGTTATCTGTGACATAATTTTAACAGACTAGAATCATATGGTCACTACGTTCATTATCGCGGTACTTTGCGCGGTTATTGGTTTTTCTTCCCTTGGTGCCCAAGCCGTTCACAACTAAATGATTATCGCGACCAAACTGCTAAATTACCGTGACTTAACACTTGTTTATGAAGCTACCTAGAAAAAGCAGTGAAATTACTGGGTACTGTGACTTTACATCTTGTGTCACAAGTTTTGCTGCGAATCTCACAAGAGCCACATGTATTATAGGTGACTGTTACCACTTACCATCAGGTGGGCAGTTTGCTTGTTTGCCAACTTTCTGCAATAAAAAAAAAGCAGCGCCATAATTTTGTTTTTTAAAAGCTATACGCCTGGAAACTTACTAGCTTTGGGTTGTATGACACCCCACGCGCCCAATTAAGGGATAGTCACGCAGTGACTGGCCCAGAACGCATTGGCGTGACGACCTAGATGGGCGGATGATGACCGGAAAATGCTAGGGACCGTGATGTGTGGAGTGGATGAGGTAGACCTTTGCCGAGTAGAAGGATAGGTACATTTTTTTTAAATCTTCCACTTCAATCTTTATACACCCTACTGTTATGCTGAGCACGGTTCTATAATCAGGAGGAGGAGGAATGGGCCAGACAGGTTAGTGCATGTATCATTTCGAGTTTGCCATGTCTTCAATGAAGTATGTAACCGCGGTAAACCCAACGAGAAGATAAAGATGGCGACACATTGTATTCTATAGCCATCACTGCACGGATTTTTTTTTTAACTAAATTGACATAAAATGATCTTTCAGTAATGGAGATACATAGCTTAGTAAATTCCTCGGAAACTCGGAACCACTGAAAAATCGGTGATTTTTTAGTAAATACCTTAATTTACAACTTAATTAAAAAAACTTGCGCTGCTTGCGCTTTGACATTCGACCTAATCATCACTTATTGTAAAGCCAACACTAACAACAAAGATTGTAAATGTGGTTGAATTTTAATCGAAATGACCACTAAGCGATAATTGTACCGATAACAAAGCCGAATAAAATACCTTTTCAAATCTCATAGTCCAATTCTCGCTTTCCCCCCATAAAAGGTTATGTTACTGATACCTCTAACAGGACGGTTAATAAAATGTACACACATCGACAGGTCACACTTAACAGTGTGATCTTCATACCGCCCTTATGTCACTATTGAGTGCGATGCCTTTCGTATTGCAAGTGCTAAGCTTGATATGTCGTCGACTGTACCGATAACCGATAAAATCAACACGTAACATCAGCCTCGTAATCAATAAAGCAGATTGCTCATTGATTGAAGTGAAGACGATGTGTAGATAAAAATGTCAGTGTCCGAATCGAAATCGGTTCACTGTTGTAGTAAGTAAATATCTATTGTTATTTGAGTGACATTTTGGTTTCGACTTGCGAATAAAGCCTTATTCTATTCACCCATTGACCTACAAACAAATGAACTCGCGTTCGCGCTCCAAAAGTGGCCCAAAAAAATGAGATTCAAAACTCAAATTTAGTTTGATTCAGATCCAATCGCTCGTCCTATGATGAAGAATAGGCTAGATGACAAAAAAAATTTTTTTGCTTTAATAGAAGCTCATTTATATAATAAACGGAAAGAAAAAATCGGTTTTCGAATAACTATAAAAACAACCAAGATATACTTAAGGTATTAAAGATTTTTCTCCATCTCTTTCTAGCAAAACGGCAATTTACAAGGAGTTTATATGGCCGTACTCAACTATGACGTCACGATTGATGTCGGATCTCTCTGTCTAATCGCCTTCAAATTAACAACTTAAAATGCTTATATCTAAATTATTTCTTAGCCGATTTTAATTCTAATTTCACAGAACAGCATCTTTTTGCACGGTGTTTTAATATTTAATGACGAGACGTAAAACTTAGAATTCAGTCATCATCCCAATTGTTGTCAATACAACTTAAATTAAATTGTTTATACATGCACTGACGTTTCGGAATTTTTCGGACACATTTTTCCTCAAATTTATATTAGACCCGACGTTAATTTGTTTGTAGGTCAATGTATTCACCAGAAGCATTGCCCGACGTAATCAAAAGAGGAATATGTATGCTTGGAGTGTTTTTGCAATAAGTACCTGCTTTTTCTTTACAAAAAATATAACTGACTTCAAAAACACCAAAAAGTCATAAATAATTAAGGATGCATCATGCAACATCACATTTTTATATTGAAGTTGGTGCCAAATTTTAATTAACAACATTGATTGTTCTTATTTTTTAACTCTCCAGGTGATCATTGCTTGGCACCGAGTTCAATATAAAGCGCTCCACACACAGAGGCGGAAGCGGGACGGAAACGTTACGGAGCGGCTTTTTTCTAGTTGAACCTAAAATACTTATACACTACAACATATAATACATTTTTTTTATAAAGTAGTGATCTACTTAGCTATCGTATAGTTATCTTTGTCAATCTAATTATTGTTAATGACAGGGTTCGTCAATAGTTTATTCGGGGTCCGAGTTTTTCAATAATACCTATCCGTTTCCCCTTTTTACATATCACTAACATTATTATTTTTATTACCCCCCCCCCCCCCCCCCTTCTCACCTTCCTGTCAAATTAAATCCGTTAATTTTCGCTATTATTTATGTTGAAATGGTTGAACATTTCGACCATTGATTTAAAATGTTCAACTATTGTCAAAAGCTTTAATTTTGAAATAATTAAGGGAGAAGGTTCTCAGTTGGACCGTAGATACTTTATAGGATAGGTACTTTATAATATTATGATCGTGATACGTAGTTTGTTGGGTACATACTGTAGCCTAATAAAATATTTCAGTTTACGCTTTCAGCATATCAAACAGTTGTGCGAACGATCTGGATGACATTTCCAATGGTGTTGTGTTATTATTTTTTGACATTTCAAAAGTGTACCGTAATACAATGTTAAATGTCGAACTCGTGTGAACCAGTAAAGATGAGCGGTTAATTTGAGCCGATGTCAAGGACGCCATATTGGACCGCATCTGATCATGCGCAAGCTTTTGTTACGGTGCCCTGTGTACAGATATTATCGATAACATCGTTAGATTTAAGAGAGGTCCCTCAACAAAAGACCACTATCGCTATTTTACCTCTAAAAACCGGAACACAAATTCAGACTCAAACTCCAAAATCTTTATATTCAATATATACCTTTACAGGCATTTTATTGCAGTGTAGTTAAGTTGCAAACAAGCAAACTGCCCACCTGATGGTAAGTGGTAATAGTCACCTATAATACATGTGGCTCCTGTGAGATTCGCAGCAAAACTGCAACCCCCACAAGAACCACAGTGTACGTTGCCAACTTGTGACACAAGATGTAAAGTCACGGTACCCAGTAATTTCACTGCCATATCTTACCCTTCAAACCGGAACACAGCAATTCAAGCACTGCTACTTTGCGGCAGAAATAGGTAAGACGGAGGGACCCATGCACACGACCCTGGTACAGAGTCTCCCTCCGGTGACTTATTGACTTCAAACGTAATACAAGAATCTAAAAAACAAAAAATCTAATTGAAAATATAATAAACTGTGATAAACAATGTATTATTTATTCAAAAGTTGTATGTATACACATCCCAACCATGATTGAGATGTATGCATGCAAATACAAGTAAAATAAAAAATAAAAACAAGTTGACTCTACACCGTTCGGAAATTGGGATTGGGAGAGCCTTCTCGAGAAGAACAGGCAAGAAACTAGGAAGGTCTAATTATTTTATCTCCTCTTTTAAATTGATTACATTACAATAATAGTATTTCACAAACATAGCTTTGGTTTTATAAAAATAGGTATATTGAAATGCCTGTCGGAGTGATTGCAAGAGTAACATAAATCAAACACATTTATCCAATAATCACAAAGTCAAATGTGACAATTTCGTTCGACGTTCATAAGTACAGTTGAGAATGTTAATTTGCGACCCACCTAAGGTGGAATATCGTAGAGCAATAATATTAAAACATCAAGAGCTACAAATGGTGTTATGATGACTTTGCATACATTGTTTACACGTAACTAGGCATCAGTTGGAATTTTAGACCTTAATGCATTGACAGTGTTTAGCAAATAGCAATATGTCATCGAAATGGGTCGGGAATTAAAATCCTTGACCCATATCTTGACCGTACATTTAAATGTTATTAACATTGTTATTGAGGCGACAAACTTTTGTGTTTTTTATACAACATTGGCAAACAAGCAAGCCCACCTCAGGGTAAGTGGTTACGCGGGTGAATAAGTAGACATGTAAGGTGCGGTTCTGGTAGGTACAAAAAAATGGAAAGTGGTAAATACCTCGCTCCAGGGTGTCCTCGGGAGGCAAATTAACACCTTATATGGCGGTTCTTGATTACACACACAAACAATTTTATACCTTTAGGCGATAAATAGAAATCAATAGGAAACTCACTATAACTGCGCAGTCACACGACGTCTGTCATCGCACTGAACTATTTTTCATTTTGCGTCTTCTTGCTACCGCATATCTTCCGTCCCCCTTTAGAGCATTCTATAGGAGCGAGATAGGGATAGGGTGCAGATGGGTAGTACATACCAGACGCGAAGAAACAATTAGGTAGTAAAATTTGAAATTATTAAAGTGGCGGTAACATTCCCCCCCGCCTTAAAGGGTCGCCTTTAAAGGAAATAAAGTGTGTAAAATATTTTAGGATTAGGCATGAAGAAATGCGAATAAAATTGTAAATATAAAATAAATAATATATAATTGTTGCAAATAATATATGTACATAGTAAAATTGAGCGTATAGCGTATGTCTATTGTGTAGGAAGTGGACAAAGCCGAACAACAGGTCGAACCAGTGTCCCCTTTGCGGTCCTCACTGTAGTGACTCGAACAGAACCATCCTTGGATGGATGAATTTTCTCAATGACTCCAAGTGGCCAAGATAAAGGAGGCGAATTATCATTTTTAATTACAACAACCATTCCTTCCTTAATTATTGCACCAGCGTCGCGATTCCATTTCAGTCGAGTTTGTAAACCACGAAGATACTCGCTTCGCCACCTTTTCCAAAAGGATTGTACAATTTTGTCCATCAAAGAATGACGTTCGAGGAGATTATCGGGCGTAGATATTACTATGGGTGCTGGAAAGGAACTAATTGTTCCGAAACCATTAAGAAAATGCGCGGGTGTAAGAGCTGTCGGTTCTGACGGATCTGCACTAAGAACAGTGAGAGGCCTGGAATTTAAAAGACCTTCAATTTGAGCGAGTACTGTCACTAATTCTTCGTATGACAATATTTGTTGTCCGATAGACTTAAACAGATATGCTTTGACTATTTTCACCATTGACTCCCAACATCCTCCAAAATGTGGTGAGGCCGGTGGTATAAAACTCCAATTAATACGGTCTTCAGAGAACTCCTCTTCAAATTTCGGGCGAAGCTCTTTGTCAATAAATTTGTATAAATCATTTAGGTAAGATTTAGCACCCTTGAAATTTGTCCCGTTGTCCGAATACATAGTGTGGACTGGACCACGTCTCGACAAAAATCTTTTAAAGGCGGCGAGAAAATTCGCAGTGCTGAGATCTGTAGCAATTTCTATGTGCACGGCCCGAGTAGTTAAGCACGTGAAGACACATAAATAGCCTTTGCGAGTTTTGACACCTCTACCCCGTATGGGCGAATAGTGAATAGGTCCCGCGTAATCACACCCTGTATGTATAAAGGCTTTGTAAGTTGGCAATACGCGTTGTTGTGGGAGATCACTCATAAGAGGGGGTGGTATCGAGCGCGGTTTAACCTTGTAGCAAACGTTACACTGGTGAACTCTACGGCGGATAAGACGTCTCGCGGATAAAATCCAATATCGTTGTCTAAGACATGACATCAATAGTTCAGGTCCGGAATGCAAATATTTTTTGTGGTAATAATCCACCAGAAGTTCAACCACGCGATCGTTATGTGGCAAAACTATAGGATGTTTTGTCGTGTATAACTCATTAGAGTATCTTAATCTTCCACCCACGCGAATTAGAGATTGATCTAGAAAAGGGTTTAATTTTAAAAGAGCATTTGAACAAGGTTGTTTATTAATTATGTTCGCAACATCTTCATTAAAATGTTTGAGCTGAACATGCTGCCATAAAATCGATTCAGCGTAATTTAAATCGCTAGCAGAAACTGTTTCGCGGCGAGGTAATTTTTTTATAAATCGATAAACATAAACAATTATGCGAACAAGCTTGGACCACGAGGAGACTCGGTCTGCGATAGATAAAAGAGGAGAATCTAAAATTTTAGGCACAGATACCAAATGTGAATGTATCTTCTCCTCAGGAATTGTATCATCAATACTTAAGTTATTAAATTTATTAATAGGCCACTCATCAGGAGATAACTTCATCCATGACGGGCCATCAAACCATAACGTATGATCGACAAGCCCTTCAGGTGTAAGTCCCCGAGACAAGCAGTCCGCGGGATTGTCTTTTCCAGGCACGTGAAAAAAACAATCAACGGGAAGATTATCTGTGACCTTGACAACACGGTTGGCGACAAAAGTCTGCCATCTGTGGGGTGGTGAGTTAAGCCAGCAAAGTGCCACCTTCGAATCAGTAAAAGCGAACATTTCAGAAACCTTATGCCGCTTAACATAACTATCATAAACGCGACGAAGAATTTTCGACATAAGTACAATAGCGCATAACTCTAGCCTGGCTATAGACACAGGCTTCAGAGGTGAAATTTTAGATTTCGCGCAAACCAAGCGTGTGATGACCTTATCATTATTCTTAACATGAGCGTATACGACAGCTCCATAGCCCTGTTCGCTAGCGTCTGAAAATGCGACCAAGCGAAGTACCGAATTGCTATAAACGTCCAAGTGACGAGGAATTTTTACGGTATTTAATTTAGTCAAGTTTGAACAAAATGCCTGCCAATTATTAATTATATGACGCGGTGGTTCTTCATCCCAGTCAATTTTTAACAGCCACAACTCCTTTATCAATAATTTAGCATACAAAATAGCTGGAGCGACGAAACCCATAATGTCCCATAATCGAGCAATCATCGAAAGTATAATGCGTTTTGTACATCTATTGTCGGGTTGTGTGATGTGAAATTCAAAATAATCATTTGTCCTTGACCATAGAAGACCGAGTATTTTTTGATGAGAAGTTTTATCGAATTCTATTTTGTCGGATGCGCGATGAGATGCAGGAATATTTTTTAAAACATATTCGGAATTACTAGTCCATTTAATTAACTCAAACTGGCCATTTTTGAATAATTTAATTAACTGTTGCGCAGTGTCGATAGCATCGTTTTCCGAATTTTCGAAAATACCACGTCATCCATGTACAATGAATCGGAAATAATATCGCGAGCCTTCGGAAATAGGTCCCCATCGTCATCTACCAACTTATGTATTATACGAAGCGCGTGATAGGGACTCGATTTTAAGCCAAAGCAAACTCGATTGAATCGAAACAGTTGTAACGGCTCCTCGGCACTAAACCGGTAAAGAATGCGTTGAAATCTTCTGTCCCTCTCTTCCACTTCAATTTGTAAAAACATTTGTTTACAATCCGCGGAAAGGGCCACAGAAAAAAGACGAAAATTTAACATGATACTAAATAAGTCACCCTGTAGATTTGGGCCACTATGTAGTATATCGTTTAGTGAAATGCCGGTGCTAGTCTTACAACTGGCGTCTAAAACGGCACGTAATTTTGTGGTAGTTTTGTCCAATCGTACCACTGCGTGATGCGGTATTATATAGTGAGGCCGGGGATCTTTATCACCATTTAACATTGTATCTGTTACCGGTGACAAATAACCCTGGTTGATATAGTCTTTGATCACATCATTATAAGCGGTGCGTAAAGTTTGGTCCGACTCTAATTTTCTTTCCAAACAAAAATATCTTTTTCGAGCGGTTTGCATGGAGTCGCCGAGCATAAATACATCAGAATGAAACGGCAAGGCTACGGTATATCGACCAGTATCCTGATTGCGGGTGGTAGTAGTAGAGAAAAAATGTTCACACTCAATATCCTCTTTTGAGTATTGAACCTTATCAGTTATAGGCAGTTCGTCGATTTCCCAAAACGACTTTAATAAATTGTCGAGCGAGTTTTGAGGTTGACCCTCAACAGTGCAACAGTGAGAAAGTGACATTTCTCTAGTCTGCGGTGACGTTAACACAGGCACTGTACCCATAATTATGTAGCCTAATACTGTGCGTAAGGCTGGCGGTGTAAAAGAATTACTTTGAATGATGCCCGGAAGCAATAGATGCGAAAATAATTCTGCCCCAATGAGCATGTCAATGCGGCCTGGCTTACCAAACGAATCGTCTGCTAAGGGGAGCCCTTGCAAGTAAGGTAACGCGGATACATCAACGGATGTAGTGGGTAAACAATCAGTAATATTATCTACCAAAAGTGAAGTAATATTATATTTTACATTTGTATTAAAGCGCGACGAAAATTGAAACGTGACTGTACCATGGACGGATTTTTCCAGTCCCCCAATACCTTTTACTTTGGAATAATTATTGCGTGTTATATTAGTAATTAAACCTAAACGCTTAGAACAGTCCGTAGTAATAAAATGGCTTTGCGAGCCACTATCCAATAGACAGCGAATATGTTGTTCCCTTTTGTTTACATCTTGAACGACGATAATCGCGGTCGCCAACAGTATCGTTACACTGCTGCTCAATTGCTGACTCAGTGCGCAAGTAGCTCCGTCTGAACTGTCCTCTGCGGCAGCAATGGACGCGGTACACAGCGGAGTGTACTCGTTCTCGGTCGACTCGTCTCGTGAGTCATCGCGCCCGCCTTGCGCTTGCGCTTGCGCGGCGCCTGCGGCCGTACCCGCGGTGCACGCGATGCGCGCCAACGATGTACTAGGTACTGACGCGGCATTTGGTAGGGGCATATTAACATTGCGAGTTTCAAAATGTAGCAATGTATGATGTTTTTTGGAACACAATTTGCATTTTGCATTCGAATTGCAGTTGAATGTTTTGTGTTTTACACTTAAACAATTAATACAAGCGTTATGTTCTTTGACAGATTTATAACGATCACTAGGAGTCATACTAGAAAATAAGGGGCATTTATACATGTGGTCATGAGTTATATTTTTCCACAAACAACTACCTGTATTGGAAATTGCTATATAAGCGTGCGGTTGGGGTAATTTGACAGGTTTATTATGAGAAAAATGGGGTTTTTTATACGATAACGTATCCGATTTTGAAAGTGATGACATGTTATGCATTACTCGTAACTGATCTTTGACGAAATCAACTAAATTATCGAACGTAGGAATTTTGTGTTGGTTGTTACTCAATTCAAACAAGCGGACAGTTTCAGAGTCTAGTTTTTTAAGGCCTATATGCAAAAATATGAAATCTAGAAGGTTATCAATTTTAACATTTTTTAATGCATTAATTCCGGAAACAAAGTTATCCATAAATAATTCTAATGAACTCACAGAGGAGGACGTATTAGACTTGTATTCGAATATCTGCGTAAGGTACTTCGAGGCAAGCGCACGCTTATCTTCATACTTGTCTATGAGCGATTGAAGTATAAGACTATAATTATCACCGGAAGGAGTGACTCCTGCGAAAGCTGACCTAGCCTTAATGGATAATTTTCCCATCAAATAATACAATTTTTCAGAGTCGGTGAGGGAATCATTTTCATGAACCGTGCTCTTAAACCCGGCATAAAACAAAGGCCATGAGCGAACATCTCCATCAAACGAAATCAACTCGATCGGAGGTAAACGACATTGAGACCTCGACGCTCCTTTCGACTGCGAGTTCTCATTCTCAGACGATGAAATTTTATTAAAATTATATTTTATACGACAATATAAATCCTCAAAAGACGACCACGGTTGGTCATCGATAATACCCTTTGGTTCGTATTTGAGGAACAATTCATTGTAAGTGTTAACGGCCGATTGGAACTCACTTCTAATATCATCGAGATTTACACAAGACATTAAAAATTCATCTTTTACCTTTTCAATATGTAACTTTGGTATATAATCGTAGATTTTTTGTAAGCGAGCGTATAAATTTTGTTGCCGCGACAATCCTAACTGCAATCTAATTTCAACATCTGAGATAGGATGCTCTTTGACCTGAGCCTGGGATTTGGCCATTTTTAAAGAAAAATTAACGAAGCAAGTACTCGATAAACGGGTAGGCAAACTATGAAGAATGTACTATGTATCTCATTAAACGTAATTGTAAGCGGTAATTTTAAAATAAATAAATTCAATATTACCTTCGAAAGATAATTTTGAGTGAGCGTAATTAAAGAAGGTTGCTTATAACAATTCAAAAGATGAAATAATGGTTGTGTTTTGTTTTAGATATTACTTATTACTTATCTATTTCTCGTTAATAAAATATTAGAACGAAAATGTATATGCGATGTGTGTGTATGGAATATAATATAATGTGCGGTATAGTGTTATAGATTAGCGAAATTTTATGTTATATTAAATATGCGGATAAAATATAGAAAATAGGGCGAGTAATCGTATAAAGTAAATGCGAAAATGCGAAATCAAAAGGGTGCGCAAGCGTGACAGATGGCGTTTATCGTTAGGATCCTACTAAATTTCTTGTGGAATTTTGTCAATTAATGACAATATGCGGATTAATAAATGAATGAATGGGAGTATAGATTATTTTAAAGTGATCCGGCTCGAAGTAGACCAATAAATATGGTTACGCGGGTGAATAAGTAGACATGTAAGGTGCGGTTCTGGTAGGTACAAAAAAATGGAAAGTGGTAAATACCTCGCTCCAGGGTGTCCTCGGGAGGCAAATTAACACCTTATATGGCGGTTCTTGATTACACACACAAACAATTTTATACCTTTAGGCGATAAATAGAAATCAATAGGAAACTCACTATAACTGCGCAGTCACACGACGTCTGTCATCGCACTGAACTATTTTTCATTTTGCGTCTTCTTGCTACCGCATATCTTCCGTCCCCCTTTAGAGCATTCTATAGGAGCGAGATAGGGATAGGGTGCAGATGGGTAGTACATACCAGACGCGAAGAAACAATTAGGTAGTAAAATTTGAAATTATTAAAGTGGCGGTAACAGTAAGTTTACAGTCGCCTATAGTACATGTGGCTTTTGTAAGATTAGCAAATCAACAGCAAGGATACCAAGTTACGGTGCTGGCTTGTAACATAAGATGATAAGTAGCGTACAGCAGACCCACATTCAGCATCTCATCGTCATCATCAACATCATAGCTCATATACGTCCCCACCGAGGGGCTCGAGCCTACCCTAAGTAAGGGTGTTTAGGCCTTAGTCAACCACGCAGACCCAGTGCGGATTGGTCGACTTTACATACACCACGGAATTTCTTGGCAGATGTGTGCAGGTTGCCTCACGATGTTTTCCTTCATCGTAGGAGCATTATAAAAATCCACATATGAAATTTGAAAAACGAAACACATTGGTACATGGTGATCTCGAACCCCCCCTCCTGCCCATTCGACATCTAATATGATATAAATCAAATCATCATCAACAGCTCATATACGTCCCCACCAAGGGGCTCGAGCCTACCCTAAACTAGGGCGATTAGGCCTTAGTCAACCACGCTGGCCAAGTGCGGGTTGGTCGACTTCACACACAACCTGTAAAGAAATTCTTTCTTCACAGGTGTGTGCAGGTTTCCTCACGATGTTTTCCTTCACCGTAAAAGCGTCGAATAAACGTACATATGAATTCAAAATTTGAAAACACATTGGTACGTGGCGGGGTTCGTACCGCTACCTCCCGATTGGAAGGCGACAGCCTTACGAACTACGCCATCGACGCGCCAAAACAAATAATTAACAAAAATTACCTTCCATACATTGTTGCCGATATTTGCAGAGCCACACAAAGGATGCTATACAGCTATAACAAAAGAATGTAACAACAAAATAAAAATTAGATCACGCTGTCGAGTCATTTGTTGGGCGGTAATATTCTTTTTGCCGTCGTCACGTCTGTTATGTAAAGATGCTGTTGTACTTTCGAATGTCCATAATAACTGGTGAACATAATAACTTTATCCGTTTCGAAGCCTGGAGATGTCTTTGGAAACTTCGCCGAAGGTTGGATAGGTATCAAAACAATCCCAAGATGCAATGACAGAATAGTTCTTGACACGGATTTTGTTGTCGGTCAATTTTAATAAAACTGAACGACGACTCTCTTGCCCGGGACCTTGTGATCAGCAGTTAGGACTGTGCTAATAGACTCTAGCTAATAGCTTTTATTTATTTATTTCCTTATTATATTTATGTACAGTCAGCAGCACATCAAGCTTTATATTTGCACTAGCTGTGCCCGCATCTTCATTCGCATCCATGGATGCCGGAAAAATAATGTTAAATAAAATAAATAAAAATAAACAACAAACAATATAATTTTAATATGCTGGGCTGGACTGTAAGGTTATTCAAGTAGTCAAGTCTGGCACTTTACCGTTATTCCTAGATTTCGGTGTTACCTAGGTCGACCATAGGATATACGCTGACTCTGAGCTTTTTCGGTTAGGTTCCAGGCACTATTTTAGGCACAAATATGACAAATATTCACACTTCACTTCTAGGTAGGTGTGCGAGTACCGTGGTCAGTGAGTCTATACCTACGTCTGGCGTAGTCGGGAAGGCAACAACTCGACTGTCATCGCGTTTTTGTTATAAGTAACAAGAGGGCGCACGGCGCACAATCGAGAAGAAAGCATAAGTGGTCGAAACAAATAACATGTTATAATTTTTTTCCCCGTTTTTGCAACATTTTTTATTGATGCTCAGCTCCTATTAGTAGAAGATTAATGTTATATAGCTTATAGCCTTCCTCGATAAATGGACTATCCAACACAAAAATAATTTTTCAATTTGAATCAGTAGTTCCTGAGATTAGCGCGTAAACAAACAAGTAAGTTTGCAAAGTATAATTATAAATAACGTTAACCGTCGCTATTACGGGAGACATAAGAGCGGTCTCAAAGACTGTAAAGTCTAATTTGAATTACTACCCGCAGAATTGCAATAGGAAATTGAATTTTTGTATTTATTATGGGCGTAGTAGATAATGTACGGGCAGATTTATATGTAAAAACTAGCTGTGCCGGCGTACTACGTTTCACCATAGTAATTTTCAATAAAACCCTTAACACCTAGGGGTAAACAAAAAAGGGGGGGGGGTGGAATTGTTTGAATTATGAAAGTGGTCCGTGACTGCAAAAAAATTAAGAAACCCTGTCTCATACCGTGAGATGTTTTTTGCTGACCATACACTGCCTAAATCAGCGTGATTTATTTCCGACTTTCTTCTCGTCCTACACTATTATCAGTCTATAATTGTGGTCGAAATTAATGATCGATCTCCGAAACGTGACATTAGCACTTACTGCGTTCGTGATGCGATGACGACGACCGACACGCGAAAACTATAATGATGTAATGGACGCATGAGTATCAGTTGAAGCTTTGGTGGTGCAGTAGCTGGTGCGTGAGATTGCTAAAGTTAAGCAACAATCACCGTGATATGGTCTAGGATAGGATGGGTGATCGTGTAATAATAAGGTATATAGGAAATATATAGGTACCTTGTGTAACTGAACGTCGAAATAATATTTACGTGGCATATACAAAAATTGTATTTCCAGCGCCGCTCCTATTGGTCAGAGTAGGATAAGACCACCTCTAATAGGTGTTGGGATAGCTAAGGTTTTCCATGAAACCGGTCTCAGTGCTCTCCAAACAGTAGAAGCTTGCAGTTATTGTGAACCTATGCGCGCCGACCGTGTCACAAAGAAATGGAATCGACAATTGAGCAGCGTTACGCGATTGAGTTTTGTGAAAAAAAATCTTGAGGAGACTAACAAAATGATTCGTGGACCTCAAGGGGACTTTGCTTTGTCCTACTCACAAATTTTCAGGTGGTTAAAGGCCCTCAACTCTCGTTAAAGGGTCGGGAATACAATGTGGCTCGTATTCGACAAAAACTCCGTCAATTGTGTATTAAGATCCAATGAACTGAACTTGTTATTTACTGTTGTGTTTCGATTTAGCGATGAGAAACGTCATCTCCGCTACCTGGCAACTCCATGACGACAAACACGCCTTGCCACAATGCGCTACGAGTCCGTTAGTTCCTGAGATGTCATCACTACAACTGTAGATAATAGTTTAGTTGTCAATATTGTGCCCTATAGGATATGGGCCTGCCTGTGCGGAAAGAGACTCTTCATGGGAGTTGGTGGTGTTCTTCAGTTCATCGTCATCCTGGCCTTCCTCTTATAAGCGGTCAGCGCAACACGTTTTTTCATGATGCAAAGGAATTTACTTCAGTTTTCAGGGTTCCGTACATCTAAAGGAAAACGGAGCCCCTTTTTCGTTTTTTGTTGAAATCCTTTTTCTGGGGAACGAGTAGAGATATCATACTGAAATTTACATTTGCTGTGAAAAATCATAAGTACTTCTATGTCACCAAGATAATTTATATGTCACATATTTTTACAAATTTAGCGATTTTACAAGGAAATCAAGACTTAATAGATACTTCCCGTTGACCTAGAATCATGAAATTTGGCAAAAAGTAAGCTCTTATAGCACATATTAAGGAAAAAAATCTAAAAACCGTAAATATATACATAGAAACTTAAGTTTATACTGAGCCCTCGATGCGTGAATCTAACTCGCATTTGGCCGTTTTTTTGCGATCATCCGCCAGTAGGCGTAGCACGGGCTGCCAAGAAATTCGTGATAAGACTCAGTGACACGTATCCCTTGAGAAGCGTCAAGAAATTTTATCATGTCAGTCACACTAAGGCTGCGTTCCGAAAATCAATAAGAGTCACTTTTAACGCGCTCAAACGCGTCCCGAAATGTTGTGAGCGCGCTAATGTTAGCCGGCATGAAGTGCCACATGACGTCATCGTTAACGTTTTATAGAACTTACGGCGCTAATGCTCTGGAGTGAAATCACTTTATGCGAACTGTCAGTTCGATAATGGTTTTCGGTTCAAAATGAATGTACCTAGTCTTCCGGACCGAAATCCTAAGCATGCTGATAGCATTTTCAGTGTTCTCTTTAATTTAGACAAGGCGATTATAATCGTAAGCACTGTGAGCGCTGTTATCGGACCGCAGCTCAGCCTCAATACGCGCCGCCGTGCTACTCTTTAAGACATAGATATTATGTCACTGAATTTGTGAGATAATACGTGACTCATGTCCCGTCTTGGCAGCCCGTGCTACGCCTGCAGAGGTGCCCAAGGAGGGTTGCCTGACGTCTACCCTCTGAGCAAGGGATTCTTGTTGTGTCTAGCCCACGACAACTATATGGCCCCTTATCGCCGCGTTGAAGCTTTCCATCAATGCTACCGTAGATAGATTGTTCTTTTTAGGGCGGGGGAATCTCTTTACGATTCCAAAGGGCTAAGCTGACTAGGTCGCCCGCTTGAATATGCCGTAGGACTCGGGTACACCAGGGCTAATCCCCATACCCGGCTAAACCACCCTCCGGAACCTCTTCGCCCCGGTGGAGGCACGTTTGGGATTGGACAGCCTATTCATTGAAGGTACCCCCTGCTAGAGATACATTTTCCTAGATCAAGCAACATGCTAGGTACATCTGTACCATACTTGAAAACGACGATTTATTCTAGAAGCTCTTAATCCACTCATATTATATTTTAGAGTTATTTTAGAGTTCTAGTTTTATTTTAAGTCTGATTAACCTCAATCCAAATGTTTGTGTATTCTAAGCGCCTCAGTGGTGTAGTGGTTGATAGACTGGCGGAAAAACCTCAATTTGCTGGTTTCAACAGTTAAAGAGATTTTTTACACTAATTCGACCGCGCATTTTGCAAACTCTGCAACATGGTCCGGTAGGTTCTGTTCGGTGTCAAACCCTCACCCGCCACCCTTTTTTTCCGAAACTTAAATATCAAAGGAAACTGTCAATGACAAAAATAATATGCATTAAATTCTCAACAACACTTGCATACAAATTATTTGACAGCCATAATAACTTAATAAATATTAGGTACCTGTTGGATATATGTATAGACAAGAAAGATAACTGTCGCATTGTTATCGGTTCCTGAGCCACTAATTCCGCCGAGGTCGTCCAACTGAAGATTTAAAAAACAATCCAGTTTCCGGCTGGCACCGACCTCACACCGCTATCGAGTATCTCAAAGAATAAGTACATTACAGTTGTTTCGCAAAGGTCGGCCGAAAGCAAGGCCGCTGCATCTCCGTAAGTGTAGGGTTCGGTGATGAATGATGCCTCAAAGACAAACATGACCTAAAACTGGACAGCATGGATTTTGACGACCAACGTGATATTATTATCTTTAGCTGATTTAATCAAGTTTTTGGTATTTAGCATTTCACCTATAGCCGCCTCGTTGCATTCAGAATTCCTCCCCATTAATAAATGTAATCGTTTAATTCTTTTATGTTCCTTTTGGAGATTAATTTTAAGATATAAACACAAACTTAAATTTGTTACGTGAAACTCTAAATTTGACTTGATAAACATTTTGAGATACTCTATGAAAGTTTCATATTCAACAAAAGACATATCTATATGTATAAATTGACGTATTTGCTCCTCTATTTCACCCTGCAGCAAAAATTACACATCACAAACAAATAATATTTGTAATTGGTAGTAGCCTCAAGCATTCCATTATACACTATGGTGGTATTATGCACTTCGTAGTAAATTCGTGAAAATATATGCGACAAAAAAAAAAGAAACGCGTGTGTAGGCAGCTAGTTTTCAATTATATGCAGTTAGATTCTTGATTATAAACATACAAATCCTAATTTTTATTTTTTATTTACTTTAGAGTGCTGCAAAAAGTTTTCAGTGTGTTTTTTTTTGTGATTATTTACGAGTATATTGTACAGTCTTACGTTTGTTTACAGTCTCTTTATGTTACAGTCTCAGTATAATTCTAATGGGAGTATCGTTTACGCAAACAAAACAATATCAACAATTTAACCATTTAAACTGTTACCACACATAACGTGCAATACGTTGAGGCAAAACTATAAAGCATTACGTCAATTGCGAAAATTAAATCAGATGATTGGGCGAAAGGTGGCCACGAATCTTATTGTTACTATGAATATGAATAAGATCTGTACAGAACTAAAGCTTAGTAGCGAGACGACATCGTACGATGAGTGTAAGAAATTCCATCGAAATGAAAAAAATGTCGACCAAGCTCTTAAATGATTCTTTGACTCAGTTCGGTAGATATTATCTGTGGTATACGGAAGGTATACCACAGATAAGATAGATAAGAATATTTCACCGGAGGGAGGCTCTGTACCATGGTACAGAGCCGGAAATATTCTTATCCGGTGAAATATTCTTATCTATCTTACCTATTTCTGCCGCAAAGCAGCAATGCTTGCATTGCTGTGTTTCGGTTTGAAGGGTAAGATATGGCACTGAAATTACTGGGTACCGTGACTTTACATCTTAAGTCACAAGTTGGCAACGTTCACTGTGGTTCTTGTGGGGGTTGCAGTTTTGCTGCGAATCTCACAGGAACCACATGTATTATAGGTGACTGTTACCACTTACCATCAGGTGGGCAGTTTGCTTGTTTGCCAACTTAATTGCAATAAAAAAAACCGGCCAAGCGCGAGTCGGACTCGCCCAAGAAGGGTTCCATAGGATTTATGACGTATTAAAAAACTACTTAGTAGATATCGTTCAAACCAATTTTCGGTGGAAGTTTGCATGGTAATGTACATCATATATTTTTTTTAGTTTTATCATTCTCTTATTTTAGAAGTTACAGGGGGGGGGGGAGGGACACACATTTAACCACTTTGGACGTGTCTCTCGCGCAAACTATTCAATTTAGAAAAAAATGATATTAGAAACCTCAATATGATTTTTGAAGACCTATCCATATACGTATAAGTTTGATAAAAAAAAATTTGAGTTTCAGTTCTATTTATGGGGAACCCCCTAAAATGTATTGCTTCTTTTCTATTTTTGTGTGAATATCTTAATGCGGGTCACAGAATACATCTACTTACCAAGTTTCAACAGTGTAGTTCTTATAGTTTCGGAGAAAAGTGGCTGTGACATACGGACGGACAGACAGACAGACAGACATGACGAATCTATAAGGGTTCCGTTTTTTGCCATTTGGCTACGGAACCCTAAATAGGTCTTAAGTCACCTTATGTTATGTGATGATAATACCTAAAATTGAAGCGTATTTCATATGAACTCCTCGACTCCTAAACCGGCTACTTACCTCTAATTGTTGGAACACTATATTGCTGTTGTCACTATTAGTATGACGACGAACTAGGCAAAATGTTGGTAGGCAGCAGACGAATTTAGAAGCTCTACCAATCAGTAAACAAAAAAATTCACTTCCTTTCACTTAAGCGATTATACCTCCAGATAACTACATAGATGGCTTCAACCACAACACCATAGGCGGGTATGAGCGCGATTCCTACCAATAGCCCCAATAAGTTCTTTGCGAACTTTATCGTTCTTATTTAGAATTCGCGCGCGAATCGTAAGTAAAGCTTTCATTCTGTTTGCTCGCTTATTCATGTCTTGACTGTGCAATGAATGAAATGGACTCTATGAAATTTGGCAGGCGAATATTAAAATAATTTGATCGGAAATATAGATCTCATTCCGTATCACTCGTTGTTCTTAATGACGATATGATGACGATATTCAAAAAGACTATATTCCTTTTCATTGAGTATTTCAAGTTAGTGTCAAAGTATATTTTAATACAATACAATAGACACTGGAAGAATATGGCATATGGCATTAAGTCCGCCATTTGTACATACTTTTCAAAAATATGCAATAAAGATTTAACAAAATAAATTAAATAATCGATAATCCACGGTAAGATGATAACTTTAACGGAAGACATTGAATTCGCAAACCTTCGACCAATCAATACCTCATCATTATCCCTTCGGACAACACTAATTAAAATCGACCACATACAACATATAGCTCTCAACGAACGCCAACAAGCGGCAATTGAGTTCTTTTATTGCCACATTCAGAGCTAACAAGATTCACAGTCTATTTCACGGGCCGTGAACAATATGGCTATATCTGAGGATGCATCGATCGGAGCCAGTGCGGAGCGTGAAAACGAAATGTGGCCTTTCATTGTGAACTGCGGCCCGTGGCGGCACCTACCCTACAAGCTAATTAACGCAGTAGGGCTGCCAACACATTCCTGTAACTAAATATGGCCTTTAGTGCCGAACTGTGGATCCTGGTGGCATCTAATCTACAAGCTAATTACACCTTAACACTGCCACCATGCTCCCATAATTAAATATGGCCTTTTGGTCGAGCTGTGGGCTATGGTGGCATCTACGCCACAAACTAATTGACGCACTAGGGCTATCAATACTCTGATATCTGCTGTATCTAAAATGTAGCCTTTTTGCTGTAAACTACATGCCAAGGCGGTTAAAAGTAGGTTACATCTACCGAATTACCGAGACGGCAACTACTCTGCAAAGCTAATTAACGCAGTAGGTCTGCCACCACGCCGCTGTAACTATAGGTCATATTTAGTTGAAAACTGTGGGTCGTGGTGACATCTAATCTACAAGCTAATAAACGCATCAACACTGCCACCATGCTTCCATAATTAAATATGGCCTTTTGGTTTTGGCATTTACCCTACCAGCACATAAGTAAAAGAATTATAGATAAAAGAATTAATTTAAAACAGGCATATTTAAATAAGAATTCCCGAAAACTGACAGCCTTAGTGAAATATAAACGACTTCTCGTATATTTTAAATTCACTGCAAGCTTAATTCAACAGCAAAATAAGCTCTCTTTGTTTTACTCCTCAATTCTATAGGTACAATGAAATCTTAATTAAGTACGTTTAAATTTTTTTCATGTGGTAACCCGGTAAATAATTCTGAAAGACTGCGGATGGAAAGTGTTAAATCACGAAGCTATAATGATAATCTTTTCAGTTGCATTAAGGATTTTTTCAAGATACGTATATGTAAAACTAGATAGTTCATCATAACAGCTCATATACGTCCCTTTTTTAAGGAGGGGGAATCTCGTTACGATTCGACAAGGGACTGAAAAGCTGACAAGGACGCCCCAAGGATATGCCATTGGACTCGGGTATAAACCCTATACCTGGCTAAACCACCCTCCAGCAACTTCGACCCCCATAGAGGCGGAATCGGCACTAGCCATTCCCCGAGTGCGCCCCCTGGAGACAGGCCCGACGGTGAGCCATGGTGAACCAGCATAACTGACCCAAGCGGCGGGGCTTACTCTACTGAGGGCTCGCAAAGTAAAATAATGCAACCACCCAGACGGGCAGGCCAGGGGTAGAAAGGTACCGGACGCGTGAGTAGTGGTGTCGTATTGTGGACCCTACCATACGCGCCCAAAAGGGCAGGGAGAACACCGAGGGGTTTTAGTGGGTAGGCCTGGCACTCTGCCGGGTGAACCCCTATACACGCTCACCGTCTACCTAACGGTGGGTACGGTGCGGTTGCGCATTTCCCGCGAGAAACAAAAAGGGAGTAGAAAGGTAATGTCTCCCAACCATTGATATACTACCAAACGTAGATAGAGCGCTTCATACAAAAACGCGCTTGAAATCTGTCACCTAATCGACTATAGATTTGTACTCGCTGATATATACTTGAATATGCACACCCGAATTAAAATTACTATAAAGAAAGTACCGTATATTCAACCTTATTCTGCATTATTACGGCAACTATTTTAAGTACAACCGTGGGAAGTTACATCATTTCATACCTAGCCACAGAGCAAACGACGTTTTAGTAATTGCTACAAGAAAATATCAACTTTATACTCTCAAACATAATGCTTGAAATTGCTTATCGCGTTGTCGCTCCAACGCATGAATGAGATAGCACATCGTAATACGATGCCCGTGCGAGCGAGACGATTGTGATGTACTGACACTGACGCGAAGCGACATGTTTTTGAGTAAAATAATTGTTTTTTAATGGTTTTTACGTATAAATCGAATATTTGAATACATGATAAGATGTGTAATGAGTTTACTCACGCAAAATATGTAATCCCGTCTTTTTTCTGCCGTTTCTGGCTATTGTTACCACAACTTTTGAATGCGCACTTCGGCATGTTTACGTGCCGACAGCTAATCACTCACTATGGAATGGAACTGCACCAGTCACGATTGAGCAGTTCTTCATCGGCCCACTTTTCGATCGTTCATGCGTTATCTACGTTTAGTAGTAAATCAATGCTCCCAACCGGTTGTCGGCCGGCCTGGCCATTTCAATCCCAGCTTGCTTAAGGGAGTTGGTGGCACGCGTCCAGAAACGCGCGCCTCCTCCTACCCAACCGCCTGCACCGGAACAGTGCGGCGAGAGGGTCGACCTCTCGCGCCCGCTCCGCTGCCTCCTTCTGCGAGATCTCATCCTCGCAGGAGGCGCTGCCTCCAACGCCGTCGCGCCGGTTAGCATCCTGCGTACGAAGCTGGCCAGCGTGACGGGCGCACCCCTACCTAGGGCTCGAGCCTACCCTATGTTAAGGTGTTTGGGCCTTAGTCAACCCTGTGCGGATTGGTCGACTTCACATACACCTTTGAATTTCTTCGCAGATATATGCAGGTTGCCTCATGATGTTTTGGTTCACCGTAGGAGCGTCAGACAAATCTACATATATGAAATTAGAAAAACGAAAAACACATTGATACATGGCGGTCTCGAACCCCGGGCCTCCCGTTTGGAAGGCAAGTGCCAAATCCACAGCGCCACCGACGCTCCTCTCACTAGATAGTTACCACAGTATTAAACAGACTTTAATACAATGTATCATAATGATACACAAGGTTGATTTGCAAGACAAATTATCGGAATTATACAAAAAATCGCCGTGAAGCATAATTTTTTAAATCCTAAAAGCTGCACTTACGTAAAATTTTTGTAGGCTTGTGCGAGCTTGTGCCGCTGACTCTACAGAACAGAAATTAAAAAGAATCAATGTCAATTATTATATTAATACAAAGAGGTTTAGATAGAAAATAGAAAGTAAAAACATCACTGTTATATATAAATCCTAGTGGTTGTGTAGAAGAGAATGATTTTATTTGACAGGTACTCCTCAAAAATTTTAAACCGGTTAGTGGTGGTACTGTTTAGTTATCTTAACAATGAAAATGGGTTTTACCATTAAAAAAATTTAATATGGTATTAATTCGGATTTAAAGCTATTTGAGGTCAAAATTCGAAAAAAATCTATTCAGGTGCCATTGCGTGTAAGAGTAAAACATCTAGACTACGAACTGCATTAGTATAATTACAAAGGTTATCTAACTATTGACGAGATCGAGATCCATACACTATTTACAGTGAACTGGCAGAAGCCTACCGGATGCTGTCAAATAAACCCTGGTGTAGCGCGTTCACACGCGCCACAAAAGCCTCGGTGTGTGTTCCAGATCTGATTGTGATACCCAGCATTTCATTGGCTACGATACACGATCTAATTCATAATCGTAAGCGATGGGAAAAATGATATTAAATTATTATATGAACCAGATTTCAATAAACTATGTTTTTCTCGCAAGAATTATTCCAAATCCAGGGTCAACAAAATCCACTACTTATAGCAGGTGAAGTTAGCTCATTCTGACTCCCAACGGCTCCCAATCAGACGGAAAGCAAAACAGAGAGGTTTGGTAAATTAATTGGAGTGCACTGCTATCAGGAGTCCCACATACCCGGCCCTAAATAACGTTTTGTGAAAATAAAAATAAGCACATTCGTCTATTTAAACCACAAGCAAGTATGAAAACAGTACATTTTAATTTAAGTTCAACGTGAGATAAACTCTTTATTGTATAAATGAATGCGTAAAGAACAAACAAACAAAAACACAGGAGACCTAAGAGCTGGCAGGTTCCTCATTTAAAGTATTATTTTAGCGACTTGACGAGGAAACACTGCCATTTTTAGATTTTTGTTTAGTTTTAATTTATATTAATAAATTAAAAAGTATATATTTAGTTTAGTTTAGTAAGTTTAGTTTAGAGTAAACTTTTTATTATTGTTGCTTAATGTAAAAATGCAAAAGTAGTAAAATTAAATTTTGAGAAACATTTAAAAAGATTTAAATCGCTTCATCTTGTTTCTTAGGTCTGCCATAATTATGCCACATTCACACGACACCAGTTTTTCACTCTGGTTAATAAACATGTTCACTTCCTTACCTATTTGTACGTCCTCCTACTTCTTGTTGTTTTGATTATGAGTTTAATTTGATAGCTTTTCTATGTAATCCCACCTTTGGTCAACTTGAAATTTTAAATATTTCACAACTTAGATATTTCACGGGGGTTGATGCTCTCAGTAAACTACACCTAAGTAGGTACATGTTTTAGTGATTTACTTTGCTTGCTTAGATTTCGTTTATTCTTTATCATATCATGTTAAATTGCCCAGCTGCTTACTGAGATGACTTAAGACTAGAAAGATGTGGAGACTGCATAACAGGAGGGCCGACGCCAGATGAACTGGGAGAGGGCAAGGAAGAGAAAGAACGAGTTAAATTGCTATGATGATGATAAAAGCACTAAGATTAAAAGAGACGAAAATCCAAAACACTAAGTTGCGCATATACACGGTGTTTCAAAATAAACAATAAATTCTTTATCGAAAACTCATTATTAAAATGTATTTACACATAATGTCATTCAACCCAAAATTTTGATGTAAATCATAGACATGATGATGATATTATGATTAACATGAACATTTTGGGTTGAATGACATTACGTGTAAACACATTTTAATAATGAGTTTTCGATAAAGAATTTATTATTTATTGGTTATTTTGAAACACCGTGTATATTGTTAGATAAACTTCTTTTTAAATAAGTAGGTAATTTGTTTCCTTCTATGAATAATAAGTTTTTAACTTCTGTCTATATGTAGAATGATGCCTTTACACCTATTACACTGAAGATACTTATAGCTTACATTACATCTGTTAATCTGACATTAATGAGCACTCATTTTTTAACAAGTGTTAGGATTGAAAGTTGCGACACGAATTTTCAGTGGCGATTGCATCTGCGCTCGTGAGGTAACACGTCATGGGAGCTAGATGATCTATTTACCATTATGTGCGGCGACCTCACGCTTTCGGAGAAAGCCAGATGATATCCAGTAGTTCGTGCACTCATGCCTCGAAATGTGCTTGGAATTCATTCGTTTCCGCGAAAACTAGAAATAATAGTATAGTATCTGGAAAGTCTATAGCATACTTCAACTGTTTATGATTTATCTCTTTCTATCTCGATTTGGTATGAGCACTGTCTCTGTTTTCTTCAAAATGACTTCATCTCATAAGCAATGATCAATCCCTGACTAAATTTAATCTTTAACAGGTACTACTTCTGACGCGATCATTCTATTTCTACCCAACCTATGGAATTTCTTTCTGCATGAGTCGTAGACAGATTTCAGATTGCGAAAGCAACACATCATTCACCATTAGCAAACACGCACTTTATCATTCTGAAACACTGACACGATGACATTTAATTCTTAATTCACTAAACAATTCACTTTCATTGAAATAATGTGAAACTTACGCAGCTACATTTATTCGCTTTAAATGCCATACTAAATTTATTGTCGCATGTCATAAGGTCATCTGTCTCGGTTACGTCCGATTTAAAAACTCATTAATCAATCGAACTAATCGACTGGATACACAATTCTTTTGTTGTGATAGTTTATCGTAACATCGATTCGACTTTTCTGAACCAAATTGTCAGATACAATCGAATAGTGTTCGCGTAGTTATCGCGCAGATGTAACAGTCGCAGAAATCCAAAGCGCATGCCACCGCGGGCGGCAACCCGAGTAGCGGTTGCGTGCACGCAGCGCTATGATCATTACCTCTGTGTGGTACAAAGACAAAGCTGATTTCTTTGGTTTTATACACGGTTATTTTTTTATCACCCTGGAAAATTTTAGGGACGCTTCAGGACACATCCAATATTATATAAAAAATAAAAAAAATGAAATAAAAAAATTAAAAAAAATATAAAAAAAAATAAAAAAATCTCTAAAAATGCTGCTCTCAACTAGTGCAGCATTTTTTGTATTTTTTAAAAAATTAATATAAAATTAAGGAGGGGGGTTATTTTTTTTATTTATATTTAAATCATTCTAATACCATGTCGTGAAGCGTCCCTAAAATTTTCCAGGGTGATAAAAAAATAACCGTGTATATTAAAAATATTGAGTTTGTAAATCGGTGCCTTACGGTACCTATGGGTATAGAGTCGTCGCGCTAAGCGGAGAGTGTAATGGATTGACATAGGAATTGCAAAGGATGAAATTTATCACAAAATTTTAATAACAATTTATTTTAAATAATGAAAGGTAGGCTTGTTCCAATATATATAGCGTCATATAGACTTCAAAATAGTCAATTTTCGTTCGGCGTCAGAAAACAACTAAACTGTTCAATGGATCGACTGTGACGAATGAATTCACACGCGACGTAGGTATGATTATTTCAAATTTTATAATGTAATATATATTTTATTGGCTTATTATTATTTTATGTTTATATGTTTATTCGTTCATTGGGCCTAGATAAAAACCACATGCTTATTTTTCCGCAGTCGTTATATATAAGACATATACAGATGGAGCTATACAATACAATATCAGTGTCTTTGTTTAATCTTGGTTTAAGCGTGGTAGAGTCCCAGCCCAGGTCGCTCATAGTTGCGTTTGGATGTGACGTTAAAACTCAACGCTAAACATGCTTAATAGCCTCGATATTTTTTGTATTTTACAGACAGATAACTAAATATTAAGTTTATGTGCGCTTTGTAAATCAATAACCACATAGACACACTTCACTGTCCCTTTTACACTCGTCACCGCTATCAGCTCGTGACTTGGACCACACTCCACTTTCACTGATGCAGTTGGGATGCGCGGGAGTCACCCGACCGAGAAATCGATTCAGAAATAATTTAATCGACTCTTCTTGCGAAGCATATACCTACACAAAGGAGTATTACACATGACGTAAGCTGGTTAAGCTAATGATATGCTACAACGATCAACGATATAGCGATAAAAGGATGATCGAGTATTAGGTTCTCGAATACGAAGATTTTCTCTAATGTATATCATATGTATATACTTGTTTGTAATGTATCATGTCGACTATCACCGACCGACCATATGTTTCGTATTTCTCGGGACGCCCCGTTTTTAAGCTATGTGGCCGTATAAACTCAAACTCAAAAATCTTTATTCAATATAGACCTTTACAGGCACTTATTAAAGTCAAACAAATACAAGAATCTAATTAATCATAAATCATATGTCTTTATTCAATATCATCATATGTCGACCGATAAGTTAACATTATATAGTAATTAAAAGAGAAGATAAAAATAATGATAATCTTAGTAGGGCAATCATCGAAATTTGCAATTAGAATGTATACGTATTTAGTAATAATGTAATTTTCTCAATATTATTTAATTTAAATCCAAAAAAATTCAACTGACATCACACGAATGCAATCATGGATAATAAGTAAACTTCTGTAAAATAATTGACGAACAAAGAAACAAATCAATTAAATCAAAACCAAAAGAATATTAAAAAATCCTATCCCAAACTTTCTAAAATATTGTGTTGCCTGAACTGAGTAGCTCCGAGTTGTAGACCCTCATTTACCATAATTTATATGAAGCAGCTAGCCCATAATTGAACCCCTCACTAGCCAATCGTAGTTAGGGTGACCAAATTTCTTATTTAAAGGGATAACAGCGTTCAAAATTCGGGATTTAGGATTAAAATAAGGGACTACCCATTATTTATATCTTTTATGGGAAATCGTTTTTTAACCCAAAATCACATAACAAAATTACTTATTTTTCAAAAATGTACTTTGATTCGATCTGGTGGCCTTCAAAATAGCCTTAAGCTAAGCTTAAAGTGAGCTTTTATTTGCACCTTAGCCTTTACTTATTTATATTACCCTCGATAATATGCTTAAATACGGGATGTTATACTGTCCGTATTGATTTTTATTAATTAAGGTATAGAGTAGAGAGATAAACTAAACAGATGTAGAGTCAATGTTGTTTTTTTTTAATTTTACTTGTATTTGCATATACATCTTTAATTATTATGGTTGGGGTGTATGTACATACAATGTTAAAATTCAGTGCTTACCTTTTTAATTAACTAGTTTCTTACATGTTTAATTAATTTTATGATTAATTAGATTCTTGTATTTGTTTGACTTTAATAAGTGCCTGTAAAGGTCTATATTGAATAAAGATTTTTGAGTTTGAGTTTATACGGCCACATAGCTTAAAAACGGGGCGTCCCGAGAAATACGAAACATATGGTCACCTTAATCGTAGTATACTACCGTACAATACAACCCACCCATTAACATCAGCATGCCGTTACCCAAACCACACTATTTAGTGGGCAGCGAGCCCCGATTATTGGGGGGCGTAGTCTTGCATCTCGCAACGGGCCAACACACCGGTTCACCACCCCTGACCTTAACTTTCATCCGGTAGACATGCAGCTAAGTACTTTTGCATAACTTTCACCGAGATAGCAAAAATCGCTGATTGAATTTGAAAACTGTGCTCTATAAATTACTGAAAGAAAAGTGCTTTTGTGAGTGATATGATGTCTTATAATAATCCATTAATTGTTGTCTAATATACACCGTGTTCCTGAGAATATGCATTGTCTTGTGCCTATTATTCAGTCAGACCATCAGATTGAGTCACATTCATTATGAGACCAATACTAAAATCGAGAAAAAAAACAACTGCTTTATAGAAAAGTTGAAGACCTACAGTAGATTTTTTTTCAGGATTTCAGAGTTGGCCCCCAAGTTACATTTGTTCAAGTTGATGGTCTTAGTAACAGGCCTTAAAGTTAATGTATATCCTCAGGTACACGGTGTATAAAAATCTCGTGTTACAGTTTTTGTTATGGAACTCTTCCGAAACGGCTTGACAGATTTTTATGATTTTTTTATACTTTTTTGTGTATATTTAATAGGTCTGAGAATAGGTAATTTTTTTTTTACTTGTTCGTGTATATGTAGGTCTGAGATAGTCGTAGGCTATTGTTATAATACCCCTAGGTGATTAGGGTGGCGCTTTTCAGAAATATTTGAGTGTTGAGCTTTATTCAACCGAACTGTAGGATAGTAGGTCACGGGCCCAGCAAGTATTTTCATTACGTACAAACTACTTATATAAAATTTTCTGAAGTTATTTTTGACATACAACAGGAAAGCTCAGGAAAGCTCTTATCTCGCCTGATGATAAGTGACAATTAAGCCGAAAATGGAAATGAGCTTCACCTGGACTCTCCTACAACTGAGAAATTGGCTATCTTACCCCTAATTGTTGGAACACTTAGATCTAACCAGGTGGGTTCAGAAGCTCTATCACCAACCAAACCAAATTGAGAAACCTCTGCCCCAATTGGAAATTAAGCCCTGGCCATCCAGTCCAGATCAATACCGGTAGTCTAAACCACTAGACTGGGCGGTTAACGATTTATTTTATTTGTTACTAGCTGTGCCCGCGACTTCGTCCGCGTGGAATAGTAACTTTTGTTAAAGTTGATAAAAAGCCCATGTTATACCTTATATAATTAGCTATCTATTAGTGAAAGTCCCGTCAAAATCGATCCAGCCGTTCCGGAGATTAGCGGGAACAAACAGACAGACAGACAAAAAACATTTAATTGTGTTTTTGTTATTGGTACCCGATTGCAAACAGACACTTCAATTTTATTTATTTGTATAGATTTATTGGTTCACCAAAATTTGCTACACTCATTCTAACAAAATAAACTTAGCATTAGGTAATAATTCTAGTGTACAATTAAATAAACATCACTAAGAGCGTCGGTGGCGCTGTGGGTGGACTCGGCACTCGCCTTCCAATCGGGAGGTCCGGAGTTCGAGACCATCAGGTTCCAATGTGTTTTTCGTTTTCGAATTTCATATGTACATTTGTCTGACGCTCCTACGGTGAAGGAAAACATCGTGAGGCAACCTGCATACTACTGCGAAGAAATTCAAAGGTGTATGTGAAGTCAACCAATCCGCACTGTAGTTGACAAAGGCCTAAAAACCCTAACTTAGGGTAGACTCACGTCCCTCGGTGAGGGCGTAGGTATATCTATACTTAATATTATAAAGCTGAAGAGTTTGTTTGTTTGTTTGCTTGAACGCGCTATTCTCAGGAACTACTGATTCAAATTGAAAAATTCTTTTTGTGTTGGATAGTCCATTCATCGAGGAAGGCTTTAGGCTACATAACATCACGCTACGACTAATAGGAGCTGAGTATCAATGACAAATGTTGCAAAAACGGGTAAAAAATATACGGCGAAACGTAGTTCGCTGGCACAGCTAGTGAATTATAATGATGATGATGAAACACCACAAATAAAAACAAACTAACTATCCAGTTACCACCCTATGTGCGCTATATATCACGTAATGGAGTCCTGTAAGTTAAAATAAAAATATGTCACATTTTATTTTAATTGAACTGACGGACGTACCAACTATGTAAAAGTCCCTAAGGTAAAGAAGTAAAAAAATAATATTTTTTCATTTTCCGGCTAAGTGTGTTTAGTGTAATCTACAAAAATCTCTAAAACGTGTCAAACAAAGATCAGGTAGATTTAGAGTTTTTTAATTACGACAAAGAAGCTCTTGGTTCCATCTCACCGTAGAAAGTCACAAGGCTTAAAATGGAAGTATAATAAGGAGATTGTTTATAAACGACTAAAAACATTAAGCTCAACAATGTAGTAGCAGCTTCAAACAATAAAACATCAGACAAGCGACCTTTCCACCGCTTGACCTCTCGCTCGACCCATCCTCAAAGGTGGCGCCTCGTTACGCTAACAGCTCGGATGTGGTTTCCGAGCGGATATTAAACGCGTTTCGACAAGAGATCTTTTAATACTGTTATTGTTTGACCGTAACCTTCGTCGGCTTAGCTTGCAGCTGGGCCGTGGAATCATCGAATGTGATCTACGCTTTCATTCTTGCCCCCGTAGCATAAACTCCGAAACACATGATAAAACGATAAATCGGTATGAACTGCCGATATACAATGTGAACAATACACAAAATAACAAGACCAGTATTCAAAACATACCTCAAAACTTCAAGATAGCTCAACAATCCAACTTTTTTAACAGTTCATATCGATATATCGCTTAATCGGTTGTGTTTCGGTGAGCGTGCTAGAGTAGTTGAATATCTTTAAACCAAGCTTTCTGCATCATGCAAATAGTACGGGAATTACATAATGAAATCACGTTGTAATAACATTTGCATACATGATGTTATTGATTTAATTTTTGAATCATTCGTCAGGCGTCGGGTGCTCGTCGAGCGTCGCTTGCGTTCGATTTATACTGATTTTCGTTTTGTATTCGATGAAAATCGAAACAATAATGATTTTCGACATAATACTCAATTGATTTCCATTGCATATGAAAAGAAAATCAAAAGAAATCGAGGTCACAACCAACGCTCGACGAGCGTTCGATGAAAAAAATATTTTACAAAAAATAAAAACCAACTTCAAAAACACTGAAAAGTTAAAAATAATATAAGAATAGATGCAAACAACATCACACTTTTATATTGAAGTCGGTGCCAAACGATGATCCCCTAGAAAATCTTAAAATTTGTCACCGACTTCAATATAGAAGTGTGATGTTGTTTGGACCTATTCTTATATTATTTTTAACTTTTCAGTGTTTTTGAAATCGGTTTTTATTTTATGTAATTTTTTTTTAACTTATTAGTGAATGAAATCTTTTTAGTGAAAGAAACCCTAATTTAATACCTAGCGTTCCTCGATTTTCATGGGATCCCATCATCAGATCATGACTTTGGGACCGCCTCAGAAGTATACTCTATTAAATACAAAAAGAATTTTGAAAATCGGTCCACAATTGGCGGAGTAATCGCGTAACATACACACAAAACACGTTGGACACACCTTAAAATTTAAGGGTTTTCCTTGATTTTCATGGGATTCCATTATCAGGTCCTAACTTTGGTGACCATGGGACCACCCTTGGAGTATACTCTATCGAATACAAAAAGAATTTTGAAAATCGGTCCATAATTGGCGGCGTAATCGCGTAACATACACACAAAAAAAAATCATACTCGTACGAATCGAATTGAGAACCTCCTTGTTTTTTGATGTCGGTTAATAATGAATTCAATTTCAAAATAGGGCTCCTCGTCGCATCGGCATGGTAGGCTTGATTATAGCAATTATGATTACAGAAGTCAATTAGTTAACGTTTTAAATTATGAATGTTTATCGTTAATAAGCAAACAATTTTTCATTCCAATAAAATTTAATTTCGGCTTGAGGCAAGTTTGCATAAAACTTTCTAGTTTCCCATCAACAAGCTTGCATGATGTTTGTTGAAAGCTTGCATGATGTGTGTTTTTTAAATAACGCAATGTACATACTATATTGCCCCAACAAACTAGTCGCTTTTTAAAGTTTGTTGGGAAAAATTGTATGTACATTGCAATATTGTATACTGCCGCAAAAAAACAAAAATCATGCAAGTTTGTCAATGGGAAACTAGAAAGTTTGATTCAAACTTGCCTGACTTGCCATTGCTATCTGGGATCCAAAGTGCATCAGTACCTGCTCCGCAGAGCAACTATGCAATAGATTGAAGGATTGACAATCCACTGAGCAAGTGGTTTTTCAAGGATTTTTCAATATTCTTTTATTAAGTTTCCGTCGGATATTCACAAGTAAACCATTAAGTAAGGATGGTAATTTGTTTCTACATCTGGTGATTGACTTGTTTTTATTCTGGGATGCCCACTAAGAGGCGTTACGGACACTGGGTGATTCATTGCATAGTTGCTCTGCGGTGTATAGTGAGACTCCCACAGATAGTGTTAAACAGTTTAGTTTGACTTTTAAAAAACAAAAAACGTTGCTCCACACTAGGATTTTCTCCTGTGTCATGGATGCAGTTACAAACATAGAATATCACATGCACATACACCCGGACCGGAACTAATTTCTGTAGGCCATACAAAATATTTGTCCCGTACGGGAATCGAACCCGCGACCCGTAGCGCAGTAGGCGATCACTCGACCTCTGCGCTAACTGAGTTGTCCAATGTTATTTTTGTATTAACGATAAATAAATAAATAAGAAGTAACCAATTCCTAGGACCAATTGATAAATTAGCCATTTGATGCAGCTGCCATGTTTTATTTGCATCTGCATAGAATCACGTCTATGCATGTGGCTGAATGCAGGAGGCGAACAATGAATAACAGGTGTTGGCAATGCCCCGCTATTTGTGCTAACAAATTGATGCCACGAGATTGCATTCGCAAGCCATTCGTGAAATTGCACTCTGAATCCAACAGTTTATCTTACGTTGGTAACAGTCTTTTATTACAAGCTTTTATAATAAATTAGACACAAGTCTTAGAAACTTATCGCATGTAATATAGACACACCAACTTGTATTATTATAAAAGGTCAAATTGCATCTCCCAGTTTGAAATTTCAGTTTTTTTAAGCATTTTATGAAAGTCTATGTCTTTCAATACCATTTTATAGAAAGCAAGAGAATTTAGATTTATTATATTTTTACAAATTAAAAACACTGTTATTAAAAGGTCGGCTCTCACCAGCCTCCTTCAACATATTTTTCTCACTTGTTCTAAAATTTGATGGCAATCCATATCGTTTAATATGGCCACTATGAAAAGAAAAGAACATGCCTGGGAAACATTGACATATACTCGTACCTATGTCAATCAATGCTGGGAAATTTAATTTTATAGAAATGAAAAATTGTTTAATAGTTAACGATAAACCTGCATAATTTAAGACGTTAACTTATATAACCAATCTGTGTCCATTTAATTTCGACATTTTGTTTGTTCGTCAACTTATTTTAAACTTAAATCAATCTTATTACAAAACATGGTCCAATGTTAATCTTGTTTAAACCTCACAAGTTTACTGGTATACACATATATAGACACATATTATATGTGTATACAAGTAAAAGCGCATCAGGTTTAAATAAAAGAACTAAGTTTAAACCAGGTTTTGTTATAAGACCGTACAATTTTAATTGAAGTTTTTAAAAATTAAATTTTTCTTCTAACTGATATGCGGTTGCGGACTAAGAGACTATTGGAGACTTGCCATCTGCGCAGGAGAGTGAGTGAGTTAAGTGACGTGCGAACATCTGTTCCTTCACTCGCATAATCCGATATCTGGACTTACCAACTTTAAAATTCTAATTTGCGAAAAACCATGACGGTGAATGTGGGGCAGGGATTTGAAAAGCGGCGGCCCTACCGCCTAACGCATAGCGATTAACGATGGCGATGGCGAGGCCCTCGCTATCGTTTTAATTTCACGAGTTTGCTATGATAGGCGGCGGCGCTAGGGCGCTACCAAACATCATCTCAAGTAGTGTTTCTGTGTGTGTGTCCGTGATGTTTGATATTTTGGTCACCACCCATCATAGACCTAACCACGGCCAACGTTACCTAACATTTGCAATCGTTAGTCGAGCACAAACACTAATGCGTTACATCAACATTGGAATAGCAATAAAATTGTGCTGTATTGACTTTACATATATGTATACATTTTTATTGGCTGTCGATGTTAATGTATTCCCATATACAAATAAATAACTGTGTGAACATTGGATCTTAATTATCTATACAATCACACGATACGTTACTAAAAGTCTTAACGAGCGATTAATCTTTAATAGTTAAATAACATATAATCAAACATAATAATCGGATACGTGAGATATCGAATAGCACATTATGGGGGCGTGGCGCGATGATGGCTATGACGACGCAATGTACACAATACAACGCGATACAATGAGAATAACTAATTAGTTTATTATCGTGAGGGAATTTTTGTAATAATGGAGTGTATATTTGAATATCGACTGTATTTAATTATAAGGATAAGGATTTAATTATTTACATTGGTGATTGATGTGCCTGTATTTTTTTAATAATCTACATAGTTATTTCCTCTTCCAGCGTTTTAATCACATGCCGCATATCGAACTCCTACATTTCGTCGAGCAACTGCTGATCCATCGCAGTTATGATGAGATATTTTCTTTCTTTGTAAACCAAAATATTTTTATGTGCGTTATAATTCTCTTAAAATTATTAACAATATAATCCCTATATTGTTAATAAATTTTAAGAGAATTCAAGAGAAATTGTTTAATTACAGATATAAATTTCTGAAACAATTTGTTTTACTTACATTTTTTTTCTCGTATACTATAAAGCTTTTATAACTTTATTTAAAGAGATTCCTGTACGTTATAAATATTCATAGGTAATTTATTTTAATTGTGAGATCACTAAGTACCTAACATTATTATATTGCCGAATTTGGCAATTTGTATGAAGGGTCCGAAAGTCTATTTAATTTTTTTCGTGCAAATGTTTTTTCTCCAACATATTACAAATCATTTCTCTTTACGCCTTAGTATTTTTTATATACGACAAGGAAGCTCTTCGTCTTGTTGATCTTACCCGTTGGTAAGTGACGATCAGGCCAAAGGTGGAAGCGAGCTTCACCTGGACTCCTCAGCAACTGAGGAACTGGCTATCTTACCTCTTGTTGTCGGGACATGCCCATTGCTATTATTAACATTGTTATTATGCCGACAAATTTAGGTAAGACGGTGGTAGCTAGCCGGGCGGGCCCAGAAACCCTACCACCAACCAAACCGAGTTGAAAAACTTCCACCCCCATGGGGAATCGAAAGCAGGACTTCTCAATCAACACCCTTATTATGTACGATTGATATGATAGTGTCATTTGCACCATTGGTTGTTAATAAATTGAAAACTATATTAAATCAACGTAAGAAAAACTTTCACCTCGAGCAGGATTCGAATCTGTATCTTCGAAATGGGTACCGTGTAGACGTATTGCACAATTCGCCATTATGGCTTTATCCAAGAACCAAGACGAACGATTTTGACTTTATTCACTGTTAGCTACGTATGAAAATCTTTACAAATTTCGTGATGATTGGTTAAGAATAAAACAAAATGAAATTATTTATTTTTCTTATGTTGCCTTTTTGAAGAAATGTAAATATGTAACGAGGGGACCCTAACTTAGTACGAAAACTTTCACGATAGATATACAAAGCATTCCTTTCTTGAGTGAAATGCTTTAGGTAGGTATTTGCCGCTTTTTCATTGTGAGGCGCACAGCTCAATTATCTAATATCACAGCATATCTTAAAACCACGGTAATAGTATATACAGTATGTTGACTCGGCCCCTTATATCTTATACGAGTACCTACGGCCGCTCGGCATCGCTTGGTGCGTGGCCCGCGATAGGGCTGCTAGCTTACGCGGCGAACTGCATTCGTGACTGCCCTTGTAGCGATGCGAGTCGACCAGGATCCCCTAGCCCGATCCCCTAGGGGATCCACGTGAACTCGTGAGTTCATCAGGATCTCCCATATGTTTAAGTACGCACTTTAATTTTTTCTGCAGCTAATGTCATCTCCATACCTTTTTTCCGCGGAGCGGCTGCGGAAAAATAAGCGAATGGCTTATGTCTAAGGGGTGAGCTCTCTACATTCTCGGCTGGTACTTTTCAAAAAGACGCTCATAAAAATTCGATGTCTCGATAATATATATATATAGCAAAATAAAGATTTAGCTTAATTTTATGTTTCGTTACTGCCGGCTGACTGGCGCGAGCCACGTAAAGAATGGTGAGGGATAGTTTCGCATTTAAACACTAAATTACCCGAGAAGAACTCTTTCCGAATCCGCCATTTGTAGGTACAAATCGATTTTATCATAAAATCATAAATAAACAGATAAACCTTTCAAACTCAAACTCAAAAAATCTTTATTTAATATAGACCTTTACAGGCACTTATTGACGTCAAAAAAAATCTTCACCCAAGAATCTAATTAACTAAATTATTTAATCCTTCTATGTACACGCACCCCAACCATTATTAAGATGTGTACAAATACAAGTCAAATGAAAAAAAAAGTTGACTCTACACCTGTTCGGAAATTGGGAGAGCCTTCTCGAGAAGAACAGGCAAGAAACTCGGAAGTGAAAATGTCTTGTATTTTTTTGTCTCTTCTTTTAAAATGCCAAAATTACAATATTATATTTAACAAACATTTCTTTTAATAATATAGAAATGCCTGTCGGAGTGAGTGGAACAGTTACTCGAATAAAATTTATCCCATTATCACAAAGTGTTCACACCCTTTGAACGTCAATTATCACATTTATTGTCAATCCCAAGCAGGTCTCTCTGTCATATAATCAGACACTTTGATGCACTGACCCAGATTGGAGACTAGGCGAATAATCATGAGACAACACGAATATAGAAGCGGAATTCTCTCCCTACACTCTCGTATTCGATAACTTTGAACTTTCACGTAGTTCCGCCGAGAGTGTGGAGCCGGCTCTACACCGTGTCCTTAAGCTCGACTCATATTGTGCATTTAAAAATACAATGCGCCGGTGTTTCGCAACGGAATCCGGACAGCGCATCAGATAATATTCTTCGAGCGATGGTGCACTTACAAAATTGGAGATTTATGGAGCCGCTGGTACTGACGGCCGGGAAACAAAGGGGCCCGCGGCTGACACTGAACTAGAGTTGCTCTAATTGATTTTTAATGTGCGCGTTGTTTGAGATTCTTTTTGCCATCTAAGTACTAAGATAATGTTTTATGTAAATGTGTATTAATTAGATGTTTTTTTCATACGTATCTTTGAATTTTCTTTGAAAATGCTAGATACATTGAAAAGTGATGAATAAATCAATAAAGAATCGAGATTTTTTTCTATTTTAATTCATTCATCATTTTTCAATTTATTAGCTAGATGTTTTATATACCGGGTCATTTTTCCATCAGGAGCCAAATTTTGTATGCTTGTTTAGACAAGCAAAATGAACAACTTTTACCATGGGACCAAACTCGAAATCGCGAAAAAAAATCGCGAAAAAAACATTTAGGTTCAGTGAATGTTGAACATTTGTATGGAACAGCTGATTTTTTTTCGCGATTTCGAGTTTGGTCCCATGGTAAAAGTTGTTCATTTTGCTTGTCTGTACAAGCACACAAAATTTGGCTCCATCTGGAAAAATAACTCGGTATACTACTCATACTCGGCCGAGTTCACTTGTTTGAAACGCTCGGTAAAGCTAATTTATTGTGAAAAATAATTTGAATGAAGAATAATTTACAATAGAGCACTGATAAGTATAAACGTAATCAAAAATGGTAATTTAATTTATGGTATGTAAAGGTATGTTTTGGTGCAGGTGCACTAAGGATTCTACCCTATCTAAGCCGAAATTAGACGGTTCATCAAAAATGTGATGATTCATTTCTGCGATGAATAGTGAACGATGAACAGTGAATTGCGTCGTTTGTATAGACGGTACACTTTTGATGAAAAAAGCTATTATTTCATTCCTCGTGGAATTCCCGCGAAAACACAACGCCAGTGGCCACGCGGCAGTGTGAGAAATGAACCACAAAATGAACTGTGAATGAGCTGTCGCTGTTTAGACGTTTCACTTGTCGCTCATTGCCGATGAACGATGAACGATGAACGATGAAAGATGCCAGTGAAAACAACCGAAAGCCGGAAGCTTTCATCGCGAAGGCACATTCCGATGAACGTCAATTTAGACATTTCATTTTCAGTCATTCATCGATGAAACATCAAAAATGGAAGCAAAAATGAACCGTCTATTTTCGATTTCATTGTTGCCTCATAATACTGTACTAGCTTTTGAATGTGTTTTATTATGGCTTGAAGTTGTAATTAAAGAAACTTGAACAAACTCCACAAAGTACCTACGTTCATGTTATTTTTATATTTTCAATTTATCTAAATCCTTCCAGAATCATAATCTATTTCGCCCACTCATCTCTAAAACTGAGTGGAGATGTCTACCCAGTTTTAGAGAATAAAGGTTTTAATTAAAAAAAACTAGTTCGATACCATAAAATATTCGAAACCACCAAACATATCGGCCGTTTTTGTAAACAAACAACTGAAGCGAAGAATGAAATACCTAATTCTTATTAAGAAAACATAAAATGTTTAAATTATCTAATTTCAGGCTATTTCTAATATCCGTATATGGATTAAACCAGCTGTGGAGAACAATCTTTCTGAATCTACAGTACTTAGCTGGTTTGATGGACAAATACTTGTGGGCCAATTTGTCAAATTAGGAAATACAGTATTTTTTCTCCGATAACGTCAAAAATAAGAGAGATGGCTATCATTAGTGTTGCCAGCGCAAACATTGATGCTGTCTTGCATTCCTTTTCACGCAAAAAATTACATCACATACTTTGCTATAAGCGATCATGGTAATTCCTTACCCGGGCGCATGGGTAGTGGAGTCGCAGTGTGGACCTTACCTAGCGCGCCCATAAGGGCAGGGAGAACACCGGGGGGGTTTAGTGAGTAGGCCTGATACTCTGCCGGGAGAGGGGAGAGCCCCACACACGCTCGCCGTCTAGCCAACGGCGGGTACGGTGCGGTAATGCATTTCTTCCTGAAAAAAAAGGCACTTGTTCCTCGGCAACATCTATGGCCTTATCGTCACCTACCATCACGTAAAGATCAAGGCCAAGAGCTTCTCTGTCGTGTGTAAAAAAGATAGGAATATTGGTAACTTTCAAGTAGGTACATAAAAGTCTCATTATTCATTGTATGCAAGTATACTTATACTGCGAAATTGTATTCATAATATTTTACAGCCATGAGCCCTATTAGCACAAATAAGATACCTATTAAATTACATTAAATGTTGCAAAATATACGTCATCACATTAGCAATGTTCACAGTTACCTATATTTTAGGAGAGTGTAATACTCAATTTCTTATGTTAATAATAATCAATAATATCATATCATAACAAAACCAAAATCTATATACATAATCATAACAAAACATCTAAGTTTGCGCTACTAGTTTAAAATTAACAATTTATTTTATACCAGTGCTAGGTAGACTTGTGATTAGAGAGATATCAGAGGCCCAATTCTGCTAATAAGTTAGAGCCGAATCGAAACTGAACCGTTGCGATCGACCAATCAGAACGCCACATTATCACGTCATCCAACTGTTGCACGGTAATATACGCGCTCCGATTGGCCGATCGCAACGGTTAAGTTTCGATTCAGCTGTAACTTATTAGCTGAAGGAACAGAACAGCGAAAATTGTTACAGAATAATCTATCCTAATGTAAAGGTTTATTTTTAAATTTATTATTCTATTATTTTAGTTTTACTGTGCTTTAATCACATTTATTATTGTGTATTTAGTCTTATTGGCAGGTTAATCCTTCACCAGTAGTCAAAATAATTCGTTATGGTGTAACCGCTATTTCCCAATTCACAGAAATTTATTGAAAGGAATTTTGATAAGCCATTGTATTACAGGCTGCATCACGCGATGTCGCGCGAACGGCAATAAAGAATGCTTAATTGCTTTTACATATTGCAAAATTGCAAAAAAACGAAACGTCGTCGGTGGCTCTGTGGACTCGCGCACTGGCCCTCTAATCGGGTGGCCAGGGTTCGATCCTGTCAGGTACCAATGCGTTTCTCGTTTTTCGAATTTCATATGTACATTTGCCGATTTTCCTACGGCGAAGGAAAACATCGTGAGGCAACCTGCATACATCTACGAAGAAATTCAAAGGTGTATGTGAAGTCGACCAATCCGCACTGGCCCAGCGTGGTTGACTAAGGCCTAATCGCCCTAGCATAGGGTAGGCTCGAGCCTCTCGGTGGGGGACGTATATGAGCTGTGATGATGATTGCAAAATTCGATGTATTGATGCATATATTTTTTATAAAACATTCTGTCGACCTATCCCAAAGTTTCAGACACTTACCAGCATTTGTTGGATACACGCGCCTTAATAAATACGCGTGCGTTCTTCGCTAACGCATCAATATCAACGTCAGTTGCTCAATAGTAACATTACCGCGACGACAAATAACAGATTTCAGTATAACTGGCGAAGCATATTCGATCTATCAAAACAACATACATCCGAGCTATCGTGCAGCTATGAGCAAAAGGTTAATGATATTAACTTTTGTGAGAGGTTCGCGCAGACTCAAGGTCCGGGTTACTAAAGCTGTCTGAAAAACATGTATGGCTAATATGATGAGCAATAACTATGTAGCATATGTGATAAATCATAAGCATCAGGGAGTTACATGGGATAATGCGTAGCAGAGTCGCCTCACTATAATGCATTATGTCCGCTGCTACACCAACACGGTCTACTGAGTGCGATTGGTGACTGCTGCTATGGTGATCAGATATTGAGATACTGTATTCACTTATATTATCTTTGTCTCCGTAAAATAGTTCTCAATATGTTTTCTGTTTTAATTAAACAATTATATTTATTATTATAAACTAGCCCCTTTTGCCCGGCCTCGCACTAGTATACAAAACCCTTTTGACAATACAACAATGTAAGAAACCATAGATTTGTAATAACCTGGGGAGCTACCGCCTAACTCATAGCGATCACTCGCTATCGATTTCGTGACATTAGAACAATAGCCTAAACTCAGAAGAATAATGTTGTTCTGAGAGCTTAGATGTCACCTGTGACATTAAAACTATTACGGCGGTATGGCCGAGGTACGGCCGCTGAATATCAATCTGTCAATTTGGGGAACAGAGAGGGGAGGCTTTCGATTTTCGATTCTTTCACGGGAGCCGGGGATAACCCTGGCCGAGCCAACCGTTCGAAACTACCATACCAAAGACACTGCGCTAAATTGAGCCACGCAGCAAGGGTTGGGGGATCCGGCGAGGTTCGTGCAACATTTCATCCAGGCCGTTAGGCAAAACGAGATCAAACACAACTCCCACATCTACGCACACACACACACACAAGTCATACTTCCAACCGGTCCAATTTTTCCGGTTACAGTCTTGCGGGCATCGCCACATTGATACATCACCGTCAACAACCGGGAAAAATATTTGTAACCATGACCGCCAGCGGCCATGCGGCCCAAAAACACACTCACACAAAATAACATACTTATACGAACACGCAATCACAAAAACATTCATGAACATAACAACGAAGTAAAACTAAAACCACAAGATAACACACAAATAACGTGCTATATAAATTAAATTAAAATAACTATCTACTACATACACACACATCATTCTGCATGCTTCACACACTATAATACTCACAAACACACATAAATGGCACAAAATCCTGAGCTAATATACTCGTACTCATACACTGCCTCCTGACTAATCACACAAACACACGAGAAGCAAACACACACAGAGACGCAACCAAAACTCCCCCCTCTCCCAACTCCTCTCTTCCCCCCATCCTCCCCTATTTGTGACCAACCCTCCACTCCCTCATCTTCCATTAAGGAAGAGGGAGTAATGTATCAAATCGCATTCTTGCGACCTCTCCATCAGAACGATCATGTAGTCTCACTGCGAATTCACACTATACCGCAGCAAACCAGCAAAGGCAAGAAAATCTGTCATTTCTTCACTTCTAGAATTTTTTTTTTTTTATATTTTCTATTAAACAAACCTTGTCCTGACAATAACGAATACAACACATAAAAAATAACCGATTTGGTGCAGGCTGAAGTTATGCGCGTACATACATTTCGACGATTCATTTTTATTTATATCTAAGACTAGCTTTCCGCTCGCGACTTTGCCCGCGTTATCTTTGTTTTTACTCTATGTCCTTCCCCTGGCCTCGAACTATCCTTATACCAACTTTCATCAAAATCGGTTCAGTAGTTTCAAAGCCTATTCAATACAAACTAACAAACAAACAATCAAATCTTTCCTCGTGTTACTGTGTAAGCAAATACTTGCTCTGAATAAAGTCGCAAGCGAAATGGGCCATTTTCATTTTGTAATTTTTCCTGGCTAAATTGTAAGTAAAATTTCTCTCCTTTCGCCGCGATTTTTTTTTTTTTTTTTTTAAAAAAACGTCGCCCCACACTAGGATTTTCTCCTGTGTCGTGGGTGCAGTTACAAACATAGAATATCACATGCACATACGCCCAGACCGGAACAAATTTCTGTAGGCCATACAAAACATTTGTCCCGTACGGGAATCGAACCCGCGACCCGTTGCGCAGTAGGTGAGCACTCGACCTCTGCGCTAAACGTGTCGTCTAACTTAAAAAACATGAAAAAAGTAAAAAAAATGTATTATTCATTAGTCACTTGAGTATGATTGTTATTGAAATTGATAGTTTCCTTACGGCAATTTGGGGTAAATAATAATAGGTATATCCAATAATTAAAATAAGAGGCGCTGCTCATATTAATATTGATAGGGAATTTTTTACCAGACGGAGACTCCTGGCTAATTTCACTAACCTTGTCTATGCTTGGGACAATCCTAAGTAGTATGCTGTCACTTCTTGTCTTTGAAGAAAAGATTGTGACAGCATACTACTTAGTAATAGTAAGTAGTTAGCACCCTCCATTGTAAATCAACTTAGACTACAGAGAATGAAGTTTTCAATGCACCTATACACTAGACAAATTAAAGTCTTCAATCTGGACATTCCCCATCAAAAACATATACCTACGCCTACGGTGCTTGAATTACTATGTTCCTGTAAATTCTGAAGGGTCAAACGGGCAGTGAAATTACTGGCTACTGTAACTTGACATGTTACAGGTTGGCAACGTTCATTTGCTTCCTTATAGAGGTTGTGAAAACCATAATAAGCAATGCAGTTCACCAGGTTATAGATTGATCGGATGGGCAGAGTGCTTGTCTATCAACTAAGTCGTATAAAAACAGTTGACATTTGAATAGCTAGTACCTATGTATAAAAACAAAGCACTAATCTAACAGTACACATTGACGCAATGCTACAGCTTTCCTCAACGTCAAGTCACGAGAAATGCAGATCTTATCCGTTATCTCTACTGTAGCCACCGCACCGGTCGGCTAATTCGAGGGATCAAATTTAACTAGAGGCCAACATTAACTAGAGTCTAGCCGATTAAGTTTACGTAACTTCAAAGAAGCATCGCTCGAGATCGCTTTGTTATGGATCTGAAATTGACGATTATACTCGTAGATCGCTATAAGCAGCAGGATCCATCGGTTTGATAGGATGTGACCTTAATTAACCCTTGGCATTAATTTGCTAAGCTAAATGCTGTATTCGTAAAGAATGGAATAGTTGTTGATCACGGAACACATTGCAAAGTTTTTTTAACGCAGCAAAGTTGGCAAACAAGCAGATTGGCCACCACCTGATAATATGTGGGTGCAATCTAACTATGGTACAATATTCATGTGAAATTCGTTAACATACAACCTGTCGTACAAGGATCGCAGGGTTCATTGGCAACTGCAACTTGTGACATGAGATATCATGTCACATTACCCAGTAATGTTAGTGCCTGTTCTACGCATGTCTCACTCTTCAAACCGGAACTGTCGGTAGGTACTCCTGGTTGCCACATGAATAAATATCCCAACAGAATGCAAGCTGCCTTTAAGCATCCCGCTGTACCCTGTGTCTACAGCTATAGTACACATGTGGTACCTGGAAGATTTGCACATCTAGAACCCCTACAAGGACCCTTTTTTTTCGGGGGGAAATGCGTAACCGCACCGTACCCGCCGTTGGCTAGACAGCGAGTGTGTGTGGGGCTCTCTCGGCAGAGTGCCAAGCCTACCCACTAAAACCCCCCGGTGTTCTTCCTGTCCTTATGGGCGCGCTAGATGCGACTGCGACTCCACTACCCACGCGCCCGGGCAAGCCTGACCAACTGGTCAGGCTATCGCCAAGGGGGGATTGCCCGAGAACACCAGGGCAATCCCCAGACGGAGGGCCTTACGGCGGCGTGCACGGGGCCAACCGTGCACGCAGGCCTCCACGGCAGGGTCATTAGACGGGCATCGCTTGTGTGAATGCCCGCCTTCGCCTGCCTGTCCGTCTACGGCGGATGGGAGCGGCTTGAGGATCATTCTCCCGCTCCCGGCCTCCTTCTGCGAGATGACGTTTTCGCAAAAGGAACCCCTACAAGGACCCTAATGTAATTGCCGATTTGTCACAAATCATATTATCCAGTAATTTCACTGTCTGTCTTACTCAAACGTGACTCATTGTCACAGTCCATATACGTCCCCATCGATGGGCTCGAGCCTACCCTAAGATAGGGTGTTTAGGCCTTAGTTCACTACGCTGGCCCAGTGCGGATTAGTCGACTTCACGACCGATACGTATGTAGATACACCTCACGATGTTTTGCTTCGCCGTAGCAGCGCCGGATAAGTGTACCTACATATGACATTTGAAAAACGAAAAACACATTGGTACATGTCGGGATCGACCCCGGACCTCCCGATTAGAATGCCACTACCGAGTCCACAGCGCCACCGACGCTCTTTAAAAAACGAACGTGAATATTATTCACTATATCTACTGAAAAAGAAAGTGCATGTGCATAATATTTTCGCATCAAAACTGACAGATTAGGTGACGTCAGCGGGCCTATCTTTCATCATATGACATGGTATAATTTTGAGATAATAAAGTCATGAAATGCTTTATTTGGTATTACCGATCTCCAATTATATCATCACTATAGCATAATTTCAATGATGTCATCATCATCATCATCATCATCATATCAGCCAAGAGACGCCCACTGTTGGACATAGGCCTGCCCCAAGGATCTCCATACCGATCGGTCCTGCGCCTCCCGCATCCAGCGGCTTCCCGCGACCTTTACCAGATCGTCGGTCCACCTTGTGGGAGGCCTACTAACACTGCATCTCCCGGTACGCGGCCGCCACTTCGGCCGGACCTTTCCGCCCCAACGGCCGTCAGTCTTACGAGCGATGTGTCCTGCCCACTGCCACTTAAGGTTTGCAATTCTTTGGGCTATGTCGGTAACTCTAGTTCTTCTATGGACCTCATCATTTCTGATGTGATCATGTAGAGAAACCCCGAGCATAGATAGATAGCAATGATGTCATCATGATAATATAATGAACGAATAATCAAAAATCTGACCGAAAATCTTATTTTTCGTTTTGCACTATGATTTCATAATGATATCATTTGAAAACCATGAGACCGGTAATAGGCCTGCAGACCAGTAAACTCGTGAAATTAAAACGATAGCAAGTTCCTCGCTATCGCCATCTCCCATCGCTCTAAGTTAGGCGATAGAGCCGCTGACCTCGGCTTAGCAACCCCACTTGTATATAACTAGAAAATCGTGAAGTAAAATCAGTAATCAGGAGGATCAATTACCACAGGAAGTTAGCAACATGAAAGCAACTAATACGAAATACGCAAGTTACGTACACATCCCGCCATCGACCAAAACGGGGCTGCTGGCTGCTACAATGTTATCTAAGCTTTCACGACAGTGCAACGATGCTTTTAGCAAGTTCAAATGCCAGTGAAAGCGCTCAGACGTATGTAGATACACTAGGTATGCCAATAAATACCTCCAGCCATAACCGGTGACAATAGAGGCTTCGCTGATGCATTGTTCTCGAGATTGCCGGAACGTTTGTTGTATTTGTACTGTATTAAACAACCTCTTGTTTATATGTAGTCTCTGGGTTTATATAATTTGTGAGCACAAGTCTTTTGACGCTTCAACAATAAGGAGTAAAGGATATTGGAAAGAATCGCAGCAACTGAGAATGAACAAGATTTCATAAATTATTGTCTTATTTTTATTTGATATTTTGAAATCTATACTTACAAATATTATGAAGCTGAAGAATTTGTTTGATTGTTTGTTTGTTTGAACGCGCTAATCTTAGGAACTGCTGATTCAAATTGAAAAAATATTTTGTGTTGGATAAATTATCGAGGAAGGTTATATAACATCACGCTATGACTAATAGGTGCTGAGCATCAAGGAAAAATGTTGGAAAAAGAGATGAAAAAATGTACGACATGTTGTTATTTTTCGACATCCACGCGAACGAAGTCGCGGGCACAGCAACTTAATTAGGGCTCTGTACCTTAAAAGGAAAAACGGTACCCTTATAGGATCACTTCGTTGTCGGTCTGTATGTCAAGCAATACCCTTTTTATCGGGAACGCGTAGAGGTATCAAACTGAAATCTATATCAAATACTCGGGTCTACGGTGTCATATTTTTATATATATTTCAAACACTTTTATCATCCTGTTATCTATCTGTAATTTGGGGGTAGCTGTGGGTGACAAGAAGCGACCCTCAACGAGCCACTGCGACCTGTACAGATCTATTGTGGCCGACCCACAATAGATCTGTACAGGTCGTAGTGACTCGCCCCTTTTAAAGGTCTCCAAATAGGCCTGTAGCGTTAAAATAGCCAACGACCTTTTTTGGAGACAGAGCCTTCACCGCATAAGGTGGCAAACTAAGGTCCGCCCAGAGCTCGACTCCTTGTGTGGATGAGAGCATAGCATTCACAGAGGATATGAAATGGTGTCTCGTCATCCTCAGCACAAAATCTGCACGTTGAGGCATTTACTAATCCCATTCTGTCCAGATGTTTGTTGAGTTTACAGTGGCCAGTCAAGGCTCTAGTGAGAACCTTTTGTTGGCCTCTGTTCAGTTGGAGGTTACGCATTGCGACCCTGGGTGAAAATTCCTTGAGGAGCATTTTCGAGTGCAAAAGTCCTGGACTCTGAGCCCACCGGAGTTGGACTTGTATCTGTACCCAATCCCTGAGGGCTCTCTTTTATGTCACGCCCGAAATGCCTCATGCTGGTTCTGGTCCTATGGGAACGTACTCGAAGCAGCCCTCGCTAGTGCGTCGGCAACTTCATAGACTCGGATATTGGAGTAACCTGGAACCAAGCCAATCATAACCGAGTTCCTGGTCGCCAAGGCCTTCGAAAACTCTAAGGTGAATTTGGACTTGAACTCCACCCTGCTAACATTTATGTTTCTTGTTTCAGATATACCATGCGGCGGAAGACAGAAGATTCATGTACCAATATGATCGTCAAATTGCTGTTCTGCGTCTTGCTAGCAATCGGTAAGTGTTACGAAAACTTAGTTCTTTCTTCTCCCGTGTTTATCCTCTAAAACTTAGTTCATTCCTCTCCCGTATTTATCCACACCGGCTGAAATGCGTGAGTTATACATAAAAATAACTGTAAACTAACCCACGTTTTGAACCCATCGTCAATATCATTTTGTCTTCTAGACCATACCTGGGAAATTCATTGTTGCCGAGATATTTAATTTTGGAGACGCTGGTTCAAATCTCGCCCGAGACGAAATTTCTTCATTTGCTGATTTTATTTTTCATTCAATTTAAAGTGACAATTATGTTTTGGGCGTTTTTTACCTACCAAACTGTTTAGAACATTATTTGTTAATTTTCGTCCAAAGAAACATTTTAAAACTCTCTTTGTCTGTATTTTTTAACATATAAGTTTTTAATTTACAACACGTAATGTATTTACTTACAAAGGACGCTACTCGCGCAGAGAGAATCCGTAGCGCGCGAGCGCCCGTTACATTGCGTAGTACTTTTTGCAGTTGGTTTTTAAAACCTAAAAATAAGTTTCGTTTCCCAATAATAATGTTTTTTTTATATATATTAATTTTAATGGTCTGAATGCGTAGATGCGCGCTTCGTAAAATTCAATTGTAAATCAAATGTAGAAAGGACAGATTTTATTATGCTAGCTATCTCCGCGAATTACGTTTAGCTTAATAAAGCACTACACTGTAGCCTCGTATTTTTTTGGATGGGGACTCCTCAGCTTCGTAAACAGTATTTTTTATTATATGTATACAAAATAGACATAGAATCAACACGTCTTACATAAGCTTGTCGCCATATATTACCGGGTTATTTTTCCATCAGGAGCCTGTTTAGACAAGTAAAATCAACAACTTTTACTATGGGACCAAACTGGAAATCGCGAAAAAGAAATCAGCTGTTCCATACATTTAGTTCAGTGGATGTTGAACATTTGTATGGAATTCGATTTCGAGATTGGTCCCATAGTAAGAGATCTTCATTTTGCTTGTCTGAACAAGCACACTTTGGCTCCTGCTGGAAAATAACCCGGTATAATAAATATGTTAATAACATTGTTTTGTTCTGACGATTAGAGGTAAGATACTGGCATTCTCAGTTGATTGGGGAGTCTAGTTGATGCTGATTCTCATTCACATTCGGTCTTATCATCATTTACCATCAGATGGGATAAAGGCGGAAATTCCCTGTTGTACCTACGTTAAAAAATAATTTCCGTAATTTTAATTCTTGTTATCTCTATTTTAATTTTCAAAACATGCGCATTTCAAAGTGTCATATGTGCCGTACGATATTTGTAAGCTTATGCCATTGCCGCTACGAAAATAAAATAAAATAAATTTATTGTTTCAAATGAGACATCACTACAAAAAGGTTTATATTAAACAATGTATGACGAAGAGATTCACTGTCATAAACCACCTCCTACTAGGTATCCTCTACTCGTCATCATTATCATCATCATCAGGAACATCGTCATCGTCATCATCACCCTTCCCTTATTTCACTCTTATGTGGGGTCAGCATAAACCATTTTCTGCTTCCATTCGCCTCTATCAAACATCATCTCAGTAGGTACCTAGTTACCTACTTCAATCATCGCATGCATATCCTTCACATAATTCATCTATACTTTAGGTCTCTTTCTAACAATATTTCCAACCATATTCATAGCCATAAGTCATACTACTGTTCAAGCAATAACCAAACCTCCAAATAGTTTCGTAATTTTTATACTATACTAATACACTAGCTGTGCCGGCGAACTACGTTTCGCCATAATATAAAATAGTTTACGACCTATTTTTAGATCTACCGAACGTACACAAAAAATTTCATAAAGATCGGTCAAGCCGTTTCGGAGGAGTTCGGTAACAAACACTGTGACACGAGAATTTTATACATTCGAAGTTTTTTTTTTGAAATGCCAATTGGAATAAAATAGGAAATAGGAATAAAATATCGTAAAACACGAATGGGAAACTATTTTGTTGTAAATAAAGATGCTAAGTATTTTATAAGTGTTTGGAGTAAACGTATTACGAGTAAGAGTTGATGCCTAGATCCTGATGTCGCAATATTGTTAAACAAAACGTTCGGTGCTGCATTTACCCACGATTTGCTCGGCAACTGATAGCTTAGATCACATTATACTGTATTTAAAGGCGACGATTCTATCGCAATCACTGGAGCATTTCAAATGTAAATTGGAACTGATAATCCGTAATATTTTTTTGTAGTAAAACTTGTTACTACCTGCGTGTTTGTGAACTAGGTAAGTAACTTAAGTGCCAACTCGCTCCGGGGTGGGATACAGAGAGAGAGAGAGAGAGAGAGAGTGCGGAATCTATTCTGCCTCAATTCAATTACCTACCCAGTGCTTTCTTAGAATCAAAAAGTAAACATATCACTGTTGATTGGAATATCGAAAAAGTAAACATGAACATCGTTATCTTCGCCGCTCTAAGTTAAAAATGTAAAATACATTGTAATATAATTCATAATGACATCTAAGGGCTTCTGAATTGTAACAATTTATTTGCATAACCTTTAAGAGACACTAACTGTGTTCGTAAAGTTTTAAGACTTTCAAAATGTCAAAGTACTTGTTAGGTAACTAGTTGCATCGTTAGCTTAATAAACTGTGACGTTTTCCCGTGTTAATGATTAGTTAATATTATCTTGTACCACTAGCATTTACATTCTAATATAACTTCCGATACCGTTAGTTGAAGTATTTTTACCTACTTATAATAAGTAGAGCTTGAATTGAACTCGAGCCTACCCTACGGTGGTTAGGGTGATTAGACCTTAGTCAACCACGCTGGCCCAGTGCGGATTGGTCGACTTCACATACACCTTTGAATTTCTTCGCAGATGTATGCAGGTTGAATCACGATCTTTTCCTTCACCGTAGGAGCGTCAGCCAATGTACATATGAAATTCGAAAGGAACAATTCATTGGTACATGGCGGTCTCGAACCCCGGACCTCCCGATTGGAAGGCAATTGCCGAATCCACGGCGCCACCACAACCTAATGGCGTTAAGACTCGACCCGAAGCTGTTCAGTCCTGGGATAAGCATATGTACTATTCTACGCAGAAATGCTGATGAGCCATCGACAGGCTGATATGGTGTGCTGATATGTTAAATAATTTTATATTTTTGCCTCATAAAACAAAAATATAAAATTATTTTAAATTCATTAAGAAATCACTAGTGAAAAGTGCTGTTTTTTCCCACCACATAAGTGGCAAATAAGAATCCGACCCACCTAATGCTTAGGAGTGCGTCCACATGCTACTGTTACTCCTGCAGTGTCACGAGTGCGGGGCAGACGAAGTGGACGCTGCACAGACTCGAGTATTGCCCAGCGTGAACTGCTCAGCGGTCCCCCCTCGTTGTCAATATCGGGAGTGACTTCTCAGTCTCACTGCCGGCCGTCATCGAAAAAATGGTCAGCAGTAAGACTTGTTAGGAGGGCATTGCGAGGAAATCCTTGTGCAAAAGGAGAACGCAAAACGTCCACGAGGATGATCCTAACGCGGTTCCGTTCTGCAGGCGGCAGCCGGGCGGGAAGAGATGAACTTACTCCCTCCACCAGCTACCGCAAGGGTTGCGGTGACGGAGTAGGGCTCATGTCACTCGCACTAAAGACTCTTATGATGAGAGAGTGTCTGAAGGCATTCCGCAGACACTCCCTACGCCAAATAGGGGCTTGGTGTGGGCGGGCAACATCGCTCTCGACACAATGCGATTGCTAAAAGTTATATGTCGCTAATGCCATTTGGCGAAACCCTCCAATGTTTTAAGTGGGTACCTTAATTAGCGAGATGGGTGCCATATAACTGCAAGTGGGACGTGTCAGTTCCAAAATCAGTAGATACTGAAGAAGAAGAGAGCATGGAATTTTTACTGTGCCACTGCAACGCTCTAAACTGCAGGAGGTTAAAGCTGACGAGTACCGGATACACAAAAAACCGGAAGATTACCTACAGAGCCGTGTTACCGAAAGACGTCATCAAGCTCATAGTCTCAATTCACTGGGCCGCGAGTGGTGATGGCTTTACGGATCAAAACAAAAGATAGGAAAAGGGGAAGTACAAAGATCCACAGTGGTGACCCAGTGCGAAGGCTCTCCGTTTGGGCCCCCCCTACATAAGAAAAAAATATTTATTTCGCCCAACTTGTTTCAATTCCAATGATGGCAACATAACTAATTCCTCTGTTTTTTATGGAATCCAGATAAAGGTCGTTTCCATGTTCGGTCCTTACTTCTCAGTCGTGAATTGAAATCCCATCAATGCAGTTCAGGCGTCGCCCACCACGTGGCACAGTTAGTTGCAAGAAGTAATTTTCCCGTCACAAAAGCTTGATTGACTTTGACATTTGAGTGGCGATGACTCGCGCTGTCATGATTTGCGCCTCCAGCCATAGTCTTTGTTCCTCCGTCAACATCGATTTATGGGCCTTACATTTTTCCAATTACACGTGTCAGATGTATTTAACGTTAACTAATATTAATAGGAAGAGACACTGCATAATAATTACAGTTTTGTTTAGTTTCGTCAGCGTTAATGGATTGTATGACACATTGAATTTCGATAAAGTTCGTGATTTCTTCGTATTTGATTTTTTACACAGTTTCGAATATTATTATGAATAATATTCATAATAATTAAGAAAAGAAGATCGCACCAGAAATAATATTGATCTATCTTTACCATGAATAGTATTTATATCCAAATCAAATGCCAATTTCCATGGAACTATAAAGAAACTAAATTAAAAGGGTTGATCCGATTTAATGTGATCATATTATACTATTGATAAAACTGCTGGGCAACCGTTGCTTCAACGCTATTAAGCATCAATGGATTTTAAAGGGTTAAAGGTAATATATAGCCTTTTATGTAGCCCTAGTACCGTCTTTACAATCCAAACGACAACACAGAAAAGAAAGCTGTTTGTGTATACTGTCTGTGATCCAAACAGTTTAGGCTGTTTATTTTCTTATCACTTGCGCAAATGAAATAGGATTTCATTGGAATATTGTCCTTTTTTATACTGGGCCTAACAAATGACTCCATTCCACCTGGTGATATATGGAAAGAAGAAGTAGTATGTCCACGAACGAAATACGAAATACGAAGCTAGCACAGCCCCCTAACCATGATCACTCAAAACATTATTAAAACCACGCTGAGAGCGGGATGGCGCTATACGCAGCAAGAGCGGTGTCTCTGTTTCAATATTGTTTTAACCTTGCTATAAGCGATCATGGTAGGGCCCCAGGAGGTCGATAGTGGTAGTCGCAGTGTGGACCCTATCATGCGCGCCCATAAGGGCAGGGAGAACACCGGGGGGTTTAGTGGGTAGGCCCGGCGCTCTGCCGGGAGAGCCCCACACAGCTCGTAGACTAGCCAACGGCGAGTACGGTGCGGTCACGCATTCCCCTCGAAAAAAAAAAGGGCCCCAGGAGAGGCAATACACGCTACACTAGCCGCCTTCACCTTGTCGACCTGCAAGGTGCTTCTTCACGCCTCTTTTAAAGGAGCCAGGTTGTAAGAAGGAAGAAACACGTATGCTGGCAGAGAGTTCCATTGTTCCATTGTGCGACACAGAAATGAGTGGCCAGATTTTACTAAAACCACGTCAGATAAAGTAAACGGAGCATGTGATACATTCGTAGCTTTTTACATCACATACTGTGCATTATTTCTGATCTATGTCACACGTTACGGCAAACAATAATCTTTCATAACTCGTAAATGATTGTAATGATGCTGCTACAGTTATTAGTTCCTCATGACAATGTTTATTAACACAACTTCCTAACTCTGTCTAATACTCACTAACCGCAGGCGTAGTTGACGAAAATCAGTATAATAATACAGAAACTTTATTTTCAAAGCAAGATGATTCGATACACAGATTTTATATGATTGTTAATAAAATAACAAGCATGAGCATAATGCGATAGTTTGGTCTCCACTTGAAGCTAAGTACGTAAATATGCTGGAACGAATACAAAATAAGTTTGTTAGGTATTTATATCTGACACTGTGTGGACTGTATCCATTTTATCCATTAAAATACCATTCCTATGATAAACACTATTATCATAGGTATGGTGAGGTATAGTGAACTAAGGGTTAGAAGGGAGTTCACTGTTATTGGAGATAAATAAGATATATCAAATAATAACAAACAAAATATCTAATGTAGAACTTATAGGCGCGATATGTTAAGTGGTTCCGGACCGATATAGAAGATAAATGCACAAAATCACATGAGATCTTTTAACAAAGAAATAGACTCATATATAAAAAGCTATTGAAAAGATCAAATATATATAAAAATCTCGTTTCATAGTGTTTGCTATCGAACTCCTCCGAAACGGCTTGACCGATTTTTATCAAATTTTGTGTGTATATTTGGTAGGTCTGAAAATAGGTCGTAGGCTATTTTTTGTAGCCCAGGTGATAAAGGTAGGTTCCAGAAGTTTTTTATTTTATTTTATTGTCTTTGGAAAGCTTACAGCATTTTTTATTTAGCTATCTAAATGACAATTACATGCTTCCACATATAGAAGTCATTTATGAGTTTGTTTAATTACATTAATTAACACATTATTATATGTTAGCTAGAGTACTTTCATTCAGCTAATTTTTTTTTTAATTTGTGTCACGTTACAATAGAATTTTTATTGACAATTATTATGGCGAAACGTAATTCGCGGGCACAGCTAGTAATAATATAGATACATCACAACTTTACCTACTAACGAACCTGTTGACTATGCGAACCGCAGCCGAATACATAACATACAGAAGAGGTATAAAAGTAATTCGTTAACCATCGCCACCTCACCTCGATGTTATATCACGGTGTTACGTTAAAATAATAGACACCATTTATGGGGCATAGTTTACTTAATTTTTATTTCAAAATCTATAGAGCTGATAGTTTTCTACAATGTACAATGCGCTCAGCGAACGATTGCTAGGGTTAAGCAACGTTCGCTGTGGTCAGTCCTAGGATGGGTGACCAAAATAAGAAACAGCTCAAGCACCTCCGTGCTTCGGAAGGCACGTTAAACAGTGGGTCCTGCGCCTGATCTCGCCCCGGTCGTGTCGGTTAACCGTCCCATCGGACTAGGCGAGTGAAGGAACAGAGAGTGCACTTGCTTTTGCGCAGTCGCTTGTGCACTATAATATCTCCTGCGCAGATGGCTAGTCTCTGTGGAGATTGGCCGCCGTGACCAAATATCGGTTAGGAGGACATTAATTAATTAACAATGTATGGAATAATCTTTGCTTGATCTTCTCAAAGGCAGATGTCAGACTAATGACCACTCTAAAGGCAGAGAAGTTTATTTGAAATTATATTTTGGGGACAAGGTAACCCACCGTAGTTTTGTCAAATGTGTCTGTGGTTTTATGTAAAAAGTGTAACTCTAATTACGGAGACTACGCGAAGTGAATACAAAGGATTTTAGATACAAATGTCCAGTTTGACTTAATGGAAATCTCGAAAAATCTGTAGAGATACAAAACTCTACAGATTTTTCGAGACACTTAACTGTTTCAAACCAACGTATCCAGTTTGATAATTAATAATGTATCTTCTTTATTATTATATAAATAAAAAGGAATCGTCGAATTGTATGTACGCGCATAACTTTAAAACGTCTGCACCAAACTGGTTAAATATTATTTTTTGTTCTCGTAATTGTCAGGACAAGGTTTGTATAAAAGAAAATGTTTGAAGAATAATAAAAAATGTAAAAAAATGTGATTTTTTAAATATTAATATAAAAAATTACGAAACCAATCCAAAACCAATCTTTCGACTATCAGTTTGTCGTAGCTGTGATCTTTCGATCTTTTTTTTGATCCCCTTTTATGGCAATTTGTTAATTATGCCAGCGTCAAGTGAAAGATAGATACGTAACAAAAAAATCTTTCGATCTTTCGTTCTTCGTACTTTCGTAGTTCGCTGTTCCGTTACGCACTCAATTGATAGATTGACATTCAGGTACGTAATTCCAAATCAATGATTTCTTACATTGTTGTTTTGTCAAAAGGTTTATAGTATACCCGTGCGAGGCCGGGGCGGGCAGCTAGTGATAAGGTGAAAAATCTCGCTATTAATTTACGTGAACTTATTAATTGAATTGGACAAAATAATGGTAGGTATATTTTGTCACTTGCCTACGTCAATTCTAGGCGTAAACTAAGGCCCTTTTGGCTTATTTAAATTTTAAATTCTAGCATATCGAGTGCATTTTTATTAAATAAATCAATAAACTCTTTATTTGCCCAAAAATTTACAAAATTGAAGAGTCATCGAAAACACCCACACCAGGTTGTGTCTGTCCGGTGGGAATTTTATGAAAATAGTTAAATAAGGCACTAAAATGCGGTACGTCTCAGTAAAAGAAAATAAATGAAAAATAGGCAATAACAATTATTTACAATTACAAATTATTATATGAACGGTAATAAGTATAAGATGTCCCAACACACGTCGCATAACATCTCATTATACGATGCGTGCTAAGTCGACTACTGAATGATTGTACGTACATTACTTAATAACAATTATACACTGTATCATCATTTTATTACTTGTATAACACATACATTTTTATACCTTCTTTGTTTTATAAATGTATTTATTAGTTTAGATTTTTTTCGAATGAATGTAGTTTCATTAGCAAAAGCACCGCCACTAATTTACTGTTAACCCCAACGGTCGACTGATAGAAAATGCCATGTGGCATTAAGTCCGCCGATTGCACATACTTTTTGGATGATGCATTAAAGATTTACACAAATAAGTTATTCATAATAACAAGATTTCATGAATTTAACCAGCTAAAACGTATTAAATAACCAAACAAAAGGTTATTCAACGAGTCGAGTCTAATCAGAGTGCAATTAAGTTTATCTGCATGTAAATTTCATAGCTCAATTTTTGAGTTTTAACCGATTGTGAAGTAACCTCGGCTAACAACAATGTAGTTTCCGATAACCTTTCAAGGCTCATTCGAAAATCCAGCCGATACTGTTGGATATTGTCTTAAAACAATCAGAAACGGCCCCCGGCATCAGGTTTATTATTCCCGCTCTATCTGATGAGCGATTCTCACGACCGCTAGAAAGCGCTTGCGCAACGATGCAACCGCTAATTATTTGTTATCTTTATCAAACTATGTCGTCGGGTCACACTTTAGTCAACGATCCTCCGTTTGCAGAGATCTGAGTCGTTTTAATTTAGAGGAAACATTAAGGTAGAGAGAATTCAGAAATAGGTACCTATTTTTGTAAAATGTCCTGCTGTTGCGCTGTACCCCCGAAGAGACTTTTTTAAGGTAAATTTGAGCGCCTTTGACCAAAATCTTGCCTGATGGAAAGCGAAGATGTAATCTAAGGTGGAGCACGCAAACTCAAATAGTGCCTGTTCACTCTTGCCTTGAAAACCCCCAAGTTATACTTAATTGGAAACACGGACACAGGAAGATCATTCCACAGCTTCGCAATAGGCTAGATGACTAAAAATTTTTTTTTGCTTTAATAGAAGCTCATTCATATAATAAACAGAAAGAAAAAAGCGGTTTTCGAATAACTATAAAAACAACCAAGATATAAGGTATTCAAGATTTTTCTCCATCTCTTTCTAGCAAAACGGCAATTTACAAGTAGTTTATATGGTCGTACTCAACGATGACGTCACGCTTGATGTCGGATCTCTCTGTCTAAACGCCTTCAAATTAACAACTTAAAATGCTTATATCTAATGTATTTCTAAGCCGATTTTAATTCTAATTTCACAGGACTGCATCTTTTTCCACGGTATTTTAATATTTAATGACGAGAAGTAAAAATTAGAATTCAGTCATCATCCCAATTCGTATGATAAACGAGGAAGCAAATCGTTTGGTGCGAGTGGGTGGATTGTCGACTACATATGGATTGGAATCCCTCACCACGTCTTGTCGTTGTATAGTGGAATGGTGCTGGTACTGCTGGTGGTATTAAGCTATGCAATTCCTCAGCTCACTCGCCGAAATGCAACCTGTAGAATACGAGAGACTTGCGACTAGACGGCGATGTTCGAGGGTCTGAAGCTTTTTTGATACAAGCGATTCATCACCGATCAATTTTCTAGCACGCTTGTTTATGGAGTCCAAAGCTTCGAGCTGGTATCGAGCTGAGCCATCCCACAGGTGGGAGCAGTACTCCATACAGGAGCGAACCTGAGCCGTGTAGCCGCTCAGTAAATGCCGTGAGGCAAAAAAATTGCGGACTTTCGCAAGGATACCCAATTCTTTGGAAGCGGTCTTTATATATCCTCCGATGTTCAGTTTAGATGATTGTTGCATACCAAGGAGTTCGAGGTGGTCGGCTATTTCAACAGGTGCATTCCGGAAAGTGGGAGCCAAGTTGAAAGGGCTCATTTTAGCGGTGAAGAGACACGCCTGCGTCTTTGAGGAATTGAACGCAACTAGATTTTTATCACCCCAATCACCCCAATCGGACACAGTTTGGAGAGTCGCGTTTGTACGCGGAACCATTACCTCGCATTACATCTATTACCTATTCTTCTTTTTTCTTTTCTTTTTTCTTCTAAAAAACGTCGTCCCACACTAGGATTTTTTCCTGTATCGTGGGTTCAGTTACAAACATAGAATATCACATTCACATACGCTCAGACCGGAACAAATTTCTGTAGGCCATACAAAATATTTGTCCCGTATGGAAATCGAACCCGTGGCCCGTTGCACAGTAGGCGATCACTCGACCTCTGCGCTAACAGTGTCGTCGACTTTAAATCTGTGTGGCAGAGGTTCAATCCGGTGTAGAGCGTTACTTTTTCACATAGATTTGTTTTTTTTTTATTATTTTAGTTGGAGTAAAGCGTTATTTTTTCATAGATTTGTTTTTTTGTTTTTTTTTGTTTTTTTTTATTAATTTGTATTTTTTATTTATAATTTTATTTTCAGAAGAAAAAGATTTAAGTTAAGATTAAAAACCCGATTTTAATACCCTAAATCGAATAAGTAAGTAATTTTCGAGAGTTTTCAGTTAAATCTTTTAAATAATCGATTTTTTTCATTATACAAAGATGAGCTGTGCTCGCGAACTACGTTTCACTTTTAGCTCAACTATCAAAAATTTCTGGAGAGGGAGAGGCTTATCATCTAGGGGTATAAAAATAGCCTATACGATCTATTCTCAGACCAACCTACCAAAATACACAAAAAAAAATCCGTCAAGCGTTTCGGAGCAGCTCGATAACAAACAAACACTATGACACGTATAAAAATTGTTATAGCACAGTGTTTGTAATCGAACTCCTCCGAAACCCTTGACATAATATTTTCGAAAGCGATGTGTGTTTAGGATAAGGAAAAATCGAAATTATTAGCGCTTATAGACTCTGAAACATCGGTTTGTTTCAGAAATCGTTGACATCCATTCCCATGACTCACTGGAAATCCCGCCAGACATCGTGTGATGTACAACAATCAAAAGTCTATACAGCGAACGTATCAAAGGCAGTATCCAGACCAAGAATAATGACTCCTCACAATGGCTCGACAGACATGCCGTATTATTAGTCTGCAATAAATCGAGCTTCATCAAATAGATCATCAATTCTAATAACTGCCACACTACAAAAGGCTTGTGTGCGAATAATTAAGTTACAATAGTATTTAGATGCGTATCTACTTTCTATTAGTTGGCGAGATCGGTCGGCACTATCGGTTATATTATGTGTTGTGCAAGGTATGAGTAGATGGACAGTTATTTGGTCATCACGGGTCGGTAGATAGTCGATTGCTGTGGTTTTTTGATCTCGTTCCAACCTTTTGTTAAATTGATCAAAAATATTAGGTATGTACATGATAAGAATATCACTACCTATACTTACATGAATAGGTACTTACTATATACCATATAGTAAGTACCTATTTAAATTTAAGCGACGCTACTGAGTTTTTGATATTTCGAATAGGGTTTGTTAAATAAAGGATTCTATTGTGGAAAATGCGCCGAAATTAAATTATGTGTTTGTATGAAATCACAAAATTATTTGACACAAGTTAGTATTTTTGCCGAATATGCTAATAGGTACTTTTAGGACAACCAATATTGCTTGTTTGTCTAAAGAATGACCATTTTATTGAGCAAAAAGTGATATTTCAGTGTGTTTTCAGTATAACAATAAATCTTTATTGAATTTTTCAAATAATAAAATTAGTCAATTTATAGATTTATCAGTACCTACGTTGTTGTAGTTTGGTATCGTATTTTTACAGAAATCTTTTGAATCGTGTATGTATCTATCTATAGATACAAACTCTTATGTTGGTACTGAAGTTCCTTTCTCTGACAAAAAATACATGCGCACTAGAAGCTTTTGTACTAAATACTGCAACTTCGCATGTATTTTTTATGTGTGAAATTTTTTAAGATGTTTGCCGGCACTTTTAGGTACGTCCCCACCGAGGGGCTCGAGCCTACCCTATGTAAGGGTGATGTTGCGGCGTCCAGCCTTCGTAGCTAAGTCTATGCCTGACATCATTTGACGAGTATTATTGACGGACGATGACAGACGGATTTATTATTGAGACTAAGACAAAGTAGGATCAGACACAATTTAGGACTTTTCTTTTGCAAATATTAAAACTGTGTTTTATTGACGACGACAAAGACCGAACAAAGTGGTCCTTCGAGCCGGATTATTGAGATGTCCGATTTCATCTGTAGACTTCATGGTAGCCAAACAATTTTGAATGTGTGTTGCGAATTCGATCAAACTATTTATGTCGTCATGGCGTATGTCACGGAAATGGCGAATTTTATGCAACATAATCTCAATGACATATTCTGGTCTACCGAAACGTAACTTGAGCGTGTTCATAGTGCTGTCCAAATTCGTAGCGCTCACCAGCAGGGCGGATACCGCGTCTCGTGCTCGCCCTTTTAAGCAACGGGAGAGACGTGCGATGTTTTCATCATTACTGTAACCACGTAGTCGTGTCGTCGAATTAAACTGACTGTAGAAAAGAGGCCACTCTTCTGGCTCGCCTGAGAACGGCGGGAGCTCTTTGGTACAGGTCTGGCGGGCCATAAGATTGCGTAACTCTTTCTCGAGACTAATGTGTGGGTGATTTTGTGGTTCGGCCGAAACATTGTGCTCTTTGTAATGATGACAATTCTTTGCTATAGATAAATTAGGGTCCGTACCTGATAACTTCGCCGTAATGGCTGGTGGCGATGGTGGTCGTGATGGTAATATGAGCTCGTGATCTCTGTCTTCCAGTAGCGCTTTCGTTTCTATCGCTAGTTTTTCCGTCAACAAGCGCCTATCTATTTCCGCGAGTTTCTCGGCGGTCTCCTGCAGTTGTCGCAGTCTTTGAGATCTCACAGTGGACGTTGTACTCGAAGCCGATTGCTGCGATGGGCTAGGCGATGTCGCGCGGCTACCTTGGATAGAACGTAAGTCTTGTCCCTCCGTCTCGGTGGCTGCATTTGTCGTCGTGGCCATCGCTTTTGTCTGACTTCTTGTTTTCACCATGGACCAGGTCGTTAACTCGAAGGACCACTTTACCTGTACCAAAGAGCTCCCGCCGTTCTCAGGCGAGCCAGAAGAGTGGCCTCTTTTCTACAGGTGGTCGTAGTGGCGTATGTCACGGAAATGGCGAATTTTATGCAACATAATCTCAATGACATATTCTGGTCTACCGAAACGTAACTTGAGCGTGTTCATAATGCTGTCCAAATTCGTAGCGCTCACCAGCAGGGCGGATACCGCGTCTCGTGCTCATTTGGTGTCAGCGGTAAGTCGTCGTCGTGGTCAATAGGTACATACGTCAGTGGTCGACTATTCACAAAGCTTTCGGCCTCAGCCAGCAGGGTCTGAAGAGTTTGCTCGGTGGGAGCTCTATCCTTTAATGTAGCACGCAGAGAGGTCTTAATGCTCCTTACCAGTCTCTCCCAACAGCCTCCCATATGAGGGGAGTTGGGAGGGATAAACTTCCACTCGATGTTTCGCACACTACCGAACTGCAGTAAGCGCTCTCTGTCTATCGCCTGAATCGAAGCCTTCAGCTCCCGGTTGGCGCCACGGAACGTCGTGGCGTTGTCACTGTAGATTACAGCAGGGCAGCCACGTTTGGCAATCAGGCGACGCAAACTTAAGATGACGGAACTTGTTGTCAGATCGCTTACCAGATCCACATAGACAGCACGTACAGTAAGGCATGTGTAGAGAGCCGCCCATCGCTTTTCATGTCTTCGACCCACCTTTATTGTCATGGGACCAAAGTAGTCGAGTCCCGTAATACTAAACGGACGCTGTCCCTCCTGAAGTCTGAAAGGAGGCAGCTGACCCATGAGTGGCGGCGAAGTCTTAGCCCGGTTATTCTTACAGACCTGGCAGTCATTCCATGTTCTTTTTACAGCATTGCGGCTACTTAGGACCCAAAACCGCCTTCTTACCTCATTAAGGACTCGCTCGCGTCCTGCGTGCACGGAGTCACTGTAATACTTCACCCGAAAAACGCCTTTGTCAAGCTACTATTGATGAAGCCTATTGTGGAAGCGCTGTCAGACCAACTGACAGTTGGTGATATTGTCATAGTGGCAGATGATCAGCTGCCGAGGGCGCAGTGGCCACGTGGACGTATTGATGCCGTGTACCCAGGTAGAGACGGACAGGTGCGAGTTGCAGACGTAAAGACAGCGCAAGGACTTTACAGACGACCGGCGACTAAACTATGTAGACTGGACGTCCGCCATTTAGTTTGAGTATCAGCCTCCTGATACTGGGGGTGGGAATGTTGCGGCGTCCAGCCTTCGTAGCTAAGTCTATGCCTGACATCATTTGACGAGTATTATTGACGGACGATGACAGACGGATTTATTATTGAGACTAAGACAAAGTAGGATCAGACACAATTTAGGACTTTTCTTTTGCAAATATTAAAACTGTGTTTTATTGACGACGACAAAGACCGAACAGGTGAGTAGGCCTTAGTCAAACCACGCTGGCCCAGGATTGGTCGACTTCACATACACCATTGAATTTCTTCGCGGATGTACACGTATGAAGGTTGCCTCACAATGTTTTCCTTCACGTCGTAGGAACGTCAGACAAATGTACATATGAAATTGGAAAACGAAAAACACATTGGTACATGGCAGTCTCGAACCCGGACCTCCCGATTGGAAGGCAAATGCCGGGTCCACAGCGCCACCGACGACACTCTAGCGTCACCTAATAGGTATACGGAAATTCCAAATGACATTTTGTAGTGACATTAATTATGATTGATATTTTAGTTAATTCTAACGAGATTCTAACATTTAATTTGTATTTGACTCATAATATGTGTATTTTTGACCCATGATTGTGTTGTGTTTGTGTGTTATTTGACCAAGATATAAGGTATTCAAGATTTTTCTCCATCTCTTTCTAGCAAAACGGCAATTTACAAGTAGTTTATATGGTCGTACTCAACGATGACGTCACGCTTGATGTCGGATCTCTCTGTCTAAACGCCTTCAAATTAACAACTTAAAATGCTTATATCTAATGTATTTCTAAGCCGATTTTAATTCTAATTTCACAGGACTGCATCTTTTTCCACGGTATTTTAATATTTAATGACGAGAAGTAAAAATTAGAATTCAGTCATCATCCCAATTCGTATGATAAACGAGGAAGCAAATCGTTTGGTGCGAGTGGGTGGATTGTCGACTACATATGGATTGGAATCCCTCACCACGTCTTGTCGTTGTATAGTGGAATGGTGCTGGTACTGCTGGTGGTATTAAGCTATGCAATTCCTCAGCTCACTCGCCGAAATGCAACCTGTAGAATACGAGAGACTTGCGACTAGACGGCGATGTTCGAGGGTCTGAAGCTTTTTTGATACAAGCGATTCATCACCGATTACGTCATTTAACCAGCTGTTCAATTATTTATTGTAAAAAATTAATAATACGTGAAATTAATTAAGTTAAATACAGTGATTGCAGTATACTAGTGTAATCATTAGGCACAAATATTTGCAAGTCCGTACGAAGAGAAGTTTTCAAGATTTGTATAAATGAAAATCTAGGTCAACCGTGACTGTCAAATTTTGAATTGGAAATCTTCGTTGTGATAAATTTATGTTATATTAACGCATAAAATTGGGCAACTTATGTGTTTTATATTTGGAAATAAAGCACGCAATTCAAATATCAATTGTACCCATCATTGGAAGTTGCGGTCACTGGCTGAGTTTCTTCACTAAAACCGGGGAAGTATTGTATTTAGTACTTAACTATTTTATAATCGTAACATAATTAAATACTCAACACAAACCTCACATTAAGTGAGACACGTCCAATAACACACCTTGGCTAAGTTGTGTTTCTCTTAACTTGACATAAAGTGGAAGTTAATGTTGAGACTTATCAACGCCTAAAGCCTCAGACACAGTACTACACTACACTACACAATAGTTTGCTTTGCTAAGTAGGTATTCTGTTATTGTACCATTAACCTCTTATTAAAAATATATGTTAATTCCATCATAATCCTAAATATTAGAGATTTTGCTGTTAGGTTAAATTTGTCCCAAACCTCTTGAGTATTGTGAAACCAGTAGGTAAACAACTTAATTTGTGTTTAATTAGTGACTGCAGTAAAATATCACTTTTATTATAATTATTATTCATTTTTAAACTTGGAATATAGTGTCCACTTTTCTATAATATTTTCTTTGTCTATCTGTCTATATCTTTGTCTGATCCCTTTTTTTCTAACCCTTTCTACTGCTGTCCCTTGATATTCTTCATCAATTTCATACTTAAGGGTTTTGTGTTTTTTAGGATTTGTACATACTTCCTGGGCTTAAAAATGTTGACCCGCAAAGCCGCTGCTCTTAGTACTGAGGCCAAACTCAAGCAAGTCCTGCACGAGCTCAAAGTAACAAAAGACTCCTATGATCAATTGTTGAGAGAAAGGGATGAAAGTGAAGTGGAAATTAAATTGAACATTGACAGAAACACTGAACTAAAAAGTGAACTGGCACTACTCCACTGTAAACACATTGAAGTGCTGGAGGAACGCGATCACCTTCACCGTACATTAGAGGATCTAGTTCAGTGTAATAATACTTATGAGCAGGCCTTGGATAGGATTGCTTATCTGGAAAGTAGTCTCAGAGAAGCAAACAAGGAAATCTCTGTACTTGAAAAATTTAGACAAAACCAGGAAATCGCTCATACAAACAGTTTATTTGAAGAGCTCACTCAGTCCCCTGGTGGCGAAAATCTTCTAGGTAATACTGTATCAAAGGAAAACAATAGTGTTGTACGTCCATGTAGTAAAAATAAGTTTAAAAAATATATTAAAATTAGCAAATTCATAGAGAAAACTCAGAAACTGATTAAAAAACAAAATTGCTTCAAAGTTAATATTAAACTTAGAAAAGAACGAGCTAGCTTGATGGATTCACTTGAGATTTTTGATGTAAAATTGAAAGAGAGCAGAGCATTCTATAACCGGAACACGAACAGATTAAATAAAATTATTGATAATCTTAATGTAAACATTGAACATTTAAACGATAAGTATTATAATGCTCAAAAACAGATTAGGGAATACATTCGGTCCTCACCAGATTTTGTATCACTATGCCAATATAATATAAATCAAACAACAGATCAGTTACCTATTGAAAATCAGTGTTTAGAGAGTAGAATCAGTCACCAATCTACAATACAGTCGCCTAATAAGGTGACTAAATCTTCTCCCAAAGGCAGTGTTCCTGATTGTGAATCCCCTGCTCAAAATAGGTACAACAACAACAATTCTACATCGAAATCAAAGATGAACTATGTTATGTTTAGTGATGAAGTTGGAAAAGGTATGGGCTGCTTATTAAACAGTCAGTTAGAGCAATCTGTCATAAATATATGTATGCCAGGCTCTTCCTTTGATGAAATAATAAATAGTATTATTAATTATGATTTTAATGACAATGACAACCTAATCATACTGTTAGGGAATAAAATTGGTGTAAATAAATATTCCCTGCAAAAACTTTTAACTTATGTTAATAATTTAAATTTCAAAAGTGTTGTAATGTTCACATTTCCCTATTGTAATAAGTTTACAACAGAGGAAAATAAGTTAATATTTAAGTTAAATTCGACATTACATACCATGGCTAGTTACAATAATAAAATTCATATTATTGACATGAATAAATTGACATGTGTGACTAATAAATTCTATTTGACCGATGATAGAATATGTCTATCTAGATATTGTATTAAACAATTAGCTTCTGTGCTAAAATTTTATTTTTTAACTTCAACCAAGAACTTGGTTGGTAACCAAAATGACAATACTTCTATTGAGCATCATACACTCAATGATAGTTTGGTATCTGTTTCAAGTAATTTAAATTAGTAAATAAGACAATAGAGGATATCTCTAGCCATGTATTGACAATAGAAGGGCCTCATTGTTTACGAATTGTTCACCAAAATATTCAAGGTTTTTCTGGCAAAGACTTAGAAATTAATTTATTTTTATCAGATGAAAATATCGACATATTATGTGTTACCGAACATTGGCTTAAAAAATATGAATTTATTACTTTTGATAATTACAGTATTGTAAGTTCATTTGTTAGACAGTCCGCAATAAGAGGTGGATCTTTAATTATTCTAAAAAATATATTTCATTATAAAGAACGCAAAGATGTAATATCACTCTCAATCGAAAGAATTATTGAGATATCGTGTGTGGAGCTTAATAATCTTATAATAGTTTGTGTGTACAGACCTCCGTCGGGCAACTATCTGGAATTTGAGGCCACTATGGAGGATGTCTTGCAAATAGTGTGTAGAAAAAATAAGAAAATAGTTATATGTGGAGATTTTAACATAAATATCTTAGATTTATCTTCTCTGTCTAATAATTTTATTAACTTATTCAAATCGTTTGATTTGCATTATTTATTCAAACAACCAACCAGAATAACACCTACATCAGCCACATGCTTAGATAATATTTTTTGTAATTGTGAAATCTTGGAATGTGCTGTAATAAGCTTTATTAACTCTGACCATAGTGGTCAATTAGCCTGTATTAAACACCATCATGTTAATTCTGAAGGTGAAATAATTTGTAGACCAATACCAAAACGTAGTTTAAGTAAATTTAAAAGGAAAATAACATCTCTAATCGCATCTCTGCCCACCATAAATAAAGATGCCAATGTCTTATACAATAATTTATTTAATTTAGTGAAAACTGAAAGTAACAACATATTTCCACAAAAGGTAATTAAACTAAACGAAAATAGGACGAAATTTAGTGACTGGGCTACACCAGGTATCTATAAGAGTAGGAGAAAGCTATATGAACTTTATTCACAAAAAGCAGCTTCCGCTGATCCTGTTTTTTTAAATTATTTTAAAAAATACTCAAAAACTTTTAAAAATGCTTGTTTGGCTGCTAAATCTCTGTACATATTTAATAAAATAAATATGTCGAAAAATAAAATTAAGACAACATGGGATATTATAAATCAAGAAACCGGGAAAGTAAAATGTTCTGGAAACTCATTCTCGTTAGAAATAAACAATTACATTATTAAGTCGGACAATGAAGTTGCCAACGCTTTTGTTGATTACTTTTCTGAAATTCCTATTATAACTACCAGTAATCTAAATTCATCTTCCAATGTGGCGGTCACCCTCCTGGAGTCAAGTGTAGATAAGTGCAACGAAACTTTGAAATTTAGCCATGTTGATTCGATAACTATCTTGAAAACTTTCCGTTTGCTTAGCAAGAAAAAGACGGAAGATCTTTGGGGCATCTCGACTCACATAATTCAGTCTATTATAAATGAAATAGCTCCTCAGTTAGCGCTAATTTTTAATACTTGTGTTGATGAGGGCATATTTCCTGATCTAATGAAATACAGCAAATTAATACCTTTGTTTAAATCTGGAGATAAAAAAGATCCCTCGAATTTTAGACCTATTTCAATATTACCAATATTAAGCAAAATTTTCGAAAAAATAATGTATAACCAGATATTAAGTCATTTATTAACAAATAAATTACTACATGGCAAACAGTTTGGCTTCACCAAAGGAAAATCCACTACTGACGCCGGAATAGCACTTCTTAAACATATTTTTGATGCTTGGGAGGGCAAGCAGGATGTAATTGGAGTTTTTTGCGATCTCTCCAAAGCGTTTGACTGTGTAAGTCATGAAACGCTTGTTCATAAACTTAAACATTATGGTTTTTCAAATGAAGCAGTAAGTCTTATTAAATCATATTTATCAGACAGATTGCAGAGAGTTGTCGTTAATAAATCGGAGTCTGCCAGTGCACCTATTCTTATGGGGGTACCCCAAGGATCAATATTGGGTCCATTACTCTTTTTAATTTACATCAATGACCTGCCTTATTACATTAAAGACTTATGTGAGACTGTATTATTTGCAGATGACACATCATTATTGTTTAAGGTTGACCGAGGGAAACAATGCTCTGACGATGTAAATAATGCTCTCTCTATAGTTCTGTTCTGGTTTACAACTAATAATTTGTCATTGAATTCTAAGAAAACGAAATGCATTAAATTCTCTTTGCCAAATGTAAGGCAGATTGATACCCACTTAAATATGAATAAGGATGTAGTTGACCTTGTAAATAACACGAAATTTTTAGGCATTACTTTAGATTCACGGTTACAATGGGACCCACATATTGAATCCTTGGCTGGCAAACTAAGTTCGGCCGCGTACGCAGTAAAGAAAATCAGGCTTTTAACTAATGTTGAAACGGCGAGATTAATCTATTTTAGTTATTTTCATAGTATTATGTCATATGGATTATTGTTATGGGGTTCGGCGGCTCATATTGAAAGAATTTTTGTGTTACAGAAGAGAGCAATTCGCGCCATTTATAATTTACGGGCTAGGGACTCACTTAGAGAATTGTTCAAAGAAATTAATATCTTAACTTTAGCCAGTCAGTATATTTATGACAATTTAGTTTATGTACACAAGCATTATGCTACATTCGTTAAAAATAGTGATTACCATAATATAAACACAAGAAATAAAAATAAGCTTGCCGTTGCAACTTACAGGCTTCATAAAACTAGTGGTTCATTTCTAGGGAGGTGTGTAGCATTTTATAATAAGCTTCCACAAAGTATCACCGATTTACCAATTCATAAATTTAAAGTTCACGTTAAAAAGACTCTCATGAACAAAGGTTATTACAAAGTGAATGATTATTTAAGTGACCACACGATATGGAATTAGCTAGACTAGTTATCAGATGTCATGTTTGGTAACAACATAATTTATTGTATAATGCTTAGTGTTAAGCTTATCATGTTTTTCTGACATTTTAAGTGTATGTAAGCATACTTACTGAATGTATTTTATAATTTTCAATGACTATGTAACAGAACCAATATTGTAAATGGCGATTTAAAAGAGGAGATAAAAAATTTGACCTTTCGAGTTTCTTGCCTGTTCTTCTCGAGAAGGCCTCCCAATTTCCGAACAGGTGTAGAATCAACTTTTTTTTTTTTTCATTCCTACTTGTATTTGCAGACATCCTGATTATATTCAGGATGTATGCACATACAAGGTTAATATGTTTCCTTTAAATTAGAATGTGTTGCTGTGTTTTGACGTCAATAAGTGCCTGTAAAGGCCTATGTTGAATAAAGATTTTTGAATTGAATTGAATTGAATTGATCAATTTTCTAGCACGCTTGTTTATGGAGTCCAAAGCTTCGAGCTGGTATCGAGCTGAGCCATCCCACAGGTGGGAGCAGTACTCCATACAGGAGCGAACCTGAGCCGTGTAGCCGCTCAGTAAATGCCGTGAGGCAAAAAAATTGCGGACTTTCGCAAGGATACCCAATTCTTTGGAAGCGGTCTTTATATATCCTCCGATGTTCAGTTTAGATGATTGTTGCATACCAAGGAGTTCGAGGTGGTCGGCTATTTCAACAGGTGCATTCCGGAAAGTGGGAGCCAAGTTGAAAGGGCTCATTTTAGCGGTGAAGAGACACGCCTGCGTCTTTGAGGAATTGAACGCAACTAGATTTTTATCACCCCAATCACCCCAATCGGACACAGTTTGGAGAGTCGCGTTTGTACGCGGAACCATTACCTCGCATTACATCTATTACCTATTCTTCTTTTTTCTTTTCTTTTTTCTTCTAAAAAACGTCGTCCCACACTAGGATTTTTTCCTGTATCGTGGGTTCAGTTACAAACATAGAATATCACATTCACATACGCTCAGACCGGAACAAATTTCTGTAGGCCATACAAAATATTTGTCCCGTATGGAAATCGAACCCGTGGCCCGTTGCACAGTAGGCGATCACTCGACCTCTGCGCTAACAGTGTCGTCGACTTTAAATCTGTGTGGCAGAGGTTCAATCCGGTGTAGAGCGTTACTTTTTCACATAGATTTGTTTTTTTTTATTATTTTAGTTGGAGTAAAGCGTTATTTTTTCATAGATTTGTTTTTTTGTTTTTTTTTGTTTTTTTTTATTAATTTGTATTTTTTATTTATAATTTTATTTTCAGAAGAAAAAGATTTAAGTTAAGATTAAAAACCCGATTTTAATACCCTAAATCGAATAAGTAAGTAATTTTCGAGAGTTTTCAGTTAAATCTTTTAAATAATCGATTTTTTTCATTATACAAAGATGAGCTGTGCTCGCGAACTACGTTTCACTTTTAGCTCAACTATCAAAAATTTCTGGAGAGGGAGAGGCTTATCATCTAGGGGTATAAAAATAGCCTATACGATCTATTCTCAGACCAACCTACCAAAATACACAAAAAAAAATCCGTCAAGCGTTTCGGAGCAGCTCGATAACAAACAAACACTATGACACGTATAAAAATTGTTATAGCACAGTGTTTGTAATCGAACTCCTCCGAAACCCTTGACATAATATTTTCGAAAGCGATGTGTGTTTAGGATAAGGAAAAATCGAAATTATTAGCGCTTATAGACTCTGAAACATCGGTTTGTTTCAGAAATCGTTGACATCCATTCCCATGACTCACTGGAAATCCCGCCAGACATCGTGTGATGTACAACAATCAAAAGTCTATACAGCGAACGTATCAAAGGCAGTATCCAGACCAAGAATAATGACTCCTCACAATGGCTCGACAGACATGCCGTATTATTAGTCTGCAATAAATCGAGCTTCATCAAATAGATCATCAATTCTAATAACTGCCACACTACAAAAGGCTTGTGTGCGAATAATTAAGTTACAATAGTATTTAGATGCGTATCTACTTTCTATTAGTTGGCGAGATCGGTCGGCACTATCGGTTATATTATGTGTTGTGCAAGGTATGAGTAGATGGACAGTTATTTGGTCATCACGGGTCGGTAGATAGTCGATTGCTGTGGTTTTTTGATCTCGTTCCAACCTTTTGTTAAATTGATCAAAAATATTAGGTATGTACATGATAAGAATATCACTACCTATACTTACATGAATAGGTACTTACTATATACCATATAGTAAGTACCTATTTAAATTTAAGCGACGCTACTGAGTTTTTGATATTTCGAATAGGGTTTGTTAAATAAAGGATTCTATTGTGGAAAATGCGCCGAAATTAAATTATGTGTTTGTATGAAATCACAAAATTATTTGACACAAGTTAGTATTTTTGCCGAATATGCTAATAGGTACTTTTAGGACAACCAATATTGCTTGTTTGTCTAAAGAATGACCATTTTATTGAGCAAAAAGTGATATTTCAGTGTGTTTTCAGTATAACAATAAATCTTTATTGAATTTTTCAAATAATAAAATTAGTCAATTTATAGATTTATCAGTACCTACGTTGTTGTAGTTTGGTATCGTATTTTTACAGAAATCTTTTGAATCGTGTATGTATCTATCTATAGATACAAACTCTTATGTTGGTACTGAAGTTCCTTTCTCTGACAAAAAATACATGCGCACTAGAAGCTTTTGTACTAAATACTGCAACTTCGCATGTATTTTTTATGTGTGGAATTTTTTAAGATGTTTGCCGGCACTTTTAGGTACGTCCCCACCGAGGGGCTCGAGCCTACCCTATGTAAGGGTGATGTTGCGGCGTCCAGCCTTCGTAGCTAAGTCTATGCCTGACATCATTTGACGAGTATTATTGACGGACGATGACAGACGGATTTATTATTGAGACTAAGACAAAGTAGGATCAGACACAATTTAGGACTTTTCTTTTGCAAATATTAAAACTGTGTTTTATTGACGACGACAAAGACCGAACAAAGTGGTCCTTCGAGCCGGATTATTGAGATGTCCGATTTCATCTGTAGACTTCATGGTAGCCAAACAATTTTGAATGTGTGTTGCGAATTCGATCAAACTATTTATGTCGTCATGGCGTATGTCACGGAAATGGCGAATTTTATGCAACATAATCTCAATGACATATTCTGGTCTACCGAAACGTAACTTGAGCGTGTTCATAGTGCTGTCCAAATTCGTAGCGCTCACCAGCAGGGCGGATACCGCGTCTCGTGCTCGCCCTTTTAAGCAACGGGAGAGACGTGCGATGTTTTCATCATTACTGTAACCACATAGTCGTGTCGTCGAATTAAACTGACTGTAGAAAAGAGGCCACTCTTCTGGCTCGCCTGAGAACGGCGGGAGCTCTTTGGTACAGGTCTGGCGGGCCATAAGATTGCGTAACTCTTTCTCGAGACTAATGTGTGGGTGATTTTGTGGTTCGGCCGAAACATTGTGCTCTTTGTAATGATGACAATTCTTTGCTATAGATAAATTAGGGTCCGTACCTGATAACTTCGCCGTAATGGCTGGTGGCGATGGTGGTCGTGATGGTAATATGAGCTCGTGATCTCTGTCTTCCAGTAGCGCTTTCGTTTCTATCGCTAGTTTTTCCGTCAACAAGCGCCTATCTATTTCCGCGAGTTTCTCGGCGGTCTCCTGCAGTTGTCGCAGTCTTTGAGATCTCACAGTGGACGTTGTACTCGAAGCCGATTGCTGCGATGGGCTAGGCGATGTCGCGCGGCTACCTTGGATAGAACGTAAGTCTTGTCCCTCCGTCTCGGTGGCTGCATTTGTCGTCGTGGCCATCGCTTTTGTCTGACTTCTTGTTTTCACCATGGACCAGGTCGTTAACTCGAAGGACCACTTTACCTGTACCAAAGAGCTCCCGCCGTTCTCAGGCGAGCCAGAAGAGTGGCCTCTTTTCTACAGGTGGTCGTAGTGGCGTATGTCACGGAAATGGCGAATTTTATGCAACATAATCTCAATGACATATTCTGGTCTACCGAAACGTAACTTGAGCGTGTTCATAATGCTGTCCAAATTCGTAGCGCTCACCAGCAGGGCGGATACCGCGTCTCGTGCTCATTTGGTGTCAGCGGTAAGTCGTCGTCGTGGTCAATAGGTACATACGTCAGTGGTCGACTATTCACAAAGCTTTCGGCCTCAGCCAGCAGGGTCTGAAGAGTTTGCTCGGTGGGAGCTCTATCCTTTAATGTAGCACGCAGAGAGGTCTTAATGCTCCTTACCAGTCTCTCCCAACAGCCTCCCATATGAGGGGAGTTGGGAGGGATAAACTTCCACTCGATGTTTCGCACACTACCGAACTGCAGTAAGCGCTCTCTGTCTATCGCCTGAATCGAAGCCTTCAGCTCCCGGTTGGCGCCACGGAACGTCGTGGCGTTGTCACTGTAGATTACAGCAGGGCAGCCACGTTTGGCAATCAGGCGACGCAAACTTAAGATGACGGAACTTGTTGTCAGATCGCTTACCAGATCCACATAGACAGCACGTACAGTAAGGCATGTGTAGAGAGCCGCCCATCGCTTTTCATGTCTTCGACCCACCTTTATTGTCATGGGACCAAAGTAGTCGAGTCCCGTAATACTAAACGGACGCTGTCCCTCCTGAAGTCTGAAAGGAGGCAGCTGACCCATGAGTGGCGGCGAAGTCTTAGCCCGGTTATTCTTACAGACCTGGCAGTCATTCCATGTTCTTTTTACAGCATTGCGGCTACTTAGGACCCAAAACCGCCTTCTTACCTCATTAAGGACTCGCTCGCGTCCTGCGTGCACGGAGTCACTGTAATACTTCACCCGAAAAACGCCTTTGTCAAGCTACTATTGATGAAGCCTATTGTGGAAGCGCTGTCAGACCAACTGACAGTTGGTGATATTGTCATAGTGGCAGATGATCAGCTGCCGAGGGCGCAGTGGCCACGTGGACGTATTGATGCCGTGTACCCAGGTAGAGACGGACAGGTGCGAGTTGCAGACGTAAAGACAGCGCAAGGACTTTACAGACGACCGGCGACTAAACTATGTAGACTGGACGTCCGCCATTTAGTTTGAGTATCAGCCTCCTGATACTGGGGGTGGGAATGTTGCGGCGTCCAGCCTTCGTAGCTAAGTCTATGCCTGACATCATTTGACGAGTATTATTGACGGACGATGACAGACGGATTTATTATTGAGACTAAGACAAAGTAGGATCAGACACAATTTAGGACTTTTCTTTTGCAAATATTAAAACTGTGTTTTATTGACGACGACAAAGACCGAACAGGTGAGTAGGCCTTAGTCAAACCACGCTGGCCCAGGATTGGTCGACTTCACATACACCATTGAATTTCTTCGCGGATGTACACGTATGAAGGTTGCCTCACAATGTTTTCCTTCACGTCGTAGGAACGTCAGACAAATGTACATATGAAATTGGAAAACGAAAAACACATTGGTACATGGCAGTCTCGAACCCGGACCTCCCGATTGGAAGGCAAATGCCGGGTCCACAGCGCCACCGACGACACTCTAGCGTCACCTAATAGGTATACGGAAATTCCAAATGACATTTTGTAGTGACATTAATTATGATTGATATTTTAGTTAATTCTAACGAGATTGTAACATTTAATTTGTATTTGACTCATAATATGTGTATTTTTGACCCATGATTGTGTTGTGTTTGTGTGTTATTTGACCTAGCTAGTTTATTTCTGACATTTGTATTTTTTTGACATAGGTATTCTTTTATTGTGTAGTATTGACATTTTCTATGAATTGCTATTAACATTTTGATTTGCCCATACAATTTAATAACGATGGAATAAGACACTATAATTGGTCACAATGGTGTTCTAGCATATAAACATGCTAGAACACTGTTGGCTGTTGTAATGGCTGTAAGTTTATAATGTAGTTACAATAATAATAAATAAATAATAGGTATAAACTATTTATTTGTCGTAAACTACTGCAAAAATTCTAAGAGACATAAATGCTAATATGATTTAGATATCACGTAATATTGCAGTATATAGGCTCCATCGATGTAAATAAACCTACGCATTTTTGATTCGATAATTACAGAATAAATTTGAATAATAAACGTCACCATTGAATCTCTAAATACGTACCTATTGTATTGACACGCGGTAATAATTTGAATAACAAACAAATGAAACTCAGAACTGGAACTATAAATGAATAGCTTGTATCAAACTAGGTACCTATTGGTCATCTTAGAAATGAAAGCAGTCGAATGAATGACAATTTCAGTAAACAGGTATATTATCATTGAATGGCCGATCTAGTTAATTGTCCAGCGATATATAATTGCGCGATTTTGCATAAACATATTATAATGTTGCAAGTATTACCTATGTACTCGTCGTATTTAGGACGTCGCTCGGGGCGGGATTGTTCTTCAGAATTTAAAGGACATTTGGACGTTTGACATATGACTTGATGAGCCATTCTCTTTCAATAGCACTTTGTTTCTTGTTCTTCCACAAGTACCTACATGTCACCTGTCACTGCATTAAGGTGACAACCAGAGAAAGTAATTTTGTTTGTATTAGTACTCCTACTTTTGTTGAAATCTGCCGATTTGTTAACGCCTAAACGGACTTAACTATTTTAGTTGGTCCATGACTATACATAATCATCTGTTGAAATTGAGGAGGATTTTTTAACTCTTTAAATGGCTATAAACTTCGCTCAAGAAGCCGATTTTTGGGCTGTCTGTCACCCCGCTGAGCCAGAACGAGTTGTTGGGGAATATATCTCTTCTCCACCGTGTCATACTAGGTTGACCGATATCTTGACTAGCGAGGGAGAGTCTGTACCAGAGTCGACCGCTTGGGTACCTCCGTCTTGCCTATTTCTGCCGCAAAGCAGCAGTGCTTGCATTGCTGTGTTCCGGTTTGAAGGGTAAGATATGGCAGTGAAATTACTGGGTACCGTGACTTTACATCTTACGTCAGAAGTTGGTAACGTACACTGTGGTGCTTGTGGGGGTTGCAGTTTTGCTGCGAATCTCACAAGAGCCACATGTATCATATGTAGATGACTGTTACCACTTACCATCAGGTGGACAGTGTGCTTGTTTGCCAGCTTGGTTTTAAAAAAAAATCTTGAACACGTCCATCTATCTTACTGGATGTCAAAAAAATATTATTTCTTACTTACCTCAATCTACGCTTCCTCTAAAATGCTTATGTAGAGTAATGATTCTCAAACGTTTATTTATGGTCCCAAAAATGAATTTACAAACTGAAGAGTGAACATTTCCTGACGATCCATTAATGATATTATTACTAACAAAAAAATCTAATCGGCGTAATCCTACCTAATAGTCAGAGAAGACTAAAGACGTGGGTAGGACTTGCACGTGCGGGGAGAGTCCCACACACGGCAGTCGATCAGCCATTAACCAGTATGCTATGTAGTTTGCGTTCCAATTCATAAAAAAAACCATTCCCAATTTAATCATCACAAAATCGAATTCCAATCTGTACAACATTTTAATGACGAGTAATGTGTTTTTAGTAATTAAATAGCTAAGTATTAATTATCTAGCGAGATAGCTAATTAATAACAATACTTTTTGCCATTTTCAGGCACCTGCGATGGGGTACGTCGAGCACAGCGCAGAAAGGTATGTACTTATATTGATTTAATCTCATTGACCAACTACTAACATTATTTACGTCACAATAAGTTTGACGACACGGTTCGATTCCCGTACGGGACAAATATTTTGTATGGCCTACAGAAATTAAAGAAAGAATCCAGTTATGTTCCATTTAGTAAAAAACTAAAATAATTTTTAAAATGCTATTATGCTTTAAATGAATTTTTCGCATAATCACAGTTTTATATAAATGTTTTGTTGTGATAATGAGCTGATTTTGTTTCATTCATTACGATAAGTTATTTTTGCGATTCCTGTAAAAGGCGACCAAGTCCCTAAGGACGTACCTAGCCTTATCATCAATTTATAGACTTGGTTGGCAATAAAGAAATTGAATTTAAATTTGTTCTGGTCTGAGCATGTGTGGTATGTGCATGTGCTTAGAATAATAACGTTATTATTCTAAGTGCATGTGATATTCTATGTTTGTAACTGCACCCACGACACAGGAGAAAATCCTAGTGTGGTAGGAAGTTTTTTTTAAATCATCCACAGTTGAGCAAGCTTAACGCAAACAAAAGACGCCAATAGAGACTCGTCTGTGCTCAATTTCTACTGATTTTTGTATCGTATTCCAAAATTCTATATAATTTAATGGTTCTAATATTAAATATTTAAAAAATGCAATTATAGTATTGGTTGTCGTAGCCTGTTTGATTTTCATCGAAAACGATTTGTATTTTTGATTTTCAAACCAGCCACTTTAGGATACAATACCATTCTCCCAATTGTGGTTCTATGAGAACAAAACTTATCACAAATAAAAAACCAATATACCTAAATGCGTTTCAGGATAATTCCCGCTCATCTGGTCTTTACACGCCTGAGCCAAGCGCTGAGAGTCTACAAGCTATCGCGCAGGCGATGGGAGCGGCCGGGTTCGAGCACAACGCCGAGGGACGCACGCTAGTCAAGCGGCTAACACCCGCAGACTCTCAGCCCGACTTAGACGTGGTTGAACACCAAGGTATGTCTATGTGACACGTACCAATACTACCACAAAATGTCTGTAATGTCGAACCTTTTTAACTACATCTAGCACGCTTCTCAAGCGGTTGATACCGGCACTCTCATAGACGTGGTTCTTGCTACATATATTGATCTGTGACGTGGTTGAACACCAAGGTATGTCTATGTGACACGTACCAATACTACTACAAACAAAATGTCTGTAATGTCGAACCTTTTTAACTACATCTCGCACGCTTCTCAAGCGGTGTTTACACGCAGACTCTCAGTCCGATTTAGACGTGGTTGAACACCAAATGTCTATGTGACACCCATCAACACTACTACAAAATGACTGTAATGTCGAAACTTTATAACTACATCTAGCACGCTTGTCAAGTGGTTGATACCGGCAGACTCTCAGCCCGACTTAGACGTGGTTGAACACCAAGGCATGTCTATGTAACCCATACTAATACTACCTACAAAATGTCTGTAATGTCGATCCTTTATAACTACATCTAGCACGCTTGTCAAGCGGTGGATACCCACAAATTTTCAGTGCGAATTTGACGTGGTTGAATACCAAGGTATGTCTATGTGACACGTACTAACCACGTACCAAAATGTGTGTAATGTCGAATCTTTATAACTACATCTAGCTAAAAAAACTACTAGTCGGACTTCGACTTTGATAACAATTTAATTTGATTGATACTGGTATTGATAACGTTTGATATCAACAAAAGTATAACATGTACAATTTTCTCGTTGTGATCACTTCAATTTAAGCACTAGATAGGTAGATGATTGTGGCACAATCATCTCATACCAAGGGTGGCACAAATTACGGTATAATTGATTTAAAGAGCATCGTTTCGAAGCACCTGATATCAAACTGAATGAGATGCCATATGAATGTACATCATTGCATCTTTATTGCTGAAAGTGGCAGATAAGCAGACGGCCCCTGATGATAAGCGGTAACCGCCGCCGACATGGACTTCGTCAATGTCAGGGGCACCACCAAGTCGCTGACTCCTTTGAATTGTATCTTTCGAAACCTCACTTGAACAGGGACATGTCGTAGCGTTCGAGAAACAGCAGTGGAAAGATCGTTTCAGACTCATTTTACAGTTTCTTATCGAGTTTCCCTTTAAGTAGTCTAGACACTTGTATTGGGAATAACTCGCTACTTCCCTTATGGCAACTAAACTTATGCGAACTTAATTTTGTCATGTCGCGATCGTTGTGAATATGAGCGCTAAAAGCGAACCGTAGCTACAAGATAGCTAAACGAGTATCACTTAAGTTTCAGTAAAGCATCCGAACGTTTCTTACAACCTAATGGTGGCAAACTATCGAAAAATAGCTAACATATTCGGAAAATTGATTTCTCATTATGCATTTCAAAATCAATTTACCGGCTTTGCGATTACCAAACTAAACCAAAAACACTTAAATCATCCTCGCGAACAGAAACGGTCTAATATATTAACATACGATAATTGTTTTCAGGGGTTATTGGAAAAGCTGGAGTTGACTTCCCCGCGTTCCCGAACATACCCAACACTGGTTTCAATTGCAAGAACGTACCCACAGGATACTACGCTGATTTGGAAACAGATTGCCAGGTAATAAGTCATTCATTTTTACATAAAATTCCCACTTCTCTTATACCTAGGTCGTTATTACTAGACCGCCTCCTTCACTCGTACGACTAACGTGTTCTTTGTATATTTTACTAGGGAATTTTTTTTTTATCTGTTAGTTTACTCTCATAGTTGGTAATAAACTGATCTGATGTTCGCTATGAGTGTAGCATGCGGCATACGACGAGCAAAAACATCGATTAAGGAAGATGAAAATAGCCATTCGGCTTAAATATCGATTTCGAGATTTAAATAATGTTGTGGGTTTTTTTTCCAGGTATTCCACATTTGTGACACATCTCGCAAAATCTCGTTCCTGTGTCCAAACGGTACCATCTTCAGCCAGTCCCACCTCATCTGTGACTGGTGGTTCAAGGTGGACTGCGCCTCCGCCCCCGCACTGTACGAATCCAGCGCCGAATACTACTCCAATGAACAGAAGAAGACTCAGAAGATATCACAATCATTAACGAAGAATCCCGACCTCCAACAGTTGGGCACTAATTCTAATATTCGAGCCGAGTCCCGAAGAACTTCAGTTAATATTCCAAGCACTACAGAACGTTTACTTAGACACAAACAAAGGCTCCAAGGAGACGCACAACTGAGCAGTTCGAAGGCAACAGCTAGAAGTTTCCAAGCACTCTTTGAAACTACCAACTACAATCCAACACAACGAACCCAAGCAACAACTGCAATCGAAAGAAGAAGAAAAAATTTGGTACAACTGATTGCAAATAACTTTGGCAATGGTAAAACGAAAACACCCATAGCCACGTATTCGGAGGGACCTGTTTACAAGCCCACAACGGCAACTCCTCCGATCGACTACAACAGCGTCAGAGAAATGCAGGTCGCTGCAGAAAGTGCGTCGTTTGCAGCCAATAACAATAACAGACAATTTCTGAACGATTACAACAACAAAAATTTCCGGCCGTATCCAGTTTACACTCCTAACATTCCAACAAGGCCGCACAAAACTAAAAACAACCCTAACTTAACTACTTTATATGACTTCCGTGATAAGAGTTTGGATCAAGTAAATAAAGCAGAAGAAACATCCACCAAGCGTTCGACTTTAGTTCCCTATTCCAAAACGTATACCACACCCTTCCACTACAAACGAGACCCTTACACTCGTCCTGGAGTTTCATTGTTAAAAGATTTCCTAGAAAGAGAACGAAATAAGACTATAGCTACAACAACAGAAAAAATCTCCTACGCTACTGATAGAAGCGACTTGTTCGAAACTCCAAAATCCTATGAAAACAAGGTAACAATAGAAACTAAAGATACTTTTGAATCTGCCACTAAAATACCCCTTACTACAAAGGCCTTTAGCACAATCGATACGTCAACATTACCTGCTGAAAGATTAGAGTCTTATACAAATCACATCACCCAAGTAACTACTGAACCTTATCAAGAAAGGAGAGAAAGATTAATTCGAAAATTAAATTTGGGTACACTGGGTTTAGCCCCAACAACAGAACCAACTGTTTCTACAACAGAAAAGTACTATGGAGACAAACCAAATCGACCAGGGCTTGTAGTCCCACCATCGTTGACTCCTAAAACTCTTCACAGTTTGGCTATCTACTACGCAACAGCTTTAGATAATCTTTCTACGACGACTCAAGAAGAAACAGATACAACGCCAGCTTTTGATCAGTATGAAACTATTGGGGATGAATTGCCGGGTCTTTTCAGTCGTCACACCATCAATAAGTACAGTCATCTTTTTGGTCATGGGTCTCATAATTCTGAACTGTTGGATGACGTAAAATTAGATCCCAACGGTACATACAATGAACTTGTAGATGACTTAAGTGTCCAACAGAGCCAAAACCCTTTTGCAACATCACCTCAAATTAGAGAACTAGCACAAGTTTTCACCCATGCTCTTTCCGCTTACCTGCAAGATCCGGTGCAGTTTAGAAAAGTACTTTCAGATATAAGACCAACGCCGCCTTCGTTTACGGATATTTTATCTACAGATTATAGTTTTAATACAGAACCAACAACAACTGTGAACGAAGATGATGAAGAGATTTTAGGATTCTCAGATGACATTAAATCTAGGCCTTCATTATCTTCTCTTAGAGATGGAAAAGCTCTGAATTTAGTTACAGAAAATAAAGTAACGGAAGTGCCAATTACTACACACAGGCCTTATAGCCCAGAAACTTTTTCCACTGCGTACACTGCATATTCACCTGTGACACCACACAATCCCTTCAAGTGTTGTGCTAGGATATCAGCATCATACACATCACCATCTACTCCAATATCATCTTCTACAACACCTATTCCATTCACAAACACAGTAGCCGCTAAAGTAAATACTCTTTCAAACAACATATTTAATGAAAAGCTTGTGTCCACTACAGAAAATAGTTACGCTGTACCGAAATATGGTGGCTTCCAAAACAACACGAATAATGAATCGCCTTATGGAAACGAAGTAAGCTCTAAATATGCTCAGCCATTGAATGAGTACGTGGCAGTTACTAACTTACCAACAGCATGGGGTGTCGATGTATCAGCTTCAACCACACCCAGCACTACTACATCGGAGAACACATTTGAAAGTAAAAAAATAAAAACTACCACGGAGTTTCCAGAAACCACACCCGTCTATTTTACTGAAACTGATAGCATTGAGCTAGAAAATGAAGAGGAATTACAGAGGGCACACAGTCAATCATTCCTCCCTTCGCAAACAAATACTTTGCGGCAAGGAAAACAGCTCTCGCTCAACTCATCCAAAATTACAGTGAAAAAGCCTTCTGAAGATCTTGAAGCTCCAACTTTGCCTGATAATGAAATCACTACGGCACAAACTACACCACAGTCTACCACTCTTAGAATCGAGGAGTCTCAGGCTAGCACAACTTTATCCCCGATCATTAGCAGTGTCTTCACATCTCCTGATAGTAACAAAAATACAAATCAGTTCCAATGGCATGACACATTTAACGTTTGGCACAGCACAGTCATCGATCCAATTACTCTCAATGATGGTTTAAGCCCCAACCAGCCCGAAGTGTCTTCACAATTTGCTCAACAAACAAATGCGTGGGTAGCAAGCACTACTTTTGCGCCAATCACTGAACCCGCAATGACTACAGAACAATCTGTATCATCGTCGACGATCAATGTTGACATCAATACAGCCGACAATACCAATGACTTACGATTTGGAAGATTACTAAGAGATCATACTTCCACTGAACCATCACAAGACTTATCAGCAATAACTGACACTGTAGTTGAAAAGGCAAAAGAAATAATGGGCGGTATGAATGCAACGACCACTGAGAAACTCATGAACGTAATGAAGAAAACAAAATCAAAAACCGTTAAGAGATTGATTCTTCTTTTAGTCCAAACTTGCGACGACGACCACAACACAACAGCTGAGGCATCTAAAAAAGCTTTACTAGAAGCACTTATGGCCGTTTCACAAAAAGATATGGAAGAAATAGCGAAGGAAGAACAGGGTGATGTTCCAAAAGCTACAGCGGATTACACGTTTGTTCAGTCTTCAAACTATCAACGCAACGATTTTGAGAATAAAGATGAGACTAATCCTGCTCTCATTGAGAGGAGAGGTAAAAGTATAAGTTTTGAGCCGAGCGTTGTGAACTCTCTATCGAACCCATCTACAACCGAAGCAACAAGAACAACAGAAGGTGTGGAGCCAACAGAAGTAAATATTGAAACTACTGCATCACCGACCAGGACCACACACACAATCCGCAGGGGAACGAAAAAATTTTATTCTAGAACTACAGCTGGACCTGTATCTACCACAGCACGAATTGATAGTCCGAGAGCAGAGGCCAGAACATTAATACAAGAGCAAGATTTAAAAGGAGTGTCAGATACTAGAGCCTTAGAATTATTAAGATCTTTATATACAATCGCAGCGCGGTGGGGTTGAAAATTGAAAGGATTTGTTAGTTTTTAATTGGTTTCGTCATTTATGTTTGGGAAATGTTTGATAAAAATCCTTTGTGAAAATGGCATCTTAGTCAAGTTTATAAATAAAATAATATAAAATGTATATACCTAGTTCCAAATCATATCCCAGACAAAAATGCTTGTAGCTAAATTTTTATGTGATGTTTGTAGATATTTTTCATTTATAAATAATGCCAATTAGATTTTAAGGACATTGCTTTCTAGACTTTCGATTCCTGTTATAAAATTATTAAGAAACAAAATAGTTTAGGTCCCTGGTGTATGTTTACTTTGTATTCATGTTACGATGTTAACTTATTGTTATGTTTTAAAAAATTAAGACTTATATCCTAGACTTCGTAAGGAAATATATGTAATTAAAGTAAAATGTTTTAAATGTTTAATAATGATTTTTCTTATTTTTAAGGAAAAACTATCTGAAACTGAGTTACCTACATTATTATTACGTCTAGATTTAAATATTATTAAACTGCCACATTTAAATGTATAAATATACTTGTAAGTAATCTACATTTAGATTGTATAAATATGTTAAGATTTTTTACAATAAATTTTATTTAAAAATATTCATTAATCGTTTCATTACCAAGCCATTTGCATCTAAGTATAAATTCGATGATTTAAAAAAATTGTAAATAATATAGAAGAGATCTTGGATTTTATCTCACCTAGCATGACTACCGAAATACGATATGATAAAACGATATATCGATATGAACTGTTAAAAACAGTTGTATTATTTAGCTATCTTTAAGTTTTGAGTATGATTTGTTTATTAATGTTGTTATTTTGGGTATTACAAATATATAGTGTCGATAAAATTTCAAGGAAGCCATTATATGCAACATATCTTGACGGTTCACATCGATTTATCGTTTTATCATATCGTGTTTCGATGTTCATATTACGGAGGTTGGAGTGGCGATAAATAGGAAGACGGAATTTGTCTCTATAAGCCCCGATGTCTCAATGCATCATTGGCCTGCACCAACCAAAAAAGGAAAAATAGTAAATAGAGAATAAGGAGAAAGAAAAGAAACCGTGATAACTATGTATCAAATGTCAGTCCAATATACATTCAATCATTTAAAATAGGTCAGTCTGTTAAGTAGTTACGATTTCCTTCTATATTGTAAAATGGTGAAAACGAAACTATTATGTCTCGTTTGCACCATTAATAGTGCAAATAAGACAAAGTAGTTTCGTTTGCACCATTGATGGTGCTGGCCAATGGTGCAAATGAGACATCGGGCTATAGACTAGGTATTCGAGTTCCAACAATCTTAAATCTGATTGTTGGAACTCGAATAATACTTTGAATACATTGAAAACACATTGTTACGGTGAGAAGCCTCTGTAATGGTGATTTACGCTATGTCAGGAGAGCTCAAAAACTCTATCACACCCGAGCCAAGCAAAAGACAGGGAGTTAAACTAAGACACTTTTTCAAATTCAAATTCAAAAATCTTTATTCAACTTAGGCCTTTACAGGCACTTATTGACGTCAAAACAAAGCAAAATATTTTAATTTAAAGGAAACATAAATTTAACCTTGTATGTGCATACATCCTGAATATACCTACTCAAGATGTCTGCAAATACAAGTAGTAATGAAAAAAAAAGTTGAATCTACACCTGTTCGGAAATTGGGAGAGCCTTCTCGAGAAGAACAGACAAGAAACGCGAAAGGTCAATTTTTTTTATCTCCTCTTTTAAATCGCCATTTACAATTTTGGTTTTGTTACATAGTCATTGAAGGTTAAAAATGCTTACATACACTTAAAATGTCAAAATAAGTTAAAATACAATAAATACAATAAATTATGTTGTTACCAAACATTTGATAACTGATTCTAATTCAAAATCAGTGTAAGTTCTTTTCTGCCAACAACATAATTTGATAACATCAATAGCTATACACAACAACACGATTATTGACATTATAACGAATAACTTCATATTAACACCAGGCATTGGCATCATTTAAATAATCGTTGACTTTATAATATCCTTTACTCATTAGTCTTTTTTACATGAGCTTTAAACTTATGAAGAGGCAAGTCAGTTACACAATGTGGAACTTTGTTATAAAAAACTTTTTAAAAAAAGCAAGCTTTTATTTAAATGCCCTAAAAAGAATAAAATATTTTTTTCGTTTAAAACTTTAACTATCAACGTATAATGTTATTACACAATATATCTGATAAGAAAGCTTGTCGCTAGATTTAAGGACCTACTCGTAAGTATTTAGTTTACTTGTTTATCTAGGTGCTCAAATAAACTCGCGACAAGCATTTTTATCAGATATATTATGTAAATAGCTGTGCCCGCGAACTACGTTTCGCCATCAAAATGCTTAAAACAGTATTTAGTTTTTTCCTCCATTTTATCCACAATGATACAACTTTATTCTGTCTTTCATGAGCAGCGGCCATTTCGAAATTAGGACAATTTTCGTAGGTTCGTAATGCTCTAGGTACTCTTCAGGGCCATTCATTTAATACCCATATTGCTGGGTTTGAAAACGATCTTTTATCCATTTTATTGAGCGGCGGCCATGTTTAATTTAGGGCAATTTTCCTAAGTTCATAATGCGCTACTCTTTGAGCCCTTTTATTTGATACCCATATTGCTAGGTTTGGAAACGAACTTTTATCCACCTTTTTTAAGCAGCGGCTATGTTGAATTTATGTCAATATTGCTAGGTTCATAGTGCTTTACTAATCAAAGCCTTTCATTTGATACCCATATTGCTCGGTTTGAAAACGAACTTTTATCCATTTTTTTTAGCGGCGGCCATGTTTAATTTAGGACAATTTTCCTAAGTTCATAATGCTCTACTCTTTGAGGCCTTTCATTTGATACCCATATTGTTAGGTTTGGAAACGAACTTTCATCCACCTTTTTTGAGCAGCAGCTATGTTAAATTAATGTCAATTTTGCTAGGTTCATAGTTCTTTACTCGTCAAGGCCTTTCATTTGATACCAATATTGCTGCGTTTGAAAACGAACTTTTATTCTTTTTTTTAGCGGCGGTCATGTTGAATTTAGGTCGATTTTTCTAGGTACCTGATGCTCTACTCTTCAAGGCCTTTTATTTGATACCCATATTGCTAGGTTTGGAAACGAACTTTTATCCACCTTTTTTGAGCGGCAGCCATGTTGAATTTATGTCAATGTTGCTAGGTTCATAGTGCTCTACTCATCAAGGCCTTTCATTTGATACCCATATTGCTGGGTTTGGAAACGAACTTTTATCCGGTTTTTATTTGAGCGGCGGCCATGTTGAATTTTAGGCGATTTTCCTAGGTTCATAATGCTCTACGCTTTAAGGCCTTTCATTTGTTAGCTACGAGTATATTGCTAGGTTTGGAAACGAACTTTTATCCACCTTTTTTGAGTGGCAGCTATGTCGGCGAATTTACGTTAATGTTACATTAGGATCAAGAGTCCCGTACGTAAATCTACGCGTAACCCAGAATCATTGCAGTCAGATATTTTTTTTATTTATCAATATTAATAAATTACTTTTAATAGTTTTAAATGGATGAAAGAGTTTGATTCCTTAGTCATAATGTAAAAACATATAACACCTTTCAAAATACCTTGAAAAGGGTATCTTCATTTTTCAACATTTCAAACATTTCAAAAATTGTACCGATTTTGGGAAAATTGGTCAAGAATAATTAAACCAACCTACAAATTTTATATTTGTGACCTGATATTGTCATAAAAATGCTTTATGCATTGGTTGTATGGCTTGATCCTTTTGCCTTACCACCACGGTACTACATAAGAAAAAAACTTCTTGGTTGGCGAAATCAGCCAATAACAGAAAAGATTTTTCAGAAATGGGCACAGCCAATAACTGAAAAGATTTTTTTGCGCTATGTACAGATTTGTCAAAATAATTTCACGTGCGCCATGTTGATTTTCTACATACCTAACATCGAAAATTTTATATGGTATTTTTTGACTAAAAACAAATGAAATTATGCCTAATGTTCTTCCGGAAAATTCTAAGCATTGTGGTGTAAGCCATATCAAATTCTGCCCAGTAGTTTCGGAGATCTTTCCGGACAAACAGACAAACAAACAAAAATTTTTTTTTAAACTATCGTGTTCTACTAATGATTTTAAGGCGACCTGTGTATTTATTTTTTCTTAATATTTCGCAATTATAGATTTTTGTACCCCTACGATTTTATTATATGGAGATAACATTATAAGTTAATAGTAAAAGTTTTAAACTAAAAATTTATTTTATTCTTTTTAGGGTATTTAAATAAAAGCTTGCTTTTTTTTAAGTTTTTTACTTCTATCTAACACAGAATATATAATAGTACTTTATACAGAATGGCCACTCACTTCCCCGCACTCATTTCAAATGCCTCACCTCACCCGGCACTTCGTTGTAGACATCACTGACACATAAACAAGGGCGCGTGCGATCGCTCGGGCGCGGCGACGCGAGCGCCGGCCGATAACAGAGACAGCGCTATGCGGGTAAAAGAGAAGGCAGTCGCTGCACTTCTCGCGTCATTTCGATTGATAACCACGCAGTCAGCCCTACTAGATTCCACGCACACATTTGCGCGTGTCCAAACGTCATTTGCTTAAGTAGTAGTAATAGGTAATTGATTTGCGAACGTTGTATGGAGTGTCCGGGCTTCTAATTTATTTTTTACTTTTTAGTCTGTCTTCAGACTTTTTTTTTGGTTTTTATTTAAGGGTATGTTTGCGTATTCACACTATTGCATTTCACTTTCAGGTCATTCAAAAAAGTGATTTGTGCTATTTTACATCACCCTTATATCCCAATGCAACCTGATCTAAAATACAGATTTCAAGTTCGTATTGTTAACTATTGAGGAGTTACGTCATTGAGAGTCGATCCTGCTTGGGTGTACCATCAGGTCATTTCGATTATAATACTGCATTGCCATTAGAACTGTAGCCACGTGTAAAAAAATTTCAAGTCCGTACTGTTAACTATTGAGTTCTTTCGTTGGGAGCCGATCCTGGGTGTACCATCAGGTCATTTCAATCATAATACTGCATTGCCATTAGCACTGTAGCCACGTGTAAAATTTCAAGGCCGTACTGTTAACTATTGAGGAGTTCTTTCGTTGGGAGCCGATCCTGGGTGTACGATCAGGTCATTTCAATCACTATTGCATTGCCATTAGCACTGTAGCCACGTGTAAAATTTCAAGTCCATACTGTTAACTATTGAGGAGTTCTTTCGTTGGGAGCCGATCCTGGGTGCACCATCAAGTCATGCTGAACATTATAATGTATTGTCACGTGAATCAAACGCATATACAAAATTTCAAGTCAATCGAATATCAGGAAGTTGTTTAAAATTGGTTAGTAAGATTTGAAAAAATGAGTTACTTACATACGAACATGGCAAGGTAAATAAAAGCTTGTAAAAAGTTATACATTTCCCCAAAAATGAGCCTCTAGTTTTTTGGAGTCTGTACGTTGGAACGGCAAGTTTATTTTTATTTCTTGTGTTTAACTGGTGAACGTGGAAATTGGTTTCAAATGTATTATAATTCTTATAGACATTAATCAAATTTTCATAAATGTATTGTCCTGCTAAGGTCAATATATTAATTTCTCTAAATAAATCTCTTAGAGAATCCCTTGTTCGTAAATTATAAATAGCGCGAACTGCTCTTTTTTGAAGTATGAAAATACTTTCTATACTAGCAGCCGATCCCCACAGTAGTAGTCCATACGACATAACACTGTGAAAATAACAAAAGTAAATCAATCTTGCCGTTTCAACATTAGTAAGTTGTCTCATTTTTTTAACTGCATATGCCGCAGAACTAAGTCTGTTTGCCAAGGACTCAATATGTGGGTCCCACTGCAAACGTGAATCTAATGTAATGCCCAAAAATTTGGTACAATCAATGAATTCAATACTTTGATTATTCATTTCCACAATAGTATCCACTTTCCTTACATTTGGCAATGAAAATTTATACATTTAGTTTTATTTGAATTTAATGATAAGTTATTAATTGTGAACCAATGCAATACTTTAGAAAGTTTACTAATCATTCTGTTAAGGACAGATTCTGCATACGGCAATTCTTTTTATGACAGATATTGTACAGTCATCTACAAAAACCGATGCAAAAAAGACTAAAATTCGAAGCTAGATGTGAAATAGGGCGACGTTATATCGCCGAAACTGTTTAGAGCTGCGCTGGAGGATGTGTTTAAAAGGTTTTGGAGAGAGTATGTATGTACTATCGAGGTCTCTCGTGCCTTACCACTTTGTAGAAATATTCGTTTGAAAGCGGATCGCATCGGACACGCCCACGCGACCCATACCTATCCCTGATTGGCTACGTATTTTTACTACGGCCAATCATAGACAGACATCTGGTTTCATTGAAATCGCTCATAGTGGCAGTCTGCTTTACGCTTTACTATTGGTGAATGAATGAAGCGGGGCGTGGTCTGACGCGATTGTCATCGTGCAGTGTGCAAGCGACTTTCGACGTAGGACTGGTAAGGTGCCAGTGTCCTCGATAGTCATGACTTACCTTGCGTTCCTCTAATGAGATCATAGACATGACTATGTCCTTCATCATCATCATTACAGCTCATATACGTCCCCACCGAGGGGCTCGAGCCTACCCTATGTTAGGGTGATTAGGCCTTAGTTAACCACGCTGGCCCAGTGCGGATTGGTCGACTTCACATACACCTTTGAATTTCTTGGCAGATGTATGCAGGTTGCCTCACGATGTTTTCCTTCCCCGTAGAAGCGTCAGACAAATGTACATATGAAATTCGAAACGAATAACACAGTGGTACATGGCGGTATCGAACCCGGACCTCCCGATTGGAAGACAAGTGCCGAGTCCACAGCGCCACCGACGCTCCTATGTCCTTCCTGTCGGACTACGTCCTTAACCGAATCTAATGTAATCAGGGCCGGATTCAAATAGTTTACGCCAAGGGACCCAAAATGCCCCCAAATGCAACAACATCAACAACACAAAATAATACCATGGTGTTGGTACAGTAAGCTCTCATTCAAGCTTAGCCCTACTGAAAAATAATAATATTCTTCCTACCGGTACCTACTGAAAAATAATAATATTCTTCGAATTTCAGTTTTTTTTACCGCTTTGCCTCCCCTAAAAATTGGCCTTGAATGTAATGATTGAAAATGGAATGGTGATTTGCAATTTATTACAAAAATAATAAATATAATCTGTCCTGTTTCTTAAAAGTGAGGCAGACCTTCATGTGACATGCGACCACATATCGCTTATTTACGTAATAATTATGGGCGAGCCGATTGCTACCAGTACTGCCCCCCGGGGATCAACCTCATGATTAGCGTTCGCAGCAAAGAACGCAATCAAAGGTTTGAAAGGCGTTGTGTGCAGAGATTGCCTCAGCCATGTCAAACGGGTATGCTCAAACGCCCATAACTTTGACTTACCACAGATAATATCATTGTGATGACGCCGATCAGTGTTTCATGAGCATCAAATGCGAGAGCGTTGTAAATTGCTACAGAAAAAATGCCTTCTTGCAATTATTACTAGTCTGATTTTTAATTCCGCGGATTTCTAAATTAAAAATCAGACTAGTCATAATTGCAAGAAGGCATTTTTTAGACGGCAAGAAGGCATTTAGACAATTCAGATATCAATAACCTTTTCTGCTTTTATTTTTTTAAATATGAATTAACAAAAAATATAAAACAAAATTAGATACAGTAAAATATATGGTAAATAGTGTTTGTTTTGTGCCTTCAATGCACACTAACTAGAATGTAATTTTTTAATGGCTAAATGGAAAAACAGAGTAAAACAACATATTTCTAAAATGAAAATATTTATTAATCATTATCACCTACACCATCAATATCTGTGCCCGCGACTTCGTCCGCGTGGAATAGTGACTTTCGGAAGCATTTTTAATTTTTTAAGCGAATTATTTTGCAAATATAACACATACATTTAACAAAAATAACGCAAAGATTATGAAAACACCCAAACCAACTACAACATTAACAAAAACAATGATGTTTTACGTATCGAATTAAGTTAAACAAAAATTCATGTTTATATTGGCTAAGGGCCAATATAAACACAAATTTTCAATATAAACACGAAGAAACGAATATTTTACAAAGGTTGGCAACCTATGGATTATTGGTCAGGGATTCCTATGGAAGAAAAATAATTTCCTTAATAATTATTGTAACTCTAATAATAAGTATGATAATAAAAATCTAATTAGCATTTTAAAATTATCAGTAAATTTTTAAGTCTTAATTTTACTAATTGAAACTTTAAATTCAAGAAAGGTTTATTTTAGTAAAATGCTTTCCCTTCTTAGTGAGAATATTTCAATGTTGGAATTTTTCAACACTTCCGAAATGTCAGAATTCCGTCGAATTAAAAATCAGACTATAGTAGAGTATGAAGTGGTCAGTTTAGTTTTACAAAAGATGATGGTGAAGTAGTGGTGACGGGTCGGCGACAGCGGTTCTCTTACAGATCACATTGTGTCACCATTCTAACCTCTTTTATTGTGTTCTGTGGCAAGCTACATACATCTGCGAAGAAAATTAATGGTGTGTGTGAAGTCGACCAATTCGCATGTATATGAGCTGTTGTGATGATTATGATGACCTAGACTAATAAAGAAGTCAGATAGTGAAATGGACAGCGTGCAATAAAACACGATAGATGAAATAAAATAAAATATATTACACATATAACACATTAGCCGTTATCACGACCAAAATCATTTGCTTCTCTTACTCTTGTCCAGGAACCGCTCCACATCCTGATCGGTGACTTTGTGCCCTGCCTTGAAGTAGCTCTTCAATCTCTTCTTCTTCTTCATCATGAGCTTGGCAGCTGCCAGGGCGCCGCGGCGCTGCAGCGATTCATATCGATCGCGGAGGAGGTTGCCTAAAATTATATTTATTGTTTATTATGCTACGGAAATGGAGGAATACATGGAAAAATCAATTGCTTGGAATCAGCTAATGGTGGAATTTATCAACTGACCTACTATGATTGATACGACAAATGTGATTATTCAATTTTTCATTATGGTTGTTTAATTTCATTGTACTTAAGCCAGATTATTTTCATTTCAATCGGATAATTTAAACAAATACCCATTCACTAATTATTAGAGGTTATCTTACATGATGGAACATTAGGACGGGACAGTGAGGGGAGAATGTTATTTAATTACAAATCTTTTTAAAATGTACAATTAGCATTTTACACAAAAAAAAACAATAACGCCAATCACTTATCAATAACTTCTATGGCACCAATCGAGATTGGAGTAAATAAATTAACTAAGTCAAAATTGCAATTGTATTCCTATTTTATGAGCAGTCCCACTTAACTTTATTTTTAACATAATAAAACATTTTGTAATTAATAAAGAAAAAATTAAAATTTTGGTGAAAAAGAAACTTCGAATTTAAAACTTCTAAAACGTAAGGTTTTGCGTTTGTCACGGTAAAGACACCTCATCGATTAAAATTTTCGAGACCATTATAAAGTGTTTGCATATCGAAATACAGTTCAATGACACTCCGACCATAAAACAATTTTGATATCGCTTTATTGAACGACGCAAATACAAATTCAAATTCAAAAATCTTTATTCAACATAGGCCTTTACAGGCACTTATTGACGTCAAAACAAAGCAAAACAATCTAATTTAATGAAATTATATTAACATGTACTTATATTAGGATGTATGTGCATACATCCTAAATATACTCAAGATGTCTGCAAATACAAGTAGGAATGGAAAAAAAAAGTTGACTCTACACCTGTTCGGAAATTGGGAGAGCCTTTCTCGAGAAGAACAGGCAAGAAACTCGAAAGGTCTAAATTTTTTATCTCCTCTTTTAAATCGCCATTTACAATTTTGGTTTGTTACAGAGTCGTCAATTGGAAGCTGACCTCAAAGCAAAAGTTTGAGCTCAACTTCCATTACAAGAATAGATGTGTTAATTCACATTATATAAGCTATCTCTGAGAGAAGTGCGTGAACTTAGCTTATAAATTGCTCTCACTGAACGTTTCTTTGAAACAAAACGCAATACATTGTTAAATATTAGAATTGAGAGTTCAAACCCAAGCTTTTTTGTCCGTCATGTAATCAGACACTTTATAATATGCTTTTTTAATAAGTACATCTTTGATTGCAACTTTAAATTTGTTTAAGCTAAGTTCTTGTATACAACTTGGGATTTTATTGTAGAAACGTATACACAAGCCTCTAAAAGAATTATTAATTTTTTGGAGCCTGGTATTTGGTAAAGCTAACATATTCTTTTGTCTAGTATTAACTGAATGAATATCACTATTTTTACAAAACACATGAATATTCTTACGAACATAGATTCTCATAAATATATTGCGACGCTACTGTCATAATACCAATTTCTTTGCACTTTTCTCGCAAAGAATCTCTCATTTTAAGGTTATAGATTGCTCGAATACCCCTTTTCTGCAGTACAAAAACAATGTGAATGTCGGCAGCATTTCCCCACAACAAAATACCATACGACATCACACTATGAAAGTAAGAAAAGTATACAAGTCTTACTGTATCAACATCAGTCACTTGACGTATTTTCCATACAGCGTGAGCTGCAGAACTAAGTCTCTTTGACAATTTATCGATATGTTGGCCCCATTGCAGCTTAGAATCAAGTGTCATCCCAAGAAATACTGTGGTGTCCACAGGGTCAACACCTATATCCTTTATTTTTACAGTGGTCCCACACTTGGGTACAGTGGACCGGGTACAGTGGACCCAATGTCAAAGAGGTTCACCCTCTTTGACATTGGGTAAAACAAATTTTATACATTTTGTTTTCCCTTCATTAAGTGACAGGTTGTTCACATTAAACCAATGAACAATTCTTGAGATAGAATTATTTACATCGTCATTAATTTGCACACCTCTTTTAATTTTAAATAAAAGTGAAGTATCATCTGCAAATAATACCATCTCATGTCTGTCCTGTACGAAATCAGGGAGGTCATTGACATATACACGGTTATTTTTTTATCACACTGGAAAATTTTAGAGGTAGCTCGGTAGACGCTAGACGACTCATATCAATAAAAAAAACATGTGGTTATATTTTTAAAATTTTATCCGCCAATAATATTAAATTATAGACATTGTTCTTGTTTACTACAAGATAAGGTAAGATTATGAATGAATAAAGCATTTACTACTACGGGCTTAGGAAAATGCGGCAACGTCGCATTATTAATTCAAGCAAGATCAATCTACAACTCGTTTGAAATAAGAGTTATTATTGCACTAGACACTACAATAGTGAAAGACAGAGACAGGCGGCGCCGGCGCCGGGCGCCGGCGGCGGCGGCGGCGTTTTGTTGTTTGCTGTCGCTTGTCGGCACGAGCCGGCCGGCTTTAGTTCGCGTTTGACCTCGGCGCGCGTGAACGTATCGCGATATGTCGCACCCGCGCCTGACGCGCGGCCATCGGGCGCATTCGGAATTTTAGTTTCAAGTTAACACATCTCGCGAATACACAGACCTTACTCCGGTAGACCGTAGACTTTTACTTGTGAAGTGAAATTAAGTGTTTGGTGTAAGAAAGTGAACCCACAAACGTAAGACTTGAAGCGAAAACTGCATTTCGAGACGTTAAACACTAACCAAAGTGATATGTTGTTGTGGTCATGTATAGTTTTCAACGTGCACGACTATGTATGAGTTAGAGGACTTCCTTTAGATTTAGAACTCTTTTGTTATTAGAACTAAAGTTGATTTAAATTGTTTCTTAGGTAGGTAAGTATTTAAAGTTGTTTCCAATTTTTTAACTACGCCAAAACAACCTACCATAACCGTAATACCTACCTAGTACTGTTTGTTTTCTTTAAAAACTTTGTTTTGCCGGTCCTAAGCCCGTATAGTAGGAAAGTGAAATTGTGATCAACTCAGTGATGACTTTGAATCGGCGACGTTGTTGCCAGTTCGCGTTCATTCAATGTTTTGCCTACAACTTCACTCAGTGTCCATATCAGTGCAGTATTTTTTGGATATTTTAGATAATAAATATCTAATTAAACAGGTGAGTAAATTTTATTATTAATGGTTAAATAATTCTTCTACCGTGTCCTGAAGCCACCCTTAAAATAACCAGGGTGATAAAAAAATAACCGTGTATAAGAAATAGAAAAGGACCAAGAATCGAACCCTGCAGAACTCCCATTTTAACTGCAGAACCTTGAGACCTTTTTCCATTGATGTCTACATTTTGAATCCTCCCACTTAGATAAGAGATTAGAAGATCTAGTGCAGTGTCACGAAACCCATAGTGGTGTAATTTTCTGATCAAGATTTCGTGATAAACGCAATCAAATGCCTTGGACAAGTCACAAAAAATGCCTAACGCATCGTGTGAGTCTTCCCAGGCTTCGAATATATGTTGTATTAACTCAACACCAGCATCGGTTGTTGAGCGACCCTTCCTAAAACCAAATTGTTTACAGTGTAGAAGATTATTCCTATTAAAATAACTTTGCATTTGCTCCAACATTATTTTTTCAAAAATGTTGCTAAAAGTAGGTAGCACAGAGATAGGTCTAAAATTACTGGGGTCTGATGTGCTACCAGATTTATGTAAAGGAATAATTTTACTTAGCTTCATTAGATCAGGAAATACACCACAGTCAATGCAATCATTAAAAATGTAAGCAAGTATTGGAGCTATTGTTTCAATTACGGATTTAGTAACATCAACGGAATTGCCCCACAGATCCGCAGTTTTCTTTTTATTTAAAGTTTTAAATGACTTTGTTATATCAATTCCACTAATGTGTACAAATTTGAATTTATCATTACAAACTTTAACATGATCCTTCACTATAGATTCAGCAATAGCGGGGGATGAATCCAAAGACTTTGTGATTGAGACTGGAATATCAGTAAAAAACTTTTCAAATTCTGCAGCTACTTCTGTGTCAACTGTTACTTTCTTACCATCAACATTCAAGCAATATTGATTATTAGTAGTTTTAGCTTTTCCAGTTTCATTATTTATAATATTCCATGTCATTTTAATTTTATTATTACTGTTTTTTATTTTTGAACTTAAATAATTAGATTTAGCAAGCTTGCAAACTTTTTTGAATACTTTGGAATAAGTTTTTACATAAAGTTTAAATTCATCACTAGTCTTGAATGAGCGTTCATTGTAAAGTTCAAAAAGTTTTATTCCGCTTTTGTGAATACCTGGTGTAGCCCATTCACTAAAAGCTAAAGTGCCATCAACCGATATAGTCTTTGGAATAAAAATATTTTTAAATTCAGAACAAAATGTATGAAAAAAATTTTCATATAATTTATTTGGATTTTCTTCATAACCTATATAATTTAATTTAATACCAATATTATTTTTCAGCCGTTCTAAGCGACCAGTCGTCTTTGGTACAACAGTAATATTCTTTTTTTCCATGCGTTTACATTTAAGTGGAATGGTAACAATTTGCCCAGAATGGTCAGATTCTAAATTATTAAAAACTCTTCTTGCCAAAGGAAAAATATTAGTATAAATATTGTCAATGCATGTGGCAGACGATTGAGTTGTTCTTGTTGGCTCCAAAAATAAATTTCCAAGGTTATATGACCAAAACAGATTTTTAATCCTAATAGATAAACTAGAATTTTCTAATAAATTAATATTAAAATCACCACAAACAATGGTTTGTTTTGTGGAACTACACACTTTTTTCAATACTTCATCCATAGTATCTTCAAAAAGGTCATATAATCCTGAAGGAGGCCTGTATATACTTAATACAATAATCTGGTCCAGCTCCACGCAGGCTATTTCTATTGTTCACTCAATCGAAAGACACAATATCCTTACGATCCTTAAATTTCAGCTTTTTATCTAATATTATTAAAGAACCACCACGAATTGATTTTTCTCGACTGAACGAACTACCAACCAGATGATTGCTGAAATTAAACATGAACTGATAACTTTTAAGCCAGTGTTCAGTTACATAAAAGATGTCTACATTACTACAGTTCAAGAATAATTCCACTTCCAGATCCTTGCCTAACATTCCTTGAATGTTCTGGTGCACCAGGTTGATAAGATTTACTTTATTTTTGTTTTCAAATGGGTTTTGCAATACATTTACAAAGTTTTCAGTATCTTTTCTACCTAATGATAAGCAAGAGGATGTCTCTTTTGTCTCATTACTTAATTTAAAGATTTATTAAAAATATCATCAGTAACATTACTGACAGTCGTTTCACTACCAAAGTATTGCTCAATAGGAGCAATTTCAGTACTTTGAGTGGGCTGCTCAATAAAAGCATTGTCAGAGAAAGAATTTATAGCCATGTTTTTGGCTAAAGTTTGTAAATAAAATCTTAGCGAAATAGCTAATTGCTTTTTATAGAATGTTGATAGAACGAAATACGATACGAAAATGGTGTATGCGACTAAATCTTAGCTATGTATCAATCCTCTGATAACATAAATATCCTAAAAATTCGTTGGATAAACTAAAGGCAAGTCATACCAGCAGTGTTTGTCTTCCTCAGATCCCCGGTCAACTGTTGAGGGTCCACAAAGTCTGGCTCCTTGAGAGGCACTTTGTGCGCGTTGAGTGAAGGCGGCGCGGTGGCGCTCGCCTCCGCCCGCTTGGCTGCTCGCTTAGATCGTTCCTCTGTTTGACGCAGCTCAGACTTCGACAAGGAGGACTGTAGTTGACGAAGCCTGGGAAAAGATTTTATTGTTATCAATCTTTTTATAAAAGGTAGAAATGCAGATATACAACGAGTCAATTAAATAGCGCACAGCCTCAGACACCCCAATTTATTTTTGGCTGTGTCTGTTCGGACCTGGGTCCCTATAGAATTCGATTGCTATTCGGACCCGCAGCATGAAACATATAGTTTGATGTCAGTTTAATTGTGTAAAAACATTCAGTTTCATTTCTGTGTGGTCACAATATCTAACCTAACTTATAGTTTTCAGTTTGATCCTAGTATTAAGTTTTTTGATAACAGTTCACTATCGGGTCCGCATAGCATTTCCTTTCTATACGGACCCGGGTCCCTATAGAAGTCGATTGCTATTCGAACCCAGGCGAAAAAAATGGCAACGAGATAGATTTTTCTTAATAATAGATTTTTGCGAGCGGAGCATGAAACATGCAGCTTCATGCTACACTGTATGTGGTCACAGTGTCTAACCTAACCTACTGTTGTCAGTTTTATCTTTTAAAGTTATTTTTCAATTACGCTTCTATCGGGTCCGAATAGCAATCGACTTCTATAGGGACCCGGGTCCGAATAGCCACTCTGCTTATTTTTACTATAAAAGAATTATTTAAGATAAAAAATTAAATTCTCGCGGATTATTTACGAAGATACGAGTATGTCTTTCTTTCTGTTTCGTTGCATATCTTACAAATTTGAAACTCTATGGCCACTCGCCTGCGAATACGATGTTAGTTAAGTTAGTACGCCGATAAGAGGTCGAAGCGACAGAGTTAAGTAAATTTATGTTGAAAATTAAATTTTTCATTGAATTTGATCCAATTTTTCAAGTGGAATCAATTACTCTCGCTTCTGAACAAACTATAGGTTTTGTGCAATCCGTTTTATATGTTGTTGTGGTTCCTAGAGTCATTATTGTTTTGTTTGTAAAATAAATTATAATTAAAAAAGTAACTTATACTGTTTTAAATGCATGGGCAGCAATGAGGTAAAACTCACAACCCTAAATAATAGTTTTGGTGAGAGTAAAGTAAATCAGATTTATGTTGTAATCGAATTAGATACCTACAATAGATATCAAGTACCAATGCAGAATAAAATCCCTTACTTGTAGAGATCTGTTATTTTCTTCTTTTCAATTTTGAGGCGTTTGAGTCTCTCCTTCTCTTGCAACATCTCCTTCTGCTTCCTGCGTGCTTTATGGTCCTTCTTTTTGTTCTTCACCGCTGGGTTCACTGCCTTGTACTCGTTGTCTGTTTCTGGGTCTGAGTCCTCGATTGGATTATGTGGCTTGGGCAGCCCTACACTCATTTCTTCATGCCACTGGTTCTGAAAGGCGAAATTGTAACATTTGTAACAGTGAGAAGAAACACAATAGTTAGTCACCGATAAAAAAAAACATTAAATTTGAATTGTGATTTATTGGTGCTTATATTGCAATTTTCTAGTTTGAAATGTTTAAATTACTGAATTCGTGACAAAATAGAAATTATTATACAAAAGGCCACAACTCCAAAGTTAATAAAACTATTTGCATTTTTCTTAAAACGAGAAATTAGTAATAAGACCCGACTCTGTTTAGATATTGACTTGCATTACACTGCTTTGGGAGAATTATAATAATAATACTGTGTTTTTCACAATAGTTAGATGTAATTGACATCTGTTATATTTTGACATCATCAGCAGAACAAAGCTTACAAGCCAATATTTCAACTTTAGGCATTTCTCAAGCCTTCAGATATAATAAGTACATAATGGATTTATATTATCTCAAACATGTATCCCCCAAGTAATGTAGGTATAATGAAAAAAATAAAATCCGCTTTTAAGTATGTGGAAAAGAAAATCAAATAGTAAAGGCATAATAACGGTCACAAAAAGCATACACATAATATATTGAAACATTTACCTCTTTTTCCTGCTGTGTAACTTTCTTGAACATTCCCGTGGTCACTCTAATCAAATGAGCCTGGCGCTTCATCATTTTTCGTTCATGTTGAACAACATCTTGCAAAAGTTCTTGGTGTTCCTGAAAGATTTTTGAAATAAATGTAAACAATTTGAAGTTAAATATGCTTATATATATTTATATAGCAGTGATCCATAGCATGAGGCTAATTACAATGTTTACCTTAAAACTAGGGTTGTAACTGATGCCTGGGTGTGGAACATCTACAGCTGCTCTGGTGACGACTGTCTTTGGAGGAGGAGGTTTCGGTCTAAAGCGTCTCTCGGGTAGCACGTTATGGAGCTGAGCCTCGGGAGGAACAAATTCATCGCAAAGGGTAGACGGGATGCCTTTAGCTTCTGGTGCTGAAAATAACAATAAAAGGTGTATTTACTAAGTCAAAATACCAAATCAACTAAAAGGGCTTGACTTGCAGAATACAGTTCTTTATGAATCTTGCGACAAGCATTTAATTTTAAGGGGGTGGAGACCAGGAGATCCATAGCACGGATTTACCTATTTGGACTCCTGTTCTTCCACATACTGCACTGTTAATTTATTTGTTTGTAACATTGTAATGTGGAAGGAAAATAAATATATTTATTATTAGTATTAATTATCATAAAAAATTGTGTCATAAGTTTATTTGCCTTTCTGCTCTAGAAAAGGCTAGTTTTTAAAAAGTTTTTACTTTATTTTTCTCAATATTTAATGATGCTGTTATAGTTTTTATCAAAATCAGTCCCGAGATGTCTCAGAGTATTTTGAGATATCTGTAATAGTTTCGGATTTGGTTATCCAGGCACACTTGAAAAATTCATCGTACAGGATTAGGGACCGGCTTGGGGTTTGATTATTTTAATTTTTACAGCCCGTGACCGTCCATCCACAGACTGCTAAAACAATAGATACCAGGAGTTCTGTTCACCTGAAACGGACCACATAAATATTTGAGACTAGATTTCGGCTCGCGACTTCGGATTTTTTTTATCAGTAGGAAAATTACCCTATGTTCTTCCCCTGGTCTTGAACTATCCCTACACCAACTTTCATCAAAATCAGTTCAGTAGTTTCGAAGCCTATTCAATACAAACAAACAATCAAATCTTTCCTCTTTATAATATTGGTATAAATGATGATATACAAATAAATAAAATTGTCTGTTTGTAATGTCAAAATAACAAGTTTTTACTAAATGGGTATGAATGTATATCGGGTACCAATAACAAAAACACAATTTAAAAATTTTTTGTCTGTCTGTCTGTTTGTTCCCGCTAATCTCCGGAACGGCTGGACCGATTTTAATGGGACTTTCACTAATAGATAGCTAATTATATAAGGTATAACATAGGCTACTTTTTATCAAATTCAATAAAAGTTACTATTCCACGTGGACGAAGTCTGATGTTACTCTATGACACCCACCAGCTTCAGTTATCCTGTGACCAAGAATACTGGCATTCGAAACGTTTGGTAAATAATTAAAATGTTTAAAACTAAATATACAGGAACAGGAGTACGTCTGAAAGTGTAGTTTTATTTAAACATATACGAGTAGTACTCATGTAAATAAAAGACAGTATTAATATACCTATACTCATATGTTTTACTTTAACACATCTTTACAATAAAATTTTAAATTCAAATTCAAATTCAAATTCAAAAATCTTTATTCAACATAGGCCTTTACAGACACTTATTGACGTCAAAACAAAGCAAAACAATCTAATTTAATGAAATCATATTAACCTTGTATGTGCATACATCCTGAATATACTCAAGATGTCTGCAAATACAAGTAGGAATGAAAAAAAAAAAAAAAAAAGTTGACTACATATTTCTACAAACTTACTTGTGCTCCCCCATAAATCTGTATTAAATGTGCTCCTAATCTGTTTTGCTTTCTTCTTCTTATTCAAGGCTATCTTTCTGTTTTTCTTCGCAACTTCAACTTTTTTCCCTAAAATGCCTTTTTGCATTCTCCTTTTTTCAGTTATTTTACTTAAAGCTGTTTGTTTAGAGCCAACAGGGTTAAGTTTATTTCGTTTAGTATTGGGATCTTGTACCTAAAAATAGACATTATTTTCATATTTACAGCTTCCTTCGATATTAATATTAGAGCTGAACATTACTAACCACTTAGTTACTACGACAACTTATTAGTCGTAAGTCTTAATATAATTTAATATTATATAGAATGGATCAAAAAGAAACCTAAAAATGAAAAAGGCACGGACCACGAGTGTGTGGAGAGATAACTATGTATAATAAAAAAAATAACAAGACCACTTAGTTACTTAGTAGTTAGTGTCTAAAAGTATACAACCAACCTTGGATGTAGGCAATAAAATTTCAAAACACTTGGGAATCTCTTGAATATTTTGTCTCTTCCTCTCCTTTGCTGAGCGAGCTTTGACGGTTGTCTCAGTTTTGGGATCTTTAGTCTTATCTGCTCCCTTAATATCCACAATAAAGAGCTCACTGTCTGGCTTTGTCTCAAATTTTCTGCAACCCAAAATATTGTCTCGAATTCATTCTTTTAGAATATACCACACATACTGTATACACATAATTTCTTGTTTTTTGTGACTTTTTTACATACAACAGACAAACTCTTGACCTTTATCTCGCCTGATGGTAAGTGACAATAAAGCCGAAGGTGGAAGCGAGCTTCATCTGGTCTCCTCAACAACTAGGGTACTGGGTAAAACGGTAGTAATTAGCCAGGCGGACCCAGAAGCCATACCACCAACTAAATCAAGCTGAATAGCTTCAGCCCCCATGGGGATCGGACTCTGGACCTCCCGATCAACACCCGATGGTCTCAATCACCACGGAGGCGGTTATACTGTGATAATTGGGCATAAGTTTCACTCACTATGTTATGATTTATTTATTTATTTATTTATTTATTTAAACATTGTTTCAACAGCATACATTATACATATTTTTTTTTGATTGATGATTATTCACATTTATTTGCAATTACTATAGATACCCTAAATATACTGTACATTTCTTCTATAATTTCTCTTAAAATGAAAATCGACGACAAGAAAAATTGCAAATATTATAACCTTACCCTAGCCTTTCCTCAAGACGTTGATCTTCTAAAAAATCCTCAACATCACGAATATCACAATACTTTCGCCAGTCTTTTTTGTTCTTTTTCGACACATGCTTTTTCTTTTTTACAACAGACATTTTGAATATTGTTAAATATTTGTTTACACCACGAGTGTGTAGATTTGCTAACCTAACTTTTCCAGCTAATGACATTAGACATTGACAATGACACATAAGAATTCACCCCTGCGGTCCAATTTGCGCATATGCGCGCTATCGGTACCAACAGCGACCACAAACTGTATAAATTGCGCTTACGGTTACACTTGTATACCACACGACGTCATGAATGACGTCATCCCTCGCGTACATAGTACACATTTCAAATACTCGTAGGTAGTGCACAGTGGCGATCGATCCTGCCATGTACGTACCAATGTGTTTTTCGTTTCACGGATTTCATTATTATGTATGTTGTACATTATCTCACGCTCCTACGGTGAAGAAAAACATCGTGAGGAAACCTGCATACACCTGCGAAGTAATTTAAAGGTGTACTCGTATGTGAAGTCAACCAATCTGCACTGGGCCAGCGTGGTTTGACTAAGGCCTAATCGCCCTACCATAACTGATTAAGGTAGGCACGTGCCCCTCGGTGGAGACGTATATGAGCTGTGATGATGTTATTGATTTGACGTTTGGGCACACGGTGCCCAAACGTTTCAAACCAAAATTCTGTTTTGGCAGCTATCAAATTGACTGGGAAACGAAAAATCTGAGGAACTCGGTTGTCAAGGTGTAAATACGTGCAATTGGGTTTACTGTAAAATTACTTTTATTTCTTTTTTGTTATACCAGTCTTTGTGTTACCTCTGTATAGTATAGTGATTTGTGATTGTTCGTGTAGGTAAGTTCTGTGTGCTTTTATCCTAAGTGAGATCGACGACGATGTCGTCGATCTCACCAGAACCACCCGATCCGGGCCCTGACTCAGTGCCACCACTCATAGATGATGAGGTGCTTGTAAGTAACGAAAGTGCCACGAAATTCGATAATCATGACCAATCTGCGTTCTGTGCCGGTAGTAAACGTCCCAATGAGCAAATCATGTCAACGACTCCAAACAAAATTAATCCTTCTGAAAATACACCATCTCACTCTATCCAACATACTTATAGTCATCCTAGTCTAACTCAATCTAAAAGATATACTAATTTAGATAAAGGACCTTTCACTGTCCATGTTTCTCGTCTAGAGCCCCATCCAAAAGCCGGATCTACAATTAACCCTATATTATTTGGAAAACTTTTGGTTAATGAAAATATAAAAAATATTGTTCGACAGGGCGTAAAAAATGTTGGCCGAAACCGTATAGGCATCCAATTTTCAAGTGGTGAGGATGCTAATGCTTTTATCATCAATCCAACTCTCGCTACAAAAAAATTTTCAGCAGTCATCCCTTCTTTTAATATTACCCGCATGGGGGTTGTTCGTGGTGTCCCTGGAAAATGATCAATGGAGGAATTCGTTGAGGCAGTAGAAATCCCAGATGGCTGTGGCTATATACTAAAAGCTAGACGTTTAAATCGCAAAATAGTTAAAGACGGAGTTGTTGAATGGGTTTCAACCCGAACAGTGGTGATTACTTTCAGTGGACAATGCCTACCCCAGAAAATATTCTGCTGCTACACAGCCCTCCCGGTAGAGATATATGAGCATTCAATGTAACAACTGTTGTCGCTTTGGTCATGTACAAGACCAATGCCGCTCAAATCCGAGGTGCTACCGTTGTTCCAAGTCCCACCAAGGCAAAGACTGTAGTGTTAATGAAGAATCGGCAACATGTCTGTACTGTTCTGGCAGACATTTTGCCACAAATAGGACATGCCCTGAACATTCAAGACAGAAATCAATCAAACTGTCAATGTCGCAGGATAATATATCTTACATAGAAGCTGCTACTCGATTCCCACCAGTTCGCCGCTCATATTCAAATGTGCTTCGTGAACCATTTCACCTCCCCGATTCACTCCCTTCCCCCCATGCCTCATTGTGTACTCCACCACACCCACCTTTTTCTCCACTCACAATTCCATCTCCCCAATCCTACAGAGAAACAGTTACAATGCCAACACGGAATCGTCCTATGTCGAGTAAAGGCTATGATAGGGCTGCCCACAAAGAGCTGATTAATAGCTATGACCCCCCAGAACCTAGCAATGGGGTGATGTTCAAATCACAAATTTCAAAACCAGAAATGACACCTCAAACCATACATTACCTTGACTCATTACTCTCTGTTATATTGAACATGATGAACAAGTTATATGATGTTTCTCCACCGCCCAACGTTGCACTAAAACTAAACCAACTAATGGATATAGTATCCAAAATTCCAACTGATACAGTGGAACGCACGTAGTCTCCGCCCTAAGCGGCAAGAAATCTATAGCATGATAAACCGTTTCAGACCTGCTGCTTTTGCCATCTCGGAAACGCGGCTTGTGCCTGGCTCTCATTTTAGGATCCCAGGCTATGGCTGCCTCCGGGATGACAGAAGTGATGGATATGCTGGAACAGCTATTTTAATTAATAATTCTCTTCCCTTCTCGCGTGTCCCTCTCCCCAACATCCCTACTGGAATCAATGCAGTTGCCGTAAAAATCACAAATATAACACTCTCTATTTATATCCCCAATCCTAATATTATTTCCATCTTTGACTTACACAGTCTCTTTTCCACTCTTCCAAGACCTTTCCTGATTTTGGGCGATTTTAACCTATCCCATGTTATCTGGGGTGGTCCCCATTGTGATTCTTTGGCCTGTGATTTGGTTGATCTTATAGATTCAATGCACATCTGTCTTCTAAATGATGGTTCTCCAACTAGATGCTCAGCACCTGGTGGTAACCCTAGTGCAGTTGACTTGTCTATGTGTTCCTCTGACAGCCTTTCCATGACCACCTGGAGTGTATTACCCGAATCATTTGCAAGTGACCACTATGCCATATCAATATTATTGACCTGTTCTACCCCCATGTACAGATTCCTTCCCCCGTTACTTAAATATAAACTTGGTGGAGCTAAATGGGATACATATGCCACAGATGCAGATTTAAATATACTGTCTATTCAAGAAGATAATAGTCGCAACCTGCAGGAAGATTATGACCTGTTCCTAACTGCATTGGTCAAAGCTGCAGATGCAAACATCCCACTTAAAAAAGACAAAGTCGGCTCTAAGATCTCTCCACCATGGTGGGATTCAGATTGTACGGAAATACAAAAGCAACGAAAAGAGGCTGAATTAACTTACTGTAGGTCTATGACTACAGAGAACTTTATTAACCTGAAAAAAAAAACTGCAATGGCAAAACGTCTTTAAAAAAAAAAGAAAAAGTTAGGCTGGGTTAATTTTTGCCAAAACTCGTCCCCGCGCACTCCTTCTACAATAGTTTGGAAGTGTATTAAGAAATTTAGAAGTTCTTTTACAAATTCTGCAGAATCAAATAACCACAATCTTTGGGTTGAAGATTTTTTGGAAAAATTAGCACCCCCTGATGTCCCTAATGTTGATTGCCTACCTTCCCCCTATCCTACCACCATACCCCATCACCCCTTCAATAATCCATTCACTATGGCTGAACTTAGCTCAGTTTTACAAAAATTAAAAGATTCTTCTCCGGGCATAGATGGCATACCATACTCTTTTATTGCAAAGGCTGGTGTTTTTTCTCAACGCATGTTCCTAGGTCTGATAAACAGATGTTTTGAGTCAGGGCTTACTCCATCTTCATGGAAGAACCAAGTAGTAATTCCTCTATTAAAATCTGAGAAAGACCCTGCTAATGGAGCTTCCTATCGCCCCATAGCCCTATCATCCACCGTATGCAAGACAATGGAACACCTATTAAAAAGACGTCTTGACTGGTTTGCCGAGAGTAGGGGTATTTTGGCTGCTACTCAATTTGGCTTTAGGAGGGGAATGAGCACCATGGACAACCTTAACATACTTACTACAGATATCAGGATTGCCCTGTCTAAAAATCGATTTCTCGTCGGGGTGTTTTTAGATATTAGCTCTGCATACGATAATGTGTTACTTCCGGTGCTCAGGCAGAAAATGCTCCAGCTGAGTATCCCTGAGAGGTTAGTGCATTTTATATGCAATCTAATGATGGAACGAACTATTCAAGTCCGCACCCGTGGTGCTCTTTCCACTCCTAGGCAAATATGGAAGGGCTTGCCACAAGGTTCAGTCTTAAGTCCACTTCTATACAATATATATACCTACGACCTGGAACAAAGTGTGGACTCATTCTGTAACATATTACAGTATGCTGACGACATTGTTTTATATGTGGCTGTGGACTCACTAGAAGAAACAGCCCAAAGATTGAACCAGGCTCTTTCTTATTTGGGAGACTGGCTAAATGATCACGGTCTGCAGAATGCGTGCGCTCGGTTCTGCCTTAAGGTTCCTCCGCGTACTCACGTCACGCCTTACTTAAATTCCGCGGGTATCCTAAAGATGGCCCTCCGAAGAGAACACCACTTACTATGTCTGTTATTTGGCATTTTTAAAAACGGGCGTCCGAAATATTTGCTTAACAAGTTAGAGTGGCGTGATCGATCAGCTTCACAAGCGTGTCGTGCGACAAGTTGGCCTTTGAGGATTCCTGCTTACACCTCAAATGCTTTCCGTGGTAGTTTTAAGTATGCGGCTACTAAATGTTGGAATAACTTACCACCGCCTCTTCGCACAATCAAATCAATCCATTCATTTAAAAAGAAATCGAAAGATCACCTTATTTGTATACAAAGAGGATTACCCATAGGTGGCCGAGTTATTCCAACATATCTGCACTAGGTCTATATTTGTCGTTATGTATGTGTATTACTTGTTTAATAATGTTACTTATTGATTACTTACTATGTATATGTATTTAATATGTATATTGTAGCTATGTATAGGTATACTAATGATATTTGATATTTGGTAAATTATATATGTTTTTCATGTACTTACATACACATACCTAGACCATACATTCATGTATTTTTCCATGCGTATATAATGTATATTTATTTTATCATTTATGGTCTGACACGCAGCTAACCTCGCTGCGCAGGTTAAAAAGCTGCGCCAGGTCACATCAGAAAACCAGCGCTGTGGCTTCGGCCCCAGCACATGCTGAGATGTGACCTATTCCACAATGCACCACAGCACAGTATTAAAGTATACGTCATAAAATGGTATTTTTGTTATTAGTATCTCATTGCTCTGTTTTTGTGTCCTTGTATCATTTTTTTTTTTTTATTGTATAATTACTACTTTGAATTGTTGTGCCTATTTGTGCTTTTGTGGAATAAATGTTTGAATTTTGAATCTTGAATATCTCAGTCCCCAAAAGCAACACACTAGTTTTTACCAGAAAGAGATCTTACCCGAACATCGACATAAATTTTTGTGGCCAATCCATACCTATAGCTTCCCAACTAAAGTTTTTAGGAGTAATTCATGATAAATCACTGTCTGGTAAACCACATTTAAACTATATTAAAAATAAATGTGAAAAAAATGTTATTATTTTGAGATGTTTGTCGGGAGTTTGGTGGGGTGCCCATCCCTACTCTCAGATACTTATTTACAACGCCATAATCCGCAGTCTATTTGAATACGGATCAATAGTCCTTGACCCGTGTAACAAAGAGGCCTCAGTAGCTTTGGACAGAATCCAATTCATGTGTCTGCGTATTATACTAGGGGCAATGAAGACATCTCCTACCAATGCCTTACAGGTTGAGGCTTGCGATCCTCCTTTAAGTCTGCGCCGTGCCTTTCTCTCTGATAAGTTCATCTATAAAGTTTTTCAATACTCAAATCATCCACTAATTCCCAAGCTTCAACAACTTGCTTCAATTATTCCCAATAGCCCATTTTGGGCCCATAAAGAGCATCCCAGTATAGTTAAAAGTTTCTTAAAATTAAAAGACCATAATCATACATTGTATCAGATACCCATACCTATTTTAGTAACTGTTGAATACGAATCCCTGTTATACTAACCTAACATTATACTTGACTTGGGCATTAAGAAGAATGATCCAGGCGCCAATGCGTTGTTCTTGGATAAAATAAATTCTAATTGAAAAGATTGGTATCATTTTTTCACTGATGCTTCAAAATCCCAGAGTGGTGTTGGGGCAGCGGTTTACTTACCTAAATACAACACACTCTTAACTTACAAATGTCCCCCTGTGTCATCAATTTTTACAGGAGAAACGGTGGCTATCCTTGAAGCTGTTAGGTTTGTTCTTAACCATAAATTTAACAAATCAAATTAAACTACTACTTTTTTTTCAAGAGATAGATTTTTATTGGATAGAAGTTTGTAACAAGCAGCATACAAAAACAATAAATAGAATACTAAATCTAAATACGTAATATACGAACCTAAAATAATATTATAAACTAAATTAAAATCACTAATTAAAACTAAATTACATCTAAAAATGACCCCTGCGGCATTGTACCGAAGATACTGGCAGCGTTTCCTCGCTGAATTGCTAAACTAATACGTTGAGCGAGAAACCTGCCAGCTCTTCGGTCTCCTGTGGCATCTTTAAGTCGTTTTGAAATAGCCTTAAAGAGGCTTAAAGCGCCTGGGCCCCACGGACCTAGGGTCTCGACGCCGAATGGGCAGAAAGAATATTCAGCACCGAGACCGCTATATTTGCCGACCTTCGCATTCTCAGCCGCTTCCGCTGCTGCTCCTGATCTTATTGTGGTTCGCTGGAGATGTGACGGTGCTAGTGTCTACACAGGTTGCATCCCACGCCAGCACCCGCCCCATATTCCAAGAAACCAAAGACATCCCATCGGGTCTCTTACCGTCATTCCTCAATATGCCGCTGGGTTCTAACAAACAAGTTCTAACAAGTATGCAAATAAAAAGGAAAGTCTTCAACCTATGGATGTGAAACCTGGCCTCTCACCAAACACCACAGAGAAAAGTTGGAACGATGCCAGAGAGCTATGGAAAGAAGTTTGATAGGAATAAGAAGACAGGGCAGAGTAAGATGTAGCACAATAAGGGAAAAAACCAAAGTTGCCGATATAATTTTCCGAATAGACCAACAAAAATGGAGATGGGCGGGTCACATGATTCGAGATCCACAAGAGAAATGGTGCAAAAGCGTCTCTGACTGGTACCCACGAGATGGCAAGAGAAGTAGAGAACGCCAACAAACAAGATGGGAAGACGACCTAAAACTCACGGCTGGACACCATTGGAGAAGGGTAGCGCATAACAGGTGCCAGTGGAAATTGTTAGAGGAGGCCTATGCCAAGAGGCAAACTGAGCTTCGGGATATATTATAATAACAAAAACATATTTATACTTACACAACCAAGAAGTTCAGAATAAAAAGGCTTATTATTATTAATCAATGCTTTAGTTTAAAATAAAATATTATTTTCGAACTAAATTCGATAAGTTTTTAAAATATAATAATGAAATTCAAAATCAAATCTACTGCAAAAGCACATTCAGTGCTTTTTAGTTGACCGCGTCATAAGAATTATTCAAAAATTCGACAATAGATGGTAGCAATCTATATTGTTTTATAAATTATAAAGCACTAGCTGTGCCAGCGAACTACGTTTCGCCGTATATTTTTTACCCGTTTTTGCAACATTTGTCATTGATGCTCAGCTCCTATTAGTCGTAGCGTGATGTTATATAGCCTAAAGCCTTCCTCGATAAATGGACTATCCAACACAAAAATAATTTTTCAATTTGAATCAGTAGTTCCTGAGATTAGCACGTTCAAGCAAACAAACAAACAAACTCTTCAGCTTTATAATATTAGTATAGATTAATCTGTGGTTAAAGGGTCTAAGTGGAATAAGACTCATTAACGGATTAAAAAAGCGAGAATCTGCTAAAACATACTTTGCCACGAATAAAATAATGACCGTAGAATCACTGTACTTAGACGAAAGTCTGTTAGAAATCCATGCACAAAAAGACTCTAAACTTCCTAAACGTATGAATATATGCATAGCTATAACTTAGGTACGCAATAATGAAAGATTATACCAGCCAAGAACACGATTAAAGAAAGTTCAGAAACAGGGAATCTGGAAAAAATTAGTAATGTACAATAAACTACCTTTAAAATTGACGAAACTGAATATGCCTGATTTTGACAGAACATTAAAAAAAATATTTAAATCAAACCCTTTTTACTCCTTGCAAAAATTCATGGCAATGCGCCTGGATGAATCTTCATTCTTACGTAATATTTATAATAAGTCAAAAAACTGACATTTCCGTAATTTTACATTATAATATATTTCAACATTAAAGTCTAATAATTATGTAACGAAATTGATTTTAGTAACTGACAACCTAAATGGGCATCAATAATATTATATTGACAACTAATGATATTGTATTGTATGACTTATATCAATTAGGCCTAATTAAGAATTGTATCTTCTAGGAATTATAAGCTTATAATGTATTATGACTTACCTGGTATAACATCAACTATTATAAAGTCAAATAAATACAAATACAAAATACAAATACTAATCGCCCTAACTAGTTAGGGTAGGCTGGATCCCCTTGGTGGGGACGTATACGTGCTGTGATGATGATGAAAGGGTCTAAGACGGCGTATTTTCTTAGAAATAAAAAAGGATTTTAAATCGTTTCCAAATAACCAGAATAAAAATGGGGGTTGTTATATTATTCAGTGTATTATAGAGAATTTATTTCCATATAGCTCGTACCATACCATGTATGTACCTCGGACCTCGGTACATCGATTGGGCAGATTTTGGTGACCTCCTTTAAATGGATAGCTTCTAGGCGTGCGTAAATCGTGGTAAATATTGGGATTGACAATTTTTCGAGTTTTTAAGAGATAATTTATTCGTGTTTTGTTTTTCATTTAAACCTAGATATATTGAATGTGTATTCGATACTGATGATGCAGTTAGAATTTTAAAGTGGTGTTTAGGTTTGGTTTAGTTGTTTACCTGAGTGGATGACTTCCTGCATGGGCAATGAATCCTTTCGAATTTATGCAGTTTGCAGCTTATGCCAGTGAATGCCAGAGTGCTACAGGGTTTCGTTCTATACCAGAAGGGTTATTGTCTAGGAAAAAAAATTATCACGATCGCCTTTAATTTTACAACCGTTGCGCCATCAACACAATACTCACCTTTTTTGTATAAAGAAGTAATGAAATAGGTACTGAACCCACTGCGCCGAAATGGGACTACAAGTAATTGAAACAAAACTCCTTTTTACCCCTGGTCCACCGCTGTCATATTCGGAACATTATACAGAAAGAAAGAGAGAATAGATTTTGTAAATAAATAAATATAATAAAAATAAAATAAATAGAACTAGGAAGCGCCGGTGGCGCTGTGGACTCAGCACTGGGTCTTCTAATCGGGAGGTCTGTGGTTCGATCCTGCCATGTACTAGTGTGTTTTTCGTATTTCAAATTTTATATGTATATAAACGGACCTGAAAAAAAGTTTTTTTTTTGTTTTTTGTAGGTCCATGTGTATATTTACCGACGCTCCTACGGTGAAGGAAAACATCGTGAAGCAACCTGCATACATCTCCGAAGAAATTCAATGGTGTATGTGAAGTCGACCAATTCCCGCACTGGGCCAGCGTGGTTGACTAAGGCCTAATCACCCTAACATAGGGTAGTCTCTAACCCCTCGGTGGGGACGTATATGAGTGATGATTGATTGATATAGGTTGTAGGTTGAATTATAACAATCTCTTTGCACCTCCCGATTTATGCCCTACGTCATTTCAAAGTCAATCTATATTCTCCGATTATCGCCTGTTCGTGAAGTTTTACTTTATTTTTTTTATTTTATTTTATTTGGTTAACAAAACATAATAGATAATAAAAATACTCTTACGGGTCTACGGGGAAAGAAATTGTCTGAGAAATAACCCTTGGGCTCACTGTGGGTCATTGCAACGGGACCACGGTTAAAAGAAGGTCTACGGAATAAAAAAATACCCGTGGAGCCACCAGTGGGGGGCCCTTTTACCCGAGGTCCCACACCTCGAGTAAGAGGGGCCCCCGATACTCCCCTTTTCTGCATATTAAATAAATAAAAATTAAAGAACTATGATTCCTCATCAAAGAACCTAACTGATTTCAATTCCAAAACGATATTTCATGAATCAACTTGTTGTACACAGTCCAGTCCATTCGTACACACAGTCCGTCTTGTCATTAAAATAAAATTTAGATTATTATAACAATTTAATGAATAATGAAACTAACTTTCTGGAGCTCTTTCAAATGGCATCAAAACAACTTGTCAGATTTTATATTTTTTATTTTTCTTCATCGCAGTCTTCATCCTCATCTTCTTCGTCGTCTCCTTCTTCCTCTTCTTCTTCTTCGTGCTGCTCCTCGTGCTGTTTAGGCGCAGGTTTCTTAGCTACTACTATCTCTGCAATTAAAATTAAATATTGTGTATCTTTATTAGGTTAGGTTAATGTTTCGTTCGGTACCTGAGCATAAATCGGTATGTTATATAGAGAATCCGACCGAAAAGAGAACTGTTGATTCCAAAAAGTCTTACTATTCGTTCTTAATTCTTATTCGTTCCAGAATCCAGAGTAGGAATAAATTGTTAGATCAGCCGGCGAATTTCGGTCGCTTATCTTCAGCGTAGTGTGCTTAGATACTGTCATGGGGTTTTGCTTTAATCTGTCCGGGACGGGAGGTAGGATCGGTGAATTTGGCCTTCTGGGGTCTGATTCTCACATAATTCGTAAAAAAATTCGAATTCGAGTTTTTTTTCGAGTGGTCATCATAGTTCATCCAATCAGAACACAGGATATGTCGAGCTCCGCCATTTCTTGATAGAATGTAGCGAGTTTTGTCTCGACCCCTTTTTTGTTAATGTTGTTAATAATTATTAAAACGACTGTACATAATTGTGTAGTTGTGTTGGTTATGAGTTTCGTCTTCTCACATCAGCAGTTATGAGTGGGACATTTCATCACAGCTCATATACGTCCCCACCGAGGGGCTCGAGCCTACCCTATGTTAGGGTGATTAGGCCTTAGTCAACCACGCTGGCCCATTGCGGATTGGTCGACTTCACATACACCATTGAATTTCTTCGCAGATGTATGCAGGTTGCATCACGATGTTTTCCTTCACCGTAGAAGCGTCAGACAAAAGTACATATTATGAAATTCGAAACGTAAAACACATTGGTACATAGCGGGTCTCGAACCCCGACCTCCCGATTGGAAGGCAAGTGCCGAGTCCACAGCGCCACCGACGAGTGGGACATTTACGTATTGCATAACCAATACGTAAAGGTCCCACTCAGTCAGGCTCAGATTTTTGCTTATGAGTGGGCGCGAGACCGATCAGTAGTAACTGAGACGTCAATTTTAACTTCAAGTATGATTGGTTTTTCTCTCTTTTTTGCTTACCCCATCATATTTTTTTAATTTATGGTCAATTACGTTAGAGAGTATTTATTTTGTAATTTATGGTCAATTTTATTAGAGAGTATGTACTTGTAGACCTGTAGACCTGTAGACTTGTAGACCTTAACATTTTGTTTGTCTAAATCAGCACTTAGAAATTTTATTTAATGAAATTAAAATTATATTATTGGAGGATTATTTATCTAAAATAAACAATTGTTTCATAGAAAAATTAATAAATGCAATATCGATCCTACTACTCGAAACCAGCCAAGCTTCTTGCTCCTTAAAAAAATTGCGGAGCTCGAGATGTCCAATGTTCTGATTGGCTGGCTGTGGCCACCGACCGCTCGAGAAAAAATTTGAATCCGAACTTTTTTCGAATCCGTGAGAATCAGCCCGCTGCACGCTGGTCCTGAATTGCGCTCGAAAGCTAAGCGAGGGCTAATGTCAAATCGCATACATTTTCCTTCTAGCGGTTGCGTTAGCGATTATCGCAATGCGTCTTGTCTAGGGGGGCAGAGGATGGTACGGGAACACCAGCGGAATAGCCGGTAGTGGAACAGAGTCCCGGCATACCCGAGTGGGCGGCCTAGTCAACTAAGCACCTTGGCATCTTAACAGATTATCCCGCCTCAAAAAAACCGGCCTAGTGCGAATTGGACTCGCGCACCGATGCGAGAGTTCCATACAAACTTATCTACGTATGTAAGTAAGTAAGTCCATAACCACGTATTTACAGTTTTCAGATGTGTTGTAAGACATTGCTTCTTGACAAATGTCATGATTCTAGGTCAACGGGAAGTACCACCCTATAGGTTTCGATTCCTTTGTAAATCAAAATTTGCGAAAATGTGCGACATAAACAATCTATACTATGTATAATATTATAAAGCTGAAAGGTGTTTGTTTGTTTGAATGCTCTAATCTCAGGAACTACTGGTTTGAATTGAAAAATTCTTTTTGTGTTGGATAGTCCATTTATCGAGGTAAGCTTTAGGCTATATAACATCACAATATTGTTATTTTCGGACATCCACGCGAACGAAGTCGCGGGCACAGCTAGTGGTAAATAAGGTTACATAAACGGTCATATTAATAGCAACGTGTTGTGAGGTGAGAGTGTGAGCTCAAAGTTGGCATTTGAAACTACGGAACCCTACACTGCGCGTGGCCCAACACGCACTTGGCCGGTTTTTGACATTACATTGTGTTACTTTTCCAAGGTCCTAATTATTCATACAACGTCACCGATGTCTTTACATATCAATAGTACACTCGAGTACAAAAAGATCGATACGGTCAATGTTACAAAAATAATACTTAGGGGTTAAAGTATGAAATTGCCGTTTTGTATGAAGATTTTTAAGAATATTGCTTATTAAATTATAAAAGTTATAAAGTTAAATAAACAAACGAGAAAAACGGCAATTTCATACTTTAACCCCTATACTCTACCAACTCTACCTTAATGTTAAGTCAGTAAAGTCTGTCAATCAATATATAAATATTTTTGTAACTTTCACCGTATCGATAATTTTTACTGGAATATTGTACCTATCGTATATTTTTGTTAGTTTGTGTTCTATCAACAATAGCTGTGGCAAAAACAAGTGTTATTAAATCGTTAATAGGTGACATGCTATAAATGCGTACGTCAAGCGTCGTCTTCGCTCTATGTTTACAAGTTTCATTTCGATTTTGATGAAAATCGTAATGATAATAATAGCCGTTGTAATATGTAAATCATAATAATAATAACATTCGTGATAATGTTCTATTGATTTTCATCGCAAACAAAACGTAAATCAATAGAACATTACGACGAAAATAAATAAGATTTTGTATTTTCGTCGAAAACGAGACGAAAATCAGTGGAAATCGAGCGCAGACAACGCTCGACGAGCACTCAACGCCTGAAGAATGATACAAAAATAGAATGATCTTTCATTTCGTTTTCGACAAAAATCAAAATAATGTTACAACAAATCGACGGCCCCAACGTAATTCATCGAAACTCATTTTTTTTACAGCTGTAACGTTTTCTGTAGAGCTATATTTTACACCCCACTAAAGATAAGAGAAAATTATGTAGTTCCAAAAATTTGCCTTGTACACAATTGTACAGTCGAGGTCAAAGATATATTTACAATTGAGAGTTCCAAAAATATCTTTACATTTAAATAAGTTTACACACACTATGACAAATACTTGCTTACAATGCATGTGACAGTTTCATCTTTTCACAGAATGCTCCAAAGGTAAGTTTACAGCCTTTCTTTCATAGACTTTTCATAGAAAGTAATCAATAAATTCAATAATCACTTTCGATAATTTACGTTGGGACCGTCGAAATATGAACTTGATTTTCATCAGAAACGAAATGAAAATGATCAAAAATCGAGCGGAGACAACGCTTGACGAGTGTTCGACGAAAAATTAAAAAATTCCCAGGGGCGCTATTTTGAATCATTCGACTGGCGTCGAGCGCTCGTTAAAGGCCGCCTGTGCTCAACTTCTACTGATTTTCGTATCGTTTTCGACAAAAATCCAAATCATATTGATTTTCATCGCAATATCTTATTGATTTTTCTCCATAACGTATCGAAATTCAAAAGAAGTTGAGCGCAGACTACGCTTGACGAACGCTCGACACCAGACGAATGATTCAAAAATATAGTCCCTGGTTGCATCGGACCGCAGTATTTTCGCAGAGCATTTCAAACGGTCGAATCGAGACTGCTAAGATCGATTTTGAGTTTGCTTCTCTTAGATAGATCGATTTTGAGTAAATTTAATACTGGCTGAAAATCAAGTATGAAGAACATTACCTAATAGTGAAGCTTAATTTCAAGTGGATTTTATGGTACCAGCTGAGAGGATTAATAATTCAGCCACCCTGATCCCGAACGTGCTCTCCGAAGGCGTAAAGATCTCCGGAATATCTCCGCTCCTTATCAGCACAGAACAATATACTGCTTATCAGGAAGCCAGTGGAATAGCAGGTGGACCTGAGTCCTAAGCCATACCCATCTGGGCGATCTATAATAAATAATCATAACCGCTTACTGGCCCACACAGAGACGTCAATTAATTTCAACGCATCATTAAGTGACTCGTTTTAATACTATTATAATGGAAAGGAAAGAGATAGATTTAAACTTTAATAAAGAATGAAAAAATGTATGACGTCTTTGAGTAAGGAAGTTAATATAGTAATAGATTATTAAAACGCTTAAAAAAATGTTATTTATAAGAAATAATTTCTTTAACGCATTTAATGCAATGTCAGAGCTTTAGTTCGGTATAAAATCTCTCATCGAAATTTTTTTGGTAACTTTCACCCTCATAGTGCTTTAGTGATTGTCGGAGCTTAGACTTACTGCTTCAACTACTATTATTAATTCATAAAACGACTCTTTAAAATGATGTGCGAGCTCCCGGTCTATGTACCTTCATGCTATGTTTTGCTCTGCAGTTAGTATTTTTGAATGAGTATTGTAAATTGATAAAAAACAGTCTACTACCTACCACCAACTACTTCGCCGCAGCTGCGACGAACTTTTCCCTTTACTGAAGAAACTATTCAAGTCTACGTATTCCTCAGGAAATATCAGTTCAGATGAGTCTGAATCCAACAACGTCAATGAATCTATTGGATTGCGTATTCGCGGGACATCTTCCTCTTCGTCTATTGGTTGGTTGTTAACTCTTTGGAGTTGGCTACCAAATGGCTTCGGTAGAATTTTAACTTCGACGGTGTTGGCTGACATCAGCTGTGCTGGCTTTGGGTGTGAATCTAAGGTGAGTGTGATGGGCTCGAGTTCTGACTTATCGTGAGAGTTATCATAGTGTTCGTCATCTCCGTGCACTAGCTTTGCGCTCGGCTTCGCCTTTTTGCTGTGTGGCTCTGAAAATATGTAAGGAGCTCTCTTAACGAATCATTGCGATTCGTTCAATTCAAATTGGAATAAGCGCATATTGACGCTGCGAAATACAAAAGCGAGGAAATATGTAAGCGTCTTCATCAAAAAGGCTTTCAGCGGAATGCAAAACAATAGTGTGGAGTCTAAAGTCAAGGATTCCTTTGACTGTGTCAAAACTTTGCTTTAATTTTGGATTTGTTAGTGCGCGTGTTGTTGCATTGCTTAATGACTTATGAACGGTCAATTTAAATAGTACTTGTGGCAAGCGAAGTTTCTGTGTTTTCTTACTCTACAAATTTTTGTACAAATAAATTACACTCACTTTGTTATCGTGGATGTCAGTCGATGTTACACAGTTACACTACAGTTAGTGATAAGCTCTAGATAGTCAAGTCATAGTAGAACTAAGTGAGATGTCAAGGTCAGAAGAATATTGTGTGTCAAATAAAACTGTAGAAGGAGAAAAGAACAGTCGTCCAATATCTACCTGTTGTCAGCGAGATAGGAGTAGTCAGAGTCAGTAAGTCGAATGAGTCAACTTTTCAAGAAAATAATCAGACGTAACAAATTAATAATATTTTTATTTTCTTCACACATTGGTTCCATTTTAACACACTATGGCTTGTGGACATCGCACTTAATTTTGCTAGCACTGTTAATTTTTCGCTACTGTGGCAATTGGGTATTTAATATGCTTTCATCCCTGTACTGTAATCTGGTAAAACATATAGCTTTTGCCAGTCTACAGAGCTGCAAGCATTCATATCAACAAAATAAATTAACGGATCGATTATAAAAATATAAAAAGACAATAGAAAAATAGTACTTACAACATGAAATAACATTGTATAAAGAGTTAATTAGGTTTAACAAAATTACCTATTTACACTTACAAAAAATACTTGCTATGACTAGAATAGGAATCAAAATGAAATAAATATGTGGTGAAATAATGTTGGAAGAAGTTGAATTCCTATTCTAATAACAGCTTATAATTAGTGCTAATTTCTTTACAGTTTATTACAACCAGAATTCTTAAGCGGGACATGCTTTGAAACAAAACGTAATGATTCAACCTACTTATAGGTATAACGTCAAGCATAGAGTTTCTAACTGCATCATTGATATAGGCATAAACACTTGTATCCATTACCAACAAACATTTAAAAAAACTGCAACCGCCTAGGATCTTTTGATGCTGGTTGATGGTGTGCGCGAATTCAAATTTCGAATTGAAAGTTCGAAAACGCTTAATCTGCGTTCAATAAACTGGAAAAAACGTAGCATCGTCAAATCTTTACGCCTAAAACCTTATTGCTACTAGTGATGGTAGTCCGACTGGTGCGTGTAATATTCTTGTTTGTTATTCTGCTTCTCTGGCGGCGCGGCTTGGTACTCCTGATGGTATGCCGTACCTTCATGAGAGGCGTCGTGTTTGTGGCCGAGCCCAGCCGCTGCCGCCTTCGCCGCAGCCTCCGCCGCGTTAGCCTGTGCCGCTTGAGCAGCCGCCTGTACATTGAAAATAATAAGGAATTTATCATTGAACTCTTTATTATTTCAACAGTCTGAGATCTGCCTTCCAATTATAATTAGGCGGCTTACTTTTGAATCAATTCCAATCGATCGACATTGGGATTGTGATTTTTCGAAGCCTGCAGATGAGTTGATTTAGTTGAGGTATTTTAGGGTTTGTCTTGTGCAAGACTGAAATAGTTGTGTGACATCGAAATATTCATTCATAATGGCATTCATTTAACCTGTTTGATATTATATATAATATGTAATGGAGCAAATCACATGCAGTTGAATAGTTCGCTACTGTTAAATGGTAAGCCTCGTGAAAGATCAAACAATAATCCGAAAAAAATCGACTAGATAAGTGTAGGATGAAAAAAAAGAAAGTAAGATAAAAATAAATTAGTATATTGCTGTGGTTAATTAGAAGAACATCGATATCTTTATGTCTTCAAATATGTACGCCCTTGTATTGTTCTTCGATTCCTGTTTAACAAAAGTAACCATTAACTCTCTAGTCAAATTCTACATAATTTTATTTAGCTAAAATAGCGTTACCAAGTCACATCAATACTGAAATTTCTCCACTTGGCTTAAACCTGGAGATCCAGAATTTTTTCTGCTTCATTTGGGTTGCTGGTTAAACTTCTGAGTCCATATCTACAATCATCTCACCAAAGTTTGTCGTCTTAACAATTTTAACAGAATTTTCATATTCCGACAATCACAGTAAGATATAAGACTTCAAAAGATCATTTCCACCTCCAGGCTTATCATCACTTACCATCATATGAAATTAATTCTAATTCTTGTCAAGTCACGTCAGAGATTATAGAGGAATGGTGTATCGCACTTAATTACCTGAGCTTTCCTAGCAGCAGCCTGGGTAGCCTCGAAGTCGATCCTGACTCCATGGAGCTGTTCTTGCAGGGTGTGCAGCCTCTGTCTGGCAGCGCCGACCATGGCGGTCTGGGCACCGAGTTCACCGGCGGCTTGTGACGCGGCCTCGTTCGCGTTCTCTGAGGTAGCTTGGGCTGCGTTCAATGCCGCTTGGATCACGTTCACCTAAATTAACATTTGGTTATGAGCCTGTGTCTTCAATCTGAGACACCAATTGCAATTTAATTGAAATACTACTTTATTTTACTGCAGCGTGGCTTAAAGTAACCAGGTGGCCCCGCCCTAAGGCGAAATCCCAGCTTGTTTATTCTGCTGGATCTGCCTCCAGGGGTAGCGTTCGGTGAATTGATCTTCCCGGTCCCGAACGTACCTCCATCGGGGGCGGATAAAGATGAATCATTATCATTTCAGCCCACGCCCACTGTTAAACACAGGCCTCCCCCAGGCGTCAGTCTACCTTGTGGCCTTCTAACGCTGCGTCGCCGATACACCGCTCCCGCTCGAGGACCTTTCCAGCCCAATGGCTGGCGGTCCTGCGAACAATGTGTCCTGCCTACTGCCACTCAAGGTTTGCAATTTTTTGGGCTATGTCGATAACTCTAAAGATGAATAGGTATTAAAAAATGATGCATTTCAGTACCATGGAAAGATGCCAAAAAGGAGACCTACATTGCAGCGGTAGTAATGCAGTGCACATTAATTTTAAAATATTATGTTTAAACTTTCATTTTAGTCTCGATATTATAAGTAGTTAGTAGTGGTCTAACTTAAAATTACAACTTAAATATTAACGAAAATAGCAACTGCTTGCTGATTGCTGAAGTATGAACATCATTTTTTATATTTATTACAAGCTTATTTTTTAAAATTAATTGCAATGTCACGCCAAACATTGCAGGTCTAATGCGTTGCTTTTTGCAATAATACGGCGAAAATGTCGAATAAATTAAATTGACGATTGCATTTTATTTTCAATTGTGGTGGTTATATTTTGCAACATATTGCAATCTTTTCATGGGCTGTTGATGCTGTTAAAACACCATGAACAATTAAGTTATTTGTGCTTAGTTATTAAGATATTTTTTTAATATCTTTAAAGTCGTTTCATTGTCAAAAATATAGCAAGCCTGAAAAATCGAATATAATGCCTATATTAATACCTCCAAATTACTAGCATAGATTTTTCAGAATATGCACAAGAAGTGTTCTAAAATTTTCTTACTCAAGACTGCAACAAATAACAACTTCATTTGGAATGATATGGGAAAATCACGCTTAATTGCACAATTTTATCTGAACAATGAAGATTAAATTAGGTAATATGAGCACCTAGTCGTTTGACGGTCGCCGTTGTAAATATATCAGTAATATTATCGCAAAAAGTGAAAACGAAATTATCTTTCCCTTAGATGGACGTATCGATTTACTAACAACAATATCATGTCTCTAGACCGCAGCGAGACATTGACCTAGACATTAGACTGTCGAGTGAGCGACCTCATTTTTCAGATATAGGTACCTTTACCTACATTATAATCACGAATAAATAAAGATGACAACGTTTTGATCCCCATGTTTTCGTCATCATTCTCATTTTGTCAGATTTTAATTTCATATTAGAAATATACTTGTTAATGTCAATGAAAATAAAAACGCATTGGAATAGGTCATTGTTTGATACAATTCTGATCGTTTATAGAACTTACAACACCGATCGCGTTCATTTCTTAGCTGACGTAACTGAAAACACTACTCTTATTTTTAATTGAAAGACTGTACGTTATGCCAAAACTCAATAAGACGATTTCGCGTTATTTAATTTGCAGCAAACACAATCACATAAGTAACTACTTACATAAGTAAGACATTCGTAACAACATAAAAAGGTGATCAATGAATGTTATGCCAGAGCATTTGAAACTGTTACTGATAGTGATAATGCATACACCGCTACAAATAAGTTTCGATTACTTCGATACACAATCATTGTAGAAAAAGAAGTAGTCCCGACAATTTTCAATAGCAGTGTCGACACTCCGTGCAATAGTTGTCGTAAGCCTGCATCTTATTTCCACCGACTCAAGTGCAATGTCGTAGCAAGAAATCGATTACGAGCCAAATCGATGTTTGCAGTTTTGCACTTGGCGCCCGACCCGTTGCTAATTAGTAATCGCGGCGTCTAATGAAAAACGTGCTCCACTTTTTGCTGAAAATAAGGTACCAAGGCCCGGTCTAGGTGTTTCGTAGTTGGACGTTGGCAAACTTGGCTTGCGTCAGGTCTTGGGCCTTATTCACCTCGCAACTCAAGGCTACTACGGAGTATCAAACTTGGTACCTACATTAGTCACTCCTCCATCATCTTTAATGTGGCCATTTCATTCAACTGAAAAGCACCCACCAATCCCCATTGGGCCAGCGTGGTGGTTTTATGGCCTATGTGTTTCTCCTACGTAGAAGGCCTATAGTGGAACATATAAAGGCTGAAATGATGAGTTCCAAAATCGTTATGATTTACTTATTCAACACTGATATTATAGATTATCATACGTTAGGTTTCAAATCTAATTTATGATATAATGTCCACGTGGTTGCAGTCAATATTATGTCGTAATCCGTCCTTCCGACCGACTGTACGATGTATTTAAAACGAAATAAACTTTTAATTTTCATTATAAGATCGAACAAAGTAGGATTTTACGCTGTATTCTGATCTCTTACCGAAGTTAATGACTCTGGCCAATTTTAATGCAACAAAGTGTAGACTGCGACTTAGGGACTTTGACATATTTTATTGTAAATTATTAAATAATGGTATCGCTTGTTCCAGATAAAAGATTTTTGGGAAAAAACATTTTGAACATAATTAAAAATTTTACTAAAATTAATAAGATACTTGTGAATAGTGACTATCGAAATTTAGATGTTTGTCGATTTTCAGATCACAATATAAGAAGAGATTACTACTTAGATTCTTTAATAGTCACTATTTTGTTTTTAAAATAGGTACACGTTATAAAACCAAATCCAGTCTAAACTACGATACGGAAAAATCTTTTACATGGCATAGTAACCCGAACGAAAGATACCGTATCTTTCGTTTACCAATGCTGTCGCTATCCAATCGATAACAATGCGGACAGAGAAAAAAAAGTGGCCAATCAAAATGATTTCGCGCCTCGACGCCATCAGCCCGATACAATTACGTAAATAATTATTTCTAGTCTATATATTTCCTGTCTCATTTGTTTTGTGCGTTTTCATCATTACCTAGATCCCGTTTAAAGATTTTATATAATGCGAGACGGTTTTATTTTTTTATAGTTCTCTGGGATCGCAACCGATGCAAAAGTGCTTGGTCAGTTTCTGTTAAAATATGCAATTGTATGAAATTAGTTCATGGCTGTAGTTTTTGTGTTAGTTGAGTATGCGCCTTTGTAGAATAGGTAAAGTATTAAAAAATATACCAAAAACTAACAAAGTGTAGTTAGTGTTAACTAAAAAAACCAAATTATGAATTTCCTCAAAAATTTTAACAATTGCCTGTTTATCACCATACAAGTAGCTGGTATTAATTCAATTATTTAACTTCAGACTAAAAAATTATATATTTTCTGCAAATATGATACTTTGGCATAAGTTATAGGTATGTCACGAGATTCCATTTCGTAATGTTAAGGCAAAATTCTTGAATTTATTAAAAGTAAAGGGAATTTGATTTATTTTCATCATTTTTTTAAATTATTTAGCATTTTTATATGCAAAGTATAAAATGCAAAGTCACAAATATAAAAAGTAAAGGTTTCATTAAATAAACTATGCAAAATGTTATAAGTAAGTACAACGTAATTATTGTATTGAATGAGCAATAAATTAAATAAGTAAGATAAGACTATCGACCTCCTTAATAGAATTATCTAAACAGTCATTCATTGTGTATGTAAAAATGTTTTTTCGCAAAGTACCTACCTATTATGTCAAAAAAAATCTGCCTGTTGTTGGGGGGAGACGTGGAGAATGATTTCACTCAGATGCTATGTATGTATTTCATTTAAAAGTGTAAAGTTTAATTTAGGTAAACATCTAGACACTTTTTTGCATACCTATTAATAGACATGAAAATAAAATCTTTTATGTATTCAAACAGGAAGATTGCTTGATGTTTACAGATTTGATTAAAAAACATCTGAATCAAAAGCTTCAAAACAACTGATTTGATTTTATGTAGCGATGAATTACCCTTGCTTAAGGGCGTGGTTAACTGATGACATCAATAATTAATTTCAACGTATATCTAACACTAGCTGTGCCCGCGAAATACGTTTCGCCTTATAAAAGACTTCAACGCGTTTTTAGTTATATCTTCTATATTTTTCCCGTTTTAGCAACATTTTTCATTAATTCTCCTCTCCTATTAGTCGTAGCGTGATATTACATAGCCAAGAGCCTTCCTCGATAAATGGACTACCCAACACAAAAATATTTTTTCAATTCGGACCAGTAGTTTCAGAGATTAGCGCGTTTAACCAAACAAACAAACTCTTCAGCTTTATAATATATCTAACTAACAACGATTTTTTTTTAAATTTTGAAAAAAAAATACATATAATCCTAAATTTTACTCTTCTACCACCAACCCCCATTTTTAATAGCGATATCAGTATTTTTACTGGCGAAACGCATTTCGCGGGCACAAATAGTCAACGATGAAAAACATTTTAGTCTTATTCGACAATCTCGACAACCATTTCTTTTAAACCGAATAAACTCACCTAACTGAAGCTTAAAGCTCCGATTCTTACCTGGTGCATAGCCTGCTGTGCCGCCTGCGCCGCGGACTGCGCAGCTCTCTTAGCCTGTTGCAGCTGCATCTCTTCACCCTGAAGCCCGACCTTAGCGTCCCTCACTTGCTGCTCCAGCCCCGACAGGATGACCTGCTTACCAGCGAGCGCCGCCTGCGCTGTAGCACTCGCCTGCGCAGCGGACTGAGCTAGCGTGTTCTTAGCGACGTACGCGGCTTGATAGCCAGCAGCAGCTTGGTTCCCCAGCGCTGTTTTAGCCTGATTAGCGGAACCCACAGCGATAGTCCTCAAACCACTGCCTCTACTGAAGCCTTTCTTCTGGGCCTCGCCGGTGGCAGCGGCCTGCACGTCCTGGATGTACGCGTCGTAGTGACTTGCCGATTCTGCCGGCTCCTGAGCGCTTTGCTGGGCGGAGTTCTCGTAGTCATACTCGTATTCCGAGGGCTGGGCTGAGTTGTCGCGGACTGGGGCGGCGGAGGCGACGGCCAGCGTGCCTGGAGGAAGGGCAACTGGTTTATAGTTTGAGCTTTGCAAATCATGAATGTAATTGACTATGTTTTAATGTCTCGCGCCTGTGCATCGACTAAGCTTTAATGAATGAATGGCGAATAGGGGGAGCACTGAGCATACGAAATTGAAATATAATAATTCCAACAGATGGATAATAAAAAAGTATCTGACACTTATTTTTTTTGCTTTGTCGAAATAACGTAAAACTACTGAGATAAGGCGAATGAATGCTTAGGAGTGGGGGGGGGGGGCTCACTGCGTCGAAGATTTTTCACGTTTAATGTTATGCGACTTTTCAAAATATTTCAAACCTACGTCGAATGTTTTTGGTTGTGTACAAAATAGAGAAAAGTTGTCCAATATGTTTTAATAATCTGTACATTCAAAAATTTCGCCGTCTTTATTAAATATAGAGCTTTACAGGCACTTATTGACGTCAAACAAATGGATGGATGGATTTTGGCAATATTTTAATTTAACTACGAGAAAGTCTCTTCCCGTCTTATGACAAACATGGTCTAAACAGTCTCTGTCTATGTTAAGTAACACAAATGAAAGCGCACTAGCTTTAAACCAAGACCAACTTTAGACCAGGTTTAGGCCTCGGAGATATCAGAAAAATGTCTTTATGGACATGCCATTAAAATATTACTAAATGCGCTTGTGTAATGTATAGAATTCTTTTCTATATATATTGTTGTAAAAAATACTAGGTATTATGAAATCTTAAAAATAATTTCTAATGAAATCCTTAGTACGCCTTCCTGCTTGAATAGAAAAACAGTAAATTATCTATGTAATCCACCTATGTGTCACACCTATTACCAGTTCCAATTAAAATTCAATTACAAAAATTACATCGTAAACGATAACCAATATAAATACGGCGTTACGTATACGCAACTGGTTATTTAACACACATTAGTTAATGTTAAGGAAACAAACACTGATTTAATTGCGTGATTGACTTCACAGAAACGCACTTCCGAAGCACGTGCGTTTAGTGAATGGCCGTTATGATACAATATGTCGGATCAGCCATGCGATCCGTCAGTAATACATAACACGGCATTATTATTATAAGTACATGGAAAAGGTAAAACAGCATTTTTCTCTATTATAGAGTCCATAAAATATGAAAATACAATGTGAGTTGATTTTTTTTCTCTCCTGCATATTGTCTTCGTTAAGTGGTGCTCTTAATAAAACTACATATAATGCTACTAAGCGAGAAATTAATTTCTTTGTTAATTTCATAGCTATTATTAACGTTTAAAACATAAATGTGACATATTAAGCGTCTTAATTAGATAAGCAATTATTGAGATTTAGAGGCTTTTAATTAATAAATTTACCAACGTATAAATGCATATATTTGTAAAAGCTTTGTGAATTATTTATAAAATATATATTTTTCTTGTTGCTTTTCTTCTTATTTGATTTTAAAGAAAAAGTAAGTAATATTATTTTCATGACAAATATGTAACAAAGAACATGTTACATGGGTCACGAAAAAATAGATAGACTTTAGGTCAATAAAAACTTATACATTTTCCAGATTTAAAAAAACACATCACTCTGATAAAGTCCAATTTTCTAAATCTGTTAAGATTAAACAATTTCAATTTTTGAGTTTAGGCTCGAGGAATTTAAGAGTTTCAGTTAAGTTATTCCACAATTTCATAATGTCTGTATCTTTATAGTGAACGGAAAAACATATTTAGGTCTATTATAATGAGCTCAAAAGCTTTATAGCATAGCTACTTTGAAATTTCACATATTATTATTGTTATTGTAATGAATAAATTTTCATTTTTATATTTCTATAACACCAAGACGAAATTTTGTAAAGGTATAAAATTTTAAAAAATACTCTAGCAACTAATGAGAGCGACTAGGAAGTATAAAGAATAAAAAGGAAATAAATAAAAAAGTAAAATATAATACTGTAAAATGTGTGTAGCCTGTTTCGATAATAGCATTTTAGGTAATATAGCAATGTTTAATTTCTATGATTTATTATATAGAAGAAAATGTTGGAACATATTATAATAAATTAATTACTTATAAAAATGTATAAAAAATATTCGATATGATGGTAAAATTCTTAAATAATGTGTTTTTACCCGTTTGTACCCGTAACTACAATTTGTATCAATAATTTTTAACTTTAATAAGCCGTTGACCTGTTTTTAAGTAGGGTCTTTGAAATTTCATTCAAAACAATTAATAACTCTTATAAATTAATTTAAAAATGTTTTGGAAGCATTCATGCACTTGAGACATTAAACTCAAATTAAATTATTTATAAGTAAAATGAATTTATTTTACAAGCAATATTAGAAATATTGTATATTGTATAAAATTCAATTCAAGTACAAAGTAATTAGATATGTTTTATTCATTAAATCACTCACCAATACATAAAAGTACTGTCCTAAACGCCTTCATATTGCTTCAGTCGAACTGAAATCACATTATTGACAATAAGAAAAAATCACTTTATATTAGTAAAATAATCCTACGTAAAAGAATAATTTAAGCGATAAATTGACGAATTTTGTAATCACTGAAAATCACTTATTAGGAAATGAACACTTAATTTCACGGGAAATATCAGACCTGCCAAAACTTTCACAAGTGCTTAGAGTATTTGGTTTCAGTCGCTGGGGTGTACCCCTTAGCTCGTCTGTGAGGTAATGTTCCATTCGGCGGCTGTACTTGTATTTATAGCTGAGAACTTAGTGAGTGGTCGACGCGGATTACTGTACAGCAGTTTACAAGATTATCACGATTCTATGTAAACAATGGGATGATTTTTCACAAAAGCTCGGATGCTGTGCATTTTATTTTTGATCGTGCCTTTGTTGAAGATTTCCTGGAGCTCGTCTTTCACGGTTTGATTGAAAGCGAAAATAACAAAACCGTTGGAACATTTGATTGGTTTTGTGTGAACTGGTTTCCATGTAGTTCAGCTATATCGCGAGTAAGATATATCACATGCTCCCTAAGGACCTCTTTCAGATTCAGGATAAAAAGTATGTGTCCTTCCTCAGGGCCTAAGCTATGAGTATATACTTATACCAAACTGACTGTGCCCGCGAACTATGTTCCGTCTTAAAAGTTTATAGAAAAAATTACAGTTTTTTCTATGAACTTTTCTACTACTTTTCCGGGATAATAAGTAGCCTATATTATGTTAATCTCTGTCGTAATCTACCTACAAAATTTCATCCAAATCCATTCAGTAGTTTTTGCGTGAAAGAGTAACAAACATCCATACATTCATACAAACTCTCGCCTTTATAATATTTAATTACATTAAAATTGGTTCAGTTTAAGCGTGTAACAGACAGAAAATAGACAGAGAAACTAGCAGTTTTAATATCAGAAGCGATTTTTTTTACAAAAATAAAAACCGGCTTCAAAACTACTTATTAGTCAAAAATAATATCTCATCTTTATATCATCATCTTTGTAAGACTTTCCAGGAGATCATCACTTGGCACCGACTTCGATATAAAAATGCGATGTTGTGTGTTATTCTCATAATATTTTTTACTTCAATGTTTTAGAAGTCGGTTTTCATTTTCTTGAGAAAAAATATTTTTATCCTTTTAGTGAATTCGATACCAGCTCTAAGAATACAGAAGCAATTTTAAAGAATACCAGAACGGGTCAATATCTGATCATAATATTATAAAAATATCCCCTAACTCCTTATCCTAAAGGAACCTTCCATCATCAGCGAAAAAATGTAGTATGTGACAATTAAATTTAGGAGCTTCCCTCGATTTTCATCATCAGATTCTGACCTTGGCCACAATGGGATCACCTCAGGAGTATAGTAGAATTATATATAGTAGAGTATAGTATAGTAATTATTATAGTAGAGTATAGTAAAACATAAAAACATACGCGTCGAATTGAGAATCTCCTCCTTTTTGGAAGTAGATTAAAAACTTATTAACAGGTGCTTGTTGACTTCGAACTACAATAGCAACAAAATTAATCAACAACATTTACGTTTGAAGTGTGAATATTTAACATTTATTTAATCTTTTGTGACATAACTTAATTTTTAATCCCTACTGTAAAAAAACAGTAAATATTGAGACGAGATGTTACACCTACTTTAATAGGTCGCAGTACCTACTGGCAGTAGAAGGAGCTTTGTCAAATTTGTATTTGTATTGCAACCATTCCCTTTCATTATTTATTTGTTTATATTGTGTACGTCAGTCTATCAAAAACAGTATTCATGTAAACATCCAAATAAATCCCTCTTATGCGTTATCCTTTTTTTGGGGCGGGGGAACCTTTTTACCATTCGCAAGGGACTCTGCAAGCTTGCCCCTTGGATATAGCGTAGGACTCGGGTAAAAACCCTATACCTGGCTAAACCACCCTCCGGTATCTATCCGCCCCCGGTGGAGGCACGCTCGGGATCGGACTAGCCTTCCCCGAACGCACCCCCTGTGAATAAGCCCAGCGGTGTGTTAGCCTTATACGTTATCCTAGTTTATCTGCGCTACAATACCCTGCTAATTAATAAGTATACCCCACAGTAAATATACAACAAGTAACATAGAATTCTCAAACTCAAAACAATGAAAAAAATGCAACTGTCACTGTACGAAAATTTGGAACAGGTGTAGAGTCATGTTTATAGAGCTTACTTTTATCTCTACTGGAGACAAGCGAGATTCTCAGCAAGTTTATTTTTTTGTTTACTCTCTTCAATGGTCAACGAGCACTTTAGTATTATTATCACACACATAATATTTGGGTTTCTAAAGCTATAAAATAGAAATGTCTTGGATTGATTGGCAAAACCGGTCAAGTATGAATTACACTCAGGCACCGAGGGCTCCGTTGAAACTTATCTAAGTATATAAGTTCCTATGTACATTTTTACGGTTATTAAATTTTTTCCCAAATATGTGCTATAGGTCCTCGTTTCGCGCCAAATTCATAATTCTAGGTTAACGAACGGAAGTAGCCCTATAGGTTATGATGTCCTTGTGAAATCGCAAAATTTGCCACATAAACGGCCATCTTTCGTGATAACGATAACTCACAAGTTACAAGTATGACATTTCACAGTGAAAAGAGGCCGTAGACCCGAGTAGTTGATATAAATTTCAGTTCGAAATCTTTACGTGTTCCCAAGAAGAACTCTTGAAAGACAGACAAACAGATGGACAGGCTGACAGTCGACCGACCGTTTTTTTTTCTTTTTAGAGACAAAAACCAAAAAATACCCACATATGTTAAAGACGCGAATAGTTTACTCATTTTTATTGAAGTCTAAAAGAACCACTTGAAGTATTTACAAATTATAATAAGAAAATGGATATTTTGAAAAATTTTTGCAATAATACCAGGGTTACACTTATCTCCCCACACACGCCCGCCGTCTAGCCCACGGCGGGTACGGTGCGGTTACGCATTTCCCCCCGAGAAAAAAAAAAAAAAGGGTTACACTTATCAATTCAATTTTAAATATTAGATATTTTTAATGCTCTATGTCTACGCTTCTCTTTAGAATATAACATTATAATTATTTTTACCGTTAAAAAATAGGTATGTTAAAGAGAGACAATTGTAGTCAGACATTTATCATAATCATAATACTAGCTGTGCCCGCGAACTACGTTTCGCCATATATTTTTTCCCCGTTTTTGCTACATTTTTCATTGATGCTCAGCTCCTATAAGTCATAGCGTGATGTTATATAGCCTAAAGCCTTCCTCGATAAATGGACTATCCAACACAAAAAGAATTTTTCAGTTTGAATCAGTAGTTCCTGAGAGTAGCGCGTTCAAGGAAACAAACAAACTCTTCAGCTTTATAATATTAGTAAGTATAGAAGTAAGTATAGATACTCGTATGTAATACAAGAATTTTGGGAGGTGTTTTATTTTTACAATCAGAGACATCTTTAGCGCTTGTTACACTTGGCTTGTTACACTTGGCTGAATTAAGTCGTCTTTTCAGTCGTTAATAAATTTATTCAAGCATAATCGCATTCATCAAGATAGCATTCAGAAGCAAGAATGGTTCCTGACTGATTTTGGACTATTCCGATACTTGTTACCCTGATTTATCTATTACCCAGTTAAACAAATTGGAGCGTTTGCAGAACCTATGTATACGGTTCATCTTTGGGCTACGAAAATTCGATCATATATCATACTACTATCGCTCCAAACTTCAATGGCTACCAATAACTCGTCAAAGAGACTGCCATATCCTTTCCCTTCTCCATTCTTTGCTTACCAATCCACATGCTCCTAATTACCTCAAATGTCGTTTTGTTCTCCACTCCACTACAATAAATAGAACCTTTCGTTCCTTAAACGACCTGTCTCTAGTACTCCCACCTCATTCCTCAATTTTTTACGACAAATCTTTTACAGTTAGGCTCTGGATTTCCTTGCCGGAGTCCATAAGGCGTGCACGTTCGCATGACTCATTTATGCGAGCAATTAAAACTCATTTTTTGCAGCTGAAAGTTTAGTGTTCTCCGTTATTGTTTTGTTTTAAGTATTTTATTTAAGTATATGTAATTTACGTAGTATATGAATAGTATTATTTAGTATGTAGTTTATAGTCATTGATGTAATTTTAAATTACAAAATAGTATGATTGTATAATTACCCGTCATAATAAGTTTTAAGTTAACTTTCCTCTAGCAGAGGTTGCCTGGTAGAGATTGCCGCTTTGGCAATAAGGTCGCCTTCTGTTTATATTGTCTCCTTTAAGCTACTGTAAATTTTATATTACAAACAATAATGATTTTCATTCATTCATTCATATACGTCCCAACCGAAGGGCTCGAGCCTACCCTAAGTTAGAGTGTTTAGGCCTTAGACAACCACGCTGGCCCAGTGGGGATTGGTCGACTTCACACCTTTGAATTTCTTCGCAGATGTATGCAGGTTGCCTCCCGAGGTTTTCCTTCACCGTAGAAGCGTCGGATAAATGTACATATGAAATTCGAAAAACTCACTCACTCGACCTCTGCGCTAACAGTGTTTTAATTTAGTTAATTAGTATTAAGTTTCATTTTGTAGTTCAACTAGCTTTTCGCTCGCGGCTTCGCCCGCGTTATTATTGTTTTCCCGTGGGATTTTTATATTTTCCCGTAGGAAAAATAATTTTGTTGCCTATTATATAGAAGACTGTTATTTATATTTAGGAGCTCGGCAAATAAATTTCATAGAAATTGGAGCAGACATTAAATATTTTCCATAGAAACTTTCAACCCCCATTTTGCACCCTAAGGGGGTGAATTCCAATAAACCATGAAACACGTGTTCAATGAAATGTTTTTAAGAGCATGAATCACAAGTTTTATCAAAATCGTTGCTAATAAAAAAAATCCATACAAACTTGCAACCCCTACTTCATCCCTTCACGGTATTTTTTTTTTAAATCCCTTCTTAGTGTGCTGAATTAAAACAACTGTCCAAATTTCACGTTTCTACCATTAGTGGTTACGGCTGTGTGTGCGTCTATAGATGGGAACTTCTCCTTTTATTTTATATAAGTACATGATATATAGATGTATAAGACAAAACGCTAGTATTATTAGGCTAGTATGCTTCGAGAAATGGGTCTTTGATAGCTCAGAACCAGTAAACTTAATTATATTTGCGGTGTCTGTACTACCCGATCAGTAGGTCCAGTGCCCGTGTTATGAAATTATTTTCATGTTTAAGTTTAAGTCCCACTAATAGTACCACGTACAAGATAAAATGCCCATGGCACTACCAGTAAGACTACGTAGAGCCATACCAGCGACGGATCCAGGATTACATTTTAGGGGCCGGGGGGGGGGGGGGGGGCGTTAAGGTTGCTACTCGGAGCTTACCTTAATTACCAACCATGCTTCATTTCAGTAAAAAATATTCTTAGCTCATTTGGGCATGGACCCCATTCTCTCCCTGTTTCATAACATTTTTTATTTTCATCAAAAATGTAATGAAAATAATTAAAACACGAACGAAATCGACGCTTGACGATCGCTCGACGCCAGACGAATGATTCATAAATAAAGCCCCTGAGAGGGCTTACTCTTGGACCAATTTCGATCTATCGACATTGAGATTGTGCTTTTTCGTACACTTATTTAGAGCAGCACTAGCGACAAATTCTATCCATATATTGAGAAAATTAAATAGCATCGTGATCATTCCCATACACTTTGTTCTTTTCTTCGTAATCGCTGTCGAGTTTGTTACTTTGTTTATGACCCCTGGATGATGACACACGACCAGGGGCCCTATTTTTGAATCATTCTTCCTGCATCGAGTGCTCGTCAGTGTTGGATTTCTACTTATTTTCGTTTTATTTTCGACGAAAATAAAAACAATATTGATCTTCGTCGTAATGTTCCATCGATTTTCATCGCAAGAAAAACGAAAATCAATAGGAATCGAGCACAGATGACGCTTGAAAAGCGCTCGAATCCGGACGAATGATTCAAAAATAGAGCCCCAGGCGCGATTTCTTACGCTCGCGGCCTTGGATCATCCTAGGATTAGTTACTCCGTGTTTTGTCTTGTTTCCCCACATGTCGGCTGTCATATGCCAAAATAAGACAAAACACGCAGTAACTAATCCGAGATGATCCAAGGAATAAAATTTGTATTAACAAGGCCGTCGATGTTTAGGTATTTAAAATGTCTGCATTTTTCAAGATCACAGGAGTGCAACTTCTGTATGTAGTGGGTACTGAAAAAATCCGACCGATCAAGTGTGAAATTTTGGTCGCTAGAAAAAACTTTTGAAATCGCATTCTCAAACCTACAAATATACACAAAAAATTATAAAAATTGGTCTAGCCGTTTCGGAGAAGTTCGATAAGAAACACTGTGACACGACATTTTTATATATTAGATGTTATGTAACAATAAATATTCACGATATCATTTTAGTAATAATTTAATTTTGATTGACAAGCAAAAATCATCAACAACCGTTGCTAGGTCACGGTTTGGTCTATGACAGACCTCCGCCACTATTTCGAAGAACCAGAGGTGCTGGAAGCAGCTGGTCCAGATGCCGGATCCATACTCGGCCGCTGTCAGTCTCTATTTCGTAGTGGAGGTCACCCAGGTGGCGGGTCACTGTACCAAACTCCCATTTGCGTCCAGATACGGAGTAATTCCGGGCTTGTACTCTGCTTCCGAGAGCGAACTTCTTCCCCGTTCCACTGAGCCGAGGGATGGCCTTCGGAGGCGCTCGTAATTTAGCAGCCAGTCAATTGAATCAACGATTAACTTAAAAATACTGGGGTCTGCGACTTTGCCTAAAGAGCACACCCCTGTTTAAATTGCTTATAATAGGTCGCTGCAGGTGGCAATTCATTCAAGTTGAGACTTGGCTAGCTATCGTCATCTTACCTACGCCTTTAATGTGAATAACATTGTTGTGTTCCGATAATTAGAGGTAAGATCCTCAGTAATTGAGGAGTCCAGGTAAAGCTCGTTTCCATCTTCTGCCTTGTCGTATCTATCTGGTATTTGATCAGAGGGCCTATTACCGATCTCATGATTTTGCAAATGATATCATATGAAATCATAGTGCAAAACGAAAAATACGATTTCCGGTCAGAATTTTGACCATTTGTTCTTATTTAATGATGAAATCATTGAAATTATGCCAATAGTGATGATATCATTGGAGATCGGTAATACGAAATGCAGCATTTCATGACTTCTTTTTCTCAAATTTATACCATGCCATACGATGAAAGATCCATAATTGGCCTGCAGGTTATGAAACTCCCCACGAAATCGGGCAGGTGATGTTTCTATCAACTGTCGCAACCGCTCTATCACATTATAAATGCTATTTACATATTTACTCAGATTACGCCACGCCCCACGCTTTTTGAATGCGAATGCGAACAGTTATTCAGAGCCGGTCATATGTTCAATCCTTTAGGGAACTGCCTGATAGGTGAAAAGTAGCAAAACTCTTACTAAATACTAGTGGGCCCGGCAGACGTTGTCCTGCCCGATAACAGCGCCACCTGCCGGGTCCAATTGTACGTTTTAACCTTCCCTAGACCTATTCAAACACACACAGAAAATTTCGTAAGAATCGGTCGACCCGTTTTTGAGTTTTAGCGAGACTAACACACAGCGTTTAATTTTTTATATATATAAGAAGAAGAAGATAATGGACCTCTATTGAATTTCGACTATAAGGTTTAAATTTTATTTGAAAACATTATTTTTTTATAATAAGACTTAATCAAACAAACACGCCAGCCATTTTTTATACAACAAAGTTGGCCCGGCAGACGTTGTCCTGCCCGATAACAGCGCCACCTGCCGGGTCCAATTGTACGTTTTAACCTTCCCTAGACCTATTCAAACACACACAGAAAATTTCGTAAGAATCGGTCGACCCGTTTTTGAGTTTTAGCGAGACTAACACACAGCGTTTAATTTTTTATATATATAAGAAGAAGAAGATAATGGACCTCTATTGAATTTCGACTATAAGGTTTAAATTATATTTGAAAACATTATTTTTTTATAATAAGACTTAATCAAACAAACACGCCAGCCATTTTTTATACAACAAAGTTGGCCAAAAACATACGTCTAGTATGACTTTTGATAGTTTCTGATTCGAACGATCGAATAGTTTTGTTTCCATACATTTCACACCAGTACGTCTAGTACGAGTTTTTAAAACGAGTAAACTACAATAGTTTTCGTTAGCTCGCCAAACTGTCAGTTTACGATGTATACCGTAGTATGAGTTGCTCGTTTCGAATTCACGTTTAAACGATAGCGAGTTAGTTTTACTCGATTAGACGAACTTCACATTATATATTTATATCTCTCTTACACACATGTGAATGGAAAGAGATATGCGATTCTGTTACTGTGACGTTTTCTTAGCCGTTTTTATTATTTTTAAAGCGAGTTGGATGAAAGAAAAACATAAAAGTTTTTATTTGTTGTAAATTATATTATTTTATAATGTCGCGGACAAGTAAGTCGCAATTTATTTTAATGATAATAAATTGTGTTATACACTTAAGGAATGAAAATAGAATTAAAAATCTCGGTTAAATTATGTGTATTAACACTTTTTTAAGGAATGGTGATTTAAGGCGGTAGCGCTGAGTAAAGTGTGTAAAATCGGAGATACGGCTTAAAAATGATTGTCACAGCTCTCTTCATGTGCTATTTCGTCTTGCATGGCCCTCCATGCAAAGTACCACCGTGCAGACATAATTTTAATGTTTAGAAACACAAAAAACGTATTTATGTACCAAACTCACATAAAAATGTAAGGTGAGAACCTAAACTACAATAGTTTTCGATTAAACTATCAAACAAATGTCAAACATGTAACTCATACTGCCACACAATTCGAATACGTACTTATTGATCGAGTAGTTTATTACTTTGTAACTCATACTGTCAATTTTAGTTCATTATAGTTTCCGATAGAGGCGCTGGTGTGAAATGTATGGAAACAAAACTATTCGATCGTTCGAATCAGAAACTATCAAAACTCATACTAGACGTACTGTACGTCTAGTACGAGTTTTTAAAACGAGTAAACTACAATAGTTTTCGTTAGCTCGCCAAACTGTCAGTTTACGATGTAAACGGTAGTATGAGTTGCTCGTTTCGAATTCACGTTTAAACGATAGCGAGTTAGTTTTACTCGATTAGACGAACTTCACATTATATATTTATATCTCTCTTACACACATGTGAATGGAAAGAGACACGCAATTCTGTCACTGTGACGTTTTCTTAGCCGTTTTTATTATTTTTAAAGCTAGTTGAATGAAAGAAAAACATGAAAGTTTTCATTTGTTGTAAATTATATTATTTTATAATGTCGCGGACAAGTCAGTCGCAATTTATTTTAATGATAATATATTGTGTTAAACACTTTAGCAATAAAATAGAATTAAAAATCTCGGTTAAATTATGTGTATTTATTAACACTTTTTAAGGAATGGTGGTGCATGTGTTTGTGTCTTGTGAAAGAATATTATTCAATAGTAGTTAAAAAAATATTAAAGTTGCCAGCATTTGTTATTCAATGCCCTGTCTTTATTATTTATTTTAAACACCTTATACATTGCATCTTAGTAAGTAGATATAATGAAGCAATAATAATACTGTTATTGATTTTAATTTTTTTTAAAACTGGAAGCACATTTAACAAATTCATGTTGATACATATTAATACAGAAAAGTTATCGATTAAGACACAATATCTGCGTTTTTTTTTGTATGGTTATTCTAATTACCAAAATTATATTAATGTCAATATTGAATGACATTGTTGGTTGTAATAGTGATATATGCTTTGGTTGTTCTGTTGTATTTCTATATCACTTTTATCGGCACAGCCAAAAAATTAAGATCAGATCTGTTCTTAGCAATATATTTATCTACTCAGTATCGGAGACTGATTCGTTGTGCAGTTTTAAAATATTTTATTTACATTTAGGCATGATAGTGGTAATATTTTTTGTTCAACTCTTCACAGTTGAATATTACCGTAGTGAGTACACCAGGCTTATACTAATTAATTTATCTATGTTTTGTACATTGTTTACTCATCAATAATGAGCGTCACCGTGAAGTAATAAAGCTTTATGTTTGTAATTGTAAAATTACTTTTGTTTCCTTTTTTTTTGTTATTCAGTTCACTAAAAATAAGTATTTATCAATTGGTTTATTAAACCCAGGTTCACTTGGAACGCGGCATGACGAGTTCATGGTAGCTTTAGAAAGAGAATCCGTCGATATTAAACATGGAGGCCAGACGTACGCTTCACTTTGCTTGCTTGCTCTTTGATATAGTGAAGCGGAAGTCGCCAGAATACTTGTACCACAAACTGTCATTTTCGCAACGCCAAATCAGAAACGTATCTCGGTTGATTTGTCCAAAGCATAGCACAACGGCATTTCGTGGTAGCTTTCGCTACTCAGCCACGAAATGCTGGAACAATATACCACCACCTCTGAGGAATTGCAACACTTTACATTCTTTTAAAAATAAATATAAAAATACTTGCTAAGTCCACAATAAGCAAAATATATTACTTTTGTATTACCTAAACAATTTTTAAATGCTTGTTATGTTTTGGACAAAGCCTTCGCAGACGATCTTATATACAAATATCATAGACGTTGGGCTATACATACTGGTGATGGTAGTCTATTTTTTAATTTTATTTATTGCTTAATGTAACTATAATGAGACTTGAATATAATGTGCCTTATGTTTGTAGGTAGCTATCTGCTTTATTATGCTTTATATTTATAGATGTAGTTATTTTAATATGTGATATAGGTGTGATGATGTGATATAGAGATGTGTATTTTGCAAAAAAAATATTAAATCAAGTAGAGATAAATATTACGAGTATAAGATTTACCATGCATTTAAAAAAAAAAGCTCTTAGCGGTATAGCGCACAGTAGTAATTATTGAGATGTATTAGTAGTTACGTGAGCCCCACGGAAGATCAGCGTCATGGCATCTGATACTGTGGCATTATGCTGAGTGGGAGCTTTTTAGTGATACATTGCTGTTTGCATGATGCTTTTATTGTGTATTTTATGTGTATCTTGTGTCACTAATAAACTTTTTTCATTTCATTTCATTCATTTCAATGGTGATTTAAGGCGGTAGCGTAAAGTGTGTATCGGAGATACGGCTTAAAAATGATTGTCACAGCTCTCTTCATGCGCTATTTCGTCTTGCATGGCCCTCCATGCAAAGTACCACCGTGCAGACATAATTTTAGTGTTTAGAAACACAAAAAACGTATTTATGTACCAAACTCACATAAAAATGTAAGGTGAGAACCTAAACTACAATAGTTTTCGAGTAAACTGTCAAACAAATGTCAAACATGTAACTCATACTGCCAAAGACTCAAAAACTACTCGAATACGTGCTCATTGATCGAGTAGTTTATTACTTTGTAACTCATACTGTCAATTCTAGTTCATTATAGTTTCCGATAGAGGCGCTGGTGTGAAATGTATGGAAACAAAACTATTCGATCGTTCGAATCAGAAACTATCAAAACTCATACTAGACGTACAGTACGTCTAGTATGAGTTTTTAAAACGAGTAAACTACAATAGTTTTCGTTAGCTCGCCAAACTGTCAGTTTAGGATGTAAACGGTAGTATGAGTTGCTCGTTTCGAATTCACGTTTAAACGATAGCGAGTTAGTTTTACTCGATTAGACGAACTTCACATTATATATTTATATCTCTCTTACACACATGTGAATGGAAAGAGACACGCGATTCTGTCACTGTGACGTTTTCTTAGCCGTTTTTATTATTTTAAAGCGAGTTGAATGAAAGAAAAACATTAAAGTTTTTATTTGTTGTAAATTATATAATAATAATATTTTATAATGTCGCAAACAAGTCAGTCGCAATTTATTTTAATGATAATAATAAATTGTGTTAAACACTTTAGGAATGAAAATAGAAATTAAAATCTCGGTAAAAGTATGTGTATTTATTAACACTTTTTTAAGGAATGGTGATTTAAGCGCTGAGTAAAGTGTGTATCGGAGATACGGCTTAAAAATGATTGTCACAGCTCTCTTCGTGCGCTATTTCGTCTTGCATGGCCCTTCATGCAAAGTACCACCGTGCAGACATAACTTTAGTGTTAGAAACACAAAAAAAACGTATTTATGTACCAAACTCATATAAAAATGTAAGGTGAGAACCTAAACTACAATAGTTTTCGAGTAAACTGTTAAACAAATGTCAAACATGTAACTCATACTGCCACACTATTCGAATACGTACTTATTGATCGAGTAGTTTATTACTTTGTAACTCATACTGTCAATTCTAGTTCATTATAGTTTCCGATAGAGGCGCTGGTGTGAAATGTATGGAAACAAAACTATTCGATCGTTCGAATCAGAAACTATCAAAACTCATACTAGACGTACAGTACGTCTAGTATGAGTTTTGATAGTTTCTGATTCGAACGATCGAATAGTTTTGTTTCCATACATTTCACACCAGCGCCTCTATCGGAAACTATAATGAACTAGAATTGACAGTATGAGTTACAAAGTAATAAACTACTCGATCAATAAGTACGTATTCGAATAGTGTAGCAGTATGAGTTACATGTTTGACATTTGTTTGACAGTTTACTCGAAAACTATTGTAGTTTAGGTTCTCACCTTACATTTTTATGTGAGTTTGGTACTTAGATAGGTTTTTTTGTGTTTCTAAACACTAAAATTATATCTGCACGGTGGTACTTAGCATGGAGGGCCATGCAAGATGAAATAGCGCATGAAGAGAGCTGTGACAATCATTTTAAGCCGTATCTCCGATACACACTTTACTCAGCGCTATACCGCCTTAAATCACCATTCCTTAAAAAAGTGTTAATAAACACACATAATTTAACCGAGATTTTTAATTCTATTTTCATTCCTAAAGTGTTTAACACAATTTATTATCATTAAAATAAATTGCGACTGACTTGTCCGCGACATTATAAAATAATATAATTTACAACACAACAAATAAAAACTTTAATGTTTTTCTTTCATTCAACTCGCTTTAAAAATAATAAAAACGGCTAAGAAAACGTCACAGTGGCAGAATCGCGTGTCTCTTTCCATTCACATGTGTGTAAGAGAGATATAAATATATAATGTGAAGTTCGTCTAATCGAGCAAAACTAACTCGCTATCGTTTAAACGTGAATTCGAAACGAGCAACTCATACTACCATTTACATAGTAAACTGACAGTTTGGCGAGCTAACGAAAACTATTGTAGTTTACTCGATTTAAAAACTCGTACTAGACGTACAGCGCCTCTATCGGAAACTATAATGAACTAGAATTCACAGTATGAGTTACAAAGTAATAAACTACTCGATCAATAAGGACGTATTCGAATAGTGTGGCCGTATGAGTTACATGTTTGACATATGTTTGACAGTTTACTCGAAAACTATTGTAGTTTAGGTTCTCACCTTACATTTTTATGTGAGTTTGGTACATAAATACGTTTTTTTGTGTTTCTAAACACTAAAATTATGTCTGCACGGTGGTACTTTGCATGGAGGGCCATGCGATACGAAATAGCGCATGAAGAGAGCTGTGACAATCATTTTTAAGCCGTATCTCCGATACACACTTTATTCAGCGCTACCGCCTTAAATCACCATTCCTTAAAAAAGTGTTAATAAATACACATAATTTAACCGAGATTTTTAATTCTATTTTCATTCCTAAAGTGTTTAACACAATTTATTATCATTAAAATAAATTGCGACTGACTTGTCCGCGACATTATAAAATAATATAATTTACAACAAACAAAAACTTTAATGTTTTTCTTACATTCAACTCGCTAAAAAATAATAAAAACGGCTAAGAAAACGTCACAGTGACAGAATCGCGTATCTCTTTCCATTCACATGTGTGTAAGAGAGATATAAATATATAATGTGAAGTTCGTCTCATCGAGTAAAACTAACTCGCTGTCGTTTAAACGTGAATTCGAAACGAGCAACTCATACTACCGTTTACATCGTAAACTGTCAGTTTGGCGAGCTAATGAAAACTATTGTAGTTTACTCGATTTAAAAACTCGTACTAGACGTACTATGGTAAATGGCAACAGTCGCCTATACACCCAACTAGCAGTCATGTGCTAAAAATAGCTGTATATCTGTCACATAAATAGTCGTATAAGTTTGATAGAACTGCTTATATCATTGGGATTTGGCCCCACTTTTATGGCTAAAGTGATATAGTAGCTGTATTTTAACGTCGCTTAGAACTACTTGGATACATATTCGTGACATATCTGTATTATTTCTTACATTTTGGAGTCATATCAGTGATATTAATTCTACTATATCACAATCAAGCAACATAAAGGGCATAGCTACACTAATATCGAGCTATTTAGTTGTATATCAGTGATTGTGATTCTGCATTAACATTTGTTCTGTGTTCACAATTTGAGTGCGTAGAATCTATGTGAGATCCAGGACTTGTTATTATAAAGTAATCTTTATAATAATAAGTTTCCATCATCCATTTTATTTATGAACCTTAGAAGTGGGTGTAATAAGTCATTAGTGTGTCAATTCCACATGCGCTTGTAATTTTATTGATAAATTAGTAGTGCAACATTCATGATTTTTTTATGCCCCCCTCTAAATAGCAATATTTAATCAAATAAATATAAATTTATTTACCAAGTTTTTGTGAAGACATACATATGTAACTAGTTAGAGTTTAAGGGTGTTGTTATACAGACGATATACTGCATCTTGCAGCCATGACGATATTTAGAGTACCTCAGGAGCAGTAAAATAAACCTTTCCATCCTCCTCAATGTTTTTTTTTTCAGAAATATGGTGGTTGTTATGAATGTGGACTGTTTTATAAATAAAAATAATTTCAAGAAACTTAAAAGAATGGAATGGCCATGGACGGAAACCCATTTTATTCTGTCTGAAGCTTAGTAATAGTGTTTCTGTGAACAGATTTACATCTTTTTAGCGTTATATTGGATATGGAAATGTTATAATATCATAGTGATATATCAGCGCTGCTAACACTGCATTACATTTATTGAGTGTTAATAAAGTAACAGTATAACTTATTTAACACTGGTGATAATAAACACTCTTATAAAGCATATTTGAGACATTGCAGCTTCCGTGACACTACTATATCGCAGTTTAGCTTCAACAGTTATGAATATAACACTGGCTGTATATTTGTGATTGTGGAGCTACATTAGTTTTATTTTGCGTCATATTAGCTGCATGTGGTCCTATTGTGCAGCATAACTGTTCTTTAACGATGTTAGTGTGTTTATTTAACAGCTGTGATATATATGTTGTAAAAAACAGCCCAGTAAACGTTTATATCATAGCCTAATATCACTATTTGATTGTATATCCCTATACAGCTAAAGAGAGATAAAAATAACTCATATATCTCAAGCTGTCATAAGCGTTACTAATATGCGACTTTAGTAACACTGTTCAGTGATAAAAGCTAATTTTTTATCACCGCTTTGCTAGTTGGGCAGGATGGATTTTTGAGATGGGATTTAAAGGGCAGGTACATTAACCGTTATAGTTACAAGAAAACATTGTTAGGCAACCATCCATAACTTTTAAGATATTCTGATCTACATTCACAGATTTTGGAAAAAAGTTACAGTCAACAAAAAAAATGCTGAGATAGCAAAAAAAATATTTTTATGCCTATCGATCCTATTTCATGTAGGGATCAAAAGATTCTATGGGACCATTTAAGGTATGAGTACTAGAAATGACAGAAATCGCCAAAAACTTTTCCCAAACATTTTGTACGGAAAATCCTCAGCTCCTATTTCATACAGTGATCTACGAATCCTATTTTTTTACTTTTAAGGGAAACTGTTGTTTATTTTCAACAAGATGGCGCTCCACCACATAACAGCCGCCGTACGCGTTCCAATTTGAACAGACAATTCAGGACACAGTGGATAGGGACACATGGTCCAATAAAGTGGCCACCTTGCAGCCCCGATCTAACGCCACTAGATTTTTTATGGGGCTACCTAAAAAACGAAATCTACAAAAATAAATACGACAGTATTCAGGAACTGAAAGATGCATTGACGAGGCCTTTCAATAACATCCATCCAAGAAAATTATTAGCTGCTATGTCCTCAGTACAAAAGCGAGTAAACTTATGTATTCGTGAAGACGGCGGACATTTTGAGCAAATTATTTCATAGATAGATTAGATATTTTTGCGTTTGTTTAAAAATACACGTTTAAATGAATTTAGTATTTATTTAAATTACAGTTTCCCTTAAAAGTAAGAAATAGGTTTCATAGAGAGATCACCTTAAGAAATAGGATCCAAGGATTTTCCGTACAAAATGTATGGGACATGTTTTTGGCGATTTCTGTTGTTTCTAGTACTCATGCCTTAAATGGTCCCATAGAGTCTTTTGATCCCTACATGAAATAGGATCGAGAGGCATAAAAAATTTCTTTTTGCTATCTCAGCATTTTTTTTGTTGACTGTAACTTTTTTCAAAAATCTGTGAATGCAGATCAGAATATCTTAAAAAGTTTTGGATGGCTGCCTAACAATGTTTTCTTGTAACTATAACGGTTAAAATACCTGCCCTTTATATCCCATCTCAAAAATCCATCCTGTATATGTATATGTGGTTCCTGTAATGGCCAATTTTACCAACCTTATCTTAGCTTAGCTTAGAAAACTCCTAAGAACGTATAATATGCTGTCACTTTTGTATTTTATGAATAGAATGTGACATTATGCCACGTAAGAGTATCCTAAGCTTAGACAAGCGTCGGTGGCGCTGTGGACTCGGCACACGCCTTCCAATCGGGAGGTTCGGGGTTCGAGACCGCCATGTACCAATGTCTTAAGTCTGCACTACATTATCGGCGATGATCGTTGCTCGTGTGCTCGTCTATAATCGGCACGATCATCGTGCAAGCATCCACACTATCGTCCACGTTCGTCTGTTTATAAGCAACCACAGGCGATTCCCTTTGATGCGTGTCCGAAAACCGACAATTCACGGGTCGCAGGCGATCATAGACGATCATCGACGCGCACAGCCGAGTACAGCCGAATATGCCCTCTACACTATCGTGCTCGCGCGTGATCGTCTGTATTCGCCGATAATGAAGAGGAGCCATTACGGTGAAGGAAAACATCGTGATGCAAGGATGAGATCTACGGTGGGACGAGTTTGCCCAGAAAATGCCTATTGACCCTTGCTTTGAAGATTTCCGGGTTGTACAAGCTCGGGAATATAGACGCCGGCCGGCAGAGAATTCCACACCTTGGCTGTGCGCACTATAAAAGAAAACGTGTAGCGCTTTGTGCGACCAGCAAGAATATCAACCAGGTGAGGGTGGCAACAAATAAAATAAGCTCTAAAATATTAAAGAAAATTTTTTTTAGACATTATTACGATGCGCTTTAATGTATTTCACTTTTCTCACAGTATTCAAGAGAATTTCTCAAGAGCGTCGGGGTTCCGGGAGGGGTATCGGGAGGTCCGGGGTTCGATCCTGCCGTGTACCAATACCAATGTGTTTTATCGTTTTTCGAATTTCATATGTACATTTAATTTATCCGACGCTCCTACGGTGAAGGAAAATCTCGTGAGGTAACCTGCATATATCTGCGAAGAAATTCAGAGGTGTATGTGAAGTCGACCAATCCGCACTGGGCTAGCGTAGCCTAAACACCCTAACTTAGGGTAGGCTCGAACTGCTCGGTGGTGACGTATATGGGCTGTTATGAAGCTTAGACAAGGTTGGTAAAATTGGCCATAAGACTCGCAAATCTACCCCTACAAGGACGTCAATGAATACCCAGTTAGCGTTTTACATTGGGGTGGATCGTCCACTATCTCTATCGTCCTTGCGGCTCTACTGAAAATAATCGTCACAGTTCTAGAGCTGAGTGGAGTCGCTTTTTGTAAAAATTGTGTGTCATTTCTTTTTTTTTCTTTTTGTAAAAATTTATTATGTTGTTTAACTGATTAGTTTTATTGTCATAATGCTAGCGCCAAATAAACATTTTTTCTTCCTTTCTTTCATACCGGACACAGTAATGCAAGTACTGTGGTATTGCGGCTTAAATAACTTTTTCACCTCACCAGCTCGGAAAGGCTTTCTTTGTGTTGTGTAAAATGTTAAATGAATCCTAGAGAAATCAAATCACGCAAAATAAAGTATTTTGGCGTACTTTATTGTTGGCATAAAGTATAGAGTACATTTACCCGAAATGACGTCCAATACTTTATAACAAAGTACGAGTGGCAACCCTACCTGTACAGTACATACTCGTACCTTGATTGCCGCCTAAAAGTGCTGTACAAACACGGCCGTGTGCCTCTAAAAAAGAGTGCCCAGTATACCTTAACCAAATGGTCAATTGAGTAATCTCCGGAGAGACAATTAGGTGACCAATCATGCAAGAAGATCACAATAATGAGCGAGCTGTCAATTATTCAGTTTTCATATTCTTCTGTCTTAGTTTTAACAACTTTTCATGCTTCTATATATATTTCATATCAATATATATAGAAGGAGATGTTCCCATCTAGACGCACGAACAGCCGTAACTGCTAATGGTAGAAACGTGAAATTTGGACAGTTGTTTTAATTTAAAATGCGGACGCACACTAAGAAGGGAATTTTTTTTTAAATCCCTTCTTAGTGTGCGTCCGTCCATGTCCTGAAGGCATGAAATAGGGGTTGCAAGTTTCTATGGAAAAATCTTAAAATCTGCTCCAATTTCTATGAAATTTACAGTCTTCTATATAATAGGCTACAATAGTTATTTGTTATACATGAGTGCAAAGTTGCTTATTAACCGCGTGCTCAACTTTGATGACCGAGCAAGCGAAGGATTCTAAAATTTAGAATCCTGAGCGTTAGTGAGGGAATCAAAAGAGCACAAGGTGAAAAATCTTTGCACTCGAGTGCAACACTAACTTTTCATCCCCCGTCAGCGAGGAAATGACTAAATGCAAAACAAAACATTTACAATCACAAGATACTTACTTTTATTTCAGTTTAGGTACATACTACTACAACATTATGATATAAGTATTGCAGAAAATAATTTATATTATGTATAACAAATAATACGTTTTTTTACTTATTTTCAAGTTTCTTATTTATATAATAACAAGCTTTTGCCCGCGGCTTCGCTCGCGTTAAATTCGAGGTAATACCGAAGATTTCAAAAAAAAAATAAGGCAGGTATTTTTCGTTGGTAACAAAGAGTCTGTATACCGATTTTTAGCTTCCTACCTTAAAAACTGCAAAAAGTCCCATATAAAATTTCACCTCCTATTTAAAGGGGTTGGGGACAGTTTAAAAAAAAAATGATGCACGATTTTTTTGTTAGTCACAAATAGTTTGCATACCAATTTTTAGCTTTCTACCTTGAAAATTTCGGAATGCTCCATACAAACTTCCACCCCCCATTTTAGGGAAGTGGGGGGTTAGAAAGAGACAAAAAGTAGCCTATGTCACTCTCCATTCATTCAACTATCTCCACTTAAAAAATCACTTCAATCCGTCGCTCCGTTTTGCCGTGAAAGACGGACAAACAAACACACACACACACTTTCCCATTTATAATATTAGTATGGATACGACCTCAAAACAAAATGGCGCGCGCAAAGCAAATCAAAAACAAAAGTACACCAAGGAGGTTCAGAGTCTGAGTTTTTTTCAAAACTGCTTTGGCGGTCAGATATCGAATAGCAAAAATACTCTTTCCGAGATGGGGGGATGAAAAATTATTTTTCCTACCAGAAAATTATTTTTGCGGGCGGGCGAAGCCGCGAGCAGAAAGCTAGTATGAGATAATAAGGCAGCGGTAGGTTCTCTCGTCTTTAGTTTAACGGTAGGAATTTTATCACAAAGAAAAACGTTCTATTAGCTATCCAGATTATTCAGTAGTTTTAATTGTGATGGTGGACTTCCATTACAATATTATTATTACATGAGAATAGATGGACAGACAGAGGGAGAGACATCCATCATTAATGCTGTCTGGTTGCTTACTCGTCCGTCGCTCTGATAAAGCTAAAATAATTTTATGCAATTTACTTATATCTTTAAAAATATTTTACAAAAAATAAAAACCGACTTCAAAAACACTGAAAAGTTAAAAATAATATAAGAAAAGGTACAGATAACATCACACTTCTATATTGAAGTCGGTGCCAAACGATGATCTCCTAGAAAGTATTAAAATTTGTCACCGACTTCAATATAGTAGTGTGATGTTGTCTGTATCTCTTCTTATATTATTTTTAACTTTTCAATGTTTTTGAAGTCGGTTTTTATTTTTTGTAAAATATATTTAATTTTTTACTTTAGTAAATGAAATATTTTTAGTGAAAGAAACCCTAATTTAATACAAGCTCACCTTCGGTGAGTTGGTATGAAATTAGGGTTTCCCTCGATTTTCATGAAACTTCATCATCAGACCCTGACTTTGGTGACCTCCGAATCACCCCAGGAGTATACTCTATCAAATACAAAAAGAATTTTCAAAATCGGTCCACAATTAGCGGAGTAATCGCGTAACATACACACAACACGTTGGACACACCTAAAAATTTAAGGGTTTTTCCTCGATTTTTATGAAAATCCATCATCAGATCCTAACTTTGGTAACCATGAGATCACCCTTGGAGTATACTCTATCGAATACGAAAAGAATTTTGAAAATCGATCCACAATTGGCGACGTAATCGCGTAACTTACACACAAAAAAAACGCATCGAATTGAGAACCTCCTCCTTTTTTGAGGTCGGTTAAAAATGTCAAAATTAGAAATAATTATAGAACGTTATGTATCGTGTTAAAGTGAACCGTTTAATATGTCCTCTTGATTTAAAAAATATAAAAATGAAAAACAATGAAACTGCAATTATCACTTTCAAAATTACATAAATAATCCACGCTATTTGCGGTGAGTGCTGAAAATCGCAATGAATGGCAGATTTTTTGTGGATTTGAAGGAAAGTGTTGTTGCACAGTGAATAACTTTTTGTGGTAACTTAACGTTTATAGTTAATCAAGCATGACAAATCCATCATGTTCCATCGGACTAAAGTACTTCCTATTAGGGTAGGTCAGTGTTTGTTTACAGATGTAGCTCGGTTTACTTTTTGTCAGGTGGAGTCGCTAACACATTATTAGCTCAGGGCTGCTGTCAATGAATACAGGGTTATTTGTAAAAGATCTGAATCTTCCTAGGATTAGATAGCTAACATCATAAACAACAACGTTTGTTCTACGACTTTTGATAATTCGTTAGATTTTACTTTCATATAAAAATAAATATTAATTTAATACACCTCTAGAATGTTTGTAACTCTTCGCGCACAGCGCGCGAGCGAGCGTCGTCTTCCATCGTCGTTTATAAATGAAACATAGACTTATCATGTCACGACAGTGCAATAAAAACTTGAAAATTGATTTTTGTTCAATTTATTGAGTTATCTTAAAACTCGTAAAACAAACGTTGTGGATAATGATGTTAGCTATCACATCCTGCAAGGTTGCAGTTGTTTTACAATTAACCCCTTATACTCCTAGCTGTCAATGTACGGTCGGTCACAGAAGTAAATGGATATTTTAGTACTATATCACCATTATTTAGTATGGTTACACCTATATTGCATTGTTAATAGTTGGTGTGACATGGTACTCCCTTGGCGATATCCCGATCAAGTCGGGCGCGTGGTAGTTGCAGTGTGGAGTGGACGTGGCCCTCGACAAAACGAGGGCCATGATGTTCCACGCCTCCCGTGGCAGGTTGCGCATTTCCCCGCGAGAAATAAAAGGCCCGACACTCCGCCGGGATAGCTCCACACACTCTCGTCGTCTAGCCAACGGCAAATGCGGTGCGATCACGCATTACCCTCGAAAAAATATGGTGTGACATGATACTAAAATGCTTATCTACTGTACATATTTTTGCCGACTGTACATATTTTTGTGCCCCCTTAAATTAACGCTCTTCGATCACACATCAGTGTCTTAATTCTTTTTTCGCCCAATATCAAATCCTACTAACCAGTAGTTCTAATAGTACTTCTTCCATTCACAAACAATACCGGCAATGTATTGTAATATTTCCCTTCTAAGAAAATAAAATTACATAAATACAAAGAATATAAAATTACATACTACCGGTGGTGGGATTGGAAGTAACCGGAGTAAAAGCACAGGAATAATAGTACTAAGTGAAAGTGTAGTGTAAAAGTGTAGACACAAATGAATTGGTGGATATTGTGTCCTCGCTAGACTTTGTCTTATGTGAGGGACCCCAATTATAATTGAATGCCCAATAACTGTTTAATAGTTGATTTTGTACATTTGTTGCTATTAAGTTCCAATAAAAATCTTTAAAACAAGAAACTGTTTTTCTTTGCCCTCTTAGATTATATTGCGATAGATTTTTATACGCTTTAAATTACAGATTTGTGATGGTCTGAGGAACAAAATGCACTATGTGAGCATTCTAGGCAGCACTTGGTCCAACTCCCATACAAAATTAGGCAATGTCTTTTTATTTATTGGTATACCACGGTACCTAATAGTGTATATCATTACCGTGCTATAATTCTTCCATGTAAGCCCTACTTAACTGTGGTAATTTTCCTTTTAACTTCGTTATATACAAGGTGTTTGGTCTATACCCTTTTTTTGGAAAGGGGGAAAATGCATTTACGCTTTCCTCGTGGTCGCGCCAAACCACGAGGATATGTGGGACTCTCCAGACCGTACTCCTAGAAATTGCGAAAATAAAGGGAATTTTTCCTTGAAGTAAAATAATCAATCTTATTAATTTAACGTAGTTTTCCTTCAAATTCATTGATTTTTTCTACACTGTATAATCAGTACTCAGTAGTTATTTCACAGCCTGTCTTACCCTCCAAGCCAGAACACATCAAGCAAGCCTCGTTGCTTTGCGGCGGACAAAAGAAAGATAAGGATTCTGGTACAAAGACGCACTGACGATTCTGGTACAATGGCTCCCTCTGTTGAATTACCTTTCAATGTTTATATTTTTTTAAATAATGCACATAATTTGTCGGAAATTTTCGATAAGTCGAATCAACTTAATTGCGGTAGAAAATTCAATTATTAAGTACCTACTACCGATCGTCGTAATGGTCGAGGCACTAAAATCTGTTCAAGTTCCCCTTTTTTACTGAGATCGGTTATGCGGTCTAATTTACGATATCAAAGGAAGATTTTACAGTCACAATCTTAGCATTTTTTCTTTTTCATTATAAAAATTGATTGCAACGGCATTTTCCGCCATTGCGAATTCGTTCAGAAAGTGAGCGTTTAAAAAAAGACTGCGTCCATTTTCAGGCACCAAAGTTCGGCTCTAGATCGTCTAAAAACAATGAAAAAGAACCATTCGGCAGACATTGTACAATCGACATGGTTCAATACCAAGAAAAAATTAAAAGTCACGTCGCGTCCGACGATCGCACTTTATTAAGACAAAATAAGAATAAATTAAGCCGACACGCGATCCGCGAATATAATGTTTCGCGTGACGTCGCCGTCAGTCGTCGGGAGGACGGTGGATTTCTCTCGATCCGCATTTTATCTAACATATTTTGTCGAATATTTCGACGTGCAAATATTATTTTTGTTAAATGTCAAGTGCATAAAAATTAAATTATATAGTACTTGTCCAAATGTAATATAAGGTTTCTTTGCCAATCAGCGCTGCATCGCCAAAGCGAGTCGTGGCTCTCCATGCTTCCTCACTGCCAACCATAGCGCGTACCACAGCCGACAGTGAGAGGTTATGGCCAATGACTGACGTTAGAGCTTCAATGCTTCTCGCTCCAATGCTGGGCACTCCTCGAGTGTGTGTTACGCCGTATCTTCCGGTACTCCGCACTCGTCATAGATAGTGATTAGCTCTCTCCTCGCGATGTTGCATACGTACTTTCCGAAACATCCATGCCTCCAGAAAACCTATTCTAAGCGATAATAAAGCGAACCGCTTCGCCTGACTAGACGCGGATTCAGCCCTCAAAAAGGTTGTGGTCACATACTCGTAGATCACATCCAACCAAAAATCGGTCAAGTGCGAGACAGAGTATGTACTCGCTCATGATCGATATAGTGCATTCCTACAAAGATGTTTCCAAAACATGAGGCCCTGACCAAGTTTTTTTTTTAATTAAAGCATTGGATTTATCCTCAGTCTATCGATCTCAAATAATCCCAATAGACCGTTGTGAAAATTGTGATGTCAAAGTCTAATAGGGTTGTGGGCATGTCCATCGTGCCCACAACGGTGGATCCGCGCTTGTCGCCTCTTCACTCACGTCAGTTTTCAGGGCCCTGCTCCTGAGGCCTGTTCTCAGACCTAACAAATATACACACTTACACAAAAAAAATCTTAAAAATCGGTCAAGCCGTTTCGGAGGAGTTCGATAACAAACACTGTGACACAAGATTTTTATATAAAAATCTTATATTAGATTTAGTCGCTAAAACTATTTAATAAATTTTCAACTACCTTGACTGAAATAGATAGCTAATAGGAAGCTCTCCTTTGTAAAATTCATCTATGTAATGAACTAAGTGCAAAAAATAGTTTTCACGTCAGTCATCATCATCACAGCTCATATACGAGTACGTCCCCACCCAGGGGCTCGAACCTACCCTAAGTTAGGATGTTTACGCCTTAGTCAACCACGCTGGCCCAGTGCGGATTGGTCGACTTCGCCGACCTTTGAATTTCTTCGCAGATGTATGCAGGTAGCCTCACGATGTTTTCCTTTACCGTAAGAGCGTCAGACAAATGAAATTCGTAAAACGGAAAACACATTGGTATATGGCGGTCTTGAACCCCGGACCTCCCGATTGGAAGGCAAGTGCCGAGTCCACAGCGCTACCGACGCTCCCGACGACTTTAAGACAGAGATTATATCACTGAAATTGTGAGATAATGCATGACTCAAGTTCAGTCTTGGCAGCCCGTGCTCCGCCTGCTAGTAATGTCACATTAATGTTTAAATTGAGTGAATTTTGTTTTATTTAGGAATACAGCCACATATTTCTCTGCTTGGCCCAATAGTTGACTGGTGGAAAGTGATGTTTGTCGCTAAGTCCGCCGAATATACAAATTGTATGCACCATTAAAGTTTAAGTGTGTAAATAAATACATGCTTTCCTTGATACTAACAAAATGAAAGATAAATGTCAAAAAACTTAAATGCGACGATTAAATTGTAAAAAACGGATATTGGATATTTATGCTTTGATTAAAAAAATACAAACATTCCTAGTCTGTGATAATAAGACGACCTTCTTATCATGATTTCATTAAAGCCACAACTTTACAGTCATGTATTGCTAAGTAATTTCATTTGCAATGATAAAATAAAATTATATAATAATAACAATGCAACTCGACATCATTCAGTCAGTAAGTTACAGATGGAAGCACAATGCTAGGAAAATGGATTAGGAAATGCTGAGAATGGCGAATTCTTTTGACGCAACTCCCGCGTTGGTATTGTGACTATTATTGGACTGATTGACAGATTGGATTGTTTCATTTAATAGCTGGTAACCCATTCTGCGATGATCAAAAAAAAACATAAAACAACAGAACGCGCCCTCTTGCACTTGGTGTATTTCACTATCGTTTTCTTGGGAGGGCGTTTTAGATAGAGCGCTTTCCCGTAAGTCGTCCACCATACTACTCTCTATACGATTACTCTCTTGCAATAGTTTAATTTTAACGATTTTACTCGAAAGTTTTTATGGAAATTTGTTTTCTTTATTTGTTTTATCTCGAGAGTTCTCCAGCGACATTATTAGTGGATCGTGATGTGGTGTGAGCCCTCTAAGCAGTCATGAGTTTATGGCAGTCATCAACTGCCACAAACTCATCTCCGTCAACTGCTGAGCAATCTCCCAGATATTTTTTAAATGTTGCTCCCTAGCTGCGAACTCGTCAAGCTTCAGACCAAACAATGTTCTCAGCAAGCCAATTTATCGTGTGGGGCCCGGCCCCTATGCTGGTACGCTTTTTCTATGTCTCCCCTTAAAAATTATTTAAAAACCATTCTTATAAGGATGTCTAACCTAAATATGGCTATTAAGTGAAAAACAGTTTAAAAGCGCTTTATCTTCGATCTATAAGCAAGCGCTTCGAACTCGCACCAAAAATAAATTTAATTATCCGCTTTGTACTGAACTTCTTTTTAATAACGAAACCAAATTAATATTTTTCGACTCGACAGCGTATTACACAGTCCGCATTATCGTAATTATTGCATTGGTAGTTGCATCCTCTAGTGAACAACTGCATTCAATTTTGGTCAGTTAAGTAATTCTTGTTACTCGCTTTGTTAGCTTATACAAAGCTAACAAAGCGAGTTCATCAAACGACTGACTGAATTATATTTGTAAAACATTTCTAGTATAAAAGCGTTTTACGATTAAATGTGTTAACCTTTTAGTCTAAGAGCTAGCGGTTCATCCGTTTTTCATTAAGCTATAGAAATTATAAAATAATTTATGTTTCTTATCTGCACATATGGTGTTATTATTGTTTTTTTTTTCGCTATCCTTTTATTTTATATGTAAATTTTTTGTCTGTTCCAGGAAACGAAGTAAACGCGATCCGGTACCGCGAACCGCTAGGAAGGCGCGCCTTCTACCTACCCAACCGCCTGCGGGAGGGGCTCAAGTCTATCCTAAGTTAGGGTGTTTAGGTCTTAGTCAACCACGCTGGCCCAGTGCGGATTGGTTGACATCACATACATCTTTGAATTTCTTCCTCGCGATGTTTTCCTTAACCGTAGCTAGGGGCGTCGGATAAATGTACCTAAGTACATATGAAATTCGAAAAACGAAAATCACATTGGTACCTGGCAGGATCGAGCGGCAGACCTCCCGATTAGAAATCCAGTGCCTAGTCCACAGCGCCACTAAAGCTCTCAGCCACATCTATCTCAAGTTTAAAAATCTTTATTGAACACCAACAATGCACAGCGATCTAATCATGATTGCTCAAAACAATATTAAAACCGCGCTGAGAGCGGGATGGCGCTATACACAACAAGAGCGGCGTCTCTGTTTCAGTATTGTTTTAACCTTGCTACAAGCGATCATGGTAAGACCCCAGTATTCCTTACAGTAATCATAATATATCGTTATTGTCATTGTTACTTACTTCATTACATACATATTACAGACTCTTACGTTTACGTCGAACAAAAATTGAAACAGACTTCAAAAACACTGAAAACTTTAAAATAATATAACAATAGGTACAAACAACATCACACTTCTATATTGAAGTCGGCGCCAAACGATGATCTCCATCTCCTAGAAAGTGTTAAAATTTGTCACCGACTTCAATATAGAAGTGTGATGTTGTTTGTACATCACACTTCTATATATTCTTATATTATTTTTAAGTTTTCAGTGTTTTTGAAGTCGGTTCTATTTTTTGTAAAAAAAAACTTTTTTAGTGAATGAAATCTTTTTAGTGAAAGAAACCCTAATTTAATACCAGCTCACCGAAGGTGTGTTAGTGTTAAATAGTGTTTATCTAGTGTTAAAGTAAATTAGTATTTTCCTCGATTTTCTATGGGATCCCATCATCAGATCCTGCAGTATACTCTATGAAATACAAAAAGAATTTTGGAAATCGGTTTAAAAATGACGGAGTTATGAGGTAACAAACATAAAAAAAAATACAACCGAATTGATAACCTCCTCCTTTTTTGAAGTCGGTTAAAAACAGAAGTTGATCTCTGCCACCTGTTCGAAATTTATGAGAGACTTTTCGGGAATAACAGCAGGCGTAGCACGGGCTGCCAAGACTGGACTAGAGTCACGCATTATCTCACAATTTCAGTGACATAATCTCTTTGTCTTATAGAGTAGCACGGTGGCGCGTATTTAGTGTGACTGACGTGATAAATTTTCTTCACGCTCATCAAGGAACACGTGTGACTGAGTTTTATCACAAATTTCTTGGCGTACCTGTGCGCCGACTGCTGTAGTTGTAGCAAGGGCTTTAATACTTTAGAAGATTTAGTAGCAGTCGGAGAGCAAAAAAAATGTGATAAAACTCAGTCACATGTGTCCCTTTACGAGCGTCAAGAAATTTTTATCACGTCAGTCCCACTTAATACACGCTGCCGTGCTACTCTTTAAGACAGAAATTATGACTGAAATTGTAAGATAATGCGTGACTGGACTCGCCAGTCTTGGCAGCCCGTGCCACGCCTACAGGTGTTACTACGCAATGTTTTTAAACACTAGACAGTGCAAAACAAAGTTAGAAACTGTATAAACATGATGCTGTCTCTGTCTATCCTTTTAAAACAAATGAAACAGCATCATGTTTAAACTGTGTCTAACTTTAGACAGTGTTTAAAACAAATTGTAGTAGAAAGGTCTAACAGTGATTATTGTACAATAATTCAATACATAGTGATTGAAAAATTCCGCGGTATCGGATGTCATTCAACATGCACCATTTATTGGGTGCCGTACCTCGAAAAGAAAAAATGGAACCCTTTTAGGTAGGATCACTTTGTTTTTTCTGTCCGTCTGTCTGTCGGTCAAGCAAGACCCATTTTCTCAGCAATGCGTAGAGATATCAAACTGAAATTTATATCAAATACTCGGGTCTACGTTCTTTTTTAGCCATGAAAAAATCATAAATCAATCAAGTCGACGCGATGATAAGATATATTATGACCGTTCTTTTTCGCATAATTTGGGATTTCACAAGGGAATCCAAGGCTATAGGGAACTTGCCTTTGACCTAGAACAATTAAATTTGTCAAGAAGCAATGTCTTACAACACATAACATAAGGAAAAAATCTGAAAACCGCAAATATGTACAGTCGGCTTCAAAAGTAGATAAGCATAATTTTTTTAGTACCATGTCACACCAACTATTCCTTTTATTTAGTATGGTTTTATTTAGTTATGGCACTAGACTAGACTGTGCCCCGAGTAGAATCGGTAGGTCCGCGATCGATCCTGCCATGTACCAATGTGTTTTTCGCTTCACGAATTTCATATGTGCATTTATCTGACGGTGAAGAAAAACATTGTGAGGAAACCTGCGTACACCTGCGAAGTATCAATTTCAAAGGTGTATGTGAAGTCAACCAATCCGCACTGGGCCATCGTGGTTTATCTAACTAATCGCCCTAACTAGTTAGGGTAGGCTCGTACTCCCCGGTGGAGACGTATATGAGCTGTGATGATGATGATGATGAGTATGGTTACACCAATATTGCATTGTTAATAGTTGGTGTAACACGGTACTAAAATATTTATCTACTTTTGAAGTACATAATTAGGAACGAATATACTTAGATAAGTTTGTATGGAACCCTCGGTACGCAAGTCCAACTCGCACTTTCGTCATTACAGCTCATACATGTCCCCACCGAGGGGCTCGAGCCTACCCTAACGGGTGTTTAGGCCTTAGTCAACCACGCTGGCCCAGAGCGGATCGGTCGACTTCACATACACCTTTGAATTTATCCGCAGATGTATGCAGGTTGCCACACGATGTTTTCCTTTACAGTAGGAGCGTCGGCAAATGTACATAGGAAATTCGAAAAACACAAAAATCGAGCCGCAAACCTCCCGATTAGACGCCACCAAAGCTCCGACAACGCATATTTTAAGTCTATTTTGGACTAAGCAAAATCCACAGGTAAGGTTGAAGCGTTGCTTCGACCATGCAAGTAATTTGAGAACCTAACCTAACCTAACCTACCCTGGCACCAATAGCATGGCATTTGCGTTTGAACATGTCACTGACGATTCCAAGTTTATTCGTTTATTGCCATGAACGTGATAATTTAACATCACTCATATGTAGCTAATATCTTGGAGCGTTTAGTGGTATGTGTCATTCATGATTAGTGGTGTTAGACGTTAATAACATTTGTAATAGTCTCCGCAGATGTAGCCACTGATGAAGGCTTAATTATTAACGCATTCAATAACGCCTATACGTCGTTAACACCACGGAGAAAATACAATTCCTCCATAGATAACGCTAACATTAACGCAGATAGAGTCGTAATTAAAAAAAACTAATAGGAATTGTCTTCATTTAAAACAAGGCAAACACCAAAATAACTTAAAACGGATTTTGCTCTAAACAGTATCGAAGTAATTATTGCTGAGCTCCTATCAACCGAATTGTTAAGGAGTTATCCTTTCTCACTTGAATTTCCTGAAGGAATAGATACAAATACCTGAATATTTTCAGCAAAAACATGAAACACGTTTAACGTGCCTATGGGATTTAAGGGTTTCTCTCGATTTTCATGGGATCCCATCATCATCAGATCATGATATGGTGACAATGGGACCACCTCAGGAGTACACCCTTTCGATTACAAAAAGAATTTTGAAAATCGCCCCGCAAATGACGGAGTTATCGGTGAACATGCTTACATAAAAAAAATAGGCACAGTCGAACATAGAACCTCCTCCTTTTTTGAAATCGGTTAAATAAGTATACAAAATAGACGTCTCGTAGTCGCCTGTTTCCACCTCTAAAACTAGACCGATTCAATTACTTTTTTCAATAAAAATTAAAGAAAGGCTTTGGCTGTGTTTCTATGTTTTGCTTTTTTCATAATATAATCTCGTCAGATTTGTTTCAGCGGAAAATCTGCCCAATTTTTAGGTGTTTGAAGGTTTAAATCTCTTTCAATAATTAACTTGATTTAGGGTTTAATAGTGGCCATTCTATAGAGTATCAGATCATGATCATCAGATCATAACATGATGTCAATACATCATGTCATGATATAATGATGGAGGATCCCAGGCAAATCGAGGGAAACCCTTAAATTTCATAGGCACGTCCAACGTGTTTCATGTTTTTTCTGAAGATATTGAGGTATTTGCATCTGGTTGTCACCATATTATGATACTGGGCTGACGATGGAAGGTTTCTGGTAGGAAAGGTGTTAGGGGATATTTCTTTCAAGATGTTTTATTTCAAGTTATTCCAGTGTTTGCCTTGGGCCCAAACTCTAATACTACATACGTACTAGAATTTGAGAAATTAACTAAAAGTGCTAAAAATACTGAAATATTTTTTTTTCACAAAAAAAAAACCGACTTCAAAAACATACAAAAAGTCATTAATAATATAAGAATAAGTACATACAACATTACCAAAGGCCATTTGCAACATCGGTGCCAAGTAATGATCAATTAAGTGTTAAAAAATATCAGAACAATTAATGTACAGTAAGCTCCCATTCAAGCTATACATATACACTACGAAAACTGCCACTATTCCGAGCGACATAAGAACGGTCCAAAGGTCAAACAGTATAGCTTGACAAGGAGCTTACTGTACCTAGTTAATTAAAAATTGGCACCAACTTCAATCTAAAACTGTAATGTTGTATGTATTCTTACATTATTTGTGACTTTTTGGTGTTTTTGATTATCGTAAGGCTTAACAGTATGAAAGGATGAGAGTCCTTTCTTACTGTTCTCGCTTAAGGCGCTTAAGCCATCATTAGTCAGGTGTCGATTCAGACACACAACTTAATTAAACTAAACCAATTTGACAGGTCTAAAAATAAAGCCTAAACTTTTAATCCTTTAGAGAAAAAGTTAGATGACTACAGTTTTAATCCTAATTTCCTTTTTCTGCCCTAAGGTTGCCTGGAAGAAAATGCCTCAGGCATTAAGTCCGCCATTGTACCAACATTATGTACATAAAGTATAAATAAATAAATAAAAAATTATTTCAAATTAGTTTAGTTAAATTAAGTTGTGTGTAAGAATAGATACCATTGTTTAACTATGTGTACTAAATGAACCATTTTGTAATCAATTAAAAACAATAGTCCCTAATGGTAATGTCTGAATTTTTATTTCATTAACATTTAACATTTTCTCTGTATTCTCTAAATTAAATCTAATTTTTTCAACTGTAACATGGCTCTTCAATTTCTTCAATCGAATAAAACACCTCGAAATAGATAATGTAACCACGTATTTTTCTCGTTCCAATTATGTTTAGTCATGTTTTTAGCAATAACTAACTTTTAGAATTGTCAATCGCATAAAAATAACTATTCATCGGATTTCAAGAAATTGGAAAGTGTTTTGACGAGTTCGTGCTGCTGATGAATTGTTGAAATGCATTTTGCAAAACTGCATGACTTATTACTCGACTAATACTCGTACAATTGAGTTCGAACCTACTCGTATTTTTGTTGTAATAAATGCAATGATTTGATTCGTTTTATAAGAGATAGCTGCGCCCGTGACTTCGTCCGCGTGGATGTCGGAAAATAACAACATGTCGTACCGTACGTTGGTGGGTAGGTTACATGAATTTATTTCAGTATTTATTTTGATTGAGTAATTGTTGCAGGAATATTTTTTTGCCGTTTTAGCAACAATTTTTCATTGATGTGATTGTAGCGTGATGTTATATAGCCTATCTATAGCCTTCCTCGATAATGGACTATCTTATCTAACACAGAGAAGATTTTAACAATTTGAATCAGTGGTTCCTGAGATTAACGCGTTCAAACAAACAATCAAATAATGTTGGTATAGTATAGATTAATATTACTTTTTTGCAGGTCACACTCGCTCTGTTAAATAGTGCTTGTTAACATATAAAAAATTATCTTTGGAGCCATCGAAATAACATCCAAGTCTGACCGAAGCAAAGCAACGGGTCCGCATGGGTAACACCAATTCATCGATAGAGACGACTTGTCTGAAAAGAGGGTTCGGTCGTTCTCAGCTGACCTGATTTTTGAGCGTCTCAGATCGTGACCACCATCGACCAGCGCAACATGCGCATCTCTGAGGTGTGGAGCTTGTTTAGGTGGTGTTTGGATGTGGCCCAGCATTCCGAACCATACAGCATAGCAGATCTAATTGCTGTTATGTAAACTCGCCCTTTCACCTTAAGCGGCAAACGCCTATCACACATAACGCCTGTAAGCTGTCTCCATTTCATCCAGCCTGTCTGAGTTCTACGGAGGACATCGCTGTCTATTCTGCCATCGCTGCTTAATATGGAGCCAAGGTATTTAAATTGATTGACTATTGGTAAACGATCGTTTCCTATAGAAGCTGACTCCATTTGGGTTTGTTGTGCTGTCAAATATGCATGACATATGCTCGGTTTTCTTCCTGCTGATTCTGAAGCCATTTCCTTCTAGCGCTTCCACCCAGTAATTTAAATCGCGCTGGAGGTCCTTTGCGTTGTTATCTATGAGAGCCACGTCATCGGCGTAAAGAAGATTCCATAGCACTGTACGCTGGCATTGCTTAGTGACGTAATCTATTGTGGCGTTGAAAAGCAGGGGACTCAAAGTAGACCCTTGGTGTACGCCCACCGCAAGATCGAAACCCACACTTGTGCCCGTTGAGCATACGACTTGAGTTAAGACGTGTGTGTACACATCTAGGATCAGGGTTATGTAAGGTTCTGGAATACAGTGTGCTCGGAGGGCTTCCCAAATCAATTCACGCGGTACATGATCGAACGCCTTTTCCAGATAATTTGGTAAAACACAATCCGAAATATTTTTTTTCTAAGTTGTTCTAATTTTCATTACCAGAATCACATTTTGGACCTTTAAAAGTTGCGAAATAAGCCATGGCTTTTACATTACTGTCTAATACCTATAATATATTTTGAAAGTAGATTAATACATTTTGTTATTTAAAAAATATCACCAGTTCATCAAGTGTGTTTATTTAGATAAAACGAAAAATACAAGTATGTATGTCCTTTCATTTTACCCAATTTCTGTCACCGGTTAGTTAAGGAATGATGAATACCTCTAGCTGTGTAAATTTTACCCATCCTTATCGCATCTTCGGAATCGGAATACGTCAGCAGTGCTGCGGCAGTCAAACTGAAGCGGTCGATATCACATTGTTTCGCTGTCGCACTAAATAACGTAAATACTTAATTCCGTTCGCATGGTTTACTCTCTCTCTCTCTCTCTTCCTGACTGTTAGGCGCTTAACACATTGCCGCCACATCCCGCTGCGGTGCACGGAGGGACGAAAACCGCATGCGGCTGCGGCGGCACGGAACCGTGCCACCGTACGGCTTGCTCCGTATCTCCGTCCGGAGCTGCGATGCACGACGCACCGCATCACCGCATTATCTATGTCGAGATCTATTACGCGTATGCACGTCCTTTCTACGCAAAAATCCGTACGATACTGCGGCACAGTGTGGCATACCCCGCGGACCGCACGGGCATGCGGTGAGAGTGTGTTATACCCTGCGGTTTTTGTATACAAATTAAGATTCTTCAGTCAAAATTCAAAACCGCAGCACCGCACACCGGAGCGGTGTCCGGTGCAATGTGTTATGCGCCTTAGTCCCACATGGTGATGGGATCAGCCTTTCGCACTTTACTTCTCCACTTAACCCTATCACCCACATCCGTTCGCATGGTTTACGATTTCTCTAATTTCCGTTCGCTTTTTAAATTTTATTATGTTATGCCTGAAAGTTTTTATTCACTTAGCGTCAAAAGATAGAAAAAGAACCAAATACATTGAATTTTTAGGTCATAGTACGGAAACAAGACTACGTAGGTACTAGTCAATGTATATCGAAGTGAGACTAGTGTTTATAGACTCACTAGACCACGGAGGCGGATAAATAATTCTAAACTTGCTATAGCGGCGTCACTGTTTCCACATTATTTTCACCTTGAACCTTGGTAAGCGGTCGTAGTAAGAACCAATAGTATTTTATCATCTGTGCTCAAGTGGAAAGGTATCATACAAGCGATCGATTAAAAAAGTGTATGCAAAAACCCAACACAATCACAGGTTTCGGCTGAAACTTAACATTGGAAAGTGTAACACGGCACACGCCTTGACCCAGCGTGATACAATTCTGCGCGCGCGCAGGCAGCGTGCGTTGCGCACTTATCAGATTCAATGCTTATTGATAAACGTAGCTAATTACGTTTTTCACTAAACTTTATCAAGTTCAATAAAATGAATTTTGTCAATACCATTTTTTTATGACAGGCCATTCCTATTCTGAGATATCTAGGGTAGATAAATATGCATTGGTCGCTCGGAAGGTCGCATTGTTCACAAAATTGGGAACCTTAACGCCTACGGTTGCTACGTAACGCACGATTCTACAAACAATTGAAGTTTTGAAGGTTTGTTTTTATCTTTGCGAGTAGTACTCAGGGCGTTAATTTATCACATTTTGCGCAAGCCTCACCACTTTTTGTTAGAGGGTTAAAAATGCGAAATCAAAACGAAAAAGCACACGTTGATTCTGACAAATTCGAAACAGTTTTAACTTTTTTCAGTAAATCATCTACATAAACTGCGAGAAACAATCTTCATAATTCTTCAGAAGTGACACCATCATAATTGTGAATCATTCTGTGATATAAGTACTCGTACGTAGATAATTCGTCTGTCTTAAGTTTATTTGGGCCCACATTTAACATTAAAGTAAATTATTTTAATTTAAACCCTGTAATGTAATTCCGTACCAGGGTCGTCTGCTTGGGTACCTCCGTCTTACCAATTTCTGCCGCAAAACAGCAGTGCTTGCATTGCTGTGTTCCGGTTTGAAGGATGAAAGTGAAATTACTGGGTACCGTGACTTTACATCTGATGTAACAAGATGGAAACGTACACTGTGGTTCTTATGGGGGTTTCAGTTTTGCTGCGAATCTCACAAGAGCCACATGTATTATAGGTGACTGTTACCACTTACCATCAGGTGGGCAGTTTGCTTGTTAAGAACACGCAAGAAACTGGTGTGCTTTTTGACTCTTCTATTAAAACGCCATTTACATAGATGATTTTACATACAATATCATTATTAAGCTTCATCACAGCAGCTCATATATGTACCCACTGAGGGGCTCGAGCCTACCCTTAGGTTAGGGTGTTTAGGCCTTAGTCAATCACGCTGGCCCAGTGCGGATTGATCGACTTCACATACACCTTTAAATTTCTTCGCAGATGTATGCAGGTGGCCTCACGATATTTTCCTTCGCCGTAGGAGTGTCAGACAAATGTACATATGAAATTTGACAACGAAGAACACATTGATACATGGCGGTCTCGACCAGGATTGGAAGGCAAGTGCCAAGTCCACAGCGCCACCGACGCTCATTAACCTTACGTAGTTATTAAAATTGAATAAAGACAACTTTGTTAGCTTAACAAAGTTCAAAAAGAGATCAAGATTTTGTCAGGGTGGTAAGAGCTCGGTGGCCGAGAGGTCTAGGCGTCAACACGGTATGTTGCAGACGCGGGTTCAAATCCCGCCCGAGACGAAATTATTTCCTCATTGATTTTATTTATTTTTCAATTCATTCGGCATTTTTAAAGAAAATGCAAGCGTTCTATAGTATAAAAGTAAAAAATATTTAACTAGTAGGTAAGTTCAAATACGCTATTCATTTAACAGCTTCCAAGTTTGTAACTTACTTAGGGTTGCGTAGTTTTTTTACACGCAGGAAAACTCTTGGCCATCATCTCACCTGATACTTAGTATGTGACGAAAAGGCCGAAGGTGGAAGAAAGCTTCAGCTGGACTCCTCAACAACTGAGGAACTGGCTAGGTTACCTCTAATCGTCAGAACACAATTATTCTATTAACATTGCTATTATAGCGAATAGCGATAAGATGGTGGTAGCGAAAGTTACCGGAGGGAGACTCTGTACCAGGGTCGTGTGCATGGGTACCTCCGTCTTACCTATTTCTGCCGCAAAGCAGCAGTGCTTGCATTTCTGTGTTCCGGTTTGAAGGCTAAGATATGGCACTGAAATTACTGGGTACCGTGACTTTACATCTGATGTCACAAGTTGGCAACGTACACTGTGGTTCTTGTGCGGGTCGCAGTTTTACTGCGAATCTCACAGAAGCCACATGTATTATAGGTAACTGTTACCACTTACCATCAGGTGGGCAGTTTGCTTCTTTGCCAACTTAGTAGCAATAAAAAAAAAGCTAGCCAGGCGGGCTTAAAAGTCCTACCACTAATCTAATCAAATTCACTAAAAAGTTAGTGAAAATCTTATAGATTTCATCAAACCTATACACAAATGTTATAAACAATAATTATAGATTGCAGTTTATTAGGAAAAATGAAATATATTAATCTCCAAAATCTCCATTAGATAAATAAATCTACTTTAGTGTAAACATCAGTTAGACTTTTGGCAATATTGTTCTGACAAACAGAAAGATGTACCTATGCAGTTTTAAATACCATAACAATATCTATTGTAACATTTCTTATGAGCTTCAATAAACTAGTTTCAGATAGTTTTTTCGAGTTTCACCTCGGTGACAAGGCGATGATGCAAAAAATGACCAAAAGTTGGTTTCCTTCGTGGTGCAACCGTCTAGTTGGTATACAGATACTGGATTTCCTGCTGTGTGGAGAAAATACCATTCCATTAGATGCTGTTAGATAATCGACGTCAATCGATTCAAATTTAGCTTTTTGTACCTGTTAAGTCGCCTTAACTATACTAAGGCACTTTTACGCTGGTTATTTACCTGTAGCTAACAGATTCTTTTTTATTATTATTAATTTGAACCAGAAACGATTAACGGTTGACCAAAATAGAAATTTGGAAATTTAAAGTACCTAATGGAAATATTGAGAACCCAACACCAATAGTCACAATCAAAATAAAGAAGATAGTGAATTTGTGGAACGTGATAGTACCTACATATAATAGAGTTACCTACACATTTAATACATAGACACATACATACATACAAAAAAAACAAACAAACGCGAGCTGGACTCGCGCACCGAGGGTTCCGTACTGTACAAACTTCTATAACTTCTCAACTATGTACATATTTCCGGTTTTGAGATTTTTTCCTTAATATGAGCTATAAGACCTTGTTTCTTGACAAATTTCATGATTCCAGGTCAAGGGTCTACAAATTACGGCCCCCCAGTAATCATCAATCCGGCACCCCAGTAATCATCAATCCGGCCCGCGACAGCCTAAGTAATTGAAATGCAAAAAAGCGTATGTTTGCTTACCTCGCGCACTCTTCTACTAGTCTAGAAATATAGTTAACGGCAGAAAAATTTAAACTGTTTTGGTCCTTGGAACATGCTGTAAACATTAGCAACAAGTAAACATTATGGCCCTAAGGCTTCAAAGTTTGGGGACCCCTGTTCTAGGTCATCGGGAAGTACCTACCCTATAAATTTTGAATCCCTTGAGTGTCGAAATATTCGTTATAAGCGACCGCATCGTTATTTACAGTAACTTAGCAGTTTGATTTTTTCACAGCTTCTAGGGACTGTAGACATGACTAAGAAATATTTAACATAACTCCTAATGTGTAAATAGAAGCATCGCGAACCTATACATACGAGTATCAAGCCAAAAAAATCTCTAACTTAATATTTTATTCTTTCAATGTGTGTTGGTTCTATCTCTCAGCGCATTGTCTTTTTAAAGCCTTTGGATGTTGAGAGCATTATATCGATATGACGAGACCATCCCGTAAAATGTTTTGGTAGTAAACTCTACTTATATGTTTCTTATTCGATCACATAAAAACCTCTAGTGGCAGTAGATCGGTTGTTAGAAAAACAAAAAATAACACAAACTAATAAGAGAACAAGTTAAGAATAATATTGAAATAAAAAATCTCGCACCCACTCATAACCAGAAACTCATTAACTACTTACATGGCGAAAAACAAGACGAAAACAAGGGAATGCCAAAAAACAAGCGATCGACGAGGAATCAAAGATATAAGTTTTTCATTGTGTCTTCTTTTTAAAATAAAAATAACTGTGGAACCAACCATAGAAATGCTACCAAAAAGTTGTACTTTTAACAAGTACTTTTAACAAGCTGGCGCCAAATATGCTTCAAACCTTTGCACACTTGCTGCACATGCCACACGTGCGCAAGGTCCAATGTAACTTTGAAAATCGAACGCTGTAATGTGCAGCAAAGGCGACACTCACGGCAAAATGCATGTTCAAACTCTGTGGGGCTAGCACGCAGGAGAATCGAAAATCGAATCGAAATCCGAATCGAGGAGTTTGTATGGCAATTTTATTAGCGCCGCGGCGGTGAGTAGCAGAACTAATAAAATTGCCATACAAACTCCTCGATTCGGATTTCGATTCGATTTTCGATTCTCCTGCGTGCTAGCCCCACAGAACACAAAGTCAAATGCCCATGCCACGAGAGAGCTATGCTGGTGCAGGCATAATACAATACGACGCACGTGTCATGAATGAATCATACAGTCGTTTTTTGAGTAACTTGGAGGACCCGTCTGTCTGTCAAGACTTTCTTTTTTAGGAACGCATATGGCTATCAAACTGAAATTTATATCAAATACTCGGGTTTAGCTCTATGAGCTGTAAAAAATCTAACTTGTACGTCAACGCAATCAAAAGATATGGCCGATTACGTCGCATATTTAGCAATTTCACGAGGGAATCAAAACCTATAGGGTACTTCCAGTTGACCTAGAAGCATGAAATTCGGCATGAAGCAGCGACTTACAGGACATAATATAAGTATTAATGGAAAATCTAAAAAAACCCGTAGGTGGATGTCGGACATGTCTTTGTTGCACCGTGTTGTTAATGGTTCATTTGATATCAACTTACTGAACCAAATTATTCTCAGAGTACCGTCCCGATCAGTTCGTAAACCACAATTATTTAATGTGCCAGTATCAAGTAATAATGTGTCTATGAATAATCCATTGCACAGAATGTGTAGATCCTATAACCAAATTTGTACTGATTTTGATATTTTTACATCAAACAATTCCCAATTTAAAAATTCGATCCGCAATTACACTGGTAACGACCTGGATAAGTAATAATAATGTTTATGTGTATATGTGTGAATGCAACTATTTATTTCTTTTAATTGTTTTAGTGTGTAATATTTAGTTTTACATGTTCATTATAAATGCTGTGTACAATTCTCATTGGAACTCAGGTTCAAACTGTTATATATTTACTGATTTTTACAAATGAATTAATCTGTTTTCTGTTATTGTACCTTTTTAAATAAAATATGTTAATAAGTAGTTAGTAACATAGATAAGTTTGTTCAGAACCTTTGCTGCGTGAGTCCAATTCGCACTTGACCGGTTTATTCAAAGGGTCAGTCAATGCTACTAACCAACGTAGATCGGATTTTAACGGTTCTGTAGTCTGGGTGCGGAATCAAACCAGTTCGACTCACCAGATCCGAACGAAATCGAAAACGTGAAATGATTTCGTGTCATCGACAGACTCTAACACTTTTATATTTGACGTAGGAAGTGACCTAAAGCGTTTATTTTCTCACAATCGTCTGAAATCGGCAGTAGAAATAGCCAGCAAAAACCTAAACTAGGTACCTACCTAATATCCACCTATTTTGTGACAAAAATGAATCAAAACGCAACAATGATCTGTGACTTTTCAAAACGTGTACATGGAACAATACTGTGGAACTCTTCAAGAGATGTTAAAATCACGTTTCCTGCCCATTCTTTTCATAGTCGATGACGGCAAAACGATCCGTTTGGCTCCACAATAAAGTCCAATCTATGCACCATCGGGAGGTTTGCTAATAGCAATCGCTCACGCAAGTAACAGCCAATCACATGACAAAGGACATTGGTCAATTGTTTATGAAATGCGCCTGCAAATAGAAAAATGATTAGCTAAAGTTACAGTCTGCTTTAGTTGATCTCTGCCTATTATAACGCTGAAGAGTTTGTTTGTTTCTTCGATTGACCGCGCTAGTCTCAGGAACTACTAATTGAAATTGATAAATTCCTTTTGTGTTTGATAGTACATTATCGAGAAAGGGCTATATAACATCACCATGTTGTTATTTTCCGACATCCACGCGAGCGAAGTCGGGGGCACAGCTAATAAGTAATACCAATTACGAGTAGTTATTCTGTGGTAATACTTACACTTTATAAACAAATTTTCATTTAATTGTTGTAGATTTGAACAGTAATTAATGTATTAATTCAATTCGTTTATTTACATCAGACAATAAAAATCCTTACATATAATTGATAAGTAAAAAAATTAAAAACAATACATATTTATTTTGAAGTCGGTGCCAAATTTTAAAGTGAATTTAACACTAGCTCACCGAAGTAGCTTGAAAGAATACAACTAAGGGGGTCAATACGTGCCTAATGCCTATTAACCTTTAACCCTTAAAGGCCAGGGTTCCTTTCATCATCAGCTCGGCTCATGACTACCAGACTCAGATACCTAAATCCGGAATTCATTATCATCATCACAGCTCATATACGTCCCCACCGAGAGGCTCGTATTAGAGTGATAAGGCCTCAACCACGCTGGCCTAGTGTGGATTGCTCGACTTCACATACACCATACGAATTTCTTCGCAGATGTATGCAGGTTGCCTCACGATGTTTTCCTTCACCGTAGGAGCGTCGGACAAATGTACATATAGAATTTCGATGACGAAAAACACATTGGTACATTAATTGTCGTGTTTTAAATATCGTGTTTAAAGCTTCAATGTTCAATTGTTTTGTTTTTACTTCGGGAAAATATATAATTTCCACGGAAAAAACAAAAACGCAGCGAAGCTGTTGACCGAAAAGTTATATTAGTAAGAAAAACAGTTGCAATAGATGATGAGGTAAGAAAAACTGCAAAATAAGCTTTAAACGCAACATTTTATCAAATCCAAAAAACTAATTGTGAGCTCGCTTTATGAGCACAAATCAAATAAGTTAAAAATAACGGACGATTGTGTCCAAGCATTTCGCGCCCGCAAAAAGCCTGTTATCCAATGTTGGAGTATTTGGAATGTGCCAAAACGAAGATCTAGACAGGTTTTTACATAGGATCGTTAGATAACTGACACATTGTTTGAAATTTTACGGTAGTGTTACAAGTAATTCGTGAAATTCAATCCGTATAGTTACGCAGAATCAAGAGCTTGTTTGTTATCTGGGTTAAAAAAGGATGGTCGAAATGTGTTTATAAGTTTTTAATTTGACACTTTTTTACATCGCCTCAAATTTTTACGTCCATCTATCGCATTACCCAAAAACATGATATCTTTAATTTTACGACTTCTTACAGGACAGGATTGGTCCTGTACGTTAGAGCTTCGACTTTCAATCTGAGTGGCAGTGGTTCGATCCTCGTTATCGATCAGTGTTAAGCGTTAATTTTTTTCATAAATGTTTTTTATTGTTTTGTTTTTTTATTGCTATTTTATAAATTTTAAGTATTAGTTTCTTTCTTTTTTACTTTTTGTATATTTTATTCATTAGTTTTTTTATTTATAATTTTCTTTTCAGAATTAAGATTAAAAACGCAATTTTAATATCCTAAATTTTCCGAAAATTTTTAGTGATTTCATAAAACCACACAATGATTTTTTTATAAAACTAATTAACGATCATGCTGCCATGATTGATGGTACAGTACAGGTACAGTCGCCTATGTAGGTACATGAGGTTCGTGAGATTTGCAAATCTCTAACTCCTCCAGGGACACCAAATATTGCCAACTTGTGATATAAGATCGTCAGTGGCGTGGTGGCGTGGTGGACTCGGCCTTCTAATCGGGAGGTCCGGGATTCGATCCCGCCACGTACCACTGTGTTTTTCGTTTTTCGAATTACATATGTACATATTTTGTTCGACGCTACTACGGTGAAAGAAAACATCGTGAGGCAACCTGCACACATTTGCGAAGAAATTCAAAGGTTTATGTGAAGTCCACCAATCCGCCAAGTGTGGTAAACTAAGGCCTAAAAACCCTAAGGGTAGACTCGAGCCCCTCGGTGGGAACGTATATGAGCTGTGATGATGTAAAGAGCTCGTTTATCACCTGGTTAAAAAATGATGACCCAAATGTGTTTAAAAAAGTTTTTCATAAAACAAGTTAGCGAGCATGCTGCCCACCTCATGATGGAAATTGACACAGTCGCCAGTGCTGCCAGATGCTCACAAAAGTCACATTTTTGTGCCCTCCTTCGTGACATGTGCGTCACTATGGCTTGAAGGTAATTTTCGAAAGTTTTAAATTAGTCGATTTCCTCTCAAGTTTGGTATTGCAATGCATAATCATCTAGGATCGCATCCAAATATTTGTTGCTTCTGTATATAATTTGTGCTTGACTACCTGCGCTCATTTAATTAAGGGCATGGACTTAATATTAAATCCATGGTTAAGGGCAGCTTCTGTGTTGTGACTAGTGACACCGCCACCATTCCCGCCAAAAAAATTCTCGAACTCAATGATGAAATAACGTTAAGTCCACCATTCCATCATAGCCATGGAAAAATGATCCGATTTACGGAGTACGGAACCCAAATCATCATCATCATTTCAGCCAAGAGACGCCCACTGTTGCCCCCCCCCCCCCAGGAATCTCCGCTCGAAGACCTTTCCGCCTCAACGGCCAGGTTTGCAATTCTTTGGGCTATGTCGGTAACTCTAGTTCTTCTACGGATCTCATCATTTCTGATGTGATCGCGTTGAGAAACCCCGAGCTATAGTCCTTTGAATGACCTTGAGCCTTTTCATGAGACCCATTGTACAATTTTGCCTGGTGTAACAGGCAGTAACTAATAGAATTATTAAGACTAAGCGTCACACTATTTACTCGTATGATAAAACAAAAATAATAGTTCAAACAAATCATTATATTACTCAAACAAAACGGAAAATATTATTAAAAGTCTTAACGTAAGTATACTTTTTAACGTAGTTTAGACAAGTTCGTTAAAATAACGTGTTAATGCAATAGCGCAATCCCTCAGACCCAACTTATCCCAACTTATGTTTATTATAAAAGAATGTAAATAATTATTATTAAATTTTCGCGCATTATTTATGAAGATTTTTAACAGACTTCAAAAAAGGAGGAGGTTATCAATTCGATGCGTATGTTTATTTTTTTGTGTGTATGCTACGCGATTACGCCGACAATGTAGACCGAATTTTAAAATTCTTTCTGTATTTGATAGAGGTGGGGTGGTCCCATTGTCACCAAAGTCAGGATCTGATGATAGGATCCTAGGAAAATCGAGAGAAACCCTTAAATTTTATAGGTACGTCCAACGTGGTTCATGTTTCTTCCCAGGCTATTCAAGTATTTACGTCTGGTAGTCATGAACCGCGCTGATGATGGAAGGATCCTTAACTTTAAGGAGTTACAGGTTTTTTAAATACAACAGGCACGTATTGGCACTTTGTCTAATACTTCAACTATCGATACGATACGATGATCTTCTAGAAAGTCAAAATTTGGCACCGACTTGAACATAGAAATGTGATGTTGTCTGTACCTATTTTGAGACACAATAACTTAGCATTCCATGGATTCACCTTGCGGGTGCCGGGTTCATTATTTTTAACTTTTCAGTGTTTTTGGAATCACTTTTTATTTTTGTTTTGTTGTATTTCTTGCAAATTTGAAACTCTAGTCATTCGCCTGCAAGTATGATATTGCCGCTTCCCGAAAAAATATTCATAAAAACTGTAGCTGTAGTTGTATAAAAGACGCATTTCATTATCCATACTTCCATACTAATATTATAAATGGGAAAGTGTGTGTGTGTGTTTGTTTGTCCGTCTTTCACGGCAAAACGGAGCGACGGATTGAAGTGATTTTTTAAGTGGAGATAGTTGAACGGATGGAGAGTGACATAGGCTACTTTTTGTCTCTTTCTAACCCCCCACTTCCCTAAAATGGGGGGTGGAAGTTTGTATGGAGCAATCTGCAATTTTCAAGGTAGAACGTTAAAAATTGGTATGCGAACTATTTGTAAGTAACAAAAAAATCGTGCATCATTTTTTTTTTGGAAATTTACCCCCAACCCCTTAAAAGAGGGGGTGAAATTTTATATGGGACTTTTTGCAGTTTTCAAGGTAGGAAGCTAAAAATCGGTACACAGACTCTTTGTTACCAACGAAAAATACCTGCCTTATTTTTTTTTTAATCTTCGGTGTTACCCCGAATTTAACGCGAGCGAAGCCGCGGGCAAAAGCTAGTTAATTATAAAAGCGTCCTTATTAATTTCTAAATGTTTTCTCGGGGTTGTATAATTCTCCCAGAAATGTAAAGTGCTCCCGTAATACCATAAGATGTTTTGGAAGGTAAAGTTAAAACCTTTTGATGATTTCTCTCGTAAAAGCATTTGCTTAAAATGATCGTGTATGGAAATCCGGAATGTCTTGGAACCATCGAATTTGAGAAACTACCTTAGAGTAGGAGCGGCTGAGTTTCACTTTCTGTTGAGTTACTTCTTTATTTTTTTATACAACTAAGTTGGCAAATAAGCAGGATGCTCACCTAATGGTAAGTGGCTATAGCAAGTGGTTCCTGAGACTTGCATATCTATTACCCCTACAAGTAGGTACATGACGACTCTGGTACTGATTCTCCCTCTGGTAAAAAGAAAGGTTATTCAAAAGGGACGACACGGTTCTCAGAAATAGTATCAGTACAGGAAAAAAATGGTAGTAACGCTAAGATTCGCCATCGTTGCGCATGTCTGCTCACTTTAGCGCCGTGCGCAGGCTGCAGACTGGACGATCCAACTTACTTTTAATGAGATGAAACCACTCACTCTCTCGTGTGATGTCACACAAGAGAGTGAGTGGATCCATCTCATTTTTTATAGAATTTTTAACGCTCTACCTAAGTGGAGGGTCAGAGACGTGAACCTTTAAAGAAGGTGGACATTACGGTTAGTAGACGTTTAGGGACATAGCTGGGCACCGTTAATCAAATAGTTAACTTCGTTAATCGTTAATCCGTTACTAAAAAAATTAACTTCGTTAAACGTTACGACGTTATACTTTGCGGAAGATTAAACGCAAGTTAACGTTAATCGTTAATCCGTTAACACGTGATAAATATGGCATTTTTTATATCGTTGCGTTAGTGATCTGCTTACAAAAACTGTTGTTTTAGGGTTCTGAAAGTAAATAGGTTAGGTTCAAAAAAAGACAGTGTATAAATATATTAAAAATAAAAGTGTGTAATTTAATCATCTGGCACAATGTGGATATTCATATTCCCCTTCATGAACATTAGTATTGTTACGCCGATGGTATAAGAAACTTCCGGCGTGGTTTTCTTGGCCTTAGAAGCGTTTTCAGCAGTCTAAAAACGCAGTTCTGCGCGTTTCAGGAGGTGCTCTATCACATACTAGAATATCGAAATTTTACCCAAGTTGCCGTTGTTTTCAGGCGCCTGAAACATGTTTTCAGTCCGTTTCAGGCTACCCTCTATCGAACCACACCATAACCTGAAAACCCGTATTCATGCGTATTCAGGACCCCTTATGGGCCTTTGAAGCACACTTCGATATATGACTAAATTTTCAATAGGAGTGAGTGAGATAGCACTATAAGAAAGAGACAAAAATAGTGAGCACCTTCCAGAGATAAAAGATAGATCGAAATGCATCTAGAAACTTCTAAACGTGCTGACTGACAGAGATAGAACATGCTCACAGAGACAAACATAATCGGGAATGCGATGGAACTTTCTAGACAGACAAACAATCGATCGGCTATGGAATGTTCTAGAATAGAACCTTCTCAAATGCCTGGAATGTTTACCGGCCCTACTATAGAAGCGCGAAGGCATACCACGGAACTTTCGAGAAGGAAAGACAGACAATCCATTGGGTACAAAATATTCTAGAATAGAACATTCTCGGATGTCCCGAATATTCGCCGGCCCTACTATATAAGCGCGTGGGCGAATGCGGGTGGACAGTTCTTTTCAAGAGAGCGAACCGAGCGGATCAAGCGATACATAGTGAAGAATTCTGTGTGTTCAGTGCTTAGTAACGACTTACAGTGAAGTGATTTGTGTCCATAGTGTTACTGTAAAGTTTTCAGTGATTGTAAAGTAGTTTTCAGTGTTAAGTAAAGTTGCTTAATTAAATCTTATCTCTAATTGTCGGTGTTTCGCGATTTTCTATTGAACACCCACCCCACAAACGTAACATGTTCTAGTTATCGTCTGAGAGTGAGGTTCGTTGCCGGTGGAAAAAAGACGTTCAACTGCAGCGCTCGAGGGTATAGCAGTATTATATTTAATATATAAACAGATTTATAAATATCTGTCTCTCGAGGAATGTCGCATCATTAAAAGAGTCTTTGGATTTCGTGTCTAGCCACATTTTGACGATAGATTGAGCTTTAGCCTTTAATGATTTGTGGCTCTGAGGTTTTTCTTTACACTGAGTAACAGAATTAAAAAAGTCTTCCTCAACATTATCATTGTTACTCGCGATGCTGCCTCGCTGTCATTGTTTTTCGCGACACGGCGCGGTGCCTGTGCGGTATCTTTTTGGTAAATAGTAGGTACTGGATTAACGATTAACGGACTTAGGATAATTTAACGGAAGTTAACGAGTCCGTTAACATTTTTTAAAGTTAACTTAAAAGTTAATCCGTTAATAGAAATGTTAACTTCGTTAATTAACGATTAACGGATTAACGAGTTAATGCCCAGCTTTGTTTAGGGAAACCCACGTGATGAACTGACTGGAACTAACGGTAATAGGATCTAACGGGCCGAAAGGGGTTGAATAAGTTAACAATACTTGTCCTTGTCGTCAAAATATGATAGTGTGACTGTGAGGAATAAAATTCTTCTCTGTCACACTGGTGTGACTGTCAGGAAAAAAATTATTGTGTCACACTGGTGTGACAGAATGGTGTGACAGAGAGAAATCCCCCGTAATATATGCTGCGTAACTTCCCGAAAGCTGCCCAGCCGAGCTGGATTCGTCGATTTACCTCTTTCTGGATGTTGGACCGAAATAAACGACATTTAGTTTGCGTATAAGACGTCGTCGCCTCTTGTGAATGGGACGTTCTACGTCTAAGTCGTTGTAACAACTTGATGGATGGCATATTTGGTAATCTTTTAGTATCTCAATTAACAAGTAATCCCTTTTCGAACTAATTCAGTTGGTGTTGGTGTATCGCACAATGGAGAGGCTCTGGCTCTGCACTTCAAAGATGTTTGAACAATTGTTTTATGTGGGCCGACACTTAGTTTGGCGGAATTTCATTATTGGCGGAAGTCAAATGGATATTCACAATTACCTAGAAGTGTCAATAGACTGCAGTCACTTCTTAACATCAGGTTATTATCAGTTATCCGTTATTATCGTACGCTTTATCATCACACATATGAAGATATATTTATGTATAACAATGAATTCCAAACGAAAACACAAAGTGACACATTACGGGAAACTCAGGTTGCTTGTATAAAAAAATTGGTTTACAAGGTTAAAAAACTACCTTTATTTAAAAAAATCACTCCGAAGTCACATTATTCTACAAAAATACAAAACCGAAGACGAATTACATTTATTTGTAATAATCATATACATACAGCTTGAGCCAAATTTGTAATAGTCTTAACTACTCGTCAAACGATGCAAGTTATGATTTGAAAAACCGAACTGGCCAATCAGAGTGCACAAAAGAAACTTGCTCTGATTGGTTAACAATATTGTGATGATTTACAGGCACTCGGTCCGAGCGTTCGTTTTACAGTTCGACTTTACAATGTCGTGCGCTGCCCCATCCTTCAATACTCATTACATAAGTAATGTATATTTATAATACATTTAATTTAGAAAATAGCAAAATACAACTAGATTACCCACTAGAAACTACAAGTCACTTATGTATAAAATAGATAATTATGTCGCAGCAATACATAAGTTGTAGTACAGAGGCTGACCAGTATACAAAACTAACAGCCTTTTCATTACCCTATACAGTACTGCGACAAATACAAATACGGGATTATCAGATCTTTGAACACCAAATTGATTGTTAAGTTGCACAAATAGTTAGCTTCAACGTGCAAACACACTGAGCATAACAAGAAATAGTATGAATCTTGTACATATTAACCGAAAAAAATGTACATATTTACAATTTAAGCACGGCGTACATTCTCAAAGTCTTTCACGATTGTAGCTAAATCCTGATTTGTACAAAATGGCAACACGGACTGATTTATACCATTAGCGTTAAGACCAGAAATCAACAATAAATTACACTAATGCATTTTGCTTGACAAAAAAAATGCTATAGTCGCTATAGACATTGCCTTTTGTTAGATAAAACAAAATGCAATAGACAAATGCTATATTTTCTATTCTGTAACCATAACAAAATATAAAATTGAAAAAGATCTGACCCCGTAGCCTAGACAAATGCCACACGCTACTTTTTCCGCAGTCGCTCCGCAGTAAAAATGTATGGAGATGACATTAGTTGCAGAAAAAATAGCGTGAGGTTTTCACAGGCTAATGTCATTTCCATACATTTTTTCTGCGGAACGACTGCGGAAAAGTTAGCGTGTGGCATTTGTCTAGGGGAGCTGATGTTACTAGCGTAACTCAGCTCGACATTGTAATAAAGTAAATGCTTTTATTTGTTTTTATAACAGAGACAACAGAATGTTTATTTTTAGGGGTCCTCGTTGTTTTACAGCACAAAGCAACACACACATTGGACTTTAAGGAAAATGGGTAAGTAACAAAATACTCAAAATATTTTCTATAGCTTATTTTTTATTAATGGTATTTAATACACAAGCCGTCAAGAAATGAAAAGGTTTACAATGTCCGACATCTTTTTGTATTTAATTTAGTAAAACTTATTTTAGTTTCTGACCCGTTTTCTTTGCTGACCAGTGTATACCAAGGTTTTTAAAAATTATACACAAAAAATAAAATAAAGGTTGAAAGATGTTCCGAAAATACAAGCTGGTATATTCATACATGTATTCATCAATAAATACATAGTTAATAATAAGTTACATAGTTGTAATACTGATGGACGTAAAACATACTGCAACAGCATTCTATGTAAGAAGGATGGTAACCAAAGAAATTGTTGACCATGTTCAATTAATTCCAAACATTTAAATGAAACCACACTTCAATTATATAGCCCAACTAAATAATTAAAATGTTTAATACCAGTACATGTTGCTACATTTAAATTTTGTAGTACTTGTGTAATAAAGGACAGATTTGATTCTAAACACACAAGCGTTAAGGACATATCAATCGATCTTAAATGTTACAGCATGTATACCATATTTAAAAAAAACAAATGATCAACAAAGTTGAAATCTAACATTGAAACAAGCCTAGCAATACCGATCACTGACTAGAAATCTTTCATTTAGGCACTTGCTTTATTCCTAAATAAGATTCGTAACGGGAACATAGTAACAACAAAAGTAAATCACACAAAAATCATAGTCTACAAATAAAACCACAATTAAAAAGTAACTAAACTAATATAGAAAACAATAGCCCAATGCTTACGCAAAGAAAAATAGCGTTCAACAGCAAACTTTATGCACCATCTGATACTCATTGCAATTCTGAGATATGTGAGACTGTGTGAATTAATTTCTGAGGTTCGTTTCAAGATTTGTAATTATTTCTTGTAAGCTATTGCTAGCTATTATTTCCTTTAGCTTATTGTCGGCATTGTCATGTAGAGTTTCAATTTCTACAATGCTTACTTTACTTGTCCTATCATTAGTTTCCGTCACTTTATCTACATCATCATCTTTAGCATTTAAATAAACCTTATTAATGGCTTCATGCAGGTGTTGCAGTGTATTTTCGTCCAATAATTCTTCTTGGGCGTGCGTGTTGCCTGAAACCGTTTCATTGACAGTTGATTCATTGACAGTGGCTTCATTGACAGTGACTTCATTGACAGTGGCTTCATTGACAGTCGATTCATTGACAGTGGCTTCATTGACAGTCAATTCATTAACAGTGGATTCATTGGCAGTCAATTCATTGACAGTTGGTTCATCGACATTCGATTCGTTGACCATCAACTCATTGACAATCATTTCATTGGCACTTGTTGCATTGGCAGTCGACTCAGTAGCATTTAATTCATTATCAGTCGTTTCTTTGGTGGCATTTGATTCGTCACTCTCAGGCTCTTTAGCTTCAGGCTTGTCCTCGTCTTTTTGTGTTTTGTCCCCTTTGCTCTTTTTCGATTTAGATTTCTTCTGCTTCTCCGGCTTAGGCGACTCCTCCTTTTTGTTTGTGAGCACATTCAACTGGCTCTGCAAATGCGCCAGGCTCTGTCGCAGCTGCGCGCAATTCGCCGCCATCGCGTCGACCTACAAGGCAACAATTTCGCGCGTTAAGTTTTTGCTATCGACTCGAGATTAACGCACGTGCATGGATAATGGCGTAACGACACCTAATCTAACCGATCGGATTTACATAATTGCTTGTTGCGGAACCATAAAATTGCCACAATAGATGTGAGACAGGTCTTTTATTACTTTAAAAAGAATTGGGAAGCGGACTACTTTTATTTTGTACACGTTTTTTTTTTACGTAATCGACAACTTACGACGATATACCTACTGATTTGAAATGTCGCATAACGTCATATGTATGTACATTTTCTACTAACTTGAGACGTAGCGAGTCTCCACCCTATAACTTTAATTCGCTTATTTCAATAGTTTTTTATTATTTCGACAAAGCAAAAAATACATGTCTGATATTTTTTCCAACGACTGCTTGTGCGTAACGTGCAGCCGTTGGAGCGCAGCGGAGGCGACATTCTGCAGATGCCACGTGGTGTGGCGAAACGCGTCGAATCTACTTACATTTATTATTATAACAGATACAATATAGCAAAGAGGTAAAAACGCGAATCTCGCTTATAATATAAAAGGTGGCGCAAAAGTAATGTCATAATGTGAATGTGCCATATAATTGATACTGCTTACTTGACTAATTTCCGAGATGAGTGATCTCCTGTTTTGGAGATTTGAACTGGCCGTCCAGATCACCAGATCTAACGGTGCCAGACATCTTCCTTTAAGACTTTGAAATCTCGCGTTTACCACAACAAACCACAAACCTTGCAAGTCTTGAAAGCTAACCTTGAAGAAGAAATAGCCAATTCTCTAACCAGTTATTTTGCAAGCAACAATTCAAAATGCTGTAAAACGAGCACAGTAACTCGGGAGGTGATCATTTGAAAAATATATTTTTTTCTTCTTAATGTCATCAATTTTTTTAAAGCAAAGCTAATTATAATAGCCAATTCACATTATGACATAACTTTTGCGCCAGCGTGTATAATTTATGTGGTGTCAATATTACTTATGTAGTTTTTATTAAGTTTGATAGCAAATCCTTTTTCATGATCATGAGTCAGTGTGGCTATTTCGGGCGGCAGCGCGTTGACCAGGAATGGTAAACGTTTGTTTAATGTATGTTGTGTTTGTAATAGTTTCGAACCCTGGGTGTACCTGCCGCTTGAAGCAGCCTTTGTGTGGTGGCTGTGCTGCAGTGGCGTTAATCGCTCCCAACGCTCATGGTTGTTAAATGGTACCAAAAAAATTTTTCTACGATGAAAATTGACGAAATTGTGACGAAAAACAGATCGCTCCACCAAGCGGCCGCCTGGCAGGCGTGTGACGTCACACGGCACGTACTAAGCATAAGCAGTCTAGGCATCGCGGAAGCGGCGGATAGCACCAGCTGACGTCACAGTCTGGCCGTAGTCTGTGGCGGATTCGATAAAATCAGTTGATGCAAATTGGTTTATAACTTTGCATCGGATGGACCGATTTTGATGATTTAAAAAACATCTTTATTGTGGCACAATAAGGAATGTTATTATGTATGTTGTATTAGGAAAAGCCATACCATTACGGGACCTCATTAGATATCTTTAATACTACAATTGTCGAACTTAAAAAACGCCTGTTAGCTACGGAATAAACTGCTTTATAAATTACAGACGAACTAACGAATATATTGCATGTATTTCAATTTATATTATTATTTTCAATGGAATATTCTGATAGTTAAGCAATAATTAAGGTAATTTCTTTTTTTTTATGCAATTTGTTACTATTATTACATGCTGTCATCGCATATAATTGTAATGGCACTTAGTTCATTTCAATCTATTTAAGAATTACATGTTATTGTTATTTATGGTGTACTTACATTATGTTAGTGATTATGTTAGTGATCAATAATAAATATAACGTATTAAGTCAGTCAATTAATGTTATGCTGAATTGATGGAAAAATTTATTATATGTAGGTATAACATTATACAATGAAGTTCCCCAAAGTGTTACTGACCTGCGTTTTCATTTGAAAAAAGACATGCAGAGCTCCGCAAACTTATTTTTATTGTGACGCCCTTAGGAATTTCCCTTTTTTTTCGCGACGCCCCGATTATTTTGATTTTGATGCAAATTAAAATTTTCCTGATTGTGTGTGGTGTGTGCGTGTGTGTGCGTGTGCGTGTGTGTGTGTGTGTCTCTGTGTGTATGTGTGTGCACGCGCGTGCGGGCGCGGGTGCGGGTGCGGGTGGGTGCAAAGCGGTGATTATGTAACTCATCGATTGATCGGCAACCGTTTTCAAACTGGATGACTTAATGAATAAAAGCGGAATTATGTAATAAGCTATAAGTATTAGTTGATATATTCAATAAATATACCAAGACAGACGACGACGTTACAGAACGTTAAACGTATTAAAAAAATCAGTTTTAATCAAACAGAATTACCAAATCTATACGATAGCCGATTACCGATGAGTTACAAAATCACCCACCAGGTACGTATGCGAGTGCGTGTGCGGGTGCGGGTGCGTGTGTATTTTATGTGTCATCATCATCATCATCACAGCTCATATACGTCCCCCACCGAGGGGTTCGAGCCTACCCTATGTTAGGGTGATTAGGCCTTAGTCAACCAGCCAGCGTGGCCCAGTGCGGATTGGTCGACTTCACATACATCATTGAATTTCTTCGCAGATGTATGCAGGTTGCCTCTCGATGTTTTCCTTCACCGTATGAGCGTCAGACAAATGTACATATGAAATTCGAAACGAAAACCACATTGGTACATGGCGGGTCTCGAACCCTGACCCCCCGATTGGAAGGCAAGTGCCGAGTCCACAGCGCCAGTTTTATGTAATTCGTTTGAAGATTACCTTGGCATTTGATGACGACGAAGGGGCAGGTGGTAGCGGGGTGACAGGCGCTGGCGGCGGCAGCGGTGGTCTTTCGATGTTGTTTTCTTTGAGCGTACTCAGTAGCACCGTGCGCTCTCCCTATAACATGTCCTGATTTCACTGGAGTGTTGGGCAATAATGAAAAAATCGGGCCGGCCTCACGAGTTGCTCGACAGAATTTTATATAGTACGCAAGCTGAAACTCTTTTAAAAAAGTAATTATATGCCGGCTGGAAATCATAACACTGTTTAAAAAAATTAAAGGCACGAGACACCAGATGGAGACTGCACCAGGGGAATGGCTAACGCCGATCCCGATTGTGCCTCTATGAGGGTAGAAGTTGCTGGAGGGTGGTTTAGCCAGGTATGGGGTATATACCCGAGTCCAATGACATATCCTTGGGGAGGCCTTGTCAGCTTTCAGTCCCTTGTCGAATAGTAACGAGATTCCCCCTCCTTAAAAAAAGAAGGGGGGGCTGATTCTCACGGATTCGGAAAAGCTCGAATTCTCGAGTATTCTGCTCGAGCGGTAGTCAGGGCTCAACCAATCAGAACACTAGGCATGTCGAGCACCGCCATTTTTGAAGGAACCACTTGATTTGTCTCGAGTGGTAGGATCGGTTTTTGAACTACCTTATCTTCAATTAAATAATTTTCATTTGAATAAATAATATTTTTCCGTATTTATTTAGACAAACAAAATACTAAGTTAAAATCTACAATAAATATCTAATTTACTTGGAAATAAATTCAAAGATATATAAAAGGATATTTATTTATTTATAGTATACTAGCTGTGCCCGCGAACTACGTTTCGCCATATATTTTTTCCCGTTTTTGGAACATTTTTAATTGATGCTCAGCTCCTATTAGTCGTAGCGTAATGTTATATAGCCTATAGCCTTCCTCGATAAATGGACTATCCAACACAAAAATAATTTTTCAATTTCAATCAGTAGTTGCTAAGATTAGCGCGTTCAAGCAAACAAACAAACAAACAAACAAACTCTTCAGCTTTATAATATTAGTATAGATAATACTGCCACATAAATAAATCAAATGGAAAGATAGTCAAAAAGGAAAGAAAAATAAATAAAACCATTTTTCCAATCCGAATTTACGTCACAACTACTCCCGACCAGTCGAGGCAATACAAGCGACTTTCCAAAAAAATTGGCACTACTCGACATGTCCTCTGTACTGATTGCCTGCAATGTGATAACCACTCGTAAAAAAACGCGAATTCGAATTTTTTTACGAACTGTGCGAGAATCAGCCTCCAGAGTCGTCTGCATCGGTAACTCTATCTTCATCACCACAGCTTATATACGTCCCCACCGAGCGGCACGAGCCTAACATACGCCCCTAACATGTTAGGGCGAACAAAACCACGCTGGCCCAGTGCGGATTGGTTGACTTCACATACACCTTTGAATTACTTCGCATGTGTATGCAGGTTTCCTCACGATGTTTTCCTTCACCATAGAAGCATCAGATAAATGAGTTGAGTTTCTCACACTTGACTTTCCAAGTCATAGATCCGGGTTCGCTTCGGACTCTTTCACACTTTCAACTATACGCTTGTGGAATAGCTTACCCCCTAACTATAGATCAGCCTGTAGTAAGGCTTCATTCAAACGTCAGATACGAAGACTCTTTTTGGAATCTGTTTAGTTTTATTTGACAGTATTTCATCATAATATTAGCATTATTTATATATATTTATTATATATCATATATGTAGTTTTATATATTTTTAATATTTATATTCTATTATATCTATGTTTACTTATTTCATCCTAATTTAAATATACCTACTTATGTCGTTTGCGACTTTAATTCATACACCGTCTACAATTTCTCCCACATTTTTACTGGTTGACTGGTAGAGAATGTTTCAGGCATTAAGTCCGCCTTTTGTACATCTTTTGTTTTATGTACGATAAAGATTAAATAAATAAATAAATAAATAAATAAATGCACGTATGAAATTCGTGAAACGAAAAAAACATTGGTACATCATGGCAGGACCGTCGCGGGCCTCGGGACGCTCTATCTTACTGTGCTTGCATTGCTGTGTTCGAACGGTAAGACAGCCAGTGAAATTACCGGGCACTGTGACTTGTCACCTTGTCACAAGTTGGCAACCTGTATTGGCGCCCTTGTGGGGTTTGTAGATTTGCAAGTCTTGTAGGTGACTAGCCACTTACCATCACATTAGTTGAATTTAAAATAAACACTCATATCTACTTATATTTACTTGCAGCGTGCGGCAAAGACTCTGCATGTGGTGGAGTTGCCTAGCAGCGGCAGCGGCTTTTTCCTCGCTGGCTTGTCTCTCGCCGCACATCTCTAAGAGAGCAGTCTGCGATGTTTCCCATCTCTTTTTCCACGACAGCGACTCTTTCTCCAGCTTCTTTATCTTCTTCGACATCTAAAAAAGACAATTATACGGTCTCTTGTTCACATGAGTTCCACACATACATATAAAATAACGCATATATTTGATTTGAAAGCATTATAATTATTAAGCTTGAAGTTGCGAACGCTTTTTAAAATTTGTGGTGACAATTTTTAAATTAAATATACGCGAAGTTCGGAAAGTCAATTCATTTTAATAGCATATTATGCTGTCAAAATAGACATTACACATATTACGATATAAAGGCCAAGCCATACCAGATACAAGCATATGTGCCTGTAGAAACTATGTCACAATGAAGTCTGTCATATTTTAGAAGAACATGACGTTAGAACGACCTAAAATTAAATAGCTGCTAGAGATAAAGCACGGCACACTGCGAAACTTTGAAATGCATTGAAAAATAACTCATACCACCTTGTTTTATGTATCACATTCTTTTGTTTAGAATGAACAAACGTGTGACTGATTAAATTAATTTCTATTATTTTTTTAGTTTTTTTTTTCATTGAAATAGATTCAGAAGCCAATTGCTATCTAACTTCTTTCAGGGAGTGCGTTATTTCTGTTACACATTGTCTAAGCTAGTAGGCTAGATGAATGAAAAAATATTATTGCTTTAATAGAAGCTCATTCATATAATAAACAGAAAGAAAAAAATCTGTTTTCAAATAACTATAAAAACAACCAAGATATAAGGTATTCAATATTTTTCTCCATCTCTTTCTAGCAAAACCGCAATTGACATGGAGTTTATATGGCCGTACTCAACAATGACGTCACGGTTGATGTCGGATCTCTCTGTCTAATTGCTTCCAAATGAACAGCTTAAAATGCTTGTATCTAATGTATTTGTAACCCGATTTTAACTCTAATTTCACATGATTGCATCTTTTTTTATGGTATTTTAATATTTCATGACGAGACGTGAAAATTACAATTCAGTCATCATCCCAATTGCGTCAGTAGGCGGATTGAAAATTTGACAACTCACTGTGTCCATCTGATCCTTGAACCCTCCGAACACCTGGTTGCTTTTCACCAGCGCGTTCTGAAACTCGTCGTACTTGTCCGTGTACACTAGCAGTTGACTCTTCAGGGCGGCCTCGGTGCCCTGCAGTTCCACGATCTTGGCGTGGTACTGCGCTATGCTAACTTTCATCTGCTCCATCTCGGCCATCAGGCGCTCCTTCTCCGCCTGATGTTCCAAACTGGCTTTTTGTAGTTTTGCGTCGGCTAGCTGCGACTCGAGCGCCATCTGTTTCGCCATTTTGTCTACCTGCAACAATTGAGCTTAACATTGAATAAGGTTAGATAGAATATCATTACTGAATTTATCCAGTCAGATGGTAGACGACACGGTTAGCGCAGAGGTCGAGTGATCGCCTACTGGGCAACGGGTCGCGGGTTCGATTCCCATACGGGACAAATATTTTGTATGTTCTACAGAAATTTGTTCCAATCTGGGCGTATGTGCATGTGATATTCTATGTTTGTAACTGCACCCACGACACAGGAGAAAATCCTAGTGTGAGGCGACTTTAAAGAAAAAGAGAAGAGTAACTCTATTAATTCCTTAGCTTGAGTTAGCTTGAGGCAGTGGCTTGTTCCTACACTGCTTAATGAACTACCAGAGAAGATAAGTACTAAAATACTCGTAGATTGCGTTTCACGATGCTTACTTAAAAAAATACTTAAAAAACACTATTTGTCCATGTGTCCTTAGGCGACATCCCTACTTATGGCACTCTATGGAGCCCCGATATGGGCGGTGTGCCTCTCCCCCCGTACGGTGGCCCTTCTGAGACGTCCACAGAGGGTCATAGCAACCCGGGCCGTGCGAGCCTATCGCACGGTCAGCCACGGCGCGGCCTGCGTTCTTGCGGGCCAAACGCCGTGGGATGTCGATGCACGCGTCCATTCGGAGGTGTATCGGCATCGGGTTGCTGTACGAGAACGGGGGGGACGATCTGCTCCACAGGAGGTGGAGCGAGTTCGTACCCTGGCGCAGAGGGAGGCTCTGCGCCAGTGGGGTGAGGCACTCGGCTCCCCAGCTGCCGGCCACCGGACGATTGAGGCGATTCGTCCGGTTTTGGAGGAGTGGGTTGGGCGCCGGCAGGGCAGCCTAACATTCCGCATGGTGCAGGTACTTACCGGGCATGGCTGCTTCGGTCACTACCTGCACCGGGTCGCCCGTCGGGAGGAAACGCCGCAGTGTCACCACTACGACGCTCCCGACGACACTGCCGAGCACACACTATTGGTGTGCCCGGCTTGGCGACGCCAGCGCAGTGAACTCAACGCTGCGCTGGGAGGCGGAAATCTCTCGCTGCCGAGCATGGTCGTGGCCATGCTCCGTGGCGAGGCGGAATGGGAGGCTGTCGCCTCCTTCTGCGAGGACGTAATCTCGCAGAAGGAGGCCGCGGAGAGGGAGCGGGAGGCAGATCCTCAAGCCGCTCCCATCCGCCGCAGACGGATAGGCAGGCGAAGACGGGCATTCGCACAAGCGATGCCCGTCTAATGACCCTGCCGTGGAGGCCTACGTGCACGGTTGGCCCCGTGCACGCCGCCGTAAGGCCCTCCGTCTGGGGATTGCCCTGGTGTTCTCGGGCAATCCCCCCTTGGCGATAGCCCGACCAGTTGGTCGGGCTTGCCCGGGCGCGTGGGTAGTGGAGTCGCAGTGTGGACCTTACCTAGCGCGCCCATAAGGGCAGGGAGAACACCGGGGGGTTTTAGTGGGTAGGCCTGGTATTCAGCCCCACACACGCCCGCCGTCTAGCCCACGGCAGGTACGGTGCGGTTACGCATTTCCCCCCGAGAAAAAAAAAAAAAAAAAAAAAGGCGACATCCCTACTTGTATTTGCAGACATCTTGAGTATATTCAGGATGTATGCACTTACAAGGTTAACATGTTTTCTTTTAATTGTTGCTATGTTCTGACGTCAATAGGCGTCAATAGGTGCCTGCCTATGTTGAATAATGATTTTTAATTTGAAGAGAGTGATGTTAAAATACGGTCCTTTAAAATAAGGTTTTTGTGTATGCGTATGTGTGCGGGTGTGTAAGTGTGTGGGTGTGTGTATGTATGTGTAAGTGCGTGTGTGAGTGTTGTGTCTGTCTGCTTGTATGAGATGTTATGACGATTCGTTGCTGCGTGTGTTGTGTGGTTGGTTTATGCTTGTCTGTTAATGGAATACGAATATGAAGTACCTATACGTTAATAACATATTGTATTTAATAAAATTATGCAAAGTTAAGTAGTTTATGGAAATGCGTCCACGGGGATACTGCCGACAAACTGTTGCACAGTTTGGCAGGATTAATTTTTAAGTTATTTGTAAAAATACTTATATGTAAAAATAAATAAAAAAAAAACATTCTGACAGGATAAATTCGGATTAAACGTCTATACTGTTGTTCTAAAAATGAATCAAGACTGCAAACATTTAAAACTGCAGTGAACAAAAGAAAGGCAAAATTGAAATGAAACCTTATGAAAGCTGCAGCCAGTGGACAAAAATTATAATTTCAACTAATAAAACATACATTTCATGTAACACATTTTATTTCCATACAATGATCTTTAGCAATTTATCATTATTTTCGTAAAATGGCCCCACTTTTATTTCATATCATAACATCAAAGCCTACGTTCAGTCGTCTCAAGGCCGCCGATTTGAAGGACAAGACAAGCAATGAAATAAGTAAGGAATTGAGACCTACAGCTTATATCACAAGTTTGCAAATCCTACAGCAACCATACGTCATAGGCGACTCTTACCATTAAGTGGGCAGTCTGCATGTTCGCCAACTTTATTAACAAAAGTTTGTCTCCTTTACTATATTTGTGGCTCAGCATTTTCTTTACAAGTGCTAACAAAAAAAATTAATACTATGTTAATAAAATAAACGTTTGTCACCTGTTGCTCTCTAAGCTGATATTGCTGAACTACACTTTTGAACTTTTCCGTCATACTGATATTGTCGTCTCTCAGCTTGGCGTTTTTCTCGTTGTTCTGCTGCAGTAACGCTGTGATTTCCGATAGAGTGTTCTGGAACTTGCCCTGAGTCTCCTTCCTGCGTTCCTCTTCTTCACGGATTTTGAGCAAGGATTCTTCCTGTAAGAAATATTGGAAATTATTTAAGTTAGTTACCAAAAAACCACAATTTCGTTATCTATCTATCTCTATTTATTGCTGGACGATTATGAGTCAAAAGGCTCTTATTATTTTCTACATAACTATTCATTTTGTTTTTATTAATAATGTTTTAAAAAAATACTTTTTATACATATATATTATTGCTCATTTATACTAATATTATATAGCTAAAGAGTTTGTTTGTTTGTTTGTTTGCTTGAACGCGCTAATCTCCCTCTATCTACTAGGATCCACCATCTCGATCCACCAGTGGATCGAATAGCGCTTTAAAGTTTTCTGGGATCCACCATTAGTCTTGGTGGATCCTATGATACTCTAATTCATTTTAATGCTCCACCAGTGGATCGACCACCACTCAGATAGTTTCATAAGATCCACCACGGATCCCAGTGGAGCCCATGTTATGATTATTATATCTAGCTAGTTATTGTCATCACTGATAGTGTAGATCACAATGGAGCCTCTATCTATAATTTAATAATATAAAAGAAAATAAAGTATAGATAGTTTTTACTGAATTAAGAGGAAAAAACTTATTGTCCTCTGACTTAAATTCCACCGGAATTTATTTCATTTCTTTAACATAGTTTTTTATATCATATCATACAGACTCCACTGAAATCCATGGTGGATCTTATCAAACTTTTGACGACACGGTTAACGCAGAGGTCGAGTGATCGCCTACTGCGCAATGGGTCGCGGGTTCGATTCCCGTACGGGACAAATATTTTGTATGGCCTACAAAAATTTGTTCCAGTCTGGGCGTATGTGCATGTGATATTCCATATTTGTAACTGCACCCACGACACAGGAGAAAATTATAGTGGAGCGACGTTTTTTTTAAAAAATCTACCTGATTGCTGTTCGATCCACACTGGTGTAACATTAAAATATCATAGGATCCACCAAGACTAATGGTGGATCACAGTGAACTTCAAAGTGCTATTCGATCCACTGGTGGATACTAGTTGACAGAGGGTTTTATTTGATACCCATATTTCTGGGTTTTAAAACGAACTTTTATCCACTTAGTTAATTATGTAGGGTCTAAACGCGCACAATATTAGCATAGTAACTCTCGAAATACTATGTACCTTTACTCGACGTTTCGGTCGCCTTGTTGTTTCAGTTCGCTCGTGACCACGGCCGCAACAAGGCGACCGAAACGTCGAGTAAAGGTACATAGTATTTCGAGAGTTACTATGCTAATATTGTGCGCGTTTAGACCCTACATAATTAACTAAGTCAATAATGCAACGCGAAAGTTTAAAATGTTATTTAACGAACTTTTATCAATTTTTTTGAGCGGTGGCCATGTTTAATTTAGGGCAATTTTCCTAAGTTCATAATGCTCTACTTTTTGAGACCTTTCATTTGATACCCATATTCCTAGGTTTGGAAACGAACTTTTATCCACCTTTTTTGAGCAGTGGCTATGTTCAATTTATGTCAATGTTGCTAGGTTCATAGTGCTCTACTCATCAAGGCCTTTCATTTGATACCCATATTGCTGGGTTTGAAAACGAACTTTTGTCCTTTTTTTTGAGCGGCGGCCATGTTGAATTTAGGTAGATTTTCCTAGGTACCTAATGCTCTACTCTTCAAGGCCTTTCATTTGATAATCATATTGCTATGGGAACCCTAGCGGAAAGCTAGTTCGCTTATAAAGGTCTTCGAGAACTTGCTTCTGTTAAGACCTCTTATTTGAAATATGAACTGCACACAGAGTTTTTTTTTACATTAACAGGAATTATATTTAGCCACATTTGCCTTAAATCATTTTTTGGTATACTTCCTTATTGAAACAGTAAATGCATAACTTTCATTAAAAAAACTTAATTATGGACGCCCTAAAACTGTTAAAAATCTTTAGTTTTTAATGTAGAATTATAGTCCGTAAAAAATCCTGAACATTGATATAATTCGTTTTTTTATACGACCAAAAATGTGTGAGTAGCGATTAAATGAATGCGCCACCCGGTTAGAAGTCGCGCCAAGAGAGCGTGACGTCATAAATCCCGTGACGGCCAGTGGGCCGTTGTCACGATACTGTGCGCCCGTTCCTTCGCTTCGTTTTTTAACCGACTTCAAAAAAGGAGGAGGTTATCAATTCGGTTGTATTTTTTTTATGTTTGTTACCTCATAACTCCGTCATTTTTAAACCGATTTCCAAAATTCTTTTTGTATTTGATAGAGTATACTGCAAGGGTGGTCCCATGGTCACCAAAGTCAGGATCGGATGATGGGATCCCATAGAAAATCGAGGAAAACACTAATTTATTACCTAATTAAATTCGGGTTTTCTTTCACTAAAAAGATTTCATTCACTAAAAAGTTAAAAATAAGAAAAAATTTACAAAAAATAGAACCGACTTCAAAAGCACTGAAAACTTAAAAATAATCTTCTTCTATATTGAAGTCGATGACAAATTTTAACACTTTCTAGGAAATCATCGTTTGGCGCCGACTTCAATATAGAAGAAGATTATTTTTAAGTCTTCAGTGTTTTTGAAGTCGTTCTATTTTTTGTAAAAAAAAAATTGTTGTGTGGTTTGATAGTCAACTATGTCTAAATATTGCATTGTGCCTAGAGAATACAATCCGGATTATTCGAAATTCGTAAACAACTGAAAAATCCCCTCTGTCAACTAGTATCAACCATCTCGATCCACCAGTGGATCGAATAGCGCTTTGAAGTTCACTGTGATCTACCATTGGTCTTGGTGGATCCTATGATATTTTATCTCATTTAAATGTTACACCAGTGGATCGAAGAGCACTCAGGTAGTTTTTTTTTAAAAAAAACGTCGCTCCACAAAAATTTTCTCCTGTGTCGTGGGTGCAGTTACAAATATGGAATATCACATGCACATACGCCCAGACCGGGACGTAGATACCAGACGGGGATACGTACGGGAATCGAACCCGCGACCCGTTGCGCAGTAGGCGATCACTCGACCTCTGCGTCAAAAGTTTGATTAGATCCACCATGGATTTCAGTGGAGTCTGTATGATATGATATAAAAAACTATGTTAAAGAAATGAAATAAATTCATGTGGAATTTAAGTCAGAGGACAATAAGTTTTTTCCTCTTAATTCAGTAAAAACTATCTATACTTTATTTTCTTTTATATTATTAAATTATAGATAGAGGCTCCACTGTGATCTACACTATCAGTGATGACAATAACTAGCTAGATATAATAATCATAACATGGCCTCCACTGGGATCTGTGGTGGATCTTAGAAACTATCTGAGTGGTGGTTGATCCACTGGTGGAGCATTAAAATGAGTTAGAGTATCATAGGATCCACCAAGACTAATGGTGGATCCCAGAAAACTTTAAAGCGCTATTCGATCCACTGGTGGATCGAGATGGTGGATCCTAGTGGATAGAGGGGCTAATCTCAGGAAGTCCTGATTCAAATTCAAAAATTATTTTTGTGTTGGATAGTCCATTTATCGAGGAAGGCTTTGGGCTATTCAGGCTGTCCCAGAAGCCGACGTCAAGCCGAAAGCAGGCGGTAGACTAACTCATATATGTTATCAGAAAAATATAAAAAAAAATCTAAGTCACCTATTTAAAAAAAAATCTAACATTTAAAAAAAATTGATATAATTTACACCCTGTGACGGTTTTTTCACTCTTGTTGCTACAAATCTTGACTTTTCTAAACATTTTCTTTTGTTTTGTAATCCTGAATAATGTTTCTGTATACTCTAATCTAAAATTTAAAGCCAGCTGCTCCAAATTAGAAGAATATGCCATTTTTATCTAAATTAAATATTCAAAATTAATTTTTCGCATAGCTTTAACAAGCTGTACTGAAAAAAAATGTACTACGCGAGTTTGGCAAGTAACTGCAAAAGTTGGCGCATTCAATAAGGATTCCAAAATAGTATGATACTTGATAGTTAATTTCTACGATTGCAGACAATTTTTTTTTCCAAAAACAGGCAGTTATGAACAAATTTTTCTTACGTACTTAAAGTTTATTCTAATGTACCCATGGTTTCATGGTCAGCCCCTCATAGCGGCACCATGTGATAGGATCCCCAAAAGACATGTATTTGACAGGAAGTACAATATACAGCTCTCAGAGCACAAACGAGATCAATCTGGAATTGATGAAGTCCGCATATACACGGCTCAAAAACCGAAAGGGGTACAGGCGCAGGGGTATTCTCGATGGATCTCAACATTAACATATCATTAGCACTGGGTGATGGAAACTCAATATTTCAATGTGAGACTGTCGCCATCACCCATTCTGCCAACGCAGTCATGAGTCAACCATTAAGAATTACAACATTCGAATTCTTACGGACAGCATGGCTGTACTACAAGCACTGGGAAGTAACACCATTACATCCCATCTTATAAACGAATGCCATGAAGCAATAGAGCATATGGCGTCACAAAACAGAGTTACGCTTCAATGGATTAAAGGACACAGTGGGTCGTTGGGAAATGATGCTGCGGACCAGCTGGCTAAAAGGGGTTCAGAAAGCATAGTGGCTGGTTCTGTGCCACAGCTGCCGATCCCTTTTAGTCAGCTGAAAACCTGGACACGGCACGGCGACTGACCTACAGACTGCTCTACCTAAACCGACCGGAACTAAGAATAGTGGTAGGCTCTCTAACAGGACACAACACACTGAACAAACATCTATACTTATTAGGCGCAACCGACAGTCCCCTGTGCAGAGGATGTCTGGGCGCTGAAGAATCAGCTGCCCATGTAATCCTGGAATGCATGGGAGTAGCCACACAACGGGCGGAAATCCTTGGTAACCCAAGGTCACTCCTTGAAGCCTGTGAAAGTCCCAGGAAACTTCTGTGCTTCTGGAAGGAGTTGGGCTGGTTAGAATAACTGGCCATCCCACACGCATAATGGACCAAATATGAGTTTAAATGCAGAAAAGGGAGCCCACTACAATACAATACAATACAATACCCATGGTTTGCTTTAAGGCCGTAACTTTAACATTCTAGTTTGAGTTAGAGGAGTCATTTAACGAAGTGTGAGAGAGGCAGATAGTGACGCTAACGTGACAGAGACGGAGAGATTCACGGAGAGATTCCAAATTAGAAGAATATTGGCATATTCTTCTAATTTGGAGCAGCTGGCTTTAAATTTTAGATTAGAGTATACAGAAACATTATTCAGGATTACAAAACAAAAGAAAATGTTTAGAAAAGTCAAGAATTGTAGCAACAACAGTGAAAAAACCGTCACAGGGTGTAAATTTTATCTTTTTTTTTTAATGCTAGATTTTTTTTTAGAGTCTGACACACGAAACATGAGCTTGGAAAAAAGCGGCAAATTCAAAAATTCTAGCTCTGGTAATACTGTCTACAGAAGGTAAAATACATTTTGATACTTGAAATATTCTAATATTTTTTTATTTATGTAGTAATTTAAAATGTTAAATTTGTGAAAGGATTGTCTTTTTTTCCTTGAATATAGTAGAAAAAAAAGGAGTTTATGCTTTTTTTAAATTAAATATTAGGTAATGTTTAGTTTCAATGAACTTCCAACAATGAACCTTTTATAAGAAATCGCTGTATTTGGATTTCATGAATGTTAAAATTACTTAATATCTGTAATATTTTGACAGAAATTAAGAAAAAAATATTATGAAATTGTTTATTACAAAGTATCAAAATCACCATGTTGAACTAAACTACATGGGGACATTGTATCAGTGTTGCTACTTGAAAAAATGTCAGGTTCATGTTTCGTGTGTCAGACTCTAAATAGGTGACTTAGATTTTTTTTTTATATTTTTCTGATAACATATATGAGTTAGTCTATCACCTGCTTTCGGCTTGACGTCGGCTTCTGGGACACCCTGTATAACATCACGCTACGACTAATAGAAGCTGAGCATCAATTAAAAATGTTGCAAAAACAGGAATAAAATATATGGCGAAACATAGTTCGCGGGCACAGCTAGTTATGAATAAGGAGACAATTTGATGCAGTAGACATTTAAATTGACCAAAAAACAGAATTCAATAATGTTTCAACTCTATATTTCAAATTTCAAATTCTATATTACTGTACATAATTTTATTGTGAAAAGTGCATGAGCATGAGCCTTCCATAAACCTGAAAATTTGTGACGGTTCCACACATACGAAAATTAAGAAAACTGCATATCCCATTCTGGTCCTATGATGCTTAATTTCTACCAAGACCGTTTTCTATAATGTCTTATTTGAGTTTTTTTTTATGTACAAGGGAAACAGTTGGGTTTCATTCATCTCACCAGATAATATTAGATGGTAAGCAAAGATAAAAGCAAACTTTGTTTGTAATCCTCAACAACAGAAGAGTACTTCCTCTGTTGTTATAAAATAGCTATTTTTCCTCTAATTATTGGAACACAACAATATTGTTACAGTGACAAAGTTCTACCAACAGCTAAAACCTAGCCCAGTTTTTTAGGAGTAGCGGTATCATAATTGCATAGTTACCTTAATTGCTTTATTTTGTTTCTGTAATTCACGGCACAGATTTTCAAGCTTGGATTTGACAAGAACAGTTTTATTGAACTCATGTTGCAGCTGGTCCTTCTCTTTCAGAAGCAAAGTGTACCGTTTATCTGATTGTTTGACATAAAATTGGAGTTTTCTATTTTCTTCTGCTGTTTGTGTGTATTTCTTGCACACAACTGAGAATTTTTCCTCTGCGGTCGGCACTGAGTTCAATGACTTCATAAATTGGTCCACATTTTTATCTTCTTTTTTGTTTCGATCCTCTCTCCTTGATTTTTTTGGTTGCTCTTGAGGGGGAGCAGCTAATGCTTGTTCCTGAAAGCAAAAGACCAATTATCTGCTTAAGAGGTGCAATTAAGGGTTAGCAAACTGATACATAATGTGAGCATCAATAGTCTTGCTTGATGCAGGCTTTCCATCATAACAGCTCATATACATCCCCACCGCAGGGCTCGAGTCTACCCTAAGCTAGGGTGTTTAGGCCTTAGTCAACCACGCTGGCCCAGTGAGGATTGGTTGACTTACATGCACCTTTGAATTTCTTTGCAGATGTATGCAGGTTGCCTCACAATGTTTTCCTTCACAGTAGGAGCCTCAGCTAATGTACATATGAAATTCGAAAAACGAAATACACATTGGTACATGGCTGGATCGAACCACAGATCTCCTGATTAGATGGCCAGTGCTGAGTCCACTGGGCCACTGAAGCTGGTGTCTACAATTGCTTTTATACATATTTGATTTTTGAATGCGAAAAATTTGCTTAGCTATCGGATGTCTCTTGTGTCACCATGTGAGACATCTGAATTATGTAATAAATGAGACTAAACATAAATATGCATGGTCAAACTAATGGCAACAAAGAATAAATATAAAGGCATTATACAAGATATAAAAGAAATTTTTAAAAATACAAACACAGCAATTAGAGACTACAATAATTATAGAAAGGTAACAATAAAAAAGAATTTAATAAATTATAGACGTATAAAAAGAGCAAACAAACAACTTAATACACATAAAAAATGGATACAAATAATTAAAAAGACCAATAAAAAGAAGCAAAAACCCAAAAAGATGTAATTAACTATGCTAAAATATTCTACAAACAACTATACAACCGATAGAGCAAAATAATGAAGATGAAAATATAAATACAACAAATATAGATCACGAAATAGATAAGATAATAACAGAAGAAGCACATGAACACATAGAGAACCTAAAATCAGAAAAAAGTCCTGGACCAGATAACATTAGTAATGATGAAGCCATAGGAATGGGTGCACCAGTATGTATTAACCAATTTTCTAACGATACTCTGTAATATGGTCTTGGACTCAGAAAAGGTACCATAACAATGGGGGAAATCTGACATAATACTTCTCTAAAAAAGGTGATCCAAAAGCAATTGAAAATTAAAGACCAATCAGCTTACTACTTAGTATCAATAAAATTTTCTCCTCCATATTGCTGAGCTGAATAACATACATTTGGTTTGATTTTATGTCAACTAACAATGTAGCTATAAATTTCAAGTGTACAGCTCATGTCACTATGAATGTTTTTTTCATTTCATTTATGGTGTACCAGCTAAAGTGATGAGAAAACGTGCTCAGAACAGAAATATCGTAAACATTTTTTTAAGTTGGCATTCCGCCAACAAACTTACAGGTTATCATAATATTTGATTCTAATTACGTTCAGCTGCAAACCAAATAGGCATTAAACTTGATATAATTTAAAATAAAGTTGAAATGGATCACTTGTTTGGTCTATCGCTAAAATTTAGGATTATTTTTAATGAAATGTTTACCGACATTCGATGGCAATTCTATTAATAAATCTCTAAAATAATATTTAATCACAAACGAACCTGAATTTTATCATCCGTACCCTCATTCTCTGGACTCTTGGCAGAAGCATTATCAATTGTTTTTTCCATTTTTCTCTACGAAAATTATTAAATGTTCACAAACAAATCTGAAATTCCAACGGCTGATGAATAAAAAACACAGATGATTTACACAGTGTAAGCACAGACTATGTGGAGATACTGAAGCAATGAGGCGCGTTCCATTTGAGCGCAGATTTGCAGCATTTTCAACATTTATAGCATCATCGCGTTTCATTAGCTTTTGACGCTAGCAGGGCTAGCCATGGAACTAAGTTCCATGGGGCTAGCATCGTATGTTAACCCTAATGCGTTCCATTTAAACAATATCTTGATTTTTAGGTTATGTTAGGTTAGTTTAGGTCTCATTTGCTCCAGACATTTTCCACCAGATTAATTTGTATGGTAAAACTATGAAATAGAGGCGTCAAGACGTAATTCAAGTTTTTTTTTTTTTTTTTTTTTTATGTAAGGCCCGGCAAATGACCTCCTCCCGCCTGATGTTAAGCGGTGAAAGAGGCCCAAATGAGTTGACAGATAGAGTAGGGACGACATCCACTATCCTACCTGCCCGCTCCTTGCCGGCCTAAAAGATGCTTTTTCACACCTCTTTTGAAGGAACCCATGTTGTAGGATGGAGGAAACACGTGCGCAGGTAGAGAATTCCAAGTATGGGATGAACGACAGAAGAAGGAATCTTGGAATTTCTTGGTACGGTGTGAAAAGGAGGACACAGTGTACGGATGACTCCGAAGGCCCTTACGCGTGTTTCTGTTAAGGAATGGAGAGGGAGGGATAAGGTTAAAGAGCTCCTCAGAGCATTCCCCATGGAACATTCGGTAAAAGGCGCTAAGAGAGGCGATGTCACGACGAAGTTGTAGAGGCTCGAGGGTGTTAGTTGCCTCTACATCGCCAATTATTCGAATAGCGCGACGCTGCAATCTGTCCAGAGCATCGAGGAGGTACTGAGCGGAGCCGTCCCAAAGGTGCGAGCAATATTCCACGCAAGACCTAACCTGAGTTTTATACAACAGGCATAGTTGGTCCGGCGCAAAATACCTACGCACCTTGTTTAGGACACCGAGTTTCCGTGAGGCAGCAGTTATAACGGATTACGGATTACGGAGTTATTTAATAAAAGGAAATGTTTAAATTAAAATATTATTTATGAAAATTAAAATGTATTTAATTTTTTAATTATTTCTTTTAGGAATCCTTGACACAGCAGATACCAAAAGAAACCAGCTTAGAAGATTTTTTCTAAGAATTAAAATATTAGTGAAAGAACTGGAAAGAGTCAAAAAGATCAAAATTAAATATCAAAACGCTGCTTTCGGAAAATTAACACCTCTAAATAAACACAGCCACACATCAAGCGTCAATTTTTAATGTGTTTAGTTTAATTTCCAGGCATATGTACAAATAGTAGTTTTAGCTTTTACGAATTTATCCGAAGTTCAAGATGCATGAGGGTTAAATTTTCGGGTAAATTAAATATGAGATTAACCTCAAGTACATACCTAAGAGCTCAGAATAACAACTAAAGCATAGAAGGAACATTAAAATGAGAATTCATTATGTGTTATTTGTCTCTTTCTATCATACAGCACAAAATTGTGTAAGTGTAAGAGATAAGTAATATTTGTCTATTTGGCAGATCACAAGGTGGTCACAACATGATTGTGATTTGGTAAAAAATTGGTTAAAATATCATACGGCTAAATTCTATAGTACCTTGTCTCAAAGATAGACCATCCGAGTTTGAACTCTTTGAATTGTTCGTATAATCTTTGTTTGTGCGTCCCGTGGCTAGAAATATTTTGGTGATATTTTATTAATATTTAAGTGATTAGAATGCAAGAATTCTTTAGGTAAGTATTTACAAATAGTGTGAGTTTGTGCACTCTATAGCACAATGTATTGTGTAGTTTGGGTCTGCAAATATTCGTCGCGAAAGGAAAATAGTCAAAATTTATTGACTTTAAATCGGTATGTTTTCTCATATTTTTACTTGAATGTGAGTTAATAAGTCAATATATATACATATGAAATATCGCTGAATCATTTTGTAGAAAAACAATACGTAATATTAACTTCACTTTTATGTTTTAGCGATTCTTAGAAATTACTATGAGGTTATCTTGATCATGCGTAGTGTTGTAAAATTTGTTCGATATTCTTATTTCACAGATTTTCTAAAGACGATGTAAAAAAAACTATTCGATAAAGTGTATTGGCAGATTTGGCAGACGAAAGTGGAGTCCAAAAAAGCAGTCTCATTTGCTCCAGACATTTTCCACCAGATTAATTTGTATGGTAAAACTATGAAATAGAGGCGTCAAGACGTAAGTCAAGATATTTAATAAAAGGAAATCTTTAAATTAAAATATTATTTATGAAAATAAAATGTATTTAATTTTTAAAATATTTCTTTTAGGAATCCTTGACACAGCAGATTCCTAAAGGAACCAGTTTAGAAGATTTTTTCTAAGAATTAAAATATTAGCGAAAGGACTGGAAAGAGTCAAAAAGATCAAATATCAAGACGCTGCTTTCGGAAAATTAACACCTCTAAACCTCTAAATAAACACGGCCGCACATCAAGCGTAATAAGTCAATCGAATGTGTTTAGTTTAATTTCCAGGCATATGTACAAATAGTAGTTTTAGCTTTTACGAATTTATCCGAAGTTCGATGCATGAGGGTTTAATTTTCGGGTAAATTAAATATGAGATTAACCTAAGAGCGAACAAATAAACACAGTGTGTGTTTCCGATTTCCTGCCTATAGATTATAAATCTCTGCAATGGAAAAATTCCAACAGTTAAGATAGGTAAGATAGGAAACACCCGTAATTTTAATAGTTCAATTTTTAGGGTTCCGTTCCTCAAAAAGAAAAACGGAACGATTATAGGATCGCTTTATTGTCCATTTGTCTGCCAAGACCTATTATCTCGGAAACGCGTGAAAGTATCGAGTTTAAATCAAAATCATATAAGTACTCAGGTCTACAGTCCCTTGAGGTTGTGAAAAAATGAAACTTCTAAGTTAACGTAAAAATTACTAATTACCTACCCGAAAAATTTCATCAATCTAGCCAACGGGAGACACCCGTAATTTTAATAGCGCAATTTTTGTCTAAGTACGCCAGATTTTTCAATTCTCAGATAGGTAGGACTGAAAAGGGAATAATTTAGAAATATTTTTTATTCATTTAGTATAAACTTTTGAAAGCTATTCTTGAGTATTTTGTCATCATAAGCACCAAAAACCCTTACATCTCCCAAAAACCCCTTTACTCGTTTTTCTTAATAGCATGTCAACGTCCGCTTTTAGTCTCTTGACTGGCTAAGCACCAAAAACCCTTACATCTCCCAAAAATCCCTTTACTCGTTTTTCTTAATAGCATGTCAACGTCCGCTTTTAGTCTCTTGACTGGCTGACCATACCAAAGGGCACAGCAGCTTTTAACAGGATAAGTTTCATAAGAAAATGTATCCTCTATGATTTATGTTGTATTTCTCGTAATAAAAACGTTTTAGTATTAAGAATATATTTAATTCATAAAATATCGACGTTGAAACTAGGCGAGTCATGAAAAAAACATCACTAGCAGAAACAGAAATTAGTGACCACCTACGAATTTTCGAAACATCTTACATAATACCTGCCTCTTTCTAACTAATTATAGTCTGCCTAATGTCAAAGTGAGTCAAATATATTGACTTCAGTAGCTATTTTAGCAAGGTTTCTAGAGTCTGTCAATCGAGTCGTGACCACGGCCGTTTTGCTGATTTCTTATAATGGCAACACTATTAACCGTCAATCGAATTGTCATTGTCTCATATTTTAACCAGAAGGTTGAATAGCCACTGGAACGCTCGCCACGCGAAGCGTGGTGGGTTTCAAAAGCAAAAAGTAGTATATCTCAAATATCAAAGGTGCCGCCATTGCGGAATGACTCAACCCGGCGCGTACGGAGTGTTCAAAAAATTGCGGAGAGTGACATATACTGTCTACAAGAGAACAAAAAATACGTATGGAAAGGTAATTTAATATAGAAGGAACTTATAACAGTTAATTAGATAAGGATTAATAATTAAATGAATGAAGCGCGAAAATGTTCGGAAGGTCGCGGAAGACCCGATTTTTTTTTTTAAATTTTTGCACAAAAACTATTTTATAAAACTTTAAATAACCATATATATTATTATAGCCCTATTCTTGAAGATTATTTTGATATATAATAGTTTTGGGTAATATTTTTAATGAAAAAAGAAAAAAATAATAAAATCGATTAATTACGTAATTATATACGCGAGATGCGCACGCGCGACCTCAAATTTAAAAAAAATGCAAAAAATAAATTATTGTGTCTAAAATTAAATAAAAAATACGTATGGAAAGCTAATTTAATAAGGAATGAACTTATAATAGTTAATTAGATAAGGATTCATAATTGAATGAATAATGACGAGAATAGTAACTAAAGTGCTTAAAATTTCAAAAATACTCACTTTTTGAAAAAAACGTTTAGTGTGGCAATATAACACTATAAACTATCATAAACCATACATAATAATGTAGCCCAATTCTTCTAGTTTATTTTGATATAGAACACTCTACGAAAATACTAATACAGACTAAGTAAGTACGCAATAAATCTCATCGGTCATGGAGTAAGAAACGTATGGATACGGCCAAGTAAGTTAAACCGCAGACTATGACAAATTTATTTCAATCTAAGACTAAAAATAAATTGGACATGACCTGTCAACTTATGAAAGAGACTATTGACAAAGGAATAAAGCTTAGATAAAGAATGAATAGATAGGACGTGACCGTATACCCGTAAGGGACAGACATAGATGACGTCATACCTGCCTAAAGTAGATGGGTATACCAGTGTTGCTTTAAGTTTTACCCTACTTTATGTTTATAGTGGTAAAAAGGTTGGTTGATCTACGTATTTTTATTGAGACATTTTAATGAGCGTCCTTCGCTCAACAATATGTTTCAAAAAATAAAAGTGGGAGGAAGTTGCGAATTTTTTTATTGTATTCTTCATTCAACCTTCGCAGTCTAGTTATTTACACTTTTAAATAAAACTACACTTTTCGGATTTACTCGAGTATATTTAGTTTTAAAACATTTTACTTAATTATTTAAGCTATTATGTAAACATCTTTACAAATATAAGAAAAAATATTAGGAATCATCATCAGTCCACACGCGTCCACTGCTGGACATAGGCCTCTCCAAGTGCTCGCCACTGAGTACGATCCGCGACCACTCACTTCCAGCTTTTGCCAGCTAGGTACCTTGCGAAGATCGACGCTTGATTAAGAATACAGCGGGCAATATCATTGTTTTTTCTTTATCTCTGCAATTTATTTAAAATCCAATATTTATACATTTACTAAATATATGTGAAGATTTAGAAAATGTATAAATATAAAATTTTAAATAAACATTTTCTAAAATTAGATTTCAATAACTCCGTTATTGTCATCGAATACAGCGTATTAGCAATGAATTCGCGTATTTAAATATTTTTTACAAATACATTTCATCAAAAGCGGGTAGTGATTATGCGTAAACTCTTCAGTAAAAAAAAATATTTAACAATTTTTCTAAGCATTGGTGCAAAAGGGAATGTATGTACTTAATAATATTTTCAGAAAATCTCTATTGGTTTCTCCTACAGTATCTAAAATGTCCAACCGCTCATTTTGCATCATTAACTTACACTTCAAATCACTTAACACAATTTCAAGTTTGGCTACTTTTTTTTCCCAATCGTCTAAGCGATTCACGCACTGCCCGTAGTTTTTTACTTGATGTCCTCGATGATTGTTTCAAACGCAGCATTTGAAGCCGCATTTTTCTCTTTCGGGGCGTATTCAAATTTGAACCGAAACCCAACAACGATGCGTCCTGAAACAATATGTATACAGGTTAAAAATAAAAGCAGGTGCTAATTTTACAACATTAAAAATAATAATTAAGAAATTTGTAAACTGTATCTGTACTAATGGTCAGACTTGTTATGTAAATAGGAAATGTCCAAAATCAAACCATTAATAATATTTTTGGCCATTTCAAAATAGTAGAAAAGAATTTGGTACCTACCCATGTTAACATACTCTTATAAAAAATTTGGTGTCATTAATCCAAAACTGTAAAATTAATTTTGAAATCACTTATACAAATAGTTGGGTCTGTGAAAAATAAATATAGGTTTCGGCTTGATAGGGTATTTACTTTGTAGATATAATATGTATAAGTTACTGACCTGTAAAAAAGTTAGGAATAGCACCACTCCCAAGAAAAGTGCCTTTTTTGTTTTTCTGAATCCACTGTTGTTCAAAATGCTTAGAACACATTCGGGTATGCTTGGTTGGCTGCCAATTCAATCGACCAGTAGCTTTAACCCAACTGTTTCGAGTAATTATCTCCGAAGGAAATCTGTTAAATACAGACAAACAAGCAAATAGAAAGTTTCACTTCAAAAGAATTACCTTTGTTATCTAAAATGCTCAAAATTTTATACTTAAATATGTCAATATTAATGTAACACAGAAACTAATATGTGAGTTCCCTTTAACGTAACAAATTACCTACGAATCAAGGAAAAATTGTCGTAGCGACTGGTATCATTATAACCCGGCAAAATGTTATACGCGTTGGTTGTATAGGTGACCTTATTGAATGGCGACATTCTTAACTTATTAGGTTAATAGTAACCTTATAATTAGTTTGAAATTTCATGTTTAATCCCATAATATGATTGAGAACCATAGTAGAAGGATAAAATATTGCAATATAACTTGTATTTATAATTTAAAAAATAGTTTTGGCGCTTAATATTGACACAATTTAGGTCTTACCTGTAAAGGTTATATTTTCCTGTTTTCTAGCACTATAACTATTACAACCTAAAGCGGAGCAGTGCACCAAGATTTAAATATTCAAATAGTTCACAATTACACTAATTAAACTGTTAAATAATTGCACAGTGAGCTATACTTCACACAACAAATTTCATCCACGTATTTGTTTAGCACCAGACGCTGGTGATAAACAATCCCCACTACCAGTTTCACCTATATACGGTGACAAAGACAAAAAAAAATGATGCCGTCTTCTTCTTTCCTTTGGCAATGTGTATAAGTTTATCTCTTTTCCTCATGTTTGACGGCTTATAAAGCCCATCTATTCCATTCTATATCTATGGAATAAAGCCATAGAGAAAATATTTTATTTTTCGCGATTTTTTTATCACACCGCGCGGTTTTACGCAAAGGGAACTGGGTACCATAGTACCCAGGTCGATCGAGAAGATCGAGATTTTGGGGACTATAGTCCCCACGGACGTTCCAGTGGCTACAACATTTTGATACTTACTTTGGTACTTTTAGTTAAATTATCAAATTTTACTCATTATAATTGAGCTGTTTCTATAAATAAGTGTTAACCACCTATTTCGGATTTAGATTCTGACATCGTAGTAATTAGGTTATATCTTACAGGGCACATACTAATGATTAGTTACTTTATGAGATTGCTGTTTGACTGTGTTTCTGCATTTTTAATAAAATATTTTTTTTCCAGCTACCTTGAATGATGAAAATATAATAAAAAGCACAATTAATAATTTAGTTAAATTAAATTTCATTAAAATTTATTAAATCAACTCACGTTGAATCAACAAATTGAGTGCGATATTGAACCGTGTGTAGCCACATTTAGGTAACATTTTGTCACACAATTAGTCACATCTAGCAGTATGGGCCACACAGTGCCTCCAAATAGTGTGTAGTTGTGACCTTACAATAGGACACTTAAATAATGTTGTGTAGTGACTTTAGCGTTAACATTGTTACAAAGTTCGTACAACAACGGTGATACAAACAGTTTTATAATAAAGACATGAAAAAAGAAAGTAAAATATAAAGTACCGTACCATAAACTCTAGCAATAATGAAAAGTGATCGCAGCTAGTACGAAGTCTATTTTTTATCTATAACAATAAAATAAAATAAAACAGTCAAACGAAACGAAATATGTTAAATCTTTACCTTTATAATAAATTATTTACTATATTTCTCATTCATTTGATAAAATTCAAACAGCATAATTGCACACACAATCCACAAAAGTCATTAGAATTTGACATCAGGAAAAACGCTATTCCATAGACAATTAACGTCACATCTACACGGGTTCTTGAGCGTTCTTGCGGAGTTTGCGTTAGCAATTAATGCGGTAAGCACATTTGACTACCGTTTTAGTTACGCTAACTTGTTCACATAATAGTTTGTGGTTACGCTAACGTCACGCTAACGCAGTGGCGTTAACGTTTGCGGAATAAATAGATTATCGAAATGCGTCTTGTCTAGGGGGCTGTTCATTTAGTAAAATAGGCCCACTCTATATATATTCCTATCTCGTTGTTTTTGTTTTTGACAGAAAAAAGTCAACTGACAGCAAAAAGTCATTATCTCCTCTACTACCTCTCCTACTTAGTCTGTGGTCATTTCGAAAGAAGTGAATCGAGGAGCGGTGGTGAGTAATATTTTAATATTTTATTAGAACTTTAAAATATAGTCATCCAACTTTTGAATGGAATTATAATTCTGTTTGTAATAAAACAGCTCTGATTTTATAATATTTCGCGTAGAGTTTAATCATTTCAACGCGAGTTCTGTATTGAGCTGTCGGTCCGTTATTTTTCAAGATTTTCAAAGGTCAATGTGCTTTAATGCATAAAAGAGTTGTTGGGCTACTAAGGTTTGGCATGTTGTTATCTCTTAGTATGTTTGTGAAAAGGAGCATTAAATGTTGAATTTACTGATATTAAACCACGCGACTCGCGTGCATTGACTGGCTGGACAAAAGAATCACCGTTAGACACGATTCTCGTATGAATGGTCCAACTGCTTTGTTGTAAAAATTGTATATTTCACAGTAATAATCCAAAAATTTCATAATACCATATATGTTATCCACATGTAGATATCATATTTTAATTCTTAATTTTCGTAATTACCTGTGTCATAGCCAGTATCTTACCATAAGTACAATGAAAAACGTTTTATTGTTAATCAATTTCACAGCTATATTATTCACAGTTATCTAGTATTTTTTTGTATGATAATTCTGTTGTGATGTAGATATGCATTGTATTGGAATGTCTACTTAAGAATATTGTCATATTAAGTCAGCATAAAATGTAATATTTGATTGAGTAGATTGCTGATTTTTTTAACCATCTCCATGATCTTGTTGAGACCACCGTGTCCTACCACTATTACTAATAGCAAGGTTAAAATAATATTGAAACAGACACCACTCTTGCTGCGTATATCATCGTCTTGCTCTCAGTACGACTTTAATATTGTTTTGAGCAATCATGGTTAGGGACCTGGCATTAATCTAGAGGTGGGGTTAGATTCTCCACTGGGGCAGATGTTTTCTGCAATGTTTGGTTGGTGGTAGGGCTTCTGAGCCCACCTAGCTAGCTACCACAGTCTGGCATAAACTTGTAGCCATAATTTTTATTTTATTTACAAAGATACAATTACAGAAAACAGATTAATTCATTTGTAAAATATCAGTAAATAGACAACAGTTTGAACCTGACTTCCAATGACAATGTACACAGCATTTACGATGAACATGTAAAACTAAACATTACACACTAAAACAATTTTATTATAAGAAATGTCAATTAAATTGTTGTGCTCTGACAATTAAAGATAAGATAGCCTGTTCCTCAGTCCAGATGAACCTCACTGCTTTTTGGAACGTTATTTATTTACTTTCTCTTTGATAAATAGGTCCAGGCTGACAGGTTAATAGTCACTTATTAAACTCAATAAAAGCTCAATAAAAACTACCAAATAACTCTTGTTTTTATACTGTATGTATGTGTCCTGCTCACTTATTCAATACAATCACAGCATTTGCAATTTGTTAATTAGTTAGTTAGTAGGTAGTAGTTGCTGTCTCTTGATAGTGCAGAAATAAATATAAAAGACAGTGAAATTCGTGTACAAGCTTTTACAAAGCCTGCATCAAAATTTATTTTTTTCTGAGGAAATCAAAAAATGCTCATTGTATCAATATTGGATATGCTAGATAAATTATGACTACACATGTATTTGGATTTACCATGTTCTTCATTAACTTCACATAATGTTTTGCTCTTGTTCGCTATTGCATCAGTTTACTATTTATATTATTAGACCCAGGAATTTTTTCTAATTTTTGAGGTAAATAGATAGATACTTTATTGCACACACATGAAACAGAAACACTAACAAAACTCTTAAAACTAACGTGGGCAAAGGCAGTCTTATCGCTGGTAGCGATCTCTTCCAGACAACCTTTCTCTACGGATAATTATTTGTAGGTATAAAGCAGTGTGCCCTCATAAAAATAAACACAATTACCAAAAATTTAAGATAATAATATATACATATTTATATAATAAATACATGAACAAAATATCAAATATTATACCTAAATATACCGGGTGTAACAGAATACCGCAATAATATTTAAGGTTGTTGATTAACAAAAAAAATGTTTTATGACTATTCTTAGTATTTTTATTATATGCCTACTTTCGATTCAATATGCTGAACTATTAAGAGTATTAAATCGAAAGTAGTCATATAATAAAAAAATACAAAGAATAGTCATAAAACAATTTTTTTGGTTATTCAACAACCTTAAATATTATTACGGTATTCCGTTACACCCGGTATATATAAAAAATGTTATAGAATACAATACAAGTAAAAAAAACAAGCTATAATTGTGACTGTGCCATGAAATGGTTATGGATCCTGTTTTTAAAAGTGGCAAGCGTCTTTGACTCTGATATCTCGAGGCAAACCATCCCACAATTGTGCAGATTTCACTGTGAAGGACTTTTTGAAATAGCCCGAATCTGTGTAACTATTTTAGGATATTATCTGACTTGGACCCGTTCATGATCAGTCCCAAGAAATTGGAAACGCTCTTTCATATAAGGTGGGGTACGTGGATCAAACAGGATGTTATATAGGAAGGAAAGGATGTGTTCTTGCCGCCGTAACCTAATAGGAAGCCATTTTAATTGATCTCTGAATTCAGACACATGATCAAACTTACGCAAGCAATAAACGAATCGAATGCAGACGTTTTGCAAACGTTGGAGCTTTGTGAGTAAATCATCGTTTAGATCAGGCAAACGTCTGCATAGTCCAAGATTGGGAAAAGGAGAGCCTGCGAGAGTTCGATCTTAGTCTTTACTGGTAGCAAGTTTTTCCACCTTCTTAGAGATCCTAGCGCTGCAAACAGCTTTCTACTGACCTCTGCAATATGAGGAGCCCATGAAAGAGTACAATCGAATAGGACCCCCAAGTTCCTGACTACCCTTTCATACGGCAAAGGAATGCCATTGCATACGATTGCTGGTATTTGCAAATTATTAAGTACAGCTATTTGCCTAGAACCGCCAATAACAATAGCTTGCGACTTTTTGGGGTTAACTAAAGAGGCCATAATTTTGACTCCACTCGTGAATGATTACCAGATTTTTATTAAGTTGCGCAATCAAATCAACAATGTCTCTAACAGGGGCTTGTGAATATATTTGGAGATCATCAAATAGCTTTCCAAACTTCTTCAGTTAATATTAGTGGGCTTTCGTCAAAGTTGGTACAAGTTTCACTGACTTTGGTTACTAGAGCTGTGTCCTGAGGGCCTATTACCGATCTCATGGTTTTGCAAATGATATCATATGATATCATAGTGCAAAACGAAAAATACGATTTCCGGTCAGATTTTTGATCATTTGTTCAATATTTAATGATGAAAGATTCATAATTGGCCTGCTGATTTGAATTAAGCATCTTGTAGTAGTCTGTGGTTATTTTTTTGATCTCACCTCAGTTTGCAACCTTGATGGACCTGTTATTTTTTAGTGTTGGAAACCATTCCTTTCAATGTACCTTGAGATGTTTAAATAGGTACTATTTTTGTTATCACCTGTTTTCTCAATTTCATTTTCAGTATTTATATCTTCTTGCTTTCTTGTCTTTTCTTATAGTTTATTGTTTACTAAAGTTTGATTTTCTAATTCAATTACAATTTATCTTATATAAGTGTTGCATTGTACAAAAACGTCACCATGTCAGTTCGCCTTTAGGACCAAAACTCGAAACCAATACGACTTCAGTATGGTGTGAGACAGGGCGACGTTATATCACCGAAACTGCTCACAGCTGTGTTGGAGGATACTTTTGGATTGGAGAGAATCGGCATCAACATAAACAGATAGTACAAGACTCACCTTCATTTTGCTGATGATATTGTAGTTATGGCAGGGATCTTGGCACAGTGCTCGAAGACTTCTGTAGAATTTCCCAACAAGTGGGTCTTAAAATCATCATGGGTAAGAGTAAAATCATATTGAATTCCCATGTAGTACCCACTTCTGTTAATGTTGGAAGCTCTACACTGGAAGTTGTTGATGAATATGTTTATCTGGGGCAAATCGTTGAGCTCTGTAAGTCTAACTTCCAGATAGAGCTAATTGACAAATTCAACTCGGCTGGGCAGCGTTCTGGAAGCTACGTAGTATAATCTGAACCCATCTACCATAGAATTGCAAACCTTAAATGGCAGTGGGCGGGACATATCGCTCGCAGGACTGACAGTCGTTGGGGTGGAAAGGTCCTCGAGGGGCAGCACAAATTTTTAAATAGTAAAAGTATCTATTAATTTATTTTTATTTTTTAAGCTGTCGCTGGACATGTTTCTAAAGCTGTTTATTTCATTTCTATTAATAATAAAGCCTTTTATTATCCACACAACTATAAAAATTTACCATATAGTTTTAAAAATCTAATATTCAAAAATCTAAAACTAAATAGAAGTGGGTCCCGCTAGGGTAAAGGCCTCCTCCAATCCTTCCCATTTCTTACGGTCCTTTGCAATTTGTGTCCAGTTTTTTCCAGCTATTTTTATTATTTCGTCAACCCATCTTTTCTTTGGTTTTCCCACTTTTCGTTTACCTAATGGTCCTTTCCATACGGTAGTCTTTTTTGTCCACCTTCCGTCAGGATATCTCGCTAAATTAACTTGCACATTTCCATTTCAATTTTAGGCTATGTGACAGAGCATCAGTAACTTTGGTTTTTTGTCTTATTTCTGAACTATTTACTTTGTCTATTTTCTTAATATTCATGATACTTTTCGCCATAGCACGTTGACATCTGATGATTTTGTTTTTGATTGCATTTGTGTAGGTCCAGGTTTGGCCACCGTATGTTAAACAAGGTAGTAGGTTAGTATCCAATACAATTTTGTTTAAGTTTAGGCTGTAATGACGTTTAGGAATTTCTTTTTGGGCCCAAAGTTTTTTCCAGGTCATGTTAATTCTTCTATCTACTTCTTCTTTATTGTTATTTACATTAAAGGATACCTGTTTCCCCAAATATATATATTGATTAACATATTCAATAGTTATTTAAAGTTAATGCTTTTTTGTGGGAGTTTGTCATTATTTTGATCTTCTCTATATTCATATTTAACCCAACTTTCTTGCTTTCATGATCTAGCAAGCATATAATTTTTTCCAGTTCTTTTGGAGTTTTTGCGAAGATTGCTATGTCATCGGCGAATCTGATGTGACTCAAGTTGTTATTTCGAAATGCATCAATATTGCATGGTCGTTTGCCAGTTAATTTAATTTAGTACAGTCGGCTGAGGCTTTAGGCTGAGTTTCGACCATTTCGACCGTGTTTCGACTAACAGCTTAGCAACCACTGACATTTTCTTAGTTGCAGACTAAGCTGTTTTATTTTTGAAAAAATGTGTTTCTGCTATGTTAGGTTTCGGTCCAGATATATGCTAAGATATTTTGTATCATCAGACTGTGGGAAAGAGAATGCAAAATCCGGATTTTAAAAGTATGTTCACCTGCAAATCCGGATTATCCGGATTTTATCCGGATTTAATCCGGATTTTTCGACTTTTTCCAATATTTTAACTTTATCGTTTACAAATAATATTTTAAATTTGTAAATGATGATTTTTATGTAATTAAAACTATTCTAATTTCAGAAATCATCTATAAATAAAACAACGATTTTTTCATCCGTATTTATTTAAAACATTATTTATTGCTCATAAATACTCTTAATCAGTCCATTAACTTTTTGCCACGTATGGTATGCATTGCACTTTTAATAGAAACTAAATTAGTATGTTCTTAAATGCTTGTATTATTAAATGACTTTTCTGTTGTATTAAGAATAAAAATATTACTTGGTTTTGCATCATTTCTGTATAACAAAATTTTATCAAAAAATAAAAACCTTACCCAATACAACTCTAATAAATTTCAAAAATTTGGTATCAAAATGGTTGGATGACAGTTTGGAACACCTTATTCATAGTACAATTAGATCATCATAGTCATATACATACACACCATCTGCCATATATAAATTGTACTCGGAACATGCACATACATAACCTTATATTACTGATTTACGAGTGCTCATAGACATACATAATTACACACACACACACATATACACACACACACACACACTCACAAACACGCAGAGAGAGACTAACACACAAAAAACAAACTACTATTCACTTTCTAATTAGGTAGAGAAAACATGTTTTCTGTCGATAAAACATTGTAATAAGAGGAGCCTGACTCTCATAACACAGGGTGAACTTATAATGTGAATAGTGCATAAAGTGCATTAGTTGTAAAAGTTTTCCTGAAATAAAAGATATTTTATTTTTATTTATTTATTTCAACTAGGGTTACCAGGAGTCCCGAATTTTAAGAGGTGTATGGACACGTCCTACTTTAACCATGATCGGTACGCAAAATGTCCCGATTGTTGATCGGATCACAAAAATTTGTCAATTTCCTATAGTAAAGCAGTAAATTTATCAATTGGCAGTCCACTGCTGGACTTAGGCCTCTCCCAGTCTGCTCCACAACACTGTCCTCCGCCTTCCGCAGCCAGTCCATCCCCGCTGCCGATTGTTCCCAACGAGTCACACTGTAACCTGTAACACTGTGACTCGTTGGGAGAACTTTGTAAAATGATTCCCAACTACTCACACTGTAACACGTTGGGAGATATTTCTTAAATAATTCCCAACCAGTTACACCACTCTGTGACACGTTGGGAGACCTTTCTTAAATCATTCCCAACCAGTCACACTCTTAGACTCGTTAGGCCAACCTTCTGATAGGTATACTGTTACATGTTTATTCTATTTTGGACTCTATTTATATAGGTGACCCCTTTTATCAAATTTTTGACTTAAAGATTCGATCCTATTCTTTTAAAATGTAATATTCCTGTTAATCTTGATAGCCTATAAAGCTATACTCTGACCTTTTGATTAGGTACCTGTTAAAATATTTATCCCTTTCTAACAGGAAAATAAAAATAAAACCGACAAACGCACTAACTACTATTGACTTGCCACTGTCATAAATCATATTGTTTTGTTAAATAGAACAGGTGTTTTATTGCTCTCGACTTGTTTACGTAATTCCCTAATGTTTTTTGAAAGTCGCCGAAAAAGCTGACGAAAGGGTGTGAGTGTGACAGTCCGAGCTTCTTTGTCGGTTAATACAATAAAACACTTAATCTTATTTTTGCGCAGAAGCTTAACCCTAATGTGATCCCACTAATTTCCGCCCTATATCCATTTTGCCAACATTAAGCAAAATATTTGAGAAAATTGTTTACAATCAATTACTTTCTCATTTCACATTGAATAAACTGTTTCATGACAGACAATTTAGGTTTACTAAGGTTTAAAATACTACAGATGCAGGCGTTGCGCTAATGAAACAAATATTTGATGCCTGGGAAAATAAACAAGATGCTCTAGGTGTCTTCTGTGACTTGTCCAAGGCAAGGAAAAAATGTTGCCTTCCTGTTAATAAAGCATTAAGTAGCAGTGTAACTGATTATTTAGTGAAATTAGGGCTAAGACGTAACAGTAATCAGTATACCCCCAGATCATACAAAAAATATACCTAAGAGTAGATTGGCCTAACGATTCACAGTGACTGGTTGGGAATAATTTCGAAAAGGTCTCCCAACGTGTCACAGTGTGACTGGTTGGAAATTATTTTAAGAAAGGTCTCCCAACATGTCACATGTGTGACTGTTTGGGAATTATTTTAAAAAGTTCTCCCAACGAGTTACAGTGTGACTCGTTGGGAATAAAGGCCCGCTGCCTTCCTCATGTCATCGGTTCACCTGGCTGCAGGACATCCAACACTACGTTTGCCGATTCGTGGTCTCCACTCTAGGACACGTCTGCTCGAACTACCATTGGTCCTTCGAAATACGTGGCCAACCCTCTGCCACTGCAGTTTGCTTATCTTGCGACCTATGTCGGTGACTCCAGGTTGGTTATTGTCTTAGAAAAAGAAAATCTATCACGATTGCCTTCAATTTGACAGCCATTGCGGCGTGAACTCAAGACTGAGCCGCCATCCTTTTATAAAGGAGTGATGGATGGACTCCCGACTGTCAAATTGTAAGCGAGCGCGATGGATTTTTTTTCTTAGACAATTAACCCTCTAATTCTTTTCCGGATAACCTCGTTTCGGATTTTATCCTTCAAAAAAATTCCTAACATAGTTTGCTCCATAGCTCGCTGAGCGATTTTTAATTTGAGGACTAGCCCCACTGTAAGTGTCCACGTTTCGGCACCGTAAGTCATGATAGGTAAGACGCACTGATCATAGACCTGGACTTTAGGCACCGCGGCTTAAGCGATGAAAAGACTAAACGTAGTTTGCGACATTCTGCCCATCCCAATTGAATTCTGCGGGTGGCTTCTTTGTCGAAGTTGTGTCTACCGAGTTTAATAACTTGTCCCAGATACATACTGCTGCACAACTTGAAGTACCGAACCGCCGATGCAGATCGGCCCCGGGCACAAAATGTTCATTAAACATGACCTTGGTTTAATCCAAGTTCGTTCCCAGGCTTACCCGCCCCGAAACTTCATTTAGGTCATGCAGCATTCCGCTAAGCTGTTCCGGCAACTGCGGCGACGACGACGGCAAATCGTAGGTGCGACATGTACTCACTGTTTACGTTGGTGTCCTGTCCTGACCAGTCCAGTGTCTTGAAGACATCCTCGAGCGCATTTGTGAAAAGCTTGGGCGATATGACATCACCCTGTCTCACTCCACAACGCAACTCGATTGGATTTGTCTTTCTATCCTGGATCTGGACAGCCATCGTAGCGGTGTCATACAGATATCTCAGCACCTCGATATGTCGCCAATCGATTGGGCATCGCTGCAAGCTGCCCAGAACCGCCCAGGTTTCGATAGAGGCTTTCTCGTAGTCCACAAATGTCATACACAGCGGCCGATTGTACTCCTGTGTTTTTGCACAATCTGCCGAACAGTATGTATGTGGTCTACGGTGCTATAACCTTTTCGAAACCCGGCTTGTCCGAGCCTCCTAGTAAGGAACTTTTAAGATAAAATCTAGTTCCTTCCCGTTTTAATTCCGATTTTTGCATGCTTCTGCTCCGAAAATTCGCTTTCTAAACTTGTGTTAAGCCTAGTTTTTTCCGCTGTCCCGACTTGAAAGTGATAATTCCGATTTTTTACCTTTTGCCTCAAAATTTAGCTTTTTAGACCTCTATTTCAACACGTTTGCTCGTAAAGAGAGCCTTATTACATCGCTTTTAGGGCCATAAACTGATATAACACACACGTGCGCAATCAGTAATATATGAATAAACAGAACATTCTTAATTTACTTGTTTAGGTCATTCTTAATTTATTTTCAAATCCTCTAAAAATAGCCCCAATTTTTTTGGAGCCCTAAAAAGCTCAAATATGTATATTTAGGCCCTAAATTTAGGACTAAAAGCCCTAAGTTGGTTAGCCTGGGGCGGCAGATACCACGCAGCGGGGGTGGCATTTAAAATCCATAAAAACCAGATTTCAATTTTATTAAATCCGAATTTTTTTGAATGTTCCAAAATCCGGATTTTTTAGATGTTTACGAATTTAGAATAATCCGGATTGCATTCTCTATGTGGGATATAATTGTCATTCAACTTTACTAGGGGACATGTGAGCCTTCTATTTGTGTCTTCTACACTGTAAACAATTTGGTTTTAGGAAGGGTCGCTCAACAACCGATGCTGGTGTTGAGTTAATACATACAACATATATATGAGGCCTGAGAGGACTCACATGATGCGCTAGGCGTCTTTTGTGACTTGTCCAAGGCATTTGATTGCGTTCACCATGAAACCTTGATCAGGAAATTACACCACTATAGATTTCGCGGCACTGATCTGCATCTACTCGTCTCATATTTGAGTGAGAGGATTCAGAAAGTAGACGTTAATGGGAAGAGGTCCCCGGGCTCCTCGGTAAAAATGGGAGTTCCGCAGGGTTCAATTCTTGGTCCTTTTCTATTTTTAATATATATTAATGACTTGCCTGATTATGTACAAGACGGGCATGAGATAGTATTGTTTGCAGATGATACTTCTCTTATGTTTAAAATTAAAAGACGATTCCAAATCTATGACGATGTAAATAATTCTATCTCAAGAATAGTATACTGGTTCAATGCGAATAACTTGTGCCTCAACGAAGGGAAAACTAAATGTATAAAATTTGTCTTACCCAATGTTAAAGAGGTTTACACCTGTTGGGGATGGTCTCATAAGGCAAGGCTCTCGTTCATAAAAACACAGTTCCGTTTTTCCAATGTATTTTCGATAATCGTTTTAAATTCAATGACACATTTCAAAACCGACAATGACATGACAATTTCAATACTAAAAAAACATTCAAAGCTATAAGAGAATATAAAGGAGATTTATCTCTAACATCGCTCCACGCCAATAGCTCTTTAAGAGCTGTTCAATACATCGAGACGTGCCACTTTTACCACTGGTCTCTTAAACACACCGCCCACGGTGCGTACGTCCACGACTCGCACTCGGCCGTCTGGACCTGGGTAAATCTTTTCTATAATGCCTCGAGGCCAAACGTTGCGTGGCATGTCTGCGTCAGATATCACAACTACATCTCCAGGTCTTAGGTCATTTTGCTGACTTTGTGTAGATCTCGGGAGCAGGGTTGGCAGGTATTCACGAACCCATCGTCTCCAAAATGTGTCTGCTATAGCTTGGCATTTTCTCCAGTATTTTCGGTTACATAAGTCTGCATCTGTAAAATTTCCAGGGACAGACACTCTAGAAGGACCTCCCAAGAGGAAATGATTGGGTGTAATAGCTTCTAGGTCATCGGGATGCACGGAAACGTAGGTAAGTGGTCTAGAATTAACCGTATGTTCGGCTTCATGTAGTACTGTCACCAAAATTTCTTCTGACGGAGCTGTTTCGTTTAATGCTACTGACAAGCACTTCTTTATTGATCTTACTAAGCGTTCCCAGCAGCCGCCCATGTGAGGTGAGGCCGGCGGGATGAAATGCCACTGGATTCGACGGTTAACCAGGAAATCTTTGTACTTAGCTTCTGAATATAAATCATTGATAGCCTTCTTAAGTTCTGTATTAGCACCGCGGAAGTTGGTTCCATTATCAGAATATAGGTTTTCAGGTTGACCTCGACGTGCTATCATTCTTCTTAGGGCTAGGATTGCTGAATCTGTGCTGAGACTTCCCGCTAATTCAATATGGACTGCTCGTGTTGTCATGCATGTAAATAGTGCACCGTAACGTTTTTCTCGGCGCCGTCCGATTGAAACAACCATTGGACCAAAGTAATCAAGACCACAATACGAAAATGGACGTTTATGATGGGCCAACCTTGCTGGTGGCAGATCTCCAGTCGGTGGTTGACAAGGTGCGGCTCTGCGAATGCGGCATATTTGACACTCGCTGAATCGATTTTACGCTAGGTCTTAACTTGATTATCCAATATTTAAGTCTCAGTTCATTGACTATAGTCTCGCAGGTGCCATGAAAATAAGTACTGTGATAGTATTGAAGCAGTAACTTCGTGTAATAATTTTTCCCATCAAGTATAACTGGATCAATCATGTTACGACAAAATTCAGAGGTCTGGGCACGACCTTTCAGTCTAAGAATTCCATTTTCATCTATAACTGGTCCCAAATTATATAATTTGCTACCTTTGTGTAATGTCTGTCCAGCCTTGAGATTCTGTAAATCAATAGGAAAGCTCTCCTCCTGGCTTTTCTTTATCCATATATGTTCTGCTGCGTTTATATGTCTGACTTGAAGACCGGGTCTTGATTTATTTTTTAAAGCCTCCACGAAAACAAGGACGTAAGCGGTACTTCGAAGTAACTTTAGCCAACTAGAGAATCGATTCATATTCGGTAAGTGTGAATATTCAGATTGTATTGTGGCAACAAATTCTGATACTTTCTTTCTTTCTGGATCAGGGACGGGAGCTGCAATTGTTTTGTCAGCGGGCCAATTGTCACATGCTTCAAGAAGAAAGGCAGGACCGGAGAACCATCTATCGGTAATTTCTAAACTTTTTACACCCCTTGTTGCGTCATCGGCGACATTATGCGCAGATGGGAGCCAGTGCCATTCTGTGGGTTTGCTTAGCTCTAATAACGATCCAAGTCGATTCGCAACATAGGTTTTGTAGTTGCGTGGGTCTCCTTTTATCCATGCTGCGACAGCGGCAGAGTCTGTCCAAAAATAACGTTTCGTTGGCTTGATTGAATCGTGACCTCTGATTATTAGATCTGCTAATTTTGCACCAAGCAGGGCTGCTTCGAGTTCAAGTCTGGGAATGGTGAGGGGTTTTATTGGTGACACTTTAGATTTGCTTATAATCAAGCAGGTCTTCAAATCTCCGTTAACATCAGTAAATCTCCAATATCCCACCGCAGCTATAGCATTTAAGCTAGCATCACAAAATACGTGTAGTTCGACATTTGCTGATAAGGGGTCTGAGTGATAATGACGAGCGAGTCGACAAGTGTAAGAACTTTTTAATTTCTTCAACCATTGTGACCACATAGGTGTTTCATTAACAGGAAGTAGTTGATCCCAATCTATTCCATTACGTACAATCCTTTGAAACAACATTTTTCCTTCAATAAGAACAGGAGAAAGTATACCGAGTGGGTCAAATAAGCTCATTAAAACTGTTAGAGCTTCACGTTTGGTAGGCGTTTTAGTACCATTGAGAATGTCTGCCGGAATTTTTGAGAGTTTCAAGTTGAAGCCCAAAGCGTCATCGGCAGGGTTCCATCTTAATCCAAGGGTCTTCACTACGGTATTGTCATCGAACACTACTCCTGAACCCCACTTTTCGGGTGGAAATGACTGCATTACTTTTTTACTATTCGACATCCACTGGGTCAAATCAAAACCTCCTTCTGAATTTACGAAATTTACGTCAGTACTCAATTTTATAGCGGCCTCCTCAGTGTGAAAGGAATGAAGGTAGTCGTCCATGTAGAATCTAGTTTTTATTGCTTCTACCGCTTCTGGAAATTGTGTCAAATAATCATCAGCATTTCTACGTAATACATATATCGCAGTAGCAGGGGAACAAGTAGCTCCAAATATTACTGAATTCATTTCATACTCTACGAATGGTCCAGTTCTATCAGTCTCGCCAGAGAAATCTCTGTGCTGGTCGGTCTTCTGTTCGTATCCTTATTTGTGAAAACATCTCTTTTACGTCAGCAGAGACGGCATATTTCCCTTCTCGAAATTTAAAAATTACTTCCAATAAAAGGTAAGAGCAGATCTGGTCCTGAGAGAAGTTTATCATTTAATGAAATTCCTTTTACTCTACATGCGGCGTCGTGAACTATTCTGAGCTTTCCGGCCTTATTATCATTAGTTACTCCAAAATGTGGAAGGTAAAACTTTTTTGGTGACTCGCTTGGTTCGCAAGGACTAGCGTACCCACTGTTGAAGAATTTGTCCATGTTTTCTTTATATTTTTGACCATAAGCCGGATCAGAATCCATTTTCCTTTCTATAAGACGTAAGCGTTTCACGGCATTCGGATAGCTATACGGCGTGACTGGTTCGTCTTCACGCCAGAGTAGACCTACTTCCCATCTTTTCTTATCGTCAATTTTCCTTGCTGTAGTTTCGAGTATCTTCATAGCTCTGTGTTCTTCAGGAGTTAATTTCTTCTCAGAGATTCCCATCGAGTCAATACGAAAGTAATTTTCTATTAAGTTTCTCAGATCTTCAGTTTTCGTTTCTTCAGCACAACCAACGAAGCTTACAACATTGGTAGAAGACGATGCAAATCCGTGAATAACCCATCCTAGAGCAGTCAACGAAGCTACCGGTTCCTTACTCTTGCCGGTCCTAACTTCTTTTGCTATAATAGCGTGCCAATTGTCTTGACCAATTAGGAGTTCAGGTATAGCATCTTTGTAATAAATTTCGTTGAGTGGAAGGTCACGTAAATGATCATACTCTTCCAGGATGGTAAGAGTTTGTGGACGTAAAGGTAAGCTCTTCACAGTTCTTACTCCATGTAGACGTACAGCAGTATTAGAAGGTCCGTAGACATCAATATTGATTCTCTTCGAATAAAGCTCATTTGTTGTAGCGTTTACACCTGCTAAAACTAGGGGTTCATTTGTTCCTGTCGCTCCAACTTCTGTAGCAATGTTTTCGCTGAGAAGAGTAAGCGTACTTCCACTATCCAGCAAGGCGAAGGTTTTCTTGGCTCCAGTGGGGCCACAGACTTTCACTGGAACGACCTGAAGTAAGGCGCAGTTTCTATTCTTCGCTACATTGCAGGTATTGACAGTTGAAGTGTGACCGTTGATATTGTGGTTTTGCTCTAGCTCTTCTGTATTCGTACATGTGGCTTGTTGTAGGTCTCTTGGTGGAGCATGCAGAAGTTGGGAGTGTGACATCCGACAGCCGTTTATTCCACATGGCTTAGCTCTACAGTTTTCACGACGATGTCTCGACTTTAAACATTTAAAACAATATTTTACTTCCTTAGCCCAATTCCAACGATGATCGATAGATAATTGTTTAAATTTTTCGCATTCTATCACGTTCTTATGAGATGTTGAATGGCAATAAGGACAGGTATTTGATTCTGGTTCCGTCTGCGGCATGTTCGGAGCAGCGCAGCAAGTTTCTTGTTCAACGTTCGGTGGGTTTGGGATCATATTTATGGGGTCTATATTCTCTTCAACGCAAAAAGTTTTATGTGTAGGCCTTGAATAGTAAGTGGGCTTGACAGATTCAGGGATCCAAAATTTTGTTAACGCTATAGATTGAATTTGCAGAAAATTGGAAAGCTTGACAATTTCTGGAATACCGTTGTGTTCTTGTTGCTTGGCATAACTAATCCAATCTGACTTAAGGTGCGGAATTTTCATTTTTATTGATTGTACTAACTCGGTGTTATATAATTGTTCTGGTCTGTTCAAAGACTTTATAGTAGCTACGCAGTTTCGTACTTTACAGGCAAACTTGCTTAGCTGTTCAGATGAGTCGTGTACTTTTGGTAGTTCTTTTATAGTTCTTATTTCTTCATGTAAAATAAGCTCTGGTCGTCCATATCTCAATTCTAAGGCTTCCATTATGTCAGCAGCAGGAGCGTTTACTTGAAGTAGTGAGGCAACGGTTTCGCGAGCATCTCCTCTCAAACATCGTTGAAGTCGGCAAAAGTTGTCCTCGTCATCAGGAGAATATCTCTTTAGTTTGTCGTAGGCAGATTTAAAAAGTATCCACTCATTCACGTGGCCGTGAAAGATTGGCAGTTCACGATTAGGTCGGTTCATTTCCTTCAATTGGCGAGCCAATACTTGAATATCTGTTTCACGTTCGTGACAGTTGTTATGGCCAGAAGTTGAGAAATGATTAACATCTACATTACGACAATTGTCATCTTGATTTTTTTGCAAACTATAAACCCAATTTTCAGTTCGATGATTTTTTGAAGAAGAGGTACGATGCGACTGCGCAACCGAATTATCGTCATGAATACTTAATTTAGCCATTTCTAACTCCAATTCTTTCTCAATTATAGATTTTTGTAGTTCCGCTAACTTTTTCGCTGCAGCAAGTTCGGCTTTCTTTTTCGCAATAACTACGCTAGCGGCTGATCGTGAACTTCTTTCACTACTGGTTCTAGTGTACTCACGGCTTTCTGATTGTTCCCCTCCAGTTGGATCTTTATTTGGGTTTTGTTCGATCCCACAGTTCGGCGCAATATTTTCGGTTCGGTTCTGTTCAAGTTGCGTTCGCTTCGATTTTTTCTGAAGACGGGTCTCAGGGCGCGACATTATCGGAACCAAATGTTGGGGATGGTCTCATAAGGCAAGGCTCTCGTTCATAAAAACACAGTTCCGTTTTTCCAATGTATTTTCGATAATCGTTTTAAATTCAATGACACATTTCAAAACCGACAATGACATGACAATTTCAATACTAAAAAAACATTCAAAGCTATAAGAGAATATAAAGGAGATTTATCTCTAACAACACCACTCTAAACATAAAGCATAAAAATGTGGAGCTTGTGAATACCGTAGTATTTCTTGATATAACTTTAGATTCTAAGCTTCAGTGGGGCCCACATATTGATAAAATGTCGAAAAGGCTTAGTTCTGCAGCTTACGCTGTATGGAAAATACGTCAGTTGACTGATGTTGATACAGCAAGGCTTGTATACTTTGCCTATTTTCATAGTGTGATGTCGTATGGCATTTTGCTGTGGGGAAATGCTGCCGACATTCAGACTGTTTTTGTGCTGCAGAAAAGGGCTATTTGTGCTATTTATAATCTTAAAATAAGAGACTCTTTGAGACAAAAAATTAAAGAAATCGATATGTTGACAGTTGCGTCACAATATATTTACGAGAATGTATATATGTATAATATGTCCATAAAAACATTCATTTATTTTCTAAAAACAGTGATATTCATTCAGCGAATACTAGGCAAAAGAAAATGTTAGCGTTACCAAATACTAGGCTCAAAAAAATTAATAATTCCTTCAAAGACCTTTGTGTACGTTTCTACAATAAAATCCCAAATAATATTAAAGCACTTAGCTTGAATAAATTTAAAGTCACAATTAAGGGCGCACTTATGAAAAAAGCATATTATAAAGTGTCTGATTATATGACAGACAAAACTGCTTGGGATTGACAAAAAATGTGATAATTGACGATCAAAGGGTATTAACACTGTGATAATGGGATAGATGTCATTCATTTGAGTAACTGTTCCACTCACTCCGACAGACATTTCTATATTATTATTTTTTAATAAAAATGTTTGTGAAATATAATATTTGTAATGTTCACAATTTAAAAGAGGAGACAAAAAAAAATACAAAAATACAAGACCTTTCGAGTTTCTTGCCTGTTCTTCTCGAGAAGGCTCTCCCAACTTCCGAACAGGTGTAGAGTCAACTTTTTTTTTCATTTGACTTGTATTTGCACACATCTTAATAATGATTAGGGTGTGTGTACATACAAGGATTAAATAATTAGCTAATTAGATTCTTGTTTGAGATTTTTAATGTTTTGTTTGACGTCAATAAGTGCCTGTAAAGGTCTATATTGAATAAAGATTTTGAGTTTGAGTTTAAAGGTAACATGCATTGTTTTGCCTTCATTGGCTTTAATTTTCCACACTTTTAGCCATTTTTGGATGCTGTTTAAGTCTTGTAATAGATATAAGGCCCGTAAAGGATTTTCGTGAGAAGATATTGTAGCAGTGTCTATCTTGGAATTGATTTTTTTTTATGGTGTACTGTATTTTTCAAGTCAAGCCCATATTATTCTCATATCATTTGATACCCATATTGTGGGGGTTGTACAAAAAGGTAAAAAGTAATTAGGTAGGTCCTACTAGACTCCAGTCATTACACCATTCTCCCCATCAATCTAGTTCTAGGGCATTGATCAGACGCAAAAATAAAATCCTCGCTCTCGATTGCTGTTTTTGGTAGGCTGCATTAAAGCTCCTCACAAGCGGGAGTTAACCCGCGGGTCATGTCATAATTTGCCTACCCCTGATATAGAACAACTTAGCAAACATAATCATTATAAATACTAATAAGGATTGCATTGCTATCATGCCATGCATACAATGACATACTATCCTTGTTTGTGGTTTGGATTACTTTACAAATCTATTACTATAGACAGAGTAATATCTGTAGAAATACTAGCATTATTACTGTAACTTTGTTGAGGAGATATCAAGTATTGCTTTGCTTGCTTGTCATATAAAATTATAAGTTTACCATACAAATGTGTGTTATCGTTTATTCATTAGTTGTTATCTCCACTGTGGTACATTGCACTCTGATTGTTTCATGTTCCTTTTAAAACAATACAGAGTTTAAAATTTCAAAATCACAATAAAAGCTTATGATAACGAAGTTTGTGGTCTTAGATTATTTTTGCAAATATTGAACCAAGTTTGTTTATTTTAATGTTGCTGAAAATAGCTCTCCTAATGATAGTTGTTGTGATGTATTAATCAACCGTTTTTGGGAATGTTGTTTTTTTCCTACATTAAGTGAACAATATGTAGACATCTTTTGTATTAGCCATAATTTCCCTGCTATATTCATTGGGAATAAGCATAGTTAAGTATCGAATTTAAGTTATGAAATATTGTTGCACTAAACTTTGACACAAATATCCTCGTGGGAAACTAATTAATCTTTTGCAATTATGATTATGAGCATCTTAGGATCGTAAATAATTACATGACAGTAATGAGATCGATGTTGAGATCGTGTTGACAGATACAGTAAACGTCAAAACTGCATCTTGAGATTGTTTACAGCATTGAGATTCATTTATTAATACAACAAGCCTAATACCTAAAAGCTATAATTCGAAAGCGACATTCACTTTGATAATATGTTGCTCAGTTATTAGTTTGACCGTGTGTTGTAAATGACTCAATTTACTATCTTTTATGTTGATCAGATATGAAAGAATGACTGCACATTGCAAATGATTGAATTTACTAATCTATGTTATAAAAGTTATGAGTCGAAACTGAAACATTTCCGTTGTCTAAACACACTTGTTCGTGGAACATTACTAATCTTTTGTACTGAAGTAGGTTGTTGGTTGCGTAGTATCTACTTATTTGCAGTTGTTTCATTCATCAAACACTTTAGTTTTATTTTACTAGATGACTCAATATTGGTTCCTAGAATTCATTTCGGACAGATTCGTTCAGTAATTCTGCTAATTAAGCTACAGCTGCACGGCGACTGAACTGTTGCGCCCGACCAATCAGAGTCGCCAAATTATCACGAATGTCGAACACTTTACAGACAGTCTGTGCACTTTGATTGGTCGAGTGTATGTAACGGTTCAGCTTCGGGCTAGCCCTCAGCTCTTTGTAATCTACTACTCGAATGATATCACGATCACTATCAATTTCCAAAGTCACAGATAGCAAAGTCTTGTAATAATTCAAAACATTGTGACGACTCTGTAGAGCAAAATAAACATTAAGGTCTTAACCACTAGATCATGGAGGTGGTTAGAGCTTTAGTTAGAACTAGATAGGCTTTTAATAAAACAATCACGACAAAATGCGAAAAAATGTTTCTGACGTGGAGTATTTGCTTTTAAAGAGGATAATATAGCAAAAACGGTTCCCATAATAATATTACAGTACGCGGTACGATAAACAAAATGCTGCAGTCTGCGCAGAGCACAATCGTAAAGTCACGGATACTATTTGTTGTGCCCGCGACTTCGTTCGCGTGGATGTCGGAAAATAACGACATGTCCGTACATTCTTCCCCGTTTTTGCATCATTTTTCATTGATGCTCAGCTCCTATTAGTCATAGCGTGATGTTATATAGCCTATAGCCTTCCTCGATAAATGGACTATTCAACACAAAAAGAATTTTTCAATTTGAACCAGTAGTTCCTGATAATAGCGCGTTCAACCAAACAAACAATCAAACAAAGTGTTCAGCATTATTCGACGACACAGTTAGCGCAGAGGTAGAGTGGTCGCCTACTGCGCAACGAGTCGCGGGTTCGATTTCCGTACGGGACAAATATTTTGTATGGCCTACAGAAATTTGTTCCGGTCTGGGCGTATGTGCATGTGATATTCTATGTTTGTAGCTGCACCCACGCACGACACAGGAGAAAATCCTAATGTGGGGCACCGTTTTTTTTTTTAAATTATAATATTAGTAAGTATATATTACCGTGGTAAAAAGCCCTCGCGTCCCTAGCAATTTTTGTTTGGAGGCAAACGAACACTTATTTTATTTTCTTTCACTTACGTGTTTGTACCTTGTATTGTGCATCTAGTGTTTTCTGTTCAGTTTCTCTCTGGGAAGAACAGTCCATCACGCCTAACGATGAGTATCGGTTAATCAATTAGTTAACCTGAGTAACGGTTCTTTACTGTAATATACCGGTTTACCGGTCTGCGCGTCATTGCCAGCCATTTGCCAGCTGGGCGGTTTTCCAGCTAGCTATTTCGCTCGTCATTCTCTCGCTCCACTGAATTTGATTTTTAAACCGGTAATATGTAAGTTCCTACCCGTATTATGTTCCTTTCTTGCAACTACGTCTGATATAGTTTCGAATCTGATTATTACAACTTTTTGTAAGAAACAATATTTTTTCAATTACGTAGGTACTGTCAGGCCTTTACTTTGACTTTGACTGTTAATGTACTTCCCGCACTGCTTTAGAGTCGTCAGAAAGTTTTGAATTTTTGATTTGATGAATGGATGTAGGTATAGTGTACAAGGACATATTAAGAGCATTGTGAAGCTGTAAATTTTCATACAAAAAGCGATAACGCTTTTCTCCTTCTTTACATGGTCCAATTTTCATAATTTTTGGATATGTTGTAGGTATAATGAAGATCTAGGTTTGTACGTTTTGATTTTGAAGTAATATTTCTCAGAATATAATTTATTAGCATCTAAATATCTGTATTTTAGACTTAAAAACTACCTCGAGCATCTTTATATTTTTTGACAAAATCATACTGAATTACAAAAAAATCAAAACGTACAAACATAGATTAAGGTATGCTGAATCTAATGAGACCAAAGGTGTCTAATTTCGTAAAGGTTTAGGGGGGTAAAACAGTTATCGCCCGAAACAATATTTCAATAAGAAAAGTAGGCACTTGCCTCGGACTTTCAACTCTAAGCGGTGTGCAGGAAACTGCATTTTTGAAAGTGCATAAACGAGCCAGGAATTGGCACTTCACAGTCCTCTTAAGGCGCGTCGTCAAAAGCGAAACTATGTCCGCCATATTGAGAGATGTCAATTTTGGGGTAAATGACTGACGGCAGTAGATTTCGGCGCCCGTGCTGACTTTTAACTCGATACTAGTATCATGGGTACTCTTGATGTCTGTGGAAGTACAGTGGTAGAAGATATTCAAGGCTCGTAAAAATCCGAAAAATCGGAACTAACACCCCCCCCCCATATTCAGAGTCATTAATTTTCGACATCTTTAGATTTTGGCGCTGACTTTTGACCCGATACTGGCATCGCGTCGACCATGAAAGTGGTGTACCAGTTTTGGAAAAACTTCGCGTATAAACTAAATTTCGTTAAGGTTGTCTTGGTAGCTGTCAGTATGCTAATGCAAATGAAAGTAAACTAGGTTGTTTTATGACGTGAAACTGAATTTCAACTTTAGGGTGGTAAACCACTTTTTTGGCCGACTACACACGGCAACACGCCAGACTTTACATGTTGACTTTGCGTCCGCCCTTGTGTTGCTTGTAATAGCGGCGTACTCAATGTAAATCTGCCATCTTGACGATCTTTTATCGTGTGTAAATTCGGAATCAAAATGTCGCTTTTCCTTCAGGCTTATCTTTAGAGACAGTCGTAACTGCTGTGATTATACAATTATTGCTTATAAATCGCAAATTCGTATTATGGAACGTTGGATTGCGCTACGACAGCGCCACATGCGAGCGAGTGACGAACTAAAAATGCACGTCCACACTTGGACACGGCGACCGTTTGTTTAATTTGTTTGTTGATCACAGACCACTTAGAGATATTTTGTTGATCGCGTTCCCATTGTACAATCAGCAACCGGTTGCTTTGTTCCGTAATAAGCCTGCCGGTGAGCGTCATTGAAGTGCCAACCACAATATCCATGCAATACTGTACAGTAAGCGCCGCCTTAGCTGTGCTGTTTGACCTTTAGATCGCTCATATGTCGCTCTTAATAGGGGAAATTTTAGTAGTGCAAACGTAAAGCTTGACGTGGCGCCTACTGTACACAAGTATTAGTAGTACAAGGATAGCACGGGAAGCAACTGAGGCGAAGAAATGAGAGGGCAACCGTTTCCGCCCACGAAATGAGATAGATGAAGCCGGCGGTACCACTAACAGTGGGCGACCGAAGATTGCAAACACCGAATTCATATCTGTTTGCGTCCGCCCCAGAAAGGAGGGATAGGGACAGTAGGCAAAAAAAGGAGCGAGATTTAAATTACCCGAAGAATTTTATTGCGCGTAGTTCAGCAATTGTAGGTTTCGCGTGCGTCGCCCGCGCTGGGTCAAGCGCGGATCCACCGGTGTGGGCACGATGGGCAATATGGGCATGCCTACAACCCTAATAGACTTGTGACGGTCTTGTACCCACTGGACCTTCATAATTGGACCTTACCTACACGATAGGACCTATTCGACCTCCTATCAAAAATTTGGTACCCATTGGACCTTCAAAATTAACGATACGTCTTATTCGACCTCCTATCAAAAACATGGTACCCACTGGACCTTCAAAATTACACATTACCTACACCATTGGATCCATCAGACTTTTTATCAAAAAGACGTGGACTTATGGCTCTTTTCTTTTGGAATGTTACATACAGTCATGCAGAAAAGTAAAATTGTTAAAGAAATAAAAACAAAAGATATAAATCAAAATATTTAATCAACATATTTATAAAATTCAACATATTAATCATCAGCAACAAATCAAAAAGAAATAAAATATAGATAACCTACTATAATCACATAACCACAGATCCTTTTTACCTTACTTTTAACGACAATATAGAATATTTTTTATAACTATAAGTTATCTTAATTGCCAAACAAAAATTATAAAAATATTTTAAATAAATCACATATTATCACATAAATTTAATCGATCTGTGATTTATAACCTATATTAAAATATTACATTATTTACTTTTTGGTAAAAAAAGACCAGTTTAGTTAGTATACTATTCTATCGATTTTAATCTACCTTCGGCAGAGCTTTGACGAGTGGTACCTTGAGATAGAAAAAAAATGATTTATATAAAAACAACTCAAATTGTAAGAAAAAAAGGACGTCCGGTTTTCTCCATATTTTTTTCTGCTCGGAATTAGTGGCTGTGCCGATTGAGATATAAGTAGGTACATACATAGGCTAGAACAGCTCAATGGTATTTACTTACTTTTCAGTGGTATTGACTCTATTAATTTCATTTTAGTCTTCAATTTTCTATGTGACTGTACTTTTTTGAATAAAACTGTCAATAAGGTCCAATGGTTCCCATAAAAAAGGTTCTATACATAAAGGTACATTCAATATAATATTTTAGGAAGGTCGAATGGGGCATACAAATAAGGTCTAATGGGTACAGTTTCAATAGGGTCTAATCTTGAAGGTCCAGTAGGTACCAGTCGAATTCAAAAAAGAGGTCCAATGGCCGCATTGAATATAATATTTTTAGGAAGGTCGAATGGGCCCTGTAAATGAGGTCCAATAAGTACTTTTTGCTTTTGGGTCGAATCTTGAAGGTCCAGTGGGTACAAGACCCTTGTGACGTCATACTTTAACGGTCTATTGAGATTGATAAGGCTGATGATATTATATCCAATGCCTAATAAAAAAAACAATGAATCATGATCAGGGCGTCATATGTTTTGTAAACATCTCCTTTGTAAAAGCCACTGACCTATAAGAAATGCATTATATCGATTATGAGCGAGTTCAATTTAAACTCCTGCTCTCACTTGGCCGATTATCGGGTGGCTGTGACCATGCTGTGACCATATCCTTTTTGATGGCTTGATCCGCGCCTGCACAGATTCGGCCCGTAACCAGCAGGCTGATTATGTCACTGTGATTGCTAACTAGAACTGTCATTTTTGAAAGAAACTATATCCATTTACAATTATAATGAACGCAGTAATTGAAAAAAATTGCTTTCAAAAATGACAGTTTTAATTAGCAATGACAGTTACATAATCAGGGGGCAGGATTGGTTAAGTAGGGCTTTGGGTAGGTTGGAGGGTTTCTTTTGTGCATAGTAACCATTGATTTACGATAGTAACTGTCAAATTGAAAGCGTGGTCGAGTTCAACAATAAGGACGGGAGATTGTAAATTCATTGTCGCTTTCGGTCACAATTTTAACTGCAATAGGTACTTGTATCCTTCTCATTGGATTTATTGAATAAGCTGTCTTGTTTACCCATTAACAGAGGCGTTATTGTATTAATGTCGGGGTAATCTCTCATCTCAACAGGAAGTATTTCAATTAGATGTAATGCATGTGTGATTATATCTGTAGTGTCTGCCTTGTGTAGGTATAAAATTAAGCATCATTGTCCATTCTTCTTGTTGTCCTATGGTTTTTATTATGCGTAAGTTTCTCTTTATCTAATCTGCTCCTTTTTACTCATCATGACTAGCCTACGTGGCAAATCTTTTATGTTATATTCTCCTACTATTCTATCTCTATTTCTCTCTGTTCTTAGTAACTATGCTTGGTTATTATTTTGATTTGCCTATGTGGTCCACACACCTAACGTGGAATGAACGAAAGTATGGTTGTATAATTGTATTCAACCATTCTTTCCTTCATTCCGCTCATGACTGCATGAGAACCGTTACTATATGTATTTATCCGTAATTTATGCGTTGTTTTGAAATGCTTGTTAAATGTAAAATTTGATTTTAACCTGGCCATTTTCCTTAAACGTACTTATAGTAGAATTTGTACATACATACAGTATTGTCAGTATTATTATTATAGTACCAAATGTTTGCATCACAGAACACAGAAACTGTGTGTTCAGGCTTCATAAAATTTAGGTGTCTATTTGATTTTTAAATAAAAAAGTTCTGAATATAATATATGTATGTATCTATAGGTATATGCGTCAGATAAACTGGAGTGTGCATGGCCAGTCTTATATTTAGCTATCAAGGATGGCAGTGTCCAATTCTTATTCTCAAAAATAGAATATATAAATAGTCTTTTTAAATATGACTTGATAAAAAACTCTTTGGAAATATCAATTTTTTTTACCTTCTACACATTCAGGAAGCCTTTTATACATATTTAGTATAAAAATTACACTTCTCAGAGGAATGGGTGCAAGAAACTCATCAGCTTCATCAGAAGTATCGTAATTTACAATATATTATGTCGTTAAGAGGAAACACCAAGGTCGAGAGAATTCAAAAATAGGTATTCGTCGTGCTGTGTGTCCGAACAACTGAACTGCCCCCTAACCATGATCGCCCAAAACAATATTAAAACCGCCCTGAGAGCAGGATGGCGCTATATGCAGCAAGAGCGGTGTTTCTGTTTCAATATTGCTATAAGCCATCATGGTAAGGCTCCAGAGCGCGATAGGGACAACTGCAGCTGTGACCGAAAATACACCTATGAAAAGTGCACAAAATATACGTTTGTTTGCTGGTCGTTTGAATACAGCAGAAAATTAGTTCGATTTTATAGGTTTTTAAAGGTTCAAAATCTCTTTTAAAAATGAACTTAACAAAATAAGGAAAACATAGGAACATGCTTATAGTGGCCATTGATTTTATTGGAAAAAATAGAGCAACTAGTCCCATTATCCAGGAAGGAAACAGGGGTGTTGTACGTTTGTATGAAAAAAACGGACTGTACGATTTCCTCTTAACTGCACAATAATGTTTGTTTGTATAATCATTTACACACAATAAACTCGTTACAATGTAAGGAAGTCTTCATTATAATATTGTAACGAGTTGTTTACAAATTAGCAATTTTACTATAATGTATGTTATGTATGATTGACGATATTGACTTTCTATTTATTTATACATATAATTTCCGACTTGTTCACTATTTATCTTTAATTTACTTTTGTATGCCTGCTTTCTGTTTCTGTCTCATAATGGCTGTTTTGTCCATTCTAGTAAATACATCACTCATCGCCTCATTAGCATATGCCTTGCAGTGATTTTCGCTTCACCTCGCCACAGCACGCCTATTGAAAATGTCAGGTTAGTGGTAATTTATTAGTGATATTGTTTATTTTTAGGGTTTCGTACCTCAGAAGGATAAAAAGGAACCCTTATAGGATCACTTCGTTGTCCGTCTCTGTCAAGACCCTTTATCTCGGTTTATATCAGATATACTCTGGTCTACGGTCTCTTTTATCTGAAAAAAAAATGAAACGTAAATTAACGCGATCAAAAATATTATATTTTGCGGTTTCACATGGGACACTAAACCTGTGCCGTTAACCTAGGATTATTTGGCAAGAAGCAAAATCGAATGTCACGCACGACAGTGCAATAAAAACTAGAAAATTTATTTTTGTTCAATTTATTGAGTTATAACTCGTAAAGCAAACGTTGTTGTTTATGGTGTTAGCTATCTAATACTGCGAGGTTGCAGGTGTTTTACAAATAACCCTGCATACTTAGATAACTTTGTACGGAACCTCGATTCGCGAGGTGCAGCTCACACTGCCGGTTTTTCCAAAGTTATATTACATAAGAACATTTTACCCCGACATTCATTCAAAATCGTAATTGATGAAACTGGGAAACATCTTGTCATGTAGTTATAAATATGATTCACCCTTACTAAGTTATGAAAATGGGGGTCTATTTATGGACAATTGATAACGAATATAATTGGCTATTAACATATTCCCTATTGAATATTGTTATTTGTATTTGGACATTCCTCAAGGAAAATAGTATACTTTAACATATCGTACTTACGTGCTATGTTGCAAATACACACACCGGCACAATTATCGGAACATTAAAAAGGGCAGAGTATAGAAATAGTAATGTGATGTCAAAACAAATTATAATCAGACATGAAGTAACAAACTGATAAACATCTTTGAACATAGACTCTAAAAAGTTTTTAATTAGATTTTAATAGAAATAATCAAAATAAAAAAAAAAACTTCTTACGTTACCACCGACAACGGCATGGGCGACATTTGTAGGGCGGGGGCCTAGGCCGTAGATAAATGATGCACGAAAGATTCCATCTCACCGATTTTATATTTTCATGTTCTCAAAATGTTTAAATAATTTCCCTTAGACTTGATACTTATATGAGTTTGTACGGAACCCTCGGTGCGCGAGGCCAGCTCGCACTTGGCCGGTTTTTATTCACAAACTAGCTGTGGTTTAACTAAACAAAGAAACAAAACTCTTCAGCGTTATAATATAACTAGCTGTGCCCGCGAACTACGTTTCGCCATATATTTTGTTCTCGTTTTTGCAAAATTTTTCATTGATGCTCAGCTCCTATTAATCGTATAGCGTGAACGTTATATAGCCTAAAGCCTTCCTCGATAAATGGACTATCCAACACAAAAATAATTTTTCAATTTGAATCAGTAGTTCCTGAGATTAGCGCGTTCAAACAAACAAACAAACAATCAAACAAACTCTTCATCTTTATAATATTAGTATGGATTTACAAATATGGCTGTTGATTGATCCTCTAATCTATACAAAAGATGTTTATACTGGAATGTTTATATCTCAAACAAATCTATCCACTAATATTTATTTAACGGTAAATATATCCACTAATATTTTTTATTGCATTTCATATAGGTTTACATACATTGTTTTTTTTTTGTAAGCGTAACACTCCCACGTAATTAGTAAATATTTTAGTTAACCAGGTGGGTCCTCCCTCTATGAATTATTACGCCTGTAAATAGTTACGTTCACTCTTAGCTGTCAGTATGGAGGTTTCACTTATAATTAAAACGCCTATGCACTATAATTAATTCTCCCTACTTTGTAAGTCGGCCAGACTGATATTGTTCTTACGGGACAATGAGTCTCTGAGACATAGACTTATTCCGTCTCGCATAAATTGGTCGCGGTAACAATCACATTTGCTATGTTAATGGCTTTCCTTTTGAACCACTGTTGCGTCAGTGTCGCGACGAGCCAACAGAGCTCTGCCCCCTTACCATGAGCGCTTTTAGCAAAGTTTAAACAATATTAAAACAGAGACACCGCTCTTGCTGCGTATAGCGCCATCCCGCTCTCAGCGCGGTTTTAATAATGTTTTGGGTGATCATGGTTAGGGGGCTGATCAGCGTATCTGGCGAGCTGGGAGGTGTTTCGCGATGACGTCATCAGTTTAACGGGAGAATGTGAATTTTGGTAGTAGCTCTGGTTTTTCCCACCTGATCGAGAAGTGGTACGATTTGGGGGTTGATTTCATACGAATAACAGTTAACTTTATAAAATCAAACTTATGTATGTTGAATACCACTATTTACGTTCGTTTTAACCGAATACAAATCGTTGCGGCTTCCGTGCTTTGACATCTGCCAACTGCCAAGGTGTTGCCAAAATGTATGGGAATCATGGACTTAAAATCCATGATGAGAATGGAAACGTGTCTGATTTGGTTAAAACCTCGGGAGCGGTTAAACTTGAGGTGGCGTTAATGGTTGAAAAAAATTATAAGTTAAAAGTTGAATAAAAATATCAGATAATTTTAATGGTTGAAAATATTACTTAGTATCTTTATTCAAATACACTATATTAATATTTTTATTAGTCGAAATTCGGTTTGTGTTCGAAAATTATTGTATTTTCGGTCTGTGGTCGAAAATTATTGATTACGATAAATTTTATCAGTCGGTTACATTTATCTATAGGAATTAATGTTACTCTCGCGTTAAAATCTACTTCAAAATGAATATTTTTATTCGATATGGGTAAAAATATTTATCGAATATATGTGTTATTTTTTTATTAGTTTAATTTAATAGTTGATAAATATATTCAACAACAGTGAAAACGTTGATTCCTTACGATAAGGCTCTCCCAATACTTTCAACTGTGTTTGACGCATGTTTGGCGTCAATAAGTGCCTGTTTTCCATGCTAATGTGTTGGAATTTACATTTTAAAATTGTAGATTTAAATAAGAAAAATTAATTTAGTATAGTTTGAGTATGTAGTATTATTTATTGTTCTGTGGCTTTGGCCATTACTTTTGCCATTTGAATGGAAAGTCTATTTATGAATCTCCTATAAAATTCTCGGGACGGGAATTGATGAATTCTTTAATGGCACTTTTCCCTTCAACAATTGACCTTAGCAACGTGCTTGTCCATTCATCTATATTTTTTTACAATACACCCCTGTAGTAATTGTTGCGGTAGGTTACAAATGCAGGCACACCACCACACTATTTTGACTTGCTTTTAGTTTTAGGACATGGCATGTGTGCCTCCCCTATTCAACTAGTTCGATGGGGGTCTTTCAAGCTCCTATAGGGTGCAATTTTCATCAACATTGACAATCCAATTCACGTTCGCCTCATGTATTTGTGCCTATTAAACATGTTAAGGGCAGCTTAGTCAAGTCAGATAAATGACATACTCTGAATTTATAATATCAAGTAGGAAACATTTTGAAGTACCTAAGGTTAGCGAGTGAGTAGGTACTCTAAAATATTACATTAGTTCAAAATGTATACTAAATCTACAATATTATAAAAAAATAAAAATAAAATTTGTTTATTACCAAAAAGAACACAGATCGTACATATTTGACAAGCCCCCACACTAGGTCGAAACCTGTCCTATGGGGGAAACATACCATTAACATTATTATTTGACGGCAACAAACAATAAGCAAAACAAAAAAAAAAAAAATATAATGTAAGTATATGTAGTTATTTTACAATATTAAACGGTACGTGTTTGAATGTGTGTGCGTGTGTGTGTGTGGGTGTGTGTATGTGTTCAATATACGGCTATTTTAAGACCTTTATTATCTTTTCAGATTCTTCGTAGGACCATTTAATTACAGTTTGTGTAATAAGTTTCTTAGCTTCACGAACGGAACTATTTTTAAAATTACACATTTTAACAAGTTTGTTGTAGATATATGGATAAAGAAAAAATACAAATCTATGCGCGTAAAAAGTAGTAACGACAACATTGGGTAACTTAAAAACTCTTTTTTTTAGCATTTCATCGTATGTCAACTGTGACTGTAACACAGTTTTGTGAACAGTGACAGCAACTCTAACGAGGTATAATCTCCTAACACTTAAAACATTTGCCTCTTCGTAGAGAGTATCTGTTGAGTATCTCATAGGTTTCTTTAAGGCGCATAGTAAGGTCAAACATAAAAAATCACTGCAGAAAAAACCGGTTCTCTTCATAAATATTGAATAAAAAAATCTTTAAAAAAGATATGTTATTATTCAACGCATTCTTTAGAGGATGGTCTTTTTAATTTTTTGATAAATTAATTAAAACTTGGTTAAAATGTGACCCAAACATGCCTCGATTTTAAAACTTTAAACCTAATCGCGTCGTAAATATTAGGTTAAATCGTATACTTTCGATTTCAATAAATAAAGTGAACAATATTCTAGGGGATGGTCTTTTTAGATTTTTCTTATTCGACTTAATTAATTTTTTATTGAAATAATTCATCTTACGCGTAAAGGTTTGCTTAAATATTCCTCTCAACCTCACTCACTCACTCCTATGTAATCAGTGCGGGACGATCGACCCAAGGTCATTGGGACCACTATGCGCCTTAAAGCAACCTTTAGAACTGCCCTTTGAGCTCTCTCAAGAGGTAGTAAGGTTGAAGTATTGGAACCACCCCATGCAAGAATGCAGTAATTTATAATGGGTTGACAAAGAGCTAAATATACCATATTTAGAATGTTTCTGTTCACTGCATCCCGAAGATTTTTAAAAACATATAATTTTCCTTACTCGTATAAATGGAAATAATTATTTATTTAATTGTATTTATCGATCAAATGAAGATATCGTTTTAGTGTAATAACATGTAATATACGTTTGTAAATTGCAACATACCCATTTGCCTGCCTGTCTATACTCCAGCCAAATCCGATGACGAATAAATCATATTTTTTCTAAAGGTCGTAATTCTGACTAGATTACTGCACATTATTTAATAATACTTTAAGTTATATATTTTTTCTGCAATATATTACTAGAAACACTCGCAAAACGTTAATATTTTAGTAATAAAACGAAAAAATTAATAAATCCTAAATTATTTTTAGTAGACAGCCCTATAACCAAAAAGAATTCAGGTATTATGAACATTTTCGCACTTATTATACCAACCTTCGAACTGAAGTTGGCAATCACTTTCTTTCGTGTTCCTTTACCCTGATTAATGTTAAAATTGGTCGCGTAATTATTGCACTATCACCCGAACGCGTTTGGAAGTCCTACGTTTCGTTTCACTATTTAACACGACATACACTTTTATTTACCCTACTTATGTTTCCGAAGCAATATAGCATTTTGAATTTATTGCATTGCATTGTTTTAAATAACAAGTTTATAAATAACTATTTAATTATTTAATGAAATTATATTAATAATATCGCGTCTTTAATAAAAAATATTTTACTGAATGGAATAACGAAACGTGAAAATATAATTTGGTCGTATTATATTGTTTACAAAATGGCATTTTCATTTTTCATAGAAAACATTATAATTAACCAATAAACACATTGCAATTTTTTTTATAAAAATTGTATACTGTTGTCTGATAGAAAAAGGTTGTTATTATATGCCTGTCAGTGGTTGCTAGGCAACGCTTTGTTATTAAACATTCTTCATCGGATTTGGCTAGAGTATAGTGGCAGTAATTTTGTAATACACTTCTGGACACATCTATTGGCCCACCTTGCATTTTCAGTTTCGTTTAGTCCTAGCTAAAAATGTATATTAGGTCGAGCAAAAAGTTTTTATGCAGTTTTGAACCTGGCACAATCATAATTTTATTCAATAGTCTTTTTTTGAATTTCGAACACAGAATTTAAAGAAACAAAAGACAATTTGGAGCCTGTTCGTTGATATCAAACAATCGAATACTAAGAAAACCTGATTTTATTGGTTTACTTGGATTTAATTCTTGAAAGTGTGATTTTTCTCTTTGGTTTTGCAACAAACATTACTTATTCTTAACATTAAGGTGAGGTTCTATCAATAATCTATGGATACTTCGCCTGAAGTTGCAGCCCAAGCTGTGGCACTTATCCAGGCCGGACACAGCCAAAGAAATGTGAGTGCTCGACTTAATTTAAGTCGATCTGCGGTCCGAAATGTTTATCGGAGGTACCTAGAGACTGGCGGCTTTGTTCGTCGCCAAGGAAGGCCACGATCTCGGGTCACAACTGAAAGGCAGGATCGATTCATCGTGACGACCAGCTTGAGAAATCGTCACCTTTCCTCCATTGAGATACAAAACCAACTTCGCGACTTCCACGGAGTATCTGTGAGCGCTCGAACTGTTTGGAGAAGGTTAAAAGAACGCGATATGGTACCACACAAGCCAGCTAATGGCCCCAGACTAACGCGAGCCCACCGAACAGCGCGTCTTCATTTCGCGCGCACTCATTTAATTTGGACTTAGCAGCATTGGAGCCGTGTACTCTTTTCTGATGAGTGTAAAATTGCGTTACATGGCAATGATGGAAGGAAGAAGGTCTACCGACGTAAGAGAGAGCGTTTTGCACAATGCTGCTTTGAAGAGAGGGTTGCTTATGGCGGTGGCTCATGGACTGTCTGGGGCGGTATATCCGCGAGCGGCAAAACTCAACTTGAGGTTGTTACGGGACCACGGCTGCCAACATTAAATGCTGAAAGGTACATTCGTGAGTGCTTAGAACCTCACGTTATGCCATACGTGGACCATGTGGGCCCAAATTTCCTTTTTATGCATGATATTGCAAGAGCCCATACGGCCGGCATCGTCAGGGAATATCTTCGGGATGTGAACATCACAGTTATGGACTGGTCAGCCAGAAGCCCAGATATGAACCCGATTGAGCACATGTGGGACGAGCTAAAAAGACGTGTTAGGGCTCGTCAGCAAGTTGCCCTGACGATGCAGGAGTTGAAAACTGCCATAGAAGAGGAATGGGAGATGATCCCTCAAAATGTCATAGAGCGGTTGATAAACTCTATGCCTAATCGTATGAGAGCTGTCGTAGATGCCAATGGAGGCAACACGCATTATTTAATTAAACCTTTATTTGATAAAACATGTTTTTTATTCAAAAATCAACCGCCTTCATCAAGGCGCATACCCGACTTGTTAGGCGTAGCTCCATGTCGTGTGGTATTCTGAATTCAAATTTAAAACAATACGATCGAAAAAGATGGTAAAATGTATCAGGTTTAAAACTGCATAAATAGTTTTTGTTCAATCTAGCAAGCATATTTAGGTAGGGGCCATCGAAACCTAAACTCTAAGGTGGGCCAATAGATGTGTCCAGAAGTGTATATAAGTAAAACATTTATCAATGAAATATTTTGTTTGCAATGACTCACCGTTTGCTATCATCATGTAAGTCTTATTGCTATCTGATACAAAATAAAGTACTTAAGCTTATTGTTAATGTATTTTTTTTTATCTTTCTATTTTTAATCTAAATTAAATCCATTTTAGTTCAATAAAATATATTTCGTCATTATTTTGGACAAGACGTTTCTCCGCTTTTACTCATAAGTAAGATATTGAAAATTCGGTATGAAAACAATATGGAACGGGTTTGAAGTACAAATGGACGTTGCACCAAACTGGTGAAATTCTAAAATATTTCGAAGTATGAAATATTAGTTTCGTTTCTCAAATATTTTAACGAAGGTCCAGATTGTTAAAATCCGTAGATAACTGATACTTTCAGACAGCTATCGCAATATTTCCGCCAACGGCGACTGGACAGGAGGAGGCGTAATTATGCCCTCCATCTGTTGCCAGATGGGTCGCGGGCTAAAGACTCGACACACACAGTGTGTGTATGTGTGTGTGTCGAGCAGGCGACTAACTAGACGGAAGCCTCGGTTTTTTTAGTGGGTAGGCCCATTAGGGGAAAGATCCACAACCACAGGTGGGTCCCACTCCCCTGCAGTAGATATCAAATCTTTTTCACCGCGTCAAAAAGCTATCGCAATGTGAGATTTCGGTTTTTTATTCTTACTATTCGAGGAATTCACACAATATTCATGTAATGCGTAGTTTATGTCCGAGCCTTACTCACTTTATGGAAAAACTAATGGTACTTACCTACGCGACGCGATCAATAATTATTCAGACGTGCGTGCCTCTAACTACATAATTATGATACCCATTAAATGGTTCGTTTCAACTTTAACAATGAAAATCTCACTAAGTATCACTGACCCTAAGTTTAGTTCAGTCATTTGGTAACTTTATTTGCAATATTTTTGTTTTACTGTTTTAAATTTTGTTTTATCATTCGAATTCTCTGCTATACGACTGTGCCGGTTATTCATCGGTGGAATGGAATCCCTGAAATTGCAGTACATAATTGGATTGGATTATCAATGAGGCTGTGTATTTATTTTAGTTTTAGGGTCATTTGCTTGACCTACAATTAAAAAAAACTCAAACGGCTAATTATAGGTCTTTACAACAGACGAAATATAAAAATCTAATTAATTAGAAACTAGGCTAAGATTAATTATGTATACTTATTATTAAAATAAGATAATAATTTAGATTTATGCTCATACATATTATGTGAAAAAGTTGTTCGGAAATTGGGAGAGCCTTATCGAGAAGAACATCAATGAAATTCTGAAGGTCAAATTTTTTACTCCATCTTTTTAATACGCTTTCTTCGCCTTACAGTTTATCGCATACATCATCGCAACTCGCGTATCTCTGTAAACATTATACTTAATCTATACTTAATATTATAAAGCTGAAGAGTTTGTTTGTTTGTTTGAACGCGCTAATCTCAGGAACTACTGGTTCGAGTTGAAAAATTATTTTTGTGTTGGATAGTCCATTTATCGAGGACGGCCTTAGGCTATATAACATCACGCTGCGACCAATAGGAGCGAAGAATTAGTGGAAAATGTGGAAAAACTGGGAAATTGACGCGGACGAAGCCGCGGGCAACAGCTATTATTAATAATCGGCGTACATTGAACTCTGGTCGCATAACTCTTATCCAGTTTGAAACCAATCTCAGCGTTTGCAGAGTAATAAGATAACTCACGGATGACTCAACGAGAGAATTTATTTCGTCGATCGTAGGCGTCATCTTGAAATGCTTGATTGACCGGCTTTATTGTTTGACAAAGACTTGTCTGTCTCCCATTAAGTGGACCCAAACATTTTTTTAAATATTCTATAGGCAGGTTCAGATTTCTCCGGAGGAAGACTCTGTAGCAGGCTCGTCTGCTTGGGTACCTCAGTCTTACCTATTTCTGCCGCAAAGCAGCAGTGCTTGCATTGCTGTGTTCCGGTTTGAAGGGTAAGATATACATACACTGTGGTTCTTGTGGGAGTTGCAATTTTGCTGCGAATCTCACAGGAGCCACATGTATTATAGGTGACTGTTACCACATACCATCGGGTGGGCAGTTTGCTTGTTTGACAACTTAGTTGCAATAAAAAAACCGGCCAAGTGCGAGTTGGACTCGCGCATCGAGGGTTCCGTACAAACCTGTAGGTATATAAGTAAAAGTTCACCCATAATTTTTATTATATGATGTAACTAAAAATTTGCGGTTTTCGCAATTTTTCTTTATCTGTGCTATAAGACGTTACTTCGTACAGTTCGTACCAAATTTCAAGATTCTGAGTTCACGGGAAGTACCCTGTAAGTTTTGATTCCCTTGCGAGTGTCAAAAATTTGCAGCAATTTGCGGCATAAGCGGCTGGCTGTATCTTTTGATTGTGTTGGCTTAGAAGTTTGATTTTTTCACAGCTCCAAGGGACAGTAGACCTGAGTATTTAATATAAATTTCAGCTTGATAACTCCACGCGTTCCTGAGAAAAAGGGTCTTGACAGACAGACGGACGGACGGACAACAAAGTGATCCTATAAGGGTTCCGTTTTTTCCTTTCGAGGTACGGAACCCTTTTTTTTTTGTCGGGAGGAAATGCGCATCCGTACCGTACCCGCCGTTGGCTAGACGGCGGGCGTGTGTGGGGTTGGCCCGGCAGAGTGCCAAGCCAACCCACTAAAACCCCCCGGTGTTCTCTCTGCCCTTGTGGGCACGCATGGTAACGTCCACACTGCGACTACCACTACCAGCGCGCCCGGGCAAACCCGACCAAGTTGGTCGGGCTATCGCCAAGGGGGATTGCCCGAGAACACCAGGGCAATCCCCAGACGGAGGGCCTTACGGCGGCGTACACGGGGCCAACCATGCACACAGGCCTCCACGGCAGGGTCATTAGACGGGCATTGCATCTGCGGCGAATGGGAGCGGCTTGGGGATCTTCCTCCCGCGCGCGATTACTTCTTCACAGATGGAGGCGACAGCCTCCCATTTCCGCCTCGCCGAGGAGCATGGCCACGACCATGCTCGAGGTACGGAACCCTTTTTTTTTTTTTTTTTTTTTTTTTTTTCTCGGGGGGAAATGCGTAACCGCACCGTACCCGCCGTTGGCTAGACAGCGAGCGTGTGTGGGGCTCTCCCGGCAGGGTGCCAGGACTACCCACTAAAACCCCCCGGTGTTCTCCCTGCCCTTATGGGCGCGCTGGGTAAGGTCCACACTGCGACTCCACTACCCACGCGCCCGGGCAAGCCCGACCCACCGGTCGGGCTATCGCCAAGGGGGGATTGCCCGAGAACACCAGGGCAATCCCCAGACGGAGGGCCTTACGGCGGCGTGCACGGGGCCAACCGTGCACGCAGGCCTCTACGGCAGGGTCATTAGATGGGCATCGCTTGTGCGAATGCCCGCCTTCGCCTGCCTATCCGTCTGCGGCGGATGGGAGCGGCTTGAGGATCTGCCTCCCGCTCCCTCTCCGCGGCCTCCTTCTGCGAGATTACGTCCTCGCAGAAGGAGGCGACAGCCCCCCATTCCGCTTCGCCGCGGAGCATGGCCACGACCATGCTCGGCAGCGAGAGGTCTCCGCCTCCCAGCGCAGCGTTAAGCTCGCTACGCTGGAGTCGCCAGGCCGGGCACATCAATAGGGTGTGCTCCGCAGTGTCGTCGGGAGCGTCGCAGTGGTGACACCGCGGCGTTTCCTCCCGACGCGCGACTCGATGCAGGTAATGACCGAAGCAGCCATGCCCGGTCAGTACCTGCACCATGCGGAACGTGAGGCTGCCCTGCCGGCGCCCAACCCACTCCTCCAACACCGGACGAATCGCGTCGATCGTCCGGTGGCCGGCAGCTGGGGAGGCGAGTGCCTCACTCCATCTACGCAGAGCCTCCCTCTGCGCCTGGGTACGAATCCGCTCCACTTCCTCAGGAGCGGATCGTCCCCCCCGTTCACTAACGGCAACCCGATGTCGATACACCTCTGCATGTACGCGTGCATCGACATCCCACGGCGTTTGACCCGCTAGAACGCAGGCCGCGCCGTGGCTGACCGTGCGATAAGCTCGCACGGCCCGGGTTGCTATGACCCTCTGCGGACGTCGCAAGAGGGCCACCGTTCGGGGGGAGAGGCACTCCGCCCATATCGGGGCTCCGTAGAGTGCCATCGACCGTATCACCCCGTGATACAGTCGACGGCACGCCGATCCTGGTCCTCCCACATTAGGGAGGACCCGTCCGAGTGCGGCTGCGGCGGCGCACAGCCGTGGAGCGAGGAGCTTAAAATGCTCCCCGAAACTCCATCGGGGGTCCAGAACCAAGCCGAGGTACTTGAGATGCGCCTCGACCGGTATACGGACCCCCTCCACTCGGACGCGGAGCCCCGGTGGGATCCTGCGACGGGGGGCGTGGAAAAGCATGGCCCTCGTTTTGTCGAGGGCCACGTCTAGGCCCAGGAGGCGGATGCGTCGGACGACTAGTGAGGTGCCGACCGACGCAAGGTGAGCCGCCTCCTCCCCCGTTTTCGCCCTCGCCGCGACGAGCGTGTCGTCAGCGAAGCAGACGACCTTCGTTCGTGGCGGAAGGTCGCCTCGCAGGACCCAGTTGTACCCCAGGTTCCATAACAGAGGACCTAGTATGGAACCCTGGGGTACACCCGCCGCCATTGTCCACGTGTGGACGCGCCCATCCGGCCCCTCGTAGAGGATGGATCTGCCTTGCAGGTAATCCTCCACGAGGGCGCGGAGGTACGGAGGCACCCGGTGGAAGCGGAGTGCCTCCTTTATGCACTCGTGGGGCAGGCTGTTAAAAGCGTTGCGGATGTCAAGAGACACCGCAACAACAGTCTCCCCACGAGCTGTGGCCTCCTCAGTCCACCTCTTGAGTAAGGCCACCGCGTCCATCGTGGACCGGCCGGTGCGGAAGCCGAACTGGCTGTTAGCCAAGTCCGGCCCCTGGTCCTCTAGGTGCTCGATGATGCGGGAAGCGAGAATCTTCTCGAAAAACTTCCCGGCTTCATCGAGCAGCACCACCGGCCGATACCCAGTCGGGGAATCAGCGGGGCGGCTCTCCTTCCTTAACAGGCAGAGCCTGCCCGCTTTCCAACGACTGGGGAAGCGGCCCGAGGCGATGCTTAAATTGAGCACCGCCCGGAACCGCTCCTCGAGGTGTCCCAGGGCGAGGGCCAGAACCCTGCTTGGGACACCGTCCGGTCCCGGCGCCTTCTTTTTGCGCCGGAACCGTTCCCTCACCATGTCGAATTCCACGTTCGACACGGGAGGGATGGCGGCAACCACTTCCACCGGAGGAGTGTCCGGGGGGACCATTCTGGGGGGCTGGAAGGGACCGGGATCGGGAAACAGAGTCCCCAGCACCCGATTCAGCAGCCCTCTGTCCATAGCGGAGGTAGGGGGAGCGGAAGATTTAAACTTCCCCCTCACCATCCGGTACGGACGCCCCCACGGATCATCGTCCAGGAGCCGTATAAATTGCTCCCTGGACTCCTCCTTAGCCCTGCAGATTTCGTTCCGCAGGGCCTTCTTGGCTGCCGCATACACCCGACGAAGTTCAGCTTCCTCGTCGGGTGTAGTTCTGGCGCGCCTACGACAACGCACGTAGGCGCGCCTGGCCCTCATACTGGTGGTACGCAGATCCGCAATCTCCTGCGTCCACCAGTACACCTGCCCCCTTTCAGGGCAGGCCTGCGCCCTCGGCATGGCGGCTTGGCAGATGACCTTCATGTCGTCTGCGAAGAGATCCGCCATGCCGTCGACATCCCCGGCGAGATGGGGCGGTACTGCTGCCCATGCCCGCACCATCGCCGCCTCCTCCGCCACATCCGGGCGGAGCTTGGTGAGCGCCCATCGCGGGAAGGCACTCACCGCGGAGCCCCTGCGGAACGGGGTCCCTGGGGATGCCGTGGAGACCTCATATCGGATATATAGGTGGTCCGATAGGGTCTCCACTTCTTCCTCAACTCGCCAGTCATTAATTCCACTGGCGAGTGAGGGGGATGCAAAGGACACGTCCACCACGGATGTGCCCTGCACCCGGACGCAGGTAGGGATGGAGCCCCTATTTAAAATCTGGAGCCCCAGGGACAGAACCCAGGACTCCAGATCTCCACCCCTCGCGCTAGTGCGGGAGGACCCCCACGCTGTAGACCACGCATTGAAGTCCCCCGCAACTAGAACTGGTACCGGGGCCGTCCTACGGACGACCCCCTCTAGCGCAGCCAGGAAGACTGTGAAGTCCGCCCGGCTGCGATTGGGGGAGAAATAAGTTGAAACAACTAGAATTCCCCCCCACATGGCGGCAACGTAGCCAGTGCCTCTCTCTCTTAAAATGAGAGGGGGGGCTGTGCCACGCGCCGCCCGCATTATGGCGGCGGAATTATCCGCCGCCACTAACCAATTTGACGATTATGGCGGAGCGTAGTACGGCTCCGACACAATCGCCAAATCCACTCCCCACTCCGCCGCGGTCTGACATAGGAGATCCTGTGCCGCGGCGCAGTGGTTCAAATTAGCTTGGAGGAGCTTTATGGGACCACTAGACATTGGTGGTCTCCATGGGCTCCTCCTGGGCCGTCGCTGCGGCCGGTGCTGCCTGTGGTGCCGGACTCCTTGGGGCCACGGTCAGTTTCACTGGGGCCAAACGGCCCCTGACCGGCGGGGGGTTGCAGTTCATGCCCCCCATGCGGTGACAGGCTGGTCGTTTGGCATCCGCACAGACGGCACAGTTCAGCTCCGCCATGCAGTCAACCGCCTTGTGACCTTCCGATCCGCAGCGGAAACATAGTCCGCTGCGGTCCTTAGCGGAGGGGCACCGCTGTATGGGGTGGCCCATGCCCATACAGCGGAAACACCGCATGGGCTTCTGCTCAAGAAGTTGGATGGAGGCAGAACTCCATCCAACTTCGATGCGCCCGGCCTCAGCCAGGCGCTTAGCCGCCTCCACTGGCACGGAGGCGAATGCCGCCCCGACGCCACGCACCCCCGTGTGGACACGGCCCACCTTGATATGGTGGGCCGGGCACTCACCGGCCCGCGCCAGGATCTGCCCCAGCTCCTCAGCGGTCACCGAGTCGTCTAAACCAACGACCCGGATATCCGCTGTTTTAACGGGACGCGTCACTTTCGCCGCGTCCCCTAGGGCTTCTCCCAGCTTTTCCGCCAGCGAATCAGCCTGAGACGGGGATGTCTCCTTTGGGAGCTCGATTATTCGAGCTCCGGTTATCCCCGTCCGGAATTTGGCGGGCCCTATGCCTAGGGCGCTGAGGCTGACGGAGGCCTTGGCCTTGGCTATTGCCTCACCATAGGTAAGGCCTTTCGCTACTGCCTCTGGCTTGAGGGCCAACACCACCGCCAAAGATCGCGGTGTCTTAGGCAGCTTTGGCGAAGGCTTGGAGGCATCAGCGGAAGCTCCTGCCTTCTTGGGCGTCGCCCCATCTACTGTCGGCTTCTTTCTACCTCGCCGCACAACCGTCGACCAACCGTCATCGCCCGGTGCCGCTACTGGCGCCGGGGCCCCCGACGAAGAGGGTACTACCACTGGCGCAGAAGGCGCTGTCTTCCTTTTGACCACTCTTGCTTCCTTCGGCATATTTGCCGGCGGGGCAAGAGTGGTGTTGACCGTTGCAACTTTCGCAGTCCGTTGCTGTTGAGGCTGCGGCTGCGGCTCACTTGCACGGTCCACCGCAAGCGGTGGCCTTCGGACCTGAGCCGGCATCAGCCGCCCGTCGACCTCTAGGCCTTCCAGGCGAGCTGAGACCATAAAGCCGACTTGCGCCAGCAGCTCCCGCTGGAGGAACTCCATACTTTCGAGGAACTCCATCCTGGAAATCCCTCCGGCGGGTGAGGCATCAGCTGGTACGGCCACGGCTGGGGCGGCCTCGGCTGATTGAGCCGTCGGGAGCTGCACCTCCGATAACTCTTCCTCCATTGCGTCGTCGGCGGTAGGATCCTCCGAATCGGCGCTCTCTACCATCGCAGGGGCCGCCTTTGCACCGCGGCCCCTTGGGCGTTCCACCTCCCGCTCCGAGAAGGCCCGGCGAAGGGCCTTCATTTCCCCCATTAGACCGTCTAGTTGAGTCCGGAGGCGTTTGTTGTCGGCTTGAAGCCGACGCACCTCCTCGGAGGTATTTTTGGACGCCAGAGCGCGCACAATTTCGAGTAAAGAGTCGGAGGACTCTCTAATTTCCCTCACGGACGTCCCCTTGAGGTGCTTCGATTTTTTCGCGACCTCCACTAACGACTTTGCGCTCTCCTCAGCCCTGCTGCAGAGTAGTTCAGCAGTGGGCTCGGGAGAGCGCTTCCCCTTTCCTTTCTTTTTGGCAGCCGCTACGGCTTCCGACTCCCGATCCGACTCCGACTCCTCGGAGTCGGCCTCTAACTGCCTGAGCTCTCGCATCGCCTGCGAGAGCCCAACCCCGTGCGATAGGCCTCCCCTACCCCTTCGGGTTCGGGGTACCTTTGGTGCGTACGGTGCCGTGACCTGCTCGGCCTCAGTCTCCAGATCCGTTGCCAGCGGATCCTTGAAGAATCGACCCAGGATGGACCTCTTCCTTTGAGCGGGCTGCGACATCGCTGGGAAATCAGTTTCCGGCAACGCCGCTGTCGTCCCGCTAATTATTTCCCTGTAAGAGGGACGAGACGCATTCAGGCGTATGCGAGAGCTGCGACGGGGCGCTACACTCCCGACGTCCGAGACTGACAGTACCGGAGACACTACCCCCTCGACAGCCTTAACCACAGCAACATCCACCGGCGAGCGGCTTTTTTGCCTCCCGGATTCCACCGAGAGAATTAGGTTGCTCGGGTCCCTGATGGGCCCCCCCTCGCCAGCGGTGTCCGTCTCGGACATCATGTCCGAGTCGGACATGACCCAGTCGTAGGCCCAGCCCAGCAACGAATTTGTTGGCGAAAACAGATTAAAAATCTATTCCTCGCACAACACAACCAGAAACAACCAATCCAAATCGTAAGCAAAACAGTCACACGAATCCGAAGCCAAGTCTTACACAAAAAAAAAAAAATCGTGAGTGAAAAAAAAAAAAAAAAAAAAGAAACATATATACCTAAGTGTAACCTAATCCTACAAAAAACAACTAAAACCTACAAAAAAAAAACCCATAAAAAAAAACAAAAATTCTTAATACTACCAAAATAATAAAAATAGTAATAAAAAGAAAATAACACCATCAATTATAAGAAAATCAAAGATAACGCACAAAAAACAATACCAAGACGTAAGTACAAACTATTTATAGCCGGGCCGGGCCGGGGCAATGACCCCGCGCCACTAGCACAGACACTGACAAAAACGACTACCTTATATCTAGGGACGCAAGTAATCTACAATTCAATACAACAACAAAGACGACGAAGTAATAATTTGTGTGTTTGACTTCAAACACAAAATTATTCAACAAACAAGACCGTACTAATAACGAAACAAGAACGACAACAATGATACAACCATAATATAATGAAATAACAAAAGAAATGATTGGAAACAAAACCGAAACAACATAGGTAAGGCAGGGACGCGCGCGCTCGCTGTGACAGCTCGCTCGCGACTGAGGTACGGAACCCTAAAAACAAGACTCGCTTGCACGGGTACCTCCATCTTACCTATTTCGGGTACTTCTATCTTACCTTATTCCACCGACAAGCTGCGGCGCTTGCATTGTTGTTTCGATATGAAGTCAAAGACAGGCGGTGTATATCTCGCTCGAGTTGGCAACTTACATTGAGGTTTTTGTAGGGCTTGTATATTTGTACAGGTGATGTATTAATGTTGCACTACCCTTGCTTGTTCGCTCTTATAAATTGTTAAAAAACACCAAATGTACAACACGAAAATATTTGCAAATGGTAGAGAAACTATGTGTAGGCTATAGGTGATAATTGCCACTTACTGCCAATGTAACTGCCACTGGTGTTACATAATTTACAACTAAGGCTTGGGAAACTTCTATTTGTCATTTCCAATCCCTCATAGTTACGTTATAGTACATTACGATATAAGTGCGTTGTGGTGGTTATAACTCCCCAGGCGGAATTTCAGCCCGAGCCGAAGGCGACTGGCGAGGGTGTAATAGGACCGAGTGTGTATAACCAATATACGCACGTATATTGTACGACGTTTTTCAACACACTTGTGAGGAAATATAATTAATAAACTGAATTTTTGGATTAAATAACACAAATCATTGCTCATTTGTAGACAAAACGAAATAATGGTATATGAAAATATTCGTTTGAAAAATCAATGTAATTCGTTGATGTCTATTATATTTCCTCTAGCTTTTAAAAAAAATAGTGCATTACTACCGCGGGTGGCAAGTGCAGCATTGCCGGACTCTGTGACGCTTACCTCGGCTATAACACACGCGTGTTTTATAAGCTGCTTTATGTATCTAAAGCCGGTGAAATTAGATCCACTTTACGAGCAAGTGTGTTGAGAAAGTATTCGCGTAATTTGTATTCTCATGCCGTCGTATTTCTCCGTCGTGCCATCATCGTGAAGGATGAACCACTGCATTGACAAAGTGTCACCTGTTTACAGACTCCAGAATGACGTCGACATCGTTCAACGTGGGTCTCACCGACAACACGCGGATGTCGAGCCGGGTGCTGCGTCCCCCGGGCGGCGGGCACACCGACATCTTCGGCGGGGACCCGGAGCCCCCGCGCGGCCGTCGGCATATCCCCTCCGCAGTAGTTCCGTGTATGTTAATTGATTTCTTTTAATTTAGGTCTCACACAGTCAATAGCACGATCTGTGGGGCGATTCTCCTAAAGTGACTGCCTTGAGTTCGTCGCTGTGGCACCGCTGTATGGTATTACCTGACATAGTGAAGAAAGTAATACAGCACTGTGACAGTGACGAACTCAAAGCTGTCAATTTAAAATATCGCCCCGCTGTCCAGATTTGTGTAGGTTATCTCAATATAAGTATTATTTCTAAGGAAACTTAACAAATTTATTATTAAATGCTACTTACCCACTAAAATAATTAACTATTACCACCTACATACAAGAATTGGTTATCCTAACATCATTAACTAGTCTTATGTAACCCTATAAACAATTCAAAGATACCCTATACTACCCCCCTCTAAGCGAATTATTACTTAAACTCATAAAGAGAACATAAAAATGCTATTGTGGGTCTCACAGAAAGCTTTGAGCTTGTTACTTTTGATGGAAATAGGTATTCTCTATGTGCGAGAACAGCCTGTCCCCTTTATAGTGTCATGTAGATAGATAGATAGATAGATGTAGTGATTCTTCTCATTGATGCTTCATAGGCAACATGAGGTTCTTTAGTTTTGCGACTGTGTTTTATCTGTATCACTAATTAGGGAATTACAGTGTTTAGTGTTAGGTCTCATAGACAGCGGGATGCTGTTGAGAAGTTCCTTCTCTCTCAAATATTTGATCGTTGTAACCACCTATTACTTTATTTTATATGTGTGCTATGCTATGTCCAGAATAATTTTTTAAGCATAATTATCTCACTTAATAGACAATGTGAAACCTTTCAGCTTCGATCCAGGAGCCAGCTAAGCCGACGAACGGCACAGTGGAGCCGTGCCAGAACGGACAGGCGAAGGAGCCACAGCCCGAGCAGCCCGCGCAGCCCGAGCCAAGCGAGCAGATCGAGGCGACGCTGCCCGAAGCCAAGCCGGAAAGTCCCGCCAAACCCGAAAGTCCCACTAAGCCCCAACCACAGGAACAACCGAAGATGGAGCCCCCGAAACGCGTGCGCGTGCCCCCGGGCGGATTCTCGTCAGGTCTTTGGTAGACCGAACAGTTTTTTGCTTGAGGGCCCGGTCGGTGACATGCGCTTCCGTTGCGATAAAATGCCATAGAACGACAATGTATTGACGGGAGTGACATAAGTCACGTGGTGTTATGATGTCATTCCCATACATTACCGTTCTATGCGTTTTAGCGCAAATAAAGCGTATGTGACATTGACTTGGTCCTCTGACAGTTGTGCTTCGGTCGTAATCGTCGTGCCTTTATTGTTGAACGCTATATGAGCTTTACTGCGGTAGTAGTTACGTCTTTTTCACGGTTGGCTGTGAGAAGGGCTTCTCTATAGTGAAATGTTTACGCCTCCTGATGCAGAGATGGCAAACTGTTCAATACTTACGTGAGAGTTTTATCAAAAAGTTGGGTTTGTTTTTCGGAAACGATTTTGTGAAAATGGCTATTAGTGAAGTGTATTTTTTTTTCAAGCTATTAAAATCACGCTAGATACTTTTGATTGAATTGGTTCATGTTGATGTATGTGTCATTAATAGGTGCCACACAACACCAGCTTAACTGACAGTTTTCACTGCAAGCAAACTCATAATCAGTGTATTAATAATATCCATAAACTCGACCTTAAAAGTAATGGTTGTGTAAAACGACCGATTGCCATTTCCAAGAAGTGAAGTAAACAGTTTTAACTGACAGTTAAAACTGACGTCCATTGTGCCTTCCCGTTTTGCTTGACAGAAGATGCCAAATTCATTTCGTTCTGAAAATTTCATTAGATGACGACGCTTGAACGGAATTATGTTTATTACTTCGAGTGTTCATCTTTTTAATTTTTCGTTCTTTTTTAACAATCAAAAGCTGACGTGACGCTGGCAAAATGTTTTTGTAATAAAAACCCCTGCCACTAAAGACATTAACTTAACTTGTTATTGAAAAATAAATGAGTTATCGCAGACTGTCGGGAGAGCGGCTAATACAATGAACATTTATTCTCATGTCAAATTATTTATTAAAAGTAGTTTGTTTTCCGTGGTACCATTAGATAGTACCATCAAAAAGTTTAGAAAAGGAACATCATACCTAGTTTTCGAAAAGCTTTTCAGCATTCGTACTCATGGGATGGGAGTGGGATTTTTGTCAGTTTTAACTGATGGCACAAAAACTCTGTTTTCTTCTTACCGCTCGTTTTGATTTAAGATTGTTCAGTTCATACTGCTGGTGTGTGGCGCCTAATGCTTTTGGAAAAGAACATTTTACTACAGACAAACATTTCTCGTGATGGATTTTGGATCCAATTCAAAGTTCGAAACGGACCTTATTATTACCACAGCTCGACCAATCGACCGCCACCATCAAATCTCGCTTTTAATACCGCACTGTGATTGGTCGAAATGCGTGCTAACTTCACGATTTTCCGAAATTCTTGGAAGGGCAATCGCATTGAGAATACTTCATAGCGTTGTTTGAGCCTCGCAGAAGGCCATCTATTTACTCTACTATATATTGAAATAGGTCGTATGTTGGCCAAACTCTCTATTAGTGTTAAGGTATGTCACAATTGGTGTATTCCTAAAATCTTACATCGATTTTATTGGTAGTCTTTATCGAGCTCTTCGTATACATCATCATGTCAGGTGAATGATGTACCTATAGTTGACTGACGGTGAAATGGTTTTGAGGCATCATGGTGACGTTATGATGTCACTTAGAGTTATGAGAATCGTGCATTTACATTGCATCTTGTATGCAATAAGCTATCATTAGAATCAGTGCAGACCAACTTATAAATTGAAATTAGAGTTGTTGAAGCTAATAGTGCTTTCGATTTATAGATTTTTGCCATCAATAAAAACTGAATGGTCTGCGCCGAACCTTAAAGTCACTTGATTTCCTAAAATCTTGGCCAAATTTTTTATACTCGACTGATATGTGCCTCCTATCTAATGTACTTAACATTTGTCTCGAAGCATTCGATATTTTGCAGTAATGTGTTTTTATTATGATTAGCATTTTGTATGCCTGATTGGCAATGTATAATAATTATCTTAATTGTATTTTTATATCAACCACGGTACCACATTAGAATGTGTATGAATTTATTTTAATAATGGATAATAAATGATGAAAATGCCGTCGTCGTTTTATTTGGTAATACAATCAAACTTTCGATATGTTTAGTAGTTACACACAGTGAACACAGATATTGTGTGGCTTTGAGAAATTGCTCATTCTCTCAACTGCTCTCAACTCATTACTGCCATCTCTATTTAATAGAGCGAGTGGTAAGTCCATAGATTTTTTTTCTCCGGAGATGTTTCAAAAATCAACATTTTGTATATAGATGGATTAAATTAAAATCGGGAACAATGAATTATGCTAATTAATATAAATCTAAATTTTCTAAGCAGAAACCGATTTTGACAAAATATTTAAAAATGAATGCATCTACCTCATTTTATTAAAACCTTTTTCTGTGCACACATTAAACTATTTCAAAGTCGCTTCAAAGTAATGTTAAAAAAAGCAAATGACTACGTATCAATATGGCGTAAACAATACACGCAAATAGCTGCAACATGGACTTACTAGGTGTGTAATTAAAACGGAAAACTAATCAGTGCTCCATGCAAAGCTACATCAATGGAATCAAGCAAATAATCAAGATGTGACACTGCGTTCATTCTTGATATTGACAGAAGCAGCAACAATCACATTTTCGATTTCTATACTGACTGACACCAATAAGGCAAACTGTAAGTAACATTCTTCATTATAATCCTGTCATCTATTATACGCTTTCTGCTGGCTGCTGGGCGTTGGCTTTTTAGGGAGTCTTATACTTTTTAGGAGGGTTACATATGACAGGCAAGCTCTTGGCCCACATCTCCCCTGGTGGTGACGATAAGTCCGTATGTGAAAGCGAGTTTCACCTGGACTCCTCAACAACTCTGGAACTGGCTATCTTACCTCTAATTGTAGGAAAACAACATTGCTATTGTCATTGTTATTATGGCGACAAACAACTAGGACGGTGATAGTTAGCCAGGCGATTTCGGAAGCCCTATCATCAAACAAGCCAAGCAAAAATGTTTCTGCCCCCATGTTAAATTGAACCCCGGACCTCCCGATTAATTCGGCCACTAGATAACGGAGGCGGTGAAACCTCGTGCAGATGAGGTCGGTGGTGTGGATTTAGTTAGGCTTCAAGTGGAACGATTCTATTTTTTAAATACAACATTAAAGTTCTTCATCATACTTGATGGTACAAGTGAAATGGTCGTAGATGGAGGCATCACCTGGACCCTTCAAGAACTGAGGAACTGGCTATCTTGTTTCTTATTATCGAAACAATATTATGATAAAGTTTGGTTGGTTTTAAGCCCGAGGCCGCCGGGCTAGCTACCACCGTCTTCCTATTAAACAATAGTAACTAGCCAAGGCCGGCTCAGATAAGACTGTGGTAGTTAGCGGGATCATAAGCCCTACCACCAACCAAACCAGGAATAAAACAGCCCCTATGGGGAATCTTAAGATCAATATGTGGTCTTGACCACAGGTGGTTGTATGCAACCAAACGCCGTAATTGTTTGCCTCTTTGTTGCTTCTTTTGTTGTGTTTTTGTTCATTTTAAAGTGCAGAGCTCGCGAAATCAAACCTGGAACAACCAGTTTCATAGCAAAAATTCTGGAAAACTCTTGGAATGGAGAGTGGACGCCAGTCACGCTTGCTCGGGCGGCTGCTCGGCAAATTGCGCGGCGAACACAGATACAGTACTCTGGACAAGAATTTCTCTTTCACGTCAAATGTGTGAGTTGATTGATATTATTTTTTATACAGCACTAGTATCTTATCTTATCTTAATACAGGGGTGGCTCAGCATGAGAGTCTTCGCACTTCGACCCATCGTGGATCTTTTGTGCTTCCCCGTGTTTAGTCCTTAAAGCCATCACCACCTTCGGTCCAGTCAATCGTGCTCATGAGCCTGACGATGTCCTCGGTGGCATGGCCCTGTAGTCCCCGGTTTTGGGTATCCCATTCCCATCAGCTTTAGTCTCCTGCAGGCAAGAGCATCGCAATGGCACAGCAGGTGCACCATGCTCTCCTCTTCTTCCTTGCAGCACTAGTAAACCAGCATTGAAATTTTATTCTTTAGTCTGCATATTTTTATTATTCTGATTGGGAGATTTTAGGAACTTTGATTCATCAACGACGGTCTGGTACGGTGTCATGTGATTTGATTAAACTTTAATAGTAATGAAGTCGTTAATTATTGGCATCATTCAATGCTTGGTGTCAATAAAGAAATGTTATTGTGTATGTTAACGACATAATAATTTATTGTAAATGTTGATACTTTTGATAAATCTAACAAGTTTTTAGCGCCCGTTCTTATTCGCTAAAAGTCGAGAATGGGTCGGAGGTAGGTTAAAAAAACAGACGATCCGAAAGACCTTTTCATGAAATTACTTGAATAAAGACTATTTGATTTTAATAACTCCCTTCCGACACACACGGTTAGATTCCCCGTCTGGTGATTATCTCCACATCCAGGTAATTCTCCATTGGCCTTAAGACCCCGGCCATAGCTGGTCGTCGGTTTGCCGTATTCGTAGCAGATACCATCAACGCCGCCGACGATTTCAGCCGCAGCCTTGCAGCAGCACAACCAAGAAATGCAGCCGCAGCTGACAAGTGTAGCAGCAGCGATAGCAACGGCATCTTTCCCACTCCTCCTCTCTCTGCTATCGAATCTCTCTCTCTCTTCCTACCCCCTCATACCTTCCTGACATCCCGTCTCTTTTCATCGACATACTGCAACCTTTCCTCTTACCTCCTCATAATCCACCCCCCAGAGAACTGATGTTCCCATATTTCCACTCTACATACCTCGAGATAAGCGAGAATGTATTTATAGCGTTTGAGCTCCCTATCCACGAACTTCACAACTAATCAAACACGCGCACCCAACCAAAAAAGGGAAACAAAAAACACTGCACAAATCGTTGAATTGCATGCGGTCTTCTGTGGATGAGGTAGGTATTTTCTCAATCTGTCTGCTTATTATAGTCTTAAAAACATGTCTCATGATATGTTACGTATAGCATGATAATTATCATAGTGCAAAACGAAAAATACGATTTCCGGTCAGATTTTTGATCATTTGTTCATTATTTAATGATGACATCATTGAAATTATGCCATAGTGATGATATCATTGGAGATCGGTAATACGAAATGCAGCATTTCATGACTTCTTTTTCTCAAATTTATACCATGTCATACGATGAAAGATCCATAATTGACCTGGATCAACATCATAATTGTAATAGGCTTGCTTCATGGGCGTAGGTATAACTTTTCAATGGGGGGGCAGTGTTTTAGACTTCAAGCCTAGTGTATACAAGGTTTTTATTTGGGGCAAAACTCAAAGTCCGGACCCCAAGCCCCCTCCCGTTACCTACACCAATGGTAATTAGGTATTATTTGAGAGACGGTTAATGACTCCGAACTGTAGTTTAAGGTAAAGTAAGGTTATAAGTGCCTACCATAATACGATTTTAAAAACTTCTTATGCTGCAGAGGGAGTATGGTTGGAGGGAGCATATCGAATGACGACGATTTCGAGCCTCCAAACGTCACTACCAGCACTACCAGCGCGCCCATTGACGACAGCCAGTTCGCTGCGAGCATTGATCTGAGGTTGGTATTTTTACAAGTGCAATGTAAGTAAGTATGTAAGTATGTATGTTCGGATGGAATCTTGCAACTCAATTTTGAAGCAGATATCTTTAACCGATTGAGCTGAAATTTTGTATACACGTTCAGTTTGGATGACAATGCATGGTTGACTGTTTGACGTCATTCTAAATCCAAGATGGCGGCATACCCAAGATGGCGGACCAATTATTTTTAATGCACCCCTACAATATGGGTATCAAATAAAAGGTCTTAATAAGAGTAACTCTAAAAATAATGTGACGTCACTATTAATCCAATATGGCGGATTTCTAAAGCTTGAAAATCAATTTTGAAGTACATATCTTTAACCGATTGAGCTGAAATTTTGTATACACACACAGTTTGGATGGCAATGCATAGTTAACTGTGTGACGTCATTCTAAATCTAAGATGGCGGCATACGCAAGATGGCGGACCAATTATTTTTAATGCACTCCTACAATATGGGTATCAAATAAAATGTCTGGCTAAGAATAACTTGAAAAATAAAGTGATATCATTATTAATCCAATATTTATTTATTTTATTTATTTATTATTCATGGTAAACAAACAGCATTTAAATTAATAATATAGTAACAGTGAATTAGAATACATAATGCCTTTGACAGTTTTCGCCGATAGAACAAATTATACATAACCAAGCAAACATTATAAAATATTATGAAACTAAAAAAGAAAACATATTACTAGACACAAAACTTAATTTAATATTTATATCTTATTTGTATGTAGGTATATATTTATATTATTCACAGTAAGTAACAAGCCACATCAATAACTTATAAATTGATTTAATTAATTGATATCTAAAATTACTGTTAAAGAACTACACTAAACACTTGGTAAAGAAAGCTGTATAGATTTTCCTTTTGAAATAGTTCTGATGCGCCGTAAACAAATCAGCATCTTCGGAGTAATTGCGATTGAAATTTAAGAATACTCTGTTAAAGTAAGAGTTTAGTCTGTAGTTAGGAGCAAATGCATTAAAAAAGAGCTTTAGATAATTCCTTCTAGTGTTTGTCTTTGTGCGGGTGGGTAACTGTATGTTTATCATGGATAGCAAATCACTACTCTCAATTTCACCCCTGATGAGATTATGAAGGAACGTTAGATCAGATGCTTCTCTCCGCAATCTCAGAGGAAGCAAATGATGATGTTGACAGATACCCTCATAACTTGAGGCGAAGAATATGGCGAAGAATATGGCGTACTTCTAAAGTTAGAAAATCAATTTTGAAGTAGATATCTTTAGCCGATTGAGCTGAAATTCTGTATAGACGTTCCGGCAAACGACCTTGCAACAATGGTGCGTTGAATGAGATGAACAGAGTGAGAAACGTGTCCAGTGATAACTAAAAAGTAAAAAAAATAAATGTAAAAAAACCTTTTTAAAAACAAGCTTTTATTTAAATGCGCTAAAAGGAAAAAATAAACTTGTACACTAAAACTTTTACTTACTTACTTATAACGTTATTTCACATTTGACACAATTTATATGACATAAAAGCTTGTCGCGAGATTTACTTTTGTAGATAAACAAGTAAATTAAATAATTTGATGTAAATAATTTTATACATTACAATTTTCAAAGTAAGTAAATACAAGTATGTAGGTGCTTAAAAGTACTCTTTTAAGTACTTTTAAGTTACTACACACAAGTAAATCTCGCGATAAGCTTTTATGTCATATAAATTGTGTCAAATGTGAAATAACGTTATAAGTAAGTAAAAGTTTTAGTGTACAAGTTTATTTTTTCTTTTTAGCGCATTTAAATAAAAGCTTGTTTTTAAAAAGGTTTTTTTACATTTAATTTTTAACTTTTTATTACGCAGCGGACGACCCGAAAAACTCTCATGTTCTCGACGCCACCCATCCACCAGTTACTAAATCGCGTGGTTTGCGGCGGCTAAGTGACGTAGGGTGTATCCTCCCCAGATACGGTGGCCAGTACCTGACTCCGGAGCAGCTACCAGAATTCTGCAACCAGCTTCATCATTTAGTGGAGGTGATCAGGAACATACAGTCTTACTCTCGCATCACAGGGGAGTATCCGAGGTAGGTATTCGTTTTAAACAATGCAGTGAAAGAATTTTTCAAATCGGTCCAGTATGATTTGATGTTCAATGAGGTGGAGATTCTTCGACAGTCGGGCTTGTTCGCAAGAGTGATGAGCGCTGTGCCTGCCTCCCTTGAGCGGAATTGACATTACGAAACTAATGGCATGAAAGTAGTTTCATGATATTTAATTTCATCAACAATTTCACGTGTAAACGTCAAGTTTTACAATGCATGCATCGATTTCACGACACTGAACCAGCCCTGCGAGCATGGACTTGTCGATCGACATAGGTATGTCAAAAGCATGTGTCCTTTTCACTTCTTAGTAATATCTGTCAAATTTATCGATTTTTGTCGAGTATGTCGATCTTAGCTGTCAAATTGTGTTTATCGAGAGTTCTATGCTCGCAGGGCAGTTTCGTGTCGCGCGCAACGCGACGCGAAGTTAAATGTCGCAAAAGCGTCTGTGCTGCGCTGGTAGGACAACGTGTGTTTTTTGGGCTGTTTCCTCGTGGTCCTACTAATTTCTCCTACTAGTGGGACCACGAGGGAGACTAGTTCCTCGTGGTCCTACTGCAGATAATAATGTCCTACTAGTAGGTCCACGAGGATGCCTAGTTCCTCGTAGTCCTACTGCGAAGTTAAATTATTAAATGATAAATTTTCATGTTCCTTTATGTCAAGTTTGAAGTATGATATATAAAACAAATAGTGTTTTATTCGCCATGTAACTTTTCTAGAAAATGACCAATGCTTACCGAAAGCGTGCATACGACCCGCGGTCCTGCCGCCTGATGTGCGATGCCAGTAGCGAGGTACTCGCTATCGTTTTAATTTTAATTAGGAATTTGCACGCTATCGTTATAATGTCACAAGCGGTACAAAATCACAAGATAACATTATAAACGAGAGCTAAAACGATAGCGAGTGAGGATATAAAACTGATGAAACTCACTCGCTATCGTTTTAGCTCTCGTTTATGACGTCATCTTCAGATTTCATACCGCTTGAGCCATTAGAATGATAGCTAGTGCATTGCTATGAGTTAGGCGGTAGAACCGCGGGTCTCTTGCTCTCCCCGTGGTCCGAGATGCGGTCTTGTCTACCCACTGGACCTTCATAATTGGACCTTACCTACACGATAGGACCTATTCGACCTCCTATCAAAAATCTGGTGCCCACTGGACCTTCAAAATTAACGATACGACCTATTCGACCTCCTATAAAAAACATGGTACCCACTGGACCTTCAACATTACACATTATCTACACCAATGGATCCATTAGACCTTTTATCAAAAAGACGTGTCCCATTGGACTATTTGGCTCTTTTCTTTTGGAATGTTACATACAGTCATGCAGAAAAGTAAAATTGTTAAAGAAATAAAAACAATAGATATAAATCAAAATATTTAATCAACATATTTAAAAAAATCAACATATTAATCATCAGCAACAAATCAAAAAGAAATAAAATATAGATAACCTACTATAATCACATAACCACAGATCCTTTTTTTACCTTACTTTTAACGACAATAGATAATATTTTTTATAACTATAAGTTAGCCTAAATTGCCAAACAAAAATTATAAAAATATTTTAAATAAATCACATATTATCACATAAATTTAATCGATCTGTGATTTATAACCTATATTTACTTTTTGGTAAAAAAAGACTTCAGTTTAGTTAGTATACTATTCTCTCGATTTTAATCTACCTTCGGCAGAGCTTTGACGAGTGGTATAGTAAGCTCCCATTTACACTACGAAAACTGCCACTATTACGAGCGGCATAAGCACGGTCCAAAGGTCAAACAGTATAGCTTAACAAGGAGCTTACTGCAGGTAGGTACCTTAAGATAGAAAAAAAATTATTTATATTAAAACAGATTAAGCATGCATACAATTAAAGATTGACGACCACCAGATTGGATCATGGGAGAATAATCAACATAATTACATGTCATTAATTATGTTGATTAATATTCTGTTCTGAGTTGATCTCCCATTTTTTAACTATAATATGGTTGTTTTTTTTAGTTTGGTTTTAACTATTTTATTTAATCAAATGTACATTGACTATTAACAGTATACTTGTGAAGGTTTACATTGTATAAAGATTTTTGTCTTTGATTTAATATTATGTTAAAGTGCGATGTCGACGACAGAACCAATATAGGAGGGATGTAACTTCTAATCCTACCTATATATTACTTAAAATCAATAGTTGACAATAACTCAGTTTTTTTTACTCCTTTAAAGTAGCCTTTTTTCAACCCTTCAGGTAGTTTTTTGAAAAGTAAACAATAGACAAGAACGAGAAAGAAATATTGCCACTGAACGTTGCGCTACAATACAAAAGGGGAGAGCAGGACGAATGTCGTGAGAGAAAATATTAATACAACTCTAATTGTAACAAAAAAAGGACGTCCGGTTTTCTCCATTTTTTTTTCTGCTCGGAATTAGTGGCTGTGCCGATTGAGATATAAGTAGGTACATACATAGATAGGCTAGAACAGTTCAATGGTATTTACTTACTTTTCAATGGTATTGGCTCTATTACAGCTCCTATTAATTTCATTTTAGTCTACAATTTTCTATATGACTGTACTTTTTTGAATAAAACTGTCAATAAGGTCCAATGGTTCCCATAAAAAAGAGCCTATGGGCACATTCAATATAATATTTTAGGAAGGTCGAATGGGGCATACAAATAAGGTCCAATGGGTACAGTTGCAATAGGGTGTAATCTTGAAGGTCCAGTAGGTACCAGTCGAATTCAAAAAAGAGGTCCAGTGGCCGCATTGAATATAATATTTTTAGGAAGGTCGAATGGGCTCTGTAAATGAGGTCCAATAAGCACTTTTTGCTTTTGGGTCGAATCTTGAAGGTCCAGTGGGTACAAGACCCGAGATGCGCTAACATTACGTTGGCATACTCGCTATCGTTTGCATACTCGCTATCGTTTTAACGTGCCTTTATGGCGTCATCTTGTGATTTCGTACCACCTATAATAGCAAATTCCGTGAAATTAAAACGATAGCGAGTACCTCGCTACCGCCATCGCACATCGCTATGAGTTAGCCGGTAGGGGCGCGGGTCGTATGCACGCTTTCGGAAAGCATGGTCATTTTCTAGAAAAGTTAAGATGAGGAAATATTATTTTCTAAAATTATCATTAAGTACATGGCGATAAAATACTAGGTATTTGTTTTTTATATCATACTTCGAATTTGATATAAAGTAACATGAAAATTTATAATTAAATAATTTAACTTCGCAGTAGGACTACGAGGAACTAGGCTTCCTCGTGGTCCCACTAGTAGGAGAAATTAGTAGGACCACGAGGAAACAGCCTGTTTTTTGTCGTGGTGTGGGCGGTGTTAGTCGATAAAACTTTTTTCAAAATATCAAGCCAACGTTGGACAGCTGATAAAAATATAAAATTTATCAATAAATACCAGCGAAATGTGTGTTCTAGGATCCGAAACATCCTCAATACAAAAATTATAATTTATATACAATAACATATAATATCTGTATGACAACATTTTGCAATGCAAAATAAAGCTTTGATGTCGGCAGAGCCATGAACACAAACATACTGTGGATTTCGCGACACTATTAATTTTAATGAAACCAGTTTCAGTGGTACAGAAAGTAGTGTCATGAAATTAATTTCATCATGCATGAAACTTGTTTCGTAATGTAAATTCGATTTTATAAAACAACTCAATATCGACATTGACAATAAAAGGCAAAAATTAAGAGCCATTTCCTCAAGCTGGAAAAAAACTAATAATAGTACATGACTATTAATAGCTTTTTTAACCGTATTTATTTTATTTATGGATATTGTATAATATGTATGTATAGGTATTATTTATGTAGGTATATATTGATATGTATGTATATTTTGTAACTTTATACACGGTTATTTTTTTATCACCCTGGAAAAATTTAGGGACGCTTCAGGACACATCCAATATTATATAAAAATTAAAAAAAAAAAAAAAAAATTTAAAAAAAAAATCTCTAAAAATGCTGCTTTCAACTAGTGCAGCATTTTTTGTATTTTTAAAAAAATTAATATAAAATTAAGGAGGGGGTTATTTTTTTATTTATGTTTAAATCATTCTAATACCATGTTGTGAAACGTCCCTTAAATTTTCCAGGGTGATAAAAAAATAACCGTGTATAAGTATAAAGTGCTAAAATAGTTTTCAAAGAACTTTCAAAACGGCTAGTCGATTCATCCCGTGACCAAAATGCTGGCCTTTATTTTGCTCAAAGAATTAGTGTAGCAATTCAACGTGGCAATGGGGCCAGCGTTTTGGGTACGATGCCTACTGGCAACGATTTTTTGGTTTAAATATTAATGTTTAGTTTTATTATTAAGTAATTAGTTTTAGTTAGTTATTATCAATTTTAATCAATAGTATAAAGTATATTTGTATTTAAAAACTTTTTGTTGTTACCTGTTTTAGTAATGTTAATTATAATGTAACGACTATATTTTTCGTTAGAACTGTATAGCACTATTCCCGTCACTTACCTTAGCAATAACTTTCCTTTACCCCAATGTTGCCTGGTAGACATTGCTACCTTAGCAAAAAATAAGGCCGCCTATTGTCACTGTGTATCTTATATTGTTATGTCCTGCTTATGTTTGTTTCGTGTGCAATAAAGTGTTCAATCAATCAATCAATATTGACAATCATGTATAGCGAGTTAGAACGATGGCTCGAGCAGGAGGCCCGCGAGGTGGAGTCGCTCGCGGCGGAGGCCCGCAACGCTCGCGACGTGGTGGCCAGGGTTCGCACGCAGCGGCGAGCCGTGAGGTCACTCAGGAAGCATCTGGTCGCGCACCTGGCGAGCCTGAGGGAGACCGGTTAGTGCCTGATGTAAACAAAACACTCAACTGTCATCTTAGTTTACCAGAGGGGAAGGTTCTGTATCGAGTCTTCTGCTTGGTACTTCTTATCTCTATTTGCGTCAAAAGAGCCGAGCGGTGGCGCTGTGGACTCGACACTTGCCTTCCAATCGGGAGGTCCGGGTTCGAGACCGCCATGTACCACTGTGTTTTTCGTTTTCGAATTTCATATGTACATTTTTCTGACGCTCCTACGGTGAAGGAAAACATCGTGAGGAAACCTGCATACATCTGAAGAAATTCAATGGTGTATGTGAAGTCGACCAATCCGCATTGGGCCAGCGTGGTTGACTAAGGCCTAATCACCCTAACATAGGGTAGGCTCGAGCCCCTCGGTGGGGACGTATATGAGCTGTGATGATGAGCCTAACGGTGGGGAGTAAAAGTTTGCACCTTTTGGTTCATTATCATCATTTCAGCCAAGAGACGCCCAATGTTGGACATAGGCCTCCCCAGGGATCTCTAAACCGATCGGTCCTGCGCCTCCCGCATCCAGCGGCTTCCCGCGACCTTCACCAGATCGTCGGTCCACCTTGTGAGGGGCCTACCAACGCTGCGTCTCCCGGTACGCGGCCGCCACTCAAGGTTCTTTATTGAAAAATCGAAATGGACTGTTTGCAAACACCGCAATTAAAAATAAAGATGGTTTTTGGAAAATAAATATCTGCTTTGATAAACACCCAGAATAAGTAACAATATAGATAGACACTCACCAGGTCAGTCCTCCTCGTCAGTATTGTAAAGCTGCTTTTCAGTTTGACAGTGTAGCTTGAGGCTTCTTATAGGAATACTTTGAGTAACGTTTATCTAGTTTTAGTTTATACTTCAAAATATGAATAGCCACGGGCTTTTATTAAAATAGATGTTTATTTTCTGAGTGAAAAAATGGGAATGGCGCGTTCTTCTCATATGTTCCATATTTTAAATTCTTTTTCGTGCCGCGAGTCGTGATGGCCAGTATTGCAGCCTTCTTAGCAGCGGTTTCGATTCGGTCCGATTTAGTGGGTACCTTCTTACTACCTATATCAAGGCAGATAGCAAACATTCTTTGCTGTGTTTCGTTTATTACAACAGGCGATTTAAATTTTACTGGGTAGGTACCTATCATCATCATCAACAGCTCATATACGTCCCCACCGAGGGGCTCGAGCCTACCCTAGACTAGGGCTATTAGGCCTTAGTCAACCACGCTGGCCAAGTGCGGGTTGGTCGACTTCACACACAACCTGTAAAGAAACTTTCTTCACAGGTGTGTGCAGGTTTCCTCACGATGTTTTCTTTCACCGTAAAAGCGTCGAATAAACGTACATATGAATTCCAAATTTGAAAACACATTGGTACGTGGCGGGGTTCGAACCGCTACCTCCCGATTGGTAGGCGACGGCCTTACGCACAACGCCATCGACGCTTGCTACCTTTTTATTGGATACCTATGCTACCTTTTTATCCCGCCCTAATAATCTGCCACGATACCAACGGGTTAAGTTGTCGAGACCGCCCACTTGGGTATGTCGTGGGACTCTGGTCTGCCAGCGGTCGTTTCGTTGGTCCCTCGGGAGTGGGAACCTCTGCCCCCAATGCAGGTCATGCTTAAGATCAAGAAGGGACAATTCACCGAATGAAGGGCCAGTTCACCTAACGTACCCTCTGGAGACAGGCCCAGCAGTATAAACATACAGCGGCTTGGCTTAGTGAGGGTTCACCAGGCTTATAAAACTCGGTTATGACTGGGTACTGCATCTAGAAATCTCGCTAGTTGGCAACGCAAACTGTGGTTTTTGTGTGGGTTGCTTCGAATATCTTACAAGAACCATATATAGGTACAAACTACAGGTGACTGTAGACGCTTACCATCAGGTCGGCAGTATGCTTGTAAGTTGTATTAAAAAAACCATATCAGTGATATTGAGGTCATGGCTTAGATCCTGGAACTTCAGACTTTCATGCAAGACTCTGCATGCTTTGATTCACTATACGGGCAGAAATTCTTTTATTTGGTTTGGTTGATCTTAGGACTCTCGTCCACATGAACTAATTTTGACATGTTCGGTTTCTATACGGTTAAAGATTGACGTTGTCTTTGTCTAGTTGAATATATAGATGTCTGTTCCCATCGAAATGAAAAAATCTTTCCTCAAATATCAACTCGATAAGAAATTACTTGAACGTCAAATTTTCTACCTTAACCTTCTCAGGATGTTATAAACTTAGAGATCAATCATGATAGACCTAGCGATCAACGAGCCAATCATTTTTATAGAGGTTCGTGAGCTGGAGAACGCCGTAAGACTTTCCGACCGGAGGCTCTTCAAGAACTGGGAGGCTGTGAAGGAGTCCAACGATCCAGCTGTCTTTGAACCGTTGCTGAATGAAATAAAGGTTGGCGATTGCGTAGTTTTTAGTGGTTTTTGAATGGATATAAAACAACATTTGAGTCTGAAACCACTATCCCAGTGACTATTTATTTTAGTTGCAGCATCATTACCATGTTTAAATCGTCATACTTATCTGCTTTTTAAATCAACATGTCCAACCATGACAAAACCGTGATTTGGTGAGATTAGAAAGGCTTTGGTGAGTGACTGACTGAGGTATCAACGTAACGTCCAAATTACTGAAGCTGGAAGCAGGGGCAGATCCAGGACGTCATTTCGGGAGGGACATTCTGGCAAGGTTCCTACCTACTGGGATCTAGGGTTAAAATCACAAGTCAATAACAATGAAGTTTTTAATGTTTTTATTAAATAAAGTACCTAACCGCGCCTTGCGCCGCTAAAAGTTGAGTCGGAACTATGCAATTTCTGGCCCCCATGCCCCCCCTTCCCTGGATTCGCCAATGCCTGAAAGCATGAAATTCCGTACTGGGGTGCGTTGGCTTATGTAGGCCCACTAAGGAGGGTTTTTTAAATTCCTACAGGAATCTGAAAAAATCCCTATCGAAAAAATAACGAAACTACAGCTTGAGTTGAGCTTTATTAAAGAGAAGAAACGTAGTTCGCGAGCATAGTCTATACTAATATTATAAAGAGGAAAGATTTTTGATTGTATGTTTGTTTGTTTGTATTGACTAGGCTTCGAAACTACTAAACCAAAATAACGCGGGCGAAGTCGCGAGCGGAAAGCTAGTATTTTATAAATATATGAAAGTGTGATGGGTATCAGAGTGAGCTGATGATAGTGCAAGATTCTCGTCTGTTGGTCGGTACCATGCAGCGCCCCAGGCGAGTTCCATATAAACCGTTAATTTAATAGATTCTGACACAGATTCTTTATAGTATCTGTAGCATTATATTATCTGTGATAGTATGCTGCTAGAAGCACCGCCACGAACCCTGTTGGCTCCAGTGGACGACTGGTAGAGAATGCCATATTATGGCATTAAGTCCGTAAATTATTTTTCCGACCTTAAAACTCTCGTCCCCTCGCCACGATATTTTTCTCCGCTCTGCAGGCGTAGCATCGACCGTGGACAAAACGGGACAAGAGACGAATAACGTGTTCTCGCTCTGTCATATAACATTAAAGCGAGATGGGACGAGAGTTAGTCTCACTCTCTCGCTGATTCGCTTTACTGGAAATTTAATACACCTTTATTGCGAAGATTTTGAGTGCGCCGAACTCAGTGCCATTTAATTTTCTCAAGATAGGGATCCAATTTGGCGTCAGTGTTGCTAGTGATGCTACTCAAGCGTACGATAAACCACAATCCCAATGTCGATGGATCGAAATTAGTTGAAGATATACTACGCGAAGCCTACTGACTTCTAGTTGTGGTATTGGTTCAGCGTTGCCAGACGTCCCGATTTTGGCGGGACGTCCCGATTTCTAAATCAAAATTAAATGTCCCGCGCGGGACAGGCTCAGTCCCGCTTTTCGGGGATAACTCTGCCGTGCGTGCAGCGTGCTGAGAAAGAACGGCCGGGTGGCACAGACAAGTGCTGTATTTTTAAAAAAATACATTTTCTATGGCTATTTTTGCTATCTAGGGTTACATAAAAGTTATTTAAAACTCAAATAAAAAGATAAATATTTAAAAACATTGATTATAATTATACTTTTTTTACTGCGTCGCGCTTTCGATGAAAGAATCTCGCGTTTTTACCTCAAAAAGTTTCAAAATCACGACTTGACTTGAAAAAAATCTGGCAACGCTGTATTGGTTTCACCATGCTCTATTACCGTCTCGATACCTACTGTGATTTCTTGCCCGAATGCTTGCAGAATAAACAGACTGCACTGGATTGCCTGCTCCGTCTGATAGAAGGTCGGAAGACGGCAGTTTCAAACTCGACGCGAGCCCTTCAACCACTGCCGCCGCCACCCCTACCACTCGACGGTGACGAAGGTGACCCGATTCACATATTGTGCTAAATAACTGATTTCAGCTACCTGGTTACCTTTAGTCTTCTTGGATGAAATATGTACAAGCTTTAATTGATATAAAACTACAACTAAGTACTTTTACACCACCTACATATAAACAAAATTTTATTATAATAGGGTATATGCCAAGGTGTACCGCAGGGTAGTGTCATGAACCCCTTTATTTTTTGAAAAGTTATAATGTAGAATACTCAACTGAACTACTGTCACCTACTAAAAAATATCATGAACTTGAAATTGGTTCAAGAGTTTAAGCCAGTACAGATAGGGGGCGCTATAATTGGACAGGACAATGTCTGCCGGACCCACTAGTCAAATACTTAATACGGAGGAGATGCATGGCAAACATTTTTTCGACAATTAAAAATATATATATCATAGTTTAAAAGACAGATTTTTTTAAATTATAAATTGAAGTAGGTAACACAATTTTGAACGATGAATACGAATATAAAACTCCATTATTGGGCATTTGTTGTATTTTTTGTGAGCATTGACGAGAAGATAGCCATTTAAAAATAGGAAAAAGCGAGTTCTGCCAGAGGGCACTATACCTTAAGTTGGTACGGTACTAATTCAGTAATTTCAGTATTGCTGCTTTTGGTCCCATCACAGAACAGTAGCTGACTATAGAGAATAACAAAACTAAGTACCTACATGACTAACTTGTGCTTATATTAACAAACAGATTCATCGACATCCGCCGGCAAGAGAAGACAGGACTTGCGCCGTCGGAACTCGAAGCGACGTCGCAAGGACTCCGCGAAGGAGGTCCGATCCGTCCCCCTATCTATCGAAACCAGTAGACATGCGCCAACACCGCAGGTGTGTAAAGTTTCTATAGGTATTTTTGCAGAAGTGTGAAAGGGTAAAATAAATAAATAAATGCACTAAAAGACCGAAACAAGATTGATAATAGAAAACAAATTAAAAAATAAACTTAACAATGTAAATCCTACTTTGGTTTAATATACTAGTCGTATATTATGAGCTAAAAGCCTTAAGTTAAACACCCGCATTTTGTTTTGGTAGCTGGCGGCACCCATTTGCAAATTACAAACTGAAAGAAAATTAATTAGAAATTAATTAAAAAAAAATGCATTTGTTAGAATGAGATACTGTAAAAGGTGCGTTGCTTGCGTTGTTGTGTATAGCCGAACCGTTTCATTTGACCAATCAGAAACGACACATTACCACGTCATCGTGTTAAACCTTCATGGTTTTATATTTTTATTTAGAACACCCCGGCCACTTTTGACAAGTTTATTTTTTTGATGTCTATTTTAAATTGTGCCAATTATTATCATATTTTTGTGTGTTGTGATGTTACCAAATACAGTCAACTTGTCTCTATAAAAATATTCCTTTTATTTGTATCTACATCCACTGCTATTCTTCTCTGCTATAAAAGGTTATGGGCGTATCTCATTAGTGGAATATACAACTGTAAGTAAAAAGAAATTTAAGTAGTAACTTCAATGCTATTGATAAGCAATCGGGAACCCCGGCACTACCTACAAGCCAACTTCACCATCAAGACGCATCAGCAACAGGTTCAGTAAGCTTTACTAAGCTGAAAGGCAATAATTTTAACACATGGGCGTTTAGTGTACAATGTCTATTGACGGATTTCGACCTGTGGGACGTCGTGTCTTCGCCGGCCAACCTAAGCGATCCAATCGCCAAACGCAAAGACGACAAGGCGCGTGCTAAAATCTGCCTCCTGTGCGACGAGTCTATATATCCAGTTATAAGGTCAGCAAAAACAGCATTTGAAACTTTTAATGCTCTTAACAAAGCATACGCTGACAGCGGATTATTTCGAAGACTTGGCCTAATGAAACAGTTACTATCATACAAGTTCGACGGTAACATGCAAAAATATGTCAACTACATACTGGCGTTACAAGGAATTGGAGCTAGTATGGATGACGAGTTCCTGGGCATTATTATGTTGACGGGACTTGCTGAGAAATACCATCCACTCGTAATGACTCTTGAACACACAAACACGAAAATCACATCGGAAAATGTAGTCGCAGCACTTTTAAAGGAAGACTCGCGATCCAGATCGTCTGCGACGACATCCAGTACCCATGAACCAGCTAATACTGCACTTCATACCAAACGTGAACCCAAGAGGAAATTTTGTACATATTGTGAGAAACAAGGTCATATTATTTCGGAATGTAGAAGTCTCAAAAATAAGAAAAACAAAAATGTCTCGGCTTCCATGTCCAATTACACACAACACACTCTTTCATCTTGTTTTAATACCATTCCTCCCACAGATTCGCATTGGTTCATTGATTCTGGCGCAACCTCCCACATGAGTAACAGGAGAGGCTGGTTTGAGTCTCTGTCAACCCACATCACACCTGTTACTGTTGCAAATAAGGCTCAAGTGCTTAGCCATGGTAAAGGTACCGTAAGGCGCATAACACATTGCACCGGACACCGCTGCGGTGTACGGAGGGACGAAAACCGCATGCGGCTGCGGCGGCACGGAACCGTGCCACCGTACGGTTTGATCCGTATCACCGTCCGGAGCTGCGGGGAACGACGACGCCCCGCATCACCGCATTATCTATGTTAAGATCTATTAAGCGTATGCACGTCCTTTCTACGCAAAAATCCGTACGATACTGCGGCACAGTGTGGCATACCCCGCGGACCGCACCGCAACACCGTCCGGGACTGCGGTGCCGTCGCGCGCGCCGCACAACCGCACGGTGATGCGGTGCGAGTGTGTTATACCCTGCGGTTTTTGTATACAAATTAAGATTCTCCAGTCAAAATTAAAAACCGCAGCACCGCACACCGGAGCGGTGTCCGGTGCAATGTGTTATGCGCCTAAACATCAATATATCCGATAGTGTAAATAAGATCAGTGATGTTTTATATATTCCTGGCCTAGCTGCTAATTTATTATCGGTAAATAGCCTAGTTCATAGAGGTTTCGATGTATTATTTACATCGAGTGGTGCCAGCATATTCAAAAGCGGACAATGTCAAGTGACAGGCTCCGTCATCGCAAACGGCACAAACCTTAGAGGCATGTTTCGACTTAATGTAACGTCCACACGTGCTATGCTTACATCAACGGCAAAAGAGTCTGCTACATTATGGCATAGACGTTTAGGTCACCTAAACTTAAGGAGCATGCACATTTAAAAAAATAATACTTTCGGCATAGACTATATGGAGATAATAATATTGGGCAATGTATTCCATGTCTACAAGGGAAATTCGCGCAAAAGTAAGTCAAGCGCTGTCCTGCAATTAATCCATTCGGATTTATGTGGACCTATGAGTACACAATCATGGGGCGGAGCTTTGTATCTATTGACTTTTACAGACGACTTTAGTCGCAAAACTTTTGGATATCTGTTAAAATCAAACACCGAAGTATTTTGTAAGTTTTTAGAATTTAAATATTTAGTGGAAAATCAAACGGGCAATAAAATCAAAGTTCTGCGTTCAGATAACGGTCGTGAATATGTAAATCACGAAATGTCTGACTTTTTAAAAGAGAATAGTATTATTCATCAGACTACAATTCCGTATACTCCTCAGCAGAACGGAGATTCTGAACGAGCCTACAGAACAATTATTGAAAAGGCGCGATCCATGCTGCACGACTCCAAGCTTCCGAAAGCATATTGGGCAGAGGCAGTTAACACTGCCATTTATTTAAAAAATCGATCGCCTACGCAAGCTCTAAAAAACAAAATTCCTGAGGAAATATGGACAGGAAAGAAAATCGATCTTTCACACTTGAAAGTATTCGGTTGTGAAGCTCATGTCCTAATTCCAAAGGAAAAGCGTAAGAAGCTCGAATCCAAGACCCAAGCTTGCATATTTGTAGGTTACTCTCACGAAAGCAAAGATTATAGCGACTTATTAACCCCCAAAATCCTCGAGCAATAATAATTGCTAGGGACGTTGTCTTTATAGAAGACAAAACGCTTCAGGAGTCAAACTCTTCTCCACAGAGTGAAGCCTTATCCCCGCCTCGTCTCCCTGAAGTTCTACTACCGCTGTCCAAACAAGAACTTCAAGTACCTCGACAACAAAACCAACCTGAGAGTATACAGCCTGACATAGAACCTGTCTCTTCATCATCGCTCCCACCACCTCCTGATTCGCCAGTGACTCCCGAAATCCCCGTAGTTTCTGTACCCGAAACAACCGTAGAGATACCTCAAGTTCGCCGAAATCCTCCGAGGGAAAGACGACTAACTGAGAGGTACAGCGAGAATCTTCTACTTGACATCAGATTTCGAACCGGAAACTTACAAAGAGGTTATTAATCACCCTCAACAGGATAAGTGGTTAGATGCGATGAAGGCTGAATACGAGTCAATTGTTGCAACACGGTACATGGGTGCTAGTAGACAGACCTACCGACCGAAAGACAACAAAATATAAGTGGGTTTTTAAAATAAAAACGGACACAAGTGGGCAAGTTGTGAAGTTTAAGGCACTATTAGTAGCCAAAGGTTTCACACAAGTCGCGGGAGTAGACTACAGCGAAACGTTCACTCCGGTTGCACGATTGTCTTCTGTAAGACTTTTAATCGCGTTTGCTGTGCAGCATAATCTTCAGGTCGACCACTTACATGTGGAAACTACATTCTTAAACGGCGACCTCCAAGAAAATATTTATATGGAGCAGCCTGAAGGTTTTTCAAGCGACTCTAAAAACAAAGTCTGTTTATTAAAAAAATCGCTATACGGCTTGACACAGTCTCCACGTCAGTGGAACAAAAAAGTCTGCGATGCAATGGCAGCTTTTCACATGACTCAAGCCACGACTGAACACTGCCTCTACTATAAAAGGGAAGGCGACAATTTTCTTTTTGTCACAGTTTTCGTCGACGATTGCTTTGTCCTTAGCAACAACGATGCAATAAATGAAAGACAAATTTAAAAACGACCTAAAGGGCACCTTTAACGTAAAAGATCTTGGTTCCCTTAAAGACTGTCTCGGTATGAGAGTTACTCAGACCAAGAACAGTATCACTCTCGATCAAACGAAATACATCGAGAAGATCATCAATAAATTTGGAATGAGTGATGCTATTTCTGTGACAACACCACTAGAGCCTGGCCTAAAACTGAGCTTACCCAAAAATGAAGACGAATGTCCTGACGTACCGTATCAGGAGCTTATCGGCTCATTAATGTACCTTGCCATCTGCACAAGACCCGACATTGCGCACACTGTCTCCTACTTGTCGCAATTCAACGCACATTACGGGGGGGGGGGGGGGGGGGGGTACACTGGAAGGCCGCTAAGCACGTTCTTCGGTACCTAAAGGGTACAAAGGAGCTCAAACTCCATTTCACAAAGAATGGAGCATCCGTCCCTGTCGGATATGTTGATGCTAACTATGGGAACAATCTCATAGACAGACGGTCCTATACAGGATTCATCTTTTTGATGAACGGAGGCCCTATCTCTTGGGAAGCACGGAAACAGCGCACAGTTGCGCTGTCAACTACAGAGGCCGAATATATGGCCTTAGCTGAGGCTTGCAAAGAGGCGCCTTACTTAAACGCCTTAATCAATGAAGTCTTTGCCATCTCTCATCCCATCGTCTTACACACCGACAATCAGAGTTCCATCAAACTGGCACACAATAACACCTATCATGCATGCACTAAACACATCGACATCAAACATCACTTCATTCGAGATTCACTTGCACACCATGACATTAACCTCACATACATACCCACACAAGACATGGTCGCCGACATTCTTACCAAGCCTTTACAGAGACTCAAACATGTAAATGTTCCTAGGTTTAAGGTTAGGTTAGGCTTTTATACATTTGTCTTGTAAAGTTAGTCATAGGTGTAGGGTGGCGGAACCAATAGCAGACCAGTCACCCAAAGCTGACCAAAACAGGGTTTCATTGCAATATTAAAAAAGCAAAGCAAGCAAAGTTGGTGTATTTTGGTTTTCCAATAGTGGCAACACTATATCTGTCAAGCCTCATATAAACTTGCTTCCTATTGGTGGAAAAATGTAACGTTTTCTTGCTGCAACAATGGCGCCGCGTGATTAGTCAAGATTTTTACTAAGACTTAAAATTTCGTATTACTTTGGAAATCGTGATCCACCTTGAATTATATTTAGGTTTATGGATTCACTACCCATCAAAAATAATGAGGGCCTATGATTTAAGATATTTTTAACAATATTTCTGCTATTTACTAAATAATGTGGTTTTTAGAGCCCTGGTTATATTTTAGGCCACCAAAATTACGATTTTCCTTAAGCTGACCAGACTGGTCAAGTAATGGAAAAAAACATTTTTTGTATAAAATTCAACTTCCTCGTTGGTTTTAAATAGATAATAAGCTATATTGTGATTTCTGTTAACTCTTTTCATTACAAAAAATGCGTATCCAAAGGATAACTAGGGTGGTCAGGTTTTGAGGTAAAATATTTGTATAGGTGTTGTAAGTTGTTTCCGAAAGATGACCACAGTAGAGGTATTGATTAAGTTGATTGACTTGAGTCATCAAGCTTAAGCGATGATGGAAAAAAACAGAATAGTATACAAGCTGAAACCAGGAAACGCATTCGTGAAGAAAGAAAAGCGGAAAAAATGCCAAATAATTTTGCTAATTAATTACCTATTTGAGGTGGTCAGGTATTGGGTAGAGTAGTGGTCATCTATTAGTGAATGGTGGTCAGGTAATGGTGCCTTTTGAATTTTTGACTTTGGACAGGCCTTACAAAAAATCTATTGTAAGATCATAATAAATGTTTGCCACATTTGTATAAGTATGTATCTAGAAATCATTGTGCCAAAGGCAGCATCGCTCAAATGATAACTGTGTACACAGTGACCGCAGTAAAGTCAAAATCCGCTTAAGTGGTCCACTATTGGTTCCAACACCCTATATTGATGTTGTGTAGTGTTAGTGTTAAGTGTACAGTTGCTTTGATATTGTCTTTTTACTTGTCTATAGTGTATATTTACAGGATGTTCCCATTACGGGGGGGTGTTAAACCTTCATGGTTTTATATTTTTAATTAGAACACCCTGGCTACTTTTGACAAGTTTATTTTTTTGATGTCTATTTTAAATTGTGACAATTATCATATTATTGTGTATTATGTGATGTTACCAAATACAGTCAACTTGTCTCTATAAAAATATTCCTTTTATTTGTATCTATATCTACTGCTATTCTTCTCTGCTATAAAACATCGAATTATTAAGTTTCGGCTGTAACTCAGTAGAACAGGACCTATTTCCATTGTATTGAATCACAGATTTGCTGTCGTATTAAAAATACATTGTTTAGTCATATTTTGTGTAATAGGCGTTACTATACTAAATTAGAAGCTTTTTTACAGGTAACATTGTACATACAGGGTGCGCCGAGTGAACGCACTTCACACTGTCGCGTGAGCAGCGCGGACACGGTGGCTCTGGCACCGGTAGAATTGCCTTCCAGAGGAAGCGTTCGGGATATACTGTTTTTTACCACCACGTCATGAACACATTGTCAAGATAGGAAAAAATATTCACATTAATAAATACTGTTGTTTGTTATTGCCACTGAATTCTTTATTTGAAATAATTAGGAACCAATCTCGGCATAGCGAGACCAGATCCCGCGTCATTTCCTAGTTCCTCGTAAAACGGGATCTTGTGCACGGAATCCCCGGATTTGCGGAATTAATAAGCAGCATAAAGCATACCGCCTGCAAGTATGCAAGTCGAACGACTTTTTTGCTGCCGATTAAACTTTTTTTAAAGCGTGATAATTTATTACGATGCCAAGGGGCAAAACTGATACCGATGGTATCGTCAGCTTTGCCCCTTGGCAATCTATAGACCATACCAGACGGTATCGTCTATAGATTCTGACTTTGATGACAATGGGATCAATCGAGAAGTGGGTACTATCCGATTGGTCCCATCTCAAACAACAAAAAATCCAAATTGGTTAATACCTATAATAAATAGAGTTGTTATGATGAGGTAACAAACATAAATAAGGGTTTCCCTTGATTTTCCTGGAATTCGATCACCAGATTCCGACTTTGGTGACAATGACACATCCTCTCAAACAAAAAAATATTTTTCCAAATCGGTTAATAAATTACAAAGTTATGAGGTAGCAAACGTAAAAAAAGAACATACAGTCGAAATGATAAAGTTCCCCTTTTTGTAATGTCGGTTAAAAAATGAAATTACTACACTATAACGCGCAGTTGAAAAGTTGCGTTAAAGTGGCTATTAAAATAGTTTTATTGAAGTGTTCTTTAATTTCTTCAAAATAATATAAATATTAAAACCGATAGTTAACCACATGGTGATCTTTTATTGACAAAAATAATAAGTAGTAGGTACTACGGGCAAAGGGCAAAATTAATCACCCGTGGCACTACCGGACACGTGAGTGCCACGGGCAAAAAAATTACCCGTGGTACTACTAGTAGTACCATAGGCTAGATGACAAAAAATTTTTTTTGCTTTAATACAAGCTCATTCATATAATAAACAGAAAGAAAAAATCGGTTTTCGAATAACTATAAAAACAACCAAGATGTAAGGTATTAAAGATTTTTCTCCATCTCTTTCTAGCAAAACGGCATTTTACATGGAGTTTATATGGCCGTACTCAATGATGACGTCACGGTTGATGTCGGATCTCTCTGTCTAATCGCTTCCAAATTAACAGCTTAAAATGCTTGTATCTTATGTATTTCTAAGCCGATTTTAATTCTAATTTCACATGATTGTATCTTTTTCTACGCTATTTTAATATTTTATGTCGAGATGTGAAAATTAGAATTCAGTCATCATCCCAATTACCGTGCCACGGGTAAGCTCTGCAGCAGTTGACGTTTCATGGTTGACTCAATGACAGCGGCGTAACTATAGGGCGGGAGGACTGGCAAACTGCCACGGGCCCCCGACTTTCGAGGGCCCCGGCCCAAGAGGCCGCGGGCCTTACATTTTTAACAGAATTTTGTTCTTAAGTACTTAAAAAAATATATTTTTTGTATGTATGTACTTCAAATCAATTCAAGTGAGTCACAACTAAAGACCAGATTCAAACTAATCATAAGATTTCAACACATTCAAAACAGAAGGGCGTCGATCTATTGTACCTAGAGGCCTCATCCAAAGAATTTGCCACGGGCCTCAGGTGGTATTTACGCCACTGCTCAATGATGATGAATATTGACGGCTATAAATATTGTTTGATAAAGTCATGGAGTTAGAAAATATTTTGTGGCAGAATTAATATAGCTGGCTATTTTACTTGACAACCATAACGACCTTAGATACCTAATTTAATTTACTGATATGAGCTATTCTGATATCAGTATTCGCTTTAAAAATGGCTACTTCATTACCAATTACCAATAATAAAAATGGTTAACTTTGAGACTAAACTTCTAAGTCAGACAAAGTGATTATTAAATTCTCATTATAATCTTCAGTAGGTATGGTATGGGTACACTTAAGTAGTTGAAGTAGTGGGTAAACGTATATTTTATTTATTTATTTATTTAAACTTTATTGCACAATAAAAACTAATGTACACTGAGGATCCGTAACGATTTTAACTATAAATGTAGCTTTGTAGACAATTAAAAAGAATATATTTTTTTTTGTCTACGATGAAAATTGACGAAATTGTAACGAAAAAACAGATCGCTCCGTCAAGCGGCCGCCTGGCAGGCGTGTGACGTCACACGACACGTTCTAGGCAGACTCCGCATCGGTGCTAGCTATCACTCCAGAGTTTTCGATTAGTAGCCGCGCGCAGCGTTTAATGCTTAATCGTATTACATACCTACCTATATTGTTTTTTATTTTTATGTCATAGTGGTAGTAGTATTCAAGAGGTTCAGTACAGTTTGAGCAATGAGTAATAAACTAGAAATCGGTATTGTGCAAGGTCAATCGGATAAACTTCCTATTTTTGACATTTTTATGGAATCTGGTTATCTGATTACTTACCCATTAATGGCCTTACAAATAAAAACTTATAGCGAGGATAATCCTCGGAATAATTTATTGTGTTTTCTCTTGTTTTAGATGTAATATATCAAAATAACACAAAACACGGAATAACTATTCCGAGGCTATGCCTAGGAATAAGTTTTTTATTTGTAAGGCCATTAAAGTACACCAGTGCCGAAATCCGTGGTTGGAAACTTCAAAGGTAAGTGAATAAAGCTACATATTTTAAAATTAAAATAATAATATGTAGGTTATTGACCTCTTAAGTTATGTCAATAAGGCCGGATTCAACCAAACTCGTGTAAGTTTTTACACGAGAGTAAGCGCTGCTTATTCTAAGGGTCAGCTGATTTTGCATTTTACCAACGACTAATCTAAGAATAAGGTATCTACACGCGAGTAAAGAATAACACGGGCGATTTTGGCGGTGTGAAAGGTTAATCTGAGAGTATACCAGCTGTCAAAGTACTAGTCACTTTTCAAATTATCCTCGATTTTGTTTATTCGTAAATATTATTGAGTATTTTCAAGAATAATTCGAAGAAGATATTTATCAAAACCGCTCCACGATGGAACGTTTGAGAAATATGATCGAAGAATCCGGCAGTGATGATGAATATGTGTCAAGACGTCCAAGGTGGATCAAGGAAAGAGCCAATCACTTTGATGATTATGATGGCCACTCTGTATTTGTTAGCTAAACTTGAACATAATATGTTGGAATACTCATCAGACCGGTACGAACCTAACTCAAAGCGAACACTCGCTACCGTTAACGTGACATTACAACAATAGTTTTAATGTCACAGGTGACATGTGGACTGTTGTTCTAATGTCACGAAAGCGATAGCGAGTGATCGCTATGAATTAAGGCAGTAGCCCCCCCTGGACTGCTGAGATGATTTTGAGTGTAACATAATGTCCTGGAGCCTTATTCTGCTAGCGTTAATGCATTTGTGGCGTGTCAATAACGCTACAATAGCATCGCTTTTTGAGACAGTTATTGTTGGTTAACCGAATACTAACTAAAACATTTGTAACTATTGACTTATCAAGAAATTGTAGTACAAATAAATTGTAGCAGAAAATGCGCATAAAAGCGACAAAAGCAGTTTTATTAAAACGCTATCACGACGCGACAACGACGTTAAAATTAGCGGAATTAGGGCCCTGGTCGTTGGTTTTAGTTGATTTGTTTACTGAAAAATTGATAATTTTTGGCTTTGGTGCTCGTTTTGTGTAGGCGACAGGCTGGAGTACTCTATATGGCCCATACTGCCAGATGTGGCTTTGAGTGTAAAATCTAGTTTTAACAGTGTTACCTATAGCTCTGCTAGACCCCTTTTGGGATTATAAGCGTGATTTTATGCATATATGTATGTAAACCTATCTATGAATGTTACCGTCAATCTGGGCGTGCAGCTTATGGCGATGAAGCCGTAGGTTAGGTGCAAGTAAAGAGAACTGGCCACATTGAGATTGTGCACTGTTAAAGCCAGAATAACGTCAGAACAAAAAAAGATTCCCTATACCATTATACGGTCTAATATTGCATGGACTCATACAACGGTTAGTCTCTCTCTGCTCGTTTACTGTAGGTAGGATACAAGTCTCCCTGCCTGCCACAAAGAGTTTTGTTTTTTTTTCATTGATTGTAGCACTAAACAAGAAAACATTCAACCTTACTTAATAGAATAATAATAATAATAAACGATTTATTGCACACAAAGATATAGAAACAGAAATTTTTCAAAAACAACACAGATGTTCAGCACAGGCGGCCTTATCTATACTAATACTAATCTATACTAATATTATGAAGAGGAAAGATTTGATTGTTTGTTTGTATTGAATAGGCTTCGAAACTACTGAACCGATTTTGATGAAAATTGGTATAGTATGACATAGGGTAGTTTTCCTACGGGAAAATGTAAGATTGCCACGGGAAAATAAAGATAACGCGGACGAAGTCGCGAGCGGAAAGCTAGTATAATATTATAAAGAGGAAAGATTTGATTGTTGGTTTGTTTGTATTGAATAGGCTTCGAAAGTACTGAACCGGTTTTGATGTGTTGGTATAGGGATAGTTCGAGACCAGGGGAAGGGCATAGGGTGATATTCCTACGGGAAAATATAAAATTCCCACGGGAAAACAAAAATAACGCGGGCGAAGCTATGAGCGGAAAGCTATTGCTAATAAGCAATCTCTTCCAGGCAACCTTGAAACCCAGGCAACCCAGGGAAATACATAAAGGAAATTAAAAAAACACCATAATCTATTATGTAAGCTGGGTAAAGGATACAAAAACAACTGTTGTCGAAATTTCAAGATCGCATTAATAAAACAAGCCGAACGTTTTGTAACTAAAAATTCAACATGGCTGAACGGTGCATTAGTTTCGAATAACGCATATGTGCAAGAATTGAGAGACGAAGGCGGGTCGGAAAAAGCTTCGATTGTTGCCATAATGCGAAGCTCTAATACAAACGAGAAAAAGGTGATGAAAAAAAAATATTTCATGAAACCATCAATATGAAAAGTTTCTCTGCAGATGAAGCTTTGGTCGTCTACGGGGATTTGGACCTGTCAAAAGCTAGTACACAATTTTAAGCTTTGGATGTCAAAAGCTAGTACACATTCCACACACAGTCCTCTCTCCGATCGTGCGCCCAGAGCGCACGTCTCGTTCGCGGTCCGTTCGCTCTGTGTTCGCGTTCTGTGAGTGCTATTTCGCGTTCGGTACGACCTTCGCCGCAACGCGCAGCCGTTCATCGGGTTTTCCGGAGCTTCGGGAGTCTTCACGGCGAACGTCGCGGCGGAACACCCGAAGAATCGCTGTTGGAGCGGCGGATCCCAGCTGGGTAAGCTGCTCGGCGTCACCCAGGTACGCCGACAGGTCTCCCGGCCTGTCACATCCTGAAGTCCCGATCCCATTGCACTAGTTAGACGAACGATGATTGTGAGACCCTGGGATGTATCAGACTTCCGCCGAGGCTGAACCCGGTGCGCAAATTCTATATCTTCTGATTTTAAAGGCACACCGATGTGATTAATTATTTTTAAAGCTACCTTCTGAGCATCTTCATTGCTGGCCTCAGGTGTACCCACTATTTCAATATTCTGGAGACGTGCCCATTGTTGCTGGCGAGCCGACTCTTCTTCCAACAAATGTAACCGGGATTCGTATGCAGTCATTTCCCTTTTTAAATTTTGATTTTCCTCCTTAAGGGTCTTTATCTCACTCACATTGTTATTTAATAATTTCAATAGGTCTTCATAATTACTACTAATAAATTGAAGTGATTGTTCGAAACTATCAATCTTTTCCTTTATTGCATGAAAATCTGGAGACAATGTTTCGCGAATTAGACGGGGAAGATCCCGAATGCTTATTTGGGGACTTTCTACATGTTGCTGCTTCACAGGATCGTTATTTTGTTCAGTACATTTTTTATTTGCAACTGTAGTGGTGCTAACAGCAGACTTCGTCGGGGCGTCGCTGGATTTTACGGGCGTATTTGTGTTATCCCCTTTTGGTTGTTTAGTAATACACACAGGACATACCCAGCTGGAATTCCTCCGATGATCCAATGGGAGACTGACACACTCAAGGTGATAAATCTTCGCACAGACGGTGTTGGAGCATAATATTTTTTCAAAATGTTCAACGACATTTTGGCAAGCGTTGCAGGTGTTCATATTGATGAAATATTAACAGTTTTAACTTTTCTATACAATAATACAGTAATTAGATGAAATTTGTAATATTTGCGAAACAGGTAATATGTTTTTTTTTATTTGTTTTAAAAATTTAGTATATGAGAGATGTTTACAACTCGAGAACGAATGATCGAATGAATATAAAACAACAACAATTACATGAATATAAAACAATTAAAAATATATAAAGCTTATTCGAAGTGGTCTCCATTGGCTGCAATACAGTCCTTTAAACGTTGAGGCCAGTTATCAATAGAAGCACGCACTCTTTCCATGGGAAAATTCTTAACTGCCAATCGTATAGACTGTTTTAGGGACTCCAAATTATCATGGCGTTTAGAGCAAGCTGTACTCTCTAAAATTGACCATAAATCATAGTCTAGTGGATTAAGATCGGGACTAGACGACGGCCAGTCTTCAGCTCTGATGAAGTCCGAAACGTTTGCTTCTAACCAAGACTGCGTGGAACGAGCTGTATGACCCGGCGCCGAGTCTTGCTGGAAGGACCATACTTGGTTATTGAACATGGTGATGTTAAGGGGCTTAACTACCTTCTCAAGAATGGTATCTTGATATACTTGTGCCGATGTTTTGATACCTTTTTCACAAAAATATGGCTCAGTCACTACTTCATAGCTAACACCCCACCAAACCATCACTGAACTCGGATAATGTCCACGTTGCACTCTGTCGACTAATTGGGAAGCTTCCTTAGAGTTTTGATCATAAATACGGTCATTTTGTTTGTTTAAATGTTGCTCTATTGTAAAAATTTTCTCATCCGCCCTTTGCGTACCGCTTCAGTAGTTGTTTCGATTTTACCACCCTATTCTTCTTTAATTATCAGTTAAGAAGTGACCAGTGCGTCTCTTATAGGCTGCAAGTCCTAAGTCATCTTTTAAAATACGTGACATGGTTCTAGATGCTATCTTCATTTCCCGAGATAAAATCTTTTGCTTTCGGACAAGATTTCTTCGAATTCTTTCCCTTACTGCTTTGACCACCTTTTTCGTACGAACATTACGTGGACGGCCAGATCTTTTTCTATCACAAACAGAGGAAGTCTCATTGTACCTACTAATAGCCCGGTACACAAACATTTTACTAATACCAAGGGTATGGAGAGTTTTAAAAATTGCATTTGGCTCCATACCTACTTTGTGTAATGCAATCACAGCGATTCGGTCCTCTTTATCACCCCACTCCATTTTAATATCGCAAAATATTATAAAATGTATTGGCGCCAAAATGAGAAAACACAATGAACAACCGTATAAAAATGACAGATTCGAAATTCAAATGTAATATTTTTTTATTTTTAAGTGTAACAGTATTTATGGCCAGACTAAGTAGTTACAATCGAAAAGAAATGTGCCAATCATTTGTCATAGAATAAAGTACTTACTTATTTTTTTTTGTCTCTAGGTAAATTATCAAGTAAAGCACACGTAGGTTAGTACTCATTCGTTTATTTGTTTCTTTTGTAAGACAAAGTTTACATAATACATTAGTTTACGCCTTCTTCTCGTCAGCATGGGATGGGGGCTCAGATGGTGCAGCTGAACTCTCTACATTCGATGTTTCAGATTTGACCTGCAATTCACAAGGAACATAATTATTTACTTTATCGAGTTGCGTACACAACAGTACAATATCACTTAGTTGAAACATTATTGAGACAGAGACACTGCTATTTATTCGTATAGCTCTATCTCGCTCTCACAGCGTTTTAAATACTGTTTTCAGCGACCATGGTAAGGGGGCAAAGGGGCAGTACACAATACTTGGCAGAAAATAATGCATATCGAATTTTGGAAAGAGTATCTTAGACTTTTTTCGGCGTCGTGATACGTATAAATACACTTTTCTTTATGACGTTTACATTTATACCGCTAACATTTTCCGCTAACATATTCCGCTAACATTTATACAGAGCCTTTCAAATTATCCGATGGCAGCTTCAAAGGAGCAGAACCATATAAAATACGGTTTAAACAGCTATTAATAGATACCGGCCTGTCAGTAATTCGTGTGTGTTCTTTTCCTTTTTTATCAAGATAATTATTTAAGGAGATTTAAACTTTCAAAAACATAAAAAATATGATATTGTATGAAAAAAGCAAAAGTTACAAACACAGTCAAAGATTTTCTTCAATTTTTAATGCAATAGGTAATTAAATGGGTCTTGTTTTTAAGGAGAAAACAGTGGACTACGAAACGTCTATTTCCTGTATTTTTCATAGAAGTATCTTCTGTGCGAGCTGCAGGTATCTCTATCGATTTCGCGTTCAGCTGGTTTGTTCAGAGCTGCGTTCAGAACCTACGCTCGAGTGCACTCCGAGTGCACTCTGACAGCAACCAACCCGTTCAGAGCCTCGGGGTAAAAAACGCTCTGACAGGCGGTTAGTGCACTCTGTGCCCGTTCAGAAGCTTCGAGTGATGCAACCAAACAACCAACTCGAGCGTAGGGTGAAAAACACTCTGACAGATTTTATGTCAATGTCGATGTCAAAAATACGCTAATTATTTATTATTTAATTAAATAATACTACTTTGAACTCTTTTAAGCCTAATACTAGGGAAATATAGTGATTTCTATGTGTTGTAATTATTTTTAAGCAGAAAAATGGATATTGACTGTTAATTTCATAGTAAGGATTAGTAATATTTTGCCCTTTGCTTGATCTTGATCGGCAAGATACAAACTAAAAAAAAAGATAGCAACCGACCCGTTCTGAACCTCGGAGCGAGTGTGAAAAACACTCTCGGTTGCATTACTCTGACCCTCGGAACGCAACTCTGGGGCATAAGGCAGTGTTGCCGATCATAAAAATTTGAATTCGGTAGAATATATCTTAAAAAATCGGTATATATATTGAAATAAAAATCGGTAAATCCCGGAGAACCCCGCATCACACTAATATTAAAAATGCGAAAGTGAATTTGATTGATTGTTTGTTACGTCTTGACTAAACCACTGAATTAATTTTAAAAATATTTAGTATTTTTTTTCTTTTTATCCCGAAATTAAATGAGTTCCTTAGGGACGCAGCCAAAGTCGCGGGCAACAGCTAGTATAAAATACCTAATAAATGTTGACGTTATCATATTTTATTTTTTATAATAATCTGACAATAGGATATTCTTAGCAACTACGCCATTACTGCCATTTTCTTAGTTTACTTTTTATTTGGTAGTGTTGCACTTAATGTCCTTCACCTACGTAGACACTTGAAACACAAAACTACACCTATTCTAAGTCTTAATATCCACTAAGAAACAATTTACGAACAATCAAAACACAGCTCGACCCAAAAACGCACAAATTAAAATAAGTTTAGATGGAGTTTATTTTATTTCCCGAGTTCTGTTGTAATAATGGCAAAATCGGTAGATTTTTGCTCGATTTAAGCACAATTCGGTAGATTGCTAAAAAATCGGCTAAAATACCGATTTTTCGGTAGCATCGGCAACACTGGCACAAGGCGACAGCAATACATTTTACAAATACCTATTTTTGAATTTTCTCGACCTTAGTGTAAAGAAATAAATTACCTCTGCTAGTTCAACTGTAGTGGAGGAGGGCTCCACGGGAACCACGGCTATATCCTCCTTCTTTTCACCATCAGGGACTGGTGCTGATTGGCACAACTGAATTAAATAAAAAATATTTATAGAAATTGCAGTGGTCTTAATATAAGTTACTAAATGATTCAGTTTTTTCACCAGAAAACCATACTAATTCAAGTTGACAAGTGCTACAAATGTATGGATTGAGGAGCCACACGTTTTGTAAGTTGTCGAGTTTCGGCAGTATTGGAACCAGATTTTTAGTAGGCGCCTTCCACTTCCAGACACAAAACACAAAATAACACAAAAGTTTCAAAAATAGTGGGTACGTAACTATAACTGTTGGTAAGACTGTAAAAATCTGGTTCCATTCCTCAATCCATAACTCTGGATTAAGGAGCGACATTTAATTTGGATTAATTTTTGATGTGTTGTACCTACCTACTACAAATTCCAGAATTTCGCCTATAAAATCAGTTAATTGGCTACTAAATCGGGGCGTGAACTCGGATGATTTCGAGTTCGTTATGTGGCTCATCAACTCATACGCATACAAAAAAAAAGTACACAAAACACTTAGGCTTTCTTAGGTAAATAGTGCGTATTTTCGAAACGCTTAGGTTGCAAGACCGCCGTATTGCGCATGTATGTATATGAATTGTAATTGTTACATCGATGGCTTATTCTTACGACGGCCTTTTAGTTCTTTAATTTGAACACCGATCATCTTACGTCGGTACCGACTCGTGTTTGTGAGAATGAAGGAAATGTAGGCTCCGAGTCTTATCGGCATCCTGCATTTTTTTATATAGGTATTCACCTAAACTGAACAGTAATAGCACTCTGGGTCATACCTGCAAAGCCACTAAGGCCAAAAAAGCAATAACGTAAACACACTTCATATTCTCGATGATCACAACTAATGAGGTGCGCGCGCGCCGCGCAATCATTTATAAGCGATTTATCGAACGCAAGTTGACAATGTAAAAATATCGATTGTCGGCCGCCCAACAAAGTGCAGTGTTTATAAAACAATCGCAGCGGAACAATTAAAATCGTTATCGCGATTTAACGATGAATTATGCTCGTTGGATTTGATGTGACGTCGTAATTTCTGTCTTGTTGAGAAATCTATTAGATTGCCTCGGAATGACTTTTGCATTTTGACTCTTAAGATGTAAGGTTGACTGTCCTTGCTTAGACAATTCTCTTCTCGAAGATGATCTCACACAAGCTATGAAAATTTTCTCATTTAATAATTTAGTTACGAATATAAACAGAAACAAATTTAGAATGAGGGATTTCTCAAATAAGTCCTAGAACGACTGCAGGTCATTTTGGGAATAGGTCCATCCAATATCTACTAAACCTAAATATTGGGGTTGGTGAAAGTGAAAGTTTTTGTTCCGCCGACCTGGGGGTTATTGTCTAAGAAAAAATCTATAGCGATCGCTTACAATTTGACAGTCGCAGTCCATCCATTACTCCTGTATAAAAGGAAGTCGGCACAGAGTCTTATGTTCACGGCGCAATGGCTGTCAAATTATAAGCGATAGTGATAGATTTTTTCTTAGACAATAACCCAATAGATATTTAGGCTAAATAATAATCGCGTTCGCGTGTGACAACTAGCCGCGGTTCTAAGGCGCATAACACATGTCTGCGGTTTTTAAATTTTGAGTGAAGAATCTCAATTTGTATACAAAAACCGCAGGGTATAACACACTCACACCGCATGTCCGTGCGGTTGAGCGGCGCGCGCAACGGCACCGCACTCCCGGACGGTGATGCGGTGCGGTCCGCGGGGTATGCCACACTGTGCCGCAGTATCGTACGGATTTTTGCGTAGGCGTAGGGCGTGCAAACGCGTAATAGATCTCGACATAGATAATGCGGTGATGCGGTGCGTCGTGCATCGCAGCTCCGGACGGAGATACGGAGCAAACCGTACGACGGCACGGTTCCGTGCCGCCGCAGCCGCATGCGGTTTTCGTCCCTCCGTACACCGTAGCGGGATGCGGCGGCAATGTGTTAAGCGCCTACGAATCAAGACGCGACTTTACACAAGGTTTGCGGGGTTAGGCGCATAACACATTGCACCGGACACCGCTCCGGTGTGCAGTGCTGCGGTTTTTAATTTTGACTGGAGAATCTTAATTTGTATACAAAAACCGCAGGGTATAACACACTCGCACCGCATCACCGTGCGGTTGTGCGGCGCGCGCGACGGCACCGCACTCCCGGACGGTGATGCGGTGCGGTCCGCGGGGTATGCCACACTGTGCCGCAGTATCGTACGGATTTTTGCGTAGAAAGGACGTGCATACGCTTAATAGATCTCAACATAGATAATGCGGTGATGCGGGGCGTCGTCGTGCACCGCAGCTCCGGACGGTGATACGGAGCAAACCGTACGGTGGCACGGTTCCGTGCCGCCGCAGCCGCATGCGGTTTTCGTCCCTCCGTACACCGCAGCGGTGTCCGGTGCAATGTGTTATGCGCCTTAACAGAGTTAGCAATGTAAAAGCGAGTATAAATAGCAAAGTATATGGAAATCAGGACTTTGTATCAGATACGATCGGCCCACTCTGGTCCCCGATCGATTTCAAGCGCATATACCCTAGCCTAGGGCAGCGCTGCACCGCCCCTTTCCTGAGGGACGGTCGCTCTCCGATGAAGCCTTCATGACCGTATGGTTAAAGGCATAAGGTGGAGTTTAGCCGGTAAGAAACCGGCATAACCCATGCGGACGGCCGTACGGGTATCCATGAGGATTCTCCACCTCCACTCCGCATAGTGGTTGGCAAACTGCGTTGCCGAAAAAAAAAACAAAAAAAAAAGGAAATCAAGAGCTCATTTTTCGCGGGTCGTCTTACCGGGCGTTTCAAAGCAAGCCTCGAGTGCGTTGCGAATTCTATCCAAGCCGGTTGGTCTTCGACGCGTTCTTTGATTTTGAATATTTAATTAGAATTAATCTGTGTTTGCAAATATTGTGAATTTCCAAATATTAGTGTTACGAATCCGAATATCGAATTGTGACGACCTAAACACCGACATGGTTCGGTGGGCCTCGGTCGGGTTACCTAACGGTGACATCGGCAGACCTAGCTACGCATGGACTAAAGAAGTCGGTCTCCTACTTATATATGTATATATACACCACATACCACACGATTAGCGTAATAAAAAGGATTTGATCCTTAGCTTGCTATCTTCTCATTAATTTAGCAGAATAGGACTATTTAATAGGCATGATAGGAAGGTAGGGATTCTGGTAGTTTAACAATCAGTTAGGCAGGCTAAAACAGGTAGACAAAAGGTAAAGGGGTTTAGACAACAAGCGTTTTAGTCAGAGTAAACTAATAGGAAAATTCTAATAAGGATTATTAAGTAGGTAGTTTAGTACTGAACAGTTCAGTCAGTCAGGGAATGAAATCCATAGGATAGGCAGGTTTTGTGTATAAGACAAAGTCTGAGGGGTTTTGAACGAGCCAACTCCTTTAAAATTAATAACTTAAATAATAACTTATTTAATAAACTTTGGCTACCTTAAGCTGATCTGTTATGGTGAAAGAATACCAAAAGATCCTAAGAATACTACATCTAATAATATTACAGCTACAGAGAACCTGCCCCCGTAGCACGTTCACCAAAACACGATATGATAAAGCGATTTATCGCGGTGAACTGTCAATATACGACGAAACCCTATTGTATTTTGACAGTTCACCGCGATAAGCCGCTTTATCATATCGCGTTTTGGTGGACGTGCTAGGGGGGCTGGGCTGTTTATCATACAGAATTACTGTCAATAGAATGACTTAAAACTTTAATCTTTGTTTGCACTAAAAGTGGTGCTGATCCTGGTTTGTTCTTTAGGTGAGCGAAATGCAGCCTAGACCAGCGGTCAGGAACAGGCGGACCGCGGACGGTCGAACCTCGGACCGCCAAAAATTGTAAAATGTACCTACATAATATAAATAATCTATTCATAAAAATAGCTACAAAGAAATATTGAACATCCATCCATTGTTTCCCCTCGCGATCCGTGCACCCACTGGCTTCACCCACCAGTAGGGGTAATTTGTTTACCCGTGTACCCACTGCGTTAAGGTTGGAATTAATTATCGATAAAATATTGATGTTAAAATGAAAAATAATACGATAACTCAATTGTTTATTAAAACTAACGTGAACAAACTAAAGGAGACTGGGATTACATTCCAACAGATTCAATTAACCGATTCGTTGCTGATGGCACGACAGGCGTGTCATCAATGTTTTTAACTTGTGGCTTATGACACGATAGGCGTGTAATTTTTTGAATGATTGTCACATCCTCAAATTAAGTTTTAGAAGGATCTGCCTAGAACAAAACAATCATGCTTTTCCACGTAGATCTAGCCTGTTGTGTTAATTTCTGGATATTGTGTGAATTCAGAAGTTGCAGCGGTTGGCAATCTTCATAAGTTGCATTGAATTATTTTTAACGTGTGGCGCATGACACGATAGGCGTGTCATTTTTGAATCGATTGTAACACCCTCAAATAAAATTTTAAAGGGAAGCTACTTAGAACATAACTATCATGATTTCGTAAGTAGTTTTTTTACCATTTTTAGATAATTAATGCAATGTGTGTGACGATAATTTTTTACCAAACGAGTGCGGTTTTTTTTTCATCGATGCTTTTGAGGTGCGTTGTAACGTTAGTTTTGACAAAAAATACACATTTTATTACAAAAAATACTTATCTCGTATTGCCATCCGTGATCGACCAAAAAGACACAATTTGTAAACAACTTTCTGGAGCGTCTCAAAGGCCCATACGTTTTCGCCATTGATTTGTTTATTTTTGCGAAAAATGAATAAACTTACTTACAATAAAATTGTTTAAGTATAAGGTAGCTGTAGACTGTCTCCCATGTTTTAGGGAATTTCACAAATATTGAAAGTATTTATTGCAAGTAGTTGATTATTGTATGTGTCGGGTAAATAAATAATTAAAATAGTAATTAAAATGAGTCCCAGTAAACGATTTTTTTAAAATAAAAGAGTTAAAAATGTCATTATTTAATCATTTGTTCACTACAAATTAACATAAGTAAACAAAGTGCGCACGCAACAGTATAAACGTTACGCGTGTATTTTAAAATAATTATGCCTAATAAATTTAAAGCATCAATAGTTTGGAACTTTTTGAAAAATTTAAGGAAGACAGCCGCATTTCGAGTGAATTTCGTCTCTCGCGCTATACTAAATTACCAATAGACCAAGCATTGATATTGTTGTAAGCCGCGCGCCCGGCCAGTCCGCGTCTGCGACCGATAAATCGACGCAATAATCGAATAACACCGATAGTTATTCGAATGCATTCGAATAAACACAATAATCGAATAATTCGATTGTTTTTAGTAACAATCGCCAATCGCTATGTTACAGTCAAAGTGATTTATTACCTTTTAAACATTTCTTTAAACATGGTTTACAAAAAATAACCCTAACCTAATATAATAGGTTGGGGAAAAAGTTTCTTCGCATTTTTTAAGAAAATTCAAAACATTTTTTAATATAGTTTATTAACATTTAACTAAAGTATGTAGGTACCATTTTGTTCGATAACTTTTTGCCATCTTGTAGGTAGGGACATGATCCCATTGCTATAGAAATTTTGGGACTTCTGGTCAAAATACCGCGACAAGTGGTTTTGGCAGTCCTCTCGTGATGTTAACCTGACACTGCCTAAAGAATTCTGAAGAGACCGAAACAGGTGGAAATCTGAAGGTGCAAGGTCAGGACTATACGGCGGATGCATTAACATCTCCCAGCCAAACTCTCTTAATTTTTGCTGAGTGGCTAAAGATGTGTGAGGTCTAGCGTTATCATGATGAAAAACCACACCCCTTCTGTTGATTAATTCCGGCCGCTTTCTCTCAACTTCTTGCTTTAATCTCATCAGTTGTTCGCAGTAGAGTTCAGAATCGATGGTCCTACCTGGTGGTAACAGCTCATAATGAATAATGCCCTTCCAATCCCACCACACACACAGCATCACCTTGTTGCGAGTTAACCCGGGTTTCGCCACAGTCTGTGAAGCCTGACCGGCCTTTGACCACGACCTTTGTCGCACGTTCTTGTCGTACGTGATCCACTTTTCATCACCAGTTATCAGCTTCTTCAAAAATGGTTCGGTTTCATTACGTCGTAATAAAGAATCACAAATGAGTACACGGTTCATTAGGTTTCTTTCAGTGAGCTCGTGAGGTACCCAAATGTCGAGCTTTTTTGTGTACCCAGTTTTTTTCAAATGCGCCAAAACTGTTTTGTGGTCAATTCCCAGTTCTTCAGCTACGTCGTAACTACTGACATGCCGATCTTGCTCCACTTTTTCAAAAATGGCATCCATTTTATCTGTAATAGGGCGACCAGAGCGACGTGCATCTTTGACATCAAAATTTCCGGATTGAAAACGCTTAAACCAAATTTGTGCTACTCTCACAGACACTGCACTAGGTCCATAAACATCGCAAATTTTTTTCGCGGCTTGCGTTGCATTTTTACCTTTTTTGTAGTAAAATTTTAAAATGTATCGAATTTCTTCATTAGATTCACTCATCTTGGCGGTACGAAAAACAAATGAAAATCACACATTTTCCTAATTTGAATTTGGAATTATGTTCTTTAAAATTTAAACTTTCAATGATAACAAAACCAACCAGATACAAATAGTATAGCCAAAGAGATTTTATTACAAGTTTATACATACTATAATGCGAAAAGACTTTTTCCCCAACCTAATATTACATGGACAATACCATTCTTAACCCTAACCTTTTAAATTTTACTTGTATTTATTACTTTATCCAAGTCTTCCAAGATATTATATAATATAATAGCTAGTGCATAATATCTGATTTATCACTTTGTCTGTAACATACTACATATAAGAAGAAAAAACATGGAAACATTTTGCTATTATTAAATCAGAAATGAGTTTTTGATGCAAAAATCTATTATCCATCCATTGTAGTTATGTAAGTAATAATAACAACCCTTCTCCCCCCAAAGCAAGATACCCCACTCACCATGTGAATTCCCACACCGCAAATTGTCTTTCGTTATAAATGAATAATCCCCAAGTCAAATAAAATGTTTCTAGTTTTTTTTACCAATTTGTTGAATACAACAAAGAAATTAAACAATATCACAAAAGGTTTGCAACATCTGAAAAAGTAAAGTCACTTACCTTCCATTTCAGAGAAAACACGTATTTAACCTCTTCAAAACCGATTTAATTAACGTATCGTGCCGTACACTACCGTAGTTCGATGTCAACTAAACTTGAATCAAGTCTAAACAAGTGAAAAAGCAAAAAAAGCATGTGGTTTTATATACATGGCTGATGGCACGTTACGCGTGCCATCAACTTCTATGGCGCTTGACACGCCAGTCGTGTCATAGAAAATTTGTTCACAGCCATGGCGAAAAGTTTTCAAAAATGGGCGCCGCAACGAATCGGTTAATATAATATCTCATTTGCCACTTTTACGTCATAAAACAAAATACGATAAAATGGGATGTTATCTATCTTTCAAATATCTTTGCTGCAACGGATAGTTCGTGTGCAATATTTTGTATTTGAACTGCATAATAACAACGGAAATAAAATTTATATATCGCAAACGCGGCAAAGTACTATTATTTAGAGGCCACCAATATGTGAAACAGAAAGTATATGATAACAAGTCGTCAATTTGGAATTGTACTTTAAAACAAAAGCTCAAATGCAAAGGATCTATTACTATTACTAAAGTGAGTAAATTGTTTATCCTAATCCTAATAATAGGTATTAGTCTCGGAGCAATCCGTTTAACTCACCGATACAATTTAACCGCCCATCCACAGATTTAGAGTATCAGTCTCATCATGTTTAAGCTACAGTAAGATTTCGACTGTATGGTTTTGTGTATGGTACAATTTCCGGTTGGCGGTTAACAGTGTACCGATGAGTTTATTTACAGACATTTTTTTTCAAACGCAAAAATTTCCGAATGGATTTGGATGAAATTTGACACACAGATCAGAATGTCTGTCAAGTAGTACTGAACTATGTTGCCGAAAGTAGTTTCTTATCATGTTTTTACAATGAGCAATGGCTCATCGTTGGTCCAGGGGTTCAGACGCTAACGATTCTTTTCATTTAATTTTTTTGTTATTTTTAGAATAATGAGAACATCAAAACTGAATATCTCATATTAATGAATGTAAAACTGATGATTACAAAAATGAAGTAGCGATGGCTATGGACAATGCAAGAATGGATGCTGCAACAACGTGCAAACCTATTACAAAGATTTATAAAAAACATGTTGAGCCTTTAAAAGACAAAGGTCATGCAATTTTAACTTCTGTGCCATCATTTAATAATGCTAAACATTCGTTATATAGTAGAAATCAACATTATCAAGTACGGAAAACTGTTTATAATAAACTCCATGAAGTTGAAGTACCGATTAAATTTGAACAGTATTTAAAAGCTGATTATTACGATCCGGACGATAACATTAGAATATTAATTTTTGCTACAGAAGATTCACTAAAGCTCGTGAATGAAGTAGAAGAGATTTTTATAGATGGTACTTTCAAGTCAGTCCCCTTTCCATTTTATCAGTTGATCGTAATACATGCCGAAAATGGAAGTAACTCCGTGTCTACTAAAGTCTATCCTTTATTATTATATGTGCTACTTCCTAACAAAACAGAGAAGACATATACAGTAATGTTTGATTTGATAACAACAGTCGTCCCATATTTCAAACCAAAAATAGTTCACGCCGATTTTGAATTCGCTATAACTAATGCACTTAAAACCTTGTTTCCAAAAATTATTGTTGTTCGTTGCTACTACCATTTCACAAATAGTCTTTGGAAAAAAGCAAAAACCCTATGCATTAAATGTAAAACTTTACTTTGGGTTACCGCTTTTACCGAATAATATTTTTTGAGGGCTGGACTTACATTACTAACGAATGTAAAGACATTAATGATAATAAATAAAAAATGTTTGTTTCATATTTCTAAAAATTTTACCTAAAAGAAAAGTTCATCGACGAATGGTATAACAAACGTCACAGAACAAATCATGTTAGCGAAAGCTGGAATTCTGAGATTAATAAAAAATCAATTACATATCTCACAACTTTTGTATATTATTTAGTTACTTATGCCAAATTACCATGGCAAGTTGGAATGTAATCCCAGTCTCCTTTAGATTGTTCACGTTAGTTTTAATAAACAATTGAGTTATCGTATTATTTTTCATTTTAACATCAATATTTTATCGATAATTAATTCCAACCTTAACGCAGTGGGTACACGGGTAAACAGGAATTACCCCTACACCCACTGGTGGGTGAAGTCAGTGGGTGCACGGGTCGCGGGGGTATGTTTCTTAGTTTTGTTTAAAAATTCTATGGCAATAAATAATTTCTTAGTTTTGTTTAAAAATTCTATGGCAATAAATAATACTCATATTTATATAATGATGGTAAAAGTCAAGTAAAAAATAGTACTCAATCATGATCACTTTTTTCCTGGACCTCGATAAAATTTTTCAACACTATCTGGACCCCACTTAAAACTACAAAACTACTTGCCATTCAATGCTCTTAAAGAATAAAGAGTGACACTGTCTCAAAAGTTCAAATCCAGTGATATTTCATTTAAACAAATACTGAAAGTTATGCTAAAGCTGGTTTGTGCCTTTAGGTGAGCAAAAGCAGCCTATACAGTTAAAGCCCGGATAACCATGGAAAACACTGTTACTCAAGGTACATGCCTAGTGATAGCCTGCTGTCCAATGAGAAACTTAATATATTAATTACTTCACAGTACTGAGAGTTTTAAATTAACTGTAAAGTAAACAGTTATCATCACCTGCCTAATAAAATATAGAAATCAGCTATAAGCCTAACAGATTGGCTTAATAGTCAAATATTTTACAATAGAAAATTGTAATTTATATACAAGAAATAAGTCTGAGAAATAGGAGGAAACTACTATTACTGAAATGTAAAGGACTATACTATCAACTTTATTATTACACCATTCTTATCATTAAAAGAACTGGGGTTACTATAAATATTATGTGGTTACAACATAAGACCCTAGACACCACTGTATGATCATCGGCCAAACTTTATAGAAAAGAATATTAGAAATTATTAGGTATGGCCATGCGATGCGAACAAATTCAAATTCAAATTCAAAAATCTTTATTCAACATAGGCCTTTACAGGCACTTATTGACGTCAAAACAAAGCAAAACAATCTAATTTAAAGAAATTATATTAACCTTGTATGTGCATACATCCTAAATATACTCAAGATGTCTGCAAATACAAGTAGGAATGAAAAAAAAAAAAGTTGATTCTACACCTGTTCGGAAATTGGGAGAGCCTTCTCGAGAAGAACAGGCAAGAAACTCGAAAGGTCTAAATTTTTTATCTCCTCTTTTAAATCGCCATTTACAATTTTGGTTTGTTACAGAGTCGTCAATTGGAAGCTGACCTCAAAGCAAAAGTTTGAGCTCAACTTCCATTACAAGAATAGATGTGTTAATTCACATTATATAAGCTATCTCTGAGAGAAGTGCGTGAACTTAGATTATAAATAAATTGCTCTCACTGAACGTTTCTTTGAAACAAAACGCAATACATTGTTAAATATTAGAATTGAGAGTTCAAACCCAAGCTTTTTTGTCAGTCATGTAATCAGAAACTTTATAATATGCTTTTTTAATAAGTACATCTTTGATTGCAACTTTAAATTTGTTTAAGCTAAGTTCTTGTATACAACTTGGGATTTTATTGTAGAAACGTATACACAGGCCTCTAAAAGAATTATTAATTTTTTGGAGCCTGGTATTTGGTAAAGCTAACATATTCTTTTGTCTAGTATTAACTGAATGAATATCACTATTTTTACAAAACACATGAATATTCTTACGAACATATATTAGATTCTCATAAATATATTGCGACGCTACTGTCATAATACCAATTTCTTTGAACTTTTCTCGCAAAGAATCTCTCATTTTAAGGTTATAGATTGCTCGAATAGCCCTTTTCTGCAGTACAAAAACAATCTGAATGTCGGCAGCATTTCCCCACAACAAAATACCATACGACATCACACTATGAAAGTAAGAAAAGTATACAAGTCTTGCTGTATCAACATCAGTCAGTTGACGTATTTTCCATACAGCATGAGCTGCAGAACTAAGTCTCTTTGACAATTTATCGATATGTGGGCCCCATTGCAGCTTAGAATCAAGTGTGATCCCAAGAAATACTGTGGTGTCCACAGGGTCAACACCTATATCCTTTATTTTTACAGTGGTGTGAACCTCTTTGACATTGGGTAAAACAAATTTTATACATTTTGTTTTCCCTTCATTAAGTGACAGGTTGTTCACATTAAACCAATGAACAATTCTTGAGATAGAATTATTTACATCGTCATTAATTTGCACACCTCTTTTAATTTTAAATAAAAGTGAAGTATCATCTGCAAATAATACCATCTCATGTCTATCCTGTACAAAATCAGGGAGGTCATTGACATATATAAGAAATAGAAAAGGACCAAGAATCGAACCTTGCGGAACTCCCATTTTAACTGCAGAACCTTGAGACCTTTTTCCATTGATGTCTACTTTTTGAATCCTCCCACTTAGATAAGAGATTAGAAGATCTAGTGCAGTGTCACGAAACCCATAGTGGTGTAATTTTCTGATCAAGATTTCGTGATAAACGCAATCAAATGCCTTGGACAAGTCACAAAAAATGCCTAACGCATCGTGTGAGTCTTCCCAGGCTTCGAATATATGTTGTATTAACTCAACACCAGCATCGGTTGTTGAGCGACCCCTCCTAAAACCAAATTGTTTACAGTGTAGAAGATTATTCCTATTAAAATAACTTTGCATTTGCTCCAACATTATTTTTTCAAAAATTTTGCTAAAAGTAGGTAGCACAGAGATAGGTCTAAAATTACTGGGGTCTGATGTGCTACCAGATTTATGTAAAGGAATAATTTTACTTAGCTTCATTAGATCAGGAAATACACCACAGTCAATGCAATCATTAAAAATGTTAGCAAGTATTGGAGCTATTGTTTCAATTACGGATTTAGTAACATCAACGGAATTGCCCCACAGATCCGCAGTTTTCTTTTTATTTAAAGTTTTAAATGACTTTGTTATATCAATTTCACTAATGTGTACAAATTTGAATTTATCATTACAAACTTTAACATGATCCTTCACTATAGATTCAGCAATAGCGGGGGATGAATCCAAAGACTTTGTGATTGAGACTGGAATATCAGTAAAGAACTTTTCAAATTCTGCAGCTACTTCTGTGTCAACTGTTACCTTCTTACCATCAACATTCAAACAATATTGATTATTAGTAGTTTTAGCTTTTCCAGTTTCATTATTTATAATATTCCATGTCATTTTAATTTTATTACTACTGTTTTTTATTTTTGAACTTAAATAATTAGATTTAGCAAGCTTGCAAACTTTTTTGAACACTTTGGAATAAGTTTTTACATAAAGTTTAAATTCATCACTAGTATTGAACTTCAATGTTGTATTGGAAGGGGGGAGTGTATAAGGCAGGTTTGGCTTAGACACTCACCGTGTGGGGCGCGGTTGGAGCCCAACATTTCCTCATTAGGTTTTAATGCCAGTTAGGTAGACCATTTCCTCATTAGGGTTTAATGCCAATTAGCTAGGAGTAAAATTAGATTTAATTTTATAGGAATTTATTAGACAGGTAGAAGGTAATTTCTTTTAGTAGATTTTGGTCACTGGTAAATAGGGTAGCTGTTTTAGATTGGGTGGCTGGTTTAGAGTGGGGATGTATAATTAAATTCTGCCTAAAAAGTATAATTAGATACAAATCAAATCTTAATAATATAAACAAGATTAAGATGTAGATTTTATAATACTTGGAGAAGCACATTAGTATACTGGTGTACTAATACGTAATTGAATATAAGTCTCATAGTGATCAAATTGTTCAATCATTCATACTAAAATATCAAATATTGTATCATAATTATTTCCATTCAGGACCTAATGGTTAATTATGCTTAGAAGTGAATACCTACATTTAGTATAAAACAAGAAAATGTAAGGTATTAATGCTTAGAGAGACAGTAAAATACATCATTAATGGTAGTTGTAAAACTTTAGAGTATGAATGTACCTAGTTAAACAAATGCTAGTGTACAAAACTAAGTTTGCATTATACAAATTTTCAAAATTAAAGTATTACAACTGATAAGAAGGTACATAGGTATCTAGATAAAATTGTTTTATAGGAACATGAGTCAGTGCTCTGGAACATTGAGTTTGGTTTGGATCTGATGTTTGATTGAAAAATTTAAAAATTAAATGAATAGATTATAATGCTTAAAGACAGGAATTTGGGTTTTATAAATATATTGATTTGCTAAAGACAACAAATATGCCTAATCTAACAAATTTTACTAAATATATACCTACCCTTAGTATATGCTAATTTTATTGTATTGTATTGATAGTTTAGGTTGAACAGTGGTGAATGGTTATTGACGGTAGATAATAAATTTCGAAATAAGATGATAACTTACTGCAGTAAAAAGGGATAGTAGGTGGGGAGCAGGCTCAGGTGGGAAGAAGGGAGTTATAATTGGCTGAAAGGAAATTAAGCAAATTAAACAAGTTTTACAAAAGAAAGAAAGCAGGAAAGTTAATTTTCATTATAAGTAAAATTTACCTCAAGTTGCTGGGGTAAATGTTCAGGAGAAGGGGAAGATAAATTTGCTGTGGATAGGTTTAATTGTGGTGCTTGTGGAAAAGAATGCTGGAAAAATAAAGGCGTAATAAGTCAAATAAAACCCTAAATACACTCGGCGTCAAAAAAATCGCACCTTTTAAAAATCTTGTACAAAAATTCCTAAACCTTATTTAGAGGATAGTGTTAGGTATCATTAGAAAGGTAACAAAAAGGAGTATCAAAAATCAATTAAATTTAAACTTTTGTTTAATTATAATGATACAAAAAACATTAAAATGAAAAAAATAATAAAAATCCTTAATTACGTCCTAAACAACAATCGAAGATTTCCAAAAAAAAAATGTACAAAAAGTGTCTTAAAATTAACTTAAAATCTAGTGTTACCCCCCTTGCCCTGATGACGGCTTCCATGCGGTCGCTCATGGACCTCACCAACTTCAGGAGCTCTTCTTGAGGGACAGGATCCCATTCCTCAATTACCGCGTCTTGGAGTTCCTGTAGAGTCGAAGGAGCTGGATCCCGAGATCGAACCTTCCGTTTAAGATGGTCCCAGAGGTGCTCTATCGGATTCAGATCCGGGCTTCTCGCTGGCCACTGCATCACAGAAATTTGGGTCCTCCGCAGAAAGTCGCTCACGATGGCTGCAGTGTGAGCGCGAGCGTTGTCGTGCATTAATGTTAACCCCTCGCCAAAAAATTCGGCAAAGGGGACCACATGCACTTCCAGGATCTCTGTGACATAGCGGCGAGTAGTCAACGACCCTTGTCCGCGAGCACCTCCCGTCCGGAGACGCAGACAAGGTCGGTTTTGCCGGCAGCCGACATACCACCCCAGAACATGCAGGATCCGCCTCCAAATTCCACCCTGTCCTGGATGCAGGCTTGGGCAAAACGTTCACCCTGACTCCGGTATACCCTTCTCCGTCGGTCGTTGCGGAAAAGACACACTCGCGTCTCGTCTGAGAAGAGAACAGCTCCCCACTGCTCAAGGGTCCAATCGTGCGCTGCAGTAAATTTTGGACCTGTATCAGCTCTGTGGGCTGCTATCTTCTTCTCCTTCAGTCTTTTTCTAATCGTAGAGATACTCACGGTGCGTCTCCGAGCTGCCTGGAGCTGCTGTTGCAACTGAACAGCGTTTGAGAAGCGATTTCTCAAAGTGTATGACACAACGAACCGGTCGTCTCTTTCCGAAGTGCAGCGACGTCTAACGGACCCATGTCTCCTGATATAGCCACCGGTCTCTAAAAAGCGCTGGTATACTCTTCGAACCGAAAAACGGCTCAGATTCAGTAGCCAGGCAACATCACATTGCCGCATCCCTGATTGCAGTAGTGCAACCACTTGAGCGGCCTCATCAGCTGTGGTATTCATCTTCCAGGTGTTTTTTCTTTAGTAAAATGTACAGATGTGTCCTCTTCAACGGTTGAATAGCGAATGACCACGTGTTGACCCTTTTATACCCACAAAGGAAGCGCAACTAACGACTCTCCCGGGTAACAAAATTTGCAAGAAATTTTTGTGACACTATATTTGTTGCTTTAGGTTTTATTTGATAATGAAAAGTAATGTTTTTATTAAGTTCATTAAGTAATCTTTTAAATAAAATCATAATAAATGTGACTGCATCTGCATATCAAAAGTTAATGACATTTGAAAGTGATTTTCTTAGAGGTGCAATTTTTTTGACGCCGAGTGTAGTAACAACAGTAGTAAGATACTAGTATAAAAATTAAAAAGCCAACTAGGTCCAAAGAGAAAAAGGAAAATTATACACAAAATCAGAATATAAGCTAACTTACAGAGCTGTTGTGTAAGGCGAAGGTATCTGCAAATAAAAGTCTCAGTAAAAGCATGTACAAATGAATAGTATCAGAAAAGGGGTAATTTTACGTTTACCTTTCTTAAGGAGCCTTCGTAAACGCAGTTGGAACATTGAAATTTTACGTTTCAAATCATGTTCTGTTAGCTGACAAATTGGGGGTACAATCGAATTAAATGAACTTAAAAGTTGCACCCGCTGTCTAGCTTTTATAATCCTATCCCTGTAGTGGCAATCCGACGAGTCCCACAAACTCGGAAACTTATAAAGCTCCTTTTCGAATGTGGTTCGGAAAAGGGCTTCAACCATAGTGGGAAAACGAAAGATGTATAAGTAAATCAAGAGAAGGAAACAAAAGGAAGTAGGGAAACCAAAGGCGTGTTCGGGTAGCCTGGGCTACGTTCCAAAACATCACCCGGAGTGAGTAGGTGGTGGGGGGAGAGTGGCCGGTTAGGGTGGTCGGAGTGTTGGTTGTTTTAGAACGGCAAGAGTGTTGTCTGCTTTGTTTACATAACCAAATATACAAAAATAATAAGAAAATATATAATTCATCGGCGCGTCCGTTCGCTTTAATGCATGGATTACATTCCTCTGTTTCATCTACGAAAATGCTAAAACTAACAGAATATGAATTCTGTTAAATCGCGGCCTAACCTAGCTTCAGCGGAAATGAAGGCCAATTTTACAATCGTGTCAATTACGATACCTATAATCTTTGGAATTTAAAATTAACTTAGTGTCGACGTTACGAAGCGCATCCTCGCTCTCCGAGATGCACAAATTGTGTGTGAATATGAAATCACAATCACACACAACTTTAAAATCCACACAATTTCCCGCCAAATCCAATCGAGTGAAATTACACCTTGCTATATTATGCGGGTGAGATTCTACTCGATCGAGTGCACTCCGTAGCGTTTTAGGACACGCCACTCCAACACTATCGAGTGCACCCGAAATGTTTTAGGACATACTTCGGGTGACCGAGTGCACTCGGGTGATGTTTTGGAACGTAGCCCAGTGGTGGCGTTTTTAGCATTATCAAAATTGGCGTTGATGTAAAGCGTTCGGTTAGAAGGTTATGAAAGGACATGTCCTTTTTTGGGCCACATATTTTAAACACCACAACTTAATATTTTTTGTATAGAGTTCTTAAAATCTTACACTTTTAAGAAAAAATTAGACCGTTTTAGCACTGCAAATCAGATAAAAAATTAATTGTTTTCAAAACTAACGTTACGTGAAATGGAACAGAATTTGTCAAATAGTGTGTAAAGGAACAACAAAAAAAATCTATGGCACGAATGAGTTTGGCCAAATGGGTGATACCAGAGCCGTAAAAATAGTAAAAAAAGTGATAGCTGACAGCTGACATATGACAACTGACAGTTTAGCAAACAAATTCAAATCTGACTGATTTTTGATTTACTTTTTGCAAATGATAAATAGTTGCAACGATTATCTAATGCATAATCTTATATATCAATATATACAAGAGACGTTAAACCTAAATCGTAACTTACCGGCACCTCTGTCTTATTTAGTCTTGCGTCTGTTATTCTATTAAATATGTAATAAACTGGGTACCACACCTACTTAACACCTGAAGTCGAACACAACATCTGGACTACACATCCCACCGGATGTTCAGTCCCACCCTATTTGATGTTCTCACAACGTATGTGAAATATCCACGGACCAAAAGATGTAAATCTACCATTTTACCATTCGTTCCTAACCGGTAGCTGGTGCATAACTGTTAAGATTATAGGTACCAAGGGAAAGAAAGCTATTAAATATATCCAACAAATATAGGTTTATTAACGTTCACTCATTTTACACACTATGACATCAAAACTGTCTAACTTAGATCAACGACAATATGAGACTATATTATAAGAGGCTAGTTTTGTTGCAACCTTAACACCCTTCCTCAACAAAAACTAGCTGTTAAAATATTAAGTACAAGCACATTATACCTACTAACAAAACATATACTATAAAAAACGAGTAAGAGCAATGAGGCACATCTGCTACCTATAAACCATCGCACAATAACCGAACAATAAACACATATAGGTATTATTTAGTTACACGACATTCAGACCAATCTTTAAACATAAATATTTAAACTGGTCTTTACCTAACCCCTTGGTAAACAGATCGGCTAACTGCTCATTAGTTGGGATATATTCTAATATTAACAGACCATCGCTGATCTTCTGTTTAACAAAATGAAATTTTAAGTCAATATGTTTCAACCTCTTATTTTCACAATTTTTAGCAACTTGAATGGCTGATTGATTGTCAACATATATTTTAAAGTTTTCGGCATGAAGGTTAAGCTCTGAAAGTAGGTTTTGTATCCAACAAGCCTCTGCCACCCCTTTCCCCAAAGCCACGTATTCCGATTCAGTTGAGGAAAGTGATATGCACTGTTGTTTTGAGCAACACCATGACACAGTGCACCCATACACTTTCATCACAAACCCAGAAGTAGACTTTCGATCAGCCTTGTCACCGGCCCAGTCGGCGTCGGTATACCCCAATATTGGCGTGTCCTCTTCATTCTTGAAGAATAACTTATAGTCGACAGTGCCCTTTAAGTATCTCAAGATACGTTTCAGCGCCTTCCATAAGCCTTCACTGGGCGTCGACTGAAATCTTGACAGATAATTTAAGGCAAAGCATATGTCTGGCCTAGATCCTAACATGACATACATAAGACTACCAATCAAACCTCTACACCTTTTGGTTAGTTCATCATCACTCGATTTTTCTGAGCCAAGTTCAATACCCATTTCAATAGGTGTCGCTATTGGGTTGCAATCTTGCATATTATATTTTTTCAGTATATCTTCTATATACCGCTTCTGATTCAATTCTATAGTATCTTCCTTTTTCACTATATTTATACCCAAATATTTTAAATTATTTTCGCCGAGACATTTCATTTCAAACTTAGCTTCCATGGCCATCTGTAGCCTCCTTATATGTTTTGTATGTTTTCCTAGTATAAGTATGTCATCTACATACAAAAGTACATACAACTTTTCACTACTCTTATAGTACAGACAGCAATCAGCTTCACTTCGAAGAAACCCTTCCTTGATCATAAAACTGTTGAACTTATTATTCCACATCTTCGGTGACCTTTTCAATCCATACAACGATCTTTGTAGTTTTAATACCTTATGGCGCTCAAAATTTTCCTTCATACCTTCAGGCATTTTTAAGTACACCTCTTCTTCTATATCTCCATATTAGATCTAACTTAGATCTAATATGGCTTTTACGTTTAACTTAGATCAACGACAATATGAGACTATATTATAAGAGGCTAGTTTTGTTGCAACCTTAACAATAACAGAAAGGATCGATTGTATGCGGTACTCATATTGAATTAAAATAAATCACTCACAAGCGCGGATCCAGCCCTCGTAATAGGTTGTGGTCACAGACACCCGAAAATACATAGAAAACATACAAAACCATTTCCCTGACAAAGATTCATTGTTTTTTTTTTGTATTGTCATCAGCCAATAGTTCCTAAAAGACCTTAAAAGTGTGATGTCACAAGTATTTTTCTTTTTTGTTTGCTTGTGGGTTAAGTGATTCGCGAATGAAAGGGAGATAAAGCTCAAATCCGATTTGATACATTCATGCTCTATCTCCCAGAGTGTAAAATTGGGAAGTGGGATGATGGCAAGGGTGCGCTGGGTGTTATGATGAACAGAAGTGTTGTTAGGAAGGATGGAAGGAAGAAAGGAAGCAAAAAGAAGGGAGAGAGGGTTTCTGACGAACATCACAAGTATATTAGGGTTGTGGGCATGCCCATCGTGCCCACAACGGTGGATCCGCGCTTGACACTCAATATTATGATGCTATTGTTACCCTCTAAAATAGACAAAGATTAGAGTGTAGCTAATTGGCTTTATAGGATAATCAAACATTGTAACTTCTTATGCATATATTACTTAATAAACATGTTATATGATTATTATAAAATAAAACAATGGTTTTTTTGCAATGTTTATTTTAATCAATTCAATTTATTCCAAACAAATAACTGACAATATCTGTATAAAATATCTAGATCAATAAATATGAATGCTTAAATACAAAACTAATTTTATAGTGGACAATAACAATGATTCTTTCTGCCATTTATTTAACTTGAACCTGGTTTAATTTGCACAATGTTTAATCTGGCTTTTTTGCTAATGTTGCTACGAAGGATCACCAACTCCTAGATAAATAATTTTTAACATTGAATTTGTAGCAGACAGTTCCATTATCTGATACATTGTTGATAACAGGAAAAACAAAAGCGAGGCAATGCAATACTGACTATACTTATATTTAAAAAAAATATTACTGTCAATAATCATCAAGAGATGATGATGGCACACTTTTGCTTCCCACATTGTCACAATTAGGCACAAAACAATGGGTTGATGTATCAGAAGTGCGCCTGTAGTCTTGAAGGGTTAAAGTGTTTGAAACAGATTTAACATCAAATGTATCAAAGCTAGGTTGACTAAGGTCAGGAACAGAGCTTGACCTGCTTTCTGATAAGCCGCCTTCGTCATTAAGTTCAGGTCCAATATGTTGGTGAGCTTCGCCAGCATGCATTACAAGCACGAGCATTAATGGGAACCTAAAAATGATCAGTTTTATTAGACTTTACTATAGACATAAACATAAAATAAATGCAATATTGCTTTTTTGCTTAAATGGTCAATAAGAGGTGCTTCATTCTAGAACAAGTAGGTATAGTAAGTGTAAGAATATGAATAAAATTGATTAAAATAATATTATGTTATAGTGAATTAATGCAATGATTTATATAAGGATGCTGATAAAATAAAACTTACCAGATGTGGGTTAATTATAGTTACTATAAAATGTATTCAGCCGTCCCAATGTGTCATCATCATCATCATCATTTCAGCCAAGAGACACCCACAGCTGGACATAGGCCTATAGGCATAGGCACATAGACAATGTGTACATAATGGCAATGATTGTCAGCCTATTTGCCTTGATATTGATATTCTACAACATATACAAACTGACTGGTGCCCTATTTGTCAGTCTCCAATATTGCATCGACCTCTGATAGTTAATTCCAATTACAAAAGTTCAAAGCACTCTTGGCATAGATGATTTCCATCTACTACCTGAAATATAGGTTATTAAGAGGTCAATTAAAAGAAAAAGCTAATAGAATTGCAAATAAATTAAGTTTTTGTTTACTATGACATTACCTCACGCATGTTCAGTCCATTTTTCAATAATGGATAAATATAGTCTTGGCTCATATCCATTACATTGTAATGATAATGTTGATTTGAAACATTAATATTACAGATAGTGCAGTGTGCCATAGTGCAAATTGCCTGAAAAAGCTTATAAGCATTAGGTAATAAAAAACTATAAATTATCTTTAATTTATTATTTGATATAACATACTTTCTATGTTGGCTCGTATGATGGCTCAATTTGTATTTTGTAGTATCGGCAATACTCACATTCAATTTTCGTTCAGGGTAACAGGTTATAAAATCAAACGGTATCCAAATCAAAAAGATCTGTGAGAAAGCCAAATATATATCCAGTTCATGTACGAAATCGAGAAGTCCATAAAGAATAGCTAGGTATGTCTAAAAGAGCATTAAAATCACCAAAACGGAAAACACAAAACAACCACCAAACTAACAACCACAACAACAAACCTTAATTATTTAATTACCCTCAAACATTTTTTGACATTGACAACAACGCGACGTCAAAATGTTTTTTTTTACTGTGCTTACATGCTATAAAATTCGTGCAGTGTTGCTGCTATAATAAGAAAATAACGAATACTCAAATTCAATTTTTGAAAAAATGCAGGGGTCTACAATTTTTATTTTTGTGGTTTTACTTTCTTTTCATAAAGTTTAACCCTTCCCTGAAAGTTGAAGTTGTTTAGAAACTTAAAGGACATGTCCTTTTTTAGGCCACATATTTATACACCACAACTTAATATTTTTTGTATAGAGTTCTTAAAATCTTACACTTTTAAGAAAAAATTAGACCGTTTTAGCCCTGCAAATCAGAGAAAAAATTAATTGTTTTCAAAACTAACGTTACGTGAAATGGATCAGAATTTGTCAAATAGTGTGTAAAGGAACAACAAAAAAAATCTATGGCGCGAATGAGTTTGGCCAAATGGGTGATACCAGAGCCGTAAAAATAGTAAAAAAAGTGATAGCTGACAGCTGACATATGACAACTGACAGTTTAGCAAACAAATTCAAATCTGACTGATTTTTGATTTACAATTGCCACATATTAAAAAAGAAGAAGATTTTTGATTTACTTTTTGCAAATGATAAATACCCTGCGTTCCAGATAAAGCACTGCTACTTTCTGAGGCTAACATCTGATGTTAGCCTCGTTTTGCGTTTCTTTTAAGAAATGTTGACATTTTTAGCCGCGCTAATTGTTACAAATGAAACGCAAGGTACTAATTTTTCGTGCTGAATTTTGACACCTAACTTAATTAGTCCAGCCACTTAAAATTTTTTATAATATAAATCAGAATTGGCTAATACTACAAATATCTTTCAATAATTTTTTTAAATCCGCTGAAAGTCCTATTTGATTCATGAAAAAAAGATTCCAAATGTCAAATTTGAAAGCTGTCAAAAAGTGGTATCAGAGGACCCATCTATTAAGATGGGTATTTGATGCTAGCATTTCGTGTTAAAAATGCTTAAATGAAACGCATGACAACCAGCAAGAAAAACTAGCATCACCGGCTAATGGAACGCAGAGATGCTAAAAATGTTGGTATTTATGGCTAAAAATGCTTATCTGGAACGGGCCGATAGTTGCAACGATTATCTAATGCATAATCTTATATATCAATATATACAAGAGACGTTAAACCTGTCGTGACGTTTATGTTAAATACAAATATTAAGGGTATGTGTAACTGTAAAACATAACGTCTAGACATAAGTTAACCGTATACAGATCACCGTTAGATATGACCTCACTCAATACAAACTCATACTATGAAGGTGTAAACACCCCAGGCTAACCTTCCATTCATACTCAAATAAGTAAAGGTGCAAGCCCAACATGGCTCACCTTAACCGATCGCCCTGCCCACTTGCTCTTGTGTAAGTACCTCAGACTCTAGGGAGCCACGAATGGCGCTGGAGCCGAGCTTCAGCCTTCTCCCCACTGGGCACGACTAATACGGTTCTCTCGGGAGCCACTAGTGGCGCAGACGCCGAGATCTGACTTGTCCCCACTGAGAACGACCGCAACGGGACCACTGTCCCTATATGGACCTCCACACACACCCCTACAGTCCACCCAAACCACCATAAGCCTTCATTAAGGCTTCGTGCCCAAACACCAAGAGCCCGGCAAAGCGATTTACACTGACACGGAAAATTGATTATCATATCTAACGATTGCTGCTCAACAGAGTAATTAATACATGTTAATCTACTCACCTGGGCAGCCAACATAACCGCAGAAGGCTAGCCATGAACGAATCTTGGCTCCTGCTTGCGGTAAAACTATTCTCACTCCTTTTCCGCGCCTTATTCACAGTGCTTCGCAAGCACACCGCCAGAACCAGCTTCGATTTCTGACTACCCACACTTTTCTCCCCCTCACCAACTATCAAAACCATAGACACAAAATTACTTATAGAGTACTAACGTCATATCGATAACAATAACGATATTTATAAATTACAGTATTTTAATACTTACGGTTGGTACTAATACACTGAGTTCGCGATCTCCGCGACACTCCCGAAGGCGAGAGAAGATTACATCAAAACCACCAATTGGCGCGTCCACTCGGCTATTTTCTGCTTAGCCCGAATGGCAGCTTCCCGCTTGGGTCTTGATTCATCCATCACTTCTTCAGTAGGTGGTACTAAAACCTCCTCTACAACTCCTACCTCTTCAGAGTCTAGTAGAGGTTCTTCCACTGACTGTAGTGGTGCTTCATCGGGTTCACCAATCGGTGCGACAGGTGCCTCATTGTTACTATATGTCCTCTTGCAAGTCATCTGCATCAATAAAATCATGTACCCTATCACAAGGGTCCTGCATAAGTTCATCGATCAGGGGTGGGGATAGACTTGCAATGTCTCCTGTATTTTGATACTGAGGCTCTCCTCCTTGATCATCATCAGCTTCCAGAGGGTACAAATGTGCTATGGATCTAGTAAATTCTCTTTCACCAATCTTCACTCGAGCTACTCGACATTGACCATCTGCACCCTCCAAAAGAGAAGATATCTTTCCCACCTTCCAGTTTTCTCTATTCCTTGAGTCATCTTTTAGCTGGACAATATCACCGATTTGAGGCATTTGGTTAGACTTAACTCTTGGCTGCTTGCAAGAATGTCTATACCTTTCTCGCAAGCTAGTGAGATATCGACCAATAAACATTTCTTTGAAATCGTTTAGCACCGCATATCCCTTCCTCCAGCTCCTAAGTAAATCAACTTTAATAGCCGTCTCACTACCAGACAAATCACTGCTAGGAACTAGTCCCACGCATCTCCCTAAAGATAAGAAGTCCGCAGGTTTCAGGACATGTTCAGGCTCTGCACCTACTGATGTAAGAGGTCGTGAATTTATAACAGCTTCTACTTCTTTCAAGATCGTTAGCAACTGGTGGTCACTTAGTAGATGTTTACCCCGAGTCCGTTTTAAACAATTTTTCACTAATGCTACTAGCCTTTCATAGAAGCCACCATGCCAAGGTGCTAACTGTGGTATAAACTTCCATTGCACATTGTTTTCCTTGCAATATGGTGCTGACATGACTTCTGATACCAATTTGAAATACAGAGCATTGTCCGATACAACCTTCTTTGGTAGACCTCTCGCTGCTATACATCTTCGTAGAGCAAGAAGACACTCCACCGCGGTAAGATCATTGACAATTTCTAGATGTACAGCACGTATTGCCAAACAGGTAAATAGACAAATCCATCTTTTCTGTTTTCCCATGCCTGTATCAACATACAATGGTCCTAGATAATCCACTCCCACATATGTAAATGGGGTACTATAGTTTACTCTTTCAGATGGTAAGTCAGGTACTGGTGGTAACTTGTATGGTCCTCCGCCATGTTTAACACATTGTAGACATCTTCGCAACACTTTCTGCACCTGAGCTCTACCCTGTGGGATCCAGTATTTCTGTCTCAAAATACTCAAAGTATGTGACACACCAACATGGAAGTTCTCTACGTGTACCTTCTGTATTATTTCCTTGGTAAAGTTGCTATCTTTGGGAATCAAAATTGGATGCTTCATATCATACGGCCAGTTAGTATTTCTCATGCGCCCTTTGCATCTTAATACGCCATCTACATCCATGAACAGTCCAAGATTTATAGTCAAGTGGGTCTTTTTACCAGACACTTCATCAGGGAAGTATTCCATCTGCAACTTTTTTACAATTGACACACTCTCTTCAGACTTATCCATATTCCTGTCTTCACTGTCGTCACAATCTATTACCATGGCATCCGGGTCAGCTGATGTACCCGGGACCTCCCCAGACGAAAAAAGAATGTGAAGAATGTCAGATTGACTACTAATAGGCCAATACTTATCTTCTTTACCCAGAAAATCTGGACCATAGAACCAAAGTTCCTGTTCTTGAGCCCAACGCTCCGGTCTTGTAGCAACATCAGCTGGATTTAATTTGGTATTCACATAACACCGTTTTACTTCTTTGTTCTTCTTTATTTCGTTTACACGTCGTTGAACAAAGGGCGGCAGTAGCTTATTAGACATCATCCATGCTAGTACTACTTTACTATCAGTCCACAGAACTTGTTGTGATATTTTTAAGTCTAAGTTATCATGAACATATTTAAGCAGTCTACTGCCTATGAGACAAGCTAGAAGCTCTAGCCTTGGTATCTTTAAATCCTCTTTGTCCTGGATTGGAGTTATTCTTGACTTAGACATCAAGAAAGCAGATTTAATTGCTGTTGGACTGATAATTCGTAAATAGACTACCGCAGCATAGGCATTCTTTGAAGCATCACAGAAACAATGCAATTCATAATCAAACACTCCATTGGGCATTGATGTACCAACATAACGTGGTATTGCCACATCTTTTACTGATTTCAAGTTCTCTATGATATTCAACCATCTATGCTGTAGTTCCTCTGGAATAGGTGTCTCCCATTTCAGTTTAAGTACACAGAGTTCCTGAAATATTAACTTTGCTGGTAAAATAACCGGAGACACAAAACCACAAGGGTCATACAAGCGAGCAAGTATTCGTAGTATATCTTTCTTCGTGTAAATCCCACTGTCAGATATGTCAGAAAAAAGTTTCTTAGTTTCATTATATAAGTAAAGAGCTCTATCTTCGGAATCTACTGATAATAAAAGATTGTCTACATAATACTTGTCTGCTACTTCTGTAAGAAGATTCTTGTTCGTCATTGCTATGTGATAACGGATAGCTGCCGTTAACAAAAACGGACTGGAAATTATGCCAAATGGTACTCTGCAAAACCTAAGATGCACCAGATTGTTTTCAGTCAACTCCTTTGAAGGATCTTTGAGCCATAAGAACCTGGTGACATCTCTATCTTCCTTTTGCAAACCAAATTGCAGGAAAGCCTTTTCAATATCTGCAGTAATACTTAATTTCCCGGTGCGAAATTTCGTAGTAACAGCCCTGTAAGGTTTTCTAACATAGAAGGTCCACTGTAAAGACATTCATTAAGGCTCTTCTCACCTTTCATTTTTGCCGATCCATCATAAACAAGACGTCCTTTCTTACCAATTTGTTTAACCATATGATGGGGTAAGTAATGTATAGGTGGTTCAACTTGACAAGATGGTGATGTTTGTTGTTCAACTACTTCAATGATGCCCGCCTCAAGTTGTTCCTCCAGAATTGCATTATACTCTATTAGCATGTCCGGTTCTAAACGCTTGAGTAAACCTTTAAGTCTTCCATATGCAAGACCATAATTAGTAGGTAGCTCGGGAGGATATATTATCCAAGGCCACTTTACCTCATATCTTTCATTTGCATTTATTGTGGTCTGGTTAAAGTATTTAACAGTTTGGTCTTCACGTGTTGTTTTTGGAGAGTCTACAATTCCAATACTTTCAAGAGACCACATGAACCCTATATCAATGTCTCTAAGTGGCAAATCAGGTTCAGTAAAATATGAGCAACCTGGCTGATGACAATAATAATAATAATAATAATAATAATAATATTTTTATTTCTTCTCTCTCACAATAGGTAGGTTACAATATAATTAAAATCTACAGTAGCGGTTTACATTAATATGTGAGAGAGACTGGTGTCTGTACTAGGAGACCTGTATTACAGATTACCAGCCTCTCCCGCCACGGACCAGGTGGAAACAGGTAAGTAGCGTGCGTCCATGTGAGTCATAATCATAATGCAAAGTGAGTACACTTTGCACATGGCCCACCCAACACCGTTTTACAGTTTGATCTATTAAGTCTCTGTGTGAGAGTATGTGTGTGTATGTATATATGTGTGTGTGTATATATATGTGTGTGTGTGTATGTGTATTTATGTGCGTGTGTGTTTGATTTCATTGCGTAATAGATTGACAAAACCTCGTACTAGATATAGTTAATGAAAAAAAAAAATTATATATATAATTTATAGTTTAGGATAGAATTTTCAGGAGGTTCTCAGTCTCATCATAATTCTGGGATTTAAGCCAAGCAGTAGTAATTTTTTTGCAGCAAGACTTTGTCAGGGGATAAATTGCTATCTTTTCATTTACTTTATTATAAAGATAGCTTCCTAAAAATCCAAAGAATCGTTTTGAAAAAACCGTAGAAGGAAAGAAATTGCAAGAACATACTTTATGTTTCAAACGTTTGTTCTCAATTATAAGGGGGTCATAATTAATGGAAGAGTGTTGTTTTAAAATTGTATTTAGGATGAATAATTGCCGAATGGTCAGGACATCAAAAGCCAAGTAAAGGTCTTTTGTAGGAAAGAGGAATGGAAGAAACATGCTAACCTTTAGAACGGCTCTTTGAGCTCTTTCTAGTTTTAATAGCCTGGTTTTGCACGAACCACCCCATACCGTTATACAATAGCTTAATATAGACTGACATAAGGCAAGATAGACTAACTTGATAATATTTATATCAGAAACATGACGAATATTCTTAAAAATGTATATAAGCTTACGTGTTCTAGAAGATAAAAGATCAATGTGGGCGTTAAAGGTCAGATTGTTATCTATTACAACGCCCAAGTATTTTATACTGGAAACAAGAGCTAGCTGATCACAGTTACAAATAGCACCGGGCGAACAGAAGTGTGCTTTAATAAGATAATTGTCGTGGACTGACATCGGGGAGTTTTTAATAGAGAAAGGTATGAATTTAGTTTTTCCCACATTTAAAATCAAGGAGTTGTGGATAAGCCAAGAACAAACTATATTAAAACCTAATTGTGCGTTGGTATAAGCTTCCTCCCATGTGTCTCCATCAAAAATTAGTGCAGTGTCGTCTGCGAATGTTACAATTTTGCCTTTGTCTAATTGCAGATTGCATAGGTCGTTTATAAAGGCAAGAAACAGTGTGGGACCCAGAACACTGCCCTGCGGTACGCCGTAGGTTATGGGTTGATCGCCACTGGTCACATCTCCAACCCTGACTCTTTGTTGTCTATTAGATAAATAATCTGAGAATAATTTGTGTTGAGTATGTCGTACACCTAATCTCTCCAGTTTATCCAATAGAAGCGGAACAGAGACTGTGTCAAATGCCTTTGCTAAATCCAAAAAGATACCTATTACTTTCTTTCGTTTATCAAGTTTGGAGACGATGTGATCAGTAAGCTCATGAACAGCATCACTGGTCGATATACCGTCTCTAAATCCAAATTGTGAGCGTGAAATTAAATTTTGTGATTCTAAATAATTGACAAGCCGTTTATTTATGAGTTTTTCTGCTATTTTTGATATGGTAGAAAGTATTGCGATAGGTCTATAATTATTGACACAACCTCTGTCTCCGCTCTTAAAGATAGGAATTATTTCTGCAAGTTTGAGTTCCGAGGGAAACACCCCGTGAGACAACATAAGATTGAATACGTGAACCAGTGGAGGAGCTAGGATATGGATATATCTTTTTAGAAAGTATCCAGAGATGTTGTCATGACCAGCTGTGTTATCTTTCTTTAAATTCAAAATGCAATTCCGTACTTCCTGTTCATCAGTTGGTATGAGAACAAGAGAAGAGGAATGAGGAGCTATGCATGCTTTTTTATTATGCAATGAGCCATAGTTTTTTTCAGCTAGTTTCTTCCCAATTGTTGCAAAGAAGGTGTTGATTTCGTTGGCTGATTTTAAGGGGTCCGAGGGCGAGATTAAATCAGCAGCAGGGTTATACGTTTTTGTAGAGTGAGTTACCTGTTTGACAGTATCCCATAGCTTTTTGTTACTTATTTTCGCTGCCGTTTGAATTTTGTTTTTATCGTAATCTCTTTTTACTTTTTTCAATAACCAGTTACAAAAATTCCTATACCTTTTATATGTAGTTTGTATGATTTCATTATTAGGGTTTTTTTTTAGTTTTTGGTGAAGCCGATCTCGGTTTTTCATGCATTTTAAAAGGCCTATTGTTATCCACGGTTTTTTTATTCTCTTGCGATTTGGATTACATAGTATGTGTGTATTAGATTTTATTATAGAGTTCAAGCTAGTTATAAATAGGGATATGGCTATATCTGCGTCAGATGTTTCGAAAATGGAATCAAAATTAAGGTTCATCGTTTCATTGTCCATTGTCACATAATCAATTTTTCTAATGGATGACGTTACGTAAGACTTATTAACCTGTTGTTCTAATATCAAAATTTGCGAATCGTGGTCAGTTACTGATGTTTCCGCTACGTAACAATAGGCGGGACAATTAGACTTCAACATGACATGATCCAAACAGGTTTTGCTGTGCGTTGGTAAGAGGTGTGCAGGTAAGATACCATGTGCAGCTAATAAATTTAGGTAGGTGGAAGAATTAGGATCACTATTATTTGGACTTATGTCAATGTTAATATCGCCTACAATAATGATATTCTGGTACATAAGACCAGAGAGAAGATCATTTAGTGACTGTATAAAGGGATCAATGTCTTTGTAACCAGGAGGTCTATAAATCGCAACTACCACAGTACTAGAGTCTATTTTAATCAATAAACAGTTGGCATCTTTTAGATTAGGTTCCAGTGTATTTACATTGATGTTATTTTTATAATAAACTATTACACCTTCATTTTGTGTAGAGTTCTTTTCAGTACGCACACTGTTATATCCATTAATTGAAGGGTTATTCGGCGCATGTCTTAACCAGCATTCAGTAGCAACAATCAGATCCCAATCAGTCTTAGATCTATCTAAAAGTGTTAATAGGCTGCAAAAGTTACGATTTATGCTTCGTATATTTTGGTGAATGATCTTAAGACTCGTGTTGGGTTTAGTTATCAGATTACAACACTGGTCTATTTCACAGTTGGAGGACTGCGCGATAACAAAATCATCCAAGTCGCTATTAATTATATTTATGTTATCTATTTTGGAAAGACATATTTTAAGCAGGTGATTTTCAATATGTAGTGATGCATGAGGTACATCAACTCAAAAAAATGCACTGTAAGAATAGCCCTGTAAGAAATTTTCGATATGTGTATGAGTAGAACGAGATATGATGTTTGTTGTGTTAAAACAGTTTGGCTGATAGTTGTGAGTAGTTTTGTCCAATAAGAAATAAGTGTAATATGAGAATGTGTATTGGATTTGAGATGTGACGTGAATAGAAGTGTGTATGTTGATTGTGTTCTTATATAATAAAAGTTTACAAAAATAAATGAGCCAAAAAAATAAGTACAAAATAGTGGAACTAATTCTAGTCATTTCGAAAGCAGTTTCTTCAGATCTTGCTCGCAATCAATACGAATAGCGGATGAGTCCTGCGATTTTCTTACAAAATTTTTTCCATATGAACTCCAGGTACTATGATAGTTATTATCCTTGATAAATTGTCTAGCATGAAACGCGATTTTTTTACCAAGGCTTGTTAATGACTCATCAACATATACTGGTCTTGGTGGACCTAATAGCTTCAAGTGGGAGGTATTCAATTTGTTGTTCTTATTTGTTTTATTGTAGGATCTGCATTGTTTAAGAAATCCATCTTTACATGAGGTTGTTGTAAAGTTTACTAAAATATGGTTAGTTAATTCGTTTTTAGTTTTAAGACGGTAAATATCCTGAATGTCACTATCTGATACAGATTGTTCAATTACCTCTCCCATCTGTTTCACCATACTTCGCAATAATATTTTGTTTTCTAAATTTTGTTTCGGAATATTTCGAATTTCAATTGTGGAAGCGCGAGATTTTCTCTCCAGTTGCTCTATTTTGTTCTCTAGTCCCTCAATTTTCAATTCATAATCCTTGTTTGATCCCTCGAGTTTTGAGATTTTTTCTAATACCTCGTCATATTTAGATGATAGAAAGTCTAAGCTTTTTTGAATGTCGGTGTTTTGATTTTTTATAGTAAGTATAGACTCATTAAGCTTCTCTAATTTAGAGTTATGCTGGGCTTCAAAAGCGGAGAACATTTGCTTAATTTGCCATAAAATTGACTCCTTTTCAGGCGTTTTCCGATCGGTATTACTTAACTTTCGTTTAGTTCTGCGAGATGTCAAGTCATCAAACTCATGAGATGACATATTTAATTGAGGGTCGGAGACACAGCTTGTTAGGGCAGTGGTAAGTGGATCTGTATGAACCGGCGTTTGGGGTGGAGTGCGTTGTACCGACATTGTTGTATTTAGATTGTAAGGTCGAAATAGCTTTACGTAGTATGCCTGTTGAACGGTGTACCTACACGTAATAATAATGGCTGCCAAGCCGGCTGCGTGTGCGCTGCGTCGAATGACTCACTAACCTCCTTGCTGATTCTGCGCTCCTGGTAGATTCGCTCAATTTTACACACTGTTTATTTGAATATTAATTGAAATTTGAATATAAAAACAAAACGTAGCGATTTGCAATGCACGCGACCGTTCTCCACGGGGGTCCGGGCGGAAGAGGCGGAAGACAATGACAATAAGTAATTACTGACAGCGCATGTTCGTCTGTGTACTCCGACATATACCCAGAAATCAACCAGCCGAAATCAGAGTTCACAAGGTAAACATGATTTCTCAACTTTATATGCCCTTCTCTCATAAATGAAAAGTAAAAATCGTTGCCAATAAGTAGGTCAATTGCATCACCTGCCGTATTATCACCTGCAAGGAAGTCTATCATATGGCAACTATCAATTTTTGCAACAGGTAGTTTCTCTATGATATGCGGAACTAAGTTAACTCGTATTTTCCTTATGATTCCTCTTTTTGTAGAAACAATAACTTCTGCCGAAGGTGGGCCGCCTCCTCCCCCGTTTTTGCTCTCGCCGCGACGAGCGTGTCGTCGGCGAAGCAAACGACCTTCGTTCGTGGCAGAAGGTCGCCTCGCAGAACCCAGTTGTACCCCAGGTTCCATAACAGAGGACCTAGTACGGAACCCTGGGGCACACCCGCCGCCATTGTCCACGTGTGGACGCGCCCATCCGGCCCCTCGTAGAGAATGGACCTGCCTTGCAGGTAATCCTCCACGAGGGCGCGGAGGTACGGAGGCACCCGGTGGAAGCGGAGTGCCTCCTTTATGCACTCGTGGGGCAGGCTGTTGAATGCGTTGCGGATGTCAAGAGACACCGCAACAACAGTGTCCCCACGAGCTGTGGCCTCCTCAGTCCACCCCTTAAGGAGAGCCACCGCATCCACCGTGGACCGGCCGGTGCGGAAGCCGAACTGGTTTTCAGCCGAGTCCGGCCCCCGGTCCTCTAGGTGCTCGACGATGCGGGAAGCGAGAATCTTCTCGAAAAACTTCCCAGCCTCGTCGAGCAGCACCACTGGCCGATACCCAGTCGGTGAATCCGCTGGGCGACTCTCCTTCCTCAACAGGCAGAGTCTGCCCGCTTTCCATCGACTGGGGAAGCGGCCCGAGGCGATACATAAGTCAAGCACCGCCCGGAACCGCTCCTCGAGGTGTCCCAGGGCGAGGGCCAGAACCCTGCTAGGGACACCATCCGGTCCCGGCGCCTTGTTTTTGCGCCGGAACCGGTCCCTCACCGTGTCGAATTCCACGTTCGACACGGGAGGGATCGCGGCAGCCACCTCCACCGGAGGAGTGTCCGGGGGGACCATTCTGGGGGGCTGGAACGGACCGGGATCGGGGAACAGAGTCCCTAGCACCCGATCCAGCAGCCCCCTGTCCATAGCGGAGGTAGGGGGAGCGGAAGCTTTCGATTTCCCCCTCACCATCCGGTACGGACGCCCCCACGAATCATCATCCAGAAGCCGTATGAACGACTCCCTGGACTCCTCCTTGGCCCTGCAGATTTGATTCCGTAGGGCCTTCTTGGCTGCCGCATACACCCGACGAAGCTCAGCTTCCTCGTCAGGTGTAGTTCTGGCGCGCCTACGACAACGCACGTAGGCGCGCCTGGCCCTCATGCTGGTGGTACGCAGGTCCGCAATCTCCTGCGTCCACCAGTACACCTGCCCCCTTTCGGGGCAGGCCTGCGCCCTTGGCATGGCGGCTTGGCAGACGACCTTCATGTCTTCTGCGAAGAGATCCGCCATGCCGTCGACATCCCCGGCGAGGTGGGGCGGCACTTCAGCCCACGCCCGCACCATCGCCGCCTCCTCCGCCACGTCCAGGCGAAGCTTGGTGAGCGCCCATCGCGGAAAGGCGCTCACCGCGGAGCCCCTGCGGTTTGGGGCGCCTGGGGATGCCGTGGAGACCTCGTATTGGACATACAGGTGGTCCGATAGAGTTTCCACATCTTCCTCCACTCGCCAGTCGTTGATTCGACGGGCGAGGGAGGGGGTAGCAAACGTCAAGTCCACCACGGACGTGCCCTGCACCCGGACGCAGGTAGGGGTGGAGCCCCTATTCAAAATCTGGAGCCCCAGGGACAGAACCCAAGACTCCAGATCTCCACCCCTCGCGCTAGTGCGGGAGGACCCCCATGCAGTAGACCACGCATTGAAGTCCCCCGCAACTAGCACCGGTACCGGGGCCGTCCTACGGACGACCCCCTGTAGCGCAGCCAGGAAGACTGTGAAGTCCGCCCGGCTGCGATTGGGGGAGAAATAGGTTGAAACAACCAACATTCCCCCCCACATGGCGGCAACGTAACCAGTGCCCCTCTCTCTTAAAATGAGAGAGGGGGCTGTGCCACGCGCCGCCCTCATTATGGCGGCGGTACTATCCGTCGCCACCAACCAATTTGGCGACTGTGGCGGAACGTAGTACGGTTCCTACACAATCGCAAAATCCACACCCCACTCCGCCGCGGTCTGACATAGGAGGTCCTGTGCCGCGGCGCAGTGGTTCAAATTAGCCTGGAGGAGCTTAATGGGACCACTAGACATTGATGATCTCCATGGGCTCCTCCTGGGCCGTCGTTGCGGCCGGTGCTGCCTGTGGTGCCGGGCTCTTCGGGGTCACGGTCAGTTTCACTGGGGCCAAACGGCCCCTGACTGGCGGGGGGCTGCAGTTCATGCCCCCCATCCTGTGGTAGGCCGGCCTCTTGGCGTCTGCACAGACGGCGCAATTTAGCGCCGCCATGCAGTCTACCGCCTTATGTCCGTCGGAGCCGCAGCGGAAACACAATCCGCTGCGATCCTTGGCAGAGGGGCACCGCTGAATGGGGTGCCCCAGGCCCATGCAGCGGAAGCACCGCATGGGCTTTTGCTCCAGAAGATGGATGTACGCAGAGCTCCATCCAACTTCGAGCCGACCAGTATCAGCTAGGCGCCGCGCTGCCTCTACAGGCACCGAGGCAAAGGCCGCCCCGACACCCCGTACCCCAGTATGCACGCGGCCCACTTTTATGTGGTGGGCCGGGCAGCCACCGGCTTGTGCCAACACTTGACACAGCTCTTCAGCGGACACTGAGTCGTCTAAACCAACGACTCGGATGTCCGCTGTTTTTACAGGACGCGACACTTTCGCCGCGTCCCCTAGCGCCTCCCCTAGCTTGGCGGCCAGCGTGTCGGCTTGGGACGGGGATGTCTCTTTAGGGAGCTCGATAATTCGAGCTCCGGTAATACCCGTTCTGAATTTGGCAGGCCCTATTCCTAGAGCGCCAAGGCTGACGTAGGCTTTGGCCTTGGCGATGGCCTCGCTATAGGTGAGGCCCTTCGCCACCGCCTCCGGTTTGAGGGCCAGTACCACTACCAGAGAACGTGGTGCCTTGGGCAGTTTAGGTATTTTTTGCGCCACGGTGGTCCTCTTGGGCACCGTTACGTCCACTGCCGGCTTTTTCCGGCCACGCTTGGTAACAACGGTCCAGGGATCCTCGACCGTTGCCGTGCTTGCCGCGACCCCAGAGGTAGAGGGGACCGCCGCAGATTTCTTTTTCACCAATCTTGCTTCTTTCGGCATATTGGCCGGTGGGGCAAGAGTGGTATTGGCCATCATCGTTTTTGCTGACCGCTGCGATTGAGGCTGCGGCTGCGGCTGTCTTGCGCGATCCGACGCTAGCGGTGGCCTTCGAATCGGGGCCGGCATTAAGCGCCCATCTATTTCAAGGCCCTCTAGGCGGGCCGAAACCATTGTGCCCACTTGGGCCAGCAATTCCCGCTGAAGGAATTCAATACTCTCCAAGAATTCCCTCTTGGAGATTCCCTCAGCGGGGTTATCCCTGGCCGTCTGAGCCGCCGGCAGCTTCACCTCTGGAAGCTCCTCAAAATCGGCTTCCTCGGAATCAACGGCCTCCGGTTCGACGTCCGATATAATCGTGGGGGGCGCAACAATACCACGGCCCCTAGGGCGCTCGGACCCCCGCTCCGAGAAGTCCCGACGAAGGGCCTTCATCTCACCTTCAATGGCGTCCAGCTGACCCCGGAGCCTCTTGTTGTCGGCTTGAAGCCGACGCACCTCTTCCGAGGGTTTCTTGGACGCCAGGGTGCGGACAATCTCTAGGAGAGAGTCGGAGGCGTCCTTAATTTCTTTCACGTAAGTCCCCTTTAAGTTCCGGGACTTACGTGTTACTCCTAATAGCGCCTGCACGCTCTCCTCGGCCTTGCTGCAAAGGAGCTCAGAAGTGGGCTCAGGAGAGTGCTTCCCTTTGCCTTTCCGCTTTTTTCCGGGGGCCTCTGCAACCACCGGCTCCTCGTCAGATTCCGACTCAGTATCGGCCTCCAGCTTTTGTATCTCCCGCCTAGTCTGGGAGAGCCCGACGCCGTGCACTAGGCCTCCTCTGCCCCCTTTAGTACGGGCGACCTTGGGAGCGTACGGCGCCGTTACTACCTCTTCTGTCTCGGTTGTTACATCTAGGTCCGTAGCTAAGGGATCCTGGAAGAAACGGCTATAATTTGGCCTCTTCCTTCCACTAGCCCGCGGTAGCGAGATATCCGCATCCGACAATATTGATTTCCCGCTAGTAATGTCTCTATAGGCGGAACAAGATTTCCCTGCATTATTGCAGCTCCGACGGGGCGTTGCTTCCCCAGCGTTGGACAGCGGCAAAACCGGGGACATCACCCCACCAACTGCCTTCGCTACACCGCCATTGACCGGCGATCGGCTCTTTTCCGTCCGCGAGACCGGAGCCCTAACGGTCCCCCTCTCATCTGCACCGTCCGTCTCGGACATGATGTCCGAGTCGGACATGGTCCAATCGTGGGCCCAGCCCAGCAGAGATTCTGTCGGCGAAAACAGAGCAAAATCTGTCTTCAGTCTAACAACACCTTTATGAAAAAAAATAAAAATCAAAGTATTGGCTGTATGGGCATAGCACCCTTTGCCACCGACAACAACAAAAAAAAAACAAATAAAAAATGAAACTAACCTAAATTATCTAACATAAACTTATTCATTCTATATCTATGAACATAAACAAAAGTGGTCTGTGATATATACAATGGCCAACTTAGATAAAGAATGAATAGATAGGACGTGACCGTATACCCGTAATAGTGCTAACAGACGATCCGATTTGGTTGGATCCAACGTGATCCAACCAAATGAGGAGCCGACGCGCCTACAGACGGTCCGACGCGGTTGGCAATCCAACATTAGGGATGCCCTAAAAAGTATTATGTACCTATATCGATATCGATACAAAATACTATTTTGGCCAATACAAAAACATGATTTGTCTTTGCGAAACTCAAATAAATTAACACCTTTTGTTAATATTTTATAAAGTTTATAAAATTTGTTTATAAAGAATAATTAAATAGGTACAGATAGATTTCATGGTTGTCCTTAATTTTTTGAGGTAATGTTTGTTAGAAATATTTATTTCCTGTGATCCGACTCTATCGATCGGTATCATAAAAATCCCGATCCAGGCAGGTGATTATTTAGCAGTCTTTGAATGCGGTTGGATTTGTTTTTGAATTTAAAATTATGAATTCTTTCCGCAAAGTTATATCTACGGTATTTAATGTACTTTTCTTCCATGTGGCATCGCCGTCGGTTGCCTTGTATTGTATCACTGAATAGGACCATTCGTTCCATTCGTTTGGGAACTATGAAGCCACAGCCAGACATCCAGCCAGATACACAGACACACAGATACCTAAAATAAGACCTATACCTATAGATTAAAAAATTATCGTACTCGTAAAAATATTGTAAGAAAAGTATCAATACTTCAAATTCAAAGTGTAGAGTATTTCAACGTCAGTCAGTGACTTGAAAACAGCAACAAATTAAGTAGGTGTGTATAAACAATAATAAAAAAGCATCTGTAAATTCACAAATTAAAGTTTATTATATTAGGTAGGTACTCATAAATAGGGTTATGTCTGTTATTGATTATATAAATAATCAACTAGCAAGATGTACAGTAAGCTCCTATTCAAGCTTTACATTGACACTACGAATACCGCCACTATTACAAGGGACATAAGAACGATCCCAAGGTCAAATAGCTTGACAAAGAGCTTACTGTACAATGCGTAACTAAACGTGCGAAAATAAATAAATAATGAAACATGGTTGCCCTGTTAAAACACAAACAAAAGTAAAACAACATTTTTGCAACATATTTTTTTCTCTACTTTGTGGTTTGGCAGGACAGCAGTCGAGTCATTTTAGTTTACTAAATTATTAATTTATTACTTTAAGCACACATAATTAAATTAAACCACAAAGTATCGATACTTTTGTCTTTTGTCGTGTCCCTACTTGTCGGATGAGCGATCGGGCCGTCGAGCATCCAACAAGCTAATAATAATTATGTCCGGCCGACAGCCGTACACACGTTCCAATTTGATTGGGGTCGGGCGGTTGGCTCCAACCAAATCGGATCGTCTGTTACGGCTATAAGGGACAGACATAGATGACGTCATACCTGCCTAAAGTAGATGGGTATACCAGTGTTGCTTTAAGTTTTACCCTACTTTATGTTTATAGTGTGTTACGCGCCACACCGCCTCAGCCAATCGCAAGCCAGCCGAAGCCAGCCAATCAGAGCCAAGCACGTGTTGCCATTGACAGCCAGCCCAAGCCATCCAATCAGAGCCAAGCACGTGCAGCCATGTGCCAGCCAGCCCAAGCCAGCCAATCAGAGCCAAGCCAAGCTAGCGCCTTACTATCGGAGAAACTATAAAATGCCGCGCCATCTCATATTTAGATCACTTCTCTGTTTTACTGTTTCTAAGACGGAACTCTGCCCTATTGTAAATCGAAATTAAATCAGTGTGATTCTGCAACGTCTACTTTTTATTTTATCCCGTTACATATCAGAAGTGGGATAAATATAAAAAAAAAACCTAAAACGTAGTTAATGCGTCGAGTGTATGCCGCCTGGTCCGTCCGCACGAATTGGGCAAATCTCCGCGTGAAGATTCATCCGAGACAACTAGTGGAAACGAAGACAAAGTTCCGCCACCAGCCTCGCCTTCAGCTCGAAAAATCCTACGCAAGCTTTTGAAATCAGAGGTACAAAAGGCCATGAGTTCTTTAAATTACGAAATACCCTCCGTCACTACAAGAAAAGAACCCCGTGCAGCCTTGCTAATCCCCGAGTTCGACCCGGATAGCGAAGAGTATACTACTGCGACAGCAAGGCTAAAAAAAAAAATTGATCAACTTGGCGAAATTCATATGGATGGTGCGAAAACATGAAGTCTTTCATCTGCAAGATAGATTAAGGAGGTCAAGCAAGAAGATGGTACAACCGGCTGGATGAATACGATTACTCTTGGGAAGACTGGAAGCAAATGTTGATACGTGCATTTCCCAGACATCGCAAATATGAATTCGATGACCAAATATTATCAGGACAAAGTCGCCATGTGTTTTCGGTGTAAGTTGTCAGACAGCGCAGTTGTCTCATGCATCATTCGCGGTCTACCACCAGAGCAGAGCCACCAGCTGCACTACTTCACCGCCTTCGGAGGTTCAGGTTAGCCCACATTATTTTATTGCACTACCTTTGTAGCCAAAATAATCTATTGCACACTAGCCAAGCCAATATTAGCACAATCGGGGCATCAAACATAGAGGAAATCAGTTCAGATCTATTGAATAAAAACCGATTATGATTATTTGATTGCTTTACTAATCAATTTCCCTGATTATTTTGCGAGTAAAACACAAGACTTAGGATGTACAGATTTATTAAACATACAAATAAAGTTAACAAGTGAACAGCCTATATACCGTCAACCTTACAGCTTGTCGCACAGTCAGTAGTTAGATCCAAAGTGTCTGAATTGCTCGACACAGGTATAGTTCAAGAATCTGAATTATGTTTTGCTTCTCCCGTAATTCGTAAAAAAAAGAACGGCGATAGTAGACTTTGTGTTGACCCTTGCCTAATATCGATGATTAGGTTTCCAAATTAGCCGTTAAGAATTTCTTTACGAGTCTTAATTTGGCACAAAGTGTCATGCTTTTTCTAGCTAAATTGTAGAAATATAGGGAAATATTAAAGTTAAAGAAAAAAAAACAAACTTATTCCTTTAGTCCGGTACAAAATGAAAAGCTTTATTCTTGTAAGTACATAATTATAATTTACTTATGCATATGTTAACACAATTCCTCAATGCAAAGCACTTAACTTAATGTTTAATCAATACAAGCCAAGGGCAGGATGGTTCAGGTTTGTTTGATCAATCTCGGCAGGTAAAAATCAGGTACAAATTGGGTACAAAACTACAAAATGAGGGGCAATAAAGTACACCAACAAATAGTTATAGGTTTCCTTTTTTTTTAAAAGAAATTAGTAGCCTTCCCCGGAGCGGTTGTTAGTGGATCGTACCTTCTATGCTACGTCTTGCAATCCCGGGTCAGAGATATGATATTCCAGTTTCTTAACTTATTCTTTCTGTATATATATTTATTACTGGTGTAATTCCACAGAATTCCTCCTTGATATCAGGTTATTTTGTTATGCTAAGCAGCGGAGCCCTATGGCCTCCGGGAACTGCCCTGGAGATTCATAGCACAGTGTTATGTTAAAAATATAATTAAATATGCCTATAATCTTAGGGTCAGTGGGTCTAACACTGAGTTCTGAAGGAATCCCAGTCAATACATTTGAATTTCATGTAATAAACATTGCAAGTTAATTCCAAACACAATTTTCAATGAATTGTCAAAGTTTCTTATTGGTTAGTTAATAAAAGGACATATGGAGGGGAGAGCACCTATTTTGTGTATAATTATTGCTATTAATAAAAAGAAAACAGCTTAATTTGTGAGTTATCTGCCAAAGAAGGATGTGAAACTTAATATTGTGAAAATTTAGAATTTAACATGAAATTCGCAAGTGTTACTCAATATATGCCTTAATCCCACTAAGATACCGTTTACTATCAGGGTTTTTTAATGACATAGGGGATGAAAAAGGCGAATTTTGGAAATGTAATATGTTTGATTTAATAATCAATTTACCCACAAATAAAATTAACAAAATCTGTTTTAAATCATGAAATATAATAAGTTAATTAGATACCTTATTGATTTTTTGCACTTATTGATACAATAAATCCATTTAATTTAATGAATCGCGTGCCGGCGAGTAAATATAGCTTTACTCTTCAAGCTGAAAACAAAAAGAACTGAATTTTGCAGTCTCACTGTAGCTTTTCAAATTAAATTCACACGGAAAACGGGAGAAATACCTATGGATTTTCTTCGCAGAAATTAAGATAATGTAGAAATTAAGATTTCGCAAGAAATCAATATTAAATTACTTCGGTCGATGTCTCACAGACTAATCAGACATTGACGATAGACGCGTTCAAAGACTAAGGTGAAAAATGGGCGCGTTCCATCTACGCGCATACTAGAATCGAGGTCCGTTCACCGAATGTTAAGCGTCGTATTGGCGACGGAACCAATACGTAGTATCTCTATATAGTTTGTGGACGGAACCTTCCCTAAAACCAAATTCATTTCATAGCATGTGTGTCATGATGTGTCAAGTCAACATACGGATCTATCGGAATTCTACAATATACAATAAGTATTTCCAGCCAAAGTTATAAGCTTGGTTGAAAAACGAAACGTAATGAAAAATTAACCATAAACAAACTGTGAATGCTTTCCAAATTCTATTCGACGAAACTATAATTATATGATCTATAAGTTTAAGTGTATTTTATTAAAATATGTCTATAGAAATGATCAAAACAAACGGTCTAAATGTCAAATTCCGAATTTTGAGAAAATCAACCCACCTAAATGGAAGCACGGGATTTTGGGCGAAAAAAAACTTTGTAAATAAGGCCAGGATAAACGCGAGATTTATTTTGTTTATGCAAAAATTGAATAACGACCAAAGATAATTGCAAATGTCACTGACGTGACGTGAAACGACGTTGACGTTGACACTTGACATTGATATTGTGAAATTAATTGACAAAGTTATTATAATTATGATTTTAGTTGTGAAATTTGTGTTAAAACTACAGTGAAACCAAAATGTTTTTGCAAAATTAGTGTTTTATGAAATTTTAAGAAAAAACGGTGTTACAAAAGTTACCATCAGGTCAAAATCAACCCTGCAGATAACCACAAAACAGCCTTTATAACGCCACATTGGTATTTGAATATACGCGTGTTCCGTTTGGCTTAGATAACGCACCATCTGTTGTTAAACGAATAATGAATAAGGTTGTAGATTCAATACGAAATTCCAATCACAAAAGGCGGTAGTTCAAAAACCCACAATGACTTTCCCGATAAATATGAAATGTTAGCATTCTTAGACAATTTGTTGCTACCCTCTTTTGATGTTCAGTCAGGTTTAGATATTTTACAAAAAGTTCTTCATAAATGAAGATCGGAAAATTTAAAGTGAAATGTGAGTAAGTGTTCATTCTTATAAAACAAAATTACATACTTAGGACATGAGATATCTTCAAATGGCATTCAACCAGGTGAATCAAAATTGTTAGCAGTGTCGCAGTTTCCTACCCCTAGTAGTGTTCATGAAATACGTTAATTTTTTTTTTTTTTTTTTTTTTTTTTTTTTTTATGTAAGGCCCGGCAAATGACCTCCTCCCGCCTGATGTTAAGCGGTGAAAGAGGCCCAAATGAGTTGACAGATAGAGTAGGGACGACATCCACTATCCTACCTGCCCGCCCCTTGCCGGCCTAAAAGATGCTTTTTCACACCTCTTTTGAAGGAACCCATGTTGTAGGATGGAGGAAACACGTGTGCAGGTAGAGAATTCCAAGTGTGGGATGAACGACAGAAGAAGGAATCTTGGAATTTCTTGGTACGGTGTGAAAAGGAGGACACAGTGTACGGATGACTCCGAAGGCCCTTACGCGTGTTTCTGTTAAGGAATGGAGAGGGAGGGATAAGGTTAAAGAGCTCCTCAGAGCATTCCCCATGGAACATTCGGTAAAAGGCGCTAAGAGAGGCGATGTCACGACGAAGTTGTAGAGGCTCGAGGGTGTTAGTTGCCTCTACATCGCCAATTATTCGAATAGCGCGACGCTGCAATCTGTCCAGAGCATCGAGGAGGTACTGAGCGGAGCCGTCCCAAAGGTGCGAGCAATATTCCACGCAAGACCTAACCTGAGTTTTATACAACAGGCATAGTTGGTCCGGCGCAAAATACCTACGCACCTTGTTTAGGACACCGAGTTTCCGTGAGGCAGCAGTTATAACGGATTCGATGTAGTCTCTGGGGTTCAGATCGCAGCGAATGTTCATTCCGAGCAAGGTGATGTTACTCTGTGTGTGAAGGGTTGTGCCCTGAAGAGAAGGAGGGGGGAGGAAAGGTGACCTTTTCGCCGAGAACGCGCACACCTGTGTTTTCTTAGCATTGAACTCGACAGGGCTTTATAGGGCTATGTAGCTATTTCCGTAAATTTATTAAAAGCTTCGCAATTTAATTGCTCGCCCTTTAACAGATTTAACAAAGAAAAACGCAGTTATGGAAATGGGGCACTGAACAAGTGATAGTTTTCAACAATTAAAACTGTTTGTGTACAAGGCCAATACTGGCTTTATATGACCCTGTATTACCAACTGAGATTATCGCAGGTATTTTTTTACAAAAATACACTGATAATTCCCTTAGGCCTGTCATGTATTTCAGTAGGGCAACGAGTAAAGAAGAAAGTATATACCATAGTTACGAGCTTGAAACGCTTGCCGTAGTAGAATCTATGTGTAGGTTTAGAGTGTATTATAGTAGGGATACATGTAAAAGTGGTAACTGACTGTATTGCCGTTCGCGCCACCCTTACTAAACGTGACATTATCCCACGTATTGCTAGGTGCTGGCTGTCAATACAAGATTTTGACATGAGTGTACAATATGGTGTGGGGAAAAAATTTAACACGTAGACGCGTTGAGTAGAAATCCCGTCGATGCTATTAATGTCAACCGCCTTGAAGTGTCAGACGGGTTCTATAACAGTCCAGTACCAGGATGAAAAGTTAAGGCGTATCATTGTTCAGCTTAAAGATCGCTCTGCTGCCCCTGATATAAACAACAACTATGTGCTCTCAGATGATAGACTCTATAGGAAGACATTGTATGGTAATCGCCTCGTAGTGTCTGCATTGATCAGATAGACTAGTTCAGATGCACCACAATGATAAGTTATGTAGGCTTTCAAAAATGTATAGATTTAATAAAGAGGGAGTAAATGGTACATTGTTCCCTATTCCGAAACCCACAGAACCCATGGTCATGGTTCATGTCGACCATATGCCCCTTTTGTAGAACAGCAAAAGGTTATCAATATATGTTGGTTATTACAGACTAGCTTCTGCCCGCGACTTCGTCTGCGTGGACTTCAATTTTGAACAATTTTTAATTTTCCCTCGGGAACTACTCAAGGAATCGGGATAAAAGGTAGCCTATGTCACGTTCTTTTCCATGTCAAAGGCTACATGCATGCCAAATTTCATCCAAATCCGTTCAGCCGTTTTTGAGTGATTGAGTAACAAACATCCAAATATCCAAACATCCACACTTTCACGTTTATAATATTAGTAGGAAGTAGGATAATTTCTCTAAATTTGTTATTGCTGAGCCCACCCACGGTCAATTCAGTAAAAAACAATAAGAATACTTTAAAAAATATTTAGTTTATTGGTTACCCTCATAAACTTGTCAGTGATCATGGCAAAGCTTTTAACAGCATTTATTAAAAAAAAATCAACTGACAAGCAATTTAAGTACATTTTGACATCTGTTGCATGTCCACGAGCCAATGGTTAAGTGGAACCGGATCTTACTGAATGCGTTACGTGCGATTGATCCTAGCCAGACTTCTAATAATTGGGCCAATAGCTTACCTGACATTATTTGGGGTGTTAATAATACTGTAAATGAAAGTACAACATAGTCGTATAGCCCTATGATTTGATGTTATGAAAGTAATAATGAATCGGTTGAAATCAGACGTAATAATAGATCTAGTGCGCTATTAAAATTAGAAAGCCATAAGATGAAGCGTAACGTCGATAAAAAAAAGGAAAACTAGTCGAATTTCCAGAAAGTGAGATTTAGTTCTTTGGCGGCAAGCACCCACAAGTAGTGTAACAAGAGTGAGCACTAAGCTTGATGATATTTACTCTGGCCCATAAGTATATCATTACTAAGGTGTGGGTAATGACATATACAGAATCCTCAGTATCAAGGGGTTCCGAGGCTACAAGGTCTTTACTAGCCTGGTTGCATCGGACTCTTGAGGCCCTATCACAAAATCACAGTACCCTATATCATACAGTGCCAGTAGCTCTGATGACCAGCTTGAAACCGAAGATCTCATTGACCTACTTGAAAGCTAACCACGTGTTTTTCCATTGCGGGAGCAATGATTGTTTCAGGACGGCCGACTGTTACAATCGCAAGCCAGCCGAAGCCAGCCAATCAGAGCCAAGCACGTGTTGCCATTGACAGTCAGCCCAAGCCAGCCAATCAGAGCCAAGCACGTGCAGCCATGTGCCAGCCAGCCCAAGCCAGCCAATCAGAGCCAAGCCAAGCTAGCGCCTTACTATCGGAGAAACTATAAAATGCCGCGCCATCTCATATTTAGATCACTTCTCTGTTTTACTGTTTCTAAGACGGAACTCTGCCCTATTGTAAATCGAAATTAAATCAGTGTGATTCTGCAACGTCTACTTTTTATTTTATCCCGTTACAAGTGGTAAAAAGGTTGGTTGATCTACGTATTTTTATTGAGACATTTTAATGAGCGCCCTTCGCTCAACAATAAGTATGTCTCAAAAAATAAAAGTGGGAGGAAGTTGCGAATTTTTTTATTGTATTCTTCATTCAACCTTCGCAGTCTAAAGTTATTTACACTTTTAAATAAAACTACACTTTTCGGATTTACTCGAGTATATTTAGTTTTAAAACATTTTACTTAATTATTTAAGCTATTATGTAAACATCTTTACAAATATAAGAAAAAATATTAGGAATCATCATCAGCCCACACGCGTCCACTGCTGGACATAGGCCTCTCCAAGTGCTCGCCACTGAGTACGATCCGCGACCACTCACTTCCAGCTTTTGCCAGCTAGGTACCTTGCGAAGATCGACGCTCGATTAAGAATACAGCGGGCAATATCATTGTTTTTTCTTTATCCCTGCAATTTATTTAAAATCCAATATTTATACATTTACTAAATATATGTGAAGATTTAGAAAATGTATAAATATAAAATTTTAAATAAACATTTTCTAAAATTAGATTTCAATAACTCCGTTATTGTCATCGAATACAGCGTATTAGCAATGAATTCGCGTATTTAAATATTTTTTACAAATACATTTCATCAAAAGCGGGTAGTTTATTTAACAATTTTTCTAAGCATTGGTGCAAAAGGGAATGTATGTACTTAATAATATTTTCAGAAAATCTCTATTGGTTTCTCCTACAGTATCTAAAATGTCCAACCGCTCATTTTGCATCATTAACTTACACTTCAAATCACTTAACACATTTTCAAGTTTGGCTACTTTTTTCCCAATCGTCTAAGCGATTCACGCACTGCCCGTAGTTTTTTACTTGATGTCCTCGATGATTGTTTCAAACGCAGCATTTGAAGCCGCATTTTTCTCTTTCGGGGCGTATTCAAATTTGAACCGAAACCCAACAACGATGCGTCCTGAAACAATATGTATACAGGTTAAAAATAAAAGCAGGTGCTAATTTTACAACATTAAAAATAATAATTAAGAAATTTGTAAACTGTATCTGTACTAATGGTCAGACTTGTTATATAAATAGGAAATGTCCAAAATCAAACCATTAATAATATTTTTGGCCATTTCAAAATAGTAGAAAAGAATTTGGTACCTACCCATGTTAACATACTCTTATAAACAATTTGGTGTCATTAATCCAAAACTGTAAAATTAATTTTGAAATCCCTTATACAAATAGTTGGGTCTGTGAAAAATAAATACAGGTTTCGGCTTGATAGGGTATTTACTTTGTAGATATAATATGTATAAGTTACTGACCTGTAAAAAAAGTTAGGAATAGCACCACTCCCAAGAAAAGTGCCTTTTTTGTTTTTCTGAATCCACTGTTGTTCAAAATGCTTAGAACACATTCGGGTATGCTTGGTTGGCTGCCAATTCAATCGACCAGTAGCTTTAACCCAACTGTTTCGAGTAATTATCTCCGAAGGAAATCTGTTAAATACAGACAAACAAGCAAATAGAAAGTTTCACTTCAAAAGAATTACCTTTGTTATCTAAAATGCTCAAAATTTTATACTTAAATATGTCAATATTAATGTAACACAGAAACTAATATGTGAGTTCCCTTTAACGTAACAAATTACCTACGAATCAAGGAAAAATTGTCGTAGCGACTGGTATCATTATAACCCGGCAAAATGTTATACGCGTTGGTTGTATAGGTGACCTTATTGAATGGCGACATTCTTAACTTATTAGGTTAATAGTAACCTTATAATTAGTTTGAAATTTCATGTTTAATCCCATAATATGATTGAGAACCATAGTAGAAGGATAAAATATTGCAATATAACTTGTATTTATAATTTAAAAAATAGTTTTGGCGCTTAATATTGACACAATTTAGATCTTACCTGTAAAGGTTATATTTTCCTGTTTTCTAGCACTATAACTATTACAACCTAAAGCGGAGCAGTGCACCAAGATTTAAATGTTCAAATAGTTCACAATTACACTAATTAAACTGTTAAATAATTGCACAGTGAGCTATACTTCACACAACAAATTTCATCCACGTATTTGTTTAGCACCAGACGCTGGTGATAAACAATCCCCACTACCAGTTTCACCTATATACGGTGACAAACCCAAAAAAAAATGATGCCATCTTCTTCTTTCCTTTGGCAATGTGTATAACCACTGGAACGTCCGTGGGGACTATAGTCCCCAAAATCTCGATCTTCTCGCCCGACCTGGGTACTATGGTACCCAGTTCCCTTTGCGTAAAACCGCGCGGTGTGATAAAAAAATCGCGAAAAATAAAATATTTTCTCTATGGCTTTATTCCTTTGTCAATAGTCTCTTTCATAAGTTGACAGGTCATGTTCAATTTATTTTTAGTCTTAGATTGAAATAAATTTGTTATAGTCTGCGGTTTAACTTACTTGGCCGTATCCATACGTTTCTTACTCCATGACCGATGAGATTTATTGCGTACTTACTTAGTCTGTATTAGTATTTTCGTAGAGTGTTCTATATCAAAATAAACTAGAAGAATTGGGCTACATTATTATGTATGGTTTATGATAGTTTATAGTGTTATATTGCCACACTAAACGTTTTTTTCAAAAAGTGAGTATTTTTGAAATTTTAAGCACTTTAGTTACTATTCTCGTCATTATTCATTCAATTATGAATCCTTATCTAATTAACTATTATAAGTTCATTCCTTATTAAATTAGCTTTCCATACGTATTTTTTATTTAATTTTAGACACAATAATTTATTTTTTGCATTTTTTTTAAATTTGAGGTCGCGCGTGCGCATCTCGCGTATATAATTACGTAATTAATCGTTTTTATTATTTTTTTCTTTTTTCATTAATAATATTACCCAAAACTATTATATATCAAAATAATCTTCAAGAATAGGGCTATAATAATATATATGGTTATTTAAAGTTTTATAAAATAGTTTTGGTGCAAAAAATTTTTAAAAAAAATCGGGTCTTCCGCGACCTTCCGAACATTTTCGCGCTTCATTCATTTAATTATTAATCCTTATCTAATTAACTGTTATAAGTTCCTTCTATATTAAATTACCTTTCCATACGTATTTTTTGTTCTCTTGTAGACAGTATATGTCACTCTCCGCAATTTTTTGAACACTCCGTACGCGCCGGGGTGAGTCATTCCGCAATGGCGGCACGTTTGATATTTGAGATATACTACTTTTTGCTTTTGAAACCCACCACGCTTCGCGTGGCGAGCGTTCCAGTGGATAAGTTTATCTCTTTTCCTCATGTTTGACGGCTTTTATAGCCCATCTATTCCATTCTATATCTATGATGGTCAACGACACCGACAAATTGAAACTAATACGACAAAATGGGACGAACAACTAAACGGACAAATAAATTACTGATGCCGGGGCGGCGCCCCGCTCACCAATACCGACCAACAACAATAAAATAAGAAAAAAGAAACAAACAAACACCAAAAATACCAAACACAAAACTTTAAAAACGAAATAATTTGTGTTTGACTTCAAACACACAAACTAATTTATTCTTTAGACGGCACAACACTAGAAATTACGAAAACAACCTAATAATATAACAAAACGAAGTCAATTCAATCAATCGATATCGACACAACAAAACAAATCGACAGGGATGCGTGCGCTCACAATGACAGCTCGCCACGCACTCCGCGTAGTATCTTAGCATTACGATACTACATACTACACATCATGAAATAATGGTACAAATAGTATAATTATACTACAAAATCCAACCCTGCTTTTGACCCTCTTCGATAGCTGGGGCGAAATTGGCAGTTCACAATGCCATTTTTGAACATTTTTTAGCTATCCGAACGGTTGACGTAAACAGATAAAAATGCAACTTTTGTTCACATTTCAGGCGCGTTCGGATAGCATCGAGGTGGCAAAAATAACTGTTAAAAATGACAAAATTGACACAATGAGCGTTCGGTTAGAAGAAATGTGAACAAAAGTTGCATTTTTATCTGTTTACGTCAACCGTTCGGATAGCTGAAAAAATGTCAAAAATGGCATTGTGAACTGCCAATTTCGCCCCAGCTATCGAAGAGGGTCAAAAGTGGCAGTTTTTGACATTTAAGATTTTTGACGTTTAAGATGTCTCTGAGCAACACTTACCAAACAATATCAAGTAAAACGCCGCAAAGTACCAAGTCATATCCTGAATCGTAAGAGTAATCGTAGTCCGTTGTGTAAAGCCGAGGTAAGTATGTTAGCAGAAGAAAAATCCAAAAACAATGAAAAATAATCAAGCGCATCGAAATCCAAACATCCAAAATAAACAAACAAGCGAAAGGCACCGACGAGAGATGTCCATCACAAATTATATATGTCCATTCAACTTAATTTTTATGGTATGCTATAGAAACGGATCCAAGTCTTTTAGCTTAAAACCTACGATTTCAGACCTCGAAAATATTGCCATAGTAAATGTTAATCCATGTATATTTATTAAGTTGTACATTATCTAACAGCTAGAAAATTCGAATTTGATATTTTTATTACGTTTATATGATTTTTTCGCATTTTTTAATCAGCTGTACAATGTCATGTCCAAAAATGAAACATCTCCTTTTTGACACGATTGAATAAGTTTTAACGAAATAAATTTTATTTTCATTATTTATGGAAATTAATGATCGTTAATCATGAAGCAAGCTTATTACATCATAATACATCCAGAATCTGGAAACTGAAAATAAATTTAGGTTATAATAGCTCATGACTTTGACATATTGATAATGTAGCGTTCGGTTAGGGTGTGGAGCAAAAATGGCAAAAATTTCATAACCTTCTAACCGAACGCTTTACATCAACGCCAATTTTGATAATGCTAAAAACGCCACCACAGGCTACCCGAACACGCCTTTCTTCTAACCGAACGCTCACTGTGTCATTTTTAACAGTTATTTTTGCCACCTCGATGCTATCCGAACGCGCCTCAAGAGGCAAATAGAGCACAGATCAATATAATGTAGCAAATTATAGAGGAAAGGAAGCTTTATAAAAAAAGTACTCTGTGGGAAGCTTAGCTAAATAAATAAAATAATAGTACCTTTGATTAAAGAAACCGTTTATATGTCGATGAATAGTACCGGTAATTTGGATTTGACAAACTTGTTTTTCTAAATTTTCCCAAGTTTGAGAAGGCAAAGGGATTAGGTTCATACTGTCATTATTAAAGAAAAAGGGCTACTTCAGGAGATCTTTGGAAGGTGGATGTAACACATTTGAAGACACAGGGTTGTACTACACACTTAGATATGCAAATCCGTAAAAAGAGGTGAAGCAGATTTAATTTGGAATTTTACGTATTGGTAGTCGTCGCCTAGCTGCGTGTAATTCAAATTTTTGAATTTCAAATTCAATATCTTTTATACAAATTGGATTGTTACAATCTCTTTTAAACGTCAAAGCAGCTACGCCATTGGTTTACAAGTCTACGGCGGGAGACCTTGTACTGGAAAGAACCAGCAAGAAAAGTATTGTTACAAAGTTGTCAATTGGAAGCTGACCTCACAGCGGAAGTATGAGCTCAACTTCCATTATAGGATTAGATTGTGTCAGTTCTCTTTTTACTTTGTCATTACCAAAAACAATATTTGTTTAAATAAATAGTTATACATAGCAACACGATTCATTATCTGCAAATTAACACCAGGGCCCCGTTTCACGAAGCAACCAGTTAACAAGTAACAAGTGAACGGATAACAAGCATTGTAATGACAAGTTTACAAGTACAAGTGTTTCACGAACGTTACTTTTTACACCATAATTATTTTACAACCGTAAAATATCGGTTACAAGTAAGTAAGCACATCATTGAAATAAATTAAAAAAAGTAAAGATATGAAGAGGTTTTTGTGCAGAAATAAACAATAGCAAGGATTAAACTACTCTTCTAGCGAAGAGAATAATAGTTATCTATAACTAATGGATAAAATGCAAAAAGTTAAATTCAGTTTTTAAAAGAAATTCTTTCTTGAAAAATTTTTTATCTGGTGCACAGTATCACTGTGTTGGATATCACCAACACAGTGATACTGTGCACCAGACAGACCCCATCCAATGTAAGGCAATGCATAGTTGCAGTTTTTCTGGTAACGCCTGACTTCTTGCAGTTTGATGTTTTAAGAATGTTCCCAATAGAGTGAGAAGGTCTTCCATTTTCACTGAAGTAAGGCGAAATCGTTCGTTGAACTCTTACTCCGTACGGAATTGCGTGTTAATTCTCTCCCGGAATACTCTTGGGTATGGGTGTCGACCATTATTGTTTTCCCATAATTTCACATAATTTCTCTCCTCGACATGTTACTCAGTAGACAGATGAGGGTAAGTATCAAAGATTATCCAAGCAATATTAATTTTATTACACTATTTACTTCGTTGTTTAACTATTTAGGCTAAAAAGTTACAAGTCTACCGAGAGGTTGAGGTGAGTAGAATTGTTTAACAAGTGAACAAGATTGTCAACTTGTTTTTGCATATCTTTGTGAAACACTAGTAAAATTAACCGGTAATTGTTAAAATAGTCTATGGTTTGTCTGTGGATTGTAATACAAGAACTTGTCACAACAATGATACGACTTGTTGCATAGTAGTTTCGTGAAACACCTTTTTCTTGGTTTTTAACTAGTGTTGCCAGTTTTTACCTGTAAAATTGTAACTTGTTGCTTCGTGAAACGGGGCCCAGGCATTGGCATCATTCAAATAATCCATTCATTGCCCGTGGTCCAACTACGTAATCCAACGGTTTGACTAAAACAATAAAATAATTACATTACATGGGCATTGGACCTACCGTTCGGGTAGTACAGTCATCGCCAATATTATTGAGTTTATTGGTTCTGAGCTACCAGAGCCCCATTTTTAAAACATACATACTAGCCTTAGCCTTATTAATAGCAGTTTGGTAACCAGGGTCTGATGCTGAAGCTAGAAGGTAGCCATAGGAATTCCGCAATAAAACGACACAAACCCATCGAGTTTGGGTTCTTTTGATTCGACTTGATGAGGACTTTGCTCCTAGATAATGTCCGTATGCAACCCCATAATTTTGTTTTTGATGGGGTTCCTCAATATTCCTCAAATGAAAGAGCTTGAATTGTAGAATAGTACAGTATATTATGAAAACAATAAAATTATTATTGATTTATGGAATAAATAATTTATGAACTCTTTAATTTTGTACAGTAGAACCAGGCAAATAGTACCTACTCTTATTACTCCTAGTAGAACTATAGGCAAATGATACTTGTCCCTAGTCTTACTGATAGAACCATGGGCAAGAAAAAATGCCCGTGGTACTACCAGTTGAACAATAGGTAATGTTACTTGCCCATGGTCCTACTGATAGAACCACGGACAAAATAAATTGCCCGTGGTACTACCAGTAGGACTATGCAGTAGGACCACGGGCAACGAATGAAATATTCTTTGATTTTATAGTAACCTTTACTCATAAGAGTCTTTTTTACATGCGCTTTAAACTTATGAAATGGCAAGTTAGTAACACTTTGTGGAAGCTTATTATAAAGGGTTAGACATTTCCCCATAAACGAGCGTCTAGTTTTTTGAAGCCTGTATGTTGGAACGACAAGTTTATTTTTAACCGACTTCAAAAAAGGAGGAGGTTATCAATTCGGTTGTATTTTTTTTTATTTTTTTATGTTTGTTACCTCATAACTCCGTCATTTTTAAACCGATTTCCAAAATTCTTTTTGTATTTGATAGAGTATACTGCAAGGGTGGTCCCATGGTCACCAAAGTCAGGATGGGATAATGGGATCCCATAGAAAATCGAGGAAAACACTAATTTTTCGGTTTTTCTTTCACTAAAAAGATTTCATTCACTAAAAAGTAAAAATATTTTTTTTTTACAAATAATAGAACCGACTTCAAAAACACTGAAAACTTAAAAATAATCTTCTTCTATATTGAAGTCGGTGACAAATTTTAACACTTTCTAAGAGATCATCGTTTGGCGCCGACTTCATCTTGTATCTTGTGTTCACACCTTTTTGTCTCTATGAACTATGAATTAATTTTCATAAGATTTTGATTTGAAATATGAAGTTGTCAAATAAAAACATTAGCAGAGTACTGGTCTATTTTTCTTAATATTTTCTAAAACATAAAAAGGCATAATAATTTCCCTGAAATATTATTAAAATTGTGGCGACCGTGAACATGGAAAGCAAAAAGAAGGAACGGAAGGTAGTGCGATCCATTTATACAAAAAATATTAATGAATTTGAAGCTCTGCGAAAAGACCACACAGATGTAAGTACTTTAGAAGCGCGTTTTAATAAAATAAATGAACTTCAACAAAGATTACAGATCTTGGATAAGGAAATATGTTCCCTTATGATTGAATCGGACTGTAGTGAGGAGTCATTGGAGTATGAAATAGAGGATAGTTTAAAGTACAGAGATAGATGGTTAGATATTGAGGTAAAATTTAAGCCACTTTTGGAGGAACGAACTAATAATAATAGTAGCAATAATAAGGCACAGCGAAACTTCAAACTTCCACCTATTGAATTGAAAAAGTTTGATGGTAATATAAAAAATTGGCTACCATTTTGGGGACAATTCAAAAAAATCGATGAGGACCCTAATATTGACTATACAGATAAGTTCCAATATCTTGCTCAGTGTATGATGGTAGGGTCAGAAGTGAAAGCATTGGTAGATAGCTTCCCCCCTTCAAACAAATGTTATATACAATGTGTAGCCGAACTTAAGTCTAGATACGCTAGAGATGACCTTTTAATACAAATATATGTACGTGAGTTATTAGCGTTGATTTTGCAGAGAGAAAATTCAAGCGATACTGATTTTGTAAAACTGTATGACCAAATAAATTCACATTTACGATCGCTTGAAATATTAGGAGTAACAAAGGACAAATACTCCGCCTTTCTTTTACCAATGGTGGAGTCGGCGTTACCAGTAAATATGTTAAGGACATGGGAACGTACAAAGCCAGTAAAAATGGAAGATGAGTTGAGCACTTTATTACTTTTTTTGAAAAGAGAGGTTGAGACTGAACAGCGAATTAATATGTCGAAGGATACGTTTAGAAGTCACTCAGAATCTGACCGCGAACCGATACGTCAAGAGCCTACGGCAGGTTGCTTATTGACAAATATTAAAGAGAAGCCAAAATGCATATGGTGTGAGAAGGAGAATCACAACAGTTTGGAATGTTTTAAAATACAGAAGATGAGCATTGATGAACGACGTGACCTCTTAAAAAAGAAGAAAGCTTGTATGATATGCCTAAAAAAAGGACACCACGCTAAAACTTGTCGTGCATTTGTGAAATGTCCAGCGTGTGGACGGCGACATACGATCATACTTTGCGCGGGCACAAAACAAGGGGACACAGTGAAGAATAATATTACACCTTCAACATCTGCATCGACTAACTTGTCATCGGCGGAAACTGTCACTCTACTTCAAGTTGTGGTTGTCACTATCAACTATTACGGTAAGCAGATTACAGCGCGTGCTATGTTCGACAGTGGATCACAACGTTCATATATAAGAGAAGATATAGTTACTAAGCTAAATATTCCAATATCAGGTAAAGAAACTATATCGCATACATTATTTAGTGGTCTAGAGTTAAGTCCCAAAACGTATAATTTATATAATATCTCTGTTAAAAATTTAGATGAAACCTTTTCTTTTCGCATATCTGTTCTAGGACAAACGTGCATTTGTAAGAATATCCCTAAATACAGTAGCTTCAATCTGTCAAATTTGCTTAGAAAACATAATATCACTTTATCAGATAAAAATCAAACAGGAATTGATGGACATATTGGATTACTTTTAGGAGCAGATTCTTCAGGTTTAGTTTTGACTGGTGAAGTCATTATATTAGATGATACCCTAGTTGCTATGAAAACCAAACTGGGATGGACGTTACAGGGACCAATTAAAACTAATTTTAAGTCTGCCGTAGAAAACATATACAGTGCAATGAGCTGTACATCTGATATCTCTCGCTTTTGGTCATTAGAAATTTTAGGTATTAATGATCCAATAGAAAGTAAAAGCAAAATACAAGTGGAAGAGGATATTATGGCGAATTTCATAGAAAATATAAAGGTAAATAAATTAGGACGCTATGAAGTTCACCTCCCGTGGAAGGTAGGACATGATGAATTACTTAATAATTTTGAATTAGCTGAACGTCGCTTGGGTACTTGTACTAAAAAATTGATTGGTTCTAATTTATACGGGGATTACGATAAAGTGTTTAAAGAGTGGCTCGAACTGGGTATTATAGAAGTAGTTCCAGATCATAAAATAAATCATGAATCTTCTCACTATTTGCCTCACCGGCCAGTAATTAAAGAGTCCAGTCTTACAACACGTATAAGGCCTGTTTTTGACGCTTCAGCTAAAGACAAGCGTGGTAAATCTTTAAACCTGTGTTTAGAAAAGGGAGTAAATTTATTGGATAAGATTCCAAAACTTTTAATAGGATTTCGAAAGGGTGCCATAGGCGTCACTTCAGATATTTGCAAAGCTTTTTTACAAATATCTATAGTTGATAAAGACAGAGATGTGTTGAGATTTCTGTGGTGGAATGATAACAAAGAAATAATAGCCTTTAGGCATTGCAGGGTTGTTTTCGGTTTGACATCAAGCCCTTTTTTACTGTCGGCTACCATTCAACACCATCTCAATAGTGTGACTGGGAAGTTACATAAGTCAGCTGAGCTCTTGTTAAAATCCTTTTATGTTGATAATTGTATAACAAGTTTAGATTTAGAAGAAGAAGTTATAAAGTTCCAAGAAGAGTCTAAGGAGATCATGATGCAAGCAAAATTTGATCTTAGGCAGTGGGTTATTTCACCTTTGAAAGATAAAAAAAATGATTCTGTAGTATCTGTACTAGGACTACAGTGGCACACGTTAGAGGATCAGCTGGGTTGTAACATAATAGCAATACCTCCGCCATGTGAAGTAGGAAAATTGACAAAACGCAATTTGTTGTCATTAACTCAGAGGATTTTTGATCCTATTGGTTTTACTTCTCCTGTGACATTAACACCTAGATTAATTCTTCAAGAAACATGGCTTCGGAATATTAGTTGGGATGACGAACTCCCGGATGACTTAAGTAATAGATTTATGGCCTGGTACAGTACTCTTCATTTTTTAAACGATTGTAAACTACCTCGCAGGTTGTCGGAGCTTAATATGGATGAATGCAAACTGGAATTACACATGTTTTGTGATGCTAGTAAGCATGGTTATGCAGCATGTGTATTTTTAAGAGCAGAGAAGGATAATATAGTTTCAGTTAGGTTAATATCAGCGAAATCTCGAATAGCACCGCCTAATATTACATCTATTCCGAGGATAGAGCTATTAGCCGCCTTAATTGGATCTAGACTGCTAGCTGAATCTCGTAAAAATTTAAATTTATCATGTAGTGAACGTTGTTGGACAGATTCGGGAGTAGTTCTATGCTGGATCAAGAAACAACTGACATGGAACACCTATGTAGGCAATAGAATACGGGAGATCAGACTGAATACAGATACGGGAAATTGGTTTCACATTTCGGGTACTTTGAACTGGGCAGACCTGGCGTCTCGGGGATGTGATGCCAAACAGTTTTACTTGTCTCAATGGATATGTGGCCCAACATGGTTATTACTAAAACAAGAAGAGTGGCCAAGCTCTCATTGTGATGTAGATGAGGAAATTGTAAATCGCGAACTTAAAAGGTCTGTATGTAACAGTAACATATGTGTTCATGATGATATTTTAGATCGAGTTTCTTATTTTTCTAAATATACAAAAATTATACGCGCTATAGGATGGTTGTTTAGGTTTTCTTTTAATTGTAGTAACGCTTTAGTAAAAAAGAAAGGCGAGTTAACTTACGATGAATATGAGAGAGCAGAAATAGTTTTAATAAAACTTATTCAAAATAAATATAAGGACTTTATTAGTAAAAGAATGAAAAGTTTTTCCTGTAATTATGACAAGGAAAATACTCTTAGGTTAGAAACGAAACTGTTACATACTGATCTAGCAGAGACTACAAAGTTCCCAGCTGTGCTACCAGCGAAGAGTATTTTTGTTCACAGATTAGTCGAGCAACGACACATTCAACTCTATCACGCTGGTTTTAATATAGTTGCGGCAGATTTGAGGGTGAAATATTGGATATTGGGAGGTAGACAGCTTATTAAATCTATCATCTCCAACTGTAGGGTATGCAAACGTCATAGAGTCAAACCAGTATTACCTCCAACAGCTCCGTTACCAAAGGAACGGACACAAAGTTCGGCTCCGTTTGAAAATACCGGCGTAGATTTAGCTGGTCCACTTTTTTTGAAGAATGGTGAGAAAAGTTGGATCGTTTTATTCACATGTGCGGTGTATCGAGCCATTCATCTCGAATTGACTCAATCACTTTCAGCTGAAGCATTTTTGATGTGTTTACGTCGTTTTATTGCACGGCGTGGTCGTGTTAGGATTCTAATTAGTGATAACGGAACTAATTTTGTAGGCTCTAAGAATTTATTGGCTAAATTAAACTGGGAAAAAATCCAACAAGAGTCAACTGTCCGTCAAATCAAATGGATTCTAAATGCACCAGCTGCTGCTTGGTGGGGAGGGTTTTACGAAAGGCTTATTAGAATGCTTAAAGATCTGCTAAAAAGAATTTTAGGACTTTCGGTTGTATCTTATGACGAGTTACAAACGATTCTTTGTGACTGTGAATCCATATTGAATGACAGGCCGTTGACTTATATAGAAGATGGTAAAGCAGATTCCTTAGAGCCCCTAAAGCCTTCCTGCTTTCTACACCCAATTGGTCAATCAGGTGTTACAGATATAGACGAGTTAGACAATAATTCCCTAAATAAGAGACTGCGTTTTTTACAAAAATTAAGAGATGATTTTAGGGAGCGGTTTAGATCTGAATATCTTACCCAACTCATACAAAGAACTAGAGTTGATAATGTGGACCTTAGAATAGGAGATGTAGTTTTGATACAGATGGAAGAGAAAAAAGTAAAATGGCCATTAGGTGTTATTGAGGAGATATATAAAGGAAGGGACGGCGTTAATAGAACTGCTAAAGTGAAAACGTCTACAGGGTTTAAAATACGACCTTTTCAACGTTTATATCCTTTGGAAGTTTCGAAGAGTGAATCATATAGTTTGCCACTTTCGGAAAACGCTACACGATCAGGTCGTGTGGTGCGACTTCCTAGTAGATATAGATTATAGGAAATAAGGTAGCTGAGTTTAGTTATTTGGATTTCATAGGTAGGTAATCGCGCCTTAGTTTTTTTTTCTCTTTGGGTGTGTAAGGATCATCATTGGTCAGTATATAGAATGCAGTATGCACTGTTTGTCCTACAACTTACCTATTGTAATCATTGATTTCTAAGTTTAAACATGAGGTTATTTACTTGGCGGATTAAGAAGTAAACTAATGTTTAGTTTTGTACATTATTTAATTTTGTTTGTGAAGTAGTGTTGAAATATAGAAAACCATCTTGTTTTTTAAGAGTACATTTTTAATATTCTAGGTACATCCTATGTTTTAAAACTTAACATTCGCACTTTTAAAAAAATATATATTTTGTTTTGTTTTCCTGGTATACAGGATGTTCACACCTTTTTGTCTCTATGAACTATGAATTAATTTTCATAAGATTTTGATTTGAAATATGAAGTTGTCAAATAAAAACATTAGCAGAGTACTGGTCTATTTTTCTTAATATTTTCTAAAACATAAAAAGGCATAATAATTTCCCTGAAATATTATTAAAATCTTGTGTTTAGATGGTGAATTTGGAAATTGGTTTCAAATGTATTATAATATTCATAGACATAAATCAAATTTTCATAAATGTACTGACTGTACTGTCCTGCTAAAGTCAATATATTAATTTCTGTAAATAAGTCCCTTAGAGAATCTCTTGCTCGTAAATTATAAATAGCGCGAACCGCTCTTTTTGAAATACAAAAATACTTTCTATACTAGCAGCCGCCGATCCCCACAGTAGTATTCCATATGACATGACACTGTGAAAATAACTAAAGTAAATCAATCTTGCCGGTTCAACATCAGTAAGTTGTCTTATTTTTTTTACTGCATATGCTGCAGAACTAAGTCTGTTAGCCAAGGACTCAATATGTGGATCCCACTGCAATCTAGAATCTTATGTTATAGGTACCCAAAAATTTGGTAAAGTCGATGAATTCAACAATTTCATTATTCATTTCACAATAGTATCCACTTTTCTTACATTTGGCTATGAGAATTTAATACATTAAATTTAGTTTTACGTGAATTTAAAGATAAATTATTTATAGTGAACCAATGCAATACTTCAGAGAGAGTACTATTTACAACGTCAGTATTTCCATTTCCTCTGTCAACCTTAAATATTAAAGAAGTATCATCTGCAAATAGTACTGTATCGCACAGATTCTTAGAGAAGTGTGGGAGGTCATTAATATAAATTAAGAAAAGCAAGGGTCCCAATATCGATCCTTGTGGCACGCCCATAATTATAGGTGCACCAACAGACTCAGTTTTGTTAATAAAAAATTTCTGAACCCTATTGGACAAATAAGACTCAATAAGTCTCATTGTTTCTTCAGAGACACCATAAAGCTTGAGTTTATTTAAAAGAGTTTGGTGACCAACGCAATCAAAAGCCTGTGATAGGTCACAAAATATACCAATTACATCTTGTTTACACTCCCAAGCAGCAAAAATGTGTTTCAGAAGTGCAACACCGGCATCAGTAGTGCAACGACCTTTGGTAAAACCAAATTGGTTCACATGTAAAATGTTGTTACTTAAGAAATGATCAGTTAACTTATTAGAAATAATTTTTTCAAATATTTTACTAAGCACTGGTAGAATCGAAATTGGTCGATAATTTGAAGGGTCATTTTTATTCCCAGACTTAATAGAGGTATTAACTTGCTATTTTTCATGAGGTCGGGGAAGACACCTTCATTCTTCGACACATTTATTGAATATCAACGCAAGTTGCTGGGCAAGTTCTTTAATTACAGATTTAATTATATGGGTCGAAATACCCCAAAGATCGGTAAATTTGCAGTTTGACTAATAACATTTCTTGTAAATTTCTCTATTTTTTGTTATAGGTCTACAAGTAGTCTCACGTATAGAACAAACATGATGGTGCTCAAACGAGGCTAATTGTCCGCTATAGTCAGAGTTAATACAATTAGATGTTTGAATATGGATAACAATAATAACTAATTGGAAACGTAAAAAGGGATTTTTATTTAATAGCTAGCAAAAATTCATGACATATTATTTTGTGACAAAATGTTGTATACTTACTAAACATAGAGAATAATTTTAACAAGATAATCAAAGAAGGATATATGACATCGTCCGGGCCGTTGCAATGCAGAGCAATTGCAACATCATTGAACAAACTTTTAACTATTTATGTAAAGGTAAACAATATCTACAAAAAACGTTTAGGTAAGTTTACAACATGGCCTGAACGAGTTGTCAATGGCTTGGATCAATGGTCAGTGGTTGAGTCACTGTCATCACACGCTGGTAAGTCCTGTACATTGTCATTGGTCACTTGCTTGGCTGACAGCTCCAGTGGATACAGCTTTTGCACAGGCCGCATTTTTTCGCCGCACGCCGTTTTCACACTAGCTACCCGGCAAACACCATTGTTGTGGACTTTTTGGAACCCTTTTATATTTTATATTTTTCTGTATTTTTTTTACGTCATTTTTTTTGATAGGTTTAAGTTATTATTCTGTTTTGAGTTATTGTCTGTCTTGGTCTTGTATTCATAAAATATTATTATATTAAACCGCTCGACCTTATATTACCAGTATTTTAATTATCGCTATCAGTTTGGTGTCAGAAGTAAAGTGATTTTAGTGTAAATCAAAGTTTTAGTAATCAATAATGCATTTGAGAAGTAGGCAAATACCGACGCGTCCCGCCGATCCCGGTCTCAGCACCGATCCTTCGCTGAAATCACCGAGGGAGGTCCCCAGCACTGAGCTTGCGCCGGGCACAACAGGCACCGAGGACACCGCGCCATTGCCAAGGATTGACGTACCACCTAGCCCGAGTACCGTAAGATCCTTCCATTCTCACTCATCCCGTCGTTCACTAAAACTGTCCATAGAACTGGCACATTCCAAGCGCATAGCGGAGCTAGAAGCAGAACGTGATCGTGTGGCGCTCGCCAAACGTTTAGCTGAACTTGAGGCAGCGGAACGTGCCGTCGCACGAGAGCAACAGATCGCCGAGTTAACCCTACAAGGCGAACTAGCGGCTATCGACGCCACCAAGAGTGCCAGAGGTACTAACCCTAATGCGCCTACCTATCATGGTCGCAGTCAGCCTCGATCCACCGAAAGCCGGATCGAGACCTGGCTTGATTCCCAAACAAAGAATTCAAATCGTTTTCTCTCTCAGGTCGATAATGTACGCAGCACTACAGGCGCCGAGGTGCACGCGAGCCACGCTGCTCGTGCTGACCCTACTGCGGAGCACCGTGCTCCACCTGAAGAGCTATTTAACACTAAACTACCACTAGAATTAGGTACACAAAAACACAATAATTGTACAAAAAATAAATATTTATTAGAAAAAAATTACACTGCACATTCAAGCAAGTCCGAAATTGCGATGCTGGCCCAAGCCATCACAGACCTCACCTCTTCGCGTGGTCCGAAGGTAAGTGACTTTGCCCTTCCTACTTTTAGCGGTCGTGCTATGGACTGGCTTCCGTTTCGTCGGGGTTACGACCACACTAAAGCTAGATACACGGCAACAGAAAATCTGGCAAGGTTGAACGCTGCCATAAAGGGTCAAGCCAGGGATGCCGTGTCCAGCTTGCTTGTCGCTGCCAATGATCCGGAGGAAGTGCTGTCGATGCTGGAGTTACGATTCGCACGACCGGAACTTATCGTCCTTCAGGAAGTGGCAGAGGTACGCGCGCTCCCTAGATTAACAGATTCAGGTAGGGATTTAAATTCATTTGCTTGTCGTGTGCGTAATTGCGTTGCTACTGTTCAACTCTTAGATCAAGTTGAATATTTATCTTCTCCAGAACTTTGTCAATCCATTTTGTCCAAATTTACTCCACTTTTAAGATCTAGATACGCCGATTTTGCCTTTTCTTACTCATTCTCTAATCTTAAACTGCAAATATTAGCCGACTTTTTAACTCGTGAAGCAGATTTGCATGTTAAATTTGGTTTACTGCAAGAGTCTGTGATGATAACAAATCGTGAAAATTTCCGTCGTGACAACATCAAAGTACATAACGTCAATAATGACGAAACATGTCAATTTGCATGTGCACGAGAGCTTTGCCTTTTTTGTAACCAAAAAGGTCATAGCATCGATTTTTGCGATGATTATAGGAAACTTTCTGCCGAAGATAGATATCGATGGGCCTTTGATAAAAAGTTTGTCGTAGGTGCCTCGTTAAGGGTGGGCACACATATAGAACATGTCCCGTAACATGTAAAAGCTGTGGACTTAGTCACCATTCGTTGCTTCACCGTCCCCCAAGCGAAGCAACTACCCATATTGACGCTATTATTCCTACGATAGTCACTCCGTCCTCCCTCCCTCGGTCCCCGCAACCGATGTGTACTCAACCGCTTACCTCCCAAGCTGAGTCACTCGGAGACCAAAAGGCTCACGTTGAGATTGTAGATCATAGTCGTGCCTTAACCTCGCAGCGCCCATTGCTTAAAATAATCCCCGTAAGCGTATCGGGTCCGTCAGGCGCTGTCAACACCTATGCATTGCTTGACGACGGAAGTACGGCTACACTAATAGATTCTAGCATCGCTAATGCTATTGGCTCGCGAGGCCCTGAATCTTTCTTAACTATCAATTGTGTTAATGGTCTTTCTACAACTACTATGGTCAATTTCATTGAGTTTAAAATTCGCGGCCGGCATTGTACTGTAGTGCTTTTTCTTGCTAAATTGTAGAAATATAGGGAGATCTTAAAGTTGAAAGAAAAAAAACAAACTTATTCCTTTAGTCCGATACAAAATGAAAAGCTTTATTCTGGTAGGTACATGGTTGTAATTCACTTATGCATAATGTTACTGAAGTTAACAAAATCCCTCAATGCAAAGCACTTAACTAAATGTTTAATTAATACAAGCCAAGGGCAGGATGGTTCAGGTTTGTTTGATCAATCTCGGCAGGTAAAAATCAGGTACAAATTGGGTACAAAACTACAAAATGAGGGGCAATAAAGTACACGAACAAATAGTTATAGGTTTCATTTTTTTTTAATTAGTAGCTTTCCCCGGAGCGGTTGTTAGTAGAGCGTACCTTCGATGCTAAGTTTCCGCGATCACGGGTCAGAGATATAAAATTCCAGTTCCTTAGATTATTCTCTCTATATATGTACAATTCCACAGAATTCCTCCTTGTGTTAGGTTATTAGGTAGGTTAGTTGCAGCGGAGCCCTACGGCCTCCGGGAACTGCCCTGGAGATTCATAGCACAGTGTTATGTTAAAAATATAATTAAATATGCCTATAATCTTAGGGTGAGTGGGTCTAACACTGAGTTCTGAAGGAATCCCAGTCAATACATTTGAATTTCATGTAATAAACATTGCAAGTTAATTCCAAACATAATTTTCAATGAATTGTCAAAGTTTCTTATTGGTTAGTTAATAAAAAGGACATATGGAGGGGAGAGCACCTATTTTGTGTATAATTACTGCTATTAAGAAAAAGAAAACAGCTTAATTTGTGAGTTATTTGCCAAAGTATGATGTGAAACTCAATATAGTGAAAATCTAGAATTTAACATGAAATTCACAAGTGTTACTCAATATATGCATTAATCCCACTAAAATGCCGCTTACTATCAGGTTTTTTTAATGAAATAGGGGATGAAAAAGGCGAATTTTGGAAATGTAATATGTTTGATTTAATAATCAATATACCCACTAATAAAAATAAAATTAACAAACTCTGTTTTAAATCATGAAATATAATAAGTTAATTAGATACCTTAGTGTGGGCGGAGTGTTATCTATCGATATAATTTATTAATTCAATGAATCGCGCGCCGGCGATTATAAATATGATTGAGCTTTTACTCTTCAAGCTGAAAACAAAAATAACTGACTTTGGAAATAGCTTTTCAAATTAAATTCACACGGAAAACGAGAGAAATACCTATGGATTTTATTCGCAGAAATGAATTTAAATACTTTATGATCTTCGAATCAATAACAAATTTCTTTCTTCGGTCGATGTCTCACAGACTAACCAGTTCGGGAGATCATAACATAGACGAAAGACGCGTTCAAAGACTAGGGTGAAAAATGGGCGCGTTCTATTTACGCACATACTAGAATCGAGGTCCGTTCACCGAATGTTAAGCGTCGTATTGGCGACGGAACCTTCCCTAAAACCAAATTCATTTCACAACATGTGTGTCATGATGTGTCAAGTCAACATACGGATCTTTCGAAATTCTACAATATACAATAAGTATTTCCAGCCAAAGTTATAAGTTTGGTTGGAAAACAAAACGTAATGTAAATTAACCATAAACAAACTGCGAATGCTTTCCAAATTCTATTCGACGAAACCATAATTATATGATCTGTAGCTTTAAGTGTATTTTATTATAATATGTCTATAGAAATGATCAAAACAAACGGTCTAAATGTCAAATTCCGAATTTCGAGAAAATCAACCCACCTAAATGGAAGCACGGGATTTTGGGCGAAAAAAAACTATCTTTGTAAATAAGGCCAGGATAAACGCGAGATTTATTTTGTTTATGCAAAAATTTAATAATGACCAAAGATAATTGCAAATGTCACTGACGTGACGTGAAACGACGTTGACGTTGACACTTGACATTGATATTGTGAAAGTTGTTGTAATTATGATTTTAGTTGTGCAATTTGTGTTAAAACTACAGTGAAACCAAAGTGTTTTTGCAAAATTTGTGTTTTATGAAATTTTCAGAAAAAACGGTGTTACAGTACCCAAACTCACACCATAAAGAATGCACGAGCCATACCCAATTTAAATATAAGCAATCAGTCCCTTAGGAGTGAGGACATTGATTCATTCAGTTTTTTGACTGATTTGCGTGACGTGCTAGTTTACAATGAAGTCCAGCCCACGATTTTGATAGGCGCAGACAACTGGCATTTGACCTTGCCTCAATCTGTCAGAAAGGGTTATCCCTCGGAGCCAGTTGCCGTCAATACCGCCTTGGGTAGGGTGTTGTATGGGTTTACATCTAGTAAAACCAGATCCGTTCACTCCATTTCCATTAATCATATGCTTTCAAATAGTTCCATGGATACACCTGAAAACGAATCACTCGAATCTTTGATTAAAGAAAATTACAAACTCGATTCGATTGGTATCGTCAAAAAACATTATCAAAGCCCAGACGAGGAAATAGCTATAGGTATTTTAGACCGTACCTCCCGTCGTTTACCATCAGGTCGATTTGAGACCGGTCTACTCTGGAAACCTAGATCAGGGAACATTCCTAATAGCTATTCCCTTGCTGTGTCTCGTCTTTTAAGTCTAGAGAGGAGATTCAGAATGGATGAACAGTATGCCCAAGCATATCGTGACAATATTAATTCTACTATTCATAAAGGATATGCTGAGCTTTGTTCTGAGCCTCCGACAGGTAACATTTGGTATTTACCTCATTTTGGTGTTATTCACCCTCATAAGCGTAAACTTAGAGTAGTTCATGACGCCGCGGCTACAGTCGAGGGTGTCTGCTTAAATTCACTCCTTCTTGCTGGTCCTGATCTTCTTCAACCACTCCTGGGTATACTTATGCGTTTCCGGGAGGGCCTGATTGCACTTTCTGCTGATATCCGTGAAATGTTTCCCCAAGTTAAGATAAGGCAGGAAGATCGAGACGCCCAACGTTTTCTTTGGCGTGACAGCCCGACTGAGCCGATCAGAGAATACCGCATGAGCTCAATGATTTTCGGCGCAACTTCTAGTCCCTGCACTGCGATCTATATTAAGAACAAAAACGCAGAGCAACATCGCGATCACTTTCCACATGCGGTAGACTCTGTCATTCGTGATCATTACAGGGACGATTTCTTGGGCAGTGTTCACACTGTTGAAGAAGCGTCAAAATTAGCTGCCGATATTGTCACGGTTCACAACGCCGCTGGATTTGAGATGAGAGCATGGATTTCGAACAATAAAGATGCATTGTCCTTGATCGCACCAGAGCTCCATGCTCCAGTCTCACCTAGCTATGATCTCGGTCCAGTGAAAAATAACGTTCGTGTCCTGGGCGTATCTTGGAACTTGGACTCAGATTCTCTAATTTTTCTCAAGGATGTCATTCATCATAACCTACCACCCGTATTAACTAAACGCATTGTTCTCTCACACCTAATGAAAGTTTTTGACCCACTTGGTTTTCTTACGCCTATAGTTATTTGCGGCCGAATTTACTTTCAGCAAACATGGCGATTAGGTATCGGCTGGGATCAAAAACTTCCAGATAGTTTTGCTAAAAAGTGGTTAGAATGGTATGAGGAACTTAAAAAGTTCTCATCACTTTCTACGCCACGATGTTACATTACTCGTCATGATTATCTGGAGTGTCAACTTCACGTGTTTGCGGACGCTAGCGAGCATGCTTATGCGTGTGTCGCTTATTGGCGATTTAGTTATCCCGACGGCACCGTGAAGTTATCACTTATTGGGGGTAAGGCCCGCTTGGCTCCTCTCAAACCCTCATCCATACCGAGGTTGGAGTTGCAGGCGGCTCTTATTGCCTGTAGATTTTCAAGTTATATTTTAGACGCTCATCGCTTAAAACCATCAAAAATATTTTTCTGGTCAGACAGTTTGACAGTTTTGAAATGGTTGCGCAGCGACGCACGTTGTTTTAAAACATTTGTAGCCTTAAGAGTAGGTGAAATCCTAGAAAGCACTGATGTTTGTACTTGGCGCTACGTCCCAACTAGCGATAATGTTGCTGACGACGCTACGCGACCAAATGTGACACTTAACAGTTCATTGCGTTGGTTCAGTGGCCCATCTTTTTTGCGGTATCCAATCGAAGATTGGCCATTGGAGCCTTCATCATCACTGTCACTACCTCTGGAGGAACTGAAGGTCACTCACCCTGAGGTGGTGGCGCTTGTCACCAATCGCGATCCGCACTTACTACTTTCACCAGTAGTAGCGGACCACAACCGTTTTAGTGTGTGGTGTAGGTTAATTCGCGCTACGGCTCGCATCCGTAAATGCGAGGAAACCTTTCGGCTTATCCTATATAATATACGTACCCTAAATTCAAAATTACGTCGCACTTCCACATCACAGATGCCAATGAAGGCTAGATTGAACTTGCTTCCAAAGCTGTCCGCTTCCGACCTTGTAAGCGCAGAGAAGCAGATCCTGGTCGCCTCTCAAATAGATTCTTTCAAATCAGAGTTCTCCTGTGTGGCTAATTCTCGTCCACTACCCAAAGCAAGTGGACTTGCCGGTCTAGATTTGACGGTATCTGATGATGGCGTATTAAGACTCTCCAGCCGAATCAAAGCCGCCAAGAACGTACCGCCGCCTCAAGAGCTAAGCCCTATGGTATTGGATGGAAACCATAGATCGGTACAGCTACTCATCCGTCACTACCATGTTAAATTTCACCATGGATATAATGAAGCTGTCATTAACGAACTTCTCCAACGGTTTCACGTTTTGCGTTTGCGCCCCGCAGTAAAAAAGGTGGCCCAATCCTGTCTTTCATGCCGTAAAAGAAAGAACACGCCCTTGAGTCCACCGATGGGTGATCTCCCAGAAGCGAGACTTGATCACGGCACAAGACCATTTGCAAACATCGGCATAGATTACTTTGGTCCGATCAGTGTGACTATTGGCAGACGAACCGAAAAACGATGGGTTGCGCTGATAACTTGTCTCGTCGTTAGAGCCGTTCACCTTGAAATGATTTACTCACTCTCTACGGACTCTGCAATAATGGCTTTGAAGCGCTTTGTTGCCAGACGTGGTTGTCCTGCAAGAATTTATTCAGACAATGGAACGGCATTCGTCGGAGCAGCCAAGAAGTTGGACGAAGTATTTGACTTTGCTGCAAACCAAAAGATAGACTGGCACTTTATACCTCCTGCGGCCCCATTCATGGGCGGATGCTGGGAGCGCCTGGTCCGCAGTGTCAAAACGGCACTTTTGACGACGCTGAAAGCTAGGGCGCCTAAGGAAGAGGTTCTACTGACTTTATTGTTGGAAGCAGAAGCTGTTGTCAACAGCCGACCCTTGACGTTCGTTTCTGTGGATCCAGACGGACAAGCCGCACTTACACCATTCTGTTTTTTGTTGGGTTCAACATCTAATGACCAACCCCCTCCAAAGCCACTAGATGACCACGTTCTAATCGGACGACAAGACTGGAAGAAGGGTCTCAGATTAGCAGATCACTTTTGGGCGAGATGGGTCATAGAGTATTTGCCCCTACTAAGGAAACGACCGTCGCTACCCCAACCAACAAAAAATATCAGTAGGTGTATATTGGGCATTCTAAAACAGTTTTCATCAAAACACCGCAAACGAACGCAGTGAGATTTGAGCTACGCTTCGCTGCGCTCTAGCTCCGCAAATCTCACTGCGTTCGTTTACGGTGATTTGATGAAAACAGTTTAAGATTGCCCAATATACATTATATAGGGTTAAATGGAAAAGAAGATTTTTTATTTCATTTCATTTCATAATGTTTCTATTGTGTTGTGTTGTTTGACTGTAAACAGTATACTTTTGATTGATTGCGATTTACTAGACACATTTTCAAGGTTTTCTATCTCAGAATATTAAGGCATTCAACTAGGTAGCAGTGCAATAACAACAGAAATTAAACAGGTTTCGTAGCTTCAGGACTCAACTCTCGGATAAGTATTTGTACCGTTCTACACTCTGCCTGCCATACAGTTTCAAAGCATTCCCACGAAATTCATTTATCAGCAATAAATTTATTGCACATTATTCATATATCCAGTTACGAGTGCTTACTCAAATAATAAGGCTTCTTTCACACGTTAATACTTTTATTTGTTTATTAAATTACTTCAATTAAATATATTCTTTATTATAAAACAAAGTCTAAAATTGTTGATTTTTACAAAATATTTAAAAGGGCGGGCTAATCCCTGAAAGATGTGTTCCAGTCATCACACGAATAAAAAATAGAAAATAAATATTCCAATAATTTAAAAAATGAAAATATAAAAAATATTAAGAACATTTTAACTACCTACCTTGGCTGAGTAAGGTCTTAACATCCTAATTAAATAGGGTAGTGCGGTGGGAACGTGTATGAGATGCTGCCGATGAATACCACCTATGTATTATTACAATAATTTTCTTAAACTTCTATGGTTCTGTCGTCATGTCGTATCAATATCGTTATGCTATAGATACATTCGGTTCGCCTAATAGAACGATATACCTATTGTTTATCTGTTTTAAATAGTAGTATCGAAAAATGAAAATTAGAAATCGCATCCGTTATTATAAAGAAGACTTTTTAATTTGGAGATAATGTTCGTTAGTAATTGTAAATATGTATGTACATGTATAATTTAAATAAATATAATAAACCCGAAATGAAAAAAAATTTGGAGCATGCAGCCTTACACGAGATTTCTGCATCAGCAGAATTAAACGGTAAACAACTATTTTGCTGTATATGCACAGTATTGTATTGCAAGTTTGTGGAAATAAACGACAAACAATTAATTTGCTGATTATTTCCGCGTCATATTGCACATTGGTAGAATTATGGGTAAATATCAAATTTTGCTAAATATCATGAAAGTCAGAGGTGCAAAACGTTATTAAGTTTTATATTTTGAGTATGGAACCGACTTTTTGAAAGTAAACTACCAAACTATAATCTTCTCTTAGATGTTGTGATGCTGAATAACGATCTACTACTACCTCGAAAATAAAAATCCAATACACGTAATTGCGTCAGTTCGTCGTTTTGTTTCTTTCTTGCTACGTAAGTACTTTTTTTTTATATAGCTGACGAAGTTCAGCCGATGATCCGTGTTTGGATCACCGTTTTTGGATGACCGTTTTTGGATCATACGCAACTGCGGATCAAAAATTTTGTTGCAGACCTGAGAACTGCTCCACTCACACGTCCCGGGTACCATAGTACCCAGAGCGCTTCGCGTCTCCTTTGCCTAAAACGCGCGGTGTGATAAAAAAATCACAAAAAAAAAAAAAAATTCTCTAAATAAAGTGTCAGTTCTTTAGTGTTTGAAAAACGAACACTGACCATGGAAGTGGAAGTGAATGCATTAGGATTCTCGATAACGTATAGACATCATATCCGTGAATGCATATTTGTTTTCTTATAAATATTTTGTGTGGATATGATTTGGACGGAAATTAATAATTTTGTGATTATATATATATTATTTTATAATATTACTTACTTATTTAACAATATAAAAATTAATGAGCATTCTTTTTTAGATTAGTCATGTTAAATAAAAATGATTATAAAGATAAGGTATAGGTTGAGAACCTCAGTAAAATTATTACTTGCATTGCACTTTTCTTATATAAAATCCGGAAAAACTGTAGTCACAGTACACTCCAGTGCTATCTCTGACCACTAACAGTGCTTCAGTACCTCCTCATCAAAAAATCTCAAGACCAAGACAGCTGAAAAATGTTCGTAAGTTTTTATACTTTATTGCTATACTTTATATCTATTCTTTAATTGTCTATAAGTGGTTGATCATCTTCATGCTTCAACAAATTGAGCCGTTGGACCAGGCTGTATATGACGTTACCTCTCCAAGTGCTGTCTTCACGAGGGACCATCAAGCCCAGCAGTGGCATGCTGATTGACTGATGATGATGATATTTTTTTATCTTATGAATTGAAGATGTGAATCTTCAACTCGTTTTCTTGTAACCACTCTTAATACTTATATGACATTTACTATTTTCAGGTCGGATAGCAAGCAAAACAAAAGGTCAGCCAAGAAGAGCTGTGAATCTGACCTTTTCTTTGATACCGACGACGAAGACATCAGGTACTTTTATTGCTATATTTACATATATCTAAATTTCAAGTGTTTAATGTGTACAATAATCGTGTATCCTTTTTCTATCTCCCTAGTCCAAAGAAGAGAAGCAAGGCGATAAAGTGCCTATCGAAGGCGAAGAGTGCAGAAGTGAAGAATACATCGTCGTCCAATACTTCTGAGTGGTTGTTCGACTCAGAGTCGGACAGCGAGGTTTCGCGGCCGCCAAACCTGCCAAACAAGACCACCAGTATCCTGACACGCCGAGTACCTGGTGGTGTAACGCGTCGGACTGCACAGCTCGACGGCGACTTGCTAGTGGAGCTACGCCTCTACAACCAGAAGGAGGTATCTAATCTCAGCGGCCTTGACCGGTGCGAGCGCGCTATCGTTTGGGTACGCTTGCAAGGCGAAGCAGAATCTCCAGAATTTTACGCATTAAAAAAATTTGTAAAATTAGCTAAGGCAAAGTTTACCACAGAGGGGATATTTTATAAAGATAAAGTTAAAAAATAGGTTCTCTTTTGTTTCTCTCTGCGTAAATTATGTTTTAGCTGGTTTACTTATTGTTTATCGTTAGCAAACTCAAAGATTAGGTACTTACATACATAAGCCTTTATTACTTTAACTTTGAGAATTTGTACTGTCCAAATCATAATGTCGAGGTCTACTTTCTGTTCAGTTTGTGACGTATCCGTAAATAACAAAGTTTTCTCTGCACATTTGAAAAGTATTTTACATAAGAACAACAGTTCGGTCGTTGATAGTGAGGGGGTTGAAAAAGTTCATAGCGCTTTTCGTAATCGTATAGCATCGTACCGTGTTCGATATCAAGATGAGGGTCATGATAGTGCGCGTGTTCGCCCGCCCGCCGAGTTTTTATGGCACTTGCGCTCTCGCGTACGCCTATTGCTCATAGCGAAAATTCAAGCTCACACTAATGTTAAAGCTAATTTTGAACTTTTCTGTGAATTCTTTCTGCTTAGTAAGTATGATTCGATTTCAATCAAGTCATTTGCAACGGAAAACTTCATCTTGCATCAAAACTTCAATTTTGAAGATATGTTTTCAAAAATTATTCACTTAATTTGTAAAAAAATTGAAGAATTTGAAGAAAGAGATAGTGGGTGGGCCTATTTACAAAGCCTATATCTAGAAGTAAATATAAACAAATATAACCCGTTAAGAGGCTCCAGTTTTATAGAATTACCAAAGTCCATAAAATGTAAACGAGCATGTATCAACATTCAAAATTCTGATAATTATTGTTTTTTATGGTGTGTCATGGCAGCACTATTTCCTATAAACAGAAACGCACATCGAACGTCAGCTTACCCACACTTTAAAAATGTACTCAATATCAAAAATATGATTTTTCCAGTTGGGTTTGCGGACATCAAAGTTTTTGAAAAGAATAATCCTCGCATAAGTATTAATATTTACGGCATTCAAAAGAATGGTAACATTGTTGGACCTTTATACAAAAGCGAGATTCGCAAAGATCATCACATTAATATGCTTTTCCTGGAAAACAGAAAACGCACCCATTACTGTCTTATTAAAGATTTATCTAAATTACTTCGTCTTCAATTAACTAAACATCATTCTAAAATATATTTATGCGAGGATTGTATGATATTCTTTGATAGTAATGATAAACTGAAAGCTCATGTTTGTGGTGGTGTATCGACAATATTACCCGGTGATGGAACACGAATTCAATTTAATCATTACGAGCGAATGCATGACATGCCCTTCGTCTTATACGCAGATTTTGAATCATTATTAAAACCAACTGAACTCGATTCTGGATCAGGCTGTACAAAGATATTGCAAAAACACGTACCATCAGCATTTGCTTATTACGTTGTGTGTTCTTATGATAAGTCGCGTAATAAATATGTATCTTATCGAGGTCCAGCCTGTGTAGAAAAGTTTTTAGAAAGTCTATTATTGGATATAACCGATATTTATAACGTTTTGCAGTCGCCAGTGGCTATTTGTTTAACAAATGAAGACAAAGCGAACTTTGCTCGGGCTACAAATTGTTTTCTTTGTGATAAAATATTGTTTGACGATAAAGTTAAAGATCATTGCCATCTTACAGGACGGTATCGTGGTGCAGCTCATTCTTATTGCAATATTAGATATTGTTTGCCTAAGTTTGTTCCTATATTTTTTCATAATTTAGCGGGTTATGACAGTCATCTTTTTATACGACAGTTGGGAAAACTATCAGGAAAAATACAAGTAATAGCAAAAAATAAGGAAAACTACATATCTTTTACAAAATTTTTTCAAATTAATGATAAAGATATCATACCTGTTCGATTTGTTGATTCTTTTAAATTTTTAGGCACAAGTCTAGAGAAACTTGTCGCAAACTTAAAAAATGACGACTTTAAACATCTGCGGCGTTATTTTCCTTCTCGTGAGCATTTTGCTTTAATAAAACGAAAAGGGGTGTATCCATATGAATACATGACTACTTGGAGTTCATACGAAGAAAAAGTACTTCCGCCTCAGGAGTTCTTTTTCAGCAAATTACGCAATAGTAATATATCTAAAGTAGATTATGATCATGCAAAAAAAGTCTGGCAAACGTTTGAATTATCGAATCTCGGTGAATACACAGACTTGTATCTTAAGTCAGATGTTCTTTTATTAGCTGACGTTTTTGAAAGTTTTCGCCAGACATGTAAGATGAATTATAAATTAGATCCAGCCTTTTATGTTACAGCACCGAGTCTCAGTTTTGATGCCATGCTATTAAAAACAGATGTTAAATTAGAATTAATACACGACCTGGAAATAATAAGAATGATTCAAAAAGGTATTCGCGGTGGAATATGTTTGTGTTCGACAAGGTATTCAAAAGCCAATAACAAGTATTTAAAAACTTACGATCCAAGAAAAAGTAATAACTTTCTAATTTATATCGATTGTAATAATCTCTATGGATATGCAATGTGTGCTTATTTGCCTCATTCCAATTTTAAGTTATTGAATGACTTGGAAATCGCTGGAATAGATTTTATAAATGTGCCAACTAACGGAGACACTGGTTATATACTAGAAGTAGATTTAGAATACCCCGAACATTTGCATAATGATCATAACGATTTTCCATTCTGTGCTCAAAAATTTACTCCGCCAGGTTCTAAAACTTCAAAATTGATTCCAAATTTATACGATAAATATTTCTATGTCATACATTTTGCTCATCTGCAAACATGTATAAAACATGGTTTGTTGTTAAAAAAAATACATAGAGTTATTCAATTTAATCAGAGTCCTTACTTAAAGCAGTATATTGACATGAATACTGAATTACGAAAAAAAGCTAAATCTACATTTGAACAAGATTTCTTCAAACTTCTTAACAACAGTATATTTGGCAAGACGTTAGAAGACACAGAAAAGAGGGTTAATGTGAAATTAGTCAATAAGTGGAATGATGATAGTAACAAAACAAAGAAAAGTTTCTGTGCAGAGCAAATGATAGCTCGACCAAATTTTCACAGTGTTACAATTTTCACTGAAAACTTGGTAGCCATTCAAATGAAGCCTGAAACAATCACTTTGGATAAACCTATATACATTGGTTTTTCCGTTTTGGAAATATCTAAGAGTCACATGTTTGATTTTCATTATTCTATTATGAAGCCTTTTTATAAGGAAAAGTTAAAACTTTGTTATACGGATACTGATAGTTTTTTGTATTCAATAGAAAGTAAAGATTTTTATGCTGATTTAAAATCAAATTTTCTTCCCTATTTCGACACTAGTAATTATTCTGTAAATAACGTATACGACATTCCTAGTTGGAACAAAAAGGTGCCAGGTCTCTTTAAAGATGAGCTAGGAGGAAGTTTGATTTCGAAGTTTGTAGGATTAAGGTCCAAGTTATACTGTATTAAAACGGCAGAAGATGAATTAAAAAAAGCAAAAGGCATACAGAAGCAAGTATTAAAAGATGTACAATATAAAGATTATTACAAGGTATTAAATGAAAATACATTTTTGAAGAAAAAAAATATCATATTTAAATCTCTTAAGCACGAAATATTTACTCAAGAACAGAACAAAATAGCTTTGTCAGGTAATGACGATAAACGTATCATATTAAAAAACAAAATTTCTACTTTATCATGGGGTCACTGGGATAGTTTAGTTTAATATCATTAGTTTTTCTTTAGAAGCACCGTATTGTATAGTTTATTATTATTTTAATGGTAATCATGAATCAAATTGTAAGTTGAGAAATATGTTACCCCATCATCTATTTATTTATTATATGGCTTAAGTAATGAATAAGTTAATAGAATAAAAACATACATGAAATTGTATAGTATGTACCGACACGGCACTTTATATTGTAAAGTTATTTAATTTTAATATTGTTATCCATCAGTTATTTGTTTAATAGTATTATACATTGTTTTTTAATGGTAAATAGGTAAATTAATTAACTAGTTTTAATCAAATACTTAATGTTGTATTGTAACGATGAAAATATATAGCGTTATAAACCAGCTACCATGTTTTTTTTATTTCATAATCCATAAAATATAAAACTATTAATAAAATAGCACACGCAATGAACAATTTGAAACTGGTTGGGACATGTTATTGCTGATTTAGGTATTCCAACTTATAGTTCATTAGTAATTTATCCAATTGCGATTCCGTGCGAATGCTTTGTTGTTATGTCAGCATTATATTTACACTATAAATAGCTATTAAAGTCGAATGTTTTTAAAATTTGTTTCACACATAATTAATCAAGTGACAACTACGGTCACCCAAATACATCATGGTAAGTCGTATAAATTATTTTTCTTCAAACTCTTTTCTTGTGTAGTGGTTAGATCACTAGTTAATGTTTATTTGTATATTTGATTTAGTTGGAAGATAATGTTGTTGTTAAAACCTTATGGTTGTGATGCTGTTATCGTGATTCTCATATTCTATCGGTTCCGTATAAGATAGTCAGCCTCCTTGTGGATCCTAGATATACTCTTCTACCTCCGCCACTATATCAATCATTTCTTCGATGTGAAATTATTTTTGTTGCATAATAAATTAAATTTCAGAATACCCAAGAAATCTCGCAGTCGCTACTCATAAGCAAGGAGGCAACAGAAGATTATCCTCCTTGCTTTGAGCAAAATGCGCAAGATATGTTGGAGGGCTTCTCTGAAGAATTTCCACATTGGAATGCTAAAGATTCACCGCTGCATGCCAAGGTAGTTAAAAGTCTTTTTAATAAAAAGAAGCCCATGAAGAGGAGAAGCAAGTTACTGCAGAATACGAAGGGGAACGAACCTTCTTATTTAATTAAAACAATACCTACTAAAGGGCGGCGATTAATTAAATTAGAAATATTAGATCTGGAATCAACCAGCAATGATCCATTAATAAAAACACAATATGTGGTAACCGAGCATATTGATCCAATAATGGATCAAGCAGAAAATATTATAACTAATATCTCTAAGAAAATATGTGGTTACAGTTATAGTTTTTAAATAACTATTGCTGACCTAAAACATTTGTAGATGTATATTAAAATTCTCTAATGTGCTAGATGCGTACCTACTATCTTTAGTTACGTGTACACTCACGGAGATACATTATTTCAACAACATTATTCTTCTGAAAAATTATAGTAATGCTTATAAATTTTATTAACTAAGACTTATGTTATTTTAAATAGTTATGTTAGTTTAAGTCTTGTATTGTTTTCAATAAATATTATTTAAAAATAAAAAGACTTGTATGAAAATATTTGTTTTTATTTTAAGACCTCTATAATGTAATCAAATATTTTGAAAAACATTCATTCAGAATTACCTCTATAAATAAATCTAAGATAAAATTTATTAGAATTCAAATACATAGTTTAAAATAATGGTAATAAAATTAAAAATATAGTTTTATTTATTAAAGAACGCAGTGTATTACTTTGTTAAAGTAGGGATGCAAGTAATTAAACAATGTTTATTTTTAAGCATCGATTCCTTACTCATATCATTTTTTATTGCACGATTCGAGAGGGGTGAGAGCTCTTTCTTCTCTCTCCATTCTTCTCGATGCTTTAACATTGTGTGTTCTAGACACGTCCAATAACTTAATATAATGAGTGGTAACAGTATCCAAATTCTTCTACTCCTTGCTATTGTTACCGCCGTCGAATGCTTAGTCTATATGGTGGAGTGAGTGCACTTACAAGTAAATATACTGCTAGTTCTCTTATTATTACGAACGCAAAGTGTTATATCCATTTTGTTAAAAGCCACGAATCAAAACGGACAAGTTGCTATGAAGTTCCTCAAACAAAAGGAAACGTTAAAATTAGATTATAATATCTGTCCTGCATCATTATGTGAAGCAAAGCGACATGGCAACTTATTGCCGAGCACTATACGATGTATTGTTTGTGGACCATCAAATTGCGGCAAGACAAACTTAGTAATAGGTTTGTTATTACATGAGAATGGTGCACGTTTTCGTAACTTATATGTATATTCTAAATCATTATACCAACCAAAATATGTGTTCTTAGAAAAAGTATTAGATTTAGTTGCAGACATATCTTATAGTAAATATAACCATAATAATGATATCATAAGCCCACACGAAGCTTTGCCAAACTCCATTATAATATTCGACGACGTAGCTTGTGAAAACCAAAATAGCATTCGGGATTATTTTGCTATGGGTCGACATAAGAATATTGATTGTTTTTACATTAACCAAACATACAGTAAAGTACCTAAACAACTTATAAGGGACAATTCTAACCTCATTATTTTATTTAAACAAGACGATGTAAATTTAAAACACGTTTACGATGAGCATGTAGGTTCAGATATGTCGTGGTCTCAGTTCCGTGAAATGTGCTCAACTATTTGGAATAAACCATTTAATTATGTTGTGATCAATAAAGACTGCGAAAGAAATAAAGGATGTTATAGGATGGCATTCGATACTTTTGTAGTAGTAGATTAATATACATAAGTTATTGTTTCATCAATACACAATCACTATTACTCTGGATTTTGCATTGAACGGAATCCTTGTCAAAATGGAAAAGCAACTTAAAAAACAAATTGTAAAAGCTGCAGCTGCTGTAAAAAGAAAGGTTGAAATGATAAAGGATATGAAAAATACAAATGATGCCACTCTGGAATCCATATTCAAACCTATAACCGATCCACTGAAACAAATAGCCATTAAGAACAATGAAATTTCTCATGAAGATGAGGATGAGTTTGAACATTATACAATAAAAAAAAATAAACATAATGACAGCGAGGCAACAAATTTTTCTGATGACGATTTTAATGAAGAAGAGGAACAACAGTTCTATAAAAAATTTAATTCCGAAAAAACCCTTGTCGTATCACCTTCTGACAACAATAATATGAGTGATGCTTCCTTTAAGTCCTTTCAATCATCACCAAATGTTTCACTTAATAGTTTATCGTGGTGTGCTTCACCCGACGCAAATATCCCTTTTGGAATAAAAAATGAACGAGGAAAACTTATGCTCGGCCAAACACGTGTTTTCGACGACGGAAAAATTATAAAAATTGGAAATCGAAGTTTAAACAAAACTCTTGGATTAAAAGAATTACTATTTGAAAAGACACCAAATTTGGATGTTATCACAGATAGGGATTTGCAAAATTATAAAGAGCTTCTAATAGAAACGAATGCACATAGGCGTAATTGTGATCCACGCAAGCCAATTAATAGTAACAAAGGGTTTAAGTACATGCATATTATTAAACCACTGTTTAAGTTCTCTAGAAATAAGTATGACAGCACAGAAAGTCTTACGGTAGGAAAAGGAATAAATCTTTTAAAAAGTGTAAAGAAAGATATAGATTACGTTTATTGGGATGATCCAAATGAATTAGTAGATCGATTGAAATTACTGTTTGCATCTCGTGATGCTGGCAATACCGGCTTAGATAATGAAATTATTGTGATTATAGAAGAGCTGTACGAAGCAGGCATCATTAAAAACACCAAATATAAGGAACCTAATTTTAAAAAACTGATCAGTAGTTATACAGCAAACACCGCATAGATACGGAAATGAATGTAGATAAATTTGGTCATCACGTTCATAAACGTTTACGATTAGAGGAATATATTGGAAATCTCAACGATACATTAGTGAAGTCAGAAACAGGTGAATATGATTTAAAATCATCAAGATTAAAAGGGCTTATATCGCCAGGCAATGATGACGAAGCCGCCAATAAAGCTTACGTGGATGAAAAGACACACGAACTAAGAACTAATATTTTAAGTGATGTAAATATTCGTTTAAATGATTTTGAAAGTTCAATACTTAATAAGCTAGCCACCTTGTTTTACACAAGGACAGAAATTGATCACATGCTTCAAGAGAAACCAGATAATAATGAGCAAACAAGACATAGTGAATGAGCTTCACAAAGCAGCAAGAAGGAATTTTTCCCGGCGATGTACGATCATAAAAGGAATAGATGATTTATGGCAAGCCGACCTCATAGATTTGCAAAAATATTCACAGTTTAATAAAGGGTATAAATATATTGTTATCGTAATTGACACTTTATCAAAATATGTATGGATCAGACCTTTAAAATCAAAAGCGAAAAATTATGTTACAGATGCAATGCAAAGTATTTTAACTACATCATTACGAAAACCTAAAAATTTACAAACTGATTTAGGCACAGAATTCTACAATGATAATTTTAAACAATTAATGAAAAAGTATAATATTAATCATTATTCAACATATTCTATTAAAAAAGCATCTATAGTAGAAAGAGTTATAAGAACAATTAAATCTCACCTTTACAAACTATTTAGTTTGAACGGAAATTACCAATGGTATAAAAATATTTTAAAGGACGTTGTAGAACACTACAATAACACTTTGCATAGAATAACAAAATTTAAGCCTGTGGAAGTTAACAAAGTAAATGAGCTTATAGTCAAAGGTTATATTATGAATTCTCAAAAGAATAAAACAAGTCGGGGATATACATTTCGTGTTGGTGATTATGTTCGCATAAGTAGATATAAAGCAGATTTTTACAAAGGCTATACGCCAAACTGGTCCACCGAAATATTTCGTATAGTAAAAGTTAATCACACTAACCCAACAACTTATCAAATAGAGGACAGACGCAATCAAAGAATCCTCGGCTCATTTTATGCATACGAGTTACAAAAAACTAAGTTTCCAGACCTATACCTCATTGAAAAGGTTATAAAAAGAAAAGGAAACAAATTGTTTGTAAAATGGTTAGGATTAAGTAATAGCGAAAATAGTTGGGTTGATAAGAATAAATTGGTTTTATGATATAAAATAGCTCAAGATATCTTTATTGATTCACTTTTTGTTTATCAATGAAGAAAGGAAGTGGTATCATAAACAGCTTAATAAATAAGATTCCGTTTGAGTTACATTTACCGGGCTACCAATATTGCGGACCCGGCACAAAGCTTCAGAAACGATTACTTAAGGGTCAGCGAGGAATTAATAAATTGGATAACGCTTGTATGCACCACGATATTGCTTACATAAACAACGACGCTAACGTAAGGCACAAAGCTGATCTAGATCTATTAAATATGGCTCAAAGAAGATTGAAATCAAAAGACGCTGGAAAGAAAGAAAAAATTGCTTCATGGATAGTAAAAAATGCTATGAAGGCCAAATTAAGAGCTGGTGCAGGTGCTCGGTCGTTTATGACGGCTGTGAAAAAACTCAAATCTAAATTAAAAAAAATAAAATCTAAAGACACAAGTTCTACTATTAAATATGCGGTCGCCGCTGCAAAAAAACTATTTAGAAATAAAAATAAAATGAGTTTACCTCGTTGTATTCCTATTCCAAAATGTGGAGGACTGTTACCGTTAATTCCTATTTTCGCGGGATTATCAGCTTTAGGTTCACTGGCTGGTGGAGCAGCTGGCATAGCAAAAGCGGTTAATGATTCAAAAGCAGCTCAAAAAGCTCTTCAAGAATCGGAACGACATAATAAGATGATGGAGGCGGTTGCTCTCGGAAAAGGATTATATATTAGACCTTATAAAAAGGGTGCAGGTCTATATTTGAAACCCTCAAAAAACTAATAAAGCGGCTACCTAGGCGGGCATTAACTAATTGGGATATATTAGAACATGCTAGTGATATTCCATTTTTTCGTGGTGTTTTCATGAGGGATACGTTGCCCTCAAAACCTAGGAAGATAGAATGCGGTATTATAAATTTAGATACTTCAAATAACATTGGAACACATTGGGTAGCCTACGTGAAAGAAAATAAGTATGCTGAATATTTTGATAGTTTTGGTAATCTGAAACCTCCGTTAGAACTACTTGATTACTTAAGAAATGTTTCTTTAAATTATAACTATGAGCAATATCAAACATTTGACTCTGTTAATTGCGGCCACCTTTGTATAAAATTTTTAAAGGAGTATTGGAAAACACATTTATATAAAGCTTGAAATAAAATTCTTTATCAGTAGTAAAATGTCTTTCACTGTGTCTATAACTGGAAAAGGATCCTCTCTGATAACAAACTACTCACCTACTTTGGAATTAAGTGGATACTATGAGTGTGGATTGTTGTATTTTTCAACATTTAATTCTATACCCAACATAGATAAAAGAAATAATAAATTCTACTATGACGATAACGAAGTAATCGAAATACCTGAAGGAGCTTATGAACTTCAAGATATCTGTGATTATTTAAAGACATACATTAGAAATGCAATGTTAAAATTAACTTGTAATAATAATACTTTAAAAACTACAATTTTTTGTACTAAAGATGTTCATTTCAACAAAAGTGACTCACTTGGAAGGATTTTAGGTTTTGGTGGAGAAACAATAAAGGCATTAAAAAGGACCGAATCTCTGTATCCTGTCAGTATATTGCCAACAACCATTGTGCGCATCGAATGCGACGTAGTTAGTGGGTCATTCGTGAACGGATCTGCAAGTCATATTATTCACGAGTTTGTTCCTAACGTACCACCTGGTTATCGGATCATTGAAGTGCCGAAAAATCTAATATATTTTCCTGTAAATAAAAGTTCTATAAGTGCAATAACTATACAATTATTAGACGCCGAGAATAAACAAATCAATTTACGAGACGAAGAAGTACAACTGTATCTACATTTTCGTAAAAATGATAAATTTCAATAAAAATCATGACACAGCTTGCATTCAAGTTAGTACTAGAAGATCACCTCATAAAAGCACACCGCTTCACATAAAAAAGAAGCTCACCAAAAACAATAAGGAATTTTTGAAGTTGATTGGCTTGTTAAAATGAATATTTTAAATATATCTCAATCAACATCATACGACAATAGTATTGAAAGTTTCGAATATCATTCTTATAAACCGTACGTAACAAGTTTCAACAAGAATGATGAAATAAGAATACCTATTAATCAACAAGATCTATGTCTGTTACCCTCACTTAGCACTTTGTATATTGAGGGTAAAGCCAATGTTTATAATAGTTCGACTAAAGAAAAAATATCAAATGTGTATTTTATCAACAATCCAATACTATATTTATTTCAAGATATTCGATATGAGTTAAACGGAATAGAAATAGACAAAATATAAAATGCTGGCATAACTACAACAATAAAATCGTACCTCTCGTTAAATGATAATGAATCTAAATGCTCACGTGTATGGGGATGGTCAACTTCTGGTACAAACAATCTTAACGGAGGAGTTTTTTCGGCTTCTGTGCCGTTGAAGAAAATTTTAGGTTTTGCAGAAGATTATGAAAAAGTTATAATTAACTCCAAACATGAATTGGTGCTATTAAGAAGCAATACGAATCTCAATGCTTTGAAATTAAATGTCGGAGAGGTGGTCGAAGATATAACTATTAGCAAAGTTGTTTGGCGAGTTCCGCACGTTAAAGTATCAGATCGTGAAAGAATCAATTTGTTGAAACATCTAGAAAAGGACAGGCCTATTACACTAGCATTTCGAAATTGGGATTTGTATGAATATCCATTATTACCGAAGACACGTAAACACACTTGGTCTATCAAAACTTCGTCACAGATAGAGAAACCAAGATTCGTTATTATAGCCTTGCAAACCAATCGCAAACACAATGCGGAAATGTCAATGGCAGAGTTCGATCACTGCAATGTACGAGATGTAAAAGTATATTTAAATTCATCGTATTACCCTTATGAAGGATTGAATGTCAGTTTCTCAGAGGATAAATTTAATTTATTATACGAACAATATGCAAGATTCCAACAGTCTTATCATGGACGGCGACCAGAGCCGTTGATGAGCTTGAAGGAATTCAGAGACGTTGCCCCATTATTTGTTATTGATTGTTCTCACCAACAAGAAATGATAAAGGGATCAATCGATGTCAGAGTGGAGATTGAAACAGACCAAGAAATCCCGGATCAGACAGCAGCATATTGCTTGATTTTAAATGACTGCATTTTTGAGTACAAACCTCTGAGCAATATTGTGAAGAAAATATCTTAACTAAATAAAGTGCAATCAAAAGGTATTTGAAAGAACAAACTTCAACTTTATGTTAAACAGTGGAATACAACGAAACAATGAGTGCTGATAAGAGTTCGATACTTTTTGTTGATGTTCAAGGATTCAAAGACTGCAAAAATAATTTTATTATTAAGGAATTTGCGTTAGCCACAAAAGAGTTTACGCAAGTCTTTTTAATAAAACCTCCATATTCGTATCTAAAATTATCTGCCGAAGAAAAAAGAGCAGTCAATTGGATTGAACGCAACAGAGGAATATACTGGAGTCAAGGCAATATAGATTTCAGAGAATTTAAGAGATTAATTATTCCAATTTTAAAGGACCAAACCATAATAATGAAAGGTGTTGAAAAGCAAAAATGGATTAAAGATTTGTGTTCTGACTGCTTTTTGATAAATGTTGAAGGCAAAGGTTGTCCTAATTTTGCAACATTGCGCAATAGTTATGCTAAAGGTGGAGCTAACTTCAATTGTATAACTCATAAAAAAGAGTGCGCTCTAAGGAATGTTTTATTCATAAAAAAGTGGTACTTAAGCACATGTAATTTATGACTTCAGTAAATTGTACTTGAATGAAAATTTGTATTTAAAGTATTGTTCTAGTTTAGCTATGATGATATTTGTTACTTGCTTTATAATAAAAAAAATATTTTTAACAAAAATTTCTGCGTTTTATTAATGAAAACAAATATGGTGATTCAATATACTCGCATAACTCTTTATTTATCAAAAATTACAATTTAATGGTATGAATAATTTAACCCTGTATAATGTATATTGGGCAATCTCAAACTGTTTTCATCAAATCACCGCAAACGAACGCAGTGAGATTTGCGGAGCGTAGCGGAGCTAGAGCGCAGCGAAGCGTAGCTCAAATCTCACTCCGTTCGTTTGCGGTGTTTTGATGAAAACTGTTTTAGAATGCCCAATATACACCTACTAATATCGAGTGTGGAGAACTGGTCGTTGTGGTGGATGGCAGTCTGCCTCGAGCTGCATGGCCAATGGGAAGAGTAGTGAAAGTATGGCCTGGAAAAGATGGGGCTATTAGAGTTGCTGAAGTAGAAACAAAAGGCGGAACCCTTAAGCGGGCCACAAAGTTGCTTATTCCAATACCAACGTCAGGCCAGATGCCATGATGATGTGTGTGCCACACAGGGGCCCGGACTGTTGTGGACTTTTTGGAACCCTTTTATATTTTATATTTTTCTGTATTTTTTTACGTCATTTTTTTTGATAGGTTTAAGTTATTATTCTGTTTTGAGTTATTGGCTGTCTTGGTCTTGTATTCATAAAATATTATTATATTAAACCGCTCGACCTTATATTACCAGTATTTTAATTATCGCTATCAACCATCTTTCCAGGAATTAAATTTAGCACCAGCTATTTCTCATCCTCTACAAGAACTATATCACCAACACTTAACAGCTTAGTAATACCCTCTTGTACCAATGTTGATAAATATTCGGTACGAAATCTGTGCTGCAGATCATCTCTCAACTTATTTAAGTATTTCAATCTTATATTAAATCCTCGCGCGTCTGTTTCATTCAAGTCCGAATTTTCATTTGATGGGAGAGGTTGGATGAACATAGCAGGCGTAAGTGGTTTTAAAATTTCGTCATCTCCTGCCACGTAGGTTAAGGGTCTTTGGTTAACCATCGCTTCGATATCGTATAGAACTGTTTCTAGCTCTATGTAGCTTAAGGATGCTCTGCCGAGTGTTTTCTTTAGCAGGCTCTTGATTATACCGATCAGCCGTTCCCACCAACCACCCCACCATTGAGCACCGGGAGGTATTAAACGCCATTTAGTTTTTTCCTCAGACAATTTGCTAAACAACTTGTCGTAATTTATAGCTTCCAGCTTATTTCTGGCGCCGACAAAATTAGTGCCATTGTCTGTATAGACGATCTTCACTCTTCCCCTTCTAGCTATAAATCTTCTAAAGGCCATCAAAAATATATCGGTCGACAAAGAATTAACTAATTCTAGGTGTACTGCTCGATAGATCGCACAGGTGAACAGCACAATCCAACATTTATCGCCAGTTCTCAGTAGCAATGGTCCTGCAAGATCTATACCTGTCACCTCAAATGCCTTTCCCTTCTTTATGCGATCTATTGGGAGGGTTAGAGGAGCAGTCTGGCACGCTTTAACGCTGTGTCTTTTACATCTGATACAGTTGTTTATCACTTTCTTACATAATCTTCTTAATCCTATAACCCAGAAAAGCTCTCTCATACTAATGATTAAGCTTTGGACGCCTGCGTGTAATAGAGTTCTATGTCTTTCTTCTACTAGACGTTGTACTACGGGTTCATTTCCAGGAAGTAATATGGGAAATTTATACTTGAAAGGTTCTTCACCAAATTCGAGCTTTGTATTGAGTCGTAATATACCATCTATATCTTCGAATGTTAATAATTTTGAACTCTTTAAAAGTGTGGATTGATGTTTATGTTGAATCAGTTTTATAAGAATCTTTTCCGCATGTTCTATCTCTTCGTAAGAAAGATTCAATTGACGAAAACAGTTAGACCTAAATCTCAATATCCATGCTATTGTCCTAATTATTTTCGTATATGAGGAGAAATACATCAGTCTATCTAAAAAATTATCTTCAGATGTCACCAAGGTATTAACCACAACCTTTTTGCGTTCCGAATTGACAATCTTTATAGCCACCGTAAAATTGCTAGATGGCCAACTATCCGATGCTTGTTTCAGCCATAGCGGCCCTTCTACCTTTTACTACCTTTTTCCTGGACCTCGATAAAATTTTTCTGGACCCTAGGTACTTAAAACTACTTGCCGACCCCTGGCCTAGACATTCAATGCTCTTAAAGAATAAAGAATGACACTGTCTCAAAAGTTCAAATCCAGTGATATTTCATTTAAACAAATACTGAAAGTTATGCTAAAGCTGGTTTGTCTTTAGGTGAGCAAAAGCAGCCTATACCTACAGTTAAAGCCCGGATAACTATGGGAAACACTGTTACTCAAAGTACATGCCTAGTATATTTCATTAGATTGATTGAGAGTGGGGATGTAGTGTGGGGGGGTTAACGTTACAGTATTAGAATGATTTAAATATGAATAAAAAAATTAACTCATTTACTATTTTTTTATAAATTTTCTAAAAAATCCAAAAAATGCTGCACTAGTCGAGAGCAGCATTTTTAGAGATTTTTTTATTACATTTTTTCTATTTTTTATATAATAATGGATGTGTCCTGAAGCGTCCCTAAAATTTTCCAGGGTGATAAAAAAATAATCGTGTGTTTCGAGCTCAGTGGTTTCGTATATTCGGGCGTGGTAAAATGATTTCGACTTTTTTGTATAATAACCGTTTAATTTTTAAATATTTTGTAGGTACAGAGTTACGTGTTGCTCTTATGCTATGTAATTGGCGAATGAAAGTCGAAAGTGGAGTGCTCGCGTCGTATGGAAGTCGTTCGCCGCTCTCGCGTTCGTTCCCGATGGAAACGGTGACCGGTCCGGCTTCACTCACGGCTCAGTGCTGCCATCTTCGGTCGATTTGTCGCAAGCTTAGAGCATTCAGAGGTTCAAAATCATGATCTAAGGTCGCAAGCCATGCGCAAACACCGTGTATTTACATATTGTATTTCATTTCGCATAATAGGTTTTTTTTTTTAGTTTTTGTTCCATATTCTCTGCTAAATCTTCAAAAATAAAACGGTAGTAAATAAGTGGTAAGTATTGAATTTTCATCCATCACAAATTTACTACTTGTATTTACATTTTTTTTGAAGCCATCTTGGTGAACCCTTTTTTTCCAGCAACTTTTCACGATGGTCAGCTAAGCTTTCCCTTTTTCAACTATCTCTGTAATCTTGAACTGCATATTAGGCCTAAAAGGTAAGATTTCGAAATAAGTAGCGAGCGACATAATACAGTGGTTTCAAAATCAATATGTAAAGTATGGCGTGTGGCAGCAAAACAATGGAAAGACTAAAGTAGACTTAAAAAAGTCTAAAGTGCCTGAGTTGAAGTGATTTCTAGTGCACATTGGACATACCGAAAGGGTTACTTATTTATTTTATTGAACCCTAAATTGCTGTAATATTTATTTAACGTAATACTTTTAGCCAGCTACAATAGTAATTAAATTCTAATGTACAGCAAATATTGCTCTTTAGGCTGTTGTATATTCAAAAATTACGACTTAGTTAAGCAAAAAGCTGCAAAATCGAGTACTAGGAGAGCAAGAGCTGTTTTAATTGAGATCGCCATTAAACCTTAACTTATAAACATGGTTATATATTCAAAAGATATTTTATGTTTATTTTTGAATATTTCTGTGCAATTTACAGAATATTTTAACTGAATACCACATACACAATTCGTTTATTTACAATAAAAAAAGTATTGGAAACTCTAAGGCTAGTCTCAAGTTAGGTTAAATGGTATTTATTACACAGATATTTTCGTTAATATGTATTATTTCGAAGGCCTACGAGTTTTTAGCTTACAAATAGTATACATATTCACGAAGAAGTAGCAGCCGCAAGCAAAATCACAACCAAAATCCTTACAATGGATACTTAACATACAGCAAAAATTTTGCTGCAAAATAAATATTTGTTCATTTCACAAATTTTATAGATGGCCGCTGCATATCCAACAGAAAATAACTATGTAAAAAGACATCAACCACGAAAACAATTTGATTCCTATATTCAGACGTTGAATAGCCTGTGGCTGTATAAAAGTATAAAACACGCAGAATTGTAGAACTGTGTCTGTATAATGGTATCTAATTAATCTCTAAGTCAGCCTATTGCTTCAGGTTGTACATCTATTATACAGCTGCTAGACAGCTAGATCTACACTCAGAGCTGCATAATTTGTGGCCTCTTTTGGAGTTACAAAGGCTGTATAGCCAGCTATACAGCTCAAATACAGCAAAACTGTACAGCCATAAGTCTTCAATAATTACATAATACAGCCTTTTAACAGCTTTAGATGTTACTTGGAAACCCACCTGCCTCCTGATCGCCCAAAACAATATTAAAACCGCACTGAGAGATACGCAGCAAGAGCGATGTCTCTGTTGCAATATTCTTTTAAACTTGCAATGAGCGATCAGTGTAAGGCTCCTGGTGACTTTGGGTCACCCAGCTCCCAGGTAACCCCACGTCGACTGGAATGGTGGAACACCCCGGAAAAGTTTTTAGTGGGTACTCTTCGACTAGCGGGAAAGTCCTACACAACTATCAAGAGATACCTCCAATCTCTTGGGTAGATATATAAAAAAGGACTTTTATCTGCTGCATGTAGTGGAGTCGAAGGAGGTGTACCTTCCGTAGGCGCTGCCGCCGCTGTCAAATTACCCTAAGCAGCGTTTAATTCGCAGAATACCAGATTCTGGAGAGGGGTTAGCCCAGCCGGACCGATATCTGGCTTTGAGATATGGCCTGACCGGTTACCCAGTCTGGGCATCAAAAACAACTTTCAGGTCGTGTAGGAAGGGGTCGCCTGATGGCACCGCTCTAGGTGAAGTTTGTTTATACTGCTGCGTGCGCCTGTCTCCGGGAGGTATGCTGGTAAATTGACCTTCCTGATCCTGAACGTGACTTTCATAGGGCTCAGAGAGGTTTTGGAAGGTTTAGTTGGGTACGGGGAAACCAGAGTCCTACGTCATCATACCCAAGCAGGCGGTCTAGTCAGTATACTAAATCACCCTGTACCGTAACAGGTTATCTCGCCTTAAGAAAAAACGCTTTTATTTTTTCCATTTTTTCACAGAGGTGCGATTATGCTAAAGTAACTTAGTCGCCTCTTGCGACATCTACGGGAAGAATGGGAGGGGCGACATAAATATCTGTTTTAAGTCCATCACCGCACGGATAATGGTGAAAAATATAATAAAAAACTTTCTATCACTCAGTATTTTTGGGTAATGAAAATTGATATCATACAATGATTTAAAGAGTATTTGTAATGATGTAAGCTATAACTTAGTAGGTACTTAAATGTTATTATTAGGTACTTACAGAGAATTTTATCATGCCATTTGTATATTTATTGCTTTCTTGTAATTTAGGCATCCTAGGTACTTCATTATAACTAAATCAATCATCTGTACGTCAGTTTATTTTCTTACTGTTTTCATTAGGCAGCGTGCAAATTGATTTCTATATTGTAACCAGATTATAGCATATACGTAAACTCATACTATAATTGCTGTTTCACACCTAATTATTGAAATAATCTAAAAATATTTCATTGCCGCCGTCTTGCTTGGTATGCCGGCAGCGCTCCTTGCTGATGATGACTCGGGTGCGCTACCCCGCGGCTTCTCGAGCCTTCGATGCTGTTTACCTCTTGACTCCGCGGTGTCGATGTCCATCTCCTTCCCCCCCTCTCCCATTACAGTTGTGGTAAGGCTCGGTACTTATTAGGATTACCTACCTTATGCCGGGACTGTGTGGGTTGGTACCACCACTCTGCCTATTTCGATCGTGAAGCAGTCTTGCGTTTCGATTAAAGGGCAGAGACAGCCGCTCCTTCATGCCCCCTTCCCGTTCCTCATGTGGTGTGGATTCTCGGTGATAATCGAAACTAGCGGAGTAATAGGTCTCAGTGAGTTCGTTGGGCGTGAAGAGTTGACGCGCGGTACAGGGAGACCTGGTGGAAATGGTTACCGTCGGCGACCTGCCGGTCAGTAGGGGACCCGAACCCAGGAATATCCTGCCTGGGAGGCTGTCCTAGAAAACCGGCGAAAATCCCGTCGTACAGCAGTCATCGTGCCGGAGTAGGAGACCGGAGTGGATCCCGATGGCTGCGTGCGGGGGGGCACCGGGGGCCTTTCCGGGCCGCTTGTCAGCTCTTCACACAACCCGCGCTCTCACTTTGTACTACGCTCTGCCCCTTCTTTGTTTATCGCCGAGACTATGTCCAACATTTAACCCCTTCCCGAAATAAGCTCACTCAACATGTAGGTAAAGAAAAAGAAGATGCAAGTTTCTACGGCGGGCACCCAATCCACATTTTTAGAATGGATTTCTGCAATATCAGGGGTCTACACAGTAATCTCGATGCCGTCCACCACCATCTCGAGACGGCTCGGCCTGCCTTGCTCTTCTTAACGGAGATGCAATTACTGCCCCGGACGATGTTTCGTACCTGAAATACCCCGGCTACGAATTGGAACACACATTCCTACGTAAAGCTGGGGTATGCGTTTTCGTCAGGGGAGATGTTTGCTGTCGCCGCCTTCGGGGCCTCGAACATCGGGATCTGTCGTTACTATGGCTGCGCGTGGACCATGGGGGCCTTACCCCATGGTAGCAATACTGGTGGCACCACGGGCAACAAACGGAATCTACGCGTGCGTTTACAGCTCCCATGCCAGTGAAATTAGGACAGCTCAGCTTTTTGAGCGCGTCCAAGAGGGGATTGACCAAGTTTTGGAGCAGTACCCAACTGCGGTAGTGGTGGTCCTTGGTGACTTTAATGCTCACCATAAAGAGTGGTTGAAGTCCCGGACGGCTGACCTCCCGGGTAGGACTGTCTTCAACGGCTTCGGCCTATAGCTTCTCTCAACTGGTGTGACAGTGCTGGTACGGACACGTCACGCGCACGCGCACGTCACGTCACGCACGCAGTTATAATAATTAATAATAATAATTTTATTTCCACATTAGGTTTACAACACATTAAGTCATCTGTTTGATCCCTACACTAGGCTATGCCTGTATCGTAGGAGACCTATCATGGATAACAGTACAATACAATTTTAGCATATGCGTGCAAGGTTAACATTTTTTTAGATTAAACATTTTTGCTTAAACATAAAGAAGACACAACTAAAAGGATTTTCGCAGGTAAGAGTTTTGTGCTTAGAACTATGTAACTAATGTGAGTACGTGTATGGGTGCATGTAAGTATATGTGTGTGTGTATGAATGTATGAGGTTAGCGTGTGTGTATGTATGGTGTGTGTGTGTGTGTGTGTGTATGAATGTATATAGTATCAATGAATGTCTATCTATATTAATATGTTTGCTGTTCTTACAGAGCCTTTCTAAGGAGACTTTCTAATTCCTCATATGAAAGTGCTCGCAACCAATTGGTTACTTTCACCTTGGCTTCTTTGACAGAGCAGTCCTTGATACAACACTTGGCATTAACTTTATTGTACAGAGATCTCTGAATAAATTGACCAAACCTGCGGGCAAAATTTGTATTGATACATGGGACATCCACTATGTACACTCGTTTCTCAAGCCTTTCTCTGTACTGTGCACTAGCTCGTGCTTCCTGGTGCGATTTTATAATTGAGCGAACAACAAAAAGGCAACGGACGGTACTAAGCTTAGCGTCGCTATATACCATTTTAGTGGAATATCTAATAGGTTTCTTAAGCATTACTTTTATGATTGATCGCTGTGCTCTTTCCAATGTCATCATATGAGTTGGTTTGACCCAGCCTATAATACAGGCTTTTTGATAATTTTTACAAACGACATACGAATAAATGATATCACGATTTGAAATCAATACGTCATCATGCATTAAAGTATTACTTTTTGTTGTCCAGGTTTGAGTGGCTTATAATCATATTGCATAGTAAGCATGGCAGACAATCTTCATACAACGAAATTCTATCCGTAGCGCCATTTTGTTTTAGTGTTATGTGACGTTTCTTTTTTTTTTAATTTACATGACAGGATCGATTCCGGATTTCCTTCCGGTCGACCATATTTGTTTTTAAGTTTGTTAGTTGTTAGGTACCTTGTGCATAACTTCACTTTTTAATGAATTGAGTTTACAATTGTTTCTCGTAATTTTACGTAATTTATGGTGATACTACGAGTACTGTGTGTACAAAAGGTCGCGACAGGACGCTATTAATGGGCTTTGAGAAGCGACGCAATGAGTGGTTAGTGTCTGAACCCGGAATGATTTGAAGGAATTGCTCCAAGAACAACTTTGATAGCTTTCGTTTGCCAAAAGCACTTTGAAAGACGATTCTTCGCAAAATCATGTCTTACTGAGGACGAGATTATAAGTGGAGTACTTTCTCGACATAATAGCGGTAAGTCTACATTTATTAGAAAAGTAGAAGCAACCGTAGTTTGCCCTAGTATTAACGTTAAAATTACTACATACCTCTTTCATTTTAACTTAAATTAACCTCTAAACATTGTCGCGATAAGGTGTGTTGAATCTCCAAAGATTCACTATGGCTCTTTAGTTTGTTAGTTGCTGAATATTTTTTTCAGTTAGGTAATTTTTGACAACAGTATAGAACAAAACAAACTTCCTATATGCTGCATAGAGTCTCCAAAAAAACTGCATTCGGATCTAAAGATCAGCACTCCGAAAATGTATAGTATTAGTCATTACTTTTCATGCAGAAAAATGCTGTTTTTTTGTAATTGTAATCTGTCTGCTAATAAAAAGCAGCAATATGTTGGATTTTTAGTAAGCATTCTGCAGGAAATAATGTATGGAAATCACATTAGCCACAGGAAAGAATTATTATTCTATCAATTGCAGTTAACTAGTCCAATGATTTGTGGGTAACAGTTCCAGTTATTTGTATTCCATTTATAGTTTTAAAAAAAATTACTCGAGCATGTTACAATTCATCTTTTCGATTAACTATTTTAGGAAATAACTTCTTATCAATAATTTTTAACATGATTATTAATTGTTTCAGAAACCTTTGCTCCAGTCCAAATGTACTAGAAACTTATCAGTATTTGAAACCTATTGAATCTTCAGGTAATAAAAACTTCTTGCTGACCAACACATATGCAAAGAAGATGACTGAAATGCAAATTTACCTTAGCACCAAAAGCAAAAAAGGCTATCAATTTTCTTTGCAAGAAAACTTGATTGCTTTTGTGTTAGTACACAACCTACACTCACACAGATGTACCAGGTAAGACAAAAAGTCATTTTTCAATGAACAAGACACACACACATACAAATGTGCTGTCTTTTGCATGCTTCACTCGTGATTCAACAACACTCTGTCCGTCTTTTTTTCAGGTATGTGGCCATAAGGCTTTAAATTTCTGCAGATAATATTTTTCTACCGTCCAGGATAACATTAAATAAAATGGTGTCAAAACTCAACATCCAAACTGGAAGCTGTCCTCAAGTTTTTGAAGTGCTGACAAAAGAGGTAAATCCTATATTTTTGAACTTTTCACTGTTAAAAAATGCCAAATAAAATTCTGTGACAAATTATAAATAAGTCATTAATACAATAAAAATTTAAAAATGTAAAATAAACCAAGAAATCAACACAAGAAAAATTTGGCTTTGGCTTCAACAAACTGAGTTCGTGTGTTGACTCCATTTCCATTATGCTACCTAGTACCTACTTATCTGATCCAACCAAAATTTCAACTATGTATATTGAACAACTTTTATTTATCTTATTATATTTGTCACTTGGCATTTTCTTTGAAAATGCTAATTATAACAACTTTTCAACCTTTATCTTGCTATGCCAAGGTAAACTTTATTCATTTTGATATGTATTTATCAATAGTGAGCTTACTGTAGAATAAAAGAAAAAAGCTAATTCTTTAAAGCTTTAAATATGTCACATCATCTAGGTTGATTTATTAAAAGAAAAGAAACAATTACAATTGAATTTATTTTCAGGTTGCAGAATGCAGATGAAACTGACTTATGATAAAAAGAGGGACTCCATTGTTTGGATGTCAATGAAAAGAAACAGCAATTTGTCGAACACTCTGTCGTTCTTATGTTGAGAGGGGCCATATATAGATGGCAGCAACCAATTGCTTTCTATTACTATGAAGACACTACCACAGGCATAGAATAAAAAAAATATTTATTTTTAAGGAGATAATTGCTGCTGTTGTGGATTATCAAATTATTAAATTGTGATGTAATTTTTCTAAATGCCTGATTTTATTGATGTTAACTCTACACATATTATAATATGTATAATATTAATTTACAATTTCAGATGACACTGTTACAGTAAGTGCATATTTAAATATTGTTTATAACCCATATCACCTAATTAAAGGGTTAAGAAATAACTTCCTCAATAAAAATATGAAAATGGATGGAAAAATATCAAAATGGAATGATATTGTTGTGTATCAAACAGACTGCAGTCACACAGAGTTTAGATAACTACACAAACAAACAACATGTTGTTCCTGAAAAGATAAAGAAAATGAAGGTATGTTCCTCTTTCTTTCTATTTATTTAAATTTTGCTATCCTAGTATGGTTTCACTTCAATATTACATATATTTGAATTCAATTAACATTAATATTTTGTTTTTAGGTGAAGAATTGTGTGAAAGTATAGCAGTACCTGGCAGCATTATCATGCAGTCCAAAATTTTGTAAGTATTATATTATTAGCTTTCCGCTCGCGGCTTCGCCCGCGTTATTATTGTTTTCCCGTGGGAATTTTATATTTTCCCATAGGAAAAATAATTTTGTAGCCTATTTAAGCCGGGATAATAAATTTCAGCGTCGGTGGCGCTGTGTACTCAGCACTTGCCTTCCAATCGGGAGGTCGGGGTTCGAGACCCGCCATGTACCACTGTGTTTTTCATTTCGAATTTCATATGTACATTTGTCCGACGCTACTACGGTGAAGGAATAATCACCCTAACATAGGGTAGGCTCGAACCCCTCGGTGGGGACGTATATGAGCTGTGATGATGATGATGATGATGAATAAATTTCATAGAAATTGGAGCAGATTTTAAAAATTTTCCATAGAAACTTTCAACCCCTATTTTGCACCCTGAGGGGGTGAATTCCCATAAACCACGAAACACGTGTTCAATGAAATATTTTTAAGAACATGAATCTCAAGTTTTATCAAAATCGTTGCTAATTTTAAGATTTTTCCATACAAACTTGCAACCCCTATTTCATCCCTTTATGGTAATTTTTTTTTAAATTCTTAGTGTGCGTCCACATTTTGAATTAAAACAACTGTCCAAAATACCCGTTTCTACCATTAGCGGTTACGGCTGTGCGTGCGTCTATAGATGGGAACACCTCCTTTTATACACGGTTATTTTTTTATCACCCTGGAAAATTTAAGGGACGCTTCACGACATGGTATTAGAATGATTTAAATATGAATAAAAAAATAACTTACTTACTTAATTTTATATAATTTTTTTTTCAAATATACAAAAAATGCTGCACTTGTTGAGAGCAGCATTTTTAGAGATTTTTTTATTTTTTAAAATATTTTTTTTTTTTTTATATAATATTGGATGTGTCCTGAAGCGTTCCTAAAATTTTCCAGGATGATAAAAAAATAACCGTGTATTAAATTATACTATGATTAAATAATCATAGTATAATTTAATACACGGTGTTTCAAAATAATCAATTCTTTATCGAAAACTCATTATTAAAATGTGTTTCGCGTAATGTCATTCAACCCAAAATTTTCATGTAAATCATAGACACAATGATGATGATGATACTATGATTTTCATGAAAATTTTAGGTTAAATTACAAACGTGTAAAACGTGTAATAATGAGTTTTCGATAAAGAATTGATTATTTATTGGTTATTTTGAAACGCCGTGTATATAGATTAAAGAAACAAGAATTGTAGTTCAAGTATGGATGTGAACCAAAGTATTTGATGTATTTCCCTTTCGTTGATTTCATCTTAGTATAATGATTACACAATCACCCAGATCACAGACATTAGCTAATTGTATAATCTTACAATGTGTAGACTACCCCATAACAATAGGAGAACGATTTACAAAAAGAAAAAGGTTTTTTTTGACGCTTAATGTCTTATTTTTTCAGCTCTAACTATGCTGATGGAAAACTGATGGATGCAGTAAGTAACCCTAAAAAAACTGCAAAAACAGTTTTACTTTTTGATCAACTATTTGACAGTTTGAGTGGGATAGCAATTTATTGCAAAGAAGCTAAGGGAAGCCTCTACGGACAGCTGTTACTACACCATAACCTCATCTCATCATGTATTCTGGGATGAAGCCATAAAATAATTACAAAAAAATATGTATGTGCATTCCGCAGAAAACGAAAAGTCAGTGCCCATTTTGAAAAAAAATTCTATTACAACATTAAAAAGTTACTAGAGGCTGTAGCAGTTTTTTAAAAAAAGAAGGAATAAAAATAATGCAGCTAAGAGATTTAAATTCAGATCCAATTGAGAATTTAAGTCAGTTGCGGGTATACAATTATAGAAATAATAACCCAAATTGCCACAGTCTCAACTGCACCTTTAAGTCATTATTAACAACTAGAATTATAAAATTTCTTTAAGAAATTTAATTGTGAAGATGAAAGTAATTACTTTACAGACTGTAACAACATTTTGCATAAAGCTACAGACATTATTCAATAACACTGATGATGTCATGCTTGGTTATCTCAATACAGAATATATCTTGCAACAGGCCCATCGAGAACGAGTATGTGTGCACTCACAGGCCCACACATTTGGGTGGGTAGTGCGAAAAGTATTAATGAAATTGAAAAATAATTGCAGCTCCTCCAAAAATTGCCTCACTACAAACGAGGAAATAAACATGGCCAACAGAAGTTTTTTACAAGGAAAAAATTGCTTGCACTACCCACTCGAAGGTGCAGTGAAGTGTTTCGGCACAGTAATTACTGAATCAAATGAACACCTGGAAAGAAAAGCTCATGAAAAAAAACATATGCCAAAATATAAAAGAGCTAATAAAGTCCAAGTATTTAGTTGATTTTATTGACTGTGCCAAACACACAAAAACATTATCCTAGATCATTTTCTCTGGTTACAAAATTTACGATTGTGAATTGGTACAAGAAATAAAATCTGAGCACTGTAAACACAAGAAATAAAATCTGTATTTAGTTTGAGAAATTGGAATTTACCATTAATGCACAAATGACTACAAAAATATGATAAAAAAATAAATAAGTTTTTGTCAGTCCTTTTACTCGAGTGGCCTGTGGGTAGAATATACGCGGCGGGCCTATAACGCTTTACGTGTACAGTACAACAATGGCTTTAGGATGCTGTTGCGGCTGCCATGGCTATGTAGTGCTTCAGGGATGTTCGCCGAAGCTCGTACGGATGGCTTCCCAGCTATCATTCGCAAAAAGGTGGCATCATTACTACAAAGGCTACGTAGTAGTTCGAATAGCATTCTAAAGGTCATTGCTGATAGGTTGGACTGCCCTATACAAAAACATTGGGTAGGTTTGTTGATAGGTCTTACTAACAATTAGTTTATAAGTACTTAAATTGTTACTAACATATAAAATGTATGAACTCTTGTATGATCTGAAATAAAGTTGTATTATTATTATAAATTATCTTGGTTTTTATTTAATTTCCTTAGTAAGTTTGAAATAATATGAAATAAAAAATAACTGGCTTACAAGGTACGCAGTAGAAAATTTTTGGCTGTATATCCTCCCACTTCCTTTGCCGCTTAGCTAGAGATGAATTAAAAAAGAACAAACGTCATACAACACTAACACCGCGTTTACACATTCGCGCGAATCGCGAGGCGAATAGCGAGGCGAATAACGAACTAGCTGTTTACACATGCGTGTTCGTTATTCGCCTAGCAATTCGCCTCGAGATTCGCGCGAAATAGCGCGTTTACACATTCGAATCGCGAGGCGAATAACGAACACGCATGTGTAAACAGTAAGTTCGCTATTCGCCTCGCCATTCGCCTCGCAATTCGTGAGTTCGCGTCGGGAGCGGTTTTTTGGACGCGAATCAAAGGGCACGAATGGCGAACACGAACTTACTGTTTACACATTCGCATGCATTTATTTGACTGCTAGCGCCCGACCCAACCGAACGTGTAGACAAATTAGAGTGGAGTAAAGTGCGAATTTTAGAATTCCTAGAACTTTATTATAGAGAAGAGCTCATTTGGAACCCAAAACATCGCAATCATAATTACACATAAAAAATATTTTACAAAAAATAAAAACCGACTTCAAAAACACTGAAAAGTTAAAAATAATATAAGAAATAGGTACAGACAACATCACACTTCTATATTGAAGTCGGTACCAAACGATATCTCCTCGAAAGTCTTAAAATTTGTCACCGACTTCAATATAGAAGTGTGATGTTGTCTGTACCTATTCTTATATTATTTTAAACTTTTCAGCGTTTTTGAAGTCGGTTTTTATTTTTTGTAAAATATTTTTTATTTTTAACTTTTTAGTGAATGAAATCTTTTTAGTAAAAACAAAAACCCTAATTTAATACCAGCTCATCAGTGAGCTGGTATTTCATTAGCGTTTCCATCGATTTTCATGGGATCCCATTATCAGAGAATACAAAAAGAATGTTGAAAATCAGTCCACAATTGGCGGCGTAATCGCATAACATACACACAAAAAAAAACATTCGCATCGAATTAAGAACCTCCTCCCTTTTTGAAGTCGGTTAAAAATAAAAACCGACTTCAAAAACACTGAAAAGGTAAAAATAATATAAGAATAGGTACTGACAACATCACACTTCTATTTTGAAGTCGGTGTCAATTTTAAGAGTATGTTTGTGTATATATAAACACATTCATACACATTACTTACATAACACTTACACACACACACACATATACAATATGTATATGTGAGTGTTATGTGCGTGTATGTATGTTTATTTCTTAATATCATATTATTTGAATATAACAATTATTGTCATTTATTACATTTATTTTCTTATGCCGTCATTTACTTTCTCTCCTTAGCCTAATGGTTGACTGGTAGAGAGCGATGTTTATCGCTAAGTCCGCCATATGTTTGTAACATTAAAGCTTAAATTATTAAAAACTAAAATATAGCACGCATGCCGCCATTATTTTCACGTCCTCCGTGTTCGTGTGCTAATATCAAAATGAATCACCCGCGAATGTGTGAACAGTAGTTCGCGGTGGCACTCGTAGGTACGAATGTTTCGTCGAATGACGAGGCGAATAGCGAACACGAATGTGTAAACGCCACACGAATGTTTCGTCGAATGTTTCGTCGAATGTTTCGTCGAATATTTCGTCGAATGTTTCGTCGAATGGCGAACACGCATGTGTAAATGCGACATAATAATTCCTGGTACTACGGTAAATAATCTTTCTAGGGCAGTCGGCAGTCTGATACGTAGTATCTCTAATAAGTCTGTGATAGTAAGGAACGTGCTCGTTAGAGTCTGTGGTTAAAATCCAAAATGTGTTTAGGCTGCGGTCCGAAACAGATAACAGTGCTCACAGTGCTAACCACAGACTCTGTGGTGCTAACGATTATAATCGTCGGGTCCAAAATAAAAAGCACACTGGGCTACGTTCCAAAACATCACCCGGAGTGAGTAGGTGGTGGGGGGAGAGTGGCCGGTTAGGGTGGTCGGAGTGTTGGTTGTTTTAGAACGGCAAGAGTGTTGTCTGCTTTGTTTACATAACCAAATATACAAAAATAAGAAAATATATAATTCATCGGCGCGTCCGTTCGCTTTAATGCATGGATTACATTCCTCTGTTTCATCTACGAAAATGCTAAAACCAACAGAATATGAATTCTGTTAAATCGCGGCCTAACCTAGCTTCAGCGGAAATGAAGGCCAATTTTACAATCGTGTCACTTACGATACCTATAGTCTTTGGAATTTAAAATTAACTTATTGTCGACGTTACGAAGCGCATCCTCGCTCTTCGAGATGCACAAATTGTGTGTGAATATGAAATCTTTGTAGTAACGATCACGCACAACTTTAAAATCCACACAATTTCCCGCCAAATCCAATCGAGTGAAATTACACCTTGCTATATTATGCGGGTGAGATTCTACTCGATCGAGTGCACTCCGTAGCGTTTTAGGACACCCCACTCCAACACTCTCGAGTGCACCCGAAATGTTTTAGGACATACGGGTGACCGAGTGCACTCGGGTGATGTTTTGGAACGTAGCCCTGAAAGTGCTAACAGCACAATCAGTATGCATACGATTTCGGTCCGGGATTCTAGCGAACAGTGACGTACTATAGGGTGGCAGGGCTGGCAAAATGCCACAGGCCCCCGGCCCAAGAGGCCGCGAGCTCAGTTTTTTTCGAGGGGAATCCGTGACCGCGTCATACTCGCCGTTGGCTAGACGACGAGCTAGGGGTTCACCCGGCGGAGTGCCGGGCATACCCAATAATACCTGCCCAGGCGCGCGTGATACGGTCCGTACTGCGACTACCACTATCAACGCGCCCGCAAAGCTCAAAATTAATAACCTAACATTTTTAACTAAATATTGTACTTATTTCGTTTTATGTACTTAAAATCAATTAAAGTGAGGCACAACTAAAGACCATATACAAATTGAAACTAATCATTAAATATTGAATAAAACCATGGTTTTCTTGCACTTTTTTCCACTTTTTATTTTACTGTTTGAATTTGCTATTTTGTACGACCGGTTTCGATTACTTCATCTTCAGGTATAACTAATATTATAAAAATTATTAAATGCGTCGGTGGTTGAAAATAGCATCATGACAGATTATAGAGTAGCCAAGATAAGATATGTTAGCTTGATTCACACAATTGAAATTAATGTAAGTACAGAATAAAAATGTCAAAAATGATACATATTACTATCAAACAAATTTAAAATTGTCAGGTACTTAACTAATAATTGAAGATACTATACACACTAAAATGTCAAAAAATAAAATATTACAATGTCAAATAAATTTATAAACATGTCAAATAACTAATAATATTACTTATATCACCAATTTTTTGTCAAAATTAAAATAATTTAATAAAGGGGATGTCGATAGCGTAGTTTGGTCATTTAAGATATTATTAGATGTTTTAGTATGTCGATTTATTTCTAGTGCTTCTAGGGCATTCAGTTTAAGTCCTTTATTGGCACAGTGCAGATATTTTATGTTTTTGGTTTCATCGAATGAGTGGTTTTCGTCATTAAGATGTTCAGCAAAGGTGGAGTTTTGTGTCTTCTTTTTCCAACTCGAGATGTGTTCTTTTATACGGGTCTTGAATTTTCTACCAGTTTGGCCAATATAGGTATATGCTACTACAAGTGTCACATGTCAAGCTATTACGCCGCATTGGTTCTCTATCGCGATCTTGTCCTTGTTGTTACATACAGTTTGTTTCAAAGTACCTATGCTGTAAAAAGCTGTCTTCTTCATGAAGTCTTTCTTGATGATGCGACTTCATTTTAGTGAGATTGGGCCTAGGAACGGTATTTTTACCCATTTACTTGGTGGATCAGGGTGCGTTTCTTGGGAGTCCGCTTTCGGAAGCAAAATGTTCTTTGTGATTGATCTCCTTTGTTTTCTAATAATGTTGCGTATCAATTTCTCTTCGTATCCATTATTTATTGCAATTTGGATAATGTTTTTCAGATCTCTGCTGTAATCTTCTTTATTAAGAGGGATGTTTAATAGACGGTGTACGAAACTATGAAAGGCTGCGTGTTTATGGGAGTCTGGGTGGCGTGAGTCTCTGTGTATCACGTTGTCACTATATGTTGGTTTCCTATATATTTTATAGTCGTGAACATTGCGAGTGATGTCAATTGTTAAGTCAAGGAAATTGATGGTTTTGTCTCCTATTTCCATTGTCAACTCAATGTTCTTGTTCACCGTGTTCATGTGTGATAGGAAGTCCTCCAGTTGGTTTTTATCTCCGACCCATAAACATATTATGTCGTCTACATATCTGTACCAGTATATAATATACTTATTAAAATCTGTGTGTAGCACTTGTTTCTCAAAGGCATCCATAAATATGTCAGCGTATAATGGTGACAAGGGGCTACCCATCGCCAAACCATCTGTCTGTTCGTACACTTTACCGTTGAACGTAAAGTAATTTTGTTCAAGGCAGACACGGAACATCGCTTGTAAATCAATCACTTCTTGGGCTTCAAGATTAGATGAGCACAGTTTTTCGCTGATTATATTAAGGCATTCTTTGATAGGAACACTAGGAAAAAGGTTTTTAACATCAAAAGAGACTAGCAATGCCTCTTTAGGTATTTTGATGCCATCTATTTTTTGAATGAAGTCCAGGCGTTTTCTAATAATGTTGCGTATCAATTTCTCTTCGTATCCATTATTTATTGCAATTTGGATAATGTTTTTCAGTTCTCTGTTGTAATCTTCTTTATTAAGAGGGATGTTTAATAGACGGTGTACGAAACTATGGAAGGCTGCGTGTTTATGGGAGTCTGCCCCCCTAGCACCAAAACACGATATGATAAAGCGGTTTATCGCGGTGAACTGTCAAAATACAATAGGATTTCGTCGTATTTTGACAGTTCACCGCGATATATCGCTTTATCATATCGTGTTTTGGTGGACGTGCTACGGGGGCTGGGTGGCGTGAGTCTCTGTGTATCACGTTGTCACTATATGTTGGTTTCCTATATAAACTCATTTGCAAAAAATAGGCACCTAAGCAATGAACCATTTCAAATGTTAACATTGCTTTGTTTGATAATTATAGGTAGTTTTATCCTCACAATTTGGTAAATTAACCGATTCGTTGCGGCGCCCATTTTTGAAAACTTTTCGCCAAGGCTGTGAACAAATTTTCTATGACACGACTGGCGTGTCAAGCGCCATAGAAATTGATGGCACGCGTAACGTGCCATCAGCCATGTATATAAGACCACATGCTTTTTTTGCTTTTTTCACTTGTTTAGACTAGATTCAAGTTTAGTTGACATCAAACTACGGTAGTGTACGGGACGATACGTTAATTAAATCGGTTTTGAAGAGGTTAAATACGTGTTTTCCCTGAAATGGAAGGTAAGTGACTTTACTTTTTCAGATGTTGCAAACCTTTTGTGATATTGTTTAATTTCTTAGTTGTATTCAACGAATTGGTAAAAAAAACTAGAAACATTTTATTCGACTTGGGGATTATTCATTTATAACGAAAGACAATTTGCGTTGTGGGAATTCACATGGTGAGTGGGGTATCTTGCTTTGGGGGGAGGAGGGTTGTTATTATTACTTACATAACTACAATGGATGGATAATAGATTTTTGTATCAAAAACTCATTTCTGATTTAATAATAGCAAAATGTTTCCATGTTTTTTCTTCTTATATGTAGTATGTTACAGACAAAGTGATAAATCAGATATTATGCACTAGCTATTATATTATATAATATCTTTTTTTTTTATTCATTTATTTAAGGTCGCTCAAACATCTAAGGTCATTAGCGACCACAGTACGGTACAATTTATATTTCTTTGTAATAGCTAGTTAACTTAAGAAACTTTAGGGTATTTTGAGGCTCATCTAGACATATAATATCTTTGAAGACTTGGATGAAGTAATAAATACAAGTTAAATTTAAAAGGTTGGGGTTAAGAATGGTATTGTCCATGTAATATATTAGGTTAGGGTTATTTTTGTAAACCATCTTTAAAGAAATGTTTAAAAGGTAATAAATCACTTTGACTGTAACATAGCGATGGGCGATTGTTACTAAAAACAATCAAATTATTCGATTAGTGTGTTTATTCGAATGCATTCGAATAACTATCGGTGTTATTCGATTATTGCGTCGATTGTCGGTCGCAGGCGCGGACTGGCCGGGCGCGCGGCTTACAACAATTTATTCCCCGCTTTCAATGCTTGGTCTATTGGTAATTTAGTATAGCGCGAGAGACGAAATTCAGCAGCTGTCTTCCTTAAATTTTTTAAAAACTTCCAAACTATTGATGCTTTAAATTTATTAGGCATAATTATTTTAAAATTCACGCGTAACGTATATACTGTTGCGTGCGCACTTTGTTTACTTATGTTAATTTGTAGTGAACAAATGATTAAATAATGAAATTTTTTACTCTTTTATTTTAAAAAATCGTTTACACTTAACTGGGACTCATCTTAATTACTATTATAATTATTTATTTACCCGACACATACAATAAATCAACTACTTGCAATATGTAATTTCAATATTTGTGAAATTCCCTAAAACATGGCAGACACAGTCTACGGCTACCTTATACTGAAACAATTTTATTGTAAGTAAGTTTATCCATTTTTCGCAAAAATAAACAAATCAATGGCGAAAACGTATGGGCCTTTTTGACGCTCCAGAAAGTTGTTTACAAATTGTGTCTTTTTGGTCGATCACGGATGGCAACACGAGATAAGTATTTTTTGTAACAAAATGTGTATTTTTTGTCAAAACTAACGTTACAACGCACCTCAAAAGCATCGATGAAAAAAAACCGCACTCGTTTGGTAAAAAATGATCATCACATACATGTATTAATTATCTAAAAATATTAAAAAAACTGCTTTCGAAATCATGATAGTTATGTTCTAGGTAACTTCCCTTTAAAATTTAATTTGAGGATGTTACAATCGATTCAAAAATGACACGCCTATCGTGTCATGCGCCACACGTTAAAAATAATTCAATGCAACTTATGAAGGTTGTCAACACCTGCAACTTCTGAATTCACACAATATCCAGAAACTAACACTACAGGCTAGATCTACGTGGAAAAACATGATTGTTTTGTTCTAGGCAGATCCTTCTAAAACTTAATTTGAGGGTGTAACAATCATTCAAAAAATGACATATGACTATCGTGTCATAAGCCACAAGTTAAAAACATTGATGACACGCCTGTCGTGCCATCAGCAACGAATCGGTTAATAAGAAAATAATCGTTTTCATCAATATTTCATAAAATGTTGATACAATTTATGGGAAATAATGCTAAACCTCACTAGTAGTGTTTGTTCGCTAGTAGTGCATATGCTCATGAAGTAAAAATAATAATTTGATAGGAACACTAGGAAAAAGGTTTTTAACATCAAAAGAGACTAGCAATGCCTCTTTAGGTATTTTGATGCCATCTATTTTTTGAATGAAGTCCAGGCTGTTTCTTTCTTTCTCTCCAAAGTACGGCATTATAAACAGCCTGGACCTCATTCAAAAAATAGATGGCATCAAAATACCTAAAGAGGCATTGCTAGTCTCTTTTGATGTTAAAAACCTTTTTCCTAGTGTTCCTATCAAAGAATGCCTTAATATAATCAGCGAAAAACTGTGCTCATCTAATCTTGAAGCCCAAGAAGTGATTGATCTACAAGCGATGTTCCGTGTCTGCCTTGAACAAAATTACTTTACGTTCAACGGTAAAGTGTACGAACAGACAGATGGTTTGGCGATGGGTAGCCCCTTGTCACCATTATACGCTGACATATTTATGGATGCCTTTGAGAAACAAGTGCTACACACAGATTTTAATAAGTATATTATATACTGGTACAGATATGTAGACGACATAATATGTTTATGGGTCGGAGATAAAAACCAACTGGAGGACTTCCTATCACACATGAACACGGTGAACAAGAACATTGAGTTGACAATGGAAATAGGAGACAAAACCATCAATTTCCTTGACTTAACAATTGACATCACTCGCAATGTTCACGACTATAAAATATATAGGAAACCAACATATAGTGACAACGTGATACACAGAGACTCACGCCACCCAGACTCCCATAAACACGCAGCCTTTCATAGTTTCGTACACCGTCTATTAAACATCCCTCTTAATAAAGAAGATTACAGCAGAGATCTGAAAAACATTATCCAAATTGCAATAAATAATGGATACGAAGAGAAATTGATACGCAACATTATTAGAAAACAAAGGAGATCAATCACAAAGAACATTTTGCTTCCGAAAGCGGACTCCCAAGAAACGCACCCTGATCCACCAAGTAAATGGGTAAAAATACCGTTCCTAGGCCCAATCTCACTAAAATGAAGTCGCATCATCAAGAAAGACTTCATGAAGAAGACAGCTTTTTACAGCATAGGTACTTTGAAACAAACTGTATGTAACAACAAGGACAAGATCGCGATAGAGAACCAATGCGGCGTAATAGCTTGACATGTGACACTTGTAGTAGCATATACCTATATTGGCCAAACTGGTAGAAAATTCAAGACCCGTATAAAAGAACACATCTCGAGTTGGAAAAAGAAGACACAAAACTCCACCTTTGCTGAACATCTTAATGACGAAAACCACTCATTCGATGAAACCAAAAACATAAAATATCTGCACTGTGCCAATAAAGGACTTAAACTGAATGCCCTAGAAGCACTAGAAATAAATCGACATACTAAAACATCTAATAATATCTTAAATGACCAAACTACGCTATCGACATCCCCTTTATTAAATTATTTTAATTTTGACAAAAAATTGGTGATATAAGTAATATTATTAGTTATTTGACATGTTTATAAATTTATTTGACATTGTAATATTTTATTTTTTGACATTTTAGTGTGTATAGTATCTTCAATTATTAGTTAAGTACCTGACAATTTTAAATTTGTTTGATAGTAATATGTATCATTTTTGACATTTTTATTCTGTACTTACATTAATTTCAATTGTGTGAATCAAGCTAACATATCTTATCTTGGCTACTCTATAATCTGTCATGATGCTATTTTCAACCACCGACGCATTTAATAATTTTTATAATATTAGTTATACCTGAAGATGAAGTAATCGAAACCGGTCGTACAAAATAGCAAATTCAAACAGTAAAATAAATAGTGGAAAAAAGTGCAAGAAAACCATGGTTTTATTCAATATGAACATTCAGTTCCATCAAGAAGTCACACCAATAAGTATAAATGTAATTATTAAATTATTAGATTTCAACACATTCAAAATAAAAAGACGTCGCTCAATTACCTATAGGTACTGGGTGGGTCACATCTATAGTTGTAAAAAAACCTGTTATCTACCGTTATTTAACCAAATTTCTGGTTAGCTACCCATAAAATGCGATTAATAACGGTTAGTTATCCCGACTTCGAGTTATAAAAATGGTTTTGCATTATTGTTTTTTTTTGTCATTTAACGTTAACGTTAAACAATTAACGTAACTAATAGTACATTGTTACCCTAGGGGTGAAAGTAACGGTTTAAAGACTTATTTAGTAATTTGTGCTCGCGCAGCGCACCAGTACATATTATATTAAAATGTAATAAATTTTCAATGGAGGTAAAAAAAAGTATCGTCTTGAAAAAGTAATAATCGCGCCAATATTACGGAAATTCCGGTTATATCACCTGTATCAAGTTCAAGGTCAACAACAGCGTAACAAGCATAAATGAACACTGTTAAATAACGGTTTATAACGAATAATGCATTTTTAACCGCATGGTTAAAACCGTTCATAACCGGCTTCGCATCTACACATTCAAAGAATAGGGTAGTTGACTCATATCAAAATTTATTAACATATTGTTTATTTCTAACAGTATTTGGCATAAGGTTCCACAATATACCGATTTTAATAAATAACAATGAATGATTACTGTAAAATTTTAATTTGAAAAGGCTATAAATAATCTTTTTTTATCTGACGCCGTAAACGCTTTGATATCCTGTGGTCAGGGCCGTGACGTCACTCATATAGTAAACAAAGAAATGTCAAATTTGATTCAACAACTCGTCGATTTGCACTATTCTTTCCTAAAACTGGCAAAAAATCGTCCAAATCTCCGTTATTATATGTGTAAATATCGTAAATTATTTGTATTAATAGCAAAATCAACCATTGATGTTGGATTTGTGAGAGCAGATAGTAGTACAAATCTTCCGAAAATCGACAGATTGATGGTCAAGAAATTCTTTGTGTATCGCTCTAAACAATATAAGTACAGTTTCAATACTGTTATAATGAAGAACAGGTTACAAGTGTACTTGTCAAGATTGTCACGCGGCAGAAGAGAGTTGCAAACATGCATTTTTGGTGTGGTTGCACCATCACAGTGAGGAGCTATTTTGTACAGCAGTTGAATGCTATTGGATAGAATTCTATCTCTCAAAAGTCAAATAAACACTAAAAGTATTTACTTCAAGAGAAATGTTGAAAAGAAAACATCAGGATCATGTGTCAAATACCAGTGTAGTACTGCAAGAATTTGTAAATGAACATAAAAAGAGAAAGATTGGCAGTTGTTCATTTGTCAAGCATGAAGAAAATTACTGGGAGGAAAAATATATATACATTCACAGACATAGATTGTGACATATTTCTTAAAAAATAAAAGACCTCTTCAATGAAGAAATAATAAAGTGCATAGAAAACTAAACCACAAATCATCAATACAGAAGTGCTCTTTAGTTCGAGCTTCGTTATAAACAATAACAGCTTCCATGTGCTATAAAGTCAGCCAGTGCATAACACATGATGGTTCTTTTGTTGGGAAGATTTTTGGTGGGAAATCTTGCAGACACCTACGAGTATAATGAAATATGGATAAAAGTTGAAAGATGAAGATTTGGGTTAAAATTTGCAAAATGTGACCTCATTTCCTATTAATACCCTGTAATAGTCTATTCAACAAACGGTATCCATAAAATTAGATTAATACAAAATTGTCATGCTCTTTTACTGAAGAAAATGTTAATTATCAAAGACGAAAAACTGTGAACAGTATGCTTAACTCAAGTATAGATGCAGATGTTTTGTGCTAAAGCAAAACTTATATACTTTTGTATTGCTAGCAGTATGTAATTTTGAAAACACTCAAAAGGTGACAATATTAGCTATAATAGGTATTTGTTCTAACAATCTGTATGTCAAAAAACTTATTGATCAAATAGTGCCATTTTGGAAACTATACTACATTTTTCATAATAAATCACTTTACTATTATTTTGACTTTTATTACCTGCGACCTTAATAAGGCAATATATGATCTAACTCTATTCAACCTATTTGTACTTTTGGAACATATATATTTGAGTAACAATGATAAATATGAGCAACAAACCTATAAAATATTATAAATCTTTTAAGGTGTAACGGAAAAATAAAACACATGTATTTCAAATTAAAATATTTTGTATCAACTTAAACCTTTACAAGTCATTATTGTCAAATAAACATAGAACATTTTTTTTAGTGAAGAACATAATTACTAATGTAGTCCTACAAAAATTTATTATGTCATCTTTAGATGTTAGTTATGTATAAAGTAATGAAAAAAAATTTCTTTATATTATTTATTTAATAAGAAGGGTCTTGTAAATTAGGAAGAGCACAGGCTGACAACATAGCAATCACATTTAATATATTTGTATACGGCTTTAAAATGAATAACTTGCATATTCTTGCGTAAGCTGTTCTGAAATTTACCAGCCATGGTGGCCAGCAGGTTTAATCAGTGAAGATATAACCTTTCAGTTTTACCAAACTGGACCTATTTACTTCTATGGTGCTTTAGTATATGAATACTTGAGTTATTTTGTTGACATAATGTTGTTCTTGTTGATGGGTCACATTTTGATGTTGTGGCTGTGCATGCACTGCTTTGTATTATGTTGCACAACTTTTACTGCCTTATCAATCTCGTTGTCAAGAGGAGAACAGAGTAGTACACAATTGTTCTCATTACGTAACCTCTGAAAGCAACAAATTTTAATTAGGTACTCAATAAATTTAAGTAAAAGTTGTTTAGATAAATATATTCATTATGAAACTTTGATATTTTTGTTTGTATTACATACTTTTTAATTAATATTCAATTTCATCATTATTCAATTGGACATAAGTACATTGTTACGCGCCACACCGCCTCAGCCAATCGCAAGCCAGCCAAAGCCAGCCAATCAGAGCCAAGCACGTGCAGCCATTTGCCAGCCAGCCCAAGCCAGCCAATCAGAGCCAAGCACGTGCAGCCATGTGCCAGCCAGCCCAAGCCAGCCAATCAGAGCCAAGCCAAGCTAGCGCCTTACTATCGGAGAAACTATAAAATGCCGCGCCATCTTATATTTAGTTGACTTCTCTGTTTTACTGTTTCTAAGACGGAACTCTGCCCTATTGTAAATCGAAATTAAATCAGTGTGATTCTGCAACGTCTGCTTTTTATTTTATCACGTTACATATCAGAAGTGGGATAAATATTAAAAAAAAACCCTAATACGTAGTTACGTCAATGCGTCGAGTGTAGGCCGCCTGGTCCGTCCGCACGAATGGGGTAAATCTCCGCGTGAAGATTCATCCGAGACAAATAGTGAAAACGAAGACAAAGTTTCGCCACCAGCCTCGCCTTCAGCTCGAAAAATCCTACGCAAGCTTTTGAAATCAGAGGTACAAAAGGCCATGAGTTCTTTAAATAACGAAATACCCTCCGTCACTACAAGAAAAGAACCCCGTGCAGCCTTGCTAATCCCCGAGTTCGACCCGGATAGCGAAGAGTATACTACTGCGACGGCATGGCTCACAAAAAAAAAATTGATTAACTTGGTGGAATTCATATGGATGGTGCGAAAACACGAAGTCGTTTCATCTGCCAGATAGAATAAGGAGGTCGAGCAAGAAGATGGTACAACCGACTGGATGAATACGATTACTCTTGGGAAGACTGGAAGCAAATGTTGATACGTGCATTTCCCAGACATTGCAAATATGGATTCGATGACCAAATATTATCAGGACAAAGTCGCCATGTGTTTTCGGTGTAAGTTGTCAGACAGCGCAGTTGTCTCATGCATCATTCGCGTTCTACCACCACCAGCACAAGCGAATGCGAGAGCATATCATTGCGAGCGACCCGAAGAATTATACGAAGGCTTCCTATGTGTGATGGATTACTACCAGCCACCGTCAATTTGGATTGGAACAAGCCCGTCAAGTAACGATGTCGTCAGCCGACAAGGAAACAAAAAAATGTCTGCCTCGTTAGCAAGAAGCAGAGCGAAGTGCTGAGCAGAGCCACCAGCTGCACTACTACACCGCCTTCGGAGGTTCAGGTTAGCCCACATTATTTTATTGCACTACCTTTGTAGCCAAAATAATCTATTGCACACTAGCCAAGCCAATATTAGCACAATCGGGGCATCAAACATAGAGGAAATCAGTTCAGATGCACCACAATGATATAAGTCATGTAGGCTTTCAAAAATGTATAGATTTAATAAAGAGGGAGTAAATGGTACATTGTTCCCTATTCCGAAACCCACAGAACCCATGGTCATGGTTCATGTCGACCATATGCCCCTTTTGTAGAACAGCAAAAGGTTATCAATATATGTTGGTTATTACAGACTAGCTTCTGCCCGCGACTTCGTCTGCGTGGACTTTAATTTTGAACAATTTTTAATTTTCCCTCGGGAACTACTTAAGGAATCGGGATAAAAGGTAGCCTATGTCACGTTCTTTTCCATGTCAAAGGCTACATGCATGCCAAATTTCATCCAAATCCGTTCAGCCGTTTTTGAGTGATTGAGTAACAAACATCCAAATATCCAAACATCCACACTTTCACGTTTATAATATTAGTAGGAAGTAGGATAATTTCTTTAAATTTGTTATTGCTGAGCCCACCCACCGTCAATTCAGTAAAAAACAATAAGAACACTAAAAAATACTTAGTTTATTTGGTTACCCTCATAAACTTGTCAGTGATCATGGCAAAGCTTTTAGGAGCAGATATAAAAAAAAAAATTCAACTGACAAGCAATTTAAGTACATTTTGACATCTGTTGCATGTCCACGAGCCAATGGTTAAGTGGAATTAGATCTTACTGAATGCGTTACGTGCGATTGATCCTAGCCAGACTTCTAATAATTGGGCCAATAGCTTACCTGACATTATTTGGGGTGTTAATAATACTGTAAATGAAAGTACAACATAGTCGTATAGCCCTATGATTTGATGTTATGAAAGTAATAATGAATCGGTTGAAATCAGGCGTAATAATAGATCTAGTGCGCGATTAAAATTAGAAAGCCATAAGATGAAGCGTAACTTCGATATAAAAAAAAGGAAAACTAGTCGAATTTACAGAAAGGGAGATTTAGTTCTTTGGCGGCAAGCACCCACAAGTAGTGTAACAAGAGTGAGCACTAAGCTTGATGATATTTACTCTGGCCCATATATCATTACTAAGGTGTGGGTAATGACATATACGGAATCCTCAGTATTAAGGGGTTCCGAGGCTACAAGGCCTTTACTAGCCTGATTGCATCGGACTCTTGAGGCCCTATCACAAAATCACAGTACCCTATATCATACAGTGCCAGTAGTTCTGATGACCAGCTTGAAACCGAAGATCTCATTGACCTACTTGAAAGCTAACCACGTGTTTTTCCATTGCGGGAGCAATGATTGTTTCAGGACGGCCGACTGTTACGCGCCACACCGCCTCAGCCAATCGCAAGCCAGCCAAAGCCAGCCAATCAGAGCCAAGCACGTGCAGCCATTTGCCAGCCAGCCCAAGCCAGCCAATCAGAGCCAAGCACGTGCAGCCATGTGCCAGCCAGCCCAAGCCAGCCAATCAGAGCCAAGCCAAGCTAGCGCCTTACTATCGGAGAAACTATAAAATGCCGCGCCGTCTTATATTTAGTTGACTTCTCTGTTTTACTGTTTCTAAGACGGAACTCTGCCCTATTGTAAATCGAAATTAAATCAGTGTGATTCTGCAACGTCTGCTTTTTATTTTATCACGTTACAACATATTATTTTCTTTGAAACATCATCTAGTGTCAGTGTATAACTTAGATTAAATCAAAAAGGCGTGAATGGTCAAGTTTTCTCTCAGTTTTCTGGTCAAGTTCAAGTTTGGTTGGTCGGCTGCAGTCAGTTTTCATTCTAACTGAAAGATAAAAATTTAATTAATGATTTTACATACAGCCTAAAAACTTCTATTTTGTTTAAGTTGAAACTGAAGTACCTACACAGATTGAGTTATTCAGTTATAGTACTTACATTAATGTGATTTCTGCGAAAATACATTTCAGTTTCAGAGTTACAGGATTTCTTGAAGCGAGTGTTAATCAAATATTTCGCATGTCTATATCACTGGGTACGTCTAATCCACAGCTTTCCTGGAGTCTTAATTCTATATTCCTGTTCTATTGTCCCGTTCCATATACAGTTTTACTATATTTTGTGATATTTAATAGAAAGCATTGTTTTTGTGAGGTTATTTCGCCCCCGTGCTTTGTTTACTATAAGACTGACGTCATTGCCACAGATAATCAACAGACTATCATGGCTGACCGTGTTTTCGGTCCAAAATTGAAAATCTTAATTTAAAATAGATTATTTGCACTTTTTAGCCATCGAAAAAAATAATATTCATGTGCTATGGTCTAATACAACAATTATGAACATTTTAAGCCAAACTTTAAAAAAGGGTCAACTAGCCTATTGTTACAGGCCGGGCCTCAGATGGTGTAGTTAGGCCACTGTTACCGTAGCAATTTGTCAAACCACATGCCGACGACTTACTTTTTGGTTAGGGTAGGTCATTTTACTTTCGATTGCTTCTCAATGTTTTTGTTTTGTGGATTTTTAATTAATTTTGAACCGAAGATACAATTATCAAACGTTAGATTGACAGTTCGCTTACAGTGTTTTCACTCCAGAGCATTAGCGCCATAAGTTTGATATGACGTAAACGATGACGTAATGTGTCTCTTCATGCCGGCTATCGCGCTCACAACATTTCGCTGTTAGTGACTTTTATTGATTTTCGGACCGCGGCCTTATGGTGCGAACGCATTATAAGTCTGCGGTCCGAAAATCGTGCCGAATGGTGATGTTATCGATGTCAGCGCCCCAAAGGTCGTTTCGAATCACTGTGAGCGTGCTCACAGCATCCAACCTGACGTCATCGATGACGTCATTACATTTGCCATCTTGCGTTTACGGCGGCCATGCTTTTGATCGTAATCGTTGTGAGTGTTCCGTCATACGACTATGAAGTCTCAATGACAGCGTTTGAAAACTACATTTGTTATGAGGGTGAGGAAAATAATACAGTAGTGGTCAAATTTTTCTGTTGTCTACCTAAGTGCCTAAGTGCTATTGCTGAAAATTAATTGTCAAGCTTGAAATTGACATCCATTACGTCAACGTTATTTTTTTTGGGTTGCTTTACTGGCCTGGAACGTCAACGTTAAAGGAAACGTCAGCGTCATAAGCGCGCAAACTAAGGTAGTTTTCCAATTACAGCACTAGAGCGCATTATGCGGCATAATGCTTAACGTTGAATGTTCCAACTACAGCAACACTTCGCACAATCGAGCACTCTCAAAAGCAATGTTTTCGTGTGATGCGTGCAATCGATACCAACTCAGTGACAGAAAATTAACAAGTGTTTTTTCATTAAGTTGGCATTGATCGAAATGTTTTATTTATATATAATCGTTAGTAATATTATTTATTGTTGAAAAATTTTTAAAGCTTTCGTTTCATTGTAGTTTTTTTGAAATAATCAAAGTTGATTCAAACTGTGTTAAAAAATAAATATAAGTATGGATGAAAGTACAAAAATTACTCAAAACAAAAAAATGGTAATGAAATAATCAAAATCCAAATTACTTAAAATAACCGTAAATAGTTTTCAACCAATTATTATGTATACCACATTATTTACACATTAATGAGGTTATTGCTAACTATATGAATATTTCTTTTTTTCAACACTGAACTTAGCGCACTCTGCTGGTGCATTTGAAAACTAATTCACGTTCCAATTAAGCATCAGCATAATTCGGCATTGGGGGTGATTCTGAAGCGACCACCTAAAACTATAACTAAATAAAATTAGAGATAGAAATGTCAATCACCGTTTGGTATTCAGAACTCACAAGTTAACTCTAAAATTAAGAGTGACGTTACTAAACTACTCAATTTAGTGTTAGATGTTATTTTCGTATTCTGACATGCTTCCTAAATGTAATTTTTTCTATAATTTTAAATATGTCAAACTAATTTTAGGAGGTGAACTTTTAGGTGCCGTCTAAATTTATCTTGTTACTTTTTAACGATTTTCTAACATTACCGAAGTCAATTTTTTTGTGCAACTTGCCAAATGGATGATGAATTGGTTGTTATGGCATTTATAAGGAAAGGCTTTTATAGCATCAATTGCCAAGTCGTGAGTTGTAATTTGTTTGTTCCCAAGTAGTCTAATAGTACTGACATTTAGATGATAGGTAGGTTATGTATGTATGTATTTACTCTTACAACAGAAATTAATCTTCTATCTGCAGATAGAAGTATGCCTATCTAAAATTTGTTGCCTAGCAATTACTATTATTTGTCAATAAATAACAGCGGTTATTATGAAAAGAAAACAAAAATTACTAATGAAACAAAATACGCAATTTTAAAATTCAGAGGAAGTCACGAAGTACCTATCTATACAACTACAGACTACCACGTAATTTTGTTTATTTCATGGCATAGGCGCGAAGCCATCACAATCGCAGAATAAATGTCGAATAATTTTTCTTTTGTGATAAAATGAATGATAAAAAATAAAATTTATTTTCTGTTATTTACAAATACGATCAAATCTTAAATTAATAATTTCTGATAGTAAAATTAGTAGAATATAGCTGTTTTTAATGTTTCTAAATTATCCCGTTTTTCCACAGCACTAGGTGTATTTATAATCTGTGTATTCAATTTAAGAAATTGTCAAATACAGTTTAAATTAAGAGAGTCCGGCGTTTCAGAATACGAATTACCTAAAACTAATTTAAAATTATATGTTTAATTTTAGTTTTAGTTTTAGTGCAGGTAACTTCAGAATTACCCCCATTGTGCGCCACTGAGTCGCATTATGCTCTGTAATTGGAAAACTACCTAAACTATCGTTCCGCGGTGCTCATACCGCTCTCATCGTCATAAGCTCATTCGGAACGCAGCTGTCGTCTGCAAAAATCGTAACGTTGGCAGATGGTTGTCATTTCATTTGTCATTCTTGACATTTCGTTTTTCGATTTGGCATTTGCTTGCTTGGCGTATTCGAACAAAAATGCATGAATTTTAAATTAAATTTATTTGCAAGTCTAAAGCGAATGATGTGCTCTGACTGATTTTATTAGAAGGAAATAGTGTTGTGTTTTGTTTATCCGTATAGGAATTTAGAAAATATGGCTTCTCGCGGTGTTATGGTAACTGGAACCAACGGTGCTGACTTCGAGCACAGAGAGAAAATAGCTATTCAGTATCAATTAAGGTATGTACGATTTTGATTGCTTAATATACATCGGTTTCGATCGTAACTAAAGCTTTAAGCTGTTCATTGGTTCCAGCAATATCACATGCGACATTTATTTCATCAAGTTCCACTGAATTATTTTTAGCCGAAAGCGATCGATGGGGATTTTGATTTCGCGCCGAATTTTTAAAAACTGCAAGAATTCTATGTTTCTGCGTTCTTGAAATATGTAATAGTTTAAACATACAATTTCGAGTCCTAGAAATCGCCAGGAATTCCCTTTATTTTACAAAACTTATTTTTGTTTTCAGTGCCTTGAACAAATCGCGATTAAAATATTGCGTTTTTTTCCACCATACGCTGTTTCTTGTGATGCTAGCAAAGCTTTCTGCTGACATATTGGATAAGTTGGACATTTTTATCCTTGAAATTGAAGAGCTGCAAATACCACAGGTAACAAACTAATAAAATATGAACAGTATGCAGTAGTTGTCTGTATTACTTATATTATCTTTAGGTATCATATATTGCTATTTCATGACAACAATTTTTCAGCCATTATGGTGGGAGTATATTTGGTGCCTGTCATTGTTGCTGTCATTCCTAGGTCTGGCTTCTATCAAGCGTAATAATATCAGACAGCTGAGACATTACATGTATGGCATATCTGTCCTTGGGTTTGGCCCATTATTGTACTGCATATTGTACTACTGTGGTGACGTCTGGAGGTACCTATCAAGAGATGAGGATGAATATGATAGCTCCGAAGTGGAAATTGAATTATGGCAGGTCTGTATTGCTATGGATACTTAACCTCTCCTCTCTAGGCGGTCTCATGCGACCGGTATGAAGTCACGCTATGAAATTTTTTTTAAAATCTCAAAAATTTTTTTTTCACAAAAAAAAATATATTTCAGTACCAAAGTATATTTTTAATTTTGTAAAAAGAAATGTATTAATTTATAAATATCCTTTTGTGAGGGTACTTTTCACTATTACATAGCGTAAAGCCACACTGGTCGCATTCGACCGGTTGGTGGCTGACAGGTTAAATCAACAAATTCATCATCATTATCATTTCAGCCAAAAGACACCCACTGTTGGACGTAGGCATCACCCAGGGATCTCCAAACTGATAGAATTTCTCATTGAAAATAAATATTTTATTATTTAAACATTACTAAATTTACATTTATTTTAATTTGGTATATACTTATTTGAATTCGCTTAGTTGCTTTCTCAAGATTTTATTTCTAACATAATGGGTTTTTGGAGATTTTCTTCCATTAAGAGCAATAAAATAGTAACTGGTATGACTAACAGCTTAAAAGATTTATTTTCTTGACAAAGGGCTGTAAATTTTTCCACTATGTTCTCATAATAGAAACAGTTATCAATACTTTTCTTTATTAAAAATAATAATTCTTCTAAATATGTTTAGAATTCTTTAATAATTAATAAACAATTCATGTGTATATTTGAACTTCCATTTGTCTCAAATTACTATTATTGTTTCAATGAATTGGAGATAAAATTTAAGGGACGCTGCAGGACACATCCATTATTATATAAATTTTAAAAATGTTAAAAAAATTATAAAATCTCTAAAAATACTGCTCTCAACTAGTGCAGTATTTTTGGGATATTTTAAAAATTAATATAAAATGAAGTAGGCGAGTTATTTATTTTATTAATATTTAAATCATTCTACTACCATGTCGTGAAGCGTCCCTTAAATTTTCCTGGGTGAAAAAAAAAGTAATCCTGCATATGTTTCTTGTGGAATATTGTGAAGTAATTTAATCATTCTAACTGTTAATATAAGTTCATAAGGGGTTCCTGTGATAGGATTTTTTATATATTTTGTCACGAATAGTGTACTGCCTTATGAAAAACTATTAGTATTTCTTCTAATATTTATAAAGTATGGCACAACTAATTGTGCATACATAGTTTTTTCAATAAATTTCAATTCATGTTACAAATTTGCAACAATTTATGGCCCACCCAATTTTATCACTATGTAGATTATTGGCACATAAATTAGTTACTTTATAAATGAGTAGGACAGGTGATTACTCACTTACTGAAAATTACTACTCAGTGTCTCGGCAACTGTTCTGACCACCAAGGGAGTATTGCATGCAGATTATTATTCTTTAAAAGCTCTTGTCCTGTGGAAAGCTAGAGAAAGGACAGCACATTACTTTAGCAAAATAAAAATTCAACAGTCATTTCATTATGAGCATTGCAGCAGTGGTGTTTAAGTGCCTATAGAACATCACATCGCTAAGATTATAGGAATTAGGGTCTAGATAATACAGGACTGACTCTAAAGCTAAATTACTCAATGTAATTTTCATTCAATGTTTCTAATAATTTTTAATTTTTTTCAGGGTTATCCATATGGTCTACTGTGGTATGCATTCGTGCTGCTGGCGTCTCAGGTACATTTCTTCCAACTATACTTCTCATACAACTTGCTCAAGGCGTGGCGTGCAAGAGGTGCGCTACGGAAAGCTGAATAAATTAATTTAATATGTAAATATGTATACATTTAGCACACTGTCAGGCTATTTTTCAGTTATATTAATAACTGTCAGGATCATTACACAATGCATCTTGTGTGAGAATGTTTGATGTATCTTACATCTGTAAATTGGTAACACTGTGCGCTCGCCTTTCGAATGGCCAATTAAACGCAATTTGAGGACAGTGGGTTAATAGTCTTCATCATAATAATAATATATTCATTTAGGTGGCAAATGAAATAAGTTTATTCAAAGTTTAATTTTATAACTACAAATAGATAGTGTTTCAAGTATCCAATCATTTTGCCACGAGATTAAAATATAAAAAAAAAAGATGGTAAACATCACAGAAATTAATAGTGTTGTTTTTGCTAGTGCGTGAAGAAAAATGAATTGAAAATGCAAATACCTCTTAAACGCAGTGCATAAATTAATACATTTGGTAATAATAGGAACCCGTTCCAATCTGCAGGCCTATTACCGATCTCATGGTTTTCAAATGATACCATGATGAAATCATAGTGCACGTCATAAGATGTACATGTCATAAGATTTTCAGTCAGATTTTTTAATCATTCGTTCATTATATCACAATGACATCATTGAAATCATGCCATAGTGATAAATATCATTGGAGATTGGTAATACCAAATTAATCATTTCATGACTTCCTTATCTCAAAATTTATATCATGTTATACGATGAAAGATCCATAATTGGCATGCTGAACTTTTTATACCTAGATGATATATTCCTGTCAGTGTCCTTATTGCCATAATATGGAGGAATGGTAATTGTCCATGTGTAATCTAAACTTTAACCCATTTGTTAAAAGACATCTTCCATCTCAGCACTGTAAATATGACATTGCTCGTGTACGCTCTCTTGTACTAACATATATTTACTACAGACTTGTTAACAGCCTAATTAGGTGTTAAGTACATAGTTGTTGCAAGATTTTAGATTGAAAGTTCTAATTAATTTGGGAACATGATAGACCCTTTTAAGTTAGTGAGATCGCTGGCTGCTTTGGTAGCATTATTCAGTCTGTTAAGACTTTACGGTCCTAATAAATAATATAAGTAAGTACTATATTAATGTTGAATTTTGACATATTTTATTTTTATGCAAACTATGGGTATACTCCATAGTGATGAAGGAGACGTTGACGACTAGTATTGATGTTGTAATCGAGATTTTAGAATGTGAAAACAGGTAAAATGGAGTCTCGTAATATTGAAAATATAAGTACTCTCAACTCGATACAATTAAAATATAAACCAAAACTGATAAGCTAGTAATTTTTTGAAAGCTGTCAATAAATGACTGAAATTGATTATTTAAATTGACGATTTCCTGTGCGGGTTGTCAGTGGCCGCGAAGGTCCCGTGACGTCACACCACCACTCGAGTGGTGCGTCGTTGCAGACTGCAGTAGGTACTGCACAAATTCGAGCGTCACCAGTATTACTCAGTGGTCTCGGATATCACCAGAAATTACTATTGTCTATAGAAATAACCAAAACACTGCGACTCTTTAGCACGCAGATCACTGAATGAAAAACGAAAAAAAATTTTTATTTCAGTATAAGCAATGTACATACACACATATTGATTATAATAGTGCAATGTCGATGAACTGTGATTATTTACAATTGATAACATAACCGTGACACCTACACCACACTAGGTAGTCTTGTATCGTGGGTGTCTAATATGAACTAGAATATAAATGAACTCGAGTCGCGTTATTTTTTGCAAATGCAACTTTAATGTACTATACTCGTTACATTGGGCTTAAATTTTAATATTAGCGAATAAAAGAAAAAAGCAAACTTCTCCATTGTAAACTACATAGCAAAGTTTATTGATATTGTTGTAAAATAGGATAGATTTTGGAACGTGTCAACAAATTGTCATTCTGCTTTCTCTAATGCTAAATGATATTGTTTGGGGACTCTCCGTGCGGTGTTCTTACCTGTCACATGTCTCGGAAATTTTTTATTCCTTTAAATCTAATAATTACTTGCTTTTCCACTTCGATCTTTTGTGGTATTGTTTTGTGTCAGTCCTCATGTGGGAAAGGTTACTGTGATACCTGCGTGCAGTCCCAAATTATTATACACATGGATGATATCTTAAACACTCTGATGTGATTCGCGTAAACACATGTTTGGTTAAGACACTTGTCTGGCAGCGTTGTCGTTGATAACGATGTCACATTGCCATAATTAAAATATGAAGAATATTGTTAAGGAGTCAAATCACAAGTAGAGTTTAAAGTGTTGTTCTTGTGTTCTCTGTTTTGTATCTACAAAAACAAAATTTCTTAACAATTACGTAAATGAAAACAACATAAGATTATAATATAATGAATTCATCTTATACATTTATTTTCTGAATGTTTGCTTTAACGAATGCAGAATGTAAGTTACTGGATTGATAAGCCGGTTGTACAGTAATCTATAATTCAGAAAGTAGGTATATTTCTCAATATTTAGACTATTTCAGAAGATATTTTTGATATTTCCTTTGAAGGTTTTAACATAAAAACTTATAAGTTCCAAATTATATTTATGGAGCCTCTAACAAAAATTAATTTCATTCATAACATTACTTATTACGCTAAATTTAGTGATAGCACATACAACGAACTACTAAAATGCTTGATCATACTACCCGACTAGATGAAGGATTCTGAACTATATTTCTTTTTCGCACACAAATTGTCTTGTTCCCACCGTTACTGCTAAGGCAAGCTGGGAATACCCTATCTTTTGGTCATTTTTACAAATACAGCGCCATTTGAATGTGCAACCCTATACATTTCCACTTTACGTATATTCAATTTATTGTAGTTCATTTTTTAAATTGTAGTTCATTTTAGCGTAGTGTGACACCTCCCACCGTACCGTGTTCAGGGGCAACATTCATCATCATGTCTATACTTACTTACTAATATTATAAAACTGAAGAGTTTGTTTGTTTGTTTGAACGCGCTAATCTCAGGAACTACTGGTTCGAATTGAAAAATTCTTTTTGTTTTGGATAGTCCATTTATCGAGGAAGGCTTAAGGCTATATAACATCACGATATTGTTATTTTCGGACATCCACGCGAAGGAAATCGCGGGCACAGCTAGTATGATATAATCATACATTTAGTGACTTCGACATGTGGTTCAATAGTATCCCATTCTTTATCTGCTCGGGTAGTATTTGGTTGTATTGTGTGTGGTGTGATTGAAATTTCTATAGACACTGTGTCAGGGAAATAGTGGAGAAAATATATCAATTAAAAAAAATAAACAATTTTTTTCAAAGATTTAGTACAGCATTGTTAGAATGCAAAATATATGAAAAAATCTAGTTTGAATATGCATTGTAGACATTGTGTCAATAAAATATTGAATTCATATGATTGTAATAAAGATTTATTTTATTTATGTGAGTGCTTAACAAAGGGTAGTTGTGGTGTCCACAATAAAATGTCATTAAACAAAATGTTCTAAACGGAAAAGTGCTAATGATACACAAATAATAATTATTAATTATTAAATTGTTATGTAGGCACAAGTTTTCCTCGTTAAGGCCTAAAGTAAGTTGTAAATAAGATTAAATTATTGTTTTGTTGTCCAGTTTATGACTTGTTTGTTTGTTTTGGAGATTTACCCTTGAACAATGGTTTTAATAATAAAATATATTGCGAAAAGTGAATCTTGTTTTTTTTATTTACTTACCAAAGTTATAACTCTATGGCGTAGTGTATAAGAGTGCGGGGTGGGGTTGGTGTTAAATTATTTAATTCATAAAGTCGTTTTTCTAGAATAATGAAATTTAGAATAAGTCGTAAAATAGAAATATTTTTTCTTTTTTTGTATAGTAAGATCAACGATGTATACCTACTCATATAAGTACAAGTTTATTTTTTAGTTACTAAAAAATTTTTGTGTGCTTGTTCAGACAAGCAAAGTGAACAACTTTCACTATGGGACCAACTTTGAAATCGGAAAAAAATCAGCTGTTCCATACAAATGCTCAACATTCACTGATCCTAGATGTATTGTCACCTTGTCTGTCAAGATGTTATCAGGAATTCGGAGAGATGTCAAACTGAAGTTTATCTGAAACACTGGGGTTTACGGTCTCTTTCAACCGTGAAATAAACTGAGAACCGTTTATCGCCTCCGTGGTTGACGCCACTTGGTGTTGATCGGGAGGACCAGGGTTCGATTCTCCGAGGGGGCGGAAATGTTTCTGCTCGGTTTGGTTGGTGGTAGGGCTTCTGAGCCCGTCTGGTTAGTTACCACCGTCTTACCTAAATTTGTCGCCATAATAACATGTTAATAGCATTGTTGTGTTCCGACAATTAGAGGTAAGATAGCCAGTTCCTCAGTTGTTGAGGAGTCCAGTAGGGTTACTCTTGAACCATTTCCGATAGATCGTCATTGGGATTGTGATTTTTCATACGCTTGTATAACAACACTAGCGCCAAATTGGATCCATATTTTGAGAAAATTTAATAATACTGAGTTTGGTTCACCCAAAATGCGCACAATACAGCGTCAATTTGGAGCCAATGCGCAAAAATAAGCGTACGAAAAATCACAATCTCAATGCCGATCGATCGGATTCGGTTCAAGAGTAACCCTACAGGTGAACCTCGTTCGCACCTTCGGCCTTATCGTCACTTACCATCAGGCAAAATGAAGGCTGAAGCTTTCCTGTCGTATGTAAAAAAAAGTCAACGGGAGTATCCCTATAGGTTTCAATCATGAAATTTAGCAAGAAGCAATGTCTTATATTATACTCGTAGCATAACAAAATAATCGGAAATCCGTAAATATGTACTTAAAACTTTTAGAACTTAGATACGCTTGTACGGAACCCTCGGCGCGCGATTCTAACTTGTTTTTTTTATCGAAAACTCATTATTAAAATGCGTTTACACGTTTTTGTAATGTATGTTTGAAAATACACATATATGTTTTATGGTTACAAGTTGCTTTTAATTGACGAGACGGTTAGCTCGAGAGGTCGAGAGATCGCCTACTGCGCAACGGGTCGCGGGTTCGATTCCCGTACGGGACAAATATTTTGTATGGCCTACAGAAATTTGTTCCGGTCTGGGCGTATGTGCAATGTGCATGTGATATTCTATGTTTGTAACTGCACCCACGACCAGGGACCGGACCCGGTTACCGTTATAGCCGGTAACCTTAGGGTTTTGATGGGGTATTTTATAATGCTGGGTTTTTAAACCCTTTGCCTTACGGTAAGCTTTCAAACGGCTTACCGGTTTACACATTAATCCCTTCGATTGAATTAATTCGGGTTACCGCTAACCGATATCAAAAACCCCCAAATGGGTTACCGTTCTAAACGCTGATTAATTTGTAAAAAATATTTTAGACCTTAGGTATATCGCGTGTAGATTGCTTTTGCACCGCATATTTGCCGAAGGTCGCAACCGAACTCTGGCGTTATTGCGCCCGCAGTGCTATTTCAATCGCTCGGTGTGCGTGAGGGAAAGGGTTACCCTAACCCGAACAGTAAGCGGTTAAGCGCATAAACACTAAAAACCTTTAAGATTGGGTAAGCGGTAAATTATTGTTGTGGGTGGTAACCCCTATTTTACGGGTTATCGTTATTGTTGGGAAACCTGTTGAACGGCTTACCGAGCCCACTGGGTTACCATACGAATGGGTTACCCTTTCGAACGGCTTAAGCAAATGAACGGGTTTTCCGGTCCCTGCCCACGACACATGAGAAAATCCTAGTGTGGGGCGACCTTTTTTTAAAAAAGAAATTATTGAAAATTAATATTATTGATTTCAATTGGCCGTTCTTAGTGTTCCGTGCCCTAAAACAACGGAGCCCTTATGGGATGAATTCGTTGTCTGACAAGATCTTTCATCTCAGGAACACGTAGTGATATCAAACTTGTGAAAAAATCAACTTGTAAGCACGGCTTGTAAGTCAGTGCGATGACCAAAAGATATGACCGTTTATGTCACAATTCTCGTTTATTTTGCGATTTCCTAAGCGTTGAATGAGAATCATGACGGCAAGAAGCATGTCTTGCAGCATATCAAGGAAAATCTGAAAACTGTAAAGATCTTTTAGGTAGGTAGTTACGAGAATAATATTATTAAGATAATTTTAAACTAAGGTAATCGTATAAAAGCAATTATATACTATGATAATATCACTATATACTTTATTACTATATTACTTATATAATAAAGTAGGTACTTACATTATGGCACTTTTTGATGAAATGAAATCACGATGGGAATCTTAATCTTTGAAAAACCTACAGCCAAGGCTTTTAAAAGATTTACGTTGCACGAATAATTCGAACAAAACTACGTTTTTAGTCACACACGTGCAAACAATACGATGACACGTTTAGCGCAGAGGTCGAGTGATCACCTACTGCGCGACGGGTCGTGGGTTCGATTACCGTACGGGACAAATCTTTTATGGCCTACAAAATTTGTTCCGGTCTGGGCGTATATGCATGTGATATTCTACAGATCTATAGTCACTTTGAATTTAATGACATTGAGGTAGCTATCACGTCATTAAATAAAGACCTTGCAGCTATACGGTCATGGGCCCAATCTTTTGGTCTCCTTGTAAACCCAGCTAAATCTCAAGCTATGATTGTAGGCAGCAGTAGACTGAGAAGCAGGTTAAGGCTGGATCATTTGCCACCGATCATCTTTAATGGGGTTGCAATTGCTTACGCTGACAGAGTTAAGAATCTCGGACTGACAATGAATTGTGAAATGACCTTAAAAAAAAAATGTATAAGATCAATATGTGGCGCTAATTATTTAGATAGCTGCAAACCACTATTTGAGGCACTTAATATTCTTCCACTTCCTTGCCTATATATATTTGAAATGGCAGTATTCGTAAAAAAGAATGGAGCTCTATTTCAAAAGAATAGTATATTTAACAGTAAAAAGACTAGAAATAACAATTTATTATATGTTCCGGTACAACCATTAAAATTATTTTCAAAAAATGTATACTGTATGGCAATAAGAATTTATAATAAAATACCAGAACATATTAAGCAATTGACATTAAGTAAATTTAAGAATAAATTCTTCAATCATCTTTTAAACAAAATGTATTACTCAATTAACGAATACTTAAATGATTCAAAAATATAAATGTTACTTACCTATATCAATTTAATATTTTTGTAATTATTATTTTCTTTATCTACTCTGAGCTGTGTATAACTGTGTAAATTGTACGTAAATTAATTGACATATTAATAAAGTAAATTAAGCAATGACATTTATTGAAAATTTAAACTGAGTTGACATTTATAGCGAACACTTTTAAAATTGACATTTATAACTTTGTTTATTTGACATTTTTGTTAATATGTAATCACAATTTTGACTTGGATTAATTATTGTACTCAAATGATAAATTATAAAAGTTTTGCATTTAATGGGACTAATCATAATGTTTCACATTAGAATAAGTATTTGCACGTCGAAAAATGACAAAATATGTTGGATTATTAGCTTCTTATATCATCTCTGTAACCATATTTTTGCAAATAAAATGATTTATTATTATTATGATCTTTATTTACTTTCATTCTTAAATATACATTTTTTTACAATATAAATATAAAAAATATAAATATTATTATTATTATTATTATTATGCCGACGTCTGTTATCTGGATTTGACTGAAGAGCAGTTGAATAAACTCGAGCGTCTGCAGAATCTGGCCATACGGTTCGTGTACGGACTTCAAAAATACGATAGAATTTCCCAATACCGATCTGCTTTGAAATGGCTTCCAATACGCGACCGTAGAAATATGCACATCCTTACACTCCTTTACAAAATCCTATATGACCCCTATGCCCCTCCTTACCTGTGTTCCCGCTTCCAAGTTCGTCCTACTCCCACGCGCTCTATGCGTTCCTGTCGTTCCCTTGTGCTTGATCTCCCTAAAACGAATACCAAGTTTGCCTTTCGGTCATTTGGATTTCGTGCCGCCCAACTTTGGAACAGGCTACCGGATGGCATTCAACGGAGTCCATCAGCTGCCTGCTTCAAAAAACAATTAAGACAACTCTATCTGTCTAAGCTTTCCACCTCTGTGTAAGTTAAAAGTCATCATCTTCTTCATCGTTGAATAGTATATTTATGTATATATATAATATTTATGTATATATTTGAGTATGCCATATATATTTCAGATTATTAAGTATCTATGAGTGTAATATTTTTGTCACTTTATTGCTTAAGTGCTTCAGTGTTACCCACAATATTCTTCTCTGACGCGTTCACAGGTTGGCTGGAAGAGATCTCTCTAAGAGATAAGTCCACCCTTGCTCACTATTTTTTCGTGTTTATTGTTTTGTACTGTTTGTTTTATGCAATAAAGAGTATAATAATAATAATTCTATGTTTGTAACTGCACCCACGACACAGGGGAAAATCCTAGTGGGGCGACGTTTTTTAAAAAAAAAGATAAAAAAAGTGACCCTCTTGGAATTTTGTTTTGACCCTTTCTTTACTAAGGTATTACCGCTTGTGCTTGTGAATGTCATATTTGTTTTCGCAGCTGATGCATTTTATTTACTCGACTTCGTTTTGCAAAAACGTCTACGGAGGTCGAGTATTTTGTCGAGTTTTTTTTTGTTTGCTTTTGATCTAAGGGCTGGTACCTTAAATAAAACGAAACGTAGTCTCATACATGCAACTGCCATTGTTTATTAATGTGTCTTTGCTATATTATTTTTGTAGGAGGAATGATAAATCTGTGTGCGTTTGTTGTAGGTCGTAGATCGAGATCGTCGGGTTGGGAGTGGTAGTAGCTATTCGTCTTCTGCTATGTTGACTTCTTCATCAGATCCTTCGTCGGCAGAGGGCGGGCTCCCGGGATCGGCGGAGTCAGGCGCCGTCCGCCGCCATTTAGCGCGTCGATTTTGGAACCACGTTTTGACCTAGAATAATTATTTTTTAATTATTTTTTCAGAAAGTTTTCACGTCTAACAACGCTAGGTACTAACAGAGCAATATTCTAGACCAGGGATGGCGAACCAACGGCACGCGCCATTGGCACTCAACACAATAAGTATTTAGGCACGCCACCGATCATAAAATTCTCTTACGGCCTTATTAATAATTACTCCTTGGATCATCCTCGGATTAGTTTTGTCTTGTTTCCTCACATGTCGGCTGTCATATGTCAAAATAAGACAAAACACGGAATAACTAAACCGATGATGACCCAGGGAGTAAAATTTTTATTACTATTAACAAACTACTACGGTCCTATGACCGTTAGAGCTTTGAGTAGGTAGTATTTAGTATAATTATTTTCCCAATAATCACGAAGTTAAAATTATATGTCGGCACGTCTATAGCGTCATTTCTTTAGAAAAAATGGCACGTTAATACATAAAGGTTCACCACCCCTCTTCTAGACGATGTTTTTTGGATTTGTTCGAAGGATCTTACTTGTCTTTGGTGGTAAGGTACTGAAGAATAAATAGATAAAGTTGACTCCACACCTGTTCGGAAATTGAGAGAGCCTTTTTGAGAAGAACAGGCAAGAAACGCGGAATGGACTCTGAGCTCAGAACGGATTTAATGAAATTCAATCTTCAAGGGGTGAATGAGGGGTTGAAAATTTGTATGGAAATCCTGAAGCTAAAAGCATGTCATTTTGTATTTAAGCTGATAGTTAGAAACGAGTAAACACGTACGAGTAAATAAACATTTTTAAAAATTCCTTTAGCAATGTCAAATAGGGGTTAAAATTTCGTTTTTTGTTTGAGTATCATACTATACTAACTAGTTTTTACAACTCACATTTTTCAAACACATTATCGCCGATAATGTATGTATTTGACAAATGAAATCACATTTTACTTGAAATATGCAATAATCGCTATTTATTATAATTTCAGTTAAACTACTTTTAACTAAAACCTACCTACCAACCTTTAAATTACCAATACATAAATTGAAAAACTTTATATTATTTTTTATAAATTACGAATTAACATATAAAGTTTTTCATATTTAAAATACAGTCTCGTCCTTCCGGTTAAAAAGCAGTTAGTGGTTAGGAATTATTCTTACTTGTCTATCGCTCAGTCTGAGGGTGGCAGCGAGGGTTCTGCGCTCGTCGGGGCTGAGGTATTTGCTGGCGCTGAACCGGCGCTCCAGCGCGCCCGTCTGCGCGGCGCTGAAACGCACCTGCCCGCCTTTCCGCCGCCCGCCCAAGCTCCACCACGGATTGCAGCACGATTGTCCAACTATTAACGCAATTATCATTATTTTAGACAGTTTAATAGATGACAATTTGAATAGGGGGCACTAAAATTTTTACAGTCGAACGAACGATCGAACCGCAGACATACATACGGCTCTCCTGTGACTCAATTCTGCGTTAACGCATTTATCGCGTGTCAATGACGCTTCAGCAACATTGCTTTTTCATACAGTTATCGTTGTTTGAACGGTAACTCACTAAAACATTCGTATTGACTTATAAAAAAGTGCAGTATGATCAAATTGGTATTGGTTGAGTCCGGGGTTGACTGATAGGTGCAAATATACCTATTAAATGTTTAAGATGTCGTGCCTATATTCACTCTGGAGCGGACACAGTGGAGCGTCGGTGGCGTTGTGGACTCGGCACTTGCCTTCCAATTGGGAGGTCCGGGGTTCGGGACCGCAATGTACCAATGTGTTTTTCGAATTTCATATGTATACATTTGTCTGACGCTCCTACGGTGAAGGAAAACATCGTAAGGCAAACTGGGCTGCTACTCTGTTTCTCCGAAATGAACTTTCGTCAACGAACAAAGATCAAACGAAACTTCACAAGTGTCTCTACTCTATTTCATTTTCGAATACACACAATAATTTCGATTCCCGAAACAACTTTCGTGAACGAATGAGGAACGAATGTAATGAGACTATTGCCGTAAAGTGGGGTGAATAGAGTGAAACAAGTAAGTTTCCGGGGTCAATAGAGTGAAACAAAATATTAGGAGCGAATGGAGGGAGTGCATACGAGGGAGTGAGACCATTGCCGGGGAGGATAGGGTAAAGGGTTTCCGGGGTCAATAGAGCGAAACGAAAACTTTTCCTTTCTTCGATATATGTATGCAATTTCCTCGCTAATTTGTTAGAAAATAGTAAATTGTTATTAAAGCATAATCTCAAACATTATTTTCGAAATTAAAACAGTTACGATTTCTTGGAATTTGAGTTTGTATAAAATAGAAGGTGAATAGAAGTTGCATAAGTGGATTAGCGCGGTCGCGACACTTCTTAGAAGGAATGTTTCCGTCGCAGTTACATTTTGTGTTGTATTGTTTGTTTTCAAGTTAAGTATTCTAAATTATAAGTAAGATTCTTATTGGTACTTATTAATAATTATATTTTGAGCTTTTATCTAAATAATATTGATGATTACTGATTTTATCTTAAAATGACAAGTTCCGTTACCGCATAGCAAATCGACGAAATACTATTATATATTCTGTGTCGACGCTCTTCTTAATTATTAATTATACTTCTCAAATAATATTCAACTAAGTGCAATTTCATATCAAATCCCAAGTCGGGAATCAACACTAAATTTAAATTATTTCCGAGGCAACGTCGGGTCTTTCTACGCATTTTACGCTTCTCACGCAAAGTAGCTTTAAGTAAAACTAGTATACCAGCAGCAATTTCACATTAACTTAGGTACTTAAAAACTCACAATTACGAATATCAAAAGGTAACACTTTTGTGTTCGTTAATTTAAGGTTAAAATTCCGAAAAATAAACTGACAAATTCAATTCTTCGTTTGGAGAATATATCTGTCAAACTATTTTCGGTCGAACGAATATTCGAATCGAAGAGAACCGTGGTAGGAAACAAGCGAAACTTCGAACGAAATACATCTGCGAAGACATTCACCGGTGTATGTGAAGTCGACCAATCCGCACTGGGCCAGCGTGGTTGACAGGCCTAATCACCGGAACATAGGTTAGGCTCGAGCCCCTCGGTGGGGACGTGTATGAGCTGTGATGATGATGATGATGAGTCACTCTGTACTAGGATCTGACTTCTTGGGTTCCTGTACCGCAAAGCAGCAGTGCTTGCAGTTGCTGTATTCCAGTTTGAAGAGTAAGATAATGGCAGTGAAATTACAGGGTACCGTGACTACATCTTATCTTATGTCACAAGTTGGCAACGTATACGCTGCCAACTTGTGACATAAGTGCCCATTTACCGCACTGTGGTTCTTGTCGGGGTTGCAGATTTGCTGCAAATCTCACAAGAATCACATGTTTAGGTGACTGTTGCCACTTACCACCAGGTGGGCAGTTTGCTTGTTTTACAACTTAGTTGTATAAAAAAATGTATTTGTGTAAGATAAATGTTCCGACAATCAAAGGAAAGATAGCCAGTTCCTCTGTTGACGGATTTTATTTTCAGGTGAAGGAAATAAAGTAGTGTCATTTATAATGGCCTTAATTTTGCTTCAGTCGATGCGTTTAATTTATGAATACGATTCATGTATCTAAGAATGAAATGATTTCGTGACAAGAGTGTCTTATCTATCATCAAACAAAGGGATTCTAAAACGTATTTTTTTATCGGCAAGCTGGGAAAATAAGCCATTAATGTTTTTCTTGTACAATCGGTTAATTGGTGCTTACTTTGACAAATTCTACGTGATTACGATAATTTATTTGATATCATTTTAGATTAATTTAATCAACCCAATAACATGAGATAGGTGAATTATAATTTTTGTTATAAGGTTATTCATTTATGATAAGGTACCAACCTATAGAAATTTTGAAAATGTCCAAACTCTTAAGCTTAGAAACCATAACTAATGTTATTGAATTTTATAGATACCATAAAATATTTTTGTTACATAATATTTTCTGAGTTATCATTTTTAAACATATCTTCATAAACCCTTTGAATCGCAATTTTAGTGGCTTACCGATAAAGATGCGCTGTCCCAAAATGTTCGCATGCGATGGATTAAATTATTATCTTTAACATGCTTTACCTAGAAACCCTATCTTTCAGATTGTTGAGTGCTTTTTTATCTTTTTTTCGTATTTAACCTTATAACATTTATACTCTGACTAATCAATTTATCGCTTAACAGCTATATGTAGTATTACTACTGATAATCGAATTGGTGTGATATGAAATATTTATCATGCTAATTTATTATTAAATCAATTATAATTTCAATTAATAAATACTAATATACAAAAAATAGAAGTACTTAAAGCTTTTAAAAATGTATCTCACCTCTATCGAAGGCATATGGTTGTCGCACAGTATATGGATGCGACGCGAATCTGTTAGGTACAAGTTGATTTCTCAAAATTTGTTCCGTATTTAACATTGGCTCGCTGTAATAACTGAACGCAGGTCGGGATTCTACAGGGTACGATATTGGGTCCTTTGTTTTATATGGCTGCCACGGCATGCCTATCTTCACCGGAGTCGGATATAAAGGATACGTATTTCTTCTTTGTTCGAGATTGACTTTGTTCAATTGAATTTCCTTTTGAACTTCGCATACTACATTGAACTTTGTGAGATTGTCACTCGTTACATCCGGCACTTTGGGCGACACGTCTTGAGGGGTCTCTACTCTCGCAGTACATATTAGAGGCTGCTTCGGTTCTTGACTCAAAGGCCTATACGTCTTACTCTTCGTGGAATCCTGAAGTATGTCATCGATGAGAAATGATTTTTTCTGTCGACACGCGCACATTCTGGCGACCTGTTTATTACTGCCGAATTCTCTATTAAGGTGTAAAAATTATCAGTACAAGCTCGGTAATTGATAGCTACCTATTTAATGGACTCGGCTAATCTATCTTTGATTAAAGTGCTACAGATAGGCGTTCGTTATGGAATACTTTTTATATGGGCTTGTTGACAGTGACAACCTAGTGATTATATTTGCGCAAAATGATATTATGTGTGTCATAGCTTAGAACGTACCTTATTAAGAGCTTTGTAAATTAGGGATTATGAGTTCAGTAATATTATGAATTATTATTATATTTATTAAGCATTTGTAAACTAGATAGATGTCATATTCTTTTAATTAGACATAATATATAAAATATTCTGAAAAATACCGTAATATTTGGTTTATTACTCTCCACGGACGTCACCTTAATCCTCTTTTGAAGGAATTAGATAACATAGGGCTTTATCTATAAGCAATATTAATTGTTATACTTAGCTATTAAGATTAAATAAACACGAATTGATTAGCACCGTACAGCACACTTATGTTTTTTTTTCACATGGGTATGTAGGTATTTAAATTTAACCGGATATTGCGTTAGAAAGATAAAAAAATCTATCCTTTTTGTAAAAACATCATAAAATTACGATACGACCGTCATTGAAAATTAATGAAATCGTCAATATAGAATTTTAATTTTATGGAGATATTTTGTTGTTTTTTTACAAAACTACTCGTACAAACCCATTTTTCAATACTCTATTTGGTTTTTGTGTTTCATTATTACTCTTTCAGTCTACAGTTATTTGTGTAGTACAATTCTAGGACACTGTTTTCTCGCACTGGAAGCTCTCACATAAATTTTTCCCTTCGTCCACATTCGTAACCAAAGTTTCATAACCAGTTTCGAAACTGGAATTTTTTTCACGGTTTCGTAACCAGTTATGAAACAACACGTTATTTGTCCATTTTCATAACTTAGATTTTTTTCAGTTATGAAAGTACACATTATTTTCTGTTTTAGTAACTTTTCCTAACCACCTTATTTTCTTCTACTTCATAATATTACTAAAAAGTATAGTGGCAAGTTTTTTCAACAAACTACTTTATTACAATCGCGAAAAAATCGCAAGTGTTTTTCGGACATGCAATTAAATGCAAAAATTCTTTTAATAGCCATAAGGCCCTCACTAGCATGAACAGCATCAATAGTCGATCGAGAAAACACTAGGTCATCATCATCATTATCATTTTAGCCAAGAAACGCCCACTGTTGGACATAGGCCTCTCCCAGGAATGTGGAAATCGATCAATCCTGCACTTCCCGCATCCAGCGGCTTCCCACAACCTTCACCAGATCGTCGGCCGCCACTTAAGTACCTTTCCGCCCCAATTATGGTCAGTCCTGCGAGTAATGTGTCCTGCCCACTGTCACTTTTGGATATGATGGCGACTCTAGTTCTACGGATCTCATTATTTCTGATGCGATCGCATAGAAAACCCCCGAGCATAAACCTAAGCATAGACCTTAAGCCTTCTTAAGTAAGCGGCCACTTCTCAGTTCCGTACGTCATCACTGGTAACACGCACACTAATATTGGTTACGAAAAAAGAAAAAAAAGTTACTAAAATGGAAAAAAGTTTAGTTTCATAACTGAAAAGAAATAAAGTTATGAAAATGAAAAAAAAAACGTGTTGTTTGGTAGCTGGTTACGAAACAGTGAAAACAATTCCATTTTCAAAACTGGTTATGAATATTTGGTTACGAATGTGGCCGAAGGGAACTGGCCTAGACTTAAGGGTTGACTACATGCTCAACCATATTTGCACAAAGTATTGTTTACTTACACGATCAGATGTGTGCGTTAAGACTGTTTACAATAAACTGGCACCGTGCGCCATCTTTGCGTCGCCTCGCGACTTTTCTTAGCGAATGAACGCGAGCCTTTCCGACGGCGCACGGACTCTGCTTTGTAAATGTAAAAACGGTGTGCTCGGGGATTGCTACGACCCTTGGGTCAATGATAATAGCATAGAATTGTTGATTTGTGAATTTTGTTGTTTTTTCGTTTGATAATTACGCGTGGAGCGTTCAAAAGGGAAATTGGGTTTTGATTTCGCGTGGAGCATTCAATAGAATAAGTATTTGGACCGTTTGTAATTGTTAACGTCAATGTGTAAAAGAATAAACTCATGTCCCAATGAGGCTGCAGCTCTTTTGGGACGGAGTGTGGAGAGGTGCAACAAGGTGTTCAACTTTTGTCACATTGATGCTAACACTGTTTTGAAAACATTTCGTATGATCAGTACCAAAAAAACTGAAGATCTTTGGGGTATTTCGACCCATATAATTAAATCTGTAATTAAAGAACTTGCACCGCAACTTGCGTTGATATTCAATAAATGTGTCGATGAAGGTGTCTTCCCCGACCTCATGAAAAATAGCAACTTGATACCTCTATTTAAGTCTGGGAATGAAAATGACCCTTCAAATTATCGACCAATTTCGATTCTACCAGCTCTTAGTAAAATATTTGAAAAAATTATATCTAATCAGTTAACTGATCATTTATCTACACATTTTACATATGAACCAATTTGGTTTTACCAAAGGTCGTTGCACTACTGATGCCGGTGTTGCACTTCTGAAACACATTTTTGCTGCTTGGGAGTGTAAACAAGATGTAATTGGTATATTTTGTGACCTATCAAAAGCTTTTGATTGCGTTGGTAACCAAACTCTTTTAAATAAACTCAAACATTATGGTGTCTCTGAAGAAGCAATGAGACTTATTGAGTCTTATTTATCCAATAGGGTTCAGAAAGTTGTTATTAACAAAACTGAGTCTGTTGGTGCACCTATAGTTATGGGCGTGCCACAAGGATCGATATTGGGACCCTTGCTTTGCTTAATTTATATTTACTTAATTTATAGTAATGACCTCCCACACTTCACTAAGAATCTGTGCGATACAGTACTATTTGCAGATGATACTTCTTTAATATTTAAGGTTGACAGAGGAAATGGAAATACTGACGTTGTAAATAGTACTCTCTCTAAAGTATTGCATTGGTTCACTATAAATCATTTATCTTTAAATTCACGTAAAACTAAATGTATTAAAGTCTCATTGCCAAATGTAAGAAAAGTGGATACCATAGTGGAAATGAATAATGAAATTGTTGAATTCATCGACTTTACTAAATTTTTGGGTATAACACTAGATTCTAGATTGCAGTGGGTTCCACATATTGAGTCCTTGGCTAACAGACTTAGTTCTGCAGTATATGCAGTTAAAAAAATAAGACAACTTACTGATGTTGAAACGGCAAGATTGATTTACTTTAGTTATTTTCACAGTGTCATGTCATATGGAATACTACTGTGGGGATCGGCGGCTGCTAGTATAGAAAGTATTTTTGTACTTCAAAAAAGAGCGGTTCGCGCTATTTATAATTTACGAGCAAGAGATTCTCTAAGGGACTTATTTAGAGAAATTAATATATTGACTTTAGCAGGACAGTACAGTCAGTACATTTATGAAAATTTGATTTATGTCTATAAAAATTATAATACATTTGAAACCAATTTCCAAATTCACCATCTAAACACAAGATACAAAAATAAACTTGCCGTTCCAACATTCAGGCTTCAAAATACTAGAGTCTCGTTAATGTATAACCTTTTATAATAAGCTTCCACAAAGTGTTACCGACTTGCCTTTTCATAAGTTTAAAGCGCATGTAAAAAAGACTTATGAGTAAAGGATATTATAAAGTCAACGATTATTTGAATGATGCCAATGCCTGGTGTTAATTTTTCAGATAATGAATCGTATTGTTATGTATAACTATTTGTTTAACCAAATATTATTTTTGGTAATAAGTAGTAAGAAGAGAACTGACACATCTAATCTTGTAATGGAAGTTGAGCTCAAACTTCTGCTGTGAGGTCAGCTTCCAATTGACGACTCTGTAACAATACAGGGAGAAAAAAATAGCCCTTGCTGGTTTTCTTGCTGGTTCTTTCCAGTACAAGGTCTCCTGCCGTAGACTTGTGAACTAATGGCGTAGCTGCTTTGACGTTCAAAAGAGATTGTAACAATCCAATTTGAATAAAAGATATTGAATTTGAATTTGACAAAGTGTGTCGCATATGAAATGGCGGATCGGCTTTGAACTAAAACTGAATATTGGTTTGTCGCTGCGGAACGTGAGATTCTTCAAATTCATATCTGGGTGTGGTACCACAGGGGGTAGTCTGGGTGATTAGGAATCGCAAAGAACAAGTTGTGAAGAAACACGTCACGTTGTGACCCGTGGCGGGTGACCTCCAGGGCGGACTCCATAACGAACGGTAAGTTATTTTTAGTAAATAGATCGGGACTCGAAGCCCGTTAACTTCGAGTGGTAGCAGAGCTTGACTTGGGTTGCACCAAATCAAATCAAAGACGACAAAATGGTACTGTGTATCCGGATCCTGCCATACCCTTGGCCATACCCCTAGGGGTAAGATGGGACTTACCATACCACCATTGTAGTGTTGGAATTTGAATGATTGAAAATCGATATAGGTGTCATATATTTTATTATTATTTAACATAAACTAAAAATCGTTGTCACTGGGGATGTTGACGAATTTATAGGACAACTACTTAGCTGTTCCCGCGAACTACGTTTCGCCAGTAAAAATACTAATATCGCTATTAAAAATTGGGGTTGCTGGTAGAAGGTAGAAAATTTAGGGTTATAAGTATTTTTAAAGTGAAACCTTTTTTTTGATACCAAATCATTAAAAATAAAAACAAAAGTTTTGTCAAAAAAAACCAGGAGAGGGCCACCCTTATCACCTAGCGGCCTTATTAATAAAAAGTTTTCTCCTTGGTTCATCCTCGGATTAGTTACTCCATGTTTTGTCTTGTTTCCGCACATGTCGGCTGTCATATGTCAAAATAAGACAAAACACGGAGAAACTAATCCGAGGTGATCAAAGGAGTAACATTTTTATTAATAGGACCATAGGAGTATAAAAATATTTTACAAAAAATAAAACTTCTATATTTAAATCTAATATTCTTTCTTTCCAAATTTTAAGACTTTCTAGGAGATCATCGTTTGGCACCGACTTCAATATAGAAGAGTGATGTTGTCTGTACCTATCCTTATATTATTTTTTACTTTACAGTGTTTTTGAAGTCGGTTTTTATTTTTTGTAAAATAATTTTTATTTTTATCTTTTTAGTAAATGAAATCTTTTTAGTGAATTGAGAAACTCCAATTTAATACCAGCTCTCCGCAGGTGAGCTGGTATTAAATTAAGATTTCGCTCGATTTTCATGGGATCCCATCATCAGATCCTGACTTTGGTGACCTTGAGACCGACCCAGGACTACACTCTATCCAATACAAAAATAATTTTGAAAATCGGTCTAGAATTGGCGGAGTAATCGCGTAACATACACACAAAACACGAGGACACACCTAAAAATGTAAGGGTTTTCCTCGATTTTTAGAATAGAATAGAATAGAATAATTTTATTTGCTAGAATATGGTACAATAATAGTTGGTAGTACATTCTGTTGCTCCGACATCCTATTGACAACAATGTGCAAATATTTCGTCAACTATTTTTAGGTATTATAATTATTTCGTTGCACTGAAATTCTGAAAGACGTTATACATTTATCAATAGGTAATACTTAAATTTTCTATTCACTACAATAAAAAAAAACTTTTGTTAATAATAAAAAAAATACAATTCAACTATGTCAATATCATTATTCAAAATAGTAATTTCTGTCACAATTTTTATTTATGTCTTATTCATTAGGTATTCATTCATTACGATAAAAACTATGTCATTATTAATAAGAATTACAATTTAAATATGTCAACATTTATCATTAATTATTTAAAATAGTCATTTTTATGTACAATTATTATTTATGTCATATTTCAAATCATTATTTTTATTTTATGTCATATTGTATACGATCGTCTAAATAATCTCTAACATTGTAATACATTTTATTAAGTAACACATCAAATACCACCTTTTTAAATTTGGGATAGGGAAGATTTAATATGTTATCTGGTAATTTATTAAATATTCTAATAGCCATATTGTAAGCATTTTTAGAAACTACTTTTAACCTTTGTTCGGGCACATGAAGTTTATTTCCCTGTCTACCTCTATACACATGTTGATCATTATTAGTAGAGAACAAGCCAAAGTGTTTTTTAACAAATAGACACATCTCAAAAATGTACAAACACGGGAGTGATAGTATGCGTAAAGTTTTGAACAATGGCTTACAAAGTCAATGAGTCTACGCTGCAAATTGCTCTTACACATTTTTTTTGGAATTTTGAATATGACATCGATGTCCACGGAATTTCCCCACAGCACGAGACCGTAGCATAGTTGTGATTCCACGTATCCATGGTAGGCAGACAACGCCGCGTTTTATGGGATCCCATCATCAGAACCCAATTTAAATGTAATTTCAAATAAAAATCTGACTTAATTCTCGCTTCAAGCTGTCACGTGGTCTTTATTACGTCACAGTGTCAGTTAAAGGTCCCCGTGAAGACCCGAAACCATTCCACTATTTTTGACTTTGTCTTTTACAGATAACCTAACCTCAACTCATAGGATGATGAATTAATGAGTCAACCGACGATAACATGAAAATATTAGAAAAAGAATATAAATGAATTTGCATTGAAATATCATTCGAAAAACAGCTTATGATGAACTTCTGCAAGAAGTTTTATATGCATCTATTAGGTCACATCCCTATGGTGGTATGGTTAAGTCCCACCCTATCCCCTGGGGTATTGCCAGGGGTATGGTGGATCCGGAATAGAACAACGTTCATTTGTGCAAAATTGATTTGCGTGTGAAGAATATCTATATCTATACAAATAAATAAAATTGAAGTGTCTGTTTGTACGAGGGGCATTCAATTATTACTTAGCCTCGCCGCCCGATGGCGCTGTGGTTACAAAAGAGTTTTACTATCGTGCAGTAAATACTTTTGAAGTCTACTAAAAAGTTTTCAATCTTTTCCCTTTATTTGTTTTATTTTGACAACCTTTGGAAGCGAGCGTGTTGGTCGGTTTTACAAAAATGGAAAAAGAACAATATCGTTCAGTGATTAGATTCTTGTTTTTGGAAGGTAAAACGCGCAGCGAAATCAAAGAGCGCTTGGATGCTGTGTACGGTGACTCTCAGTAGGTACTACGAGAAAAGTTATAAGTAGTTTTTGCATTGTGATATGTTTTTACGTAATGTTTTACTAACTGAGTGACCTAACTATCCTAATCGTAGATATCGTTTTCACCACAAGCTTAAGTTGTGTAGCTACGTGAGAAAAGATTTTAGTGAGATATGTAGCAATGCAAATAAGATGCCGGTGTAAGACGGTAAAGAATACAGTAAAATTATACTGATACGTCCCGCGCATCTGTAGAACTGTCTTCTGAAATGTCATATATTCCCTTATACTCGTATTTAACTCATCATTAAGTGTTCATTTCGACTTAGCTTTTTTGAAAGTAGAAAATACAATTTTACTGTACCAAAAACGATGATATGCTTGGTTCATTTATTTCCTTCCACTCATTCCACCCCCCCCCCCCCTAGGGTTTTTTTTACAGTTTCTGAGTTCGCTGTACCGACCCATCTAAATGTTTCACTTTGTATGTTTGTTTTAGTTATATTATGTAAAAAAATATTTAAAAAAGTAATTAAGTGCATTCATCAAGATAGTTTAAATATTTGGAACAGAGTACACTAGCACTATTAAAACTATCTGCTGTTACGAAATATACACTGGTTGTTGATGACGTCAAAAACCGGCCAAGCGTGATGGACTCGCCCACCGAGGGCTCCGTAAAAACTTATCTAAGTTTACTTAGTTACTATTTTTATTTTCTAATCTGTGTCTAAGTAGTTAAGTTTCTAAGGCCCGATTTCACCAACAGGAACGCAAAACTAGAATAACTATACTGTGGATAAGTTTATACTCTACATTTATTCTCGGATAACCCATTTTACGTTTCACCACATTTGGTTTAACTATTCCTCCAATTAGAGTTTTATTTTATCTATGTGAACGAATGAATGATAATGCTGCAAAATTAAATAGTACAGTCTCTCCGTAAATCACATAGCCCATTAGCTGTTTTTTTAAACTAGTAGGATTATACGTCAGTTACGACTACTGTCACTTTAGACAGCTTGCCAATCAGCTGTTCATTAGACGCCATCTTTATTATTTATCCTAGTATTAAATCTGTTATACCGTCAAAATTGACGGTATAAAACCTATTCTCGGATAACGGCTTTATTCTAAGTACAAGTATTTGGTGAAATTAAAATTGACCTATCTGAGAGTAACTCATGGCTTTATCCTTGGTATAAAACTTATCTGACTTTGGTGAAATCGGGCCTAAGTACGTACAGCCGGCTTCAAAATAGATAACCATTTTACTTTTGAAGCCGGCTGTACATACCTAGTTACGGCTTTCACTTTTTCCTTAATAAGTGCTATAAGACTTCGCTCCTTGCCAAATTTCTTGATTCTAGGTCAACGGGAAGAGCCCAATCCGTCTTATTACAAAACATGGTCTGGAAAAATCATTACCTGTACTAAAAGTGTCAATCCACATTGAAGGGTGTTTTTGTAGCACTCGTTCATAATGTTATCTCATTATCTCGCCCCTGTACCCTTCACCAAATATATTGACATATTTATCGCGCTGCTATTGTTTATGTCCATTAACGATATATCTTAATCTCTGTTAATTTAACTGAAAACTTGTGTAAGAGAATACAGACTCAATTTTGCAAATTAAGTACCGATGTAATGTAATACATTTTTAAATTATTTGATAAATAAATTGTAGGCATAAGCCGGCATAAAGTGATGTTATCATTAAGTTGTATCATTATTATCACGAGAGACTCCTACTGCTGGTCAAAGGCCTCCTCCATGAAACCAATCGGTCCTGTGTTACCGCATCCAACGGCTAGCCGCGATCTTCAGCAGATCGACGCTCTATCTTGCTCCGGGTTGCCGCTCACGGACCTTTCGGCCTCAACGGCAGTCCTGCTAACAATGTGCCATACCTCCTGCCTTTACGGGATTTAATTATTCAAGTGACATTGGTTTTCCTACAGAAGGAATCATTTTTGATTCGATCACGTTGAAAAATTCCAGGCATTGCCTTCATTGCCCTTTGGCTGACTTTGAGCCGTCTTATATCGCCCGAGACGTGGTCCTTACAATGAAAGGTCCATTGTAAGCGGCTACGTCTTGGCACCATAAATAACACTGAAAATACACCGGAGGGACACTCAATACCAGAGCCGTCTGCATGGACACCTCTATTCTACCTTGCTCCCGGTACACGGACGCCACTCAAGGACCTTTCGGCCTCAATCGCAGTCCTGCTAGCAAAGTGCCTCACCTCCTGCCCTTAAGGGTCGCAATTCTTTGAGTGACCTTGGTTTTTATGCAGAACTCATCATTTTTGATTCGATCACCCTGAAAAACTCCGGGCATTGACTTCATTGCTCTTTGGCTGTTTTTGAGCCATGTTACATCGTCCGAAACATGGCAGCTTACAATGAAAGGTCCATTGAACCACTGGAAACACAACAGAGGGACACTCAGTACCACAGCCCTCCTCCGGCATTTATATCTAATATATTTTGAGACCGGAGTTACAGTATTTTCTCTGGTTGGCAGAGTGAGTGTTCCAGTTAATTGACCAGAACTTTCTCCCTATAGATTTCACATTTTTTTTATCTTCACCATGATGTTTTCACAATTATTTCCTAAATTCTTCCTTGATTTCGTAAAAATATTATAACCTTTAAAAAAAGAGCTCTCACACCACACGCACATGTCTTACCTACTTCTGCTGCAAAGCAGTAGTGCTTGCATCGCTGTGTTCCGGTTTGAAGGGTAAAACAGGCAGTGAAATTACTGGGTACTGTGACTTGACATCTTATGTCACAAGATGGCAGTATTGGGGTCCTAGAAAGGGTTGTAGATTTGCAAATCTTACAGGAACTACATGTACTTTTTTTAATGCGATAATTGGCAAACTGCCTACCTGATCGTAAGTGGTAACAGTCACCTATAATACATGTGGCTCCTGTGAGATTCGCAGTAAAACTGCAACACCCACAAGGACCACAGTGTACGTTGCCAACTTGTGACTTAAGATGTAAAGTCACGGTACCCAGTAATTTCAGTGCCATATTTTACCCTTCAAACCGGAACACAGCAATGCAAACACTGCTGCTTTGCGGCAGAAATAGGTAAGACGGACTTTGTACTGACTTCACAAAAAAAAAAATACAAACACCAATATCCGACTTCAAAAACAAAAAACCGTCAAAAATATTATAAGAATGTAAGTATTCTTATAATTTACTAGCATTTGCCCGCGGCTTCGCTCGCGTCAAATTCGGGGTAAGGCAACCACCTTCCAGCAGCACCTTGAACTTTACTAATTATAGATGCAGAATTATTCCTGATAACTACTCTCGTCTCGCCGCGCCGCCCGCGCTCGCCTAGGTACCCGATTGACGACGATCGAGATGGCATACCTTAAATGAAAAAATATATAGAACTCTTATATGGGTGATGATATTTCACGTCTGGCACGTTAGATTTTTAAATTGTTGCTGTTTTCGTAATCAGCGACTCGATAAACCACAAAAAGAATACCCATGTTGATTTTCAGACTTTCTCATCCCATTTCCCTTTTTTAGGGGTTGCATTCTGTAAAAACATTCTTTTATATATACAGATATAGATAGAAGATAATAAGTAATACGTAGCCGAGACCTATATTTAATAAATCATTTTTCATCCCGAGCCCTATTAGTAGAGAAAGGACAATGGCGAAATATTTGTTGGCGTCTTTAGTAAGCGTCAATTAATTCCATTTTAGTAGATTTGTATAAAATAATTTCATCAGTTTTTTACAATATTTACTTATATTTGACGAAGTCTCAATAATTTGTTTGAATTAATTATAAGGTTAATTGATATTGTGACTTCCAATACATAATTACTGGTCTGTGGTGACTTCAAAAGGATGTTATTTCTTATCTATAGTAACATCTATCGTGGGATAAAGCATAGGGATCTATATTATACTGTCTGAAATGATTCATTGTCTATTGCTGTGTCTATTCGGACCCGGGTCCTAATAGGAGTCGATTGCTATTCGGACCCAGAGCATGAAAAAATGCAGTTTAATTTCAGTTTCTGACTTTCTGTGTCTGGTCACAATATCTAACCTAACCTATATTTTTCAGTTTGATTCTATAAGTTTTTTCGATAACAATTAACTATCGGGTCCGAATAGCAATCGACTTCTATTGGATCCCGGGTCCGAATAGCCACTCCGTTCATAAATACAATAATTGTGATAAAATAATGATATGAATAGTTGATAACATTCTAGTTTAATAAAAAATATAATAGTGAGCGACAGTTAATTGTGGTTTTACAAAACTCGTCCTAGATCTTTGGCAAAATCTCAAGATGTATTGCCATCAAACACAAAAAAAGGTGTTGTCTGTTGTCTATTGCTTTTGTTGGTGTTGTTTTATTTGTTTTTTTATTATTATTTAAAAATATGCTGCTTATTGGCATTAAATAGGGATGTTATCATATTGGGTAATATGAATAGTGCCTTGGAAGTTGTTCATTGAGGAAGTTTTGATTATTTACAAAGCCATTTAACCAATCGGCAAAAGCTAACCTCTAAAACTTTAAATAATAATTTTACAAAATACACACTTCCTACAATATTACTTCCTAAGACAATTTTGTTTAGTAATTGATTCTTAATGTTTTTGTACATATTTTATAAATTGACGCAAAAAAAATTGTCAGCAAAAATTTGTTAGGAAGTTTGCCATTGTCCTTTAGAGATTTTACAAATATCTCCAAAGTATGCGTCGGAGCTTAAAAAATAACGAAATTTTGGATCCCTGTGATACCCAAGAGATAAGTCGGAGGAATCTAATGTACTTATGAAAACGGTGAAGTGTGAGATTGATAAAAAAAATCATATATTTTTCCTTCTAGCACTGGCTGCATTGCATTTTTAACCGACTTCAGAAAGGAGGGGGCTGTCAATTCAGTTATGTTCGCTACTGTGGAACTTCGTTTATTGAGAGCCGATTTCTGTGATATCGCGGGGATGGCCCCATTTAAATACTGGCGGTCCGATGCTTTTTGAAAGAATCGACTGGAACAGAAGTAAGGGTGTTTGCCTTGGTTTTTTGGTGTGTCGTTTATATAGATAGTCTAATTTTGTAAAAAATTTAGACCTCCGTTTCAACCCCGTAGAAGGTGGTTTTTGAAAAATCCATTCTTTTTGCACTTGCATAAATCTCCAGCCTAAATCCAAAATTTGGAAATCCTAACTTCAAAACTGACGGACTTTCATACAAACTCTCATCCCCATTTTACCCCTTCAGGGGTGGAATTTCCAAAAATTCTTTCTTAGTGCAACCCTACACCTCACGAGGAACCTACGTGCCAAATTTGGAATCTCTAGGCCCAGTGGTTTGGGCTGTGCGTTGATATTATCAATTTTCACACTTTGACACCCCATATCCCCCTTTTAGGGGTTAAAATTTGGAAAATCCTGAAACAGGTGTTAACTTATTTATCGATTGGAGTACTCATGTGAAGTTTCGATTAAAATAGAGCAAGTAATCTGGTTTCCCCATACAAACTTTGGAGCCCTTTTTCAACCCTTTAGAGGGTGAATTTTAAAAAATCCTTTCTTAGTGCACCCCTTTACCTCATAAGGAACCTTCGTGCCAAATTTGGAATCTCTAGGCCCAGTGGTTTGGGCTGTGCGTTGATATGTCAGTCAGTCAGTCAGTCAGTCAGTCAGCCAGTCAGTCTGGTGGTGCCTAAAATAGACGCCACCACGTCGGCGTTTCGCAGAATAATGATTTGAAACCGAATACCAGCTCCTAGAAAACACTGTGGCTTACCCCTATTCCATTCGGTCTCCGTATGTAGCCGGTGGACATCCTGAGCTAGCTCGAAGGAAGTCGCGGCTCCTGAAGGGCTGCTGTCAATCCACCGATGGAGACCGGAGCACTACATAGGCCTAGTAGGCCACCACGGCTCACACACGCGACGATAAAACTTTTGCAACACTTAAAGCGGACGTTCGCACATTATTTGGTGCGCCGCGCAAAACACAAAGTATTATATATTTCTCGAAACGAAAACGCGCCGCCCGGTAACCTAACCTATTTCAATGTCATTCCGTATTCGACTCGACTGACATGTCACATGCGGCCGGCCGCCACAGGCTCTCACTGCACAGACTATAATGCAGTGTTGCCACTCGCTCTTCCTCGAGCGTAAACACAGTCAGTCAGTTTTTTTGAAGTCGACGCCTAATTTCAAGTAGGTAAAAGCATAAAGTCAATTTTGCGTATTAAGACTTTCTAGGAGTTCATAGCTTGGTACCAACTTTAATATAAAAATATGATGTTATGTGTATTGTTATAATAACATTATTTTCGACTTTTCCTTATTTTTGAAGTAGCAGGCTTTCTTTTTTTTTCAACTGGAACTGCTCTAGGTCTGGAAACAAGAGAGCCACCCACCTGATAATAAATTACCTATAGTACCGGAGGGAGACTATACCAGGGTCGTCTGCTTGGGTACCTCCGTCTTACCTATTTCTGCCGCAAAGCAGCAGGCACTGCTGTGTTCCGGCTTGAAGAGTAAGATATGGCAGGGAAATTACTGGATACCGTGACCTTATATCCGGTGTCACAAGTTGGCAACATACACTGTGGCCCTTGTAGGGTTGCAGTTTTACTGCGAATGTCACAGGAGCCACATGTATTATAGGTGACTATTACCACTTACCATCAGGTGGGCAGTTTGCTTGTTTGCCAACTTCATCATCATGATCACAGCTCATATACGTCCCTACCGAGCGGCACGAACCTACCCTGACCAGTTATAGTAGGGCGATTAGGCCTTAGTCAAACCACGCTGGCCCAGTGCGGATTGGTTGAAACATATGAAATTCGTGAAACGAAAAAACAAATTGGTACATGGCAGGATCGATCGCGGGCCTCCCGATTCTACTCGGAGCACAGTCCAATGCAGCCACCGACGCTCGACTTAGTAGCAATAAAAAAAAGCCAAATTAAGTTTGCGTCGTCATTCATCCGACGTTTCTCAAACTATTTACAATATCGACTGAAGTTGCGTTTTAGTGAATGGTGAGTAGGTGTGTGTTTATTATGGACGTTTGTTTTTTTAATAATAATAATAAAGAATATAAATTATAATAATAATCGAAGTTCGTTATCATCGTTCCTTATAAATCTAACAGTACCCACGTTATTTATCACGTTTATCGCGGCGAGCTGTCAAAATACGATAAACACGTATTGTATTTTGACAGCTCACCGCGATATATCCATTTGTTGCCCGTGGTCCTACTGCGTATAGTCCTACTGGTAGTACCACGGGCAAAATAAAATGCCCATGGTACCATTTGGACTGGGTACCATGACTTTGCATCCTAAGTCACAACACAAGTTGGCAACGTACACTGTAGTTCTTGTGGGGGTTGCAGTTTTGCTGCGAATCTCACAGGAGCCACATGTATTATAGGTGACTGTTAACACTTACCATCACGTGGGCAGTTTGCTTGTTTGCCAACTTATTTGCAATAAAAAAATCATATCGCGTTTTTGTGGTCATACTATGGAGGCTGGTATTAAATACATCGACTTTATCGACGTTTTCGTAACGCTACGTCACGCGCGAATCGTAATAATAATACGGTACATCATCCGCAGAGCCCCGTCCTCAAATAGATCCAAAACAAAGGGGTGAGCCGTTTCGCCCTCTCCACCTCTAATTAATGAGAATACTTTTTCCACCTTTTGTTGCGAGAAGGGGCTAATTGTCCCTAATTAATTGGGGCCGGCCGTATTTTTAAACCCCTTTTGTATTCTTTGTCTAGTGCTCTCCGCGCTCGGCGGAGTTAGCACGAATTCGGAAGTTCGCCTTTGATTGTTCTAATTGTTTAGTTGATTTTATGGGACGTCGTTTTGTTCGCCATAACTCTGATGATTTGTTTGTCTTGCGTTCGGCAATGTTGATTGGTTGTTGGTTCTCGTTGAGCGTTGTTATAAATGATCGCGAATATTTTTTTAAAAGATCTCTCCCTATACACACTGTATTTGTATTATGTGACTTTATAAAATAAAAATGACATTACTAAATAATAATATAATTCGACATTTGACTATGTGACACTATTTAAATTTTAAGGTATTAATCATTGACATATGTAACCATTAATTAAATTTTTAGATCAGAACCAACTTAATTACTGGCAGTTTGTGTGAAAACTAATTTAAATAAATATAAGTAATAATAGTAAACAAGTAGTAACATAATAGACCTTATTGTATTTGTAGTGTTTTTTTTGTATTATTATAAATTTGCATACTGACAATAGTAAACATGATCAATAATATTGTAACAACAACGTTTGTACTTATATGTTAAATGTATGGTACCTATGTTTTTTACACATGTTTTTGGCAAATAAATATCTGAATCTGAATCTGTAAAAGGCCTAAAGGAAGAATGATTAAAATGCTTGTATTATGTATAAATCAGGTCAAGAATGTAAGATGTAAATAGTTATTTAAATACACACCAAGAAATATTCGGATCATTATCTAACTTACATTACCTAATCGAACTAATCGCAGAATAAATGTTATATGCTAATGCTAAAAACTAAACGCTATGTACCTATATCAAAATATGCAATTGAATTTCGTCGCCGATTAAAAGCCAAAAAGACAAACTACATATAAGAACGAATAAAAGAAACATTACTATACACTGCAGGAGTTTTTTAGTGACATTCTGTTACCCATATAAATGAGGATCTTACTTAACTTCGTATCATATACCTACTCGTACAAGTTTATTTTTTAATTATCACAAAAAATTTGTGTGCTTGTTCAGACAAGCAAACTGGTCAATTTTCACAATGAGACCAACTTTGAAATCGCAATAAAAAAAAACAGCTGTTCCATACATCTAGGTTCAGTGAATGTTGAACATTTGTATGTAACAGCTGATTTTTTTTGCGATTTCAAAGTTGGTCCCATAGTGAAAGTTGTTCAGTTTGCTTGTCTGAAGAAGCACACAAATTTTTTGTGATAATTAAAAAATAACCTCGTATATCTTTGACTTAATTTACTTAAAAAATTCAAACATTTTACTCAATTTTAATTTAATTTGTGTATATTTTTGATTGTTTTTATATGTGACAAACTAATGGCCTTATTCATAAAAATATTTAAGCAATGTTTAAGTTAAATAATGTTGCTGTCACTTCCAATCTCATTACAAAAGAAAGGACATCAAAAGAGACAGCAACATTACTTAACTTAAACATTGCTTAAATATTTTTATGAATAAGGCCATTTCCTATCAAAACTTTAATTGATATCTATGTACCATAATAATTATACATGACATGGAAAGTGAATAATATGTTTGCTACGCCCTAACAGGTTTTATGACTAGAACTAACCTAATATTAACACTTTATTGTACAAGTGGATAAAAAGCAATAAAATTGATGATGATTGATAAACAATATTTCACCGACGAGGATTTTAATGTGGACTTAATGACAGTACACAAGGCTGTGTACTGTCCGCACAATTTTTTAAAATGGCGCTACAAAGTGAAAATAATTGGCAGTCGGATGTAGCAAATTGTATTCTACGGCTTAAGAGTTCCATTCATAAATGTAGTAATAACTTTTTAAATATTGTTTATGCAAGTTGCGATTCCGGAAACTTTTAGTGTGACCTATGTATGCAATATACGCCTTTATAAGGATGAGCGCTTGCTCTCTCCACGCTGTACCTCGAGAACGGCTACAGATACAACAAAATGCTTAAAATAAAAATTGTAGACAATTTTATAATCTACAAGTTTTGTAATAACCTTAAATGACGTATTGTCCATAGAAATGGAGATAATTGCAAAAAACCGATTGTCCTGATCTTTGACGTTGAATATCTTGTGACGCGGACACGACATTGTATGAGACTTTTGTCCCAGTATTTAGAATACAAAAACAAAGGTTTTTACCAATTTACAGCTTATTCGCTTCCATTCCGAAGTTTGCCACTTTTTTGGTCTTATTTGACTGGACTATAGTCATTTCATTACATATTCATGACCAAACCAAGTACTTCAGGTAGAATCGATATTTACGTGACATAATTTTTATACAACTTGGTTGGCAAACAAGCATACTATACTGCCCACCTGATGGTTAATGTAATAGTCAGATATAGTACATGTGGTTCTCGTGAGATTCGCAGCAAATCTGCAACCCCACAAGAACCACAGTGTGCGTTATCAACCTGTGATATAAGATATAAAGTCACGGTACCCAGTCATTGCATTGCTCTTACCTTTCAAACCGGAACACAGCAACGCAAGTTACGCAAGCACTGCTGCTTTGCAGCAGAAAAAGGGAAAGGCGGAGGTACCCAAACAGGCAACCCTGGTAAAGTTTCCCTCCGGTGAATACGTAATATTTATACAATGTGTCCACAATTTTTCACGAGATTTGATTACATTTGGGGACATTTGTTGCGGGTTACCTTATACCTACTAAAAGTCATCATCATCATCATTTCAGCCAAGAGACGCCCACTGCTGGACATAGGCCTCCCCCAGGGATCTCCAAACCGATCGGTCCTGCGCCTCCCGCATCCAGCGGCTTCCCGCGACCTTCACCAGATCGTCGGTCCACCTTGTGGGGGGCCTACCAACGCTGCGTCTCCCGGTACGTGGCCGCCACTCAAGGACCTTTCCGCCCCAACGGCCGTCAGTCCTGCGAGCTATGTGTACAGAATGTTAATTACCTAATGCAAACTATTGGCAAAAATAGGCAAATTACCACTAAACCGCCCGTTAAATCGACAACACTCCATTACTGAATGTCGTTTGAAATCGATTCACAGTACCATTCATCATCATCATCAACAGCTCATATACGTCCCCACTGAGGGGTCGAGCCTACCCTAAACTAGGGTGATTAGGCCTTAGTCAACCACGCTGGCCAAGTGCGGGTTGGTTGACAGGTGTGTGCAAGTTTCCCCACGAATTTATATCAGTATCATTGTTACCTTTTAAATATCTCAATAACTACGCTCAAAATAAAAGGCATAATAGCCACATATGTCACTAAAGCTCTTCATTTACGTGGCTAACAAGTTAAGTGACGTTAAAATGAGTAGGTTGTTGCGGCGATAGTTGCTAGAAGTGTGTATTAACAAATATTAGTTACACATCGGTGCGCCTCGCTTGCGAGATCGACAACGCTTAGAAAATGAAACGCGATGGAAATAAAACAATAAAATTTTGCTGGCATTGTCGAATGCGTGGGTAAGCGTCGGTAAATCGCCCAGGGAGCCGTCGTGGGTAGTTGCTGGAATCGATAGAGATAATGGGCGATTATTTAGTGCGAGTTGACAGCCCTAGTGTATTGTAATGATGGGGCTATAGTTGATGTTTTACGGTGGTTTATCGATGAATTAAACTACTAACCGTCTGATTACAAAATATGGTCCTAATTTAGACTTGGTTTAAAGCTGACGCTTTTTCAATCTGTGTGTATACATACTCGTATATAGAGACAGCGTCAAGTGAAAGCGCATCAGGTTAATAAGTTTAGACCAGGAATAGGTTTAGACCAAGAATAAGTTTAGACCAGGTTAGAACAAGGTTTTGTAATAAGACTGTTATAGGTCTAACAGAATCTCATGACACGATTAACAATTTAGTGCTTTTCATATGACAATATCAATTTTTGTCTTTAATATCAAATTAGGATATTTTGTCAAGAAATTTTCAAAAGGCATCAGATCAAGATCGTTCAGTCCAAATTAACTGGTATTGCAAAGTACGAATTTAGATTAACATCAACGCGTATTTATGTATCTAGACTAAAAGATACTGCAGAATCTTCGGATCAGTTTAACACGTCGATGAAGTATTTTTTTTCAAGTTTCTATTTTGAAACTATAATATGTACAGTATTACGAAAAGAATTATTTGATCAACATAATGAAAGATAACTGTCTGGTATAGATCACTGCATGCAATGGTAACAAGTTTGAAAGAGATCTTTATTATTTACCCTGTTGCGATACCAAAGGGGGCTCGGTCGGTACTGAGCCATCTGCGTGAGTACTTCGATTTCACCTATAAAAACAGCAGTACTTGCTTGCTATGTTCCGGTTAAGGACTTAAGACAGGCAATGAAATAACAGTACCATTATTCCAGATTTTGTGAATATTGTAATCTTTGAAAATACTGCAAATGTCTTTCAGGAGCCACACACATACATCATAGCATATCACGGCGTCTACACATAACCAGAAACTGGCTCGTCTTCAGTGTCTCGGTATACGTTTTAGAAAGATTATCCCGATCAAAAAAGGTCATGTAAGAGTTTTTCAAAACTTCTTACACAAGTGTTGTTAAATAAAATAAAAATCAAACAAAAACCAATATCGATATTTTTCACACGCCCATCACTTATCCTGTTGTCGCAATGTATTTTATTGATTCGATGTCTATTTTTATTGAATACAAAGCCCACCTGTGATATGTCGACTGAATAATTGAGATGTCACTTTTATACAATTTCACTCCTGGCGATATTTGGAACGGTTGTTACTTATTCAATTATGTTTTTTGTGTGTATACAAATTTTCTCTCGTGTAACAGGTTTTGATGTACTCGTTATAAAAAAGGTTGGTACCTAATTAAAGTAGAATTTACTTAGTTCAACTTTGACATCTTTAAATATGGCAATCGGTCATAATGATAATCATCTCAGCCGTACGACGCCCACTGCTGGGCATAGGCATACTGACAATAATTTCTGTCAATCTCAAGTTTTGGATAAAGTACTGAATAATGAGTGTACATTTTGAAAAACGGCCACAAGCGCGAGATTAGATTGTTTTGGGTTACTTGTAAAAAGACAAAACAAGACGTCACAATGTTACAATAACATAATAGAAGCACAAACACTTTAACTGAGTAAGGACTTAGTTACAACTTAATATTATAAGTGAATATATATTTACACAGTAATTTTAAAATTGGATAGCTTGGGATAGGTACCTAAAAGGGTTTTTATATTTATAGGTCTGGGAATGGAGCGCGGTTGGATATCATATTACACATACAGTATTTTTGGGACAATGGAACAAAATATGATCTGTGGTTCCATGCTCTGTGCCACAATCACATATAAGTACTTCGAACATGTATTTGAATTTACTTCGTTTAGTTGTTGTATCACTTTTGCTTACATGTACATACATACATGGTATATACAGTTAAGCTGACGTTGTTTTTCATCATAAATACAACTTAGCAATAGTTCTCTTCCGAAAAAATCCAATCCTAACTCTTTATCTGATTTTCGTTCAATTTTGTACCATTTTCGGAGTAGTATTCTGCTATTCCTTTCCAAAGTTCACCCGGCGAGAAGGTGGCGGGGTATGGCATACTCCACACGTAGCTCTAATGGTAGTTTTATTTTCAATTTTGACTCTAGCAACTCCTACTTTCGTATAGTGGGAGCTAAGGAGCTGTAGACGGGATGACGGCATGATTTATTTATTTATTTAATCTTTTTTGCACAATTAAAAACAATATACAAATGGCGGACTTAATGCCATATGGCATTTTCTGCCAGTCAACCATTGGGTTCAACAGAGACTACATGGCGGTGCAATCTTTTTGGTTAATTTATCCCATGTTTAAATATAAGTACTATAATATATACATTACACTAGCGAACAGCTTTTTTAAAACTAAATAAACTTTTAGACTGTTGAATATTCAGAGGTAGTTCATGTTCATGATCATAGTGTTACATTTTATTTTTATTTATTTATTTATTATTTATTACAATAACATGTTTAAGCTTGGTTACAAAGGTGCAAACATATACTTTTGCAAGTTTTACCGTGCACCAGAGTTGTCAGTTGGGAAAATTTTACATGAATCGAAAAAAATATATATATTACTAGAAATTATGGTTAATACGCCATACTACTCTTAACTTATGAACAATAATATAACTATTTAATTAATATAACATTAACCGATGTTTAAGTTATATGCGCAGTAAACCTCAGTCGGGTCCAGCACATCTCGCCACACTCTGTCTGGATGGGCTTTGGAAAGTTTTAGTGAAATAAAATATACTAGGTGTTTGGTACATACCTATAAAACCATATTTGGAGGCTAACAACTCTGAGTTGAGTTCATCGAGCCCCATTTGAAACTTTTTGTAAACTGAAACTGTTCAAACTCGCTTTTGCGCTATACCTATTTAAGTAAGTCAAAATAGCTGATCGAAGTAGGTACAGTACAGTTTAGGCTGCATTTTATAGTTTCGTTGCCTCAACTTTACGCTATGGGGTCATATTTGGGCCGTCTAACCATGATCGCCCATAACAATATTGGAACCGTACTGAGAGTGGGATGGCGCAGTGGGATGGCGCAGTGCGCATGGCAGTTTTGATCTTGCTATAAGCGATCATTGTAAGGCCCCGGGGCATTTCTAGTCTTTGGAATAAGTATACTATTATGGGCACCAGAACGTTGTGTTAGATCTATATGTGGTCTAAAACCTACCGAAGGCTGTCAGTCATATTTTAAAAAAACATATAATTATTAACGTTGCCATCTTTACTTAATGTATATTAATAAATCATGTTTATTTATCAAGTCCATTCCTGATCTGTTCCAAAAAGAAAAGCCTGTAGCAAACATTCGTCCCGGCGCAGAATCCAAAATATGCAATAATATAATATGTAAAAGACTGCACTAACACGTAAAAGCGTAATTATTATGGCGCCAAAGGTGTTTAATAAACTCTGAACGATTATAAGACCACAATATAAATAAATTAAAACTGGTGCCATTTGAATTGTTAATTGACAAATGTTATTATGATGTAAATGACTACTTTTATGATATTTACGTAAAATTATAATTATTGATGACATAGAATTTAATTTTATAAATTAATTGAAACGTTTTGCATACTATAAATAAATTTGTGATAAACAGACCTCTTGTAAATATGTATGCCAAATGTGACAGGCCTTGTATGCCAAATGTGTAAATGGTGAAATAGGGTGAAACTAAATGCACAAACGAAACCTCTGTTTGGGTTATATTACGCAAATAATTTTTTTTAGGTGGTAACCAATGATGCTATTTGATGGACATAAAACTGAAGAAACGATGTTATTATACACACGGGCCTACAAAAAAAAATCTTTTTTCAGGTCCGTGGTTATACCTACATGGGTTTATTATCGATGAAAGTCAAGATTAAAAAACAATCACACTATTCTAATATGTTTTTCCCGCAAGCTATAGTGAAATCCCACACAAATATCGCTGCCGATGCCGTACAGACAGACCAATAAAAAATTAATTATGTAAATAATCTGAACGAAGCTTAACAGCGTGGCCATAACAATAAAATGGTTTATGTCGCCACATTTATATTGATATGCAATAGCCTCTAATGTCTCTGTTAATAATATAATCCTAACACTTGTCGTGGTTCCTTACGTTAATTGTAAGTTGTCTTAAGAGGATTGTGAAGCTGTAAATTTTTATACAAAAAGCGATAACGCTTTTCTCCCTCTAAACATAGTCCAATTTTCATAATTTTTGGAAATCTTGTAGATATAATGAAAAACTAAGTTTGTACGTTTTGATTTTGAAGAAATATTGCTCAGAATATAAGTTATTAGCATCTAAATATCTATATTTTCGACTTAAAAACTACCTTGAGTATTTTTGTCTTTTTTTGACTAAATTATACTGAATTACAAAAAAAGCGAAACGTACAAACATAAATTAAGGTATACTGAATCTAATGAGACCAAAAGCGTCTAATTTCATAAAGGTTTAGAGGGGTAAAACAGTTATCGCCCGAAACAATATTTCAAACAGGAATTGTAGGCAATTTCGACCATTCTTGCAACTCTCTCTATCGCACGATACGGGTCGGGGGCAGGGGTACAATGTAGTGATAGTGATGTGACATAATGTTATCGTAGTTATTGTCGCCTAGGGAGGAGAAAGTGATATCGATATATCGATCAATACTGAAAGTTATTAGTCAAGTCAGAACTATTAATCTTCACAAATACCATATACATGAAAAAGTAAATATCTTTTTGAATACGTTTATTGATTTTAGTGTTTTATTTTAAAGATTTTATTTCAATACAAATTTCCTTATTTAAGGGTTAGCAGCCTGTAGCCTGTTAACTTTACTGTAAATTCCCAAAACCAAAAAAGGAAAAAAATGTAAGTATGTAAGTAGTTGTTTGTTATAATAAATATGTGCCATAAAGAAACCAACTCAAAACAAATTAGTATTTTGTTTCTTGTGATAGGTATTTGTTATGCAATGTATGAAATTGGAGCAGCTAAAATCGTGTAATAGACTATGCAAGTAGCGTTATTTTTAATATTATTTTATTTGAATTTTATTCCTCTAAAGCTGGGCTCTGAGGTTTTACTCGCGTTTACGATTGTAAAATACAAACGACAAAGTACCTAAATAATATACAAGTATGTAGGGTAGGCAGGGTAGGCATATATGGGAAGAAGGCACCCTTCGTATGGTTTTGAAGTTTTTTTTCATTTTAGTTATAAAATTTAAAGCAGCTGATTACATATACTAATAGGTATTTTTTAACCGACTTCAAAAAAGGAGTTTCTCAATTCGATGCGTATGTTTTTTTTGTGTATGTTACGCGATTACGCCGCCAATTGCAGACCGATTTTCAAAATTCTTTTTGTATTCTACTCCAATGAAGTAAAGATTATACTCCAATGGTGGTCCCACGGTTACCAAAGTTAGGATCTGATGATGGGATCCCATAAAAATGGAGGGAAATCCTAAAATTTTTAGGTGCGTCCGTGTTTTTTTTAAAAAAAACGTCGCCCCACACTAGGATTTTCTCCCGTATCGTGGGTGCAGTTACAAAACATCTGTCCCGTGCGGGAATCGAACCCGCGACCTGTTGCGCAGTAGGCGATCGCGCGACCTCTGCGCTAACCGTGTCAACCGTTTTGTGTGAATGTTACGCGATTACTCCGCCAATTGTGGACCGATTTTCAAAATTCTTTTTGTATTCGGTAGAGTATACTCCTAGGGTGGTCCCTAGGTTACCAAAGTCAGGTTCTGATGATGGGATCCTATGAAAATCGAGGGATACCCTAATTTAATTAGGGTTTCTTTCACTAAAAAGTTAAACAAAAAAATATTTTACAAAAAATAAAAACTGACTTCAAAAACACTGAAAAGTTAAAAATAGTGTAAAAATAGGTACAGACAACATTACATTTCTATATTGAAGTCGGTGCCAAACGATGATCTAGAATGTCTTAAAATTTGGCACCGTCTTCAATAATGATGTGTGATGTTGTCTGTACCTATTCTTATATTATTTCTAACTTTTCAGTGTTTTTGTAGTCCGCACGAACCCGACGAATCGAACCCCGCCGGTCGGACCTCCCGATCAACATCCGGTGGCCTCAACCACTAGACCACGGAGGTGGTAAAAATTAGAATTTTAAGACTATTAGTATAACTACCCAAGATTATACTATTACTATTAGTATTTTATTTGATGCATAATTATTACTTTATATTTTTTAAATCCCTGCTCCTATTTAGTTTGTATGTAAAAGTATTAATTTATCTATCTAAAATAATAGATTTTATGTTATTTATTTTTAAGTTAACAAGAGGTCTGTTCTTGTTTAAACAATTGTAAATGTCATTTTATGTTTAGTGTTTATTTTTTTCATAAAAGGATCCATTATTGATTCACATCTCAAATGAAAATCATTTTAATTCAGTATAACAGTCATCTTACAAAAAGTCATTTTCTTTAGACAGGTAAATGTACGATAGATAGGTACTTTCATAACAAATAACAGCTCAGTCCTATAAAGTAGGACTTGGTAGGGATACCAAGTAAGTGCCTACACTATAAATTTCAAAGGAATACTGAAATAATTTACGAAACTTATCTACTAAAATATTATAAGGAAAGAAGATTTGTATTTTTGTTTGTAATGAATAAACTCAAAAACTAGCTCACTGGGAAGTCTCGGCGTAATAATTGTTAAAATTATTTTTAGAAATAAAGCTATTTTTATTTATTATATTTTTTATTTTTAAAAACTACTAGACTGATTTAAAAAAAATTTTGACTAATAGAATGCTACATCACTGAGTAATATAAGGTTATAAAATAATTTTTCATACGGGAAAACAAAATTCCCTCACGAAAAACAAAAATAACGCAGGCAAAGTTGCAAGCGGAAAAGCAGTCAGGAATACCTAAGCAACGTAATAATACGAGTATTATTAGTTATTCTTATGGCAAAACATTACAAACGGTAAAATAATGATCTCGAGTTCTCGCGCCGAGGAGTCGCGCGCTGCTGTCGTAGTGTGCGTGAGAATTTGCGCATGTTGTATTTGTGGTGTAAACGCCAGACGGGAGGCCGAGCGGTGTGAAACAGATAGCATTTTAGAAAATACCTACTCGCGCCGCGCACGATTACTTCACAATCCTCTTAAAGTAAAAAAAAATCTTTAATATTTGAAGTTTTGAAAATAAAAATATATTAAACTAGCTTTCCGCTCGTGGCTTCGCCCGCGGTTTTATTGTTTTCCCGTGGGAATTTTATTTTTCCCGTAGGAAAAATAATTTTGTATACACGGTTATTTTTTTATCACCCTGGAAAATTTAAGGGACTCTTCACGACATGGTATTAGAATGATTTAAATATGAAAAAAAAATAACTCACTTACTTAATTTTATTTAAATTTTCTAAAAAATCCAAAAAATGCTGCACTAGTTACGAGCAGCATTTTTAAAGATTTAAAAAAAAATTGTTTCATTTTTTTTATATAATAATGGAAGGGAAGCGCAAAAGATCCATGATGGGTCGAAGTGCGAAGGCTCAATATATTGGGCCACCCCCACACTAAGATAAGATAAGATAAGATAAGATATAATAATGGATGTGTCCTGAAGCGTCCATAAAATTTCCCAGGGTGATAAAAAAATAACCGTGTATAGAAGACTGTGAATTTATACATATTTAGGAGCTCGGATAATAAATTTCATAGAAATTGGAGCAGATTTTAAATGCAACAAGAGCGGGGTTAACTACGTAATAAGTCTGACTAGTGACTCCCTTGCGCCCACGTCGAAGTAAGTTTATAAAACCAAAAAAAAAAAACTTATTTTTAAATACGAATATTCATCAATATTTTTTTGTCAGACACACGGATCTCTGCCCGTGTCAATTCGGGAGTCACGCTAATTTTATAGCCCCGCTACCTGGGTCCTCATAAACAAGGCACTAAGCGATTTATCCTTTACAAATAAAAATGATCCATTAATTTAAGTCCTGCACACAAATTTATGCCTTATTCCCACCGCTTTCGATCGATCTATGTTTTCGACAGTCTCATGTGGAACTGACACTGCAGTGTTGCCATGATAAGAGGTTTTTACAGGATTATTACTTTTTGTCATCCTGGAAAATTTGAGGGACGCTTCAGGACACGGTAGTAGAATGATTTCAATATTAATATAAAAAATAACTCACCTATTTAATTTTATATTCATTTTCTAATATATCCAAAAAATACTGCACTAGTTAAGGTTCGTATTTTTATTGATTTTTTATTTTTTCATTTTTTAATTATTTTTTATATAATAATGGATGTGTTCTGAAGCGTCCCTTAAATTTTTCGGTGTTATACAAAAGTAATCCTGTATAGGTTTAAGTAATAATTATTAATCTATGAGTAGAAAAATATTCACAAAATAATTCAGTGTTCTATAAAAAAATATCGTCAGTTTTAAAATTAACTTTTCTATTGATATTGTGTGATTAGGATTACTTATTAACAATATTTGTTATAGATTTTTCATAATACACGGTACACGGTAATGACGCAGGTTCACATCCAGCCCGAGTTTAATTTTTCCTGTAACAATTTATTTATTATTCAATTTATTTAGCATTCTTAAAAAAATGCAAAATCTCAAATATATAACATTATAGAGTTACTTTTAATAATTAAAATAATATATTTCAGAATAGTTCACAGCGTATAGGCGGATATTTTTTTCTGTATTACATATATTACTACATTCTAATTTTTAAAAATCTCAGAAAAAACTATAGGTTATTTTGTATTATTTAGGCTTCTGTACCCCAAAGAGGAAAAATCGGCCAAGCGCAAGTCGGACTCGCCCATGAAGGGTTCCGTAGAATTTATGACGCATTAAAAAAACTACTTACTAGATCTCGTTAGAAAAAAATGATATTAGAAACCTCAATATGATTTTTAGAAAAAGAAAAAAATGATATTAGAAACCTCAATATGATTTTTGAAGACCTATCCATAGATAACCCACACGTATGAGTTTGATGAAAAAAAAATATTTAATTTCAGTTATATGTATGGGGAACCCCCAAAATTAAATTTTGTTGCTATATATTGATTTATTGAAAAAGCAATAAATTTTATTGCTTTTTTCTATTTTTGTGTGAAAATCTTAATGCGGTTCACAGAATACATCTACTTACCAAGTTTCAACAGTCCCTGCGTTCCAGATAAAGCACTGCTACTTTCTGAGGCTAACATCTGATGTTAGCCTCGTTTTGCGTTTCTTTTAAGAAATGTTGACATTTTTAGCCGCGCTAATTGTTACAAATGAAACGCAAGGTACTGATTTTTCGTGCTGAATTTTGACACCTCACTTAATTAGTCCAGATCGAAGTTCTAAATAAACTGGGTAAAGCAAACACGGTTCGCCTATTCTGGATACCAGGTCATAAAGGTTTCACTGGAAACGAAAAGGCTGACTACCTGGCAAGGAAGGGTTCGGAAACACAAATGGTGGGACCGGAACCATTTGTCGGAATCACCCCAAAAACAGTCGAGACAGGCCTAAGAGCTGAATCACAAAGAAGGCACCAAGAAGAATGGGCCAACCATAGAGGAATGTCACACGCCAAGCTCTTCATGGGCATGGATAACTGGCTCAAATTCACACTGAGCTCAAGCAGATCCCAGACTCGTCTAATAGCAGGTGCCTTAACCGGCCATTTTAGCACTAGGATCATGCTTACCCGGATGGGACATACCAGTTCCAAAACTTGTAGGGCCTGCAAGGAAGTAGAGGAGAGCATGGAGCACCTTCTGTGCCATTGCGATGCTCTTGCCTGCAGGAGATTAACGCTGACGGGAATGGGTTACCCAAAACCGGAGGACTACAGGGCCATACCACCGAAGGACATCATCAGGCTTATGAGCACGATTGACTGGACTGGATAAAGGTGGTGATGGCTATAAGGACTAAACATGGGGAAGTACAAAAGAGCCACGATGGGTCGAAGTGCGAAGGCTCTCATGCTGAGCCACCCCTACACTAAGATAAGATAATTAGTCCAGCCACTTAAAATTTTTTATAATATAGATCAGAATTGGCTAATACTACAAATATCTATCAATAATTTTTTTAAATACGCTGAAAATCCTTTTTGATTCATGAAAAAAAGATTCCAAATGTCAAATTTGAAAGCTGTCAAAAAGTGGTATCAGAGGACCCATCTATTAGCATGGGTATTTGATGCTAGCATTTCGTGTTAAAATGCTTAAATGAAACGCATGACAACCAGCAAGAAAAACTAGCATCACCGGCTAATGGAACGCAGAGATGCTAAAAATGTTGGTATTTATGGCTAAAAATGCTTATCTGGAACGGGCCGAGTGTAGTTCTTATGTTTCGGAGAAAAGTGGCTGTGACATACGGATGGACAGACTGATAGACAGACAGACATGACGAATCTATAAGGGTTACGTTTTTTGCCATTTGGCTACGGAACCCTAAAAACGGAACCTAATGGATCACTTCGATATCCGTTTGTCCGTCATTTGTCTGTCTGTCAAGATCCTTTTTCTCAGGAGCGCGTAGATATACTTATCGAACTAAAATAACGATCTCTTTCACCTGTGAAAACATCGGACTTGTAAGTCAACGCGTGAAAAAAATATGACCGTTTATGTAGCATATTTAAGCAAATTTTGCGATTTCACATGGGAATCAAAACATATAGAGTCCTTACCATGGAGCAAAAACAAAGTATGCTTAAACAAACAAACATTATGTAAAATGCCCAATAGATTAAAAGACTGTCTTAACCATAATGGATATAAGGAGACTCTAAAATTCCTTAAATTAATAAATGTTTATAATTTAGTATAGTATTGTAATCTGAGTTGTTAACTGTGGTCGCTAATGACCATTGCTGTTAAAAACCTAAAATAAAAAAAAAATCTATGTTAAAAGATACATTCGTAGGTGAAAGATAATTTATTAGGTGCTGTGTCAATATAATCTAAAAATAAAAATCGTTAAAACTGCTTATGTTAATTCACGTGTTTTGTTTTGGCCCTTAATACATCCTACGTTTTCGTTAGTATTTTTACTCGCCACTAGAGGGCCTTTTGTGCTTTATCGGGACATTGACAGAAGCGTCCATGTGGCGTCGAACATTCTAGAAGCAATACGTCAAGTAATAAATTAATAATGGTTGTTTAATGTACTTACAAATGGAAAGAGATTTTTTTCGTTCACTTTGTTTCTCTCGTCTGTGTAACTTTTGCACGATAGAATACAACATTTCATTTTGTATTTAGGTAATTTAAAACTAAAATAAAGGAAGAGCGTACGACGTACTAATCCGACAGATAAAAAGGTCGACTGATGTCAGCGCCTCTGGCGTTAAGTAGCTAAAACTAAAAATGCGTGACGTCAGGACTCTGGTGATAGGAGCTGGACCTAGTTGCTTATAACATCTCCTCTTTGTTTTTGCTTCATGGTCCTTACCGTCGAATTTCATAGAATTATGAAATTTGACAAGAAGCAGTCTTATAGCACTCGTTAAGGAATAACCTGAAAATCGTAAATATGTAGTAATAAGGAACTTACATACTTAGATAAATTTGTGAGGAAACCTCGGCGCCGAGTACCTCGGCGGCGAGTCCAACTCGCTTTTGGCTAATTTTATCTATACTTACTAATATTATAAAGCTGAAGAGTTTGTTTGTTTGTTTGTTTGCTTGAACGCGCTAATCTCAGGAACTACTGGTCCGATTTGAAAAATTCTTTCAGTGATAGATAGCTTATTTATCGAGGAAGGATATATATCATCACGCCAAGACCAATAGGAGCGGAGCACCAATGAAGAATGTTTCAAAACCGGGGGGATTTTTTTCCTATTGAGAGCTTCCGCTGCGTGCGCTGCGTAAACGGTTAAAGTTTCGTAAAAATCATGTATGACAGAATTGTTCTCCTTTAAAAGTTCTAAAAAAAAGTCCGCGACAGCATATATCTATCTTTTAAGGTTAGCTCACTATAACCTTTTTTATTCTAACCAAATTTGTTCTAAAATAATACATTATTTGCGAAAGTGTTTTTATAAACATGATATTAATCCTTATCCAAATAAATACGTTATTCATCACAAGTATTTAATTTAAAACAAAATTGACCTTTACATCATTCGATTTAAATGAATATCATAGGAGATATCACAGTTTTAAAATAACATCACAGCAAAATAATGATCGAGTAATGCGCGCACAATGTGCAAAGCCGGCGGGCAGTCATGAGGGGGAAGGGCGGTGGCCCCAGTTAGCTATCTATTTCTGCCGGAAGAAAAAAAAACTAAAAATATAGTGTTCGCAGAAGTACTTTAAAATAATATTAGTTTAGTTTTTTTGAGAATAACCTACAATCTACATGATATAAGATTATAAGACCCAGTACTTACTCACCTATATAAACGAAGTCGCGGGTTAAAGTTAGCGTTAGCTCAAAGTAACTATTCCACGCGGACGAAGTCGCGGGCGGAAGCTAGTTCTTCAATAATTTTGACTGAGTGTTAGAGTAATTTAATATAAAAACTTAAAGTGGAATAACTACATTATTATAAATTGATGTTAATGGGAGATTGTTATAAGGAGCTGGCAACATTGAATAGTTAAATTTTATTGACAGCCACCACTTAAGCGGTGCGACAAAAAATCTCGGAGCACACTGTGGAGCACACATGATGCAGATATCGTCGGGACAACAGTTTTTGTGGCGTTTTTTACGTAAGCGATTAAACGAACGGCCGTTTTAATTGCTTACTCTTAATTGCCTGAGAAAAAAATGAATTTGTATAATGAGGTACTTGGCAATGTTTTTTTAAAAATATGGTATAGTCGGACTCTTTGGAATGTCATTTTTATGTGTTGCCAGATATTCGAGTGACTCATTTAAACGTTTTATAAATAACATTTAAGGTGCTTAACTTAATTGCACGAATTGGTTTATAAAAATACGTTTTAATTGATTCAAAACTGTTTTTTTATATATAGCTATACGTATATGTTTGTTACGGACAACTTGAGAAGTCCGGTTACTATAAACAATGGCCGGTCTGTGTATATAACGCCCGTACCAAACGGGCAATGTAATTGATTACGCATGTTTTGACCTTGAAAGAAAGCAATGTCAATGTCGTTCTGGGCTGGACGATGTCTGATTCAATTGCAAATTATGCCCCTTGAGTGTTTGACTCATCGCGATCGTTGTTTTTATGAATAATTTGATATTAGCTCGTCTGCGCTCCGCTCCTTACAACAAGAGATATTATGTTTAGGGGAAAAAAGAAAATACGATTCGATTGAATTCATCGTATTTTTGAATTTATACTTACTAATATTATACGAGTAAAACTGAATAAAGAAGAGTCTGTTTGATTGTTTGTTTGTTTGTTTGGTTGGACGCACTTACCTCAGGAACTACTGATTCAAATTGAAAAGAGCTTTTTGTGTTGGATAGTCCATTTATCGAGGAAGGCTATTGGCTATATAACACCATGCTACGACTAATAGGAGCTGAGCATCAATGAAAATTCAATTGATGCAAAAACGGGAAAAATGTACGACATGTTGTCATTTTCAGACATCCACGCGAACGAAGTCGCGGGAACAGCTAGTGAAATATATATTGTGAACTTAATCGATATATCTTAATACATATGTATATAAAATCACGTGCCTTGACTGTATAATTTATCATGTCTAGCTTTAATAGTCTTCAACTATTAAAGCTAGACATGAAATAGAATTCCTTTAACAACGGTTACATCTACTAAGAAACAGTTTTGGAAATTCAACTCATAAGGGGGTAAAACGGGATAAAAGTTTATATGGAATTTCGTTCTTCTTGAAACTGAAAGCATGAATCTTTATATTGGCTAATAAATAGAAATGAGAAGTCTCGCGATTTGAAAATTCCACCTTCGATGGGGTGATATAGGGTATATTTTAGGGCTCCGTACCTCAAAAGAAAAAAAGACGCAGACTTTATAAGCTTTATATGTCTGTCCATCTGTCTAGACCTTTTTTCTCAGGAACGTGTAGAGATATGAAACTGAAAGGAGGATGCCCGATTTTGGGTTGTTACTCGTATGGTCCCACTACTTTGCCCCACTGGTGGGTCCACAAGGAAAATTGTAATTCCTCGTGGTCCCACTGGCCAATGAGACCACGCGGAATACCATTAATTGTTCCTAGTTAACCCATTAATAAAATCCTCTATTTCCTTATAGCCAAGCTGATTTACCAAAATACAAGGAATTATGCTAAACTCTTATTACTCCCTCCCTATTTGGGGTAGGGAGAGGGAGCGTAGGTCGGCATGTGTATGTATAACATACTAAATAATAAGAGTTTAGCATAAATCCTTGTGACCGAACTATTTTGGTAAATCAGTTTGGCTATAAGGAAATAATAGATTTTATTTCGCCCCCGATTTCGCCTCGCTAACAACCAATAAAGCGGTAAATATACCTAATTAAATATATTTTATCAGAACAAGATTTTTAAGTGTAATTTAAATCAGATAGAAGCTACGGTCTTATTTCCGCAAAAAAATTTAAAATGCATTTCCTTCTTTCAAAATGGCGAATGCATAATTATTTAGGTATGCATTTTTTTTCAATAGCTACAATAACACCCTTTACAATGTTCTGCATCACTCCTTTAATGATATTTTTAAATATTTGTTTCTAATCTTCTTCATCTTCTTATTTAAAAAAATGAAACGCTGTGTGTTTGTCTCGCAAAAACTCTGAAACGGCTCGACAGATTCTTGCGAAATTTTCGGTGTGTATTTGAATAGATCCAAGGAAGGTTTAAACATACAGTTGGACCCGGTAGGTGGCGCTGTAATCGGGCGGGACAACGTCCGCCGGGCCCACTAGTCTTCTTCTTATATATAAAAATGAAACGCTGTGTGTTAGTCTCGCTAAAACTCAAAAACGGCTCAACAGATTCTTACGAAATTTTCTGTGTGTGTTTGAATAGGTCTAGGGAAGGTTTATATATAAAATTAGTGGCGCTTTAATAGGGCAGGACAACGTCTGCCGGACCCACTAGTGAATTATGAAAATTTCATATTTTTAAACTTTTATTTCAAATTTCGCCCAGCAGGATTCGCGGAGATTTGATTGAGACGTACAAAATATTAAATGGGCACTATGACCTAGATAACATTCATACAATATTTAACCGCAATGACAACAGCAGCCTTAGAGGTCACAGTCTCAAACTAACAAACAAACTCGCGAATAACATTCTATATAATTTTTTTATTAGTAATAGAGCAATAGAGTTGTTAAAGAGTGAAATATACTAAGCTTCCAGATAATGTTGTCTCGGCCTCCAAGGCCAATCAATTCAAAAACAGACTTGACATTTGTCTACACAAGAGGAAATAAGTCGACTATAATCAGGATGCAGGCAGTTTCAGTTGCAACAACTGCTTGGCTGTCTACAAAAAATAAAAATAAAAACTTTTTATTAAAAAAGCATTTTTTTGCAATGACAAAAAGCTGATAGATCGCAAACTCAGTTTTCGTTAGGTTAGGGGAAATTTTTTCATGAATATTTACGAAACTGCAGCTTTAATTGAAAAAAACAATACTTGTTTTCAATTTTAGGACGAAAAATGTTTAAAATGAGCCTAGAGTTGTTTCTGTTCATGGCGCTGTGGCCCCGGCACTGGACTGTGCCCCTAGGCCCGCGATCGATCCTGCCATGTACTAATGTGTTTTTCGTTTCACGAATTTTCATATGTACATTTATCTGACGCTCCTACGGTGAAGGAAACATCGTGAGGAAACCTGTTTACACCTGCGAAGTAATTCAAAGGTCTATGTGAAGTCAACCAATCCGCACTGGGCCAGCGTGGTTTGACTAAGGCCTAATCGCCCTAACTAGTAAGGGCAGGCTCATGCCCCTCGGTGGGGACGTATATGAGCTGTGATGATGATGATGAATCGATTTTTGGAAAAAGAGTACAAAAAAAAATGTATTTTTGCAATTTTCTAGACAATAAAAATGCACATCTACTGGTAAATCTTTAATGACATTTATTATTGTATTTTCTGATGCACAGCCGTTTTAAAATATTGAACAGAGTGGATTGAATCTTTGGATTTTTTTTCATCGAGTGAAATATTATTAATAATGTTTCTGTCTTTAAGAATGTTTAGATAATGTGTTCAATAATATTGGAGTAATGTATGTTTTATATTTTTGGCGGTACATTAAATCGAAATTGCTTGAAAACTGGAAAATAGCGCTTTAATAACTACGTTTCATAATCCAATCTGCTCGTAGATTTCTCAAAAATTGGTTAAGAATAAAGCAAACTTATAAATAAATCATAATAATTGTTTTATTTATTTTTTGTTTACTAAACGGTACTTTTACATTGTATTACTGGTGTTCTGGTTCAAAATCTAAGGAGAACTTTTGCCGTAACTTTCAAAATGCCCTTGTACTTACTACGAGTGTTTTTAACTAAAGATGTCTTGAAATTGTTTTCGTAAAGTGGAACATTTATACCAAGTAAAGACTTTAACGATCAAGGGTGAAATTTTATTTTACATTAACTTACCTCTTCGTGGCATTCGCGAGCTTTTATGCTTAAGCATTTATTCAGCCCTTCGTAGCGCTCCGTAGCAGTCGCGGCTACGGCGTAGAAATTATTGTTAAAGCAGTTAACTGCGAGTACTTCTACCGGATTATTAACCTGTTGAGTCCATTGTAGCTAGCATTTTATTAACGAGCTTTTATGATCATTCAGTACTATCAAAAATTGTTTATAACCATCATTTTAAATAGAGGTGGTCTTAATTAAGTACGTTTAATAATTTCGTATAATCTGAACAATGACACATTTTTTGTAATTTATAGGTGTTTAAAAAATGACTAAAATATTTACAATGTTAATATTAACAAAGTATTTCATATTGTATTATAGTAATATAGGTTTTTCGTTTGCGAATATTGTGGAAACATATTATTTTTTGTTTAAGCTTGTATTCTTATTGAAATGTTTTGTTTAATATCGATCCAATTTCTACTTCGACGGTGGAAATTTAGAGGTATCGAATGCGTTCCAACACTAAAACGATATAATATGATCTAGACGAGTAACTGTTGATTTTAAATAATAAAGATAAATACATACTCTACATAGGTGTGATCGTTAAATATCAAGCTCGACTATACACATATAAGAAATATAAGATGATGAAGTGTACCAATTAAGTTGAGTTGTTAGGTTACCAAAAGAAGTAATGATTCAGTTCACGGTGAAAGACTCCACTGAAGAGCATTGCTGAACAGTAGCCGGTAAGTAATTCCACAGTGTAATTCACATGACTATTAAAAGAAATAGGAGCTAAACATAGTCAAACAGGGGAATTATAACAACATCTCTATCACTACGCAGGCAAGCCGCGGGCACGAATATCGACCTAATTGAAAGTACGTTTCAATTTATTAAGTTTAAGTGGCAACCTTAGCATACTAGTGACGTGACAGTGTCAAAGCTCAACGCAATGTCGCACTAATTAAACACCGACTGACAAACAAGTGTGCGACACACGGCTTTGCTTAATTACGCCGTAGCCGCACCGCTTGATCTGTACGTGCCGTTAATATTTCAGATGGATATGTTGTAATAACAATGCGATGTGATAAAACGCACACAAGGGGCGACATTCGTACGCTGAATACGTGTGCGATTTCGAGTGATGCGATATTTGGTATTCGTTTTGTTAACTGAGGCTGTTGTTTAGCGGCTAGTGTCAACAAGTGCACTTGTTATTCTTATAAAACATCTTGTGGTAAAATGGTACCATGGAGGCAAAATAAAAAAATGTCCTGCTCTCGTACCTGCATTAAAAATAAGAGGTTATGCAAGTAGTATGGCTAAATAGATAATTTTTTGTTTAACAGAAGCATTTTGTACATTACTAAAATTTTTGTCTCGGTAGTTAAAAGCTACAATAATTTACTGGCGTTATAAAAGTCAAGATTTAAAAGAGATGGATGGCATGCATCTTATGCTTTTTGACAATTAAGAGCTTTTTCAACCCTAATGAACTATTGTGCCGTTGTCAATTTTTGTTATCAACATTGCTCTACACTAGGATTTTCTCCTGTGTCGTGGGTGTAGTTACAAACATAGAATATCACATGCACATAAGAACATAATTAAAACATATGAACATTAAAAAATAAATTCATTTATTGTTAAAGCTTTTAGACATGTTCTACTATTATACGCACATATTTTGATATGATATAGCATAAAGAAACGTGTGAAGGAACATATGTGTACGAATACGAAGGAAAGAAAGAAACATATGTGTACTGTACAAATAGGTATAATATTTGCACATGCATTTTTGGTCTTATGTTCATAAGCTGTCGCACTCTACCACATCGTGCGATCTCTACACAAACTCTACAATCGGATTGTCTGTGTGCGCGCGTTTGCTCTGTGTTGCTCTGTAATAGAGCGATGACGTGATTTCCTGCGCTGAGTTATTGCTACTGTACCGGCGCTAAATGGTTCGTATGACGTGACCTTGTCGCGGGGATCTTTTGAGTGCAGCATCGTTGGCTCTAATATGATACAGAGATACATACTTATTACAAAAAGGTTTCTATTGTAGAGCTAAATAGGATTGATTATGTATCGCCAAAAAGACATTAAATAAAGTTTTACCTTTTTTCTTTTATTTTTTGGTTATTTGATTAGACGTGACGCGATTGCTACTATTATACTGCTTAAAGATAACCTTTTGCCTTTTGCGAACGAAAACTTGTTCGGCTTGAATTTAAAATTTCTAAAAATACGTTTTTTAAAAAAAAATACATAACTTCTTTGTCGATACTTAGTTTTTAATACTCTTTGAAATAAATTTAAACTGAGAAGTATTCTTTAAACTCGTATTCGACCAGCCTTGTGGTGGCGGTCAAAATTTCCTTGTAATAGACATATTGTGGAAGGGAGATGGCGAAAATCGTGATACTTTTAACATTATAACTATTTTAATGTTAACGATAGTCAGTATAGAGCTTAGAGCATTTACCTTATTATGGAGATGGCAGGTCTGGGCGAACCCCTCTGCCAAAGTATGTTGACCATAATAATATGACTATGTACGTTATATAAAACTACTTAACGCGCGTCCTAAAGGTGACCTTGAGTTAAAGAAAACTCAAGGTCACCACTAGACTGTCATCCATTTGCTTACTGCGGGTCCTTGAATACCTTGGACACATAGCCTGTAAGAGTGGTGAAAACCTTGAGAAATTGGTAATCATTGGTAAAATCCAGGGGAAGAAACCACGAGGGCGAAGCCCAATGCGCTGGTCGGACCAGATCCGTGCTGCGCTGGATCGCAACATGTACGAGGCCATCCACGAGGCAGAGAACTGGAACCGGGACAAAGTGTGGGGCTGCCAGGAGAGCCCCACACACGCTCGCCGTCTTGCCAGCGGCGGGTACGGTGCGGTTACGTATTTCCCCCCGGAATAAAAAAGTTTTCTCTTGCAAAAAGCGATCCAGTAACTCAAATCTTCGAGATCATGGCATTTCGATATGTAAGTATAAAATATACATTAACGTGTTTGTATAATTTTGAAGTAATTTTTATGCTGTTACGATAGAAAAACACAGTACACGAGCATAATTTGCAGGCGATTGCGTAGATATACGTTAATTTGTCAATGTGTGTGTTTTTTTTGTAAGGTTATATTTTCATTCTGTACGTATCTGTAATTCAATTCTAGATTTTCGTAGTGTGCCATGCGTATTTACTTCACCTCCCGCCAAATATGGCAGAAAAATGTATACTGCGATTTATTGCGTACTATCTACATAGGGTAAATGCTCTAAGGTATAGAGGCTAGTTTCACCAGAGACTAGCCATCTGAGCGCGTGATGTTTATAAGTTGCAAATGTGTTTGTGTAAACGCAAACACTGCGTTCTCTATTCTTTCATTCGCTCGGCTCACTGACACGACCGCATCAAGATCAGTTTATCATAACTTCTGAAGCATGAAGTTCGAGATGATTCACCTTTTAGTCACCTATCTGACCCGTTTGACCACCATCAACGTCACTTAACTTTAGCAATAGCTAGCTGAACATACACGCCACGTTGTCGCTAAGCTCTGAGCATTATAACAACAGTATTTAACGTAATATGGTTTTCTTTGCTACTACTACGAATAAAGCATTAGTTATTATATAACATACCTATTATTTCCAACTATCAGTCGGACGTTATCGTATTGTTTGATCGATTGTAAATAATAAATTAAAATTATTAAATTGGTGTTTATCGCATATTGACCGTGATAACGTTTCCAATCGGCGATATCACTTTGAATTGGTGCTCTATTGTAGTCGCAATTTCACAGGATTTGTCTGTGGAATTAATTCAGTGCTCGCATCGTTTGGATTCTGCAAAATATTAGATGTTAGCAGCTGGTAAGTGATATGTTGTTTAGACATTTAATTATATAGTTCTCTTTGGTTTAAGTGTTAGTTTAGATAAAATAATGTCAGGTTAAAATGCACAAAATACGGTAGCAACTTGTTATAGTAATACCTGAATAAGATAATTTCATTGTATCACTCAGAAACATACTAAATCAAATCCAATTTCGTGGCGAATGAATTGTTTATACTTTGAGTGTAACACCAGAACAACACCATTTATATGTATATAACATGTTTTATTTGTACTAACTCTAAAGCTAAGAGAGCTTACTATAATAGCGCTTCTGGAGCAGTCAGTGACATATGTTACTGGGCTCGCAGTTCTTAATCAAATAACAGCAATTTTTTGTACTAATTTTGCCGAAGCCCTGCAAACTTTAGGCAGCTTTGATAATTTATTAGGTAAATGTTTAAGTTTGTTTCTGTCACTTTGTGTTTCACAAAATGATGAAACGTGTTTTTTAGGAACCAGAAGAAAAAATAAAAATCACATTTTATTTTAGTTGTATGGAGTTTTGTATATACCAGCATGAGCAAACACCGCCAAAAAAGGAGCGGATTAAACACACTGATAGCAGCCTGGCAGTGGCAATAGTAAATTTTGGTGTTCTGACGTCATAACTTAATAGCTATCCAAAAACGATCAACGAACGCCGCTACAAAGTCACAGCGTTCATCCGAACGAGGGGGTGGAGAAGGCAACAACTCATAAAATTAAGCGATTTGGATGTGAGTTAGTCTAACTGTGAGAATCGCCGCGTTAACAGCCCGCTAGCTGTCTTCGTCGCGCACTGGTGCCGTCGCACTCCGCACCCACATCGAGTTAGGCTCGGAAAGCCGCCGGTACATCGTTGCGTCGCCGAGCGCGTTCCGTTTCACGTTCCCGCCACAATGTATGTTGACGTTTGAATTCGATTGGCATTATGGACTGTTCAATTTTGATCTGATTTGATAATTCGACAGATTAAATAGAAACTTTTTTATTCGTGAGTGTTTAAGTGAGTTTATTATCGGATCACCGGATATCGGCTGTTTTGGTAAGTGGTTGTTAATTGGAACTTTAATATTTAAGTACGTTGATTAGGTATAGAAAGTTTGGTGACATTAAGATTAACATTAAGCTAAGCTTTTATTGGAAATCGATATTCATTCATTGCTTAATAGAAAAAACTTTTTTGCGCAACTAACGTACAAAGAGTTTACACTCAATTAATTTTTGTTTGCGTTTTGAAACAATAACAACGATGTTGTTATGACAAATAAAAAAAAGTTCAAGAAACTACAAACAACACAAAAACTACGAACTTATTCAGTCTTATATTTTGAAAAAAATGTTTTGTCAAGCTTGCTGAAAGTTTACCTTTTTGTTTGAATGATGATAAGTATGTAGAGACCTACAGACTTTTATTTCATTGTGATGTTGGGTAAACTTTTATTTATGAATTGGAGAAATTATGTGTTTATACCGTTGGTACCGATAACCGTTTTTAAGATTCTAACAAATAAGATGTTTTCGATTACGTCATAGGTCCAAAACACACATATATACTCAATCACAAAGATACAAACGATGTGTACAGTACCCAATGAGGCAAGGCTCCGTGGGTTGTTTTTGTCCTAAAAGACTAAAACCACAGATTTTCAGTTATTACATTGATGTACGAGTATAGAGATGCTGAGGGTATAAAGGTTAGGAGCCACTGTAACTTAATGACCTATTCTAATAAAAAAAAATTGTATCATGTTTGTAGACTGATAGTATGACATCTATCAAACAAAACATGCTAAGTAGCATAGAATTCATTTAATCCACCATACATTCATCAGTGCTTCAATCCATCCACTTATTTTACGCGATACTAGGTATTACAGTATGACTAGGCGTGTAAGCATGTTGATAGGAATCAAAATGTGAAATTTGTTGAACCAGTGTAAGAAATTTTCTGTTAATTTTGAAAAATCCCTGTCCCAAGGCATAAAATGAACATGGCTATAAAGTTTTGGCACGATTAATTCCATCAGGAGACACTTTAAAAAGAAGATAGAGCTATTTTGTCAATTTTAGGGTCAATATTTAAAAAAATATATTTTTGACATTTATGTTTTGATCTACGTACTTATTTATATACTTAATCAAAATTTATTTTTAGCATGCAAAGCGCCAAATCTATCTCGCGCTTTTCTCACGAAGCCATCCATTGAGATTGGATTGAAAAACAACTTTTAGAACTGTTGCCTGAAGATAAACCTTTGTCAAAGTTTATTATGCGCTGTTCCTTCTACTATCATTTAAATGTTTACTAAAGTATGTTGTTCAATAAGCTGGTTAAATAAGAGGATCGAAGTATCACAGTTTGAGATTATAAGTATGGTGCAATCAATCATTGTCTGGAATCTGGATCTTAAGATAGTCACTCTTTTTTTTTACTCAAATAAGATTGATCTCTGCTGACAAGGAGATATTTCAATGAGATCGTTGAATTGAGAAAGTTTAAGACTGTTTTATCTTCTTTAATTTAATAAGAGGTTTTTTTTACAATGACGGCTGTTGGCATAATAAAACAAACTCTTCATACGTTTGGTTGTAGTCTATGTTTTACAATTTTGTAAAAGTGCCGTAAAACTCAATAAGAAACAAAAAATAGAACCGACTTCAAAAACACTGAAAACTTAAAAATAATCTTCTTCTATATTGAAGTCGGCGCCAAACGATGATCTCCTAGAAAGTGTTAAAATTTGTCACCGACTTCAATATAGAAGAAGATTATTTTTAAGTTTTCAGTGTTTTTGAAGTCGGTTCTATTTTTTGTAAAAAAAAATTTATTTTTAACTTTTTAGTGAATGAAATCTTTTTAGTGAAAGAAACCCTATTAGTGTTTTCCTTGATTTTCTATGGGATCCCATCATCCGATCCTGACTTTGGTGACCATGGGACCACCCTTGCAGTATACTCTATCAAATACAAAAAGAATTTTGGAAATCAGTTTAAAAATGACGGAGTTATGAGATAACAAACATAAAAAAAAAATACAACCGAATTGATAACCTCCTCCTTTTTTGAAGTCGGTTAAAAAAACCGGCCAAGCGTGTCGGGCCACGCGCAGTGTAGGGTTCCGTAGTTGCAAATGCCAACTTTGAGTTCACACTCACATCTCACAACACGTTGCCACAGATTACTAAATACGTTTCTATTAAATTAGGCATTATTATTATTATTAAAGCTGCAATGATTTTATATTTTCTTAACTTCACGTGGGTCGTAAATTTATATTCAGTACTAATTTTCAATGAAATTTTACTTTTCCGAGTACATTTTATAACTTAGTCGTCTATAACTTTTTAGTTTGTACTTAGTACTCCACTCTGATAGTTTTCCTTTAAACTTCATTCGTCGTAATTTTTTTCACGTGTCCATATATAACCGTTTACCAGATAGAGGGGGGGGGGGGGGGGACACTTACTCGTACCTTTAACAAAAACCACCTAATCGACTATACATTTGTACGCTGTTAAATAGGTAGTTGAATATGCACACCCGAATTAAAATTACCATAAAGAAAGTACCGTATTTATCGAATTCAACCTTATTCTTTATTATTACGGCAACTATTTGAAGTACAACCGTGTGCAGTTACATCATTTCATACCTAGCCACATTAAATTTGACATTTTAGTAATTGCTACAAGAAAATATCAACTTTATACTCTCAAACATAATGCTGAAAATTGCTTATCCAACTCATGGAAAAGAACTGTACGAGGCCCGATTGGGCAGTTCTTCACCGGCCCACTTTTCGAACGTTCATGCGTTATCTACGTTTGGTAGTAAATCAATGGAGCTACCCTAAAAAAATTTTTTTTTCAATGTTTTTTTCCACCACTTAATATACATACCCATACCAAATTACAGCTTTCTAGTACTAATAGTCTCTGAGCAAAAGCGCGGACAGACAGACACACAGACAGACATGGCGAAACTATAAGGGTTCCTTGTTTACTACGGAATCCTAAAAATGGGTCTCTCCACTCCAATTAATATAAGATTTAAGCTATACAGTGTGTGAGAAAACCCTGTGATTCCTTTTAGGGGCGAGTTCAGAATCGATGTACGAGTATGATCTTTTCTGTGTACTGATAACTTTTTTGGTTTGTATACACAAATATAATATACGCTCCTTTCGCTCCTTTAAGCTCACAGGGTTTTTGTTACACACTGTATATTTGACGTATAAATTGTTAAGGATAAAGTATGAATGTACATACCCATATACATACGGAAAACTCTGATCGCCTCCTATTATTTAAAAAATATAATATTGGTCACCTTAAATTTACATGAAGTTTAGTTATGGGCTCTATATGGATCTTAAAAAATGGAAAATTCACTACTTGTGTTTTGCGGTTTTGTCCAAAAAAGGTACGTAAAAAAAAACTAACTTTTTGTTTTTTTTTTGGTCTTTTTATTGGGGGTCGAACATTTTAAAAACTTGAGCTTCGCGAAATCTACGTGTGCACCGCCATTAAAAGCGGCAGTCATAGATTTAGAATATACCACCAGTATATTCTAAGTTCACGACGGAAATTACCTTATACAGGACTAGCTTTGCGCTCGCACCTTTGCCCACGTTATCTTTGTTTTTCCCGTGGGAATCCCATATTTTCCCGTAGGAAAATATTCTATAGCCTATGTTACTCAGTGATATTGTAGCATTCTATTCGTGAAATATTTTTTTTAAATCGGTCCAGTAGTTTCGGAGCCTATTCAATACAAACATACAAAAATACAAATCTTTCCTCTTTATAATATTAGTAAGTATAGATTACTTTTTTATCACCGCGGAAAATTAAGGGAAGCTGCAGGACACGTCCATTATCGTATAAAAAAAAATATAGTACACTAAACTAGTGCAGTATTTTTTGGATATTTTAAAAAATTAATATAAAATTAAATAGGTCAGTTATTTTTTTATTAATATTTAAATCATTGAACTGCCTACCGTGTCCAGAAGGGTCCCTTAAATTTTAAAGTGTGATAAAAAAGAAACCCTGTATATTTAATACACAATAGATACTTTTTTGTTAATTTTTATAGATGCATATGTATTGCCGTAGATTTTTGTACAGCACTACTAAATGAAATTTATTCGTTGAACATTATATTAACTTATATCAGTTATATCATACCGTTTAGTCAGCGCACACCAATAAATCAACGTATTCGTCCATTTTTCTCGGGATTAATTGTCGAATATAATATTCCACATTAAAATGTTTATAATATTATTCCACATTAAAACTATTTTTATTAACAATAAAATAGTCAATGTCACCGAGGAATAATGGCAAATGGCATTCAACTGGTGAAAGAATTTTCAAAGTCGGTTTAGTAGTTCCAGGGATTACTTCCTTCAAACAATCTCATGAATTTTACTACCTTCTTACAATATTAGTGAAGGTAGATATAGATAGAGTAATTATTAAGAAAGAAATTTGGGTAATATTTTACAATCAGTGTCAGGTCTATAGTTTAATCGTGGGTAATAGTAAATATAATGTATTTTGTAGTTTTGGGGACATTCGATTTTCTAAGATTTCGATTCGATAAGGGGATTCAAATAAACATAATGTTTAAGGAATAAATTAATGAATAAGGATGTAGAATATATAAATATCATGTGCTTCTTTACTAGTGCCTTAAGAATATTAACGTACGCGTTCTTCGTATGTTGACAGGCAAAGCATTCCACAATCGGACTGTCTGCGCAGAAAAGGAGTAGGAAAGAAATTGTTTTGAGGAAGATATAGCCGGGATAAGGTCGTGACAGGAACGAGATGTTCTATTGATTAAAGAGGAATGAAATGAAAAACATTCTTTCAGATATGTAAGGGAATTGGGACAGAATAGGATAGTATATAGATGTGTCAGAACGTGGATTTATTTTAATGGGATTTGTTTACTGGATATAGGACTTTGACGTATTTAGTATGGAGCTAATGTCAAACACCTATCGCTGGTAATCAAATCCACAGGTAGAATATTGAAACCGACCGCATAACTGCTAAGTGATTGAAAATTCGAAATAAAACCCTTCAAAATAAAATTAACACATACGGTGTTAATTACGATAACGAAGTTAGAACCGAACGAAAAGTATGTTTGGAATTGGCTAGATGATAAGAAATTTTTTTTTGCTTTAATAGAAGCTCATTCATATAATATTCAGAAAGAAAAAATCGGTTTTCGAATAACTATAAAAACAACCAAGATATAAGGTACTAAAGATTTTTCTCCATCTCTTTCTAGCAAAACGGCATTTTACATGGAGTTTATAATGGCCGTACTCAACGATGACGTCACGGTTGATGTCAGATCTCTTTGTCTAATCGCTTCAAAATTAACAGCTTAAAATGCTTGTATCGTATGTATTTCTAAGCCGATTTTAATTCTAATTTCACATGATTGCATCTCTTTCTACGCTATTTTAATATTTTATGTCGAGATGTGAAAATTAGAATTCAGTCATCATCCCAATTGACACGTCATCGCCTAATCACGTGACAAATTGATCAAAGTCATCGATATGTAAAATGTAGACAAAATGTATTGATTCGTAACGAATCGATGAAGAAGCGAATAGTTTTTCGTTACTTTTATATACCTACTAATCAAAATAACTCATTTTTCATTATAAAATGAAATGAAAATATTTATTGGAATACCGAAAACATACGGTGACCGTTATTTTGTTTTGAGTATGTAGATAATCAAAATTTTGTTTTCTTATAGAAAGATCAATTCGACACAGCGAACGCTGCAATACTATTGCGTTGGCGAGGAATTTGTTTTTGTTATCTCAAAGACGATGACGAATTTAGTTATCGCTTCGCTATAAAACAATTGCCACTTGTCTAGGTCCCCTGGTTTGAATCCAGAATGTTTCAGGTGATTTTTTTCTCGTATTATGGAATTGTTTTTTCTGGTATTGTCATGATGTTTTATGAAATTTGTCATAGAAAAATTACTGTTTTTATTAGCGACTGTACAATTATCCATTTAAATTAGTCATACAATTACCAAGTACCAATTTGCTTTTGTCTAAGAACAAATGAGACTTAAGAGCAGTTTTTTTAACACATTTTTTTCTCTTTAAAAATAGTTTCTGGATTCATTAGTTTTTCATTGCTTTCATCAAAGTAAATGAAAGTACTTAGTCACACTATCAAGAAAACTAATTAGTTAAATTAAACTTTCCAAATATGAGACAGGATAAGTTCGTTCAAAGATACTACAGTAGTTCAAAAGTTACCGTACAGTTTGTAATGGCGCATTACAAACTGTACGGTAACTTTTGAACTCCTGTCTGTTTTTACAACAAACACTCATATCATTTGCTTTTAATTAAAGAAATGACTTAGGCGGAGTTTGGTCATAATGCTGCAATAACTTGACGATATTAAAAAGATATTGTACAGCTAACAACACGTCATGTTTACATTTGCACTTTAAAATTCACTGCTATTGTACATTGGTTTGTTATTTAAATAGTGTGAAATAAAATAATATAGGCCCTGGGGAAGGAGCTTAGATTAGGTAGCTACTTGAACTCTGCATAGAGAGAGTCGATATAATTACCGTTTCTATTGATAACAGGTATTTAAACATTAAGATAGAGATACTTTTTCAATAAATTATGATAACATTTCAGATATAGTGAGAGATAAATTTTGGCGTATGATGTAATTAGGATTGCTCATTACAATTTTGATAATGTTCGTAATTAATTGAATTTTGAGTGAGTAAAGCTGATCTGTCACAGAATTAGAAAAAAAATTTGCTCAAGCTACTAATGGTTTATTAGCTTGAACAAGTTTAAGTCAAGTTGAATTTTATATTTTAAAGGATGTTATTCGATTGCCAGCGGCGACTTATTTTGCTGTTTCTAAATCTTGGCCATATTGTTTATGTAATAGATATACGATTTATTATTATACCTATACTATAGCTGTGCCCTCGATCTTTCTTTTCCCTATAATAAAACTTTACACTAATTCACAATATTAAATATTTACATGCAAATACAACCGAAAAGTGGGTTATCTTATGATGCAATCGATGTAGTAGACACTGGCAGACACTTATCAATTACTAGAGTCTGACACACGAAACATGAACTTGACATTTTTTCAAGTAGCAACACTGATACAATGTCCCCATGTAGTTTAGTTCAACATGGTGATTTTGATACTTTGTAATAAACAATTTCATAATATTTTTTTCTTAATTTCTGTCGAAATATTACAGATATTAAGTAATTTTAACATTCATGGAATCCAAATACAGCGATTTCTTATAAAAGGTTCATTGTTGGAAGTTCATTGAAACTAAACATTACCTAATATTTAATTTAAAAAAAGTATTAACTCCTTCTTTCCTACTATATTCTACTGAATATAGTAGGAAAAAAAGGAAAAAAAGACAATCCTTTCACAAATTTAACATTCTAAATTACTACATAAATAAGAAATATTAGAATACTTCAAGTATCAAAATGTATTTTACCTTCTGTAGACAGTATTACCAGAGCTAGAATTTTTGAATTTGCCGCTTTTTTCCAAGCTCATGTTTCGTGTGTCAGACTCTACGTCGCTCTGGTCAAAAGCTCCCGAGCTGTCAAACACACGATGTTTTTAAACAGTCGTTAAGTTTTCTAAAATTTTCGGGAATCTTAGTAAAGTTTCAATTTGTCAAGTACACACAAACAAACAAATTAACCTGACTATAATAAAAATATAACAATGACATGATACAGCGATTAGACTAAAAGCAGAATTTGCTGCCTAAGAAGACTGCAAGTGTTTAAAATAGTAATTTAGTGTGGATATGTTAGCTAGTTGAGTTGAGCGTCGGTGGCCTGTGGACTGTGCTCCGAGTAGAATCGGGAGGCCCGCGATCGATCCTGCCATGTACCAATGTGTTTTTTCGTTTCACGAATTTCATATGTACATTTATCTGAAGCTCCTACGGTGAAGGAAAACATCGCGAGGAAACCTGCATACACCGGCGAAGTAATTCAAAGGTGTATGTGAAGACAACCAATCCGCACTGGGCCAGCGTGGTTTGACTAAGGCCTAATCGCCCTAACTAGTTAGGGTAGGCTCGTGCCCCTCGGTGGGGACGTATATGAGCTGTATGGATGTTAGCTAGTTAGAATTGAGTAGTGTAAGTTTTGTCATTGCAAATCGTAAAAAAAAAACAAATTAATGGGGTAACAGATTAGCAACACAGTTTAACAATAAAATTGTAAAACTGTGCTAGCAGTGAAGTAACAGAACGTCGGGGTATTTACCTAAAAATGTTGAAAAAAAAAGGAATTTAACTACATTACTTCAAGTTAAGTCTTATCGACTTAATCTGAATCGCTAAAATTTTGAAGGCTGTCGATATTTTTACGTATTTTTGAGAGGGTATTACTGATAGAGTGGTACGTAAATAAGTTTAAATGATTCAAAAGAGTTTTTTTCAAGTTATATTGAAATAAAGATTATTTCGATTTTGAACAATTACAAAGCACTTTCACATTAATTTTAGACATGCATTTACATACAAACAAATAGCACTAACAGTTAGCACAATTCGGTTCTCACAGAAACGCAACGCAGGCGAATCGTCGCATGCTTATGCATTTATTTAATGATAGCTCGAGTTACATCCGATGTACTGAGTAATCGTTTACGTGTCGAGTATTCTGTTGAGAAAATCACTTTAAACTCGACGGCGAACCTCTTTTTGAACAATGAAACTCGTTGATATATAAATAAAATTTATTTAGGAACAAAACACACAAATACCTATATAAAAAAAAGAAAGCAGGTATATAAGCTATATCAAACAGAGCGAAATAAGAGAAAATAAAAAAGAATGCGCATGTGTGCTGCAATGGGCCTCAGGGCTCAGTGGGGATTTTTTGCCCTTAAAAGAAGTGACTTTAAATCTTTCCACTGTGCAGACTAGTTTGATAATACACGTTTTACACACATGTCTTATAATTCGTCAAAAGGTAACAAAATCCCTAATGTGATCAAAAAACTAATGGTTATTGCGAATTATATACGTATTTAATAATAACGCTGAAAATAAAATAGGTAATGTTTCTGTACAGAATAGTGCACCCAGTGACATAATCAGATTAATTGTTTTAATAATATGTTATTAATATTATCACATGACTTTCAAGAGAATTCGATTAGGTAATATCAATATAAATGAATCTTATCAATGTTGAAAAACGTCAAATTTGCAATGTTCGCAATGTATAATTGTCTGTGTAATTTTATCAATTAATAAACATAGTGAATCATGTTTCCAATGCCACATGCTTAGTGGTTTACATGGGAAAATTTTGTATGTGTTTATTGTAGGTATTGCTATATACACCTACTCGTATTTATTTATGTATCAATTTTTGATTGTACTGAAATATTAGTATTACTTTCGACTCGAGTCTAGTTTGCGATATGATGTAAATTTTGCATATTGTATTTGTTTAGATTTTAGATTTGAGTCATTCATTATTATCAATTAATTATTATAGAATATGGTTACATTATTAAGATAAAACAGTTGCATTTCCAGACATATTCTACTAAATGTACGATAGCGTAGACAAATCTATGGCTTTGACAGGGTCATTAGAGTATAATTCATGTCAGAACTTATAATAAAAATATTATTAATGAAGTCGACATAATATGCTATTTAGTAACATGTAGTACCTAATAATATCAACTGTTGAGAGTAGGTATTAAAAATTATTTGCTTCTCCGCGAATGCAACGGAACCTATCGGATCCCTGATTGGACATCCAAACACCGTTAGCTTGTAGGAAATCTAATACTACTGTCGCCATCCTGGATGTAGAAGTTAAATGAATTACCGGCCGGGGTCCAGATTATGACATTAATAGGACGCGACGCTCGGAACCTTTCAAAGCCGCGGAAGCTATGCGTGTGGCCCTTTGAGAACAACCGGCAAAGGAGCGATTGTCACTCTGCCAAGCCATTAGAAACCGTAACTCTTCGTGTAAAGGCAGTTGACCGGCACGGGCTAATGAATTTGTATCGATATAAAGTTGATATAGTTATGCCATTAATTAATGCTTATTTTTATTCGTTTCCTCGGTGGGAGCTTTTGAATCTTGGCCACTTTATTATCTGTTGACGTTGGGTATTTAACGGGTAATTTAGTTATTTGAGTATTTGAACGGGGAGAATGTAAATTATAGAATTAACGATGTTATAAATGAAACTGATATTTGCAGCGTGTTTTTAAAGACAGTAAGTATAATTTAGTTTTTTTTGTAAATAAAAACTTTTTTTTATTTTCTTAAATTATTTGTAAGTATAGTTATAATTATTTTTAACCGAGTCCAATATAAATCTTACTGGTATTTTGGTAATGAATCAGCTAAGAAAATTCCTTATTCATATTCGCTTGTAATTCTGTTTATTCTTAAATATTTCAGCTCATGCGAGTATTTTACAAAAAAAAATATTGTAGGCGATGAAAATCAAGGTCTTCTTCGCCAATAGTGACGCCTTGACAGCACAGGGAATGGATTGATCAGCTGTCATGTGTACACATATATAGTATTTTGTGTTATTGCGTGTTCCCCTGTAGCTTAGTTTCAATTTGTAAGGGAGCTAGGGTTGCCTCATAAGGGAAACATGTGAAACATTAATTTCATTTGTCTTCAAATAGCGTATTCAGAATGGAATAATACTTTATTCGCGTTTAAATGGGGAAAAATAGTTATTTGTTATGCATGGCTGAAAAGGTTTTTTACGAGTGCTGAATTTGAGTCCCGAGAAAGCGAAGGATTCTAAAGTCACAAGCGAAACCAGTGGTTCAAAAGTAGAATCCTGAGCGTAACGAGAGATTTAAATAAACGAGAGGCAAGAGGCAAATAACTTTACAGCCGAGCGCAACACACAACTTTTCACCTTACTTCAGCGAGGAATAATTCAACATTGAATACAAAATGACGCAACAAAAATAACTACATAAATTTGAAATTCGAACATTGCGACGTCACGAATTTATCATGTACTTCATTATTTATGTCATGTAGATTCATCTTTTTTTTTGAACGAAAACGTTTTTGATCACAAAGTTCAAAAAAGTTTGAATATGAATTCATTCATATTCAAACGTTCGAAATTCAAATCACTTTTCAACGCTAGCGGTTAAAATGGACTTTTCCACGCCGAGTTCGAAGAATAAAAAAGCCTTTTCAAGCTGGTGAGGTGAAAATATCCTTATATTTCAAAATAGACTTGGATTTTGATTAACAATCTTTTGAGTAATATCTTCAATAACTTTTTACCAGAGGGAAACTCAATACTAGAACTGGTTTGCGGGGGTACCTCTATCTTACCTATTTCTGCCGTCAAGCAGCGGAACTTGCATTGCTGTGTTCCGGTTTCAAAGGTATGACAGGCAGTGACATTACTGGGTACTGTGACTTGACATCTTATGTCACAAATTGGCAACGTACTTTTGGGTCCATGTGGGGGTTGTAGACTTACAAATACCACAGGCACCACATATACTATTATAGGCTACTGAGGCCACTTACCATCAGTTGAGCAGCCTGATTGTTTGTCAACTTGGTCGTATAAAAAAATCTTATTTATTCTTAGACTGCTAAGCGATGCGAATTTATTGACTGTAGGTAAGTTTTTTACCCATCCGACTAAATGTTTTAATGATTTTCTATCGAATTTTAAATAATAAATACGTCAGTATTGTGTTCATTTATCAAAGAAAAAATAATATTAGGTTCTAAATAGAACTAGTTCTTTTTTGCGATTAATATTATTTTCTTACCTGTAGTGATTCATATCATCGAACAATCGATATAAATAATAAATCTATTATAAAGCTGAGGAGTTTGTTTGTTTGTTTGAACGCGCTAATCTCAGAAATTACTGGTTCGAATTGAAAAATTATTTTTGTGTTGAATTGTCCATTTATCGAAAAAGGCTTTAGGCTATATAACATCATGATATTGTTATTTTTGGACATCGACGCGAACGAAGTCGCGGGCACAGCTAGTGCTATGATAAAATCAATGTAGTTCTATGTCGTTGTTCGTAGTTCTTTTTACGGATCTTCTCATTTCTAATTCGATATTTTTCACCCCGTAAAAAGGTATAGGGTAGTGTATTTGAGTTGTCAACCCTAACGAACTCCAATAAAAATCAATCAGCCAGCACTACGTATGACGATTGCGAGGGCGCGCGCCGCACTCGTCAGTTCGCTACAGAGTACAGATATGGCATGATCGAGCCGGGGGATTTTATGCATAACTGTACTTTCATGTAGACAGAGGTATTCGAATATTGAGGATTTGTAATAATTTAAAAAAAAATCAGTATTTATACGAAGAAAAATCACTTCCAGGATTCAAAATTTGAAGTCATATGACTATTAGGACTCCATTAACATTATTTTTAGGTGTTATCCAGCCCGAACTGTATTCAATTGTATTAATTTCTTTTTACTTTGTTAAGTCAAAGAAGACTGCTCACTATCAATAAATAGCTACGTATTAACATCCAATCTAGAAATCGTTGCTATAAAAATTGGTTACGAATAAATCGAACATTAAAATTTTATATTTGTTACTATGCATTTTCTTAATGCTTTATTATAAATTTATTTGGCAATTTATAATCGAAGGTTCAAATTTTGTACAAGGTTTTTGTTACTTCTATTGATTTAAGTATTCATTTTTTAGGTTAACATAACGAAAACTTTAGGTGAGCCCACCACACGGCAATGTGCGTTAAACTACGACTTTCAAGAATTTTATATCCGCGTTGGGGATTTTGTGCATGACTGTACCTTTCTTGGGGTCTATTATGATAACGACGGACATGATTACGAGTCGAAAGAAGTAATGGGGCAGGGGTCGCGGTTGTCCGCCGGCAATTATTTTTGGACAATTTGATATCATGCGTTTTGATTTCTCGTTCACTGTATACAGGGTTAGTAGCTATGCATTTCGTTCAATTGTATTATACATATTTACAAAAAAGTATTTTAATTTTGGCGTTAACCTTTTATTCACCATTATGACTATTTTCTGTGGCGCGAATATTACAGAAACTAAGCGCAAAAGTTATTAATAGTGGATATATAGGTATGTTAAGTTGTAGTTAGTATGTAATTATGCCAAATTCTGACTGCTGTGACGAATATGTTGTAGCTCTAATCGAGTACCTTCAATCAACCGCTTCAAAAACTTTAAGAAGCTAGTGATGATGCCGTGACTATGTTTTCATTTTATAAGAAATATCTGAATCTACACCATTTAAAGACCATTAAGATGTTTGTTGGTCTTCAGCAGCAGACAATTCACTAACCTTACGACAGATGTCGATAAATCTATTCGTTTGGTTTACCATGATTTTCTTAGGCAATAGAAAGTTATCTGGCTGTTCTCAACACATTGAGAAGTTTATACTGCTTCTAATTACAGCTGCTAGAAGCAATACGGGCATTCTCTATTTAGTTTTTTTAACTGTTCGATAAAAATTTTGCTAACTTACGAGCAGGAAGAACGCTTCCATTAATACATTCGCTTAATGGAAGAGCGTTACCGATGATCGATGAAATGCTAATAAATGATGGTGGATTCCTGCTGCAGCATTCAAAGTAATATCCCATTCAGGACATTGAAAAAATAACATTTCTTCTGTGTTAGTTTGTTTAATAAAGAAAGACAATTTAAGATGTCATATTTTTTGCCACAATCTAATAGGTACCACAGATATCAAACACCATTAAGGATCAAGTGTATACTTGATAACGCAAACCTGGATTCCCCAGTGTTTGTATTTAAAAAAACCGGCCAAGTGCGAGTTGAACTCGCGTGAAGAGGGTTCCGTACGATGTTACCTATATTGAGTGATTTACCATGTTATTTTAATATCATGGACTTCTTATAGGTTTTCCTATAATCTATAAGTAGAAAACTAATTTCTGTATTTTGATCAAAATTTTAAGTTCAGTAGTTTCGGAGATAATGAGGGTCAATTTTCATATATTTTCTTGAATAGCTTGGAAACTATTTATTTTAACATTACAAAAAAATACATTTAAGATCTTCACAACAAGATCTTTTATTTGATGCAGTTTTCAAATGTTTTTTAATTTTCCACCGTCCCCCCAAAAATGACCTCCCATATAGAAATTTCATCAATACACGTTACACCTCTGCATTTGGGTCACAGAAATTGAATTTTGTACCAAATTTCAACTTAATCGGTCTAGTAGATTCGGAGACTGTGACCGACAGACAGACGGACACACGAGTGATCCTATAAGTGTTCCGTTTTTTTATTCGGACGTATGGAACCCTAAAAAGTATTTTATCATTGAAAAAAATAACAGACTTATAGAATCCAGAATAAAACGTACCTATTTTAACTTTGATAGGTACTGCAATTGCACTGTCATAAAATGAATTTTAAAATAAATACCGTTTTAGAAACCAACGCAATTCCAGACAGCAAGCCTTAATGGTCACACAGTCAATTAACTCGGTTCGCGTAGACACAGAATAATTTCCAGCCGACTGCACTGGTACTCACTCAATAAGCCTCAAATCGACCGTCTGTTTGTTGCAGGAAACGTCTGAAACGAGTCACTTCAAAGGCCGAGTTCGACATCAAACGACCCGAATCCCGAGTGGCCATTAAACGCTAATTCAATCATAAAAACAAACATGCCACACTATTTCTGTAACCTATGAACACACACATGAGCTCGGAACAGGACGAAGATAAAAACAAAGAAATGCAAACTGTCGTCTCCAGTTACGTCACCCCGAATTTGATTGAGCAAGCGGACAGTCGATTGATAGACCTCCACCATGGCTTTCAGAGTAGCTATAACCTTGACTATCAGTATAAGGAGAGAAGCAGAAGTCCAGATGAGAAAATAAACGTTGACGAAGACAAGGAAGATGAATTAGTTATAGCTGACGATCCGATAGAAGATAGAGACGAATCTCACGAAGACACAGTAGATTCAAAGAAAGATCTAGAACGTGAACAAGATGGCGTCGGTGATAAGAGTGAGATTAGGAGAGAGGAATGTAATGAACCATCGTGGCATCCGCATGTTTACGGGAAGCCTCCGAAGAAGCCAACGCCACATACTATAGAGTACATACTAGGCTTGAATAGGAGTAATGAGGAGCCCAGAAGAAACTTGAGTCAGCTGATAAACGTCAAAAGAAATTTCGACGGTAAAAAGTCATACGAAAAAAGTATTCAAGTACAAACTGAAGTTACTGATAGGAAGTTCAATTTAAGTGTACATAAGAATAAGTTACAAGAACAATTGTTGCAAAGGGGAGTGAGGACTTGTGAAAGTGAGTTGGACAAAGTTAATTACGGTTTGAGGTGTGACGACCAGCCGCTGAATTTGTCTGTGCCAAAGTCAAAGGAGTCCGGCTGGAGTTCCACGGACGAAGACAAAGCATGTAAAGGTAAGATTGTGTATTATGTTTTTACACACGACAGGGAATCTCTTCATCTTACTCGATGGCAGCTCAGCTTTCATTTCACTTTATAATAAGTGACGGTGATAAGGCCGATGGTGGAAGCGACCTTCACCTGCACTTCTCAACAACTGAGGAACTGGCTATCTTACCTCTAAGGCGCATAACACATTGCACCGGACACCGCTGCGGTGTACGGAGGGACGAAAACCGCATGCGGCTGCGGCGGCACGGAACCGTGCCACCGTACGGTTTGCTCCGTATCACCGTCCGGAGCTGCGGTGCACGACGCCCCGCATCGCTGCATTATCTATGTCGAGATCTATTACGCGTATGCACGTCCTTTCTACGCAAAAATCCGTACGATACTGCGGCACAGTGTGGCATACCCCGCGGACCGCACCGCATCACCGTCCGGGAGTGCGGTGCCGTCGCGCGCGCCGCACAACCGCACGGGCATGCGGTGTGAGTGTGTTATACCCTGCGGATTTTGTATACAAATTAAGATTCTTCAGTCAAAATTAAAAACCGCAGCGCCGCACCCCGGTGCGGTGTCCGGTGCAATGTGTTATGCGCCTAATTGTCGGATCACAACAATGCTATTAATATTGTGTTTACAATTAAGGCGACAAACTTAGGTCAGACGGTGGTAGCTAGCCAGGAGGGCTCAGAAACCTTACCACCAATCAAACAAAGCAGAAAAACTTCTGCCCTCATGGGAATAGAATCCCGGACCTCCCAATCAACACCCGGAGATTTCAACTACTAGACCACGGAGGCGGTAAATCTAAGTGAATGTGCTTCATTTGGTAAAATCTTTTTTTTTTTTTTTATTGTAACTAAACCTCAATGCTATTATTGCATTGGATTTAAGTAAATAAATGGTATTACAGAAAGGAACTGAAGACAGTGCATACGAAATGGTGGACCGGAATCCAAATTGTCTTACTCCTTGATCAATAAATATTTTAAACGTCTTAATTGTTACACACTGTTTTGTCTTTTTCATTCGAGTCAAACCAGTCGCAACAGAAATAGACTCATTAATTAGGAAGGTATATAGTATAAATCAATGTGTAATTTTAAAATTAGAAGATTTTGTAAGATTTTTGTTGTTGATAAATTTAGACAAAGCTCGTTATTAACTGTTGCAAAGTTATTCGATAGACGGACAGATAGATAAGAGACCATACACAAATATAAGCTATCTCTACCAGACAACCTTCAGGCAGGTCAAACATTATGTGTCCTGGGCGCGTTGGTAGTGTTGTCGCAGTGTGGACCTTACCATAGGGCGCGTATGATAAGGACAGGGAGAACACCGGAGGGTTTTAGTTCTTTCTACTTCTTCCATACGGTAAATGTTAAAAAATCGACGGTTAAGTTTTAATCGCTTGCATAAGTTTTGGTGAATTCCATTCTTAATATTTTAAAGCATATTCCTCCTTTCCTTCATTCCTTTATTCTTCACATAATTTAAACACTCGATCTTCTGATAGCCTCCTTTTGAAATTTCCCACACACTCTTCCCAATATTTCGATCAGTCTTTCACTGTTCGGGTGATTCGACTTTGGAATCGCCCACCTTCTGATATTAGGTGCAAACAAACCCTGCCCCCCTAGCACGTCCACCAAAACACTATACGATAAAGCGGTTTATCGCGGTGAACTGTCAAAATACAATAGGGTTTCGTTGTATTTTGACAGTTCACCGCTATAAATCGCTATATAATATCGTGTTTTGGTGGACGTGCTACGAGGGCTGGATTCATTTAAAAAAGCGTTCATCACCATTTCTTTGAGCTTTGGACCGGGAGCCCCTTATATTATAATGTATGTATATTATAATTGACTCAGTCATTATTATGTACTTAGTAGTATTATTATTGTATATATCTGTAATTAAGTATGTGTAAACAGCTATGTGTTTTTGAAAGAAACATACCCACGTGATCATGTTTGTCCTATCTAAAGGTTGTCTGTTAGAGATAAGGCCGCCTTTTTTGCTGTTTGTGTATGTATTGTTGTTATGTTTTTTAGGGTTCCGTGGCCAAATGGCAAAAAACGGAACCCTTATAGATTCGTCATGTCTGTCTGTCTGTCCGTCTGTATGTCACAGCCACTTTTTTCCGAAACTATAAGAACTATACTGTTGAAACTTGGTAAGTAAGTAGATGTATTATGTGAACCGCCTTAAGATTTTCACACAAAAATAGAAGAGAAGCAATAAATTTTGGAGGTTCCCCATACTTAGAACTGAAACTCAAAATTTTTTTTTCATCAATATGTGGGGTATCTATGGATAGGTCTTCAAAAATGATATTGAGGTTTCTAATATCATTTTTTTATAAACTGAACAGTTTGCGCGAGGAAGTAGTTTTTTTAATACATCATAAATCGTACGGAACCCTTCATGGGCGAGTCCGACTCGCACTTCGCCGGTTTTTTTTACTTAACGCAAAATAAAGTGTTTCTATCTATCATATATTTTTTATATTTGCGAATTTACATTTTCTTAAAAAATACCCCTTCAGCCATAATTCTTTTTTCTTGTATTGATTTATACATTTTTTAATTAGAGCAGATATTTTTAATGAACTTTGCTCCGACAAAAAGAAGTACATATCAAGTAATTAAAGCTCTGAAAAAATTACGTATTCCATAACGTTGTATTCCACAACGTCAACTTTGAACAAAATCTATGACGATTTACCAAATACCATGAGCGAATTTTGCGTAGGCGATACTGAATGGTACAAACAAGATAGCATTCAAAATATGTATCTTTATATGCCTCGGCTCCAGCAAGAGACAATCCATTCAAAATATGTATCTTTATATGCCTCGGCTCCAGCAAGAGACAATCCATTCAAAATATGTATCTTTATATGCCTCGGCTCCAGCAAGAGACAATCCATTCAAAATATGTATATGTATCTTTATATGCCTCGGCTCCAGCAAGAGACAATCCATTCAAAATATGTATATGTATCTTTATATGCCTCGGCTCCAGCAAGAGACAATCCATTCAAAATATGTATCTTTATATGCCTCGGCTCCAGCAAGAGACAATCCATTCAAAATATGTATCTTTATATGCCTCGGCTCCAGCAAGAGACAATCCATTCAAAATATGTATCTTTATATGCCTCGGCTCCAGCAAGAGACAATCCATTCAAAATATGTATCTTTATATGCCTCGGCTCCAGCAAGAGACAATCCATTCAAAATATGTATCTTTATATGCCTCGGCTCCAGCAAGAGACAATCCATTCAAAATATGTATCTTTATATGCCTCGGCTCCAGCAAGAGACAATCCATTCAAAATATGTATCTTTATATGCCTCGGCTCCAGCAAGAGACAATCCATTCAAAATATGTATCTTTATATGCCTCGGCTCCAGCAAGAGACAATCCATTCAAAATATGTATCTTTATATGCCTCGGCTCCAGCAAGAGACAATCCATTCAAAATATGTATCTTTATATGCCTCGGCTCCAGCAAGAGACAATCCATTCAAAATATGTATCTTTATATGCCTCGGCTCCAGCAAGAGACAATCCATTCAAAATATGTATCTTTATATGCCTCGGCTCCAGCAAGAGACAATCCATTCAAAATATGTATCTTTATAAGCCTCGGCTCCAGCAAGAGACAATCCATTCAAAATATGTATCTTTATATGCCTCGGCTCCAGCAAGAGACAATCCATTCAAAATATGTATCTTTATATGCCTCGGCTCCAGCAAGAGACAATCCATTCAAAATATGTATCTTTATATGCCTCGGCTCCAGCAAGAGACAATCCATTCAAAATATGTATCTTTATATGCCTCGGCTCCAGCAAGAGACAATCCATTCAAAATATGTATCTTTATATGCCTCGGCTCCAGCAAGAGACAATCCATTCAAAATATGTATCTTTATATGGCTCGGCTCCAGCAAGAGACAATCCATTCAAATGTCTTAATTGCTTTCAATTCGTCGGCATTTACTAGTTAGAGCGTTAGAAGAATCGATAAATCCTCAGCGGTTTATCAACAGCACCATTACGGCGTTTCAGAGAACCGCATTAACCTATCCGTGCACTTGTCCGTCCGTCTGTCTGCGAACATATTCCTTTCTCAAAACTGCCAATAAAACGGCGTAGCTATTCTAATCTTGCATCGCTGTTGCATCGCTCCCGCATCTGTGTGCTGGCGAGCAAAATAAGTGGTCACTTGTAAACTGTTCCGCAAATGTTTGTTGCAGGATGCAAATACATTGGAATTGGAATGTAATTTCAATATAAGTAATAGGAAACTCGTTCATTTACTTGAAAAGTCTTTTAATTTGTATTTTAATTTGGTTTCCTTTTTTGTTTGTTGACCCAAAAATTGCAAGCTTTTAAAACTTTTTAGTGGTCGCAAATTTGCCTATTGCTTGGTATCCTTTCAAATTTATCACAACTTACTCATACAAGATGATTCCTCTTTCAACATCATGTTATTTAGTTTTGAAGCTATTCCATTACTCCAATGGCTTACTTGTTTTTGCACGCCAGTGTAGATCCGTTTACATCGGGCAAACGAACCATACCAACAGTCTTGACATATCAAACAAATATAGCTCTTATCACAACAGCACACAGTCGATAAAGTTCTTTTCTAAACGTACAAGTTACTTCGCAAGATGTAATTTGAACGTGAAACGTCCAATAAGCTATTGGCCGATGCAGCTGTGGCGTCCATCCGCCAGGGGTGCCAAATTATTTTTAGATTAAAATTTATATGGATTAATACTGTTCGCAGTGTTAATGTCGGTTTATTGCGTCAATCGAAAATGGAACGCGTATATTATACACTGATGAATGATCTACAGTGATTTAGGGTTGCTATCATCTTAGATTGGCCGTTAAGCGTGTTTAAGTGCTTCGCAGTCCGCGAATTGCTATTATTAATTGATAGGAAGCAATTATAACAAGCATTCGCATTAAATTCTTGTCCAGGCTAATTCGCCCTGTTAAATGTTCTCTAGTTAGATATTTATTAGAGCGTGTTAGTTTAATGTGACGATGCCTCATTCATTCTTTTGCCATTCAATGAACTAATATGCGTCTAATATTACGTATCATATTCAGTGAGAGCATTATTGACATCTTAATAAAATGGTAAAAAATCTCAGATACCTCAACTTATTTTTATTATAGAAGATTTTATTATAAAATAAAATTTCGTGGATTATTTACGAAGATATTTCCTTTTTCTTGTTTTACTGCATATTTTGCGAATTTTTAACTCTATGGTCGCGTGCCTGCGAGTACGGTGTTCCGCGTCACGTTTGCACCGCCGATAAAGAGATAAAGGCGATAGAGTTAAGTAAATTTAAAAGCGGCGTGGTTGGAAAAATATTAGTGGAATCGATTATTCTCTTGATTCTGAAACAAACAAATTCCAGGTTTTGCGCAATTTTATTAACACCTTGTAAATGTCTGCTGAGAAGCTTAGTCTTTCCAATTTTTTATATGGTGCGGAAAAATGGACGGTTCGGATGAAAGATCGACGTAAAATTGATGCCCTCGAAATGTGGTGCTGGCGGCGACTGCTGCTTATCCCTTGGACAGCGTTTCGAACCAACATGTCTCTATCTTAGCTGAACATCAAAGAAAGAATACCAGGGATTAGTAGAAGGCAAAAGGTCGCTCGAACGATCTCCTTTTAAAGTTTGTTACATAGACTTCTATGGTTCAGTGTTCTCGTAATGCTGAAGACTGAAGTAAGGATAGGCGCATCGCAGGGGCTGCATTGTCCAGTGCGGATGCACGATTAAGGATAATAATAATAATAATAAATTTATTTAAGGAGGAGGGATATGTCTAGGTATACAAAATGTTTGTCACCTCAATCCATCCCATTGCTGGGCATCGGCCTCTCCTCAGGGCGGTGTTGGGTTTTGTTCCGAGTTTTTAATGTCTTCGCAGAGGTGTGATTAGGTAAACTTTCTAAGTGGCCTCTTACGACATCCAAGGGAAGAAATGGAGCAGCGACTCATTTATTCTATGGACACCACCGCACGTAGAATATTTGTGGGTTACTTAAAAAAAAAATGATGATTAGATTAAAATAGACTTAATCACAATCCATGAATGAATATTATCTAGCTAGATGATTAAAAATTATCACATGACTAAAATCTATAGCTTCCTCTACTGTGCTAATGCTTCCATACATTATCGTGAATAAGGGTTATGTCAGGTATAATAGATTGAAATGTTTATGAAGTTAAATTTAAATCCTATTATAATATTGTTTCATTTGAAGTTTTAATGTTCGGAAGAAAATATTAATACTTACTTCTTCAAAAATTATACCATCTACCATACTATCTTAAGAATCATTGTTAAAATCGGATTAGAGTATGAACAATAGCTAATTATCTACACGAATATCGATTACAGCGAGAAAAGTTGCCTTAATCCAAATTCAAAAATTAATCCAAACCGTGATATTGGCGTGAAAATGTTACATACAGACAGATCGATATAGTTACTTGCGAAAATATGATATTAGTAGCTGCTGCCCGCGACTTCGTCTTCGTGAAAGACAGGTTAATCGCGAGTACGGTCATATCACGTGTTCCTTGGGGAACTCATTAAAATTTCAGATAAAAAGTAGCTTATATCCTTACTCTGGGCTTAAGCTAGGTTTCTCTGTACCAAATTTCATTAAAATTGGTTTAGTGGTTTAGGCGTTAATGAGTAATAGACAGATATACAGAATTACTTGCGCCTTGATAATATTAAACTAGCGGCAAATGTTTTGTTATCATAAGAAAAATACAATATTAAAGGTACCTAGAACAAAAAAATTGTAAATGTAGTAACGTGGCAACCCTAATCCGATAGTATTTGTGACGCATCACTAGCGAGCGATTCACAAAGTGCGCCGCGCGTATCTCTCGCTCTTTATGGTTCAAATTAAAATCGACAATTAATTGCGAACTATGTGCACTATTGTGCACTCATAATATTCAGCTGATTTGTGTAACTACTACTTTCACTTCCTACTTAGTGATTCATTTTATACTCGTTAGGCATTGGTACCTCTCAATTCAGCTGTTATACGTTTCATTGCCGGGCACTGCTTATACAAAAATAAGATTTTTTTATATACGATACTCGTACTAATATAAAAAATCATATTTTAAATATTTTTAAAAAATTATTAATAATTATATTTAACAGGACTGATATTCTTGTTTCTATTTAATGTTGAATTGATTCTTTGTTCTATTTAATGAATTAATGATTGCAATTTAGATAAAAATAATCTAAAGATATATTTTTCAAACATAATATTTTCAATCCTGGATGTATGCATGAAACAGAAAACTTCGGATTCGACCAGTCACAGGAATCTTCTTATCCTATGGTGGTAAAAGTGTAGAATAAATATGGCGGTTTGACAGATTGTCTTTGTCATATTTATGACCCAGATAAAAGCTATCTGACTATAGAAAAATCGACCCTTAGGCCGAAATTAAACGGATCATCAAAAGTGATTCTTTTTAAGTGAATTGTGAATGATGAACAGTGAATTGCGTTGTTTGTATAGCCGAAAGCTTTCATCGCGAAGGCACATTCTGATGAACGTCAATTTAGACATTTCATTTTCGGTCTTTCATCGATGAAGCATCGAAAATGAAAGCAAAAATTAGAAGGATGAATACTTCCGGCTATACAGACAACGCATTTACAGTCATCATTCACAATTCATTGCAAAAATGAATCACTTTTGATGAACTGTCTGATTTCGGCTTTATGGGTGAAATTACGGTAAACTTTTAGTTTGCTCTGCCATTTTCCAGGAGAAAGGGACATTTATTCTATATGCGTCAATTTGGTTGCTTCTAAGCTTTATTTATTAGTTGTAGTATCTAATGTAGTGATTTGTAGATTATTGTTAATACCTGAGCATGTGTCATCACGTAATGAAGTTAAGAAAGTGTTAATTCCTTCAAACTTCAAAGGATACATACATACACTTTGAACCTAATCCTACGCAAACGTAGGACAGTCATATTGCTAGATATCTCCAGAATGTCTTAGGATTCATAAAAAGAAATATATCGATCATCCTCTTATTAGTCAGCTACAGCTTGTTAGCTGTTCTTAGAACTCCCATCTTAGGTCATTAATTAGCGAGCCGATGATATGTATGCTATGTAATTACAAGAAGCGAGTCTTACTTATACATCTATATGAACTTGATCCACATATTATATTCACAAATAAAACGAATGGACTGAAAATAGGAGTTGTAAGTACTTAAAATACTTCTGTATTAAATATCACTACACGTACTTACTGCAATGAAACTTCGTAGAGAGCATGAAGAAAATTGAAGGACAATAATCCGTTAATGGATTATTTTAGTGGATTATAGTCGAATAGGGCAACAGAAGACAGATAGGTATTATTAGTAATAATTTGCCAACGTAAAGAGGTGTTGACGTCATTTGTTGTTACGTTTTTATTCGCCGAGATTATAATTATGTACTTTTCTCGTCAATGAGAGCAAAATAAATGTTAATTTTAAATGTTATTTCGTAAAAATATGCACACATTACATTACTCGTTAAAAACTTTTATTAATTAAATTATGTGCAATTTATTATTAACGCACCGGGAAATATTATAATATTTCAGAGTTTCAAACTTCTCACGCCGCGGTAGGGTTAACAAGGAGAAATTATCAACTTTCCAGCGCAGAACTACACACAATCGGACTGTTTGCGGTGGCAGCCCTACTTCGATTGTAACTGTCTGCAGTTCGCTAAATGCGACGGGTTAATTCGTCGTGCCCCTTTGCTCGTGTTTAGACTAGCCACAGGATAATAATCCCGATCTGTACAGCTTTGACATTCCACCTCGTTATTTTGAATTCGGAATGTCTATTATGCTCGGTTGGAGAGTCGCAGACTTCGGAGCGAAGGGTTAGTTATTTGTTGTCTGTGCCGTTTGTTTTTCTTAAAGTAAAAGAAAAGGAAACCCTTATGGCACTCTTCATTATCATGGTAATCGTTTGAGATTCTTTTAAATGTATACTATTGGTCGTAAATATTACTTACAGCTAACCACTGGGTTTTTAGAATCAAAACGATTTATTTGTTCGTTCGAATTATGCAGGACTAGCTAGACAATAATCTAAATATCTAAATAATAATTTTTTGAGAAAAATTTCATTTTTAACAGAAAATATTTTTTCATCCCCCCATCTCGGAAAGAGTATTTTTGCTATTCGACATCTGACCGCCAAAGCCGTTTTTATCCGCTTGAGGTTAAAGTAAATTTGAATTTAGAACATCGCGTGCTAGGTATGTGATTTCAAAACATCATTAAACCTATTTACTTCCATCTCCATGGTGCCGAATATATCATACAACTTTTTTTTAATTTGTTAAACACTCAGACTCTGCACCTCCTCAGGTGTACCTACTTTTGTTTTTAATTTGCTTTGCGCGCGCCATTATGTTTTGACGACGTATTGGTATAAATAAGAAACTTGAAAACAAGTACAATAGGCTAGTTGACTGTTGAATATAGTAAAACTGTATATGGAACGAGACAATAGAACAAGAATATAGAATTACCTCTTCAAATACTCCAGGAAATCTGTGGATTAGACGTACCCAGTGATATAGACATGCGAAATATTTGGTTAACACTCGCTTAAAGTAATCCTGTAACTATCTACTGAAACTCAAATGTATTTTTGCGAAAATCACATTAATGGAAGTACTATAACTGAATAACTCAATCTGTGTAGGTACTTCAGTTTCAACTTAAACAAAATAGAAGTTTTTAGGTTGTATGTAAAATCAAATCTGTATGTAAATTAATTAAATTTTTATCTTTCAGTTAGAATGAAAACTGACTGCAGCCGACCAACCAAATTTTAACTTGACCAGAAAACTGAGAGAAAACTTGACCATTCACGCCTTTTTGATTTAATCTAAGTTATACACTGACACTAGATGATGTTTCAAAGAAAAGAATATGTACTTATGTCCAATTGAATAATTATGTAATTGAATATTAATTAAAAAGTATGTAATACAAACAAAAATATCAAAGTTTCATAATGAATATATATTTATCTAAACAACTTTTACTTGAATTTACTGAGTACCTAATTAAAATTTGTTGCTTTCAGTGGTTACTTAATGAGAACTATTGTGTACTAACCTGTTCTCCTCTTGACAACGAGATTGATAAGGCAGTAAAAGTTGTGCAACATAATACAAAGCAGTGCATGCTCAGCCACAACATCAAAATGTGACCCGTCAACTAGAACAACATTATGCCAACAAAATAACTCAAGTATTCATATACCAAAGCACCATAGAAGTAAATAGGTCCAGTTTGGTAAAACTGAAAGATGTTATAACTTCAATGATTAATCCTGCTGGCCACCATGGCTGGTAAATTTCAGAACAGCTTACGCAAGAATATGCAAGTTATCCATTTTAAAGCCGTATACAATTATATTAAATGTGATTGCTGTGTTGTCAGCCTGTGCTCTTCTTAATTTCTTAAGAAGGGTCTTGCCCTTCTTATTAAATAAATAATATAAAGAAATTTTTTTTCTTTACTTTATACATAACTAACATCTACAGATGACATAATAAATTTTTGTACTACATTAGTCATTATGTTCTTCACTAAAAAAATGTTCTATGTTTATTTGACAATAATGTCTTGTAAAGGTTTAAGTTGAATCAAAATATTTTAATTTGAAATACATGTGTTTTATTTTTCCGTTACACCTTAAAAGATTTATAATATTTTATAGGTTTGTTGCTCATATTTATCATTGTTACTCAAATATATTAAATGTTCCAAAAGTACAAATAGGTTGAATAGAGTTAGATCAAATTTATTAATTTGTATATATTGCCTTAAGGTCCCAGGTAATAAAAGTCAAAATAATAGTAGTGATTTATTATGAAGTAATACTTTCATATAATTTAGGAAAAATGTAGTATAGTTTCCAAAATGGCACTATTTGATCAATAAGTTTTTTGACATACAGATTGTTAGAACAAATACCTATTATAGCTAATATTGTCACCTTTTGAGTGTTTTCAAAATTACATACTGCTAGCAACACAAAAGTATATAAGTTTTGCTTTAGCACAAAATATCTGCATCTATACTTGAGTTAAGCATACTGTTCACAGTTTTCCGTCTTTGATAATTAACATTTTCTTCAGTAAAAGAGTATGACAATTTTGTATTAATCTAATTTTATGGATACCGTTTGTTGAATAGACTATTACAGGGTATTAATCAGAAATGAGGTCACATTTTGCAAATTTCAACCCAAATCTTCATCTTTCAACTTTTATCCACATTTCATTATACTCGTAGGTGTCTGCAAGATTTCCCACCAAAAATCTTCCCAACAAAAGAACCATCATGTGTTATGCACTGGCTGACTTTATAGCACATGGAAGCTGTTATTGTTTATAACGAAGCTCGAACTAAATAGCACTTCTGTATTGATGATTTGTGGTTTAGTTTTCTATGCACTTTATTATTTCTTCATTGAAGAGGTCTTTTATTTTTTAAGAAATATGTCACAATCTATGTCTGTGAATGTATATATATTTTTCCTCCCAGTAATTTTCTTCATGCTTGACAAATGAACAACTGCCAATCTTTCTCTTTTTATGTTCATTTACAAATTCTTGCAGTACTACACTGGTATTTGACACATGATCCTGATGTTTTCTTTTCAACATTTCTCTTGAAGTAAATACTTTTAGTGTTTATTTGACTTTTGAGAGATAGAATTCTATCCAATAGCATTCAACTGCTGTACAAAATAGCTCCTCACTGTGATGGTGCAACCACACCAAAAATGCATGTTTGCAACTCTCTTCTGCCGCGTGACAATCTTGACAAGTACACTTGTAACCTGTTCTTCATTATAACAGTATTGAAACTGTACTTATATTGTTTAGAGCGATACACAAAGAATTTCTTGACCATCAATCTGTCGATTTTCGGAAGATTTGTACTACTATCTGCTCTCACAAATCCAACATCAATGGTTGATTTTGCTATTAATACAAATAATTTACGATATTTACACATATAATAACGGAGATTTGGACGATTTTTTGCCAGTTTTAGGAAAGAATAGTGCAAATCGACGAGTTGTTGAATCAAATTTGACATTTCTTTGTTTACTATATGAGTGACGTCACGGCCCTGACCACAGGATATCAAAGCGTTTACGGCGTGAGATAAAAAAAGATTATTTCTAGCATTTTCAAATTAAAATTTTACAGCAATCATTCATTGTTATTTATTAAAATCGGTATATTGTGGAACCTTATGCCAAATACTGTTAGAAATAAACAATATTTTAATATTTTTTAATATAAGTCAACTACCCTATTAAACGTATTATTTGACATACATAATATAAATATTTTTCTGTAATACTTACCTATCATAATGTTGTAGTAAATCCTAAACTGAAATAAAATTATCTTGTGATTGTAAATGTTTTATTTTGCATTTAGTCATTTCCTCGCTGACGGGGGATGAAAAGTTACATGTTGCACTCGAGTGCAAAGATTTTTCACCTTGTGCTCTTTTGATTCCCTCGCTAATGCTCAGGATTCTAAATTTTGAATCACTCGCTGCGCTCGTGACTCAATTTTAGAATCCTTTGCTTGCTCGGTCATCAAAGTTGAGCACGCGATTAAAAAGCAACTTTGCACTCATGTATAACAAATAACTATTTTTCTTTCAATTGAAGTACTTACATACATCCAAATCACAACTTATTCCCTATGTCTAAACAGAGATAATAATTTTCATTAATATCATATACGCTCCCGTAGGCTAAGAATGTTCTTGACCTGACTCTTAAGAACGTTCTTGGTATGATAAATGTTCGCTTGTCTAGTTCCCTTGCTAACTTAACTTACCCATTTGCATTTTTGTACTTGACTTGTAAATTTTGTTTCGACATACTAGTTTGAGAGTCCATATACAAGTTATATAGGTACTGGGAAAGTGGCGGAAGTAATAAATTAATGTATTTAATTCATTGGCAATTTTAAATTTTCGTACAAAATGGCTTTATAAAATTTCGGCAGCGTAGGTATGTGTTTTAATGTAAAAAACCGGCCAAGTGCGAGATGGACGGACAGTATACAAGTTCGATTATTTTTTACATCTAAAAGAGACCACAGTCATCAGCGCTCGATTTCTAATGATTTTTATGTCGTTTTCGACAAAAATCAGCATAATATTACAACGAACATCAATATCAGTTTGAATTTCATCAAAAACAACCCCCTTACCATGATCGCCCAAAACAACATTAAAACCGCACTGAGAGCAGACCAGGTGGGTTATTGTCTAAAAAAAATCTATCACGATCGCTTATAATTTGACGGTCATTGCGCCGTGAACATAAGACTCTGTGCCGACTTCTTTTTATAAAGGAGAAATCGATGGACTGCAACTGTCAAATTCTAAGCGATAGTCTCTACTGGAGGGAGACTCTGTACCAGGGTCGTCTGCTTAGGTACCTCCGTCTTACCTATTTCTGCCGCAAAGCAGCAGTGCTTGCATTGCTGTGTTCCGGTTTGAAGGGTAAGATATGGCAGTGAAATTACTGGGTACTGTGACTTTACATCTTGTGTCACAAGTTGGCAACGTACACTGTGGTTCTTGTGGGGGTTGCAGTTTTGCTGCGAATCTCACAAGAGCCACATGTATTATAGGTGACTGTTACTACTTACCATCAGGTGGGTAGTTTGCTTGTTTGCCAACTTTCTGCAATAGAAAAAAAAAGATTTTTTCTTAGACAATAACCCCCCAGGATGGCGTTTTCGGTGTCACTATTTCAATATTGTTTCAAGTTTTCAACCTTGTTCTAAAGCGATCATGGTAAGAGCCCTAGGGCCTTACCATCTTTTTTATATACTTTCTACATTACGTACGACATGCTTTAATAGATTGGAATAAAAAGACATCAAGGAATTAACTTACAGATATACCTAGAGATACCTTCATCAACTCATCTTCAGGTTAATTAAGCACAAAATCGAACACCACCAAAAATGTATCCCTTCATCATTACTCAAGGCGCTGAAGCTTAATCAGAAAGCTGTTAATGCGCAGGGCCCCGTCAAAGTCATCGGCGATTAACCCCTCAACTGAAACGGGCAGAGTGTCAACGCTTATTTGCGCTGGCGAACGACTGGCAATAAATAAACTGTGTCCACGCAGAACCAATAAGCTTAGGACTATATTCGGATAATGTGCGTGCGATTTAAGGGTTTGCTCGACTCCGCATACTAAGATTACTTTGTAATGTGCTGAGGAGCTCGCTAGCGTGATGGTTCGAACGCTTCGGTTTCGATATTGAAAACAAAGCAACCTTCGCCATTGTTGGTCCTTGGATGGGTGACCAAAATATAAAAATGTTAGTTGCATTGTTGTGTTCCGGAAATTAGAGGTACGATAGCTAGTTCCTCGGTAGTTGAGGAGTCCAGGTGAAGCTCGCTTCCTCTTCGGCCTTATCGTCACTTATACCATCAGGTGAGATGAAGGCCAAGAGCTTCCCTGCCGTATGTAAATAGAGGCACTGGGTGGCTAGAATTAGTGTTTCCTTTCTCAGCATCAAAAGCCAATTTAGGCGAAATAGGGCTAGAGATCCTAATGGCATGACGAGTAGTAAGGTCTTAGGGTGCTGGTTTATCATAATCATCGTCAAAAATCTTTTTTTTGGAGGTAGGTGGCACGACCTCTGACCAAAAAAAAAACAAAATGAGCAAAACTAGAGATCTTATTCTGTCATCTAACCCGAAATCCCTACGTGGCCCAGGGTGCGAGATCTCAGTGGAACGGACAGATATTATGGACGAACGGCTGGAAAGATGAATACATAATCGTAACCAATGTTTGGGTAACACTAAAAAATATTGGGCGCGCTTCTGCGACGTTCTGCAGAAAGAGACTGTAGTAGATATTTCGGTTTCCATTTGGGTGGCAGCCCTGAAACGGTTCAGTACGAGACGCGGGCACCTATTCTAGTAATTGAGGCTTGTTCAATTTATTATTACTTTCATATTAATATCAACAGAACAGACTACTTTGTTACCGTTTTGCTCATCTTACCCGTAATAACAGATGATCGATGGATTCTCGGAATGAGCGTCGACTAACATAAGAATCTTTTTTCTTAGTGCTTATTAAATAAAGTACGCTTTACTTATGTGTAATTGTGATGCATATGATGTATTTAATGCGTATGTGAGCCATATAAATATAGTTTCATAATACTTATTTCATAATACATATATGAAAATTTACTTGGGTTTATAAATAAAAAAAACATATTCTGTAAAGGAAATAAATAACTCTTTGCAAACATTTGCATCTCTGTTATGTGTGAACAACAATGCTTTTTGAAATTTTCAAATTAAAGTTCTTTATTGTGTAAAGTGAAGTAGTTGTTAGTTGATAAAGTAGTTAATAAAATCAGCAAATACGCATTTAGCGAATTACATGGAAATATTAATTATACATTTGGCTTATAAAGATTGCGTTGTTATGTTATGCGTGAATTTTGATTCAACATTACAATTTTTTTAATAATTTACGGCCAAAGAATGGCGTTGGTTGCGACAAAACCATCAGTTCTTTGACTACAACACCCATGATACTGAGCAGGATTCATTTTTCAAATTTACAACCGAACATCTAAAAATACCCATTTAACTGCTCACCCGAGACCCAATTTTAATGTGTGCAGTACTTACGGAGTGCGGGCCGCCTGGGATCTGTCGGATCTTTAATCTTTCTTCACGATTTACTCTACCGTATAGATGGTAGTAAATAATTGTACAGACAGTGCTTCTGTGAAGACGTATTAAAATTTAATGGGACTCGCGATATATCGCTGACTGAACATCTAATTTGGTGTGTTAATGGCAAAAAAGCTATTATCTAGTGCGGCGAAGTAAAAGAAGTCACAGAAGTGTGACTTCAGATTTGGCTGCGCAGACGTTGCCCTTTGACTTTTCGGAATGCGAATATCTTTTGCATTTCGAAAAGTTTTGGCCTCCAGCTCACCTGATGATAAGTGATGATAAGGCTGAAGTCGGAAGTGAGCTTCACCTGGATTCCTCAACAGCTGATGAACTGGCTATTATCTTACCTTTAATAGTCTGAACACAACAATGTTATAAATATTGTTATAATAGCGACAAACTTAAGGAAGACGGTGGTAGCTAGTTAGCACCAACCTACCCAAGCAGAAAATCTTCTGCCCTCACGGGGAAGCCCGGATCTTCAGCTCCATAGTGGTTGGTGTCAAGCAGAAGACCACAGAGGCGGTTATAAAATATCTACAAAAGGAATAGAGTGATCAGCTTAAGTATCAGTAGATTTGGATACGACAAGATATTTTTAAGTGATTAACGTTTTCGAAATAAATCTAATAATTCGAATTGACTTATATATGAATGACTTAATTAGATTTAATCTAGTTTAATTAATTTGATACAATTTAATTTTATTTGATTTTAATATTTCGTTTTATTCTTTGGCATTCTAATCAATCTATTGACATTTCGTTTACATACTTAATTCGGTCTCGCGCCCACTCATAACCAAAAATCTCATAACCAATACGTAAAGGTCCCACTCATAACTGCTGATGTGAGAAGACGAAACTCATAACCAACACAACTACACAATTATGTACAGTCGCTTTAATAATTATTAACAACATTAACAATAAAAGGTGAATAATATTTTAAATCAAAGTAAAATGCTTGGTATAAAAGAGATGTAAAGAGGCATCTTGCAGGTCGGCAAGGTGAGGGTGGCTATTGCGGTGTGTAATCTCTCTTCCGCATTATAATTAGACAGCACAAACAATACAGAAGACAAAATGTATTTTTTTTTACAAAATATTAAACCGACTTCAAAAACACCTAAAGTTATAAATAATATAAGGATACAAACAACATCACAGTTTTATATTGAAGGCCGTGCCAAATTTTAACTTGTACTTATATTTTTTAAGATTTTCCAGGTCCGATTGCTTGGCACCGACTTTAATATAAAACTGTGATGTTGTTTGTATTCTTATATTATTTATGACTTTTTGGTGTATTTGAAGTCGGTTTTATTTTTTTTTAACAAAAATTCTTTTCAATCTTTTTAGTTAATTTAAAATACCTAAATCTTATTCTAAATGTAACAAATACTTTTCTGAAAACCGCATCAAAATCGATTCAGCTAAACACGAGATAATCGCGGACAAACATACAGGTCAAATTGAGAACCTTCTTTTTTTTTAACCGACTTTGAAAAAGGAAGAGGTTCTATGTTCGACTGTATCTATATTTTTTAAGTCCGTTAAAAAGGATCTGCTTATTTCATAAATGAAATTTCTTCCAGCAGACCTGCGAAAGGAGAAATTGTAATATGTTAGAATTAGCGTGTATAGCAGCTTAGAAGGCGATCAAATAGTAAAAAATATATAAAATTAAAACCATACTATATAACATACTAAATAAAAAATATGTAGAAATACCTATTACACAAATAATATGAATATTATTAAATGTTTATATATCATAATTAGGATTTGGATAGATAGTATTCCCTTATGCGGCGCTTGAAAGAGTGGATGAGATGTAGCTATCAGGACAAATTAATTCTCAATCACTTCTCAATATTGTTATTTTTGTTGAAGATGTCACGGAGAGAAACTATTCATGCCTTCCTCGCACTAAGATTTGTTTAGTGCTTACCCGTGGTACTACCGTTGGTACTACTGTTAGTATAGTACTACGGGTATTTTTTGTTGCCTGATCCCGGATTTGGTGACAATGAGACTAATCGAGAACTTATACCTCCTCAATCAAAAAAAGAATTTTCCAAATCGGTTAATAAATGACAGAGCTGCAAAGTTATGAGGTAGCAAACTTAGAAAAAGAACATACAATGGAAATGATAAAGTCCCCCTTTTTGTGAAGTCGGTTAAAAAATCAAATGACTCGAAATTGAAAGTTGCTTTTAAAATAGTCGTAGTTTTATTAAAGCGTTCCTTAATTTCTTCAAAATAATATAAATATTAAAACTGATAGTTACCCACATGGTATTCTTTGATTGTCAAAGATAATAAGTAGTACTACCGGACACGTGAGTAGTACCACGGGTAAGGACTGGATTTTTTGTGTATTGCGTCTTGAAATGACAGTTAAGACTGTGTTGCCGTTTGTACTGTAACTAAATATTTCTTTTTAGTATGAAATAATAAAACAAAAAGTACCTTTTATATAATAGTAAGCAAGCACTATTGGTCTCAAATGTACTTTAAAGTAGTTCACAGTTTAGGCATTTGCTTTTTTTTATGTTCGGTTATGAGTTACTCCTCTAAATTAAATATTTTATAAGTTTAAAATAAATTTCATAACCATGGTTATGAGTGGGTCCTCAAGTCAGTTATGAGTCGCCACATTTTATTACAGTTATGAGTTTCTGGTTATGAGTGGGCGCGAGACCCTTAATTCATTCACATTAATATTATTTATTGACGCTTGTTTAATTTATTATAATTTATTCAATCTGTTTATGTTCCATGTAATTAGGCACTTTACAATAACACGTCTTCATAATAATGTAACTAAATAATTTATTTGATAGGATTTCGATTCATAATTATTTTTCAATACATACAAGAACAAGGAAATCTAGCTAGTAAAATTAAATGTCTGCCCTTCTCTATTCATATTTAATTGCAACTCCTTAAGGCGCATAGTGCTCCCAATGACCTTGCGTCGATCGTCCCGCACTGATTACATAGGAGTGAGTGAGTGAGAGCGAGGGGAATATTTAAGCAAACCTTTACGCGTAAGATGAATTATTTCAATAAAAAATTAATAAAGGCGAATAAGAAAAATCTAAAAAGACCATCCCCTAGAATATTGTTCACTTTATTTATTGAAATCAAAAGTATATGATTTAACCTAATATTTACGAAGCGATTAGGTTTACAGTTTTAAAATCGAGGCATGTTTGGTTCACATTTTAACCAAGTTTTAATAAATTTATCAAAAAATTAAAAAGACCATCCTCTAAAGAATGCTTTGAATAATAACATATCTTTTATAAAGATTTTTTATTCAATATTTATGAAGAGAACCAGTTTTTTCTGCAGTGATTTTTTATGATTGACGTTACTATGCGTGTGTAACTTCATCTCACACTTGTAATGCAATATATCTATACTAATATTATAAAGCTGAAGAGTTTGTTTGTTTGTTTGCTTGAGCGCGCTAATTTCAGGAACTACTGGTCCGATTTGAAAAATTCTTTCAGTGTTAGATAGCCCATTTATCGAGGAAGGCTATAGGCTATATATCATCACGCTAAGACCAATAGGAGCGGAGCACCAATTAAGAATGTTTCAAAATCGGGGGATTTTTTTCCCTATTGAGAGCTTCCGCTGCGTGCGCTGCGTAAACGGTTAGTTTCGCAAAAATCATGTATGACAGAATTATTCCCCTTTAAAAGTTCTAAAAAAAAGTCCGTGACAGCATATGTCTATCTTTTAAGGTTAGTTCACTATAACCTTTTTTATGCTAACCAAATTTGTTCTAAAATAATGCATTATTTGGGAAGGTGTTTTTATAAACATGATATTAATTCTTATCCAAATAAATACATTATTCATCACAAGTATTTAATTTAAAACAAAATTGCCCTTTAAATCATTCGATTTAAATGAATATCTTAGGAGATATCGCAGTTTTAAAATAACATCACAGCAAAATAATGATCGAGTACTGCACGCACAATGTGCAAAGCCGGCGGGCAGTCATGACGGGGAAGGGCGGTGGCCCCAGTTAGCTATCTACTTCTGCGGGAAGGAAACAAAACTAAAAATATAGTGTACGCACTTTAAAATAACATTAGTTTAGTTTTTTTGAGAATAACCTACAATCTACATGATATAAGATTATAAGACCCAGTACTTACTCAGCTATATAAACAAAGTCGCGGGTTAAAGTTAGCGTTAGCCCAAAGTAACTATTCCACGCGGACGAAGTCGCGGGCGGAAGCTAGTAAAGAAATAAATAGAAATAGTGTATGGGAACGACATTCGCTGTTCAAAAGCTATCAGAAGCTAATGTTATTATCATAGCATTATGACTGTCCTTTCGTCACAAATAAACGTCAACGCTTAATGGCTCCCGACGCATTGACTTCCGTCTGCACTTTTTGCACAGACTACTGAATCAAATAGTTTCTAATGAATATGAAGATGATATTCAGATCTATGCAGATTTATTTGGATTTATAACATTTTTTGTTACACGTTTTTGGAATCATATTGTCTTAAGAATAAATATATCTTCGTTTGTCTTATAACAATAATTTTCGTTTAACTTGATTTCTGTGAATGAAAGAATGTCATTGTTTTTGTATAATATTAAGGATTCCAGTCAAACATGTTGTTAGTTGGCACCAAAGAAAAAAAAAAGATTTCAAGCCTCACCCACACTGAGAGCAAAAATTTGGTATAATATATAATAATGATAGAATTTGATAAAAGTAATTCCAAGCCAGAAGCTTGCCAATTAGGACGTGCAACCGCGCCACCACCTGCGCAGTGATTTATTCTTCCTCTGCGTATGTTTGTTTGGCCGACTAATGTCGGCCGAAATCGGCCAACAGCCATAATCATTAATACCTCGTTTATCACTCAAGTTGGGTTTCTTTATGAGTTTCAAATGCCGAGTGAGCAAGTGCAAGTGCGGAATAGAAAACATAATAAGTATTACACACGAACCCGAAAAAATGATATTTTTTTTATAAGTATTACATAGTAGACGACACGTTTAGCGCAGAGGTCGAGTGATCACCTACTGCGCAACGGGTCGCGGGTTCGATTCCCGTACGGGACAAATGTTTTGTATGGCCTACAGAAATTTGTTCCGGTCTGGGCGTATGTGCATGTGATATTCTATGTTTGTAACTGCACCCACGACACAGGAGAAAATCGTAGTGTGGGGTGACGTTTTTTTTTTAAAAAATACATTCACGATCAATAATAAATACCTACACAACGTACGCAAGTTGAATAGTGACATTGGATGCGCAATTGCGCAGACACACTTTTGGGTCAAAATCACTTGGGAGTTGCGGGTCACCACAGCAACGAGGCAAATTTAACAGTAGCACTTATACAAGTTTATTTTTTAACTAGCTGTGCCCGCGACTTCGTCCGCGTGGAACAGTAACTCTTAACAAAAAGTAGCCTATGTTATACCTTATATAATTAGCTATCTATTAATGAAAGTCCCGTCAAGATCGGTCCAGCCGTTCCGGAGATTAGCGGGAACAAACAGACAGACAGACAATTTTTTTTAAATTGTGTTTTTGTTATTGGTACCCGATAAACATTCATACCCATTTAGTAAAAACTTGCTATTTCGACATTACAAACAGGCACTTCAATTTTATTTATTTGTATAGATTACCAAAAAAATTTTGTGTGCTTGTTCAGACAAGCTAACTGAACAACTTTCACCACGGGACCATCTTATTAATCGTAAAAAAAAATCAGCTGTTCCATACATCTAGGTTCAGTGAATGGTGAACATTTGTATGGAACAGCTGATTTTTTTTCCAATTCTTTGTTGGTCCCATAGTGAAAGTTGTTCAGTTAGCTTGTCTGAACAAGCACACAACATTTTTTTGGTAATCTATACAAATAAATAAAAAAATACAAATAAATAAAATTGAAGTGTCTGTTTGTAATGTCAAAATAACAAGTTTTTACAGGGTAATTTTTAAACCATCAACAACCTCCCAGGGGCTGATTCTAGTGCTCAGATGCAACAACTTTTTGTATGGGACCAACATCGAAATCGCAAAAAAAAACCACTTCTCGATACAAACTAGGTTAGCTGATCGAGACTTTAGTATGGGAAAGTGGATTTTTTTTGCGATTTCGATGTTGGTCCCATACAAAAAGTTGTTGCATCTGAGCACTAGAATCAGCCCCTGGGAGGTTGTTGATGGTTTAAAAATTGTCCTGTATACTTCTCCGAATCGCGGGGCAAACTTCAAGAGCCAAGCTCGTAAATTTATTCACTCCAAGTTGAGCAGCCTATTAAACCAATCTAGTGATGGTTGATTTTATAGTCATTGTAATAACTACTATCCATACTACATATACTTTTGATATCTACTATTATATTTTTGACATCTACTTTTAACCTATAAAAATATCGTGTCAGTGTTTGTTATCGAACGCCTCTGAAACGGCTCGATCGTTTTTATTACATTTTTGTGTTTATTTCGTAGGTCTAAGGATGGCCCTCTCCAGATTTTTTTGTAATTTTTTTTATCAAAAACACTTATAAACCTAAATTTTCACCCTTCTTGTAGCGATCTTATAGCGATATTAGTATTTTACTGGCGAAACGTAGTTCGTAAACTTCGTAGGTAAGCGTAGTGTGCGAGTTTAGATCAACCTTTGTCGCACATAATTATGCCCGCGCCGCACGCGCCGAACGCGCCGTACGAGCCGCATTTTTGGAATTCGTTTTATGAAATTATATGAAACCTCGCATATTCAGCCCGCACCGTATGCGCCGAATTTGCGATGCGACAGGTGTTCGAGTATTGACAAACGCATGCTGATAACTTCATATAATGCGGTGCGTACGGCGCGTGCGGATATATTATGTGCGTTTAGCTGTATTCTTTTTGTTGCTTCTAATAGAGCTGAAATAATAAGCTAAGATATGGTGAAATTTGAAATTTTTGTCATGTTGAAAAATCTATAAGTAACAGTCTTTGTAATAATCTATGCAAGCGCAATAATACCTACTAATGGTAAAATTGTCGAATTTTCTTTACAGCTCTTAAAATAATACACCTCTACTTTCTGTCATTTGAACCTCAAAGACGTCTGACTCTACTTTCTGTCATTTGAACCTTAGAAAAATAATTTGAACACCTTAAAATCATTTCGTATCATGCTCATTACGAATAAAACAATTCGATATCAAAGTACATAAACTAATAAACGCATCGATTAATATAAGTACTTAGCAACATCAAAAGCATCGGAGCACATATAAATCACCGTCCTCCCTATTAGCACCTATTTTTGCCTAATTTTATCGCTGTTCGAGAACCAACAAATCGTACGCGCACAGTTTAGATCTGTAAACATGTAGTATATCAGTCGGGGTATAATTATATGTGATAGCAATTAATTTGGTCCTTTAGGCCCTCGGTGGCAATTAAAATAGTTGGCCGCGCGCGCTGGCCGGGTTTGGATGGGAGTACGTCATCGCTTTTCATTCAGATTTATTTTGAATTATGAGTGAGTGCAAATGGTAGTGCCAAAACTGCCAAAGAATGATTTTCATTACTCTAATTTTCAAGGAGTCAGATTTTGTACGCCACGCCTCTTTCCCACGGGGGTACCTAGTAATAAATTAAACGCTAAGGCATAAGAGTATGACATAAAATTAAATACAAGACTAAACAAAATCTTAAAATACTTATAAAGTCAAATCTGAGACAAGAACTAAAATTTTAAGCCATATATATGGTGTGTAGTTCATAGGATTTTTGTTACAACATAAATCCTGTGAACCCATTAAGGAGCAAGTACGAATCGAAGAATCGATATAGTACGATAGTTTTAATGAGTCATATTTTAAAACTCCTCAATAAAAAAATAATTTCATCAAAATAATATTTAATCATTAATATTTTAAAAGTAGAACAAGTGACCAATTTTGGCTTAACAAAGTACAAAAGGGATCAGTACAGTTGAAAGTTTTTCCTCGCGGCCGGTAAGTGCTCGGTGGGCGTCAACACGGTATGTTGGAGACGTGTTTGACGGGTTCGAGTTCCTCCCGAGACGAATTTGTTTTGATTTATTTTCATATTTCTTCAAATTATTTAGCATCCTTTTCAAGTTTTAATTTGACAACAAAAATGTCCCCTCTCAAGTTCCAAGCTCTACATTAAATTCTTCCTATTCAATTTAGCGATTTAGCGGTTAAAACGGAACAGATACCTGGTTTTTCATTAAATTTTAACGCTAACATCAAATGTTAACCATATTTTGCGTTTATTTGAAGAAATGTTAACATTTTTAACCGCGCTATATTTCAAAAAAGGAACTTAACCTACAATTCAAGATATTGTATAAATGGAACGCATTACACCCCTACCCCTGCTAGCGTCAAAAGCTAATGAAACGCGATGATGCTACAAAGGTTGAAAATGCTGCAAACCTGCGCTTAAACGGAACACGCATATAGAACCACATTCCGAATCAGCAAAGGATGCAATTTCATAATCGTTTTAAGGTGCAGTCATTAGTACGCCGAACAATTATAAAGTCTTCATTGGTTGGTGTCAATTATGGGGCTGCAATGTGTTTGCTGTCAATTCAAAAGTTGTTTAGTGCAAAACCATTTGCTTGTGTACGGGCAGTGGACAGTCAAAAGATTGCGGTATGTCAATTTTGCGGTTGGTCGATAAATCGATTAATTCGATTGTGTCAGTCATCGGACTTCGATTAATCGAGTGTTTGTTTAATGTCGGCAAAACTCGTTATGTCATTGATACTGTCGTCAGTTTTTATTAGAGTTCTGTACATGATAAAGTACCTAGCAGCTTTTCTGCAATATAGCTGTCAGATAATAGATAACGAAAATAGTTTTGATGTTTGCTTAGTGATATACACGGTTATTTTGTTATCACCATAGAAAATTTAAGGGACGCTTCAGGACACACCCATTAATATATAAAAAATAAAAAATGAAATAAAAAATTATTTTTTTTTAAATCAAAAAATCTCTAAAAATGCTGCTCTCAACTCATTTTTTGTAGCAGCATTTTTTGTATTTTTTTGAAAATTAATAAAAAATCAAGTAAGCGAGTTATTTTTTTATTCATATTTAAATCATTCTAATACCATGTCGTGAAGCGTCCCTTAAATTTTCCAAAAAAAAATCAGGCGAAGGCGGGCATTCGCTCAAGCGATGCCCGTCTAATGACCCTGCCGTGGAGGCCTGCGTGCACGGTTGGCCCCGTGCACGCCGCCGTAAGGCCCTCCGTCTGGGGATTGCCCTGGTGTTCTCGGGCAATCCCCCCTTGGCGATAGCCTGACCGGTTGGTCGGGCTTGCCCGGGCGCGTGGGTAGTGGAGTCGCATTGTGGACCTTACCTAGCGCGCCCCTAAGGGCAGGGAGAACACCGGGGGGTTTTAGTGGGTAGGCCTGGCACTCTGCCGGGAGAGCCCCACACACGCTCGCCGTCTAGCTAACAGCGGGTACGGTGCGGTTACGCATTTCCCCCCGAGAAAAAAAAAAGGGTGATAAAAAAATAACCGTGTATAATTTCCACTGAAAATTAGATAAAGTTGTTCGTTCATTAAGGAAGGTAATAAATATAGATTAACGAATCATGTGAAATTATAAAAAACCGGCCAAGAGCGAGTCGGATTTCCGCACGAAGGGTCCCGTACCATTATATATACAACATTAGACACTTATTTTTATTTGAATTAAGTATGTATTTATATTTAAAGTGAATATAAGTCTAAATATTCTGTGAATATTTCAAGTGTCTACCTGTTGTCGTTATTAATATCGGGAAAAACGACAAAAAATCACGTTTGTTGCATGGGGGCCCCCCTTAAATATTTATTTTATTATGTTTTTAGTATTTGTTGTTATAGCGGCAGCAGAAATACATCATCTGTCACGGTTCATGAAATACAGTCTGGTGACAGACAGACGGATAGCGGAGTCTTAGTAATAGGGCCCCGTTTTTACCCTTTGAGTACGAAACCCTAAAAAATAGTACGGAACGCACTTGAATGGTTTTTATTTTTTTATTCATCACCGACCAACCTTCTGTTTTACGCAACATGCAGTCTACTGTCAAGTGTTAGACTTTACTGTGTTTGTGGTAGGCGAGCCATAATGTTTGACAGATTTACAATGCACTGTAAAGATCCGCCCGTCCGTTTGATTTAGTGGGCACTTCTTAATTAATGCCACGACGGCTTATTTTATTCCCCCCTCTGTGTTTGTTCGTTTGTTTGACCCGGATCGGGATAATTGGCGTAAAGTGTTGTGAGGTTGCATAATTGGGGTTGAATAAAGGCAGTTTTCATTGTTGTTCGTTAAGCCATTAAGAACATAGGCGCATGAGCGTTCAGGGGCCCAATTCAGCTAATAAGCTACAGCTGAATCGCAACTGAATCGTTGCCATCGACCAATCAGAACGCCACATTATCACGTCATCGAGCAGTTGAAAGACAATATAAGCGCTCCGATTGGTCGACCGCAACGATTCAGTTGCGATTCAGCTGTAGCTCATTAGCTGAATTGGGCCCCAGTATCAATTGATTTTATTTTACATACAAATAAGATGATAAAGTAGGAAATACGATTCTAAACGCATTGTCACTGTCACGGTCAATTTTATGATATTGCATTTAAGCAGTTTGCAGGTGGACCAACAGCTTCAAACATAAATAGACTAAATGCTGATCTTAGATGCATCTTGGGCAATTTCTCCTAAATATACTTTAGATATTTAGGGGAAATTGCCCAAGACAATGATAGGATGCATCTTAGATCGGCATTCAAGTCTATTCATATTTGAAACCGTCTAAATTTACTAAAATTAGATGGTTGTCATAGACTGTCGCCTCTGATAGGGAATCTCTATACATATATCCATATACACAACAGCTTTGTTATACAGTGTGTAAAGAAAACTTGTAAACCGTTTTAGGAGCATGTTCGGAATCGATGTACGATGGTTATTATGTATGTTACTTTTTAAGACTTATTATTTAAAATTAACACTGATTGCTTACCACTTTGTGCGCCGGGGGCGCCGGCGCCCGCCCCCTCATCTATGCCGTAATTGATTACTTGTAAACACTGACGCTAGAAACAAATTTTTCAAATGCATCAGCTTTAGAACAATCTAATAGTAAATATAATTTGGTCAATAATTGTCTTTTTTAAAATTGTTACTTCTTGTTGGTGAGTCTATAAGTAAGTATATTCACTCCTTCAAGGGGCCACAGGGTTTTTGTTTCAAACTATATAACAAGAATTATATCAATATCAAGAATATTTAAATATCTCCTTGTTTTCAAAAGTTTCCAATTGGATTTTGTAAAGTACTCGCATGCAATTAGACTGCAATTTAAAATTCCTTAAACAGTCTAAGCAGTTTTTTTAAAGTGAAACTTTTTGTATATCGATCGCCTCAAATTTTTTCGCCTATTCGCATTACACAAAAACATAAGTTCTTAATTTCACTACTTTAGATAGGTGAGGATTGGTCTATAATACGTTAGATCATCGACTTTACATCTGCGTGCCAGTGCAGTGGTTCGATCCCGGCGTAGAGCGTTTTTTTTTCATTAATTTGTTTTTAAAAATTATTTTTTATTTTTGTTGCTTTATTGTTTATTTTATTAATTTGTTTTTTTTATTAATAAGTTTTCTATTTATATTTTTCCTTAAAGAACAAGATTTAAGTTCAGATTAAAAACGCGATTTTAATAAGTATCCTAAATCGGAAAATTTTCAGTTAAATGCCTACGATCCGGCAAAAGATTTACCTGCATCGTAGTTTCATAAAACCACACGATGATCTTTTTATGTTTGTTATTTTGATTTTTTTAAAGTATGTAATATAAATTTTACAATGACTACAAAAAAAAGTCACCTCGTGCGGGATTTCAAACTAAATACGTCTTCAACATACCGTGTTGACGCCTTAACCAATAAGGCCAGCGGACTTATCCAACCCGGACGAAATTACAACTGTATTCTTTAACTTTGTCAAGCCAAAGTGAACTTTACCTGATGTTACTAATAGCTATGCATCAACATCATCAAATTGACAGCAACAAGAAAATTGACGAAGAATAAATCAGTTTAAGCAGCAATTGTATTCTATAGCGTAATCTCACTTTTTTAGACCCATCGAAGCTGATCAAACGCAAGAAGTCGACCGATGACGTGTGCTCACCGCTCGGCGGGGAGGGGATTTATCCAACCCGAACGAAATTTCAACTGTATTCTTTTTAACTTTATCAAGCCAAAGTAGACTTTACTCATTGTTAGGTAATAGCTATGCATCAACATCATCAAATTGACAGCTACAAGAAAATTGACGAAGAATAAATCAGTTTAAGCAGCAATTGTATTCTATAGCGTAATCTCACTTTTTTAGACCCATCGAAGCTGATCAAACGCAAGAAGTCGACCGATGACGTGTGCTCACCGCTCGGCGGGGAGGGGTCCCTCACTAGCGAGGAAGGGGAAGACACAGGAGCGGGGAGAAGGAAGAAAGCGAGGACCACGTTCACTGGCCGCCAGATCTTCGAGCTGGAGAAGCTGTTCGAGGTGAAGAAGTATTTGTCGTCGGGCGAGAGAGCGGACATGGCGAAGCTGCTGAACGTCACAGAAACGCAGGTATGGAAAATATTTTAACTGGTTCTTAAATATAGTATATACGTTCGCATTAGGAATGCACTGAAGAATTATCTTTTATTTTAATAATACAAACGAAGATTCTACTGATTGATACTGATTAGTGTCTATTTTAAATTGAGACCATTTTTATTCCGGCCCTTAAACCAAATATATAGTTAAGAGACAGTTTATAATAGAGAGGTAGTAGAGAGTTTGTAATAGAGAGGCGTATTAGAGATGATAAGCATAGATACCAGAATGCGAATGTTTCTAGGTTTTTTAAAGATTCTCTTATGAAAAGCAAATCGCCTGGGAACAAAGAAACTTGAATCGAGTGAAGGCGGATTTCCAATACGCTGTCATTTTCACCGATCAGTGTAATCCGGATCTCTTAAGAGAAAAGGTAACGAATGACGATTATATTATCTGTGGTAAAAGTGAATGATAAATGTATGGTACGTAACAGGGTTAACTTTATTACAGGCAATCTTTATACTGTAATTCATATTAGTGTTACAAATACTCTTCAATAGCTAGTAAAAATATTTGATATCAAATATTAACAATTCAAAATTTCGTAACTTTAAACCCAAGATTGTCTCCGTATTCAAATTCAATATTGCTTTTCAATGCGTGCTAGTTCCGCTACTGCATTGCTGTCGAATAAAATATCAGTTCAAACGGCAACATTCCCCGCAAAAGATTTTAGGTAAATAATAACAAAAGCTGTCTCTCAATGTCCGGAGCGGTCTTATGACAACAAATTATTTAATGGGTCGTCACGTCATTAGCGCTGAATTGTTTTCTGTGAGCGTTCCAAGAACTAAGCGACGGAATTAAACGTTTTAAAGTGTAACCCGTAAGTCGTCCATCTTATTTTTCACTTTGACGACACTTCAAGTTAAGAGGTGAAGCGATTTAAAAAATTTTTGTTTTGAAGTCTAGAAACGCCCTACATGCTGATATATTTTTTTTTATTTATCACGTTGTCCTATAGGTTTTGTATAATTGATTCATTAGTTTATTAAATGAAGATAAAATTAATTCTGAAAGAGATGCTAATAAGTTGGAGTATGAACATACTTATATACTCGATTAAATTACTATACAGGATTAAATGAGGTTATGTTGGTTGAGGGAGGGAAAAATCTTTTCATTTTACGAAGATCGGCTATGATACTGAAATTCTCTTGTAAATTTGGCTCCTGGCTGAAATTTAGCCCAGTATGATTATTTTCAAACCATCTGAGTTAAATATGAGTGAGTGTTTGATGTGTTGTAATCGATCGAATCGAAGAGTATTAAGTTTTGTTTTTTTAATAGTATGTTTTGTATCAGAGCTGACTACCTAGTTACAGTGAAAATCTTATCTACGCCCTTTAATCCGATTCAATAATATTTAGGTAGGAGTGAGTCTTAGAGCATCTAAGAAGTGAGTTCGTCTACAAGTGCGGGAACAATAAGTACATTTTTGTTTGCGCATACACAGGCTTATGTAGTTCTTCAACTCTTGCGTAGGTCTTGAGGGCCACATGAAACTGTATATCCCTAATATCTCATCCCTTGCACCACACGCTAAACCGTCTGCCGAGATAATTATACTATCACCAAGGTGGCATGAAGAGGCGTCCCCGCGTGAGGCGTCACACATGGTGCCACTAATTAAAAGTATGCAGCCGTTATCGCCGCGCGGTCGTGTCGGTTACGTCACGTCATCGTTACGTCACTTACAAGTCAATTATGACGCGGCCTTTAATTGGCGATCGCCAGTTGTTTAGTTAAGCTGCATTATCATGTGCTACGAGACCTTGCTTTTTGCCCAATTTCATCACTTTATGTCAAAGGGAAGTATCATGTAGATCATATCTTTGATTGCGATAACTAACAAGGATGATTTCACAGCTGGAAGAGACCGTGGACCCGAATATTCGATATACATTTCAGCTTGATATCTTTACGCGTTCCCGAGAAAAAGGGGCTTGACTTGACAGACAGATGGACAGAAAGACAACGAAGTGTTCCTATAAGGGTTCCGTTTTAAAATGTAATCGGATCTTTATAAATGTTATCGGAAATAAAAAATGGGCAAAATGGTCAAGACTAGGGTTCATACCTTATCATCTAGTGAAAACCCGAAGACTCTAGGAAGCACCCTAGCCGAGACCTGGAACTTGGAACAGACGGAAAGATGCAATCACAAGTGCTGAGACGTCACGGCAAACAAAAACTACAGAATTGGCTTGTTGATCAGCGTTGCTATAGGATTGACGAATTTATGTGAATTACAATTTAATTGTATTTTTATTGAATTAATATTTCGATCAAAATAATTTAAACATTTTAATGTTCTTCTACTATACAATCATTTGTTTTGTATTATTAGTCACTTATAATTGACTTGTAACTGAGTTACCTACAGACAACTCAGTTACAAGTCAATTATAATTAAAGTTCATTTATATATAAACGAACTGCAGGCCTATTCGCTAACTACGGTTGGTAACTAGAACTGTCATTTTTGAAAGACACTTTATATCCATTACTGGTTTAGTGATCTTATGTGTTACGGCAGCGTTCATGAGAGCAGTAATGGATGTTAAATTCCTTTAAAAATGACAGTTCTAGTGAGCAACCGAAGTTACAGAATAGGCCTGCTGAACTGATCATTACCGAGACTCTACTTATAAACGTTACCAAACAAAGCTTGAGACACGCTACAACTTAAAACTAAATTCACCAGAGACTTCAATCGTTAAGTTTCATCCTCATCAGCTAGATCATTAAACAACGACCCGATAAGACTAGTAGTAGCGCCAGCTTTTTCTTTGCGAGCATTTTTTTTGGCCGCGTTAACGATGTTTCGGGATAATTGACTTCCTATTCGGGTTCGGGACATGTGGCCGTCAGTGCGTGTCGTTAAGGTGACGAGGGCTTGTGACAAATTAATTATCGACCAATACGACAGGAATTAGGTGCGTTTCTGATGGGCACGCCTAATGAACTGCGAAATAAGTTTGAACGATCGTTTTAACAGTTTCAACGCGGTGTAATTAGCTTTCCTTTGGTTGCTAGGTGTTTATTTTTAGGTTCGACAGCGGTATTGTGATATTCATGACAGTTAAAATATGTTGAATAAAATTGAAGTCACTTCCTGTATGTTTATCTTTCACTTTAAGATGTGAAATCAATATTTATGAAATAAGTTGAAGAGTAACTCCTTAACTTAACTTTCCGAACTCGGCTTTGCTTTTGTTATTTTTGTTTTCCTTGTAGAAATGTTTTACCATATCTAGTTAAAAATAATTCAAACTATAAAGCAGTTTTTTTTTAAAAAGTCTTACCTAAACACGTATAGGTAAATAGATAAATCTTTTGCGTTAGTCAAAAAATAAGTATTGCTAGTTTAGCTTTCCCTTCCCTGTCTGTTGAATTGGTATAGCTTTACCAATTCGGCAGAAAGGGAAGAGATGAAGTAGTTTGTAAACAACATTTTTAGCCGTTTTTAAATTATTAGTTTTATATTTTTAAAAACCTATATAGGTTTTGCATCACCATCTATCGTATAATTGATATTCTCTGTGAAATTAAATTATAGAATTAAAAGATATTAGATTGCTCTCTGGGCATCTGAATTTCATTGATGGAAAAGAATGTCGAAGAAACACGTACTTTTGCATTTGTATGTTAGATAACAATATAAACATTTGTCGGGGTTTTTTTTATTTTTTTTTTATAAAAATGAAAAGATAACTCATTCACTCACATTCAAAGCGTCGATGGCGTAGTGCGTAAGGCTGTCGCCTTCCAATCGGGAGGTAGCGGCACAGAATAGATAATAGTACTCCGTACAGAACGGCCACTCACCTCCCCGCACTCATTTCAAATACCTCGTCCTACCCGGCACTTCGTTGTACACATCACTGACACATAAACAAGGGCGCGCGCGATAGCTAGGGCATGGCGACACTTCACGTTCATCGAGTAGACGCGAGCACCGGCCGATAACAGAGACAGCGCTATGCGGGTGAAAGAGAAGGCAATCGCTGCATTTCCCGCGTCATTTCGATTGATAACCGCGCACTCAGGCCTACTAGATTCCACGCACACATTTGCGCGTGTACGAACGTCATTTGTTTAAGTAGTAGTAATAGGTAATTGATTTGCGAACGTTGTATGGAGTGTCCGGGGTGTGGTAGCGGTACGAACCCCGCCACGTACCAATGTGTTTTCAGATTTTGAATTCATATGTACGTTTATTCGACGCTTTTACGGTGAAGGAAAACATCGTGAGGAAACCTGCTCACACCTGTGAAGAAAGACTTTCTTTACAGGTTGTGTGTGAAGTCGACCAACCCGCACTTGGCCAGCGTGGTTGACTAAGGCCTAAACGCCCTAATTTAGGGTAGGCTCGAGTCCCTCGGTGGGGACGTATATGAGCTGTTGATGAGGAACTCATTCATTGACTTTTCGTGAATTCCTTTACGATTGTAAATAAAAATAAATACAAATATAAGCAAACATTACGGAAATCTTGTGAACTACTCGACATAATTATGAAGTTAAAATTTGGCATGAATGTAGATTGTAACTTGGAACGTCAGCCAAGAAAGGATTAAGTGCCTACAGTTAATACTATTACCACGGTAATATCATGCTATTACCGTGCTATTACCGTGGTGGCTTGATTGAGACGCAAACGAGACAGATGCGCTACTCTCTAAGTCCGTAATCAAAGATTTGATCTCGAAATCAGCTGTACATCACAGCGTTAACGCGCATGCTTTTGTGACGTTGTTGAAAATCACGAAGAAAAGTATGGTGTTTTGACACTTAAAACTTTGATAAATAACATGAAGAGGAGCACTTCAGTCGCGATGCAAACATTTACAGATCTAGATACCTACAAATAAATGCATAAAAGAACTTCGTCAGGAATCTCCCCCCTTCCTCAGAGTTTGATGGTTGTATGAGATGTGAAAGTTGATGATAATCAAATCATGACATACACGCAAGCAAAGCCGTCGCAAGAAAAACAGTAGGTTCATATGATAAGCATAGCTCCTTACTGAATTACGAACGTTGCAAAATAGGCGAACAATATGATATTACTAAGATTCCTGTTCCTCACTCATCCACTCGCGTGTCGTTCCATTATCATAACAAATCGTATGAAGACGGGTGGCTTTGTTTCTGCGCTTATTGTTTCGAGATTATTCTGAATACAGCGCGCCGTCTGCACTCTTTGGAGCGTAGTAGAGACTTGTAATCAATTATCCCTCTGTATAATCAAGTTGCCTATGGTACAAACTATACGCTAATGACTGCTTATGATACCTATATTGTACACGGATCACACATCGTAATATAAGAACATATTTATATTATAATGTAAAAGAGTACCTGCTTGAAAATTTTATTTATCACGTATGCTCTTAGAGCGAGTTCACATTAGAATCTTTTTGTCTGTGGGCTTTGTCCTTTTTATTTCATGGTATGAACTTGTTTGACAGCTCGCACATTATAACATGACCGTGTTTGAATGTTACGTTGTTTACCTCCAACCTATGTTCTGTAACACCGTTTTTTCTTAAAATTTCATAAAACACTAATTTTGCAAAAACACTTTGGTTTCACTGTAGTTTTAACACAAATTTCACAACTAAAATCATAATTACAATAACTTTGTCAATTAATTTCACAATATCAATGTCAAGTGTCAACGTCAACGTCGTTTCACGTCACGTCAGTGACATTTGCAATTATCTTTGGTCATTATTCAATTTTTGCATAAACAAAATAAATCTCGCGTTTATCCTGGCCTTATTTACAAAGATAGTTTTTTTTCGCCCAAAATCCCGTGCTCCCCTTTAGGTGGGTTGATTTTCTCAAAATTCGGAATTTGACATTTAGACCGTTTGTTTTGATCATTTTTAGAGACATATCATAATAAAATACACTTAAAGCTACAGATCATATAATTATGGTTTCGTCGAATAGAATTTGGAAAGCATTCACAGTTTGTTTATGGTTAATTTACATTACGTTTTGTTTTCCAACCAAACTTATAACTTTGGCTGGAAATACTTATTGCATATTGTAGAATTTCGAAAGATCCGTATGTTGACTTGACACATCATGACACACATGTTATGAAATGAATTTGGTTTTAGGGAGGGTTCCGTCGCCAATACGACGACATTCGGTGAACGGACCTCGATTCTAGTATGTGCGTAAATGGAACGCACCCATTTTTCACCCTAGTCTTTGAACGCGTCTTTCGTCTATGTTATGATCTCCGAACTGGTGAGTCTGTGAGACATCGACCGAAGGAATTTGTTATTGATTCGAAGATCATAAAGTATTTATATTCATTTCTGCGAATAAAATCCATAGCTTGAAGAGTAAAGCTAAGGAAAAAATAATATATTTACTCGCCGGCACGCGATTCATTAAATTAAATGGATGAATTGTATCAATAGGTGCAAAAAATAAATAAGGGCAGTTCCCGGAGGCCGTAGGGCTCCGCTGCTTGGCTTTACAGCCAGGTGAACTAACCTAATATCAAGGAGGAATTCTGTGGAATTACACAAGTAATAAATGTATACATTTATAGAGAAAATAATCTAAGAAACTGGAATAATATCTCTGACCCGTGATCGCAAGAACTTACAATCGAAGGTACGATCAAATTTTTTAGAAAAAGAAATAAAACTATTTGTTTGTGTATCTTATTACCCCGGTTATAATATATTATGACTTTTGTACCCAATTAATTTAGCAAGAACTTACCGAGATTGATCAAACAAACCTGAACTATCCTGCCCTTGGCTTGTATTAATTAAACATTTAGTTAAGTGCTTTGCATTATAGGATTTTATTTACTTTAGTGACATATGCATAAGTGAATTATGTACCTACAAGAATAAAGCTTTTCATTTTGTATTGAACTAAAGGAATAAGTTTGTTTTTTTCTTTCAACTTTAAGATTTCCCTATATTTCTACAATTTAGCAAGAAAAAGTACTACAGTTCTAAAACCAAACGTAAAAAATTTGTTATACTTATTTCACTAGTTCCACTTGAAACTTTATAATATTTAATTTATTGCAGTCGCAATAACTTATTGCGACTGCGCATATTTAAGCTATTGCGCCTGTAATAACTTAAATATAATAAAGTTTCAAGTGGAACTAGATAATACAAAATTAAAAAATTGCCTTAAGAGGCTGACAACGCTGAGCTCATCGAGCCCTACCTTTAGCAAAACCTTTCTTGAGCAAAACCTGTTTAATATACCGTAGAAAAAAAATATGTTACACTTGAAAATATTTTTGAGAATCCTTATGAAGTTCGCCTTTAGAAAACAATAGAAACTGCAATTAGTTCTAAAACCAAACGTTAAAAATTCGCCATAACGTCGTCTTTACGAAGTTCGTCTTTAGACACAAAAGAAGCTGCAATAAATGTTCTCATTATAAATAGCTGTTAGAATTGCGTTTGTGCGGCGTTCGTACGCTCCAAGAGGTTATTTTATTTCACGATCTCCACAGCTCTAAACGAGACACTAATTGACGAACCACTTCACTCCAACTCCAATCCGGGGCTGATAGAGAACTTTATGGCTCGACAATAAAACTCATTGTCCAATCAAACGAGACGGAACGACTGTTGTTCTATTGAGCTATGCAGCGTGTCGGGCTGTACAGGCTGATTTTAAATTGAGGGGCCTCCGTTTTGATAATTGCTTCGATTTTAAGCTGATTTGAGAGGGTCGAGTTGAAACCCTCCAGGATTGTACTAATTACGATGTGTCCGGCGTTTGCCGTGATTAATTTGAGTTTTGATAGGCGGGCGAAAGATTTTTTTTTTATTCTTAAAGCTGGTCCATTTCGGAGGCGCTAATGGGAATAATGTTTCACATTTTGTAAGGTAAGCGAAATTTTAATACGATTTTTTACAGACGACTCTGTGAGAAATTCATTAGTCCGTCAATAAGATGTCAGTTATGGAAATTTAAATGAATGAATGAAAAAAGGTTTATTTGGTGTTTTACTCGTACATACAGAGCTTAAGCATTACGTACACCGAAGAAGCGTTAAAGACACTAGTTTTCTGGGTAGGTCTTGTAAAGTCCGCACAGCTCTGTACAAACAAATAACAGAAAAAAAGAACACAAATGCTGTTTTGGTGACTGACTGACTGACTGACTGAGGTATCAACGTAGAGCCCAAACAGGGGTTCGTTGGCTTATGTAGGCGTCCACTGAGGAAGGATTTTTAAATTTTCCCACAGGAAGCTGAGAAACCCCCATCCAAAAATTAGGAATAACCGACAAAGCCAATGAACTAAATCAACATGACGGGCGTAAAACTCTCCTCTCAAATCTGCTACATAATGGCTACATAGGTACTACTTTTGGGTACGTTCGAGAACGAGTAATTCGGGGTAGAGTGAAGTTCATCCGACAGCGTTGTCATGATAGCGTTTCAATAAAACTGCTTTTGTCGCTTTTATACGCATTTCCTGGTGCAATTTATTCGTACTACAATTTTTTGATAAGTCAATAGTTTATAATGTTTTAGTTAGTAATCGGTTAACCAACAATAACTGCTTCAAAAAGCGATGCTATTGAAGCGTTTTGGACACGCCACAGATGTGTTAATACTAGCAGAATAAGGCTCCTGGTCTATTACTCTGCTTGTTTAGTATAAACATAAAACAAAATGACACGACATGATTAATGGCATTTATTTAGCCAAACTGAATCTTAACACAAAACAAAAGTTTACTCCGTCTCTTGTAAATCCAATAAATATATTTTGTAGGTCTCCTAATAGTGTGAACCGTGAAAGACGGCCTTAGGTCTTAGGCCTAATGTTGTTCTAACACCTACGAGACTAGCGGAGTAGCGAAAACTACCACAGAAAGCTTGAACGACTTATTTAAGGTGAGGCTATCAGTGACACTAGCCCGTTGAGGAAATTATAACTTTTCGAAAAAATGGGAGATTTCTGCTTAAAAATTATTTCGAATAGTAAGCTCGCAAAATGTATTTTGCGTCGTGTGAGATTCCATTTTCAACAGAATGTTTTTATTCAGATATAGAGTCACGTGGGCTCTAACTGGAATTGGAAAGCCGAATCCAGGACACGGTTAACTATAATTATATTAACGTTTAAACTAATTCAAAATTCATAATCTTTTTCAACAAAAGCCTTTACAAGCACACATTGACGTCAAAAATAGTTCTAATTAATAGATACAGCCGAAGATGTTTGCAAATACAAGGTACCTAAAGAAAAAGCATTTACAGAGTAGATTATCGCGTACACAATTGGAATAAAAAAAATATTACTGGTAAAACCAAAAGAACATTGTATATTAATAATGTCACTAAATATGAAATATAATACATAACCTAAATCTAGTCACATATCATGTGATTACTGAAATAATCGCTCACTTAATAATACCATACCTTTAATTATATAATGAGAGTCTTTTTAATACTATTTTTAAATCTATACTATTATTATACTATTATTTTTTATTACTATTATGAAGATGAGCGTTTGTTTGATTGTTTGTTTGGTTGAACGCGCTAAATTCAGAAACTATTGATTCAAATTGGAAAACTCTTTTTGTGTTGGATAGGTAGTCCATTTATCGAGGAAGGCTATCACGCTACGACTAATAGGAGCTGAGCATCAATGAAAAATATTGCAAAACCGGGAAAAATACCGGGCACAGCTAGTTTATTATAAGGCAAGTCCATGACTCTTTATTAACAACGCTATACATTTTTCGAAGAACTAGCCACAGTTATACGGAGTAGAGGAGACCGGAGATATTGGATTTAAATCATTGCCATTGTTTTGAAAATGTTTATGATGATGTCAAAATATTATTCTCAAGATACAGATATAGTTAATTTTGAGCCTGTACTGTTGTGCCTCCTGCCTAAGAGCGTCGGTGGCGCTGTGGACTCGGCACTTGCCTTCCAATCGGGAGGTCGGGGTTCGAGACCCGCCATGTACCAATGTGTTTTTCGTTTCGAATTTCATATGTATATTTGTCTGACGCTCTTACGGTGAAGGAAAACATCGTGAGGCAACCTGCATACATCTGCGAAGAAATTCAATGATGTATGTGAAGTCGACCAATCCGCACTGGGCCAGCGTGGTTGACTGAGGCCTAATCACCCTAACATAGGGTAGGCTCGAACCCCTCGGTGGGGACGTATGTGAGCTGTGATGATGATGACTGTTGTGCCTCAAGGAATATAGGGGAAGTCGTCACTAACCGACAAAAGCTTCTTAGTTGTGACTAAGAGATTAATTTTCTTACTTTCATGCTCTTAATGATTTAGTTTTGCACTATTTTATTTAACACTAGCATTCCGCTCGCGGCTTCGCTCGCGTTATTTTTGTTTTCCCGTGGGAATTTTATATTTTCCCGTAGGAAAAATAATTTTGTAGCCTATGTTAATCAGGGAAAATGCCGAATTCTAAAATAGAATTCTTGAAATCGGTCCAGTAGTTTCGGAGCCTATTCAATGCAATTCAACAAACAAACAATCAAATCTTTCCTCTTTATAATATTAGTTAAGTATAGATTTTTAGTAAAACAACAGATTAAGTAAGCATCCATTTGTATGTTTGTAAAGTCTGATCCTGCCTTAAATAATCCCTTCCCGAACGAATATTATGCCATGGTGCGAAAGAAAACAGCACCATCCTGTATGGAGCTATTCTCACCATATGTCATCTGTTAAGTGCGCCGCATACTTTTTGTAGTCCCCCGCGGCTGAACTTAACCACGTTGAAACTCCTGCGTATATCAAAGATTAAGGCATGAAATTAAAACAGATAGTGTTACTTTAGTTCTTAACGCTCATCAGAATTTTTGCTAGTAGCTGTGTAGAGTCAGTAGTGTAAGAAAACTATCACGGTTTCAAAATTGACCTATCTTTTTTTTAACGTTAAGGAATAAAAACGTAATAGACACGTTGTTTTTCGCTTTGTCGAAATAATAATAAAACTACTTAAATAAAGTGAATTTAAATTAAGAAGTAGGACAGATTATATGTCTTTTTATATTATTGATATGTTATACACCGATTGACACATTATGACACGCCGCACACGCCTATACCCAGCAGAGGGCGTCGTGCGCCTGAGATTAACACACAAATTGATTGATTTGTAATTTTTTCCTTAGAATAATTCTAAGGATTTTTGCACTGTTGGCTCAGGTGGTTTTGTGAGTGTCTGTGGAACTTAAACAAAGTCACAAATGAGTTTGTCAAGGTCCATGGATTTAATAGATTATTAAGTCCATGGTCAAAGTCAGTTCCCAGTGCTGTCAAAAGTGGTGCTTCAAATCCGCACAAAATTAGCTCTGATTTATATAGAAAAGTTTAGGGATAATTGATTATATTAATTAATTAATTTTAACACATTATTGCAACAAACACGTACTTACATTTCCCCGACTTAAGGTAAGGCAGATAAAAAGGTAGGGTATAAAAAACTCGAGGTGGCTGGTGAAGACCTTTCCCTCCAAGTGGTCGTTCAGGCCATGCTGGAGAGTGAGCGCTCTTGGGAAATTGTAAACTCTTTCTGCGTCGATGTCATGACGCTGAAGGAGGTGGCAGAGCGAGCCCGGGAGAATGACCCACGGACTGATCCGTGCCGCCGTAGGAGAGTAGGACGGAGAAGACGTCAATTTGCACGCCTGCTTCCTCCTGACGGTAACCAGCGAAACCCGGGCCTGGAAAGCCCGAGTCGTGCATTGCACCGATGCCGCCAGGGGAGGGGATTGTCGGCCTCCCCATTCCGGGGAGTAAGGGGGCTCGCTCAGAGCGAGCAGATGCCGACGAGGTCGTGGAAGTATTCATCCGAGTTCCCATGACCTTGTCGGGCAGTGACACGTCTCTCCTCGCGTGTCTTCTTCATCTGATGATGAGGAGGAAGGTATCTATGAGGGGCATCTGTGGGTTTTAGTCGGTAGGCCGCGATTTCTGGCTGGCACCCAGCCTCCAGGGATCGCCGAGAGTCCGACATAACCTTGCATCTTCCCAGGCGCAAGGTATGCGTAACGCATTTCCCACCGTTAAAAAAAGTATAAGAAACTACATAGTTATTTGCCTTAGTGAAAAATGTGTATTAATGCATGTGTGTCTATATGTACACACAATCAGATTACAAACACACACACACACACACGTATTGTAGGTATTCGCTCAAACCGAAGATACGTTAGTATTTTATTTCGAATGCCACTCCAGTTATTCTTTGACAACAACAACTTAGAACGCTTTACGCAGAACTAATGCTATGTTTAGCGCGTTTACATGGTAATGTGTCAGTGTTTGTGTGCATCTGCTGATGCGTTCGACACCATAGCTCATCGTGTGGGATCGAGATGACTACGTAATTAGATTTTATCTATGCAAAAACTCGATGAAAATTGTGTTCTTCTTGTAATAAGGTGTTTGAAAAAGTGATGATATTAAAAATGGTTCTTCAGATCATTAAATTGAACAACTTTTATTATGGGACCAATTCCTACAAAAAGTATTTTAAAAGCATATTGGTGTTGCCGGGACTCATATTTACGGATGGTGGCCAATGGCTATATTGAATACTAGCTTCATTCTACGCAGCATCTTTTTGTTTCCCGTGGGAATTTTATATTTTCCCGTAGGAAAAATAATTTTGTAGCCTATGTGTTAATCGGGGAGAATGAAGCATTCTAATGGTGAACGAATTTTTTAAATCGGTCTAGTAGTTTTTAAGTTTATTCGTTACATACATACATACTTACAAATCTTTCCTCTTTATAATCTATCTACATTATAATAATAGTGTAGATAGAGTAATGAATGTCACTTTAACAACAACGTGCTTTATACTCTTCAAGCCCTTTCACTTGATTACCGTATTACTGAGGTTAAAAACTAAATGTGCCCGCCATTTTTGAGCGACGGCCATATTGAATTAGAAGAAAGGTGCAAATGTTGTGTCAAGGGTCCCTAACCTTGATTCCCTAAGTGTTGGTCTTATGGTACTAGTATCAGCATTTCCAGCAGTAGCAGATATTACTCTATGTAAGTCAACCGGTGGCGGGGTTCGATTCTGTTAAGTACCAATGTGTTTTCGTTTTTCGAATTTCATATGTACATTTATCCGATGACCTGCATACATGCGCACTGGGCCAGCGTGGTTGATAAGACCTAAACACCCCATCTTAATTTAGACCCCATCTTAATTTTTTTAGGCTCGAGCCCCTCGATAAGGACGTAAATAACCTGATGATGAATAACTCCATTGCCTTAGTGTAAAAACAATAACACTTTAAAAAGAGGAGGTCACAGAAATGAAATATCCTATATTGTAAACAGTAACAACTCATGATTGGTAATAACAAGATACATATGTACAATGGCGAGCTAATCTCTTTACGAGATCTTAACCAGCCAACCACAGCATGAGTTAAAGTTATTAGCGTAAATTAAATGTACCTAATTAGCGGAATCATTGTGTACAGTACCGAGGTTAGTGAACGATGGTGCCAAGAATTAATTTGGCGATGTTAGTTGTAGATAATAACATTAAAACTTACACGACGAATTGAGAACCTCCACTTTTATAAGTCGGTTAAAAAATAATGGATAAAAAAGTAAGGATCACAAGTTTTCGGTTGCTGCTGGCACGGGTCGTCTTTCTTCCAACGAGAAAGAATTTAACCTGCAATATCCTGCTCTCTAAATCGGTTCTTACGACATCCACTGGACGAAAAGGAACGACGACAAATATATTCAAAGTCCCTCACCCCAACAGTTACAGATTTCTTTTGGATTTTATTCCCTTATAAGCAAAACAATCGCAGCTAAATGTATATAATTGATTTCTTAGGGTTTTATGTGTGCCACCAAAGCTTTAAGCAAATGATTAAACACCCAAAATGACCATTAACAACATGATTCTGTTGTCAAAATTAGTGTACACCATTAATTCATGTCAATGCTCCTAGATCACTAGATCTATACACTAAGCAATGCCATTGCTAAGTTCCATTAACCCTTCCATAGAGCGTTACATCAAACACAACAATAATAGCAGTCCATAATCCACGAACACAAATAGATACGCGCTTGTACGAACCACTTTACAAAATAATAACTCGTAAATAAGCGTTAACGGACCGTATGCTCTGTGCCGTAAGGCTTAGATTTGGTTGTTGTTCTGTGGAATATTGAATTGGAATCGTAATATGACCGAGTGGGCACAACCCCAGGGTTGCCAAGTAACAGAAAATTGGCCCGTGCCGTGTGGAGAACAGAATTTCGCGTACAATCGATGGCAATATAACAAAGCGAGGTTCAACCTTAATGCCGACACATAAAGTCGCGTTCAGCGAACGGCGGTAGGAGGAAAATATAAATCTGTTAGTTTGTAAATCGGAATGTGATACGTTTAGATATTTTATTAACTCATATCGGTGAAGTTGGTAATATAATTTTGTAAGTTGCGAATATGTTTTTGATGGAATCTTATGGATTTGTCGGTGTTATTCTGCACATTGGCGACGATATCACGAAATATTTTGTTAGAACAGAGACTGTCCGTTCAATATTTTTTTATCATTGTCAATGGTGATATAAACGTAATACATATTATTATGTTATCCGCGACTTTTTGCAGTGTCTCTCTCAGAGTCGTCTCTGACATTTGAATAGATTCTTTTGGCAATCATTCCTATTTTCAACGCGTCACCAAATCGAATTAGTGCTACTATGATTGATTGATCTATATCTATCGATTCATAATGCAAATCGCCTGTCTTTTGCCGTGCATTGACACTGTTTCACTAAGAACGCGCACCCACGCAACTTTGTTCGCGTAATTTGGCGTCGAACCTTATTTTTCCATTGTTTCCCGCGACACTGGCAAGCAGAATAGTGTGTGCCACAAATTGTATGCTCACAAAGATGACATATCAATTGAAATACTGTAATGAAATCAACATTTTATAACGAAACTAGCTATCGACATTTTTGTAATATATTGCTATTGGTAATTTAATACATGTATCATATTTTTTACATACATTTTTTTAAAATCTCGCAGTAAATTTTTTATTGTCTGACTATTAATCAACTTTTGTTAAAAAAATCATCAAGCACGGGGAACTGAAACAAAACTTTGTGGTTTGACTAACTTAGTAGGTATTGCGTGGTTAGCTTGAAACATTGTACTTACAAGCACTTACAAGATTTTTTCATTCTATTTTTAAAATATTTCTTTCTTTACCATTTATTCTATGCAAATAAATAAAATAAAGCTTCAAAGTGGACACAGACAATTCATTAGTCTATACTATTGCACAGGTCTTACACAGGTAACGCGTCAGATAAGTTTCAGCCGAGGAATATTTATTTATACAACAATGTTGGCAAGCAAGCCCACCTGCAGGCCTATTCTCTAGCTTCGGTTGCTAACTACAACTGTCATTTTTGAAAGAAACTTAATATCCATTACTGCTATAATGAACGCCGCTGTAACACAAGATTACTAAACTAGTAATGGATATAAAGTTTCTTTCAAAAATGACAGTTCTAGTTACCAACAGCAGTTAGAGAATAGATATGTGGTTCCTGCGAGATTCGCAAATGTACAGTAAGCGGCGCATGAAGCTATACAGTTCGACCTTTGGACGACTCTTAAGTTGCTCGTAATAGCGAAGGTTTTCTTCGTGCAAATGTACAAGTTCCAACCTACGTTTCCAACTAATGTATGTATGTGTTAGCAGAAAAACTTCATAATGTTTATTCAGCGGACGAAAATTATCCGACTATAGCAAAAGATTAGATAAATCGTCGCCCTAAGTAACCTTCATCTATGTTTTGCATAGATTATCTTTACGTTGTTGTTTTATGGGATACGTGAAGAAGGATGGCATGAGAATGCACCGGCAGATGCACAGAAACACTCTTGAGGATACGCAATACACTAGAAAACAAAATGCGTGACTCACTCCAAAACCATAAATCTGTTAGTTCCAGCATTCCGAAATGACGTTTTTCAATTTAATCACTTGATTTTAACTCATAACTTATCCAACTTAGTTGACATACAGACTGCCCACCTGGTAGTAGATAGTTGAAAGTACGTGTGGTTTTTGTAAATATGCTGCACCTGCAAGTACCACACTGTGCGCTGCCAATGTGTGTCACATAATAAGAAGTCTAGTTTCAGTAGTACTGGAATTTTACCGTCTGTCTTACCTTGCGAATCTACAACAGGAATGCAAGCGCAGACATAATATTGCGGCAGATATTATAGGTACCTATAGGATTCTTTCTCGGATCCACCTACGTGGTTCTCCTAGGTGAACGAGTTTCCCGAAATAAAATATTGAGACTGTGATATACATATAAATAGAATCGAAACTAGGTATTATAATTAACAGAGAGTTATTTAAACTAAGGCGAATCAATAAAGTGGAACTGGTTTGATTGATGGCACGTTAATAGGTGGGTGACAGCCCTACTCGCATCAAAAGCGCGCGCCGCTCATTAGGCCGCAAAAACAACGGACTGTGTTACTAATTCGTCATTCCGCCATTGGATTTGTGCTGCTGGAAAAATAGACGTTGCTCCCTAGGTAATATGGTAATTTTCTCCATAAACTGATATCATAATTTTATAGGGTTGTTGACTACTTACATGTTTGAAATTATGCCTATACAAGTATGCAAATTAAACAAAATCAGTTGGTCAACATCGATTATTGTACAGTTATAAGTAATAATAACTGTAACGCGCGGTCGTATGTACGCAGCACAAGTAGACACTCGGGAGCGCTCGCTGGTTCTCGGGCTTCGTCGCGGGGGTGGCGCGCAGGTACACGGCCCAACCAAGCCGTGTACGCAATAAACAGTGCAAGTTGACTCGCCGAAAACTAACCGTCTCTAGCGTGATTTCGTCTATGCGCCTTCCGCGTCTCTCGCTTCCTATTTACCTCTTATACTGTGAACTTTTAGTGTGTAAACAAAGTTATAAGATAATAATTAATATACGAGTTACAAAAACTTATATTGGCTGCCCAACTCGTGGCTTCGAATCCACACCGAACTATTATTACCTACGCTCGCCGCGCGCAACGGTTCTACAGTGTACGTACTTATTACTACAAAAGTAGAAAACAAGTGCGAAATAAAATGACGAGGAACACGCGAAATAAGAAGACAGCTAACAATGAAAACGACGAAAAACATGCAAGTGAATCGGAAACCAGCTACGACGAGCCGGAGGAGCTGTGCGCCCAGGGCGCCCCCGCCGCCGCTGCCGCCGAGACACGCGGCACCGCCGATATAGCTGCGAATTCCAACACCGAGACGTTCTTGGCCGGCATCATGGAGTCCTTTGCCAGAATGCAAGCGGAGACCAACCGAACTCTGGTGGAAACCTTGAGATCGCTGCCGTACAACAACAGTCCCTGGCCCCCATCCACGTCGCCGCTGCATCCGCCACCCGACACCCGCACACCTAGCAGCCTCTCGTCCGCGGTCGCCGGAGGCAACTTCTCCAAGTGCACCGCGAGGTTCAACGGGAGCTCACGTGACGCGGACGTACTGGAAGCATTCATCGACGCCGTGCAGGTCTACAAGGAGTGCGCCGGCGTCAGCGACGAGCACGCGCTGCGCGGGCTGCCGCTGCTGCTGGAGGGTGACGCCGCTGTATGGTGGCGCGGCGCGCGCGCCACCGCGCGATCCTGGCCCGACGCGCTGGCGCGCCTGCGGGCCATGTACGGGGTACAGCAACCGGCTCATAAGGTTTTGCGTGAAATCTTTGCCGCGGAACAAAAAGACTCCGAAAGGGCCGAAGTGTTTATTTGTAAAGTGCGATCCCAAATAGTGAAATTGCCCTATGAGGTACCGATCTGTATGCAGATAGATATGATTTACGGCTTGCTACATCGACGCATAAGAAAACGGTTACCTAGAGACAACATAAGTGATATCGATAGTTTTGTAGAGAAAGCGAGGGCCATTGAAGACGCGATTTCTGAGATAAAAGTAAGTACCTATTCCGCGGCTTCCGAAAATCAAAACGCCAATGTAGCAACAAGTAGTCACTTGTCGCGTTCGCGTGCGCCGCCTTCACGACCGAGCGAATTCCGAGAATCGATCGAGCGCGGCGTTACCACGGGTTCCAACGGTACTATTGGTTTAAACATCACTTCAAACTCGAACGAAAACCCGAAACGCGATAGGCGCGTTCGTTGTTCCTTTTGTAAGTATTATGGGCACGGAGTTTCCGATTGCCGCAACTTACAAAATAAAAATAACAAACAGCAGGGCGCGAATACAAATTCGGATACTAATACGGGGTCTAACCCGATACGTTGTTATGGGTGCGGCCAACCCGGGGTAGTCAAGTCGAAATGTGAGATTTGTAGTACTAAGAGCACACCGCCGAAGTCATACGATTTTAATGTTTTAACCGGTAATGACGTCACCAGCGCCTCTTACACTACCGAAATATCGCACCCCACAGTATCCATCACTGTCGCGAACAGGGTAGGCGTCGCAATACTCGACACAGGCGCTACGTGTAGTATTGCCAGCACCCTGCTATATTCAATTCTACGATCGGACGGGGTGCAGTTTCACGAGGTCGAGCGCACCATCGGGCTTGCGGACGGTTCTCGACAAAAAAAGGTAACGCTCAATGCAACAGTGCCCGTATTTTTAGAGGGTAGAGAGGTGCTTACGGAGTTTGTGGTGTTCCCTGGGGAAAATACCCGAACTTTGTTAGGCCGAGACTTTATCAGCAATGCGGGCCTTACATTAGTCATAGACCAGGGCTCATGGCATTTTTCGGACAGTCCTGACCAGAGGTTTTCATTCGTACGATCCGTTATTCTGAAGGACGCAGAACTTATGAAAGCAGAGATCTCCGATGTTTCCCTACGTGACGACGAGGGGACTGGGTTGTCACCAGAGCACAAGGCCACGCTCAACGCGTTCCTACGGGGTAGAGTAGATCAGTTCGCTGCCGAGGGACCTCCGACAGACTTCGCCACCCATAAGATCAAGGTGAGTGATAACCAGGAGCCCCTTGCTTCACCTCCCTATAGGTTATCGCCGTTGAAGAAGGAAGCTCTAGAGAGGGAACTGCAGAAACTGCTCAGTGCCGACATCATCGAGGAGTGCGAATCTCCGTGGGCTGCGAACGTCGTTCTGGTGAAGAAGAAAGATGGAAGCTTCAGACTTTGCGTCGACTACCGCAAGCTCAACGCGGTGACGGAGCCTGACCGCTACCCGCTTCCCAGGATCGAGGACGTACTCCACGCCGCAAAGACGTCCAAGTTCATGACGACGCTGGACTTGCGATCTGGCTACTTCCAGGTGAGTGTTGATCCTGAGCATCGGGACCTTACTTCATTTACGACACCTCTAGGAACCTTCCGCTTTAAGCGTATGCCCATGGGTCTCCGCAACTCTGGAGCCACCTTCCAGAGACTTATCGATAGGTTCAGGTCCAACTTACCAGGTGTAACCTTGGTGGCATACTTAGATGACCTGATGGTGCTGTCTGAGGGATCGTTCGAGAAGCACCTTGCAGATTTGAAGGCCGTCTTCGATCGCCTTGCAATGTTCAGCTTGCGGGTGAATCGTGAAAAGAGCCACTTTGCAAGGGAGTCGGTCAAGTTCCTAGGCCATGTAATCGTGCCGGGCGGTATCCATGCAGACCCAGACAAGACGTCTGCTGTCGCCAGTATGCCGCCTCCTCAGAACGTAAAACACCTGAAGTGCTTTCTGCAAACCTCGAGCTGGTTCAGACGCTTTATACCAGAGTACGCCGAAATTGCTACACCATTAACTGCTTTGCTGAAGAAGGCGAGCACCTGGAGATGGGGCCCCGAGCAGCAAAGCGCTTTCGAGACTATCAAGTCGCTTCTCGTGTCAGCACCAATCCTCCGTCAGGCTGACGAGACGAAGCCGTTCGTCCTCAGGACTGATAGCAGCGGTTACGCTATCGGAGCGGTTCTGCTCCAGGGGGAGGGAATCGACGAACGGCCCGTCGAGTACGCCAGCCGCCTCCTCACCGCCGCTGAAAGAAATTACAACACGACGGAACGAGAAGCTTTGGCCATCGTATGGGCAGTGTCAAAGTTCCGAGGCTACATTGATGGAGCAGAGGTAGTAGTAAAGTCGGATCATCAGCCCCTCAGGTGGCTTATGAGCCTCAAATCGCCGAGTGGTCGCCTGGCAAGGTGGGCACTTAGCCTGCAGGAGTATAACTTGAAAATAGAATATACCCCAGGTAAGGCGAACGTGATCGCAGACACGCTGTCGCGCCCAGCATGCTCAACGGGCGTCGACTGTGATCTGTGCTTGACTGCGATCGATCTCCCCTCTCGCAGTCATAAAGATGTCCGGGAGAACCAGCTGAAGGATCCCGAAGTGCTCAAAATCGTCGAGGCGATGGAGTCCGACGATCCGTTTAGGGGGAGAGCATGGGCTGATAAAGGGTACGTACTGACCGATGGCGTGTTGTACCGCTATGGCCCCGAGAACGAAGATAATGACGACGCGAGTTTAGTGGTGCCGGATCACGAGCGCAAGGACGTGATGGCCGAATACCACGACGCCCCCACAGCTGGTCATTTTGGCGTAGAGCGGACGTTACAGCGGCTCTTAGGCAAGTATTACTGGCCGGGGATGAGAGCTTACGTGACCCAGTATGTGAAGAGCTGCGCGGCGTGTCAACGCTATAAGGTAGACACGCGAAAGCCCGCTGGGCTGCTCCAGGTACCAGCCACATCGCGTCGATTCGAAGTCCTCGCAGTCGACCTGTTTGGACCATTACCAGAGACTACCACCGGCAACAGGTGGATATTGATAGTGGAAGACACATTTACCAGGTGGGTAGAGCTATTCGCACTTCCGACCGCTACGGCAGAAGAGTGTGCCAAGACGTTAGTGAACGAAGTATACTTACGATATGGCGTCCCCAGGAGACTCATCAGCGACAACGGTGTCCAGCTCGTAAGCGAGGCGATGCAGCAAACCTGTCACGTTATGGGCATTAAACAAGCTCTCACCTCGTACTATCATCCAGAGGCAAACCCCGTCGAGCGAAAGAATCGTGATTTAAAACCGCAACTTGCCATCCTGGTACGTAAGGATCGCGAATCCTGGGACGCTCACCTCTCCGCCATACGGTTCGCCATGAACTCTGCAGTCACTGCAAGTACCGGGTACTCGCCCGCTTACCTGAATTTTGGACGCGAAATACGCTCGCCCGCCGATGTGTTGTCTGACATGCGAGCGGTGATAGAGAGCGACAATGTCGTCGCTTCGATAACGCCATTCCTTAAGAAGCTGTCCACCGTCTTGCTCGATGCGCGAGACGTACACGAGAAGGCTCAGGCTGCGCAAGCAAAGTTTGCTGATGAGAATCGCCGGCCAGCACCAGACTACATGGTAGGAGACCTTGTACTATTAAAGACGCAGGGCTCTAACGACGCAGGCAGAGGTCAAACGGCGAAGCTGATTCCACGACGGGATGGCCCGTATCGTATCCAAGGGATTGCAGGCAGTGCGACCTACGCTCTAGAGCGCATTAGTGACGGCATACTGTTAGGAAAATACCACGCTTCGCTACTGACTCCGTTCGTTGGCCCCATCCAAACTCCTATTCAGGAGAAACGTAAGAGGGGGAGACCTCGTAAGGCTACTAACCCAGTCTCCGGGACACAACGCCTGGGTTAGAGGGGGAGGGTGTAACGCGCGGTCGTATGTACGCAGCACAAGTAGACACTCGGGAGCGCTCGCTGGTTCTCGGGCTTCGTCGCGGGGGTGGCGCGCAGGTACACGGCCCAACCAAGCCGTGTACGCAATAAACAGTGCAAGTTGACTCGCCGAAAACTAACCGTCTCTAGCGTGATTTCGTCTATGCGCCTTCCGCGTCTCTCGCTTCCTATTTACCTCTTATACTGTGAACTTTTAGTGTGTAAACAAAGTTATAAGATAATAATTAATATACGAGTTACAAAAACTTATATAACTAATTTAAATAGTTTTTTGCCATCATGAAGTATCCAGCGTGGCTGTATTTTGATTTTGTATTCACTCTACCTACATTCGAAAGTTTATCTGTTAGTTTTGATAGATAAACCATAGAGACGACAAAATGGGCTTCTTAAAACGTGGAGACAGTAAATATAGTGCTTTCTTCTCTTCAACGTATAAAACAACTGAAAGAGAACTTAAGAGGATTGTGAAGCTGTAAAGGACATTGCTCTGCCTCCATACATTGTTCGCCCCAATACCAACAGCAGTGAAAAAATGCTTTTCGTATAATTGGACATTAGTAAATACTGTACGTCCACATCAATTACTACGGACAAGCTTCGAAATCGAATTATACATCAAAATGAATCAAGATTTTGAGGTTAGTTGAAGTAACACTTTATTACGTTAAAGCAATACACATAGTCCATACCTATACAATTATTAAAATAATAATTATTGCAATCATCAAAGAACGTTATTATAGCCACTTAGTAAAGAACAAAAATTCTCTAAATTATAAAGCAAGTCAAAAACACAATGAACTAACAAGCGGCAGCGCGTGAGTAGTCAATTGATGTATGTTTGAACTTAATTTTCGTTGTAAATTGTGAAAGAAGTTATGAAAAACATAATTTATACAAATAAATAAATGTCCATACCTACACAAAATCGACTCAATTCTATTCAGTCGAGCAAAGGTAACAATAACCATTCGTTTATTTTACTTCATTTGGTTTTGTTTCTGAAAGTACTTTTATATATTTTTGATTTGTCCGTCGAAAACATATATTTGTTATGAGTGTTATAAATTATGCATATAATTATGACGTAAATCAAATCTTTGTTGGTCATGGGGCGATTTTCGACATTGTCCTTTCATACAAAAAGCGATAACGCTTTTCTCCCTCTTTACATAGTCCAATTTTCATATTTTTTGGAAATGTTGTAGATGTAATGAAGATCTAGGTTTGTACGTTTTGATTTTGAAGTAATATTGCCCAGAATATAAATTATTAGCATTTAAATATCCATATTTTAGACTTAAAAACTACCTCGAGCATTTTATCTTTTTTGCCTAAATTATACTAAATTACAAAAAAAGCAAAACGTACAAACATAGATAAAGGTATACTGAATCTAATGAGGCCAAAAGTGTCGAATTTCGTAAAGGTTTAGGGGGGTAAAACCGTTATCGCCCAAAAAAATATTTCAATAAGAAATGTAGGTACTTGCCTCGGACTTTCAATTCTAAGCGGTGTACAACAAACTGCATTTTTGAAAGTGCATACTCGAGCCATGAATTGGCACTTCACAGTCCTCTTAAATACAAATTGAAAGTGTTGTAAAATTACATTGTATACGTAATGTCTCAAAACATGACTACTTATGTCTTATTTGCTACGCGTTCATAGTTTCGAATTTCAAATAGCAGAAAAAAGGCGATTCTAATCGAATTTGAATATCTAATCTGGAGTCATTGCTCGTCACATTTAATATAACACTATTTGTTTAACATTAGGTACGTACATGCTTGAAAACACATATAAAAAAGAGCTTTTAGGCTTCCTCAGCTATTAACTGGAATGTTGGTAGCCCTGACCAGCTCAAACGGTTGGACGGCTCATTAGTAATGGAATGACTGACGACTTACAACCGTTTAGCGTCGCCTGCTCTATCGATTTCATTGGGATTCACGATAATAGTCTAACGCATTATTTATTGGCTAACCTAGTAGTACTAGTACGTCGAGTAAAAATAGTTTTTATTTGCTAGTAATATGGTTGAAGTTTTAAGTTGCTGGGATAGGCAGGTAACAATTATGGAGTTCGGAGTCCGCAAAAAACAAAGCAGTGGTAGTCGTTAAAAAAATAGGAAGTAATCGGAAATCCACATGCAAAAAAATGCATCGGCCAACACGAAACGAGTGAGCAGCACTTCACTTCACTTCTTTATATATGGCAATCGGTCGCTATCGGTTGTTGTCAAGTGTCAATGTCACGTCAGTGACAGTGAAATCGATAAATGGTGTATTTTAATTAATATTTTTAGTTAGCTACATTTAAGCTTTCGGTGTGAAAATTTATTTTCGTAGGTAATTGAAAAATCAATAAATCAATTGATTACAATTAGCCGATTATTTCACACACATAATTATTTTCATACTTCACCACTTGTAGCTTCGGGGTTTTTAGGCAGATTAATGTTATTTTATGTAAATAAATGTAACTTACTTGTACAACAAATCTAAACTACTTACATTTGGGTCCACATTTTACATCTCCTTTTATCATCATCATTTTTATTATTGAAATCACAGTCTAAAAGCTTTCGAAATACAAGCCCGTGGGCTGGTAATTAAAATTTGTGGCAACAACGCCAGAACGTGTAATTATAATATGGATTTCCACTGGATTTCGCCGTACAGTTTAATCGTTAATTAGACATCAGAAATTGCGCTTTAATAATTCGCGGTATGGTCGAAGTGTGATGAGTCGGGTCGAGACTCAATTCGTTTACATGATCAATAATAATTATTTGAATCACACGAGGCTCGATTGGCGATTAAATGAATTTGTGTCTGTTTGTAATATTTTATTAATGCGAGGATTGAAATTCTCCGTGTGGTAGCGCCCGCCCGCGGCCGGGCGCTGTTAGCCGAACATAATTAATTTAAATTATCATCTCTTGCGTCTGAAAAAAGGCAAAGGTATTCGAGGCTTAGCCACAGTGTGAATATTGTCAGTAGTTTAACTGAACTTGGGCAGTTTGATTGCGTTTTAAATAATGACGAGTGAACAGCGCAGAGTGCATATAGAAATATAATTAAATATAATTATTATTTATTTCTCATCTCAAACAATCTTAGTTAACACTTAAAGATTGACAGATATATGAGTAAGTAATGTTGACTTGAAGTTTATATGTAATGTGGAAATCGAATCAGTCTAATTTTATATAATATTATGAAGCTGAAGAGTTTGTTTGATTGTTTGTTTGTTTGTTTGAACGCGCTAATCTCAGGAACAAGTGATTCAAATTGAAAAATTATTTTTGTGTTGGATAGTCCATTTACCGAGGAAGGCTATAGGCTCTATATAACATCATGCTACGACAAATAGGAGCTGAACATCAATGAAAAATGATGCAAAAGCGGGACAAAAATATATGGCGAAACGTAGTTCGCGGGCACAACTTTACTAGTCTATACTTATACTAATATTATAAAGAGGAAAGATTTGATTGTTTGTTTGTTTGTATTGAATAGGCTTCGAAACTACTGAACCGATTTTAATGAAAGTTGGTATAGGGATAGTTCGAGACTAGGGGAAGGATATAGGGTACCTAATTTTCCTACGGGAAAAAAAATCCCACAGGAAAACAAAAACAACGCGGGCGAAGCCGCGAGCGGAAAGCTAGTTTAAAATAAAATAGAGCCCTTTTGAGACCGACCCCCAATTCTATGTGAACTGTGCAAACATTAGAGTTACATACTCATAGGTGTTCCACAAAATCGTGTTATTTTTAAATAGCTTGTTCAGGCCATTAAAATAGAAAACTTCCTATAGGTTGGGACCACGAAATAAGATAAGATCACGAAAATAATTAACAGGGTACTTTATTTTTTTACTAAAGATATATTTAAGATTTTTTTAAGCTACCAAGCAATTCTTTACATTTCAATTCACTCATTGTATTTTCTTTGTTTCTTTTTAAGTGAACAGTCATTTTAGTGGTAGATTATTACATTATTTCCGTACAATAGAAGTTCAGACATCAATCTTTTCAAACTGGCTCGGCGTTAAGCAATGAAAAAGTGTAGACGACGCATACATAGAAGTATACTAGATATATTTAAGAAATTCCTTGTGATATGATTATTTAGGATTCCGTACCTCCAAAGGATAAAGCGGAACCCTTATAGGATCACTTCATTGTCCGTCTGTCTGTCAAGACCCTTTTTAGAGCGCGCAAAGATATTAAATCGAAATTTAAGTATATCAAATACTCGAGTTTACGTTCTTTTTCAGCTGTGAAGAAACCAAACTTGTTAGTCAACTCGATTATAAGATATGAGCGCACATTTTCACATATTTTGCGATTTAACAAGGGATCAAAACCGAAAGACCTACTTCCCGTTGCCCAAGAATTATAAAATTTGCCACAAATCAATGTCTTACACTACATTTACAGGAAGTCGAGTCCAACTCTCACTTGGGTGACTTTTTACAAAAATAATAGCTTTTTATCGTTCTAATAGAACCAGTAAACATCTCATATAAGTATGACAATAACCGGAAAACATCTTACGTAATATAAATTAATGATTTTAAAAAATGAAATTAAATTTACTCAATAGTATGTGTGGCGACAATTAAAGTTATATAATAAGCAACGTATATGACAATGCAAATGAGTAGATTTCGTGATCTCGTCTGGCCTTAAATAAAATAATCAGTTACATCATTTTGCATCTTTCGTCCTGTCAACCGAAGATCTAAATATACTGCGGCGCAGCTAAAAACCAGCAACATTTTAATTTAGCCCAGCCACCCCGCTCTCACGTTGATTCATTTTGATTTAGCCCCTATTATTTTAGTGGCGGAGATTATCATCCTTTTATTGTTTTAACCGTTTTATGTTCTTGATTTGTTGTTATGTAGATTAAAGAGATGTTTCAGAACGCCATATTTATTAAGGAGGCGGCGGTTAAAGAAATATAGTTATTTTAATAGTCGCCGCGGTCGGATGTGAAGATTATAAAGTTTATTTTATACCCGGCGGTGATTAAACGTAATTTATTGTTGTTCGTGTGAAATTTGAAGGTGAACTTTATTCATGTTGTGTTTGAGTAAAGCTAGAAAATGTGTGCTTAATTAATGTTCTATATTATCTTCTTAGAGATTATTTAATTTAAAGCCTTGAGTAGGTATGAGCTCAGAAGACGCATTTTTGAATCGTCAGAAGTGTGAATATTATTGAATCCGAACACAAATATTATTTTCTACTGTTCTCTATTTCAAATAATTATGAATGGCAAATTTAGTGAAGTCATTATAAAAGTTAAAATTCGTTTCACGCAGAAAAATAAAAACCGGTACGCAATAACTTATTTAAAAAACCGGCGATGATCAGCACGTAAAACGGAACGTAATTTGTAGCGTAAATATTCTACTAATAGAAATTAAAAACGAATGGTTAGGAACACTCGATGCAGAATTCACGTAATGAATATTCAAAAATAGTGGATTTGGAAACTCGTATACGAAACTTACAATTCGAATGCGAATTTGAATTCTATTGTTTTAAAAATACGTCTCCTGCTTGTTCTCAGAAATCAGCGATTTGTTCATCTCTCATGACAGGACTTGAGCAAAATTGACACTGAGTAGGTATGGCCTTTTTGTGTTGCTTATTAAACATGCTCACATAGATTTTGTATATTTTTTTTTATTATTAGCTTCTAAATACTTATATTTTTATGTTTATATTACATTTTCTATTTCGTTATCTTCGTTTTTCTCGTGGGAATTCCATATTTTCCCGTAGGAAAATATTCTATAGCCTATGGTACTCAATGATATTGTAGCATTCTATTAGTGAAAGCATTTTTCAAATCGGTTCAGTAGTTTCCGAGTCTATTCAATACAAACATACAAAAATACAAATCTTTCCTGTTTATGTATTAGTCCAGCGATATATCACAGCGATTGTGAAATAGTGGTCATGAGACGATGCTATTAATACACACTCATGCATTACTACTAAACGCATTGAAGAAATAAACAAATCAACAAAACTTCGATGAACTTTTGTCAATTTAAAAATTAACCACACTGTTACGAAGGTAATCCAAGTACTACGTTAATATTTCCTCGCATATCGCTTCAGATCCATGAATCCTGTAATTGGCTAGATGTGAAAAAATTTTTTTTTGCTTTAATAGAAGCTCATTCATATAATAAACAGAAAGAAAAAATCGGTTTTCGAAAAACTATAAAAACAACCAAGATATAAGGTATTAAAGATTTTTCTCCATCTCTTTCTAGCAAAACGGCATTTTACATGGAGTTTATATGGCCGTACTCAACGATGACGTCACGGTTGATGTCGGATCTCTCTGTCTAATCGCTTCCAAATTAACAGCTTAAAATGCTTGTATCTTATGTATTTCTAAGCCGATTTTAATTCTAATTTCACATTTTTCTACGCTATTTTAATATTTAATGACGAAACGTGAAAATTAGAATTCAGTCATCATCCCAATTATGCGGATGGCCATATTCCCAGCATCCCTGTACGTCCCAGAATCGCGTGACATTGCGCCCAGCAGGGTAACATAAGCTGTGGAGCGTGACTTATCTCATTGTTCATAAACCACTGACATTTAAAGTGCTATTAAAATCCCTGGGAGGTATTGTTTATGCCCGGCTCGAGCGATGAGCAATCAATTCCGAGGGCCTTTTTGGCGCCGTGGAGTGCCGGCTGCATTTTTGATTGCCGCAGACTTGTCTCTGGAAGTGCTAGCTAGAAGGTAGACGTAGATTATCTGTGAACTTCTGTAAAGACAGAAGTTCAGAGATAATAATCTTAACCAGCGGGCCTATGTTTTATCTTCGGTTGCTAACTAGAACTGTCATTTTTAGAAGAAAAATGTAATATCCAATACTGCTGTTATGAATGCTGCCGTTACACATTATAATCACTAAACTAGTAATGGATATAAAGTTTCAAAAATGACAGTTCTAATTACCAACCGTAGTTAGTAAATACGCCTGCTGGACGGAACATTATAATAGGAAGATTCCATTCTAATACACGCAGAGAAATATCTGGCTACCTTTACGAGAAAAAACGCTACTGTAACTAGAACTTCTGTTTGCAACCGTGATAGCAAGACTCGCGAGTTGACTTTACAAAAACCATTCTGTTATTATTTTTACCTATCGGTTTATTAATGACAACTAGATGTTTAGTGTAACTGACCAAACAATATAATACTCACTTCAAGGTAAATATCGCACCTATTACAATACCAATGTAATTGTAACCATACGTCAAGTAGACATTACTAGATCTATTGTAAGGACTACTATGCAATCTGGTAAGCATACACACTTGTTTTTTTGGGTTTACTAAATACTTTGCTGTATTTACTAATGAATTTGTGTAACATAACGACGTGAACTTTAATAATAACTATTCGTATTGCAACGCTAGCTTTATGATTTTTGTAACAAGTACAATACACATTGTAATGCTAGCATCCTAGGTATTGTTACAGCTACTATTTCGTATGCAGTACCTACTGGTTTAGATGAAGCCTGCAATCTAGTGCACTTACAGTACTAACGGGTACTCTCAGGCTTTTAGTAGACAAAAATACAATTTTATTTGTCTTAGTGTAAGTAAATAAAACTATATTTTCTGGATTAAAAGCCTAAAAGGGATCCGTTGTTGTAGCTGTCAGTCCACTGGATTGCAGGCGCTCCATCTAAACACAGTCCATAGAGCCATCAGTAAGTGACGTCTTTAAAAATTTATAAAATAATGCCTTTTTCATTACAATATCCAAAGACTCCGATTATCTAGTATCATAATAAAAAAGTCGAATATAGAGTTAATAAACTTAATACTAAGTTTAACAGGTGTTAGAATCATGGAAATTGAGATTATCGGCATTTTTGTTAAGACGTCACACGCGCTACGGCTCCATAGACAGGTTTAGGTTTCCTGGAATCAAAAATAAAAATATCAAGTACATAGAAAAATGACATTTATTTATAATCATCACATTACATTACTTACATAGGTACATAGTTACAGTTGAATAAAATTCTGTTAAAAATAGGAGATACTTACAGGGCTGCTGCTGGTAATTGGTATCTCTGGGCATTCTGGGTTAGTTAATTTGTTCCAATTGTCCAAGTTTTTTAAAAATTTGGCCCGATCTCCAATTGGAGGGATTAGTTCTCTAACTAGACTACTGTCGAGCATCGACAGTGTCGATATTGTTTTATTATTTACTGAAAAATTATAAAAAATATATAAAGATTATTATCACGCATGCAAGAAAGTCCCAGCGCAAAAAGCATAATTTTTGACCTAGTCCATCAGTAACATGGTACATCATTAACCGGAACTAGATCATTTAGTAACTGCGAATCCATGTTTCTTAGTACATACAATACATTAAATACATATTAACATAATTATTGTTAAAGATGCAATAATTATTGATGTTTTGGTTCAATACTTGGCTTGGTAACCTAGGTTTTATAAAACAAGCCTATTGACTAGTTATCCATTTCGCCTATTTTGGAGCTGAGCTGACACATTCGGTGACCTGTGTGCCAAACTGATTAAGATATGAATATGACTGTGTCAGTCAAAGAAAGTATCTACCTACTCGCTAATAATTTATCGCGTTTCCTTATTAAAATGAAATTCCACGAATAACTTCAAAACTTTGACTGTAAACTTATAAAGTTATTAATGAAGCCAATTACCTACTTAATTAAATTGAATAATAGCTATGAATACTACAAAACAAGAAGATTGTTATACCAAGGTACCAACTTACCTTCAAAAGTATCAATATATTGAGGTAAACTCCACTGCTGCAATTACTGTAGGATATCTCCATCTATGTTATCAGACATTACACAAATTTAATAAGCAAACTCTCAAATAATTAGCAATACTACGTTGAGTTGAGTGAGCGCTCAGCGCGGTTGAAAACACAATCCACAATGGCGGGCGGCTGCTCCGCTAGGAGTAATACGAGAATACTGATCGTTTTGTCATGCAAGTTTTTCGATTGTTTACAAAAACACAGTTTAAATAAACAGAACAAGATACTTAGCTATGAATACCACCTCGATTGTTATTGTAACATTACTATTTTAAATATTTTGAAACACGCTAACAGAATAGCACGGATTAATACATACATTGTACCGTTTACTGTTTCCGGGGTGGTTTTTACTATAATATTCTTGTAAAGCCATAACACTATTTCAAAAGTAAACCAAACTAAACGAATATTATACGACACTTAGAACGACACGTACTGCAAACAATAATGTAGTTGTAATAAAAAGATTATTGTTTTGATTACAGACACACTCGTAGTCCATCAGTAACATGGTACAAAATTAACCGGAACTAGATCATTTAGTAACTGCGAATCCCTGTTTCTTAGTACATACAATACATTAAATACATATTAACATAATTATTGTTAAAGATGCAATAATTATTGATGTTTTGGTTCAATAATATTTTTTTGTGAGCTACATTAATCAAATAATAGAATGAAACTTAAGATTAGTAAAAGTGAATAATAAGTCGTAGAGATAACAAGGACCAAGTATTTCACACTAGAAAAGTTGTAACCTAATTTAACTATTCGATTCAGTAGTTCTGTTTGTCACCAATTTCTGTGCGTGTAGGAAGAACCAATTTGCCAGTTATTAGTAGTCCTGGTTAGGCATAGCTTATGCCTACTTGTATTTGAATTGAAGCAAATAAACAACTAGTCCAAAGAATTAAATGATACTTTATATACCAACGCTGATCTAGATAATTGGTGTTTTTATAATAATTGTTGCTCAAAAATAATCTGAATTCAAGCCAGCAATAACAAATAATCGTAATAACATCCCGTTTGAAACGCAGTACTGTCATTTACGTGTAAAATTCAGCAGTCAAAATTAATTTGAAAGGGACAAGGAACGCAATTAGTTATTCGAAGCGTAGTATTGTAACGATGGTAAAAATATCAAATTTCCTTCCCGATGTATCCTGCAGCAATAAGTGAGCAATTAAACTGATCGCTCACTCATTTTATCGACGTTTTCAATGGAGCCGTATAAGCCTTAATTTCCTTCTCTCGAACGAGAGGGGAATACAAATCACACAAATAAACAGTCAAATAAAATCACACGAAGTACTCATCGAGCACTTATCCTTTGCAAATGTATTGCTGCGGCTACGCCGAGGCAAGTTAAGACTTAGTGCGCTAAGAATAAGGCGATAAATTAAGTTTGCGGGTGAAGAAGACAATTTGGCGAATTAGCGCTCATTCCGCATAGGGATGGGACGTTCCGCGCTGTCGATGTTTTATTTTGTTTGTTAGGTGTTAGATTTAGTTTGTTATGTGTAAATATTGTAAGTATTTAAGGTTATTCTGAGGTAGCTTAGTTGATTGTAGTCAAATAAATTGGAATAGATTTGAACCGGAGTTTAAAGATTTAATTAAGTACTTTATGCATGCTAAGATACGAAGACAAACGATAAAACAGATACATAATAATATTATGTACGGGCTTTTAAATTTTTTTTTACTAAAAAGTTTCTACAGATTAAAAATGCGTTATACAATATTTTTTGTCTCAGACGGTCCAGTGTGACTTCTAATCACTAGGTTCCGGGTTCCAACCCCGGGTCGATTGATGTTTATTAAGTTTTATCTGATTAGGAAATTCTGTCAATGTTCGGGGTCTGGTAATACTGTCCCGTTGTGGCAATAGGCACGCCCCCTATTACATGGGATTTCGAATCTTTTGCTTAGTGTGGATATTTTTACACCTTTGCTTAACATTTTCATTGTAATGATAATGATATTTATTTTAATTATATCTATTTTGCCAATAGCTAGTTTATTTGAACTAGCTGTTGCCAGTGACTTCATCTGCGTGGAATTCAGTTATTTCGCTAATTCAGTTATATCATACGTTTCCTAAGAAATTTATTAAAATTCGGAAAAAAGAAGCCTATGTCCCCAAGCCTCAACAGACAGACGGACAGAGCTACTTTTGTATTTATAATATTAGCGGAGATGGTGAAAGTTTCCCGGACAAGACAATGCTTGATGCACAATACGAGTAAAATGTAGTAACATAGTAGTTTCCAGTTTTAAAATACAAGCCTTTGTTCAATTATTATTTGCTTAATAGACATCGATAGCAAACGACCAATCTCTAACAATTCCAAAATACACCAACCCTCACATTGGAATCTCGTAAACCATATTCAGCTTCGTCGACAAGGGGGACAGCTTATACAACAGCGCGAACGCAAGACAGGGACGCAAAGAAAACAGGATGATGTACGCTTTTATGAACACTATAATGGGTTAAATTGGTCCTTTAATAAGCATCGGCCAATGTCATAAAGTGTCTCGAGTGGAACTCTGCTTTGAAACGCAATTGTTTACGGTGTTACTCTGAATGCTTAAACGGCCAGGCGAACTTGACCTCTCGTAGCTCCCGTATCAATCATTACTGCGAACACATAAATTTAATGATGGGCGCCTGAAGGCTCTATTTATTTTTGTCGCTCTCAGCAATAAAATGTCGATGTCGATGATTCGGGTTTTTGTGGAGCTATATGCGTTGGTGTTTATTTGTCGCGTTTGATACTGATTTGTGGTTGCCATATATCATAGTGAATGATCGCTGAAGTTATCGGAAATATTATATTAGTCAGTGAGACTGTTTTATTCAAAGTTCATTGTGTCCTTCGTCTGTACGCCTAAATTGGCATCTTCATTTTCTAGATGCCATAACAGATCTTTTTGCGGCGTAATTGTTGAGCGATTAAGCAATCATCTAATTTTATCTTCACCTATGACATCTACCATTTTCAGACGTTAGTTATTCTTCTTGTCGATACATAACCACCTCCGTGTGCTAGTGGTTGAGACCACCAGGGGGGTTTGTCTAAGAAAAAAAATATAACGATCACTTCGAATTGGCCAATCAATGCGGCGTCAAAACAAGACTCTGTGTCGACTGTCTGAAAAAAAAACGATGGATGCACTTTGACAGTCAAAATCGAAAGCGATAGATTCTTGTCACACAATCAAGATGCCGGTATTGACCTGGAAGTTTGGGGCTTAACAAAAGTTTATCTGCACGGTTTGGTTGGTGGTAAGGCTTCTGAGTCCGCCGCGCTACCTATCACCATCATCTGATCTAAGTTTGTCGCCGTAATACTGTTGCTACTATAAATAACTTCCTCTGTTGTTAAGGAGTCCAGGTGAAGCTCCCTTCCACCTTCAGCCTTATTGTCACTTACCATCAGGGACCTAATTCTGCTTATCTTAACGTTGCTATCGTCTCTTGAAAGCGTTTCAATAGAATTGCTTTTGTCACCTTACGCTTTACCTGATGCATTTTATTCGTACTACAACTCTTGATTAGTCAATGCCATTGAAGCGTTATTGACACGATATAAAAACATGAACGCTAGCAGAATAAGGCCCCGGATGAGATGAAGGACAAATGTGTGTAAACAATATCAAATATGAGCGAGGGAAAAGTTTACCGTTTCATTCAAAAGTTAATGTGAATTGTTATGTTAATTAAATGAAATGTCTATTTATTCTTGAAATGTCTAATAGTTTCCATAATAAAAACATCTACGGACTAAAAAATGTTATTCTAATTTAATGACATTGGCCGATACGCCCCACGAAAGCAGAAAGAAAGCTTTGGCTAAACAGAAATCGTTCGATAAACGGTCAAATAACGACAGGGCAACAGTATAAAGAGAGGGCTCGGTCCATTTCTCGCCAATTATACCTTGTGTCAAATGCACCCGGCACAAACAGCTTCCGCTGTAACGAACGAAAATAGCCTCTAATTACGTGTACACAGGCTCCATAATAAATTCACAGTGTTCCAAGCAAAATGGGAATGATATAGTCTCAGCTATAAATGACGCGTCAATAGAATTTGAACTCTATTTCACAACTATTAAGGCGGGATTCGATTGCGGTGCACATCAAAGTGCTGTGTTCGCATCGTTGTATGATGAACACCACAATAACGAGGATAGACGAAAATGGTTGTTAAGGGGAAGTTTTTATTTAACTTCTGCTCGGTGAAGAAATCGTTGGAGCTATTTCACGAAGTAAAAGTAAGCTTCAAGCTTAGAGCGAGCAATCCATCTATTAAAGTGACATACAGTATGGAATGTAATTCCTTTAAAATACATCACTTTAAACGATTGATGACTTAATACTTGAACCCTACTTGTTCATTGTGAAAAACGCCCTTAAAACACATGAGTTCATAGATTATTTAAGCACTAATGTAATATAGTTTAATACCTCATCCAAATATTATAAATGCTGATGTAGATAACTTTTTAATGGTCTTACCAGTGGCGTAACCATAGAGCGACAGGGCTGGCAAAACGCCACGGGCCCCCGACCTGAGAGGGCCCCGGCCCAAGAAGCCACGAGCTCAGAAAAACCTAACATGTTTAACAAAATTTTGTTAATATCTATTAAAGTATTAAGACACAACTAAAAGCATATATAAACTCAAACTAATAATTAAAATTGTAACACGTTCAAAAGAAAAAGATGTTGATATATTTTACAGGGAGGGCCCCATCCAAAGAATTCCACGGGCCTCAGATGGTATAGTTACGCCACTAGGTCTTACGTCAAAAATATATACGTGGCTTAGATATAGATTAATAAATACAAAACAAAAAATACAGAAAAAAAAACAATTTCCACATATCCTTTTCTAGTAACAAGTAAATATTAGATAAAGTTACTATACTACATTTTTTTTGTAAGGTTAAATGAAGATTGCGTTGCCAAAAATAGTAAGTTAATATCATGTAAGGAAAAGGAATAGGTAAAAGCACATTTCAATACTTAAATGAGCTCTCTTTCATATCGGATTTAGATAATTGTAGATACAGGATGCACAATGTATTTCTAATATTTTTACAAGACTTGACGAATATTTCAAGTATTCCGTTGAACGGTAAGGAAACAAAAATAATGTGAAAACATTGGTGCAGTAGTAACATTTCGAAACTCACAACTTACAACAATCTTATTGTCTGTGAAATGTAACCTAATCTTTGACAAAGTAAACAACATCTCCTTAAGTGTCTATCGCTCGGAGCAACGATTTATAGTCAAACATTTAATGGTGCATTATGACGAGAGAGCAATTTGGCTGTCACTAAGGGACGCTACGATAGTGAAACCACTCTCTAGCTCTCGATATTGTAATGAATGGGTTAAAAAGCAGGATATGAAAAGGAGGCGGAAATACAACTAAAGAACAAACAAGTTAATTCGAAAAATCAAAAACCGAGTGTTTAAGAATTTATTTAAAACTAGTGGGCCCGGCAGACGTTGTCCTGCCCGATTACAGCGCCACCTACCGGGTCCAATTAAATTACGTATATACCTTCCTTGAACCTATTCAAATAAACACAGAAAATTTCGTAGGAATCTGTCGAGCCGTTTCAGAGTTTTTGCGAGACAAACACACAGCGTTTCATTTTTATACATATATAAGAAGAAGATTAGATCTGAAACCAATTTAACAAGCCCGGTGGTCTCAAATTAGATATTTTACTATTAAAGCCAGATTCATATTGCAAGATATTATCTAGTCCAAATGTTTAATGGATTCAGATCCATTGAATATTATATTACATTACATAATTGAAAAAAAAATTACTGACGATTAAGATTGACCCACTCGTTTGGCTCCAGCAAAAAGGAATAAATAAAGGGTGTAAATTCATTACGCTCCTTTGCGTTGCAAAAAGTAGGCTTTCTGATTTTCTTGCAAGTCTTTCACGTGAAAGCTCTCCTTTTCCGAACAGGCGTAGAGTCAATTTATTTTTTCTTTTATTTGAATTTGGATTTTGGTTGACAGGTATAATACACATATAAGGTTTTATACATTAGGGAGGTTTTGTCTGATTACAATTTTGTGTTAAATAGCACCTAAATCAATCACAGAAAATGTAATCAAAGAAAACATCAGCCAATAGCGTATTCTATGCGCAAAATATGATATACTTCAGTGACCTGAATCTAAAAAAATATTTGACATTCTTAAATATAATTGTTATATATAAGTATTATCATTTATTTTAAAGTATTCTGAATCGATAAAAAAATTAAGGAATGTTTATTTATATAATGATGCGATATTTTTAAAATTTTGTCATATTGTTTTTAAAGTGACATAAAAATAAAATAGTGTTTTTGTTTTTCATATTCCATGTCATTTCTTTTTATCTATGTAGGCATATCTCATTTAATTCGATTCGCGATTAGAGCAAGACGAAAATCAACTTCTTTAGTTCTCTTTATATATTATTATGTAAATGCAGTCCAAAACATATATTTATTAGAAATGTCTCACTCCTAAATGGCACATGTTTTTCGTACACTTTATTTTATCCATATTTCATCTCTGGTAGGACAAATTTATTCCAATCATTTACACAAATGCAAAGGAAGAGGATGAAATTGAATTGAAATACAAATTTCCCTTCTCACATTGAAATACGTGTGAGTTGAGCTGCACCAAGAAGCAAAGAAGATTGGCAAACTTCCATACATTTTCTGACCTGCATTTAAAGGTCATGTTCACCAATGAAACTTACTGATCTATAGAACAACTATAAACTAACAAAAAAGTTAATTGTTTGTACTCTGAAAATGTAGGGGTTTAAATGTTATTCATTGTTTGATATCGCATTAAATATTTTGAGGTTAGGAATTTATTGTGTGTGTGACGTCGTGTAAATTGTGAGCATTAGGTACTGTTCTTTAATTATCTTCTTAGTGCACCTGTATGTACCACTTCACTGTATGATCAAATAGAAAATAGATAGATATGTATAAAATTAGTTTTGATCATTAAGAAAAATGGTTTCTTCATTTTATTGCAAAAATGATTTCTTCATTTTATTGCAAAAATGATATCTTCATTCAATTTTGCACCCAGATATTTGTAGGCATTTTTAGTAATATAGTTGCGTTGGCACTGTTAATTTAAAATAGCGTCAAATATGAACTTACTTAACATATAATGATAATATTAATGAAAAAAATTTCCATAAAACTGTTTGCATAACATAAAAGCGACGTCCGAAGGCATGCGTAAGTAAGCATAAAGGCAAGAATCAAAAGTCCAAGAAACAAGTGCAAAATCGTTGAAAAATCCAAAAAAGCACAATAACTCAAGAAAAAGGTTGAACCACAAACGAACATAAACAAAACAAATCAAAACAGAGTGAAGTGACGAATGAATGAAACGCATCAATGTTGTAGCTAGAAAGCAAAGGAAACTCTGCTATACGTTCAAGTCTTCAATAGTATTTTGTGTAGTGCATTACGAAAGTAAATACTTCAGTAAAAACTAACTGCAATTAATATCCCTTTACTCCGGTCTTCAAAACTCGCGGTGTTTTTGGAGTAAATTCTATACATTTAACTTTATTTATTTTTTATGTTTTCAAAATTATAAGCGGTGTTTTAAAATATGTGGTCGTATTTTGCTAGTCTTCTTTAGGGGTGAAGATCTTCAAACGTAGAGAATACGCCTCTCGAGTCAATCGAAATAGGAAGTCAAGCGAGCAGTCTATAGTCTATGGCAATATTTGCAGAACTGATTTGTGCGTTTGGCCGCAATAACAGATACAAATAGAAGTATTTGTTAACAATTAACAAAACAGTAACCACACAGATTTTACATCGTTTTTATGTGTACTATTTATTGAAATGAAACAAACTCGCGACTCAAATTGTGCATCCATGTTTGGTACAAGTTTGTAATGTTTAGCAGTACTCTACATACCTATGTTCTTCTGTTACGAAATGCAACAGAAATGCACCTTCTGTTGAGTATTGAGGCACGCGAAACTGCTTGCAACCTGCGAGGTGCCGTCATCCCTACAGCAATAACTCAGTCGACAAAGGTTAATTAGGGGGCCCTCCGCTCCCCCTTCCCCTACGTCCCACGTGGAAACAATTATGATAACCCTCGCGGTCTGCGCTGCGGGGAAACGAGATGATTATGCTACACAACGGGAATATTATTTTGAGCGATGCTTCTGTATTCTTCAAATCACGCTGGGTGTTTTATGAAAGTGCCAATTTGTACCTACGAAGAATTCAATGGAAGTAAGTTTTCATGGCGAACTATTTATTTATCAGACCTTCAGTGGTGGTGTTATATTCAAGAAGCATCACAGAAGCAGTAATGTTTATACTGATACAAATTTATTCGCTGCTAGCTGTTCCGACTGACTTTGTTCTGTGAAAAGCTCTTGTTTTCGATTGACATGTTTGAAGTCGTGGCACAGCTGGAATAGTTTCGAAATAGTTTCCAAATATTCTCTTCATAAGATTTTTTTCCTTCCAACAAATACTTGAAAAAGAGTATTAACCGAATCCTTCCTCGAATTTTGCGCTTATACAGCGTGTTTGATACTCTATCAAGCCGCAATGTACTCATGCTAACATAGTCGTATAAAACTAATGGTGTTATTAAATATTCGGAATTGTTAAATTAATCTTAAAGTCCCCCATACAAATACACTCAGGGACAAATTAAGAGGAAGACTACTTTTTACATAGATTCAAGCCACTTTTACAACATCATATCGAAGCTTGATTGACCTTTAATGCGTTTGTTTGATTGTTATCCAGGATTCATGACCAAGGCCATAACGGATAATGACAAAATTTCCCTATTTGTGATCTGGAGAAGAACGGTTACTTTTAATGGTGGTATTTTTTATCACAATCGTACAACTGGTTTTGGCGGTAAATGTTTTTTTTTTGTAGCGAATCCGATGGTTAGAAAGCTGGTAAAACTAAAGATGGTTTCGTATGCTGAAATACACAGCGTTATCAAAACTAAAAGTGAATTTTTATCGTTCCTCTAAATTTGTCCCTGAGTGTAGTAGGGTCTGTGAAAAAAAAAGGGAATTAGAGAATTCATTGTTAAAGGGAAATACAACGTAATTCTACAAGTAATCTTAAATTTTATAAGGGTAACAATGCCGGCGACATAAGGCACAATCAGGATTCCATAGGCAGCAAATCGATAATGTTAAGGCCTTAACAACAAAAGCAGTATCCCGTTGGATCGTTCATGAAATTAAATCTCTAAACGGAGTTCCGTTACGAGATTATTTTATTCTTACTACCTACGAGTATTTTCCCCCTCTAATTTCTAGACGGTGAAATTTTCGTATTGACCGTGTGATATGAGGGAGATTTTTATAAGTCTTAAACTCCCAGCATGCTAGGAGACACGATATAACGACTGAAATATCGATTTGCGCAATCGATATTTTATTCGATTTACACCAGTGACAATTCGCGCAAGTCAATGAAACAAACTTGGTCGGTGTTGTAGATAATAATTATTATAGTAGATAATAATTTAGAAAACCGAAATTTAGTTCACACTCTGCATCGATGAAAATCGTTTCCGTATGCGAATGCGAGTGTTAGCGACTAATGAAAACATCGAGTTAATGAAAATGAACCTCATCACGGAGCGAACTTCCGCAGCATTGGACAGAGCGATGGACATGAAACTTAGATCGATCGATTAACAAATTAGCCCGACTCGAAAGCTTAAATCGATGACGCATATCGTCCGTCGATTTCGATTCGATGCGCAACTAGCGTGACCGAGTTACAGACGTCAATGGATGCGATATAAAACATTTTTAATGAATAGATGACTAACGTTTCGAAAGCTCTCAATGCTTGCCAATGCTAAATTAAGATGGCACATCAATACTGCTTGCAAACTACATCCTATCAAAACTTGTTAGAGTGTCCGTCTCTTGTAGGGTGGCCATGTAGCTGTTTCACATAATATTTTAATAAAAAAATATTAAACTTAACAAATATACGAATTAACATAACGATTTGGGTTTCATAATTGTTTTCTTTATGTTTTGGATTTTAATGGTTTGTCATAGGTATTTAAACGTGGTTTAAATGTGATGCTGTCTTTATCTAATTCCTTAATAACACAAATGAAACAACATTATGCTTAAACCATAACTTACATTGGACAACTGTTAAACAATAGTTTGTGGTACGACGCTTAAATTTTATTTATACGTCATTTATTGCACACAATATCACTGCACATTTTATGAAGTGGCATGGTTATCAAAATTACAGTTGGCTATAAAAATCTTACTTAAATTTTTCGCCATTGCTATAACGTTAAACGTCCTTATTGTATTTCAACAATCAGACGTCACATAGCCCGTTTCGGTCTGTGACCCACTCCCACCTTTGGTTTTACATCATATTTAATCACGAGGGGGGTTAAATAATCAAGAACTTATCAATTAATCTTCAATGAATATAATAATATTTAATTTAAAGTATTCCTAAAAGATCAACATAGTAGTGGTGCGCAGAAATCCTGCGCGTGCGCCGGATGCCTTTCGATCGGCGGCGTTTGTGAAACGCGATCACAGGAAACGAGCAATTAATGAGATGGCCGCTCGTGTCGTGTCGACGAGATGCGCGCGCGCACATACTTTAAATAGAACCGAAGATACCTCCTTGATCTAGCTGCAGAGCACTTTGATCACATATCTCAACTCAAAGGTCTTGGCTATTGAATATAAGTTGGATTGAATGGTTGGATTTTTGTTTTGCAACAATTTTAATCTATACTAATATTATAAAGCTGAAGAGTTTGTTTGCTTGTTTGTTTGAACGCGCTAATCTCAGGAACTACTGATTCGAATTGAAAAAAATGTTTGTGTTGGATAGTCCATTTTTCGAGAAAGGCTTTAGGCTATATAACATTAGGATATTGTTATTTTCGGACATCCACGCGAACGAAGTCGCGGGCACAGCTAGTGTTAGATAAAAATGCTATGGCTGACACAAGGATTCATTTTTATTATGAAGGCATTATAAAAATGTATAATGTTAATTGCTATAATCGTCACTTGCCATAAGTCTTTATATCATAACTTCATAACGCCGAATATTATAAGGCCGAAATATGTAAGGCATAACCATGAAAGGCATAATTTGAATAAGCATAAGTAACAAAAGGCATAATTTATGTTTGCCATAATATGTCAAAGGCATAATATTCAAAAGACATAGGTACATTTGAAAAGCATAACTGACAAAATCCATAAATCCATAGCGAACTCATTTATCATAATTTCAAAAAGCAAACACTTGCTATACATAAGAAAGAAAGAAAGAAAGAAAATGGTTTATTGGACATAACAGATTAAATTTATTGTGTTATGTTTAAATTATTTACTATTATTGTTTTTGTTTTGTTTTACGTATGGAGAAAAATACATTCCGGATTATGTCTATCTTAAGATTTATGGATATTTATTTACAGTTATTTTTATTCTTTATAAAACCATGTCTTTAGTGAGTTATACATAGTTAAATTATGTCAAACAAAATTATGGATAATAACAGTTATGCGTAGTATAATTATGCGTTTCAAAGTATGCTTAATAAAATTGTGGCAAACCAAATTATACCTTTCAAAGATTACGATTTTTAATATTAGCCTTTCGACAATTCTGCATTATAATGTTTATGCCTATTGATATGTTATGCCAAATATTATTATGCTTTTTGATTTTTAATGCCATATGATGTATGCCAATCGAAATTATGACAATTAACAGTATGCGTTTCAAAGTGTCACCGAATCCACACTTAAATCGACACGTTTGTTTTGACACTTGAAATTAGAGAAAGAAGTTGTCGTCAGCGCTTTACATTATCCTAACTCGAGCCGTGTCACTTCGAAATCCGTAATTAACAGACACAGTATTGAAAATCAAAACAATCCGAGACAAAGTATCAGTTCGCCGAACACAGCCTCTTAATTGGCATTAGTGTTGACACGCCGATGGGGCGACGTGAAGCTTTCGCTACTGAAAAATGGCCTTACAGGAATTTTCAGAGAGTTCGTGAAAGTTTATTTGACGTTGCGTTTGGTGTAAGTGATAAGACGAAAGCATTTTTACGAATTTTATTTTTTTACTATTTCGTTTAGCTTAAGTTAGATAACGTTTAAATTGATTATCATAAAAAGACTAATAAGCTTTTTATACAAGAGAGAGATTCTGTATTGATAGAGTCGTCTGCGAGGGTACCTTTATGTTTCTGCAGCATAACCACGTTGCTTGCATTCCTGTGTTCCGGTTTGTAAGATAGGCAGTGACATTATTGCAATATGTTATAAAAAAATAAAATAATCCCACGCCCGTCCACAGACTGCCAAAATTACAAATAAGAGTAAAGTGAAATCCAAGTTGCGTGGAACGGACAACAAAAACGAATCGACGGTAGTAAATTAATAAATTCGATGTTTATTTCCACTCTATGTAGCCCATCACCTTTCACTACAGCTCATGTATGTCCCCACCGAAGGGCTCGAGCCTAGTGAACCACGCTGGCCCAGTGCGAATTGGTCGACTTCACATAGGTACACGTTTGATTTTTCTCTGCAGATGAATGCAGGTTGCCTCAGGATGTTTTTCTTCACCGTAGGAGGGTCGGATAAATGTACTTACATATGAAATTCGAAAAAGGAAAAACTCATTGATACATGGTAGGATCGATCCCCGGTCAGGTTTATTATGGAAAAAAGCAACCGGTTGCTAATTGTACAATGGCAATGCGAACAAAGTATCTCTAAGTGGTCTGTGATCAACAATTACATTAAACCTCAGAACAATAACTAAAGCATGCTTTAGTTATTCTTCTGAGCATTAAACAGTCGGTTGCTGTGTCCAAGTGTTGACGTGCATTTTTAGTTCGTCAGTCACTCGCATGTAGCGCTATCGTAGCGCTACATACGAGTGCTAACGTTCCATATACGAATTTGCGATTTATAAGCAATAACTGTACAATCGCAGCAATTGCTGCTGTCTCTGAATATCGCTAATATGCTTGCGAATCTCTCGATTAGAGGCCAGTGCCGAGACGGTACACGAAACGGTGGTAGCAAAATCAATATTTGCAAATGATTGGAACAAACGGAGTGACAAAACAGGGTGCACTGAAATGGCAATGACTTGCACTATACCAAAGTCCAATTTCAGTGCTATTTCGATTACTTCTGGGTACCCTTTATATGGTTGCTTCTCAAAGTAATGATTAGGGCAAAGATGATGATTTAATATTTTTTATATTTATTTCGCTGCAATCAAACACCCACGGCCTTATTAATAAAAATATTACTCCTTGGATCATCCTCGGATTAGTTCGTCCGAGGTTGTTCTACGAGGTTGTACGAGGCTGTACCTACATCTCCCTGCTTTGTCTTGTTTCCACACATGTCGGCTGTCATATGTCAAAATAAGACAAAACACGGAATAACTAAACCGAGGTGTAAATTTTTTATTAATAGTGTATTGTCTATTACTAAGAACATTATTTCTGCCGCCGACCGCTTGTAACTTGAGCCGTCTCTCCAGGCTATGGGGAAATTCTATCAACGAGCTTATTTGACATGGCACTACGTTTTAACTGTTCGCTTTCCGCGTAATATCCCAAATGTTTTTCTAATGAAATCTTCAACGTGCTTGTCCGTGTCGAGAATTTGTTTGGTTTTCGACGTTTGACACTTTTATTTGGTCCGAGTTTATTATTTGTCGTTGAAATAGCGTCGTCGTAGGCGATTAAGGGGGGTTACGGAGTTATGGTCGCTTTATGAATGATTTGTGCGATCATTTCTAGTTTGATTTATGAAGTGAGACGTTTGATGTGGCTTCGATGTGCGTAAACGTCCTTCGAGTGTAGTGATGTTTTTAATGCTGTTTGTACAGTCAAACGAATTGTTGTATTGTAATAATTTTAAATGATGTGAGTGACTGTGTGATTAAAATTACGATTATCTCGATTGTATAAGGTGTTCACTAGATTGAAACATATCCAGTGTGTTAATTCATATCTGTATAGTCAAAACAAAACAGCTGAACAAATACTTACCTATTTTCATTGATATCGTATTTTTGGGATATTAAATTGTAGTCTTAATAATCTTTATGAAAGTGCTTAAAGCGAGGCCTGTTCACTAAATCTGCTGTTTCAAGAAGCATTGCAATATGGCTGGTTCTTACATAGCTTAAAGGAATCGAAACTTCCGTTTATAAAATGTATAATTAATCTATGCTATTTCATAGTATCTCGAAAAAGAAATTATATGAGTTAACAATTTCTTTTATTATTTATGGAATAAACTTTATTTTTTTTTTCATAAATCTAACTGCGATTTTTTAAGGCTTAAAATCTGTACTTGTTTCCGGCATAATAAAAAAACATCCACAAATAAACTTTTTATTGTTTACTGCACTTGCATTAAACATATTATAAACTGTATTCTATCGTCTAACCACCAAACATCTTTTGCCGTTAGCGATTATGACTTTAACTAGAATTGAATACGGCGTGAACACCCCAAACAGTATTTGGTAAGTGCAACTTAAATTTGGCGCAATAAATTGCTTACCCGCTTATAGCGGCAATAAAATCGTCTACATAGAAGGCAAGGCTGCGAATCTGTCCGAGCATCGCGGTAAGGGCCCATCAGCTCCCCTGGACGGAGCAATTGATCCCGATGGAGGCGCGATTACGCACGTCACGGCTTTGACAGGTGTCTCTTGGCTTGTATTGTCTAGACAACGGGCCCTTGTGGCGGCGGCGTTGTGGTTTTAATGACCTTTTTGACCGTGAAGCTCTTGGCTGGAGACGATTATCTGGGTAGCGTGCCGCCGCCGCTGCCTTTAAAAATCACACTGTCAGTTCGTACCGTGAGATCTTTATTGTATATAATAAAAATTAGGATTAACAAAATACATTACTTTGTGATATTTCACAGGCAACGATTTTTATTACGCAGCTGTCTAATGGCACACTTACTATGTTTTCTTCTAGTACTACCGATATTTTTTTATACAACTAAGTTTGCAATCAAGCAAACTGCTCACCTGGTGGTGAGTGACCACATGTACAGCCGGCTTCAAAAGTAGATAACCATTTTAGTTCCATGTCACACCAACTATTTACAATGCAATATAGCTGTAACCATACTAAATAAAAGGAATAGTTGGTGTGACATGGTACTAAATCTGCTAAAAATGCTTATCTACTTTTGAAGTCAGCTGTACCTATAGTACTTACATGTGGTTCTTGTGCGATTCGCCTCAAAAAAGCAACAAGAACCGCAGTGTACATTGACAACTTATGCCAGAGATGTAAAGTCACGGCACCCAGTAATTTCACTGCCATATCTTACCTTTCAAACCGGAACGGAACAATGCAAGCACTGCTGCCTTACGGCAGAAATAGGTAAGACGGAGGTACCCAAGCTGGCGACTCTGGTACAGTTTCGCTCCGGTAAATACTTAATAATAATCCGGTAATACTTGGTGACAAATAAAACAAATCCAAGTCATCCTGCTCGGAGGATACTTTGTTGTAACATCTGCTTACTCGAGAAATAAAACTATGTTGTCTACATTTCAAAGTTGCATCTGCATTTGCATGCCTTTATTAATAATTTTGAATAAGATAATTTCACCCCTATGAATTTGCAGACTTTGCAGAGACTACATCATATCGATGCTGAAGAATCAGAGGCTCTAGTTAGACAAATGTCACACGCTAACTTTTCCACAGTCGTTCCGCAGAAAAATTGTATGGAATTGACATTAGCTTATGACAACTTCACGCTATTTTTTCCGCAGCTAATGTCATCTCCATACGTTACGGAAAAGTTAGCGTGTGTCATTTGTCTAGGGGGGCTGAATATATAGTTTAGACATTCGACATAGTCAAGTTGCGATGAAGCGGTCAAATCTAAATCCAAATATTATACCAGCATAATTGATACGTATGAACGGGAAATCAATCACACAGTGGCATAGACGACGTACCGTACGCCGGTATGCCGGCGAACCGCAACAATGTGATTGACGTGCGGTCACCGTATTCCATTGTTTGTATGCCATATGGATCGTGTTACATATACATACAGCCTAATTAGCGGCTATGAGATACCAATACACGCTGGCGGCGTAATAATAACTGCTATAAATAAACGCGTAATTAAAGTTGTTTGTTGTTGGATTGTTATGAACAATGCCATCGACGAGGGTTTGCTTTGATCGGACAGCGAAGGATGACAAGTGAAAGTCGAAAAGGGCATGAAACTCGATATTATGCTCTTTTATTTGAACAAAGCAAATTCCACTATATCTATGCGCTCCAACTGGCCGATCGCAGCAAACATTTGAAAGTCAATCTATGCGCCCCGACTGGCCGATCGCGGCGAACATTTGAAAGTCAATCTATGCGCTTCGACTGGCCGATCGCAGCTAACATTTGAAAGTCAATCTATGCGCTCCGACTGGCCGATCGCAGCGAACATTTGAAAGTCAATCTATGCGCTCCGACTGGCCGATCGCGGCGAACATTTGAAAGTCAATCTATGCGCTCCGATTGGCCGATCGCAGCTAATATTTGAAAGTCAATCTATGCGCTCCGACTGGCCGATCGCGGCGAACATTTGAAAGTCAATCTATGCGCTCCGACTGGCCGATCGCAGCTAACATTTGAAAATCGATCTATGTGGTCCGATTGGCAGATCGCAACGGTTTTAGTTCGGCTGTAACTAATAGTAGAACTAAACCTCTACCTGCGGTGCTTCGCTCCCTGCCAATCAACAGACAAAGCTATGAGCTCCCCATTCAACTGCATTGGCCCAGCATGGTGAAAGATGGCCCAAATCCTTTCTATATGGGCCTTATAGTAGAATAAAAATAAAGGTTAACGTTCTTGAAGATCGCGTTAAATCTCTATCTCTATAGCAGAACACATTAGATTACTCTAATAAGAGAGGTACGCAAAAAATATTGTTATTTTTACCCTTAGGCGCACTACTCGCCAGTGACATGACATGACTACGCATAAAATGCACTTTATAACGCGCCATCTAAAAATTCAAGTGCCTGTAAAACATTAAAACGTTATAAGCAACCCGTGACTGTCGGAGGGCGGAATCGGCCCCTTCCCAACAGAAGCCCCTTAGCCGGCCGTTTAATTGAGATTCTTTGAGTTGCATTCATACCGGATTCAGCAGTGACATCAATTTCCGAGTTTATTAGCAATGCCGAGAGATCACCGGATGTTTGGTCTGAGACGTTTCAGCGAGATTTGTGACAGCAAAGCGCGTTGCGCAATACAAGTTCTTGTATTAAGATCATTATTTAGAATGCAGTTGTGACGAGGTGCTGTATCATGCTTTGATATAGCGACTCGTCTAGGATAACTGCATTTTGGAATTTTTGTCACGTTTCATTCTATTCTCCTGCATCACTTAATTGCCGACATCGGGACGTTGAGAAGTCTCGATGACACAGTTCACTACACATTTATATTGGATAGACTGATAAATATTCAGTGTTGCACAACAGTCACAGATCATTGTATGATTTTTCTGAGATTATCAAAAGTCTCTAACGAACATAAAAAAATTAAAATTAAAACATACCTAAACATAAAAGAAGCTCTTGATTACCTAAATAATAGCAACATACCTGATTTACTGAAGTCTACAGACCCTAACTATATTACCGCATCCATGACAAATACGCTGCAACATTCTATATCAATCAATACTAAGATTACTAGTATACCACATAAGACGAGATTAATTAAGCCTTGGATGACTATTGGTCTATTACGTTGCATCATAAACCGAAACAACATGCAAAAAAAGCTTAAACTTGACCCATATAATGAAATATTAAAAATCACATTTAAGCGTTATCGAAATTATTGTAACTGTATTATTAAAAAACAAAAGCATAAATATGACATTGAACAACTGGAGATGGCAAAAAAAGACTCAAAAAAATTGTGGAATACCATTAATTTTATAACACAACGTAAATTAAAGAAAACTCAATGTAGTGAACTCTTGGAACTAAGTGAAACACCTCAACAATCTGTAGACCATGTGAACAAATACTTTGCATCCATAGGCCAATTACTGGCTGACAAAATCACCTCATCAAATCATAGCGTTAACATAAGTAATTGTACTGAAAATGAAGCACAACCGGCAACATCTTTTGTTTTTTATCTCACTGACTCTGATGAGGTGCGAACTACATTATGGAGTCTGAAAAATTACTGTTCTCCAGGTTGGGATAAAATACCAGCTGGTTTCCTAAAAGCAGCTCATGAGCAAATAGTGCCTACCCTTACTCATCTAGTTAATATATGTTTTACAAATGGTATTTTTCCGACTGCTCTAAAAGAAGCCCTTATAACCCCGGTGTATAAGGGAGGGGATAAAACAGTTATTTCAAATTATAGGCCAATATCCGTGCTGTCGTGTATTGCCAAAATCTTTGAAAAGCTGATAAACACGAGGTTAATTAAATATTTGAAAAAGTTTAATATATTATCAAAGTCCCAGTATGGTTTTCGACAAAATATGTCAACAGAAGATGCTGTGTTGGCTCTCGTATCCTCTATCACAGAAAATTTGGATAAAGGGGTGAAGTGTCTTGCAGTATTTTTAGACTTAACCAAGGCTTTTGACACGGTTTCAATCCCTATACTTTTGCGTAAAATGGAAAGCATTGGCATACGTGGCTCGCCTTTATCTCTATTCAAGGATTACTTAACGTCGCGTAAACAAAAAGTAAAAATAGCAGGCGTGGTTAGTGAAGAGGAGAATATAACATTCGGAGTCCCGCAAGGCAGTGTACTTGGCCCAACGTTATTTCTCATTTATATAAATGAGCTGAGTAACATGTACCTACCTGGAGGAAAAATTTTCTCCTACGCAGATGACACTGCAATACTTTTTACGGGTAAAACTTGGGATTGTGTCAAAAAACTTTCTGAAAGTGGCTTAGTCAAAGTCGTAGATTGGCTTGATAATAATCTTTTAACCCTCAACACTAAAAAAACTAACTATGTATGTTTCTCTATCTATGATCGAACCCAACCGTCTAACTTCCAAATTAAAATTCATAAATGTAATAACTCGAGCTCTAACTGTTCCTGCACTTTAATAGACAAAGTAAATCAAACGAAGTACTTAGGAGTAGTACTTGATCAGAGGCTTTCTTGGCACATGCACACTGAACAAATCTTAAATAGAATTCGGAAATTAATGTGGACTTTTAAAATACTTCGCCATGTAGCTTCTGAGACACTGCTGAACCAAATCTATTTGACACTGGCTCAGTCGGTTGTTAGTTACTGCTTACCAATCTGGGGTGGAGCAACTAAAGTAAAATTCTTGGAATTAGAAAGGGCTCAACGTTCATTGCTCAAAGTCATGTACTTTAAACCATATAGGTTTCCCACAGAAAACCTGTACCATATTTCGGGTGTCCTAAGCGTGAGAAAGCTGTATTTGTTGTTAACTATTCTAAAGAGACACAAATCACTTCCCTACATTATACATAACTCCAGCAGTAGAAGAAAAAGGAATGCTGCACCCATTGCTCCAGTTAAAACTACATTTGCAAAGAGACAATTTGAGTTTCAATCATCACACCTTTATAACTTAGTAAACAACGAACTTAAAATCTATCCATTGACATGTCATTACTGTAAAATAAATATTATTAAATGGTTAACAACTAAGAACTATGAGGAAGTAGAAAACATGGTACAAGCTAAAAAACGATAGTCTATGCACACATGCAAACTTATACACATCACACACAGGCACACAACACACGTACGCACACACCCACACACACACATACAAACACACACACATACACACACACACACACACACACACACCGCAAACACAGTAACGTATACATATATTTAATAAGCGAACATAGCATCACATTTAATTAATTATGTTTAGATTTTACGCTTATGGAGTAGGTATTGTTAAAACTTATATTAAAATTATAATTGTTTGTTTGTTGTTTAAAATATCTAAAAGTATAGAAATAAGCAGGCAGGTAAGTAGTTCCACTACTCGCTAATGCTAATGTTGTTTTTGTTTTTCTTTAGATTTTAAGCTTTAAGAGCACTGTAAAAAGTAATATTGAAATTCTCGCAAATGTTAGTTATTTTTCTTCAGAAGAGCGGCGTCTCCTAAAACAAGCATGAAATTGCTTAAATGGAGACTCCAAATCCAGTTTTGTATCCTACCATTAAGAAAATGCAATAAAATATTTATTATTATTATTTATTATTATTATATAAGCTGATCATGTTTATTTGTATCATTCCTGGATTAAGAGCCTGGTTATTTATTGTAACCCTTACCTTTGTTGAGAGATATAAATATATGTTTATGTTATGTTTTCGCTGTGCTTATGTAAAAAGAAACGGGAATCAAAATTAGGTATAAATTAAGAAAATTAAGGCACATAAGGTATTTTTTATATAAAAGGTACTTATTAACCTTTTACACATATATAATCAGTGACAGAATCTCTCGTGCATCATTTATCTGAACTACTGACCCACTGCACCAACCGTCAGCACGTTTCATAGTATCTGTATATGTAGGTATGTTGTAAAGTTTAAAATAATTAGCTAGTATGTTTCTATTTTCAAATTCATTAGTCACATACTACTCGTATAAGTGAAAAAATAAACATGTTTTAAAAAATATAATTCACTATACTTCACCTTAAATTTTTAATAAGTATGTCACTAAAGCGAATTTGGTAAGTACCTACGATGATTTTAATATTTTCCCAAAACACTTCGACTTGTAATAGGCTAGATGACTAAAAAAATTTTTTTGCTTTAATAGAAGCTCATTCATATAATAAACAGAAAGAAAAAAATCGGTTTTCGAATAACTATTAAAACAACCAAGATATAAGGTATTAAAGATTTTTCTCCATCTCTTTCTAGCAAAACGGCAATTTACAAGGAGTTTATGTGGCCGTACTCAACAATGACGTCACGGTTGATGTCGGATCTCTCTGTCAAATCGCCTTCAAATTAACAACTTAAAATGCTTGTATCTAATGTATTTCTAAGCCGATTTTAATTCTAATTTCACAGGACTGCATCTTTTTCAACGGTATTTAAATATTTAATGACGAGACGTAAAAATTAGAATTCAGTCATCATCCCAATTAAACTCAATTAATTTGAACACAGGGGTTTGAAAGACTCCTTCTTTCATCTGAAATTGGCTGAACTTTTAACTTTCTATTGATTTAGCCGTTTAAAGGCGTTTATTAAAAATAAGCAAACTAAGCAAAGTGCTTATAAAAATGTTTACCTAATTGTTAACAGATACTAACTAATAAATTAAAAATGACAAGCAGATTTCAAAACTTAACAATTCGGTAAAGTGTCATATTTTTTTAAATAATATACTTTTCTAAATAAGTCATTCAAGGGTTAGAATCGTAAAAACTTATAAAGGATGACACGAGGTTCTGACTCATCTCATTCCCATCGCATCTTTTTTTGAAATCGTGTAGATTATTCCTACACTTGAAATTGATGATAGTCGCATTGAGTGTAATACTAATAACGTAAGCGACAAATATTATGCGTTGCTATAAACATTGGTAGTAAAGTAATACATATCGACCTTAAAAATATTGTTATAAGTTAACTTCCACGCCACAGCTCGCATAAAAACGTCCGCTAATAAATACGCACTTCAAAATACAAACGTCCACTGCCAATAACCAACAATAATGTTCATTTTACTCGCAGAATACTTAGATGACAGATTTTACGATTACACTTTTAATAGTTCACTCCGGAGCGCAATAATAATACACCGCCGCTATATTTGCGCAATAAAAGGTGAATAACTCGGTTTTAATTACAGCACCTCTAACAGAGAGCCACAAACATTGTAATAAAAATAAGTGCGTATTTGCCCCGAGGCCGGAGCGGGGCGTAGGTGGGGACAATTAAGGCCCGCTGCATAAAGTGCAGGGGTCTTATTGTCCCGGGGCCCGGTACAGGCGGCAGTGAAAGTGTTAATTCACGATAATGAAGAATAACATTCACTTCCGCGCTATGCTAAGTTCCTTTAGAACTCAATGATTAAAATAAATGGATTCGCCTAGTTAAGAGTTTTTTTTGTAGCTGTGCTTAAGTAAATTGTGCATTTTATTTTAACTTTTTTATTTATTAACTATGTAGGGGAGCGTTATACAATAATTTATTAGTAAGACTGGAAATAGAGGATAGTAAATATGGAGACTCATTTTCTTTAATATAGAGTGCTTTAGTTTGATTTTAATATATCTACTTAATACGTACGTAATATTTCATCAATGGCGTAATAGTATGAAACAATTTTAAGTGCAATGAATTCATTGAGGTGCGTTGAAATTATTAAAACAAATAAACGCCCAAGAACTCGCATTGAAAGTGTTAATAATGCGATCAGCCAAACATTTTAAGCTATTTTATTGTCTTGGCAAAGACGCCAGCAAAGTTGGCAACGTCGGGCCGCCGACGTAACATGATTTAGTCGAACTCGAAACAAAAATATAATGTTTTAATTAAACCGTAATAGTGAGTCGTATTAATTGGTACGTATAATAATAAATACAAATGGACAAACAATAAAATATTTTAAGGAACGTGTGTGTGTGTGTATTAATGAAACGCTAGAATTTTCCCTAAATGCTTTTAATAATGTTTATCGAAGCGGGCGTGTGCGACTGTACGCGTTGGTACGACAATCAATTAAGGCGCGTGTCGGCGCATTTTTATGTAAATACCACCGCCGGTGGTCCGACAGTTCCGTAGGAAATCACGAGCCCAGCTGGCCGCTATCTGCACACTTATCTTTGGATCGGTCTGTTTGAATCAAGTATGAAGACTGTAGTGGCCACCATTAACATTAGATTGTTTGACTTCCAAGGTTATTTTTAAAACGCCTTTTTAACTTAGAATGCAAGTTTTTTTTAAATAGAAGTATCCCGAATAACTTTAAAATATTACCAACAATTAGCTGACACTAATAACAAGATTGGTAGCAGAAATAAAGATCTATAAATCATAAATTTCCATAGCTTAAAAACATTGAATAAAAAAAAGATTTCTAGTACAGTACTTCAAGATAGGTAATGGGCATTGGCTAACTTCTGTTTCCGAAGATGACCGACATATCTAGGCAGTATAATGAGATAGAGCTGCTCCTGTGATTGTTAATGATTGTTAGGGCCAGACTACTTTTTGTCGATTGTCTTTAATAAGTTCGATGATTGTTTCCGATGCCCACTATTAATCTTGATGTACTGTACAGAAATTAGAAAAAAAAATGTTGTCCTAGCCTAGCACAAGACCATTTCGGTGTTACCATGAAACGTCTAAAGCGAGTGCCTTCAGTTTAATTAAACCGTGGTTAAGGTATGAAGGTGATGGCGGCGTTAATAAGGGTAGATAGAGACAGCGCCAGCTATGTTTAACTTTCGACAACGTTTCATAGTAAATCTCTTCGTCATTTGTGAATTTGAAGTTGAATTTGAACTAGTGTTGTTAATCGTACAAAAAGTGAATGTATTTTTTTATTTAAATTTCTATTGGTGCAGAGAATGTGATGTAGGGAACTCTTACAGTAGAATAGTATCATCTCTTAAGCTTCTTTTACTCTAAGAAAAATCATATGACACGTGATTGACGTGATTTTTTAAGTGGAGATAGTTGAAGGGATGGAGAGTGGCATAGGCTACTTTTTGTCTCTTTCTAACTCCCCACTTCCCTAAAATGGGGGGTGGAAGTTTGTATGGAGCACTCCGCAATTTTCAAGGTAGAAAGCTAAAAATTGGTATGCGGACTATTTGTGACTAACAAAAAAATCGTGCATCATTTTTTTGGAAATCTGCCCCCAACCCCTTAAAAGAGGGAGTGAAATTTTATATGGGACTTTTCGCAGTTTTCAAGGTAGGAAGCTAAAAATCGGTACACAGTCTCTGTTGCCAGCGAAAAAAACCTGCCATATTGTTTTTTTTTGGAAATCTCCCGTGTTACCCCGAATTTAACGCGAGCGAAGCCGCGGGCAAAAGCTAGTAGGTACATAACATAGAGAAATGTCTTCTTGTAAAATAAGACCCTGCCTCCAAAAGCAGCGTTATCTTCCTAAGGCAAACACTTGCCACTTAAATTCACCCGATTAGGCCTAATTAGCGCCTCAGTCGATTACAGAATCTATTCCGAGCGTCGATTAATGCAGTTCTCTCGTTCGCCCGCTTTTATCTTTTATTAGCACTTCTGCGCTCGATTGTGCTTATTAACAGCTGGATTGGTGTTCAGAGAAATACGTCCTTATTATTCAAAATGCCGGTGTGTTTCACGTTAAAATTTTTAGTAGTCGTAAGATATCTGTCAGCCCACCAAGGAAAACGGAGGTGCAGGATTTTTCGTGGATTCTGTACGAGATTTCCAAATGTCAATCAAAACATTAGTTTGGTTTTATAGTTGACGTAATGAGGGTGTGAATGTTAGGTGTAGCTTAAGAAAAAGTGTGAATGATTTTCAGATAATTATTGCTGCTGCAGTTGACATGAGAGCTATTTTTTACAAGCTTTTATTTACTTTCACCTGTTCTGGTGTCTGTAATGAAAGGACAATGTCGAAAATCGCCCCATGACCAACAAAGATTTGATTAACGTCATAATTATATGCATATTTTATAACACTCATAACAAATATATGTATTCCACGGACAAATCAAATACATTTAAAAGTAATTTCAGAAACAAAACCAAACAAGTAAAATATACGAATGGTTATTGTTACCTTTGGTCGACTGAATAGAATTGAGTCGATTTTATGTAGGTATGGACATTTATTTATTTGTAAAATTATGTTTTTCATAACTTCTTTCACAATTTACAAAGTTAACACGCGTCGATTGACTACTCAAGTACCTACTCACGCGCTGTCGCTTGCTAGTTCGTTGTGTTTTTGACTTGCTTTATAATTTCGTGATTTCTTGTTTTTTACTACGTGGCTATAATAAAGCTCTTTGATTAATTGGAATAATTATTATTTTAATTATTGTACAGGTATGGACTATAATGTATTGCTGTAATGGAATAAAGTGTTACTTCAACTAACCTCAAAATCTGATTCATTTTGATATGTAATTCGATTTCGAAGCTTGTCCGTAGTAATTGATGTGAACATACAGTATTTACTAATGTCTAATTATGCGAAAAGCATTTTTTCACTGCTGTTGGTGTTGGGGCGAACAATGTATGGACGCAGAGCAATGTCCTTTGCCAGTTGAATTTGGCCCACTTCCCGGTTTCAGATTGAGCTGAAATTTTGCATGCATATTTGTGTATCGCATGACAATGCATTATTATGATGACTGGAGGTGATCTGATGCTGGAGCTGGAAGGTGGCCATAGGAACTTCGCAATAAATTCGATTTTGGGCTCGTTTGATTTGTATTGACGAGTACTCTGATCCTATATGGTAATCGTGGTCCTACTTTTAGAGCATTAAAATAAAAGCTTGCTGTTAAAAATGTTATTTTTTTATAATTAATTTTAAATAAACAACAGAATTAGCGGGCAACAGTTCGTAATCAACAAAAAATAAATCAATTTCCTTTCCCACCATCGACTTAACAAAGCCTCGCGGAATGCAAACAAAACAGTAATTAGCGGCTCATTGAATTGCAAAACGAATGCGCGTGAGCAACTCCACCTCCGCGCCCATTGGCCAGGGCGGTCTAGGTCGCGGAAACACCGCGCGCTGATTGGCCGGCGGCTTCCGCTACGGCAATTTGGCAGAGCTTCAAGCAGGCGGGGCTTGGATAAGAGAATCTAGCGCTGCCGCTGCAAAGGACTGTCGACGTGACGTGCTGACATTTCGAATTCATCGACATAGTTTAATATGTTGACCTTAATCGCGGGATGATTGGTCGGTGGCGAAATGTCCACCAGCGCGGTGTCAAACTGTCCTAATTTACAATGATTAACGCGATTTCTTTAATATTTCACTGTCATCGATTCTGAGAACTCTAGCGGGCTTAGTTTTTATTTATATTTCAATTCTCGTGATTGTTCATGCTTATGTGTTTATCTTTGATTAATGTAAAACATGGTCAGCCACATGAAAATTTAATAGATCAGTTATCTATTTCAATTCAACTTTATCGAGTAACTTTATAAATAGGTATAAAATATCTAACTTTATAGATAGGTATACCTATTTATAAAGCGATGAGTTTGTGAAACTTAGGTACATGATGATGTACATATCTAACCGATCAGTAAGCTTTGTTCTAACTAAAATTGTAATTGTAAAGAGGGCTATTTTTTCTTACAAGCAGCGACAATGTTGATGGTGGGTCCGCAGCGACTTGACTTAGGTGCGTCATTCATATGCATATTGTATAAAATAAGATAAAATACATTTAAGTATTTCGGATATAAGGTCCATATGGTTCAATTAATCTTACAAGCTTTGTACAAGCAATTACTATATAATTATTAAGTATACTTTATTTTTGTATCTTGGCGAGCTGGACGCATGTCCAAAAAAATATTTAAAAGCAATATCAGAAACAAAACCAAAAGAAATATAATATGGTTATTGATTGGTACTTAATCAATTGAATAGTATGAATTCAATTGATTAAAAATACTTTTTTAATAAAAACGCTTTACTATTAAGTATCGACTCTTGCTATCATCGATTTCAAATGGCTTTCAACTTTACCTATTCGTTTTTATGTAAGACTAGCTGTGCCAGCGAACTACGTTTCGCCGTATATTTTTTACCCGTTTTTGCAACATTTTTCATTGATACTCAGCTCCTATTAGTCGTAGCGTGATGTCATATAGCCTAAAGCCTTCCTCGATAAATGGACTATCCAACACAAAAAGAATTTTTCAATTTGAATCAGTAGTTCCTGAGATTAGCGCGTTCAAGCAAACAAACAAACATTTGTATTCTTCACGTTAACACAAGCCAGTTAACGACTCACGCGCTTCCATTTGTTTGTTTTTAATTTTGATTTATAGCTCGATTTCGAAGCACGTTCATCATTTGCTAATGTCTAATTATACAAAAAAGTATTTTTTCTCTGCTGTTTTTATTGGGGCGAGCAATGTAAATACAAAGAACGGTGTTCTTCTTACAGTGCAACATTTTTTATGATGTAACAACTAATTTACAATTTTCTGACTTTTCCCCTGCCCGTGTGCTAAAATACGTTGTTTTTTTTTTCAAATTTCATGACACTAGATCAACGGAAACTGCCCAGAGAACAAGGGTCTTGAAATACAGACGTATAGCGTTATAATCCATAAGGGTACCCTATTACCTTTGGAGGTACGGTAGAGAAGAATACATAGATTTATAGCATTATGTACATTTTTTGTTTCAGTCTATAAAATGCTGACAATTTATTTTATAAAATACAAAGAGGAAAACAAATTTTCCCTTACAATACAAAAAATTTAACGCCTTTGTTGTTGGAAAATAAGAAAAACACGTTTTCGATTTCCTGCGTGACCGAGGTATTTTCCTAAGGTGAAAACAAATCCACATTTTTTCCGGGCGGCCAATTATCTGCCGCCCGTTAGTTATGTCGTGAAAGGTAAACAAACACACTTTATTTATACTAGCCGTTGCCCGCGACTTCTGTGCGTGAAATTTAGTTACCCAGCGAAATTAGTTATGTCGTGCGTTCCCCGGGGAACTCATTAATTTTCGGGATGAAATGTGGCTTATGTCCTTCCTTAAGGCTAAATCTATCTCTATACCAAAATTTCATTAAAATATAATAACAGATAGACAGAGTTACCTTCGTATTTATAATATTTTACCTATGAATTTTTCGTTTGGGGCATGGTCTATGTTCAGCACCAGGGTCAACGACTGACACTTATATTGGATTGACACTGACAATATAAGTTGAAGGACTGTGGAAAACTCAATGTAAATTGCTTTATTTAGTAATGTTGCTTTTAAGTTTAATGTTCGGTGAATATCAAATTATATTCATCGTCAGAACAAAAGAAAACATTGAGATATTTAACAAGCTATCGAAAAGAAAATCAGTATTTGATTGTAGATTATTTACATAGCTTTTTGCATTGACCTATTGCAGTTGCCTGCAGATGACATGACATTTTTATTTCTATATTTGAAGGAATGTAAAAAAAATACTGCACTATTCAAAAGAGCTTTCAGCAATTCATATTTGAATAAAAATACTTTTGATTTTGACGTTGATTTATCTATGATACAAAGGAAGTAGGTTGCAGCATTTAGAAAAGAGTCATAATGCGATTCAGCTCTTAACAAAATTGAGCTTTATTTAATAGTTGCGCACAAATTGGTGTACTGCCAAGCGCCACTCGTCCCGGCGATGCTGCCAAAGTGCACCTGCGCTTGCAGATATTGCGATAGACTCTGAGAATTGGCGTTAGAGATTCGGCATGCGGTAGTCTGCAGCGATGTTCAGATGTGATTGCCAAGACTTAAGGCGCATAGAAGGGTCAATCATAAAAAATCACTGTAGAAAAAACCGGTTCTCCTCATAAATATTGCATAAAAAATCTTTGAAAAAGATATGTTATTATTCAACGCATTCTTTAGAGGATGGTCTTTTTAATTTTTTAATAAATTAATTAAAACTTGGTTAGAATGTGACCCAAACATGCCTCGATTTTAAAACTTTAAACCTAATCGCATCTTAAATATTAGGTTAAATCATATATTTTCGATTTCAATAAATAAAGTGAACAATATTCTAGCTAGCGGATGGTCTTTTTAGGTTTTTTTATTCGCCTTTATTAATTGTTAATTTAAATAATAATTCATCTTACGCGTAAAGGTTTGCTTAAATATTCCCCTCACTCTCTCTCACTCACTCCTATGTAATTAGTGCGGGACGATCGAGCGAGGTCATTAGGACCACTATCCGCCTTAAAAATGTGCACTTGTAGAAAAAATTACACTGTAGATTTTTACAAATAATTGGGATGGTGACAAAATACTGTTTTAATACATCATGTAGTTTAAAAAATATTGAATCCGATTTATTTAGCGCTCCGTAGTCCAAAAGGAAAAACGTTATACCGTTTTTACTTTTGAAGTACGGAACGCTACCATTATAGGATTACTTCGCTGTTTGCCTGTCCGTCTGTCTTTCAAGACCCCTTTTTTTGGGAACGCGTAGAGATATCAATCTGAAAGATATACTAAATACTCGGGTCTGTAATCTCTTTCAGCCGTGAAAAAATAATACTTATAAGTTAACACGATCGAAAGATATGACCGTTTATGTTGCATATTTTCGTAAATTTTGCGATTTTACAAGGGTATCAAAACCTATAGGGTGCTTTTGACCTTTTGGCAAAAAACAAGGTCTTATAACACATGTTGAGGAAAAAATCTGAAAACCGTAAATGTTACCAATTAGGAAGTTATATGCTTAGATAAATAAGTTTCTACGGAACCCTGGGTGTCTAATCAAAAACTTGCGACGATACATTGATTTGAAATGGCGCGTGACGTCACACTTCTGTACATTTTGTAGCACACTGTGACGTAACGAGCCCCCGCTCCTTAACTTTTAATCTCTGTTTCTTATTATTTTTTATTTCGACAAAGCAAAAAATAGGTGTAAGTTATTTTTTTATCATCTGACGATCGTATTGTTGATGACAAATTCTCCGAGGCGTAGGTGTTCCGACCGGTGACGCATCAGGAATACTGTGTCTCAATTGAGGTTGCTACCCCTACTGTAACATATTCTTTATGGCCTTGGCAGCTGTCAGTATATAGAGAGACATATACACTGACAGGACATGCGTGCGGCAGCCCAACGATAATTAAGAAATATTCAATATGTCAAGAAGAATAAGTTGACTCTACATAAGGAAAGGAAAGCTTTCACGAATAAATATTCAAAATGTCAAGAAGAATAAGTTGACTCTACATAAGGAAAGGAAAGCTTTCACAAAAAAATATTCAAATTGTCAAGAGGAATAAGTTGACTTTACATAAGAAAAGGAAAGCTTCCACGAATAAATATTCAAAATGTCAAGAAGAATAAGTTGACTCTACATAAGGAAAGGAAAGCTTTCACGAAAAAATATTCAAAATGTCAAGAAGAATAAGTTGATTCTACATAATGAAAGGAAAGCTTTCACGAAAAATATTCAAAATGTCAAGAAGAATAAGTTGACTCTACATAAGGAAAGGAAAGCTTTCACGAAAAAATATTCAAAATGTCAAGAAGAATAAGTCGACTCTACATAAAGAAAGGAAAGCTTTCACGAAAAAAATATTCAAAATATCCTGAAAAATAAGTTGACTCTACATAAGAAAAGGAAAGCTTTCACGAAAAAATATTCAAAATGTCAAGAAGAATAAGTTGACTCTACATAAGGAAAGGAAAGCTTTCACGAAAAATATTCAAAATGTCAAGAAGAATATTAAGTTAACTCTACATAAATGTCCGGGAAGGAAAGCTTTTACGGAGGGATAGGTCGATAGATACGAACTTTTTCGTACATTTGGATATCACAAACTTATGCCAAACGAAGGATATATTTAAATGAATACAACAAGCTGACTTATCGATAAGAACGATATCCTCCAGACAACATTAGTTAGTAAAAATTCGGTTCCCATTATTAAGTCGCCATTAATGTTGGCAATTTCAAATTTACGTTCTAATTTTATAAAACTGCATAAAGATACTCACTGAAGCAGTAATTCACATGAAACACCCACTTTATTCAGTTAGGGTGCAAAGTTTAAAATTGTAAACAGCCAATATTGGTTGAAGTGGCTGCATTAAAGCAATTTCTACAATCATATCTGGCGGCTAGTTACCATGTTATGCTGGCATCGAGCGCATCCGGATGCAGTCATATCGCCCGCTGAGTGGTTCTTTGATGTAGCCAGTTACGTCTCGTGCCTCTGTGTAGCGAATTGATCGTCTCTACCCAGTATTTTGCTATTTAATCAATACGTTCATGGTATTTTGACACTGCGCTAGTTTTAGAGAGCTAGAGCGATATTGATCTAAAGTGTAACATGTGTGAGAAATCATCGGTGAAATTTGGAACGCAATAGAAAATTTAGATCTCCTTTCCAACAGAAGAAAATTGTCTAATATAAAATATTTGTCTATACGAGTTTGCTCCTTCTAACATTATTACCATTATTATAAATATTGTAACATTTTATTTAAAGTCGGAACTATGAAATTGAAAATAAGATAGGTACGTATGAATAAGTAATACTTCATTGTCATAATTATATTAAAGTAAAAACTACACGTAAAAACTTTTACATAAAATTAAAATTGACTTCAAAAACACATAAAAGTCAAAAATAATACACATTTTTATATTGAAGGCGGTGCCAAGCGATAGAAAGTCTTAAAATTTGACACCGACTTCAGAATTCGGTTCTTTCCATCATCAGCTCGGTTTATGACTACCAGACGCTACTACCTGAATTGCTCCGGAGAAAAACACGATACATGTTGGACGTACCTATAGAATTTAAAGGTTTCCCTCGATTTTCCTGAGATCCCATGATTAGATTCTAACATTGGAGACAATGGAACCACTTCAGCAAATCTCTAGCAAATACAAAAAATAATATCGGTACATAAAATACCTACACTGAAAAAAATACGCTTCGAATTGAGAACCTACTTCCTCTTTTCATCATCATCATAACAGCTCATATACTCGTATGTCCCCACCGAGGGGCTCGAGCCTACCTTATGTTAGGGTATTTAGGCTTTAGTTAACCACGCTGGTCCAGTGCGGAATGGTCGAACTTCACAATACACCTTTAAATTTATTCGCAGATGTATGCACGTTGCCTCACGATGTTTTCCTTCACCGTAGGAACATCAGACTAGCTTGGTCTAAAGGATGACGATGCTTACAAGCAAAATGAATGGCGCCGAATGATTAAGAAAGCCGACCCCGCGTAACGGGAAGAGGCGAGGCCGAAGAAGTAGGAGCATCAGACAAATGTACACATGAAATTCGAAAAACCAAAAACACATTGGTACCTGGCGGTCTCGAACCCCAGACCTCCCAATGGGAAGGCAAACATCGAACCCACAGCGCGAATCCATCGACCTTTGAAGTCGGTGAAAAATAAAGGCGATCTCTACCAAGCATTCGATGGGCCGAGGAAAGTTTCTATTAAGCAGATAACTATGATATTGTCTGGTGGAAAAAATAATAATACTCCGATGACAAAATACATAAGCTACTAGATGCACCTTAGATGCACACCCAAAATCTTACAATTACGATTATAGATTTTCCTTCTTCGACTAAAAATCGAACAATTTCCTTTTCACCGCGAGTTCTGTATACAGTATTGAATAAATTAACGCATAATAATATAATAAATACGCGATTCAATTTGGTGCTCACATATTACGGACGATCCTGTGCGTAATGAGCTGAAATAATGCGGGAGATATTAAATATTATTGCGACCTCCGCACCTGTCGGTGGGCGTTTTGTAGAAGGACTGGAAGGGACTAGGACTAGGGCCTTTTTTAATACAACAAAGTTGACAAAGTAGTAGGCTACCCATCTCATGATAATTTGCACTTACCTAGCATAAGTAAAATTAAAATTTAGAAAATGAACAAGTTATGGAGACCTTGTAATTTCAACAGGAAGTTGGGACAGTATGTCTTTTGCTGATAGATAATGTTATCGATTTTCAAGTGCATTTGAAAACTGATTTTAAGTAGCAGGTTACCTATCTTAATTTCGATAATTTTTTGACCGAATTTCATTTAACGGAACTTTTGTTTGTTTCATTTGCTGGAAGAACTTTTTACTGAAGTTATGCCTAGCTGAAATAATATTTATACTTCTCATGCTCTGAAAGTACTTATTGTGGAAAGTGTATCTTGAAAGTGCAGGATATAGGCTGCACTGTCTTCGAGTGTATTTTACAATTTATCAATGTGGGCCCCACTGAAGCTTAGAATCTCAAGTAATCCCAAGGAATACTACGGTGTCCACAAGGTCCACATTTTTATCCTTTATGGTAAGACAAATTTGGTATTAATATCTCTTGCCCAACAATTTCTATTAAGATTGACCGCCATAATCGAATATCGGTCGGACTATTATAGTTTGCGAGATTGAAAATAAATATCTAATTGAACACTTAATGAGCCACATCTAGTCTATGAAGTAGGTAAATTCTTGTTCTTTTGATCGTTCAAACATTGCATCAGTATTGGTTTTGGTGGAAACAGACAGTTTACGGAGAGTACGCCAAAGAGCAGCAGAGAAATATTAGGAGCAGTGGAAAGTAGTTTCTAATGATAACACAAAAAGATATATTATGTCATAATAAAAATGTGAAAAAACATTTTATAAATGATTTCAACTCAATTCGAAAAACAGTTTGAATTACATAAAAAATAAACATTTTAAGAATGAAAATGCAAAATAATTGAAATACATTATTCTCATCTGAAACTTCAACTTTTTTTAGACATGGAAAAAATAATAATCGCGAAATAATAGACAAAGTAGGTAAGACAAACAATGAATACCTACGTAATATTTGAGAAAATGTAATCGAGTCCGAGTAATTATACACGATTATTTTTTTATCACCCTGGAAAATTTTAGGGACGCTTCAGGACACATCCATTATTATATAAAAAAAAAAAAAATGAAATAATTTATTTTAAAAAATATATATAAAAAAAAATAAAAAAATCTCTAAAAATGCTGCTCTCAACTAGTGCAGCATTTTTTGTATTTTTTAAAAAAATATAAAATTAAGTAAGTGAGTTATTTTTTTTATTTATATTTAAATCATTCTAATACCATGTCGTGAAGCATCCCTAAAATTTTCCAGGGTGATAAAAAAATAACCGTGTATAAAGTGGTGTTCCAAATTTCTAAAATACAAAGCAAACTGTCACCATTAAAGTCCTCCAAAAATAGGTATGTCATCTCCATGTGTTGAGTGAGTGACTCCATGGCGGCAGGTATCAGCGTGGTCGCGGACTACGGCGTGTGCTTCGATTAATTAATTGGATATGTTTCGTATCCATGATTAAACACGAGCGACGGCTCTGTACCTGCGACCCGTCTCGGTATAATTGCTATAATGTTGGCGTGTATACAACGTAACATTATTTAATTACGGTTTTTAAACAAAGATATCGAAGTGCTATCATTTTAATTTTTTTTTGTTCGATACACATTTATACTCGTACGAGTATGTGTGCAACTTTGTGTTTTTTATAGCAGCTGACATGGCTAGTTTTGAAAATTACAAAATGTATGCGATAACCTATTTCAATTGTGTCCTTTTCTTTGTTCGACTAGTTTGATGAGCTTCCATACGCTCGGGTGATATTATTAAATCACAGAAAGATTTGATAATATAGTTTAATAGTTTATTAATTGCTTTCATGTTGTGAGTGGGTTCATTAGCTGATATTTTGACATTTTTATGAGTTCCAATAAGAAACTCTCCAAGGGCACTGCAGCATAAGTTAAGCAAGTTAATGTTTAATTTGAAAATCATCTCGCAAAACAAAGAAAAAAAATCATATACCTTTAAAGTTATGAAATTACGAAGATGTATTTCGTTTTTAGACATTTCGAGTGGAAATAAAGTCAAAATTAATCCATAAATATTGGTAATAATTATAAGAGTAATATAAGAGTATTTATTAATTATAATGTTGATTATTTAAATTTATTAATTTCAATAACTTCAATGATTTATCTGAACTGATATATCGTAATAGACTCCCCTAGATGTTAAAGCATTAACATGCCTATGAATTCTAAACGATCAAGCAAGCATGCTGCTTGCTTGACGCATCCGCTTGACGCATCAGTTGCGTCAGCAATAGTCCGCATTCATCTTAATTTCAAACTTCATGCAAACGTCAAGCAATGCTTAATCGTCTAGGTAACTGTTACGTGCTAAAGTTTACAATGAAATTTGATAGAAACGTGGTAACTAAAATGAAAATTACTGCGAATACTTGAAAAACATGCTTAACGTAAAGTGGTGTCAAGCATGTTTGCCAAGCACGTGTATCGAGCATTATCGAGATTCATTCAAACAGTCAAAATCGCTTGACAAGTCCGTGAACTTAACGTTCTTGTCAAGCAATGCTTAATCGTCTAGATAACTGTTACGTGCTAAAGTTTAAAATGCCGTTTGATAAAAACAAATGCTTGACGAACATGTTAGACTTGAGCATGCTTGTCAACACGTAAATGGTACGTTTGCCCATCTTGGAATCTATGATAATTATCTCAGCTTACGATTATAACTTCCGAGAGCACTTTCAAGATATTACTAGCTCTTATTAACCACCAGGAAACAGGTGATTCTGTAATTGATGTCGATTATATCAATCCATTAACAAGCAAGTCCCAATTAGATAATGTCGTCTTCGAGTGTATTTTACATCATATGCGAAATTACAGTTACTCACTTACACTCTACACTTTACATTACTTGTTTTACTAGATATCTAATATCAAATCAAACGTTTCTGTAACATCTTGATTTTTTCCGCTGTTATTTTGTAAGAAGGTTGGAAATAGTCATAATACAAGTTTGTATAATACCAATATCTAACAGAAGGTATGTTTATTTTACTGTTTTTTTTTATATAGGCCACATAGTCTCATGTTAGGCTACCTAGCAATAACTTTTCTGGACAAAAATTAACGTGTTAATATTTGATTGCTATCCAAAATCAACGAGCCAATCTAGTCAACATTACTCAAATAGGAATTTTTTGAATTGCAAAAAGTATGACAAAATTAACATGTAATTAACAGCTTCCTCGTTATGAATAAAAATAATGCTGCAACGTTCCGTCGAGAAGAAAATCGATTAAAACACAAACAACTATCTCCTAAGCTCTTACTTGCGTGGGCAAACTCGAAACGCTCTATGATAAATCAATCGGATGATTTGTTTAAGCGCTCATTTAAAACTTTCCATCGATATATGGTTAGGATCGAATCATTGTTTCGGCAACCGATTAAACATTCACGGCCAGTGAACATAATCGATCGATCTAATGCGATCTTAATAGTCCGAACACGATTTATCGATTTAAAATCGATACTGATTGAACGTTGTTGGATGGGGATCGGTAAATGATTGTGAGCGGTCTGTGCCCATTTTAATTTAGTTATTAATAGCTTGTGCTTGCGAATTTGGCTCAGGAATCAATAGGTAGTAGCTCCTGTGTGAATCCAGGTTACATTCTATTTGAGTCGAAAATTTCGACCAAAGCCGTTCAGTGATTGTGAGTAAAACTATACAGATCGAAAGGGTTAATCGCAAATTAATATTGCAAGCATGTCGTATTAATATTCATTATGATGTGAAACGGAAGGATGTTGTTTCTAAGCGATTATACATAGTATCTGATCAATACTCTATCAAGCCGAAACCTACCAATGTTTTAACATAGTCATATAAAAGTTATTTCAAATCATCGTCAATCGTCATTGAAAATCCGAAATTAGAATAATATGTTGAAATCCCCCATACAAATAGTTGGGTCTGTGAAAAAAGTAAGTATGGGTAATTAGAAATTATTTTTACAATTCTGGATTTTCAGTGACGTCATATCTTTTACCTAATATGTAAAAATCTCGTGACACAGTGTTTGTAACCAAACTCCTCCGAAACGGCTTGACCGACCTTTATGAAATTTTTTGTGTATTTGGTGGGTCTGAAAATAGGTGGTAGGCTATTTTTGATACCCCTCGGTGATAAGGGCGGCTCTCTCCAGAAATGTTTGAGTGTTGAGCAAAACGTAGTCACAGCTAGTATGACTAATTAACGTGGGTAGGTTTCGGCTTGATAGAGTATGACCAAAACCTTCTATGAATGCTGTGTATATTTTTTTATACAACTTAGTTGGCAAACAAGCAAACTGTTCACCTGATGGTAAGTGGTAACAGTCACCTACATGTGGCTCCCGTGAGATTCGCAGCAAAACTGCAACCCCCATAAGAACCACAGTGTACGTTGCCAACTTGTGACCTAAGATGTAAAGTCACGGTACCCAGTAATTTCACTGCCATATCTTACCCTTCAAACCGGAACACAGCAATGCAAGCACTGCTGCTTTGCGGCAGATATAGGTAAGACGGAGGTGCCCAAGCAGACACGGCAACCTCAGTACCCAGAACACGGCAGTATCAAGCAGATTCGAGACGATTTATACAGGCCTATCTTACAGATTTACTTTGGATAACTACGTTTCTTCACATACACAAGAAGGAAGCTTTTGGCCTTCATTTCACCTGATGGTAAGTGATGATAAGGCCGAGGACGGAAGCGAGTTTTCTGAATTGCTCACCAACTGAGGAACTGGCAATCTTACCTTCGTTGAATACACCAAAGTTGTTGATATTGTTATTGTGGCGACAAACTTATGTAATTAATGCGGTAACAGCTAACCTAGGCGCGCTCGGGCGCCCGCCCTACTTCTAACCGAAACTTTTTCTAAGAATTTCTGTCTGAAATTTTAATGGTTAGGTATTTAATGTACACAAAAATAGTCAGCCGTCAATTTTCTTTTATAATAGTGTTAGTTATTGGTGTTGTTGTTTGCTATTTCGAGGTACGGTAAATAGTATTTTCATAAAGAATTAATAACGTCTGTAACTAAAATATGAGTTAAAGACTTGACATTTAACAGTTACTTTCTAGTAAATTCTAGTACTAGCTGTTGTTCTATAGTAATCAAAAATTTCCCCTTGACATGAAATTTAACAGTATACATTCAAATCGAATTTGCTTTAGTGAACGGTTTAGAAATTATGACCTAGTACTATGATACATATAGGTTTTACGAACATTTAACTGTATGACTAGATTTGTTTGAAATTTCGATAGATCAATTCGTGCCCATTTCGTGACTATAAGTATGTCCATTTATTGTAAATAAATGTTATTATGTCAGCTCTCGGAAAAAAAACACAGGACATAAAACGCTTAAGGTCTTTACGAAAGTAGTATTACAGTAATGTCATTTTATTTGGTTTTAAGGCAACTAAATTTGGAGGTAACCATTTTCTTTCAGAGATGGACTCACCGAACTCGTATAAAACCTCTTTGCGGTGTCCCCTAGTACGACTATTTATATCGGCAAAAACTATAAGTTCCCCTACTTATCTGTTCCTCTATCTCGCTCTAGTTATAATGAACTTGCATTAGAACAAAAGGGACGGGGGATCAATGATTCAAGCCGCTTTTCATAGGGCGAGCCGGTATCTTCAATGAATAATTGTTAGATTAACGAGGCTTAGTCATCGGCCTCGATCGGCGTCGACTTAGATAAGCTTAGTGGTGCTAAGCTTAGTAGAGCGATATCGATAAATTGTGCGTTTATTTGTAATTCAAATCTATTAAATATTATATCGATTATGCTCATTGTATTAAGATACAAGAAGGTTGGTTGTTTGTTTTTGATCTTTTTCCTTACGAGTTTCACGCCTATTGTATTCGTCAAATTAATATTTTAGACAATATGTAACAGGAGCACAGTTCCATGACATGCTAGTACGAAAAAACTATTCGAATCATTTTCGACGATGTTTCATTAGCGTTTGCTGAAATCAAAAGAATAGCAAATTAATAGTTTGTTGTTATTTTCCCTGTGACTTTTTTATTACTTGGTGGCAAACATGGTCTACCTGATAATTCGATGAATTTTAAAGCTACGTGCATTTGCTGCTAGAAGGGTTATTTGTACTGACAGCACCTTGAACTGAGTTCCAGGGATTTCGATCCTAAGAATAAGATTGCGTGTTTTAATAGTAATTCTATATACTTGTAATATAGGTACATGTTTTAGAATCAAACAAATAATAACATTCCAGAAAATAGCTGATTCCAGAATTCCAGTAAGTACATAATTCTTCCATTTTTTATCAAACAAATGGAATCAGTTGGTTAGTCCTATACACGGATATTTTTTTATCACCCTGGAAAATTTAAGGGACTCTTCACGACATGGTATTAGAATGATTTAAATATGAATAAAAATAATAACTCACTTACTTAATTTTATATAAATTTTCAAAAAAATCCAAAAAATGCTGCACTAGTTCAGAGCAACATTTTGAGATTTTTTTATTTTTCTTTTATTTCATTTATTTATTTTTTATATAATATTTTTTTTTATTGCTAAAGGTGGCAGACGAGCAAGTGGCCCACCTGATGGTAAGTGGTAACCACCGCTCATGGACATCTGCAATGCCAAGGGCAAAGCTCAGTTGCTGCCTACCTGGAGAGAAGTGCTCTTTTTAAACCTCGTTTGAAGTTGGACATATCGTAGCGCTCAGGAAACACCGCAGCTGGGAGCTCGTTCCAGAGTCTGCACGTACGTGGAAGAAATGAACGCTGAAACCGAACTGTGCTAGACGAGATCGGTTCCAGGTGGTACGGATGAACTCTATTGCGGTGGCGGGTGGTGCGATGATAAAAAGGTGACGAGGGCACCATTGCAAACAGTTCCTCGGAGCACTCTCCGTTAAAGAGCCGATAGAGCACGCAAAGAGAACCAAAGTCTCTCCTTTGCTCCAGCGTCTCCATTGAGGCCGTGATATTGGGATCACCGACGATGCGGAATGCACGCCTTTGCAGGGAGTCAAGAGGGTCGAGTTGATATTTCGGAGCTCCAGCCCAGAGGTGCGAGCAGTACTCCATATGCGGCCGTATTTGTGCTTTATAAAGCATCAGCCGCTGGCTAGGAGTGAAGTACTGCTTGGCTCTGTTCAGGACGCCCAGATTTTTGCTCGCCAATTTGGCTTTGTCCTTCAAATGACTCCCAAACTGCACTTTGGCCGAAATTTCCACACCGAGGATCCCAATACCACCGGACATACGAAGAGTAACTCCCTGGAACTGAGGCACTACGATAAATGGGTCCTTCTTCGCAGTGAATGCGCAAACTTGTGTCTTCGTGGGGTTGAACTTAACTAAGTTCTTTGCACCCCATTCGGAGACTAATAATGGATGTGTCCTGAAGCGTCCCTAAAATTTTCCAGGGTGATAAAAAATAACCAAGTATATCTCACAGCAACCACCTTTTTTTCATTAAGTTAGTTAATTTTTACAGAAACTCTTAATTTACATCACTGTAGATGATATTATTTTCTTTGCAGATGATACTTCACTTTTATTTAAAATTAAAAGAGGATTGCAAATGAATGACGATGTAAATAATTCTATCTCAAGAATTGTTCATTGGTTTAATGTAAACAACCTGTCACTTAATGAAGGGAAAACAAAATGTATAAAATTTGTTTTACCCAATGTGAAAGAGGTTCACACCACTGTAAAAATAAAGGATATAGGTGTTGACCTTGTGGACACCACAGTATTTCTTGGGATCACACTTGATTCTAAGCTGCAATGGGGCCCACATATAGATAAATTGTCAAAGAGACTTAGTTCTGCAGCTCACGCTGTATGGAAAATACGTCAGTTGACTGATGTTGATACAGCAAGACTTGTATATTTTTCTTACTTTCATAGTTTGATGTCATATGGCATTTTGTTGTGGGGAAATGCTGCCGACATTCAGATCGTTTTTGTGCTGCAGAAAAGGGCTATTCGAGCTATCTATAACCTTAAAATGAGAGATTCTTTGTGAGAAAAGTTTAAAGAAATTGGTATTATGACAGTAGCGTCGCAATATATTTATGAGAATCTAATATATGTTCGTAAAAATATTCATTTGTTTTGTAAAAATAGTGATATTCATTCAGTTAATACTAGACAAAGGAACATGTTAGCTTTACCAAATACCAGGCTCCAAAAAATCAATAATTCTTTTAGAGGCCTGTGTATACGTTTCTACAATAAAATACCAAGTTGTATACAAGAACTTAGCTTAAACAAATATAAAGTTGCAATTAAAGATGTACTTATTAAAAAAGCATATTATAAAGTTTCTGATTACATGACGGACAAAAAAGCTTGGGTTTGAACTCTCATTTCTAATATTTAACAATGTGCTGCGTTTTGTTTCAAAGAAACATTCAGTGAGAGCAATTTTTATGCTAAGTTCACGCACTTCTCTCAGAGATAGCTTATATAATGTGAATTAACACATCTCTTCTTGTAATGGAAGTTGAGCTGCTTTGAGGTCAGCTTCCAATTGACGACTCTGTAACAAACCAAAATTGTAAATGGCGATTTAAAAGAGGAGATAAAAAATTTTGACCTTTCGAGTTTCTTGCCTGTTCTTCTCGAGAAGGCTCTCCCAATTTCCGAACAGGTGTAGAGTCAACTTTTTTTTTTCATTCCTACTTGTATTTGCAGACATCTTGAATATATTCAGGATGTATGCACATACAAGGTTAATATGATTTCTTTAAATTAGATTGTTTTGCTTTGTTTTGACGTCAATAAGTGCCTGTAAAGGCCTATGTTGAATAAAGATTTTTGAATTTGAATTTGAATTTACGCTAAGATAGATAAGACAGTACAGTGCATGGGGGATATCACGGAAGCTCAGGGGCTGCTCGTGGCAATATTGATAGGGAGAGGCAGAATCTTATCATTGAGCTCAACAAGACGCTGGACCTCATCTCCGAATGGGGTTCCAACAATCTTGTTGAGTTCAATGCTAAGAAAACACAGGTGTGCGCGTTCTCGGCGAAAAGGTCACCTTTCCTCCTACCTCCTTCTCTTCAGGGCACAACCCTTCACACACAGAGTAACATCACCTAGCTCGGAATGATCATTCGCTGCGATCTGAACCCCAGAGACTACATCGAATCCGTTATAACTGCTGCCTCACGGAAACTCGATGTCCTAAACAAGGTGCGTAGGTATTTTGCGCCGGACCAACTATGCCTGTTGTATAAAACTCAGGTTAGGTCTTGCGTGGAATATTGCTCGCACCTTTGGGACGGCTCCGCTCAGTACCTCCTCGATGCTCTGGACAGATTGCAGCGTCGCGCTATTCGAATAATTGGCGATGTAGAGGCAACTAACACCCTCGAGCCTCTACAACTTCGTCGTGACATCGCCTCTCTTAGCGCCTTTTACCGAATGTTCCATGGGGAATGCTCTGAGGAGCTCTTTAACCTTATCCCTCCCTCTCCATTCCTTAACAGAAACACGCGTAAGGGCCTTCGGAGTCATCCTTACACTGTATCTTCCTTTTCACACCGTACGAAGAAATTCCAAGATTCCTTCTTCTGTCGTTCATCCCACACTTGGAATTCTCTACCTGCGCACGTGTTTCCTTCATCCTACAACATGGGTTCCTTCAAAAGAGGTGTGAAAAAGCATCTTTTAGGCCGGCAAGGGGCGGGCAGGTAGGATAGTGGATGTCGTCCCTACTCTATCTGTCAACTCATTTGGGCCTCTTTCACCGCTTAACATCAGGCGGGAGGAGGTCATTTGCCGGGCCTTACATAAAAAAAAAATAAAAAATAAAAAAAGATATTTATTTGTGTCGACTGGTTAAAATCATACTATATCAGCTAAAAACACACACGTGAAATTTGACAAACGACAGGGAAATGATGTAGGTAGGTATATTGCCGAGATCAGTGTACTGATTGTCTTACAAATTTCGATATTCAACAAATAAATTATCGACAATTATCGATAGTCAATTACCGCATCACTACGCCAAAGCCGGCACTAATAGGGTCGTGTACAGTGATCTCGCGAACAAAGCGACGCACGGCTAATATTGATTGCCCTGCTATAGCCAACTGTTCGGTAGCTAGTGGTCGAGTGTACGCAGCATTTAGGTTAATTAAATCAAACCGACATCGACAGTCTAAAATGTGAGTGTGATAATCTAGTCTTAATCTCACAATTTAGTAGTTAAGAGGTAAAATGTAGAGTACTTAATGATATATTTAATTATTGTTTTTGTCGTTCTTTCGTCAAATTGACAGATTAATATGCTAATATAATAGACTAATTTGGAATAGTATTTCGTTTCATTTGTATATTTGCGGACGTCCTTATGAGTTGTAACAGAATATCAACTAAGGGTCGGTTCCAATATTCTATCCACAGATAGAGATAAGCTTACCACAGTTTAGTTACTAAGCAACTTTTGTTAATTTTAGTAAAATAATATAAAAATGCTTAGCAACAAAAGTATAGTAAGCTTACTTCTATTCGTGCACACAATTTTGAAACTAGCCGTAAGGAAGCCAATAATAAACACTTATGCGATAAGCTCTACTTTTACAACACATAAGTACTCTACCTAATGTTTTGTGAAAATATTTTATATCATCGCTTTTGAATTTCGTATATATGTAGTAGGTAGTTATTTGCAGTATTAATTGAAACTTTCTATTTCATTAATTGAAACTATATTAATTGATGGAAACGATATTTCCCTTTCGTTCTTGTTGATAATTGTTTTTTTATCTATTATAAAAAGCTAAACGATTATTTATTAATTCGCAACATCTAAGTGAGTAGCATACAAATGATTTCTGATTGATTTGTATTTTATTATATGTATATTGTTAAAATTATTTAACACCTAATAGTTAGATAGAACAGATGATCTGTTATACTACAAAATACCTTTTGACAAACTGCTATTTGCAAAAATGTTATTAGGTATACCATAACTCGATCAATAAGCTTTATGTGTTATCAAAAACAGTTTATCGATATTTTGTATTGCATTTTCACCTCACTTACGTCGGAGCACAATTAGCGCCGCTTTGATATGTAACACATAACCCTGTATTGTATCAATCCCGAAACGTGCTTTGTCTCCCTCCAACGCAAAGACAAACTGTATTGCGGTCCTACTCCCTCTATGGACTAATGCGCAATCAATAATAATTATCCTTATGTTTGCAAGCAAGTGGATTGCATTGTGTGATGATATGGCCGCTAGGGTTGGCAATTTAGTATTTTGTTTATTCTTGATACCTATTTATTGTTTTATTTTAATTTGGTGGTTTTTAATAACAAATTAATATATTATCACGCCTGTTTTCTGTGATAGCTTAGGTGAGATGTTTAAGCATCGATACTTTGCATTTTGAATAGGTATGTAAAACATAATTTGTTTCGAGTCTTCCATTTCCTTATTAATCAATTTATAATAACTAGCTAGTTTGTAATAAGTGGTTAATTCATTTGAAATCAGTTTAAGTTGTTCAGTTGCAGTCAAAGCTTTAAACATTAAGTATCTTTTTTTTCGAATTGTAGACTTATTTGAAAACTGATTTGGATGCATAAAAATTGTGACCAACAAAATTGCTATAATTATGATCGAGTGTTGCATTTTTGTAATATCGTTTTTTCTTATATCTTTTATATTACTTACTAATTTTAGATTTGTTAATATGACTCGTGTCAGGTAGGATACGAAATAGCGTCTTCAAAATTCTGTGCCAATAAAAAAAATCTCATTATTTTCATTATATCTTTTATCTATTATCCTTACAATATCAATAAGAGTTAAAGATACACACTGTAAGTTTTCATATTAAGACCTAATTTATTTCACAGAGACAGCCCTACATATTATATCAATATGTATGTTTCAACTGTATTGTGCAAATCAAACGCTACATGTAGTGACATTGATTTGCATAGCAATTAACTGAATGTGTCTCTTGATATCTATTGATCAAGCGATAACGCTATCTTATTAATTACTAACACCAGCATTACAGTTGAATGTAATTGAAACTATGATATAATACTATGAGCAGTATTAAAAGTTTGTTTAATATTTTTTAACCGCCTGTCATTTTATAAATCACATAGTTCCTACTTTAGAAGTTGAAGATTTCAATGTAATAATTATATTATCAGAACTTTAAATTTTTTCCATTATTAACGGTGGCTTCTTTTTTATAATAAATATATAAGTTTACTTTATTATCCTGGATGTAATAATGTACTTATATGTTAAAAAAGTTCGTATTTTTTTCTTGGTTATAGTTTAAGTTCAAGTTGAATTATATAGACAGGTATATAATCAAATACAGGCATATTATCACTATGATTATATAGACAGGTATATAATTAAAGTTAGAACAATAAAAAAATATATATTACATTATACTCGTATACACGTAGTTTTTGAATTTGTCCATCTCTTCACCGAGGTGTAATCGTGAACTAAAGGAGTAAGTCATCTCTTACCACACCCACGTGAAGACAGAAATCGATGACATTAATATTCTTAATCTGTGATACTGAAACAAATATTTCATAAATATTCTAACGGCCTTACAAATAAAAACTTATACCGAGGATAATCCTCGGAATAATTTATTCTGTGTTTTGTCTTTTTTTTAGCACATGTCAGATGTAATATGTCAAAATAAGACAAAACACGGAATAACTATTCCGAGGTTATTCCTAGGAATAAGTTTTTTATTTGTAAGGCCATAAGTGTATCAGTGGCAACCCTAGCTCGGACAGCTGTGTGTATTTGCCGAATGAAATGTCACATATTGCTTGGATTAATTTGCGAGGCAATGACATTGAAGAATGTCGTTATAACACATAATGTAGTTACTAATCTGGCTGCGATAATGCGAGGGACCTAATTTGTTTTGATTAACTACTCTGCACACTGTACCGAGTTCAGTATTAATCCTATCAATTGAAAAAAATATGATTTCTCGGTTCTTATTAGATGTAACACATTATGCGGTGCCTTATCTGCTCATAGTTATTTACTTATTAACATTTACTGGGGTTTTGACATTTTTATAAGTTCGAATACGAAACCTCAGAAAGGGCAATGCATCAATACTAGGTTTCTTACTAGTAAAATATTTAAATGACAATCATTTTGCGCACAAAATTATTAATAATACAATTATGACGTAAACATATTTATCAATTGGTACTTTAATTTTACGTCATTATTTTTATGGATTTTTTGTCGAATTAATATTTGTTTTAAAAAAACCTTTCATAACCCATAATGTAACTATGTGTTAAGTACATTAAAGTTATTCGATTATTACTCAAGTATTGTGTTAGTGGTTTATATTGTGTTTCTTCGTTTGAAATATGAACATTTTATTACTATATTTTCTTACTTATCTTGGTTATTTGTAAGTCTTTATAAGACTTACGTCGATTGTAAATCCAACACGAAGGGGTCATGACGACGAATTAAATGTATATGTATACTATAAGTTGTGTAGGATGCTCCAGCTGGGTTTAATGTCTACACTGTAAGTGTAGCAGATAAATGCTTTAGCCCAGCGAAGTGCCCAGGGTTAAAAATATATAGAATTTTGTGGTGTAGTAATAGAGGACATACGATTTGGGATATGGATAGAAACTAAATGCACTGACTTTAACTATCTCTAAAACGTTGCTGCTAGAAATTAATGCGCACAATTTGAAGAAGAATCATCTAAAATTTATTTTTTATTCTACCTAAATAACGAAGGATGAAAATTAGTAAAAATGTGAAAATTCATAATAACGTTAATTTTCCTGAACAATAACAAAACATGTCATGTTTATAATATTTGAATCACATACAACATAATATACAGTAATCAATCTCTTGCAGGCAACAAAAAAGAAGTAAAATAGGGAATGTTGGTAAAGATCAAAACAAAAAACATGAATAATAAATGATTGCACAAACAAAATAAAGAAACAAATATAATAATTATAATAACATATCACTTCTCTCAGTTGACAGCCCTGACATCGCTCGAGTTTGCCGAGTCAAATGTCACATGTAGGCCGGATTAATTTGGAAGGCAATTACATGGAAGCGCGCCACCGCGTGTATTGTGCGCTGATGTATGGGAAGGTGGCTAATGAGCTTGGCCCGATTGCGTTAGCTTATTGCTATTGTCACTATTGTATGTAATAGAGCTGACACTATGTAAGGAGTGACGTCACTGTACTTAGGTTGATTCGTATTATTAAGGAAGCTTCGTCCGTCTGCCCTTTCTTCCCGCGGACGTCGCAAAAGCCAACTGGGACAGTTTACCGCAATATACTTTGAAGACTTCCTATTCCATCCTCGTTATTATGATCGAATTATGGGAGATAGCTACTGCCTTCACTCTGTTGCGCGCACTTCTTGCGTCCTTACAATTTAATGTAGGGCAGTCTTGATGGCGTTCATCAAATAGGGCTCTCAGCTATGACTTAGGTATACGAACTCCGCGCTTCATTCAATACTTCTCCTTGAACTTCCAAGACATTAAACAAAATCCTGAATGATGATGGGCTGGCCATCTGTGGCCCGATTCTGCTAATAAGTTAGAGCCGAATCGAAACTAAACCGTTGCGATCGATCAATCAGAACGCCACATTATCATCGCCATCGAACAGTTGCATGGCAATATACGCGCTACGATTGGTCGATCGCAACGGTTTAGTTTCGATTCAGCTGTAACTCATTAGCAGAATTGGGCCTCTGGTCTGCGTTCCTCCAGTCCCTGCGTTCTTGAGGCCAATTCCTCTTTGTCTAATAATGAATTGCCTTCCGTGCCCTGTCCCACACGCATATGAGTATCGTCGATTAGTTTGATGATAAATCTAAGAATATTGAAAAATGAATAAATCAAAAAAGAAAATGTTATTTACACCGAATAAAAACTACTTTAGCTTAACAAAGTTCAAAAGAGATCTATACAGTTAAATATTTCGTTGGGGCTGGTAAGAAATCGGTGGCCGAAGTGGTAGAGGCCTCAACAGAATGTGATGAAGTCGTGGGTTCGATCCCCGCCCGAAACGTTTTTTCTTTATTAATTTATTCATTTTGCAATTTATTTAAAATTTTTAAAGAAAATGCAAAGTTCGATATAAAATTTCTAAGAATGTCATTTATGAAATAATCGGCCGTCCCTAACGACCGTATTTCGGTGACTTTTATAAATAAACTGCAAAAAAATTAAATAGTGCTGCGACTTGCAATAATATTGACGAAGCAAAACATTTTTGTACATATAACAATACCAAGCTCGCCATTCGCCATACACTTATTGTAACTATAAATAAACGTAGTAATGTGTACCGTCCACAAAGTTGTCGATAAAATTACAGTTATAAATATAATGAAAAAAAATAAAATGCAGTTATATAAAACAGCCGTAAAATTGCCCATCAAAAACATAACTCAGTTCTTCTATCGTAAAAAGTTGTGAGATCCATATAGTACCAAGTCGGTTAATTTATTCAGTCCCTACTTAAGGATACTTCTATCTTAAGTTAATACGTAAGTAGCTAACCTAACAACATCTATGGCCCTTCTCTCATTACGAGACCCAAAAGATACGATACTCGAGTTGAAAACTAGTTGGATACTAGTTGGCGATCCATGTATCGCACATTACGCTACTGAAAATGAACTAATTTTATCATTTAAGGCCTACGCTTGGAATTAAAAGGGCGTCAAAATGTCGAGTGAGTCCAGCGACGAAGAAGCACTTGCAGTTTTGTTCTTTTATAGAAACAAAAAACTGCACAAGAAAAAAATGGATTCATCCCTACCTTGAACGAAATATAAATAGTAGAGCTTTTGTGGCAGTAAAAGAATATTTTTTCTCATGTATTCTGATAATTTATAATTATATAAACAAGGATAGTTTTCACTTTCCTCACAAATTTAATATTAATTTCTTACTCCGCCGCCATTTTGTCGATACTCGAAGAAGTCGCGACTCACGGGCGACCGGCACGGCGGCTATCGCGAGACTAGTTGTGGACGTGTAGGATACCGGTATCAAAGTGTGCGAATCCACATGTAAATGTATGTGAGATACCCAGCAGCAATGCATCTTTTTTAAAATTAAAAACAATGTATCTCACAAGTAATACATATAACATTAAATTAGATTGTGTAGTGCGATTGCCAAGTCAATCTATTTATTTAAAACATAAAAGATTTTTAATATTGATATTGATATGGTTGTTGATCGTGTTTGGCACGATGGCCTACTATATAAGATCAAGAATAACCTAACTACACACTTCGACTAGATCTTTAAATTATACCTTATTAATCGTCACTTTCTGGTATAACAAGGAGAAGAATATACTAAACTACACAAAATTCATTTAGAAGTTCCACAAGGGAGCGTACTCGGGTCAATATTATACCAGATATTCACTGCTGACTCACCAGTATGCACTACCTCTACTGTGGCATCATACGCTGACGACACTGCTATAATTACATCTCACGAAGATCCTGTACAGGCCTCATATCTGTTACAACAAGACGTAAACCACATCCAAGAATGGTTAAAAATGTGGAGAATTATAGCCAATGAAAGTAAGTCATTTCACGTTACCTTTACAAATAGAAGGCTGACATGTCCCCCAGTACAGTTGAATAATATTATATCCCGCAGACTGATGATACAAAATATCTTGGTATATATCTCGACCGAAAACTGACACGGCACTAGCACTGTAAGTCAAAACTCAGCCTGACAAACAAACTACTTATAAACAAGGGTCTACTTACAGCGTTTCCAATCAAATGTACTACGTATGATCACAATAATGCGCCATGGTATGTGGCTAAATATTTCATAGAGACCTGAAGATTGATACAATTCAGGAACAAGTAAATATAAAGACAGATTGCTCGCTCACCTAAACGAAATTGCTCAGATGTTAGTTTTGCATAACTCCAACACTCGCTCTGGCTCACATCAGACTTAAGAAGAGGACGCCTCGGAATCTTGTGCACCGAGCAAGCCAATATAAAAATATAAGCCAAAAACACTGATGAATGTCATTGGCGTGACAGATGGTAGTGGAGAGGGAGAAAAAAAAGAAAAAAGAACTAGCTGCATGTTGTATGCCTATATGCTATAAGAGTAAATAGCCAGATTAACCTATTTACTCTTTAGTTATCTATAGAGATTCGTTACAATTCATCCAATAGTATTTGCTTTTAGAACCTTAGTACATTGCATATACCTAGGTATTACAGACGACTAGCAACCTGCGCGTGTCTCAAATACGAGTCGCTGAGAAAGTATTTCACACACATAATGTATGTATGTGAGGTACTCCTCAGCGCACACTTCGCTGCTAGTATCCCACGTGACCGTAAAACCCGATTTATCGGTCGCCCGCGCAACGCATCTACTACGAATCACGCAAATGGTGGCGGAACAGCAGTTCAACGTTAAATTTCCGGAGGAAATAGAAAAACATCAATACTCCACACAATATTTGTATTATCTTGTTAAAGTTCCCTTGCAGCAATAGGAGTCTTTAATTAAGGTTACAAAAAAAAATATTAACTACAACTGCAGCATTTCATTGACATGATTAAAGGTTCTAGCAATAATACCCGCACAGCCGCACAAATACCGCCATAGATATGACTAACTAGATCTCTCAATTTTCCATACCACCATCTCTGCATGACGTGTGACGCCGCAAGAGCTTTTAAATCGTTACAATTACGAGTATTTCGACCTCCTTTTTTGTAGCCTCGCAATTGAATAGCTTCGGCAAAGATTTGGCATTTTTCAAAATTTCGGTTAACGGTGGAGTACGGACTAAATCACACTGCTCTCCCTTTTGGCACGTAATAGTAGATTGCTTTATAAGGGTGGAAAGGAATCAATCCCTACGAGGTTGTTAGACGCCCGAGCGCAGCGAGGGCGGCTATAGTCCGAGTAGGGTTTGATTCCTTTTACCCGTGTGTAGCACTCTACTTTTCATTTCGAATGCAAGGAAAATAAAAAATAGCTTTTCTAATAAAATTTATTAATAAAAATACTCCTAACATGACATATCGACATCGTGTTTTACACTTAGTGTACTTTTAAGCATTGAATATCTGCTCAATAGCGTAGACGCCTGCACTTTATGAGATAGTTCATTAAAGTATATAAGAAATACATTTTCAGAAAATGATTTTATATTCCTTGCATCTCGCCACTTCATAAAGTCGGAATATGTATTTAAATATCTTTCCTTTGAAATTTTTGGCAAAAAAATTTCGAGTATTGTATTTGCTTCGTTCGTGACTGAATCTGGAGCCGAAATTTCAGAATCGCTTGAATTCATTGTTTTTCTTAAATACCTAAATCACACAATCAAGATTTCGGTACAGCGTAACAGATTCCCCTCCCGCCAAAATTATCTTTTTCACAGGTATTTTTAAATTTGGAACACATCGCGTTACCTGTTACTGGCCATTCAGCCAAATACTTTTATTATCATTGTACCAAAGATTGTATGTACGTAACCTAATTCAGTTCTATTTTTAAAATTTTACTTTCCGCCCTAAGGAGGGAAGTAAATAGTATGAGAATTTCCCGCCCGCTGGTGGGAACTAGCGTTTTCCTCCCAATACTCAGATCAAGGAAACGCTCCTTTCCGAGCATGAGGAATGAAAAGTAACATTACACTCACCGCATCTATTTAGATACATGTATAACGACTAGTGCTGTACCAGGACCTGATGGGGATTTCATACAAACTTAGGTGCTTATAGCATTAGTAGGATTAGTTGAATCACAGTTCTTAGAACTATCAGTATACTTCAAAGTTTTAAAATTTTATTTTATACCCTTTATCGATAAGCCGAAATGATGTCACGTCACTAGCGAATCCCCCAGGGCCGGAATCGATCAGGCGGTAATTAACTGTTTGTAAACCGATCCTCTGTAGTGCTGCGCCTATGATAGCATTTCATGTGAGTTGGCTGCTCGCAAATTAGAGGATGGGGAAACTGACGTTTGGTGCCGGATTAATTACGTCACAGGCTGAGGATTACGAGACAGTGTTGCGGGGTTAGGATTACAATAATTACGTGAAACCTATATCTATTATTATCAACGTTTATTACGTCGTTTTGCCCACGTATAGGTACCGAAGGATCTATCAGTATTGGGACTTATTACAAATTAACTCAAACTGTAGATGTCTTAGGCAGAATTTAACTATGTTGTTACAGTGGATCATCTTAGACATTGTAATAATTTGTCTTTAATATAATTGTGCTTGTTAAGTGAATTACAAATATGTCTTTATGTTGTATTCTTATAAAATACATTTTATTTACATAAGCTTTATGATGTCTCCAGTTTTTATCAATTGCATTTTAAGCGTAAAAGAAAAAATAACGAAATCCCGCCTATTGCAAATTTATGCAATAAAAATGGAACAAAACAATTTGTGACTTAAATAAATGTTATTGCAGTGAAACTTAAAAATACCAGTGCTAATATCTTTGCTCTCTTCTTTTCAGGTGAAGATATGGTTCCAGAACAGAAGAACGAAGTGGAAGAAGAAAGACAATATCACGAACGCAGAAGTCGCAGAATTTAAGCAGCAGAACAAACCCGCAGAAGAGAAAAGCGCAGAACAAATAAAAGAAGACCCATTAGCCATAGATATGTCCAAGAAAAATTGTAGTAAAATTCTAAGTGAGAAACTGAGAAATTCCAAAGTTTGTGCCACTAATTTATCGCCTAAACCTAAAAAGTTAGAGAAGAGTGTGCTAGACACAGTATGCGATGCTAATGATATCGAAAGTAGGATCTCAATCACAAAGATTACAAATAAATTATCTACCACAGATTTGTCAGGTGAATCCGGCAAAATTTCAGTGAAAAGTTTCAGCCCTGATGAAGTGAAAGATTTAAAATTCGACGCGTTGAGTCGGGACGTCGAAATGTAATTTTCTTTTGATGGTATAATTTTTTGTGGCTTGTTTTGTTAATTCATGCCGTATCGAAGTGTTTAGCTTTGTGGGCATCAAACATTTTGTGGTTTGTTGGAAAGATGCTGAAACGAACAATTTATTGTCGTATGCTTGCTTATAGCATCAGTTAAGAAAGTTCACTTTGTCAATATGGCTCTAAGATACAGCTGTAATATCTCAACATCCCCAGTGATAGCATATAAAACTTTAATTTTCATTGTATATTTAAGATATTCTGTATCTCAAAAATTGCTACTGTGTAGTCAACTCTATTAAATTTTAGGTATTATGTAACATACAATTTTGTCAACGTCAAAATTATTATTCAGAGAATATCACATGACGTATATCAAAATCGAGATTTATGATTGAATAATTTATCAGCCGTCAATGTTCAGTATTTTACGATGCCATGCACATTATTAAGTTATAGTATAAGTAGTATACTTACTTACATTTTGTATATAGTTTTATAGATTTGTTTTGTTCGAGTTTTTGTGTGAAATGTACTTTAGATATTCGGTCAAATATTTGTTTTCGCATATAAGCCATAAAATAGACAATATGATAAGCATAAAACGCAAACGACTACTTAAATACCGACGTATTTGTTAATTACACTATGTTTCCTCACTATAAAGTGTGTTTGAATTATAAATTATTAAATTTATTCTTAATGCATATTTCATAATAATGCCAATATGGTGAAACATGGCGGCACTTATTCTTGTATTTTAACACCAATGCGCCCATGCTTACGGAGAAATAAATAAATATCATAATCACTGCATTGTCACTCATCGACATGTAGAGCAGAAATTGTTTTATGTATTATTTATTTATGACAAATATATTTTAAATTTGTCACCGAAGGCAATAGTTTACTGTGTGAAAAGTTAAAAACATCAATTTTGTCATCTGTGTGAAAATTTTGTGTTATAACTTTATTGTACACACGGCAACACGCCAGACTTTACATTGACCTTGAGACTGACCTATGTCGCTTTTAAGGCAAATGCACGCGACCGACTTTTTGTAGGCCGAATAATCGAATAAACTTTCCCCCGACCCTACGATCGACTCAACGCACACGTCTGTCACTTGAGGAGTGTAGGTAGAGTCTGACACACGAAACATGAGCTTGGAAAAAAGCGGCAAATTCAAAAATTCTAGTTCTGGTAATACTGTCTACAGAAGGTAAAATACATTTTGATACTTGAAATATTCTAATATTTTTTTATTTATGTAGTAATTTAGAATGTTAAATTTGTGAAAGGATTGTCTTTTTTTCCTTGAATATAGTAGGAAAAAAGGAGTTTATACTTTTTTAAAATTAAATATTAGGTAATGTTTAGTTTCAATGAACTTCCAACAATGAAAATTTTATAAGAAATCGCTGTATTTGGATTTCATGAATGTTAAAATTACTTAATATCTGTAATATTTCGACAGAAATTAAGAAAAAAATACTATGAAATTGTTTATTACAAAGTATCAAAATCACCATGTTGAACTAAACTACATGGGGACATTGTATCAGTGTTGCTACTTGAAAAAATGTCAGGTTCATGTTTCGTGTGTCAGACTCTAGTTACGTCATGAATTTAATGAATTTAATAGGAGTTTGGTACATCCATCGCCGAGCAGTGACACGTCCTTCAATATTAAGGCGCTACTTCCCCTTCTTGAACAATTTCGATTGACTGTACCGCCACAAATATTAAACATACAGTTCTAAAATTCATATGCAACATTTATGAACATTGCATCTAAACATTCTTAAAGACAGAAACGTGATTAATAATATTTCACTCGATAGAAATAATATCCAAAGATCACTCTGTTCAATATTTTAAAACTGATGTGACTAAGAAAATACAATAATAAATGACATAAAAGTTTTACTAATAGACGTGCATTTTTATTATCTAGAAAATTGCAAAAGTACAATTTTTATTTTGTACCCCAGTTTTACAAAAATCGATTAAAACGTGTAAAAAGTAACGTTTTAGTTCGGTCACCGCGCGTAAGCGACATTAGATGCTATGCATGACTTTATTACTTTCCAATAAAGCAATCGCCGTGCACGAGTAGATTTTCTGGGAAACCTCATCTTAAACACGTGAGTAGAGACAGTGTGCCGCGTAAACGAACGCTCCATTTTCCGCCGATAATTTGGTTCGGTCGGGATTGACCGATGTTTTTTCCACAGAACAGAATTTTTTTTCTGTTCTGTGTTTTTCTCCGGTTTTTTGAATTTCGCGTGCTTTGCAATGTAAAATTCTATTATCTTTCATTTTCCATCGTAAAAAAAAGGTTACCGATAGTCGGTCGCCTGTGTTGGCACGTAATAGCGGAGGTTTCGTAATGCAGATATAAAGTTTGACGTGTGGACGACTGTACTTCAGTTGAATCAATGCAAAGAAAATTGGTAGATTTGTGTAGGTATATTTTAATATCGTGCATATTTATTTTGTTATAATAGTTTTGTTCCTATGCATTTTCCTATAATAGTTATTCGGTTATGCCAGTGAAGACCTAGTATATTATTGTATTATCAAAAGTTCTTGTACAAAGGTGTTTGCTATTTTTAAGTACGAAATGTGCAATATGTGTAAGAGTAACTAGTGTTTTTATCAATAAACTTCGTTTTAATTTGATTTATGTGTTCATTATTCTCTTTTCAAATATTAGTTTTGATGTTCCAACCCAACTTTACGAATTGTATAAAAATGTTATTCTTCACACTTACCAAAAAAGTCGTGAATATAATATAGCCAATGATAAATATTTATTTAGTTAAAATACGTGACAATACTGTTAATTTTAAAGCTATAAGATAAATACTTTACCAGATCTCGCTCAAAAAAATCTCGTTCTACTCTACGTCAAAGCTGAATTTTTTTTCAGCTTTGACCGTAGAGTTAATACATTTTAATGTTTATAGAGTTTTCATTTTGTTATAAATGCATAATAAAATTTAAATAATTTTACTTGGAATGGTAACTTGGGCAACTTAATGGATGTACTACTACTTTGCTTTACTACTAATATTACTAACTCTTAATATGCAATTCTGGCGTTATATATGTATGAGACATCGGGAAAAATATATGTGTTTAATCCAAATTTTTAAAAATATATCTTGTCGCTATTGGGAAAGGTTGTTATGAATATAACTGTACCTAATAATATAAATTAGTCTAGAAGATGATAGTTAGTTGAAATTGTAAAAATAAAATAGTTTTACATTATTTTCGGTGTGTTATTTGATATGCATTTTGTTTTGATATACAAACTTATATAAATATCTAATCACAGAAACTAGAATCCTAATTGGAACTCAAAATACTAGAAGGTTATACTGTTTCTCGCAGCATCGTGAAAAATAAATCGTTATTAAAATAATAACTGAGGTCATGCAATACATATAAGGTAGGTAGGGTGACAATGCCCACAGTATTGCAAGGCCCAAGTGCAGTAAACGAAATCAAATACATTTGATATATGATATCCTTAAGGTCTTCAATGCTTACTTCCGCCAAACGACTTAAAAAGCGCACGAGCCTTATTTAGCGTACCACGTAGAGGGAAGCTTAAAATAAAGGTTAGGTACTACTTCACTTGGTACTATTGTACTACCAATGTACTATCTTCAATAACTACTTTATTTAACGGAGCTGGCATGATCAAACATTTTGATCAAAGCTCCTAAATAAATAAAGAATAAAAAAAAACTACTTTATTTGGATTTTGAAATAATTATAGCTTTTATTATAAACACTTTTTGTATGCTAAAATTTAGGCTTTATTTCAATCTGTAAAAAGTGGCGTTGACCTTATATTCAGGCGTGTAATATTGCAAAAGGGCTTTTGCAGCAACTAGTTAACAATAAAGAAAAAACTCACTACCTACAACGTTTAAGACGAGGAGAAATTGATCTATACCGTGTTGGCTGGTAGGGTTTATTTCTAGATTTCCAACTCTTCGTAGAGGTGAGATTGCGGTAAAGGTAAACTCATTTGCGACCGGTTCAAAGAGAATATGAAACACAGACTACTAAGTAAGCATAATTATCACGGTGGATGGCGGTACAGTTCCGGAACTGTGACTTCACTGATCTGTGTGAATTAGCCGTAATAGTCGGCTTTAATGGCAGCCCTAGGGGATCGAGCTAGGGGATTCTGGTGGCCTAACACCAAATTTCACCAACCTTGTCTTAGCCACAGACGTATCCCTTTATACGTCTGTGGTCTTAAGTTAGAATACTTTTAGGTGGCATGCTATCATATTCTTTTCATTAAAGACAAAACTTGACAGCATACGTCAGGAGTTTCCTAAGCTAAGGTTGGAGAAATTGGCCATTAAACGGCGTGAAAAAAGGTAGAGGCAATTTATTTTGCATACGTATAATCACGAGATACAATATACATGTATAATTACGAGAGATCCGAGGTTCGAGACCGCCGTGTACTAACGTGTTTTTCGATTTTCGAATTTCATATGTACAGTCAGCAACACGTCAAGTTTTACATTTGCATTACGAAAGGCGAGCATATTGCATATTACGAGCTCCATAAAGGCGGTCTCAAGGTCAACATGTAAATCCTAGCATGTTGCTGTGTGTACATTTGTCTGACGCTCCTACGGTGAAGTAAAACATCGTGAGGCAACCTGCATACATCTGCGAGAAATTCAATGGTGTATGTGAAGTCGACCAATCCGCACTGGGCCAGCGTGGTTGACTAAGGCTTAATCACCCTAACATAAGGTAGGCTCGAGCGTCACGGTGGGGCTGTATAGGAGCTGTGATGATGATGTATAATCTAAATAAATCCATAAGCCCAGGAAAGAGAACCAAACTGAACAAAAAAAAATTAACTCTTACTAGGAAAAGATTGTTAATTGTGCCTCAAATAGATAGTGATAAATCTCTATTTAAGTCAGTTAATTAAAATGAAACTACATAGCACAGAATAAAAAGCTAAAAGTACAACTCAATTTATCACAACCACTAAAAACTAAAATCACAACAAACACAGAAAACATAGGACTAAAAATTCAACTTTTAAATTATGGTATTTAATACAAAAATCAGCCATTGACGAAGAATTAAAGCTAAAAGCTATACAGCGTCATCTATACACAGAATGCGATACTTTATTATCATCCGTTGGGTTGTATTAGAAGCTCTTGTGTGCTTTGAAAGCTCTTCGTAGAAGCAAAAGCTTACTGCCCTTCTTTGTTACGTACCTAGTACTACGCGTTTAACGTAGATGTCGCTAGTATGCAGAAAGTTCAACATTAAGGTTATACAAAGATAACTCAATTTTTTTAAATGTGTAACCTGCTTACTTTATAATTATTTTATTTATTTAATAATAATGTTTGATACTTTATAACTTTGTTTATTCTATCAACACAATATAATAGTAGTATAATTAATATTTTTGCATACAATATTAAGAATTCCCCTTTCTGACAAGACACAGGGTAAATTATAATCATAGGATATTTAAACTGCATTTTGATAAAGTGGTCCGGGGTTCGATTCTCCGTGGAGGTAGAAGTTTTTATGCTTGGTTTAAGTTGGACTTCTGAGCCCGCCTAGTTTACACGTTCAAAATATTGCTGCGTTTCGAGAGTTAACTAGTAAGATAGCCAATACCTCAGGTGTTGAGGTGTCCCAGTGAAGCTCGCTACCATCTGCGGCCTTATCATCACCTAATATCAGGTGAGATGAAGGCCAAGAGCTTCCCTAATGTGTGTAAATAATATTCGTAAGTAGTCAGATCGCAAAAATTAATATATCTCTAGCAAGCCTAATCACGCATTACATTGGCTTAAGTAGTGTAGTGCTTTTTCCTGCTGAATTGTTGAAATATAGGGAAATCTTAAAGTTGAAAGAAAAAAAACAAACTTATTCCTTTAGTCCGATACAAAATGAAAAGTTTTATTGTTGTAGGTACATAACTATAATTCACTTATGCATAATGTTACTGAAGTAAACAAAATCCCTCAATGCAAAGCACTTAACTTAATGTTTAATTAATACAAGCCAAGGGCAGGATGGTTCAGGTTTGTTTGATCAATCTCGGCAGGTAAAAATCAGGTACTAATTGGGTACAAAACTACAAAATGAGGGGCAATAAAATACACCAACAAATAGTTATAGGTTTCCTTTTTTTTTTTTAAAAGAAGTTAGTAGCCTTCCCCGGAGCGGTTGTTAGTAGAGCGTACCTTCGATGCTAAGTTTCCGCGATCACGGTATATTCGAATATTCCAATTCCTTAGATTATTCTCTCTCTACATATATATAATTCCACAGAATTCCTCCTTGTGTTAGGTTAGTTTGTTATGGTTTCTAGCTGTAAGGTCAAGCAGCGGAGCCCTACGGCCTCCGGTAACTGCCCTGGAGATTCATAGTACAGTGTTAGGTTAAAATATAATTAAATATGCCTATGATCTTAGGGTCAGTGGGTCTAATACTGAGTTCTGAAGGAATCCCAGTCAATACATTTGAACTTCATGTAATAAACATAGCAAATGAATTCTAAAACATAATTTTTAATAAATTGACAAATTGTCTTATTGGTTGGTTAATAAAAAAAACATATGGAGGGGAGAGCACCTATTTTGTGTATAATTACTGCTATTAATAAAAAGAAAACAGCTTAATTTGTGAGTTATTTGCCAAAGTATGATGTGAAACTTAATATTGTAAAAATTTAGAATTTAACAGGAAATTCGCAAGTGTTACTCAATATATGCCTTAATCCCACTGAGATGCCGCTTACTATCAGGGTTTTTTAATGAAATAGGGGATGAAAAAGGCGAATTTTGGAAATGTAACATGTTTGATTTAATAATCAATTTACCCACAAATAAAAAAATAAAATTAACAAAATCTGCTTTAAATCATGAAATATAATAAGTTAATTAGATACCTTATTGATTTTTTGCACTTATTGATACAATAAATCCATTTAATTTAATGAATCGCGTGCCGGCGAGTAAATATAGTATTTTTTTCTTAGCTTTACTCTTCAAGCTGAAAACAAAAAGAACTGAATTTTGTAAATTCTTTTCAAATTAAATTCACACGGAAAACGAGAGAAATACCTATGGATTTTCTTCGCTGAAATTAATTTAAATAGGTACTTTATGATCTTCGAATCAATAACAAATTTCTTCAGTCGATGTCTCACAGACAAATCATAACATAGACGATAGACGCGTTCAAAGACTAAGGTGAAAAATGGGCGCGTTCCATCTACGCGCATACTAGAATCGAGGTCCGTTCACCGAATGTTAAGCGTCGTATTGGCGACGGAACCTTCCCTAAAACCAAATTCATTTCATAGCATGTGTGTCATGATGTGTCAAGTCAACGTACGGATCTATCGGAATTCTACAATATGCTATAAGTATTTCCAGCCCAAGTTATAAGCTTGGTTGAAAAACGAAACGTAATGAAAAAATTAACCATAAACAAACTGTGAATGCTTCCCAAATTCTATTCGACGAAACTATAATTATATGATCTATAAGCTTAAGTGTATTTTATTAAAATATGTCTATAGAAATGATCGAAACAAACGGTCTAAATGTCAAATTCCGAATTTTGAGAAAATCAACCCACCTAAATGGAAGCACGGGATTTTGGGCGAAAAAAAACTATCTTTGTAAATAAGGCCAGGATAAACGCGAGATTTATTTTGTTTATGCAAAAAGTGAATAATGACCAAAGATAATTGCAAATGTCACTGACGTGACGTGAAACGACGTTGACGTTGACACTTGACATTGATATTGTGAAATTAATTGACAAAGTTAATGTAATTGTGATTTTAGTTGTGAAATTTGTGTTAAAACTACAGTGAAACCAAAGTGTTTTTGCAAAATTAGTGTTTTATGCAATTTTAAGAAAAAACGGTGTTACAGTATCCCCCCAACCACGATAGAATTCACGTAGGGAATTCGTCTGACGCCCCGTCAGCCTCAACCCCCTAACCAATCAAACAGAATTATCATAAATAGAATCAATTAGGTACTTAAAAACTATTCATTCGTGATAAACTCTGTACCCAATTACGCCTAACGTTATTTTTTTTTTATAAGTTTATTTATTTGTATTATATAAAAAATGAAGCTTTAAATATAAACGTGTGTAAATAAAGAATATTTAACACGCATGCACCTCAAATCTACGTAAATCCATTAATATGGTATGTTAAAGATTGTAATAAAAAACAACATTCACCAATAAGGTGACAAAATCTAGCGCGAAACTACTGCTGCTAGCACCTACATGGTTGTAAAAAAAATATTCACCAATAAGGTGGCAAAATCTAGCGAAACCACTTCTGCTAGCACCTATATGGCTGTGATAAATAGGCAAAAAGCATTATATCCTATGCCCATCAAATATAAGAAAGTAATAAAAAAAAACTGTAGTGTCAGGACTGACGCCGAGATGGCGTTGTTAAATAAGTATATCTTGACACTAACAGTGTATAGCAAGTAATGTCAACAACCACCGGTAGATGTCGTTATTACAGACATTTTGACTCTAATCGTCAAATAATAAGTAGAAAAAAGAACAATAAAAAGGAAATAATAAAAAAAATGAGTTGCATGGTGTCGTTGCCCCTGATCGTCGATATTGATTTTCCTACGTTTCCAGCTAGATGTAACTTCCTCCATTATAAGAATATAGCAAAGGCTTATTTCTAGAGTTGCAAACCGCTCCTGTGAGGAATTCAAAATTAATTTTGTTGATTAGAGTAGAATACATATAAAAATAATGAACAAGACACGTTTATATTTGTGATCTTGTGCTAAATGCATCTATCTAACCACATAACAGTTATAATAAGTACATACTTGTTCCTTAATTCTGGTATCAGATACTAAAGAAGTAATATCCATTTTATATAATGGTAGTAATAATATATTTATAATGGTATGAACTAAGACACGTATAATATTTGTGTTTTAGATCTTTATGTACTTATGTAATGGTAATATCAATTTTGAAGATGTTAGGTATATGGAAACTTAAGTATCAAGGCAAATCAATAAAAAACGACAGGGACAGACACATGCAAAAACGCCGCCAGATGTTATATGGCGCGTTATCCTACACTCGGGTTCTACGAGACGCCAGGAAGAATGGCGGGGTGGGTATTCTGTGACCGCCGCACCCGCGGTGCTTAAATGTTAAATGCTTATAAAAATATGGCTATATTTATAAGAGTATAAAAATGAAAATTAAGTAGGTATTATGTTACTAGGTACGTAATTTAGTCGCTCGAAGTATCTAAATTTTTAAAATCTTTTATGTGCCACTTTCCTATGTATTTTCCGTTCTCGTCTTCGAGCTCATAGACGAGGCGAGACAGTTTACGTATAATTTTACAACGTTCATATTTAGGGGCAAGTTTAGCAGTAAAATATTTATTAGCAGAACTCTGCTTGTACGTACGCTTCCACACAAAATCACCAACATTAAAAGAGATATCTCTGCGTTTGTTGTTATAGTATTTTATATTCCTTTCATGGGCCTTACGCAATGACTCTCGGACTTTGATGAAAATGTCACCGAGGTGGCCAATATTAGACGCATGAGTATCGCGTGGTACCACAACCAACTCTTGGAGATCTACAAAATCACGGTAAATACTACCATCAGTGACAGCTTCCCTACCGTGTACTAGCATGAAAGGAGTATAAGAAGTAGGCTCATTTACTGAAGTGTTCATGGCAAATTGTATTTTATGTATGTTAATATCCCACGTTCTATGATCGTTCTCAACAAACGAGGAAACTGCAGTGATTATTGTGCGGTTATAACGTTCCACCGTATTAACTTGTGGACAATATACTGGACCCAAATGTACTTGCGGAATATTGTATTTTTCATATAATGCCTGAACCTCATGACTTATAAATTGCGAGCCATTATCAGACATCACCGTCTGTGGTATTCCGTGAACCAGAAATACATGGTCTTCTAACCTTTGCGCTATAACTTTGCCCGTTGCACGCCGTAAAGGAAATAATAAACAATATTTTGTAAAACAACACACAACTACTAGTAAAAATGTATTTTGCTGTCGAGACATCGGCAGTGGACCAACCAGATCAATGCTGATGCACTGGAATGGTCGACAGCAAACTTTGGGTTCCCCCATAAAGCCAGCTGGCGCTAGTGAGCTATGTTTATATGAGTTGCAAGTGGCACAATTTTTAATAAATTCCTCGGTATCTTTATGCATACCGGGCCAAAAATACCGTAATTTTAATCTTTTATAAGTTTTTGCAACGCCTAAGTGCGCAGCAATTGGTTCAGAATGGTTACTTTTAATAATATCCTCCCTAAGCTCCTTTGGTACAACCTCTTTCCACTGGTAGTCACCACAGAGTTTGTTAGTGCTTTTTGTAAATCTAAAAAGCCTACCATCAATAATTTGAAAATTGGGACACGCGCGCGGCCTATCCGTGCAACGTTTTAATATATTGTTATACCAAGCATCGCTGGAAGTAAATGCGTCTACGGCTGCCACTGGTACAGAACGTGATAGTGCATCCGGTACGACGTTTTGAGATCCACTACGATGCTCAATAATGAAATTATAAGGCGATAGCCTACACCCCCAACGCGCTAGTCGTCCTGTCGGATTCTTAAGGTTTAAAAACCACTTTAGACTAGCATGATCGGTAATAATTTTAAATTGTCGACCACCTTCAAGGTAAGGGCGGAAGTGTTCAACGACATGTACCACGGCCAATGCCTCTCGCTCTGTAGCGGAATAGTTACGTTCAGCGGGTGTTAGTGAACGGCTACAGTACGCAACAGGATGTTCTTGTCCATCTACAACCTGGGTTAAGGTACCTCCTAACCCGAAATCAGAAGCGTCACAGTGGACAGCAAAATCTTTCGAGAAGTCAGGACATACCAGAACCGGAGAAGTAGACAGTGCGAGTTTTAGGTCGTTGAACGCCTCGTCTGCCTCGGTCGTCCATTTGAAAGGGGGCGCGCTCTTACGGGTAGAAGTAAGAGCATTAAGGGGACCAGCTCTATGACTAAAATTTTTTATGAAACGCCTATAATAAGATGCAGTTCCCAAGAAACGTTTGACGTCTTTCCTGCAGGTGGGAATAGGAAAGTCTACTATAGCCTTAATTTTGTCAGGATCCGTGCGCAGACCATATTCGTCAACCACATGACCCAAGAATTTCAGCTGTCTCCTGAAGAACTGGCATTTACCCATGTTGACAGTAAGGTTGGCTAGTTTAAGTCTCTCCTTTACCCTACGTAGGAGCTGGAGGTGATCCTGGAAGGCCATTGGGCCTTCAGGAGTAAGTAAAATTAAATCATCAACATATACGAACACCTTATTGTCAAACTCGGGCCCAAAGAGGCGGTCCATCAACCGCTGCTGCGTAGCTGGAGCTGCAGTAAGTCCAAAGCACATGACCTTAAAGTGAAACAAGCCTCTGCAGGGAATAGTAAAAGCAGTTTTCTCTCTGGACTCAATAGAGTCCAAAGGAACTTGGTAATATGAAGACTTAAGGTCAATAGAAGATAAGTACTTAGCGTTTTTGAGCTGGTCCAGAATATGGCTAATATAAGGCATAGGGTAAGCGTCATGCTTTGATATGGCGTTAAGCTTTCGGCTGTCCAAGCAGAAACGTGATGACCCATCTGATTTAACCGCCAAAGTAACGGGGTTGTTCCATGCACTGCCGCTAGGCTCCACAACATCATCCTTCAGCATTTGGTCTAGGTGTTTATTTAATTCTGCCAGTTTAGCGGGTGAGACTACATAATACCGTTGCTTAATAGGTGGGTGGTCACCGGTATCAATTTTATGGCTCACTAAGTGTGTCCTACCTAGGCCTATCTTTTCTGCGGAAATGTCATCAAATTGCTTTATGACGTCATTGACCAGCCTACGCTCAAGCTTAGATAAAGTTTCAAAATCATGTAAAGCACGGCTGCCTGCCATAACTGTGTACACCTGATTATTATTTTTATATAAATGTCCACTATCCTCTAACAATGATAAAATATCTGGCGCAATATTAAATTCCTTCCAGAAATTTAAGCCAAATAACAACTCTGTAGCAACTCCAGGGACGACGTAAAATTTAATAACACGAGTTTTATTCTCTATCGATACTGGTAAAAATAAATACCCAGTTACTCGTGAAGTAGAACCATTTGCAGTTTTTATAAAGTCTAAGTCCTCAGACTTATGTAAAGTAGCGAAATCTTTAAAATATTTGTATGCTTGCCCTCCCACAATGGAGATCTGTGATCCTGAATCTAGTAATCCTTTGAATTCCAAGCCAAAAATATTAATCTTCAGATAAGCTCTGGTATCATTATAGGTGGCGTTAGTAGTAGCGTGAACCGATGTAACCTTACCTTTATGCATATGTATGTTACTAGCTTTATTTACATTATTATAGAATTCATTGCATTTCTGCCTTGACTGTTCAGAATTACAATGTTTATTATAAAAATATACTGTTTTATGCCATCGGTTCACTACTTGGCGTTTTTTGGAATCTCTACGGTTGAAGGTTTTGAAGAAGTGCACTTTGGACAATTATTTGCATTGAACCCCTTTTCTCCACAACGATAACAAATAAGTACCCAAGGCGCCTTGCAATACCTCAAGCTGTGACCATTTTTCCGACAGCGGACACAAAAAAGATTATTTTGTGTATTATTTGCTGGCTGTATTGAAGAGACTTTTGGTGGCGCCTTGCTAGTGCTGCTACTACTATTACTACTTTTATAACACAAATCGGGAGCCAGAGAAGATGTGGTGACCCTAGGAGGTTCACTGAAATGCACCGATCGCTCCTTTGCACCTTCTAACAACCTACATTTTTTCTTTAGATCAGTCCAAGATTCCACTGGGGCTAGAGCAAGCTGAGTAGTATAAAATGGTCTAATATTAAACATGACTATGTTCAATTTATCATCATCAGAGATTGGTTTTGATAATCGAGTAAAATAATTTTGCATAATGCTGAGATAATTCACAATGCTTTCGTCGGGGCCCTGAGTACGACTTCTAATTTCCTGCATCAAGCGATGGTCATAATCAGATGGTAAATATTCATCGAGAAGCAAGGTCTTCAGCTCAGTCCAATTGTGAACGTCTGACTTTACTCCTCGATACCAGCATAGCGCTTCATCAGTGAAAAGTTCAGCCGCAGAACAGAAAAGCTTTGAATCTGCAAGGCCACGAGACAAGCATAACTCTTCGAGGCGTTGTAAGAAGGCTTTAATGCATGTCTTGCCATTGAAGCGTAAATTTAGTTTATGCACGGAGCAATCATTAGCTGTATTGTGTGTAGTTGCAGTGGAGTGCTCAATCGGTTGTTCAGGTGCCAAGCTACTTTTAAAATTATGACAAATATTATCTATTTTTACAAGAATGCTATCTAATCTATTATTCAGAGAAGTAATTAAAGAAGTAAGATTATTATCATCATACTCCGATAAAGACAAGCGACCAATTCTGTGGAATAAGTGGTGTGCAAGAGTTTGAATTCTATTTAACACCTTAAGTGATGACGGTTTACTTGAAGTACTTGTGATAAGTTTCTCAAGATCATCTAATTTCTTTTGAATTACTTTTAATTCAGTATTGACATCAAGATCACAAGTCGGTATTTCATCAGAAGGCAGATCTTTATTGAGAGTACGGATCTGTGCTCTCAGAGCCATCACCGTGTCAGCTGGTTTCGAACCCCTGATTTTCACCTCATATTCTAGTTCATCTTTGTTAAGTAAATTAAAACTAATTGGTCTTTGTTCCATTTTTGTAAAAATATACTACGCTCTATTCTATATGAGAAGTTAATTTTACAATATTATTTATGTTATATACTCAAACTATGAACAAAAAATCTTAAAATATATTCACCTTTGCAAATGTAACTAAAATTTGTTTTTATTTATACCTATCTGAACCAAACCTGCATAGAATTCTTGTTATTTATCTTATAACTAAAGTGTAGTTAACTAGTGAGACCGGCAGACGTTCTCCTGTCCGATTACAGCGCCACCTACTGGGTCCAGTTGTACTTTTAAACCTTCCCTGGACCTTTTCAAATACACATAACATTTCGTAAGAATCGGTCGAGCTGTTTTTGAGTTTTAGCTTAACTAACACACAACGTTAAAAAAGAAAATTATTAAAGATACATACCGAGATGGATCAACATTATCTGAGCATTTGACCAGAATAATGGGCCATATCATGCCACAAACCCTGCTGTATATTCGGGCGCCAAATTGTAGTGCTTTTTCCTGCTGAATTGTTGAAATATAGGGAAATCTTAAAGTTGAAAGAAAAAAAACAAACTTATTCCTTTAGTCCGATACAAAATGAAAAGTTTTATTGTTGTAGGTACATAACTATAATTCACTTATGCATAATGTTACTGAAGTAAACAAAATCCCTCAATGCAAAGCACTTAACTTAATGTTTAATTAATACAAGCCAAGGGCAGGATGGTTCAGGTTTGTTTGATCAATCTCGGCAGGTAAAAATCAGGTACTAATTGGGTACAAAACTACAAAATGAGGGGCAATAAAATACACCAACAAATAGTTATAGGTTTCCTTTTTTTTTTTTAAAAGAAGTTAGTAGCCTTCCCCGGAGCGGTTGTTAGTAGAGCGTACCTTCGATGCTAAGTTTCCGCGATCACGGTATATTCGAATATTCCAATTCCTTAGATTATTCTCTCTCTACATATATATAATTCCACAGAATTCCTCCTTGTGTTAGGTTAGTTTGTTATGGTTTCTAGCTGTAAGGTCAAGCAGCGGAGCCCTACGGCCTCCGGTAACTGCCCTGGAGATTCATAGTACAGTGTTAGGTTAAAATATAATTAAATATGCCTATGATCTTAGGGTCAGTGGGTCTAATACTGAGTTCTGAAGGAATCCCAGTCAATACATTTGAACTTCATGTAATAAACATAGCAAATGAATTCTAAAACATAATTTTTAATAAATTGACAAATTGTCTTATTGGTTGGTTAATAAAAAAAACATATGGAGGGGAGAGCACCTATTTTGTGTATAATTACTGCTATTAATAAAAAGAAAACAGCTTAATTTGTGAGTTATTTGCCAAAGTATGATGTGAAACTTAATATTGTAAAAATTTAGAATTTAACAGGAAATTCGCAAGTGTTACTCAATATATGCCTTAATCCCACTGAGATGCCGCTTACTATCAGGGTTTTTTAATGAAATAGGGGATGAAAAAGGCGAATTTTGGAAATGTAACATGTTTGATTTAATAATCAATTTACCCACAAATAAAAAAATAAAATTAACAAAATCTGCTTTAAATCATGAAATATAATAAGTTAATTAGATACCTTATTGATTTTTTGCACTTATTGATACAATAAATCCATTTAATTTAATGAATCGCGTGCCGGCGAGTAAATATAGTATTTTTTTCTTAGCTTTACTCTTCAAGCTGAAAACAAAAAGAACTGAATTTTGTAAATTCTTTTCAAATTAAATTCACACGGAAAACGAGAGAAATACCTATGGATTTTCTTCGCTGAAATTAATTTAAATAGGTACTTTATGATCTTCGAATCAATAACAAATTTCTTCAGTCGATGTCTCACAGACAAATCATAACATAGACGATAGACGCGTTCAAAGACTAAGGTGAAAAATGGGCGCGTTCCATCTACGCGCATACTAGAATCGAGGTCCGTTCACCGAATGTTAAGCGTCGTATTGGCGACGGAACCTTCCCTAAAACCAAATTCATTTCATAGCATGTGTGTCATGATGTGTCAAGTCAACGTACGGATCTATCGGAATTCTACAATATGCTATAAGTATTTCCAGCCCAAGTTATAAGCTTGGTTGAAAAACGAAACGTAATGAAAAAATTAACCATAAACAAACTGTGAATGCTTCCCAAATTCTATTCGACGAAACTATAATTATATGATCTATAAGCTTAAGTGTATTTTATTAAAATATGTCTATAGAAATGATCGAAACAAACGGTCTAAATGTCAAATTCCGAATTTTGAGAAAATCAACCCACCTAAATGGAAGCACGGGATTTTGGGCGAAAAAAAACTATCTTTGTAAATAAGGCCAGGATAAACGCGAGATTTATTTTGTTTATGCAAAAAGTGAATAATGACCAAAGATAATTGCAAATGTCACTGACGTGACGTGAAACGACGTTGACGTTGACACTTGACATTGATATTGTGAAATTAATTGACAAAGTTAATGTAATTGTGATTTTAGTTGTGAAATTTGTGTTAAAACTACAGTGAAACCAAAGTGTTTTTGCAAAATTAGTGTTTTATGCAATTTTAAGAAAAAACGGTGTTACAGTAGTTACGGTACGCGGGATAGTAGACTGTAATATAAAGGAATCAAACCACAACGCCATCTCCTGGATGATTAGGTATAATACATATATATAATTTATTTTTTCATTTATTGAATATCTTACAGCATTTAATTATATATAACACATACTATGTAAAACATTATACAAGCCAATTACAAGATTCCAAATTTATACATACACTTTACTTAAATAACAGCTGCAACTATAAAACATAAAAAGAGAACAAAAAAAATATTAGAATGAAAAACAAAAAACTTAAAACTTACATTTGGTCAATGTATGTGAGTGATTACAAAAGTGAGCACATAAGTAGGTATGAATTTGAGATAGGATATTTGTAATATGTTGGTGTGTGCGCTTGGTGTGTGTGTGTGTGTGTGTGTGTGTATAAGGATGTGTAAAGTAAAATAAACATAATAAACAATCACTGTGGGCCGGAAACTGTTCGGTTTCCCCCAGTGCGGTTGCCACCACTAATGTCCGAAATCTTATTACATGTCAACCTCTTAAACTTAGCTTCGGGAAGATTAAATATGTCCATGTCATAGAAAGTCTTGTTGTAATTATGAACGCACCTGAACAATACAGAATTTCGGGCATAATTCGTACCCGTCCATGGCTCACTGAAAAGTCCAGTCTGATGACGACGATTAGCATACGCGGAGCACATAGTTGGATACATGACACCAAATCCGGACAGTCTATTTTATTATTCAGTATCTTAAACAGGAAGGTCATGTCTGACAACAACCTTCTGTTTTCAAGAGACATCATACCATACAGCTTAAGACGATTATCATACCCAGATACTGCATCCCCAGAGCGCCGACTCACAAAGCGCAAGTACTTACGCTGAATACCTTCCATTCTGTCCCCGTGAATATTATAGCTTGGCGACCATATTTGCGAGGCAAACTCTAATATGCTTCACACATAGGCAAAATACAAGGCACATATTATATTATAAGTTTTTTTGTTTTATTACACGACTTTTGTCGGGTTTATAATAAATACCCCGTCCCAATCCCTTTGGGAAAAAAGGGATTGGGATTGTGTCGATAAACTAACTCTATGTCTATGTTATCGTGGTCGGTTTCCGCACTTAGTCCTTAAGGTGGACCATTGTACGTGAGGGCGGCCATCACTCCAGCCAGCCCACCTCCCTCCAGAAGCGTATGAGATCTCCGAGTCTGTCCAGAGATTCTGTAACAGAATTGGGAGATCCAAGGGTGTTTTTTCGTATTTCGGTGACACCTGTGCACTCAAGGAGCACATGTGACACCGTTTCCTCGGCCCCTAAGCATGCTCTGCATAGGGGACTATCTGTTATGCCTATGGTGTGGAAGTGTTTGTTTAGTGAGCAGTGTCCAGTGATGGTTCCCGTCACCAGCCGCAGACTGTTCCTGTCCAGACGTACTATGCGTTTGGTCAGTTTGTTGTTTAGGATTGGCATGGCTTCCTTTGACTGTCTGCACCCTGGAGTCGAGAACCAGTGGTCTTGTGCTTGTGTGCGGGTGAGCTCTTGCAGCCATCCGCGAATCTGGCTGAAGGGAATTGGTACGATGGGCTCTGGTCCGAAAGCCGTTATGTCGGATCCCCTCCTAGCCAGCTCGTCGGCCGCGTCGTTGCCCAGTGATCCGCTGTGTCCTTTTATCCATTGTAGTGTCACTGTGTTTCGGTTGGAAGTCACAATTCGTTCTAGCACATTGTGACATTCCAATACAAGTTCCGAAGTGACATAGCTTTTGTTTAGGGATTTGAGTACCGAAGCACTATCAGAGACTATGCGGATGTGAGAATCCATAATTCCTTTAGATTCTATGGCGAGGGCCGCCAGGATGATACCTACGCATTCCGCTTGGAATACGGTGTTGAATCTACCTAGCGGTTTGGATATCTTAATGTTAAGCTCATTTGAGTATACGCCTGCCCCGGTTCCTGAGTTGGTCTTGGAGCCATCAGTGTATATTCTGAGCTCTATTGGGCCTGAGTAATCGTGTGATTCCTCTTCGAGCTGTATATTATAGTGCTTCTGGAAATTGAATCTCTTCAGAATCCTATCATTGGGTGATGTCATCATCGGGTGATGTTTGGTCGCTTGTTCTTTTATGCGTATGTGTTTGATTCTGGGGTCCTTTCCCAGTGTGCCAGCATTGTGGAGTCTGAACGCCGCTAGTGCTGCCTCCTCTTTAACAACTAGGTGCAAAGGTGGCAGCCCCAACATAGCTTGCAATGCGGCTGTGGGTGCGGTTCTCATACTACTAGTGATAGCCACGCAGGCATTTCGCTGTAGTTTTTCTAGTGCTCTTTGGCCGTTTGCCTGGTCTGTCCTGGGCCACCAGACTAGGGAGCCATATGTTATAATTGGTCGAATAACCGTAGTGTATATTAATAAAATAAACTAACTCACACCGTCCTCTTTTTTTACATACGACCGGAAAGCTCACCTGATGGTAAGTGACGATAACGCTGAAGGTGGAAGCGAGCTTCACCTGGACTCCTCGACTATGTGCGTCTATGGTAGTCATGAGTCGAGCTAATGATGGAAGGATCCCTAACTTTAAGGAGTTAGAGGATAATTTGTCAAACACAATAGGCATGTATTGACCTTTTGTCGTATTCGTTCAAGTTATTTCGGTAAGCTAGTACTAAATTCGCTAAATATATAAAAATAAACAAAATACTAAAGTGCTAAAGTACAAAAGACTTCAAAAATATTTCACAAAAAATAAAACCAACTTCAAAATCACTAAAAAGTTAAAAATAATATAAGAATAGGTACAGACATCATCACACTTCTATATTGAAGTCGAAGCCAAATTTTAAGACTTTCCTAAGAGATTATCGTTAGACAATTGGCGGAGCAATCGCGTAACACCGAAAAATAAAATTTCATAATTACCCATCGAATTGAGAACCTCCTCCTTTTTTTAAGAAAGTTGAAAATAGCGATGGATGCACTTTGATTGTTAAGATCGAAAGCAATCTCGATTGGTTTTTGTTACAGAATCAATGACATTGAGAACTCCATTCAATCCCAGAAATTATGCCAATTATGTTTATACATATACCAAGAAGTATCGCGATTATTTTCGTTGGTCCTGTCTTCCATCTGCTCTAAATTAGTTTTAATTGTCCAAATCTCACAAATGTTTGTACAAATGATTCGCAATACAAGCCAGGATTGGCATTAACGGAGGATTACCTTTGTTATTCGTTATTTTGTGCGAGCGAAACGACGAATTGTACCAGAGATGATTTAAATTAGTGCGATAAGGACGGGTGCTGAGTGACGCGTCAATTTGTCCTGTACAGTTTTCAGAGAAAAACAAACACCTTGAAATGTTTGTGCACAGGGGGTGATATTGGTCTTATTATCTAATACCTGATATTACATAAATATGATATTACAAATATTTTTATGTGTGTGTTAAATTTGTTTATAATTTTTTACCGACTTCAAAAAAGGAGGAGGATCTCAATTCGATGCGTATATTTTTTTGTGTATGTTACGCGATTACGCCGCCAATTGTGGATCGATTTTCAAAATTCTTTTTGTATTCGATAGAATATTCTCCAAAGGTGGTCCCATGATCACCCAAGATAGGATCTGATGATGGAATCCCATAAAAATCGAAGAAAACCTTTAAATTTTCAGGTGTGTCCAACGTGTTTTGTGTGTATGTTAGGCGATTACTCCGCCTAATATGTGGACCGATTTTCAAAATTATTTTTGTATTCGATAAAGTATACTCCTGGGGTGGTCTTAAGGTCACCAAAGTCAGTATCTGATGATGGGATCCCATGAAAATCGAGGGAAACCCTTATTGGTGACAAATTTTATGACTCTCTAGGAGATCATCGTTTGGCACTTGATTTGTCTTGTCGACTTAAACATAGAAGTGTGATGTTGTCTGTACCTATTCATATATTATTTTTAACTTTCAGTGTTTTTGAACTCGGTTTTAACTCTTTGTAAAATATTTTTTATTAAAGTAAGTAGGTATTATTGAAGTTTCTTTTTATATAATTCAAAAAATATAGTAGGTATGTTTGTTCTCGGACTAATAATTTTGAATTTCTTTATTATTAAAAACAGGAACAAAGTTAAAAGCTCTAAAAACCTTATCACTATACGCATTAAAACTTATTTGCTTTCATAGCTGCCAATCATAAATATTATGTTTATTACAATGTTATTTATGTAGGTATAATAAATTTTTATATGCATTGAAACTTCATTTTTTTATTTATAAAATGTTTAACAAGTTTTTTCGAGTCAAAATCTCAAAGATCTCTGCAGAAATTCACAACAAGTGAGTCAAGACAAAAATTATGTCGAATTCCCAAGTACACGTAGTACTCACGCCTGTAAAGTTTAGAAACTCTATACTGTTATTTGTTGACGAATATCTTCTGACGTAAATAGTTCAGATCAGTTCGTCCAACTCCTAGAACGAGGTCAGTTAGTGATGAATTCAACTCGGATGGGTATTGTTCGGGAAGCTACAGAGCATATTCGCGGCTCATCTGCCGCTGTGTTTCAAGGCGAAAGTCTGCTTTAATTCATGCGCATTGCCAGTGATGACGTATGGAACTGAGACATGGCCGATTACAATGGACATCATAAGAAGACTTAAGGTTACCTATAGGGCAATGAAGAGTGCTATACTCTGGGTTTCATTACGTGACCGAATCAGAAATGATGAGTCCGTAGAAAAAACTAAAGTTACCGACATAGCTCAAAAGATTGCGAACCTTAAGAGGCATTGTCGTGGGCAGGGCAGATAGCTCCCAGACGGCAGTCGAGGCGGGAAGGTCATGAGTGGTGGCCACGTACCGGGAGACGCAGTTTTAGTACGCCCACAAGGTAGACCGACAATCTGGTGAAGATCGCGGGAAGCCACTGCTGGTGAGAAGCGCACGAGCGTTCGGTTTGGATAACCTTTGAAGCGGCCTGTGGCTAACAGTTGATATCTCTTAGCCCGAAAGACACGAAAGACACGAAACACATACAGAATAAAATGGATTTTTATTCTGTATGTGTTCTGTATCTATGATATTAGACCGATAGATTAGATAATAGACCGTGAAAAGTGATTCTTAATTTCTTTAAACTCTAAAAATCACCTCGTGTGTTACCACACTAATGCGAATGTGCGACTGAAGAGTGATCGTTCGCGATTACGGCCCCGCTCGAGATTAGCCCCAATTTTAAATTGTTGATTACTTTCACCCCCCTCTCCCCCCATCCACTGACAAGTTACACTCGCCGACGCGGCGCAGCGACAAGCAGTTGAAATGTAAACTTCTTGTTGTACAGGTACCAAATAAGGTTATTTAATGTTAATGACCTGTTTTATTTGTTGCTATTATATTGTTATCGCTACAAACAAAGAACAATTTGCAGCACGGTTGTCAACACTCATTTTTTCTTTAGCTAATTCATGTTTTTATTTTTACTTTACTTGTATTTGTATAATGACAAGCACAGTGTTTACCTCGAGTTAAAGACTTATTTAGTGAAAATTATTTTCACCTCTAGTGTTGCAATGTACTACTCGTACTTATCTTGCTCTGAGCGATCGTAGTACTTATCTGTTGTCCAATGTAGCCGCTTTATATGAACGCACCAAGTCGAAACATAACATACACATTATTGTAATATTGACAATTTAAAACAGGAGTCAAAATTAAACCATCAGGCCAATTATGGATCTTTCATCGTATGACATGGTATAAATTTGAGAAAAAGAAGTCATGAAATGCCGCATTTCGTATTACCGATCTCCAATGATATCATCACTATGGCCTAATTTTAATGATGTCATCATTAAATAATGAATAAATGATCAAAAATCTGACCGGAAATCGTATTTTTCGTTTTGTACTATGATATCATATGATATCATTTGCAAAACCATGAGATTGGTAATAGGCCCTCAGGGAACGTTTCTTGCCTGTTGTTTTCGAAAAGACTCTGCCAATTTTGAACAGGGGTAGAGTCAACTTTTAGTAGTCAACTTTTTTTTCTCTCCTACTTATATTTGAAGATCTTAATTAGATTTAAGATGTATACAAGTTTTAAAAGCTTTTCCTTCCTTCTAATGTGATTTTGTTTTGGTTTTGACGCCAAGAAGTGCATGTAAAGGCCTCTGCTGAAAAAAGATTATTGTGAATTTGGAAAAAAAATAGTTAAGACTCGATGATGATGAATAAACCTGTCATTTAGTCAGTCTGGACATGTAACGTGTTACAAAAATACCCAAAAAAAAATAATTAAAAAACATTCATACCTGTTAAACTCTTATCTCAATAATGTGAACTGGCATAGACAGAATGAAGATTTTTAAAAAGGGGTTTTAGGTATATTCTTACTTCAAGAATAATTATTTTTAATGGTATTTTTGTAAATTTATGTGCCATAAAGAGCGTGCAGTAAAGTGCAGTGCTGCCTTTTCGACATTTAATATTCAAAACAGCTGACAAATAAAATAATTTAAATACAAATGTTTCTGCCAACCATACGATAAATCTATCAGTTTAGAACAAATGTTGTCAATGATTCGCCCGAACATGGAAAAACTTTTATTGGTTTTCAACATCCAGTCACATTTCATGCTCCAAGATATAATATGGTACAGCATTTTACTTGTTTCTTTCAATTATAACAAAATGCGCTATGTTTGGAACACTTCACCCTAAAAATCTACAAATGCTAGTGGATGACTTTAAATACACCAATCCCTCACTGCTCTTAATTGATATATTTTACCTTTTTAAGGTTCCGTACGTCCAAATAAAAAAACGGAACCCTTATAGGATCACTCCTGTGTCCGTCTGTCTGTCGGTCACAGTCAATTATCTCCGAATCTACTAGACCGATTAAGTTAAAATTTGGTACACATATCAGTTTCTGTGACCCAAACGCAGAGGTGTGACGTGAATATATGAAATCACTATATGGGAGGTCATTTTTAGGGGGAAGGTGGAAAATTAAAAAAAAATGAAAACTGCATCGTGTGATATATCAAATGAAAGGTCTTGTTGTGAAGATCTTAACTGTATTTCTTTTTGTAATTTTGAAATAAATAGTTTTCAAGTTATTCAAGTAAATAGAGGAAAATTGACCATTATCTACGAAACTACTGAACCTAAAATTTTGAAAAAAAAACAGAAATTAGTTTTCTACCTATAGATTATAGAAAAATCTATAAGAAGTCCATGATATTAAAATAACATGGTAAATCATTCAATATTGTGCGTACCAACTTACATTTGCAGGTGGAATGTGTGGCAGAACATATTTTTCAACTCCAATGTTAATTTATCTAGATAATGGTGCGGAACCCTTCGTACACGAGTTCGACTCGCACTTGGCCGGTTTTTGTTATTGTATTCCACATCTTTTAACCACCTCCGTAATCTAGTGTTTAAGACTAGCAAGTGTTGATCGGGAGGTCTGGGGTTCGATTCCCCGTGGGGACAGAAGTCTTTCTTCTCGGTTTGTTTGTTGGTAGGGCTTCTGAGCCTGCCTGGCTAGCTACTATCACCGTCTTAACTAAGTTTGATGCCATAGTAACAATGTTATAGCATTATTTTGTCACTTACCACCAGCAGGCCTAGGCCCGTGGACTATAGAAGAAATAGTGACTAACCATCGTTCCGTGTTGCTTCATCGTTATATGAGAGAGCGAGAAGAATCATGTTATTTGTCTCTTCTCCCGTTTTGTCCACGATCCGTGTCTGCAAGTGACATGAAGGCCAACAGCTTCCATGTCGTATATAAAAAAAATCACTAGATCTATCTTGCAAAAATTATAGTTATTTTACTGACATAATTTGAATAGTTCTTGTGCTGTCGTCTTTGAATGTTGTTGTGGATTGTACCTATTAGAAGTGTGAACAGCCCCCTAACCATGATGGCCCAAAACAATATTAAAACCGCACTGAGAGCGGGATGGCGCTATACGCACCAAGAGCGGTGTCTCTGTTTCAATATTGTTTTAACCTTGCTATAAGCGGTCATGGTACGGCCCCAGTTCGTGCTAGCTGATACGAGTTATTAAAATTAATTAATGAATGTATTGATAATTTAATCACTATATTGAATTTATTTTTACTATACAATATTTATTAGTATTTTAAAGTATTATGAAATGAAATAAGTATAATTGACCTGTAACTAAACAATAAGTGTTACCCATAAATGAACTTGAACTTGAACTTATGTTTTAGTTAATCAAGAAACATGGCATTCTATTCTTGACAAGTACCAAGACCAGCGAATGTTGGTTGGTAGATACTTAGATAAAATGCTTAATTTTTCTCCAATATCTAAAGAATCACCAACTCATTTAAATATGTTTCTCGAAACCTTCGAGCATTCATTTAAAGCAATTCAAGCATTAAATATAAAAAAACTAAGTAGCTATTTGTTGTGTCATATTGCATTACGAGCCTTAGATACACAAACTCGCAAACAGTTTGAGCAAAATTTGGATCAAAATTCTATTCCTGACTTCACAGATCTCATCTCATTCATTCACAATCAAATTAAAGTTCTGGAGCATTCAAACTCGTATTCTTTGGGTCCATCTTTGCGTCAGTGTAATCAACATATTACAGACAAGCAAAATAAAATATATAAGGTAAATTCTACAAAACAATTTTCTCACGCGTCCTCTACGCGTACTAACATGTCATGTTCACATTGTGGTGGTTCTCATATGATTTTTCGTTGTGAAAAATTTAGAAATTTAAATACTTTGCAAAGAAGTAACAGAATTAAAGAATTAAAATTATGTAATAATTGTCTCAAGCAGAATCATACAGCGACTGAATGTCGCAGTGATTTTAAGTGCATCGTATGCGGCTTAAATCATCACTCGTTGTTACATTCTGATAAAACAGATAACAAGAAACCGGTTATTGTAAGCGCGTCACACACAGCGGCGGCGCACTCAGCGCAGCTCGAGCCCGCATCGTCGATCAGCTGTGAAAGCAAAAACGCTTTGAATGTAAACAACTGTCATGCGTCTACGCATAGCTATCATAGCTCTGTTATTTTAGCAACTGCAATCGTACATGTGTTAGATGCAACTCAATCTTATCAGAGTTGCCGAGTTTTGATTGACTCAGGTGCGCAGTCAAACTTTATTTCGATACAATGTTTACAGCGATTAGGTTTGGCACAACGTAAATGTCCCTTTAATATTTACGGATTAGCTGGAGAAAATGTAAAAAATTATGGTATGACATCCTGTAAAATTAAGCCACGACACTGCAATAATCCTTCCTTTAATATTGATGCAATTATTTTACCAAAAATAACTTCCGATTTACCGACTGTGCAGCTATCACCCACAGTGGTAAATGAATACAAAAATTTGTATTTAGCTGATCCTAACTTTTATAAAAGCTCCCCAATTGACATTATTTTAGCCGGTGATGTTTTTCCACATATATACGATGGAAATAAGGTTATTTTTAACTTAAATATGCCGATCGCGTTAAGTAGCATTTTCGGTTACGTTATAACCGGAAAATTATGTATTGAAAATCCTAGTGACGTCACTGACCTCAATGTTGTGACGTCTACAACTTTAGTGTCGTACGCTACTGAAGATAACCTAATTAATGAAACTCTTAAACGTTTTTGGGAGGTGGAATCTTTGCCGTGTAAGGTTTCTATGAGCCCAGACGAACAACTAGCAAAGAAAATATATTCCGAAAGACATTACCGTGATGAAACTGGACGTTACATTTCTCCACTTCTTTTAAATCCACATCGAGAACCTCTCGGTGATTCTTATGATATGGCTTATAGAAGACTTACTCAAACTGAACGTCGGCTGCTTAAGTCTCCTGACCTTTATAAAGCATACAGTGACTTTATGAAGGAGTACGAAGCATTAGGCCACATGTCACTTTATCAGGGTAAGGAACCTTCAAAATACCTAATACCGCATCACTGTGTGTTACGCCCAACTTCAACCACGACTCCTTTGCGTGTGGTATTTGACGGTTCTGCCAAAACCAATACTGGTGTGTCACTTAATGATACACTTTTGACTGGTCCAAATTTACATACAGACATTTTTAAAATTATAACTCAATTTCGTTTATACGACATCTGCTTTACTGCAGACGTGTCAAAAATGTATCGAGCCGTGCTTATTGACCCTGCGGAGAGATCTTACCAACACATACTCTGGCGTGATTCTCCAGATAAACCTGTTAAAATTTTTGAACTTATAACTAATACTTACGGACTTCGCAGTGCGCCGTACATCGCTGTCCGTACACTTCATCAACTAGCACAGGACGTGTCCGCTTCTGAGGCCACGCGCGTGTTGACGAATGGTTTTTTTGTCGATGACTTGATGTGGTCGTGTAGATCTCTTCCTGAAGCCTGTGCGTTACAGGATGATCTAATGTCACTTCTGAAAAGTGGCGGATTTGAACTTCGAAAGTGGGCGAGCAATCACCCAGAATTACTCGCTAGAATGAATGAAGATCAAGTGTCTTCAGTTGACTTCCAAGATGACACGTTGTCATCGTCCTTGAAGGTGCTGGGCTTAACATGGTTACCTTCAGTTGATTGTTTCTCTTTTAATTATAAAATGTCGGATGCTGTATGTACCAAGCGATCAGTTCTCAAATTACTCGCTAGGATCTTTGACCCTATGGGCTTTATTGCTCCTTGCACATTTGTCGCTAAATGCCTGATGCAAGATTTGTGGAAATTAAGCATTGGGTGGGATGAACACATACCAACAGAACTTTCCCATAAGTGGGAAAAATTTCTTTCCGATCTCCCAGCATTGTCAAATTTACGAATCGAACGACACTTGCTTATTTCCAACTTTGCAAAGGTACATTTGGTAGCATTTTGTGACGCATCCTCTAGTGGCTATGCAGCCTGTGTGTATCTTCGTAGCGAAGATAATCACGGTCAGGTCAAGGTCAGACTTTTAGGTAGTAAAACAAAGGTAGCTTCAATCAAGCCAACATCTATACCTAGAATGGAATTGTTGGCGGCTGTATTACTGGCTAAGCTGGTTAAATATGCAAAACAATATATCACTGAATTTAATTATTCTATAGTCGCCTTAAGCGACTCAAGTGTGGTTTTATCATGGCTTCAAACTGCTCCTTATAAACTAAAAACGTTTGTTGCTAGTCGCGTAAGTCAAATAATTGACACAATTCCACCGAATAATTGGTTTCACGTACGAAGTGCAAACAATGCTGCTGACATTTGTTCTCGTGGAGCTTTACCAAGTCAGCTAGTAACTATTGCCAATGAGTGGTTTCAGGGGCCACAGTGGTTGTATCGTGACCCACAAAAATGGCCTATTTGTTCATTTATTTTAAAAGAAAATCATTTAATTCCTGAATTAAAGTCAAATAGCGACACATTTTCGTTTAACTCATCGGAAAATAAAATATTAATAAATGACCTTGAATCTATATTTGACAAATACTCATCTTTTCATAAACTTCAGCGTATCATTGCCTGGTATCATAGATTCATAAATAACTTAAAATCTAAAGAAGCTAAGAAATTTTGTGGTCCTTTAAATTCTTTAGAACTAAAACAAAGTCATAATTCTATCATAAAGGTAATACAGATGAATCATTTTAATGAAGAAATAAAAACACTTCAGAGGGCGGGATTTGTATCCTCACTTCGAAAGCTATCACCTTTCATAGATGCAGATAACTTGCTCAGGGTGGGGGGAAGAATTTCCCAGGCTGATCTTCCATACAACACTAAGCATCCATTTCTACTTCCGAAGAATTGCTATACAACCAATTTATTAGTTAATTATTTACATAAACTTTATTTACATGCCGGACCTCGAACATTGCAAGGAATACTCTCAAGAAAATATTGGATTATAAATGCTCGTAATATCATAAGATCTGTTTTGTCTAAGTGCCATACTTGTTTTAAGTGTCATCCTGTTATATCACAACCAGAAATGGGCGCCTTACCCGCACAAAGATTAAAGCCTGACAAGATTTTCAATCACGTTGGTTGTGATCTTGGTGGACCTTTTCTTGTAAAAGAAAGTTCACGTCGTAATGCAAGGACTTACAAGGCTTATCTTTGCCTTTTTGTTTGCTTTTCGACCAAGGCAGTACACCTAGAAGTGCTCACTGATTTGTCTGCTGAGTGTTTTTTAGCCGCATTCGACAGATTTGTGTCTCGCCGAGGTCTTTGTAGCTGTGTGTACTCGGATTGCGGTACAAATTTTATAGCAGCAGCTAAACATTTGAAGGAAATTCATGAATTTTTAAAATCTTCTGAACATCAGGACAAAATCCTTAATGGGTTAGCTTTACGTAGCGTCGAATGGCGCTTTAATCCACCTAACGCTGCCTCTATGGGTGGTCTTTGGGAGGCCGGAATAAAATCGGCGAAGTATCATCTTTATCGTACCATAGGAGAAAGAGCTCTTACATTCGAAGAATTGGATACTGTCTTTCATAAAATTGAAGCCATATTAAATTCTAGGCCATTGTGCTCATTGTCTAATGATCCAAATGAGTTCGATGTTCTAACCGCCGGACATTTTTTGATTGGTCAAAGCCTTGTTGCTGTGCCAGAGCACAATGTTGAAAATATTCCTTTGCATAAATTGTCACGTTGGCAATCCATTCAAAGGGTGACACAAAGCTTTTGGAGACGGTGGAATAATGACTACCTACACACATTGCAACAGAGAGCGAAATGGTTCTCATCATCTGCTAATCTTAAGATTGGAGATTTAGTGATCTTAAAATCTAACTTAACTCGCCCATTACAATGGCCTCTCGGTCGGATCGAAGAGATTCATCCTGGGATGGATAAAGTTGTCCGGGTAGTCACTGTACGCACTCAATCTGGTCTTTACAAAAGACCAGTAAACAAAGTTTGTCCATTACAATATGCAAATTAATTAAGTCAATAGTCTTATTACGTTTAATTTAAGTTATTTTTTTTTCGCGTATTTTTATATTTTTTTTTAGAAATCATCACACTGATTTCGGTGGGGGGTATGTTCGGTTCTCGCCTATTTTGTGGGTAGCTGAAATATAAAACAGCACACCGCTAATTTGTCAGCCCGCTCGTTCATTGTAATGGCGGATGGATGCCTCGCGAGTACTGAGCTGCGCCTGCACATCTTCACAACGTTTGTGAATTAATCTCATCTAAAGTTACATCAGTGTCGTACACTACAATACATAGCCGTGCTAAGTGTTTTTCAAGATTCTCAAGTAATAATATCATCGTGAGGATATACTCATTCCAAGGACATTCAAGCGTGGACTCTTCAGGGGCTGAAGACTGCTGTTCTGTGACTGGTGGATGTCAAGGTTGGCGGTGAGTAACCTACGAACTTGGCGAGAATCAGAATAGAATAATATATTTGAATTTTCACTATTATATTTACAGTCCACTTAATTCTCAAAAGGTACCCGATCACATTTATTTAACCAGCAAAGGTGTATATATAGCATAACGCAACAAAATGTGTTTACGATGTTGTCAGTACATATTTTGTGTTCCTTTATCTTCCAAGAACCTTTGCGCCACCTTGAACTACCATTAAATGGCAAAGAAAAGTAAAATTATTAACTATTCACGTTTCAACATAAATAAATCGCAAACAAAACAGATTTCTACACTATGTTTAATATCACATTTCACCAGCATATACTTATCCGTTCTTTTATTACCCTGAACTACACTCAGCGGCAAATTTAGAGGAACACTACACTTTTTACATAGATTCAAGCTACTTTTACAACATCATATCGATGTGAGCGTTTAATGCGTTTGTTTGATTGTTACCCAGGATTCATGACCAAAGCCATAACGGATAATGACAAAATTCCCCTATTTGTGACCTGCCCCCTTATTCTGTAACTTCGGTTGCTCACTGGAGCTGTCATTTTTGAAAGGAACTTAACATCCATTACTGCTATCATGAACGCTGCCGTAACACATAAGGTCACTAAACTCATAATGGATATAAAGTGGCTTTCAAAAATGACAGTTCTAGTTACCAACCGTAGTTAGCGAATAGGCCTGCTGGAGAAGAACGGCAACTTTTAATGGTGGTCTTTTTTATCACAATCGTACAACTGGTTTCCGCGTCGAATGTTTTTTTTGTAGCGAATCCGATGGCTAGAAAGCTGGTAAAACTAAATATGGTTTCGTATGCTGAAATACACAGCGTTATCAAAACTAGGAGTGAATTTTTATCGTTTCTCTAAATTTGCCCCTGAGTGTATTTCAAAAAGTTTTTATACGAATAATCTTCGGTAGGTATGTTTCGTTGGGCAATCATCATCATCACAGCCCATATACGTCCCCACCGAGGGGCTCGAGCCTACCCTATATTAGGGTGATTAGGCCTTAGTCAACCACGCTGGCCCAGTGCGGATTGGTCGACTTCACATACATCATTGAATTTCTTCGCAGATGTATGCAGGTTGCCTCACGATGTTTTCCTTCACCGTGGGAGCGTCAGACAAATGTACATATGAAATTCGAAACGAAAAACACATTGGTACATGGCGGGTCTCGAACCCCGACCCCCCGATTGGAAGGCTAGTGCCGAGTCCACTGCGCCACCGACGCAATACGTTGGGCAATAAATAGCGCTGGGCACTACACGTGTTTATCCCGTTAATAGCGATTAGTTGACGGGCCCCGGGGTCGCTAGGGGCGCTAATTGTTGCGACTGCGGTAAATCTTCCGCCGGGTGACCGACTCGGCCGAGCGGGCAGTTTGGGTAACACTCTGTAGGCCAAGAATTAACTGGTCGATTATATTGTTTGCGTTCCTTATGCTCTGATACATAAGTAACAATAACAACATGTATAAGCCATAGCCTTCTCTGTGGCCCGTGGAGCGACTTTAAACTTGTAGACTACTTTGTTGGTAACTTGGTAACTGTCTCCGTTTCCATAGTATAGGTCGTAACTGGAAAGACGTACTGATTAAAGAACTTCGTTTCAGACATTATGGCAGGGATGACGTAAAGATATAGCGAAGCTTCCTAAATGTCACTTTTATTTTAATTAAAAATAATTCAGCTGGAGGTTGTGAAGGTATCTTACAGTTTCCGAGTTTCTCGCCAGTTCTTCTCGAGAAGAATTAGGTATATTTTCCAAACAGGCGTAGAGTCTAATTTTTTGATATGTAACATCTTTCATCTCACGTTTTTTTGCAATCTGTGGAAGCGATTTAATAAAATGAGACGGAAGCCTATAACAGGAAGCCGGTTAAGCCTCTATTTTCTATTTGATTCGACCTTAGACCATGTTCTAAATGGTCTCTAAGGATTCGACTTATGGGCGCACGTGGTGGTAGTTGGCCGTCAAAAGTGACATGTCATATGGGCCTACTGTAAGTTTCGCTCCTTTTTCAATTATCGTTTTTCTTGTATTTGCATATAAACATCTTAACTACGGTTGGGCTCACAGAACACAGGTTGGGGTGGTATACAAGAATTAAATAATTAATAGTGTAAGGCGCAACATTCTCATTTTCGAACAATTTCGGTTTACTGTACCGCCACAAATATAAAACATACAGTTCTCAAATTCATATATATGACATTGTTGAACATTAATTATCTAAACATTCTTAAAGACAGAAACATGATTAATAATATTTCACTCCATAGAAAAAAACATCCAAAGATCACTCTGTTCAATAGTTTAAAACAGCGGTGAATCAGAGAATACAATAACAACTACTTAATATAAAAGTTTTACTAATAGACGTGCATTTTTATTTTGTGCTCCGGTTTTTCGAAAATCGATTAAAACGTCTAAAAAGTAATGTTTTAGTACGGTCACAGCGCGTAAGCGAAATTAGAAGCTATGCTATATCGATTTCGAAACATTCAAATCCCAACACTACTATGGTGGTATTGTGGGTCCGCAGTGCAATTAGGTATATAACCTTGCAATAAAGCTGGCGCCGTAGTAGTAGATTTCCTGGGAAACCTCGCCTTAAGAGAACTGTGAAGTGCCAATTAATGGTTGTGAAGTGCCAATTCATGACTGTGAAGTGCCAATTCATTACTGTGAAGTGCCAATTCATGCCTCGAGTATACACTTTCAAAAATGCAGTTTGTTGCACACCGCTTAGAGTTGAAAGTCCGAGGCAAGTGCCTACATTTCTTATTGAAATATTGTTTCGGGCGATAACCGTTTTTTAATGAAATTCACCGTGTATAACGAAATTGACTCTTTTGGTCTCATTAGATTCAGTATACCTTAATCTATGTGTGTACGTTTAACATTTTTGTAATTCAGTATAATTTTGTGAAGAAAAGATGAAAATACTCGAGGTAGTTTTTAAGTCTAAAATATAGATATTTAGATGCTTATAATTTAGATTCTAAGCAATATTAAGTCAAAAGCAAAACGTACACACCTAGATCTTCGTTATATCTATAACATTTCCAAAAACTATGAAAATCGGATTATGTAAATAGGGAGAAAAGCGTCATCGCTTTTTGTATGGACATTTACAGCTTCACAGTCCTCTTAATATCATAATTAATTCGTTTCTTGGTTAATTAGATTTATGTGATTTGTTACAAATCAACAATAAAGATTTTTGAGTTTGAGCCTCTGACTATATGCACCTTCCATTAAGTGGACAGCTTGCTTATATTCCAACTTTGTTGATCCAAAAAAAAAAAACAGTATAACGTGCAATTATAGCCGTTATATCAACAATTCAAAACTGATCCCCTCGCGAACCATTGCACACGTTTTACACCAATTTGTCTGAACTCTAAGCGCGAGTCGAGCCCGAGACGAGCAGATGTGCGTATTGACAAATAGCAGAAAAAACATATTAACGTTCACGCTTGTTGGTTTTATGTTAAACTTACAAATAGTTTGTCAATTGAATCTTTTTCCTTGACTCCTGCACATTTGAGTTTATCAAAATGAGTCTGTTTGTAATTGTTATAAAATCTACATTATTCTTACTACTCAGTATAAAATAACGTGAAGAAATAAAACTTGGCCACTAAACAAAACATATCAGTTTGAATTTCTAGTGTGTGCAAATCATGTGGAATACTATCCTAATATACTAGGATATTATAAAGTCAATGATTTATCAGAATGATGTCAATGCTTAGTATTAATTGTAGACTCAATTTATAGATTTAAATGTATAACGTACACTGACACATCCAATCTTGTAATGGAAGTTGAGCTCAATCTTTTACTTTGAGTTCTGCTTCCAATTGACGACTCTGTAACAACACAGGGAGAAAAAAAATAGCCCTGCTGGTTTTCTTGCTGGTTCTTTACAGTACAAGGTCTCCCGCCGTGGACTTGTGAACCAATGGCGTAGCTTCTCTGACGTTCAAAAGTGATTGTAAAATCTCTTTTGAATAAAGGATATTGAATTTGAATTTTACCCAAAATAATAAATGGAGTCTAAAAAAAAGACGAAAAAACTCAATATACAAATACGAAAACGGTTTGGTAACTCTATAAAGAAATCTCACATTCTACAATAAATATAAACGGAGTGTTGATGCATTTCCATAACAGTGATCTCTACGCTTCCGTTCCCCAAAAGGAAGAAACGGAATCCTTTTAGGATCACTTCGTTCCTTATAAGTAGTCCCTAGATCGCCCCGACTACGGACAAGATGGACGTCGAAGTTGGTTTAGTTAGAGTATGTCCCGCACTCAGCAGGGAGAGTCCTACACACGCTTGCCGACTAACCATGGGCAGGATGACTGTACAAATCTGCCCAATCATGAAACTTACATAAAAAGAATCTGCCGTATCCAGAATCTGCCCAAACCAGAATCTATCCCAAGCCGAATAATCGTTTAGGACAGATTCTTGGGTGGTGATTTTGTAACTCATCGATTGATCGGCAATCGTTATCAGACTGCATGACTTAATAAAGAAGAGCGAAATTATGTTCATTACCTATAAGTATTGGTTGATTTATTCCACAAATATACCAAGACTACTTAGACGACGACATTACAAAACGTTAAACATTTTAAAAATCAGTTTTAATCAAACAGAATTATCAAATCGATGCGATAGTCGATTGCCGATGAGTTACAAAATCACCCACCTGGTTTGGGCAGTCTGGTTTGGGCAACAGCATTCCACCTCTTTAAAAAATAAACAAACGATTACTTTACTATTTAGTACACACAGGCACACGCCAGACTTTATTGCTGAACTTGAAACCGCTTTTTTGCCTCTCGTAATAGCGACGTCTTTCGTAATGCAAATGTAAAGCCTGACGTATTGCTGACTGTACATTTTAATTGATTTTATGGAATACTCGATCATTTAAAAGAATCTATCTATGTTAAAACGGTAAAAAATGCTATTCTTTTTGTAAAAAGTCATATCACTGTCATTGAAAATAACGAAACCATCAACGTGGTTGTTTATTTTTAACCGTCTTCAAAAAAGGAGGAGGTTCTCAGTTCGTCGCATATGTTTTTTTTGTGTTACGCGATTACTCCGCCAATTGTGGACCAATTTTTTTTTTTTTTTTGTATTCGATAAAGTATACTCCTCAGGTAGTCCCTTTATCGCCAAAGTCTTTATCTCATCTATTCTAATAAAAATAAACAAGACGTGTTTCGTTTTTTTAACGACAATATCTGAATTACTCGTATCAAATTATGACTTGGTTTGAATGATACATTGCATTGTTTGCTAGTTAATTTATGACGAGAGGCAACTTTCATTTACTTACCTGCTGTATTAAAACAGCTCCATGATGTCTGTATTGATGCTTATTGCTTAGAGGATTAAGACTGCTCTAAGCATTGATGATTGTGATGATCCATTTTTTTTTGTGTTTACCGAACGTCGCAAGAAGTCAGAGTATTAATGTCCCGACAAAAGTCGCCTGAACAGAATCAACATCGACCGAGCTCAATATTCCTAAGTACGTTAACAATATGGCGATTTCGACCAGCGAAGGTATCGATAATCCCATTGAAATCGCACGTCCCAATAATCCGATTAAATGTAATAGATCGGCACCACTTTTCACGCTGTTTAGCCATAAAATATTCAATGTAAGTCAGTGCAACGTCAAATTTGCAGATGCCGCGACGTTAAAGTAAGTGAATATGATTCAAATTCGCGCAATGAGAGTGTGGGTTATGTTGTATCATAACGCAAAGTATCCAACATCGATATTGATACGAATAAACCGATTTTCGAAATTCCCTCGTCTGACGGATTTTGACGTTTGAATGACAGTTGGCCTGTTACAATATGGCGGTGCTATTTCTATTCAGCCAGTTGTCTGTAATCAGGTTTTGTTATACAAATACGATTTGCGATTAAATGTGAAGGCTTTGGCTGTTTAGCTAAATCAATTATTTATTTGGAAAACACAAATCTGACACTAAGTATATTCAGAAAAGTATTGCTATTTCAGCGACCAAAAAAATATTAAGTATAAACTAAATATTTACATTTACAACTCAAAATATTCGATAGATGCGTATAATAATGTAAGGTACATAATATTTAATGAGTATTTATATGTATATCATTGGTAATATCATTTATATGGATATAACAATATGAAGTTGAATAGAAAACATCTCTTCGCTGTCATAAGAAAAGCAGTCGATATTCGAAGTGTTGAATCAGCACCTCTCATTAGCTTTAGTTTTTTACATTGCTTTCTTATATGTTCTATGTTTCATAACAAACTAAATACAATACTTAGTTTCCTTGGCCATATTTCAGGCTCACTTTTTTTCTTTAATACCAAAAATCCCAATAATTATGCCCATATAAGCACATGTATACATATACAGTAGGTATAATAAGACAAGTAGCACCCAAAATGGGATACGTCGTCGCACGCGCTCAGGATTATAACGAAGTCCCAATAACAAAACAAAACGTTACCACAGAGTATGAAACGGTAATAATATAATATATTAGCGTTCAGTGATCTGCTTATCAACGTAAATTATGTCCAGATTATGGCAATAAAAAGTTATTAAATAAATATATTTGTTTACGTGCCGCGACTCGGGTGCTGTGAGTATGCAATCGTCGGTGCGGCTTACATGGCGCCGAGTCGGATGAAGTCGTTTATAAAATTTCATTCTATTAGAGTTCGATTATTTTCTAACAATTATCAAAGGAACCAGGTCGATGTTGCATGGCAGTACTATTGATACACCATGGACTTATTAATTACTATTAATAAATCCATGTACTTCACAGCATCTAACAAAATAATTTGGCACACATCATACAAACAATGTTATTTTTTTTTAAAAAAACGTCGCCCCACACTGGGATTTTTTCCTGTGTCGTGGGTGCAGTTACAAACATAGAATATCACATGCACATATAATACGCCCAGACCGGAACTAATTTCTGTTGGCCATACAAAATATATGTCCCGTACAAGAATCGAAGCCGCGACTCGTTGCGCAGTAGGCGATCGCTCGATCCCTGCGCTAACCGTGTCGAAAGTGATATGTGAAGATGCCAGCGTGATTTTTCGTTTAGGAGAGATCCATGCCCATTAGTAGGATGACTGAGATGATCAAGATATAAACTATATTAACCTAGCTTTTGTTCAAAACTCTATATTTATGGACTGACCAACCTTCACTTAAATAGGGAACCCGTTAAAACATATCCGCTGTTAAGGTTTATAAGCTAGAAATTGAAATTTTCGTCCAAATCAAACCTTTGTCTATAATATACCTTTCCCACGTGGAGCTACTCAATAATGTTGGAACTAATCAGTTAAAACGTTTACTAAAATAAGACTTTCATGTCATGACGATACGATACTACTCGAGTTGCAAAAGGACAATGTCGAAAATCGCCCCACGACCATATTTTATAACACTCATTACAAATATAAGTATTCGACGGACAAATCAAAAATATTTAAAAGTACTTTCAGTACCAAACAAAACCAAATGAAGTAAAATAAACGAATAGTTATTGTTACCTTTGCTTGATTGAATGGAATTGAGATGGTTTTATGTAGGTATGGACATATTTTTATTTGTATAAATTATGTTTTTCATAACTTCTTTTACTATTTACAACGTTTATTACACACGTCAATTGACTACTCACGTGCTGTCGCTAGTTAGTTTGTTGTGTTTTTGACTTGCTTTATAATTTCAAGATTTCTTGTTCTTTACTATGTGGCTATAATAACGTTCTTTGACTGATTGCAATAATTATTTTTTAAATAATTGTATAGGTATAGACTATGTGTATTGCTGTAACGAAATAAAGTGTTCCTTTAACTAACTTCAAAATCTGATTGTCCGCAGTAATTTATGTGGGCGTACAGTATTTACTAATATCTTATTATACGAAAAGCATTTTTTCACTGCTGTTGGTATTGGGGCGAACAATGTATGGACACAGAGCAGTGTCCTTTCAGTCACTTATGTTATTTCTGCTCACACGATTACACGTTTAACAAGCAAGGTTAAAAAGTGACTCGAGCGAGGGTGTTGTTTTACACCTGCAACATTTTGGAAATATTGTGTATTGAAACGGTTTTATTTAGCTTGCCATTTTTGTTGTTGTTGTTGGGTCAAAGAACACTGCCCACATCCTATACATTTCAAAGCCTATAAATCTAACAAATACTTGAAACAAAGAGAAGTCCTAATCCATCCACCCGTCTCGAGTTTTGCTCTTAGCAATAAATTAAGCATTCATCTTTTATCCATTTTTAGTATACTGATAAAATTATTATTGCGAAAGTAAGTCTGTCTGTTTGTCTCTTATGCTTTTACGTCTAAACTGCTGAGTTATGAAGGAACTTGATGCAGAGACAGCTTAGCTCTGTGAAAGGACATTGGCTACATTTTAACCCTTAAACATGTTCCTTGAGACTTTTAAACATGTTCCTTGGAGAACGAGTGATATGATTAAACTCGCGATATTAGTGAACTCCATGCAGACAAAGTCGTGGGCAACAGCTAGTTCATTAACTACAAATAATAATTTGATAAACTTTTGAGTAGACTAGACGGCACCATGTAAACGCAGCGTTAAGATTAAAAAGTACGGGATAGACTGGTCGACTCACTCAGAACTCTCTGTAGCAGCTTATTATCACAATAACCTTATTTATTATCACCACACTTAGCTTACATAATTGCTATTTGGTTAAAATAGAGACGAATGAAAACTCCAGATAGTATCTCAGGTGTTAAGTTTAATATGCAAGTGAAATAATATAGTCTTTCTTTACTTCGTTTCTCTTCACTGTCGAATGTGTGAATCTTACCCAACCGATCCGTAGTCACACCGTGTTGTCACACTAGTGTGAATGTACTATTTCTTTACGGACCTAAGCTGATGAAAACTTTTTTGACAAACTTCGTGACAGCCATCATACATAATCATATTGTTTTTATAAAAATTGGAAGACTGTTTGGTTTGTGGCTCGGTTTGTGGGGAGCATGTGAAAGAGGCGACCATTTTCGGTGTTATCGTGAACAATCAGGTCGAATAAAGACCAAAAGCTTGTTTAGTTTTTTTTTATTCGACTTGACAACAAAACAGTTGATGGTACAGACATCGACACATCAAGCCTTTCATTTCAATAACAAAAATCGTCGCTATTACATAGAACATAAGAGCGATGCCAAGGTCAACGTGTAAAGTGTGACGTGTTGCTGTATGTACAATAAACAATCGCTGATGTACCCAGTAGGCCTGACTTTACAGTTTGACCTTTGGACGGTCTTTATGACGCTTGTGTAGCGGTTTTCGTACAACACGTCTAGTTCCAAGATCTACGGAGCGTGCAACGAGTGCCCAAAAGGGGAACTCGTGCTGGCTCAACAATCTTTAGACCAATAGCAATCACCTCTCTGTATGATTAAGGTAACGACTACCTCAGTGAGCGGCAGTACGACTTTCGGCCGGTCCACTAGGTACCTTCACTGTTTGCCACACACCTCATGAGCGAAGCAGAGGTAAATACAGAAAGGTTTTCACGCTCTCGCTCGATATCTCAAAGGCCTTTGACATGGCCTGGCACATGAGCTTACTTAGAAAGCTTCAGTCTTATAAACTTCATATCATCTTTACGCGTCACTTAAGTCTACTAAGCATCAACTTTTCGACGAACCTCAACTTTAGGCGATCTATTGCGGCGAAGACGGCTACTGCAGCTACAAAAATTGGCATCCTCTCGAAGGCTATGTAGTATTTCACGCTGAGACAGACTTCTGACACTGTATCAAGCAGAATTTCGGTCATGTATACAGCATCTTTGGAACGGCTCTGCTTAGTGCTTAGCCTGCTGGCTGCTGTTGACTTAGTAGCGCGCCGAGCGAAGAGGTTGATCATTGAAAGCACTACGAAAACGTCAAATTTTAAAGTCTTGAACATCGCTATAGAGTGACCTGCTTATCAGTCTTTAACAAAGTACATTTTGGGAAGTGTTCTCAAGAGTTTTTTAGTGTTAGTTCACCTTCCATTTACCACCAAAGCACCAGAGGATGGTGAAAAGACACCACTAGGTTGTGGAAGTTGCACCCCTCTGTATGAAACGTTTTGCTTACACTTTTAGAATGAGGATTCTGTGTTTTTACCACACAACAACCCGGATCTTTTTCAAATTCACACTGAATTGGGATTTAATGAATAGTTACACCCCTTTTTTTTCTCGGGGGGAAATGCGTAACTGCACCGTACCCGCCGTTGGCTAAACAGCGAGCGTGTGTGGGGCTCTCCCGGCAGAGTGCCAGGCCTAGCCACTAAAACCCCCCGGTGTTCTCCCTGCCCTTAAGGGCGCGCTAGGTAAGGTCCACACTGCGACTCCACTACCTACGCGCCCGAGCAAGCCCGACCCACTGGTCGGGCTATTGCCAAGGGGGGATTGCCCGAGAACACCAGGGCAATCCCCAGACGGAGGGCCTTACGGCGGCGTGCACGGGGCCAACCGTGCACGCAGGCCTCCACGGGAATAGTAACACCCTACCTTCTACCGGAGGGAGACTTTGTACCAGGGTCATCGGCATGGGTACCTCCGTCTTACATATTTCATCTGCAAAGCACCAGTGCTTGCATTGCTGTGTTCCGGTTTAAAGGGTAAGATATGGCAGTGAAATTACTGGGTACCGTGACTTTACATCTAATGTCACAAGTAGATAACGTACACTGTTGTTCTTGTGGGGGTTGCAGTTTTGCTGCAAATCTCTCAAGAGCCACATGTATTATAGGTGACTGTTACCACTTACCATCAGGTAGGCAGTTCGCTTGTTTGACAACTTAGCTGCAATAAATAAACGGATGGGGACCTGCACTTACGACCAGGCGAGAAGTCACTTAACTTCACTTAACTTCATCGGTCAAGTGACTCCAACTTATCGTCATCGTCAACTTATGAAAAATAAAAAAAATGATATAGGAATTTCACCATAACAATCTCAGAACTACGATGGAACTTTGAAATGGGCTTAGGAGCGAGCGACTTCAGAATTAGTTTATGTTGTGAATAAACATAAAAATTCTTAGCATCATCACGCACTAATCACTAATGCCTGTGAGTGCCAATTTGTTAGGCTGCATCCTGTTCATTAATCGGTGCAGGTAGCGGGTTCGAGGCCCGGGCTAAGCCGCTGATAAATGGCCGCCCATTGTCGGCTACCGGTCTTTACTATCCTCATTAAAATATGGAAATGCCCAAAGGACGGATGGTTCCGTATTCTAGAAGTCACAGTTACCTATCGGCCTAAACTAGAGTATGCTAAGCATTTCATTAAGATTCGGAAATGTGACGTTCCTTTTTAACCGACTTCAAAAAGGAGAAGGTTCTCAATTCGATGCGTATGTTTTTTTTGTGTGTATGTTACGCGATTACGCTGCCAATTGTGGGCCGATTTTCAAAATTCTTTTTGTATTTCATAGAATATACTCCTGGGGTGGTCCCAAGGTTAGCAAAGTCAGGATCTGATGATGGGATCCCATGAAAATCGAGGGAAACGCAAATTTAATACTGGTATTAAATTAGCGTTTTCCTCGATTAAAAATAAAAACCGACTTCAAAAACAGTGAAAAGTAAAATATAATAGAAGAATAGATAATAGATATAATAGAAGACAGACAACATCACACTTCTATATTGAAGTCGGTGACAAATTTTAAGACTTACTAGGAGATCATCGTTTGGCACCGACTTCAATATCTTCTATATTGTTATTGAACGTGAAAACAAAAATTGATCAGTGAATCTTACATTATGAAACAAGTTTTATTATCGGCATTTCATAACTGAGAGTCGAGATCTTTATTCAAACAACTTAAGTTCTTTTCACTCGCTCGCTCGCTGAACCCTAAGCGTATGAAAAATAAAGGAGTCCGGACCTTTTGTCCGGCGGTGTATTAAATGTTAAAAGTTACCGTACAGTTTATTGACACGGAGAAGGAGCGCTTTTTAATATCGCTTGCTACAATAACATCTTATATTCGGAGAAAGCGTCTTAAGAAATAGATAAGTAAGTACATAACATAGCCTTTGCCACTTAACAATTAGGTGGCTTGCCCGAATACCGAATAGGTATAACTGAGATAACAGACCTTTGTGGTGTGGTGGAGACCAACTGGGTAAATAACGTGGTAAATCGAACAAAGTCATCGATATAGGTTTGCTAGACAAATTGATTCGCAACAAATAGATGAAATAGCGATAGAATTGTGTTTTCGTGACTTTTATTTACTCTTTCAAAACAACCCATTTGTCATTAAAATGAGATGAAAATATTATTTTTAAGCATTTATTTTACCATTTCTTTTATATTGCCAAGTATTGAGTACTCGATAATAATCAATATGTTGTTTTCTTATAGAAAGAACAATTCTACACAGCGATCGCTAATCAGTAAGTATAGGCTTGGAATTTTTTTTCGTTATCTCAGAGACGATGACGAATTTAGTTATTGTTTCGCTACGAAACGATTGCCACTTGCCTAAGCCGCCAGAGGTCCAATTCTACTAATAAGTTACAGCCGAATCGAAACTAAACCGTTGCGTTCGACCAATCAGAACGCCACATCACACGTCATCGAACAGTTGAAAGGCAATATAGGCTCTCCGATTGGTGGATAGCAACGGTTTAGTTTCGATTCGGCTGTAACTTATTAGTAGAATTGGGCCTCTGGTCACAGATTAGATAATAGTTTGCCCTGGTTCTCATCTAGACGTATGTAGTGATTCCCCACGCAATTTTTTACCTAAAATTTAATTGGTAACGCTAATGTGCTCATTTTCCATACGCTCGTCTGTCTGTTCGTCTCTCTATCGAGATTCCGGTGCGTTTTTTTTCGAGGGGAATGCGTGACCGCACCATACTCGCCGTTGTTGGCGAGCGTGTGTGGGTAGGTCTGGCTCTCCAGGCAGAGTGCCAGACCTACCCACTAAACCCCCCGGTGCTCCCCCTGCCCTTATGGACGCGCGTGGTAGGGTCCACACTGCCGCTACCACTACCAACGCGCTAACCTGACCTGACTGGTCGGGATATCGCCAAGGAGGTCATCTGGAAACTTACCAGATTCAAATTCAAATTCAAATTCAAATTCAAATTCAAAATTCTTTATTCAACATAGGCCTTTACAGGCACTTATTGACGTCAAAACAAAGCAAAACAATCTAATTTAAAGAAATTATATTAACCTTGTATGTGCATACATCCTAAATATACTCAAGATGTCTGCAAATACAAGTAGGAATGAAAAAAAAAAAAAAGTTGATTCTACACCTGTTCGGAAATTGGGAGAGCCTTCTCGAGAAGAACAGGCAAGAAACTCGAAAGGTCTAAATTTTTTATCTCCTCTTTTAAATCGCCATTTACAATTTTGGTTTGTTACAGAGTCGTCAATTGGAAGTTGACCTCAAAGCAAAAGTTTGAGCTCAACTTCCATTACAAGAATAGATGTGTTAATTCACATTATATAAGCTATCTCTGAGAGAAGTGCGTGAACTTAGATTATAAATAAATTGCTCTCACTGAACGTTTCTTTGAAACAAAACGCAATACATTGTTAAATATTAGAATTGAGAGTTCAAACCCAAGCTTTTTTGTCCGTCATGTAATCAGACACTTTATAATATGCTTTTTTAATAAGTACATCTTTGATTGCAACTTTAAATTTGTTTAAGCTAAGTTCTTGTATACAACTTGGGATTTTATTGTAGAAACGTATACACAGGCCTCTAAAAGAATTATTAATTTTTTGGAGCCTGGTATTTGGTAAAGCTAACATATTCTTTTGTCTAGTATTAACTGAATGAATATCACTATTTTTACAAAACACATGAATATTCTTACGAACATATATTAGATTCTCATAAATATATTGCGACGCTACTGTCATAATACCAATTTCTTTGAACTTTTCTCGCAAAGAATCTCTCATTTTAAGGTTATAGATTGCTCGAATAGCCCTTTTCTGCAGTACAAAAACAATCTGAATGTCGGCAGCATTTCCCCACAACAAAATACCATACGACATCACACTATGAAAGTAAGAAAAGTATACAAGTCTTGCTGTATCAACATCAGTCAGTTGACGTATTTTCCATACAGCGTGAGCTGCAGAACTAAGTCTCTTTGACAATTTATCGATATGTGGGCCCCATTGCAGCTTAGAATCAAGTGTGATCCCAAGAAATACTGTGGTGTCCACAGGGTCAACACCTATATCCTTTATTTTTACAGTGGTGTGAACCTCTTTGACATTGGGTAAAACAAATTTTATACATTTTGTTTTCCCTTCATTAAGTGACAGGTTGTTCACATTAAACCAGTGAACAATTCTTGAGATAGAATTATTTACATCGTCATTAATTTGCACACCTCTTTTAATTTTAAATAAAAGTGAAGTATCATCTGCAAATAATACCATCTCATGTCTATCCTGTACAAAATCAGGGAGGTCATTGACATATATAAGAAATAGAAAAGGACCAAGAATCGAACCTTGCGGAACTCCCATTTTAACTGCAGAACCTTGAGACCTTTTTCCATTGATGTCTACTTTTTGAATCCTCCCACTTAGATAAGAGATTAGAAGATCTAGTGCAGTGTCACGAAACCCATAGTGGTGTAATTTTCTGATCAAGATTTCGTGATAAACGCAATCAAATGCCTTGGACAAGTCACAAAAAATGCCTAACGCATCATGTGAGTCTTCCCAGGCTTCGAATATATGTTGTATTAACTCAACACCAGCATCGGTTGTTGAGCGACCCCTCCTAAAACCAAATTGTTTACAGTGTAGAAGATTATTCCTATTAAAATAACTTTGCATTTGCTCCAACATTATTTTTTCAAAAATTTTGCTAAAAGTAGGTAGCACAGAGATAGGTCTAAAATTACTGGGGTCTGATGTGCTACCAGATTTATGTAAAGGAATAATTTTACTTAGCTTCATAAGATCAGGAAATACACCACAGTCAATGCAATCATTAAAAATGTTAGCAAGTATTGGAGCTATTGTTTCAATTACGGATTTAGAAACATCAACGGAATTGCCCCACAGATCCGCAGTTTTCTTTTTATTTAAAGTTTTAAATGACTTTGTTATATCAATTCCACTAATGTGTACAAATTTGAATTTATCATTACAAACTTTAACATGATCCTTCACTATAGATTCAGCAATAGCGGGGGATGAATCCAAAGACTTTGTGATTGAGACTGGAATATCAGTAAAGAACTTTTCAAATTCTGCAGCTACTTCTGTGTCAACTGTTACCTTCTTACCATCAACATTCAAACAATATTGATTATTAGTAGTTTTAGCTTTTCCAGTTTCATTATTTATAATATTCCATGTCATTTTAATTTTATTACTACTGTTTTTTATTTTTGAACTTAAATAATTAGATTTAGCAAGCTTGCAAACTTTTTTGAACACTTTGGAATAAGTTTTTACATAAAGTTTAAATTCATCACTAGTATTGAATGAGCGTTCATTGTAAAGTTCAAAAAGTTTTATTCTGCTTTTGTGAATACCTGGTGTAGCCCATTCACTAAAAGCTAAAGTGCCATCAACCGATATAGTCTTTGGAATAAAAATATTTTTAAATTCAGAACAAAATGTATGAAAAAAATTTTCATATAATTTATTTGGATTTTCTTCATAACCTATATAATTTAATTTAATACCAATATTATTTTTCAGCCGTTCTAAGCGACCAGCAGTCTTTGGTACAACAGTGATATTCTTTTTTTCCATGCTTTTACATTTAAGTGGAATGGTAACAATTTGTCCAGAATGGTCAGATTCTAAATTATTAAAAACTCTTCTTGCTAAAGGAACAATATTTGTATAAATATTGTCAATGCATGTGGCAGACGATTGAGTTGTTCTTGTTGGCTCCAAAAATAAATTTCCAAGGTTATATGACCAAAACAGATTTTTAATCCTAATAGATAAACTAGAATTTTCTAATAAATTAATATTAAAATCACCACAAACAATGGTTTGTTTTGTGGAACTACACACTTTTTTCAATACTTCATCCATAGTATCTTCAAAAAGGTCATATAATCCTGAAGGAGGCCTGTATATACTTAATACAATAATCTGGTTCAGCTCCACGCAGGCTATTTCTATTGTTCGCTCAATCGAAAGACTCACAATATCCTTACGATCCTTAAATTTCAGCTTTTTATCTAATATTATTAAAGAACCACCACGAATTGATTTTTCTCGACTGAACGAACTACCAACCAGATGATTGCTGAAATTAAACATGAACTGATAACTTTTAAGCCAGTGTTCAGTTACACAAAAGATGTCTACATTACTACAGTTCAAGAATAATTCCACTTCCAGATCCTTGCCTAACATTCCTTGAATGTTCTGGTGCACCAGGTTGATAAGATTTACTTTATTTTTGTTTTCAAATGGGTTTTGCAATACATTTACAAAGTTTTCAGTATCTTTTCTACCTAATGATAAGCAAGAGGATGTCTCTTTTGTCTCATTACTTAATTTAAAGATTTATTAAAAATATCATCAGTAACATTACTGACAGTCGTTTCACTACCACAGTATTGCTCAATAGGAGCAATTTCAGTACTTTGAGTGGGCTGCTCAATAAAAGCATTGTCAGAGGAAGATGAAAGAGTATGAACACTAGTTTTGCTTTCTGTTGGTCGCTTGGCTAGCTGCACGAGTAAGTCCACCAGGATCTCCTAGCCCGATCCCCTAGGGGAGTTCACGTGGATTCCCCATATGTTTAAAGTACCTACGTAATGATGTCTTACCAAAGTATGGTCCTGTAACAAAAATGTCGTGTCCACATAGTTAAAGGTAAAATTTCATTTCATGTGTGTGTGTGTGTTATGAATGTCATTTTTTTTATTGCAACTAAGTTGGCAAACAAGCAAACTGTCCACCTGATGGTAAGTGGTAACAGTCACCTATAATACATGTGGCTCCTGTGAGATTCCCAGCAAAACTGCAACCCCCACAAAAACCACAGTATACGTTGCCAACTTGTGACTTAGGATGTAAAGTCACCGTACCCAGTAATTTCAATGCCATATCTTACCCTTCAAACCGGAACACAGCAATGCAAGCACTGCTGCTTTGCGGCAGGAATAGATAAGACGGAAGTACCCAAGCACACGACCCTGGTACAGAGTCTGCCTCCGGTGTTATTCAGTTCATTGTCGTCTTATGACCACTTATTGTCGTCTTATGGCCCTTTATGTTCACTTACCATAAGCTGTTATCTTAATGCGCTTGTGGTAATTTACCATAAGTTAAAATGAAGGTCAAGAGATTCCCTTTCATAAAAAATACATTATGAGAGTAAAATGGTTAAACTCAAAAAGACTCATTTGAATATACTTTGTTGCTATTATAAGCTTTCCCGCCAATGCAATGTTCTCTAGGACGTCTGTCAATGTTTCCGTGTTGTGATAGGACTGCACAAATGACACTGTCATGAGCTGTCAAGCTGCGTGTCAAGTGTCATTAGGAAGTTGTTTGCGCTACACATCCGCTAACTGCACTAATTAGTCGATTAACGGTCTATTACGTTGTCCGTGGACAAAAAGAAATGTTGATTTAAAAAGTAGTGATCGTTTTATGGTGGCAACATTTTTATCTCGCCAGAAGCGGATGCTTTTTTAAACTGAAAAAATGTTCAGTTACAAATAGAAGTCTTGCTGTTTTTCTATTCCTATGCCTATCTGTATTTTTTTGAAGTGTGAGGTAAAGCTTGACGTTTTGTTCACTTCTTCCTTACTTTTCTGACCTTAATTATGTACTTCATACATTATTAGCGAATTTTGATCTCGTGACTTCATAAATAAAATTTAACAGTTGCTAGATGAAATATATTATCGAGTAATGTAAGTGAGATATAAGCCTTAGTGAATAATGTAAGTGAGATATAACCCTTTTTTTGTGTAATTCATTCATCATGTGTATATTTGTAACTAGCTTTCCGCTCGCGACTTCGCCCTCGTTATTTTTGTTTTTCCGTGGGATTTTTTTTCCCGTAAGAAAATTACCCTATGTCCTTCCCCTGGTCTCGAACTATCCCTATACCAAAAATCAAAATCGGTTCAGTAGTTTCGTAGCCTATTCAATACAAACAAACAAACAATCAAATCTTTCCTCTTTATAATATTAGTATAGATTTATTTCGTTCAGGAGAAATACATGTTTCTGCCTATTGCTCTTGGTAGAGAGTAATGGTTGTCGCCATATCCGCCAAATGCTCAAATTATTTTTAGTGTTAAAACTTCAATAAAAAATATTTTGTGACACCGTCCGTCCGAGCAGTTATTATATATTATTCCAAGCGCGGATCTTCCGTTGTGGCACGATGGGCATGCCCACAACCCTAATAGGCTTGTGACGTCACACTTTCATGGTCTATTGAGCTCGATAGGCTGATGATATTATATCCAATGCCAAAAAAAACAATGAATCTTGATCAGAGTGTCATGTGTTTTGGAAATATCTTTGTAGGGGGGGATATACTGTACAATCCTGAGCGAGGTCATACTCCGACTCGCACTTGGCCTACTCTCGGATGGCTATGACCAACACCTTTTTTGAGAGCTGGATCCGCGCCTGTATTATTCAGCAGTCCGAGCAGTCAGTACATACCTACATTTCTCTTTGTCTTGTCAATCTATTAACATAGTCAACGCATACGATCCTTTTAGTTATCGGACAGATATCGGAGTTATAGAAAATAAGTAAACAATTGTCAATTAGTCCGAAGAAATGAAAGTCTGAACGAACATATCTGAACATGTAACGAATATGCAAAGTCACAAATATACCTATACACATAAATAATAATAATAATAATGTCTAAACACAATCTGGAATATCAACAAATTACGATTTATATGACGCAGTGCAGCTATCCCAAACGTTGTGTCAGAACAAATAAAAGAATGTCATCATAAAATAGTATGCAATCAAACTACATCTTTATTCACAACTGAATAGTGCTTCACCTTAAGTTCCCTTGATAATTCGAGACGATAAAACTGAAGTTGGAATCTGGTTTCATTTCGATTCATTGACAACTGAAGAGTTTATTTCATTGATTTCAAACTCAGGGAAACATAAACCAAATACACAATAACTTATCCATACTCGCACTTTTTTTTACAAAAATAAACCAATTGACAGCTGCAGTCGTTGAGGATCAAATTAACTGCAAAATTAATCCTCAAATCCAATAACATCTGACATCAGAAACACCCCATCAATGCGCCGCCAACAAAGGTGTCAGTGATTCCGCTAAAAGTGCAAAAACGGCCTATTTCCTTAGATCGGGCAAAGGAGCACAATGATATAATGCCACAATGCGCCGAACCGGAAATATGGCATGCAATGTATGAATGGGCCGAGTGCATCGAAAAGTCACTTTTTGCGCCCACCTCGTAAATAGTGAGTCCATTCATGGATCTTACTACTTTAAATGTCGCGTAAAATTATTGTGCTGCTTTTTTTTGTAACGTGCCGTAAGAGATTTGTAGTGTATTATGGAGCATATGCTTTCATTTAGCTTGCTGTAATTAATTGCTATGTTATAAGTAGTAATAAGTGTATAGAATTGAAGTGTTATTAGTGTTTTATACTTGTCGATTCCATTCATTCATTATCATCACAGCTCTAATACGTCCCCATCGAGGGGCTTGAACATATTCTAAGTTAGGGTATTTAGGCGTTAGTCAACCACGCGGGCCCATTGCGGATTGGTCGACTTTACATCATCATAACAGCGCATATACGTCCCCATCGAGGGGCTCGAGCCTACCCTGAGTTAGGGTGCTTAGGCCATAGTCAACCACGCTGGCCCAGTGCGGATTGGTCGACTTCACATACACCTTTGAATTTCTTCGCAGATGTATGCAGGTTGCCTCACGATTTTTTCAAATCAAATCAAATCACTTTATTGGCCTTAAATAGGGTAGAGTACATTGTATTGATCTTTACCTATTTAATTATTAATAAACAACATACAAATAATATATTTTAAAATTATTAAAACTAATATTATGTCAATTCATATTTTTAATTATATATATACAATTTTATTATTATTACAGTGTAGGTCGATTTTTTATGTAAATTTCAATAAAAAAATTTTATTTCTTAGGCTTATGATAATTTATCCATCACTGTAAGAGCGTCAAATATACATAATAATATGAAATGCTTAACTCTTTTGAACTTTGTTAAGCCAAAATCTATATTCATTGTTAATAACTATATTAACATCGAATATAGTGTTCTTTATAGATTTCTATATTGGGTTCGATCCCGATCTTCTTTACAGATTTCGAAATTTTTTTTTATTGATTTATTCATTTTTCAATTTATTTAGCATTTTTAAAGAAAATTTTAAAGAAGATAGAGCATGTTTTAGTTAATTAGGCTCGTGCTAATAATTGCATCTCAAAGATGAGATACGACCTTAACATGCTGTTTTTGACAGTAGTTCCAAACAATAAACGTCAAAACTACATCTTAAGATAGAACTAGACTTTTAAATGAATTTATTAATACAAGCCTCAGTAGCTTGAAGCAAAAGCATTCACCAACTCGTTTGGAGAAAGTGGTGAAGAAGGCCGATTCATTCTCGTCGGAGGAGTCCTGAGACCAGAAGTAGAGAGAGAGAGAAACATTCATTGACCCAAGACAAAATCCAAATACATAATATGGATTAAAATGTTGATTATAAGTAAACATTTTGATAAAAACAATATCTGATTATGCCTACGTTAGTAGAGCCGGTAATTCAGTTTTTAAACATAACAGAAGCAGAACCTTAAAATTGAATTGTGACACTGCACACGTCATCAGCATCATCAGCATCATCTATTACCAACACATCCACGCCGTCATTAGGAATATATCCATTTCTAGTTGACAGACGACAGAAAAAAACGCATCGCAGACAGCGTGGCACCGCTCACACGCGTGCTTTTACGTCACTCAATGCTACGTTTACTTGTTCTCTAAGAAAAATAGAAGGTTCTGTTTACCTTCCTACTACTGGCTGTCGTTCAATTTTAAGCCCTGCACCAGTACGCATAAGGTCTAGTCATTTTAAGTCACTGGTAATTTTAACATTGTCAGAATTTACCCGTGTCTTAAAAGCGATCGCATTGAATAACATACCTTATGTCGTTGATTTAAGGTGTAGTTTTGATATGTGGGCAAAGTGGTTATAGGTGTGATGGTATCCATTTAGCTGTCAAAAGCCAAGGAATGTCATTCATGGTAATGGATCTCTTTAGGAAGGAAGTTGCAGGTAAACTCGCAGAAAAAACAACATGAATGGTGCGCGAGCGCAGCTTTATAGGGGATGGTTTGTGGCTTTTGGAGTTTTATTGGGTTTAATTGCTTCTAATGTATAGACATCTTGGGAAACGTGTTCGAACGGTGATATAAAAAAAAATTAAGAAGAATAAAAGTACTGAAAAACCTACTTATGTTGTTTTTAGTAAGCAACCCAAACTGTATGAGTGAGATGAATTAAAATTTAAAATGGTAAGTGATAATTTCACTTACACAGGTATAATTGTACATAAGTATAATTGTTTACATAGGTATAATTGTTTTCCAATAGGAATAACTTATATGAAAATTTATACATAAATAGCTATATGTATTTCTTAAATGCTACTTATGGCGATAAAAAAATTTTTAGAATTTAATTTTTTTTAACCAACCTTAACAAAAATTCATATCATAATAATCTTTATGAAAATATGTCTTGATACTAAGATCTCTTGACGTCTTCATGGTTGCAATAATATAGAACTATCAATCATTGCAAACGTAAGATGAAATGAAAAGCTTTAGCCATGGTATTAATAGAACACTTTTATTCCAAGCATCCTGTAGGTTAAGATAAATTTGTACCCGTTTGAAATTCCATCTTTCTCATATTACAACAACACTCTCAAATATCGCCTCTCTTGTCAGGTGCGACAGAGACAGCATGTGTGAAAGGCGGGGTATATTAGAGGTCATTTTGCATACCAGTAAAGTAAAAGAAATAGTAAAATATATTCTTAATAACAAGTTTTTATTTAAATGCCCTTATTAAGAGGACAATCAATTTTAAAATTTAAAAACAAATAAACCCTATCAATTTATTACGTGACAAAATTTTTATGCAAATATAAATGCCTTGAGATTTACCTCTTTTATAAAAAACATTTTTTTTTATCATAAAATTACCCTTAAGAAGATCAAATCAAAGGGCCCAAGTATAAGATAGGGCAATAGAGCATATAAGAGGGCTTATAAGTTTATAAATGTAAAGATTCCTAGGACTTAATTATCGTTCTTCCCTTGTTTCTGTAATATACACGGCTATTTTTTTATCACCCCGGAAAATTTGGACACTTCAGGACACATCCATTATTAGGTATATAAAAAATAAAAAAAATGAAATAAAAAAACTTTAAAATAAAAACCTCTAGAAATGCTGCTCTCAACTAGTGTAGTATTTTTTGGATATTTTAGAAAATTAATATAAAAATAAGGAGGTGAGTTATTTTTTTTAATCATATTTAAATCGTTCTACTACCATACCATGTCGTGAAGCGTCCCTTAAATTTTACTGCGTGATAAAAAAGTAACCCTGTATACGTTACATAATCAGCGAAGCGAACTCGTCTGGATGAAACCCAGTCACCCAGGGGGGATGCCAAACGCGCGAAAACCGACTCGAAGACCCGGCGGTCGGTGAGCTACGCAGATGCGAGTAACTCGCACCTGAGAGTAGCGGTCACCACCGTTCCGCCGAGAGACCTCTCGACCGAACAGGCAGAGTGGCTGAGGGAGACTATCGACGATAGGATCCTACAGGCCATACTGTCTCCTCCGTACCCGAGCGCGCAGGCTCCATCTTTCCGCGGTCGGCCCTTTCTTTTAGAGGGGGTCCTAGCGATGTGGTGTGAGGATGCGAACGCACTCAGCTGGTTGGAGAAGGAGGTGAGAACTATCAAGTCACCCATAGCTGACACCACTTTGGCTGTCATCAGACAGTCAGAGATGAAGAAGAGGCTCAGGGCGGGGCTTCTTGTCCACACGCGCATCACCGATGCCGTGACACTGCAGAGAGTCCTTTGTGCCCAAAACCCGTGGTACAAAGTTGATTCTTGGCAGTGTTACGACATGACGGTAGATAACAAGGCGCAGGAACCGGATTCCAAGGAAAAGGTGGTGCACCTGATCCTTGGGATACCGGAGGACCAGAAACAAATCATCCTGGACAGAGACCGCCGAGTGGCTCACATGTCTGGCAGCGGGTACATCCGCTTCTTCACCTCGGAAGAGGCGAAGAAACCAGATGAGCCACCGGCCGACAACGAAACAGCGGAGACGGTACAATCGAGGGGCACCTCTTCTCCGGAGCCCTCCACCTCGGCTCCTCAACAGGGTTTGAGCCAGATGGAGACCACCTCCCCGCTGACGGTAGGCAAAAGGGACACCAGCGACGAAGATGACGTGTTGCGGAGTCCCTAGTAGCCTACAAATCATACAAACAAACCTCCAGCACAAACAGATAGCGACGGCTACACTGCGCAGAGTGCTGGAGGCAAATATCAAGACCGTCGCCCTGATCCAGGAACCCTGGATTAGGAACAGCAGAATCTGCGGTCTGAACAACATCGGTGGTAAGTTACTGTTAAACACAACAGTGGAAAAACCGAGAACCTGCATTTACATGCCTAACTCTGTAAAATCAACTTTGCTTAACCAATTCTGTTCTAGAGATCTTACTGCAGTGAAGCTCTCCACAGAAAACCAAACTACCCTTGTACTAGCTTCAGCGTATATGCCGAGCGAAGAGGACATTCCTCCAAGGGAAGTGATGGAACTGGTACAACACTGCGAACACCACAGCTGGGAGCTGATCATTGCGGCGGACTGCAATGCACATCATCCACTGTGGGGAAGTAAGAACACAAACAAAAGAGGTGAGTCACTAACCGAATACCTATTCCAAACAAGCCTAAATATCATGAAGAAAGGTACAGAACCAACCTTTGTAAGCTCTAGGTATCAAACCATCATTGACATTACTTTGGCAACACACACGGCGGCGAACCTTATTAAAGGTTGGCATGTATCGAGCGAACCATCCTTCGCGGACCACCGCCGAGTGTGTTTTCAATTGCTCTATGAATTACCAGACCCTGCTCCTTATCGCAACCCCCGTAAAACAAATATAGCAAGGTACACTAACACATTAGCAAAAGCACTAGACAAAACGCATGGCAGCGGTGAAACACCTAGCACAAACAGTATTGAAGAAAAAGCACAACTCCTCACTTCAGCAATAGAAGTTACGAGTTGGCATGCCCGATGTCTATACCAAAATACCTCAACAAGAATCTCTGGTGGGGGCCAGAACTTGAAAGGCTGCGGATAAAACTTAGGGCACTCTTCAATAGAGCAAAAAATACAAGAACTCCCGATGACTGGGACAAATACAAAGATGCGCAGAGACACTACAAGAAGAGGATCAGATTCCGGAGAACGGAAGCCTGGCAAAACTTCTGCAGCAGCATAAACTCAACAAACCAAGCCGCCAGAATAAAGAAAGTATTGTCTAAGGGAAACACAGACCTCCTTGGCAACATCAAAAAAGTCGACGGCACTTATACCAAATCTGAAGAAGAAACCAGTGCGGTAATGCTGGAAACACACTTTCCCGGTTGCCAAATCGCGTCACATCTAGAATGGCCCGACGAGCACTACAGCACCCCGTCAACCGAAGAATGGGAGGCTGCCAGCAAAGTAGTAACTGCGGATAGAATAGAGTGGGCTATAAAGAGCTTCAAACCTTTCAAATCCGCAGGACTGGACGGAATATTCCCAGCGCTGCTACAATGGCAGCCTAACTTAGCGGTAAAACACTTAGAACCAATTTTTAAGGCCTGCATAGCCTTTAAATATATTCCCAAACAATGGAGAGAGGCGAAGGTAGTATTCCTACCCAAACCAGGGAAAGATGACTACACTACGGCGAAATCCTTCAGACCAATAAGTCTAACATCATTCCTACTCAAAACACTGGAGAGATTGGTAGACAGACACCTAAGAGATGGAGCACTCCAAGAAAGACCCTTACATCCCCAACAACACGCCTATCGGAAAGGCAGGTCCACAGAGTCGGCACTACATATGGTGGTCCGTAAAATAGAGTCGGCCATACACAACCAATCCTCAACCCTAGGTGCCTTCATAGACATAGAAGGAGCTTCCGACAAAACAATGCACAATAGCATTAACCACGCCCTTCAAAAGTACCATATAGAACCAGCAATAATAAAATGGATCACCGAGCTGGTAAGTAAGAGGGCGGTTCAGATAGTGGGGAATAACATTGTTAGAGCAAAAGTGGTTAAAGGATGTCCCCAAGGGGGAGTCCTATCCCCACTTCTGTGGAACATAGTAGTAGACAGCCTCCTAAGGAAACTAAACGAAAGAGGCTACACTACTATTGGTTATGCAGATGACCTGGCAATACTGATAAATGGGACTGCAGAAAACATACTATGCAAGGAAATGCGTGCAGCCCTAGCATTAGTGGAACAATGGTGTGACGAACATCAATTGTCAGTAAATCCAAATAAAACAGAACTTATACTTTTCACCAACAAAAGGAAGTTACCAGAACTACAGCTACCCAAACTATTTAACACCAAACTCTCCCTGTCAACACAAGTAAAATATCTGGGCATTATCTTCGATAATAAATTAAACTGGGCGAGTCACATGGAAACAATAACAAAGAAGGCATGCTTAGCGTTTAACCAATGCAGGAGACTCGTTGGTAAGAAATGGGGTCTCAATCCAAAAATCACACTTTGGTTATACACTGCAGTTATCAGACACTCTATAACCTACGGATCAGTAGTTTGGTGGCCCAGAACCCAACTAACCACGGCAAAAGCTAAGCTCCAGAGTCTGCAACGCTTAGCAACTACATCGACCAGTGGATGTATGAGAACCACTCCATCAGCCTCTCTAGAATACCTCTTACAACTGAGGCCTCTAGATCTAGTCATACAAGAGGAGGCGAAAGCAGCAGCCCTAAGACTAAGATCACAGGGACTATGGAAACGCAACATAGGAAAAACACACACAATTATCCTAGATTGGAGTACGAAAGAAACACCTCTTCTCGGTGCACCAATCGATAGAATCCCATGCCACCATGTCTTTGGCAGAAGATATGATATCCAACTTACAGCAGAATCGAAAGATTGCTCTGACATTAAAGAAGTTAGGATATATACAGACGGCTCCAAAACCACTTGTGGAACTGGGGCCGGCGTCTTCTCAAATGACCTTAATATCAAATTATCAATAACCCTAGATAGGCGGAACACCATCTTCCAAGCAGAATGCATTGGCATCACCAGAGCGGCACAGGCAATTGCAGCTAGGGGTGTTAATAATCTTAACATAAAGATTATCTCAGACAGCGCATCTGTCCTGCAGGCCCTCCAAAGCAATACTATCAACTCTGTCCTTATACTGGAATGCCATAACATGCTCCAAACCATAGCAGATACAAACCGGGTAACTCTGCAATGGATAAAAGGACACAGCGACTCACTTGGCAACGATGCAGCAGATAAATTGGCCAAGAGAGGTTCAAACACAAAAGTGTATGGACCAGAACCCTTAATGCCTATTCCACAGGCCCAGATTAAAACCTGGCTGCGTGAGAAAACCGAGGAACAACATCTAACAGAATGGAGAGCCAATGAGGGATGCAAGCAAACAAAAAACGCAATCCCGGTACCATCCAAAAAGCTTGCCCGTTCCCTCATCAGACTAAAGAGAGACAAAATCCGAAAAGTTATAGCTACTATAACCGGACACTGTCTCCTAAACAAACACCTATTCATAATAGGGGTGACAGACAGCCCCCTATGCAGAGGATGCATGGAGGCGGAAGAAACGCCACAGCACGTCCTTATGGAATGCACAAGCGTGGCCGACCAACGGGCGAAACTTCTCCACTCCCCGGCATCCATGCCGGAAGCATGTACTAGCCCACAGAGGCTGCTGGCATTCTGGGAGGACCTGGGATGGATGGAGTAGGATGTAGGCTGACGCAAGGTCAGGACGCACAATGGCCCAATCAAGAGGCTAAGTGCGAAAGAGCCCCGCCAAACTAACTAACTAACTAACGTTACATAATTACACACATTACGCGTACATAAATTATATTATGTATGCGTGTGCAAAATATAGTCTATTTTATCAGTAACAAAATATTATTATATTTTTATCGATACCGCCATGATACCGCAGATAGAGTTGGCCTTAATAAAATAGTAATGTTGAGAAATATTGTTGAAAACGCCGCCATATCGCCGAAATCATCATTCATCGTCATCGGCACATCTGATACAAAAATGGAGGTAATCCTTCCCTGCTACCGGTTATATGCGCTACACTTTTTTATAAACAGATTAGGGAATCAAATTCTTCAAGACAATCAAAACTTTAGAAATCAACTCTACCTTCATGTGAATAAAGGTCAACTGATATGTATTTTATAAATTTGTTTTAAGCTCCGAATGATAGCACTAAATGGAGTTATTAATTCAAGATTTATTGTTAATCTCGTGTCGGCTAAATCATGTGGTTCTGGACCTTTTGTTGCTTGGACGGATGTTGGAAGCATTGTTCTGTTAATTATACCTTATTAAAGGAATTTATTATATCTTATATTAGTAGGACCCGAAGGAGAGGATACAGATTCATATTTAGAACTCTAATTTTAACCTTTATTCCACGTCACATTAAAAAGACACAGCAGCGAGCGAGTGGTAGCATTAATTGAATTTATTTTAATTTTGACGATTTTCAACAGCTTCATAACCCGTTATATAAATCTTTTTATTTAATTACGCAGGACTATAAAAATTAAAGATAAAAAGATATTTTCTTACATTGACAAGATCTCTATTCTCCGGCGCTAGGGTCACCATAAAAGTGGGTTGAGCATTTAAAAACTCAAGTACCCAAATGCCGACGTGCCGGTGCACTATTAAAAACTTTCATACAACACAAATAATCAGAAATTCAAAATAAAGAAAATAATACCGTCGAGCCGTACTTATCTTGATGTGCCAAAGGATACGTATTCCTAAATCCGTTCCAATAGCTGTTAGCTCACATAATTCATGTAGCAACATATTTTTATTTAGTTTACAAATGTAAATCAGAAGACAGTTATATCTATTCTATTTGTAGGATTTTTTTTTTTTTATTATGGATGGCCCGGCAAATAACCTCCTCCCGCCTGATGTTAAGCGGTGAAAGAGGCCCAAATGAATTGACAGATAGAGTAGGGACGACATCCACTCTCCTACCTGCCCGCCCCTTGCCGGCCCAAAAGATGCTTTTTCACGCCTCTTTTGAAGGAACCCATGTTGTAGGATGGAGGAAACACGTGCGCAGGTAGAGAATTCCAAGTGTGGGATGAACGACAGAAGAAGGAATCTTGGAATTTCTTGGTACGGTGTGAAAAGGAGGACACAGTGTACGGATGACTCCGAAGGCCCTTACGCGTGTTTCTGTTAAGGAATGGAGAGGGAGGGATAAGGTTAAAGAGCTCCTCAGAGCATTCCCCATGGAACATTCGGTAAAAGGCGCTAAGAGAGGCGATGTCACGACGAAGTTGTAGGGGCTCGAGGGTGTTAGTTGCCTCTACATCACCAATTATGCGAATAGCGCGACGCTGCAATCTGTCCAGAGCATCGAGGATGTATTGAGCGGAGCCGTCCCAAAGGTGCGAGCAATATTCCACGCAAGACCTAACCTGAGTTTTATACAACAAGCATAGTTGGTCCGGCGCAAAATACCTACGCACCTTGTTCAGGACACCGAGTTTCCGTGAGGCAGTAGTTATGACGGATTCGATGTAGTCTCTGGGGTTCAGATCGCAGCGAATGTTCATTCCGAGCAAGGTGATGTTGCTCTGTGTGTGAAGGGTTGTGCCCTGAAGAGAAGGAAGGGGGAGGAAAGGTGACCTTTTCGCCGAGAACACGCACACCTAAGTTTTCTTAGCATTGAACTCAACAAGATTGTTGGAGCCCCATTCGGAGACGAGGTCCAGCGTCCTGTTGAGCTCAATGATAAGATTCTGCCTTTCCCTACCAATATCACCACGAGCAGCCCCTGAGCTTCCGTGATATCCCCCATGCACTGTACTGTCGTCTGCATAGCAATGTATAGCTCCCAAGGAAAGCATATCATTGATATGCAGAAGAAACAATGTGGGGGATAGAACGGAACCTTGCGGAACACCAGCGTTCACTGCCACGAACCGCGAAGCGCAGCCGTCAACGACAACGCGAATTCTACGCTCGTGGAGGAAGCTGGCCATCCACGTACAGAACTGCGCGGGTAATCCGTATGCCGGAAGCTTGGAAAGAAGAGCCTTGTGCCAGACTCTATCAAAAGCTTTGGCGATGTCGAGACTAATAGCCACCGATTCGCCGCGCTTATCGATAGATTCACCCCATTTGTGCAAAAGGAACACTAGAAGGTCACCTGTTGACCGTTTAGGACGAAACCCATACTGTCGGTCATTAAGTAACGAGTGACCTTCCAGGTAACGGATCAGCTGGGTATTAAGGATCCTCTCCATGATTTTACACAAAATGGAAGTGACGGCTATAGGACGATAGTTAGCCGGATCAGAACGATCTCCCTTTTTGGGAACCGGCTGGACATTGGCCTCTTTCCAAGATTTCGGCACACAACCAGCAGAGAACGACAGACGGTATAGACGCGTAAGGACCGGAGTCAACTCCGCTGCACACTTCTTAAGAACAATCGCAGGAATGCCGTCTGGTCCACTTGCTTTTCGAGTATCGATCGACTGGAGCTCCGCCCGCACATCACGCTGTCTGATACGGATATCGGGCATGGTGCTGCCACAATGGGACAGTTTCGGAGGTTGTGTACCACAGTCATCGACACGGGAATGAGCCGCAAAGAGTTTTGCCAGGAGGTCGGCTTTCTCCTGCGGCTGATGAGCAAGTGAGCCATCGGCATGTCTCAGCGGCATGGCAGCGAGGGTTGGCAGAAGTTTGATTGCACAGCTTTGGCCAGGCGCCAAAAAGAACGGCTACCCGTAGGGTGCGATAGCAGTTCCTGGCCCACTTGTGCAATGCGCTGAGCATCCGCTCTAATGTAAGCCCTCTTACACAACTTGGTGGCATTATTGTAGGCTGTTTTCAGTAGGTTTGTATTGGGATCCTTAGATGCTCGGCCTCTGATCCAAGCGCGGTAAGCCAGCTATTTGTTTTCAACAGCAGAGGCGCACTCGCGATTGAACCAGAGGTTACGTCTGCCTCTACTGACGAGATTGGAATGCGGAATATAATATTCCATTCCTAGTATGATCTCGTCAGCAACAGAGGTAGCGCAGGAGTCCGGATCCATCCTATTGAAACAGCGCTGCCACCAAGGAACAGATGCGTAATAATCCCGCATACCATCCCAATCTGCTGACGCATAGTGCCACAGACGGCGTGCTGCAACCACAGGTGACGGTCGTGACGTCTGAGGCACTGAGACGGATACCAGGCAGTGATCCGAAGATCCTAGTGGAGCTCGAACCACCACCTGATATCCGTCAGGGCGATTTGTCAACAGAAGGTCCAATAAAGAGGGCGCTTGACCGATAATATCTGGTACCCTGGTGTGCTGGGTGACCAATTGTGTCAGGTCGTGCGTGAGAGCGAATGCGTGGGCAGTCCTACCCGCATGGTCAGTTTTAGAGGAACTTAACCACAACTCGTGGTGAGCATTGAAGTCCCCTAAAAACACCAGCTCGGCGGAAGGAAATCGCTCCTGCGCGTCATCTGCCACCCGACTTAGATGTTCAAAAAGTCGAGTTGTCTCCAAGTCACCACGATGGGAACGGTAGACGCAGACGTAGACACGGCAATGAGTGCCAAAATCGACGTGTACCGCAAGGATGGAAAAGGAAGGTTCCTCCAAACAGCGCAGGCGACGACAGCAAACGTCCGCCCGGACGAACAAACAAACACCAGCCTTCGCCTTGAAGGACTCCTCAAGAGCGTAGCCGGGGTAATTAAGGTAGCCTGTATCGGCCGGGCAGATAATTTGCGTCTCCGTCAAAAACAGCATTGCTGGCCGGGCTGTCTCGAGATGGTGGTGGACAGCTAAGAGGTTAGAATGGAGCCCGCGGATGTTAGCGAGCCCCACCTCGAATAATGGTGTTTTGGTGGGATAATGCACCGCTGTACGACCAGTCTTAATATTTTGCGCTGCCATAATTATAGGAGTGAGAGGCGTGAAACTGAGGTGTCCTTGCTGCGCTTCGCATAGTTAATGTGTGTAGGCCTGTTTCGCCAGGGAACAGCCGACAGCTGATTTGCGCTGACCCTCCGCACGGAAGGGCCCCCGAACCCCCCCGGAAGTGGCCGCCGGGACCCACCGTCCGGTCACCAACCGGCACGACGAACCACCCCGAGATTATGCGTGGCATGGTGGGGCAGCCTCACGGACTGGTTAGGTCCGCTTGGGCCCCTGTACTATACCACGGGCGGCCAGCGGAACAGCCGTTTCTTCGGGTCTTCCTGGGCGGAGGGTCAACGCAGTCAACCTGGCACTGGGTCGACGGAAGCCCGCACAAACCATACGAATCGCAGCAACGACCCCTCAAGCTCTGGCTGTGCGCAGACTGATCCCGAAACGCGGACAAAAATGGGCACTTGACGGGTTTTACATCATGCGCACGGTGGTCGCTAGCCAGTCGGGTTTTTCAAGCCCTACCACCAGAAGTTGGTCACTCGATTAGCACCACCCGGGGATCACGTGTAGGGTCTCGAGGGTAAAACCTACGGACGTAAGCGACTCCAATCCCCGTAACAGAGAAGAACTTGGCCTTCACCTCACCTGGGGCCTTACCATGATCGCTTATAGCAAGGTTAAAACGATATTGAAACAGAGACACCGCTCTTGCTGCGTATAGCGCCATCTCGCTCTCAACGCGGTTTTAATATTGTTTTGGGCGATCATGGTTAGGGGGCTGATCGCTGATGGAAATGAGCGCTTCACATAGAATAGGCTAGATGACAAAAAAAAATTTTGCTTCAATAGAAGCTCATTCATATAATAAACAGAAAGAAAAAATCGGTTTTCGAATAACTAAAAAAAAACCAAGATATAAGGTATTAAATATTTTTCTCCATCTCTTTCTAGCAAAACGGCAATGTACAAGGAGTTTATATGGCCGTACTCAACAATGACGTCACGGTTGACGTCGGATCTCTCTGTCTAATCGCCTTCAAATTAACAACTTAAAATGCTTGTATCTAATGTGTTTCTAAGCCGATTTTAATTCTAATTTCACAGGACTTCATCTCTTTCCACGGTATTTTAATATTTAATGACGAAACGTAAAAATTAGAATTCAGTCATCACCCCAATTCAAATGAGGAACTGGCAACCTTACCTCTTCACCTTCGGAACACAACAAACCTGTTAACATTGTTATTATGGCGACAAACTTAGGTAAGATGGTGGTAGCTAAGTGCGCTCAGAAGTCCTAACTTTAACCTAAACAAGCGGAAAAACTTCAGCCCTCATCAGGAATTGAACTCCAGACCTCCAGATACCGGGGCGACTCAACCACTAGACGACGGGGGCGGTTAAGAACGCAGTTCCAAGGAAATAAACGTTTAAAATGATTATTACACGGCGAGTAATAGCTATCATGTCGACTATGGCATTCAGGAGTACAGTCGCGCTCCAAAAAATTTACCACCCTAAAAGGCTGATTCATCATCACAGCCCATATACGTCCCCACCGAGGGACTCGAGCCTACCCTATATTAGGGTGATTAGGCCTTAGTCAACCACGCTGGCCCAGTGCGGATTGGTCGACTTCACATACATCATTGAATTTCTTCGCAGATGTATGCAGGTTGCCTCACGATGTTTTCCTTCACCGTAAGAGCCTCAGACAAATGTACATATGAAATTCGAAACGAAAAACACGTTGGTACATTGCGGGTCTCGAACCCCGACCCCCCGATTGGAAGGCAAGTGCCGAGTCCACTGCGCCACCGACGCTCATAAAGGCTGATTATTAATAACCAAATATATTGCCAGCTGTGTCACCACTGCCACAACCAGTTACCAAAGGGCGACTCATTAGCGTCGTCTGCACAGGTATCTCTATTTTACCGATTTCTATCACAAAGCAGTTGTGATAGGATTGCTCTTAAACCAATAGCGATCGAGCAACATTAAGATTGGGATTTTTCATACACTTGAGTTGCTACATTGGCGCCAAATTATACCCGTATTGCGCACTTTAGAGTGAAACAAACTCAGACCTATTAAATTTTCCCAAGATACTATTTAGCGCTAGTGTTACTAAAGTGCACGAAAAATCACAATCCCAATGCCGATCGATCGGAACTGGTTCAGAGTAATCCTACTCATTTGACGGGTAAAATAAGTGGTGAAATTACTAGGGACTGTGACTTGACATCTAGGCTCGTAATAATATTCGCATCTCTAGTCAGTAGGCTTACTCTTAAACCAATTCCGATCGATCGACATTGGGATTGCGATTTTTAGTACGCTTAATTTGCCACGCATTAGTGCCAAATTGGGCCCTATTGGGCTGATTTGAGTGAATCCAACTCAGTACTACATAATTTTCTCAACATTCGGACTTAATTTGGCGCTAGTGTTGCTACTCAAACGTACAATAAATTACAATCCCAATGTCGATCCATCGGAATTGGTTCGAGAGTAAGCCTACAGAGCTTGATCTTGAGTAGCAGTTTTGACGTTTAATGTATGGCACATATGTCAAAAACAGCTCAAGATCGACCTCGTACTTGAGATACGATTATTTATACGAGCCATATGTCCTAAGTTGGCTACGTACACTCTAGGGGCCTTGTAAGAGTTGCAATTGACTCGCAAATCTTTAAGGAACAAAATGTTCTATTGTGGGACCGTCAGCCATTTCACCATCTAGATAGGCAGGCTCTTAGTTAGCCAACTCAGTAGGTAGTATGAGTATAAAAATGTCCAATAACTCAAAATAGAATTTTAATGGTAATATTAAGAAGTATACTTTTCTATTTTGCAACACTGCGGTGACATTCCGTCAACTGTAACTGTTTTATGTTGCTTTAATCTACATCTGTGAGAACTGGAACTTGAAGATGTTCAATAGCCGCTTCATCATCATCATCCGATTAACATGTTCAAAATCATGTCAATCATTATTGACATTCATGCATTATTGATTTGCTCTAATGATTCCACGACAATTTTTGATTGTCGTAATCAAATGACACTATAATAATGTAAGAAATAAGCGACTATGGCTTAAAAAACGGTATGTTTATTTTACTGACATTTTGAGAAAAAAATTGCCTAATTAACATTGATTTCAAAATAAAAAATGAATTGTAATAAATAACATGTTCTTTGCCATCAAAAGTAGTGAATACTCATTCTGATATTAAATAAAAGGTTAAAGTTACCTCTTGGAGAGATAGGAACTAATTTAAAACCGTCAAAACATTCTTAAGCCGCGACTGTACATTCGAAGTTTATTACTAATATGGCTAACAATCTGTCCGTCCGGCCGTCGAGTCTCGTCATTAAATTGAATGAACATAAATAACGTGGATTTTATTCATGTATTTATTTATTTATATGTTTCAATTATTTATTGGCCCGTAGCGCGAGTACCTCGCTTATTTTTATAACGGCCTGTAAACCGTGAATGTTGTGCAAGTCAAATAAAATATTATATGTCTAGTGAAATATTTAAAGCATAAAATAGTCAATTGGTACCTAGTTGTATTATTAATTAAATCTATACACTATCTGTATTTCACTGAAAAGAATAAGTGAAAAAGGCGGACTTTAATAGTAAAATTCCTCGCCATCCCATTTCCAAAACCTCGTGAAAGTCGAGCTCACGAGGTGACCGTCATGTAAATTTAAAGAAGTTATCTTTAAAATGAGGAATTATTTGGTTTTTTTAAAGTACTGAATGTTTATGACAAGAATGAGCCTTCCATTGTATATGAGTATAGCAGTCACATTGATACTCTTATTGAAATATGAAGACCTCATGGTCTTAGCTTATCACAATACCTTCCTATGTATATGACCTCATAATGTAACAATAACTTTGGTGAACAAGTGTGGAACCACATACCGCCCCACATGTTGAACAATCTACCTAAACAAATGTGTATAAGTATATCATTAAAAACAAAAATCCTAACCAAATAAAAATATTTTTTAAAATTATTCCTGGCTTCGTTCCAGGCATATACAGCTTTTTATTATATTATCAGCATACGGTATGTAACAAAAAAGGGTTAACTGATCCTTGTAGGTCCTTGTAGGAGGAGAATCTATACTTATACCACACCCCGGACACTCCATACAACGTTCGCAAATCAATTACCTATTACTACTACTTAAGCAAATGACGTTTGTACACGCGCAAATGTGTGCGTGGAATCTGGTAGGGCTGAGTGCGCGGTTATCAATCGAAATGACGCGGGAAGTGCAGCGACTGCCTTCTCTTTTACCCGCATAGCGCTGTCTCTGTTATCGGCCGGCGCTCGCGTCTTCTCGCCCGAGCGATCGCGCGCGCCCTTGTTTATGTGTTAGTGATGTCTACAACGAAGTGCGGGGTGGGGTGAGGTATTTGAAATGAGTGCGGGGAGGTGAGTGGCCGTTCTGTACGTAGTACTATTATATATTCTGTGCTTATACTTAATGTTATAAAGCTGAAGAATTTGTTTGATTATTTGTTTGGTTGAACGAGCGAATCTCAGGAACTACTAAGTCAAGTTGAAAAATTATTTTTGTGTTGGAGAGTCAATTTATCGAGGAAGGTTGTAGGAAAAATGTTGCGAGAACGGGAAAAGAATTGTACGACATGTTGTTATTTTCCGACATCCACGCGAACGAAGTCGCGGGCACAGCTAGTCGATATATAAAAGTTATGTCGTCACTGCAAATTCAAAATTGTAAACTTAATTTTGAATTCCCCCATAAAATAGCTGAGTCTGTAAAAAATATATGAGGAATTAGAAAATTAATTTTACAATTTCAAAGGGGAATGCCGGATTTAGGCCCAAGACTGCACATCAAATACATACTGTCTAAAAATCATATAATATTTATTAATTATTATTCGCACTATTATTAATTGCCTAATGGTTGGATATAATTCAATACAAATAAATAAAAAATACTGAAACGACCGCTCTAAATTCACTAAGAAGCGGTGACGGTCACCACAGACTTGCCCTAACAAAAAAAAAACATGATAATAATCGATTAGTTTCAATCGATTAATAAGGTATAATGTTAGTGTCTACCATTGATTTAGTTACTACCAAACGTTTGGTAGTAAATCACTGGTGTCTACGTATTATATTATATTTAGCACATACCTACATACAATAATTCTCAACAAAAAATGGATGTCACAATTGTATCGCGTAGCGTTCGATACTCGATTTATAGTACAGTACCTACTCAGTTATATAGTTTTTTTTTTCTGCCGCAAACAGGAGCTTTATTACTACAAACGCACACCACACACAGAAGATTGAACAAAACTTACATTGTAATTTTTTAGTAATTTGTGAGAAAATATTGGCTCTTAATGCTCCTGCTCTTAATGTCCAACACAAATACAACAAAAAATGTTCAAATTGCATTGCCTTGCGTTTTTCAAAACTCTTGTGAAAAGCTATATGTTCCATTTGCTACATACGTTACGATAGGAAACTGAATAGTTACCAATAAATCTTTAGTGAGTATGAGAAAACTAAACAGTTTTTCATACAAACGTCTCGGCGGTGCAGTTTAACAGTTCGATCTTAACGATTTTTCGTAGAATCTATAAAAAGTGTAGCGTAGTGACTTTAAAGGTGTTATTTTTAATTCGTCATAGCAAACTGACAGCGAAAACGATGCTTTATGACAGTAAGGCATTGTTCAATGAGAGCTCAGCATTATAATCAACTCTCAGTTTGGTTCGTCGAATTAAAAATCATACTTTAGTCTCTAGCTAACTAAAGTAAATAGGTAGGTACTAAACAGTTTTATTTGTAAACGTTCAATAAACTTAGTTTAGATAATACACTGTTAAAATCCGTTCTATTATCTTATATTTTTTCATATCACAGAAGGAAACAAAACAATAAAACTACTTATTATCCCTTTTGTAACATAGTTCCTTTTTATGAATAGCTGTATAAAAATCTTACGATCGATTATTTATTATTTGATCGATTGATACAACTGGTACTGGTACGAGACGAGATGGCAACACCGGAAAATCAACATGTCAAAAGTTCATAGGTACTTTGCGAGTAATTGTTTTGTGTTCCTTTTTGCGATTTTAAATATGATTAAGCATGAATAATGACTCCGTCGACTCCTTTTTCAACAACGACCACGGCTTGAACATGGATTTCCGTTCCCACACGACAACCCTGGCAATGATATGATTTAAATCTCTGGCGATAGCAACGACCGGCGACCACGGCATGCCCATAGGTTCGTCACAACAATCAAATGGTACAACCATCAACAAGCTGATATTTACGCTGTGTCAATGGCGGATTGAATGTTTCCAGAATGCACGACATTTACTCGAAAATCTCGAAATAGCAGAAGTGTGTGATGTGGTACAATGTTGGGTTGAACCACAGCAAGTAAAAAGTTAGTACAATTCATAACCTGTATTTTCATTCATTTCATAGTTGAATATTTGCAAAAAATGTGTTTACATTGCACATGATAATGTTCAATAGATAGGTAGCAAACTAATAAATGTAAACTATTTTTGAAGGTATGTGTGTCAAGTGATATGTCACTCGTTTTGCACATCTGCATGGGATCAGATTCGACATCCAAGAAATCAACCAATGGAACTAGTTACCAGCCATCCTTAAGTATGCATCAGTTGCGGTCGCTCTCAAGGGAGAGGTGACATAGATTGAGGATGGATACTCCAAGAGCAAGTTGCATAACAAATATGGTTATCCATCAGATTGCACCACATGAGGTAAGATATATGAATACATATTAAAAAATAAGTAAGTCCTCCGTTGTATCTCAATCTGAGTGTCTATCTACATATATGTTCATGATGATATCAAACTTGAAAACCACATGAAAATCCATTGACTGGATTTTCATGTAGTTTTCATCATAAACTAGATAATTTATTCTGAAAGATTTATATGTTTACATTTATAGAAAATAAATCATTTTTATGGGGAAAATGAAAATAAGCAAGTGAAGATGTGGGTGGAAATCTAATTGAAAAAAATTATGTAGTGCTAAAGTACTTCTTTAGTATAATTAACCCACTGCAACCATTTTACATACATTCAAATTGCTATGGTGGTATGCTTTTAACACTTTTTAATTTCTTCCCGCTGTATCATTTCATACTACTTATTGTATATTTTTTGCATGCTATGCATTCATTCATACACATATTTTCAAATTCAAAGCCTTTATTTGCCAACATCAAGAACTTTAGACTACATAACATTTTATTTAGATGCGTAATACTTACATATTTTTTATATTACAATTATTTAAACAATATTAAACTACTTATTTACTAAAGATTTTATATTAGAACAGTAGCTTATCTGATGTGTCATTGGACACAGGCCTCCTCCAGCGATTTTACTCCTCCAGTTATCACTTTTTTTGGCTAACCTTGACCATAGTGGACCCGCTACCCTCTATATGTCATCAGACCATCTCTGGAGTTGTCTACCTCTCTTTCTTCCTGCACCCTGATGGGGAGTCCCATATATTAACAATTTCGTCCATTTTGGTGTTCTTTCCCTGATCATATTTGGGTTTCAATGTCTTTCCACTTTATTATTTCGAATAAGAATATTAAGCAGTACCTAATAACTGTAATTAAAAATGCTCTTTTGGTCTCATTTTGTTCTAACTCGCACAAATTGATATATTAGGTTTTTAATTAAAAAGATATTAAACCAGTACATAATTATTAAATGTTTTTGCATATATTTTATAAGTTTTTAGTACTTTTCTCATTGTTTCAGTTGCCAAGATTAGCTCACCTCTGTCATAATTGTTGGCGAAGAATTGACAGAGCAGTATTACGATCACCTGAAGAACAACAATATCAGGTGGCAAATCAGGACAATATTGTAGAAGGTGTTTGTCAGACAACACAAGAAAGTGCAACCCCATCCAATGATATTGTGCTGCCTAATTATATTAGTGCTCCAAGTACCCACGGACAATGTTCTTACCCTGGTTGTAATGTGTCTGATCGACATTTGAACCATAATCACTAAGTTTTTTACTTTGGGATTATAATATTATGTGCCTCCAAATTCTCAAATTGATAATTGGCAATTTTTTAAAGCAGGAAATAGTTTTCATGTCATTTTCTTTGCTCGTTAGTTGAGTAAAACAAAACAAATAATATGTTAAAAAGTATGGTGATTTCAAAAAGTCTCGCTTTTGGTAATCTAAATACATTCTGAGCTTATTTATTACATAAAATGTATTTAAAAATATAAAATAAGTGATTACTGTATAATGCAGTTGTATAAGTCCAAAATTTTTTTTTTAAATAAAAATAATAACATTAAAACCCCGACTTTTTTTAAAACAATTCTTTTACCAATTAATTGTTGTATTATATACTGTTGTTGCCACAAAGTTTTACATGTGTGCACTATGGGCCGAAGTTACTATGGAAATCTGGCATTCCCCTTTCAATGACGCAATATCTTTTTCATTACTCATACTCTGAAAGTAGGTCTGAAGTTGCCTGCGGAGAGGGTTGAAAGTAGTACTTTTCAGCCCTAGGGAGAATCACTTTCGACTGACAGCTGCCGTCAAATTTTAAAAAGAAACTAGTTCTTTTTACACATTTTTATGGAACCATGTTCCGACTTTCTATACAGCCACTCAATTACAGCGCGTTGTAAAATTGAAATAACATAATGTTAAATATTTAAAGAATATATTATTTTATAAATAACTTTATTATAATTTATTTTCAACTATTTCTTTAAAATTACACAGATTTGGGTAAAATATTTACCATTTTTTAAATTATGAAAATGAAAAATAATGTCTGAATAGCTGGCCGGCCACAGAAAAAAAAACAAAATAAGCGGGAAAGCGGCAATGCGATCTTCATTTGTTTTTTTTTCATTTATAGAGATTTGTATTAACTGTTAATTAATTTGTATAACACTGTGTTAATTAACACAATGAGTTCATCTGATTCAGGTATGGAGTTAACGCCTGATTTTATAAGAGAAAGCGTGCTAAAGCAGAAGTTATTGATTTATGTAACGTTTTTTCTTTAACTAATTCATTGTTTTATTTTTACTTTCCTTGTATTCGTAATGAAAAGCACAGTGTTTACCTCGGGTTAAAGACTTATTTAGTCCCTCGAACTATTGGTGCCCTCGCTACGCTCGGGCGCCAAACATCGTCTCGGGACTAAATAAGTTACTTTCACCCCTAGGGTATCAATGTACTATTTCATACCACCTGCTCGACAATGTACAATTATAACCCTCTTAACTTCAACGTAAAGCAAGACATTATATCCCCGGGGATATAATGTTGTATGAAACTCCCAAGGGATTAAAGTGTTTTAAATTTTGAAAATAATTCGTATGAACATTTAGCGTAGATGCTAGCTTAGGAAGGCAAAGGTTCTAGGCCCATACAGCTATAGCGTACATCCACTAGAGACAAATAGACATTCTACCTGTGTAAATAATGTTTTTATAAAATCTGAATACATAATTTCTTTACCAAAATTATAAAATATTTACCTAAATAATACTGCAAGCTAAAATAAACAATTACATTTCACTTTATTTTTTATTGATAAAATACTTTTTATGCTAAAAGCTCCATCTCTTGATGGCCACCATTAACTATCGATAAAAACGAATAAAACGCAGAAATAAGATCTTATTGCTTACGTTAATGAAGTGCTTAGTGAAATGTGTTTTGTGGCATTAATATAGTCTTTTTAGAAGTCTATTCAGTGTTTTATTGGTAAAGTTAAAAAACGTAAGTAAATGTCCAGGTGATTCAGCTTCAGCACTTACCTATTTTTTAATTGAGGTCAATATAGGCTGTCGACTATTTGAGATTTATTTCGACAGTTGTGTATAGTAATTAATTGGCATTATAAAAGTAAATATATATACGAAGTTGAAAAATATAAACAATATATTTAATTTGGTACCATTTTATTGTTACCAAATTAACATTCGTCCTGCGTGCTACTAAAGGTCATTGACGGGGTCCAGCAGCTGATCGTATCGTATTGTAAATCGATGGGTAGACTAAGTTCATACTCTTGTTATATTATTATTAATATGTTTTAAGTTTTTATAATGTTTTAGCTTAACTTAAGATAACATTATTGCGTGACGTACCTATTCGTGGTTGAGAATAACATTTTTTTTGTATTTTATGGTTTTCATCATAACTTTAACCATAGTTATAGTGATAGTAATAATAATAATGTGACAGTGTTTATGATGAAAATTACCACCTAAGTAATTGGTTCTAAAGCCCTGCGTTTTCATTGTCTCGCAGATGGTATGAAAAGTAGAGTATTCACCTCTGGAATAAAGCGTGTCTTCGTCTTAGGCGACTTGAGCCCCTCGCTTCACTTAGGACTCTACATAACTCCCTCGCTTCGCTCAGGAGTTAAATTTTAACCCCCTCGCTACGCTCGGGAGTTAACTTTAGAGTCCTTCGTTGCGCTCGGGGTTCAATATGGCGCCCGTGACGTTAGACACTGCGTTAATCCCTTGGTGCATAATCTACTATTATAATGTCGATTCTGAACATGCTCCTAAAAGAGTTCACAGGGTTTTTGTTACACACCGTATACAAACCAAAAAAGAAGTTACAATTACGGATAGAAGAATTACGGGGTGATGGCCTAAAATCACCGCTATGTCCTGTGACATTAACGTCGCTGAGCCTTGATCCTTTGCTTGCTGCAGCACGCAAACATAATGACGATATGTGTATTGTAAATCTGTATCTCTGTTTGTGTATTTTTATTCAATGTTTGTGTGTTGTTTGTAAGCAATAAACGTCTACTACTACTACTAATTAAAACAAAAATCAATTAAGTATTGACCAAATAATATTCAACATTAAATTGTTTTTAAAATTGATACATTTAAAAAAATGTTTCTAAAATCAGTATTTTCAAGTTATATTACAACATAGTCGGGGTGTGTCGCCATCGCACAAAGACGTGAGCAATCGGTGTTTTACTTTTAAAATATTAATCAATAAATATTTTAATTTAAGAGTTAAAAAAAATGACATGCCTACTTATTAATTCTGAACGCCCCTAAAAGGGTTAACAAGGTTATTGCTACCCACTGTATAAAACAACTAGTTCTGCCCGCGAAGTACATTTCGCTTAATATTTGGAGGGGTATTTCTCAGCTTCCTGTGGGATTTTTGGAAAATCCTTCCTTAGTGGTTGCCTACATAAGCCAACTGACCCCTGTACCAAGTTTCATTCTTCTAGCTCCAGTAGTTTGGGTTCTACGTTGATACCTCAGTCGGTCAGTCACCAAAGCAGCCATTCACCAAGCCTTTTTCTATACTAATATTATAAAGAGGAAAGATTTGATTGTTTGTGTGTTTGTTTGTATTGAATAGGCTTCGAAACTACTGAGTCGATTTTGATGAAAGTTGGTATAGGGATAGCTCGTGACCAGGGGAAGGACATAGGGTAATTTTCCTACGGGAAAAAAAATAATTCCCACAGGTTAACAAAAATAACGCGGGCGAAGTCGCGAGCGGAAAGCTAGTATAAAATAAAAATGATAAACAATATACCTCCATGATTCGAGCGTCTGTGTTGTGATCTTTGGTATTAGAGACAAGGTCGCTAATCACTGGACCAGGTAATTTTAAGAGGCTCTACAAATTTACTTGGAGTTTAATACGAGCAAATGTAATAAAATTAAACATAATTTTGAACGTAGAAATTTTACTTAATTTTACGGTTAAGAGGCTCTTCACGCTCTGTGACTGAGGCCTTGAACTGATGATACAAAGTTCATTATACGGTTATACCCTTAATGGCTTTATGTTAAAATGTTAATATAGATAAAATCTAAAAATTAAAAAAGTATTATGTTTTTAAACGACAAAAATATTATCTACTAGCTGTGTCCGCGAAATATGTTTCGCCTTAAAAGTTCAAAGAAACAACTGTAAATTTACTTTCCCGCGGGAATTACTTACTTTTTCGGGATAATAAGTAGCCTTTATGTTTATCCCTGTCGTTATCCGTCTACCTACAAAATTTCATCCAAATCCATTCAGCAAGTTTTGCGTGAAAGAGAAACAAACATCCATACATATAAACTTTCGCCTTTATTTATCCATCGTTACTAATAATATTAGTAAGGATTTCAATTTTGACAGTTTAAATATCTTTGATGATTGAATTTATCATCATCATTTTATTACGCTTACTGTTAGTTATGGGCCTTTATTTAAAGGGGGTTTTAGGCAGTCCCTCACACTGGCCTACGTGCAGGGTAGATTGGGGAACCTTGGAATTGGATGTATAGCATCTCGTGCAGTGTGGATTGGGGACCTTAGAATTGGATGTAGTGCATCTGAAAGTGGGATGATGCTGATGGGGCCGTACCTCTACTTCATTAAAGTTGATATGGGTATGATAGGGAGATGACAGAGTTGGCAGGAAGCCAAATTTTGTGTGCTTGTTCAGACAAGCAAACTTAACAACTTTTGCTATGGGACCAATCTTAAAACTGCAGAAAAAAACAGCTTTTCCACGCAAACATTCAACATCAACAGAACCTAGATGTATGGAACTTCAAGAGAAGTATTGTTAGTAGGTAATATTAATAGTATAGATTTATCCGTAGAGGGGTACTTATTCTCTGTTGAGATTGGTTGCCGTGACTAAAAATCGGGCGGGACCTTTTTATATTGATCTCTCTACCCGAAAGAGCATTGTAATGTCCTCCTACGCAATATTCGGTTACGACGGCCAATCTCAAAAGAGTCTAGCCATCTGCGTGCGAGATATTATACTTCGCAAGTGACTGCGCAAACGCAAGTGCACTCTCAGTTCCTTTACTCGCATAGCCTGGTGGGACGAGATCAGGCGCAGGACCCACTGTTTAACGTGCCTTCCGAAGCACGAAGGAGCTCACAGTCGTATTTTGGTCACTCATCATTAGGACTGACTACAGCCACCAAGCTCCCCAAAACTGCACTGCCCCCTTAGACAAGATGTCTTTCGATAATCGCTAACGCAATCGCTAAATGGACAATGTATGAGATTTGACAATTGCGAAGCGAGGGCTTATGTCAAATCGCATACATTTTCCTTCTAGCGATTGCGTTAGCGATTATCGAAATGGGTCTTGTCTAGGGGGGCTGTACCCAGTACCCAACAAACAAACGTCGAATCCAAACCATGCTTTGACGAGCGAAGCAGACGTGTACAATCGAACGTGCCGTCCACAGTACTCATTTACATGTTATAAAAAGTAGCATTAAAGCGAGCCCATGATTAATGGCGACGCGTGTCCCGTCGTTAAACGGCGTTATTTATCGCGTTTTAAAATGTTTTAATGCGGTCGTGTGCTTTATCGCACTGGCCGCGTTTTATTGCGCGCGTCCTAGTGTCAGGTGATGCTTGAAGTAACTAACCATTGAGTGGATGGACGTAGCATTTGTACCACACACTTGGTTCGTGTGAGCTAGGAGTTAAGCAACGTTCGCCTGTGTTAGAACAATGATAGGTGACCGAAATGTAAAACGTCTCGAGCTCCTTCGTGCTGCGGAAGACATCGTCCTGTGTCATCTAGTTCTGGTCATGTCTGTTAACCCTTTAGCTGACTATGCGAATGAGGGAATAGAGACCGCACTTGAATACCTAAGAGGCCGCGTTAGCGCAATCATAAATGATAACATAATTCATTTTAGTATTCATAAAATGGACAACACGTTGGCAATTCGTATTATGAATAGAGCGCAATTCATCTTACGCAATTATTCTATTTGACAGCTTTGTACGAATATTCGTAAAATGGTCCACAAATTACGAATTACTTAAGTGTCAATTAGGACTATTTTATGCTCAGAACAATAAATAAAGCATAGAAGTAAAAACCAATTAGGACTGTTTTATACGAATTCATAGAAATCTGTCAACAGACTTGTCGTATATTTTCTGATTGGTTATTATCATCTCTATTAGGTTGGGCGACCGAAGGCGTAAATCGGTTTGAGAACATTCAAAAAGAAAAGAAATAAAACTGTTAAAAAATATTTACATGTCCAAAGCAGATTCTGTCCACTGGTCAGTCGGAAAAGTAAACCAACACATGATACAATCCTGAAATTTAAAAAATGTAAAAAAGTCACTTAAATCTTTTGCAATAACTTTTTACAAAAACTTGACAAATGTTTCAGAATCATCGTTTTAGAATGACAATTTACTGCAATTCAATAATGTCAAGTTGACCTGTAAAAAGGCTGTCATTTTTATGTATAAGTAGCTAACAGTAGGTAAGTACATATGATTCCTGGGAGATTTGAAGATCTACAGCCCCTATACAAGAACCTAAGAATATATCATAATAACTTCCTCACTAACCTCAAAATACTTGAATATTCGGCACTCGGCACAACTCTTCAAATACTCGATTGCCAACTTGTGACATATGTCAAAGGTTCAGTACCTAGTACCAGTACCAATATGGTAAGTGGTGGCAGATGCCTATAGTTCGTGTAGTTTCTATAAAATTTGCAAAAATACAAACTCTACAAGTTATTAAGTTATTTAAGTACCGTCTTTATTTCCTCTCTTTCGAATTTATTCATTTCTTTATTATGTGCTATAAAAGTTTGTTTTGTATAGGATTTTTTTGTTTAGAACTTTGAATTTCTTTGCTTATAAAGCCTGAGATTTTTGTTATTATGTTTACGTCGTCCCCAAATGATTCCTTCTAATATATTTTTTTTAAATAAAAGCTTTTAGTACTCGTCAATGCGAATCAAACGAGCCCATACTCGATGGGGTTGTGTCGTTTTATTGCAGAGTTCCTATGGCCACCTTCCAGGTCTAGCATTAGATCAGCTCCATGTCATCATAATATTGCATTGTCACGCGATATACCATATGCATGCAAAATTTCAGCTCAATCCCAAACCGGGAATTGGGTCAGATTTCATTACAGACACCGGACAGGTGAAAGTAAATAAAAGCTTGTAAAAACCGGCGCTTCTGCTACAATATGTAAAAGAAGCATTTAGCTGAGATGGGAGCATTTGGCCATTTGCTGCTTTTTTATTTCATTATTGCTAACCTCTATACATATATACTATCGCCAATAAAGTTTTCTTTCTTTCATTCTTTACAAGGACCCAATGTGCGTTGCCAACTTGTGACATAATATGTCAAGTCACAGTTCCCAGTAATTTCACAGCCTCTCATACCCTTCAAACCGGAATACAGCGATGCAAGCAACGCTGCATTGCGACAGAAATAGGTAAGATAATCTCCTTGTAATCTGATCTCTTTTTCTCATTCCTTACAAGGACCCAATGTGCGTTGCCAACTTGTGACATAATATGTCAAGTCACAGTTCCCAGTAATTTCACAGCCTCTCATACCCTTCAAACCGGAATACAGCGATGCAAGCAACGCTGCATTGCGACAGAAATAGGTAAGATAATCTCCTTGTAATCTGATCTCTTTTTCTCATTCCTTACAAGGACCCAATGTGCGTTGCCAACTTGTGACATAATATGTCAAGTCACAGTTCCCAGTAATTTCACAGCCTCTCATACCCTTCAAACCGGAATACAGCGATGCAAGCAACGCTGCATTGCGACAGAAATAGGTAAGATGGTCTCCTTGTAATCTGACTTAACTACTCAATGCTCCTCAGAAAGCAGGTAGGTAATCTGTCAGTGCAGCGAGACATTTACGCCTTTATAACGGCAATAAACGGCATTGCCATTTACAGCTGATGGTGCGAGTTATTAATTTTAATAAAAATAGCCGTAATACCTTCGCGAGTGGCCAGGGGATTGGCGATTATTGATCGAATTAATGATCCTGGAATTGGGCGAAGGTGTCTTATAATGAACGCGGGTCGTAAATGGCTGTTGGAAGTGATTCGCTTATATTCGATAATAAATTTAAAATGAATGGTGTGTTTTGGGTGGGGGGTTTTCAGACATTTTTTATGAAATAGTTAAATTTGACAAGACTCATATACGGCTCATAGCTCATATCAGTAGCGGGTACTTTATATTTCTACTGCTTTTATTTAAAATTTTTAAGAAAATGCAGTCACAATTATACAATTTGTAGGTTTGTTTTATTCTTAACCTATTTTCACGAAATATGTAAAGAACTAAAGAGTTCTAAAGGAGAATGACCAAAAGTGGGCTAATGTGCCACAAATTCTGTTTTTGTTGCACATTAACCATTTACACCTCAAAAATCGTTTTTGAAAATATGATTGATAACTCATCATCATCATCATCATCACAGCTCATATACGTCCCCACCGAGGGGTTCGAGCCTACCCTATGTTAGGGTGATTAGGCCTTAGTCAACCACGCTGGCCCAGTGCGGATTGGTCGACTTCACATACATCATTGAATCTCTTCGCAGATGTATGCAGGTTGCCTCACGATGTTTTCCTTCACCGTAGGAGCGTCGGACAAATGTACATATGAAATTCGAAACGAAAAACACATTGGTACATGGCGGGTCTCGAACCCCGACCCCCCGATTGGAAGGCAAGTGCCGAGTCCACAGCGCAGCGCCACCGACGCTCTCATTGATCTCATTGATTGATAACTACTCATTTTTAACTTAAAATTAATGTTGGGGTAAAAAGCAGATTTCAAAGAATCAAATGATAAAATCCGCTGATTTACGGAGATCTTCATATTACCATAGATTAAAGAATCCACCACGAATAAAAAAATCGATACACAGAAATAAAAATTGATTGCAGATCGCCACTATATTCGAAATATCTCTGAAATTCAGTAACGATTATTGTTTTATTTTGTTGTTTTCTCTTAATTCCCACGTAATAATGAAATGAAATTTTTCTGACATAAGCCACATCCAAATTACTATAATTGCCTTAGTGTGCAAAATTCTTAAAATTTAGACGAACTCCCATATTAACTTAGTCATTCTCCTTTGATGTTGATACGCATGTATAGTTATTAACAGTGAGTAAAGTGTACTTTGACTTAACAAGGCAAAAAGAGACTATACATACAGTCGATGTATCGCTCGGATTGGAAGAGTACTCAGCGGCCTACTTACCGTGTTGACGCAGGTTCGAATCCAGCCTGAGTGATTTTTTTCTTGCATTGGTTTATTTATTTCTATAATATTCAACGTTCGCCAAAACACAAAACGAAAAAAGATCTCAGTGATAAGAAACATTAACATTTGAACAAAAATATTCATGTCGAAACGTAACCGGAGCGAAGATTCATCTCGATCGCGTCCTCAGTTGATTTGTGTGAAGTCAGTTGGAACCTCATCTCCCCAATCAATCGGTTTTATGAGATGTCTTTATTGCGTTTGTCCTAATCCAACTTTACAGCCCTGTAGGTATGTTTTTTGTTGCGACTCAAATATTTATTGACTTAAGCTTAACAGTCACTATAAAGTGGCATCAAAATATTTGATCGTGTGCATGTTCGAGCGTTGCTCAAAATGTGTGTTTATCGATTTATGTGATAAATTAATGAAATAAATTAAATAAGTAAAGTTAATTTTGAGAAGAAATATGATATATTTTCTTTCAATGCTTTATTTATTTATTAATAACATAAGGTACACCATTAATTACAATATTCTTCGGACGACAGCTGGTGGACCAGGGTTCTACTGCATACCCAAGTGACCGGTGTCAAGTAAGCATCCTGGTATCGTAATAGATTCCCCCGCCTCAATCAAAGGTAAGCTTACCCGATATTGTAATCTAGTGCATATACCCTATGTTAGAACTAAATATAGGTGCAATTAATATGTAATAAGAGCTCCCAGATTGTTCAACAGCTTGCGTACTCTTCCAAGCCTCGACTTGTTTATAACCTCAGAAAAAAAAAATGTTTAACTTTAAGTTCTTCTCCACCTAAGTGAAATATGTGGTTTAGTGGCACTTTATATTATTAAATTATCTGACTAGCTATAGGCGAAGATGTTTTGGAACGTAGCCCTGCGTGACGTGACGTGACAGTCACAAAAACATTTTTGTTGCCGTGCGTGACACAAGTCGCCCGTGCGTGCAGGGTTCTAAAAAGTGAAGTGAAGTGACAATAGTGAAATTTCAAAATTATTTTTGATCAATTCAACATATATTTATAACTTTTAATTGGCTTTGTATTACCTAGTACATAAATCATATATTAAGCTAGCTGTAACTTTTCCAAAAATTGTAAAATAAAATAAATTAAATATAATAAAATTTGTGAATTATACAAGAATTAAATGTAATCCGGGTTTCCTCAAGGTTCACTGTTATACAATTTTTATTTAGGGATATGATAGTTTCTCGTGTTTTAAATATTCAACATGTTTAATGTGAGGACAGCTTAAAATTACAACGTGATTTCGACTATTTGAATTGTAATTAATAGTAACAATTCCTATTTTTCGGAAGTCCTACTATGAACATTGCGCAGCCCTACCTGACTGCCATTCTACTTTTTTCTTTCACAATTATACAAATTCCACTACATATGCTAGCTATAGACATCTATAGACATTCTTTGACTAAATCTATATTTAACACCACGGAATATACTCGTATACCTATAATTTAGAACTTTGATTAAAATTAATCTACTAAAAGGCAAATGTGACGAGTTACCACCAAGCGGGCAGCCTGCTGCCAACTTCGCTGTCAAACCACATATTCAGTATTTAAACAAAACAGACAATGAAAACCAGTAATTTTTCCGCAAGCCCCCATCCATCAAAATGTGGGTTAAAATTTTGACACACGCGATTGATATATTTCAGTGGGAGCTCCACGTGTCCCGACAGTGAAGGACCAGATATTAATTAGTTATCGACACGGCTGGGAGTAAATCACGCCGCGCCGGTACGCGCACTAAATCTACACGCGCGTGAATCACCTGCCGCGTCACAATTTGACAGGACTATTCTGGGAGCAGCAGTCTATTTATTGCCTGTCAAAGGCTCGCTATCTATGTTTTTTCTGGAACGAGAGCTCTGTGCTATATTTGGAAAAAATATGGATGGACGGCGAACGCATGGTGAAATTGGTGAAGCACTCGCGATTTGAGGTCTTCAGGTCAAATACACGGCATTAACTGAAACCGTTGCGTTCGATGAGCCGAACGCCAACAAACAGGGTTTCGAAAGTGGGGGTGCCCCACCAAAGGGGGGCGCAGGGACCCGTAGTGGCTGGGCCACTAGTAAAGTTACAAAGGATTATTTGCTGTAGTAGCGATTAAAACCAAGACATCAGACCCTTCAGACAAAAATCACATCAGTCGTTCCGCCGTAAAAATGTATGGAGATGACATTAGCTGCGGAAAAAATAGCGTGAGGTTATCACAGGCTAATGTCATTTCCATACATTTTTACTGCGGAACGACGGTGGAAAAATTAGCGTGTGGCTTCTGTTTAAGGGCTGAGGTCAGGTGAAGGCCAAGAGTTTCCCTGTCGTATGTAAAATAAAAAAAAAATACGCTGTGCGTTCACCTTTCACCTCAATTTACTGCTAACATCACGAGTTTTCAAAGAGTATGAAAAGTGTTGAAAACGATACTTAAAGTGTTGAAAACTATACTTACTATAGGCTGCTATTGCAAAAAAAAAATTTTTTTACTTAATGTAAATGCACTTTCACAGATAATATTATACTGTAAAATGTTCGATAACGTGATAATGGGGACCTGGTAATGGAATAAGAGGGATTCTGCTACTCATCCATACTCGGTCTCTATATAGATTTGCTAGTTTTGTTTTATTGAAACCGAATTAAAATACCTTTGGGATTTTTTATTGTTTAAATATTAATTCTCGTCGTAACATTCTATTGATTTTCACCAAAAACGAAACGAAAAATTTCAGTAAGTACCTATCACAAAGGTTTTGTCTTTATTGTTAATTCCCATTGTAATATTTCATGAATGTAATATAATTTTGTAGAAAAACTTATTTTCTAAAATTTTTCAAGTAACGTTACACAGGACAAACAAGATTCAGGGAAATGAAGTATATCAATGTAATATGACACTAGCTATCGTAGAAGCAAGAAGACTTCGATATAAAGTTGGCGATGTAACTAAAAATTTTCGCAGAGAGGTATTTCGAACCCTGTTAAGGAACCCTCACAGAACTATTTCTTGCGTATGAAGCAGTGTCATTGTGGATTACATTAGGACATCTGCTTCATCGGTCGCACGTGGGTTGCGTCGCACATCGCTAATTTTCAAATTCATTAAAAAAATTAAATGACGCATTTTTGAATCATTTTGATTTCGAACACGAATATAAATCATGTGCTAAATTATTATCTACTGACTCCAAGTTTAAAGATTTTTTAATCACTCTAATTCAGTTTTGTCATTAACTATATTAGATAACATTCACGCAGAAAAAATAAAAACACGCAGTAACTCGTTAAATAAAAAAAAATCTGCGGTGAATTGCACGTAAAACGGAACGTATATACGTTTCGTACATACTACTAGTAGAAATCAAAAATGAGTGGCATAGCTACTCGTTACAGAATACACGTCATGAATATTCAAATACAGTGAATTTGGAAATTCTTATTCGAATTTTAAGATTTCTAATGTGAATATTAATTCTACTATTTCAAAAATGCGTCGCCTGTCCATAATTTTTTTCCGAGTTTCAGAATACACACGTCAATCACAGTGTGTGGCCGCGCGCACCAATTCCAAACGAGGTATTACTCTTATTTTATATCGCGGCTAATGCCGCGTAGGCTTGTTTTTATTGTCTTTTTATTTCTTTATTTATTAGTCAGATAGCGACAGCAATTACGTGTGTTGTGCTATTACGTCATATTTGGCGAAAACGTACTTTTGAGTTATTGCCAATATGCAGTTACTAGTTATCATTTTTGTGACTCCATATTTTCTAACTTTCGATGGCATATTACCGTTTATCTATTTAATACGAACTTGACCACCTTTTATAGTCTTGTTCATCCTTCTGTCAATCAAGTATTGGAAAGCGCCAACGCGATTTATTCAAAGAAACTTAGTAAACAACAAGAATAGAAACCTTTAGTAACAAAGAAGAAGAAACCTTTCATTACTTTCGATTTATTTTATGCAAGAAAGCACCAAAAATTCAAAAATCATTTATTTGCGTTAAAAATTGTAGTTTACAGGTCCTTTGTTCATATAGGTTTCATCATTTCTAGTCGCAAAACTGCAACATGCAAACATAATTTTTAGTGAACTAGTAAAACAAATCGTCAACTTTATAATATAGTTGATTTTGATTCACATTAGGTACCTAGAGATTTTTCGTGCCAGAAATGAGCCCTCTACATTATACGCCAGTGTGTCAGGAAACCTACGGCTCCTGGTTACGAGTAAGTCTGTAAGAGATTCATATGATTCAAAGGGAAAGTCGATTGTAGAGTCGTCGTAGATTCAGGTGGTTCAAAGGGAGAGTCGATTGTAGAGTCGTATGCGCTGGTACCTCTATCTCGCCTTTTTCTGCCACTTGTATCGCTGTGTTGTATCGGTTTGAAAGGTAAGACAGATAGTGAAATTACTAGGTACTGTGACTTGACATCTCATGTCACAAGTTGGCAACATACCTTGGGGCCTAGTAGAGGTTGCATTTTTGCATTTTTTTGGGACTACATGTACTATTGGCGGCTGGAGCCTTACCATTGGGAGGGCAGCGTGTTTGTTTGCTACTTATATTATACTAAACATCGTAAAAACTAGGTCTAGGGAACGAATAATTATCCTACGGGTAATTCTAATGTATACGCCGATCAATCCGGTTTAATAAACAATGATTTTTATTGTACATATGCCTCATATGCCCACAACTCAACTGAAAATTCCAGATACATGGATAGAACAAATACAGTCGCATGTAATATGAGATCCTTTGTGACTTATTCTTTTGAATCGTAATAATTGGAACACCATTTTAACATATGATATTTTATCATCTTTCATCTCATCGCTTGATCTTTCCTGTCTTAGAATGGAGTTCACTAATAGTTAGCGATTAAAAGTTAACCGTCGACTTTTGACATTCCATAAGGAAGAATTAATACAATTAATGTATATTAAATTTATATAATTTTGAATAAATGCTGTACTTCTTTTTATTTTCCTATAGATGGTGACAAAAGTAAAGTATTTTCCTCTAGGATAAATCAGTCTTAGTTTTGGACGATTAACTCAGAAGATGGTCACGCAGTCGTTCATTACGGTCGCGAATAATGTCTACACCCGTGACATAACTTTGCGTTTTTCTCGCAGTTTCCTGCCTCGTACAGTCAAACTTTGGAATCGTATCAGTCCGGTATTTCCGGACTGATACGACCTTCAAACTTTCAAGAAAAGAGCGTATTTCTACCTTAAAGGCCGGCAACGCATTTGTAACTCCTCTGGGGTCGCGGGTGTCCATGGGCGACGGTAATCACTTACCATCAGGTGATACGTTTGATCGTTTGCCCCCTATCCCATAAAAAAAAACAAAAGACATTGCTTAACCATTTGACGACACGGTTAACGCAGAGGTCGAGTGATCGCCTACTGCGCAACGGGTCGCGGGTTCGATTCCCGTACGGAACACATATTTTGTATGGCCTACATAAATTTGTTCCGGTCTGGGCGTATGTGCATGTGATATTCTATGTTTGTAACTGCACCCACAACACAGGAGAAAATCCTAGTGGGGTGACGTTAAAAAAAAAACAAAAAAAAAATCGCTTACAGCAGTTCCGCTATCGTCCCGCTTCCGCTTTGTGTGAAGCGCTCTTGTGGTTGAAACCACACTGTATCTAGAGCAGCAGATTTTCTGCTTGGCTTGGTTGGTGGGCTTCTAAGCCCGCCTAGCTAAGCCACCACCACCTTACCTTAGTTTGTCGTCATAGTTAAATAGGTACATTGTGGTGTTTCCGACAATTCGAGGTAAGATAGCCAGTTCCCGAGTAGTTGAGGATGCTATCTCACAATTTCAGTGACATAATCTCTATATCTTAAAGAGTAGCACGGTGGCGCGTATTAAGTGGGACTGACATGATAAAGCTTTCTTGACGCTCGTCAAGGGACACAAGGGTGTGACTCAATTTTATTACATTTTTTTACTCTTCGACTGCTGCTACACCTTCTAAAGTATTAAAGCCCTTGCTACAACCACAGCAGTCGGTGCACAGGCACGTCGTGCCAAGAAATTTGTGAAAAAATTCAGTCACACGTGTCCCTTGACGAGCGTCAAGAAAATTTATCACGTCAGTCACACTAAATACGCGCCACCGTGCTACTCTTTATGAAATAGCGATTATGTCACTGATATTGTGAGATAATGCGTGATTCGAGTCCAGTCTTGGCAGCCCGTGTTACGCCTGCTGGTAAGACTTGCGCCAATCTTCGACCTTGTCATCACTTACCATCAGGTGAGATGAAGGCCAAGAGTTTCCCTGATATATGTCAAAAATAACATCAGGGTTAATTGGTTCTAGAAAACGTATAAGTACGTAGTACTATTAAGTATTCTGTGGTATAAGTTTCCATTAATCTATGCATGTTTGAGTAACGAAAGTTATTAAAAGAAAGATAAAATCTGACACACGAAACATGAGCTTGGAAAAAAGCGGCAAATTCAAAAATTCTAGCTCTGGTAATACTGTCTACAAAAGGTAAAATACATTTTGATACTTGAAATATTCTAATATTTTTTTATTTATGTAGTAATTTAGAATGTTAAATTTGTGAAAGGATTGTCTTTTGTTCCTTGAATATAGTAGGAAAAAAGGAGTTTATACTTTTTAAAATTAAATATTAGGTAATGTTTAGTTTCAACAAAGTTTCAATGAACTTCCAACAATGAACCTTTTATAAGAAATCGCTGTATTTGGATTTCATGAATGTTAAAATTACTTAATATCTGTAATATTTCGACAGAAATTAAGAAAAAAATATTATGAAATTGTTTATTACAAAGTATCAAAATTACCATGTTGAACTAAACTACATGGGGACACTGTATCAGTGTTGCTACTTGCAAAAATGACAGGTTCATGTTTCGTGTGTCAGACTCTATCAAGACTCTATCACAAATTTCTTGGCACGACGTGCCTGTGCACCGACTGCTGTGGTTGTAGCAAGGGCTTTAATACTTTAGAAGGTGTAGCAGCAGTCGAAGAGTAAAAAAATGTAATAAAATTGAGTCACACCCTTGTGTCCCTTGACGAGCGTCAAGAAAGCTTTATCATGTCAGTCCCACTTAATACGCGCCACCGTGCTACTCTTTAAGATATAGAGATTATGTCACTGAAATTGTGAGATAGCATCCTCAACTACTCGGGAACTGGCTATCTTACCTCGAATTGTCGGAAACACCACAATGTACCTATTTAACTATGACGACAAACTAAGGTAAGGTGGTGGTGGCTTAGCTAGGCGGGCTTAGAAGCCCACCAACCAAGCCAAGCAGAAAATCTGCTGCTCTAGATACAGTGTGGTTTCAACCACAAGAGCGCTTCACACAAAGCGGAAGCGGGACGATAGCGGAACTGCTGTAAGCGATTTTTTTTTGTTTTTTTTTTAACGTCACCCCACTAGGATTTTCTCCTGTGTTGTGGGTGCAGTTACAAACATAGAATATCACATGCACATACGCCCAGACCGGAACAAATTTATGTAGGCCATACAAAATATGTGTTCCGTACGGGAATCGAACCCGCGACCCGTTGCGCAGTAGGCGATCACTCGACCTCTGCGTTAACCGTGTCGTCAAATGGTTAAGCAATGTCTTTTGTTTTTTTTTATGGGATAGGGGGCAAACGATCAAACGTATCACCTGATGGTAAGTGATTACCGTCGCCCATGGACACCCGCGACCCCAGAGGAGTTACAAATGCGTTGCCGGCCTTTAAGGTAGAAATACGCTCTTTTCTTGAAAGTTTGAAGGTCGTATCGGTCCGGAAATACCGAAGGCGACAATTCATTCCAAAGTTTGACTGTATGAGGTATTGCCGATCTGCAAACTGCAATACCTTTTTAAAATTCGAAAATGCTGAATAAATGGAAACTTTTGTTTTATTTGAGAGCAAGAAATAAAAAAATATAATTATTAATAATTAAATTCCTTATTCTGACTACAAAGGATGATATGAAAACTTACTTAGGTTAAGATGGAGTTCACGAACACTTAAACAAGCGATTAACATGGACTTAATATTGATTCTTAAATCCATGGCGATTAAAAGTCAACCGTCGATTTTTGTCATAGACTGGCAAAAATAATGAAAGAAAAAAACAGACGGTTAACTTTTAATCGCTTGATTTACGTGTTAGTGAACTCTGCCTTTACTCGAACTCTAACAGGCCATAGTTCCCAGTTTAGGAATTTGTAGAAAAATGTTATTTTAGATATGAAGATTTCCGATACGATATCAATGAATTGAATTAATTTAGATTCAAGACCTATCACTATACTGTTAAAAACGTCTTTATGCATTGAACAAAGTGCACCCTCTTATGTACTTTTTATGTGATTCTTGTGGAAGAAAATTTCGTCATTATGTAGCGCTTACTTTACTTACTTTAGGTGGTAAATTTATATATTCTTCGTTGTTGGACTCGTTCATTATTTATGATTTCTTACGATTTTATCAAGAACCGAAAATAAAATGATGGAAAAAAATTGAAGAAAGATAAGAAAATTTTCAAATGTTTTTATTTTTCTCATGCAGCAGTCATGCTGGCCAGTGCGATTATTCTCAAACGAAGGTTAGCGCGCTGACATGAAATAAGTATAGCTATTATTGCATTTTCAATGGGCTATGGGTATAAAAAATATTGAATTGAATGGCTCGAAAAGATTCGAATTTTAAAAACTTTCTACGCAAAGAAAATCATGATTCATAACAGAAACACAAAAAAATAGTTATTGCTGCACGACAACCTTAAGAAACATAAATCTTTTATCTCGTTCAGGTATCTACATTGCGAGACAATTGGTTCCGTTGTTCTTTTGCAAATATTCCAATACCGAGCCACTGAGCGAGTATACACGAATCTGCTCTGCCATTTTATACACCGTCCATGATTTCCGGTCTCGAAATAAAATTTGGTAACCCCTTGCCACAACGAACGGAAGGAATCACCCCACGCCCCACCCCAAAATTCTTTCCACCTGTCTAGCTTTCCCCGTCTCTCTCTAACGTCGTACAAAACGATGTTTTACATTTATAAGGCGGCCGCATTACACGAACGTCTACCGAACTCGTCGAAGAAAAGTCGACTCTATCTAGTGACTCAAGGGCTTATTGTCCAATCGTGTTTGAGGATTTGAACGGTTGCTACAATGTTGGGGGGACTCGCGATTTTTGTCCAGAAGCCTTCTCGATTGCCTTCGAAAGGTTTCTGATCAATGCAAGGGAAGTGATACCTACCTCTATAAATATTGGTGTGAAGAAATTGCTCTCTGTGTTCGCTACTGACAGTTTTGAAACGATAGCGCGGAAATATTGGCGTTCCCTTTATTTGGGCGTCTCTTATCTTTTATTCTTCGTGAGAATCATTCCTTGTTCCTAGTGGCAGGAGATTTATAGGACTTTAAGGATTTTAGTAGGTAGACATCTAGTATATTATGTAGTACATTTTTGTCTCCTTCGAGGTGTTTTTTTTAACTTTAGCATACATGAAAATGATAATTTTCTCTTATATATGATTTTTTTTCTAATGGTCTTACTTTGATGACAATTAAATTTCTACAGAGATTATGAAGTCGTATTCAGAAGTTGCATCGTAGCTCAGAAATAATCAGTAATTAATTGAAACTCTGACAACTCACGGTCACGATAGTACCTAGTTTCCAATACTTGTTATAATATTTACGTCATTGATTTAAAACAACCTATTCTGAAAGTGCCTATGGCGCACTCACGAAATTATTACATGAGCTATAATTCCGTGGGTGCCCTTGAATATGTGTAACGTCATAAACTTGACAGAACAAGAATACATACTTTAACTAAATATGAGAGTGTTATATATAAATAAAACAATATTGAAGAAATAAAGTTTAGTGTTGTAGTATATCTAAAAATTGAAATCAATCATTGAGATAGATTATAAAGATCTATTTAAAATTAAATACACTCCCGGACACCTAAATCGAACCACTTTGCACTTTTGGATTAATTGTCCATAACTTTTAAAAAATATTTGGACAACCTAAAAATCTTTATGCAATTGTGTAGTTGACATACGAGTATTAATCTTCAATCTGATGTGCTAATTATAAGCTATAATATTGCATAAAACTTTCTGGTCGTCAATCGTTTTTTAAAAGTTATGGACAATATAATCCAAATAGCTAGGTGGATTGATTTAAGTGTCCAGGAGTATATTTAAATGTGAACATAATATATTGTTAATAGCTCAGGCAGTAAAAGTAAAATTTTTAATGGGAGCATTAGTAAATGAAACATTAAATTATTTTTTACTAACCGTTTATTCCAACCACATTATGTAGACCTTCACGCTCAATACGACGACATGTTAGTAATGGGTTGTAATTTGGTGGGCTTATATATAATACATCCGTCACACAAAGCGTCACTATCTGGTTATGTGCGTTTCAAGCCGATTCTGTTTTGTGAAGCTCGACTTCTATTTTAACAGCCAGTACAATTTATACATTAATTTAATCACTATACAGGTAGCTTGCATTATAAAATTAAATTTCTTTAACAATCAATTTGTGCTGTTAAACTATTACATAGATTTTATAAGAGGAGTTATTAACTGACGGCTTTACTCAGAAATTATTAAGAGTTCAGTTATTAAGACGGGTTAATCAATATTTAACATATAGATTAACCTGTCTAAATAGACGTTTATGAATAAAGGGGTAATTTTTTTCATTTCGGCTTAAAGGCAGCTTTAATGTAATAGTCTCGAAATACTATTTAGTGTTGAATAAAGATTTTTGAATGTACAACTTAATGGCAAAAGTGTTCCAAATTTTCAAATGAAATTATTAAAATGTAGAAAAAAAAAGGATGCAATGGAGTCAATTATTAAATGTTTTTATGTGAATAATGATGATCTGCGTCTTCAGATATTTTTACTAATATGATATATCAGATAATTTATTTTTATATTAGTATTTTCCGATTAATTAAGAAACTTGGAACACTTATGACTATTAATTAGTTATCTCGCGTGGTCTACACTACTTGTGACTTATTTATAGTTAAATTCGTTTAAATATTTATATACAATTTATCACTTATAATTTACAATACAATATACATATTGCAATTTGCTGCGGCAACTCCAAAGTACTCTCGAGGTCATTATAATAAATGAATATTTAGCCTAATCACTTTTAAATATTTACAATATCATTAATAGCGAAGAATATCACTATACAAATGAAGTTTAGTTAAATAAAACAAAAATAAAGCATCAGTTTTAACATAAGAAACTCTACTTGAACATGATTAACAGGTGTAAGAGAAAACCACATCAAGTACTAAAAACTACTTTTAGGAAATTGGCACCGGGAGTTTAACTTCGTAAATGTACAATATTATTTTTAAGTCGCTTAGTTTATATTAAAGTAGTACCATGTAAAATCTAATCTGAATAAATTACTTATGTATCACATGACTACATACCTAACTATATATTTACAGATAGCAATACGATTTTGACTTATTCACATTCAGAAATGATAGTACGCAAAGTTTATTGGCTGTTGGGCGTTGTCGTCGATGTTCAATTGGTCACTGTTGTTCAACGCATCGTGTTCACTGTCCACTTCGCTGGCCGTGGTCATCTCTCGGTCATTCTCGTTCGTTTGCTCGTACTTATTCATTCTTTGCCAATTAGAGAGATCACAGGGGGCTTCGTCAGTCGACTCCTTACAAAACGTTCTGGGTACAACGTATTCAGGATACACGCTCCCAAAATTCATGTACGGATTCTCGACGCGTTCAGCCGCATTCAAATACTTCGAATCATCGAAATTTCTCGCATAATTGTACTGAAACTTTTCCGATTCACTTTTATAATCGTTGTCGTAAGCACTACTATTGTCAGTGTTTTTAACGTCTGTCACGTCACAATCACTACGGTTGATGTCGCGGTTAACGTCGACGCGAGCGGTGAACTCGGTTTTCGGTCCATCGATCGCGCCGGCTGCGAGGGATCACTGTCGGTGGTGCGGGAGCGGGTGATGGTTGATGTGCTGGTGGTGGAGTTCGAGCCGCGGCCGCTTGGCGTCGTCGTCGTCGCTGCACGGGTCGTTGTCGTGGGGCTCCTGGTCGTCGCACTCCTCGCCGAGCTCCTCCTGCTTGCGCTTGGCCGTCGCCATTTCGGCGGCATGCTTTTTCCGCCATTTTGTTCTTCTGTTTTGAAACCACACCTGTGAACAAAGAATACTTGTTGAAGTGGCCCATTGATTTTTTACATTTTGTACGATCGCAGTACGTTTACGCATATAAAAAGAGGTCAAAATACCAAGGTCGAGAGAATTCAATAAAGGTATTTGTATAAGGTATTGCTGTCGCGCTGCACTGTGTGAACAAATGAGCTAAGCGCGATAGTACTCTTCCCTATAAAAAGTACACAAAATAGACGTTTCTTCCCCCGTAGCACGACGTCCAGAACACGATATGATAAAGCGATATATTGCGGTGAACTGTCAAAATACGATAAAACCCTATTGTATTTTGGCAGTTCACCGCGATAAACCGTTTTATCATATCATGTTTTGGTGGTCGTGCTAGGGGGGCATATTCCCCTATGTTCTCTTCTAAAACTATAATATACCGATAGTACATTTTGCATTAAAAATTACTGTCTATCCCACTAGTTCCATTGAGTTGTCTCATCATGGGACAACTGAGACGATGACGTCCCAGTAATCCAATGGGACAAGTGGAACTAATATTTTTATCATATTGTTGTCCCAAAAGTCCCATTACCGTCATAGCCGTACATATGATCTCTTTTTTCTTTAGCCGTGTCATGCCTCTTTGGTACAAAAAAAATATTTTAAATAGGTATGATTTATTATGCAATGACGTTGTCACTTTAAAAATCATCATCATCATCACAGCTCATATACGTCCCCCACCAAGGGGTTCGAGCCTACCCTATGTTAGGGTGATTAGGCCTTAGTCAACCACGCTGGCCCAGTGCGGATTGGTCGACTTCACATACATTATTGAATTTCTTCGCAGATATATGCAGGTTGCCTCACGATGTTTTCCTTCACCGTAGGAGCGTCAGACAAATGTACATATGAAATTCGAAACGAAAAACACATTGGTACATGGCGGGTCTCGAACCCCGACCCCCCGATTGGAAGGCAAGTGCCGAGTCCACAGCGCCACCGATGCTCCACTTTAAAAATAATTTATCCTTATGCAACGAGGAACCTACCACGTTATATTGTTATTGTGAGGTGGATTTTGCAAATAACAGTAGGCTATGTTCTGTAACTGTTACGATATTACATATATATCACAGTATATTTGTTGTCACTACATGTAAAAGTTGAAATAAGCCCTTCAATATGTTTGCGATGTCCCCAACATGATAGTCTCTGAAGTCATGCAAATTATTGTCCGCTTCTGCAATTTCAGTCCAGTCTTGCTCAGGTCTTTGGTGGTATTGACATGTCAACGTACCAGGGGAAACGTAAGTTGCTTTTGGTAAATCAACTTTGCCTTTAAAAAAGTGTTTATTTACTATGCTTCTAATGGACAACCTACAAAAATGTACAAATCTTCGCTTACTTCTTCTTCGGGGTTCTTTTTATCGCATAATCATTTTTAATAACGTACATAGGCCAAAGGAAAAAAGAGACCGTATACGGATGAAGTTGAAAAACGTTGTGCACACATAATTTATATTTTCGTCGCACAAAGGAACAATATTAATTTCGTAATGTTTCTGTTATTACAAATAAGGGCTACGAACTTTTGTGATTGAACTTGAACAACACTGTATGATATCGGCAATAGGACTTTTGGGTTAAAAATATTAGTTCCACTTGTCCCATGGGACTATGGGGACGTAATCGTCTCAGTTGTCCCATGATGGGACAACTCAATGGAACTAGTGGGATAGACAGAAAAATTAAAGGATAGCTTTGGCTGTGTTTCTATGTTTTGCTTTTTTTTTCATATAATCTCGTCAAATTTGTTTGCTGAACGCTTGTATAGGTACAGCAGAAAATCTGGCAATTTTTTTAGATTTTTGAAGGTTTACATTGGCGTCCTTATAGGGGCTGTGATTTGCAGGTGTTACGGGAACCACATGAATTATATGCGACTGTAGCCACTTACCATTAAGTGGGCATCAGCCTGCTTTGTTATATAAAAAAAGGAAAACTTCCGCCCTCGTTGGGAATCGAATCCTGAACCTCCAGGTCTCAACCACTAGACCACGAAAGCGGTTAAATTTCATAACAAATCGTAATTAGTTTCGATAAAAATTACACCTCGCGTATGATTCGAAGCCGCGTCATCAGCACCGTCCGAATCCTGCCCCGGGTCGAGTTGCTATCTCATTTATAAATATTTTTTATGATATGTTGTAGAGTTTCTATTTTTAAAAAGGTCAACATTTTTATAATCCGTACTTGTTTAATTTTCTAAAGCAGAGTTACGCGTGCACGCATAACGCTATAAATTTCCAGTAGAACAGTTAAACGTGCTCACATACAGCCACATTCGCGTCTCTGAATTCTCTATCATTTAGTACAAATGTAAACAGAGGTGCTTATACGAAGCGGCGCACAGAAAACACGCCACTAAATTCCCTGGCACTGTTTGCGTTCCTGAAAGCCAAATATAAAGAGCCGAACAAACAATTTTCAGCGGCATGTGAACCTAATCTGTTCGGGCGACATCATAATGCCTCATTAAATACCGCCTTGTAAGTCGCAGCACAAACTCGAGGCTGTCTCTCTCCCGCCCAAAGGATGCCACTCCGCGAGATAAGGACGGCCGTAGTAGCCGTGCTCCACGGTAATTAAGGGTCGTTTTGCAAATTACATGGTACTTAACCAGCCATATAACGCTCATTAATCACGAGCCCGCTGCAGCTGTCTCTGTCACTCCTGCGCCGTCGCTCATCTCGGCCTCTCGCTCGCTCGGGTCGACGGGGCATAGACAAGAGTTTAATTAGGTCATAAATACATTTTCATGATTAGAGCGGGCTCGAGTCGGTCGATGCTGAATATTTGGACGATTACTTAGGGAGCAGATGTCGACGTTATTAGGAAGGTATTCGGACGTTAAAATTAGGTCTTCCTCGTTATTTTAATGGCGGCAAAACTAAGCTGTATTGCCTTGTAAAGGGGAAACGATCCACTCGGTGGAGTGAGACGTTTGATAATATATTTTGTGATGAAGGTTTGGGTGAAAGTGTTTTTGAAAGTTGTAGAGATAGATTCTAAGTGGAAGTAGGTATTTTTATGTTTGAACTGGCTAGGGGTACAACTTTTTCGAATACGAATAGTCCCGCTAGTTACAAAACGAATATATCACTTAATTATAAAATTCGTTTACAATGAATGATGGCGTTAACTTCGTAACTCGTCAATTAATTGAAAGAATGAATTAATACTTTACTGCTTAAGATTAAGATATAAAAAAAAAAAAATTGATGGAAAAAACAAACGGCGGCTTTATTGCCAAAGCAGCAATCTCTCCCAGGCAACCGATTTAATTGGCAATAGATAATCAGCTGATGTAGCTAAAACAATGAGCTAATTTAGCCAATAAGCCAATTTCTGCCGTAAAGCAGCAGTGCTTGCATTGCTGTGTTCCGGTTTGAAAGGTAATATATGGCAGTAAAATTACTGGGTACCCATTGGGTACCGTGACTTTACATCTGATGTCACAAGTTGGCAACGTACACCGTGGTTCTTGTGGGGGTTGCAGTTTTGCTGCGAATCTCACAAGAGCCATATGTATTATGGGTGACTCAACTGTTACCACTTACCATCTGGTGGGCAGTTTGCTTTTTGGCAAACTTGGTTGTATAAAAAAACCGATTGTCAATGAGTTTTTAGTACTATAATATGAATAAATAATTATTATCACCTCGCAGACCTATGCTGGACTACCACCGACCAAACCAAGCAGAACAACCTCTTGGGGAATCAAACCACAGAGAGGCTTAAGCTTCTATACTTTAACACCGTATAAGTCAATAAATAAAATTAAAATAGTGAAGAGACTTAACATTCCGATGTGTTCTACAAGAGCTCATTGAGATTATGTTCGGTAATGGTCGCGTAAAGCCTGTACAATAGGCTGTAGTGCGTTAAGACACCGCGTACACGACGCTGTTGCGGCCCCGTTAGCTCCTAACGAGCCACTGTGAACACGGCCTTATTAAATGAAATGCTGTCTATGTCAAACGAGAAAGCGAATAAACCTATTAATTTTGTTTTTTGTTCCTTACATTTCTGATAGAAAAAATCTCATATCTCATTTTTTTTTACATTTACGATAGATTTTGGCCTATATGTTACAGGTGACATCACCTGTGGTCCAATTATACTAAAGCTGAACGCACATTTGTCAGCATCGTACGCGCCATACGCTTCACATTTTGGAATTAGTTGTATGGAATAATATGAAAACTCACATATTTGACCCGCACCGTACGCGCCGAATTTCTTAAATGCGAAAGGTATCCGGGTAATCGGGTATTGAACAACGCATGCTGATAACGTCATGTAATTCAAATTCAAATTCAAAAATCTTTATTCAACTTAGGCCTTTACAGGCACTTATTGACGTCAAAACAAAGCAAAACATTCTAATTTAAAGGAAACATATTTAACCTTGTATGTGCATACATCCTGAATATACCTACTCAAGATGTCTACAAATACAAGTAGCAATGAAAAAAAAAAAGTTGAATCTACACCTGTTCGGAAATTGGGAGAGCCTTCTCGAGAAGAACAGTCAAGAAACTCGAAAGGTCAAATTTTTTATCTCCTCTTTTAAATCGCCATTTACAATTTTGTTTTTGTTACATAGTCATTGAATGTTAAAAAAAAATACAATCGGTATGATTAATGCGGTGCGTACGGCGCTTGCGGATATGTGCGTTCACCTTAATAAGCCACTGCGGAAGTGCGGAACCGAAGCCGAACTGTAAAGCCTATTTACCGGCCGAGCGCTCGGTATTTGTAAACACAAAGCCGAGTACTCGGCCGAGTACTCGGCCGAGTACTCGGCCGAGTATTCGGCCTAGCAACAGGCCGAGGTAGTCACTTGGACCCCTTTCTATTTACTAGGCCGAATAACCATCCCCCCTCTTCGCCGCACTGTTTCGCTCGCTCGCTCGGTGGATCTGAGACCCAATTCTACTAATAAGTTACAGCCGAATCGTAACTGAACCGTTGCGATCGACCAATCGGAACGCCACATTATCACGTCATTGATTAGTTGTATGGCAATATAAGCGCTCCGATTGGTCGATTGCAACGGTTCAGTTTCGATTCGGCTGTAACTTATTAGTAGAATTGGACCTCTGCACTCGCCAGTCGGTGTGCACACGCTACTTATATCGAAAATTTCGCTCACGATTAATTTTTTAGTCACATTGTCAGTGTCTAACAATATGTCAACGAAATGAATCGGGAAATCATTTTCCTTAACCATACACATTTTTATATGTCAACCGTATCTAGATTACGATATATAGATTTTTCTTTGTTTCTTTCAATTACACATTTGTATGTTATGCCAACGCCACACTTAGCTTCAAGTTTGGCAAGCAATCTCTGGCGCTATACATTATGTCCAGCGCTATAATATCTCGGTTTGAGCACTGTATGGCGCCAGCGTAAAGCAGAATTAAGTTATTTAAAACGTTCGTATCGCTGAACGCTCTCCCTTGCACCACACGCTCCTCTAACCAAGGGATTAGTGTTGTAACAGCAGCTGTAACGATATTTTGATGGCTTCTGCCAACTTGGCGTGCTTATTAATTAGACCCATAAGAGAAATAGCAGTGAACAATGTCATAAATACTTCCCGAGCTGAAATCAGGCCCGCTTTATGGTCGCCTCGACACGCTCAACGAGTTATTAACGTTCGTTTGCAAGTGTTTTAACGTTGTAACAAAGTTAATTATTCATCTACAATTGTCCCCGACTGCGATTAACGAAGGACCTCTTTAATTAATTACACGGCAATTGTCTTTTTTGTGTTTTTTTTTCACAGATTAATAAGAATTGAGACAAATAAGAATTCGTTTATTACCATAACTTCGATGAGGTCGTATTTTATTCTTGTCAAAAGCCTTTATCGTACCAATAAAATAAATTTAAAAAAACCTTCAAATCTTCTTTAAAGGAGTATAGTTTGTTCATCGTATTCCGATTCTCTTTAGCAAATACAGCGTAAGAAAACGCTAAAGAATTTTGTTTGTTTTGTTAGTAACTCTACCTTATATTTTTACGTGACTACAGAGAGCATCGCCACTTATTCTCTGTTAAACCCAATGGTTGACTGGTAGATAATGACATTTGGCACTGAGTCCGCCATTTTTATTTACTTGTTTGTAACGAGCAATAAAGATTTTAATACGTAAATAAATAAAGAGAGATAATATTTAATACGATATAATAAGTTCAACACTATTTCCACCTACATAAGTCCCACTGTTGGGTAAGGGAGATCCTCAGTTAAGGAAGAGCTGGGCGTGTATTATGACATCTTAATTCCAGCCAGTTTTCTGAATTGCAATCGGTGCCTTTCTTTCGCTCATTATACAAAGAGAAAGAAACGGCGTTATAACAATTCAGAAAATTGCCTGGAATTAAGACGTCATAATATACCCCCTGGTCCACCACGCTGGCAGGACGGGAAGCTATAGGACGTTCAGGGAAACCAACGTAATGAACCGACTGGACATTCCGGTAATAAGTTGGTTGGAAAGGTTGCTTTCGAGTCTATCGTCTCTTCGCAAATATATAAATACAATGAACTTCCCTTCCGCCTGTCTAAAGTTACTAGCGACGCAATCCGCGACGCAGCTAGCTATAGGTTTAATCTTGAACCAATTCCAATTTATCGACATTGGGATTATGATTTATCGTACGCTTGAGTAGCAACACTAGCCCTAAATTCAATTCAAGCCTTCAGTTGAAAGAAAGGGAGCGGCGACACAAAAATATGTTCAATTTTATTTTGAAGGATTTGAAGTTTTTAAAATTATAGAAATTTACAATATGTAGCAGATGGATAATCTATTTATCTATATATACGTTAATAAAAACAAATCGTCGAAATGTACGTACGCGCATAATTTTAAAACGACTGCACCAAATTATTGTCAGGAGAAGGTTTGTCTAAAAGATTAAAAAATCTAAATGTTTGAAAAATTATACAAAAAAGTATATATAAGTATATCCGTGGGAGGCCGGGGCGAGCAGATATTTCAAGATATGTAAATAGTAGATAAGTCATCCAATATATTGTTTGGAAATACACAAACACTGAACACAAAGGACAATGCATTTGAAGACAATAAAATGGGGTATCGCGTCAAAACAAAAAGACGTACTAAGTCGTGCGTTATTGTTGCGTCATTTACTTTTATAGTTCGCGAGTTGTCGCTACACTGAATGTATTACAGTTTACGACGTCTATTTAGATTCACGTCTATATCTGCCCAAAGTTTATAAGGATATGCGATAAACAGGAAAAATGTACAATTTGCTGTTTGCTTAATTTTTTTATTCATTTCTGTTTTACTATTTTCTAAAGGACATGAAATGCGAAAAATATGAATTTCGAGATTAAAGGTACAAATAAAAATGTATTCTTAAATCTGTAGAATTTGAAGTGCCCTTAAAGATAATCATCATAACCGCCTCCGTGGTCTAGTGGTTGAGACCACCGGGTGTTGATCGGGAGGTCCGGGGTTCGATTCCTCGTGGGGGCAGAAATTTTTCTGCTCGGGTTGGTTGGTGGTAGGGCTTCTGAGCCCGCCTGGCTAGCTACCACTGTCTTACCTAAGTATGTCGCCATAATAAAAATGTTTTTAGCATTGTTGTGTTCCGACAATTAGAGGTAAGATAGCCAGTTCCTAAGATGTTGAGAAGTCCTGGTGAAGCTCGCTTCCACCTTCGGCCTTATCACTCACCATCAGCAGGCGAGATGAAGGCCAAGAGCTTCCCTGTCGTATGTAAAAAAATCAATATACCTAAATCAAATAGCAAATTTGTTTGTTAATTGATAAATTAAGCCAGGGTCCTTTTTTAAATATAAAAGCAACGTATCCAAAACAGTATGATTTAAAAATTATTTCGGAATCCACATTTTATTTTTTAATATAAAACTAATAGTATTCAAAACTTAGGGTTAGAAGAAGGGTTAGATAAAAGTATTTACTGGCTCTTTCAGAACAATGTTTACAACGGAGAATACTCTACTTATTAAACTACACTACATCAATCAAAGTACTTATATCAATGAAGTTGCAAGATTGTTTATAGAATATCGCAGTGGAAGATCAACAAACACGGCGACGCATGTTTATTGTTATATTTATGAGCCAATAGAACAAGTTGCGACCCTTTCGCGCGACGCGAGTAATATTATGACTGGTATTATTATTTTCCAGACTACTCCAACTTACCCGATTCCCCTCTATTCAATTACTTAAGTGCACGGAACGTATCCGCGCGAAGTATGTCCATCTCTTTCTGACATATGGCACCGATGCGCCGTCTTGCGAGTAGGAGCGGCAATTATGTGTATATTTATTATTTTTCACGGGAAATGTCTGTAATAGCCCGATGGGGATAATACGCTTTCAGTGGCAGCGAATAAAAACGTCTTAGCCCGCCCGCCATCTTGTTATTCGTGTAATTAATTTGAATGAGTTGAATTTGGGTTAATGTTTTTGTTGAGATATTATATTGTTGTTGAATCTTTTATGTTTGATTGATAGGATGTTTTAGATTATATCTTGCAATATTTACAGTCATTAGTTATGCAGCTTATTAACTACACACTTTGTGGAGAATAATTTCGCTCGCCATTGAAATAATAAAAGTTTTTTATTCTAAGCATAAAACCTTACGTACAAATAAATATATTTTGAGCTGTCAATAAAACGCGATGTAATAAATCAGGAATCTCATTTTGTTCGAGAGGAGATTTTATCCCAAACAAACGTGCTTCGATTGCTGATTTTTATTGAAATCCACGTGTCAAAACAAGATTCTTTCGGACAGGGGAAATAGGGGTTGAGAATATGTGAATCGCCGGCACTTTATCGTGATAATGCTTCTTTTTTGGCTACGGGTGAATATTTTGAAAGTCGTTTCAATAAAGAGAGACATGATATAATTATTCAAACACATAATCTAGACAAGAGTAAGTTATATAGTGAACATGTTTTACAAACATTAAGCTATTAATTTTAATTATAACAATTCAAGAGTTCGCAAAGATCATTGTAACTATACAACACGGATCTAGAGAAACTAGTTATGTAGGTAGACATATTTTTATCCCGCAATTCATTGCATTGATAACTTTTTATTGCTACGTGTACAGTTCCCGAGTTACGCAAAAACTTTTGGGAATGATTATTTGCATATATTTTGCTTGTCTTACCTTCATGCAGTTCACTGTTGTACACAGAACTCTAGCCTTTATACTCAGTTAACATTTAGCTCATACACATAGTGCATATGACTGGGTAACGGGTTACCCAGTTATACGCAGTCTGTGTATGACTCCATTGAGGAATTTTACTAAAATACTACAAGAATTTCCACCTTTGTTTGGACCTTGTACAATTCCTGAGCACGGAAAAGCTTTTGCGAATGACTGCATGCAATGCATATATTTTGCTTGTTTTAGCCTAATGCAGATAACTGTTGTACACAGGACTCTTTCAAGGTCTAAGGCTTGTAACCAGTTTTACGTAGTCTGTGTATGGCTCAAATATTAACTCCATCAAGGGGTTTCGCCAAAACACTACAAGAATTTCCGCAAGCAAATGAAGTGAGACAGTTGCTGAGAGAGGATCGTCGCACACACTACGTAGGTTCGCGGGACAAATCGCCGCGACTATTAACCGGGCAAGGGCGCGATATGTCGTGAGAAACGACCCGCGCTAATGATGCGCCGGATTTACACTAACCGGAAACACGTGCTGTTTTTTCTACGCGAAACTCTCACAAACCCCGATTTTGTGTCAGTAAAAAGCAACTTAAGTGCACGTACATTTTAAATATTGAGTTGTGTTATTTATTAATTACATAATAATTCAAATGGCGAATAAACTTGTACGAGAAATTCATGTTTGAACAAGTTAAGCTTTAATTGGAAACAAATCCAAAAATGGGGAATGAAAGCCTGAAATCGAAATTCATACAGACTGAGGTCGAACTGTCAAATAATTCAGCACACAACACCATGACCGATGATAGGAATGATCAAGGTCTGAACAAGCATTTTCTTAATAGGAGGCAGCAAGCTCTTTAACGGTAAAATTACCAGCGCAGACGACTTTTCCTCTGGTAAAACTACTCTTAATAAAATGGCACGGTCATGTTGAATGTTGTTTACGTACAAATAACAAACTCATTAATTCTTAGAACCACCAATAAATACATTGAGCACCACCATTACATTTTATACCTAATTACGGCACATAAGCTCTACAATGAAAGCTCATTATACGGAGTCTACTTAAGAAAAATGAAATAACAATTATTCTTCAATCAACATTCGATAATTCCCATTCATGTTCGACCCTACAGAGCCATGGGAACCATTTGTGTACGATCAGCACAGCAGATTACCCAAAATGCTCATTTTGAACCACTGATATTAACTCTATCACAAACTTTTAAAGTTGAAAATCTATTGAAGATGAGTCATAATTTTCGCCGTTGACTACATGAAAACCAGACGCCAGCTTATCAATACATCATTGAGGCCATCCCGCAACCGATTTTAATGACTAAATGATAATTATTAATAAGATTCACGCTTCAATTAGGTAGCGCCGGTGAGATTATTGCTTTTTGTTTCGTCATGTTACAAGGTTGGCGCGTGGTGTCTGATAGAAGCGTAAGCAGTTTCTAATGTATTAGACAGCGGACCAATAGTATTAAAGTTAGATGGTACGATTATTAGATAGATAAGCTGTTTATTTAACACAAATAACACATTTCCTCACTTGTTGAGAAGTCCAGGTTAAGCTCGGTGAAGACTTCCTTTTCGTATGTAAAAAAACTTTGTAAGAAAATTTTGTATTAAATATTATGAGTAAAGATTTATCTGCTATCGATACACTCTGTGATTAGGTCACCATTTTAAATACTTATTTTTTCGTATTTCCCTTTGATTTCGTAACATATACAAATATTATTAATTTTGGAATTCCTACGGGATCAAAACGCACGCTGGTAAAACTAATTTTTCCTTAAGCCATTTAATTAAATTTGATAAAAGTCTTTATGACTTTCATAAAAGTACAAAAGTATAATATACAGGGGTCACTTATACCCCGTATAAGTGACCCCACGAGTACTACGAGTCTACGAGTATGTATTAGAAGCTACTTATTAATATTGGTTTAAAGCAAAATGGATCTGAATGAAATCTCTAGAAACTTATTACTTGTTCCAAACCCCAGACGCATTTAACCATGATGTTTTATTACGTCTATTAATAATAAATACTGTGCAACTCTAAATCTAAATTACTATTGATATTTCGTAGGGGTATTTGTACGGGGCCTTTGATACAATCATTTTTATCTTTTAGATCAAATTGCAAAATGACCGTAAATGTACCTTAATTAGGCTCCAAAAATCAAAAGTTTCAATACCAATACCTACTTGTTTCGTTTCTAAATAGACGGTCAGAAACAATTAATATTTTGTTTTTTTTTTTGTTTCTTTATTATAAAATCAGGGATCTGACTACATGGTGATTATTGCTCGACCTTAGAAATTGTAACACCAAGCGCTAAAACCACTGTGCTCAGAGCTTTTCGGTTAGTCACAGACAGCAAACAATACGAAACAGCATAAAAATTGTCAAACAAACTATACCTACATATTGCAGCGCAGTCAATACTTCAAAATAGGGAGCACAGATTAAAAAACTGAAAAGACAAGTGGCCACAGACCCGCAAACTTCAATTTGGACGCAAATATAGGTTCCGTGCAATGTGTACTATGAAACACAATTCATTTTTTTTATCTTCACTCGCTGGACAGTCGTTTTGAAGAATTTGTGGCTGATAGGTAAATTGGAATGTTTGATCGATGGCGCTTCGCTAATGGCCGCGGAAAAACTCGGAAGCATTTCCATTTCGCTGCAGTGTCGCACGCTCGTTGATTGATTGTTTTTAGTGAGAGTATTATGTGTAGCTGTGTAACTTTGAACTATCTTGTTTCTCATAATAAATTATTGTATTTATGATGTCAAATAAAAAAATATTTTAACCGCCTCTGTAGTCTTGTGGTTCAGTGCTTACCATTGGTTCTATTGGTAGTAAGTACTACAGGTGATTAATTTTGCCCGTAGTGCTACTTATTATTTTTGAGAATAAAAGAACATAATATATATATATAATATTATAAAGCTGAAGAGTTTGTTTGTTTGGTTGAACGCGCTAATCTCTGGAACTACTGAATCAAATTGAAAAATTCTTTTTGTGTTGGATAGTCCATTTATCGAGGAAGGCTTTAGGCTATATGACATCACGCTACGACTAATAGGAGCTGAGCATCAATGACAAATGTTGCAAAAACATTTGACCCTAAGGTCGACTGGCAGAAAATGCCTAATGGCATTAAGTCCGCCTTTTACACTCTATGTAGGTACATAAAGCATTAAATAAATAAATAAATAAAAACGGGTAAAAATATACGGCGAAACGTAGTTCGCTGGCACAGCTAGTATAATATAAATTTTAATATAATTTTGAAGAAATTAAGGAACGATTTAATAAAACTTTTTTAAAAGCAACTTAAACGCAACTTTTCAATTGTGCGTTATTCCAGTGTTGATCCGGAGGTTCTGAGGTGGATTCCTCATGGGGGCAACAGTTTTTCTGCTCGGTTTGATTGGTGGTAGGACTTATGAGGCCATCTGGCTAGCCACCACCGTCTTACCTATGTTTGTCACCTAACACCGTATGTAACATAGTGTTCCTCAAATGTTAGTTGTCATTAGCATGATCAGCTTTATGTATCTAAAACCGGTGAAATTAGATCCAGTTTACAAGCAAGTGTGTTGAAAATTTAATTAACGTCACTATTGTCCTAGTGTGGGTAGGTGGGGAGAGCCAGACCTCATTCGTGGACACAGAGGGTCAGTTGAGGCTAGTTATGGGCGTTATAAACCGTAAACAGTTATTGAAACTATTTATTAGCAGCAATACCGAAAACTATGTATTGACTTCTTCAGAAACTATTTATCGGGAGTAACTATTTATTGTGTGGAACGGACGGTTCACTTGCTGTCGCTCGCAACGTGGTATCCGAGCGAGAGCCGATACTAGGCGCCAGGCTGACGGAATCGACGGCAAACGATTCGCGCCAAATTGTAAAATAGGAATTGTAAATACAAAACTTCGTAACATAGTGTTAATAAAAACGTGTAAAATATAAAATAGGTTTATAGTAAAGGTTAAATATTGTGGATATGTACAGAATAACAATGTACATAAAATCAAATGAACTTTTAATTTAAATACGCCTGCCGCCTGGCAGCCAGTCCTAAGCCTGGTCAAAGTATGAAGGAAAGTTCATTTTCATTTATCAAAATAATACTGGTGATTACTATCGAACACCCAATACTCAGTCACGTCAATAGATAGTTGCCGAATAAAATCATTTATTCAATAAAACATGATTTTCCTTCGAACCGAAACCGAGCCCTCAGTCGACACTTACGATACCCGATACCCATTCAATAACTAGTTATTAAAATAAATAGTTTCAAAAACCGTTATTACAAACTAAACCAATACATAGTTTCGGTATTGCAAAAACGCGTACCTACCCACCACTAGTTGAGGCTGGCCTGGACCCAGTAAACCGTTCAAACCCCGCACCCCACCATTAGGCCGTCGAAAGTATCCTCTTGTCGATACAGCCACTGCAAAGGGCGTTATAATTTCTCAATAAAATTTAATTATAAACAAAAAGGGTTGGTCGGCACCTATAAAGAGGACGAGCAAAAACTTCATTTAGGCGGCCTCGGGCGGACGTAAATCATTGGAGGATTAAGGAGTGCGCTGTAAAAATTTGGCGTAATTAAAAAAACTCATTTGTGAATTTCGCAAGACGAAGATGTAGCTGCGATAAAGTGAATCGTCCCGGGCTGTCGCGCCGGGGGCAACCCTATCTTTATAGTGAGTATCTCGTAAAAAAATAGGGACGAGCAAACATGAGACATTGGGCGTTTAACACGGGAGGACTCCTTACCGTTATTGTATAAGTAAGTAGGGGACTTTTTTCGTAGTTCAGATTCAGTGTTTAGAAAATTTCTTTGGTATTGTAGGAAGATATAGGTTCCCACGCACCTCTTCCACGCATGTGTTCATCCTACAATGGTATGTGCAAGATTCTGCCAAATCTAGACATATATCACCAATCATATAAAGCGTTTCAGCGTGTACTGGGGGACTACTTGAGCCGTTCAGTTGATCTATAACGTGATGTGTGTATTTTTATATATATATTATTAATTATTTCTTAAAATCAATGTTACAATTTAGAAAATGCTGTGTACCCTATAATGGGACACTTATGTGAACAAGTCCTACACACTATGTATATTATGAATATGGTAATAAGTGTTCTGCTGGTGTACCTTTAATACTAAATAAATAAATAAGATCCTATTATTACAGCCCTTGTCGGATAAGGTGACAATAGAAAAAACTAACACAAACAAGCTTTTTCTTGATGCGTTAAAATACGTGTTATTTACTGTAAGATTATTTTCACGTTTTAAGAATAAAAAAACCAGCCAAGTGCGAGTCGGACTCGCCCATGAAGGGTTCCGTACGATTTCTGACATACTAAAAAAAACTACTTACTAGATCTCGTTCAAACCAATTTTCGGTGGAAGTTTACATGGTAATGTACATGATATATTTTTTTTAGTTTTATCATTCGCTTATTTTAGAAGTTACAGGGGGGGGGGGACGACACATTTTACCACTTTGGAAGTGTCTCTCGCGCAAACTATTCGGTTAAGAAAAAAAATGATATTAGAAACCTCAATATAATTTTTGAAGACCTATCCATAGATATGTCACAAGTTTAAAAAAGATGTTAGTCGAAATAAAAAAGAACATAATTGTGACATCCTGTAAGGGTGTAGTAATAATAAAGAAGTATTATAATCATGTATTACTTACATTAAATTAAATAAGCTCAAATTATTATAATAACAAAACAATTACATTTATCTATCCATAAATTGTATCCTATATAATTTGTAGTTATAGCGGCAACATATACATCTTCTGTGAAAATTTCAACTGTCTAGCTGTCACCGTGCATGAGATACAGTGACAGACAGACAGACGGACGGACAGACGGACAGCGGAGTCTTAGTAATAAGGTCCCGTTTTTTCCCTTTGGATACGAAACCTTAAAAACGTACCAGATTGTTAGAAATTAAATTTTGGATTAATTGATTTTTCGTTATGAAATTTTTCTTTGCCTAATGGCAAGATGCTTATATTAGAGAAAAAATGCCTACATAATGTGAAGGTGCATCAATGGATGCGTAAAAAATATGTTTTTTATTTTGATCTAAACATGGTTCTTTGAATTGATTTATTAATATTACATCATTCAACGCTCCGGCAGGCCTATTCGCTAACTACGGTTGGTAACTAGAACTGTCATTTTTGAAAGACACTTTATATCCATTACTGGTTTAGTGATCTTATGTGTTACAGCGGCGTTCATGATAGCGGTAATGGATATTAAGTTTCTTTCAAAAACGACAGTTCTAGTTAGCAACCGAAGTTAGAGAATAGGCCTGCTGGTACAAAAAAGAAAGCACTTAAAAATCGATACAAATACCAAATAAACATTAACCACAGATAATATAATACGACAGTACCTTAACTAATAACACGGCAACAAAAAACAAAACACCGCCCATTACAGTTCGGGGGTTTGTCAAAAATCACAAAACAAATTGTGTCCGAAGCCGTGAGGCCGCGGCGGAATGGCCCAAAAGTTTGCAAATTAAGAAAATGTAATTAGTGTCCCCCCACCGCCCCCCGCGGGACATAATTAAGCCGAATCTTGTTGTAATTTTGACATTTAATTTTTTCCCCGACGCCACCTCGCCGTTATTAATTAATTTAGAAACAGTGCCTTTAAAATTTAATTTTTCCGGGAGACATTTTTTTCGGATGAGTTAATGAAACGGCGGAGATTTCCGGCGGCGCTTTTCTTTTGTCTTTTTTAATTTCAAGTGCGCGCGTGACAAATGGCTCCGCGCACCTTCTTATTAATTAAAGATTTCTTTTTTTCAATAAACTTTATTGAACTAAACTTGATTACTTTTTGGTGTTATTGCATTTGTCCTCGAATTAAAATTTGATGATTTATTTAGATGAATCTTGCACCCACTTTTGACTTTCAGCTCAATTTAAAATGTGGTCTTCATACTTAAAGATTTATTTTTGCACACAACATGGGGAACTTTAATTTAGTCTTAGGCTAGATGAATGAAAAAAAATTATTGCTTTAATAGAAGACCATTCATATAATAAACAGAAAGAAAAAAATCGGTTTTCGAATAACTATAAAAACAACCAAGATATAACGTATTTAAGATTTTTCTTCATCTCTTTCTAGCGAAACGGCAATTTGCATGGAGTTTATATGGCCGTACTCAACAATGACGTCACGGTTGATGTCGTATCGCTCTGTCTAATTGCTTCCAAATTAACAGCTTAAAATGCTTGTATCTAATGTATTTTTAAGCCAATTTTAATTCTAATTTCACACGATCGCATCTTTTTCAACGGTATTTTAATATTTTATGAGGAGACGTGAAAATTAGAATTCAGTCATCATCCCAATTGTAAGTGATGATAAGGATGAGTATAGAAAAGCGTAGTGCTCTCCTGGACTCCTCATCAACTAAGGAAGTGACTATCCACATCTAATTTTTGGAACAATGTTATTACTTGTAGCATTGTTATCATAGCTACAAACTTAAGTAGGATGGTGGTAGCTAGCTAGACAGACTCAGATTATAAGTACCTCCGTGGTCTAGTGGTTGAGACCACCAGGTGTTGATCGGGAGGTCTGCGGTTCGATTCTCCGTGGGGGAAGAAATTTTTCTACTTGGTTTTGTCGGTGGTCGGTGGTAGGGCTTCTGAGCCCGCCTGGCTAGCTACCACCGTCTTACCTAACATAAGTTTGTCGCCATAATAGCAATGTTAAGAGGTGGATCAAAATTTTATTACTTTAATAACTAGAGGCCACATTTCTCATCACTTTATTTCACATCAAACTTAGTTGTGAAAGCTTTTTTGACGTAAGCTTTACACTACCTACGTGATTCATTTATGCAGACAACAAGTGTCAAAAATACAGTTTAATATGGGTACTAAACTATTTTTAACGCTTGTTTTAATTTGCCACAACCTTTTAAGACATGGTGTATTGACACAATGGATTTGAAATCATCATCATCATTACAGCTCATATACGTCCCCACCGAGGGGTTCGAGCCCATCCTATGCTAGAGTGGTTAGGCCTGAATTTGAAATGTCTGAATATAATTGTTTACCGCGATCTTGTTCAACGAGTCCCCACATAACATTCAAACTAACTATACAAGTCATTGAAATGTAGACGAGTTTATGAATGGTACTAATATATTAATTATATTCCTGATATCATTGAAAGTACAAATAACTTCTTTTAAACACGATTTACGAAACTGCCTATTTTAAATGGACAATTAATTTATTTAGAATAAGGGCTGATTTATGTTATGTTTTTTCAACCTCATTTTTACAAGCTTTTATTTATCTTGCCATGTTCGTATGTAAGTAACTCATTTTTTCAAATTTTGCTAACCAATTTTAAACAGCTTCCTGATATTCGATTGACTTAAAATTTTGTATATGCGTTTGATTCACGTGACAATACATTATAATGTTCAGCATGACTTGATGGTGCACCCAGGATCGGCTCCCAACGAAAGAACTTCTCAATAGTTAACAGTACGGACTTGAAATTTTACACGTGGCTACAGTTTTAATGGCAATGCAGTATTATAATCAAAATGACCTGATGGTACACCCAGGATCGACTCTCAATGACGTAACTCCTCAATAGTTAACAATACGGACTTGAAATCTGTATTTTAGATCAGGTGGGTGATTTTGTAACTCATCGGCAATCGACTATCGCATCGATTTGATAATTCTGTTTGATTAAAATTGATTTTTAAAATGTTTAACGTTTTGTAATGTCGTCGTTTAAGTAGTCATGGTATATTTGTTGAATAAATCAACCAATACTTATAGCTAATGAAGATAATTTCGCTCTTCTTTATTAAATCATGCAGTCTGATAACGATTGCCGATCAATCGATGAGTTACAAAATCACTACCCAGGTTGCATTGGGATATAAGGGTTCTAAATCAACATCTTTTAGTAACCAAGCCAACCTTACCTGCTCGTGGTGTATCCTGCCGAATAACAAAAGTGTGAAGACAGACTAAAAAGTAAAAAATAAATTAAAAGTAAAAAAACTTTTTTAAAAAAAACAAGCTTTTATTTAAATGCCCTAAAAAAATAACATAAATTTTTCGTTTAAAACTCTTTTACTATCAACTTATAATGTTATTACACAATATATCTGATAAAAAAGCTTGTCGCGAGATTTACCTGAGCACCTACCATAAACAAGTAAACTACTTAAAAACTTACCAGTAGGTCCTTAATTCTCGCGACAAGCTTTCTTATCAGATATATTGTGTAATAACATTATAAGTTGATAGTAAAAGTTTTAAACGAAAAATTTGTTTTATTTTTTAGGGCATTTAAATAAAAGCTTGTTTTTTTTTTAAAGATTTTTAATTTTTATAGATAATGTGAAATTTTTATGGTCCTCCTCAAACTTTTGAGTTGATATTTATTATACAGATTTGTTTCTAATGACTTATCCAAACATCACTATCATAAAAATGCTGAAATATTTTTAATATTTCACAGGTTCTATTCACAGCTTTGCAAAGAAACATTAGATAAGTCATTGAATGCAGTTATTCCTATAAATTATTTGTTATTCATTTAAATAAATTTTATTTCAGCAAAATGTGTAACCTGAATATTTAGTAACTACATTTCCAGGGGGAATTAGTATTTCGTGGAGGCCTGCGTGCACGGTCGGCCCCGTGCACGCCGCCGCAAGGCCCTCCGTCTGGGGATTGCCCTGGTGTTCTCGAGCAATCCCCCCTTGGCGATAGCCCGACCCCTGGTCGGGCTTGCCCGGGCGCGCTGGTAGTGGTAGTCGCAGTGTGGACCTTACCATGCGCGCCCATAAGGGCACGGAGAACACCGGGGGGTTTTAGTGGGTCGGCCTGGCACTCTGCCGGGCCAGCCCCACACACGCCCGCCGTCCAGCCAACGGCGGGTACGGTGCGATTACGCATTTCCCCCCGAAAAAAAAAACAAAAGGGGGAATTAGTATGACTCACCCTGTGTGCGTCCCAACTCCTATACACGAATCAAGTTTCCAAGTGCTTTTTTTCTAAACATAGAAATTGCTTTATGCATTCTCAGCATGCTATGAGGCCAAGCTGAGGTTATGTGGGACTGTCATATGAGCCGATGTTCTCACTAAAAATCATCTGTGTTCGCAGCGCCCGCATGTTGGTATTGGCTGTACGGGAACTTCGTAGTCGTCCAAGCGGCCATACCCGCGGTCGGCTTCTAGAGCCTCACTTCCCTTATTTGGGTTAGGAAATATTACGCGAACACACGTGACTCTTCCTCATCTAGTGTCTACCATCAATTTTCTCCTTTAAAATAAAGCACTACCTAGTTTATTAGAAAATAAAACGTAACATTCCTTATCTACAGACGATAACCTAAACAGCTCAAAATCGGCAAGCCGCAAAAATTAAAGCCACGAGCTCAATCGTGTTTAAATCCCTCCAAATAAAACCAGAGTGGCGGTATCTATCGGCCGATCTAAATTTTAAAGTTGGGGGCTGTAGCCGCCCTTATCTGTAGTGTAAGCCCGTCATCAACTCGACATTAGCTTACGGCGAGAGTCATGTGGGGTGATTGCCAGCTTGTTTGGGATCATTTAGCAGAAAATGTACTATCATTATTGCCACATCAAATATTTTAACTGATTCTTTTCTTCTTTTTCAGAGCCGCTTGCGTGGTTTAGTGGTTGGCGCAACCCGGTTATCTGGAGGTTCGGGGATTGATTCCCCGTGGGGGCAAAAAAAATTCTGCTTGGTTTGCTTGATGGCTTGAGCCCGCCCGGCTAGCTACACCGTCTTACTTAAGTTTTCGCCACAATAACAATGTTAATAACATTTGTTGTGTTCCAACAATAAGGGGTAAAATAACCAGTTCCTCAGTTGTTGAGGACTTCAGGTGAAACTCACTTCTATCTTCGATATCGGCACTTATTATCAGATAAGATGAAGGCCAAGAGCCTTCCTGCTGCCTACACTAATATTATAAAGAGGAAAAATTTGATTGTTTGTTTGTTTGTATTGAATAGGCTTCGAAACCAATGAACCGATTTTGATGAAAGTTGGTATAGGGATAGTTTGAGACCAGGGAAAGGACATAGGGTATTTTTCCTACGGGAAAATATAAAAATCCCACGGGAAAACAAAAATAATGCGGGTGAAGTCGCGAGCGGAAAGCTAGTATGTAAATAAACAGAGACGCTGAACCTTTAAATGAACTTTTTGTAGATGGCGATAAACTAAATATGGCGACATATAATGGGGTGCCTTAGTGGAAGTTTGGTACATAAATTGAAATACACATAGAATCTTAAGACGTTTAACTGACTGTCTCGTGAGAAGCCGGGCAATGTAGGACCGATTATTTTGGAGGCAGACCTTAGTTCAACATTAGAATCTCTCGGCTAATTTCAATCTCTGTAAAAGTAAACCTAGTGAGTAACTTCTATCGAGTCGCTGGGAGTGAGTCAATTTTATAAATCAGTTACAATTTAACATCTATAACAAAACGTTTCGTGAGAAGCTTAATTAACTAACTGACTATACGAGTGTTGGTTGGTGTTTTAGTTATTCTATATTTTGTGTATTTCTAACTTACGAGTATGTCAAATTCTCTAGGAACAATGATGAAGTAAACCAGGGCCTATTACCGATCTCATGGTTTTGCAAATGATATCATATGATATCATAGTGCAAAACGAAAAATATGATTTCCGGTCAGATTTTTGAACATTTTTTCATTATTTAATGATGACATCATTGAAATATTACGGCATAGTGATGATATCATTGGAGATCGGTAATACGAAATGCAGCATTTCATGACTTCTTTTTCTCAAATTTATACCATGTCATACGATGAAAGATCCATAATTGGCCTGCAGACCTCATAAGTAAAGCCATTAAAGTTCATATGGACGAAAGTCCTGAACAAATAGAAGCTAGTGATTCAGTGATCATAGTCACTTTGCAATCTTCCAAGCGTCCATCCCCCGTACGATTCGTAATGATGCGGCAGATTTTATCAGCGCCCAGCTTAGATGTCATTTAAATTTAAATTAAGGTATTACGCGTTGTTTTGACTAAGCCGCGGCCGCGTCTTATCGGCGTGGGGTGCATTTTTAACCGCCATAAACAAGCAGTACATTTTGAAGAGGAGATGGTGAGTGTGCTAGAATTAACTACTTACCGCATTTTTCTGACGCGTCTGATTAAAGAATGTTATAATCGAGAAAGAAGTACAACAGTTTATGGAGAACAGAGAAACTCAAACCTTTCTCAGCGAGTGGTAAGTGATGATGAAGCTGATAATTCTTAAGGTCGTCGAAGCTCCATTGTGATAGTTGGCGCCCAACGTGGGGCCAATCGTCAATATGACTATCTGCAGTTAGTTTTTGAGATGTTTTTAGTGTTGGAAATAAACTTAGGAACTTTACTTATAAAAGTAATTTTAACTTTTTTTTTACATCAAAATATTGTGTACTAGCAGGCTCGGCAGACATTGTCCTGCCAAATTACAGCGGGTCCAATATTACAGGGTCGAATAGTACGTATAAACCTTTCCTGGACCTATTCAAACTCACAGAAAATTTCGTTAGAATCGATAGAGCCGTTTTTGAGATTTAGCAAGACTAACGAACGACGATTCATTTGTATCAGACTGTGCCCGTGAGCTATGTTTCGCCATAATAAGTGTTAAAAGAATCTGGAGAGGGGCTAGGGATACTATCACCTAGGTCCTAGGGGTATAAAAATAGTCTACGATATATTCTACCAAATATACACAAAAAATTGCATAAAAATCAGTCAAGCCCTTTCTTGGGAGTTCAATAACAAACACTGTGACTCGAGATTTTTATATATTCGATTAAAAGTGACATTTCTTGTCAAATCAGAAACGCTGTCCTTTGACATTATAAAAAAAATATTTTTAGGCAAATTACCGAGAAATTTCATAAGATTGTCCACAAGCACACTCACTAGGTTGAAACAAATAGATTCACGAACCAACATAATTTTCGTTTGGACATGCTATTTCTATCTGGTCACAGATCGCAATCACAATTGGGATCTATCAATAATGCCGAAAAACATGGTGAGCCGTCCCACAGGACCGGGAGATCCCGATAAACCCGCCACCGCCGAACCAAATTGAAAAATCCCCATAAAACCGCGCCTATCTCGCGCCATTTTGTTATTTATCAACCATGCCATAGACAAACGATAAGGGCTGCGTTGTAATAGGCACAAAAAAATCGAAATAATGTGTCACAGCACGGCAATTGAATAAAGTTTAAAAATGTGTACACTTATTAATCTTATTTACTACTTTACAAATATATCAAGTAAAACTCCTACATTAAGCAAAATAAATAAATAAATTACTAAAGTAACTTCAATAAAGGCAGTAATTATTTTAATAATTACAAATTTGCGGATATATAATTGAAAATTCTTTTGGTATTGCATGCTGTATTTCCAGAAGAATTTAATCAATAGATTAACTATAGCTTCTTTATCTTTACACATGTTTAAAACACTAAGATAGAATTCGGTTTTGAGAACGGTTAAATAAATGAACAATATTTCCTTGTATTATATCACATTATGTTTCGTTGTTGGCTTAATAAGTAACAACTTCTCAATAGAAACTCGGAGTTTGGAAATAGTGCCCAGAGATAGTATCAACAGGCTCGCTCCCTTTAGAAATAAGATTTAAATTAATTGATAATGTGTGAGTGTTCAATTGTTCATTAGGACAGAAGAAGTGTGATAATATTTATTGATTCCATATTACTAGTAAACTATTTAAAAGTTATTAGTAGTTATTAGTAGCAAGTAGACAAGTAAAAACAAAATGCATTCTGACACAATCATAAATTGATTTCGCTATAATTTGTGTATGTTCCATTTTCAATCGCTCCACGCGAGCGACAGAAACCGCCTATCTCACCGTGGACAACGGCCCTAACATATCGCGATCGGATACACGCACCGAGTGTTTTATTTTTAATCCGCTAACGCAATAAATCTGCGCGGACAGGAGGCAAAATGGCGGCAGTTTTTTGGCGCGAAAAAGAATCGGCCGCGGAAAGCGGGAATGAGCGCCAGATTAGGACGGGATAAGTCCCGGTTATTAATGGACCCGAGATATACACGACAAAATGGATAACAAATGGATGTGTTCTCCGCCTTTTTTATATATTTTATTACAATCCAAATTTGTTTATGGCGACACTTTTGGCAGACTCGCGGTTTTTGATGCCTGTTAGAATGGTGTTTTTATTTGAAGATTATTGGGTGAAATTCGGTGATGGGCGATAAATTTATAAACCAACACTCTAAACTTTTTGAGTGTGTTGTAAAACTTGATTTTAGGGTTAGAGCTTAATATTCCTTGTGGACTAAAAAAATAATATGCATTCAACGGGTTAGTCGTCTTTTATAAACATGAAATAGAATTATCGCAGTTCCCTTTCATTTTGTGGATTTCTTAAGAGCTTTAGATCTCTAAAGGATTTCACCTTAAGGAGATGGTACCTCCACCTCCTGAGACAGTTTTTTTACATACAACAACCAGACTCTTGGCCTTCATCTCGCTTCAAAATATATGACGATAAGGCCGAGAAGGTAGCGAGCTTCACCTGTACTTCTCATCAACTGAGGATCTTACATCTAATTGTCGAATGCTTCTTACCTCAATGCTACATGAGGAAGGATGGTTGAAGCTGGCAAAGTGGGCTCAAAAGCCCTACCACCAATTAAATCGAGCAGATAAACTTCTGTCCCCTTGGGTAATCGAACCCCGGAGTGGTCAGAACACCACTAGGACACGGAGGCGGTTCAAAGGTCTAGTGATGACATGGCCTGTGGGCCAATTCCTCTAATAAACCACTGCCGAAACGATGCCGATCCGTTGCTTTCGTCCAATCAAAACGCTCCATTATCACGCAATCGTATATATATTTAGAAGTCAGTCTGTGCGCTCTGATTGGTCGACGCTTCGGTTTCGATTCGGCTGTAATTAAGGCGCATAGTAGGGTCAATCATAAAAAAATTACTGCAGAAAAAACCGGTTCTCTTCATAAATATTGAATAGAAAAATCTTCAAAAAAGATATGTTATTATTCAACGCATTCTTTAGATAGAGGATGGTCTTTTTAATTTTTTGATAAATTAATTAAAACTTGGTTAAAATGTGACCCAAACATGCTTCGATTTTAAAACTTTAAACCTAATCGCGTCGTAAATATAATATTAGGTTAAATCATATACTTTCGATTTCAATAAATAAAGTGAACAATATTCTAGCGGATGGTCTTTTTAGATTTTTCTTATTCGCCTTTATTAATTTTTAATTGAAACAATTCATCTTACGCGTAAAGGTTTGCTTAAATATTCCCCTTACTCTCACTCACTCACTCCTATAAAATCAGTGCGGGACGATCGACGCAAGGTCATTGGGAGCACTATGCGCCTTGATTAGTAGAAGTATGACCTCAAATCCCGAAGATATAGTTGTTGGTAGACCAGAGTTCTACTGAATACCAAAGTGGGAGATCTAGTCGAATTTCGTCAACTTTTGATCAACAACAAATTACAATCATAAAATAATATCCAACACAGTATCCAATTAGGGCTTGGCTCTACGAAATTTTAAGATATTTAAAGATAGTCTACGTGCCTATAATACTGATTCTTACACATTAATCTGATCCGCGTCTTCTGCATATGAAAAGGTATACGCGTGAATTTGGATGATTTTGGTAAACTCTTGAACCAAATCCAATCGATCGGCATTGAGATTGTGATTTTTCGTACGCTTATTTAGCAACACTAGCGACAAAGTGGATCCGTATTTTGAGAAAATTAGATAGCACCGAGTTTGGTTCACTCAAAATCACCACAATACGGTTCTAATTTTGTGCCAATGTGGAAAATCAAGCGTACAAAAAATCACAATCTCAAAGTCTGTCGATTGGAAATGGTTCAAGAGTTAAGTATTTATTAAGTATTTATTTAGTATTAAGTATTACAGATCTTCGCATTCAATTTACTAAGCAACCGAGTAACCGCTATCCAGTCGAAGGGTTCCCGAAGTATAGTTCGCCAGTTAAGTTACCAGGCGGATGGAATTAATTATAAAAATACTTAATTTGGTTACTTATTAAAAATACTCTTGGGTGCTTTCTGCAAGATTCATTTTAGTTACAAATAAATCAATCAATATAGAGTTATTATAAATACGCAATATTTATTAGTGCAGCTTTTGCGGACCCAGTAATCCAAGTGTGTTTGGGCTTCTGTCTCCTCCCACCGTAGGTTAGATCTTCAATTAAAGAGAAAGAGAAGATAAAATATTATTTTTGAACCACGAACGAACAAGCTTACAGCCTTTTTTGATAGTTTGGATACTGTAAGATTAATCCAAAAGTAAAAAAAAAATGATAATGAATATTGCAGTTTTTTGGACAGTATCATAATTTTTTCTCTACGGAAATATCAGGTTCTAAATCATGTATGAATCAAGACAATCACAATTTTTGATGGTTCAATATATCTGTGTTAAGCACTAGCTTTCATTGTCAGCTCTAACTAAGAGAACGGTCAAGTATGTTTTCGACACAGTCGTTGGACAAGGAGTCAATAAAATATAATAATATAAAAATATGCGTCGTAAGCGAATCGAGCGATGGGACGAGAAGTGTCTCATAAAATAAAAGCTGAGTCGCCCGGGGCGGACGTGGGTAACGTTGTTTATCAGTCCTGGCGTCATTTTATCCGTTTATGTTTTATTTCGCATCGGCGAAGGTATTTATTAGTTTTTTGAAGGTAGGTACGTGACGGTGTCTAGTAATTTTGAAAAGAGACGAAAACATCTAATGTAGAGTCCTTCACAATCTATACAAATAAATTAAATTAAAGTGTCTGTTTGTAATGTCAAAATAACAATTTTTTACTAAATGGGTATGAATGTATATCGGGTACAAATAACAAAAACACAATTTAAAAAAAAATTGTCTGTCTGTTTGTTCCCGCTAATCTCCGGAACGGCTGGACCGATTTTGACGGGACTTTCACTAATAGATAGCTAATTATATAAGGTATAACATAGTTACTTTTTATCAAGATAGATACTTTTTATCAAGATCGGTCTAGTTGTTACTATTCCACGCGAACGAAGTCGCGGGCACAGCTAGTCTATAATAGAGTCCTTTTTTAACCGACTTCAAAAAAGGAGGAGGTTCTCAATTCGATGCGTATATTTTTTTTGTGTATATGTTACGCGATTACGCCGCCAATTGTGGACCGATTGTCAAAATTCTTTTTGTATTCGATAGAGTATACTCCAAGGGTGGCCACATGGTCACCAAAATTGGGATCTGATGATGGAATCCCAAGAAAATTGAGGTAAACCCTTAAATTTTAAGGTGTGTCCAACGTGTTTTGTGTGTATGATACGCGATTACTCCGCCAATTGTGGACCGATTTTCATAATTATTTTTGAATTCAATAAAGTATACTCCTGGGGTGGTTTCAAAGTCACCAAAGTCAGGATACGATAATGGAATCCCATGAAAATCGAGGGAAACCCGAATTTAATGCTGGTATTATAATATTTGGGATTCTTTCACTAAAAAGATTTCATTCACTAAAGAGATAAAAATTAAAATATTTTACAAAAAATAAAAACAACAATAAATACAAGAATAAAAACCGACTTCAAAAACACTGAGAAGTTAAAAATAATATAAGAATAGATACAGACAACATCACATTGAATTCGGTGACAAAGTTTAAGACTTTCTAGGAGATCATCGTTTGGCACCGACTTCAATATAGAAGTGTGATGTTGTCTGTATCTATTCTTATAATATTTTTAACTATTCAGTGTTTTTGAATTCGATTTTTTTAAACAATAAAGTTGGCAAACAAACACTTTCCAACTAGTGGTAATTAGCTACAGTTGCCTATAGTTTTTGTAGCGTCTGTAAGATTTGCAAAAATGCAAACTCTTTTTAACGAGGTGGAATGCTGTTGCGCACCATACCTGCGATAGCTAGTCCACAAGAGACGTGGAAATCTCCCCACAGAATACATAACTACTAAGCTAACATCGGCGTCCATCTTGTCTGGCACAAGCGTCCATGTTGTTGTGAGGCACGTTTTAGAAAGAACACAGAGATGTGACTTCATATAAAAGCCATTACTTTTAGACAGACTGTTAGTTTTTCTCACTGACTCTTACAACATATAAGGCGTCTGTTTGATAAATGTTTCTTTCACAATACTTTTGAAAATATTTTTGAAAATCTCCAAAAATATATGAATATCCGGTGAAAATACACAAAAAGATACAGTCGAACAACAACAGCCTCTCTTTTTTTTATCTCGTTCAAAAGAATCTGAAAAATTTAGTCTCTGATATGTAATCTGACAAGGTGCGCATTTGACGAGAGCATAATTTGTTCTCGCTATCAATAACCTATTAATTACTTCGCTAGCGAAAGATCTAAGTTCTATTTATAGCAATTTCAAGACTGTAAACTTCGTCAAGTATTTTAAGGATAAACAAATATAATAGGTACCAAAGTTCTTTAGTACATAGCAACGTCTTCCAGATAATCAAAGAAAAGTGAGAAAGATAAAAAAGTGAAGCAAGAGAGGGAGGGAAGAAGAGTTTTTATCACTTTATCAGTGAAAAAAAACTCTTCTAACCTACTTATAATTTCGCTGTTTGCAAAAGAATCTGAGATACTTTGACCATATTTACGCAGGAGCAGCTATAATTATGACAACGACGAATAATAATTAAAGAAACCGAAGGGCCAAAGAGATGGTATGACCTTCCTGAATAGCTTACATGTCTAACCATATTGTACCTTTTAACATTGGAATAGCATCATACCTTGAATTGTTGTTTGTACAGCATTTGAGGTTGTGTTCTGGCGAGTAATATTTATTATCATAGAGGTTTAATCGAATAAAATAAATCCGATCCCAAAGCTCACGAAAATAATGTCTAATAACAACAGCGACCGATTGTCGTAATGAAATAGTACATACGGTGCTTCATCACTGGAATGGAGGAAACATAATCACGATGAATATATTCATTATTCGATTCGAGTGAAACGCCAATATATATTCATGAATCGATTCGATCCGCAATCGAATAGATCGAGACGGACTCGTCGTAATACCGATATGATGGCGCATCAAATTTCATGTTCCCGATATTTGCTGATCGTACGGTCGATTTTTTCGATAGCCTGAGGGCCTATTAACGATCTCATGGTTTTGCAAATGACATCATATGATATCATAGTGCAAACCGAAAAATACGATTTCCGATCAGATTTTTGATCATTTGTTCATTATTTAATGATGACATCATTGAAATTATGCCATAGTGATGATATCATTGGAGATCGGTAATACGAAATGCAGCATTTCATGACTTCTTTTTCTCAAATTTATACCATGTCATACGATGAAAGATCCATAATTACCCTGCTGATTGTTGTTTGAAGCTTAGAACTATTGTGATGGAAATACTAGATATTGTTTTTTCTTCGTGAGTTTGTGTTCAAGAGAGTTGTTTGTTCAATTAAGCTTGATATCTTAAATAGTCTTTGACTTTAGTCATATTCAGATTAAGCTAAACATAGAAGTCTGATTAAATAAAAAAGATAAATAGTTGCTTAACGGAGCAAATTTCGGTATTAACCAGAATGAGGCTCTTTTAATGTTATTCAAGTAGTATGGGCAATCAATGAGTATGGGTAGATATTATCCTCCCTAAGCGACTAAAAGGTTATTACTATCACTTCGATTGAATAGTCAATGTACCTATTTCCAGAACTGCTTTACAAAGAGACAGTCATTAAATTTAACGTTAACATTACATCGACTGTTAAATGTCACGTACATTGATAATGTAGGTACTTAGTTCTTTAATATAGCATAGCTTTTTTGATGTAGAAAAGTAATTATACGATAATCCAATTTAAATAAACCGTACTGAATTTGAATTTAAAATAGGGTAGTCCGATTACACTAAAATTGCCACCTAGGTAGTACTCGATCTTAATAACACACTGAGTATATTTGTGAGCAATAAAACACTATTAGATATGTTATTCACCAAACTTCTAGGCATTGTCCAAACTGTGTATTTCAAGTGAACAAAAGATCGTTAATGTTTCTCCCTTTGAACTGTCGCGATAAATCCTGAACTAGCCGAGCAACAGAAAAACGTGAGCGCAGTAAGTTAAACTATCGCAAATATCGCCTTGTTGGCGATGTTGCGCCGATAATACAACGATAATACGCGATACGTATGCGGCTCGCGCGATCCTTTATTATTATTTCCACATATTGACTTTGCGTTGTCTATATCGCCCCTGCGCCCCCCACTTTGGGCGGGCGGGGGAAGATGTAGTCGCGAAAGACACATGTAGCTACGGAATCGATAGCCTAATGCGTTTAGGATTGGCCAGTCGCTGGCAGTTTGTGGAAGACTTGGAGTTTTTCTAATGTTCATCGGGCAAAGGTATTTTATCCACGCAGCCTGTGTTTCGTAACTTTTTCAATGGCACTGATCATTTTATGCTTATAGGATCTAGATGGGCATATTGTTAATCTACTTTTATAAGCATTTTAAGCATTTGCCGAATATAAAAATGTAATATTTTTTTCTCCTACATATTTTCTTGCCGACGATGAACATTCAGCTATTGTGTCTTCTTTGAAAAATCTTCTTGAGCTACACTTTGTATAAGTATATCAAACTTTTTAATACTTAAACAATTAAAATTATGTTTTTTTTTTCATATTGGAAGTCATCATACATTAAAGAAAACAGTTAAATTGACTCAGATACAATTTGTTACAGCTGGCTCAGTTATATCTAATAAGCATGTGTAGTGTCAAAGTTAACGGCCTGAATGAAATGTTAAACTACATATTATTATTTTAACATTTTAGATTTAATACATTGTTATTTTCTTTTAATGTATGTTTTACAAAAAATGTAGAGACCGGTACAAGCCCCCAATTAGTTTTTAAGAAATATTTCCATACAATGCAAATTTAGTATACATATTCATAGAAGTATATTTGAAACGTTTACTTATAGAAGATGTTGGTATACATTTCTATACAGCCATACATACTGTATTATTAGCCAACTGTATTATTAGAATGTATGTATACAGCCATACATACATTCTAATAATACAGTTACGAAATTAACACCAAATTTCATATATCCATTATTCTTTGGTTCACTATTCTTTAAAAAATCAAATCATTGAGCTGATTTTTGCTTCATTCTTTGTTCAAATCGACAATTTAATACTTGAGCCCCTATTATACAGCGGTGTACCTTGTAATGTTACGTAAACTGTTTTCCATGCCATTTCCCAACGCCTTATGGCTCACCAATGTTCGACATACACGTGTGCCGCGTCGACACTATTATGAATAATGTTTTATCGATTGTCTTCGACGTAGATACCAGGGGGCTTAGACAAGTGGCAATCGTTTTATAGCGAAACGATAACTAGATTCGTCATCGTGTCTGAGATAACGAAAACAAATTCGTGGTTAAAACGTAAGGATTAGCGATCGCTGTGTCGAATTGTTCTTTCTAAAGGAAAATAACATTTTATTGTTTATCGAAGTACTCAAAACTGAGAAAGGGAAAAAATATTAAAATTAAATTTTCATTAAATTTTAATGAAAAATGAGTTGTTTTGATTAGTGATGAAAGTTGTGGAAAAACAATTTGCCACTTCATCGATTCGTTGTGAATCAATTTGTCCACCAACTTACATATCGATGACTTTGATCGATTCGCCTCGTTATTTAGCGATGGCATAATGTCAATCCCATACATTTTGTTCTTATCGAACTACGTTCCTGTTTCTGAATTCTTACCGTGATCGCATAGAACAGTATCGATGCGATTTTTTCTAAAAAAAAAACGTCGTGTGGTATTTTTCCGTCAATAAGGACTTACGTAGAGTTAGAGCTTCAACGACGTGGTGTCTCTGTTTTAATATTGTTTTCTCCGTTCCAAGCGATCATTTATGGCTCGGTCCCTCTGTTGTTTTTCAATATAATGTTATATGAAAAAGTAAGTTTTTAAGTTTTCCGAAAGAGACATTTCTCAAATTAAATATTTTAGAGATTCGTCGAGAGTAGAATTATATACTTTGCGACGTATAACAACAAAAGTGATTGATGCCTGTGACAAAATCTGGAGATGCGAAAACGAGATTTAATCCTTACAACGATATATCAATAGAGTTGATTAAATCTAGTTTTACCATGTGTTAAGCCTCGGATTTGCTTGCATGACCGAAGAAATAGTCGCATTCCGTCTCTTACATTATACCACCTGACAAAGATGTTTTCTACAATTTTGTTTGGGAATGGTATATTTTTCTTAAAGTAGTAAAAGTTGCAAATCGGGCGGATAATATTGAAGCAATTACAGACTCAGAACAATCACAAGATCATCAGATATGTCACGTAAAGACAGACGTGCCTATACCCAAATGATCAAAGACATACAATATATTTTTTTAAGATGAAATATTGTATGTCAAAACCACGTCTGTTTGTTCATTAAAGCGGGGAAAATGGACAAAACATATTGGCATTTTAACAATATAAAGTCATGATCGGGATTGCATTATGTCATGCAACGCCAACGCCGAAATCAATTAAGCGTATGTCCCAATAAGCGGCGCGTCAAAACGCCGGAATCAACCGAACCCGATAAATGAGGCCTTTATCTTAATACCATCCACTTTAATACATCACTCGATCGCAACGCGGGCAACACGGGTAATCTGCTCGGACTTGACAAATGAAAGTTAGCCGTCTCATCGAAGAAATTAAATACAGCCACCGATAATTATCATTGGCGATACCAATCTCGCCGAGCGAAAATTTCACTTACGAACACCCGACGAAGGGTGAGATTTGATTCACGATGCAAATGTCGCTTGCGACCTTATTGAAGCGTCGGCTTTTTCGACTGTCAAATGTTCATGATGGTTCCATTTTCGAAAGAGTCGATGTCGATGAACAGATTTTTATTTTGAATTTAGATCGGTAAAGATTAAGGCTTAGATTCGCTTGGGCGTAGAACGTAGGTATGGTTGGTGTAAGCAGAATGGATAGTCGATAGCATGTCAAAATGGTAATTATGGCGAGCGACAGGGCGGAATGCCGTTCGGTAGCGGCCGACGATTACATTAATGTCATTAGCTCCACTAATGACTTTTTAAAGCCTGGCTGCAGCGGATCGTGCGGAGCAGGCAGCATTCACAGTGCCTTGGATTAATTTTAATTAATTTGAATTCCGTTTTTCTGAGCTGTTGTAATAGCACCTTAATGGCGTTCGTCATATTAAGCGTTTTAGAAGTCACAATCTTTGGCACATGCCTTTAGTTGACTTATATCATAACTCCGTTTTTAACTAAAGGTCATTGGGATACCAAAGACGAACCCGCATCTAATAAGATGTTTTGGAAAGGTTCAATAATTGAACTTTTCTCTCAATCTACGGAGATGATAATTTTGAACAACATATTGTTTTTTTGCTTATATAATACTCGAAAAAGGTATTTTTATGATCAAAATAACGGAATGAACATGGAACATCTTACAAATAAAATGAATAAAGATTATCCTAGGAAAAAAAGCTAAATTAAAAAAACATCCAAATAGTTGTGGCAGGATAAATTTATGTAAGTATATGTACGAGTATAATGGATATAAATAAATATTACACGCACGTACTAATTTGTTAAGGGAAGCTCCACTGACCGAGCTCTGCGTATCCTGAACAAATTTGCGGAGAGTGTCGATGTGTTCTGTTGTTCAGAGTTAAGATTGTTGTTCTGATATTTTTTTTATTGCGTTTTATAATTTTGTTTGTTTTTAAAAAAAAAATATTATAGTGTGATTAGGGTAAGTTAGTATAAGTCTACAAATAATTGTCTACGCTATCGCATTAGGATTAAGCCTTTAAAAATTGTGTAAGTGTTGTAAATAAATAAATTAATAATAAATTATTTCTAACATATTTTTAATACTTGTCGCCCAAAACAACCTATATAATTGTCACAATATTACTCAATAAGAAAACATAATTTTTATACATAAAACAATAAAAAATAATTTATTGTAAGTCTATGTAAATAGAGTTGATAAATTAAGGTTCTGCTCGTAATAATTTTAATGGTTATAGATGGTTATAATTTGAGTAACCTATCTGGACAAAAAGATGCATCTGTTCCGTTGCCACATTGAAATGTGCAACAGAGTAGTAGGTATAATATAAATCATCTATTAGTTCAATGAATGCATTATAATATCTGCCAATCATTTATCAAACTTCATTAAAACACAATAATCAAATTTACTTCTTTGAAAGTAACTAAGAGATACAGACACTTTGACATTAGCTATTCCATCACCTAATCTGTACAATAAAAAAAATATCCCGCAACACAATCATCAAACGTTACTCCGGAGTCCATTATGAATGTGGTCCAATAATTTAACACAGTTGTTTTTTTATCCAATTCGATGTCGCACTCGGGCCGTGTGAAGGCATTAGGCGCGTCAATGTGATTGCGCGCGCGCATGATTTCTGTAGATCGATAGATATTAACCGTAATGATTAAGCTTACACGCACCGCTTAAACGTGATATGAGAAATTACTTTGGATTATTTTGTTATGGTGATTATGGGAAGCGTTTTCGGGGGCTTTCTGTGTTTAATTACTCCTAACTCTTTTATTACTTGGTATGTCTGCTCATTAATTACGTACGTTTCTTTCTGTAGTTTTTTACATACGACACTGAAGCTCTTGCCCTTAATCTCACCTGATGGTAAGTAATGATAAGGTCGTAGGTGGGAGGGAGCTTCACCTGGATTCCTCAACAACTGAGGAACTGACTACATGTAATTTTCGGAACAATAATGTTATTACTCGTACTAAAAGGAGAAGAAATAAAAAAAGTAAATTCCTATATTTATCACACCCGAAAAGTTATTTTAAGCGGTGAAATTCTTGATCTTTTTTTACATACGAGAGGGTAGCTCTTGGCCTTCACTTTACCTGATGATAAAGTAACGATAAAGCAGAAGGTGGAAGCGAGCTTCACTCCTCAACAGCTGAGGAACTGGCTATCTTATCGGAACACAACAAGCTATTAACACTGTTAGGTATTATGACGAAAAATATAGGTAAGGCAGTGGTTTTTTTCTCGGGGGGGAAATGCGTGACCGCACCGTACCCGCCGCTGGCTAGACGGCGAGCGTGTGGGGCTCTCCCGGCAGAGTGCCAGGCCTACCCACTAAAACCCCCCGGTGTTCTCCCTGCCCTTATGGGCGCGCTAGGTAAGGTCCACACTGCGACTCCACTACCCACGCTCCCGGGGGCTCCGAAGCCCTATACCACCAACCAAATTAACTTATTGCTATATTACGAGTATGTTCTCTGTGTGTAAAAATTTCATCACATTGGCCGAAAGATGATTTTCTTTTGTAATTATCGGAACCTATCGCGACCGATTCGCTAAATTACACACAACATTTATTTACACAGAACAAAGGATCCCCTGGCCTCCACTTCACCTGGACTCCTCAATAACCGAGGAACTGGCTATCTCACCTCCAAGTGTCGGAACACAACAACATAATTACAAATGTTATTATGGTTACAAATTAAGGTAAGACGGTGGCAATTAGCTAGGCGGGCTTAGAAGCCCTACCATCAAGCAAACTAAGCAGAAAAACGTCTGCTCTCGTAGGGAATCGAACTCTGGACCTCATGTTCAATATTGCTTAAATTATGATGGTAGTTGTTTGTAAATTTGTAATAATATCAACATCCAAATCTCCCGAAAATTCAACCGTTCCTTTTCACCTAAATAAAAAGGAATTTCGAGTTTATTGAATCTTTTTGACAATATATAAACAATGTTTACAACCGTAAGACATCTAGTCCTGCGGTTGTAAGCTGTGACTGACTAAACCAAAAGAAAAGCTTATTAAAGCATAAAAAAGTTTATCAAAGAATATTATTCTCGTTCGGTTATTAAAGCTACTTAAAATATAATGATCGCGCATTACCAGCAGCCAATTGTTAGTTTTGGGTGAACGCCAGAGTGGTAAGCGTTCGAAATAATTTTACACGATAATATTTCTCTCTAGTGGACTCGCTTATTGTTTCAATGAATTTTTGACTATCTGACTAATATGAGTCTTCCGTTTGATTTTGGTCCTAGGGCCCTTACCATGGTTGCTTATAGCAAGGTTAAAACAATATTGAAACAGAGACACTGCTCCTGCTGCGTATAGCGCCATCCCGCTCTCAGCGCGGTTTTAATATCGTTTTGAGCTATCATGGTTAGTTATATCAGTTGTTAGTTTTGTTTGCCATTTGCCAGTCGCTATGGCCAGCACCCTCATTACCTTTCTAAGGAATAGTACAAAAATTCATACCTCTAGCTACAAACAAACTTTTAACCATCTATTCATCCAAGTCACTCCGTTCTTAGCTGATATATCTAATGTTCATAGGTTCATTTTATGTTCATAAGTCAAAAGGTGTTCGAGATTTCGTGATTAATGTGATTAAGTAAGTAACTTCCCGCCTCTATACATATAGAATCTTTAAAAACATTATCCCCTAGTCAAAAATACAGACACACAAACTTATGTAAATTACAAAGAGCCTCACTTTGCTTATTCGAATTATTTTTTTATCTTGTTCAAAGGTTGTTTGTTAAAATTACATTTGATTACTTTGCCTGTTCATAGGTTTTCGTGACATTTCACGAGAATTTTTTTCTTCCTTACTTTTTTTTCTTTTAGATTCTAAAATTATATTTTACCCTTCACGTGGCTACGACAAAACACAAAGTTTTATTAACTGAGGCAACAAATCGAATTGCCAGCGTAATAAAATTAATTTAGGTGGGGTAATTAATTCGTGGAAGTTTGTAAGAGCGGTGTAAAAGGGCGCGATTACGGATCGGCCCGAGGCTGGTTATAGCAACATTCATTATAATATTAATTATTAGCTAACTCTTGTACCCTTGGGACGAGACGGAGTACTGGTGACAATAAAATTCAAATATATTTTGATCGTCACATTTTGAACGTTTAAGCTTTTTTGCGTCGAAGTATATTTAAATCGTTTTTAGGGTTCTGTACCTCAAAAAAGAAAAAATGCTGCGCGGCACTACACTGCAGGTCGGAGCTCCTCGATAGACGACGCACAGTGATGATGATTTAGTAGTTGTTGCTTATAAAATCTTTTCAAAATTTCGGTTTTATGGGACTGAGAAAGAAATAAAGAAGTATTAATTTTGCCAAACGTCCTACATTTACATTTATTTCATTTGATCTAATTTAAATTTATCCAATTTAATGTTTCGAATTAATTTAAATAAGACAATGCACGTTTGGCCTCCGTCCGTCGCAGAGAGCAGGCGAAATGACGTGACGCGTCGCTTACTACAAGAATACTTTAATTAAGTCCGCCTTTGTATCAAAATTATGTAGGTACATAAAGTATAAATAGATAAAATACTGCACTGCCTCACTTCATCGCGCGTCAGGCGGCTAGGATATTGCTCTTCAAAATATTCTCTCAGAGGGGACTTTGCTGCAACGCTCACTGCAGCTCTCTAATGTGACATACGCCATACAAATTGACCAAAACAATAATTATTTTGATGCCACGTAGCAAGCTGCATGTGCAGTGCTGCGCAGTTCCACCGCTCAAATGCAGTCCGACCTTAAGCAGCTTCATTACTAAGGAATACATGACGCTGTTGGTTAGCGAGCGGTCAAGGGCGAGACCCATCCGGGCTGTTGATAATGTCGACTAAAGCCCGGAAACCATTTAATGCTACAAACTTGTAATGTCAAATGTAAAAATGAATTTTTAATTCATGTCATTCTATTGTTAACTAGTTTTTTCTCGGTAAGTCAAATCACGAGCCTTCAGGTTATTGATACCATCCATTTTTGACCTTTTTTAGCTTACCTATCTAGCTAATCGTATGTACTCGTACTATTATCTGATCTAAGAGACTGGACATAATGTCAACATCATGTTGTATCTGGCAGCGATTAAGCATCCTGATTCCGTTTGGTTTGCTACCGACATATTACCCAATATTGACGCTAAAGCGATACTTAAAACATTCATTGTTGTGCTTTGATATTTAAAGGTTTATATCTAGGAAGAACGCCGGGTGGGTTTTAGTGGGTACGCCAGGCACTCTGCCGGGAGAGCCCCACACACGCTCGCCGTCTAGCTAACAGCGGGTACGCACTGCGGTCACGCACTGCGGTCACGCATTTCCTCCCGAAAAAAAATGTCGGAAACGGACTTACTTCCATCCTTGGTCTTATCGTCACGTAGGCAAGGGCCTTCCCTTAAAAATGAACTGAGACGTTTGGACCAAAACTAAATCATTACCATTCACATATTATTTGACATCTGACAGCATAGTCAAAATGTATGGGAACGGGAACATTTCCGATTTGGTTAAAGCGTTGTAAATATAGATCCTCCTCTGAACGTCCGAGTCTATTTCGGAGTTCGCAACAGGACTTTGTATTCAACGCTCGCACAAAACAAAGAGTATAAACCTTCGAATCTCTGCGATCAACAGTAATTGCTTCTGCGGACGGTACTTTAAACTGGCACATAAGCTTGAAGACGCGCGCGACATCTGTCGCCCTAATTGAGGGATTAGGCAGATAATTGAAACTGTGCGAGCGAGACACCACCACATAAACAGTACCATCACGAGCGAGACGGACGGACCAACTCAACGCCGCCTCTCAGCGGAACGGTTAACAACGTATCTTCTTGTATATTGTATTATCTTACGTTTTATGCCCTATTAATCTTGCCCGACTGTGTGTGCGACGCGCTACCTGAATCTCAGCTTTAAATTGAATGACATAGAGTCCAATATTGCTCGCGGGTTATCCGGTGTATATAGGGTGTTTGGTTGTTTTCGGTGCAATAAATAATTGTTTGCGCGCGTAAAACTGGAGTGTTGTCGTTTAGTCGGCTGTCAAGCGCGTCTCGTATTGTTTTATTCGAGACGTTAAAGGTAATCTGGGATAACGAGCCGCTTGCAACTTTAGGACGTTCGCTCATAAACGCGTTGTCACGATTGATGAATCCGGCCCGCTTGTTTGCATGGCAGTTTAAGGAGATTGTATTGTAGTTGAATCTGCGAACTCTTAACTGAGGAGATTGTGTTGAATCTGCGAACTCTCTATAAAGGAGATTGTGTTAGATCTGCAAACTTTTTGCTGAGGAAATTGTGTTGTATCTGTTAACGCTTAAGGCGCCTCGTGATCTTAATCACAGAAAATCAGCCGAGAATATAATTTCATGTATAAAACATAAATTATTACAGTTTGCATATTATTTTGGTGATTCATATTTCCGAACAGGTGTAGAGTCAACTTTTTTCATTTCACTTGTATTTGCATACATCTTAGTTATGATTGGGGTGTATGTACATACAAGGTTTAAATTATACATAGCTTATCTTAGTTTGTTACATTTATTTAATTTGTTAGTTGAGGCGAGGTTTCCGAGGAAATCTACTCGTGCAAGGCGACTGCTTTATTGCAAGGAAATAAAGTTGATAATTGCATAGCTTCTAATGTCGCTTACGCGCTGCGACCGGACGAAAACGTTACTTGTTACACGTTTTGATCGCTTTTTGGAAAACTGAAGTACAAAATAAAAAATGAATTTCTACAGTTTTCTAGACAATAATAATGCATATCTACTAGTCAAATATGTCATTTATTATTGTATTTTCTTATTTAGAGCTGTTTTAAAATATTGAACAGAGTGATCTTTAACTTTTTTTTCTATCGAGTGAAATATTATCAATCGTGTTTCTGTCTCTAAGAATGTTTAGGTAATATGTTCAACAATATTCTATATGAATAAACTGTATGTTTTAGGTGTATTTGTGGCGGTAGAGTAAATCGAAATTGCTTGAAAACGGGAAAGTAGCCTTAATCAGATTCTTGTTAAGTGCCTGTAAAGTTCTATAATTGAATAAAAATTTAGAGTTTGACTTTATTTAAGTTCTTCGGGTAAATAACATAATAACATTTTTTTAAGTATGTTGGTAGATGTATATTCAGTACAGTACAATAATAATAAATCAATATCAAGCTCCTTCTATGTTTACGGATGGCTCATAATTATAAAATGCATACCATATAATGTGCCTTTTAATTGACATGCGTAACTTTCAGTTGGCATATCGATAAAATAATGAATCGACACAATCGATTATCTATCGAACAGATTATTGAGAGTAATCGAGTCTCCCCGGAGCCGGATATGTCAGTCGATGACTGACAACAGTTAATTTAAAAGTTAATGAGATTAATTGCTACTTGATTCGATTGCATATTATTAAAGTTATGGACAGCATTAATTTAAACGCAAAGGAGACGATTTGTGAAGTTTTAATATGTATGTATGTATGAATATGTAGATGCGTTAATGATTCAAACTAAACATGTTTAATCGACTTCAAACAAAGGGTACGTAATATTCATGCCGTTGAGCTCATTAATTTTCAAAATAAAAGAACTCTTTAGGAATTAAAAGTTTGAAATTAAACTATGATGAACTCATTCATCATCGTCACTATTATCATCTTACGAAATACGCCCACTGTTGGACATAAACCCAAGGTAGTAGCACTATTAAATTGATAGCAACTACTGATAGCCCTTGTCACCGACTGAAAAAAAATCGGTGATAAATATAAAAGGAATTAAAAATCATGTCAATTAATAATACCCTCTTCAAATTATATGTTGAGGTCGGCGCCACATACAATCAAGGTAAATAATTGAAATAAATATCTCAGCATGAACTTTTAATAAACGAACTTTTTTGAGCATGTTTTATTTGAAAACTATTTATTTATTTATTTATTTATATATTGCATTACAAGTGTGAGATGAAGTTACACATTGTACCTTGTTAAGGCGTTGCAATTAAATATGAATAGAGAAGGGCAGACATTTAGTTTTACTAACTAGGAATTATTTAATTACATTATAATGAAGACGTGATATTGTAAAGTGCCTAATTACATGGAAAATAAACAAATGGAATAAATTTTAATAAATTAAACAAGCGTCAATAAATAATATTAATATGAATGAATTAAACGAAATGTCAATAGATTAATTGGAATGCCAAAGAATAAAATGAAATGTCAAAGTATTAAAATCAAATTAAATTAAATTGTATTAAATTAATTAAACTAGATTAAATCTAATTAAGTCGTTAATAAAATATATAAGTCAATCGAATTATTAGATTTATTTCGAAAACGTGATACTACGAGTATTAAGCGCCTAATTAAGTAAATGGAAGTAAACAGATTGAGTAAAATTTTAATGAAGTAGATTGGACGTCAGTAAATAAAAATTAATATTGTACCCAAATGAATAATTAAATGTCAATCAAATTAATAGGATGTCAGTTGATTAAATGGAATGTCAATAAATTAAATGAAATGTCAATAAATTAAGTGAAATGTCTATAAAATAAATGAAATGTCAATAAATTAAATGAAATGTCAATAAATTAAATGAAATGTCAATTAATTATATGTAATGTCCATGTGTCAATATCGAATTAAAATTAAAATGAATTGTCAATAAATTAAATGAAATGTCAATAAATTAAATGAAATGTCAATAAATTATATGTAATGTCAATTTGTCAATAACGGATTAAAATTACATTAATTTCAAATAAATAAACTAAATTGAATCAATTTAAAATAAGTATTTTGTATATAAGTCAACATAAATTATTAATTAAAATTAAAATTAAGGCTTATTAAATTTATCACTAAGATATTCTTCTATAGTGTAATACATTTTTCCAAGGAGTAATTGCTTTACCATTTTTAAAAACTTTGGCTTACTTTTTTCGTTTTTTATATGTTCGGGTAATTTATTGTATATTTTTATAGACATAGAATACGTGCCTGATCTTTGTAGGGCTAGTTTACATAATATTTGCCTTAGATTATTTTTGTAGCGCTGAATATTATGATGGGGGATATCGCTCTCCTTGACATATAAATGTGAGTATGTTCGTACAAACTTGCACATTTCCAGAATATACATACATGGAAGGGAAAGTATGGACAATTCCGAAAAATGCGGCTTACAGCTGTCAGTTTGTTGGATGTTTGTAAGGATCCTGATACATTTTTTTTGGAGAATAAACAGGTCGTGCATATCTGTGCTATTTCCCCATAAGATCACGCCATAGTTGAGCCACGCATGAGCATATGCATAGTAAGCAGTGAGAGCAATATTTAAATTTGTAGATTTTTTGAGTTCTCTTAACGCATATGTAAATTGAGAGAGTTTTGTTTTAATTTTTTGGATATGAAATTTCGAATTTAAGTTTGAGTCAATTACTATGCCTAGCAATGTAAATGATGGTACACATTCTAATGCAATGTCATTATATGAAAAGTTAATGTCCAGTTTAGATTTTTGGTAAGGTCTAAATTGCATTATTTTAGTTTTAGAAAAGTTGATCTCCAAATTATGCTCATTCATCCAATTGACTATCTTTTTAATAACATTAAATATTTTGTCGTTTATGCCTATGCTATTCTCCACTGAAAACAACAATGAAAAATCATCTGCAAACATTACGCATGTCTCATCTACTATTTTGGGAAGGTCGTTAACATACAACAAAAAAAGTATACAGCCAAGAACACTTCCTTGCGGGATGGAACCACTCATTACCCGTTCTTCAGATATGACTGAGGTGACAAGCTGAGACACCTCGTCAACGCTCTCAATTTGCACACATTGCTTACGGTTGTTTAAAAAGGACCTAAACCATTCATATGCATAGCCTCGAACTCCTATTTCGTATAATTTATTTAAAAGAATATCGAATCTTACTCGTTCATATGCTTTTGTCATATCGAACAAAATACCGATCGCATATTTTTTATCATTTAATATTTTTAAAACTTGATTTATGTATTGAAATGCTGCATATACTGTGGACCTTCCTTTTCTGAATCCATTTTGGGAGTCATCAAATATTTTATACTTTTCGCAGAACGAATACAAACGCGCGAACATTGCTTTTTCAAATATCTTTGAAATGGTAGGTAAAAGCGCAATTGGTCGATAATTACTTGGGTCTGTCTTGGATTTGTTTTTATGAATTGGTTTTATTACTGCAGTTTTTAACTGATCTGGAAATATTCCCTCCGAAAAGGATTGATTTACTAGAATAGTTAGGGGAATAACTATTGCAGTTAAACCACAAACAGACATAAAAAGTACATTGTTACCCTAGGGGTGAAAGTAACTTATTTAGTCCCGAGACGGTGTTTGGCGCCCGAGCGTAGCGAGGGCACCAATAGTACGAGGGACTAAATAAGTCTTTAACCCGAGGTAAACACTGTGCTTTTCATTACGAATACGAGGAAAGTAAAAATAAAACAATGAATTAGCTAAAGAAAAAACGTGTTAATTTTATTTTACATAAATCAACAACTTCTGCTTTAGCAAGCTTCCTCTTATAAAATCGGGCGTTAACTCCATACCTGAATCAGATGGAACTCATTGTGTTAATTTTTAACACAATTTTATACAAATATAATTAACAGATAATACAAATGGAAAAAACAAATGAAGATCGCATTGCCGCTTTCCCGCTTATTTTGTTTTTTTTTTTCTGTGGCCGGCGAGCTATTTAGCCATTATTTTTCATTTTCATAATTTAAAACATGGTAAATATTTTGCCCATATCTGCTATTTTAAAGAAATAGTTGAAAATAAATTATAATAAAGTCATTTAAAAAATATATTCTTGAAATACCTAACATTGTTATTTCAATTTTACACCGCGCTGTAATTGAGTTGCTTGAGTGTAATTAAGTGTATTTGAGTGGAAACATGGATTTTCACAATAAAAAAGTGAAAAAAGAACTAGTTTCTTTTTTAAAATTTGACAGCAGCTGTCAGTTGAAAGTGATTCTCCCTAGGGCTGAAAAGTATTACTTTCAACCCGCTCCTCAGGCAACTTCAGACCTACTTTCAGAGTATGAGTAATGAAAAATTAATTTAATTTTTATATTATCTACCTGTCAAGGTAATTGTAAGTCTCACAAAATGTGAGTCAAGATGGTTGGTATAAGATAGAGACATTTTAATCGATGTCACCATCGATTAAAATATTATAAATAATATAAGTTATATTACACTCGCAAGTAATGAAAACTTTTCGACTACCTGTTTTTTACTGTGAGGTACTTGTAAGGACATTTTGTTGTGTAGTTATTTATATTTTATATACGCGGTTATTTTTTATCACCCCGAAAAATTAAAAAAAAACTAATTAAAAAATCTCTTAAAAATGCTGCTTTCAAATAGTGCAGCATTTTTTGTATAATTTAGAAAATTAATATAAATTTAAGTAGGTGAGTTATTTTTTTTATTCATATTTAAATCAATCTACTCATGTCGTGAAGCGTCCTTTAAATTTTCCTGGGTGATAAAAAAGTACCCCTGTATAATGGATCAATATTATTGTATTATAGAACACCTGTCATCATATGTCAATATGGCAGGTGTACCTAAGGTCCACTTGCAGCGATTTTGCTAAATCTCGATTTAACTAAAATTAGATTTGACCCGTAAAAAATGTCAAAATGTTAAATCTAGATAAAAACGTTGACATCCTAGTATTACCTAAATCTAGTTTTTATTTAAATCAAGATTTAGCAAAATTGCTACAAGTGGACCTTAATAGCATCATTTTTTCCTAAGAGCGGTACTTACATTTTTTACATCCATATACAGAATAGCACTTTCTTTGGTAATAATGTTATTTGTGAGTTTCAAGAATTCTTGGCACTCACAAAAACATATATTTGATGCAAACAAACAAAACAATATATTAGGTGCAAAATTCAACACGGTAGGCAAATATTCCACGAAATATAATGAAATAAAAAATCTTTATTATTCATTCAAAAATAAGCCGGCCGATATTGAATCCGCAATCGCGAGCATTTAAAGATGGAAAACTTATTATAGCAACGGCAGTAACAAGATTACAAATCCCACTTGAAATCTTCGCAGGATTCCTTCAGAAAACAATAAACGGTAGATCCCGGGCTGAAATCCCGCAATAATAAGACGCCGTGTGATTGATACAACAATGAAATCCCTCGTCGACACGGACATTTGCATTTTTATGGGCGCCGCCCTACCTCCCCGCCCTAGCGGCACAGAGTAAGAAAGTTACAGTCTTTTCATTGTATTCTATTTATACTTTGAATACTTTTTATCGTTCCGTATTCCCGCGCTTGTCGATACATAGTGCAATTTTTATTATTTTTCTATTGAATGTCAAGCGCGGTAGAAACGAATTTTGGAATAAGATAAGTGAGGATTACTAACGCTGTCTCGACCTATACCTATACTTACTTGTAATGTTTTTTTAATCAAAAATTGCTGCTTTTTTAATGGTATTATTGGGAAAGCTACTAAGCATATATTGGACTCTTCAAAAAAGATGTGGGTCATCTAACACCGCGTTGACCCAGTGTGGGTTGATGGGGAACGTCCGTCAATCGAAAAGATGTAACGGGAACGCCGTTTTATTTGGAATTTAAGTAGTTAATGGCATAGTTTGAAAATGACATCAAAGCAATGTTCCTGCGTGACGAGTCATGTTATGGATCAAAATTGGTTGGAAATTTTAATCAAGTCTATGGCCCACGTTGGGCGCCAATTGTCACCGTACCGTAGAGCCTAGTGAATAGCACTTCAGGTGTAATAAATAAACTTTGATTTTTATCATAATAATTCAGGAAACATTTTTTGGAACAATTTTCATAAAATTTTGAACTTGTATAGAAAATAATATTAAATTAAATCTTTTTGTTATTACCGAAACACCGTCCTAATAATCATCAAAAGATGCTAAAGTAATTAAATTAGAGCCCACTTGGAACAGGAACACCGCGAACAGATGACTTGGGTCTGACTTTGAATCCCTTAAACCCCCATCCAAGGGGAGTATTTGGAGATGACCCAAATCCTCCGTTTTAGCGGAGGCCCAGAAAATGCCAGACCTTATTTTATGACTAAGGCCAAAGTAAAAATCACTTTTTAAACGAATTGAGCATCACTTGTGATAAGTGAGTTTTGTGCAAGACACTTTTGATGTGTAGAATAATTTTGTAACTGCTGTGAATTCGCTAGGCTGTGTCCGCCCTGAGCAATGTGCTGACGGCCACATAACACGATATGTACTTCTCGTTCCCGCCTGGCGCAGAAGTATATTCCACATGGTCTATAGTGAAGATCTTGAAAATAATAGATATTTTATTTGAGTAGTGGTGTTCATTTAAAATCTAAATATTATTGTTATATACTTTACTTTAGTTAGTTTACTTATAATCTATGATTAAAATTGGCTTCAAAATGTAGAGTTTCGTGTTTTAGACAATGGTACATTTTTCCTTCAACCAAAAAGATTACTAGCTTTTGGCATCTGTTTAACGAATCTGTAATGTCAATGATTACATTACCAAAGTGTGAAATTTATTTATCAAATTCAGACGATAAAAATAATGTCGACTTCTACTTACTCCTGTAAATTTTAAATTTTTCTCATTATTGAACTAATAGATAGAGATAGAAATACTTTGTTTTGCTTAATATATAACACAAAGTATGACAGTAGATACACAAACAAAAAAAATGTGACCTTATCGCACTATCTACCAGACAACTTCAATGTGAAGGGTTAGGATTACATAAGCAAAAAAATTAAACTACCGATATTAAACGACCGATAGTTCGCCGATAGTTTAGTTTGAAGACAATTTGTGAAGCCCATCAAACTTTTTAGTAGGCCGATACTTAATCGCCATAATCTGCACACTTGCATACATTTTCATACAAATTAAGAAGCCTACCGAACTATCGGCCGATAAAAAGTCATTACTACCTTTAGACACCTGACAGACAAAGTAATAAGACCGTAATTTCAATAGACATATAATGTGTCTATTAAATGCAATCGCGTACACTTCATAAAGTTTTGATAATAGAACAATTAAAAAGTCGAACACAACAAATCTCTAAAACTTAAATCGTTAATGTTATAATTTATAGTTGTTTTTAATTGGAATTGTTGATTGATATTATTTGGAATTTTTATTTGGAATTGTTCATTGATTTATTTTTAATTTAAATTGTTGTTTGGACTACTTATGACATATTTAATATGGCTGTTTTTTGTATGCCCTACAAGGCCAAACATGTAAGGACAATGAAGAAACCTGACACCTGCATTTAATGTATACTCATGTTTGACAAAATAAAGAAATTTAGTTAAATGCTTAAGTGCGGCAAACCAATCTATAACACAACAACAATACGCTGCTAAACATTGCAAAAAACAAACAAAAGTTAACAAAACCAACACTAAGCCAGCGCTTTGTTGCAAAATAAAAACAAAATTAAACGCGGCCCCCGCTCAATCGGCATAGTTTCGGAAACCATCTGTCATATACATCACATATAAATCCCATTAGTTCAGTCGGGGTCGCATTGTGATGTTAATATGGACAGCAGTTGTTGAGCTAATGCGCGGATGATACGAGAGGCGACCGTCACGCCTCCAGCCGCGGTCTGGACTGATCGACCACATATTTTTTTTATACTCTCAACTAGGGGTGCAGGGGGCTCTGAATAGCACCTTGAGGGACCCGAATTAACCTCATCTGCACGCAGTACCAAGGGATGTAGCTTTGTCGTTCTACTCGCACCAGGCCAGCGTCATGAGAGACGGTCCAAATACATACCTTCTTCTAGAACCAATGCTACCTTCTTAGCTTTACCATAAGAATAACTAATACAGTATACTAGTTATTCTTATGGCTTTACCTCAATTGGCATACCTAAGCCAAGAAAATGTTCATTGTGTCTAAATTTATTGCTGACATGAGTTATCACTGATCATAAGCACTTTATTTAATACTATAGCTTTGCGCTCGCGACTTCGTCCGCGTTATTTTTATTTTCCCTTGGGAATTTTATATTTTCCCGTAGGAAAATTACTCTATGTCCTTCCCCTGGTCTCGAACTATCCCTGTACCAACTTTCATTAAAATCGGTTCAGTAGTTTCGAAGTCTATTCAAGAAAAACAAACAAACAAACAATCAAATCTTTCCTCTTTATAATATTAGTATAGATATAGAAATTACACAAATAAAATTACATAACAAATAAGACTGTGATATAACATGTTTCATTTTTCTAATTTCAACTCTGTGCAATAGTGATGTTACTTAACCTAACTTAATAAATACATACTTAAATATTATATTTATCAGGATACTACTCCTACGCCGAAGATGACTAACATAAATTTTGTATAAGTGATAAGACTGCTCTTTGTATTTATGCGTACGTTTCAACCCATATGCAACCCCCTGTTTGGCTCATCTCACCTGTCGGTAAGTGATGATAAGGCCGAAGGTGGAAGAGAGCTTCACCTGGACTCCTCAACAACTGAGGAACTGGCCATCTTACCTCTAATTGTCAACAATGGAGTTGGAACACAACAATGCTATTAACATTGTTATTATGGCGACAAACTTAGGTAAGACGTTGGAAGTTATCGAACCCCGGACCTCCCGGACAACACCCAGTGGTGTAAACCACTAAATCACAGAGGCGGTTAAAAATGTGAAGGATTGGAGCATTAGGCCACGCTGGCCAGACGTTAGTGTAGGATTTTATTTTTCGAGTTCTCCATCGCTTTTGAGTATTGTCACTACGGTAAGCTTACTTACGGCTAGGTTTCAGTAACTGGTTACGAAACAGTGAAAAAACTTTGGTTACGGTTACGAAACTTTGGTTACGAATGTGGTGAAAATGATTCTATAAATATGAGAATATGATTAGTGATAGATAATTGACATTAGCACCATACAAAATACGTCAAAATTCTATCCGTCAAAAATAAAATAAGTCAAAATACGTCAAAAAGTCCAGTAAACAAATCCTGCGACAGATAGAGGATATTGAAACTGATGTTAGTCGGCTGGGTTAGTCGGCTCTTGCGACAAACACGAGAAGAAAAAGGTAGCCGCACATATGTCCTAAATCCGTCACTGGACGGACAGTACAGTGCCTATTCACAATATAATTCAACAAGAATAAAAATATATATTTTGCTTGTTGAAACCTATAGTTTCTTTGTATCTTAACGAGCAGAATATATTCGTTCATAAACGAAAATTGCGTTTAACTACGAAATCCATATGCCAACTTTTACTTAACGTTTGCATTACATTAACATGGGGAATTCTTTCTTACGTTCTTCGTCAATACATCGTATGTGTAGTAATTTTAAAAAAAATCGAAAACCATTCCAGCGAATTTATAATTATGTAGCTTTTACTAAAAAGTAACATTACTCTAGCATAGAAATGCATTCGTACGTTCGCCAGTTGCCACGACATTTTCGTTATAAAATCAAAAAATTTCTTAAAACGTTTTCAAATTTCGTAACACGTTCAAACTACAAAATTCGTGTGTCACTAAAGGGCTCGCGTTACTTCAACAAGGAGATCACATATCTACGTCCCCCCCCGTTAGCACATCATTTGCGTGGCAATATCAGTGATCCCGCAATTTCGACGGCTGATCCCCGCGTCCGCGCATCAGCTGCGTCCCGCGAGGTGATTGATTTTAATGGCCCCACATTACTCGTAGCTTGCTATCGATCAAGAACAATATGTTTATGTGCGGAAAAGCAATGTGAAAAAATATATAAATACTTTACTGTACACCAGAAAAATAGATAGAGCAGTACAAAGAAATGTTAATGTACAGGGCGAACTTATCTCTATAAGAGATCTCTTCCAGCCAACCCAAGTAGGGTTGGCTGGAAGAGATTGGCACAGATAAAGGAAAAATTGCGATAACTGTAAATTTTTACTTTTATACCTACAGGTTTGTACGGAACCCTCGGTGCGCGAGTCCGATTCGCACTTGGCCGGATTTTATATGAATAAATTGGTACATATATATGAATACAGTCGCCTATAGCACATATGGATACATCGTGTGGGTACGTCCTGAAAGATTTGCAAATATAATAATGTCCTCCTAACCGATATTCGGTCACGGCGGCCAATCTCAACAGAGACTAGCCATCTGCGCAGGAAATATTATAGTGCACAAGTGACTGCGCAAACGCAAGTGCACTCTCTGTTCCTTCACTCGCCTAGTCCGATGGGACGGTTAGCCGACACGACCGGGGCGAGATTAGGCGAAGGACCCACTGTTTAACGTGCCTTCCGAAGCACGGAGGAGCTTGAGGTGTTTCGTAATTTGGTCACCCATCATAAGACTGACCACAGCCAACGTTGCTTAATCTTAGCAATCGTTCGCTGAGCGCACGCGCCATTGCGCCACCAAGCTCCTGCAAATATACAACCCCTACAATACTCCTAATGTAATCCTAACCTGTGTCATAAGATGTCAAGTCACAGTACCCAGCAATTTTACTGCCTGTCTTAGAATTAATTCCTTATAATTGAACTCGAATTAACTCGATATAATTTTATGTCCAAATTCCACGCCGAATTTCAACGGAAAAAGTGAGAGATCCTGTCTTTAAGGCGCATAGTGGTCCCAATGGCCTTGCGTCGATCGTCCCGCACTGATTACATAGGAGTGAGTGAGTGAGAGTGAGGGGAATATTTATGCAAACCTTTACGCGTAAGATGAATTATTTCAATTAAAAATTAATAAAGGCGCATAAGAAAAATCTTAAAAGACCATCCGCTAGAATATTGTTCACTTTATTTATTGAAATCGAAAGTATATGATTTAACCTAATATTTACGACGCGATTAGGTTTAAAGTTTTAAAATCGAGGCATGTTTGGGTCACATTTTAACCAAGTTTTAATTAATTTATCAAAAAATTAAAAGACCATCCTCTAAAGAATGCGTTGAATAATAACATATCTTTTTTAAAGATTTTTTTATTCAATATTTATGAAGAGAACGGTTTTTTCTGCAGTGATTTTTTTATGATTGACCCTACTATGCGTCTTAATATAGAATTTCACAAGTTGACAGGCACCTCGTACAAAAAATCTACTTCGCCTCCTTGCTCGATTAACATCGGCGTTCGTGGCATCGACGAGCTAATTTATAGGCTATAAATAAGGCTATCGCGGGCGTTCTCGCTACCTACCCCTAAAAATGTGCAGTTAACACGCGCCAATCAATTAGGGCCGTGAACGCCCACGAGGGGCGCTAGCACCTTGACAAGCTTATACATAAACGTTGGATTTCTATACAGGGTGTATCGAGAACCAACGTTCCATTAGAAGTGGAGATTTTGTCGGAAAACTATTGGGGGCGAATCAAGTCATTTTTTTTTTCATACCAACAAACTATAGAATTTTTTGATCTTAAGTGTCGACAGCCCTATATCAGCGTACTTTGTTTTTTGTTACATTTCTTCATTTCTTTTGTGTTAATTGCATAGTCAGCTGGACTATGGTTGTCAATTGAAAGTTTTTGCATTCGGTTTAAAGTCGATTAACGCGGAACGTATTAGGTTTCCAGACCTAGGAGGAGTCCAGGTGAAGCTCGCTTTCTCCTTTGGCCTTATCGTCACTTACTATCAGGCGAGAAGAAAGTCAAGAGCTTCCCTGACGTATGTAAAAAGTTCGTTTTTGTTTTATAGGTATTAGTTTCAAATTGCGTATTATTTGACATACTCATCTTTTTTCGGTGCTGCTGTTAGCTACTGCAATGAAATTCGCTTAAAGACCTAACCACTCTCGTTAACTTAAAGCGAAATCGATAAAATGTAAACAAAGGCTGTCTACATAATTACGCCGAACACAACACTAATTGACCCCACAAAACATCAGAAGCGAATAAAGCTCACGTATTCGACTAATGATCGTCGATTAACGTCTGCCAGCCACTGTCATCGAAACAATCGCTTGATTGCCCGCCGCCTCCGGCAAAAATCGACCTTACCGCCTTCAAACTCGGTTCAATCCCGGAAACACACAGCTCGTACGCCGGTTGCGGTATATGGAAATACCGTAGATGTCTGTCGAATAGATTCAGCTCGGAATTTAGGCGGATATCTGTCGTCGAGTGTCAATAGATGAATAAACATATCGGTTCGAGCGATTACGTGCACTGTCAAATTGCTATCGGAAATTTTTAAATTTATTTGTGGATCGATGACAGGCTCGCGTCTGGATTGTGGTTGCATCGACAAATATTTGGTGAATCGATTCGCGCTAATTGATTCGATTAGAATTATCTGTTTTTCGTGCGAACGGCAAAGGGAAAGAATTTTATCCCACTAAGTTTTAGCATAAAATGCATGTGGCAAAAGTAAGAATGCTTATTTTATACCCATTCTCCCTATAAAAAGCTTATTTGATTCACTGAAAACAGTGAATAAAAAGCACTTTTAATCACTATTTTGGTGTTTGAATTTAGAACACACCGATATATTCCACCTCCATCCTCTGCTGTACAACCTACTTGCACAAAAAATACTCGATGTAAAATAGAAATAGACAATTTTCGCTTAAATCTTTTTTTTTCTCGTAGTCATGGTATAAAGTATAGTTTTTTTTTTTTTTTTTTTATGTAAGGCCCGGCAAATGACCTCCTCCCGCCTGATGTTAAGCGGTGAAAGAGGCCCAAATGAGTTGACAGATAGAGTAGGGACGACATCCACTATCCTACCTGCCCGCCCCTTGCCGGCCTAAAAGATGCTTTTTCACACCTCTTTTGAAGGAACCCATGTTGTAGGATGGAGGAAACACGTGCGCAGGTAGAGAATTCCAAGTATGGGATGAACGACAGAAGAAGGAATCTTGGAATTTCTTGGTACGGTGTGAAAAGGAGGAGGTATGCAACTCTTGAATGAAACGGATTTATACCGAGGGCCATGAATGACTCGCGTCGCTCAGGATTCGTCTCGTTAGCATCCTTCACTTGCACGTGATTCATCTATGGCCCTCGCTTTAAATCCGTCCTTTATTTACTAGTTGCATAATATACTATTTTACCATTGACACTCGACAAAGGGCTCGTGATTCTTCAAAAACAGTGAATAAAACGCTCTTTGTTTCATTGAGTGAATAAAAAAATTTAATTTGGAACATGCGCGAATATACGGATTATAGTAAGAAAAAGGAAAACGTGCAAAGAGGTTGCCCACTCTCGCTATAAAAACGTACTAAAAACCACCAAAACGTAATAACTGGCTGTATGGAATATGCCTCAATTTAAAATTTTAAGAGTAATTATTTTCTCGCAGCCAATTATAAAAGTAGAGTACCTAACACGTGACAAAAAAATCATCTCGGCTCTTGTATCCCTTAATCCGCTCAGGATTCTATTTTAGAATCCTTCGCTCCTCTCGGGATACAACTTAGTGCCTCGAAAAGAAGTCACCTTTTTCACTTGTTGGGTAACCTACTATTAACTCCAATTTTTTTTTATCATCAATCATGCACAATGACTAATGTAGTTAGTGATAGTTATATATACGAGTATGTATTATTTTTAACCCATTATGACTTCGCGTAAAATTTACAGTATAACTAAATTAAAATGAAATTGTAACTAAGGCCCGATTTCACCAACAGGAACGCAAAACTAGAATTAATATACCGTGGATAAATGTATACTCTACATAATATTCTCGGATAACCCATTTTACATTTCACTACATTTGGTTTCACTATTCTTCCAAATAGTTTTATTTTATCTATGTGAACGAATGAATGATAATGCTGCGAAATTAAATAGTACATTCTCTCCGTAAATCACATAGCCTATAAGCTGTTTTTTTTAAACTAGTAGGATTATACGTCAGTTGCGACAACTGTCACTTTAGACAGCTTGCCAATCAGCTGTTCATTAGACGGCATCTTTCTTATTTATCCTAGTACTAAATCTGTTATACCGTCAAATTCGACGGTATAAAACCTATTCTCAGATAACGGCTTTATTCTAAGCACAAGTATTTGGTGAAATTAAAATTGACCTATCTGAGAGTAACTCATGACTTTATCCTTGGTATAAAACTTATCTGACTTTGGTGAAATCGGGCCTCAGTTAGCTACAATCATTGTTCAATGTTCAACACAGCTACTTCGAAATATAAAGGTTGTCGTTATAGACAATCAGCTTAAGTGCTAGATTAATAGAACCTACAAACTGAGACTGGAGATATTGTAAAATATTGGGTAAACATTAACCGAAAATAGTATTGAAGCTGATATATTTGTATCTTGGGGTTTTGAAGATATTTGTATCTTGTTATTTGGGTTCAATATTAGTTGAAAAGTCCATGTCCAAAGTCCAAAGACTGAACACAATTTCATTAAAGTTAAGAAGAATTGTTGTTATAAATAGAATGTCTTTATCCTTACATATAAAGTCCCCCGCCGCGTCTGTCTGTCTGTACGCGATAAACTCAAAAACTACTGCACCGATTTTCAAGCGGTTTTCACCACTCGATAGCATGATTCTCGAAGAAGGTTTTAGTATATAATTTGTTAAGTTTTTGTATTTATTTCTGTGTACATTAACGATATTTGTTGAAGATGTCGGGAAAAAATAAATTAAGGCGAAACGTAGTTCGCGGGCTAGCTGTGCCCGCGAACTACGTTTCGTTATAAATTTCGTTATCTTGTTATAAAACATTAATTTCACTCGTTACACTTGAAACTTTATTATATTTAAGTTATTGCGACCGGTTTCGATCGCATCGTCAGGCAATTGCCTAACGATGATGTATCGGACTAGTGTTTTAAGAACAAGATACCATGGAGTTCCATCAAGAAATTTACAAAACAAAGCTTTAAGAATGTCTTTAAATGAGCCTCGAAATTACTCGAAATACCTTAGGTAAGTACTCTTTCGAAGAGTTGTAAAAGTTACCATTTAGATAGATCTAATTTACATAAGCTATACAAGGCGTATACTATTCTTTACTGTAAACCCACATATTAAGGTCCTATTTTGTCGTCAAACAACGTAGAGACGTGTCATACACATGTTGCGCGACACGTGGCGTCATAATTAAGCTACCCCCTCTAGGCTCTACGCACTTGCTTTTGTCTATATGTTATTGCTCAAAACACACTGAATAATTTATATTTACATGAAACAAATATTTTTTTTAATGTCGATTGTGAAGTTATAAATTAAAAAGAAATTTATATATACTCGTAGGATCTGTTAAGAACTACCTGTGTCCTAGCAATATCAAATTCTACTAATAGACTATATTAGACTGCATGAAAATTAGGTTGCTTGTATGAAAAATAATTTCTAATCTTGTGTTCTTTCTTTCTTGTATTTTACACGTATATTCCTACTACAGCAGAATATTTTATGCTTAAGCATTTGGTGTTCGTGATATATTAAATTTTCATCAAACCCTTTGTTTCAACAAGTTAAGCTATAAGGGACTTGCCGATATGATTTTGAATATGACAGAAACTACGAAATATGCAAAATTTCATAAAAAATGTAGAAAAATTGAAATTTAAGGACAATAATAAATAATGACCTGCTCCAGCTGCGTCCACTGCTCGCTTTTGAAAGCTTTTCCTAGAAAACTGTTTTCCATACGACGACGATATTGACTGAACGCCACGCAGCTTTTTAATAGAGATATTTATAATAAAATATATTATATTTTATTATAAATGTGTCTATTAAAAAGCGCTATCGCCACGTTGTTCATCCTCTACACCTTTCTTCCTTTGACTGGAAGAGATCTCTGTACGCGACAAGTCCGCCTTTTGTATAAATGTCTTATATTTAAAATGTGTTTAATGTTTTTAATTTATATATTGCTTGTTTTTATAATAAAGATTTAATACAATACAATACAGCCACCCGGGCGGGACTCAGGACCAACTCGATCACACAACTAGTTGTGCGATCATTTTATAATGATAATGATAATTTATTTGTCATAACATGGGTGTATAAGCAATGATATTACATAAATTGTATAGTATCACCATGTTTCACAATTTGGCATACAAATATTTATTTTGAAATAATTTTAAAGAATTGGCAAAGTGCAATAAATTAATATAAATGTCAAAGTTGATAAAATAGGTACAATTTATAAGTCAATTTGACGTGTCTGAATTTAAATGTTGACTACAATTCACTTATACGAGTATATTTGAGGCAATAAATAAAAAAAAAACTATTAATTAGTATGTCACAAGCTAAAAATGTACAATTAATAAATCAATTAATTAGGTACATAGAAAAATAAAATTACGCCAATAAAAAATCTTACAATACTCTAATATACAATATAAATTCTGTAGTTCGATAACGATGGATCTGTGGCACAACCAGTTGTCTTACGAAAAAAACCTCTCATTATGTCACTATGCCGAATGGGATTACCACAAATCATTGGTGAAGAGAATTAATCTGAGTGATTTCGAGTAGTTAGGGCAATGAAACATGGGGTTTTAGTGGGTAGGCCTGGCATTCTGCCGGGAGATCCCCACACACGCTCGCCATCTAGCCAACGGAGGGTACCGTGCGGTTACGCATTTCCCCCCGAGAAAAAAAAGGGCAAAGAAGCATAATTCAGAAAGTTAATTCTATAATCAAAGATATAACGAGTTATTCCGAATCTTCTGACATTAGTTTTAAGTGAGCAAGGCAGCTTATGGACGTCATCTAGTCAACTGGATTTTAAATTAAAAAAAAACCAAAGCTCTTAACTCTCTTGTCATAAAATGAAATGAAAATAATTTTATTTCTTGAGAAAGCATATACTTGATAACGTTAAATTAATACCACTCGTATGCAACGCTAACTTCCCTGATAAGAATGAACCAGAAACTCGAAAGTTTCTCTTAATAAATAAAAGTTGCATTAGTACATATTTCAAGAATAAATTAAAAACATGCTGGGAACTATGAACAAGGGCCTAATTTTTCAGATTTATATTAATTGAGTTGATTAAATTAAAAAGAAATTGGAAAAAGCCTGTCACACAGCTAAGCTGAGCATACAAATTATACTCATTAGGATAATACGTTACTTTGTAGTACGCTTTAGCATACAATTGTTGGTTATTTTTTATTTATTTAGTAATGGGTAAGTATTTTTATCTGATATCAATCTTGTTGTAAAAGCGAATACCCTTGAACGAATTCCGTCATTTGGATTCTAAAAGCCCTGCATGGATCATTAATTTACATGAATTACACTATCGTACTCTAAATCTATATTCCATTCAGATACGTTATCTTCAAAACGTGTTAACGAAACGATCAATCAACAAAAACGCGTCTATCTCGCTGCGTCACACTGCAATTCACCACGCAGTGATCGCAAATCATATTCAAATCGCCGTCGGGAGAACTAAATAACAGGGAAAAAATTAAAAAACTCAACTCTCCGCCACCCATAGGAGGTCTGTTTTATCGGAACACATTAAAATTAAATTATAGTGCCATCCATCAAAATAATTTAATATGCTCCAGTGCTGCCCTCCTCAACCCTCGAATCAATAGTCATCTACATGAGTTTAAACTGTAGTTTATCTTATCTACGGTGTCATTAGGGCGGCACACGCTCCGTTTGGCGTTTAATGTTGGTGTACATAAAGTTTTTATTAATCTCAGCAACGATGTGAAATTGCATGTAATTATTTAGATCACAACAATTGGTAACGTGATTGTAAATCGGATATCGTAGAAATACTTTTTTCTTTTAAATTTGTGGATTAATGTGTCGCATCAGGATAATGATTGCATCGACAAATATTTGGTGAATAGATTCGTGCTAATTCAATTATAATGTTCTTCATGCATACAAAAATAAATAATTTTGCAAAATGTGTGAAAAAAAACCACTGCGGACCATACCACTGGCCATACCCCTGGGGGTAGGGTGGGACTTAACCATACGAGATGTGACCTAATACATGAATATGAAACTCCTTGCACAAGTTTATGTGATTTTTCGAATATTTTAATGCGAATTCTTTTGTTTCTTTTTCTCAATATTTTTATTTTATCGTCGGTATTTTGTTGAATTAAATGAATATATAATCCAAATGAAGGCATAGGTATGGTGGATCCGGAGGAGGAAGAAAAATTATTGAATGAACACCTACTTACATCGTTTGTTACGTGATTGTGAAGAAATGTTTTTTTATGGTGAGAGAAAAAAAAAGCAGGTCTAGTTGAAGTACCAAAAACCGACACAGAAGCTAGAAAAATCACATAGAATTCGTCTTCATTCATCACATACTTCAATTCATAATATTAACGTTTTCTGTCAAATAGTTTATGTTGAAAACATGTTTCAACATAAACTATTTGACAGAAAACAAGCCCTAAGAGCAGAGCCTGCATAACCACCTAATATAGAGTTCGTGTGAGAACAACGATGTCCCAGCTAATTCGATGCAGTTTTACTGCTCCCATAAAAGGAATGATAACGATACACTCAGATTTGCATTTTAAGTACCCGAGAAGGAATTATGATATGCAATAAGCGGGCGCGTTGTTATGACGGCTGTATATCAAGTGCTACAATAGCTGTAAAGTTATAAAGCTCCGCGTCGGTGACGAACGGGTGCTATAGATGTAGATGTTTTGGGAGTGTTAGACGCTCTACTAATTGATGGGACTGGCGATATTGAAAGATTTATACGAAAGATTATTGAAGATGATGAAGTGAAGAATTTTGAAGATGATATTGATTACAAATCAGTTCAAAATATAAATGATTAGCATCACGTGCGTAGAAATGCATAAATAAGTTACCTTAATCATTGATTAAGTGACAAATTTTAATATTTCGCAACGAGAATTTATGAACGCATCACATCTGTTCTCTTCGATGAGTTAGCTAATAATAAGTAATAACGCCAAAAGTTTAATAATCGTATTAATATTTCATGAATTAAGGGAAACATTTAATGGCAGTTGCAAAAATTACTTTTAGAGAAAAATCTGAACTAAAGTTGAATAATCAATATTGTGAAATTAAAGTAACAATAGATGCTCTTATTAATGGGACTGGCGATATTTAAAGATTTATACGAAAGATTATTGAAGATGAAGTGAAGAATTTTGAAAATGATTGATTGAAAATCAGTCCAAAATATAAATGATTAGCAACGCGTGTGAAGAAATGTATAAATAAGTTACCTTAATCATTAATTAAATGATAAATTTTAATATCTCAATCAATGACAATGTATAAACGCATCACATCTGTTCTCTTCGATAAGTTACCAAATATGTAATAGCGCCAAAATTTAAATAATCGTATTATATTTTTATTTCGTGAAATAAGGGATATTTCATGAAATACTCGTTTTAATATGATTAATGGAAATTGCAAAAAAAATACTACTTAATAGTGAAAAATTTGAACTAAAGTCGAAGAATCAATATTTTAATGAAATTAAAGAAACATTACAGAACAATATAACAAAGATCGTTTTACCCACAGAACCGCCTTACAAATGGATACCAACTCCATCGGCAAATGAAAATCAATTCATAAATTGTAGCCATCATTACGAGATGAGCTCATAATAAGAGAGTATTATTTAATTTTCCGTAAAATAGCGCTTATTGAATAAACAATCGTCAGTCAACGATTAATTTCATTATGCATTCCCGATGCACCGCCGGCGCCGGTGCGAGTCACATGTGTAAACACTGCACCCTCCCTTTAATCATCCGTGGGGATTAATTTTATTGAATGCCAAATGAGCTATGACAAGGGAATCAAACAGTCCCCTGCTGCGCTCAGCGCTAACTTTATTTTCTGCGCCACAAAGCTTAATCTCCTTCGAAATGCGTCGCTAGTTCGTTGGTGCAGTAATTACCCTCTGTACATTGGCTTTTGAGCCCAATTTGTGAATGGGAGTACTCATTTGTTCAGGCAGTTAGTTAGCCATAAAGGATTACAGTGGCGCTCCTAAATGGTGTGCGATTGTGCGTAATATGCTGAATTTAGGTTAAACATTAAGCGATCCACTAGGTTTGTCTATTTAGTGGTGATCTGTTAGAAACTCTAGCTTTGTTGCGTTCAACATTCCAGCGAAGTTTGTAAATTGGGTGAAATCACTTAATATGTATAATTTGCATAATTTTGCAATAGTAAGTTACTCAATAAATCAAAACCTACATTTTCAAGTAATAATAAGATAAAAATTATTGCTGAAATGAGATCAGTTTCTATAAGTTTTATTTATTTGTAGATTCGTCAATCTTATGATATTTTCCAGGTTTCTCTCTGCTGTCTGAAAAGCAAATTGCTTAGCAATTACGCATTATTACAAGATTTTAATTTCATGAAAAGTAGCTAGCTAACCTTCTCCTAAATTACTGCCTATGATTCAGAAAAATAACTATTCGGGAAATATACCAAAAATGACACAAGGTCACTAACCCAAAATTGTAAGCTACTTGGACGATATTCTCATTTCATCTAACGACTTCAAAATACATTCTTTGCACATCATCATACGCATTCGCGCAAAGTAATAAAATCTTTTAACGCCTGTCTCATCCAACGAACTCATCGCAACGCTTATTTTGTGACTGGCGCAACTGTTCGTCCGATGTTTGATACATTAATCACATTGTGTCCACATGATTTGGTGCGCGAACTTTCACTATAGCCTATACACAGAAACGATGCCGTTACGGAGTTTGCGCGGTTCATTGAGTTCAATTTGAAGGAATTATTGATGCAGTTTTTTAGTGTCTTCTTCACCCGTAAGAATTTGATATAACGAGTTCAGGATGTTACTGGCTTATGACATTTGAAAATATACAAATCAAATCACATTGTTGATGGTCCAAATTACTATTTTTAAACCGTTCAAATTTATAGCCTTATTCGTGAAAATATTTAAGTTATATTTAAGTTAAAGCAGCGTCAATCTCACTTTCAATCTCATTGCTAAAAAGGACATTGAAAGTGACAGCAACATTGTTTAACTTTCAAACATTGTTAAAATATTTTTATAATAATAATAATAATAAATCTTTATTTCAGGCAAAAAACCATAAACAACACAATACAATACAATATGAATAAAGCCGTCAGTGTTAAATAAATGCATACCTAGCTATATTATTTATTGCTATATTATTGCTTGAGTTTAAAGATCAACTTATAGTTGAGTTTAAAGATAAATTACCCTGATAAATCCTTATCCACGGGTTCAAACTAGTTTAGAAACATGATTATATATTCTCCATGTTAATGCGACTCTCACTTGGAGTCGTTCAGCACAGCCAAATTGAACAGTTGCCCCTTAATGGTACGTATCACTTACTGTAATATAATTTGGACCCCTGCTTTAACGCAGCCATGATCTACGATCTGGGACAATGAGGAGGGTGATGATGCCTTCTGACGTGGTCTTTTCACTAAAAGCGTTTTTCAAGTTTGATTAGTAACGCATCATTAAGTCGGGAGTAATAATTACGAATAACATCTTATACAATCGTATTCTCTGTATCTTTATGTTGTGAGGAGATCGGTGGTGTATTGGCTTGTGCGCTCGGCTGAGATTGTTAAAGTTAAGTAATGTGCGCTCTGGCCAGCGACAGAATAGGTGATCAAAAATGTGGAACATTAAGGCTCCTACGTGCTTCGGATAGCATGTCAAGGAGCGAAATCCTGTACCTGATCTATTAACTGTCTCATGAGATAATACTTAACGCAAAGTAAGTAGATATCTTTATATCACAGATTTATGGCAGATTGTAGTGAAGGAGCAACGATGAAATTAAAAAATACAATTTAATCGTACTCATTTGTAAATCGTCACATAAATTGAAGTATTAAATAAATACAAGTAGAAACAGAAACCAATACAAAGGGCATCAAACGCTATTCAGTTATAACGACTCTAACAGTCAACTTGAAAATTGGCAGCGGAATGCAACAGAAAATTCAATAACCTTTAGCCATGGCGAAATATCTAAACAGCCGTGACCACAGGGGTAGCGATCCGTGGACCACCCCGTGCCCTCGCTTAGCGGCCATTAGCAGGGGACGCCGCGTCACACCCTAATTAGTTTAAAATAAAATTGTGTCTTTTTACGCCTATTTCGCCCGTGCGGTTTAATTGAAAGAATAAAATTGCTAGTCGAACTGTGTTTTAATTCTATTTTTGTTTCTCGTTTATTTTCGATTTATACAATATTTGTAATGACACTTTACGAAGTGATGTTATAAATGGCACAGTGGATATAAGCAATATTATTCACAATAAAACATTTGTTAATGTTATTTGGTACATACACGTATTGCAACATAAATAGATAGACACGATGAGGAATTTATAATGGTGTTATTTTTGTTTATACGGAGGAGATTTAATTTAAAAATGTAAATCCTTAATTTGGCTGTTAATTTTGGATTTTGTCATAACAAAATAAAAAAATATTCTGTTACAAGCGGTTTCAATATCCTATCTATCTCTAGATTTGTGTTCTGGATATAGAATTTTGACGTATTTGTATGAAACTAATGTCAAACACCTATCCAAACCAAATCCACAGATAGAATTTTGGAGCCAGCCGTTAGCTGTTAGTCAGTAAGGTTCCCACGAAACGTAACGTTGTAGATGTTAAATTGAAACTCATTGATAGAAGTGACTCACTAGTCCCACTACCGACACGGAGGCTAGGCTACAAAACAAAACAAAACTAGACACGTCCACATGTTGCCTAATCCGCGCAATAGAGCGGGCCGTTTGATTGCGCCGCGCCCGGCTAAGTGATTGACTTTTCAATCTTTCTAATCGGATTACTTACCGAGATCGGCAGGAACCCTACTCGTCGGGCGTAAGTCAATCGAGCGAACTTTATTAAATATTGTTTCACGTGCTTGATCATTACATTGTTCATTCCACTTTTGAACCGTCACGAGTTATACTACAGTATAAATCGTTATAAGCCTTAACTGCTGAAAATATGGAAGGTTTTATGGAAACGTGTGAACAAAATGAAGGTCCCCGTAAAATAATGTACTGACTAGTCAATTTAATTCGTTTTAATGTCTAATGCCCGGTTTCTATATTCAAAAAACGATCCGTTTTTGCTACGGGCAGTTATATTTTCCATAGAATAAATGTCAAAATTTAACTGTCCGTAGCAAAAACGAATCGTTTTTTGAATATAGAAACTGGGCATAAGTGAGGATATTTGTCAAATGCAGCCCTATTATTAATTAATTGTTCACGAACGTTTGTTTTGTGTGTCACATTATTTTAAAATCTGCGCATTTTTATTAAAACCAATGCCCGGTTTCATCCTCCAAACCTGAACACAGCAATTCAAGCATCGCTACTCAGCGGCAGAAATAGGTTGGATAGAGGTACCCATACAGACGAATCTGGTACAAAATCTCCCTATGGCAAAATCATTTTTCGTTTACTATAATCGAACACTATTGATGTGCAGTGAGAACACCGGGGGATTTAAGTGGGTAGGAGGGCCCTACACACGCTCGTCGTCTAGCCAACGGCGGGTACGGTGCGGTTACGCGTTTCCCCCCGAAAAGAAGGATCACCGGTGCAACTTCTGAGTAGTACAATTACATTTTCTGTGTAGTAATAGGTACGAGTATCTATACCTGTAGGTTCAAATTCAATATCTTTTATTCAAATTGGATTGTTACAATCTCTTTTGAACGTCAAAGCAGCTACGCCATTGGTTCACAAGTCTACGGCGGGAGACCTCGTACTGGAAACTCTGGAAAGAACCAGCAAGAAAACCAGCAAGCTAATTTTTGCTACCTGTATTGTTACAGAGGCGTCAATTGGAAGCTGATCTCACTGCAGAAGTTTGAGCTCAACTTCCACTAGATTAGATGTGTCAGTTTTCTTTTTACTGTGTCATTGCCAAATACAACTATATTTATTTAAATAAATAGTTATACACAACAACACGATTCATTATCTTCAAATTGACACCAGGCATTGGCATCGTTCAAATAATCGTTGATTTTATAGTAACCTTTACTCATAAGAGTCTTTACATGCGCTTTAAACTTATGAAAAGGCAAGTTAGTAACACTTTGTGGAAGCTTATTATAAAAGGTTATACATTTCCCCATAAACGAGCCTCTAGTTTTTTCAAGCCTGTACAATAAGGCGGTACTTTTAAGAAAACGACTGAAGTAATACTGTAAGTTGATCGTTCAAATTTTACTCACCTTAACTTGTGATTCGGTCATGCCGAGCGCGTACGCGAGCTTCGCCCTCTCAGGGCCTGCCAGGTACTTCGTCTGCTCGAAGGTCTTCTCCAGCGCGAAGATCTGCTGCCCGCTGAACGTGGGCCGCGTGTGTTTCTTCTTGCCGTCCTTGTCGATGCCCCCCGCCTGAGCTGCGCACGCGCTTAGCGCTCCATTGCTCACTGTAACAAAACACAATGTTATATTTGTTATTGAGTAGGTAAATAGCATTACTGAGGAGCATTTGAGGAGCTTGGTGGCGCATTGGCGCGTGCGCTCAGCGAACGATTGCTAAGGTTAAGCTACGTTAGCTGTGGTCAGTCCTATGATGGGTACCAAAACGCGAAACATCTCTCCGTATTTCAGAAGGCACGCTAAACAGTGGGTCTTGCGCCTGCTGATCTCGCCCCGGTCGTGTAGGCTAATCGTCCTGTCAGACTAGACGAGTGAAGGAACAGAGAGTGCACTTGCGTTTGCGTAGTCACTTGTACATTAAAACATCTCCTGCGCAGATGGCTAGTCTCTGTTGAGATTGGCCGTCGTGACCGAATATCGGTTAGTAGGACATTATTATTATTAAATAGCTAAACTTCCGACAAAGATATGTAAGTAAACCCAACGAGAATTGGAGCGAAAGCGACAACATTCTGAAGATGCCAAGTGGAGTGGCGACGCATCGAATCTAAATATTAGCATGTTGGTAATAAGTGATATTCCTTTGTCGTGTGCGATTGTGGGAGGGTGGGCGGTGCATCATTGGCCTGCGTAGTTAGTACCAATTACTGATTTTTTATATATACTGCTCATTAACAATTAGCAATGGACTTCAGAAAAATAAGGCCTGACACCATTAATAATAGTATAGATATTTTTATACAATAGCCCTTCTAATTGATTTACGGCCAATCTCAACAGAGACGTCGGCGTGGGAGATATTATAGTATACAAATGTCTGCTGTGCCTTCGCTCTCATAATCCAACGGATGGTTAATCGAAACGATCAGAACGAAACTCGAGATGTATCACATTTTTGGTCATCCATCATAGGCTTGAACACTACCGACGTTGCTTCACTTAAGCAATTGATAGCTGAACGCACACGTCAATACACCACCAAGCCTCTCAGGGGCGGTTAAAAGCATACGGCCAAGTGATATTCAATGGCTACCATGGTCTAAAGACGCTTACTACTATAGTATCATACGATAGTTCAGTCACGCTCGGGAACCCAATATAACGATGTTAGCCGTCTGTGTGTATATTAGGGATACTTCTAGTGAGTTGATAATTACAGACCCTCTGAATTGCAATTTTAATCAAAATTCTAATTTTAAACCTAGGTATAACATTTACATATAATTTGACATCTTACAGCTGTAAGGTGTTGTCAAAATGTATGCATGGGAATGAAAAAGTTAAATAACATTATAAAAAGTGCGATTGTCCCTCAGTACTTATGCCTCTCATAGTACCTTATTCGATCCGCTTAGGTTATATATTATTTTAAACTTTAAATTTTAAACTGTGTCTTTGTAGTCGCTTTTTTTGTAAAATATTTTTTTATTATTAGGTATATAAAATATATGATTACTTAAAAACAATCATTTGTAAAACTTGACAAAACAATTTGCACGTTGACAACTTCAACAGAGTATGTAGAGCCATAGAACTTTAAGAACTTGTGTCACCATTTTCTAGCAACTATAGATATCTTTCTTTCTTCCTGCTATCCATTAGAACACGAGCACTCATTCTTGATATGGTACTACTTAATACAGATACATGGTAGAATAAGTATATTCTTAATAACTTCCGCTAGTTGAGATAAATAGGGATATAAAGTGTCCAAAGTTTATTTCCCTACCACTTACTGTCCACTATTATCAAAGGTTAATGCTTATCTCAAAGCCCGAGATTGAAGTTCCCAGTACTTAGAAGAGTAATACACTGATTGCAACTGCAAGTTCATACTTGCTCCGAGAACATCCATGAAACTAGCGCGTGTAAGATTCTTACAAAACTTCGAGACTTAAACACTGAAAACGACACCTATTTTTCTTGTGCATTACAAACTTGCCTTAGCACAAAACAAGTTCCGTTATAAAGGAAAGCGGCACGTCTTGTTCCAGCTTCCCGCGCCCCTCATGTCGACGGTTTTATCATTATTTCCATTTCATTTTTTCTCTCCTCCCCTCCCCTCTCTCCCCAGAGAGCTGCCGTCGCCCATGTCGGCGTCGCTTCATCAAAACATTCGCTGAAAATACAGCAATTGAAAACAATGACCCCTGGTTTTGGGTTTACTTGGCATTTCATTTCATCAATGCTTCATTGGATTTTTTGTGGCTGTATTTTCTTGAAAAATGCTTCATTTGATGTTATTTCAATTTCTTGTTTTAACTCGAATCAAGTTGAATAAAAGTAGATTGAAAATTATGGTATCCAATTTGTATTGAGATAGAATCGAATGAAGCGGATCATATAATAATGATTGAACTTCCCTTGAGAAGTTCCTTTGAGTATCTAATATATTGGTGGTTGGTGGATACTAAACAATAATTATAGGTATTCAAGAGTATGTAATATACTAAAAACTAGAAACTTACTATGGGTTTTTCGTAGCTCAGTTCCAGGTAAAACACAGATATTACTTTTTAAAGTGGATACAAAGCAACAAAAAAAAATCGGGACAGGTTTACTACCTACAGGAAGTGTGGCGGCAAAAAGTGCTGAAAAGAATGGAGCGTAGTTTAATGCGTTTACACTTATTTTTCTCTAATTGTCGTGAATCCTTTTTATTGTCTGAGTGGCTGAAAGCTAAGCACGGTATTTTCGAAAGACATATAAATAAATAATGAAATGTCTTAAGTCTAAAATATTCAATTTATAATAATGAATGTCTTACTATATCAAAACAATTAATTTATCTATCGTAAGATTTGAAAAAAAAATCCGTATATATTTTTATATATTTCAACGCTGCTAGTTTGTTATAAACAAAGTATACCTATTGCGATAAATAACGGTCATTCCCGTGAAAGCTATTAATATTTATACACAGCGGACGATATGTTTCTCGAGGTCAAAAGAAATATTTCTTATTGCATTTGCATACGGTAAGAGAACTCATTTTGATTTGTTATCAGTATCAAGTAACATTAGGCCCTATCGTATGAATTTAGAAGGATAACATGATAAATATTTATATTGTTTTTTTTTGTGAAAACAGCCAACAAGATACATAATTTTGTTATAAGTAATTAGTATAAATTATTCATTTTATTATACAGGCATAGAAAAGCACAGTTCAAATAAGTCCGATTAAAAATAATATAGATAGATATTTTACCAATATATTAGATAGTAGTTTCAAAACATTCTGCGTCTAAGAATAAACTTATTTTATCAAATTATCTAAGGCAATCATACATTTTAAAAATAGTACAAGATAATTATATGTATATAACTGTATGTAACATATTAGGATTAAGATTGAAAGTGAACACATTTTCATCTTATGTAATTTTACATTTGAATGTCGTCACAATTTTGACAAACATACCTTGTAAATTCAATCCGGAAGCTGAACTCCAATGATCGATACTTCTCTGCGCCCGTTAAAGGACGAAACTGAAACATTTTCTCGTTCACTGACCGCTGCGAACTCGTGAAAACACCGACTCGTCCACAAACAAACTCGACTCTATTACGCAGAGCATAAAACACCAATTCAATTCAGTCGGGGGAAACTTGGCTACACTGTCCTCTGGCTTGGGCCAGTCTGAATTTGAGCTCTATTTTGTGCGGTTTAAGATCATATTTGGCGGTGACTGGATTTGTAGTTGGCTGTATAAGTTGAACTCATTTGGTGACTGGTTGAATGCTGGTACTAGTTGTTACGTGTTTGCGCGAACTCAGGTTTTGCTATTATTTTTGAACTTGTTTTTTTAAGGAAACATTGTCTATGATTCGACCAGTTTGAAAATATGACTCTCAAGTAAATAAGGGGTAAAACCGCGGGGAAGCTCTGACCTTCATCTCACCTGATGTTAAGAAATGATACGGCGGAAGGTGTAAGCGAGTTTCTCTTGGACTCCTCAACGACTCAAGATTTAAACACAAAGATAAACAGCAATCTTATGGATGGGCTTTTTTTATTGTTAATAGGTTTGCGCTTGACCCAGAATCACCTGATGGTAAGCGAGACTGGGTCTATGATGGAGCGCGCTTACCTAGTAAATGCCCATTCACCCTTTTTTTTAAAAAGACCATTATAGGTCTGGGAACACCGATAAAGGTAAAGAGTTCCATTCCTTGGCGACACGAATAAGGAAAGAATTGCCGAATCGTTTAGTTCGGCAAAATGGAATGTCCACAGTGTAGGGATGAATCCCCGACGTGCGTCTTAGATCTCTAAAAAGGAATGGAGCAGGAGGTATAAGACTATGTAGCTCTTGAGCGCACTCTCCAAAATGTATCTTATAAAATACCGACAGACAGGTGACTTTACGCCGATGTTCGAGGCTTTGGAGTTTGGTCTCGAATAGATGACAATTATTTACCAATCTCAGGGCACGACGTTCATCTGAGTCCATAGCAGTCAGCTGATATTTGGCAGAGCCGTCCCAAAGGTGGGAACAGTACTCCATACACGTTCGAATTTGAGCTTCGTAAAGTTTCAAGAGTTGTTCTGGTGTGAAGTACTGTTTAACCATAATAGGATGCCAAGCTTTTTCGCAGCAAGCGCTGCCTTGGACTCTATGACTTTGCCGAAATTCAGATTAGATAACTCAAGACCCAGAATGTTTAGGCTATCTGCTATTGGTATCCATACATTCAGGAAAGAAGGAGTCAGATGAAATGGGGTCCTTTTAGCGCTAAATAGACACGCCTGCGTTTTGTCAGCTTTGAATTCGACTCTATTGGCAACCCCCCAATCCGATATTGCTTTAAGAGACGAATTCACCCTTTCCACCATCATTTCTCTGAGAGATTGGATTTCTCCTCGACTGGCCTGTGGGCCCGAAAAATATATTGTTATGATTGTGCTGTCGTCGGCATAACTAATGACACCGGGTATTAGCATGTCATTAATGTGTAGTAAAAATAGCGTAGCAGATAAAACCTGAGAGACGCCAGCGTTGATGGTGTAGATATCCGACTCGCAACCATCAACAACTACGCGTATTGAGCAATTATACAGGAAGTCTGTAATCCAGGTACACAGGCCAGGAGGTATGCTGTATGATGGAAGCTTGTTGATGAGGCCGTCGTGCCAGACCCTGTCGAAAGCTTTGGAGATGTCCAATGAAACTGCAATAGCTTCACCATGCTTTTCGATGGCTTCGGCCCAAAAGTGTGTAGCGTACACTAGAAGATCACCGGTGGAACGGCCACGACGAAAGCCGTACAATCGCAGAGAAGCTCGTTATCATCTTCTAGGTAGCTAAGGAGTCGGATGTTCAATACACTTTCCATAATCTTGCAGAGTATGGAGGTGATAGCTATGGGTCTGTAATTCGATGAGTCAGAACGACGGCCCTTCTTAGGCACAGGTTGCACATTCGCCTGCTTCCAATTCATCGGAACCTTCCCCACTCCCAAAGAAAGACGGTACAAACGCGTAAGAACCGGAGACAGCTCCGGTGCACAGGTTTTAAGTACCAGGGCAGAAATACCATCCGGTCCACAGGTTTTGTTAACATCCAGGCAACGCATCACTTTTAGTACCCCTTTTTGGTGAATACGTATCTCCGGCATCTCGGATCTACATTGAAGTAGCTGAGGTGGAGATTGATTAGTTGCATCAAGACGTGAATTACAGGCAAATTGAGATGCAAATAAATTCGCCTTCTCTACAGCTGTATGAGCCAGTGATCCATCGTGTTTGAGCATAGGTGGAAATGACGACTTACAGAAGTCTCGATTCTCGATTGATTTGGCGAGAGTCCAAAAAGCTTTGCTTCCAGATGGATAAGAAGAGAGATTGGATCCTATTCGCCTAATATGATCAATACGAGCCGATCTGAGAGTTCTTTTGCAGTGCTTGACGGCAGTATTGAAAGCTTTCTTTTTTGAACTTACGTCCGAAGTCTTACGACACAGTGCCTCAGCCCAGGCTCTGATGCAGCGTGCTTTTTAGCTATCGCAGTACGACAGGCTTCATTGAACCAACATTGGGTATTCCTGATAAAGGGTATGTCAGAGTATGGAATAAAATATTCCATGGCCTGACGTAGCACAGCTGTGATTGCATCGGCACAGGTCGACGGATCGTTTGATGTGAAGCAAGTCTGACGCCAAGGATAGGATGCAAAAAAATGACGCATTTAATCCCAGTCTGCCGCTTTATACCGCCATAATCGTCTGATACTAGGGCTGTTGTCAGGTGGAGAGTAGATCGACACAGACTTCACAAGACAGTGATCAGAACTGCCGAGAGGGGGCGCTACAGAAACCGAGTATCTGTCTGGATCACTACGAAGCAAAAGATCGAGGCAATTTGCAGTGTGTAGTTTTAACAACATTTAGAAAAAAAGGCAAAAAAAACGCTCTATAATTTTGTTTTAATCATAAAATGTAATCTGATTCGTACTCTGTGTTATTTTTGATGATACCTAAAGTAAGAAACTAAAAGTTGTTAACTTGTATCTTATAGGCATCTTTAGTTGATATGTGCTTAATTGAGTAAATGATTATACTTAGTTGTTTAGATTGAAATGTTTAAAAGTATGATACAGATTTTGTTAGTTCTATGAATGCGAGGTATTTATAGGTATATCACAACCTGAATCTATGGTCTTGCTATTAAATATACTTATTTTACATAATTATTTATCAACCAATAATAACTGATCAGTGTCATCAGGTCATCACTGATGAATGAAATGAATTATGAAAATATACATGAATTCCTGCAAGTGTAATATCGTAGCAAGTTTTAAAAAAAGCTTCGTAGTATATGTTAAAAGTTTCCGTAGCGGCATTCGTAGTCTCGCTACGTGTGCATTTGTTTGTTTGCATTTGATTGGCAGTTGTAATCAAATTAAATGCCTTGATGAAGAAAAACGGAATGTTCGATAATTATAAGTATTTGTCGATTAAATAGATAAAGATAAGTATGCCAAGATCGCTCGCACGACAACATTCAAAATTAGGTATCAATCAAATGAATGAATGAATGAATGAATGAATGAATGAATGAATGAATGAATGAAATCGTTTATTTGCATTTAAATAAGGTACACAGAAGATGGTCAAGTAACATTAATTTCAGCTTATTCAGCCATATACAAATAGCATGCAAAATTATAGTTAAATACATTACTCATAATATCCCAATAAAATTACAAATGTCAAAATTATTAAATACAATTGCAGAAAAAATAATCATTACAAGAGAATTCATATATTAAGCAAACCTATTACAATCATTCATGAAGTAACTATATTAACAATGAAAATTGAGATATTGATTAATAGAATAAAAACAGTTTTCATTAAGCCAGATGTACAGCGCTCGTTTGAATCTACTGAAAGGCAAGTTTTTTATAATATCTGGGATTTTATTAAATATTTTTATGCACATACAATAGCAGTTTTTCTGGTATCGAGCGCTTTTAGGAATTATTGCAGCAACCAGTCTGTGGCCATTCCTAGTGTTACGTGGAAATACATCACTAGCTTTTTTAAAATAACACATATTTTGCTTAACAAACTTTGCCACTTCAAAGATATAAAGACAGGGAAGTGGCAGAATTCTCAAGGTTTTAAATAAAGGTGTACATGGCTCGTCATATGCAGTGCCACAAATTGCCCTCACACATTTTTTTTGCGCAATGAATGCCTTATTAACATCAGTACTGTTTCCCCATATAACAAGACCATATCTTAGAACAGACTCCACATAGGCAAAATATGCAGTGAGTGCTGTATTTTTTGTCGCTACTTTTGTCAGCTTATACAGAGCAAATGAAAATCGATTTATTTTGTTACACACATTTTCGATGTGATTTTTCCAATTTAGTTTATCGTCAATTGTAATGCCTAGAAATTTTGTTGTGCTAGTACCTTTTAGGATTTTACCTTCGAAAATAATATTAATTGTTTCATATAAAATGTCATTAAAATTCATAAAATATGTTTTGTCAATATTAATGAGTAAATTATTATTACTTAGCCAATTAGTAATTGCAATAATTGTATCATTTATGTCACTAATATGTTTATTTAATGTCAATTTTTTATTAGTTTTAACTACAACAGCTATGTCATCTGCGAACAAGATGCATTTATGTTTAGTTACATTTGGGAGACCATTTATGTAGATTATGAATAAAAGTGGTCCCAAAACGCTTCCTTGAGGGACTCCAAACTTGTTTACTTTGAAATCTGATTTATATTTAAGAGCTACATTACTAGAGTCAACTTTTGTAATTTCAACATACTGGGTTCGGTCTTGCAAGTAGGTTTTTATCCAATCTAATGCAGTGCCTCTAATACCACAGTTTTCTAGTTTTTGTAATAGCTGTTTATGTGACACGAAATCAAAAGCCTTGGACATGTCAAAATATAAAGCTGTTGTATAATTTTTATCATCTAAGGAAGTCAGCGTTTCATTTACCATGTCGAAAATTGCATGTGTGGTGGATTTTCCCCTTTGAAATCCATATTGGTTATGTTTAAGAACATTATACTTGTTAAGAAATGCTGTTAGTTTCTCATGCATGACCTTTTCAAAAACTTTTGATAAGATTGGCGCGAGAGTGATTGGACGGTAGTTATTTAACTTTTTTCTGTTATCTTTTTTAAATAATGGCTTAACAACAGAAAGTTTTAGCCTCTCCGGAAAAATACCATTAAGAAAAATACCAAAAAGAGCTATCCAAATATTTACAATATCCGTTTGCCGATTTCATTATTTGTACATACCGTTTTAAAAAGCCTATGAACCTTTAATTATTATTTCATTAATTGTGTATGCCTAGTGTCACACATTTTCTTCGAATAAATTAATGTTGAATTCTAGCAAAACAGAAATAAAAAGTTTCGTCACTTAGGACTCTTTATTGCTAAGATATTGAGAATTTTCAACTGAAAACATTCAGCTTACAAGCTTTCACAAAAATATGTATTTAGTGCCCAGAAATAAGTATTTATTTTTATTTTGATGTTATACGATGCTCATATTCGACCCCTATATAATGGATGTTGATCTGTTGCTAATAACCTCAAATATAACCTCCTTCAAGGAATAGGTCGATTTCCCAGTCATTCTGTATAAATGGATATGTTAAATGACTCGAGAATAAACTGAAAGTTAGCATTAAATCATAATACGAAATTCGCATATTATGAATTAAGTGCAACTGATTATAAGCAAATTCTATTTGACTGCTTTGTATGAATATTCGTAAAATGGTCCCAATTGACACTTTAGCAATGCCTAATTTGTGGACCATTTTACGAATATTCATACAGAGCTGTCAAATAAAATAATTGCTTATGATGAATTGCACTCCATTCATAATATGAATCATATTATGATTCTGCGATGCGACCGTTTTAGGTCTGCTGATCGCTAACAACCGAACAAGACTATATAGTCAAACATACACAATTGAGTACAAATTGTAATTTTAGAGAGCCCTTGTGAAAATAAAAACGCGATACGGCCTGCATCGAACGCGTGGCTATCTGCAGCGACTCAGTTTTTGCGCCGCCATATTGGAGGCATGTGCCACCAGCGTCATACATAATGCAACTCGATGCTTCTTTGTTAATATTGTGCCGCCTTTGGACGGAATAAATTGTCGAACTTTGGATAGGACTGACTATTTGATAAGGAGCAGATGACCTTTTCTATGTCCTTTATTGTTCACTATAAAACGAATGTTACAAGTTACAATAAATCTATAAATGAGATATCTGGCCAAACCTAGCAGGTGTAATAAGAATGAGACTGTAAGAATTGGTAAAGGTTAAATGTAAAAAAAAAAAATATTATTTGGATAACTCAATATACACATAGTTACACAAAACTTTATAAAATAAAAAAATACCTGACTTTTCAGACTCGCGATTGTTTTTTTTTTAGATTGGGTATACAGAAACGATTCCTGTCCTATATACCTATACTACGTTACAAATCGTAACTTATAATTGCTTAATTTAACTTGTTTAACAAGATAAATTAATTGCTTAATTTTACTTGTTTTTAAATTTTAACGTTTTACAATATTGATTCCTAAATATATTTTCTTTCTTATTCCCTAGTTTATCAAGTAGCTTTCTACCGATTTGCGTAGTACATGATTTATCAATAAATTAAAACTAAATTTATTAGACATAGCACTTAGTACTTTTTTGTGCATATTCATTACAGTAAATTGAAAATGGACAGTTAATCAAACTTTTCAAACACAAAAATTAACCAAACTTTATTTCACGAAATATTTTGACAGTCACAATAAGATACTCAGAAATTGTTACCTACTTATAACATCATACACGGTCATTTGGATGTCAGTCAATAGGACCAACCCTCAAAACGAGAAAAAATATCAGATGTTTCATACACTTTTTAAAGTTTAAAATTTATAAAAAATCATTTGGTTTATTTTCAGTTGCTGAACAACCATAACGATGTAACTGAATTTTATCAATTTTATCGCCTTAATAACTTGTTTCACTGGCGGCTGAGCATTGTTCAGAATATAAGCCGCCCCTCCGCAGTAAAACACCAAATAACAATTATATGAAAAGGCGTGCGATTACAGGACGGAAATCTGTACGCCCATAGAGCCTCTCAGTATGCGTCAGGCGAACGTGTGCTGCAGTGGCCATGATGCTGCCAAGAGAGAGATATGTAATAGTGAATTATTATATAAGGGCTGTAATGTAATAGTAGAATGATTAATAAGGGTCGAGAGATGAGTCAGATCACTAATAGTTTGAAACTAAAACTAAAATGGTTATGTTCACATGAATTGTACACTTTACTTTTTATTTCCAATATCATCATCATCATCATCACAGCTCATATACGTGATTAGGCCTTAGTCAGCCACGCTGGCCCAGTGCGGATTGGTCGACTTCACATACATCATTGAATTTCTTCGCAGATGTATGCAGGTTGCCTCACGATGTTTTCCTTCACCGTAGGAGAGTCAGACAAATGTACATATGAAATTCGAAACGAAAAACACATTGGTACATGGCGGGTCTGGAACCCCGACCGATTGGAAGGCAAGTGCCGAGTCCACAGCCCCACCGACGCTCTTTTTCCTCATCCAATATGATGAAAGTAAAATAAGGCTAATATTCCAAAACTTGCCTTTTTTCACGCACAATATTTTTTAATTTAATTTAATAATTTTATATATTTATTTTAAGCGCTATAATGCCATGGCATTTATATAGGGTGACGGTGTCCCTTTTCCTTTAAAAGTGAGTTCAGAGCATGATCTTAATTTGAAAATCACTGAAATTTTCTCTCGGAAAATTCTTTTTTTTTCGATTTTTTTCAAAATTTTGTGGTGTAATATAACTAAGTTAACGTTTACAAATCATATTCTGTCAAAAACTAAAAGAAATACACAAAAAATTTACTTTGCAATGTAAATCGTATAATATTTCCATCATACTACACGCGGAATCAGCTGTTTGGGTCATCGAACGTCACGCACTGGTGTGAGCGGAACAAAAATGATGCCGGTGCACCATACATTGCGTAACATATTATATAAAAATTAAAAATGAAAACCCTTTTTTTTCGCTTTAAAAGCTTTTCCGGGAAAAATAAACATCGGTAAACAAATATTAACATTGGTCTGAACTCACTGTTAAAAGAAAAGGGACTCCGTCCCTTATACCCGGTATGTAAAATTTAAATATATTTTTCTGACTGTTAAATCAGTTTCTAATTTTTGATTTGTTTATAAAGTTTACACCAAGTTAATTAATTTATTAGTATCGATGTGCGGCTGTATTTTTTTTTCGCCATTGCCCAAAATAATAAGTTTTCCTTTTATACACTAGATGTGACTGTATTGGACGACTTAATTAGATAAGGCAGGCAGTGAAATTTCTGGATAGGTACTGCGAATTTACATCTTATACTACAAATTGGCAATGTACATTCTGTATGGGGTCCTGTAGGGTTTGTAGATCTGCAAATCCCACAGGAACCACATGCGCTATGGGTTACTATAGCCACATATCTATCGGGCGGGCAGTCTACTCGTTTGGCCCATAGTTGTATAAAAACAAAACAAATAAACAACATGGCCCCATTTGGCAGCGGTCACCTGTGCATTATACTTTATAAACCTTTTTCATCAAATAAAAAAACAATTGTGTGGTTTTATGAAACCACGATGCATTTAACTGAAAATTTTCGGAAAATTATTCGATTTTGGGTATTTAAATCGCGTTTTATATCTTAACTTAAATATTTTTCTACTGAAAAGAAAATATAAAAAAAAACTAATAGTTATTAAAAAAACAAAAAAGAAATACTAAGATTTAAAAAAACTTTAAAAATAAACAATAAAGCAATAAAAAAATGAGAGAAAAACAAATTTATGAATAAAATAACGCTCTACACCAGGATCGAATGCCACACAGATTTAAAGTCAACGATCAAACGTATAGACCAATCCTAGAAGTTGTGAAATTAAAGATTTCATGTTTTTGTGCAATGCGACACGCGATAGATGCACGAAAAAAATTGAGGCGATATAAAAAAGGCTCACTTTAAAAAATTCGTCGAGGCAAATCAAAGTTCCGAGAAAATAATTCGTGTGGTGAACCTACGCTGCACTACAACCCCTTCCGGGCACCCCCACCGTGTCTCAATTTGTACGGCCCTAACGAGCAGCGAAGGGGACCAGTTGTACCGTGTACCGCGATCTTCAGCTACACCAGATTACACTTCGAACAGATTTATCACGAAGCACTCAGCTCTTACATTTAAGAATTTTTTTTATGTACCTTTTCAGTGTTTTATTTAATTATTTATTACACACTTTATTGCACAAATCAATTTACAGACTCAGTTAAATTACAATTAAATGTAGGCAAATGGTGGAGTTATCGCTACACGAGATTTCTTCCAGTCAACCCATGGTAGTGGAAATAATGTTCTGGTGAGCGCTGTTCTTTTGCGCAAAGATAGTACATAGATAAAGTATATTATAAATATATACACATATACATAAACATTATGTATATATAAAGTACCTAATACATATACAAGTATATTATACTCATATTAATACGAGGTAAATACTCTGCTGTCAAGATGAACTAGTTGATATTCGTTTAAATAAATTTCATTTATAATTTCTATAATAATAAAGATGTAACAAACATAATGCTCTTGTAATTGGAAAAAAACCTTTAAACCGATTAATAGGCTGGTGTTATTACGGATATCGTAAATTTTTGCCGTAACTAATGATAATAACAATAATTTGCTTACTATAATTATAATGATATTCTAAAGACTCTACATGTAAACAACATTTATTGTACGCTCCAACAGCCGTTGTATTTCCACACATATTATATGAAATCTGCTAAGTACTCGTATAATATTAATTAAAAGTTACAATAGTTTCCCACCCCTATGGGGCAAAATATAGGAAAATTGTATGTATGGACCTTCTTTTTTTAAGAACTAGGAGCACAACACTTTGTGTTTAAGCTAATAAAATATGAATTGAGCAAACACATGCTTTAGTGGTTTTGAAAATTTCACTCTTAAGTACTAATTTATCCACATATTTACTAAAAATAAATTTTTGATAAAGATAAGTCCACCTTGCTGTTAGCATTTACTTCTTCTATGATGCAATATAATGCACAATAATGTACACAATAAGTAGGTAGTTATAAATTTTAGTTGACACACAGTTTAGACGATTATGTAAAATCTATTACTGCAGTGCCCTAACAGTGTTCATGTTAAGAATGCAAAATGTAAAAAAAATATTATTATATTATTATTGTAACCACATGAGGTAGTTAATCATAGGACTATGATGAATGACTATTTAACAATAAATGAATATTTATGTAAAGAATCGAAAACGCGAATAGAATTATGCATGTAAGTTATAAATTTTTCAAATCTGTAAGCATTTACTTTATTTTTAGGCTAATCACTTTTAAACAAGCAAACATGCGTTTTAAATTGTTTTTGAAAATTCCACGGAAAAATTGTTCGAGTGTCACTGTACAACTAAGAAACATACTATTTGAATGAGTCTTTCTTTAAAATCTGTATAGAGAACACAATTGTTTTCAGTGTGGGGAAAATGTAGCATTCCCACGGGTATATGTAGTTTAAACGTACCTAATTGTACATAGCCCGTGACTACTTATTTTTACTCGTTCCTATATAACTTGTTAGCAGTTCTAACGACCTGTTCAAACGCGTGTCAATTAAGGAAGCCTGAAGTTTTCAAGTTTTGCGGTGACAAACGGCCGCCAGCTTTAATTGGCACGCCTCCCAGCTCCCGGAGCGATGTTTGTGTATAATATACGATTGTACACGTATATTATACGAGTGAGACCACTTAACTAAAATGCGAGAAAAATATTTTATTTATCGTAATACTTTGCTACTACGTTGTGCTCTGCTATCGTGGTCTATATTCTTTATGTACTCGTAGGTGGGTATATAGAAAGGTGTACAATGCATTTTCGAAAATAAACAGTTTTTTTGCTGATGCATTCTTAGCTTTTACATTACCTGAAGATATGTGACGATATGATGAAAACAAGTATCATTTCGATTGTGTAACCACCATTTACTGTCCAAACTCCACACTCAATTATTTATAGAATACAAGTTATGACATACAAAAATTTTCTACGACATCCAAAAGTTCTATGCCAAAAGTGTTAATTTGAATAGACGCTTCGTTCGAATTCGAAAACTTACTATAGAGGTTACTGCAGCTAGCCAGACGGGTATCAGAATGTAGAGACTATGGCAGTGGAGGCATGCTCTATACTAGACCACATCACGTCGCTAAACAAACGAATAAAAACACAAGCCAAACATGCCCCAACATGTTCAAACATGTCCAGGCTCTCAAATTCGTTACGTCACCTCTTGTTTCAAAGGCATTATAATTATAATTCCAAAATGTTGAGTATAAGCTAATATAAGAAAATCAAATGCATCCCGAGCACATTTCAAACAGATGTTGTATCAGAGCTCAGATAAAGCAATCGTCCGCAACATCATGAAAGGCCTCAGCATTCATGACACGTCGGCGAAGTGTCGCAATAATCGTGCGTACACGGTATTAGGCGATTGCGATACGGTATCGCCGTATGGCGACACGGAAGACACCTGCCGTGCGAAGATAACGACTGTTAGGGCGGCCAAACACTTACATACTCTTTTGAGCTAAATTATAAATAACTAGATTTCTGCCCTTAACGCCACTTATTGAAGTGTACAAATCTGTCAACTTTCGCAAGCCAGTTAGGTCTTACCGCGACACAGGAATCAGTGTCTTATATTTTTCAGTCTCGCAAGATATTGCAAATTTTGTAAACATATAATTGTATACATACTACTCGTAGGTATATGTGACTTTATTTTTATGCGTGTAAAAGTTTCGACTTATCAAAATTATCAAAATATTTCCAACTCCAACTCCTCGTTAGATCAAGTATTTTTGAGCACTAGACATTTTATATTTACATTATTCTGATTAGTATATTTTGTGCATCTGGGTCCATTTTGTGCTTTCGAAGACAGGTGGAACGAAACGTACGAAAATACTGCAAGGCATTGAATCCGTCTTTGTGCATATAAAAAAATAAAAGGAAGATCACATGTTATACATGCATTTTAATGGGTAAAAGTATTAAAAGGGGACATATAATCATTCCTAAATCTAAGAAATGCTAAGCGTGTTCGAGAATTAATTCATATGTTTATAGATTGTTTTTAAGTCTAGTTTTGAAAAGCTAACAATAAATAAATAACACCGACACTCAGTCGCAAGTGTGTCGGAGGCCTACCGGCAACCGCGAGCTCGCATTGTCCCGGCGACATTTGTTCATAACCTTTATTGGAATCCAGAGTCGGGCCTGCGCACTGGCTGGAAACATCCCGATAACGATTCCATGATGTACCCAACATAAAGAAAGCTTGTTTATAGACATATTTGCAGTCGATCTATTTGTTCTACCTTCATTCGTTAAAGCATTTTCTTTAACGAAATAACGCAACAATGTGTTTAATGTGTAAAAATAAAAATACATTTATACGAGTATAATTTATGTATGAGGTCAGTATTTAAGTGTTCTGTCAGACTGAACTGTAGTGGCATGGCGTAGGCAGCTGCAGCCACTCATAAGGCAGATATTTTCGACTTGCATGAAATACTTAAATTTTTATTTATGAATGAAGTGGATTGTGGTATTTTGCGGTTGGGAGAGAGATAGAGTTTGAATGGATGCGATACATCCTCGCTTCATCTTCCGGTATGTAAAATGGGACGAAATATTACATGGGTTCTCTGAGGGGTGAGGGGAAGTATGTGGGTACCTAAAGAGTCGACACGTGTTGTGTCAGGAAGGAAGAATACTTAGCCTTTTTTTTCGGGGGGAAATGCGTAAGCGCAGCGTACCCGCCGTTGGCTAGATGGCGAGCGTGTGTGGACTCTCCCGGCAAAGTGCTAGGCCTACCCACTAAAACCCTCCGGTGTTCTCCCTGCCCATGGGCGCGCATGGTAAGGTCCACACTGCGACACCACTACCAACGCGCCCGGGCAAGCCCGACCGCAAGCCCGGTCGGGCTCTCGCCAAGGGGAAAAAATACCTAACCTAGGTAGCAGTGTACAAAACAAACATACTTCGCTAATATTTCAAGTCTCGTTATATAAATCCCGTCCCCGTAGGCCAATTTTTCAAATATTGCTCATATCATATTAAAAGACAATACTCGTATAAATAAAAGGCAACGTCCAATCCATTGCGGCATTATTGTCGAATGTAAGTATAAATTTAAATTAGATATATAACGGGTGTTCCATAATTTACGCAAAATGAAATTTTAATAGGAAAGACAGATTTTTTATTACAAAGTTTAATTTTTTTATTGCTTCATAAAGTATACTGATTGGGGTTATGTATGGAATATCACGTCGGATAAATAGCCTTTGCTGGCAAGTAAGCATTCCTTTATTGAAATTTTTCCAATCCATGTAAGGTAAAAGGCCCAGTACTCGTCAGGTTTTGAACTTTGCTGACTTTGGAGCTGTGTTACAGTAAACCTTGTAGACTTAATAATCTAAAACTTCAATAGCTTGCTAAAATATTTATTGTAGTTTTCAAAGGTAAAGGTGGTTTTTAGATAAACTAAATAAATAATATATTGCAATATAAAAAAGTAAAAAGGAGCCAATTGTACCAGTAGTCGGCAGGTTTGTCCCAGTAACCGTCATGTTGACCCAAAAGTCGTCGATTTTTCACGCACCCTTGAACTTTATTGCTATACGTTAAGATTACATTATAATCATTACGAAAAAATATATAATTATATTCGTTTTATTTTTCATATAGGTACTTACGTTATAATAAAATAATGTAATATTTATTTGTATTTTATAGATATTATAGTCATAAAGAAATCAGATCCCAGACTAATAATTTACTATAAATAAATTTCTTTAAAGGGTGTGCGAAAACCAAAGAGTTTATATATTCAATATAAAAGTATTAATAGAAATTTTCTTTTTTAAGTATGACAAACTGATTATCATTATGATGAATCATATACGGCCTTCCTCCATATTTGTTTTAAAGGCCGGAAAACTGCCACATCCATCGGTTGGAGTATTTGCAGCGGAGCGGGCGCGAGAGGAGGACTCTCAAGCCGCCCCGCTCCGTCGTAGGCGGTTAGGTAGGAAGAGGCGCGCCTTCTAAAGTGCGCACCTACTACCATAAGCAGCCAGGATGGATTCAGGTCCAACCAACCCACAACCAGCTGGGAGATATTACATCACCTTCCTGGTTGCCCGTCTGGGGGGTCACGACCGAGTAACCCCTTCCTTGGCAAGTCCCAGCTCGTTTATACCACTGGGCCTGTTCCCAAGGGGTGTGTTCGGGAAATGACTAGTTCGATCCCGAACATGCCTTCACCAGGGGTAGAGAGGTACCGCAAGGTGGTTTCGCCGGGTATGGGGTTGTTACCCGAGTCCTACGGCATATCCAAAGGACAGCCTTGACAGCTACAGTCCCTTGTGAATTGTAAAGAGATTCCCTCGCCCTAAAAAAGTGTGTCGCACTCGCATTAGGATAGAAGGGCCCATTAAGATATAGAGATCAGAGTGATGTTTTTTCCCGGCAAAAATTGCTCAGTGGTTGCCTATGAGAGCAGTGGCCATCCAAAAACAAAATTATTTTGCAAAGAGATGTTATTTTTTACCCATGGGTAAAAAAACATTCGTTACATATTCAAAAAAACCTTCTGTCCAGTAGAATTCACCATCTCGATCCACCAGTTAATAGCACGCTGAAGTTCACTAAGATCCAACATTGATCTTGCTGGATCCTATGATACTTACTTCATTTTTTTTAATGCTCCACTAGTGGATCGAGCACACGTCAGATGGCCTCAGAAGGTCCAACTCCCCCCCCCCCCCCAAATGGATCGGACTAGCCAAAGGCCCCAAGTGCCCGGCGGTCCCGGAGGCCGTGTCAGCAGGGACAATCGTCGACCCAGGGCTGGGACCTGGGGTGCAAAGAATCCCCGGGCGGCGAAAACCCCCAATCAAACGACGTTGGCTCTGGCAACGTATAACGCGCGTACACTGCGGACCGAGGAGCAGCTGCTGGAACTACAGGAGGAATTGAGCAGGATTTGTTGGAGTATTGTGGGACTATTCGTAGTTCGATGAGAGGGTGATAACACGATGGTCCTTAAATCTGGCAACCTGCTCTATTTCCGGAAGGGCGAAGACCTGTCCCAAGGTGGTGTCGGGTTCATTGTCCATAAGTCTCTCGTGAACAACGAGGTACAGATCGAAATTGTGTCGAATAGGATGGCATACCTTAAACTCAGAATCACCAAACGGTATTCGCTGAAGGTCATACAAGTCTACGCCCCGACCTCAACCCACCCCGACGAGAAAGTGAAAGCTATATATGAGAACATTTCTCGAGCAATAGGTACATGCTTCCAAGACTCACTACACCGTTGTCATGGGAGACTTCAACGCAAGGCTAGGCAAGCGGGGCGATAATGAGTTGAAAGTGGGGCAATTTTGAGCTGGAATCCGGAAATACCGAGGTCAAATGCTAGCCGATTACATGGACAGAGAGGGACTCTATATCATGAAATCTGTCTTCAAAAAACGGCTGCATCGAAAGTGTACCTGGAAAAGTCCGGATGGTGTGACAAAAAATGAGATTGACTTAATCATGTTGATTAAGACCAGTATATTCAATGACGTCAGTAATCAATTCGTTTAACATGGGGAGCGATCACTGAACGGTAAGAGGCGCATTGAATCTTAACATAAAAGCGGAAAGGTATCGCTCCGTGCCGAAGCCATCCAGATCCAAAACCCCGAGCGCTTCCAACTCGAATTGCAAAATCGCTTTGATTGTCTAGCTAGAGGACTGCACGGACGTGGACATTAAACATGACAGGATTCTGGAAGCTGTCTTTACGGCGGGTGCAAAGTTTTGCAAACCCAGCCGTACTCAGTAAAGAAGTAACATCTCGGAGCCAAGAGCTAAGCTGATGGAGGAATGGCGTGGAATGGGTCTACAGTCTTCTGAAGATGCTCGTCGGTGACTCAACAAAGATCTCTTAGGCCCATATTATAAAACGATTCTCAGTAATGAATCTAGTTTTAAAACTATGTAGTTTTAAGATGAGCTTTAATTTCTGAATGTTTCTTAAAACGAGATTCATTGATCGTTGTTCATCTGAGTTATTGCTTATTATAGAAGTGCCTTGTATGCTCAAGTAAAGATTTGATCTTTGATTACTTAAGTATGGTCGAAACCACTCTTGAGAAAATAAATTCATATTATGTTACCAAATAAAGTTGAAATTTACGCCAAAATCTGATGCTGGGCGAGTGTCCAGCTGTGGGCTGGTGCTGGATGAGTGTGTCCATCAATGGGGCTGGTGCTGGGAAAGATTTCCAGCAATAGGATGGTGCTGGACAAGATTGTCCAGCAGTGGGATGGTGGACAAAATTCCCAGCAGTGGACTTGTGCTGGGCAAAATTGTTCAGCTGTGGGCTGGTGCTTGGCATGATTCCTAGCAGTGGGATGGTGCTGAACAAGATTATCCAGTAGTGGGCCGGTGCTGGGCAAGATTGTTCAGCAGTGGGCTGGTGCTGGGAAATGTTGTTTAGTAGTGGGCTGTTGCTGGGCATGATTCCCAACAGTGGGATGGTGCTGGTCAAGATTGTCCAGTAGTGGGCTGGTGCTGGGTAAGATTGTTCAGCAGTGGGTTGGTGCTGGGAAAGATTGTCCAGCAGTGGACTATTGCGTTCTGTAACACGGGCCTTAATGTCTGACTCGCGAGATACGCTGATTTAATACGAAACGTATTAAAGAGGCCATCGAGCAGAACAAAGGCTCCAAAGTGTTCGCAAGAGATCTGGCAGAGTCATTACACCCCGACCTGAACTTATGGTCGAGATCGAACGCTTCTATGGACAGCTTTACGCATCATCACAGGCACCTGTTATTCTGGCCACAGATCCTAGAGCCAAATTGACTCGGCACTACACCGAAGACATCCCGAACGTCCCCATATCCGTCGTTATCTAAGTATAAGATTTTTATAATGTCAAAGGAAAATTAAACTTTATACCGAGAAATAAGGTAACAATGACGGGTTAAGGTACTTTTGTTAATGCTCGCCCCAGTATCCGTCAGAACTACATAAATTTTGACGAGTATTGGGCAAAACAGGCATAAGCGAGTACCAATGAATGTCACATGCAATAAAAAAATAAATTCTCAAGATTTAGCACTAATTAATAGGTATAGTGTTAGAAAATGTATTGTACTATTAATAAAAAACAAACACACTTACCGTATAAATATCTGAAGCGGTATATTATGTAAAAAATAGGAGCCGGTTCTTGCTCAGTTTAGTTGCCAAACTATACCTATTACAGTTTTTTTTCTGAGCGCACACTTTTAGCACCTCGAATTTTTGACACAATTACAATTTTAATGCAGTGTTGCAAATATAGTAAAACATTATAGTACTGTGATTGTATTTCAATCACAATTCTATCATTTACGGTTGGTAGAAATATTATAAGCCCCTTTTAAAGTGTAGGTATAGGTACCTGACGAGTATTGGGACACTGACGAGTATACCAGCGTTTACCTTAATTGTCCGTTTTTGCGATCAGAACTGGCCATCCAGATCTTGCAATTTAACGCCATGTGACTCCTTTCTTTAGTTTTTTGAAATACAAACTCTATTCCAACAAGCCCTTGATCACCAACGCTTTGAAGGAGGAAAAATCGGTGGTGTATTAATGAAATTCAGACACATTTATGCGAAACGGTCATAGAAAATTGCAATAAAAGAATGCGTAGGTACTTGCCAGCAAAGCTGTGGTGGCCGTTTAAATCCGACGTGTTATTCTATATAACCCCAATCTGTATACTCTATGAAGCAAGAAAAAATTAAACTTTATAATAAAAAAATCTGTGTTTTCTATTAAAATTACATTTTGCGTAAATTATGGGACACCCTTTATATAATGAATAAATAAGCCACAATATTCCAGTGTAATAATGCTAAAACCCGTAGACAATAATAATACTGTAGTAATATATTGTGTGCAACATATTACGTTAAGCACAACAATGATAAAGTCAGTCTGTACGTCTCGCGTCCATCGGCTGATCGTTACTGTCCCTTTTTGCGAGCCCATCTGACGCTCAGTGGGATAACCGGCGACATTTTGTCAAAATATTATTATGGATGTACGAGTAGTTTGAAGTGTGGATCGATGACTCGATATCCTTAGAAGTAAATAAATAAATGCTGGTACGATTTTGATCTACATTTTGAATCGTACGAACAATTATTATTGTTTAATAATTGATTTATTAATACTTTATGTTCAAATATTGCTGAACAGGGGCGGTTTTAATACCTTTTACCATTTTCTGCCAATCAACCTTAGGCTATCCTGATATTTTCTGCTCAATGGTTATTCGGTGATGGTCAAATTTTAAGTTGCAAGATTTTGCAATGTAAGAAAGCAACGTAGTAAAAAAAACATAGGAAAAGAATCAAACAAAACACTACAGTTTGATGAAGAAATTTGTATTCAAGTCAAAAGCGATGGCCACAGTGGCATGGGGTGTTGGATTGCGTGGAACTACGTTAAACCATTTAATAAAATAACCGAGCCCTGTTGGAGGGATCTCGAGGGGTGGGTTGGACCAGCCTTGTCCAAAGGTTTGGCTTGCATTTTTCGATATTTTTATGACGTCACTAGAAGCTAGTAACCACAAACTATATAGTATTATGTCGAAATGCAATACGCGATCTCAACTTGCGTGTATTTTATTAAAAACTTTACATGACTTTGAAAATGTTTTATGGGCTTCACTAGACTTTGAGAATGTAATAGGCCTTTTCAACCCATATAGGTCTACTGACAGAAATTCTTTAAACAGAAAAGAATTTTGTATATTATATTATATTAACCATATTATTATAGTCTTTATTAATATGTTTTCCGTCTGTTTAAGTACTAAGAATAAAAAAGAAATATGTTACAACTTAATTAAACGATTTCGCGATAAACATAGTTTGTCTTATATAGGCATATAATTTAACTGAATCTCCTTGCATCCTAATGATTGATTGTATTGGATTTGCAAAACTGTTTCAATCACTCCGACATGTATTTCCATATAAAGTTTAATTAAATAAACATCATGTATATAGGAAAACAGGAGATATAAAATAGATTCTTGCCAGTTCTTCTCAAGAAGGCTCTCCTAAATTCCCAACAGTTATGTCTAACAGTTATTCCTAACGTATTTGACGTCAAAAAGTATAAAGGTGAACAAATGTTGAAAATGTTGAATAAATATAGAAATAGATTTTTGAATTTGAATTTAGTAGAATGGGAAGTATACATATTAAGTTGGCATCATTGTATATCGCTTGGCATCTTTTCGTTATATGCATATATTACCTATGTATACGATAAATTTGTTTGAACCCAAATATTCCTGTTTGGAAATTATCCACCAAGCTCTGCTATAATTCTATTTACTAAACGCTATGCTCATTTATCACTTTGTATATCTCCAGTCTCCGGCGCTTCGTCCCGCCTGAACATGAAAGTAACGTTTTCATTACACTCATTGTATTATCACGGCGCGTTGCAACAAACAGAACTAGGGTAAATAAAGCTGGATGTTTATCGCCGAACTCTTATCATGTAGGACTATAATAATAACGGGAACAGCAAAACAACGGCGCACCACATTGACCGAGAGATTTAATAAGCGTCACCTCGTTGCCGAAAACAAAGATGGAGTCGTTTCGCTCTAGGGCTGTCACTCGTTTGTTTATTACAAATTAATTGTGCTGTAGAATTGTGTTCTCTACTGAAAATTACATTTATTAGTTGCTATGTGCGTGGACAATATTTTTATAAACGTTAAAACTTACAAAAAATTTAACATGTTATATGACTGGTAATTCTAGATTTTTTTACTTTTCACTGAAATTAGTAAATTAAACAAACAATTCTTGTTCTATAGATCGTCATTGGAGCGTCGTCGGTGGCGCTGTGGCTTCGGCACTGGACTGTGCACCGAGTAGAATCGGGAGGCCCGCGATCGATCCTGCCATGTACCAATGTGTTTTTCGTTTCACGAATTTATAAGTACATTTATCTGACGCTCCTACGGTGAAGGAAATCATTGTGAGGAAACCTGCATACACCTGCGAAGTAATTCAAAGGTGTGTATGTGAAGTCAACTAATCCGCACTGGGCCAGCGTAGTTTGCCTAAGGCCTAATCGCCCTAACTAGTTAGGGTAGGCTCGTACCCCTCGGTAGGGACGTATATGAGCTGCGATGATGATGATAATGAGATCATCATTAGAATGATAAAATGACACTAAAAACCATAAAAAGTGAAAAAACTTTACCTATACATTTATTTGTATTGTAATGAGTACAGTAAGCTCCTTATCAAGCTATACTGTTTGACCTTTGGACCATTTTTATGTCGCTCATAATAGTGGCGGTTTTTGTAGTGTAAATGTATACCTTAGATGGGAGCTTACTGTACCTATTGGTATTCACTTAACGTTATTTTACTTTACAATATTGTATTATTATAACAAGTTCTTTAAAACTCATTAGGTAAATTATAATATTAAAACAAGAAGTGTTAAAAATAAAGTTTGATGTGTTTATAAATAAAGGCAACGACGCAAAAAAAATTGTTATGAAACTCTAGACTATATTACAAGCTACAGCCCTACGCATCCGCTAGGGGTGGCAGCAGCGGGGTGAAACGTGAAAATGTGCGGCGGGCAGAGGCGCGGTGTTGCGTTATTTCTTCATTTAATTTCATCACGCCCGACGAGATTACTGTTACTTCGCCGAGCTATAATTGCTACGGTCAACTCCTACGAGTAATTGTTTGAATATTTTTGCCGTGATTCTCGTGGAATTAAACGCTTCAAGAGTCTGAATGCGGCCCTGTTTAAATTTCAATGTGGATTTTGAAGTTTTAATTATTTGCAGAGCTCGGGGCTGCTGGTTGTGGTAGATGTCGCAAAGATCTTTATGTTAATGTAAGTGACTGCTTTTGAAAACACTGAATTTGTAAAATTGTTGGTCTGTTACTTATGGAAGGTACTTATGTTACTGATTCAGTCGAGAGTTCGTTTTTTAATAGAACCTACACTAAAGAGGCTAGGTTTATATTAAATAGATATATGACAATGCTCCGAATAATATATAAGGTTTAACGGTATTATAAATTTTTCAATTAATTTAGCATCTTTAAAAATATGTAACATCACAAGCATAAAAGGTTTAATTTAATAGAAACTAAGCAAACAAAGTAGAAAAAGAAAATTGATCACGAATTTATTTTGTGATGGCTAACCAACGAACCCTTTTTTTTTTTTTTTTTTTTTGAGGCGGCGGAATCTCTTTACGATTCCACAAGGGGCTGAAAGCTGACAAAGCCGCCCCAAGGATATGCCATTGGACTCGGGTTACCTGGGTAACCCCATACCTGGCTAAACCACCCACCAGAGCAACTTCTACCTCCGTAGAGACACACTCGGGATCGGCGTTAGCCATTCCCCGAGTGCGCCCCCTGGATTGTAGGCCTGACGCAAGCGCCAGGTCTTACCTGTACGGGGGGGTCGACAAGTGCAATAATTCGACCCCCCAGACGGGCAGGCCAGGGGTAGAAAAGTGTCTCCCGACCGGTTGTAGGCCGGCCGGGCCATTTCATCCCCAGCTTGCTTAGGGGAGTTGGTGGCGCGCGTCCAGGAACGCGCGCCTCCTCCTACCCAACCGCCTGCGCCGGAGCGGTGCGGCGAGAGGGTCAACCTCTCGCGCCCGCTCCGCTGCCTCCTTCTGCGAGATCACTTCCTCGCAGAAGGAGGCGACAGCCTCCCACGCCGTCGCGCTGGTCAGCATCTCGCGTGCGACGCTGGCCAGCACGACGGGCGCACCCCTATCTAGGCCCAGCGCGAGGGCTAATGCGTCGCGCTGGGGTCGCCAGGCCGGGCACTCCGAGAGGGTGTGTCCGGCCGTGTCGTCGGGAGCGCCGCAGTGGTGGCACTGCTATTTTATGTAAACTATTAAACAGCTTCCATCGAAGGCGTAAGATGATAACACCCACATTGCTAATTGATTTATGTCTCATGCGGCATATAAAAATTAACTTACATGGTAATTTTTACGCGTGTTATGTATCAAAAATAAAGCAAGTCAAAGGCAAGTCAGTTCTTTTATTATTTGTAGCCTTTCGCTTGTAATTTAATGATATGATTATGCTGTCTCCGTGGTCTAGTAGTTAAAACACCCGGTATTGATTTGGAGGGCCAGGGTTCGACTCCCCACGGGGCAGAAGCTTTTTTTATTTGGTTGCTCAGGTTAGCTACCACCACAACTGTCGCATAATAACAATACTAATAGCATTGTTGTGCTCCGACAATTAGAAGTAAGAAAGCTAGTTCCTCAGTTGTGCCCAGATGAAGCTCGCTTTTACCTATGGTCTTATCGTCACCATCAGCAGGCGTAGCACGGGCTCCCAAGACTGGACTCGAGTCACGCATTATCTCACAATTTCAGTGACATAATCTCTATGTCTTATAGAGTAGCACGGTGGCGCGTTTTAAGTGGGACTGACGTGATAAATTTTCTTCACGCTCATCAGGGAACACGTGTTCATTCAAGGAACAATTTCTTGGCGTACCTGTGTGCTGACCGCTGATGTGGTTGTAACAAGGGCTTTAATACTTTATAAGATGTAGTAGCAGTCGGAGAGCTAAAAACTTGTGATAAAACTCAGTCACACGTGTCCCTTTACGAGCGTCAAGACATTTTTATCACGTCAGTCCCACTTAATACGCCCCACCGTGCTACTCTTTATGACATAGAGATTATGTCACTGAAATTGTGAGATAATACGTCCATACTACGCCTGCAGTGAGGTGGAAGCCAAGAGCTTCCATGTCATGTGTAATAGAGACTTCAGTACTGATTCTCTGTCTGATAGCCGTCTATATGTTAAATCTTAAACAGAACGATAATTAATGCAATTTCCAAAGATGTACTTGTTACTAACTTAGATTAGAACGTTACATTTAAACGAAGCAAACTTACAACTTCATGTAAAACATGAGTTTTAGACATAAAAACATCCCTTCATCCGTTTACTATATTAGATAACCAGTAATTCTAACAGTAAAATCAATAACATCAGATAACCCGGTAATTTGTGAGGAATACGTCTTTCCCATTAAGAAACTGATAAATTACGTAGTTTCGTACAAATAAATTTAAACAAAATATACAGTGGCGAAACTCGGGAAGCCGCAGCGATCGAGTCCCGACTAAATAGTAAAAATTAATTGCAAAAAGTTCTCCTATTGAACGGCCACGTCTGGACTGCATTCGGGGGCTGAATTTTAATCGCTACCAACATATGCACGGGGGCGCCCCCGGTGGGAGGGGCTGTGGTAATTAAAAAAACGTGTCCCACTTCATTTGGGCGCCTGACCGCGGTGCCGTCCGCAGTATATGGAGGCGGGCAGTAGGTTGAATTACGTAAAATCACTCGATATGAAGTTAAAATGTTTGGTTGGTTAGCAGGCTGTATAGTTGTTTGAATGACTCACAAAATATACACAAGTGTAACGAACGATAATAGAAACGAACTAGCTTGGCTTATTACAGTAATATTTAAAGCGTCTCCGTGGTCTAATGGTTGAGACTGGAGGTCCGGGATTCGATCCCCAATGGGTGATTTTTTTGCCTGATTTGGTCAGTCGTAGGGCTTCTTAGCCCGTCTGGCTAGCTACCACCATCTTACCTATGTGTGTCACCATAATAACAGTACCTATTTGTAGCATAGTCATGCTCCGATAATTAGAGGTAAGATAGTCAGTTCCTCAGTTGTTGAGGAGTCCAGGTGAAGCTCGCATAGGCGTATATAGAGGGGGGGGGCATAGTCTAGTGCCCACCCCAGGATGGTGGGCTACCGTTTTACAGTCAAACAAAAATCAGGGGCCAGGCCCACCCCTGAAAAAAACTATAGATACGCCAATGGAAGCTCGCTCCCATTCTAGCCTTATCATCACTTACCTTCAGGTGAGATGGATGCCAAGAACTTCTTTATTACGTGTAAAAAATTGTATGTGTGTGTAATGTTAATGAGTGCTTGTAAGGTCTGTATTGAATCATCACAGCTCATATACCGAGAGGCTCAAGCCTATTCTAAGTGTGTGTTTAGGTCTTATAGTCAACCACGCTGGCCCACTGGAGATTGGTCGACTTCACATACACCTTTTGAATTTCTTCGCAGATATATGCAGGTTGCTTCACAATGTTTTCCTTCACCATAGAAGCTTCGGATAGATGTACATATGAAATTCGAAAAACGAAAAACACATTGGTACATGACTGGATCGAACCCCGGACCTCCCGATTAGAAGGCCAGTGCTGAGTCCACGGCTTCACCGACGCTCCTCTGTACTGAATATAACTTATGAATTTGACTAATTATGCCAAAATATTCCATTATGTAATAAATTAAACTTTATTTTCCTCTTTTTAGAGCATTGAAGTAAAAGCTTGTTTTGAAAAATGTTTTTTTTTACAATTAATATCTTTAAAATTTTAAAAACTCTTTAAAAACATCTGCAAGATGGACCTACATATTAAAGTGATTCCCCAGCGTTACATTGAAAATGATTTCGATTTGAAAATGTTTGTTACATTTCAGAATGTTTCTTTATTTTCAGATTTTACCAGATTCTGTGCCAGAGTCGTCTGCATGGGTACCTCTATGTTACCTATTTCTGCTGCCAAACAGCGTTGCTTGCATTGCTGTGTTCAGGTTTGAAGGGTAAGACAGGCGGTGAAATTACTGGGTACTGCGACTTGACATCTTATGTCACAAGTTGGCAACACACATTGGCCTCCTTGTGGGGGTTGTAGGTTTGCAAGTGTTACAGGAACCACGTGTACTAAAGGCGACTATATCCACTTACCATCTGGTGGGCTGCCTACTTGTTTGCCAATTTAGTTGTATAAAAAAATATTTCTCAATGATAGCCCTTTGGGCTGAAAAAGAGAATTATTATTTGTAAAGGAAAAAACACCTTTTTGAAATTGCAAATATTGAATTTTGTGGTCTGATTAATCAGAAAATTTTAAGTTGTACTCGGGATAATAAGCTGTATAAAAATTATGCTTAATAAAAACTATAAGCACTCTATTATTTAATTTATTCAAGAAAGCTATATCCGCACGAAGATGAGAAAAAAAACACCAAAATCAAGTACACTGAAAAAAAAATTGATAATATGTATCAAGAATGTGTTACCTTCATTCATGCAACTTATTTATATACGAGCGCACAAAGGTGCATGATTACAGTAATAAAGTATAGTTGGTTGGCCGTAGTAAGATTACTTTTTAATGTCACTATGATGTTTGTGGATTTTATTAAGAACTTGATCACTTTTTTGGCAACTCGCAAAGCTTGATATGATTAATCATTTTATCTTATTAGAATTAACAATTATAAATGTTTACAAAGGTGACGTCACCAAAATTAAATAAGAAAGTTTATTGTTTTGAATATGTTTTTCTTATTAAGCGTTCAATCATTTCAAATTGATTGTCATAATCATTTGTGGTTTGTAGTTTTAAAAATGTTAAATGATTAATTTTATTATATTTTACTCAAACAAGCAAAATTTTAACTTGATAAGCTACCATTTTTTTCAGTGTAGATCACGCAGACGAAACAGCGGACCAAAGTCTAGTATAATTATGTCATTCTCGTTTATCCCCAAATATTCCCCTTGAACGACATAAAATAAAATTCCGACATTATTATCGTGAATTACACATTATTAGCTATTGCGCTATCTACCAGATAAGCTATCTGCATAATACGGCCCATCGTATCATGTCTACTCACCTTTATTAAAATCTGCGCGCGAGCATGACGGAAATTACATATGCTTATTAATAACTGGAACCTGTGTGCTTAAGTTGATAATAACTGATTAAACCTGTTTAATTTCGCTAGATTAGCGAACACAGACATGTATTCGACCAGACAGCGATAGTCTCTCCATCTGTGCGAAGGGCCGAGTGATTTTTCTACTTTGACCGAGAGAAAAAATAGTTTTATTTCGGTCTTCTCTTCATTCTTGAGTTCTGCAGCTCAATGCGGCAATTGTCATAATTTTAGTTGCCATTCAACGCTGATAACGATACAGCGAAATGAACGAAAAGTAACAAAAATAACCTTAATGCTTACAAAATAAAAATTTATACAAACATTAGTATATTGCCAAAATGGCAATCTTTGCCAGGCAACCTGCGCGTAGAGGAAAGTTAACTTAGATTCTTATATGAAGGATTAAAACAAATAATATATTGTTATTAGCTGTGCCCGCGAACTACGTTTCGCCATAATAATTGTGTTTTATATCTCTTTCCTATCACACAAGCAATTTTTATTCCTATTTCTCCCCCCTTCCTCTAGATTGTCCTTTTTCCTATTTCCCTATCTTAAGGTTGCCTGGAAGAGATTGCTTTTTAGCAATAAGGCCGCCTATTTGTACATATTTTTTACATTTGTATCCCATTGTCATGAATATTTGTACAATATAGGGTTTATTATTATTAATTTAGAAAAAAACACCCTTATCACTTAGGGTTATAAAAAATACTTTACGACCTATCCTCAGACCTATTGAATACACACAAAAATTGGTGAAGCCGTTTCGGAAGAGTTTGGTTACAAATTACAAACATTGTCACTGTGGCACGAGAACTTTATATAGGTACTAGCTTTTCGCTCGCGACTTCGCCCGCGTTTTTTTTGTTTTCCCGTGGGATTTTTTTCCCGTAGGAAAATTACCCTATGTCCTTCCCCTGGTCTCGAACTATCCCTATACCCACTTTCATCAAAATCGGTTCAGTAGTTTCGAAGCCTATTCAATACAAACAAACAAACAAACAATCAAATCTTTCCTCTTTATAATATTAGTATAGATTAGTATAGATATAGATTCTGTGCCCACGCACTACGTTTCGCTTTATTAAAGCTCAACACTCAAACATTTCTGGAGAGGGCTACCCATATCACCTAGGAGTATAAAAAATAGCCTACGACCTATTCGCAGATTTACCAAATCTACCTTAAAAAAATTCTTAAAAATCCGTCAACGGAGGCTCGAACACCTCCAACAAACACTGTGACACAATTTAAGGTTTTAATAAATTAGATTTATAGTTATATCTACTTTCCGCCCGTATGGGTAAACTCAGTTTTGGCTGTTTTGTTTTTTCTCATCATCTGAATAATAATATTTTTTTGAAAAAAATTCTCAATAACAGAGTGGTTACATTTTCATACTTCTATAAACCAAGAAGTGACGGATTTCTCGAGAAAATTTTGGCCTCTGTTGAGACCATCTTACTGTGGTCTAGAGGTCCGGGGTTGAATTCCCAATGAGAACTAATATCATTAGGTAGGTGAAGTTTATCCGCTTGGTTTGGTTAGTTGTATAGCTTCTGAGCCCGTCTGTTGCTACCACCGAAGTTTGTCGCAATAATAGCAATGTCAATAACATTTTATCGACCTCGTTCACGGGAAACGTTATTGCGACCACAGTTCTGTTGTGGTCGTGCTGACGCGTGTTTGGACTTGATGGAAAGGGTAGGACTGTTAGGAGCGAAGTTATACAGCACAGTGACCAACATAGCAACAATTGGGATGATGACTGAATTCAGATTTTTACGTCTCGTCATTAAATATTAAAATACCGTAGAAAAAGACGCAGTCCTGTGAAATTAGAATTAAAATCGGCTTAGAAATACCTTAGATACAAACATTTTAAGTTGTTAATTTGAAGGCGATTAGACAGAGAGATCCGACATCAACTGTGACGTCATTATTGTACGGCTCCATTTAAATTGCCGTTTTGCTAGAAAGAGATGGAGAAAAATCTTTAATACCTTAGATCTCGGTTGTTTTTATAGTTATTCGAAAACCGATTTTTTCTTTCTGTTTATTATATGAATGAGCTTCTATTAAAGCAAAAAAAAATTCTTAGTCATCTAGCCAATTACCAATTCCCTCTGCCCCCTCGGGATCTGGTATTCTTATTTTATGAATCTACCTTGTATTCCGACAATACCGATGACGGCAGACATTTTTTAATGTCCGTTTTGAAGATTCGCCTGAATTTTTTTCGTATATCTATAGCATGTCGCGTTACACAAAGACATGAGATCTTTAATTTCACAACTTCATAGATAGGCTCGTCAGGAGGTCTATACGTTATGGCCGGTATACACTTTGTTTAGTCAAGTGCTTAGTGTTTAGTAGACTGTTTAGTGTTAAGTGATTAGTAGGTGCTGTCCCTACACTGTTTAGTAAACAGTGTTTAGTTTATTTGTTCATTATATGGACTTAACACTAAACAGATCTGTCCAGACGTGTTTAGTGAGTGTTTAGTGTTAAGTGAGGGGTGAAGGCGGGAGAGCGGGAGGGGCGACTCGCAGAAAAAATAGAACGCGTTCCTATTCGCTAAACACTAAACACTAAACACTTAACACTAAACACTAAACACTTAACACTAAACAGAAGCTGTCCGAACGTGTTTTTTACTAAACACTTAACACTAAACAAGCCACTCGCACTAAACACTAAACAATGTGTGTACCGGCCATTAGATCTTCGACTTTAAATACGTGTGGCAGTGGTTCGATCCTAGTGTAGAGAGTTGTTTTTTCATAAATTTGTTTTTTTTAATTATGTACATACTTGTAAAAGCTTGTATTTAAAAAATATATATTTCTTTTATCAGTCAATACATATAATCAAAAGATATGATCGCCTATATCACATATTTCGCAAGAATCAAAACTTACCTATAGGGGACTGCCTGTTGACCTAGAATCGTGTAAATTGGCAAGAAGTAATATAAATAAAATAAATAAATATAACAAGTAATATAAGTAAAATAAATCTTACAGCACGTTAAGAAAAAAATGTGAAAACCGTAAGTATGTAAGTAGTTAGTAACTTATATACTTAGATGAGTTTTGTACGGAGCCCCTCTGTGTGCGGAGTTCAATTCGCACTTGGCCAGCATTTTTTACATTATTTCTGTTTTAATTAGTCTTACTTCGCCGAGGAGTGGTAAAATCCCTTAGTCGGCTCTTACGACATCCAAGATCCAAGGGAAAAAGAGAGCTAACATGTATTCTGATTCATCACTTAAAATAACCCCAGCAACTTTTTGATTCGACATATCTGTCAAAAATAATTCTGGAGAGGGCCACCCTTATCACCTAGCGTCCTAGGGGTATAAAAATAGCCTACATCCTATTCCTAGACCTACCAAATGTACAGAAAAAAAAATCCATAATAATCGGTCTAGCCGTTCCGAAAGAGATGATAACAAACACTGCGAATAGTGATTTATAACCCACTTTAAAGAGGAGGAGGTTCTAAATTCGATGCATATTTTTTTTGTGTGTATGTTACGCTATTACGCCGCAAATTGTGTTTCAAAATTATTTTTGTATTCGATAGAGTGTACTCCTGGAGTGGTCTCAAGGTCACCAAAGTCAGGATCTGATGATGGAATCCCATGAAAATCTAGGAAAACCCAAATTAATACCAGCTCACCTCACTTACTTATTAATTTGGGCTATAATTAACTATATTAGGGTTTCTTTCACTAAAAAGATTTCATTCACTAAATAGTTAAAAATCAAAAATATAATACAAAAAATAAAAACCCGACTTCAAAAACACAGAAAAGTAAAAACAATATAAGAATAGGTACAGACAACATCACACTTCTATATTGAAGTCGGTGACAAATTTTAAGACTTTCTAGGAGATCATCGTTTGGCACCGACTTCAATATACATAGAAGTGTGATGTTGCCTGTACCTACGAGTATTCTTACATAATTTTTAACTTTTCAGTGTTTTTGAAGTAGGTTTTAATTTTTTGTAAAAAAATAATAATATCTACGAGTAGGTATACTATTTATATTATAAAGAGGAGAGATTTGATTGTTTGTTTGCATTGAATAGGTTACAAAACAACTATGTCGATTTGAAAAATTCTTTCACATTGAGAATGCTACATTATCCCTAATGAACATGGGCTACAATATTATTTTTCCTACGGGAAAATATAAAATTCCCACGGGAAAACAAAAATAACGCGGGCGAAGCTGCGAGCGGAAATTTAGTATTAGATATGCATTCGAGTAGTTTACTAGACAGCTGAAGATACCCGTATAATACAACTGGCGGTATTGTAGAGAACATCTTGGTACATCTATTGTTGATTAAGGACAATAATTGAGAAAAAATAGCTTTGATAATTGACTGCATAAGTTTATGATAACGATACCTTTATATATTTAAATATCCATAACTCGTGACTCACAGAATCATCCCAAGGTCGACTGGCAGAAAATGCCTATGGTATTAAGTCCGCCTTGTACACAAATGTACCTTGTAAAGACTGAATAAATAATTATAATAAATATGGAGAAAAGAGAAAATTAACATTTTCCAATTTCAAATAAAAGATGACAAATATCAAAGGTAACATAATAAAAAAAAAATCATTTCATTACTTTACACTTTACAGACAATTATTATTATATTTTTCTCATACGTATATTTTAATTTATATTTTACTAGCTTTTCGTTTGCAGCTTCTCCCGCGTAATTGTAGTTGTTCCCTTGGGAATTCTATATTTTCCCGTAGGAAAAATAATTCTTTACCTGTGTTACTCAGTGATAATGTAGCATCCTATAAGTGGAAGGATTCTTAAAATCGGTCTAGTAGTTGAGTTTATTTATTTCAAACAAAAATACAAATCTTTTAAGTTTATAATCTTCTAATATAATAAAATTCTCGTGACACAGTGTTTGTAACCAAACTCCTCCGAAACGGCTTGACCGATCGTCATGAATTTTTTTGTGTATGTTCGGTAGGTCTGAGAATAGGTCATAAACTTTTTTACAGCCTTAGGTGATAAGGGTTTTTTACACAATTATTATGGCGAAACGTAGTTCGCCAGCACAGTTAGTATTAGTATAGATTTCTTAATATTTAAAATAAACGTGTAAAATTATTGATAGTTAACGTGTTAAGTTTAGTTAATGTTAGTTAATGTGTTAACGATCAAACCTAATTATGTGAAAAATAAAGCTGAAAAGGGATAAATAAATAATAAGCTCTATTACCTATAACGTGCGTTAACGCGAAGTTTACAATTTAATGGCATCCGTGATCCGTTCGCTGTTTTATCTTGAGTGGAAGATTACTGCTGCCGTACTGTTACGCATATTAATATGTTCATTAAAGGGGTATTACGCTGATATTACTGAGTAATTTAATCATTTAGTGGCGATAAAACATATTATTGGATGTGCTGTTATGTTAGAACTTATGCGTAATTAATTATTTTTCATAAGCTAATTTTTTTTAATCAATGACAATACTATGCAATTATTCAATTTGTTATATATGCCTATACTATGCTGAACATCCCGTATTCTTATTCTTAGGCAAAAGATTTTGTATTTGTATTTAATTCAATACGATTTTTCTCTCAATAAATAATTTAATTATTATTTCATTTTTATTGTAATACGCGTTAACGCTTATTTTAGACATTTCAGATCGTAGCGTTCAATCTGAAATGTCTAAAATACACATCAATGATGAATTTATGTGTACTGTATTGGTGTATCTTAATAAATAAATAAAAAATAAGATTTTTTGCTCAAGAAAATCTAATAAAAACATTTTAACACCCCTTTTTTCAACAATCCATAACTAATACGAAATGTAATAATTAAGAACATTAAATAATCATATTCAGTCATTTTCATAAGGCCTTCCAAATAAAAACAAATTAATTTACCCATTTTAAAATGGTACGATACCGAAATATTTTTAGCACGCTGATTGCCAGCATCTTAATTAATTGATACTCTTGTTAAATACCTATCTAAACTGTGTTTGTTTGAGAGTAAATTAAATTTTGAAACAAAACCTGTCTACAGAGAGAACCATGACTAGCAGTTGATGAGTTAGTGTTTGTAAAAATTAAATTTTAAACGTCAATTTTTTATTTTATTTTCTCTTTAAAAATGCTAACCTACTTACATCAAAAAGGGCTATTTTTTGAAGCTACTTATCTAATAATTATAAAAGTGGTCGGTTACTGAAACTACTGCAACGCGCAATTTTCACAGTAAAAAATAAAAAACAGCTTGTAGGAAATGTTATTCTAACTCATAGATGTTATGATTTTTTACACTGAAATTGGTTTTTATTCAAATAAAAACCACAATAAATAGAAATACTTAAACGGACAAGAAAAGCTGACACTGGAAAATTTATTAATTGTCCAGTGTAAAAAACTGGCATATCAATATTTTTATTTAAAAAGGTGATTGAAATAGATCACCTTCGTATATACAAATAATTTTTTATCAAATATTAAATTTATTTAAAAAATTGTATTAATTTTAGCATGGCAAGCACTATGCTTATTCCAATGATTTCATTTTAACACCTTTTTGTGCTATGTTTGTGTTTTTTTAAGTTTTTGGATGCAAAAATAATTACACCTAACTATAATAGATTGATGATTGACGAATTATAGTGCTACAGTAAAAAATAGGCAAACAAAATTAAGGAAAAATTTACGGCAATTTCGCTTCAAACCTAACCACAGAATTAAAAAGAAACTCATTTATATTAATAGGAGCAGGAATAATAAATTTAAAATCAAATGTCCTTATTTCTATTATGCATTATACTTAATAAAATCCTAATTAATAATGAGCATCAAAAAACTTAAAACTGAATTAGCATGAATCAATTTCAAAGCTTTCAAAAAATACCTATTAATCCAATTCTTGTTAAGTTGTTTCAAGCAGAGTGCACTTTTCTAATTTCCCACTGACATAGTAAGTAAATTTTTATATGATATTATTAATATTTAAGCAAGTTACATCTAAATAAAGGAATCGTTAAAAATCTTCCGATGGCGGCGGTAACGGCGGCGGCGGCACTTGCACAAGTTTTCTGTTGCGCGTTATTATGTTTTTTAACGTTAGTAATATTTAATTAATTTGTTTCTCGATTTAATATCTTCACAACATATAGTAGGTACACTTACAATATTAGTACAGATTTTTTTTTTTTGTGAAAAATCGTAATAGGTACTACTTATATTACTCGTACGTTTTTTACGCCTATCAAAGTTTAGAAGCATATTATTATTGTTTACATTTTGTAATAATAATTGCATAATAGATACCAAACTTGAAATAAATTTAATGGTTAACCTACCTTGTTATCTAATTATTCTAAAGCCGTAAAATTATAATTATACATTTAAAATATCTACAATATTGTCTTTGTAAGCTATTCGAAATGGCACCTAGTTGCTACTGTATATATTCATTTTGTAAAAACTGCGTTGCGTTTTGGAAATTAAATGTTTTTATTAAATAATTTGTAATGAATGTGGGTAATCTGTTGGTGCATTTACCGAAATATATAACTATATCTTTATAAATAACTTTATTTATTGTTATCTTGCTTTAATAAGCTTATTTCAAACATAATAATAAGATGAGCTTTTAAATTCGGTTCCCAAACATTGTCAACTAAATAGCTCGTTGATGTCTTTTATGCGGTTGTTAAAATTATCAAAAAAAAATTTAAAATCTCTATATTAATAATAATAATATCCAATCAAAATGTATTTATAACGTGTTTTGATTTTAAACAAATCTTTCCTTTTATTCAAATTCATAAGTTCTGATATAAAGAAGTAAATAATAGAAAGACTTAAAATGTTTGAAGAAACAGTAACTTATGTCTTATTATTTTCAAGCTGCTTAGATAATTTTCTATGCTCGCGACAAAAAAAAATGTAATGATCATGTTCATTCTAAATTTAGTGACCACAGATCTAATAAACAAATAAGTACCTACCAATATGATTAAACACCGCATTAATTGAAATATTCCTCGTACAAAATGAAATTTTACTCACTGGACTGCAACCGGTCTCTCCACGCCATGGGGTTGGACACCAATCCCTGGAAGCCGGGCCAGTAGAGCGGCTTGTGCTGCAGGTAATGGGCCATGCCAGCGGCTGCTGCGGCCAGCGACAGTCTCGGGGTCAATAGGCCAGCGCCTACGTTGGCGCCCACCGCGGGCCTCGACAGTATGTGGTCTATGCCGTGAGGATTGGGAGCCGGAGGAGGTGCCTCGGCCAACGAGCTCAGAGCGGCCAGCGGCGCGCCAAAACCGTGCTCTAGCCCTCTCGAAAGAGGCGGCGACCCTCGGAGTTCGGACATATTCGCAACACAACACTGGCCGATGAGAAATTTAAAACATTTTGAATTCCGACCGCGAACGCGCACCGGGCGGACGACCTCTCCCGCGGTCCGACACCAAATGAAAAGCTTTGCTCCTGCCTGGGCGCAAACAAAAAAACGGAGAATAGAGAACGCCCAGTCAATCTAAACCTTATATCGCCGTCGCCGCCCATCAGTCGGAGCCGCAACTGCGGAATGCGTGCGTCTCGCTCGCTCCTCAACCGGACGGACAGAGAGGACGGAGCCGTGGTGTTAACACGCGAGCGTAGATTTAACGAATCGCTATTTGATAACGCTTCTTGTCTCTTTATAATTAAGTCGGGTGCAGTTTTTGCGGTCCCCCCGCGGCCGCCTCCCCGCCGCCGTCCGCTAAAAACTATTGTGTTTCATTGTGCGAGGCAGTTTATTTTGGAATAATACCAATAATAGCAGGAAGTGTCTCGGCGTCGTTTGTCGCCGTATAATTTATGTGACAAATATTTTATTAATTGACAACGCCGTGTGAATGGCACTCGATGCGGAAGGAAATAGAACACCCATTGAATCAGAGCGGGGGTCGCGAGATGGCAGGTTTTATGGCTGCCTATTGATACTTGATGATTTTAATTAGCTCAATGTAATAATTGATAAAATCATCAGTTGAGACATTTCTTTTCTTATAGAACTTCTTCATATATCTACTTAGTGCTCATAGAATATAGTTTAAAGTTAATAAAAAAAACTCTACAAAAATAAAAATAATATTTTCAACATGTACCTACTTGTTACATACAACACAATTTACGCTTAATGTTTTCATAAATACTCAACGTAAAATATAGAATCTAATTAAATAGATAGCAATCTCCAAACCGGATTAAGCTTGTTTACAACAAAAAGAATGACCGAACCAATGAAATGGCGACTCTCCATTCACAAATACTGACCAGAATCAAAACACAAAAAAGCAAAGTAGAGTCGCATCCGGTCCCTCAATGCTGCAAAGAAGAAAAAATATAACAAAAAAGCGCCAACCCTATTTATGATACAAAAATACACCGCAGAGCTTAATTCCACACTTTCGAGCCCGAGGCTCTATTAAGGGACCCTTGCTTTGTGCGACAGTTTAAAATTAATTCAACAATAAACAACTTTTAATTCGTTGAATTAATTTGAGAACGTAAACGATTTCGCCACAATGGATCTAACTGTAACGGATGGATAAAAATATTATTATGTAAGTAATGAGATATTAGTTAGGGTTGCCAATTGCCATCTGTGCGATTATATTGCGTGGACACTATTATTAATTCACACGCTTATTTCATTCATAACTGATTGATTGTAACATTGAATAAACCAAAGCTTCTCTTTTCTTTGAATATACAGTGGCGGTCATATAATTAAAGACAACAGTTGATTTTCATACAAACAAGGTATCTTTGAAGCCTTGGTTCTCCGCCAAGGATTGAGCTAGCTATGATCTGATGATTGCCATCCAGGGAGTGAATGGAGGAGATTGATATCGCTATACGATCAGCGTTCTTAGAGATATAAGAATCAAAGTTTTCAGTTTCTGGATTTCCATACAATTTTATGCTAATTTTGCGGATTTTTTAAACATATCCGTATATCTTTTAGAATGCTGATCAGATCAGTTGGGTGTGTATAGCGATCTGAATCTCCTCCATTCACTCCCTAGATGGCCATCATCTGATCACAGCTAGGTCAATCCCTGGCGGAGAACCAAGGCTTCAAAGTGACCTCGTTTGTATGAAAGTCGACTGGTGTCTTTAATTTTGTGACCGGCACTATATTTGCAAACTAACTTTTGCTCGCGACTTCGTCCGCGTGGAAATCCTTTTTTATTAATTCCCTTTACAAATCCCCCCCCTTTTTACACCATTAAGGAATGATTTCGGGGATAAAAACTATTCTTTATCCTTCCCCACAACTCAAATTATCTCCATACTAAATTTCATCTAAATCGGTTCTGCGGTTATTGATTCCCCATACAAACCTCCACCCCCCTTTCGCCCCCTTAAGGGGTCATTTCTGCGATAAAAGTTGTCCCGTGTCCTTTCCTGGGACTCAAACTACTTATGTCTATCTATACCAAATTTTATTTAAATCGGTTCAGTAGTTTTGGCGTGAAAGCGCGACAGACAGACAGACAGAGTTACTTTCGCATTTATAATAATAATATTAGTATGGATTATCAAGGAAAGTTTGCAACATTTATTTACATTTTATTGGACAACTGTGACAAAGTTGTATTCAAATGGTGAACTTTAAGATGCTCTCTACCAGTCTTCCTACAAATACAGTATTATTGTAATAGAAGAATGTTTTATTTGATAAAATGTAGTGTTATAGGGATTCTGGCATTTTTGTTGTACTTACTTTTATGTGCATTTTCACCTTTTGAATGACACGTTAACGCTCAAAGCCGGTTAATAACTCCTTGCTCAAACAACATGTACGGCGAGAGGACAGTTAGTTATTTGGTTCCGCGGCTTATTAATAGCCTACCAATAGATTTTATAAAAACAATTAATGAGAAAAACATTAAAATTAAATTAAAATAATTTTTCCTAACCAAATTTTGAAACATTTTATATAGATACCTAACTAATCATTGCTTCACCTAAATTGTAACATAGCTACCAATTTTTATTGAATTATTTGTAATTAATAATATTTTTTCATTACTCATACTCTGAAAGTAGGTCTGAAGTTGCCTAAGGAGCGGGTTGAAAGTAATGCTTTTGAGCCCTAGGGAGAACCACTTTCAACTGACAGCTGCTGTCAAATTTTAATAAAGAAACTAGTTCTTTTTTCACATTTTTATTGAACCATGTTCCGACTTTCTATACAGCCACTCAATTACAGCGCGGTGTAAACCCTGCGTTCCAGATAAAGCACTGCTACTTTCTGAGGCTAACGTCTGATGTTAGCCTCGTTTTGCGTTTCTTATAAGAAATGTTGACATTTTTAGCCGCGCTAATTGTTACAAATGAAACGCAAGGTACTGATTTTTCGTGCTGAATTTTGACACCTCACCTACTCAGTCCAGCCACTTAACATTTTTAAAAATATAAATCAGATTTGGCTAATACTATAAATATCTTTCAATATTTTTTTAAATCCGCTGAAAATCCTTTTTGATTCATGAAAAAAAGATTCCAAATGTCAAATTTGAACGCTGTCACAAAGTGGTATCAGAGGACTCATCTATTAACATGGGTATTTGATGCTAGCATTTCGTGTTAAAAATGCTTAAATGAAACGCATGACAACCAGCAAGAAAAACTAGCAAACTATCACCGGCTAATGAAACGCAGAGATGCTAAAAATGTTGGTATTTAAGGCTAAAAATGCTTATCTGGAACTGGCCGATAATTGAAATAATATAATCTTGAGTATATAAAGAATATATTTTTTAAATATCTTTATTATAATTTATTTTCAACTATTTATTTAAAATAACATAGATTTGGGCAAAATATTTACCATTTTTAAAATTATGAAAATAAAAAATAATGGCTGAATAGCTGGCCGGCCACAGAAAAAAAAACAAAACAAGCGGGAAAGCGGCAATGCGATCTTCATTTGTTTTTTTCCATTTGTAGAGTTTTGTTAATACTTCCGTATAGCAGAGATTTGTATTAACTGCTAATTATATTTGTATAACATTGTGTATACAAATATACAATAAATAAATAAAAATCAGCACAATGAGTTCATTTGATTCAGGTATGGAATTAACGCCTGATTTTATAAGAGAAAACGGGCTAAAGCAGAAGTTGTTGATTTATATGAAATAAAATTTACACGTTTTTTCTTTAGCTAATTCATTGTTTTATTTTTACTTTCCTTGTATTCGTAATGAAAAGCACAGTGTTTACCTCGGGTTAAAGACTTATTTAGTCCCTCGAACTATTGGTGCCCTCGCTACGCTCGGGCGCCAAACACCGTCTCGGGACTAAATAAGTTACTTTCACCCCTGGGGTAACAATGTACTATTACTTACCTACTTTAACGTAGTATTTACCGTTGGAATCTTTGTTTTGTTATTGATGTATGTAAACTCTTACAGCTCTCTATACAAACCTTTGTGGTTTTTTGATGTTGTAAATAAGTAACATTGTAAAGTATTTATTGGATAAATAAAAAATACTGCCTTTTATTTGCACCAGTACAGAACAATAAAGAATATAATTTATTCGCGTATAGTATATATATTCTTTATTGCACATTTAAGCATTCATTTGATAAACGTACAGAAAGGACATGTACATGTACATAGGTGGACTTACCCCTCTCGTATCCCTCTCATATATTCAGTTTTAAGAATTTTAATTAATTATTAGCCTGAAGCTTCGAACGCTTTTCAATATTCATGGACACGGGATGACTAGAGCTGGTGGATGTCGTAGAATGGAGATCAGACTCACCAATTATCTAAACCAGGTAAATAAATCTATGGAACTAGTCAACCGATTTTTAAAAATTCTTCTATCAAAAGGAAGCTACATTTTTCCATAACATAGGCTATTCAATTGTAATTAATAATGTTCTTAATCTGGAATAATAATAAATGTCAATCAAATAATTTCATCACAAGTAGGTAATAATTAATGACGCTCAGCAAAGTAGGCTAGGATCAGCTAGCTTATTTTATTATATGTGGTCCGTTCCATATTGTCTAATGTCAAAAAAAACATAAAATAATATTCTCATCCTGTGAAATATTTGCTATCTGACAATGTCAAAAATTTCACAACCACCATTAAACGGTAATTTTTTGCCTTATATTTATTTACATTTATTCATTGATTATTTACATTCATTTATTACAAAAGAAGTACAAAGTACCAGTCGACCTTAGGATAGTTGAAAGACTATTATCGAGGAAGATGCACATATTAGGGACATTTCTGAACGACATAAAGTAATTTCAGAATAGGAATGTAACAAATATACCTACTATGATGTATATAATCTACTATGATTACGAATACTAAAAAATAATTTAAAAATAGGCACACTGTCTATTTCTGTCTTTAAATACCAAATCAAGCATCGTGAGAAGACTGTCTGTGTCGAGATAACATATAAACGTGCGCCGACCGCCGACCCCACAAAGAGTGGGCTAAGGGCAGGTGATGAAAAACTAAATCACAATAAATATAATTCAAGACCCTACTCCACTGTCAACTAATGATTTTCTATGATAATTGCCAAATCAAATTAATTTCACACCTCTTCTGAAAATTTAAAGAATATTTTTTTAAAGAATGTAGAGCAGGGGTACTCAAACTCGAACTGCTGGCTTGAACCAAAAATTACCCACCCGAGTTATCCACATTAGGGATAATCGCAGGGTCAACTCCACCGCAGTGCAATGGAGAGGCCTCGCCCTGGGAGAACCGCCTTTCTGATCACGGTATCTCCTGTGCCTAGCTCAATATTGTAAGACTCTGATCCATCGACTCTGAGAGGCTGCATAGTATGTGATGCAGGGTTGTCGTCTAGGTAGGTAGGGTCTATATAGGGACGTGGTAGAATTTCATGGCCTTGAATCCACGAATAAGTAGGAACGATGTGAATAAGTTTTCCACAATATGTATTTCTTTATAGTCAAGGTAGGTGTAGATCTGCTCTAAAAATCAATGAACAACTCATCTTTATTGAAAATTTCGAGTTTATTGATTCGTCAAAAATTCAAAAGTCTCCAATGTTCCCAAGAACCTAGCTAGGCTAAACACGCCGCCCTAAGTTTATAGGAAAATCCGCGGGAATCAAAGACGTCCCGCGTCGCGGCTTTTCTTTGATAAGTACCGCTAGCAGTTGGTTACTACAATAGACGAAATTGATGAAGGGGCTCTAGATTAGTCTCGATACAAAGTTAATGCTGCCGTTACATCACTCCCCACCTTTAAAAACAGGAAAGGCTGAAAAAAGTAAACCTATAGCAAGTAAAAGTTATATATAGAATAAACGTAGGTAGCATCTATACTATATATATAAATTTATATATTGTATTGACGACACGTTTAGCGCAGAGGTCGAGTGATCACCTACTGCGCAACGGGTCGCGGGTTCGTTTCCCGTACGGGACAAATGTTTTGTATGGCCTACAGAAATTTGTTCCGGTGTGGGCGTATGTGCATGTGATATTCTATGTTTCTACCTGTACCCACGACACAGGAGAAAATCCTAGAGTGGGGCGACGCTTTTTATTATATATATATATATATATATATATATATATATATATATATATATATATATATATATATACTACACGATGTTTGTCCTGGATAAACTCCAAAACTACTTAACAAATTTAATGAAATTAAGCTTACTGTATATAATTTGGTCCAACTTAAAAGATAGGATAGTTTTTATCTCGACTTTATTATGGCAAAACGTGGTTCGCGGGTATAAAGCTAGTAATTTGTATGAATAACAAGTTAGCTATGACTGATAACAGGACTGTAAAAAGCAGTCTGTTGTTTTCGCTGAGCGGTAGGTAGGTATTAGCTATATGAGAAAATACCTGCGGACAGCGGAACTAAAAATAATGTTATTTTCTAACTACATATAAATAACTTATGTATTAGTTGAATTAAATCCAGTAGAGGCCTGCTGTATGAGTGAGAGGCTCGAAGCCTTTTAATATGGGACTTAAGAACGATGTGGAAGTAAGGAATAGATGTTTAGGGCATGGGGAAGGATATACCACTTTTTTGATGTGCTTCAGCCTTGCTTCAGCATAAATCGCAAGCGTGTGACGCTCTATAAGTATTAGTCTCGATACAAAGTGCATATTAACTCTTTACTGTTACTCTACCATTTATTCCTACTATTTTCAGTATTATCTCTTTTCTGTAAATAATAAATTGCATACCTATTTCAATTCTTTTTCTTTACATTTTTTTGTTTGAGTGTTGGAATAGATTAGTGTCATTATCTTTTGTTACATAGCGCCATGGGTATAAATATTTTTTCCTTATTGCTTTCTTTCCTTCTTCTTTTTCAAACATTCGTTTTTAAATCTAACACTATTAAAAGCAATAAAGGGCAACATTTATTTTTTAAAAGTATAAGTGTCAGTGAATATTACAAAAGGCAAGTACGTGATATTGTACCTTAAGCACTTTACAAAAGTACAATGTCTTAGAGACACGGTGTTGCCAGAATCCAGTCTCCATTGACAGCATTAATTGTTTCCCTCCCTTTATTGGGCTTCGGCTAAACCGATTTGTCCGCCGGATGTGACATAATACCCTAGTACACCCAGCGTAAACGATGTGTGTGGTTTCACTGCTAGCGGCGTGTTTAAGTCATTGATGCTAAGGATTTTTTTTATTTGATAAAACTCAAACTCAATAATCTTTTAGGCATTTACATGTAGTTATCAACGTCAAACAAAACACAAAGTGTGATCAAACAAGAATCTAATTAAACAAAATGAAAATATTTACGATTATTTAATCCTTGTATGTAGAGTCAGCAACGCGTCAAACATTACATTTGCATTACAAAAGCCGCCGCTGTTACCAGCGACATAAGAAAAAGTATGGTGTTTTGCTTTATGTACAATCGGCTTTAAAAGTAGATGAACATTTTAACACCGTGTCATACCAATTAATAACCAATACAGTTTAGGTGTAACCATACTAAATAAAAGGAATAGTTAGTATGCCATGTTACTGAAATGTCCATCTAGTTCTAATGGCGACCGTACATCTAAACCATAATTAAGATGTTTGCAATAAGTACATGTAATTTCTTTTAAAGTTGATTCTATACCTGTTTGGAAATAAAAAGATTTTCATCACATTTTTACAGTTGGACAATATTAGAATGAGACATTTTTTATTCATTGGACATTTTTCTATTTAGACATTATTATTGCAAAGGGATCGAACTGTATCAAATATACATACGATGTTAATAACGTCCTGTGCAGGAGCGAGTTTGCTAGAGTTCAGTGGAAGCTATCAGTAGATACTCGAGCTGGTGGCTCAGTGTTCAGGGTCGGTAATTCCGCAACTGAAAAGTAGAAGCATACTACTGCGCATTCTCTTCCTTGACTCTGTTTGCAAGCGTCCATACCATACGCCTAACATCAGTGGCTTTCTCTTGAAATCAATCCCGATTAATTGACATTGAGATTAGATTTTCCGTTCGCTTGAGCTGCAACACTAGCGCCAAATTAAGTTCGTATTGCGTGAATCTCGAGTGAATTAATCTCAGTGTAAATTTAATTTGCTTTTTGTAACCGCACAAAAAGCTGTTTGTCGGCCACCAATATAAAACAATCACAGATACACGCATACGGCTTTGCTGCCGTATACTATATATCATTCAATACTATGACCCACCAGATAAATTCATGTCGAAAATGGCAATCTTGGGGTCAAAATATGGTGCTTATGTACTCTTCATATACAAATTCTTAGGCTGTTATTTCTTTCCGATTACATCTCAGGATAAGTAGTCATGACATCAACACGGTATGCTTAAATCGCAGGTTCGATTCCTACCCAAGGTAAATACTGTATTTTTCTTGTAATGATTTATTAACATATATAAGGAAAATACAAGGTAACTAATATACAATTTAAAATTTCCTTTATTTTAACCAATTTTTTAGAAAATGTAAATATTTCTAAATTGGATAATACCTAGTTATTGACAGAGTACTAAAATCTACTTTGGCTAAAGAAAGTAAAAATTAATATTAAAAAACATTCTTACGAACTAGCTTTTAATTAAATGCTCCAATGAGGAAAATAAACTTTAATTTATTAATAAAACGCATCGATTAATTACATGACACAATTTAATACGATTATCTAAAAGCTTGTCGCAAGATATGAAAACATGTCTTTTTTCTTAGAATTATTTACAAGATCAAGTTAAATTGGTATTTTATACTATTGTTTATTTTCACAGGTAAAATTTTAAACTAGTCAACGGTTTTTCATGTATTAAATTATCATAGGTTTAAAAGAAATGACAATTTATTCGAAGTCATTGACTGTAATTATTAATGACTAGCTTCTGCCCGCGACTTCGTCTGCGTTGACTTCAGAATTGGGTCTAAAGCTTCGCTCGTTAACAATTTTTAAACTTCCCACGGGAACTATTTGAGAGATCATTAGGGAATATAAAGTACATGTCCTTTCCATAGCATATATGCATCCAAAATTTCAAAGCTGTCTGCCCGCGCCGCGGCTTAGCTCGTAAACAATTTTCAATTTTCCGTCAGGAACTACTTAAAGAATCGGGATAAAAGGAAAGAAAAATAGCCTATGTTCTTTTCCATATCAAAGGCTACATGCATGCAAAATTTCATCCAAATCCGTTCAGCCGTTTTTGCGTGATTGAGTAACAAACATCCAAACATCCATACTTTCACATTTATAATATTAGTAGGATTGTTTCAATGCATCAAGGGCTCCAAAAATAACCATATCGCTAGAAGCGGCACCCCGCCTCAGTTTACTTCCCTACAATGGTTGGCGGGCGGCCATTCATCCCGACGTCAATTAGGGCTACACCTTTGCTTTGTCCCGGTTTTATCATCGGTTTATTATACGCTTATGATATCCCAAACCATTGTTGTGAGCACACCATCCCACTTTAAACTTTATGCCTTCGCAATAGGAGCGCGTGAAGGTCGCAGATCCCGGATTAATGGGACAGAGTTTTGATTAATTGCTCGGCACTTAATTGAGGAAAGGATTAAGTATTGCTTCAGATACTTGCTTGAACGTTTCGAATATTGTAGACAAATATCTTAAAATGTAACGTACGGCTGTTTGAACTTGTGATCATGATCTGGTGAAACTAATCTTATAACTTTTGTGGTTTTGCTTATTGAATACTATATCAAATTTTAATGACACTAATAAATGTATGACAAAGTTTTTCTGAGATACATTTTTATTAGTATTACTTCTTGTATAAAGCTTTTTCATGTAGGAATTATAATGACAATATAAGTACTGATTTCCGTTCAATAATAAATATAACGCTTTTTTATTTTATGTTATTAATAGGAAGGTTACATATCGTAAGGTGTCTTGGGGATATACAATCAAGTATCTATGTCCGCATATTGCTTTTTGTTTTTCCATCTTTATCAACATACTTCACATGCCTTGCTCTGTCTAATAATAATTGAAATGTATGAAAATATGTAAGTTGTAAGTGAGGTATAGAAACCAGGAATGAAGCTTAAATCGTGCTACTTTTTTACAAACAAAGGGAGACTTTTTTTAAGTTTTCCTTTTATGTTGCTTATATGTATTTACATATAAGCAACATAAAAGCTTTTATGTTGCTTTTAGCTCATGCTTATATGTATTTACTTATTTTTTATTATATTATGTATAATTTTGTTACATTTATGTATATTTTATTGTTTTTATTACTACTATACTTTAATAATTTTTCCACTTAATACAGTTATCTAGTCGATTTAACCTGCTTAAATTAACTTTCAAATTGTAACTTAAAAGATATTGCGTAAGTTGAGGCCACTTCTCGTGTAAATCGAACAGGCACCACCGATTCAGACTTGTTCTAGTGTTGGTGTCGTAGGAAAACTAAAAGTTAAACACTCACAACAATGTAGGCGGTAAATGATGTAAAAAATTTTTTGTGATTATATCTGATAATTGTATCCTACTTGTTGAAATAAAAAAATGTGTTTCTTGCACCGCCTCAAATTTTCTGCCTTACCCTCACGGTTGACTGGTATAGAATGCCTGAAGGCATTAAGTTGGCCTATTGTCTACCGTATTTGTGGTGCAAGAAAGTGTAAATAAATAAAAAAACTCTTGGCCTTCATCTCACTTGATGGTAACTGATGATAAGGCCGAAGATGGAAGCGAGCTTCACCAGAACTCCTGAACAACACAAACATTAAACATCTTAGGTTAAATATATAATAAATCTACTTGGGATAACTTGGGACAAACTTAGGTAAGATAATGTAGCTGGCTCTGACGCCCTTCCACGAACCAAGCCAAACAAAAAAACTTCTACCCCCATGGGGATCCAACAGCTGATTTTTTTCGCGATGTCAAGTAAAAGTAGATCCCATAGTAAAAATAAGCATACCAAATGTAGATGATATTTTTTATCGAGCAGACGAACTAAGTAATTATACGAGTATACTGATTACATTTTCCCCTATTATCGTCCCTATTATATCACCTATAACTATATAAACTAAAAGTCCAATAAACTTACAACAAACATGTCCAATAAACGTAACACGAAAACCGCATTCACGTTTAATTTCGCAACATATAAAGCGTACTGCAGGAGCGACCATATTTGCCAGAGCTCAAAACTTTAAGTAGCTATAAAAAATCAAGCTTCAGATATGAAGAATCGACTACGGTAATCTATGAATTGGAGAGAGACAGCGCACGACGCAGTCACGCAGAGGGAGAGAGGACATCGATGCACGGCTGTAGTTGGCCGGCCAGTTTTTAATGTCCGCCCCTCCCCCCTATCAGGATCACGTGTTTTTGTTAGCTTCAGATGAATTCCAGACGCGGAGATGCACGCACGCGTTTTAGCCGCACGAGAAACTTTGCACTGATTACGTATTTATTATTTACCTAGATAAAATATTTTTATTGAGATCTTTTATGGATTTATAATGGCTTACCGAAACGTAGCGAAAAATTAATTTTTCCTCGTTTTAAATTTTCTATGACTATCTATAAATCTGTATAATAGTCATATCACAAGAATACACGGTTTATTTTTAAATTTTGGCGGGCTAATTCAATTCCAGTAAGCTTTTTACAGCTTTTTGAGCACAATAGATCCAGAGTGGATCGAAGTGCGAAAGCTCACTACTTGGGCCACCCCACTTCTAAAATAAGAAGCTTTTAACAAGCTTTTATTTACTTTCACCTGTCCGGTGTCTGTAATGAAATCTTGTTTTTTTACTTGTTTGTTTTCTGAAATCTCGCAAGTTAAATTTGACCCTCTTCTCGGATTTTGATAGATCTGAAATTTTGCATGCATATATATATCGCGTGACAATGCAATATTATGATGACATGGAGCTAATCTGATGCTGCTGAGATACAAGGTAGCCACAATAAAACTACGCAATCCCATCGAGTTAAGGCTCATTTGATTCGTATTGATGAGTGCTTTTCCTCTTTGTAGAGTATTATTTAAAATAAAAGCTTGTTTTTAAAAATGTTTTTAAATTATTAATTATGTAGTTATACTTGTTATAAAAATAAAGGTAGGTTTCCATTTAATAAAGTTTACTTTAGTCTTAACGTTTAGGACACTTTTTTTCCTCAAAGACGCATTGGTTTGATTCTGCTGCAGAACATGAATAACAAAATTTAAATCATTTTATGCAATCTAAATAGAAAAATATAACATTTCATAAAATATAGTGTAAAAAGAAGAATTGGTGTGAAATGTTCAGGGATTGATTTGAAGTCTGAGAAATAAGATGAAACCCAACTAGTTTTTTCCTTTCAATATTCATCCCAGAAGTTCTACACTCGGCGTCAAAAAAATCGCACCTTTTAAAAATCTTGTTCAAAAATTCCTAAACCTTATTTAGAGGATAGTGTTAGGTATCATTAGAAAGGTAACAAAAAGGAGTATCAAAAAACAATTAAATTTAAACTTTTGTTTAATTATAATGATACAAAAAACATTAAAATGAAAAAAATAATAAAAATCCTTAATTAAGTCCTAAATAACAATCGATGATTTACAAAAAAAAAATTACAAAAAGTGTCTTAAAATTAACTTAAAATCTAGTGTTTGCCCCCCCTTGCCCTGATGACGGCTTCCATGCGGACCCTCATGGACCTCACCAACTTCAGGAGCTCTTCTTGAGGAACAAGATCCCATTCCTTAATTACCGCGTCTTGGAGTTCCTGTAGAGTCGAAGGAGCTGTATCCCGAGATCGAACCTTCCGTTTAAGATGGTCCGAGAGGTGCTCTATCGGATTCAGATCCGGGCTTCTCGCTGGCCACTGCATCACAGAAATTTGGGACCTCCGCAGAAAGTCGCTCAAGATGGCTGCAGTGTGAGCGCGAGCGTTGTCGTGCATTAATGTGAACCCCTCGCCAAAAAATTCGGCAAAGGAGACCGCAAGCACCTCCCGTCCGGGAGACGCAAGCAAGGTTGGTTTTGCCGGCAGCCGACATACCACCCCAGAACATGCAGGATCCGCCTCCATATTCCACCGTCTCCTGGATGCAGGCTTGGGCAAAACGTTCACCCTGCCTCCGGTATACCCTTCTCCGTCGGTCGTTGGAGAAAAGACACACTCGCGTCTCGTCTGAGAAGAGAACAGCCCCCTACTGCTCAAGGGTCCAATCGGCGTAGTCACGAGCAAACTGTAAGCGGGCTCGCCGGTGCGCTGCAGTCAATTTTGGACCTGTAGCAGCTCTGTGGGATGCTATCTTCTTCTCCTTCAGTCTTCTTCTAATCGTAGAGACGCTCACGGTGCGTCTGCGAGCTGCCTGGAGCTGCTGTTGCAACTGAACAGAGTTTGAGAAGCGATTTCTCAAAGAGTACGACACAACGAACCGGTCGTCTCTTTCCGAAGTGCAGCGACGTCTACCGGACCCATGTCTCCGGATATAGCCACCGGTCTCTAAAAAGCGCTGGTATACTCTTCGAACCGAAAAACGACTCAGATTCAGTTGCCGGGCGACATCACACTGCCGCATCCCTGATTGCAGTAGTGCAACCACTTGAGCGGCCTCATCAGCTGTGGTATCCATCTTCCAGGTGTTTTTTCTGTAGTAAAATGTACAGACGTGTCCTCTTCAACGGTTGAATAGCGAATGACCCACATTGACCCCGTGTTGACCCTTTTATACCCACAAAGGAAGCGCAACTAACGACTCTCCCGGATAGCAAAATTTGCAAGAAATTTTTGTGACACTATATTTGTTGCTTTAGGTTTTATTTGATAATGAAAAGTAATGTTTTTTATTAAGTTCATTAAGTAACCTTTTAAATAAAATCATAATAAATGTGACTGCATCTGTATATCAAAAGTTAATGACATTTGAAAGTGATTTTCTTAGAGGTGCGATTTTTTTGACGCCGAGTGTAGTATTATGTTATCTGTGACAGAGGTGTACCAAATACGATCAGAGATAAAACAATGGAATTTGGATGGTTCATTACAAAAAAATCAAAAACTTCTTCTCTTTATTATTAGTAAAGTGTAACGTCGAAGAGCTGAAAACAGTATGGTGATTGCTTGTGAAATACACTTACACTAGGACGTACATACATACACTTAAAACATACACACACTTCTTACATACATAGCACACATTCTTGATTTAAATTGTCTAGGTACAAAAAATATACTCAATGATTTACGTAAGTATAAGCACGGTAATAGTATTACTGTGGTATAAGTTAGTTTTATAACGCAACTTTATCCTAGTCTAGATACCATCATACCACTTCACATTATGTGGAATGAAAATAAAAAAAATAATTATTTGATGAGTCATTGATGAGTTTTATATGTGAGTTATAATTTTATTATTTCCAGTATCTATCTGTGTTTAGAACTTGTTACATTACATATTTTTAAAAAATATCTAGATAGTTTTTTACAATCAACAAAACACACCAGCATATTAAAATATACTCAGACAAATATTTTTAATTACAAAAACACTCTTACTTAATAAACTTTTAAACGCATCAACACGTAAATCAATATCCCTCGTTCAGTCAGCGAAATAATTTTATTACGCTACAAGCCAGTACAGTAACTAAATTAAATGAGCAGCGAACGCGTCCGAAAGCTCGGTGCAGTTAATTTTTAATCTCGGAAAACGATCACTAAATCAATTCAATCGCCTTACTGATACTAAACAAACTAAAATTAAATCATGCGAGCCCTCCGCAAACGCGAGGGCTTTCATTGAGGGGTCGCCATCCGTGGGGCACTTTGACGCTGTTATTAAATTAATTATTTCGCTCGATTTCGTTTCAGTTTTGCACACACAACTCATTGTTCCATTAATCCTGTGTTTATTCAATAGTGTCACTTAGTTTAAGTAATGTATGCGACGGGATTACTTAAGAATTGCGCTTGCGTTTGTTGTAGTTGTAGAATTTTAAAAATCTTTTCATAGTCCTCATAAAATATATTCCCTTTTTATTTCAATTAATGTTATACTTAAATGTGGCATTTACACCGAAAAAATTTCTATCTAAATATATAATATCATGATGATGATGACAATTGACATGAAGAAGCATTCAATCGAGTCAAGCATCAACAATTTCTCAGCATTTTAAGGTGCATTTTTCCTGCTGCACAATTTTGTTCATACCTTCACTTCCCTGATATGTGTAAAAAATGATGTCAAGAAACCGATGAAAGGAGTTGGCTAAATACAGCATGGGCGACTGCCCTAACAATGAATAAATATTACACCTAGTAACATGTAATGCTGAATAGTTGAAACTTATTATTTTGCATGAAAAAAGTTTCAGAAACTTTTAATATTGTTATAATCTTGAAAAATATTATACGTCAATAGATACGCAAAAGTTATCAGCTACATATTTTCTATGGACGTTTGTTAGGCATTTATGCACAGAAATCAGCAAATAAAAAAGATAGATAATAAAAAGATTTATGTCGACTGTAACTAAGCAACCAAATGATTAAAATGCAGAACACCAAAATCTTGAAAAATAATTATAAAGGCAGAGAAGTGAAATCGGTTAAAAATCGATTGTCTCTTTTTGGTGCAACACTATTTAAGTTTCGTTCAAGTGAATAACTTTTAAGTATTAATTTTTTTTTTCATGAATGTTCTATAATAATATTAAACTCGTAATAAATTATTAAATAATATAAAGATATTACGACTACTGAGAAACATTTATTCATGTTAAGGGCAGTCGTTTAGCCATCTTCTTTGTAATCACTCAAGGTGTTGGGCAGGGTCGTATTCTTTCTCCTTTGCTTATTAATATTCATTCAGGAGCTGTAATGGCAAATGCTCTTCTTAATATGGATGATGGAAATCTACCGCACAGAGATTATAACTTGCGTTACGCCGATGATACTCCTCATTGCAGTTTCGAAATTGACTGCCGAATGTCGGAGAAGAGTCGGTACAAGAAGCTGATGCCTTCAGGTTTGAAGAAGCACTAAAAGAAGTTACACATAATGAAGGAAAAACATGTAAAATTACCTAATATGACCTGATTTACTTTAGATAATTTAAAAAAAATAAGTAAGAGACTTATGATTCACCAAGCAGCAATCAACTTTCTTCAACTAAGTACCCAAAATTCCACGTTCAGAAATTAATAAAAAACAAAATGCCGATGCCGTTAAGGTGATTCGAGCGATCCTAAGCGAAATTTATTTTGTGAAATTATAAACATTAGGTGAACTTTTTTAATCGGGAACTTCAGGATTTCATTTGTTCGCGCAATTTATCGTTTTTAATCCGGCCGGTGCAATAAAGAGCATTCAAGTCACTCGGAATCACTCCGTTTGCTATAAAATTAATGTTTAGGTACCTATTGCACCGTGCTCGATAGTGATGTTGAGTCAATTATCGATTGAAGTTGGAAGCACTTTATCGACGTTGTACGAGTATATACGGTATACCATGCAGTGTATTAGTTTAAAAAATATGCCATAGCTGCACAGGCGAGGCTGAGGTACATAGTTGTACAAGCAAACGTGAAAAACTTGGCAAGCCTCATTAAGGCGCATAGTAACGTCAATCATAAAAAATCACTGCAGAAAAAACCGGTTCTCTTCATAAATATTGAATAAAAAAATCTTTAAAAAAGATCTGTTATTATTCGACGCATTCTTTAGAGGATGGTCTTTATAATTTTTTGATAAATTAATTAAAACTTGGTTAAAATGTGACCCAAACATGCCTCGATTTTAAAACTATAAACCTAATCGCTTCGTAAATATTAGGTTAAATCACATACTTTCGATTTCAATAAATAAAGTGAACAATATTCTAGGGGATGGTCTTTTTAGATTTTTCTTATTCGCCTTTATTAATTTTTTATTGAAATAATTCATCTTACGCGTAAAGGTTTGCTTGAATATTCCCCTCACTCTCACTCACTCACTCCTATGTAATCAGTGCGGGACGATCGACGCATGGTCATGGGGAGCACTATGCGCCTTAAATGCAGTCATTAAAATACTTTTTAACAAAAAATTGAACCGCCGAAAAAACTAAAACGCAAAAACACTGAAAAGTTAAAAATAATATAAGAATAGGTACAGACAACATCACACTTCTATATTGAAGTCGGTGCCAAACGATGATCTCCTAGAAAGTGTTAAAATTTGTCACCGACTTCAATATAGAAGTGTGATGTTGTCTGTACCTATTCTTATATTATTTTTAACATTTCAGTATTTTTGCTTTTTAGTTTTTTCGGTGGTTCAATTTTTTGTTAAAAAGTTATTATTTTATATTTTTTTGTGACTTTCATCTATTAATTTTACAATCAGTGAGTGAATCATCAATCATCCCCCGTTTTTGTACCTTTAGGGTTAGAATTGTTTTCTCAAATTTATATGAGACCACCCTCGGGGTATACCCTTTTCAATAAAAAAAGAATCATCAAAATCGAATCACTCTGTACGAAGTAATGCGTGGTCATTGATCACAATTAGTGAGTAAATCAACAATAATTTTCTGTTTTCCTACCCTTAAGGTAAGATTTTTATTTGTAAATTTAAATGGGACCACCCTCGGGGTATACCCTTTCCAATAAAAAAAGAATCATCAAAATCGGAGTTCTCTAAAAAGTTATGCGTGATCATACATGCGGAAGGCGCAGGACCGATCGGTTTGGAGATCCCTGGGGGAGGCCTATGTCCAGCAGTGGGCGTCTCTTGGCTGAAATGATGGTGATGATGATGAACTGCCAGTTTACATTGGAATTGAATAAATAAATAAATACTAAAAAATATTTACCTGATTAGTCCACCTATTCTGAACTTTACCCTCCAGCAACACATTTAGCGATCCATTTTTTTATTAAAATTTCTAAAAAATACGCAGAACATCACAGCTCGTATTATCCCATCCCTAATCTCTTGTTCGCCCCTCGGCTCCAGCGTCCGTTAATTCTACAAGTTTTCCAATAGCCGCCGATACACCTGTGCAGCCATGTTTATTGTTTATACCGATCTCAACGCCCAAAATAACGTAATGAATAGAATTCTTAACTCGAGGCAATAAGGCATTCATTCACTTTGATTCTCGTTCGTTAATTTATTTCCCTATATACGGTTGGACTCTATTTTGCTTAACAATTAACATTCTTGTGGCATGTAAGCAAGTGCTATAATCATCATCATCATCATATTTCAGCCAAGAGACAACCACTGTTCGACATAGGCCTCCCCCAAGGATCTCCACATCGATCGGTCCTGCGCCTCCCGCATCCAGCGGCTTCCTTGTCGGGGATCTACCAAAACTGCGTCTCCCGGTACGCGGCCGCCACTCGAGGATCTTTCCGTCCCAATGGCCATCAGTCCTATGAGCGATGTGTCCTGCCCACTACCATTTAAGGTTTGCAATTCTTTAGGCTATGTCGGTAACTCTAGTTCTTCTATTACGGATTTCATAATTTCTGTGATCACGTAGAGAAACTCTGAGCAGAGCCCTCTCCATTGCCCTTTGAGTGCCTTTGAGCCTTCTTATGAGACCCATTGTAAGCGGCCACGTCTCAGTTCCGTACGTCATCACTGGCAACACGCACGAATTGAAGACCTTCGACTTGAAACTATAATTATTGCAGTAATTAAATCGAAACATTGAGTTCCTAAGGATCAAAAATCGCAAGTTGTCAATACTAGTGTCTTCTCAAGCTCAAATTCAACAATCTTTATTCAATAATTTTAGACTTAAACCTTTAAAAGTGGGTAGTGATTGACGTGAAACAAAACATAAATAATCAAAAAGGCTCTAAAAAATCTAATTTACCAAGATATTTAACAATTAGTTATTAAATGCAAATACAAGTAAATTAAAAAAAGTTGACTACAACAGTTCGGAAATTGGGAGAGCCTTCTCGAAAAGAACAGACGAGAAGCTCGGAAGGTCTTATTTTGTATCCGCTTTTAATCGTCAATGTATTAAATCGTCAATATAACTATATTATTTTTCATATATATGATTTTAAAAAAAACCATAGAAACGCTTGAAGGAGTAATTGTATTTTAATCTAAATCAAAATTCAATGTGCACTCATTAATGTCAAATTCTCACATGTTTGAGGTCAAAAATTGATTATTTGGTTCTTAATTTGTCCCTTACCACTGCATCGTACATGCATGAATGTAAAAAAGTATTATTTAAGAAATATTAAAATAACTAAATGTAAACTAAATGTCAATCGGCTGCAAGACACAGTCGCATGAAATAGTAGATTGCTTTATAAGGGTGGAAAGGAATCAATCCCTACGAGGTTGTTAGACGCCCGAGCGCAGCGAGGGCGGCTATAGTCCGAGTAGGGTTTGATTCCTTTTACCCGTGTGTAGCACTCTACTTTTCATTTCGAATGCAAGGAAAATAAAAAATAGCTTTTCTAATAAAATTTATTAATAAAAATACTCCTAACATGACATATCGACATCGTGTTTTACACTTAGTGTACTTTTAAGCATTGAATATCTGCTCCATAGCGTAGACGCCTGCACTTTATGAGATAGTTCATTAAAGTATATAAGAAATACATTTTCAGAAAATGATTTTATATTCCTTGCATCTCGCCACTTCATAAAGTCGGAATATGTATTTAAATATCTTTCCTTTGAAATTTTTGGCAAAAAAATTTCGAGTATTGTATTTGCTTCGTTCGTGACTGAATCTGGAGCCGAAATTTCAGAATCGCTTGAATTCATTGTTTTTCTTAAATACCTAAATCACACAATCAAGATTTCGGTACAGCGTAACAGATTCCCCTCCCGCCAAAATTATCTTTTTCACAGGTATTTTTAAATTTGGAACACATCGCGTTACCTGTTACTGGCCATTCAGCCAAATACTTTTATTATCATTGTACCAAAGATTGTATGTACGTAACCTAATTCAGTTCTATTTTTAAAATTTTACTTTCCGCCCTAAGGAGGGAAGTAAATAGTATGAGAATTTCCCGCCCGCTGGTGGGAACTAGCGTTTTCCTCCCAATACTCAGATCAAGGAAACGCTCCTTTCCGAGCATGAGGAATGAAAAATCAATAACCAGTCTGTACATGGTCTGTGCTTATACAATTGACAACGTAGGATATTGTATAAGAATCGGAACAATAACTAAAGCAACTTGCTTAAGTTATTATTCTGAGGTATAAGATATTAGAAATTCGAATTCTGAGTCCGTCAAATCAGACACTTATATATATTGTTTTTATAAGTCCATCTTTGATTGCAAATTTAAATTTGCTTGAATATCACTTTTGACTACCTCCGTGGTCTGGTGGTTAAGACCACCGGGTGATGATCGAGAGGTCCGGGGCTAAATTGCCCAAGAGGGCAGAAATTTTTCTGTTCAATTTGGTTGGTGGTATGGTGGTGGTGAGGTAAGGCAAATTTTCGCATTATACCAATGAACTATTCTCGGGTTCAGGGGCGTAGCTATACCGCCGTATCAGCCGAACCTAGGGGGCCCCGTAAGATACGGGGCCCCTAGCTGCAGGGGCCCTGAACCCGTGTAAGCAAAAAATCATAAAATTTTGTACAAAATCAAAATTTCCCGAAAAAAATAAACATAAAGCTAGTTTTACTCGTTAACGATTGAGGCCTTATACTCGCTTTTGTTTACTGCATGCCCACCAGAGGCGTAATAATATACGGCATAAGACGTAAGATATCGTAAAAATGTTAAGCTTTATCTAAGAACCTCTATGGGACAAGAACGGCTATAAAATTTTATCCTAATTATGGATGATTAAATTTCTAATTTGCCGAAAAAAGGCGAGAAAAATCTATATACCTAGCTCGAACTAGCTCCTAGGAGCAACTATTATAAGTAACAAGTATTATTGTTTTTATTTTATTCAATTAGAGTGCTTTTGTTTCATTGTAAACAATTTTACCTTCCTTTAGAACTATAATATTATAATTTTAATATACAAGGTTATTTTTTAATTATGACAAAAATTTTGTGTGCTTGTTCAGACAAGCAAACTGAACAACTTTCACTATGGCACCAACTTTGAAATCGCAAAAAAAATCAGCTGTTTCATACATTTAGGTTCAGTAAATGTTGAACATTTGTATGGAACAGCTGATTTTTTTGCGATTTCGAAGTTGGTCCCTTAGTGAAAGTTGTTCAATTTGCTTGTCTGAACAAGCACACAAAATTTTTGTCATAACTAAAAAATAAACTTGTATAGAGTTAGAACTATTTACATCGTCATCGACTTGAAATTGTCTTTTCATTTATATACCAGTGAAGTCATAATCATCGTTTCAGCCAAGAAACGCCCACTGTTGGAAATAGACCTCCCCAAGAATCTCCAAATCGATCGGTCCTGCGTCAAACCAAATAAATTTTAGGTTTCGTAAACCACGGTTAATTTTCGGTGATTGAAACAAAGGCGCTTTAAGTGTACAAAACTAAAAAGCGGTAACTCACAGAGATCGTTAACACAAAACCTCTTACGAGCACTCAACTAAACCGCCCAATTTGGCGTAACTGAACGCCCGACTAACCGTCTCACATTAGCCAAACCGCGACGTAAATCCGACCCAATTAACCAGCACTTAGCTTTTGAGGAGCCGCGGCAACGGGTGGCGCCGAAATAAATTGAATTTGTTTAGGACACGCTGCTCCATGTCTTGAACGAATCAATGAATGAATAAAGAACGTGTTAATAAAATAACGCAAACCTCAGACGCCCAAACTCATTTTTATACCATTCTCTCTGTAAAAAGCTTATTTTATTCACCGAAACAGTAATTAGAAAGAACTTTTAATCAATATTTTGGTGTTTGAATTTAGAACACACCAATATATTCGACCTCCACCTCAATGCTATACGTTCTTTATGTTATTATATTTATTCGCAATTTTTTGAAGAGATTGATTTGACTCCTTTAATGCTCTTACTGATGCGTTTCTTAGCACATCAGATCCATATTTTTATACCTTTTTTATTCGGATCAGGTTTATATTATGTTCTTGGCATTATGAATATTTCTAGAACACAAGAACACTAGTATTGTTTTGTATTTGCACGAGCAGTACACATTTGAAATAAAACCACTTTAACGGGAAGACTTCCCTTGACTACGTTGGCTGTAAAGAGCTGTAAACGTTGGGTAAAAATTAATAATATCCTCTAATTACGCGCTTCTAAGCGCGAGTTAAATCCGTTAAAGTGGTTCTATTTCAAAAGAACACTAATTTTAATCCAACATAACAATTAATATTATATTTTCAAAATTCTTCTTTTTGACAACCCTAGAAGAGCCTTTTGATTCTATTATCCCCTCTCGTGTACCTTTTCACCTCTCTAGTGTTTCTATTTACCCTGAAGTTAATTCAATTCTATTAACCCCTTTTTTTAACGTTGGCGCGTTTGAGAAGACGCGAGGTTATGTCGGACTCTCCGCTGCCACTGGGATAGTGTGTTACCCAGCGGCTAAAATCCAACGATGCCCCCTCACAAAGGCCTTGGCGCGAGCACGTCCATCACTGCTGCAACCTCTCCATCATTAGATGACTAGGGTAAACAAATTGATAAATTTTAAGACTTTCTGGAGATCATCGTTTGGCACCGACTTCAATAGAGAAGTGTGATGTTGTCTGTACCTATTCTTATATTATTTTTAACTTTTCCAGTGTTTTTGAAGTCGGTTTTTATTTTTTGTAAAATATTTTTTATATATGACATTGTTGAATATTTTATCTAAATATTGTTAAAGACAGAAACATGATTAATAATATTTCATTCTATAGACAAAAAATCCAAAGATCACACTATTCAATACTTTAAAACAGCTGTGAATCAGAAAACACAATAATAAATTACATAAAAGTTTTACCATTAGACGTACATTTTTATTGTCCAAAAATTGCAAGTGTACCCCATCATCATAACAGCTCATATACGTTCGACTCTACCCTTAGTAAGGATGCTTAGGCCTTAGGTCAAATTTCACCAACATTTAACAGGCAGTTATAGTTAACAAACAACCGTTTTTGACACTTATTGTATGAGTGAAATGTCAAAAACTTGTTTGTTAGTTAACTAACTACCTGTTTAAATATTGGTGAAATTGGACCTCAGTCAACCACACTGGTCCAGTGCGGATTAGTCGACTTCACATACAACTTTAAATTTCTTAGCAGATAGACGCAGGTTACCTCACGATGTTTTCCTTCACCGTAGGAGCGTCGGACAAAATAATGTACATATGAAATTTGAAAAACGAAAAAAACATTTGTACATGGCAGTCTCGTACCGTGGACCTCCTGATTAGTAGGCCAGTGACGAGATCACAGCGCCACCGACGCACCATACCTTAGATACATAGGTACTTTACAATAATAAGAAATGTTTTCTGTTATTTATTATATATCTCAACGAACTATATTATTTGAAATACTACGTAATATTTTATGAATCCTTCCTGAGTAGGCAATAAAGTTAATGTACTGCTACTATCGGAGAATTAAGAGCTCGCTCGTATTGGCCAAAAAGGGGGGCGGTAATGGCAAAAGGAGGCAAGATTAGCAAATATTGTAACTGCCGGTGACAACGGAAAATGTGTCCGGAAGTGTTAAAAGCCAATCGCATAGACTACGGAACAGTTAGAAAAGTCATCTTAATTTTTTTTGTGATTACTTTATTAGCGTTCAGCGTTCATTCAAAATTGCTTTTACGTCTACGATTGTCAGAATGACGAATTTGAAGATACCGATAATTCTGTTTCGTTGCAATTGCAATCAACGTACCTAATTAAGTTATCTGTATATTTTTTTTTATAAAAATAATTAATTTAAGCAATGAATTTTTGTAAATAAGAAATCCGGAATAAAGTTTTTCGGGCTAACGGCACTACGGATATTAAATTCTGCGCACTGATGAAATTCGGAAAATTTAATTTCGTGTTTTTAAATAGGCGGATTTTTTCTTACATAGATAGATGTTTTTATAGACCTACTACCTAGACCTAGTGATGTTCAATTAATAATTTTATAATCTATCGTATTGTGGATGTAAAAAAATTGTTTTGAGTTTGTCACTCAATCACGTTAAAACAACTGAATCTCAGTATTAATTTGTATTTGAGGTATATGGGTAAATTTGTATGGAGGATGGCTATTTTTTTAGGTAGACATTTTTTTCATGTAGGGTACTAACCATGTGGAGATGAAACTATGAGTTGAAGTGTTGCTGACTGTTCACAATGTAACGTCATCTGTGTGTCTAATAAACATAACTTATAAATCAAACGAACTCGATAGGGTTGTGTCGTTTTATTGCGGAGTTCTTATGGCCACCTTCCACCTCCAGCATCAGATCACAATACTGCATTGTCTCGTGATATACATATGCATGCAAAATTTCAGCTCCATCGGAAACCGGGTAGTGGATCAAATGTAACTTGCTAGATTTCATTACAGACACCGGGACAGGTGAAAGAAAATAAAAGCTTGTAATAAAGTTTATTTCGATTTTGACAGCTCTATTAGATTCCGAGGTCTTCAGTAGCAGACCGAGCGCGTCGATCTTCGCTAGGCGGTACTCGAGCAAATTGCGATTTACGGCGTGGGTCTTGCGTCTTGCAGGCGCCGGCGACGCCACGGTAACCACATACTGACATGTAGTTTTTAACAAACTACCTACTTTAGCTCCCTGTGCTTTTAGTAATAAACGGGATAATAGTTAATGTATTTGCGACTCGTTAGGGTTCCACTTAAAAGGCAAAACGGAACCCTATTACTTCGTTATCCTTCTGCCTGTTAAATTCCAAAGGAATGAAAACTTATAACATACTTCTGGATACACTACATAAATACATACCATGTATTTGAACTACGCTAGACAAATTATTCTACTGATCTTCGTTCGTCTTCATTAATTGAAAGATAATGTAATAAGAGCGGTTCTTGTGACCATAGGCATTTTTCCTAAACGGAAGTTCCAGATATATTCATAAGGGTAAATAATTCCATAGGATAAATAATTTAAATGGTTAATAATTATGTAGTCTACCGAAGGTGATAGGTAAAAATTTCGATATTTCAAACGAGGTTTCTATCAAGTTATCCTTACATATTATAAAACAAAGTCCCCCGCCGCGTCTGTCTGCCTGTCTGTTCGCGATAAACTCAAAAACTACTGCACCGATTTTCAAGCGGTTTTCACCACTCGATAGCGTGATTCTCGAGGAAGGTTTTAGTATATAATTTGTTAAGTTTTTGTATTTAATTCTGGGTACATTAACGATATTTGTTGAAGATGTCGGGAAAAAATAAATAAAGGCGAAACGTAGTTCGCGGGCACAGCTAGTATTCGAATAAATAATAGTTGACGTATACGTAACGTCAATGTAAAGAATACCTATTTTGATTTTAATTTCAAAAATCTCATTCCGAAAGTCACAATGCGCAATTTCAAAATTCCGAATTTCATAATTCCGAATAATTCGGAATTCCAAAACAAATGAATCCAATTTATAACAAATCCTTTTACTATAAAGCCTATATTACACAATCCTTACCCTGTTGCTTATTCATAAAAAGAAACGAAGTTATGGAAGGCTTAAAGTGAATGCTTCTGTCATATGAAAAATAACAGTGATTTTAACGAATTTTAACAGTGTGTTAGCTACGAGTAAAGTTGCTTTTACGTTTACGATTGTCAAAATGACGAATTTCAAAATACCGATAATTCTGTTTCGTTGCAATTGCAATCAACGTACCTAATTAAGTTATCTGTATATATTTTTTTATAAAAATAATTATTTTAAGCAATGAATTTTTGTAAATAAGAAATCCGGAATTAAGTTTTTCGGGCCAACGGCACTACGGATATTAAATTCTGCGCACTGATGAAATTCGGAAAATTTAATTTCGTGCTTTGCTTTTTATTCTACGCATCCTTTGAATTAGATGCGTATTGTTAAAATCATTTAATTGACATACTTACCTACTTATTATCAATCTTAATGACAAATTCTCAAATTTTACGAATTCGCATAAATCATTTACTTAATAAACTTTGATTACCCCTCTAGAACATTTCAAATTCAAAATATTTTATTCAAGTTGAATTTTACGATCACTTTTGCACGTCAATGGGGCTACGCCAATGGTTCACAAGTCTACGGCGGGAGACCTCGTACTGGAAAGAACCAGCAAGAAAACCAGCAAGTATTGTTACAGAGCCGTCATTTGGAAGCTGACCTCAAAGCAAAAGTTTGAGCTTAACTTACATTACAAATTTAGATTTGTCTGTTTTCTTCTTACTACTTATGTCATTACATTACCAATACAACAATATTACTTAATAAATAGTTATACACAACAATACGATTATTTACATTATAACGAATAATTTCTTCAATTTACCACCAGGCATTGTTTATTGCATCGTTAAGTTTATTTTTATTTCTTGTGTTTAAATGATGAATTTGTATTTTTTTTTCAAATGTATATAATTTTTATAGACATAAATCAAATCTTCACAATGTCTATAAGTAGCCTATATGTTAATCCTTGACGTAATCCGTCTACCTACATCATCCAAATCCATTCAGTAGTTTTTCCGTGAAAGAGTAACAAACATCCATACATCCATGCTCACAAACTTTCGCGTAAATAGTAAGGATGGTTGAAAATATTTATCGAATATAAGTATGTGTTAATTTTTTTATTACTTTAATTTAACGGTTAATAATAGTAGATTATACACCGAGGGGATAAAGCACTGTTTTATGTCACGAGCGCGATATTGAATCCTGAACGCAACTAAGGACTCCAGATTTAACTCCCGAGCGCAGCGAGGGTGTTATGAGTAAAATTAAGACGAGTCCTCTGCGCAGTGAGGGGTTCAAGCGCGCCCAAGACAGAAACAGCTTTATTCCCGAGGAGTGTACTCTACTTTTGCGAGACAATAAAAAAGCAAGGCTACTAAAAACAGCGTTTCGTCACTCGACATTTTAACAGAACTTTTCTTCTATTTTGATATATTTTTATAAAATCTTTGTAGTTATTACGTATATTATTGCAGCGTCTTACAATACTCGCGGCTTTTGTTTAATTTCAAATGTGTTCCATTCAGCTTGCCGTGGCCAGCTCGATTTTAGAAAAAGTTCGATTTTCAAATTACGTTTGAAATCGAACGGCGACGCGGCGCCGGCCCCGGCCTTCGAGTATTAATTGATCTATTATTACGAAATTAGACTTTAAGGCCATTGCAATAAAAACTATGAAAAGTGAAAATATTACAACCCACCGGTTATAATGAAATTTAGTCCAACATTACACCCCGGCTAAAGCCAAGGGCTTTAATGACTTGCTTTACGTAAGGTTTGCATGATGTGTAATTTGGCATTGTCGAGCAAGTGGTGTGAAAATAATACCAACCATTGAGAAAGCTGCCTTACTTTAAAACTATGTCCATAATTTCATCCCTCAATCCATATCCTCGGTAGTATAGTGGTCAGTATCCCCGCCTGTCACGCGGGAGACCGGGGTTCGATTCCCCGCCGGGGAGGCTCTTTTTTGTTGCTTTATTTTTGCTTTTTGTGCTAATACATATTTTTAACTGCAGTATTGTAGGTAAATGTGAGTTTTTAGACTTGTTGGTAAATTAGTAGTCTATTTTTTAAGACTATAAATAACTCATTCATTATTTTTAATTCATGAAACGTTTATTTTTACTCCGTTATTTTATTATTAGTGTATTATTTTTATTCTTTATTTTAACGTTCATTAAAATAAAGCTAACTATATTAAATAAACTAACTATATTAAAATAAACTTCACGTTTATTTTAAAATAAAGAATTTTTAAATATTTTATAATAAAATTTCATAAATGTTTTAACCAATTTTAACGGTTTTAATAATAGGCCAATATGAATACATGTTCTCAATAAACACATAAGGAACACCAATATGGTTCTCTTTATGTGCGATACCTAAGTACTATGTAGGTATGTGATGGAAAATAAAAACTGTAAAAACATAATTATATAGGTACCCATATTATTGTGATTGATTAATTGTGACTGTATTGTTAGCGTCATATAAATATATTTTCTTCATTTCATTGAAATAATACTGACAACAAAACTAAGTAGGTAGCACAAAACTAACTGAGATATTGAGAAATGCACTCGGAAAATATCATGATTAATAATAATAATAATAAAATCAGTCGTTTATGTGATGACCTTTTGATATCATATTTTAAAGTCTCAACCTACATAAGAACAAACAAAATGACAAATCACTCTCAAATTAAATTATTGAAATTTTCCCTGTTTATAGACACTAGAAATCGACTAAAATTTAAACAAAACGAACTCAAACTTAATTTCGTCAAGAACATTCATCATTCCACAATGAAAACACCAAGAAAGAGCACTTTTAAAAATTAAAAAAGATCTCATAGTTCTTCATTAGAGCAATTAATCGGCAACCCTTCGGAGCTCTAGTCACAGTATTCCATATTTCATCCCCGGAAAAAACATGTCATCTGCGAAATGGCTACGGAATAAGTCCCAATTCTTCGTTTCCAATTTCGGACAAAATTCGTTCCGATATTTATTGGAGAATCGGATTAATCTTTAATTCGCCCCTGGACTCGTCCATTTTAAAACGCGCTTATGAGTTACTACCCCGCTGAGATTCTCGGTCTTATTCGTTTAAAATAAGGCGCAAAATCCCGCTTTTTCAATTTACAGAGGAGCAGTAAAAGTGGGAAATATTTATGAGCTTTCGAAGGAAATTCTTTCTGAATGTTTGCATTTATGAAAATATGCTCGATTGAAAGGGGGTGGTTCGGTGTGGTACTTTTTTAATACTGTCAATATCGGATATTGATTTGTCAAAATCAAGGCATTTAAGAAATAAAGGCACAGCAGGGGGGCTATAATAAAGACTTGAAATGAAAAAAGATTGCAGAGCAAACTGCATTATGAAAAATAATTTTCATTTGGTGAACCCAGACTAAATTATTAAACAAAACATGTGGTCTCAAAAGGTTTGTTGTTTTTAATTTAATAGATCGTTTTTTTAAAGATGTTAGTTTTTTTTTATGTACACACTTTACACTAATGCTGTTACTCTGAAGCCTCTAGGTCTTATCTGAGAACAGCGAGACACTCTTAAAAATACTTATACGTATTTACTTAGCTCCTTAATATTTAGGAATTCCCTTTTAATTTTATTTTTGTATTTGCCCCCCTCTTTATACAGGTTTTGAAGTTTATCTGAAAGATCGTTAATGTACCTACTTAGGGACAAGATAGCTTAACATTCTACATCAATGTAGGTTGTTAGTTTTCGGCAGGAGAAACTGTCGTTGTTAGTTCTACCTACTGGGTCTTGATTTTTCAATTAAATATTCTGTGTTATTTACTTCTTTAACAATGCTAAGCTTTATGTTATCAAATACTTACATTAACGACCCTATTGTGCTCGAATAGGCCTTTAGGATTATTAGAAAATTGTGTTTTTATGTGTTTAGGTACATTTCAGCAGTTGACTGGACGGTCGGTCAGTTATTTTTGCACGTAGAAAAGTGGCACAACGAAATTAACATTAAAAGCTTTTATTTCACAACAGTTTTAACATTATTCTTTAATAATTAATTAAAATGTTAAAACGATATCGAATGTATGGTATGTTTATAGTTAGGAATTCTTCACATATTATATTTATAAAAACACTTGTAAAGAAATAAATGATTACTAATCGCTTTACATATGTGGTCAAAAAGTAACAGCCGGGCAGCCGAACCAACCGCTGCGTTCCACCAATCGAAGCGCTAAGATTGAATTTCAATGTTCAATGAGCGTTCTGATTGGTCGAAAGCAATGGTTATAAGTTTTGAATTTGCGATGGTTTATTAGTAAAACTGACCACCGGGTGATTCTGGCCTATTATGGGTCTTTCATCGTATGACGTGGTATAAATTTTGAGATAAGGAAGTCATGAAATGCTTCATTTGGTATTACAGATCTATAATGATATCATCACTATAGCATAGTTTCATTGATGTATCATGATATAATGAACGAATGATCAAAAATCTGAAAGAAAATCTTATGACGTTTTGCACTATGATTTCAACATGACATCATTTAAAAACCATTAGATCGGTAATGGGGGGGACCTTTCATTTGGCATAATGTTGTTTGTCATAAAGGCATAAATGGCATAAATCACTAAGCATAATAATCGAAACGCATAACATTAACGTCACATAATTTTTTCTTTGCATAATTTGTATAAGGCACAATTATCCAAAGGCATAATTTCATGAAGCATAATTAATGAAATCCCTAATTTCTTTTGACATAATATTGGTAGTCCTAAAATGTTTTGCCATAATTTTAAGTGTCATAATTATTGATATCCTTAATATTTTGGGGCATTTCTTATAATTAGAAATGATTTTATTTTAAGGGATATCACGTTCATTAGATACAATGTTTACTCTCTGTTTTACTAAACTTTTTATAATAACATTTCAAACTTAAACTCAAACTCAAACATTTATTGCAATCATGTGGTATTATGGGTGTACAAATAAAGTTTACAGAACCATGACATGACCCTGAGAAGGGCACTGCAACACAATAAGTATTATGAATAATGTCACTACTATAAATTTACAATGTATGTACTTGATTAGATTATGTATTAAATTATACTATCATTATTGCATATACATTTGTAAATATTAATATTAGTATTTGAATTAATTTAATAGCATTATTTATTATTATTATTATACATTAAAATTAAGATTCAATTAAACAAAGGAAATTAAACTAACAAAAATAAATAAAAAATAAAATGCCATTAATTGTCAATCCCCTTGTCACTAAAAAATTCCTGTAGAGAGTAGTAGCATTTCTGACAGAGGTACTTGTTTAGATTTTTCTTAAATAAATTAATTTTGTTTAGTGTTTTTATATGCTCGGGGATTAGGTTATAAATTTTTATTGACATATTTCATATATTATTTTATTCAAATATGATACTCGAATATTCTATATTTTCATTTGATATATTTTATTCATAGTATATATTGATTTTTTATTTGACAAAGTAATTCATTCATGCTACTAGTGACAGAAACGAATCGCTGCAAAACCGACTCCACGTAGTCTTGTTTGTCCTACCCCTAGAGTGTAATTCAAACCCGCGTAGGCGCGGAGGGGCGAGGCGGCCCGCGAGCTGAGGAGCAGGTGGTTTTAACGCTCGCCGCCGCGCCTGAGGATGGCCGGCGAAGCCGGCCAGCAATCCGAAGCTGCGGTGGTGACGATATGCATGACATCTGTGACGATAAGCTCGCGTGGGACCGCCGGAGCCCCGCAGCGTCGGAGCCGTGACAGAAACCATGCATGTGCATGCTTGCTTGCAAGGTGCATGCTTGCTTGCGTGGTACATGCTTGCTTGCACTGTGCATACTTGCTTGCATGTTGCATGCTTGCTTGCATGTTGCATGCTTGCTTGCATGTTGCATGCTTGCTTGCATGTTGCATGCTTGCTTGCATGCATACTGCATGTTTCCTTACATTGCTGCATGCTTGCGCGCCTTTTATGCCTAGAGAAATTCTGCGTAATTGTATTGTTCGTTGTGATTAATATGCTAAACATTAATTATGCTTTGAAAAATTATGCGTCAAGTTGTTCTGTGTTTTGAGTTTATGGGTTTTAATACTTATGACAAATGATTTTCTGCCACACAATATTATGCTTATTACTATTCTGCTTCCTGATTATTATGCGTCTTGACGATTATTACAATCGAAATTATGATATATGATTTTATGACAATAATTTTTATGCCTAGAAATAGAGAGCCCGGTAATGGGCCTGCTGATCTTACTTACGTATTTCGATTCAGAAGTTATTCGGCTCGGTTATGTTGGTGTCTCGGGGCTGAGTCCACTGGGCTACCCCGGCTACTTGTCATGATCTTATTTAAGTTTTGCGCCTTAAGAGCGGGTATAAAGCTAGAAAAATATCAGATTTCACCCGCGCGCCTCACACGTTCCGGTCTCGACCATCGCAGCGATAAGTTCACTCCCTCTTCATGTTTTGTATGTTCGCGCACAGTATAACCTACCTTAGGCAGATAAAATTGGCTAAGTGCGAGTCGGACTATTTATCCGTACTTTGAACTGTGAATATAAAATACTTTTCACTTGTGATAAGTAAAACGAAAAGGTAGGTAATAAATATTATTATTTATTTAGATAGGTATTTAACATAATAAGTGCTTTATTTACATTTACCTGCTAAGCACTCGTCGGATAGGCATAGGCGTAAACATATTTCAATCACCAAAAATACTTGGAGTACAGATTTAAATAATACGAAAAGGTAGTGATTAATATATTTATTTACCTCTCTTATAATGTCACTTTCAATTTTTGAAATTGTTAACCGTAAGAATCGCTTTAATTTACAATAATTAATGTTTGTATGTTAAATTTTTTTTTTTTCAGAATACGGTCTATACCTTGGCTATGAATGATAAGTCGTTCACTTGCATCATAGATACTTTGGTCTTTTGCTTCCTTAGCTTTCCGTTTTTTTAAAGCCGTCTTTGCCCGATTATCCGATAAACCCGTGGTTCGGTGTTACTGAAATCAAATAATTAGTGTTAAAATTGAGTGTGAATATGGTGGCACCATTTTATCATTAGATATAACTTTTAGTATGGAGCCAAAACAAATCTAGCCCAGTGTAAAAATCATGATGGCACTAAAATCAAAAAATCACTTAGATTTCGCTATAGTACAGTCGCGAAAGTTTATGCTCGACTACTGTTCGACTCTATCGCGTAGCAATAAGGACAAAAAGCAACCGATCATAAACTTTCGCGAATGCACCTACAATCTTAACTTTTCCACTGGGCAATACAACTTCTCAGTGGTGACAAAATCTATATAAATCGCAATACGTTTTATTTTTTTTTCCTAAATTGCTTTGTCCTTTAAAATTATCGCTTTTTTCTTTTGCTGATTTGTGTTTCATTTTCCAGGTAGCGAGTGTCATTTCATCTACAAGTTAGATTGGATTGTACAGTCAGCCACGTCAACATTTCTAAATATCTATATTATGAATCCATACTCAAATTTTTATAAATATAAAAATACCTATAAAATAAATATAAAAATGCTTTCAATATGTGCAAAAATATTAAGATCATTATTCTAGATTTTGTTCATAGTTTAGAATGCACTATGAACTTTGAATGTACCTAATTGCACTAAGCTCCCTAAGTCGTATCTTATGACATTCATGGGAAGGAAGATAGCGGCGACTTATGTACAATGAGTATTATAGTTTGTTTATAATTTATAATGAACTTTTAACTATAAATGTACATATGTAATTGCACTTAATTATCTTAGTCACAAATTTTTAGAACAAGTAAAACTTTGAAAATTTTCAACTGATTTTTGTATGGAGCCAGGCACTTTAAAAAATCAACGTATTTAGTATGGATGAGTTCAATTAATATTCGCATCCCCTTTGCTACACTAGGTGGAATCTCTACTAAATTTTATATAAATATCAAAATTTAGGATGAAAAAAAAGTCAAACCCACACTTGACCATTTTTGTAACTCTATTATGTGTGTCCTCATTGGCCGTGGGAGTGTACGGGGGTCAAAAATTTCGTTATTTTTAACTTCGCTGCACCGTTTTCGAGATATAAGCATTTTTGTAAATATTTTGTAATAGGGTTGAAATTCCTTACTTGTCTGACAAACTCCGACAAACTGCCGCCTATCTATATCAGCAAACAAATTTTTGCTATGTTTTTCCGTTTTCGATATTCGTGTGACTCAGGGTCAGTTAACATTGCCCAACCTGAGCCACACGTATCTCTGAAACGCGCAAGCGACAAACTCTGATGCCGACAAACTCAGACATACTATACATATCTCTGGACATTATAGCGGCATACTCAAAGACTAAGTAGTCTGGGTGTGGATGACACAGATAGTCGTCTCTTACGACATACACAGAAAGAAAGGTAGTGGCGTCTCAATATTCGAGTTTGTTCATAGTCAAGAATGAACTATACATAATATGTACTTGTGCATACTTAATCGCACTAAATTACCTTATTCGTCTCTTACAACATACACGGGAAGAAAGGTAGTGGCGACACATTTACGAGTATTCTAGAGTTTGTTCATAGTTTAGAATGAACTATGAACTATAAATGTACTTAATTGCACTTAACTCCTTTAGTCGTCTCTTACGACATACACGAGAAGAAAGGTAGTGACGACTCGTGTATTCTAGAGCTTGTTTATAGCTTAGAATGAACTATGAAATGAACTATAGAATGAAATAGAAAATGTATCTCATGGCACTAAACTCCCTTAGTCGTCGTCGCTACTTTTCTTCCTGTGGATGTCGTAAGACAAGAAAAGTAGCGACGACACAATTAGAGTTTATGCGTAGGTAGTTGAAAATTAACTATGAACGACACAAAATGAATGATTTCAGTTATATTACTGAAATCATTCATTTTGTGTCGTTCATAGTTCCATCTCTAAAAATAATTCTCATGTCAAATCAAAATGATCAAAGATTAGTAAATTTTCACTAACCTACGTTTCAGAAACTCGAACTGATTTAACACTGCTGTCAAATGTTGCAGCATATTAGTTGACTAATGATTTGATCAGCCTTTCGGAAATTGGGTGTAAGTAAGCAACATTTTGCTTTGCACAAGTTAGCAGTATACTTGTTTAATTTGCAAGTTTACGCAGTCTTTGGATTGCCTCGATAATATTAAACTGTATTTAAAATCATCGTTGAAACCATTATGGAATAACAAAATTTTTAGGAGGGAAATTGGTACTAACTTATTTTGTGCAAAATTTTTTTTTTGACTTTAGACGTCGGTATATTGTCTTAAGTTGAAGATGATCTGAAAAAAAAACAATATAAATTTTTCGTCCTATTCACTTAATTCACGTAAATTCATTCATTATTATATCATGGTGCTATTTACGTCTATAATATTAATCTCTATCTCTCTTATTCTCTCTCTCTCTCTATTAATCTATCTATAATTTTATAACAAAAAAAAACAATAATTTTAATGTCTAAAGAAATGAAATGCCTCAAATTTTAACCGAAATTTTGATGCAATTTTGGTTAGAAATAGATTTTCACATCAAAATCTATTTTGACAGTAAATTAAGTAGATTTCAGTCCCCAGAAAAATCTACACAACATTTATTAATGTCCTAAGTTCAACAGTTGCAATAAACTTACAAATTTGATGAGAGCTTTCCGCTTACGGATTTGACTGGATCGTATTCGTCAGCTTGTGTGATAGTTCGTGTTGCAGCAGCTCTGAAATACAAAATTACTATAAATAATTAACAATAATAAATAAATATTTTTTTTCCCATTCACTCCAATTATATAACCCAATAATAAGTATCATTAAGAATTTGTGGTATGGGTAAGTACTAGATAACGGATACACATACATAAATAAATAAAAAGGAATAAAGCACAAGTAAATATAAATAAACATACACGTCCATGGTTCGAGCACATACATATATTCATATTTATCACAAAAAATCTGCTCCGACCGGAATCAAATCCGGGACTGTTGGCGCCTAAGGCGCCAAAGGTCCACATTCTAACCACAGCGCCAGACGGTCGTCGCTTAAGTTAAAGTGTCACAGTAATGACACTTTTAATTACTTAACGAAGTATGATGGGATAATTTCGCGTCTTTATATAATCAAAGTTTCGCGTCAAATTTATTTAATTTATGTTAGCACTATAAAAAGTTTACATACTGTCACCTACGTCCAGCACGCGAGTAGTCAAAAGCATCAATTTGTTTTACATACACTACCCGCGCCTACGTTGCACCAGCGCTTGTGCATTGTATTGTGTTATTAAAAGTCAACGCGCAAGGGTCAATATTGTAAGGTGAAACTACTTATTAACGAAAAAATATTACGTAAACATAATAAAAGTAAAATAATAGGTACATACCTTCTACAATACGCCATAAGTTGAATTTTTGACTTCTTAAGTTCTTTTAGACATTTTTTTTTGTTTTTTTCATTCGCCATAATTTGGTCGATGTATTTTCTCGGGCTGGAGCACAGAAGCACAGCTTACTCGTCTCAACGGAGCGATCAAGACTGATTGATGAAATAAAACATGCCTGTTACCTCGGGTCAGGTGCGATTTTATTTTAATTACTCGTAAAATATACATTATTTTTGAAAATCGCTAGTAGCCCCTAGGTAATATAGTTTTATATTATATATTAAAAATTTGACGCAGTTATATGCATCACATTGAAAAGCAATCGATTTTGCTTGAAAATTAGACATATCTTCGCGATTTTTTTCTATCGATAAAATATTATAATTTTATGTTTTCACTCAATGCGTTCACTTACAAATATAGTCAAATATCTATTTTAAAAAAATGGGGTAGTTCATTAATCAATTTCAAGTGTATATATCAGATCTACGATTAGCAATTTAATAACAATGGTACGTACCGAAATTAGATTGCCAGTTCCTCAGTTGCCAACTTGTGACGTAAGATATATGTCCTGTCTTTACCCTTCAAACCGGGACACAGCAATGCAAGCATCGCCGCTTAGCGATAGAAATAGGTAAGAGAGAGGTATCTATGCAGACGAATGTGGTACAAAGTCTCCCTTTGGTTTCAACTGAAAGTACAAAAAGGAAACAGTTACTAGGCTTATTTCTCTAATTTGAAATGAAAATCAAAAGTATAATTAAACATTTTAATAGCAACCTTTTATCCTCTAAAAAGAGGAAAATTAACTTATATGACATAGTTTTTTATGATAAATTAAAAGCTTGTCGCGAGATTTTAGTACCTATGTAGATAAGCAATAATAAAAAACCTATCTATTCTTGGTCTTGATATTGGTAATTCTAATAAAAAAAAATATTTTTATCTTACTTAAATCTTTTATATTATCATAAAAAATTGTGTCATTTTTTCAACTAATTAAACGAGTTGAACTACTTGCACTGACAATCACAATTATTTCAATCACAATAATTTTATTGCAAAAATTATATTTTTATAACAGACATAAATTAATTTGTCGATTGAAGAGGCTTCAGCACTTGAAAAACCAGGAGAATGATTTACGCGTTGCCCTTTAATATTAGATTGTTTACCAAGGGAGCAGACAACTATTTTTAAGGAGAGCGTGTTGTTTTGTACCCAGAGCGAAGCGAGAGATGGTTGAGTAAAGTAGAATCCTGAGAGCGGCAAGGGATTCAAATTAGGGTTGAAATCTATATTTTATACACCATTGTTGGTATATAAAATTTCGATTTCAACCCCAGTGTTCGGGTTACGCCGAAACAATATTGATTAAATGATAAACTTGTTAACTTGATTAAACTGATATATTTAACTGAGACTATCCTATGTTATAAATGGTAAATAATGAGTAGGCGCGGCGCTCTTGTTGGCTGATCGCTAACTACTAATGAATAATATGCTTAAAACAATGCAATAGCGTGAATGACGTCAACTGAGTACAAAACTGCTGATGCCGCGCGAATTGTACGATGCATGCATTGCTCGTACATATTCCCGGGCGGGAGAAAAGGAGATTAGTGTTAGTAAAATGATTAAATGATAATGTGCATGATATTACATCTAAGTACAAGGTGAAAGTACAATTTTACTTAGAACGAATGCTAGAGAAGTAAGTTGTTAGTAATATACTAATTTACATGTTTAAAATTTTAGTTTTTATTATGGAAATAGCTACGAAGCACGGGCGACGTGCTTTTATTTTGTTTTGAAAACCGCACACTTGAGATCTCATTAGTTTCACTAACACTACACTGATTGCCCATAACACTAACACTACACTGATTGCCCATAACACTATCACTGCACTGTACACTTCTGGAGCTACCGGCGGGTGCGAGCTGTGGCACCGACCGGTCCGGCGTCGACGCCCTCGTCGCTGCTGCCGTCCGCGCGGCCGCCCTGCGGCAGCGTCGATAAGCGGCTGCCGCCACCCCTATTGCTACCACCGCGAAGATTAAGTAAATAGCAACGTAATGGTGGATGTCATGATAGGAAACCTCAACAAGAGGGTCACTGTTCTTCATGTCGTTTATTTGGTTTTGGATTTTTTCTATTTGGTCATTAAATTTAAGGTTGCCAGAGTAATTTCTTTCAAGAATAGATAGGTCAGGTAGGGAGATATTCACAATATGATTAATAGGCGAAATTCGTATTTCTGGTATGTCTGAACTGATTGTCAATTTATTGGATGATTGTCTTTGCGAGTACACCATGAAATCAGCTGTTTTAATAATGCACTCTTGATTTACACCAAATAAACCAGCTTGTGTGATTGGTACCACTGTTACAGAATCTTCACATAACAATTTAAGAGTGCACTGAGTGCAACAATAATAAAAATAACTATCTGATGTGTGTAATTCTATAAATTCATTTTGGCAAAGACTCGTTATTGTTTTGCAATTTTTTGTATTTGTTTGTATCTCACATAAACTTTGATCGTTTTTAAGGTTGAAAATTGGGGATTTAGGGCGACATAATGATAGTGTCGTATCTTTCTTGATGCATAAATCTAAATTCTTCTCTGTTAGCGGTATATAAGCGTCCTTCTTTATATTGACCGCAACATACTCTGATACAGGAACAACAGCTGCTTGTGTGTTGTTGCGTATGTTATACGGGATTGGAATAAGTTTTAATATCTCGTACATGTCTCTGCCGATCAAGGGGATTTTTATCTCAAAAAATAAATATGGTTCAGAAAGGCTTCCTCTAACTTCTAACAAATTGTAAATTTCATAAAATTCATAAGTGTCGACTGGTAGAGATAGATCTTTCGGGAGCTGTCTTGCTATGGTACTGAGCTCTTCTTTCAATTGATTTGGTGTTAACAAATGGAATTGAAACTTGCCATTGTATAAATTGGTAATAGTGTCTAAAAACGTTTCTTGAATACTCTTTAGACTCGACAACAAATTGTTAGTCATCATTGCGGTACTAATAAATTCATTAAATAGTGAAATATTTTGTAATGCAGTCTTGAATTGGGTCATGCTATTTTCAAATAAATTAAATTTGGAATTAACCATTTTATGGTGTTTATTTATTACTAATTCTGTGCGTTTAAGAAGATTGAGTTCTGACTCTACGACAGAGGTTTGGTTTCGCCATAATAACGCTAGGTGCTTTTGATTCTCCTTTATAGATTTTATGTCTTGTGTATATTTTTCGGCAAATCTGGAATCAAGTACACCAAACAAGCTGTTAGCAATATTGCCCACGCCGTCGATCAAACCGCGCCGACGCCGACGCGTGTCGTTAGGTATCGTTTTAATTGATAACATTTTATTGTAATGCTCCAGTTCTGCGAACTCGTGCCGAAGTTGCAACATTACACCATCACAATGTGATCGCTCTTTCATGCTCAAACATAAATGATCTAAGTACTGGATATATTTGCTTAGAGCCTTATTACCTTGTTGATAAGGCGTTGTGTCTTGGTAGACGACGAGGCGCCACTCATCTCTTATCAGATGCATATTAGTAATGTTGTCAAAATATATGCTATTATTTTGAAGTGGTGTAATGTTATATGCGGCTTGTGTTCCGCTTACTATCGTCATAAAAAATAATAACAATGTGAATGCAATTGATGTAAAAGAATAATGGTGTTTATGTTTTATTATACAATTAGCAGATGTTGTTTCTTTTTGACAGGTAGAGGGGTCAGAACTTTTCGGTCCTGGTGACACATCTCCTGTGGCGACTGGTAAAACTGAAATTTTGACGATCGGTCGTTTTATGATGCCTGATTTAGTTTTTAAACTAACGACTCTTACAAGTTCGTCATTTCCGAGGTGTAACGCTATAACTCGTCCAAGAGCCCATTTGCCTGGGGGCAAATTTTCATCCCTGATGGTAACGATGTCGTTGATCTTAATGTTGCTTTGTGGTTTTCTCCATTTACTTCTAGAACTTAATTGTGTTAAATACTCGTTTTGCCATCGCTCCCATAGTGCTCTGAGAATGTTTTGTAGCAATGTCCATCTCGTCCTCAAATCTGTTTCTGTGTCGTGGATGTTTAAGGCCGGACCATTTGTCAAGAAATGGGCGGGCGTGAGAACGTCTATATCTTGAGGGTCTTCCGTGAGTGGACACAATGGTCATGAATTGAGACAGCCTTCAATTTGTGAAAGGAGTGTGATGTACTCTTCAAAGGTGAGTTTTTGTTCACCGATGACTCTTCTCAGGTGGTGTTTAAGGCTTTTAACGGCTGCCTCCCACAGGCCTCCTGCTGATGGCCAGGAAGGTGCATTAAAATGCCACTCTATGCCGATACTGGTTACTTCAACTAAGAAGTCCTTGTTAATGATGTGATTTAGATGGTCATATTCTTGTTGCAATACATTGTTAGCACCGACAAAGTTGGTACCCTGGTCACTGTAGATGTGTCCCGGCACTCCTCTTCTCGCTACCATGCGTCTTAAAGCAGCCAGGAATGCGGAGCTTGATAAGTCTGATACCAGCTCGAGGTGTACGGCCTTTGTGACCATACAGACGAATACGGCCACATATCCTTTAGTCGACTTGATTCCACGGCCCTTGCTGGCCTTGACTAGGACATGACCGGTGTAATCAACTCCTACATGATAGAAGGGGCGAGACTTGTTAGCCCGGCATGAAGGTAAGTCGCCCATGAGCTGGTTTTGTTCATCAGGTTGGTGCTTTCTACAAACAACACACAAACGCAAGCGCTTTTTGGTAGCCCGGATACCACCAATCAACCAATATTTTTGTCGCATCAGTGCTGTCGTCAAGCGCGGACCGCCATGAAAGGTAAGTTCATGTGATTCATCAATAATAAGGTCGGCCAAGCGCGTGTTGTTTGGGATGATTATTGGGTGTCTTGTTTCATAGTCCATATTTGCATTTCTCAACCTTCCTGATAGTCTTAACACGCCTTTGTTATCTAATATAGGGCTTAAACTACTTAATTTATTGCTTATGCTAACACTTTTGCTTTGTTTTATTTGACTTATTGCTGTGCTAAATTCTTCCGCTTGTACATGTTTTATTATGACTAATTTCGCTTGTCTTAATTCTTCTAATGATAAATAATCTAATTTTCTTTTCCTATAAATAAATCTTCTTATCCATCCTAAGATCCGTGTTGTTTTTGATAAAGAACTATATTTTGTTAACAGCTTATTAATGATACTATTTTCCGTAATATGCTGCGTGGTATGAACTAGTTTAAATTTTCGCAACTCTTGATCTGTCGAAAATAGTTTGGTGTCATCACCGTTTGGTTGGTAAGTAGGAAGCCATGTGGGACCATCCCACCAAAGATTGTGTGTTTTCAACTGAGGAGCTGTAAGACCTCGACTGGCGCAGTCAGCCGGGTTTTCATTTGTTTTAACATAGCGCCAACAGATTCCTGGCATCGACGTAGTGATCTGTTTTACCCTGTTAGCGACAAAGGGCTTCCATCGGTCGGCATCACCGTGCAGCCAATCCAAAACTGCGGTTGAGTCACACCAGCCATAAATGGTAATATTAAAGTTATTTAGCGATAATTTTATTTTTTCCATTAATTTTGATAAAAGTAAAGCTCCACTTAGTTCTAAGCGAGGCAAAGATATATTTTTGTTTAGCGGTACTAACTTTGTTTTCCCAGCGATTAATCTAACCACAGATTTTTTCTTACAGTAAACGACACACGCGTAAGCTTGGTTGCTTGCATCGCAGAACCCATGCAACTCAATATGATCGTTTTCCTCTGTTTTCAACCACCAGCCCGCCTAGCACGTCCACCAAAACACGATATGATAAAGCGGATTATCGCGGTGAACTGTCAAAATACAATAGGGTTTCGTCGTATTTTGACAGTTCACCGCGATAAATCGCTTTATCATATCGTGTTTTGATGGACGTGCTACGGGGGCTGGGAATGTTATAATCTTTTATCATTGCTATATCTTTACAGATCGTAACCCATTCTTTAAATATATCTTCCGGTACGTCTTCATCCCATTGAATATTTGTTTTCCAGGTGTTTTGAAATAGAATTTTTAATTTGATTGTTACAGGCGAAAGCCAGCCCAGGGGATCAAACAACTTGGAGATGTCGGAAAGAAGTGTTCGTTTGGTGCATTTTATATGTGATGATTCTATCTTAGATTGAAATGTAAAACAGTCTGTAATAGGGTTCCATCCAAGTCCTAAGGTTTTGGTTGATTCTAAAACTTTAAAATCAAAATCTGTCTGTTTACTGCTATCTTGGTCTTGCTGCAGTAGTGCTGGCAAGTTTGATTTCCATTTCCTTAGGTTGAATCCACCAGACTTTAAAAGAAGAATTAGCTCTGATTGAATTTTCTTCGCTGAACTTTCATTATGAGCTCCATAAATGAGATCATCCATATAGAAAGAGTCTTGAAGTATGCTTGGTGCTGAACTGTCTTGATAGTTCTCTTTCTCATCTTGTGCCAACTGTTTAAGAGTCATCATAGCGAGAAAAGGAGCTGCCTTTGTCCCATATGTGACTGTTGCTAACTGATATGATTCAAGCTTTTCTGAATTGCTATTACGCCATACTATTTTCTGCAAAGCCTGATCTTCGATGTTCAGCCAAATTTGTCTGAACATCTTCTCAATATCTGCTGTGAAAGCAAACTTATATTGCATCCACTTAATGATTAGGCATTGAAGATCTTGTTGAAGGTTTGGCCCTCTATACATTACGTCATTCAAACTATTACCGCTTGATGTTTTTGCGGAGGCATTAAATACTACTCGCAATTTTGTCGTAGTTGAGTCTTGGCGAATGACGCAATGATGAGGTAGGTAATACTCAGGTGACTTCTTTCCGTGAATCGGTGTCACTGGTGTCATGTGACCGAGTAATGAATACTCGTTTATAAATAGCTTGTATTCACTTGCAATATTATTTTGCTTTTCAAATGTTTTCTCTAACTTATAAAATTGCGCCATGGCTTTCTGTTTGGACTGACCTAATTCTGTTTGGTAATTAGGTCTTAAAGGTAAACTAACTTCATATCTCCCATCATCCCGTCTAGTGGTTGTTGAATTGTAATATTCAATGCATTTTTGGTCTTCGTTTGATAATTGGGATGATTCTAAAATATCTTCGATCTCCCAGAAGCTCTTTATGTCATCAAGATCTTGCATTACGACGTTGCATTGAAAAACTCTTTTTGTGTTACCACTTAATATCCAGCCTAACTGTGTTTGCTGGGCTGTTGTAAGGGTTAAATCTGACTTGCATATACCATCAAGTAAAATTTGTGAATAAACTTCGGCTCCTAAGAGAAGGTCTACCGGGCGGCTAAGATAGAATTCGGTATCCGCTAGGTTAATGTTATTAAGATATGGCCACTCTGGCATTTGAAATGAACAATTTGGTAAATTTTTTATTAGATTTTTCATTATTAATGCTTCTGTTTCAAATGAAAAGTCGTTAATACGGCATACGCATTTTATTTTAATTAGACCCTTGATTTCGCTATCTTTGTCACCTACGCCTGAAATTACTCCTCTACATTTTTTACGTGGAAGTCTTAACAGCTGAGCCGCTCTTTCGGTGATTAACGAGGTCTGTGAACCCTGATCTAACAAGGCTCGCATTTCATGATACAAACCATCAACTCCTTGTACTTTAAGGATAGCTGTTGGCAACAGAACCTCGATGGGTTCACTAAAAAGTTGCACGTGCGAACTACTTTTCGTGATTTTTGCATTTGTGTTGCTAGGCGAACTCTGAGCTTGTGTGTCCGTCATGACCTCGTTTGATTGTGAGAATGCATCATGTAACAAGCTGTTATGGCTTTTGTTGCAGACTTTACAACGATGTTCTGATAAACAAATATTTTGATGATTATTTAGGCAGTTCGGGCACAATTTAAATTTTGATATTATGTCACGTTTGTCATTTGGTGACAAATCAATGAATTTTCGGCAATAATAAATACCATGCAAATTGCTTTTGCACATCGGACATCTAAACTTAGGGCCTGTGGTAGTCTCGCCTGGTTGACGCGTTGTCATTTTTGTGCTTGATGAAAATGATTTTTTCTGTAGATTGCTTTGCTTTTCCACATTAGCTTGGTAATAATTGTAAGACTTAGAAGTACCTTGGTGTGTTTGAAAGGATACTCCATCTTGTTTTCTGCGAGAAGATTCCAATGTGGTAAATTTGGTTTCTAAGAACGACAAGAAATCTTTTAAATTTGGTAATTCCCTTGGTTGTTTGAGTGATGCGACGTACTCCATGTGTGACTCAGTATCTAATTTTTGTGCCAATATGTGTACAATAAGAGGATCCCATGAACCAACATCTACCCCTAAATTCTTTATGGCATTGAGACATTCCAAGGTTGAATCGTGAATGCGTTTAATGTGATTTATGGATTGATGCTGTATTGTTGGAATATTTAATAATATATTAATGTAAGATGAAAAAATAAGTTTTTTGTTATTAAATCTTTGATTTAAAATATCCCAACATATATCGTAGTTATCTGAACTCACTTTTAAATGCTGTATTAATCTTTCGGCCTCTCCTTTAACTTTAGATTTTAGGTATTGCAATTTTTGGGCTTTTGACATTGAATAATTATTATGTATTGTTTCAACAAAAAGATCTTTGAATGAGGTCCAATTCAGGTAGTTTCCGCTGAATTGTGGTATTTCCATTTGAGGCGCGGACTTCTCCATGTGAACTCTTGAAGAAAGTCTTTTGTTGATAGCCCTTTTTACCTCGTGATATTCTCTTTCATAGCGACTAAAAACTTCTTCATACTCCATGTTGGAACCATTGAGCTCAGCATCTAACTCCCAATGTAATGCGTCAACGATTCCCCAGCGCATTTGAATTGTGCGCAATATATCATCAAACTCCCAATTTTCATTTAAGTTGTTTACATCAAAATTTTGAAGAGTCCGTTGGAATGCCCTAAGATTACTCTGCTGTTTTTTCAGCATATCTTCAGTCTTACTGGCCGTCCCTCGCGAGGAAGGCGAGGGCTTAGATTCCCCAGACCGGTCAACGAAGGTTGGTGGTTTCAACACGGGGGTTCTTGGTCTCTCCGCTCCGGCCGGGGCGTGATAACTTTTAATATGTGATCGGATAGCCTCATATCTCTCCCTAACCCTATCGAATTCCTTATTAGTAAAATAGGGGTGAGATTCTGTTTGAACCTCTGACAACCTACCGTGATTATTTAAAAATTCATGCCAATAATTGTCTAGAAGATCCACGCGACGCTGTAGATATTCTGGTGTCTTCCTCTCGGCGCTGTCCTTGTTAAAATTGGTAAGGACATGCTCGATAGCCTTGGCAACTTGTTGTTGGTTTGAGTAGATATCGTCTATGGTCGACATATCTACAGACAAAATATGTATGTATAAATGGACAGATCTTACTTGTCTGATTTCTTGATGCTGGTGGTTGCGTGCAGACTCGCACACGAGCCTCGCTTGATGCTGGTGGTTGCGTGCAGACTCACACACAAGCCTTGATGCCCTGGATATAAAAAGATCTTGGTTCTTCTGATTCCTGGGTAGTCTGTGCTTACTTGATAGCACAGTACGCCACGAGATGAACGGTGTAATATCCTCAGTGACGTTGATTAATGCACTTCATCCGAAAGGTCACTGGTTAGAAGCACGACACGTATGCACTCCACAAACTGACACGAGAACAGTTGAACACGTGTAGTGATCCCGTCTTTCGGAAGACTCGAAGGACCAATGTTCGGGTTACGCCGAAACAATATTGATTAAATGATAAACTTGTTAACTTGATTAAACTGATATATTTAACTGAGACTATCCTATGTTATAAATGGTAAATAATGAGTAGGCGCGGCGCTCTTGTTGGCTGATCGCTAACTACTAATGAATAATATGCTTAAAACAATGCAATAGCGTGAATGACGTCAACTGAGTACAAAACTGCTGATGCCGCGCGAATTGTACGATGCATGCATTGCTCGTACACCCAGTAATATTCAAATTCAAATTCAAAAATCTTTATTCAACATAGGCCTTTACAGACACTTATTGACGTCAAAACAAAGCAAAACAATCTAATTTAATGAAATCATATTAACCTTGTATGTGCATACATCCTGAATATACTCAAGATGTCTGCAAATACAAGTAGGAATGAAAAAAAAAAGTTGACTCTACACCTGTTCGGAAATTGGGAGAGCCTTCTCGAGAAGAACAGGCAAGAAACTCGAAAGGTCAAAATTTTTTATCTCCTCTTTTAAATCGCCATTTACAAGTTTGATTTTGTTACAGGGTCGTCAATTGGAAGCTGACCTCAAAGCAAAAGTTTGAGCTCAACTTCCATTACAAGAAGAGATGTGTTAATTCACATTATATAAGCTATTTCTGAGAGAAGTGCGTGAACTTATAAATTGCTCTCACTGAATGTTTCTTTGAAACAAAACGCAGTACATTGTTAAATATTAGAAATGAGAGTTCAAACCCAAGCTTTTTTGTCCGTCATGTAATCAGACACTTTATAATATGCTTTTTTAATAAGTACATCTTTGATTGCAACTTTAAATTTGTTTAAGCTGAGTTCTTGTATACAACTTGGGATTTTATTGTAGAAACGTATACACAGGCCTGTAAAAGAATTATTGATTTTTTGGAGCCTGGTATTTGGTAAAGCTAACATATTCCTTTGTCTAGTATTAACTGAATGAATATCACTATTTTTACAAAACAAATGAATATTTTTACGAACATATATTAGATTCTCATAAATATATTGCGACGCTACTGTCATAATACCAATTTCTTTAAACTTTTCTCGCAAAGAATCTCTCATTTTAAGGTTATAGATAGCTCGAATAGCCCTTTTCTGGAGCACAAAAACGATCTGAATGTCGGCAGCATTTCCCCACAACAAAATGCCATATGACATCAAACTATGAAAGTAAGAAAAATATACAAGTCTTGCTGTATCAACATCAGTCAACTGACGTATTTTCCATACAGCGTGAGCTGCAGAACTAAGTCTCTTTGACAATTTATCTATATGTGGGCCCCATTGCAGCTTAGAATCAAGTGTGATCCCAAGAAATACTGTGGTGTCCACGAGGTCAACACCTATATCCTTTATTTTTACAGTGGCGTGAACCTCTTTTAAATTGGGTAAAACAAATTTTATACATTTTGTTTTCCCTTCATTAAGTGACAGGTTGTTTACATTAAACCAATGAACAATTCTTGAGATAGTATTATTTACATCGTCATTCATTTGCAATCCTCTTTTAATTTTAAATAAAAGTGAAGTATCATCTGCAAATAACACTATCTCATGCCTGTCCTGTACAAAGTCAGGGAGGTCATTGACATAATATATTGACATAATAAGTAAAAAAGTATCAAATATAAGGGTTAAGTAATTTATATTTTATTTATGACATGTTAATTCAAATATTTAGAAAATGTACAATAAAAAAATATAACTATTACTATTTAAAATAAAAACACATTATTGCTTTACATATGTATAAGTAGTTGAAGGCAAATTGAAATAAAACTGCATAATCTTCACCTTGTTTTATTACTTTATCCAAATCTTACAAGATATTTTATAAAATAGCTGGTTAATCTGATTAATTCTGTGTCGATTATCATCACTTTGTCTAAATTGAGTAAGTACCTACATTTTATTTATAATTAATGATTAAACGAACTTACCTGTACGTGAAGTTCAATCATAATTATACGAAGGCTTCGTCCGAAGGGATTAGCAAATAATACTTGTAGTAACGCCTAGTGATACGCCAGTCACGCACTTTATTTGAGGGTATAAATAAAATTTAAAATGAGTCTCACGTCAACAAGGTGGGCGACCTATCCGCTCGCTTCATTTAGTTTAGAGTAGCCGCATTCGGAACATTTCACACAAAAAAGGGGACTTGTAGTTGGGAGGGAGGGTTGCTAATCCCTTCGGACGAAGCCTTCGTATAATTATGATTGAACTTCACGTACAGGTAAGTTCGTTTAATCATTAATTATACTCGGCTTCGTCCTCGGGATTAGCAAATAATACTTGTAGACTTTTAGAGATAATAGTGTGAAATATTTTGTTTATTCCTGAATTTTCATTAATTTATGTTAATAAGAATAAACATCAATCATCATTTGAATTACTCGTATTATTAACAATTGTTCTGGCAAAATAATTATATCCATTAGTATTGACATTACTTATGGTTCTATTATAGAATCGATAGAATGTGCTTGAAGATCCAGCGGTTCGTCTTATTTGATCTAGGCCGACACCTAGGTGATGAGCCGCGGATGTAGCGGCGTGCTGTGCGCGGTAAATATGTTTAGATCAAAAACGCTATCGCGCAGTGTGTCCTTTATTCACTGACTTAAGGTTTGGGAACCGACAGCATTATAAGGCTTTTTAGCACTTATGAAGAGAAGGAAAGATTTTAATATTTTTAATCTAGGTCTATTAATCTAGGTCTATTAATCTAGGACAAGGTTTGTACTTTGTGTGCTGTCAACAGCGCAATGAGAGTGATGAGTTTTTTCGAAAGTTTTTCAAAAGACAATGTTTCATTGGCATAAAATTGGCTGACATAATTAATAACTATTGAAGTATCCCACATATTTGAGCAAGGGAGGGCGTAACCGAAATATTCCTTTAAAATATCTTTTTACTCTGTCATCTTCTCGTAAATTATTTTCCCCTAAGCAGGGCGAGCGCGGATCTATAGGAGTTAAGCGTGCCATATTGAGCTCCCTTTTCATAATAGTTTGTTGAAATAAATTGTTTGTGGAATTGAAGGATTATACTAGTCACAATTATTGTCGTTACAGTAATTGAACCAGCGCCGTAAATAAACATTATATTGTTTAAAGGAACTTTGGGATATAGATGCTAATATCGGCGGTACACTCCAAGCCGTCCGCATAAGTTCCCCGCTATACCATGACAGAGAACGGGGTGAAAGCATAAAAATTAAAATCAGCCCAGGAAATGCATCTGGGTCCCTATGCCAGGAGACATAATCAGTGCATTTAGTATTTATTTGACTAGCGAATAAGTCTACTCGAGGTGCCCCATACGATGAGACAATTTCCTGATATGCCCAGTCCGCTAACTCCATTTTTTTTTTTTTTTTTTTAAATACGTCGCCCTACACTAGGATTTTCTCCTGTGTCGTGGGTGCAGTTACAAAAATAGAATATCACATGCACATACGCCCAGACCGGAACAAATTTCTGTAGGCCATAAAACATTTGTCCCGTACGGGAATCGAACCCGCGACCCGTTGCGCAGTAGGTGATCACTCGACCTTTGCGCTAAACGTGTCGTCGATTCTATGTCAGGATGTACCCGCCTTGATTCGGCATCTGCCGTTATATTATCTGATGAGCTAATGTAATAAGCCATAACATACAAATTGCGACATTCACACCACTGCCATAGTTGACGAGTGATGTCAGTGAAGTGGGGGAACTGAATACAACACCCCATTGTATTGATGTAAGAGATTACTGTAGTGTTGTCGATGCGGAAAAATTTGACAACTACTTACATTTTTGGCGAACACTTTTAATCTTAGAAAAGCAGCTAGGTAGTTAATGTGTTGTGTTCTCTCCTGAATGCTCCACAACCCGCTAACCTTCTCTTTGCCACGTACAGCCCCGTATTTGAGGCGTCTGAGAAAATTTCCAGATCATGTGTATCATGTTTGATTTTACAAAACGGTATTTGTATTGCGTCATTCCTAGAGATATTTATAAATTTATCATAATTATCATTAATGATGATTTTAAGTTTAATTACTTAATGCGCTCGAATATTTTAGTATAAGGCTAGCTGTATTCTACAGCCGGGCAAACTGAGACTAGTAATTCGACTATTTGTGCGAATTGACGTATTCAACATCTTTTAAGAGTTAACCATTTTTTTTTTATTTCTGATTTGTGATCTGGAAATTTTTAGTCTAGATTAGAACGAAACCTTAAAAATATACATATATTACTAGGTATCATTAAACTTTCGTCCTCGTTAATTAAAATCAAAGAGAGGTAATTAATTTTTTAGTTTGTATAGTATTATACAAACAACTATCGTAAGAGTGTCCCATTAGCCAATAATTATCTAAATAATTAGTTGATTTTAGGTCCGCAGAATCGGACAATTGGTTTCATTGCCTTGATGGTGCAGTACTCAAGCCAAATAGTTCTTGTTCAATTTGAAATCTTAAATATTTTCTTGAATTAGGGTCAATACTTATTAAATAAAAGGCATCTTTTAAATCTATTTTTGTCATAAAACAATTTTTTGTTATAAATTTTACACTGAGCATAAATTTTTAATTTTTAAATGATCTGCTTTTATAAATTTATTAGTTTATTAATTCTGGGTCACTGTTATTTTTCGAGGTCAGCGAATTAATAGCTTGGTTCAAGCATGAAATAGCCGTAGAAACTTGTTTTCGCCTAATTTCGATATTTTTATAACGTTTAGCGTTTATATCGGAGATAGCCACCTTAATTTCGGCATTCAGTACCTACGGGAGCATTAATTAGTTTGCAGTTACTCGGCGAAAGGTATTTCACATTAATGTGTGTTCCAACTTAACTGCAAAGTCTTTGTGAATGTCGGCTCCAAAAGTATTCGAAATAGTTGGATCCTCGCCCAATATTTCAAGTATTGTGGTGTTTAGCATCGCATTAGCTGACCCAGGCTCGTCGGTATCCGTCACTTGCTCAGGCGCGTCGGCGGCGGCGGTGGTGGCGGTGGTGGCGACCACCACGGGGGTGACCGTCATGACGGCACAGAAGATATAAACCGCGGGCTCGCACTGAGCGTAGCCACTTTGGCGGGTTCTGGGTCGAGGTCGACATGCATCTCCGAACGTGGCTCAGAACCAATAATCCCATCGAGCAGTAGGCCAATTATAAATCTTTCATCGTATGACATGGCATAATAAATCATGAAATGCTTCATTTCGTATTACCCATCTCCAATGATATCATTACTATGGCATAATTTCGATGATGTCAATATCATATAACGAACGAATGATCAAAAATCTGACCGAAAATCATAATTTTCGCTTTGCACTATGATATCATTTGAAAACCGTGAGATCGTAATAGGCCTGCAGGTTTAAAACGTTGTTATTACGTTCTGGTTCTGAAAACCACCGATATCTCCATTAGTCATGAAACAGACCAAAGTACTGTTCGCGAGACTAATTTATAGGGTAGTACAGCTCCAAAGAGAAGTACGCAAACCCGGATATGTAACCATTGCCACTATGAATACACCGATATCTCCATTAGTCATGAAACAGACCAAAGTACTGTTCGCGAGACTAATTTATAGGGTAGTACAGCTCCAAAGAGAAGTAGCAAACCCGGAGAGGTTACCATTACCATAAGGTAGTACAGCTCCAAAGAGAAGTACGCAAACCAGGATAGGTAACCATTACCACTATGTATATACTGTATTTATTCTTTAGTATATAATCATAAAAAGTAGGTGCATGTTACGATTGGATAATTATTATTACTGCTAATCATTTAAGGAACAATCCTAAAATACTGTTCGCATAATTATTATTGGGTAGTGCAACCCCAAAGAGAGGTACGCAAGCCCAGTTTAGTGAATAATCACTGTAGTAATAACTATTATTTAGTAAACTTTCTTCTTAGAGATATAGTGTCATAAAACTTCATACAAAAGGGGTATAAATAAGCCCACTAGTTAGGTATGAAATAAATCTTATTTAACAGTTTTCGTAAAACTATTTCATTGGAATATAAAACTTCATTTCAGAGGAAACCAGTAAAAAATAAAAACGTGACAAATTTACCATTATAGGTATAATTCGTCATTAACTAATTAAGTTTCTCTAGTACTTATGAGAATATAACAAGATGGCTGACTTATCATACTTCTGCCCGTTATCAAACGAGCATTGTACGGGCAGCAAATACAAAATGACATTTTCGGCTATAGTCACTGATAAATGCACTTATTCACACAATGACTAACCTTGAGACTCCGAGCGGGAACGCCTGTCGGGCAAGCTGAAAGGACTCCGTGTACAGCATCTTCGTAACACTTCGAGTTTTTTAAACTTACACAATTCTGAGAATACACAAACTGTAGTTCCTTCGAAAAAAATTTGAATTTCGAACATTTTTACGAATGTGAACTTTTTTCGAATGCATGAGAATCGTGTCCCAGATTTTACAATCCTCCTCACTTTTCCGCTTAGGCATTATAAATAAGCACTACCTCACTTAAAGTAAAAACTTTTAAGACGCGAGAGTGTGATCGTGGCGAGCACTAAAAAGCGAATGAAGCGAGCGGATAGGTCGCCCACCTTGTTGACGTGAGACTCATTTTAAATTTTATTTATACCCTCAAATAAAGTGCGTGACTGGCGTATCACTAGGCGTTACTACAAGTATTATTTGCTAATCCCGAGGACGAAGCCGAGTATAATGGTTGGATATTATGCATAACATCGGGTTTAAGCTTTCGCTGTAACATAGATACTGATAATGCATGACAAATAGATAATTAACTGCAATCACTTATATGGCTTACAAAATCAGTAGGTATGTAAACTAGATATTTTGTATTGTAAGTCATATAAAAATGTATTCGAACGGTAGTCATAAATTAAAAATTAGTTGCAAAAAAGCAATATTTGAAATCCGAAGCAATCACATTATCACTGCCCGGTAAATTTGCCCGAAAAGTACAATTCGAAAACAAATTTCAAACAAAACAAAATGAATTTTCCCTTTCAACATGCGAAGATCATAAATTTCTCCCCTGCCTATTATACGAAGAAATCGTTCGCCATCCGTACCTTACTATAATATCGAGGCATTACATTTCTATACACAAAGAGGCATTTTAATTTTTATTCGCCGTTCAACGTACAAATTTGAACTTTGGTTGACGGAGGGATAGTTGAGTTTTCTCTGCACAGTGTTTGGAGGCTGGTTTCTTAAAGACTTTCGATTCGTGGCGTTTCTTTTAATAAGTGTGAATGATTTACGCCGTGCCAGGCGCATGCGGCGCTCGCTACCCCCTAATTAGGAGGGGGGGGGGGACGAAATTCAGACGTACCTTTCGTGATTTCCAGCAGTAGTTAGCGAAATTACTAGTTTCCTTTTTCCACAAGTCTATAGTCATTTTTGTCTCTGGCATCTAGTAATTACAAACTCCACAGAGTTAAAGCTAACAAATGAGTTTGGATAAATACGGCTCCCCTGCAGACTTGAACATGAACACACAAATAAAACATACACACTTACCACAAAATAATCATATGTAACACGTTACAGTACATTACAATTTAACACCGAATATTCGATTACAAATGATCAGGGGCGTATCTACCTAAGTGCTTTTTGAGTTTCAGCTCAGGGCCCCGTGGATTAAAAGGGCCCCCAGCCCCCATTAAAAACATGTTTTTAAGGAACGAAAAAATAGTAAAATAAAAAAAATCGTAAGTTTAGCAACCCAGATCGATCAAAAAGTTGATTTATAATAATCTTGAAGAATTGTATCACAAAGAATTGTACACTGTACCACGAAAACACAAACTCTTATTCAATATTCTTTAATTCCCCATTTTTTCCTATACCTTACATCTACATCACTAGAAAACAGTTTCTTGACAAAATGACAAGTAGATGAATAATGAATAAGCCCTCGAGTTGGTCTTAGCCCAGGGCCGCACAAATTCACGATCCGCCCCTGCAGATGATGAAGAAACTAATGAAGTTATTAAATGGCAAGAAATAAAATTGTTATAGTTTTTTTTTTAATAATACCCACGACATTAATACTGCAATCATACCACATATTATTATCAACGACACCGGCTTATATTTATTTTAAATTTGTCATTAATTTGCATTTTGACAATGTATAACTATGCTATATTATTAAAATAAACACACTTTTAACATACAAACAGCAGAATAACGCGTTGCAACCGATCTCACATATGTATAAGAAGGCTTCTTAAATTTAATCACATTTGTCTCCATATCAAATACAACCTGCAAATCGATACGATTACTAAACATTTCAAAAACATTGGACGATCGCAATGGCCGCTCGAATCAAAACACACAGGTGAAATATCAAACAACCCCATACACTAAACGTTCTCGTTCCAAAGAAAAACATTGTCCCCAAATCGTTTCTATTTCGCCACATCTGCGACGAAACCTCTGCGCCGTTTCACCCGATCCAAGCCGTACGATACCTTATTCCTTTGCCTTTAAAATAAAAAGAAAATCTGTATCTGAAAAGCTAATATTGTCGCGGTAAATATGAAATCGCAGGAGTGGCGAATACGGTGACATTAAAGCGAGTAAAATTCAAATACTTTATAACAAACAATAACAAGCATTTTATTTGTTTATTAATTCTATTTATTTCGTAAAAATCATAGGGTATGAAAGGTTACGGATACCAATGACATGTAAGGTTTTAAATATTGTCTTTATGTTAAATGTTGTTTTGTCAATAATGAGAGCTTCGTAATAAAAAAGTAAGGTAGTCACGAACTGTAATGGTGAAAACTTATTTTAATCTCTTCCTTATCACACAAAATTTATCAGAATCGCTTCGTCAAATTAATGCCAAACCTAAAAAACAAATTAACGGAACGTATAATAATTTAAAAATATAGCTCCTGGGTGCTGTTGGATATGAGCGGTTCCACCAGTAGGCTTACCTACTCCTGAGTCAATTCCAATCAATCGACATTAAGATTGTGATTTTTTGTACGCTTGAGTTTCCACATTGGCGCCAAACTGGACGCGTATTGCGCAGATTTTGAGTGAACCAAACTCATAATAACAGCTCATATACGTCCCCACCGAGGGGCTGGAGCCTAACCTAAGTTAGGGTGTTTAGGCCTTAGTCAACCACGCTGGCCCAGTGCGGATTGGTCGACTTCATATACGCCTTTGAATTTCTTTGCATATGAATGCCGATTGCCTCACGATATTGACCTTCGCCCTAGGAGCATCAGACAAATGTACATATGAAATTCGAAAACAAAAAACACATTGGTCCATTACGGTCTTGAACCCCGGTCCTCCCGATTGGAAGGCGAGTGCAGAGGCCCAATTCAGCTAATAAGCTACAGCCGAAGCGAAACCGAAGCGGTGGCGATCGACCAATCAGAAAGCCACATTATCACGTCATCGAGCAGTTAAAAGGCAATATAAGCGCTTCGATTGGTTGACCGCATCGGTTCAGTTTCGATTCGGCTGTAGTTTATTAGCTGAATTGGGCCTCTGAGTCTACAGCGCCACCGACGCCCCTCAGTGCTATTTAATTTTTTCAAAATACGGAACCAATTTGACATTTTGTTGTTAATTGTTGTTAATAAGTTTGTTGTTAATAAGGGTATGTTGAATTGGTTCAAGAGTAAGCCTACTGGCCTAATTCTGCTAATCTTAACGCAGTTATCGTGTCTCAATAGCATTTCAATGAAACTGCTTTTGTCGCTTTTAAACACTTCGTGGTGAAATTTGTTCATACTATTTTATTATTTCTTGATAACTCATTAGGACAAATGTCAAAATTTTTAGACTTCCGCGATTTGTACACATTGTAAATAGAATAGAATCGGGTCTATATCGCAGTAAACAAGAACTATATTACGATATATTATATACGATTATATACGACCACGGCCTGGTGCAATTCGCCTGAAACGTCAGGAAACAGGTATGGTAATATAGTTCTTGTTTACCGCGATATACCGATTCTATTCTATTTAAAAGGGACAAGTGTGTTAGTTATCGGTTAACCAACAATTAAGTCCTAACCATTAAGTATCAAAAAGCAATGCTATTGAGGCGTTATTGACACGACCATAATACATTAACGGTAGCGGAATAAGACCCCTGCACATAGCCGGAGAAGGCTCAAGTATTCCTAACACTGCTAAGCGAGTCCTGTATACCTGTGGCTCTTATTAGTTCTACACAAACGTTTCGTAAAAGTTTTCATCAGTATCAAAAAATATGTATTGACACTGAGACTGAAAAAGACATTGTAACGCCTCCATAATGAATGCTGGTGAACTCACTCATTCACAGAATATATGACGTAATTTAGCTGATATCTTCTGTGGGGCACTGAAGAGCTCATTAAAGCGATTAGCGTCTACCCCTTGAATTCCCCGTAGGTAATTGATACCAATATTGTATACAATATAGAGATTATCCAGCATAATGTGGAAGCAGGTGCAGTTTAAGGGAGGTAAATATTTTTACGCGTTACAAGTAACGTTCAGGATCGCTCGTATTATTCAAATGTGAACCAATAAGAACCATTTATGGCCGAACATAAAACTACAATCGAACAGAAGGAATAAATATCCGACCTCCGTAACTTATAACCTTGCGGCTGGGCGCGGCATACATTTGCTGGAAATACTTTGTGCTAATTATAATATATAATTAAGAATATGTTAACACCAGCTGTTTATCATATTCAGGGTTGTTCAAAATAGAATAAAGCACTTTGGATTAATGTAATATTATAAGATTAATATATAGATTGTAGTTTATAATTAAAAACTCCGATTAGATCTAAAGACAAGTAGGCTGATCACCTGATGGTTTTTTTTTACGTCAGATAAGCTCTTGGCCTGCATCTCACCTGAAGGAACTGGCTATCTTACCTCGAATTGTCGGAACACAATGCTATATATAACATTGTTATTATGGCGACAAGCTTAGGTAAGACGGTGGTAGCTAGCCAGGCGGGCTCAGAAGCCCTACCAACAACCAAACCGAGCAGAAAATTTCATCTCAATTAGTTCAGCGGTTTAAGCGTGAAGAGGCAACAGACAGGCAGTCATACTTTCGCATTATAATATTAGTATGGATAATAACTCATCTTTATAAAAATCCCACGTTGGGCGCCAATAAATAAAATTTGGGATTTTTCTGCAATATACGGTAAAATTAATTACTTATCTCTCCAAAGAAAACGGAAAATAATAACCCTGACTAATAATACCTATTATAATACGGAGAGAAATATAGCAAAGTGACGACACTCGGTGTCTTCAACAAAGACATCTTTGTATGAACTATTTTGCACTAAATTTATTTTTATTGCTTTTTGGCTTTACTATGATAGCATTAGCTAAATACATCAAGATAAATAGAAAAAAAAAGACATTTTCTCAAACATGCTCGGAAATGTAGGCATTATTGTAGTAAAAAGAAGACACAAAGTTTGTAATTCTTGGCTCATGCATTACTATACCGTCCTAGGCCAGGAAAGTAAGTATGAAAATTCATTATTGGCCGCTGCTCCAATGTTTTTTAATTTATCTATAACTTGAATTATGTAACTTGTCATACAGCCAATTACTACCACATTATAAAAAATGCACTCCTCGAGCATAATAATATACAACGTGTCTTATATCTCCCCATAAAAATTATAATACTTATTTAATTTTATTTAAACTATCAACATTGCCAACCTAAAACTTTTCTAAAAGTGAATTTTCAAAAATTTGACAATTAAATTCGATTGATATGACAAGTTATTTAAGTTGACACATTCTTTTCGGTTAAATGAATATTATAATTTTTATGGGGAGTTATTATGAGACACGTTGTAAGTATTATAAATATGACAACAATTTTATATGCTTAATTTTCGTTGCGAGAGAAAAAAGTTATAATCTGCAGTATTACATTTTTTGCGTAAAATATGATTGGGCTGTATGGGCTTTGTTTCCTTTGCACTAATTGAAAATTAAAAAGTATAACTAAGTGCTAGGCTGCTCTAATTAATTAATTAATTTTTTGTTTGATTTGTTTTTTATTCATATTATACTCATTTGTTTCCAATTCAATTTAATTCAAAATCTTTTATGCATACCATAATGTGTAAAATAGGTGGTTCACAAAAAATAAGATCACTAAGGACCCGTTGGGCACGCAATCGTTTAACAAGAGAGAGGAAGCTTATTATTATTAGGTACCTACTATTGTTTTATTTACAGATCATAAAGCTAAATTATACGAAGATCACGGCAATTATTAATATTTGAATAAATAGATAACATTAAACAATATTTTAATATGAAAGGTTTTTATTTATATGGTATTATTATTACACTGAATTTCATAATTAATTCCAGTATTACGTCTTTCATTATTTCCTCGCAAATATTGAGAAAAGCACTATACATACCTCGGCGGGAATGAGATTGCCGGACTCGTAATAATTGTCAAGGCCTCGCTCACGCTCGGCCTTGAAAGCATTACTCGTCCGGCTATCCCTAACTTCCCGGCCTCTGCAGTAATGTACTATTCACAACAAAACATCAAGTCACAACATTGTTGTTTATATGTCAATGTAATAAGAAGGGCGTCGGTGGCGCTGTGGACTTGGCACTTGCCTTCCAATCGGGAGGTCCGGGGTTGTGTACCAATGTTTTTATCCTGTTTCGAATTTCATATGTACATTAAATTCGTCTGACGCTCCTACAGTGAAGGAAGACATTGCGAGGCAACCTGCATACATCTGCGAAGAAATTCAAAGGTGTATGCGAACGCGAAGTCGACCAATCCGCAGTGGGCCAGCGTGGTTGACTAAGGCCTAAGCATCCTAACTTAGGGTAGGCTCGTGCCCCTCGGTGGGGACATGTATGAGCTGCTATTATGATGACGATGATATTACAATTATATCTACATAAATATTCATTACTTTACATAACGTATGAAGCTCTATTTAATATTTTAAAGCTATAAAATATATCTACAAATGTCATGCCAATGGTGCAAATGAGACATCGGGCCCAAATATTCACTATTTATGATAAAGTTTTTGTTTATAGCAGCTTATACAAAACGAGACAGTCAAGAGCTATAGGTGATTTGGATATTCCAGTGCGTGCTCTATATCCATTGCAAAGTTATAATAATACAAGCTATAACACACGGGTTATGGTTTAGGTCATAACCCGAAACAGCCGGACTGAGGTTAATTCCACACCTGAACCAGCTCCCCACATCATAATGGAACTTAGCACTGTGAATATACAGCTGGTATTCGCTTAATTATCGCCAGTACTAAGTCACGTGCGTGGATGTATCATTTGGTCTAAGGAAACTTCCCGGCTACTGCCAGAACTAATAAATTAATCTATATACGATTTCGAAACTCGATGGTGTTATTCTTAAAAGATAAGGGTTATAGTGTGAGCGGTTTAATTTCTATGCTATCTCATGAAGCACCATTAATTGGTCTATTACAACATTTTAAAAATAGATTATTTTTAAGAGAATGCGAAATATTCCTTAGCTTATTGAAATGAACTCTACAGTCAATATTTCGTTAGTATAACCTTAACTTAAATGCAGTAGTATGTGAAGCATCAATGGCTGAAGGTTTTCGCCAATCTTTCGTTAGTAAGTCTTTAATTTTTTTGTACTAACGTCAATTTTTTTATGACAAGGAAGTTCTTGGCCTTCACCTCACCTGATAGTAAACGACGATAAGGCCTAAGATGAGTACAAGCTTCACCTAGATCCCTCAACAACTGAGCAACTACTATCTCCCCTCTAACTGTCGGAACATAACAATGTTATTATTAAAATTGTTATATGGCGACTAACTAACTAAATGGGCTCATACCCTACCGCCAACAAACGTTAATTGGTCGCTCCTGACACAACGTCTATCGGCGGAGACCCTCACGCAACTAGCAGAACGGATGTTATATAAATACGTAATTATGTATTTGCTGTGTGTGTATACCTAAGTATTTTACATACTTAAGTAAACATCATTAAAGAATTTTACATTTTAAAAAGATTAGATAGTAAGCTAGCTCAACCATTACAAGTTTTATAGCTAAATCTATACTTACTTACTAATATTATAAAGCTGAAGAGTTTGTTTGTTTGTTTGCTTGAACGCGCTAATCTCAGGAACTACTGATTCAAATTGAATAATTATTTTTGTGTTGGATAGTCCATCTATCGAGGAAGGCTTTAGGCTATATAACACCACGCTATGACTTATAGGAGCTGAGCATCAATGAAAAATGTAGCAAAAACGGGAAAAAAATATATGGCGAAACGTAGTTCGCGGGCACAGCTAGTAAAAAATAAAAAAACATTAGATTAGTGCACCGGATGAACGATTGGTTTTTATTGAAATGATCTGATAAAATTTGATATTACTTTTTAATTCACTTACTTAAATCTATATCGCATATCACATAAAGTGTGTTAAAATGGCGGACTTGATGCCATATGCCATTATCTACCAGTCAACTATTGGGTTTAACACGAAATTCTGGTATCTGTTATAATACCTTTTTTTTTTTTCTCGGGGGGAAATGCGTAACCGCACCGTACCCGCCGTTGGCTAAACAGCGAGCGTGTGTGGGGCTCTCCCGGCAGCATGCCAGGCCTACCCACTAAAACCCCCCGGTGTTCTCCCTGCCCTTAAGGGCGCGCTAGGTAAGGTCCATACTGCGACTCCACTACCTACGCGCCCGGGCAAGCCCGACCCACTGGTCGGGCTATCGCCAAGGGGGGATTGCCCGAGAACACCAGGGCAATCCCCAGACGGAGGGCCTTACGGCGGCGTGCACGGGGCCAACCGTGCACGCAGGCCTCCATGGCAGGGTCAGACGGGCATCGCTTGTGCAAATGCCCGCCTTCGCCTGCCTATCCGTCTGCGGCGGATGGGAGCGGCTTGAGGATCTGCCTCCCGCTCCCTCTCCGCGGCCTCCTTCTGCGAGATTACGTCCTCGCAGAAGGAGGCGACAGCCCCCCATTCCGCATCGCCGCGGAGCATGGCCACGACCATGCTCGGCAGCGAGAGGTCTCCGACTCCCAGCGCAGCGAAGAGCTCGCTGCGCTGGGGTCGCCATGCCGGGCACTCCAATAGGGTGTGCTCGGCAGTGTCGTCGGGAGCGTCGCAGTGGTGACACCGCGGCGTTTCTTCCCGACGCGCGACCCGGTGCAAGTAGTGACCGAAGCAGCCATGCCCGGTCAGTACTTGCACCATGCGGAACGTGAGACTGCCCTGCCGGCGCCCAACCCACTCCTCCAACACCGGACGAATCGCGTCGATCGTCCGGTGGCCGGCAGCTGGGGAGGCGAGTGCCTCACCCCACTGACGCAGAGCCTCCCTCTGCGCCATGGTACGAATCCGCTCCACCTCTTGTGGAGCGGACCGTCCCCCTCGTTCACGAGTAGCAACCCGATGTCGATACACCTCCGCGAGGACGCGTGCGTCGACATGCCACGGCGTTTGGCCCGCAAGAACGCAGGCCGCGCCGTGACTGACCGTGCGATACGCTCGCACGGCCCGGGTCGCTATGACCCTCTGCGGACGTCGCAAGAGGGCCACCGTTCGGGGGGAGAGGCACTCCGCCCATATCGGGGCTCCGTAGAGTGCCATCGACCGTATCACCCCGTGATACAGTCGACGGCACGCCGATCCTGGTCCTCCTATATTAGGGAGGACCCGTCCGAGTGCGGCTGCGGCGGCGCACAGCCGTGGAGCGAGGAGCTTAAAATGCTCCTCGAAACTCCATCGGGGGTCCAGAACCAGGCCGAGGTACTTAAAGTGCGCCTCGACCGGTATACGGACCCCCTCCACACGGACGCGGAGCCCCGGTGGGATCCTGCGACGGGGGGCGTGGAATAGCATGGCCCTCGTTTTTTCGAGGGCCACATCCAGGCCCAGGAGGCGGATGCGTCGGACGACCAGTGAGGTGCCGACCGACGCAAGGTGGGCCGCCTCCTCCCCCGTTTTCGCTCTCGCCGCGACGAGCGTGTCGTCGGCGAAGCAGACGACCTTCGTTCGTGGCAGAAGGTCGCCTCGCAGGACCCAGTTGTACCCAAGGTTCCATAAAAGAGGACCTAGTATGGAACCCTGGGGTACACCCGCCGCCATTGTCCACGTGTGGATGCGGCCATCCGGCCCCTCGTAGAGGATGGACCTACCCTGCAGGTAATCCTCCACGAGGGCGCGGAGGTACGGAGGCACCCGGTGGAAGCGGAGTGCCTCCTTTATGCACTCGTGAGGCAGGCTGTTGAAAGCGTTGCGGATGTCAAGAGACACCGCAACAACAGTCTCCCCACGAGCTGTGGCCTCCTCAGTCCACCCCTTGAGGAGGGCCACCGCGTCCACCGTGGACCGGCCGGTGCGGAAGCCGAACTGGTTGTCAGCCAAGTCCGGCCCCCGGTCCTCTAGATGCTCGACGATGCGAGAAGCCAGGATTTTCTCCAGGAACTTCCCGGCCTCGTCGAGCAGCACCACCGGCCGATACCCAGTCAGGGAATCCGCGGGGCGGCCCTCTTTCCTTAACAGGCAGAGCATGCCCGCTTTCCAACGACTGGGGAAGCGGCCCGAGGAGATGCTTAAATTTAGCACCGCCCGGAACCGCTCCTCAAGGTGTCCCAGGGCGAGGGCCAGAACCCTGCTTGGGACACCGTCCGGTCCCGGCGCCTTCTTTTTGCGCCGGAACCGATCCCTCACCGTATCGAATTCCACGTTCGACACGGGAGGGATAGCGGCAGCCACTTCCACCGGAGGAGCGTCCGGGGGGACCATTCTGGGAGGCTGGAACGGACCAGGATCGGGAAACAGAGTCCCCAGCACCCGATCCCTCTGTCCATAGCGGAGGTAGGGGGAGCGGAAGATTTTAACTTCCCCCTCACCATCCGGTACGGACGCCCCCACGGATCATCGTCCAGGAGACGTATAAATTGCTCCCTGGACTCCTCCTTGGCCCTGCAGATTTCGTTCCGCAGGGCCTTCTTGGCTGCCGCATACACCCGACGAAGTTCAGCTTCCTCGTCGGGTGTAGTTCTGGCGCGCCTACGACAACGAACGTAGGCGCGCCTGGCCCTCATACTGGTGGTACGCAGATCCGCAATCTCCTGCGTCCACCAGTACACCTGCCCCCTTTCGGGGCAGGCCTGCGCCCTGGGCATGGCGGCTTGGCAAACAACCTTCATGTCGTCTGCGAAGAGATCCGCCATGCCGTCGACATCCCCGGCGAGGTGGGGCGGCACTGCTGCCCATGCCCGCACCATCGCCGCCTCCTCCGCCACATCTGGGCGGAGCTTGGTGAGCGCCCATCGCGGGAAGGCACTCACCACGGGGCCCCTGCGGATCGGGGTCCCTGGGGATGCCGTGGAGACCTCATATCGGACATATAGGTGGTCCGATAGGGTCTCCACTTCTTCCTCAACTCGCCAGTCAATGACTCGACTGGCGAGTGAGGGGGATGCAAAGGACACGTCCACCACGGACGTGCCCTGCACCCGGACGCAGGTAGGGATGGAGCCCCTATTCAAAATCTGGAGCCCCAGGGACAAAACCCAGGACTCCAGATCTCCACCCCTCGCGCTAGTGCGGGAGGACCCCCACGCGGTAGACCACGCATTGAAGTCTCCCGCAACTAGCACTGGTACCGGGGCCGTCCTACGGACGACCCCCTCTAGCGCAGCCAGGAAGACTGTGAAGTCCGCCCGGCTGCGATTGGGGGAGAAATAAGTTGAGACAACCAGAATTCCCCCCCACATGGCGGCAACGTAACCAGTGCCCCTCTCTCTTAGAATGAGAGAGGGGGCTGTGCCACGCGCCGCCCGCATTATGGCGGCGGAACTATCCGCCGCCACCAACCAATTTGACGATTGTGGCGGAGCGTAGTACGGCTCCAACACAATCGCCAAATCCACACCCCACTCCGCCGCGGTCTGACATAGGAGGTCCTGTGCCGCGGCGCAGTGGTTCAAATTAGCCTGGAGGAGCTTTATAGGACCACTAGACATTGGTGGTCTCCATGGGCTCCTCCTGGGCCGTAGCTGCGGCCGGTGCTACCTCTGGTGCCGGACTTCTTGGGGCCACGGTCAGTTTCACTGGGGCCAGACGGCCCCTGACCGGTGGGGGGCTGCAGTTCATGCCCCCCATGCGGTGATTGGCTGGTCGTTTGGCGTCCGCGCAGACAGCACAATTCAGCTCCGCCATGCATTCAACCGCCTTGTGACCTTCCGACCCGCAGCGGAAACATAGTCCGCTGCGGTCCTTAGCGGAGGGACACCGCTGTATAGGGTGGCCCATGCCCATACAGCGGAAACACCGCATGGGCTTCTGCTCAAGGAGTTGGATGGAAGCAGAACTCCATCCAACTTCGATGCGCCCGGCCTCAGCCAGGCGCCTAGCCGCCTCCACCGGCACGGAGGCGAATGCCGCCCCGACGGCCACGCACCCCCGTGTGCACACGGCCCACCTTGATATGGCGGGCCGGGCACTCACCGGCCCGCGCCAGGATCTGCCCCAGCTCCTCAGCGGTCACCGAGTCATCTAGACCAATTACCCGGATATCCGCTGTTTTCACGGAACGCGTCACTTTCGCCGCGTCCCCTAGGGCTTCTCCCAGCTTTTCCGCCAGCGAATCAGCCTGAGACGGGGATGTCTCCTTTGGGAGCTCGATTATTCGAGCTCCGGTTATCCCCGTCCGGAATTTAGCGGGCCCTATGCCTAGGGCGCTGAGGCTGACGGAGGCCTTGGCCTTGGCTATTGCCTCACCGTAAGTAAGGCCTTGCGCTACTGCCTCTTGCTTAAGGGCTAGCACCACCGCCAATGATCGCGGTGTCTTAGGCAGCTTTGGCGAAGGCTTGGAGGCATCAGTGGTAGCTCCTGCCTTCTTGGGCGGCGTCGCCCCATCCACTGTCGGCTTCTTCCGACCTCGCCGCACAACCGTTGACCAACCGTCATCGACCGGTGCCGCCGCTAGCGCCGGGGCCCCCAATGAAGAGGGTACTGCCACTGACGCAGAGGGCGCAGTCTTCCTTCTGACCTCTCTTGCCTCCTTCGGCATATTTGCCGGCGGGGCAAGAGTGGTATTGCCCGTCGCAACTTTTGCAGGCCGTTGCGGTTGAGGCTGCGGCTGTGGTTCTCCTGCACGGTCCACCACAAGCGGTGGCCTTCGCACCTGAGCCGGCATCAGCCGCCCGTCGACTTCTAGGCCCTCCAGGCGAGCCGAGACCATAAAGCCGACTTGCGCCAGCAGCTCCCGCTGGAGGAACTCCATACTTTCGAGGAACTCCATCCTGGAAATCCCTCCGTTGGGTGCGGCTTCAGCTGGTGCGGCCACGACTGGGGCGGCCACGACTGGGGCGGCCTCGGCTGGTTCGGCCGTCGGAAGGTGCACCTCCGACAGCTCTTCCTCCATTACGTCATCGGCGGCAGGATCCTCCGACCCGGCGCTCTCTACCATCACAGGGGCCGCCTTTGCACCGCGGCCCTTTGGGCGTTCCACCCCCCGCTCCGAGAAAGCTCGGCGAAGGGCCTTCATTTCCCCCATTAGACCGTCCAGTTGTGCCCGGAGGCGCTTGTTGTCGGCTTGAAGCCGACGCACCTCCTCCGAAGTATTTTTGGACGCCAGAGCATGGACAATCTTGAGTAGAGAGTCGGAGGACTCTCTTATCTCCCTCACGGACGTTCCCTTGAGGTTCTTCGATTTCCTCGCGACCTCCACTAGCGACTTTGCACTCTCTTCAGCCCTGCTGCAGAGTAGTTCAGCAGTAGGCTTGGGAGAGTGCTTCCCCTTTCCCTTCTTTTTGGGAGCCGCTACAGCTTCCGACTCCCGATCCGACTCCGACTCTTCAGAGTCGGTCTCTTCCTGTCTGAGCTCCCGCATCGCCTGCGAGAGCCCAACCCCGTGCGATAGGCCCCCTCTGCCCCTTCGGGTTCGGGGAACCTTTGGTGCGTACGGTGCCGTGACCTGCTCTGCCTCAGTCTCCAGGTCCGTTGCCAGCGGATCCTTGAAGAATCGACCCAGCATGGACCGCTTCCTTTGAGCGGGCTGCGACATCGGTGGGAAATCTGCCTCCGGCAACGCCGCTTTCGTCCCGCTAATTATTTCCCTGTACGCGGTGCGAGACGCATTCAGGCGTATTCGAGAGCTGCGACGGAGCGTTGCACTCCCGACGTCCGAGACTGACAGTACCGGGGACACCGCCCCCTCGACAGCCTTAACCACACCACCATCTACCGGCGAGCGGCTTTTTTGCCTCTCGGATACCACAGAAAAAATTACGTTCCTCGGATCCCTAATGGGCCCCCCCTCACCAGCGGTGTCCGTCTCGGACATTAAGTCCGAGTCGGACATGACCCAATCGTAGGCCCAGCCCAACAACGAATTTGTTGGCGAAAACAGATTAAAAATCTATTCCTCGCACAACACAACCAGAATCAACCAATCCAAATCGTAAGCAAAACAGTGACACGAATCCGAAGCCAGTTCAGTTCCAAAAAAAAAATCAGTTCTTAATACTATCAAAAATAATAATAATAAAAAAGAAAATAACACCAGCAATTAAAGCAAAATAAAAGACAAAGTTCAAACAAACAATATCAAGACAGAAAGTAGTACAAACTATTTATAGCCGGGCCGGGGCAATGACCCCCGCGCCACTGGCACAGACACTGACAAAAAACGAATACCTTATAGGTACCTAGGGACGTAGATAATCGACAATACAATATTGACAACAACAAAGACAACGAAGTAATAATTTGTGTGCTTGACTTCAAACACACAAATTATTCAATAAACAAGACAGCATTAATTACGAAACAAGAACGACAATAATGATACAACTATAATAATTAATGAAACAACAATCGTAATCGGAAACAAAAACGCCACACCACAAGCATCAAGGCACAGAATAGATAATAGTACTGATCAAGGTAAGGACGCGCGCGCTCGCTGTGATAGCTCGCTCGCGACTCAGCATCTGTTATAATACCTAGATGCAACTAGAATTTTTAATGTTTTACAATTGACAATACAACCAAACATATGGACACAGAGCGCTTTTTCATTCCATAAATGAAACAAACCCGAACTACACTTATTCGCAATTCACCACGCTCCTTCGCCACCATAAATAAGCTCCACTTACTTACAACAAGACGACTAACTCCGGAGTGTCCAGAATAGATAAATAATGGCCATGTGCAATAAATTAATGACTCACTCTTAAGTAACATAATGCCGGCGCGTTAAAGCCATCTAAGTTGTGAAGATGCCGAGACACGAGCGAATAAGTATTTGTGACAAGTATAACGCCAGCTTCCAACTTTGAAGCTCGTTCGCGGGATATTTCGTGGTAAGGTCTGCAAGAGACTTGCAATTGTTCTATTATTATTATGATACACAATAGACTGTGCTACTTTAGGATATATTATAATAAAAAGATGTAGATGTTATGATGGTGTATATTACTATAGATGCTACAGTTTCACCACAGAAGTTGCACCCCTTTCATCCTGAAAAAAGGCTGACATTTTAAATACCTAAACGTTGAGCATCCAAGCTGAATCACACCTTAACACCCCGCGTTAGCGTATGTTATTAGTAATTCTGAAGCTTCACGTCCCTACGAGCGAGAGGGATAGGGTTCAGGGTTGTTGCTGATGCTAATTAATAAAGCGCACCCAAGGAGCGTCGGTGGCACTGTGGCCTCGGCACTGGACTGTGCTCCGAGTAGAATCGGGAGGCCCGCGATCGATCCTGCCATGTACCAATGTGTTTTTCGTTTCACGAATTTCATATGTACATTTATCTGACGAAGGAAAACATCGTGAGGAAACCTGCATACACCTGCGAGGTGATTCAAAGGTGTATGTGAAGTCAACCAATCCGCACTGGGCCAGCGTGGTTTGACTAAGGCCTAATCGCCCTAACTAGTTAGGTAGGCTCGTGCCCCTCGGTGGGGACGTATATGAGTTGTAATGATGATGAAGAAAGCGCGTGAAACGTTGCTATACACTGTGAGTGCATTTATGCCATGAGCGCGGCAGCCTCGCTGCTTTTGCACTCTCAGTGTGCTCGGTACAGTAAGTACCTACTTATCTTGTACCTACATATCTTGTAGTGATGGAGGCCTGCTTTTACTCTTATCTAACCGCCCGCCAACAGTACTTTAAGCACAATGAGCCTCATCTGTTTGGTGTGATCTGAGTCTGGGTGTACCCCAGGGCGGAGTTCTTACTCCGTTACTTTTATCAAAATAAGCCACAATAAAAAGAAATTTAAAAAATTTTAGGTTAATGTTACGATTTATTTTTGTTCACAATGGGTCATTCACAACAATCACAAGCCTCATCCAATGGGTCCATCCATGGGTCACAACAACCACAAGCCTCATCCAATTCACCAAACAAGGATCTAAAACAAAACCAATAAATAAACCCTATTCGATCATAGGCTCGGCACCGGATTGGACCCTTAATTGTGATGGATACGTACGATAAACAATACAGGTTTCGGTCTGACGTAGTGATGATTGCATCCAGGCCAAACATTTTGCTTTACTCTCGCATACTAAAGCGCGTGCTAGGTACTCGTCGAACTCACCGTGCCGGCCGTGGGAAAATAACATTCCCAAAGACCATATCATATTATCATCATCATCAACAGCTCTATACGTTCCCACCGAGGGGCTCGAGCCTACCCTAAACTAGGGCGATTAGGCCTTAGTCAACCACGCTGGCCGAGTGCGGGTTGGTCGACTTCACAGACAACCTGTAAAGAAATTCTTTCTTCACAGGTGTGTGCAGGTTTCCTCACGATGTTTTCCTTCACCGTAAAAGCGTCGAATAAACGTACATATGAATTCAAAATTTGAAAACACATCAGTACGTGGCGGGGTTCGAACCGCTACCTCCCGATTTTAAGGCAACAGCCTAACGCACTACGCCATCGACGCTTCACTACGCCATCGACGCTTCACTACGCCATCGACGCTTCTAAGACCATACATTTAAATTGAATAGATACTACGATCTTACCAACGATATCACAAAAAAAATTATTATGTTCACTTATATGCGGTAGAAGTAAGCGCGAGAGGTATTCCGGCTAAATCCTTGTACGAGTACACATTGCTAAAAGATCTAGGCTTATCGAGAACGACCGTGAGCTCAATATTAAACCGCGTAACAAAGGCGGCACTGACAGATTCATATCAAATATGGTAAGGCAGAGGAGCCGGAGTGGTGAAGGTGAATGTTGATGCATTGTAAAGTAGCTACTTAAACCTGCACCATGTTTTTGTTGTTCAAATCTATTATAAGAAAGATGTCATTACTTGACCTCGCGTCTTGCTATCTGTACCAATAGTGCGTGTAATTTAATCGTTTCCATCGTAATATAATATTGATAGTTCGGTGAAACTAGCCCCATCTTTCTAGCATTACCGATAAATCTTTGAGGGCTTCGAAAAGATTATTAGCATGTTGTTCGTAACTACACCAAAACTTTGCATGCGTGAGTATTTATCTAATTATTCAATTACATTATGATTTATGGGAGGAATTATAAAATTATAGATTATGTACACCGTGTTTGGTCTATCAAGCCGAAACCTACCCATATTAACATAGTCATATAATAGTACATTACGATATAATTGCGGTATGTTGGTTATAACTTACGAGGCGGAATTTCAGCCCGAGCCGAAGGCGAGGACGTAATAGAGCCGAGTGTGTATGTATACTTAACCAATATGTGCAAGTATATCTTACGATACTTTTCTACACACTTGTAAGGAAAAATACGTAATAAACTGTTTTTTTTATTATTAAATAACACAAATAATTTTTATTTTGTAGACAAAATTAATAATGGTATGAAAATAATCATTTGAAATATCATGTAGTTCGTTGATGTCTTTTATATTACAAAAAATAGAGTACATTACTGGCGCGGCCGGTAAGTGCAGCATTGCTGGACTCTGTGATGCGCGTCTCGGCTATAATACACGAGTGTTTTATGAGCTGCTTTATGTATCTAAAACCGGTAAAATTAGATCCACTTTACGAGCAAGTGCGTTGAAAAAAATAGTATAGATGGCGTCATTGGAAATTTGAAATTGTAAAATTAATTACTAAAACTTTTACGGGATACGTGTTTAAAAGTGTGTAAAATTAATGTTAAAATCCCCATATACAATAAGTTTGGTCTGTGATAAAAAATGTATGGGGAGTTAGAAAATTAATTTTACAATGGCGACAGGGTGAGGATACCCTATATGACCGAGGCGGTATCGGCTTGGCTGGCCCTCAGCGTTGGCGTACCGTGTCCCGTAACCCCGGGCATAATCAGCGGGCATGGGATGACGTCGGTGTTGAGAGGACGCTTAAGACCATAATGGACGGTGCCACTGGTGCCGATTTAGCGAGACTTAAGGCTGTGTCGCGGTCAGAATCAGGAGCATGGTTGTACGCCCTTCCCTCACCTAACCTGGGTACGTTGATGGATGACGACTCTCTGCGTGTGGCTGTAGCTCTCCGTCTGGGCTGTAAGGTGTGTGAACCTCATAGATGCACCTGCGGTTCAATGGTGGAGGCTGATGGGCATCACGCTCTGAGCTGTCGTCGTTGCTCAGGTAGATTTCAACGACACCATGCTCTCAACGACATAGTCCGCAGGGCACTCATATCGGCCAATATCCCGTGCGTACTGGAACCACCAGGTCTAAGCCGGTCAGATGGCAAACGACCGGATGGTTTGACCTTGGTTCCATGGAAGCACGGCAGGTGCCTGGTATGGGACGCTACGTGCGTGAGCACTGTCGCGGCTTCGCACTTGGGTCGCACCGTCCACTTACCGGCAGCGGCGGCTGAGGATGCCGCTAACAAAAAGCGAGCAAAATACGCGACAATGGAGCCGCTTTATCACTTTGTGCCCATTGCAGTCGAAACTCTGGGTAGCTGGGGAGCCGAGGCCAAAACCTTGATGACAGAAATTGGTCGCCGAATTAGGGAGCACGGCGGAGACTCCCGTTCCGGCTCGTTCCTGGTACAACGGATGGCCATCGCTATTCAGCGTGGTAATGCTGCTAGCATCATGGGCACCTTTGCGCCGGGTTCGATTCGGGGCGGGTTATTCGATTCGTAGTTATTAGTTATTTGACATAAATATTAATAATTTTACAATTGCGAATTTTCAATATCTTATATTAGAAACGGGGGTTAAAAATATGAAATAAAAGAAACATTTTCATGCATACGTCAGTCACCACACTTTTTTCATTTATCACAGCAGTGCCAAACTGACAGCGAAACCTATCTATGGCCGGCTTACACGTGTCATCTTGTTACAAACATGTAATTAACTTATTTAGTCGCGTAACACGATGTCAAAGACCTGAACCCTCGGTGGGCTTAGTCAAAACAAACACAAACTAAATACAAATTTAATCCTTTGCGGCATATTAAGCCCAAAGAGCCCGCGCAAGCGACCGGCACGCGACCGGCACGCGACCGACACGCGACCGACACGCAACCGACACGCCACGCCGCGGCGCGACAACAAACACATTGTGTTGTGATCACGTTAGTGGATTACAAGCGTGATCGATGTCCGCCAATTGATGTACTTATCATGTTTATTAGACGTGTGAAGTTAATTTGATCCTGGGGTCGGCGCGAACCGAATGTGATGATAGCACATCTGATGCGTGGCACCGAACGTGTTATCGATGTTGGTGTTATGGTTTTATTAATTCGACAAAAATATACGTTGGTAATTACTTGATGTCATACTCAGGCTTCACCTGTCGTAACGTGTTAATAAATGCAATAATTTTGACATGTCGGCATGCCTTATCGTGTCAGTTGCTATTTGGCATATACTTAAGTGGCGTTAGACTTTAATAACTGTTGTAGCAAATCGTGCTAATGTAGTGACGGTTAGTAACAGTATCTCTTTACGCTTCAACAAGGGACTGAAAAGCTGACAAAGCCGCCCCATGGATATGCCATTGGACTCGGGTATAAGCCCCATACCTGGCTAAACCACCCATCGACCTAGCCCTTCCCCGAGCGCGCCCCCTGGAGACAGGCCCAACGGTGAGCCAGCACTGCTGACCCAAGCGCTGGGACTACCCTACGGAGCGGTCGCCAGGCCAGAGATGGAAACGTAATTTCTCCCGACCGGTTGTCGGCCGGCCGGGCCATTTCATCCCAGGCTTGCTTTTTTAGTTGGTGGCGCGCCTCCTCCTACCCAACCGGCAGAAGGAGGCGACAGCCTCCCACGCCGTCGCGCCGGTCAGCATCTGGCATACGACGCTAGCCTGCATGACGGGCGCACCCCTACCTATGCCCAGCGCGAGGGCTATTGTGTCGCGATGGGGTCGCCAGGCCGGGCACTCCGGTCTCCGAAAGGGTGTATCCGGCCGTGTCGTCGGGAGCGCCGCAGTGGTGACACCGCGGCGTCTGCTCTGCTCCCTCCGTGCGACATGGTGCGCAAATATAATGGCCGAAGCAGCCGTGCCCGGCCATCATCTGCACCATACGGTAGGTGAAGCTGCCCTATGCCTGAAAGTTCTGTGGATATCCCTCTCAAACTTGAATGAGGATTTTCAGTCACTATGTAGGTATTTCTTTCACTTGCGATGTTAACTTCAGTCGAAGTCGTTGATGGCCTATCAGAGCGAGGCAAATCTTTCATCACACCTCGACCGCTTTTGAACGCACTGTACCAGTCCTATGCACGTGTTTTTGATAAAATCGATTCACCGTAAGCCTTCTGTAATATTTTTAGTGACTCCGAACACGAAATTCCATTAGCGATGTTTTTGTCCACTGTGAAATTTGCAATACACACTTGACCGTGATATGGTCTAATTAAAAACAACACTGTATTATTTGATCTAAATAACAGATGCAACTCAAACTCCGCGCCAAAATGGAAAACGGTTGAGCCAATTGAACGAAAAATAAATTTTAAATTTATTTATTTTCGATACCAGCTCATTTCACTAGGTAATACGTGCCTATTGTATTTGAAAAACTAACCTCTAACTCCTAAAAGTTAAGGATCCTTCCGTCGTCAGCTCGGTACAAGACTAGCAGACGCAAATACGTGAATAGCTTCGGAAAAAAATTACGACAGAAAATACCTATGAAATCTTGTCTAATAATAATTAATTTATAATATTAGGTCCTTACATATGAAATTGGCGTTTTGTATGGGAGGAACATAAAGTCGATTTTTTTATATAATATATTTATTCAATCAAAGTATGTACCATTGCTATCTATGCACTTTTGCCATCTCATAGGTAGGTAGTTCGTCGATCCCTTTACTAAAAAAACTGTAACGAGGTGCTATATTCTAGATGTAGCACTCGTTGCATTCCCGCCTAACTTGACTGCATTTTAAACTTTATATATTGTCTCAATGACATTCTGTTCTTCCGTCACTGAATTATCATGGACATCAAAACGTAAAGAAGTAGCGATGGCTAATTAATATAAATTAATATTTTTATCAGCACCTTTTTCTATAAATCAGACGAAATAATGTAACGAATATCATAAAATCTTAAAGGCACTTTATTAATGTAGTGCCTTTTCCTTTTTATCATAATATTTGAGACAGTGGAAAATAAATCGGTGACACAATCCTGGTGCTTCATTTGGCTGACCCACATCCTCCCTAACCACTGCACCACTGCGTCACCTGCTGCTCACCACGTTACAAAACCTTTCGGACGGGAATCAATAAATTCTTTGAAGGCGGTTTGGACTGCCCCATCGGAGTTGAATTTTTTCCCTTTCAAGAAGTTATCCAAATTTCGAAAAAAAATGGTATAAGTAATCTGTTGGAGCAAGGTCCGGAGACTGGTGCCACGGTGGAACTCGTACTCGTAAAAAAGCGATATTTCAAGTTTTCCATTTTGTAAACTGAGTGACGCAAAGAAAAAAAACAATTGAGGAAAAAACAAGTGAATTATAATTTTCGAAACACAAATACATGAGTAAATAGCTGTATAAATTTGAATTTGGAATTCCTAACCATAGAGGAGATAGGTGTTTGAGATCAAAGTGGCCAGTACGACAAAACGCCAATTTGTAATGAAATGAAAAATAATTTAATTTAATTTCATATGTAAGGACCTAATATTAGCGTCAATATCTATTTAATGTATGCCTAGCGTAATTTACGCCGCACATCATTGGTCGCGTAGTATTTGCTATTGATTACTATGCGGCGCGCACCTTCGGTCTTATGAACGGAGCGAGATGTTTAAATGGAATTTTGTGATACAGCGCTACGCAACTTAAAAGCTATATAGTTAAGATATATTATATCTTAACTATTATGAAGTAGGTATGCCTAGCAATTGATAAAAACCCTTAAAAAAAAATTTTTTAAAACATTTCTAAAGCAGCTATGGTTAATTCTTATTTCTAGGTTTCCATCTGCGTTAAATATATGTTACCTGTAAATCCTGTAATAACACAATTCGAGCATTAAGTACTTCAGTGAGGGAGAAAAACCGAGAATGTTTGTTAAAATTAGCTAGGTATAAAAGTTATTAATTGTAATGTTACAATTACAATTACTGTTATAATTAGCATAATAATTTCTTCTCAGACTATTTACTCCAAAACTTAAGAAAGGAGGAAGGAAGGAATAGGGTTATTGATTGATCCATTTGAAGCATAATAAGTAGGTACTCACTAAAAACAACATTTCTCAAATAAGTCAAAAATAAAATATCAGCCCCTATTCGCGATTTAAGGTTGAACTTGGCTGTTTATTTTGCTTCTCATTTGCCGTTGGAAATCAAAGTTGACATGAAATTGCTGAATAAAGATTTCAAATATGGAACCGTACCCCAAGCGTCGGTGTTTGAATGATACAATTTTCGAACGGACTGGGAAGTGAAAACTATTCTTAAAGTTTCGCCCTTTCACAATTTCCGAAGAAACCGTGCGCTGACCACGGCTTATGTGAAGCACCATAGCGTGGATAAGACCCCGATTTTAGTAAAAAAGCATCCATAGAGTCCTAAAATTTGCTACACATATTGATAAAATAATGTTTTTTTTTTTGTATAGGTATTTTTTTTTTGTAGCATGTGTGGTTTTTTTTATTTAGTGTACACACCGCGGCTGTTTTTTGTTTTTGAAAATTTTCCTACTGCAGGTCGGCTGGAAGAGATTTCGTCAGAGATAAGCCAAACCTTTTTGTACTCATATGTGTATTGTTTGTGTTCTCTTTTTGTATTTTTGTGTACAATAAATTGTGAAATAAAAAAATAAAATAGGTCCATGTAGTAATATTTGTAGAATAATTAAGTAATCTACATAAATAAAAATAATTCTCTGTTTAAAAAGAGCACTTCTCTCCAGGTAGGCAGCAACTGAGCTTTGCCCCTGGCATTGCAGATGTCCATGAGCGGTGGTTACCACTTACCATCAGGTGGGCCACTTGCTCGTCTACCACCTTTAGCAATAAAAAAATATAAAAAAATTTAATTAATAAGAGTTTTATGCTTAACACTAAATCTAATGCTAAGCATAAAACTCGAGAACAGCAGGATCAATTTGGATGATTTAAAAAATATACTTAGAGTCTTAAGAAAATTGTCATAAAGAAGAAAGTTAGAAAAATTGACCTAAAAACGCAATTACCACATTTTTAACACATTAAAAATGATCATATACATATACTATAATTTAGTTGGGATTCCTAATGCTTGATAGCAAAACTGAATTATGGTAGTGGGATGACGATTTCAGATTTGATTAATGTATGATTTAATACGGGAAAATATCTATAGGATTCCTACGAGGAAGTTAAAAACGCGGGCAAAGCTGAGGACGAAAGCTAGTAAATAAAGATTAAGTACCTATTTCCTGTGTTTCCGTTGCCGGTGTTACTACCAATATCCTATTACTAGTAGGAATAGAGGTACTTAATTAAATTTCCTTTGGTGCTACTGCAGCTGTAAGTTGAAAGAAGGGAATTTTTAAAATATTTACTACACAATCTCAAATTTAGATGGAATCCGCTTTATTACAGCACCAAAGCGACGGAAGTTAATAATGCCATTTCAGTTATTAACCACAACTTGGCCAAAATTTTGGATTGGTCTAATAATTATGGAGTCGCTGTCAACCCTAGCAAATGCCAGGCGATCATTATTGGTAGTTCGCGGCAACTTGCGAAGATCGACTTGACTTCATGCGGTCCTGTCCAATTTAATGGTGTAGCAATTCCTTTTGAACCGGTTGTTAAAAACCTTGGTTTGTTAATGGACAGTTCATTATCTTGGAATGCTTACATCAACAGCATTTGTAATAAAGTTAGAGGATCTCTGCGCTCATTGTACAGGCTTAAGAATTTCCTCCCTCCTAGCACCAAAGTTCTTCTCGTCCAATCCCTAGTCCTCCCTTTAATCGATTATGCTGATGTGTGTTGCACCAACGTTAACCAAGAACTTCTAGACAAGCTGGATCGAATGCTCAACAACTGTATTCGTTTTATTTTCGGTCTGCGAAAATATGACCACATTTCCTTCTTTCGAGATAAACTCAAATGGTTGCCTATCCGTTTGCGAAGGAACCTGAGAGTCGCTTCCCAGCTTTTCAGCATTATTTACGATCCAAATACTCCTGATTACTTAAAGAGTAAATTTCAAGCGCTTGGTAGTACTCATACACTCAACTTACGTTCTGCTGCAAAACTCACACTTGAGTTTCCAAGTCATAGATCCGGGTTCGCTTCGGACTCTTTCACACTTTCAGCTATACGCTTGTGGAATAGCTTACCCCCTAACTATAGATCAGCCTGTAGTAAGGCTTCATTCAAACGTCAGATACGAAGACTCTTTTTGGAATCTGTTTAGTTTTATTTGACAGTATTTCATCATAATATTAGCATTATTTATATATATTTATTATATATCATATATGTAGTTTTATATATTTTTAATATTTATATTCTATTATATCTATGTTTACTTATTTCATCCTAATTTAAATATACCTACTTATGTCGTTTGCGACTTTAATTCGTACACCGTCTACAATTTCTCCCACATTTTTACTGGTTGACTGGTAGAGAATGCCTCAGGCATTAAGTCCGCCTTTTGTACATCTTTTGTTTTATGTACGATAAAGATTAAATAAATAAATAAATAAATCCGGCACACATTTATCAAATGGTGTCAAAGTAACTCTACCTACCTACCTACCTACAATATTGAAATCAGAACTGGATTCTCTCTCACTTAACTCATATATTTCTACTTATATGTTTTACCTACCTACTTATTTCCATTTTTAACAAGTGTTGATGTAAGATAAAACAATTATTCGTGCTAGTAGTCTAAATTCACTAGTTATCTTGTGATTGTGACATTGAACAATGTCACCTTATCGCTAAGGATGAGTCAAAGAATGTTTATTACTTTCTCACCTTTGATGCCGTAATAATTTATTTATCGGCAAATAACCAACTGTCAATACAAAAATAATTTCTAAAAATAAATTTTTAATAAATTAAACTCAGGTGAATGTGAACGTCATGTCCGCTTCCACCTATCGTCCAATCGTTCGATTGATATTCAATTCTGAATTGCAAGGAGAAAGATCGCCCCGGGACAGCGCACAATTGAATTTGAAAACAGAACATCAGCCCCCTCGCCGCCACGCCCGCGCTCGCACGCCGCGCCGACTACTGCTACCATACACAGGCAAAATTCTAGGATAAAATTAAGACTCTTATACTTACATACCCCAATCAAAATGAAAACATTATTCCAAAACCATACATTATAGTATATTATATTATACTTGAAGGATAGGAAGGATACGGTGAAGGAAAACATCGTGAGGAAACCTGCACACACCTGTGAAGAAAGAATTTCTTTACAGGCTGTGTGTGAAGTCGACCAACCCGCACTTGGCCAGCGTGGTTGACTAAGGCCTAATCACCCTAGTTTAGGGTAGACTCGAGCCCCTCGGTGGGGACATATATGAGCTGTTGATGATGATGATATTATACTTTATATATAACGCCTATTCAAATTCGGAAATCATTGTATAATTACCACCAGTATAGTCACCATAGGACAGTAAAATTTAAGATGATTCAAATGCAGATTTGCTACATAACTGTGTAGTATTCCCCAAAAAAAAATGCAAATTCTGCATTATATGATCAAACAAGGCAATGGTTGATCATATAATGCAGATGCAGGCAATGGTTGATGTTATAAGTCTGAGAATGCGCGGCGGAGCTCTATAAGGCTTCTCTCGCAACCTTTTTGCCAATCTTGCGCCTTGTAACTTTTCACTTTCCGAAGCTTAGGTGCGAACATTTGTTAGGGAGTTCTCCGTTGTAACGCATATTAACTACCAAAAAGTCGGCCAAAAAAGTATCGGTGAATCCCGGCAGACCCGAATATCGATGAAAGATGTAACGTTCGTAAATGTATACATTAACGTACAACGGGGGCCATTTTTACTAAAAATGTTTTGCAAACTATATCGTATTGACATATTTGACATATCAAATGACAGGGCAGAAAAAGGGCCTATAACTTTGAAAAAACAGAAAATAGTTCATTTTCTATAGATTACATAAAAACCAAGTCAGTGTATGAAGTTACATAGGAAATTTCTTAATATTTGTTCCTACCAACTTGCTTCCAATATACCTCATTATCAACTTACGGAACCCTCTCCAAGCGAGTTTAACTCTCACTTGTCCAGTTTTGTAAACTGTCCCGTATAAAATGCAATCATGGTAGACCTATCTGGCTCCTACCCAGCGCGGCCATTTTCCCGGCCATAGACAACAGTTTTATTGTTTTTATATTTATTTATCCGACGGTGTTTTTGCGTTGTTCTGCCCTATCGTTTTTGGCGCGTGTCTTTATGACGTAGCAAAGGCCGGACGATGGTCATCGGACAGACAAATAGAGATATGACTTCTTTCTTTCGTAGATCCGGGTAATAATTTTATATTCTGCTTTCATAACGTACTTAACTTACACTAAATATTTGGTGGTAGATTAGAGAATTTGGTAGCTTATATTAAATGAATGAATGATAGGATCTATTTAGGTTTTTTATACAACGAAATTGGTCTGACTACCTGATGATAAGTGACTATACAGTCACCTAAAATACGAGTACATGTGATTCCTGTATTTAGATTCGTAGGTAAATCTGCAACACATAAAGGACCATCATATATATAGGTAACCCTGTTAACCCTTAAAGGAGCGTAGGCACATGTTTACTTGTATACCTACTAACCAAAAAAGAAGTTACAGTTAAAAAAACAATTATTTACGAAATTAAAAATGTCCATTACTTAGTAGATTGTGTTTAAAATTGTTACATTTGAAAACATAAAACAATGTTTCTACCTAGCATCATCGTCGTCGGAGGAGCGCCGCTGGTGTACAAAGGATTGAGCAATCGATATTTCTTTCAAATATTCACCATATAGGTCCCTACCGAGTGGCTCGAGCCTACCCTATGTCAGAATGATTAGGCCTTTGTCAACAACGCTAGCCCAGTGCGGATTGGTTGGCTTCACATACACCATTGATATTCTTCGCAGATGTATGCAGGTTGCCCCACGATGTTTTCCTTCACCGTATATGAGCGTCAGACAAATATGTATTGCTGTGTTCCGGTTTCAGAAGTAAGACAGGCAGTAAAATAACTGGGTACGTGGCTTGACATCTTATGTTACGAGATCACCAATCTCGCTTATTCGGTTAGGGACAGATTCTGGTTTGGTATGTTCATTCGCGCCCTTCTTGGGGTCGTGGATTTGCGAGTCGCCACATGTACTTACTATAGGCAACTGTATAGCCATTTACTATCAAGTAGGCAGCCAGCCTATTTTCCAACACTGTATAAAGCAAAATTCGATCGTATCCTTACTCATCTATCAGAAACAGGTGAAGTAAGGAGCCATGATTCGTCAGCTCGATTCAGAATTTCCACCCTCGTTTTATCGTAAACGAAAACTGTTATTTCAAAGCAGTTGTGCAAGCGAAATTAAGTCTTACGCCACTTACAGACGAATTGTATTAAATGAATGGTCTATGTTGGTGATTGTGTCATGATCGGACTCGTGCAATTTTCTACATCAGAACAATATCAGAATCATTTGATCATAGAAGCACAAATATTGTTCCATTAGAGCACATCCCCTATTGCGACTGTGACTACGTCGGTACAGTTATCTGTGTACTAATTTGGAGACTTTACTATCTTCCAATATTTACAAATTGTATACAATACCTACAATATTTTATTACAAATAATTTCAAGCGCTTAAAACTAACTTTAGCTGTTTTGAAATTATCGTTTAATTTCCAGAGACCCATTTGACAAAGGCCAACTGGCTGATACAGGGTCCCACGAGGCTATCAAATTTTTAATCTCGTGGGACCCACCATACTATCCATCCCTAGCTCAAAATTCAACCCATGAAACTTTTACATGGAATAAGATAAGGCTTATTTTGCGTGCACCAACTCATTGCACCCATGTACTAGAATTAGATCCGACATTGAACTGAATGACTTCATATTATTTCATTACTAACTGTGCCCGCGAACTAAGTTTCGAAACTTTGAATTTTTCGGATTCAGATTCTCCGCATCCTGTGGAAGTTTTAGAAAATCCTTCCTTAATGGACACTTACATAAGCCAATAAAAGCCCTGTACCGAATTTTATGCTTTTAGCTCCAGTAGTTTGTGCTCTACGTTGATACCTCAGTCAGTGGCCCACATAGCCTTATTTAAATTTCTTTTTTTTTTCTTTTTAAAAAAAACATTGCCCTACACTAGGATTTTCTCCTGTGTCGTGGGTGCAGTTACAAACATAGAATATCACATGCACATACGCCCAGACCGGAAAAAAATTCTGTAGGCCATACAAAACATTTGTCCCGTACGGGAATCGAACCCGCGACCCGTTGCGCAGTAGGTCATCACTCGACCTCTGCGCTAAACGTGTAGTAAATACAGATTGAATCTATACACGGTGTTTCATAATAACCAATAAATAATCAATTCTTTATCGAAAACTCATTATTAAACACGTAATGTCATTGAACCCAAAATTTTAATGTAAATCATAGTATCATCATCATGTCTATGATTTACATGAAAATGTTATCAGATTATCAATAGTGGCCTTTGGTTTTATCCTCCATGTCCGGGAAAGATGTAAAAAAAGATCTTGGTTGGAGTGTAAATTCTGAGGAAGTTGTTCAAGCCATTCTTCCGAGCAAATCCCAGGCGTGCTCAATAGGATTCATATCGCTGGACTGGGGAGGCCAGTCTAAGAGTGCGATATCTCGTTCACGAAGAACGTGCATCACTGATTCTGCGGTATGTGCGCGAGCATTGTCTTGCATGAAGATGAAATTCGCCCCCAATTGAATTCGGTGTGGAACAACAATAGGTTCTACCACCTCGTTGCGGTATTTTTCGGCATTTATGTTGCCCGGTATAAAAACGAGGTCTGTTCTACCGCCAAGGCGAATACCAGCCAAAATCATAATTGTACCGTCATGGTAGGAATGAATTTCCTGAGGGCAACGTAGCCATTCATGACGTCCAGAAGCTCACCACACGCGTATTCTTCTTGAGTCCGGGTGAAAGAAAACCAAACCTGGATTCGTCAGAAAACAGGACATGAGCCCACTCTTCTTCCGGCCATCGCAGGTGAATACGAGCCCACTACCAACGCTGAGGACGATTGCCACGTCGAAGCGCTACGACCCGTAAAGGCCTACGAGAATGCACACCGATCTCGTGCAGTCTCTTCCTGGCAATTTGACTGCTGATAGCCACTTGATGTTGAAACCTCAGGCTTTCAACGAGTTACCGGGTGGTAGTTTTAGGCTCCCGTCTGACAATATTCTGAATAAAATGGTTTTGTCTTTCGGTGGTTATTCGATATCTGTTGTGTCTAATATGGTTATTTATATCTATCTCAGAACCCAACATTTCAGATGCTAGCTGTGTTCAAATCACCTTAAACATCGATACCGTGATCTTAGCCATTTACAGACCGTGCGCTTTTCGAAGCGCTCACAATTTCGTTGTTTCGCTTGATCCAATCCTTACACGCCTAAAAGGGTTTAAAAACATAATTATTATAGGAGACATAAACATTAATATCTGCTCTCTCCAACCTCACCCTGACATCGAGGAATATCTGAACACGCTTGCCTTCCATGGTCTACTCCCAGCTCACACCTTTCCCACTCGAAATCTCTCCTGCCTTGACCATGTCATTCTTAAAACGACACAATCAGCTTATACTCTTGTTCTCCATTCATCCGTCACCGATCATAATGCAGTCCTTTTCGCAATTCACACAAAAAAAAGTTCTTCTCCCCCAGTAACAATAAAAAAAATTAATTACATTGACCTCATCGAGACCGTCAAACACACAGACTTTTCTCCAATACTTGAGCTCTCTGATCCCAATAAGGCCACCAACCTCCTTATCAAACAACTCAGTGCAGCCATAGCCTTGCACTCTGACTCCCATACCCTGCCTCGTCGTCGCCGGCTTCTTAAACCCTGGATTACACCAGGTTTGTTAAGGTGTATGAGAAATAGAGATGGAATGCATAAGAAAATTAAAAAAGATCCCAATAATGACACCCTTCGCGTGACCTACCTCCGATATCGTAACTTTTGTAACTCCTTACTTAGGAAAGTAAAACATACTTATGAGAGGGAGCTCATCAACAAGGCTGGGTCAAATAACAAGAGACTATGGAAAGCGATCAGAGACGTTTCCGGCCTTAACAAAACCCATTCCGGTGCGGGTGACCTGCTTGCATGCATGCCATCTGCACTAGCATCTATTGAGCACGTTAACTCGTTTTTTGCTGGTGTTGGAGAATCACTTGCTGAGGACATCATGAAGAAGAAATCTCTCGCATCTGATTCCTCCCATTTACCCCCGGAACCGCTCTATTCAAGTTCACCTCCTCCGCATCCATCTCCCTATCCAAATTCCCAGTCTTTTGTACTCTTAGATACAACTCCATATGAAATTGTCTCACTTATCTCACTCCTTAAGGAAGATTGCGCTGTCGGCTGGGACAATATTTCCACAACTTTGTTAAAGCGCTGTAAAGATCTACTTGTCCCTCCAATAACACACATTTGCAACCTCTGTCTCTCGAGTGGTTGCTTTCCAGACGCCTTTAAAAAAGCCTTAGTTCACCCTGTCCACAAGTCGGGGGATCGAAGCCGTCCCAACAATTATCGACCTATATCGGTTTTGTCTGCCCTATCGAAGATCTTGGAGAGATTGATAAATAACCGTCTTATGGATTTTCTCGAAAATCGGCACTTCTTATCCCCATGTCAATACGGGTTTAGATCGGGTAGGTCTACAGCTGACGCTGTTCACGATCTCACGGATCACATTGCTAGAGCTCTAGATGGGGGGAGGAAGTGCTTGACTATCTTTCTTGACCTGGCAAAGGCCTTCGATACGGTCTCGGTCCCGATACTCTTGGACAGGTTGGAAACTTTGGGAATCAGAGGTAACCAGCTTTCTCTGTTCCAGAGCTATTTCTCAAACCGCACTCAGTCCGTTGTTATAAATGGAAAAGTAAGCTCTGCACTTCCAATTAAATACGGTGTCCCACAGGGAAGCATTCTCGGTCCTACCTTATTCTTAGTGTACATTAATGAATTATATTCCCTTAGTATCCCAAGCTGCAAAATTATATCATATGCAGATGACACCGCTCTTATCTTCACAGCTGATACATGGGAGGAAACATTCCGTCGAGCGCAATCCGGGTTTCATCATGTTTCTCTTTAGCTCCGCGATAGCTTACTTACCTTAAATGTCAAAAAGACCACCTACATCACATTTTCCATCAACAACATCCCCCAAAATACCTTAGATAACCTTCGCCTCATTGCTCACTCTCATACAGATACAGATTCAGTTCCCAATCCTTGTGACTGTCCCCCTCTTTCTTCAACAAACTCGATTAAATACCTAGGTGTTATGATAGATAATAGGTTCTCATTTCAACCTCATATTAATATTACTGCTAGCAGACTTCGAAAGCTTATGTTTGTTTTCAAAAGTCTCCGGCACGTGGCAGATCCGATTCATAACAAGAGAGTTTATATTGCAATGTGTCAGTCTCTTTTGATCTATTGCGTAACTTCGTGGGGAGGTGCCTGTAAAGCTGTTCTCATCAAGCTTGAAAGAGCTCAAAGAGCGGTCCTTAAGGTTTGTACATTCAAACCCTTACTCTTCCCTACCTTTGAGCTCTTTCAATACTGCCAGGTCCTAACCGTTCGCCAGCTATTTGTCTTGCAGACCGTATTAAAACAACACCATCTTATCGAATATGATCAAAAAGTAACACATAGCCGGCGGAACCACTTAGTCGCTAACTCATCGTCATTTAAAACTCGGTTCTCACATCGCTTTTTTTGTTATTTGGGCCCATTCCTATACAACGCACTCCATAGACAACTGGGCATCTACTCCTTATCTAAATTCCACTGCAAGACCAAAGTCTCCGCTTATTTACAAGATTTAAGTTACTCCGAAACCGAAAACTTCATTCATCCACATAGGTAATCATAATTAACAAAACCACTCATATATATTTATTATTATTATATACATATATATAATGGCTTCGGCTGTCAATGTACACATATCCACCACCATACACAAATTTACAATGACGCGCACACACACACACTTACCCACACACACACTCACACACACACACGTGGATAGAGCATTGAATTGTCTCGCTTTTCCGCAATTTATAGTTCCCTTATATGGCATCAGTTTGTCTGATGTTCTGTCTTCTTACACATGACTGATGTTATGTCGTCCTTTTATGTTCATGTACTTAAATTTGTTGACTTTTAAATGTAATGTGCCCCCGGACCACATCGAGAGAGGAGAGTACTGGCGCTCTGTAATACAGGCTATCTACCTAGTATAGACGCCAGTCTCTCACAATCTATGTTAATTGCACACGTATTGTAACCACCACAATATTATTAAGGCTTAGATTGTAAGAGAAAATAAAGATTTATTATTATTATTATTATCTACCAGGATGTTGTTCAGCCGTGTTCCCAGTGAGCCGATAGCGTTCCCACATCCTCCGGATAACCGACTGGTTGGAGTGGATGGCATCCGCAACTTCACGTTGGGTACGCCCGGCTTCAAGCATATCCACAGCACGCAACATTTAATTTTGAGTTAAATGCCGACGTGGCATGATGTCCGATAAACCAGTCTTTAAATTAGTTACAAAAGAAATTTTAAAGATTCGATATTAATTAAATCAAATTGTATCCAAAAATGAAGAAACTTAAAATAGGAATAACGTTTTGCCGCGAATTCATGCTAAAATGAGCTAAATTAATGTTTATGAAATTTTAAATTTAGAACATTATTTTATCACGCTTTTATTTTGTTCTTAAATTTACGAGTATTAGTAGCATAGACTTTTTATTAAAGAGATTTTACAAAAAAGTTCGTCTTGGTGGTTGAGTCTAACACTCATATCTATCTATAGTCAAGTCAAAGTAATTACTTGAGTAAAAGTCGTTACTTATGTTGTGATTTTTATACAATAAGTAGGTACTGTGACAATAAAAAAATTGTCTTATTATTGCGTTCGGTGGCGCAGTAGTTCACGCGTCCAGTCTGTAATAATGGCGATTACGCTTTCGCAATGGTCCGTCACGAGATGGGTGACAAAAAACTTAGTATCTCGAGCTCCTCCGTCTTTCAAAAGGCTAGTTAAGCCGTTGCTCCTAGGTGTATTTGCAATCGTTAAAATTTTTTTTTACAAAAAATAGAACCGACATCAGAAACACTGAAAACTTAAAACTAATATAAGAATAGGTACAGACAACATCACACTTCTATATTGAAGTCGGCGCCAAACGATGATCTCCTAGAAAGTGTTAAAATTTGTCACCGACTTCAATATAGAAGTGTGATGTTGTCTGTACCTATTCTTATATTATTTTTAAGTTTTCAGTGTTTTTGAAGTCAGTTCTATTTTTTGTAAAAAAAATATTTTTAACTTTTTAGTAAAGGAAACCCTAAAATTAGTGTTTTTATCGATTTTCTATGGGATCTCATCATCAGATCCTGACTTTGATGATCATGGGACCACCCTTGCAGTATACTCTATCAAATACAAAAAGAATTTTGGAAATCGGTTTAAAAATGACGGAGTTATGAGGTTACAAACATAAAATAAAAATACAACCGAATTGATAACCTCCTCCTTTTTTTGAAGTCGGTTAAAAATGCACCAAACTAACTAAGCATAACTTTCTTCACTTCTATACTACAGCTCCAAAAGAGTTGCTGAGTGTATCCAAAAGTCCTCAGAAATCTGTATACTCTGTGAATTATTACTTTGCAAAAATGTGGGCAAAGTGTTGGCAGAAAAAAATAATGTTCTCACTGCATCCTCACCCTCCATCTCAAATGCGACTAACAAACGAACCGGCTCTTTTGTTCACAATGACACAAACGAAACCGAAATAAACAATATTATAATGAGTCTCAAGAATGAGTGTAGTAAAGGTTAAGACAATATATCTAATAGATTGCTCAAAAATCACAAAGACATTCTAGTACCACCTTTGACGTACATTTTCAATATGTGCCTTTCAAATGGGACTCTCCCTAAAGCGCATAAATCCATTAATCAAATATTGTATATAAAGGGACAGGGGACAGAGACCTAGTTGGAAGCTATAGGCCAATATCAATTCTTCCATCACTCTCAAAAATATTAGAGAAAATTATTAATAACAGATTAATTGATTACCTTGAGTCTGGAAAGTTGTTATCTGAGTTTCGATATGGATTTCGTCGAGGAAGATCTACAGATGATGCAGTAAATGATCTCACAAATTTCATAACATCTAATTTGGATCAAGGCCATAAATGTATATCAATATTTTCAGACCTGGCAAAAGCTTTCGACACGGTGTCTGTCCCCATACTCCTCAAATAGCTGGAAAACATTGGCGTTAGGGAAAATCACCTTGATCTTTTTACAGATTATCAGATTATCTCTCAGACAGGTTCCAGTATGTAAAAATAGGTTCCTATAGTACTTCTAATCTTCCAATCACCCATGGTATCCCGCAAGGCAGCATCTTAGGGCCAACGCTTTTTCTCATATATTTAAATGACCTGTTATGTTTGCACACATTTCAAGGAAGAATTATTTCATATGTTGATGATACTGCCCTGATTTTTGTTGCTAAAACTTGGGAAGATACATATGTTTCTGCTCAAAGTGGTTTCAATTTGATTAAAACATTTTTTTTAATAGTGAAAAGACTAAATATGTAGCTTTTTCTTGGCGAAAATGTTCTCATTCCCCATGTTCATAGTTGTTCCAAAACATAGAAAAATAACAGCTGTTTCATACAAATGTTCAACATCCATTGAACCTAGATGGATTGAACAGCTGTTTTTTTTTGCGATTTCAAGATTGATCACATAGTAAAAATTATTCTGTTTGATCGTCTGAACAAGCACAAAATTTGAACCGTGACTAAAAATCACCCATATTTTCGTAAAATCATACTGCATTACCAACTCCCAATCAAACATAGCTTTAGCTTAAAAGTTGCCAAACTATGTGGTAATTACGCCGACCACGATGGACATCCAACGCCCAAGTCAAAGATGGCGGCAGGAGCTCGAAAGTTTTTGCCGCCAAAACTTTACTCATTTCGTTTTTATTGGCGCCGGCTAGTTCGGAGTTCTTATAGTCAAACTGCTTCACCTCATCAATCATGGCATAGTTTATAGTTACTTATTGATTCGTATTTTTTCTGTTAATTTAATTATGACCATGATGAAAACTTCAAAAATAAAAAGTTCATGTCACGGGCATGATTTGATTTGTTGCTAGGCATGGACTTATCATATCAAAATATGCTAGGCATCAACATGGATTTATTACTTATATCAAACAGGACTGAGTTCTCTGACCAGAAAAACGAGCCGAGAGGGATAGCCAGATGAGAGGCCATTTGTCCCTTTTTTATATGGTGTCCATAATTTCTTCGTATTGAAAAGAACAATAATTACTCACAATATTAGGATGAAAATCCATATACGTAACAAATAATAACAAAAATATATATGTTTGAAATAATGAATTATTATTTTAGTTTTTAAATAAGTATACCTAAATACTTAAATATGCAAAATCATACTTTACTTAAGTACTTACTTATCTACAAATATTCTTTTTGTCCAGAGACTATTGTTGTTGAATGGATTTTTGGAAAACCAAAAATATATTAATAATAAGTAAGAACCTATCAATTATTTCTGTAACTATATTTAAAGTAGGTTCTTACATACATAGAGATGCATTGCATAAAAAAAACCATGTAGAATTACAAATTATTGACTCCACGATGAGTACTTATAATAAAAAAAAACTCCTAAAACAATACACGCTAGAAGAAAAAATGCTTTCTGATCATGCTGCCCACAAATCATAACGACTATGCCGCATTTTACCTTAATCTCCTATTGACTAGGAAGCATAATGCTTACCTTACAGAGGCTTACAGTATGACTATACCTACAACATTTAACCTAAACCTTATATTAACTAGGAAGCATACATATATTGTATTAACAGTATTTTGAATATTTGATCTGGATCTTTATATTATTCAGGAAATGGAAGCTTGATGCTAAAAAAGGTGTTTTTTGGGCCATCGTCTAGAGGGACCCTAAACACTGACATGATAATGACAGTGGACGGTACTAACCAAATAGACGTAAAACCAAGAAGTTCCAACGTAATTGAAAACAAAAAAAAACTCATTTTGATCTAAAGACGATCATTCTACTACTTACCTTAGAAATTTTGTTTGGTGCAAATTTTGAACTATAGGCAAATTACTATTAAGAAACTATTATTTTTTGGACATTTTGCTTGATAGACATTTTGATCTGTATACGATTTACAGCTTAGGTAATAAGTATGTCTTGCCCCCACAGCATGAACATCGAAACACGATATGATAAAAGGATAAATCGATATGATGTCAAAATATAGGTAAGTATTCGTTTTTGTTATAATTTTAGATAAGTTTTTTTTTATATTTTAAGCTAGCATTAACAAGTATATTTCTAATATGAAATCACAATTATAATTATTATTAAGAACTTAAAATAGTAAGTATTGGATATAATGGTTACCTTGAAAACAATGTCCAAAATAATAATACCAATATCCAAAACTTGAAGATAACTAAAAATCCAACTATTTAGGGTTCCGTAGTAAACAAGGAAGGGACTCTTATAGTTTAACCAAGTCTGTCTGTCTGTCCGCGGTTTTACTCAGAGACTATAGTACTAGAAAACTGTAACCCCCTCTATCTGCTAAACGGTATATATAACGAAGTTTAAAGGAAAACTATCAGAGTTGAATTTCATTGAAAATTAGTAGGTACTGAATATAAATTTACGAACCACATGAAGTTAAGGAAATATAAAATCATTGCAGCTTTAACAATAATAATAAATGTCTAATTTAATAGCAACGTGTTGTGAGGTGTGAGTGTGAACCCAAAGTTGACATTTGCAACTACGGAACCCTATACTGCGCGTGGCCCGACACGCACTTGCCCGGTTATTTTATTAAAGTTTTTTTTTTAGTTTATTTAAAACTCCACAGACTCGTGGTCCGTGCCTTTGGGATTCTTGGGTACAATATTGTGACCTATATACATATTTATATTTTTCTAAACGCTTACTACTAAGTACTCTTCACTTAATCTAGGGTGAGTTGCGCATTTACAATTTTATATTTTAATGTATATTAGTTGCTTATATAAAGATAATTTATATGTTACCCTTTCGGCCGCCATGGCAACTAAACTTCGCAACCGGTTGAGAAAAAGACATTTTTATTCTTTGTCGGCAACTAGTTACGAATAAATAATTTTTTTTTCTTTATAAGCAACTAGTTGCCAACAAGCAATACTTTTATCCGCCATGGCAACTGAGTTTCTCAACCAGTTGTGAAAAAGAATTTTAAATTATTTCTTGGCAACTAAATGCGGCAGAAGTAATGGGAAGTTATATTCATTTGTTGACAATCTTTGCGGTCAATCCGTATATAAATCCTATTTCTAGAATTACTGGCCAGGGTTATTTTTCCTTTTAATTGATATATGTCAATTAAACAAATATGTCATTAATTTTCCCTGACAAATCAGTAGTAACACATATTTTGTCCCAAACTGGCCCAGGCCAAAGGTGTAGCTGGTGCAGATCATTAGTGGTCACGGCTGCTTTGGCCGCTACCTGCACCGGATTGGGCGTGAGCCAACTACTTAGTGCCACCACTGTGGTGCTACCGAGGACTCAGCACAGCACACCCTTGAAGAGTGTGCTGCCTTTACCTCGCAGCGCAACACGCTGGCCTCGTGAATTGGCCCAAACCTCTCTCTCCCTTCCTTGATCACAAGGATGGTCGAGAGTGAAGAGACCTGGAATGCAGCAAACTCCTTCTGTGTGGAGGTCATCACACAGAAGGGGGCAGCAGAGCGGATTAGGGAGGATGACCCATCGGCAGACCCCTGCCGTCGTAGGAGTCCAGGACGATGTAGGCGACAGTTCGCTCGCCTTCTTCCTTCTGACGGTGACCAGCGGGACGCGGGTCAGGGAAGCCCGAGTCCTGCATTGCAAAGGTCACTGCCATTCGTCGATGCTCCTAATGCCCAGGAGCATCGCCGAGCTTTCCTTTTTGGGGAGGCAAGAGGGGCTCGCCACAGGCGAGCAGACGCTGACGAGATCATGGAAGTGTCCGAAAGGGCCTTGTCCGGTCACGAGGCATCCCTCCTCGGCGTATCCTCTTCGTCTGATGACGGGGAGGATACGGCGGTGATGGGCGTGCTCGTGCCAAGGCGTATCTGAGGGGGCATCGTTGGGTTTAAGTCGGTAGGCCGCGGTCCCTGGCTGGCACTTTGCCCCCAGTGGTCGCGGAGAGCCCGACATAACCTCGCGTTTTCCCAAGCGCGAGGTATGCGCAAAGCATTACGTTGAGAACGTAAAAAAGGCCAAAGAAGGTTTCGCCATAATAATTTCTTCCCCGTTTTTGCTACTTTTTTATCGATGCTCGCTCAGCTCCTATTAGTTGTAGCGTGATGTTATTATAACCTATAGCCTTCTCGATAAATGGACTATCCAACACAAAAAGATTTTTTCAATTTGAATCAGTAGTTCCAGAGATAAGCGCGTTCAACCAAACAAACAAACTCTTCAGCTGTATATGCTGTAGCTGTATATGTGTTCAATATTAGTATAGATATTAACTGCACACAACAGAGTTTTTCGTTACATTCGTCGAAATTACATTTAGCCAAATTTGCTTAAAATCATTTTTTGGTATCTTATTGAAAAAGTAAATGCATAACTTTCACTGAAAGAACTTAATTATGGGCATCCTTTTTTTTAAGGCGGGGAAATCTAGTTACGCTTCAACAAGGGGCTACAAGCTGACAAGGCCGCCCCAAGGATATGCCATTGGCCTTGGGTATACACCCCATATCTAGCTAAACCACCCTCCCAAGCAACTTTTACCTCCAATCCTCCATACAGGCACAATCGGGATCGGCGTTAGCCATTCCCCGATATGGACACCCTAAAACTATTCAAAATCAAAGCCATAAATGACGTACTAATGTCAAAGCCAAAATCACTCAAACGCCATTTTCACTATTGTTGCCAGTACTCTAACCTTAAAGTCTACAATGGGGTGCCACACTAGAAGCTTGAAACAGATGGCGCTGTAAGCGACTGTACCTTGTTTACGTTTCGTGTCAAGTGTGTGGTTGCGATTTTCTGAGTTTTATTTGTGATTTCTTTCGAAATATGTACTCGCTGTTGACTATTCGTGAGCTCAAAACTGAGCTGCGAAGGAGGAATGCAGCAGTAAGTGGCAGAAAGGCTGATCTTATAGAAAGGTATGCTTTTAATTATTTTTAGGTTATGTTTCATATTTTAATACTTTTTACCAGCTTTTTACATTCCATTCTAATGTTATATATATATTTTTTTAAGATTGGAGGCCTATGATCGAAATGAAAACTTTGGTAGCGCCATGGATGTTGATGAGGACTGTTCATTCGTATGTCCACCCACCGAAACATTCAGAGATATTAATGCTGATTCGCCGCTCCCAAACATAAACAAACAAGAAATCCAAGAATATTTCCAAAGATTTAACACCCGTCCAAAAGGACAATTACTTTATGAATCGAGACATCTTTTAACTGCTCGATACTCCTCTGATGGCACCTTCACATATGTTAAAGGTCAATGCAAAGCCACAATGAAGAAAGTTGCATATTTAGTGGATGTGAAAATCAGTCAAGAAGGGACAATAGAAGAGTGCCATTGCGAATGTGCAGCAGGAAGCGGCACCACAGCAAACTGCAAACATGTTGCTGTGTTGTTATTAAGTATCCATGATATTGTGAACAACAAAATGATAAAACTCCACCCTGCTTGCACACAGCAGTTAATGATGTTCCAAAAACCCAAAAAAATGTTTTATAATTCACCTATTGCTGCTCAAAATTTGCCAACTAAGAGAGTTGCATTTAACTATAAACCATTGAAGGAAAGTGATATCATGGAAAACTATAATGACTATGTTAGAAATTTGGCCATTGGATATGGTGAATCTACAATGCCAATATTGCAAACATATGAACCTGCGAACCCACATGGTATTGAATGGGACCATTGCTACTCAAAAGATACTTGTGTTGATAAAATTTTGGAAACTCTTTTATTGAAAAAATTACCATTGAAGAGATACAAGACATAGAACAAAAAACTAGATTGCAAGATGCCAGTATTCAATGGCATGAGTTAAGAACATGTAGAATTACTGCAAGCATGTTTTATGTTGTATGTCACAGCACCGAGAGGGGAAAAAATACATTGGTACAAAAAATAATGTCGCCAAAGAAAATCAACACAAGGGCTGTTCTACATGGGAAGACTCAGGAGCCAGCTGCCTTAAAAAAGTATGAAGAATTATATGTGTTAACAGTGCAGCAATGTGGTTTGATGATTGCCAAAGACTTTCCATTCCTCGCCGCTTCTCCAGATGGACTGCTCGGAGAAGAGACTGTAATAGAAATTAAATGCCCATTTGCTACAAGACACAATCATATAAATGAAGTCACTGTACCATATTTACAAAATATCTATGGAACCTGGCAGCTTAAGAAGACACACCCTTACTATGCACAAATCCAAGGACAACTCTACTGCACGGGTAGAATGTATTGTAATTTTATCGTTTACACATTCCTTGATATCAAGGTTATTTTTGTGTCTAGGGATGATCAGTATATCAATGAAATGCTTACAAGTCTAATTAACTTACTTTTATGTTCATCATCTTGAGCCAGCTATATGTAATAAATATTATTATAGAAATTATTTGTCAATGATAAAAAATAAAACATAACCAATCAATGTTTGTCTTTTTTATTTTTCTTACTCATAATAGATTCTTTAAAGTTACAGCACATGAAACAAATAAAAAACATTTTACTTGCTATTGTGACATAACTTTTTTTTTTTTTTTTTTTTTTTTTTTTTTTTTAAAACGTCGCCCCACACTAGGATTTTCTCCTGTGTCGTGGGTGCAGTTACAAACATAGAATATCACATGCATATCCGCCCAGACCGGAACAAATTTCTGTAGGCCATACAAAACATCTGTCCCGTGCGGGAATCGAACCCGCGACCTGTTGCGCAGTAGGCGATCGCTCGACCTCTGCGCTAACCGTGTGGTCTGCACTATGGTCTAATTCGGATTTTAGTATCTTGTAGGTTTTAGTTAATCCTATAATCCTTTCTATGTGTACACGTTTGCTAGCTAGTTCTCTGTCTTTGAGAACAGTTAAACCAGGTAACTGTGATTTTCCTTTTAAAAAAGTTGGAATCTTGACAGTAATATTTCTGTGTGCGAACATGTCCTGCACTGTAAATCCCCTGTCAGCTAATATAGTGTCACCACTTTCACACTTGGAGATAAGATCACTTCGTTCAACTGTTTGACGATCACTTATAGATCCTGCATATGCTTGCGAACAATATGATAGTAATCCACCAGGTGTCGCCCCAACTAATACTTTAAAAGTATTGGCATGTTTGTAGCTACTCCAAGATGCTTGCTGTGAAGTGGGATTCTTGGATTTTTGTACAGCTATTTCAGTTCCATCCAGTATCACTCTTATATTTTCATCATATACTTTAAAATGATCAGGCATGTAATATTTTATCAACTCTTTATTTGGCCAAATATTTAATCTACTCCACAGTTGGTACATAAAATTTACCCAAGTTATAAAAATATTGGAAACTGTGGATTCACAAATGTTAAAAAACTTGCTTAGTTCAAAGTTACACTTATTCTGCCTTAGTTTCATCAATGTCAAAAAGAACTGATCTTCTGCAGATAAATTGATGACATTACTTCGAAAGTATTTAATTTTGTGAACCATTGGACTAAGTGTGGCAAAAACAAATTAAATTTTTTTATAAGATTCAAAACCTGTGTAAAATAATATTGCCTTATCATCCTCAGTATACCGCTTTATTGACCCATACATGTGTTCATGATCAACCTGAGTACTTTTACATGAAAACTGAAGCACACTATTTACTGTGGATTCCGATTTTTCTATAACACTTGCAATTTCTTCCTCACATCCTACTTCTGGAGTAAAGCTATTTTTGACTTCTGTACTTGAAGCAACAGTTTGTGAAGTTGATGGTTGCAGATCTTGCTCTTGGAACAGCTTCCTTTGACATCTTTTTTCCAGACGATGTTGGCGTTCAAGTGATTTTGAATTTTTTGGTATTTCTTCAGTAAATGAAAATATGGATAGTATTGCACTTTTCTTCAGAAATCTAGCCAGTGGTTTTTCTTGACCTGAAATGAAATAGCACAAATGAAAGCATCAATAATGTGTCAGAAGTTAAAGAGTTTCAGCACTTCACACTATATTCAGCTTTTTCACATGGTATTTTACAGTTTTGGCTTAATGTAATTTATTTGTTTACTCACCAGTGTATTTACTTTTCCCATAATAATCGCTTTCTTTAAAATGCGCTCCGCATAGTCGCGCTGTATCACTAGCTTTGAAATTTTTGATACGCAACGCATTTTCCCACTTTTTCCTTATTCTAGGGTCCTTGGGAAAGATGTGATTTCCTCTGTTTTTACATTTGAATGCACTACATTGTGGCATTTTGAAGTAATTTCCAAAAAACTGTGTTTGTTTACAAAAAATCGTACTAATTGACATTTAATCAAGGTAGGTACAGTCGCTCATGCGACACCTAGCGGGAGCAATTGTCAGTTTTTCTCCCCATTGGGATGATGACTGAATTCTAATTTTTACGTCTCGTCATTAAATATTAAAGTACCGTGGAAAAAGATGCAGTCCTGTGAAATTAGAATTAAAATCGGCTTAGAAATACATTAGATACAAGCATTTTAAGTTGTTAATTTGAAGGCGATTAGACAGAGAGATCCGACATCAACCGTGACGTCATTGTTGAGTACGGCCATATAAACTCCTTGTAAATTGCCGTTTTGCTAGAAAGAGATGGAGAAAAATCTTTAATACCTTATATCTTGGTTGTTTTTATAGTAATTTGAAAACCGTTTTTTTTCTTTCTGTTTATTATATGAATGAGCTTCTATTAGAGCAAAAAAATTTTTTTTGTCATCAGGCTAGATGTCACTTTTTAGGATATTTAAATTCATCATTATCATCATAGCTCATACACGTCACCACTAAATATTTAAATGAAATAACCTTTTTTAAACATCTTTCCATAAATAATTGATGGATTACCACATTTGAAGTAATGGAATAGTTGAATTTTAAAAAAATTGCTATCAGTGTTTTTAAAACCGAACCTTTTTTTTGGGGGGGAAATGCGTGACCGCACCCTACCCGACGACGCGCGACGTTGGCTAGACAGAGCGGGTCACGGGTGTGTATGTTGCTCTCCGGGGCTACGTTCCAAAACATCACCCGAGTGCACTCGGTCACCCGAAGTATGTCCTAAAACTTTTCGGGTGCACTCGAGAGTGTTGGAGTGGCGTGTCCTAAAACGCTACGGAGTGCACTCGATCGAGTAGAATCTCACCCGCATAATATAGCAAGGTGTAATTTCACTCGATTGGATTTGGCGGGAAATTGTGTGGATTTTAAAGTTGTGTGTGATTGTGATTACAAAGATTTCATATTCACACACAATTTGTGCATCTCGGAGAGCGAGGATGCGCTTCGTAACGTCGACAATAAGTTAATTTTAAATTCCAAAGACTATAGGTATCGTATGTGACACGATTGTGAAATAGGCCTTCATTTCCGCTGAAGCTAGGTTAGGCCGCGATTTAACAGAATTCATATTCTGTTGGTTTTAGCATTTTCGTAGATGAAACAGAGGAATGTAATCCATGCATTAAAGCGAACGGATGCGCCGATGAATTATATATTTTCTTATTTTTGTATATTTGGTTATGTAAACAAAGCAGACAACACTCTTGCCGTTCTAAAACAACCAACACTCCGACCACCCTAACCAGCCACTCTCCCCCCACCACCTACTCACTCCGGGTGATGTTTTGGAACGTAGCCCCGGCAGAGTGCCGGGCCTACTCACTAAAAACCTCCGGTGTTCTCCTCCCTGCCCTTTAGGGCGCGTGTGGTAGGGTCCATAATGCAAAACCACTACACTTTAAAGACTAACCTACTAATTTCGATGAATTTTTTTCCAAATGGCAAAGACAGAAAGGGACAAACAAAAAGGTTAAAAGTGTTAATTTGGAATGACGTTACTGTACTATAAATTAAAGTTAAGATAATTAAACTATGGTCATTTGCGTTTTTGGTAATGCGTCGAACCCGTATTGGTACAAATTATTTATGTGATTAATTTAATGTAAAAGTTCCAAAGAAATTGAAAGTACACTTTCAATCCCCTCCCTTTGACTTGATAATATTTAGTATTGCAAGAAAAAAAACGTTGTATTTTTGGGGAAAAGTTAGACTTTTTGGGAAAAATTGTAAGTCATCCCATAGTACATTCATGTTAAGAAAGTTCCCTTGACAGGTCGAATTTTTCGTTTCATGCATACTAGTTTTCGTGATTAAAAATATTGTTTTAAAAATATAACTTATCTCTAGGTTATTTTTGGGTGTCTCAAAAAAAGTGTACCTTTTGACGAAATTTTTGTTCTTTTATAACGAATTAATATTGTTTTTTACATACAATTTCCATATTTGTCCTGCCATTTTTACATGTGCGTAACGGTGAAAAATATTTGGTCGTTTAAGACTCCAACATTAAAATAATCTACTAAATAGACCGATTTTTCTGTAATGGCAACCCTCCTTTCCTCCGATGTTGAAGTACGCCATTTTGAGTCTTGTCAAAATTCTTTGACTAGTGCGCGCGTTACCCGGTGTCCTAATATTTTGCAAATAATTTACATGTGCTTAACGCGTGAATTTCTGTTAACATATTTGTGGTTTCAGTTTTATAATTAATACGATCGAAAGTGCTCAAACGTCTTTTTAAATAAAGATAAGAACAAACGAGATATAGCTGTTTGTTTTGGTTACAAAACAGATTTTTTAGGTTATTTAACATGAGCGTAACAAACATGTGCGTAACGGAGAAGTAAAGGCTTCTCTACATGGATGAATCTAATGTTTTTACGCACATGCAGATAATTGATTAATATATTTAATTTGCCTTAGAACTTATACATTAGTTTTGCGATGTTTTAAACCGACTTCAAAAAGCGAAGAAGTACTGTGTTTGGCTGTATGTCTTTTTTACCCGACTACGGCGAAGAAGGGAGGATAATGATGTTAACAGTCTATATATTCACATATACTTCTTTAGACGACCGATAGATAAGAAGTATTAGTTATTGTTACAAGGGACAGGGCAGGGTGTCCCTTTTCACACCACCGGCTAGATGGAGAGCTCAGGGTTCGTTCAATCTCGGGGTGTTACTAGTTGGTGAAGTTATTGCAGAGGCCGAGTACACTCCTTATTTCTGCAGGGCGCCACCAGTATCAGGAATACTGGAAATTAAACAAAGAAATACCAGCAGACTTCTATATTATTCTCCAGTATGGAAAAGCTTATTCTAGGACAATGTTTATTCTATGAAAATGTTCTTTCTATGACAATATTTACTCTATGACAAAGTTTATTCTATTACAATGTTTCTTCTATTATTCTTACCTGATGCTGCCTAGCAGGTTAAGCAAAGTTACAACAACAATTACTAAATATTCTTACTACAAAACATTTTTTTTACAATTTCTTGCCTTTAAATAGGCTAGGAGAAGGGCCCTTTCCGTTACCTATCCCTTAATTAATATCTTATTTTAGTTAATTTACACAGTCCAAAAAATGTTCCAAAACGCAATAATGTTCAATTACACAATTGTCACCAACACTTAGGTCCTCAGTGGCATGTCGATGGTATCAATGCATAATGGGACGCTTACCGGAGAATGAAGTCACATTACCCAAGTGATGGTCACGATGGCGTGGGCCTTAAAACTTGGCATCAGCGCTCGCCCGGGCACTGGCACAATGGTGGGAGAATCATATAGAAATCTCACTGGCAAAATTCTAAATTGAGTTAAATTAAGTTGAAATTTTGGAGCGGCAACCTGCCGCTCCTTCTAATATTCTAAATTGCGCCTACGACGCACGCACATGGCGTCACCACGAAGTGGGCACATCTTGCGAGTTGTGTGACTCCGGGACCGGGCTGCCTACAAAACAATCTGCTTTGTAACAAGCGGTGAAGACAATCATGTCGAGAAACCATCCACAATCACCGTACTTACAGCGAATTTCCTTTATTAATTCTTCAGCGAACCGGCTGCCTCGAAGCCATCATGGAAAAGAAGGGATGGGACTCATTGTCCGACAACATCGATCCAAATCCATCGACCAAGGAAATCAGTTTCAACCAAATAAGTCTATTTATTTTTAACTAACAAAATGAAGATACTCTGACATTGCCTGAAACGAAATATCTCGTTTTCAATTCCTAAAAATTATTTTCTAAATAGAAAATGAATTTTGTATATTATAAAATTATTCTGTCGATGAAGCTGATCAAAAGATTATCTATGCTGCTTTTCACGGCGACAGCACTATGGAATAGACAACGTCGGCTGCGCCGCCCTCATTGGTCGACGCGGATCAGCAAATGCCAAACTGACAGCTACATAACAAACAATGAACCTATATTATTTACAAAAGTGTTTTTGATGAAAATCATGCAATAATTTATGTTTCGACTGTGGGAAATTAATAAAATGCAAAGAGAAAAACACTATGCCTGTGCTACAATAATAACATGAGAGGTTATACCTCAAATACTATGTGCAAAGTGATAAAAACAAATTGTAAGTAAGTTGGTATTTATTTACGAATTTACTGCTTCTACTTTGGTATTCTATTTTAAGAAACATATTTAAAATGGAAAGATACTATTGTTAGACAATATCCCTGACTATAAACTCATTTCTCAAATGATTTGTAAAAAAATCACTAGACGAAAATAACATGCAACATTATATACTTATGTGGGGACAAATTGATATTAAGAAAGTGGCCCTCTATTAATTTTATTTCTTAGATAAATACTATTGAATACTCAATTTATGCTTTTATTATGAACATGCCTTAAGGGCCCACCATCCGCGCGAGCCCGAGCTAGTTTAGGTAAATTTCTCTAGTCTCCGTTTGTGTGCGTCGCTCACGCACACAAGCGCACTCGGTCGAGCAATCGGTGCGGCCGCCTAGCAAAATACCGTAGATGTTAATTTTGGAAAATGTTAATAGTTGTTTATTACTGTGTTATACTATAGTAAATACAGGCATGTGTTTAATTGATCAACTTTTATTTTTATAAGCTTTTATTTAGCTTGCACTGTATGTATATGTAGATTTGACCACTTCCCGGTTTCCGATTGAGCTGAAATTTTGCATGCATATGTATATCGCGTGACAGTGCAATATTATGATAACATGGAGCTGATCTGATGAAGGAACTGGACGGTGGCCATAGGAACTCCGTAATAAAACGACGCAACCCCATCGAGTTTGGGCTCGTTTGATTCGTATTGACGAGTACTTTGGTCCTATGTGGTAAATAGGGTCTGATGCTGGAGCTGGAAGGTAGCCATAGGAACTCAGCAATAAAACGCCACAGCCCCATCGAGTTTAGGCTCGTTTGATTCGTATTGACGAGTACTTTGGTCCTATATGGTAACCAGGGTCTGATGCTGCAGCTGGAAGGAAGCCATAGAAACTCCGCAATAAAACAACACAACCCCATCGACTTTGGGCTCGTTTGATTCGTATTGACGAGTATTTTGGTCCTATATGGTAACCAGGGTCTGATGCTGGAGCTGGAAGATGGCAATAGGAAATCCGCTGTAAAACGATACAAGCCCATCGAGTTTGGGCTCGTTTGATTCCTATTGATGAGTACTTTGATCCTATTTGGTAACCAGGGTCTGATCCTGGATCTGGAAGATGGCTATAGGAACTCCGCAATAAAACGACACAACCCCATCGAGTTTGGGCTCGTTCAATTCGTATTGACGAGTACTTTGGTCCTATATGGTAACCAGGGTCTGATGCTGGAGCTGAAAGGTGGCAATAGAAACTCCGCAATAAAACGACACAGCCCCATCGAGTTTGAGCTCGTTTGATTCGTATTGACGAATACTTTGGTCCTATGTGGTAACTAGGGTCTGATGCTGGAGTTGGGAGGTGACCATAGGAACTCCGCAATAAAACGACACAGCCCCATCGAGTTTGGGCTCGTTTGATTCGTATTGACGAGTACTTTGGTCCTATATGGTAACCAGGGTCTGATGCTAGAGCTGAAAGATGGCCATAGGAACTCCGCAGTAAAACGATACAAGCTCATCGAGTTTGGGCTCGTTTGTTTCCTATTGATGAGTACTTTGATCCTATTTGGTAACCAGGGTCTGATCCTGAAGCTGGAACATGGCCATAGGAACTCCGCAATAAAACGACACAACCCCATCGAGTTTGAATTCGTTTGATTCGAATTGAACCCTAGTTACCTATATGGTAACTAGGGGTGAATCGTGTGATTCATCCTAATGAGTACTTTGGTCCTAGATAATATTCGTATGCAACCCCGGCAATTTTTTGTACGACCTTCCCCAATATGCATGTCAAATGAAAGAGCTTGAATTGTAGAATGAGTTGTATAATACAGTATATTTTGAAAAACAATTAAATCCAAGATGGCCGCAGTCACAAAATGACAATTATTTTTTTGTACAACCTCCACTAATAATGGGTAATAAATAAAAGTACTTGTCTTGTAAAATACAGAACACCATGAAAAAACTAAAACCCAAGATGGCCGCCATTACAAAATGATAAAATATAATAGTAAAAAGATTTTTAAAAACATTCTTTTATTTGATGCCCTAATAAGACGAAAATAAACTTAAATTTATTACATGATACATTTTTTATAAAATATAAAAGCTTGTCGCAAGATTTACCTATTTTATAAAAACAAATATTTTTTCTTAGAATGAGCAATATTTATTGAAATGAATATTTTCTTGTGTTCAACGCACTTTTTAGTGCATTGAAGCCATTCGCTAGATTGTAATGAAAAAAGAAATTAATGTTTATTTTCCACTTTTTAGGGCATTAAAATAAAAGCTTGTTTTTAAAAATCTTTTGTGATAGCGGCCAACTTGGGTTTTAGTATTTTTCATGGTGTACTGTATTTTATAAGTCATGCACTTTCATTTGATACCCCATATACAGACCCATATTGTGGGGATTGTACATAAAAATAATCTGCCAATTTGTGAAGGTGGCCATCTTGGATTTGATTGTCTTTCAGAATATACTATATTCTACAATTCATTCTACAATTCAAGCTCTTTCATTTGACAACCAAATTGGGGAAGGTCGCACAAAAGAAATTGATGGGGTTGCATACGGATATTATCTAGGCTAGGATCAAAGTACTCATCAAGATAAATCAAACGAGCCCAAACTCGATAAGGTTGTGTCGTTTTATTGTAGAGTTCCTATGGCCACCTTTCAGCTCCAGCATCAGACCCTGGTTACTATATAGGACCAAAGTACTCGTCAATACGAATCAAACGAGCCCAAACTCGATGGGGTTGTGTCGTTTTATTGCGGAGTTCCTATAACCATCTTCCAGCTCCAGCATCAGACCCTGGTTACCATATAGGACCAAAGTACTCGTCAATGCGAATAAAACGAGTCCAAACTCAATGGGGTTGCGTTGTTTTATTGCGGAGTTCCTATGGCCTCCTTCCAGCTGCAGCATCAGATCCTAGTTACCATATAGGACCAAAGTACTCGTCAATACGAATCAAATGAGCCCAAACTCGATGGGGCTGTGTCATTTTATTGCGAGGTTCCTATGGCTACCTCCCAATTCCAGCAATAGACCCTGGTTACCATATAGGACCAAAGTACTCGTCAATACGAATCAAACAAGCCCAAACTCGATATGGTTGCGTTGTTTTATTGCGGAGTTCCTATAGCCTCCTTCCAGCTGCAGCATCAGACCCTGGTTACCATATAGGACCAAAGTACTCGTCAATACGAATCATACGAGCCCAAACTCGATGGGGTTCTGTCGTTTTATTACGGAGTTCCTTTGGCTACCTTCCAGCTCCAGCATCAGACCCTGGTTACCACATAGGACCAAAGAACTCGTCAATGCGAATCAAACGAGCCAAAACTCGATGGGGTTGTGTCGTTTTATTGTTGAGTTGCTATAGCCACCTTTCAGCTCCAGCATCAGACCCTGGTTACCATATAGGACCAAAGTACTCGTCAATACGAATCAAACGAGCCCAAACTCGATGGGGTTCTGTCGTTTTATTACGGAGTTCCTTTGGCTACCTTCCAGCTCCAGCATCAGACCCTAGTTACCACATAGGACCAAAGTACTCGTCAATGCGATTCAAACGAACCCAAACTCGATGGGGTTGTGTCGTTTTATTGCGGACTTCCTATGGCCACCTTCCAGCTCCAGCATCAGACCCTGGTTACCATATAGGACCAAAGAACTCGTCAATACGAATTAAACGAGCCCAAACTCGATGGGGCTGTGTCGTTTTATTGTGGAGTTCCTATAGCCACCTTCCAGCTGCAGCATCAGACCCTGGTTATCATATAGGACCAAAGAACTCGTCAATATGAATCAAACGAGCCCAAACTCAATGGGGCTGTGTCGTTTTTGTGAAGTTCCTATGGCCACCTTCCAGCTGCAGCATCAGACCCTGGTTACCATATATACATATATATATTTTTTTTTATAGGAAGGTTTACAGCCACAATTAACAATATATATATTTACTTATTCTTCTGTACGCCAAAAAACAAACCTCCACATATAGACAAAAAAAACTACAAAAATTTAGATCTTGACCATCACCATACAACATAAATCACAAACTACACGTCAATATAGGACCAAAGAACTCGTCAATATGAATCAAACGAGCCCAAACTCGATGGGGTTCTGTCGTTTTATTGCGGAATTCCTTTAGCTACCTACCAGCTCCAGCATCAGACCCTAGTTAGCACATAGGATCAAAGTTCTCGTCAATACGAATCAAACGAGTTCTAACTCGATGTGGCTGTGTCGTTTTATTGCGGAGTTCCTATGGCCACCCTTCAGCTCCAGCATCAGATCAGCTCCAAGTCGTCATAATATATACATAATATGCATGCAAAATTTCAGCTTAATCGGAAACCGGGAAGTAGGTCAAATTAAACTCGCAAGATTAGACCCGAACATACTCGTACATACGATACGAGTAAGCTAACTAAAAGATTGAATTTTTCGTACAGCAGCCACAAAAAATATGTTTATTATCAACTTCTCCGGTGGACTTCGCGTCGTATACATACACAAATAATTACGTGGCCGGGAGCGAGCTCAAAGCGACGTGCTCTCACTTCGAGTCTCGATTGCACACTGAATTTCGATGCGCCCGAGCCAAGATTTGTGAGAAAATCGATAAATGTATGTTAAAAAATTCATATAAAAATCAATATACGATAATTAAAAAAAATACCACGGTGTCAGTGTTTTGCTTACCCTTGTTCTATATATTTGTTAAAGTAAAATACAAAAGGGTTAATTATTAAATCTAAAAATCACGAACGGTATATGGGTGTAACCCAAATTTTAAGTAAAATAGATGCTATTTTTTAAATTTGAAAAATGGTGACGGTGATTGTGTAAACACATAATTTGAGAACTTAAATTTATTTTTTCCCGGTCAGTTAACTCGAACGTTTACGTACAATATCAAAAACGCCAACGGCCTTTTTGCTATTTTTCGCGCCATGGGCCCTTAAGCGAAAGCAAAGGTTCGCATTTATGACACTCACTCACTCACTCACTCATGATCATCAAAATAGAACCAGTACTTCCCATAAACTCAGAGAGCTGAAACAACAATGCCCATTTTTACCTGATCATGTATAGATATGAATTATACGTCAAAATGAAGTTAATTTAATTATAAGTATATTACAATAATCAATGTGGTAAAGGAAACTCAGAAAAAAAGATTTTTTAATATTTCAATACGCTTGCTCTAAGTGTAAGTTACAGTTATGAACGCACTTTAACTATCCATTGTTTGCTACGTTCCATTTTACACACTGCCACTTGACAAGAATATCTAATCACCTCCGTTTTTTACGTATTTATAATACTTTCACACTGTATTTGATGTGTATGTTTTTCTATATTAAACTCTTACTACAGAATAATGTAAAATAATATTGGTATAACCCTTTGATAAATTCGTCGCGCAGTAATTGAACGATTTGTAAAACGAATTTATGTAATTGACAATGACAGATGTTTGACAGCCCGCTCTGCAATCAATCAATTAAATAGGTACTAATATACTCCATTCAACAGTGAAGTCAACCAATCCGCACTGGGCCAGCGTGGTTGACTAAGGCCTAATCACCCTAACATAGGGTAGGCTCGAGCCCCTCGGTGGGGACGTATATGGACTGTGATGATGATGATACTCCATTATAGTTATTAGTAAAAGTGTTAACAATCTTTATACTTCTGTATCTTGTGAATACCAAAATGTTTGGTAACAATTGAAAAATTGGCTTTCTACATTTGCATGTTTTCTTCTTTCTTTTTACTGTATTATTATATTTTTATGTCAGGTAGTGATGGAACAAGCTGGGTCGCTCACCTGATGGCAAGTGGCACCACTGCCCATGTCAGAAGATGAGTGGCAGAAATCACTCACTCTCTTCCCTGAAATAACATTTCTTAGATCTTATCCACTTATTGGTAGGTAGGTATTACACAAGTACAGTGCCTTTTCTCTAGAATTACAGTACCTACCTAGACTGGTATTAAGCCAAGCCTTTGTATATTAACATACATACTATATCTACTGTGTTTTACACCACCTTCGCCTTTCAACATTATTTCACCATATAAAAGCATATACAAGTTTGCTGAGTCGAGAACGCAGGTACCTGCGGTCGACGCTCTAATATCAAAAGCCTACTGTATTAGTGAGGTGATTAGGTAATTAAAACACGGTAAGTATTTTGTTTAAGTTAATGTAGGTCAACCTTCATTCATCGTAGCCTAGTGATCGTCGTCAACGAATTTACAAATAATCTATGATCAATATAAGTTAATTTTTATGCAATTCCACAAAATATGTTAATGTCTTTATTGGCAAGGGTATTTACTGGTATTTATGTCTTTATTGGCAAGGGTATTTACTGGTATTTATTACAAAAACAAAACATTCAACAACTTATTTAATTATTTTACTGTTGGATAAGACATTTGATCACTTCAGTGTTGCCAGACCAAAAAAAAGTACCTATCATATAACCTGTAAAGTAATATTCATATTATATATTTTTTTAATTTTATAAAAAAATATGTAAAAATGACTATAGGATATTATTTTGTAAGCTTATAGGTATTTTTTCCACTATATTTCATACTTATACAGTCTCTTTGATTATCAGGTTTTCAAATGTATGGAGAGTGGGTATTGTTCTTTGGTACAGAGTTAGGGTTTAATGGCCACATAAGAGGAAAACTATAAAAACTAGGATAATCGAAGATCTGGAGTAACTGGTGACCCTGATTAGAAAACACAAGAGCCCAACCAAACTATTAGAGATATCGACATACCGCCTTTACAAAAAATATTCAACTTGGTAGGCCGCTTCCAATAAAGAAAAGAAAAAAGAAAAGAAAGATTTGTAATAATAAAAAACTACCCCTAAAAAGAAAAAAACTGTGTCAAATAAGAAAAACTAATAAAATAAATCAATAAGCTTACGTTTCTACAAAAAGAAGTGAAATCCCACCAAAAACATTCTGTAAAAAACGTCGTTAATCATTCTTTATACGTTAGTGGGTACAAGTCATCGGCCAAGTCACACAACATTAACTATAATAATAAAGAAATCGCAGTAAGGAACTTTAGACTTGGCACGACTTTGACTAGATATATTTCATTACTTTTTAGAGATAAACAAGCAGCTCCATCGAGATTTGGCTAGTTCTTTACAGAATGTTTTTGGTGGGATCAAAGTTTTCTTATTCATTATTCTAACGAAACAAGTTTTCAACAAATTCACTTACTTTGTGAATTTGTTGAAATCTTGTTTCGCTAGATACTAAATATTCATTGTGTATTACAGAGAAACAGTGGACCGAGTCCTCGTCGTAAAGACCTTGACGAGGAGGGTGGTTTCACTATTAGCGTAGTGAGCTCACAGTATTGCTTAGAACTTTTGGTAAGGGCTAGCTTTGAGCTAAACAAGCACAAACGTGATGTTAGTACCCGCAGTCGCCATGAGTTGGCCTAACCAGTGTAATGATATGAGGAGGATGACCTCAGTTGATAATGATGAGTCTTGAGGACCACAGTGTAATAATATGAGGAGAATGGTCACAGTTGATAATGATGGGTCTTTAGGACTACGGGTGTAAAGAAAGTGATAGCTTTGATACACCATGATATTGATCGGTCAAGTGTTATTTATTTAAAATTATATTATGATAATGATGAGCTAGAGTGCTGAAGTAAAATAACATAATGGTTTCTTTTTTACTAAGCACATGTCCATTGTGCTTTATATTTACAGGTGGTACATCAGCATAAAAAAAGTGAGAGAGGAAAGGCAATGCTCAAGAGAAGGAAGGTAAGCCAATTGAAAGAGAATCCAGACCTGGAAATGGCAGTGGTGAGTGTTTCCACATTATATTTCGAGTGTAGTAGGTAGTCCTTTTGTGAAGTAGCGGAGCAGAATAATTAATATAACAAACACATAGCAAGGCAAGGGGCTGCTCGCCACAGTCACAGTAAAGTACCCAATAATTTCACTTCGAACAATTTCTGATATTTTTCAAAGTCATTTTTTTTACATCGCTTCAAATTTTTCGTTCACGTATCGCATGTCGCATTACACAAAAACATGACATCTTTAATTTCACTTCTTCAAATAGGTCAGGATTGGTCTATCTATGCATTAGATCTTCTACGTGAAATCTGTGTGACAGTGGTTTGATCCTGGTGTAGTGTTAATTTTTTATTATTTTGTTTTTTATTGCCTTTTTGATTATTTTTAAAGTGAAACTTTTTTACATCACCTCAAAGGAGATGTCCTCTTTTTGTATGGAGGCTGGATTTTGCTAACTAAAAGAAACGAAACTATGCCTGTTGTTAAGGTTGAATATTAAGTGTCCAAAAACCGCGAAAATCATAACTTTATACCCCTCCGCTTTGGAAATATTTTTATTTTTGTATATTTTAGTTATGGCAACAGTTTGGTTAATGATCAAAAGTTGTGTTAGATTATCTGCAAAAAAACTGCAAAAAACATATATTTGTAATCTGTATTTGTAAATACAAAGCACATACAATGACACTTATGCTAGTCTATGGTTGTGGTTTGGTTGTTGTTTGTGTTAAAAGTTGTTGGTGTTGCGTGAAATGTTGACGGCGTAATCACTATCAAATTAAAGGCTCGTTACGTGATGGACTTTTTTCTTAGACAATCTGCCTATTAGGGCCTATTCTTCATTAAATCTAATTAATGAACAACAAAATAATAAATTAATAAATCATGAAGCGCCACAGCGTCAATTCAGTGTCAAAACTGTCAAACTAAAATGTCAAATCTTTTTTTTTTTTCAGTTTAAGCATTGGACTAGAGACTTCAGCCAATCACTGCCAGTTGATTAAAAGATTTGTAGATTTTTTAAAAAACACGAATAAAATGGATTTTCATATGAAAATACATAAACATTTTAATAATACATTGTATTTCGGAGACTATATGAAGTTAATACGGGTAAATTGGATAGATTTAAAGCATGTGATTTCAAAACTTTCACCACAGTTTAATACAAATCAGAGGTACTTAAAAGCATATTTTTAATATGACTGAATTGCTGTTTCGATCCTCTTTTCAATGGTATATAAATTATTGCTTTTAGTTAACAGAATTAATAAAAACCCACTCGTGGACATCTCCTTTCTTCGATCGTCTATCGCATGTCGCATTACACAAAAAAATGAGAGAGATTCTTTATATTAACACTTATTTTATAGAATAAATTGGGGAAATTTTAAAACGTAGCTTGTATCCCTATCTCATACTTGTTTGTTGCCCTTGTCAATGTGTGCAACAGTAATATAATTTGTGATTGAAACGAACGGTGGGTGAGTGACCGGTCGTGAGCGCGGTGTTTGCAAGTTCAAAGCACATTTAAATTAAAGTGCAACTAAACAATCACAAAATGAAAGGCGACAAGAACGTAGACATCCAAGCTCTTAAGGACATCGCAAACAAGCTTAGGATCGACAGCATTGTCGCTACAAATGCCTCGAAATCCGGGTAAGTATTCTCATAACTCTAACCTCATCGCATCATAAGTAGGTACCGGTCTAATGAAGGTCTAATGAAGGTTATACATTGATCAAGCAATGTATATAATAAGAGGTTTTTTCATCCAGCAATAAATGTTTTTGATATTTATTTATTTTTCATTCTTGGAACTGTGCCAAGATCCGATCATTGTTTTTGTCACTTAGGTATTAAAATTTGATATAGGTACCTAATAGTTAAAATGCTTTCTAAACATTTAAATCCTAGTCATTACTTTCGAAATTTATTTGTCCTGGTAAAAAAACTCATTTTTGGATAGGTATCTAAACATGAGGTTAGAATTTGATTAGGGTCAAGTAACCACGTGACATTCAAACTACTACCCAAGCCAACATTTGTATAGGTACAGTCCGCTCCCATTGAAGCTGCACAGTCAGCAGTACTACGAAAACCGCCACTATTATGAGCGACATAGGAACGGTCCAAAGGTCAAACAGTAAAGCTTTAACAAGCTTACTTTACTAGGCCTATACCTTTTGCAAACCATACATATCATAGTTATCAACCAAGAACTAACAAAGTCAATACGGTTATACTGCAGCCCTGATACTGAGTGTTTGTCCCTAGGTTTATACTATATTTTGAAATTAATGTTTGCATTAGTTTTGTTGTTGTACAATTTGTGACGTATAAACAATTAAGTTTTATAGATTTAATTGTGTTATAATGACATGCACTCTGGCCTTTTGCTTTGCCAGTAACAAAGTGTTAAACCACAGATTTAGAGTAGGCTAAGTCTGTGTCTACTCTAAATCTGTGTGTTAAACATTAAATCTGCCGCAGTTGTATTTTACAATTTATTGTAATTTTGATGCACTAAAACTGTGGTTTAAACTCTAAAATAGTGTATTATGTTAACACATCACACACATTTTATCAGTTTTGTTTGTTTATGCAGAATTTTTACATCTGCATTCTACAGATATGAAACTGAAATCTTTTGCGTTTGATGGGCTGCCCGTTTGGTTTCTCCAAGGTCAAGTTTATGCATAGATTTTTTTGATTTGGAAACTCTTAATCAAGGTTTTTAAGTTATTTTTTAAATTACATAATGGATTTTTAAGCATACTAATAAAAGACAGAAAAGTGGAATTTATTTTATATATATATTATAGGTATTTAATCATATTTTGATATTAAAGATAAGAAATAGACATACAGCCTTAAGACTTGACCCATACTTTGTATAATAAAATTAATTATGAATTAATTAATAAATAGCATGGTTTATGACTCAACTTCATAGGCAGTTTTTCATTAATTTTATTTTTGTGATTTTATCTCCTGTCTAAATAAAAATTATTAGTTTCTGTGTTTCCAAAATTCTAAATGTTTATTTTTTTTCTTATTGGCATTTAATTAGAATTTTATGAAAATAAATGTAATTGTGCACACATGTATGAAATTGCAAACTACAGCTGAAGCATGGAACAATTTTTATATTCAGGGATAGGTAAGTTGTAGATTGCAGTATTTTATTTTTGGTTATTGTGCAAATTGGCATAATTAAATAAATTAATATTAAACAAGGTGAAAGTAAATAAAAGCTTGTAAAAATAAATCAGTTTATCCAACTGTGTGTGTACATATATGGATAGTGCAGATCTTTTCATGATTTCATATTTTTTCAAATCAAATTATCAAACAAGAATTACATAACATACCACTCTGTAATCAGGTAGTTGAATATATTTTAGGGAAGTATTGCAGGATAAATTATTATTTATCAATTGTATAATGTCACTTATTCTTGACCTTCAAGATATAAAATACTTTTATAATTTCAACCACTTTTTATAACACCGAAAGCACAATTAACTGGTTACATAGTAAATCTCAATTAAGTACTTCAAAAGTCTTGTAATTGAGAAGTTTTTAGTTAAATATTTAATTAAGTGAAGTTTTCTGTGCAGTTATTGATTGAGAATACATCTGCCTCTCCCTTTCTACCTGTTGGTGTCGTTAAACAGACTAAAGTAATTGACTGCTAATAAACCTCTGAAAAGAGATGATTTTACCGGAGGAAGACTCTGTACCAGGGTTGTGTGCATGAGTACCTCCGTCTTACCTATTTCTGCCGCAAAGCAGCAGTGCTTGCATTGCTGTGTTCGGGTATGAAGGGTAAAATATTTCATTGAAATTACTGGGTACCATGACTACATCTGATGTCACAAGTTGGCAACATACACTGTGGTTCTTGTGGGGGTTGCAGTCTTGCTGTGAATCTCACAGGAGCCACATGTATTATAGGTGACTGTTACCACTTACCATCAGGTGGGCAGTTTGCTTGTTTGCTAGAACTTTATTGCAATAAAAAAATGTAAACTTGAAACAAAACCATACACCTATCTGTTTTACCAGCGTGATGTTGGGGGCTAATTCCTCCTCTTTGGAGATACTCCGTGAGGTTGTCTAATTAGGTGAATTTTTAATAAAATAATTGAAATGGAAGTCAGATGTCAGATAATTTATTTGTGAGAGTAATCTCAAGGAATTAATGTCTTTGTAAATAAATAGTATACAATTTAGATAGGCGGCTAGTTGATTGTGCTTCAGAGCTTTTAATTTCATCACAGCATGGTGCTTTATATACATACATAATGCCCATCTTGAAGTTAAAGAGAAATGATTTTACAGTTTAGGTTGTTTCAAAATCCAAACCATCATTTGCTGCTGCAGAATCTTGTATAAAGTTTTGTAACAAACAGATTGTTTTTTTTTTATAAATGGTATTAAATTGCTTAAATTACTGCCTATTACTTAAAATATTGTTTTGTATTTTAGTGGGATTAACATTAGTATGGTAAATTACATTCAAAAACAAGACAAATTTTATCTGTCAAGTTTTTGAAGTCTCATCATTTAAACTCCCTTCCCTATATAAAAACAAGGCAAAGGAGGTCTTCAGTATTTGCCCAAATCATGTACCGAGGTACAAATTATATGAAATGAAAGATAATGTGTTGAAAATGACCCAAGGGCTAAAATCTTTTCAAATTCAATACATTTTGCAAAAAAATAAGATAAAAAATGATAAGGGAATGCAAAACTTCGTGAAACGAAATGTGATTAGCTATAGACGTCAAGGTTCGACATGACAATCAGTCATTGTTATGGTCGCTTGATAATATTTTCACTTATAAATCTTCTTATTATAGGTATTCAAAGAAGTTGAAGTTCTTTTAATTAAAAATCTGGAGCTTATGTGTATGTGTGTGCCAACATCTATTGCGATCGCTTACAAATCACTAGTAATTGTGAATTTGATACGTTAATACAATACACATCCTAATGACTTCACTTTTTTTTTATCTTTTTTTATTGGGTATTGTTTGCCATAATAATAAACACTTGACACAGTGACACTTATTAACAAGATTTATAACGCTTTGGAATATGGACTTGTTACAAGTTTTTTTGTAATATTTGTTATAATTAAGTAAAAACCCTATTTTAATAGTTAGAAAATCTTTACTAAACAGGTTTGGAGAATACACTACGCTAATACGCTTTATTTAATATTGATGCTATGTTGCCAGTAATCAAAATGTTTAAGTCATAATTTCAGGTGGTACAAATGGTTTAAAGTAATTATTTTTATTATTTTATGAATTTTCAGATTTTTTTACATAGAAAAATGTAATAAAACCCGAGGTACGTGTTTTGGGCATTGTTGTATGGAAGAAAAACTGGATCCTTTTATCTTTCAAATTTTTTTTGTCTCAGCTTTGTAGTTTTCGTTATAACAAGAAATGGAATATGACAGATTATCAAACAGTTAATAGGATACAATACATAACTTACCTAGATCAATACCTGTAACTCGCTTATCCTTTAGGCTGTAACATGACCTCAGTCACAAAGTGCATTAGGCACAAGGTCGATAAATTCACACATTCACAATGAATATGTGACCATTCCCTGTGCAATAACATAATGCGTGTTTGTCGTACTCACGCCAATTCCTTGTTGGTCGTGGTCAGTAGCATTCACACATTACTAAAATCTACACTTCCTTCAACATCTTGATAATGGTTACAACATGAAAGTCCTGACATATAAGATTCATCAGTTAGGACTCGGTAGTAACTGTATTTTTAAGGCTAAACAGGCTGTCCAGGATGGACCCTATTTTCACTTACCACCAGGTGGAATGGGGTCATTTGCTAGGCCTTCTATAAAAAAAAGATTGCCTGTCTGTTCTAATTAAATATAATCATACCATATACGCAAATGGGAAATTATTGCGTATGTGCGCCAGTCGGCGGTCCAGGAGGGATGCTGAGAGATAATTTTAGAACAAGGATGATTAATTACAATTTGTCACAGAGGAACCATGCCAGAATTGTATAATGAAAGCTTCAACATAGATTGGACGGATACAAGACAAGAAATGCACATCACGCACATCTTGAACTGTGTTATCTTAAATAACCCAACACCTCGTTATATAACGTGTGATGAAAAAATGTTATAAGTAAACATTATCGCGAACTAACTAAATGTATCAGTTAGGTACGTTTTAAGTTACATAACAAACCCCACTTGTTGCCATCCAAAAATATCAAAATAATTGTCACTTCGATTGCTGCGTTATCTGAGATCACCTCTAGATCGAACGATAACTTTTTTGCAGTATTTACGTCAGTATACATTTTAAACATTAAACACTCGTAAGTACCGAGCCGTTTGCACTTTCAAGGTTGGAAGCTCATAGTTAACTCGAATTAGGATGTGTACACTATACGGTAAAAGGAATCACGGCTAATCTAGTAGCTATTTGATATTGAGGAAACATTGTGCAATTTCGATATTGGATCGGTTAGTGCAATTATTAGGCTGCAGCTGTGCGTCGATTACGAAATGGAACCGAGCGCCGGCGCCGGCGCTCGTTCAAATACATGTCATATCGTTGGCACAATGTTATCCCGAAATGCGTGAAGCTACTGAAATATTTCCAACTGTTGTAATTTTATACACTTTGTATTTTTAAATATATGTCATTTATTACAAAAAGGCCTGTACCTATAGACAGATTAATCATGGGGGGGATGCTGGCAGTGCAAGCATTTCTTAACGCTTTGTACTGTACAGCAAGCACGAAAATAACAATCGTTCCGTTTGTCGACAGTCACCCCACATCATGCGCGTCCATGGCGGAGATCATGTCCGTGCTGTTCTTCCACACGATGAGGTACAAGGTGTCTGCGCCCCGAGACGCCTCCGCGGACAGATTTATTCTGTCGAAGGTAAGCTGAGACTTATACATGATAGTCCTATCCATTTTTTATGTCGCGATGTCACCGTGTCCAATATTAATAGATCTGCGCTGACGGCGTAAACATGTAACGTGGTGAGGTGCAGCGGTTAGGGAAGTAGGTCCGATAAATGAAGCACCAATATTTTTTTTGTTTACTTGTGATTTTAACCCTAACTCCAAATAGGACTAGAAACTTTCAGAACAAATTTGGCTTAGGAACCTTGTAAGAATGCCGCCGCCCCAAATGATATACCGGATCCGCCCCTGAGAGCTCGCCAGAACGCTCGAGAACCGAGCGTTAGAGCTGTCTCCGTTTGTAGAATTCCGAGATGGATAGTGACATTTTGGTTTCTAGCCCCAAAAAAACGTACTTTACGGGACACCGTACGCATGCCTGATATAGCTTGTATCCTATAAACTCGTACATACACGTTTTTCTTCATTACATCCGCCTTTTTCTATACTGTTAACGATATACTATATACAAAAAAAGGCCGCGATAATCCATAGTGAACAAATATTGGCAGGGCCACGCAGCGCCCATTCTCTACGCGGCGTGGGCTGAGGCCGGCCTGTTCCCGGTCGACGAACTGAAGAATCTCCGCAAGCTGGACTCCGACCTGGAGGGCCACCCCACCCCCAGGCTGAGCTTCGTCGACGTGGGCACTGGCTCCTTGGGCCAGGGCTTGGCCGTCGCCGCGGGTATGGCGTACGTCGGGAAGTACTTCGACCAGGCTCCGTACAGGTGAGGAATTAAATCTATGCAGGTGTTGAGCAGGGTTTCCCAACCAGTGGTGATAGAGTGAAACAAGGGGGGATGGTGATAGAGTGAAACAAGGGGGGGCGCAGCGAGCAGCTCCAGAATTAAACTGTAGAAAGAATATTTACTGTTTATATAAACTCGCGCAACGCGGACGGTGCCACCTATGTGAAGTCAGCGACACGTTGCGACCATTTTTTGAATAAAACTAAACACGCCAATATTTTCATCCTTTGCTTAATTTTCTTGACTCCCTATTTCAGCCTATAGGGGGGGCGTAGTATTTTAGCATAACGCTAGGTGAGGGGCATAGGGTAAAAGGTTGGGAACCCCTGGTGTAGAGTCTCAGTCCAATTGCTTAAATTGAAATTTTTTAAGAAAATTAGCAGCAACTTTGTAGTTATGTTTCCTTACGTATATTGTTATTAAATTAGTGTACTTAACTTATTATTTAAAAAATGCTGTCGATAGGATGTAGATTACACATTGGCAGCTCTATGAGTTTAATGTCAGTGAGATACTTTGATTTTAATAACTACTCATTTTAATTTTTGCAGAGTGTACTGCTTGGTGGGAGATGGTGAGGCCGCTGAAGGTAGCGTGTGGGAGTCCCTGCACTTCGCCAGCCACTATAAACTGGACAACTTGGTAGTGATCTTTGACGTCAACCGCCTCGGCCAGTCCGAGCCAACCTCACTGCAGCATAAGGTTGGTTAGAGCGAATAGTAAATATTTATTTATTTACGATAGGGAGATTCTTGGCCTTAAACAGCCAATGGTTCTGCTCTCTCACGATGGCTAGTCACACAAAAAACTTTACATCCCGTTAAGGCCTTTAAACTATGTTAGTAATTGTGAAAGAAATGCATATCAATGATATGTTGCTAATAAGCAATATTCATTGATATGCGGATGACAGCACTGGCGATGCGCGATACACAGGCCGTGCTAACATGCCTTCTGCAGCAGTACAAAAGAGCAGAGAACAACTTGTACTAGACATTGACACGTCTTTGGAGCAAATTTCGGAATGGGGTCGACGGAATCTTGTCCAATTTAACCCCACCAAAACGCAGGTCTGTGCATTCTTTGCAAAGAAAACACCTTTTGCTCTTGACGCCTAAGTTCCAGAACACTCCACTTACCATACAGGCGTAAGGGGAGTGTTTCTTTTAGCACTGCCTTTACAGGCACTTATTGACGTCACAACAAAGCAAAACATTCTAATTTAAAGGAAACATAATAATATATTTAACCTTGTATTTGCATACATCCTGGACATACTTACCCATGATGTCTGCAAATACAAGTAGCTATGGAAAAAAAGTTGAATCTACACCTGTTCGGAAATTGGGAGAGCCTTCTCGAGAAGAACAGGCAAGAAACTCGAAAGGTCAAATTTTTTATGTCCTCTTTTAAATCGCCATTTACAATTTTGGTTTTGTTACATAGTCATTGAAAGTTAAAAAAAATACAATCGGTATGATTAAAATGTCAAAAAAATACAATCGGTATGCTTAAAATGTCAAAAAATAAGTTATAGACTTATACAATAATCATAATACAATAAATTATGTTGTTACCAAACATATGATAACTTGGTCTGATTCAAAATCAGTGTCAGTTCTTTTCCTGACAACAATATTTGTTAACATCAGCTATACACAACACCACGATTATTGACATTATAACAAATAATAACTTCATATTAACTCCAGGCATTGGCATCATTTAAATAATCGTTAACTTTATAATATCCTTTACTCATTAGAGTCTTTTTCACATGTGCTTTAAACTTATGAAAAGGCAAGTCGGTTACACTGTGTGGAACTTTGTTGTAAAAAGTTATACATTTCCCCATAAATGAGCCTCTAGTTTTTTGGAGTCTGTACGTTGGAACGGCAAGTTTATTTTTATTTCTTGTGTTTAACTGGTGAACATGGAAATTGGTTTCAAATGTATTATAATTCTTATAGACATAAATCAAATTTTCATAAATGTATTGTCCTGCTAAGGTCAATATATTAATTTCTCTAAATAAATCTCTTAGAGAATCCCTTGTTCGTAAATTATAAATAGCGCGAATTGCTCTTTTTTGAAGTACGAAAATACTGTCTATACTAGCAGCCGATCCCCACAGTAGTAGTCCATACGACATAACACTGTGAAAATAACTGAAGTAAATCAATCTTGCCGTTTCAACATTAGTAAGTTGTCTTATTTTTTTAACTGCATATGCCGCAGAACTAAGTCTGTTTGCCAAAGACTCAATATGTGGGTCCCATTGCAAACGTGAATCTAATGTAATGCCCAAAAATTTGGTACAATCAATGAATTCAATAATTTGATTATTCATTTTCACAATAGTAAGTGTGAATTTTAGTTTTAAATATTAGTTATTATCACTTTTATACTATTTGTACTGCATGTGGTGTTTACCTTTTATTAGCTATAGTGTTTAGGTTCTAATTTCATATGTACATGTAGTTAAGGTAGGATAAACACTGTACAATCGGGGAATGGCTAACGCCGATCCCGATTGTGTCTCTACGGAGGTAGAAGTATCTAGAGGGTTTTTAGCCGGTAGTGGGTCTTCTACCCGAGTCCTGCATATCCTCGGGGTGGCCTAGTCAGCTCAAGTCCCTTGTTGAATACCGTAAAAACTGTATTTTCCCTCTATTAAAAAAAAAGATAAACACTGTAGTTCTAGGTGAACCATATCAATAAAAAAAAAAAAAAAAGAAATAGTATCCACTTTCCTTACATGAAAATTTTATACATTTAGTTTTATTTGAGTTTAATGATAAGTTATTAATTGTGAACAAATGCAATACATTGGAAAGAGTACTATTTACAACGTCAGTATTTTCATTTCCTCTGTCAACCTTAAATATTAAAGAATATATATATCTGCAAATAGTACTGTATCGCACAGATTTTTAGTGAAGTGTGGGAGATCATTAGCATAACATTCGCATCCGTCTTGCGAATATGGACCCAAACATCAAAAATTGAATGTGAATATACAGCGTGTAATGCAACCGCTTCAGAAAAAGAAGAACAAAATTCTACTTGTATGATTGAATAACTTTCCCCCAAGGAACATATGTCCAAAGCAAATGTAAAGCTTGAATGGGAGCTTACTGTACATATGTTACTGTAGAAGTCCGTATATTGGTAAATCTTAGGTTTTACCGGTAAATCTTAGGCTTTGCCATAACATGAGTTGGTAAATGTAAGGATTTTATAGAGAATAGACGATATTTCGGGCTTTTACCATTACAATTTGGGTTATACAATATATAAATACTATCGTTCTAAGAGCAAATCTGATAGGCATAAATATCTACACTATAATAAGCTGCTAAAAAAGTGTATATTCAAAGCAAAAAGTATCACAAATCAAAAATATGTTACAAATAGTAAAAACAAATGCAAAGCAACATGGAATGTTATAAAGCAAGAGACGGGTAAAGCTTTCCATGGAACTAGCATAGACAAAATAATAAACGAGGGTAAAGAAATAATCAAACCTACAGAAATTGCTACGACATTTAATAATTACTTTATAAACAATACAAATAAGAAAAATGACAACTTAGAAATAACTACTAAAAATTATTTAGTAAATACTATTTTTATACAACCGATTGACGAATCTGACGTTAAGAAAATTATAGGACATTTAAAGAATTCAAAATCTGAAGGCTATGACAACATAAGTACGCAAATAATAAAGAGCTGTAAGGACGAAATATGTACAGTATTGACTTATCTCATAAATCTATCACTGACAACAGGTACTTTCCCAAATAAATTAAAAACGTCAATAATTAAGCCGCTTTATAAAAAAGGAGACAAATATAACATTAATAATTACAGGCCAATAACACTGATTTCGATATTTTCCAAAATATTTGAAAAAGTAATGCATGACCAGTTACTTTCCTTTTTTGGAAAGCATGACATCATAAAACGAAACCAATACGGATTCCAGAAAAATAAATCGACCACACATGCAACATTCAATCTAGTAAATGAGATCTTGCAAAACGTAAACAATAATTTTTTTACCACAGGTATGTTTCTGGATATGTCAAAGGCGTTTGACTTAGTCTCACATAAACAGCTACTTACCAAATTGGAACATTACGGAGTCCGAGGACCTGCACTAGAATGGTTAAAATCCTTTCTTGAAAATAGAACACAATATGTCGAGATAACGCAATTTAATAAAGAAGGCATAAAACAACATTACAAATCAGAACTAAAAATAAATAGGTTTGGTGTTCCCCAAGGAAGTATCCTCGCGCCACTGCTATTTCTAGTGACTATTAACGACCTTCCAAATGTTACAAAACATAAGATGACTTTATTTGCAGATGATGTCTCAGTCATTGTCACCTCTGATCAGCAACAAAATGTAGAACAACATAATAATGACATAACAAATACTTTAGGACAAATAATTAAATGGCTAGAACAAAATAACCTCAAAATAAATCTAAATAAAACACAAATAATGAATTTTAATAATTTCTTGACTAATATAATAAGTGTTAATTACGATGGACATATCTTAAATGATGCAGAAAAAGTTAGATTTCTAGGTATAGACATAAATTCAAAATTTGACTGGAAAGAACATATAGAAATGGTATGTGACAGGATAAATAGATTCTCGTTTGGACTATACAAGTTGACAAGAGTGGCAAATAAAAATACCGCTATTACTGCCTATTTTGCATACGTTGAATCAGTGCTTAGATATCCCCCTTTTTTTTTTTTCGGTGGGAAATGTATTACGCATACCCCGCGCTTGGGAAGGCGCGGGGTTATGTCGAACTCTCCGCGGCCCCTGGGGGCAGAGTGCCAGCCAGGAACCGCGGCCTACCGACTAAAACCCACCGATGCCCCTCACATACGCCTTGGCGCGAGCACGTCCATCATCGCCGTGTCCTCCTCATCAGAAGAAGACACGCCGAGGAAGGCCGCGTCGCTGCCGGACAAGGTCATGGGAACTCGAATGAACACATCCACTACCTCGTCGGCGCCTGCTCGCCTATGGCGAGCCCCTCTCACCTCCCCAAAAGGGGGAGGCCGGTGATCCCCCGGGGCATCCAGGGGATCAGCGACTGGCGGCAACCGATGCAATGCAGGACCCGGGCTTCCCAACCCAGGGCCCCGCTGGTTGCCGTCAGGAGGAAGAAGGCGGGCGTAATTCCGCCTCCTCCGCCCCGTCCTTCTACGGCGGCATGGATCGGCCGAGGTTCCTCCTCCCTGGCCCTCTCCGCCGACTCCTTCTGCTTCATCACATCCACGCAGAAGGAGTTTACCGCGTCCCACGTCCTCTCTCCCTCCAGCATGGCACAGACCACGTTCTGGAGGGAGAGGTCGTCGCCGATGACGGCGGTCAGCTCACGGCGCTCCGAGGAGAAGGCGGGGCACACCGCTAAGGTGTGCTGCGCGGTATCCTCTTCGGCGCCACAGTGGTGGCACTCGGGGGTCACTTCCCGTCCTATGCGGTGCAGATAGCGGCCAAAGCAACCATGGTTGCTAAGAATCTGCACCAAGTGGTACGAGAGCGACCCGTGGTGCCGGTTCGCCCATGTGGTGAGGAACGGGTGCATGGCCTCGACGGTCCTGGACAGAGTGTTCGAGACGGAGGCCGAACCCTTTAGCTCCTGGAGCTCCTCAAACCACAGGCGAAACGCCTCCACTGTGGCCTCCTCCAAGGCGGAGGCCCTCTCTCTCGGCGCCAAGCGCCGGTCGTCGTCTCTTGCGTTCATGCGGACGCGATAGGCGGCCGCCAAGACGTGGGACGTCAGCTCCCAAGGAGGAGTGCCAGCCAGGACACATGCCGCCGTGTGGGACACGGTGCGATAAGCCTTGATCGCCCTTAATGCCATGGCGCGCTGCGCCCTATGCAGGGACGCAATCGCGCGGGGGCCAACGGCGTCAGCCCACACTGGAGCCCCATATAAGGCCATGCTCCTTACTATGCCTGCGTATAATCGCCGGACGTTTGCGCTCGGGCCACCGATATTCGGGAGAAGACGCCCGAGCGCATCAGCAGCCGCTAGGAGGCGGGGTTCAAGGCGACGAAAGTGCTCGTCGAACCCCCACCTCCCGTCGATTACCAAGCCCAAGTATTTCAGGTGCCGCTGAAGCGGCACTCTAACGCCGGCCACCGTGATTACGGCGCCTGATGGAGCTCCTCTGCGAGGCCCGTGGAACAACAGGGCCTCGGTTTTGTGGAGCGCCACCTTAAGGCCGAGAGCCTCAATCCTCTCTACGACCAAAGTGGCAAACGCTGAGGCCAGTCGTAGGGTCTCCTCCAAGTCAGTCCCCCTCGCGGTGACAAGTGTGTCGTCCCCATAACAAAGAGGTTTCACACGAGGGGAGAGGGCAGCGCGAAGTACCCTGTCATACCCGACGTTCCAGAGTAGGGGTCCTAGAACAGACCCCTGTGGAACGCCGCGAGACATGGGATGACGGCTAGCCACATCACCTTGGGCGATGAAAACAACCTCCCGCAGCTCCAGATAACTGGTAAGGACGCGCAACAAATAATGAGGCACCCCGTGGTATCGGAGTGCCTCTAGGATGGTATTAAAGGGGAGGCTATTAAAGGCATTGGCGATGTCTAAAGACACCGCCAGCACCCTCTCCCCCTTTTCGTTGGCGTCGCTCACAAGCGCCCTCAAATCCGTGAGGGCCTCAACTGTGGAACGCCCCACACGAAAGCCAAACTGGGCTTGGGACAAGTTCGGCCCCACCTCAGACATGTGCTGGATGAGTCGGGAGGCAACAAGCCTCTCGAAAACCTTACCGACCTCATCCAGCAGCACTATCGGCCTGTAACCGGACGGGTCGTCCGCAGGCCGGTTCTCCTTTCGCAGGAGGCATAGCATGCCATCTTTCCATGGCTTGGGGAACTGCCCGGTGCGGAGACACGCATCGAACAGCTCCCGAAGGTGGTCACCCAGGTGGTTGACGGCGAGTCCCAAGACTTTGCCCGGGACTCCATCTGGGCCAGGGGCAGTACGCTTGCCCCTTAAACGAGAGACAGCCTCACCAAATTCATCCTCACCAATGGTAGGAGGGTCGCTTTCGTGATAGGCCACGTTTGCCTCGAGCGGCGGGGCCATGCTCGGCGGGGAAAAGCGCTCAATCGGCGGGAACAACTCCTGGACCACCGTACGCAGAAGAGCGGGGTCCATCGTCTCCGTGAGGGGGGCACCACGCGATCGCAGCTGGTTGCGTGCGGTTTTATAAGGCCGCCCCCACGGATCCTCATTAAGGCCCTGCAACATCTCCTCCCTAGCCACCTCCTTGGAACGGGAGATGGCCGTTTGCAGGGCCTTCTTGAACTCCCTGTACTGCTCGTACAGGTGGTCCTCCTCCTGTGAATTCCGAACGTGCCGTCTCCGGTAACGGGTGTAAGCCCGCCGGGCTGCAGTGCAGGCTGTGCGCAGGTCTGCCAGGTCCTGAGACCACCAATAGACCGCCTGACGGTCCTTCGGAGGGTACGATCGCGGCATGGAAGCCTCGCACACCTCCGTGAGGGCCTCTCGGAACCGGGAGGCACCCTCGTCCACGTTGAGACCGTCCATTGGCCGCAGGCACCAGCCCTGCACTATGGCCGCCTCCTCCGCCAACTCTCTGTCGAGTCGGGCCAGGGCCCATCGTGGGGCACGATCACCTCCTCGAGGGGCTTGTGAGGCCGGGGAGCGCTGGGTGGGAATCTCAAATCGGATATAGCGATGATCCGAGAGACTCTCCACCTGCGTCATCACCCGCCAGTCCCTGACTCTGCGCGCGAGGGCGGGGGTCGCGAACGTAACGTCGACGATCGACCCGCCCTGTTGGCGCACGCAGGTGTGGGTAGCCCCCTGATTCAGCAGGGAAAGGCCAGATGTGACCGCCCAACTTTCCACAGTGTGGCCGCGAGCGTTGGTCGCGGGATTACCCCACACGACAGACTTCGCGTTCAGGTCCCCGAGGAGAACCTGACGCGGTGCAGCCCGTCTCACGGCGGCCCCAACGGCCACGAGGAAGACCTCAAATTCGGCCAAAGGTTTGTTGGGGGAAAAGTACACCCCGATCAGTGTGACCCTCTCCCAATTGACCACGACGTAGCCAGCACCTCTCTCGACCACAGAGAGAGGCTGCTTCCAGGCGCCGGACGCACGACAACGGCCACGGAGCCGTCCCGGTCTCCAGCCCAGTTGGGCCGGTCGGGGACGAAATACGGCTCCGCAGCTACACCCACATCGACAGACCACTCCGCCAGAACTTGCATCAGCAAGTCTTGAGTCCTGGCGCAGTGGTTCAAGTTCCCTTGGAGGAAGCTGTAATGACGACCTAAATCCATCAAGTCTCCATTACAGCTCCCTCCTGATCCTCACTCGGACGCACAGCCCTCCGAACTCCGGGTGCTTCCCTCTCACTTGGGGGGCCTTGCACTTGCTGCCCCCCAATAGGTGACCGGCCGGCCTCTTCGCAGAGGCGCACACAATGCAGCGTGGCTCTGCGCTGCACGTTGAGCCTTTGTGGCCGGTCTCGCCGCACCTGAAGCAAAGCCCGCTCCGGTCCACCTCGGAGGGGCAAAGCTGGCGGGTGTGACCCGATCCCAGGCACTTAAAACAGCGCAAGGGTCGGGCCTCTAACGCCTTGATCTGGACCGAACTCCATCCTATGAGGAGCCGGCCCTGTACCACCGATTTGGCGGCAGTAACGGGGCACTGCACGATCGCAGTGCCCAGGCCACCTGATCCGACGCGAATATCGCTGACCTTAACGAGGTCAGCGCTGCAGCCGCCCTTACTTGCAACAGCGGCCGCCACCTCTTCTTTTTGTACGGAGTCGTCCAGCCCCGAGACCCTTAGGTCAACACGTTTGGTGGGCCGGACGACTTTGGCGACCCCGGCGAGAGCCTCCTGGAGCTTGGTTGCCAGGAGGTCTGCTTTTTCGCCCGCTTGGGCGCCGGGGATCTCAATGATCCGTGCGCCGGCCGCCGTATGACGGCACGTCATCTTTGTTATGTCGAGCTCGGAGACATTGATAGTCTGACGAGCTCGACTTAATACCTCGCCGTAGGTGGTGCCCTTCTCCACGGCGGCAGGGTCTAAAGTGACGATCACCGCGGCAGATTTTGGGGGCACCAGCTTGGGAGCCGCAGGCTTAGACTTCGCCTTGGGCTTGGGTTTGGCGGCGGAGGTGGTGGCGGCGACAGGTGGACGTGCCGACTTTGTCTTGATGGCGTTCGCGTAGCCAGCCTCTGGCTGGGCTGCTGGCTGCTTCGATTGGCCGCTCCGTTTCGCCCTCTTGTGCCTTCTGCGCCTCTGGTTATTGGACTCCACCGTGGTCCATTCCTCCTCGACCGGGGGTTGAGCTGCCTTTGTGGCAGGCGCCCGGGAGGTGGATGGGGTCGACGGTGCAGCCGACGATTTCTTCACCTGCTGGCCCTTAGTGGCTTTGCCCTTGCCAGCAGGTTTCGGGTCGACTGGAGGATCAGTCGGCTTGTCCCCTCGGGGTGGTATCTTCGCCGGATTCGAGGGCGCGCGAACAGACGACTTGTCTGCCGCGAGAGGAGGCCTCAACCTCTTCTCGGGAAGAAGGCGCTCCTGTATGCCCTCGAAGCGAGCATTGATCATATTCCCTATCGACCTGATGATCTTTGCCTCAAATGCCTCCAAGGCTGGGTCGATCGGGATTGCCGTCTCTGTTGGGCCGGCAGATGGGCGAGCTCGCTTAGCGAGCTTCACAGGCTTGGTGGGCCTCGCAGGCTTGGGAGGCTCGGCGGGAAGCGGGGAAGGAAGAACGATCTCCACATCTGCCTCCGGCTCGGCCACATCCATGTGATCGTCATCATTAGTCGGGGGATCAACCCGTCGGGGTTCCCTACGGCTTGCCTTGACGGCGTCCAGCTCCACCCTGAGGTCCGCCATCATGCGCCTCATCTCGACCATCTCTTTCTTAAGGGCCTCGTTCTCGGCTCTTAATTTTCGTGTGTCTTCGGAGATCGTCTTCCGGGACACTTCGTCGAAACAATCTTGTATCGAAGCCGCCGCTTTTTTTAGGGACTTCTGGAAAGTCCCCTTCAATTGCGACGACTTCTTCGCCACGTCAAGTATTATGCCGCATTCTGACCGGACCATCTCCTCGATATCGAGGGCGGTCGTGCCGGTCGGGGCGGCTGTCCCGTCCCTAGCGTAAGCTCGATTCGCATTAGAACGAGCACGAGTCTCGTAGACTTTCTTCTCCGCCTCGGCAGGCTCTTTGTCTAGGCGGAGTTCCAGCTCCTGACGCTCTGTCTCGACCAGTTCCCGTTTGGCTTTAGCGAGCCCAACGTACTCCCCTGTCGTAGGGGGGCGTCCACGACCACGCCCGCGCCCTTTGCCGGAGGAGACCGGTTTTTCTGTCTCTCTACAGCGAGACTCAGATGGAACGTCGGTATCAGAACCGGGAGCTAATTCCACTGAGTTTCGCTTCTTCTGCTTTTTCTTCCGGCGCCGCGAGGTGTTCGACGCTGCTTCGGAAGGATCCTCAGTCGTTAAGATCGACTCCGTGACCGAAATGACGGATTGAGCCGATCTGGAGGACGAGTCGGACTCGTCCGCCTGCCTCTTACGGGACTGAGACGCAACTGCCGTCTCAGTTTCCTTACGTCTAGTTCCTAATTCTAGACCTACACTATTTTTCTTACAACTATGTACACTATTTACAGACTTAGATGCCGAGCCAGACCGCGATCGCGCGGCTCTAGGCATATTCTCAGCACTCCCATGACGGAGCGCTGCACCTCCGGAATTATTTACAAAAGTATCTACAACAATATTTACAGTATCTACAATATCATTATTTACATTATTAACACTGCCACTCGCCTCGGTTGCATTGTCGACCACCGCCCCGGACAACGGTGGAAGCCCGCTCCCAACGGGTTCGCATAAAATGTTAGTCGCAATTAAAGAAGATGTGGATCGCGGGTCGCACGGCACCAAATACCCCCGGCTGCCTGCAGCCACCTTCCGTGGTCCTACAGGGGGGACTGATACCCCTTGGTGTATAAGTTTTTGATCCTCGCAATCCATGATGTTGCTTTGTAGGGTGAGCTCCCTGGGGTGGCCGTTCGTGACTGGATACCCTCCAGCCATTCATCCCATCGGCACGGACCAGACCTTAGGATTGGGGTGATTTTTTATAGTGGTTGTCTACCACGCGGCCCGACGCTCAATGCGCCGGACCCCCGTCTCCGCTCAATGCGGCCTACGGGTTGCCCGACGGCGGACTGGATCCACCGCCGCGCGAGTGGGCCGAGGCCCGAAGCGACACACTTCACAAAACGCGCAAAGCGCCATGGCGAACAAAACGCCCCCACACTGCCACTAAGAAGCGGCCGCCAGACTGAGTCCAGCCATACCACGACCCAAGGTGGGTCACCAGGTGACAATTCAATCCCCTTCTCAAACAAGAAGGGGAGACTTCACCACACACCGCCACAGCGGTTGGCCACTGGAAGTGGCCCGCGGGGTTGAACCCGGCCATACCACGCCCCCCTCCACGGGGGCAGCTGTCAGATTCTTAGCCCGCGGCAGACTTCTGCCGGGTTGCCCAGGGTGCACCACGAGGAGGTGATCTGACCGTCGCACCCCGCTTAGATATGGCCTAATAATTTGGGGAAATGGCACAAATATTCATGATGCCTTTGTTGCTCAAAAAAGGTGTATCAGAGCTATAGTCCACATAGCCTCTGATGTGTCATGTAAACCTTTCTTTAGGACATTGATCATATTACCATTGCCATGTCTTTACATTCTTGAGATAAGCAAGTTCGTCAAACAAAACATAGGCTTGTTTACGAAATTAAATAATGTCACAAATAGAAATCTGAGAAATCCAAACAAACTTGTGCTTGAAACGGTTACAAAAACCAAACGCTTCCTCAAAAACAGCCATGCAATGTGTATTAAAATTTTTAATAAAATACCTGAAAACTTGAAACAATTACCTTTAACTGTGTTTGCCAGACATTTACGTAAATGGCTCTTACAGAAAACCTTTTACTCGGTTGAGGAATTCCTAGCACACAAGTAGAACATGGATTAATCTAAATTAAATTAAGTAAAATTAAAATGATTTGAAATTTAAATTAAATTGAATTAATTAAATAAAATATTGAATTTAACTGAAATAAATGAAATGACAGTTGAATTAAAATGAATTACTTAATATGAAATAAATTATATTGAATTAAATTAGATTAAGTAGGATATTAATTTCATTCTAAATAGAGCGACTGGCTTGAGATTGAATTAAACAAGCTAATTTAATAACTTTTAATAAATAAATATAGTTATGGACTTAATCAAATTAGATACATTAAATAAACAAGTTAAATTATATGAAACATAAATAATAAATAAAACATTTTATTCGGTTACGGAATTCCTAGCACACAAGTAGAACATGGATTAAATATATATATATATATTTGGGTATGCTATATGTATTATACTATATTTCTGTTTATTATGTATTTTTATTGTAGTTTTTGTAGTGAAGTTTTTATTGCTTTGGTGCTTCGGTGTTACCTACAATTTTAATCTCTCCAATACGTTCACAGGTTGGCTGGAAGAGATCTCTCTAAGAGATAAGTCCACCTTTGCTCACTATTGTTTGTTTTAATGTTTTGAACCGTTTTTCTATGCAATAAAGAGTATTATTATTATTATTATAATCTAAATTAAATTAGGTAAAATTAAAGTGATTTCAAATTTAAATTAAATTAAATTGAATTGAATTAATGAAATAAAATATTGCAATTAACTAAAATGAATGAAATGACAGTTGAATTAAAATGAATTACCTAATATGAAATAAATTATATTGAATTAAATTAGATATAGGTAAGTAGTATATAAATTTCAATCTAATTAGAGCAACTTGGTTTGAGATTGAATAAAACAAGCTAAATTAACCACTTTAAATATATATAGTTATGGACTTAATAAAATTAGATAAATTAAATTAACAAGTTAAATTATATGAAACACAAATAATTAATAACATTATTATAATGCTAATTGCGACTCTTTATAATCGATGGGTCACTGATTTTATAAAACCTCTTACATTTGCATGCTGATATTGTTATCTGCTAAATAGGTTAGAACTAATTATATGCTTAAGAACGCAATGTACCCTGTTTATAGCAAATAAATGATTTGATTTGATTTGATTTGATATACTAGGATTTACCGATGACGGTTGGTAAATGTTGGTTTTGGGAATTTCTTAACAGTGTGCTTATATTAATTCTTAAATCTTGTAATATTCAATGTACTACACGAAAACAAGATCATGATTCACATCATGTACGAAAATATCAAAACTACTAAGGGGTATAGTATTATGTACAATCCTTAAACACAATCTAAAGGCGATATTGCGCTATCATTGCAATTTCGTAGACAAGTTGTGCGATATAAAACGTATCAGTCCTGACTTTATTGGCTATCAATGATAATTATAATATTACAACATTGCATGAGCTTGAATGATACAACAGTCTTTAATATAACATTGTTAAAATTAGATAAAATAAAGCTTAGATGTATTATTGTTTTGTTATTAATCCATGTAATCCTTAACAATGTTACTGCCGAATGTTGCCTAATGTTAGTCATGATTTAAATGTTTGATAATGTTAAAGATGTTTTAAGTTAATATTAGTTTTACTACAAAACCATTGTCTAACAGCTGTCTAAAGTTAGTGTTAAACCACCATAAGAATTTAAACCTGATGCTGTTACTATCTTCTGTGCCCATTTGCATTTTGACCACTTGCGACTCGTCTGTAATTTTGCGATTTTGACCTCTGCTGGCACTTATCGAAATCAATTTTTTTATACAACTGTCTTAGTCAACAAGCTGACTACCTTCCTTATGGTAAGTAGATAGTCGCCAATAGAATTTATGAGTCTAGTAAGATTAGCATATCTGCAACCCCTTACCCCTTTTAGCATTGTGTAGCCATCTTGTGACAGAAGAGCCATAGCCTGTCCAACCAAAGCACAGCAATGCAAGTACCGGTTGCTTTGCAGAAAAAATGAGTAAATTTTGAACTCACTTGACTCAGTGTTGCCTTTCTTCGGTCGCAACACAAATGAAATAGTATCAAGTTAAATAGATAGATAGGTACATAATTGCTAATGAAGCCAAAGCCACACGCTAACTTTTCCGCAGTCGTTCCGCAGAAAAAATGTCTGGAAATGACATTAGCTTGCGACAACCGCACGCTATTTTTTCCGCAGCTGATGTCATCTCCATACATTTTTTCTGAGGAACGACTGCGAAAAAGTTAGCGTGTGGCATTTGTCTTGGGGGGCTGGGGCCTTATTCTGCTAGCGTTAACGCATTTGTGGCTTGTCACTAAACACTTCAATAACATCTCTTTTTGAGGCAGCTATTGTTGGTTAACCGATTTCTGAAATATTTGTCTCTATAGACTTTTAAAAAAATTGTTGTAGTGCAAACATAAATTTTAAAGTGACAAAAGCAGTTTTAGTAAAACGCTATTAAGTTTTAGATTATTATGATTAGCAAAATAACCGATTTCTGATATATTTGTCAATATAGACTTTAAAAATTGTAGTACGAATATAAATTTTAAAGTGACAAAAGCAGTTTTATTGAAACACTAGACACACACACACTAATTTTAGATTATTATGATTAGCGGAATCAGGTCCCAGTTCTTAATATTAAAAAGGGCAAAGACGACACGGTTAGCGCAGAGGTTGAGTGCCTACTGCGCAACGGGTCGCGGGTTCGATTCCCGTTCCCGTACGGGACAAATATTTTGTATGGCCTACATTAATATGTTCCGGTCTGGGCGTATATGCATGTGATATTCTATGTTTGTAACTGCACCCACGACACAGGAGAAAATCCTAGTGTGGGGCGACGTTTATAAAAAAATAATAAAAACCTTTTAAAGGTGGTCTTATCGCTAGAAGCGATTTCTTCCAGATGACCTGTGATCTTGAAAACTTTGAATAAATAAAACACATAAACAAAAAAATAAAAAGTTCCCCAAGTGAAAAAATATACAAAAAATAGAAAAATGAAACAAATACACAAAAAAGAATTAAAAGTTCCGCTTCAATTCTAAAACTTTCTATTCACGGAGCGTTTATTTTAAATCACCTCCAGCTGGAAGTGTACGACGCGCGCATGAAGTCGTTCGGCCTCCACTCGCTGGTGGTGGACGGGCACGACGTGTCGGAGCTGGTGAAGGCGCTCGGCGAGGCGGCCGCCGCCGAGGGCAGGCCCACCGCCATCGTCGCCAAGACCTTCAAGGGCAGGGGCTTCCCGGGGATAGAGGACCTGGAGAACTGGCACGGGAAGGCTCTGGGCGCTGAGGGGGAGAAGATCATCAAGGTAGGCCGTTTGACTGCAACTGTTGTCCGTTTTTTTTTGTGTTTGTAAAAGAAACGAGTACTGTACTGAGCATGCCTCTAGCACATTTCCAGTATTGACAGAGTGAGATAGGTCATTATTAGGGGCGGGGTCAGCCCATGTTCTTGTTTTGAAATTGTTAAGGCCCGTTCTTATTGAATACTTATTAATGATTTTAATTGGTAGCAATTTTTTCTGCCCAGTATAGTCAAATGTGATATTATAATGACATATTTTCATAAATATATAACAATAAAACAATATTGGATATAATAAGTATAATAAGAACTTATAAATCAAATAATTATTACGTAATTCTACGGGAGACATATCAGCCATGACTCACGCACAAGCAATATCTTCTGGTTCACTCACTTATGGCTAATTTACACTTTGTTAACTAGCAACTGCGAATGCGAAGTGACAACTTAACAGCATAATTGTTAAGTGCGAAGAAAGTGTTCACACAGTGTATAGTATATGTTTCTTGCAAGTCCATTTATATACTATGCACTTATCAAACCGATGCTGTTTACTGCGAGTGCGGGGAGTGCGCAGGTGGGTGGGGTGTCTACTTAACAGTAAAATTTAGAGCTCGCTTCTAATCAGTTTACTTCACACCTGCACTTCGCACTCGCACTTAACACTTAACAGTGTGGCCGTTTACACGTTGTTTTTACCAGGGACCGGACCCGGTTACCGTTATAGCCGGTAACCTTAGGGTTTTGATGGGGTATTTTATAATGCTGGGTTTTTAAACCCTTTGCCTTACGGTAAGCTTTCAAACGGCTTACCGGTTTACACATTAATCCCTTCGATTGAATTAATTCGGGTTACCGCTAACCAATATCAAAACCCCCCCAAATGGGTTACCGTTCTAAACGCTGATTAATTTGTAAAATTATTTTAGACCTTAGGTATATCGCGTGTAGATTGCTTTTGCACCGCATATTTGCCGAAGGTCGCGACCGAACTCTGGCGTTATTGCGCCCGCAGTGCTATTTCAATCGCTCGGTGTGCGTGAGGGAAAGGGTTACCCTAACCCGAACAGTAAGCGGTTAAGCGCATAAACACTAAAAACCTTTGAGATTAGGTAAGCGGTAAATTATTGTTGTGGGTGGTAACCCCTATTTTACGGGTTATCGTTATTGTTGGGAAACCTGTTGAACGGCTTACCGAGCCCACTGGGTTACCATACGAATGGGTTACCCTTTCGAAGGGCTTAAGCAAATGAACGGGTTTTCCGGTCCCTGGTTTTTACTTGTGACTGCACTTCGCACTCGCACTTGCTACTTAACAAAGTGTAAACTAGCCTTTAAACCAGGGACCGGACCCGGTTACCGTTATAGCCGGTAACCTTAGGGTTTTGATGGGGTATTTTATAATGCTGAGTTTTTAAACCCTTTGCCTTACGGTAAGCTTTCAAACGGCTTACCGGTTTACACATTAATCCCTTCGATTGAATTAATTCGGGTTACCGCTAACCGATATCAAAAACCCCCCCAAATGGGTTACCGTTCTAAACGCTGATTAATTTGTAAAAAATATTTTAGACCTTAGGTATATCGCGTGTAGATTGCTTTTGCACCGCATATTTGCCGAAGGTCGCGACCGAAGTCTGGCGTTATTGCGCCCGCAGTGCTATTTCAATCGCTCGGTGTGCGTGAGGGAAAGGGTTACCCTAACCCGAACAGTAAGCGGTTAAGCGCATAAACACTAAAAACCTTTAAGATTAGGTAAGCGGTAAATTATTGTTGTGGGTGGTAACCCCTATTTTACGGGTTATCGTTATTGTTGGGAAACCTGTTGAACGGCTTACCGAGCCCACTGGGTTACCATACGAATGGGTTACCCTTTCGAACGGCTTAAGCAAATGAACGGGTTTTCCGGTCCCTGCTTTAAACACGTGTGACGCTCAGGTAATGGGGTGACTAAACTTAGTTTGCATTGCATGGCACTGGAGCGTTGGTGTAAAACGGACTTTATGTTAATTAGGACCAATAGCAACGCAATTAAAATTTTCGTACTATAGTACATGTGGTCCCTGTAAGATTTGTGGATCTACAGGAGCGCGTTCAGAGCCTCTGGGTGTAGTTGTCCAGTTGTTTTTTAACTCGCTCAGAGGCGTTGAACGGATTGCAGCAACCAAATCTTTTATCTCCCTCTTTCACATGAATTTTTATTACTCTCTTTCTATCCAATGACATGTAAGATTATGGCCCTCAATATCATCCAATCACGTAACAGTACTTCAGTAATAAACGTCAGAGCGTTTTACAACCATCAAATTCGATGGTTGTTCGGTTGTAACTCGCTCTAACACTTTAAGCGGTAGGGACCCGTGTCTGAATAGTAATCGACTTTTATATGGACCAGGGTTCTAATAGCCACCCTTTTATTTAATCTATGGTTATATGAAGATCTCCGTAAATTATCGGATTTTATTATTTGATTATTTTTAATTGATCATCAGTTACAAACTGTCGAATTGCCCCAGTAGGAATTATTAGGACTTCGAACAAAATGAGAATATGAGCATCAGCTTTTTATTTGAAGTGTGGGAGACCCCGTTATCACATTTCACAATACTGATGCTGACAGCAAAACGTTTGTTGTACTCACGCGACCGCCGTCGGACGACGTGGGCAGTAGCATTCACACATTTCAGAATATAGTTCTTATTTTAGAACTCCATAAAGAGAAACAGAATTTTGTTTATTGGTTTCCGCTCGCGACTTCGTGCGCTTTATTTTTGTTTTCCCGTGGGAATTTTATTTTTTCCCGTGGGAAAATGACCCTATGTCCTTCCCCTGGTCTCGAACTATCCCTATACCAACTTTCATCAAAATCGGTTTGGTAGTTTCGAAGCCTATTCAATACAAACAAACAAACAATCAAATCTTTCCTCTTTATAATATTAGTATAAACTAGCTGTGCCCGGGAACTGTTCGCTTATATTTTTTGAATGGGGATTTCTCAACCTACCAAGGGAACTTTAAAATATCCTCCCTTAGTGGACGCCTACATAAGCCAATTAATCTTTGTACCGAATTTCATGTTTCTAGCTCCAGTAGTTGGACTCCACGTTGATACCTCAGTCAGTCAGCCACAAAAGTCTTCTATAAATACACAACTATTTGGTTAATAGCCTTGATAAATATGTGAAGCCCGCTCTGCTAAAGCTGTTACAAAATTTGCCTTTTAAAGTCCCAATATTCTTAGGGCTTGATTGATTTACGGTGCCCATACAACATTCTTATATTTTACTATCATAAAAGTAAACGGCTCAGCCCAGAACAACAGTAAGCTTTTAAATAATACCAAAACAGTACCTTAACAGTTTACTCGGGAGGAAAATATTTAACGATCTTTTATTCTTCCTGTACAGCACCTGCAAACTTTGATCAAGAATGACACAATCACCCTCAAGGCGTCCCCACCTCTCGCCGAGGCGCCCAAGGTGCACATCAGCGACGTCACTCTATCTTCTCCCCCCTCCTACACCCCCTCGGACCTAGTGGCCACGCGTCTCGCCTACGGAACAGCTCTCAAGAAGATCGCCGACACCAATATGCGGTAAGAATATTATGTAGTTCATTAGCTGCTGTATTCACAATTTTTTTATATTGGGTGATCCATGATTTACTCATTAATTTACTCAATAACATATTATATTTTACACATAATAAGCTATTTTGAAATTGGAAAGTGGTAATTATTTTTCAATGAGGTATTTTCCTAAGGATGACACTTAGAGGGAGTTTCAAAATTATGTCAATGCCACATTCCATGGTTCTTCATAAAGAATTCAATACAATTCCATAGATTATAAAACAGTAAATTATATCAGTGATAATCTATGGTATGTTATACAATACTGTTTATAAACTATGGAAAGTGGTATTCAATTCAAAGCGCTATCCATGAACAGGCTTGAAATACTTCCAAGCTTAAGATAGATTGTAAGCATCAGTTTTTTTATTTGGAGTGTGTGTTTATGAGCACATTTCATAATATTGATGCTGACAGTAATATGTTTGTCGTACTCACGCGAACGCCGTCGGACGACGTGGGCAGTAGCATTCATACATTTCACTACATAATATTTTCCCCCTGATTCTCTTTCCAAAGTCCGAAAAAGCATAATTTACCGCCAGACTTGAGGTCTTAGGTACCTACTTAGATTATACATTTCATAGTTGCGATATTATGTTTTACGAAAAGGAAATATTACAAATTTCTTTTTCTCCCTTGTGCAGCGTCATCGCTTTGGACGGCGACACAAAGAACTCGACATTCAGCGACAAACTGCGCAACGCGTACCCTGAAAGGTAAAATTCTCATGTTCACGATCCATAATTACATTACACATTCGATTTTACTTTTTCGCTTTTAAATTTTTCTAGAGATAGCAACAAAATAATAACTGAATCCGCGATGTTACAATCAAACTTCGAGCCTGTGCCGCTTCTAGGTTTGGCTAGTTGAACCTCAGCAATACTAGTTGTGACAATGTGTGTATTTATTCCTCCCGGTCACAGGTACATCGAGTGCTTCATCGCCGAACAGAATTTGGTGGGCGTCGCCACGGGCGCCGCTTGCAGGGACCGCGCTGTCGTGTTCGCCTCCACATTCGCCGCCTTCTTCACCAGAACCTTCGACCAGGTCAGACCAGAGTGTTTTGATACCTTTTTACACAAGTCAATCTATCTCCATACCAAATTGCATCTAAATCGGTTCAGCGGTTATTGATTCCGCATGCAAACTTCCACCCCCCTTTTCTCCCCCTTAAGGGGTGATTTCTGCGAAAAAACTATCCTTTGTCCGTCTCCTGGTTCTAAGCTACCTACCCACCAATTTTCAGCCAAATCGGTTCAGCCGTTCTTGAGTTATAAATAGTGGAACTAACTCTACTTTCTTTTATATATATATAGATATATACATCTGGCGTAGTAAATTTTTTATCTAAGTGACTACCACAGATGAGATAAAAGTTGTCACTACTAACATTTACTAGACATTGTAATAAATGGATATTGTTTTATACACAGACAAAATGGCGTCAAATCTACAGGGTTACTTTTTATCACCCCGGAAAATATAAGGGAATATATAATATAAAAAATAACTCACCTATTTAACTTTATATTAATTTAAAAAAAATACTGCACTAGTATAGTGGAGTATTTTTTGAGATTTTTTTTATTATATTTATTTCATTTTTTTGTTTTTTATGATAAAAAAGACTCTGGTTGTGTGTTCGGTAACATAGTAGGTACCCATTAATGTCACTGTCCAAATGCAAATACCGTTTCTTCACAACTGTCAAGCAGCGCTGTAAGACATGACGTTTTTTTATTTATTTAATTAAATAATTACACCATAATTACAAGGTACATTCCAATTCAATAGTGAACTCAGTTTATTTTTATAATATATTGCTTTGTTTCCAATGAGGGATGCAAACAGACAAAAGATGCAATCCCGGTACCATCCAAGAAGCTTGCCCGATCCCTCATCAGACTAAAGAGAGACAAAATCCGAAAAGTTATAGCTACTATAACCGGACACTGTTTACTAAACAAACACCTATTCACAATAGGGGTGACAGACAGCCCTCTATGCAGAGGGTGCATGAAGGCAGAAGAAACGCCACAGCACGTCCTTTTGGAATGCACAAGCGTGGCCGATCAACGGGCAAAACTTCTCCACTCCCCGGCATCTATGCCGGAAGCATGCAGCAGCCCACAGAGGCTGCTGGCGTTCTGGGGAGACCTGGGATGGATGGAGTAGGGTGGAAGCAAACGTAGATTAGGACGCACAATGGCCCAATCATGAGGCTAAGTGCGTAAGAGCCCAGCCAAACTAACTAACTAACTATATTGCTTTGTTTCATCTCCAGATCCGCATGGGTGCCATCAGCCAGTCGAACATCAACCTCGCCGGCTCTCACTGTGGAGTCAGCATCGGCGAGGACGGTCCCTCTCAGATGGGCTTGGAAGATTTGGCATTGTTCCGTGCAGTGCCCACTGCTACGGTCTTCTATCCATCGTCAGTATAATATTTTTTTTATTCTTTTTAAATGTGCAGTCATATAAATAAACTGCCGTTCCAACGCACAGGCTCCAAAAACTAATGGCTAATTTATGGGGAAATGTATTACTTTAACGAAGTTCCACTGATTTGCCTTTTAATACGTTTGAAGAGCATGTAAAAAAGAGTAATATAAAGTCAACGATTATTTGCATGATTCCAATGCTTAATTTATAGACTCATAATGTAAATAAATGTTATTGTGTATTACTATGTTTAAAAAATATTATTTTTGTATAGTAACAACATATTTTAGTATAATTGTCGTTACTTCTGATTCTAGTGCCAATTCTTATCAGTTAAAAGATGCCCTGAATGGGTGCTAGGCTAAATTATGATTTCAATTCAAAAGAGCTTTCTATTAAGTCATATTCGAATAAAGATTATTTTAATAAATAACTGTAAGCTGACTCGAGCTCTTTACACACGAAAAAAGCCTCACAGACGCAGAAGCTGGCGCTTTCTGTTGGATAACATGCAGTAGTTATTGAGTTATACCTAGAAGCTTCGCCAAACAAGAAGTGTTTGTCGAATTGATTGCCAGCGTCGAAAAACTATTTGGCGCAGCGCTAAAATGATCGCAAATTTTTTTGTTGTCTAATAAATGACACTATTAAAACATTAATAGCTTAAAGAGTATAGTTATCTCGCAGGAGTCGCTATAAAAATATGGCCGCCGTTGATATGCAGGCGTTAAGGGTGTTAACACACCAATCGATCTCTCTATCGATGCTATCGATCGACTTTGACATACGTTGATCGATCCCAACTGCTGATTCAAAGACGTCGACGAACCTGCCCTGCGAGCATGGACTTGTCGATCGACATAATCTGTCCTTTTCACTCCTTAGTAATCTGTCTGTCAAATTTATCGATTTTTGTCGATTTTAGCTGTCAAATTTTGTTTATCGAGAGTTCTATACTCGCAGGGCTGTTGCATTTTCATTGACGCTTACGTTATTTCGAACAGTGATGCTGTATCGACGGAGCGATCGGTGGAGCTGGCTGCCAACACCAAGGGCATCTGCTACATCCGCACCTCCAGGCCCAACACTCCGATCATATACCCCAACGATGAAGTCTTCAAGGTAACTATAATTGCGTTTGAACAATATTATTCAGGGGAAATAAGTGTAGCATTTTGTAGATTCCATAGAGATAGACATTAATTTTGAACAAAAAAAATTGGAAAATGTGTGTTCTCTCTCACCCTAACATAGGGTAGGCTCGAGCCCCTCGGTGGGGACGTATATGACCTGTGATGATGATGCGTTCTCCAATACGCACTTCTAAATTCTAATAAACTAATAAAGAACCATATTAGTTAACATTTTGCACCACAGAGACACCTGGAACCAATTGAAAGTGGGACATTTTAAATGCACATCTGTTCGTGCCTTGATCTTGCTTGCACAAACACTTTGATAGATACTTGATAAAAAAGAAGAAAACTTGATTTAAGAACGATGTTTATTTGCACGTGGTAACAGCGGTAATGTATAACTTGATATGATATGTGCGCTTGGCCGCACGACTACTTGCTAACGATGCTAACAGGTAAGTGAAATACAAATAAATTTAATTATAGAAAATGCTGATTCCGTAAAATGTACGGTGGCGAACCGTACAACATCAAAGAAATTATCATCCATCAATTTACATAGGAGCGTACATAAGATTTATTCCACCGCAAAGCATAAATATTTTTTTCACAAAATGCATTGCTCGATATGATAATACTCTAAAGTTCAGATCTGGAAGTGGAATAAAAAAGAAGTTAAACTTAGGTGAATTGATCGAAAGGTTAGGTTAGAACTCCCCTTGGCGATAGCCTGACCAATCAGGTCGGGCTAACCCGGGCGAGTGAGGTGTTGTCGCATGGTGGACCCTACTACACTAGATTAGAACTGCGACCACATCGTCAGAACCGAATTCTATCTATTTCACTTGCAAGAAGTTATTTTATAACTCACAATTTAACTACCCTCATTTTGTAAAATCGCAAACAAACTGGTGTTTCATTTAAGGTTACTGTGCGCTGGCTATTTTAAGATAACCATGCATTCATGTAGCGATGTGTCACAAGTTTAAATTGTTGCTAAAATAATAATATTTTGGGGTAACTTTCGTTTTATTATACAATAGGAAGCTTTTTTATTTGCAGTTAAATACCACCCGTTAAAAATGGTGCTGTGTACAATTATTTCGGTGGTTCAAATTATTCGCATTTGATCTGCCATCGTAAACACTGTACAAAAAGAATATATAAATAGATATTTATTTTCGATCTGTAGGTGGGCCAAGCCAAGGTAGTCCGCGAGTCAGCGAAGGACAAGGTCCTCCTGATCGGCGCCGGAGTCACGCTCCACGAGGCGGTCACCGCCGCGAAAAAGCTCAAGGAGGAAGGTAAAATGCACTTTATCACCCATTATTATATAAAAAATAAAAAAAGATATAAAAAAATAAAAAAAAACGAAATAAAAAATTGAAAAAAAATCTCAAATAATGCTGCCTTCAACGTCTCAACTAATGCAGCATTTTTTGAATTTTTTAGAAAATTAATATAAAATTAAGTAAGGGAGTTATTTTTTTTAAACATATTTAAATCATTCTAATACCATGTCGTGAAGCGTCCCTTAAATTTTCCAGGGTGATAAAAAAATTACCGTGTATAAGCCGATTACACAACATTCGTAAGACAAGTAGTATTTTAAAATTCAATTATATTATACCTAATTATACAAATTGGAAATAAATAATATTTGGAACTAAACGAGTTAAAACGATTGTACAATTTTGAATTTGAATTTTTGCTGTGAATCGAAAAATATATTTAATTCAGGTAAGGTAGAATTTAGCTCGTTATATGCACCTTGAATACGAGGAACGGAAAAGTTCTTGTAATAGGGTTTCTGGGGATATTATATGGAACGGATAAGAAAATATGTCTCATAGTGTTCTCGGATTTTATGGTGTTTGTGAGAAGATTTCTCGGGCACACTGCTCATCATCTCCTGGGTGAGACGGGATGAGGTGAGGGGAGGGGGGGGGGGGGGGGGTTGTGGATGAGGAGTGGCGAATGGTTTACGCCTTTCCGTGTGTCCGAGTTAAAATTCACTTGATTCACTTGCTTCAATGCTGCAAATCTTGTTAATTTGGGTAGCTTATTTTTATTCAATCTGCTTAAATTCTGTATATGTAATTCTATATATCCTTCACGAATCAATCTATCTTTCATCTAAATCAGTTCAGCGATATAAGCAACATGGACTATAAAAGTTATAATACGTCGAAATAGAGAGAGCTTTAAATAATAGCCGCGCCCGACAATAGTGGCCTTACATGTGTACAAAGTCCCACAAAACTGTATATTATACAGTTTGACTGTGGGATTGGTTCAGTCTCACATTTTGTGTAAATACTTCATGTATTTGCCACAATAAAAAAAAAAAAAAGAATGAAGTAGAACATCTATTGGACACAACTGCATGATAATTCATACAATTGGGTCCAGCAGATGATGCCTTAACTTATTTTTAAATTTAAGTTTGTTTTTAATATCCATACATATTATAAAACAAAGTCCCCGCCGCGTCTGTCTGTCTGTTCGCGATAAACTCAAAAACTACTGCACCGATTTTCAAGCGGTTTTCACCACTCGATAGCGTGATTCTCGAGGAAGGTTTTTGTATAGATACCGTACACGTCGAGACACGACCGCCGTTTGCGAGCGACACGAGCGAATGAGTGAACGAAGTGTGGGCAGGCAGCACACATATTCGGCTGCTTCGTGTCCTTTGAAGTGTGTCTAAAAACCGACAAGTGGACGGATAAGCGTATTTGCTATTCGCGCTTATGCGTTATTCGTGCGAATAAAGCAAATATAGACGAATAGGTCCTCCACACTTCGTCGTATGCGGCCGAATAACGCGCATAACACATAACGCATAACGAAGTGTGGTGCCGCCATAAGTTTATAAGATAAGATAAGATAATTATTGTAGAACTGTGTACAAGAAGGTCTTAAAATTAGATATTGTCAACAGTTTGCCCATTTCGGACGTACAATATAACATTTAAATAGCATATATTAAAATTAAATTCATAATAAAAGTTCGGACGTAGGTACAATATGACATTAAAATAACAATTATTAAAATTAAATTCTTAATAAAATTTCGGACGTACGATGCAATATTAAAACAACAACTACTAAAATTAGATCTTAATAAATTAACAATGAAGTACATTTAATTAATAACAATTCAAATATCAAGAACATAAGATTAAAATAAAATAATTCTCTATCCACATCATAATAAAATTCAAATTTCAATCAAAAAATATTTAAATTAGGTATTTATATCAAAATTAGAGTTACAATAATAAAATTAAGCAAATGTCAATGATTATTAAAATATTCATCCAAAGTATACAAGCATTTTGTTAACAGCCACTGCCTAAGCTGTATTTTAAACTGATTCTTTTCCAAAGCCTTTATAGAATTGGGTAAATGATTAAATATGTCAACTCCAGTTCTTAAGGTGCTTTTGTTACACATATAACTAGATGACTTAAATACACACATATCATATGCATATTGCAATCGTAAGTTCTTTTTTAGTTTGCTTTTTGAGCTAAAATGGTCGTTATTTTCTTTAACAAAAACTGAAATATTCAAAATATCGATGCAAACCAGTGTTATGTGATGTTTGTTTATTGTCGTCCAGGCGTCGAGGCCCGCGTGATGGACCCGTTCACCGTGAAGCCGCTCGACGCCGCCGCCGTAGTGAAGCACGCACACGCTGTAGGCGGAAGGGTCGTTGTCGTTGAAGACCACTACCAAGCGGGTATGTACCTACCTACCTCATGCAAAAGTTCACCACCAAGCAGGCATACCGAGTATAAGTGACGGTGTCCCTTTTCTTTTAACAGTGAGTTCAGACCAATGTTAATATTTGTTTACCGATGTTTATTTTTCCCGGAAAAGCTTTTAAAGCGAAAAAAAAGTAGTTTTCATTTTTGATTTTTATTCATGTAACGCAATGTATGGCGCGCCGGCATCATTTTTGTTCCGCTCACACCGGTGCGTTGACGTTCGATGACCCAAACAGCTGATTCCGCGCGCGGTATAATAGAAATGTTATACGATTTACATTGCGAAGTTAATTTTTTGTGTATTTGTTATGGTTATTTGACAGAATGTGATTTGTAAACGTTAACTTAGTTATAATGCGTCACAAAATTTTGAAAAAACTAAAAAAAATCGGAAAATTTGTGTTTTTTCCGGGAGAAAATTTCAGTAATTTTCAAATTAGGATCATGGTCTGAGCTCACTGCTCAAAAGAAAAGGGACACCGTCACTTATACCCTGTATGTGTATATGTACCTCATGCATATTTAGAGAGTCGGTGGCGCTGTGGACTCGGCACTGGCCTTCTAATCGGGAGGTCCGGCGTTCGATCCTGCCATGTACCAATGTGTTTTTCGAGTTTTATATATTATACAGGGTAATTTTTAATGCATCAGCAACCTCCCAGGGGCTGATTCTAGTGCTCAGATGCAACAACTTATTGCATCTGATACAAAAAGTTATTGCATCTGAGCACTAGAATCATTCCCTGGGATGTTGTTGATGCATTAAAAATTACCCTGTATACATTTGTCCGCCACTCCCACGGCGAAGGAAAACATCGTGAGGCAACCTGTATACACCTGCGAAGAAGTCGACCAATCGGCACTGGGCCGGCGTGGTTGACTAAGGTCTAAACACCCTAACTTGGGGTAGCCACAAGCCCCTCGGTGGGGACGAGCTGCGACTATGGTGATGATGATGGCATATTTAGTTCATTTACAAGTGGGTATGTGCCTGAATATGTGCCAAAATGTATCAGGCACATCATCATCATGATGATGATGATGATGATGTGCCTGATACATTTTGGTCCATTACCAAACGGGCATGCACGAATGTCTTCCTGCATCTTGCCTCGCGACCATGCTTTAGTTTGACCGCGGTTTATTTTTTGTTTGTCACCAAAGGCGGTGAACGAGCGGACGAGCCACCTGATGGTAAGTGGTCATCGTCGCCCATGGACATCTGCGACATCAAGTGCCGCCGCTTATGCGTCACCTGCCTTGAGTTTAAGGACCCCATTTACCTTCCGCTTGAAAAATGCCATGTTATAGCGCGTTGGAAACCCCTCCGGAGAGAGCTCATTTCACATTTTGCAAGTTCGCGGGAGAAACGAGCAAGGTATGCCGATGCCAGGCGTCCAATATGTGGGGGTGGTTGGGGTGAGTTCTACTTCCCTGGCGCGCGGAGCGGTGGCGAAATAGCGATGGAGGAATTAATAGAAAAGTTCCTCAAAACACTCCCCATTATACAGACGGTAGAATACGCACAGAGACCCAACATCTCTCCGGTGGCTAAGAGGCTCTAATCCATTTGTGAGTGCCGGATCGTCGACGATACGAACAGCCCTGCGTTGGATGGAGTCAAGTACTATTATCTCAAATTTTTTATGTATGTTCCATAGGAGGCTTAGGCGAGGCTGTGCTCTCAGCGGTGGCGATGGAGCGAGACGTGATCGTGAAGCACATCTACGTGAGTGAGGTCCCGCGTTCGGGTCCGCCCGCGGCACTGCTCGACAAGTACGGCATCTCCGCCCCCCACATCGTAGCCGCCGCCAAATCTCTACTCAAAGCGTAAGCCGCAGAAAATTGAGTCTCGTTTTCATTGGTCGTTGGATCGTCTCCACTCGTGCCTGTTCTATTTTTTTTTATTGTTATTTGTTGATAATTTTTTTAAGGAATACCAGTATATTGTTCGGTGTATATCTACTAAGATATCGGTGTCGTATTTTCTCTATTTCTCCAATAACCGGAACCTAGATTGACGACCATTGAAAATGAGCCTTATTGCAACGACTCTGCTACTGGAAGTACGCGTTTTTGTGCACTTTGGGTTGATGAGTCGTTGCTCTGCTCAAATCCCCGTTACTATCTAATCAGCCTCTTTGTTGTGACCCGACAACTGCCTGTTTGATAGTGATCATCAATTCATGAGATATGGATGGATGTCAAATGAGAGTAATCAGGATAAATGAATCCTATGAAAGGACAATTTCTCGTCAACTTTATGTTTTGGCCGTGCCAGAGAAAAAAATTTAGTGAGTGACTCAAAAAATTTGGTACTCAGCCACTTATGCCCGTCTTTAATGTTATTTTTGAAAGGCGGGGTACTATGTAAACTATGAAACAAATCTTGTTGTAATATTTAGTATTAATGTTGAAAAAAAAAAACATAATCCCGGAACAGTAACATTTCTCAACTTGCCTATTGTTATTTCTCTAGATATAGCATTCCTTGTGTATCACATTCCCTTGTATCGTCAATTTTTTATACTGTTCAAGTCCTGTCTCATAGAAAAAGACTTGATTTAATGAACTATTATATAAATCCACACTATGAATGTTAGTGTATGCGACTGTACCTAGTATCAAGAATAACTACTAAACTTATGTAATAAGTCTGTAACTTTGTAGTGTTATACATTTTTATCTACATATTTATACAAACGTTTAAATCCGAAGTGCCTTTATACATGCGTAACGCACAATAATTATAAATATATAATATATAGCTTTTAAGGTTATATCGTGCCTAGAGTAAAGTAGGCTGATTTAATTTGGGACCATTAATGATCTTTATATTCGTTTAATAATCTAAGTTCAGAATGTATTGAATAAGCAAACTGTTTCTATTGAGGGCTTCCGTTGTTGTTGTAATAAATGAAACGTTGTTTTATATAATTTGGTTAATGTTTATTTGGGGCCATTCACATTCCTTTCGATGGCATACCAATGTTTTTTTTATATATTTTCAATAAAGTTTTATTGAGTACAAAATGGCTTTTTATTACATACAAAACATCTATACACTATATGAATTTTATTATATTACATTCATTAGATCTGTACAAGTTAATAACATGTAAAGAAGCTTACCATTAATGACTAGAATAACTCGAGTTTAAATTGTGTATGTACAAATTTTACCTTAAAATTAAGTTAGAGGTGTCATTTGACTAGTTAGTAGTAACTTTATTTACATTGGGGCGTGTTGTTTTAAACATAATTTACATTGCTATTTTTATCCAATCACGCATAATATATAAAATAATTTAACTCGTACGTAACAAATGCGAAAAACAATAAAGATAGGTACATTTATAAGTTACTTTCAATAATAAAACATGTACAAATAAATTCTGGTGCAATAAAGTATCGGAATAACCTAAGCTTATCATCGAGCTTTCTTAGAGTTTTAGAAAAATTGACTGAATTTTAAATCATTTCAACTGCAATTTAACCTTTGTAAAGATGGGTGAAATCTTTTAGTTGGTTTTTACGTCTATAAAATGCGATAGAACGACAGAAACGCACAGACAACAGCATATCAAGATATCCAAAACGATTACATGATTATATTGTGTAACTATACGGTAATGTTTTAATTAAGTTGTGTTTTAGGTGACCCAAGGTGCACTTTGTAACTTCGATAATTGGCACACGAAGTCGATGGAACTCTACAAACGTTTTTTGCCTTTAGGCTATGGTGCAAAAAGATCCACCAATGGATCTTTTCAGTCAACCTTTTATAGTGCTTAGGGATTCGCTCAAATGGCGGCGGTCACGTCAAACATTTGTTTATATTTGTTATATTTATAAACAATGAGCTATAAGTCGCACCTCTGGTTTGCTATTGAACATAAATTATTATAATAAATACACATAATATTAATATAATTATTCAACAGAAAAAGGTACACAACACGCGGTATTCAATACTTGGACGGAGTGGCGATTTGACGATAAAATAAGTCTCACTATAAACATAAATGCATCTTGCAGCCACTTTCATCGGATTAGTAACTGGGTTACATTTCACTCTTTGGCTTAGTTCGCTAATGACCTAACATCTTTCACCCCCATTCCCCCGCATTCCCTTCGGCAGTGGGAGCGACTTGGGGCTCTTGCGTCGCCTCCGCGTTCGGTTTGTCTTCCAACTCCCCTGGAAGGTAGTCCTTCCAACTCCTAAATAAATATCTTGTAAACTTCCTCAGCTGTCTAAACTTGCAGTACGTCGCGCCTTCCGCCGACTGCAGCTGCTGGGTCTGTATCAGAAACCCCTTCTCTTTGAACGTTTGCTCCAATTTCTCCCTCTGCAAACTTTTTCTTGATTTTCTCTTCTTCTTATTCGATTCGTCCTTGCTTAAAGCTAAGTTTTGTACTTCTGGCCTAGTCGCGGTGGATGCAGATGCTTCGCCGCCGCAGTTCCTGTTGTTCGCATCTCTTTGTAGGTAATCGTAGCCCTTGTTTCCCTTGCTGCCCGTGCCACTGTAGTACCTGAAGTTGCCGCCAGAATCCACCGACAGCATCTTTTTCTCCTGAAGCGACGGCTTCGAGCCACCAGTGAACTTGAACTTGCAGATGCTGACTTCGGTTGTGGGCGTAGTTGTGCTCTTGCTCGGCATCGGTGGTATGAATATAGCTGAACGTTTTCTCTTAACTGGTCCCGGGACAGGATTCGGCGAGACCCTTTTCATTTTCGACTGGTCCGGGCTGCGTTTCGCTTCTTCCACTTGCTTTATCATTTTAGGATCTAAAAGCTCCGATATTTGCTTCAACACCAGTTTGTTTTTACTCTCGTCTGGTGATAGATTGGGTTCTGTTGCCACGCTCTCGTTGAGACTGCTAGGAGTTGAGAGTAGACGATCTTGTTCTTCACTCGGTAGCTGGCCGGCCGCAGCTAGCCTTTGGTAATACATCAGTTGAGTTTGTAAAGCTAGAGGATGCATGTATATGCCTGCGTTTGGCCAGTACACGTAGCCGGGGAATTTACCGTCCCCATCAGGACTCGAAGTAGACTGGGCTGGCTCGGATAACGCTGGTGATATGTTCCGCGTGTGCCGCGACAGATCCGGGGAACTGCTCGCGGTGGGCGGGAGGTTCGTGTTCCGCTGTATCACAGATATTGCGTTTGCTTGTTCCGTTTTAGGGCTTTCAGGTTCCGTCTCAGCTTCGATTTTCACGTCGGGCATTGAAGGGTAAATGTTGCCGAACTTTTTCTGGATTTGCAGTTTCAGATCGTGCAGGTCTCTTATACACAGATTCAGAGGTTCGTCGTCGCTATGCAGCGGGCCTGGTATCGTCAATGGCGCTTCGGGCATAGGCTCATCGGGGCTATTAAATCTCTGCGGCGAAAAAGATTCCAGTCTTCTCTTGTTTTCTTGCGACAGTTTCCTTTCTAGTAAACTTGAAATGATTTTGTTTTGCAGGTCTGTTTTCGGTGTGCCTGCCCGGCTGTTCTCGGGTCTATACTGGGAGCCCATGCTTAATGGGTTTAAGCGGTCCTGGGCGGGAGGCGGTTGCCCTGGGACCACTGTGCCATAATTCTCGTATATTAAATGGCATATGTCTGCCTTTTTTGGCTTCCTGCCTCGTCTAGGCTTAGAGTTGTTGAGTGTCATCTCTCCCATGTATGGCAAGTCGTCGTAAGTGACGATTTTGCTTGGCGCTATTGTAGGATTTTTCTTTTTCTTGTCATCTTTAGCTGGCTGCTTAGCTGCCATGTTTAATACTGGTACGTTAGGAACGGTCAGGGAGCTGGGCTCATTCTGTATACCGGCTAGCCTCTGAGCCCATATCTTGAATGTCTCATTTGTTATGTTGTTTATATCGAAGTTTTGTTCCACTTTAGGTTTGTCCGGGGGCTTTGTTTTCGGCTGAGCCTGCTTCGCGTTGGCCTTTTGTAAGCTTTGCTCGTAGTGGTCAAGGTACTCTTGTGGGAGCGCTTGGTGGTGGAACTTCAGCTTCCATCGGTTCTTCTGTCGGCTCCGCGCGTGCTTCTGTTTCGGCGTTTCCGATTTTTCTGCGAGGCGGTCCTTGCTGGCCGATAGGAGCTGCTGTCGAAGCAGCTCTTTGTTTTCTGACCTGTAAGAGAAACGATACTTATTAATATAAATTGCAATATTATTTTATCTACTCTTTAGAATTAAATGTAATAGGACTATCGAGAATGCGAGAATTCCATGATCCATGCTCGAGATGAAGCAATTTCTTGTTTCAATTTATTCATTTTTCAATTAATCTATATCCTATCAGAAGGTCTAGCACGGCGCGTGGAAAAAAGAAGAGAAAGAGACTAAATCTCTTCCCATCTCGCTTCATTGTTATATGAGAGAGCGAGGAAAAACATGTGACCTATTTGTCCCTTGTCACTTTTTGTCCACGGTTCGTACTACGCCTGCTGAAGAAAAGGAATAAAAGTATCGAGGATAGCAACATTTTATTGTATAAATTAATTATGACATTCTGGTGAATTGGTTATTTTAACCTTGGTTTTTACCGCCTGCCATTGGCATGTTTTTATTTCAGGCAGGGCCTAACCCATGAGTTTTGTGTGTAATTACCAGTATTTGGTGTCCATAATGCAATTTGGATCGGTAGCTTAACATCCTGGGGTGGGCACTAGACCATACTAAGCTGGGCACGGTCCACACGGACCCTCTATATATGCCTATGCCGCCTGCGGGCCTGTTCTATTCGTAGTTTTTAGAAAGGGACATTCAAACATACGAACTTCAGTGGGGACAATGTAATTTAATGTGGTTTAAAGTTTTTTTTTGCTTTTAAGTGCTTTTGTTTGAGAATCCAGGACCGTCATTCCACCCCTCCCGGGTTGAGCGCTGAGGGTATACTCTTTATAACGTAAGTATGGGTTTTTATATTCAATGTATTGTTTCAGACATTATTTTCATTAAGTTGATTCAGTATGGCGGCTGGCCATGTCCATATAAGGTATTATTTGAAAATTGTGTTCCGACACGGATGCATTCATTCATTGCATTTTGAATTTTATGTTATTTATGTTTAGTTTGTAAATTGTTTACCTGGTCGTGTTATTGTTGAGCGGGGCGGGCGGCGCGGGGCACACGTCAGCGCACGCCACGCGGCGCATCACTTCTGAAACAAGGAAATGACGTCACATTAGCAACATACCACTAACAATGTGCCAGCTTGAGGGTGGCATTAAATTATCCTGTTTTATTTACAGTAAATACTAATTTACATTTGGGATTGTTACTGGCACCAGTAGATTCCGGCGTTAGTGCTGACATGTTGTAAATTGGGATGATGACTGAATTCAAATTTTTACGTTTCGTCATTAAATATTAAAATACCGTGGAAAAAGATGAAGTCCTGTGAAATTAGAATTAAAATAGGCTTAGAAATACATTAGATACAAGCATTGTTGTTAATTTGGAAGCGATTAGACAGAGAGATCCGACATGAACCGTGACGTCACTGTTTAGTACGGCCACATAAACTCCATGTAAATTGCCGTTTTGCTAGAAAGAGATGGAGAAAAATATTTAATACCTTATATCTTGGTTGTTTTTTTAGTTATTCGAAAACCGATTTTTTCTTTTAGTTTATTATATGAATGAGCTTCTATTAGAGCAAAAAAAAATTTTTAGTCATCTAGCCTATTGGCTTACATAATTGTATCATAGGCCTGACTGCTGCCAACCTTGAAACAACCATATTTGGTCCAGAACAGAAACTTCTTAAACGTCTGAGACAAAACATTCTCTTTCGATTCTGCTAACCTTTTTTAGCGGCGAATTTAAGCGCGATAGACCCTAATAACAGAGCGTCGGTGGCGCTGTGGACCCGGCACCTGCTTTTTGTTTTTCGTTTTTTGAATTTCATAAATGTCGTGAGGCAACCTGCATACATGTGCGAAGAAATTCAAAGGTGTATGACGTATGTGAATTCGACCAATTCGCACTGGGCCAGCGTGGTTGACTAAGGCCTAAACACCCTAACTTAGGGCTGGCTCGAGCCCCTCGGTGGGGACGTATATAAGCTGTTATGATGAGATCCAAATGGAATGGAATTCCTCTGGTTGGCTGCAGAATAACAGCGATATGCTTATTACGTACAGGATCAAATCACATGTTGAGTTGTGGCAAATTTGTAGTCTTACACACATTTAAATATGTACATACTTTTCCACAACCTCAAGTAGTACCAGGGGCGCGTTCAGAGCCGTCGCGTTAAGTATAACTTTTCGCACTAACACCATTCAAGAACATTGGTAAATGAACCTTTACTTTTTCCGTGGTTTGCCTCCTTAAAGTTAAATAGAAGAGAGATGGTTATTTGTTTTAGATGATTACATGATTTTGGGGCCTTATTCTTACGTTATCTGCTAAAAAGAGATAAAAGTTAAAAAATCATGTAAAAGAGGAAGATACCTACTAGATGTTATTGCTGCAATGCGTTCTACACCTCAGGGCGAGTTACCCAAATAACAACCGAACTACTACACTCCAATTCTCCAAAGTACTGTACTAGCTCCAGCAATTGTAAAAAAAAAATATATTCTGATGTAAGTCTTAGTTGTAGTCGATATGAGCTTAAACTGCAAATAAACTTTCTATCAATCAATCTAATTAGATAGTTAAATGTTAATCATGAAACATTTAGCACCTTTTCGCTTTGGTCCAATAATAAACACCAAATTGGTAGTTACCATTTAAGATAATTTTGAAATGGCTCGATTTCGATAATGGCTAAACACTGCGCGTGTTTATTATCTTGTGTCTACGAATATGGACTTTTAGGTAGGAAGACAATATAGTTTTTATTGCTTTACGAGCATTATTCTAAGTTAATCTTGTAGGTAAACCTAGCCTATATCGTTGTTATATTCATCACTAGCTAATGTAACGAAAAAATTCTTAATCCATATGGTATATATTAGGTATGTAAAGAATGTATAAGGAGCCGATGAAGTAATTACAGATCCTGGAATAATTTCATCGACTCATCTCAGCAATTAGGCCTCTGTTAGTCCAGTGTAGGTTGTAGCACAGAAAAAATAATAGTACAGTGAGCTTCCATTGAAGCTTTACATTTACGAAAACCGCCATTATTACGAGCGGCCTAGGAGCGGTCCAAAGGTCAAACAGTATAGCTTGACAAGGAGCTTACTGTACTTGGTTGTACACCAATAAATAATAGTAGTTGGTTGGGTACCAACCAGCTTTGTTTGCACCGTGAAGAGTGGAAATTGGCGTGCGGACAAACCGGCGAGTTGACTTGACACCTAATCCAGGTTAATTTTGGCCCGGTAAGAAAACCAAATTAGGTATTAACGTAGTTCACAATCATCATATTTTAACTAACTTAAGTGTTAGCACTTAATTTTATTAGACTAATAATGCCTTTATTATATGTGGCATGGAATAATTTGCTAAAGCTTTCTCAAGTTTCCCCCTAAGTACCAAAATTATCTTACCGACAGTACTATATATGAATATCATCCTTTCCAATAGGATCCGATAAATTGGCTGTGTGACCCCTTTTAGGGTTCCCTTTATGTTGATTTTGCCGATGTAACTTTTGAGGGAGCCTACAGCAGTGGACGTCTCGGTCGAAAGAAATGATGACCAAAACTAAACAATTATTTACGCCTTTTGCACACCGACGCCGCGAACCGCGATAGCGAAAACGAAAAAGCGGTGATCAACCGAAATTTAAGCGGTCGTTTTCACACCGCATTTCAATATCGCATTTTCCTACTCATTTGAGTGCAACATGTCGTTTGAGTCAGACGGATTTCTTTCCGAATCTGAAGAAGAAGAACTATTAGTTCTTGTATCGACATTAAGAAAAAGTGGAAGAATATGGGAAAAGACGAATTTTTCGCCACGCTACTTCTTTTTTATATGAATTCTTATAATCTGGAGGTATAATTCGAGATAACCTCGAATTTCATTAATAATTTTTTCAGTTTCTGCCTCCGCCATCTTGAATCGCCGCGATATTCTGTCCAAAAAGGCAAATCACGTCGTTTCTCTCCCAGCGACGAAACTAAAATGGCGGTACAGTGGCGTCCGTGTGAAACAAGTATCGCGAGGATCAACGATACTTTAAAAACTGAGATGCAATTATAGGAAGTCACGGGCGAGAGAGCGAGATGCAACATAACGCGATACGTTTCGAAGTGTGGGACAGATTTACCGCAGTTTCGCTATCGCGGTTCGCGGCGTCGGTGTGCAAAAGGCGTTAATGCGGTAATAAAATTGTCTTTCACAAGCTAATGCAAGCAATAACCAAAATTAAATTTCGTTTGCACCTGATAAAGTTTTGACATGAAACCAGTTGCTTAACACTGTCGATGATAAAATATCGTTCTATATAAAGGAATCGTCGAGTTAAAATTGGATGAGAAGATATCCACTTAAGTCCATGATTCACACCGATCCAAAAATGAGGTTTGCAATCGGATGAAACTCGAGCGGACGCGCGGGCCCGAAATATCCGTGCGTGTGCGTGCGTGCCGTCAGAAATAAAAGATACCAATTTCGCAAGCGCACGCGCCGATTTAGGGTAACAATATCAATTTCTTCTTCAAGTGGGCTTGTCTATTTTGAAACGTCGTTTTATACATATTATAGCGCGATAAATGGGCAACTTTATAATGATTATCAGTTGGTATAATATACAGCGCCTATTCTCAAACTTTGTTGGATTTGAATTGAAGTAATGATTTATTATTTAATAATGTATTTATAAAACGCTAAACAATTTTGATAGATTTTTTTTCGATAGTCGATAATGATTTCTAATTTATTTTCAAATACAAGCATTTACTCAAACTTACGTTACGAAAGATACAATACGATAGATATAATGCATACAAGATTTACGTTACGAAAGATTTAAAAGAATCATGAGCATTCAGCTCTATAAAAACATTTTCCAAGATGAAAATCAAAAGCTTTTATTCATTAAAGGTGGGTATTATTTTCTCAGCTATGGGAAAGTAACATTAACTTTTCACAATTAGAAAATTAAAGAGACCTAGTCAATTTCAACTGTCATCGATAAAGGTAATTGTTTTTCATTTCCTCGCAGGTGGTGCGAAATGTAGAGTATTTCCCTTGGGGATAAAGCAGTCTAAGTCTTATGTGAGTTTAAAGTCCCTCGCTGCACTTAGGACTCTAGTCTTAAATCCCTCGCTCTGCTCAGGATTAAATTAGTTAACACAACGCTGCGCTCGGAAGTTAACCATAGACTATTATATCTGTGCCATAGAGTCCATCGTCATGCTCAAGGTTCAAGGTCTACATCCGTGACACAAGGCACAGCTGAAAAACGGAACAGGTGGGGTGTACTGTACTATTTGAAAAGTTTACGATTTAAATAACAAAATGGAGGACTTACTAGTGCCGATAGATGGGTGAACCGCCCGCTCAGCGTTTTGGCTCTGTCTCAAAATTCTTTCACGTCTTCGCGCTCCGCTTTGGCAATTTCTGTTTAAAATCGCGCTCCTCAGCCGAGTCTTGACAATAATATCTCTAGTACAGTCGTTTGTTGTTGGTTGAGATCTTATGAGTTAAAGGATAATGAATGATTATTTGGTAAGTGTCTCTCGTGCCGATTCATGGCTGTGTGACGGTGTATACGTATGAATCATCAATTAGCTACAATAGTACTTCGAGTCGACTTATCCCACTTGAATGGACAGATATTTGTGTACTATCAAGATTAAATTGACTGGCTCGTTGGTACAGTTAGTCACAAGTGCGATTGAGAATGCCCTCTGCCCTTTGCCTTAAAAGTCTTAGGGGTCGAGAGTGTCCGATTCGCTGAATTGGCCCCTCCTCTAATACTTAAGAGAACCAAAGAGCCCTTGAATAGCTAGTTAATATTTCAAGAATTCCTACTAAAAAGCGTTGTTTAACAGTTGCCTAATATTAGTTTCATTTGTGTTAATAAGAGACAGCATCACGTTTAAACCATAACTAACTTTAGCCAACGTTTTGTAGTAATACGCGTAGGTTTAGACTCTACGAAAGCGGCAACAAACAATTAGAGAGAAGGTGTGTTTTATAAAACAAATAGAAATTCGCTTCGAAGACGAGTTGTTTATAATTCCATTGAAGTTAATGTTCTAAAGAGCAATAAAATATCGACTCGATAAAAATCCATATTTTGTCGGTTTTCAAAAAACATCATCTGGGGCCTAATTCTGCTAATCTAATCTGGGGCCTAACCATGACCGCTTATAGCATGGTTAAAACAATATTGAAACAGAGATACCGCTCTTGCTGCGTATAGCGCCATCCCGCTCTCAGCGCGGTTTTAATATTGTTTTGGGCGATCATGGTTAGGGGGCTAAGCGTTTGAATAAAACTGATTTAGCTCTTTTTGTACAATTTCGTGGTGCAAATTATTCATAGGTACTACGTATATAGTATGTAATTTCTTGATAAGACAGCAGTGACAGACAAATATTTAGTTGTCAAAAAGCAATGGTATTGAAGCGTTATTGACACGCCTAAATGCATTAACGCTAGCAGAATAAATCCCCTGTACAGTAAGCTCATATTCAAGCTTTATATTTACACTACGAAACCGCCACTATTATGAACGACATAAGACGGTTCAAAGGTCAAACAGTAGGTATAGCTTGATAAGGAGCTTACTGTACATAGCTCGTCTCCGCCTTGGTGGAATCCGGGCCTTAGTCACTGTCGCGTTGCTATGTTTTTTTACGAAACATTACAATTGCTAATTTGTGCCATCCATCTTTTCGTCTCGCAAAGATGTTTGAGACAAAAAATTGATAGGTAAACCTCACTGACTCACAGTGATCTTGCCAAGTAAGTCGCGATATTATTTGTTTGCTAATGAGTCCAAATGTGATCGACATAATTTTTTAATTACAATGATATTATAGATCTTTTTAATGTTTACACGATCTTAGAAAGTGCTTTTTTTTCTAATTTTTGTAAGTAACCTTATATGTGCTAACACAGTACCTAGTAAAAAAATCGTAAACTTCTGCTCATCTGTTAGCTAGATAGGGCTTAGAAGATCTGCTACATATCTGCTACCAACAAATCCTCGGGGAATGAAACCCCGAAGCTCTATGTTAATACTAGGTAGCCTCAACCACTAGACCAAGAAGGCGGTTAAGTTAACCTTATGTGTCGTTTTATACGAATATTAATTAAATTTTGCATGAACGAATAAAACAAAACATAGGCTAACTAAACCAAGCTTGGTTTATTCATGTTATGTTTCTTTCGTTTTAGTTGGTATATGAACAAGACCTTATTATAAGCAATTTATTACATTAAAAAATAGCAATGTATATATAAAATTGACCCTAAAATACTTCGTTGTCCTTTTTAATACGTAATCCCGGTTAATACAACACCGAATTACTGCCAATATAAAACTTTATTGTTAAGCTCACTTATATCCTATCGCACTCCTGTGGTAGTAATAACGTTGATCAGGAGATAACCTTTGATTGCCAGTAACAGTAGATAATATTGAAATATTACAACACTATCCCTCTGTTCTACCTCATTCTGACTACACTCAGTAACCGCTAGCTATAATACAAGTATCTTATCTCATGTATTGGGAGGGCAATATGTGCCCTACACTTTGATCCCATGGGATCTTTTGTGCAATAATATAGGTAAACAACGACATTTTGTTTTCTAAATTTAATAAAAATATTATAGTCCGACGCAAAATACTCGTATGTAAGGGCAAATAGGCTTATTAAAGCATCATATTAACTTTAGATGTTAAAGTACAGGTTACGATTAATGCCCGATTTCTATATTCAAAATCGATTCGTTTTTTCCTACGGCCAGTTATATTTTGACATATTTTCCATAGAATAAATGTCAAAATTTAACTGTCCGTAGCACAAACGAATCGTTTTTGAATAAAGAAACCGGGCATAAGTCGACTTAGATCTATAAAGAGGTCTTAGTTTCCATTATTCCTGACTGATTCGTCTATGAAACAACCCACTCCAAACCTAACCGTTTTCAAGATACATATTGGACTTTAATGGTTCTTAATAATAAAATGCCGATTTTTGGTCTGCTGTCCTTTTTTCGTATTTTGTGCCTGTAATTTATTTGATATTGCGATTTTTGTGTAAGTAGTAGATATGTTTGTTTATTATTCTCAACAAAGAAATTGCGGGTAACTGAACCGACTGGCTCGAAGTAGACCAAAGTCCAATATCTCTAAAACGGTTAGGTTTGGCGTGGGGAGTTTCATAGTTATCAGTCAGGAATGATGGAAAAACCTCTTAAAGGATTTGGGTCGACTTAACCCGTGACTCTGTAAACTTTGATAAACTAGTATTCTATTAAAAACATTTAAGTTTTTAAAATCATTCACCAGAGCACACCAGAGGGAGACTTAGTGAGTCTCTAGCTAGAGTCATCTGCGGGGGGTACATTTACTCGTATTTTACCTATTTCTTCTGCCGCCAAGCAGCTCGGATTGCACTGCTGTGTACCGATATGAAGTAAATTACTGGGTACTTTGACGGTAACTTATTTAACAGGTTGCAAATCATACAGGAATTACATGAAGGTACCTACTATACCGACTATAGCCACTTACCATGGGACGGTCTCAAATTGTCTCTACCTGTTTGACTGCTAACTTTGTTGCTGAAAAACCCACTGTGTATCGCATCATCCCATGCAAACTATTTTTATTAATCATTTCTTGAATGTTTCAAATTAAATGAAAAATAAATAGCTAAGTTTTTTGTAATGATTTCGCCGCTTGGACAACCCTAATAGTTTCTTGGTCCGAGCAACTGGTTTAGTTTCTTTACGATTGTTTATGTATACATATATAATGTGCTATGTGTATTTTCGTGTTTAAATAAACGATCTATCTATCTATCAAGAAATGCTAATGACATACCTACTCTCAATTAATATGAATGCAATAACGCCAAGCATTATCGACTTCCGAAGCGGCATTCCGTTACGTCACTGTTTGATTACGCTGGCAAGAGGCCAGCAACAGTGTCATCGGTGACGATGTTACGGTGGGGAAACTCGAATCGAACTTATTATTTTACAAAAATAAAGATTTTACAACCGGCGCAAGCGCACCTACTACCTTTTTTACGAGGTGAAATGCTGTTGCGCACCGTACCTACCGATGGCTATAGGCGACTGGCGTGTGTAAAGCCGCGTCCCCACTAGGGCCGCGCGGCTCCGTGAGGCCTAGCCGCTTTGCAAAAAAAACATGAAAAGCTCGCGAGGCCGAGCCTCGCGGCTTCCGCGGCCGAGCGGCTCGCTATGGAGATGTGGCTTAAGGCTCCCCGCTGCCCTACTGCGGGGCATACCCACTAAACCAACGTAGCAGATGATGTCTGGATAAGGACAATGAATCTTTCTATCCCAAGAACTAGAAACTTTTGAAAATATAAGAGTGCGTACAACTCGTGCGGTTAAAGAATGGGATTAGAAATGGCGGCGCATGTATTCACTTCTCGCTCGCACACTATTTCCGTCTATACTCACACTCGTGGGTAGCTGACGGTACGGTCTCGCGCCCACTCATAACCAGAAACTCATAACTGGAATAAAATGTGGCGACTCATAACTGACTTGAGGACCCACTCATAACCATGGTTATGAAATATATTTTAAACTTATTAAATATTTAATTTAGAGGAGTAACTCATAACCGATCATAAAAAAAGCAAATACCTAAACTGTGAACTACTTTGAAGTACATTTAAGACTAATAGTGCTTGCTTACTATTATATACTTGCATACTAATTTTAAAGTAAGTACTTACTGTTTTATTATTTCATACTAAAAAGAAATATTTAGTTACAGTACAAACAAACGGCAACACAGTCTTAACTGTCATTTCAAGACGCAATACACAAAAAATCCAGTGCTTACCCGTGGTACTACTCACGTGTCCGGTAGTACTACAGGTGATTAATTTTGGCTGTAGTACTACTTATTATCTTTGACAATCAAAGAACACCATGTGGGTAACTATCGGTTTTAATGTTTATATTATATTGAAGAAATTAAGGAACGCTTTAATAAAACAATTTTAAAAGCAACTTTAACGCAACTTTTAATTGCGAGTCATTTCATTTTTTAACCGACTTCTTTATCATTTCCATTGCATGTTCTTTTTTACGTTTGCTACCTCATAACTCTCTCATTTAATAACCGATTTGGAAATTCTTTTTTTGTTTGAGGGGGTATAGTTCTCATTTACTCTCTTATGTCACCAAATCCGGGATCGGGCAACAAAAAATACCCTTAGTACTATACTAACAGTAGTACCAACGGTAGTAAGTACCACGGGTAAGCACTAAACAAATCTTAGTGCGAGGAAGGCATAAATAGTTTCTCTCCGTGACATCTTCAACAAAAATAACAATTTTGAGGAGTGATTGAGAACTAGTTTGTCCTGATAGCTACATCTCATCTACTCTTTCAAGCGCCGCATAAGAGAATACTATCTATCCAAGTCCTAATTATGATAATATTCATATTATTTGTGTAATAGGCATTTCTACATATTTTTTATTTAACGTATGTTGTATACTTAGTATGGTTTTATTTTTATATTTTTTTTACAAAGTATTTGATCGCCTTTTAAGCTGCTATACACGCAAATTCTAATATACTTATTACAATTTCTCCTTTCGCAGGTCTGCTGGATGAAATTTCATTTATGAAATAAGCAGATCCTTTTTAACGGACTTCAAAAAAATAGATACAGTGGAACATAGAATCTCTTCCTTTTTCAAAGTCGGTTAAAAAAGGGGGTTCTCAGTTTGACCTGTATGTTTGTATGTATGTTTGTCCACGATTATCTCGCGTTTGGCTAAATGGATTTTGATGCGGTTTTCAGAAAAGTATTTGTTACATTTAGGATAAGGTTTTAAATTACTTAACTAAAAAGATTGAAAAGAATTTTTACAAAAAATAAAACGGACTTCAAAAACACCAAAAAGTCATAAATAATCTGGAAAATCTTAAAAAATATAAGTACTAGTTAAAAGACACGAACTTCAATATAAAAGTGTGATGTTGTTTGTATTCTTATATTATTTATAACTTTTTTGTGTTTTTGAAGTCGGTTTGATTTTTGAAAAAAAAAAAACATTTTGTCTTCTGTATTGTTTGTGCTGTCTAATTTTAATGCGGGAGAGATATTACACAACGCATTAGCCACCCTCACCTTACCGACCAGCAAGATGCTTCTTTACACATCTTTTATACCAAGTTTTTTACTTTGATGAAAATATATCTTTTATACCAAGCTTTTTACTTTTGATGAAATATTATTCACCCTTTTTTGTTAATGTTGTTAGTAATTATTAAAGCGACTGTACATAATTGTGTAGTTGTGTTGGTTATGAGTTTCGTCTTCTCACATCAGCAGTTATGAGTGGGACCTTTACGTATTGGTTATGAGATTTTTGGTTATGAGTGGGCGCGAGACCGACGGTACCGGCTCGATGAGCCGCCATTTCTAATCCCATTCTTTAACCACACGGGTTGTATATGTATAATTTTGTGATATACCTCTATTATAGTAGTATAACTGAGTAGTTCAACTGGTTGTACAAATTGTTTGGGTCAAATTTATTAATTGAAAATTTACCCCATTTCTGTTGATGGATTAATCTGATATTTGGTACACACCTTTTAATTCAATATAATCAGGACATTGTTATAAGTCCATGAATCAGTATCATTGTAAATTCAAGATGGCCGCCGCTACAAAATGGCGGATTACATACATTTTCACAACGCCACACGATTTTATTTTTTTGTCTCACTCGCCTTATATTGATGAGGAGAGCGGTGTGTTGGTACCTACTTTGGATCTACTGAATTATCTACGTCATTACTATCTTTATTTTCAATTAAACCGTTTAACTTATTTTTTATGATTTTGTAATTATTTACATTTACAACTATTAACTTTAAGGTATTTGAATAGACATAACGGTGGTCTCAACTTCAATACGTAAAGTCTATTTCCGAGTTATTTAGTTGATTTTGCTTCTTAGCTTACCTTAATCGCTCATGCAAATATTATACAAAATAGTTAAAGAAATCTGTTACATTAGGCAGGAAGAATAATAAATCTAATTTTTACACGTCAGGGTTGCTACACACTAATAGTCACGATTTTGAGACATACTGAAAGCCTATCTATACAGAAATTGTAGGTACTAGGTACACAATATTTCGGATTCATTTATACATAAAATATATCTCACACATGCTATTTACATTCGCGCGTCACAGTCTACTGGTTCTTGCAAATTGTGATGTCACGGTAATGCGACGGTCACACAGTCGCACAAAAAATGAGGAAACGCGTAGCCATTTTGTTTCTATTTCAGTGATGATTCAGGTGTTATGACATGCAGCCTCTGTTAACGCGAGTATTGAGGATGACTCAATTTACTTTTTATAGCAGGCTTCGACTGGTCATCTAATGAAAAATAAATACTTTCTACCCGTACCATGATCGCTTAGAGCAGAGATGTCCAACTGATAAGACTCAAGATCTACTGTTTACTAACGAAACACTTCTTTTTTGTAGGGGCAAGGGTGTGAACTCCATGACATTTGTGCCCCGACCACCCACTATCTCTACTACTACCCACTACCACCTCTAACTGCGGTTTTAACATTGATTTAAGTGAAAGTTTGCTCCTGACTCACGGTTATTTCTGGTAAGCAAGGATGTGCCTGGCAAGACTAAGGTTGTTCCTTGTAAGGCCCAAGGTTGTTCCTGGTGAGATCCAAGGTTGTTTCTGGTAAGGCCCAAAGTTGTTCCTGGCAAGATCTAAGGTTGTCCTTTGTAAGACTTTAGGTTGTTCCTGGCAAGACCCAAGGTTGTTCCTTTGGCGAAGTTAGTCACATTGAGAAACACATCAGGTTTGAATGCGAGGTTTTTTGATCGATAGGGCCCACTCCACGTTGGGCCCACGGGATAAATCAAGTTTAATTATTTATTTTTATTAGGAACCAACTTATACTTTTCAATCTTTTGAGGGTTTATTCTAGTTCCAGATGTTTCGTATCTAGGTACATTTATAGTCTTGTACAGAAATTATAGTAATTGCAAAATCTGAATAGTACTATTTACATAAATTCTAATTTTACTTGCGCTGTACGAGTTATACACCTACGTTACCTTGCAAATAATAGCAGAATCTTACTTGTTACTTGACGCAAAAGTGGCTATTTACTCAAATAAAGAGGTCGAATCACTTGATTAAATTCATGTTTTCCTTGAATGCTAAATTGCGTGTTAAATTCTTTTATCTATGAATTTGAGCTAAAGATTCAACAATTATTCCGTCTCTGCCTAAAATGGATAGTATTTTTTTTATTATCTTAGTTTTATTGTGTTTCGTGTGATGTTCTTGTGATGCACACGAAGTTTGATTTTCATTTTTAATCAAAAGCTATATTATTTCGAGCTGGAAACGTAGAAGTTTTATTGGCATAAGTGGTACAAGTTGAACTTAAGCAAAGACTGTATACATATCTAACTTTATCTAACTTTTTTATACATCTTATTGTAAACTGTAAAATTTTGAATGCAAATCAAACTTATACTTAGTTTAAATGAAAGTCGATTTAAAGTTAATTATAATGTTGTCTTTCTAAAACCTCAAGGAGAGGATCAGATAAATAATAAATTTTAGTATCTTATTTAGAGTACCTACTTACAATTGGGATGATGACTAAATTCTAATTTTAACGTCTCGTCATTAAATATTAAAATACCATGGAAAAAGATGCAGTCCTGTGAAATTAGAATTAAAATCGGCTTAGAAATACATTAGATACAAGCATTTTAAGTTGTTAATTTGAAGGCGATTAGACAGAGAGATCCGACATCAACCGTGACGTCACTGTTGAGTACGGCCATATAAACTCCATGTAAATTGCCGTTTTGCTAGAAAGAGACGGAGAAAAATCTTTAATACCTTATATCTTGGTTGTTTTTATAGTTATTCGAAAACCGATTTTTTCTTTCTGTTTATTATATGAATGAGCTTCTATTAAATAAAAAAAAATTTTTTAGTCATCTAGCCTATTGTGTCACTCGATAATTACGATAGAAAATTCATTCATAGTCTCAATACAGAGATAGATTGAAAAGCCGTTATAAAAGCTCTTTAGCAAACATTTAGCAAATGACAACCTAGCCTGATATCTAATCTTCGTTTTCCCGGAAGTGAAAATATAACTATATTAAAATAAAACATGTGGAAGAAAAACGTGACTATTATAGTTCTATTGTCTATTGAATTTGGAAGCAGTATATAATTTCACCACCGGGTCAACTATTCCCGAAAGTGAACTTAACTATATTAAAATGAAACATTTGGAAGAAAAAACGTTACTATTATATTTCTGGTTGTATGAGTATTGAATTTTAATAAAAAATAATAACTTCACTCGTTGATAAACAGTAGGTATATTATTATGATCTACAAATTAAAAAGAAAGTACATATAATGACTGCTGCCTGACTAATGCGTTTGTTGAGAATAAAATTATAGCAACTAAGCATCACACGGTTCTACAGTAATGCTATTTCATTACAATCTTTGACAGTTCTCATTCAAATAATAGTAACAGGCAAACAGGGTTTGACCCAGATTGCAGGATTATTAGGTCCAACCAATAACTAATTTTTATGATAAAGCTGTATTTTTTGGATTAAGTTCCGAAATCTAGGCTCTATTAGGTTGTTCATATATACGGTTACCCGCTCAAAGTATAACTCATGTGTCTTTTGCAATGTGAGGTCAATTGTACTTTGCTTTTAATAAAGTCATCTTAAGGGTACGATCATAATTTTCAATATGCTAATTTGAAAATGTTATTTGCATATTGAATGCATAAATATTAATATTGTTATGCGTCGTCAATATGCATCTACGCCTACATTTCATCGAGTAATGCTGTAAAAGCTAAGATGTGACATAATAACATTTATATAGCAACCAAAAAGTAAACTTACTATCTCCTATGAAATTACGCTATGTTTTGAAACACCGCAATAATATCCATAAGAGGAGAAAAATATTCTGTAGGAAAATATTGGGGCTAATCAAGTCCCTTTTTCATACAAACTAAATAAATAATTTTCTGATCCTAACTGTCGACAGCCCTACATTGGCGTACTTACATATACTCGTATGTATTGTTTCTTCATTCAGTGTTGACATTTCTTTTGTGTTAGTTCCATAGTCAGCTGGACTAGGGTTGTCACTTGAAAGTTTATGCTTTTAGTTCAAAGTCGACTTACTCGGAACGTATTAGGTTTCCAGACCTAGGGCAATCACCAGGGTCCATCTAATATCTAACCTATATACCCTTAAAAGTTTTATTTTGACGTTCAGTTGTACCCGGTATACATGAAGCAATCAACACCCCTTATCGCAGAATTGGGAAAGTTTTAAGGAAGAAATGGAAATTGACGCATAGTAGGTAAAATCAATTTGAGGGTTAACTATGCGCGTTAAATATGTCGTACAATACATTTGTCGCGGGCAACCTACTCACTGTGGATGTCGTAAGAGTAGACTAAACGTGTTTACTGCAAATAATTTATTTACGAAGAGATTGCAAATTCAAAACAGAACCCTACAATAACGTTGGGATTAAGTATAAAAAAAGGCCACTCGCCATCAAAAGCAGGAACTATTTCATTGTACATTACGTGTTAATAGCCAGACTCCAAAAACATCAAATGATGGCGGAATTTGATGAAAAAAGATTTTCTTCGAAGACAGATAAACATGCACAATATTAATTGATTTTTTTACTTATTTATTTACAATTATATATAGATCTCTATATATAATTGTAAATAAATAAGTAAAAAACGTTTTTCGAACTCTACATATCAGAGAAGTAGTGAATTGATTTAGGTTTAATTTTATAATGTTTAGGGTTTTCTTTGTTATCAATATTAACATAATAATATGATACTTAATGAAATTGTATTGTAAAGTGGATTTGAAATATAGTGTAGGTAAATATAACTTATTACCCTATTTCAACTAATAATACCAATATCCAAATCCAAATTTAATTATTCACAGATAATAAAACAATAAAAAAAACATAAGACTACGTCGAAGGAGTCGACTCAGTGAGATATTACTTATATGGGAAAATTATCTTTTATTGAAAACGTATTGTGCTTATTCCAAAGAACCATAACAAAAGCTCTTGCACACTATAAACAAAATATATCTGTATAAATAACAACGTAAAGGGAATACTAATAGTGCCCATATTAGGAAATTGGTGAGCAGATTATAATACAGCTGGTATGAATCATAAAAAGCGTAGGTGAAGTATAGATGGGCCGGCATAAGAAGCTCTTATTGATGTAATAATAAGGCTGAAAATTGTCTGAAAATCTTGCACTACAATTTATTATCGGGTTTCACTAAAAGTATAGCCATAAGCGATGGAGCATTGTAAAAAAAGGTATATCGCATAATCGGTCTAATTTTTATTATGTTATGCTATGTGGGTGGGGTGTTCGTTTCGCTTGCTTCACGGCTTAAAATTAGTCAACATAATCCATTTACAGAACAAAACAAAATCTATGCATATGAACCTATATGTCCTGCCTGATAGATGATAGACTGATTCATCACAAGTAAGCCTATCTAGATTGACACGAATTAGGCCAGCCTTAGAATTGTTTTTTGTAAATTCTTCCCATAAGTAGGTAAAATTAATGTTTTTTTGTTGTTTTAGCAGAGATCTCTACTAGAGAAAGGTCCACCTACGCTATTTAATTCAACTTATCTTTGTTTGCTTATAATTTACAATTAATAAAGGATTTATAATCAATAACGAAGCTTTTGACCTTGATTTCACCTGATGGTATGTGATGATAAAGCCAAAAATGGAAGCTTCATTTGGACTCCTCAACAACTACCTTCCTATAGGAACTAGAGGCATATCACAAAATCGCGTCGCGCGGTACTAAGCAAATTGGCATCGCCGGCACGGAAAAAAATATATTAGTTTAATTTTATTCATAAAAAATTATATGGCATCGCCGGCACGTTAAAATATAATATTAATGTTATTTTATTCATAAAAAAATATAGTATCGATTCATAAACATACAAATAATACAATAGTTTAAACGAACGTAAAAAAATATTTTGCCATACAAATTACGTTTAAACGACAGAGAACTTCGTACATAGGTAATCCGACTTGTTTCAACGCTGTTTCGTTAGAAAATTGAATTACCTAGATTAACAATTTCTTTCTTTAGTTAGAAGCCATAATAACTAAAATATATTTTATTATTATTGAAGTGAAGGATATTGTGTCACATGAAATAAATATTTTGATAGTTGATATTTAACAGAATCTGTAAATTATATAGAGCTGCCAAATCAGCTCCGTGAGAGTTTTTACCTAAGCATGCTTCGGGAAATAACTATTACTAACTTAAGAAAAAAGTAACTATTATTGTACAAAAGAATATATACTAGTTTTATCAAGTAAATCTTATTTATTGCGACCAACGAAAGGTATACAGTTTTAACGAAGAAAAACCTAAAGCATGGAGGCGGTTTCAAAATTTCCGCGCCAATGTATAATAAATAGTAAGTGTTAATTACTCTATGTAGGTATCGAGCATTTTCTTAGAAAATATATGTGATGAAATTAGTTTTCTATCATCAACCTAGTTTTAGAATTGATAAAATAATAATATGCGCTAGAAATTAGAGTGACGAGGGAAGAAATGGTTTTGTTTCTAAATTATCCAAATCATTCAATAATTATTTCGCAGGCTTTAAAAATCTTTATCAATTATTTGCACTACCAAGAAAATAACAATTATCTGCAAAAACTTCTGTCTTTGCTATATGCTACCGTCATATAAACAAACATCATTACAACTAATAAGGATTAAATTGTGAAAGAGATATCTAACAACTCGGTAACACGTAGATTTTCACACCTTATTACTCGTTATATGGTCAATTGGAAGCCCCAAGACTTTCTTGGGATAATGAAATAACTAAACATAGTTTCTATAAATGTCCAACTTGTCATTTGTACAGTTTCATAGTTATGAGTGTGTCATGCGAATTTGCCTCTATTCTTATGATGGAGTGAATAGGAGTGCTTTTGAAATTTCCTTTTCTATTCCATTTATAGAAAACGTATTTAGTAAATAAGTACGGGTTAATTGCTAGGCCACATAAAGTTGTCTGTTGACAAAAAACGGCCAAGTGGGAGTCGGACTCGCTCACGAGGGTTCCGTTTAAGCTTTAGTATACTTATAAGTTCCTAAATATGTACATACTTATTTACAGTTTTCATATTTTCCTTAACATGTGCTATAAATAAGACATTGTTACTTGCCGAATTTCATGATTCCAGGTCAACGGGAAGTACTGTATACAGTACTAGCTTTTGCCCGCGGCTTCGCTCGCGTTAAATTCGGGGTAACACCGAAGATGAAAAAAAAAATATAAGGCAGTTATCTTTCGTTGGTAACAAAGAGTCTGTGTACCGATTTTGAGCTTCCTACCTTGAAAACTACAAAAGCATATAAAATTTCACCCCCTCTTTTAAGGGGTTGGGGGCAAATTTCCAAAAAAAAATGATGCACGATTTTTTTGTTAGTCACAAATAGTTCGCATACCAATTTTTAGCTTTTTACCTAGAAAATTGCGGAATGCTCCATACAAACTTCCACCCCCCATTTTAAGGAAGTGGGGGGTTAGAAAGCGACAAAAAGTAGCCTATATCACTCTCCATCCGTTCAACTATCTCCACTTAAAAAATCACTTCAATCCGTCGCTCCGTTTTGCCGTGAAAGACGGACAAACAAACACACACACACACACACACTTTCCCGTTTATAATATTAGTATGGATTATAACAAAAACCTGTAAAGTGAACCCTTTTAGGAGCATGTTCAGAATCTATGTAGGTATATAAAAAGAGAAGTTCCCATCTATAAACGCACGCACAGCCGTAACCGCTAATGGTAAAAACGTATATTTTGGCCAGGTGTTTTAATTCAAAATGCGAACGCACACTAAGAAGGAATTTAAAAAAAATTACCCTGAAGGGGTGAAATAGGGGTTGCACGTTTGTATGGATTTTTTTTTTAAATTAGCAACGATTTTGATAAAACTTGAGAATAATGCTCTTAAAAACATTTCATTGAACACGTGTTTCGTGGTTTATTGGAATTCACCCCCTTGGTGTGCAAAATAGGGGTTGAATCTTTCTATGGAAAATATTTAAAACCTGCTCCAATTTCTATGAAATTCATTATCCGAGCTCCTTAACATATAAATAACAGTCTTCTATATAATACACAATTATTTTTCCTACGGGAACATATAAAATTCCCACGGGAAAACAATAACAACGCGGGCCAAGCCGCGAGCGGAAAGCTAGTTCTTATACAATGCATTTAACTAGCTCAATGTTGAGATGATTGGCGTGGCGACGTTAAAAGATTTTCCTTGAAACGCAACAATACAGTTTTGAAGATACAGTCGTTGATTCGTCTATTTCCGACATGCGACATCCCAGTCCCAAAAGCTCATTGCTGCTCTATAAATAAAAAAAAGTTTTGCCCGCTGGCTTGGTTGCCGGGCCAAACTGCTCAGGATAGAATGTCGAAATTCAGCGTACAAGGGATAAAGATAGAGCGTTACGCGGTGGCACTATTGCTCCGACGGATATCTACGAGCAGCGCTATTCCACTATTGAAATGGTGTTGCAATTGCCGATCAATGGTAAATTAGGACTGATGTATGAAAAATTAAGCTTTCAGATGTCTAAAAGCTCACAGAATATAAGAGAACATGTTTCTAACGCGGTAATATTTGAATTTGAAACATTTGTGATAAAAGCCAAATGTAAAAGCTTGAGGAATTGTACGTAATTTGACGAATTTTTGTCAAATTACGTACAAATCCTCAAGCTTTTATCACATTTTGGTTGTCGTACAATTACTATAAGTTCGGTGTAGTTTTGATTGAAATATTGAGACCTAATTAATATTAGAGTACATTAGGCAACTGTAAGTACTTAACTTAATTTGAAATCATCATCTCGCTGTCCCGCAAGCGAGGTCGGCTAACACGTTTTCTTCTTCATCTCTATACGTCATCTCAGGACTGACGTTCTTCGCATTTATATCCTTCGCGTAATCCATATACTTCCTGAGGTCTTCCTCTACCCTACCCATATGTCCCCATATATGACTCAGCCATTCTCATCACATGCCCATACGTTAATACCTGGTACTTCCCATCTAATTAATTTTCACAGCGATTAGGTTTTAGAATACACCTTAAAATTTTGAAGCTCCCATACATTATCCGTGTGCGAGAGAGGACATCAATCAATTCCTTCACGGAGGAAGTATACACTCTCACTTTATTTACACTTTGACCTCGACCCACCCTTATTTCGCTCTTAATAGCAGCGGCTTTTGTAGAGCAAGTGTAAAGTTTACGTATTGTCATCTTTTCACTCATTTAAAAGTGTAATATTCATATTAACATTACTATTTCTCTTATTCCCTATTAAACAGACATCCTGCACATATGGTTAGTTAGTGCGAAAGAGGAAAGGTTGCGAACAAAAAGAGAACTAACTCTCTGATGAAAACTGATTTTCTCAATCTCAAATTTTCTTTATAAGCTTCTCCCTTAAAACTTCTACCTTAAAAAACTGATTAAAATCAAAGGAATAGTCAAAATGATACATATGCACTATTCTGTTGTTTGTAGTATACAACGATCCTCTATCGGCATTGACTCTGTAGCAAGAAGTTAGTTTTAGACAAAAAAACGGTGATAAATCACGAGATAAGTTAGCGACTTAATCGGGATCAGGTGCATTCCACTTAAGCACAGCCTTGCAGCATTTACAACATTTTAAGCATTTAACAAGTTAACTTCATGAATTCTAATTAAAAAACTAAGTATATGTTTTGTGTAGATAAGGTTGCCTTGTGAAAAATAAAAAATATTGACATTGCTTAAAAGAAACGTTACCTACAAGGAAAATAATGGCTGGATATGTCATTTTCTGCGTTTCATGAAATATTTTCAGAAATAAATCTAATTGGGTATTGTTTTGTAGTGAATAGAACGTTAAAGTGATCAACGGTAAATTATTGAAAAGTATCTTTATAGAAAATCATTACAGGTTTTTTTACATACCGTAAATCAAACATTACAGCTCAAATATTACTCCCTTTAATATTAAATCCCATTTAAACCTCGAAACCACAATATATAACGACGTCACAAAATTTTAATAAACCGATGCGTTCTTAACTATATAAATGAAATCAAAATATAAGCTAGATTTGCAAGCCAATTAAGCGATGTCTTTCAAAGTTAACGGCTGATTGTCAGATAAAAGATAGATTACAAAAGTCCATATTACAAGGCTTAAGGCCGGTTTCAATATTCCAATACTTGCTATAGGTATTTGACATTAGCTCCTTAAAATACTTCAAAATGCTATCTCCAGTACACAAATCCGAATAGAATATTGAAACAGCTCGTAAAATACCAACTTCAAAATTATGTCACAATTCTACTTTGAAAATTAGCGACTCAAATTAATAAATTGATTTTACGGTCTGCAGACAGCAGCAGCTTTTGTTATGCTGTAACTTACTAATTTGAAAATAATTAATATTTCTGTTTATTCACAGCGTGTACTCTACGAGTATATTTTTTTTTACATTTAACATCGCTTTAAAATACCAAATGTAATAATAAAAACACTTGTTTCAGCTAATCAATATAGCAGCATGGCCAGGTCACCTGATAACGATAAACCAACACAACACGATAACTGTTCGATATCAAAGTCTAATTGATTCGGCGGCGGGCACAGAGTAAAAGTATAATAAACAAAAATATTCACCTCCAGTTTCGGGTAGCATTGACATCCAAATCCTTATAATTGTACACTGCACACGAAAACACAGGTGGCATCACACAACACCGTATCACAATGCACTGTTCCGATGCAGAGCGCGCTATCACAGCGCTGCGCGCGTGCGCAAGCGCCTGTAATCTAAATACAGACAACGAGACCGCATCCAAAATCGCTCGTATCACTTTCGGCTTCTAACGGCCTAATTTTAGAGGGCGCTCGAAAATAAAATGAGTTTTTACGTGTTTTTCACGAGTATTAGACCGGAATAGACGGCGTTTCGCAGGCTGGTGTGCTGCCAGAGACGGTGCGCGCGCGAAATCCGAGATTGGTGCCTTATTTGGCAACCGCTGCTGGCGCGATCACAAACGCATTTGGGTATTTAGTTTCGGGATCGGCGCGTGCGCGGCTATTTCAGCCGCCCGCCCGCTTCCGCCGCTGCGATCGGGTGCAGTACCTGCGCGATTGCCGTATACGGCTAATGATATTTGAATGATAGAACAAAATAGGTCTATGAAACAATATAAGTCATTACGTTGTCTACTAAGCTTGAAAATTCCAAAAAGTTTATGACATTTGAATAGCGTTTTCGGAAACAAATATTCTAAGTAATAAAATTACTTGCAATGCTGCATTAACAATCGTAATATAAAAAAGGTGTAGCAGAATAGTAAATAGTATTGTAAAATTTATATAAAACTGTAAAAAAACTAGAAATAAAGGCCGATGTCTTTTCCTTTTTGAAATATCTGATCTTTGTTGTCTTTGACATTACCTACTAACCAAAAAGCCATAAATCTGAAAGAAAACTTTCAAATTAATCAATGCATCTCGATACAAGGTCTTAAACATAAATTGAAAGAAATGAATGTTATCCATATTTTGTTTCAAATACCAAGTCATAAATTAATGTTTTCCGACTTCAGTCGTTACGTGACACATGTATGAAAAGTATGTGGTTATGTAACCAAAATAAAATAACTGCGTGTTGAATAATGGTCTGACTGAAATAAACGTGTGCCAACGTTGCAACTCCATTCTCCATTGCCCACTATCCTGGAACTCCACCTGTTTACATTTAGTTGTTACGTGGTTAATGAACTTTATAATTATATGAAGTTGATATTTAAGTGTGACCGTATTTTTGCACTCAGTTAGGTACCTAACACGTAAGTACAATCAATTACTTCAAAACTTCAATGATTAAGTTGTCTGACGTCGATATCAGCTGTAAAAAGCTTTTCAACACACTTGCTCGTAAAGTGGATCTAATTTTACCGGTTTTAGATACATAAAGTAGCTCATAAAACACGCGTGTATTATAGCCGAGGCACGCATCACAGTCTGGCAATGCTGCACTGCACTGTACTATATACACGGTGTTTCATAATAACCAATTAAGGCGAGGATTTCCCAAATTTGCCGATCTTAGAACGTCTAGATCTGGATAATATTAGAACCCACATTTCTGAAATTCACACACCTTAAACTTGAAGATATAATCTAGTGAACTGTGAAAGCAGAAACACGATTTACTCCATTTCACTCGATAGAAAAAAAATCCAAACATAGGTCTAAATCAAAAACTAAAACCACGATTTGAAATCGAAATATACATAAAACAGTATAAAAGTTATACCAAAACACGTAGTTCGTTATTATCTAGTGAACTGTGAAGACAGATTTTTTGATGTCATATAAAATATTTAGGAAAATGACGAAAATTCTATAATTTCGCTTGGTTGCAATCGCGCTCCATATAAGACAGTACTCGCCAAGTCGTCTCAGGGTATGGTCATGTCGCTTCGTGTCGCGGGCGCAAAAAAATATATTACGTGTTTCTTTACGATCGAATTTTAATTTTGCAGTTTGCGTTTATTTTGTTAACTTTCATTATTATTATAGATTAGTGTAGTAATATGGTGAATAGTGTAAATAATGGATTAGGTATTATAAAGGAGAAAACTATTTTAATCCTTCTTCCTAAATTATTTTATGTGTGAAAAAATATGTTTTTTGTTCTTTTTTTCTATAAGTTATTTTATGTGTAAAAATCGCTAATAAACCCGTGGAGACCCGGGCCCCTAATCAGGCGGTCTGTACGGACGCCCGCGACTCGCAGCCGCGCCGTTAGGTTTTGCCGCGCTCGGCACCTACGGCTTTTGTTTTTGTTTTTGAAATCAACTTTTTAGGATTAAGGGTATCACAGCTACATTTCTGAGAAGCTATTGAAACAAACTAAAAACTTATCTATGTTTGAAAGCATTCCGATACTTATTTTATTAGTTATCGGAGATCAAAGCGGCCATTGTTACGTTCAAAAAATAGAAATAATAAAATGCTCGTAATTCATTTAATTATGAATCCTTATCTAATTAACTGTTATATGTTTATTCCTTATTAAATAAGCTATCCATACGTAGTTTTTATTTTATTGTAGGCACAATAATTTATTTTTTTGCAATTTTTTAATTGTGAGGTTGCGCGCGCGCCCGGATTGCGTAATGCATTACGTCACAGAAGGAATTTTTTATTTTTTTCTTTTTTCATTAATAATATTTCCCAAAACTATTGTATATCAAAATAATCTTGAAGATTACAACTATAACAATATATATGGTTATTTATTGTTTTATAGTGTTGTATTTTTAAAAAAAATTTTTGAAAAAAAAAATGTTTTCTTTGGGTCTTGCGCAACCTACCGAACATTTTCGCCCTTTATTAATTTAATTATGAATCCTTATCTAATTAACTATTATAAGTTCATTCCTTATTAAATTAGCTATCCATACGTATTTTTTATTTTATTGTAGACACTATAATTTATTTTATGCAATTTTTTAATTCTAAGTGCGCGCGCTTTGAAGGGTTACGCAATTCATTACGTCATTTTTTTTTTTCATTAAAAATATTTCCAAAACTATTGTATATCAAAAAAATCTTTAAACATAGGGCTATAATAATATGTATGGTTATTTATAGTTTTATTGTGTTGTTTTACTTAAATTATATGTTGAAAATAAATTGGCGTCTTGTTCTACCGCGGAGCAATTTACCGCGGATTTATAAACTAAATATACAATGAAATACAATTGTTTATGCTAATTATTACTGGAAATACTGTAAACAAAAGAAATAATATCACTTTACATACCTTTTACGATAAAAAAACAGCGATTTCAACCAATTTATTCCTAACTGACGTTCACTAACGTTGTAACCCAGTGACACAAAATGAGTGAACGCTTTGACGTTTCTAAACTTTTTATTTTCAAAAAGTTAAAGTTATGGTTAACGAGTATTTGGTACCATTTCATACCATTTAGTAGTCTATATGCCAAAAAAAACAGCAGGCCAAATAAAGCCTTACTTGTGACACAATAACGTAAAAAGTCGGCCGAGAAATTCCGTCATCATATGATGTCGCGGGCATCAAGGCCTTTTTTTCGTGTCATCATATGAGTACGCCTGGGTCTCGACGGGTAAAAGAAGTCAAAGACGAAATGTTAAATCAAATGCATACAAAAAATGCTGAAAGAAAAGTGGTAAATATTTATTTCCCAAATGTTTATATTTTATTGCCGCGGCCATATAGCACAGTGCAGTGTTAATAAACCAGTATGATAATTTCTTCAAGTAAATATGCAACGATTTATAGGTTCAAAATAATGTTTCCTATAAAACTTTATTGCTGAATTCCTTTAAATACTTAATGTTACCCCCTTTATTCACAACGCCTTGCATCAAAGCTTTAGAAGGTAGAATCAACAGCACATTATACATGTATGTAGCTAAATAATAGAGTTTTATTCGAGCCTATGTATTATATATGATTATGAACAGTAAAATAGTATTTTAGGAATCTTTTAAATTTCGTAACATTTATGGTCAAGCGTGAGTTGATTATAAAAAGTAAAAAATAATTAACATAAATTTCCGTTCGATTTATGTAAAGATCACTTCATTGTATTAAAAGAAAATATCTGATCAGCGGAATTTTGTGAAACTTTATAAAATATTTTAAAACCAGTTTGCTTAGAGACTAATACGGTTGCCTGATATTCATAGCGATTTGTGGCTTTCTTCTTGATAATCTTGTTTAGTACATGCACGCCCCTGTCACTCACGCAATGCAGCGTTATAAATACCTACCACTAAATAGCGCGCCGGCGCGCCGACCGCTGCACACACGTGTAAAGAAATTCTTAGGTTGTGTGTGAAGTCGACCAATCCACACTTGGCCAGCGTTGATGATGGTAGCACATCAAAAAAAGGTTTGAGCTTGTTTCGAATTCATCTAATAATAATATGATGGATGACATACCTGCCAGAGATACCTGTCACAAAAATTGGGATATAATTAAAAACAAAAATACTATCGTTTTTGATGCTTGCTAAGGCAAGGATAAAAATACCTCCGTCTTACCTATTTCTGCCGCAAATCAGCAGTGCTTGCATTGCTGTGTTCCGGTGTGAAGGGTAAGATATGGCACTGAAATAACTGGGTACCGTGACTTTACATCTGATGTCACAAGTTGGCAACGTACACTGTGGTTCTTGTGGGGCTTGCAGTTTTACTGCGAATCGCACAGGAACCACATGTATTATAGGTGACTGTTACCACTTACCATCAGGTGGGCAGTTTGCTTGTTTGCCAACTTAGTAGCAATAAAATAAAACACACAACATCACATTTTTATTTTGAAGGAGTTTTTGTTTTGAAGTGGTGTCGGTATTTTTGTAAAAAAAAATATTTTAATTTTTTTCGTGAAATTAATAATAGCTCTCTAAGTCAACTTGAAAGAATATACCTAACTGAGAGTCAATACGTACCTTTTAAATCTAAAGACTAACTCCCTAACTCCTTAAAGTTAAGGATCCATCGTAAGCTCAGCATAGTGGAAGAATCCTTGAGATGATGTCTTTCAGACGCAAATACCTGAATAGCTTCAGAAAAAAAAACTGGAAAGACGTTGGACGTGCCTATTCTCTCGATTTTCTTGGGATTTCAATACTAGATCCTGACTTGATGGCATGGAACCACTTCGGGGGTATACTTTTCTGAATACAAAAAGAATTTTGAAAATCAGTTAATAAATGACGAAGCTATGAGGTATGTGTTACCTCATAACTTCGTGAAGTCAGTGAAGTCGGTTAACAAAATATCAAATCGAAATAAGTTATAGTACTTATTTATTCAGTAATGTATTAAAATACCTACATATATCTATTAAAATATTTTTCTTCAAACTACTCATTAATTTTACTCTAATCATCGGAAAAGGCAACACTAAGTAATACATTACTACCCTGGAAAACGGCAGTAGTATTGTATGAAATTTCATTAATGACCCGTTCAACATAATTGCCCTGTTGTTTGTTTTTCTAATTTAAAAAGAAATTACAATTCATATTCATACAATTCATACAAAATGTAGGCATTTTTCCAAAGAGATTTGAGTGGTTGTATAACATGTCACAAAAAATACACATGCGCAAAACAAGTTAGATAGGACCCTACAAAGCCAATTTTATTTAAAAAAGAGAGGCAATTGGCTTTAATGGCGAAGATTAGCTTTTATTTTAATAAATTAAAAATTGTATTCGAGTGAATATTGTGCAGTGAAAGTGGTGTTTTTTGGTGCACATTCATGTTGACGGCATGAAATAAGGGTTTTGTGGTGTACATGACAGTGAGTTTTTTTTTGTGGATTTTCCACTTCCGTCAAGATAAGGTTTGGTTTCTTAATAAGAACAATTTGCATTTTTTTTGTCATAAATAAATAAGTTTTTCTACAGTCAACTTCAGTTTTTTATTATTTTTTAATAAGTTGAAGGAAAAGCAGATTACACACCTCGTAAGTGAGCTATTAATGCCCTCGGGTTATTAGTGCCCTCGAGCAAGTGCTCGTGCACCAAACATCCGCGGGCATTAATAAGTCACTTAGCGCTCGGTGTAACAATCTACTATTTCTAAATCAAACCGAATAGCCGTCGAAGTCAAACAAAAAAATTTAACAGTGCTTTATAAGTATATGCCGCCGCGTCAGTCATATTCTTAGCTTTTGTTTTAAATACTACTTCTAGCCAGTTCTAGCTAATCGAGCATTTCTTGTATTCTAGTGATGCATTCTATACTGCACAAAAGAAATATGCATAAAATTTGAATTTACATTTTATTAATAACACATCATAGAAACATTTAAAACCTTTGAAATTGTGAAGAAACGGTCTAATTATGATGAATCTTGAAAAGTCTAATTATTGATAAATGCTTTACGTCTCTTTCTTATAAAATATATGTTTGTATCGGTATTATAATGGTGGACGAGTACAATGACGTCACTAGCAAATAAAAGCTTTTTAAACTTTGTTATTTTTTAAGTTATTAAAAAAATCACGTGGTTGTTTGTCAAATAAAAATACTATGTAATGTAACAATTAAAAAGTGTCCATATTTACATACAAGTAAAGATACAATAAAAAATAGCAATGAAGTCATAAAGCTGTATCTTTATTGGTTGTATTACTGTAGGTACTTACCTCAGTTTATAAATCAATACTTATTTGTAACCTAGCAAAAAGTATATTGCATACGATATAAAACGTCCTTGTTGTACTGTTATATTTTTACTGTGCGGCACATGATGTTGGCGCCTGTTCAGTGGCCGCGTCCACGCTAACGTCATGTACAAATGAACGGTGTGAAGTGCGGAACATATGGGCTTGCACGTGGAAATTCCTCGCCTTAATAATCAATGCGTTATTTAAAACTAATTACACGTAATTAATGTTCGTAATGTCATTCATCACATAATTTTCATGTAAGTATATCATAGTTTCATCATCATGTCTATGATTTACATGAAAATTTTGGGTTGAATTGAAAATTGTTTGTGTTATTTTTTATCTCGTAGATAAAAAATAACACAAACAATTTTATTTATTTATTAGTAGTTAGTTATTGTTATTTTTTATCTCGTAGATAAAAAATAACAATAACAATAACATGAAGTGGAGTCATTTTTAAGATGACTTTTATTCGAAACATATCACAATGGAAAATAAAAATTATTAAGACGGTCCTTTTTGCAGATGCTGTGGTTTCATTAAACCCGTATAGATATACACCACAGACAGAAGTTACAGTTAAAAAACTTAGTATACAAAATAGACATATACAATAAAATTCGTACATATTATTTAAGCTATAGCATGTAGTATTACAATTCACTTTCCTAAGTCATAATAAGTGAGCTGATATCTAATAACATTTCATGTCAGGCGTAATGGTAAGCCGTGCCTCCTACAGTCGCGAATTGGGTCGCGCTCGAGGTGTGGGCGGGTTGCGTATGCACTGCGCTTATAGTAATTTTAATGCAGATGCAAATAAACCCATTTACTTATCGGACCGATCTAGGAACTAGACTAATACAGACACGCTCGGCGTTTATGTTGAAGGGCTGGCCGTAGTATATAGAATTGCGAGTTATAAGATAGTTGGTTTACATTCACTTGCTCGAAGCTTTTTTGGAAAAGCTGTTTTGCTGGAAATTAGAACGATTGTTTGAGAATTCTGATTGTTTTGAATTTTTTAGGATTTCCCTGAGTTTTATTTTACACCAGTGGGCACGGCAGACGTTGTCCTGCCCGATTTAACTAAGGTCCAACTTTACGTTTAAACCTTCCTTGAGCCTATTCAAACACACCCAGAAAATTTTGTGTCGAGTCGTTTTTGAGTTTTAGCGCGTTATATTTTCGTTCGTTATATTATATTTTTATATACACGGTTATTTTTTTATCACCTTGGAAAATTTTAGGGACGCTTCAGGACACATCCATTATTACATAAAAAAAAATCTCAACAAATGCTGCTCTCGACTAGTGCAGCATTTTTTGGATTTTTTAGAAAATTTATATAAATTTAAGTGAGTTATTTTTTTATTCATATTTAAATCATTTTAATAGGTACCATGTCGTGAAGCGTCCCATAAATTTTCCAGGATGATAAAAAAATAACCGTGTATAAGAAGAAGAAAAAGAAGAAGAAGAAGATAAGAGGAAGACTAGCTGTCCCAGCGAACTTTGTGTCGCATTGACAGATGACATCGTAATTTTCCAAACAGAATTATCATATTGTTTTATATTATTTTTCAGATTTTCATTTTTGGTTAATTAAACTTTTTCAAATGCAACATTGTGAACCCCCACTTTGAAACCTGCTCCTGGTAACAAGTGTAATAATCGAGAACTAAATCTCCAAATCACACCGTCACACCACATGTTACTCGCACACAATTGCTTTCTAATTCTGGCACTGTTATCATATTAATACACCGTGGGGGTGTGGGTTCGAGGACCGGCCGTGGGCGATCGTACGGAATCAATCAATAAGTTCGCCTTAGTTGGCGATGATGTCTTATTGGGCGCCATTGTTAGCGCTGGAATAACAATGATAATAATGGACATCTCTTGTAAAAGCTTGGATAAGGAGATATCGATAGATGACGGATCTGAGGGGCGATTTGATATTTTTTGGTTCTAATCTAAATTAACCAATTCTATTCTTAACCAATAATATTCTACTTTATAAAAGTAGCAGATATATCATGAGCATGAGCACGCATAGTGAAGTCATGGAATGAAATCAGGACGATTGCCGTTGACATTGCTGTGTTCCGGTTTGAAGGGTAAAATATGGCAGTGAAATTACTGGGTACCGTGACTATACTAACTATATAACTTAATATAAGAATCACAGTCGGTGCCAAGTGATGATCTCCGGAAAATATCAGAAAATATAAAACAAAATATAGATAAGAATTTAATTAAAATTTAGCATCGACTGCATAATAGAAATGTGATGCTGTGTGTATTCTTTTAATAAACAAAACCAGAGATAGACAGAATGTTGAAAACGATTGGTCTCCAGTCCACTGTGTAATCCATGGTACAATCATAGTGTTTGGGAGGGCCCAATTCACCAAAATAATATGAAACAAAACCCTTATTAGGACAATTCCTCCTTACCGGGGTGATCCGGAAAATTGGGGTTGCCCAGACCCTGGATCGCACTGACTATGGACAAGATGGATATCGGGCCGGTTCAGTTAGTGGTTATGCCCCGCACTCCGCGGGGGGAGTCCCATACACGCCTGCGGACTAAGCATCTAAGCATCGACAGAGACGCCGCGCAAAAGCATTCGTTCGAAACAAAAAGACTATTCCTCCTCCCGGCGAATCCCGCCCCTAGCAGTGGGATTATGGGAATATGGGACGAGATGATGATAACACGACACGTGTGCGCACATTGTAGCGGTAAGGAAGAGCTTTTTGCATTATCAAAAGGTTTGACCTATTTAAAAGTTTATCATAGTTAGATTTTTGTTTTTTTTGCATCCTTTTAAACTGCAGTGCATTATGATGACCGCTACATAAAGAAATCTTAACATAAAGTTAAGATTTCTTTGAAATAACATACTTAGATTGGGACAAAATATTTACCATTATTTTAATGATGAAAATGGAAACTAATGGCTGAATAGCTGGCCGGCCAAAGAAAAAAAAACAAAATAAGCGGGAAAGCGGTAATCCGATCTTCATTTGTTTTTTCGAGATGTAGAGTTTGGTTTAAATTTCCGCATAACAGAGATTTGTATTAACCATTGATTTACTACCAAACGTTTGATAGTAAATCAATGGTATTAACACAATGAGTTCATCTGATTGAGATATAGATTTAACGCCTGTTTTCATAGTGTCATGGCAATGAATATTTATTTTCCTCTATTTAACGCATAAAAGCTTGTGCGATCAAATTAAATCAGTAATTCAGATCAAACCTACCTATTATTGCAAGTAAATATTCCTCATTACATACGGATCTTACCAAAAATCACAATAATAACATGCGCGCCTCCTAAATGCGTATAATTTGTCCGTACATGGAAACGGTGGAACGTACACAAATCATTAGTCTTCAATAACATTATGCCATAATAATGACAGCGGCCGGCGTGGGCGCCACGGAGGCTTGCGTTTTGGCGCGTGGCGTGGAAACTCGTCAAAAATCATAACTAGCCGTCGCTAATCGCATATTGTCCCTATAAAGTGTTCATAAGGTCGAACGAAATCGGCTTTAGTAGTCCGATTTGGATGTAATGCTCTTTCACATGGTTGGTAGCTGTTCGAATGAAGGCGATAATTTAAGCGAGAATAATCGATTCCTATCTACACTGAAAACGGGTCTAGACATTTATGATATGCTTGATCCGATCCCCATATCATTTATCGTATCGTAGCTAGCTCCCTGCCGCTGTAATATGAACACCGACACACGATATGAGAAAACGATAACTCGATATGAACTGTCAAAAAATTTTTACAAATAATAGAACCGACTTCAAAAACACTGAAAACTTAAAAATAATCTTCTTCTATATTGAAGTCGGCGCCAAACGATGATCTCCTAGAAAGTGTTAAAATTTGTCACCGACTTCAATATAGAAGAAGATTATTTTTAAGTTTTCAGTGTTTTTGAAGTCGGTTCTATTTTTTGTATTTTTTTTTATTTTTAACTTTTTAGTGAATGAAATCTTTTTAGTGAAAGAAACCCTAATTTTCAACAAATTTTTTAAAATTAGTATTTCTATGGGATTTCCCATCATCCGATCCTGACTTTGGTGACCATGGGACCACCCTTGCAGTATACTCTATCAATACAAAAAGAATTTTGGAAATCGGTTTTAAAATGACGGAGTTATGAGGTAACAAACATAAAAAAATACAACCGAATTGATAACCTCCTCCTTTTTTGAAGTCGGTTAAAAATATATTGGATATAATGGCCACATTGAAATTTTATCGACATTAATATATAAATCTTGCCCAAAATATCAATACCAATGTTCAAAAGACACTCAAAACATCAAATTAACTAAAAAATCCAACTTTTTTAACAGTTTATATCAATTTTTATCATATCGTGTTTCGGTGGTCATGCTAGGGGACTGGCTAGACGCATTTCCTTTGACTCCCTATTTGAGATTTTCATAACGAGTCTATACCATACATAACTATGGAAGCATTTTTCTTGACCACGTCTGAAGATTTTCTGTGATTTTTGAAAATAGCTCTAAACCTAAGTTGTGAAAAAACAAAAATAAGAATTTACAATCTTAATAATTCATAATCTCATAATGAATTAGCCCTTTTAAATCCCGAACTTGCCCTCCATACGGGGAGGTTATGAAAGGGGGTTACCCAGATATGAAGAAACCAGCAAAATAGTTGTTGGTATACCAACAGCCTAGACCGGAGTCTTACGGTACGGCATCCCACTATTATACACTCCAGGACACCCAAATCGAATCACCTTGCACTTTTGGATTATATCGTCCATAACTTTTAAAGGGTATTTGGATAACCAAAAAGTTTTTATACAATTTTGTAGCTGACACATTCACGATTCACGTTTAATCTGATGTGCTGATTATGAATATGCCAGCTATAAAATTATAAGTAGAACATTTTTTGATCGACCAAACATTTTTTATACGTAATGGACAATATAATCAAAAAGCGAAAGGTGGCTCGATTTAGGTGTCCCCGCCTGGCCTAAATAGGCACCTATAATAGCGGGATAATTTTAACCCTAAAATAGGGTGTAATGAATATTCAGTAACAAATCACTTCAAAATACACGGCTTTTCGAAGCTTGGTGGCGCATTGGAGCGTGTGCTCAGCGAGCGATTGCTAAAGGTTAAGAGCAACGTTGGCTGTGGTCAGTCCTATGATGCATGACTAAAATACTAAACATCTTGAGCTCCCCCGTGCTTCGGCACGTTAAGTGAGCCCTGTCACTGAGTCCTGACTATGCGAATGAAGGAACAGAAAGTGCACTTGCTTTGGCGCAGACACTTGTGCACTATAATATCTCTTGCGCAGATGGCTAATCTCTGTTGAATTGGTCGCCGTAAACGGTTAGGTGGGACATTATTAATTTCCTGAGCGAAACGCGACGTTCGAAAAACATAAGTCCTAAACTTAAATACTCAAAAAAGGCATAACTTGATACTCGAGTTGTACTGAGTACACAAAGAATTCGCGTTACTTATTGCGAAGACGTGTCACGTGCATAAGAGCGGTTTCGAGGTCCACGCGTGGGCCCAGCTTTTGGACATTGCGTGCCTCTTCGGCTAATAATGTACAGCTCTTGGTACACAAATATGTGCTCTGTTATTTATTGTACAGTACTAGTCACAAGGCTGTCTCGTTATGTACTCTGAAATTATGTTTGTGTATTCCTAATATGATAGATGGGTTGAACGTCGACAAAAAAATATACTCTTGTTTGTACTAATGTTAGTAGGTACACGATTCTTTTGGCAAAGAGTCATAACGTTTTTCCTAAATTTGTAGAACTAAAATAGTTATTGGCTAAGCATGGCTGCAAAGTTGGTTATTGTCACGAGTGTTGAATTTGAATCCCGAGAAAGTGCAGGATTGTAAGTTTGAGCCACGAGCGAAGCATGTAGAATCTTGAACGTAACGGGGATTCAGCACAAGAGCACAGATAATATAATACTACAACGAGAGTAAAAAATCTTTGTAGCCGACCGCTTTTCACCTCACTTCAGCGAAGAAAATACCTACTGCTATTATAAAACAATTCAACAACAAATACAAAATGACAAAAATTTTAGATTTTATTATTTCTGGCATGTATAAATTTTTCTTTTTTAAGCGAAAAAGTTTTTGACCACATAGTTCCAATTCATATTTTCAGTCCATATTGAAACGTTTGAATTTCAAATCACTTTTCTAGGCTAGCGGTTAAAATAGACTTTACCACGCAGAGTTCGAAGAATGAAGAAAGTCTTTCCAAGCTGGTGAGGTGAAAATTATATTTCTATATATTGTTTGTGATTGCATTGTACCTTTACGAACGCAAAATGGGATTAATTGAAGTTGGTTTTTTTTCTGTGAAAAAAGTGATAGATAGGCAACCACTTACCCATTTGTAGCGTAAAAATCTAAGCAAAGAAACAAATACACATTCGTTTTTGTACATAAAAATTTCATCCCAATCGGCTCCTTGCTGTAAAATCAACAATATAACAACACTAAAGAGTATATATTATAAAGGGATTCATTACATTGAATGTATGTCGACTGACAAATCTATAGCGATCGTGATAATGATGGATAGATACTAAGTTATCTATCATGTCTACGAGCGACTTAAACGAGTATTTACGAGTAGGGATTCCGAAGCTTTTACCGGTGAAAACTGCCGAAGATCCTAATTCAACAAGTTAAAGTTAACACAAAGCTAAGAAGACATATCGATAATGATTAATGACATAACAATTAAAATTTCGCAGTTAATCACGCATATAAAAGAACCAAAAAACTGAAAATGAGAAAAAAAACGTTCGATCATACGAAGAGCGATCCGAAACCGGGTATCGATAAATATTGCACATTTTAACCGATCTCCGAATCGGGAACTGCGACCTCGCAGTTATTTCCTTAGTTCGCCGAATAAGCCCATATTTATTGGACACAGTCCTCAAATAGCATTGTCTGCGCCAATTATGGTTTATGGACGAGGGCTGTCGCCGTCTTCGGTGCGAACGCTCATTAGTTATTTTGGCGCGAAAATAAAAATGCGCTCACTGACCTGCGCAAGCGCATATCGCGCGACATTGAGCATAATGAGCAAATTAAGCGCCGAAATGTATTGCCGAAATGTTGATGGATTTTGACAGGTCACGTCAGGAGCAGTTAATGAGGAATTCATGCAAAGGTGTCAATGTTTAACGCCTGTTTAATTTCCAGTTAAAGCTACCGGTATTGTAGGTTGGCTGTTGACGATATTTTACAGGAAGTAGACACAATTTTTTTACAGCAGTCAGCTAACAAGCAGGCTGCACAGTTGACGGTCAATGGCTACAGCCACAGAACACGGGAAGAGGTTAGAAGGGCTATGTAGGCGGGGCACGCGCGCCCGTTGCATGGCCACAACTATGAGCAAATGCACATAGTTGTGGCCGTAAGTACGAAGGGTTAATCACTTACGGACAACCACAGCACGGTAATTACAAAGGCATAGTTCTCTTGATTGGCTTTCTTTGACCTTACACGAGCAGCGCAAGCTCGCGTTTATTGGTTTAAGAAAAACTAGAAAAAGATGTGGGAGCAAAACTGGCGACAGCGCTTCCCGTACAAACATTGCCTTTCTAACCTCTTTCTGTGTTCTGTGGCTACAGCCACCTACGGTCTTATCACAAAACCTGGTTTAAACCTGGTCTAAAGTTAGTCTTGGTTTAAACGTAGTGCGCTTTCACTTGTGACATATACATAGATAGAGACAGCTTCAACTTTGTCCTGGTTTAAACCAGGACTAACTTTAGCCAATGTTTTGTAATAAAACGATACGACAATGGGTCAATACGTCCTTATTGTATTTAAAAAACTAACATCTAACTCCTAAAAGTCCAGGATCCTTCTATCATCAGCTCGGTTCATGACTGCCAGACGCTAATACCTGAATAGCTTCGGAGAAAACATGAAACACGTTTCATGTTTTCTCCAGCCTATCTATAAAATTTAATGGTTTCCCTCGATTTTCATGGGATCCCATCATCAGATCCATCCCAGACACACAAAAACATATAGGCATTGAATTGAGAACTTCCTCCTTTTTTGAAATCGGTTTAACTAAAAAAAAGGTAAAGCTAAAGTAGATCTCATACCCTATCGTCTAGTGGAATTCCGAAGTCTCTAGGTAGTTTTGGTCCGAAATCTCGATGTAACGGATGGAAAAGACAGAAAAACAGTTTTACCAAACGCGTTAGATACCAAACAAAGTTTGGGCTAAGAAATATTTCTTTATAATTGCCACCCGAAAAGGGGCATTTTGAACTCGGAACAAGCATGAATCATGAAAAATTAATAAAACGCTCGGAAACCCACTGGCTGGCTAAATGGAATTATAACATAGATCTATACTTACATTTTAAAAAATCCCGCCAATTTTAGTTAGTACCTTTCTATCTGTTATCGTGTTAACCACAAAATAATGTCAAAAAGTCTTATTTGATACGATCGTTTCAAAACAAGAATATACTTAATTAAATAACATTGAATTTCGACAACTGTTATTCACAGAAATTTTCTAATGTTTATATTTAATGCTTTGTTATCTTATTACCGATATATATAAAACGTAACAACATATATACTAATATTTATTTTCTCGCATCCAATGGTAATAGAACACTCGTGAAAAAAAAATCAACTCAGTCCTTGTTTCATACGTAGTAGTAGAATCCTGCTACTCTAGAATCATCCTTTGCTGCTCTCGGGATCCAACTAAGTCCCTTAAATTCTCTTTTCTTTCTCTTGTTGTATAATCTACTGTTATATTCCTTATACAAATCGGGATTATTTAATTGTATCCCGAAATGCTGAGTACAACCATGGATAGAGCTCCAGTATTGCACCACTAGCCCCAAAATATCTATTTTATTATTTTCGGATTTTTCTATGTTGCGCGGACGTAGAGTAAAATGATATTCATATTAATTAGCTAATTTTTTTTATGTGACTACATTTTATTTAAAAACGCTTAATAAATTGAAAAATGATGAAATTTATTCATCTTTTTTCAATCGAGAAAAAATTTCGTCTCGGGCGGGGAATTGAACCCGCGTCTCACAAAAACCTCACAACCGACGCATTGTCGAAATTGCACACGAAGTTGTTTATTAAAAACAATTGAAAATCGGTGTAAACACATTCAATTTCCGAAAGTCCCCAGGCGTCGCGTCGAGTAAATTACAAATAAACGATCATAAAATTATAGTGTACAAAAGCTATTATCGGCGAATGCGCGCTTAAACATGTTTATATCGATAATTACAGGCGCGTAGGCGGCACCCACGGCGGCCTGTGATTCAATATTGAACACCTTCTAAGAAACTGCGGTATCATAAAAACGGCATGACAGTTTTGATAGGTTTAATTGATTTGGCTTAATGAAATTATGAAGTGTTGTCAGTTGTCGCCGAGTGGGCGAACGTCGTCGACGGGATCTAGACCAGCTTGCGACATTTGAGACCGTTACGTAAAAAAGTTAGTTGTGCAAAGAAAGTAGCATGGATTTTTATACATGGTTAGATAAATGTTTTCCAAAGTTAATTTGAACTGTGTACAAATTTTAAGCAGTCTCATCGGAAAGATATTTTAATACAGAACTAAGACCTTTCATCCCTACTAAACCATTGACAATTTACAGAAAGGATGCTTTTAAATTTCTCAATCATTGGTAGTCAATCATTGCGGTAACGCCAACGACAAACATCCTTACTAATTATAATAAACGAGAAAGTTTGTGAGTAGGGATGGATGTATGGATGTTTGTTACTCTTTCACGCAGAAACTACTGAATGGATTTGGATGACATTTTGTAGGTAAGCGGGTTACGACAGGGAAAAACATACAGGCTACTTATTATCCCGGAAAAATAAGTAGTTCCCGCAGGAAAGTTGATTTAGGGTTTTTTCTTTAAACTTTAAAAACGAAGCATGCCAAACGATGATCTCCTAGAAAGTCCTAAAATTTGTCACACCTATTCTTATATAATTTTTAACTTTTCAGTGTTTTTGATGTCGGTTTTTATTTTTTGTAAAATATTTTTTAATTTTGACTTTTTAGTGAAAGAAATCTTTTAAGTGAAAGAAACAATAATATGACTAGACTAGACTTTAGGATATGCTTTACTAGCTAGGTTTTACCAATGACGGTTGATAAATGTTGGTCTTAGGAAGAAAACAATGTGTATTTCTTTGTCATTTTTTTCAATTTAACAGAACCTTTTTTTTTAAATTAGTTATATTCACCACAGACTCGTGGTCCGTGCCTTTGACAGAACAGAACAGAACCTTAAAAATTGACTCTATTCCTATAGTGGATCTATCCACTAAATAAATCCATTAATGGATTTGTTTCCACTTTTTTTCCACTCTGATCCATCGATGAATTTGTTTCCACTTTTTCTTCCACTTTGATCCATGGATGGATTTGTTTCCACTTTTACTTCAACTCTGATCCCTCCATGGATTTATTTCCATTTTTTTCCACTCTGATCCATTTATGGATTTCAGTTCTACTCTAATCCTTCAAAATTCTCTTTTTTATTATTTTATTTAATTAATAAAAAAATTAAATATCATCAAGTTTTAACTGTAAGCATTACTGTAGGCCACTTTCTTGAAGAGTTGAAATAATTTCAAAATCAAAATAAAGCGTTGTATCTATTGGCTAGTCGTTACCTTCCAATCCCGATGGTATCCATACAATGATGGCATACATTTTTGCCTGCTGAAAATGGTGGCATGTGCACCAAGGCTCGTAGTCCTCCTGTATATTGCACTACCTCCGTAGACACCTACACCTGATCGGCCCTCCTGAATGAATAGGTGGAGTGGTGGGAGGTTCAGGATAGCCTCCAAAGCAAGGATGGAAGAAGACGAGATGGTCCCCATGATCATTAAGCAGGCACGTCCTTGCAGGTTTTGTCGTTTGCTTAAACCAAGCTATACACCCGTAGTTAACCATAGGTCTTCTATGGTTAACTACGGGTGTATAGCTTGGTTTAAGCAAACGAACGAACCACAGCGGCGTAGAACCATAGAAGGTAACTTTGTTTCAGTCCCCACCGGGAACAGGCCTACCTATGGCAAAGATCCTACCTATATAGAAAACTTATTAACGCTATGGGCGATTCTTTCACGGAAGACGTCATAAACCGTTTTGCTGAAGACCCTCGAAAGTTACTTTTAAAATAGTTATTGTATAATTAAAGAATTTATATTAAAATTACCGATTTTAATTTATGTTTATTTATTTGACTAAGTGCTTATAAAAATTTGATTTGCCCCCCCCTGCCCCAGAACCTGCGTAGGCCCATATGAAAAATAGTAAAAAATAATTCATCCAATGGGTCAGACTGGAATATAAAAAGAAGTCGAAAATAATCCATTGCAGCAATGGGTTAGAGTGGAAAATAATCCATTGCGGCAATGGATTAGAGTGGAAAAATAAGTGGAAACAAATCCAATAATGGATTTGTTTAGTGGATTATAGTGGAATAGAGGAAAAATTGTTAATTATCGTTATGGTATTATATTTGTAATTAATTATTTTTTAAGTAACTTATAAAACATAAATTTAAAAGACTTTAAAAAAAAACAAAACGAATCAAATCGAAAGTTATTTTCTTACAAATGCCAATACGTTGGCCTGTGGTAACTGAATCATTATTTATTATTTGGTATTTAAAATGAATTAAAATATTTAACTAATCCTAAAAATACCACGTTTTTATGCGACTTAAGAGAAAACACTAAGGACAGGCGAATTCAAAAATAGGTTTTTGTAAAATGTATTGCTTTCGCACTGTGTGTGCCCCCAAACAAACGAGCTTGATAGAGACAACTGCAGCTTAGACCGAAGATGCCTATAAAAAGTACACAATAAATAGACGTGTCGTCATCATCATCATCATCACAGCTCATATACGTCCCCACCGAGGGGCACGAGCCTACCTGGCGATTAGGCCTTAGTCAAACCACGCTGGCCCAGTGCGGATTGGTTGACTTCACATACACCTTTGAATTACTATGCAAGTGTATGCATGTTTCCTCACGATGTTTTCCTTCACCGTAGGATCGTCAGATAAATATACATATGAAATTCGTGAAACGAACAACACATTGGTACATGGCAGGATCGATCGCGGGCCTCCCCATTCTACTCGGAGCACAGTCCAGTGACGAGGCCACAGTGCCACCGACGCTCTTAGACATGTCGTAGTCCCCTGTTTTTTTCCTATAAAACAGTAACCGTTTTATTACTTTTTGCATTAAAAATTAAAGAAAGGCTTTGGCTATGCCTATGTTTTGCTTTTTTTAATATAATCTAGTCCAATTTGTTTTCTGGACGTTTTAATAGGTACTATCGCGCGCAGTTCCGCCGATTAGAGAGAGAAAGAGTATTTCTTTTCTAATAGGCCGAAACTTAAGGGGGCGTAGCCCCACACGCTTCCGCACGATTCAGGCGAATAAATTTTTAAATGGTCAGGCGGAAGTGCTCGCGATAGTACAGCAGAAAATCTGGCCATTTTTTTAGGTATTTCGAGAGACTAAATCTTCTTTAATAATTAACTTATTTAAAAAAAGAAAAACAAACTACCATGCATTTGTAGCCTTGGCTTTTTTAGTAAAAAATAGAGCAACTATTGCCATTATCTCGGAAGGAAACAGGGGACTAAGTTTGTATGGAACAAAATCACTGAAAAGTTAAAAATAATATAAGAAGTACAGACAACATCACACTTCTATATTGAAGTCGGTGCCAAACGATGATCTCCTAAAAAGTCTTCAATATAGTAGTGTGATGTTGTCTGTACCTATTCTTATATTATTTTTAACTTTTCAGTGTTTTTGAAGGCGGTTTTTATTTTTTGTAAAATATTTTTTATTTTTAACTTTTTAGTGACTGAAATCTTTTTAGTGAAAGAAACCTTGTGATGGTAACCTTGGGACCACCCTAGGAGTATACTCTATCGAATACAAAAAGAATTTTAAAAATCGGTCCACAATTGGCGGAGTAATCGCGTAACATACACACAAAACACGTTGGACACACCTTAAAATTTAAGGGGTTTCCTCGATTTTCATGGGATCCCATCATCAGATCCTGATTTTAGTGACCATGGGACCACCCTTGGAGTATACTCTATCGAATACAAAAAGAATTTTGAAAATCGGTCCACAATTGGCGGCGTAATCGCGTAACATACACACAAAAAAACATACGCATCGAATTGAGAACCTCCTCCTTTTTTTGAAGTCGGTTATAAACAGACCATATGATCTCCTGTTAAGAATATTTTGGGTACCTATATAATGGTAAAAGTCTGAAATAAATAACGATCACTCGGCTTGTAGTGTGGATGAGAGCAGAGAATGTGAATTGGTGTCTTTGTCCACAAAATATGCACACTGGGGCATTGGTGAAGCCCATCCTGTGTAGATAGTTGCTGAGTTTGCAATGACCAATTAAGGCTTTAGTGGGTGCCCTTAGTTGGCCTCTGCTTAGTTGGAGGTTTCGCATTGCAACTCCAGGTGAGAATTCCTTAATGAGCATTTTCGAGTGCAATAATCCTTGCGGCATTGAGCTGCGGCTACTGGAACCGGGATTGCCTCTGTACCCACTCCTTTAGGACCCCCTTTTTAGCACCTAGGGCGATTAGGCCTTAGTTTAACCACGCTGGCCCAGTGCGGATTGGTGCGGATTGGTTGACTTCACACCTTTGAATTACTCCGCAGGTGTATGCAGGTTTCCTCTCGATGTTTTCCTTCACCGTAGGCGCGTCAGATAAATGTACATATGAAATTCGTGAAACGCAAAAACACATTGGTACATGGCAGGATCGATCGCGGGCCTCCCGATTCTACTCGAAGCACAGTCCAGTGCCGAGGCCACAGCGCCACCGACGCTCTGTTACGCACTTCTTCGTCTCCATCCCCAATTCAATTAAAGCCTTCATACAGGGTGACTGGTACCCAACCAATAGTTATCGACTTCTTCGTCCCCAATTTAATTAAAGCCTTCATACAGGGCGATTTTGGACATGAACTCCACAGAGTAACGGCCTTTAAGGCAGCTTGGCTGGCTGTCCGATAGAATGAGAGAGGATGCTTTTACCCTCACACGACCGATTTGTCTGAACATCAAAGGGAATAAAGTAGCTTCCTATTCCCTTCAATCACAAGCGTAGCGAAGGACTCTACCTACCTATGGTCACGGTAATAGTGTAATATTACCGTGCTATGGTAAACTTTTGTTAGCAGCGAGGAATTTAAGACTAAAGTCCTGAATGCGGCGAAAACTTAACGAATTTACTCACGCATATTATTTAAATTTTAATCATCCGTAACCACGAGTGCTGAAAAGAATTCGAATGTCGCGTCGGGCTAATAATTCAAATGTTTACGGGATAATGAATAACCAAATATACGCGAGGAAATCCGAAACTTTTTATATCACCTCTTATTTTCTGTGTCTTCTTTGCAAATGAGCTTCCCACTTTTAGTAGGAAAAGAGTTTCCTGCATTTCGGTAGGAAGTTCGTTTTCATTTATGTATAGAGTCAACTTTTTCAACTGTTTTGACGTTCATAAGTGCTTATATTGTTTCATATCATATTTTTGAATTAGAATAGTAACCGAAAATAACATTTTTTTTCTGCTTCCATGCCAATAGTCATGCGGTTACAAATAACTTTTGATACAATTATAATGAGACATATTATGTCTCGGGCTGAAACAGAATTTGACAGGAATTTTATTTATAGAATATGAAATATCGATTAGTACTCAAGACCCTGAATTTAATGGATAAAAATATGTTATTTATAAGACGTAATTGAAAGATGATGGTAAACTTTTATATTAAAATAGAACACTGTGTAATATCATAAAACGATATCTGCGAATTGAAATAATTACCAAGCAATTAAATATTTACTAAATTTTGGTTTGGTTTAGTTGGGGTTGTTTGGTATTTGTAAAATATTACAAAAACTGAAACATCAATGCAATTTTAACAACAATATTAGCTAAGTACTAAATGATACTATGATACGAAATCATTGCTTTAAGTTACTTACTTTGAGAGCAAAACGATGAAACCCCTCAAATTCTTTAAGGGGTTTCCTCGATATTTTTAATATTTTTGTAAAGCTATACTTGTATGTGCGCCTGCTCATGTGAGTCAGCTAATGATGATTGGTTCTTTGTACATTAGAAACTTTTAAGAATCCCCTTATTAAGCGATTCTTCTTTAAATATTATCGCACTGACCTGTAGTTGTGTTATTTTAAGTGATTCGGGTAAGCTGATAGGGAAGGGTATAACTTCAACATTGAGGGTGTAGGGAATAATTCTTTTAGCATCAATTTTAGTGCGAGAGTCGAATTATTTCAAGTTATTCTGGTAAAGTAATTTAATATACCTACTTAATGTGTAAGAAAATGAAATGAGTTCAATATAATAATTACTGTCTTGTATTCTATCATTATATTTAAGTTTTCAATGTTTTTGAAGACGGATAATACAAGCATAGCTTACTACTACAGCTACGTTTAAACTTACGTTTTACAGCGATTTTCAAGAAATTGTCGGTCATCCACAAAATATTAATATCTTGGAATCACCTAGTTACATTTCCACAACATTAATAACACTTAGTTAATTTCAAACTTTATGTGCACTTAAATAACATCACCAAATATCACACTACATATATAGCTAAATTTAATTTGAACACTTTCGTTTAAACGATTTCGAATTTGGTTTTGGCGCGCGTATATTTAATCTGCTACCGGCAGGCAAAGGCACGCACGCTATACTGCCTGGCCGGGAGGTTGGCTTGTGGGTCACCGCCCACTGGTGCAATGAGATCACAATGATAGGACCATAATTTACCAATACAACTTGCACAGCCTCCCTCGCATGATTCTTCTATTACACGTTTCTAGAAAAATTAACTATATGTTCCGGCTTAATACGGACGTAGAACAGAAAAGAAATATGACAGCTGAAGGAATCCAGCTCACTTTCATCTCTTCCCTTATCAACAACTTACTAGGAAAAATACCGATTGAGTGCGAGTCTCGAACTCGAAGGGTTCCGTACATCTTAAAAGCTTTAATCTACAGTGTACTGTTTAATAGGAATTAAAAGTTGACCATCACTAACACGAACTATTTTTTTATACATTGCAGGGGCCATTTTAGATTCTTACATCTTGATTTTTTATTATTTGTTGTTTAGGGCACAATACAAACAATCACTTACACACTGTGAAAATTTTAGCTCCCTACCTATTGATAGTATTGATTGGAGTGGGCTAGAGAGGTGAAGAATGAGGAGTGCAACCGCCCAAAGACAGAAGAGGAGACATTAAGCCAGCGTTGCCCAGACGTCCCGATTTTTAAATCAAAATTAAATGTCCCGCGCGGGACAGGCTCAGTCCCGCTTTTCGGGGATCGGGGGCGTGCGTGCAGCGTGCTGAGAAAGCACGGCCGGGTGGCACAGACAAGTGTATTTTTATTAAAATACATTTTCTATGGCTATTTTTGCTATCTACTGTTACATAAACGTAATTTAAAACTCAAATAAATAAATAAATATTTAGAAGCATCTGATTATATACGTTTTTTTATTACGTCCCGCTTCCGACGAAAGAATCCCCCTTTTTTACCTCAAAAAGCTTCAAAATCACGACTTGACAAAAAAAAATCTGGCAACGCTGCATTAGGCAGACGACGGTACCACAACAGTGGGCACAGTGACCTTGCGGCGAACATCGAAGGCTACCGTGTGTTTGTCCGACCCTATAACAGCGACGAGGGACTAAGGAAGTAGAATCATAAACAATTTGTAGGGAGTCATGAAGTGCGGCGCGGCAGGGTGCGATTCGCAGGTTCCGCGCGCAACTCCCGTGATTCGGCCCGTATAACCAGGATTAGTTGAGTAGGGCCATGGGTGGTGGTGCGTTTGTAGCTCCCTACCTATTGTAGTTTATAAAATTATGAATTACAGCACGTTAGTTGACACACGGATAAGATAGATAGCAGAGGCCTAGTAATTGGGTTCTGTTAACACCCTTCGGCTACGGAACCCAAATAAGCAATACTAGTTTAAAGTTGAGTTGAGATGTGTTTAAATGAATCCTTCAATAATGGTACGTACTCATTCAACACGTGATTTCCCACACGTATATTGCAATATAAAAAGTGAGCTGTTGGCAATGACTTCACCGGGTAATGACACCGGTGATGACAAATCGGTACAGCAGAGTTCACGGAACGCGATCATCATTGTTCAATTTGTTCACGGACATCAGTTCAGCGGACACACAGGATCTCTCACGGGCGTAAACAATGCTCATGGTACAATGTTTTTTTTTATTGCAACTAAGTTGGCAAACAAGCAAACTGCCCACCTAATGGTAAGTGGTAACAGTCACCTAAAATACATGTGGCTCCTGTGAGATTCGCAGCAAAACTGCAACCCCCACAAGAACTACAGTGTAATACGTTGCCAACTTGTGACTTAGGATGTAAAGTCACGGTACCCAGTAATTTCAATGCCATATCTCACCCTTTAAACCGGAACACAGCAATGCAAGCACTGCTGCTTTGCGGCAGAAATAGGTAAGACGGAGGTACCCAAGCACACGACCCTGGTCTGCTAGGATCGGAATGCTACCTTTACCGAAGAAAAACAATTGACGGTCTATGCTTTGTCTGACGACGCCCTTATCCATGGTAATACCAATGGTGTCTATTACATGATATTCGGATTCCTTGGCTATAAAAGGGTAACTTTTTGACGCTTCAGTCCAGTGGAGAGCGTATTGAGCCTGGGATGACGATTGAAATTTTCTTCCGAATTTGTAATACCAACTTTAGCTTTACATATTATTTTACTCCTGAGTTATTTAATGCCGTCATCGTATCTATTTTCGGTGTTTGCATACCTGCGGTTATATACCGGAAATTTGAGAATGGCAGTACCTAAGATTTTTATAATCCATATTCTGAGAACTTAACGGTCACAATCAGTGACAGTAACCGATACTATAAAAGCTTTTTTGATTCAAAATAAAAAGTTGTGTATTAATAGTACATTAACCAATATACGCACGTATACTTATCGTACGACGTTTTTCAGCACATAAGTGAGGAATAATACCTAATAAACTGATTTTTTTTTATTAAATAACACAATTCATTATTCATTTGTAGACAAACTAAATCTATACTATATATAGCTGGATTATATATAAGAATATTATATATAAAAATGAAACGCTGTGTGTTAGTCTCGCTAAAATTTAAAAACGGCTCGACAGATTCTTTCAAAATTTTCTGTGTGTGTTTGAATAGGCCCAGGGAAGGTTTATATCTACAACAATCGGGCAGGACAACGTCTGCCGGACCCCCTAGTAATAGTATAAAAATAATCGTTGGAAAATCATGTACTTCGTTGATGTCTTTTATATGACCTTATAGCTTTTAAAAAATATAGTATATTATTACTGGCGCGGCCGGCAAGTGCAGCATTGCCGGGCTCTGTGGTGTTTTATGAGCTGCTTTATGTTTTTTTTATACCACTAAGGTGTCAAACAAGCATACGGTCCACCTGATGGTAAGCGGTTACCGTAGCCTATGGACGCTTGCAACACTGGGGGTATCGCTTGCGCGTTGCCGACCCTTTAAAAACTTTTTAATACCCTTTTTGAAGAACCCCATGCTGTAGTCTCTTGGAAAAAACCTCGACAGGGAGTTCATTCCACATCCTGAGCGTACGTGGGAGGAAGTTCCTCTGAAACCGTAGGTACCGTACGGGACCATTTTGGGTTCTAGGGTGTGAGGGTGAATTCCCTGCCGATGGCGAGCTGTGCGATGATAGATTATGTATATAAAACTGGTAAAATTAGATCCACTTTACGAGCAAGTGTGTTGAAAAATTGTCTTTGAATGTTATAAAAAATGCTGAAGTTATTTCGTTAAAAAAATAGCTTTTTTTTTTTTATTAACATAAATTTACGAAACAAAAATACTTATTAAATTAAATTGCACTGATAAACCCCAAACGGGTTTGTTCCAGTGCCACTTGTAGTTATGTGGATAGCAAAAAGATTACTTAACACTAAACGGTAAACACACATAAACAGCTCCTATGACTATCTTATACCTATGCATACACACTAGCTACTTGTGCAGCGCACCCGCATGCGCCGGCCGGCCGACCGGTATTGATGCGCAAGGAGGGGATCGGACACGATACAGGCTGCTCCACTATTTCATACATAATCTAGTCACGCCTTCATCTCTACAGAGTCGGCAGAGTGTGTATAAATAAACACCTGAATAATAATAAATACAAAATATTAGAGATAATTTTAGGAAGAATCGCTTATTTGTTCTTGAAAATATTTTTTTAGTACGCACGATATATTTTTTGGTTTTATTTGTTGTTTTATTTCTTTAGGTAAGTTATTTATAAGTTCTGGTACAATAAAATCTGATCTCCTTTTACCGTAAAAGTTAGTATACCTAGGTTTTTGTAAAAACTTTTTTTCGGACCGTCTTGTTTGATATCTTGTAAATATTTCTTCGTTTTGTATTTCCTTTCTGAAGTATTGTTCTTTCAAAATAATTAATTTGTATAGGAGATGTATGGGTAAAACATTACAGTGGTTAAATAATTCATTTTCATTTTGTAATTTATTTTTAATTTTAGGTGGTACTATTAGTTTTAAGAGTCTTATTTGAATTTTGTAAATATCGTCTATGTAAGTTTGGAAAGTGCGACCATAGCTTGTAATCCCGTAAGACATGACACTTTCGGCAAGCGCTAGGTACATGTTACGTTTTATATCATAAGGTACCCTATCTTTTATGATATATAGTTTAGCCATGAGTGCACGCAGTTTATTACACACATCGGCAATGTGTGGTCCCCAGTTGAAACGCTGATCAATTTTAAGTCCTAGGTATGTTTGCTCATTTACTATCTGCAATGGTGGACAACTACATTTTAAGTTACTTTTATCAGAGTGAAAACAGTTATGAGTATGTGCTAATATCTCAGCAGACCCTACTGTTTTAGAGTAGCTCGAGCAAATGTGAAGTAATTTGGTTTTGCTACAGTTTAGAACAAGACCAGCGTCATGAGACCATTTGCAAATGTTGTCGAAATCTAGTTGTAGTTTATATTCTGCTGTTTTAAGATCTCTGTCTGCTGAAATTAGACAGGTGTCGTCAGCATAAAGATAAATTTTACAATGCTCTACTACATTACACACATCGTTCACATAAGCCAAGTAATGAAGGGGACCCAGCACAGATCCTTGTGCTGTTCCTTCTGTAACAGTTACCTTATTACTAAGGGAGGCTCGTATTGTGTTCCATTTTCAAGTCTCGACTCGGACTTTTATCACAAAGCTTATAAGTTTATAACAGCTTTATTTAAATAAGGGTAAAATAAAATAAATAATATACTGACTTGTATTGTTTAATTTGACAATCACAGTATATTGCAAAATATAATTAAAAGTATACAAAGAACTATATTTTTATAAATATTAACACGAAAGAGAGCATAGCACAGAAATTTTTGTTCACATTCGAGATTTTAATATTCCAATGGCATTTCTACAGAGATCATTTATTTTCACGCAGCAATTATTTGATTTATGGCAGTTACACTGCCGTTTCAAAACCTTAAAATATGAAATTAGTTTACAGTTGAAATGAAAAGGCTATGACTACATTACCTTGACTACATACATTCAATTTTTGACATAATATTATAACTTTGCAGTTTGATGGATAAAGTATGAAAATTTAGGGACAAATTCTAGCGCCTTCTTAATTTTGTCAGTCAAAGCGTCTTTACGACGATAAGCTCACAAACTTTCCGGTAACTACAACAAATCCTAATTTAAAGTAAGTATTCTTCGAGTATCTATCTATAGAACAACGTAATTGCTAAAAAAATCCAAGGGTAGGTACATATTCATGAATTTGGACGAAGTACAGGTATAAACTTAAGGGGTTAACACATTTCCATCCTTATCAGCGGTGAGGATATCAGTCGGCATGTACTCAAAAAGCACAGTCTTCTTGTCGTACCCGCAGCGGAAAACGTTCCATGCCACGTCCTCCGGCGTCTCTCCTGGCTGGTCAGCACACGTCTCCAGTACCTGTTAAGTAAACGGTGGTAATAACACCGCGACATGAACCATAAAACCCAGTCGCTAGGACCTCCGTCTTGCCACGGTAATAGTAGGTACTGTAGTATTATATTATCTGTGGTAATAGTATGGCTTACCTATTTCTGCTACCGGAAGGGGACTCTGTACCAGGGTCGCCTTGTTGGGTACCTCCGTCTTACCTATTTCTGTCGCAAAGTAGCAGTGCTTGCATTGCAGTGTTCCGGTTTGAAGGGTAAGATATGGCACTGAAATTACTGGGTACCGTGACTTTACATCTGATGTCACAAGTTGGCAACGCACACTGTGGTTCTTGTGGGGGTTGAGATTTGTTACGAATCTCACAGGAACCACTTGCACTATAGGTGACTGTTACCACTTACCATCAGGTGGGTAGTAGGTATGTTTGTTTGACAATATTATGAAAACTAGTACATACTCGTAGATCTACCGACTTTGGTAGGGTAGGTAAAAAAGTCTCAAAATCTCTGTGTTTGTTTATACAGGCATTTAAAAATCACCAAACAAGTTAAAAAATCAAAATTAAAAATTTACCGCCGCGTTCGGTGTGCGGAGTGCGAGTTTTATAGAACTTTATTATTATTATTTATTACGAGTTTTATAGAACTTTATACTCGATCGTACACATAGAACGCGTAAACGCGAATTTGTATGGAATTAGAGCAGTGCCATCTAGTAGTCACTAGATGAAGCTGTAACATTCCATAGCAGCTACTAGATGGCGCTGCTCTAATTCCATACAAATTCGCGTTAACGCGTTCGATGCGTACGATCGAGTAGAGCTCGATAAAACTCGCACAACAGGCACTCGTAATGTAGTTTCTACCCAGGAAAAGAAACTACCTACTTATGCAGATAAACTTTTCAAAAAGTACCTATGTGTACAATGTTACTTATAATTGAAATCCATAATGAAAAAAATTGCCTATTCTTAAAATACGTAGATGTACGTAGAAGGCTTTCAATTAAGACTTAAAAATACGTGGATCTACGAAAGAAGTAGAGTTGGCAACCCTGCCCTAATCAACGAGTCAGCCTTCACAACCAGCCGTGAGCGTGGTCGTGGTCGTGGCCGTTTTGTGCGCAAATCCCCTAAATAAACCACGTGTTGTCAATATTAAAGCTAAAAACTCACCATTGAAGTAAATGTGAAATATTGAAATGAATTGGGTTTTGTTTCAAATTTTCGGTGAATTTGCACTTGCTGTGCTGGTCCTAACATGACCTCTGTCAGGGGCGAAGAGCTTCCCGAGGGAGCTTTAGCCGGGTATGCCACGACACGACACCAGCAGAACAGTCGCTGGTGGACCAGCGTCCTACGTACCCAAGTAGGCGGTTTGGTCAACTTCGGCCTTGGTATTGTAACAGATGTAGGTAACCGTAATATAGGTGTAGCGTAACCTGACTAAATATGTAATAATTTTCCAGTCCATATTCAAACGTTCGAATTTCAAATCACTATTTTACGCTAGCGGTTAAAATAGACTTTCCCACACAGATTTCGAAGAATAAAGCCTTTCCGAGCTGGTGTGGTCAAAATATTTTTATAATCATAAATATGAGTGATTATGCTCTAAGGAAAGGAAACCTGCATTCACCTGCGGAGTAATTCAAAGGTGTATGTGAAGTCAACCAATCCGCACTGGGCCACCGTGGTTCGACTAAGGCCTAATCGCCCTAACTAGTTAAGGTAGGCTCGTGCCCCTCGGTGGGGACGTATATGAGCTGTGATGATGATGCTCTAAGGAGCGATTGAATGTTAGATAGAAATTCAGGCGCACCACGATTTTCTTTTAGCGTCTGATCAATGCTCTAGGCTAGATTGATGAGGAGAGTGGTGTAATGACTGATGCCTAGGACCTACCTAATTATTTTTTGCTTTTAGTACATTATCTACCTACATCATTATCTAATTTTTCAATAAAGCCGTTTAACATAAAAAATGTTACTAGAAATTTCTTTTTCTAACCTTTACGCACGGACAATAATCACACTCACCTTGGCCGCGTTGCTGTTAGCCATCTTTCCCAGCACGGCCGCCTTCCGGAGCTTGCCATCTTTGCCCACGAGCTTGCAGCGCAGCAGGACGCAGTACACGTGCGCCCTGAGCGCCGCATCCTCCGCCAGCTTGCCCGCCAGCATCGCCCGCACCAGCGCCGGGTCCACGCGCGACTGCTGCAGGCAGGCGGCGGAGTGGGCGCGGAACATCGCCCTCTCCTCTTTGCCCATTGACTGCGATGTAATTATACATAATTTATCATTAATAATTATATAGGTTTACAGGGTAAATTTTGAGGTACCGGCAACCTCGCAGGATTAGATAGCTAACATCATTAACCACAACGTTTGTTTTACGAGTTTTAAGATAATTCAATACATTGAACAAAAATTAATTTTCAACTTTTTATTGCACTGTCGTGACATTGATAAGTCTATGTTTCATTTATAAACGACGACGGAAGACAACGCCAACGCTCGCGCGCTGTGCGCGTAGAGTTACAAACATTCTAGAGGTATATTAAATGAATATTTATTTTTGTATGAGAGTAAAATCTAACGAATTATCAAAAGTCGTAGAACAAACGTTGTAGCTAATGATGCTTGCTATCTAATCCTGCGAGGTTGCTGGTACCTCAACATTTACCCTGTATACACCACAGACTCATGGTCCTTGCCTATAATATACTTTGTTTTCTTTTTGATCTCATTAGGTATTTAAGTCTATTCTTATATCTAGGGTGAGTTGTGCATCACCTAAAATATAACTATCCTACATGTTCTATCTATAATTTACACGCACCTATACACACATGCACCCACATTATCATTATCGCAACGGTTCAGTTTCGATTCGGCTGTGACTTATTAGTAGAATTGGGCCTCTGTACTGTTTCATATGAAATTTGATGAAGTATGCAATTGGTAGATATTGCAAAGGGTTTCGTCAGCAAACAGTCGATCTTAGGCTTAATCAAGTTGGCGACCCCTGCTTTCAGGGATCATGCTAAAGCAGAGTGACACAGGTTTCTTCTCTGGCGATTAGGAATGAGCCCTAGTGCCCTACTACATCACGCTGGCCCGACGGATTGATGCAGTTTTGTTTCGTGCTTCCCGTCTCTTTGCGGTACTCCATAAGTCAGCCCATACGACATCTACGGGACAAAAAGTCAGTAGTGGTTGGTAATGGTGAAATACAGGGGATGTGTTTTTTAATCCAGCAGGTTCGATTCGTGGCTAGGAAAATACATTTTTCCAAAATCTAATGATTTTAGTTTTTATCAAAATTGGTCCCGAGACCTCCTCGAGTATATTTGATATCTGTAATAATTTCGGATTTTACCATCCAGGCACACTTGAAAAATTCACGGTTTTCAGATTTTTTCCTTTACATGTGCTGTATGACATTGCTTCCTGTCTATTAAAATATTTCTCGGTAAACGGGAAGTTCATAGAAGTAGTATACAGGCTACTTCTATGAACTTCCCGTTTACCGAGAAATATTTTAATAAACCGTAAAGGACCGCCAATAGTCCATACATTTTTGCCCATGTGTGTACATGTGTATTAAAATAATAACCTCCTTCGAGCTACCTCAGGAGGTCCACCGGCTACATAGTGCTGATCCACCGACATTTGGTCCAATGTAAAATTTATTATAAAATGAGAATTAGTCTCAATTAAAATCAGCATCTAAATCGGTGAAACGCCGAATTGGTTGCGTCGACTTTGGGCGCAAACAGCAGCAATTTATATTGTTAATAAAGCATATGTAATCTGTGGTTATAGGGTCTAAGACGGCGTATTTTCTTACAAATAACCAGAAAACCAGGAAAAAATAGGGTTGCTATATTGTTCAGCGTATTATAGAGAATTTATTTCCATATAGTGTACCTCGGCACATCGATTGGGCAGATTTTGGCGACCTCCGTTTCTTTCTATTAAATATTGCAACTAATTGCTATAGTATATTTTAGTTTCTCTCTATTAGATATGGTATAGCCTATTACCATTGTAAAATGTACTGTATTGTATTACTTTATATATACCTATACAATCTCAGGGGAGTCGGAACTCAAACGGAACCTTTGAACATCCTTGCACAGCATGCAGCGATTGAGGAATGTTACGAATACTAAATAACTTAAGAGGCTGAGTAACGCCAACGACCTTGAGACATGACTTGTACTGGATTACGGGAACGGTGCGTTTTTGAAATTCAGAGAAAAATCAAAATATATATTTTACTACTAGTCTTCTGGAAGCTGTTTCTGATAGGTATATTTGGAATTTTTTTAAGGAGAATTTTGATTAATATTTGTTTTGAGGACATGGATATTTTAAAAAATATTTTCAAGAGTAACATATATTTTTTTTACTACGGCATATTAAACAGGTTTTGCTAAAAAAAGTTATAAGTGGGACTCGATGAGCTCAGGTCAGAGTTGTCAGCCTCTAAAGACCACCTGCACCATCTGAATTTATAAAAGGCTTTGGTGGCTGACTAACTGAGGTATCAACGTAGAGCCCAATCTCGTGGAGCTAGAAGCATGAAATTCGGTACAGCGAGCGGTTCGTTGGCTTATGTAGGCGCCGGCTAAGGAAGGTTCTTCAAAATTCTCACAGAAACTCAGCTTCCTGTGGGAATTTTGAATAACCTTTAAAAATCCCCATCCAAAAAAAAATCATTGTGTAGTTTTATGAAACTACGATGCAAGTTAATTATTTTTCATTCCTCATGCTCGGAAAGGAGCGTTTCCTTGATCTGAGTATTGGGAGGAAAACGCTAGTTCCCACCAGCGAGCGGGCGGGAAATTCTCATACTATTTACTTCCCTCCTTAGGGCGGAAAGTAAAATTTTAAAAATAGAACTGAATTAGGTTACGTACATACAATCTTTGGTACAATGATAATAAAAGTATTTGGCTGAATGGCCAGTAACAGGTAACGCGATGTGTTCCAAATTTAAAAATACCTGTGAAAAAGATAATTTTGGCGGGAGGGGAATCTGTTACGCTGTACCGAAATCTTGATTGTGTGATTTAGGTATTTAAGAAAAACAATGAATTCAAGCGATTCTGAAATTTCGGCTCCAGATTCAGTCACGAACGAAGCAAATACAATACTCGAAATTTTTTTGCCAAAAATTTCAAAGGAAAGATATTTAAATACATATTCCGACTTTATGAAGTGGCGAGATGCAAGGAATATAAAATCATTTTCTGAAAATGTATTTCTTATATACTTTAATGAACTATCTCATAAAGTGCAGGCGTCTATGCTATGGAGCAGATATTCAATGCTTAAAAGTACACTAAGTGTAAAACACGATGTCGATATGTCATGTTAGGAGTATTTTTATTAATAAATTTTATTAGAAAAGCTATTTTTTATTTTCCTTGCATTCGAAATGAAAAGTAGAGTGCTACACACGGGTAAAAGGAATCAAACCCTACTCGGACTATAGCCGCCCTCGCTGCGCTCGGGCGTCTAACAACCTCGTAGGGATTGATTCCTTTCCACCCTTATAAAGCAATCTACTATTTTAGGGTCGTAGGCATTTAATTGAAAATTATCGGAAAAATATTCGATTTAAGGGTTTTAAAATTTTAATCTTAATCTTTCTCTTCTGGAAAGAGAATTAGAAATGAAAAAAAAACAAAAAGTAATTTAAAAAATAAACAGAAAAGCAATCATTACAACAAATTAAAAAAAAAACAAATTAATGAAATAAAAAAAAACATTGCCCTATGCCAGGATCTGCCACACTGATTTAAAGTCAAAGACCTAACGCATTCTTATGTGACGTTGCGAAATAAAAAATCAATAACATGCAATAGATGGACGAAAAATTTGCTGTAATGCGACATGCGTTGATGGACGAAAAATTTGAGGCGATGTAATAAAAGTTTCGGTTTAGGGGCCGTTCGAAAACCCATGAGGTTTTCACTCGGTAAAAAAGAAAGGATTGATATTATATTTTTAATCTGCGCGAAAGAGAACCTATTGCGAAAAAGAGAAACTTAACTGGTATTGAAACGCTAGTGACTGATTTTCGCAATTCATGCGTTTTCAAACGGGTTCTGTCAGTTAAAAACGAAAAGAAGAGTTCTTGTGTTTTGCAACGCAAACTATGTAGCTTTTTTTTACAACTGCACAAAGCTTTACTTAACATTTGTAAACTTTGACTTCAACATAGAAATGAAATCAGTAGCCACAGATCACAGAACAGTCAACTGTCAATGTCAGGTTTTAACGCTGACTGGGGGCTGTGAGAAAATACTCCTGTCAGGCGAAAATTACTCTTCACTAAAGCGTTCAGAAATACGAGCGGAGTAATTCGTCGGTTAACCTCGGTTTTACTCGGGTGGTTCTCGAACGCTATCGGGTGAAATTCACTCTACCCCGAGTAAATATTACTCGTTTTCAAACGTACCCTAAGTAGTAATAGGTAGTTGATTTGCGAACGTTGTATGGAGTGTCCGGGGTGTGCCTCGGTTTCACTCGGGTGGTTCTCGAACGCTATCGGGTGAAATTCACTCTACCCCGAGTAAGAATTACTCGTTCTCGAACGTAGCCTTATTTAAACAAAACGTAGTTCGCGGGCACGGCTAGTTTAATGTATATTGTAAGCTAAGGGGCAATACTGACAAAGTTCGGAGCTAGGGTTAAAATCACATGTAAACAAAAAATGTTTTTACAAAATAATCATTATCGTGCTAAAAGTTGAGTCGAAATATCCTGGATCAACGGGGTGGGGTGGGGGGTGGGGGGTCTTCATCCGCTAAGGTACGGTCTAGTTACACAAATATATGTACACGACTTCATTGACTTAACATTGAGGTACATTACGCCAACATTTTTTATTTATTTGTTTGTGCTCAGGCAACATAGGCCCATAGATACATACCTTATAAACTAACATACATATATCTATAATACAATTTGGTTAGTATACATGTAGTGTATAAGATATTATATAGACTTACAGTGCAGCTCCTGCATCCTGTACTGGCCTGGAAATTTAAATTAATATTTATTTTACAACTTCATCCATGACACAAATACGTTGATTACTTACATCTAAGAACATAAAACGAACATAATTATGCCGTCTCACTTATCACAAAACATGGACTAAGCTAAGTCTTGGTTTAAACCTGACGTTGTCTCTATGTACACTTAACAAGTAAAAGAGCATCATAAATCAAGACATGATTTTTGTACTAAGACCGATACGGTGTTACTATCAAACGTTAGTTATGGTTTAGACATGATGCTGTTTCATTTGTATTAAAGAGAGACAGCGTCTGGTTAAATAAACCAAGCCTAACTTTATGCAACTTTTAGACATATCGTTTTGTAGTAAAACTCTGTATTTCTTTAAATATTATAGCAAATTAATTTCTTTTCTCGGTTTCAGACGTAGAGACTATTCATGATAGCTTTGCAAAGTAAAGAATAACTTAGATAATAAAAAAAATTACAAGTGTTTAAAGAAAATCTAGAGAGTGGCTGATTTTAGTAAGTTTGTATAAACAAAATAAAAAACTAGATAGTAATTTATAATTTTTTGGGGTAATTCGCGCATTATTCCGTGCCTTTTTACGAATAATCTATAACACATGCGATATAATAATAACGCATACGAGAAAGGGATCAGAATCTGTGATTTGATATAGAATTGTTTTTTTGGACTTGTATGAAATCCCGCGCACTGCTGTAAAAACAAAAGCCCAGAGTGCCCGAACCGCGATGTGATTATGTAAATTTCGCTACCAGTTATTCTTATTAAACTGTCAAACGTTATGTTTATTTTGTAGTAACCATTTTTTGGATACCTACATTCGCAAATCATCATATCTCCTATAAGAAAATTCTTTCAAAGGTGTTGATTGTAACCAATACTTCTTTTTAAATTCTTTTTTGCTTAAAAATATTTTAAAAAATGCAATTCCGGTGTATGTTTATTGGAAATGGTTAGGAGTATTCGCTTTCGTTGTTCACACTGGCCGATAAACATACTAAACCAAAACATACGGTAATAATTTTGCCGTAAGTATATTGCGCGCACCAAATCCATTTCAAAATTTCGCCGCATGAACATGACGTATATGCGCTTGAAAACGCACCGTATCTCGCCGCGCTGCTTACATTAGTTGGAAAAAGATTATTTGTAAGTTTTCATTTGAACATAAATTAAATCTTACGAGTTGCGCTCCAGTCAGGAGACACAGGAGTCCGAGCACCGGAGTCCACATGTCACGGGTCCTTGTGGCAAGCGCAGCGGCAGGAGAAGCAGCAGAGAAGCCAGCGGCAGCCGCAGCAGCGCGTGCAGGAGCACTCGCGCGCGCAGCGGTGAGCACCGCGCTTTATGCGCACGCGCATAGTTCTTACCGGGAAATCCCCTACTATCGGTTCAGGCTTCTATTATTTCTAGTGTGAAGTATTGATCTGCTGAAATTTGTGAATTTTGTTACTTTATTTCTTTATTTGTAATATCACGCACAAGATAATGTTTGTTGGTAGCTAATAGTGAGCCCGGCAGACGTTGTCCTGCCGGGTCCCATTGTATGTATAAACCTTCCCTAGACTTATTCAACGTTCTTTTCTGCTGCCTCTGTCCCTGTTTTGTTATTAGCGCTGTTGGATCAATTGAATTCACCCAGAAGTCTTACAATTAGTCCGGGTGGGATAGTTCAGAATCCAGATGATGCTGTATTATTTTTGTCCATGAAGCTTTATAATATCATCATCACAATTCATATATATCCCCACCGAGGGGCTCGAGCCTACCCTAAGTTAGGGTGTTTAGGCCTTAGTCAACCACGCTGGCCCAGTGCGGATTGGTCGACTTCACATACACCTTTGAATTTCTTCGCAGATGTATGCAGGTTGCCTCATGATGTTTTCCTTGATCTTAGGAGCTTCGGTAAACGAAAAACAAATTGATACATAGCAGGATCGAACCCCAGACCTCCCGTTTGGAAGGCCAGTGCTGAGTCCACAGCGTCACTGATGCTCAAGCTTTTATGTTTGTTATAAAATAAAATAATAATATGCTCTTTTTATTATAAATCTCATTGTATACATACATATTCCCTATCATTAATTCAACATCTCCACCAAAAAGTCGAATAAGTCTAGGGAGGTTTATAAACCTCACTGAACCCAGTCACTTTGGCATAAAATAAATCCCAGATCAACATAGTACGGGACAAATGAACGGAAGTAAAGTATTTGTTTATAAATGAAGACTGAACTACGAGTATGTCTCAAAACAGCGCGCCATCACACGTCAAATATTCAAGCATTGTCTCACTCAGGCCGTGGAGTTATTGTGTTCCGCAATCGAATCACCTCTGTTAAACATTCAATATTATGACTAACTTACTCATTTCGTGCATAATTGAGTTTATATAGCATATATACATACCTATTACTTGTTAGTTGACTTGCAAGATTTCACTGTTGACGACGTTCTGAAAATGGAGATCGTAAATTTTGTTTAAAACAAAACTTTAACTACTAAAATTATTAACTTACATATAATAATAAAATGACTATTTCTAAACTATTAATAAAAAATTATTGTAAGTTAAAATAAATTCCATGCAGCATAGTACCGAAGCATTGGCGTAGGTATAGGGGGGGGCTTCGGGTCCGGACACCCTCCATTGAAAATCAACATACACTAGATAGAATTAACTTTTCCTTCCATGTATCACATAAGTAAATACATACACTAGGCAAATTAAGGTTTTAATGTGGACCCCCCCATCGAAAAGTTATAACTACTCCTATGTACCGAAGCGTTTCCTCGCTGAATCGCTAAAGTAAAAGGTACGTTGAGCGAGGAAGCTGCCAGCTCTTCGGTCTCCTGTAACCTTAGAGCATTCTAAGCCTGTAACATTTTAATGCCTAGAACAGGGTTACAGGGGTGGCCAATTTGATTACAACGATGATCTACTGTTTACTAACAAAACATTGTGCGATCTCCCTCCCCCCGCCCATCTCGCGTGTTCAAAGAGAGAGCTACCGCATGAAAAAGGGATAAATAATCTGATGGAGTGGCGTTTGAGAAATAGGACAAGATGATGTGCGCAGTGCGCAATTGGTATTTACGCTGAGTAGGGGAGAGCGGGGCTTAAAGTGCCGATTTTGACAAATCTCTAGACATGTCGGGTAAGACGAAAGCTACGGTTCATAGTTCTCATCTATCTTAGGTAAAATTTAATACAGATTTTAAATTTGTACCCAGTTTTTGTGTTTTTTTTTGCACTGGGCCAGCGTGGTTGACTAAGGCCTAAACACCCACATGCGCTTCGTGGCCAGAGTGTTGGACATAATGCAAACAGATAGCTCTTTCTGTTTTTTAGATATTTGCATCGGAACAACTTACCCCCGGCATTTTTAGCCCCGCTTTCCCTAAGTACTCTGTTAAACTTATTTTTACATATAAATACAATTATTATTAGGTATTTCAAACTCATATGTATTGGTCTTACCACGATCGATTGGATGGCCATCCCTGCCCCCCTTAGCACGTCCACCAAAACACGATATGATAAAGCGGTTTATCGCGGTGAACTGTCAAAAGACAATAGGGTTTCGTCGTAATTTGACAGTACCCCGCGATAAATCGCTTTATCATGTCGTGTTTTGGTGGACGTGCTACGGGGGCTGGCCTAGAAGATGTTTAGAGCGCGTGGACGCCACGGACGCCCCGCGACACCTCGCTTCTCGGTAAATGAGGCCTCAGGGCTTCGATTCTCGACAGCGAATGGGCTGAACCAATATTCAGCGAAGATTTCACTATTTGAGAATCTTAGCTATCTCGAACGCTAACTAATCTTACCAACTAAGTTAACTTAGCTAACCAAAAGTTGAGAACAAAATTTTTGAATTTAAGCAACACCCTTAAATTGCCGCAACAAAATGCATTGTCCCCGTAGACTCATTGGATAATACCACACTGTTCTGTAGATAATACAGCACAGCGTATACGAAGGTCTACAGCAGGGGTTCCCAACCTTTTACCCTATGCGCCTCACCCAACATTATACTAAAATACTGCGCCCCCATAGGAGCTGAAATGGGGAGTTAAGAAAATTAAGCAAACGATGAAAATAATGGCATGTTTAGTTTCATTCAAAAGATGGTTGCAACGTGTCGCTGACTTCGAATAGTTGGGTGGCACCGTCCGCGTCGCGCGAGTTTATATGAACAGTTTTTATAATATTCTTTATACAGTTTAATTCTGGAGCCGCTCGCTGCGCCCCCCCTTGGTTCACTCTACGCCCCCCCAAGTGGGGCGCGCCTCACTGGTTGGGAAACTCTGATCTACAGGAAGACCGTCTTTTTAAAAGACTTCAAAAAGGAGTAGGTTCTAGGATTTTTAATTCTATGCTCACCGAATTCTTGTCAGCAGTGGGACGAATATTTATCATTTGCACGTGTCACTTCATTCTAATTTTTATGATTCAAAGTTCATGATTCAACTTCACATACAAGAGTTTTAAAATATCTGGAGGGAAAATATGATGATGCACAGTAGCAACGGCAGAGGATAAACGATGTGAACCTTTGAGAGTAGGAAATACTTGTCTTTTGAGACTGTTAAAAAATAAAATTGACGAAAAAATTTGACGAGTTATAAATAACTAGCTACGTGCTACAAGATTGTAGCAATAATATGCTTGCCTTGACGAAGATGTCATTTCACGCATACTAAGCGTTAACGGTTTTGCGTTCGTGATTTACTTATACTATACTTACCTACACAGATATATGACGGAAGTGATACCTGCTAGTCATACGAAATGACTGAATGAGGTATACTTCCTCTAATATCTTTACATATTTAAATACAAAGACGGTTCCCGCCGTCTGTCCCTCTATCTAGGTATACCCTTAGATCTTACTACGCAACTTTTAATGCAGTTTTGACTATCAGATAATTTATTCCGAATGGTTTATATAAACATACAAATATGCCACTGGCAGGGATGCGGGCGGGTCGTTAGTTACTCAAAGAAACTGTAAATCTACTTTCCCGCTGGAACTACTCACTTTTCCTGGATAATGAGTAGCCTATATGTTAATCCCTGTCGTAATCCGTCTACCTACAAATCCAAATCAATTCAGTAGTTTTTGCGTGAAAGAGTTACAAACATCCATACATACTCACAAACTCAGTGTCTCAAGACGCCCACTGTTGGACATAGCATAAGCCTCCCCCAGGGATCTCCAAACAGATCGGTCCTGCGCCTCCCGCATCCAGCGGCTACACGCGACCTTCACCAGTGTCTACTCAACTGTTTTTATAATAACCAAAAATGACAAAAATTCAATAGGTCCTGTGCTTGCAGCTAGAAGAATTGCATTTGTTAGCTCCAAATTAACATAATTACTTTCATATTTTGCTCATTGCCGACCGATAACTCTGCACAATGGTTATCGGTTGGACAGCAACCCCTTCATAGTCATACACTAACGGCCGGTTACACCAAATTTACGTTTTATGATTTCGTAAAAGTAACAATATACCTAAATACGTAAGAATTGCACCATAATCTAGTTTCAATTGTAGTTTTATATTATCCTTTACGTTTACGGCGCGAATCATATATTTAATGGTGAAACGACTCATTTTAGGTATTAAGTTGTTACATTTTACGAAATCGTATAACGCAAAACTTGGTGCAACCGGCTGTAAGACTTTTTGTAGCAGGAAGTAGTAGTCACTTGTATCGATGCACACGCGCGTGGACATCGCGACTTCATCGCGTTTGCATAGCAAGTTCGCAGCTCTATAGCTACAGTAGACGACCAGATACGCGGGGAGGTTCAAAAGTTCGTGGAATGAAAGTGTTTTAAATAAAATGAAACAATAAATCTATTTTTAACCGACTTCAAAAACCTCTCTTATCAATTCGATCCGTATGTTGTTTTTTGTGTGTATGTTACGCGATTACTCCGCCAATTGTGGAAGATTTCGAAATTATTTTTGTATTCGATAGAGTATACTCCTGGGGTGATCCCAAGGTCACCAAAGTCAGGATCTAATGATGGGATCTCATGAAAATCGAGGGAAACCCTTAAATTTTATAGTTACGTCGAACGTGTTTCATGTTTTTTCTGAACTTATTCACGTATTTGCGTCTAGTAGGTACGAATGACGCAATAGGGCTGAAACTCAATTAATATACTAATAATGAGTCCCCAATTAGTATGACTCTAAGCAAGCCCCCTATCACCACTCCATCCCCTCCATTCCACGAACTTTTGGACCTCCCCTCGTACATTCGCGATTCTGAACGTGATACTAGTCATTTGCATCGACACACATGCTCGTTTGTATCGATGTTATATCACGTTTGCATCGCGAATATGTTGCAGCAGTTGCAGTACGTCAAGGGCCTTAGACTGGCGACCTCAATCACACGAGGGGCTACAATATGATGCAATTTGAATAGGGTTTTTTGAGCGGACGAAAACTCCGCATTTGGTTTTGCAAAGTTAGGGGAATACTTGTTCTATTCGAACTGACAAGGTGACCACAGCGTTTTAGACCTACACCACTGTTACATTATCGGTAGGATCAGAGGGCCTATTACCGATCTCATGGTTTTGCAAATGATATCATATGATATCATAGTGCACGATGAAAAATACGATTTCCGGTCAGATTTTTGATCATTTGTTCATTATTTAATGATAACATCATTGAAATCATGCCATAGTGATGATATCATTGGAGATCGGTATTACGAAATGCAGCATTTCATGACTTCTTTTTCTCAAATTTATACCATGTCATACGATGAAAGATCCATAATTGACCTGCAGGTTCACCTACACTCATAAAGTTAAGAAATACAGCTCACTTTTCGCTGTGGTCCAACCGATGCAGGCAGACGCTGGAGGGCGGTCGTCGTGAGCGCGGCGTGCATAACGCCTGGACAACGCACGGCGACAGGCCCGCCGCCAGCACCGCAGTCAGCACCAGCTGCGTTAGCATGCTGGATACGAGAGTTGATACTGACGAGACGACCGCACTAAGCTTTTGAAACTGGTTTCTTGAAAGATAACGGAGGGAGACTGTACAAGGGTCGCCTACTTGGTTACCTCCGTCTTACCTATTTCAGCCGCAAAGCAGCAATGCCTGCATTGCTGTGTTCCGTTTTGAATGGTAAGATATAAGGTCGTAGCACACATATCAACTCAGATACTATATCACCGTATCGCCTCGCCGTCAACCAGGCGTCAACCTAACGTAAAGCTGGACATTGACGATCAGTTGAACTGACGTCCATCCAAAATTTGATCGTGAGTGTCGAATCATCACTCCAGAGTTTTAACTGACGACGCTCCACGAAATTTCCGGGGCTACCATTAATCCGTCGCGCCAAACTGAACGTGAATGTGTGATCGTCATGCCAATCGCGTCAGTTCGTGCGCAGCGCTCGCGCCGCGCGGTGATTTAGTGTGCTGTGCTGCTGTGTATGGTATTTTGTTGATACAATGACGGCGTCGCTGTCCTCTAGACGTGTCATAATGACAGAATTTATTGAAAAATATAAAAATTCTGAATGTTTGTGGAAAGTATCGGACAAAAAATTTGGCATTAACATTTGGCTGCCACATTGAAAATGTGGCTAATAAAGCATACAAAAATTTAGGATTTATATTCAGAATTGCGAAGGACTTCAATGATATCTCTTGCATTAAGGTTTTGTATTATGCCTATGTTCGCAGTGTCCTCGAATATTGCTGTACAGTTTGGAATCCGCAATACGTAACGCACGAGCACGCTATTGAACGCCTCCAAATGAATTTCCTTAAGTATTTAAATTTTCGGACTAAAAATCAGATTGACGATTATGTTGAGTCTTGCATTGAACATGGTTTTGTGAAACTTAGCGCTAGGCGTCGTTTACAGGATATGGCTTTTTTGCACGATATTTATACGGGAAAGCTGGATTGTACTGCATTAACTAATAGAATACTTGCTCTGAACGTTCCGACGAAAAGAACTAGACGAAAAGAACTTTTTCACATTCCCGTAGTGAAAACAAACTACGAGGCCAACGATATGACACTTCGGCTTCCTAAGACATATAATAAATATTTTTCCGATATCGATCTATTCTCGATGTCCAAGGTTGCTTTCAAGACTGCTGTTCTAAAATGTATTTCCACAATAAGTGGGTAGATTGCCGTAAAACTATCTGTGCACCATGTAAACCAATCTTGTTATTTCGCAACAGAATCGATATTTATAGCACGCGGAGGTAAGATGGGTAAACAGGCATACTACACTTCTTGCGCTATCATTCACACACACACACACACACACACTTACACACGACATGCTTGTAAATAATATAATATATGGTATACATAGTATGTTTCTATAAATGGCTCATGTGAGGCTATGTATATTTTAGTTAATGGTTATCAGATATGCTGTAGAAACATTGTTTATGCAATAAAATAAAATAAAATAAAATAAAAATTATAAAACAAAACAGCATCGACAAAAAGCTCTAGAAATTTATTCCTATTTTAATTGATATATATATAGCTTCCTATTTTAATTGACGTGAGTTAATTGATTTCTTTTTTTAAGTCATTCCTTCGTCCATTGCTTTTTTGTTTTTTGGTAAGTATTTGGCAACAAAGAGTAACTGTTTCTTCAGAATCAGAATCCACTTTTTTCTCGACACAAATAGGTAGTACATGTTCTTTAAACAGCCCGGCCGGTCGAAAACTGAAGAGCCGGAGTGACGCCAGTGAATGGGCAATTCTAGTTGGCATAAAACCATTGGAGTGACGCCACAGTTTTACATCTAGACTGACGCGAAAAACTGATCGTCAATGTCCAGCTTAAGCGCGTTACCGATCGATCAGCAGCTCCGAGTCTACTCGGTTACGGCAAGGTGCGACGCCGCGCTTACGGCTCGCCGGCCGGTGGTTCGTTTTGCTTTCGACGAAAATCAAAACAATATTTATCTTCGTCGTAATGTTCTATTGGTTTTCATCGCCAGATAAACGAAAATCAATAGGAATCAAGCACAAATGACACTTGAAAAGCGCTCGATGCCGGACGAAGAAGCTAGGGTACGGAGAGTCGTAAGACAGCGTAGGGGAAGGTGGCCTAAAACGGGTGGGCCGCCTAAAACGGGTAAGTACTCATACACTGCTGTATCAAATTCAAGTGTTAGTGTTATTGTGTTCGTGTGCCGAGATTTCCCGAACGTCGACGAACTTCGATCAGTTTCGCTCGGACGCCGGAGTCGTGTAATAGCGTAGGTGTATGCAACGAAAGTTTTTTAGTAACTTTATAAAAAAAAATAAAGTCATACGATTAGTCAAAAATCTTTATACGAATCATGCTATTTGTGTCACCATCTTATTTTAGCACTATTTAACTTTAAATTAAGGTAGAAAGTTATTTATAAAAATATAAAGTAAGTTATTTTTCAATGTAAAAGATTTCAGAAGAAAGTTTTCTGCAAAAATATGTTACAATTTCAGTTTTTTACTAATTATAATATATACATGTTATAGCCTGTCCAAATATGACTCTTTCCTAAGCATACCTGTTTTGCTCGAAGAAGGTTACCCGTTTTAGGCTCACGTGTGGGCAAAACGGGTTTTTAAAAGGGTTTTGTATTTATCTTATTGAATAAATATTTGATATATGGTGCCATCATATTGTTTTATTTTGATGCTCGATAAATATTCTATCTCATAACGTAAAGCAAGTTATTCTTATAAGGGTAATTTATAGATTTTATTAACCATTTCCTTAGCTTACCCATTTTAGGCCACCTTCCCCTACGGTGAGACGTAAGCGCGGGTACGGCAAGTCGACCGCTCACCGTACGCTACGATTCCGATTAGCGTGCGTTGCAGTAGGGAGTTTCATACAAAGAATACGAACGGCTAGAGTTGATACGTTTACGTTCCGTTTACGAGTTGATATGTGTGCTACGACCAATAGCAGTAGTTACTCGGTACCGTGACTTTTTATCTTATGTCACAAGTTGGCAACGTACACTGTGGTCCTTCTGCAGGCGTAGCACGGGCTGCCAAGACGGGACTTGAGTCACGCATTATCTCACAATTTCAGTGACATAATATCTATGTCTTAAAGAGTAGCACGGCGGCGCGTATTGAGGCTGCGGTCCGATAACAGCGCTCACAGTGCTAACGATTATAATCGCCTTGTCCAAACTAAAGAGAACACTGAAAATGCTATCAGCATGCTTACGATTTCGGTCCGGAAGAACAGGTACATTCATTTTGAACCGAAAACACAATTATCGAACGTCAGACTAACAGTTCGCATAAAGTGATTTCACTCCAGAGCATTAGCGCCGTAAGTTCATCTAACGTTAACGATGTCGTCATGTGGCTCTTCATGCCGGCTAACATTAGCACAACATTTCGGGACGCGTTTGAGCGCGCTAATGGTGACTCTTATTGATTTTCGGAACGCAACCTTAGTGTGACTGACATGATAAAATTTCTTGACGCTCCTCAAAGGATACGTGTCACTGAGTCTTATCACAAATTTCTTGGCAGCCCGTGCTACGCCTGCTGGGAGTGGCAATTTTGCTGCGAATCTCACAGGATAACCACATGTAGATACTATAGATGACTGTTACTTACCATCAGATGGGCAGCATGCTTGTTTGGCAACTTACTTGTATAAAAAAAAGATTTCACTAAAAGAAGACGTCTGCGTGTATACTTATCTCTATCTTAGCTGTTTCTGATGCGTGTGCTTGCATCGCTATTTCCGGGTGGAATGGTACAGCTAGTAGATTTAATGGGTAGTTACAACATATATCACATTGGCAATGGCAACGTACTATGGTCCTTACTGGGGTTAAAATTTTGCGAACTTCAGGTTCTGTATTAAGATTACTAGTCACTTACCATCAGATGGGCACGTCAGGCAGCATCAGTCTATCAGCAATCTCATTCAGTTAATTTACGAAATAAAGAAAGCTGTTGGAATAGATATTCAAGATATAAACACCATACTACATAGCTCCCGTCATTTAGGCAATGCTAAGCAATAAATTCAGGATTAGGTAATTATAATCTATTGTTTGGAAAGCACCTTTATTTGATTCTTTCTACGTATATTTATAGTATTCATCCGATAAGAGATAAACGATCACAAGACATAATTATGCGATCTCTTGTCTCGTTATAAGATTATAATATAACAAAATAGTTACTTACTCAAACCTACTCCTGCAACAAGAACATTTACAAATCTGTCAACTCGTAGTAAACATTAATACTAATAGGGTTGGGAGGCCGAAACATGTTTAATAAATAACAAAAATATATATAAATGAAAATGTGAAAGTGTGGTAAATAATTACGGAGTATTTGAAAATTGAAATGTCATAAAAAAATATAATTGACCAAATATAGAGGGAGGCAAAGGAGGCAAAATGACACATTCAATGCCACCACATATTTTGTAGTTCATATCACAGAACAGAGTGGTTCATATCGACGCCACCATACTTTATAAAAGCTCGCAGACACGCCAGGCGTGGTCGCGGCATTTCATTTACACAAATTTGCTTACAATAATTTTTATATATAATATGTGCTTGTTATATAATAAACAAAACTTACTTACTTACCCTAATAAATTATAAACAAAAAAAAATGAAACTTACATCAATGACTGCTTAAATACAGGACACAAATTTCTTGGATTTTTTATAATATTGACGACACGGTTAGCGCAGAGGTCGAGTGATCGCCTACTGTGCAACGGGTCGCGGGTTCGATTCCCGCACGGGACAGATATTTTGTATGGCCTACAGAAATTTGTTCCGGTCTGGGCGTATGTGCATGTGATATTCTATGTTTGTAATTGCACCCACGACATTGGAGAAAATCCTAGTGGGCGACTTTTTTTTAAAATAATAATAATAATATTGATATGTCAATTATTTACTCGCTCAGCGAGGTTTATACCACAACCGCTTAACACTCATAGGTAGGTAGATAAATACAAAAAATCAAATAACCTTTTCCAAACATAACTTCAATATATTCTCATTAAAATATTAATACTTACTATTAAAATACAACAAATCTTCACAACAAACAAACACATGTCCGATTCCGCTATAAACCAAGTCTAGCCTTTTTGTGGAATTAATTTAACTCGTACTACATCACACATTGTCGGCCGTTCATGAAACTACTGTTGTTGTGCGGAATTAAATATTCAAACAACATGATAATAAATGTTAAACATTGTTATACTTAGTTCATTGTTTTTTCTGACAAAAAAGCAAACAATTTTAAAATTCAATTGTATAGGAAACGCACTGATAACATTGTTAAAAAACTCACAGGCAATCAATTTAAACATGATCTAAGTACTGAATTATAACAATCAAATGGACAATAATACAAAATAAGAATACCAAATACTTAAATCATCACACCTCAAAAAATGAAATTCATGAAAGTTTTTTATTAATTAAAATAAATAGTTTAAAATACATTTACCAATAAATTTTTCTACGTCTCGACCAAAATTGAAAATCCGGCATCAATTCTTCCCTTAAACACATCACAGACGAGCTTAATTTGGTCAGCACACGTCGTTATTAGCTACGTTTTGCTACGTACCAACATCCTTAATTTATACAATTTTCAGTATCCCTACTTTGAATTTAGATACTTTTCCAGCCTAATTGGTTTCGAGAGATTTGGAATGATGAAGTAATCGGCTAGTTTGCATTTCGTAGAGCATTGTCTCTGGTCATCCGGCATCTATTCAGAGTTGTTAAAACAATTAAGTTCCTTTTTTAAATATAATAACAAATACACATTTTTTCAAATTCTGTTACATTCTGTAACGCAAAATTTATAAATAATTTCGGCGTAACTGACCTGTTTTTGACGTGACGGAACCCTTATAGAATCATTATGTTGTTTGTCGTCCGTCTGTCAAGACCCTTTATCTCGGGAACGCGTGGAGGTATCCAGTTGAAATTAAAACCATACACTCAGGTCTACAGTCTACTACCTTGAAGCTGTGTCAAACATCTAAGCTATCGTAAAAAAAGATACGGTCGTTTATGCCACAAAAAAATTATATTTTGACACTCTCAAGTGAATCAAAATTTATAATTATATCCCGTTGATCTAGACTAGAATCATGAAATATGGCAAGAAGCAAGGTCTTGTAGCACATATTAAGAAAACAACCTGAAAACCGGAAATATGTACAGCCGGCTTCAAAAGTAGATAAACATTTTAGTACTGTGTCATTGTTAACAATGCAATATAGGTGTAACCATACTAAATAAAAGGAATAGCCGGTGTGACATGGTACTAAAATGCTCTAAAATGCTTATCTACATTTGAAGCCGGCTGCACATAGTTAGGAAGTTATAGAAGTTTATACGGAACCCGCGGTGCGCGAGTCCAACTCACACTTGGCCGATTTTTTAAATATTTAGATGCCATCGTCCATTTCAATGTTGATGGTTTTAACAACTTCGTATATTATTATTAGCTTTAACATGGATGCGTGTGAGAAAAACAATGATCTACGAAGCCAAAACAAGACGGTTCCGGCGGCCCTACCGCCTTTCTTTCTTTCAAATCACAAGATTAGAGAGCTAAACTGATAACAGCGGTAGGGCCGGGTTATGCGCACTTCGTCCCATTCGCACTTTGTCCCGCATTCGTAGTTTCTCCCATTAGTACTTCGTCCTATTCGCACTTGGTCCCATTCGCGGCAAGTCCCATTCGCAGTTGGTCCCATTCGCAGTTAGTCCCACGCAAGTAGTTTGTATGGGAAGATGTGGGTTTATGGACCATATTGGGTTTATAAAAAATCAACCAAATTATAGTAAATAAAACATCCAAATTCGATAGGTAAGCAATGTAATAAGTAAATAATAAAAATACTTCTCAATCAACTAATAACAATGAGTATACAATCAACTAATAACAGTGAGTATATAAGTTGATTGAGAAGTGTTTTATTATTTTGATTATTACATTGCTTACTTATCGAATTTTGATGTTTTGTTTACTATATTGATTTTTTTTATAAACCCAATATGGTTCATAAACCCACCTCTTCCCTTACAAATTACTTGCAAACTGCGAATGGGACTAACCGCGAATGGGACGAAGTACTAATGGGACAAACTGAGAACGCGGGACAAAGTGCGAATGGGACAAAGCGCGCATAAAATGACATTTATTTCATTTACTACTCTTATTACAACAACCTCCGAACTATAACTATAAATAAACACATCAATGGAACACATTTTAAGGGCAAAAGTACAAAAACCACATAGAGACATTTGGTTTTAAAAGGAAACACGCTGGGAACATCGTATATCTATACCAATTATACAATCATTCACTTATTAATATAACATGTCATGATAATAATGTATAAATTACTATACTATTATAGGCGCGTTCCAGATAAGCATGGATTTGCAGAATTTTCAACATTTTAGCATCAACGCGTTGTATTAGCTTTTGGTGTTAACTTTTTGTGCTGGTTTCGTGTCTTCCATTTAAACATTTCTGCCACGAAATGTTAGCATCAAATACTCAGGCTATTAGATTGGTCCTGGGATACCACTTTTTGACAGCTTTATAATTTGTCATTTGTAAACATTTATTCAAAAAAGTTGAATCTGTGACATGTATAATTTATATTGATCTGTGCAAAGACAACCTATTGTATCTGTGGACTGCTGATTGCTCTGACTTATAATTCTTTTCTAGAGAACATGTTACTGAGCTAATAAATTTATATATAATACTATAATAGTCTTTTAATACTATTAATGTTAAGTACGTTATATACAAACAAACAACTTTATTACATGGCGCAGTCGGAAAAACGCAAGATTCGTTAAAAATTTATGGATTGTGAAATTACAACAAAGTATAATATGATATTCAGCGGAAATGTGTCAGAAAATTTCAAAAAATGGAAACAAAATTTCCAATTATATTTTAAAGCAACAGGAGCAAATAGTAAACTTGATGCGGAAGGCCAAGTCGCTCTCTTACTACATTGTATTGGAGAGGAAGCGCTGCACATCTACAATACTTTTAATGAGAAAAGATAAAAAGATCATTTAGAACCACTTTACTCCGTTAAAAATGAAACAACGGCTAGACACATTTTGTTTTGTAGAGAGAAAAAAGAAGGTAAATCATTTGACGAGTTTATAACTTTTCTGAGAACATTTTCAATGGATTGCAACTTTGATAAATTAAGAGAAAGTCTAATTAGAGACCAGATTATTAGGGGTATAAATGAAGTAAACATTAAAGAAAGGCTATTGAAAGAAGTAAATTTGGATTTAAATAAATGTGTGACAATATGCAAATGTTATGAGTTGGCTGGTCAGCAATTAGAACAGTTAAACAAAATGGATATTCAGCAATCTGTAAATGCTATAAATAGAAGTCAAGCAAGAAATTTATATGTCCAGAAAAAGAAAACAAGGATAATTATAAAAAACCTTGTAATAAGTGCGGCTATAAACATGACTTTGGTAAATGTCCAGCATTAAATAATCAATGCCAAAGGTGTGGCAAATATAATCACTATGAAAGGATGTGTAAGAATAAATATAATAATAGAGTAAATATGGTAGAAGAAAAATATACAGATGAAAGTGAATAGGCTAGATGACAATTTTTTTTGCTTTAATAGAAGCTCATTCATATAATAAACACAAAGAAAAAATCGGTTTTCGAATAACTATAAAAACAACCAAGATATAAGGTGCTAAAAAAAATTCTCCATCTCTTTCTAGCAAAACGGCAATATACAAGGAGTTTATATGGCCGTAATCAACAATGACGTCACGGTTGATGTCGGATCTCTCTGTCTAATCGCCTTCAAATCAACAATTTAAAATGTTTGTATCTAATGTATTTCTAAGCCGATTTTAATTCTAATTTCACAGGGCTGCATCCTTTTCCGCGGTATTTTAATATTTAATGACGAGACGTAAAAATTTGAATTCAGTCATCATCCCAATTACTGTTGGGTACAATACAAATAAGTGCGGTAAATAGTAAACAAAACAGTATGTATGAATCATTAATAATTAATTATAAAACAATACAGTTCAAGTTAGACACTGGAAGTGATTGTAATGTGATTCCGATGCACATAGTGGAATCACTACAGTTAAAAAATAAAAATTTAAGATTATATATAATTATGATGGATCGGAAATAAATAATTATCAAGGTGAAATAGAACTTCATTGCAAGCTGATTAATGGTAAGAAAATTTTGTTGACATTTCAAATAGTAAATGGCAGTAATATTATTCCTGTAATTGGTATTAAAACTATACTAAATTTAAAATTATTAGAGCGTAAATATTTAATAAATACCATAAATAATGAAACCAAGATTGAAAGTTACACTGATATTATAAATAAATTTAACTTGTTTGATGGTAAATTGGGATTGATTAAAAATGTTGAATATACTATTCAGTTAAAGGATAATGCTTGTGGAAAAATTCAATCATGTAGAGGTGTACCTTGTAAATTAATTAAGCCATTAAAGTGTGAATTGGAAAATTTGGAAAAGTGTGGTATTATCGAGAAAATTAATGAACCAACAGATTTTGTAAGCAATATAGTGTTAGTCAAAAAACCAGATGGTAGTATAAGGTTATGTTTGGATCCCAGTGTATTAAATTCTTGTATTAAAAGGCACCATTTCAAACTGCCAACTTTCGAAGAAATATCAGCTAAAATGGCAAATGCAACTATATTTAGTAAATTGGATGCTTCTACTGCTTTTTTCCAAGTAAAATTAGATGACAAGAGTTCTAAGCTTTGTACCTTCACAACCCCCTTTGGAAGGTACTGTTTTAAGAGAATGCCATATGGTTTATCTTCTGCACCTGAAAATTTTCCATAAATATTATAGACAAATCTTTGAAAGCATCCCAGGATGTGAAGCTTTCATCGATGACTTAGTTATTTATGGAAAAACAAAGAGAGATCACGACAGTATTTTAATTAAGGTTTTACAAAAGGCAGAAGAAAATGGAATTAAATTTAACAAAGATAAATGTAAATTTGGTCTGTCCGAAGTTAGTTATTAAGGACATATTTTATAAAAAAAATGGTATAATACCAGACCGTAAAAAAGTAGAGTCTATACTTAATATGAATAAACCATAAAATGTGAAAGAATTACAACGTGTTTTAGGAATGATAACATATGTAGCTAAATTCATACCATCATTATCACAAATAAGTCAACCATTAAGAGAATTAGTTAAAAAGAATGTAGAATGGAAATGGAATAGTTTACACAATGAAGCGTTTTAAAAATTAAAAGAAAGTTTAATGTCAAAGCCTGTCTTTTACGTAGATGCATTCAAAGACTCATTAGGAGCAGTATTGTTACAATAAATAATCCGCCTGTAGCGTATGGTTCAAAAGCAATGACTAATACACAAAAAATGTATGCGCAAATGTATGCGAAAAAGAGACATTAGCTATATTATTTGGATGTGTTAGATATCACCAATATATCTATGGTAAGACAGTGTTAGTAGAAAGTGATCATAGACCTCTAGAAAATATTTTAAAAAAACCTTTGAATGAAATTCCATTAAGATAACAACGTATGAGACTACAATTGCAAAAGTATGATATTATAATATAATAAAGTATAAACCTGGTAAAGAATTACTGCTAGCAGATTCACTTTCTAGAAATGATACAGACAAAGATGATAATATGTTGGAACAAGATATTGAATCTCATGTCAATATGGTAATTACAAATTTACCTATGTCAAAAAATAAATTAAAGATATTTAAACAAGAGTCAATAAAAGATAGAGTTGTGTCAACTAAAAGATATTATTATAAATGGATGGCCTATAAATTTTAAAGATATTCCAGAACAGATAAAGTTTTATAATAATTTTAGAGAACAGCTGTTTGTACATGACAATTTAGTATTTAAAAACAATTGTATTATAGTACCAAAATCACTTATAAAAGAAATACTGGAAAAATTCATTACAACCATCTTGGAATTAATAAGTGCAAAGATTGTGTTTTTTGGCCCTTTATGAACAAGGAAATACAGGATATGATTCAAAATTGTGTAACATGTAAAAAAATTCAAAAAGCTAATTCAAAAGAACCAATGATCATAAGAGAAATGCCAGATAAACCATGGGATATCATAGCTAGTGACGTATTTTATTACAAAAATGATACATATATTCTTGCAGTAATTACTTTAGTAAGTACTGTGAAGTCAATAAAATTGTAATTTTGTCTGCTGATGTAACTATTGAATATTTTAGCCAATTATTTAGTAGATATGGGATACCATCTCTGTTGTATACTGACAATGGAACTAATTATACAAACTATAAATTTAAAGAATTTAGTAAAAATTGGAACTTTGATCATAGGACTTCAAGTCCGTTACATCATCAGTCAAATGGATTAGCGGAAAGGTTTGTTTAGACAGTTAAAACATTTTTAGTAAGGCAGACTATGATAAAAGAGATAGGAACCTAGCTTTGTTAGAATGGAGAGTAAATCCATTGTTTGAATTGAACAATAAGTCCCCTTCAAAAGTAATGTCTGGTCGGAAAGTGTGTAGTTTGTTGCCAAATTTTCAAGAAAACTTAAAAGATAATTTAAAAATGTAACATAACTTGTATAATGAAAGTCTAAGACTGAAGAAATTCTATGATCAAGGTAGCAAACAATTGAAAGAGTTAAACATTGGGGAAACAGTTTATTTACATGACAGTAATAAAAAAACCACATGTTTTTGCTAAAATTATTAATAAAGATAATAAGCCTAATTCATTTATTGTAAAAACAGAAAAGTGTAATACTTTATGTAGAAATAGGAAGTTTTTAATTCACAGTGGTGATGAGAAAAATAAAGAAAATTTTAATTGTAATAATAGCTATGATGATTGTTTTTATATCGACAGAACAACCAAATCTAATGGAAAGCGTATCTGGTAAAAATCATGATGATTTAAATTTAATTAACCAGACTAGGTCTGGACGTTCCGTTGTTAAACCAAAGTACTTAAATGATTATGTATCTTAAATTAGAAAAAAAAGGATGTGACTAAAATTTATGCCACCTGTCCCTTTTACAACTGCAATAAAAAAAGTGGCAGACATAGAGTTCCCTTGATTCGATTGTTTTCCGATAGTTGTGAATAAGGTGGCTGAATGGAAAGCACATCAAATACGAAATAGGTATAGCAAAATTTACCAAAAAGGAAACATTCCTTTATTTTTCAAAAAAGGAACCAAACTGTATTCTGATTCATTTCCGCATGAAAAAAAAGAGAAAAAAAGAGATTAATACATTTTCCACGCCCGGAAATCGAACCAGCTGCAATCTCAAAAATAACGCTTTAATAAATAATTTATAGTCAATTGTAAGGATAAAATTTGATATCTAGTGACGTTGAAAATTTCCGCACTGTAGACTGAATTTGCTTACATGTTGAACATATACAATTATACAGAGCAATATATTATACAATTATAAGGATTATACGAGTACTTGAATATAATCTTCGACAATTTGTTGTTAATGTTATAGGAATTTTTCCATATATTTTTATACATTTTTTTTACACAAAACAGGGATTTGCGAAGTGCATGGCTTTCGTATCAGCTGATACTAAAGCCACAGAAGATATAATAGTACTCCGTACAGAACGGCCACTCACCTCCCCGCACTCATTTTAAATACCTCATTCCACCCCGCACTTCGTTGTAGACATCACTGATACTTAAAAAAAGGCGTGCGCGTACGCTCCATCGGCACCAGCCGATAACAGAGATAGCGCTATGCTGGTAAAAGAGAAAGCAGTCGCTACATTTGTCGCGTCATTTTGATTGATAACCACGCACTCAGCCCTGCTAGATTCCACGCACACATTTGTGCGTGTACAAACGTCATTTGCTTAAGTAGTAGTAATAGGTAATTGATTTGCGAACATTGTATGGAGTGTCCGGGATGTGGTAAGGCCGAAGATGGTAAGGCGGAAACGAGCTGCACCTGGATCCATCAACAACTGAGGAACTGGCTATCTTACCACTAATTGTTGGAACACAACAATGCTTAACGTTGTTATTATGGCGACAAACTTAAGTAAGATGGTGGTCGAAGAGCCGAAAGAGTCGAGAAGCCCTATCATCAACCAAATCAAGCGGAAAAACTTTTATCGCCATTGGTAATCGAATCCAGGACCTCAAGGTCGACACCGAGTGGTCTCAACCAACAGACCACAGAGGCGGTTAATTATTACAAATTACTAAAAAATACACTATACATTCGGAACTTCTAATATATTAATAAGTACAAAATTCAACAGCACCCTCTCTCAATTGTATTCAAAGTAAGTTTATATATCTCAGTTGAGCTTCCGAATGGAATTATTTTACAAGCTTTTATTTACTTTCACCTGTCTGGTGTCTGTAATGAAATCTTGCAAGTTAAATTTGACCCACTTCCCGGTTTCCGATTGAGTTGAAATTTTGCATGCATGGTATATCGCGTGACAATGCAATATTATGATTACGTGGAGCTGCAGGCCAATTATGGATCTTTCATCGTAAGACATGGTATAAATTTGAGAAAAAGAAGTCGTGAAATGCTACATTTCGTATTATCGATCTCCAATGATATCATCACTATGGCATAATTTCAATGATGTCATCATTAAATAATTAACAAATAATCAAAAATCTGACCGGAAATCGTATTCTTCGTTTTGCACTATGATATAATTTGCAATACCATGAGATCGGTAATAGGCTCTCTGATCTAATGCTGAAGCTGGAAGGTGGTCATAGGAACTTCGCAATAAAACAACACAACCCCATCGAGTTTGGGCTCGTTTGATTCGTATTGACGAGTACTAAAAGCTTGTATTTAAAATTGTTTTTTTTTTATTATTAATCCTGTTTTAACGTTCTGTCGGTCTGTTTAATTGACATTGAAAAGTTTCCTATACTTTATAACGTATTCTTATTCGTCAACTAAAAAATCCCCTACCGTAGGTACTTTACCGTCAATTAGTGTCGGGCCTTTACTACACTTGTGGCACTGTATAATAAACTAGAGTGTTGCTCTTTTAATGTCTCATTCGAGTAAAAATTATGGAATACATTGTATAATATTATCAATACGCAACGCAATGTTTATTTACACTAAAGTGTACGTATAGGAATGTTACAAATGGCGTATACCGGGTGTAACTGAACACCCCAATAACATTTAAGGGGCATATAAGTTAGATACTAAATGGACCTTCGGTGCTTGTCTGAGACCTGGAACCCCAATACTTTCAGAGTTATTTGATTTTAAACTGAAAGCAAAAAATTTCAAGTGACAACCATAATCAGCTCTTAACACAAAATAAATTTAAACACAAAATGACACGTGACAGACGTGGACGTAGTATTCCTCCTACGCTTACGTAGGGCTGTCGGCCCTTAATACCAAAAAATAATTTATTTAGTTTGTATGACGTGAGCGTAGTATTCCTCGTACGCTTACGTAGGGTTGTGTCGGCACTTAATACCAAAAAATAATTTATTTAGTTTGTATGGGAAAAAAAGTTAAGTTTGTTAGCCCTAATATTTTTCCTACAGAATCTCTACTTCTGATGGATACATGCCCTTAAATGTTATTGGGGTGTTTAGTTACACCCTGTATATGTATAATTGAAACAATTTAAACACTCACATTAAAGACTCATATACACTTGGCAATAGGCCTCAGTGTTTGAATATAATGTTATATTTTATAGTAATGTTTTTATTGCATCTACAATGTGTTAATGAAATTGCGCAAACCCTGAAATTATTTATATATAAATTAAAATTATTGATATTATAAATTAATATAAACCACTACAAAAATAATGCTACAATTTGAAATAGTGGCACGAGTTTTGGTAAACAACATTTATTTGATTATTTACAATTTACATATAATAATGTCAATTCACCTATTTATTTTTAACATTAGAAAAGATTCAAAATTTTACTAGCATTTCAAACAATATTTTATTACTTTAGGAAATTTTAATATTAAAAGTGGCAGCATTCGAACTTAAGCCTTCTCGTTAACTAGAGAATAAAAATAAAAAAACGAATACATTAAAATTTTTCCTAAGCCTAAATTCGTTGACTTTTTCCTTTAAAAAAATTACCTAATTCACAATAAGCTGTCGCAGCCAGCCAGTTCTAACAATACATGCGTTTTTTCACGCATGCGCAAGCGCAGGCCGGAGCAAAGCGACGAACTCTGTAACAACTGAATATTTTGCAAATGCATTAACACCAGCACTTTGTACACAGTTTGGCAATAAAGACTATTCTATTCTAAAGGCACACTTCTAAAATTTGAAAACGAAAATTTTTCCAGTGCGTCCTGCCCGTTATGACCTGCAGAGCCGAGACGTGGACACTGACAGTAAGATTGGCCCACAAGCTTAAAGTAGCTCAGCGAGCGATGGAACGAACTATGCTCGGCGTTTCTCTTAGAGATAAAATCAAAAATAAACTGATTCGTAAAAGAACCAAAGAGAGTGACATAGTTGAATGAATCTGCAAGAAAGAAGAAAGAAAGAATGCTTTATTTGGAAGCACGCACACAACACACACAAATATATAAGCAAGAATTTTACAGATAGTGCAGCCCAAAAAGGACATAGCCTCAGCTAATTGCTTTTGAGTAGTCGGAAGCTCCGAAGTTCAGTGTGGAGTGCCAAGACTCTCCTTAAGGGCAGCAAAACCTCTGTGTCCGAGTTTCTGACCAAATTACGTCTGCTTGTATTCAGCCCTAATATTTAATATCGATGTAATTCACTAAAATTATTATAATTTGTACACGCTACATACCACGGCATTGTGCGCCGAGCGTTTTGATTAGTTCAGTTCGATTTCGCGCGAAGCATAGCTCTCTTGATTGGCTTTCTTTGCCCTTGCACGGGCAGCGCAAGTTTACGTTTATTGGTTTAAGAAAAACTGGAAAAACAAGTGGTAGCAAAACTGGCGACAGCGGTTCCCGTACAAACGGTGCATAATTGCCTTTCTAACCTCTTTATGTGTTCTGTGGTTGATAGACTGTGCCGATCGACACCATTCGGCATAGTGTGGACACGGCTTTTAGGTCATCCAGTCTAAGGAAGGTCGTCAGTGCCGGAACTAGTTTTCGAGACCAGATACCTACCTAACTTGGGATTCCGGACCTGCGAGTTTTAAAGTTAAACTTTTGTTTAATATCGAAATTGCGGAACTGGTTCCGGAATTAGGAGTTTATTTGGTTAAAAAAAATATTTTTTTGTTTCGTTTTTGTTTTTTACTTTTATTATAGGAAAATAAGTAAATAGACATGCGAATAATAATCATATTTATTAAAAAATAATGACTTAAATTAAGTAGTTATATTACTCTGGAATTACAAGATCAATCGCCAGCTCCGGAACTGAAATCTAGGTAAAATACTCCAAGATTCGGGCGTTCCGAGATTCCGGAATCTCGGAATGGAAGCCCTAGTGCAAAGGTTGCGTCGCACACGTCGTATCAAATCGAAAGCAACCGTCGAAATGAATAACGCTAGTCTGACAGCGCAGCGCGATATGTTCGCGCGCTAAAACCCTTTGATGTACCGCCACACGCAGACCGAATATTCTCGAGGATAGCTGATAATGACTTGTCAGATCTGCAGGCGTAGCACGGGCTGCCAAAACGGGACTTGAGTCACGCATTATCTCACAATTTCAGTGACATAATCTCTATGTCTTAAAGAATAGCACATCGGCGCGTATTTAGGCTGCGGTCCGATAACAGCGCTCACAGTGCTAACGATTATAATCGCCTGGTCCAAATTAAAAAGAGCACTAAAAGTGCTAACAGCGCTATCAGCATGCTTACGATTTCGGTCCAGGGTTTTAGCTTATAAATTTGTCAAACCAAATGTCGTGTTAAAATTTGGTTTGGGTAGTTTATTTTACTTTTGACAGTTTGCAAAAAGTGATTTCACTCTAGAGCATTAGCGCCGTAAGCTCCATAATATATGACGTTAACGATGACGCCTGCTGCGTGTATCGTGTGATAGCACGAAACTTCATTCGTGACGATAGGCGCAGGTGCAGCCGTAGCATTATAGACACATGTGGGTTACCATTTGCGGCACATAAGTTGAACTAAAATACCTGCGGTCTGCGGAGGTGCAATAGTAAAAATAAATATTATGTGAATATTTGCCTACGTTATTTAAATTGATATCGCTAAACCTGTCTCATTGCTACGATTTTTGCATCTTAATTGGATTTTTTTGGGCTTACAATTATTTCTGCGCAGACGGCAGCCATTTTAGTTTAACTTGAGTGCCACGATCCGTACCATTGTATTTTTCTATCGTAACGGCATAAAAATTACTTCAAAATTGTACTTGAATAAAACACGTTTATGTATATTTTATACTTACATATAATAGGATTTAAGTTACTGGATAACCTTTTTCAAGAGAAAACTGCACAATTAACCATTTTTTGCGAGCTCTTACTTGCGATACGAAACGACACCTAATGGCAGCGGCCGCGCGTCAGCTAGTTTTATATAGCGTGTATGGTCATATAGTCAATGCAAACTGGCAAAAAGGTTCGCCCGACCTTGCCATCTCCCGTCTGAATGCTCAAGGCCACAGTCACACCGCAGGTGGCACGCTTAGCGGCAAGAGGTTAGCTGGTCGCTTAGATGACTCATCCCAGTGAACCAACACACCACACTGCATGCTATGCGCGCGGCCCCACCGCTTGCTTAGTGAGACGCTTGGCGCTTCGATAGCAGGTTAGCGAGGCAAACGGACGCGTCGGTTATTTGCTTGGATTACTAGGATGCATTGTGGAGGAATTGATTGATAATAGCCGTCTGTTTATAAAAACGAGCCATTGTCAACTCCTTCCCACACGTTACATAGACATATTATCTGTGTTCAAAAATTGTGGCAAGAAGTAACCGATATTTTATAATTGTTTTACAGAGATGTTATTATTATGTTTTACTTTTTTTGTATAAAATTATAAATTCTCATTTAGACGTCGACATTAATATCACGTATTCAACATGTTCGATTACTTCGAAATTAAGAAGCAATTTTCTAGAAAAATTTAAAAGAGAGTCATTTCACTATAATATCAATATAACGAAATATAAATGTCTATAAATACACTTTAGATCACCAGGCGCACGCTGCCAGTGTGGCCACTATCTATCTAAGCATTTTGACCGCTAAGCCTGCCTCCTAGCCAACCTCTAAGCCTGCCACCTGCGGTGTGGCCTTTGCCTAAGCGGTTACCTAAGCGTGAGTGGCGCGCCTCCGCCGCAGCCGCTGCCGGCAGTACACGCGCAGCAGCAGCGCCAGGAACACCGTGGCGACGCCCGCGCCGCCGCTCGCCGTCACCACGTGCCCGTACACCAGGCACGACAGCAGGATCGACATTGCCTGCCAACCGAACGCGACACGTTGCCTTTTATTTTATTTATTTGACACACCATCATCAATATCACAATATTCATACAACAAATAGATAGGAGCACAAATTATAAGATCATGTGAATTGCCTTTACACGTGTATACAGCACTCAATAATTTAAAATGGTGCAAACCATGTCATTTACACTTAGGCTCGGTGATAATAGTCGCATCTCAAGTCAGAGTTCGATCTTGAGTTGCAGTTTTGACGTTTAATGTATGGCACATCTGTCAAAAACAATAGCTCAAGATCGACCACGTACTTGAGATACGACTATTTATACGAGCCAATAATAATACTAAGAACAATTAATACATTACAAACTAGAGAATTACAAAGTTGGGAAAACAAAAAAAAAGTACTAAATTAAAAACGGTAAATTAAATTAGATTTGCACTACAATATTGCACTATAATATTGAAACTATTACACCCAGCAGATGATTAATTTCCGCCCGAAGTGGAGTTCTAATGCGATGATAGTCAAAAAACGTATGAATTAAGCCTCGCTATTATTATTAGTATTATATGTTGTGTCTAAGATTGCTATTATTTTTTATTTTTTGTCTCCGTTTTGTGTATCCAACTTTTTTTTCTTAATAGTTTTATTTCCATTGTTTAATCTTTTTTTGTGTGTGTGTTAATTTAAAAAGTCGTTTTTAAGGAACATTATATATACACACAGCAAAACGCTAGGCTTTACATGTTGACCTTGAAACCGACCTTATGTCGCTCGTAATAGCGGCGGCTTTCGTAATGCTAATGTTGAAGCTTGACGTGTTGCTGACTGTACATTGTTTAGGTTGCATCTTAGATCAGCACCATTTTAATAATATTTAGTTTTCAACTTGTAACCGACATACTTATACTCACTAAGTATGTCGGTTACTGTTACTGTCCGACTAATTTCGACACTAGTCGGACAGTAACCGACATACTTCGTTGATATTTAGTTTTATTTCGGATGCAAGCTGTGTATGTACCTAAATAAATAGATACATAGCTAGTGCAGTACCCCTAGCATGAACCACTCTCGCTATAGTATAGTATTCGTATTTACTTACTATGAGATATCAAATGGAAAGCTAGAAACACTATTGTAAGACTATCGTGAGCTCGCAACGTAACAATAGTCCTCGGCGAGAGATATTACGATAGCTAGCTGTCGAATAAAACGATAGGACATGTCAAAAGTGAGTTCGTGCTGACGATTCTCATACTTTAGCTCTCGTTAACTACATCATTACCATTACTATACCATTTAGTTCCTTAAACGACCGTAGCGGCGCTGCTTTACTTTTCATACAAAGAATACGATTACCATAACTACAGTGGCTCGTGCTTGGGGCACAGGAGAGGGAATACATGCTGCACAGCTGCCTGATTCTACTAATGAGCTACCGCTGAACCGAAGCTAAGCCATTGCGTTCAACCGATCAGAACGCCACATTATCACGTCATGGAACAGAGGCCCAACTCTACTAATAAGTTACAGCCGAAACAGTAACAGATAAATGAAAATATTTTTTTAATACAGTTGCTCAAAAAGTGGTATATTGCAGGGCTGTTTAGCGTGCGGGAAGGTCACCATTACGCACGAGAGTGCTTTTTCATTACCAAATGTCAAATGTCTAAAATCTGACACACATTTTGCTTTTTTCCTGCTTTTTTTCTAGCATGCTAAGTTAAGATTGCGCTAAATAATCTGCCTGGTCTACCAGATTTTGTATTATAAAAGCATGCCTAAAAGCAAAGCATAACAAAAAGCACGGCCGAACCTTGCTTTTAAAAACACGGCAAGCAAAGCATAGCACGCATTGGCTTTGTATCTGTGATCTTCCCACACGCTAAACAGCCCGCAATATACCACTTTTTGAGCAACTGTATTAAACATAGAACCGACTTCAAAAACACTGAAAACTAAAAAAAAAATCTTCTTCTATATTGAAGTCGGCGCCAAACGATGATCTCCTAGAAAGTGTTAAAATTTGTCACCGACTTCAATATAGAAGAATATTATTTTTAAGTTTTCAGTGTTTTTGAAGTCGGTTCTATTTTTTGTAAAAAAAAATATATTTTTAACTTTTTAGTGAAAGAAATCTTTTTAGTGAAAGAAAACCCGAATTTACCTAGCTCACCGAAGGTGAGCTGGTAGTAAATTAGTGTTTTCCTCGATTTTCTATGGGATCCCATCATCCGATCCTGACTTTGGTGACCATGGGACCACCCTTGCAGTATACTCTATCAAATACAAAAAGAATTTTGGTAATCGGTTTAAAAATGACGGAGTTATGAGGTAACAAACATAAAAAAAAATACAACCGAATTGATAACCTCCTCCTTTTTTGAAGTCGGTTAAAAAATAACTATAAACATAGACGAGTGAAGAAGCACCTTGCAGATCGGCAAAGTGAATGTTGCCAGAGGCCCAATTCTACTAGTAACTCTACAGCCGAATATTAACTTTCAACTGAAAGCCAATCAAGCTAATGAGCCACCGCTGAACCGCAGCTAACCAATCAGAGCGCCACATTGTCACGTCATCGAACAGTTGAATGGCAATATGCGCTCCGATTGGTCGATCGCAACGGTTTAGTTTCGATTCGGCTGTAACTTGTAGAATTGGACCCTTGGCCACATTCACTTTGCCGATCTGCAAGGTGCTTCTTCACTCGTCTATGTTCAAATTATTTTCATTTATCTACGACCAGGGCCGGATTTACACATTTTACGCCTATGGGCCCAACGAAATGTATATATCACATTTTCAAAATGCCGGCTATTGAATTTTTTTTTACAGCTTTGCCGCCCCTAATAATTTGACGCTATAAGCCCGGGTCCACATGGTCCCACGCAAAATTCAGCCTCATCTTCGACAGTTAAGCATTCATCTCAACAAATGATAAGTGGCAATAAGCAAGAACACGAAAGCGAACTACAACTGGATTCCTCAACAACAGTGGAACTGGTTATTTTACCTCTCGACGTAATAGTGATTTCGCCGCACGGATGAACTTAAGTTTCCTAGCAGATTATCAATGAGAAAGCCGCCCTAGGCCCAGCGGTTTTTGAAGGCAGTGCATGGCACAGCATATTTTTAGCTGACGAATGTAAGAAAAAAGTTGAAATTTGAGTTGGGCAGTTTACTATCGCCTGTCCGGTGTCTGTAATGAAATCTTGCAAGGTAAATTTGACCCATGTCCCGGTTTCCGATTGAGCTGAAATTTTGCAGGCATATGTATATAGCGTGACAATGCAATATTATGATGATATGGAGCTGGAAGGTAACACAACCCCATCGAGTTTGGGCTCGTATGATTCGTACTGACGAGTACCTACTAAAGCTTTTATTTACTTCCACCTGTTCCGTGTCTGTAATGAAATCTTGAAAGCTAAATTTGACCCACTTCGCGGTTACCGACTGAGTTCAAATTTTGCATGCATATGTATGTATATCGTGGCAATGCAACTTTTATATGAGGAATGAACAATATATTTGTTGTCGAAATGAACAATATAATAGTTTGTTGCATACCTGTCTAAGGGTCATGATGATAGTAAAGACAACTGCGCCGAAACTAGAGATGGTCCTGTATATCAGCAGCTGGCCGAACGCCGAGCTGGCTGACAGGAGCAGACAGTCAAACGCGAACGTCGGGTCCTGAAAAGACAAGATCGGTATTTTAAATCTAATTTAAAAAATTCGTTTTGTCAAAGTGAGGAATCTAAATTGAAAATCGTTTCCAAATCTTTCCTTTCCTCATCGACCAATCCTTTGAAGGCAGGCCAGTTCACGAAATCTATTCTATCACGAAGAGAGCTGCTTATGTATTGCAAATATGGATATTGAATATTGACCATAGATTGATTTATCGATTAGCTTCAGTTGTTGTTTTGTCAGGTTCGTGAATAAAAACATTACTATTTAGTCCATTTTAATCAGTGTTGCCCAAAATCGGTCTTGGAGTTGGTCTTGGTTCCGGTCTTGGAGCAAGAGCACAGAATATATAATAGTACTCCATACAGAACGGCCACTCACCTCCCCGCACTCATTTCAAATACCTCATCCCACCCCGCACTTCGTTGTGGACATCACTGACACATAAATAAGGGCGCGCGCGATCGCTCGGGCGAATAGACGCGAGCGCCGGCCGATAACAGAGACAGCGCCATGCGGGTAAAAAAGAAGGCAGTCGCTGCACTTCTCGCGTCATTTCGATCGATAGCCGCGCACTCAGCCATACTAGATTCCACGCACACGTGTGCGCGTGTACAAACGTCATTTGCTTAAGTAGTAGTAATAGGTATTTGATTTGCGAACGTTGTATGGAGTGTCTGGGGTGTGGCAAGAGTCTCGCGAGATTGCAAGACCAAGACCGATTTTGGGCAACACTAATTTTAATGTATCTTTGGAATACTTACTGGATATCAAAAATTAACAGAATGGGTAAAGAAAAAAAAAACTTTTTTTTTGTAAAATAAATCACTAACATGAAGTTTATTTTTAAGATGATATTTAGGATTTTTTTAGAGAGTTATCAAGTCATTTTTCATTATTCTAATTGGTTATGTAGCAGAATTCACTGTGGGACTGTGGGACAATGCACTGTTGGCAATGCACTGTGGGACATCCATAGGTCATAAATCTTAAAAACCTGCTTTCTTGTTTTACATTTTATTCCTTGTCGTTACATTGGATAGTTGCGGTACCTTCTGAAACTATAAATAGGTCAGTAATTAGAGTGCGCCTTCATTATCTATTGTGCATTCAAAGAGAGCGCATCGCCAATCGTAAATACTGTTATCAGTGAGTCATTAAAAAGCGTGACGTCATTTGTTGTCATTGCGGGACCTGTGAGTGCTGTGTGAGTTTTTTCTGAAATGGATATCCAAGAACAGGGTATGTAATAATTAATATTTTTATTTTAATTGTATCTTAGTATATATTTTCTTTAGTATGTCATTGCTACGAGGCGACTTTTCTTGGAGTATTATATTTTAATATTCAAAGTTTGAATAAACTTTTAAATATGTTCCCACTCGCTCCGACTATGGAGGTATATTGCACCATAATCTTTAGACTTTCTTATCTTAGGAAAATTAAAACTTGGCTGCCCTTATCTGCCCTTTTGGCGATGACAAGGGTGCTACGGTTGCCAGATTATCTCGTAGCATTTGCTACGAAATTAGTTTATTTAGTCTTAGTGCTTTGTGTAGGTTTTGTGACTGAATTTTAACCGTTTTTTTTTTGTTTTAGGTAATTTATATATATGCTCGTTTTCAAGAATGCATATTCTTGAAATATGGCTAACTGTCAATACCGATAATGACTCGGAAAAGTGTCGTCAAGTCCTACAAAGTTTGTTGACTACTCTGAACGACGATGCTGAGAACATTGATATTCATTATTTAGAGAAAATTGTTAATAATTTATGTAAAGCTATTGCTCGATTCTGGAAAAAATGTAATAGGGATAAAACCAAGCTTTTATATAAGAATTCCGATTGGTTTAATGTTATTGAAAAAATTCAACTTGTGAAAAACAATAAGCAATGTACTCCGTCTGAAACGTCGCCGTGTCATTCACGTGGTCGTCCTCGAAAACCTTTTACGCAATGTAGTAAAAGGACTAAACGTCGGAGAGTAGCTGATTTGTCAAAGTCTGATGATTCTACTGTGAGTGCATTGCTTGATGTTTCAGACTGTTCATTCGATTCGTGTATATCTAGTTAGCACTGATGATGTCTTGTCACTTGTGACTGATGCTCAGTTGACAAAACATCAGTATTTATTAATTAAAAACTTTGTTAATAGTAAGATTTCTCCTAATGTATTACCATGTTACCAACAAATTACTAAAGCGAAACAGAGATGTTACCCTTCTAATATAACTGTTTCCGAGTCTTCAGCTGAAGTTGAATTACAAAGTCTTTTTGATCACACAGCTTCTCGAATCCTTGAATCTCAAAAAGAGGTCTTAGATCAGATTCCTGATGATTGCTTGTCTAATATCTCTTTACTTGGGAAATGGGGATTCGATGGCAGCACTGGACATAGTGAATACAAACAATTTTTTTCAGATTCAACTTTAGAAGATAGTAGTTTGTTTGTAACATCTTATGTACCCCTTCAAATTATTGTAAAATTAGCTGAAGATAATTGTAAAATTTTATGGAAAAATCCTCGACCCTCTTCCATTAGGTACTGCCGTCCTATTCGATTTCAATTTTTGAAAGAAAGCACAGCAGTGTCTTTGCAAGAGGAAGCTTATTTTAAGGATAAAATTGAAAGTTTGCAACCTACTTTTATTCAGATCGACAATCGTGAATTGGTCGTTTCTCATAAGTTGCAGCTTTCAATGGTAGATGGTAAAATTTGTAGTGCTTTAAGTGAAACATCTACAAGTAGATGTTATATATGTAATGCTACCCCTAAAGAGATGAATAAAATACACGAATGTTTACAAAAACCTGTAATAGAGAGTAGATACCAATTTGGATTATCACCACTACATTCTTGGATACGTTTCTTCGAATATTTTATTCATCTTTCATATAGATTAGACATAAAAAAATGGCAAGTTAGGCTAGATAGTGATAAACAATTGTTATCAAATAAAAAACAATATGTACAGTCCCAGTTTAGGGAACGATTAGGTTTAATAGTTGACAAGCCGCGTAGTGGTGGAAGCGGGACGTCTAACGACGGAAACACGGCCAGGAAGTTTTTTTTGGAATCAGCTGTATCTGCTGAAATTACAGGTTTGAATAAGGATCTCATAGATCGTTGTTGTGTAATATTACAAACGTTATCTTCTGGACATAAAATTAATGAATGCAAGTTTAAAGACTATGCATTACAAACAGCATACAGCCTGGTCGAGGAATATCCGTGGTATAGTCTTCCTGCTTCTGTCCACAAGGTGCTCGTACATGGATCAGATATTATAAGTTATGCATTGTTATCTATAGGAGAACTTTCCGAAGAAGCTGCTGAAGCGACAAATAAGTATATCAAAATTTATAGACGAAGTCACACTCGAAAAATGTCACGTGAAGTTACCAATCAAGATTTAATACAACGACTATTATTACATTCAGATCCTTATATTACAAGTCTTCGGAAACTTCCCCCTAAAAAGAAAAATACTCTGTCACAAAGTGTAATAGAATTGTTACATGTTTAATATTGTTAGAGTAAGAATAATTTATTTGTATTTTGTTAGTTGTTTTGTTTTTTTGTATTTAATTAATTTTAATTTATTTATTTCTATTATTTTATTATAATTAAATAATGTTATCAATGTTTTGACTCTTATTTTATTTAAAATATATGTTTTACATTCCAATTTTTAAGTGTTTGTTCATGATAAATTTAGGTAAAAGTATGTTATTGTTTATATTTGTTTTTTACTGAAGTAAACGTTTTTTATTCCGTAAATACATGTACTTCTTTCATTTTAATGTTCCTAAAACACTTTTACAACTATAAGTCACTAAAATAATACAATGTATTGATAGTAACAGGACTTTAACTATTTATGACCGCCCTTGTATGGAGCGTGTCCCTCTGTGCAATGGAAGCTTAAACATCATCATTTCGTCTGACTGTAAACTTTTTTTTTTTTTTTTTTTTTTTGGGAGGGGGGAAAATGCATTGACGCATTCCTCGTGGTCGAGCCAAACCACGAGGATATGTGGGACTCCCCAGACCGTACACGGCCCGGGCCTACCCACTAAAAAACCCCCCCAGCAGCTCTCCGTCCGTCACAAGACAGGGGGAAGGGGACAACAGCCAGGCCTTATTCCCGCTGACCCCCTGCCTGTGACACGTCCGTTGCCGGACTCCCCATCTGGCTCTGCTACTTTGTGGAGCGGCACAGAATTGCGCCGCTCTACACCCCGAAATTGGTTTTTTATTGTGGTTGTCTTCCACGCGGTCCGACGCTCAGTGCGCCGGGCCCCCGGCCCGCTCAGTGCGGGTAACGGGTTGCCCGACGGCAGATCCCATTGGATCCACCGCCGCGCGGGTGAGCCGAAGCTCGGGGAAATCCCCAACGGGCGCGAAGCGCCACGGCGAGAAGCTCGCCCTCATCCTCCCTACCACCAGAGGTAGCCGCCGGAATCGGCTTCCAGCGAGAGCCACACCTCTTCTTAACATAAGAAGAGGGGACTTCGCCCTTCTCCGCATGAAGCGGGTGGCCACACGAAGTGGCCCGCCGGGCTAAGCCCGGCCATCCCACGCCCCCCCTCCATGGGGGTCCTCTCGTCAGACTATTAGCCCGCGGCAGAGAATCTGCCGGGTTGCCCAGGGTGCACCACGTGGAGGTGTCTGACATCGCACCCCGTCTGACTGTAAACTGGCCTGGCTTTAACCATATGCATTAAACCATATATTACAAAACAATAATTTAGTAATATTATTTATAATTGATAAACAATTTTCTAATAATAATTTAACACAAATGTAATAGATATATTATATTGACTATAACCTTAACAGCGTAAGGCATAATTCACATAAAAAATAATAATCGACATGGCTGCATGGACCTAAGTCGCCTTTGCCTTTCAACAAATAAAAACAACACCATATCTCACCTGCAGCAGCGCGAGCGAGTGCGCGGCGGCCGGCTGGTGAGCCAGGGCGGCGGCGGTCAGCGCGCACGAGAACAAGTTGACAGCGCACAGCATCTGCAGCGGGGAACATCCGTGCGTCGAGAATAGTGCGCCTTGCCACGAGGACGTGAAACTGTCGCACGCCATGTACAGCGCGAGGAGCGCCGCGCCGGACGCCGTCGTTACTCGCGACACTGACAGACAATAAATATACAGGGTTAATTTTGAGGTACCGGCAACCTCGCAGGATTAGATAGCCTAGCATCATTAACTACAACGTTTGTTCTACGACTTTTGATAATTCGCTAGATTTTACTTTCATACAAAAAAAATATTCATTTAATATACTTCTAGAATGTCATAGAACAAACGTTGTAGTTAATGATGTTACCTATCTAATCCTGCAAGGTTGCCGGTACCTCAAAATTAATCCTGTATATATCTCAGATCGCTGCCAACTTTAAACTATTTATTTGAGAATAAAAATTCATGCAAAAGGCCCCTTGGAAGAGCACTTAGGTCTTCGATATATGAGGGCGGGGCACTGGCTCTGCTCCTCTATTAATTATATCCAAATACAACAAATATAATGAATTGTATATGCAGTACGGTCTATACATATAGCGGCCATGTCTGATTGATTAGTCATCATCTCATACTGCAGAGCTGATTGCAGAGCTGAGTTAGGGACAAAAAAAATATGGGCATATATTGACCCATAGTTTCCAGTGATTCACATTTGATAGTTAGAAAATAATTATTATAGTACTGTTTTGGGTGAGTCGTTAATATTTTGAAAAGTTTGAAATAATATTGTAACATTTTACAAAAAACAAAATCCAATCTCAAAAAAAACACCATAAATTATATTACAATACTATTTTTATATTGAATTTGGTGCAGAGCAATGATCTTCTAGAAAGTCTTAAAAATATTATAAAATGAAGTCACTTAAATAATATTCTATTAATGTTATTTCTGGATTTGATATTTTTTTTTGTAAGTCAGTTTTATTTTTACCGAACTCGTTGACACACTTTCATTTCAGCCCAACGGCCAATCTTCCATCATTTAAATCTGTATTGCGTTTTTAGTTTTTACATCAGATATCAGGTATAAGACAAATTCTGCTGGCGATGTCAAAATATGACGATAAAATGTCTGCACTGCAGCATACTCGTTATATTTTCACACAATTAAACTTATTAACATAATTATAGATGCGTAACAAAGGCGGACTTATCTCTAGCAGAGATTTCTTCCAGTCAACCCGTGGGTGTATTGGAAATTACAACATGAATTGAGGGAAACATCAAAGTACACAAAATTACATTAAAAACTACACTAAAATACATTTTTATAACTACAACAAATACATCATATATACATATCAACATAAATAAAAGTTACAAATAATAAACACCTGATGACGATACGATCGCTAAGGCCGCTTTATCACTTGTGACAGAAAGTGCTACCTCAGATTGTATTTAGAGCTAGGCACGGAGGGTATCAGTGGGGGAGGGGACTCACATTCTAGACATTGATCCTTGATATTTGTAAGAAGTTGGAATAAAATACAATTACAAAACACTTACCAGCATTGTCGTCATTGCTACCAAACATAAATAACACCATCCCAACTGATATCATAACCGCAGTCACATACTCGTACAGCTCATACTTGTTCCTTGATATTAGCTTGCCCATGAGCATCACTGGTATCACTTTACATGATTTTGATAATACCTGAAAAATATTTGTGTATTACTTTATCTGTTTTTTGTTCAGTTTTATACTAAAAAGCGGCGCGTCTGTTTAAAACTTTTTTGCACACTATTACTTTTATATCCACACCTGGCTACAAATAAGTAGTGCCACCATTTCAAAGCCCATTATTTATCGGCACGTGTACTAAAACACGCGACCGTATATCGGGAGACGCAGCGAATAAAAGTTCCTTCATATGATGGAACTACGATCTGGTGAAGATCACGGGAAGCAACTGATTTCTGGCAGACCCATCGGTTTGTAGATTAGGGGAGGTCCATGTCCCGTAGTGAGCATCTCTCAATTGATATAATTATGATGTACTACAACGCTATACTGCCACATTACTTTGTGATACTACTGAACAAACCTCACCTGCGTCGGAAAACTGACATACTTCAAAGCCTCGTACTGACACCAAGCGCTGATTATATTTGTCACAGAACAATACGAGAACTTGTATAATGGAGCTGACACAACAGGCTGTTTGGTGTACAGTAATCGACTCAGTGCTATCACGAACGCCAACAAGCGATTGACGAAAACCAGAAACTGAGAATCATTGAACTTTATCAATGTCCCGTCTGGCATTAAGTAGTTCTGTAAACAATATGTGTATTTTAGTATTAATTTGTTATGGCATAAGTTAGTTCACATAAAGAAACCAAGGAGTAATAAAAAATCAAGAGAGCTGCAGCGATTTATAGTTATGTCCATCTGCCCAGAAGAATATTTTAAACGCAAGGCTGTCTGCAACTATAGATCTCTCATAACTTTACTTACATAGTCTGATAGAGCTTTATGCATATTGTACAATCTACCTGAGTCATTATCTTCTCCTGTAACAGGCCCCATACCAGATAAGCACCCATCAGTCCAGTGAAACAGAATGCTAGCTCATAGCCCTCCTTAGCTGTAGTTTCATCCATCAGCTTGGTTGGTTTGACAGTCTCGGGTAACCGGTCTGGCTCTCCGAAACATGCATAAAGCGCTCGATACAAAAGGCTTTTATGTCCTATTATTCAGAACATAATATCGTTTACATAAGTTCAGATTCAATTAATAAATTTAAAGTGATTGATGGTATTGGTAAAAGTTTTATTTATTGCTCTTTGGCAACTCATACACTGTGTTTTGAGACAACAATCTAGACCTAGAGTAACACCATTGGGTTTTTTAATAGCTATGACTATAATTGCGGGGATTGTTCTACATAGACAGAGAGACACTGCCGTGTGGTAGGTTTAAGATATTCTTAATAGAGAATAAAATGGGTCAATAATATCGCTAATTTCATACTCTACCTATTTCTTCATCTTAAAAAACTCATTTCACTAAAAAAGGAATAAAAGTAGAAACAAGATATAATAAAAATAGCAATTGCTATAAAATTTTGCATTTTTTGAAATTTACATTGATATTTAAACCAGTCAAGTTGAAATAGCCTCAAACCTGAAGGTTTCCTTACACTTATATCCTCGTCAGTGTCAACTTCTATGGAGATCCCCTCATCCAATTGCCACCCTTCAGCATAATAAAAGCATATGTAATCTCAACTCAAGCAGCATACTTAAATTCTTATCATGTTATGTATCATAAATATGCTGTACATAATACATTTATCATAATTCATGGGCTGTTAACAGTCTTTATCAGTGCAATTATATTAATCACACAAGTTTAACATTTTTGTATACAGCACAGATTTTTAATTGACAGCATTACATTGTACCTACTACAGGAAAACCCATACTATTAGTGATATGCTTAATGGGTGTAGTTTGCAAATTGGTGTAGTTTATTGAACTGAATATAAATTATGAATGCAAAGAAGTTCTTAGAATCTGAATATATTTGTTTACAAGGTCTTTTATTAAGGGAATACATGTATAAAATAAAGAACAAAAAATCTATCAGAGATAAAAATTCACCTTCCAGCACAACTGATAGATACAAAACTTTATACAAAATAATAGTCACTATTTCATTTTTCTCATTGATGTAACATTTTGTTGGCCTAGATTGTGAAATAGAACGATCTACACTGGTTTATCAAGTATCTACTTATATACTCAGTTATTTCAAGAAGAAAATCTTGCCCAACGGAAAAAGACTGCACGTATTAGGTGTGATGATGACATTAAAAATAATATATTTAATCAAGAAATAACAAACAGTGTATGTCTCTTGTTGCTTAATGTGTAACATAAGAAAACTTAACTTGGTGAAGTTTGCATCCATTTATTGTCACATACCATCAGATGAGATGAGGAGCAAGAGATCCTTGTCGTGAATAATGTTTTAGCATATACTCCATATTACAAAGATTATTATTATCCTATCCTATATGATGTAGTAGTACTGGATATTGATTAGATAGCTTATCATTAGAATTTATTAAATATTGTACAGTTTACAATGGTAACTTAAATAGGATTACATTTAATGTTGTATAAGGGTTATGTATATTACATTTAAGAAGATTTATAGTAAGTCTGTATTTAAAATGTTAATACTTACCTACTTTATCAAAATAATTTGATTTCTCTACATATTTATACAATATAAACCCAGGCAACAAAACTGTTAGATAGCCTCCAATGTTCAAAAGAAGACGGAAAAACCTGTAAGTAGATAAAATAAAGATAATTTAAACGAATGCAAATTCTTAATTATTTTTTAAGTTCACCTTTATAAGTGGAATTATTGGATTTCTTGCAAGACATTCAGTAATTCACATAAAACTAGACTACTGAATTACTTACATAGTTTATTTGGAAGAATAAACTAAAAGTTTGTTTACTTTTGAATTGGTCATAGTATCATGTATTAATAATTTTATATATTTTTTTAAATGTACCATCTAATTTTACAACTACTTGTTTTATTATTCTGTTTTCTTTAGAGATAAAATCATCCTTTACCTGTTTGTTTACAAATTACTCTACATGTGAATTGTGTACAATAATAAAGTATATTGATAATAAAGTAATAATAATAAAGTGAATTCTTCCACGCAAATCCTATACTATGATAGTATAGGATTTGCGTGGAAGAATTCACTGTGCTTACTTCTCAATGACCAATAAAATGAGATTTTGAATGCAGTTTACCAGAGCTAATTTACATGTCATAAAAAAGTGGTTGTGATCTATTTGACAACTCATTACATTCTTTGAATTGACAGGTAAACTAATAAAAATATGGTAAGAAAATCAAGAAATTAATATATAATTATTAACTAATAATCATTCAATGTTTAAGTGTTCATGCTGTAAATTATATGATATATTACCATGAGTATTCTATCTCCATGAGACGACCAGACTGTTCATATGCATTTAGCAGCCCTTGATATATATATGAAAATAGCCATGTAATTAAAATACATAGTAGTATCACCAACCTGCAAAATTAAGAATATTCATGTTTAAACAAATTTTCTATCATTATCAATAAATATGTATAAAGATTTTAATTTGGAAAATATATACAGGTATTTTTAAGCATGACAAACTTTTGACGACTTATGAATATAATTAGAATTCTAGAATTACTATTTTATTTAAAAGAATTTGAAAACTAACCCAATTATTAACTTCGAACGCATTTTGGCTTTATTTTACTTTTCTAAATTGTTGTAATACGTATACGTATTATAAATTCATAACTCCAGCAATTAATTTCAGAGGCCGCAGCGTATTCAGATTTATCAATCACAAAAATAATAACAAAACAACTCCACCAACACCTCAGAGGCAGTGTTGCCAGATTTATTCCACCTTCCCCCCCAAATACATTTAAAAAACCCCTAGTTTCTCCAGTTTGATTGATAAAAAACCTCTGACTATTTTGGCCATGTCATATACATAAGCTTTCTAATATTGACAATAAAAAACTTAGAAGTTTTCTTCAAATTACCTATTTTAATTTATTTCACATACATAGCCGTGTGTCTGTCAATTCGGATTTTTCGTTATAAATGTCTGTGTGAGGCTGTGGAAAACAGTCTTTTAGCCGGAATTATGATAAACAAGACAGTTCAATGGTAACATAATTGTTGCCAGCTAATACTCGTAAGTTTTAGTGTCCCATTCATTCTATTTGGTGAATAAATTGTCGGTCTTGTCTGATATAAAAAGGAATTTGCCATTTGGTTAGAATAGTAGAAAACCTTCAGAAAATCCCCTAGATAAATTTCGTGATATCAAAACCTCCAAAAAACCTCAAAGACCTGCAAAAACCCCTAGGATTTAGGGAAATCCTCTGAATTTGGCAACACTGCTCAGAGGCGCGTTCAGAACCTACGCTCGAGTGCACTCCGAGTGCACTCTGACAGCAACCGACCCGTTCAGAGCCTCGGGGTAAAAAACGCTCTGACGGACGGTTAGTACACTCTGTGCCCGTTCAGAAGCTTCGAGTGATGCAACCAAACAACCAATTCGAGCGTAGGGTGAAAAACACTCTTGACAGATTTTATGTCAAAGTCGATGTCAAAAATACGCTAATTATTTATTATTTTATTAAATAACACTACTTTGAACTCTTTTAAGTCTAACACAAGGGAAATATAGTGATTTTTATGTGTTGTAATTATTTTTAAGCAGAAAAATGGATATTGACTGTTAATTTCATAGTAAGGATTAGTAATATTTTGCCCTTTGCTTGATCTTGATCGGCAGGATACAAACTAAAAAAAAGATAGCAACCGACCCGTTCCTCGGAGCGAGTGTGAAAATCACTCTCGGTTGCATTACTCTGACCCTCGGAACGCAACTCAGAACAATCACTCCAACTCATTTCAGGAAAGAATGTCATTCTGACTTTGATTTTGACAATAGGTAATTTTTCTTTTTTTTTATATCTAGAGATAAGCAAAGGCATAGACATACAGCCATCGTCACAATTCAGTATATCCTGTATTTTTCTTTAAATTCGGTTAATTGTTGCTCTGACGTAATTGTTAAATGGTCTTTTATGTGTTAGTGTTTTGCAAAATTATTTTCATATCTTGAGGTATTTAATCGGTATTTTATTGAGTCATCAAATAAAAATAATTCTCAGCAAGTTGAAGGCACGACATTCAAAAAATATGTGATTGAGGTCTTGAATATTTTGATGGCAGTGAGTACACTCGGGTGAGGCATCTAGCTTTAGTCTATGCAGATGGGTATTAAATGATCCGTGACCTAAACGTAGACGACATAATGGTAGTGTAAAATAATCTACACAGATATTCTTTCTCATCGAACCAGCCCTACGAGCATTGAACTCTCGATAAATAAAATTTAACAGCTAAGATCGACATACTCGACAAAAATCTATACATTTGACAGATATTCCTAAGGAGTGAAAAGGACAGATGCTTTTGTCGATCGGTATTATGTCGATCGATGGACAAGTCTATGCTCGCAGAGGCGCGTTCAAGGCCTTCGCGCGAAGTACAACTTTTCGCTCTAACCCCGGGGGGCTACCGCCTAACTCATAGCGATCACTCGCTATCGCTCTCTTGACATTAGAACAATAACTCTAATGTCATCTGTGACATTAAAACTATTGTTCTAATGTCATGATAACGATCGCGAGCGCTCGCTTTGAGTTCGGCGGTACGGCCGCAGGTTCAATGCCTTCGAGCGTGACAACCGGGTGAAACAACCGGCCCGTTCAAGACCTTTGAGTGTCGGCGCGAGTTACAACCGAACAACCATCGAATTTGATGGTTGTAAAACGCTCTGACGTTTATGACTGAAATACTCTTACGTGATTGGATGATATTGGCGGCCATATTCTATAATGTCATCTACTAGAATGAGAGAGAAATAAAAAATCATGTGAAAGAGGGAGATAAAAGACAACCGGACAACTACACCCAGAGGCGCTGAACGCGCCTCAGCGCCTCTGGGTGTAGTTGTCCGGTTGTTTTTTAACTCGCTCAAAGGCGTTGAACGGATTGCAGCAACCAAATCTTTTATCTCCCTCTTTCACATGATTTTTTATTTCTCTCTCATTCTAGTAGATGACATTATAGAATATGGCCGCCAATATCATCCAATCACGTAAGAGTATTTCAGTCATAAACGTCAGAGCGTTTTACAACCATCATCATCACCAGTAGCATTATAAATCCTTAATGGTGCTTCTCGTACTTCAGTAAACTAGACGGCAAGACTTTGGTATAGTTTAATTTGTCGTCTGTGGTTGTAACCACAGACGTATAAAGGGAAGCAGACTAAACGTATTGTTCAAAAAGCGTGGCAAAACCACATATAAACATTACTCACACACAAACAATATTAATTTAATTCTATTGTAATTTCTGGAGTTTAATTATAGGATGCGTTAGAACACTTCGGGGCACATCACTTTACCATTGTTCTTATTTCATCAGCAGTTATTTTTATTCATAATCACAAAACAAAACATTATAACACAATGTCACGACGTCATTTGTCTCTTATTTTGACAAAGCTAAACATGGCGTCCACGTGGCGTCTGCCACGGCTTCAGAGTTGCGTTCCGAGGGTCAGAGTAATGCAACCGAGAGTGTTTTTCACACTCGCTCCGAGGTTCAGAACGGGTCGGTTGCTATCTTTTTTTTTAGTTTGTATCTTGCCGATCAAGATCAAGCAAAGGGCAAAATATTACTAATCCTTACTATGAAATTAACAGTAAATATCCATTTTTCTGCTTAAAAATAATTACAACACATAGAAATCACTATATTTCCCTAGTATTAGGCTTAAAAGAGTTCAAAGTAGTGTTATTTAATAAAATAATAAATAATTAGCGTATTTTTGACATCGACATTGACATAAAATCTGTCAGAGTGTTTTTTACCCTACGCTCGAGTTGGTTGTTTGGTTGCATCACTCGAAGCTTCTGAACGGGCACAGAGTGTACTAACCGCCTGTTAGAGCGTTTTTTACCCGGAGGCTCTGAACGGGTTGGTTGCTGTCAGAGTGCACTCGGAGTGCACTCGAGCGTAGGTTCTGAACGCAGCTCTGAAATATTTATGTGTGCGTTAGTATCGCCATAGACAAAAAACAGAAATAGCGATATATCATGTCACTTTGGAGTGAAAGTAAAAACGATATACAGGGTGTGGCGTAAATAGTGGTCCAAAGCTAAGGGTTCGGCGTACTAGGTATTCAACTATAACATACCACTATTTTTACCCAATTTTACCCAAGGGTTTATAGAAAAACATATTTATTACCTTTTTTTATAATTTTTTTTACCCTTTTTCATAAAAATGGATGCAGTTTTCACAATAAACGTTCTTTTCTTATTCCGTTTTCTGTTTGTTACTGCTGGATACATTAGCTACCTTATAAAAAATACTATCTTTGATGTAAATTTTAAGATTTTAATGCAAAAATAGCTTATTCTTAATTTTTAACCCAAACTTTAACTTATCATGGATAATCAGACGCGATTTTTGCAAAAAAAAAATGTACTACACGCTTAGTGCCCATAAACTTTAAAACATGCCTACTAAATACCGATTTCAAAATGGTATTACAATAGTGGATCCTAATAATAAAAAAAAAGTTATTCGTAATAAAGAAGAAGTTCATAAAAATACTATGGTTTAGTTACGTTAATATTCATGTGAAATGTTTTAAACACTCATAAAATGTGATTTAAGTTACTAACTGGTTTTGTAAAACATGTGTCAGGTAAAAAAAAGGTCAATTGGTACCTCTAATTACTATTAATAAAAAACTCATTGTTGCGTCTGAGCGCTACCTGCACCTCCGCACCCCGCATTCCAGCGCATTCAAGCAAAAATCTCGATATGATTCAGTACGATCTCGTGCGTCGTTTGCGTTTCGTGTGTGTTCTGTTTATCTCTGCCGTTTGTTATTGCTTTCTCCCTGGACTCTGTTACATTGACTTTCCGATTGGACTTGTTGTTTTGGTGATATTCACGACACTGGCAAAGTTTTCTGGACTTTGATTTGCTCAACGATTTGGACAATGTTATTGTGCAGTGACGGATACAAAATGGCTCAATACACACCGCGTGAATATGCTGACATGCATTTTATTTACGGCGAATGCAGAGGCGTCGTTAGATCAGCAGCTCGACTTTATCGAGAGAGATATCTCGATCGAAGACATCCGGACCATCGGGTTTTTGGGAGAGTCCATAACGCCTACACTGAGGGAAGGATACCTGGAACAGGCGTAGACGGTGCGAGCGAAGGGCGACCTCGGGTGTACAATGACGGAGTGGTGTTGAATTTGATTGCTCGAGATTCAACGTCATCGATCCGTGATTTATCTCGCAGAACCGGCATTTCTACCTGATCTGTTAAGGTTGCATACCTATCATAGATTTATACTGGCTGTCAAGAGTTGTTATTTCATGGATCTGGACTCTGGTTGTCATATAAATAATGTAATGTCGAGTTGTTGAATGTGTGTTTATAATGATTATTTAATAAATAACGATTTACGGAAGAACCTCTGGTATATATTTAACATGGTAGCAGCGCTGGAATACGGATTTAAAAAAAAAGTAAGTCGAAAATGAATAATAATATTGTGATACCGATTTTTGACGGGACGGATTACGCAAATTGGAAAATTAGACTATTGAAATATTTATAATTTAAAAAATGTAAAGATGTAGCAATACGAGTTAAAATAGATAAAGATGATGCGACAAAATGGGAAGATATGGATGTACAGGCTACAAATTATATATACAGCGCAATCACGAACCGACAGTTAGAATATATTTGTGAAATAGAGTCAGCATATAAAATAATGATGAAATTGGACGAAATGTATTTTAAAAAATCGACCGCATTACAAATTGTATGTAGAAACAATTTTTTTTTTTTTTTTTTTTATAATATAATTATATCACCACAGACTCGTGGTCCGTGCCCTTTTAAGGCTGTATTTTCGTTTTGATCTTTTTCTTTTTTAAACTTAATAAGTCCGACTACTCTACTCTATATCTAGGGTGAGTTGCGCATCACCTAAAGTGTAACTATCCTACATGTTTATATATAATACACACACGCTTATACATCATATATATATTTATGCTCATACATACCTATTATATTCCTATTACATTGTATACTTTACATATTACAGATTTTTGTTATTATTTATATTATGTTTTAACATACATTAATTATATATTACATTATATATTATATTTTAACATTAAAATATATTATATATGTTGTATTTTTATTATTATTAATTTTGTTTGTACAGCCGGCTCAAAAAGTAGACAAACATTTTAGTTCCATGTCACACCAACCATTAACAATGAAATATAGGTGTAACCATACTAAATAAATGAATAGTTGGTGTGACATGGCACCAAATTTGCTAAAAGATTGCTATCCACTCTCGGAGCCGGCTGTGCATATTAGATATTTTTATACGTGTTCTTAACTATTAACTTAACTATGTCCATATGTTTTTTTTTTATATTTTTAACTTATTTCTTAGCCCAGGTTAATGCTAGAGGGACTACCGCAAGAGGGATTCGGGGTGAGGTGGTTCGTTTCCGCATCTAAGTCGCTGCGCATATCTGAGCTCTGACAGCCATTTTTTCATTGTAATCGACGACCTCATGATCCGTTGCCGTGCTAGAAAAGGCAACGAGGCGTCTAATGGCGTCATCCTCCTTCAGCTCCCGGTAGTAATAGGTGCAGGTCACCGTGTGCCTTGTTATGGCGACCACCGCATGAGGAACGCTGTCGTGAACTGGATTCTTTGGTTCCGCTCCTCTGAGCACAACCACGTGGTCGTACGTTAGCCCCTGAGCTTCATGGATCGTGAGCAGCCTAGACTTAACTCCAGTGCCAAATCCATCCCTCTTGTGCACTTCTTTCTCATCTTGAGTGAAGGTCAGGAAGAGAGTATTGGGGTCGCACTTTCTTAGTCTCGCTCCCGAAGCCATTCCGCATGTTAAGGACCTCAGTAGTTGCCGAGATGTGTGAATACCCTCATAAATATGTAGAAACAATTTAGAATATATAAAATTAGCGAAATATTCGGATATTAATATTTTCTTTCACGAATTCGAACGATGTGTCAATGATTTAAAAAATGCCGGCGCTATGGTAACGGAAAACGAAAAACTGAATTATATGTTAAAGGCATTGCCCGTAAATTACAGTTACATAGGAGATTTAATAGATGTTTTGCCGGAAAAAGAAAAAACTGTCGAATATTTGAAAAGTAAAATACAAATGAAAAATTTACAAAAAGTAGACGAAGAAGTGCCTGAACGATCAAATGCATTTAAAGTAGAGTCAGAAAATAATCCTAAATGTTTCACCTGTGGAAAGTTTGGACACATACAAAAGGATTGTTGGCATGGAAACCGTAGTCGTGGACGGGGACATTATGGTCGAACTAGAGGATATGGTCGAGGCAATTATATTTATGGACAGAATAGAGGTAGAGGAAATTATTCCAATCTAGATAATTACAGAAGGAGTTTTCACACGTCAATTGTTAACAATTATTATTCAACTATGACTAGAGAAGTTCCTAACAAGGCAGGACAGATAAATTGGCTTTTAGATAGTGGATGTACAGATCATATAATAAATACCGACGAATATTTCGAAAAATTTGTGACTGAAAGAACCAATCAATGTTAAGGTTGGAGATGGAAGAATTTTGAAAGCCACAAAGGTTGGCAGCATCACGACATATTTTCCTGTATATGCAAATAGAAATAAAATTATTATAGACAACGTATTTTATGTGAAAGAGATGAAAGCTAACTTATTGAGCTACTCGAAGATTACGGATAAACATACAATAATTTCGACAGGATATACAACAAAGATATATAACATGGATAGAAAATTGATTGCAATTGCGAAGAAAGATGAGAGATTGTATAAAATAACTAGTTTTGTCTGTAAAGAGATTGGTCTAAATACAGTGAATAGCGAAATGACAATGAAAGAGAAACTTCACAGAACATTTGGTCATATAAACTTCAAATACTTAGATATAATGTGCAAAAACCAAGTTTTAGAAGGGATGCCTAAGGAATTAGAAAGAGATTTTATGAAATGTGCTATTTGCATTGAAAATAAAATGCACAATTTACCCTTTGACAATAACAGGACTCGAGCGAGAGATATATTGGATATTGTACACACAGACGTTAATGGGCCACACAGAACGACAGGTTATAAAGGCGAAAAATATTTTTTAACATTTATAGACGACTACAGCAAGTTGGCAAGAGTATATTGTATTCAATCAAAAGAACAAGTTTATGAATGCTTCGTTGAGTATGTTAATGGCGTACAGAATATGACCGGAAAAATGATAAAGGAAATAAGACGCGACAATGGTAAAGAATACATGAATAACAGAATTTTTAACTTTGTGAGAGAGAACGGAATAATGATAAAGCCTTGCCCTGCATACGTGCATGAGCTTAATGGTATGGCAGAAAGGTTTAATCGATCGATAATGGATATGGCAAGATGCCTTATGTCCGAAGCTAAAGTTGATAGATGTTACTGGCCGGAAGCTATTAAGACTGCAGCTTATTTAAAGAATCGTATTATGACAAATACGCCAGAAAGGAAAACGCCTTATAGAAGATATTACAACAGTATAATATGAGTGAATGTAAACAAACAAAGACTCCAATGGATGAAAACTTTCAATATAGTGATACATGTGATTTATTAGAAAATAATAAACAGTTCGCGCTGTGTGTCAGGCCCGTGCACACATAATTGTTTCCGCTCGCTATCAATCGTCGAGTACCTCGCAGCGCGAAATTAAATTAAATTATACACTATTATTATCTATTTCCTAATCAAAAATGTTTGCATGCCCATTGTGCAATAATAATTACACGGATGGAGTTCGGTGCTCCAAATGTGCATTGTCATACTGTTTCTCTTGTGCAAATATATCCGAAGTCAACTATAGAAAACTCGGTGCAGCGAGACAAGCGGCGATTCAGTGTTCCAGCTGCAAAGTTAATAGTTCTCAAGTGTCTGTGATGTCTCCTGGAGTTCCCACAAAATCCCAAGCAACTATTGATCTAATCCTACATGAACTACGCAGCGGAATCGACGGAATTAATGTTCGTCTGGAACAGTTGCCGCCTATTGTTCATGAAATTCAACACATAAAAGAAAATCTACAAAATCTCGAATCATCAATCGGCAACATGAAGCAACAGGTTGTAAACAACGCCTCAAAATTGGTCGAAATTGACAAACGGGTTGATATTCTGGAACAACAACCAACGGTCAATGCTGATTACCCCCTTTTACAAGCCGAAGTCACCAAATTATCAAATGAACTTTCTACTAAAGATCAAATGTTAAGGTTAAATAACATTGAAATTAAGGGTATTCCTATAAAAAAGAATGAGAATCTTCTAGAAATAGTATGCAAAATTGGAGATACTGTGGGTCAACATATCGACAAATCGGACATTAATTTCGTTACACGAGCGCGTTCATCAACACAACCGAAACCAATAATTATGGGGTTTATATGTAGATACAAGAAGCACGATTTCGTAGCCTCAGCTAGATCACGCAAACCATTACTCCCAAATCTTCGGCATTACTGCCGAAGATTTGGGATACTCTGGTGACCAGAGTAATATTTATATCAACGATCACCTCACTACGCAAAATAAACAGCTACTCACAAGAACCAAAAAATTGGCGAAGGAGCATGGATTTAAATATATATGGGTTCAGAATTGCAACATCTTGATTAGAAAAAATGACACTACGCCTATAATAAATATTAAAAGTGACAGTGATCTTTCTAATATTAAGTGACTATTAAATATAAAATTACTCTGTACTTTTAACTTATGTAAATTTTCTGCCGTTTGTACTATGGTTCATTATTTTATGTGCAAGCCATGTCAAGGCGTCGGGGAGGCAGCGACAAATAAGTATGTTCCTGCATAAAAACATTAATATACCATAACCTAACCTATCTTGTTGTTTATATAGACAAACTCATTTTATGCGTTATATTTACTTTCCACTGTTTTTTGGAGAATCTATTAAGTTCACATATATATAATTTTTATGAATTAAGGCCTACTGGCATAAACTGTTTTTCCTATTTTTTTTTTTCAAAATATTCTATCATATTATAATGTTGTTCAGCGTAATGTTGCTAAAACATTTCCTAGTGTAATCATAACTTTAAATAATCAAAACTATATCCTGTTGGATGACCTTGAACTATTAACTTACTACTTTATATACTATCTATCGATGTTTATTTACTCTAAACTTGATATTTTTTTCTTAACTTACCTTCAATTAACCTGTAATAAAAGCATAGCATTCCACATTTTCTACCATTTAATGATTATATTTCACATTATTATTACAATTATCACGCACCATTTCCAAATTATTCCATCGTTTCCACATCATCAACACGTTACTTCAACAATTACAACACTAGCCGCCTATTCCTTTTTTTCACATATTATTAACATTTGTAACTTAGATACTAGCTCAGTTCTTGTACCGCAGACCTCTGACAACATACATACATATTTATTGTATTTATAAGATCCTGGTAGCACGACCCTGCCATGTGTTATACTGGCAGGGTCGTATAACCTGATGGTAAATATATATTATCAGAATGTCAGAGGTCTGCGAACGAAGACTGTGCAGTTTAAAAGAAATATTCAACTTTATAATTATGATATCGTTTTGTTAACTGAGACGTGGTTACTTGATGGAATAAATAATGAAGAGCTATTCGATGACAAGTATACGGTATGGCGGCGTGACCGCGACTACTTGGGTGTGGGGCAGACGCGTGGAGGCGGCGTTCTCATTGCAGTTCGTCGGGACATACATGCGCGCGCGCGGCCCGAATGGCATTCAACGGCGGAGGATGTTTGGGTTTCAGTTATAATTAATTCGAAAAATAGAACCACTATTACTTTGCACATTGCCTGCATATATCTGTGTCAGCAAAACGGGGGATTGTCTCTGACTACTCAGCTGTCCAATTTCTCCGATAAGTTAATAAATACTTGTGCAAATAGTCCGCAAGATAAATTTCTCATTGTAGGCGATTTCAATCTTAGTGATATATCTTGGTCTTTATCGAGAGATTTCAACTATCTTACCCCTTCATTTCATACTACCAATATAAATCACAATGAATTACAAGATTTAATGAATCTTTGCGATTTTAATCAATTTAATAATGTCAGAAATCACCGCGGCTGTCTATTGGACTTAGTGTTTTCTAATGAAGACTTAACTGTATCTCACTGTACTGAACCTTTAGTAAATGAAGATTCTTACCACCCAGCTTTACTCTGCAAACTGAACTTTTTTGATTTACCGGGCTTAGATTCACAGGCAAAATTAAAGTATTTTTATAATAGGGGTGATTATACAGCTGTGTGTCGTGAACTTGATCAGCATAATTGGCATGACCTTTTGTCTAACGGTACATTGGATGATGCAGTTGATAAATTCAATACTATATTATATGCACTTAGGGATACATTTGTACCATCCAAATATATACGTCGAGATCGTTACCCTTCATGGTACTCACCTGCGTTGAGGAAGGTTATTAAAGAAAAATGTAAAATTCACAGAAAAATGAAGGCTTATCATAACAAAGCAGACCGCAACACCTTTAATATTCTTCGTCAGCGGGTCAAAAGCTTGGAACAAGAGTGCTTCACTAACTTTATTAATAATACTGAATCTCACATACGAGAAAATCCTAGAGCATTTTGGTCCTATATTAACACAAACAAAAAGCATAGCACATATCCTTCCTCTATGTTGTTTAATAATACAAATTTGACCTCTGGCGAAGATATTTGTAACGCATTTGCGGAGAACTTTCATTCAAATTTTCTGAAAACTAATAATACTCTGCCATTTATCTCAACTTGCCAAAACATTGTGTACCCTTCCCAAGATATTGGTACCATTGAAATTGATGATAATCATATTCTTAAGCTGTTAAAGACCCTAGATTGTAATAAATCGGCAGGACCGGATGGCTTACACCCAAGCCTGATCTCGAGATGTGCACATAGTCTGATTCCCCCTGTTAGTCTGTTATTTAAGCGCTCTATAAATGAAGGTTTTGTACCTAGGATCTGGAAGGTAGCATTTGTCACACCAATTCATAAAAAGGGTTCCAAGCGTGAAATTACAAATTATAGACCAATTTCTAAACTGTGCATACTGGCAAAAGTTTTAGAGAAACTTGTACACCAACAAGTATCTGCTGCTCTCAAACATACTTTTACATCTCAGCAGCATGGATTTTTAAAGGGACGGTCAACAGTTAGCAACCTTATTGCATTTACCGAAGAACTTTCTCTTGGAATGCAGTCTGGAGGTCAAGTCGATGCTGTATACACAGATTATACTAAAGCGTTTGATCGGATTGATCACACGATCTTGCTTGCTAAGCTACAATCTGCCGGTATCCATGGTGACCTCTTCAGATGGTTCAGTTCTTATGTGTCGGGTCGATGTCAGACTGTAATCCTTAATGGATTTTCCTCCCACTCATGTTTTTCTGAAATTCCTTCTGGTGTACCGCAAGGCTCTATTCTGGGGCCTCTATTATTTATAATTTTTATTAATGATATTTACCAATGTTTTGTTCATTCAGAATTTTTATTATTTGCTGACGACATGAAAGTGTATAAAAAAATCAACTCCCTTAATGACTGCTTACTTTTACAACAAGACCTTGATAGACTCCAACATTATTGCCACGCTAATAAACTTGAACTTAATGTCTCCAAATGCATGTGTATTACATTTAGCAGGTCTAAAAAGACATTACAATATAATTATACTTTAGATAAACAGCCCCTCACTCGTACTGAGCATATCAAAGATCTTGGTGTAATTCTAGATTCCAAACTCTTGTTTGATGAACATGTCGATAGCATAACTACTAAAGCCATAAAAACTCTGGGCTTTATAATACGTAGTACCAAACACTTTAAAACAGTAAAATCATTAAAAATTCTATATTGCTCACTAATAAGAAGCCAACTTGAATATGCTTGTCAATGTTGGAATCCTATGTATAATTACTATATAAGTAAAATTGAGAGAATACAAAAGAAATTTCTAAGATTCTTAAATTTCAAATTCAGATTGGATCCGGACTTAACTTCTGATTACACTAGGAATTGTCGGCATCACCATCTACTTCCATTAAAATTACGGAGGGAGGCTGCTGACTTGACATTTTTTCATAACTTAATCCTTGGCTATATAGATTGTTCCGAACTTTTGTCAAAAATTAGTATACAGGTACCAAGTCGAGCCGTATCCAGAAGAAATTACATCATATTTCACGCTGATACTTGCACCACAAATTATAGGCAAAACTCCTACTTCAATAGAGTTTTTAGGGTCTTTAATAAAAAAATTTCTCCTACCATTGATCTTTTTAATATAGGGCATAACTATTTTAAAAAACAAATAAATCTTGGATTTTTCGAGTAACGGATTTATTATACTTACATTGTTTGCTGTTTCTCAGACGAATTGACATGGTCTCGAGTTTTATTTACATAATGTTTGTTATAGCTTATGGTTGGTTATATTTGTATAGGTACAGTATTGTTACTATTTTGTTACATATGTTTATTATACATGCAAATATCAAAACATTATTAACCTAACATTTTCTATTAGCGAAAACTGTTTATGGCATTTGTGTTCTATATCTTTAATATTCTATTTATTGTTATTTATATGCTGTTTGTTTTCCAAATAAATAAATAAATAAATAAATAAATAAATAATTATCCCTACAGAGAACTAATAGGAAGTCTTTCTTATATTGCACTAATCAGTCGTCCCGACATTACTTTTGCAACAAGTTGCCTTAGCAGATTTCTTGATAAGCCTACAGAACAGTTGTGGTTGGCAGCAAAAAGAGTTCTCAGATACCTAAAGGGAACACAAAACAAGGTTTTAACTTACATGAAGAATGATGAAAACAAAAATTATATTTTGGCTTTTTCAGATAGTGACTGGGCTGGTGACAAAGTTGACCGAAAGAGCACCAGTGGTATGGTCATTTACCATGCACAGAACCTGATATCATGGGCTACAAGGAAGCAGCAATGTGTGGCCTTGTCAACGGCAGAGGCAGAGTACATTGCGGCATCAGTGTGTGTCACAGAACTACTGTATCTGAGTGGACTCACGAAAGATTTTCAAGAACAGTGTAATGTGGTGTTGTGTGTAGATAATCAAAGTGCAATTAAAATGATTAATAACTATGAGAATACTAAGCGTTCCAAACATGTGGACATAAAAGTGCATTTTATCAAAGACATTGTGAACAAAAATTCAGTTACTGTAAAGGGGGGGTATTGGAATTTGTTAGTCTGTGGATAGCATATAATACTTATTGTCTGTGCCTCTAACCTCTCTTTTGCGAGGAAGTGATTGTGTGGTGCGCGCTGTTGACCATAAGTTAAAACTGAAAATAGGAAATAAACCTGTTGTATCAAACTCGAGCGGTTCTTATTTCTCCGATAACTAAGCGTGTAGTACATTTTTTTTGCAAAAATCGCGTCTGATTGTCCATGATAAGTTAAAGTTTGGGTTAAAAATTAAGAATAAGCTATTTTTGCATTAAAATCTTAAAATTTACATCAAAGATAGTATTTTTTTTAAGATAGCTAATGTATAGCAGTAACAAACAGAAAACGGAATAAGAAAAGAACGTTTATTGTGAAAACTGCATCCATTTTTATGAAAAAGGGTAAAAAAAATTATAAAAAAAGGTTTAAATATGTTTTTCTATAAACCCTTGGGTAAAATTGGGTAAAAATAGTGGTATGTTATAGTTGAATACCTAGTACGCCGAACCCTTAGCTTTGGACCACTATTTACGCCACACCCTGTATATTACTTATGACACAGATAATATAATACTACAGTACTCATGACAAATGGGTGAGTAAAATTATGTTAAGTCTGCTTCCCTTTATACGTCTGTGGTTGTAACAGTATGCACTTATTGTTCTGCCTCCCTACTCCCTAGCCTTCTTAAAAGAAACGCAAAAAAAGATTAACATTCCATGTCAGCATAAAAAATAGATGACAAATAAAAATAGTCCTTATGAATTTGTATATAATGTTTATGTAATTAATTAAGTATCTACTTCCAATATCTTCTTCTTCTTCTTTAGCCTGTCTCGACTGATTTAGTGTAGGCCTCCTTCAGCATTTTCCATTCCTTCCGGCATTGCGCTTTCTGCATCCAACTCGAGCCTGCAATCTTCTTCACGTCGTCCTTCCAGCGCATTTGTGGTCTGCCTTTTGGGCGTTTGTTTCCCCACGGTTTCCACTCAAGAAGACGCTTGCACCAGGAGTTTTTGTTACAGGCGACATGTCCCGCCTACCTTCACTTAAGGTGAGCCACTCGTTCTGTTACATCTGCGACTTTGCTTTGCTCTCGAAGCCATTTGTTCGTTTTGTGATCCATTAATGTCACTCCTACCAGCTTTCTCTCTACTGCCCTCTGGGCCACTTCCAATCTCTTTGGTGAAAACCCAGGTTTCGGCACCATGAGTGAACACCGGTAGGATGCACTGGTTAAATATCCTGGCTTTTTGTTCCGTTGAGATTTTCATCTTAAAAGCAAAGTCCAGATTCGAGTAGGCTGCCCACATAAGCCTTATCCTTCTATGAAGCTCGTTTGTCTGATTATCCTTACCCATTCTGATCTCCTGCCCTAAGTATATGTACTTCTCAACATGCTCTATGGTGGTTTGGTTGATAGTTATGTTGATGTTGATGTTATTACTGTCCATGTTTGTCATAATTTTGGTTTTGTCCAAGTTCATTTCCAAACCAACTTGCAGAGAGACGTCGCTCAGCTCCTGAATCATTGTTTGTAATTCTTCCGGGTTGTCCGTGAGAAGAACTATATCATCCGCGAACCTAAGGTTGCTCAGTCTAGTTCCTGCTATGTTTAGACCACGTTGTTCCCAAGAGAGTTTTTTGAACACATCTTCGAGGACTAATGTGAATAGCTTCGGGGACAGTGTATCTCCCTGTCTCACACCTCTTTTTATTGCTATTTGTTTGGTAGATTCCGTTAGATTTACTCTCATGGTTGCATTATCGTATATGTTTTTAATTAATTTTGTGTATCGATGGTATATTCGAGCGTTTTGTAATGACTGAGCAACAGCCCACGATTCCACACTATCAAAAGCCTTTTTGTAGTCGATAAATGCAATCCATAAAGGCATCTGGTACTCTGTTGCTTTCTCGATTACAGTTGTCATTGTCAAAATGTGGTCCATGATGCTAAAGCCGCTTCTGAATCCAGCTTGCTCAACGGGTTGGTAAAAATCGAATTTATTGGTAAGGCGAATGGTGATGATCTTAGTTAATAGTTTGTAGAGCTGAGATAATAAACTGATTGGGCGATAGTTATTTAAATCTGTTTTGTTACCTTTTTTGAATAACAAGATAACATTAGCACATTCCCATTCCTTAGATATTTTTCCTTCTTCAATACATTTATTTAGTAACTTATTAAGGAATTGAATTACTGTATCCCCGCCTTCTTTGACCATTTCGATAATAACACCATCCGCGCCAGGGGCTCTATTGTTCTTTATTTTTCTAAGAGCATAATCGATCTCAGTGTTCGTAATTTCCGGCACATCTTCGGAACCAACGTTCATAATAGTTTTGGTTATGATCGGAGATGTATTTATGCTTTTTGATGTATAAAGCTGCCCATAGAACTCTTCAACAACTTTCAGTAGTTTGTCTTTTTCCGTGACTAGATTTCCTTGTTGGTCTAGTAATTTTGTTATTTGTTGGTTACCTATGGAGAGTGCCTTTCTGAACACCTTTGGACCTTTGTTTTGCTCAATAATAGATGTTACAATATGTTCGCGACACTCTTCGATATTTTCTTCGACCTTTTTTCTCACTTCTTTACAAAGTAATTTAAACTTATCGGTTGTATTGAGGCCTTGATTTATTAAATGCCTTCTCTCCTCTAGCAATATCTTCGTTTCATCTTTCAGCTTAGAGCGATTCCCTTTGCCTTTAGGTGTTATTTCTTTTGCTACCGTGCCCAAAATACTTTGCAAGTGTTGGGTAAGTTCGTTGATGCCTAAGGTGTCGGTGTCTATGTTAAGGAGCTTTTCTTGCAGCTTTTGCTGATAGATGTCTTTGTTCGTTCTGAGCATGATGGGGTCTATTTTGGTTTTCTTTGCCCGTATCTTTGAGTATCGCAACAGTTTTTCATTTATAACTACAGTTGCTCGAATGAGGCGATGGTCGCTGCCGGTGTTGAAACTATTTAAGACATTCACGTCTTTTATGATGTTTTTTATGACTGCAGAATATGAAATCTATTTCATTTGAATGTCGTGGAAGACATTACTACTCCATGTTCATGTACATCTTCTTTACCTCTGTAGTATAAGAGGTGACCAGTGTGTAACTTGAGGCAAGCTTCTCCGGATCTACGTACTTCGGATAGGCCAATTACGCTCCATTTGATCTTGTCTAGTTCATAAAGTAACTCTTCTAGACGATCGTCTGTTCTTAATGTCCTGACATTATACGACGCTACTGCAATCTTTGCCATTTTGTTCGTCTGTTTAGGGCAGCTAGGTAACTCCCAGGGATTCTTAGCACCCCTGAGTCCACCAGAATCCACGCTGCTGCCATTGCTGGGTATCGTGGACCCACTGGGAACTCGGGGCCATTGTTTATCTTGTCTTTCCATAATGTTGAAGGGTTTAGGAGTATTAACCCACCCGCTTGCCTAAGGCGTCCTGGTGGGTGAGAAGTAATCCATCTTACTCGGACTATGAGCGCTAACGTTGATCTTTAGATAAGATTCCTCCGCTACCAACCCTAAAGTGTTACTCCTTCCCTGAGCGCACCTAGATCACTAAGCCGTTCGACGCCCTAGTGACCCCCCCTGTCTCTCTCTGTTCGTTGACCCTACCCCCCACGGGGATTAAATATCACCATCTTCAGTAGAGTTGCTCAACTTAACGGGGTTCACCACGTGAAAGCGAGAGTGGAGTTGGGGTGCAGAGGCTAGAAAATTTCACTTGTAAGAATTTTTGTATTGCGCATAACACCCCCATAAACCCTTCCAATATATTTCTATATAATCAGATAAGTACTTACTACCTAAATTTATTTATTTGAACCCTATTATTTTTCTGATGTGAGTTGAGTAAATAGAAAATCATAGATAGAACTATGTATGTACGTACACAGTAACTATTATCTAATCTGTGCCTACACCTAGTCGGTGGATAGAACATGAAAATCCTATGGAAACCATATTATTATCTATTTGCTGACAATCACAAATTACTTGACAGTATTAATAATTATTTATGATTATTTACGACATTTGTATTGATTGAATCTAGTTGGATTTTGGTCGACTATCATTTTTTATTTTATTTTTGACTTTTGATATCAACTTTTTCTTTCAGTAATACCTTTGTAATGCACCATTCTCATGAATCATCTATTGTTATTCAAGTTTAATGAATCATGTCCATGTGGTGTGAAACGGTGATGTTTATGTTGGAGTTTTTCGCTGCCCTGTGCGCTGTCGCAGTTTGTGGTCCTTGCTTGTTGTCTTGCGCAAGGCGCTTGCTGCTCGGCGATGAGCTGCTGCGGAGGGGTCACGTGCTCCACGAAGCCGAAGTCCTCGGCTGCGATGAACCGGCCTGTCCCTATTACAAGAAGAACGCGCGATATCTGATGGTGCCAGCCACCAGACGACGGTGTTACTCCTCCCCGTCGCGAGAATCTCCATAGGCGCTTCATTTTCTAGTATCTACTTAATTTCTACACAATTGTTTAGTTTTAATAAAAGTCGTATGTTTGTTTCAAATAGTTCATAATTCGTATTTAAAAATCATGTTGGGCTTTCTTTTATAAAACGATGATAAAGCGCGCTACAGAGGAAAATTGATGTTGAAAATAAACTGCTGATGCGGAAAAAATAGCGTGTGTATGTCACAAGCTAATCTCATTTCCATTTTTGTCTAGGCCTACTGATCAACTGGAGATGTACTTACCTCACAGAACGCCGCCGCAGAATGATGAAAGATTGCATGCGAATGAAGTCCAGTAAAAAGTCACCATTCAACTTCGGTGGGCTATGTATGATGTTTGTGTACTCGTATGGGAGGAATGGGGTGGGTGGTTATCTGAGAGGTGTACCGTCGTAAAAAAAACATTCCATGGTTCACCCAGGTGGTCTCAAGAGGTGGACCGTAGCTCGTAGGAAAGAACCGATCTTGAGTTGGTCAACGCTTTGATTTTATAAAGTATACCGGGTGTAACTGAACACCCCAATAACATTTAAGGGGCATATAAGTTAGATACTAAATGGACCTTCGGTGCTTGTCTGAGACCTAGAACCCCAATACTTTCAGAGTTATTTGATTTTAAACTGAAAGCAAAAACTTTCAAGTGACAATCATACATAATCAGCTCTTAACACAAAAGAAATTTAAACTCAAAATGACACGTGAGCGTGACAGACGTGAGCGTAGTATTCCTCGTACGCTTACGTAGGGCTTTCGGCACTTAATACTTAAAAATAATTTATTTAGTTTGTATGACGTGAGCGTAGTATTCCTCGTACGCTTACGTAGGGCTGTCGGTCCTTAATACCAAATAATAATTGATTTAGTTTGTATGGGAAAAAAAGTAGGTTTGTTAGCCCTAATATTTTTCCTACAGAATCTCTACTTCTGATGGATACATACCCTTAAATGTTATTGGGGTGTTCAGTTACATCCTGTATAATCAAAGGTCAAACGCATGTAACTCTAGGCCCAACTGATTGTCACTAGATCAAATAAATGCTTTTTTGAATGATCACGTATCCATTTATAGGACTAATGAGACTGACCCAGCCTGCGCAAGAAAATGCTTGTTCACCGGTGAAAGGTAGGGGAGGTACGAAATAATACGATAATAAAAAGGCTGGTAAGTATTATACATTGTTTGAATTTATTAAGATATAATTTTTTGTATAAGCCTTTTCAACCGACTTTGAAAAACGAGGGTGGAGGATCAAAATAGATTGGTAGGTACTAAAAGATAGCAAGGGACTGGTGTTACGAGATTTCTGGTTTTCATGTTGTTCATTCAACTGGAGGATAATCAATTTCTTCGTTGTCAATTCTTATCTTTGGGTCTTTTTTGTGTCTGGGCAGTTGGAAGTCTTCATCGGTGAACATGGCCGAAGTACGAAAACGAGCTCTGCGTATGTCGGTCGGCAACGACCATAATCTCACGCCATCGTCATCGCCTTGCCCTACAAGGGAATCGATCTGACGCCTTTTTTCCTGTGTAGAAGATTAATCATCAAAGCCAAAAATTTTTATGACAAGTGTCAACTCTAGGGATATGTTGTTAATCTCGCTTAATAGTCTACTCGTATGCTAGTTACATTAAGGCGCATAGTAAGGTCAAACATAAAAAATCACTGCAGAAAAAACCGGTTCTCTTCATAAATATTGAATAAAAAAATCTTTAAATAAGATATGTTATTATTCAACGCATTCTTTAGAGGATGGTCTTTTTAATTTTTTGATAAATTAATTTTTTTTTTATGGCAAAAGAGAAATAAATTAATTAAAACTTGGTTAAAATGTGACCCAAACATGCCTCGATTTTTAAACTAGAAACCTAATCGCTTCGTAAATATTAGGTTAAATCACATACTTTCGATTTCAATAAATAAAGTGAACAATATTCTAGGGGATGGTCTTTTTAGAATTTTCGCCTTTATTAATTTTTTATTGAAATAATTCATCTTACGCGTAAAGGTTTGCTTGACTATTCCCCTCACTCTCACTCACTCACTCCTATGTAATCAGTGCGGGACGATCGACGCAAGGTCATTGGGAGCACTATGCGCCTTAAGCATTGCGTTAAGTACTTATAGCTTGCATGCATGAACATGTAATTCATCGGTAGTTACTGGATAAGGGTCAAATATAATACTTACCAGCTAATTAATATACTTAATTCTAATAATTGTTATATTAAAACTAGCTGTGCCTGCGAACTACGTTCTGCCATAATAATTATAAAAAAAATTCTGGAGGGCCACCCTTATCACCTTTCCATTTTTATACGCTTATCTATCTATTTTTTATACACTTATTAGTGTATAGAAAATAGATAGACATATTCTCCAAACACACATTGACTTAGAAAAGAAGTCCATGCCTATACACAAAAAAAAATATAATAAAAATCGGTCAACCCGCTTCGGAGGAATTCGATAACAAATACTGTGACACGTGAATAACCTAGATATACATGTATAGGTGAATAAATTGCACTAAATAGCAGTTATAATTCACCTTTAGCATGATGGGATGCAAGAGGTTTTGAGGAAAACCTTACGGAACTCAATCACTTGCTTGGATTTTACCCTGTTGGTCAACAGAAGAGGGTTTAACGCTTCTCGTTTAATTAGGCTAGCGCAGTGGGATCCAAACCCCCACTACTTTGGGGAGGTTTGTGCCCAGCCCATCTGTGAGTTGCCCAGCCTCGAGATTATTATTATTACTATGTCGCTGCGACAAGGAAGGATGTATACATATAGGTTTATTACGATGAAAAAACGTTTGTTATTTCTCACCGGTGGTGCCGCGGCGAACTTCGATCTCGCAAATATTAGCAAAACAGTGAGCATGGCCACGATCGCCTGGAGCAGTCTCATTGTCGACCCTTTTGATTCGATCTTACATGGTAGTAACTTAGTTGCTGTATGTTGCATAGATGCTGAATAATATTATGTTCATTTTGTCTTTGTGATTAATACTTACTTTCGCCAAAACTGTGTAGGTGTTGGTATTGTGTTCTGTGTACCTACTACATTGACCAAAGAAATTAAAGAATTAGGTTATTGTCGTTGTCACTGGTTGTCATATGAACTTTCATTTCCAAAGAGCATTCTGATTTTTTCAAGGGATTTCCGTCTTTTGAACGTGTCATAGATAAGATGGGTTCGACGCATTTGGCCGAAAACGCAAAAGACCTTTAACCTTTTATTGTTAGAGTGCGCTTTCTCTTGGGCAAATCAATGGAAGCAATAATAACACCTCACTTAAATGGAAAACTTTTTATTTGCAATACTTTTGTAGCGGAAACCTTGGTACATTATTCACGTCTTAGTAGAGAAGAAAACATAGACAAAAATATCATAGACTAACAATCTTAGGTCCGTATTACGCTAACATTTATTTCTTTAAAACATATTTATATGAATGACCAAATCAGCGAAAGGTCAAAAAACGCAAAAGACTAATGCGTTAAACTTAAACGTTAAACCACGCGGCTCCTCAAAAACTTCCAAATTAAGGAAGACTTGATCATCCAGCACACTTGAAGCTGCAAAGGAATGAGTGACGAGTCGTCTAGGGGCGGTCGCGAAGGGGAAAATATGAACAATTGCCTCGGTCGTGATCAATGGGCGAGAGCTTCAAAACGCCTTTTGGTGGATGAGGCTCTCCCGGTGGGTTATTGTCTGAGAAAAAATCTATCATGATCGCTTATAATTTGACAGCCATTGCGCCGTAAACACAAGACTCTGTGCCGACTTCCTTTTATAAAGGAGTAATGGATGGGCTGCGTCTGTCAAATTGTAAGCGATCGCGATAGATTTTTTCTTAGACAATAACCCCCCTGGTCCCTTTTAGAGCCATAGTTATGGCATCAAGGCTGACCGGGGCAAAGGAACTGGTTCTCATGGCAGATAGTAACCAGACCCCCTTCATCAACAGAAACGACCTATTCGAAACGCATAACGGAAGTCCTGCCGCCATTACGTCCATTTCCGAAAAGCTCCTCTGTACACACCGAAGTCCGATGGATATGGAGGGCGTACACCTCCAAGACATCTACGAGGGCATTTACACATCCCGACAGTTACTGAGGGCGAAGCGGCGACCTGCACCTATTACTACGGGAGCTGAAGGGGGATGACATCATTAGACGCCTCGTTGCCTTTTCCAGTACAGCAAGAGATCACCGTGTCGTCGATTCTAACAAAAAAATGGCTGTCAGAGCCCAGACATGACTTAGGTGCGGAAACACGAACCACCTTACCCAGAATCCCTCTAGCGGTAGTCTCACTAGCGCTAACGTAAGAAATAAGTTAAAGATTTATAAATGCTATATACATATAATGCTATATAAATAGCAGCCCTCTTATAAGATAACCATGAAATATTCAAACAATTAAACTTAAAGGTAAAAAGTTTTTTTAAAGGTACCTACTTATACTCTTTGTTATCATTTAGTAGCCTATTAAAGGGCTTAGTTTTTTTAATACCATATACAGGGTGTCCCAGAAGCCGACGTCAAGCCGAAAGCAGGCGGTAGACTAACTCATATATGTTATCAGAAAAATATAAAAAAAAATCTAAGTCACCTATTTAAAAAAAAATCTAACATTTAAATAAATCGATATAATTTACACCCTGTGACGGTTTTTTCACTCTTGTTGCTACAAATCTTGACTTTTCTAAACATTTTCTTTTGTTTTGTAATCCTGAATAATGTTTCTGTATACTCTAATCTAAAATTTAAAGCCAGCTGCTCCAAATTAGAAGAATATGCAATTTTTATCTAAATTAAATATTCAAAATTAATTTTTCGCATAGCTTTAACAAGCTGTACTGAAAAAAATGTACTATGCGAGTTTGGCAAGTAACTGCAAAAGTTGGCGCATTCAATAAGGATTCCAAAATGGTATGATACTTGGTAGATAATTTCTACGATTGCAGACAATATTTTTTTTTCCAAAAACAGGCAGTTTTGAACAAATTTTTCTTACGTACTTAAAATTTATTCTAATGTACCCATGGTTTGCTTTAAGGCTGTAACTTTAACATTCTAGTTTGAGTGAGACCGGGAGAGTCATTTTACGAAGTGTGAGAGAGACAGATAGTGACGCTAACGTGACAGAGACGGAGAGATTCGAAGTATGAGCGAGACAGATAGTGACGCTAACGTGACAGAGACGGCGAGTCTCACATCCACTTCGTAAAATGACTATTTTACGAAGTGGAAATGAGACAGATAGTGACGCCAATTATTCGCTAACGCACAAACAATACACATCAGTACGTTTCGCTCCTTCGCTTACTGCGCATCTTTTTGTATTCGTTCGTGTTGATTTCGTGCTTACACTTTCTGCTTCGTTTATTGGACTTGATTGCTTGTGATTTGGATTCGGACTGTTTAGTTTCTCTACCGACGATCTTTGCTTTGCTCCGGTCTACTTATCGTTGATTGTGTATTGTGTAGTGCCACCATGTCTTTTCACTTTTGATTACAAAACAAAAGAAAATGTTTAGAAAAGTCAAGAATTGTAGCAACAACAGTGAAAATACCGTCACAGAGTGTAAATTTTATCAATTTTTTTTAATGCTAGATTTTTTTTTTAAATAGGTGACTTAGATTTTTTTTATATTTTTCTGATAACATATATGAGTTAGTCTAACACTTTCTCGGCTTGACGTCGGCTTCTGGGACACCCTGTATAGAAGTGGTAAACCGACACGGCCCATCTCATGTTAACGCAGAAAAAGCAATAAAAAAATATTACATCACCAATACTTTCTTGGTACCTACTAGGGCATGCATTTCGAAATTTCATAATTTCGAAATTTCGGACTATATTTGCATGCCACGAAATTTCGAAAATTTGCACCTTTAGTTTCGAAATTATATCGATATCACTATTTGTCGGTGGACCGCATTTCTCTCTAGTAAACCGATTCCGTCCCGAAGTAGGGCGTTAACGCTGGCGCGCTAATAATACAAATCGAATAATACAAGTCGAAATGGCACTCTACGAGAATGGTGGCAAGCGAGGGGAGTTTTTAGATAAGGCCTTTTTTTTTAACTTCAACTTCTACTTCCGTAGAGACACACTCGGGATCGGCGGAAGCCATTTCCCGAGTGCGCCCCCTGGAAAGTAGGCCTGACGCAAGCGCCAGGTCTTACCTCTACGGGGGGGTCGACAAGTGCCATAATTCGGCCCCCCAGACGGGCAGACCAGGGGTAGAAAAGTGTCTCCCGACCGGTTGTCGGTGACCGGTACCCGGTTAAGGGAGTTAGTGGCGCGCGTCCAGGAACGCGCGCCTCCTCCTACCCAAACGCCTGCGCCGGAGTGGTGCGGCAAAAGGGTCAACCTCTCGCGCCCACTCCGCTGCCTCCTTCTGCGAGATCACATCTTCGCAGAAGGAGGCGACAGCCTCCCACGCCGTTGCGCTGGTCAGCATCTCGCGTGCAACGCTGGCCAGCGCGACGGCCGCACCCCTACCTAGGCCCAGCGCGAGGGCTAATGCGTCGCGCTGGGGTCGCTAGACCGGGCACTCCGAGAGGGTGTGTTCGGCCGTGTCGTCGGGAGCGCCGCAGTGGTGGCACTGCGGCGTCTCCTTCCTCCGTGCGACATGGTGCAGGTAATGGCCGAAGCAGCCATGCCCGGTCATCATCTGCACCATCCGGTAGGTGAGGCTGCCCTGCCGGCGCCCAACCCACTCCTCCAACACTGGACGAACAGCCTCGATCGTCCCGCACGGCCCGGGTGGCAATGACCCTCTGCGGCCTGCGCAGGAGGGCCACCGTTCGGGGGGTGAGACGCTCCGCCCAAATCGGGGCTCCGTACAGCGCCATCGACTTATCACATTGGGGAGGACCCGTCCGAGGGCTGCCGCGGCGGCAGACAGCCTTGGGGCGAGGAGCTTAAAGTGCTCCTCGAAATCCCATCGGGGGTCCAGCACCAGACCGAGATACTTCATCGAGCTCTCGATCTGGACTTGCTTGCCCCCTCCACTCGGACACGGAGCCCCGCCTGGGGTCTGCGGCGACGCGGCGGCCTGAAGGTAATGGCCGTCGTCTTCTCGACGGCCACGCACAGCCCGAGGAGGCGGATGCGCCGGACGACCATCGTGCCGACCGACGCCAGGTGGACCGCCCGTCTCCTCATACGTGTGCCCCTTCGCCGCGACAAGGGTGTCGTCGGCGAAGCACACAACCTCCATGTTCGGCAGGAGGTTGCCCCGCAGAACCCAGTTGTACCCCAGGTTCCAGAGCAGAGGGCCCAGCACAGTACCCTGGGGTACTCCCTCCGCCATCGGCCACCTGTGGACGCGACCGTCCGCCCCCTCATACACGATTTCCCTCCCGCGGAGGTAATCGGTGATGAGGGAGCTTTGGTAGAGGGGCATTCCGTGAAAGCGCAGTGCCTCTTCTATGCATTCGTGAGGGAGGCTGTTGAATGCGTTGCGGATGTCTAACGACACCGCAACGACAATCTCCCCCGCAGACGTGGCCCCCTCAGTCCACCTCTTGAGGTGGGCCACGGCGTCCACGGTGGACCGGCCGGTGCGGAAACCAAACTGGCACTCGGCCAAGTCAATTTTCTCATAAAACTTCCCGGCCTCGTCGAGCTGCACCACCGGCCTGTACCCCGACGGGGCATCAGCGTGGCGATTCGGCTTCCGCAGAAGGCAGAGTCGCCCCACCTTCCAGCACTGAGGGAAACGGCCCGAGGCGATGCTCGTATTGAGCACCGCCCGGAACCGCTCCTCCAGAGGGCCCAGTGCCAGGCACAAGACCCTCGCTGGCACCCCGTCCGGTCCCGGCGCCTTCCCCTTTCCCTTGCGCCGGAACCGCTCCCTCACCGCGTCGAACTCTAGGTCCGACACGGGAGGGCCCGCTTCCTCCACTTCGAGGGAGGCGCTGGGGGCGACCATCCTCGGGGGCCCGAAGGGTCCAGGGTCGGGGAAAAGCGACGCTAGAACCCTCTGCACGAGCCCCTCGTCCAACTGGTGTATCGGGGGAGCACCGTTTTGGTACTTCCCCCTCACCAGTCGGTACGGCCGTCTCCAGGGGTCGGAGTCGAGGAGCTCTATAAACGAGTCCCACGACTCCGTTTTGGCCCTCGAGATCTCCGTCTTGAGGGCCTTATTCGCCTCCCTGTACGCCCGACGCAGAGTTTCCTCCTCGTCGGGCGTCCTCCTGGTGGTGCGCCTTCTGTACCGCAGGTAGGCGCGCCTTGTCCTGCAGCTGGTAGCGCGCATATCCGCAATGGTCTGCGACCACCAGTATACCTGCCGCTTGCGCGCGGCAGGTTTCGCCCGCGGTTTTAGTTAAGGCCTACAATTACTTGATATGGTATTTGGGAGGTAAGGGGTATTGTATTTTGTACCTACCTACAAATTCAGACTTGAAGGCCTATTACCGATATCATAGTTTTCAAATAATGTCATGATGAAATCATAGTGTTATTATATCCATTACACCAACCAGTGTCGAAGCTGAGAGGGCATTCTCAGCGGCCGGCTACATTTGTAACTGACTGAGAAGCTCTCTGAGTAGCAGAATGCTGGATAATTTAACTTTTCTTAGATCCCATTTTCAGCAAGAGGCGCATAGTGGTCCCAATGACCTTGCTCGATCGGGTTCCTCCCCCCGCGCGAACCCCGTAGCGGGCCGTAGTCGCCACAGTGCAGTTAATTATTGCAGTATGTTAAGTGGGTATGTTAGGTTGCAGAAGGTCAACGTTACATTTTTATTAATAAAAATTATCCTTTTTTTTGTTATAAGTAACGTAAAATTATGCGTGTTATAGAAGACAAATATGTTACCACCTATTATCATTTGTAATGTGGCAATAGGTGATGAGTTGAAATAAAATGTTGTTAGCCACAGACTTTTTTCGTAGATATATTAATTTGGCAATTAATCTTTTTCTTTGCTAATATTTACCAAATTCATACTTTTTACCCAAGAAATTAAATTATTTTGCTATTTATAATTTGAACTTGATAATTTTGCTTTAGGACACGATATGTATTTGAGGTGGAGGTAAGTGATAAACAATAAACAACTAGTTTCGCAAACATGAGTAATATCTGAGACACAAGTGTGCTCGAAGTATTATAATAAAACTGCCCATATTATGGGCGGTTTTTTTTAAAGCTTTTTGAATTGCTACTCTAAAACCTCGACATTTGAGCTTGATTTTCTACACAAAATATCGATTATAGTCTGACCAAGATTTTTTTTGTGATACGTAGATGACATTGATAGGAGGGCGTTGTATGTTTTTTCTTAAAAAAAGAACTCCTTTAAGCACAACCCCTCTGGCACTACTACGTATCACATTAGGTATGTTTTTAATTTAGATTAAAAAAAATCACAGAAAACTGTTAACCTCATAGAAAGTGATTGTACAAGATGTCTTGCTTGTACTGTAAATAAACAGAACCACAGATTATATTTGACATTTTGGATAAAAAATTTCAAATATTATCTGTTCTTTTGATGTTTTGTGTAGACAAACAGGCGCAGAAGACACGGCTTTGAAGACATCATTCTTAAAGTTACACACACTTTGTTCACCTGGGGCTCTACCATGATCGATTATAACAAGGTCAATACAATATTGAAACAGAGTCACCGCTCTTGCTGTGTGGGTATAGCGGCATCCCGCTCTCAGTGCGGTTTTAATATTGTTTTGAGCGATCATGGTTAGGACTAGGAGGCAGTACATGTGAGCCCAATGAGCTATCACAAATTCACTCATGCGCTAGAAACTCAGCGTGACCTTATTTGGCTGCTATCTTCTGTGAGGTGGTGGTTTTACTCAAGCCATGAACGCTGTGCCTTACCTCTCCTGGCTAATTTCAATTAGCTATACATTAATGTTAGTATCAATAAAAAAGCCTAGGTAGTGGGTATATTAAATAAAGCATCTGCAATTTGTGTGTTATTTAAAATTCACTGAAATTTAATTGTCTCTGGATCAATATTTTTCTTTTTTTTACAGTCTGTTCGTTGTTGCAAAATAATTTTCTTTATCATTTTCGTTATCATTTACTTTTTGAACATTACTATTATCTTTAGTATTGGCCTTTCTTTTTAGATTTCTACTACTAATTGTTACAGTTAGTTCCCTAATCGGCATATTTCTTGGAAATCTTGGGTCGATTAATTCCGGCAATAAGCAGTTTATATAAAATGTTTTCAACTTGTTTTTTATTGCGTCCCATAATTCGTCATCTCTTAAAATAAAATCAGTTTTTAAGGGAAATTTTTCTCCCAACCAAAGCCCAAAAAGACCTTTTGATTTTTTTGTTATTTGTAATTGGCCTTGTATTTGGTAATACCAATTATGGTTCTTGTTGATTGTTACTTCTCCACTTTTATTTTTTTTATAAAACGGTAATTTATTTTTATTAATTGCTGTGTCAAATGACATGTTATATGCCGAAGAAGGGCATTTTATTTCAACCGTCATTTCTCCGTCCTCCGTAATGCCATCTGGAGTTGCTCCAAGAAAAGGCATTACGGAGTCTATAAAAAGTCCACATGGTAGAATCCGTTTATTTATTTGGCGTGATAACTGCTCCAGAGCAATCTTTTCATTGTCAATACCATGTCTGATGGACTTTATATGGCTAAGATTATCTTTATACAATATATTTTTTACAAGATTTGCGCAGCCAGTACCCGCGCGTCTTTTAACAATACGACCGAAATTCGATGCTGTTATTAGGTTTCTTCTTAACTCTATCCATTCGCTGGACGCACTCTGCAATATTGTTGCCTCTTGTATTTTATCTCTCTCTTCTTGAGATTTTTCTAAATTTTTCAAAAAAGTTTCTTGGCTTAATGCCATCATTTCATTGCTTATGTCTTCCTTCTCGCAATGTTCACCGTAGTTGGTATCTGGCTTAGATGCTGCAATTTTTCTTTTTTTTCTATTATATTTTTTTGACAGAGATAGCTGGCTTATCCGCTGTACTTCTAACCTCTTTACTTTTCCCCTCGGGCTGTGGCCTATACAGCGTTTATACGTATTAGATAAAACTTTATGGGTGTTAAATGAAACAACAGCACCATAACATCTAGTTCGATACGACCTTTTCAAGCTGTAGTTTACTCGTTTTCCGCCTATCAATTTTGCTATCACGCTATTAAAGCGCTCCAAGGAGTTTGTGTCAACGTCATGTATCAAACTAGGAGCATGAGAAGCCACGCTTGACATGATCAGGCAAATTCTACTCCAAAGGCTAGATAAAAAGAATTCTGTTTCTGGGCTGTCTTCTTTTTTGAACAAAAATAGGATCTACATTGCGTGTGATTTCCAAATGCGTGTAAATGTGATTTTAAAATGTCATTGTATAATGGCTCAATATTTGATTTCTTTTCATTTTCACTTTTATAGTAATTGATTGCTTTTCTGATTGTTTTTCTTATCGTCATTATTTTATTATCCGTTATATATTTTCTAAAGCGGATTAGATATTTTGTATCACTTTTTAACTGTACTAATTTATTGCACAAATTTCTTAGTACATGATTCCTGCATTCAATTTTTTGTACTGTTACATGTGTATATGGTCGAGCTTGTAACACTCTTGAATATGTTGCAGAGTCTCCGTCCGAAATCATCCTTCCATAAATGAGTCCATGCATTTCAACTGAGTTCTTAAATCCTTCTACAAGTATGGTGGATTCCATTCCAGATGACGGTCCGGTATAATTTTTGTAGCAAATGTGTTCACGAACAGCAATTCCTTTATTTAGAGCCTGAGCGCAAATACAACAATATTTATTTTTCACTCCGATGTAAAGGATCAATCCGGTACGCTTTCCTATTATAGCAGCAGTGCCAGAAAGTGCAGAATAATTTTTCTTGTAGGTACGCTTGCTCCAACAGCCATCAACTATAACATCAATGATTGGAATCCCTGATGGATCGACCCGTCCGTCTGCCAACGCTAGGTTTCTCTCTTTTCTTGCGGCATCATTCATTGTGTTTAGGGATACTTTGTCCCATATATCTGAGATTAGTTCATGACTTTTACGATAAATTTGTTTTGATATTATTGGTAAATCCAATGCGGCAGAAAACTCTTCTAGTTGCGAATGTCCACATCCTATAACAATCGTTCCAGCTACAGCAGCATTGTTTACATTGATTTCGCTACCTTCATCACTATCGAGATAAAATATCTACTATCTCGCAGCTTTTCCCACGTTATTATCGTGTTCCAAATGGAAATGAAAATTATCTGATGGTGAAAACTGAATGAAAACCGGTAATTCAGAATATGTTATATCTTTTGTGTCACATATGGTTATTTTCAGAATACTGATATTTTAAAAGCGATAAAATATACAACTTTTTTTTTTTTTTTTTTTTTCCTCCTCTTTGTATCTACTTACAGTGCGACTAAAGAGACTAATAGCTAAATGCGGCAATGTTTAATTTCAGAATAAAAGTGGTATTAAGAGGCTGACAACTCTGAGCTGAGCTCATCGAGCCCCACTTAAAACTTTTTTTAAGCAAAACCTGTTTAATATACCGTAGTTAAAAAAAATATATGTTACTCTGAACATATTAATTTATTTATTTATTGTCATATTTCTAAGAATATCCATGCCTGATCACATCCTAAAGATAACCTACCGATCTGTGCTTGCTGGCGTCCTTTGTCGGTTTGAGTATTTGGTGCCAGTTGAAAAACGGTGCCAGATTTCCGTCTGGCTTTATACCGAACTGGTTTCCCTTTTCCATGCAGTTGTGAGACACTCCACTTTGGTATGTTATTATAATGCATCCTGTAATCCCCTCAGTGTCTGATTGTTCTATTGTTTTTTTTTTTCTCTGTATGCGCTGTGTGTCTTGTTTCTGCATGTAAATAAAAATTTTCATTCATTCATTCATTCATTCATTCATTCATTCATTCATTCATTCATTCATTCATTTCATATTACACATTTTGCACTTCAGTGTGAATTTACTCTGAAGTCCATATTGCTTTTCCGATATTATTTCTACTGACTCTAAACCACAATCAAGAACACCGTGAGCTGATATTGCTTGAATTTTCTTGTAAAAATATTTCATATTAATAATGCGACGTCCATTAATGCATAATTCTTCAGTTTGAATACTTTCAGGATTTTTTTCAGCCTGTAATTAAAATTTAAGATTAAATAATTCTAAAATTATTATTTGCTTGTGTGAATTATAACAAAAAGAAACTCACAATTTCTAAAACACCATCCATATTGTTTGCGTTTTTATTTTCAGTGGTAGTAGAGATAATAACCGCTGAGCCCTAGAATTAAATCAATTCTAATTAACTCATTCACTAATAATACTGTGATTGTTAAAAATTATACTATTGGAGACCTATTTAACTCACAGTATTCAACTCTTGATCCTTTTCAGTTGCACATTTAGCATAAGCGCCAGTTGTAGGGTTCTGTAGTAAGAGAGATGAGAAGTAATGAATAAAACAAGGAACAAAATAAAGTAGATGAAAATGATATTATAATATTCTATACTGTAAGCAGGCAGCTCTATCGTGGCTCAATGCACCGAGCGATACTGAGCGGCTGTAGGTACAAAATTTCAAGGAGAGGCCGAGTCAATATACTGTATACCGTGGTTATAGGGACATTAGATATGCAGGCAATCGATTTGATTTACTGGTTTCATGTTGACTTACAAATTACCGTTCGGTAATATTCGTCCGTTTGTCCGGAAATTTAACTGTAAGTATTATATTGAAAAAAAATGTAAGATAAAAAAGAAAAAACTGAAGTATTTGGCGTTTTAGGCATGTATATTGCATTTATAACAATATTACATGCTTTGTCAATTCATTTTACACGTAAAAAATAATAATGATATTGACGAAACATAATAGAGTGATAGCATGGGAAAGTCTCACAAGTGCGTGTATCACCAAAGAGTGCGCAGTCACAAACAGCGTTATTATTATTCTTGAATCGTTCAGTCTGAACCACCCCGAGTCACAGTCACAGAATAGTGCCCGAGTCCCCGATATCGCTGTACGCGCCCGCAACGCTGTATTTAAATAAAAACGTCGCCCACACTAGGATTTTCTCCTGTGTCATGGGTGCAGTTAGAAACAGAATATCACATGCAAATACGCCCAGACCGGAACAAATTTCTGTAGGCCACACAAAATATTTATTCCGTACGGGAATCGAACCCGCGACCCGTTGCGCAGTAGGCGACCACGATCTCTGCGCTAACCGTGTCCGTATATACGAGTACTTGTACGTGTCCGAAGGCCTGTTTCCGCCTGATGTAGGCAGCCAACTCTCTGTCTATTTACTTTGTTTTTATTCATACTTGTGTGAATAAAAACGAGGGATCTTATAGGAATCATATGTATGGTGACTATAATCATGTTGATAACAAGACGCCAATGTGTCTGTTTGCCAACTTAGTTGTATAAAATAAAACTTGCCTCAGGCTGTTCCGAGTGCGGGATTTCTTGATTGTCATTATCACAGTGTGAAAAAATCCTGGAAAAGTAGGTACCAACAGTCAAAATTGGGTACAATATAATGAGAGACATCAGTCATTAGTTATTTTATAATATCAAAATTATGTCATACCTTCGATCAAAATATTGAATCTTCTTCTTATAATAAGCTTTTAAATTCCGCTTCGATCGATTTTTCTTATTCGCCATTTTAATACACTTAATAATATACCTAATAATATACCTAATACATACACTTAATAGAAACTACAATCCTAAAACTCTTACACTAATATTTACAATAAATAATTAACACCAACAATTTAAAAATACGTGTTTATTTCACTGTAATATCACTTAATAAATATGCCCTACCTAAGACTATTATTAACAACAACAAAAATAATGTGTCTATTTCACTATGTCGCTTCATGAATTTACGATCGTAAAAATCACGATGTTTTTTGACGCAGAGCAGCACAGATCCATCTAGCACGACGCCTCGTCCCGCACTGATTACATAGGCGACTGAGGGGAATATTTAAGCAAACCTTTACGCGTAAGATGAATTATTTCAATTAAAAATTTATAAAGGCGAATAAGAAAAATCTAAAAAGACCATCCCCTAGAATATTGTTCACTTTATTTACTGAAAATGAAAGTATATAATTTAACCTAATATTTACGACGCGATTAGGTTTAAAGTTTTAAAATCGAGGCATGTTTGGGTCACATTTTAACCAAGTTTTAATTAATTTATCAAAAAATGAAAAAGACCATCCTCTAAAGAATGCATTGAATAATAACATATCTTTTTTATAGATTTTTTTATCCATTATTTATGAAGAGAACCGGTTTTTTCTGCAGTGCTTTTTTTATCATTGACCCTACTATGCGCCTTAGAAGATTTAAATGTTTATTGATTTAGCTTTTCTAATATCCCATTTTCTGCTGAAATTTTCCGTATCTTAAGAATGTAGCTGATTTTTTATAAGCACCTACCTACCGCTTTAATCTATTGTCATGGAAAAAGTTTAAAAGTTTGATTACTGTGATTGTAATTATGGTATAAATTTTTTATAAGAAATAAAGGTTTTTTTAAGTATTATAAAACGCTTTCATTATAGTTTCACAAACAGTCTGATATTCCATTACTAAGGTGTTCCTTGAATTTCGAAATTTCGAAACTAATGAACCTAATTTCATAAGCCAATTTCAAAACTGAAAATCTATGAAACTGCATGCCCTAGTACCTACACGATCCTGCCATTTAATATACTCAAAAAAAAAAGATTGATTTATGTTATTTTAATAATTTAACGGTAACGAACACACCCGAAGCTAGCCGAAGTAGGTACCATCAAACAATGACCGGTGTGAAGTTAGCAGCCAAAAGTAGCAGCCGATGTATAAACCGACCAATTTAAGAAGTAGTTATAAAATCTTCAAATAAAACTAGTTAGTTCAGCCTTTAAAACATTAGAATATATGTCACATTGCCTAAAGAACATAAAATAAGATAAGATCATTAAAAATTCCATTCTAACACTAATATAAATGAAAATAGTATTAAATCAATGAGATGATATTTTCAAACATGAAAACTGTGGCGCCTATCAATTTGTAGGCTCCTAACTATCTTGATATGCTCAAAACCTTTCAGAAAAGCCTAAATTTATTATTTTATGATACCTATATCACCCAGAAACCAAGTCCATTAGCTAAAAAAAATCAGAGTAAATGTATGAAATATCGTGTCACAAGGCTTGTTAACGAAATCCTCCGAAACAACACGACCGATTTTTATGAATATTTTTGTGTATTTTTGGCAGGCCTCAGAATAGGCCATAGGCTATATTTTATATCACTAAGTGATAAGTCCGGCCCTCTTCAGATTTTTTTTGGTTAATTATTATGATGAAACGTATTTCGCGGGCACATCTAGTATATTATATAACAAAGGCGACTGTTGATTAGCTTCAAAATGATTATAGGGAGCGTACCAATTAACGACTTACTTATCAGTCTAAAACGTCTAAAAATCGTGTAGGAAAAAGTATATTTATAGTGATATTCAGGGGTTAAGATACCCGTTCAGGCTGGCAGACGTATCTTTGCAAGCGAATATCAAAATATTGAAACTGTGGTATCTGTGCCATAAAAACCAAAGCGCGTACCACTTTGTGGCCTACTTAGTATTCTAGATATGCTTATGTTCTTTTAAAAAAGCCTAAATTTATTGGAATAACTAGGGGACAAGATACTTTTATCACACAGCAGCCAAAACAATAACTAGCAAAATATTGGAGTGAATACATTCAACAAAAAACGCGAATGTTGGTTATTTTTTCAGTCGATAAAGTACATGTACCATTTGATGATTTCTTCTATAGCCTAAAACAGTTCAAAATCTTTTTAGAACATGTATATTTAAAGTTGTGTTGAGGGGTTTTTACACCCGTTCAGGCTAGCAGCCGCATCTTAGCAAACCGGTACCAAAATATTGAAACTGTGGTCTCTAACATAAAAACCAAGGCGTGTACCACTTTGCCGTCTAGTTAGTGAACTAGCCATACTCAAGAGCTTTCAGATAAGTCTAAACATTTAGGCATATCTAGGGGATTAGATACTTCTATCACCCAGCAGCCAAATCATTACCTAGAAAAATGTGAGAGAAAACATATTCATTTTTTAAGATGAAAGGTAAAAATATTTATAGTAAAAGAAGGAAGTGTACCGCTTTAGGACTTACTCCAAGGTCTAGAATAGCTCAAAACCTTTATAGAAAATGTAAATTTGTACATGTTTTGAGAGGTATAAAATTTTATTTAGGCTAGAAGCCGCATCTTTAAAAACGAGTATGAAAATATTGAGACTGTGCTCTCTGCCATAAAAACAAAGGCGCGTACCACTTTGTGGCCTACTTAGTATTCTAAACATGCTAAAGGCCTTTCATAAAAGCCTAAATTTATTGGAATAACTAGGGGACAAGATACTTTTATCACACAGCAGCCAAAACAATAACTAGCAAAATATTGGAGTGAATACATTCAACAAAAAACGCGAATGTTGGTTATTTTTTCAGTCGATAAAGCACATGTACCATTTGATGATTTCTTCTATAGCCTAAAAAAGTTCAAAATCTTTCTAGAACATGTATATTTAAAGTTGTGTTGAGGGGTTTTTACACCCGTTCAGGCTAGCAGCCGCATCTTAGCAAACCGGTACCAAAATATTGAAACTGTGGTCTCTACCATAAAAACCAAGGCGCGTACCACTTTGCCGTCTAGTTAGTGAACTAGCCATACTCAAGAGCTTTCAGAAAAGTCTAAACATTATGGCATATCTAGGGGATTAGATACTTCTATCACCCAGCAGGCAAATTATTATCTAGAAAAATGTGAGAGAAAACATATTCATTTTTTAAGATGAAAGGTAAAAATATTTATAGTAAAAGAAGGAAGTGTACCGCTTTAGGACTTACTCCAAGGTCTAGAATAGCTCAAAACCTTTATAGAAAATGTAAATTTGTACATGTTTTGAGAGGTATAAAATTTTATTTAGGCTAGAAGCCGCATCTTTAAAAACGAGTATGAAAATATTGAGACTGTGCTCTCTGCCATAAAAACAAAGGCGCGTACTACTTTGTGGCCTACTTAGTATTCCAGACATGCTAAAGGCCTTTCATAAAAGCCTAAATTTATTGGAATAACTAGGGGATAAGATACTTTTATCACACAGCAGCCAAAACAATAACTAGTAAAATATTGGAGTGAATACATTCAAAAAAAACGCGAATGTTGGTTATTTTTTCAGTCGATAAAGCACATGTACCATTTGATGATTTCTTCTATAGCCTAAAGAAGTTCAAAATCTTTCTAGAACATGTATATTTAAAGTTGTGTTGAGGGGTTTTTACACCCGTTCAGGCTAGCAGCCGCATCTTAGCAAACCGGTACCAAAATATTGAAACTGTGGTCTCTACCATAAAAACCAAGGCGCGTACCACTTTGCCGTCTAGTTAGTTAACTAGACATACTCAAGAGCTTTTAGAAAAGTATAAACATTAAGGCATATCTAGGGGATTAGATACTTCTATCACCCAGCAGCCAAATTATTACCTAGAAAAATGTGAGAGAAAACATATTCATTTTTTAAGATGAAAGGTAAAAATATTTATAGTAAAAGAAGGAAGTGTACCGCTTTAGGACTTACTCCAAGGTCTAGAATAGCTCAAAACCTTTATAGAAAATGTAAATTTGTACATGTTTTGAGAAGTATAAAATTTTATTTAGGCTAGAAGCCTTATCTTTGAAAACGAGTATGAAAATATTGAGACTGTGCTCTCTGCCATAAAAACAAAGGCGCGTACCACTTTGTGGCCTACTTAGTATTCTAGACATGCTAAAGGCCTTTCATAAAAGCCTAAATTTATTGGAATAACTAGGGGATAAGATACTTTTATCACACAGCAGCCAAAACAATAACTAGCAAAATATTGGAGTGAATACATTCAACAAAAAACGCGAATGTTGGTTATTTTTTCAGTCGATAAAGTACATGTACCATTTGATGATTTCTTCTATAGCCTAAAACAGTTCAAAATCTTTTTAGAACATGTATATTTAAAGTTGTGTTGAGGGGTTTTTACATCCGTTCAGGCTAGCAGCCGCATCTTAGCAAACCGGTACCAAAATATTGAAACTGTGGTCTCTAACATAAAAACCAAGGCGTGTACCACTTTGCCGTCTAGTTAGTGAACTAGCCATACTCAAGAGCTTTCAGAAAAGTCTAAACATTTAGGCATATCTAGGGGATTAGATACTTCTATCACCCAGCAGCCAAATCATTACCTAGAAAAATGTGAGAGAAAACATATTCATTTTTAAGATGAAAGGTAAAAATATTTATAGTAAAAGAAGGAAGTGTACCGCTTTAGGACTTACTCCAAGGTCTAGAATAGCTCAAAACCTTTATAGAAAATGTAAATTTGTACATGTTTTGAGAGGTATAAAATTTTATTGAGGCTAGAAGCCGCATCTTTGAAAACGAGTATGAAAATATTGAGACTGTGCTCTCTTCCATAAAAACAAAGGCGCGTACCACTTTGTGGCCTATTTAGTATTCTAGACATGCTAAAGGCCTTTCATAAAAGCCTAAATTTATTGGAATAACTAGGGGACAAGATACTTTTATCACACAGCAGCCAAAACAATAACTAGCAAAATATTGGAGTGAATATATTCAACAAAAAACGCGAATGTTGGTTATTTTTTCAGTCGATAAAGCACATGTACCATTTGATGATTTCTTCTATAGCCTAAAACAGTTCAAAATCTTTCTAGAACATGTATATTTAAAGTTGTGTTGAGGGGTTTTTACACCCATTCAGGCTAGCAGCCGCATCTTAGCAAACCGGTACCAAAATATTGAAACTGTGGTCTCTACTATAAAACCAAGGCGCGTACCACTTTGCCGTCTAGTTAGTTAACTAGACATACTCAAGAGCTTTCAGGAAAGTCTAAACATAAAGCATATCTAGGGGATTAGATACTTCTATCACCCAGCAGCCAAATTATTACCTAGAAAAATGTGAGAGAAAACATATTCATTTTTTAAGATGAAAGTTAAAAATATTTATAGTAAAAGAAGGAAGTGTACCGCTTTAGGACTTACTCCAAGGTCTAGAATAGCTCAAAACCTTTATAGAAAATGTAAATTTGTACATGTTTTGAGAGTTATAAAATTTTATTCAGGCTAGAAGCCGCATCTTTGAAAACGAGTATGAAAATATTGAGACTGTGGTCTCTGCCATAAAAACAAAGGCGCGTACCACTGTGTGGCCTACTTAGAATTCTAGACATGCTAAAGGCCTTTCATAAAAGCCTAAATTTATTGGAATAACTAGGGGATAAGATACTTTTATCACACAGCAGCCAAAACAATAACTAGCAAAATATTGAAGTTAATACATTCAACAAAAAACGCGAAATTTTGAGGAATAAACCTGGCATTGAGATGGGTGGTCAAATGGTCGAGCAAGTGGGGGAGGCTAGGGATTTAGGTGTAGTCATAGATAGCCATTTGCGTTACGAATCTCATATAATTTTATAGACTTAAGGTGCTATATGGAATTCGTAATTATCTCAATGAAGATATGCGTGTTAGGGTATGTGAGGCGTTGATTTTGTCTAAGCTAAACTACGGTGATATAGTTTTCGGGCCGCGTATGCTTTCGAGATCACGTCGCTTAATCCAACGTGTTCAAAATGCTTGTTGCCGTTTCTGTTTCCATATACCACCTAGGAGTCACATCACACCTTATTTGAACGACGCTTCTCTGCTCAACATGAGTTCGCGTAGGCACCTTCATCTTGCGAGCCTCTTGTACGATATACTTAAATATAAAAAACCGAGTTATCTTTACACAAAACTAAAGTTTTATCATACTAGGCCTAACACCAGAGCCAGACGTTGCCTACTGGAGTACCATCCGCATAAAACGGCCAAGTGCTGGAACAATTTACCGCCACCTTTAGGTATATCAACCTCGAAACCCATATTTAAAAAACTTTTTAAATCACATCTTGAAAAACAGCGATTGGGTATACCTGATGTGTATTTATTGAGAAATTTCCGAATTTAGCTTGTTCGTGACCGTAGTGCCAACGTGTAATGTAAGGATACGCAAATGTGTACATTAGTTGACTCTTGTTCATATGTGCAACGAACTCATCGGTTTCATCATCAGACCTATGTTTGCACACATTTTCGTATGTATAATCGAATATCCTTCAAATATTTATTTTTCTGGTAGTAAGTGTCTTTTAACAAACGTATCAATCTTATATTTATATGTAATATGTTTGTATGTGTTTAAACATACATGCAATATATTGAATAAATTATGAATATGTAGATATTAAATATATTTTGTAAACATTTTTCGATTTTAAACGTTCATCGGAAGGTGTTTTGGCTTTTTGATATCTCATTTTGAACCTCTGGGCTACAGCAGAATACCAGTGATTTGCTCATCTGCATGAGCAAATCGTATGCTGAGCTGTGAGCCCTTTTGCACCACTCCAGCACACAACGGTCGTACAACACAGTACATGCGTTTATAAATGCATATTTTATACATTGTTCCATTGTTTGTATTGTTGTATTGTGATAGTTTTTGTTTTTGTTTGTTGTATTTAATCGTGTGTTGTATTGTGCAAATAAAAATGTACCTATCTATCTATAAAAATAATCATTATTCGCGTTTTCCATTTATTGTAATTACTCAAATATTTTGCTTTAGTTATTGTTTTGGCTGCTGTGTGATAAAAGTTTCTTATCCCCTAGTTATTCCAATAAATTTAGGCTTTTCTGAAAGGCCTAAAACGTATCTAGAATACCAAGTAGGCCACAAAGTGGTACGCGCCTTTGTTTTTATGGCAGAGACCACAGTCTCAATATTTTCATACTCGTTTTCAAAGATGCGGCTTCTAGCCTCAATAAAATTTTATACCTCTCAAAACATGTACAAATTTACATTTTCTATAAAGGTTTTGAGCTATTCTAGACCATGGAGTAAGTCCTAAAGCGGTAAACTTTCTTCTTTTACTATAAATATTTTTACCTTTCATCTTAAAAAATGAATATGTTTTCTCTCACATTTTTCTAGATAATAATTTGCCTGCTGGGTGATAGAAGTATCTAATCCCCTAGATATGCCTTAATGTTTAGACTTTTCTGAAAGCTCTTGAGTATGGCTAGTTCACTAACTAGACGGCAAAGTGGTACGCGCCTTGGTTTTTATGGTAGAGACCACAGTTTCAATATTTTGGTACCGGTTTGCTAAGATGCGGCTGCTAGCCTGAACGGGTGTAAAAACCCCTCAACACAACTTTAAATATACATGTTCTAGAAAGATTTTGAACTTTTTTAGGCTATAGAAGAAATCATCAAATGGTACATGTGCTTTATCGACTGAAAAAATAACCAACATTCGCGTTTTTTGTTGAATGTATTCACTCCAATATTTTGCTAGTTATTGTTTTGGCTGCTGTGTGATAAAAGTATCTTGTCCCCTAGTTATTCCAATAAATTTAGGCTTTTATGAAAGGCCTTTAGCATGTTTAGAATACTAAGTAGGCCACAAAGTGGTACGCGCCTTTGTTTTTATGGCAGAGAGCACAGTCTCAATATTTTCATACTCGTTTTTAAAGATGCGGCTTCTAGCCTAAATAAAATTTTATACCTCTCAAAACATGTACAAATTTACATTTTCTATAAAGGTTTTGAGCTATTCTAGACCTTGGAGTAAGTCCTAAAGCGGTACACTTCCTTCTTTTACTATAAATATTTTTACCTTTCATCTTAAAAAATGAATATGTTTTCTCTCACATTTTTCTAGGTAATGATTTGGCTGCTGGGTGATAGAAGTATCTAATCCCCTAGATATTGTAATACTTTTTCTTGCTAAATTGTTGAAATATAGGGAAATCTTAAAGTTAAAGAAAAAAAACAAACTTATTCCTTTAGTCCGGTACAAAATGAAAAGCTTTATTCTGGTAGGTACATGGTTATAATTCACTTATGTATAATGTTACTGAAGTTAACAAAATCCCTCAATGCAAAGCACTTAACTAAATGTTTAATTAATACAAGCCAAGGGCAGGATGGTTCAGGTTTGTTTGATCAATCTCGGCAGGTAAAAATCAGGTACAAATTGGGTACAAAACTACAAAATGAGGGGCAATAAAGTACACCAACAAATAGTTATAGGTTTCCTTTTTTTTTAAAGAAATTAGTAGCCTTCCCCGGAGCGGTTGTTAGTGGATCGTACCTTCTATGCTAAGTCTTGCAATCACGGGTCAGAGATATGATATTCCAGTTTCTTAACTTATTCTTTCTGTATATATATTTATTACTGGTGTAATTCCACAGAATTCCTCCTTGATATCAGGTTATTTTGTTATGCTAAGCAGCGGAGCCCTATGGCCTCCGGGAACTGCCCTGGAGATTCATAGCACAGTGTTATGTTAAAAATATAATTAAACATGCCTATAATCTTAGGGTCAGTGGGTCTAACACTGAGTTCTGAAGGAATCCCAGTCAATACATTTGAATTTCAGGTAATAAACATTGCAAGTTAATTCCAAACACAATTTTCAATGAATTGTCAAAGTTTCTTATTGGTTAGTTAATAAAAGGACATATGGAGGGGAGAGCACCTATTTTGTGTATAATTATTGCTATTAATAAAAAGAAAACAGCTTAATTTGTGAGTTATCTGCCAAAGAAGGATGTGAAACTTAATATTGTGAAAATTTAGAATTTAACATGAAATTCGCAAGTGTTACTCAATATATGCCTTAATCCCACTAAGATGCCGTTTACTATCAGGGTTTTTTAATGAAATAGGGGATGAAAAAGGCGAATTTTGGAAATGTAATATGTTTGATTTAATAATCAATTTACCCACAAATAAAAATAAAATTAACAAAATCTGTTTTAAATCATGAAATATAATAAGTTAATTAGATACCTTATTGATTTTTTGCACTTATTGATACAATAAATCCATTTAATTTAATGAATCGCGTGCCGGCGAGTAAATATATTATTTTTCCCTTAGCTTTACTCTTCAAGCTGAAAACAAAAAGAACTGAATTTTGCAGTCTCACTGTAGCTTTTCAAATTAAATTCACACGGAAAACGGGAGAAATACCTATGGATTTTATTCGCAGAAATGAATATAATACTTTATGATCTTCGAATCAATAACAAATTCCTTCGGTCGATGTCTCACAGACTAAGAACCACATAGAGATAATGTCATAGCTTAGGCGCGTTCACGTACCAACGCTCCACTTGCGCACAGATTTGCGTTTATGTGGAAGCGACGGAGCCGAGGTCCGTTTGCTCAATGTTAAGCGCCGTATTGGCGACGGAACCTCTCCTAAAACCAAATTCATTTCATAACACTTGTAAGACTCTTAACTTGCTTCAAGATGTGTCAAGTCAACATACGGATCTTTCGAAATTCTACAATATGCAATAAGTATTTCCAGCTAAAGTTATAAGTTTGGTTGAAAAACAAAACGTAATGAAAAATTAACCATAAACAAATTGTGAATGCTTTCCAAATTCTATTCGACGAAACCATAGTTATATGATCTGTAGCTTTAAGTGTATTTTATTATGATATGTCTCTACAAATGATCAAAACAAACGGTCTAAATGTCAAATTCCGAATTTTGAGAAAATCAACCCACCTAAATGGAAGCACGGGATTTTGGGCGAAAAAAAATATCTTTGTAAATAAGGCCAGGATAAACGCGAGATTTATTTTGTTTATGCAAAAAGTGAATAATGACCAAAGATAATTGCAAATGTCACTGACGTGACGTGAAACGACGTTGACGTTGACACTTGACATTGATATTGTGAAATTAATTGACAAAGTTATTGTAATTATGATTTTAGTTGTGAAATTTGTGTTAAAACTACAGTGAAACCAAAGTGTTTTTGCAAAATTAATGTTTTATGAAATTTTAAGAAAAAACGGTGTTACAATATGCCTAAATGTTTAGACTTTTCTAAAAGCTCTTGAGTATAGCTAGTTTACTAACTAGACGGCAAAGTGGTACGCGCCTTGGTTTTTATGGTAGAGACCACAGTTTCAATATTTTGGTACTGGTTTGCTAAGATGCGGCTGATAGCTTAAATAAAATTTTATAGTCCGCAAAACATGTACAAATTTACATTTTATAAAAAAGTTTTGAGCTATTCTAGACCATGAAGTAAGTCCTAAAGCGGTACGCTTCCTACTTTCACTAGAAATATTTTCACCTTTCATCTTTAAAAATGAATATGTTTTCTCTTACATTTTTCTAGGTAATGATTTGGCTGCTGGGTGATAGAAGTATCTAATTCCCTAGATATGCCTAAATGTTTAGACTTTTCTAAAAGCTCTTGAGTATGGCTAGTTCACTAACTGGACGGCAAAGTGGTACGCGCCTTGGTTTTTATGGTAGAGACCACAGTTTCAATATTTTGGTACTGGTTTGCTAAGATGCGGCTGATAGCTTAATAAAATTTTATAGTATTCAAAACATGTACAAATTTATATTTTCTAAAAAGGTTTTGAGCTATTCTAGACCATGAAGTAAGTCCTAAAGCGGTACGCTTCCTACATTCACTAGAAATATTTTCACCTTTCATCTTTAAAAATGAATATGTTTTCTCTTACATTTTTCTAGGTAATGATTTGGCTGCTGGGTGATAGAAGTATCTAATCCCCTAGATATGCCTAAATGTTTAGACTTTTCTGAAAGCTCTTGAGTATGGCTAGTACAATATCTGGACTACAAAGTGGTACGCGCCTTGGTTTTTATGGTAGAGACCACAGTTTCAAAATTTTGGTACTGGTTTGCTAAGATGCGGCTGGTAGCCTGAACGGGTGTGTAAAAACCCCTCAAAATAACTTTAAATATACATATTCTAGAAAGATTTTGAACTGTTTTAGGCTATAGAGGAAATCATCAAATGGTACCTGTGCTTTATCGATTGAAAAAATAACCAAAATTCTCGTTTTTTGTTGAATGTATTCACTCCAATATTTTGCTAGTTATTGTTTTGGCTGCTGTGTTATAAATGTATCTTATCCCCTAGTTATTTCCATAAATTTTGGCATTTATGAAAGGCCTTTAGCATGTCTAGTATACTAAGTAGGCCACAAAGTGGTACGCGCCTTTGTTTTTATGGCAGAGAGCACAGTCTCAATATTTTCATACTCGTTTTCAAAGATGCGGCTTCTAGCCTAAATAAAATTTTATACCTCTCAAAACATATACAAATTTACATTTTCTAAAAAGGTTTTGAGCTATTCTAGACCATGGAGTAAGTCATAAGGCGGTACACTTCCTTCTTTTACTATAAATATGTTTAGCGTTCATGTTAAAAAATGAATATGTTTTCTCTCACATTTTTCTAGGTAATGATTTGGCTGCTGGGTGATAGAAGTAACTAATCCCCTAGATATGCCTAAATGTTTAGACTTTTTTGAAAGCTCTTGAGTATAGCTAGTTTACTAACTAGACGGCAAAGTGGTACGCGCCTTGGTTTTTATGGTAGAGACCACAGTTTCAATATTTTGGTACTGGTTTGCTAAGATGCGGCTGATGGCCTAAATAAAATTTTATAGTCCTCAAAACATGTACAAATTTATATTTTCTAAGAAGGTTTTGAGCTATTCTAGACCATGGAGTAAGTCATAAGGCGGTACACTTCCTTCTTTTACTATAAATATGTTTACCGTTCATGTTAAAAAATGAATATGTTTTCTCTCACATTTTTCTAGGTAATGATTTGGCTGCTGGGTGATAGAAGTATCTAATCCCCTAGATATGCCTTAATGATTAGACTTTTCTGAAAGCTCTTGAGTATGGCTAGTTCACTAACTAGACGGCAAAGTGGTACGTGCCTTGGTTTTTATGGTAGAGACCACAGTTTCAATATTTTGGTACCGGTTTGCTAAGATTCGGCTGCTAGCCTGAACGGGTGTAAAAACCACTCAACACAACTTTAAATATACATGTTCTAGAAAGATTTTGAACTGTTTTAGGCTATAGAAGAAATCATCAAATGGTACATGTACTTTATCGACTGAAAAAATAACCAACATTCGCGTTTTTTGCTGAATGTATTCACTCCAATATTTTGCTAGTTATTGTTTTGGCTGCTGTGTAATAAAAGTATCTTATCCCCTAGTTATTCCAATAAATTTAGGCTTTTATGAAAGGCCTAAAACGTATCTAGAATACCAAGTAGGCCACAAAGTGGTACGCGCCTTTGTTTTTATGGCAGAGAGCACAGTCTCAATATTTTCATACTCGTTTTCAATGATGCGGCATCTAGCCTAAATAAAATTTTATACCTCTCAAAACATGTACAAATTTACATTTTCTAAAAAGGGTTTGAGCTATTCTAGACCTTGGAGTAAGTCCTAAAGCGGTACACTTCCTTCTTTTACTATAAATATTTTTACCTTTCATCTTAAAAAATGAATATGTTTTCTCTCACATTTTTCTAGGTAATGATTTGGCTGCTGGGTGATAGAAGTATCTAATCCCCTAGATATGCCTTAATGTTTAGACTTTTCTGAAAGCTCTTGGGTATGGCTAGTTAACTAACTAGACGGCAAAATGGTACGCGCCTTGGTTTTTATGGTAGAGACCACAGTTTCAATATTTTGGTACCGGTTTGCTAAGATGCGGCTGCTAGCCTGAACGGGTGTAAAAATCCCTCAACACAACTTTAAATATACATGTTCTAGAAAGATTTTGAACTTTTTTAGGCTATAGAAGAAATTATCAAATGGTACATGTGCTTTATCGACTGAAAAAATAACCAACATTCGCGTTTTTTGTTGAATGTATTCACTCCAATATTCTGCTAGTTATTGTTTTGGCTGCTGTGTGATAAAAGTATCTTATCCCCTAGTTATTCCAATAAATTTAGGCTTTTATGAAAGGCCTTTAGCATGTCTAGAATACTAAGTAGGCCACAAAGTAGTACGCGCCTTTGTTTTTATGGCAGAGAGCACAGTCTCAATATTTTCATACTCGTTTTTAAAGATGCGGCTTCTAGCCTAAATAAAATTTTATACCTCTCAAAACATGTACAAATTTACATTTTCTATAAAGGTTTTGAGCTATTCTAGACCTTGGAGTAAGTCCTAAAGCGGTACACTTCCTTCTTTTACTATAAATATTTTTACCTTTCATCTTAAAAAATGAATATGTTTTCTCTCACATTTTTCTAGGTAATGATTTGGCTGCTGGGTGATAGAAGTATCTAATCCCCTAGATATGCTTAAATGTTTAGACTTTTCTGAAAGCTTTTGAGTATGGCTAGTTCACTAACTAGACGGCAAAGTGGTACACGCCTTGGTTTTTATGTTAGAGACCACAGTTTTAATATTTTGGTACCGGTTTGCTAAGATGCGGCTGCTAGCCTGAACGGATGTAAAAACCCCTCAACACAACTTTCAATATACATGTTCTAAAAAGATTTTGAACTGTTTTAGGCTATAGAAGAAATCATCAAATGGTACATGTACTTTATCGACTGAAAAAATAACCAACATTCACGTTTTTTGTTGAATGTATTCACTCCAATATTTTGCTAGTTATTGTTTTGGCTGCTGTGTGATAAAAGTATCTTATCCCCTAGTTATTCCAATAAATTTAGGCTTTTATGAAAGGCCTTTAGCATGTCTAGAATACTAAGTAGGCCACAAAGTGGTACGCGCCTTTGTTTTTATGGCAGAGAGCACAGTCTCCATATTTTCATACTCGTTTTCAAAGATGCGGCTTCTAGCCTAAATAAAATTTTATACCTCTCAAAACATGTACAAATTTACATTTTCTATAAAGGTTTTGAGCTATTCTAGACCTTGGAGTAAGTCCTAAAGCGGTACACTTCCTTCTTTTACTATAAATATTTTTACCTTTCATCTTAAAAAATGAATATGTTTTCTCTCACATTTTTCTAGGTAATGATTTGGCTGCTGGGTGATAGAAGTATCTAATCCCCTAGATATGCCTAAATGTTTAGACTTATCTGAAAGCTCTTGAGTATGCCTAGTTCACTAACTAGACGGCAAAGTGGTACACGCCTTGGTTTTTATGTTAGAGACCACAGTTTCAATATTTTGGTACCGGTTTGCTAAGATGCGGCTGCTAGCATGAACGGGTGTAAAAACCCCTCAACACAACTTTATATATACATGTTCTAGAAAGATTTTGAACTTTGTTAGGCTATAGAAGAAATCATCAAATGGTACATGTGCTTTATCGACTGAAAAAATAACCAACATTCGCGTTTTTTGTTGAATGTATTCACTCCAATATTCTGCTAGTTATTGTTTTGGCTGCTGTGTGATAAAAGTATCTTATCCCCTAGTTATTCCAATAAATTTAGGCTTTTTTAAAAGAACATAAGCATATTTAGTATACTAAGTAGGCCACAAAGTGGTACGCGCTTTGGTTTTTATGGCACAGATACCACAGTTTCAATATTTTGATATTCGCTTGCAAAGATACGTCTGCCAGCCTGAACGGGTATCTAAACCCCTGAATATCACTATAAATATACTTTTTCCTACACGATTTTTAGACGTTTTAGACTGATAAGTAAGTCGTTAATTGGTACGCCCCCTATAATCATTTTGAAGCTAATCAACAGTCGCCTTTGTTATATAATATACTAGATGTGCCCGCGAAATACGTTTCATCATAATAATTAACCAAAAAAAATCTGAAGAGGGCCGGACTTATCACTTAGTGATATAAAATATAGCCTATGGCCTATTCTGAGGCCTGCCAAAAATACACAAAAATATTCATAAAAATCGGTCGTGTTGTTTCGGAGGATTTCGTTAACAAGCCTTGTGACACGATATTTCATATATTTACTCTGATTTTTTTTAGCTAATGGACTTGGTTTCTGGGTGATATAGGTATCATAAAATAATAAATTTAGGCTTTTCTGAAAGGTTTTGCGCATATCAAGATAGTTAGGAGCCTACAAATTGATAGGCGCCACAGTTTTCATGTTTGAAAATATCATCTCATTGATTTAATACTATTTTCATTTATATTAGTGTTAGAATGGAATTTTTAATGATCTTATCTTATTTTATGTTCTTTAGGCAATGTGACATATATTCTATTGTTTTAAAGGCTGAATTAATTAGTTTTATTTGAAGATTTTATAACTACTTCTTAAATTGGTTGGGTTATACATCGGCTGCTACTTTTGGCTGCTAACTTCACACCGGTCAAACAATGGGAGGCGTGGTCTATACGTAAACGCGGGGCGCCCCCCGTGCTCAAGTAGTTATAACTTTATAACTACTTGAGCTTGATCTATGCCATCAAAGTCATGAATGCACTGCGCCCGCATGCAATCAGGTCGCTTAGAAATTATCGACGTAAGCGACAAAATAACTATAATGATTAGAAAAAAATGATTCTGTTTGATTGTGAATACTGATGATGTCTAGTAATTTAAGGAACTTTTTAATGAATACCTAATACCGTTTACTAGTAATCCTGAACTTTCTTATTTTTAAGAGGTAATTTAAAAAATAAAAGGTTTAGAAGCGAAATCTTTAAATCGCGTTTCCGGTTCTTGTCGTATCTAGCTCAAGATATAAAAAAACACATATTTGAGTTTCAGATCTGTAAGATCTCTCAGTGACCTATGACATTACATTAAAAATAACCAATATTTTCGATATAGCGTCTCGGTGGTGCCGAAGGTTCGGTCAATTTTTGGCCGAATAACAAAACTGAGGCCGAAACTGGCCGAAACCGAAACCAAATTTTTGCTCGGTCTTAAAATTATGATATTGATCTATAGTATCCAGAATGAGCAAATCCCAAACAATGATTGAAATGTTGTCAATTGAATTGTCTCTATCGAAATTAAACACTCAGATAATGTTTCTTTTATCAATATTTTGAAGGGCAATGCCTTGTTTGATAAAGGCGTGGACGGTGGCCAGCTAGACAATTAGTCCGAATTTGTTTTTGTTTGCACGAGATCGATATAATAAAGAAAAGAGACATTCAGTAAGTGTTCGTACCGGCAATTAGCAGATATAAGCAATTTGACAAGCATAGCAAACATAAGTATCGATATACCAGAAGCTGATGGCAATAAGTGTAGAGCTAAATAACTAAAATAAAAACAAAGTTATTTCTTAACAATATTTATAACAATAGATTAACAATAGAGGCACGATAATCTATTACCGTGATAGAGGTTTAATTAAAGATTTCTTTTCAATAACTACCTTAATACTTTTTAGTAAAGTAATTTCAGCCCTACATTTGCCATCAGATTATTAGTACACCGTAATGTGGTGACGTGTGAGTACAGCCCTGCGAGCATAAAACACTCGATAAACAAAATTTGACAGCTACGATCGACAGACTAGGACAGACTCGACAAAAATTGATCGAAATGATTGATTGAATTGATCGGATAGAACAAATCCAAAAAAAGTTTATTAAACATTTAAATTACAAATGTCACAAAAAATATGACTCATACCTTTTAAGTTGCCGCTCCCATAACCTTCTTACATTAGAGGAACGCCGTAAATTGATGGATGTGTGTCTCCTGCATGATATCTTAAACGGTCGAATAGACAGTCCCGAAATTCTAGATCGAATCTTTCTCAACGTTCCTAAGCGGCGTACAAGACATACACCTTTGTTTAGTGTTCGGTATCATTCCACTAAATACGGAGGAAACGCTGTTTTCTCTAGGGTTGTCGATACTTATAATAAAGAATTTTGTGAAGTTGACATGTTTGCTGTGACCAAGCAATCATTAAAAAAGCATGTTACGAATAAAATATTCGAACGAGTTGCAAAGATTTGACCGACACTGTGAGTAATTATTGTGTAATAAGACACTATAGTCTGGGCACATGTATATATACACAATCACACAATTACTCTATACACGCTGCACATACATATATATATTTTTTTGTTTTGAAAGTTGATAGTTAAGGCGATACACATAGTATACTCACACATACACAATCACACATACACAATCACACATACACAATCACACATTAACTCACCACGTATCATACAAACACTGTTGTATTCCGGATAACTTGTGTTACTTACAAAATTGTAATATGTGGTTAGCTATAATTGGCTTCTTAATATTGTAATATATTAATACATAAGTTTTATAATTATGAGCTGTTGTTAACCCGAATAAATAAATAAATAAATAAATAAATCGATAAATTTGACAGATATTCCTAAGGAGTGAAAAGGACAGATGCTTTTGTCCATGCTCGCAGGGCTGGTGCGCGTTCGGAGCCTTCACGCTAGGTACAACTTTTAGCTCCAACCCCGTTCAATACGTACTGTATTGAACGGGTACATAGACGGTGAAAAACCAGCCAGTACAAGACCTAAGACTGTCAGAACAAGTTACGACCGAATAATCATCAAATTTGATGGTTGAAACACGATTAATGTTTATAGGTGTTAAATTCTTAGATGATTGGATGACGCGACCAGGGGCTCTATTTTTGAATCATTTGTCCGGCATCGAGCGCTTTTCAAGCGTCACCTGTGCTCGATTCCTATTGATGTTCGTTTCTCTTGCGATGAAAATCAATAGAACATTACGACGAAGATCAATATTGTTTTGATTTTCCTCGAAAACAAAACGAAAATAAGTAGAAATCGAACACTGACGAGCGCTCGATGCCGGAAGAATGATGAGCGTTGATCGACGTATAGTCACGCTGTGCGTCTACAAGGTGGCAATAACTGCCAGTGCATGGAGTTTTCAAAGATAGGCAAAGTTTTCGAAGCAGTGTAGCACAACAATTTTGTGAGTTTGATGCGTTATCGTACAGCAAACAAACTAATAGAGATTAGAATGAACAGGCGCCGGGCGCCTATTACGTTGTGCTGTGCTCAACACACCACTTATTAATGTCTTTAGTGGCAAGGGTTTTTATTACAGCACCACTTATTAGCTTAACGTTATAATACGTTATGCTTCACCACATCTACCAAAATTTGACGTATATGTATATACTCTGTTCGCGTCAGAACAACCGAACCAGAACTACACTCCAAGGTACTGAACACGCTCCAGCGATGGGTTTATAGGTAAGTAAATTATTAGGGGGTTATTGTCTAAGGAAGGATCACAAATATCATAAAAAGTGGCACCCATCTTCTTTATCCTCGCTAATAACTACGTCAACACTTGATTCAAATCCACGTGTATTGTCAACGACACCACTTGGACGGCACCATAAGGGTTTCGTAACAAATTGTTCACACCAATGAAGGTAATATTTGTAACTTTGCATTAATAAACAACTGATAACGATAAATGTATAAGCTTAGTATTAGAAGTTCATTGCGGTCGGTGTTGTGGTAACCAAAACAATGTAAGCGACAGCTCGTGGTGTCGTCTTGTAGTGTCGTTGACAATACGTCCAAATCCACATTCGATAGTCGTTAAATGTTTCTATAGGTAATTGGTTAAAAAATAATATGGCAAACTTATTACCACAGTTCATTTGAAAAATATTTGTTATGCATGCTAATTGCCAAGTTAATCATCATTTGTCGAGAAGGCGTCTGGCGTTTGAGCGTTAATTAGAAGGTACGCTCAACAACATTGACAGTTTTCTCCGCTCTAAAGTTTTCTCTAATCAAACCTTAACTCTAATAGGTATTTTAAAGCAAAACTACTATAGCATTAGTGTTTATGTAGTTATTGTGACATTTCTTTAAATTATTTATTCACAAATTACAACATGTGCTTTTAATCCAAGAAGTTCTTAGAGGCTCATTTCTTACCGTTTTGGATAAACTGAAATGCGTTATTTTTTTAAATAATCATAACCAAAACAATACTGTTTTTGTCTCTTCTTGGTCGGTATCTTCATTGCTGAAGGTCCTTGAAGGTTGTCCATTACCTTGTGTGTCAGGAACTTCCATAAAGTCTGAGTCTCGGCCTCTTTCAAGGCGGTTACTATAGGGATACGGGCGCGTGGGTAGTGGAGTCGCAGTGTGGACATTACCTAGCGCGCCCATAAGAGCAGGGAGAACACCGGGGGGTTTTAGTGGGTAGGCCTGGCAGTCTGTCAGGAGACGCTACACGCTCGCCGTCTAGCCAACGGCGGTTACGGTGCGGTTACGCATTTCCCCCGGAAAAAAAAGAAAAAAAGGCGGTCACTATAGGGAGTCCGGTTGAAGTGGCTACTAGGTCGCACCAGCGGATAGGTCATCGTCGGCGAGGTCTTTTGCCTTTCCTACTACAAGCTTGTCAAAGCTGTCATTATTCCTGCGAGCAATGTGACCGAAATAGCCTAGGATCTTTTGGAAACAGATGGCCGACAATCGAGTACCAATACGCAGTTTTTTATTTTATTTATTTATTTAAACTTCCAGTACAATTTGTGTACAGAGGCGGACTTAATGCCAAAGGCATTATCTGCCAGTCAACCTTTGGGTGGTGCAGAGAAAAGGAAGTAGATGTAGTACTTTAATGGTAAAAACAACTGGATAATGGTATATATATAATGCTATATACATAATATACTAATACATAAATATTATAAATAAAATAAACTAATATATATGTGCCTACTATTAATTTACAAAACTATAAAACGAAAATGACATTCGAAATGATATTTCGAAGATAATATGCATATTCTTAATCAACAGGAGTAAAAAGATTCTCATGGTACAGCTTTCGTAATTTCTTTTTAAAACTTAGTTTGCTTGATGACTTTCTGACGTCAAGTGGGAGAACATTCCATAACAGGATTGACTGGATTAAGAAAGAAGAGTGTATGATATCAGATTTGTGGGCGGGGCATTTGAGGAGACCATTAAAGGTAGAACGAAGGGATCTATCATGTGAGGAACATAGGAACTCAAAACTATTGTTAAGATAACTGGGCTTGTTGGGACTATTAAGTAATGAATGGAGTGTAGTCAAAGTTCTCATGTGCCGACGTTGCCGTATAGACAACCATTTCAAACGCAGTTGCTTTATAATAGGCACGTTTGTTTTTTTGGCCGGCCACGGAATGCGGAGCATTCTTTTCCAACACCACCCAACCCTTCCTCCCAACCCTCCAAATTTTCCTCATTTTAATTCCCCATATGTTGAATAGAATGGGCGACAGGATATATCCTTGCCTGACGCCTTTCTGTGGTTTGAAGGAACTCGAGTACACGTCGTTACCTTACCTTACCATAAACTCCCCATTCTGATACAAGTTTGTGATGAGTGATATCAGAAGCTGGGGTACCCTCACATTCAGGATTTGCTTTCTAGTGCCTTGTCCTCTTACGAAACCTGCCGGTTCGCTTGGTATCTGCCACTGAAGGCGATGACTGTAGTCTCCCATTGATGACGTGGAGCATTATCTTGCTGGCGTGGGATATTAGAGCTACGGTGGGATAATTCCCGTATTCTTTTGTTGACCCTTTTTTGTGTATCAATACAGAATCTTTCTAATCAGTGACTAGTTCTCCAGATTTGATTGCAGAGGTCCAGTGATATTGTAACACAACGATCGTTTAAGTTTTTTATTGCTTTTGTATTGTTCAATACAAGTTTCCCTACATAAGCTGTGTGTAGGTAATTACATAACTACTTATGTCTAATTTAGGCATTATACAAATATGCCAAGGACACAATACCATCCTCATAAACACCCAGCATTGATAGCCAGATTCAATAACCAATTTTAACTAGTTAATTGATGAAGGGATATCCGGAGATCAATGAATATTGTGACGCCCCAGGAAGCCAATTAACTTGAGGGTTCGTTGATAAAAATATCTCCACAAATGGGAAGTCGCCCACTATTTTTACTGTGCACTTAATAAAGTATTTTAGGACCATTAAGGCTTGTAATAGTAATGATAGATTCATTTATTATTAAAATGAATCTACTACAACTTATTCTTATAAACTTGAATGGACGATGATAGTGAACTGAGTTTTCTCAACGTTATTTATTCCTACCCCTATTCCTTTTATTCTTTTTTAAAAAAAGTTATTTACAAATTAAGCTGAATCACACAATTGCACTTAATACTGAATTTATTTTAGAAACCATATCAAGAAATCACATAGTGACAAAAGCGAAAAAGAAAAAAATTACAATTGCGAAATAATTTTTATTATGTACCTGTAACCGAAGAAACTTCCATAAAATAAAACTCTTTTGAAATTGCTGTTTTGGAATCTGCATGCCTTTTTGAAATTCGAAGATTTACTGGAGGAAGACTCTGTACTAGGGTCGTCTGCTTAGGTACCTCCGTCTTACCTATTTCTGCCGCAAAGCAGCAGTGCTTGCATTGCTGTGTTCCGGTATGAAGGGTAAGATATGGCACTGAAATTACTGGGTACTGTGACCTTACATCTGGTGTCACAAGTTGGCAACGTACACTGTGGTTCTTGTGGGGGTTGCAGTTTTGCTGCGAATCTCACATGAGCTACATGTATTATAGGCTACTGTTACCACTTACCATCAGGTGGGCAGTTTGCTTGTTTGCCAACTTTCTGCAATAAAAAAAAATGGAAAAATAATGTTGTGGTGGTCGCTTTATTGATTTGTTCAAGTCGTTTTTTTTAACTCCACATACTCGTGGTCCGTGCCTTCTGAATTCTTGGGTACAATATTATGTGATCTATAAAACGCTTACTACTAAGTACTCTTCACTTAATCTAGGGTGAGTTGCGCATTCAAGTTCAAGTCGGTTCATCCTTTCCATTTGATTTTTCAAACTCCGTTAAAAATAAAACTGAAGAATAGTTAAGCGTTGCGATCATCACCATGAACGCAAGTATTCATCACAATCACAATCGTTCCGCACATAACGAGGCGCCATCGTCGCCGTCACAATGGACATACATTAGCAGCATACTCGTATCATAGATGCCATTGTCAAACAGCAAGTAGCAATATAAATGCAACTCGCGCACGCCGCTTCGCAATTGTCGCCAACCATTACCTACCGGTGCGTGGTTCGCAATGATCTGGAACATTCGTATGCTTATTAATCGCCCTGTCAAATGAAATAAGGAGGTACTCGTTGAGGCGACGAGAATGCTGTGTGTGATATCCATTGCATTTTTTGTCTGCTTCTTGTTGAATATGTAAAATATTTAATACAATGGCAACTCTAGTTGGTCTGTGCCGTTTTGCCTTTTGACTATGAGCTGTCACCTAATCTGTGGCTGTCACAGCTCTTCCGTTTCTCATGGCCGTCTCGTGATGTCCACAAAAGTTGTATCAAAATTTATCATAATAATCCTTTGTAAATTGACGAGTATTGTAACCGTTTATTAAGTCAAATAAATGCTGCCGCAATAGGAGAGTGCAAGTGTTATTATTTCTGAGCCGTTGTACGATTCACCCTCTGAGGCCTCATTCCACCAAGCCGTCTGCTACTCATCGTCATCCAGCCATCACCATTTCCTACACTTCTGACGAAAGGTCAGAAAGATTATTCGCTCGTTAGTTTTGGTTTATTTTCGACTCATTTAGTCCATTGGGATTGTCTGCTGGAAACATCGAGAAAACTGTATTTATATCCTCTCGGCGCACGATGTACAACCTGTGTAATGTAATTAATACTAGCCACACACTACTACAAGCGTTATACCTATATAGTTCCTCTCTTGTGAGAATTTAATATTAAGAGTTGTCTTCAAAAAAAATCCTGAACCTGCTGCAGTTTACATATCAAATTTCATTGTATCGTTATTGAATGAAAACTTAAAAGTTTTCATGAAGGAATTTCATTAATCGATCGTTTCTGACGCAACACCGTATTTTAAATATTCATTTAAAAGTTCTGAAAAAAAGTGAATGCACAGAAGAAATTCTATTAAATACAGAATTTCAACTGCTTTCTTTCGTATAAAAAAGTAAAATCCTTAAGTGGCCTCACGACCTCACGAGTACTCTCATGGTAAGTAATGCGACGATTTTCCCTCTACGGGACCCAATTCCGGGATTGAAATGCTCGCAAATAGCGATACACTTATCTATACAAATAAATAAAATTGAAGTGTCTGTTTGTAATGTGAAAATAACAAGTTTTTACTAAATGGGTATGAATGTTTATACGGGTACCAATAACAAAAACACAATTTAATTTTTTTTGTGTCTGTCTGTTTGTTCCCGCTAATCTCCGGAACGGCTGGACTGATTTTGACGGGACTTTCACTAATAGATAGCTAATTATATAAGGTATAACATAGGCTACTTTTTGCCAAGAGTTACTATTTCACGCGGACGAAGTCGCGGGCACAGCTAGATTATCAATAAAATTTTATTATGATATTGATAAACAGTTTCATTAGGATGTCATATCACTGTAATTGATGCTTAAGAGGCTGACGACTCTGAGCTGAGCTCATCGAACCTCACTTAAAACTTTTTTAGCAAAACCTGTTTAATATACCGTAGTAAAAATAATATATGCTACTCTTCAAAATATTTTGGATAATATCCAAAACAAATTTTAATCAAAATTTCTTCCAGAAGAACATCCGTGTTATTAAAATATATAGTTATTAGAATATAGTGATTATAGTTATTAAATAACAAAGGTTATTTTAATGATATCCAGAGGATTAACTCGTTACACTCAATTTGATAATATTGATGTTTCATATTTGAAGTTACTAGTTTCTTTTTAAAAAAAAATATTTTTTTATTTTTTCGCTCAATTTCAATAACGCACCGCGGCCGTAATCCATAGTACACATCTTTTCTCAAGGCCGTTGGCGTTTTGCTCAGCGTCTTAAATGGAAGACCTTTTTAAATATTGGTGAAGTATAGAAATGTTCCGTTTGGAGCTTTCTCTAAGATAGTAGGTACTCACATTTTTACGTTATCATTAAGGTGGTGTGAGGCTAGAGTCGGCAACGCTCAAGTGACCCCTCTATGTCTTTGGTCACAAGCGTACATGTTACGGTCCTATGGTTACGGTAATCATTTTGAACCCTGTAACGCTTGTTTGCCACCAAGATTGTTAAAAGTTATGTAACAAATTAACACAAATAAACAACGGTGATTTGAACACAACCCCACAAACCGCTCTCGGTAATCCACCTACATAAGGGATTTTCTTCTCATTAGGATTCTGTTACGGAAAAGTTAAAGGCCGAGAATTACGGGGCGCGGTTCGTTATATGATGTACCTATACTAAAGATAACCACAAACTAGTATTATTATGTAGCCTGATTCTAAGAATGCGGCGATTAGGTGAGTCACAGCTCACAACTAGCTTGGCCTTTTTTTAACGAGGTGGAATACTGTTACGCACCGTACTTGTCGATAGCTAGTTGACAAGCCTATGTCCCGCACTCAGCAGGAGTCCCTGCTGAGTGCGGGGTGTACCCACTAAACCAACCTATTGTATTTTTTCAATTCATTTCGAGACATGGCACCTCTTTAATTCACTTAAAAGATAAAATTAAAAATATTTTACAAAAAAAAAGCAGATACCGGTAAAAAAAGTAAAATGGATGCCAAATTTTGACTAACTACTAACATTAGTTTTTACATTTATATAGACTTTCCAGGAGATCATCGCATGGCACTGATTTCAATATAAAAATGTGATATTGCATGTCAACTTATATTTTTTGACGTTTTACTTTTTTGAAGTCGCTTTTTATTTTTGCAAAATATTTATTATAATAACTTCTTATTCCGAGGCTATCACTGTTGTGTAAAATGTAATTTTCACATTTTTTGTTTTCCCAAGATATTTCCTTATTGTTATTTCATGTTAATAGTGCACAAAATTAAATCGAAAAACAAATACAATTAGGCCGCGTCGAATTTTTATCACGCTTCGATTATTAGTGTGACTATTCCAACCAACACACATTCACGACTTGTTCCGTTCCCTTAAGCAACGTACTGTGCAACAGATAAACGTAGGTGTTAATTTAATAAAGTGTCAGCTGCTTCTAAGTTCTAATTCACGTTGCGTAAAAAAGAATATTTCTCTCCCTGAATTCTTCAAAAACGGCGCTGTGAGAGGAGAGGCGAATAAATGGATTATTACAACGCTACGTGTTGGTCCCGAATGCTTGCGTAATCGAGTCGGCGTCAACTTTTAATTAAACTCAAAACAATCAGTTATCGATTGCAGGTCACGTGTATGTTCTGAATAGTTTTCTGTCGACAGTGGTAATGCCACTTTCTTGGTCTGAGAAAGTCGCAGAGCAAGTTTTATAATTTCGTAAAAAGTAACAACTTAATACATAAAAATGGGTCGTTTCACTATTAAATATATGATTCGCGCCACACATTTAACCTTTTTAAACGTAAAGGATAAAATAAACTAGAGGTGAGACATTGTGCAATATTTACGTATTTATATTGTCTTTTACTGTTACTTTTACGAAATCGTAAAATGTAAAATTATGTGCAACCGACAATAAGCCTAATAAGAGTTTCACACCTTTCATGGATGGGGTCTGTAGCATTAGTGTATATTTAGAACTTACCTGAAGTGAGGTTCGATTTTGATTATCCTGTCTTCGCCGAAGAGATTTATTCCTTAACCATGTAGTAGCCCTGCTACGCGCTAACCCTATCGCACAAGTTTTAAAGTCAGAGAAAGAAAACCTCTATATCTTCCTCTGTTTAATCACACCTGACCTCCTCCTCCGCCTCCGCAGTACCGACCTCATTCTTTTTAGAGAAATTGAGCAACATTGATATATAGGGGGATAAGATTCAGGGAGGGAGGGACCTTAAATCTCTTCGGCGAAGACAGGATAATCAAGATCGAACTTCACTTCAGGTAAGTTCGTTTGATCATTTAATTATCCTGTCTTCGTCCTCCGAGATTTATTCCTTAACCATGTAGATGTTCAGAGAGTATAAAATCAATGTTGCGACAATAAAAAATAAAACAACATTACAGTAAAACATCAAAACATAATTATTACGTATTTCCATTTTTTTTTTGCGCCATTAGCAAAAATTTCAAAACAACAAAATATTGTGAACAAAAAACTAATCAACCTACAGTATGTTTTCAAATCAAATCAAATCATTTATTGCTTTCATGCGGTAAAATGGTGTTACAAATAGTGTTGTCGCTTAGCACACGACCCAGTGAGGGCACTGCAATATACATTGTTTTTAATTTACAATTTTACAACTTCTTCCTACGTATAATTTTATTGTAATTTTTTATATAATTTTATTGTAATATATCAACATTATTATTATTATTATTATTTTAACATTACTATTATTTTAAGTATATTATTAGTATATTATTTTAAGTACTTAATAATAATTATAATTGTGACAAAGATTCAATAAAATTGGTTTCAGAACTAATACACCGGTCTGTTATAAAAATCAGCAAATACAGCTGATCTTTCCGAACATCTTGCGGTCTTTCTAATTACATCGACGTTGAGGCAAGCACGAGACGCCGCCTGATGTTGATGCGTGTCTCCCTCGCTCCAAATATTGAGATGTCAATGCCACTATCGCACATGATCTGCTTTATCCAGCACCCAATGGGTTGATATGAAGCAGGTCTACGTGGTTTCTTATGTGTGAGGATCAGGTTTGTTCTGAATCTGAGCGAATTGAAGATGATACAGCAATATATCTTAATACCACGATGCTGGACAAATACCGGGATCATCATCATCATCATCACAGCTCACATACCGGGATATTAAAGGATAAAAAAAAGTAAGTTTAAAACCGGTTAAGCTTTGCCAATTGCTAAAGTTTTAATTAAATTTGTAAGTGTTATAATTACTCGATCTTCATATGCTTTATTAATATTTCGTATTTTTGTTAGAGAAATTGTATGCGTCCTTGGTCCAGCTAATAACATGACTAACTTCTTACTATTTTTTTCAAGATTAATTGTATCATTCTCAAATCGTTTAATAGTCTAATACTATAATACCAGGGGGCTACTGCCTAACTAATAACGATCACTTGCTATCGTGACATTAAAACAATAGTTCTACCTAAACTTCAAAATTTCAAAACACAACAGAAATTCCAACAAAAATGTAGTATTTACATTTACAAAATCTGTTGTATTCTTTTTACAAAATTCCCACCATATCTTTAGACTAGAATTATATTATGACCCGGTGTTATGTGATATCGAAGATAACAACATCTAAGGCTGTTTCTGGCACGTCATGAAAGCTTTCCCGGAAAATACACACGCTGGCAGGGAAAGGTGACGGCGCAGATGGTGTACCATCCTGAAAGGAAGTAAGTAGATCTTTCTTGGAGGAAATATCACAATCTCTGTGACACCCAGGGATATGAAAAGTGGATACCATGGTTAAGAGGGCTATAGTTGAACAACGATAATTCCGGTGGCTTAATCAGTAACTATTTTGTTTATCGTTTTAAAAATTAGTGCAAACGGTGTTAAAGCGTAAAAATAAATTTGCGACTAATCTACTGTTTAAACGCGTCAATATAATAGGCAAAGGGATCCATTTTCCATGAAATATACGCGGGACATTTTGCATTACTACAAGATGCAAATAAGTCAATAGATGGTTCACCAAAAAAATGTTTTAATTTTCAAAAGTTGTCGGATACCCAACTGCCACTCTGTGTCGAAGTTCATTTTTCTCGATTCACTGTCAGCTTCTATATTTAACGAGTAACGAATATAAGACGCGAAAATAAATATACCTACTTTTCTCACACCAGTCCCAAATCATTTTAGTAACTTGACTTAAGTGTTGGTATTACACTCTCCCCATTCTATTTATATAGAATATGGCAGTAACACCACTGCGACACTTAAAAGACTACCACAATTAGCTACATTTTTAGCAAATGAAATTAGCCCACAATATACAGCGAGTAGTTCCAGTCAGTTTATATGATTGGTTCGCTCGATGTTGGTCCAGAAACCACCAGTCTTTTCGTTGGCACAAGCTGCACCCTAGCCTTCTGTCGAAGCGTCCGTAAAAAATCCGAAATTGTACTTATGATTTTTTATTCAATTGACTGCCAATGGAATATTGATCTGCCACCAATGGAGATCATCATATTATTATAAAATATCTGTAATTGTAATAAAAACGTCGTAATTGTTAGTATTTCTAAGAAGAGCATTTTTAGTGATTCTGTGTGTAATCACCCATATACCTACTACAGCCGACATGCTGCCGTAGAAAACGTTCAAAGAACCTTATTCGAATTCTGTTCGATTTAAATATATTTTTTATGTGTATAATAAATTTTTGTGGCATGAATCTGGTAATTGTATGTTATTTTATTAGAGTTTAAAATAAAACCTAAAAATGTACAAAGCTTTTCTGGTATTAGACTAGTTTTTTTTAAAATTAATAACTAACCCTAATCGTGTCAGACATTAAATAGTTCTTTTTGCGTTCTCTAGGCACTCTCCAGCAGAGTTTGCTAAACACAACATTTCACAGATATCTTAGTGATAGCAGACCATAAGATCTTAAATGAGTAAGGGCTGGCTGTAATATTTTTGTGAAATAAGTAAATCGCGCGGAACATAGGCTCAACGGGAGTGCTAGAAACTCGTACAAAATATCATGAAAATAAAAGCGTAAACATATGTTTTTTTTTGTGATTTGTAATCGGCAGCAAAAATTAAGCTTCCTTAATATCAATATTAATCACGTATCAGTCTTCGGTCATAAATCGAGTAGCCGTTCTGATATCTTCCATTTTGAAATGAGATACCTACTTCGACTTCGAATTCAGCTTTTTAGATTTAATATATGTAAAGCACACGCTTTTAGGAATAACGAAGATATCATAAACGAATTGTTTTGCTGTCGGGTTACATCTCCTAATAGCTTTTATTTCTAATAAATGATTTAATTCGAGAGAAATTGCTATTCACTCACTTTTTGAAAAAGAACGCCGCGCACGGCTGTATGGATTTTGATAAGGTTCCTCAATAAATGAAATCCTTGACACATTGTCTAATATAAACCTATCGCTAGTGATAGTTCACCACTCATTGACTAAATTAATATTTTAAGCGGCCGGCATGTACTTGCGGCTGCGCGCTCAGGTAGCGCGATTGTTCGATGACCGTTGTGATGCGACGCGACTGGCTGGTGCCTCGGCGGTACCAGCGACAGCGGCGGCGGCGGCGGCGGCGGGGCTGGCTGGCGACAAGCTGGCAGCAGCGGTGCGAACGCGGCTGCTCGCCGTCGATTCGCTTGTTAGTATGACATCTTTGACTGTCTCGGCCCACCGGCTCGATGAGGGTAGAATTGGCCGCTGCTTTGCTGTCGCGTTCGGGACGATGATCCTTTCAAGTTTAAATGACTCTTAGATGAAATTGGTGTCTGTAATAATCTACTGGTCTTCTTGATACTCTAAATAGCAAATAGTCCATTCTTCTGTTTTTAAAAGAGTATGATAATGATTTATCTATCAGGGTAATAATCACGGATCGACGGGTATCCGTTTCTATATAATGAGAAACAGCTAATAATTTACCTGCATCGTTCAACGTAACTACATCTGGAATATTAGGATTTTTCTTTAAAAGACACGATTGTGCCCTTCCCAGTGCTGAAAGTGCTTTACCGAGTTGATTCTGTTGTCTACCTTGAAACCTGGCCGCTACATCGGTTTGTAAGTCATCAGTTATCACCATATTCTTTTGTATGTTAAAGATACTAATAAATATTTAATGGGAATTTAGGCAGCACAAAAAATATTTTTAAATAATTCCGATGAATGCAACGGAAATTTTTAAACAGCGGGGAAAAAAGGACAGCCGCTATATTTTCCATTAAGTACATATTACGAGTATTACTCGTTGAATGCAACGAGAACATAATAACGATATGATCCGAAGAATACAACGGACATAAAAGTAATTCATGATGAATGCAACGGGAATGTAAAAAAGTATTCTTCTGGTTACACATCATTTTCGGCATCATCTGAGTACAAAATGTGCCTCCGGCTTGCCCCTACGTTTTTCCGAATTCAGTTTTTCTTCGTATCTCTTCAACTTCCTTAGCCATCTATCTTCTTCGGATTTACAGTGTTTTCGTTTAGGCAAATAACCGTAAATTTATACTTTTTTTTTTACGTAGGTTACCTACACTCATGCACAAATTGGGATGATGACTGAATTCAAATTTTTACGTCTCGTCATTAAATATTAAAATACCGTGGAAAAAGATGCAGTCCTGTGAAATTAGAATTAAAATCGGCTAAAAAATACATTAGATACAAGCATTTTAAGTTGTTAATTTGAAGGCGATTAGACAGAGATCCGACATCAACCGTGACGTCATAGTTGAGTACGGCCATATAAACTCCATGTAAATTGCCGTTTTGCTAGAAAGAGATGGAGAAAAATCTTTAATACCTTATATCTTGGTTGTTTTTATAGTTATTCGAAAACCGATTTTTTCATTCTGTTTATAATATGAATGAGCTTCTATTAACGCAAAAAAAATTTTTTTAGTCATCTAGCCTATTATATTACTGTTACACTCGTGCGAACGCCGCGCGCGCACGGACAAGAAATGAGGTCGGTACTGCGGAGGCTTGTCAGGTGTGATTAGACAGAGGAAGATATAGTGGTTTTCTTTCTCTGACTTTAAAACTTGTGCGATAGCGTTAGCGCGTAGCGGGGCTACTTTAGTACTATTATTTATTCTGTGGTAGGGCTACTACATGGTTAAGAAATAAATCTCGGAGGACGAAGACAGGATAAACGTCTACGAAAGTTATTTCCGTTTTTAGTGCTACGAATGTTGCTACGAAGCGACGTAGCAAGCGAAGTAGATTATACAGGATTACTTTTTTTCACCCCGAATAATTTAAGGGACGCTTCAGGACACGGTAGTAGAATGATTTAAACATTAATAAAAAAATAGCTCACCTATTTAATTTTATATTAATTTTCTAAAATAGAAAAAGTACTGCAATAGTTTAGTGCAGTGTTTTCTTTAAAAAAATATAAAATGATGCATGAGTCCTGAAACGTCCCTTAAATTATCCGGGGTGATACAAAAGTAACCATGTGTACTAAAAGAAGAACAATCTATACCGATAATTGCTTATAGGGATCCCATGAAGAGTTTAATTAATTAACACATTTTTACAACACGTACATGAAGAGTTTAGTTAATTAACACATTTTTAAAACACGTACACGAAGACTAGTTAATTTACACATATTTACAACAAGTACATGAAGTATTTGGTTAGTTAACACATTTTCACAACACGTGCACGAAGAGTTTAGTTAATTAACACACTTTTACAACACGCCTCATTTTACAGGTTAACCCTGAGATCACCCTTATGTCGCCTGTGATAGCGCGGTTTTCGTAGTGCAAATGTAAAATTCAATTTCAAATCCAATATTGTTTATACAAAATTGATAATTATTAAATCTCTTTTGCATGTCAAGGAAGCTACGCCAATGATTCACAAGTTTACGGCGGGAGACCTAGTGCTGCAAAGAAACAGCAAGGCTGTATTTCTCTCTGCCTGTACACGACGACTTACAGAGTCGTCAATTTGAACTCAACTTCCATTAAAAGATTAGATAGGTAAGTCAATGCACATTATGCGTATTCGCAACATCAGACTTTATTGACGTGTAAAGCTTGACGTGTGGTCGACTAGACACCCTAACAAGGAAATAATGAACCAAAAAATAAAACCTATATACTGTACGGACTTACTCACTCTTTTAGTTTCGTGAAACTATGTTATGAACTCGAAAGAAGTGTACTTTCGATCTCTTCAGCATACTCAACTATTCAGCAGCAATAGCAGTGTAACGAGGTGCTATATTCTAGATATAGTAACTCGTTGCATTCCCACCTAACCTGACTGCATTTCAAATCTTATGTCTTTGACATTCTGTTTTTCCGTCACTCAATTGCGGACATCGAAACGTGAAAAACTAGCGATAGCTAATTAATATAAATTAATATTTTTATCAGCACTTTTATCTATAAATCAGACGAAATAATGTAAGCGGCGGTGTGCAGCGGAGTTAACTCCGGTCCTTACGCGTCTATACCGTCTGTCGTTCTCTGCTGGTTGTGTACCGAAATCTTGGAAAGAGGCCAATGTCCAGCCGGTTCCCAAAAAGGGAGATCGTTCTGATCCGGCTAACTATCGCCCTATAGCCGTCACTTCCATTTTGTGTAAAATCATGGAGAGGATCCTTAATACACAGCTGATCCGTTACCTGGAAGGTCACTCGTTACTTAATGACCGACAGTATGGGTTTCGTCCTAAACGGTCAACAGGTGACCTTCTAGCGTTCCTTTTGCACAAATGGGGTGAATCTATCGATAAGCGCGGCGAATCGGTGGCTATTAGTCTCGACATCGCCAAAGCTTTTGATAGAGTCTGGCACAAGGCTCTTCTTTCCAAGCTTCCGGCATACGGATTACCCGCGCAGTTCTGTACGTGGATTGCCAGCTTCCTCCACGAGCGTAGAATTCGCGTTGTCGTTGACGGCTGCGCTTCGCGGTTCGTGGCAGTGAACGCTGGTGTTCCGCAAGGCTCCGTTCTATCCCCCACATTGTTTCTTCTGCATATCAATGATATGCTTTCCTTGGGAGCTATACATTGCTATGCAGACGACAGTACAGTGCATGGGGGATATCACGGAGCCTCGGGGGCTGCTCGTGGTGATATTGGTAGGGAAAGGCAGAATCTTATAATTGAGCTCAACAGGACGCTGGACCTCGTCTCCGAATGGGGCTCCAACAATCTTGTTGAGTTCAATGCTAAGAAAACACAGGTGTGCGTGTTCTCGGCGAAAAGTTCACCTTTCCTCCCCCTTCCTTCTCTTCAGGGCACAACCCTTCACACACAGAGCAACATCACCTTGCTCGGAATGAACATTCGCTGCGATCTGAACCCCAGAGACTACATCGAATCCGTCATAACTACTGCCTCACGGAAACTCGGTGTCCTGAACAAGGTGCGTAGGTATTTTGCGCCGGACCAACTATGCTTGTTGTATAAAACTCAGGTTAGGTCTTGCGTGGAATATTGCTCGCACCTTTGGGACGGCTCCGCTCAGTACCTCCTCGATGCTCTGGACAGATTGCAGCGTCGCGCTATTCGCATAATTGGCGATGTAGAGGCAACTAACACCCTCGAGCCTCTACAACTTCGTCGTGACATCGCCTCTCTTAGCGCCTTTTACCGAATGTTCCATGGGGAATGCTCTGAGGAGCTCTTTAACCTTATCCCTCCCTCTCCATTCCTTAACAGAAACACGCGTAAGGGCCTTCGGAGTCATCCGTACACTGTGTCCTCCTTTTCACACCGTACCAAGAAATTCCAAGATTCCTTCTTCTGTCGTTCATCCCACACTTGGAATTCTCTACCTGCGCACTTGTTTCCTCCATCCTACAACATGGGTTCCTTCAAAAGAGGCGTGAAAAAGCATCTTTTGGGCCGGCAAGGGGCGGGCAGGTAGGAGAGTGGATGTCGTCCCTACTCTATCTGTCAACTCATTTGGGCCTCTTTCACCGCTTAACATCAGGCGGGAGGAGGTCATTTGCCGGGCCATCCATAAAAAAAAAAAAAAAAAAAAAAAAAGGAATATCAATAAAATCCAAAGGCACTTATGTAAAAGTCTTCTATTATGTTGGTAAGTTTTTATAACATATTTGTGATCCATAGCTTATAATAGTCTGTATATCTGTTTCAGAGTGCCTTTTTCCTTATTATTATAATATTTGTAACGATTGGAGAATATATATATATATATATATATATATATATATATATATCAGTGACACAACTCTGGTGCTTCATTTGGCTGACCTCCCTAACCACTGCGTCACCCGCAGCTCACTACGTTACAGCAGTAGGGCTCATTAACAGAGGAAGACTCAATATAAGAGTCGTCTACGCGGGTATATCCTTGAAGGCCTCTCGCCTATGTCCGACAATGGGAGTCTCTTGGCTGAAATTATAAATTTAGCTACCGACTTCTATATGGCAAATATAACCGCGTATGTCAACTTTAGGCCTCCTTTTCATAAAAACTGCATTTCGACAATAAAGTTATTAATACATTCGTTCATTCTTAATGCTGTATAAAAAAGAATTCTTAGTAATAGTAACACGAGTGACTTGACCGTTCCAATTCATTCATAATATGTAATTAAGTGATTACTGTCCACAAATAAATACTAGTATGAATGAATCGGAAACAATGTACTCGATAAAACCGCAAACTTATACGATGATGTCTTTGCATTTACATGAGTACCTATCTATGGTAACGTTTTATAATTTACTAGCTTTTGCCCGCGACTACGTCCGCGTGGAAATTCATTTTTATTGAGCCCTTTACAAATTCCCCCCACCCCCACCCTTTTTACACCTTTAAGGAATGATTTCGAGGATAAAAACTATTTTTTTATTTTATTTTATTTTATTTTATTTTATTATCTTTGGAAAGCTTACAGCATTATTTACAAAATAGTTGACATAAATAGTTATCGAAATGCCAATTACAAGCTTCCACATAATATAGAAGTCATTTATGAGTTTCTTTAAATTACATTAATTAACACATTATTTATTATATGTTAATTGGAGTACTCTCTTGCAGCTATTTTTTTTTATTTGATGCACATTATAACAGAAAAGATCAATGCAGCAATCATGACGATACAATTGATTAAGAGATTTACAGGATCTTATTATAAAACTATTAGTTCTATTATTAGTGCGAGTGAACGGTATATGAAGCAATGCATATCTTTGGCGTAAATTCAGAGAGGGAACTTTTAATTCTATTTTACTAAGAAGATCCGGACAGTCAATTTTACTTTGAGCTATTTTTAAAAAGAACTGAACTTCTATTCTTTATCCTTCCCCACAACCCAAACTATCTCCATGCCAAATTTTATTTAATCGGTTCAGCGGTTATTGTTTCCCCATACAAACTTCCACCCCCATTTTATCCCCCTTAAGGGGTGATTTCTGCGATAAAAGCTATCCTATGTCCGTCTCCTGGTTCTAAACTACCTCTTCACCAATTTTCAGCCAAATCGGTTCAGCTGATCGACGCTCCAACAAACAAATAAATTAAAATGTTTAAAATTAAAGTTCATATAATTTAAAAACTGTACTGGAGCTCTGGCTAAACTCACCACTTAACATCCTGCACCGGCTATAACCGCCTGGTGATTCTACTCAGAGGGCAGGACACTCCCGTGGTGATGCCTCTCTGATAGAAATCCACCAGGTTTGGTTTGCCAAACGAAACTTGAGGACCCACCAAAGTTCTCGCCTTCTTCTAATAATACAATTATAGTGAAGCTGTACAGCCTTCTGCGGCTAACAGAATAGGTCCCTAAAAAAACCTACCTCCTAAGCCAGAGTTACATAATTATTTTTTTAATTATTTAAATTGCAATAAATATAATATGTGTAAATGTATAATGTGAACTGACACATCTAATGTTGTAATGGAAGTTGAGCTCAAACTTTTGCTTTTAAGTCAGTTTCCAATTGACGACTCTGCAACAATACAGGGAGAAAAAAATAACCTTAGCTGGTTTTCTTGCTGGTTCGTGCTAATCTCAGGACCTACTGGTTCGAATTAAAAAAAATATTTTTGTGTTGAAAAGTCCATTAATTGAGGAAAGCTATAGGTTATATAACATTACCATGTTGTTATTTTCCCACATTCACGCGAACGAAGTCGAGGGCACAACTAGTTACATACATAATAGAGCGCCTTTTTAGAGACTTCTTTGTCTCGTTTATATACTATAGTCGTAAGTAGCAAAAAATCAAAACAAACGTGATATTAAAAAAGTCTGATTGTGTTACAACAATGGAAAACTATCTGTCGTTGAAATCTACGAAATCATCAACACAGAAGTTTGTTATTTTGGTGATATTTGGGATTTTTCTACATAGTTACCTATTATGCCAAGCCATTTTTGACGCACAGCTTGGCCTTCATCTCAACTTATGATAAGTGACGATAAGGCCGATTCAACCGAAAGGGCTAAATTGTGTAATTTTGAAGTCGGAAATCCAAGGTCGCTGTAGCTGTAACACCGAGGCAGGTCTACCATGGAACTCGGAAGCAATCAACAGGCCTTGCCTTGTTCTCCAACGTGTATTTTAATTAAATAGGGTCGAATTAGTCAAGTTTCGGGATTCGGGATGTCTGTCTTCATTAGCGTTCGTATGCTAAACTTGTATTGGATGAGCCAATTGCGCTATAATAATCTTAGGTAAGTACTTGATGTCGTATCATTTATTTATTTTTTAATATTATAATAATTTGTTTACGAAGAAAATTTTAGGGTCAAGTCATTTTAGGGTATCTCAAAAGGCAAAAAAGGGCCGAGTGCGAGTTGAACTCGCCCACCGAGGGTTCCGTATACAGGTTAATTTTCAAGTCAGTGCAATTGAAAATTGGACGAACTTACCTAAGTGAAGTCCAATTGTAATTTTATGAATGTGGATCTGAAATATAATAAGCAAACTAAACAATTTTTACTATGGGACCAACCTTGAAATCGCGAAAAAAAAGTTCCTTCCATAATTTTCCGTAAATTACCTTTTGTTTTTTTTTATTTATTTATTTTCAATGATATTGTTAATATTTGACGTGATTATATCGCATAATAATAATTACATTAAAATAATTAAAATGAATAATTATAATAACATTATTTATTTAAAATACTTAATTGTTATCTAATGCATGTATTTTAGTTGTAAATGTTATATTGATTTGATTTTTTTTATTAATTAATTTGACAATGTATAATGGAAAATTAATAATTGTATAACATGTATATTTTTAGCTGACTACACTATTGAATTGGGATTTATCATGTAACGATGGTGTAACTGTTTTGAATAAAATAAATAAATTAAAAAACATCCACTGAACTAAATGTATTGAACAGCTGATTTTTTCACGATGTTATAATTGGCCCCATAGTAAATGTTGTTCCTCCTCCTCCTAAAGATGAAGGAAAACATCGCGAGTAAACCTGCATACACCTGCGAAGTAATCCAAAGGTGTATGTGAAGTCAACCAATCTGCATTGGGTCAGCGTGGTTCGACTAAGGCCTAATCGCCCTACCATAACTGGTTAGGGTAGGCTAGTGCCCCTCGGTGGGGACGTATATAAGCTGTGATGATGTTGATGAAATGTTGTTTGCTTGTCTGAACAGGTACACAAATTTTGGCTCCCGCTTGAAAAGTAACCCTGTATGTCCAAACTATGTGCAGCCGGTTTCAAAAGTAGATAATTATTTTCGTACTATGTCACAACAACTATTCCATTATTTTAGTGTGGTTACACCTATATTGCATTATTAATAGTGGGTGTGACATGGTACTAAAATGCTTGTCTATTTTTGAAGCCGGCTGTACAAATTTACGGTTTTAAGTATTTTTTTAACATGACCTTACTTCTTGGCAAATTTCATATCCAGGTCAACAGGAAGGTACCCTACAGATTTCGATTCCCTTATGAAATCGCAAAATTGGCGAAAATATACGTCATGTTTCATAATTATCTTTTGATAGCGGGGACTTACAGATTTTTCACAAATGAAAGACCGTAGACCCCGATTTGATACTTAGTTTGAAATCTTAGCGTTCCAGAGAGAAGGGTCTTAACAGTCAGACAAACAACGAAATGATGCTATAGGGTTGCGGAACCCTAAAAAACTATAAATATGCGCACCAACTTTTATTTTAATTTTACTACAGTCTCGAACCTCCTTACGTACAAATGTTATTGTTATATAGACCGGTACGGTACAACACGCCTTTGTAGTTGAGGTTTACATAAAAACAATGGGTCCTCCGTTTTTGGACCGGCTTGCCCATTGCTCGTTTCCTTTACGGTTATGGCATTGGCCACCATATACTCGCGCCCAGTCATGGTGGAGCTAAATTTTATGTTGCTATTTGTTTTTCGCATAAATACATGTAGGGATTATCTATATTAGTTATTGCGCGTTTGTGTAATCAAGTTTGCTCTTAAAGGGTCGACGATAATTTTTGCCATACGTAACTATTACAAATAGGGGATCAAATCAAATATGTCGTTACATACTTTTTTAAGGTGACAATATGATATTTAGACACGGAGCAGAGTTAATCTATTAAGATAATCTATTGTAGAATATACCCGTCTTAAAAAACATACCCGATGCACTGAAGTGCGGTAAGCCATTACTATACTTTTTGTAGTCTTCAAAAATACGTATAGGTTGGTAGGTACCTGACTTATTCTCTATATAATAAAGACAATATAGAATGAATATCAAAACAGGGGGCTTAGACAAGTGGCAATTGTTTCATAGCGAAACGATAACTAAATTCGTCATCGTTTCAGAGATAACGAAAAGAAATTCCTAGCCAACGTAAGGATTGGCGATCGCTCTGTCGAATTGTTAGAAAGTGTCGTTTATTCTGTAAGAAAATAATATATAAGTACTTATGTACTGGTTATGTATCTTCAAAACTGAGTAGCTTCAAATCTGAAAAGTGGAAAAGAAATGGTAAAATAAATGAATAAAATTAATATTTTCATTTTATTTTAATAAAAAATGAGTTGTTTTGAATAGTATATGATCCATATACTATTCAAAACACTTTCATAATGAAAGTTACGAAAAAACAATCCGCCACTTCATCGAATTGTTGAGAATGAATTTGTCTACCAACTTACATATTAATGACTGATCGATTTGCCGCGTTATTTAGCGATCGCATACCTATGTCAATATATTGTTTTTATCCAACTTCTTTATCGTTTATGAATTGTCACTTTGTTTAGGCCCCCTGGATAATGAATGTAAAAAACGTGAAAATTACGTTGCTTTTATACTTAACGTTATAAATGGTATTAATATAGTACCTATTATGAAATATAATCATTGGTGTAATAACTATTGCTCAATATTTAGTGTTTTCTAATATTTTTAGCTTTTTTTAGGGTTCCGTACCTCAAAAGGAAGCAATGGAAGTCTAATAGGATCACTTCGATGTCCGTCCATCCGTGCGTCTGTCTGTTAAGATTCTTTTTCTAGGGAAATCGTAAAAATATCAAACTGAAATGTATATAAAATATTCGGGTCTACGGGACCTTTTTGCTGTATAAAAATCTAACTTGTAATATATTTTCACATATTTTGCGATTTTACAAGAGACAAACCCTAAGGTACTTCCCGTTGACCAGAAACATGAAATTTGGCAAAGCGAGGTCAGGTTTATGGTTTTCATGTCTTTTCCTTAACATATGCTGTAAGACCTTTTTTTTATTTAATAATTTAACACACCACAGACTCGTGGTCCGTGCTCTTTTTAACCAACTTCGAAGAAAAAAGGAGGTTACTCAATTCGACCGTATATATGCTTATTTTTTTTTATATGTTTGTTCGCGGACAACTTCGTCGTTTATGAACCGATTTTAAGGATTCTTTTTGTATTCGATAGAGGATACTCCAAGGGTGGTCCCATGGTCACCAAAGTTAGGATCTGATAATGGAATCCCATAAAAATCGAGGAAAACCATTTAATTTTTACGTGTGTCCAACGGGTTTTGTGTATATGTTACGCGATTACTCCGCCAATTGTTGTCCGATTTTCAAAATTCTTTTTGTATTCGATACAGTATACTCCTGGGATGGTCTCAAGGTCAGGACCAAAGTCAGGATCTGATGATGGGATCCCATAAAAAGTTAAAAATAAAAAATATTTTACAAAAAATAAGAACCGACTTCAAAAACACTGAAAAGTTAAAAATAATATATGAATAGGTACAGACAACATCACACTTCTATATTGAAGTCAGTGACAAATTTTAAGACTTTCTAGGAGATCATCGTTTGGCACCGACTTCAATATAGAAGTGTGATGTTGTCTGTACCTATTCATATATTATTTTTAACATTTCAGTGTTTTTGAAGTCGGTTTTTATTTTTTGTAAAATATTTCTTCATGTAATCTTCTCGTTTTGATCTATTTTAAGTTATTAATTATTATATTAAGACTTAAGAGTAGCTGTAAGACCTTGCTTCTTACCAAATTTCATGATTCTAGGTCAACGGGAAGGACTCTATCCGTCTTATTACAAAAAATGGTCTAAACCAGTCCTGGTTTAAGTTTAAACCAAGACTAAGTTGGCGCGGTCTCTATCTATGTCTATTAACACAAGTAAAAGCGCACTAGGTTTAAACCAAGACTAACTTTAGACCAGCGGTCGTACCGCCTAATTTTTTTTATTATTAAATAACAGAATCAACAGCACTTAAAGAAAATATTATTACAATTTACATTATAACCTAATGCCAATTATAGATTCTCACTTTGTACGTATGACAGTTAATGTCGTGAGGTATATGTTACAAAAGTTTAATTAATAATATACAGAAAAAAAAGAATTCAAAATACAATACTAACAAATCAACAAATTTATAGTATTTAATAATAATAACAATGAATTGCTAATTATACATAATAATGATTCTATTCAAATAAATAATTTGAGCAATTACACAAAAAAGAGAAAAAAAAACAAAGAATAAGGAGCAGGGTACGCATTTGTGTGTATATAATGTGTGTGTGTGTGTGTGTGTGTGCGTGTGTATATGCGTGTATATGTTTGCGTGTATATGTGTGTGTGTGTGAGTGCGCGCACGCGCACTCGGATGGTGCATGAAGTGCATGTAAGGCGTTTGCCAGCTAAGTGTTAGTGTTAGTTAGTGACGTGATGATGAGTTTTTTGAAACTGCCTTTTGAGTTATGAAAAATGTCGTGAAATGAGAAATTACTGTTATAACTGTTGAGTATGCGGGGAATGACAGAGTTCTGGGCGTAGTTGGTGTGACTTAAGGGAACATGGAATAATTTTTTATGTCTAGTGCGTGTACCGGGTGCTCTTATACAGAGACAGTGAGAAGCTAGTTCGGGGCAATCTACTTTGTTATTGCAGATGTCATGCAAGAATAACATCTGCAACAATATACGTCTATCTTTTAGCGGCATTAGTTTGTGATGTTTACACGACTCCTCATATGCACTTTTTCCATGCTGAGCACGATAATTTAAGGTTTTAACAAATTTTATTTGTATTTTTTCAATATCTTGTACATAAACTATACCTATACTTTGGATTCCAGATGTTACTACAGTACTCTAACACACTACGTACATATGAATAATAAAGCATTTTAATGCATTCAGTGTCGGCAAACGGCCGGCTGACACGTAAGACAAACCCCAAGTTCTTATATGCCCTTGCAACCATTGCCGTGACATGATCAGACATTGACATTTTGCTATCAAAAACTACACCAAGATCTTTAGCAACATTTACACGTTGCAAAGTCACATTATCTAAGCTATACTTATAATCTATTTTGTGTATCTTGCGAGTAAAACTAATTTGCATACATTTTGTGACATTAACCCCAATATGATTTTCTCGATAATAGTTGTAAAGCTTATTTAAATCATTATGTAGTTTCTGTGCATCAGAGTTTGTCTTTATGGGCGCGTAAATTTTAGTATCGTCTGCATACATAAGAAACTTTGCAAATTGGAAACCGTTAGGCACATCGTACAAATACGCCGCGTATAGTAAGGGTCCCAGAATTGATCCTTGCGGGATCCCGGATATAACATCTCCGATCTCAGAACGACATCCTGCACACCACATATTGGGAACGATTGCGAAGGTAAGACTCTGTCCACCGGAGAAGATTTCCACGAATTCCAAGTGCTTGGAGCTTTCGTAGGAGAATAATATGATCAACACGGTCGAAGGCCTTTTCAAAATCAGTGTATATGACATCAATCTGAGAACCACCATCCATACCGCTCAGAACGTCATTAGTAAAAACAGCCAGATTAGTAGTCGTAGAGCGTCCTCGCACAAAACCGTGTTGTTGTGACGGAATGTGGCGGATAATAAATGGATATATATGTCTATGTACTATTCTCTCTATTATTTTACTCAGCACATTGAGAATTGATATCGGTCTGTAGTTCTCGATTGCTGTTTTGGTCCCCTTTTTATGTACTGGTACTATGTTAGCTATCTTCCAAATTTTTGGAACGTACCCTTCAAATCGATCAATTCAAAGCGAATTCAAAGCGATCACTCGCTATCGTTATCGTGAATTTAGAGCAATAATTTTAATATCACAGGTGACATTTGAACTTTTGTATAATGTCACGAAAGCGATAGCGAGTGATCGCTATGAGTTAGGCGGTAGCCCCCCAGATTTTGTGTTAGGACCGTATAGGTTTTGATTCCCCTGTGAAATCACAAAACATGCAACATAAACGATTGAGTACTTATATCTTTTGACTGCGTTGACTTACAAGTTTAATTTTTTCACACCTGAAAGGTCTCGTAGACCCAAGTTGATATAAATTTCAGATTTTGATATATAACGCGTTTTCGAGAAAAAGGATATTGACAGACAGAGGGACAGACAGGTAGATGGACGACGAAGTGACTCCATTGTGGATCCTTTTTTCCTTTAAGGTAAGGAACCCTAAAAAGTGCTTTAAATATTAAAACATACCAAATATTGAGCAATAATTATGACACCCGTAACTAGATTTAACCATATAACGTTATCTAAAAAAGCGACGTAATTTTCACGCTTTTAATATTCATTATCGCATTTTCCGAGAATACGTTAGCTACGAGTATATAGCTTCCAACCTACACGTATTACATCAAAAAGTAGAAGTAGTTTAACCGCAGTTTAGGGCAGTTTTATTAAGACGGGATATTCTGCAATATTTTTTCAGAAACTAAATAAAAAAAAAACATTTTACAAAAATACTTTATCTTAATCGCGCATATGGTGTCTGTCTTTCGTAGCCTATAGATTTTTTAGCCAACTTGAAATATACCAAACAAAAAAATTAACATTTCTTACCCGGAAATCCGTTTTGTGTCATTGACCTACCTATATTCAAATTCAAATTCAAAAATCTTTATTCAACATAGGCCTTTACAGACACTTATTGACGTCAAAACAAAGCAAAACAATCTAATTTAATGAAATCATATTAACCTTGTATGTGCATACATCTTGAATATACTCAAGATGTCTGCAAATACAAGTAGGAATGAAAAAAAAAAAAGTTGACTCTACACCTGTTCGGAAATTGGGAGAGCCTTCTCGAGAAGAACAGGCAAGAAACTCGAAAGGTCAAAATTTTTTGTCTCCTCTTTTAAATCGCCATTTACAATTTTGATTTTGTTACAGGGTCGTCAATTGGAAGCTGACCTCAATGCAAAAGTTTGAGCTCAACTTCCATTACAAGAAGACATGTGTTAATTCACATTATATAAGCTATATATTTCTGAGAGAAGTGATATAATTGATGCTACAAGAAAACATCAATTACTGAACAGAGAAAATTTCAGTGCCCGTGTTATTATATAAAAGTTAGTTGAACAAAGCTTAGCCTTTTAGTCCCTTGTCATAGTGATGTCCAGTTGATTATGACAAACTATTTCACTACAATACCTACGAGACAAGTTAACTGTGACATCATTATCAGTTATCAGAGGGCGTTGAGTACCAGGGCGGTATAAGCTTGCAGCAGTCCTGCGGAATACGCTAGCGGTGCGCCCGTGTCGCAACTCGCGCCAGCCGGGGTGGCTTTATCGTGCGTTCGTAGCTTCAAACGAGTTAAAAAACAAAGTTGAAAAAGTTTTTCTGTGCAAAAAGTTTTCACAAAATTTGTTTGTATGCGCTGTGGATAGATTAGGTGAGTAATATTGCGCTTTTGAAAGTAAATACGCATTTTTAAAATATGTTTTACGACTAGCTGTGAGTACAGTAGGTACTATTCCCGAGGGATTGTTGAAATATTAGCCCATGAGTTAGTTTTCGCGTTATGGAATAACAAACGTATAACTTATTCAGAGTTTTGTTTATTTATTTCTTATATTTTGGTATAAATAATAGGTACTATTATTTATACGTATAACTTTATTGAAATTACAACAAAAAATATTTTAAAAAATATAATCATTTGAAATAAACAAACTATACTGTCGGTAATTAGGGTTGCATGCAGGATGCAGGTAAGCCCTGAGACCGACAATTCGTGGCGTTTAGAGAATAACGCCTTCTGCGTCAATTCCTATTCATATTTTAAAAAATTAACTTCATCTTCCAGGGCTCTATGTTATTTTTCTATTACTATTATAATAAATTATTATTAACAAAATTTTTATACAAAATTATAAGGAGAAATATACTCATCTTTCATTTACATACTTTATGTTGTATCAGCGATCATTCTAAAAATACTGACGATATCTGGGAGATTTATTCAATGAAATGACGAGAATTCAAAATCAATTCACTGAAACACTGCACAGAAATTGTCTGTATTTTTAGAACAGTGGCTTATACAACATGAAGTAAATATAAATAAAATATCCTTAGATAAATTTGATGAGTGTATTAAACGTTCAAATTGATAGCCCAATGAATGCCGCAATTTATAGACGAAAGAACTCAAATTATAAACAGCGTTTCTGACCGCGTCATTTTATTTGCTCGAGCTGCGTAGGTAAAGGTTGAACCATATTATTTACCTACGTAAGTCTCGGAACGGAAAACATAGCAAAAGCACGGTAATAGTATATATTACCGTGGTAAAAGTGGCATATATATGAACATTCCACTCGTTCTACAGGTATGAGTAACTCCGCAAACCTTTACTTAATTTTTCCAAGTAAATTATATTTCACTGAAGTACACTTGTTTTTCATTTAGACTAGTTAAAAAAACACAAAATACAACAAGTCGGTGCGAATGTTTCCTTGCGGAAGAATTTTTTATTTATTTATTGCTTTTATTTTTGCTTTGAAAATTGGCGACAGCAATCCCACAGTAATAATGGCGTATTAGATTACAACTGTTTTATCAGTTTCGTAGCTCTATGTAACATTTTCCTGTGAAAATAAGGAATTATTCATAAAAATCTTTCGGAACTCGTAATCTGCATATAATAATGTCTTGTAATGAAAAGCGTCGGAATGATACTTTCATTTCAAAAAATTTATAGTAATAAAAACTTTTTTAACAAGCTTCTATTTTAATGCTCTTAATAAGGGAATAAACATTGTTATTATGGCGACAAACTTAGGTAAGATAGTGGTAGCTAGCCAGTCGGGCTCAGAAGCCCTACCACCAACCAAACCGAGCAGAAAAATTTCTGCCCCCAGTGGGAATCGAACCCCGGACCTCCCGATCAACCACTAGACCACGAAGGTGCTTAAAACATACAAGGTGTGTGCATACAAGGATTAAATAATTAGTTAATTAGATTCATGTTTGAAGATTTTTAATGTTTTGTTTGATGTCAATAAGTGCCTGTAAAGGTCTATATTGAATAATAAAGATTTTTGAGTTTGAGTTTGATAAATAAAAGCTCCACAAATAGCATCGGGTTCAACTGCTGCAAGTATATTGTTTCCACAAAATAAGCCTTCATATCAGCTGATGGATGAGTATTGAGTGTCACCTAGATTTTAAATCCAAAATAAAAGTTATTCTCCCTTATCTATTATAATTCATATTCTTATTTGACTACAGTAATATCGATGTACACACGACACCTAATCAGACTGCATATTAACCATAAGATCGCCCTTATGTCGCTCGTAAAAACGAGGGTTTAGTAGCGCAATAGTAAACGTGATATGTTGTTTACTGTACTTAACTGCCTAATTGTTATATAAAAACAATTTTCTAGTCTAGTAATTAGCCATGCTTCAGTTAGTCAGGCCACGGTAACTATTACTATCTTTCTTAGTCAAATCGTTTCGTAGTCAAAATTCTATATCTCTACGCGTTCCTGTGAAAAAGGTCTTGAAATACAGATAGAATGACAGATCGACAACGAAGTTTGGAACCCTAAAAATAAATAAATAAAATTAAATTGCACTTATTCCAAAAGCACTTTACAAAACAATTTAAAAAAAATTAGATTTCAATACCTATATATGATTTAAGATTTATTATGTACATACTCGTACATGTATCAATATACTGAAAATCAAATCCTTCTTCATCAAACATCTACAAGCACTTATTGACGTCAAAAACAATTAAAACATTTTAACTAGTAGACCATTTTCATCATTTAAAGTTTTATGTACATATCCCAAACATAATCTGCAAATACAAGAAGAAAAAAAAGTTGACTCTACACTTGTTCAGAAAATGGGAGAGCCTTCTCGATAAGAACAAGTAAGAAGTTCGAAAGGACTATTTTGGTCTCCTCTTTAAATCGCAATTTACAGAATTGATTGTTATTGTAAGTAAAAAATTAACAAATGGTATAATTACAAAGGACGTAAAAAAAAATAAAAACATTGTACAATATGATGTTGATACGAAACATGACATAATGATAACTTGAGTTTAGTCCCGTATCGTGTGATCACTCAAACAATCAATTACTTTCTAATCATTTTTAAATTTCCTCAAGAACGAGCCATTACTTTTATGAATCCTTATAGTAAGCACATAAGAGCGGTAAGATTATTTGTATTTCTTGTGTTCATAAAATAAGTATATGTTTACATATTACAATTAGGTACATACATACCATTATTGTAATTTTATTTACAATCATTTAGTATTCATACACTAATTATGCTTAGATAATATTGTAGACTAAGAGCCAGCAATGGACTTCCAGTTGTCATTTCAAAATTGTTATACTATGACCAAATTGATTCATAATTCCTACCCTCTTTAAAATTCTCAGGTAGCTTACCCCGGCCAGAAATGACTATTATTGTTGACCACGTGCTGGATGCGGGAGACGCAGGACCGATCGGTTTGGAGATCCCTGGGGGAGGTCTATGTCCAGCAGTGGGCGTCTCTTGGCTGAAATGATGATGATGATGATGACGTGCTATAGATTACCTGAGTAACTTTGATTTTAATTTATTCATGACTTTTGAAATGACAACTGTAAATCCGTTACTGGCTCTTCCTCTATTGGTACAAAGGTACAAATGTCAAAAGGAAAAATTAGGAATTTGTGAAGCATTCCACAAATGAAATTCAAATAAAGAAAATCCCCGACACTTCAAAGAGGTATTGAAAGTGAATACCGAATTTAAGACCAGCACAATACCAATTTCATTGACAATAGCCATTGGACTTTGACCTCGTCGAAATCAAATGTATGTCGTTTTGATTCTTTGTACAAGTAACAAGTTAAGTGTATATTCTATCAGAGATATTTGTAATTTGTATGGGATTGCGAATCACCTTTTTCGTCCCGTTTATCTTAGGTTTTATCTAAATCAATCCAGTTTGCTCACTGGTATAGCCTATAATAGAGTAATTAATTCTAGATACCAACTATTACCTCTGCTAATTATTTTTTTAATTATGTTGCAATATAATGGCCTTATTATTTTAATTTTTTTATTTACTGATTTTTTATGACTGTCTCTCGTATTTGCATAATCTTAATTATATTTAAAATGTATGACAAGGATCGACATTCAAATACTATTTTCGTGTGTTCTAGTTAAATAATTAGTGTTGTTTTTTTACATTAATAAGTACCTACCTGTCGATGAAAAATAACGTTTTTTGAATAAGAATAAGATCTATTAATTTCTCTAAAGGTAAGTATTATTATGAATAATACCTACCTTTTAATTTGTTAATGAAGGCTTTTGGAGCAATTGTCCTCTATCTAGTTGGGAGGCTCATAAAAATAGCTGGCTAATAAAAGTAATTATTTAAATCATGGCAAATTGAGTCAATAAAAATAATTAAACACTAACAAAAGAAAATAAGTAGGTATCATATTTCGGAGAATTCTATTTCTTAAAAAACTCTCGTAAGCTAAAGTAACATTAAAAATATTAATTCTGAAGGAAATTAATAGACTTCAACTGTCTTAACGACTTTAAAATGTAATTATTAATACATGAAACATTTCCCAAGAAAGATTCACAAAACTTGAGACTGCCCAATCCTTGATTGCAGATGTTATTAATAATTCTGTATCTTTCTTCGTCTTGTACACTTTTTGTTACGCATTCAAGGTTACTTTTGAATCAGGAGGCAAAAATTATTTCTATTTGCTATTAAATACAATGTGACGGATATTATTAATATAAAAATGCACAAGATTCCAAATGCAATAAAGCGCACGAAAAAATCTTGCATTTCATGTTATTATTAATTTATTAAAGTATATTACTAAAATGATCAATTACAGTATAAGTATTTAGTTTTATCCACGAGCCAAAGCAAAATTTTCAAGTCCCACTAAGTTTCGAAAACCATAAAATTCGTGTTTACTTATTTTTGAATATTTGCTGAAAAACACAGTTTCTTAATTCTAGGTTCAAAATTAGCGAAGTTGCATATAAGCACCCATTCCTTAGATTTTCGTAAGTAGAATACAGTTAGTAAAATAAAAAAATATTTCTTTGTATTTAGGTAAGTATAAACGTAATACCAATTTCATGCGTTTTGAACTTATAATCTACGCTGAGTGAAGTAAGTCATTAGACGTCTTAGCATTACACGTTTTTGGCCTACCATTTACTTATTTATTCCTAGTTTAAGCGTCCAGGAATAAATAGACTGTTACTAACTTTATGAACTATAGAACTTTGGCTGCTCAACCGAGTACCAGGTGGAAAGAGGTCATCTGAAATTTCCTGAAATGCACAGTAACTAGCCACGCGCTCATTATTCTTCCAGTCCACAAAAAGTCTCTAAACATGAAGTAGCGTAATAAAATGTACTTGAGGAGCTGTGCAACCTCCTTGAGCCACGAACTTGCCACTCGACCCCCCATAATCCAACGCTACGAGTAGTCCTTGCAAAGGAAGGTCACTAAGAGACGTTATTAGGAAATGTATGTCTTCGCTTTTACGAAGCTTTAAGTGGCCAAAACAATATATGCAATAGTGGCACTTGAAAACATTTGTACAACTACTTCTAATAAAATAGTAAAACTGTGAAATATAAAAGTACTTTAATGAGCCTAAGATAGCAACACTGGGGTAACGCTTGCGCGTTGCCTGCCCATTAAAAACTTTTTTATTCCCTTCTTGAAGAACCCCGTCCTGTAGTCTCTTGAGAAAACCATTCCAGGGACATCATTCCACATCCTGAGACGCAAAAGGAAATTCCTTCGAAAACGTACAAGTACGGGGCCATTTTGTTTCCGGGGTATGAGAGTAAATTCTCTGCCGATAGCAATCTGTGCAATGGTATGGAAAGTGGCCGTAGGCATTATGTTAAACAGCTTCTCAAAACATATCCGATTATACAAGCAGTAGAACATACACAGAGAGACAAAATCTCTTCTGAGACTGAGGGGATTCAATACCGTTTGTGAGTATGGGATCGTCGACAAGTCTCCTAGCTCGTTTTTGTGCCTCATCAAAAGGTGCAAGCTGATATAAAGGTGCTCTCGACCATAGATGGTGTCAATATTCCATGTGGATTCTGACTTGCGACTTGAAAAGCGACAGACTTTGACCTGTTGAGAAATATCGCCTGGTTCTAGATTTTTAAATGCCAACTTGACCTCATCTTCAAAGTGACTACGGAATTGTACGAGTACGTCACATGAGATGTTGACACCAAAGATCTGCCGATCTCATTGGCAAAAAATCTAATTTTATTTAAATAGGATTGAAATAAATGGTTACTAATGTTAACAAGAGGGGGAGCCTAAAACAAGCTTAATATCTATACCAATATTATAAAGCTGAAAAGTTTGTTTGATTGTTAGTTTGTTTGTTTGTTTGGTTGAGCGCGCTAATCTCAGAAACTACTGATTCAAATTGAAAAATTCTTTTAGTGTTGGATAGTCCATTTATCGAGGAAGGTTATAGGTAATATAACATCACGCTACGACTAGTAGGACCTGAGCATCAATGAGAAATGTTGCAAAAACGGGAAAAAATGTACGACACGTTATTATTTTCGCATCCATCCACGCGAACGAAGTCACGGGCACAGCTATACTTAAATAAAGAATCATATATAATTACTTCATTTAACAAAGCTAAGCAAGAGCGTCATACCTCTCACATTATACAAATAAACCCACATGTTTAAAAATATGTACCTTTCTGGTTGGCAGAAATACCGATGATTTGATTACATAGACCTAATATAATTTTTTGTAGCGTGCGAGTTTACCTATGATCGTAGATTGTAATCTCTCTGTATGTTATTTTGTTCAATTTCTGCTTCTATTTTCGGAAATAAAAATTAACTCCTTTCTTTGAACTTAAGCAAAAGAGTGTCCTACATATTATCTTTTATACAACAACGCTCCTAAGCAAGTAGACTGCTAACTTGCTTTCATGTCGTTTATAAATGAATTTTTGGCAGCCTTCCAAGGACCATAATTATATATTGCTAATTTGTGATATAAATATACTTCTATACACCCATAATAATATAGTAAAGCCTTTAACTATTTTAATTGCATTTATCTAATTTCTCTTGTAAACATACAAAATCATAGTAACTTTATAGTATATCTCTTAATTCGACTTACCGACTGAACTGACAAAGGTCTTCTCCAACGTCCAACGGTTTCCACTGCTGCCTATCCGGAGCAACCCCTAACCCTTCTCCAATTTAGTGCAGTTGTCAGTTAGAGCTCATATTCCCACCTAGTGTGTTGCCTTCCACGATTTCTTTTGCCGTTAAATAGTCACCATTCTGTCACTTCTCTGCCCCACTTTACCACTTTTTCCCGTAACATATGAATAGTTGATTTTTGTACTTTATTATTTTTTTTACCGGACGCTTGCACCCGTCATGATTCTCCTCATTGCTCCCTGTGTTATGGCGAGTTTCCCCTTAATTGTTATGCGAGGGTCTGGGACCCTACCATGATTGCTTAAAGCAAGGTTAAAACGATATTAAAACAGAGACACCGCTCTTGCTGCGTATAGCGCCATCCTACTTTCAGTGCGATTTTAATATTGTTTTGGGCGATCATGGTCAGGGGGCAGGTCAGGTCCTACAAAGCGATAGTATAGTACCTCGTAATTTTAACATAATAGATGAAATATGAACAGAAGAACAATAGAACGACAAAATGTGTTCGCGGAATAAACTTAACATTGATGATATAAGACATGATTCCAATTTGAAAATATCTACCACACAACAATGAAGTAAGTACAATTCCGTTCGAAATTGTACATTCCGGTCATTCACCGATGAAAAAGTTCTAAAGAATTCCAATTTTATTTGGAGTGACGTCTAAATGTATTTTATAAGTACCTTGGGATTTGTGAAGTGGAACTCGAAATAGATTGAAAAAGTACTTACGTGTTCTTGTAACAATAAATTTATGTCGGCACGTGATTTCAGAGGGTGTGGGCCCTGAAGTGATATATTATCGAAATCCTGGAAATTGTCAGTTTAAAACAAATACTGCAGTCACCAACTTTTATTTGTATACTTAATCTTTGAAACGAAACGAACATAATTATGATAGGACATATTTTATTTCACCACTTAAGTTATTGCTGGCCGCTTAAGGCTGTTTATTAATGATACTAGCTCGGTTAAGTTGGTTTTAAAACAAGTAAAAAATGACGGTCTACCATAGTCAACAGAAAGTGTGTCGGAGAACTTGCTTCGCATTCAAAAATCAAAATTCACTCTATTTTTTGGCCGGTAGCAAAAGATTTAAGATCTACCACAAGAGCTACGGCTTCACGCTGCACCAATAGAGACTTGACATTGACACAACCAGCTCTAGATTAATCACCATGTTTATTTACATTATTCGCTCGGAAAATACTATCTATTACATTTGGCGGCAAATGTTCGTGACAATATGAATTACGTGTCGCGGTCGCGGTGTGCATTATACAAACTACTAGTTTATACAGAGGGTAACTGAACACAGAAATAATTTCCATCAGATGTGGAGATTCTTCAGGAAAAATAATGGGGCTAATCAGGTTACTTTTTTCATACAAACTAAATAGGTAAGTTATTTTTTAATTCTAAGTGTCGACAGCCCTACATTAGCGTACCTTATTTCTTCATTGAGTCACGGTAATAGTATATACCGATTTGGAAAATTCTTTTTTTTTTGAGACTTTCAAATTAATCTCCTTGTCAACAAATCAGGATCTGGGATCCCAGGAAAAACGAGAAAGCCCTTAAATTTTATAGGCACGTCTAATGCGTTTTAAGTTTTTTCTCAAGCTATTCAGGTGCATTTACCTATTTGCGTCTGGTAGTTATGAGCCGAACAGATGATGGAAGGATCCTTAAGAGGAAACACCAAGGTCGAGAGAATTCAAAATTAGGTATTTGTAAAATGTATTGCTGTCGCGCTGTGTCCGAACAACTGAACTGAGCGCGATAGGACAACTTGCAGCTGGGGCCGAAAATACCTATGAAAAGTACACAAAATATACGTTTCGTAGTCCCCTGTTTTCTCCGCGAAAAATTGACCGATTTAATTACTTTTTGCGTTAAAAATTAAAGCAAGGCTTTTTCTGTGTTTCTTTTTTCATATAACCTTGTTCAATTTGTTTGCTGGACGTTTGAATACGTTTGTATGGAAAACGGACTGTACGATTTCCTACATTATAAGTAAGTTTTCAAGAACAATAGGCTCGTATTAACCCTTAGTTGTATTATTTCAAGCTACTTTGGTGTACTGGTATTAAGTTCACTATAATTCACTGAAGAAATTTAAAAAAAATATTTTACAAAAAATAAAAACCGACACCAAAAACACAAAACGTTAAAAATTATCATGTGCATTATTATAATATTTTTGACATTTTTGTGTTTTTGAAGTCGTTTTTTATTTTTTGTTTCGTAACATAAATTTATTGTGCTACATTATACACGTATTTGGAATACACTTGAAAATAGAAATAATTATTTAAAGTATACGAACTACCTCTAATTTTGTCTTACACAGATAATAAGACATTTTGTGATGATCAATTTCGTAAGAAATCGTGACACAAAAGTAATTTTCCTTCTGAATCGAATTGCTTCATCTATTCGCTTTGAAAACCTTTTAGCTAAATCCAACACAGTGAAAGTACACTTCATAAGTTCCCACAAATACTCCCTTTGTGTATTACACGGTAACACCGGTTGCTATCTCCCGCCCTCATCCCTAGACTATTGTAGGTGTTGGATTACAAAAAAAAAACCATTTCAAACTATTCTCATCGCCTATTCCCTTTTAATCGAATTTAAGTTGATTCATCTCAAATTGAAGAAAAATTTGCTCAAACTTTTTTAAATGGGTATATTTAGATACTTGCTTTTGAATAATTATAATGTTAATTTTGCATAAGCCTTAAAATTAATGCGCAAAGGAAATACAAACACGGGGATGAACTAAAAGCTTTTTATATGATGCTAGGTTAATGTATTTAGACTTTAAATCTTTGTACAATATTAGTAAGACAAAAAATAAATAAATAAATTAAGTATCTCAGTGATCTGTGACTGAAAAAAATAGTAATATCGTAAGAATCAATGTAGCCACAGGCAAAAGCAAGTATGTCATAGGTTTCATTGAATTGAAAACGTCGAGGAAACCTTAAGTATGTTTCCTAGGGTCAAGTTTATCCTTAGTCCGCGGCATTGTCGAGGTCGGCGGTGAAGAAAACAAGAGCGATAAATCTTTCTGAAAAATAACGAGACCGAGACGAGGTAGTTTAATAGCTTAGCTTATATAGGTATGTGCCGCTGGATAATGAAAAGATTTGATTTTTTTCTTTATTTAGAAAAGATTTAGATATGCTAACCTTAAGATTGCCTGCGGTCGAAATCCACCAATCACATTCATTGGGCATAGCATATATATCACTGTGGAAACCGAAACACACCGATGCAAGCACCCAAGCAGACGACCCTGGTACCTACAGCTGAGTCAATCATCTCACTAGAGACATAATCAGTATCAAATCACACCACACACAATACCTACACAATCAAATTAATTGAAATTGATAAAAGCGCAAGAATTCAATTTGTTTTGTTCGTGTTTCATTTTCTGGGAAAAAAATCTTTTTATCGGGAATATAAACGGAAATTATCAAATACGCGGGTTGTCAACTACGGTCTGTTAATTCGGTCTGAAAAAATCATACTTGTAAGCAGGGTTGTTTCGGATGCAAACATTTTTTCATCCGCGGATGCGGATGCGAATGCAGATTTCAGTATTTTTTCGGATGCGGATTTCAGATTTTTTAAAGGTGATATATAAATTTTCAGTACACAATTAAATGAAAATCGATGAAATTGTAATATGTTTTATATAAAAACTGTTTTAGAGCAAAACTAAAACAGTTTTTACAATAGCAAACACGCGAGAGGTATGTGCCACTTTCTTTACGCCTTTATTTGTTGCAGCGTCGGTGGCACTGTGGCCTCGGCACTGGTTTGTTCCCCGAGTAGAATCAGGAGGCCCGCGATCGATCCTGCCATGTACCAAACCAATGTGTTTTTCGTTTCAGGAATTTCATAGGTACATTTATCTCGCGCTCCTACGGTGAAGGAAAACATCGTGAGGAAAATCGCCTACACCTGCGAAGTAATTCAAAGGTGTATGTGAAGTCGTGTGGTTATGCGATTTCGCAAGGAAATCAAAAGACGGGCACTTCCCGTACGTTGACCTTTTTTTTTAAGGTGGGGGAATCTCTTTACGATTCAACAAGGGGCTGAAAGCTGACAAGGCCGCCCCAAGAATATGCAATTGGACTCGGGTATAAACCCCATACCTGGCTAAACCACCCTCCAGAGCAACTTCTACCTCCGTAGAGACACACTCGGGATCGGCGTTAGCCATTCCCCGAGTGAGGTCCCGTACGTTGACCTAGAATCATGATATTTGGCACGAAGCGAGGTCTTTTAACACATGTTTGGAAAAAATCTGATACAATCTTAGCACATTATATACTTAGATAGGTCTGCACACAACCCACGGTGCGCGGTCCAACTCGCCCTTGGTCGGGTTTTTATATATGATAGTGTAATTACATAAAAAAACTTCTACCAATATAACGTAAGGTTGTGGTTTAATTGTCGTTCAATCTGTAGTGATACCAGTCCCTCGATTGTAAAACTTAAATCTATCGCAATCACTTTCAATTTGACAATCGCAGAAAAACTTTAGAAAAGGAAATAGACGTAGAGTTTTGTGTTGACAATAAAACCCTGGGCAAAACGTATGGGCAAAAATAAGAGGAGAAGTATATTATGATGATTTATGACACCAGACTTCAAAACTAACTCGGATTTCTAATTCAAAAATATTTTTGTAAACAAAGTACTTACTGTCATTGTCAAATTAACGTTTCAGATGTAATAAACATTTTACCAGTAAGTATAATCCCACCAAAAACATTCTGTAAAAAACTAGCCAAGTCTCGATGGAGCTGCTTGTTTATCTCTAAAAAGTAATGAAATCTAGACAAAGTCGTGCCAAGTCTAAGGTTCTTTTCTGCGATTTCTTTATTATTATAGTTAATGTTGTGTGACTTGGCCGTTGACTTGTACTCACTAACGTATAAAGAATGTTCAACATAACATTACTTTAATTTCACTTATTAACTAATACAATGTCCCACATGGCTTTACTTTATGTGTGTATTCTCAGTTGTTGGTTGACGTTTGTTAGAAACTGTTGTGGTTTCCTGATAATTTGACAGAAGCATGTTATATAAATTAGAAACAAGACAACTATGCGGGACTATCAGGAATATATTTCTTAAAACTAAGTAGGGATAAATTTTCGAACAGTAACTGGCTATTCTATAACTGCAAATATATTTAACGTGAAAAATTTTGGCCTTTTGGTCATCTGTAGATAACTCAGAGATACTCGTAGAAGTGAATATTATGTTCAAACAGCTTTTTACCTTATTTCCGGAATACACGAGGTTAGTTTTTCAAAGAGGGCCCCAAACCAGTGTTAATAAGGACGTTCGTACACACCGCTACCGCTACGCCGATATCCGGTGAATTTAGTACCAAGGGAATACCGCAATAAAAATTCATTAAGGCGAGGTTTCCCAGGAAATCTACACGTGCACGGCGACTGCTTTATTGCAAGGAAATACGAGTATATAATAATAATTGCATAGCTTCTAATGTCGCTTACGCGCTGTGACTGAACAAAATCGACACATTTAAATCGATTTCTTAAAAAACTGGAGTACAAAATAAAAAATGCATATTTTTGCAATTTTCTAGACACACAAAAATGCACATCTATTGGTAAAACTTTTATGTCATTTATTATTGTATTTTCTGATTGACAGCTGTTTAAAAATATTGAACAGAGTGATCTTTGGATCAATCGTGTTTCTGTCTTTAAGAATGTTTAGATAATATGTTCAACAATATGCATTAAAGAACTGTATGTTTTATATTTGCGGCGGTATAGTAAATCTAAATTCCTTGAAAACAAAAAGGTGGGCCTTATTAAGGTCGGTGAGCAGAACGACTATGCTATTTTGACATTCAAAATTTTTACGGAATCAGAGAGTAAGCGTAGACAAAGCGGGACAAGAGACAAATTGCATATTTCTATCCGCTCTCTCATATAACAATGAAGCGAGACGGGACGAGGGTTAGTCACTTTCTCTTTCATAGTCTACGCGCCGTGCTAGGCCTGCAGGAAGGCACTACGTGTTTATACGTCAATTTGTATTTTTCGAGCAAAGTTTGTATTGCAATTACGGCTTCAAGACTAATCAGTGTTTGAGCGGTGATAGCGACAGCACAGTTTACGAATTGCCTAAGCTACGAAAATAGAAAAAAAGAACACAAAAAATAAACCTTCCGAGTTTCTTGCCTGTTCTTCTCGTGAAGGCTCTCACAATTTCCGAACAGATGGTAGAGTGAATAGGTTTTGTGTTTGACGTTAATAAGTGCCTGTAAAGGTCAGTGTTGAATAAAGGTACTTTGATGTTAAACTAGCTAGTAACTCCTTTTTTTGAGGGACCTATGCTGTTAGACGTAGATGGCTGTTAAAGCTTCACCTTGATTATTTATAAGAAGGCGAGAACTTTGGTGGATCCTCAAGCCTCGTTTGGCTTACCTAACCTGATGTATTTCTAGCTCAGAGAGCTAGAAATCCATCAGAGAGACTCTACTCAGAGAGAGATCACCACGGGGGTGTTCCGCTCTCTGAGTAGAGTCACCAGGCGGTTATAGCCGGTGCGGGGGTAGCTAGTAACTCAGTTCGCGTGTCTGATTTTTAAACTAATCATTGGAATACAGTCGTATGCTAGCATCTCATGCTACCCGTAAGATGGTGTAATAGGATGGAGTTCTAATTGACAAGCTAGTACCTACACCAGCGTCAAAAACTAAACTCGTGTAGCCCGGTTATAATGTCTCATATTTGAAACAATATGAAACTCTTCTTCCTAAGCGTAGCGAAAATATGTATATGCTCTTCATACTTATATTGTTGAGAAGGCAAGTCAAACAGAGGGAGACTCTGTACCAGGGTCGGTTTGGGTACCATCTTCTTACATTTTCCTGCCACAAAGCGGCAGTGCTTGCATTGCAAAGTCACGTACCCAGTGATTACACTGTTTTCACATTCTTACCCTTCAAACCGAAACACACGGTTTGAAGGGTAAGAATGATAGTGAAATCACTGGGTACCTGACCTAACATCACACATATGTCACAAGCTGGCAGCTGGCAACGACATCCAAGAACTAGATTAGCCAAGGTCCGGAAACATGGCAGTTATAATAGAATTGCCATGTATTGCCACCAGTAGTCAAAAAACCTGATAATCCTTCATTTAAAAAAAGGGATTAAATATTAAATGACAGCAATATATAAATACTTTGATACCCTAAGCTCTTTTACCAAAAATATACACTTAACACCAAAAAACAAAGTCTAAAATTACAATAGTTCTAACTGTTTTAGTCACGACTGCAGTTCAAATTGTATTCAAAGACCAAATGTAAATGATCACCAAATCTTAGCGAGCAAATTAATGCGCTATTTATGCCTAGATCTAGATAAACCACTATGATTGCCATAAAAATATTACAGAAGACTGCTTCTTCTTCAGATTTTTAAAATGTTAATTATTAGTTTAAAAAGGACTGACTTTTTATGTTTGTTTAATTTTAATAAAACGATTATTGAAATTGTATGAGTTTTATTTTTCAACCTTAGGTGGGGTTTTATAGGCATGTGGTTAAATAAACTCCCAAGGAAAACATTTTTTTGATAGTGGTTAATTAATCAATTTAGAGTTATAAAAAGCAGACCTTAGTCAACATTTTACAATAGTAAAGAGTCAAACTTTAGGAGTTAATTTACTATGTTTGGGTAAATAATTATTTACCTGGTGCAATTTACTTCAATAGGATAACGAGATGTTAAATATTTGCATATCATTTTAAATTAAAATGTGGTTAAAAATTTGGTGTTCATTTACTATTTTTGGGTTAACAATGATTTGTTTGGAGTCATTTGCTTTAATAGGATAGCAAGATGTAAAAACTTTCGTTATAATTTCAAATTAAAATGCGGTTATAATTTTGGTGATCATTTACTATTTTTTACCGACGAAAAAACGGAGAAGGTACTCAATTCCACGCGTATATTTTTTTTAATGTATGATCACGCATAACTTTTTACAGAGAACTGCGATTTTGATGATTCTTTTTTTATTAGAAATCATTTAAATTTGAAAAAAAAACCTTACCCTAAGTGTAGGAAAACAGGAAATTATTGTAGATTTACTCACTAATTGTGATCAATGACCACGCATTACTTTTTACAGAGTGATCGGATTTTGATGATTATTTTTTTATTGGAAAGGGTGCCAAACGATGATCTCCTAGAAAGTGTTAAAATTTGTCACCGACTTCAATATAGAAGTGTGATCTTGTCTGTACCTATTCTTATATTATTTTAAACTTTTCAGTGTTTTTGCTTTTTAGTTTTTTCGGTGGTTCAATTTTTTGTTAAAAAGTTTTTTTGACTATTATATTTTACTATATCTGGTGATAAGTTAAACATAAGCCAAATCCTATGTACACTCACTAAATGAATTAATGACACTTCGATTGACTGAGCGTTTGTTCTTGCCTGTTGATGAATATTTTTTTTCTGTACGAATTTGCCAAATTGTTTTGTTTTTTTTTATTATTTATTGCTCTACTGTATGGATATGACAATTTTTTATTGTATTCAATGACATGACATGTTGTGGTGTAACGTGAGAAGACACTGTAATCTTACTAGATGCATGGCCACTTTCACCAACATCTTCTTAGCTAATGGCTAATTTACACTTTGTTAAGTAGTAAGTGCGAGTGCGAAGTGACAACTTCACAGCGTAATTGTTAAGTGCGAAGGAAGCGTTTACACAGTGTAAAGTATTTGTTTCTTGCAAGTCCATAATGTACTTTGCACTTATCAAACCGAGACTGTTTACACACTGTTTAGTGCGGGTGAAAGTGCGAGGAGTGCGCGGGTGGGCGGGTGTCTACTTAACAGTAAAATTTAGAGCTCGCTTCTAATCAGTTTACTTCACACCCGCACTTCACACTCGCACTTAACACTTAACAGCGTGGCCGTTTACACGTTGTTTTTACTTGTGACTTAACACCTGCACTTCGCACTCGCACTTGCTACTTAACAAAGTGTAAATTAGCCTTTAGGGTACTCTTAGGTGGCATGCTGTCACATTCTTTTCATTAAAGACAAAAAGTGACAGCATACGTCTTAGGGGCTTCCTAAGCTAAGTAATGGTTGGTGAAATCGGCCAGTGTCGTTATATATGTAACTACTGACTTGCCTATGTGACACAAATGTTACTCTCAGCCAATAAAAAAATAAACAATAAACGTACACTGTGGCTCTTGTGGGGGTTGCAGATTTGCTGCGAATCTCACAGGAACCACATGCACTTTAGGTGACTGTTACCATTTACCATCAAGTGGACGTGTGTTTGTTTTCCAACTTAGTTGTATAAAAAAACAGTTTCGATAGGTATTTGACGTTAACTCAAATAAAAAGTCAAAATACTATCTCTAGTAAACAAATCCCGAGATGGATAGGATATTGAAACCGATTATTAATCGCTATGCTCTAGGCGCTAATTTAGCCACCTGTCAGTGCGGACGTTGATTTATTAATCCCTATATAACTTTTATCTGCAGATTAAATAAGGTGATATGACAAGTTTCCAATATCAGAAACGACTCCTATTTAGTCCTCGAATAAATTATCTCATGATTGTCGTTTGTATAGCCGTCACGTCGCGCGTGCGGACGATAGTTAAATAAATTAAACAACCGGTGTGGTTGAATTTTTTCCTAAATACAATCATGCCCATGTTTTTATTGGTGGAATCAATTGTATTCTGGATTCTAAACAAATTAATTTCGAGTTTTAAGCAATTTCATTAATATGTATTACCACAGATTAGATAATAGTTATGTTACCATCAAATCGTTGGCTAGACCGAGTGTTAGACCTACCCACTAAAACCCCCGGTGTTGTCCCTGCTTTTTGTGGGCGTGTACTATCGCCAAGAGGGAATCCCTCAGACGGAATTACCATCATACCCTAGATATACTAGATGTATGGGTTAAGACCGCATTAATATGTTACAGAATTCACGGACTACACAAGTTGTTTAGAAGATATAATTAAACTATGCCTTGAAGGATGGATTGCTTTTACTGAATTTTCTTAAGTCACAATGGCTTCATAATCAAAATTTGACAAAATTAGTAAAAAGACACGAGTTAAACGGAATGAATTGAATCTCCAATTAAGTGATAAATTATTTTTACGGCTGATTTGCCAAATGTCTCGGTCAGTGCATTTGGTAAAAAAGTGTCCGAATGTCGATAATCTAAACTGACAAGGCAGCAAAACACAACCTTGGTGCTTCATTCAAGCAAAAAGTTGGCCAGCTTCGTAAACTACTTTATTTGTATTATACGTAATTGCCGCGCAACACGATGGTCAAAGTCCATAAAGTATCAAGGTTTATATGCCATGTCAGCCATCTTAGCCACAATACACACACCAATACACCAAGGTTTGGCCAGTCCACCACAAAGCTGGTCCATGCTGGTTGCAGGTGACGGAATCTCGCCCGTCTACCAGCAGGGAGCACGGCGAGCACATGAAGTTGGCTTAGGTTCCGTCAAATAGATTTGCGTTCGGTGAATTGGCCTTCTGAGCCCGAACTTACCTCCACCTGGGGGCAGAGAGGTTCCGGAAGGTAGCTTAGAGCATTTAAATGATCTAAGTTTAAAACATAAAAAATATATATAATCCGGCGCTGTGGCCTCGGCACTGGCCTTCCAATCGGGAGGTCCGGGGTTCGTGACCGCCATGTACCACTCTGTTTTTCGGTTCGAATTTCATATGTACATTTATCCGACGCTCCTACGGTGAAGGGGAAACATCGTGAGGCAACCTGCATACATCTGCGAAGAAATTCAATGGTGTATGTGAAGTCGACCAATCCGCACTGGGCCAGCGTGGTTGACTAAGGCCTAATCGCCCTAACTAGTTAGGGTAGGCTCGTGCCCCTCAGTGGGGGACGTATATGAGCTGTGATGATGATTCTTATTTTTGCATTAACATTTTTTTGTAACAATTAGTGGTGTAAGTATTATCGTAGAAGTAGTTAGTAAATTTCTATTGGTGTTGAGAAATACCAGTTTGGAAAAAGGACTCCTCAAGAAGTTTTCCTTTTTCCCTTCCCTTTCCAAGCAGTTTTCCTTTCCCTAGTAACGACAGGATGACTTGATTTCTCTAGAGCAAATGGTACCAGGCGCTACCATAATCGGCCAGCTGTTTCATTCCATCTATCCAGCTAGTAGTCAAAGGCTTAGCTTTGTTTCTTATTTGATAGATTATTCTGCCCAAGAAAGTTTCTGTCAGCTCAGAGCCCCCCTTTTTTAACGAGGTGGAATGCTGCCGGCAAGTCTACAGGCATGTGTGGGACTCTCTCTGCTGAGTGCGGGACATACCCACAAACCAACCTTGATGTCTATCTAGTCCAGTGGTTCTTAGCCGGTGGTCCGCGGACCGGTCCCTGGAAGCAGCCGAAGTTTGTTTGGTTAACTACTGATTCAAATTGAAAAATTCCCTTTGTGTTGGATAGTCCATTTATCAAAGAAGGCTATAGGCTGTAAAGCATCACGATGTTTTTATTTTCTGTCATTCATGAGAAAGAAGTCGCGGGCACAACTAGTACTGTATATTGGTCTAGAATTGGTGGTCCATGGCTAGGCAGATATTTGTAAAATGGTCCCTCGACACTAAAAGGTACTAACCGCTGATCTGGTTCATAGTCAGGGTGATCCGGGATCTAGGTTACCCCAATTCTCCGGACCCAGCGTAACCCCGCAATGAAATCTGTAATATACTTTACCACGCTAATTTTAAAAAAACCGGTCAAGTGCGAGTTGTACTCACACCCCGAGTGTTCCGTGCAAACCTATATGTAAGTAAATAAGTTCCTAACTACGTAAAATATTTATGGTTTTCAGAATTTTCCCCAAACATGTCATATAACACCTAGCTTCGTGCCAAATTTCATGATTTTAAGTCAACGGGAAGTGCCCTATAGATTTTGATTCCCTTGTGAAGTTGGAAAATATTCGAAAATATGCGACATAAGCTATCATATCTGTTGATTGCGTTGACTTACAAATAATTATGATTTTCTCACAGCTGCGCAAGAGACTATAGACCCGAGTATTTGATATAAACAGTTTGATCTATGCGTTCCCGAGAAAAATGTCTTGACCGACAGACAGACGGACAGACTGACAGACAGACAACAAAGTGATAGTTATGAAGGTTCCGTTTTATTCCTTTTGGGCTACGGAACCCTAAAAACTAGTTTTTTCGATTACAGATGAGCAAATTTACATAATAAAACAAGCATATACATGGATCACAGATCCAAAACCAAAAATGTACTCTTGCAAATATTTTTCTATTAATTTCAATAACAGTACGCACACAACTTAAATGTCATGGTCATGCTATTTTACGTTGTGTCTGCAAAATTTGTTAACATTGTACACAGGTCAAACCAATGATATTAAGTATTATTGTACTCGCACACAAATCATTGGGATAACCCAATACCCAATTTTGTGGTTGTACGGTAGATATAAAATTATTATTAAGTATCATTTAAATTCTCTTTTAGAGGAGGAAATACAACCAACTTTTTACCTTAGTATATTTTATACAGTATAAGATAAAAGATTATTGAAGGTAAAAATCCCGATTCCTCGTCCGAGCAGAATATTTTCCTTAAATCCCTCGGATTAATCTAATCGACGTATGGAAATAATCTAAAATTCCATCTCATTACGTGCTTACATTAAATAAGAATAGGTTCCGAAGGCTGTTTCCTGCCAACAATAGATGTACAGACATAGACATAAATATGTATAGATGCCGCCTGTGTGTGTACTTTTCGTGTCAAAAGGACGAAAAATGCTCCTCTTGATGAACTGTTTCATTTAGTCAGCACTTCACTTTACCGAAATCGGCCGTCAACCGAAATTTGTAAAAATGTTTGATTGTGCCGAAAACTCAGAACAACTTCCGAGGCCGAAAATTCAAACCATACACTGGTGAATTTTCAAGTTATATAGTGATTCCCGTCGACAATCCCGTCGATCAAGGCAAAGTGACAATTTTGCCTTAGCAATAATTTATTGACTACATTGTTATACAAACTTTTTATAGGTACCCTATAAAAAGTTTGTACCTAAGGGTCCGCAACGCGCAATACCCCAGTGTTGCAAGCTTGGGCTGCGGTAACCGCTTACCATCTGCGGGCCTATTACGCGTCGCGTCGGTTGCTAACAGGGGCCCAATTCAGCTAATAAGCTACAGCTGAATCGAAACTGAATCGTTGCGGTCGACCAATCGGAGCGCTTATATTGTCTTTCAACTGCTCGATGACGTGATAATGTGGCGTTCTGATTGGTCGATCGCAACGGTTCAGTTTCGATTCGGCTGTAGCTTATTAGCTGAATTGGGCCCCTGGAACTGTAATTTTTGAATGAAACTTTATTACTGCTATTATGAACGCCGCCGTAACACATTAATCACTAAACTACATTGATTTACTTTGGTAGTAAATCAATGCTAAACTAGTAATGGATATAAAGTTTCTATCAAAAATGACAGTTCTAGTTACCAACTGTAATTAGTAAATACGCCTGCAGGTGGTACATTAATTGTTTTCCACCTTAGTGGTTTTGACTTTTGGCGTCACATTCAAAAAAGAAAAATTAAAATAACGTTTGATTTTACACAGATTCGAGGGATTTAAGATTCATGTGTATAAAGATATGGTAATACAATCCATCCATACTAATATTATAAATGCGAAAGCAACTCTGTAGCTTTTTTCGCAGAAATCATCCCTTAAGGGGGAGAAAAGGGGGGTGGAAGTTTGTATAGGGAATCAATAACCGCTGAACCGATTTAAATGAAATTTGGTATGGAGATAGTTTGAGTTGTGGGGAAGGTTATAGAATAGTTTTAATCCCCGAAATCATTCCTTAAGGGTGTAAGGGGGGGGGGGGGGGGTATTTGTAAAGGGAATCAATAATAAAGGATTTCCACGCGGACGTAGTCGCGTTTAAAAATAAATTACAGTTTTACCACTTTGGACGTGTCTCTCGTGCAAACTATTCAGTTTAGAAAAAAATTATATTAGAAACCTCAATATGATTTTGAAGACCTATCAATAGATACCCCACACGTATGGGTTTGATGAAAAAAAAATTTTTGAGTTTCAGTTCTATGTAACCTTGAAAATTTATTGCTTTTTTCTATTTTTTTGTGAAAATCTTAATGCGGTTCACAGAATACATCTACTTACCAAGTTTCAACAGTGTAATTCTTATAGTTTCGGAGAAAACTGGCTGTGACATACGGACGGACAGACAGACAGACAGACATCACGAATTTATAAGGGTTCCGTTTTTTTCCATTTGGCTACGGAACCCTAAAAAGACCGTAAACCCGAGTATTTGATATTTTCAGTTTTATATCTCTACGTGTTCCTGAGAAAATAAATAGACAGACAGACGGACAACGAAGTGTCTCATAAGGGTTCCTGCTGGGGTTGCCACCCGTACTTTATTATTATTGTACGTTATTTCGGGTAATTGTACTCTATACTTTATGCCGACGATAAAGCGATAAAAACGTGATTCGATTTCACTAGGATTACTTTAACATTAAATATACAAAAAAAAAAAACAGTTTTGCGTAATACGGAACGACAGATTATGTAGAGGTCGCCAGTAGCTCAATCCTGAACCTGAACGCGACTTAACTCCAAATGTCGACATTCGGCCCGTTCCAGATAAGCATTTTTAGCCATAAATACCAACATTTTTAGCATCTCTGCGTTTCATTAGCCGGTGATGCTAGTTTTTCTTGCTGTTTGTCATGCGTTTCATTTAAGCATTTTTAACACGAAATGCTAGCATCAAATACCCATGCTAATAGATGGGTCCTCTGATACCACTTTTTGACAGCTTTCAAATTTGACACTTTGAATCTTTTTTTCATGAATCAAAAAGGATTTTCAGCGGATTTAAAAAATTTATTGAAAGATATTTATAGTATTAGCCAATTCTGATTTATATTATAAAAAAATTTAAGTGGCTGGACTAATTAAGTGAGGTGTCAAAATTCAGCACGAAAAATGAGTACCTTGCGTTTCATTTGTAACAATTAGCGCGGCTAAAAATGTCAACATTTCTTAAAAGAAACGCAAAACGAGGCTAACATCAGATGTTAGCCTCAGAAAGTAGCAGTGCTTTATCTGGAACGCAGGGAGTGTCATGTTAAGATCTTCATAAAAATTGTTCTGTTTTGCTCGATTTAATGAGTATAATGAGACTAATATAAAGTGCAATAATATTGCTAGAAGTACCTAACGAAAAATATACTTTTAAGTATAATAATAAAGTGGAATAAATAGTACTTTATTTTGTCACAATGCACTTTTTTTCAGCTTTAAATATCTAATGACATACTTTATTTAGACAAAAAAAGGTGGCAGCCCTAGTACCTGCTACTCGTTTTGAAGCACGGAATCCTAAAAAACGAAGTACTAATCAGAAATCAATGTCGAAATCCAACTAAGGAACTAGCAGCGCTACAAAAACACAATGGAATCAATATTTCTTTACTTGGTAATCAGTAGGGCACAAATAGGACTGCTCTGTATTCCGCATGCAATCGCTTTAACGATACCGAGATAAAACCAAATTCCTTCGTCGCTGCACGTTGACGGCATGAATAAGCTCTCTGTTCTAACGGCATTCTGCGGCTATGCCTATTAAAATTAATCTCTCTCCGTTAAACTTAAATCGTTATTGTTGTTTACGAAAACAGAACCACCTGAGATTAATACCTTCATCTGTTATGGATAAATGAAACGAAGCCGTATACTCGTAGATAAGTAACATCTGCTCCCTTAGGCAAAAGCCACACGCAAATTTTTCCGCAGTCGTTCCGCAGAAAAAATGTATGGAAATGACATTAGCCTGTGACAGACAGCCTCACGCCATTTTTTCCGCAGCTAATGTCATCCCCATACATTTTTTCTGCGGAAAAATTAGCGTGTGTGACTTTTATCTAAACTCTAAAGGGTCTGTACCTTAGTCGTATATACAGGGATACTTTAGTCGTATATACCGGATACCCCATATATACAGGGAGTTACTGAACACCCCAATAACATTTAAGGGGCATATAAGTTAGATACTAAATGGACCTTCGGTGCTGGTCTGAGACCTGGAACCCCAATACTTTCAGAGTTATTTGATTTTAAACTGAAAGCAAAAACTTTCAAGTGACAATCATAATCAGTTCTTAACACAAAATAAATTTAAACATAAAATGACACGTGACTTGACGTGACAGACGTGATTGTAGTATTTCTCGTACGCTTACGTAGGGCTGTCGGCACTTAATGCCAAAAAATAATTTATTTAGTTTGTATTTGTATTTATTCTGTAGATAAAATATTAGCCCTAATATTTTATCTACAGAATCTCTACTTCTGATGAATACATACCCTTAAATGTTATTGGGGTGTTCAGTTACACCCGGTATATCTATTTCTGCCGTAAAACAAAATGCTCGCATTGCTGTGTTCCGGTTTGAAGGGTAAGTCAAGCAGCGTAATTGCTTATTACTTTTTTATTTAGCTTATGTGTTCTATAAAATGTGTGCCACCATTTCTTATTATAAAGAGCATCGGTGATGCTGTGGATTCGGCACCGTCCTTCTAATCGGGACGTCCGCGGCTCGATCTTGCCATCATACCAAGTACCAATGTGTTTTTCGTTTTTTCGAATTTCATATATACACACGCCCGCACATCAGACTAAACGTTTCTGTTGTAAAATAGTACTTATTACAACGACATAAGATGTCACAGTGTTTACCTTGATTTGCTGTCGTCCGTACATTTATCCGAAGCTCTTACGGTGAAGGAAAACATCATGAGACTACCTGCATACATGTTTGTGTATGTGAGGTTGACCAATCCGCACTGGGACAGCGTGGTTGACTAAGGCCTAAACACCCTAACTTAGGGTAGGCTCGAGCCCCTCGGTGGAACAGTCATATAAATATTCTCACGCCGTTTGTAATAAATCAGTCGACCAATTGGTTGCACCATCATCATGTGACATAAAGCATCATATTGTGACATTTGCATTGACATGACTGCATTTGAGTCTTTTTATTTATATACTGGTACAATACAAATATCCTTATATTAAAAAAAAATGTTTATGCTAGTTGGGAGTTGGCAACGTACACTGTGATACTCGGTGGGGTGTATGTTTCTGAATCATTTTTATAACCACCTGCAGCACCTGCTCTAAAATTTTATTCTGTGTCATGTACAACCAATATAAAATAAGTTATTTAAAGCTCTAAAAAAAAGAGATGGAATATTGTACTGAACTTTCTTCTTTCTCTAGGGATTGAATTAATTCGTATTTGGAACACCAAAAGTAGATACTTTAATTTTGATAGAAACCCATCATATATTGTTAAGCGAAAAAAATAATGAATTTGAATTGACAACATATGCTCATAAAACCGTGAAAACACTAAAATATAAAAAAATCTAACAAAAATGAAATCTCGCCATGTTGTTTATATTTCCAAGTAAAAGAGGCAAACGTATCTATTAAAGCACATACAACTACTTCTTCTGTATAGTTTTCTCAATACAGAATATTCGTGACTTTCTTAGTTATATAATGATTTTTGATTTAATATTAAATTAAACAAATAACATATTAAATTAATATGATTTTGAATAAATGCTGTATTTCCTTCATATTTATTTCTACTTTCTCGCAGAAGGTGCGAAAAGTAGGGTATTTTCCTCGGGGATGAGGCAGTCATATTCTTGGGTGAACTCAAATCCCTCGCTATACTGAGGACTCAAGAGAGAAGAGGAGAGGAGGTTCAAGATTTCATAATTTAACAGGGAGTTCTTCGTTACGCCCGCGATTTTAACACCCCTGACATAAGACACTGTTTTATCCCCTTGGTTAATAATCTACTATTATTGGCCATAACATAGTTTTACACGTTACAAATTGAAACTTAAATATACCTGTTCTTATAGGTACCTAAAATTGTTCCTCCTGCCAATGAGTCTATGCATGAAATCTCTCTTTGTCAGAAACATTTTTACCTTTAAAGTTCCTTTTTCTTTGGATATTTCACTGGCTTGGAACATTGACATTTAAATACATGAACGTACAAACGTGTGAGGAAATGTGGCATTGATGTGTATTTTCAAATTATTTCTAGTACTAATTTCTATAATAACGATGTTTATTTCTATAATTCGATGTGCCTTTCAAAATATCCCGTCAATAACAATCCCGCCCGACCCGTGGTTTAAATGCTGTTTTATTATGTAAAAACCAAAGATTTAAATCGTTTAAATCTTTGGTAAAAACCAAAAAAATGTTAAGCGACAAATTCTCCGAGGAAAATTTAGATTTGTGTAAAATTAATCACCGTTTAAACATGATGTTGTTTCATTTGTTTTAAAAGGATAGATAGTGACAACATTCTATATAAGCGGTTTCTAACTTGAGACAGTGTTTCAAAACTTTTTGAAGTAACACCGTTTTGCTTATAAGTTGTCTATATTAAAAAAAAAATTACGAAATCTGTAATTGGACTCTGAAACGTAGTCATTACATAACAGTCTACATTACTACAAAGTAATATAGATCAAAATAGTTAAAAAAACAGTAAAAGTAGTAAGTAGGTAATTTTCCAACTAAAAGCTAATTATCCTATATAAGCGGTTTCTAACTTGAGACAGTGTTTCAAAACTTTTTGAAGTAACACCGTTTTGCTTATAAGTTGTCTATATTTTTTAAAAATTTCACGAAATCTGTAATTGGACTCCGAAACGTAGTCATTACATAACAGTCTACATTACTACAAAGTAATATAGATCAAAATAGTTAAAAAACAGTAACAGTAGTAAGTAGGTAATTTTCCAACTAAAAGCAAATTAAAGAAATCATAATATCTTTCTTTAAAGACGTGAAATTGACAACGACTGACAAGATAATCTGTAATATAGTGTGCGTACGTGAGGCGTACGTCCCCTGTCACCCTCAAAATCTTCTGACACGGGAAACTTAAATATGGCAGAGGGACAAAATAAATTATTTTTCCCTTCGCCAACTATGTAAAAAGGATGGTGTTGGATTTTAATGGTGTCCTGAGAGCCCTTCGGGAGCAGCCTCAAGAGAGATAAATAATTCCGTTCGGAACCTTTTCTTGGGCGCCTGCGTTCGAGAATGAATAATCAGTTGTATAAGTCAAAGGATCCGATTTCGTAAGAGTAAAACGAGGTAGTCAGATATAAGTTATACCTAAAAAACCGGCCAATTGCGAGTAGGATGAGCACCGAGATTTCCGTCTACAAACTTATCTTAGTACTAGGTTTCCGCTCGCGGCTTCGCCCGCGTTGTTATTGTATTCCCGTGGAAATTTATATTTTCCTGTAGGAAAAATAATTTTGTAGCCTATTTAAGCCCGGATAATAAATTTCATAGAAATTGGAGCAGATTTTATTTTGTTTCCATAGAAACTTTCAACCCCTATTTTGCACCATAAGCGGATGAATTGCAATAAACCATGAAACACGTGTTCAATGAAATATTTTTAAGAGCATGAATCTCAATTTTTATTAAAATCGTTGCTAATTAAAATATTTTTCCATAGAAACTTGCAACCTCTATTTCATCCCTTTAGGGTTAATTTTTTTTAAATGCCTTCTTAGTGTGCGTCCGCATTTTGAATTAAAACATCTGTCCAAATTCCAAGTTTCTACCATAAGCCGTTACGGCTGTGCGTGCGTCTATCGTCTATAGATGGGAACATCTCCTTTTATATATATAGATAGATATATGAGTTCCTATCTATGTACATATAAACGGTTTTCAGACTTCCTTAGCCTCTCATCTCCAGGCGGTCGCATGCGACCGGTGTGACGTCACGCTATGATTTTTTTTTATAAAAACCTACCCTCAAAAAAATTTTTTTCGCAAAAAGAAATATATTTCACAATCAAAGCATATTTTTCATTCTGTAAAAAGCAATATATTCATTTATATATTTCCTTTTGTGAGGGTATTTTTCAATTATTACATAGTAGCGTAAAGCCACACCGGTCTCATGATTGTAGGTCAACGGGAAGCACCCTATAGGTATTTCCCTTTTGATCCCCTTGTCCTTGTGTAATTGTAAAATATGCGAAAATGTGCGACATAAACGGTCGTATTTTTTAAGCACGTTTGCTTACAAGTGCGACTACCGATCCGTAGTCACACCATATTACCACACCAGTGTGACTATGGTTAATTTTATTTATCCGTTGTCACCTTAGCCAACGTACCATCATTTGATAACGTTTAAACGTAGCCTATACTCGGCACGTAAAAAGAAATTTCAAGTAAAAAAACAGTCTTCACTTATTTGGATGAAGTAGAAATACCAGCACAATTTAATACCTAAATACCTCATAACTGATTACCAATATGAATGTTCTAGAATAATATTGGTTTGTTCTTCCGAAAGTCAATAGGTATACTCGTATAATAAAGGAATATTTTATTGACAGTACTGACAATGAAATTACAATTGGCCAGTTTTGGAAACGTTACGATAAAATTAAATATGATTTTATATATTTTATTAAATTTGATCTTCGGTCTTTTGTTTTTATCGTCAAGGGTGTGTTTGGGCTATTGCGGTGTGCCTACAGAGAAATTAAATTAACTATAGTCACACTGGTGTGACAACACGGTGTGACTACGGATCGGTTGGGTGATTTTGTCACAGCTGAAAGGTCCCGTAGATCTGAGTATTTGATATAAATTTGTCACAGCTGAAAGGTCCCGTAGACCCGAGTATTTTATATAAATTTGTCACAGCTGATAGGTCCCGTAGACCTGAGTATCCTTACATATTATGAAACAAAGTCCTCCGCCGCGTCCGTCTGTCTGTCTGATTTTCAAGCGGGTTTCATCACTCGATAGCGTGATTCTCGAGGAAGGTTTTAGTATATAATTTGTTATTTATTTCTGTGTACATTAACGATATTTGTTGAAGATATCGGGAAAAAATTCGTTAAGGTGAAACGTAGTTCTTCGCGGGCACAGCTAGTTTGATATAAATTTCACAGCTGAAAGATCCCGTAGACTCGAGTATTTGATATAAATTTCAGTTTGATATCATTACACGTTACTGGGAAAAAGAGTCTTAACAAACAGAGGGCCAGGCGGATACTTAACGAAGTGATCTTATAAGGGTTCCGCTTAATCCTTACGAGGTAGGTACGGAACCCTATAAACCGGCCAAAAAAATTGAAACCATAGGTTTAGTCCAGTCGTCTTCAATTAATACTATTATTTCTTTGTTTGCCAAATGTATCTCGCTGAATTTTAGTTTCAAAATTCTTAGTCACATTAAAACTTTGTAGGATAGCCAATGGATGGCATGTTTCCTTCGGCTTCGATTTGTAAAATTGAGAAAACATTTCATTGACCTCGTTTTGAGTAGCAGACTATTTCAGTCTATTTCAGTCCCCTTACAGTCACAATTAAATGACACGCTTTACTGCTTGAAAATTTGTGGCAAGGAGTTGTTATATGCATTATATGTATAATGCAGTGTTCATTATTGGAAAGATAAAATAATAATTAAGTAGTTAATAACTAAATTAACATGTAGAATCAGTGAACGCATTTACAAAGTTGAGAGAGAATACACGCTGCCACCCTCAGTGCTCACCTTGCCGGCCTGCAAGGTGCTTCCTAACGCTTCTTTTAAAGGATCCGGGATTGTAAGAGAGTTCCATTTTTAAATCATGCAACATAGAAAAGAGTTTCCAAATTTCTTGGTTCGCGTTTGAATCATAGTCACAGTAAGACGCTGACAACGCAGGCCAGAACGCAGGCCAGAACTTAAAAGGAAAGGAGAGAGTCAGGACCGATCGCTTGAAGATCCTTATGGGGGAGACCTATGGCCAACAGTGGGCATCTCTCAGCTGAAATGATGATGATGATGATGACGTTTTCGCATTGTTTCTTACAGCTAGTTTTCCTCAAGAAATACGAGACATCCATTGCCTAATGAGCACTAAATTTCGATAAGTACATATTCTCTCGTTATCTAACACGAGTATATTGTGTTCCTTCATTGTTCGTTTGTAAATATACTTGGTTAATTTACTTACCTATACTATACCCAAGTTAATTTACTTGGGCGCCAGACACAGGACACCGCAATATTTATCTGCTATCAAATTAAGGGGTATATTTACATGAATCAGATTTTGGGGGAGGCAGCCTTGGAGACGAATGAAGTTATTTTTGTTTTAGGCCTTTATCGAAATTTAAATTCATTAAATTGCAATTAATTTTATTAATATAAGTACAGACTGAATATTAGGTAGGTGACTCTTCATATGAAGGTAGTAGGTATTGTTTAGTTTTTTTAGAGGTTATCATCAGAATCTGAACCAAAAAAATTTTACTGTCCGCGTTCCAAAGTAGCATTCTTTGTAGTCAATATTACCTACGTTCCCGGAATGTTTCACTTAGACCCATATTATTTGCCAGATTTTGCTGGGCAGCGGACCGGATACAGATCCTTCGTTTTGGTAATACGAGATTGTTGTTTTATATTTTATGAACGATGGCGGCCGGCCCGAACGGACAAACGATAATCTCCTAGAAAGTCTTAAAATTTGTCACCGACTTCAATATAGAAGTGTGATGTTGTCTGTACCTATTCTTATATTATTTTTAACTTTTTAGTGAATGAATTTTTTTTAGTGAAAGAAACCCTAATTTAAACCCTATTAAATTTGCGTTTCCCTTGATTTTCATGAGATCCCATCATCAGATCCCGACTTTGGTGACCATGAAACCACCCTTGGAGTATACTATATTGAATACAAAAATAATTTTGAAAATCGGTCTGCAATTGGCGGCGTAATCGCGTAACATACGCACAAAAAAAAAAGACTCATTGAATTGAGAACCTCCTCCTTTTTTGAAGTTGGTTAAAATGGGTCGTTTCACTAATATATATGATTTGCGCCGTACATTTAACTTTTTTAAACGTAAAGGATAATATAAAACTACAATTGAAACTAGATTATGGTGAAATTCTTACGTATTTTTATCGTTACTTTTTTCTCTACCTGCGCACGTGTTTCCTTCATCCTACAACATGGGTTCCTTCAAAAGAGGTGTGAAAAAGCATCTTTTAGGCCGGCAAGGGGCGAGCAGGTAGGATAGTGGATGTCGTCCCTACTCTATCTGTCAACTCATTTGGGCCTCTTTCACCGCTTAACATCAGGCGGGAGGAGGTCATTTGCCGGGCCTTACATAAAAAAAAAAAAACGAAATCGTAAAACGTAAATTTGGTGCAACCGGCCGTGAGTGTTTCCTCTTAATTTCTTCATAATGTCTGTTTAAACGCCTCACAGATCTTATCGGAGCACAGTCTTAATGACTGAACCTTGGGAATTGACTATAACTTATTTTTGGTTGATGCTTTTTTGCCCCACCTTTGTCAATATTATTAAGTGGCAAATTGTGTATGTTTGGATGTAACATGTAATCTATGAACTAACTTATCCAATAGCAATTTACATTTTCAAAGGGCACTCACTTAAAACTTATGTTGTCCCGAATATTTTAATATTAATATTCGTAGCTCATCCTTATGCAAATGGCTTAGTTGATTTAGGTAAAAGTTTTTCGAAAATTCTACACTATTCTGGTTACTCTTCTTTTGAATAAAATGTACATACCAATGTGGGGTAGCGCTACTAAAATAAAAATGTTGAAATTTTAAGAGCTCTGAGATATCTGTTGAAAGGGGTATGGGTAACTTTGTATCATTGATTTACTACCAAACGTTTGGTATTAATCAATGCTTTGTATGGACAAGTGGCGTCATTTTTGTTTTTAGCGGCCATCGTTAATTTTTATACTAACTTGTAGCCCTATTTTAAGTGAACATATTCAACATAGAAGTTTTGCCATAAGTAATATTGGAGATTAGTTATGGGTACTTTAGTAGCAATACTGCAAAAGTGAATATACGTAACTGACGAGTATAATGAGACAGAAGCCCACATTTTAATTCAAAACACAATTATTGAGATAATTAAATATGTATTTATAAACGGGTATGGTTTTTATACATTTTGGTGAGGGAAGCATTAAAAAGCCGTCACCTAACCTGACATAACCTAATCAACCGTGCACTGTGATTGGTTTAAGGCCAAACCAAATATCCCACTTGGGTCGCTTCATGCACAATATAGAGAACGATATTCTCCATAATTGTGCTTCATGTTTCTGGCAAACAATGTCGCGTGGTGTTTATCTTGACTAGTATTCAAAATAATCTAATTAATAGCAGTTTTCATTCATTTTTATAATAATTATTGGTTTTTACGAAGAAACTTCAAAGTGATCTTGGCTCCGATATTATTTAGCTATATGTACCCCATAATAAAATTTATTTCTTTTGAATTGTTCTTCCAAAATTTACAACTTTCATGAATGGCCGCCAAAATTGGAAAAGACGCTAACTTTACCCATACCCCTTTATTAAGCCACGAAGATTTTCAACAGTAATGCTACATCAATATGCAGATACATACTGAATATAGTGCTTAGGGTACACAGAGGTATTGGATTTGATGGTCCCTCTTTGATTAACCGGCGAAGGAAAAGTGCTGTAGCCTCTTACAAACCAATAAGAACTGTTTTTACTGGGCGAAAATATAACGCACAGTCAGCACGGTTAGACAACCTAATAAATGATAAACTGAATACCAAATGAATCTCCATGACTGTAAAAAAGTCGTATAAGACTGGTTATATACAGTTGGCATGAACACACTGAATCCCTTCTGGAAATTATAAGCTAAATTGAAATTGAAATAATTATGCAAATACACAAGAACACAACAGATCAACAGATACAGACACACACACACGCACACACACGCATGCACTGATACGTATACACTCACTATATCCAAGTAATTCATCGGTTTTACCTTAATATTAGAATGCTACTTATTAAGTACTCAATCATGTAGGAAGAGATAAGTGCTCGGTGGCCCAGTATGTTGGAGACGAGAGCTCGAATTCCACCCGAGTCGAAATTTTTTCTTGTATTTGACTGATTTTCATCGTTTTTTTTTCAAATTATTTTGCATTTTTAAAGAAAAATGCAAAGTCACAAATATAAAATTTAAAAGGAGCTGTCTGAATTTAATATAACTATTCATTGAGAAATTGAAATAAACATATTTTAATTTTTCTTATTTTATTTTAGCTCATAAGAAATTTCTGTTAACATTAGGAAATACTGACAGGTGCTTTTCAACGAAAACGGTAAATTCATATAACAGTTTTAGTAACCAACTCTCGAATGCAAAGAAAGTTCGAATTGGTTAAGCGTGTTTTAACGACCCCAGTCCTAACTTGAAGGTTCCATTTTAGCGGATCAGATTTCCATTTCATACCTATCCTGACACTCTGAAATAACAGAAATCTGAACTCAAGCTTATTTCGTATTCAATCGATCGTTTGTCAGTACATGTTACAGTTATGAAAAAAAGTCCAACACTCGGACTAATGGACGACAGTTTGCCGGCATAAGAATTTCTGAATTAATAGGAAACGTTGATAATGGGGAACGTGAAGAATATCCCTCGGGATATGGAAATACGCCTACTTTGGAAAACACTCTAATATCTATCAACAATACTGTGAAACGTGAAAATTGGGTATTGTGGAAATAAGATCCTAAATCACGTACAACGAAATCGCGATTACGTGCTAAACCTTCAGACTCAGAGGCTTTGGGATGGGACATATACACAGTAAAATATAGGTAAAATCCGTACGTACGAGTACGCCGGAGACCGATATTCTAAGAAACTGATCGCGTGAATAAGTCAACTTACAGTCAATAAACCGATTTCTAAGTATATCGACATGTAATTTTAACAGTAAGTGTGTGCGTGTGCTTGTTTTGTGTCAAAAAATCTAGTTTAGCAAAAATTCTTTGCTAATCCTTCCTCGATAACCTCCGTGGTCGCTTCATTAAGACCACTTGATTAATATTCCTCCCGGTTCGAATCTCAATCCAGGCCAAAACTTTCTTTCGTGGTTTGGCTGGTCGTAGGGCTTCTGAATCCGCCTGGCTAACTTCCAATGTGTTACTCTACTTTGTCGCGATGAAATCAATGTTTAAAGAAGTTTCATACAAACTTCCACCCCAATTACACCCTTTAAGGGTCAGAGTTCCCAAAAACCCTTTCCTAGCAGAAGTTTCCTATTCCTAATCAATCTGTGTACATTTCACCTCCAGTTATATCAATGTAGCTCCCGCTAGACCGGAATTGGGATCAAAATTTATCACCCGGCTTAATTTTGAATATTTGGGTTAGTACCCATACCCAATACTAATCAATATACAAGTTATCCTTTTCCGTACCTTCATACATAGGTTTTTATGCAGCGGAATTAGATTTATATAGATCTATAAGAAACTAATTGAATATATATAATCATCATGATCATCATTTCAGCCTAGGGACACACATGTTGGACACAAGCCGACCTAAAGGGTTTCCAAGCCGATCGGTACATATCTAATGTCTGTCATATTTTATTCGAGTAGCGAAGATTCCATCGCAGTCAGCCTTTGTGATGATTGAAAAATCAAATTGAATCCGTGACTAGCCCGCCTCATGGTCCACGTAGTGTTTGAGGAAACTGTATCGTGCCCAGTACATATTTATGTAAAAGCTTGCGACTACGTCAATGATAATTCACGGGAACATTCCATTAAAGTTGCCAGTCCCTTATGATCCAAAGTAACACGAAACTGCCGAACAGTAAAGTACTTAACGTATAAGTAAATTAAAACACAAGTATATAGATCAGTATAGTGTAGACGACCGTATTTGTTTTATGTGTATTTTGATTTCTTTTTATAAAACATGGCAACCAAGTATGCTTTGTATACAACTTAATTGGCGAGCAAGCAGGCAGCCCACCTGATAGCATATGCCTACAGTCGGCTATAGTACCTACATGTGGTTCTTGTAAGATTTGCAGATCTACAACTCCTACACAACATATTTTGCGATTTCACAAGGTAATCAAAAATAATATGCTACTTCCCGTTGACCTAGAATCATGAAATTTGGCAAGAAGCAATGTCTTACAGAACATGTTAAGAGGATTGTGAAGCTGTAAATTTTCATACAAAAAGCGATAACGCTTTTCTCCAGTCCAGTTTTCATAATTATTGGAAATGTTGTAGATATAATGAAGAACTAGGTTTGTACGTTTTGATTTTGAAGTAACATTGCTCAGAATATAAATTATTAGCATCTAAATATCTATATTTTAGACTTCAAAACTACCTCGAGCATTTTTGTTTTTATACTAAATTATACTGAATTACAAAAAAGCAAAACATACAAACATTAAGGTATACTGGATCTAATGAGACCAAAAATGTCTAATTTTGTTTATCGTTATCGTCGTCTATCGTCTAAAACCGTTATCGTCCAACATAATATTTCACTATGAAATGTAGGCAAGGTAGGCAATGGCCTCGGACATTTAACTCTCAACAAACTGCATTTAGGAATGTGCATACTCGAGCCATGAATTGGCACTTCACAGTCCTCTTAAGGAAACTCTCACTTGGCCCCTTTTTTCTATTTTATAAGATTAATATCAGCGTCTTCCCAATGAGCTTTCTAGTGTAGGGCGCGCTATTATTTTGTGATTGGGATTTAATATGTTTTAGGTAACTGTATTTAATACTTTTTAAATTAAAAAAATATTAAATTAAAAATAATGATAACAAACAATCAAAAAGATTACAAGCGAGGGTTAATGCTGGTAGCCAAAGTTAGGGCGAATATTATGAGCAAGCTACGAGATATTGATGTATCAGGAACACATTTCACTGCGTGCTTGCATGAGGTTAAAGTTCAAATCCGCTGATTTAAATATCAAACTCAAAAATCTTTATTCAAAAAAATTAAGTGTTTGGCGTCAAAAACAAATATCAAAAACAAATGTGAAAAATCTAATATAAAATATATATCAAGCTATAACCATTAATTAATCCGTCAAAGAAACATCGAACTCTACCGATGCTGGCAACCACAGTAATACGCGTTACACAATCAAAACAGTTTTGTAATAATCGGGTCATTCAGCGCTACAGGGAAAAGCTGCCCGTCAATAAGATAGAATTTCAAATTATCTCGCGACACATATTCTTGATCTAAATCCGTTAAGCTCCGTTCGCTGAGCAATAGCCATTCCAGTCCAGCACTGGATTACTGGAACGCTACTGGCTTATGTGAACCGCTCATCATATCATCATTATGTAACCGCCTCCGAGGTCTTGTGGCTTAGACCACCAAGAGTTGATCGGGAAGTCCAGGGTTCGATTCCTCGTGGGGCAGAAGTAATTAGTGGTGGGCAGCAGGCTTCTGAGCCTGCCTGGCTAGCTACCACTGCCTTACCTAAGTTTGTCGCCATAATAACAATATTGATAACGTTTTTTCCGAACATAAGAGGTAAGATAGCCAGTTATCGAGGAGTCCAGGTGAAACTCGCTTCCACCTTCAGCGTTATCGTCACGTACTATCAGGTGAGATGAAGGCCAAGAGCTTCCTTTGTCATACGTAAAAAAAAAACTTGGGCCGTCTCCAGCCATTTAGGAGCCTCTTTCGGTTATCAGCAGGGAGCACCACTTGCAGGTGAGGTTGGGTCCCGTTGGGACGTTAGGTGAATTAGACTTTCCTGATTTCAAACCGGCCCTTCGTGGGGCTGGAGAGATTCCCGGGGAGATTTAACCGGGTACCGAGACACGAGTGGATTAGCTATGTTGAACTTGAGTTGGACGGCATATGAATGTGGGCGGTCTAGCCAACTTAGCTCCTTGGCATCATAACATATTTATCACTCATCATTTTAACCCATAAACGTCCCACTGCTGGGGGCGGGTCCTCCTTGTCTAGAGGAGGAACTGGCCTGCTAAGCCACTGTGGCCAGATGAGTTGGTGTTTCCACTGTAGGCAGTTAGGTGGCAAAAGCGAGCTTTCTTGGGCCGCCCCATGGTACCCTGAGGGGAACAAGGGCCTTGGTTCCACCCGTCTGAGGAGCACCATAGCCTCAGCCTTATCATTCGCCTGGCCAGTACTGCCTGCAGGCTGTCTAGGGTGTGATCTGGTGACTTGTGTCGCCCAGAACCCAGGTCACCGCATGATTGTATTGACGGAACACACTGGAAGTTTTAGTGAGTATACCACGATTAGTGGGGGACCCCACCTAACCACAAGAGGTAGCCGTAGAGGTATCTTTTGTAGTAGCTTTAAAATCTTTTTTTACCTTGTCAAAAAGGGCTTTATTTTCAGTTTTACTTCTCTGTGCAGAAGTACTTATAACTACGATCTTATCACATCTTATCATTGGGGGGCCCTAGAGAGCCCTGCACGTCGACCCTTAAGGATCTTTTGTACTTCCCCAATTTCTTTGTGCATTGATTGCTATCGCCATTTACGGACCAATTGAGTTCACTCATGAGTCTCAAAATTGGTACAAGGGGGATAGCCTTGAAGTCTTCGGGTTTGGGATATCCAATCCCAGAGACTCACTCCCCTACGAGAAAGAGAATCGCAGTGGCACAATATGTGTTCCATGCTCTCCTCTCCCTCATTGCAGGCCCTACAGGTCTCTGTGTTGCTCAGACCCATTTTTGATAGCATACGATTACTGCCAAAGTGGCCAGTCAGAGCCCCCAACACGAGTCGGATTCGCATTCTGCCTGAGTTCATTGAGAATATACCTATAACTACGATACTGGAAAAGGGAAACGATGACATATGTAGTTCAAATCCGTTACCGCACGAAAAATAGACGGTAATAGATTATCTTAGTGTTATTAGAACCCTTATATCTTAGTGTTACTAGAAACGCATTACCCTTAAAGTATCCAGCATCACTACATTCTAGCACTGTATCAATATGAACAGTAGAACACGTTTCGATTCGACATTGTTTTTTTTATTTTTTAAGTGCAGCGTTGTAATGCATAAAATCCTGGATCTAGCTACTGGATCAATGTAGAGTCGATTGCCAAACCAATCACTGGAGCCATCCAGTTATTGGTCTGGCAATCGGCTTTGATAAAGTGCACCCATTTCAGTGTTACTGGAATGCTTTAAAGCAGCCAATCTTTAAGCAGTGTCATTCCAATACAGTAGGGTTGCCAACCCCAAATTTAAAAAACTAGGAGTTGGAAAAACCAGGACAATTCAGTTTAAAAACAGGACGCAGTAATAGAGTTGCTAATAATAATATGTAGTGAAAATAGGTGAATTGTAATTCAAGGTATAAAAATAATCATATATTTTAATAAAAGTATTTGAATAAAATTATACGAATTGAAAACTAGTTATCAAAATATAAAGCAAGCACTTTAGTTTGTAACCTTTTTTTAAACTTAGGTTAGTTATAGTATCTAATAAATTCTAATATTAACTATCAACTTATTAATTTTTACTATACTTTTCATCCCCACCAATTTTCTTCAGTAGGTATCTGTAGTTGAGTTAACAAATAATCATAAAATTGCGAATTTTAAAATTAAAAATCCCAGGATGCTGCTTAGAAACTATTCAGGACGTCCCAGGACAATACAAAAACTAGGACATGTCCTGGGAAAACAGGACGGTTGGCAACTCTACAATACAGGTCCATAGTCACAGTAGTGTTTTCAATCCAATGGCTTCTAAACAACTAGACTAATGGGAAAGATCGCAACCTAGTCCAAGTCATCGAAAACTAATTCTAGACTGGAATGGCTATTGGAATAATGTGAACGGGGCATCAAAGTACTCACATGAGCGTGGTGAGAAATAAAATTGAAGAAAATGAGTTTGACGGAATAAAAAATACAATCCGAGCGGCGCGCACAATGAGACAGATTTCGTGATATTTGAATAATATTGATTTTAACGTATAGTCGACTACAAAAGAGATCAAAAGAGATACGGGCAAAGGTACAAAAATATGTATACTCCACCTATGTTAAGCCAATGAAGTCATACATAGGTCACACTAAAAGTTTCCGGAATTGGCCTCTTACATAAACAATATTTAAAAGTTATTACTACATTTGAAAATGGAACTCTATAGCCGTAGAATACAATATTTGCTTCATCTGACTATCAATTGTTTTCACATTGTGGCGTCATTTTAAAAATGGCGTGATTATAATAAAATGGATTTAACTCGGGAAAATTTTCGTTGCATGATTTTTACGATTTTAAGTGTAATTTGACTTTCGGTTATTTGGGTACACCATGTCATCGAGTAGCTGATGTACTCGCGTCGATATATTCCATTAAACCCCCATATACATACTCCCCTCCAGAAATTATCAGCCTCTTGGAAAGATGTATGGGAACGAGTAGGTAGAGGTGGGATACAGGTCAAGTTCACCACATTACCTGGATGGTAGGACAATCCTCTACGAGGGGCCGAATGATCGCGTCCATTCGTGTGCAATAGCGGCGGGTGTACCCCAAGGTTCCATACTAGGTCCTTTATTATGGAATCTGAGGTACAACTGGATCCTGCGAGGCAACCTCCTTCCACGAATGGAGGCAGTCTGTTTGTCGAGCAAAAACGTGGGAGAAGGCGGCTCACCTTGCGTCGGTCGGCACTTCACTTGTCGTCCGACGCATTCACTTGACTCCGCGTCCAAGTGGAGGGGTTTCGCATTCGTTTAACTTGACTCCGCGTCCAAGTGCAGGTCGATGCACACTTCAAGTAGTTCGGCCTAGTTTTGGATCCCCGATGGAGCTTCGAGGAGCACTTCAAGCTCCTCACTACACTGACTGCTGTGTGCTGCCGCAGCCGCACTCGGACGGGTCCTCCCTAATTTGGCATGGCTAGGATTGGCATTCCGTCGATTGTATCACGGGGTGATACGGTCATTACCACTCTACGGTATAGCCGGAGAACGCCTCTCCCCCCGAACGGTGGCCCTACTGCGACGTCCCCAGAGGGTCATAGCAACCTATTATATTGCCCTGCAAATGGCAACATATGAATATTTCTAAATAAATCTCTTAGATAATCTCTTGCTTGTAGATTATAAGTAGCTGAAATTTTTCTTTTTTGAAGTACAAAAATACTTTGTATACTAGCAGCGGATCCCCATAGTAGTAGTCAATACGATATGAGATTGGTAAAATAACTAAAGTAAAGCAATCTTTCCGTTTCAACATCATGCAGTCATTGGCGTAGGTATGAGGGGGTTTGGGGTCCGGACACCCCCCATTGATAATAAACATATACTAAATAGAATGAACTTTTTCTTCCAAGTATCAGTATACTCGTACACTAGACAAATTGAAGTTTCAATCTGGAGCCCCCCCCCCTCCCCCATCGAAAAGTTATACCTACGCCTACGCATGCAGTACCTAAGTTAATTAAGTTAGTTCCTTAAGTCTTATTTTTTTACTGCATATCTCTCAGAACTAAGTCTGTTTGCAAAGAATTCAATATATGGATCCCATCGCACAGTCCAATCTAGTGTACTTGTATTACTCGAAAATTTTGTACAATAAATGATTTCAATAATTTGATTATTCATTTTCACAGCAGTACCCATATTTGTTAACAGGGATAAAACATATTTGGAACAAAAACAAATTCTTACAAAAAATGATAGTGAAATCTAATCTCCTGTTTACTACATGATGAGAAATTAATAATATTTACAATAGACGATAAGCAAACATTAATTTAGATAGAACCTAGATATTTGGTAATACCTTGTGCGTATATTTGCAGAGCACTTTCGGACTCCCAGCGGTTAGTTATGTAATTATATACTGTTTATACAATATATTTGCCAGTTTACTAGTAGTAGCCCTAATGAGTGTATGAAATATTAATTCTTTCAAAAGGGATTAAGGGCTATATTGATAGAAATATTACTCCTTGAAATGTTATATATATAAAAATCTCATGTCACAGTGTTTATCGAACTCCTCCGAAACGGCTTGGCCGATTTTTATATAAATTTTTGTGTATATTGGATAGGCCCGAGAATAGGTCGTTGGCTATTTTTTTATATCCCTAGGTGATAAGGGTGGCCCTCTCCAGAATGTTTTTATTTTGATAATTATTATGGCGAAACTTAGTTCGCACACACAGCTATTATTTTTAGGGAATACCTAACATTTAATTGATGCCCATATTCAGAAACTAATACATTATATAACTTAAAACTTTTTATAGTAAAGTGTATTACATTACACTAACTATAAAACTAGATACTAACAATAAAAATAGTTAATTTACTTATGTTATTTTCGTTTAGTGATTTGTATTATTTTAGATAAATAAACCTATACCTGCCCATGGCCCTTTTTAATCAGATTGCCCGTGTAGACAAAGTATTATTCACGTTCGTTTCGCTTACGTTTACGTTCTGTATCGTACGGCAATGTCTGGGAATGATTCGTGATGCGAAATCATTCTCATACATTTTGTTATTTTTTAACTTCGTTATCGTTTTTGAATTGCTGCTTTGTCTATGCGCCCGGGTATACGGACCGAATTGCGGGAGATGTAGGCGTATAGTAAAGTGCAGTAGAGCGACTCTACCATGCGCAATGCTTGACTGACAAGTTTTTTCTCTGCTTTATCCCGAGTGCCCTCCTCTTTCTGGGGCAGACGAGCGAGTCACGTTTGCTCTCGGTGTTTGCCACAAGGACACCGTGGGCCCACTACTTTTGCCCCCTAACCATGATCGCTCAAAACAATATTAAAACCGCGCTGAGAGCGGGATGGCGCTATACGTAGTAAGAGCGCGCTCTTACTACGTATAGCGCCATCCCGCTCAATTTAAATATTGTTTTAACCTTGCTATAAGCGGTTACGGTAGGGTTCCTGGTACAGCTAGCGTCTTCCTATATCACTTCTTCGGGTGGTTGCCCTCTTCGTTTTTAGAGTTCCGTACCTGAAAAGAAAAAACAGAACCCTTATAGGATCACTTCGTTGTTGGTCTGTCAAGGCCATATTTCTCGCGAATGCGTAGAGATATCGAACTGAAAATTATAACACGTATTAAGGTCTACAGTCTCATTCAATGAAAAAATCATACTTCTAAGTCAAAGCCATCAAAAAGTGGCCGTTTTTATCGCATATTTTCGCAAATTTTGCGATTTCACAAAGGAATCAACACCTATAGAGTACTTCCCGTTGACCTTAAATCATGGAATTTGGCAAAAGGCAAGGCACACGTTAAGGAAGTTTTTTTCCTTTTTTTTCCTACTTTATTCTACTGAATATAGTAGGAAAAAAAAGGAGTTGATGCTTTTTTAAAATTAAATATTAGGTAATGTTTAGTTTCAATGAACTTCCAACAATGAACCATTTATAAGAAATCGATGTATATGGATTTCATGAATGTTACAATTACTTAATAGGTATCTGTAATATTTCGACAGAAATTAAAAAAAATATATTATAAAAATTGTTTATTACAAAGTATCAAAATCAACCATTTTGAACTAAACTACATGGGGACATTGTATTAGTGTTGCTACTTGAAAAAATGTCAGGTTCATCTTTCATAAGCCAGACTCTATATATCTGGATGTCGATTCTGTAAAATTCGAACAATAGCTCGCATCTCACTTCGATATTCACGCTCACTTCGCATAAGATACAAGATACCCTTACATAGTCATTATCACGAGTTAGTAGCGATAAAATTCTAATAAGCCTCAGAACTAGTTTTTATCACCTTCAGAAATAATTTTAAATGTATTTTTAAACTATGATAATAAACTTTGCCTGTTTTCACTCACAAAATAGCAACGTTTTATTTGACACTTTGTTTCGAGTTCGTGTGCGAAGTGAGCTTCGAAGTGATAAAGGAACTCCCTTTACGGAATGCCACTTCATACGTCATCCCATACTTATAATTTCAAAATCTCACGGTCACTCTAGTTCCACTCGCTGCCACGCTCGCAAGTGTAGCGCTGTAGCACAGATTACTTTAATAGTTTCTAGTAACTTCGAATCTACATTCGAATTTTGAGAATGCCAATCTAAGAACTCACTACGGAATCAGATTCGAAGTTTAAAGTGAGGTTTTACAGAATCACACTACAGTATCGCATACCTGTTTCCAAACCATTATTATGAATGTGTGCTGTAGCAGCACAAAAGGCCACAGCTCAGCGTCAATTTTGCTCATAAGACATGAGCAACTCTCTGATTTTCAGCTACACCCTGGGGAACTACATCTACGGCACTCAGCCGAAGTGCTGCACGCCCTGCTCATTAAAAGCTTCACGTTCAATTGTCTGATTAACATAATTATGTCATCTTGTATTCAATGTTATGTTATAAAATATAATTTTGGTGTATGAATATTGAGTTGGTGTATACAGGGCGTCCCAAGACTATGGGACATGAAGGGAAAGTACCTTAAATATCGTAGATAGGATATTTTGCTGAAAGAAGACTTTATGTTATTTTTAAAAATTAGTAATACTGCATTCAAAGATTTTCTAAAAATTACTTGCTTCGTCTGGGAATCGAACCGGCTTAAATGTATAAAAAAATCAGCCGTATTTTTATGACGCCAATCGAAAGAATGGACAAAAAACAATAAGTCCTCTTAAGTAACATAGTATCTTAAAAGAAAGGAATAACGTTTTATTAATCATTTTAATCAAATTAAAAACATACTTGAAACCGCCGAAGTTAATTGAGTAGGTACCCATTTTTTGTCAATTAATTAATTAAATGCTCAAAATGTGATCCTTCTTGTCTTATGCAAAACGTCAATCTTTTAACAAGTTCACTGCCTTTTTTGTCTATTCTTTCGATTGGCATCATAAAAATACTGGTGATTTTTTTTCACATTTGAGTCGGTTCGATTCCCTGATGAAGCAAGTAATTTTTAGAAAATCTTTGAATGCAGTATTAATAACTTTTAAAAATAACATAAAGTCTTCTTTCAGCAAAATATCCTAACAACGATATTTAAGGTACTTTCCCTTCATGACCCATAGTCTTGGGACGCCCTGTATGTTACAGTCAAAACTCATAACCGGTCAAAACCACTTTTGACTGCAAAAATCAGGCAAAAGTGGTTTGACCGATGCCTTCAGTTAAAAACAGTTTTGACTGATTTTTGTAGTCAAAAGTGGTTTTGACCGATGCCCTTAGTCAAAAACAGTTTTGACCGATGCCCTTAGTCAAAAACAGTTTTGACTGCAAAAACCAGTCATAAGTGGTGTTGCCTGATTTAAGATTTGGGTGGTATGGGTTCTCTTAGAATAGTATGACGCTGCGCTCGCTCCGCTACGCATGGTCATGTTCTGAACCTAACCTAACCTACAGTAGGCAATTTGTTACCTATTTTCTTTTGTGATGGCGGGGGCTTTTATGTCATATAAATTGTGTCAAATGTGAAATGACGTTATAAGTAAATGTTTTAGTGTAAAAGTTTATTTTTTCTTTTTAGCGCATTTAAATTAAAGCTTGTTTTTTAAAAGGTTTTTTTAACATTTAATTTTGACTATCCATTAGTAAATTTTTAATCTCTTCCTTAAACGTATGCTTAGATTTCAAGGTTCTTATGTGCGGCGGAATGTTATTCCAGCATTTTGTCGCGTGGTAACGAAAAATGCCAGAAAATGCTGTTGTTCGATGCGGTTATACAAGGGGGGGACGTAGTAATCTAGCTTCAGAACAATGATCCGTGTTGAAAAGGAGTACTTTCAACTTTAAAAAAGGATAATCCGGCTTTCTGAATTTAATGATGTTAAACATCATACTTAGATAAGTTTTACGGAACCCTCCTCCCTCCCTGTGCAAGTCCACCTCGCACTTAGGCGGTTTTTTTACCTCATTCCAGCCCACTCCCGATCTCGTAGCACCGTCGCCGCGCGAAGTCTCGTAGCCGCTGAAAATTCGCCTCCATATCGCTACGAGACGTCAGTACTCGTAGTAAGCCGAACCAACGTCAAATGCTTTCATCTTATCTAACAATTAAGTTTCTATCACAGTTCCCAAATTGGAGGTTTCCCCCAAATTAAGGGGATATGTAAGTAGAATAGTACTTTTTAGGGTCTTTACATTTTTAAAGGAAAGTTTTGAAATTTCTTTTACTACTTATAATTATTGTTTGATTACGAAAAATAAGTCTTAAAAAAGTTCCTGGAGAAACCAATTTAAATCCCTAAGTTTAATATTATTAATGCGAAAGTAACTCTATCTGTCTGTCTGTCTGTCTGTCTATCGCGCTTTCACGCCAAAACTACTGAACCGATTTAGATGAAATTTGGTATAGACATAGTATGAGTCCCAGGAAAGGACATAAGATAGCTTTTATCGCAGAAATCACCCCTTAAGGGGGAGAAAGGGGGGTTGAAGTTTGTATTGGGAATCAATAACCGCTGAACCGATTTAGATGAAATTTGGTATGGAGATAGTTTGAGTTGTGGGGAAGGATAAAGAATAGTTTTATCCCCAAAATCATTCCTTAAGGGTGTAAAAGGAGGGGCGGAGAATTTGTGAAGGGAATCAATAAAAAAGGATTTCCACGCGGCCGAAGTCGCGGGCAAAAGCTAGTATCACCATAAACATATTTATAATTTTTTAAGTAATATTTATTTTTATAAGGATTTCAAAGTAATTATGGGTATTTAAGGGGTTTTGGCTTTAGTTTTAGGGATAAATATTTTTGAGAGTCTCAACGTAAACGAAAGTCAACTATGTTGTTTTATGACACGAAATTGAATTTGAACCAGGTGGTTAACCGCTTTTTTGTCCGACAGTACATTGATCACAATTCGAATCAATTTCATCGTGAATTAACCGTTTATTAAAACCGTTTTCACGGAAAGTAAATCAAATTTGAATGCTGTGCAAGTTAAAAGTTATATTTCCTTAATAGCTTAGCCAAGCGGTAACTTTAAGACATTAAATACTTCAGGCTGCACAACATATAAGGCGAATTGTTGACGTAATTGCTAATACATACTTACATACATATCCCTGTAAATTAATAAGCAAGCGATGCCGATGAACAAGAACAGTTCCATGCGGTTTTAATTAATTGATGGAGTCATTTAGAACACACGTGTCACCGCTGCCTTTCTTCCAGTGGATATAGTGAGAGCCAACTTTGGGAATAATTAATAGTGCCAGGCGTTATTTTTCGGATAGCAAAACTTCCGACAAAAAATGTAGATAGTTGGTACTAACTACGCAGGCCAATAGTGCACCGCCCGCCCCCCTCAATCGCATGCGACAAAGGAATATCACTAATTAGTACCACACCAACATACAAATACTTAGATTCGCCGCATTTCGCCACTCCACGTGGCATCCTCTGGATATGGTCGCCTTTGTTGCGCTCCGACGTCGGAGCAAGGCTGTCATTCGATCCATGCCATGTACCAATGTGTTTTTCGAAATTAATATTTACATTTATCCGACGCTCCTATGGTGAAGGAAAACATCCTGAGGCAACCTGCATACATCTAACAACCTGCGGAGAAATTCGAAGGTGTATGTGAATTCGACCAACCCTCACTGGGCCAGCGTGGTTGACTAAGGCCTAAACAGCCTAACTAAGGGAAGGCCCGAGCCCTTCGGTGAGGACGTACATGAGCTGTGATGAACAGTTAGTGTAAGGGTTTGTTTTGGCTTTTGCATCTCTTCGCAGACGTGAAATAGAGGTAAACTTCCATAGTCTGCTCTTAAGACATCCACTGGAAATAGGGAGTGATGAAACACGTATTCTAAATCCGAAAACGGAAATAATTTTCCATAAACGAAAATAATTGCTATCCCAAACGTGATGAAAAGGATAAATCTAAGTAAACAATGTGTATTGTATCACGTGTCTCACGGTCGATGCGTTTGCTCGTATTGCTAAGCCCCCGGACGCAGAATCCCGTCGGTATCGGGATAATTGAATCTGGGAACATCAAAATCCCCATCTGCCTACGGAATTAGTCGAATGGAATCCTAATTATAATAAAAGTTCATTGTCAACCTTCGCACATTCCCTCCGTTCATTGGACATAATGTTTCTGAAAAGCTGAATTTAATTTCTCTTAGTATGTACAAATATATTGTGTTAATAACTTTCCGCTCGCGGCTTCGCCCGCCCTATTATTGTTTTCCCGTGGGAATTTATATTTTCCCGAAGGAAAAATAGTTTTGTAGTCTATTTACGCAGCACGCATAATGTGTTCAAATGAAATATTTTTAGGAGCCCCTCGGTGGGGACGTATATGGGCTATGGCCTATGACGACATTCTTACGAAACATACTTTGGCTTCAGACCCTAATTGAGTTCAATATTGATACATCCTGCATAACGTCATCATCATAAACATAAACTAAACATGATTTTCTGACCAAAATATATGTTTTTGGGACCATTTCTCTATAATAGATTAAGCGTGAGGAAGCACTTTACAGGTCGGCAAGGTGAGGGTGGCTAGTGCAGCGTGTCTTTCTCTCTCCTTTTGTGACGAGTTTTTCTAATGGCAGAGGTGGTAAGCTCCCCAAGTCAGCCCTTACATTGTGGCCCTTACGACATCCATCCATCAACGCTTATAAAGAAAAAGTAGATCACTCACTACAGTTGATGTTTCGCACAGGTGAGAAAAGGCCTCGGTAGTCGTCTCGTACTGATCAGTTGAGTGTGAAGGAGAGAGCATGAGGGAAATTTGAAAGAAAATACTCCCGAGTTAGCTGAAATAGTCAAATATAAAAGAAATAAAAGCGAGTAGGAACACAACTTCTAACCTTATTATTGTTCTATTTTATTTATTGAAAAAAAAGTATCACCAAGCGTTATGACTTCAAGCTAAAAGATCGTAATTTTAGGTCACTTTCTGATAAATCCACTTCGAGTTCACGTAACATATTTTTGGTATTTATTCTGAAGCAATTTTCTGTAATTTGACCTTATTAAGCACCTTTACAGTGTATCAAACGCTGGATGATAGTCATAATGCTAAAGTTGCGATACTGTAGATGTTGTTCTTCTTTAAAAAACAGCACAATGAATATACATCGTAATATATATAAATTCTCGTGTCACAGTGTTTGTAACCAAACTCCTCCGAAAAAGCTTGACCGATTTTATGAAATTTTTTGTGTATATTCGGTCTGAGAATAGGTCGTAAAGTATTTTACCTATATTACTTTACGACCTAGTTTCGTAGTAATAATTATACGTAAAATATTATATACCCCTAGGTGATAGGGGTTTTTTTGACAATTATTATGGCGAAACGTATTATTATGGCATAGCTAGTTGCTTATACTCGTAAACATTGAATGCGCTCGTAATAATTTTGAGCTGCAAACAGGGGGTAAACACATCGCTATAAAGGTAGTTAAATTCGTCACTTAACTAACAGCTGTAACTATTACACACACAACAATGTAATCAATGGATTACATAATGTCAACACAAAGAGCTATCCCAGTTAAACATGTTTTGAATATAAATCACGAGCTCGAGAATATTTTGCGCAGAATCGATGTAATTTACCACTCAATTCAAGGTTAATTTGCTTGTAACGATATTTATTATATAGTAGGTGTAGGTTGTACATATATAATTTTCCTACGAAGTTATCGTTCATTATTACATACAGACAGCCAGTAACTGTAAGGTATAAAAACATAAAATATATTATACTAGCTTTCCGTTATTTTTGTTTTCACGTGGATTTTTTTTTTCCCGTAGGAAATCTACCCTTTTATCAAAATCGGTTCAGTAGTTTCGAAGCCTATTCAATACAAAAAAAAAAACAATCAAATCTTTCCTCTTTATAATATTAGTATAGAAAAAACCTAAACCTTAAATGTAGGGTTGCTACCGGCAGTGGGCCAAGGCACCGGTAGTTAGGGGAGGGAGGAACAGGGAGAGAAATCTCCGGACAATACCTGCCGTGAAAGGAATCACCGCCTTCTGGATCAGACCCTTTATCTATCCGTCACACAAGAGTCTCTTAAGAAATCGGTTGAGACTCTTCGCTGTCAAGCCATTCGCAAAAACCGCTCAGTCTCTAAATAGACTATAGGAACAAAGATTGTCCAAACAACATCCACATGGTGGTTACCTCGTGAGCCAAGTCAAGGTACTTAGGTACTACTACTTAGGTCATGAGGAATGACAAGCACTGCTTGGCGTCGGAACCGGTTGACCATTTTGATATCAAGCTTATTGCAAACAATCGTCTCGTCCGTGATAATAATAATAATAATTATTATTATTTTATTATTATTATTTTATTAAATATATATTAATAATAATTACTATTTATTATTATTATATTATTTTATTATTATAAAGATAGTAGATATTCCAACTGCCGGTCTTATCACATATAGCAGTGTCTTCCCTCTCGAGAGATATGGTCGGTGCGTAAAAGTATTCCCCGGGGAAGTAATGGATCCTACATTTTGTTATTCAGAACCCATAACACCCCTCTTAAGCAATATTAATGTCCTCTAACCCGATATTCGGTCACAGTGACCAATTTCAATAGAGACTCGCCATCTGCGCACGAGATATTATAGTGCACAAGTGCAGACACTATGCAAACTCTGTTCCTTCACTCGTATAGTATAATGGGACGTTTAGCCAAAACAAGACCGGGCGCAGGATCCTTCCAAAGCATGGAGAATCTCGCGTTGCTTCTTTTTTAAAAGTAAGTTTGCAAACAAGCGTACTGACCTGATGGTAAATGGTAACAGTCACCTATAGTACAAGATGTGGTTCTTGTTAGATTCGCAGCTAATCTGCAACCCTCACAAGAACCAGTGTATGTTGCCATCTTGTAATATAAAATGTAAAGTCACGGTACCCACCCAGTAATTTCACTGCCATATCTTACCCTTCAAACCGGAACTACTGTAGTATTATATTATCTGTGCCGGAACACAGCAATGCAAGCACTGCTGCTTTACGATAGAAATATGTAAGACGGAGGCACCCAAGCAGGCGACCCAGGTACAGAGTCTCCCTCTGGTAATTGGTCATCCTCCTCTCTCATTGTTGGTCACCCATCATAAGCTCGACCATTGCCAACGCTGCATAACTTAGCTTCACCGAGCTCCAAACGATCATCATCATCATCATCATCACAGCTCATATACGTCCCCCACCGAGGGGTTCGAGCCTACCCTATGTTAGGGTGATTAGGCCTTAGTCAACCACGCTAGCCCAGTGCGGATTGGTCGACTTCACATACATTATTGAATTTCTTCGCAGATATATGCAGGTTGCCTCACGATGTTTTCCTTCACCGTAGGAGCGTCAGACAAATGTACATATGAAATTCGAAACGAAAAACACATTGGTACATGGCGGGTCTCGAACCCCGACCCCCCGATTGGAAGGCAAGTGCCGAGTCCACAGCGCCACCGACGCTCCTCCAGCGCCTCCAAACGATAGTTTACTGTTAACAAACGAAAACTTCTGTTCCAGGCGCGAACATGTAACGACCTACCGAACTTACCCATCGACGCCGAAAGCTCCAAGATGGACGACGCAACGACTTACGCGCCGCTGGCCGAAGTGATGAGGAATGTGACGAACGCGACGCTCGTGCATAGACACGACCCGAGGATGTTCATGACCGTCATAAAGGTGGTGTACGCGGTCGGCATCGTCGGCAACGCGACGGCGATCGTCGCGCTGCGGTGGGGCGAGCGCCGGGTCAGGAACAGGAAGCACTTGTTGCTGCTCACTTCCTTGGCTGCGAACGACTTAGTGGCTCTGGTAAGCTGTGGCAACGCACGTAATTAACACTATTCACACTAACGGCCGGTTGCGCCGAATTTTACGTTTTACGATTTCGTAAAAGTAACAGTAAAAGTCAATATAAATAAATACGTAAGAGTTGCACCATAATGTCTCACCTCTAGTTTCAATTGTAGTTTTCTTTTATCCTTTACGTTCAAAAAGGTTGAATGTACGGCGCGAATCATATATTTAATAGAGAAACGACCCATTTTTATGTATTATGTTGTTACATTTACGAAATCGAAAATCGTAAAATTTGGTACAATCGGCCGTAAGCGTAAAGCATAAACAAAAGAGCTTGCCTCATTAAAGCACGGTAAGTCAGTGCTTTGATTTTATCTGAACCTTAAAACCCCTTTTTGCCCCTAACTCTGATCTGGTGGTTTTTTTTCATATTTCATGTTATTTTCTTACCTTGTAGGTAGTTGAAATTGTGCCAGTAAATTCATCCTAAAGTCTAGTTTGTGGCAAGTTATATTGCTTTTGGAATTTCAGTTTTTGAAAGGGTCCCCATATAGGGTTTTAAAGTGCTGCAATTTTTAGAGGGCATTTTTCGTCTTATTTTTGAGCAGTTTTTTTGCTTATAACTCAAGCCAGGAGTAAAACTAAATACGGCAACAGAATTTATTGCATATTATTTTTAATTGCGCGTCTTTTAACTTAAAATTTGCGGTTCTATGATAAGCCTGTGGTGCAGAACGATCTTTTTTTGTATTCCCCTATTTTGTTAAGGAAGATAGGACCCTGGGAAAAGTGTCGTGCCTTTAATTATTTTATTTATATTAAAGGGATAACATGACATTTTTATAATTTTAAAACATTTTACAATTATTTGCCAAAATTTTAAAGATTTTTTTATTGAGGTTTAGTTAATACATTACGACTTTTCTATTTTTATGTTTTTGTGTTATTTTTTTTTGAGAGACGTAGGGATGGAATGCCAAGTGCGCCGAGATCAATAGGGAGACTTGGAATAATTGAGGAAAATAAAAATATAGTCAAGTGATGCCATTCTTTTGATGTCCAAAAGTAGGCCAAGTAGTAGGCAAACGCTACAAGTGTACTTACTATTATTTTGAAAAATAAATTTATAAAATTAACATATAAAGAGCGACGCCAGTACGCCAATCGAAAGCGATACTAGCGTTGTTCCGTCCGTCCCTCGACGACCGATTGATACATTGCTTTATATGCCAATATATTCTGCCATCAAGCGTTCGTTTTGCCAGATAAAAATAATCGTTCTACATCGACCAACCCATTCTGCTGTCGATCGATTGGTAAGGTAGCTTCAACTGATCCACGGATCAGTAAACGGACCCATAAACGGTCGATTGATGCATTGCTCCATTTGTCAATCTGGTGGGTTATTGTCTAAGAAAAAATCTATCACGATCGCTTATAATTTGACAGCCATTGCGCCGTGAACATAAGACTCTGTGCCGACTTCCTTTTATAAAGGAGTAATGGATGGACTGCGACTGTCAAACTGTAAGCGATCGCTATAGATTTTTTCTTAGACAGTAACCCCCCAGAGGCCCTAGACAAGTACCACACGCTAACTTTTCCGTAGTCGTTCCTCAGAAAAAATGTATGGAGATGACATTAGCTGCGAAAAAAATAGCGTGAGGTTGTCGTAAGCTAATGTCATTTCCATACATTTTTTCTGCGAAACGACTGCGGAAAAGTTAGCGTGTGGCATATGTCTAGGGCCTCTGTTCTACCATCGATCGATTGCATCAACGATTGGATCAACGTTCGATCGATTGGTATCATAACACCCTTGAAAAGATCAATTGTAAATTAGCCGATCAACTAGCAATTTGCTGTCTAAAATTACACTGTCGCGCGTGAGTGATATAAAATTGAGAGGGCGTTGTTAAAGCAGTGATCATGTTTTCGTTAACTACGTCATGCGTCATTCAAGAGAAAATTATGCCCGATATACGAACCGCATGAATTGGGCGAATAAAAAATTGCTTCTTACCAACTAACCTAACCAATTTATATATCTTTAACCCCTTTATTCGCCTAAGGACAGATTCTCAAAAGGACAGATTCTTATTAATATGAAATAAACACTCTGTAGAGTCAATTCAATATCTAAATCGACGACTTGATTCGATTTTGAACATTACAATAAAGTCCATAATCCGTTCAGTTACAGAAATTTCACAGTTCTAAGATAGCCCAACTCCACGCTCAATAGTTCTATTGACCGTGGATGGAATGGACGTGAACTGAAAGAAACTATTATCGAGTTTCTTCTATCAATTTCCTCAGAATGTATTGATAAGTTGCCAGTCGATCTTTCTAAGAGCTATGTTGATAACTTTTTAGGTATTATCGTTGATTGATTTAGGTTTTCGAAAGACTACAATTCTTCTGATTACATTTTTGTCTGCTAAAGCTTAAAAAAAGTACTGTTGAAAGAAGTATAATGCATAATTCATGTGGTATTTGTGAATTAATAAACATTCTATTTACAATTAATTTTATTGTAGATATTCGTAAATGCACATGATTAATTTAATATCAATGCTGGTGTTGCCTCGAATTCGATTTCCAAGTATTTTTGTAACTGAATTTCATATGTAAACTGTATACTTAATGTTCGCTTTTTGTATTTTCATTGATTAAAAATACGCGGATTTAACCTTAAAAGAGCTATAAGCTGTTAAAATATGTGTTTAGTAAGATTCATTGTGTATTAAATCACATAATCATAAATCGTAATATTCAAACAAGATCATGTCAAGTGAATGATGAAAGCATTTATTCAGCGAGTTATTGAGTGTAATGCCGAGGCAATATACTAACTACTACCACGTTACTAGTGCGACCACGAGGAACGACCCAAATATTAACTGCCTTATGTTATTGTGATGTACTTAAAATAGTACATTGTTACCCCAGGGGTGAAAGTAACGCATTTAGTCCCGAGGCGGTGTTTGGCGCCCGAGCGTAGCGAGGGCACCAATAGTTCGAGGGACTAAATAAGCCTTTCACCCGAGGTAAACACTGTGCTTTTAATTCCGAATACAAGGAAAGCGAAAATAAAACGATGAATAAGCTAAAGAAAAAACGTGTAAATTTTATTTTACATAAATCAACAACTTCTGCTTTAGCCCGCTTTCTCTTATAAAATCAGGCGTTAACTTCATACCTGAATCAGATGAACTCATTGTGTTAATTACTAACACAATGTTATACAAATATAATTAACAGTTAATACAAATCTCTGCTATACGGAAGTATTAACAAAACTCTACAAATGGAAAAAACAAATGAAGATCGCATTGCCGCTTTCCCGCTTAATTTTTTTTCTGTGGTCGGCCAGCTGTTCATTCAGCCATTATTTTTCATTTAGAACAATTTTGCCCAAATCTATGTTTTTTTAATGAAATAGTTGAAAATAAATTGTAATAAAGTCATTTAAAAATATATTCTTTAACATTATGTTATTTAAATTTTACACCGCGCTGTAATTGAGTGGCTGTATAGAAAGTCGGAACATCGTTCAATAAAAATGTGAAAAAAGAACTATGTAGGTAGTTTCTTTTTTTAAATTTGACAGCAGCTGTCAGTTGAAAGTGATTCTCCCTAGGGCTGAAAAGTAGTACTTTCAACCCGCTCCTCAGGCATCTTCAGACCTACTTTCAGAGTATGAGTAATGAAAATAAACTTAAACGCTATAAGATTTGAAAAAATATGATGCCATCTATTTTTATAAGCACACTTGACACGCTCACAGTTCTTACATTTTAGTATATTATAATTAAATGTAATTTATTTATTTATTTATTTTTGTTATAATTTATTTATGTCTATTATACATATATTAATGGATTAAATTGCAATTAGAATTGCAATGGCTACAGTTTTTTGGAGAACTCCGCTGAGTGAGTATTTCATTGCGCTGAGTAATATGTTAGGTTTTTCGTTTTACATAGATTAATTTATATTCCCGCGATCTATTTTAAGGGCAAACAGAATAAATAAAATTAAACAAACCAAAAAGGTTAACGTTCATAATAATCCGTATGTAGATTTTGTAAAGATTTTTATCGTTTTGAGCCTCAAAATGGAAAAAACTAAACCATTAGCATCACTCGCGTATCTGTCTCTCCGTCCATCTGTCAGAGCCAATTTGCTCCGAAACTCCTAGATCGATTGAGTTGATCGTAGGTACTCGTAAATAAATGAATTTCAAACATGGGGCCAAGAATATTTTTTTAATAATTTTAAAATAAATAGTTTTGAAGCTATTGCAGTACCTAACATAGAAAATTTCAGATTTAAAACAATTTACTTAACTATGATAATCAACGAACGGCACTCTCTCCAAGCAACTCTCACTCGTTTCCTCTCAGAAGAACTTGAAATAAAATATCAAATCAATCAACTGCCAAACCAAAATTGAAAAGCTGCTTAAAAATTAATATAAAGTTATATTTCTCTCGGCGTAAACTACTCGTGTCAAGGTTGTTTGAGTTCGTATATTTACATTATGTATGGCGATTTTGCATGTTTATTTTGGTCATCCAAAGAATCACATTATTCTCATTCTATTTTGTATAGCTATTTTTTATGTTCATACATATGTCTTTTGTTATTTTTCTTTACGAAAATTACCATATCCTTATCTTTATTAATGCTATCTCTCAAAGGCTTAAAAGACAGACGAACTTTGCTTCACCATATCTTCTTTTTCTAATATATAAAATTCTCGTGTCACAGTGTTTGTTACCAAACTCCTCCGAAACGGCTTGACCAATCTTCGTGAAATTTTTTGTTTATATTCAGTAGGTTGAAAATAGGTCGTAAACTATTTTTAGGGTTCCGTAGGCAAATGACAAAAAACGGAACCTATAGATTCGCCATGTCTGTCTGTCTGTCCGTCCGTATGTCACAGCCATTTTTCTCCGAAACTATAAGAACTACACTGTTGAAACTTGGTAAGTAGATGTATTCTGTGAACCGCATTAAGATTTTCACACAAGAATAGAAAAAAGCAATAAATTTTGGGGGTTCCCCATACATAGAACTGAAACTCAAAATTTTTTTTTTCATCAAACTCATATGTGTGGGATATCTATGGATAGGTCTTCAAAAATCATATTGAGGTTTCTAATATCATTTTTTTTTAAACTGAATAGTTTGCGCGAGAGACACGTCCAAAGTGGTAAACTGTGTGTCGTCGTCCCCCCCGTAACTTCTAAAATAAGGGAATAACAAAACTAAAAAAAATATATGATGTACATTACCATGCAAACTTCCACCGAAAATTGGTTTGAACGAGATCTAGTAAGTAGTTTTTTTAATACGTCATAAATCCTACGGAACCCTTCATGGGCGAGTCCGACTCGCGCCTAGCCGGTTTTTTTTTATTATAGCGAAACGTAGTGCGCGGACATAGCTAGTCCAATATATAAAATTCTCGTGCCACCTCAGTGTTTGTAACCGAACTCCTCCGAAACGGCTTGACCGATTCTTATGAAATACTTTGTGTATATTTGGTAGGACTGCAAAAAGGTCGTAGGTCGTTTTTTGTACACCTTGGTAATAAGGGTGGCCCTCTACAGAATTTTCTTGACAGTTCGCGGGCACCGCTACTAACACTATTGTGTAAGAAAAGTGATATTGATATTTTTTGTAGTAAATTGCATACCTATAAACGACATATTCTGGACACTTTTACGTCTAATCGATGTCATATATTGTGAAAGTTTTATATTACTATAATTTATTTATTTGTTCACAGTGTAAACTTAGATCTAGCCAACACGCTTACAATGTTACTCACTTAATTGAGTAACTGAAAATTATGAAAAAATTACAAACATATAATTAAAAACAACATATAATCTACATATTTCACTTTAAATTCCCTCGTTCAGAGCACATATATTTAGCTATAAGCAAATTTGATATTGCTAGTTATAATACTGTTTAATATATCTCTTGCTGGTCATCATATAAATAAATAAATAAATTTATCCTTTTGTAGTACCTAGGTAAGATATAAATCTCGTTTACCATCATGATTTCATTAGTGAATAAATGACTTAGTGAATTCGCGACAGGACGACGAAACTTAGCTAAGTCACAAAATATTGTCTTTTACTCAGCCAACTTTCTTTATTGACCCGGAAAGTTCTGAACCCTTCAATTAGTTATTTTTCGCTTCGCTTAGAGCACGCGTTTGTTTTTCTTTGCGACAAGCACCTCTGAAACAACTATTTGGTGCTTGCTAAAATAGGTAACTATTCGTTAAAATACACAATTGTTTCCGCCGATTAACAGTTACTATTGTAATATGTACAGCCAGCTTCGAAAGTGGATAAGCATTTTAGTACCATGTCACACCAACTATTAAAAAAACCGGACAAGTGCGAGTCGGACTCGCCCATGAAGGGTTCCGTAGCATAAAGTAACAGTATAATGCTTCACGGTTTATGCATAAGGTTTTGAAATTAAATGTTTTATTTTTATATTTGAGTTGATTGAATGAAAGGTAAATTGCGGTTTACGATTTATGACGTATTATTAAAAAAAACGGTCTCGCGCCCACTCATAACCAGAAACTCATAACTGGAATAAAATGTAGCAACTCATAACTGACTTGAGGACCCACTCATAACCATGGTTATGAAATAAATTTTAAACTTATAAAATATTGAATTTAGAGGAGTAACTCATAACCGAACATAAAAAAAGCAAATACCTAAACTTTGAAGTACATTTGAGACCAATAGTGCTTGCTTACTTTTATATACTTGCATACTAATTTTAAATTAGGTACTTTTTTTTTTATTATTTCATACTACAAAGAAATATTTAGTTACAGTACAAACGGCAACACAGTCTTAACTGTCATTTCAAGACGCAATACACAAAAAATCCAGTGCTTACCCGTGGTACTACTCACGTGTCCGGTAGTACTACGGGTGATTAATTTTGCCTGTAGTACTACTTATTATCTTTGACAATCAAAGAACACCATGTGGGTAACTATTGGTTTTAATTTTTATATTATTTTGAAGAAATTAAGGAACGCTTTAATAAAACTATTTTAAAAGCAACTTTAACGCAGCTTTCAATTGCGAGTCATTTCACTTTTTCACCGACTTCACAAAAAGGGGGACTTTATCATTTCCATTGTATGTTCTTTTTTTACGTTTGCTACCTCATAACTCTGTCATTTATTAACTGATTTGGAAAATTATTTTTATACTTCTCAATTAGTCTCATTGTCACCAAATCCGGGATCGGGCAACAAAAAATACCCGTAGTACTATACTAACCGTAGTACCAACGGTAGAACCACGGGTAAGCACTAAATAAATCTTAGTGCGAGGAATACATAAATAGTTTCTCTCCGTGACATCTTCAACAAAAATAACAATATTGAGAAGTGATTGAGAATTAGTTTGTCCTGATAGCTATATCTCATCGACTCTTTCAAGCGCCGCATTTGAGAATACTATCTATCCAAGTCTTAATTATGATATGAGTACTTATATAAAAATTTAATAATATTCATATTATTTGTGTAATAGGTATTTCTTCATATTTTTTATTTAGTATGTTATATAGTATGGTTTTATGTACAAGCTTTTATTTAACTTGCAATGTAAGTATGTATGTTCGGGTGAAATCTTGCAACTCAATTTTGAAGCAGATATCTTTAACCGATTGAGCTGAAATGTATACACATTCAGTTTCGATGACAATTCATGGTTGACTGTGTGACGTCATTCTAAATCCAAGATGGCGGCATACCCAAGATGGCGGACCAATTATTTTTAATGCATCCCTACAATATGGGTATCAAATAAATGGTCTTGCTAAGAGTAACTCGAAAAATAATATGACGTCACTATTAATCCAATATGGCGGACTTCTAAAGCTTGAAAATCAATTTAGAAGTAGATATCTTTAACCGATTGAGCTGAAATTTTGTATACTATAACTACTACTTACTATACGTAAAAGTTTTAGTGTAAAAGTTATTTTTTTCTTTTTAGCGCATTTAGATAAAAGCTTGTTTTTAAAAAGGTTTTTTACATTTAATTTTATATATTTTTTACTATTTGATCGCCTTCTAAGCCGCTATACACGCAAATTCTAATATATGACAATTTCTCCTTTCGCAGGTCTGCTGGAAGAAATTTCATTTATGAAATTAGCAGATCCTTTTTAACGGACTTAAAAAAATAGATACAGTCGAACATAGAACCTCTTCCTTTTTCAAAGTCGGTTAAAAAAGAAGTTTTAACTCAGTTTGACCTGTATGTTTGTATGTATGTTTGTCCGCGATTATCTCGCGTTTGGCTGAATCGATTTTGATGCGGTGTTCAGAAAAGTATTTGTTACATTTAGGATAAGGTTTTGGTATTTTATGGTTCTGAAATTTTTTTTACAAAAAATAAAACCGACTTCAATAACACCAAAAAGTCATAAATAATATAAGAATACAAACAACATCACAGTTTTATATTATAGTCGGTGCCAAGCAATAATCACCTGGAAAATCTTAAAAAATATAAAAAGTACTAGTTAAAATTTGCCACGCACTTCAATATAAAACTACGATGTTCTGTATTCTTATATTTTTATAACTTTTTGGTGTTTTTGAAGTCGGTTTAATTTTTTGTTAAATAAAAATGTCATTTTGTCTTCTGTATTGTTTGTGCTGTCTAATTTTAATGCGGGAGAGAGACCGCAATAGCCACCCTCACCTTGCCGATCTGTAAGATGCCTCTTTACACCTCTTTTATACCAAGCTTTTTACTTTGATTTAAAATATTATTCACCCTTTTTTGTTAATGTTGTTAATAATTATTAAAGCGACTGTACATAATTGTGTAGTTGTGTTGGTTATGAGTTTCGTCTTCTCACATCAGCAGTTATGAGTGGGACCTTTACGTATTGGTTATGAGATTTTTGGTTATGAGTGGGCGCGAGACCAAAAAAACTACTTACTAGATCTCGTTCAAACCAATTTTCGGTGGAAGTTTGTATGGTAATGTACTTACTACATCATATATTTTTTTTAGTTTTACCATTCTCTTATTTTAGAAGTTACAGGGGGGACACACTTTTTACCACTTTGGAAGTGTCTCTCGCGCAAACAATTCAATTCAGAAAAAAATGATTAGAAACCTATTAGAAGAAAACTATTAGAAACCTCAATATCATTTTTGAAGACCTATCCATAGATAGCCCACACGTATGGGTTTGATGAAAAAAAAATGTTGAGTTTCAGTTCTAAGTATGGGGAACCCCCAAAATTTATTGTTTTTTTTTTGTTTTTTTTTGTATGAAAATCTTAATGCAGTTCACAGAATACATATACTTACCAAGTTTCAACAGTATAATTATTATAGTTTCGGAAAAAAGTGGCTGTGACATACGGACGGACAGACAGACATGACGAATCCATAAGGGTACCGTTTTTTGCTACGGAACCCTAAAAATGCAATATAAGTGTAACCATACTAAATAAAAGGAATAAATAAAAGGAAGTCTGTACATAGATACCTACCTGCTAACTGTACCCACGAACCACGTTTCGCCATTTCGCCCTAATAAAGTTGAAGGCAATAAAAAATAGTGACGTTAAAAATCGAGGTATAAACGATCCTATATCTTTTTAGTTGGACTGAATTACATAGCTACAGTAAGCCAAATTTCATCAGAATCGGCTAAGTAATTTCGGAGTTTATGGACAAACATCGTGACACGAGATTTTTATATACAGACATACTTTTTTATCAACCTGGAAAAGTTGAGGAACGCTTCAGGACACGATAGTAGAATGATTACAATATTAATAAAAAAATAACTCGCCTATTTAATTTTATATTAATTTTCTAAATTTATCCGAAAAATACTGCACTAGCTTAATGCAGTATTTTTAAAGATTTTCTTGGTATTTTTTTATATAATAATGGATGTGTCCTGAAGCGTCCGTTGAATTTTCCGGGGTGATAAAAAAATAACCCTGTACACATCCATTATTATACAAGTTTATTTTTAGTTACTTAAAAAAATTGTGTGCTTGTTCAAAGAAGCAAACTGAACCACTTTCACTGTGGAACCAACTGTAAAATCGCAAAAAAAATCAACTGTTCCATACAAATGTTCAACATTCACTGAACCTAGATGTATGGAACAGCTGATTTTTTTTGCGATTTCAAAGTTAGTCCCATAGTGAAAGTTTTTCAGTTTGCTTGTCTGAACAAGCACACAAATTTTTTTTGTAACTAAAAAATAAACTTGTAAATACCTACCTATAAAAAAATGAAATAAAAAAGTTAAAAAAAAACTCTAAAAATAGGTACTGCTCTCAACTCGTGCAGTATTTTTGGATATTTTAGAAAATAAATAAAAAATTAAGTAAGTGTATTATTTTTTTATTAATGTTTAAATCATTCTACTACCATGTCGTGAAGCGTCCCTTAAAATTTCCTGGGTGATAAAAAAATAACGCTGTATAGATATATATCTATGGCAACAAACTGTGTTAACCGTGCGACACTTTTTGTAGGTCTGACAGTTCAATATGATTCATGAAGAAAAGTCCGATAAAAAGTTGAATATGCCTATCCAATATTATAGGTCGGCAAAATTCGATAACTTGGCGACTTTTTTGTGCTGTGCCGCCTTTTTGCGGATATTGGAAGGACTTTGCTTTAGCAATCTATTCTGATGCCAAATAGGTACTTAACGAAACTGTCTACAGTTTGGCGGGATATCAAAATTAATACACATGTAAATATAATTATTTGAAATAAATAAAAAAAAATTCAGCAGTTCATCGGAAATTTTGTACAGCATACGTTAAACTTTAGAGAATAGTGTTTTATATTCTGTTCAGTTTACGAGAAAAAATGGCCAGTCTATTTAGAACCACCTATTACAACTTTGTAGTGGATAGATATAGGTATTTTATATTTTATTTTAATGGGTGTGTAAAATCCTTTTATCAATTAGAACAAGAACAACGTGTACTGGTGACTGTTATCACTTAACCATCAGGTGAGCAGTTTGCTTAGTTGTACAAAAAAAAATAAACAATAATTCTTCTAATTACATTTGATTTAAAAATTTTAACTTATCCCGGTAAAGATCTCATTAAGGATAAGCTCGACTTTGTGCGGTCGGCCAAGAAAGTAATGTATATATATAAAATATATATAAAAGTTTTGATAACACCAACAGTGATATTTTCTTTATACGCGAATAAAGAAAATATCATTAAGGTTATCTTGGTAGCTATTAATATGTTATTGCAAAGCATAGTGAACTGTGTTATTTTGTGACATGAAACTGAATTTTAACCTTAGGGTGGTAAACAGACTTTTACCCCACTGTACTTATACTTGAATACAGAGATTTAAATTACAATAAAGCATATTATTATGCAAGGTGCTCGGTACAAATCCTATCAAGTCGAAGCCTACCCATAATAACACAGTCATATAAAATTTATGGTGTCATTGAAAATTCAAAATTGTAAAATTAATTTTATAATTCCCCGTATTTTTTTTACAGACCCAACTATTTGTATGCGTGATTTCAGAATCAATTTTACAATTTCGAATTTTACACACAAGTACCTAACACAACACAAAAAACTTTTACTTCTCGATTCGATTAATTTTTTCACTTGAATAAGATCACACCGATGTTAGTAGAGTGCAAATAAACTCGCTCGAGGCACATCACCGGTTTCTATATTCAAAAGCGATCCGTTTTTGCTACGGCCAGTTAAATTCTGCCATTTCTCTATGGGAAATATGTCAATATACATACCGGGTGATCAATCTAAATGGGTCAGTAGGGGGAAATTAGAAACTATGAGAGATAGCAAAATCTGTTCTTAGGAACCATGGCGTCGATTTATGATTGAATAATAATGGCATTCAAATTTTTTAAACTTTCATACATACATACATACCGGGGATCGAACCTGGTCAAAATCTCTGTACAAAATGTTATAAATTCTGCAAGTTTTTTCGTAGTAATTGTTGATAGTGGATTCAATCGAATAAATTTATCTGAAGAGACCACTTATGCATGTCTAATCTGCATCGATATTATGCATTACAAATTGCGTTTATTTAAAATTAGAACATTTTCATTCAGCGGGCGGGCCAATTTATTCAATATTTAAAAATACTTAAATGAAATAATTATCTTATTTTTGAGATTTTTACAATTATTTGAATAAGGTTCCTTTAAAAATGTGTTCCTTGTGATTTATAATTCACACCATCAACAATAACAAAAAAACTTGCAGAATTTATAACATTTTTTCAGAGATTTTGACCAGGTTCGATTCCCGCGGTTATGTATGAGAGTTAAAAAAATTTGAATGCCATTTTTATTATTAAATCTAAAATCGACGCCATGGTTCCTAATAACAGATATCGCTAACTCTTATAGTTTCTGACTTCTCCCTACTGACCCATTTGGATTGATCACCCTGTATAACTGTCCGTAGCAAGACCGAATCGTTTTTGAATATACAAGTTTATTTTTTAGTTACTAAAAAAAATTGTGTACTTGTCCAGACAAGCAAACTGAACTTTCACTATGGGAGCAACTTTGAAATCGCAAAAAAAGAATCAGCTGTTCCATACAAATGTTCAACATTCACTGAACCTAGATGTATGGAACAGCTGATTTTTTTTGCGATTTCAAAGTTGATCCCATAGTGAAAGTTATTGAGTTTGCTTGTCTGAACAAGCACACAAATTTTTTTAGTAACTAAAAAATAACCTTGTAAAAACCGGGAATTAGTCATACAACCTAAGAGATCAATATGCTCTGCAGGTAGGCATGATGTGTGCCATGGTGGTAGCCGAGCACGTGCCTGGCGCGAAGAACACGCAACTGTACTGCGCGGCGCGCGTGGTGCTGCGCGTGTTCGGCATCGGCAGCGTCTGCATCGCCGTCACCATGGCGCTGGAGCGGTACCTGGCACTCACCAGGCCGTTTCTCTACCAGAAGGTACGTTCGCATACCTGTTCCAAAAAATTTAATTCAAAGATCTCATCTTGTGTTGTGACTGACGTCGAAAAAATCTAATCAATTAATGCTCGAGTGGTTTTCAATTCGACTTCGTGGGAACCATTGGCGAAGGCGAGGGAGGGGGCTTGGGGTCCGGATACCCCCATTGAAAAATCAAGATACCTACACTAATAGATAGAATCAAGTTTTCCTCCAAGTAAAAATAAATTAAAAGATAAAAATAGAAGTTCCGCGACGATAAGGATTTGAAGGAAGGAAGGATTGCAAAGAGAAAAGGGTTTAATTTGTTTAATGTTATTTTATTTCAGTGCCCATTTATTTAGTTAGATATTGCAAGGAGCTCACAAATAATTTAGATGTATACTTTGACAAATTGTCACGGAAATCGGTATGAAGGTACCTTCATGAATCGTGTTTTACCATTTCTTTCTCTTTACTATTCTAATAGGAAAGCCCCCTTCTCGGCTCGGGTGAGGAGGGGGGGAGATTCTGTATTAGTCAGTATACGATAGGCAAATTGAAGTGTTCAATCTGGATACCTCCCATTGAAAAGAAATATCTACACCAATGGTAGAATACTAGGATTCTTTGCATGCTTTGCAATATCGTTTACAATCCTAAACTCCCCATTTATTTAAAATACCGTTTTTCACATCAAAAACCTGATGTCTTTTGTAGATCACGCTTCAAAATCCTACTTAGTTTTCATTCCTGTAATACAGGGTTTTACTCCCACTCCTACAGCAATCAAAGCGGCCAGACTGTGGAATTGCTCTGCCGCATAGCATACGTGGGTTAGTCTTCGTGGTGCAAACAAACTGGGCTTATGTGATGACACGCCACGTTATGTGATTGCGCGTTAACGACGTCACGTAAGTGTAGTTCTAGATAATGATTATTCAATTCATATATTTTCTATTCAGACCGATGTCTTCTGATGGACGTAACATCACATATGTGGCATCACATAAGCCCAGTTTGTTTGCACCTTTAGTCTTGGCATATAACCGAATAGAAATATCCAAACTGTATAATTTGCATTTTTAAATTATGGTTGTAATTAATGTTGTTTTCATTTTGTACATACACTGTGTCTATTATATTTAACGTAAATCACCTGTCGCAAGTCTGCTGGTAGAAATATCTTTAGAAATAACCAGCACCTTTATACTCGTCTTTTTTATCTGTTATTTTTGTTATTTTTTGGAGAATCTACACTATTATTATAAAGGAACCACAAATGTGGAACCACCTGCCCTCTGTAGTACAACAGAGCCCTTCCGTCCCTTGTTTCAAATACAGGCTGAGGCAGCACTTTCACTCGCAAGTTGTAAATCCGCTTTAGCAAACACGTCGTCATCATCAGATCTGTATATTATAATTTATTTATATATAAGTGTGTATATTTGTATTTTTATGTATGTATGTTATGTTTATTGTAGTTTCATTTTCTTAGTGTAGGTGTTAGTTAGAGATAAGTACACTTTTGTAAACTTGGTTTATATTTTGAAGTGTTTGTGGAAATCCTTTTTTATTGATTCCCTTTACAAATCCCCCCCCCCTTTACACCCTTAAGGTGTGATTTCGGGGATAAAAACTACTCTTTATCCTTCCCCACAACTCAAACTATCTCCATACTAAATTTCATTTAAATCGGTTCAGCGGTTATTAATTCCCCATACAAACTTCCACCCTCTTTTCTCCCCCTTAAGGGGTGATTTCTGCAATAAAATCTATCCAATGTCCTTACCTGGGACTCAAACTATGTCGATACCAAATTTCATCTAAATCGGTTTAGTAGTTTTGGCGTGAAAGCGCGACAGACAGACAGACAGAGTTATTTTCGCATTTATAATATTAAGTATGGATAAAGAGGAAAGATTTGTATGTATGTATGTATGTAACGAATATACTCAAAAACTACTGATTCTGTACGAATTTCAGAAATTGTTTCACCATTTAGAATGCTACACTATCCCTGATTAACATAGGCTTATTACGGAAAAAGCAACCAGTTGCTAATTTGTACAATTCCGTTTCTCTACTCATGTGCTTTTGGTTCATCAGTTCAAGTTCGCATGTGGCGCTGTCGTAGCGCAAACCAACCTTACGTAGGTAATAGGAATTTGCAATTAATAAGCAATAATTGGATAATCGCAGCAATTGTGTCAATAAAGATCAGTAATAAGCCTGCGGGGCGCCGATGGCGACGTGACGCGAGGAACGTTGATACTTGATAGCTACGAGATACTTGATACGGCCGCCGCGAGCCGCTAGGGCCATTTTCTGTGATTCGGAGAAATTGAATTTCCCAGTCCCAAAATCGTCTCGGCTAAAAACAAGATGGACATGGAAGAGCTTTAGTGGGTATACCTCGCACTGTGCGGGTCAAATCGTACACATGCCCGTGGCTTATGTTTCGAGTTGCCAGGATATACTTACGACAATAAAGTTAGTTCGAAACTCTTACAGTTATTTGATTGACGTGTCCATTAACTAACATGGCGCTGTCGGTAGGATACCAGTCTACTGCGCTCCCAAAGGGAATCTGATTTCGAATGAGAACAATAGAACGTATTAGAACAATTAAATAACAACAAAAAGCCGATTTTTTACAAACCACAGCCCAACCGAAGCTTATGTATGTATGTATTACAACTTTATTGCAAAAAAATAATAGTTACAGGAATTTCTTAAAACTAGTCCTTGTAACAAAAGGCGGCCTTATTGCCAAAGTGGCAATCTCTTCCAGGCAACCTAACCGTAGAAGAAAGTTTAATACGAAACATAAACAACGGGACCGTAAAATTCTAACATAATAATAGAATACATATACTACATGTTATTAATAAGCTTAAATGTTACAACCAAGACCAATCGCAGTGCATGGATTGTGGCTTTCTGATTGGTTAACATTTTGAAATGTCACGTGACGTCACACATGTGTCACGTCTGTTCTGCACCAGGGTTGTTGCTGATGCAGCTTTTCACTGAATCAGCAGGTGCTGATTCTGATATGAATTAATTATTTAAATAAAATATACCCTTCTATCATATTATTAGCAAACGTGATATATATCGTTTTCAATAAAAGATAATTGTAGGAGACTTTATGAATTTGAGTACGATTTATGGATTGCTGATTTGTTATTATTACACTATGCACGACGCATAATAATTAACTAGCATCCAACTTATTTACGTCGACAAAACAATAGAATTAGGGAACGCGGAACACAAGTGACTTCTTTTTGTTATAACTGTCTATTAAAACTCCCCCAGCCCGTGCTACGAGGGCTACCAAGATTGGACTCGAGTCACGCATTATCTCACAATTTTAGTGACATAATCTCTATGTCTATCTCTATTAAAGAGTAGCACGGTGGCGCGTATTTAGTGTGACTGACGTGATAAATTTTCTTGACGCTCGTCAAAGGAACACGTGCTACTCTATACGACATAGAGATTATGTCACTGAAATTGTGAGATAATGCGTGACTCGAGTCCAGTCTTGGCAGCCCGTGCTACGCCTGCTGATTTGTGCAAGGTCCCGCCTTCAGCAATCACGTTACATCTGAATGTCAACCCAGTTGCTTAATCCTACTATCATAACGGCTCATACACGTTCCCACCAAGGGTCTCGAGCCCACCCTAAATTAGGGTGTTTAGGCCTAAGTCAATAACGCTGGCCCAGTGAGGATCGGTCGACTTCACATACACCTTTAATTTCTTCGCAGGTGTATGAAGGTGCCTCACGATGTTTTCCTTCACCGTAGGAGCGTCAGACAAATGTAGATATGAAATTGGAAAACGAAATACACATTGGTACATGGCGGTCTCGAACCCCGGACCTCCCGATTGGAAGGCAAGTGCCGAGTACACAGCGCCGCCGACACTCTTCTACTAATTTAAACATTATCGTGTCTTGATAGTGTTTCATCAAAACTGAGTTTGTCACTTTACGCTTTCCGTGGTGCAATTTACTCGTCCTAATATTTCTTGCTAAGTCAATAGTGACAAGTTTTAGTTAGTCATCAGTTAATCAACGATTACTGTCAAAAGTGATGCTGCTGAAGCGTTATTGACAGGCCAAAAATGCGGTAATGCGAGCAGAATTACGTGCCTGGCCCCAATTTCTTAGGTGCGATTATTATATCTGTTAGGTGCGACAATTTTCAAAAGTATACGAAATATGTCATATATTTTTTGATGGTGAAGTAGGGGCCAAATCATTTTTTTATTGCAATTAAGTTGGCAAACAAGCAAACTGCCCACCTGATGGTAAGTGATAACAGTCACCCATAATACATGTGGGATCTAAAAACAAAACCAAAAAGGAACAAGATTAGAACGAGTCATATCGAGCACGTGGCGACAAGGTGGTAACGGCATTGCAAAAACGAATTAAGATTACAAGATGAAGCAACAACAAGATTGCAGTAAAGATGACGCTGAAACGAAACTGCAACGCGGTTTTCTTTCGATGTCCGAGGATTTGGTGCCTACGTTCTCAGGACAGGACAAAACCTACCCTGTGACAAGATGGGTGCAAGATATAGAAGACAACGCCGAAATTTTCGGTTGGACGCCTACACAGCAGCTGTTGGTGGCGAGGCGATCACTTGGAGGTACGGCGGCCCTATGGTTACGTGCTGAGAAAACCCACAAGTCATGGGATGACCTCAAGAATGCGCTCCTAAAAGAATTTCTAGATAGCGTAGACATGAAAACTATTCATGAAATGATGAGCAGCCGATGGAAAAAACCAAGTGAGTCTTGTATTGATTACATGTTGACTATGAAAGAATTGGGCAAACGCGGTAAATTACCGGACTATGTAGCCATAAAATATATACTAGATGGCATTCAAGATAGTGAAAATACAATTCCTTTTGGTTTTCAATCGATCCCACATACATGTGGCTCCTGTGAGATTCGCAGCAAAACTGCAATACAAGAACGTACGAAGTGTACGTTACCAGCTGTGACATCAGATGTAAAGTCACGGTACCCAGTAATTTGACTGCCATATCTTACCCTTCAAACCGGAACACAGCAGTGCAAGCGCTGCTGCTTTGCGGCAGAAATAGGTAAGACTGAGGTGCCCAAGCAGACGACCCTGGTACAGAATCTCCCTCCTGTACCCTCAGTAATTTTGTTACACTACTGTAGTATTATATGTATTATCTGTAAGTAGTTACACGTTATGGTTTTAGCGAGTGAGCCCCCACTCTTTTACTTAAAATCGCTTAATCTCATCAGTTTTTTTGTGATTAAAAACCGACTTCAAAGCGAAAAATACGCGTGTCTGGTATTTATAATTTATCTGACTGACGGACTTATAACTTTTCAATTTTTCATAGCCCGTTATAATGCCCTATTATAATGTCTGCTTTGGAAGGCTTTAACTTTTACGGATAACTTGCTAATCGCATTTTACGCTCAAAAATACTCTGATTTAAATTTCTCTTCTAAATAGCCCAGTTCTAAGCACAAGGCTAATAAAACGCAAAGTTTGAGCATAACGTTAAATCCCTCTTCAAATTGGAAACGCAAGCAAACGAAGCTATTGGCATCAGATTAAGACCTATAATTAAGTAAAATCGTGCAACCAATTCTGACTTAATTCATCGTTGCAAACATCTTTTTCACTTCTCATGCTCTTAAAGTTAATCTTTATACCGATTTTATGGGCTGTTTTGCTGAATAGACTGACCAGCAAAACAAAACATAACACTCATGTAGACCCAACACTCTCGTGTAGATGTAGGTACACCTGACTCTTGATTGCGTAAGAAAAATCTATCACGATCGCTTTCAATTTTGACAGACAGAGTGCATCGATTACTATTTTTTATCAGACAGTCTCTTTACAGTCTTAATCAATGCTCTTTTGTCTGATTTCTTTTTTCAAGACTAAGGCAACAAGGCCATACAGCCAGATATACAATACAAGGTGTTTTGTCACTATTTTTAATTATACATCATAAATGTATGAAATGTTGATCTAAAGTAAATTAGTTCTATTTGACATTGAATAGGTAAACAGTGTTATCATTTAATAGCACAGACATCACGGCCGCTCCAACAGAAGCGCTCAGTATTTGCATGGACTCACTCAATATAGGCCAAAAGCATTTATCATTCATAAGGGCCACTTTGACGATGTGACTTCAATCGTACCAACCACGCAATCGGATCATCTTTCCCTATTTTAAGCGGGAATAAAGTATATAACAATGATAATCCAACTAAGTGTTAGTTATGACATAATATCATCAATATTATTTCATTACTGAATCTAATCTCATATTGTTGAGAGCTACTAGTTGGGTATTAAAGATAATAAACAAGTGTTAAGGGTATTAACGTAAATGTAATGCTATCAAGTCAAGTATTCCGCCACTTCTTGGTTTATCTACCTACAGCAAAACCTAACCTTTTCCTAAAATCTGTTTGTAGGTATAGTCATCTATCCAGCCCCCGTAACACGACCATCAAAACAAGATATGATAAAGCGATTTATCGCGGTAAACTATCAAAATACGATGAAAATCTATTGTATTTTGACAGTTCACCGCGATAAACCACTTTATCATATCGTGTTTTGGTGGTCGTGCTGCTGGAACACTTTTTTTCTGAACTAATCTACCATTTCTAAACATTAATCCTATACGAGAGATGAATAAAATTTTCAAAGAACCGAATTCAAGAGTTTTTGTACTTGTTGAATTAAGGCGCTATTTTCCCGTTTTCAAACAATTTCGATTTACTGTAGCGCCACAAAACATACAGTGTTGAAATTCATATAGATATGATAATGTTGAACATTTTATCTAAACATTCTTAAAGACAGAAACATGATTACTAATATTTCACTCAATAGAAAAAAAATCCAAAAACCGCTCTGTTTAATATATTTTTTCAACACACTTGCTCATAAAGTGGGTCTAATTTGACCGGTTTTAGATACATAAAGCAGCTCATAAAACACCCGTGTGTTATAGCCGAGGCACGCATCGCAAAGTCCGGCAAAACTGCACTTGCTGGCTGCGGTAGTAATGTACTATATTTTTTAAAATAGAGGTAATATAAAAGACATCAACGAACTACATTATTTTTTAAACGATTATTATCATACCATTATTTAGTTTTGTGTACAAATTTACAATGATTTGTTATTTAAATCAAAAAATCAGCTTTTTAAGTATATTTTCCTCACAAGTGTGTTGAAAATTGTCGTACGATATACGTGCGTATATTGGTTACACACACTCGGCTCTATCACGCCGCTGAAATTCCGCCTCGTGAGTTATAACCACCATACCGCACTTATATCTTAATGTACTATAAAGAGCTGTGAATCAAAGAATACAATAATAAATGATATAAAAGTTTTACCAATAGACGTGCATTTTTATTGTCTAAGAAAACTGCAATGATCTTTTTTTATTATGTTGTGCCCCAGTTTTCCAAAAATCGATTGAAACGTGTAAAATATGACGTTTTATTTCGGTCACAGCGAGTAAGCGACATTAGAAGCTATGCAATTATCAACTATATTACCTTGCAATAAAGCATCGGAGGGGGACTCTGTACCAGGGTGGACTGCTTGGGTACCTCCATCTTACCTTTTTCTGCCGCAAAGCAGCAGTGCCTCCATTGCTGTATTCCGGTTTAAAGTATAAAATATGGCAGTGAAATAACTGGGTACCGTGACTTTACATCTTATGTCACAATTGGCAACGTACATTGTGGTTCTTGTGGGGGTTGCAGATTTGCTACGAAACTCACAAGAACTACATGTACTATAGGTGACTGTTACCACTTACAATCAGGTGGGCAGTTTGCTTGTAATCCAACATAGTTATATAAAAAAACAGTTACCGTGTACGAGTAGATTTCCTGGGAAACCTCGCCATAACCCAGAATTTGTCAAGCCTTCAATATAATCTAACAACTCGATTTAATAAAGATGCAATATTTATATTTTCTGCGACTTTAAGAGACGTTAAAAAGCATTTTAATCATATTTTTTACAATCTGGAAGTTTTTGAGAACACCATAGCTCAAATAAACGCCTCCTTGAAAAGGAATATTTGATTTTAGTATCTATAATTAAACTATAAAATTCATAGAGAATACATAGAGAACATAACCTGGTTATGTACTCGGTGATAAAATTAGTATCAAGTTTCGTAGAAAATGCTACGACGCGTCTACGGCATCGTAGCAGACATATTATGTTACATAATATTAATTGTTCCCCGTAAAATAGACAGATGTGTACCAACATTTTAAATTAAATTAAAATCGGGCCAATTGGGTCCAAAATTTTGTAGCTCTCGATAAAGTTACAGTAGGTAACGGAAAAATAAACTAAGAAAATAGGCGTAGCACCCACATAAAACGAAAAATATAATTAGTAGGTGCTAAAAATTGATTATTTACAAAACAATTTCCCTGTTCTTGGAATTTCATTGTACACAAACAACAAAATAATTAATGTTTCTTTACCAAAGGCAAATTACTGGGCGGATAGGTCACCGATAAGCAGCGAGCAATATAGCAGTGAAATGAGCAGATATAAAATTCCTGCGTGCTGCGGTGACGCTTACATTGAAAGAGATCATCGTCATTGTGTGAGTCATATAAGGGAATGCTCATGTTCAACGTTGTCAATCTCAAGTTCAACGGTAGAGGCTTCGAAATTTCTTGGAAGATTGGATTCGGAACGACAAGTATTATTGTTGATATATCAGCGCATTTGTAATAATGGAAATGAGCTGGTTACACCTGCCACAGGACTTATGATCGATAGGGCGTAATAAAAGCCGTGATTACATTGAGATGGTGCTAGACGCTAAAATAGCGGAGTGTCTATCTACACATTGATTTAACCGCCTCCCCTATCTAGCGGTTGAGACTACCTAGTATTGATCTAGAGATCCAGAGGGTTCGATTTCCCATGGGAGCATAAGATTATCTGCTTGCGTTTGGCTAGTGGTAGAGCTTCTGAGCCCGCTTAGCTAGCTACCACCGTCTTAAGAAGCGTTCAAGTATTACGTAACGCCAACGTGGTCTTGTTAAACGTGACGATGCGTTTATTTTGCTCTCCCAAATTGGCAACTCTTTTCGTTAGGAACGCATCAGAAAAATTAGTTAGGTACTTCTGTGTATAATCTGTGCTTAGTTACCTGTTGTTCGACCTTTGGCACTGACTCTAGTGCCACCGCTATTGGCACAATTCTCGAATGATGAAATGACGTTAAGTCCACCTACTGCGCAACGGGTCGCGGGTTCGATTCCCGTACGGGACAAATGTTTTGTATGGCCTACAGAAATTTGTTCCGATCTGGGCGTATGTGCAGGTGATATTCTATGTTTGTAACTGCACCCACGACACAGGAGAAAATCCTAGTGTGGGGCGACGTTTTTTTTAAAAAAAAAAAACAAAAAACATAAAAATCCGAAACACAAACACTCTCTCAAATTGTACCATTTTCAAATTTAAGAACAACATTCTTTTTCTTTTTTTTTTTCGCCTTCTGTCTAGCTTCCAGGGGATGCATTTGGAATTTGAATTAAACATTTTACGTTATTCCTTTCTTTTAAGATACTATGTTTCTTAAGAGGACTTATTTGTCCATTCTTTCGATTGGCATCATAAAAATACGGGTGATTTTTTTTACACATTTAAGCCGGTTCGATTCCCAGACGAAGCAGATAATTTTTAGAAAATCTTTGAATGCAGTATTACTAACTTTTAAAAATAATATAAAGTCTTCTTTCAGCAAAATATCCTATCTACGGTATTTAAGGTACTTTCCCTTCATGTCCCATAGTCTTGGGACGCCCTGTATATGTGACTTTTCTGGAAACGAAACGTAACTTATGACTTAAGAACCCTGGCAACACTACCTCTGGCAAACAAAGAATAAATGTCAAACGATAATACACGGAAGGTGGCTGGTGAAGGTTTGATGACCCTAGATCGAGTTCAGTGTAATGGGCGAGACTTCTTACCAGCTATGCAGGAGCGAAGTATGATTACAATTTTTCTATTTATTAATTTTTATAGCAATTGCCAATAAAAATGTACTTTATACATACTTAATAACTAATAATACTTTCTATATACTTAATTAAAACGTTCTTCCCGTTTTGCATCCACTTAAATGAGGTTTGTTCAGATCTTCCAGTCCTTCAGGGCGAGGATACATCTGCTATCCTAACAACTGACCGGACTTCTTGATTACTTTCAATTAAGTAGAATGAGGTAACTTTAAAGAGCATAATGACAGAAAAGTGGTTTGTCAGCTGCTCAACATATTAGCATTGATACGTTGCCGTCAAAAGATAGGTACCAAATGAAAATCTAGACAGCTCACTTTGAAAGCTTTTAACGTAATCTTGCTGGTATTTGTTACATTGACGATAGGATCGTCAGCGAAATGACGTGCAATCTAATGTTAGATGATCGCAGTACGTACTCTATCGAAATAGACAAGTCGTTTCTCATCGATTTTAAGAGGTTCAGTCCGTTTTTCCATACAAACGTAGTCCCCTGTTTCATTCCTGGATAATGGCACTAGTTGCTCTATTTTTTCCTTTAAAATCAATGGCCACTATCAACATGTTCCTATATGTTTTCCTTTTTTTATTAAGTTAATTATTAAAAGAGATTTTAAACCTTCAAAAATCTAAACAATCGACCTTATTTTCTGCTGTATTCAATCAAACGTCCAGCAAACAAATTGAGCAAGATTATATGAAAAAAAAGCAAAACATAGAAACACTGATAAAGCCTTGATTTAATTTCTAACGCAAAAAGCAATTAAATGGCTCAATTTTTCGCGGAGAAAACAGGGGACTACGAAACGTATATTTTGTGTATTTTTCATAGGTATTTTCGGCCCCAGCTGCAGTTGTCCCTATCATGCTCAGTTCAGTTGTTCGGACACATAGCGCGACAGCAATACATTTTACAAATACCTATTTTTGAATTCTCTCGACCTTGCTGTTTCCTCTTAATCTTGCCGGGTAAATATTGAAGTATTGCTACAGTATTACAAGCTGGAAAAGTTTAAGAGATAGGTAAATAAGTATTTAAATTAGGAACGAATGAGACACGACTTGGGTGATTAAACTTAACTTAAGCTAATTAAATACGATATCTTATTTTTACGAATATTTTTGTATGACGTGTAGCTTGTAACTAACTACTTATTTACAATTATTACTTGTTAAGATAATTGTTGGTAATCAATCGCACACTGTTTGTAGCTTTATAAAATTCATCTTTGATAATATAAATAAATTGCATCTTATCGGATACTAACTGTGCCCGCGAAGTAAGTTTCGCTTTCATAAATCTCAACATTTAAAAAATTCCTGGTGAGGGCCACCCTTATCATCTAGGGGTATAAAAAATAGCCTACGACCAGTGGACCAGTGGAACTCCTTTATTGACAGGCAATGTGGAAGATGCTTTAGTTATTCCATTGTCAGAAACTACTTCCACCATTTGTGAGCGATTACATAAATAGTTAGAAAACCATTTAATTGCAAACTCATCAAATCCGTAAAATTTTAATTTGGCAATGAGCAACGTTATATTAATTGTGTCAAATGCTCTGGAATAATCTAAAAGTACCATTGCGATGAACGCTTCCGATTATCGTACAGGACCCACATTTCATCACAAGTAATGATTCGATTTAAAATCCCTTCATTATTGTGCCGGTTGAGTAATGCAACACAGCAGTCAACGCGCGTTTGTTGATTTGCTTTACTCAATTCGTGCGGTACCCCCCTTTCAAGCTTTTTCACCTTCCCAATTTGCTTCAAGTGGATTAAAACAGTTTTATCACTAACACCGCAGCTTGTAGCTAACTCGGACGTGGTTTGCGATGGAATTGCTCCCACAATAGCCTTCAATTCTTCATTATCAACTTTGGTCTCCAGCCGTCCACGGGGCTTGTTCTGCAGGTCAAATTTTCAGAAAGAAAACGTTGGAACCAAAAACGCACAGTGTTTTCTTTTGCACCACCGTCGCCATACACATCATTAATCCTTCGAGTCGTTTCTGCAGCACTGGTGCCACGGTGGAACTCGTATCCGTAAATAACGCGATATTCCAAGTTTTCCATTTTGTAAGCTGAGTGACACAAAGAAAAAGAACAATTGAGGAAAAAACAAGTGAATTATAATTTTCGAAACACAAATACATGAGTATTATAAATTTGAATTTGGAATTCCTAACCATAGAGGAGATATTTGAGATCAAAGTGGCCAGTACGGCAAAACGCCAATTTCATATGTAAGGACCTAACATTATGGCTTTAATTAAGTTGAAACCTCTTAACCAGGTAACATTTGGCGCACGACATGTTACGTTCATGTTGTATGTACTTTTTTAATAGCTTCGTTTGTCTTCGCATCCATTTTCTGTTCTCCGTTGTCGATCACTTTGTGTCAATTGTTGCGAGAATACGATGTTTTTAAATTATCAATTTACACTCTGTTCAAGAAAAACAGAACAAACTCGCCGACGTCAGGAGTAAGGAACGCGAGAAAACAATTTTAAAGTGAATCCATTCGAGTGATAAATAGAAGTTATAGCCTTTCATGTAACTAACTTGCGGAAGGATCGCTCGGTGTTCCGCGGAGTTTGGTGCCCAATGAACTTTTGTTTCCACTTTATTTTAATCTATGGTTAGCGCAACAGATTAAAATAAAGTACCCTCTTGTCGATAGACTATTTTCTCTTTATAATAACATGTTTTGCCTGTTAACTACTAGATTTGCTACTAGATGTAATATATAAAAATCTCGTGTTAAAGTGTTTGTTATCGAATTCCTTCGAAACAGTTTGTTCGATTTTTATGTTTTTCTGTATATTTGGTAGCTCTGGGAATCGGTCGTAGGCTATTTTTTATACCCCTAGATGATAAGGGTGGCCCTCACCAGGAATTTTTTAAATGTTGAGATTTATGAAAGCGAAACTTACTTCGCGGGCACAGTTAGTATCCGATAAGATGCAATTTATTTATATTATCAAAGATGAATTTTATAAAGCTACAAACAGTGTGCGATTGATTACCAACAATTATCTTAACAAGTAATAATTGTAAATAAGTAGTTAGTTACAAGCTACACGTCATACAAAAATATTCGTAAAAATAAGATATCGTATTTAATTAGCTTAAGTTAAGTTTAATCACCCAAGTCGTGTCTCATTCGTTCCTAATTTAAATACTTATTTACCTATCTCTTAAACTTTTCCAGCTTGTAATACTGTAGCAATACTTCAATATTTACCCGGCAAGATTAAGAGGAAACAGCAAGGTCGAGAGAATTCAAAAATAGGTATTTGTAAAATGTATTGCTGTCGCGCTATGTGTCCGAACAACTGAACTGAGCATGATAGGGACAACTGCAGCTGGGGCCGAAAATACCTATGAAAAATACACAAAATATACGTTTCGTAGTCCCCTGTTTTCTCCGCGAAAAATTGAGCCATTTAATTGCTTTTTGCGTTAGAAATTAAATCAAGGCTTTATCAGTGTTTCTATGTTTTGCTTTTTTTTCATATAATCTTGCTCAATTTGTTTGCTGGACGTTTGATTGAATACAGCAGAAAATAAGGTCGATTGTTTAGATTTTTGAAGGTTTAAAATCTCTTTTAATAATTAACTTAATAAAAAAAGGAAAACATATAGGAACATGTTGATAGTGGCCATTGATTTTAAAGGAAAAAATAGAGCAACTAGTGCCATTATCCAGGAATGAAACAGGGGACTACGTTTGTATGGAAAAACGGACTGAACCTCTTAAAATCGATGAGAAACGACTTGTCTATTTCGATAGAGTACGTACTGCGATCATCTAACATTAGATTGCACGTCATTTCGCTGACGATCCTATCGTCAATGTAACAAATACCAGCAAGATTACGTTAAAAGCTTTCAAAGTGAGCTGTCTAGATTTTCATTTGGTACCTATCTTTTGACGGCAACGTATCAATGCTAATATGTTGAGCAGCTGACAAACCACTTTTCTGTCATTATGCTCTTTAAAGTTACCTCATTCTACTTAATTGAAAGTAATCAAGAAGTCCGGTCAGTTGTTAGGATAGCAGATGTATCCTCGCCCTGAAGGACTGGAAGATCTGAACAAACCTCATTTAAGTGGATGCAAAACGGGAAGAACGTTTTAATTAAGTATATAGAAAGTATTATTAGTTATTAAGTATGTATAAAGTACATTTTTATTGGCAATTGCTATAAAAATTAATAAATAGAAAAATTGTAATCATACTTCGCTCCTGCATAGCTGGTAAGAAGTCTCGCCCATTACACTGAACTCGATCTAGGGTCATCAAACCTTCACCAGCCACCTTCCGTGTATTATCGTTTGACATTTATTCTTTGTTTGCCAGAGGTAGTGTTGCCAGGGTTCTTAAGTCATAAGTTACGTTTCGTTTCCAGAAAAGTCACATATACAGGGCGTCCCAAGACTATGGGACATGAAGGGAAAGTACCTTAAATACCGTAGATAGGATATTTTGCTGAAAGAAGACTTTATATTATTTTTAAAAGTTAGTAATACTGCATTCAAAGATTTTCTAAAAATTATCTGCTTCGTCTGGGAATCGAACCGGCTTAAATGTGTAAAAAAAATCACCCGTATTTTTATGATGCCAATCGAAAGAATGGACAAATAAGTCCTCTTAAGAAACATAGTATCTTAAAAGAAAGGAATAACGTAAAATGTTTAATTCAAATTCCAAATGCATCCCCTGGAAGCTAGACAGAAGGCGAAAAAAAAAAAGAAAAAGAATGTTGTTCTTAAATTTGAAAATGGTACAATTTGAGAGAGTGTTTGTGTTTCGGATTTTTATGTTTTTTGTTTTTTTTTTTTAAAAAAAACGTCGCCCCACACTAGGATTTTCTCCTGTGTCGTGGGTGCAGTTACAAACATAGAATATCACCTGCACATACGCCCAGATCGGAACAAATTTCTGTAGGCCATACAAAACATTTGTCCCGTACGGGAATCGAACCCGCGACCCGTTGCGCAGTAGGTGGACTTAACGTCATTTCATCATTCGAGAATTGTGCCAATAGCGGTGGCACTAGAGTCAGTGCCAAAGGTCGAACAACAGGTAACTAAGCACAGATTATACACAGAAGTACCTAACTAATTTTTCTGATGCGTTCCTAACGAAAAGAGTTGCCAATTTGGGAGAGCAAAATAAACGCATCGTCACGTTTAACAAGACCACGTTGGCGTTACGTAATACTTGAACGCTTCTTAAGACGGTGGTAGCTAGCTAAGCGGGCTCAGAAGCTCTACCACTAGCCAAACGCAAGCAGATAATCTTATGCTCCCATGGGAAATCGAACCCTCTGGATCTCTAGATCAATACTAGGTAGTCTCAACCGCTAGATAGGGGAGGCGGTTAAATCAATGTGTAGATAGACACTCCGCTATTTTAGCGTCTAGCACCATCTCAATGTAATCACGGCTTTTATTACGCCCTATCGATCATAAGTCCTGTGGCAGGTGTAACCAGCTCATTTCCATTATTACAAATGCGCTGATATATCAACAATAATACTTGTCGTTCCGAATCCAATCTTCCAAGAAATTTCGAAGCCTCTACCGTTGAACTTGAGATTGACAACGTTGAACATGAGCATTCCCTTATATGACTCACACAATGACGATGATCTCTTTCAATGTAAGCGTCACCGCAGCACGCAGGAATTTTATATCTGCTCATTTCACATTCCCTTTGAATTGTTCTTACTAAAACTACGTAACAACAAGTCAATATCTTATCTGTCTCTAAGCGAACTCTAATAATTGATAAAATGCTTTATTTGCTCTATTAACGTATTGTTGGCTAATAAGGACACAAAGATTTAATCTTAATGGCAATATGACCACACTAAAGCCTCGAACATCGGCGTAAAGTGGCCTGTCTGTCGGTATTTTATAAGATACATTTTGGAGAGTGCGCTCAAGAGCTACATAGTCTTATACCTCCTGCTCCATTCCTTTTCACCCCTCGTTTACACCAAGGTATATTACATGTATTTAACAAGTTTTATGCAATATTTTCCTTTATTGTTTACACTCGTATACATGTATAAAACTTGTTGAATACAAAACATGTATACAACTTGTTGTATGAAGTTGTTTCTGAACTACTAGTTGTTTACATGTTTATGATGTCACGTTTTATACTTGTTGTAGATAAACTTGTAGAAAATGACACGCCAGTCCGGTAGTTTCATTAATATTTTCTACTCAATTGACTATTCACAATGGAAAGTAAAGATGCTGAGGAACTTTACTTCATGAGTGCAGTATACTTGTTTACACGGTTATTTTTTTATCACTGGAAAATTTTAGGGACGCTTCAGGACACATCAATTATTATAAATAAAATAAAAACAATGAATTATTTTTTTTTAATAAAAAAAAAATTTTTTTATAAAGAAATCTAAAAATGCTGCTCTCAACTGGTGCAGCATTTTTTGTATTTTTTTTATTTTTTTTCTTCTCTTCCCCCCGTAAAATAATAAGGTCCGTCCGGTAAAAGTTTAAAACTTTATCCAACAAGCATGGATAGAGTTTAAAACATGTTTTAAATTAGTATGATACATAAATTTCAGTGAAATAAACAAAACTTGTTAAAAACACGATTGCTTTTTGTAAGTGTAATGTAAACGCTGTCAATGTATCAGACTAGTTTGAATATGTCATAGATCTAAGTGTAAACGCAGATGTGGTTTATACTTGTTTAGAAACTTGTTGGCAACACAGTATGAACGAAAGAATGTTTGAGACAGTTGCAATACATGTATAAAACAAATAATTATGTTTTGACAAGTATTCTACAAGTATTGTATGAAACTAGTATTTTACTTGTTTCTTGGTGTAAAGGAGGGGTTAGAAATCTAAGACGCACGTCGGAGATTCATCACTACACTGTGGACATTCCATTTTGCCGAACTAAACGATTCGGCAATTCTTTCCTTATTCGTGTCGCCAAGGAATGGAACTCTTTACCTTTATCGGTGTTCCCAGACCATTATAACCTGGGTCTTTTAAAAAAAGGGTGAATGGGCATTCACTAGGTAAGCGCGCTCCATCATAGACCCCAGTCTCGCTTACCATCAGGTGATTGTGGGTCAAGCGCAAACCTATTATCAATAAAAAAAATACAAAAAATTGACCTCATCATTTAGTTTCTCATTATTTTGTAACTTAATGGACCAGGATGAATTAAACTTAGTACTCTCAAAAGAAATAATTGTATAATTTTTGATTCAGACATATGTTTTCATACATATTTCCTATTCACGCCTCTTTCCCAGGCAAATATCACAGTCATTTCCAGCTTATTTCTCTAGCTTTCTCAACATTTATTAAATGCCTATTATTATAACACTGTCAAATTGTATCAAAAAATCAAAAAACAGTTTCTAATACATGTTACCCTAATATTCGATCCGGTGTCAACACCAAATAATATATATCTAGAAAACTGGACTAGAAGTTCCATACAAACTTAGACTGATATAATCTACAAAATAGCGCGTTACAAAAATAGATGTGGCCATTTTTAAATTAATATCAACCATCGCGTGCCAAAATGACAGCAATAAACTTAATGGCCTCACGTCTAGCTTAAGACAATTGACAATACCTTCGTATCTTTGTCCTGTTCTAGGTCATTGCTAATTGTCTAGTGCATTATGAGCATATTCCGACATCTGCGCACTCCAATATTGCGTATTGTTCTGCCGAGTTGGTGGTAATGTGACGTCAGCAGATGTCTGCAAGTGTTGGCGCAGTTGAACTTGTTGCCCCAAGTGCTGAAGCAATATAACTTGTCTTAACAGGAGTTTGACGTTTCGAGTTTCATTCAATATTGCCTGGACCTGGATATTACGCAATTTATTGGCACATTCATATTGTGTGAAAACTAGGTTATGTGTTATGTCCCAAATACGTATTTCGTGATCACGACAATTCTTTTAAATCATTTCATGTTACTAGTAGCACATAAGTTAGCTGTAGGTGTTGATTTTATTAAAAATGCATGATGTTAGGAAAATATTATTATGATTTAGATTTCATAATCATAAAGTTAGCCCTATACGTGTATACGAGTATTTGATCTTAAAATAGCAACTATATGTATTTTTCCTTGACTTTTGAAATATAGCTTCAAAAATTTGTCACTAATATTTTTCCATAGCTAGCGCAAGTAGGTATAGCGCCTCAGCTCTTAAATTATTAAACAGATTAGATGATTAAACGAACTTCTCAAGTGAAGTTAAATCACGATTATATGATCCGCTTCATTCGAAGATAAATAATACCTTCAGTAAAATACAGGAAAGCATCGATAGAATACCTCATTAGTAGGTAACATGTTATTTAGGTAAACAAATTTAATGAGTGCAAGTTTTCCCCATGCATGTGTATTTCAAGATAGTATTGATATTCACCCAATTTCCTGTGTAAAGTTCGTCATGCTGTAATAACGAGTAAGTATATAGGAATTCATTTATTTACAATGCGATAACTGAGTAGTGAGTATGTCTAATTATGAATTAGTCTTTCGATCAATAAAAAAACTTGATTTGGAGATGATAATATACAAAGAAAAATTTTGATCACTCATTTTTCACACAAAATAAAATTAAATATATATTAACATTTTGTTTGTAAGGCGAATGAGGAAATTTATGGAATTTGGGGCGAAAACTTATAGAACGAACACGGAACAAATTTTAATCAACTCTACACAAAGTTAAACTGAGAAAATGTTGACAGAAGAAATTCAGAAAATCTATATTTTTTTTGGTCTGCACGCATCCATTATTTCTCGAACTCGAAAACTATGTTTTCGCCCTGATATTGCATCCACAGTCGCTAAAACAGAGAGCACGTCTTTCTCGCCGTAACTCATGATTAATGTTTTGTTTTAAACAGAAACATTTGTCCATAGCAGGAGACAGCTTGTGTATAAAAGCAAATGTTTTTGTTTCATGTGTTCTATCTGTGTGTTTTTGTTACATGTGTCGAAAAAATACGCGCAGGAGACACGGCTCTACACATAACTTCGAAGCGATTTTTGTTTGCTCTTGTCAGTTTGGTACTATTTACTTTAGTACTATTACTTATTCTGTGATTTTGTTATTATTTATTGTTTGCTTTTGTGCTTGATTGTTTGTTAACATTCATGATGGTTGATTTAATTAGATTTATTCATGATGGTTGATTTAATTAGATTTATTCATGATGGCTGATTTAATTAGATTTATTGATCATTTAAAGGAATTCGAGGCATTTGATAATGCCTACAAATACCCACGGATACCCACACCTCGTTCTCGATTGATCGACAGGTTCAACCCTTTTGTATTTTATAAGATATTTTCCTTAGGCCTAAGGTAGGAAGATTTAGATAATGGAACTGTCTTGTAATACGAGTGTAAATCCACCAACGCACGCACAATAGCATTGTGACATAAGCGTTGCTTAAATGTTTTTGTGTTCATATATACCTTTCCTACTAGAAAGCACAAAGTACTAGTCACTTACTTTCTCCGAACTTTACGATTAATCAAAATGTGCAACGCGAAATAATCTTCATATTCCCAAAAACACCGTAACATCAAATCCGCACCAGACTTGTGATAAATTGAGTACTGAAATACTTATATGGAAAAAGTTTCGCCTAAAATTGCGTCGTTACATATAACTGACGAATAAGTAAAGTTCAGCCGGAAATATTTCGCTGTCGGGCATATGATGATGTTACACGTCGCTGCTGCGGCTGCGGCTGGCCAAAAAAATGTTATCAATATCTTTTTAGAATTAAGACTTCTATTCCTACTAAAGTTACTCTGTCTGTTACGCCTTCTTACTGTTAGTTTGATATAGAAGAAGCAGCAAAGGAAACACTAAGGGCAGTTTTCCCATACAAAGATAATCGCCCGTCTCCTTTCTGGATAATGGCTTTAACGAGTTCCCCAAGGAACGCGTGATATAACCAAACACGATATAACTGAATTCCACGCAGACGAAGTCGCGTGAAAGGGCTAGCGAATAAAAAGCATTAATTTTTGACACCGGGTCGTAAGTCCCAGTTACTGCTAACAGCTTCTTTCTCTGCTATGCAATGGATCCAGCACCTGTACGGTGAATCCATCAAATATTCATTAGTTACCATGTCATCTATGTCTAAGATTTTTAGCTTGACTCAAACTTTGTGTGGCAACGCTCATATGCTTGACTTTCCATCGGTTTGTCCGTCCATCCATGTGCTCGTCTTTCTATTCAGCCGTTCATTCATTCGTCTGTTTCTCCATTCCATCGAGAACTCGGCTAAGTATGGAAATGCTAAAGCACCCTGAGACTGACATCTAGGGTTCCTGATCTTAATTTCTTGAACTTGCCTTTTGATGCTAAGTGTAAATATGGTCACACGGCCAAAACCCATGATTTGACTTTAGTAACATTCTAAAATAACCTATTAGTTGATCCAAATTTATTGATTTCAAAACATAATCTATATCAAACTTAGGCCTCCTTTCCAATTCCCTAATATGATCCTACCTTATCCTTTAGATGCTTACTCTACACCTACCATGTGTTTCATCTATCTATACTAATATTATTAAGAGGTAATGTTTGTGAGTTTGGATGCTCGGGGTATCTCCGGTACCACTGATCCGATTTTGAAAATTCTTTCACTGATAGAATGCTACGTTATCATTGAAAGAAAGAAAATCCATTTTATTTTAACTCTACCCGACAGCACACAATAACATAGGAAATACAGACATGACAATTAACATTTACAACATACAAACTGCGATTTCAAAATTGCGTCAGCTCAGTTTAAGCAGCAAACAGGGCAAGCTGCACTGGTTTTCTGCTGAACGCAGTAATGACTTTTTAAAAAAAAAAAAGTCGCCGCACACTAGGATTTTCTCCAGTGTCGTGGGTGCAGTTACAAACATAGAATATCACATGCACATACGCCCAGACCGGAACAAATTTCTGTAGGCCATACAAAACATTTATCCCGTACGGGAATCGAACCGGCAACCCGTTGCGCAGTAGGTGATCACTCGACCTCTGCGCTAAACGTGTCGTCGTTTTCATATTAATTTCCATTAATCAATAATTTTATTGTAATCCATTATATTCTTAATTATAATCTGCATCTTGACTTATGGTATCCAATTAGAAATGGCGACACATATTTTCTCAGATGAATAACTAAAGAACTTTAGTTATTTTTTTGGGCATATTTAGAAATATATTGACACAAAATATCATCTCTCTTCAACCTACAACACAGATCAGGTACTAGTTACTTCGTAACAGAATAAAATACTAATTACTCCATAACAGATTAGGTACTAGTTACTAGTTTCACTGAGTAATATAGACAACAAAATTATTTTTCCTACGGTAAAATATATAAAATTACCACGGGAAATAGAAATAACGCGGGCGAAGCTGCAGCGCAAAGCAAGTAGTCGAAAAAGTCCTAGACAAATAACGTATTGATAATTTCCAAAACATAGGGTGATATGACGTTGATTTCTGAAACAGCCGGTTGCACCAAAAATTTGAGTTTAGATGTTCGTCCTGTTTTCTCTGATCCACTGAATTTTTGAACAGTCGTAAGTTATTTCATTCAGTAATTAGACTGATGTAACACGTGTACGGACGTAGTACCAAAAGGCACAGCTTTTTTTAGGAGCACTCGACCAGTCAAGTCAACATAAACTTACATTGAACCCGAATTTTACGGTATCCAAACCTTTCACGAGCTTTAAAATGGGAGTTGCGCAAACAAAACCGCAGGTCGCCGGCTCGTAAACTTTTTCATGCCCAGATACGAATAACATTAAACTCCCCAGTGATTTATTCGCTCGGCGTCCAAAAAGTGCGGAAACAATTTATGATCTTTTTCGTGCTTTTGACATTAAAGTATTAAGGGCAGGGGGCACTTAGATTCGATTAGACATCTGCGATGAAATTCAAAGGCGTATGTGAAGTCGACCACTCCGCACTGGGCCAGCGTGATTGACTAAGACCTAGACACCCTAACTTCGAATAGGCTCGAGTTAGGGTTGCTAACGCTACTATTTAATATAGTATCCTACTATATTTGTTGGTGAAATACTATATTTCCGAAAACTACTTTATTTTCTATTACAAATTGAGTCAGAAGAGTCAGAATTGCATAATGTTTCAAAGATTATTATTTCATTTCTTCTTCCAATACCAGCAACTTCTGCGTTTGCTGAATAATAATTGGTAACATGAGCATAATCGAGCCAATTTAAATTAAATATAAGAAGAATTGATGGTATTTTCCAATCTAAATATGGAATATTTGGTATGTTATCATAACTGAAAAAAAAACAAATTATGTTTCGATTTTGATCATACTATATTTGTTTTAAATTGATTTGCCATCTACTATATTTTTAGAGGTAGGAGTTTTTAAAATACTATAATAATGTATGATCCAAAAAAGTTGGCAACCCTAGCTCGAGCCTCTCGGTGGGGACGTATATGATCTGTGGTGATGAACCCCTACAAGGATCCGGTTGTAAATCGCCAACTTGTGATATGTCAAGTCACTGTACGCAATAATTTCACTGCCTGTCTTACCCTTGTCACCAAACTATAGTTACATTAAAAATACCAGCCAAGTGTGCGCTGGACTCGCACACCTAGGGTTCCGTACAAACTTATTTACATTATTTTATTTTATTTAATAATGATAATTTTATTTAATAATAATAATTTTATTTTCTGTCCACAAACATAAACACTTTCTAAACACTAGTTACAGTTGCATCATATACTGTCTGTGGGAGACTGGAGTCTAAACTTGGTGGTATTCTGCCTGTGTTTTAGAACTCCAAGCCTCCAACCCTCGATAAACTCAGTAATACAAGCCATACTGTAAAGTAGAGATCGTTCAATATAACTTACTTATACAAAGGTACAATAATTTGTGTGGATGCGTAGAGCGTGTTTATTTGTGAAGGTGTTTATTGTAAGTGCACGAACATTCGTTCGGTATGTGTGTATGTGTGTGTAAATGTATATAAGTTCCTAACTAAGTACATATTTACGTTTTTTTCGTATATGGTCTTGCTTCTTGCTAAATGTCAACGGGAATTCCACTTTTAGATTTCCTTGTGAAATCTCCAAATTTGCAAAAGTATGCGACATACTCGTAAACAGACATATCTTTTGATTGTGTGATTGTCTTTCAGCCTGGATGATTTTTCGAGGCTGAAAGAGACCGTAGACCGTATTTGTTATATATTTCAGTTTGATTTCTCTACAGACGGACAACAAAGTGATTCAATAAGGGTTTCGACTTTTCCTTTTGGGGTACGGAACCCTCAAGGCGAGATTTCCCAGGAATTCTACACGTGCACGGCAACTTTATTGCAAGGAAATATAGTTTCTAATGTCGCTTACGCGCTGTGACCGAACGAAAACGTTACTTTTTACACGTTTTAATCGATTTTTGGAAAACTGGAGTACAAAATAAAAATAGTATATTATGCAACTAGTAAATAAAGGACGGATTTAAAGCGAGGGCCATAGATGAATCACGAGCAAGTGAAGGATTCTAGCGACTGAATCACGACCGTAGGGAGTGATTCATGATAATTGTTAGAATCCTGAGCGCCGCGAGTCATTCATAGCCCTCGGTATAAATCCGTTTTATTCAAGAGTTGCATACTATACTTTATACCATAACTACGAGAAAAAGAAAGATTTAAGCGAAAGATTGTACAGCATTGAGATGGAGGTCGAAATAACGGAGTGTTCTAAATTCAAACACTAAAATAGTGATTAAAAGTGCTTTACACTATTTTAGTGTTTGAATTTATCAAACACTAAAATAGTGATTAAAAGTGCTTTTTATTCACTGTTTTCAGTGAATAAAATAAGCTTTTTAGATAGGGAATGGTATATGTATTTTTGCAATTTTCTAGACAATAAAAATGACATCTATTGGTAAAGCTTTTAGTTCATTTATTATTATATTTTCTTATTCACAGCTGTTATAAAATATTGTACAGAGTGATCTTTTATTTTTTTTCTATCGAGTGAAATATAATTAATCATGTTTCTGTCTTTAAGAATATTTAGATAATATGTTGAACAATATCATATATGAATTTAAGAACTGTATGTTTTATATTTGTGGCGGTAATAAAAATTGCTTGAAAACGGGAAAGCAAGGCTTGTGTGAATGTGCAAGTTTCTATGGAATCCGTGACGCGCTATGCGGTCTCAGCCTCGTACTAGATGGCCTTGTATATTTTCAAAACTTCTCACTTATATAGCTTTGAATTTAAAAACATCTTTTTAGTCATTAACATAAACGTGATACGTGACCGTATAATTGTTTACGAACCGTTCGAAGTTCGACGCTCGAAGCCTACTTCCATATTTCAAGATGTCAACGCGGGCGCCGGTATCAGCATTGTAGATTGCATGCAAACGGCAGAATTGTGTAATGTAGATAAATGGGGCAACAATACTTTGATGTTTGCTTACCTCTATGATATCACTACTTTTAGGGCATCGATCTCATAATAACACGTAAGTATACGAAAAAAAATCTCAAGCGCCAACTCTGGATATGTACCTCCCCAAGGATCTCCAAATAGATCTATCCTGGGAGCTGATTCTCGCACAATTCGTAAAAAAGTTCGAATTCGAGTTTTGTCATTTAACCAATTAGAACACAGGACAGTCATGTCGAGCTCCGCCATTTTGTTTGCTTGTATTATCTCGAGTGCTTTAGAGTAGTCGAGACGTGAATTTCAAATTTTGATTAAGGATTTTATATCTTTTTCATTGATTTTAGACTATCCTATTAACAATTTTTTTATTCATTTTCAGTTAAGTTAGATATTTATTGCAGAATTAAAGGTTTATTTATCTATATTTATATCATAAAAGCTAAAGAGTTTGTTTGTTTGGTTGAACGCGCTAATCTCAGGGACTACTGATTTAAATTGAAAATCTCTTTTTGTGTTGGATAGTCCATTTAACGAGGAAGGCTATAGGTTATATTATAAGATCACGCTACGACTAATAAGAGCTGAGCATCACTGAAAATTTTTTAAAAACGGGAAAAAATATACGGCGAAACGAGCTATATCGGTGATCTTCGTTTTTCTGTGGGTTTACCATTTCGCATTCGATCACGCAAAGAATCTCCAAGCTAGCCCAAATATTGCCCTATAGGTGGTAAATAGGTGGCCTATACACAACATATTTAAGCTTTCGAACTAAAGAGGGCTTGGCATCAACATAAAGAGCCAGTAAATATCACAACTACACCAATCTAATCTCCTCCTAATTAAGGGTGAAATAAATGTTCTTCATGTGTAACGATTTTTTTCGAAATATGTAAATTGTTAATTTTATTAGCAATAACTTGGGAGCTTAACTAACCTACAGCTGGAATGAACCGCTGGTATAAATAATAAATTATCTATCTGTTGCATAAGTAGAAAGGATTGATTTTAAATCATGTAAGTGATGGTTCCTTATTTTGGATTGGAGCAAAGGATGCTTTGATCAGCTGACATAAAAATTTAACGCTTCGCGATGTATGTGTTATTTGTTATTTATGGTAATTAATAGAACGAATATTTGTTCACAAAAGTATCACAGTATCAGGCTATATAAGTTAACTTACGATAATTCAATGTATGTAACGCAAGTAAATCGTTGGGCTTCCGTAGGGTAAGCCTTTCTATTTAATAGTCTCATTAATTAATTGCCTTGATATATCTCCAGCCTTTATAGTGGTAGTGTCACTTATCAAACTGCCTTAAACCTTACATAAATCAGAGGCCGTACCACGATCGCTTAGAGCTAGGTTAAAACAATAAGAGCATTCCAGATAAGCACGGATTTGCAGCATTTTCAACATTTTTAGCATTATCGTATTTCGTTAGCTTTTGATGCTAGCAGTGCTACCATCGTATGTTAACGTAATGCGTTCCACATAAATAATTTCTTGGTTTTTGGGTTAGATTCCATGTGCGAAAAATAGCACGGTTAAAAATGTGGGTAAAAATTTGCTTAATAGAAACGCAAAACATGGTTAACAATTGATGTTAGCGTGAAAAAATGGTGATGCTTAAATAGAAATCCGGAAACATTGAAACAGATACACCACTACTGCAGCGTGTACTGTTTTAAATAATCATAGTTAGAGGGCTACATCTATAAATACCTATAAAGGAGGATGCCTGACTACTAACTGATGTCGCCAGGGCCTTAAGAGCTGAATGCATAGGACAACGTTTCTGGTAATAGGTACCCCTGATGACGTATACAGTCGATACGGCTGGAAATTTTATTTTTTATTAAATGACGTACTACAGTATTTTAAAGTTTTTTCGACTAGGATTATGAGATCGAAACTTAGCTGTATATTTTGTTATAAAAAGTTATATGAGACGTAGCACTCACTTGAGCCAGACTGTTGCACATGTTACTGTGCAGGGTGTTATTTTAGTTGAGAGTTTTTATAAAAAAAAGCGATTTTGATTGTGAAATTCCGTCAGCATAGTCTTCGTTATCCATCTTAAAAACTAATACCTCAACATTTTAGTTATCATTGTAATTGAGGAGTTACAGGGTGTTAAACTTCGTATTTTAATAGAAAATGGTTGTCAAGAAACGGATAAAATTTGGCAGGAATGTAGATAGTACATATGTATGTCAACTAAGAACAGATTTTAGAAAATTTAACCCTTTTAGTATAACGGGAAAATAAAGAATTAGAATTTTGTATTTGTTTATATGAGAGTCGATAATTAGGCATTTGATAACTAAGAAAGCTATAGTGTGTACCTATAAAGTATTTATGAAACCCGATGGGCTTAAAATGAGGATTAAGCGGGAAAAATTTATTTGAGAAACAAGTCATTTCTTGATTAAACTGTACGAAAATGTCACTAGTCTATTATTTGACAATATTTTTTACGGAAACAAAGTATATCTCAGAGAGAACAAGAAAAAATTAAAAAACAGCCAAAATTGTGTAATCCGCGCATGCGAAACCGCGGGTGAAAAATTAGTAGTAAAATACACGTTACAATTACATAGAACTATTCCATGTGTCTCTTTACATTTGCTCGCCATTGTAATGACACAACGATGTAATTAAACGGCTCTCCAAGCTGAGTGCGGCAACCGAATTAGGATACCTACCGTTATTTTGCCAACACCGACACGTACTTGGACAGTGGAGGAAGTACCTAGTTTCAGCACGAAGGAAGTCCGATTATATTGTAATGCCCAAACAATCGGCGATTTGCATGTTGTACGTGAAATTATTTGCGCGCGAGTTTCGCGTGTTGCGTCACAATTGTTTACAAGGCCAACGCCAGTCGGATAGTAAATGGTTACTAGTAATCAATCCATATATAAACTACAAGTAAGGCTCCTAAAAGTGATAATGCCAATAAACAAAAAGGAGACCTTCAGAAACAACGAACATAAACTATTTAAGTACTGTAAAATTTTGAATGTATATAACATGGTGAAAATGGAAGTTATTTGTCAAAATTATGATTACATTCAAACATTAACAAAGACAACTCGTCCAGGAAAACTTCGGAACATCTCTTACCTACCCACATTTGTCTTACCGAAATACAGTAACAACTATGGCAAGAGAACAGTGCAATACCTGCTACCGGAATTCCTAAACGAGTTGTCTAAGGAGGATCTCAACACTTTGTTAAATTTAGAAAATTATAAAAGTAGGTTAAAACGTTATTTATTATCAAATTAAGATTAGTATAGGTTAAATTAGATTAAGCAGTCTAAAGCGAGCGTCACTTCCTGAGCATAAACTCCATTGGGAGTTTTATCAGAGAAGTATATTTTTTTTCCATTTAAGTAATATTATTTGTACTGAATAACAATAAAAAAAAAAAAATACTTACTAATATTATAAAGCTGAAAGAAAGAGTTTGTTTGATTGTTTGTTTGTTTGTTTGATTGTTTGTTTGTTTGGTTGAACGCGCTAATCTTAGGAAATAATGAATCAAATTGAAAAATTCTTTTTGTGTTGGATAGTCCATTTATCGAGGAAAGCTATATAGGCTATATAATATTACGCTACGACTAATAAGAGTTGAGCATCAATGAAAAATGTTGCAATGACGCGGAAAAATGTACGACATGTTATTATTTTCCGACATCCACGCGAACGAAGTCGCGAGCACAGCTAGTAGATAGAGAAAACGTTTATTAAGTACAAAACACACAAACACATTGACAAAATCAAAATACGTACAGTTTTTTGAGTTCTATAAGAGTGGAATAAGAAACAAGAAATAGAAAAACATTAAAAAATATAGACACAAATGCGCCTGTATGTTACAGTAGGTACCCAAAGGGCCAGGCTCAGTGGGCGAGAAACAAAAACGCTGATTTTCAGCCATTACCCTGGTTGATGGAGAGACTGATGACATAAAGATATATGATAGATAGATAGTTGCTTTTTATTCCGCACCTAGCTGCCCGCCTCGGACAATGAATAAAATAAAACCAATTTTTCCCGTGTGAAACTGAACAGCTAAACTTCGATAATGATAATAATTTTCGAAGATCTAACTGTCTTCACTTGTTTACTTTACGTGTGGAAATTAACTTTTCCATACAATTTTTCAAACATTTTCTATGAAACCTTGTCCTGACATTGACAAACACAATAGAAAAATTGCCAAACAAATCCAGATTTGATTTATATTCACATAAATGGATAAAAATCATTGACAGAGAACATTAGGATCACAATTTAATCTAGTAAAAAGCAAAGCTCAAATTAAGACGTGGGATACTTGCATGTGATACTTTGACATCAAATTGTATACTTACTTACTAATATTATAAAGCTGAAGAGTTTGTCTGATTGTTTATTTGGTTGAACGCGCTAGTCTTAGGAACTAACTGATTTAAATTAAAAAAGTCGTTTTGTGTTGGATAGTCCATTTATCGGGGAAGGCTATGGGTTATATAAAATCACGCTACGACTAATAGCTGGAGCTGAGCATCAATGAAAAATGTTGTAAAAACGGGAAAATAATTATTATGGCGAAACGTAGTTCGCGGGCACAGCTAGTGTTAATGATGAAGGTATCTTACAACACATATTTTAGGAAAATAACTGAAAACCGTAGACATATATGTAGATAAGTTTTTACGGAACCCTTGGTGCGCGAATTCAACTCACAATTTTTCAAAAAAGGTCTCTCAGTTTCCGATTAGGTGTAGAGTCGACTTTTATCTCTTCTACTTGTATTCGGATAGGATACACATATTAAGCCAAAGATAGTTTAATGTTCTAAACATTTTGCTAGAGCGCTCCACATAGGTGGTAAGCGGAACGGTAGCGGAGCGGAATTTATTTGTAATGTTAGTATTGCTATGGACCTTGCCACGCAGAAATCGATTACCGCAGTTCCGCTACCGCCCCGCTTCGCTTCTGTGTGTAGAGCAATTTATTGTATCTGAATTATTGATTTAGGTGGTTTAGGTAAAGAGACCTTATTATGAAGTCTGAAGGACCTACAATCAAATCAACGAACTTTTTTATCGATATTAAAAGTTTACATGATAAAGGTAAGGGAAACAATGAGGAAAGCTTATTAAAAATTTATTCGAGATATAATCGGCAATAGCCAGTTCTTAGTGCTATTTGTTTCTAATGAAAGCCTAAGCTATCAAATTAGAAATTAAGTGAGCTTTAGTTTGAATCTTGGTCTTTAAATTCTTAGAAATTTCTGCTTACCTAGTACTTACAAGTTTTAGTAAATCTAAGAGGTAAATAAAGTGATTGATGCAATTAACTCTTGAGATGCTTAAGTTTGGGTACTAATTCTAAGCCAATAAATCAATTGAGTGCTTTGAGAATATTTCCAGCTATACTAAGAACAGAATGAAACAAAATTCCTATTACAATATTTTAAAAAGTGTTATAATTTATTTTAGTAGACTTTATTTACTGTCAGCAAATTTGGTATTGATACTAAGCAATCGTCCGTCAATTATATCAATGCCTAATTTAAATATCTCTAAGCCAGGACTCCATCTGTTTTTAGTTTCGGAAATGCGTAACGCATACCTCGCGCTTGGGAAATCGCGAGGCTATAGACGCGTTCCATTTAAGCACAGATTTGCAGCATTTTCAACATATTTAGCATCATCACGTTTCGTTAGCTTTTGACGATAGCAGGGCTAGTATCGTAAGTTAACGTAATGCGTTCCATTTAAACAATATCTTGATTTTTGGGTTAGGTTACCTTTGTAAAAATTGGGCAGTTAAAATCTTAACATTTCTTAAAAGAAACGCAAAACATGGTTCCCATTTGATGTTAGCATGATGTGATGCTTAAATGGAAAACCGGGTATATCGAAGTCTTCTTGGTGTCTTACCTGAGTTTGTCGCCAAAATAACAATGGTTATAGCATTCTTGTGTTCCGAAAGATAGAGGTAATATAGCTAGTTCCTCAGTTATTGAAGGGTCCAGGTGTAGCTCGCTTCCACCTTCAGCCTTATCGTCACTCTTACCATCAGGTGAGATGAAAGTCAATAGCTTCCCTGTCATGAGTGAATTAAAAAAAAAACACAGTTGAAATTAAGCTCGGGTTGGATAAGTCCTCTATATGGTCTAGTCTAGTGGTCATGGTGTGAGCACGGTATGTTGAGGACGCAGGGGGCCTAGACAAAGTGACAATTCAAAAATCATAATGAAGTTCAATAAGAACAAAATGTATAGAATTCACATATGCCATCGCTAAATAACGTGGCGAATCGATCAAAGTCATCGATATGTAGGTAAGTTGGTAGATACATTAATTCGCAACGAAACGATGAAGTAGCGAACTGTTTTGACGTATCTTTCATGTACTACTCAGAACAACTCGTTTTTCATTTAAATGAAATGAAAATATTAATTTTAATCGTTTATTTTACCCTTTTCTGACCATTTCTCAGTTTTGAGTACTTACGAGTAGGTAGCCAATTGTTATTTTTATACAGAAAGAACAATTCGACTACAATAATTCGCTAGGAATTTTATTTTCGTTATCTCAGAGACGATGACGAATTTAGTTATCGTTTCCCTATTAAACAATTGCCACTTGTCCGTATTCGCCACCCCCACCAGGTTCGTATCCTGCCTGAGGTGAAATTGTGTTGATTTTATTTTAAAAATTTGTTTACTGTAGTTTTAATCTGAGAATTAACATCTTTAAATGTCGTTACTTTTGTAATTAATGAATTGAATGAAGTTTTATTAATCTAATTGCCATTGTGACCGCACGTTAAAAAACACCAATGTTGGTGTCTGCAAAAGCTTTTTCATTACTCATACACTGAAAGTAGGTCTGAAGTTGCCTGAGGACCGGGTTGAAAGTAATACTTTTCAGCCCTAGGGAGAATCACTTTCAACTGACAGCTGCTGTCAAATTTTGAAAAAGAAATTAGTTCCTTTTTCACATTTTTATTGAACCATGTTCTAACTTTCTATACAGCCACTCAATTACAGCACGGTGTAAAATTTAAATAACATAACATTGATTTGATTTCTTTAAAATAACATTGATTTGGGCAAAATATTTACCATTTTTTAAATTATTAAAATGAAAAAAATGGCTGTATGGCTGGCCGGCCACAGAAAAAAGAGAGAGAGTTTCGTTAATACTTCCGTATAGCAGAGATTTTGTATAACATTGTGTTAATAATTAATACAATGATTTCATCTGATTGAGGTATGGAGTTCTTCTTCTTCTTCTTTTAATTTTGGCGTGCAGGCAGGTATGGAGTTAACGCCTGATTTTATAAGAGAAAGCGGGCTAAAGCGGAAGTTGTTGATTTATGTAAAATAAAATTTAAACACGTTTTTTCTTTAACTAATTCATTGTTTTATTTTTACTTTCCTTGTATTCGTAATGAAAAGCACAGTATTTACCTCGGGTTAAAGACTTATTTAGTCCCTCGAACTATTGGTGCCCTCACTACGCTCGGGCGACAAACACCGTCTCGGGACTAAATAAGTTACTTTTACCCCTGGGGTAACAATGTACTATTTCGTCTTGTCGATGCTTTTTCAGTGGCGTCTGTCCATCCGGCGACAAGTTTGCTATTATTACTTAACTTTGAGGGTGTTTGGGCGGTAACAATAAATTGATGCAAAACAGAAGCTACCCACATGAAGACAAATTCGCAGCGTTTCAATAAACATATAAAAACGGATCATTCAAGATTATATTCATTCATATTCGTACTCTCTTTGTAACTACAACTCTTAGACCATTTAGTACTAAATGGTCTAAGCTACAACTTCTAATAAACGTATTCGTCATAGTCGTTAATAAAAGTTCTCATTGAAAAGCACCCAGTCTATACGTCCCTCAACATCTGGTCCTTCAAGAGCCGAACATTATACAGAGAAATTATAGAAGAAATAATACTATTCAAGAAAGAAGTGTCCGAAAGATTATTATAACTACCCTAAAGAAGAGGAATTGTTGGCAGTCCAAAGGCAAGGTACCGGTCAAGACATTCCTATTTCTTTCCATTCCATTTGCTTTGTGCGTTAGTACTGTGTTAAATTTCTCACAATCGTAATAATTGCACGCGAATTCCGTAATTGTTTTGTGTGAACATTAGTGTCTTTCATAAACCGCTAAAATGAGTGACGATGAAATTGTTAAATTACCCACCGACGGTAATCTCAAATCAAATCGGAGATCAAAATCGCCTAATCCGGTCGGTGTTGTAGTAAATTCGCGTATCATTGAGCTTAAAAAACAGCGTAGCACAATTAAAGAAAGGTTGACTTTGTTTGAAAAGTATTTAAAAAATTTAGATCAAACAAAGTTAACAGATAGCCAACAAGTAGAACTGAGTATGCGTATTAAGTCTAATGAACAATATTTCGAACAATTTAACCAAATTCAGTGTGAAATTGAAAACGGGGTAGATGAAAACGATTTTATTACACATTTAGAATATAGGGATTTGTTTGAAAAACAATATTATTCTATTATGAGTAGCGCTAAGTGTTTGTTAAATAATATTGAACAAAATGACATTTCTAAATCTAAAATTTTAAAATGTACCAGCGTAAAATTGCCTGAAATCAAGCTACCCGCTTTTGACGGTTCGTTTGATAAATGGCTCGAGTTTAGGAATTCTTATATCACAATAATACATAATCGTCAAGATCTAGATGCAATTCAGAAATTTCATTATTTAAAGTCATCTTTGTGCGGAACTGCTTCCCAGGTCATAAGCGCACTGGAATTCACCCCTGACAATTATGTACATGCGTGGGAATTACTTGAAAATAGATTCAAAAACAATCGTTTATTAATACATAACCACGTTAAATCATTATTTACCGCGCCTTCTATTAATAAAGAATCCTCATCGCAAATAAGAAAATTAATTGACACTGTGTTACGCAACCTCCGCGCACTAAAATCACTAAACGAACCTACCGACAATTGGGATACGTTGGTTATTTACTTAGTTGTTTCTAAACTTGATTCAGTGACAGAGCATGAATGGGAAAAACATAAAGGTACCCTAATCTCTGATCATCAAGGCAATTCGAACTCACTAACATTGGATGATTTATTTGTATTCTTGAGAAATCGAGCTGACATGTTGGACATGATCACGTCTAACAATAATGTAACGCGATCTCACTCACAACTCTCACAAGTCAAGCCCAGCCATGCCGCGTCAAAACATACACATGAATCGTATAAAAATCGTACACAACAATCGCAATCGTTTTCCTATGTTTCGACTAATAGCAAAGGCGCAGGTTCGACGAGTAAAACAAATGACAGACCAAACCGCGTTTGTGTAGTGTGCAATGAAAATCATCACATATACTCGTGTGCTAGATTTCTCAACATGTCAATACAAAATAGGTTGAAATTAATAAGTGATAAGGGACTCTGTCAGAACTGTATTCGTTCAAATAATCACTCATCGAACGAATGCATGTTTGGACCGTGTAAAATATGTCATACGAAACACAACACTTTACTTCACGTTGATAGTAATCATTCGAACACTTACAGCACAATTACATCCACTGATAACATTCGTAACGCTCGCCCTGAGCCGACGCAGGCGGCGGACTGTGCAAGCACACAGCGCACGGCACTCGTCTCAGCTAACAAAACATCTTTGAACTTGAACTTGCAAAATATTTTGTTATCTACCGCCCTTTTAGACATTATAGATTCGAGTAATAATTATCACACGGTACGCGCTCTTCTTGACAGTGGCAGCCAAAACTGTTTTGTCACTGAGAAATTATGCAAACGCTTAAATTTACCTATAGTACAGTCCACAATTCGTATTTCTGGTGTGGGACAAACTGTCTCACAATCAAATTATTCGTGTAAACTTAAAATACATTCAAAAATAAACGACTATAATGCCGGTATAAATTGCTTAGTTTTACCGAACATAACGTCATGTTTGCCTTCTTTGAATATTACTCGTAACATTGATTTTATTCGTATACCCGATCATATCCAACTCGCAGACCCTACATATAATATTTCGTCAGAAATAGATTTATTGATTGGGGCAGACTTATTTTGGGAACTTTTAGAATCGGAAAAAATAAAACTTAATTCGGGTCCTTATTTACATAACACTAAGTTGGGTTGGATTATTTCTGGTCCAATTTATAATCGTAGCTTAACGCGTAATAATAATAATAATATAATGCAATGTTATTTCATGCAACTAGATTCTCAAATTCGGAGATTTTGGGAGTTAGAGGAAATAGATAACACTTCCTCAGTCATGACCGATGAAGAACGTACTTGTGAAAAGTTATTTTTAAATACAACGAAGCGTGATAAGTACGGCCGGTTTCAAGTACGAATACCGTTGAAAGAATCAATTAATTCATTAGGCGATTCCTACCTTATCGCTAGGAATCGCTTCTTTTCATTAGAACGAAAGCTGGATCGATTACCTCAATATAAGAAATTATATTGTGTAACGTTTTTAGTTAGGGGTAGATAGTAGTGGTAAAGAAAGTTACAAAAAAAGTTAGAATTAAATTTAGAAAAAATAATTTAATAATTATAAAAATCGCTGGTTGATTTGAACATAGTAGTAGTAGTTGTAGTGGGTCGTGGATTGGGCGTTGGGTGTACGTTCCTGCCCCCTTACAAAATACCACTTCCCTGCAGTGGCAGTGGCAGCTCCTCTGCACTCCGTCTGGTACCCGGCGGGATGTGTGCTCGGTCAGGCAGGGCAGCAGGTGGTGTAAATGTAGGTAGTACTACTCGTCGAATCGCGATCTAGTCGCGTACGACACTCCGGTGCTTGATCCCTGGAATCCCGGAAATTGGGCATTTTGAAAAAGTCCGATTTCGCATAAGTGACTGCAACACCATATCTTCCGGAAATTATATGCAATGCCAAAGCAGGGTGGAATAAAGCATATATAGATATTATGATGTGGCAGTCTTAGGCAAAATCATTTACAACAATAATGAAGCTAAAATTTATTTATAACTTACAGTAAGGTGGATGTGAAAATTATAGATTTAGATAATTTAATTCGGCTAAGAAACAACAAATAAATAGGACTACGAATAGAATGATTATAATATTGAATTGTGAATTACAATTATAAACAAGAATTGCATACTAAAATAATCTACATTACAATATTTCAAAATAAAATTACTATAGCCGGGTAGCAGTACTATTAAAGCCAAATAGATATTTGCAACACTCACCCGAATTGGGGAATAACACCACACACTGAGTATTTAATTGCAAGTAGTATTCTTTACTAATGAATAAAGTAAATTCAATTTCACTTATTGCAGTATTTAATTCCAAAATCGTTATATTAACTTAGCGCAGGCTTTCACCTTCGGCTCGGCGGCAAAAGTGAGAAACGTCATCGTAGTCCCCACTGCTTGAATGAGACGTACGTCACTCAGTAAGCGCGTTTCGTTACACTTTCGTTAGAATGCAGATTTTAAATATAAATTAGATTCAAATTACTTCCTTAAGAATTAGTATTAAGTTTATTATATATTTATATGTTAAGATTAATGTTTTATTTATAATATAATGTATTTTTCGTAACAGAAAAATACACACAACCACTTTACTACCAAAATCAAATTAGAAATGTTAAATTTATAAGGATTTGCTAGGCTAAGGTCGCCAGGCGTTACATACCCCCCTTTTTAGCGTAGGATTTTTGCTATGAAAAATCCGCTGAGAGCACTAATAACTACACTACCTAAAAAAACTAAACAACTACGTGTTAACGCATTCATACAATCAGCTTTCATCACTCAATCATTCTCCTTATAAACTTCAGTATTTACTTTAAATGATTGTAAATACTGCCACAAACATTCAGAGACTTATGTTTTATTTAGTACATAATTCTCACACACAGTTGCTAGACATGTTAAGAATTCGTTCCGATCTAAAAGGATAAGGGTTAGATGGTTACAGTTTATCAATGGTTTAGGGCCATTGACATTCATTTAAAGTAGACTACCCGAGGTGTAGGGCCTGGGTACTCTGTAGTTCATTTCATTAGACAATCACAAATGTAGGCTTGGATTATCTATAACTATAGCATATAGGCTTGTTTAAAGAGTTGCTAGCCGCTCTTCATAGAAAATTGTCTAAGGTGTAGGACCTTGACAATAAAATTTTAAAGTAATTTTAGGAACGATTTTTAAGTATGTTTAGGTAGTAGGTTTTAGTGTAGGTATTTAAATTATTTAGGAATTATAATATAAATTACATTGATTAATTAGTATTAAGAATTAGATTAATTAATTAATATCGATGATTAGATTAGATTATTTAGATAAGATTTATTTCTATTTTGTTTAATTAATTAGGACAATAGTTTGTTAATTTAATGTCTTTGACATGCCAAGTACCAATGTTATTACCCTGCATATCTTCAAGATCATATACAAGTGGAGATCTTTTTGCTATAATTCGGCATTTTAAGTACTTAGGAGCCAGCTTTTTGGAGAACATATTATCCTTGTCGCTGAGATAATATGTTTTCTTCCAAACAATATCACCTACATTAAATTCTACGTCCTTTCGGCGCAAATTATAGTGACTAGAATTCCTAGAATGAGCCTTAATTAATGCAGCTTGGACCTTATCGAAGATCTTACGTAAATAACCTAGACTTTCAGCATACTCATCCCTTGGTGCAAATATCATGTCCTTGTGTGCATCATTGTCTACGTAATGCGATCCACAACTAATGAGTTCTCTGCCATACACCAGAAATGACGGAGTATAACCAGTGACCTCATTCACTGAACAGTTGATAGCGAACTGGATCTTTGCAATATTAAGATCCCAAGATCGATGATCGTCTTTAACAAAGGTCGATACCATTGTCATTATAGTTCGGTTATATCGCTCGACAGTATTTACTTGAGGCGTATATTTAGGCGTATAATAAGTGTTAGGTATTTTATATTTCGAAAACAATTGTCGCATTACCGAGCTTACAAATTGTTTGCCATTGTCCATTATAATAGTACTGGGAATACCGTGTACAAGAAATACGCGTTCCTCGACAATCTTAGATATAATATCAGCTGTAGCGCGTCTAATAGGAAATAGCAAACAGTACTTTGTAAAACAACAGGTTAGTACTAAAAGATAAACATTCTGGTTACGAGATGGAGGTAAAGGTCCAACCAGGTCCATACTTAAAGTTTGGAATGGCCTACAGCAATCTTTAGGACGGCCCATAGTACCAAGCGTTGTATTTGTAGAATGCTTATACGCACTACACGTATCGCAGCTAGACACAAATTTAGCTACGTCGCGATGCATATCAGGCCAAAAATACCTTAGCACAATACGCTTAGTAGTTTTTAAAATACCGAGATGTCCAGCAGTAGGAATCGAATGATTATCGCGGATAATGTCAGTCCTATTCTCCAAGGGAATAACTTCTTTCCACTCAAATTCACGTGTTAATGGGTTCAAACTTTTCATATAGCGATATAATTTATTATTTGTGACGCGATAATTAAGGAATGATGTTGGAGAATTTTGGCAGCCATTGTAGATGTTAAGGTACCATTGATCTACTGTATTAATCAAATCGACAGATGAACGCCGGTTATTATCGCTAGCGCTTACAGCCAAAAGTGGTACCGAACGTGAGAGACTATCAGGGACAACGTTATCAGAACCTCGTCTGTGTCTAATTTCAAAATTGTAGGCTGACAATCTCACACCCCATCGTGCCAATCTACCAGTAGGGTTATTTAGGGTCAAGAACCATTTTAGAGAAGAATGGTCAGTGTAGACTATGAATTGCAGACCGTTTTCGAGATAACAGCGCCAGTGTTCAATAGCAGTAAGAACAGCCAAAGCTTCGCGCTCCGTCGCACTGTAATTCTGTTCTTGTTTCGACAGGGACTTACTCATGTAAGCGATCACTTTTTCTTCGCCATTTGAAGTTTGCGTGAGAACGGCACCTAAGCCCACATCACTCGCATCTGTGTGAACTTCAAACGGTTTAGAATAATCAGGACATGAAAGTATAGGTGTAGAAACAAGACAACTCTTTAGGGCTTTAAAAGCGTAGTCAGCAGCTTCCGTCCAACGAAATGGGGGCGCATTTTTGCCTTGGGACGTTAATTTACTTAGGGGACTAGCCAACGAACTAAAGTTAGGTATAAAGCGCCGGTACCAGGAAGCGGTACCCAAGAATCTCCGTACTTCTTTACGGGTGGTAGGGGTAGGGTAATTAACTATGGCAGTAACTTTCTCAGGATCAGCTTGCAAACCATTAGAATTTACTACATAGCCCAAGTATTTTAGCTGACTTCGGAAAAACTGACTTTTCTCGAAGTTAATAGTAAGATTAGCGTTCTGTAGCTTCTCATATACACGCAAGAGCAATGAAATATGCTGTTCAAAGGTGGGGGTAGCTATGACGATGTCATCGACGAAGACGAATACCTTGTGTTCAAATTCAGGCCCGTAGAACAACATATCCACTAATCTCTGCTGCGTAGCAGGGGCATTAGTCAAGCCGAAGGGCATACACTTAAATTGGAACGTTCCGCGAGTAGGAATATAAAATGCTGTCTTGCAGCGATCCTCTTTTTTAATTAAAATCTGCCAAAAGCTCTTTGACAGGTCCAGACTTGTCAAATACTTGGCATCACGCAAGTTGTCCAAAATCTCGGAGATATAGGGTAGGCTATAGGCATCTTTTTTAGTGATAGCGTTAAGCTTACGACTGTCGAGGCAAAATCTCAACTGGCCATTTTTCTTTGGCGTCAACAATACAGGTGAAGACCATGGACTTTCACACTGCTCCACCACATCCTCTTTCAGCATTTCGTCCAGTTGCTCAATCAAGACTCTCTGCTTCTCTGGAGACATCCTGTAGTAGCGCTGTCTAATTGGCGTAGCATCCCCAGTTTCAATGGCATGAGTGATGAGAGAAGTACGGCCTAAACCTCGATGTTCGTACGATATACCATGAAATTGAGAAATGATATGATCAGCTGTAGTTTTCTGATCTGTAGTTAAGTGATCGTAGCTATGCACCTGCTTATTGTCGCCAACAGAATTCAAAGTAACCTCAGACTCGTCACGTAGAATAACAGAGTCAAGCCGTGAAGGAAATAATCCAAATAATCTCCAGAAATCCATACCTAATATTAATGAGTTTGTTATATCAGGAGAAACATACACATCTAAAACATGACTCTGACCTTGAAATTTTATGGGTAGGGATAGTATACCTAAAATTTGCAATTTTTGTCCACCAGCAGCGACAAAATGCGAAATAGTATTCTTATTATTTAAAATAAAACCTAAATTAGTAAAATATACGTAGTTATCGCCACCCAAAATAGTGACACAAGCCCCGGTGTCCAACAATCCGTTAATAGTTTTACCGGCCACCTCAACACTTACGTAGGGTCGCTTACAAACAGTTTGAGTTTTTTGGATTGATGAGACAGAATAACAAGAAAAGAATTTTTGTATAAATTGTAGCCAAGACTCCCACTCTGTCTTATTGAAGTTCGCCGTTTTATGAACACTGTCTACACAATCCAATTTATTTAGTTTTTTGAACTTGAGGGATTAGCTTGAGAATGGCAGTCAGAGCATTCAGGGTAACGTATGCCTTTCTTGCCACACTTAAAACATATAGGATAGTGAGGTTCCTTACATTGACCAAGGGAATGTGTGTTAGATCTACATCTAGGGCAGTAAGTATATTTTTGGGACAATCCTGGATCTCTGTAACTTACACTGGTTACGTTTTTAGACGTACTTCGATATTTATTATAATTAGCATTAGTAACATTATTATTTCTATTAGATTTATATTCAATATTATTAGTATTATTATTATTGTAATTAGTATTAGAATAAGATTTGTAATTAGATTCTTTATTATTATTATTATATTTATTATAGTAAAATTGTTTTGAAGACGAAGGTGTATTATTTTTATTTGAATAGCCTGTCGAAAAATTGTGTGATTGCTTTTTGTATGCAAATTCAGGAGCTAACATTTCTGAAGAAACTCTAGGTGGATCGTGAAATTGAGATAATCGCGATTGAATATTCTCATAATTACGGCAGACACTTTTTAGTATTTCGATTGAAGAAATATTAGAGTGAGCTGCTAATGTACTAGCATAACATGGGCGAACGTTGTGTAATAAAATTTCTAATTTGTCCTCCTCAGGCATAGATTTACCGAGACGCGAAAACATACCATGCATGATTGAAAGGTAAATGGTAATGTTCTCATTCTCCCCCTGAGTGCGTGAACGAATTTCATCTAAAAGACGATAATCATAGTCACTCTGTGAAAAGTCTTGCTTCAGTTCACTTATCACTTCATCCCATGTATTCAATCTATCTTTCACACATCGATACCAATGTAGTGCATCATCAGTGAATATTTCATAAGCAAATGACAGTAATTGATCCCTAGGTATACCTTTTGAAATCACAGTCTCCTCGACTCTCTGTATAAATGACCGAACACACGATTTACCAGAAAATCTTAATTTACTAACAGCGTCAGTAATAAATTTTTTGTCGCAACCGGAAGTAACTGCAACAACTTCAGGCGCTGCGTCAGAAGTTGACGGCTTAGGTTGAGAAGTCTGTGATTTAAAATTAAAATCATTCAAATCCTTAAATAAATTATTAATAGATATACAGCATTCTCTATAAAAATCACTAATTTCAGCAGTACGTGTGATCCTGTTAACCCTATGGTAAATATGATTCAAGATAGTCTCAGTACGTAAATAAAGATTTTTATCAAATTTAGATTTTAGTTGATCTATATTAGTTTTAGTTTTCGTTAAGGTCTCTTTAACTTGTGCCAAATCAACGCTAGGTTCAAGATGAGACTCAAGAACATCTTCTGCAGGTATGATCTGAGACAATTTTAAGATTTGTTTTCTCAACTCTTGCACCGAATCACCAGGTGTACCACCTCTGACACAAACTTCATACTCAAGTTCGGCCTTTTGTAGTGAAAGAAATTTAATTGGATACGACATTATGAAAAAAAAATTAAAAACGGGTGTGTATTGCAATTTGCAGGTAAGATTAACAACACAACACAAAAAAAACTTAAGCGTAAGCGTATACAATATCAAAAATTGTTGATAAACCAGTGCGTGAAAAAAAAAAATTTAGAATTAGGTATGTAGATTCAGTAGGTAGGTAAGACAAAAAAATAAAAAAGATTAATTCAGGCACAGGTCAAACAACAACAGACTACTAACTTTAACTACACTAAACTAATGATTGCGAAAGCACCAACACCACAAAACCATAAAATGCTTGGGAACAGAAAACGTACACCACATAGAAATTTATAATTTAGAGTTGGGCGCCATTGTAACGTTTTTAGTTAGGGGTAGATAGTAGTGGTAAAGAAAGTTACAAAAAAAGTTAGAATTAAATTTAGAAAAAATAATTTAATAATTATAAAAATCGCTGGTTGATTTGAACATAGTAGTAGTAGTTGTAGTGGGTCGTGGATTGGGCGTTGGGTGTACGTTCCTGCCCCCTTACAAAATACCACTTCCCTGCAGTGGCAGTGGCAGCTCCTCTGCACTCCGTCTGGTACCCGGCGGGATGTGTGCTCGGTCAGGCAGGGCAGCAGGTGGTGTAAATGTAGGTAGTACTACTCGTCGAATCGCGATCTAGTCGCGTACGACACTCCGGTGCTTGATCCCTGGAATCCCGGAAATTGGGCATTTTGAAAAAGTCCGATTTCGCATAAGTGACTGCAACACCATATCTTCCGGAAATTATATGCAATGCCAAAGCAGGGTGGAATAAAGCATATATAGATATTATGATGTGGCAGTCTTAGGCAAAATCATTTACAACAATAATGAAGCTAAAATTTATTTATAACTTACAGTAAGGTGGATGTGAAAATTATAGATTTAGATAATTTAATTCGGCTAAGAAACAACAAATAAATAGGACTACGAATAGAATGATTATAATATTGAATTGTGAATTACAATTATAAACAAGAATTGCATACTAAAATAATCTACATTACAATATTTCAAAATAAAATTACTATAGCCGGGTAGCAGTACTATTAAAGCCAAATAGATATTTGCAACACTCACCCGAATTGGGGAATAACACCACACACTGAGTATTTAATTGCAAGTAGTATTCTTTACTAATGAATAAAGTAAATTCAATTTCACTTATTGCAGTATTTAATTCCAAAATCGTTATATTAACTTAGCGCAGGCTTTCACCTTCGGCTCGGCGGCAAAAGTGAGAAACGTCATCGTAGTCCCCACTGCTTGAATGAGACGTACGTCACTCAGTAAGCGCGTTTCGTTACACTTTCGTTAGAATGCAGATTTTAAATATAAATTAGATTCAAATTACTTCCTTAAGAATTAGTATTAAGTTTATTATATATTTATATGTTAAGATTAATGTTTTATTTATAATATAATGTATTTTTCGTAACAGAAAAATACACACAACCACTTTACTACCAAAATCAAATTAGAAATGTTAAATTTATAAGGATTTGCTAGGCTAAGGTCGCCAGGCGTTACAATTGCAACTTCATGATGGAGTACGAAAAGTTAGGTCATATGACACCTGTTTCCGAAGACGTTACCATGATGATTAAGCCGTATTATTTTCTACCCCATCATGGAGTTTATCGTGAAGCCAGTAGTACAACAAAATTGCGGGTGGTTTTCGACGCGAGCGCAGCTACCTCCACCGGTCGGTCTTTAAATGACGTGCAGTATGTCGGTCCTCCGTTACAAAATGAAATATTTTCCATTCTGCTCCGTTTCCGTCAATATCGTTTTGTAGCCTGTGCAGACATCGAGAAAATGTATAGGCAGATTGAAATACAAGAAGATCAACGAAATTTGCAACTCGTTTTATGGCGGCCTAGTCGAGATTTACCTTTAAAAACTTATCGTTTAAACACCGTCACTTACGGTACTGCATCTGCTCCTTTCCTTAGTATGCGTTGTTTACATCAACTGGCACAGGAATGCAATGACGTTACCGTCGCTCAAGTAATATTGAATGATTTTTACGTAGACGATTTGATAACCGGGAGTGATCAATTGGACGTGTTACTAGATATTTGTAAAAAGGTTTCTACGACATTAAATCGCGGTTGTTTTCCGTTACGAAAGTGGACTTTCAACCACGAACCTGTGCAGGAGCTCAGCAAAGAATTAAGCGTGGGCGAGCACTGCTTATCAAAAACATTAGGTTTAGGTTGGTCTAATAAAGATGATGTGTTATACTTCACGTCGAAACTAGAAACGGACGATAATACTGTATTAACTAAGCGGAAAATCATGTCTACAATTGCGCAAATATATGACCCCTTAGGTCTATTAGCTCCCGTTATTATAAAGGCAAAAATACTTTTACAAAAATTGTGGCTGATAAAGATAGATTGGGATGACCAAGTTCCATTAGAAATAGCTAAAAGCTGGTATTTATTTTTATCAAATTTAAAAAATTTAAATATTATACGAATACCACGTCACATATTATGCGGCCAAGATATGCAGTACAAAGAATTGCATATTTTTTCGGACGCATCACAACATGCATACGGTGCATGTGCATATATTCGTTCCTATAATCAATCGTATTTTCCGGTCAATGTTCAGTTATTGTGTGCCAAAAGTAAACTCGCCCCGTTAAAGTCAATAAGTATACCGAGACTGGAGTTATGCGGTGCGTTACTGGGCGCTCAGCTTTATAACAAAATAACCAGTGCACTTAGATTACAGTTTGATAAAGTTTGTTTTTGGACCGACTCAACAATAGTTCAAGGGTGGCTTCGTATGTCACCACGTGACCTTAAAACGTTTGTGCAAAACAGAGTCGTTCAAATTAATGAATTAACCGGGGACAAAGTTTGGTATCATGTAAAAGGTAGTGATAACCCAGCGGAGTTAATATCGCGGGGCGTAGACCTAGACTTTTTAAAACATAATAATAATAATCTGTGGTGGCAAGGGCCGTCGTTTATTCGTGACTCTAATCTAAAATTACCAAGCATCGACGAGGCTATTATTTGCAATAACTTGCCAGAGACAAAACCACAAGATACAAAAATTTTGACAATTACTGCATCATCGGAATTAATCGACTTTAATAGATTTTCTTCTTTTAATCGTTTAAAACGCACAATTGCATACGTGTTACGTTTCATAAATAATATTAGCGCGAAAGGGATGCGCAGGCGGCCCCGTCAGACAGGTTTATTATCTGTTGACGAGCTCGAGTCCGCGCTGAATGTAATAACGCGCGAGGCGCAAAGATATTCGTTCCCTGAAATATATTTCAAATTGATAAATAAACAGCCTTTAAAAATTAAAAATAATAAAGAAATTAATAAATTAGCGGGATTAGATATTTTCATAGATCAAAATAAAATAATAAGAGTAGGCGGCCGGTTGTGTAACGCAAATGGATTTGAGTATAATAAAAAACATCCCGTAATATTATCTAGTAAACATAGATTTACGTGGATTCTATGCGTTAGCGAACATAAACGATTGTTGCACGCGGCACCGCAACTTTTAGTCAGTACCATGCGTGACAGGTGGTGGGTCCTGGGGGCTCGTGACCTGGCTAGACAAGTCGTACACAAATGTGTAACCTGCGCGCGTATGAGGGCAAAACTTGTCAATCCTATTATGGGAAACTTACCAGCTGAGCGATTAGAACCAGGTTTTCCCTTCCTGCGTTGCGGCGTTGACTATGCTGGGCCGATGCTTATGCTTAGTCGTAAAGGCCGAGGATCAAAATTAAACAAATGTTATATTTGTTTATTCATATGCTTCAGTACTAGAGCAATTCATTTGGAATTAGTTAGCAGTTTAACTACTCAGGACTACTTACTGGCTCTTAAACGTTTTATATCGCGTCATGGTAAACCTAAACAAATATTTTCTGATAATGGGAAAAACTTCGTTGGAACAGAAAGGGAACTTTCTTTAATTTTTCAAAACTCAAAAGATATAATAAACTTCACATCCGATAACGAAATTAAATGTACGTTCAACCCACCATACGCTCCTCACTTTGGCGGTTTATGGGAGGCCGGGGTGAAGTCATGTAAACATCATTTACGACGTATCTTAGGAACCGCGAAGTTGACGTATGAGGAATTTAGCACAGTACTTGCGCAAATCGAAGCTGTCCTAAACTCTCGACCTTTGTCACCCCTTTCTACTGACCCCTATGACTACCTTCCTCTTACTCCAGCACATTTCCTTATTGGCCGTCCGCTGACCGCGCCTGCCTGTAAGGATCTAACAATGACATCATCTACGTGCCTTGGACGTTATGAGCGAGTGGAACAACTTCGGCAGCACTTCTGGCAGCGATGGTCGAAAGAATACATCTCCGAGCTGCAACTACGTACAAAGTGGAAGAACGAAGGAGCTGATATCAAATGCGACAGTCTAGTTCTAATCAAGGACGACAATCTTCCACCATTAAAGTGGAGAATGGGAAGGATCATTCGTGTATTCCCCGACAACAATGGCGTCTCCAGAGTTGCTGAGATTCGAACTGCAGCGAGCGTGATACGCAGAGCATGGTCAAAGATATGCCCTCTTCCCGTGGATGCAGAAGAAATCCCCAAGTCTGACAATTGAAACTGTTGGAAGATGGATCTTCCAAGGCGGCCGGCATGTTTGGGCGGTAACAATAAATTGATGCAAAACAGAAGCTACCCACATGAAGACAAATTCGCAGCGTTTCAATAAACATATAAAAACGGATCATTCAAGATTATATTCATTCATATTCGTACTCTCTTTGTAACTACAACTCTTAGACCATTTACTACTAAATGGTCTAAGCTACAACTTCTAATAAACGTATTCGTCATAGTCGTTAATAAAAGTTCTCATTGAAAAGCACCCAGTCTATCCGGCTCGAAGGACCAGATGTTAAGGGACGTATAGACTGGGTGCTTTTCAATGAGAACTTTTATTAACGACTATGACGAATACGTTTATTAGAAGTTGTAGCTTAGACCATTTAGTACTAAATGGTCTAAGAGTTGTAGTTACAAAGAGAGTACGAATATGAATGAATGAATATAATCTTGAATGATCCGTTTTTATATGTTTATTGAAACGCTGCGAATTTGTCTTCATGTGGGTAGCTTCTGTTTTGCATCAACCTATTGTTACCGCCCAAACATGCCGGCCGCCTTGGAAGATCCATCTTCCAACAGTTTCAATTGTCAGACTTGGGGATTTCTTCTGCATCCACGGGAAGAGGGCATATCTTTGACCATGCTCTGCGTATCACGCCCGCTGCAGTTCGAATCTCAGCAACTCTGGAGACGCCATTGTTGTCGGGGAATACACGAATGATCCTTCCCATTCTCCACTTTAATGGTGGAAGATTGTCGTCCTTGATTAGAACTAGACTGTCGCATTTGATATCAGCTCCTTCGTTCTTCCACTTTGTACGTAGTTGCAGCTCGGAGATGTATTCTTTCGACCATCGCTGCCAGAAGTGCTGCCGAAGTTGTTCCACTCGCTCATAACGTCCAAGGCACGTAGATGATGTCATTGTTAGATCCTTACAGGCAGGCGCGGTCAGCGGACGGCCAATAAGGAAATGTGCTGGAGTAAGAGGAAGGTAGTCATAGGGGTCAGTAGAAAGGGGTGACAAAGGTCGAGAGTTTAGGACAGCTTCGATTTGCGCAAGTACTGTGCTAAATTCCTCATACGTCAACTTCGCGGTTCCTAAGATACGTCGTAAATGATGTTTACATGACTTCACCCCGGCCTCCCATAAACCGCCAAAGTGAGGAGCGTATGGTGGGTTGAACGTACATTTAATTTCGTTATCGGATGTGAAGTTTATTATATCTTTTGAGTTTTGAAAAATTAAAGAAAGTTCCCTTTCTGTTCCAACGAAGTTTTTCCCATTATCAGAAAATATTTGTTTAGGTTTACCATGACGCGATATAAAACGTTTAAGAGCCAGTAAGTAGTCCTGAGTAGTTAAACTGCTAACTAATTCCAAATGAATTGCTCTAGTACTGAAGCATATGAATAAACAAATATAACATTTGTTTAATTTTGATCCTCGGCCTTTACGACTAAGCATAAGCATCGGCCCAGCATAGTCAACGCCGCAACGCAGGAAGGGAAAACCTGGTTCTAATCGCTCAGCTGGTAAGTTTCCCATAATAGGATTGACAAGTTTTGCCCTCATACGCGCGCAGGTTACACATTTGTGTACGACTTGTCTAGCCAGGTCACGAGCCCCCAGGACCCACCACCTGTCACGCATGGTACTGACTAAAAGTTGCGGTGCCGCGTGCAACAATCGTTTATGTTCGCTAACGCATAGAATCCACGTAAATCTATGTTTACTAGATAATATTACGGGATGTTTTTTATTATACTCAAATCCATTTGCGTTACACAACCGGCCGCCTACTCTTATTATTTTATTTTGATCTATGAAAATATCTAATCCCGCTAATTTATTAATTTCTTTATTATTTTTAATTTTTAAAGGCTGTTTATTTATCAATTTGAAATATATTTCAGGGAACGAATATCTTTGCGCCTCGCGCGTTATTACATTCAGCGCGGACTCGAGCTCGTCAACAGATAATAAACCTGTCTGACGGGGCCGCCTGCGCATCCCTTTCGCGCTAATATTATTTATGAAACGTAACACGTATGCAATTGTGCGTTTTAAACGATTAAAAGAAGAAAATCTATTAAAGTCGATTAATGCAGATGATGCAGTAATTGTCAAAATTTTTGTATCTTGTGGTTTTGTCTCTGGCAAGTTATTGCAAATAATAGCCTCGTCGATGCTTGGTAATTTTAGATTAGAGTCACGAATAAACGACGGCCCTTGCCACCACAGATTATTATTATTATGTTTTAAAAAGTCTAGGTCTACGCCCCGCGATATTAAATCCGCTGGGTTATCACTACCTTTTACATGATACCAAACTTTGTCCCCGGTTAATTCATTAATTTGAAAGACTCTGTTTTGCACAAACGTTTTAAGGTCACGTGGTGACATACGAAGCCACCCTTGAACTATTGTTGAGTCGGTCCAAAAACAAACTTTATCAAACTGTAATCTAAGTGCACTGGTTATTTTGTTATAAAGCTGAGCACCCAGTAACGCACCGCATAACTCCAGTCTCGGTATACTTATTGACTTTAACGGGGCGAGTTTACTTTTGGCACACAATAACTGAACATTGACCGGAAAATACGATTGATTATAGGAACGAATATATGCACATGCACCGTATGCATGTTGTGATGCGTCCGAAAAAATATGCAATTCTTTGTACTGCATATCTTGGCCGCATAATATGTGACGTGGTATTCGTATAATATTTAAATTTTTTAAATTTGATAAAAATAAATACCAGCTTTTAGCTATTTCTAATGGAACTTGGTCATCCCAATCTATCTTTATCAGCCACAATTTTTGTAAAAGTATTTTTGCCTTTATAATAACGGGAGCTAATAGACCTAAGGGGTCATATATTTGCGCAATTGTAGACATGATTTTCCGCTTAGTTAATACAGTATTATCGTCCGTTTCTAGTTTCGACGTGAAGTATAACACATCATCTTTATTAGACCAACCTAAACCTAATGTTTTTGATAAGCAGTGCTCGCCCACGCTTAATTCTTTGCTGAGCTCCTGCACAGGTTCGTGGTTGAAAGTCCACTTCCGTAACGGAAAACAACCGCGATTTAATGTCGTAGAAACCTTTTTACAAATATCTAGTAACCGTATACTAAACGTACGTACGTATACTATACTAACCTTTTTACAAATATCTAGTAATAGTCTATACGTCCCTCAACAGAGGGTATAAGTTTTTTTGTTACCCTCTGTCCAATATCTAAGAATAACTTTATCGTCTCATATTACTTTTTTGTACATTTATGTCTATAGATATCAATCGGGGTACAATAATTTTTATATGACCAACGAAACCTTAATAATTTGTGTAATGCGTTTTTGCCCGCGTATATCAATTCAATCTTCTTAGTACATTCTTCTCAAATAAACAGTAACCAATTCTTTTTTTAAACGGAGTAGTTGAAAAAGGATTATTCAACCACCGGAAATATATAAGCAGGGACTGAAGCTTGACGATCGGAAACACCCGATATAAGTTCGTAACATTACTAAATTTCTAGGCATTAAGATTACTACTTCAAGCGTTCGGAACGTTGACACTTCATAACGAGAATATTATCCGTTGGTGAAACTGTCGTTCAGACAGACCTGACCAATGGCTTTTTTTCTCCATTCAAAGTCAAAAATCTTTATTTGACATAAGCCTATTACAAAACTGCGACACATTCAAGAAGGCAGGTAATAAATACAAGGTTCTGTTGTTGCAGCAAGTGACGTACTTCGTGATTCGCATGGCCCTGCTCGTGTCGTGGTTCTGGGCGATGGTGCTGACGTGCGCGCCCATCTTCGGCCTCGGCCTGTACTATGACCAGAAGAAAGCCCTGTGCACGAGGTATCGGAATGCAGTCACCACTGTGGACTTCGCCTACGCTGTCTTCTACGTTATATTCGGTAAGAAAAACTATTTTTTTAAAGATTGAGGTGGCAAAGATGCATAGCTACACCAAAGGAGTCGCTGGATTTTTTTATGTTTTACCAACAATGTCACATAATGTCTTTACTTTTACACAGTAGGTAGATATTTTGTTTTTGAATACTTATATCAAAGAAAAGTTATCAACAAGATACTGTAATACTAATAACGCTTCTTAATGTATTTAAGAAACAGAATGTATATCGCACATTCAGTTCTATCTGCATCAATTTGATGTCATCATTATCACCTGGCCCTCGACTCAATCCACTCTAGTAAGGTCGGTGCAACATGTTCTCTTCTTCCATTCATCTTTATCATACATCTCAGCATTGGTTTTTTCGTACGCATTTAATTCTTCACGCAATCCATCTACATTTTCTTAAGTCTTCCGCTTACGCTTATCCACAATCAACCGTTTGTCAATTGTGTCCATCCACAATCACACCTTCTGGTGATATGAATTAATTTCATGTAGAGATGAAATAGTAGGTTGGATCATAAGGGAGCGAAATAATATTATACGGCGAGGGCACTACTTTTTTTTTTACTCACAAGTAGAGCAATGGGTTCTAGTATTGAATCCCGAACGTAGTGAGCGATTCAAATGTAGAATCCTGAACGCAGTGAGTGAGGGATGCAGAGTAGATCAGAACGAATGTACGGCACGAACGAATTAACGAATGTTGTCAAACAGAACGAATGTACGGCAATTTCAAAATCATAATGGCCGCATTCACCAGAACACATCGCTAAGTCATCGATCACGTGACCGATTACCAGTTTCGATGCATTCTGCTGAACGCATATTTTTATAGTCTGTGTTCTGTGATGTCTTTATGTTGTTTTGGGTTTTATTTAGGTTAAGTACTTAGTTTAATGTTTGTTTTGGTTTTTTAAATGAAAACCGAAAACTACCTGTGTCAACACAAGCACTGAGCATATAAATCACTGCCACTGCCAAAAAAGTACACAAGTATTTCTGTACAGCAGCACAATGAATCAAATCTTACATCTTTTTTTGAGGATGATTCGCCGAACTTAATATCGTAGAAAATATTGTTCAAAATTGTGTAAATTTCCATATCATTTCCATATCTACAAAGAATTTCTATTAAAATAAAAAAAAACTATTAAAATTCAATTCAAATTTGACAAACAACAGTAAAACTAATCACTAATCGCTGATACTAATCGAAAATGAAATGCGATGGAAAAAATGGCGTCCGATTGTAGTCAATCGCTGTCAGTCATCGCATTTTTGTGTGCATTCAGAAGAAAATTCGCAATCGATGACTCATCGATGTGTTCTGGTGAATGCGGCCACTGACAAGCTACCATAGAGTTTATACCAAACTCTCCAAATCTAACTCACCAAACCTAACTCTGGAAAATATACTTACACATTTTCTGAGAAACGCTTCTTGAGGCCTCCTTTGTAGTTATCCATTTATTGAAATTCGCGTAGGCCTTTTGATATTTTCCTCGAGATTTCTTCGGTAGTAGATTATTTATAACAAGTCGCATCACTTCTTACATTTTTTCGATAATGAACAATATTATAACTTCGGTCTTAACAGAGTTCGAAAAGAAAAAAAATTCGCGCGTTTAGTATTTAAAAAATACTCTTTTCATACATACATACCTACATACATAGATCATACATACATAGATCACCAGTATTTATACAAATTCGCATTTAATCTTTTCGGTCGCGATAATTTTTACTCATATTTTATCTATAAGTATTCATGTTCCAAATTCAAAACTCGTTTCTACCTCTTTGAAATTAGCGAAAAAGACCTATTTTGCGCGCTTTATTGGAGAACAAAACTTCGTTTTTCGAATAGCTATAACGAAGTGTATTGCACCTACTTTTTTGTCATTAGGCATGATAATAAACAAATTCTATTTCCACATTATTATTTACCGGAGGGAGACTCTGTACCAAGGTCGTGTGCTTGGGTACCTCCGTCTTACCTATTTCTGCCGCAAAGCAGCAGTGCTTGCATTGCTGTGTTCCGGTTTGAACGGTAAGATATGGCACTGAAATTACTGGGCACCGTGACTTTACACCTTAAGTCACAAGTTGGCAACGTACACTGTGGCCCTTGTGGGGGTTGCAGTTTTACTGCGAATCTCACGGGAGCCACATGTATTATAGGTGACTGTTACCACTTACCATCAGGTGGGCTGTTTGCTTGTTTGCAAACTTAGTAGTAATAAGAAAAAACATTGAAGTGTCGATGGCGTAGTGCGTAAGGACGTCACCTTCCAATCGGTAGGTAGCAGTTCAAACCCCGCACTTTGCAGGCACGCTGCTCTGCCTGGTCCTGGTTTACTGCAACTTCGCCGTGATACAAGCGCTGTACTCGATCACGGCGCCGCGGGCGGGCGGCCAGCCGGTGGTGCGGCGCGTCTCCCGCAGCAGCTGCCGCCAGCGCAGCCTGAACGGGAGCAAGCCGAGCCTGCACCACAACGCGGCCACCGCCGAGGAGGTGGCGTTCAGCAGGCTGATGGCGACGCTGTCCGTGCTGTTCATGCTGTGCTGGCTGCCGCAGATGGTGAGCTCTACGTTTTTTTTATTCTATTTTATTTCTTTAAAGAAGCAAACAGTTACTTATATCGCATATGATTAACTTATCAATAAGCTTATCAATAATCATTAGCCAAAACAGTATCCAATATAAAAAGAATACATAAGGCGAGGACTTAAACGGCAATATTGTAGTAAGCAAATGCAGATTATTAGAATTTATTAATAACTAGCTGTGCCCGCGACTTCGTCCGCGTGAAATAGTAACTTTTGACAGCATTTTACTTTTTGTAGGCAATTTTTTTAAGATCTTGATTGATAAAAAGTAGCCTTATGTAATTAGCTATCTATTAGTGAAAGTCCCGTCAAAATCAGTCCAGCCGTTCCGGAGATTAGCGGGAACAAACAGACGGACAAAAAACATTTAAATTGTGTTTTTGTTATTGGTACCCGATATACATTCAAACCCATTTAGTAAAAACTTGTTATTTTGACATTACAAACAGACACTTCAATTTGTTTATTTGTATACCTAGATTAACCCTTATTAACTCTTTTACAGAGGAAATAAAACCACAAAGATTGCAATTAAATATGTCAATGTAACAGTAAAGATCATTGTGTACGTTGCATTGCTCGGACGAGAAATCTATTTTTAGAGTAGTTTTAGTTTTACATAACAGTGTAGTGTAGTGAAAACTGCCTTGGAACGAGCACTCAATATCGGGCACCGGAATGACAGACGACTGAGAAGAAAGGGAGAATCTTTATTATTATTGAGAATTTTGAATAAAAATATCTGCTCCCCATGCTCCCGGCGTAATTCTAGGGTCTGAAGTCGCGTTGTCGAGCCTTTGAATTTATAACCCAGTCTTCTCAAGAACTTTTTCTGAATGCTTTCAACCTGGTCTATATAAGTAGTATAAACAGGATCCCAAACAGTAGACGCATATTCCAAGAAACTTCTTACTAATCAGTTGTATAGATAGCTCTAGGCTTCGTCTCACCTTTTATTTATACAACTAAAATGGCAAACAAGCAATCTGCCCACCTGATGGTAAGTGGTAACAGTCACCTATAATACATGTGGCTCCTGTGAGATTCGCAGCAAAACTGGCAACCTCCACAAGAACCACAGTGTACGTTGCCAACTTGTGACATAAGATGTAACGTCACGGTACCCAGTAACTTCACTGCCGTATCTTACCCATAAAACCGGAACGCAGCAATGCAAGCACTGCTGCTTTGCGGCAGAAATAGCTAAGACTGAGGTACCCAAGCTGACGACCCTGGTACAGAGTCTCCCTCCGGTGAAACCACCAGTCCACCTGATGCTAAGTGAAGGTAAGGCCGAAGAACGCGGTGAGCTTGACCTCTCTTCTTTAACAACTGAGGATCTGTCTATCTTACAGCGATTTGTCGGAACTCAAAAAATTTAGTAACTATAACGTCAATGTTGGGTAAGACTAGAGTTGCCACCCGTACTTTATTATAAAGTATTGTGCGTTATTTCGGGTAATTATACTCTATACTTTATGCCAACGATAAAGTACGCGAAAATACTTTATTTTGCGAGATTTGATTAATTTAAATAAATGATACAAAAAAGTTTATTGTAACAATATTTGCGTAATACGGATCGACGGATTATGTAGAGGTAGCCAGAAGCTCATTCCTAAATGCCAAAATTGTCATGTCAAGGTCTTCATAAAAAAATCTCGGTTTTGTTTGATTTATTGAGTGCAATAAAGTTACTGGTAGCAACGAAAAATATTTTTTAAGCATAATAATTAATTAATAGTACTTTATTCTGACTCAAAATACTTTTTTTTCAACCTTTAAAATCCACAATGTACGTTATTTGGTAAAAAAAAGATGGCAATTCTAGGTAAGACGGTGTTTGCCAGGCCAAGCAGAAAACATCAGCCCCATGGGGAATAGAACTCCGAACCTCCAGATCAATACTGGGTGATCTCAAGCACTAGATCATGGAGTCGATTAAAGGTACTTCGCGATCAAGGTGTTTTATATTTTTGGCACCCATCAACGACTTGACCACGGCGAATGTTGCTCGACTCCAATGATCGTAAAGCCGACAAATGCCACTGCCAAATTCGAAAGATTAATTAAATTATTAATCTTTCGAAGTAGCCTTATATTTGACTTATTTATGTTTGTACTAAGCCAAGTTATAAGCACAGGTCATCTTAAAATAATTTCCTATTTACCTAATATTCTAATAGGTTGGGGAAAAAGTTTCTTCGCATTTTTTAAGAAAATTCAAAACATTTTTTAATATAGTTTATTTACATTTAACTAAAGTATGTAGGTACCATTTTGTTCGATAACTTTTTGCCATCTTGTAGGTAGGGACATGATCCCATTGCTATAGAAATTTTGGGACTTCTGGTCAAAATACCGCGACAAGTGGTTTTGGCAGTCCTCTCGTGATGTTAACCTGACACTGCCTAAAGAATTCTGAAGAGACCGAAACAGGTGGAAATCTGAAGGTGCAAGGTCAGGACTATACGGCGGATGCATTAACACCTCCCAGCCAAACTCTCTTAATTTTTGCTGAGTGGCTAAAGATGTGTGAGGTCTAGCGTTATCATGATGAAAATCCACACCCCTTCTGTTGATTAATTCCAGCCGCTTTCTCTCAACTTCTTGCTTTAATCTCATCAGTTGTTCGCAGTAGAGTTCAGAATCGATGGTCCTGCCTGGTGGTAACAGCTCATAATGAATAATGCCCTTCCAATCCCACCACACACACAGCATCACCTTGTTGCGAGTTAACCCGGGTTTCGCCACAGTCTGTGAAGCCTGACCGGCCTTTGACCACGACCTTTTTCGCACGTTCTTGTCGTACGTGATCCACTTTTCATCACCAGTTATCAGCTTCTTCAAAAATGGTTCGGTTTCATTACGTCGTAATAAAGAATCACAAATGAGTACACGGTTCATTAGGTTTCTTTCAGTGAGCTCGTGAGGTACCCAAATGTCGAGCTTTTTTGTGTACCCAGTTTTTTTCAAATGCGCCAAAACTGTTTTGTGGTCAATTCCCAGTTCTTCAGCTACGTCGTAACTACTGACATGCCGATCTTGCTCCACTTTTTCAAAAATGGCATCCATTTTATCTGTAATAGGGCGACCAGAGCGACGTGCATCTTTGACATCAAAATTTCCGGATTGAAAACGCTTAAACCAAATTTGTGCTACTCTCACAGACACTGCACTAGGTCCATAAACATCGCAAATTTTTTTCGCGGCTTGCGTTGCATTTTTACCTTTTTTGTAGTAAAATTTTAAAATGTATCGAATTTCTTCATTAGATTCACTCATCTTGGCGGTACGAAAAACAAATGAAAATCACACATTTTCCTAATTTGAATTTGGAATTATGTTCTTTAAAATTTAAACTTTCAATGATACCAAAACCAGCCAGATACAAATAGTATAGCCAAAGAGATTTTATTACAAGTTTATACATACTATAATGCGAAAAGACTTTTTCCCCAACCTAATATATTCTGGGACATAATGACGTCTAAAATTTGTTTTCGTAACATCTTGATTGTATATTGATACGTAGTTATCACAGTCAAAAAGGTTTTGGGGATTGGAGTCGCTCACGTCCGTAGGTTTTACCCTCGAGACCCTACACGTGATCCCCGGGTGGTGCTAATCGAGTGACCAACTTCTGGTGGTAGGGCTTGAAAAACCCGACTGGCTAGCGACCACCGTGCGCATGATGTAAAACCCGTCAAGTGGCCATTTTTGTCCGCGTTTCGGGATCAGTCTGCGCACAGCCAGAGCTTGAGGGGTCGTTGCTGCGATTCGTATGGTTTGTGCGGGCTTCCGTCGACCCAGTGCCAGGTTGACTGCGTTGACCCTCCGCCCAGGAAGACCCGAAGAAACGGCTGTTCCGCTGGCCGCCCGTGGTATAGTATAGGGGCCCAAGCGGACCTAACCAGTCCGTGAGGCTGCCCCACCATGCCACGCATAATCTCGGGGTGGTCCGTCGTGCCGGTTGGTGACCGGACGGTGGGTCCCGGCGGCCACTTCCGGGGGGGTTCGGTGGCCCTTCCGTGCGGAGGGTCAGCGCAAATCAGCTGTCGGCTGTTCCCTGGCGAAACAGGCCTACACACATTAACTATGCGAAGCGCAGCAAGGACACCTCAGTTTCACGCCTCTCACTCCAATAATTATGGCAGCGCAAAATATTAAGACTGGTCGTACAGCGGTGCATTATCCCACCAAAACACCATTATTCGAGGTGGGGCTCGCTAACATCCGCGGGCTCCATTCTAACCTCTTAGCTGTCCACCACCATCTCGAGACAGCCCGTCCAGCAATGCTGTTTTTGACGGAGACGCAAATTATCTGCCCGGCCGATACAGGCTACCTTAATTACCCCGGCTACGCTCTTGAGGAGTCCTTCAAGGCGAAGGCTGGTGTTTGCTTGTTCGTCCGGGCGGACGTTTGCTGTCGTCGCCTGCGCTGTTTGGAGGAACCTTCCTTTTCCATCCTTGCGGTACACGTCGATTTTGGCACTCATTGCCGTGTCTACGTCTGCGTCTACCGTTCCTATCGTGGTGACTTGGAGACAACTCGACTTTTTGAACATCTAAGTCGGGTGGCAGATGACGCGCAGGAGCGATTTCCTTCCACCGAGCTGGTGTTTTTAGGGGACTTCAATGCTCACCACGAGTTGTGGTTAAGTTCCTCTAAAACTGACCATGCGGGTAGGACTGCCCACGCTTCGCTCTCACGCACGACCTGACACAATTGGTCACCCAGAACACCAGGGTACCAGATATTATCGGTCAAGCGCCCTCTTTATTGGACCTTCTGTTGACAAATCGCCCTGACGGATATCAGGTGGTGGTTCGAGCTCCACTAGGATCTTCGGATCACTGCCTGGTATCCGTCTCAGTGCCTCAGGCGTCACGACCGTCGCCTGTGGTTGCAGCACGCCGTCTGTGGCACTATGCGTCAGCAGATTGGGACGGTATGCGGGATTATTACGCATCTGTTCCTTGGTGGCAGCGCTGTTTCAATAGGATGGATCCGGACTCCTGCGCTACCTCTGTTGCTGACGAGATCATACTAGGAATGGAATATTATATTCCGCATTCCAATCTCGTCAGTAGAGGCAGACGTAACCTCTGGTTCAATCGCGAGTGCGCCTCTGCTGTTGAAAACAAACAGCTGGCTTACCGCGCTTGGATCAGAGGCCGAGCATCTAAGGATCCCAATACAAGCCTACTGAAAACAGCCTACAATAATGCCACCAAGTTATGTAAGAGGGCTTACATTAGAGCGGATGCTCAGCGCATTGCACAAGTGGGCCAGGAACTGCTATCGCACCCTACGGGTAGCCGTTCTTTTTGGCGCCTGGCCAAAGCTGTGCAATCAAACTTCTGCCAACCCTCGCTGCCACCGCTGAAACTTGCCGATGGCTCACTTGCTCATCAGCCGCAGGAGAAAGCCGACCTCCTGGCAAAACTCTTTGCGGCTCATTCCCGTGTCGATGACTGTGGTACACAACCTCCGAAACTGTCCCATTGTGACAGCACCATGCCCGATATCCGTATCAGACAGCGTGATGTGCGGGCGGAGCTCCAGTCGATCGATACTCGAAAAGCAAGTGGACCAGACGGCATTCCTGCGATTGTTCTTAAGAAATGTGCAGCGGAGTTGACTCCGGTCCTTACGCGTCTATACCGTCTGTCGTTCTCTGCTGGTTGTGTGCCGAAATCTTGGAAAGAGGCCAATGTCCAGCCGGTTCCCAAAAAGGGAGATCGTTCTGATCCGGCTAACTATCGTCCTATAGCCGTCACTTCCATTTTGTGTAAAATCATGGAGAGGATCCTTAATACACAGCTGATCCGTTACCTGGAAGGTCACTCGTTACTTAATGACCGACAGTATGGGTTTCGTCCTAAACGGTCAACAGGTGACCTTCTAGCGTTCCTTTTGCACAAATGGGGTGAATCTATCGATAAGCGCGGCGAATCGGTGGCTATTAGTCTCGACATCGCCAAAGCTTTTGATAGAGTCTGGCACAAGGCTCTTCTTTCCAAGCTTCCGGCATACGGATTACCCGCGCAGTTCTGTACGTGGATTGCCAGCTTCCTCCACGAGCGTAGAATTCGCGTTGTCGTTGACGGCTGCGCTTCGCGGTTCGTGGCAGTGAACGCTGGTGTTCCGCAAGGCTCCGTTCTATCCCCCACATTGTTTCTTCTGCATATCAATGATATGCTTTCCTTGGGAGCTATACATTGCTATGCAGACGACAGTACAGTGCATGGGGGATATCACGGAGCCTCGGGGGCTGCTCGTGGTGATATTGGTAGGGAAAGGCAGAATCTTATCATTGAGCTCAACAGGACGCTGGACCTCGTCTCCGAATGGGGCTCCAACAATCTTGTTGAGTTCAATGCTAAGAAAACACAGGTGTGCGTGTTCTCGGCGAAAAGTTCACCTTTCCTCCCCCTTCCTTCTCTTCAGGGCACAACCCTTCACACACAGAGCAACATCACCTTGCTCGGAATGAACATTCGCTGCGATCTGAACCCCAGAGACTACATCGAATCCGTCATAACTACTGCCTCACGGAAACTCGGTGTCCTGAACAAGGTGCGTAGGTATTTTGCGCCGGACCAACTATGCTTGTTGTATAAAACTCAGGTTAGGTCTTGCGTGGAATATTGCTCGCACCTTTGGGACGGCTCCGCTCAGTACCTCCTCGATGCTCTGGACAGATTGCAGCGTCGCGCTATTCGCATAATTGGCGATGTAGAGGCAACTAACACCCTCGAGCCTCTACAACTTCGTCGTGACATCGCCTCTCTTAGCGCCTTTTACCGAATGTTCCATGGGGAATGCTCTGAGGAGCTCTTTAACCTTATCCCTCCCTCTCCATTCCTTAACAGAAACACGCGTAAGGGCCTTCGGAGTCATTCGTACACTGTGTCCTCCTTTTCACACCGTACCAAGAAATTCCAAGATTCCTTCTTCTGTCGTTCATCCCACACTTGGAATTCTCTACCTGCGCACGTGTTTCCTCCATCCTACAACATGGGTTCCTTCAAAAGAGGCGTGAAAAAGCATCTTTTGGGCCGGCAAGGGGCGGGCAGGTAGGAGAGTGGATGTCGTCCCTACTCTATCTGTCAACTCATTTGGGCCTCTTTCACCGCTTAACATCAGGCGGGAGGAGGTCATTTGCCGGGCCATCCATAAATTAAATTAAATTAGGTCTACTTTGCCTTAACTAGGCAAAATGAGATAAATACAGCCCATGTTTCGTTCGGTGGATAAGAACTACTTTGGCCTAGTATCGTGGTGTCAAAACGGTGCCCAAGATGCAGTTTTGTTAAAAAGATTTTGTTTTTATTTGGCATAGAAAATATAATAAGCATTATCAAGCAAAATGCAGTCACAGATATGTCACTTCTAGTACATTTGCTTCATACTTAATTATTGTGTCCATACGGGCGTGGCGCCTTTAAAACTGTTCACCCTCAATCCTCATTAGATAACAATCGACATTAATTGCATACATTCATTAAAATAACAATACGTTTGGTGCGGCTAAGCTATAATGTAATGATTAGAAATCCATATATGAAAGTTCATACACCTTCCCTTCGTAATGATTTGAACGCTTACCAAAACTGGTGCCAAGAATAAAACGGGCCAAGAACGAGCGAGCGAGTCCGATTCTACTAAATTAAATCGTTGCGACCAATCGCAGCGTGCAGACAGACTTTCAATTGTTCGATGACGTGACAATGTGGCGTTCTGATTGGTCGACAGCAACGATTCAGTTTCGGTTCGGTTGTAAACTATTAGTAGACTTGAACCTCGAGGACCAAATCTGGTCACGAACCAAGTTAATACACCGGCCCCTTAATTGTGTAACTCAAAATCTATCGCGTTTGCTGTCAATTTTGACGATCACAGTACGTCCATCACTGCTTTATAAAAGGAAGTCGGTGCAGAGTCTTGTGTTGACGACGCAATGACTGTCAAACTTAAGGCGATCGTGATAGATATTTTCTTAGGCAATAAGCCCCCCGTAAATGAAGTAAGAAAAGTTACCGATGGACATCGCTTCCAAATGTGGGTTCCTTGTTGTACAGTAAGCTCCCATTCAAGCTATACATTTACACTACTAAAACCACCACTATTACAAGCGACATAAGAACGGTCCAAAGGTCAAACAGTATAGCTTGACAAGAAGCTTACTGTACCTGCTATGGGAAATGGAACTTCAAAATCTATGCATTGGTTATGGATTCGGCCCTTCTACCTATATAGTTATTTCAAAGCTTTAAAAAAAAATATTCAACAGCAGCATTAAGAGTTCAAAACGTATCAAAATAATGATTTCTTAACTGAGTTCAGTTAAAGGTAAATAAATGTAACAAACGTTTAAAAAAGCTAAATTTAGATTAGACTAACAATTTATTACACATAATTTTAATGAAGTTTTCGTGTGAAAGATATTTTGAACGTAAAATTACCGCTAAGAATGGCCTCCCATAGGGCTGCATGTCAGTCATTTGTCATTTGTCAAAATTAGACACATCTTTTAATTTTTATATTTGTAACTTCGCGTTTTTCTTTTAAAAAAATGCTAAATAAAATAAGATTCAAACATCGCTTAAATCAATACAACATTTCTTTTACCTTGGGCAGGTCTTGTCCAATCATAATAATCCAAGGTTTCCCCACCAGTGATGCGCGCCCCACTTGGGGGGCGTAGAGTGAACCAAGGGGGGGTACAGCGAGCGGCTCCAGAATTAAACTGTATAAAGTATATTGAGGAAAATGATCTTCGCTGTGCACTGACTACTATGACGCCATGGATTCACCAATTGGTTAATAAAGGACAGCCACAGTGCTCTCATTAATTGTATGCTTTACTTTTCTTAGTTTATATTTTCATCGTTTGTTTCATTTTCTTATTTTGACTCCCCATTTCGGCCCCTAGGGGGGCGTAGTATTATATTTAAGCATAATGTTGGGTGAGGCGCATAGGGTAAAAGGTGGGGAACCCCTAGTCTAAGTGGTCAACACGAATTTTTGAAGGGTTCAAAACCTAGGTCCTGTGAAAATTCGATACATATTCATCAATGTTACTTAAGTTGATGAGAATAAGGTCCACAATCGCTAGGGCCACGCAAGGGATCAAAGTCCGGTGCAAATTAATTCATATCACACTGGAGTTCGACCGGGAGCCATATACGGGAATGGACATTGATATTCAGCAAATGTATGCAAAATATGTGAAGATGTTAATGTTGAGATTCTCGTGCCGCACGACCTTGGGATCGCGTGGTTAAAAAAGGTAGCAGTTTATTGGCATCATAATTTTGCATTCACGGCCTGGCGATGCGTTGTGAATGATAAGCAATGTTTCCACTAACTCGTGGATCGTGAGACTTAAAAACATAGGGTAAGTTCGCACGAAATAATTTCGTGTTAATACAATTATTGTACACACTTCACGATTTTGTGGTGGGTCTACCTAAGCGATTGTAAACGTATCAACGGTCTAATTTATTGTTTTATTTGTATTTGGAAAACAAACAGCATTTAGGCGCATAACACATTGCACCGGACACCGCTCCGGTGTGCGGCGCTGCGGTTTTTAATTTTGATTGAAGAATCTTAATTTATATACAAAAACCGCAGGGTATAACACACTCACACCGCATGCCCGTGCGGTTGTGCGGCGCGCGCGACGGCACCGCACTCCCGGACGGTGATGCGGTGCGGTCCGCGGGGTATGCCACACTATCACACTAAGCCGCAGTATCGTACGGATTTTTGCATAGAAAGGACGTGCATACGCGTAATAGATCTCGACATAGATAATGCGGCGATGCGGGGCGTCGTGCACCGCAGCTCCGGACGGTGATACGGAGCAAACCGTATGGTGGCACGGTTCCGTGCCGCCGCAGCCGCATGCGGTTTTCGTCCCTCCGTACACCGCAGCGGTGTCCGGTGCAATGTGTTATGCACCTTAGGTACCTATATTATATCGAACTAGCTGCCCGCCCCGGCCTCGCACGGGTATCCTAAAAACCTTTTGACAATACAACAACGTAAGAAACCATAGATTTTTGGAATAACATGGTTGTTAATCTGTCAATTTCGTCACTTCTATATGAAACTGTTCAAATTTACAATTTTTACTTTTTTGTATAATTTTTCAAACATTTCGTTTTCACAAACCTTGTCCTGATAATAACGAACACAACAAAATAAGAAATTACCAATTTGGTGCAATCGTTTTAAAGCTATGCGCGTACATACATTTCGGCGAATCATTTTTATTTAATAGAGAAGATATAATATATAGAAGATAAGTAAGTAAGTAGTCTAAGAAGTAAGTACACGAAAGCCCTAAGAAGTTTTCGCTTACACTCGGAAGCCAGAGTTTTCACACAATAGAATACTGGAACTCCGAATACCGGGATTCCGTACGCTGCGCGAGATTTATCCCTGTCAAAAGACTTGGGATCTGCTTGTTTGCCTTTGTTGTATAAAGAGGGATAGGCGGGATTGCGGCGAAAAAATATGCGTGCTATTCAGTAAAATGCAAGATATACAAAGCACATGACAAAACTCTATACCGGGTTTAATTTTGGCTCCAACAGGAGCCAAACTTTGTATGCTTGTTTAGACAAGCAAATTGAACAACTTTTACTATGGGAGCAAACTCGAAATCGCGAGAAAAAATCTGCTGTTCCATACATTTAGGTTCAGTGGATATTGAACATTTGTATGGAACAGCTGCTTTCTTTTTCGCGATTTCAAAATTGGTCCCATAGTAAAAGATCTTCATTTGGCTTGTCTGAACAAGCACACAAAATTTGGCTCCTGCTGGAAAAATAACCCGGTATAGCTTAAAATTGTTTATTAGTAGTAAAAAACCAGCCAAGTGCGAACTACACTCGCGCACAGGGGGTTCCGTAAAAACTTACCTAAGTTCTATATAAGTTCCTAATTATGTACATATTATGCTGTTTAACTTAAAAATGTGCTATAAAACCTTGCTTCTTACCAAATTTCATGATTCTAGGTCAACGAGAAGTACCCAATAGGTTTTGATTTCCTTGTGAAATCGAAAAAATTTGCGAAAATGTACGACATAAACGGTCATATACCTTTTGAAGAATCGCGTTGATTACGAGTATAAATTTTTACAGCTAAAAGAGACCGTATACTTTAAATGTCCGTGTATTTCATACCTATAAATTTATACTGAAACGATCCCATACAAAACTGGACCCAGTACGTAAAGAGATAAAAATGGTGTAGGTTGAAAGGTTCAAATTTATACATACCTCACTGAAAATTCTGTAAGTTTCGACAATCTGAAAGTCGACATATTGGAGTTTTAATAAAGTGAGGCTATGTTGCAATCTTCAACTGTCAGATGTCTCCTAGAGTGTAAAAGATCTTGTATAAACACTAATGCTTATTATATTTAGTGGAGACTGTTTGAAAAGTCACATGAGTCAAAGTAAAGGCTCCAAAGTCATAGGTAGGTGACAAGTAATGGAGTTCTGGAAAGAAAAAGGAGGATAAAGAACATTATTTTGTGGCGGGGAAAGGCGGTACTACAACAGTTATCTTAGACTAAGTACTTCATATTATGGATTGAACTTCACTCTAGGTAAGTTCGTTTAATCCTATCATTACTAGCACAAAAACACGTGATGAAACATGAAACGAGTAAACAGAGCAAGCAAATGTCATGGCAGTGCCATTAGAGCAAAGACTAAATGCGGGACTGATTATAATCGATAGGTATATAATCGATAATCTTAGTTGTTCAGTAAGTTTATTAATTAAAATACACTTTTATATTATATTTTATTTTATTGAATTGTAGATAATATATGGTGAATTTTAATTACTTTGGCTAACTTAAAACTTGGTAAAGGTTTTCTTTCTGTAATTAAGTAATCGATTAAACAAATGGTATTTAAATATTCGATTATCTTACAAAAATAATCATTTTCATATTTCTCTGCTTGTAGATTGCGAATTTATGCAGATTTTTGGTATTTTATATAAAAATATGTAACTAATTATTGGACCAAATTCCATCTCATCTTCTTCATGATCTTATAAGGGTTCCATTTTTTCCTATAAACGTACGGAGGCCTAAAAATATAAGGCTCCCTTAACCTCAGCCCAGAGTTTCGGTCGAGGCGGCCAGTCTTGATAGAAACTGCGCGGAAAATATAAGGGCCGCTCACTATCTGCACGTCACGACTAGGGAATGCAATCTCGTTCTCGCGAGATCTCGGCCTTTTTTAGCGAGATTGATCTCGGCCGAAAAAAAGGCGAGATCTCGCGAGTTTAACGAGATTGCACTTGAGCATAAAAACGTCTTATTCGAAGCGAGGACTGGGAACGACTGGACGTTGTTAATTAATCTGTAATATCTAATGGATCTACTGAGTAGATATACTTTCATTTAATTGATAATAATATCTCAATTTAATAGTCAACTCAACTTAGATAATAAGTTTAATTTTTTTTTGACTTCTCGTTGTTTTGTTTGTTACAAAAGAACTATTTTATTACTAAAAGATTTTTGTTTGATATTAGAAGAGATTGTTATGAGGAAGAGAAGACTGGTTGTTTCTTTCATTTGTTTTTGATAGATACGTATGTCAAAGTTGACTACTTAAAAGTTTATTAAAAAAATATAGACAGATGCGTCAAACAATGTTTGATGCATAAAAGTCTATTGAAAATATTCGTGAAAGAAAATAAATGTTTATCTTATAATACTTATAATATTTATTATTTTTTTTCTAATTTATTCAAATATTGTGATTATTTGCAAAAAAAACACACCAAACTGCTAATCTCGCGAGATCTCGAAATTGGCGAGATCTCGCAGTATTGTTATTCATAAACTCGCGGGATCTCGCTTGAGCCCCAATCTCGCGAGATTTGCATTCCCTAGTCACGACAAGGAATCCTTCGGCATACCTACGTGCGGGCGCATATTGGCCATTGAACCTAGCTGATTGCTATTTTTGCTGAGGAAGAGGAACAATATTAACAGCCTAAAAGCTGATGTGCCTTTAGAGATGCCGATGCATCCTTAAGAGGAAATCGCACGGGCCGTTTTTCCATACAAACGTGCTCCACAGCTGTTTCCTTTCTTTTTTTTTCTCGGGGGGAAATGCGCAAACGCACCGTACCCACCGTTGGCTAGACGGCGAGCGTGTGTGGGGCTCTCCCGGCAGAGTGCCAGGCCTACCCACTAAAACCCCTCGGTGTTCTACCTGCCCTAATGGGCGCGCTAGGTAAGGTCCACACTGCGACTCCACTACCCACAGCTGTTTCCTTCCTGGATAATGGCAATCGTTGCTCTATTTTTTTTTTCCAAAAATATCTATGTCCACTATTAGCCTTTTCTTATGTATTCTTTTTTATTTAAATTCTTTATCAAAGGAGATTTAAACCTTCAAAAATCTAAAATATTGGCCACATTTGTCCCTGAAGGTACGGCCCAGTTCACCGTGCCAACGACCTTGATGATGTCCTTTGGTAGTACGTATGGCCCTGTAATCTTCCGGTTTTGGATAACCGATTCCCGTCAGCTTGAACCTCCCGCAGGCTAGTGCGTCGCAACGGCACAGCAAGTAATCCATGCTTTCCTCATTATCTTTGCAGGCCCTACAGATTTTGGTACTGGCACGTCCCATCCTGGTAAGCATGACCCTAAATTTATCCATGCCCATAAAGAGCTTGGCGTGCTTCATTCCATTTTGTTTGTTCCAAGCACTAAGTAGCTCGAGATGTTTCACATTTTTGGTCACCCATCACAGAGCCGACCACGCCCAGCGCTACTAAGCCTTGGCGAGCCAAGTGCACGTGTCCCGCGCCACCGAGCTCATCCACCGAATAATCAAAAAAATACACATAAAGTATCTCAAATTCGTATGAACCGATGCGCACATATTAAAAGACGCCCATTGTACTTCCAACAATAGAAATATTTACGTAACACCCACGCATATTCATACAAGAAGCTTTGATGGTTCCTGCAAAGTTTACACTTTGTTACACATAATCAGTACCATAGATCTTTTGAAGAGACGTGGGACGTGAAACGAGTGTTTTGAATACGAATTCATCTGCGTGTGGATAAGAGGATTTTTTATGAACCTTTACTTTTATACAACTAAGTTGGCAGACAAGCCTACGTGGTTCCTGTAAAATTTACATATCTACGACCCCTACAAGAATCCCAGTGTACGTTGCCCACTTGTGACATAAGACGGCAAGGAATTTTACCAGTCAAGTAATTTTCCAAGTAATAACCCAGTAATTTCACTACCTGTCTTGCCCTGGAACACAGCAATGCAAGCACCACTGCTTTGCAACAGAAATCGGTACGATATAGGTATGGGCGCCGCCAGGATTATTTTCAGGGAGGTGCATCTGCATCTACACATACTATTAACCAATATAAAATATAGATAGAAGAGAATTATACATGTATAGTATGTGAATAAATGCAATATCAAGTTCAAATTACGCGGCTATTTCATTAAATCTAATTCGCTCATCGAAAACTAAGTCTATGTCTTCGCGAATCTAACGACATGTCCTTTGCTGAAATTAATCGGTCAAGCCCCTTGGGCTGTAGCGCGTGCTATTGAAATGGTATAACATACAAACATACGACTCTAAAATTGACCACAAACTATAATCCATTGGACTTAAATCAGGCGAATAGGGTGGCCACTCTTTTGAGCTTATGAATGCAGGAAAATTGTCTTTGCACCACTGCTGCACATTAAGGGCCTTGTGAGATGGAGCAGAGTCCTGCTGGAATATCCAATGTTGGTTACCAAAATGTTGTTGACTCCAGGGAAGAACTACGGCTTCAAGAATGAAATATAGATTTCCTGATTTATTTTAACACCTTTTTCTATAAGTATAAGGGGAGTTTTACCAGTAGAGCAAATACCACCCCAAACCATCACTGAATCGGGCGTTGAGGAATGACTGCGGCCTCTCCAGGACGTCTAGAGAAATATATTCTGTCATTTTGATGATTATGAGCCTGTTCGATGCAAAAAGTTTTTCGTCTGAAAAAAGGACGTTTTCCCATTTTTCAGTAGCGGTGCGCTTCCTAATCAAACGACATCTTTGAAGGCGAACTTTTTTATCTTTATCTTCAAGAAGTTGTACTTTACGCAGTTTGTACGCTTTTAATTTGAGGTCATCAACGACAGTACGTTGCACCGTCGAACGACTCACACCCAGTTCCCGAGCCAGTTTTCGCACTTTGGTCCGTGGATTGCGACTAAGCCGTTTCTTGATAATGTTGCGGAGCCTGGGAGTCCTAACAGTCCTCTTTTTTTCTCTTCGTGGGCGGTCTGCATCATGCCCGAGCTCATTAAATCGCTTAATAGTAGTTGACGGCTAACACTAAGGAATCGAACAATCTCACACTGTCATTTTCCGTCTTCGCGTAAGGAAATTATTGACTTGCGTTGCAAAGACATGGCAAATAACAATAATAATCAAATATTTTTAAATAAACGATCCACTGCAAAACGTTACTCACATGTGAAAAAATTAGAAAAAACAAATGAACATCGTGCCGTGTTACATTTTAAAAAAAAACCTGTTTAAAGGAGAATGCCGGTTTTTGTATGGAAACCTATAGGTACTCATTGCTTTTAGGTGAAATAACCTTTACTGGTTAGGGTATTGTTTAATATTACCACCGTCATCAAAGATTTTTCTCTTCAGATTCCGCAGTGCTGAGATTTTTTCGCAAAACTATATTTTTAAAAAAGCCCGCCTATAATAAGCAATATAGCAAATATAACCACCGTGTTCCAGATAAGCATTTTTAGCCTCAATGGTTAACATTTTTAGCATCTCTGCGTTTCATTAACGGTGGTGCTAGTTTCTTTTGCTGGTTGTTATACGTTTTATTTAAACATTTCTATGACAAAATGTTAGTATCAAATGCCAATGATGCTAGAATTGTCAAAAATGTTAACATTTCCTAAATGAAACGACTGACCTCTAAGCTCAATGCGACTGACTGATGTTGAAATTAGAATTCAGCGTCAAATAACCAAATAACCAAGTACCTATATTTTTTCGAATACGAATTTTTTTTCGAAATAACAGCAAAATATAACAACAGCAAACAAAAAAAAACAAAAGATGCGTAAGCCTAGCGTAACCGACGACCGGAAATCACAGAGTATAAAAGTCAGCTTTAGACTGCGGTCCGAAAATCGATAAAAGAGCAGCTAGATCGCTACATGTTTATTCTTATAATACCTAATCGCACGGATTTTTTAAGTCATAATATTAACATATATCAAAAGAAAAATTATTTCAATCGTCGCCCAATCAATTATATATTATTATTCTGGAGTCGATTTTTCGTTTTTCTATTCTACGATTCGATTTTTTTGTTAGGCAATGCACATACTGTATTATCAAATTCTTAACTGCCGGAAGTCAGGAATTTGGGTTAACTTTTTTAAATTTATAATTATAACCCGGAATTAATATCTATTCATAATTTGCTAAAAGTAGTATAAAAATGTTAAGATATTTATGGAATCAAAATCATTTTTAAGCAATGAGTACAGGTTTCGGCATTCTCCTTTGTCAACGTTATTTTGGGCCACGGTGTATAACAGGCATGTAAAGGATACAAACGCGTTAGCAACCCAAGCCAACCTCAAATGCACTCTGCCGACCAACAGACAAGGCTCCGGCGTTCCCCATTAAGAGGAAACACTAAGAGAATTCAGAAATAGGTATTTGTAAAATGTATTACTGTCGCGCTGTGTGCCCGAACCAATCGTTCTGAGCGCGATAGAGACCAATGCAGCTTAGACCGAAATTACGCAGTGATTTAAATCTGAAATTACCTATAAAAAGTACACAAAATATAGGTTCCGTAGTCCCCTGTTTTATCCGCTAAAACCAGACCGATTTAATTACTTTTTGCGTTAAAAAAACGCTTTGGCTGTGTTGTCATGTTTTGCTTTTTCATAAATAATCCCGTCGAATTTTTTGCTGGATGTTTGAATGTAGCAGAAAATCAGGCCAGCTTTTCGCGTTTTTGAAGTATTATATCTCATTTATTAAATAACTTAATAAAAAAGGAAAATATAAGAACATGCTAATAGTGGCCATTGATTTTTTTGGAAAAAATTAAACAGCAATTGCAATTGTCCAGGTAGGAAACAGGGGACTATGTTTGTATGGAAAAAGGACTCGTACGATTTCCAACGTGACTGGAGACGGCACAACCACCTAGTACCTACCTCTTATTTATAGGAAAACCTACGCCAAAGAGGCGTAATGCTGGAGCTGGGTACCTATAAAATCTGAAACAATTATGGAGATTACTACCTATTTGTCTCATTATCTGCTTGCAAACAGAACATCATCATCATCATCACAGCCCATATACGTCCCCACCGAGGTGCTCGAGCCTACCCTATATTAGGGTGATTAGGCCTTAGTCAACCACGCTGGCCCAGTGCGGATTGGTCGACTTCACATACATCATTGAATTTCTTCGCAGATGTATGCAGGTTGCCTCACGATGTTTTCCTTCACCGTAGGAGCCTCAGACAAATGTACATATGAAATTCGAAACGAAAAACACATTGGTACATGGCGGGTCTCGAACCCCGGCCCCCCGATTGGAAGGCAAGTGCCGAGTCCACTGCGCCACCGACGCTCCTTTAGGAGAATTACACAAACTATTTAGGAGAATTACGTGAGTATTCTTAGCCTGAATGAGAGGTACATACAATGCGATAAACACAGTCAAAATTGGAACTCATCGTAATGTTTGGTAGTTAGTACGCGCGGCAAGTTATAAATGCCTTTTCAAAATCCAACGCCAAATCCAGGGCCGCGTGCTTATACAACTTGTTTGCATGCCACGTGTGTTTGAACGTGCTTGTATTGCGGGGTGCTTATTCACGTAATCCGCACTTAGCGAACGACGCATCAGTATGCGGCTCGTCAACTCTGAGGGTGTCTGAGGTAAACATTGTCTTTAATATCGAATTGTTTCAATTCTTGTCTTTAAGCGATAGTCGATGCGTCTCAAATAGCAATAAATACACTTGAAATACTAAACTGAGGTCAGGGTGATTATCAAAAAAAAACAAGTCGGTAAATATTGATGTACAGGTGCCTAATAGCCATTGATCTACGAAGAAATGGGAATCGCGTTCCTGCTCAAAAGTATCCGAAAAAATTGTCGCCGAGTCTTAAACTATTTTTTGTAGACATATGAAGTTTAAAAGTGTGTATTTAAATTAAATTGTAGTTGGAAATGAGGAGAGTACACCTGTTAAGGAGTGAAATATGAGTTGAAAGTTTGTTTATTGTTTAGATACCATACTATAACTATTTACTACTTAACGTATTTTACCGGGACTTTATTAGAAGCTACTGCTTTATAGTTTGTACGTATGAGCTGTGATGATGATGATGACCTCCGTGGTCTAGTGGTTGAGACGGCTGGGTGTTGAACTGAGTGGTAGGACTACTGAGCCCGCCTAGCTAGCTACCACCGTCTTACCTAAGTTTGTCGCCATATTATCAACGTTAATAATATGTTCCGACAGAAAGAATTGAGATAGCCAGTTCAGTTCCTCAGTTGTTGAGGAAACCAGGTGATGCTCGTTTCCACCTTCGGTCTCATCGTCACTTACCATCAGGTGAGACGAAAGCCAAGACCTTCCCTATTGTTTGTAAAAAAACTAAGTTAATATTCTATGTTTGTTAATGCACCGAAATATCATCTTCTGATGACTGAAGTCTGAAACAGTTCATACAACGGCCCCAAACTTCAAGCTTGCTCAACTCCCGGGGGGTTATTGTCTATGAAAAAATCAATCACGATCGCCTTGAAATTACTAGGCATTTAATAAGATAGAACAGAAATGGATGCAGTTAATCTGTCAAAAGTGATAGCGATCGCGATAGTTTTTTGATACACATCAAGTAGCATTCCAAGCGAGTTTTTTCTTATTTAATATTTTTATTTTCACGTGTTGTTCACCCGTGAAATAAATACATTATCATTTGCGTTATATTTCATTGCGCTCGTATATATATTTGCCACATCCGTACTCGCAAGAAATGTATACCCTCCAAGCACATTATTTGCTCGCAGAATACAGATTTCAATTTTCCTCAGTACCGCAGGGATGCTTCGATGTTCTAAGGCAGGGCTGTACAGACCAGACACGATCGCGGGCCCATACAAATCACTGCATAGATTGGAGGGCCGCAGATATAAATGTATAGGTTTTATATGTGCGGCCTTCCAATCAAAGATATAAACTTAGAGTATGTAGCCTCTAAGGATGCAAGAGCAATACGTATTTAAACTACTTCAGACGATAGCTCTCGCATAAAAAGACAGATGAAGATGACAGAGGACGAAAATTGGCTACCGAACAAACATTGACAGAAAACTTTTATAATGCAATGACTTGGTGCACTAAATATTATGACTCTTTCAAACCAGTCGTAAAAAGAAATAAATACCGAAGTCTTTGTCAATTAAGTACATTAGTGTGAAGTGTAATAAACTACACTACCTACTATATGAAGAAAATAATAATTCATTTATTTGAGATACCATAGAAATTAAATAAAATGTAATTTTTCCAAAACAATCCTAAGGAAAAATTGGGATACTTATGCTGTGGTAGATTAGAAACATGTAGGGGGGCCACACAAATAGTATTCGCGGCCCGCATGCGGCCCGCGGAACACAGTTTGGACAGCCCTGCTCTAAGGTACTCAGTACATTACTTTATTTCAATTTGATGTATGAACGATCTTATTTCATAAGACATAACGTTGTGATGGCTGTTTATAAGCAAACTAGCTGTGCCTGCGACTTCGTTCGCGTGAATGTCGGATAATAACATGTCGTATATTTTCCCTCCGTTTTTGCAACATTTTTCATTTATGCTCCTATTAGTCGTAGCGTAATGTTATATAGCCTATAGCCTTCCTCGATAAATGGACTAGCCATCACAAAAAGAAATTTCAATTTAAATCAGGAGTTCCTGAGATTAGCGCGTTCAACAAAACAAACAACCATTAAAACAAACTCTTCAGCTTTATAATATTAGTAAGTAAGTATAGATTAATTGCTCGCGTGGACATCAGTGTAACTTCAATACCTCTTTCAGGGAGACAATAAAATTTTACAAGACAGCTTTATCTCGAAACTGACGAACTGGCTATCTTACCTCTAATTGTCGGAACACAACAATACTATCAACATTATTATTATGGCCACAAACTTAGGTAAGACGGTGGTAGCTAGACAGGCGGGCTCAGGGTGGCCTTAGACATTAGAACACGGAAATGGTTAAAATTTGGATTGTTCCTTATACTTAATTTGTTACACAAAGTAGAATGAACATATGTAGGCCTCTTCATATTTTACTATTCTTTTAATTTTATTTATTGCTTTTCGGGCTTTAGCATATGAATTAAAAAACCTGGACGTTATTATTTTGGAAATTTGACCATCAATTTATCATGAATAGGTCGGCATGAAGACTTTCGAGGAAGCGACGAAGTAAGCTCTTGGTAATTATCTGAAAGGGTAAGTAAAAGTTATGCGATATAAGGTTCGGCCTTTGATGCAAAACAGGCGAAAAGTCGTCGATTTGCGGAGAATATCCATACGAAAAAGAAAATTATATGTTTTTTTTTGCAAAATAAAGTTGGCAAACTAGCAGAGTGCCTACTTACCTACTTTTTTTTAAAAAAACGTCTCCCCACAGTAGGATTTTTCTCCTGTGACGTGGGTGCAGTTACAAACATAGAATATCACATGCATAGATATTAAATACACTCGCGAGCAAAAGTTTGGAATCAGTTACTTGAAATAGGTTCCGCGTGATCTTGCTTACTAAATAAATTTTTAATAATCATAAAAATGACATCATGTTAAAGGTGCAACTGTCCACTTTAAATCGATATAAAATTAATTCATATCGAGCCCGTAATTGTGGAGTTATCCCGGATCGGGGTAACACAACAATATAAACAACAAATTATTGATACAATTTAAACAACAAATTATTGATATATTGTTATGGTGGTCCGAAGCATTTGAAACTTCACTTGAATTCGATTGAACTTGAAAACTTTCAATGTAATCATGATAATGTTGAAAATACAACCCGCAGTCGATTTATCGATTCCGCATACAGCCTGAAAGTTACGAACATCCCGAGGGCATCGAGAAGTTGTGAGGCAAAATTTGGACGGTTATCATAAAAGGTAGTCCCTATGATGCTCGTATGCCAAGTACCTACATAATACTCGTACAATCGGTAGTTCCTTATGTTGATGAAATTATACCTTATGGTAAGAAATACCTTTTCTAGCGAAAAAAGCGGTGCACAGCTAACATCAGGTGACGTCGTGATTCATTAAAAATGGAGAAATGTATCGGTAAAAACAAATAATAATCTTTAAATTAATTTTAGTACTAAAACTAAAGTAAAATTACAATTATAAATGGGGACTATGGACAAATACCTGAGCTTAGTTGAAAGCTTATCTCAAGACATTTTTGCTCCACAGTAACCGGGGGGTTACACAGCATGCGATTATAATATTTTGATAATATGATTCTTAAGCTCTTTATATATTAATTAGCCATGAACAGTGCAAAACCAAAATATCTGAACTTGAAAAGAACTAAGAGTGTTTTTTCGTACATTGAGCAACTCTAATAATACGATAAAAGTTCAATACGAGGAGGTATTGAACTTTTATCGTATCGTACACTCTTAACGAAATAAGTTATTTAAGGCGTATAATGTACAGATTACTGAATTGGAGCGACTTAAATCCTGATTATTCGTAATTAAAAACTTGAAAAGGTATTAAGTTGTCGCGACTTCACTTAATTACATTTTAGAACACAAATACTTGTTTTCCTGTGACAGGATAATTCAGTTTGCAGGGCCATTTCATAGTCGTAAGATCGTTGAACTTTTGTTAGCCATTACTCGTATATCTCTTTCTCTTTTTTAAATAACATAAACTAACTTACACTCGAAATATTATCACGATGAAATCAATGGTCAACATTACACTGTATTGAGTTTGGTTATAAGGCTTGTATTACATATTTTGGTATTACAACGTTTCGATTTTATCGTTTCGTTTGCAAGTAATAAAATAGAAATGAAAATAACTTTATTTGCTAGTTCTGTACAGAATAATAACAAACATATACGTATTTACTGCCTTACCTACCGCTGTGGAGATATTAAATTGTATGAAAAACTTGTGAAAATTCAAGTTGACCACTCTAACAAATGTTCAGTTTTATTTTGACGGAGAAACTCATTTCACGTCTGGGCAGGCCCCTGAAGGTTCATTAAGGTTTTGATGGATATTAATCAACAAATAAGCGACTATTCTATTAGCTAGCTTCCATTCCACCGCAACCTTTTAGACCGATGATTGATTAAGCGCCATTAAAACACTCGCAATAGAGTGAAATGGCATTGAGTGATATCATTAATTGTTCCCAGTGGCATAATATTGATATAGCCAAGCAAATGTTTGAGAAGCAAATGCTGTAGAATCGAATTTCTATTATAAGAAATCGCAAACTATTATTCTGAGGATTCCATGTAACGAACTGCAATTATTTTATTCCATAGGCCATTCCATTTAATCCATGATATAAAATAAATTAGTTATATTGGTATTTGGATGTCAGGGGTTTCGAATAATACCCTTTTTGCACACAAAACAGCTTTGATTCTTTTCACTTTTGAGGTTTTGATTTCACCTGATGGTACTTGATAATGTCGAAGGTGGAAACGAACTTCACCTGGACTCCTCAAGAACTGAGTAACTAACTTACCAATAATTATCGGAACACAACATTGTTATTATGGCGACAAACTTTTTTTTTTGTTAAAACAACTAAGATATAAGGTATTAAAGATTTTTCTCCATCTCTTTCTAGCAAAACGGCAATTCACAAGGAGTTTATATGGCCGTAGTCGACTATGACGTCACGGTTGATGTCGGATCTTTCTGTCTAATCGCCTTCAAATTAACAACTTAAAATGCTTGTATCTAATGTATTTCTAAGCCGATTTTAATTCTAATTGCACAGGACTGCATCTTTTTCCACGGTATTTTAATATTTAATGACGAGACGTAAAAATTAGAATTCAGTCATCATCCCAATTGCGGCTATATACAAATGGGCTTAATATTAATAAAGAGAGGCATACAAGTGAGAATTACATGATTTGGGAGTAGGTTAATACAAAGGCGTTTACGTTGCAATAACCTCTAAAGTTGTAGACCATTTTTTGTAGTAATTATACAATGTTTTATAAAGTGCGAATATTGTGAAGTTAGTTACAAAGGACCCTGTCGTGTTTATTATTGCGAAGATGTAAATATGTATATATTTTTAATAAATAACTTATGGGCCTTCGAAATATTAGCTATTTGATAATGTGTACCTACAGGGGGCCTAGAAATAGTTTCGCGACCTTCGCGATCGTTCCGTCTATTAAATCTTCTGTGGTTCCGTTTACGTTACACGCCCTGTATCAAATGGAAATGTATGAGAATGATTCGAGATGTGGAATCATTCCCATACATTTTGTTTTTTTCGAACTTCGATGTCTAGGCCCCCAGGGCTTGGTATCTCTACGAAATGCTAATCATTATCATGAAAAACAAACTTCATGTTGACGAATTACGTAATTTTCAACGACAGTTATTAATGATTGTTTTTACAAAAAGGATACCGTTAAATTTTTGATAAATCTGGATCAGCAAAAATCTAATAAATTAGCTAAATCATAATGTCGTGCGTTCGTGAATCTCAAGAAGTACTAATAATTAAAACTATGCAATAATCAACCATACTGCAATGTAATAATGAATCCTCTTAAATAAGTAAATCGTTCTTTCATTATTTTCTTTAGCTACTAGCGCTGGTGTGTGTTAAAAAGTAAACTGATTTTGGTAACTTTATGAACGTGATTGAATTTATTATTATCGTTATTATTGAATTGCGGATGGTGGTACAAATGGTTACTGTCAATAAACTTTAAATAATAGCCCGCAGGACAAACAGTTTGAGTAACCTACTATCTGATTTTATAATTTTATTAATTATACAAAACCCTATTGAATGAAAGTAAATTCTAATGCCCAGGAAATTCATTCTGCACAATCTTATTAAAACTTCGCTTATTAATGTGAACAAAGTTGTTGGGCTCTTTGAAAATAGATTCGTGGTTCTTGAATATTCGTTCTGGTTCGCTGGTATTCTCTTGGCGGTTATTAATTAATAACAATAATTGTTCCTTATTGCAATATCATTTAAGCTTCAAATATTTGGATTCGATTCGACGAACATAAGGCAGTCAGAAAAATTATTACCTACAGGGTTACTTTGCAATCAGAAGCGGCAATTACGCACAAAAATAACTTACGATTTATGAATTTCAATGAATTCTGTGTAGGTACAACGCTAAAAATATAATACGTAGATTGATCTAATGTTATTCATTAAATAATATTTTAGATTCGTACTCCAAGCTCCTCAAATGTACCTTACAAGGACGCCAATGGCAGAAATTGGTAAGATAGAAGTAGGTACCCACGCAGACGATTCTGGTTTATTAGAGCCCTTTTACATTGCGACTTTTTCTAGCGATACAGTCGCGATGCAGCATCGATACGATACAATCGCGCTGCATTCGCGGTTCAGTAGCTAGCTGCATAGACTGTAGTAATACAATCGCGATGCAAACGCGACACGGCATCGATGCAAACGCGATACAGGAATACAAACGCAACGATGCAAAACGTTCAGTATTTCGTCGACAGTTTTAAACAATCACGCAATCTGTATTATACCTATTATCACTTTTAAAGAAGATACTGTAAACGCAGACTACGGAATTATTGGGTGCATCCATTTATAAGCGTAAGAACGATCTGTGGACATTATGAGTCAACATTTAAAAAATTAACAAACCACAGTAAAAAGTTCTTTAATTGTTATCGGATGTCATATTCCACATATCAAGACTACCCAGGGACCAAAAACCCGTTCAAATTCAAAAATCTTTATTCAACATAGGACCTACCCTATTATTGATCTATATAAACAAGTTGTGCCACGCCTCTCTTCCAAATTGTAAGGTAATTACCTACGCAGATGATACTGTTCTTCTTGTACATGGCCGCAAATGGCAGGAGGTTTGTGGCTTTTCGGAAAATGCTGTAGCCATAGTAATGAGGTGGTTAAATTTAAATCTTCTGACATTAAATATATCTAAAACGAAATTTTTGACTTTTGCCTCTCATTCGGCTTCTAAACCACCCTTTGGTTTTAATATTTTTGCTCACTGCTGTCAAATAAATAACGCTCTTCACTGTGGTTGCACTCAAATTGAACGTTCTTCTTCCATCAAATATCTTGGAGGTAACTGGGGTTACCGGCTATAACGGTAACCGGGTCCGGTCCCTGCCTCTACCCCCGCGTCTACAAACATTCATTCATATTCATATTCATTTATTTATTCGTAAGCATGGGTAAGTAGTACAGTAAACTCCCATTCAAGCTTTACATTTGCACTACGAAAGCCGCCACTATTTCGAGCGACATTAGAACGGTCCAAAGGTCAAGCAGTATAGCTTGACAAGGAGCTTACTGTACATTGGTATTAAAATACAATTATAAGTTCTACCATGTTTCACCTTATCGGTATACGAAACAGTATAAAGTAAACGAACATGCCTGTGCATCGCTCACTCACGCGCGGCTGCTTCGATGGAAACGCGATGCAGCCGCGCTACAAACGCGCGTTTGCATCGAAACAAACGCGCGTATGAATCGATACAAATACTTATTGATTGCGGGTATCGCGTTGCAATCGCGCGACTGTCAAACGCGCGTTTGTATCGCTGCAAATAGTCGCAATGTAAAAGGGCCCTTAACTTCATTGCCACGCAAGATGAATATTTTAAACTGCTAACAATTTGTAAGAAATTATCTCATCCATCTTTGACTTTGAGCGGTCTGTGACCTGAACGGAAATTATATGTGTAAAGTATGAGAAATTATTATTAATACGATTGTAGGCATAGATGCGAAGATAATAACATGCCCAAAGCTTGATTTACGACCAAATACTTAATATGCAACTGACGATACCTTATTGAGTGAAGTGCTTCATTGTTTCTGCGAATGGCGTGCGCCACTGCTAGCACTTAGTTTTTTAATGCCCACATTGTTTACGACCATCGAGATATAAATGTAAGATATCAATGTTTGTTTACGATTATTTAGAACGTAAATTCTCGCAGCTTAATATAAAGTTAAGTTAAATAGTATATTTATGTCACAGACAGGGTCTATGTTTACTATATTAGTAGCATTGGCGTAGGTAGGGGTGTTGCATGGGGCCCTGACACCTTCAAGTAAAAAGACGCAAGTTTTGTTTCAGTATACACTAGGCAAATTGAAGTCTAAATCTGGAAATCGAAAGATTATACCTATATACCTACGCCCAGAGATTTAAATATCTGCCTACGCCTATGATTAGTAGGTTCTATCTATCTATATCTATACAAATAAATAAAATCGAAGTGTCTGTTTGTAATGTCAAAATAACAAGTTTTTACTAAATGGGTATGAATGTATATCGGGTACCAATAACAAAAACACAATTTTAAAAAATTTTGTCTGTCTGTCAGTTTGTTCCCGCTAATCTCCGGAACGGCTGGATCGATTTCGACGGGACATTCACTAATAGATAGCTAATTATATAAGGTATAACATAGGCTACTTTTTGCCAAAAGTTACAATTCCACGCGGACGAAGTCGCGGGCACAGCTAGTAATATATAAAGCTCGTTATAGTAACTACAACTATAAAAATACTTTTGTCTGAGGATTCATAGTCAAAGTATTTCATCCAATCTGTGAAATTGATCGACTATTCTAGTTCCTATCCAGAACTAGAAGTAAATGTATAACCAGACCTGAGGTCTGTGTTTTGTCTGTCCCGTGGAATATTGTTATTGCATTTTCCTTCGCAATTAATATAAACGAGTAAACCTTTTTCTCTTGCAATGAAAAATACTAAGCATCGTTCTGAAACATCGTTAGTAAATTATCTAATTCATCTATTACACCGACACAACTTTATTACCGATATTGGTGACATAATGCGGCGTTGGCCCATTTATTGCCAGCGATATTCTGAAGTAAACGTGTGAAAGACGTTCTCTTGTCTGACACGATTCGAAAAATAAAGGTAGCTGACAAATCATGATGTGGGATCTGGGGGCTTAGACTAGTAGCAATCGTTTAATAGCGAAACGATAACTAAATTCCTCGTCGTCTCTGAGATAACGAAAACAAATTTCTAGCCAACGTAAGGATTAGCGATCGCGTGTCGAATTGTTCTTCAACAACGGTTATCTATATAAGTACTCAAAACTGAGAAATGGAAAAGAAATGGTAAATAAATTATTAAAATTAATGTTTTCATTACATTTTAATGAAAATGAGTTGTTTTGAGTAGTACTTATATGAAAGTTGCAAAAAACAATTCGCTACTTTATCTATTCGTTGCGGATCAATTTCTCTACCAACTTACATATCGATGACTTTGGCCGATTCGCCAAGTTATTTAGCGATGGCATAATTGTGTCAAACCCATACATTTTGTTCTTATCGAACTTCGTTATCGTTTTTTAATCGTCACTTTGTCTTGTCTGCCCTGCGAGCATGGACTTGTCGATCGACATAATATATCGATCGACAAAAGCATCTGTCCTTTTCACTCCTTAGGAATATCTGTCAAATTTATCGATTTTTGTCGAGTATGTCGATCTTAGCTATCAAATTTTGTTTATCGAGAGTTCCATGCTCGCAGGGCTGGCACGATTCGAAAAATAAAGATGGCTGACAAATCATGAAGTGGGATCCCGAATCAGTAGAGAAGCTAACTATATTACACTTTTATTCAGTATAGCATTCAGTTTTATTATATTACTTTTTTATTTGACTTAGCTATACTTCTATAGGTATCAATATGATAAACAGCTGATTTATTTCTTTAGAAGTATTTTCCGCTTAAGGCGCATAGTAACGTCAATCATAAAAAATCACTGCAGAAAAAACCGATTCTCTTCATAAATATTGAATAAAAAAATCATTAAAAAGGATATGTTATTATTCAACGCATTCTTTAGTGGATGGTCTTCTTAATTTTTTGATAAATTAATTAAAACTTGGTTAAAATGTGACCCAAACATGCCTCGATTTTAAAACTGTAAACCTGATCGCTTCGCAAATATTAGGTTAAATCATATACTTTCGATTTCAATAAATAAAGTGAACAATATTCTAGGGGATGGTCTTTTTAGATTTTTCTTATTCGCCTTTATTAATTTTTTATTGAAATAATTCATCTTACGCGTTTGCTTAAATATTCCCTCTCGCTCTCACTCACTCACTCCTATGTAATCAGTGCGGGACGATCGACGCAAGGTCATTGGGAGCACTATGCGCCTTAAATCCCAAATTCACGATCTCGTTGAAATAACCTTATTTCTATTTAAGGCTATTTAAGCAAGATTTAAGTAGTTTTTGCGTTACCCATTTTACACCTATTGGAATTCAATTTTTTTCACCTCTCCAGCACAAAAACTGATCTTTAAAGTTTTACTGCGAGTAGTAAACTCGAAGCATTAATTTTTTTTGACTAGGTACTTTAATTCCGTCCGATAATTTATTAGTCACTCAAAGTTATATTTCATCCTTACACATATAATAACGATAATTCTCTGCATAATCTGATAAATGAATACAAAAATGATTATTTAATCAGTGATAATTCAGTGACAACCAGATGTAAAATATGATATTTTTTTCACTCTTAGCAACTACCTATAGTTACTATAAGATTTTTTTCTTAATATACTTGCAAACAAAGTATACGATTAATTTGTAAAAAAAAATGCTTTGTGTTTAATTTGTACCCGTAAAAAATTAAAAAGATACAAATATATCTTGAAATTTTTTTCCTATTTCTTTTCTAAATAAGGAGCCCTAGACAACATGTTTCTAAATCGTACCTACAGGATTGTAAAACAAAATGTTTTCTTGTTACATTCGTTTATAAAATAGTAATCCGTTGATCAAAAAAAGTCTGAAATGTTAATTTTCAGTCACCGATGTTTATAATGTTGCCAAAAATAGTGGTAAGTGTCTTACTGATATTTAATTTGGCACAAAATTCCAAAGACCGACTAAAGAAGCACACGGTACGATTAAACAACCCGCAGGCTTATTCTTAGAGACAGGCGCAATTGCTGCGATATGTACATACAATTATAAATGTAAATACAATTATAAAATCGCGAATTCGTATAACGTTGGATTGCGCTACGACAGCGCCACAAGCGCGCGACTGACGAACTAAAAATGCACGTCAACGTTTGGACACAGCGACCGATTGTATAATTTGGTTGTTAATCACAGACCACTTGAAGTAGTTTGTTGATCGCGTTGCCACCGTACAATTATTATTAGCAAGGGGTTGCTTTTTAACCGACTTCAAAAAAGGAGGAGGTTCTCAATTCGATGCGTTTTTTTTGTGTGTAAGTATGTTACGCGATTACGCCGCCAATTGTGGACCGATTTTCAAAATTCTTTTTGTATTCGATAGAGTATACTCTAAGGGTGGTTCCATGGCCACCAAAGTCAGGATCTGATGACGGGATCCCATAAAAATCGAGGGGGAAACCCTTAAATTTTATAGATGTGTCAACGTGTTTTGTGTGTATGTTACTTCTTTTGTTGTATTTCAAAATTCTTTTTGTAGTCGATAGAGTATACTCCTGGGGTGGTCTCAAAGTCTCCAAAGTCAGGATCTGATGATGGGATCCCATGAAAATTGAGGGAAAAAAGATTTCAAAGGATTTCATTCACTAAAAAGATAAAAATAAAAAATATTTTACAAAAAATAAAAACCGACTTCAAAAACACTGAAAAGTTAAAAATAATATAAATAAGAGTAGGTACAGACAACATTACCCTTCTATATTGAAGTCGGTGCCAAATGATGATCTCCTAGAAAGTCTTAAAATTTGTCACCGACTTCAATATGGAAGTGTGATGTTGTCTGTACCTATTCTTATATTATTTTTAACTTTTCAGTGTTTTTTCCTAATAAGCCTAGTCTCTAATTGCAAGTACCTACTTTTTAGAGATGTTTTGAAAAAATAAAATGTAAGGCTCCGGTTTGATTGTAGCCCAAATTTGCTTAATCAATTTTGAAGTTTGATAGTTGTAGCGTTAAATAAATGCAACATTATTTCAATATGATTAATATATATTCCTTCCAAGAGTTGTTCAAAGTTAAGTGGTAGGTACGATATCGAAGTATTTCCCCTTATAACTGAATATTTAAAGAGCTAAAAGAAATGTAAATAAAGTAAGTTTTTAAAGATTCTCAATTCTCTTCAATTATCTTTTGTATAAGGGACGACATTTTTTCCATTTACGGTGGTGGTATAATTTGAACAAGCATTTACTTGAATTTGTACTACAAAATGCTGAATTGCGTCGGAATGATGTAAATTTAAAGAGAAAATTTTCTATCTAAAAGTGTAGTTGAGTCGACGTATACGAGTCTGTGTAGGTATTGCTGACAATATTTAGGTACCTAGGTATTGCTTGTCATAAATTAAATTGAAAAAATTTGCGTTGAGAAAATATCTAATATTAACGAAGGTAATAAGTATTTGAGAATTATGTTTCCTCAAATTCCGACATTTCGATTTCGAGCTCAATTATATTTAATGAATTAACGAACTTACCTTTTACTTGTATATGAAATACTATCATAATTATACGATAGTTTTCGTCCGAAGAGATTGCTTAATCGGCGAATATTTCATATTATGCCCCATTTTAGATAAAATAAGCAACAATAAAAAAGAATAATCTTGAAAGCCCAAAGATACAATCTAGGACAACTTGCTCCTATATTGTACCCAACAATTCTGAAGGAAGGTACAATTTAGAAAATAAAATGTTTTTTGTTGCTTCTTTACATATTTATGCAATGTATACATATTTTTTTTTTATTATAAACATAGTTTCCACAGCATAATACAGGTTAGATTACAATTTGATAAAACATTTCTGTACATAAGCCAATTACGGAAACTTACTTTGTTAATATGTAGGTACTGTAGCGTTTGCCAGCTACTTGGCCTACTTTTTGGACATCAAAAGAATGGTATCATTTCACAACATTTTTATTTTTCTCAATTATTACAAATTACAAGTCTCCCTACTGATTTCGGCGCACTTGGCATTCCGCCCGTACGTCTCTCTAAAACCGTCAACAAACCTAATGCCAACCTTCTTCTTTTTTTAATTACTTTTCAAAATGTCGATGACTTGAAATAACCATTTAAGAAGGTTTAGATTCATACCGATTAAACATACGGCTACAAGCCGATCATTACAGTACCTATAGGTGCAATCCTCTTGTCTTTTGAAGATAAGTAAGCATTTAAATTTGTGAACATTTAATACTGAATTTTTCACAAATCCATCCTTCTGAAACAGTCGAAAAAATCATTTGAAATGACGATTTATTTTAAGTGAATAATAATTGTTTAAAGAGGTTCTGAGGCTTAACCATTCGGTTCTGAGGCTTATCTAATTGTATATGTTGAGGATTTTCGGTATCGGATTCGACACGACCTTATTTTGGATAATATTAGGTCCTTACATATGAAATTTGCCGTACTGGCCACTTTAATCTCAAAAATCTCCTCTATGGTTAGGAATTCCAAATTCAAATTTATACAGCTATTAATTATGTGTTTGTGTTTCGAAAATTATAATTCACTTGTTTTTTCCTCAATTGTTTTTTTTTTCTTTGCGTCACTCAGTTTACAAAATGGAAAACTTGAAATATCGCATTATTTACGAGTACGAGTTCCACCGTGGCACCAGTGCTGCAGAAACGACTCGAAGGATAAATGATGTATATGGCGACGGTGCCGCAAAAGAAAACATAGTGCGTTTTTGGTTCCAACTTTTTCGTTCTGGAAATTTCGACCTGCATAACAAGCCCCGTGGACGGCCGGAGACCAAAGTTGATAATGACGAATTGAAGGCTATTGTGGAAGCGGATCCATCGCAAACCACGTCCGAGTAAGCTGCAGGCTGCGGTGTTAGTGATAAAACTGTTTTAATCCACTTGAAGCAAATTGGGAAAGTGAAAAGCTTGAAAGGTGGGTACCTCACGAATTGAGTGAAGCAAATCAACAAACGCGCGTTGACTGCTGCGTTGCATTACTCAATCGGCACAATAATGAAGGGATTTTAAATCGAATCATTACTTGTGATGAAAAGTGGGTCCTGTACGATAATCGGAAGCGCTCATCGCAATGGCTGAACCCTGCCGAACCAGCCAAACCATGCCCCAAGCGAAAATTGACGCCAAAAAAATTACTTATGAACGTTTGGTGGACTAGTGTTGGTGTCGTTCACTACAGCTTTCTTAAATCTGGCCAGACGATTACGGCAGATGTCTATTGTCAGCAACTGCAAACCATGATGGAAAGGCTAGCTGCTAAACAACCGAGGCTGGTCAGTCGCTCTAGGCCACTGCTGCTTCATTATAACGCTAGACCACACACTGCACAACAGACGGCTACCAAATTAGAGGAGCTTCAATTGGAATGTCTAAGACATCCACCGTACTCTCCGGACCTTGCTCCAACAGATTACTATTTTTTTTTCGAAATTTGGATAACTTCTTGAAAGGGAAAAAATTTAACTCCGATGGGTCAGTCCAAACCGCCTTCAAAGAATTTATTGATTCCCGTCCTAATGGTTTTTTTAGTAAAGGGATCGATGAACTACCTATGAGATGGCAAAAGTGCATAGATAGCAATGGAACATACTTTGATTGAATAAATATATTATATTTTAAAAAATCGACTTTATCATAATATGAAATTGGCGTTTTGTATGGGAGGAACATAAAGTCGATTTATGTAAGGACCTAATAATTATAATCCCACAGAGAAACTCTAAACATAGCCTTTTCAGTCTTTCCATAGCATGCTAAACTTGAAGCTCGGGATAATTTGGGTGAATCACTGCTTATCTTTTTTTTATCGGAATTGTGATTTTATGAAAATAGTACGTGTTATGGGTTGCCTAGTGATTCCAGAAGTTGGATCTGAGGGCTAGCATAATTTACTGTTGGCAATACTAAACCACTGCAGCGAGAGCAGCCGTCGACGCATTGACGGTAATTGACAGCTGTCACCGAAGCGTCAGCGTAGGGGTGGTCGATGTTGCAAAAACATCGATGATGACATCGATAATAACATCGATAGCTGAACATCGATATTCGATGTATATCGAACACAAAACATCTACGTCAGCAACATCGATGTTTTATGCAAGCATCTTAACAATAAATAAATAATCACAACATCACGACATTTCAAAATTATAAAGTAATTGGAGTTATCAATCCGGGCGTGACAAAAAAATGTTGGAATGTTGGAGCTATCGATTGTAAAAATAGTAATTTTGAAAGTGCAGATCGTTTCGCTCGATTGTCTGTCTATGACATCGATGTTACGATGTTTCACGTCGATACGTTTCACGTATTATCGATGTTAAAACATCGATGTTTTACCTCATAACATCGACCAACCCTAAATCAGTGGCCAGAGTAGCCTCTGTCGTTGACAAAGTTCCGTTCGTCTGTACGTATCTTACTGTCTTTTTTCGAAAATGTTGAACTCTTTTTTCTCGCTTTATGTCAGTTATTAAGGTAATAAGGTATTCACATTCATTTCCAACATTCAACTGCTTAAGCCTATCAGGCCTTTCAAATTAACGTGACATAGGATTTTACAAGAACGAATTGACGACAATATAAAACAAAATTCTAAATAAGTACTTCTCACTTCGTTCTAATACGACTTGTTAAAAAGCTTTTTGACATCGTCCAATATTCCCCTTACATCCATTCAGGACGTCTCTCAACCTTGACCGATGTAAAAATGGGCGCAAGAAACTAATCAGTCTCGGAAAGCTTTGTTATTTCAATATTCATTTTATTTTATTTTGCTTTAAGCGAACAAAGCAACACACTTACGCTATGTATACCAAGTTAATTTGCATCAGCTTACTTATATGGAGCAGCTGATTTTTTTTCGCGATTTCAAGTTTGGTCCCATAGTAAAAATTGTTTAGTTTGCTTGTTTGAACAAGCTCACAAAATTTGGCTCCTGCCCGAAAAGTAATCCTGTATATATTTTTTTATCAATATTTACGATATTGCAGCCACATTTTCCTGCAAAATATTTTCCGTACATTTGTAATCGTCATGCTACGACTCCACCTGCGTCCTTGCGCGTTATCATGCAGGATAATTTTGATACTACAGAGATGTGGCCAACAGAGTGCCGCGTTAATTTCTATGCTGCATTATTAGTGGCGTTAGCTTTTGTATCGAATTTCGCAGATGTGGTCACCGCGTTTAACCGTTAATTTTAACGCATTCAATAAGGCGTATAAAATTTACGCAGGTGGAGCCTTAGCATAAGATTATAAGTATTAATCTTGTAGGCACTTAATTACACGTGTTAAGCACATTAAAGCCAGGCCAGTTCACAATCTGACACGAAGATAATGTTTGGGCTTCAGTGCGAATTTATGTAGAATACCTACTACCACACAAAAATTACTGTAGACTTAACTGACAATGAAACAATTACCGAATATAATATTAAATATGTTTTAGTAATGCTATAAAAATATTTTTCGAATTTCATATGTACATTTGTCTGACGCTCCTACGGTGAAGGAAAACATCATGAGGCAACCTGCCTGCATACATCTGCGAAGAAATTCAATGGTGTTGTGAAGTCGACCAATCCGCACTGGGCCAGCGTGGGTGACTAAGGCCTAATCACCCTAACATAGGGTAGGCTCGAACCCCTCGGTGGGGACATATATGAGCTGTGATGATGATGAAGATAAAATATAACATAAGATCACTAAACTAGTAACGGATATAAAGTTTCTTTTAAAAGTGACAGTTCTGTTTACCAACCGTAGTTAGAGAATAGGCCTGCTGGACTCCTCAGCATCTGAGGAACTGGCTATCTTACCTCTAATCATCGGGACACAACAACGTTACCTACATTGTTATTATGGCGGCAAACTAAGTAAGGACAGTGGTAGCTAGCCAGGTAGACGAAGGCTTACCACCAACCAAACCAAACAGAAAACCTCTGACTCAGTGGGAAATCGAACGTCGGACCTCCAGATCAGAACCAGGTGGTCTCAACCACTACACCACAGAGGCGGTTAAATTATCAATATAACAATGCAAAAACCCAATCACCGTCAAAGTGCAGATTTCGTCAACTAGCCTGGTGTCTAAAGACTGACGATTTTATGAAGAGACGCGAAAATTAGGCCGAGATACGCTTTACCTAGTAATTAAATTATCTGACAAGGGCTTGAAGTATTCGATAGATAGCTGGAAATGAAATAAGTGGTGTTGAGAATTACCAGGATTAGGAATTTAGGTAATAAGCACATAGATATTAACGGAACTTTCATGAGGCCTTCGTTTATTAGGACCTTGATTTGTCCGCGGTTTTGTTCACATAATAAAAATTACGAGTATGTCCTCTTCAATTGTTTCCAGATAAAAATCTCTACGCGATCTATTATTGCAGCGTAAAAGGACGTCTATCATATTTTTTTTTAATTTATGTATTGAGATTAGTAAATTAGTATGTATGTGTGTTTAAGTTACTATTAACGCCCGTATATTGGTAAATTTTAGGCTTCACTAGTAAATCTTAGGATTTACCAACATGATCCATATAACAATGCTTAATGTGGTTTATATATAATATATAATACTAGCTGTGCCCGCGAACTACGTTTCACCATAATAATTGTTGTCCAAAAACCCTTATCATCTAGGGCTATAAAAAATAGTTCACGACCTATTCTCAGACCTAAAAATCGGTCAAGCCGTTTCGGAGGAGTTTGGTTACAAAAACTGTGACAGGAGAACTTTATATATTGTGATGTTATAAGGTATTTTCCTTTGTTCCCAATGAGACACACCATTTTGTGTAACACTGTTACCCATTGGTAAAAAAGGGCCCGGAAGACCTTGTATTAAGTTAAGATGTATTTGAGCAATGATTTTACACAAGAAGAAGTTACTTAACGGGAACACAGAGTTTTGTTGAATTACACTGTCACTCAAAGGGACAAAAAAGGTGGCATTGAGTAAGTGTTACTATTGGGTAATTTTTTTACCAATGGGTAACAGTGTTATACAAAATGGTGTGTCTCATAGGGAACAAATGGGTATTTTTATGGTTCCGTTCTTCAAAAGAAAAAACCGGAACCCTTATAATTACTTAATACCGGTGGCCCTACCGTCTAACTAACTCATAGCGATAGAGGACTGTGAAGTGCTCATTATTGGCTCTAGTATGCACTTTCAAAAATGCAGTTTGTTGCACACCGCTTAGAGTTGAAAGTCCGAGGCAAGTGCCTACATTTCTTATTGAAAAATTGTTTCGGGCGATACCCGTTTTACCCCCCTAAACCTTTACACGAAATTAGACACTTTTAATCTCATTAGATTTAGTATACCTTTATCTATGTTTGTACGTTTTGCTTTTTTTTGTAATTCAGTATAATTTAGTCAAAAAAGATAAAAATACTCAAGGTAGTTTTTAAGTCTAAAATATGTATATTTAGATGCTAATAATTTATATTCTGAGCAAAATTACTTTAAAATTAAAACGTACAAACCTAGATCTTCATTATATCTACATTTCCAAAAATTATTAAAATTGGACTATGTAAAGAGGGAGAAAAGCGTTATCGCTTTTTGTATGAAAATTTACAGCTTCACAATCCTCTTAACGGATGGCGATAGCGAGTGCACTCGCGATTGAGTTTGCTATGACAGGCGGCGGCCCTACCGTCTAATTGTCTCGTTATAATTTTAGCTTTATCTTGTGATTTCGTGAGTGCACTCGATATCGCTATAAGTTAGGCGGTAGGGCCGCTGATCACTTCGTTGTCCGTCCGTCCGTCTGTCTGTCTTTCAAGTCTGTCAAGACCTTTTTCTTGTAAACGCGTATAAAGATATCAAACTGAAATTAATATCAAATACTCGGGTCTCTTTCAGCTGTGAACAATATCAAACTTATAAGTCAACGCAATCAAAAGATGTAGTTTATGTTGCATATTTTCGAATTTCACAAAGAAATTAATACCTATAAGGGTACTTCCGTTGAGTTAGAATCGTTAAATTTGGCACGAAGCAAGGTCTCACAGCGCATGTTTAGAAAAAATCTGAAAGCCGTAAATATGTACAAGTATATGGTTAGGTTAGAGCGTCGGTGGCGCAGTAGACTCGGCACTTGCCTTCCAATCGGGGGGTCGGGGTTCGAGACCCGCCATGTACCAATGTGTTTTTCGTTTCGAATTTCATATTTACATTTGTCTGACGCTCCTACGGTGAAGGAAAACATCGTGAGGCAACCTGCATACATCTGCGAAGAAATTCAATGATGTATGTGAAGTCGACCAATCCGCACTGGGCCAGCGTGGTTGACTAAGGCCTATTTACCCTAACATAGGGTAGGCTCGAGCCCCTCGGTGGGGACGTATATGGGCTGTGATGATGATGATATGGTTAGGAACTTATATACTAAGATGTGTTTGTGCGGAACCTTCGGTGCGCGAGTCCAACTCACACTTGACCGGATTTTTTACTTGAATTTGGCACTTTTAGTACGTTGTCATATTGTAGCGATGTACAATATTTTCATTTGCTTACTTAATATTTGTCCACGCATTTCTACGACTGATAATGAGATTGTGACCATGCTTTGTTTATCAAACGTTCATTTCAAACTAAACAATAGCGAATACATGTTTTTTATTAAATCACAGAATCAACAGCACTTAAAGAAAATATTATTGCAATTTACATTTGAAACCTAATGCCAATTATAGATTCTCACTTTGTACGTATGACTGTTAATGTCGTGAGGTAGATGTTACTCTTTTCAAAATATTTTTTCGGTACATACCTACATCTACCACTTGCCACACCCTCTGCCAGTTAGTTTTAGGGTGAAGCAGAAAATACCACAGGCGCCCCTGTACGATTATCTCTACCGAAGAATAAATAAATGTGGTAAATCACAATTTTACTGCAATAATAGTTCATCGGTGTGGTTAAAAGTTGAACTTTAACGACAGCGAATCCATTGTGAAAGTGAATTATCTTTTGAACAATGACGTGCTTTGCTATAGCTATTTTTGTACCCGTTCTGATCACACTACCTACGAGTAACTCACTACTTTCGCCAAGTTTAAATAAGGCGCCGTCACGTAAACAAAACAAAATTGTTTCAATTACCTGAAAATGGGGTGGCTGAAAACAAGTTTATTGGCGTTGTTTGTTAACCGCTATCTGCGCCCGTGCAATAATAAAGCTGGTGGCAGGACATAATTTGTGGTGCCGCCTGGCTGTACCAGCTGTAGTTTAATTAGGCCGTCGCATTTATATGTTAATGCGCCCCGAAAACGCGCCGGTTTTGTTGTTTTTGACAATAAAAAGCTGATACAGGTTATACAGATGTTTGCAGAAAGTACTGTCTACGTAACCTAGTAGACTAACTGTTAAACCTATTTTTTTTAAATAGGCACTCTGGCACAGTCCACTCTGTGTCACAAATAAAGTAAAACACCTTGCTTCACCAAAAATTGGCTAAACCAGCCCTGCGAGCAAGGACTTATCGATCGACATATATCGATCGACAAAAGCATCTGTCCTTTTCACTCCTTTGGAATATCTGTCAAATTTATCGATTCTTGTCGGGTATGTCGATCATAGCTGTCAAATTTTGTTTATCGCGAGTTCCATGCTCGCAGGGCTGGTACAATAATATTTATCGTGGTTTTACGAATGTGCAAAGTCCCGTCGTCCGCAAGTGCCAATGCTGCAATGGCTTTATCATCATCATCACAACTCATATACGTCCCCACCGAGGAGCTCGAGCCTAGCCTATGTTAGGGTGATTAGGCCTTAGTCAGCCACGCTGGCCCAGTGCGGATTGGTCGACTTCACATACACCATTGAATTTCTTCGCAGATGTATGCAGGTTTCCTCACGATGTTTTCCTTCACCGTAAGAGCGTCAGACAAATGTACATATGAAATTCGAAACGAAAAACACATTGGTACATGGCGGGTCTCGAGCCCCGACCTGCATACATCTGCGAAGAAATTCAATGATGTATGTGAAGTCGACCAATCCGCACTGGGCCAGCGTGGTTGACTAAGGCCTAATCACCCTAACATAAGGTAGGCTCGAACCCCTCGGTGGGGACGTATATGAGCTGTGATGATGATATATTTGTTTGTTTTTTAGTGTTTAGTTATTGTTTATTCGTTTATTTTACCCAATTTAATTTTTGAAAATTTATGTATTCCTTATCCGCTTTTTTTTTCGAGGGCGCCTAGAAAACAGACCGCAGGCTACCATACCAGGTGCCCGCGAGCTACCGGTTGGGCACCACTGTCTTAGAGCAAAGTTAAAACAATATTGAAACAGAGATTTTTTTACATACAACAACGAAGCACTTGGCCTTCATCTCGTCTGATGGTAAGTGATGATAAGGCCGAAGGTAGCATGCTTCACTTAGACTCCTTAATAACTAAAAAACTCAAATTCAAAATACTTTATTCAAATAGGATTACATAATCACCTTTGAACGTTAAAGAAGCTACGCCATTGGTTCTTGTGGGGGTTGCATATTTGCTGCAAATCTCGCGAGAACCACATGTATATTTATTTATTTATTTATTTATTTAATACTTTCAGTACAATTTGTGTACATAGGCGGACTTAATGCCAGAGGCATTTTCTACCAGTCAACCTTTGGGTGATGCAGAGAAAAAGAAGTAGATGTACTATAATAAAAAAAAAACTGGTTTTACATTAAACAAAGAGATATATATATATATATATATATATATATATATATATATATATATATGACAATAATTCTAATACTAACAAGATCAAAAGTAAACTTGATATAAACTACAAAATGCATAAGATACTACATACATAAGATAATACATACATATTATAACAAAAATAAATTAATATACATATTACATATAAATATAATATATTTCTCATGAATTCACCGATGTATGACGATTATCAGCAGTCATAGTTAAATAGTCGTAACCAAATGATTTGTGTGGTGAAGCTTTCGTAAATTGTTTTTAAAACCAGATTTACTGGTGGACTTTCTGACATCAAGAGGGAGTGCGTTCCAAAGAAGGGTCGACTGGACAAGGAAAGAAGAATGTACGATATCAGATTTATGAGAGGGACATTTGAGAAGACCATTAAAGGCAGAACGAAGGGATCTTTCATGGGAGGAGCATAAAAATTCAAAATTATTTTTAAGGTAACTTGGGGTATTGGGACTGTTAAGTAAAGAATAGAGTGTAGTCAACGTCCTCGTGTGCCTGCGCTGCCGTATAGGCAACCATTTCAAGCGAAGCCGATATTCAGAGACATGATCAAACTTTCTTAAATTAAAAACGAATCGAATGCAGTTATTTAGAAGTCGGTCGAGCTTATTGAGCAGATCTGCATTCAGGTCGAGATAGCACACGTCACCATAGTCGATGATAGGAAATATCAAGGTCTGTACAAGCACTTTCTTCGTATCTGGAGGCAGAAAATTCCTCAGACGATAAAGAGCTCGTAATGTGCCTGTTACTTTTTGACCAAGGCTGGCAGTTTGGGGTCGCCAACTTAAAGTGGAATCCAAGTATAGCCCCAGGTCCTTCACAGTATTACTGAAGGGAATGATTTTATCATCAAAAACTATGGCATCAAGGTTGTCTGGCGCCACCCTAGACATAATCCTGGAACCGCCAATAATTATGGCTTGGCATTTTGTTGGATTAATAAGGACCCCAAACTGCTCAGACCAACTCTTAATAGATCTAAGATCCTGATTTATTCTACTGATAGCGAAACTTATATCATCAATACTTAAGTAAGTATACTGTTACAACTTACCATCAGGCTTAAGTATACTGTTACAACTTACCATCAGGTGGGCAGTTTGCTTGTTTGCCAACTTAATTGTATAAAAAAAATCTTTATTTTCACATCACAATCTGTAAATTAATGAATTAGTAACTATAAAAGATACAGTATTGAAAGTCTGTGACGGGCTAATACCCGAACTATAGGGAGAGTCCTGTGTCTCGGGATATCAACCCTCCACCCCAAACAGTGGTCAATAAATTAGGTGCACTTAAACATATAGATTATGTAGAGGAATCCAAAAAATAGAATACAATTAAAGCGTGGGATAGTTATGCGTACTCGTTTTAACACGAAGGTAAACTAAACATAACAAACAGTGATGAAAACATTAACAAAACAAAAACACTCCAATTTTGTATCATATACTTACTTACTTATGTATGTAAGCCAAACACGTTTAGCGCAGAGGTCGACTGATCACCTACTGCGCAACGGGTCGCGGGTTCGATTCCCGTACGGGACAAATGTTTTGTATGGCCTACAGAAATTTGTTCCGGTCTGGGCGTATGTGCATGTGATATTCTATGTTTGTAACTGCACCCACGACACAGGAGAAAATTCTAGTGTGGGGCGACGTTTTTAAATAATAATAATAATAATAATAAAAAGTTCATTAATTAATTTTTAGAATTTCTTCTGTCATATACTAGTCTAAAGATTTAAGTTTTTCTTTAAGAATTATTTATATTCGTGATTTATTAATTTTAATTATATGGTTGTCGTCATTGAAATACTTATCTGTAAAGAAATGGTCCAGTGTAGTTATCTTCGAGCAAAGAATGTGTTAACAAGGGAACTCTTGTGCGTACTCGTCTTTTATTTCTGGGAAGTTGGGATGGGTCAATTGTTTTGTGATGTCGGATGATTAAGTTGTAGATAAGTAACTGACGTACGATAAGTAAATTAGCCTCGTGGTACAGGTCTCGCGTCGAGTATTTTCTAGGCTTACGTAACATCACCTTGATGACTGCTCTTTGAGCTCTCTCGACTTCGAGGACTGAGTCTTAGCGGCTCCACCCCATACAGTAATGCAGTAAGATAATATTGATTGGCAAAGAGCAAGGTATACATTAGTTATGAGTGTACAATGCTGATTCGCGAAGATTTTTAATGATGTGGAGAAGTTTACGCACCCTTTTGCTAATACAGGTTATATGGGGGGCCCATTTAAGATTATGATCAATTATAATGCCAATATGTTAATGGATATTTGTTTGTGTAAGGTATAGACAGTTACAGGTAGGATCTATGTTATTTTTGGAGGAACATGTGCCGTAGTGTGGTCTAAGATAAAAGCCAGGAGGCGGTTTGGTAGCACCAGATATCCAGGTACATATGAGTCGTTTTCGGAATATTGATAGTTAGAAGGTTGTTTTAAGGCCACCCGAAAACCTTTTAAGACCACATTCAGCAAATTTTTGTATTTGAAGCCACGTTTTACCCCGAAAGAAAGCGGTATCATCAGCGAAAGCGAGCATGCTCCTGTTCTCAAGCTGGATATTATAAAGGTTATGCACGTAGACCAGAAATAGAGTGGGTCCTAGGGTGCTACCCTGCGGGATCCCATAGGTGATTGAAAACCTAGAACTAACCGTTTCAGAGACTTATTACGTATTTGGCTTCTATTCGCTAGGTAGTCGCGAAACGAGAAGATGGCCAAACATCGCTCACCGTTGACGAGGGATTTTGTAACTAATTCCGAAAGCTTGGCAACAGCATCTTCGGTATCTTCTACCCGTACGAAATCCATACTGGTTTTCTAAAAGCAATCGCTTTTTTCTCCAAAAATTTAATGAGGCGAACGTTGACCACCCTTTCGATTATTTTGCTGATTGTGCTAAGTAAAGAAATAGGCCGATAGTTCGATACTGATTCCCTTCCACCGCCCTTATAGATAGGTACCACTACGGCCTGTTTAAAGATGGTTGGAAATATTTCAGTGGAGATATTTAGGTTACACAAGTAGACTACAATAAAGGACATAGTTTTGTGCGAGTTTTTGATAACAGTTTTTTTTTATTGCAAAAAGTTGGCAAACAAGCAAACTGCCCACCTAATGGTAAGTGGTAACAGTCACCTATAATACATGTGGTTCTTGTGAGATTCTCAGCAAAACTGCAACCCCCAAAAGAACCACAGTGTACGTTGCCGACTTGTGACACAAGATGTAAAGTCACAGTACCCAGTAATTTCACTGCCATATCTTACCCTTCAAACCGGAACACAGCAATGCAAGCACTGCTGCTTTGCGGCAGAAATAGGTAAGACGGTGGTACCTAAGCAGATGACCCTGGTACAGAGTCTCCCTCCAGTAAAATACGCTGAATTTCAGAACAGTGGTAGAATTTTAATTGTAAAAATGAGCCGAGGTAGCAACGTGCATTCGCTAATATATTTGGTGCGAACGCGGCCTTATGTTGCCAGTATCATAAACACAATCATGACAGCGGACCTTTTTGTTTGCAGGTGACGTCAGCCCTGTACCTGGCGCTCGGCCCACCTGCCTGGCCCAAGCTAGCCACCCTGGCGAACCTCTCCGACATGCTAATGCTTCTCAACTACGTGCTAAACCCAATCCTCTACGTCCTAATGCGTCAGAGGCAGACGATATACCACACGATCACGCACTGCTTCAAAGGGGTGAGTGTGCCGACGTCGCAGCAAGTGAGCCATGTGGTGCTGCAGAACAGTCACAGCGGAAGCTGACAGTGCTTTGTTTAGGTAGCATTTCGATCCTGGCAATTGCGACCCAGCAGCAGTGGGTGTCCTGTAGTTATCCGTGGCACCACACTGAGTTTTTATACTGTGGTTGTAAGGAGACTGTAGGTATACAGGGTGTAATAGAATACCAAAGTAATATTTAAGGGTATGTATTAAAAGTGGAGATTCTGTAAGAAAAATATTGGAGCTAATCAAGCTACTTTTTTAAATACAAACTAAATAAATCATTTTTCATTCTAAATGTCGACAGCCCTACATCAGCGTCTCTTCATTCAGTGTTGTGCAGTGTTAAGGATAGGTATTTTCTTTTGTATTTATTTCATAGTCGGCTGGACTATGGTTGTCACTTGAACGCTTTTGCATTCAGTATAAAGTTAATTAACTCGGAAAGTATTAAGATGGTTAAAAGATGGCGATAGTTTTATTCCTGTCAAATTAGTTTAGTTAAATTAAGTTGTGTCTGAATCCACACCATTTCTATCTTATGTTTAACCCATATGCCCCTTAAATATTAAGTAGGCGTTCGGTTACACCGGGAATATTTCGCAAAGCCTTCCGCTTCCGACGAAGGCGGCCGGTTCGCCAGTACCAGGATTGGAATGCTTCCTTTGTCTTGTGCTTATTTGAACCCACCGCTTGTAACTAAAAGACTGCTCTAACATACTCCTAACTCTCTGTAACAACTATATTATCAAGAGTAGTGATAGAAACGTTCATGTTTAAAAATTTATAGCTTTGTAAAGTTCCTCAAATGCTAAACTGTTATGAGTTTTTTTATTTTATAAATATGTCTTTTCTCATATGTCAATTTTGACGTTTCTTCTTTGACAATAAATTACGGTTTTGTTAAATCATTGTTTAGAAGCAAGCTGTAACTTAACTACTTCTATTATGAAAATAATGTATTTAGAATATTTTGATATGAATCTTAGATGTTTAATATATTAGATACATTTATAAATTATATACATAAAAGGTCTAACCAATCAACGTTAACTTTAAAAGAATCTAATCTTTAAATAATCTGGGAAAAAATGTAATCATATGTTATAGTAGGTACTGAGTATTATTCGATCTCATTGTAAAATAATGTCAAAGAATTACAAGAAATTATGTTAATTTAAGCACTTATTAGAGGTATTGTAATATTGTGAAACGTATTTAATGAGATTTAACATACTTCAAAATCTACCTTCATAATTTGCATGCATGTGTATTTCATTCAATTAATACTACATTTTTACATAATAAATTCATTTCTCAATATTTACTAATTGCTTATTTTTTTTTTGTTACTAATTCTGACTTGTATCTAAGCCTTTTTCTACCGCTAAATTGTATTGTAGAAATTAATAAAACACTTTATTTTTAATTTTCTTTTTATTTATGCTTTAACAAACCTAACCTTGGCTATTGACCTATCCTATTTATTTCTTCTATCTATTTTCATTTCTAACAACATGCATTACCTCAATATTATAACTACATCTTAGCTAAACCTTACATTATCACTAGGTAGTTAAAATACCGTTTTTTTTCCTCTTTGAGCTTGTTGCGTTAACTCTACCTTATAAAAAACTTACATTTTGAGTCCCCGACATAGGAGACTAAGGTGGGATATTGAGTGCTGTATACTGGACTGGACTAGGGGATTCTAGTTGAAAAAGTCACATTACTACCTATTTCTTTTTTCCTAGATATGTGTATAATAGGAATGATAATTGGTTTTGAAGAGAAAAAAATCTATTTATAATGAAACAATATCAGACACAGATTTTGTTTTGTCGATATTACAAAAAATTGCTATTATAACTTAGGTAAACCGAGTTTTAAAGAGTAAGGGTTCGTTGCGGCCCTTCTCAGTACAAAATGTACCTACTTTACTTCAAATTTTACAACATCAGCTACAGAAGAATCAAAAAGGAGGCAAAGGCTCACTAATTCGAAGCCACCCAAAATAATTGTTCCACAGCTCTAAGTCAATGCTTCACGCGACAAAAACAGAAATAAAGCCCAGTCCTTCAAAATACGATAGGTGTTCAAAGATGATGAAAAAAATCAACAAATGAAAAATCTCGTCTCTGGCGGGAACAGTGAATAAAGACTAATAAAGGAGATCAGAAAGGCTAAGAATTTCGTCGGAGCTGGTAAGAGCTCGGTGGCCTAGTTGGTGAAGGCGTCAACACGGTATGTTGGAGACGCGGGTTCAAATCCCGAAGACGAGATTTCGAGATTTTTTCTTTATTGGTTTTATTCATCATTAAGCATTTTATTTTGCATTTTTAAATAAAATGCAAAGTCACATATAAGAAAACCGAAAGGTGTTATTTTCGACGGGACCCCACTAAACTTTCTCTCGGGTCTCTACATAGTAAGTACAGCCGGGTACTGCACACTATACTGGGGTATCCCACAGACCCACACATCCCGCGACTGCACAAGTCACTTAAGAAATTACCCCCAAGGATGTACGGTCGGCCTGAGAAGTAGATGGACATTTTAGTCCACTCGAGTACAAAATGACGGATACGTTCAAATTTACAAAAATATCTATACATTGATTGACAGACCTTATTGACTTAACATTAAGATAGAGTTGGTAGAGTATACACATTTTTGTAACTTTGGTGATGGTACATTCGAGTACAAAACCACCACACCACACAAACTATTCCTTTTATTTAGTATGGTTACACCTTGTTAAAAGTTGGTGTGACATGGTACTAAAATGTTTACCTACTTTGAGGCCAACTGTACAGTTAATTAAGCGCCGCGTCAAACTGTACTGTTTGACCTTGGGACAGCTTTTATGTTGGCCGTTATAGGGTCGGTTTTCGTAGTGCAAATGTAAAGCATGACGTGGTGCCTAGCCTACTGTACTAGCATCCACTTCGAGTTTGATGAAACTCTCCACATTAAGGCCGTTTGCCCGCCGCAAAATGAAATGAAGAGATCCGTAGAAGAACCAGAGTCGCCGACATAGCCCAAAGAACTGCAAACCTTAAGTGGCAGTGGGCAGGACACATGGCTCGCAGGACTGACGGCCGTTGGGGCGGAAATGTCCTTGAGTGGCGGCCACGTACCGGGAGACGCAGGGTTGGTAGGCCCCCCACAAGGTGGACCGACGATCTGGTGAAGGTCGCGGGAAGCCGCTGGATGCGGGAGGCGCAGGACCGATCGGTTTGAAGATCCCTGGGGGAGGCCTATGTCCAGCAGTGGGCGTCTCTTGGCTGAAATGATGATGATGATGCCCGCCGCCGCCATCACCGAGACGTCAATCAACGAGAACGAGATGACAGCGCCAAGGTAGCGACACATACATTTAAGCCGGTAGCATAGGTACCTCCGCCTCAGAACTGGTAACGAAACCGCTGAACGATTCTCCCGTGTTATCTATCGTTAGTTCGGCGCGCGAGCTCTGGCGAGCTTGCCTGCTCTAACGCGGATATTTAACTATAGCGCTGTCTCTGTCGCGCGTGAATCCGCCCGATCTGCTCAGACACCGTCACAGAATAGATAATAGTACTACGTACAGAACGGCCACTCACCTCCTCGCACTCATTTCAAATACCTCGTCCTACCCGGCACTTCCCTGTAGACATCACTGACAAGTAAACAAGGGCGCGCGCGATCGCTCGGACGAGTAGACGCGAGCGCCGGGCGATAACAGAGACAGCGCTATGCGGGTGAAAGAGAAGGCAGTCGCTGCACTTCCCGCGTCATTGCGATTGATAACCGCTCACTCAGCCCTACTAGATTCCACGCACACATTTGCGCGTGTATGAACGTCATTTGTTTAAGTAGTAGTAATAGGTAATTGATTTGCCGAACGTTGTATGGAGTGTCCGGGGTGTGACACCGTCTACACCTCCACGATCGATTCGCCGTTTTGTTTGTGTCTGACTGTGCGTCGGTCGCGGTTTCGTCTTGTTAGTTTCGCGGCGGAGGTGTGCTGCTGGCATTGGACCGTTTGTTCATTGCCGCCATCACCGGGAGTACAGGGACGTCAACGAAGTTTTAATTTTACTGTCAATCTGAGCAACCCTGCCGCCCCATTACTTCTCTCACTACTAGTGGCGTAACCACTAGTAGTGAGAGAAGTAGACAGTGCGGTGTAGACGAGCTAGATGGGAGTTAACAGCTTTAAGTTTTATAAGTGGTTCTCTCACAAACCTAGCGGATAAAGGGTAGGGATCCCCCCCCCTCCCCCAACGCCCCAAATGACCCAGCAATTCCATGATTTCGACTTAACTTTTAGCGGCGCAAGGCGCGCGATAAACTTTATTTTGTATAAATCCAAACTAATTTTAAATAATTTTAAAACATTTTTTTTACTTTATATTGTTTTTACTTGTGATATTAACCCTAGCTGCGAACCTTGTCAGAATGCGAAAACGAATCTTATATTGTATTAATTAATTATTATCAATCCTTGATCAGAAATACCTTTAAGTCCTAAACGAAATTATATATTCCTTTGGACATAATTTTTTAAGTTCACTAATAACGCAAATAATAGAAGTAAGTATTAAATACCTAACTACCTACTTACATTTCAACCAGGAGTCAATTTAAATAATAAGTACTTACTTATTATTAGTTTTTTATTTTGAGGTAAACCTACAACTATAATAACACAAAAAATTTAACATTAAAAACGAATAGCCAAAAGTATAATAATTAGTGAAAAATTTGATATCAAGATATTATCTAGAGATTTGTCTAGCGAAGACTGTCTTATTGGTTTTATTTGAAATCGTCATATTTGTTATAGTTTCTAAATAAGTAGTTCAAATGTAAACAATGACAGCCTCTTTTTGTATTTCATAGATGTCCGTTCCTATTTAGTGTGAAGACGACGCCCATGGCCGCACAGTACCGCTACTAAACAAAGCATGAGATTTTAGCTGATCTCAGTATTGTATTTGACTGTCAAAAACATTAACCCAGCTTCAACTAACCCACCAAACGCTTAAGCTAAGCATTGTCGTTGTTGTCAACAGAGTCACAAAACGTCAACTGAGTCGATGACGTTGAAGAACTCGTGTTGCCCCCAGGAGACGCTCGTCGTCAGCGACAGCTCCGGCGCGGAGATGAAACCGCTGAGGGGCCTCCCGTCCCCGTACCAGAACGCTATGCTCGTCAAGATAGATGACTGACGAAGGGTTAGGATGGCGAAGCCAAAGCACATCCATATTGTTATACCGCAGCCGAGGGACTATGAGGGGAAGGCCGGGCAAATACCAAAGAACTGTTGTCAGAGTGATATTGTCTAAAAAGTTCGACTATGCTAATTTAGTGTGCGTGTTCTATTTGTCTATATGGTAATATCAACATCTATCAATATCTAAAGTACCTACTAAGGGTACCAACATACCTACCTACTTTAAAGCCTGTTGCACCAAAATATAATTTTCAGGTTTTGCGTTTTACAGCCCGTTCTTGCGAATTAAGTTGATTTTGACTTAACTTTTTGCGAGATTGAAAACATAAAACTTGATGCAACCGATCATTATTCTATTAGTAATATGATGTATGTATAAATGCTATATACTTGTTTTGTTTATCTTAGGGCCTATATTGCAATACAAATAAAACTTCAATAAATCAAATAAATTACAGGGATGTAATCTAAATTTCTTTACTGCCTTTGCCTGTTCTTCTCGAGAAGGCTCTCCCAATTTCCGAACAGGTGTAGAGTCAACTTTTTTTTTTTTTTTCATTTTACTTGTATTTGCATATATCTTAATTATGGTCGAGATGTATGTACATACAAGGTTTAAATAATACATAGCTTATCTTGACTTGTTGCATTTTTTAAATTAATTTATTGATTAAATAGAGTTTTGTAATTTGTTGACGTCAATAAGTGCCTGTAAAGGTCTATGTTGAATAAAGATTTTTGAGTTTGAGTTTGAGTTTGAGTTTTGCATCGAATTTGAACGAATGATATTCAAAATATGTACGTCATTGGATATCTAACTTGTATTGTGAAATGCTCGATTTGGCAAAATAAACTTGTTAGCAAAAAAAATATCTAACTGCCACAAACGGAACATTTCAAACAACATTTCGTTTCAGAATGAGCCTAATGAGGGTTAATCATTACCTACATGCTTTCACTCTCAAGCTTTCATAAGTAAACGTAGCGTGTTCATATTAATGCAATGTATTACATATTTTTATCACGCGAATATGAACACGACAATAAAATAAAATATTGGAAACGGACACTTCTTTGCCATAAAAAAAATACATAAGTAGTACATATTTCTAGTTTAAAGACCATGCGGTTACTCTAAAATTTAATAAGCTCTTTATTTTTATCTTAAAAATCAAAAGAGTTCGTTATTGAGTCGTATTATAAAATAATTATATATTAAATTGTATAATAGATCTATCATATCTGGTTATTTGCCGAAATCAAAGAATTACATAGAGAAAAAGACAGTAAATATCCGTGATATAAGTATTTTATTCTACAGTGTTAACTAAATTAATATTATAACATAAAATTATAATTTACAGTTTATAAAAGAAAATGTATTTAACCTAGTAAGAAATTAAAAACAATGTATTTTTAAATAAAACTATTTTTTATCCATTTAAATTTTGTAACTGAGTAAAATACTTCTTTCATCAATATTACGATAATAACGGTAATAATACCTAACATAGAAACAAAGCGGAGTATAAATACGAACTAATATTATTATTTATAGTTTTCCTACCGGAATACCGAATATAATCGTATGTATATTATGACTGCTTACTCTCTATTATAAACTCTATGTTAAAATCGAGTTCACAACATACGGGTGGTATTCCATTTATCAAATATCTTTGTCCAAGATTTTGCGTTAGTATAAGAAAATACAGAAACGCGGTACAAGTTTATGTGTTGTGATTGTTATTTAGTTATTATTAAAAAAGAAAAATCAAAACAAAAGCTTTGTGTGAAGCCATGTATCCAAAGGCAAAGAAGCAAAAGCATTCAGCATAATTTACTTAGAGAATTTCAGGTCGAGGACAAACATTCATATATAGGCGTTTTTAACCGAGTTCACATAATGGAGGTTAGCATTTCGACTATGTTTATTTATGTTCGCTACCACATATGTCTGTCATTAATTTACCGACTCGGAAAATTCTTTTATTGTTTGAGAGGGTATACTTCCTGATTGGTCCCATTGTCACCAAAGTCAGGATCTGATCTAGGAAAATCTAGGGAAACCCTTAAATTTTATAGACACGTCCATCGTGTTGCATGTCATACTTACTGAAACTAATCAGCTGATGATGAAAGGACCCCTAACTTCTAGGAGTAAGATGTTATTTGTTAATACAATAGGCACGTGTTGACCCTCAATTGTATTTTTTTAAGTTATTTCGGTGAGCTGGTATTGAATGAACTAAAAGGATCATTCATTCAAAGCTGGAGGAAGGAAGCTTAAAAGATTTTTATTTTTGTTCAATATTTTTTTACCTATAAATGACTCGACACCAACTTGGATCAAATATTATCAGTGTGGCTAAGACATTTAATGAAATCCTGCAGTTTCCTTTTTTGATCAAATGTATATTGGACTTGATAAATGGAATACCGCCCTAAAATCAGTCCCGAATGAAGATGACGTCCAGTTGTCAAGAATCCGTGGAAACACAGACTAATAAGTGAACATATTAATTAAAATAGGCCTTTATTTTTATGTTGACCTTGTACCAGATAATTCTTTCTATATGCAATTTATAGATTTTTCATCAAATAGATAAATTATAGTCGACATTGAACAGAACTGAAAGTAATTGACTGACATATGTTTATATCCCACTGTGTGGTCAATGGAAGTAATATGTAATGTGTGACATGTCTATATCATAACAATTTATATTACACGATTTAAAAATACTTCTAGTTATAGTACTATAATGCAAAAACTATTGTAAATTATGAATAATGTGTACCTACTACGAAACTTTAATGTGTTAGTAGTTAGGAACTGTTTTAAATACAACTTACATAATATGTGTAGTTAAAAGCATGAATCTCTTTATGGTATTATATAGTATTATTAATACCAGTGCTATGGGAATGTGATTGTTAAATAATAATTACGTTTATTGTAATTACTAATTAGATATAAGAGAATAAATATTATATATAAGAGAATAATACTTTGTTAAGATAGCTAGGTAAAAAAAACTTACATCAAAATGAAATATATTTGTCAGCAATCAAAATAAGCTTAAATATTTCGAATAGCGTTTTTTTTGTTTCACACAAAAATATATATTCCTGTTATTCAGAATTACAGTTTATAGACAGTTAATCTATCTACGTATAGTCATGTTCTAGACTAGAGAGAAGGGGTAAAGTATCTACATCTTTTATTTAGGTTTGAGCATCAAAGTACTTACCTTGGTACTACACTTTGATTATATATATACTTATAATCAAAGGTAACATTCAACTGCATTCAACTAACCCTAACTGCAAGTGGGAAAATTTTTAATATCAATTGAATATAAAGAAAAATATTAATGTATTTTTTTATGAAAACTACTTATACCAAATCATACTTAAGTTACCAGTGGTGTAAATAGCATATAAATCCCAATGACAATTATTTTTATATGCCTTTTACTTTAAGTAAGAACACTACATTAACCATTTGTATAAAATGTACCTAATTAAGTATAAGCTTTAAAGTTGAATAGAACTGTGCAAAGAGTTTTATAATTCTAATCAAAGTCAGTATTTTTGTATGTTATGTGGTATCGATTGATATTGTATCATCAATTTATTGAATGTTCATAAAAGCTACGTAATTATAGGTGTATAATAATTAATGCAATTGTTTTATTTTTTCTTTGTTAACGTATAAGTGCATATTGATAAATAAGTATGCATTTATTTAACATACAGTGATAATTATGATCAAAGATATTATTATATACAAATACGAGTACACTTGTGTAAATATAAAAACGACAGACCATATATTTTTATAAATAAATAGGAATCATCTGTAATAAACATATTATGAACATGATTTATTGTTTTATTTCTCTTTTGTGTGTTTGCCAAGTTATTTAGCATAAACTGGCATACAGTGAAGTCTATGGTAATAAATATGAACTTGACAAAAGTTGGCCTAATTTGCTTAATTGTCAAATTAAATACTGAAATACTGAATATGTGTTACCTACATTCAGTGGCGTAACTATAGGGCGGCAGGACTGGCAAAATGCCACGGGCCCCCGACCTGAGAGGGCCCTGGCCCAAGAGGCCGCGAGCTCAGAAATGAATAAATTCATTCAGCTCAGAAATAACCTAACATTTTTAACAAAGTTTTGTACCTAAGTACTTAAAAATTATATTTTTTTATGTACTTAAAATCAAGTTAAAGTGAGACACAGCTAAAGACCATATTCAAATTCAATCTAATCTAAGACTGTAAACAAACACATTCAAAACAAAAGAACGTTGATCCCGAGATCCAAAGAAAGAGAGCCCATCCAAAGAATTGACCACCGGAGGGATACTCTGTACCAGTTTCGTGTGCATGGGTACCTCTGTCTTACCCATTTCTGCCGCAAAGCAGCAGTGCTTGCATTGCTGTGTTCCGGTTTGCGAGGTAAGATATGGCCTTGAAATTACTGGGTACCGTGACGTTACATCTTAGGTCACAGGTTGGCAACGTACACTGTGGCTCTTGTGGGGGTTGCAGTTTTGCGGCAAATCTCACAGGAGCCACATGTATTATAGGTGACTGTTACCACTTACCATTGGGCACTTCGCTTGTTTGCTAACTTAGTTGCAATAAAAAAAATTGCCACGGGCCTGGGGACGAAGCGCGCATAACCCCTTATAACGCCTAAGAAACTATTCATTTAAAATTGTTCAATATAACAATATCTTAAAATTCTCTTCATATAACATTCAAAAGGAATAACATTCATTTAATTGAAAGTCACTTCATATACAGGAGCGTTTAGTATAACAATCGATTAAAATCAAAGTCAATATATAAATCTTTGTTTATAATAATAAGTTCAGTTCGGTTTAGGCCGTTCCCCATGCGAAAGTGGCGTCGAGATGGAATTAACTTAATAATTTATTTTTACTTCTAATAATTTAATGAATGTGATGTAATAATGTGTAATGCAGAATACAAGCAAGCATACAACGTGCAGTTTGAACATGCTGTGTGTCTGTGGTCTAACCACAGTTTAATACATTGTTAAACTGTGGTACCCCACGTAACCCACGTCGTAAGTGCTTATGCAGATGATTTAGAGGGCAAAGGTAGAGATTCTAATGTGGTCCGCGATTTGTACACATTATTAGTAATATTATAAAGCTGAAGAGATTGTTTGATTTGTTTGTTTGTTTGAACGCACTAATCTCAGGAACTACTGCTTCAAATTAAAAAATTCGGTTTGTTTTGGATAGTCCATTTATCGAGAAAGGCTTTAGGCTAAATAACATCACGCTACTATTAGTCAATAGAAGCTGAGCATCAATGAAAAATGTTGCCAAAAAGGGAAAAAAATATTATGGCGAAACGTAGTTTGCGGGCACAGCTAGTTTTAAATGGAATAGAATCGTGTCTATATCGCGGTAAACAAGAACTATAATATTACCTTACTGTATCCCGAAGTTTCGGCCGAATTGCATCAGGCCGTGATAACGGGATGACTCAATGGTGGTCATGGGATGTCATGCCGTGACCACGGCCTGGAGACCTATTTTTGAATTACGTATGCGATTTAGAAATCACCGCTGACTAAATAAACAGCGATGACTTTGAAGTCACGAATTCCTAAATATCCTATTTTTGAAAGTCGAATGCAGAGCTGCCAACATAGATAAAGTACACACATACGTAAGGGTTCGGTTTCACGCAGAATGTAGTCGTTTTCGGTATATACCGGTTATTATACGGCTAAAAATTCATTGCAACTAGGCCAAAATATAAGAAAATACTGATCTAAGTTTGTTTGTGACACAAAAAGATTTTAAACTTATACACGGTTATTTTTTTATCACCCTGGAAAATGTTAGGAACGCTTCAGGACACATCCAATATTATATAAAAAAAAAGAAATAAAAAATAAAAAAAATATATAAAAAAACTAAAAAAATCTCTAAAAATGCTGCTCTCAAGTAGTGCAGCATTTTTTGTATTTAAAAAAAAAGTGAATTATTTTTTTTTATTTATATTTAAATCATTCTAACACCATGTCGTGAAGCGTCCCTTACATTTTCTAGGGTGATAAAAAATAGTCGTGTATATTTACTTGACAAATTTTTAAAATTTTAAATCCAACTCAAAATCAACACACATCAACTTCAAACTTGTCAATATGTTCTCTAAACAAAACACAGATAACGTTTCCACAGTTATGACTTGTTTACGAGTGGGTGAGGGCACTCGTAATGAAATCACATCCGTGACTAAGGTAGTCACAAGTGATATTCAAAAATAAGAATTATTGAAAATCGGTGATTATTAGTCACATCGGTGATTTCGAAGTCGCATACGTAATTCAAATATAGCTCTCCTGATGCAATTCGGCCGAAACATCGGGAAATAGTAAGGTAATGTAGTTCTTGTTTACCGCGATATAGATCCGATTCTAAGTATTCCATTTAAAAAGAATCATGAGGTTTTGAAACTGTAAGCTTAAAAGCTTTTGTTACATAATTCTTGACAATCTTGGTTCCCCAAACGTTAAAATTGCTTTGCGCATTAAAGGCCTCTGCATACGTAACGTGTTTTTACTCGGACGGAACGGGACGGCAAATTTTGGAAATATCGTTTTATAGAAAATGTATCCGATAGTGTATACGTCACGGACACACGGACGGGACGGGAACGTGGCGCCCACGTGACGGAAAAAACATCGTCGGCGACGATGTTTAGCACGTCCCGCCCCGCACGTGCCCCGTCCCGTCCGTGGTTTCGCTGCGTATGCACACTCACTCCGCTCGCTTCAGATACCTTTATAGTGATGCCACAAGAATTGAAAATGAACGACGAAAAACTAATCGAGTGTGTACGTTCATATCCAGCTTTGTATAATTTTGCAGACGCAAAGTATTTAGACACGAAGCAAAAAAAATTTCTGTGGCGTAAAATTGCAGTCAAATTATCACTTACTGAAAACGATAACTTTCATTTAATTTTTTACTGCATTCATAACTTTATTAATAATATTTTCGCACCACCTACTCAAGATTGATAAATTCTAGGTCATGTAAACTCAATGTGAAGTTACTCATTTCAAGCCTTTAAAAACAGGGATATAATATTATACTGAATTTCATTAATTTCTATTTGGAACACAAAAAATACTTAAATTTTGATAGAAACCCATCTTATATTGTTAAGCGAAACAAATAATGATTCCGATTCTACAAAATATGCTCAAAAATTGAAAATCAAAATGTGAAATTCTTCTTGTTCTCTTGTTTGCCATGTAAGATGTACAGAAAATCTCCTTTTCCTCTTGACAGCCATAGCTTTTTCGTCATCTAAAGCAATAGCAATTATAGCCAATTCTTCAAATGAAAAGTCCATCTTTCCTAATCACAACACTAGCACGTTATTTACGAGTCACTGTCACGTTGCGTATGCATTAAACTCCACGTCAGGGTTTTCTAAACCACGTCCCGTCTCCGTGCCGTCCTCGCTCCGTCCACGTTCTAAGCACGTTACGTATGCAGAGGCCTTTAATTTGTCTGTCATAATGACCAACTGCAGTGATGATCGATCTTTCTCAACATTAAAACATATTATTATTAAAAATGATTTGAGGAACACAAACAAATACTTACGTCTAAATCTAGACTTGAATGAATATTGAATAGGTACTATTTACTTAGAAAATGAACAGTATGATATGAACAGTAGGTACCTATGCCCAAATTAAATACAGAAAAGTTTGTTTGTAACAGTTTTGTTTTATTTAATACTTTACGGTATTAAATAAAACAAAACTGTTACAAACAAACTTTTCTGTATTTAATTTGGGCATCTACTGTTTTCTGTATTGAAAACCTTTTGATAGAATTTGCTACAGGCACCGCGCTGGCTTAATCCGGCACTAACTGTGTATCTTTGCAACTTTTGTATATCTACTGGATTAGACGCCGTATTATGATTATACAATATTATATATATTGAAGTCAATTAAAAATCGTAGTGGAGTCTGTAATTTTGAACAAAGAATACCTATTAAATCAAACTTAATTGAATTCGGCATTTAATCGTGAGCACCTAAGAGGTCTATAACCGTTGTCTGGATAATAATATTAGGTGTTGCATCATTTTTGAACACGTGGCGGGACGTCTTATTATAGTGGACTTTGCAAATGACTTTATCCCACCTGGTGGTAAGTGAAGGTGGAGTCTAAAGCGAAGATAGCTGGTGCAGGAGACACTAGCCACCCTCATCTTGCGATCTGCAGCGTGATTCTTCGTACCTTTTTGAAAGGAAAAGGTGGAATTTAGGAAAAAAGCTATTTGTCATTAGCTCATACTCGGAAAGTAGGTCTGAAGTTGCCTGAAGAGCGGATTGAAAGTAATACTTTTCAGCCCTTGGGAGAATCGCTTTCAACTGACAGATGTAAAATTATTTGAAAAAAACTAGTTCTATTTTGACATTTCTATTGAACTATATTCCGACTTTCTATACAGCTACTCAATAACAACGCGATGTAAAATTAAAATAACCTAAAGTTAAGAATTAATTGAAGAAGATATTTTAAAATGACTTTAGACCTTTACAGGCACTTATTGACGTCAACAAATTACAAAACTCTATTTAATCAATAAATTAATTTAAAAAATGCAACAAGTCAAGATAAGCTATGTATTTATTTAAACCTTGTATGTACATACATCTCAACCATAATTAAGATGTATGCAAATACAAGTAATATGAATAAAAAGTCGACTCTACACCTGTTCGGAAATTGGGAGAGCCTTCTCGAGAAGAACAGGCAAGAAACTCGGAAGGTCTATTTTTTTGTCTCCTCTTTTAAATTGCCAACATTACAATAATATATTATTTCACAAACATAACTTTGGTTTTATTAAAATAATATATAGAAGTGCCTGTCGGAGTGATTAGAACAATTACTCAAATACATACTCGTACATCCAACAATCACAAAGTGTACTTAATGAACGTCAAATTGATACATTTTTTGTCAATCCCAAGCAGACTTTCAACTATTTCTTCAAAGTAACATAGATTTGGGCAAAATATTTACCGTTTTTTCAATTATGAAAATGAAAAATAATAGCTGAATAGCTGGCCGGCCACAAAAAAAAACAAAAAACCCGACTGCAAAAATTATAACTAAAAAGTTAAAAACAAGCTCTAAATTCCATTCCATTCCATAGAAAAAAGTATTGCAGGCGAGAACGGCCCAATATGCTATGTCAAGCGAGTTTTACATGGTTTACAAAATAGCTATAGCTTGTTACTTTTACTTTTTTCTATGGACTGAAAGGAATGTAGAGCTTGTTATTAACTTTTTAGTTATAATATTTGCAGTCGGGTTTTTTGTTTTTAAAACAATTTAGTTTACTTCAGACTCTTTAGTTATCATAATATTGCGAGGACGGAGGCCCAATGACGATGGCGACTTTGAAATGAAATGAAAAATCACGTTTGTTGTATGGGTTAAAATCGTTGGGTTTTATCAATATTTTTTTTATATTTTATATTTATTTATATTTTTTTTGGATTGTCTTTCAAAACCCTTCACTTTGATACCCCGCTTAATGGGTTAAATGCATTTTTTTTATTTAAATGTATATTTTTGGCGCCAAAATTCAGCCATTCTGATTTCTTATGAGCGCTCCACATTCACGCGAGATTCTCGGCGAGAGTCTCGGCAAGAATCTACGCGAGAATTACGCGAGAACCTCGGCAAGAACTTCTTGGGTACACACTTCTCGCGAGATTCTCGCGAGAACGTACAAGGCAGGGTTGGCACAAAATCAGTGATTAAATGAAATGTCTTTATTTTTGTGAATAAAAATGTATTTTTATGAATATCTATTTTCCGAGTAAATCTGATATTTCATATTTCAGTGTCATTATTGTAATTCTTGATTAAAAAACGAATTTTCCAGCTTTTTGGTCCCTAGTCTGTTACGTAATTTTGAGTGAACAATGCCAAATGTAAAAAAAAACTTTCCACTGATGCTGAGGAGGCTATCGCTCCAAATAGTTGCCTCGGAACTGGGTAAATATTAAATATTTCCTCTTCCTCTTTCGTTTCCGCAAAATAGTTGCTTACTTATTAAAATTAGGAAAGATAAAAACTAAAACATCAAAAAAATCATGATAAATTAGGATTTATTCAATAAATCATGATTAATTGAATTTTATTAAAAAATCATGATTTTTTCCAACCCTGGAACAAGGTTCTCAATATAGTTCTCGCGCCTTTGTCTCGCGCCAAAAAACCGACAAAAGTCGGAGAACTACGCGAGAACATGCGAATCGGATCCACATTCACGGTTCTCGTGTTGTTCTCGCGTTCTCGCGAAATTCTCGCGAGAATATGGAGCGCTTATTAGAAATTTTAATATACCCAGTGTCACTCACGCAACTACGACTGATTGTTCTGAGACTACGACAAATCGAATGACACCTCGCTTGTCAAAATCCGTCAAGCCGTTCAGCCCCCCTAGCACGTCCACCAAAACATGATATGATAAAGCGGTTTATCGCGGCGAACTCTCAAAATACAATAGGGTTTCGTCGTATTTTGACAGTTCACAGCGATAAATCGCTTTATCATAGCGTGTTTTGATGGACGTGCTACGGGGGCAGGCTGTATAGGGCGTGACAAAGAAATGGACATACATACATAGATACATACATACGCTCGAAAAACATTTCTCTCCTTTCTTCGGCAGTCGGGTAAAAAATAGGCAGGAAAGCGGCAATCCGATCTTCATTTGTTTTTTCGAGTCAAAGTCAAAACTTTTTTATTCATTTAGGTACAATTTGTACACTTATGAACGTCAATTTTGATGCCATCGGTTCAAGAGTCTACCAGGAAGCCTTATTGTCCTGAGAAGAACCGGCAAGAAACTCAGCAAGTTTTATCCTCCCTTTACATTTTTCATAGGTTCGGAAAGAGTCATAATTCAGTCAGTAAGTTTAAGTTTCACTTTAATAATTAATTATAATAAAATAATGAAATAAAAGACTACTTACTCATTTACAGTAATAAAAAAATGTGTTTTATGACGTCTTCCTTTACAATGTAATTAATTTATTATATACACATATTAATATCTCGTATTTAAAACGAAGAATCGAGCATATTCGAATTTACCCACACATTTTTATCATCTAAATATTCCTGAACTCTATAATACGCCTTCTTATATGAACTCTATAATACGCCTTGAATGAGTGACTAGTTTTATGTAGTCTGAAATTTGGAACAGCAAGTTCATTTCGACCTCTTGTTTATATTGTGATAATCACTATTCCTTAAAAATGTGTGTAAATTTTTATGAATATACATAATGTTATTATATACATATTGGGAAGCAACTGTCAAGATATTGATTTCTTTAAATAAATCTTTAAGCGAATCCCGAGGTCTTAATTTATAAATGGTTCGTACGGCTCTTTTTTGTAATACAAAAATGTCCTGAATATCAGCTGCTGATCCCCAGAGTAACAAACCATATGACATAACACTATGGAAGTAACTGAAAATATACAAGCCGTGCCGTCTCAACGTCAGACAATAATCTATTTTTTTTTTGTTACAGCAAAAGCAGCCGAGCTTATAGTCTTCCTGATAGGGAAGTAATATGAGGATTCCATTGCAAACGCGAATCTAAAGTTATTCCTAAAAAGACTGTAGAGTCAACACATTTTATTATTTGATCGCTAATTTTAATATTTGTATTGACCTGCTTGACATTTAGTAATGAAAATTTAATACATTTTGTTTTATTTGAATTTAATAACAAGTTGTTATTGGTGAACCAACACACTTGTTGTAGAGTTCTTCTCTAGAGCAGAGATTTGTATTAACAAATGAGTTCAACTGATTCAGATATGGATTTCACGCCTGATTTCATAAGAGGCTAAAGCAGAAGTTGTTGATTTACTATAATATAAAAATAAGCGAAATACCACTCGCTAATTAATCTCAGAAACTATAACACCTACAAACTTGAAATTTGGCAGGTCACCTCCATATCACCAGTAAATGCAACCTATCCGAACCGAACTCCAAAGCATTGAGTTAGTACTTGGCGGAGCCATCCTAGAGGTGCGGGCACGATCTATACAAGACCGTACTTATTTTGTACTAGCTGTGCCCGCGACTTCGTCCGCATGGAATAGTAACTTTTGTTGAAGTTGATAAAAAGTAGCCTATGTTATACCTTATATAATTAGCTATCTATTAGTGAAAGTCCCGTCAAAATACGTCCAGCCGTTCCGGAGATTAGCGGGAACAAACAGACAGACAGACAAAATGTTTTTAAATTGTATTCCATTTAGTAAAAACTTGTTATTTTGACATTACAAACAGACACTTCAAATTTATTTATTTGTATAGATGTATAGATAACAAACAGTTCATCAGCCGTGAAGATTCGCCGCTCGTTTGTCTCTTTGGTAATCTGAGTATCTTGAGACTTTTCGGAAAGTTGTTTTAAAGACGTTTTCGACATAGTCTTTTGAATTCAAATAACAGCACATGTCCATACTGTGCATAGTAATACTGCTCTGTGTTATGTCCTAAAGAGAAGAAAGGGAAAGGAATAGTGACATTTCTACCAAAAAACGTGCACATCTGTGTTTTCTTAGCATTGAAATCAATCAGGTTCTCTATGCCCGATATGGATATGAGGTCCAAGACTTGTGTCGCAAACGCGAAATATGTTCTGTGTAAAACGGAACGCGAGGAAAGAGGCAAGGGGGGAAGGGGAAAGAAAAGGGATGGGTGTGTATGGCTATGGCAACACTGACGGGTGAGAATGGACGGCGAGCGAGGGAAATAACGAAAGAACTGGAGGAGAAGGGACATCGTTTTGGTAAGACACCTATCATGAACAAATGCTAGAAGTTATCTCGGAACTCGGTAAGTGTTTTACCAGTATTATCACGATCAATGTACCTATGAATGAAAATGAAACGCACGCAGTAAAAGGGTTTTGTATATGAGTTGTGTCGTGTGAGTAGCCATGCGAGTATGTGTATGCACACATACACATACTCGCATGGCTACTCACACGACACAACTCATATACAAAACCCTTTTACTGAACTCAGCACAGGATTTTCGCATATGGGACTTTGCGAAAACTTGGTTAAGATCAATGATAAGATTCTTCCGCTTCTCCCCGGTGTCTCCATCCAGCTGCCAAGGTTCCGAAATCTCCCGCTTGCACTGTACTCTCATCCTCATAACAATTAATGTTCCCAAGAGAAATCATATCATTGATATGCAGAAGAAAGAGTGTCTGGGATAGAACGGAACCCTGGAGCACATCGGCGGATTGGTCGACTTCACATACACCTGTGAATTTCTTTCACGATGTTTTCCTTCACCGTCAGACGTCAAACGTCAGATAACAGTACATGAAATTCGAAAAACGAAAAACACATTGGAACATGGCGGTCTCGAACCGAACCCCGGACCTCCCGATTGGAAGGCAAGTGCAGGCGGAGTCCACAGCGCCACCTCGCTTGAATGACATTACGTGTAAACACATTTTTATAATTAGTTTTAAATAACGCATTGATTATTTATTGGTTATTATGAAACACCGTGTATAATGGGGGATTGGAGTCGCTCACGTCCGTAGGTTTTACCCTCGAGACCCTACACGTGATTCTCGGGTGGTGCTAATCGAGTGACCAACTTCTGGTGGTAGGGCTTGAAAAACCCGACTGGCTAGCGACCACCGTGCGCATGACGTAAAACCCGTCAAGTGGGCATTTTGAGTCCGCGTTTCGGGATCAGTCATCGCACAGCCAGAGCTTGAGGGGTCGTTGCTGCGATTCGTGTGGTTTGTGTGGGCTTCCGTCGACCCAGTGCCAGGTTGACTGCGTTGACCCTCCGCCCAGGAAGACCCGAAGAAACGGCTGCCCGTGGTACAGTACAGGGGCCCAAGCGGACCTAACCAGTCCGTGAGGCTGCCCCACCATGCCACGCATAATCTCGGGGTGGTCCGTCGTGCCGGTTGGTGACCGGACGGTGGGTCCTGGCGTCCACTTCCGGGGGGGTTCGGGGGCCCTTTCGTGCGGAGAGTCAGCGCAAATCAGCTGTCGGCTGTTCCCTGGCGAAACAGGCCTACACACGTTAACTATGCTAATCGTTGAGACGACACCTCAATTTCACACCTCTCACTCCAACAAACATGCCAGCGCACAATATTAGGACTGGTCGTACAGCGGTGCACTATCCTACCAAAACACCACTATTCGAGGTGGGGCTCGCTAACATCCGCGGGCTCCATTCTAACCTCTTGGCTGTCCACCACCATCTCGAGACAGCCCGTCCAGCAATGCTGTTTTTGACAGAGACGCAAATTATCTGCCCGGCCGATACAAGCTACCTTAATTACCCCGGCTACGCTCTTGAGGAGTCCTTCAAGGCAAAGGCAGGTGTTTGCTTGTTCGTCCGGGCGGACGTTTGTTGTCGTCGCCTGCGCTGTTTGGAGGAACCTTCCTTTTCCCTCCTTGTGGTACACGTCGATTTTGGCACTCATTGCAGTATCTACGTGTGCGTCTATCGTTCCCACCGTGGTGACTTGGAGACAACTCGACTTTTTGAACACCTAAGTCGGGTGGCAGATGACGCGCAGGAGCAATTTCCTTCCGCCGAGCTGGTGTTTTTAGGGGACTTCAATGCTCACCACGAGTTGTGGTTAAGTTCCTCTAAAACTGACTATGCGGGTAGGACTGCACACGCATTCGCTCTCACGCACGACCTGACATAATTGGTTACCCAGCACACCAGGGTACCAGATATTATCGGTCAAGCGCCCTCTTTGTTAGACCTTCTGCTGACAAATCGCCCCGACGGATATCAGGTGGTGATTCGAGCTCCACTAGGATCTTCAGATCACTGCCTGGTATCCGTCTCAGTGCCTCAGGCGTCGCGACCGTCGCCTGTGGTTGCAGCACGCCGTCTGTGGCACTATGCGTCAGCAGATTGGGACGGTATGCGGGATTATTACGCGTCTGTCCCTTGGTGGCAGCGCTGTTTCAGTGGGATGGATCCGAACTCCTGCGCTACCTCTGTTGCTGACGAGATCAGACTAGGAATGGAATATTATATTCCACATTCCAATCTCGTCAGTAGAGGGAGACGTAACCTCTGGTTCAATCGCGAGTGTGCCTCTGCTGTTGAAAACAAACAGCTAGCTTACCACGCTTGGATCGAGCTTCTAGGGATCCCAATACTAACCTACTGAAAACAGCCTATAATAATGCCACCAAGTTGTGTAAGAGGGCTTACATTAGAGCGGATGCTCAGCGCATTGCACAAGTGGGTCAGGAACTGCTAGCGCACCCTACGGGTAGCCGTTCTTTCTGGCGCCTGGCCAAAGCTGTGCAATCAAACTTCTGCCAACCCTCGCTGCCACCGCTGAGACATGCCGATGGCTCACTTGCTCATCAGCCGCAGGAGAAAGCCGACCTCCTGGCAAAACTCTTCGCGGCCCATTCCCGTATCGATGACTGTGGTGCACAACCTCCGACACTGTCCCATTGTGGCAGCACTATGCCCGATATCCGCATCAGACAGCGAGATGTGCGGGCGGAGCTACAGTCGATTGATATTCGAAAAGCAAGTGGACCAGACGGCATTCCTGCGATTGTACTTAAGAAGTGTGCAGCGGAGTTGACTCCGGTCCTGACGCGTCTATACCGTCTGTCGTTCTCTGCTGGTTGTGTGCCGAAATCTTGGAAAGAGGCCAATGTCCAGCCGGTTCCCAAAAAGGGAGATCGTTCTGATCCGGCTAACTATCGCCCTATAGCCGTCACTTCCATTTTGTGTAAACTCATGGAGAGGATACTTAACACCCAGCTGATCCGTTACCTGGAAGGTCACTCGTTGCTTAATGACCGTCAGTATGGGTTTCATCCTAAACGGTCAACAGGTGACCTTCTAGCGTTCCTTTTGCACAAATGGGGTGAATCTATCGATAAGCGCGGCGAGTCTGTGGCTATTAGTCTCGACATCGCCAAAGCTTTTGATAGAGTCTGGCACAAGGCTCTCCTTTCCAAGCTTCCGGCATACGGATTGCCCGCTCAGTTCTGTACGCGGATTGCCAGCTTCCTCCACGAGCGTCAAATTCGCGTTGTCGTTGACGGCTGCGCTTCGCGGTTCGTGGCAGTGAATGCTGGTGTTCCACAAGGCTCCGTTCTATCCCCAACATTGTTTCTTCTGCATATCAATGACAAGCTTTCTTTGGGAAGTATACATTGCTATGCAGACGACAGTACAGTGCATGGGGGATATCACGGAAGCTCAGGGGCTGCTCGTGGCAATATTGATAGGGAGAGGCAGAATCTTATCATTGAGCTCAACAAGACGCTGGACCTCATCTCCGAATGGGGTTCCAACAATATTGTCGAGTTCAATGCTAAGAAAACACAGGTGTGCGCGTTCTCGGCGAAAAGGTCACCTTTCCTCCCCCCTCCTTCTCTTCAGGGTACAACCCTTCACACACAGAGTAACATCACCTTGCTCGGAATGAACATTCGCTGCGATCTGAACCCCAGAGACTACATCGAATCCGTTATAACTGCTGCCTCACGGAAACTCGGTGTCCTAAACAAGGTGCGTAGGTATTTTGCGCCGGACCAACTATGCCTGTTGTATAAAACTCAGGTTAGGTCTTGCATGGAATATTGCTCGCACCTTTGGGACGGCTCCGCTCAGTACCTCCTCGGTGCTCTGGACAGATTGCAGCGTCGCGCTATTCGAATAATTGGCGATGTAGAGGCAACTAACACCCTCGAGCCTCTACAACTTCGTCGTGACATCGCCTCTCTTAGCGCCTTTTACCGAATGTTCCATGGGGAATGCTCTGAGGAGCTCTTTAACCTTATCCCTCCCTCTCCATTCCTTAACAGAAACACACGCAAGAAGGGCCTTCGGAGTCATCCTTACACTGTATCTTCCTTTTCACACCGTACCAAGAAATTGCAAGATTCCTTCTTCTGTCGTTCATCCCACACTTGGAATTCTCTACCTGCGCACGTGTTTCCTTCATCCTATAACATGGGTTCCTTCAAAAGAGGTGTGAAAAAGCATCTTTTAGGCTGGCAAGGGGCGGACAGGTAGGATAGTGGATGTCGTCCCTACTCTATCTGTCAACTCATTTGGGCCTCTTTCACCGCTTAACATCAGGCGGGAGGAGGTCATTTGCCGGGCCTTACAAAAAAAAAAAAAACGAAACCTCGCACATTTGGGACTCCAGGCTCCTAGACTATTTACCCAAACAAAGAATTTTCCGTTCTTTGAATTGAGGCTTCGACAAACTCTGAATCTTTGAAGAATGTATCGACAAACTATTGAATAGTAGCGATTTATATTGAAATAAAAAGATATATTTAGCCGAATTATCTGTTTATTATTTAGAACACACTCGGAAGCAATATCAATCGAAAGATATAAAACAAGACGAATGACAAATCAAATCTGTCAGTGGAGCATAGTCATTAAACATAGACAGTAATTCCTTTTTACTGGTTCCATCATTATAACTATGAAGATTATTTTGTATTAAAACCTTTCTATAATTCAACACGCTCCCCTCAAAATAATCTTCTAACCTAAAATCAAATATACAACACATTTGTACCAAAGCCTAGTATTCAACAAATATTCCTTCCGAGTGCTTGCCTGGGGAATACAATATGATCCAACATTTGTTGCAAGGATTAGGGAAACCAGGAAAACCTAATCAGATCATTTCATCTTAAATATTCAACAAAAATAACATTCTAACACTATATCACACTAACACAATAGCGTAACACATTATCTACATATTCTAAGCCCCTTTTCTTATTTGTTGAAAGGTAGAGGACGGTAACGACGTAGTCAACACGTCAGCCAGCTATTGACTGTAGAAATATATTTCAATTTAATAACATTTTACTCAACTTACTCTCTCGAGAAGTGATACTTGATGTAAATATGTTTATATGGTTAGTGGGGTTATTATTAGCAATGCCTATTCAGTCGTTATTGCTCTCATATAAAATGATGGGTTGTTCAATTTTCATTTGATACTTTGTGCTAGAGACTTTAGCCATAATGATTCTTTGACAGCCTCATACAAAGCCATGTATTCGGCTTGTGTAGATGAAACTGCCACTGTAGTTTGTCTTTTTGTGCACCAAGTTATTGTGCAACTGTCATATAATTGAAACAAGTAGCCAGTTGTACTTTTCCTGTCACTAATATCCTGACTACACAATCAGAGTCTACGTAGCCACTCAGGATCTTTTCATACTCACTTCTTTTGCAAGTTAATTTCAAAGACATGGTACCTTTAAGATATCTTAATACCATTTTAAGGCATTGCCACAACTATTGATTATTATTATTTGTATAGCGGCTTAAGATGTGAACGGAAGTACTAAAATCTGGGCGTGTGCAAAGCATCATATATATTAAACATCCTATGAGGTTTCGACAGGGAGCATCACATTTGGTTTCTGAATTTAGAGCCTCATAATTTAATTTGGCTTCAGTGTGAGTACGGATAGGATTACTTACACTCACTCATATTATAATTTAAAATTCATTGTATATAGGCACTTTGATCTAATGTAATTGTATCTGAATATTTTATTACTTTTATACCAAAGAAGAATTTTACCTCTTTTAGGTCAGTCATTTCAAATTTAGTCATCAAATATTCTTTAAAACTGAACATTGTTTGAATATTTGCACTGCACATGCTATAACGAGATTATCAACATATAAAACTACATATATATTTTTATTTACATCCCTTTTGTCAAAAATATAAATACATCTATCTACTGCAGAATTTTTAAAACCCTTTTCAAGTAAGGATTTTTCAAATACTTCAAACCAACATCTTGCAGCCTGTTTCAACCCTTTATTTAACTTAAATACTGTATTATTTTTAGTTACGATACCTTGAGGAACATTCATATATATTTCCTCTTTTAACTAAGATGCCATTTAAAAATTCAGTCTTTATATCCATGCGATAAATATGTAAATAATTTGATTCGCAAAACATATGATAAAACGGAAACTAAATATTCGAGCTATTGGCGTGAAAGTTTCATTGTAATATTTTTATTTTCTGGTCTCGGCACTAGAGTCCACGTGTTATTACTTTTGAGAGAGTTTAGTTCATCATTTACCCCTTTTTCCACTGAGCTCTATTATCTAGACACTTTATCTCATCAAAAGACCTTTGAAGTACCTTTGAAGAAACCGACTGAGCACTATACAAGTACTCTTCGTTCACAGATTTATACGATACGGATGGTCGACCTTTTATCCTTTCACTCCTCTTGGTTAAATGATTGATCAATTTAAGAAACTTGATCATTAACAGATAATGGATCTGAAATTCTATCAGAAGTCAGTGGTTTTATTACCTAATTTACGAATTTTAGAAACACTGCCTTGTTCATCAATATCCGATATTATTGATTTAGGTATGCTAGAACATTGAGACTTTAAAGGTACTGATTTCAGCCTTATCAGTTTCACCATGAGAGCATTCACCACTACTCCCATTAGGCTTCAACGATGGCCTGGTGTCAACAAAATTAGTCTCATCCTAAATAACGTCCCTGACAGTTTCAAATCTTTCACAATCTGTGTTCCATACTTTATAGCCATTTGGGTGATAACCTACCAGAATACACTTCCATGACTTTTCGTCAAATTTACCTTGACTTCTTTTGCTATGTACATACACAGTTGAACCAAACACCTGAAGTGTTTTTATATTAGATTTTCTATCATGCCACATTTCATATGGTGTTTTGGTTAGTTCTAAATCCCTTGTTGGAGTAATGCAGTCAAATGTAGTGCAGTTAATACTGCCTCGCCCCAAAAATATTTTTCTAACTTTCTACTGCTTAACATTGAACGAGCTTTTTCAGTAATAGTTCTAACCATACGTTCCGGAGCTTTTTCAGTAATAGTTCCAACCATACGTTCCGCTACACCATTTAACTATGGAGTTCGCGGTACTGTTAAGTGATAAGTGATACCTTTTTGTTTACTTTCATAAATCTTTAATATCACTAGACAAATATTCACCACCATTATCACTGTATAATTAGTATACTAATTTCGAATTGAACTTTGCCTCACCTTTCGCGACAAAGTCTTTAAACGCCGAGAATACATCTGATTTATAATGTAACAAATGTCTATATAGCCTGCCGCAGCGTATGGATGTGGTCTATGGTACTATAGGCTTTTTTAATTTATAGTACTTTCCTTGTTCTATACCTACTTCGATATTGTTTAGTTGTACTTGTACATCGAACCATAGTTTAACTAGTACCACTGATGGTACTAATAATACAACAATATCCATGTAGGGATACACCAATATTAATGATGGTACAGTTAGCTCCCATTCAAGCTTTACATTTACACTGCAGTGTCAAATGTATCTTACAAGAACTCATTACAGACACCGGGACAGGTGATAGTAAATAAATGTTTGTCAACAAGATAAATTATTAAATAATAAATTAATAAAAATATACACCACACAATAATGTGTAAATCGATCAACAAATAACACAAAATAATTTGCGTTGTCAATTGTTGAAGGAGTGACAGGGCCTGCTACATCAGAGTGTACAATAATACATACTTTTGTCCTTTTGTTTATTAAAAGGTAGCCGTCGCTGTTTTCCCTAAATACAAGCTTCACATAAAGTAGGCGAAACATTTTCAATTTCTTTTATATGACCAATCATTTTATGACCTTTTAATTCAAGAAATTTACTTTTACTTATATGGCCTAAACGTTGATGCCATATCACATATTCATTACTTTGACATGTTTGGGAAACTGATACGTTCATCTTTACAGGTAAATTAAAATCTACAATAATGAAATTTTGGTGAGATTTACCTTTCATGATGACTTTACCATCTTTAATGACGTGAACTCCATCTTGGGCAAAGATTACCGTCAGCCCCGCTTGCTGCATCCTGGCCACAGACAGCAGGTTGTACGGCACCTCTCGGCAGTACAGCACCTTCTCGAGTACTCCGGAAACGCCCATGTTGCTGGTGACCTTAATAGATCCACATTTCGTAGCTGAAATAAATTCACCCTTTTTAGTCACCGTAATTTTTATTAGCTCATTCAAATTTTGCCAACAAATGAAGATATCATCCCTGTTATGATCCGATGCGCCAGAGTCCAGTATAAATGATAATTTATTACGATCATTTTCTTGTTGGTACTGTCCAGTCATGAAAGCATATTCAGGAAAATCATCTGATGTTGATGTGGATGATTTATTCGTTTCAACAGCTTAAATAGTTCTGGTTTAAATTTTTGGTTATTTCTTTTATAATATTAACAGTCTTTCTTCACGTGTCCATTTCACCCACAATGATGACATTTTACAAATTGGTTTCTGTTCTGTATTTTTTATTATTTTGGCGAGTAGACGAAGGCATCCTTTTAACTTTATTCTATTGGGCCGGTTAATGTTTACATTTAGAATTTTGGAGCTTATGTCAGAATTTTCACTTTTAAGTTTAATTTCGTGATCTAATAATCTGATTTTAACGAGAGTAGTCCGGTTGTTTTTCTACCATGCATTACTTCGGGCTTGTGGAATCGGTTCGTCTATGTCTCTTAAAATTTCCATCTCACTCAATAGAGAACATATTCTAAATTTCCATATTATGCTGTATTTTTCACCATCGAATTCTTTTATATTTCTCATTTTTTAGTTTTGAAGAATCCATTGCTAACGAAATTTTTTTTTTTCAAATAATTGGCAATCTAACATTGTCTAACATGAAAATGAACACGTCACAAGAAAATTTTGAAATTTTGAATTTTGAAAAATTTCACGAATTCACAATATGAAAAACACGACCCTGGGCCCATAACCTATTGAATAGTAGCGATTTATATTGAAATAAAAAGATATATTTAGCCGAATTATCTGTTTATTATTTAGAACACACTCGGAAGCAATATCAATCGAAAGATATAAAACAAGACGAATGACAAATCAAATCTGTCAGTGGAGCATAGTCATTAAACATAGACAGTAATTCCTTTTTACTGGTTCCATCATTATAACTATGAAGATTATTTTGTATTAAAACCTTTCTATAATTCAACACAAACTACCACATATCTTTGTCAGTAAGCAGATTTTTGCTAGGTTGTTTCGTTTTCGAGATCCAGGTGGCCCGGCTGGGGTAACGTTTCTCCAGCCGGGCCACACATATCTCGGAAATGCGCATGTCTCAAACTGTGGAATTTATTCGACAAACTCCGACAAACTACCGCTTCACTATTCCAGCAAACAGTTTTTCTCTACGTCGCTTTGTTTTCGAGATCCAGCTTGCTCAGTTGCAGCAACTTTGCTGCAGGTAAGCTCTGAAATGGTGGATCGACAAACTCTGAAACTTGTCCGACAAACTGACAAACTGCCGCCTATCTATATCAGCAAACAGATTTTCACTAGGTCGTTTCGTTTTCGAGATCTGTGTGGCCCGGCTGGGGTAACGTATCCCCAGCCGGGCCACACAGATCTCTGAAACGCGCAGGCGACAAACTCTGAAACTTGCCGACAAACTCTAGACATTATAGCGACCTACTCAAACAATCTATTTTTCACACTTGCTGGGGTCAGCCATACGTGAGATTCGGAGCAAAACTGCAACCCCCACAAGAACCACAGAGGCGCGTTCAGAGCCTCTTTTTTTCATTTTTTTTTGGAATGGGGAAAATGCTTTTGCGCATCCCTCGTGGTCGAGCCAAACCACGAGGGTATGTGGGACTCCCCGAATCGTTTCGACCCAGGCCTACCCACTAAAAACCCCCCAGCGTCAGTCCGTCACGAGACAGGGGGAAGGGGACAACAGTGAGGCCTTATTCCCACTGACCCCCTGTCCGTGGATGATCCGATGTCGGACTCGCGATACGCCTGTGAAGGCGCGTGGCTCTGCTGCTTTGTCAGCGGCCCTGATGGTGTGCACCGCTCTTCACCCCGATATCCCGGCATCGGGTGCCTTGGGGCGTTCAGAGCCTCTGGGTGTAGTTGTCCGGTTGTTTTTTAACTCGCTCAGAGGCGTTGAACGGATTGCAGCAACCAAATCTTTTATCTCCCTCTTTCAAATGATTTTTATTTTTCTCTCTTTCTAGTAGATGACATTATAGAATATGGCCGCCAATATCATCCAATCACGTAAGAGTATTTCAGTAATAAACGTCAGAGCGTTTTACCAACCATCAAATTAGGTTCCACTTCCTACATGTATTTCTTGTTTATTAATGTATCCAAATAAATTTTTTGACATGTTATCTGCATTCCTAAAACACAACAATATCAAGATAATTATAGTTATGCTGTATGTATTTATATCTTCCTAATATTATAATATATTCCTAATCTCTTACCTACACAATCCTTTACTGATCCTTATTCCCATTCGCGTTCCGTTCCGTTCCTTGAATAATATAACCATTTCCCAACCTTTTACCTGACACTGGCATATAGAAAAACTTCTCTTTTGCCATTATAAAAAAAAAACCATCAAATTCGATGGTTGTTGTAACTCGCGCCGACACTCTGGTCTTGAACGGGCCGGTTGTTTCACCCGGTTGTCACGCTCGAAGGCATTGAACGGGGTTAGAGCGAAAAGTTGTACTTCGCGCGAAGGCTCTGAACGCGCCTCTGTACAACATTGTCAACTTGCGACATCACGGTACCCAGTAATTTCACTGCCATATTTTACCCTTGAAACCGGAACACAGCAATGCAAGCACTGCTGCTTTGCGGCAGAAATAGGTAAGACGGAGGTACTCAAGCAGATGACTCGGTCGGTACAGTCTCCCTCTGGTAATATTTGTGTAAAGAGTATTATTTGAATCGTTCCGATTCACGATTCAAATACATGCTTCATTACCTAAACAATTATTTTTCAGAATTAGGTACTTATAAATAATTATAATTAACTGGACTGATATTCTATTTAATGTGGAATTAATTACTTAGGTATTGCGATTTTTTATAAAAATAACATAAAGAGATATGATATTTTACGGTTTCCCCTTATTTTCCTGGGATCCCATTATCAGATTCTGTCTTGGTACCAATGAGACCACGTCCGGAGTGTTCCCTTTCGAATATAAAGAATTTTTTTTTTCTTTAATTTGACAGTCGCTTCGTAATTGGGGGAGTATTCGCGTAACAAACATAAAAACTTACTACAGTCACTGTCGAATTGAGAACTTACCTATTTTATGAAGTCGGTTAAAAAAATAAAATCGGTCGAACACAGCCTCCTTCCGCCTTTCACCGCCTTTCTCTACGAGTAGAAAAACAACACAAAAGCTCCCATTAGCTGAGAAACGGAAACGGAAAATGTCACCTACCATAGATTATTCCACCATAAATCGAATACATTTTAGTCTATGGAAACACCCTAGGGACCTGTGTTGTTAATCTTTTCTTTGAAATCGATTTAATAAAATAAATTGAAATAATACGATGCGATCTTTTATTGAACTTTCTAAGTAAATAAAAGAAAAAACGCTGAATGAAAAATAATTCTCAAATGTACTGCTAATAATATTTTTGTAAAAATTTTATGTTACCGTCTAAAGTAAAAACATTAAATAACAATGCCCAAAACCATACAGATTTCTATCAACCCAATAGCTATTTACTTGGGCAACCCACAACCTACTTAGCTTGTGAAAATAAAAAAATCTGATTTATTTTGTTCACACTCCGCAGTTTGTGCAAAGTTTAAGAGCAAAACATGGTAAAAATTTGCAAAGTGCAAGGAGTTTCGGTCATTTTCACTAGGAAATATACAATTAAAAAATTCTTCTTTTATTATTACAAGTACACTGTTATTGTAGTAGGTATGTTTTACCCGATAAGAGGCACACTTGCCCCTTGTGCCCCTCACAGAAATAAATTTTAGATCCTCCCTTAAGACACGCGATGAGAGAGAGGCATCATCAAACAGTTGGTGCGTAGATTAATATTACACTGATGATTAACGCTGTACATCTTACCCCCCTATTCACATGTTGGAGCGCGGATTCGATTTTGATTCGGAAAGTTACGTCCCGTCTCAGTCTAATGTGCTGCAACAAAAAGTGACAAGTATTAGTGATTCCGTGATTCGATTGATTTCCGATTGTTCTGATTAAGGGGACGAATTGCGTTGCAGCAAGAGTCGTTATTTAGTTAAATGACTTGCGGAGTGACGCTTTCGATACTTTTATGTACGCCGTAGCTTTGTTAAGGCTTAGTTTTGATAAAACAAACTTATTGAAAACATCTTTATGCAACCTACATACATTTGCGAAGAAATTCAAAGGTGTATGTGAAGTCGACCAATACGCACTGTGCCAACGTGGTTGACTTAGGTCTAAACACCCTAACTTAGCTAACTTAGGGTAAGCTCGAGCCCCTCGGTGGGAACGTATAGGAGTAGAAGCTGTTATAATGATTGAAATGGAGATAAAAATAGTACCTACTTACAGAAACGTATACCTCTGTAAGTCTCTATTGTATCTCTGATTGCGCGTTTAGACGCAAACACAAGCGTGTAAGCGGGCTGTTTGGCTTGGGTTGCGTGAGGTTGTGATAGCTTGTTGCCGACCCGAATCGGTGTCAGTTTTTTAACACAGATCAAAGGAAGCGCGTGGAAAACACTGACGCACTCGCTAGCGTGTAAATGGCATTTGAGCGTTTGTGAAGGATTGTAGTTTGTGAGCGATTGCCAAGTTCTCGCAGGCGTGTAAACATATTATTATAGCATGAAGGGTGATAAATCAGCCTTTTTGCTGCTTGTGCTAGTTTGTTCTGTTTATTGTACTCTATTCTACTCTATGCCATTCTTTTATTTATTATTAAAAAAAAACATTTTTCAAATAGCACAATTAATTGATTTGTCTGGCTCGAATTTGTTCGATGTAATTTAGTCTATTTTATTTTATTTTTATTTATGATCTGATGATCTGGTCATTCGAAATAATTAGTACCACTAATTTGCAAATTCGACTTGAATATTAGTAGTATACTAATGTTAGTATTCGAACGACGGCTACTAATATTAGTAACTACTTTTAATTCGATCTCCACTCTTGTTAGTTGTGAATGAATACTTAAGTCAATTCAATTCATTCGGCAAATCGTTGCGCTATAGCGCCCATTCTTGAATGAATCAACCAGTCGTTCTATTTTAGTCGAATACATCATTCAAAAGTCTATCGTGTTTGAGAGTGAGTACAAAGTGAAGTGAAAATTATTTATTTATATGATTATAGACGAACAGCTTATAGGTAAGCTTATAGGTGATGTGTCTATTTCAGGCACTGTTGAAATTTCTTTAATTATCACTTCACATTTCACTGAATGTTCATGCACTAACTATAAATGTTTAAGAGTCACATTATTTGTGCGTAGCCAATTATCCAGTCTATTTTTAAAAGAATTTATAGATGTGTCAGACACTACTTCCTCAGCCAATCTATTCCAATTGTGAACCACTCGGTTACTTAAAAAGTAATGTGCAGTGTTGGTTTTGGCGAGTTCACGGTTTATTTGGTTGTGGTGGCCTCGTGTTGGTTTTAAGTTCGTCTTTAAATTATATATTTTTTGTATGTCAGGCAAGTTGTAATCGGTTGTCAGGATTTTGTATGTTTCGCTAGGGTCGCCACGGAGACGTCTTTCTTCCAGTGTAGTGAGGCGCAGTGCGCGAAGTCTTTCTTCATAGGACATTCGACGTAGGGCTTGGTCGCTCTTTGTTGAACACTCTCCAGCAGATCAAATCTTTTTGGAAGTATGGACTCCATATTTGGAAGCCATACTCAAGTACAGGGCGTATTTGTGTTTTATAGATCTTTATAAATTAATTAACCTAAAAATAAAATTTTGCAGTTTCTTTTTGTTAGTGTTTATATTTTTGTTTACTTCAGATGCACGTAGAATATGATTTATTTGCTACTCAACTACTTACCACTATTACTGTGTTCTAATTAGTAAATATCATAACTAAAATGCACGCTTGATGTATGTACCTATGTGCCAATATCAAATTAGTTACTAATTTCATTTATCATTCGAATGATTTATACAGTCGAATGATTCGAATGGAATCATTCATAGTCGCGCACCACTACACTGCAATCCCATCCCATCTCTAGACGTCGTTACGTCAAAATCTATGTTGCAAGATTGCGAGAAGCTTGCGAGCTTTTCATTATAATAGAGCCCAATTGAAGTAGGTAATTCCTAAAAATATTGTCTAAGGAAGATGTTACAGTGATTTCAATTGCAATAACTTACAAGTTGTGTAGAGTTTAACTATAAAAGTTCAACGGATTAAAATATATTACCGGCAAGATGTCGAAATGGTGAGTCATAGTTTTTGTAATAATTGTTTACAATCGTAATTGTTATAAACAACAAAATGTTGTGGTTTATTTTGTAAAAATATTTATAGACTTGAATAAAATGAACATTGGCTTATAAGAGAAACTTGAAAACTACCTGAACTTGAAACCTAGTATTGTATAAAATAACTTTCAGGCAATCCGAGAGAAGTATTCATGAAATGCTGAAAGATACTCCACCAATCAGAGAATCCAGTGACTCAATAACATCTGGAACTGAAGCCAAATTCCCGACATCTCGGTCTATGCCATTTCCACCTGCTTATGGTAACTTTATTTTTTTTTCTTTACTTTTATCATAAAAAAATAGGTATTAAACATTCAGTGTCAATATTAAAAGTTTAAGCTAACAATACATTTGTTGTCATTGATTGTATTTTTAGCTTGTCTTATGAATTCTTGCATAATTAATTTTTTAATTATAAGTTGTGACAACTACGCTAATATTATATAAAGTTTGTAAAATTGTTTGTAGGAATTAATTTCTGGAACTACCTAATGAACCGATTTTGAAAATTCTAAACTCAATTCACCAATAGAAAGCTACATATTCCTGAACGACATAGACTAATTGAATGTGGTTAACAATATTTTCTAATGTGAAATATAAATATACAAGTAAAAATGTTTAGCACCCAGTGGGTCAGCTAGTTATTGTAATATGCTTGCATTATTATTTTTTGTTCTCATTGTTGTAATTCATAAATAATAAATCTTAAACTATTTATTGAAATGTACAAGTTTTATATTAAAAACTTCTTACATTGCTCCAATTTGCCCAAGTAAATAGCTATCATGGTAAGAAATATAAATTTTTATTCCAAAGGAAAAATAAAGTCTTAAACTCTTTTACAGCACCACCAGATGTATCTCAGAATGGGGCTGCTGGGACAAGCACATTGCTTCGCGCTGGCTCTACCAAACTTGAGTCTATCCGAAACTGGGGTGTCTCTACTTACAAGTGCACCAAACAAATCTTATATGAGAAACTTGGCAAGAGTTCGAGGACAGTAGATACTGGTGAAGTATCAATTATTTCAAATGCTTTGTTAACTATCTTACTGCTTTTGTTTTTGTCTTTTCTTAATGCAGGGGTCGAAACTAGTCAGTAAAATCAGTAAAAGTCAGTTTTTTTGAGCATGGTCAGTAAATGTCAGTTTTTTGAGAAAATGGTCAGTTTTTCAGTTTTTTGAGATCAACACACATATTGCCCCATAAATTTTTTTGGAACCTTATTAATATTTTACTGATACAATTTTGTCTGTCTCTATGTACCTGTGTCGTTCCTATATCCGCCTACCTTCTTCAATCTAGATTTTGCTTAAGTAATATCTCATAATATATTGTGTCAACAAAAACCAAATTTTAGTAATTTCTCATTTTCTTAGCCGGGCCCAGTGATGGTTTGAGGGCAACACACAACTGATGCTCTATTATGATGTCTTGTGGCAACTTAATATTGTAGCATCATTATTTCGAGGAAAATTAGTCAAATCCTACTATTTTTTCTCGAAATAAACACATATTAATAATAAAAAAACTGTTAATTATTTGTAAACTTTTTAACAATAAAAAGGTGATGCTGGTTGGCTATGGGGATGGTGGAGGCCAATAATTGTAAAAGTATTTTTTCAATTCCACATAAATCTTTCATTTTAAGAGGATTGTGAAGCTGTAAATTTTCATACAAAAAGCGATAACGCTTTTCTCCCTCTTTAAATAGTCCAATTTTCATAATTTTTGGAAATGTTGTAGATATAATGAAGATATATGTTTGTACGTTTCGATTTTGAAAATATGTTGCTCAGAATATAAATTATTAGCATCTAAATATCCATATTTTAGATTTAAAAACTACCTCGAGCATTTTTATCTTTTTTGACTAAATTATACTGAATTACAAAAAAAGCAATACGTACAAACATAGATTAAGGTATACTGAATCTAATGAGATCAAAGGTGTCTAATTTTGGAAAGGTTTAGGGGGGTAAAACAGTTATCGCCCTAAACAATATATCAATAAGAAATGTAGGCACTTGCCTCGGACTTTCAACTCTAAGCGGTGTGCAACAAACTGCATTTTTGCAAGTGCATACTCGAGCCATGAATTGGCTCTTCACAGTCCTCTTAAGTTAGTTCAGATGGTCAGTAAAAGTCAGTTTTTTAAGATTTCTGGTCAGTAAAATCAGTATTTTTGAACACTGAACCTGTTTCGACCCCTGTTAATGTGAGTAATAATGTTTTTGTGGGTATTAGAATCCTGCAGGATGGTTGTGGGCTTATAAGAATGTCACTCACTCACTTATGTCACAAGTTGGCAACATACACTGGATTATTTTAGAGTAGGGGTGGCCAAACAATTGATTTTGATTGAACCACCACTTATTATTTTTGAAACAGTTTTCTTATTCTTTCTTTCAGCAGTAGCTCTCATTGGATTTGGACATTTAGCATGTAATTTTAGTATTCATATGGGACTTCTGTCAATTTCTAGAGCTGGAAGCGCAAATCGAAATGCTCAGAGAGACCCAACGCAAGTACAACGGTATCCTGCGGCTGAGCTCCGCATTAACTGCACAGCTTACAGCCGCTGGCCACACGCAGAGAGCTCTCGGTGAAGCTTTCGCGGAGTTGGCACAAAAATCACCAGAACTACAGAATCAGTGAGTTTGTTTTAAAATCTCTCTTAAACCAGTGGGTAATTTAAGCTTTATTTATCCTTTTGTTTGTTTTGTTTTTATCCTTGTCTACCACAAAGGCTTGATTGACTCCGAGGTGGTTAGGGCCTCCACCCTCGATCCCCAATTTCGATAACCACCCAACCTCTGTTCCATAAACAACTGTCAGACACTGTCTATTTTAATCCCATTCCAACAAAACGGAATATCAATGTTAATTTTATCTCAAACTATACACCCAAATTATAATTAAAGAACAAATAATTGACAAGGTTATTACGCCACTATTTTGTGAAGAACTATGAAATAGAGATTATGACAGGGTATGAAGAGAACAAATTACGTACACTGTCCATTCGATAAATTAAAATATATTAGACATGTATTTTTTTTCTTAAAAAAAACGAAAATATCTACGGAGATAAATCTGTTTTATGTTAAGGAGTAGGACGGAGGCTTGCTACCTCAAATAGAAAGAAAGAAAGAAAATGGTTTATTGGACATGTAAATCAACTCAGTACTAAATTTACACAGACATGACACACATTGAAATATATTTAAAATCAATGTATCCTCTATCGGTTTTGATTATGTAAAAAAAATAAAAATATGTATGCAGAATTTTATAATGATCTACAGGTGTACGAGTATATTTGAAATATTTTAGGTGGCAATTCTATTATGGAATGTGTGGATGTTTGTTTCCTCAATAATTAAAAGTGTCATTCCCCAGGTTCTTATACAACGCAGACACCCAGCGCTCATTGACGCGGAATGGCGAAACTTTACTGGCAGCCCTCCATTTCTTCAACAACTCTCTGAACACACTGACCAATAAGACCATTGAAGACACTTTGCTTACCATAAGGCAGTATGAGGCGGCCAGGTAAGCTATATTTTTCCATAGATGATCAAGGGCCGTACACTAGTGGATCCAGGAAGGAGACTAGGAGCTCAAACCCTGAAAGCATAAGCGTAGGTATAACTTTTCGATGGGGGGGGGGATCCAGATTAAAACCTCAATTTGCATAGTGTATACTGATACTTGGAAGCAAACGTTCATTCTATCTAGTGTATGTTGATTTTCAATGGGGGGTGTCCCCCCCCCCCCTTACCTACGCCAATGCCTGAAAGTCATAATATAAGTGATTCTTTGTGTGTACTTGTACTCCCAATTGACAAACTTGAATACTCAAGCACCTTTGAAATGAAAATTTCTGGATCCACCTCTGGTATCTAAATGGAGTTCTAAACGTAATTTACGCCACCGATGTACGATCGCGCTATGCTGTAACAACAAAAAATTGTGACATGAATAGTGTGATTGTATATTTTTGTATGACAGCATAATGCGGCCAATGATGCACTAAACGTGGCCTTGCCAGTCTTAAACCTTGAGCTCATTGTTCACACCACATCATACCAAATGTAATTCAGCATTATTTAAACATAGAGACATGACTTGAACCCTGAAATTTTCATTAATATTAACACTCCCAATCTTTTAAGGGTGGAGTATGACGCGTATCGCAGCGAGCTAGAGGCGAGTGGTGGGAACCCACCAGAACTGCTGCTAGCCAACATAGAGAGGCACAGGCGCCATTACGAGCGGCTGCGCGACGACTCCGCCGTCAAGCTGAAGCTCTTGCACGAGAATAGGGTGAGGAATCAGTAGAGGGTCTCACAAACAAGCTTGCATCCTGGTGATCCAGCCACCTTTGTGAAGTCTCAAACCTTCAACCGCTGGGCCCGTTCCGAGGAGTTCGGTTGGAGGACTGATGGCTAACTTCACCAACCTTGTCTTAGCTTAGGATACTCTTAGCTGGCATGCTGTCACATTCTTACCATTAAAGACAAAAAGTAACAGCATAAGTCTTAGGAGTTTCCTAAGCTAAGGTTGGTGTAATTGGCCATGACTCTTCATTCTTTTTCACACAAGCAGGCTGCCCACCTGATGGTAAGAGACTACAGTTGCCTAATAGTGCATGTAGTTTCTGCAAGATTTGCATACCTATATACAAATTTCACAGTTCACATCGCCAACTTGTGACATAAGATGTCAAGTCATAGTATCCAGTAAGTACTGCAAGTTCTCTGCCTGCCCATTAAAACGGAACACAGCAATGCAAGCACCACTGCTTGACGGCAGAAAATAGTAAGATAGTGATAGGAGTCTCCCTCTTGTAACTTCTGGTCCCTTGCTGATGCTGAATTGGCCCTCCAAGGGGGTGGAGAGGTTCTTAGAAGGCTGGGTAGTCGAGACGTCACAAGCAACTAGGCCACCAAGGTCTCATCCACCCCGAGCGAAATTTCAACTGTATTGGTCTGTTTAGCATACCAAAGTAGACCTTATTCGTTTATTACTACGTATTAATATCCAATGTAGTAATCTTTCCTTTAGATTTCGTGAAAATTACCTATTTCAAATAAAGCAAACTTAATTTGCGACTACATTTTCTTTATTTTTTTTATAAATACTTAATATGTATTATTAATTACGAAAATAATTTTTTTTGGTTTATTTACGAAGACATTTCCTTTTTTGTTTTGTTGCATATCTTGCAAATTTAAAACTCTGTGGGCGTGTGCCTGCGGGTACGATAGCCGTCGCGCCGCTCCGATAGGAGATAAAGGCGATAGAGTTAAATTAATTAAAAAAGCGGCGTGGTAGAATTTTTTTTTAAATAAAATCCGACCTATGTTTTTTATTTGTGGTATCGATTCTATTCTCGATTCTGAACAAACTCATTTCTGGTTTTGCGCAAATTCATCAACACGTTGTATACCTACTCGAAAAGTTTGTTGCAACCCCCTAATGCTCCCGTTTGCAGGTGAAAGTGATGAACAAACAGCTTTTGCTGTTCCACAACGCGGTATCGGCGTACTTCAGCGGCAATAACGTGGCGCTAGAGGCGGCGGTCCGCCATTTCAACATTCACACGCACAACACTGCACCAACTGCGCCCGCGCAGCCGGCGAGGCCTACTTAAGTACCGCTTGCATTCCATATCCCTAACCGCGTTTAGGGGTCAAAACACAAAACTGCGAGTAAGCAACGCAGAGAAATGCGACGCGAATTGTCACGAATTGTCTCTTTCCTGAGAGATGGAATTTTATTTTTTGAAATATTCTTCGATTCGGGTGAACATTTGTTCGATAATCGTCAACCGTCATTATCATCATCCCACCCATAATATGCCCAACGCTAGGCCTCCAGAATTTGGACTGTCTCTCATCATGCTGGCCACGTGCAAACTGATGGAGATGTAGCTTTTGTAAACTGAGCAGTAACATCTAAGAGTTGCTCACTGCTGCTGCTGCATTGATAACGTCGCAGCAAAGTACAGTGCTAATCAGTTCATAAGTTCTTGCGATGTTTCGTGCGAGTTTGTAGATTCATGCTATGCGACGTCGCATCGCGGTTTTGTGTTTGGAACCCTAATTTGAAATTCCATCGGTAAACAATATACAGGGTTACGTTTTTATCACCCCTAAAAATTGTAGGGTAACTCTGTAGAAGGTAGGTATTACGACTCGTATCCATAAAAAACATGTGGTTACATTTTTATAATTTTATCCGCCAATAACATTAAATTATACACATTGTTCTTGTTAACTACAAGATAAGGTATGATTATGAATGAATAAAGTATTACAAACGGGCTTAGGGAAATGTGACAACTTCGCATTATTAATTCAAGCAAGATCAATCTACAACTCGTTTGAAATAAGAGTTATTATTGCACTATACACTACAATAGCGATAGACAGAGATAGTCGGCGCCGGCGGCGGCGGTTTGTTGCTTGCTGTCACCTGTCGAATTTTAGTTTCAAAGCAAAGTTAGTACAAATCTCGGGAATACACAGACCTTACTCCGGTAGACCGTAGACACTTACTTGTGGAGTGTAATTGAGTGTTTGGTGTACCCAAGTGAGCCTACAAACGTGAAGCTTGAAACGACGTATCAAAACTGCATTTCGGTACGTTAAATACCAACTGATGTGTTGTTATGGTCATGTGGTGTGTCAAACAGAACAGTTTTAAACGTGCACGACTATGTATGAGTCAAGGAGGACTTGTCTTAGACTTGGAAGTCTTTTATTATCTATATAAATAAATAAAATTGAAGTGTCTGTTTGAAATGTCAAAATAACAAGTTTTTACTAAATGGGTATGAATATATATCGGGTACCAATAACAAAAACACAATTTAATTTTTTTTTGTCTGTCTGTCTGTATGTCTGTTTGTTCCCGCTAATCTCCGGAACGGCTGGATCGATTTTGACGGGACTTTCACTAATAGATAGCTAATTATATACGGTATAACATAGGCTACTTTTTATCAACCTTAACAAAAGTTACTATTTCACGCGGACGAAGTCGCGGGCACAGCTAGTTAGAAATAAAGTTGATTTAAATTATTTCTCAGGTAGGTATTTAAGTTGATTCCATTTTTTAACTACGCCAAAACAAACTACTATAACAGTAATACCTACCTAGTACTGTTTGTTTTCTTTGAGAACTTCTTTGAGTTTCTTGTTTTGCCGGTCCTAAGCCCGTAAAGTAGGTGGAAGGTGAAATTGTCATCAACTCAATGACGACTTTGAATCGGCGACGTTGCCAGTTCGCGTTCATTCAGTGTTTTGCCTACAAACTCACTCAGTGTCCATATCAGTGCAGTATTTTTTGGCTATTTAAAAAAAATAATATCTAATTATACCGGGTGTAACGGAATACCGCAATAATATTTAAGGTTGTTGATTAACAAAAAAAAATGTTTTATGACTATTCTTTGTATTTTTATTATATGCCTACTTTCGATTTAATACGCTTAACAGCTAAGCATATTAAATCGAAAGTAGGCATATAATAAAAATACAAAGAATAGTCATAAACAATTTTTTTGTAAATCGACAACCATAAAATATTATTTCGGTATTCCGTTACACCCGGTATAGGTGAGTAAATTTTATTATTAATATTTAAATAATTCTACTGCCGTATCTGAAGCAACCCTTAAATTATCCGGGGTGATGAAAAAGTAACCGTGTATACACGGTTATTTTTTTATCACCCTGGAAAATTTTAGGGACGGTTCAGGACACATCAATTATTATAAAAAAAAATGAAAAAATTAAAAAATCTAGAAATACTGCTCTCAACTAGTGCAGCATTTTTTGTATTTTTTTGGAATTTAATAAAAAATTAAGTGAGTTATTTTTTTTATTCATATTTAAATCATTCTATTACCATGTCGTGAAGCGTTCCTTAAATTTTCCAGGGTGATAAAAAAATAACCGTGTATACAGTACCATACACAGGAAGTTGTCCTATAGTATTCATTGGTAATGTTGGTAACACATCCGATATGTTTACAACCTTAGCAAAGTGATATTCTGTATATATGCTGTAGCCAATTAGCCACTATAACCGCTTTACATTATTATTATTAATAAATATGATGTTATTCCAATTCTCATACACCAGAATATAAAATGTGCATATTAATTATTACCTATAATTATTCACAGAAGAAAAAATAGTGATCAATTATAATTTCCTCGTATATGTCCCTTCCTTATAGATAGATTTATTGCAATAAGCTTAGTAAACATATTTGCACTGGCCAAACTACAGATAATAATTAGAAGAAACAAAGACATTATAAATTTAACAGTATTATTTAACGTTTATTTCTCTTTTAACTCGTATTTCAGTCACATATATTTCAAAAATGCAATATTGTTCTAATAATAAAGAGAAATCAATTGTATGTATTTAAAATGTTAATGTTGTAACGTAACCAAAGATTATAATGTTTTATTTCGTAAGGCAGTTTTGTTTGCTATTTATTTTTATTTGTAATACCTACTGCTTTTTGGGATTACATGATAATTTCCAAGACTGATTCAGTGAGAGCATTATGGTTATGACGCAATGCTATAATGCTCTATACATTGTAAAGCCGCATATTCACTGCAAAAAAATCCGGCAACGTGCATCATTAAAGATATCAGGCGATATAGTAGAAAGCCAAAAGACAGTCATGATTGAGAGACTGCTAAATAACTATGAAATGTGATGATTTAATATGTATAGGATTGTACAGCCGGATTCAAAAGTAAATAAGCATTTTTAGCAGATTTAGTACCATGTCACATCAACTATTCCTTTTATTTAGTATTGTTTCATCTCCTATATTGCATTGTTAATAGTTGGTGTGACATGGTACTAAAATGTTTATCTACTTTTGAAGCCAGCTGTACATTGTCACAATTTTCATTTACAATTCGGAATCTCTATGTTTTGTTTCCTATTGGAAGCTAGGAATAGAAAAATATAAAAACAAATAGTAGGTAAACAATGTTATTGCTCTATGTTGGCATATCCTATACCAATTACACATTAGTAAAAATGTGTTATTTACCATAAATATATACTATTTGTACTTAAATAGATTGTTACATTCTGTAATAATTATATTCCTATATTTTTATAGATTCCTATATTGTGTGATAGATAATAGTAAAAATGTTAATTTATTTTTGTGATACTTTCCTATTTTTAGTTTATAAGTTAATCTTAAATAAAGTTAGTCCTTATTTTTACAAATTTTGGTTCGGCAAAAACTAGCAAATGCCAGTTATTTTTTCTACTATTCATACTTCTTTAATTCAAAGGCTTGGAGGCTACAAAGTTCCGTCAATATTTCTATGTGTTATTTCTATATCTCTATTATGTAAAATAAATATATTTTTTTCTGTTAACATCCACACAGAAAAAAGTTATCAGAAAATAAATAAATAAAGAGGTATTTTGTAAAATAAAATGTGTTGAGGCAAAATCTTTAAATCGTATTTCTGGTTCTTATCTTGGTCTAGATAAAGATATGAAGAAACATATATCTGACTATAAGATCGGTAAGATCTTTCAGTGACCAATGGCATTATAGAACTAATGTTTGCTAAGTATAGACTTAACTGGTTTCAGTTTCTGTGATACCAGTTGAATATGGACTTTACCCCTTTTACAGTGGACATTGTTTAATTAATTATTTCAGATTATTAGATAGTTTTCGATTAGGATGTTAAAATCGTGTCTCAAATTGTGTCTATTATTTATTGATTGTATGTATATCGCTTGTTGTACTTTAATGTAGTTATATATAACTTGCTACAATTGTTTTATTTATCCGTCTCATTGTTCTGTAGGCTTGTTGTCCGTCCTTAATTTGAACAATAGATGATAGAGAATTTATAATTAAGTAAATCGTTTCATTACTTACTTTATTATGAGCTTAAATAAAATCAAATTTTATTTTTTTCCTGTAACACAGCTTTTTCATACCCTCCTTTTAATACACTAGGATTTTATAGAAAAAGATCCATTCGTTGAAGTGTGATGAATGTGAGGCTTTGTATAATAAATAACTTAAATATATCTCTACTTATTTAGAAGTATGTGTATAGGCACTGAACCTGCTTAAAATATTAAAAAATCAAAACATTCACTTATACAGAGTTGTTTTTTTATCACCCCGTAAAATTTAAGGGGCGCTTCAGAACATTTCCATCATTATATAAAAAATAATAAAATTTAATATGAAATTTAAAAAACTAAAAAAATAAAAAATGTAAAAATACTGCTCTCAAGTAGTGCAGTATTTTTTGGATATTTTAGAAAATTAATATAAAATTAAGTAGGTGTTATTTTTTTTTTGTTAATATTAATAAGCATTCTACTGCCATGTCGTGAAGCGTCCCTTAAATTTTCCTGGGTGATAAAAAAGTAATCCTGTATAACTTTGTATTGAATTAAGCCATAGGCTTACATATTAGTGTAAAAATGTTTCAACACCATCTGGATGTGTTGTTATACTAGAATTATTGACAATATTGTAGTGTAAAGTGCAGTGTGTCGATTTTGATTAGGCAGGCAGGCAAAATTATAAATAGCTATAACAACCTACAAATTTAAGAAATGCAAAATGGCTTTTAATTGGACACTGTGAAGATTGCAACAACATGTGCAGGTTCACAAAAAAATATTCTCCTAATCAGAATTGTTACACTGAAGTTTTCTAAATAGCTAGTCAAAATAATTATTCATGTACCTACACCATAACTGGTTTAGCTAATATGATATAGTATTTATGTTACAAATATGACACATGGCTATGTCAACAGTGTGATTATTACTTATCAATATATTTTTAAAGAGTGTAATATAGATCACTTATAACTTTTCATTTGTTTTCTTTACTCATAGCAATAAGGAATCATTGTGCACTTCACTTTTATATGTAGGTACTCAGTCTACCATGAATTTAACTAAATGAGAAAGTTGTATATTAAAGTCTATCCACACATATCAGGGCCGTGCCCGGGACGTAATTGGGGCACCGGTGATCTGTGTCACGTCAGGGTCACCGACTTCAATCTGTACCTAAGCACTATTTACGGGAAAAAATATGCATTATGTATTACTTTGCTTAATACGGAAGAGATGCATACCGCTTCTATTATAATAAGTCGTCATTCATTTTTTCCCATAAAACCCGGACGTGGTCATCACGGTGTCGGCTCGGGCACTGAAGCTCCGTCGCCGGCCCGGACACGGACGTGTGTGAATGAGTTAATATAAAAAGTACACAATGATATTTTTTCAAGCCACTGACGGAACACGTCCCGCCCACGTCCCGGGCACGGCACGGAAATGTGAGGATTGAGCTTTAGACTCATGCCTCAAGGTCTATTCTGAATCTAAATCATTATAGATAACAAGCAAAAAAAATACAATTATCTACATAATAACAATGGGTAGTATCTGCAAAGTATCCCATTTATATATAAATCCCATTCCTATTAAAAAATATTCATTGCACAGCAAAATAGTTACTTACCTCAAACTATTATTATTTTTAGCAACAATTATTTGTAATCATAGCTTTAATTCAAAAGTGGATCTTTTTACGAATATCTAATAATTAGTGCACAATAAACATTACATTTATGTATATATTTTTAAATTAGGGGCATGTTATAGCGTTTCAATAAAACTGTTTTTGTCACTTATACGCTTTGCATGGTGCAATTTCAATAGTGACAAATGTGTATCTATCGGTTAACCAACAATAAATGTCTCAAAAAGCGAATTTTATCGAAGCGTTACTGACCGCTAGCTTAATAAGGCCCTAGCTTCTATTTTTGTATCTCATAGGGCAGTTGGTCTAAGTGAAACATCAGCTTTGTCCTATTACGACTTCACAGAATTAGGGTTTAGAAGTTGTTACTTATAAAAAATAACTATTTGCTCTAATCAAGTTTAATAGGTAGAATTCGGTTTTGGCATGTGCTCCACAGTTTTAGCCTAGCAATTTCAGTTTAATTCACCTAAATTTAACTTCTTTATTAGATTCATACCTAAACCTAGTGTATTCTCCTACTTTCTAGGTACTTTTGTCAAAATTTATTTCTCTTTTGTATTTTTATACCAATTACATGTCTAAAAAATAAATCCAATGTGCAATCAGTAAGTATATTTGATATCAAAATCATATTTTTGTACATCAAACAACTTTTTTGTCGCGCATTTGAGGAAAAACTATCTTGAAGTATATTTTCAAATCATTTCTAGTACTGGTACTTGTTAAACAATTTGTCTATTAGAGTACCTACATTCAAGATAAGAAGGTTTCCGTGATAGGTCGAAATTTTCCGTTTCATGTGTACTGTGTACTAGTTTCCGTGATTAAAAATATGTTTTAGATATATATATAACTTTTCTCTAACCTAGATTTTTGTCAAAAATGAAAAAAATATTTCCACATTCAATAAAAACAGGAATATCAATCCAGTTAAATTAAATTATAATTCTGAAAAAATATTTGTTTAAAGTTTACAAATAAAATATTTGTGTAAAGTACAAGTTCCGATTCATGATTATACATACTTAATTAAACAAAAATTTTTCAGAATTATAAATAATTATATTTAACTGGACTGATATTCATGTTTCTATTTAATGTAAAATTAATTGTTGCATTGTTGATAAAAATAACCAAAGGAGATGATATATTTTTAAATTATAATATTTTTAATCATGGAAACTAGTATACATGCAACAGATAACTCGACCTGTCACTAAGACCTTATATTAAATAGACTATAGTACGGAGTACTATTATAATATATTATCTTGTGCTATAGTAGCAAAATAATTTATACGATGTAAAAATTATTTAACCAAATATTAAATTGATGGCTGAAAGTTCCTTGATGTACATTTGAAAATAAGTCAACAACTGGCATATTGTCAAATTATATTCATTCAAATCAAGATTTTTTGAATTAGCTCCTGCTGCCCTACGATGGACTGAAGGCAATAAGGCAGGTATGTCCTCTTTACTTTAGTATTGCATCAGAAATTCTTTAAAAGTTTAGTGTCATTTGTCAATCACTCATAGTAGCAAAAGTAAAGTTTGACAAAATACTGCATGTACAATAGTATCCTTATAAAAAGAAACAAATGTAACAAAAATATATTTATATTATAAAATAAATAAATCACAGTGCATCATTATGCAAACTATGCCCAAAAATATCTTTCTTGGACATCATCTTCAATCATCATTCTTTATGTATATTTGGTGTAGGTACAACTGCAATTGCTTGGCAATTTGCGGGCACCCTTGAGACAAACACTTCACGTAACATCTCATGATCCTTATGCCTTCACAGCTTCTTTATCTCCATCTTGCTTCTGTTTTTCTTCAGCTTCAGCTTTGAATTTGTCCTAATAAAGAATAAAATGTTAAAGTTACACTTGGATCTAAACAATACTGACTTATCAAATAATATTATTTTACTTACCAAATCATATATAACTTTAACTACCAATGAACAACTGGGACATGTTGCTACTTCTTCTCCAGCCATTAATTCCTCCTGTAATGGTACAAAAAATTGATATTAAGTGTGCTTCCTAATATCATCAATACAACATTAATTTTCATTGTATAAACAATGAAATTAGTAAACTAATTGACCGGGACCTGAGATCCATGACGCTTTCACTGATATCAAGGCTACATCGTAAAATAAAAACTGGCAGCTTCTTCTTCAACTCTACATTAATTTTGAAATAGAGGCCTGAAACATTTTTTTAGGTGTCTTAGTATAGCTAACCTTACTAATTTGAAAACGATCTCCACATGGACACGGATAGTAGTACATTTCCTCGTCTTCTTCATATTCAAAGTCTTCAATTTCCACCTCGTCGTGAAATATGGTCATTGTAATGTAAACAGTTTATATTTCAGGAGCCTGTATTGGCGTATTTTTCAATCGGACATTCGGATCGGAGGAAATATTTTTTTTATTTTTTTTTATGGCAAAAGAGAAGTTTTTCTATATGCCAGTGTCAGGTAAAAGGTTGGGAAATGGTTATATTATTCAAGGAACGGAACGGAACGCGAATGGGAATTAGGATCAGTAAAGGATTGTGTAGGTAAGAGATTAGGAATATATTATAATATTAGGAAGATATAAATACATACAGCATAACTATATCTTGATATTGTTGTGTTTTAGGAATGCAGATAGAGGAAATATTTACAAAATGTCAAAAATCTAATACCGCATTTACACATTCGTGTGAATCGCAATCGCGAGCACAGAACACATATACTCGCGAGGCGAGGCGAATAACCCACCGAGAACGCTACGGAGTGTACTCGATCGAGTCGAGTACACAAATTATATGTATGTATGTATGTATGTACAACTTTATTGCAAAAAGAAAAAGTTACAGGAATTTCTTAAAACTAGTCCTTATAACAAAAGGCGGCCTTATTGCCAAAGTGGCAATCTCTTCCAGGCAACCTAACCGTAGAAGAAAGTTTAATACGAAACATAAACAACGGGACCGTAAAATTCTAACATAATAATAGAATACATATACTACATGTTATTAATAAGTAAATAAGTCTACAAAATACATAAACTACATAAAATACATATACTACATACCTATAGTACAAACGAAAGGAAAGAAAACTTAAAATTCTAGCTGCAGAAAATGTGTTTTTATAGCTCGCTTAAAAGAATCATGAGATGATGCACGTCTTATGGTCTCAGGTAAGGAATTCCAAAGTCTAATGGCTTTAACGGTGAAGGACTTGTCATAGAACATAGAGGAGTGAGGTGGGAGTACTAGTGTCATGTCGTTTGAGGAGCGAAGGGGTCTAGTTATTGTTGAGGAGGAATTATAATCGAGTAGAATCTCTCTCACCACCCACTTATGTTCTTAAAATATCTCAGCTACATTCCAAAACATCACCCAGAGTGAGTAGGTGGTGGGGGGAGAGTGGCCGGTTAGGGTGGTCGGAATGTTGGTTGTTTTAGAACGGCAAGAGAGTTGTCTGCTTTGTTTACATAACCAAATATACAAAAATAAGAAAATATATAATTCATCGGCGCGTCCGTTCACTTTAAATGCATGGATTACATTCCTCTGTTTCATCTACGAAAATGTTAAAACCAACAGAATATGAATTCTGTTAAATCGCGGCCTAACCTAGCTTCAGCGGAAATGAAGGCCAATTTTACAATCGTGTCACGATACCTATAGTCTTTGGAATTTAAAATTAACTTATTGTCGACGTTACGAAGCGCATCCTCGCTCTCCGAGATGCACAAATTGTGTGTGAATATGAAATCTTTGTAATCACAATCACACACAACTTTAAAATCCACACTTTCCCGCCAAATCCAATCGAGTGAAATTACACCTTGCTATATTATGCGGGTGAGATTCTACTCGATTGAGTGCTTTCCGTAGTGTTTTAGGACACGCCACTCCAACACTCGAGTGCACCCGAAATGTTTTAGGTCATACTTCGGGTGACCGAGTGTACTCGGGTGATATTTTGGAACGTAGCCCTAAAGGTGTAATTTCACTTGATTGGATTTGGCGGGAAATTGTGCGGATTTTAAAGTTGATTGTGATTACAAAGATTTCATATTTACACACAATTTGTACATCTCGGAGAGCGAGGAAGCGCTTCGTAACGTCGACAATAAGTTAATTTTAGATGCCAAAAAATATACACGGTGTTTCATAATAACCAATATGTTATAAATATTAGTTGGATATTTTGTATGCTCCACATTGCGAACGCAGTCTAATACATCTTAGTGTCAGTGTCAATTTTTGATGTTGACACTTCCCTAAAAACTTGTCGTCTGCTACGTCGCTGTTTTGTAATTAATTATATTTAATCTCAATGGATCAGTGTTGTTGTGCACCATAATAATAAATCACTCAGTTAAACAGAATCTAAATTTTATTTGCTCACATCCTCTGCCCGTATTCTGCTATCACAATAAATAATCAATTCTCTATCGAAAACTAATGATTAAATTGTGTTTACCCGTAATGTCATTCAACCCAAAATGTTCATGTAAATCATAGACATGATCATGATACTATGATATACGTGGAAATTTTGAGTTGAATGACATTACGTGTAAACACATTTTAATAATTAGTTTTAGATAACGCATTGATTATTTATTGGTTATTATGAAACACCGTGTATAGGTATCGTAAGTGACATGATTATAAATTAGGCCGCGATTTAATTGAATTCATATTCTGTTGGTTTTAGCATTTTCGTAGATGAAACAGAGAAAGGTAATCCATGCATATAGCGAACGGACGCGCCGATGAATTATATATTTTCTTATTTTTCTATATTTGGTTATGTAAACAAAGCAGACAACATCCGTGCCGTTCGAAAACAACCAACACTCCGACCACCCTAACCGGCCACTCTACTGTATTCGCCTCGCGATTCGTGAGTTCGCGTTGGGAGCGGTTTTATGGTTATTTGGACGCAAATCAAAGGGCAGTGCTTTCCGTAGTGTTTTAGGACACGCCACTCCAACACTCGAGTGCACCCGAAATGTTTTAGGTCATACTTCGGGTGACCGAGTGTACTCGGGTGATATTTTGGAACGTAGCCCTAAAGGTGTAATTTCACTTGATTGGATTTGGCGGGAAATTGTGCGGATTTTAAAGTTGATTGTGATTACAAAGATTTCATATTTACACACAATTTGTGCATCTCGGAGAGCGAGGAAGCGCTTCGTAACGTCGACAATAAGTTAATTTTAGATGCCAAAAAATATACACGGTGTTTCATAATAACCAATATGTTATAAATATTAGTTGGATATTTTGTATGCTCCACATTGCGAACGCAGTCTAATACATCTTAGTGTCAGTGTCAATTTTTGATGTTGACACTTCCCTAAAAACTTGTCGTCTGCTACGTCGCTGTTTTGTAATTAATTATATTTAATCTCAATGGATCAGTGTTGTTGTGCACCATAATAATAAATCACTCAGTTAAACAGAATCTAAATTTTATTTGCTCACATCCTCTGCCCGTATTCTGCTATCACAATAAATAATCAATTCTCTATCGAAAACTAATGATTAAATTATTAAATATGATCTAAGAAGCTCCTATATGTAATTAGCGTACTGGCTACATAGCTTTCTTATATATGTATAAAGTGTCATGTCACTGTCTATCTGTTCTGATTATTCTATTGACAAATAAAACACGAAAATACAAATCAAACTTTATTTTATTATTTCCTGTAATTCTACGCTTCTACAATACAAATATCCCTTCAATGGTTATGGGCCCAGGGAATAAAATCAGGAAAAGTAAAAAACTGTAAGAAATTTGTGAAAAAGTGCTTTACGTAGTTGGGAGTCGAGATGTCGTCAATCAGAATCGAGGTACTCACCAAAAATAATTACGAAACATGGAAGGAGCAAGTCAAGGCATTATTGATAAAGAATGATGCCTGGGGGTACGTAAACGGGACTTTGGAAAAGCCGGCTGAACCGACTGAAGCGATCTTGTGGGAAGCGCAGGATGCAAAGGCAAAAGCGGACCTGATATTGTCTATCAGTCCCGCGGAACTCCGTCACGTACGAGGTACAAAGACTGCTCGTGAATGTTGGATAAAGTTATCGGAAGTGTTTGCTTCCTCAGGCCCTGCGAAAAAGGCGACGCTTCTGAAGCAATTAATTTTGCATAGGATGAAGGAAGAGGAAGATATGAGGGAACACTTGTTAAATTTCTTTGAAGCTAAAGACAGACTCGAGGATATGGAAATAGTCATACATAAAGACCTATTGTCAATAATTCTTTTGTATAGTTTACCACCTTCGTATGAAAACTTTCGTGTTGCAATTGAATGCAGAGATACATTACCTGATCCCGAAAATTTAAAAATAAAAATACTTGAAGAAAGTACTAAGAGATTCCATGCGAGACGAGAGGTAGAGGGGGCTAATATAGCGAGAGGTAACAAGATTAAGAAGAAGGGTAAAGTATCGTCACCAGTTTTTAAATATAAATGTTTCAAGTGCCATAAGCAAGGACACAAAGCTGCAGAATGCCCAGATAAACAAAATTTTGCAAAATGTGTTGATGAAACAAATTCAATTAATGCGTTATTGTCAGTTTCAGGTGAATTTTGCAATAAAGTGAACGGTCTGGAGAATGGAGACTGGCTCATCGATAGTGGCTGTACTTCGCATCTTTGTAGGAGCAAGCAAATGTTTGTAAGTTTATCACCGATAAGCGATAAACTGAATTTGGCTACAAATGCGAATACAACTTCTGTGAAAGGTAAGGGTATCGTAAGGTTGTCCGCATGTAATGATCAAAATTCAATTACGACTTTTGATTTACAAGATACTTTGTACGTACCTAATTTACGTTATAATTTATTATCCGTATCAAAGATGACAAACCGAGGTTATAATATAACCTTTGATCTGGAAACTTGTTACGTTACTGATTCGGAAGGTAATATAAAGTTAATTGCGGATCGTAAAAATAATCTTTACTACGTGAGAGAGGGTCATGCTTCTGCTTCTGCGATTTCGGATAGGAACTGCGACTTATTTTCATGGCACGAACGCTTAGGTCACTTAAATACCAAAGACTTACTAAAATGTATAAAGAAAATTGGCGCGAATGTTGATATGACGGAAATCAGCCGATTGAATGACTGTAGAGTTTGCGCACGTGCAAAAATGTGTAGTTTACCTTTTTCGAAATCGAGTGGACCGTGCGATGAGAAACTTAAAATTGTCTATTCTGACATTGTAGGGCCGATGCACACAGAAACTCTTGGAGGTGCTAAATATTTTGCAACATTTATAGACGATAATACTCGATGGTGTGAAGTTTATTTATTAAAAAGAAAATGTGATGTTTTTGAAAAGTTTTTAGAGTACCTATAAGAGTTTTGTAGAGAATTTATTTGGAAAAAAGATAAAATTTTTACAAACAGATAATGGCGGGGAGTTTAATAATAAGGTTTTTGATGATTTTTTGAAAAAAGAAGGAATTATAAGACGTTTAACAATTCCTCATACGCCACAGCAAAACGGGGTAGCTGAGCGTATGAATAGGACGTTGGTTGAGATGGGTCGCTGCATGTTACTTTCGTCTAATCTTCCTGCTAGTTTTTGGGGTGATGCTGTGTTGACAGCATGTCATGTAAGAAACCGCTGTCCGACTAGTAGCTTAGGTGGCGAGATACCCTACGAAAAGTGGCATGAAAAGCCTGTAAATGTAGGATATCTTCGAAAGTTTGGGGCTGAAGTCTACGTGCTAGACAAAAGTCGAGTAAAGGACAAGTTTGAGGCAAAAAGTTTGCAGGGAGTATTTATCGGTTATCCTAAAAATCAAAAAGGTTACAGGGTATGGATACCTAATAATAGAAAGTCAATCGTAGTTGCTAGGGATGTTAAATTCTGTGTATCAAAGGAATCAGTGGAGGCAAACTTGGAATCTGATCCATTTTTGATAGAAAAACAGGATGTAAACATCGATAAATGCGAGCCAAAGTACATAGAATTTGATAAAGATTCTCAGAAGTACGAACCAAAGTATGTTGAAATAGATGTTCAACCTTTAAGTTCTATTCCAAGCACATCTAGAAGAGATGAAGTTATCTCCCAACATGTGGTGCCCGAAACTTTCGAAGAAGAGGGGGAGATACACAGAGATAATGGACCTCCTAGTGGACATGTGACATTGAGAAGAGCTCCTGGTAGGCCACAACTTCAGAGAGGTCATGTTGGACGTCCAAGAAAAATCTATAAAATGGTTGAGACTTCCGAAGCTGAACTTCATGATGAACAAGTAAGTACAGACGCTCAAATTCATGAAGGACAAGGAAGTAGTGATATTGAACATACAGATGAATTATTTGATGCTGGAACCGATTTTATTGGTGTGGTTGACATTCCTCTTGTAGATGCACTTGACAATGAAGACCGCGAACTTTGGAGGGAAGCCATTCTATTAGAAATGCGAAGCCTTTTGAAAAATGAGACCTGGCGAATAGTAAAGAAACCAATAAACAGAGAAGTTGTTGGATGCCGCTATGTTCTGACTACCAAGCTCAACGTTGATAAAACAACGAAGAAGAAAGCGAGGTTAGTAGCAAAGGGTTATAGCCAGCGCTTTGGTGTTGACTATCATAATACTTTTGCTCCTGTCGTTCGATTAGATTCTATACGGTTGCTGTCAGCGCTGGCCGTTGAATTAGATATGGAAGTCCACCAGTTGGATATTAGCACGGCTTACTTGAATGGCTATCTCGACGAAGATATTTATATGGAAGTCCCACCTTTACTGAAGGAATGCTTAAATCAGCTAGTTAAAGATCCAGAAGTAAAGCAGCAAGCTATAAGGATGCTATCTGATCTGGAAGCAGGGGGTGATACTTGTCATCTGAAAAGATCGTTGTATGGGTTGAAGCAAGCGGGTCGACAATGGAATAAGAGACTGGACGATCAACTGAAAAACATGGGTCTGGTTCAGTCATTGAAAGAGCCTTGTTTTTATTATAAAAATATTGATGGCTGTGGTACGAAACTTTTTGTTACTGTTTTTGTTGATGATATTCTAGTGGCATGTCAAAAAGGAGATTGTATACGAACTTTTAAGCGGGACTTGACAAGAGAGTTCGAGTTAAGAGACTATGGTTTGGCAAGCTATTTTTTGGGAATTGACTTTGTCAAAACGAAAGATTACTGTTATCTGTCACAACAAAAATATGTAAACAATTTACTATTAAAATATGGGATGAATTCTGCAAAAGAAACAGTTTCTACTCCTATGGATGTAAGTTTAAAATTAAATGAATCAAGTAATATCTTAGAGAAAAAATATCCGTTCCGTGAATTAATCGGAAGTTTGATTTATTTGTCGTCAGGAACGAGACCTGATATCACACATGCAGTTGTAAAATTGGCTGCATTTACGGATTGTGCTAAAATGATTCACTGGATAGCTGCAAAAAGAATACTCCGGTATTTGAAGAAGACTATCGACTATGGTTTAGTTTTCCGTAAAACAGGTAAGCCGGTAGTAGGGTATTCTGATGCTGATTGGGGAAACTGTCCCATAGATAGAAAATCCTATTCAGGCTATGCTTTTATTTTAGGCGGAGCTGCAATTTCTTGGAAATCGCAAAAGCAAAAGTGTGTTACTACGTCTACATGTGAGGCCGAATATGTAAGTTTAAGTTTATGTGTCAAAGAAGCTGTTTATTTGCAAAGCTTTCTAGTTGAGATAGGACTTAAAGATTTCGCTTCGGTAACATTACTTGCGGACAACCAAGGTGCTATTTGCCTTTCCAATGATCCAGTCTTTCATTCGAGGACCAAGCACATTGATATACAATACCATTATATACGTAGTGTGCTTAAAGAGAATGGTAAGATAAAATTAAAATATGTGCCAACAGAAGAAATGTTAGCCGATATTTTAACTAAAGCGTTACAGAGAAAAAAACATTTCTTTTGTACCAACGGGCTAGGTGTGTGTGCACGTATTGTTTAATATTTTGTAAAGTGTTTTTAATGTGACATGTTGTGCTTTTAATTATTGGTATAAACTAAGTGTATGCTAATTAAGGGGGTGTATTAAATATGATCTAAGAAGCTCCTATATGTAATTAGCGTACTGGCTACATAGCTTTCTTATATATGTATAAAGTGTCATGTCACTGTCTATCTGTTCTGATTATTCTATTGACAAATAAAACACGAAAATACAAATCAAACTTTATTTTATTATTTCCTGTAATTCTACGCTTCTACAATACAAATATCCCTTCATAAATTGTGTTTACCCGTAATGTCATTCAACCCAAAATGTTCATGTAAATCATAGACATGATCATGATACTATGATATACGTGGAAATTTTGAGTTGAATGACATTACGTGTAAACACATTTTAATAATTAGTTTTAGATAACGCATTGATTATTTATTGGTTATTATGAAACACCGTGTATAGGTATCGTAAGTGACATGATTATAAATTAGGCCGCGATTTAATTGAATTCATATTCTGTTGGTTTTAGCATTTTCGTAGATGAAACAGAGAAAGGTAATCCATGCATATAGCGAACGGACGCGCCGATGAATTATATATTTTCTTATTTTTCTATATTTGGTTATGTAAACAAAGCAGACAACATCCGTGCCGTTCGAAAACAACCAACACTCTGTTGAGATATCGTTCTAGAGTTCTTGAGGCAATAAAAGAATTTATATAAAATTGTGATTTGTATTTATTTTACACAACCCGTAGTTACACATTTAATTGCGTAGTTTAAACAATTTGTCTCACAAGGAAAATTCAATCTCTTCATAACCACCATTAGTCACGAACACAGATTACCAAAACGCTAGCTTAAAATATAGATGACAAGACAAAACTAATGTAGATTATATAACAATTTTCCTCCTTTTACAAACAATTACAAATCGAGTCTGTCTACCTTTTTTCGTACCCTGGTACTTCTTCTAAGTGGGGGCTCCCCGTCCCTTACAACTTTATCTGTTCACGCTCGAGGAAGAGCGAGTAGCAATACTGCATTGTGGTCTGTGCAGTGACAGCCTTTTTGGCGGCCGGCCGCATGTGACATGTCAGTTGAGTCGAGTCGAAATGTCATGACATGCTTAGAGGTTATGGCAGGCCGGAATAAAATATAATATACAATATTCAAGCAAATAGTGATTTGCGCGGCGCACCTAATATCGGGGTGCGAAAGCCCGCTTTGTGTTGTGCGAAATCGCGTGTGTGAGTCGTGGTGGCCTATTAGGCATTTGTAGTGCTCCGGTCTCCACCGGTGGATCCACTGCAGATCTTCAGGAGCCGCGACTTCCTTCGAGCTAGCTCAGGAAGTCCACCGGCTACGGAGGAGACGGAAGGAGACAATAGGACTCGGGGTAAGCCACAATCCTTTCTATGAGCTGTTAGTAATCAGCAATCAACCCAAAATTCAGCAATACAAGTCGGTGAAACGCCGACGTGGTGGAGTCTACTTGGGGCACCACCATCTCTTGGTAGCAGAGCGTGGTTCTTAGATTTGAGCATTTGATTAGTATTGTACAATTAATATTGTAATCTTGTTGGTTGTCCAAACGGGCAATACATATTAATTGGTTTTGATTGCTGATTTTAAACCGACTACCAGCTCATTTGTGGACCGATCTCCTTAACTAATTGTCATTGTATATGAAAAATTGAGGTTAAATGTCTTTTGTTGTTCTAGTTAAGTTCTAGCATTTACCTATATTGAAATTTTGGTTTGTTTTTTCATATCTTTGTTTTGCCCTTGAATATTTTGTTTGTTAAGTTGTAAACTTATACTTGAATTTGATTTGTTGAAAAAATTTTGCTGCTAAATGACTTTGCTGTTGTTGTAATACACTATATTGCTGTGTTAAGTTTTAGCATTTACATTTGATTTTGTTTTGTTTGCCTTTGAATATTATGTTTGTTAAGTTATTGACTTAATGCTTGAATTTAATTTGTTTGAAAAATTCTGTTGTTAAATGCCTTTGTTGTTCTAGTTAAGTTCTAGCATTTACACTTGATTTTGGTTTGTTTATATATTTTGTTCTGCCTTTGAAGTTCCTCCCGATCTGTTTTATTGTCTGCGGTTGTCGGTCTGTTTGTCCGTGTATTATTATAGTGTTTATTAATTTTGGTGCAAAATGGTCCCGCCAGTCAGCCCGCTTAGTGGTGCCCGCGCGGGTGCACAAAAGATTTTGAGATGGTTTGCTAGTGCCGTCGCTTTGGTAGACCGACCAGACCGAGAACAGGCCTTGTTAATTCGGCATGAGGGAGTACCGGCTCGCTTGAAGGAATTGGAGCAGCTTTTCGTTGCTCATCAACAATATCTGCTCGACCACCCAGCCGAGGGTGCCGCTGAGTTGCGGGCAGTCGACCAATTTAATGCCGATTATGATCAGTGTTTTGAACAGGCGGATGTGATTATAAACAAGGCTCAGGCAATCCTATCCGTCCGGAGGGGTGAGTCGTGCACGCCCGGGGAGGTCAAGCCTACCCCGGCCGGCTTGCTGGGCAGACTGCCCACTTTAGACATCCCAACCTTTGATGGGAACTTGGCTTCTTGGATGGGGTTCATTAACCTCTTTGATAGCCTGGTTCACTCGAGGGACGACCTGTTCCCTAGCCAGAAATTGGCCTATTTGCTCTCTGCCTTACGGGGAGAGGCTGGTGTACTTGTCCAGCATCTACCTGTCAATGATGACAGTTATGAGATTGCAAGGGCGTTGTTGACCGCCCGGTATCAGAATGTTCGCTTGCTAGCGGACACACATGTGGCTGCCATTTTAGGGCTGCCACGAGTATCGCGGGTCTCCTCATTGAGGAAGGAGATTTTGAACCCGCTGCTGAGCGCTATTAACGCGCTCAAACGACTTGATCTACCGGTGGACCAGTGGTCCTTTATTTTGCTCCACCTCATCCTCGATAAGCTTCCCATGGAGATGAAGGGACGCTTCGAACAAAGGTACGGGGGCAATAGTGCCTCGTACCTCCCCCCCTTCTCGGATCTCCTCAGATTTTTGGAGGATGAGTGTCGGATGACCGACCACTTGGATCTGGTTCCTATACCGGGACCGAGTACAGGCCGCTTTGAGGCGACCCGGGCAGCGCCACGGAGAGAGCGCCGCCCGTACAAGCAATATACTGCAGTGCGGCAGAACTCTCCACCCGGGGAGAGGCCGATGCCTTGCAAGTGTTGCAAGCGGGATGGCCATCGTTTGCCGGCCTGTCCCAAATTTGTTGGCCTACGCACCGAGGGGCGTAGGAATATGGCCAAACAGCGGAATTGGTGCTACCGCTGCCTGGGGGCTCATATGGCCTCGGCTTGCCCCCACCCACGAGATTGTCACTGTTGTGGAGGGGCCCATCACCCCCTTTTGTGCTTCAACAATAGAGACACTCGTGAGGTGGTGAGAGAGAGGGACTCGCGCACGGGCGGGGGCCCTCGTAGGTCACCCACATCTCCGAGGAGATCGGAGGGGCGTGCCACCCCTCCGCGGAGAGTGGAGAGGCGCCCCCCCTCCCGTGAGAGGATTGGGCGCCCCACCCCCCCTACGGGCGGGGGGGATCGACGCGCCGCTTATGAGGCGCCACCGCGGGATTGGGCCGCGGTTATTAGGGAGCCACGTCGGGAGACAATACGCTTCTCTCCCCCTCTGATGGAGAGACCCCGGTTGTCACGGGCTCCCCCAACTTTCGCCCATCATGGGCACCGCCCGGCCCCCCGATGCAGCTTTGGTCGGGGTGTGTACGTGCCGGATTGGGACCCGCTCGAGCGCCTTGAGCGCCCTATTCCTCCGCCGCGCACGCATTTTTCTTCGGACCCCCCTTCCCCCCCGTTGCGGGGAATGCGGGAGGATTTTCACTAAACCAACTGTCGGCTGCAACCCCCCCACAGGAGCAGGTGCTGTTACCAACAGCCTCCGTACAGGTGTGGGGCCCGAGGGGCACCTTTGTTTTAGTTCGCGCCCTTTTGGATACGGGAGCTCAGGGTTGCATTGCCTCCAGCTGGCTGGTCCGGCAGTTGAGTTTGAACACATCTCCATACCTTGAATCGGTACGAGGAATCGGAGACCTGCGGATCCCGGATCCGATCGGTCAGGTTTTGTTCTCCTTTTCCCCCCACTTCTCTTCAGCGCCCAAAATTGGCGCTACCGCGATTGTTTATGAGAAGGTTGTTGGTCAGCTTCCGCAACAGCACGTTTCGCGCGCTGTCGTTGATGCGACATCAGGATTGACCTTGGCTGACCCTTCCTTCCACCGAACCGGTCCGATTCACTTATTGCTCGGTGCCGATGTTCTAGGCCGCGTGTATTGTGGGAAGAGGAGAGAGTTACAGAAGGGTGGGCTGGTAGCCTTATCTACATCGCTTGGGTTTGTAGTGATGGGACCAGTTAGGCATAACCCACCATCTCCATCGGTGGACAGTTACATAACTGTTAGCTCCACCTTATCGGATGTCCTTCAACGGTTTTGGGAGGTGGAAGAGCCACCTACCGTGAAGCGAGTGAACCCCTTGGACGAGGAGTGTGAGTTGTTCTACCAGAACAATACAGATCGCCTTCACTCGGGACGGCTGATCACTCGTTTGCCCTTTTTGTCAGATCGCCCCTCACTTGGCAGCTCCCGGCCGTTGGCTGAGAAGCGACTGCTGTCCATGGAGCGTCGTCTGAGTAGGAACTCCGACCTCAAACAGAAGTATGTCGACTTCATGCGAGAATATGAGCAACTGGGGCACATGTCGGTCTCGCGACTGGACTGGCGAAACGAGGAACATAATTTTCTTCCTCACCACGCGGTTTTGAAACCTTCCACTGGGAAGATACGCGTTGTTTTTGATGGGTCAGCTCTTACGTCTACCGGAGTTTCGCTGAATCAATGTCTGCATGCTGGACCGAAGTTGCACCACGAGGTGGGCGATGTATTGACCAACTTCCGTCGCCATGCCGTCGTCTTTGTGACCGATATCCGGATGATGTTTCGGCAGACTGTGATTCACCCGGACGATAGACGATATCAGCTCATATTATGGAGGGAGGATCCCAGAGATCCCATGCTGGTTTACGAGCTGAACACCAATACATACGGTTTGCGTTCGAGCCCCTTTGTGGCAATTCGCTCACTTGTGGAACTCGCTGAACGTGAACGATTACGATACCCTCGCGCATCCTTGGTTCTCAAGGAGGATGCATTTGTTGATGATATTTGTACGGGCTCCTCTAGTGTCGAGGAAGCCTTGATTTTGCGAGATGAACTAATTGCTCTTCTCGGGGCTGGTGGTTATGAACTGAGGAAGTGGATGTCCAACTCACCTCAGCTTTTGTGTGACTTGCCAGACGACCACCAGCAGGAGCCTCATATTTTTGAGAATGCCAACACTCCAGATTTACTGTCTGTTTTGGGAGTGCAATACAGACCTGTCCAGGACACGTTCACCTATCGATTGGAGCTGCCAAGCCCCAAGGTCTGGACGAAACGGTTGGTTTTGTCTACAGTAGCTCGTACCTTTGACCCAAATGGCTGGATTAGTCCCGTAGTGTTTTGGATGAAGTGCTTCCTACAGGAACTTTGGTCAGCCGAAGTGTCGTGGGATGAGCCCCTCTCGGGCCGTTTGCTGCGAGATTGGGAGTCCTTCATGTTGTCTCTCCCCGACATTAACCGTGTTAGTATCCCTAGACATATACTGCCTAAGGGACGGTTTACGGCCAGCCTTCATGGCTTTTGTGACGCGTCTGAGAGTGGATACGCAGCCGTCGTATATATCCGGACGGTCGATGATAGAGGAGCTGTTAAGCTCCACTTGCTAATTGCTAAGAGTAAGGTTGCTCCACTTCGGACTCGATTAACGATTCCGAAGTTAGAATTGTCTGGAGCTACTCTTCTGGTTCGGTTGATGAACCACGTTGTTGACACCCTGGGACGTAGTGTCGACTTTGAGTCGCTCTTTGCTTGGTCCGACAGTCAGGTTGTCCTGTGTTGGATTAAGAACTCCGTCCACTCCCTGGAAGTATTTGTGGCCAATCGGGTATCCCAAATACAGGCCTCGAAGGCCACGTTGATTTGGCGCCACGTGCCAGGTGAAATAAACCCTGCTGACTGTGCATCACGTGGCAGCGAAGCCCCTCAGCTTATTGACCACACTCTGTGGTGGGGTCCCGACTGGTTGTTACAACCGTCTTGGCCTTCCACACCAGCTGTGGTGAAGGTACCAAATCCGGGCTTGCGTGTTCACGCTGTCGAGACTATGGCGGCTCCAGAGCGGGAATTTTTATTAGACCGCTACAGTTCTCTGGACAAGTTGCTCGGCGTGACCGCTTGGATAAGAAGATTTATACGAAATTGTCGCCGGCCTCAGGACAAAGATTTGTGTCCGGTCCTCTCACCGCAGGAGCGCCAAGATGCTCTTCTGCATTGGGTGCGTATGACCCAGTCTAGAGCGTTTGAACCGGAACTTAAGATTTTCCGTACCGGGACGTCCAAATTGAAGGGACCCTTGGTGCGTTTGACTCCCTTTCTGGATGATAAAGGACTGTTGCGTGTAGGAGGCCGATTGAGGCACGCTAACTTGCCTTATAGATCACGTCATCCCCTGTTGCTCCCCAAGGACGGACCATTGGTGCGATTGTTGATCATTGATCGCCATGTGAAGAATGCTCATGCCGGATGTAATGCATTGACCGCGCTCCTCCAACGGGAGTTTTGGATTTTGTCAGCGCGAAGAATAATCCGATCTGTTATCTTTCGATGTCTGCCCTGCTATCGTTTACGCCCCGAGACGATGCAGCCCCAAATGGGTGATTTGCTTGCTGATCGTGTGAATGAATCGATGACCTTCTTAGGAGTTGGAACTGATTTCGCGGGACCGTTCACTATAAAAACGTCGCGACTCCGTAATGCTAAGACTGAAAAGGCTTATTTGTGTGTGTTTGTTTGTTTGGCCACTAAAGCCGTTCATTTGGAGGTGGTGAGTGCACTCACCATGGACGCTTTCTTAGCAGCGTTAGGCAGATTTGTCTCCCGCCGGGGACTGCCTTCTCTAATTCGGTCCGATTGTGGGACGAACTTCAAGGGCACTGATAGACATATAAGAGAAGTTTGTGAATTTTTAGATAAAAATAATATTGAGATCGGATCCACACTCTCCCGTAGGGGGGTAACATGGCGATTCTCCCCGCCGTCTTGCCCTCACTGGGGAGGGATTTTTGAATCTGTTGTAAAGGCCGCCAAGACTCACCTTCGCCGCGTTATTGGGGAGACTATTCTCACGTTTGAGGAACTCGCGACGGTGTTTCATAAGATTGAGGCGGTTCTCAACTCGCGTCCGTTATGTCCGTTGTCTACCGACGCGAACGATTTGCAGGCCCTCACGCTGGGCCATTTCTTGATAGGCAGACCACTTAACGCCCTGCCCGAGTATCCTTATAGAGATATCAATCCCGGACGCCTTTCGCGGTTTGAGTTGCTCCAGCAGCTTACCCAGAGTTTCTGGCGCCGCTGGCACCTTGAATATTTACACATTTTGCAACAGCGCGTTAAGTGGTCAGATAAGACAAACCCACCGAGGGTTGGAGACCTCGTGTTAGTGAAGGACCCAAACCTGCCACCCTTACGTTGGCGTCGCGGACGCATTGTCCAACTTACTCTAGGGTCTGATGGTGTGCCCAGGTTTGCCGAGGTCCTAGTTGGGGATTCTGTTTTGAAGCGCGCGGTCGCTACTCTTTCTCGCCTCCCCTTAGACTGATTTGGCGGACAGTCCGGGACTGTCCGGTGCGGGGGGATGTTCACGCTCGAGGAAGAGCGAGTAGCAATACTGCATTGTGGTCTGTGCAGTGACAGCCTTTTTGGCGGCCGGCCGCATGTGACATGTCAGTTGAGTCGAGTCGAAATGTCATGACATGCTTAGAGGTTATGGCAGGCCGGAATAAAATATAATATACAATATTCAAGCAAATAGTGATTTGCGCGGCGCACCTAATATCGGGGTGCGAAAGCCCGCTTTGTGTTGTGCGAAATCGCGTGTGTGAGTCGTGGTGGCCTATTAGGCATTTGTAGTGCTCCGGTCTCCACCGGTGGATCCACTGCAGATCTTCAGGAGCCGCGACTTCCTTCGAGCTAGCTCAGGAAGTCCACCGGCTACGGAGGAGACGGAAGGAGACAATAGGACTCGGGGTAAGCCACAATCCTTTCTATGAGCTGTTAGTAATCAGCAATCAACCCAAAATTCAGCAATACAAGTCGGTGAAACGCCGACGTGGTGGAGTCTACTTGGGGCACCACCATTATCATTAATAGTATCATTAGTAACATCACAATTTTTATAACTATAGTCTTTGTTTAAACTGCAATCATTATTATCATAGCAACTATAATCATTAACATTACAATTATTATGATTATTATAATCATCATTCACTTTTATATAATCATTTTTCTTAAAACACGGATTATTATTATTGATAGTATCATTTACATTACAATCATTACTTCCTTCCGCAGGATTCTCATTTCCTTCATGGCCACATATACTAAAATCACCATTATTTTTCACAGAAAATGGATTTTCTGCATCTGTAATCGACCTCCTCTCAGAACACAAAAAGGGGGAGCATGATGGCATCTCAGCTAATGCATCTACACTATTTTGCCTTGACAACTGTTGTGGTATACCTTCGCCTACTTTACTTATTTGATTGATGTGTCTACGCCATTTCTCTCCAGAATCTAAAATAACTTCATAATGAAGCTTACCCATCTTACTTACAACTATTCCAAATTTCCATTTTTCTTTGCCAGTGTAGTTTCTCACAATTACCCTATCCCCTATGTTAACACACCTCGATTTACCACTGTCATTTGTTTGAATGCTTGTTTGTGAGTCTGGTATCATTACTGACAATTTCGACCGAATCCTATAATTTAACATAAGTTGAGCTGGTGATTTTTGTGTGCTTAAATTTGGTGTTATCCTATACTGATGTAACAAAATATTCAATTTTTGCTGGAGGTTACTGTAATTTGCACCTAAAGCTTTTAACTTTACTTTTAATACTTGGACGTACCGTTCTACCTGCCCGTTTGTGGCGGGATGATACGGAGCTGACCGTTTATGCGTAATTCCATGTTGTTTTAAATATAAACTAAATTTAGGGTTAACAAACTGTGACCCATTATCACTTACTAACACCTTAGGAAAACCAAATCTACTAAAAATGTTATCTAAAATTTTAATTGTGTTATCAGTGTCTATTCTGTCCATAGTATAAATCTCTGGCCATTTAGAATAAGCATCAACCAATAGAAAAAAATACTTATTAAGAAATTTGCCTGCAAAATCTATGTGTACTCTTTCAAAAGGGCCACTGGGATACTCCCAGTGATGTTTTTGTACTTCAACTGGGTTATTTCTTTGTTGACAGCAAGAAATACAATTATTAATATAGATTTTAATATCTTTTTCAATTCCAGGCCACCAACAGAAACTCCGAGCTAACAGAACCATTTTATTAATCCCAAAATGAGCACTATGTAAATCTATTAACACCCTGCTTCTCATTTTTTGAGGAATGACTACTCTAGAACCTCTAAGAATACACCCACTCTGTATCGAAAATTCACTTTGATCAATACCAAATCTATTAGATGCAAGTACTAATTTCCCACTTTGTAATCCTGATATTAGTGGTTGTAATTCACTATCCTCATATGTAGCTTTTGCTAATTCTTCTACTGATATTGGCAAGGATGTAATCTGATTTATTTCTATTATATCAGATTCCTCTTTGTGGTAATATTCTTCAGATGTTATTGGTAGTCTTGATAAAGCATCTGCATTACTGTTTTGTTTTGAATTTTTGTATTTAATGTCATAATTAAATCCCTGCAAATATATTCCATAATGTTGCATTCTTGTAGCCGACATATGAGGGAGTGACTTATTTGGTGAAAATATTTGAACCAAAGGTTTATTATCTGTAAATAAAGTGAATTTTCTGCCATATAGATATTGAAAAAACTTTTTAACCCCAAATATGATTGCATATGCCTCTTTATCAATTTGTGACCATTTGCGCTGTGTACTATTCAAAGTCTGGGATGCCATTTGTATTGGCCGTTCTTTTCCATCAGGCATGACATGTGATAGGACAGCTCCTACCCCGATAGGCGATGCATCTGTGGCCAAAATTAAAGGCAAATTGGGGGAAAAATGAACTAGAAAATCCTCTGTCTGTATTTGCTTTTTAATAGCATTGAATGATTCTTCACATTTTTTTGTCCACTGCCATTTATTATCTTTTCGAAGTAATTTATGTAGCGGTTCTAAAATAGAAGCTAGGTTTCTAAAAAATCTTCCATAATAATTGACTAAGCCTAGAAATGACTGAAGCTCTGTAATGTTTTTAGGTATAGCTGCATTTTGAATTGCATCAACTTTAGATTTTTGTTTATGTATACCATTCCTATCAATTTTGTACCCACAGTATTCTATTTCATTTTGTAAAAACTGAGATTTAGACTTGTTGATTTTAATACCATATTCTACTAACCTTGAAAATACCTGTTCTAGTCTTTGTAAATGCATATGGTCATTAGGGGCTGTCAATTGAATATCATCGATGAACACAACTAACCCCGGGATGTCTTTTAAAATACTTTCTATTTTTCTTTGCCATTTTGCAGGTGCACAACTTAAACCATACATTAACCTAGTGCTTTTATATAGTCCTTTATGTGTGTTGAGAGTCAAATATTTTTGATCCTCTTTTTTAACCCTCCATTGTAAGTATGCACTTTTCAAATCTATTTTCGAAAATTTATCTCCCCCCGCTAGGTTTGCAAAAAGTTCTTCTGGAGTAGGTAATGGGTGTTCATCCACCACTAACTGTTTGTTTACCGTCACCTTAAAATCACCACATAAGCGCACTTCCCCATTAGCTTTTAATACCGGTACAACGGGGGTGGCATATTCACTGTAATCAATCTTCTCTAATACCCCTAGATCGACCAGTCTTACCAACTCATGTTCTACTTTTTCCCTTAACGCAAATGGCACTGGCCGGGCCCTACAAAAGATTGGCTTACTACCATCCCTAAGATTTAATGAAACAGGGTCCCCTTTAATCTCCCCTAACTCAGAATCATCAAATAACTCATTAAATTTTTTTAACAAATTCTCTAATGCACCTGATTTATTTTTGTCACTTACTTTGTGAACTGAGAAAATTTTTGCCGTGACTTCTGGAGAGAATTGGCATAACCACTGGCGACCAAAAAGGGAAGTTTTAGCCACATCAGTCACCACAAACAGCTGCAGCCCATCATGCTCTTCGCCATTTACTTCCACAGTTACATCAGCAACGCCTATAACATTTAAATAATTATTACAGTATGTACGTAATTTAACATTGGTGTGATTCAGTTTTAATTGGGGGAATTTAGATTTAAATTCACTATGACCCATTATTGATACTGCAGATCCACTATCCACTTCCATCTCAATACATTTTCCATTTATTTTAGTAAAAATTAAAAGTTTTTTGCAACTACTGTAAGTATCCCGGAAATTTACCTGGTATTCTTCAGTTTTACCCTCTGTGTCTGATTTCATTTCCTCTACTTGATTAACACGTTGATTTTTATTTTTTTTTATTTTTAAACATGCCCTTTTAATGTGCCCTCTCTTATGGCAAAACTCACAAATTGCATTTAAAAAATTACATTTATTAGCGTAGTGTTGACCGCCGCATCTGTAGCATGTTAACACGTTTCTTTTTGACTGCCTCACATTAAATTTCGTGTCACTAGTTGAGTGAACATCAACCTCCATTCTTCTTGTTTCTGAACTAAGTGCAATTTCTACTGCTCTCTCCAAAGTTAACGACCTTGACTCCAGTAATTTCTCTTGTGCTTTTTGATCTAACAACCCGCATGTAAATTGGTTTCGAAGGGCTGTATTTAAAAATGACCCGAAATTACACGTCGCTGCTAATTTTCTTAATGCTGCCAAATAATCCCTAATGGATTCGCCTTCCATTTGCTTCCTATGATGAAATTTATAATATTCTGCGATTTCGAGTGGGGTTGGATCAAAATGTTCTTTCAACGTTTCTTTTAGGTTGTTATACGGGGTACTCTTCGGCTGGTTTGGTGCCAACAAATCACACAACAAATCGTAGGCCTGAGCTCCAACATAATGCAAAAGATAAGATCTTTTTAAGTCAATCTCTGTAATCTTGTAAATTGCAAAAGCACCTTCCAACCGTTCCAGCCATCTTGAGAATTTCGTAGATTTATCATAAAATTCAATAAAGTTTACGGGTATGCAACGCAAGCTATCTTTTTCTGCCTCCATCCTCGTCGCCACTGTTGAGATATCGTTCTAGAGTTCTTGAGGCAATAAAAGAATTTATATAAAATTGTGATTTGTATTTATTTTACACAACCCGTAGTTACACATTTAATTGCGTAGTTTAAACAATTTGTCTCACAAGGAAAATTCAATCTCTTCATAACCACCATTAGTCACGAACACAGATTACCAAAACGCTAGCTTAAAATATAGATGACAAGACAAAACTAATGTAGATTATATAACACACTCCGACCACCCTAACCGGCCACTCTACTGTATTCGCCTCGCGATTCGTGAGTTCGCGTTGGGAGCGGTTTTATGGTTATTTGGACGCAAATCAAAGGGCACGAATGGTAAACACGAACTTACTGTTTGTGTTTACACATTCGCATGCATTCAGCAGTTGATAGCTAGCGCCCGACCCAACACAACGTGTAGACAAAATGCAGTGGAGTGAAGTGCGAATTTTAGAATTCCTAAAGCTTTATCAAAGAGAAAAGCTCATTAGGAACCCAAAACATCGCAATTATAATTACAAAAAATAAAAACCGATGTCAAAAACACTGAAAAATTAAACATAATATAAGAAGTAGAGTCTGACACACGAAACATGAACCTGACATTTTTTCAAGTAGCAACACTGATAGAATGTCCCCATGTAGTTTAGTTCAACATGGTGATTTTGATACTTTGTAATAAACTATTTCATGATATTTTTTTCTTTATTTCTGTCGAAATATTACAGATATTAAGTAATTTTAACATTCATGAAATCCAAATACAGCGATTTCTTATAAAAGGTTCATTGTTGGAAGTTCATTGAAACTAAACATTACCTAATATTTAATTTTAAAAAAGTATCAAATCAAAATCAAAATCAAAAAGTATCAATATAGTAGGAAAAAAGACAATCCTTTCACAAATCAATACAAATCGTTAGTCATGCAGATTAAATAGAATAGAACGTTTCGTTTCATTTAAAAACAGTTTAAAATATCCGATCTTATTAAAAAAATCAGATATAAGTAATTTTTTCAAAATTCCGTATAAAAATCCGTGTGCATTTATTGTCCGGTTTGAACACTAAAATTCCGTATACATGCGGACAAATCCGTAAATATGGCAACACTGGCACCGTAGCATACAAGCGCGCATACTGTTCGCGCCCACGGGCGCGCCTGCAGCGCGCTGCTAGTGCGCCACCGGGTGCGACTGATGCGCGCCGCGCCGCCTCTGTCTGGCCTGCGCCGTAGGTGGACTCAGCCCACCTCGTGGACTGCACGAACGAACACAAACCACAAACGCACGTTCAACTTCAACTTCTTATATTTTATGGCAATTGGTCGCGGTCAGCAACCATTACTGCCAATCTCCAGTTTCACATAAAATACTGCTTTTAGAGTTTATTTGTTTCCAAGGTGGCCAAATGTGTCAAAGAATTTGTTTTGGGTTACCTGGAAAAGGGACAAAACAAAACATCACAACACAGAACACAAAGATAGCATACATACACTATACAAAAAGCACAGTACGGTTATAGTTTGATGTCGCAAGTGGAGATATATTTACAAAGGATTTTCATAATGGGGTAATTTAACATAGCTAAAAGAGACTTGACATTTATAGGGCGAGGAATAAAGGGAGGTAATACATCATATAGGGAATATGGATTTCGTGGACAGTTGAACAGAATATGGTCAGTAGATCCTTCCTCAGTGCCACAATCACATAAGGGAGAGTCCCGAATATGAATTTTATAAAGATGGAGAGGAGTGCACGAGTGTCCAAGTCTTAATCTGCTTATGATCGAGGTAGCGCGTTTGTCAGTAGAAGGGTAATGGAAAAACCAAGGTTTCGGAGGTATGTCAGGTTGGATGTCACTGTAATATTTACCCTTGGACGTTTTAGATATATCCCAACATTTTTTCCAATCCGCCATAAGGTCTACTCTAGCCAATGGACAAAGGTCGTGTAAATAGATTTTAAAGTGATCGTTGCAGCCAGTCAGAACCGCATCCTTGGCAGCAGCATCAACAGCATCATTACCATCTATACCTGAGTGGCTAGGGATCCAAGCTAGAGTGATAGAAAGGTTATTCTCGTGGCAATCAAGCAACAGCTGTTTAGTTAGTAAAATAAGAGGGGATCTGATGTTTTTGGAAAAGAGGTTGGAGGATAGTGCCTTGAGGCAACTAAGGGAGTCTGTAAAAATAATTGATTTTTTGAACCTATGGGAGTGAATGAATTTGATAGCCTCATATACTGCCACTGTTTCACCAGTAAATATAGAAGTTAAGGGTGGACATTTAAAATTTAAAAATATGTTATGCTTTGGGAAGAAAACAGCAGCACCGACACCATCACATGACTTAGAAGCATCTGTAAAAAGAACTTGCCAGTCCCTCCAATTACTGTCAATTTTCTCCAGAAGTAAGGCATTGGCACCAGAAGAATACTTATTAATACCTAAATCTAAAAAAACTTTTGGTTTATATAAAAGGGCTTCAAAAGAAACTGTTGTTAAAATTTGAGAATTAATTTGGTGAAAATTATAATTTAATTTAAATAATTTATGAAGACTTTTTATTAGGTTTGGATAATCTTTATTGGACCAGTAAGTGTTTTGGGGGATTACAGAGTTCAATTGTTTTAATTTGGGAATCAAGGGGTGATTAAAATTTTGAAAGGCCTTAAAAAAATATGTGTCAGAGAGAAATTTTCTTCTCAGGCTTAGTGGTGGATCGACAGCTTCAACTTGTAGAGCATTGGTAGGAGACGATTTCATTGCTCCAAGTATCAAGCGTAATGCTTTAAATTGAACTCTATTAACAGCTAGTGAGGCTTCTTTGTTGCAGGGCTCTAAAATTAGGGATCCATACTCAAAGAGACTACGTACTATGGCATTGTACAGAAGTTTCTGTGCACGAGGATGAGCTCCCCACCAAACTCCTGATAGACAACGTAAAATATTAAGGGATTTTTCAGCTTTATTTTTTATGTAATTTAGATGGGGTTTAAAGGATAGGGTTTTATCTAAAATAACGCCTAAAAATTTAAATTGTGTACTACTTGGAATTGGCTGATCACATTTGATAACAATATTTGGGAAGGATCTTATTCTGGTAAAGATAACTGTGCTACTTTTGTCGACTGATATGCTGAGACCATGGTTGAGCAGCCAGTCTTTCAAATAAAATAAGGCCTGGTTGAGTTTTTTAGCTGCATCTTCTAAAGAGTATGAAGCAGTGTACAGGACAATGTCATCAGCGTATTGTAGAATGTTACAGAAAGAGTCCACACATTTGTCCAAATCACAGGTGTAAATATTGTACAGAGTTGGGCTCAATACTGATCCTTATGGAAGTCCTTTCCATATCTGTCTTGGAGAGGAAAGATCACCATGGGTACGAACTTGAATTGATCTATTCATAAGTAGATTGCATATAAAATGTGTAAGCCTCTCAGGGATACTCAGCTGCTGCATTTTCTGCCTGAGCACCGGAAGAATCACATTGTCGTAAGCTGAGGAAATATCTAGAAATACCCCGACAAGAAATTGGTTTTTAGATAGAGCAGTCCTGATGTCAGTGGACAGAATAGCTAAATTATCCATGGTGCTCATTCCTCTCCTAAAGCCAAATTGGGTGGTGCTAAAGATGTTTTTACTCTCCACATACCAGACCAATCTTCTTTTAAGTAGGTGTTCCATAATTTTACATAGCGTAGAGGATAAAGCTATTGGTCTGTAAGATTCTGCTTTAGAGGGGTCCTTTCCTGGTTTTAAAATGGGAATTATCAGTTGATTCTTCCAGGACCTAGGAACATTTCCTGAATCATAACATTTATTTAGGAGTTCCAAAAACATTTGTTTAGTAAAATCCCCAGCATTTGAAATAAAGGAGTATGGAATACCATCCAAACCAGGGGAGGAATCTTTTAATTGTTCCAGAACCGAAATGAGTTCTGCCATTGTAAAGGGATTGTTAAAAGGATGATGAGGGAATGTTGTAGGGAATGGAGTTGGAAAGCAGTCAATATTTGGAATATCGGATGGGGCCAACCTATGTAAGAAATCCTCAACCCAGATACTATAATCATTTGATTCTGATGGAGCAGAAAAGCAGCCCCTAAACCGTTTGATGAATCTATAATATATAAAGCTGGAACTTTATATATTATAAAGTTCCAGCTTTCACATAGAATTACCCATGCTAACTTTTTCTTTTTTTTAAAAAAACGTTTTGTAATGGCTGTTACTTTTTTTAAATTTATGTAGTTTTCAACTGACATGGCATTGCAGTACTTTGACTCAGCCTCTTTGCGGCGCTTTTGCATCTTAGTGCATTCAGAGTCCCACCAAGGTGGAGAGACTTTACCGCCTACCTTATCTTTTTTTAATGGGATATTTTGATTGGCTGCTTTTTCTAATGAGGAAATAAATAGGTCATATTGTTCTTGCAGACTGTTGGAGTTATCTTTAGGTATAGATAATATATTAATGTCGGAATCTGTAGAATAAGAATCCCAATTGGCTCCACTGAGTTTGTATTTCAGTAATGGAGGTACAGATCTACGTTCTGCTGATGGGATGGATAGTGAAGCTGAAATCACATAATGATCACTGCCATATGTTTCAGGAAGAACACTCCAGGAAAATCTGGAAAACAGATCAGTCGAGCACATTGTGAGGTCCACTGCACTTGCGTTAGCATTTGGAGCAGTACATCTGGTTGGGGAACCATCATTCAATAGACAAATATTCATTGTGTCCATTAGGTCTACTAATTCACAAGCTAAAGGGTCGTAATGGGAGCCACCCCAGATAATATGGGAGAGGTTAAAATCCCCCATTATTATAAATGGGCGGGATAAATTGGAAAAGAGACAATGTAAGTCAGAAATAGAAATTATATTGGGATCGGGAATGTAAATAGATAAAATCATTAAATTGGAAACTTTTGCTGCAACAGCATTAATACCCACTGGAATATTTGGGAGAGGGATGCGTGAAAAAGTTGAGTTCCTATTTATTAAGATAGCTGAGCCAGCATACCCGTCATCTCTGTCATCCCGAAGACAGACATACCCTGGAACTCTAAAATGAGATCCAGGGGAAAGCCATGTCTCAGAAATAACAAAAACAGCAGGTCTGAATCTATTTATCATTTCAAGAATGTCATGTTTTTTAGGGCGAATGCTACGTGCATTCCATTGTATTAGATGGAATTTTATAAATAATCTCCATTAATTGATTGAGTTTGTGAGCAACGTTGGGCGGTGGAGAGATGTCATTAAACTTGTCCATAATTTTCAGAATGGTTGTTAATCAGGAGTCTAAATAATGTACAGATTGGGGAGATATATGAGGATTTGTAGTTGTAGGGGATTGTGACCTAAACATTACCCCATTATTGGGTTCTGGGGGATTATAATGGTTTGTTAATGAATTGTGAAAATCTCTGTCATAACCTTTATTTTCTAAATGAGTGCTACGTTTAGGAGTGACTTGTGTACAAGATGGATGATACTGTGGACCACGGGGAGTGAGAGGGGAGTAAGGAGGATGGGGAGGTGTACTAACAGGGGAAAGAGATTGAACAGGGGGAGTGTTATTTAGAAGTGATTCCCTAACTATATTTGAATAAGATTGACGAACTGGAGGGGAAAGTGCGGCAGCTTCAGCATATGACTTATTGTGTTGTGACATTGTAGTTTTAATTGATTTTTGTCTGGTGTGCTCTGGACAAGCTCTGTTGGTTGCGAAGTGTCTTCCTGAGCAGAAAATGCATGTTGCTGACTCTTCAGAGACAGAGCAATCCATGCCTTGATGAGACTTGGAGCAACGGTAACATCTAGGTTGGGAACGGCATTTATCTTTAACATGTCCAAACCGACAACAGTTATTGCACTGAATAGTTGGGAGTTCATATAGTTCAACTGTAAGTGCTGAATAAAAACAAAAAAATTTTAATGGAAGAATTTGACCGCTAAAAGTAATTACTACTGTGCGCGTTGGGATCCACTCTGGAGCCCCATCTTTAAGTGTTTTTCTGTTGAGTCTTCTTGCCTTAAGAATATGACCACAACCTTCTGGTATTTCTACAGAATTAACAAATTCTTCCATGGACCACTCAGTTGGGACACCACGAACAACTCCCATGCGAGTGATATTGAAAGAAGGGATAATGGCAGAAAATTTCTTGGAAGCCAGGATCGGATTAGAAATGAAGGCATTGGCATCATCCCCATTTGTGAATTGTACTGAAATGCGATTTCTACCAACATTTTTAATTCCTTGTTTGACAATATCTTTGACATTTCCAGTAACTAGTAATTTTCCAAAGAGAATAGGATTGATTGTGGTTCCAGCCTTGGGATGCGGTTCTGTCCGGGAAACGTACCAAAAAAGGACCTTTATCTAGGTTGGAGTATTTCTTAACATCAGTCAAACTTGGGTGTGTATATACATGCTGTATTGACTGAGATGGGTTATTACCGGATGAATTTACTTTAGTAGGAATAGCAGACGTGTCTTCTATAATTGATCTTTTTCGACTAGTACGGGAGTCACATTGGACATCGTTGGAAAAAACTATTTCCTCACTGATGGTTTGCGGCACCAAGTCCGGGTCAGGGTCAGGCGGTTCGGGTGAGACCGACGACATAGTCGTCGATCTCACCTAGGAGGAAATAAACACACAAAAAACTTACACAGGCAGAAGTACTTCACAAATAAGCCAAAGGTAACACAAAAACACTATTAATACTAATGTTGATTCTGATAATTTCGAAATAAACTCAATCGCACGTATTTACACTTTGACAACCGAGTTGACAGTCCAAACGCACGTTTCTGAACGCTCCCTTATTAAGAATGGCAACACTAAAGTCACGCACGTCATTTCTCATGATTCATACGTCATTTTACGTCATCTGTCGTTCCGTTCATAAATTCTTTATTTTTCACGAAGAAGGATGGTCACGGTGGTCTCATTGTGTTTGTTAAAGATTAATCACAAATTTTTATAAGTAGTGAAGTGAGTGAAATTGTGCTAGTGCCCTTTACAAATATTTTGTAAAAAAAATATTATTAACAAACATGTTCAGCTGGCTCAAGAAAGAAGGTGAAAAAGCCGAAAGTATTGAAAATGTTGTGGAGGGTCTCAAAAGAATTTACAAAACGAAACTGTTGCCATTGGAATCGCATTATCAATTTCACGATTTCCATTCACCACAACTAGAAGATCCAGATTTTAATGCTAAACCAATGATTTTATTGGTCGGTCAGTATTCAACTGGAAAAACTACATTTATTAAATATCTTCTAGAGCGAGATTTTCCGGGCATTCGTATCGGGCCGGAGCCAACTACAGATAGATTCATAGCGGTAATGTATGATGAAAAAGAGGGCGTAATACCCGGCAATGCTCTGGTTGTTGATCCTAAAAAACAGTTTAGACCTCTAAGTAAATTTGGAAACGCTTTTCTGAATAGATTCCAATGTTCTACTGTAAATTCACCAGTGTTGCGCGGTATTTCTATTGTCGACACTCCGGGAATACTTTCAGGAGAGAAGCAACGTGTAGATAGGGGCTATGACTTCACTGGTGTATTAGAATGGTTTGCAGAACGAGTTGATCGTATCATCCTTTTATTTGATGCCCACAAACTTGATATATCAGATGAATTTCGGCGCAGTATTGAAGCTTTGAGAGGTCATGATGATAAGATACGTATTGTTCTAAATAAGGCTGACATGATTGACCACCAGCAACTTATGCGAGTTTATGGTGCTCTCATGTGGTCCCTTGGCAAAGTGTTACAGACTCCTGAGGTGGCCAGAGTATATATTGGATCATTCTGGGACCAACCTCTCCGATATGATGTTAATCGAAGGTTATTTGAGGATGAAGAACAAGACCTTTTTAGAGATATGCAATCGTTACCCAGAAATGCGGCTTTACGTAAATTAAATGATCTCATCAAAAGGGCACGTTTAGCAAAAGTGCATGCATATATTGTAAGTGAACTAAGAAAAGAAATGCCTTCAATGTTTGGCAAAGATGGTAAGAAGAAAGAATTAATAAAAAATCTAGGGCAAGTTTATGACAGAATTCAAAGAGAACAGCAGATATCCCCTGGTGACTTTCCAGACATAAAGAAAATGCAAGAAACATTAGCAAATCATGATTTTACAAAATTCCATCCCCTAAAACCAAAGCTGTTGGAAGTAGTGGACCAAATGCTGGCAACAGATATTGCCCGCCTCATGGACATGATCCCTCAGGAAGATGTTAATATTGTTACGGAACCACTCATCAAAGGTAAGTTCCTTCTTAATAAAATGTTTTACTTCTACTATATGTATTAATAATGAAAACCATTAAAAATGATTGTTATAGAAAGTGGTTTAAGGTATCCTAAACTTGGCCTTCTTGCCAAAGTGGACTAACCATGAGTAAAGTTATATATGTGGAAATAAAAATTTGTGACTTGACTTATTTATACAAAATATATTGTCATATGTCACTTTACAAATTCACTTTCTATTTTACACATACAAAACTATAAATTAACTAGCTGTGCCCGCGACTTCGTTCACGTGGATATCCGAAAATAACAATATCGTGATGTTATTAGCCTAAAGCCTTCCTCAATAAATGGACTATCCAACACAAAAATAATTTTTCAATTCGAACCAGTAGTTCCTGAGATTAGCGCCTTCAAACAAACAAACTCTCTCTTCTTTAAATTTAGATAATTAGTGAGATTAGGTATCTTAATGTAAATTGGTACCTATAAGTTGCTAAATCAATGATAAATGTTGGTCATATTGTCAACAAGGCTACAGATATAAATCCATCCTCATTTATCACTTCAGTATAGTGACTAGCTACCTTTTTATCACTTTTGTATGTTGACCTGATTCTGTAGTCTTATCATGTAGTGTATGATGAAGACTGCAATGTGCAATATGTCAATTCTAAGAACTACTCATAATTTAATCTTATATTTACATAATCTGGAAACCTTGAATTCTAAATAATGAGGTAGTGTTATAAGTTATTCTATTTATAAAAGTATTTGTTTACTTAATTTATTAATATACAATTATTAATCATCACAACATATAGAGAGAGAAAAACATGCCACATTTGTTGTTGTTTTTAGGACTCCCTAATAGTAGATTGAATATTGTTAAGTTATAAAATAAATTGATGTATCAGTGGCGCTGTGGATTCAGCACTTGCCTACCAATCGGGAAGTCCAGGTTCGAGACAGCTATGTACAAATGTGTTTTTCGTTTTTTGAATTTCATAGTACATATTTTGTCCTCGCTCCTACGCTGAAGGAAAACATTGTGAGCCAACCTGCATACATCTGCAAAGAAATTCAATGGTGTATGTGAGTGAAGTCAACCTATCCGCACACTGCATCCGGGCCAGTGTGGTTGACTAAGGCCTAACACTCGGTGGAGACGTGTATGAGCTGTGATGATGATAAAATAAATTGAGTTATACAATAAATTGATTCTGTCAATTAAAAGCCTTTGCGGAACTCATACTATATTCAAGAACTTAGTAGGGACCACTACCTGTACTGATTTTAACCACCAACTACTTATCATCATAATAACATAAAGGCTCTCTATTTTTAGGCATAAAAATTATTGTCATAAAATCATATTCCATAATTTCGATTGAAATAATCGTCAAGACGCATAATAATCAGGAAGCAGATTGGTAATAAGCATAATATTGTGTGGCAGAAAATCATTTGTCATAAGTATTAAAACCAATAAACTCGAAACACAGAACAACTTGACGCATAATTTTTCAAAGCATGTATGTGGTGCAGATACATTGCTCCTAGAATATACAACAATATTCCTTAAAATATAAAAAATTCACACAGCGACACATGCTATATAAATAAACTTGAAAAAATATCTGCTACAAAAAGGATATTACAATGTGACAAAATTTTTCAATTATCTGACTTAACAGCCTGACTGATGATGTTTTTTTTTGATAATGAAAAGTGATTAATTAGATAAGATTTATTTGAAATATACATATATTATTGACATATAAATACCTTCCTATTAATAGTTTAAGCCAATTAAATGTAATAATTTATTGTAATAATTATAATTAATCATTGTGTACAATCATTGTGTACAATGATTGTACCTAATTAAATTATGAAATCTTGTTCACGGCGAGATTAAACTGACATGTTAATATTACTTATAAACTTAAAAAAATTGACTTGTAAATTTATATTTATTAATAAATGATTGAATTGAATTCTGCTCACACTTACACAATTATGATGTGTCAATAATAATACTTTAACAACATTTTTTGATACAATTATGGTTATTAGAACATTGTTATAACATAAACATTATAACATAATAAAAACAATAATAGTGTCTATTAACACTGCCGACAAATGCAAACAATGTGTGCCAAATTAGCAACAAAACCAGGGTGATGTACCTAGTTTCCCAGGATCAGTCTTCTGAAGAGCCTTTAAGTAATATGACTAAATAGGATTCATCTATCTAAATTAATTATAGTAAACTCCCATTTATCTGAAATCCACTTTATAGGTATGAACAAACTTTTCTAAATGCACCTACCCCACCCTAATGACAGTGCAATTATGTATCAGAGGCGCGTTCAGCGCCTCTGGGTGTAGTTATCCGGTTGTTTTTTAACTCGCCCAAAGGCGTTGAACGGATTGCAGCAACCAAATCTTTTATCTCCCTCTTTCACATGATTTTTTATTTCGCTCTCTTTCTAGTAGATGACATTATAGAATATGGCCGCCAATATCATCCAATCACGTAAGAGTATTTCAGTCATAAACGTCAGAGCGTTTTACAACCATCAAATTCGATGGTTGTTCGGTTGTAACTCGCGCCGACACTCAAAGGTCTTGAACGGGCCGGTTGTTTCACCCGGTTGTCACGCTCGAAGGCATTGAACGGGGTTAGAGCGAAAAGTTGTACTTCTCGCGAAGGCCCTGAACGCGCCTCAGTATTATCACAAGTTAAGGGGGTTGTCAAAAAATATGTTATCTGCCATTATGTGACTGCAGCCATCTTGGATTTGAGTTTTTCATAATATATTCTATTCTACAAATTAAGCCCTTTCATTTCATATTTATATTGAAGGGGTTGTACAAAAACATATTTGTTCTGTACTTTTGTTGCAGTGGTCATCTTGGACTTGATTTTTTCATAAAGTACTGTATTTTGCATATTAAGCCTCTTCATTTGATACCCATATTGCGAGGGTTGTACAAAAATATGTAATTCGCCATTTTGTTGCAGCTGCCATTTATGTGTAATTATCGAAACTAAAGGTGTACATACCAAATTTAAGCTCAATCGGACATTAGCAAGTAGGTCAAATTTAACTTGCAAGAAAACAGGGCAAGCTAAATAAAACCATTTAATACTAGTTAATTACAATACATAGTCAAAACCATGTTCCTTACCGATTTTTTTTAAATTTAAATATTATATGTGTCATCTCTTCTTCATCACCGTTACATTTAACTTACAGGGAGATATTTATGTTGTTTCAGCCCTTTTCAGAACCCCAGAAACCCTTTTCAGAGATAAAATATGTTAGAAATCTAATCAGAACTATTGTTAGCTAAGCAATGTTATATACGACTGTGTTTACATATGATATCCCTTAAAAGTTTAGTTATATGTATACAATAGCAATGTCAATGCCCTTTTTACTGTTAATTCATTATATCCAAGTAACACTGAGTTATCATCTGGATAAGGTCATTCCTAAAACGATTGTATTGTAAGACACTAACGGCCTTATTAATAAAAATTTTACTCAGATCATCCTCGGATTTGTTACTCCGTGTTTTGTCTTGTTTTGACATATGACAGCGGATATGTGCGGAAACAAGACAAAACACGGAGCAACTATACAAAGGATGATCCCAGCAGTAATTTTTTTATTAATAAGGCCGTATTTGTCTAATTTTCCTCAGATTTTTTAATTTATAGTTGGAGAAAGGGAGGGAATAAAGACCGAATGATAATGCATAAGATTGAAAGCACGAAGTTTATCCAGGTGACTCACTAAAAATTTATAAAGTTTTATGTGATGCTTGCTTGCTGCAGAACAATTACACCTCGCAAATAAGTAATATTATTTACTGTTGCATTTTGTCAGATTTAGGTTGGTTGGATCATTGGAGGATCAGCCTTGTGTGTGACTGAAACCAGAGATTTAAATCGTTAGATGCGCCTTGCGCTTCCAAAAAGTGACTACATTTTATGTCTGTGTGCGTTACATGACAAATTCACACAACAACGCGACGCGCCATAAAACTTTGACACCTAAAATCGCTAACGGTGTATTATGCAAGGGGTCAAACTAATTTGGTTTAAACGACAAAGCAATGACACGTATATCGATCTCGCTCACGCACGTATTGTTCGGTCTCGCTCGTACAAACACGTACCGGACGCCAAATTAAGTAACTGATTTATTTGGGAAATTATGAAAATAATTAATAAATAGGTAGTTACGCATAAAATGTATTTCCCTTAGATTTGTGGGTATTCCTCGAGTTATTAGAAGACTTTCTAAAGGCACAGGAAGGCTTATTTTTTATTTTACACTTGAAATTAGGGAAAAGAAAAAATGCATTTGACGTCCAACGCTCGGTGCTTTCTGCCACAGACTACGACCGAATGAGTGAGCTCACTCTTCCCAACGTTGACACATTTTCGAGCGCCTTATGTATGGGAAGGGTGCATCTAACGATTTAAATCTCTGACTGAAACTTGTTTTTCAAACTGTATCATTCAACACGTCTGGTTATGCCTGCGAACTATGTTTCGCCTAAAAAGTTAAAAATAAAAACTGTAAATCTAATTTCCCGCGGGAACTACTTACTTTTCCGGGATAATAAGCAGCCTATATGTCAATCCCTGTTGTAATCCGTCTACCTACAAAATGTCATTCAAATCCATTCAGTAGTTTTTGCGTGAAAGAGTATCAAACATTCATATATCCATGCATGCATACTTACAAACTTTCGCGTTTATAATATTAGTAAGGATAGCTCATGAAAGTATACTTTATTAAATAGATACTTTGAAGTTATTTCAGAAAATTGCTCTACCCCCATTCTTATATTCGAAACTACTAAACCCATAATTTTGAAATAAATACAGGAAGATTTTTTAAGATTGCAGTAAAACTATTAGAAGTCTACTTTCTTAATATATTCATCATCGCACGGAACCATTTTCACGCGAGTTCAACTCGTACTCATCCCCTTTTATCAAATTGATTCTGTGGTAGTGACTGCCTTATCTTATCATTATGAGGACTGTGAAGTACCAATTCATGGCCCGAGTAAGCACTTTCAAAAATACAGTTTGTTGCATACCGCTTAGAGTTGAAATTCCGAGGCAAGTACCTTCAATATTGTTTCGGGCGATAACTGTTTTACGCCCCTAAACCTTTACGAAATTAGACACTTTTGGTCTCAATAGAGTCAGTATACCTTAAGGCGCTATTCCGATCCCGGCTGCAGGCTGCAGCTGCAGGCAGCACTTGCAGCGGCTGCAAGTAGCCGGCTGCAAGTGCACGACTGGTTTATATGCATTTGTATGAAATAGCTTCCGAACGCGGCTGCAGCTGCACGTGCAGCCGGGCGTCGACTGCAAATCAATCTGCAACCTGCTATCGTCGCCGGCTGCAGACCAGTAGTGCAGCGGCCGCACGTCGATACGCACGCATTTACGTCACTCCGACCTGTTTAGACAAGTCCTAGGAAGTCGCTACTATAGTATGTCCCGGTTTGTAGCGTTATGTCCCGGTGTCCTCGTCAATAACTCATTTGTCCCGGTCTGGGAGCTAGGTGGGTAGATAGATATACCTACACGAGTTGATCACTATTAGCGCTTCAAAAAGTCAGAACCTCGGATAAATATCAATGGACAAAGAAAAGTGATCGAGAACGCGAACATTGATTAAGAGAGATAACGCTGAGAATAAGCATGTTTTTTTTGTTTTATTGTTGGTTTAATTGAACATTTTATTTAACTAAAATTAAAAAAATATCCTACTAAAAATGAAACTTGAAAGTTCGTATCGAAGTACAAGTCATATTTTTTAATATAGTTTTTTGTTATATAATCATTCATTGTTCTTGTGAATTTCCATTGTATAACCTTTTTAACAGACTTCAAGAAAGGTGGTTTCTCAGTTCGACCGTATATTTTTTAGGGTTCCTTACCTCGAAAGGAAAAAACGGAACCCTTATGGCTTATCGGATCACTTTGTTGTCTGTCCGTCCGTCTGTCTGTCTGTCAAGACCCTTTTTCTCAGGAACGCGTGGAGGTATCAAGCTGAAATTTATATCATCTCGGGTTTACTGTCCCTTGGAGCTGTAAAAATCAAACTTCTAAGCCAACGCAATCAAAAGATACATCCGTTTATGCCGCAAATTTTCGACACTCGCAAGGGAATCAAAACCTACAGGGTACTTCCCGTGAACTCAGAATCTTGAAATATGGTACAAAGTAACGTCTTTAGCACAAATAAAGGAAAAATTGTGAAAACCGTAAATTTTTTGTTACATCATATAATAAAAATATTTTTAATAATTTTAAACGTACTACCCCTTTCCTCGTGGTAGGTTAGGTTAGATATTGTGACCATACAGAGCGGAGCATCAAATTTATTGAAAAAACAACTTATTGGCTAAAACTGTAGGTTAAATTGCGTAAGTATTGGTTAGGAAATAGTTATTTTTACTAACTAATAATTTATTTACTAACTTTTTGTAATATCACCAATTTGCCAAACGAATTATTTAGTCAAATGAACATTTGTAAAATAATATTTTAACATTTGCGAAACCTGTATTATGTCAAATGATTCTTTTTAAAGTAATATGTTTGCGAAATGAAAGTTTGTCAAATGATTAGTTTTTCAAACGTTGTTTGTAAAATGATCTTTTGTCATACGCGTAGAGGTATTTAATTGAAATTCATATCAAATACTCAAGTCTATAATACCTTTAATCTTAAACAAAATCAAACTTCTCTGTCAACGCAATAAAACTTATACGAGTATACCCACAGGTTTGAACGGAACCCTCGCTGCGCGAGTCCGACTCGCACTTGGCCGGTTTTTTTATGTGTGTTCGCGGGTAACTTCGTCGTTTCTAAACCGATTTTGATGATTCTGGAAAGAAGATATTCCAAGGGTGGTCCCATGATAAGGAAACCAGGATCCGATAATGGCATCCCATAAATCGAGGGAAACCATTGAATTTGAAGGCACTTCCTACGTGTTTTATGTTTCTTCTTAAGATATTCAGGTCTTTGCATCTGGTAGTCGTCATGTCTTATTACTGAACTGATGATGAAAGGTTTCTGATAGATTAGGAGCTCGGGAATAATTCCTTTGAAACTGTTTGGAGCAAAAGACGTTTTATTTTAAGTTATTTCGGCGTTTGCCTTGGCTCAAATTCTTATATGTATATAGATATATTAACAAAAAAAAAATAGTAACAGAATACATACAACATCACAGTTATATATTGAAGTGGTGCCAAGCAATGATCACCTTAAAAGTCTTTTAAAAAATATATAAAAATTTAATGTAGTTATTTAAAATTTAGCACCGAATTCAATATAAAACTGTGATGTTGTACGTAGTCTTTTATTATTTATAACTTTTTGGTGTTATTGAAGTGGGTTCTATTTTTTGTAAAAAAATGTAAGTAAGTATTCAAAATGTCCCGGTCGGTGGTTCAGAACTTATGGCAGCCCTACGCTACTAGTATTGAATAACTTCCATCAATGGGTCTGCATTTTATATGGGAACGCGTGGCTTGTCTTCTCCGACTGGTCAATAATGCAAACATGTCATCGTCATCCTCTTCCTCTTCTAATAAAAGGTATAACATTAAATTATTTTCACAATTATTCCACACGTCCGACATTCTTCAAATATACGAAGCGACTGGCTGCCACCTGCTGCGGGCTGCCGCCGCAGCACTTGCAGCCTGCCTCGGAATCAATACCAACAGCAGCTGCAGGCAGCACGCGAGGCGGCTGTATATGCTCGCTGTAAGTGCTGCCTGCAGCTGCAGCCGAGATCGGAATAGCACCTTTAATCTATGTTTGTACGTTTTGCTTTTTTCGTAATTCAGTATAATTTAGTAAAAAAAGATAAAAATGGTTTGAGGTAGTTTTTAAGTCTAAAATATGGATATTTAGATGCAAATAATTTATATTATGAGCAATATTACTTCAAAAAAAACGTACAAACCTAGATCTTCATTATATCTACAATATTTCCAACAATTTTAAAATTGGACTATGTAAAGAGGGAGAAAAGCGTTATCGCTTTTTGTATGAAAATTTACAGCTTCTCAATCCTCTTAAAGAGAATTTTCTTTGTTGATTATAAGAAGAGACGAGTAGTAAGGGACTTGGCGGTAAGAAGTGACTTGCGGGATTAGTGATACTCGCGAATAATTTTCAAACGTAAACTTTTGTAACTCGAGACTGTGTTTAGTTTAGGCATTGTTCCCCTCTGTCTGCAAAGTAGTGGGTTGTCTAGATCGGCAATTTTACGATCGTTTCGCGTTAGATACATAGGAGACTTTCTAATATTACAATTTTCTGTGGCTGTAGGCTGAGTGATATGCTGAAAATTGTTTCAAGAAAATACGCACTCCCAACTCGTTTGATGGTTGTTCCGTTTCATAGCTCGATTCGATAATCCTTAGTTATCTTAGTTATGGAAGAGTGGTTCATTTTGACTGCAACAAGCGAAATTTGCCTTGCCAGCCGGCCATGATAACATGCATACAAAAAAGAGAGAATTTATGTTGGGGGATGTTTTGTTTACGCAAACAGAAATTAATAGGGTCAATACTTCAACCGCTGAGGCAGTAGGCACATGAGAATGTAATAGCAGATAATATTAGTTAGATGTAACAAATAGTGTCTTGTATCCTGATAAGTCCCTTGATTTCAGATACGAACAGTAACAGTGTGAAAACATCCAAGCACATGTCTAGCCCTCTGACTCGCGTCCAAAACAGCCAGTCTCTGGCGCCATATCTCACCGGTAAGAAATTCTATTGACGGGGTAACGGTGCTCGTATCAATGTCGTCGCTTAATACTTTTGGTATAGTTGCTGTGGACTCAGTATATCCGAAGTTTTGAATCCGTTGTTCGCTGTACAATGCTGTGATGGGAAAGCACGAGACGTGGAAATTACAGCACGAACGGCATTGCACAACAAATGACAGAAGGGAAACTTTGTTTATCAGAATATAAGTAACCTTGTAATTCGCGTTTAATATAATAATATACTTTTTTATTTATATTGGCTGTAAAAGGCAAAGCGGGGTGTAACGCAAGGAACAATATATCGGCAACTATCAATCTAACTTTTAAGCCTCTTGGGAGTAATTAAATGCAAAAAAATAGATTAGACACTACTACCGAATTCGGAATAAGGTCGGTCTGCTCTGCTTATTCAAAAATAGAAAGGGACAATCTTTTAGAAGATTAAAGTTCGATTTTAATTTGTCGATGTTGACCACGAAATGTATGGTGCTCATCAAATCCTCAAATGGAGGAGCGTATGCTTTATGATAGGGGATTTTAAGCATGTTGGTAGATTTAAGCTTCATTGTTTTAATTTCGTGGCGTTGCATTGTTACTGTATCTCTATTTCATGCAAGCTTGGTTCTTATTCATTCTAACTTGCATTTGCATTTGTGTGATTGTCTAATGGCCGATTTCACCAACCATAACTTAGCCACAGTTTAACTAAACTGTGACTTAGCTTAGGAAGCCCCTAAGGCGTATGCTGTCACTTCTTGTTTTTAATGAAAAGAATGTGACAGCACGCCTCCCAAGAGTACCCTAAGCCAAAAAGAGGTTGGTGAAAATGGCCATAAGACAATTAAGGGGCTTTACGTGAGCTATGTTGAAAGATTTTATTTTGGCACTATTTGTTCTAATCAATAGAAAAGTCATTTAAATATTGAAGCTGCGAAATTTTTTGAACAAGTCGCTTGCTCATTGGAAACTATTGTTAAATTAGAAAAAAGCACACACTTATTTTTCCGCATTCGTTCCGCAGGTACGCTAGCTGACCCTTACCCACTTCGCTGGGCGTCAAACATTTTTTTTAATATTGTTATTTTACATCAAAAACAAATATTAATCGCAATCAAATATACCTGTCATCCAGAAATAATTTTCAAAATCGGTTCAGTAGTTCCAGAGATTATAAACAAACTTACAAACTTTCATAATCACAGCCTATTACGTCACACCATCACACCACCACGCTTGCCCAGTGCAGATTGATGGGTGGGAAGTAGTTTTTGCAACCATTATTACCTTTATAAGTGTCGATTAACTTGTGGGGTTTTTGTGCGGTGACATATTTAGAATACATGTGTCGCTGTTGCCTCTCTTTTCGCGGAAGTCGTAAGGGACTTGCGCCTCTGCGAAGAGATGGAATCTCGAAAGAAAACCCCTTTGTTAAGATGGGATAATCCATTCCGGCACCAAGGAACTGATGCGACCGCTAAATTGGGTATGCTGTAGGATTGCAGGGCTATCATGGATTCCCCCCTTGGCGATAGCCCGAGCAACCTGGTCGGGCTTGCCCGGACGCGCTGGTAGTGGTAGTCACATTGTGGACACTACCATGCGCGCCCACAAGGGCAGGGAGAATACCTGGGGGTTTTAGTGGGTCGGCCTGACACTCTGCCGGGCCAGCCCCACACATGCCCGCCGTCTAGCCAAACGGCGGGTACGGTGCGTACATGCGTGCGACATGGTACAAATTTTGAGATAAAGAAGTCATGAAATGCTTCATTTGGTATTACCGATCTCCAATGATATCATACAATGGCATAATTTCAATGATGTCATCATGATATAATGAACGAATGATCAAAAATCTGCCCGAAAATCTTTTGAACGTTTTGAACTGCACAATAAGCCTACAGCAAGACCCAATCCACCGAACCAAAAAACCCTACGGAGGCCAATTCCTCCTTGCTGGAGAAGAGATCTGGTGCCCGGAGTGGGACGTAAATGGGCTGTGAGTTTCTGGCTCACTCGTCTCGGGTAGGTCAGCTTTCCGAGCGAGTGGTAGATTCAAATTATATTTATTTAAATGAATTAATTTTGACGTTATAGCATTTCATTTCATTTAATTTGCGTACATTTTTTTCGGAACGCCTTCCTGCAAACAAATTATCGTGTGGTTTTTATCAAAGGGGTCTTCTGTAAGTAAAATACCGGTTTGTCCTATCTTGGAGGACAGAGGTTCATATTCTTTTATCGTCTCGGTATCTATTACAAAAAATATATATGTTCATCAGTTACAAAAAATGAATGATAAACATAATCGTACTGGATATTGAATTTTAGTGGGCTTAAAGTTGATTAGAAGTAATCATAATGTAGTCTTATTGGACACCATGATGTTTGGTGCATTGTAGTTTAATATTTCTCCGCGTAAACCAATGTTACGGCTTAGCTGGCTAAATGTCAAGGTCGACAAGTAACTAGAATTCCTTGTTACAATAGACTCACTGAAGTTAATGATTAGTTTGATGTTAAGGCTTGTAGACGTTACTATATGCTTTTTTACATGCCACTCTCAAAAATATTTAACTGTGGATCTAGTAAATGAAATGATATAACGATACGTTTATCTATTAAAAATAATCTAGAAGTTATTTGACCCACATTGCATACGAGTTTTCATTTTCATTATAATATGTTAGTATAAACGACTCATAGTTCCCTTATAACGAAGGTTTCTGTTGAAAGCGTTTAATTTGGAAAAGTATTCCTATACTGTAACAATAAATTAAATATGTACTTAAGTATGATATAGAAATTGCAGTTAGTTTGTGTTTTTGGTTCAAGTGACACAAAAAGAATAAAATAAATATGAATTATTAGTGCATATTAGGTAGGTATATACGTGATAGAATGCGATCGCAAGTAATCATGATAGGTAATCTCATAGATCGTATAAAACAATTATATGCACAGAAAAACAGACGACATCGATATATGAACCCATCTTGCAAGTGAGCAACCACTAAGCACTTGTAGTGACCCCTGCCCGCACTATATGGAGTTTTATTTACATTTAATTTAAATTTCATTCAATTATTTTGATTATACTATAATTCATTTAATTATATTTCATTCAATTATACATTGTTATCAATGGCTCTTTCATATGTTCTCTCAACAGATAAAATGGCACGTACTATTAAGCACCAGCTAGTTATTGACCTACTCAACATGCTAAATAACACCAACACTACCTATGTAGAACCGTGAAATGATAAGGCTCATAACGTAACTCGACTTTAAGGTGACACCATAAAGTTGTATTACGTTTACATTTGAGCAGAGTTAATGTCAAGCTTATTAACGGGAAACGGTTCAAACAACATTTTAATTAATACCTATTGTAGGTGTGGTTGAAATTGAAATAGCCCATGGAGTTCACGTTGAACTACCGATAACGCCATATTAAGGATGTGATTGATGGCTTCAAAACTGAGCTGGAACAATTGCAATTAACAGACACGATATAACAATACGAAATGAAATTATCAAGTTTCAAATGTTGAATATTTTTTTTGTGCGAGTCAGCATGCTAAGACTGAGAATTTCGAAATGTAATGCGTTCGAGGTGCATTCATTGAATCAAATCTGAGGCACCTTTTCTTTTCGTTCCGCCATTCTGTCCAAATCATCATTAAAAATGTCGCAAGAGTTCTTCTGTTAACAACAGCAGTCGTGCTACTTTTAGCGCCAGTGTAGTCAATCGCAGATATTGTAACATCCATAGCAGATAGCTACATTTAGTATTGAAATGCGTTTTAATTAAACATTACTCCGATGCTGCATCGCACACATATTACACGAGGCATAAAATAATTGGCTAAATGATGGGTGTACTGTACACACGTTTCAGGCACATCGTATACGTGATAATGATTGTGAAACAAATGACTTTATCGAGATGTTCTGAAATACCAAGATAACATTTTTAATGGACAAAAAATTTTCTGATACAATTATAAATTACATTGGCTATTCGCTCAGTTAGAAAACGTGTCGTAACTCTGCCTATGAGCGTGTACTTTTATCGCATAAGCAAGCAATGAAATAACCACTCCAAATTGTGCTCGTGATAAAACTGTTTGTCTATATTAGTGCCGTTGTATTCGTATATACGTTGTGAATTGGGCTCCTGATAGTGTGGAACTGTGGATGATACGTTTCAGTGTTGCCAGATTTTTTCCACCTTCCCCCCCAAATACATTTAAAAAACCCCTAGTTTCTCCAGTTTGATTGATAAAAAACCTCTGACTATTTTGGCCATGTCATATACATAAGCTTTCTAATATTGACAATAAAAAACTTAGAAGTTTTCTTCAAATTACCTATTTTAATTTATTTCACATACATAGCCTCTATCTGTCGATTCGGATTTTTCGTTATAAATTTATGTGTGAGGCTGTGGAAAACAGTCTTTTAGCCGGAATTATGATAAACAAGACAGTAAAATGGTAACATAATGTGTTGCCAGCTAATACTCGTAAGTTTTAGTGTCCCATTCATTCTATTTGGTGAATAAATTGTCGGTCTTGTCTGATATAAAAAGGAATTTGCCATTTGGTTAGAATAGTAGAAAACCTTCAGAAAATCCCCTAGATAAATTTCGTGATATCAAAACCTCCAAAAAACCTCAAAGACCTGCAAAAACCCCTAGGATTTAGGGAAATCCTCTGAATTTGGCAACACTGATACGTTTCGCAAACCGTCGCCGGCGCACCTGTACGGAACGACCTTGTATTCTGTCTATGCGATGCTCACAATAAAAACCATTCTGATCTCTATACAAACAAATAACAAAGTTAAGCTCATCCAAAACAGTTAAAACGTATTCGTCTCAAATAGAGAAATTCGAGAATCTTCCTATAAACTTGCGAACAATGGCATTAAACACTTTCACTGTAATTTATCCAAAGCTGAAACTGATTAGGAAGCTCTTGAATCTCTATTTTAGGAAGGATTAAATGTTAGCGAGATCAGTGTTAATCCAGTTATCTGTGATAAATCTGTGACTGTCCAAGATGATGTAAATAATCTTCTGGAATTGGAGGCAGATGATTTCGGTGCAGCAGCGCTAAAATAAGGAATACTAGAAACTAAGCACTAGAAAAGCAGCGGTTCCATTTTAGCAAAATTGTAGGCTTTTGATGTTATCTGTGCACGTCATCAGCTTGTCACTGATTATCACACCGATAGTAATAAAACATTTGGGCAATTAGCAATTACAGTCATACACACAAGTTTACTCATCTCTACGTCAATGTGATACAGTCGTGTTTCATTGTGGATGAGGTAAAGTAGGTGTTTGCTGTCTTGCTGAGTAATGCATCGGTCATTTTAAATCAGTGATGTACTTAGCGCTTATGATTAAAATGCAACAAGGTCACAGTTTTTGTTATAACGATAACGGTACTAAACCATGATATGTCGAGGACAACTATTGCTGATTTTTATAAAGATTATTCCATTTGCGATTGCTTGCTTTAAAGAAGACAAAGTTATACCTTGGGTTCGATATTATTATTAATTAATCTAAATACATTCATGAAGCTTTTCTATACTTATACTTATAATATTATATTATAAAGAGGAAAGATTTGATTGTTTGTTTAGTATTGAATAGGCTTCGAAACTACTGAACCGATTTTGATGAAAGTTGGTATAGGGGTAGTTCGAGACCAGGGGAAGGACATAGGGTAATTTTCCTACGGGAAAATATAAAATTCCCACGGGAAAAACGCGGACGAAGTCGCGAGCGGAAAGCTAGTCTGTGATAAAAAAAGTACTAGATAATTATTTAACTATATAGTATAAATTCATGTATAAGACCAGCTTACATTTTCTAATCTAATGTGATATAACGTTTATCGCTACACATACATGTATATATGATTCACAGTAAGCGTTGCTATGCTGCTTGCTACGTTAGAGGTTGACTTTGAACATTTTTAAAAGAAGATTTTGCTACGTTTGCATTAGTTAAGCTGCGTTGCGCGTGCGCACTTGATGACTGTTAATCCGGAAATGTAATTTAGGACACGGCACATTGGTGACTTAGACAACTAGACCGGCCGGTGAACAGTATTGCTCGATAGCCAATCCATGTACAGACTAGGTAATCGAGATAGTCGTATGTTATTTCTTTTTTTAACAGAGTTCGATCGACTTTCAAACCAGATGCTCAAGCATCATAACAAAATAGTTCTTATATGATGAAAAATTGTCATATAATATGAGGTGTTAGAACTAATAAAGATTTTTAACGGGACCCAAACTTTGTTTGTTAGCGCGTATGTTCTCATTTTTCCGTTCGTCCGTCTGTCTGTTCATTCCATTTAGATCTGAGCCCCCTGGGGCCACCTAGGGACATCGGGTTTTTACTAAATGATACGATTTAGGATACCCAAATTCAATAGGCTTCAAGTTGTATTTACGTTGGATAATCACTTTTGCAGGTTCATAACCCAGCATATTAGGCTATTTTTTCTCTCCCTGTATTGTTATGTTACAGAGTTGTCAATTGGAAGCTGGATATCACAGTTAATAGTTTGAATTCAACTTCCATTACAATACTAGACATGTGTTAGTTCACATTATAAATTTTCGCAAGATCTACTATTAACATATCAATAAAAAAATACAGTGTGCAGTTCACCTAATGTCCATACAGTTTTATTATTCAAATAATCGCTTCTTGTATCCTTCCTTTAGTGGTGACTAGTGTTGATTTTATGTAGTTTATAAAATGATGAATTGGTAGGTCTATTATATTTTCTTACAATCTATTATTATATTTTACACCATGCTCCATAAAGGATCTGAGAACTTCTGGAATCCTGTTTTAGGTAATAAAAGCCGACCTTTATCTCGTATTTACAAAAGATTCAATATTTTTACGTTACGTATATTATATATACATTAAACAATTGAAAATATACCCACTCAAAGACAGTAGATATAATACTTATCTCTTTACACCTATCTCTGAGAGAAGTGCGTGGACTTACGAGTAGCTTAGGTATGAACTCTAGTTCTGATATTTTGGAAACTTTTTTAGGTCTATCCCTACTCTCACCTACACTCGAAAATTCTACTAGGTTTCCTCATTCTAACACAGTTTACTCTACTTCCCATAATTGTTTCCCTCAATACTGATCCGTAAATATGAGTCACGCGGCTGCCTCAATGTAATGAGTTTTGTGCCCAACACTAGCTTACATAAACTATTAATTTTAATTTCATCAGTTATTAAAATTTCCAGTCATAGCCACACCCAATTCGTGTCATTTACCCACTGCCTACTTCGCTGTAAGACGGATCAGTGATTTAACTTTGCCGCAATCTTATCAACATATTGTTATCGATTCATAGTAAGTCTAATCGATACACGCCGTTGTTTTATCTCAGATAGCATTGTGAAACACTTTTGCGGAATTGTAATGCCTCGGTCGTTCGGCCCGATCACAAATGAATGTCAAGGCACATATTATAACGTGCGAACCATTTAATTTTTTATAGCGTGGCCGATTATACTTTCCCCGCTCGTGCATATCATATTCACAATCACAATGCAATGAATCATTCCAATTCCAGAAGTTGTTTGTTGCTTGCTGCAGATGTTATCTTTAGATTCAATTTTATTATTCTATGTTCTCTTGACCATCTTTGCTTTTATTATTTTTTGTTTATTATATTTATAATGGACAGCCAAAAATTTCATTGTCAACGTTATAACTAGGCTCTACATCGTCCGTGCGGAGACGAACTAAGAATACATAAATCGCCGCTTCCTTTCTTCCCGTGGATGTCGGAATAGCCGACTAAGAGAGTTTACCGCAGCTTACTTCTGCACAGAGATGGATGACTCGAAAGAAAACCCTATACCAAGCCGTCTGGCCAGCGTGGTGGGGTAGGCCAATTCCTTCTTGTTTGAGAAGAGACCTGCGTACCTGAAAAGGATGCATCGGCAGCATCATAAAATGATTCAATTTGGTTATCATAAAAATGGTCAACATGTTGGCAATTTGTATTATGGATGGAGTGCAAATCATCTTATACAGTTATTCTATCTTACAGCTTTGTATGAATTTTTGTAAAATGGTCCAAAACGTGTCAATTGGGACCATTTTTAGTTTTTACTTAATAAGTACTGTATGTATAAGTACTGTTGGAGTCCAAATGTCAAGACTTTGGATCAATCTGTCTGCACGGCTGCACTAATCAGTTGAGTGTGAGTGACAGCGCACAAGAGAAGTTTGTTAGAAAATACCAATAGTAAACATTATAACGAATATTAAAATCTAAATTAATCACCAGTCATTTAGTTTCAAAATCGAGGTAGGTACATTTGATGACTTCATCAGAAAATTACTCAAATGTAGGTACAGGTGATTAATTTAGATTTTAATATTCGTTATAATGTTTACTATTGGTATTTTCTTACAAACTTCTCTTGTGCGCTGTCACTCACACTCAACTGATTAGTGCAGCCGTGCAGACAGATTGATCCAAAGTCTTGGCATTTGGACTCCAATTACTTGACCAAATAGTCAAGAAATGGGAGTCAGTCAAATGAACAGTCGCGAAAGCAATCTAAATCACGGTTCACAGTTGGAAGTCTTTTACATCAGTTCCTTGGCAATGTGTCGGTCATCCGTGACATCAGTTTCGCTGCAAACCGTCACGCAACCAATAGATGATTCATTTACGTAACTTTCGGATTCCTTAGTGATTACGTACGATAATTTCCATTACCTTAACATCGATATATTTTAAAGCTTAATATTATGTGTTATCGGTTCACTGTCACCGAAGTGTACCTTAGCAAATTGACATAGGGAACTGGCGGATGAAATATTTAGCGGTCGAAAATAGGAAACGCTATTTAAACGTTATTTTGTTTGTGTGAGCATTCATTTTCAACAAGTGGCAACATGAAATTACAGGGTTCTACTTTGTGGCTGACTGATGGATCGCTTCAAATTTTATTCGGAAACTAGCTGTGCCCGCGAACTACGTTTCGCCATCAAAATACTTAACACAGTGTTTAGTTTTTTCCTCCATTTTATTCCATAATGATTCAACTTTATTCTGCCTTTCTTGAGCATCGGCCATTTCGAAATTAAGACAATTTTCGTAGGTTCGTAATGCTCTTTTTCTAACAGTCCACAAAATTAAATACATTACATATTACTATAAACACTAAGTATTGTTATTGTTTTAGATACATTATTGATATTAATAAATTCTTCTATAGTAGAAAGAACTACACAGTTGCAAGAATAATCTTTATCGTATTCATGTTTCGAATTAAAATAAACAATTGTTAATAAATTAGAACTGTATACGAATAAAGTTTAGATTTTATAATGGGTGTTGGTAACACCAACAAAATATATTTTTTGGATATGACAACTTGGCCAATTTTGACTGGTCGTACAGTAAGCTCATTGTCAAGCTATACTCTTTGACCTTTGAACCGTTCTTATGTCGCTCGTAATACTGGCGGTTTTCGTAGAGTTAATGTATAGCATGAATGGGGGGGTTACTGTACAAATACGTTTTCCGTATTCGATATCCGATCACGGAATACAGACACGGAGTTTCGTGAACGTAGCGCAGACGTTCGTTTCTTCTCATTCGGGATTTCTACCATTCTACCTAAACGTACGTACAGAACGTGTTCCGTTCGTAATAAAAACGAACGTGTGCGGCAGTCAATGAGTATTTTGTATAGATTTGATGCATTCGGATGCCCGCATTCAGAAAACGAATGCGAAAAATCGTATTTATTCGGTAAGCCATAAAATGTATTGAGACTTCCGTTTTTGTAACGTGTACTGTGCGATATAGTGTTGCTGGCATAGTTCGGTTAGCAAACTCGCCGTGATGACTAACATCCAACACACAAAATTGGAGTTATCGTTAGTTAGTTCACGATCGTTGCATTATCACGGTCTCGAAGGACACTAAACATAGGTAACATCTAACATCGAACATCCAATAGGCCCCGAAGCGGTTCTCAAACTTTTTTGGTGACGGAACCCTTTTGGAAAGCGAAATACTTGACTGAACCCTAAAATAAAACAATAGTTTTTAAAAGTGTATTCTTTATTAATAAGCATAAGGAAAGTACGACCAGAGAGGGTGTTTTGATTTTTCTAAATTATTGCGGAACCCCTTATAGGGGTAGTGTGGAGCCCTACTGTTCCGCGGAACACACTTAGAGCATGGCTGCTCTAGGTACCCTTCAGGGCCTACTTTCATTTAATACCCCTATTTCTGGGTTTGAAAAGCAACTGTTATCCGTATTTTTTTAGCGGCGGCCATGTTGAATTTACGTCAATGTTTCTACGTTCATAGTGCTCCACTGATCAAGGCCTTTCATATGATACCCATATTGCTGGGCTTAGAAACGAACTTTTATCTGTTTTTTTTTGAGCAGCGGCCATATTGAATTTTGTGCTATTTTCCTAGGTTCATAGTTCTCTACTCTTCAAGGCCTTTCATTTGATACCTATATTGCTAGATTAGAAAACTAACTTTTATCCACCTTTATTGAGCGGCGACCATGTTGAATTTATTTATGTGTTGCTAGGTTCATAGTGCTCTACTCATCAAGGCTTTTCATTTGGTACCCACATTGCTCGGTTTGAAAACGAACATTTATCCTTTATTTGAGCGGCGGCCATGTTGAATTTAGGTAGATTTTCGTAGGTACCTAATGCTCTACTCTTCAAGGCCTTTCATTTGATACCCATATTGCTAGGTTTGGAAACGAACTATTATCCATTTTTTGAGCGGCGGCCATGTTGAATTTATAGCAATTTTCCTAAGTTCATAATGCTCTACTCTTTTAGGCTTTTCATTTGATACCCATATTGCTAGGTTTGGAAACGATATTTTATCCTTTTTTTTTTGAGCGGCGGCCATGTTGAATGTAGGTCGATTTTGCTAGGTTCATAGTGCTCTACTCATCAATGCCTTTCATTTGATACCCATATTGCTGGGTTTGGAAACGAACTTTTATCCGTTTTATTTGAGCGGCGGCCATGTTGAATTTAGGGCGATTTTCCTATATTCATAGTGCTCTACTCATTAAGGCCTTTCATTTGATATGCATATCGCTGGGTTTGGAAACGAACTTTATCGGCAGTCATGTCAAATTAAGTCAACGTGGCTAGGTTCAATGTGTTCTACTCTTTAGGTTCTTCGTTCGATATCCATGTTCCTTGGGTGGATCCAAAAAAATGTGATCCGTCATTTTAGACATTAGGATCAAGAGTCCCGTCCCGTCCCTCTACGCGTAACCCAGAACATTGCAGTCAGGTATTTTTTTTAATTATCAATATTAATCTATTACTTTTAATAGTTTTAAATGGATTTTGATTTTGATTCCTTAGTCCTAATGTAAAAACATTATAACACCTTTCAAAATACCTTGAAAAGAGTATCTTCATTTTTCAACATTTCAAATATTTCAAAAATTGTACCGATTTTGTGAAAATTAGTCAAGAATTAAACAAATCTACAAATTTTATGGTCACTCGATAAGTATTATCATAAAAAATGCTTTATACATTGGTTGTATGGCTTGATCTTTTTGCCTTACCACCACGGTACGACATAAGAAAAATACAATTTGGTTAGCGAAATCCAGTAGGGCACAGGCATTAACAGAAAATATTAAATTTTATTTGTACTATGTGAAACACTTCATTCCTGCCTTAATTTTCGAAATCCAATTACTTAAGATCAGGCTGTATGGCGTAGTTCCATTGCCTTTCCTTCGTGGAAGAAAATACCTTCTCTCTGTACTATGTGACAGACTTGTCAAAATAATTTCACGTGCGCCATGTTGTTTTTCTACCTAAAGCCAATTCGAAAATTTTATATGGTATTTTTTCACTAAAAATAAAAAGTGAATTTAAACAAACGAAATTATGCCTAAATGTTCTTCCGGAAAATTCTAAGCATTGTGATGTAAGCCATATCAAATTCTGTCCAGTAGTTTCTGAGATCTTTCCGGACAAACAGACAAACAAACAAACAAACAAACAAACAAACAAACAAACCAACAAACAAACAATTTTTTTAAAAACTATTCTATCGTGTTCTGCTAATGATTTTAAGGCGACCTGTGTATTTTTTTTCTTAATATTTCGCAATTACAGATTTTTGTACCCCTACGATTTTATTATATATAGAGATTCGGCTTGTTCAGGTCGCGCGTGTGTTATAAAGTGCACAGCGTTAATTATGCTAGGGGCATTGTTCGTGCGTCCGCTGACATCATTCAACTTGTCGACCGTTGAGACGCATCTGAGCAGCATCCTTTGTGTCCAGCAGGCCCAATTGCCGCTCAATGGCGCCCCATTGTGTCCCCATCACGACTGGTGGAACTGACCCCCAATTGGAACAAACTTGTGTTCTGAAACACGACGTAAAACCAATGTTCTGAACGCGAATTTTTGATTCAATCACTTGGCACCAGTTGCTTCGAGTACGAATAGGTGTTATACTATAATATGATCCCTTGACTCAACTGAATTTGTATGATCCTATACAAATTCATATCTGTCGTGTAGTTTTCGCTTGCGATAGATAGGGTATCGTAAATGTGCTCGTTAAGTGCACTAAACCCGAGCCAGTTCACGAAATCTACTTTTTGGTTGGTTGTTGCAATGCAATATGATTGATAAATGGTACCTATTGCTTTAATTGCTACTTCAAAAGGTTCACAAAGGTTCAAAGTTTTGTACATTTTAATGAGTTTTGCCAATCTCGATCATTTATCAAAATTCTAACCGGTTGTAGTGTTAACACGATAAAAAATATTTTAGTAAAAGAATCAGATCAGTGTCGTTTTAAATTATAAAGTAGTCGCACGTGTATAGTATTTATGGAGTTTATTTTTATGGTAATACTTAGGATTTATTACAGCGTTGCCAAGTCATTTAACAATATTCTATTCGATTATTATTTCCTTGTTTCTTTTCAGTCTATAGTAAATCTACATGACTTCTTCACACTGGAAACTCAAACATCAATCTTTCGGCAGATTATGAACTGGCTTAGCCTTAAAAGTATATTTTTATCAATGTCTTACTTCAAAAACAATTCTTTATTTGAATGCTATTTAGTGTATCACTTTTTGGGAATGATTTGTCTTGGAATTGTCTGCTGCCCTGAATAAAAATGGAAAACAAATCAAATGTGTGTCGCGCGCATGGTGAATATCAGCGCGCATCGATGCGCGTGCGCACAATAGACCACAATAGACCGAGTGCCGCATCACGGGTAACTAGAACACATTTGTTAACTCTGCAATTGTCTGGATTCCTAGAATCAGATTTGTAATTTTTAACAACCTAAATATTTTTTCTCTTCGGAAAGTTTCGTCTAAACTCTAAGCGATGTACCGACGATTACGTTCATTACTTATAACGGTACTATAGTGATATCCCTGCGAGTGATAATGGGCTCTGCTGAGCCGCATTCGGTATTCAATCTACGTGTCTGGAATGAGAACGTGAGTAAAACAGCTATTGTCACCCGTTGATCCGAAGCTTGACATTATTGTTTTCCAAACGCAGTGTCCAGTTTTTATAGTCGTCACAAACTATAATGATTCTAAGCTAAGCTTTCTCCTACATTATAATTTTAAACGATGATTTATAATAACATTTTTGTATGTACCTAATAACAGTTTTAGTAATAATAGATTTGCGTTTCATTGTCGAACATTTTAAAAGTGCAAAATTATTGTGTGATATTTTAAAATGCAAAGTTTTAAGTTGAACTTGTATTTTAATCATAAAGTATACGTAACTGGTGTAGATTAGCGAATATGTTGCAGACCATTCAGTTTATTCCTGAGCGATTAGGGAAACCTCGAGACAATTGTCAGCTCATAAACGTGGGTGTTCTATGGACGACGGATGCACATCCTCGTTACGTTGAGGATACAGGTATCCTCAAGCTGGACAACCTGGACCTTGGACGCTATTGTCCGGACGGAGCACCAAAGATACTATCAATCTTTATCTTAACGACCTCGCCCAATGTCGACTTTAATGTTTTCATTCTTCGCCGACAATTATATGGTCGTTTTTATTTTAAATAGAACCTCGTGATTCTTTAGTTCTACTAAAGGAGGAAGGAATTTCTAATGCTATGCAGTAGTAGTAGTGCAATGTATGTATAGTAGTTTAATTGAACGCTTCCTGGTGACATTGTGAATCGATTTGCAAAGCGGTCTAGGTTAACAGTATTCTGAGTCAAACGTTATTGGCCTTGAATTGTGTCGCGATATTTTTATAAATATGCATAAAAAATATTTTCTGTCTGGTGTTGCTGCAAATCTTTTTTAGATCAATATATTCAAATCGTCTAAATGTTTTTTTTTTCTTATTGTTACAGTATATTTATGTACAACTTTGCGTGTCTATCGTAATAGCCGCACATGTAATCACCGTTACTCCGTATGACGTCCACCATCTGTCACGGACTCACGGAATATCCCACCCACTTCCCGCACTTTCACTGCGAACTAGATCACCGGAATGCTTGCATTACATGATTTGATACAACTCTGAGCGGCGATTGCATTTTGGTATTGAAAAGCAGCAGCACTAACAAGCTTATAACTACTTGATAGTTGCCTCGTCACTTGATACGTTTTCTCTGTATTAAAACTATTGTTTATTGTCTTCAAATAATGTGATGTTACATTTTCTTTGTTCTTTATAATCTACCTACATTATATTTTGTAGCAAGTCTACATTACATTATTTCATCAATTACTGACAATATTGTAGTACTGACCTTGGTTTTAAATGCAGTCGGATTCAGAATCTATATTCTTATCTTAATTTTTGTATATACGTTAATTTATTTACATTGATTGTTATAACCGTCTATGCTGATGTAATAGATTATATTGGTGCACTTTATTGACGCACTATAACACTTCACGTGCAATCAATGATCGTTTAAAATGTTTAATGATCGTAACATTGAACACTGATCAGTCTGTTATGGGTATTCCAAGGGGTATTCCAGTTGAAGGTTACATAACATATGCCAATAGCTGACGATTTATTTTTGTTTTCACTTCGCGAGTTTCTTTTCTTAACCATGTTTCTTAATGATCCTATTATCATATTGATAAATGTCGCCGTCTTCTAATCATAGAATGTTATATCTAAATCAAATAAAATAATTTCGCTTGTTTAATGTTTAGGATTAGTATCGACTACTTTCATATTTATTCGATGAATATCAGTGGCTTTTACCGCAGGGTTTTCCAAATTGGTTTGGTGTGTATTTAAATATTCTGTATTTATATTTAGATCCGGTGTTGGTCGGGGTCGTTGCATCTAGAGCTTGCACACTATTGATTAAACACCTGTCTGGGTTTATTATGTGAGCATTTAAATTTATGGTCGTCTAGCTCGCGCAGATATTTAAATAAATTATCAATATAATTGCATGTTATAGAACGTTTAATCCAGATTTGGATTCTTTTAATGGTATTTGATGGTTATTTTCTAGATCAGCTTCGAGAATTTGAATGAAATCAACTTTACACTGTACTTCTCGAGAAATTTTAACTGAACAATTTTTTTAAATTCTTATAAACTATATACCCGGTGGTAGTAACGCGATATGTCGGTTGCTATCTTTGCATTGTTTAATAAATGGCATCCTTGTTAAAATATTATTGTGAAATGTTATCCCATGTACAACTGTTCACAACTATTAATGATTTGATGCCACTTCACCATTATTATTATTATTATGTCAATATAAACGTGCAATAAATGATGATTGCCACTGGATAGTGAGAATTAAGACAGCTAACCGTGAAGTAAGTTTTTATAGGTGTCTGTTCATTTATAACTTGACCTACATTAACTGAATCATTGTTATTGCTTAACTCTTAAAACTGGGTACCAAAAGAAGAACAATCGCAAATTACCACTTGAAAAGATTGCTTTGTTATGATACAAAAACTATCCCCTTGGATCTAGCGGTCATAATGATAAATAACCTTGAATAACATTCGAGATAACAGTTACTGCAACCAAACGCAATTTATCTACATTTGTTTGACACGTTGAACTAGGTGCAAGGTTTACGTCGTATGGGGCCAAACAGTTTGCACAAGAGTTGCTATCTGTTGTTTGATTTATGCTTAACATATCATCACCCGGCTCTTATCCCGGTGACTCTTATGTGGGGTCGGAACAACTCGTCTTCTCTCAATCGTCTCTTTCCATCATAAGTCATCTTGGAGTTTTTCGCGTGCAAGTGCGCTTCACAAAAGATAATATAATTTGGTATTGTTTGTTTTTTTGGGTGTTCGTTTATTTGTTAGATTTTAGGGCATCATAGAACAGTTAGACTCAAGAGTGTATTAAAACTTTCGGACTTTTTAATAGTTTTACCAGTTAATTTATCCTAACAACAGACTTGTACTGCTACCGCATATACCTCTATCTTAACTATTTCAGCCGTAAAGCAACAGTTCTTGCATGGTTACGCTATTTTACTGTGTTACGGTTTTGACGCTTAAAACAGGTACAGTTACCGTCAGAAGTTTTTTTTATAAAACTAAATTGGCAAACAAGCACACTGCCCACCTGATGGTAAGTGGTAAAAGTCACCTATAATACATGTGGCAACTGTGAGATTCGTAGCAAAACTGCAACCCCCACAAGAACCACAGTGTACGTTGCCAACTTGTGCCATCAGATGTAGTAGAGTCACGGTACCCTGTAATTTCACTGCCATATCTTACCCTTCAAACCGGAACACAGCAATGCCAGCACTGCTGCTTTGCGGTACAAATAATGCACATCGAGCTATGGAAAAGGAATTTTAATTTGGAATTTAATGGGTATTATGATATTGTATGCCGTACACTGCGATCCTTCTAGGGGCTGTAGCTTTGAAAATCGAACAAGAATCACATGTTGTTACATGTGATTCTTGTTCGATCAACAATCACATGAATCACATGTTGTTACAACAAGAATCACATGTTGTTACATGTGATTCTTGTGGTGAGGCGATTGAGTCACTTACCATCAGGTGGGTAGTCTGCTTGCTCGCCAACTTAGTTGTGCTTTAATACAAATCTCGTCCCACCCACTAGCTCTAGCAAAATGGTGTACTGACGGCGAAGAGATGAACCCTAATTCAATCGAGTATATAAATTTACCACAACAATTTAGCGCAACACTTTTCGTTGCTATCCGACTACTATGCGTATCACGCCACAAAAGAAAGTGGCGAGACGATCCGAAATCCACGTTTCCTACTTTGTTCTTGACCCTGATGACTCAGTTGTTGGCACAACACAAATAGTAATGAAAACACCATTGGCAGAACACAAATAGTAATGAAAACACCATTGGCACAACACAAATAGTAATGAAAACACCATTGCTAAACGTATTAGGTAGGTGTTGTGTTGGTATGCACCGAAAATTTTTCAGTTGAGTAATTAACTGGAGAATGTGCACGTATTTGAGTAATTTTTTGTACTATTATTTGTTACTACTATTAAATACAGTATCCTTGTGATGCACTTGGGTGACACAGATATAAAGCAAATGTTAAAGGGAAAACATTTATAACAATAATTAAAACCAACTTCAGAACCACTTAAAAGTCGAAAATAATATTAGAATACATACTCGTACAACATCACATTTTAATTTTGAAGTCGGTGCTAAATTTTATGACTTTCTAGGACAGGACTTCCCAACCAGGGGGGCACGCCCCATAGGGGGGCGTAATAGGTACATTAGAGATTATATAACTATAAAAATATAATTTAAATAAATAAAAGAAAGTAATAGAATAATATGTATGTATAAATGTAAGTGTAAAAGTAATTAATGATTAAAAGTTTACCTACTCTTCTATTAAAGATCCATAATAAATAAATATATTGTATCTGTGTTGTACGTATTTGAAATTCAAATAAATAATTTAGTTAATATAAAAAAATGTGTGTTCTTAATTTTGTTGAAACTTAATTAAGGGGGGCACGAAAATATTTATTTTTAGTTCGGGGAGGCTTGGTGAAATAAAGGTTGGGGAAACCCTGTTCTATTAGGTAATCGCTTGGCACCGACATCAATAAAAATGAGATGTCGTGTGTACTTATTCTTATATTATTTTTGACTCTTAAGTGATGTTGAAGTTGGTTTTATTTTTTGTACAAAATTTTTTTTTGTGAAATTAATACCAGCTCACTGAAGTAACTTGAAAGAATACAACTAAGGGTCAATCAATATGTGCCTCTTGTTTAAAAAAACTAACCTCTAACTCCTAAAAGTTAAGGATCTTTCCATTATCAGCTCGGTTCACGACTACCAGACGCAAATACATGAATAGCTTCAGTCAGAAAATAAAAACAAAAAACACGTTGCACATACAGCTGGCTTCAAAAGTAGATAAACATTTTTTTAGCAGATTTAGTACCATGTCACACCAACTATTCCTTTTATTTAGTATGGTTACACATATATTGCATTGTTAATAGTTGGTATGACATGGTACTAAAACATTTATCTACTTTTGAAGCCGACTGTACCTATAAAATTTAACGATTTCCCTCGATTTTCCTGGGATCCCATCATCATCATCATCTGAGAAGACCCCTTAGACAAAAAAAAAAATTCAAATCGGTTCAGGCGTCTTCGAGTAATCGGGGAACATACATAAAAGTAAAAGACACCGACGAATTGTATAACCTCCTTTTTTGAAGACTTCAAAAAAGGAGGTACCTACATAAGGTTGGTGCAATTTATGAATAAGCCTATTTGTAGTGCTTTCATAATTTTCCAAAAAATACTAAATATCTGAATTAAGTTTAGTGTTTCTGATAGCACCAAAGTCAAGAAATTTGTTATTACTACAAATGAGTTGTATTTAGCATTATCATTGTTTACGTTTGCAACCACGTACCGACATTGTTATTTATAATTTTGTGGAAGTGGAGTAAATTTCAATAACCATTATTCTGCTACATGCAAACTGTTTGTGGAACATTCTTTTGAAAAAGATTTTGTGTGCTTTCTATTGCAATTTGCCATATATAATTCTGTATTGTACACAAACAAACATGATAAACAAATACAATTGAAATTACACATACAGTCGAGGTCAAAGATATATTTACAATTGAGAGTTCCAAAAATATATTTGCATTTAAATAAGTTTACACATACTATGACAAATACTTGCTTACATATAATGCATGTGACAGTTTCATCTTTTCACAGAATGCTCCAAAGTTAAGTTTACAGCCTTTCTTTCATAGAATTTTCATAGAAAGAAAGGCTGTAAACTTAACTTTGGAGCATTCAGTGAAAAGATGAAACTGTCACATGCATTGTAAGCAAGTATTTGTCATAGTGTGTGTAAACTTATTTAAATGTAAAGTTTTTGGAACTCTCAATTGTAAATATATCTTTGACCTCGACTGTACAAGGGACATATTAGGTTGGGGAAAAAGTCTTTTCGCATTATAGTATGTATAAACTTGTAATAAAATCTCTTCGGCTATACTATTTGTATCTGGCTGGTTTTGGTATCATTGAAAGTTTAAATTTTAAAGAACATAATTCCAAATTCAAATTAGGAAAATGTGTGATTTTCATTTGTTTTTCGTACCGCCAAGATGAGTGAATCTAATGAAGAAATTCGATACATTTTAAAATTTTACTACAAAAAAGGTAAAAATGCAACGCAAGCCGCGAAAAAAATTTGCGATGTTTATGGACCTAGTGCAGTGTCTGTGAGAGTAGCACAAATTTGGTTTAAGCGTTTTCAATCCGGAAATTTTGATGTCAAAGATGCACGTCGCTCTGGTCGCCCTATTACAGATAAAATGGATGCCATTTTTGAAAAAGTGGAGCAAGATCGGCATGTCAGTAGTTACGACGTAGCTGAAGAACTGGGAATTGACCACAAAACAGTTTTGGCGCATTTGAAAAAAACTGGGTACACAAAAAAGCTCGACATTTGGGTACCTCACGAGCTCACTGAAAGAAACCTAATGAACCTTGTACTCATTTGTGATTCTTTATTACGACGTAATGAAACCGAACCATTTTTGAAGAAGCTGATAACTGGTGATGAAAAGTGGATCACGTACGACAAGAACGTGCGAAAAAGGTCGTGGTCAAAGGCCGGTCAGGCTTCACAGACTGTGGCGAAACCCGGGTTAACTCGCAACAAGGTGATGCTGTGTGTGTGGTGGGATTGGAAGGGCATTATTCATTATGAGCTGTTACCACCAGGCAGGACCATCGATTCTGAACTCTACTGCGAACAACTGATGAGATTAAAGCAAGAAGTTGAGAGAAAGCGGCCGGAATTAATCAACAGAAGGGGTGTGGTTTTTCATCATGATAACGCTAGACCTCACACATCTTTAGCCACTCAGCAAAAATTAAGAGAGTTTGGCTGGGAGGTGTTAATGCATCCGCCGTATAGTCCTGACCTTGCACCTTCAGATTTCCACCTGTTTCGGTCTCTTCAGAATTCTTTAGGCAGTGTCAGGTTAACATCACGAGAGGACTGCCAAAACCACTTGTCGCGGTATTTTGACCAGAAGTCCCAAAATTTCTATAGCAATGGGATCATGTCCCTACCTACAAGATGGCAAAAAGTTATCGAACAAAATGGTACCTACATACTTTAGTTAAATGTAAATAAACTATATTAAAAAATGTTTTGAATTTTCTTAAAAAATGCGAAGAAACTTTTTCCCCAACCTATTATATAAACAAGGAACTTAATATTTACATTAACAAAATTATTACTGCAGTTATCACTACAGTTGTTTAAATAATTGTGAATCTCAAGCATATACATAACCAAGACTGTTATAGAAAATTGTGTATTTTTAATTTGTGGCTAACGTATAGAATCTTTTCCGAATTACAGGTGGCGCTTTCGAAGGAGTTGAAGATCAAGTGTCTCCATTTGGTTACGGCAGAGGGGAGGGAGTGGATGCTGGACACGGCGACCCCGAATGGATTTGCAGCAAGGAAAAGCCTCGCTACGATCAGATATTCCAGACTCTTAATCCGATTGACGGCAAAGTCACCGGGGCTGGTATGCAATTGACATTAGCTAACACACCAAAATACACGAGCTTAACTGTCCATAAAGCATTAGACGCCATGCTCTCTTCCACACAAAATTGCACAGCTCTTACAGAATTGTGCATGGCTCTAAAAGACCGCAGTGACGATGACCCGGAAACTTTTGCTAAAATTACGGACGCTTTGATTGTTTCAACGCAAAATACAAATGTTATTGCTCAATTTTTAGTTAATTACAAAAATGATGATCAAACGGATCGTATGGTATCGAGTTCGGTATCTATACACACTCTCGATGATACTTTGTCTATTGATGGTGCAGGAACTAGTCTAGATAACAGAGTCGAAACTAATCGCTCTTATTCCAGCAGCGTAAATCCCGAGGAACACGATATTGAAACTGATAGTGATACGAATACAAACGACAGAAATAGTTCTGAACATAATCTAGACTTAGAACAGCCTGAAGGCAGTAGTCCGTTTAAATCTTTTTGTGATCTCGTAAAATTTTGCATTCTTCTGGCGGCGAATGTTATCTCTATTATGATTACAACTCAAATTATGTTCGTAACACTTGTGTACATTTTCACCGGGGAAATATACTTACAGCTTAACATAGACAAAGATCCAGTTTCATTAGTCGATAAAGCGAAAATTTTAATGTTCGGCGCGGAAAAGGATGTCGTTCGAATACATTCGGTTTTCGAATTGTTTTATCGTGAAAATGTTGTTAATATCTTAAAACACATCATTAACAATATTAGTTATCCTAAAGTCAACTAGGATACAAAGAACACCCAAATAGTGTACCCTATTGAACGTATTGGACACGAATATTCTAGTTAAATTATTTCTTTTTTTTTTTATGGATGGCCCGGCAAATGACCTCCTACCGCCTGATGTTAAGCGGTGAAAGAGGCCCAAATGAGTTGACAGATAGAGTAGGGACGACATCCACTCTCCTACCTGCCCGCCCCTTGCCGGCCCAAAAGATGCTTTTTCACGCCTCTTTTGAAGGAACCCATGTTGTAGGATGGAGGAAACACGTGCGCAGGTAGAGAATTCCAAGTGTGGGATGAACGACAGAAGAAGGAATCTTGGAATTTCTTGGTACGGTGTGAAAAGGAGGACACAGTGTACGGATGACTCCGAAGGCCCTTACGCGTGTTTCTGTTAAGGAATGGAGAGGGAGGGGTAAGGTTAAAGAGCTCCTCAGAGCATTCCCCACGGAACATTCGGTAAAAGGCGCTAAGAGAGGCGATGTCACGACGAAGTTGTAGAGGCTCGAGGGTGTTAGTTGCCTCTACATCGCCAATTATGCGAATAGCGCGACGCTGCAATCTGTCCAGAGCATCGAGGAGGTACTGAGCGGAGCCGTCCCAAAGGTGCGAGCAATATTCCACGCAAGACCTAACCTGAGTTTTATACAACAAGCATAGTTGGTCCGGCGCAAAATACCTACGCACCTTGTTCAGGACACCGAGTTTCCGTGAGGCAGTAGTTATGACGGATTCGATGTAGTCTACTATAAAATATTCTAATCATTGAATTGTTTGGGAAGCGTTTGAATAAATACATACTTAGTTGGTTTTATTAACTTTCAGTTTAATATACTTGCGTAATATTAGTGATTATTATTTCCGCTAGTGCTTTAATACTATTTATTTGCAAATCTAAATACACTGTTAAAAGGACATCAGGCAAAGTCCTTTGAAAAAAAAAACAAAGAATGTATAGCAATTCTATTGTTTTCAAAATAAATGTTGTTAATTAGTAATTCATAAAAATATTTTGTTCTTTACAAAGGTATGTATTTTGAGAGTTATTTATGTTTAAAACTTTCTTTTTTTGGTAACCCCGATACTATGTAACAACGGAGTGGCTATTCGCACCCGGGACCCTATAGAAGTCTTTTGCTTTTCGGACCTGATAGAAGCGTTAAAAGCTAAGGTTAAAAGAGACCCCAGGTCCGTATAGTTCGGAAATGCTACGCGGACCTATCGAAAAAACTTGTTGGGATACTTAGGATGAAACTGAAAATTGTAGGTTAGGTTAGATTAGATATTGTGAGCATGAAACTGAAACGAAACTGCATGTTTCATGCTCCGGGTCCAAATAGCAATCGACTTCCACCGGGACCCAGGACCGAATAGACACAGCATTTTTAATAATTTATTTTAGCGAAAGGAGTTAAAATATAAATTTGCTGCTGTTTTAAGATTCATGTAATACAAAGTGTTTATAGGAGACAGAATAATTTTTATACACTTTTGGGTCTCATGTGCCTGATGTCCTATGATCTTTTTAATCCCGTAGACGGGTTGCTTCCTCTGCTCTTTTTAAACATAGGCTGTGGTAAGGGGAATAATAAAACGATCGAATAAAAAAATACGTAGCGAAAGCTAATTTTAATAACTTGAGCGGTATGAATTTAAGTAAGCGAAAAATTAACTAAACTGACGACGCACTGACGACTTAATTAATAATAAAATCTAGAACGAGCTTACAAAAAGTGGATTATGAATAATCGATTTTGGATATTAAAAATTTTAACGTGCGACTAAATTACTACGTGAGCGACTAGAAATACAGAGAGGGCATATTTTTGTATAAAAGACTAAAGAGCAGGAGGATGGGGGGGGGGGGGGGTCTCGGGGGCGTAGCTCTCCGCCATCACCAAAGAAAATAGGTGACAAAATTTCCTACTGTAGGTTAGGTTAGGTTCAAAATATGACATGAGCGTGTGATATTCTATGGGAACCTATTATTATTATTATTATTGTTGTTATTGTACGGGTACCTCTACCATGAGTTGCCATCGATTGCACACTGTAGTTAACTACAGTCGCTAACGTGTTAACGCAGACGATATCGTTTTCGATAGTGACCGTACCATGAGTTACTTTTGCATTTACCTGACTTCGTAACGTTAACTCGATAGTATAGTAAACGATACAAAGGATACAGACTACTTACAGGTAATTATTTGTTGTCGTCATGTTGGTAATACGCTATAATCCGTCCTCGCAAAAAGGTAGCTCAATTCGGTTTCTTACCATATTGTTATGAAAGATTTAATTTAGTCGGCTTATACGTCAACTTCAAATTATTTCCTAGGTTATATTTTTAATCATTGTTTGATTACATTCACGAAAACTTATTTAGTTTTATGTTAAAGAATAAGTTTTTATTAAATGTAGGCCATGTATTGATTTAATAATGATATAGACAAGCGCTCCATGGTTCCAGTTAATGGCGCAATTCATGGGAATATATAGTAATTATAGTTTAATTGTAAGTATTAACATTGTTGTGGTAAACATTGTAACAATTTTCCATTTAAAATAATCATTTTCTATGCTTCTATGGGTTTGTTTTTTAGTACCCATCTATTTAAAGACGTGGCTACACAAAGAGACCTATTGGATTGATAATTTAAATGTAAATAGTGCAATCCGTTATAATTGAAGGATTTTCCATTATAGCTAAATAATTTAACCAATTAATTTTTTCTTTCAGGCTTTAGATCACCATTATCTCAATTGTTCCCGAGGGCCCACAGGAAAATATGTATAATATTTGTTTAATTCAATAGAGTTGACAAATATGGTGAAAATTGATACCTGCCAAATGTAGTATTACAGGAGATATACCTACAACTGCATAAGTGAGTGGGTGAATGAATAAAACTAAAAATGTTACTCCTTTACAGTTTGAGTAATTATGATGAAGCAATTTATATAAAACTTAAAATAAAGCTGATGACGTCTGACGTCGGCCAATATTCATATAAAATACTTTTATTTTACAATACATATTATGATTATCTATTATGGCTTTATGTGATGTTTAATGATATGTCTGTTGTTGCAGAAGTTTAAGTTCCAAAATTTACCTGGAATTAGAGTCAAATGTCCAACCATAGAAATTACTGCACAAGAAAGAACCGGTACTACTGTTATTTATTATCATTCAATAATTATCATATTTTAGCAAACTTAATAGATGAAGAAATTTGTTTAATCGACACTATTATATTATTAAAATATATTCTATTGGTATTTTACTTATTTTGTATGATTACAAGTCAGTAAAATTATATTGCTGCCAAAATCTTAATGACAGTATGAAAGTATGCAGAGTCACAGCTACAAACTCACTGGATACTTTAGCAAACTGCACATTATTATGAGGTAAAATTATGCTAAATGATCTAAGGGTAAAATACAGTGGGAAGTTAGTCTGAAAAATACATTTTGTTTGTATTATTATTTTATCATAATAACAGCAATGGTAGGGAAGCAATTAAAGAATATTACTATAAATGCATTGTTGACTGAAAAACAGTGAATTATTGTGTTCACATTACGACTCTTACATGGTTTTTGGGTTGGGCAATATATTATATCACCAACAAACCTGTTTTTTCATACCATCCACCTATTTGACATATGAATCAGAATAAATTCAAATATACAGAAGATTGTTTGTTTTATTTCATATTGTTTATATTCATTGAACAGCTCACAGGAAGTTATATTTATTAAGCACTTTGATACTGAATCATGCCCATATTCTTTTACGTAAGGTAATAACTTCTTTTACATAAGATGTAAAAGTAAAAATATAGTTTTATAGGAATGTTCATGACTGACCAGTCTCATAAAAAATGGACAATCTCCATTGAAAGATAATGTTTTTGACGCAAATTCTTAATGTTTATGTTAAATAACCAGAGGTACTAGGTCTTCTGTGTTATTGCAAAGCAGCAATGCTTTTCTGTTTTATATTGAAGGATACGAAATTTCAGGGTACTGTAACTACATTCATAAGATAATAACCTACACCTTGTACACTTTGGTCATTAGAAGACTATAGGTGACTATTATCATCTAAGTAGTAGACTATTTGCTTGTTTGCCAACATTCTTGTGTAAAATATGCACAAATACAACAATTCTGTTGTTCTTTATATTAGATTCAGTATGAAATACCTATAGACCTAGAATTTTATTGAAAATTAATATTTTTTGCTTTGTCAAACAAAACAAGGAAATCCTACTTAGGTAAATAAATTAAAGAGTGGGCTCATGTAATTTATTTATTTTTGGTGTAATAAATGTGTTAACAACATCTTTTTATTAATCTACCAATAAAAAAAAATCATTAACCAATTTTTCCTTTTTAATGCAATCCAAACTATTGTGACACTGTAAAATCCAACTGCAGCTGTGGCAATAAATCAGTCCAAAAAATGAAATGCTAAAACCGAAGGTCTTGGCTGCACCATTCTGTATTATCATCAATGCCACTGAATCAAATCAACCTCCGCTACTCATCCAAAATAAATGTAGCTGTAAAAAATAAAATCTTATAATAATATATGCACCTTTTTAAGTTTTAACTGACTTCAAAAAAGGAGATGTGTTGACTGAATCATTTTTTAAAAATATTATGTTCACTGATTACTCCGCCAATTTTGGACCGATTTTCAAAATTCTTTCTTTTTATCGATAGAGGGATCCTGGGATAATGGAAGGAAATACTTAAATTACAGAGGCACATCCAACATATTTCATTTTTTTCTGACGATATTTAGGTAAGTAGGTAAGGTACCTATTTGCATCTGATAGTCATCATATCATGTTACTGAGCTGATGATGATGGAAGGTTTCTGGTAGGTGACGAGTTTGGGAATTTTACTAAAAATATTGAAATATTTTTTTTTTCAAAAAAAATTAAACAGGCTCCAAAACACCAAAAGTCCTAAATACAAAAATACATACAATAATTATCACATTTTTATATTGAAGTTGGTGCCAAACTTTTCAGGTGATATTGCTTGGCACCGACTTCAATATAAAAATGTGATATTGTATGTATTCTTATATTATTTATGATTTTTTGGTGTTTTTGAAGTCAGTTTTATTCTTTGTAAAAAAATTAGGTATACCTATTACCAATAGCTTTTTATTAGAGAAACAACTCTAAGAAGTTATTTAAAAAAGTTATTAAGGTTTATAATATAGAAAATAAAATGCAATTCTTTACATTTGAGGGTGTAAGAATGTTTTACCTCTACACAGTGACAATGATTTTTAACCACAATTCTTTTTCCATTTGACTGGCTGTTATATCCAGCTAATTCTTTGCTTCTTCATTGGACTTGTTGCACGCAAGTATGGATGTGGCATCAACAGTCCCATTTATGGATAATCTGCAAGAAATGTTTTGTAAATAAAATGTTATAGAATAGGTATTTTAACACTTTGATATAGACTATTTTTAATTTGTTATCAGCTTGTCAAACAATTCCTTAACTTCTAGGGATGCCTTGTAGTTTAATGAATGTGTTATTCTGCCATACATAAGGATGACATTTTGTTTTGTTATTTCCAAAAATCCAAGTTTTGCATTTACCTACTGAAGGGGTCATACGAAGACAATCTGAATTATTACCCATATATTCACTTCAGTTGTCATAAAACAGTATTATACACTTAAGATACCTCTATGATCATAAAGCTAAGATCAAAACAAAATTGTAAGTAACTTTTTAAAAATGATAATTTGATTTTGAGGTTACTTACATAAACTCTGTATAGCTTTCAGTTTCAAGTCTGTATTTGCTTTTAAACACCAATGCTGAAATGCTTATTTATAATACTATAATTGGCACAAATAGTTGTAATCACTCTTTTGAACTTTTTCTCACGACTGCTCCCGTATTTTAATTGTTTTCGTGTCATTGACGTATATATTATGTATGTGTTATTATTCTTGAACTCAGCCGTGGTTGGCATATTCCATGCAAAAAAAATCACAACTTATTAACTAATTTAACTCAATAATATTATTCCAAACTTGCTTAGATTATCTATCGAATCGAGTCTCACGCTTGAAAATGTAAGTGAGTAACGTAACTACAGAGTTATCGTTTTGTACGTTATCGTCTATCGACTATCTGTCAAATCATGAACTCATGGTACCGATTTCCATACAATATGCACAAAACGATTGTCGATAGCGAGCGCGTTTTCGATAGGTTCGCGACGTATCGTAAACTATTGCACTCATGGTACCGATTTTAGTTCACCGCGTTACCGCTAGGGGCGCTGTACAAAGTTCCATACAAAAATTTACGCCGTCGATATCGACTCCAAACGAATGCAAACTCATGGTAGAGCTAGGGCTTTCGCCTTGTAGGCCTATTGTGAATTATAGCACCGTTAGAGTATCTCCTTCAAGCCCAAACCCTCTATGAAATTGAGGATTTTTTGGGTTGGGAGAGTTTGTATTTCATCTGGTCTCATGAAGTGTCTTCCCAGATGAAGGCTACGCCGATGAATCAGTGGGCTGCAGTCACACAGAACGTGTTTAGGAGTTTCACGCTCCTGATTGCAGAATCTGCAGATGTCGTTGTCCCTATACCACTGAAATCATATTATTAAGACGAACCTATACCACTGAAAGATGGGAACCTATACCACTGAAATCATATTATTAAGACCTTCCAATTTTAACATCTTCTAATTCTTAAATAGGTTTAAGGTGCGACACAAATATGACTCAAAGTTGAGATCGATCTTAAGGGCGCGGTCTCGTAATAATCGGTGTTCTAGCAGAATTATCAGAGAAGTAATATTTTTTATTAGTTATTAAAAATGCAATGAAGGAAATATATTTTACGTTGATTTAGAGTGTAGGACTTGAAGTTTCTATAACACATTTTACTATTTACTTAAATGCTATTTTTAATGTATTTTCAAGGCTTTAAACATACCTACCCATATTTACATTCCACGCGTATCAGGACTCATTCATGCACTCGTCGCGTAAACAATATGACCAAAACATGAAATATATTCAGAAAACATTTATTCTCAAATCTTCTACAATAATCTTTACTGGTTACTTTTTTTTCGAAATGTTTTAGTTTCCATATTTAAAGCGGCTTAAATAGTTGTAATTTTATGAATTTTACCACTTTTAAAATATCAGTTTTTCTATAAGAAATCATCCTTTAGCGTAATCAAACTTTAACCAATTAGAATCGAGATATTATTAAGGAAAAAAAAACTGTATTTATAAAATCATTATACGTAATTTTATACAATCAAAACTTATCCGTGGTGTTCCGTCGTTCGCCTACTCGGCACACACAGGGTACTCTTCGCAATCTTCAGGGTAGGGAGTGCCTGCGAAACACTACAGGCACCCCCCCAACACTAGGGTCTTTGTTCAAGCGACGGGAGCCCCACTCTATCGCTCGCGACCCATATCTGGCAGCATAAGATTTCAACACATTCAAAACAAAAAGACGTCGATCGATTTTACTGAGAGAGCCCCATCCACTGTTCATAGTTACGCTATGTCTCGGGTCTACCAGCGACTATTCCGCCTGTATCCCCAGACCCGTCTAAACCGCCCTCCGGAATCTCCGCCCCCTATGGTGGACATTTGAGATCAGGAAGACCGCGATCCTCCATTTGAGATCAGGAAGATTTCCTGAACAATATCGGATCATCCCGCCACCGGATTGAAACGATCAAACCTTGCCCACGGCCATTACGTAAATAAACGCAAAGATATTACGATTGGTTGATAAAATTTCACTTCCTGTATTTTAATTATTTAAGCTGAATAATAGACTGATATTGATTTTGTCCAATACATTCAATCAATATAACTTTATTAGTGGTAGTTTTAAGAATAAACGAACATTTTTATGCTGTGAAATCGGAATATTTATTTTTTGATGAAATACACGAAGATCTGCATTCAAATTTTATTTTAATTGTAATATATGCTTAAGTTCAATGTTATGGACAGTTCAGAAGAATTGCTGTATGCTTTTATTGTATTTTTCTATTGTCTTAATATCGTTTGAAAATATTTTAACACTGTATACTATACCACTCAAGTCAACTTTTAATAAATCTCGTTTTATTTAAACTTTGATCATTTGTGTCTAAACTTAAAGCATTTAAATGAGTTCTTACCTGAGGGGTAACTGAGTTGCGGGGTGGAACGAGATTCGCTAGCTCTTATGCCCGATACGAAAATCAATTTTTCGCCACAAAATAGAAAATCAGGTTACAAATTTATTATATTTAAAAAAGCAAGGAATTGCCCAGATTTAGAAAAGCCGGGTTTGAACGTATGCATGCAATGTGTCGATTATATAGATATATCACGCAAAACCCTCAGACACCCTTACTTATTTTTATATTTATTACAATAGAATTGTATAAATTAAAAAAATAAATTCACGCCGATTATTAACGAAAATATGTCCATCTCTCTGTTTTATTGCATACCTATGCGAGGAGAACCTATACGTTTAAACGCCCACACTACAAGACAAGCCAGCTCAAGTAAATAAAAATAAAATTTCTCAACAGCGGCGAAGACAGAGATGGTGAAGTCCAAATTGCCGAACTCGGTCCTCGGCAAGATTTGGAAGCTGTCCGACATCGACAACGACGGGCTCCTTGACGAAGACGAGTTTGCGCTCGCGATGCACCTCATACATGTGAAGATCGACGGCCACGACCTCCCCTCAGAGCTGCCTCCCCATCTGGTGCCTCCGTCGAAACGAAACTAGGCCGCTCCGACAAACTAGAACGTCCAATATCCGTATGTCTGTAATCACAAACAGCAATAACTTTGTTACCAATAAACAAAAATATAATATACATTCCAATATTTTTTTTGTTTCATGTACTATCGAGGACACTGGCACCTTACCAGTTCTACGTCGAAAGTCGCTAGGACACTGCACGATTACAATCGCGTCAGACCACGCCCCGCTCCATTCATTCACCAATAGTAAAGCGTAAAGCAGACTGAAGCACCGATTACACTTCACGATCCATCGGGGACGATTTGCAGAAAGAGCCCTAGCTAGTGTGGTCTAATCGCTGGTAGGCAGTTAGGGTCCCGATATCGTGCGATCGTGGTTGCCCGATCGCCCTAACTCCCTAGTTAGGGCATAAGTCGCGAGATGTAATCGCTGTTAGGGCGCTCAGTCGCCGCACAGCGCTCGGTGTGAGCGGATTGTTGCTGTGTATCGGAGCGAAATTGGCCTCGTGTGCCAAGAAAATGTCGTTCAAAAAAGAAAAATCTGGTTTAATGAATGTTCTGGACATGTAGGTATAAAGCTATACCAAATTTATTTAGCACTTACACTTTCTCTAAATAATGTGTCATGTTTCTGAATATACTCGTAATTATGGTGTCACTTAATTTAAAAGATGGTCAAATTGTGCAGAATTTATTCGTAAACAATGTTTGAAATCTTCTGGCTCTAATGAATATAAAATGTTCATATTGCACAGTTTTATTTGATTTTAATTAATTTTTGTTTATTTACATCGCCTCAATTTTTTTTATCTATCAATCGCATTACCTACACAAAATCATGAGATTCATATAATCTGTGGGGGTTCGATCCTGGTGTAGAGCGTTAATTTTTCATAAATTTGTTTTTTGTTTTTTTTTAATAATTTGTTATTTTATTATTTTTTATTAATTACTTGTTTTTTATTTATAATTTTGTTTTCAGAAGAAAAACATTTAAGTTAAGATTAAAAACGCGATTTTTTTATCGAATAATTTTCAGTTAAATGCCTACCATGAGAAAAAAATGGGTCACTTGCATGGTAGTTTCATAAAAGCACACAGTGGTTCTCTTTTTTATATTATTTTTTCATATTTACACCCACTGTTGCGGCAAGGGCAATACCATTTTTTTCATATTTGGAGAGTACAGGAGCCATCCTTCCAACACCACGTTCGGTTGCCTACTGAGTTAGGGAGGCGATCTAGTGCAATGTGATCAGAACGCCCTAATTGCGCTAACTCCCGATGCGACGCCCTAACTCCCGATGAATCGTGCGTGAAGTCTAATCGGTGCTTTACACCAAGAGCGATTTCAATGAAACCAGATGTCTGTCTATGATTGGCCGTAGTAAATCGTAGTAAAAATACGTAGCCAATCAGTGATAGTTATGGGTCGTTTGGGCGTGTCCGATGCGATCCGCTTTCAAACGAATATTTCAACAAAGTGGTAAGGCACGAGAGACCTCGATAGTACATGCAGCAGCATTTTAAGCGTGACGTATTGCTGACTGTACAGTCAAGCTTTACAGTTGCATTACGAAAGCTGTCACTAATACGAGTGACATAAGAGCGATCTCAGGTCAACGCGTAAAGTCTGAAGTGTTGCTGTGTGCACGTTCTTTTCTCGATTTCTGGATTTGGTAATATCAACAACATTTCGTTATGTTCAAACGATGAAGCTTTGTCAGTTTGATTTGTATCTTCAAACGTTAGATATACATATATTTATGTGTAGTCAACACACTGAGTTGTAGTTTTATTCTCATGAAGCTTAACTATGTAATTCACCTCGAAAATTATACCTAATACTGACAAGTATATGAATGAATGAATGATATGATGATGAATCCACCTAATCTAAAGTGTGGGGAAAAGGATATAATTTCACATACTCATACAAATCTGACCTATCAAAATTGTTTATCTGATTCTATTTGTGTTTGTGAATAAGCCATAGGGATGTTTATTTCCTAAACAACATTGTTTGGTAATGTGGCAGCAGGTTTATAATAGTAGTCATGGATACTATACTACCTTTGGTTAAAGCGTATTTTGGCATTCGCATCTGCATTTAAAAGCCCAATAGTACGACGAAGCTATCGGCAATAGGATAGCCGTGCGACATGTTTTGCCTTCTGATTCATACTTATGATTGCGTTGAAAATATGATTTCGCACGAATATTGTTATGACTACATATTTAGATACAGTAACAATAACGATTTATCTACAAATGTTTTCTTATTCTTACTATTTATTACTTAATGTGTATTTAAATATTGTAATGAATGTTGAAATGTTCGCATGCTTAATTTTTGAAAGTATTTAAATTATATTTTAAATTTAGTACATTTTACGTAATTTCTAGTGTAGAACGCTTAAGGTCACTTGATTTTGTATTGTACGAGTAACGTGGTGTTTATTGTATTAAGCAATTTGGCATAGGCATACATTTTGTTTTTTAAATTGTGATCAGTTTGGTAAAAAAAATATGTTTAAAGCTTCATAAATTATACTTTTTCTCCGCAAAGCGACATTATATTTTTAATTTGTCCATAATTTCAACAAACATATATACGTGAGTAAGCTTATATGACAACCAGCTAGAAGAGGCCAAATTTTCACAATACTAGAATGCATTTTTTAAATAAAATAATTATTATAATTGTCGTCAGATATCTGCAGTCATACGTCAATGTCTGCAGTACACTAACACTACAAACAGAATTCGTTGTTTTATTATTATTAGCTATTTATTTTGCAATTTGTGTGGTAGAGGGTGTGAGACAAATGTTGATGTTTTCCTCATTTACCATAATAATGGGATTATGTAGGTACGATTTTTTTATAAATTTCCTAATTTTTACCGTGCACTTCACCTAATGAAAATTCTCTAAGTTAATCATTATTGTTAATTATCTTTTTAACTACTTAAATGTCAAAAATATTTGAAACTTAATTTTTTGTTATTATGGTGCTTTTATATTTTACAATATTTGCGAAACATTAAGTATATTAATTTATTCGTAAAAAAAACAGTATATTATTTGGTTCCTATATTTAGTGAATTATTTATTCAAAATAAAAGTTTATGATGAAAATTTTGTAAGGTACTTAGTGCAATAATTGTTTTGAATGTTGTAAACGAGTTTTATATAATATAATAAAAGGTTATACTTCTAGAATATCTTATGTCACTGTTTTATAATTTACCAAGTGACAAAATTTATAAAACTAGTAGGTATTCAAAAGTTATTTCAGTGAATTATACGAGTACACATTATATACACTTAAGTACACTCGTGTTTATATAGCCTTTGTTGTTGCTTGGAATCGCAAAAGGCTATAATATGATATATTTGCCTGAAAAATATCTAGTGCCTTCTGTATATTGGGTGGTAAGTTTAAGAGCTTTTAATGGTTTATCGATTCGATGTTACACAGTACATTATTGGCCTATTGGTTTAGGTTTTATTGCTTGACAATAAACTTTCGAATACTTTTTGTATGCATGTAAATCTAACACCAGTTTCGAACAGTTTAATATATATAGTTTATGTAAATACAGATTGTATATGTGTTAGATGTTATCGATATTGTTTTGAGCACTTTTTCCGAGGTTCCTCCCCTGTTGGTTCGTTGGGCCTTGATAAACAAAAGTGGGTGGATCGGTTGGGATGGTACCAGTTATATAGTTATACATTTTGCTACTGTGTGTGTACATACATATGTAAATGTATTGATTATAAATTATAATATAGTGTGTAATAAATAGTTAGGAATTAAAATTTACGTGTTTTATTTTTTAGTTATTTTTGTCTAGGAATTAAATTAAACATAACCCCTTTAGACAATATTAAATAGCATTATTTGTTAAGAGTATTATAGTTGGACTAATATGGTAATTAATTAATAAAAAATTCTGAGTAAAAACTTTATACTATACAATTTTATGGATGTTAACAAAAGTAACGAAGAAGTATATTAATAAAAGTTTGAGAATCGCAATAACCAAGAACTACTTACTTGGCCGCAAATAAGACGATAATGAGAGAATGCATCATTTGGCGCTGTTGCACGATGTTTTGAATAGATGAGAGTTCTTTGTCTTGCACGTCGGATCTTGCACTTGATATCGAAGTTCTTCGGTTATGTACAGCAACAAGGGTTTTTTCTATGTATTTTTTTTTCAGGGCACGGGGCGGATGCTGCGCAGATATTTCTTTTTCAGGTTATGGCGAGGGAGACAACAGTGAAAGGGTGCAGAGATTTTTTGGGGTGTACTTCTTCCTCTTCCTACGAGTCGTCCTTTAGTAGTACACTTAGATATACAGTTTTTCACCAGGATGCAGAGATATGGTCACGATTTTCTATCGGGATGCAGAGTCGATGTCAAATAGCACGGTAAGTTTTCACTTATTTTTCTTTTTCAGGATACAGCGGCGATACAGAGTCAACAGGATACAGAGGATACGGTGATACACTTTTCACTATACTTCACAGTTTACACACGAATAACTCACGAGACGTACCGGGTATCTTATTCGATCCCTTTACGCTGCCACCAATTTGTTACGGGACCGAGTCACGATAGTTTTTAATAAAAATGTTTTTATTTTACACTGGGTTTATTCCTTTAAACACACAAATTAGTAAGATTATAATTAATTTAGAAATACATGATGTAAGGAAGAGGTGGTTGTGTCGCGGTTGGAAGCTGAGGAACGACTGAGGACTGAGCGGGAATGGAATGGTAGCGAGGGGCGTATTAGTCACAAGGGATCCCCCCTTCATCGAAAAGTTATACCTATGCATATAAGCCAATGCCAATATGGGCTTAAAAATTTTCAGTTAAAATTTTCAGATCCGAACAAAAGTTTCACTTGCGTCGTGGTTTCATAAAACCACACAGTGAGTGTTTCATTCATACAATGGACACTACCATAGAATGAGATGAATGTTCTCATCACTCTCACAGTCACACATACTCCCGTTCTAAACATCTTCTCATATAGGATTAAGTATAAATATATCAGAACAAAGGAAACCATTTTTTTTAATGAATTTATTAAATAACAGAAAGTGACAAATAACACATAAAGATAAATCTTAATGGTTGAATAGCCATCAATAACATAAAAATTTGAACTAAGTCCTTTGATATTATAATTTTGTATAAAATAAAATTCATAATGGACACATATCTTACACTAGATTCTACCAGTCACTTTTATATTAATGTTATATTTGCAAATATGATGTTAGATGGGACAATATTATAATATTACTTCCTTGAGTGGACTGAAGAAAAATATTCTGAGCCTCTGATGCTTAAATAGTATTCAGAGCTAATGTTTTGATTTGTAACACTATTGAAGCACCACCTGAGATCAAAGAGCTATTGCTACCATTGAAACAGTGTCGAACATCCTAAAGCAACACACAATTTTTTGTCAATATAAATATTACCCCACAAATTGTAGTAATGTTTTGAATATATTACTTTTAACAATTTTTAATCCATATTCTGCAGACTGTGTACCTTGACGAAAAAGTGAGATCACTATTCTATTTGCTCTACTATTGATATCAACCACCAAAATCTAGAAAATTGGTTCCCTATCGTAACTACTTTTATTCAGTATAGTAAATGCATCAATCAAAAGACATAAACAGGTTGAAGGTAGATATTATTCCAAAGTAGTTAACATCAAATACTTATTTGAACACCAATTTAAATGGATTATTATAGTTCTACTTTTCCATTAAATATAATTAATAGAATGAAGAAGTTCAATAATTATTGTAGTACACTTTAGTAGCAGACTATCTAAATACTTAACCTAGTCTTAGATTATATTGTAGGCATCCAGATATATATGCTGCTATCTGAGCTGGTAATCGGTCTTGGATGTTATGAGAAAGTTACTGTGCAGGCGGTGGATTGCCATTGGGGCCGGGATGCCGAACTTGTCTGCGCAATTGCTCAACTAGGTCAGGGTTGGCAGCCTGCATATGCTGTGCCAAAGCTTGCCCTGCTTCCAATAAAGCACTCATGCCTCCAGCTGGTGGTGCATTTCCTCCCACATTAGCGTTGCCACCGTTATTCATCAAACCAGAAATGAGATTCTGCATGTTCGGGTCTGAGAGCATTTCTGTTGCCATATTTAATAGTGCTGGATTTTGCAATAAGCCACTAAGATCCAAGGAGTTGGGGTCGCCCTGCTGGGCTAGGCGTTCATCAGCTAATCGTAAGTTCTGTCTGTACGATTCATTGTCTGGTTCGAGTTGACAGGCACGGGCGAACGCTTGTCTAGCTTCGCGATTCCGATCCAAAGCGGTTAAAGCTAAGCCTAATCGTCCGTGCGCCTTTCCATAGTCCGGTTGCAGCGCCAATGCGGCCATACAATCTGCAACTGCAGAATCATTATGATTCAGTTTGAAATAAGCAGCAGCGCGGTTACAGAAGAAAACAGCGTTGCGCGGATCTAATTCGATGGCGCGAGTGTATTTATCCAGCGCTTCCTGAAAGCGTTCTGCTTTCATTGACTCGTTGCCTTCGGTTTTCAATCTCTCTGCCTCTGCTTTGACTGACGCTGGCGGTCCTCCACGCTGCTGCCTAATTAATTGCAATAAGTCAATCCCTCTTGCTGTATCTTCCGCTCCTATTTCAAATGCGGTTTCTAGGCACTGCACGGCGACCTCAACACTCTCACGCGAGTCCGAATTTAAGGTATCGCCATCCAACTGTTGTTTCAGAAAGTTCACAATACTAGCTGCAACTATCTTGCTTTCCGACATTTTTGATAAAATAGCACCTCAGTAGTTGAAATAAATTGTCGAATAATGTTCTTCTTCTTCTTTTGTTAATGGCAATGTGTTATCTTGTGACAAATAACTTTAGATTATATTAAAAATTGATTAAAATGACATGACACAAACATGAAAAATTGTGACATTATTTTTTTGTTCATTCGTTTCAAAATTGAAACTGGCAAAGTCATAGCCATACAGCCATTAACATTAATGTTTTATACTCTGTATCCAAGCATTGTTTTTTTTTGTTTTATTAATTGATGCTCTGCCCCCGTAGCACGTCCACCAAAACACGATATGATAAAGCGATTTATCGCGGTGAACTGTCAAAATAAGACGAAACCCTATTGTATTTTGACAGCTACACTACAACATACATAAAGACTCCTCAGCTACTCAAAGTAAACTCTTAAACATCTACTTAGATATGATATTGATTGCAATTGTCATACTTTACGTTTTTCATGATTCACGGTTCGGCTATCGTATACGACAAACTAACCCAATGATATGTAAACCTATAATTCAAACTGCTATAGTTACTACCGGCAGCGCAACACAGCAATTCACCGTCCGTAACACCAACCAGCGAAGATTATTATCTCACTTCAATAGTTCTACAACATTAAATTACTGTATATATGTAAAAAAAGAACATGAACCACATTCGATACTCACAAGCTAAGTATTGTTTATCAGAACACTCGTGGTCTTAGAACTAAGACGTTAGAATTTTACAACAATCTTCTGAACATAGATCACGACATTATTTTGCTAACGGAGACTTGGCTTAATGACGGTGTTTTAGATTCGGAGCTATCTGATAACAGATATGAAGTGTACCGACGCGATCGTGGATCGAACGGAGGTGGTGTCATGTTGTTGTGCTCCCGGCGACTGAGCGCACGCGCACGAACCGAGTGGCACCGAGACGGCGTTGAATGCCTGTCGGTCACAGTGGACGGGCGAACAATAGGCTTGCAACATGACATTCATATAGCTCTGGCTTACATGGCACCTGGGCCGGCTTTGCCTGCTCGTTTAATGGATTTCGACCAATTGTTGTCTGATGTTTCGGATAGTATCGCCGATGATTATTTAATTTTGGCTGGTGATTTTAATTTATTTAACATAGTGTGGGGTCAATCTGGACCCACTATGATTAAAAAGGGCAGTGTTGATCTTCAACGAGCCGGAACTTCTATAATAAATCAGACACAATACTTAGGGCTTCACCAGAATAATACCAACACTAACAATAGCGGCAACACATTGGACCTCTTTTTTTGTAATTTTGACGTGGACATTAAACTTTTATGTACCCCATTAGTAAAAGAGGATATACACCATACTACCTTAGATATCTCGGTACATGATATTTTGATTAAATCCTTACTTAAGTGCCCTCAATTAAAACATTCATACCGTAAAGCAGATTATGAACATATAAATAGAGAACTAAGCCAAATAGACTGGGAAGATAAGCTGTCATCTTCCTCACTTGACGAAGCTGTGGATTGCTTCTACACAATACTATATGATATAATAAAAAGATTTGTTCCCTGTGCCAGTAATACTTCAAATCGATATCCAGTCTGGTATAATCAGGCCATAATTTGTGTGCTTCGTGAAAAACAAAAAATCCATACTCGCTGGAAGCGATACAAAAATCCTTTGGATTATGACGCTTTTTCAATGTTACGCAAGAGAGTTAAAAGGATGCAGGGGAATGTTACCGAAAATACATATATTTTTGTCAAAAAAATATAAAAAATAACCCCAAGTTATTGTGGTCATATATAAAATCAAAACTTAAGTGTTGCAGTGGATATCCGGCCGTGATGTTTTTTGGAGATAAGCAAATCACGGATGGTGCATCTATATGTCCTGCTTTTTATGAGTTTTTTAACAACATGTTTACACATTCTCAAAGCACCGCCTCGGCGACCCAAGACTCGTGTACTACTCCAAGCGATTATCCAATTAACATTGCAATAACGCAAGAGAAGGTTCTTAAAATTTTATCTAACCTGAACGACAACAAAGGCGCTGGAAGCGACAAAATACCGCCATTTTTCATCAAAAAATGTGCTAAATGTCTAGCTGCTCCTTTGTGTTTATTATATAATTGTTCAATTACTGAAGGAGTTTTTCCTGTGCGATGGAAGGAAGCTCACATTGTACCTATCCACAAAAAGGGCTCCAAACGTAATATAGAACACTATCGTCCCATCTCCCTATTGAATGTGTTTGCGAAGTGTTTGGAGAAAGTTATGTATGACGAATTTTATCCCATTATTAAGCAGCGAATACCTGAGGAACAGCATGGCTTTGTGAAAGGGAGATCAACGACATCCAATTTAAGTTTATTTGTTAGTGATTTACATAAAGACATGGGTATACAATCTCAGGTTGACGTGATCTATACGGACTTTGAAAAAGCGTTCGATCGTGTAGATCACGACATACTCTTGAGAAAACTGCAACTAATCGGAATTCAGGGAGATTTATTTAGATGGGTTAAGTCTTATATACTTAAACGTAGGCAAGCTGTGGTTATGTCAGGACACCGGTCTGACTACATCACTGTGCCCTCTGGTGTTCCTCAGGGCTCCCTTTTGGGGCCTTTGTTCTACATAGCTTACTTATTCGATGTCCGTACCTGTTTTTCACATGCCAGATTCCTCCTATACGCTGATGATGCCAAAATCTACATGAAAATTACATCAAAAGAAGACTGTCACAAATTGCAGGCAGACCTTAATAGATTTTCCGCATATTGTACAGCCAACAGAATCACAATTAACGCTAACAAATGTGTTCAGATCCAGTTTACAAGGCGTAAAACTCCAGTTGACTTCGATTATCAACTTAAAAATGTCAATATAATTAAGACGGATAGTATCAGGAATTTAGGTATTATACTGGATCCAAAATTAGTTTTTTGTAATCACATTGAGAACATCATTAATAAAGCGTATAAAAACCTGGGCTTCATCCTACGAGTATCCAAGGAGTTTGATGATGTTTCATGCATCAAAATATTATATTACGCTTATGTTAGGAGTATTTTGGAGTATTGTAGTACAGTATGGAATCCACTGTATGTGATATACGAGCATTCGATCGAATATATACAAATGAAATTTATAAAATTCCTAAATTTTAAGACTAAATTTAATTCTAACCTCAATTACAGGGAACTATGTAAAAAATATGACTTAATCACTTTATGCGACAGACGTCGTATTCAGGACATGTCTGTTCTTCATGATATAAGTTCTGGGAAAATTGAATGTTCTGAACTGTTTAACACGATCATAAGAATAAACGTTCCTCAAAGAAGAACACGACACACTCAGCTTTTACACGTACCTGTAGTGCGCACAAATTATGAGACCAATGACATGACTGTAAGATTGCCAAAAACTTTTAACAAATATTTTTCAGACATTGAACTATTTTCCTCCTCAAAAAATGTATTTAAATCTGCTATCTATAGAATTGTTAAATCTTGACATCATTACATAATAATAATAATAATATTTTATTTAATTAATACACAAATAATAATTAGAACATAAATAATAATTATAATTCAATATTGACCACATCCTATTCTATTCTATTTATTTAATGGACATAACTTTAATTTTAATCATAATGGAAATTTTGAAATTGTAATTATTTTTATTACAATAATAATTTTCCGTTATAAGTTGCCATGTAAGCCAACGCTAATTTCCTTATCTATAGTGGGTTTTAAACTCCTGTGTATACGTGGCCGAGTTGTTCTCTAACACTCAGACAACTAACACATTCTTACACAGACACACACACACACACACATACACATACATGCACATACACGCGATAATGGCACATTAATTTGTTTTTATTTGTTTTTTTTTTCTGTTTTCAAATCTTTACCTTTTTAAATTGTTATATATCTACTCTCATGCCTGTATATATTTCTAGTGAACAAAGTAAGTTTCCGTGATTGGCTTGTGTACAGGAATAATTTCTTTATTAATAATATTTGAACAAATTTACGCTGTGGAAACTGTGTTTATTATAAATAAATAAATAAACCGCTTTATTATATCGTGTTTTGGTGGACGTGCTAGGGGGGCAGGTGGGTTATTGTCTATGAAAAAATCTATCACGATAGCCTTCAATTTGACAATCATTGCGCAATGAACACAAGACTCTGCGCCGACATCCTTTTATAAAAGAGCGATGGATGGATGGCGACTGTCAAGTTGTAAGCGATCGCGATAGATTTAGACAATGGTGTCAATTCTGTTGGCATTAGTTGGATTAGACTAAACTATATTTAGTTTTAGTGCTGTCAAATCGTATTTTTTGTTCGAAAATTTTAACTGAAAACACAATTTGACAGCACTAAAACTAAATTTAGTTTAGTTTAATCGAATTAGTGCCAACAGAATTGCCACCAATAACCCCCCTGAGATGCTCACAGTTAGTAGTAGACTAGTAGCACAAATTATATTACTGTTGCTAGAGTTGCGTTCCGAGGGTCAGAGTAATGCAACCGAGAGTGTTTTTCACACTCGCTCCGAGGTTCAGAACGGGTCGGTTGCTATCTTTTTTTTTAGTTTGTATCTTGCCGATCAAGATCAAGCAAAGGGCAAAATCCTTACTATGAAATTAACAGTCAATATCCATTTTTCTGCTTAAAAATAATTACAACACATAGAAAACACTATATTTCCCTAGTATTAGGCTTAAAAGAGTTCAAAGTAGTGTTATTTAATAAAATAATAAATAATTAGCGTATTTTTGACATCGACATTGACATAAAATTTGTTTCTATAACGGTTTTACAGACAGACAGACAGACAAAAATTTTACTGATTGCATTTTTGGCATCAGTATCGATCCCTAATCACCCCCTGATAGTTATTTTGGAAATATATTTCATGTACAGAATTGACCTCTCTATTGACTTTTTTTAACCTCATTTACTAATTGTCTGTACTTACTAATATTATAAAGAGGAAAGATTTGATTGTTTGTCTGTTTGTATTGAATAGGCTCGGAAACTACTGGACCGATTTGAAAAATTCTTTCACATTGGAAATCCTACGTTATCCCTGATGAATATAGGCTATAAAATTATTTTTCCTACGGGTAAATATAAAATTCTCACGGGAAAACAAAAATAACGCGGGCGAAGCTGCGAGCGGAAAGCTAGTAATTAATAAAAATGTTAATAATTACTCTATTGTTATTTTAATTGTTAATTCATATACTTTTTTTCTATAACATCTTAAACATCCGCATCCGCATTCGCATCCGCGGATGTGAGCCTTCAAAAATCCGCATCCGCATTCACATCCGCGGATGTGAAAAAATCGGCATCCGCAACATCCCTGGTTTTATTTCAGTTTCAAGCTCCGCTGTGTGTGGTCACAATATCTAACCTACAGTTTTCAGTTTGATCCTAAAAGTTTTTCTATAACATTCCGTTGAAGACTATTTTATAACACTGCGATGCGTATTAGTCGGTGACCACAGGAGTAGTCTTTGTGGACTGCAAAGACAAGCCGGCTGCCGAATGGCTCCTTGCAAACGTCCCTGGGATGAGCATTGGAGAGACTAAGGTAAAGGTGGTCGATGCTGCGGCTGTTCCGAAGCCAGTCAAAATGGCTTGGAGGAGCCGCAACATGAGACTGCTGGACCCAAAAGAGGCTTGCAGGGCACTTCAGCGTTACAACCCGTCACTGAGGACGACAGACTGGAAGGTCGTCGACACGAAAGTGGAGGGGACCCGAATCAAGCGGATCGTCCTCATGGACGGGGGGTCCGCTGAGGTGATCAAGCAAGCGGGATATGTCCTGGATGGTTGCTTTGAACTGTGCACATTCAAGCTGCTCGCGGAAACCCCGAGTGGTGCGGATGTGCCAGGGCAGAGCAACCTCGGGGCGGAGGAGGCTGCAGCCGGTCCCAGTAACGAGGCCAGCAGCAGCATAACCACCGAGGCGGGGTGTTCGGGCGAAGTGGTGCGGGATGAGGAGGGTAGCACGATGGAGCTGCCCCTGTCACAACATTTGGCGGGGACAGACGACATTTTGGACGACCTGAATCATCTCTGCTTCAAGTCGCCGGAACACCGTTCGCCTTAGCTAAATGGAACACCAAACGTACCCATCAAAACCATCTAGATGAAGGGACTCAGGTGCGTACAAATTAATCTACACCATTGTAAAGCTGCCACTGCCATTCGGGATAAGCAGCTCAAGGATAATAGATATGACATAGCCCTTATACATGAACCTTACATATATAAGGGTGATGTTAAAGGCTTAGACAAGACAGGGGGGTAATTTACTATTGCTGCCCAACCAATGATATTAGGACATGCATTTATGTGAGGGATGGCATTGCTGCTAAACCCTTACGTTCGCTATGTTACAGGGATCTCACCACACTGGAGATCAAGACGGGGGGAGGGAACCCAGCTGAAAGTGTTGTATTAGCCGCTGCGTACCTAACCTATGAGGAGAAGGAGCCAGTCTCTGCATACATTAGAAAACTGGCTGAAACACAGGGGCAAAAGAAGCTCATCATTGCCTTTGACGCTAACGCACATCATACTGTGTGGGGTAGCTCAGACACGAATAAACGGGGTGAAAACCTACTGGAATATCTGGTAAGTTCATCTTTATTTTTACTCAATAGAGGCACGGCGCCCACATTTGTAAACAAAAATAGGGCTCAGGTAACTGATATCACAGTTGCGACAAAACAAGCGTTATTATCAATTAACAACTGACATGTGTCAGGTGAAGTATCACTATCGGATCATAACTACATATGCTTTACGTATAGAACTAACATAAAGTTGGGTACTATAAGACGGAGAAATCCAAGGAATACCAATTGGGATTCATATCGGAGGGACCTAGAGTTAGAATTAGGAACCACCATTAACAGGTTGAATTCAATTCTAGAATTAGACATGGAAGCCAATCGAATCAACAGAGGTGTCATGAGTTCCTGGACACGCAACTGCCCAGAGAAGGAGACAAAAGAAGGTACAATGGTGGACACCGGAACTGACTCAGGCGGGACAATAGAAAAGCGTTTAACGAAGCAAAACGCAAAAAAGATTACTCGGAGTATGCAGTAAAACTTACTAAGTACAATACCGAAGTAAGGAAGGCTAAACGCAGGTCGTGGCGTGGTTTCTGTGAATCAATAGAAGCAATGCCAGAAGGCATGCGTCTTAGCAAAGCTATATCCAAGGCTAAAGCAAACCCACTCATAGCAGTGAGAGATGCGAATGGAAGACTGACGGAAACGGGAAACGAAACATTAGCTATTATGTTTGATGTACACTTGAACTGGACGTCGGCTAAGAAGGTAGTAACGGAGGAGAGGGTTCGATGGGCAATAAGAAGCTTTCAACCATACAAATCACCCGGCCCCGACGGGATATATCCCGTGTTACTACAACAAGGTGAAACAATACTGGTTCCTATCCTATGGAGACTCTTTAGAGCATGCGTAGCATTTGGATACATACGAGAAGTGTGGACACACACAAAGGTAAGCTTTATACCGAAGCCGGGCAAAGCTGACTATGAACATGCAAAGGCGTTTAGGCCGATAAGTCTCTCATCCTTTTTGCTGAAATCGATGGAGAAACTCATCGACAGGTACATTAGGGACGGACCGCTTAGGAAACGGTCATTACAGGGTATGCAATGTGCTTCCCAAGCAGGAAAATCAACTGAGACTGCTCTACACTATGTGATCAGCAGGATCGAAAAGGCACTGGATTCAAAGGAGGTATGCATAGGCGCCTTTCTTGATGTGGAAGGCGCCTTTGACAAGACTACATTTGATTCCATTAGCAGAGCGGCGAAACTGCATGGCATCAATGACACTATAATAAGATGGATTAATTGCATGCTAGAGAGCAGACTCATATCTGCGAGCGTATTAGGCGATACAATGAGCGTCACAACCACCAAGGGATGCCCACAGGGAGGAGTCCTGTCTCCTACACTTTGGTGTCTTGTGATTGATCCATTGATCGAAGAACTGAACAAAGGACCACTGACCACAGTAGGTTATGCTGATGATATAGTCATCTTGGCTAAAGGCAAGGTGCCAAGTGTGGTAGCCAGCCTGATGCAGGGGGCACTACAAAGGGTTGAGCACTGGTGCAAAGAGACACGTCTTAGCATCAATCCCAAAAAGACAGTGATCATACCGTTCACAAAAAAGAGGAAGCTCAACAACATGAGGAATCTAAAGCTATACGGCTCTGAGATACCATGGTCCATAAAGGTGAAATATCTAGGAGTTACCCTAGATAAAGAACTAACGTGGAAGGAACATATGTGCCGGTCTACTTTCGGTAAAACCTGGGGTCTCAAACCTAAGATACTCTACTGGATTTACAAAATAATGATACTGCCGATCATAACATATGGCAGTATTGTCTGGTGGCCAAGAACGAAACTAGTCACATGCAGGGAACTACTAGGTAGATTTCAAAGGCTGGCCTGTATGGCTATAACGGGGGCTTTCAAAACTACCCCTACAGCGGCCTTGGAGAGATTTCTGAATCTCGAACCACTCCACAGTGCTGTACAAAGAGAAGCCATGAGAGCACTCTACAGGCTCAGAACTTTGGGAATGTGGAATGCAAACCGGCCACTCATAAAACACACGGCATTCGCTTCTGAAGAAGACAATCCGCTGCTGAGCATGACCAGCGACAGAATGTTACCTAAATATATATTTAGACGACATTTTGAGGTACACATTCCAACAAGGGAGGAATGGGATAAGGGGCTGGCATCCCCTCGGGGGAACAGCATGATCTGGTACACAGATGGATCGAAAATGAAATCTGGTACAGGGGCAGGAATACACTGCAACAAAACTGATATATCGATCAGCATGGGTGAGATGGCAACTGTGTTTCAAGCTGAAACATATGCTATCCTAGCTTGTGCACAGGAGAATCTAGACAAGGGTCGCAAAAGGCCTAAACATCTACATTCTCAGTGACAGTCAATAATAATAATAATAATAAATGCGTTTATTTCAAACGGAGTCCATATCTTAGTTAGTAACAATCTTCTTAACCTATGTTAGTAGTAAATGCAAACAAAATTAAGGAAAATAAATAATAATTATATACAAACTGTGCTCATCTACACACCGATGCTAGTGTGCAGGTGAACCCAGCGCCTCACCATAGGAGAGTCCCATCTGGTGGCTAATGCATTCAGAATGCTGTTTGTGCTATTGCGAAAACGACCCATAAGCGAAGCGCACCGTTTTCGGATCAGCGCGTGGAAGCCTGCGCCTCGGTGAACATATTCGACGCACTGCAAAATCGCGAATGACCAAGCAGCACCCTGAACGCATTATTATACTGAACCCTTAGTGCGCTGTACGCCTGCTTCGTGAAATTGACCCATAAGCTGCACGTGTAAAATGTCTGGCAATAAGCCTTAAAAAGTGTCACTTTAACATTGTTATTGCAACGTGCAAACCTACGAGCCAACATATTGCAACGTACGGCCAGCGCCCTACGTTCCCTTTCTATGTCCATATTGTCCCGCAGGTCCTCTGTCACCCAGTGACCAAGGTATTTGAATGTATCAACCTGTTTTAAAGGTGTATCACAAAGTTGAAGCCGAGGTATTACAGAGTAAGTTTTTGTGCCCGCTTTGAAAACCATGAACTCACTTTTCTTGACGTTATACTTGAGTCCATGGGCTACAGCATATTTTTCGCAGATGCTTAACAGTTTGCGCATTGCACTTATCGATGGGGCCAGCAACACCATATCATCCGCGTAGCTTATATTGTTGATGCATACGCCATCAACATGACACCCGACATTGGCGTTGCTAAGCTCAACGATAAGATTGTTCATGTACAGATTGAAGAGGCGTGGCGAGCTCAACCCCCCCTGCCTCACCCCGCACTCCAACCCGTACACATTCGAATGCGTTCCTGCCCACTTAATGCTATTCTTTTGATTTTGTACCAATAGCTAAATAAGGACACGACCTCAGGGGGAACACTGGTCTCATCTTTAAGCTTATGCCACAGCAATTTGTATGATACCATATCAAATGCCTTGGATAAATCTAAATAGCATGCATATACAGGCGTTTTTCTGGTTGTGTAGTACTGTACGGTCTGCTTAAGACAAAGGATCGCACTCTCCGTGGATAAACCTGGCCTAAATCCGCATTAAACAGTATAGCTGACTAATGACTTTATAATGGGGAAAAATATACTAAAAGCATTTAAGTAGAATTTTAAAATGATCTAATCCAGCTTATGTCTGCATGTGATACTGCTAGCTGATTTAGACGTCCAAAGCTTGTTAACGACTGGTTAATATGAAAAATTCACCTCTCTTGTAATGGTGCAGGCTGCATTAAAGTATTGAATAATGCCATTGGCTTTTAATTGGTGTACACTAATTCTATTCTAATTCTTCTTCAACGAGCTTGTTAATGGCTGATTAAAAGTGGATATGTAATCTCTACAAATGCCGTTACATTTATAAGAGAATCATTAATTCACCCTGAGTTGTAAATTGGAGTAGGTGCACTCCAGCCTATTGCCAATGCATAAAGTGTAGCTGACAGCTATTTTACAGCTTTCGGCGTTATTTAAGAGTAAATCTAGTTTATTGGTGTTTAAATTACGTCAGATTTGACATTTTTTTTTCATAACGTGCGACGCGACCTCAAGAGTTACACGTACATATGTATATTTTAATACACTTTAAATAAAAATGAACAACTTAAAACCTTTGTCCGGTCAGCATAATGCTACAAGCTGGTACATAGACTTAATAACACCACTGTACAGTAAATAACTTTTCAAAATAATTAATGGAGAATTTGTGCTGGTTAACAAATGAACTCCATTTTGGCATTACAGAATCGATTTGTTATTAATATCCAAATGCAATTTCTTAGTGATTACAAGGATATTTGATAGCTTTAATTTGAAACAAAATATTTTCCACTTATTTCCTAATAGAATACAATAAGTTAGAAAGCAATAATTTGAGTTATAAATCTATTAAGTATTCGTACACCATTTATCTTGTGAAATATTTTAGTTAAAACGATATTATTCTGATGGCGCGTGAAATATTTGATGTTATTACCTATACACATTTACAGTAAAATGATAATCGCAACTCAATTTACATACAAGCAGCATTTACATACTCAAAACCAACGTGAAAACTATTAAAAATATCTTATCTTAAATATGTCCGCCCGCGCACTTTAACAAACAATAAATGTCGCCTATCACAATACACAAAAGTAATAAAAATAATTTTTTTGGTTATTTACCTATACTTTAATAAAAGCTGTTGCCAAGACTCAAAACATCTAAAAACTGTTGAAGAGAATTAAAGTAGCTAAATCTTAGGCTGCAATGACTGTTAAATGACTGTATAAGCCATTGTACAGGCCTTGTACAGCTATACCAATGATTATACTGCCGTAAACCAGCCACTGTAATGCTCAAGGCTGGCTAATTTGGGGCCCAAATTAGAATTACAAGGGCTGCGTAGCTAACTACACAGCCCTTATACAGGAAACTAAAACAGCCTTGAGTAGTCACATATTCTATAATCAAGTCACTGTGCGGCTGTCATGTGCTACTTGGGCAGACTCGCCTATTGGTGGGTGCTCTAACCGGACACTTCGGCACTAGGATCATGCTAACCAGGATGGGACACACCAGTTCCAAAATCTGTAGGGCCTGCAAGAAGGCAGAGGAAAGCATGGAACACCTGCTGTGCCACTGCGATGCCCTAGCCTGCAGGAGATTAAGGCTGACGGGAATTGGATACCCAAAACCGGAAGACTACAGGGCCATACCACCGAAGGACATCGTCGAGCTCATGGGCACAATAGACTGGACCGTAGGTGGCGATGGCTTTACGGACTAAAGCTCGGGGAAGCACAAAAGATCCATGATGGGTCGAAGTGCGAAGGCTCAATATATTGGGCCGCCCCCACACTAAGATAAGATAAGATTTTATAACACTTATGCTTTGGCCCCACCTGCGCCTATCGTCCCGAAGCTTCGTGCTATGACACGCAGATGTGACCAGTCTGTCATTATCGGCTATCGTTGAGAATATTCGGGCTGCGTGTGCGTTATCGGTACATCAAAGGGTTTTAGCGCGCTTAGTATTCGCGCTGCGTTGTCAGAATAGCGTTGATCATTTCGGCGGTTGCTTTCGATTTGTTAAGACGTGTGCGACGCAATGGTTTTATAATTAATAGGTACCTACATCATTATGAAGCTTAGTTCATCACATAGGATCAAAAATAAGGTTTCTTATTAGATTTTGATAAATACTGTCATTGTTATTGTAAACACACTGTAAAAGTTCGTGAAAATGACGAAGCCGCTAATGTGAATGTGACCACAGCATTATACGCGATAACTTTTTAGCGTACAAAACGTACACGAAGCTTCGGCACGAATTGATTCGGGACGATAGGCGAAGGTGGATAGTGGAGCCGCGTTGTGACCACTGCGACGTTCCCGACGGCACTGCCGAGCACACCTTGTTGGTGTGCCCATACAAATTACCAATTCCACTCCCATTTTCTCCCCTTAAGGGGTGATTTCTGCGATAAAAGCTATTCTATGTTCGTCTCCTGGTTCAGCTACCTCCCTACCAATTTTCAGCCAAATCGGTTCAGCCGTTCTTGAGTTATAAGGAGTGTAACTAACACGACTTTTTTATTATACTACATCCCCTGTTTTAACCCCAAAAGGGGGTTGATTTCTAAAGATACATTATTAGTACACCTCCACACCATCTATAGAGCATACATTTTTAATTTCAAGTCTCTTACTTCGAAACATAGGACTTTCATACAAACTTCCAACCCCTGTTTTACCCCCTTAGGGGTAACAAACTAACGGAGTCCTTGGTTGCAATGTAGGCAGTCAACAAATAAAGTATGTATGCATCTATTTTATTAATAGGAATCTGCCTATTGTAGATTTTTTGAGTAAAACAATAGCCAATACTTCAGTGCTTTCTTTGCTTTAGTCGGCGGGGGTGGAACAAGTGCCTTAAGGCAATCACAGCCTTTAGCAGCTACAATTGTAAGGCTTGTGTTAAGACTGCAATAACTCAATCTCAAGCGATTGTGATAGGTTCTTTATGGAGGATGTCTTTACAACATGGTGCGAGTGAATTGAAAAACAAAAATAATTTAAAGAAATATTTCATTAATAAACAATAGTATCTTACATAATTAGTTTAAAAGAAATAAATAATAATATAATTTTACACTCACCTTGTACAGTTGTACATAAAATTTACGCAACAATGGCAATCTCCTATACAATGTTTAACTTGGAATCAATTAAAAGCGTCTATGTTGGAAAACATGATAAAACATTCATTCATTGACCTACCAACTAGGTCAATGATTTTATTACATTGCCTAAATCAAAAAGAATTACATCTTATTATGGCCGATTTTTTTATATATAAAGTTATGTTAATGCACAGACGCAGATAATATAATACTGGCACAGACGTATAAATGTAAGTAATGGCAAAGGTTTTCATTACACAAACATTTTTCCAGCGTCACGTCAGCTTTTTTATTATCAAAAATAAATATTTTTTCATACCACCTGCTCGACAATGTTCAATTAGATCCCCCTTAACTTCAACGTAAAGCAAGACATTATATCCCAAGGGATATAATTTTGTATGAAACTCCCAAGGGATTAAAGTGTTTTAAATATGGAACATAAAATTTGTATGAAAATTTAACATAGATGATAGCTTAGGAAGGCAAAGGTTCTACGCCCATACAGCAGTAGCGTGCATCCACTAGAGACAAAGACATTCTACCTGTGTAAATAATGTTTTTATAAAATCTAAATACATAATTTCTTTACTAAAATTATAAAATATTTATCTACTTAACACTGCAAGCTAAAATAAACAATTACATTTCACTTTATTTTTATTGATAAAATACGTTTTATGCAAAAACATCTTTTGACGGCCACCATTAACTATCGATAAAAACAAATAAAAGCAAGACGCTCTGCCAGCGGATAAACAGCATTAACTTGGAAAAATTACGCGGCATATTTAAAAATAAAGAATGTTTCTACAATTTGTTCCATAATTTGCACCAACAGTATTCCGTTGTATTGTTTTCATAGCTAAAACTTTGCCGCCAACGCCATTACGTATTTCAAAATATTGCTTACGTTAATAAAGTGCTTAGTGGAATGTGTTTTGTGACATCAATAATACAGTCTTTTTAAAAGTTTATTCAGTGTTTTATTAATAAAATTAAAAAACGTAAGTAAATGTCCAGGTGCTTCAGCTTTTTTTTTTGGGGTCAATAGGTTGTCGACTATTTGAGATTTATTTCGACAGTTGTGTGTAGTAATTAATACCTGTTTCAAAAGTAAATATACAACAAAGTTGAAAAATAAAATAATTTTATTTGATACCATTTTATTGTTAACAAATTAATATTCGTCCTGCGTGCTACTAAAGGTCATTGACAGGGTCCAGCAGCTGATCGTATCGTATTGTAAATCGATATGTAGACTAAGTTCATACTTGTTATATTAGATTTTAAGTTTTTGTAATATTTTAAGCTTTAAATATGTTTTAAGTTTTTGTAATATTTTAAGCTTTACTTAAGATATAATTATTGCGTGACGTGTTCGTGCTTGAGAAAAATAAATCTTTTTTTTTATGGTTTTCATGATAATATCATAATTTTAACCATAGTTATAGTGATAGTGATAATGATAATGTGACAGTGTTTATGATGAAAATTACCACCTAAGTAATTGGTTATAGAGCCCTGAGTTTTTATTGTCTCGCAGATGGTATGAAAAGTAGAGTATTCACCTCTGGAATAAAGCAGTGTCTTCGTCTTAGGCGACTTGAACCCCTCGCTTCACTTAGGACTCTACATAACTCCCTCGCTTCGCTCAGGAGTTAAATTTTAACCCCCTCGCTACGCTCGGGGTTCAATATGGCGCCCGTGACGTTAGACACTGCTTTAATCCCTTGGTGCATAATCTACTATTAAATATAAACATCAATTTTATTGTCCGTCAAACAAAATGACGCAACTTTTTGTTTTACAGTGTTGCCATTGTATTTTATTTTAGTAAGCAGTAAATGACAGTACATATTTCGTTAGTAGTAGTTATTTTTATTCTTTTCGATCCATATAATTTAATGTCGACTCTGACATGAAAAACTATTAAATACCGTATAATATTAACAAAATTCAATGTCTAATACCCTTAAGGTCACATTTCAATACACAAAAATACTGAGAAAAAACTTGCCACTGTCCTTATAGACCAGCAGGCCATGTGCACGACTTCAGCGCCACCTAGCATCCGTAACTTTGTTGGCTCTGACGCTTTGATAATGACATTATGACAAAATACCAAAATCAAAAACTATCTTTTAATTTATATTACAAAATTACTGTGATACCTTGGATGAACTAGGATGGACAAAGGGTTGTGAAATAATTTTTGATCATACAAATTAACTGAGGCAAGTAAAACATATTAAGTGTTTTATTTTGCTTATGTCGGGATTTACTACAATTACATTTTTTTGTTGTAATTTTACTGTAAAACAAGATGAAGCTACTTTAGGTTTCATTAAATAATAGTAAACATACTTAATTGTTCCTTGTCGCTTATAAATTAAATATCGTATTATTCTAAAGACCGGGTATTATTCACTCACAATATAAAATTTCAACCTTTAACCGCCTCCGTGGTCTAGTGGTTGAGACCATCCGGTGTCGATCAAGAGGTCTGGGGTTCGATTCCCCACGGGGGTAAACAATTTTTTGCTCGGTTTGGTTGGTGATAGGGCTTCTGACCCCACCTGGCTACCCACCCACCACCATCATACCTTAAATTTGTCGCCATAAAAACAATGTTAATAGCATTGTTGTGTTCCGACAATTAGAGGTAAGATGTCGAGAGCCTGTTCCTCAGTTGTTGAGGAGTCCAGGTGAAACTCGCTACCACCTTCGGCCTTATCGTCACTTACCATCAGGTGAGATGAAGGCCAAGAGCTTCTCTGTCGTAGGTGTGTAAAACATGTCAGGAATGTAGAGGAATTAAGAACATAACAAAGCCAAAGATCAATAATTCAAGCTCGCATCATAGGACAAACATCTAATACTTTGACACGTTACAAAACGTTTTTAAAGGTAAGCAATTAGTCTCCATCAGTTTGATTGAATTTTATTTAACAGACGTAATATATTCATTAATCATTCGCCAATATTAATTTTATTGCAGGTGTGAAATAATAATATACTAAATGGTCTAAGGTGAAATGTGATTGCGTTTATAGATAATGATGACAGATGACAGAGCGTACATTATTTCTACTTTTGGCCACTATGAGCGCTGCGATAGATGTCATTACCCCCACCTACAGTCTGATTTTTAATTCGACGGAATTCTGACAGATATCATCCATAGACAAATCAGATATCAATAACCTTTTCTGCTTAGAATTATTTAAATATTTACTAACAAAAAATGAAACTGAATTAGATCAAGTAATGACACTGTAAATAGTGTTTGTTTTGTGCACTCAATGCACACTAGCTAGAATGTAAATTTTTAAATGGTAAAACAGAGTAAAACAACATATTTCTCAAATAAAAATATTTATTAATTATCATCACATATCATCATTGTCGTCATCATCATCAACTCGGATTATAAAATAATCACACACACTATCCAGCAGATCATTAAGAGGGCACATTTTATCCTCTTCTTTAATAATATGGTTTATGCATTCTTGCCATTTTTCAGCTGTGATCTCTAATATTAATTGTTTCACTTTGCGCAACTCGTACCGCGGTGCACGACGCGGCGTAAATAGTTTTTTAATTTTAGATTTGACATCTTGTTATATTGGCTCTTAGAAGAAGCAAAAATTTTACAAACGAAGAGATTTTTCTAAAACAGGTTGGCAGCCTATGGATTATTGAACGGGGATCCCAGTAATAGAAAAATAATTTCCTTGACAATTATTGCAACTTCAATAATATGACATTAAACAATGTAATTACCATTTTAAAATTATCAGTAATTTTTTAAGTCTTAGTTTTTTTAATTGAAACCTTAAATTCCATAAAGGTTTATTTTTTATTTTGTTAAAATGCTCTCCCTTTTTAGGAAGAGTTTTTAAATGTTGGCAGCACTTCTGAAATGTCAGAATTCCGTCGAATTAAAAATCAGACTATAGTACTTCGCACCCAACGAATTCGCTAACTACGGTTGGTAACTTGAACTGTCATATTTAAAAGAAACTTTATATCCATTACTAGTTTAGTGATCTTTTGTGTTACGGCGGCGTTCATGATTGCAGTAATGGATGTTAAGTTTCTTTAAAAAATGACAGTTCTAGTTAGCAACCGAAGTTAGAGAATAGGCCTGCAGAATATTCCCAAAACTCATATTACTTTTCAGTACCTACACTGAAAATCAGCCAGTAGCATAGGTCCACTTGACCGGTAAAATCACAAAAAATGTGGAATTAATATGGACTACTACTGTTTAAGTGAACATTTAAACTATCATTCAAAATGTCCAATAAGTTATTGATAAATCTTTAAGTCTTTATTGGTAATACTTAACCTACTTAAAGATTTGTTACTGACATACAATTATAATTAAATTAAAAATTTTCGACGAAGAGTGGTTAAAAGTTAATAAGAAATAAATAAAATTGAATAAAGTTAAATGTGCTTTTTGTATCCAGTAAATTCAAATAGGCTTCCTAAACAGTCAAACATTGCTTGACAAGCATATTAAATCAAAAGTTTCGTGATATGTAGATATCCTGAAATGAAAAGAAATAGGTCAGTAATTTATAAATAAGTTATGATGCTTTATTGTTTTCAACGTTTCTGCCGAATCATAACGAACCATGGCCGTATCAAAATTGCTTTACAAACACGTTAGCTCCACGGTCCTGTCAAGCAATTTTGTCCGTTAAGGAATACTAAATGGTTTGACAATCATTTACTTGGTTGTAGCAGAAACAAAAATGATAATGAGTGCAGATGCTTCATCATAAGTTTGCTTGATCATCGAGGCCCTAGACTCAATTAGTTACTCATGTGCGTAGTTTGAATGTTTCACATGTAGTTTTTATTTGCGAGTTGCACTTCACTGGCCCCCAGTATTATCCAGCAGATAGGAGTCATTCGCCTAAATACTGGTGTAGCGTTTAACCTCAATTACCTATTACCAAACCAGTAATGTGGTCAACGTCTTGCCAACTTACACATCGCGGCACATAAGTTGAACTAAAATGGCCGCCGTCTGCGCATGAATAATTGTAAGCCCTCGCGTGTCACACTTTGTTTGAGATCCAAAAATCGTAGCATAGAGACAGATTCAGCAATAGCATTTTAAATTTCGCAGGCAAATATTCACACAACATTAATTTTTACTATTGCCCCTCCGCGGACGGCAGCCATTTTAGTTCAACTTATGTGCCGCGCTCTGTACGTGCCGGTCTCTGCTTAGCGCGAAGGCTCTGAACGCGCTGCAGGCGTAGCACGGGCTGCCAAGAAATTTGTGATAAGACACAATGACACGTATCGCTTGTGGAGCGCCAAGAAATTTTTATCACGTCAGTCACTAAGGCTGCGTTCCGAAAATCAACAAGAGACACTATTAGCGCGCTCAAACGTGTCCCGAAATGTTTTGCGCGCTTATGTTAGCCGGCATGAAGAGCCACATGACGCCATCGTTAACGTCATACGCAATCGTGAACTTACGGCGCTAATGCTCTGGAGAAGCGAACTGTCAGTCTGACGTTTGATAACTGTGTTTTCGGTTCAAAATGATTGTACCTGTTCTGGATGAGCAGCGGGGAAACAATGTTGTAATCAAAATCTACAAAACAAAAATACTGAGAAGCAATCAAAAGCAAAATACTCAAACCAAATTTTTTACTCGACATTTGGTTTGACAAATTGATACGCTAAAACCCGGACCGCGATCGTAAGCATGCTGATAACACTGTTAGCATTTTAGTGTGTTTTTTAATTTGAACCAGGCGATTATAATCGTTAGCACTGTGAGTGCTGTTATCGGACCGCAGCATAAATCCGCACCGCCGCGGCGTCAAAAGCTTAATGGGAGCTAGAAAAAGACAGAGTGGTTCCGCGGAGCCACTTGTGGGGAAAACTGTTAAAACTTACCAGAGCTTCCACTGACCAGCCGGCGCTTGCGGGCGACGATTTAAAATTAGAATGCACGTTTTCTTATTTTTGCCGCGCCAATTATCGTCAACATAATGCCAAGTTTGAAAATTAGAAACTCTTTGCTGTTTTGTGAGCGAAATTTTGTTATTATTGTTTATAAAGACGCTTCACTGGATTATATCTTAAATACGCGTCTTGGCAGCCCGTGCTAGCTGATGGTGAATAGGTATAGGTATATATATATTTTTATTGGCTACTGGATACAAGTCCTTTAAGCAATAGGTATAGGATATCTTCAGTGTTGCCGCGTGTTGTCTAGAAGGCAGGGCCAGTCCCGCAAGCGGGCGGTTCTGGCGTACACGTCGCGGGTCAACGCGCGCGCCCCCCCGTCCGCCGCCCCCACCAGCGCCCCTCCTGTCCACGCTGTGCTGTTATCGTGCGCGCCGCTCTTGTGGAACTTGAATTCGCGGATGCTGAGCCGGTCGCTGGTAAACAATCGCTACATTAAAACGAAGCGTGTGTCTGTTCGCGTACACCATAGGTGGCGCAGAAACGTGTGGTTCACGTTGCGCACAATTTTTGTGGTGGTCCTTCGAGCCGGATAGGCGTACCTATTCAAGGTGAGTTTTTTATCACCCCGGATAATTTAAGGGACGCTTCAGGACACGCTAGCGTAATGATTTAAGCATTAATAAAAAAACTAGCTCACCTATTTCATTTTTTATTAATTTTCTAACATAACCAAAAAATACTACACCAATTTAGTGCAGTATTTTTTAATGTTTGTTTTTTTATTAATGTTTAAAAATTCTACTACCGTGTCCTGAAGCGTCCCTTAGATTATCTGGGGTGATACAATAGTAATCCTGTATACTACAGTAATTATTGTGAAATATTATTGTTGGGATCGAAGACAGTACTCTACAAGGTTACTTTTTAAGTATGAGCCAAATTTTGTGTCGTGCACACAGTTATACTGAGCAGTATAACTGTTTGGATTTTTTTGTCTATTTTGTTATATCGTATAACTAATAGTATGACTAGTTGGAGAAACCTGTCTGAACAAGCACACAAAATTTGGCTCCAGCTTCAAAAGTAACCCTGTATATTAATAGTAATAGTAAATGATCCCTTTTCTATATTTTAAGTTGCGTCAAGAAATTAAAAGTTTTTGATTGGATATTTCATCCATTTTAAGAGCGAAAGCTAAGATTTTCTACGTACCAATAGGGAGGCTGAATTTTAAGTTGCGTCAAGAAATTAAAAGTTTTTGATTGGATATTTCATCCATTTTAAGAGCGAGAGCTAAGATTTTCTACGTACCAATAGGGAGGCTGGGTGACCAAGTAACGCAGTTCTTGAGCCAGCCTCGCTTTCAGCCCTGGCAGCGTGGCGGTACCTCCCGTCACGAAAATGTTCTCAGCTAGCGCGCGCCGCGAATCGATTGGGCACTGTACAGTAAGAATCAGTCATTACCCTCCTGTAATTTTTACATAGCAAAATCATGCGCGTTCATATTGTCATTTTGCGTCCACACTAACGACAATGATTCACGCAGATGCCACGCAACAGACGTCTGATTCACTAAAATAATCCAAGTCTGGGGGTACTTTATTAAAACTTCCTAGACAATACATGTCTAAGAAATATTTATAGCTTTTAATTTGACCATTGCTGCATCAATACAAGACACTGTGCTGACTTTGTTCTACAACTGTATCGCTGCAGCTGGACGGCCGGCTACTGCATTGCATTAGTGCTGACTGATGATGATGACAGTCATTACTCGACGTACCTGTATGATGCACTGCAGGATGATGTCAGGTAATGAAGCAAGTTCGTTGTCTCTGGCAAAAAGTGGTTCAGCGGCCAGCTCTCTCGTTCGACCCGACACTGTGATGGCTGTTCGCCCCGCAACTGGGTACTGAACGCTTTTCGCGGGTGTCGGTAGATTGCCCATAGCCCACTGTTGGGCACGCTCTCGGTTCCCCACAAAACAAGTCTTCACTACGAGAGAAAGATGCCTATGAGAAGGTAGTACGATAAACAGTAGCTAGTATAATAAAAAAATACATTTACAAGTATTAATAGTTTTGTAAATAAAATATTGTGTTGTGACTATTCTCATTCTCTGGTCTGAAAAACTCTGTAATCAGCCATAGTAACTATAAGCTTATCTGTTCCATGATGGATAAGGGCCCAAAAATAATATAAATTCGACTTCGTATGAACACTAGGATGCTTGTGTGTGCTTTTTAATATCTTACAAAATCCCAATCCTTACCAATCAAGCGGTCAGACTGTGGAATGCTCTACTATTTACTTAAGCTGAGTCGAGACTCACCTAAAGTAAATGATAAGAGCAGAGATCTCCATATGCTCATTTAACCTTCGTGTCAAGGAGCACTGCTTTTCATCATACTATAAAGAGTAAAGTATACTCACTCCCAGTTTTTGAAAGGTCGATCAAAATATTTTTCAACTAACATCCATGTCATTTTAACAGCAGTGTCAAATCAATTTGAGTTCCCGAACCGTCAGATAGCCAAAATTTACTTATCTTTAATAATTTGATTTCTCGTGAGAAATATTTTTAGACACGGTCACATTGCTGAAATCATATATTTTGTTTTATTCATATGTATTTTGGAAACCCAAAATGGGTTATTCATTAATAATTTTGAAATAAATTTGACAGCTGTGACAACTAACACAGTGATAAGTTGATTTAGCTTTAAGCAACTCAGTTGGCATTAGATTTGACAGCTTGTTAGTTAATTTTATCGTTGAACAGCCTTTCAGAAACTGGGCGTCAGTTTCTTATTTCCATGTTTATGTTATTTTAACTTTAATTGTGATTATTGTAGTCAATATTAATTTTATTTTGTTCACTGTGTTAACCATATTTTACGTTTATTACCTGTCGCAGTTCTGCTGGCCGAAATTTGTTTAGATATAAATACCTTTTATATCTTCAATGATGTGCTCTGTTAATTTAAGTTCTGTCTTGTTGTCTTCGTCCAGTAGCCTGGACAGTTCCTCGTGTATGGCGTGCGCAGCCAAAGGTTGAGCTTGGATAGCATGGAGCACTACCGAGGCATGGACAACTGATGACAATAATAATAGTAATAATTAAAGAAAGAGAACGTCTGAAAATTAATGGTGCTGCTGTCCTATTTAATTTTTTAACAGGAGACATAATTATTAGTGTTCACATACCATTCAAATGAATGATCAAGATTCATTTGAATAAACAATTTATTAACGAATAACATTTTTGCCTAGGTTTAATTATAAAAAAAAAGATTTTGTTTACATTAATAGTTTCTTTTAAGGCCAGGACAATCCAATCTGCTGAAAAGATTGAAGTGTGAAGAAATTATGTAAAATCCTACTACATAAGAATTATTGTAGAATGAAAAAGAAACAAATAACTACCTATTAACCAATTTCAAAAAGTAACAGGTTTATCAATTCAATAATAATGTTATTTTTTGTGTGTTACTTTATTAATAACTCTACCAATTGTGGACCGATTTTTAAAATTCTTTATGTATGTATGTTTGGGTCAAATTTTGCGAGTTAAATTTGACCAACTACTCGGTATCGCGTATATCGCGTGACAATGCAATATTATGATGACATTGAGCTGATCTGATGCTGGAGCTGGAAGGTGGCCATAGGAACTCCGCAATAAAATGACACAAACGACCATCGAGTGGGCTCGTTTGATTCGTATTGGCGAGTATTTCGATCCTATATGGTAACCAGGGTCTGATGCTGGAGCTAGAAGCTAGCCATAGGAACTCCGCAATTAAACGACACAACCCCGTCGAGTTTGGGCTCGTTTGTTTCGTCTTGATGAGTACTTTGGTCCTAGATAATATCCGTATGCAATATCATTATTTTTTTTGTACAACCTTCCTTAATATGGGTATCAAATGAAAGATCTTGAATTGTAGAATACAGCATATTATGAAAAACAATCAAATTCAAGATGGCCGCCATCACGAAATGACAAAATATAAAATAAATTAATAATAAAATAAGACTTTTAAAATCAAACTTATTTTAATGCCCTAAAAAGAGGAAAATAAACTTAAATTTTTTACATACATTTTTTATGAAAATGTAAAAGCTTGTCGCAAGATTTACCCATTTTATAAAAACAAAAAAAATATATTTTTTCTTAGAATTACCAATATTAAGATCAAATTAAATAGGTATTGTATTATTGTTTATCTACATTCTCGCGACAGGCTTTTCATCATCATCATTTCAGCCGAGAGACGCCCACTGTTGGACATAGGCCTCCCCCAAGGATCTCCATACCCATCGGTCCTGCGCCTCCCGCATCCAGCGGCTTCCCGCGACCTTCACCAGATCGTCGGTCCACCTTGTGGGGGGCCTACCAATGCTGCGTCTCCCGGTACGCGGCCGCCTCCCTGTGGCTTTTATATTTTTATAAAAAAAAGAACCATGAAATAAAGTTTATTTTCCTCTTTTTAGAGCATTAAAATAAAAGCTAGTTTTTAAAAATCTCTTTCTTACTTGGTATTAATTTTTTAAATATTGATCCTAAGTTGTATTTTTTAAGTTTCTGCTGGTGAGTTGGTATTAAATTCACTAAAAATAAAAATATTCACAGAAAATAAAATAGACTTGAATAATACTAATAGGTAATTTGTCAAAAATAATATAAGAATAATATTCTGCGGACTTGTCTGGCCTTCTTGATAGGATAACAATGAAGGTTTATAGTCTTATGCCTTACCAGCAGTAACCTCAGCCTCACGGGCTCCAATGGACACGATAAGAGCTTCAGGAGTGCCAAGAATAAGTGCACATAGTCGCGGACTGTCTGCCCACATCACCCCTGATACCTGTACAACATGACAATCTTTGCAGATCCTATTTTAAATAAAAAATGCACAGTATTCAGGCGGTTTTAAGTTTTAGTGAGATTTTTTGACTGCATGACTCTGATCTTGTGATTGCAGAAATTACATATTGCTAAACATTTTCTTGATATGAATTTTAAAAAGTTTTTTAATAAAGTGTAACAATAGCGTCAGTGGTGCTGTGGATTCGGCACTGGCCTTTTAATTGGGAATTGCAGTATTTGATCCTGTCATGTACCAATGTAAAAAAAAAATCAAAATTCAAAAATCTTTATTCAACATAGGCCTTTACAGGCACTTATTGACGTCAAAACAGAGCAAAACATTCTAATTTAAAGGAAACATATTAACCTTGTATGTGCATACATCCTGTATATAATCAAGATGTCTGCAAATACATGAAAAAAAAGGAGACTACACCTGTTCGGAAATTGGGAGAGCCTTCTCGAGAAGAACAGGCAAGAAACTTTAAATCGCCATTTACAATATTGGTTTTGTTACATAGTCATTATAATTCTTGCAAGATAAAATACAATCGGTATGCTTACATACACTTCAAATGTCAATACAAATGTTATAAACATATAAACTAAGTATTTACAATAAATTATGTTGTTACCATACATGACATATTATTATGATAACTTTGTCTAGCTAGTTCCATATCGTGTGATCACTTAAATAATCACTCACTTTGTATTTACCTTTGCTCATGAGAGTCTTTTTGACATGAACTTAGCGTGGTTGCCTAAGGCTTATACACTTAACTTAAGGTAGGCTCGAGCAGCTCGATGGGGACATATGAGAGCTGTGGTGATAATAATGTGAACTATTGAGACAATCCATTAATAATAATATTCTTTAAAAAGAAAAACTTTGAGGAATTTGAACTTATAATTTGTATATAGATATAATTCAAGCGAGTGAGCATTTTGGTAAGGTGTTGAACAATATGGTGATTCTATTCCTTACTCTAGTGTTTTTAAGAAAAGTACATAAAACAATATAGTTTTGTGAGGATATGAAAAAAAAATGGCTTTAGTTACCTCATAATGTGTAAAAAGGACTTTAGCTAGTGTTTCTCTGAACAATGTTGGTGTAAGCAGTGACTCAACTACTACAACTTTACGCTCTTTGGGGTTCACCAGCACATGCCTGAAAAATTTGAAATATAAATATTAATACACAATATGTTTCAATAACATACTTAGACTAAAAGATAGAAAAACCGGTTAGTCCATCTATTGCTCCCAAAATATTTCCCCCCAGCACGCGTAGCACAAGGACCCCGAGATAAATATGTCTATCATTAACTGTCACTTTCTTGGCACCAAACAATAGCTATCCCTCTCCATTTCTTAACAGAAACACGGGTAAGGGCCTTCGGAGTCATTCGTACACTGTATCCTCCTTTTCACACTGTACCAAGCAATTCCAAGATTCCTTTTTCTGTCGTTCATCCCACACTTGGAATTCTCAACCCGCGCACATGTTTCCTCCATCCTACAACATGGGTTCCTTCAAAAGAGGCGTGAAAAAGCATCTTTTGGACCGGCAAGGGGCGGGCAGGTAGGATAGTGGATGTCGTTTCTACTCTTATCTGTCAAGTCATTTGGGCCTCTTTTACCGCTTAACATCAGGTGGGAGGAGATCATTTGCCGGGCACTCCAGAAAAAAATGTCATTTGCTACTGTCAAAAGTGACATTTCAGTGTAGAGAAATAGGCAGAGAAAATACTCTCGCTATCCTTACTATATTTTCTAAACACCAAGGGTGTTTAGAAAATGCAGTAGAAATACTTGGATATGTATTGCTCCTGAGGGAAATATACATTTTCAACTGTTTTTTATTACACTATGTTTAAAAAAACCTGTTGATATGTCCAGGTTCTGGGTTCTAAAACCCGGGCTTTTCACCTGTCTTGTCCTGGTTGCCAAATTTTAGAGATGGCAACCCTACTCATGTGCAATGTTGGGCCTGTATGGACTTGTTTTTGTATAATTTAGGCAATCAGATCGGCACATTTGGACCGAATATTTATATTCGGTCAAACTGATATTCGGCGCAACTCTTATAAAATATTGTAGCTACTTTCTATTTACCTAAAGTACAGTAGGTGCAGCATGTGAACGAAATTATCATAAAGTTCTTCTGCGGTCTTGTAGTCGTGCACTCGTTTGTAGCGCCGTTCCAATGGGCACCAGAATTCCGAACGAATTATACATCTAGGTGCGGCTTCACCCGTAAAACCAAATCTAGAATATAGTGTATTTTAAGTTTTTCTATTCTAGTATTAGAACAAGTGGTATATCCATACATAGGATAAGCGTCCAATAATGTAAAAAATAAGTTAAAAGAGTAATGAAATTGGAATTTAAAAACATACTTCGTGTAGTCTGTTCCTAGATCCAGGACGACCGCTTGCTTTTCCTGTATTAAAGCGATACCCTCATATAGAGCCATTTTTAATATTTGCTACTGCCACAATAGTAAATTTGCTAACTGCTCTTGAAATTTATTACAGTTCCATTTTAAAATAATAGTTTTGTTAATTATTAACTATTTCGAGTGGTTTGCTTGCTTTTTCGAAAGTTTTGGACGTCAACGTCATTGTCAATTGCAATTTGCTGTCAATGTCAATTGCGTTCCGAATTGCGATAAATGCGATAATATCGCGAATCCAACCAAATTAAATCGTCACAAATTAAAAGGGCTATTGAATCAGTAGGTTATGTTGTGACTTTGGTCGGATTCGCGATATTATCACTTTTATCGTTTTACGGAACGCAGGGTAGGAGTCCGCTCAAAAACAATAAATTCACTTTCACAGGGTGCGGTACATAATTGGATATCAGCGCTCATGTGCGCTATTTGCATGCAAACAATCGGTCCGGTTGACAGTCAATGCTAATTGAAAAGAAAAATTGGAGGGAGATATGAATTATGCCTCCAGTATCTTTACAGAGCACTTCTGTTTTTATTGTAGACTAGCTTTCCGCTCGCGGCTTCGCCCGCATTATTATTATTTTCCCGTGGGAATTTTATATTTACCTGTAAAATAATTTTGTAGCCTATTATATAGAAGACTGTTATTTATATTTAGGAGCTCGAATAATAAATTTCATAGAAATTGGAGCAGATTTTAAATATTTTTCATAAAAACTTTCAACCCCTATTTTGCACCCTAAGGGGTGAATTCCAATAAACCATGAAACACGTGTTCAATGAAATGTTTTAAGAGCATGAATTTCAAGTTTTATATAAAACGTTGCTAATTAAAAAAAACATACAATCTTGCAACCCCTATTTCATCCCTTGAGGGTTAACATTTCTTAAAATCCCTTCATAATGTGTGTCCGCATTAGAAATTAAAACAACTGTCCAAATTTCACGTTTCTACCATTAGCGATTACGGCTGTGCGTGTGTCTATAGATGGTAACTTCTCCTTTTACATGTACCGGGTGCGGCGATTGAACTGTCCGTCTCTATCTAACTGTTTTAAAATTTGAACCACTGATCGAACGCCGCCAAAATTTCAAATTTTGGTCTTTGATATGTTCTCTATCATCATTTGAAATGATTCTGTTGTGAGAGAAACACATTCGAATTTAGAACAATGAATTTAAAACGAAATTCAGTGATTGCTCTTCATTTGGAGGGAAAATCGAATATCGAAATACGTCGAGCGCTGCCAAATCTTCAATTGAACGAAAAATTTGTGCATCGCACTCATTGACGTATCGTCAATGATCGCACTATTCAACGTTATAATGAGACTGGTAGCGTTAAGAAACGGTACGGTGGCGGACGACGCTGTATGCAACGGCGCCAGCAGTTGTCGAAAAGGTGCGTCGTCGATTAGACAGAAATCCAGCGCGCTCAGCAAACCAGCTCGCGAAGGATCTCAAGGTGAGCGATGGCAGCGTTCGTCGCATATTGAAGGAAAAGCTTAAAGTCAAACCATTAAAAAAACCTTTCACAGGAACTCACTGCTATAAAGCATAGCAAACGGTTGGATCGATCGAAAGAGCTGATTCGCTTGCTCGACTCTGGCGAGCTTCCCAATTTGGTGTTTCAGATGAGAAAACTTTTTGCGTTGAACAGTTTTTAAACAAACAAAATGACCGCGTTTGGTTGAAGGGACGTGTCAGCGACCATTCAGATGAATTGCAAGTCACTCGACGCCAAGGAGCCGACCAAATCACGGTCTGGGCGGCGGTGTCTGAAAAAGGCCGTTCTCCGCTCGTTTTTCTTCCAATGGGTCGCAAACAAGTCAAAATAAACCAACAGATCTATCGAGACAAAGTCTTGCGACCAGCCCCCCTAGACAAGATGTCTTTCGATAATCGCTAACGCAATCGCTAAATCGACAATGTATGAGATTTGACAATTGCGCTCGAAAGCTAAGCGAGGGCTTATGTCAGATCGCATACATTTTCCTTCTAGCGATTGCGTTAGCGATTATCGAAATACATCTTGTCTAGGGGGGCTGGGCTGATACCGTGGGCATGCAACACATTCGGTTCAGAGCGTTGGACTTTCCAGCAAGACTCGCCACCATCGCACAGAGCAATTGCAACGCAAAATTGGTTGAAAGCAAACGTTCCAGTGCTGATCGACCGAGATATGTGGCCGTCGTCATCGCCCGACTTGAATCCGCTGGACTTTTGTATTTTGGGTGCTTTACAGGCTAGGCCTGTGCTAAAAAACATACTTCGGTGGAAGCGCTCAAAGTTACTCTTACGCGAGAATGGAATTGTTTGAGTGACGACGTCGTTCGAGCAGCCTGCGCTTCTTTCAGGAAGAGACTTCAGCTCGTAGTAAAGGCTAAAGGCGGTTTTATTCCTTCGAAATAAGTCATAATAAAACTTTGAACTTTCTATTTTCACATGGCAAAAGTGTATAAATAAATATTGAAAATTAACAAAAATATTTCATTTTCACATACGGACAGTTCAATCGCCGCACCCGGTATATACACGGTGTTTCATAATAACCAATAAATAATCAATGCGTTATCTAAAACTAATAATTAAATTGTGTTTACCCGTAATGTAATTCAACCCAAAATTTTCATGTAAATCATAGACATGATGATGATACTATGATAATACCTACATGAAAATTTTGGGTTGAATGATATTATGTGTAAACACAATTTAATAATTAGTTTTCGATAATGCATTGATTATTTATTGGTTATTATGAAACACCGCGTATAGATAGATAATCTAATGGAAAAATAAATTCGAACAAACCATAATACAATGAAAACTTTGCGGCAAACTGATGTTGACTTTGACATTGACATTCCTGGAGACAGTGCACTACCTCTTTTCTATTAGCACTGTCAGCATCAATCGGTTACGTCACTGATTACGTCATACCGCTTACAAATGCGCATATGGGCAATTTTTGCGTAATAGAGCCTGTACCCGGCTCTATTACGCCCTTGCCTTCGGCTGGGATTGAAATTCCGCTTCGTGCGTTATAACTACCATACCGCACCTATATCGTAATGTATGTACTATTGAGGGGTGTGCGCTGGCGTGCATTTCGAGGCAGAAGTGTGGAACGCGGCCGCGACATTATCTGCTCATTCTGCATAAAGAATGGTCCCCATCTCCACAAACGATGCACTCGAAACTAGTCGGATAGTAACCGACATATTTACGTGAGTAAAGCTGTCTAGATATCTTAAAGTATGTCTCAAGATAGTTTTAACGTGGTTTTAACAAGTTAATAAATCTAGCTGTTTGAAGTGTTGCCAGAAATGAAAATGTAGGCTTTCTGTTCATTCATTGTAATTGGTTTTCTGTTCATTCATTTTGGACTGTATTAGTTTTAAAGGTTTATTTTATTTTTATTATAATATTACATCTGCATATGAACACTTACGTTATAATATAAATAATGAAGTGGATAAGCATTTACAACAACAAGTTCGTAAAGAGAAAAATCTGTAACACTTATAAAACTTTTTAGGTCTGAAATACTCTTTGCTATTAAATTCATTTGTCACAACGAGAGATAGACGGACATATTTTCTCTAATCTGTGAGTAAGATAACACATTCGTGAATGCAAAGCGCATTTTGATGCATAAAATAAGATAAATTTATAATGTAGGTAAATATTGTATATCCATCAAGTTGTTATTTTACAAATATTATATGGGCTCAATTCACTCTATGAGACTTTTAAGGTTACACAGGTGACTATTTTTTATCTATCAACTCTATCAACTATCAACAACATGACTTTCAACGCGGCCCGGTTCGGCGCCGGCGACCTCTAAGTAAATTTTGCGCCTGCCATTATGACCAATACCAAACATAGAAGTTTAAATTATTTCTTCAAACTTATCAGTTTTTCCTTTATCACCAGGCATGCATGTACACTTTCCATTTGCATATTAATCGCTTGCGGCATGTGTATCTAGGTAGTAGTCACTAAGATCAAAATACATTATTTTTGTCTACAAACGAATAAGCACTTAATGTGTCTGAAATACCCTATAGCCATTTCAGGTATGGTGAACATTTACTGGGGAGTGCTATGTACGCTCGCGCGTCCAAGACAGCTAGAGTGGGCCCGCATTACCTAGGGCAGCCTTCGCTCTGTCCTCCGCATCATGCGCCAGTCTTTCCGCCATTGTTCAACGCGTCGTCCAGCCGACGATGCTGCGTGGCATCTTTTGCGAAGTTTTTAGACTCTTTTTTTAATAATTACTCATAAAGATTTGAAAATATATACAGTTAATATTAATCAGATTATTTTATTATTAGAGACGGAAACGATATTATCACTATATCATAATAATATACTTACGTCATAATCATGCGTAGCCATCACTTCAACTATAATATTCCTACTGCGGGTCATAAGTCTCTCATTAGAATAGATTGCTAAGCTGGCTTGAGTTCCGTAAGATTTCCTCCGAGGGCTGCGTCTCTGTACAGTGGGGCTACCACGCAGGAGAATCGAAAATCGAATCGAAATCCGAATCGAGGAATTGGTACGGCAATTTTATTACTTCTGCTACTCACCGCCGTGGCGCTAATAAAATTGCCATACAAACTCCTCGATTCGGATTTCGATTCTCCTGCGTGCTAGCCCCACAGCTGACCTCTCCTCCCTCACACGTCAGGATATCATTGACCGGCAGGCGTATTTACTAACATCGGTTGTTAACTAGAACTGTCATTTTCTAAAGAAACTATGTCTTTTACTAGTTGAGTGATAACTTTTGTTATGGTGGTGTTCATTATAGCAGTAATGGCTATTAAGTATCATTCAAAAAGGACAGTCCTAGTTAGGAAGCGAAATTAGTAAATCTAGTTTTAACGTGACAGGAAGGGCCACAGAAGGAATCAAACTGCACATTTAATTTAACTAATTGTGTATTTTATACAAAATTCCGCTATAATACATATTTACAAACATAAAAACGAATCGAAAATGTCACAATATAAAAAAGCTTGAGCAGGGACGGCGGCGGCGCCGGGCGGCCCCCAGGCCGCGCCACGCCGCCGTCTCGGGCCAGCCCGGCCTCGGCTTCGGCGTTTGAATCAAACTATCCTCTAACGGGGACATGAGTCCATTCAAAACACTAAAATGCGCATCTAGGACAGACAGCTAATCTCTTATTAACAAGGGACTACCGCACACATATCACAAGGTAATCAATGCAAAACCGAAAGCAGAATTCGTTGCTCCCATAAATGAAATAGAAAATGTTTATAACAAAAATCTCTGTGAAGATCATGATGGGCTCTTTAACAGTAAAAGGGAATTGAAACTGAACAAAGGAACGTGGTTTTCGAAATAAATCTAGTATTTGCGATTCCTGAACTACATTTGTAATTTGTTTATTTTACTGGATTCCTTCAGGATTTAACCAAGCGGGCTGGCCAGCGGATCACTCACTACTATTGGGTCTACAGATGAGAGGACATGGCTCATAAAAAACCTACGTTTAAAATATAAAATAATAACATAACTCCTTATAGCTTCAAATGGCTCAATGTGCAGGAACGTCAGTGGAACTACTGGTTTGCTGGTACCAACGCGACTGCACCAGATAACAACAAAGTCTTTTGATTAGTCAAGTACTCTATCTTATGAATGGAGCCTCATAACTCGTTTGGTCATCACGAATAAATGTAACAAGTTTATCTACCCAATTCTACAGACGTAACGCCTCAACAACACGTAGTCACGTCCACCCATTTCCAGATCCTTCTAAACTACAGTCTATTAATATTGTTCTATTCGTGGACACGTTAAATGATGGAGGTGATCAGTCGCGCCTTGAAGTTGACTATCCTCTCGGAGGTCTGTGCGATGCGGAGAATGAGGTCTTGGATGAGGTTGGCGATCCCGCGGTTAGCGATGATGAAGAGCCGCGTGATGGGCCCGGGAACGCCTTCGGTCAGGTTGTCTCCCTTAGCTGAGCCGGCGTCCTCTCCCTCGGCAGCGGCTGCGTCGCCCGATGAACCAGACGATGAGCCAGCTACCAGCTGAAGTTTTACAAAACATCGTTAATATCTAATCAATACTGTTTATCACAGTACCTACTATATACGAAGATTTCTATCCAATTTTGTGCTGAAGTGTCTTTAATTTCAACTTGATTGATTTTCATTTATGTCCATATTTTGTAAGCAGTATAAAATAAATGTTTATTTTTTATATAAAATAATAAAAAATATTTGGAAAGCATCTATATTTTGAAAGTGTAATTAGTTCAAATGTTAATATTCTATTTACATGAAAGTGCAAAGTTCCAAAAGTGCAAAAGGATTAGAGAAATTAGAAGACAAAAGCGAAGACAGTTTTAAAGTTATGAAGCCTCTAGGCAGCCCCTACGCTATGATGTTATAAAATTATTTACAATTAATTCCTCTGAGACCGCGTGATCCTATGCTTCTAAAATCCACGGTGATTGCAATTTATGCAATAACTACGGGCATCACTTTCCCATTTAAACCATTTCAAAGTCTACTGCCGTGTAAGCAAATCGACTGGTATGTGCATGTAGTGTGATGTACTTGTGGGTCGTTAGGATCCAGAGAGGCTGTGTGCGAGGCAGTGAGGCCGACGTTAAGGGAGTCAGTCCCTGCGAATAGTCTGAATGCCGTGCCAGCCGCTCTTGCCATCGCCTCTGCTGGACGCTGCAATTCAAACCTTCTCACTCGCACCGAAATAACAATACTGCCAATTAAAACTAACAGTGACGCCTTTCCTTCTCCTCTTGCTGACATATTTAATGAAGACGATAAATAAATAGGTTATTTTAGTGAAATGGAAGATAGACAATTCAGAAAGAAGAGTTAGAAGAAATTAATAAGAAATTTGAAAGATTGATACAATAATATGTTAACAGAATAAAGTTAAGGACAGTTAATGTAAATAAAATTTAGAGTGAAGATAACAAATAAATAAACTTACCCTGACGATGTCGAATAAGAAGTTACCAGATCCGCCGCCTGAAGCTCCTGCTTGGCCCCCGAAGCTCAGGAATCTGCAACGCGAATAAATAATTTTAATTAGGTAATGTTATATCGACAGTCGATCTCTATTTTAGTGTACCACAAGGAATGAGTCATATGGGTTTAAATTGCCTTGTATTCATTGTGTTAACTTGTCAAGTTCAAAATTGAGATACTTGTTCAGTATTGTGCTCTGAGCTTTAGTTTCTGGCGCCTTGACAGGTTTTTTTGACCTTGACCATCTTTTCTCAAACGAAATTTATCTGCACCTCTAAACAAAATTCACACACTTATATTTTCACGAGCATTTCACAAGGAAAAATATATGGAAATGACATTAGCTTGTGATAATCTTACTATTTTCTTCGCAACTAAGGCGAAATTGTCGTCTTCATATATTTTTTTTATTATAAAGCGTGGCTTTAGTCTAGAGGCGCTATAACCTCAAAACTGTAAACAAATATCATAGTAAAGTAAGCATTGCCTAAACTTTTTTGATTGATACTTAGTTCCTATTTAGTAAACATGTTATGCTAGTATCGTAACTCCCAAGTATTCTCACACGCAATAGTTACATGATAGCAACACCAATGCTCCCGAGTACGGCACGCCGAAGAAATCGAAACGTGCGAATTGAAAAGTTAAGTAAAAACCGTCAATAATTTTCTGCCAAGATCTGAGTCTATTGTTGGGAAATTATTGCAAAACCAGAGTGATTAAATCGAGACTGTAAAATTACACTTGATAATTTTATTGATTTATGTATTTGTAAACCACTTAATACGTAGGTAATACCGAATTGGGTTATATTGATAAAGTTAGTAGGTATGTGAGTTCATGGAGTCATGATTGTCGTGATATGAGGACGAGGAAAGATTGGTTTGATTTTGCTGTATGTTATGAGTAGTTATGATTGAACGCCTCGTCGATACCAGGAGGTATAGATAACTTTCTTCTGTACCGTTTGTTTCTATTTTCTTCACTGTTGTCAGCATCATCTAGAGTTATTTCGTCAATGCTGGCGGAGTTTGTCTGAGCCGCAGTTTGCTGGTCTTCGCTGGCAGCAGCTTGTTGGTCCTGACTTTGACCTTCGCCGAACGCTACTCGTACTTCGGCTTGCTGGGATTCAGCTCCAGCGAGCAGTTGGTTCTCATCGGCGACCGCGCCCTGTGAAGAAGTTTAGTATGGATGAAGTGATTATGGAGGTGAGTGAAGGTTATGGGTATGAGGTGGCGATGACGATGGAGGCGTGCGGTCTGCGCGCGCCCGCTCTGCCGTCTCCTGGCAGGCTGTATGAGTGCGCGAGGGTGACCATCGTACCGGCTGGAAGAACAGAGCTCGCTTTCTTCTGACATCAGAAGGAGCCGTCGCTCCTTCCGTTGTCGTAGCGGGCGAAGTCGGCTCGAAGTCATCGTCATCATCGTCATCGTCCGACAGCTCGATGGTGCCTCCACCTCCCATATTGCCCCCATTTTTGTTGCCTCCGAGGAAGGTTTTGATCAAAACAGGACCGAGCGCCTGCAGTACTGCGCTTGTAATCTGTTGTACTTTCTGTTCGATAATCTAGAACATACACCGACCTTAGAACAACGAACCATTATATCTTTATTATATTTAAGGAGAAGAAATTGCGAAGTTCTTCCTGATTTTGCACAGTTGAACATCAGCAGGATCCTGAAAACATTTTACATCCCTGTGCTCTGTGAAATGAAATTTGTTGTAATAAATGTTATTAGGATTTGTAGGTTTATTACTTAGATTATTCAACATTATGTTATAGACTTTGAACAGATACCTGAGTTAATGTTGGGAAGAGCTGCCTCAGGATGCCAATGGTACGCTTGTTTCTTTCACTGAGCTCGGAACCGGGAGCACCAAGGTTCAGTGTAGCTAACGTTTCCTGTAATCCAAAAAGATATTGTTCAGTATACAAATACATACTGATTCACTTTTAGTACAAATAATTTAATAGACGATTTAGCAGAAATAACTAAATTTAACAGACATTTAAAGGATGTTCAGCGGTGTCGACTGCTGATAAAACAGAAAAGTTTAATTTGGAACATGGCTTAGGTATTTTGTACGTTATGAAGTGGCTACAAACATGTGACAGGTTAATTGAGCAATACAAAATTATCAAAAACACACTCCTACCTATTTTACTACATCAGTACATTCTATTTTTATTCCTTCATTTCAAAATTTAATTTCAGGTTAAGCATCCGACGCATTGTTTGTTTTGATTTGAATACCACATATTTCTAACTGTGAGGTTTTAATAAATTGCAGCACACAAAAGTTTTCGAAGTATTGAGAAATCAGTCATTTGGAATTTCACTTCTTTTGTGTTCGGTCATCGATTACCGCCGATGCCCAGAATGGGTCATAATTTTTCGTAACGTTCTTAAGTTATGCAAATTTCAGTATTGTCTGAGGCACTACACGAGGTCGGACCGAGGGTCTGTTGTGCCTTTAGTATTAGTATACGAAGTTATTAATGTAGAAATGAATAGAATCATTGTAGCAGCGTGATTTTCGTAATTGTCTTATTAATCATTAACCTGTAATTATCCACGCGATACGCAACGCCTACGTTTATCCGTGACCTATGGTTCTTGGCAACAATGTCTATGACCACTGCGAGACTTATTTGAATTGCTGTTTGTGAATTAACGTGGACATTGTATTATTATGTGCCATGTTTTAGGTATAATCTTTTGCTCATATCGTAATGTCATCTTTAATAACTAAAGGCTCTTTTATTACATTACGTTATACTTTATACTTTGTTGTTGTATTATTAAACAATGTTCATTTATAACCGTTCAATATGTTTAGACGATTGAAATCACATTTATTAAGTATAAAGAACTACTATAAAATTTTTATTTTGCCATAATGCCACAATTTTCAGTTTAAAGATTAACGAATTTTAGAAAATTGAATGTATTACTCTCCCATTTAACATTATTGGTGGATTTAAACTGAATTTGGTACTAATTAGATTTTGTGTTTGGATAGCAATAGAAATTATTGGGTGCATTGTTAAGCATTGAGGATTTTTTACTTCATCAATACTTTTATACAAGCATCTCCCACAGATACATGGAACATTTCTTTCGAGCAATATATTACCTAAAAAAAAATAACACTAATAAGAATGCATTCACTTAAAGACGCTTCGTAATTCCTGGTGATTATTAGACAAAAGAAACATAGAACTAAGATTAAGGTTCTAAACACGTACACTCTCTGTAGAGGTTACAGAATTGAGAATCATAAAAGAGCCACTTGCAATATAATAGGTATATTGCAAGTGGCAGTACTGTAGCCATATACCATTAAGAACCACATTTCCTCGTGGTCCCATCAGTGGGGTCAAGTAGAGAGACCACGAGTAACGACCCGCAGTGTGCTTGTTTGCCAATATTTTAACGTTTAAAACTTTTAACTATCCTATGTGTGAGTAGGTATAGTAAGTCATTATATTACTGAGACATTAATTAGCGAGGGAATATACGAGTATTTACTGTCCGTGCTAGTGTGCCTGTGTATGGCTCAGTGGTTAAGGAGGCCGCTTATTTATATGTATCGTCAGCCTTCAGCGTTGTTTGAAATGCGAGTGTGGCAAGCCTACCTTATTGGATCGATTGTGTTTTCCCCGTTCTTTTTCAATACACCTGTGTTTATAAAATTACTAGCTTTCCGCTCGCGACTTCGCCCGTGTTATTTTTGTTTTCCCGTGGGTTATTTTCCCGTAGGAAAATTACCCTATGTCCTTCCCCTGGTCTCGAACTATCCCTATACCAACTTTCATCAAAATCGATTCAGTACTTTCGAAGCCTATTCAATACAAACAAACAATCAAATCTTTCCTCTGGCGAGCTTTGTATACCGCCTGTCAATGAATGTCGTGTTAACTTTTATCTTATTTAGGATTTTATTGTTACCTAACTTTTATATTGTTATATTATTACAAAGTTTATTATATTTTGGTTTTTACAAAGTGAGTGATTATTTTAGTGATCACACGATATGGAATTAGCTAGACTAAGTTACCAGATGTAATGTTTCGTAACAACATAATTTAGACTAAGGCAACAACTTAATTTATTGTATTATGCTTTAGTGTATAAGTTTACAACATTTTTCAGACATTTATGTGTATGTAAGCATACTGTTTGTATTTTATAACTTTCAATGACTATGTAACAAAACCAAAATTGTAAATGGCGATTTAAAAGTACACATCGGCAAGGTTATTTTTTGGATGTGATCAAAATTAGAACTACGAATATGTCTATAGAATATACAAGGCGAAATAAAGATTATCGTGTATATTATTACCATGAATTATTAAAAGTATTGTTATTTTATGATGTTCTGTTCTTCAGGTCTTTTGACGATCTATTTATAATAGGCTAGATGACTAAACATTTTTTTTTGCTTTAATAACTATAAAAACAACCAAGATATAAGGTATTAAAGATTTTTCTCCATCTCTTTCTAGCAAAACGATAATTTACAAGGAGCTTATATGGCCGTACTCAACTATGACGTCACGGTTGATGTCGGATCTCTCTGTCTAATCGCCTTCAAATTAACAACTTAAAATGCTTGTATCTAATGTATTTCTAAGCCGATTTTAATTCTAATTTCACAGGACTGCATCTTTTTCCACGGTATTTTTATATTTAATGACGAGACGTAAAAATTAGAATTCAGTCATCATCCCAATTCTCTATCTCATAGAAGACTGGCAACTGCTCTTGCGCACAGCCCAATAGAGAGGACGCTGTCAGTCTTTCAGTCCAACAGTGGCGAGTTTTGGTTTCACAACGCATTAAGTGACTGTTCGAAAACATCTATAGACTACGTTGGTAACCACACATGAGGTGGGCCGTACGTTTCTTTGTCGCATGAATCGAATACATAAAAAACTCGCGTCACCGTGTTTGTTACCGAACTCCTCCGAAACGGTTTGACCTATCTTTATGAATTTTTTGTGTATATTCGGTAGGTCTGAGAAAAGGTCGTTGGCTATTTTTCATACCCCTAGGTGATAAGGATGATCCTCTACAGAAATTTTTGAGTGTTCAGTTTTATTAAGGGCGAACGCACACGACCGACTATCGGTGAACGATTTTTGACGGTGGGAAATGAAACATAATGGAGTTCTACGTTGCACACGTTTTACCAGAGGGAGACTCTGTACCAGGGTTGTGTGCATGGGTAAGACGGAGGGTCTTACCTATTTCTGCGGCAAAGCAGCAGTGCTTGCATTGCTCTGTTTCGGTTTGAAGGGTAAAATATGGTACTGAAATTACTGGGTACCGTGACTTTACATCTTAAGTCACAAGTTGGCAACTTACACTGTGGTTCTTGTGGGGGGTTGCTTGCAGTTTTGCTGCGAATCTCACAGGAACCACATGTACTATACCACTGTGATGGTGACTGTTACCACTTACCATCAGGCGGCAGTTTGCTTGTTTGCCAACTTAATTGCAATAAAAAAAAACACGAACAACAACAAGTCGGTAAAAAAAATATCGGTGAAAAATGTTACCGATTGTCGGTCGTGTGCGCTCGCGTTAAAGCAAAACGTAGTTTATTTATATTATTTTATTTACTCCACAGACTCTTAGTTCGTGCCCTTATTTACATCAAGTATTTTATTATATTCTAACGTTTTTCTTTTTAAACTCCTTATAAATAATTATAACAATTTTTTTTTGTTAAATTTGCGCAACTTGGAAATAAATGAAAATAATATATTTACCGCGAAACGTAGTTCACGCCGGGCACAGCTAGTAAAAATACTTATAGAAAACGGGGTGAATAATTTTCCAGCGACTTGTTAATCTCCATGTTACAATGTTCGGCTTAAAAACTAACAAGGAATATTTTAAAAATATTCCTCGCAACCTATCTTTGGTCGGTGGGCAATCTCAATAGAAATCATATATGTGTGCCGAAGATATTACAGTGCACAAATATCTGCACATACATAACCTTAAATCGGAGGAGCGATTTTATGAGTATGAGTATGAGTATGAGTTTAATATTTAATGTAACATTACAAAGAGCGGAGCCTCCTGGCACAGGCATTATTGCTTAAAAGGGGGCTTCAACAACAATGATTGTACAATTGTTAGAAAGCAAATAAATTATTATTATTATGATCTTTATTTACCTTCTTTCTTAAATATACATTTTTTTACAATATAAATATACATTATTATTATTATTATTATGAGTTATCGGCAGTCGGCTGTCGTACAGATTTAAATACTACATAAGTATTTACTGAATCTGATTGTTCAATATGTTCAACATTTTGGCTACTTTTTAATGCGAAAAAAGGGTTGCAAGGGGTTGAAAGGGGGGATGTAAGGTTGTATGGAAGTATTGAACAGATTTTAATGCTTATTTTACGGGTAGATTAAGCTGAGAATGGAGGAACATAGGTACAGTTTTTGTTTCATCGATGGGCGGTGGGGCAATTTTATAACTCATTGGCAATCGGCCATTGTATTGATTTGATAGTTATGTTTGACAGAAACTGATTTTCAATATGTTTAACATTTTGTAATGTTGTCGTTCGAGTAGTTTTGGCATATTTTTCGAATTAATTAACCAATAATTTATTATAGCCAATGGTACATAATTTAGTTTTTTTCCATTGAATCATCCAGTTCGATAACGATTGTCGATCGGTCGATGAGTTACAAAATTGCTGATAATAACCTAATTCCACGCGGACGAAGTCGCAGGCAACAGCTAGTATGTAATACATTGATTGACAGACTTTACTGACTTAACATTAAGGTAGAGTTGGCAGAGTATACATATTTTTGTAACTTTGATCGTAGCGAGTATACGAGTATTGTTGGAACACAGCAATGTTATCGACATTGTTATTATGGCGACAAACTTAGGCGCATAACACATTGCACCGGACACCGCTGCGGTGTACGGAGGGACGAAAACCGCATGCGGCTGCGGCGGCACGGAACCGTGCCACCGTACGGTTTGCTCCGTATCACCGTCCGGAGCTGCGATGCACGACGCACCGCATCACCGCATTATCTATGTCGAAATCTATTACGCGTATGCACGTCCTTTCCACGCAAAAATCCGTACGATACTGCGGCACAGTGTGGCATACCCCGCGGACCGCACCGCATCACCGTCCGGGAGTGCGGTGCCGTCGCGCGCGCCGCACAACCGCACGGTGATGCGGTGCGAGTGTGTTATACCCTGCGGTTTTTGTATTCAAATTAAGATTCTCCAGTCAAAATTAAAAACCGCAGCACCGCACACCGGAGCGGTGTCCGGTGCAATGTGTTATGCGCCTTAGAAACCATACTGCCAACCAAACCGAGCAGCAAAACTTCTAGCGAAATCGGGGACGGATCCAGAATTTCTAATGGGGGGACAAAAAATTAAGTTTTTAGCAGCTTTAATTTTTACAAAGTAAAGTTGAATGAATCAATTAATACTAAATAATAATAAAGAGTTACTTATAGGTAACGCTAGCCAATGACTTCTCTTCAACGCCTTCAAGTAATTTAAATTTGATTATGATTATCAATAAATGCACAAATTTCAATATTAACACCAATCAAAGTGGCTGAAATTCCGCCTCGTGTGTTATATATAACCACCATAGCGCGCTTATAATCGTAATGTACTATCACTCTGCACATGCTCTATGACATTGCTTATTACCAAAATCTCGTGATTCTAGGTCAACGGGAAAATCCTGTGGGTTTTGATTCCCTTGTGAAATAGTAAAAAATGCCAAAATTGCGACATAGATGGACATACCTTTTGATCGCGTTGACATACAAGTTAGATTTTTTCACAGCTGAATGAAAGAGACCGTGACCTGAGTATATCAGGTTTATATTTCTACGCGTTTCTGAGGAAAGAGTCTTGACAGACAGACAGACCGACAGACGGATAACGAAGTAATACTATAGAGTACCTTTTTTTTCTTTTGAGGTACGAAACCCAAAAAACAAAGCTTTTTAAAGTGAAACTTTTTTTACATCGCCTCAAATTTTTTCGTCCATCTATCGCATGTCGCTTTACACAAAAACATGAGATCTTTAATTTCACTGCTTCGTATTTATGTAGGTCAGGATTGGTCATGCGTTAGATCTTCGACTTTAAATCTGCGTGGCGATGGTTCCAACTTTGCATATTTTTTTTCATAAATTTGTTTTCTTTTATTAATTAGTTTGTTTATTTATAATTATCTTTTCAGAAGAAAAAGATTTAGTTAAGATTAAAACATATTTTCTAAAAATTTTCAATTTAATGCCTACGATCCGAAAAAAAAATTCATTTGCATCTTGGTTTCATAAAACCATACAATTATATTATTATTAATAATTTTCCGATTAACATTTTTATTAATAATGTTCTATTAAAAAGATTTAAGTTAAGATTAAAAATAATTTTCCGAAAATTTTCAGTTAAATGCCTACGACGCGAAAAAAGTTTCACTTGCATCACAAATTTTTTTTTGGCGTTTACATAGTACCTGTGCGCTAGCTGCAGGAGCGATGATTTCGATGATTTCCGGCCGGTCGTCGGCGCTCGGCTGGGGGTTGGCGGCGGGTTGCGGGTTGGCGGCTGGCTCCGGCGCGGGCGCAGCGGCGACGGCCGCTAGCGTCGCGCAGATCGCCATCAGGTACGCTGAACTCCTCATTGTGTATCGCTGTTTCTACTCCGCACAGTTACTGAGCTGTAACAATAAACAACTACAAGTCAAAACATGGTGACAAGCGTCAGTGGCGCTGTGGACTCTAATCGGGACGTCCGTTTGTCGATCCTGCCATGTGCCAATGTGTTTTTCGTGTTTCATATTACATTTGCCGACGCTCCTACGGTGAATGAAAACGTCTGTACATAGTTTAGTTCTGTACTTAAACAGATTTAAAACTAACTTCTTAAGTTAGTTTTAAATCTGTTTAAGTCGTGCCCTCTTAACCCCTTGTTTTTCCTTTTTTTTAAATATACTAGTTTAAGCTTTGTTCTCTGTTTTCTTTCTTTAGCTCCTTCCTCTTTTTTTCCCGTAGCCTTCCGCTACGTGACAATTTTCGATATCTATACTAATATTATAAAACTGAAGAGTTTGTTTGTTTGTTTGCTTGAACGCGCTAATCTCAAGAACTACTTCACTAACGATTCAAATTGAAAAAATATTTTTGTGTTGGATAGTCCATTTATCGAGGAAGGCTTAAGGCTATATAAGATCACGCTACGATTAATAAGAGCTGAGCATCAATGCAAAATGTTTCAAAAACGGGGAAAAAAGTAGTATGGCGAAACGTAGTTCGCGGGCACAGCTAGTATTCTATAATTATTAACCATTAACAATGAACTGTATTGCTGCTGTCGTAGTATTTTTGTAGGTACCTGTTTGATTTGCGCCATTAAGGTGATTTTGGCTGATTGACACTAAGAAGAGAGATTGAGAATGAAGTTATTCTCTTCCACGTGGGAAAGGCAATGAAACGAAGTTATACAGCATGCTCTTGAGTGTATGGCACAGAGAAGTTTGTATATCTATAATATACTAGCTTTTCGCTCGCGACTTCGCCCGCGTTATTTTTGTTTTCCCGTGGGATTTTTTCCCGTAGGAATTCCCGTAGGAAAATTACCCTATGTCCTTCCCCTGGTCTCGAACTATCTCTATACCAACTTTCATGAAAATCGGTTCAGTAGTTTCGAAGCCTATTCAATACAAACAAGCAAACAAACAAACAATCAACAATCAAATCTTTCCTCTTTATAATATTAGTATACCTAGATAAAGCTAGATTTCTATAAATATAAAACTAAACTTCAGTTGCCCAAAATTCGCAACGAGTTCTTCAAAATTTGTTGTTGAGATTTCCGTCTAACATGAGTTGCGCTTTAAACCTAAATAATATATAATTTCAGTAAAATTAGTCAAAAACGTCTCCCGATTGCCTATAGACCAGCTTAAACGTATTTAAGCCTTTTTGCGAACGAGGTGAATTGCATCGAATGTAGCGTATAGAGTGGATATGCACAGCTTTCATGCGACACAAATCCGCTCACTTGCGAGATGGTGAGATTAAGTGGGCGTAAGTGTTTAGTTGTCACGTGGGTGGGCGTTGGGCAAGAGGCGACAGCTCCGACATTGTTTTGTAGCACGTCCATTGCTGTTTTGATGCCTTTAGAATTATTAATAACTATATAGCTGAGTCCGCGAACTACGTTTCGCAATATATTTATTCTCCTGTTTTTGCACACATTTTTCATTGATGCTCAGCTTCTATTAGTCGTAGCGTGATGTTATATAGCCTATAGCCTTCCTCGATAAATGGAATATCGACAACAAAGAAATTTTCAAATTGAATCATTAGTTCCGGAGATTAGCGCGTTCAACCAACCAAACAATTAAACAAACTCTTCAGCTTTATAATATTAAGTATAGATTCATGTATGTTTATTGTTTATCCGTTATCCAGTATTTTCAAGACCAGCAATCATTAATTTCGTGATCATTTTCGCTGTTAATAATAACTGAGAAATTATTTTCCTCGATAGACACTTTAATTTTTTTATCATCTACTTGAAATGATAAATTATTTTTTTCATATTAATAAAATTCCACTTTGCTGGATTGTGTTGTATTAATTTTAATGAAATTACATTTGAGTTCACTGTAAAAGTAAATAAATTGCAAGATTTTAGGCATATAGGTAATTAAACCTACTTCTGCTTTGCCATGTGATGAAAATAACATTGTAAGGGTCGAGGTTGAGTAAAATTAACCCTAAAGTATATAAGCCCGAGATGCAGTTATTTAAGATAATGTTAAGGGTGTTAATTGAGCACATCCGCACAATGTCGAATTGAAATGCATTTTGATAGGAAGTTTAATGGGACATACTTTGATGCTATATATTAATTTGTTTCAAAAAATATACGTTTCAAGCTGTCCCCGCGAACTACGTTTCACCATAACAATTGTCAAAAAAATTCTAAAGTTGGCCACCCTTATCACCTAGGTGTATAAAAATTTGCCTACGACCTATTCGCAGACCTACCAAGTATACACAAAAAAAATCATAAAAATCGGTTAAGTCGTTTTAGAGGAGTTCGTTAACAAACACGAAATTTTTATGTATTAGATGTATCGAATGCCGCACATTGCTGTTTGATTATTTTGCCACCATTTAAATGAAAATTTGTTTGTATGAAGTCACCTGGAAATATACGAACTATGCGAAGAGATAAGCACTTTAGTCAAGACGAGCGACTTATAGGTAAGAGTAAGATACGTCCTATGGACAATGGCCCTTGAAGGAGTTGCAAAATTGCAAATTTTACAGGAACCACATAATATATACCTTCTGTAGCTATTAACCATTGGATGGGTTTGCAGATTTTTTGATTCCCAAACAAGTGGTGTCAAAAATATACGAGACCAAAATATACTGGCCACCACCAAATCCGTTTCATTTATCGACTCATAGGACCGTAGTTACTAAGACCTGAAAAACGGTCAAAGCATCAATTATAGTTTTTTTACCTCATATGAACAGAATACACGCGTAAGCTTCATAATGCGGTGTCCTCTCACTGCAAAGGTGAAAGGTACACCTGGTCTGCACGTTATTGGAATATTCCACAATGTGGCAACTGTTCATATTACGAAAGACGCTCCTACATAATAATATGTTTTTTTTAATATACTGTGTCTATTTCTCTTAATATTATAATTGGACGATGTTGTAAGATACGTTGTTATATCAAAATAAGACTCCTAAGTATTACTTAACTTGTGATTGCATAGGATTAGTATTTTTATATGGCGTAGGCATAAGGGTGTTTTTTTGATGATGATGTCTCGAAACCGATCGCAATAAGTTTAATATAGTAAAGAATAAAGATAAACTAGTGAAAATTAGTGTTTTAATAAAAAGATAATAAAAAATGTTGAACAAACCACAGTTTCGCAAAAAGGAGTTTGTATCGGTGACAGCTAGAACTAAAAAGCGATTCCTGTGGTTAAACTTGATTGACAGCTAGACAGTGAAGTAATGAGACTATTGTTAACACATTTTGCTACTTATAATTAAATATTGTTATTTTTTTAAATTATGACTAATGTTCGTTATACTGTTATTTTCGTCATACTGGTGCGAAACTGCATTAGTGGCGCCCTCATTTTTTACACTCTTTTTTCCAAACTATAGTGAACGAACAACGATGCCAATTTCCATTGTTACTATACTTATAATGTAATTGAAGAGAATGCTTAAAATATTCGCAAATATAAATAAATATACCTTGGGTTTTGTTTCAAAAATGAGATTTTTGTATAGACTGTCAACTCCATATTGTCTTCCATGATAAATTTTGGAAAACCAGATCTGATAAAGAACTAAGTTTTGGTTAAGTCTGCTTATTCTTTTAAGCAGGGAACGAAGCAAATATATACAAGTTACTCTTCAAGTAACTCCTTTATCATTGAAGATTTTAAGTTAAATCTAAATTTAATTGCATTAATCAATATGACTGCCGGCAATGGAAGGATATTTTGCACTTGGTCTATTTTAATAGTTAGCTGTGTCGCAGCCACGTGCTACAATAGATGTGACCTACCTCAAGGCTGTCACGTATTTAGAACTGTCGAAACAAAAGCGGTGACTGGCCCCTACATTGTTACAATTGAGGACATGAGGATTGTCATGGATTCCTAAAGTGTAACCTTCATATCATTCTTCGATTGGCAATGTGAATCATTCACTAACAATTGGTCACTTTAGAGCCGTCCTTTGTTGTAAAGAAGTGCTAAAACTTAAACTTTATCAACTAAAAGTCATTTATTTTAGGGAAGTCATTTGTTTGAAGCGTTGCTGAAACATAACTTTCAGCAATCGGTTTCAATAGAAAGAGGTCATAAATAATAATTCCTCCTATTAATAATTATAATCTATAACAGTCTGCAATTGGCTAGATGAGAAAAAAAATTTTTTTGCTTTAATAGAAGCTCATTCATATAATAAACAGAAAGAAAAAATCGGTTTTCGAATAACTATAAAAACAACCAAGATATAATGTATTTCTAAGCCGATTTTAATTCTAATTTCATAGGACTGCATCTTTTTCCACGGTACTTTAATATTTAAAATTCGTATTTTAAATATTAAAATACCGTGATAATATTAAAATATTCGAGACGTAGTTAAAATTCAGTCATCATCCCAATTATGCAAAGCTTGAGTTTAATTTGTTTTAAAAAGATGAGAGTGCGTATACGACTCCTTTAGAATTTTCAAGGCCTTTCAACATATTACTTAGAAGTACATACCATTGAAGCTTATCGATAGATTCCATCTTTACCTTGTTGGACGTAGCAACTTGCATAATGAAAATAAAAGTGTCACATCATGCTCGGCAGTTGTGGCAACAGTTACGAAATAATTACGAAAATTGACATATTTTTCACATTACTAGTACGCGTTAGGTAGTCGGAGGTATTTAACATAAGGCTAATTTTATTTGTTTATTTAACAGTTTTTGTACGCATATAGATAGATAAATAGATAGATAAACAATTTATTTGGATCATTATTAACACACAAAGAACATATAAAACATAATACAAAATGAATTAAGAGTACAATAACCATATGAAATACAATACTATAAAAATACATCTTGATAGATTATTGTGTGTCACAGCGATGCAAATAGGCTAAAGCTCAGCGATGTATTTGCCTTAGATACTAAAGCAAAACGCTGATTTTCAGCTTCTGCCCAGATAGCAGGTACGAGAACGCGAAAACAAAAACCGACTGTGTTAATATTATTATTATTTGCACTTATAAAAATATTATTATCATTTACACTTATATCAACAAAATTTACATATAATTAGACAACACAACAATACAGAAGACAAAATGTACAAATGAACTGCTTATTTCAGAAATTATTTTTTTTTCAGGTCCGTGTAGCAGAAACGCAAGAGAAGAAAATTATAATGAGTACCTTCTTTTCCCACGGGTGTGAATAGACGAATAATTAATAAAAAAAATATAATGAATAATAAAGAAATAATATCATACTAGTGGGCCCGGCTGACGTCGTCCGGTTTCCAGCGCCACCTACCGGGTCCAATTAAATTTACATATAAACCTTCCCTAGACTTATTCAAACACAGAGAAAATTTCGTAAGAATCGGTCGAGCCGTTTCAGAGTTTTTGCGAGACTAACACACAGCGTTTAATTTTTAGATATAAGAAGATTACAAAATAAAAGAAAATAATAATAATAATAAGTAAATATTTTTATTACTTCAGTTTCGTGATATTTTATATAATTTGACTTATTTGAGATAAAACATAGATCCAAAGATCTAGAAAAGTTTATTAGCAGAGGTCTACTTCTACAAATTAAAATGGTACTAAGCTATTGTTCATATCTGTATATATGAACTTGTTTGCGAGTTGTTTGTAAATAACATGTCTAACATTCAAGTGCAAGTTGCATGTCTCCTGTTGTGCATCTTAAATTAGTAGAAAATTGTTGTATTTAATTGATAAATAGGTTATGCACTTACACGGATATAATGGCGGCATTGTTCTGTCGCTCGTGTCAACATTTAATACTAAATAATGTCACGTTAATAATTTGTGCTGATTGGCTTGTTGGAGTAATTAATGTGTGTATTAAGTCAACGGATTTTTTCTCCCACACCTAGTTTGCAGACTGATTATAGTCTTATAATCTGAAATCTCTAATAGAAGGGTTCTGTATATGTAACAAGGAACACTTAAACACTGCGTTTCAAAATAAATTGGTCAGTAAAAGAAGCTCTCAAGTTTTCAATGTTTTTTTTGTATATTATTGCATTACATTTGCCTAAGAAGAAATAATAAGAATGTATAATTACAAATAATAAGAATTATTAGTTATTAAATGAACTCTAATTTATATTTATTTCAAAAAAACAGGTTCATTTATACTGTCACACGACCTATATCCCGGGCGACTGCAGTACCCTACACAGTGCGTGGGCAGGCACCTGACTGGGTTTTTACATAAATAAAAAAAATAGGTACCTATTGTTTGTATTGGCATATACTTTATCTATTCTAATATAAAGAAAATTTGTATGTTTGCATTTTTGTTTTATAATGAATAAACTCAAAAACTACTGAACCGATTTTATGAATTCCTTCATTAATATAATGCTATATTATCTCTCAGTAATTCAGGCAATAGAATTGTTTTTCCTATAGGAAATTATCGAATTTGAAAAATACTAAGAATATATATTTTCATAGAAGAGAGTCATGAATATTCTTGCTAGATAACATAAAATTTAATCCTGTTTATTGTCATGAGGCCAATGATATTCTGATTTTAGAATTCACGAAGTAATCTGGTTATTATTACTAGGTTCTATTTTATAAACCATCTCATTTTTGCGAGAAAGAAAACCTGTCAAACTAGAAATGCTAAGCTGTTGGCAAGGCGATAATTTTTTTTGTAGTGAGAGATTTGATTATGACTCACCATTAATTAGTTCTATTAATCAATCCAAATATATTCAACTAGCTGTTTTTGTGGTATTACTTGCGTAGAAGCCGATCATTGTTAAGAATCGCAAGTAAATGTCATACACAAATTCCTCGACATTTTTACTGACGTGGCGAGTTGACAAACAAATAGAAGAGATTATCATATATCATTGCGTAAACACTAGTCTTAAATTGTGTAAAATGAATTGAGCCATTCTAATTCCTACTGATACAATTAGCGGTCTTTCACGTAATAGCTTCGAATTAAGAGCCAGTCCTACTTGTCTAGCGATGTATCATTTTTAATGAAAATGGAATGTGGGCTTTTGAAATGATAAGTTTTAGTTGAGATATAATGAATTGTTCATATAAATAATTACAATAAATTGTTATTGTTTATTTATTCCTTTTATACGTATTAAGTTCTTTGTTCGTTTGGCTTAAACACACACCTCTAGTCAAACACAATTCACATTATAGCTTGCCGTTTGGTTGACAGAGAATACTTTGCCGCATTATGTCCGCCCTTTGTTACCTAAATTAGAGCTAAATACTGACTCTCAAGTAGGGATGCAAGTTGACGAAAAATCGATATAATATAAATATCGACATTTACATAAAAGTCATAAAAATATCGATAGTTTCAAACTATTTTAATATTATGTCCGAATCAGGTCACTGAGAAGTAATTGTCAAAAAAGCTTTTTACTAACTTAACGCAACATACTTGAAAATTCTCACATTTCCCAATAACTCTTATCAATGGAACCTGAAAAAAGAATTTAAGATAGTTCTTATCTTAGTAACCTACCAATTTCTGCTCGCAGTGACAGTAGCCATTGCCTTCTAAAATAAACGTTCCGCTGGAACTGACGTAGCAAGTATGGAAAGATCACCATAACAGCTCATACGTCCTCACAGAGGGGCTTGAGCCTACTTTAAGTTAGGGTGTTTAGGCATTAGTCAACCACGCTGGCCCAGTGCAGATTGGTCGACTTCACATACACCTTTGAATTTCTTCGCAGATGTATACAGGTTGCTTAACGATGTTTTTTCCTTCACTGTAGGAACGTCAGACAAATGTACATATGAAATTCGAAAAACGAAAACATATTGGTACATGGCGGTCTCGAACCCCGGACCTCCCGGTTGTAGGCAAGTACCGAATCCACAGCGCCACCGATGGCTCAACCTACCAATGCTTACCCAAATATAAATTTTATATTTCGAAATCGATATTAAGCCTTTTTCAATATAATAATATTATATCGATTACTGGCTTGATATCGATATTATCGAATATTCGACACATCGTTGCATCGCTACTCTCAAGGCTTTAACGTCCTCACGTTGCGATCGCCGCCTTAACATCAGCTTTTAGCATTGCGTGCTGATTAAAATCTATTTAGTTGCGAAATGATTCAGCCACTTAAATATAAATTACACTATTTGGATTGGGAGGTGTTAGGTTGCGGTCGAGAGAAGTAATTTACGATTAAAAAAAACGAGACATACCGAGTTGAACACAATTTTCTTTTCACGACCTCGAAGTTCAGGGAGCGATCATCAACCGAAGGTGTTAACACCACTGGATAGACAGACAGAGAAACCGGCTCCCTTGTCTCTAATCCACGAGTTCATTTTTTAGGGTTCCGTAGTAAACAAGGAACCCTTATAATTCCGCAATGTCTGTCTGTCTGTCCGCGGTTTTACTCAGAGACTATTAGTACTAGAACGCTGTAATTGGGTATGGGTATGTATATTAATCATGCCAAAAAAGTGGTGGAAAAAAACATAGAAAAAAAAATTTTTGAAACAGAGACACCTCTTGCTGCGTATAGCGTCATCCCGCTCTCAGAGCGGTTTTAATATTGTTTTGAGCGATCATGGTTAGGGGGCTGGGAAGCGGTTCTAAATTAATAAGTACCTACTCTCTTTAATAAAATTAATCATCTTAAAACTATATCTACCTTTTCAGTGTTGATTAAAAATTACTTTAATAATGCCATTTTGTTTATCTAGTAGTAGAAAATATTATTTACTTAATTATTATTGTTCGAATTAAGAATATTGAATAGCCAGTCGCTTGGAAGGGCATTCATTGCAAAACAACGACGGATGGTGAGAACAATTCATCCGTTGTTAAATAGATCGCAAATCGTTCTATAATTATAAGTCGATTAATTGGATCGATAAAGACGTTAGTTATTAAGCGATGCTTTATGTGTGATGAGCAAATAGCTTCTTTTTGAGACTATGTCTACGTCGGGGTTAGTTAATTTGTAGACAAACTTTATGATGATATGAAAATAATCGTTTGAAAAATAAATGTAGTTCGTTGATGTTTTTTATAAATTACCTCTAGCTTTAAAAAAAAAATAGTACATTACTGCCGAGGCCGGTAAGTGCAGCATTGCCAGACTCTGTGATGCGTGCTTTGGCTCCTATAAGGCCTATTTTCGTTATAACACACGCGTGTTTCATGAGCTGCTTTATATATCTAATACCGGTGAAATTAGATCCATTTTACGAGCAAGTGTGTTGAAGAATAATAAACCCTATTATTTTAAGGTTTTGTACCTCAAAAGGAAAAACCGGAACCGTTATACTCTTTTTCATTGATGTTCTCAAATACTCACATTTATAATAATTTGCTACACAAGATAATTTTAGATTTAATCTGTAATAAGATAATGCTATTGCTATATGCTATGAGAGCGTCGGTGGCGCAGTGGACTCGGCACTTGCCTTCCAATCGGGGGGTCGGGGTTCGAGACCCGCCATGTACCAATGTGTTTTTCGTTTCGAATTTCATATGTACATTTGTCTGACGCTCCTACGGTGAAGGAAAACATCGTGAGGCAACCTGCATACATCTGCGAAGAAATTCAATGATGTATGTGAAGTCGACCAATCCGCACTGGGCCAGCGTGGTTGACTAAGGCCTAATCACCCTAATATAGGGTAGGCTCGAGCCCCTCGGTGGGGACGTATATGGGCTGTGATGATGAAGATAATGCTAAATAAAAAAGTGTTCTCGCTTAAAGTGCACAAGGAAAAGGAAGTAAGCTTGAACGATATTCATTGCTCAGTTAATCGCATGTGTGAAGGCATTTATATCCATCCGCTAATTATTTCGACACGATCTGACGAATGCGTGTATCTTTGAAGTTAAGAAATTCAGTTCTCAATTTGTGGTCATATTGTTTCCGAGATTCAGTTGTTTCTGATACCGCTTTTGCACAAACAAAATTTTACACCATCACTTATTTCTGTATACGGCTCAGTCTATGTTCGGTTCAAAATTTCAAAATCCCTAATTCTAGAGATCTTAGATCCTTTGCTTGAATGCAGTTCAATCCCAGGCTAACAGCGAAATGTCAGTTTGTGAGAGAAAAAGTGCAAACGGTGCCATGTAAGTGTTTCATGATTTAGTGAATCATCATGGGAAGTCATGACTTGGATGACATGTTTTTTTAAGATCAAATTCCTAAAACTAAATAGATTAAAAAATTCAGGTAGTGACTTTAAACAAATTATCGGACCTAAAAAGGCCGCATCGTAGAATCATAATACGAATCATGTTATGATTCCTATTATGAATTGAGTGCAACTCATCAAAAGCGAATTCTATTTGACAGCTTTGTATTGCAATGCCTAATTTGTGGACCATTTTACGAATACTCATACAAAGCTGTCAAATAGAATAATTGCTTATGATAAACTGCACTCCATTCATTATATGAATCATTATGAATCTGCGGATTCCGCAAAACTAAATGTGTGATAGTGTTTTTTTGTGACGTTGCTTATGTTTTTGATTTTGTCAAACACTAAATGTTTGTGATATAAATATGCTTTATTTTTGTTTTAACTCTTTAGCCGTTCTTTGGCTTTCGAATCGAATGAAATGAAAAATGGTAAATAGTAAGTCGTTCGTCCACCTTAATCTTACCACATGGCTGTGGTCTATGGTTCAACAGTAGTTACTTAACCGAGGTCGTGGTCACGAATCACTTTTGCCGCATGTTTAATGTTCACGTAACTTAGCAGGAGTGCCGGAAACTTGACATTCTTGTAGTTTGAGAACCGAGCTAAAAGGACAGGGTTAAAGCAATGTAATGATCTTCAAACTATAGAAAATAGCCTTAAAATATATTGAACTGCGAATAGGAGTAAAATATACAATCTGATAGAGTTAGAATTAATTTAAGTATCTAATACAATTTTAAGAACTGCGTCATTCATTTACTCCACTTGCACGCGAGGCATTTTCGGTCTCATGTGAACGGTGTGAGATGTTAATATTATGTTCGCGTCCTTACTATTAGATTAGATACCTACTTAAATTACCTAATTGTTGCTTTATTAGATTTTTTGTATATTTCATTGCCATTCGCTGTTTAACATTAATTAAGGCTATATTGAACCGACCTAAAAAATGAGGAGGTTCAATTTTCGACTGTTTCTTTTTTTTGTATGTTCACCAATTTCTTCACCATTTGTGATGTTTCTTGATTTTTACAATTTTCAAATTCAAAAATCTTTATTCAACATAGGCCTTTACAGGCACTTATTGACAAAACAGAGCAAAACATTCTAATTTAAAGGAAACATTTAACCTTGTACGTGCATACATCCTGAATATAATCAAGATGTCTGCAAATACAAGTAGGAATGAAAAAAAAGTAAACTCTACACCTGTTTGCGAATATGGAGAGCCTTCTCGAGAAGAAGGCTCTCCTTTTTTTGTAATCGAAAGATTACTTAAATTATTAAAAAGATTACTCCTGACGTGGCCCTATTGTCAACAAGTCATGATCTGGTGATGGGTCTGGTGAATAAAACACAACTTGAACGTGTCTTCAAAAACACTAAAAACTCCCATCACATTTTTATACTTAAGTCCGTGTTGCTTCAGTATATTTTTAAGACTTTCCAGGTGATCGTTGTCACCTGGAAAGTCTTAAAAATATACTGAATAACTAATGTTTTGGTGTTTCTAAAGACGAAACATAAAAACGTTTGGTAATTTATTAAACGTTTAAGGAACTTATTTATAAAAAATGAAAACCGACTTCAAAAACACTGAAAAGTTAAAAATAATATAACAATAGGTACAGACAACATCACACTTCTATATTGAAGTCGGTGCCAAACGATGATCTCCTAGAAAGTCTTAAAATTTGTCACCGACTTCAATATAGAAGTGTGACGTTGTCTGTACCTATTCTTATATTATTTTTAACTTTTCAGTGTTTTTGAAGTCGGTTTTTATTTTTTGTAAAATATTGTTTATTTTTAACTTTTTAGTGAAAGAAACCCTTACCTACCCTTTTTAGTGAAAGAATCCCATGATCAGATCCTGACTTTGGTGACCTTGGGACCACCCTAGGAGTATACTCTATCGAATACAAAGCGAATTTTGAAAATCGATCCACAATTGGCGAAGTAATTGCGTAACATACATACAAAACACGTTGGACACACCTTAAAATTTAAGGGTTTTCCTCGATTTTCATGGGATTCCATCATCAGATCCTAACTTTGGTGACATGGGACCACCCTTGGAGTTTACTCTATCGAATACAAAAAGAATATTGAAAATCGGTCCACAATTGGCGGCGTAATCGCGTTACATACACACAAAAAAAAAACATACGCATCGAATTGAGAACCTCCTCCTTTTTTGAAGTCGGTTAAAAAGCAACAAATTCTAATAGCAAATTCGAAATGTTCATAGGAATTGAATGCACATAGCTGTATTTTTATGCAAATAATGAATCAAATTGACGGAAAAGGACGCTTTTTTTAAAAATAACGAGTATAAGAGGGTTATTTGTATTCGTATACCTACTACTAACTTTTTAATTGTTTTCAAAATGAGTCCTTTTTCATGAGTGCATGTTTGACGTAAATTATAATTATAATTTACTGGCTTTTACGCAGCTTCGTCCGCATTGTTTTTGTTTTCCCGTGGACATTTTATATTTTCCCGTAGAAAGAATAATTTTGTAGCCTATGTTAAAGCATTCTAACGGCGTCGGTGGCGCTCTGCCCTGAGTAGAATCGGGAGGCCCGCGATCGATCCTGCCGTGTACTACGTACTGTGTAATGTGCCACGTACTGTGTAATATGTTTTTCGTTTCATGAATTTATGTACATTTATCTGACGCTCCTACGGTGAAGGAAAACATCGTGAGGAAACCTGCATACACCTGCGAAGTAATTCAAAGGTGTACCTATGTGAAGTCAACCAATCCTCACTGGGTCAGCGTGGTTTGAATCAGGCCTAATCACCCCAACTAATTAGGGTAGGCTCATGCGCCTCGGTGGGGACGTATATGAGCTGTGATGGTGATGATAAGGGGATAGCGGGGAAGAAATTTTTGAAATCGGTACTGTAGTTTTTGAGTTCATTTGTTTTACATACATAGAAATCTTTACTGTTTATAATAATAGTGTAGATTGCTCGTCATCTACAATTCCAAGAGATTACCGTTAACACCCACTGTGACAAGGCCCAAACGATCAGCTCTTTATGAGACGAGCGTACGTTTCAAAATAACAATGTTATTCAAATAACCCGCGATGATCACGAAATAAACGCCCATTGTTAACGCCCGAGTATTCTCACTTTGAAGTCAGCGCCTCGCTTTATTCACGTTTGACTACCACATTATACCATGACACGCTTGACAGATTATGACATAATGCTTCGAGCGAACGTGGTGGTGGGTCATAGTGCATAGTGCACGGTTCAATGTCTGGTAATATGCCTGTATATCTGTTTTGTTCATTTATTCATAATGACCGGCAATATTGATCATATCGTGCGATATGCAAGATATGTCACGAGGTGTGTATACACCAGCAGGCGAAGCACGGGCTGGCAAGACTGGATTCGAGTCACGCATTATCTCACAATTTCAGTGACATAGTCTCTATGTCTTGAAGAGTAGCACGGTGGCGCGTATTAAGCGGGACTGATGTGAATAAATTTCTTGACGCTCGTCAAGGGACACGTGTCAAGAAAATATATCACGTCAGTCGCACTTAATACGAGCCACCGTGCTACACTTTAAGACATAGAGATTATGTCACTGAAATTGTGAGATAATGCGTGACTCGAGTCCAGTCTTGGCAGCCCGTGCTACGCCTGCAGGTTTTACAGCATTGAAAAACAGAACTTGTTGTAGTTGTTCTGCGCAACGCTGCTATATTTCAATAATTTTATTTATTGCATTTTTTTACAATAAATAAAAACAAATTTAAGAATTCCAAAAAGTCATAATAATGTAAGAATACATGCTACATCAAATTTTCATATTGAAGTTGGTGTTAAATATTAACTAACTACATTAATAACTTATATTTTTTAAGACTCTCTAGGTGATCATTGCTTTGCACCGAGTTCAATATAAAACTGTGATGTTGCATATATTCTTATATTATTTATGACTTTTTGGTGTTTTTAATTTTATTGTGAAATATTTTTATTTGTTTTTTTAGTAAATTTAAAATACATGCGTATTAGAATTTGAGCCAAAGCTAACACTAGAATAACTTAACATAAAACGTCTTATACTCTAAACAGTATTGAAAGAATTATTCTCGAACTCTTAAGCTACCAGAAACCTTCCATCGTCAGCTCAGTAACATGATATGATGACTACCAGATGCAAATACCTGAAGAGCTTGAAGAGTAGAGCACTATTAACCCAGCAACTTTGTCCTAATTCTAAATGGCAGCCGCTCAAAATGGCGGATAAAATTTCGTTTCCAACCGCAGTTTTATGGGTATCAAATGAGAGAACTTGAAGAGTATTATGAGCCTAGCAACACTTCTCCTCAACTCAATATGGTCGCTGCTCTGAAATGGTGGATGAAATATGGGTCACGCGGCCACATCCAACCTATGGGTTTTAAAAAACTTTTTTTAATAAGCGTTCAGCGGTTGTTGTAATGTTATTTTTTTAATGATTGATCCATTGTAGTCTTAGCGTATCACAGCTATCCCAACTGTGTATACGCTAAGACGACAAGGGATTTCAAGTTTTACTTGGTTCATAAACCAGCCGCGATATTAACGATTCAGTAAACTTCGAAAAGCAATGTTTAGACGTGTTTAAAGTGTCTCTACATTGGACCAAACTATACAGAATAAAGATAAATAATAGATCAAAGCAACCTCCTAATCCGTTTTTGTCGCTGATGTCGAAACAAGATTGTGTATATTATTATCAGCAGACACTTTTTTACTTAGATACACATTGTTTTTTTAATAGGTACGCGCGTAACGAGCTAAATGGCCGCTAGGAAAGGCCCGTTGTGTCATCCAATTGTTTGTTACATAAAACTCAAAAGATACAATCAAATCTTTTGTCATGTAACAATTAATTTGTAACAATTACCAGTGATATTTTTCTATGCTTGCAACAAAGTGTATAATTTTTTATGTCTTTGTACCACGGCAACGATCTGACACACAACTGTTAGCTTGTTACAATTTGATGGTCAAAGAGGAGGAAATATTAAAAGAAATAAATTTATATGGCATTGTTTTTATGTCGACTTGTTTTTGTTACATTACATCTTATATATGATTAGGTGCACATTCAAGGGTGAATACTTGAATAATTTCTGTAAGTTACCTGTAAGTGTCTAATATTATGTAAGTATTACTACTAGTTATTTAACTGCATAAGTTAAATAGCTTAATTTATTCGGTTTTGTGACTAATATTCTCAGTGCGCCTGAAATTATTTGCAAACATAGGCGTCTTTGTAATTATGTTACAATCACTTCTCTCTTTTTGGAAATTTATTATAATATCAGTTGTAAAAAGTAAAAATGCGTTGAAAATAATATGCGCACTGGCAAATATATCAGCAACAATGCAAAATAATTTAACAATTTCGAATATTACTGGACATTGAATGGAGTTTGACATATTATCACAGAAGCGCAAGCAGGTCAGCGATATCATTCTTTTGTTTTCCTTTTCCTTACTATTATTGCATTATAACACTTTATTGTGCTAGCATTGCGTAATCTGATTGAGGTAAGGAACATCCTTGGACGAAACTAAACTATTGTTATATAGTATGAACTATTTCCTTTTATTGAATAGTAAGAGCATTAGGATGAAATAGGTGAATCTTTTTAGGTAACAATTATCTTTATGACACGTGAACTTTTTTATAATAGTTTGTCAAAAAGTATTAAAAAGAAATGACTTTAAGGCTCGTATTAATAGTCGCATCTCAAGTAAAAGCTCGATCTTAAGTAGCAGTTATGACGTTTAATGTATGGCACATCTGTCAAAAATAACAGCTCAAGATCGAGCTCGCTCTTGAGATGCGACTATTAATACGAGCCTTAGTCACCAAGAGCCTGACCCAATTTCGGTAACCCTATGCTGTTTTGTACGAAGAAATGAAGTTGTTCTTAAAATACGAGTATCCTTCTTGTGATGTTTTAATAAACTGCTAACATATACCTATATGAAAAATCGACTTCACTATTATAATGATGGAAAAAATGCGTCTGCGGCTCAGCATTATACGTAGTACTATTATCTATTTAGTGGCATTAGACAGAGTGATTCGGTCTGTTGCTAATAATTCTGCAACAATTTACGCATAATAGAATTCACGAAAGTTAACAACAAAAATGTAATTTAACATTGTTTTAATTTTTATAAAGTAAAATATTATAGTCATGGCAAGAATCAATAGGAGGAGCGTTAGATGTAAGACTATTCATCAAACTATATATACAGATAAAAAAATATTTTTCAAGTTATTGAAATTAAGCCGAGGCAAAAGTTAAAGTAGTAGAGAGACATATTACAAGATCATTTCCAGTATAATTTCTTATGTTTTTTTAAACTTCTGCAATGGAACTTCTTACGAAGCTTGAGTAATACATCACCTAACGATTGACAACTGAGCACTGAGAAATCATTCTGCTAGTACACTTTACAAGAGATTACCCGTAATACCATAATAATATGTACGTTCGTGCAATGCGCTTTAAAGTGGAGCAGGTTACACAATTAATAATAGTATTCACTATAAAATATTATTATGGATAATGAGTATGAGCTTGGAGCTTACTTATATCATAATATCATTATAACTAGTATCTATTTTAAGTAATATTCCCCACAGGAAGCTTAGATGTAAGCTTCGTGTTACCTAATTAGATAAGTTTACACAAATTGCTTGAAATTTTACTTAAATAAAAAATAAAGGACCTCAGTCTTTATTCTAAGGCTTTTAAAGTAATTTATTGGTGTCAAAAACAACCAAAAATCAAATTAAGCTATAACTATTATCTTGTAGTTATGTTGGTGTATAGCCCAACTATACCTAATTACGCACGATAAAAGCAAGGACTAAACGTCTACTGTACAAGATATAAAAACAGGTGGTTCCCTTTTTTAAGGCGAAATAATCTACTATGATTCCAAGGCGCTAAAGTGACTAGACTATACTTGGGTATACCGTAGAATTCGGGTCCATTGGCGACTATTCTGCAGGTGTCCCCATGCCCGGCTCAACCTCCATCCTCTCCTCTATACCCCTTATGGAGGGCACGTTCGGGATCAGGCATGTTAATTCACAGAACGAACCCTGTGAGACAGGCCCAAACCAACCAATCATCCAACAAAGCAAAGTAATCATGGTTACTAACCGGTTACTACGGCTGCAAATAAATAAGTGATCAGCAGCCAACCGTGCAAATTATGATCTCGGCTTGTTAAAATATATATTTATTCTAGGTAACAAATTAAAGTGATTGTCCAATTGAAGGAATCAAAAGCAAGATATTAATTGTTCATTAAGTAATCACACGATGCACTGATGCGAAAATGTTTAAATAGTACAGAAACCCATCATTTGTTTTAACAAATATATATCTTATTAACAGTTTTGCTTATCATTATTACAGGTTCAATTAAAATATCGCAAGAAACAAAGGATGTAATTAAAATTTCCTTATAAAAATGCATATAATTGTATGTTATTTTAAGTAATTGTCTTAAGCCTTGGTATTTATTGATCCGTTTCAAAGGCAATTATATAGTAAATATATATATTTATTTGTTAATTAATTTATTGATTGTGGTGAATGTAGCTCATGTTTACGCCATAATGCTGTACACAGAGATGTCAAATAATTTGAACTAATCTATACTAATATTATAAAGAGGAAAGATTTGATTGCTTGTTTGTTTGTATTGAATAGGCTTCGAAACTAATGAACCGATTTTGATGAAAGTTGGTATAGCGATAGTTCGAGACCAGGGGATGGATATAGGGTAATTTTCCTACGGGGAAAAAAAATCCCACGGGAAAGCAAGAAAAAAAAACGCGGGCGAAGTCGCGAGCGGAAAGCTAGTTATTTATACAATACAGTAAGCACCACGTTAAGTTATATCTTTGTAGCACTAATGCCGGTCGTAATAGGGGTGGTTTTAGTGTAAATGTAAAGCTAAAGCTAAAGCTGTCATACCTCCAATATGGTATCACCATCACAGCTAATATATGCCCCTATCGAGGGGCTTGAGCCTATCCTAAACTAGGGTTTTTGGGTCTTAGTCAACTACGCTGACTCAGTGCGGATTGGTCGACTTCACATACATATTTGGACTTCTTCGCAGATGTATGCATGTTGCCTCACGATGTTTTCCTTCACCGTGGGAGCGTCGGACGAATGTACTTGCACATATTATGAAATTCTAAAAGCGAAAAATACATTGGCACGTGGCGGGATCGAACCCCGGACCACCCGTAAGGAGGCCAGTGAAAAGTCCACAGCACCACCGACGGTATATAACAATACCACAAGAGCCACATGTATTATAGGTGACTGTTACCACTTACCATCAGGTGGGCAGTTTGCTTGTTTGCCAACTTTCTGCAATAAAAAAAAATATACCACTGGAGCTAAATTAGTGGTAGATAGGGTGTGATTGTAACAAAAAATTTGAATCCCTTTTTATTTACTGCTCTGTAATAGATAGATTAATCGAAATATTCAACTTCGTCTGTACTTAAGTTACAATCCATACAGACAATAAATAGATAGTAAACTGTTATAAACTTTTGGCATTTGAACAGGACGTTTGTAATACGCGGTTTGTTGCTGGGATTACTACAAGACAAGAGGTGGTCGGAGTTTGCACAACACCCTTTCACTAAGTGACACGGGCAGTGAGTCAGTGGAAAAAAACCAAAATCATGTCGCCCTTCAGACGTATGTAGGTTAATTGGCGATGAACCTCTTTACAACCTTTTATTGTTGATCTTGTTTGAACCGTTGACCCATAATTTCGTAATAGGGGTTGAAGGATGGTCCACCTATTGGATTAGACACGAGCGTAGATAATCGGCATTAGTCGTTATTTAGAACCACTACTATTTTTATAAATTAGATATTCGGTTTGTTTACTTTTATGGTACCGATACGAAGTACACCACAACAGTAAATATGAAACTGATATGTTTTTTTTTTTTTTTAGTAAATATGTAGTGAAATAAAATAGAGCCAAGTTTCATTTGCCCTGACCTTATAAGGATTGGTAACCACTCAAACTGGAGATTAGGATTTTGTTAGAAATTTAAATTATATTACATCAGACCTCTGCGATATCTCTTTGAAATTTGCTTTCCATATTGAAAAATATATATTAAAAAAAACTACACGCTGATGTCTTTACGTTACTTTGTGCGAATTCTCTCTCTTCGTGGATTATTGCGTTAATGTTTACGAAAATAACATCTATTTTAAAAGACTCAGTTCGGTTGTTGCATCATGTTATTAGCAATTTGCACTTCGAGTGCTGTTATTTTATTGTTGTTTTTATGATGATCTAAAAAGTAGGTATATTGACGCAGTAGACGCAGACAATATTGCGGTTGCATTGATTTTTGCTTTAAGCGGTGTGTTATCTTTAGAAACAGCAGTTTATGAAATTATTTAATATGAATTGGGCATTTTTATGAAATGATTGTTGTTATTTTGTTTGTAGGCATTAAACTTAAAAAAATATTTTTGTATTTTTTTTTATAGATCACGGCTGAATGTTTAACTTTAAATAATAAACAATTTTTCGTATACAAGCGTAATAGATGAGTGAGTTTGTATATTCATATTCATTAATATTTATATTTGCACCCATATTATGACAAATATTTGAGAATTCAGGGAGGGGGAGGGGGGGGGGGGGGGGGTTGAGGGAATGGGGATCATGGTCCCGTCAAATGACCAACAAATTCCATAATTTAGACTCAACTATATTAGCGGCACAAAGCTCCGAAAATTTAAGCTAATTTTAAATAATAATTTAAAAAAACGTAACTACCTATCTTTTTAAAAAAATATTTTTATTTTTAACCCTAGCTCCTAATTTATATCGCAATTGAGCAACTGATGCTGTTTCCATTCTTAGAACTAACTACTAATTGTTGATTTTGATCAAAGGTATCAAGTTTTTGACTGCAAATGTCTTTCAACAGACTTGCTTAGTAATTTGCTATAATAATTGATAAAAAAAAAACATTTTAATCAGCTTGTACTCGTTTATATCTATACTAATATTATAAAAAAAACCGGCCAAGTGCGTGTCGGGCCACGCGCAGTGTAGGGTTCCGTAGTTGCAAATGTCAACTTTGAGTTCACACTCACACCTCACAACACGTTGCTATTAAATTAGGCATTATTATTATGATAAAAGCTGCAATGATTTTATATTAATTTCACCTGGTTCGTAAATTAATATTCAGTACTAATTTTCAATGAAATTTTTCTTTTCCGAGTACATTTTATAAGTTGGTCGTCTATAACTTTTTAGTTTGTACTAAGTACGCAACTCTGATAGTTTTTCTTTAAACTTTGTTATATATACTACTGTTGTAATTTTTTTCATGTTTCTATAACCGTTTAGCAGTTAGAGGGGGGAACACTTACCTCTAACAAAAATTTTACTTTAAAACCGAATATTTCAGAAACGGATCCCTAAATCGAAAAATGGTTTTCTAAACCTTACATTGTTTTTTAAGACCTATTCAACAATACCCCACACGATGGGTATGTACGATGAGTATGATGCCCACTTGTATGGGAGCTACCCCAAAAAAATATTTCTTTAAATATTTTTTGCTACCACTTTTTTTGTTATGATTATAATATACATACCCATACGAAATTACAGCTTTCTAGTACTAATAGTCTCTGAGTAGAACCGCGGACAGACAGACAGACAGACATGGCGAAACTAAACAGGTAAAGTTTGTGTGTTTGGATATTCAGGGTAAACTCCAGTACTACTCACTCAATTTCTAAAATTCTGATAGACGTAAAAATATAAAATTCCCACGAGAAAACAAATATAACGTGGGCGAAGCTGCAGGCGGAAAGCTAGTTATAAATAAATAAGTAAGTTATAATATAAATAAATAGTTTTATTAAAAAGTATTTGCTTTTTATTTAAATGAAAATTATTTAAATGTTAATTGTTTATATTGTAAACAAGCTGCCCGGATAGACTTCGTTCTGTCAAAAGTAATTAACTCAAAATAAGCCGAATCGTTCTACCCGTTCTCGAGTTTTGCGCTCAGCAACACATTTGGCGATTAATTTTTATTTAATTAGACAGATACGAGTATATGTCTCACGAAAACATTTTTTTCCGTTTTACGTAAAATTTATCTATACGATTGTAATTCAGAAACATAGTACACATTGTTGGGTTGGTCATTCAAGTGGGTTTAAGCGAGTGTTTGTTTAGCGAAAGCTTGCAACATAAATGTAATTTCGATTTCTTCCTGCGCATCGGTATTCGAAATTTTGACGTAGCAAAAGAGCGACTATTAAGGCGCATAGTAACGTCAATCATAAAAAATCACTGCAGAAAAAACCGATTCTCTTCATAAATATTGAATAAAAAAATCTTTAAAAAAGATATGTTATTATTCAACGCATTCTTTAGAGGATGGTCTTCTTCATTTTTTGATAAATTAATTAAAACTTGGTTAAAATGTGACCCAAACATGCCTCGATTTTAAAACTGTAAACCTAATCGCTTCGTAAATATTAAATTAAATCATATACTTTCGATTTCAATAAATAAAGTGAACAATATTCTAGGGGATGGTCTTTTTAGATTTTTGTTATTTGCCTTTATTAATTTTTTATTGAAATAATTCATCTTACGCGTAACTGATTACACTCACTCCTATGTAATCAGTGCGGGACGATCGACGCAAGGTCATTGGGAGCACTATGCGCCTTAATAGTCAAACATTTTCGATAATGCTATAGGTTGAGTCAAAACACGCCGGATGGCGGCGGCGAGCGGGCGGCGCGGCGCAAGGACGTCGGTAAAAGTCGCACTAGTTCTCATTGGGCGTGTCGGTTACGTAACTCGGTTATGAATATGCTCCTGATTTCGAAAAAGGAAACTGCAAACCCAGTCGCCTAGAGTCACGTAGATTTTGGTAACTATTGATAATCTCTACCGTTCTGGCTTAATGTTAATCTCCTAACCGTGAGCTCTAGAGTCTTTGCAACAAGGAAGCCGTCACGGTCGAAACGTGAACTAACTTAACGATTTGCAAATGAAATCCCTTTTTTCCATTCATTCAAGTCATGTGCTTTAAATCTGACGAATCGTGAATTCCAAGGAATGGCCGGAAGGATGTAAAGGGTACATTATTTCGTATTATTGTTTTGTCCCATACGCTACCATTGTTTGAGCTGTTGTTATATATTTAGGTGTAGATTTCTATATATGTATATGTTGAAGCGGTGAATAAAGTGTTTATCTATCTATTGTGCTAACTTCTAAACAGAAAATATAAATTAAGAACAGCAGAGCCCTTAATTATGAAAAAATATATTTGCTATAAATATTAAATAAATAAAATAAATATATTCTTTATTCAAATTCAAATTTGACTTCATAGAAAGCTCCTTTGAATCGTCCAATTTAGTAAAGATACGTCCACTGTTGGACATAGGCCCCCTTTAAGGATTTCCTAACCGATCGGTCCTGCATCTCCCGCATCCGGCGGCTTCCCGCGACCTTCACCAGATTGAGGGTCCACCTGGTGGGGGGCCTACCAACGCTCCCAGTACACGGTCGCTACGAGGACCTTTCCACCCCAAGCGGCCGTCCGTCCTACAAGCTGCGTGTGCGCTATGTGTCAAACCCACCTTCAAACAGGCACACACATTACACAAACACACAAAATTGTGATATATTTTCAAACAAAGTGCTTCATTCAAATGTCCCAAACCGATTATATTTACTGAACCTATTCATTAGCGTGCGCAATAGCTATTCAACAACATGGGTAATTGGAGCATTTCTTTGTGTATATTTCGAACAATAACAGTAGTTACTACACAAATGTTTTATGAGAGCACTGTCTAGACCGCGCTGCTGGCAAGTTTCGAACTCTTGCCGAATGAATATAATAGGGTTTTCGGGTTGCACAACAACCCTAACCGAATATGTAAATTGCAAAATGATAGGTTGAGATCACTTGTGGTATTTAGAGGTAATATGTGGAGCAATGTGAAAAATCCACACAAAAATCATCAGCAAATATTGTAACTATATGAAAAAGACATCAACGCATTTATACTTATGGCCTGTATGACATTTGCAACCGTAGCTTACGTAGTCATGTGACTACGATACGACTACGGATTCGAAAAACATTTAAGAGCTCGTATATATTTTTTGTTATACATTAGGAAATAGAACATTATATTTCTATCCAATAATATGACACCTATAAGGTATTTTTCTATAATTACATACTACCTACCTAACCCACAATAGGCGACATTATTTTGTCCGTGTAATTATTGCTTTTTGTTCTTTATATTAAGAATTAATGCTAAGAATTTAAATTTACTATTATCACTCAAATCGTAATAAAAGCGGTATTAGAGTCAGGGCTATTTTTACACTAGCCCGTCTACCAATATTCATATACATATATTAAAATGTCATTATATAATAAGATATATATTTTGAAATATAGGTAATATGGTCAGATTACCTTTTTAGTCATTGAACCAGAATCAAAGTTCGATTATCGTTTATGAAGCCCTCCGATTATAATATGTTACCGCCCACATAATTCCCAGGTCAATAGCTTGCTTCGTAATAGCGGATTGTGCAGAAACCGCACGGCACATATTGGTGTCAATTGGCGTTAAAACCGCGCCGGTTCCGAGACGTCATCACGACTTGTGGTCGGCAGCTCTATGTGACATGTTTAATCAGGTATTTCTGTTATTAACCCAATTTTATGTTACTAATTTCTTAATATGCCATATGGCCTAAGTCCGCTATTTGTAAAAAGTACATTTTGATAAACAATAATGTCAAACTTTGTATGTTTGCTAGAAAGAAAGAAAGAAATATTTATTTGGCCACACAAAGAGAAAAGAAAAGAATGATTAACAAAAAAATTGCAGGTAAACCAAAAAGGTCCCTACCTCAGCTAATGTTTTTGCGTCTCCGACACAAAACGCTGATTTTCAGGCAGGGCCCTTCGCCGCAAACCTAGAAGCAATATGAATAATGAACATAGGAGGTATATTGCCTCCAAGACCGCGACGCACGAGACAAGTTTAAAATATTTAATTATAATTAAGTAGCGTAGCTAGACACAATTAAAAAAAATAGTAGGTGCTAAGTTAATTAAAGAAAATACAAAATAATCAATGTTTTATAGAACATTTTATTTCTGTTAAAAACGTCCCACTGATGGACTCGTAAGAGAGTTATAAGGGCTTACCATTCATGTGCTGTTTTAAGAACGCAATAATTTATTTCTTGTACTAACCATTATGATAAGTTTCTGAATATTTAACATATTACAACATAGTTTGATTTAAATAATACATTAATTCATTCGCCCATTTCCTAATACTACGTGGGGAGTGGTTTACGAGACTTGACTAAAACGTGTATCTAATTAATTTTACTTGACACACTTGACAGACAAATTCGAGAACTGTGATCACTGAATTAAGTGTGAATAAAAACTGTATCGAGGCTGCGCCCTTGACTCTGATCCAAGTTATGCAAATCGGTGCCATTAATAATTCTATTATAAACTTATGAAAAGAAAATGGCTAACGAGTTTTTTTCTCTATTCAGTAATATTAGGTCTTTGAAATTGCCGTTTATAGTAGATATACAAAAAAGTTCAAAATGTCCATGTCGGATGCGTTCAAACCAATAACGGGTCGTTTTAATCGACCTCATAAAATGGAGGTTCTTTCTTACTTTGACCGTATGTTTTTTTGTTTGTTACCTCATAACCTCGTCATTTATTAACCGATTTAGAAAATTTTTTTTTTTTTGTTTGAGAGGTTAAATGTTATATCCTAATTGGTCCTATTGTCACCAAAGTCAGGACCTGGAAATGGGATCCCAGGACAATCGAGGTAAAAACCCTTAGAGGCGCGTCTAACGTGTTTCATGTTTTTTCTGAAGCTATTCAGGTATTTACGTCTGGTAGTCAAGAGTCGAGTTGATGATGAAAAGATCCTTGACTTTTAGGTGTTAGATGTTAATTTCTCAAATACATTTGGCACATTTTGACCGTTTGTTGTATTCAAGTTACTTCGGTGAGCTGGTACTTAATTGACTTAAAGATGAAATTAAGAAAATATTTTATGAAACAAACCGACTTCGAAAACATATTTTTTTGGTTTTTATAATTTTTTTATGCCTCAACGCTACTATAACGGAATTCATACATTCGGATAGAGGTGAGAGAGTGGTGATACAATGAACGAATGAAGAATCTCCGGTCCGTTACCACCACATTTCTATCTGTTTTTAAACTAAACAGTCCACTTCTTACTCCGCAAATAATAATATACATCCTTTATTGTACTAAAACAATTAAACTTTTGTTAAAATTAAATAATGTATATAGTTGGGCTTATCTCTAGCAGAGATCTCTGCCAGCCAACCTTAACAGGTGTAGTGAGACTGCAATTGCGGGAATGCACTATGCACTTAAAGAAACAACAAATAAATATATACAACATATACCTCAGATTAAAATTGTTTGCTGTTGTCTTGGTTTCAAATATTTAATGTAACATTACAAAGAGCGGAGCCTCCTGGCGCAGGCATTATTGCTTAAAAGGAGGCTTCAACAATGATTGTACAATCGTTAGAAAGCGAAAAAAATATTATTTTTACCTCAACCTACCTAATTGCACAAGAAGGATTTTTAATATTTTTCTCAAGCAGTTCACAACGTTGCCTTCGACGTTTGTGAAAACACTGATCGGCGTGATCACATGGACTTGTATGCAACTGCACATAATTAGGTATTAAAACACTCGTGTGATACTCTTATCACACAAGGCGTAGCAGAGTGTGATAAGCTCACATTCATGTTTTCATCATCATCAACAGCTCATATACGTCCCCACCGAGGGGCTCGAGCCTACCCTAAACTAGGGCGATTAGGCCTTAGTCAACCACGCTGGCCAGGTGCGGGTTGGTCGACTTCACACACAACCTGTAAAGAAATACTTTCTTTACAGGTGTGTGCAGGTTTCCTCATGATGTTTCCTCATGATATACGACAGTTTCATGATGGTAGGTAGCTTCAACATATTGCTATGATATGTAACATTACTAAGTGGCGAATAGTTATTTGTGAACTAATAACTATTTTTAAAGAATATGCTTAAATTTATAACATTCTCTGTACCAGGGTCGTGTGCTTGGGTACCTCCGCCTTACCTATTTCTGCCGCAAAGCAGCAGTACTTGCATTGCTGTGTTCCGGTTTGAAGGGTAAGATATGGCAATGAAATTACTGGGTACCGTGACTTTACATCTGATGTCACAAGTTGGCAACGTAAACTGTAGTTCTTGTGGGGGTTGCAGTTTTACTATGAATCTCACAGGAGCTACTTGTATGTGACTGTATGTAGGTGACTGTTACCACTTAGGTGGATAGTTTGCTCGTTTGTCAACTTAGTAGCAATAAAAAAACATTCATAAATAGGTATGATAGAAAATTTTTAAATAAGGACTGAACAACACCCAATACAAGACTAAAATAATGTTGTGTTCACCCGTATTAAATGCTCTACTTTTCATTTCGAATATGAGAATTGTAAAAAAACTGTAAAAAAAATATATTCAAAAATTTTTTTTTGTGTGCGGTGTCATTATCTTTCCCGCCTTTTTTTCACGCACAATAACTAAGCGCTATAATGCCATGCTACTTTTATGTAGATGTTTCATATGTCTTTGTGACTGAGAAATCCTAAAAAGCAAATTTTTAATAAAATACTTCTATAAATTGAAAAAAATGAAATTAGTTATATTTAAGGACATTTCATTTTTTTATAGCATTTTGATTTGATTATAAAATTTTCATCAAGTTTAATTATATTTTAGTATCGATGTGTGACTGCACTTTATTATTGCTCAGGAACAAAAGTTTTTTTTTATATACGATTTAAATTAAAACTTTGCGTAATTGAAACATTTTTGAATACTTGTCGGTTCTGGGTTGCGGTGTATAATTTTCAGACATAGGTTAAGAGTGACCTACTTTCAGAGTACCTATGTAAAATAAAAAGTATTACATTTCAGTGAAGGTCACGTCCACTGTTGGAAATATAGGCCTGCCCCAAAAGTATAAGTTAGACTTCTGGTTTTAGGTACATACATTTACCACAACGGTACAAGCAGGGTATAGCGTAAAGGTTGCTTTTTTCCTGTTCAATGAGTTTCATATCGGAAGAAAACAAAAATAACGACTTTAACAGCCGTTAGGAGCAGTTGTTATCTCACATACCTATTAAGTCTTGCGATGCCGGTTTAAGCGTTATTTACGAGAAAATGCAAGATACTTGATGACTTGACGGCGAAGTGACTGTGATGTTAAGTCACTTCACTGAACTATTATAGTAAATCTATTATAGTCTTTATTCTCAAACCACTATTTCAGATTTGTTATGATGCAACAAAGCAAACATCATAATATTGTTCGTACGGATTTTGTACACCTTCAAAATAATTGTTTGTACTCTAATATTATTTTTGACTTTATTCTGTATTTTTCGAAGTTGATTGTTATGTTTTTCAGTGAGGCTGGAAAAATGGCGTATACTCCACTGACAAGAACTGTGCTCTTAAGTATGACGATGATGATGATGAAGCGTGTGTATGTGTACTAACTTGAAAGCGATCTGAAGTTAACACCTTAAAAAATACGATTTATCGGACTAATGGACTTATTTCATGCCTTCCATCATCTGCTCGCCGGAATAATTTAACCTAATGTGACCAAGTCCCTTTTTGCTTAAATACGTAGTTTAAAAATAGGTTATACCTTACCTCTAAACAGTCAAGAAACCTTTCATCATCAGGTCAGCAACATGAGGCGGTGACTATCAGGCGCAAATACTTTATAATATCTTTGGAGAAGATATACGTTAAAAGTGTCTGTATTTGAGATTATTTTTGTTTTCCCGTAGGAAAATTACCCTATGTCCTTTCCCTGGTCTCGAACTATCCCAATACCAACTTTCATCAAAATCAGTTCAGTAGTTTCGAAGACTATTCAATAAAAACAAACAAACAATCAAATCTTTATAATATTAGTAAGTATCGATGTGTCCTCAATTACCAGTATTGCATTTTCGGGCTTGTTGACAATAGAAACACCTCAGAATACACATTATATCCAAAACAAAAATAATTTTGAAAATCGGCCAACAATTTACGAAAAAACGGGTAACATACATAAAAATAGTTACAGGCAAACATACGAGTAGAACCTCTTCCTTTGAAATCGGCTAGTAACGACACCATTGCCTAGCAAAGCCAAAACTAATCGCGTATTTAAAACACCAATTGTGAACAATACAGACGAAATTAAGCTGTGTAAAGGAGTACAAAAGTCGAACTTGGTTTAAGATACTGCTCAGATAAAGTGCCTTTACGGAAACGCATCAGTGGGCCTGTCGTGGCAATGACCCAGGTTTCGATAGTTTGACAGGGGCCTTCACAGACCAGAGGTATTCTGATGAGACCTTACTACAAGTGCTTAAATGTGCGGATGGGGACAGAACACATATTATTATAGCGCTTTAGACAATATTCTTATAAAAAAGTAGTTAAAGTATAGTAGGTCGCACAAGTGATGCAGCCTTCAAAGTGGTATGGGACATCCTGTTAGGACGTGCTGACCCAGTTTGACCTACTCATAGAATTCGTTTTAGGATTGTTGGTTTTGTTACACAATCTGTCACAGACTTTGCGAGTATCGAAATTACTTTTTTATTTCATTAAAACAGCTAGCTAATATTGTTTATAAATATATATTAGTATTTATTGAAAAATATGAAAGTAACATTTTATTGATTTCGTTGAAGATTTATTACCTATTTCAGTGAAATAAAATGAAATATAATTAAAACAAAACTCAATATTTAATGTAAAGGTTATTGTACTTATACCACATTTAAACTACACATTTGAGTCTTGCCACAGTACGCCTATACTTATTGTATTGATCAAAAAATTCTGCATGTGGTACTGGTAACTAAACCAGACAATCGTTATAATAGAAATGAACCCAATTAACTTAATACCTAGTAATTAAGGAGGCAATTCAAATAGTCGTTAGCATTTAGATAAAAAAAGGAAAAACAGATGAAAAATTATATAAAGAAACTGCTAGACATGACCAGACAATACTAATTATCGTTTTGCTTACAAAGGTGCCGTCGCAATTATGACGCGGTGTTAGTTAATACGTCAGATGATGTTGTATGTTGGTCAAGCGGCCATCATTCTCATTCTGCTCTCAACGACCTCCTTTGCCATCGAAGCCCTATGAATCTCTTAGATAAACCTACCCGAATTTTTCTAGCTCAATTTGTATATTTCTGAATAATGTTTAATTCCTTAATGTGTTATTATTCTTTGATTATTTTAACCATTGCAATTATATTAAAAATGTATTATTATTAATTTTTTACAATTTGGTACATGTAGGGTTGTTTGGTAGAGTTTTCTGTTACATAAGAGGTAAGTTCGGCTTTATAAATACTATATACTAACTGTCAAGTATGTATATATTTCATTATTTGTACTTTTTTTTACAGAAATACTTTCTTTATTACCTATGACAATTTTAGACAGTTCTATGGTATTTTACTTTTTTAGTACTTATATTTTTACGAAGACTGACGCAGTGCCGATACGTAAGGTGCTTTAAGCCTTTTACACACAGCGACTTTTTGCAACGATACAAAAACGATGACGTAGTTAGAGAAGAAAAAATGTATGGGAATGATAATATATCACGAATCATTATTATAGATTGCAGTTTGATACAAATTTAAAAGTAAACAATTATTGACTTTTAAGGTTAAGAAAATGTTATTTTAGCAATAAGGCCGCCTTTTGTGTTTGTTTCTGTTATGTGTAATTATTTTTTAAGTTTCCTTGTGCAATAAAGCATTCATTCATTCATTCAAAACGTATAACGTAAACGAAACGAACATGAACTACTGGAGGGAGACTCTGTACCAGGGTCGTCTGCTTAGGTACCTCCGTCTTACCTATTTCTGCCGCAAAGCAGCAGTGCTTGCATTGCTGTGTTCCGGTTTGAAGGGTAAGATATGGCAGTGAAATTACTTGGTACTGTGACTTTACATCTGGTGTCACAAGTTGGCAACGTGCACTGTGGTTCTTGTGAGGGTTGCAGTTTTGCTGTGAATCTCACAAGAGCCACATGTATTATAGGTGACTGTTACCACTTACCATCAGGTGGGCAGTTTGCTTGTTTGCCAACTTTCTGCAATAAAAAAAAACATGATTGATACTTTGGCTACAAGCCCTGTGCGTTTACAGCGCGGCTGTATCGTGTTTGTATCGCGATACAATCACGATGGCAAGCGCACGCCTGCATCAACGAAAACGACAGTATCGTGACTGCAGTACGTTTGCATCACGAGACGACTGTGTCGCTGCAAGACGTCGTAGTATGTAAGGGGCCTTAATCAGCCGTGTTTCCCCTTTCGCTCTCAGCGACCTCCTTCTGCAGCGAAAGCGCTCACGTCACCGGCGGCGGCGCCCGCGCAACCGCCGCGCTACGTACAGATTAATTAAATCCTTTAATGTTATCTATTTCGCTTGTATTTGGATCATGGATATAATATACTGTACACTTTGCACGCTATGAACACTGCATAGGAAACGGGTCAGTAGGAAAAACCTGAACATTTTCTAAAACATTGGAGCTACCTGTGTTAAATAAAAACTAAATTAATGTCCCTTCAAAACAAAATATGTAAGAAATTGTAAAACCATTTTATTTTAACTTGACTATTGGTGCAAACGTCACAAAACAATCAATTTTGAACATATGGAGGTTTTTGCGACTGACCAATTTTCTTTGTGGACCAGTGTATATTGCATATTTACGAATAGTTTTGTATATTCTTTTTTATTAACCGAAATTGTGCGCACAATTTCTTAAAATGAAAATTCATTGTTTGTGATTTATTTAACGATTTTTATTTAAGTCATCATGACAGCACAGTTGCGGCATTGAAATGCTAGTAAGTACCTTTTTTTTTACGAGGTGGAATGCTGTTGCTCACCGTACCTGCCGATGGTTAGTCGACAGGCGTGTGTGGGACTCGCCCAGCTGATTGCGGACCATACCCACTGAACCAACCTCGATGTTCTTCTTGTCCATAGTTGGGTGATCCGGGGTCTGGGTAACCCCAATTCTCCGAACCATCCCGGGACAGCCCAGCCAGCTACGGGCCGGGTCTTTACGCCTGTGGGGTTATTACCCCGAACATGGGGGTAATACCCAGACGGGGGGGCCAATAATCACGCGCATCAGGAGCCACCCTAGCGCGCAGGCCACACCAAGGCCGGTCATGGGAGGTGGGCTGCGAAAGCCCGCCTTCTACCGCCCAACCGTCTGCGTCGGAGAGGAGCAGCATTTGGGTCACATTCCCGCTCCCTCTCCGCTTCCTCCTTCTGCGTCATAACATTATCGATGCTAGTAAGTACCGACATAAAATAAAATAATATCAAAGAAAACGAATAAACATGTTTGCAAATAACTTATATGATAAAACCGTTGACAACATTTATTTACTTTTAACCAGTTTTTTACTGTCGAGAAAGATAAACTTATACAGATTGGTAGTCTTTTGACATTCACATTAATCAAACTTCACTATGACATTACATAGTACCACTAAAATTGTGTTGGAACTACATAATTTAATTACTAACGTTGATCTTAAAAAAATCATGGTGAAAATGAATATTTAAACTATTAAGCGTCTGGCAGAACGCTACGCTTCAGCTTAGCTTACTTGCACATAGTTTAGCGCTATAAAAAGGAATGACGCATGTCTCCTGTCCTTATACCGGCGCTCTCGATGACCACCCATTCGGTTTAGAGTGAGACGAGTAAAACAATCAGGAGTACTCGTAAGTCCAATATTATTACGTCGTCGTCAAACTTGAGCTACATTGGGGGCAAGGAGATTCTGGAGCAATTGGGACGATGACTGAATTCAAATTTTTATGTCTCGTCATTAAATATTAAAATACCGTGGAAAAAGATGCAGTCCTTTAGAATTACATTAGATACAAGCATTTTAAGTTGTTAATTTGAAGGAGATTAGACAGAGAGATCCGATATCAACCGTGACGTCATTGTTGAGTACGGCCATATAAACTCCTTGTAAATTGCCGTTTTGCTAGAAAGAGATGGAGAAAAATCTTTCATACCTTATATCTTGGTTGTTTTTATAGTTATTCGAAAAACGATTTTTTCTTTCTGTTTATTATATGAAGGAGCTTCTATTAAAGCAAAATATTTTTTCTAGTCATCTAGCCTATTTAGCCGGTTATGAGGATGGACCAGACCTATGGCACGCCTAAATGGGTAGTCTAGTCAACTAAGTCCCTTTTTTAACGAGGTGGAATGCTGTTGCGCACCGTACCTGCCGATGGCTAGTTGACAGGCGTGTGTGGAACTCGGCTGCTGAGTGTGGGGCTTACCACTAGCCTCGATGCCCATCTTGTCCATAGTCAGGGTAACCCCAATTCTCTGGGCCACAAGTCGGAGTAGCCAACCGGTCGATCACGGCTATTAGTCCAGTAGATTGTGGCAAGGCAAAAGACATATTCTTAATATAATATTTATATGTAAAGGAGAAGATAAGAATAATTTTCAGTTTTATGTTGTCCCTCTTAATAAAACAAAAAAAATATTATATAATTGCAGTATACACTGAAGTATACTGTTTTTATTTCTAACTTCAAGAAGTAGGTAATTGGTAGACCGCACATATTGCACCGCATTTATAATATTAGTATGGATTACCGTGGCACAGGGTTTCATTAGTAAATTTTGGGGCTAATCGAGTTGGCGATAGTTTTCCTAGGCTATCGTAACCGATTATCCCGCCTTATAAAAAGGGCAACATATAAAATTAATTTTTAATTATTTATAACACTTTATGTACAATTTTGTGTACAAAGGCGGACTTAATGCCTGGCGTATCACCCGCCAGTTAACTTTCAACTAAAGAGTAAGTTTAATTTTGGTCCTTTGAGTTTTATGATTAAAAATAAGTAAGTAGAATGTAAATGTAATACAGTTTTGATTTATTTACTCTGATCGCGTGATTTTGTTCAAGGCCAGGATATTTCATAAGGTGGCTATCCTCGGTATTACCGAATTACGCAATCGCTTAACCTTTGTAAAGGAAATCTATATTTAAAACTTTTATAATTAATTTCTAATAAATGCGGCAATGGATTGTGAAGGTTTTCTTGTGAGTATTGTGCAATATAAACGAGTGTTTCATACAAGTTTTTGATTTTTCAGTTTACGAGTATGTTTGAAAGTGCTGGGATATTGATATTAAGTAAATTTTTCATGCTAAGTTCTTATTGATAGTATTTCTAATATGTTATACCAATTTGTATTGTTTATTCTCTTTTATGTGTAATATTTGATTAAAAAATCTTTTATTTTATGCAAAATGCAATAGAAACTAACCAACGTTATCGTATTGCATTGGAATGGCAAATTTTATTGACACAATTTTTTACCTTACATATTAAGCGTACCTATGTCCAATATTTATGTAGACGTCTCTCGGCTAATATAAGAAGCTACATCAAGATATTTGCTAATAATAATAAAAGGAAGTAAATATAACTTCATATCATACATCGCCAGATTAAAATTCACTTGTGTTTTCTTTAAACGCTGTGGCTTTTGTAAGTGCAAGGTCCCAAGTTACTGCTGCTTCCCAATTTACATACCGTAGAAGGAAATGTCAAGTAAAATAACATGTTAAGATGAGAACTTGACATTGCCAATGTTACTATCTGTGCGTGATTTTATTTTTAGTCAAAACAGACAAGAGTCAATATTTGATGATAATAAAGTTATAAATTAAATGTTTTGTTGAATATCAATATGAATCGAGTCGAGGTTACTGGAAATATTAATGGATTTCAAATAAACTTACGCCTAGTTTCTGAAAGGCTGTAAAATTAACCAACAAGCTGTCAGATCTAATGCTAACTGTGATGAGCTGATGAGTTGCTGAAAGCCATCTGAAAGCTTAATCAATTTATCACTATTTCAATTGACACACCTGTCAAATTTATTTCAAAATTATTAAGGAAAGACCCTATATTTGGGTTTCCATAATGCATATGAACGAAACAAAATATATGATTTCAGTAATGTGACCGTGTCTAAAAATACGAGTATATCTTACGACAAATCAAATAATTAAAGATAACAAAATTTTGGTTAACCAACGTTTCAGAAACTCAAATTGATTTGACACTGCTGTTGTTAAATTGACACGGGTGTTAGTTGAACTATATTTTGATCAGCCTTTCAGAAAATGGAAGTTACTGTTAAAATAATGAGTGGTGAACGACCGAGGGTTCCGCACAAACTTATGTAAGTATATAAGTTTCTAACTCAGTTTTCAGAGTTTTTCCTTAACATCTGCAATAAGACGTTGGCTCTTGCCAAATTTCATTATCCTAGGTCAACGGGAAGTAACCCTATAGGATTTGATTTCCTTGTGAATCGCTAAGTTTGCAAAAAATATGCAACACAAACGATCATATCTCTTGATACCGTTGCTTTACAAGTTAGATTTTTTACAGTTGTAAAAAATCTAACTTGTAAGTTGAAACCGTAGACTCGAGTATTTTGATATCTCTACGAGTTCTTGAGAAAAAGGGTTTTAACTACCTTTATCAGACAGACAGACAAACAACGAAAATGATGCTATTAGGCTCTTGTATTTTCCTTTTGAAACACCGAACCTTAAAAAGTCGTATAAGTGTCCAATATTTTTTAATAATCTACATGATATTTATTAATATAAAATTTTGTCATTATTCGAATCGTATAAAACTGCGCTATTACGAGCGACATAAGATCGATATATGTAGGGTCTGACGATGGGCATGCATCCGGTTATCGTCATAGTGGTTGTTTTTGCTATTTTCTAAGAATCTGTCCAATTTCTTCTTGAACACCATTAATGCTTTGTGCCGAGACAACATCTTCGGGGAGCCGATTCCACGCACCCACCACTCGGTTGCACAAGAAATGTCCTCGAGGATTGTTTCTGGCGATCGTGGTACATAATTTGAGGTGGTGACCCCTAAAACGGGTATTGGTGTTCCGGCAGAATATTTCCCCAATTTTGTTAACATCATTGTTGTGGACACCTCTGCGTCCTTGCAGCCTTTTTATAAGTGTTTATCACTTTTATATATATTTTTTTTAACTGACAATGATTTTGATATTTTTTGTTTTTTATTATCTGACAGTTGAGTAAATGGTCGTAACAATCATAATGCCTAGTTAGCACTTTGTAGGTTTCAATCAAGTCACCACGATCCCTACGCTCTTTTAAACTTTTGGAAATATAAAAGGGCATGGACTAAGAGTCTGTAGAGTAAACAAAATTTATAAAAAAAAAACCGCATAAAACTGTTGAAAGTTTTTTTAAATTATACAGGTCGATACAACTCTATTTTCTAGTAAGAATTAGATGACCGGGAAGCCTGACATGAGAAGCAAGTGAATTCAATAATTATATTGTGTGAAATCGTACGTATATACTACTTCAATAAGAAATAGCACCGCTGGCTTCGTTCGCAATTGTCTGTGAAAATACGTCGACCGAAAATTTCGAGAAGCCACTTCAAGCTGTTACGTATTGCAAACGTGATTGCGCGTTAAGTGTGGGATGCGCAACGCATAGCGATTGAATATCGCACCGCCAAGTGAACATGAAAGGTCATTACTGAGTATGTCTAATTAGGAAAATCAAAGATTAACGAGGCAATAGAGAGAGGAAGGTGATAGGATGTATCGTTAGGCATTGATTCTTTTAAGTAGTAAAAAGTAGTAGGTGCTTACAACTAAGACGGATTATGTAATATATGTATTGTATGTATATGTTATATTAATATATCTCCTTCCAAGACAAGATGTGTTGCGATAATCGCTATCGTAATCGCTATATGGACATGAGATCTGACAATTGCGCTCGAAAGCTAAGGCAAGGGCTTATGTCAAATGCCATACATTTTGTTCTTAGTGATTGCGATTATATGCGTCATATCTAGCAGGGCTGAGGTGTTTCCAAATGTTTGTCGTCCACCGTTAGTTGTAGTTCGCTCGCCTTTTAGTAACTGCAGCAATTTATTTGATTTATCGCTCAACATTTTCAAACTTTCTCATATGTACATATGCTCAGCCCTCTTAGATAAGACGCATTTCCACTATCGCAATCGCTAAGAACAAAATGGTACCTTCTCATAGATTTGTTTTATTGACGACTAGCTTTGCGCTCGCAGCTTCGCCCGCGTTATTTTTATTTTCCCGCGGGAAGTTTATATTTTTCTTGTAGGAAAAGTAAATTTATAGCCTATGTTCATTAGAGATAACGTAAGATTCTCAATGTGAAAGAATTTTTCAAATCGGTTCAGTAGTTTCGGAGCCTATTCAATACAAACAAAAAAACAAACAATAAAATCTTTCCTCTGTATAATATTAGTATAGTTTGTTTTTTATTTTGTCAATACTTTTATACCGTCGAATTAATCCGCCTAGAGAACGTGTTTTAAAAGAATTTATAAAAGAAATAATAAGAAAATAATCAGAGGGAGGGCCAGATCTGCAATACAGCAATCCTTGTGCAGGTTCTCTCTAACGATGGATAGTTTCAATTAACGTCACAGCATGGTTAGTCAGTCACAGTGAATGTGATGAATGAGTAATTTAAAAAAAAATCTATTTTATAAATCAAGAAGACTTAGTACATTTTTCCTTTTTTGTTCGAAACTAACTGCATGGTCGCACAGACATAGCGTCGTGTGTTCCAATGAAAGCGCCAACGTAATGTCTTACGTAATCATCGAATGTAAATTAATTCTAACACTCCGTGACCCACTGAGTTTGTTGTTTATTTTTAAATAAGTCGACACACATTCTCGTTAGTGGATTGGGGTCTAAAAACTTGTAATTTTTATTTAAGAACTGGTGCATTTCGGTCTTCACTCAGTGATTTCATTTTTATTGTAAGCTTTTATTTACTTTGACCTGTCCCGGTTTCCCGGTTACATTTTAAATCACTTGTCGGTTATTGACCTGAAATTTTGCATGAATATCGCGTGACAATGCAATATGATGATATGGAGTTGATGTAATGCTGGAGCTGGAGCTCCGCAATAAAACGACACAGCCCCATCGAGTTTGGGCTCGTTTTATTCGTATTGACGAGTACTAAATGCTTGTATTTAAAAAGTTTTTTAAAATAATTTATTTAACTTTATTTTTTAGGTAGTATGTATAGTATATGCATAGAATATAAATAAACATTTGACATACGCCCTAGTTTGTAACTGTCCCTGTGTAACTATGTATCCATAAGAAGCAATCAATAAAGTTATTATTATTAATTGTCAACCAAGAATAATGATATAATTTTTATAGATATAAGATAACTGTGTTTTACTATGCATTTTTATCGACTAGTTTACAACAAACCCATTCACATACTCATTGCGTGTGTTGTTTGCATGTCATATAATCCCAATGTGCCTTATTAATTTTGTATTTGATTCTCTACATTTAACATTTGTATTTATTTGGCTGAAACACAGGCAAGGTTAATCCTTTTTCAGGCTTACTTTACATTTTTTTTCTATATTTTATCTTTTTGACTGTAATGTTGTAAAGCTGTAGTTATATCCTGAAATAAAGATTTATTTATTTATTATTGATTGATAGTCATGTTTCTATAATACGAATTTCTGCAATTGCTACAGATAATAAAGCAAACATCAGTTTGAATTAGAAGAATTTATTTAGAGTTCTACCATTCTCGTACATCAAAAGACATACGAAATTTTATTATTCTGTATACGTTAGTATTTAGATTACAAAAAGTATTAATAGACCACCGAAGAAGCCAAAACACAAGATAGACGAGATGAGAATTAAAAGTCTAGACTAAACATGTTTGAAGTAATCAATAAGCAGACCGTATAAAATGCTGCATGTTCACGAAGTTTTGGACTATATTTAGTCAAGTATCAAGGTTGCATAGTTGTATATGTCTATATATAATTTAATAGTGTATATTGATTGATTATAATACATATAAAAACACAGCATAAATATAAAATAACTAAAAATAATGTAAACAATGAATTAGATATTGCCAAAAGAGTGAGTAGGCGCACTCAATGCTAATGTAATACTGTTTTATTATTTGCACGAATACTACACATTTGAATTAAATTACAATTTATGAATTTACTCGCGTATATTTGATTTGAAACATTGCTGGCGCAACAATGCTAATGTTATAATAGATACTTATGAATGACTTGATAAAATATCATTGAGATATGTTAGTTTGGAAGTTTTGTTTTTCTTCGCCGTCATATTGTTGTGAAGAATTTAATTTAAAGCTTTTCCCATTACTTCGTCTGCATGGGATTACAATTAGCCCGCCATTAAGACGTGAACGTGTTATTGTTCTGTGATTGTGAATTTAACAAACCAATTTAATTTAAATCCGATAATACGCTTTGACGTTTATTGTTTGCACCACTTTCGGGAAAGAAACTATAATTCCTACAGAAAAAATTTCCGGTCAGATTTTTGATCATTTGTTCATTATTTAATGATGACATCATTGAAATTATGCCATAGTGATGATATCATTGGAGATCGGTAATACGAAATGCAGCATTTCATGACTTCTTTTTCTCAAATTTATACCAGGTCATACGATGAAAGATCCATAATTGGCCTGCAGGACGGATTAAACATTCGATGGATGGACAGGGCCGAGACTTCATGGTCATTTTACTTTAAAATTTATACATAGGTATCTCTAGAAGATATTAGGAAGTTATTTATAAAAGATCATTTTTGCATATATATCACGATCCGACAACAAAAATTCGCATTCATTCCGACCAGGATCCGAACATGAGATAACTTTTTTCGAACCATTAAGGTCAGCTATCCTTAATTTGAAACCGACCAATCAGGCACTCAAAGAGCCACAAAATACTTTAAATAGGATACAAACAAATGTTAAGATAAAATCCTGACTACACAATATCTGTAACTGACCACGCATGTATACAAGTGAAAACTAAGTAACTCATCATATGCTTCGACAGTGTCACTGAAATCGAGCGCGCATTAGTATGCAGATCGCCGCCATTACTCGGAACTATTGCGCGGTTCAATTAGTTTTGTTTGCATCCGTGCACCGTTTTTGTAGTGGCGAATTTATTTGTTTTGAAAATGAATCAACGTTTTTGTTACAAAGTGTGGAAAATTATAGATTTAACAATTTTTTTTTAAATCTTGCCATAAAATATATTGGGAAAAGTGTAAGCCATCTACATCATTCTGTCTGATTCTTGCTTAAAAACTTTATTATTAGCTTCATTCTTGCTTGTTACAGATCACCACAATGTTACATTATGCTACTACTTATTTATGTTAAATTATGCTACTTTAATTTCAAACACTCGTACATACATAATATCAACGATAAGTGATTCAATCAAAAAATATATAAAAAGTCCAAATAATGAGGCTGGCTTGTATGGCCTGTAATTTGTTATCTGTGGTACGGCCACAGTTTTTAAAAAAGTTTGAAATTTTTACGCTCTACTGCGAGATGACCAACTTATAACTTATTGCACGGTGAGAATACCGTGCGGAAAGTTGTAACGACAATTTTTTTAAGCAACTATGTTAAATATAGTTTTCAGTACATGATCATCAAACGCCAGCCTATAAACAAGACATGACCGCAATTTTTTTTAAATGTCACGTCTTCAGTAATGCATGATTGATCAAAGTTTTCCATCGTGCTAATGAGGATGTTTCAATTTAAACCAATTTATCTCATAGTCTAACAATATATTATTTGTTATAGTCATCTGTCAAATTTCTTTTAAGTTGATAAGCTATGATTACGTTTTTTTAGCAAGTTAAGCTACTTCAGCAGTGTTATGTTTTTTAATTGTTAGTATATACACCATGTTCTAAGGTTTCATGATTGGGATCAAACAAATAACTCAGCACGTATCAATCATCGTTCGTCTTCGTGCAAATAATTTCACAGCGCTATTGTTATCAATGTAAAAATTATTAGTGTAATTGAGTTAATAGCATCAATGCGTGTATGAAACATGGCATTTTTAAGTTATACATAGACACAAGCGAGGTAGTTATGTAGAATACTCATATCGATTTGAACACAAATACTAATGTATGTTATTTCAGGGATAATGTTTAATGGCTTACAGATGTACTGCATACTACTACAAAAGTAAGAGGTTAATAGATGAAAGTATAAGAAATTCAAATAGTTTTACTGTAAATATTTTTATCTACAGTAAAACTATTTCAATTTCTTCTACTTTCATACAGGTGATTCTTGTATGAATATGCGCGTTATCTATATAAATAAAAATGAATCGTCGAACTTTATGTACGACCATAACTTCAAAACGACTGCACCAAATTGGTTAATTTTTATTTTGTTGTGTTCTTTATTGTCAGCAGTACAAGTTGTTGTATAAAAAAGAAATTAACAAGACTATAAATAAAAGTAAAAATTATGAATTGAAAAATTTTCATATAAAAGCACCGAATTTGACAGATGACAGAGACATTCAGGTTATTTCAAATCTATAGTTTTTTACATTGCTGTATTGTCAAAAGATTTTGTGTATACCCGTGCGAGGCCGAGACGGTCAGCTAGAATATGATATAGGTACGCTGGAGTAGTAATTTAAAAGTGACAAGTTTGACAAATTAGTATGCACCTTATTCAAGAGAAATCTGAAGGCTAATCTTATGGAGTTACAGATGAGTACCACAACTTAGGCTTTCGCTCTGTGTGCGTGTACGCTCTGGGTTCAAATCTTCTCCGTTTTCTTTTTCGATATACCTATGTATGCGTATAGCGTATACTCGCATGTATGTGTCTGTGCTATTAGAGATTAATTACATGTTTTTTTTCTTAAGTGTTTATTGATTGTAAAAGCTCTGTGTAAACCAATGTATTTCAACTACTTATGTGTCGCTGTTTTTGTCTGCCGTCCGTCCATTCATCTGGTCCCACTGAAAACCAGTGTCATGGAATTTTGCCATGGCATATAGCTGAGTGGGCAGCTATTTTGGACATAATAAGTTCAGTGTTTGTTTCCATATACTTACTACTTATATTCCAAATAAATTATTTTTAATTTTATTTCATTTCATTTTCACCTAAGTCCAGGTTCTAATGAGCAAGCTGTACTACTAACAAAACCGTTAATAAAATTGCATCCTATTGCCAACAAATTGCAAGAACTGTGTGCAATGCGTGTAACGCGATTTGTCTTGATTTACTTCTATCGAATTATATATGGTGTGCTTCAAAGCGGTTGAAGATTTGTACATTGGAGTGTACAAATCTTCAATCTTTTCGTACTCAAGGGTGTTATTGTCTAAGAATAAATATATAAATAATATAAATTTATCTCGATCGCTTACAGTTTGATACCTCCTCGCTGAGCTCAATCACCACAGAGGGTTGATTCCACAAAAACTCGTAAATCAATCTTAAACGGAACGTTCTACGAATCCGAGCGTGGGCATAGATTCTCTATCGGGAAAATTCTCATGGGGAATTCTAATAGGTTGAGCGCAATTATATTCGTTCTGTTGTTTGTTCGGCTTTGATTTTTTTGGCATCAGCTCTTAGGAACACTATACAACATTGTTTAGCTGCAGATTCTTTTAAGATGACGGCGTGTTTCACCAATAGGTGGTTCTTGGCTGTAAACCTCTCCTTAAGGCCAAGTAACGAAATTTACGTAAAATAGGTATAACAGAGTAACATGGATTTAACGATAATCATGTCTCGTTTTAGTTTGTTAAGCACATGTTACTTATATAAACACACACGTGTTTTGAGATTAAAAATAAAATTATTGAAGTCGTGAAACTTGAAAAAATACTATTAAAGTATTGTTCGTATTAACCTGTATTACATACAGAAATGAAAATTTTTGAAACATGGCTTTATTAACGGAAAGCTTTAGCGTTCTCACACTGAACAAGTACACGTGTTTTTGTGTGTGAAACTTTACCCGTATGCTTCAAATATTTATTAAGTATTCTTCAATCACACATATTGTTATTTAAAATTATATATTTATTTTTGGTATCAAACGATCATATAAAAATTACAATGAATATTAAAATCAATTACTATGATTTAAGAGACCTACAGTGCCTAAAATGTAACAAGAAAACAAAACAAAATCAGGTCCAAATATTCTTCATGACATCATAATCTTCATAAAACTGGTAGGTAAATCGTAAAACAAACTACTGTGCTACTCTTGGTCGCTGTTGAGGTCGCTGTTATTAGTCATGTGACATTACTGTGACAGCAGCCATCATATTTTTTTAAAATTTAGCTTGAGCAAGTTGTAATAATAAATGTATATTCTTGTATGCCCTTCTCTACTGCAATGAAGTAGGCCTTCATCAGTTGTCTTCTTGATATTGTATCTTCTTGATATTGATATTGGGTTTCAAGAAAACAGCAGTCGTGAATCCTGCTATTTTCCCAAAGTTACCCCACGGTCTCCATCAAAGATATACATCATCAGTCTTGCTTTCTAGCGATATGACCTGAGGCCTTAGACAAATGCCACACGCTTATTTTTCCGCAGCCGTTCCCCAGAAAAAATGTGTGGAAATGACATTAGCTTACGACAACCTCACGTTATTTTTTCCGCAGCTAATGTCATCTTCATACATTTTTTTCTGAGGAACGACTGCGGAAAAGTTTGCGTGTGGTACTTGTCTAGGGGGGCTGCTCGCTTCAGCTTTGCTATACGTTTCATTTCGTCTGCTTTAAAGTAAAGCCAGTTGCTTTGTTTACGGTCCTTCAGTGATTACACTGAGTTGCTGTAAACAAAATAGCCTAGTTTTCTTTCAAAAGCGCTCTACTCTACTCCACTTGGAGTGTATAATGTTCTAATATATAAAAATCCCCTGTCACAGGGTGTTTGTTATCGAAACGGCTTGGCCGATTTTACGATTTTTTCATGTATATTTGGTAGGTTTGAAAATACTCCTAGAATTTTTTATACTCCTAGACGATAAGGATGATCCTTTCCAAAAATTTTTTAGACAATTTATTATGGCGAAACGTAGTTCGAGGGTACAGCTTGTAAAAGCATAAAAATAACAATACTTGTGCACTAATTACATACAAGGAAAGCAAAAACAAATTGGATGCTTGTGAGATTCCTTCTCCACCTTAATTACTTTTAAATTTTTCTTGGAAAATCGACCGCATGTTTTTATCGATTAACGTGTCGGAGTTTCTAAATAATCTTTTGAGAACAAATATAATCTATGTACACTGATTACAACTCAATTAGTTTTATGCGTCTCCTTCGTGCGACATTTATCACATTAAGCAAAGCCGACGAAGATTCGTTATTGAGAACCGAGGGGTCAATGAAATCGCCAGAAGACGTCAGTTGTGGATCCAACTGATTTATTGGTCACTATTCAAACACAGAACAACTTTAAATTAACTGAGTGCAATACGTGAAGTGTTTTCGGACCAAGATTGATCGGTTTTAATTGATTGCGGTCCGTGGAGAGTTGTTAGTGTGGAAAGTTAAACTTGGCAAGAGAACGCTATTGATGGTTTTTGTTGAGTGTTGCACAAACAAAGCCTACTGTCTAAGAAATGTGGAATTTGGTATTATTTTAAAGTTTGTCACTTAATGTAGAGCAGAAGGAGATCCGCCGATCGATTGTTTTTTGTTGAACGTTGTATAAAAAAATCCTACAAATAAATGTGGATATACAGGGTATAAGTGACGGTGTCCCTTTTCTTTTAACAGTGAGTTCCGATCATGATCCTAATTTGAAAATCACTGAAATCTTCTCCCGAAATATTCATATTTTTTCCGAATATTTTTATATTTTTTCTAAATTTTGTGGTGAGAATATAACTAAGTTAACGTTTAAAAATCAAATTCTGTCAAAAAACCATAATAAATACACAAAAAATAAAGTTTGCAATGTAAATCGTATAACATTACCATCATACTGCGCGCGGAATCAGCTGTTTGGGTCATAGAACGTCAGCGCACCGGTGTGAGCGGAACAAAAATGATGCCGGCGTGCCATACATTGCGTAACATGAATAAAAATTAAAAATGAAAACTCCTTTTTCCGCTTTTCCGGGAAAAATAAACATGAGTAAACAAATATTAACATTGGTCTGAACTCACTGTTAAAAGAAAAGGGACATCGTCACTTATACCCGGTATGTATTATTTTGAAGTTTGTTTCTCTATGTAGAGTCTGAGAAGAAAGGGAGCAGTTGAGTGATTGTGGAGAGTGCTTAGAGTGAGAAAGTAAAGCTTCACAATGTCGCACAAACTAAACTAATCAAATTATCTTACTAATAAGCGTAAAAGTATTGTTTTGAAGTTTGTCACTCAATGTACGGCATATCTACGGCCAAGGAATTTAATTTCCGACCCATTTCGTTGACATATTGTTTGACACATGGTTTCTTTCAGGTCCGTGGTTTGACACTGACAAAGCATTAATGTAGAAAATTCTAATAGATATGTCAGATGATGTCTAGTTATGTGGAAACAGTGTATCCAAAATCATCCTAGTAGCACTCGTAGTTTTGATGGTGACATATTGCTTCACGATATTCAGGTGGATTGCAAATGAAATTCCTTGACTGTATAGTCTAAGAAAGGGAGTCGTGATAGAAATCAAAGTACTACTCACGTTTTTTTTGTTTAGCAGGCAACACAATTGCTTAGATACTAGTAATTTTTTACTGTTCAATAAGTAATAAGAAATATATAAAATTAAAATGTATTATTATTAGGAGAGCAATATTGTAGCAACTGAAGCTATTACTGTACTTTCGAAGAGCGTCAAATTGACCGGGAATTGCTCGAAAACACTCCATACAAATTCTGACTGAGTTTTGACATCCCAACTGACTAAAGTCTATTTGAATGAGCGTATAAAAACATCTTTGTTATTTTTTCATTTTTTGAACGTAACTCTCATTCATATAAGAAAGCTTTATGTAGGCATGTTTTAATCAAACGTTACGTTGACGTTATATTTTTAAATTTTAAATTAGAATAAATTTCCAAAACAAAACAAATATGAAATATGATTTGGTCATATCAGTGTTATATAGAATACCTAATAGTAGGAACACAAACAAAAATTAAACGATCATAATAATATGACAATAACATGTATTGCAAAGGCCGGTTTATCCCCATACAAGATCTCTACCATCCAAAACAAACATGTTTTGATATGGTACACCAGCGGCGGATGTGTAGAAACTTCAATTTGAGAATTTAATATTTTGTACGGAAAAAAATAAATTTGCAAATGATTAGTACAAATTTGGAATTTTTTTTTATTGATTGAAATGCCCATTGACTACTCATTTACCACATTTATTACAATTTACAACATTTTGCGGCCTAATACTAATGATCAGGGGCCTAACCATGATCGCTTATAGCAAGGTTAAAACAATATTGAAACAGAGACATCGCTATTGCAGCGTATAGCTCTCAGTGCGGTTTTAATGTTGTTTTGGGCGACCAGTAAAGAATTGAAAAAACCGAATCTGGCGGTTGCGACCAAGCATTGTATACAGTTCTCATAATATGCTTATACTTAATTCTAATCCGATCCGATTTCACAAAGGATTACTTATTAGCAAAGTTTATAAAAGCGGATACTTCTCCAGTCTTACTAGTTTAAATAAAAATAATCTGATGCCTTTTAATCAATGTTAAAGTATTTAAGAAGCGTTAAGAACGGCGGAAGTCCTCACTACTTTTACCATGTTTGGGCATCCGTCCGTCATTGCCATGAATGAACTCTGAGAACTGTAAACAACCTGTTTGAACAATATTTTGTTAAGTTCGTCTGACACTGAATGATTACGAAGAGGCTTTACCGGAGGGAGACTCTGTGCCAGGGTCGTGTGCATGGGTACCTCCGTCTTACCTATTTCTGCCACAAAGCAGCAGTGCTGGCATTGCTGTGTTCCGGTTTGAAGGGTAAGATATGGCATTGAAATTACTGGGTACCGTGACTTTACATCTTAAGTCACAAGTTGGCAACGCACACTGTGGTTCTTGTGGGGGTTACAGTTTTGCTGCGAATCTCAGAAGAGCCACGTGTATTATAGGTGACTGTTACCACTTACTATCAGGTGGGCAGTTTGCTTGTTTGCCAACCTTATTGCTAAAAGGCTACTATTAATGCCGTGGTCTGCGTCACAAGTTTAATGTTTTTGGATAAATATTGACTAAATAATACGTTAAACATTTTCGTATTCCGGCCGCATTCCTGACAAATGGCTAAAACTCCTGACATGTTAAGGAAATTCCTGACGTCTGATAACCATGCTTTTACTATATTCTTGTAACTGATTAAGTGTCATTATTCGATTTATAACTTATCTTTTGAAAGGTATCATTTTAAAAGCTTTAAAATTAGATAACTGTTTTATGTCTCATTAATATTTCATATAATAAATATTGTTGATATCATAATTACGATTCTGCAATACCAAATATTTTGCAATTTGAATTGCAATAAGGCAAAGTAACACTACGTTTTACTTATGATCATTGTGTTTTCTTTATCGAGCTAATTGAATATCCAATAAATAAAGTATTTAATTTCCATTTCAACAACTACAATTTTGGCTTGAAGATCGCTTTGGCTTATGAGACACGCAACGTAAGTAATTAAAGCTGAATTCACTCCTTTTATGATCGAAGACGTGAATTGAAGGCTTTATGAAAGCCTCTTGTTTATATTGTTTAATAAGTTGAGTCCTCTCTCTAGATTTCGTTACTCCATCATGTGATCATGTCAGTTGTGTAATGGTGATACTTGGTATGTACAAACATGTTCAAAATCGCCGTACTTATCTGTTATGTTATTTTGTTTCTGAAGATAATTGTGTAAAATGGAAGGCGACTATCGCTCAGTTTGTGACCATTTTTTTTGGTAGGTGTGATGTAAATTAGCTCGACATCTTTTACTTTTAATACAAATAGTCATATAGCCTATATAGTCATATAGTCATACAGCTATACATGTAATATATCGTTTTGCACTACGTAATATCGCTCCTCTGGTTTGGTGAATATGTTGGCGCTCTTATATATCTATTGTTTATATGTTTATATTAATGAAAACATAAGAAGACAAGAGTCTTATATTTTTTTGAAACTTGAAAAAAGTGTAGTTGATAAATAGTTGCCGTTATAATTTGGTGAATCCATTTAAGTTACTTTACTATAAAGTCATGCTTAATCAAAAAATGTTTTTTTAAGTAACAAAATCAAATCGTAGTTTTTTGTCATTCGTTTTTATAATTATTTAAATATGAATATTTCACTGGATCAGTGGATTCCAATATACAGGAATATCCTAGTTTAGGAGTTAGAAGCACACTCTGCATGGAAAAAAATAGCACCGATGTTGTAAAATGTGTATGCATAATAATATGGACTATGTATCTGTTGGTGTTTGTATAAATCTATTTTACTATTATGTTTTTTTAATTATTATTTAAAGCAAACGGATAGTTGTAAAGAATACTTTCAGTTAAAGCTTTTAACTTTACCTTGTATGTATGTTTATGAAACAGCTATATTTACCAAAAAGAATTTACATTTATATAATTTATATAGACATAGATATGAAATACATCTACCCCCTAATCAAACATGGCTGATGAATAATAGTGTATTTTGTAAGGCACCACAAATATATAATAGGCTTCCTATCGACCTCTTGCAAATAGGAAATATTAATAAATTTAAACGTACGCTTAAGATGTTTCTGGTCAGTAAAGCATATTATAGTATCCAAGAATTCATGGAAGCTAGAAATTAATTAAAACTCGCTATGGATTTTATCATTTTATTTAGTTGACCATAGTATGACATATTATTTTTATTTAATCTAGTTGACCACAGTATTGAGTGTAATTATTATTTAATCTAGTTGACCATAGTATTGAGTGTTATTATTATTTAATCTAGTTGACCATTGTATTGAGAGTTATTATTATATTATTATGCACAACATTGTTTTAATTCATAAATGTATATTAATTTTAATTAATTGATTTATTTGACATGTTTTTTTTAACATTAGATTCCAATAATTATAATTCAGCATGATATACTTCCAAACTGACCTAAGTATTTGCACACCTGGCGGTAAAATATGGAAATGTACTTCTTTTTAATGTAAACACCACAAATTGACCTGTATTTCGCAAATAAATTCGCAAATAAATTAATTAATAAAAGAGTGGAAGTATTGATTCATTAATATATATAAATAAAAATGGATCTTCGAAATGTATGTACGCCCATAACTTTCGAACGACTGCACCAAATTGGATGATTCTTGGTTTTATGTATTCTTTATTGTTAGGACAAGGTTTGTGTAATGTAAAAATTACAATAATTTAAACAAACATTTCAGTAATTTATTTAAAAAACATGGCGATACAAAGTACGCCGGGTCACCTAGTTCAAGTAAAAGGGTGATAGATATAAAATATTGATATACTAGGTACTTAATGTGCTTTTGATTTAATTTATAAAATTAATACACATTTGTTGGGCATACATTGCTGCACAAACCTCTTCAGGTTTTACCCAACACTGAGATTCACCATGCTTTGCATCACTACCTAACTCCAAGCCTAACTTAATATTTACACAGTGTACAAGAATACACAAACATAAACTTTACATAAATTGGATATGTTATTATTACTATAATTTTTTACTTTTACATTCAATACGGCCTGTTACAAATAAACACATTTTAGAGTTGTATTTTCTAACCTATACTTTGGACTAAGGACCTGTGATTAATGAGCTGATGGCAAAATAACAAAAGAATTTATTAAAATTTATAACTTTTAGTGAAACATTATAATTTTTTATTTGGTTTTCCGTCATCGGTCCATGTTTCAAAGTATCAGATTTCTTCTAAATTAACGAAGACAGGTAATGTAAGATTATCAGCTTCGAAACCAAAGTCCAAAGTGCAATGTTGACATGAAATAGGTAGGACCACTAATATTATAAACTTGCTTTTGACCTACAGCATCTACCGAGTTTTTTAGTTCCCGTATGAATGATATGAATTCCCACATTATAATCTGACGTTGTCTGAAGTTGTCATAGTTCATATAGCTAAGTAAAAAACCTAAGTTGAATATTTATAAAATAATTTCAATCCCACATTCAACTCACAAAAAGTGTTTTTTTTTCAAGAACACAAAAACATGTGCACCTGTTTCTAATTTACAAGCTTTAATACAAAGATTCATGCTTTGCTATATCTTGCATGCTATATTTTCAACAATGATAAGTTCCATACAAACTTTCATTTCTTATAGGTATATTTTATCCCATTAAGGGTTAAATTTTCCAAAAACTCATTTTATGGATGGCAGCGTTGTAAAAGGAATCTGTTGGCCGTTAATAAAAAATAAATTATTAACCATGATCAATCACTTAGTCAGACAGTCGATCAGGATATTTAAATGTATTATAGATAGATAGTATGATGTCGATGTGCGAAGCTGTTTATTGTTAGCGTCCTGCAATAAAAATTGAGAGCCTTCAGATATAAATTACATTATCAGGTCTGAACCACGAAATTTTGTGTTTGTTCTCTACGTGTTACTAAGCTGAGGCTGAATGATTTGTTTTGCAACCACTTAGCGTCTCGTTTGACACAATTTTTGGCACTAGCAACATTGGTGTCAGTCAATAAAGATTACGTACGCATAATGAATTCATACCAATATTCGGCATTATAATGGCCTGTTTATTCACTGGCATTCAGAATTTGTCAAATAATTTTAACTCGTTTGTAGAGAGATATTTCATGCAAAACAGCAGTGAATTGCTTAGATCAGTAACTATTCTGTGTGATAGTTATTAAACATATCTTAAACATTTAATTGAATTTTTTTTATTGGATAGGGGGCAAACGAGCAAACGTATCACCTGATGGTAAGTGATTACCGTCGCCCATGGATACCCGCAACCCCAGAGGAGTTAGAAGTGCGTTGCCGGCCTTTAAGGTAGGAATACGCTCTTTTCTTGAAAGTTTGAAGGTCGTATCGGTCCGGAAATACCGAAGGCGACAATTCATTCCAAAGTTTGACTATACGAGGCAGGAAACTGCGAGAAAAACGCACAGTTGTGGACTGCCAACCATCTAAGTGATGGGCATGGATTTTTCGTCGCGTGGAACGATGGCGAAAAGAAGCGGCAGGTATGAGACCGAACAATTCCTCGGAGCATTCCCCGTAATATATGCGATAGAAGATGCATAGTGAGGCGACATCTCTACGCAGCGCCAAGGTATCAAGCCGATTAGAAATTTCCTGGCAGTCGACGATTCGAGTCGCTCTCCGCTGAATGCGGTCCAGTGGGAGAAGCTGGTATTGGGGTGCCCCTGCCCAAAGATGAGAACAGTATTCCATATGAGGCCGAACCTGCGCCTTGTAAAGCTGTAGGCGGTGCGCTGGACTGAAATACCTTCTCGATCTATTGAGTACACCAAGCTTCTTAGAGGCTAATTTAGCCTTACCCTCCAAGTGGCCACGGAACTGGACTTCGCTCGATATGTCGACACCAAGGATCTCAATATTGGCTGAGGCAGATAGGGGAATGCTCTGAAAGCGAGGAGATACGACAAATGGCATTTTCTTGGCGGTGAACGCGCAAACCTGTGTCTTTGTAGGATTAAAACGGACTAAATTAAGTCGACCCCAGTTAGAGACTTTCTCTAATGATGTATCAATTTCAGACACAAGTTTATTCCGGCACTCAATGACGAAATCACTAATTAAACCAAATAATTCATTGATAGGTATATCTACACATAATATATGTAGATATACCTACCTATGAATAAATTATTTGGGTAGTAATTAATTTTTTTTACCACCTAGTATGGAGTTATCATCAATAACCACAGAGCACATCAATAATATATTTCTCAAAAATGTATGTATTGAAGCATGTTTTCAGTATGACAATAGTAACACACTTTGAAGTTTGTTTGTATGTAACTTAAGTTTCACATAGTTTTCATAGTTATTACTTGGGATTATGTTAAAACTGACAATTACTTGAATTGACGCTACTTTTAAGGATAGAAACAACAAATATGATGACAATCTTATAATATATTCGAAAGATATAGACGTCTTTCATTTTACTTGTATTTGCATACATCGTAATTATGGTTGGGGTGTATGTACACACAAGGATTAAATAATTAGTAAATAAGATTCTTGTTTTATAAGATTTTTATGTTTTGTTTGACGTCAATAAGTGCCTGTAAAGGTCTATATTGAATAAAGATTTTTTAATTTTGAGTTTGAGTTTATTCGAAAGATATAGACGTCAATTAGAAGGTTAGAATTTTAGTCTTTGACATTTCCAGAAGATGTTCCAAATTCAAATTGACAAAAATATGGGGATAGTAAGCAGTGTCACATGTAATACACATATCATATTTCGCTTTCATTTCAATAGTCACATCCAAGTACCACGTTTCCAATGATCTGATTATAATTGAAGGTTCCACACAATCACTTTTGATTGACACTTCACTTTGAAACCATAAAGGCTAATTTCGTTTACCGACAGAATTAGCGCCGAATAAAGTTTTCGATTATTTTTCCATGGCCACTTACAAAACTCGAAAATATTGGCCCGAGTTGAGCAGGTTTATTGGGTAACTTGTGAAATTGGTAATTAAATTAGGCACTTATCTGTTGGTGATAAGGCTGTAGTTTGAATGATAAGTGTTGAGACTAGACGGATAGGAGCGACAGACGAAAGTGAAATGAGCACTGTGCACGTAATAGTTACTGCTACAATAAATATTATTAAAGAACTCTGAAATTGGATAGATGTTAATCGATATTATCAATCAAGTATGGAGTTTAATTGAAAAAGTTATAATAAAGTTTTATTAAAATAAAAACGATGTTTCTATTTACCGCAAATAGACTAATCCATTCGATTTATATTCGAAGCAATAATCAAGTGAGAAGTAAAATCTTACCAATAACAGAGTCGGTTTAATTGCTTCACTCGCAAGATCTGGTCTAATATTAATTACAAATCTTTAATTTATTGAAGAATAAGTCGTTGATTGCCAAATCCAAGGTTGACCTGAGGCCGCAGGGTCGGTGTCAGCGCCCTTGACCGTGCATTTCCATCAGTACGGAAACGAAGCTGAAATTCGGAATCAAGACGACTTGGGAAACCGAAATCCGTTTAGTCTTGACTTCAACGCTTCATTTACGTAAGTTGACCGGCGACTAACTGTGCAGACCTATTGTTACTTGTCAATAAAAACGATTGATTCATTGATTAATATGAATTACAGTGCGTGGCATTCATGTAGGCAAAATAAATTAAAAAAGGCTTCTATTTAACACGTGTGATAAATAAGATGTCTTTTTATAAATAAGACGCTCTACGCTACTCTCAAGGAAATGGTATAATATGTTACAAACTAATTTATTATAATTCGTCAAAACAATTCATGTAATAACAGTTAAGTGGAATTGCTTGATATTGCTATTGTATATGGTGTGCTAAAAAGTTAACATGATACTAGATGTTTGTTCGGCTTAACACGTGTAAGATCAGTTAGGGTATCGTTCGATCGATGGAAATACCAAATGTATACACTCGCGACAGTGCTGGCATGCATGTTGACTGAGCATTTATGATTTCTTTGAATGGTTTTTAGATTCTTTTAAATATTAATATATGGTTAAGTAAAATTGTAAAGTTACTGACGGCTATATTTTAAGTTGTCACTGTTTAATTATTTTGAGTAAATTATCTATAACTGAAGGGAGCTATCCCCAAAGAAAAATCCAATAAGTTTTGTCCGCGTTATGCATGAAAAGACAGCATTACATATTATAAAAATATAAATAATGAGTCAAAAATATATGTGCTTACGTAATTTTTTATTAGTCACAATAACTACATGCTTGCTTTTGATTGACCTACATGAAGTAGTTTTCGTAATAAGAGCCAAATGGTGGTTAGTTAAACGAATACTTAAAAAGTATTTGACCCAAATATCAAACTAATTAATGTTTAATGAAGGCAATGTAACACTAACTGATTTTATGATTATTTTTTATCAGTCACTCAATTAACATTCTATATAGTTTTGATTTAGACTAATTTGAGAAAGGCGCCCTTATTAAATTAACTTGAAGATTAATACACTTATGTTAATACGACAGTTGTAAACAGAACATTAAATGTAATTGTTTGGTTTTTAACGCACATTCTACTTAAATTGGCATTATTTAATATAAGATTTCAGGTGACAAAAATAAGTTAATTATTGAATAATATTGCGATTAACTTAGCGAGTGGAACAATGTTTTTTTAAGTGCACAATTTTAAACAAAAGGTACGTCCAAAAACACGGTTAAACACAGGCAATATACATTTTCACAATAAGAGAGTTCTTGAAGAAAATATCAAGAAAAATCCATAAACACACTCCTGGAAAAAAACAAAACAATAAACAGCACACGATGCAGCGAAATGACCCTTGCGTTGCCGAAAAACGTACATTTTTCAAAGGTACACAAAGCATGAACACTGTCTGTACTTATTTCTCTAATCACTCCGTTACCAGAAACAAGGGTCACTTTGCTGAAAGCCGCGAAGGCGCCGCCGTAGACGGTCGTTTCAATGTTATCGAAATCAGTTTTCTATCGGTGTCGAAACCCGACGAGGTTGCGCCGCGGTTTGGCAACTAACATTGCATTCGATACATTGGACATGCCACCAGGATCTGTATCACTGCACCACGTGTGATATGCGGAGTATTCACATCGCGTTTTGGGCGGTTTCATAACGTGCGCCGATGCGGAAATATTGCATAAGTATGGGTACGTTACCGTGGTACGGGCGACGCGGTGACTGGCGCGGGCGGACGGTTGGAACTCACGCGGAGGAGTGCCGGTTGCGCCCGCGCAGCCCGCAACTAGACCCCCACTTTACCTCTCACCTTCGGGGGTGGGTAGCGTTTTCCGATAGGTTTTCGCGCTTATCAGTCCGAGCTGGCTTTGACATCGTTTTTTTGCATCACCAAAATATTTAGCCGACGATAAAACATGAGCTCATTGGCATAGAGCTTATAGTTGTGTGTGCGGTTTTGTTAGGGCTCAGGTCATTCAGAACATAACCTACTAAGCTATGTTTTCGTCGATTAGTTACGACACTGGTGTTATTAAAAAAATGTTTTGTGTCAAAGTACCATTTGCTTACCAATTATTACAATTAATTTGCTAACCTTACTTATATTACCGATATAGAAAAAAAAAAAAATCTGAACAAAAAAACTACAAATAAAAAGGGAACGAGAAAAAAACAGGAACCTAAGCCAAGGAGGTTTACATATCCGACTTGTCTCTACATGACGTCTCCTTGGTTTAGGTTTGGGGTGGTGGGGTTGACGTGGTCGTGGAAATGATATTTGGGTTAGTTGGGTTTTCCCAGACCCTGAATCCCCTCGACTATGGGTAAGATGGACGTCAACTAGCCCTCGTCAGCTTCGGTGCGCAAAAGCATTTCACCTCGTAAAAAGGCTTCTTAAATTCATAGTTACTCAAATATAGATTTAAAATGTATAACCCAAGTCGTTTAGGTGCGACGACTATTGCATGGGGGCATTAAACGGATATGGATGTTTTGGCCACCACCTGCATAACGTTGTTCGTCTGGAGGAAACACCGCAGTATCACCACACTGCCACCACAAACCCACCTTTCACCCATGACCCTACTCAACCAATATTGATTATACGGGCCGAATCACGGGAGATCCGCGCGGAACCTGCTGCGAATCGATCTCTGCCGCGCCGCATTTCTTGACTCCTTACAAATTATTTAAAATTCTGTCTCCTTTGTCCCCGTGTCCTTCTCCCCTTCAGGGGCGGACAAACACACGGTATGCCTTCGGTGACCGCCGCAAGGTCGCCGTGTGCCCACTGTTCGTGGTACCGTTGGCTTCGTCTACCTTTCGACACTGCCACGACAGACGATACGGCCGAGCACACATTATTAGAGTACTTAACTTGGTAATCCCAACATCGTGAGCTACACGCAGCATTGGGCGGCGGTGATCTCTTTCTGCTAGACATTGCAAGCAAAGCTGTTTGGTGAGAGGGAACGTGAGACTGTTGTTTCCTTCTATAGGAAATATGATCTCGCAGAAGGAGGCAGTTCCGTGCCGACGCACACAGGTAGAAAACCACCTTAGGTGTGGCTTGCGTTCTAAGGTGGCTCCTGGTGGCGTGATTAAATGCTACCCCTTCTGGAGATTGCCTTATTGTTCCGGGTTATTCCCTATAGTTCCTAGTTCCTGGATAACCCCGATAATGGATTAAATGGACATCGAGGTTGATTTAGTGACTATACCCCGCACTCAGCAGGAAGAGATCCCACCCCACAAACGTCTTTCGACTAACTATTACAAGCACAGTACACAACAGCTTTCCTCCGCGCAAAAAATGTGCCTTGCTTGTGATGTTCGCTATTATATTTCCGTCTGGGAATTACCTCCACATCTACGGTATCTCGTAAGTTAGTTGAGACTCATCGCGTAAGTTAGTTGGGCTGGGTAGAAACGACCCTGAGAATTGGGATCCCGATCCTGCGATCGCCCTGATTGACAAGACGGGCGTTAAGCTGGTTTACTGGGTAAGTCCAGCACTGTCCGGGGAGATAGGCCTACACATGCCTGTCGACTAGCTAACGGCAGGTATTGCACGAAACAACATTCCACCTTTGGAAGAAACTGATTTTGATAATTTGTATACTCAAATCATATTTGATAGTAGGTAGTCGTTAAGCAGAAAATGTAGGAAAGCACACTAAACTTTGCAGACGAGAAAAATTATAAATTTATTAAGAAGCAAATAAGAATGAGGAAAAAAATAACTATTTTATGGTAGAGTAATAGAATTTATATTATAGAGCACTAAAAAATACATCGTTTTCAAATTTTAAAAACTACAGTACGTTATCGATGAAATAATTTTTGTTGAGATTTTCAATGTTTTTTAAAACGTTGGTTTGCATTTGTTTTAGCTATACAAGTACTTGAATTCGCTTTTATGCTCTTCAACATTTTTCCATGTGTTGATAAAAAGGGACATACAGTTTAGCCTCGCTTTGGAGTCTGATTAAACATTCGGTCGAAATCGTTTTTGTTGACATATTCTCGAGTGAGTTATTATTATTATACTTTGTGCGGACATTAAAGCACGACTCGACAAATTGACCGGTCGTCGGAGTAACGTTTAAAGATAGCAATCAGCAGGCCTATTGTTAATCTTTCATCGTATGACATGGTATAAATTTTGAGAAAAATAAGTAATGAAATGCTTCTTTTCGTATTACCGATCCAATGATATCATCACTTTGGCATAATTTAAATGTTGTCATCATGATATAATGAACGAATGAACAAAAATCTGACCAAAAGTCTTATTTCTCGACTAGCTTTCTGCTCGCGGCTTCGCCCGCGTTATTATTGTTTTCCCGTGAGAATTTTATATTTTCCCGTAGGAAAAATAATTTTGTAGCCTATTATATAGAAGATTGTTATTTGTATTTAGGAGCTCGGATAATAAATTTCATAGAAATTGGAGCAGATTTTTAATATTTTCCATAGAAACTTTCAACCCCTATTTTGCACCCTAAGAGGGTGAATTCTAATAAACCATGAAACACGTGTTCAATGAAATGTTTTTAAGAGCATGAATCTCAAGTTTTATCAAAATTGTTGCTAATTTAAAGATTTCTCCATACAAACTTGCAACCCCTATTTCATCCCTTGAGGGTCAACGTTGGCTGTGGTCAGTCCTACGATGGGTGACCAAAATACAAAAACACCTCAAGCTCCTCCGTGCTTCGGAAGGCACGTTAAACAGTGGGTCCTGCGCCTGATCTCGCCCCGGTCGTGTCGGCTAACCGTCCCATCGGACTAGGCGAGTGAAGGAACAGAGAGTGCACTTGCGTCTGCGCAGTCGCTTGTGCACTATAATATCTCCTGCGCAGATGGCTAGTCTCTGTTGAGATTGGCCGCCGTGACCTAATATCGGTTAGGATGACATTATTAATGTAGAGATCATCCAGTCTGTGTTCCGGTTTGTGGGTCTGTGATTCTATTAATGACTTAATCCTAAGGAATTTCTACAGGATTAGGATTTATGGTATGAAACAAACAAACACATTTTTTAGCAAATTCGGAGAATAGTAAGGTCAGTTGCAAAATTGAATAAACTTTTACAGCTTTACACCAACGCCACAAAAATGTCACACATATTGCATTATTTCAAAACATTTTACGATGTGGGTAATTAAAGCTATATAATGTGTTTTGAAATAAAACTGTAAGTAGACAGTCCACCTGATGGTAAGTGGCTAAAGTATACCACCCTTATACCACAGAGTACGTTGCCATCTTGTCATATAAGATGTATGTCGCAATGTCCAGTAATTTTGCTGCCCGTCTTACCCTTCAAACCGAGATACAGCATTGCACTGCTTTGCGGCAAACAAGTAAGATAACTTACGCACATAACTTAGATACAGAGTCATGTGTTGTGGAAGGTAAATTTCTTCAGAATCTTTAACTTATTTCTGACGAGAAAAATTCACTCATTTTTGTGTTCTGCAACACGTAGACCTAGAGCGTTTCCGGACAGCGATGATGCAATGCCTCATAATCCTTAATACACCGTATTATGCATTCCTCGAGGATGGATAAAATACCAGAAATTGTACTTAATTTACAACATAAATGAATACATTAATTTCTGTCCTGCCGCCTAACCATGATCGCCCAAAACAATATTAAAACCGCGCTGAGAGCGGGATGGCGCTATACGCAGCAGGAGCGTGTCTCTGTTTCAGTATTGTTTTAACTTTGCTATAAGGGATCATGGTATATAAATTGACTAGTTAAAGTTATTCATTCACTCTAACAAACAAGACTCTCATTAAACAAGAACTTTAAGTATTGATTATCAAAGTGAACCTTTTTCTTCACTAATATTTCTTGTATGTTGTCATGCATAAGTAATTAAGTCAAAGAGAAAAAAAGTACTCTATAATATTGGCGTACATAGATAGGTAATAGGTATATTTAACAGAATAATAGTCACTTGAAAATGTAAACAATTTTGTGACGATCTTCAATATTTGTAGACGATTTTGGTCTTTTTTGTTCAATATAAAATGATGTAAAAACCAGTACATTTTTTTAGTAATGATGATAAATAAAATTCCTTGAAAGTTCTATTCATTATTTGGTTATCTCTGATCCTAATATTCATGGACTTCACTCCAAAATATAAGAAAAACCTTATGAATGATTTTTTTTAAAAACGTCGCCCCACACTAGGATTTTCTCCTGTGTCGTGGGTGCACTTACAAACATAGAATATCACAAGCACATACGCCCAGACCGGAACAAACATCTGTAGGCCATACATAACATCTGTCCCGAGCGGGAATCGACCCCGCGACCCGTTGCGCAGTAGGCGATCACTCGACCTCTGCGCTAACCGTGTCGATTGTTTTATGATATTCGAAAACCTGTTTCGTCATCTAAATGTTCACCAATAACTACAACCGAACAACTCTCTCATAAGTAATTTCTACGTAGCGGTGATGAGTCAGGGCATGTCTCTTCAAACATTTTTATTTCAAAAGTTAATTTAAATGAAGTATGATAAAACGAGACAGCTGTTAGTTGGTTTAACCGCGGAATATTAATAATATGTCATTTTTAATTTTATTTCACAAGCGTCGCTGGTTGATGAGATCGTATGACCTAACTGGAGTTATGTAATGTGCGTATAAGCGCAATCTCCCAAGAAGGCTAATCCATCTTTCCGTATTTTATTGCTATTTTCTTGACGTTGTTATTAACCAGCTGATGAATTGGCTTTGTCCAACGATTAATCTTACAATCCAATATTGCAGGATTCATCGTTGACCATCCTTGTGGTTTTATGTATATGGTCAGCACCTAACGTGGTCTATCAGTTTTGAAAGTCCTCGCATAGTCAAAATATCATTGAGGTTAGTAACTGTTAATAAAATCAAAACACTTAATACGTCACTCACTAGTTTTTTGCTGTGTATTTTTTTACATACGACAGGGAAGCTCTTGGCTTTCATCTCACCTGATGGTAAGTGATGATAAGGCCGAAGGTGGAAGCGAGCTTCACCTGGACTCGTCAATAACTGAGGAACTGCCTATCTTACCTCTAGGTGACGGAACACAACAATGCAATAAACATTGTTATTATGGCGACAAACTTAGTTAAGATGGCGGTAGCTAGTCAGTTGTAAATAAGTTTTTCTCATAACTGTGGCTCTTTTAAATTAATAAATAGACGAATCAGCAACGCTTTAATGTACAAAGCTATACATGTCTCCATAAAAAGCCTCTATAAAAAAACTGCGCCTATTCGGAAATTGGGTGAGCCTTCACGAAACGAACAGAAAAGAAACTCGGAGGGTCTAATATTCTGTCTCCTCTATTCACCATTTATAGGGTTGAGTTTCAATGCTCAAGTATATACTCGTATATAAAAATCTCGTATCGACATTTATTCGTCCGGGATAAACTCGCAACTACTAAACCAATTTTTAATGTAATTTGACTCACTGTATGTAATTTGGTCGAACTTAAAAGATAGAATAGTTTTTATCACGATTATTGACCTAAATATTTCTCCACTAGGATTTTAGTATAACATTGATCTGACATAGTAAAGCTCATACTACAACTACTGAGCTACAGCAACGCGTTCATATAGTAAGAGTAAAAAGTACCAAAGATTATTTCAGCATATGACTTACTAGCTGTGCCAGCGAACTACGTTTCGCCGTATATTTTTTACCCGTTTTTGCAACATTTGTCATTGATGCTCAGCTCCTATTGGTCGTAGCGTGATGTCATATAGCCTAAAGCCTTCCTCGATAAATGGACTATCCAACACAAAAATATTTTTTCAATTTGAATCAGTAGTTCCTGAGATTAGCGCGTTCAAGCAAACAAACAAACAAACTCTTCAGCTTTATAATATTAGTATAGATTTACAATGACACTAAACTACACGTGCGTGTGTATAATTTGGCAAATTTGAAACTGCACATGTGAATTTGTCAAAGTTATTCCATTGTTTTTAAATATGCCGCCATAAACACGTAGGGGCACGAAGTCATCAGCTCGATCGAGATAAGGCTCTCAAGAGACTATCATTATGCTATAACTCTGGTCATAGGCCATGGATACAATGAAGTATTAATAGGAATAATAATTTATGTGGCGGTCGCAAATGTCTTGTATACTTTCTACTATTGCATATTTTGATAATGATAGTGGTCAACTTAAATGGACCGTCTAGTGTGGTCAAAAGAGTAAAGAACTGTGTAGAGTAATAATCCTGCTATTATGTGAAAGTATGGTTATTTCGTTAACCATCACACAAAAGCAGTAGATTGGATTTGGTGTTTTTGGTGTACAGATCAAACTTTATGGCACTCTGAACACGAAAAACAGTTTTCAGATTTTTTCCTTATGAGGCAACACCAAGGTCGAGAGAATTCAAAAATATGTATTTGTAAAATGTATCGCTGTCGCGCTGTGTGTCCGAACAACTGAACTGAGCGCGATAGGGACAACTGCAACACGGACCGAAAATACCTATGAAAAGTGTTCCGTAGTCCACTGTTTTCTTCGCGAAAAATTGACTGATTTAATTACTTTTTGCGTTAAAATTTAAGGCAAGGCTTTGGCTATGTTTCTATGTTTTGCTTTTTCATTAATCTTGTTCTAATTTTTGCTGGACGTTTGAATACCAACAGCAGAAAATTAGGTCGATTTTTTAGGTTTTTCTCTCTCTCTCTTCTAATAATTAACTTAATAAAAAAAGGAAAACATAGGAACATGCTTATAGTGGCTATTGATTTTATTGGAGCAAATAGAGCAACTAGTGCCATTATCCAGAAAGGAAACAGGGGACTACGTTTGTATGTGAAAAACGACCCGTACGATTCCCCCTTAAGGCGCATGTAAGGTCAAACATAAAAAATCACTGCAGAAAAAACCGGTTCTCTTCATAAATATTGAATAAAAAAATCTTTAAAAAAGATATGTTATTACTCAACGCATTCTTTAGAGGATGGTCTTTTTAATTTTTTGATAAATTAATTAAAACTTGGTTAAAATGTGACCCAAACATGCCTCGATTTTAAAACCTTAAACCTAATCGCGTCGTAAATATTAGGTTAAATCGTATACTTTCGATTTCAATAAATAAAGTTAACAATATTCTAGGGGATGGTCTTTTTAGATTTTTCTTATTCGCCTTAATAAATTTTTTATTGAAATAATTCATCTTACGCGTAAAGGTTTGCTTAAATATTCCCCTCACCCTCACTCACTCACTCCTATGTAATCAGTGCGGGACGATCGACGCAAGGTCATTGGGATCACTATGCGCCTTAACATGTGCTATAAAACTCTGATTCGTGCAAATTTTGCGAAAATATCGTGTTGACTTACAAGTAAGTATGACTTCTTTACAGCTGAAAGAAACCGCCCGAGTATTTGATATAAATTTCTGTTTGATATCTTCCCTATGAAAGTTCCTGACAGACAGACTGACAGACGGGCAACAAAGTGATCCTATAAAGATTCCGTTTTTTCCTTTTGAGGTACTGAACCATAATTGAACCCTGTTTTGTTTAAAAATAATCCTTTATTTCAAAACTAATTTTTACAGTTTCTTGTCGAGTTTTCCCTTTAAGTAGTCTAAGGCACTTGTATTGCAAATAACTCGCTACTTTCCTTATGGCAACTAAACTAAGGCGAACTTAATTTTGACTAAAACTTAAAAATAATTGTAAAACAAAACAAAAGTACCAACAATTCTAGCGGCATTATAGGCAAAGTTAACGCGAGCGTGAGATTAGATGTATATACGTGCGTAAGATGAGGGTATGAGTGTGTGTGTGTGTGTATGTGTGTGCGTGTGTATGTGTGTGTGTGTGTGTGCGTGTGTGTGTATGTATGTGTGTGTGTGTGAGGGCGTGTGCATGTGCGTATGTGCGCGTCTAGAATACTATTTAACTACCTAATTCTTATAAAAAGATTTTCAACTTCTTCATAACTAAGTGATTCCAATCATTTAGTTAAGGTTTTTTGCAGTTGTAGGATAACATTGGGTATATTTTAAGTATTTTATTTATTTTATTGAACAGAAAGACGGACTGATCTATATATTGCCTTTTGGCGAGCGCTGTATGAGAAGCAGTGACGGAAGCAACAATATCCTTCCTTCTTTTATAACTCATGTCAATATAAGGCAGAGATTTGTGACAGGTAAAGATAAGATTGAGAACGTAAAGTTTCCTAACTGTAAGTAGACCGCTTATTATGTATAGTGTATCAGTAGGAAATCGGCAATGTGTAGAATAAATGACTTTAATAAGCGATCTCTGAGCTCTTTCCAATTCCAGAAAGTGTGTTTTGTCAGCTCCACCCCAGATCGACATACAGTAGGTGTGTACCGATTGAGCTAAATGTTTTATTCTTGTTCATTTGAGAATATTTACTGTAGTAGGTTTGAAACTTTTTCATGTTACAGTTGGACAAAGGTTTATTAATGAATTCAACGATTTTTCACACATGCCACAAAATCGAGAGGTCTTCGTACATTTTATCAGCTCACTTACAAATTCAATATCTGCTATCACCTATCAGTGAGACAGAAAGTACTTAAATCAGATATGATTTTATACACAGATATTTTTTTCAATAAACGAAACTATACGAATTTTGCGTAAGTATATACAGCTAACAGCCGACTTTTTCATTTGAACTAAAAAAAACCGGCATACGGCATAAGGGCGGACTTAAGGTCAATAAGCGACTTTTGTCATGTGAACGTATGGTAAATCAAAGAAAACAACATTTACCGTTTTTTTAATTAATCAGTCCCATTAAGTAAGCGACCTTAACCGATTTTGTTTATTTTATAATTACATTGAGATACGTGCATTACATGGCTGAATACATTTGAATATATTAGTATTACTTGATTTGCGTATGCATAGTGCGGGTCACGAAATTTAGCTGGCAATTGAATACTTTGATGGCCCCGTTCATGGTTCACGCTGGCTCACACAAGAGGGCGAAGGCGAAGGTTCGATTCCCGGTTAGCTAATGAGTCTCTGCTGTAGTCTGCTGATTATGCGATCCATAAATAATGGAAATATGTGTAAATATAATAGAAGTTTAAGTTGATTGTATTACTTTAAAGCGTTTAATTGAATCTTGAAATCTTAGTCATTCACCTGTATGATCCCTCTCCTTGTATTGGTTTCCTCAGCCCACATTGGTAGAGAATTTTCATGCCGACTCATCATCATAGCTTATATATGTCCCCACCGAGCGGCACGAGCCTACCCTAACTAGTTATGGCGATTAGGCCTTAGTCAAACCACGCTGGCCCAGTGCGGATTGGTTGACTTCGCATACACCTTTGAATTACTTCGCAGGTGTATGCAGGTTGCCTCACGATGTTTTCCTTCACCGTAGGAGCGTCAGATAAATGTACATATAAAATTCATGAAACGAAAAACACATTGGTACATGGCAGGATTGATCGCGGGCCTCCCGATTCTACTCGGAGCACAGTCCAGTACAGAGGCCACAACGCCACCGACGCTCTATTAATGCGGCTACCTGACGTCATTTGTTTGTAATCAGTAGAGAATTTTGAAGCGGACCATCTGACGTCTTTTGTCTCTTTCCGCTGTAGATATCAGAGCGTCGTAAATGGCGGTGTCGACTAGTGTCGAGAATGTTGAATCTGTATTATTGTAATGGCAGCTGTTATATCGCCTCCCAGATAAGACAAAATAACGCTGGACAAGGTAAAATCGACACATTAAGGCGCATAGTGGTCCTAATGACCTTGCTCGATCGTCCCGCACTGATTACATAGGAGTGAGTGAGTAAGATGAGGAGAATATTTAAGCAAACCTTTAAGCGTAAGATGAATTATTACAATTAAAAATTAATAAAGAACCATCGCTAGGATATTGTTTGCTTTATTTATTGAAATCGAAAGTATATAATTTAACCTAATATTTACGACGCGATTAGGTTTAAAGTTTTAAAATCGAGGCATGTTTGGGTCACATTTTAATCAAGTTTTCATTAATTTATCAAAAAATTAAAAAGGCCACCCTCCCAAAGAATACGTTGATTAGTAAAATATCTTTTTGAAAGATTTTTTATTCAATATTTATGAAGAGAACCGGTTTTTTCTGCAGTGATTTTTTATAATTGACCCTACTATGCGCCTTAAAGTTATCTTATTGATAATATGTTTAGCGCAATTCAAAATATCTGACAACTTTTTACCTAATCAGCTGGGAACTACCCACTTCGACTTGTCAATAGAAACAAATAAATACCTTACTCTCATACGGCAACATGCATAGCATTCACTGAATATGATCAATACTAATGAGCGTTTTTCCACTACAGCGGCATATCTGTTGGCGAAGCAAAATCATCTATACTATACTATCTATACTATATAAAGCTGAAGAGTATGTTTGTTTGTTTGAACGCGCTAATCTCAGGAACTACTGGTTCGAATTGAAAAATTCTTTTTGTGTTGGATAGTCCATTTATCGAGGAAGGCTTTAGGCTATATAACATCACGATGTTGTTATTTTCGGACATCCACGCTAACGAAGTCGCGGGCACAGCTAGTATGAAATATATTGGCATGGCATTTTTTTTGCCGGAGTCGTATCGTTAAGAAGAAGAAGAACCGCCCAGTGTGATTGAACAATCTTCTTGCATTTGCTATTTGTTTGCAATTGATATTTTAAAAAATGTAGGTAGGTAAAACATACGACCCGGAATTCCTAAAAGCAAGAGTGAGAGACTCTTTCTGTCTACGCGAGATATATCATAGACCTCATACTATTTTTCATCAGTGATATATGAGGTAATCGCTGAACAGACCCGGCTAAATCCCGTATAGCTTTAATTGAATTAAAGAGTGTTGTGCAAGTTGCCCTTAATCTTTAAAATCTATTTGAAGTTTTTGAGATTTATAGGGGAAGCGATTTTAAAGTTTTGTCGTGATGATATAAAAAATGAATATCTTCCTAACCTCAAAAATCGCAGGCGCAGCTAATAAGACAATCAAAAAATAAAAATCATTAATTTACAAACCATCATATTTCACAGACTTGTCGAGTTGTGTGTCAAAATTAAAAGTGTGTCATTGGTTTACCAGTAAAAGCTCATTTATTATATCACAACAACATAATAAAATCAACAAAACACAGTGAAGTGAATGAGAGTATGTAATATAACATAGCAGAAGATTAAGAGCGTCGGTGGCGCTTTGGCCTCGGCACTGGACTGTGCTCCGAGTAGAATCGGGAAGCCTGCGATCGAACCTGCCATGTACCAATTTGTTTTTCGTTTCACGAATTTCATATGAACATTTATCTGACGCTCCTACGGTGAAGAAAAACATCGTGAGGATACCTGCATAAGTGCATACACCTGCAAAGTAATTCAAAGGTGTATGTGAAGTCAACCAATCCGCACTGGGCCAGCGTGGTTTGACTAAGGCCTAATCGCCCTAACTAGTTAGGGTAGGCTCGTGCCCCTCGGTGGGGACGTATATGAGCTGTGATGATGATTTAATAATTACGCTTTAAATAGATAGGGAGCCGAAAATCCTCGAAGAAAAATTTAGTCAAAAAAGTTGATATATAGTTTGAACGAATTATAAAAACAGGGTTATATTGGGAACAATGTGTACATAATACTTTCTTCTATTACACGAGTACTACACATTTAAATAAAACTAAACTTTTGGGATTTACTCGCGTATATGTGGCTTAAAACATGTTAATTATTTAGCCCGATGATTCGATCGCTTTGCAGCATTCGTGGTCACGGGATGACTAAAGCTAGTGGATGTCATAGAGTAACATCAGATTTATTATATTACTACCGTCATCTCATATCTATCTACATATATAAAAGGAGAAGTTCCCATCTATAGACGCACGCACAGCCGTAACCGCTAATGGTAGAAACGTGAAATTTGGAAAGTTGTATTAATTTACAATGCGGACGCACACAAGAAGGGATTTTAAAAAATTTGAATCCTGAAGGGATGAAATAGTGGTTGCAAGTTTGTATGGAAAAATCTTATAATTAGCAGTGATTTTGATAAAACTTGAGATTAATGCTCCTAAAAAATTTCATTGAACACTGGCGTCCACGTGGCGGTGGCGCGTGCCACGGCTTCGGAAATGTTTATGTGTGCGTTAGTATCGCCATAGATGAAAAACAGAAACAGCGATATATCATGTCACTTTGGAGTGAAAGTAAAAACGATATACATTACTTATGACAAATGTGTGAGTAAAATTATGTTAAGTCTGCTTCCCTTTATACGTCTGTGTAAAATACAAACGAAGATTACTGCCAGATTGTTAACTATGTCACGAAGTATCGAGTTGAATCGATACCAGTTTGAAAGTACATCGCGCTGAATATTATCCTAATTATGTAACAGTCGCATAACGGCTGGCGCACTTCCTAGGATGAGTGGAAGCTTAATGTCATGCCTTTCTATTAGATTTCAATTAATACTACTGATTCGTTAGTTTCTCAAGTGTCTTTATAAGTATTGATTTATGACGATTTATAATATGTTATAAAAAAGTAAAAAAAAAACTGGTGCTAGGGTTCAAACATATTCCTCAGCGATGGTTTTAATTGTTAATGCAACATTGTGTGTTTTCTACCAGTCTGCGGTCAAAATTTTGTATTCGTCGCGTGCGTTATTGACCTCTTGTCTAGACGTGAGTTTCTTTTTTTTTATAGCTAGGGTGACAGGCTTGCAGGTATGCACCCCACTTGATGTTTCGTAGAACGCTCAGCGCCCTATATCAATTTCTTTTCACGAGCTGTGAAATCTTAAGTATACTGTGACACGTTTATTATAGTGCCGGTCACACACTCTCTAGAAAGCAAGAACTGCTCCTTTAGATAAAAGCTACATGCTTATTTTTCCGTAGTCGTTCCGCCGAAAAAATTTATGGAAATGACATTAGCCTGTGCTAACTTCACGCTATTTTTTCCACAGCTAATGTCATCTCCATAAATTTCTTCTGAGGAACGATAGCGGCAAAATGAGCGTATGGCTTTTGTCTAATGACTTTGATCGACTCGCCACGTTATTTAGCGATGTCATATGTCAATCCTATACATTTTGTTCTTTTCGAATTTCGTTATCGTTTTTGAATTGTCACTTTGTCTAGGCCCCCTTGTGACATTAGAGCTAGAGTCGGGAATCTGGATGGCTAGCACTTGTGCATAAATCTCTCGTTACGTCTTGTGCAAGGGATTACACAAGGGCTCGATACAATTTAAGGCTGACTCACACATATCAGTGAAGTCACTATTCTAGTACTGTACCGCTACCGTGATAATAATTAGTTTATAAATTCTCTATGTACGTCACTCGGAGCCCTCTGTCGTCACGGACACTGACAGGTGTGGTTATGCCTTAGAGCAAAGGGTTACGCTCATAGAGTGTGTATGAAATATAGACTAAGGGCCGATTTTTCAATCTTCAGATAACATTTAAATGTAGAATAAATATGGCGGTTTGACAGATTTTCTATATAAAAGCTGTCAAACTGTCATATTTATTCCGCAGATAAAAATTATCTGACTATTGAAAAATCGGCCCTTAGAATATATACTGGCGTATAGACCAACTGACAGTGCGAGCGATAATGTATAGTCTAATGAAGTTTTAAAGAGCTTGAAAGAGACAGTGCATTTAGATATTTTGTAAAAGATTTTGAATGACAGATTAGCCGTAGATTAGCCACATTGGATATTGGAATTCAGAAACATAATATTGGAATTGACAAATCAAAATTGATCACATTTTAATGACCTGTCACTACGTCTATATTCTAAGTCTATGGTATAATAGAATAATCATGACAGTGGCGGTACTGAGCTGTGACTTCACTGATGATCGTATGAATCAGTCTTTACTTGCCTATGGGCGCAGTCGTGTGTGTTGATGGTTGGTCAGCAATCGTTTAGCTTGCGCTTAGTATGCCTCGTGCGAGGGCCTAAAAAAAGATGCCGAGGCCTGGACTGATGATAATAGTAATACATATACTAGGTGCTGCTCTAAAACCCATGGGGTGATAGAATGACTTTTTTGCGAAAGACCATACATCGCGCAATGAACTTCGCAATTATGGAGAACATCCCACTTTTTGCCGCACTCAGAGAAGTTAGATTAATTGACTTCATTATTAAGTGACTTGTCGTCTTATTCTAATATTAATAATAAGAAAGAAATAGTCTTACCTTTATAAAGTACCTATAGTTTGCTAGTCTCTAAGAGCAGCAGTTGCATATAAAAAAGTTTTCAGTGAATACAGGCCGCCATGTGATGGTATTAAAAGTGTTCTCATAGAAGGTCATTACGTCCATTGATAGTTTAGAACACCGGTAATTTGTTGAAGGGTTAATAAAATTAATTAGCAGTTATTACGACAGATGACAAAGGTCGCAGCCGAAGGTCGCATTGCAAAATCGTCAACGATCTTAAGGTAATTAAATTAAAATATTTGTATTGTCTACGACCGTTTCACCCGAGCATGCCTTGACTCAGTTTGGTTTGAAAGCGTCAAAAACTAAAATTTGCGTCCCGGGCCTTATCTCACTATTTAAGAACGTTTCACCCTAAACCAAGAGATGCATTTTTAAAACGATATAATTCAAATTCGCATTCGTAGTCGTAAGATTCGCATACGAATCCAAATTCACTATTTTTTGAATATGCGTTCCGTGAATTCTAGAACGAGTGGTCCCACCCACTCGTTTTGGATTTCTACTTGTAGTATATACGCAACGTATATACGTTCCGATTTACATGCGTGTAACGGTTTCTAATATAAATTTGTTTTTAATGACGATACTGAATTCGGGTGATTCAAAAATCCTTGAAAATTGTGAACAGTTAAAAATAATTTCGCACGTGATTTGTATCCGTGTTCGAATTCGAAACTCATTTCTAATGATTCGAAAATACGTCTCCAAATCGTTACCGTCCCTATATGTGTTGACATCTGACAGCTGTCAAGGTGTTGTCAAAGTGTGATGGAAACGGAAACGTTTCTGATTTGGTTAAAACCGTGCGTTTATAAAGTGCGTTGCGTTTCAATGAATAAAACAGCAAAAAGTTAGCTTCATAATAACATTTTTTTTTTCAAAAAATAAAAACCGACTTTAAAAACAATTAAAAGCTAAAAATAAATTAAGAATACAGATAACATCACATTTTTATTTCGAATTTGATGCCAAAATTCAAGATTTTCCAGATCATCGTTTGGCACCGACTTCAATATAGAAATGTGACGCCTGTATTCTTATATTATTTTTAACATTTAAGTGTTGTTAAAGTTGTATTTTTTACCTTTATCTTTAAAAACATGAAACACGTTAGACGTACCTATAAAATTTAAGGGTCCCGTAGTAAAGGGTAAGGATAATTTCCCTCGATTTTCCATGGACCCCATCATCAGATCCTGACTTTGGTGACAATGGCACCACCTCAGTATACTCTAATACTCTCGAATACAAAAAGAATTTTGAAAATCGGTCCACAATTGACGGAGCAATCGCGCAACATACACACAAAAATGCATACGCATCGAATTGAGAACCTCCTCCTTTTTTGAAGTCGGTTAAAAATATCAACAAATTACGTTTGTGAGGGTACCTCTTATCTCACCTATTTCTGCCGCTAAGCAGCGGTACTTGCATCGCCGTATTCCGGCTTGAAGGGTAAGACAGGCATAGAAATTACTGCGTACTGTGACTTGACATCTTATGTCACAAGTTGGCATCCTTGTAGGGGTTGTATATTTGCAAATGTTACAGGGCTTCTGGCCAATTTCACCAACCGTATCTTAGCTGAGGAAACTCCTAAGGAGTATGCTGTCACTTTTTGCCTTTAATGAAAAGAATGTGACAGCATGCCACCTTTTTTTTAACCTAGTAAAATATTTTTAATCTACCGCAGACGGAATGGGGTCCGCCTGCGGTTACGTGAGACTCGCCTCGCCAATCGAGATATAGTCACAAAAATACTGGGGGATTCTGTCCAATGGCATTCTCGACACACAAAGGGTACTCTTCGCAATCGCTTTGTGTATCGAGGACAGCATGTCACCTAAGAGTATACGAGTACACTTACCATCAGATGGGTCTGCTCGTTTGCCAACTTTGTGGTATAAAAATATACATTGATTGAAAATGTCACATGAATGTCTGTATTAGAATCATATAAAGGAGCTGACCGTATGCAACTTTGTTTGCATTATAACTAACTTTAACCGTAGGAAAACTTTTCCCGTCAGTTTTCCCGTAGGAAAATTTCCCTATCTCGTTCCCCTGGTCTCGAACTATCCGTATACCAACTTTCATCAAAATCGTATCGTTTCGGTAGCTTCGAAGTCTATTCAATACAAACAAACAAACAATCAAATCTTTCCTCTTTATAATATTAGTATAGATTAATATATGAGACCATCTCATGTCATTCCCATGCACTTATTTTCACATTAGTGGGACGTGATTACGTCTGGAAAGTTTGTTGTGTAGAAAAATACTCCGAAGCCACTGAATGTGGTTATGTTATGAATTTTGCCATCTTGTTCGTGCAATGCTCATTAATATTAAAATGGTGTATTTGTGTGCGTTTGAATATTTCTTACTAAATCACACGGAAACTGAACGGCACATTAGAGGGTCTGGCAAAGAACAGCAATATGTGATTTGAAATTAATAAGCCGCGTGACTATATCTTTTACAGTCTTGTATTAATATTTTATGCTTATTATGTTGTTCATTACGTTAAGCTTTTATGCTTGTAAAAGTCGACCAAGGTTCCAAGGGCGTAAGTACCTAGTACCTAACTACTTTTACATTTGGTTGGCAATAAGAATTTGAATTGAATTGAATATTTTCCATACGTTGAAATGTTATGCATTTTAATGTAATGAATGCAAACGTGAGTTCGACGAGGCTCTTCGAGGGTTTTTCATCTGGAGATTATCTTTATATCCAGGAAGATGTCGTTAAAATTCCGTAGCCGACCGGGATATCTCGAAGTGGTCCGGAGAATTGAGTATTCCCAGTGACTAGATCGCACGGATAATGGATAAGATGGACGTCTATGTTCTGCACTATGCGCTATCTACACTATTCTGTTCCATACACTTCCATACACACATAAACATGGCAGGCACGGTGCGCAACAGTATTCCAACTTGTAAAAAACCATAGAGGACCTATGGATGAAGCTAAGACAATCTCGTGTATCGTTGAGTACTATAGGGTGGTTTGTACATGTTATGCGTGTGCGTATAAATTACCTACTTTACCGATCTAAAAGAGATTTATTCATTAAACAGTTTATCGCCGAGCCGGTTGTAATACCCAAAAAACACAAAAAAGTCAAAAACTAATATAAAAATACATACAACATTACATTTTACATTTTGATATCGGAGCAGATGTTCGATGATCATGACTTCAAATTTGGCACCGACTTCAAAATAAAAAATGTATTGTTGTTTGTGTTTTTTAATTGTTTTGTGTTTTTCAAGACGGTTTTTATTTTTGTTAAATATTGTTTTCATCTTTTTAGTGAAATTAAAACCAGCTCACCGAAGTATCTTGAAAGAATACAACTGAGGATTAATACGTACCTATTTTATTTAAAAACACTAACATATAACTTCTAAAAGTCAAGGATCCTTTAATTATCAGTATAGCTCATGACTACCAGATGTGTATACCTGAAAAAAACATAAAGCATGTTGGACGTGCCTATAAAATTTAGAATTTTTCTGGGATCCTATCACCAGATCCTGACTTTGGTGACAATTGAACCAATTGGGAAGTAGGGTATACTTCATTTCAAACAAAAAAGGATAAGTACTCCAAATCAGTTACTAAATGACAGAGTTATGAGGTAACCAACATAAAAAGCATGCAGTCGAATTGATAACCTTCTCCTTTTGTGAAGTCGGTTAAAAAATACGCCGTGTGAAATGGCTTTATTGTTCAGATGTAGGGACCGAAAATAATGTATGGGAGATGATAATCATTATCTTGTGATAATTTTTATTTCTTCAGTTGCAATTTATCTCTTACTTTCCGAACAACGAATCGATTATGCGAAGCTGGTCCCAAATTGGTGTGCAGAAATGATTTACAATTGCTCATCGCATTTGGAGTCCATCGAAGGATTCGCCAAAGGCATTCTGAAGAAACATTGGCCATTTAAAATGATTTATTTGATGTCATGAAATATACATGACCGAGTTACGTCATCGGACATCGACCTATGCATCAGTTGCAGCGTTAAAACTACACTCTCCTGGTGGTTTTACACTGGTATCGCATGATTCTGACAATATTTTGGAAAATATGTTAGGTACTAAAGACACGAATCTAAATAAATTACGCAATAGTACATTGTTACCCCAGGGGTGAAAGTGACTTACTTAGTCCCGAGACGGTGTTTGGCGCCCGAGCGTAGCGAGGGCACCAATAGTTCGAGGGACTAAATAAGTCTTTAACCCGAGGTAAACACTGTGCTTAATTCATTACGAATACGAGCAAAGTAAAAAAAAACAATGAATTAGCTAAAGAAAAAACGTGTAAATTTTATTTTACATAAATCAACAACTTCTGCTTTAGCCCGCTTTCTCTTATAAAATCAGGCGTTAACTCCATACCTGAATCAGATGAACTCATTGTGTTAATTATTAACACAATGTTATACAAAAATAATTAACAGTTAATACAAATCTCCGCTATACGGAAGTATTGACAAAACTCTACAAATGGAAAAAACAAATGAAGATCGCATTGCCGCTTTCCCGCTTAATTTGTTTTTTTTTTTCTGTGGCCGGCCAGCTATTCAGCCATAATTTTGTAATTTTCATAATTTAAAAAATGGTAAATATTTTGCCCAAATCTATGTTATTTTAAAGACATAGTGGAAAATTAATTATAATAAAGTCATTTAAAAATATATTCTTTAAATTCTTAACATTATGTTATTTCAATTTTACACCGCGCTGTAATTGAGTGGCTGTATAGAAAGTCGGAACATGGTTCAATAAAAATGTGAAAAAAGAACTGGATTCTTTTTAAAATTTGACAGCAGCTGTCAGTTGAAAGTGATTCTCCCTAGGGCTGAAAAGTATTACTTTCAACCCGCTCCTCAGGAAACTTCAGACCAACTTTCAGAGTATGAGTAATGAAAAATAACAATTATCCACATAAGTAAGTATTATATTTTCTGTGACATAACAACTTTCACTTAATTGGAGTTCAACTGGCATTGGCATCGGTCGTCAATTGAAATTTATTATTAATATCTAATTGTGGCATATAGAGCTGCAGAAACTCAGATACAAAGAGAAAACCGAAATAATACACATTTTTAACGCTTAAGCGCTCCTAGAAGTCATATTCGGTAATGAAAAGTTGAATTGTTCGTTCGATACAGATATAGTTATCTAGTTAGATTCATATCTGTGCCCAATAAATTGACACATGCTTCTTCTTATACCGAAATTTACATGGATTTGCTACTTACTATTTATATCATTACTTGTATACAAGGTTAATTTTTATCACCCTGGAAAATTTAAGGGACGCTTCACGACATGGTATTAGAATGATTTAAATATTAATAAAAAATAACTCTCTTACTTAATTTTATATAAATTTTCAAAAAAATCCAAAAAATGCTGCATTAGTCGAGAGCATTTTTTTATTTTTTTTATTGTTTTATTTAATTTTTTTTATTTTTTATATACTAATGGATGTGACCTGAAGCGCCCCTGAAATTTTCCAGGGTGATAAAAAAATAACCGTGTATAATGTAATGTTTAACAGTAAAACGGTTAAGTAAAATTTTATTTGCAATAAATCCATATTAGTTAAGACCTACAGAAAAAAGAACAAACACTATTTTAGAATTTGTTAAATGATATATGGGCTTTTAATTTTGCTTGAGAATCGGTTACAGATAATTAATTGTTCTAGAATCTAGACTCTATTGTGTTGATCTACACAGCGTTTGCGGGGCTATGCGAGAAGCACAGTCCCTTCGAAATATTTCTAGTGGTATCTGAATTAAGGCGTTCACCATTCAGTTCCTTTCACAATTACGCAGCTGACTCGAGATCAACAAGATGCAGCAGAATTATGTCGGCCAATGGTTGACTGGGTTACACGCACATCTATGGGCGGACACGCACACTTTGTTTCGAGATTATTAATAGCAATCAAATCAAATATTACATAGGATATAAGATAGTTTTTAACCGACTTCAAAAAAGGAGGAGGTTATCAATGCGGTTGTATTTTTTTTTATGTTTGTTACCTCATAACTCCTTCATTTTTAAACCGATTTCCAAAATTCTTTTTGTATTCGATAGAGTATACTACAAGAGTGGTTTCATGGTCACCTAAGTTAGGATTTGATGATGGGATCCCATGGAAATTGAGGAAAACCCTAAAATTTTAAGGTGTGTCCAACGTGTTTTGTGTGTATGTTACGCCATTACTCCGCCAATTGTGGACCGATTTTCAAAATTCTTTTGTATTTGATAGATTATACTCCTGGGGTAGTTCCAAGGTCACCAAAGTCAGGATCTGATGATGGGATCCCATGAAAATGTATTAAATTAGGGTACCTTTCACTAAAAAGATTTTATTCATTAAAAAGTTAAAAATAAAAAATATTGTACAAAAAATAAAAACCGACTTCAAAAACACTGAAAAGTTAAAAATAATATAAAAATAGGTACAGACAACATCACACTTCTATATTGAAGTCGGTGACAAATTACACTTTCTAGGAGATCATCGTTTATTTATTGAGAAAAGTTGGCAAACAAGCAAACGACCCACCTTATGGTACGTGACTATAGTAGGAACAATATTATTGTAAGTCCTGCAAGATTCGTAAGTATTGTAAGTCCTATACGAACTATAGTGACATGAGATATCTAGTACGCAGTATCAGTAATTTGCTTGCCTCTTATATCTTAAACTGGAACAGCAATGCAAATGTTTAATTAATAATTACCAAAGTTAAAGATATTCGCAAAATTCACATTAATGTTATTAATGACGAGACAGTACTATTCAGTTATCTAGGAGTATTTAATTCAGCTCATTCAATTGGGCAAAGATATAGCATATACAGCATGAGCATTTGTTAACTGACTAGTTTTGGAATATCAAAAACTAGGAGATATAACTATCAAAACCAAACGGGAATCAAACATAGTCAAATTCCATAGTCAAACATAGTCAAAGCCTAGTCAAAAAAAATAATAATCGCAATTATAACATGTACATGTATAACATGGTCAATAAACTATTTTCTTTTTTCAATTTATTTTACTGCTACGAGTATAATTGATACAGGATGTTAAAGAACCTAGTTTTCAATTTATTTTACTGCTACGAGTATAATTGATACAGGATGTTAAAGAACGCAATCGGGGAATGGCTAACGCCGATCCCGATTGTGTCCCTACGGAGGTAGAAGTATCTGGAGGGGTTTGAGCCGAGTATGGGGTCTTCTACCCGAGTCCGGCATATCCTTGGGGTGGCCCCGTCAGTCGGCCCCTTGTCGAATCCGTAAGAAGGATTTCCCCACCTAAAAAAAAAAGGATGTTAAAGAACATTGTACACACGGTATATATCCAGTGTTTCAACTTATTGACTCTGTTGAGTCTGCAGGTCAGTGACATGACAAACGGTAATACATTTATCAAATATTTTTCCAACTTATATAATACTAGCTTTTGCCCGCGTCTTCGTCCGCGTGGAAAACCGTTTTTATTGATTCCCTTTACAAATTCCCCCCTCCCCTTTTTTTCACCCTTAAGGAATAATTTCAGGGATAAAAACTATTCTTTATCCTTCCCCACAACCCAAACTATCTCTTTACCAAATTTCATCTAAATCGGTTCAGCGGTTATTGATTCCAAACTTCCACTCCACCCACCTATTCCCCCCCTTAAGGGGAGATTTCTGCGATAAAATCTATCCTATGTCCCTTCCTGGGACTTAAACTATGTCTATAACAAATTTCATCTAAATCGGTTCAGTGGTTTTGGCGTGAAGGTGCGACAGACAGACAGACAGAGACACTTTCGCATTTATAATATTAAGTATGGATAAAAAGTGCTGTGTTACTTTTGTTGCTGTGTATTCTGTATGCAAGATGATCAAAATTACGGAAAACGGGTGAAGGCGTTAATGAATGGTAGGAAGTATTAAAAGTAAACATTGTAGGTGTCAATATTATCTGTAGTAGTGGACTTTATGATTAACAAAGCTTTTTCGGTGAACTTATAAGTATCCTTCTTGACAGATGCCAGAACTAAATAACAATCGGCAAGTTTACAGTAATTTTCCATACAAAATTATCATTATTACTTTACATTATTTTTCATTACTCATACTCGGAAAGTAGGTCTGAAGTTACCCGAGGAGCGGGTTTGAAAGTAATACTTTTCAGCCCTAGGGAGAATCGCTTTCAACTGACAGCTGTCAAATTATATTAAAAAAAACTAGTGCTATGGTGACATTTCTATAGTTCAACTACGTTGCAAAGAGGCTCAAAATAACGGGCAACATTGAAGGCGATTGAGAGCATGGAGCCCATGCGCTGCCCCCTGTCTGAACACGATCGCTTAGATCGGAAAGGCGTTGCGTGTGAACAACACTTAAGGCGCATAGTGCTCCCAATGACCTTGCGTCGATCGTCCCGCACTGATTACGTAGGAGTGAGTGAGTAAGAGTGAGGGGAATATTTAAGCAAACCTTTACGCGTAAGATGAATTATTCCATTAAAAAATTAATAAAGGCAAATAAGAAAAATCTAAAAAGTCCATCCTCTAGGATATTGTTTACTTTATTTATTGAAATCGAAAGTATATGATTTAACCTAATATTTACGAAGCGATTCGGTTTAAAGTTTTAAAATCGAGGCATGTTTGGGTCGCATTTTAAGCAAGTTTTAATTAATTTATCAAAAAATTAAAAAAACCATGCCCTAAAGAATGCGTTGAATAATAACATATCTTTTTTAAAGATTTTTTTATTCAATATTCATGAAGAGAACCGGTTTTTTATGCAGTGATGTTTTTATGATTGACCCTACTATGCGCCTTAACGCACTTAACTGCAAAACATTTAAAAATGAGGCTTTCAGTGTAAATGCGCCTCCAGACTCTCGCCGAGAACACCCAAGAAGCGTGAATGTGATCGGTTTTTCACTTTCTCGTTCTCGGGCCTGTTTTCCGATCGATGTCGGTTTTTTTGCCCGCTTCAAAGGGTTTCTCGGGCGAGAAAAGAGAACACTATTACATTCTCGTTTGTTCTCAGTGCGATGTTATCTCGTGCAAGTTTTTCTATAAAGTACTTTGTAAAAAACCACCATTGTCTGGGTCTGTTTTTCTTAATATTATTTTTAACTTTGGTGTTAACGAGATTATAATGTGCTAACGCACACAATACCAGGGCAGTAGCACTGTCGTCTATTTGATAACGACCGAGAATGTAAATGAGAAGGATACCTTCTTGGTTCTCGCACAATTTCTCGGCGAGACTTCTTGCGTGACTCTGTAGGCGGAAAACGAAGCGGAGATTACCGCCGTATTCCATGTTCGAATATTAATTCAACATTAACTCAACAACAACGATTTTTATTTGAAAACCGATGGGGTTAGTTCCTGATCCTAAACAAGCCCTGTATAGTTGGCGCAGGGGTTTTGGGGAAGGTTTGGGTATCGGTAATAAGACGGCATACTTCTGTAGGCGATCTTGTTAGTGTTCGTATTGGACGTATCCTTTGATTATATACTTGTTAAGTCAAGTATACAAGTTTATTTTTTTATCACAAAAAATTATGTGCTTGTTCAGACAAGCAAACTGAACAACTTTCACTATGGGACCAACTTTGAAATCACAAAAAAAAATATCAGCTGTCCCATACAAATGTTCAACATTTACTGAACCTAGATGTATGGAACAGCTGATTTGTATAATCAAAGGATTTACCTAAATAACAAAATCACCAAATCATTGAGGGCCAAATTAATTACATCAATTTACGCTTAAACTTATGAATACTAGTGCTCTAAGCTTTAACTCTATCGAACTAATTTTCCTTTTAAACTCAATTAAATTTTTATATCGCGAAAATAAAGACTATTTCAGATGCACATCTAAGTGAGCGTAAAAATATTTTTGCCTGCAGTAAAACTATGGGTGACGGGTCATTCATCGAGAGAACACGACAAATATTAGGAGATAGGTGTTTTTTATGTATATAATAAAAAAGATCTTAAGTAAATCTAGCTTACAGAACTGCTTAAGAACAAGGAATTATAAAAAAAAACCTGGTGTGTCAGATTATTAAGTACACTTATCTAGATATTTAGGTTAAAACATAATTGTCATCACATACGAGTATACGACCGATCTCAATATCCTGTCTCTGGATTTGTTTGACGTATATTTTATGGAGCTAATAATAATAATTATTATTTATTTGTTGCTTCAAGTTACAAAAACTCACTCACTAGTGTTTTGTACACGGCCGGTTCGTTTGGGGGGCGGAAAACTCTTCGCCCTTAACCGTAACCAAACTCCGGGTTCTACTTACGTCTAGGATACACGGAGCCAGAATCGCACGTTAGAACTACCTTAACCCAGGTAATAAACAAACAAACTCACTATAGCAAGTGTTCCATACAGCACCTGAACAGCAACGGAGAGAGGAGCGCTCCTATGTGGTGAAAGCCTAGCCATGGACCCTGAATATATTCTAGGAACACTTGCTCACAGCACAGTGGACGTGACAAACAACTACACATACACAGGGGCCCTATCAATATGCGACTAACTTCACGGGAGCGAATCTAGCTTGTGCCCTAGATTTCCGAACATCAGTGTTAGTTTTTAACGTAGGATATTATGTTAGTATTTTACATTATTAGGGTACTCCGTGTGAAATACAGCTGCGATTAATATACCTGCAATTCAGCCTACTTGCAATCATGACTACGATGCTGTTGGGGCTGCCCCACACCCGGCGCACCAGAGACGCACAGCGTTTCCGCATTAATGCATAGAGACAAACAATTTGAGCCTCCGCGAACATTCCCGACGCACTACAAAAGCGGGGCAGCCTCATTAGCACCTTGAAAGCGTTATTGAATTGTACACGGAGGTACTAGTATTATGTTATCTGTGACGGAGGGCGCTGTAAGCTCTCTGCGTATACCTGACCCACAGGCTGCACGTGTAAAAAGATGTACAATTTGCTCTAAATAATGTAATTTTGAAATTTCTCGAACAGCGTGCAAACCTGCGAGTGAACATATTCGCCCTAATTGACAACGCCCTTCTTTCTCTCTCAAAACCAGTTAGAAAGTGTCCGAGATATTTAATTTTGCGATATCTAATCAATGAAGTCCCATTGTGTAAAATTGGTGATACCTATTTTTTCGGGACATTTCCCTCCCGCCTCAAATGCCATGACTGAATGTATTACAATAATATAAGTATATAAATAATAATCTATATTATTATTATTTGTCCTTCGACCTGACCCTGACACCCGAGAGGCAGGGTCAGATCAATATTATTATTGCATACCATAATTTTTACACGGGTTCTTAGGTAGTGCTATTATTATAGCTTATGTCAAATACCTATCGCTAGTAAGGAAATCCACAGATATATAGCAAACTAGCCGTTAGCCAACAAAATAAACTAAATGCAGAACATAAGTTTCTTCTTTGAAGGCTTGCAACAAGGAAACAAGAAACTGTCGTTTATTTGGAAACGCAGTTATTTACGTAAACAAGATTTTAGCGCACACAAGAATTAGTCCCATTCGCGGTATTTCGTAACGCACAGAAGTAGATTATTATTGTAAGTAATTACGTAATTACCGCTGACTGCGCTTAAACAGAGCTTTGACAAAATTAATTTATAAATTAAGTTTCATCGTGTTACCAATAAATAATTTAATGGGATTGAACAGATGATACATAAGTTATTCCAAGTTTATACTTTCAATTTCTGAACAGATGTAGAGTCACCTTTTCTTTCCTTTTAGGTATTTTGCATGTGTTTTAATTGAGGTTTGGATTCAGATAATTTGATCGTGGGTTAATGGGGCTTAGAATAACGGCTCTGGGACGCAACCTTACAGAGCCAATTCTATCAATAAACCACTGCCGAATCGAAACTGAACCATTACTTCCGACCAATCAGAACGCTATATTATCACGTTATCCAACATTTGAACTACTGGAACCCATCTTAGGATGTACTCGCTCGACCTGTCTGTACAGCCCAAATTCATTACAGCAAAGCTGCTTCATCACTTAAGTCTGCTATTTGGGACTGCTATCTGGGATGCTTGTCGGTATTTTAAATTCGTTCTATGAAGCTTACAACTACCATGCTGCTTTCTATCGCCTTTTGACAGTTTGAACTTCTCTGACTCGGTTAGCTATCATGTTTGAGCACCGTAGGTTAGGATGCGCAGAATGCACATGTCAATTTCTTTTTAACTGACTTCGAAATAGCAGGAGTTTGAAATGTTCGATATATACAGATACACGGTCAGTTTTGTATCACCCTGGAAAATTTAAGGGACGCTTCAGAATGATTTAAATATAAATAAAAAAAAATAACTCACTTAATTGTCAAAAAAATCTAAAAAATGCTGCACTAGTTGAGAGCAGCATTTTTAGAGATTTTTTTATTTTTTTCGTATTTTTTATATTTTTTATATAATAATGGATGTGTCCTGAAGCGTCCCTAAAATTTTCCAGGGTGATAAAAAATAACCATGTATATTTTTTTTATGTATGTTCACCGATCACTCCGCCATTTGTGGACCGATTTTCAAAATTCTTCTTGTAATCGAAGGAGTGCACTCCCGAGGTGGTCCGATTGTCACCATGTCCTGATCTGATGTTGGAATCCCAGGAAAATCGAGGGAAATACATAGGCACGTCCAACGTGTTTCATGTTTTTGTTTGTTAAGGTATTCGGGTATTTGCATCTAGTAGTCATCATGTCATGTTACTGAGCTGATGATGGAAGGTTTCTGGAAGATAAGGAGCTTAGGAATAAATTCTTTCAATGCTGTTTAGAACGAAAGACGAAAGTTTTATTTTAAGTTATTCTGGTGTTTGCCGTGGATTAAATTCTAATACGCATGTATTAACTTAACTAAAAAGTTTGAATGAAAAATGTTAACAAAAAAATAAAACCAACTTCAAAAACACCAAAAACGCCATAAATAATATAAGAATACATACGGGGTGTGTTCTGAAGAACTGTTCGATATGATGCTAACGGCCACGTTTTACCATCGCACCGCTCGCCATCGGGAGGGAAACATTCTCACAGGACACGTATTTTTGAATCATTAGAAATGAATCTCGAATTCGAACACGAATACAAATCACATGCGAAATTATTTTTTACTATTTCCAATTTCAAAGATTTTTGAATCACTCGAATTCAGTATTGTCATTAAAAACAAATTCTACATTAGAAACCGTTTCACGCAGAAAAACTAAAATCCGGTACGCAATAACATGACAATAACTCATTAATATAAAAAACCAGCGATGAATCGCATGTAAAACGGAACGTTTATACGTTGCGCATATTCTACTAGTAGAAATGAAAAACGAGTGGGTAGGACCACTCGTTGCAGAATTCACGGAATGAATGTTCGAAAATAGCGAATTCGGAAATTCGTATGCGAATTTGAATTCTATTGTTTCAAAAATGCGTCTCCAGAACCTAGATGGTCGCGTACGGTACGGTTCACGAGACATTTTCTCCCGCGTACGCTCAGGTTGTGGAATGAGCTCCCTTATAGGGCTTTAAAAAAGGACTACAGCATGGAGTTCTTCAAAAAAGGCGTGAAGAGGTATTTATATTTAAGGTTGGCAACGCGCGTGTGATGCCACTGGTGTTGCAAGCGTCTATAGGCGGTGGTGATCACTTACCATCAGGTGACCCACATGCTTGTTTGCCACCTTTGTGGTATAAAAAAAATATTTTTTTGTTTTACTGTTTAATTGTGAAGTATGTAAGTATGAAACTATCCATTTTTACCAAGTAGGTAAAAATGGATAGACGATTAGAAAGCGGTGTCTCCCGGCACATGCATCATTATGCTTAAAAAGAGCCGCTATTTACAAAGAGTTTATGTAAAAATTATTTTTATAAAATAAACATATTATTATTATATTATTAAAAAGACTGTATCTAGTTTTATTTGTGCTCGTAGTGTACAATAACACTACGAGCACAAATAAAACTAGATACAGTCTGTGACCCGCATTTTCGATGATGATTTTCGACTTTGCCGCCACGTAGCGGTCTAAAGGTTGCTAACCACTGAACAACTAATCAGTCACGCTGACTCACAATTGTCATAAAGATTACTTTCGACTAAGCGCCGTAAAATCCTAGTAATGTTGACATAAATCAAATCCGATCGAGATAACAAAGCGTGGCAGAATTGACGAAATTATTTTATTTAAAATCATTTCCAGCTATTGACAACTAAAAGAACTGAGATTATCTTTGACCGTAGTCTTTTTGTACCTATATTTTTAATTTGTTTGGATTTTCAAATAGTTTCAAGATAAAAGCACGTTTCACATTAAACTGTTCGATTAATCCACTATAAAGCATATTAGTTGTCAAATTAACCTCCTTTGAATTTAATTTTAATAGGCTTCTTATTAAATATGTCAAGTTATGTTCTTTATTTACATCAAGGAAGCTCTTAAGAATCGCATCTGGTGATGATAAGGCCGATGGAAGCAAGTTTTCACTAGATTCCTAAATATAGGCGGGCGAGTAACAAAGGGATGCCCCATTGCCAATCATTGCCCCATTGCCAATCATTGCCCTATTGCTAACCAAACTAAGCAGAAAAGCTTTTGCGTCCAAGGGGAATCGAATCCCGGATCTTCAGAACTAAATGACAAAGCGAGCGGTAAATAAATTTTAAAAGAAATTCACGATGATATTTTAGAAACGTGATTTGTCGGATAAGATGCTGTTGAATTGAGTAGCGATAAAGAAATACAAATTAAATTTAGTGGCATATTGTAAGAAAAATACGCTTGAGGAACTTAAGCAATGCTTACTTTCTGCCTTAGGGCGCGGCCACACCAAGAGCTATCAACTACAAGCCAAATTTTGGTTAAGAAAGTTTACGTTGTAATTTGATTTTATGAGTGAGTGTGAGTAGATGATACTGACAAGTTCACAATAGCTGACAAGTTTTCTAGTCACACTAACTACAAGATACAGAGATTAGTTGTATTCAGTTCAGTTCAGATAGTTGTAACTTTGCCGCGTGCTACAGCTATTGAGGATCGGCAAGTATTAGCTAACAGGGACTCGTTTATTCTATAGACATGGCTGTATTTTCTTGCCCTTATTGGCATAAGGGAAACTTCTCTATGCCCGTATTATCTAAACTTTATTTGCATAAGTGCAACTCTATCTCCGTCGCTACGTAGCTCTGTGAGTATAGCTTATAGTTTACTAGCTTGCAGTTATTGAAATTTAAGAAATTCTATTCATTATTACAAATAATTCAACCTGTTATTTGTAATAATGAATAGAATTACACAATTACTATTAAACATAATTACTTTGGATTAATAACAAAATACCGATTAATGGCGCACTATCTATTGTATAGCTCATATTTTATAGCTTTTGGTATATCACGACCTCTATATATAATATTATAAATGCGAAAGTGTGTGTGTGTGTTTGTTTGTCCGTCTTTCACGGCAAAACGGAGCGACGAATTGAAGTGATTTTTTAAGGAGAGATAGTTGAATGGATGGAGAGTGACATAGGCTACTTTTTGTCTCTTTCAAACCCCCCACTTCCCTAAAATGGGGGGTGGAAGTTTGTATGGAGCATTCCACAATTTTCAAGGTAGAAAGCTAAAAATTGGTATGCGAACTATTTGTGACTAACAAAAAAATCGTGCATCATTTTTTTTTTCTGAAAATCTGCCCCCAACCCCTTAAAAGAGGGGGTGAAATTTTATATGGGACTTTTTGCAGTTTTCAAGGTAGGAAGCTAAAAATCGGTACACAGACTCTTTGTTACCAACGAAAAATACCTGCCTTATTTTTTTTTTTTAATATTCGGTGTTACCCCGAATTTAAGGCGAGCGAAGCCGCGGGCAAAAGCTAGTAGTACATAAAATTCTTCCTTGAGAGTAATAAAGTCATCTTTATCACACTGATCATAATTTTCTGTTTCATCAGCTAATAAAACTACGTGCGTGCAAAAAATATATACGAGTAAAAATCACATTTTCATAAAACACTTATGCACTTGAAGCGTTCGCGGGTCGTGACAATTATACTCTTGACAGCGATTAACAATATAATCTTTTTGCACACTAGAAAGTCGGTGCCTTGGCCGAATTATCCTTTGAGTTATATTTACACAGATAGCCGTGGCGACCCGGTGAAGGACTGGATTGCGAAATGGACGGCTTATAGCACTCATAATCGCGTTAGGTTTGCTATTTAATCGGCAGCTAGCAAACTTAGATAATTACTTTAAGTGAAGGGTTTCATCTGAAAAGCAACGCTTCTAATAAAGTACCTAAAATAAGCAACATTATTGAACATTTCAAACTAAATGCATAATCCGAACTATATTAAACCAGCGCTTCTATTACAACGGAAGCATTAACTGAGATGGGATCTTTTGACAACTTTTGTGTGTTTTTTCATAAGTTATATTATTTGTTTAATATCATTAAGGCCAATACATATTACCTTTATTTCTAAAGCTGTTATATATAAAAGAAAAAGGTTCTTTTTTCAAATTTTTATTGAACCATGTTCCGACTTTCTATACAGCCACTCAATTACGACGCGGTGTAAAATTGAAATAACATAATGTTATAATGTTAAGTATAACTATTTAAAGAATATATTTTTAAATGCCTTTATTATAATAAATTTTTAACTATTTCTTTATAACATAGATCTGGGAAAAATATTTACCATTTTTTAAATTATGAAAATGAAAAATAATGGCTGAATAGAGTCTGGCTAATGAAAGATGAACCTGACATTTTTTCAAGTAGCAACACTGATACAATATCCCTATGTAGTTTAGTTCAACATGGTGATTTTGATACTTTGTAATAAACAATTTCATAATATTTTTTTCTTAATTTCTGTCGAAATATTACAGATATTAAGTAATTTTAACATTAATGAAATCCAAATACGGCGATTTCTTATAAAAGGTTCATTGTTGGAAGTTCATTGAAACTAAACATTACGTAATATTCAATTTTAAAAAAGTATCAACTTCCAAAAAAAGACAATCCTTTTACAAACGACATTGCTCTGCGTCTATACATTGTTCGCCCCAAAACCAACAGCAGTGAGAAAATGCTTTTCGTATAATAAGACATTAGTAAATACTGTACGTCCACATCAATTACTACTACGGACAAGCTTCGTAATCGAATTTCGTATCTAAATTAATCAGATTTTAAGGTTAGTTGAAGTTACATTTTATTTCGTTAGAGCAATACATATAGTCCATACCTATATAATTATTAAAATAATAATTATTGCAATCATCTAAGAACGTTATTATAGCCACGTAATTAACAACAAGAAATCTCGAAATTATAAAGCAAGTCAAAAACACAATCAAGCGACAGCGAAATAAAAAAATATTAGAATATTTCAAGTATTAAAATGTATTTTACCTTCTGTAGACAGTATTACTAGAGCTAGAATTTTAATTTGCCGCTTTTTTCCAAGCTCATGTTTCGTGTGCCAAACTCTAGCCGGCCGGCCACAGAAAAAAAAACAACCACAGAAAGGTGCGGGAAAGCGGCAATGCGATCTTCATTTGTTTTTTCCATTTGTAGAGTTTTGTTAATACTTCCGTATAGCAGAGATTTGTATTTACTGTTAATTATATGTGTATAACATTTTGTTAATAATTAACAATGAGTTCATCTGATTCAGGTATGGAGTTAACGCCTGATTTAATAAGAGAAAGCAGGCTAAAGCAGAAGTTGTTGATTTATGTAATATAAAATTTTCACGATGATTCTTTAGCTAATTCATTGTTTTGTTTTTACTTTCCTTGTATTCGTAATGAAAAGCACAGTGTTTAAAGACTTATTTAGTCCCTTGAACTATTGGTGCTAGTTACTAAGTTACTTTCACCCCTTTTTTTTGGTAGGGGGGAAAATGCATTTACGCATTCCTCGTGATCGAGCCAAACCACAAGGATATGTGGGACTCCCCAGACCGTACACGGCCCGGGCCTACCCACTAAAAACCCCCCCAGCAGCTCCTCCGTCCGTCACAAGACAAGGGGAAGGGGACAACAGCCAGGCCTTATACCCGCTGACCCCTGTGACATGTCCATAGCCGGACTCTCCTCCTGGTTCTGCTACTTTGTGGAGCGGTTCTGCGCCGCTCTACACCCCGGGACTGGTTTTTTATTGTGGTTGTCTTCCACGCGGCCCGACGCTCAGTGCGCCGGGCCCCCGGCCCGCTCAGTGCGGGTAACGGGTTGCCCGACGGCAGATCCCACTGGATCCACCGCCGCGCGGGTGAGCCGAAGCTCGGGGAAACCCCCGGCAGGCGCGAAGCGCCGTGGCGAGAAATCGCCTCCACTCTGCTACCTTCAAGGTAGCCGCCCAAATCAGGCTTCCGGCGAAAGCCACACCTCTTCTTAAAATAAGAAGAGGGGACTTCGCCCTTCCCCGCATAAAGCGGGTGGCCACACGAAGTGGCCCGCCGGGTTAAACCTGGCCATCCCACACCCCCCCTCTATGGAGGGTCCTCTTGTCAGACTATTAGCCCGCGGCAGAGAATCTGCCGGGTTGCCCAGGGTGCACCACAAGGAGGTTGTCTGACATCGCACCCCAAGTTACTTTCACCCCTGGGGTAACAATGTACTATTCTTCTTCAGCTATCAACAACTCTCTTCAGTATAATAAATGACCATTGGTAAGATGTACGAGTAAACAACAATATATACAGCATCGCAGCTTATTCTACATATCGTCATCACCTGTATAAAAAGAGGAGAAATTGGCTCACTTGACTAGCTGGCTAGACGGGTTGTTCTGGGGGTAATTCTGGGTAACTCTCTTTTTTTAAGAATAGGAGGAATTGGCTTACTTGACCAGCTGGCCAGACGGGTTGTTCTGGGGGTAATTCTGGGCATCTCTTCTTTTTAGGAGGTGGAATGCTGTTGCTCTCTGCACACCTATACCATACCGGTGGCAAGTCCGCAGACGTGTGTGGTACTAACCCTGCTAAATGCAGGGCATACCGACTAAACCAACCTTGATGTTCATCTTGTCCATCAGATCAGTCAGGGCGATCCAGGGTCTGGGCAACCGCAATAATCCAGCAGACTTCCCCAGGAATGTCCGGTTAGCTACGGGCTGGGTCTTAACGCCCGTGGGGGATTACCCTGAACATGTAGGTAATACCCAAATAGGGGGACCTATGATCGCATACAGGAGCCACCTTAGCGCGCAGGCCACATTTATGTCATGGAAGGTGGACTGCAACAGTCCGAATTCTACCACCCAACTGTCCCCATCGGAGAGGGATAGCATCAGGATCGTTTTCCTGGGGTTAATTACCTAGAAGCGACATAACATATTTGAAATCCGTCACCGCGTAAACAATAAGAAGGTCTTAATAATTTTAATTTCAAATAAAATCATGAAGTAGTTTTCACTTCATGATTTTTTGAAATACCTGTGTTTAAAAATGAGTTTATCTGTTTTCTCCACATGGTTCTAACCCGCGCGTCTAGCCAACCTAATGCATTATTTCGAAATAGTAGACTGGACCCGATGACAAAAAGGTTGTAATTTGTACAGTCAAGGAGAAAAGTGTTATTGAGAATTAATGGCTAGTATTTGTAGCATAGAAGATTATTGGGTGTCTAAATCAGCTTGTGTGAAATTTTAATTGTTTAAAACATAATGACGATAAGTCCTTTGGAATGATTATAAATTCTTTCATCAATAATAATTTGCTGTGTGAAAGTTTTCTCACAAGGGTGTTTGAATTTACTAGACAAGATTTGGATCGAAAAGTAATAGGGTTTCATCTGAAATCGTATTACTTTTCGATCCAAATCTTGTCTAGTACATTTTAGCCATCAATTTTGCAAGTTTTCTCTAAATTTCATCAATACATTCCGCGACTTTGATTAAAAATGAGTTGGAACAGAGCTCCTCGAGTATCGCGCACAGGAACGCATTTTGTGTTTCATTTTTATTTAAATACATAAACTTAACATAAACATACGATTAATCGAGAGAACCATGAAATATTTGCAAATATTGCTTTTTCTTTTACAAAATGTATGCTTGTAAAAAACACATTACCCACATCGTTTTGTAGTTCTGACATCATTCATTAGCCCCCGATGCAAAAAGAGGGGTGTTATAAGTTTGACGTGTCCCGAACGGATGAAGCGTAGTTTTTTTTGTATTAAAGGTTCTTAGACATGTTTGATGAAAATCGGTTGAGCCGTTTATAAGGTGTGGGGGTGAAAGTGGGGAAGAATAACCGAATGTCTGCAAATATACTCGAGTGGGGTCTCAATTGAAAGCGCATCACGTGCACATTATAAAATAATATGTTGGGACGTTTAAAAAGAATGAATGTAAGAAATAAAAATTAAATTAAAAGTTTTTCATTACTCATACTCTGAAAGTAGGTCTGAAGTTGCCTGAGGAGCGGGTTGAAAGTAATACTTTTCAGCCCTAGGGAGAATCACTTTCAACTGACAGCTGCTGTCACATTTTAAGAACTAGTTCTTTTTTCACATTTTTATTGAACCATGTTCCGACTTTCTATACAGCCACTCAATTACAGCGCGGTGTAAAATTGAAATAACATAATGTTAAGTACTTAAAGAATATATTTTTAAATGACTTTATTATAATTTATTTTCAATTATTTATTTAAAATAACATAGATTTGGGCAAAATATTTACCATTTTTTAAATTATGAAAATGAAAAATAATGGCTGGAACGGCCACAGAAAAAAAAACAAAATAAGCGGGAAAGCGGCAATGCGATCTTCATTTGTTTTTTTCCATTTGTAGAGTTTTGTTAATACTTCCATATAGCAGAGATTTGTATTAACTGTTAATTATATTTGTGTAACTTGTGATCAGAATTAACACAATGAGTTCATCTAATTCAGGTATGGAGTTTTTTTATAAGAGAAAAAAAAGCGGGCTAAAGCAGAAGTTGTTAATTTAGGTAAAAAAAAAATTACACGTGTTTTCTTTAGCTAATTCATTGTTTTATTTTTACTTTCCTTGTATTCGTAATGAAAAGCACAGTGTTTACCTCGGGTTAAAGACTTATTTAGCCCCTCGAACTATTGGTGCCCTCGCTACGCTCGGGCGCCAAACACCGTCTCGGGACTAAATAAGTTACTTTCACCCCTAGGGTAACAATGTACTATTAAAAACCCCTTTAATCGTCACGTCTTTTTAATAATTTTAAAAAGACGTAACGATTAAAGGGCCAATCAACACATTTCATTTTTTACTTTTTGGATATTTTTTGTCGGGGGTTTTTAAAATTTATAATTATGTTTTTTGGGGACTGTTCTCATCGTTTCTCACTCCTTTTGACCGCCAATGTGAATCTGCTGTTGTGGCTGCAGGCTGAAGTGACTACTCGTTCAAGTAATAGGCTATGATCTCACAAGTTGCTGAAGTTGAAATACTGTGATTGAGTAAATTGAGTTACGTCTATGCTTCCACCTAACTTTTGTTGCATAGACAGATAAAGAGCTGCCCACTTCACGTCGCATTACCCAAGCTTCCGCGAACTTTCGATCCTGGTTACACTTACTTGAAACTATACACAGATTTATCGATCTCGCTTTTAGACATAGATTTGCGAAGGCAGTAGGTATTCTGTTTATACATTATAATAATTTTGGGGGTGTTTGCTTCAAATAGCGTGAGTGTGTTTGTGAGTTACTGCGTCTCCTCTACGCACACCTTAGAAGAAATTTAGGTACTTTCACAAACTTTAGATTCTATAGATGAATGTCTATGCCTATAAAATATACACCGTGAATTTTGGTGTTATGAAAAGAATAATTATAAATAATTTTTTTAGCATTTTTATAGAAAACATTGCAAAATATAAACTACATATATTATTTATTTTAACAAATCACTTGTCCATATTAATTAAATGTCAACGAAACCGCAATAAAATTTATTAAATTTGTGAAGATTTATTTTTTTTAATTTGACCTAGATTAATATAGGATTATGCAAAGCAATACATCTAACATTGCAATCGTGTTATTAATATGCATTTCATACGACTTAAAACTACGGAGTCACTGACAGCTCATTTGTAATCGATTTTATCGTTATTAGGGTTCCGTACTACAAAAGCAAAAACGGCACCCTATATAAGGTACTATATGGACCACTTCATTGTCCGTCTGTCTGTCAATACCCTTTATATAAAGAGATATCAAACTGTATTACTTATATCTCAAATGTTCGGGTCTACGGTCTCTTTCAGCTATTAAAAAATCAAACTTGCAAGACATCGCGATCAAAAGATTGAGACCACTGTTTATATCGCATATTTAGCGATTTCATAAGGTTATAAATTCCTATGAGGTACTTCCCGATGATCTAGAATCATGAAATTTGACAGGAAGAAATTGAGGCATAACGGTTACCTATCATAAGATCGAAAATTTTTTGACCGAATTTCATTTAACAGAAAACTTTTAGACTATTTTCGTTTCATCTTTTTTTACTTCGTTGAAATCTCGTTTGCCACTGTATCAGTTGACCTATTATCAATTCCTTTCTTTTCGTTACTTCGATGTTTCGTTTGGTCGAAAACCTTTTTTACCTAAGTTAAGCTCAGCCGAATCAACAGTTGTCGAAGTATTATGTTTCCGAACATTCACTACACCACTGTTTTATAACTCCTCAGAAAAAATTGAGCACAGTATTTTCGATCCCTAATCTGTCCACTTATTTTTAGCATGCAAGCAGCATGCTGTTTGATGCTCCGCTCGCTTCGCGCGCTCCGCCGTGTGTGGTCACAATGTCTAACCTAACCTTTTTTTTTTCTAGGGGGGAAATGCGTAACATAAGTTTTTCTCATTGTGAGAGGCTTTCGCCCCCCCGACCCCCGAGGAAGGGGGCTGCGCCCCCTGCACCCCCGATCATGCAGGCAATCAAGCAAGTAAACAAACAAGTATGCAAGCCTGCAGCATGCAAGCCAGCATGCAGTTTGCTCTGTGTGTGGTCAATGACTAACCTAACCCACAGTGATATCCCATAAGCTTTTCTCCTTGCGGGGAAACATGCAAGAAACATGTAGTTTGATGTGTGATTACAATGTACCCTCCTTACTTATAACCTCCGTAATCTAACCAGATGAGCATTAACCTAATAATTTTCGGTAAAATGTTGTTTTGGTACGAAAATATGTCAATTAAATCATATGGCAATTCAAAAAAGTTTAAAAGAGACTTCGGTCAATGGTAAAAAAAATATTTTAAAAATCAGTAAAACGTATTCGGTAAAATGATTCATTATGTCAAATAATATTTCGATGGTCTAAAACTATGGCATACAATATTACGAGTATAGTAAAAAAGACGTCGGTCAAACGTTTTCGGTCAAATGTAAATCGGACAAGAAAACGGACAAGTAATAGGCGCTACTTTCCCGTTTTCGAACAATTTCGATTTACTGTATCGTCGCAAATATAAAACATACAGTTCTTAAATTCTTATATTATATTATTAAACATTTTAACTAAACATTCTTAAGGTCAGAATTATTAATAACATTTCACTCGATAGAAAAAATCCAACGATCACTCTGTTCAACATTTAAACAGCTGTGAATCAGAAAATACAATTATAAATAACATAAAAGTGCATTTTTTTTTATTGTCTAGTAAATTGCAAGAAAACATTTTTTATGTTGTTCCCCAGTTTTCCAAAAATCGATTAAAACGTGTCACTAAAAAGTAACGTTTTGGTTCGGCGACAGCGCGTAAGCGACATTAGAATTATCAAGTATTTCCTTGCAATAAAGCAGTCGCCGTGCACGTCGCCTTAACCTTAACCACGCCTTAAGAAACAAATCTAAAAACCATAAATATGCAGTTAGGAGCTTTATATACTTAGAGAGGTGTTTTTGCGGAACCCTCGGAGCGCGAGACTTACTCACACTTGGCCTATTACCTATTATATTACTACACAAACAAGAACTAGTGTGAATATCAATAAACAGATATTACATTTTTAACTGGTTCCATACCTACTAGGTATATACTGGCCTTTGCAATGCCCAACATCAGGGTTAGAGGCTTGAAGAGTATCTAAATGGTCGGCTTCATCTGAAAAATTAATGGGCAGTGATGGATGACATATCGATGCCAGACATTTAAAGTAAAATATTGACTGGTGTGAGGGAATGGGAGACAAGCCTTCTGCGAGGTTCTATTGATGCAATCGAGAGCCTTTTACGAGGTCTTAATATTGCAAAATTATGCAATGGAGATGGAGCAGGCAGGCGATCCGTGTAGTTCCCATACAGCGCAGACAGTTGGATGGTAGAAAGCAGGCATGGGTACCTTATCATGTATGACCGCCCAAGATGCTGCCTGTGCGCTGTGTGGCTCCTGATGAATACTCATCTATATCATATTACTTATAGGTCATCTGCGGATCATGACGCATTTCTATGACCACGGTTAGGGCCGTGGGTAACTGAGAAAATTAGGTTTCCCACACTCAATCGCACTAAATAAGGTCGTGGACTTAGAGATGGTCTACTGGGTATATCCTGTACCCCCTCTAAGTGCCTATGTAATTCAGTTAACTCTCGGCAAGTACGGTATGCAACAGCAGTTTTTTATAGTCACTAGCCACTGACACAGGATGTTTTGTGCGTTTAAGTAAAATGTTGTAATAGAAAATAATTTTTTTTGTTAAGTTGATTATATTAGTTTAATGTTATATAATACTGTACATATATTGTAATTTTAGTTTGATATTCAATAAAAATACGATGATTGTATGCCAACTAAGAAAAGGTGGATGTTACTTATCGTAGATTGGAGTTACACCTTTTTCTTTAAGAAACAGATTAAATCTTTGAGATGAGATTGAAGAACCACCGTCCACCCTTACGTAACCGTTTCGCAAACCATTTTGCACTGAATCAACGCGGCGGCGTTATGTATTGATCTGAATTCTCCGGTGAATGTAGAAAGGTTAAATCATATGAGTGGAACATTTGGGTATCAAATGACGTAAGATTTATTATTTCATTTCGACTGACGAAACAACCTTTTAATAAGTCGATGTTTTGACAACAGAACGCTCTCAAGAGTTATAGTAATTATATTACAAAAAATAAAAACCGACTTCAAAAACAGTGAAAAGTTAAAAATAATATAAGAATAGGTACAGACAACATCAGACTTCTATATTGAAGTCGGTGCCAGACGATGATCTCCTAGAAAGTCATAAAATTTGTCACCGACTTTAATATAGGTGTGATGTTGTCTGTACCTATTCTTATATTATTTTTAACTTTTCACTGTTTTTGAAGTCGGTTTTTAGTTTTGTAAAATATTTTTTATTTTTAAATTTTTTGTAAATGAAATCTTTTAAGTGAAAGTGATTTTCATGGGATCCCATCATCAGATCCTGACTTTGGTGACCATTGGACCACCCTTGGAGTATACTCTATCGAATACAAAAGTAATTTTGAAAATCGGTCCACAATTGGCGGCGTAACCGCATAACATACACAAAAAAACATACGCATCGAATTGAGAACCTCCTCCTTTTTTGAAGTCGGATAAAAATACGTCTGGCTTATGGATAGCCGGGGGACCTTTGTCCATCAGTGGGCGTTTCTTGGCTGAAGTGATGAGTGTGTCTGGTAGTAACGAGTGATTGGGGGGTTATTTTAATAATTTCAAGGAGATTTTAAAGCGATCTGCTGAAGTGGTAGTAACAGTTTTATGAAGGCCAAGAAGCCTAGCTTTCTTCCATCGTTATTAAAAATTAATATGGCTTGATTATGTTGGATCATTATTGTCAGCTGACAGATTTTTTATAATAGGGGCGTGCAGTTTACGGGTTGTTAAGTTAGCCTCTTCTAAGATGTATTTATGTCTTTAGATGCTTGAGACCACCCACTTTCGTTACCGATCCAAATTGTCACAATTCAGAGTATAAAAGTACTGACAGCCTCTCTGATCTACCCGTTCAGATTTTAACAATACCCAAAAACTTTTCCGTTGTAGCTAATAAAAATCATATGATTTGAAAGGTTATTGCTATATGAAATGACAGCTTGACTTGAATGATAAATAAAAAAATATAATCTTTTAGAAAATTTTACGGCGAAAATGCTACGTATTATTTGTTAACTCGAGATACAAACTTAATAAATAAATATTTAGACATATAAATTGTTGCATTGCCTACAAAATGTTACTGCTTTCTAGTATCAGTATGACTCAAGTAACCTATGTGTAGACTGATCAAATTATAATCGTTGTTTGCGGGGAAACCCAGTGCTGCAACTTGGAAGGATTGGACATAAATTAAGTTTATTATTTCTAAACCTCTCTCGTGGTGAATGTTGATCGAGAGGAAAAGGTTTGCCGAAATATTGAAATCACATTGGTTTGCAATAGTTACAAGGTATATGAAGAGCCATCTACTGGAAGCCGTTACTAACCCGCTATGGATTGTAAAAGATAAGATTAATATTATAACCCGAACCGACCGCCCCATGGGAATCCTTGACGGTGTCGACGGTTTCAGGGCACAAAAAATATTTATCACCATTCATAATATGATAGGAAATTACTAATGCAATTTGTCAATGAGAGCTGCGATTAATGTTTTATACCTGAAATAATCCTCGTGTGCAATTTAAATTTGTTCTATTTTAAACTTCTATGAAAACAGAGTTGAATATCATGAAATTAAGTTATGTTGCAATTTTTAAACAGAAATGGAACTAAGTCTTAAATAATCGTAACTCTATTACATTATATGATAATGCCGCCAATATTAACAAATCTAATTTATTTATAGCTTTTTGCACATTTAGAAAATATAACATTAAAATAAATTTTCAAATTGGCGGTGTTATCTCTGACAGAGATTTCTTCCAGACAACCTATGGCAGTGGAAGTTGTTAAATGATTTACTCAATGATATTCAGATAGAACTTTGAACTAGTCCTACCGTCAGGTAAAGTGCTTCTATCGAAAATAATAGTGGATTGTTTTATCTGATTCAAATGTTTAAAATCTAATAGTCCAATAGTAATCTAAGGATGAAAGGAACCTAAATACGTATTTCGCTGGTCTCATTTACATTCTGCTTTTTATTTCGAATATTAGGAGTATTAAATCTAACAGAATCTGATGAATTAATTTAACACGCTAATAATTAGCACTCGACAAAACAATAGAAGATCGAATTGCCGCTTCCCGCTTTTTTATTGTTTTGTTTCTGTGGTTAGTATTTTTTTTACAGTTGAGGACAGTAAATATTTAGCTCAACTTTATGTAAATTAATAATGATTGAGTGAAAAATGAATTATAAGGGCATGTCACAAAATGGTTGTTAATATTTTTACAGTAATTTTCATTAAAAGGTGAAATATACTCGAAGATGTGTCTGTATAGAAAATTTCGACATGGCTGAATAGGAATGCCCAAATATTCTGTATTTTTTAAATAATTTGACAGCAAAAAAAAATTTCCCCAGGAGGGTAATAATGTTTTCATCCCTCTATTCAGATAACTTAAGCGTACTTTTGGAGCATAAGAAATGACAAAGCACTTTGTTTCATTATGTGTCACCAATTCATCGTTAAATTATATTAAACAGAGTGTGAAATGTAAATAGAAGATGCTATATATGTATATAAGATGAGTAATAAGTGTGCAGAAAATTACTGTCATAAAAAAGAAATTAATTTTTGAAACACAAAAGAAACAAAAATGACAAAATTAACAATCCTCGAGTTTTAATAAGAGATCTCAAAGACCACTGTAACTTTTCATTATTCAGCTTCTACATGATATTTGAGTCAAGGAAAATCAGATGGTGTTCATTTTAATGAATTATTATTTGCATACAAATTGTAAGAATGAGATCCTGGTCGTGGGCGTTAATTAAGTGAGAGATAATTTGCAAACATTATATTTGTATGTGGGAGTACCAAAAGCATTTTAACAAAGAATTTCACTACCTACCTTTGCTATCCTTTGTGTTTTATTAAATACGCTCCAGAATCTCCAGATCCTAAATGTACTCTACTCACAATGGCTGAAGTACTATTGCCAGCGATAAAAAAATATCAATAAAATATATAATTCATCTTCTTCAGGTGCATATAAAAGAGTTGAAAGAAATTTGATATGTTATAATTATAGTGATGCGGAAAATTAGGTACTTAAAAATATTACGTTTATAAGACAATATTTTAATGAATTCTTTCGACTACATTAGGTGTATTTATTTTATAGACTGATCCAATGATTAGAATATATTTTTTTATTAGGTATATTGCAAATTTATATTTAAATAATTTCAGGTTTGACCTGAAATGTGAGAAAAATTAAGGCACCTGTTTTTGATAAACATCAGTCTTAGTTGTCTCAATAAAATTAGAAATCTGGATACGCTTATATAAGAATCAGTTTATAGCAAGAATTCATGTCCAAGAACCGAAAAAAGGAAACAAGAAACTTGGAAGATCTATTTTTTTTGTCAATTGCTATCACTAATTATAGGTAAGTAATTAAATCGATCTTACACTACAAAAACAAGAGTCTAGCTGCATTGATAGTAACTAAATCACTAAAGGAGAAAGCCAAGCCGTGCCTCAATAAAACTCTTTTTTTAAGAGATGTAATGCTTTTGCGCTTCGTACTTGCCGAGGGGTAGTCGGCAGGCGTGTGTGGGACTCCCCCTGCTGAGTGCGGGGCATACCCACTAAACCAACCACGATGTCCATCTTGTCCTTAGGGCGATTCAGTGGTCTGGGAAACTCCAATTCACCGGACTACCCCGGGATAGCCCGGCCACCTACGGCCGGGTGTTAATGCCTGTGGAGAATTGCCCTTGACATTGGAGGTATCCACAGACGGGGGTCTATAATCGCGCGCCATTAGGAGCTAACTGAGCGCGCAGGCCAAGCCTAGGGCGGTCATGGAAGGCGGGTTGTAAAGAGCCCGCCTTCTACCGCCTAACCGTCTGCGCAGAAGGGGAATGGCATAAGGGTAGTTTTCTCGCTCACTCCCCGTTGCTCCTTCTGCAAGATCATACTCTCTCAGAAGGAGACGACAGCCTCCCATACCTAGAACATACTAAATAACACAAAGAACAGCGTTCGACAAATATAAATAAATTTAAAAATATATGTATATTTTAATGTTATATCATGGTAAAAATACAGGAATTACGCTCCTTAAAATGAACTTAACTTCTATTTATTAATTAAACTTTAAAAAATCAATTGCAAATTTATGTTTTAAAAAATACGCAACACGTGGAACGGAATTTCATTTCAACTAGGGATTGACACAATGTTTTGTGGACTAGTGGCGGTCATCGTGTGACCGAAAATGAATACACTTCGAGTGTGTTATCGATGCCTAACATTAATCGTTTGGGTTTCATTATAGGGGCCTCACTTCAACTATCATATTTGTCACTGGAATTATATGATGCGAAAATGAGAATAGTGATTGAAGCATCCATTTCCGGTTAATATTTGCCCCATGCGATATGAGAGGGTGCCATGTCGGCGCCAGAGCCCAGTTGTAACCTAGGTTTGTAACAGTGTAACGGGGTGAGCAGCAGGTGACGCGACGACGCAGTGGTGCAGTTGTTAGGGAGGGTCAGCCAAATAAAGCACCAGGATTGTGTCACTGATATATATTTTCTTTCACCGTTACAATATTATAATATAAGGAAAAGGCACTCTGAAACAGATATATGGACTATTATAAGCCATGGATCACAAATATGTTATAAAAACTTACCAACATAATAAAAGACTTACACATAAGTGCCTTTAAGATTTTATGATATTCGTTAAATTATTTCGTCAGATTTATAGAAAAAGGTGCTGATAAAAATATTAATTTATGTTAATTAGCCATCGCTACTTTTTCACGTTTCGATGTCCGCAATTGAGTGACGGGAGAGACGAAATTAATTATGTCAAAGACATAAGATTTGAAATGCAGTCAGGTTAGGCGGGAATGCAACGAGTTACTATATCTAGAGTATAGCACCTCGTTACACTATATCTAGAGTATAGCACCTCGTTACAGGTTCAGGAGTAGAGGGCCCAACACTGAACCCCGGGGCACACTTGCCGCCAGCCGTTATCTGTAGATGCTTCCGTCCGTACAAGATTTCCCTGTTGCCGAGGGAGTAAAACTCTAATCACTGTATTTCATAAATCGTCTCGGTTGCTATGTTAACATTTCTCGGAAAGGCCACATCTTCAACATGATCTTACACAACTTTGGGAAAATCACACAAAAACAAAGTTGGTATGAATTTTGAAACCTCATGTTTATTTTTTGGACCAGTGGTAAACAATAAGCATAGGTTGATCAAACCTATCTAGAATAATCAGTTAGTCCCTCTCAAAATCTCCACTTAACACAAGCAAAGGGCTTTCGACCATACATGATACAAAGTTGGTGACATTTGCCACACAACAGAAACAAAGGCGAAGTGCTTCTATATCACTTAAATAACTAAAGGAAAAATGACATTTATGTCCCAAATAAACCCCTAATCATTATACTTATTCTACAAATCGTCTTACTCGGTTTTTATGCAAACATTTCTCGGAAAGGCCACAACTTATGTAATGCTCATTATTGTTCAACTGCCCTGCGCTTTAACAAGTGTTACAAGCGCTCTAAAAAGCACCCTAGCTTTATGTTTTAAGGTTGATAGTAGCTGCAACCACAGACGGAAGGATTGGCTTCAGCAGTGACATACTCGTACGTGGAGCAGATAGCATTATGTGTGTGAAGGAAATGTTAGCAATTATACAAATGTCTTTTCGTTTAAAATATCCGCATTTAGTAACGCACACTTATTTACGCTATGGCGTAAAAATGTCCGCACGCAAAAATAGGAAACGTCCGTAACGCTTGCGTACCTGTTATTTTACAAATAAAAAGTTGGGCAAAGTAAATAGTCTTCAAAATACTTTGTTGTTACACAATTCTTAACATTTGTCTGTAATCTTTGCCGAGAATTCATTTCGTGCTTACAATTTTAGACAAGCAGTTATAGCGAAACTGCTGTTAGTCGCAATAATATTTCATTTTTTATCAGGCACTAGCATAGTGAGTTAAATTTTAAAGTTTAAACATCAGCGGCTTCATAGAAAAAAATAAACAATATTAAGGTTAATTTAGTTTAAAGGCTATCTAGATTTGAATCCCATCAGGAAATTTATATAATTTTGTACATAGCCCAAATAATTGCAGTAGGCAGGACCCCTCTGTCCACTAGAATTCACCATCTCGATCCACCACTGGATCGAATAGCGCTTTAAAGTTCTCTGTGATCCACCATTGGTCTTGGTGGATCCTATGATACTCTATCTCATTTTATTGATCCACCAGTGGATCGAACAGCACTCAGATAGTTTCGCAGGACTGACAGCTGTTAAGGCGGAAGAGTACCAGGAGACGCAGTGTTGATAGGCCTAACCTAACCACCCCACCCACCTACCCTTAAACGTAGTGTATTCGAGCTAAGAGACCCTAGAACTGTAACGTTAAAGATGATTTGCTAATTTTCTTGATAAAGATAAAAGGTAAATTTGAGACAAATGAAAGATACTATATTATCGGAACAAATTATGTTGGTCATGTTACTTCAGCCGTAAAACGAATCTGCCAAGAAAAGAATCTGCCCTTTAACGAATAAGCGTAATTATGCTAATAGCAATAACACACTTATAAATCTTCTTAAATTTAAAAACAAAATAGTAATACTGACAAAGATGATTGATGAACTTATCTTTCCCACCAGGAAGATACTTGGTGAAGAAGTTGAATAAAGTTACCTGGTAGAATGTTCCTAACGGTTGACTTAATTTAAATAAATAACTAAACGAATCCACCGGCAGTTTGGGCCCCGTAGTGGGAAAGTCATTGGGGCAAGAAGTAACTATAGCTTAACCTGAGTTAATAACTATGGCTTAGACCCACCCTGAGTTAGACCCGCGATTGACTAAGTTATTACTCTAGTGAAATTCTCTAAGTATTCTTAGACAAATTAATTTGTTTCGACCTACCTTGAGCGTAACCCACAGACGCCACAGTCTTCTGATGAATAATGTTGGCTTCGACCCACCTTGAGCCTGATCCAATGGTGACCAAATTATTTTATCATTCAGACTCTCTAAATCATCATAATAACAAATTGTAATTATAATTGTCATTGTTGTGTTCCGACCATCAAATGAAAGATTGCCAGTTCATTGCCAGTGCCAGTTCCTAAACAACTAAAGAACTATTTTTAAAAAAGTTCTGTAGTTGTTTAGGAACTGTCACTATTATGTATTGAAATATTATGTAGCTAAGTTAAAAGTATAATGGGTAGCATTTAACAAATCTAAATAATTTTCGTTTTTTTTAATCATAATAATTAAAGTCGAATCTTGATTTTCAAAGATGAAAAATCGATTCAGTACTATACAGTAATCGATTTTAAATATCGATCTTTATTGGTGCAAGAAAACGATTCTTCGATTAATCGATATCGGCTTGCCATCTCTACCACCAACCTGGGTGGTGATTTTGTAACTCATCGATTGATCGGCAATGGTTATCAAACTGGATGACTTAATGAAGAAAGGCGGAATTATATTCATTAGCCATAAGTATTGGTTGATTTATTCAACAAATATACCAAGATCACTCAGAGGTCGACGTTACATAATGGAAAACATATTAGAAATCAGTTTCAATCAAACAGAATTATCAAATCTATACAATGGCCAATTGCCGATAAGTTACAAAATAACCCACCCGGTCTAGGCCGTGGTGGAAGATGTGCTAAGCCCCTTTTCTTGTTGGAGGCTGAAGCCCAGTAGTGGACTTTCTGTTACTGAAATTATGACGTAAATATCTCCTCCAGCATACTCACAACTACAGTTCAGCTCACGGATAGGTCCAAGAATTGAATGAGCTTACCTAATATGCAAGCGCAGTACTACGCAATTTGAAATAATAAGAGCCATTTGCATCAAGAGCACGTCTTTTTGTCTTAAACTCGGCCGTTATATTTTCAACATATTTAATTTTAATCTATCACATCATGCAATTAAGTATTTCATACGCTATGAAAGTGAATTGCGCGATATTGTATGCATATTAACATATCGTTTTCCCACCTTTAATGAGTTATGGATGTATCAACTTTACAGTAATTTATATTATATTTTGCATACAATAATGTAGTGCCCATAAAGAATAAATATTTAATTATTAATCACAAAATTTCGAAAACTACTTGCTAAAAAGATATCATTTGGCATTGGCACAAAAAGGTAAATTATAATTGTAAGATGTTAACAATAAAAAAAAACTTATCAAGGCATCAATAAAAATCGTGATTTTGCTTTTATGTATATTGAAGTCGGTGCCAAACGATGATCTCCTAGAAAATGTTAAAAGGCACCGACTTCAATATAGAAGCGTGATTGTCTATACCGATTCTTACATTATTTTTAACTTTTCAGTGTTTTTAAAGTCGGTTTTTATTTTTTGTAAAATATTTTTTTCATTTTTATCTTTTTAGTAAATTCAATATCACCTCACCTTCCTGACCTGACCTTGGACCTGAATGCAGGTCCAGGGTCAGGTCTGGTCAGGTCAAGTTCAAAAGTAAAAGATCCTTCTACCATCAGCTCGGTTCATGACTACCAGACTACCAGACGCAAATACGTAAAAACTTCGGAAAAAACATGAAACACGTTCGACGTACCTATAACATTTAAGGGTTTCCCTCGATTTTCATGAGATCCCGTCATTAGATCCTGACTTTGGTGACCTTGGGACTACCCCAGGAGTATAATCTATCGAATACAAGAATTTTGGAAATCGGCCCACAATTGGCGGCGTAATCGCGTAACATACACACAAAAAAACATACGCATCGAATTGAGAACCTCCTCCTTTTTTGAAGTCGCTTAAAATGTCATTTATAGGTTAACTTCACATAACACATCCATACCCAAGAATACTTTACGTTACAGAGAAGACAATAAAATCTTTATAAAAAACTTTAACTATTAGAAAGTGAACTAATTAAAAAAAAGTCTTATTTAACAAAGTCTTTACACTAGGAATTGACGTCATACACAAATACAAAAAAAAAAAACTAATTAATCAAGAAATAATGTCTGAGATCAATCAAGAAAATAATTAATTAATATGCGCACAGTACACTCCAAGCATAACAAGATGCATGTAAACACAAATAAATAGAAGACTAGTAAAAAATAATGACTCGACATCGTTCGTTTGGAGAGCCATCACGAGAAGTATAGTCAAGAATATCGAAAGTCTTACATTTGTCTCCTCTTTTAAATCGCCAACATTAAAATAAAATTTGTATTTTGCATACATGTTTTAGTTTTATCAGATATTGAAAACAACTCGCAATGCAAGGTTCAAGTAATATTATTGCAGTCAGTTTTTTTGTTATATCAATGTAACAGAAATGTAAATACCTATATCGCTACTTCGACCTTTGACATCCACTGTCATCAATCATATTTTATTGTACTATCGAGGTCTCTCGTGCCTTACCACTTTGTAGAAATAATCGTTTGAAAGCGGATCGCATCGGACACGCCCACACGACCCATACCTATCCCTGATTGGCTACGTATTTTTACTACGATTTACTACGGCCAATCATAGACGGACATCTGGTTTCATTAAAATCGCTCTCAGTGTCAGTCTGCTTGACACTTTATGGTATTATTGGTGAATGAATGGAGCGGGGCGTGGTCTGACGCGATTGTCAACGTGCAGGGTGCAAGAGACTTTCGACGTAGGACTGATAAGGTGCCAGTGTCCTCGATAGTACACTAGCTGTGCCCGCGAACTATGTTTCGCCTTATAAAAGACTTCAACGCGCTCTTAGTTATCTACACTAATATTATAAAGCTGAAGAGTTTGTTTGTTTGTTTGGTTGAACGCGCTAATCTCAGGAACTACTGATTCAAATTGAAAAATTATTTTTGTGTGGGATAGTACATTTATCGAGGAAGACTATAGGCTATATAACATCACGTTATGACTAACAGGAGCTCAGCATCGATGAAAAATGTTGCAAAAACGGGAAAACAATATACGGCGAAACGTATTTCGCGGGTACAGCTAGTATCTTCTATATTTTTCCCGTTTTAGCAACATTTTTCATTGATTCTCCTCTCCTATTGGTCGTAGCGTGATATTACATAGCCTAAAGCCTTCCTCGATAAATGGACTATCCAACACAAACATATTTTTTCTGTTCGGACCAGTAGTTCCAGAGATTAGCGCGGTCAACCAAACAAACAAGCAAACTAAGTAAGTATAAATTTGTCTAGGGTTTAATGAAATTTCATCAGGCGGTTTCCCTGGGGAATATTTCGTCCACTGCACAGTCGCTCGCTAACCAACAATGCCCATTATGTACGCGTGGAAACTCGATACACCGATGTACATTGTAATACATAATTAGCTGTTAAAAGTTCCGATTCGAACGATTAGTTGCAACACTAAGACGGTGAAATGTTGAACAGCAATTAACGTGGTACAAAGTATTATCGTATTATTTTGTTAGCATTTTTTACAGCAACAATATCCTGTAAATTCTCAGGGCCATTCTAATGTAATGTTTATCATTGTAGAATTTCAAGTTTGAAAATGAAATTTTGAGTTAAGTTTCAGCCAGTAATTTTTTAGAAAAATGGCAATGACGACTGGGAATTTTTCTTAAAAAATATCCAACTCGCCACCCCAAGAGGCGATTGGAATTATGTTTTAATTGTTTTTTTTTATACAACTCACTTAGCAAATAAGCATACTGCCCACCTGATGGTAAGTGGTAACAGTCACCTATAGTACATGTGGTTCTTGTGAGATTAGCAGCAAATCTGCAACCCCCACAAAAACCACAGTGTACGTAACCAACTTGTGACATAAGATGTAAAGTCACAGTACCCAGTAATTCCACTGCCATATCTTACCCTTGTCTGACGCTCCTACGGTGAAAGAAAACATCGTGAGGCAACCTGCATACATCTGCGAAGAAATTCAAAGGTGTATGTGAAGTCGACCAATCCGCACTGGGCCAGCGTGGTCGATTAAGGCCTAATCACCCTAATATAGGATAGGCTCGAGCCCCTCGGTGGAGACGGGATGAGCTGTGATGATGATGATGATCTTACCATTCAAACCGGAACACAGCAATGCAAGCACTGCTGCTTTGCGGCAGAAATAGGTAAGACGGAGGTTCCCATGCAGGCGACCCTGGTACAGAGTCTCACTCCGGTAGTAAGGTGACACCGGCTTAGCACCCCTAGTCAAAACTGGTAAAACATATTTTTAGAAAAATTCCCACTCATCACTGCTGTTGGCATTGATAAGCTCCTTAAGGAAGTGATTAAAGTAAGTAACGTGTCAAAGCTGACTAGGCTTGTGTGAGCTTGCTCTGCTTTACCCTATGCTCACTACTATAAATTAGATGAAGACCATCATATACAAAGAAAGCTCATTTATGTTAGAATAGTGCATGCTTTCATAATTCTTTCACCTTGTATGCGTTTTGAATGTGTCAATTTTACAATGAGATATTTTGCATTGAGCAATGCAGTACCCAAACATGTTTATATTTTGAATATGTGTGAAAGATTAGATATTCAATAACTAAACACAATATTCCAACAAGTAATAACATTATTAAAAAAAATTTTTTTAATGCAAGCTTTTATATCATGTAACGGGATATAATAAAAAGTAGACGTTGCAGAATCACACTGATTTAATTTCGATTTACAATCGGGCAGAGTTCCGTCTTAAAAACAGTAAAACAGAGAAGTGATCTAAATATGAGATGGCGCGGCATTTTATAGTTTCTCCGGTAGTAAGGCGCTAGCTTGGCTTGGCTCCGATTGGCTGGCTTGGGCTGGCTGGCACATGGCTGCACGTGCTTGGCTCTGATTGGCTGGCTTGAGCTGGCTGGCACATGGCTGCACGTGCTTGGCTCTGATTGGCTGGCTTCGGCTGGCTTGCGATTAGCTGAGGCGGTGAGGCGCGTAACAGTCGGCCGTCCTGAAACAATCATTGCTCCCGCAATGGAAAAACAGCTTTCAAGTAGGTCAATGAGATCTTCGGTTTCAAGCTGGTCATCAGAGCTACTGGCACTGTATGATATAGGGTACTGTGATTCTGTGATAGGGCCTCAAGAGTCCGATGCAACCAGGCTAGTAAAGGCCTTGTAGCCTCGGAACCCCTTGATACTGAGGATTCTGTATATGTCATTACCCACACCTTCGTAATGATATATGGGCCAGAGTAAATATCATCAAGCTTAGTGCTCACTCTTGTTACACTACTTGTGGGTGCTTGCCGCCAAAGAACTAAATCTCCCTTTCTGTAAATTCGACTAGTTTTCCTTTTTTTTTATTGAAGTTGCGCTTCATCTTATGGCTTTCTAATTTTAATCGCGCACTAGATCTATTATTACGCCTGATTTCAACCGATTCATTATTACTTTCATAACCTCAAATCATAGGGCTGTACGACTATGTTTTACTTTCATTTACAGTATTATTAACACCCCAAATAATGTCAGGTAAGCTATTGGCCCAATTATTAGAAGTCTGGCTAGGATCAATCGCACGTAACGCATTCAGTAAGATCCGGTTCCACTTAACCATTGGCTCGTGGACATGCAACAGATGTCAAAATGTACTTAAATTGCTTGTCAGTTGAATTTTTTTTTAATATCTGCTGGTAAAAGCTTTGCCATGATCACTGACAAGTTTATGAGGGTAACCAAATAAACTAAATATTTTTTAAAGTGTTCTTATTGTTTTTTACTGAATTGACCGTGGGTGGGCTCAGCAATAACAAATTTAGAGAAATTATCCTACTTCCTACTAATATTATAAACGTGAAAGTGTGGATGTTTGGATATTTGGATGTTTGTTACTCAATTAGTCAAAAACGGCTGAACGGATTTGGATAAAATTTGGCATGCATGTAGCCTTTGACATGGAAAAGAACGTGACATAGGCTACCTTTTATCCCGATTCCTTAAGTAGTTCCCGAGGGAAAATTAAAAATTGTTCAAAATTGAAGTCCACGCAGACGAAGTCGCGGGCAGAACCTAGTCTGTAATAACCAACATATATTGATAACCTTTTGCTGTTCTACAAAAGAGGCATATGGTCGACATGAACCATGACCATGGCTTCTGTGGGTTTCGGAATAGGGAACAATGTACCATTTACTCCCTCTTTATTAAATCTATACATTTTTGAAAGCCTACATGACTTATATCATTGTGGTGCATCTGAACTAGTCTATATGATCAATGCAGACACCACGAGGTGATTACCATACAATGACTTCCTATAGAGTCTATCATCTGAGAGCACATAGTTGTTTATATCAGGGGCAGCCTGCGATACCGGATTTGCATGCATCGGTGTGAATCTCAGTTGGTAATACAGGGTCATATAAAGCCAGTATTGGTCTTGAACACAATTGTTGAAAACTATCGACTTGTTCAGTGCCCCATTTCCATAACTGCGTTTTTCTTTGTTAAATCTGTTAAAGGGCGAGCAATTAAATTGCGAAACTTTATATAAATTTTCGGAAATAGCTACATAGCCCTATAAATCGACGTATTTCATGAACACTACTAGGGGTAGGAAACTGTGACACTGCTAACAATTTTGATTCACCTGGTTGAATGCCATTCGAAGATATCTCATGTCCTAAGTATGTAATTTTGTTTCATAAAAATGAACACTTACTCACATTTCACTTTAAATTTTCCGATCTTCATTTATGAAGAACTTTTTGTAAAATATCTAAACCTAACTGAACATCAAAAGAGGGTAGCAACAAATTGTCTAAGAATGCTAAAATTTCATATTTATCGGGAAAGTCATTGTGGGTTTTTGAACTACCGCCTTTTGTGATTGGAATTTCGTATTGAATCTACAACCTTATTCATTATTCGTATAACAGCGTTATCTAAGCCAAACGGAACACGCGTATATTCAAATACCAATGTGGCGTTATAAAGGCTGTTTTGTGGTTATCTGCAGGGTCGATTTTGACCTGATGGTAACTTTGTGCCAAATTAAGACTCGTAAAGAAATTCTTAACGGCTAATTTGGAGACCTAATCATGGATATTAGGCAAGGGTCAACATAAAGTCTACTATCGCCGTTCTTTTTTTTACGAATTACGGGAGAAGCAAAACATGATTCAGATTCTTGAACTATACCTGCGTCTAGCAATTCAGACACTAGATCTAACTACTGACTGTGCGACAAGCTGTAAGGTTGACGGTATATAGGCTGTTCACTTGTTAACTTTATTTTTATGTTTAATAAATCTGTACATCCTAAGTCTTGTGTTTTACTCGCAAAATAGCCAGGGAAATTGATTAGTAAAGCAATCAAATAATCATAATCGGTTTTTATTCAATAGATCTGAACTGATTTCCTCTATGTTTGATGCCTCGATTGTGCTAATATTGGCTTGGCTAGTGTGCAATAGATTATTTTGGCTACAAAGGTAGTACAATAAAATAATGTGGGCTAACCTGAACCTCCGAAGGCGGTGTAGTAGTGCAGCTGGTGGCTCTGCTCAGCACTTCGCCCTGCTTCTTGCTAACGAGGCAGACATTTTTTTTGTTTCCTTGTCGGCTGATGACATCTTTACTTGACGGGCTTGTTCCAATCCAAATTGACGGTGGCTGATAGTCATCCATCACATATAGGAAGCCTTCGTATAATTCTTCGGGTCGCTCGCAATGATATGCTCTCGCATTCGCTTGTGCTGGTGGTGGTAGACCGCGAATGATGCATGAGACAACTGCGCTGTTCGACAACTTACACCGAAAACACATGGCGACTTTGTCCTGATAATATTTGGTCATCGAATCCATATTTGCGATGTCTGGGAAATGCACGTATCAACATTTGCTTCCAGTCTTCCCAAGAGTAATCGTATTCATTCAGCCGGTTGTACCATCTTCTTGCTTGACCTCCTTAATCTATCTTGCAGATGAAACGACTTCATGTTTTTGCACCATCCATATGAATTTCGCCAAGTTGATAATTATTTTTGAGCCATGCTGTCGCAGTAGTACACTCTTCGCTATCCGGGTCGAACTCGGGGATTAGCAAGGCTGCACGGGGTTCTTTTCTTGTAGTGACGGAGGGTATTTCGTAATTTAAAGAACTCATGGCCTTTTGTACCTCTGATTTCAAAAGCTTGCGTAGGATTTTTCGAGCTGAAGGCGAGGCTGGTGGCGAAACTTTGTCTTCGTTTTCACTAGTTGTCTCGGATGAATCGGCCTACACTCGACGCAATGACGTAACTACGTTTTAGGGGTTTTTTTTATATTTATCCCACTTCTGATATGTAACGGGATATAATAAAAAGTAGACGTTGCAGAATCACACTGATTTAATTTCGATTTACATCGGGCAGAGTTCCGTCTTAAAAACAGTAAAACAGAGAAGTGATCTAAATATGAGATGGCGCGGCATTTTATAGTTTTTCCGGTAGTAAGGCGCTAGCTTGGCTTGGCTCCGATTGGCTGGCTTGGGCTGGCTGGCACATGGCTGCACGTGCTTGGCTCTGATTGGCTGGCTTGAGCTGGCTGGCACGTGGCTGCACGTGCTTGGCTCTGATTGGCTGGCTTCGGCTGGCTTGCGATTGGCTGAGGCCGTGTGGCGCGTAACAATCATCATAATATTGCATTCTCGCGCGATATTTCAGCTCAATCGGAGACCGGGAAGTGAGTCAAATTTTACTCACACGATTTCATTACAGACACCGCGACAGGTGAAAGTAAATAAAAGCTTGTAATAGTACATTGTTACCCTTTTTTTTTCTCGGGGGGAAATGCGTAACCGCACCGTACCCGCCGTTAGCTAGACGACGAGCGTGTGTGGGGCTCTCCCGGCAGCGTGCCAGGCCTACCCACTAAAACCCCCCGGTGTTCTCCCTGCCCTTAGGGGCGCGCTAGGTAAGGTCCACAATGCGACTCCACTACCCACGCGCCCGGAAAAGTACATTGTTACCCTAGGGGTGAAAGTAACTTATTTAGTCCCGAGACGGGTTTTGGCGCCCGAGCGTAGAGAGGGCGCCTATAGTTTGAGGGACTAAATAAGTCTTTTACCCGAGGTAAACACTGTGCTTTTCATTACGAATACAAGGAAAGTAAGAATCAAAACATGAATCAGCAAAAGACCATATTATGAGAGAATTTTATTTTATTAAATCAACAACTTCTGCTTTTGCCTCTTCTCTAATCAATGAAATCTCTGCTATACGAAGGAATAAACAATTAAAACTCGAAAAAACAAATGAAGATCGGATTGCCGCTATCCCGCTTTTTTTTCTGTGGCCGGCCAGCTATTCAGCCATAATTTTTTATTATTTTCATCATTGAAGAAATTTTTCATATTTTGCCCAAATCTATTTATTTATTTATTTTTGGAAATCCAACAGCTATTAACACAAAAGATTTCTTATATAATAATTAAAAGCCAATTACAGGTATTCACCAAAAGAAATATATTAGTTATTTTAAAGAACTAGTTGAAAGTAAATTATAATACTTAAAGTCATTTAAAAAATAATATATATTCTTTAAATACTTAATATTATGTTATTTCACTTTTAGACAGTGCTGTAGGTAATTGAGTGGCTGTATCGAGTCAGAACATGGTTCAATAAAAATTTCAAAATAGAACTTGTTTCTTTTTAAAATTTGACAGCAGCTGTCAGTTGAAAGTGATTCTCCCTAGGGCTGAAAAGTATTACTTTCAACCCGCTCCGCTGGCAACTTCAGACCTACTTTCAGAGTATGAGTAATGAAAAAACTATTTGCCTATAAAGATGTTATTTGGCGCGTCACAAAACATGTGAACCCTTTTAGGAGCATGTTCAGAATCGATATATAAAAGATAAAAAAGATAGAGGTAAAATTCATTTTCCGCAGACCTAAGTATGTATTTGTATGGTGGATTCCAAATTTTTTTTGTTTTTAAAAATACGTCGCCCCAAACTAGGATTAAATTCTCCTGTGTCGTGGGTGCAGTTACAAACATAGCATATCACATGCACATACACGCCCAGACCAGAACAAATTTCTGTAAGCCATACAAAATATTTGTCCCGTACGGGAATCGAACCCGCGACCCGTTGCGCAGTAGGCACTCGACCTCTGCGCTAACCGTGTCGTCATTATTTTACAATTTTGAATTTTCAATGACGCCATAATTTTTATATATCGATTTCGACTATATAAGTATATCGAAAAACCCACAGGGTTTTTGTCACACACTATAAATCCTGGATGACCTAGGTTACGTCAACACTATATGTTGAAGACACATAGGTTCTGTGTCCTAAGTACACTTTCTCTTCCACTCTCTAAAAACAAATCCATAATTTCCGTGCTTCTCAATTCTGGTAGAGACTGCTAGTTATTTGCTGCCCACCTGATGGTAAGTGGTAACAGTCACCTATAATACATGTGACTCTTGTGAGGTTCGCAGCAAAACTGCAACCCCCCACAGGAACCACAGTGTACGTTGCCAACTTGTGACCTAGGATGTAAAATCACGGTACCCAGTAATTTCAATGCCATATCTTACCCTTCAAACCGGAACACAGTAATGCAAGTACTGCTGCTTTAAGGCAGAAATAGGTAAGATGGAGGTACCTACTCAAGCACACGACCCTGGTACAGAGTCGCCCTCCATAATGTACAAGAGAGTCAAACTATCACATCTTTCAAATTAAAACTAAAAGATCATCGTCTTACAAACTCTATCACGCCTTTTTCCAAGAAAAGCTAGGCAGAGGTGTATAAACACCCAATTATGTTAAGTCCCATGTGATAAGGGGCGAATATATTGTTACTATTTATGCACTAATTACAGACTCATGAGTTGCTACTAAGAATTTTCTCATTAAAAACTCAACAAACTTTTGCCCAACGAACAATACGAACCTGGGATCTCGTGATTAGAGTTGCATTTATGTCTTATTAGATCAACGTGTCAGTTTTTTTTAATTAAAGGTATTATTTTTATAGAATGTTTCCTTCAGGTTCATAACGACAACTAAGTCAAAACGTCATTTTTCCAAATGGTACAAAAAGAATTGTCGTTGTGTTGTACTCGTATTGTTCGCTATTCATACAAAAGACATCAACGCAGTATTCGCAAAAGCGTTGCAGAAGTGAAGGTGTAGAGTCAACTTTTTTTAATCCTACTTGTATTTGCATACATCTTGAGTATATTCAGGATGTATGCACATTCAAGGTTAATATGTTTCCTTTAAATTAGAATGAATTGCCTTGTTTTAACGCATTGCCTTAGAGCATTAGTTTTGACGTCAATAAGTGCCTGTAAAGGCCTTTTTTTTTTTTTTTTTTTTCTCGGGGGGAAATGCGTAACCGCACCGTACCAAAGGCCTATGCTGAATAAAGGTTTTTGACATTGAATTTTGAATTTTATAAAATTCACCGATTTATCTGTATATGTACATCATCATCACAGCTCATATACGTCCCCACCGAGGGGCACGAACCTACCCTAACTAGTTATGTTAGGGCGATTAGGTCTTAGTCAAACCACGCTGGCCCAGTGCCGATTGGTTGACTTCACATACACCTTTGAATTACTTCGCAGGTGTATGCAGGTTTCCTCACTTTATTTTCCTTCATCGTAGGAGCGTCGGGTAAATGTACATATGAAATTCTTGAATCGAAAAACACATTGGTACATGGCAGGATCGAGCGCGGGCCTGCCGATTCTACTCGGGGCACAGTCCAGTGCCGAGGCCACAGCGCCACCGACGCTCATATTCTTTTTACTGTAGGTATATGTATTGTCAAGTTTTAATGAGATTTATTTGTGTCTATTGTGTTGAAGATATGAGACGTCATATAGACATAGACTATGCGACAATATTGACAATTGTTACAACACAACAACTTACAATCAATCACACAATATTTTCAAATAGTAAAAAACATGAATATTCACGTTGAAAAAATTCACATGCAAAACGGTTGCAACATTCGCGAAAAACCGATGCACGTGTGGCGCGTAACAGTTTGTGCAAGCGACGCCGTCGGTGGGATCCCCACCGCCGCGTTCACATGTAGCGGCGTGGGCACGCCGCTTAGTGTCTTGTCGCGATGGCTAGGTCCCGCACGCTCGCGCTAGCTCTGTGCCTGTTGGTAGCCGCCGCCGCCGCGTCGCCGCCGCGCGGGCGCGTGCGCAGGCAGCTCGCGGACGACAACACGCTGCAGCCACTCGAGGTACGTCTGCGTGAGGAACCGAGGTGTCTTCGACTGCTAACCACAGAACTGGCGATTACATTGCCTTGCCACTGTAGATAAAAAGAATATGATCACGCCACAGTTGCCTCCTAAAGGCTGGATAAAAATAAACACCCCTACTTTGTTAAATTATTTCAAAATAGTTTCAGTTCAGACCCAATTTGCGATAAAACTTTATTCTTGTAGATAGTAAAAAGAATATGATCACGCCAGTTTCCCTCTAAAGGCTGGACAAAGATAAACACCCTTACTTGGTTAATTATTTCAAAGTAGCTTCAGACCCAATTTGCGATAAAGCTTACAGTTATGTCACAAGTTTGATTAAATCACGCATTCCCCAGGGAACACATTTGGATTCGAGATAAAGTAGCCTATATCCTTTCTCAGGGGTTATGCTATCTGTGTACCAAATTTCATTAAAATTGGTTTTGTGGTTTAGGCACGAAAGCGTTACAAACAGATAGACGGACTTACTTTCGCATTTATAACACAGGGACGCATAGGGGAGAGCCCATTGCCAACATTCGCGGATAGAACTTGTTTGGTACAAGGCCCAAACACCTTATGCCGCGACAATTTGTATAGACCTCATGAATAGCTTAGATTAGTCATAGCTATGGCAGACGAGGCCTTCTGAAACTGTATAGTTGTGTTAAATCTTTAAATATAGAAAAGATCGAACTCCATACTACCTAAAGGCTTGCCAGTCAATTGTTTAACTGTGAGTGAACGAAAGTATAAAGCGGTTAAACAACGGCATTAACTGCATCGGTGAATTATACAAGATTGATTGAACATAACTATGACTTAATTATTGACATTTTAATCCTGTAAGTAGAATACGGTATTGTCTGTAATACAGTCAATAAAGAATGTATTTATTGTAGGCTTCGTCATTTTTTATACAACTAAATTGACAAACAAGCAAACTGCCCACCTGATGGTAAGCGGTAACAGTCACCTATAAATAATACATGTGGCTCTTGTGAGATTCGCAGCAAATCTGCAACCCCCACAAGAACCACAGTGCACGTTGCCGACTTGTGACATAAGATGTCACAGTACCCAGTAATGTCACAGCCATATCTTACCCTTCAAACCCGAACACAGCAATGCAAGCACTGCTGCTTTGCGGCAGAAATAGTTAAGACGGATGTACCCAAGCAGGCGACCCTGGTACAGTCTCCTTCCTGTAAAATATGTATATCATATTGATTTCATATTTATTCATAATTTATAATAATTAAAAGAGGATGACTGTCCGACAGTCGTCTTAGCATCGATCGCCTCTGTCTTAGTCAATCTACCGCTAAGCAGCAGTGTTTGCATTGCCAGATGTGATTATTGACTTATTGCGACTTCATCTTTTGTCATAAGCTGGCAACGTTTGTAGTTGTTGTATATTTGCGAATCTTACAGGAACCACATTTACTGTAGGCAACTGTTACCACTTACCATCAAGCGGGCGGTCTGACTATCAACTGTGTTGTGTAAAAACAATTGAATATAAAATTGAGACGCCGCCGGTAAGTTGCGAATCTGGCATTAGGTGTCGGAGCCGAACAAGGTCCTTTCTCATTTTCCCGTCGTCATGGACAATATACAATATTTAATTGCTTATGCATGAAATCTATTAACGCTGTGCACATTCATCATCGTTGCACAATTAATGAGTTATCATCATTAACCCTTTCCAATTCTCTTCTGCAACGCGGGATCTCAAAACCTCTTAAAACATACTTACCTACAAAACATCCGAAAAAGATTGGGCTGTTAAGTCCCATGTCAATGTCAATATCAATGTCAAAAGGGGGGAGCCTATTGGCACTATTGAGGACTAATTCCAGAATTCCGCTTCGTCTAGGGATTTATAATTTTAAAATCTCAATAAACATTTACCCGACCAGGGAATTATGCCCGAGATTTCGGATTAGCAGCCACACTTGTGACCAATAAGGCAGTTTAACACACGTACTTCTATTGCCTTGAAGTTGTATCTCACTTAAGCCTACACTGTCAATGGAGGCTAGAATCAATTCATCATGATAAATATGTACTGAAACAGGTACTACAGTGAAGATCATTTTCAATTAACATCACATCTGCGTGCAAGTACTCAAATTAAACCTATTTGAGGTTTGTAGGACTTCAACATTAACAATATCAATATTATTAGGGTTTCGTAAGTCAAAAAGGAAAAATGAAACATTTAAAGGATGACTTTGTTGGCCGTCTGTCAGTCTTCCGGTCCGTCTGTCTGACAAGACCATTTTCTCGGGAACGCGTGAAGACATGAAACTGAAATTGATATCAAATACTCGGGTCTATGGTCTCTTTCAGTCAACGCGGTCAAAAGACATGATTGTTTATGTCGTGTATTTTCGCAAATTTTGCGATTTTACAACGGAATCAATCTTAATAGGGTACTTCCCGTTGACCTAGGATTATGAAATTTGTCACGAAGCAAGGTCTTATAGCTTATAGCACGTGTTTGGGACCTGAAAACTGTAAATATGAACTAAGGACTTCTGTACAAACTTATCGCAGTATATAAGATACTGCGATAAGTTTGTACAGAACCCTCGATGAAAGAGTCCAACTCGCACATGACTGATTTTTTAAAGATGATTCAGTACTTTTATTAGTTTTTCCAACAAAAATACACAAGTCAAGCTACAACTAATAGATTAAGCATCATCACATTCAACCGCAAGTAATTATCCAATCGATAGCTGGAATCATTAAAATAGCGAAATATGACGCAAAGGTCGTTAGGTATAGATGTTTTATTTATATAAATTCCATTTTTACACTTTACTAGTTGACCCTCAAAGATTTCACACGCTGTCGCAAGAGCCACTAATGAGCGCGTCTTCCGAAGCGTACGCGATCGGTTACCACACTGACTATTCCCAATATTCTTTAATTGCCGACTCCGCTGGAACTATGGGATAGCAAATATGTTGTGAATGAAACCGTCAAATGGAAAATTATTACAGAATCGTGAAAAAATGACTGACGAGGCTCAACAATTAAAAAAGAAGATGGTTAATTTGGCAGTTAATATGGCTGTCTGTTGTTAAACAAATCTATATGAATCAAATTGAAATGGATCATAACAGATGTTTAGAATTAGAAGAAGAGCTGGCTTGTTTGTCACATCTGAATTATAATATGAGATACTTTTAATGTCGGTAAATACCATATTTTAAAGTCCAATTGGGAGAAGTTGCGTATAAAGACTATACAAAAATTGTAATCAATATATTGAGCTCAACGAAAAATTATAATCATTATATTGAGCTCAACGAAAAATTATAATCATTATATTGATCTCAACGAAAAATTGTAAGCAATATACTAAGCTGAACAAAAAATTGTAATCAATATATTGAGCTCAACCAAAAAACTTCGCTTGGCATCTATTATTTAGGAACTGAAGAAATCATTTCTTTTAGGGTTCATTTATATAAAAATTTACAAAAATACACTCTTATGACTTCTAAATATTCCAGCGCCAATGGTTTATGCATGGATCTTAACAGTCGAAGACAACCTCAGTTTAAGATTTTTTTGTTTCAGCAAAGCAATCATAATATCATTTTGCGTCAAATATTCAAAGCTTATACCATCAACTGGTTACTATAACTTTCAGGCCACATTGTAACAACACAATCATAGTGTAATCATGATTCTTCCATTTCAGCAAGCATGAACATTATTTTATTTATTTAAATTTCTATAAATGGGTATTCATTCTTTTACATAATTATTTAAATGAAAATTAACTACAACACAGCCTATCTTGCACGAACTTATTTGCAAGTGTGCAAACCTTGCATTCATATAACAAAATCAATTGATCCGCACAGAAGATTTACAATCTATATTTATACTAGACTAAACAGTTCAGTAAATTTAATACTGTATTCATTTGTTTCTCTCGATCATAGAAAAAAATCTAGATAACTTTTGTCTAAACTAGATAACTTGTAGTCATAAATATCTGATATACATATATCAACATTAAAGTTCAGATTATGTAATTCAATCTATAGTAGTCGGAAGTCATGATGCTCCACCAAAGGTCTGCGGTCTGACCTCAGACCTCACAATCACTGAAAGCTTTGTATAGAAACTGCTTACTGAGTTATTTATAGCTCGGTAAGCAGAATATCATAGTAATATATAAAGTTTTATTGGTCGTGCAACTAGGAAACACTTTCACGCCTTTTTACATAGTCTTCAATGGCTAGAAAAAAATCACTGTTTATAGTTTTTATTATAGTGATTATTTTCCGTGACAAACGAATCTAGTCATATTATTGAAATGTTATTAATAATGTTTTGCTCACAAATTCGACTGCTAATAACAACGTATATTATTATTAAGTTCTTTTCAAAAATAAATAAATACAATAATAAGCGATGTAATGTGAATTTTGATATTAGATCAATTTGATTAGTATTAAAGTTACTCTGCTTTATAATTACTTAATATTGATATTTGCAAACCAAAATAGCACCATTTCAATAGTATTAAAAAAACTTGTACCTTTTATGAACTTATGAGTTTTGCAAACTATTTTGTATACCTATACATAAGCTGAATTAAAAAAAATTGTTGGACTTTTGTTAATAACAAACTCAAAGAATTTTAATTTAAAAAGTAAGTATTGAAGTTTATTAAATTGGAAGTGGCACCCCAGTTGATGACACTACTAATAATTACACTTTTCTGAATAAATGTTGCATGAAAAACATTATTTTGAACAGTAAATTCAACTGGCAGCTGCTTAATTGAAAGGGTTAGAAGGTTTCGAGTTCCGTCTGTAGCAAGGCTTTCTAGCCTGTTTTTTTTCAAGTAACTAAGAAACTACTTCTCCGAGAACATGAATCTCAAAATTTTTGATGTCTAATAGTTAACATAAATGAAATCAACAGTTTTCATCGATTTATACACTCGAGAGCATGAATGATTTATTCGGGTCACATAAATATTACTAAAAAACTCAGAAACTAAGAATATTAGTTAGGTTGAATAAATTGTGTTCAGTAGACAAATTTACTTTTTTTTGTTAATAATAAAGTTTTATTTTGATTACGAACGAAGTATTATTGTCTGTTAAAGAGTTTTCGAGATTGTTAGGCATCTTTATATGCGTGGGTAGTGGAGTCGCAGTGTGGACCTTACCTAGCGCGCCCATAAGGGCAGGGAGAACACCGGGGGGTTTTAGTGGGTAGGCCTGGCACCCTGCCGGGAGAGCCCCACACACGCTCGCTATCTAGCCAACGGCGGGTACGGTGCGGTTACGCATTTCCCCCCGAGAAAAAAAAAAAAAAGGCATCTTTATATGACCCAAATTAATAGCTCTTGAGTGTTTTTCTTAATAATAAAGGATGCAATATAGAAAATAAACGATATTATATAGAAATTTATAATTTACTTGCTAAATTGCCTAACAACACAAACTTCCTAATCGTTATTTAATTTTTTAGGAATGCCTCAATATAATATCATTAAATATAGTAAAGAACACAAAAGCAATAACGCTTGTTGCACAACGGATTGTCATAGGCTACTGAGGAGTATCCTTCCAATACATCTCACAAATGGAGCTCGTTTTTTTTCAATAATGTCAAGATCTTAATTTTCTTTAGCAAACTATTGTCAGAATAAAATTATAATAGCTATTTATTAATATACACGTACATTAAGCACCGCGTCAAGCTATACTATTTGACCTTTGGACCACTCTTATGGCGCTCGTAATAACGGCAGTTTTTGTAGTGCACTCGCTTTCCGCTCGCGGCTTCGCCCGTGTTAATATTGTTTTCCCGTGGGAATATTATAAATTTTCCGTAGGAAAAACGATTTTGTAGCCTATTATATAGAAGACTGTTATTTATATTTAGGAGCTCGAATAGTAAATTTCATAGAAATTGGAGCAGATTTTAAATATTTTCAACCCCTATTTTGCACAAAAATGTATGGAAATTACATTAGCCCGACAACCTCACGTTATTTTTTCCGCAGCTAATGTCATCTATATACATTATTTTCTGCGGAACGACTGCGGAAAATAAGCGGAAAAATTTGTGTGGCTTTGTCTAAGGGATCAGAGGGGCAATCGCACTATTTATAAAGTTTCAACCAAATCAGACACGTTACCGTTCCCATACATTTTGACAACACCTTGACAGCTGTCAGATGTCAAAACCATAAAACATATGGGAACGGTAACGTTTTGGTTTTGGTTCAAACGTTGTGCGATTGCCCCTCTGTTCATATATAATATCTACAACATTGTTCAGGTACTATTGTAAAATCTATGTCTCCTCTAGCCACGGTACGTATACCGGCACTTGCGCAAGCGCCGATGCGAACCCCGTTCCTGCTGAGATAATGTGATGTAACCGAACTTCGCGCTGTATCTAGACGCTGCGATTATGTGCTCTTGTGTTCCAATTAAACTGAGTGGGTCGTGTGAGCGAATTAATCATATTAGAGACAGTGCGATCGAACGATACGTCTAAGCATCGACTGTTGCAACATTAAGTTGCATGCAACTGTTTTTTGTAACTTTTACGATATTTAAATCTATTATTTCTATACTTTTAGGGTTCTGTTCCTCAAAAGGAAAAAACTTAACCCTTATAGGATCACTTCGTTGTTAGTCTATCCAGACCTTTTTTCTTAGGAACGCGTAGAGATATCAAACTGAAATTTATATCAAACTAGCTTATGCCCGTGACTTTGTCTATGTGAATTAGTAATTTGGGTAGCTTATTTTTTTTTATCCAATCTATTTCTATCCTTCGCCACAACGCAAACTTGCTGAATACCAAAATTTCATCAAATTTCTTTACTAACTTCCATCCTCCTTTTCACCCCCTTAAAAGATAATTTCTGTGATAAAAACTATCTTTTGTCCTTTCCCAAGAATCAAACTATCTCCAATCTTCATACCAAATTTCATCTAAATCGGTTCAGCTGTTTGAGCGTGAAGAGGTATCAGACAGACAGACACACTTTCGCATTTAAATTATTAGTATGGATACTCAGGTCTACATTCTCTTTCAGCTGTGAAAAAAATCATACTTGTAAATCAACGCGATCAAAAGATATAACCGTTCATGTCTCATATTTTTGCGTATTTTGTGATTTCAATATAAACTCATTTGCAAAAAAAACGGGCACCTAAGCAATGAACCATTTCAAATGTTAATATTGCTTTGTTTGATAATTATAGGTAGTTTTATCTTCACAATTTGGTAAATTAATAAGAAAATAATCGTTTTCATCAGTATTTCATAAAATTTTGAAACAATTTATGGGAAATAATGCTAAACCTCACTAGTAGTGTATGTTCGCTAGTAGTGCATATGCTCATGAAGTAAAAATAAAAAAGTTTTTTGTTTGTTTTTCTTTAATAAAGTAAAAGCAGATAAATGTTTAGTATCGAGTGTGACCCCCTCTAGCTAAAATCACAGCTTGAATTCGTCTGGGCATGCTAGCAAGCATATCCCGGATACTTGCTTGCGGAATACGTTCCCACTCCGCAGTAATCACATTCTTCAGCTCTCTGATGGTCTGCGGAGCTGGTTGTACTGATCTCACACGCCGTTTCAGAACGTCCTAGACATGCTCTATGGGATTGAGGTCGGGACTTCGAGCTGGCCAATCCAAACGACGAATGCCGACCTCTTGCACATACGCTTTAACATCGCGAGATCGGTGGGCGCGAGCATTGTCGTCCATAAAAATCGAGTCTTCACCTAGAGCGGCCAATGCGGGTTGTGCATGAGGAATTAGAACTTCCGTTATGTATCGATGCCCAGTCAGTGAGCCGTTTTCAATGAAGACTAACTCTGTACGATCCATTGAATTTATTCCTGCCCAAAACATAACAGAGCCCCCACCATAAGGTGTGATTTCTTCGAAACATGTCTCTGCAAAGCGTTCTCCTTGTCTTCTTAGCACTCGCCGACGTCGATCTTCACCGAACAGAGATATCCTGGCTTCATCAGAGAACAAAACCCTATTCCAATCTTCTTGAGTCCATAATTCACAATTTCTAGCGAACCTAAGCCTGTGAACTCGGTGCTCACGGAGTAATTTGGGGCCACGGGCCGGGCGGTGACTGCGTATATTGGCAGCGAGAAGCCTCCTCCTGACCGTCCATAGACTAATATGCACATTTCTTACTTCTTGGAGGTTGTTCTTAAGATCCACATACGAAGATTTGCGATTTCTCAATGCGCGACTCACAAGAAAACGATCATCCCGTGGTTGGATTTTCTTCCAGAACCAGGCCTTCTCTCGACGGAATCAGTCTCCTGATATCGCTGCCAGGTCCTTTGGCCCGTCGAGCGACTAACATTTAGCCTCCTAGCCACGAAGCATTGGCTGCAACCCTCTTCAAGCAGCGCGATAATTTTGGTAGCTTTTACCACTTTATCTACCATTTTTGATACAGCCAAACAGCAATAAATAAAGCTTTGACAGTCAAGGATATGAAATTAATAGATGAAAATTGAATAAAAGTTATGAAAGTCGATGTTCACTTCTGGAACTTCACGCCAAAAATGTAGGATAAAAAGGGGTTTTCTGTAAAAATGAGCATCAAATGAAAATTTGAATTTAGAACGTACTTTTTTAAATACCACGGCATTTTTAAAACCGGCCAGTAACGTGTACAAACGATTGAAACCTTTTTTGTATTGTATCTTTTTAAAGATGAATGAAAATCAAAACCGCCCGTTTTTTTTGCAAATGAGTGTATATGCAAAAATATGGCGACATGACAAAGGAATCAAAACCTCGATAGAATACTTCCTGTTGACTTAGAATCATGAAATTTGACAAGAAGCAATGTCTTACAGCACATAATAAGGAACAATCTGAAAACAATAAATATGTAATTAGTTAGGAACTTAATTACATCTATACCAATATTATAAGGCGGAAAGACTTGTATTTTTGTATATTTGTAATGAAATAAATGTTGTTTCTTTAAAAATAAATTAAAAAATACACGCCCGGAGATGCAATGTTGATGGTCCACAAAGTGGACCGAAGATCTGGTAGAGGTCGAGAAAGGCCGCTGCATGCGAGTATAGGTTTTATCAGCGTGATTCTTAGTGAAGGCCTAAGTCTAACATTGGGCGACTATTGGCTGAAATGGTAATATATCATGATAGCATTTTTTTTTTTTTTTTTTCTCTAATTTATCACTCCACAGACTCGTGGTCCGTGCTCTTTTCATGGAATCTTCTCATTGTGATCTATTTTATTATAATTATTATATTAAGACTTACGACTACTTTTTACTCCTAATCTAAGGTGAGTTGCGCAACTCAATCAATTTAAAAATTTAAATATATATCTTAATAATATCTATTTATACTTATATATACTTAATTATACTCAAATATATATCTTAATAATATTATACGATATGTTAATAATTTATGTATGGACTATTTCATAAGATTTGGACAGTTAGTATACTCGTATTTGGCATAATATATGTTACGTCTGTTTTTTTTTTGTTTTTTTTTTTTTTTTTTTTTTAGTTACACCAAGGTCGCTCCGCTTGATAGGGCCCTGAGCACCATTTTTTTATTGTATTCCATGACCACTTCATCTGTTGCTATGCTGGGAAGGGCAATGAGACGTCTAATTGCGTCGTCCTCCTTCAACTCCCGGTAGAAGTAGGTGCAGGATACCGTGTGTCTGGTAATGGCAACCACCGCGTGAGGGACACTATCATGGACAGGGTTCTTCCTTTCTGCTCCTCTGAGCACAACCACGTGATCGTACGTTAGTCCCTGTGCTTCGTGGATCGTCAGCAGTCTAGATTGTTCTCCGGTGCCGAACCCTTCCCTCCCATACGCTTCTTTCTCGTCTTGAGTAAAGGTAAGGAAGAGAGTATTTGGGTTGCCCCTTCGTAACACCGCCTCCGATACCATTCTGCATGTCATGGACCTCAGCACTTGCCGTGATGTGTAAATACCCTTGTAGATGTTTTGGAGGGCATACACCACATCCATCGGACTTCGGTGTGTGCAGAGGAGCTTTTCTGTTACCGACGTGATGGCGGCGGGGCTTCCGTAACGCATCTCGAACAGGTTGTCTCTGTCTATGAAGGGGATCTGATTTGTATCGGTCATTAGTACCAATTCTCTTGCCCCGGTCAGCCTTGTTGCCATGATGATAGCTCCAAAATGGACTAGGAGAGCTTCGTCCACCAAAAGGCGTTTTGATGCTTCCACACCATTGATGAGAACTGAGGCAATGGTTCTTATTTTCCCCTTCACGACCGCCCCGAATCGAGTCGTCACTTTGTCCAACAGTTCTTTTGCCGTCTCGAGTGTGCTAGTGATGATCATATCTTCCTTCATTTGGAAGTTGTTGAGGAGCCACGTGGTCTTCCCGCAACCCGGCACACCGTCAACCCATCTGATTGCCAGTTTACCCCATGGTTCGGAGATCCAAGTTCCACTCACGGATTCCGCCGTTTTTAGAATTCGGTCCTCCAGCATGAAGCGCGTGCACTTGGCAATTACCACTATTGGGTCCTCAATCGGTGTGCAGAATGTGATTGCTCCCCTTTCATCAGTTGCTTCATGATCCACCAGCACCATGCCTGACGTGCCACTGTACGCCGCCATCTGCTTTTTATCTATAGGGCGAGTTCCCGCCACCACAGTCCCGGTGTCGTTGTTATAGACCACCGCCCTCGCCCCGTCCAGGAGTTCCTGTAGTGACATGCGGGCGTTTATCTGAAATGCCTCAAGTATCTTGCTGCAGGTGGTGTGTTTTACATGCAGCGTCGCCCGCAGTGTCCCCAGGTACTCTAGATAGGCGTTGACTAGGTCATCTCCGTCCCGGTCAGTGACTATTCTGGATGGCGGTCTCACCCTTCCCATGTTTGCCAGTGTGGTTTTGGGTGAGGAGACCGTTCTATGTTTGGGGACCGAGTCCGGTACTGTCTCACTGCTTGTTCTACGAGGACGAGCGTGGCCCAGGGCAACAGATATGCCCCTGACGAGGTCGTCTGTCGGGGATTGTCTTTGTGATTGGAGGCGTCTTCTTTCGTTTGCTTCTTGCATCGCCTCCTCGTGTTGCCTTTGTGCCCGGGCTGAGCCACTTTCTGTTAGTTCATTGCGTGGAGTCTGCTCGTGGTCTTTGAGCAGAAAGTCGAGGTTTTGGCCTCTTCCCTCGTACACGATAATTTTGTGTTTTCGGGAGGCCTCCAATAAGGGAGTGTAATCGGACACTTTCCCTTTCTCGAGATCTACCTTCATGACATCCACGCTGATGACTCTTGGGTCTCCGTCCATGTTTAACAGCAGTTCCCCCGCTATAGTAAAGGACGACTTGTCAATGTGCCAGTCCAGGAGCAGGATCGACTTATTCCTGAAACGTACAATCCGGCATTTTTGCCCTGCGAGCATCACCTCAGGCATTGCATCAAACACTTTTCTTTTAATGGTCGCCCTGGTAGTGCTGCCTTTTAGCAGGACTGCTAGGCCAGGTGATATGGCAACGTGCTTCCTTGTTCTGGACATACAGAAACTAATGCCAATCCTTTCTCCTGCACTATCCATGAACAACGCCACAGCCCTTGTGAGGAGACCTACTGTTCCTTTTTCTCCGTCGCTCAACCACTGCATTTGCGTTATCGTTGGGGCCACGTAAGGTTCCGGCGTTCGTGGTGCCATATTTACCGACCCATCATCACCCCCCTGCGCTGGTGGAGTACAGTTCTGGTTTCGCTGTGTTGCCAGATCGGCTGCTATTTGTATAAACTGCACTAAGGGTGGTTTTGCTTTTTTATCCATCAGTAGCGCATGAATATTCTCTTTCCTTATCACTATTTTGCCTAGTCTATGTTCTAAGTCATGGCGGGCACTGGCAAATCTGGGACAGTCCAGGATCACGTGCCATACCGATTCAATCTCCCCGGGGTCACATTCACAATATGGATTGTCCTTGAGTTTGAATCGGTACAGATATTCTGCGAACCCCCCGTGCCCCGTGAAGACTTGTATCAGACGAGGTGATGGTTTTTCTTTCCTGACCCAGCTATAGGCTTTCGCCTGATCTGGAAAGAACCATTTGGTCACTCCTCCTGTAGAGGAGGTAACGTACCTATCCTGCCATTTTCGGATCGTCTCTTCCCTTATCTTATTCTTCACGAACGACACGGGGATCTCACAGTAGTCCCGCGTTCCGTTTACCACCCGCGCTGCTTTTTTGGCTAATTCATCTGCTCTTTCGTTTCCCACTGTGCCTACGTGTGCTCTCAGCCAGAACAGTTTGACCTCTCCACCGTTCCTTCTGATACTTCTGATGTCTTCATGTATCCTCTGCACTAGCTGATGGCCTGCTTTGGGGTTCGTGATGATCTCCAATGAGGATCTGGAGTCACTCAGTATTGTTGCTGAGGTGACACCCTCTCTCCGGACCATCTCTATCGCCCTATGCAGAGCATACAGTTCAGACTGGAAGACCGTACAGGCGGGATCGAGACTAAATGTGTAACTGGCGGTTTCTTTTCCCTCTACCCACCACGAGACGGCGGCTCCAACCCCCTCATCAATTTTACTGCCATCTGTGTATATTTGTGGGTCTTGGATTTTGTGCTTCCGTATGGTCTCTACGGATGTATCCTCTACACATTCATATTCTATCAGAACCCGCTCGGATGGATGCGGTCTCCCAGAAAATGATGTTTCCTTTTCCAGTATACTGCCTGGTGGTAGGTGGTCTCGGCAGTCCCTTTTTTTTGTTCTATAGAGGGATGCTGTTTCATGTACTCGCAGGTCAATCGGGAGCAGTCCAGATAATGTAAGAGCGGACGTCAAGGACACTGTTCTATAAGCTTTGCAGATTTTTATTGCAAAGTTCCGTTGTACCGACTCTAGCTGCTTTTTGACGAGTTCCAAATCCGTGGCCTGGCTCCATGCTCCACTGGCGTACAGGATAATAGGTTCAATGACCGCTAGATATATCGTCCTGATGATTTCACTATTTAGACCCATGTTACTTTCGCCGTGCGTGCTAGTTGTTTATATATATTAGTTACCTTTCTACACTGCTCTGACACATGCTCGGCGAAGTTCAGGTTTCTGTCGATCGTGAGTCCAAGCACTTTAATTGCTGTCACCAGTTCGATATTCACTCCGGACATCGTCACGATGGGGGGGTCGTACTTCAATTTCTTCGTTATCACCATGGCCTTGGTTTTGTGCGGCGCGAAGTTAAGTTTATTACGTCCTCCCCATTTCACCACTCTGTCCAGGATCTCATTTGCGGTCTCCTCCACTTGTTCGCCTGTTTCACCAGTGAAAACCAGAACCACATCATCTGCGAAGGCCTGGCAGTGTACATCCCTCCCCTGTAACTGTTTGAGCACGGAATCCAGGATTATGTTCCAAAATGTGGGACCTCCTATTGATCCCTGGACACATCCCTTGGTGGTCTCTTTCCCTGCTTTTTCCCTCATGTAGTTAACCTCCACTTTTCGATCTCGTAGGTATGATTCGATCATGAAGTAGAGGTTTCGGGGACATTGTTTAATTATCAGCTGTTTTTTGAGCGCTGGCCACCAAGCATTATCAAAGGCGCCCTCTATGTCAAGTGACACCATTAGGATTAACCTTTTTTCTTTGAGCTTCATCCTTATGTGCTCGACCAAGTCACAGAGGGCGTCTTCAGTTCCGCGTTGCGGCATGAAACCGTATTGGTTCGCGCTCAGTGTAGGGAGAATATGCCACTGCAGTCTGGCGATTACTAGTTTTTCCAGTATTTTTCCAAGCACCGACAGCAAGCCAATTGGTCGGTATGACTTAGGATGCGTATAATCGTCCTTTCCCGGTTTTCTTAGGATGATAACGTGTGCCACCTTCCATTGGGCGGGAAAGTGTCTCAGGGACAAGCATTTATTCGCTATGCCCAGGAACACTCTCCCGTCGTTTCGGATTGCTGCTGTGCACACATCGGCTGTTAGTCCGTCCGGCCCTGGTGCCTTCTTAGGGTTTAAATTCCTTAATACTGACTCCAGTTCGGCAGTAGTAAACGGTGGTTCGTCCGGTCCTAGCCGATCATCCCTCCAGCTTTGGCTCTCTGTCATTGCCCGGATTTTTGTGTGGTACGCTGTGTCGGTCTCAGGTGTGTCGTCTGCATAGAAAGTTGTTGTAAGGAGTTCATGATAGCATTTTGGAACTAATGGCATTAAGTCCACCTTTGTACACTCTATGTAGGTACATAAAGCATTAAATAAAATAAATAAATAAATAACACAAGATTAAAAACCGGCCAAGTGCGAATTGCACTCGCGCAACGGATGTTCCGTACAAACTTATCTAGTACTAGCTTTCCGCTCGCGACTTCGCCCGCGTTATTTTTGTATTCCCGTGGGAATTTTATATTTTCCCGTAGGAAAAATAATTTTGTAGTCTATTATATAGCAGATTTACTGTACGTAGCTTCGCCCGCGTTGTTTTTGTTTTCCCGTGGGAATTTTATATTTTCCTATAGGAAAAATAATTTTGTAGCCTATATTACTTAGAGATAACGTAACATTCTAATAGTGAAAGAATTTTTGAAATCAGTCCAGTAGTTTGTGTGTTTATTCGTTTCATATATAGATACAAATCTTTCCTCTTTTGTAGTGTAGATAGTGTAGAAATACTTGTCATGGATGCTATACTGATATTAACTACAACAACAACTATGTAGACAAGAATCGAATTAATAAGCTATAAATTTTTGTAGCTTTTCTTTTCAATTTGCAATGTTATTCGGAAGAATATTCTCATTATGACCAATTAAGTACTTTTGCTATTAGCATTTCTTAATAATGTGGTTCTCATTAATTCGTGTCTTCTTGCAAGCCAGCTGTCTTTATTATAACTTTATAAAGTGAATAATTTGGCCATGTTTGGGCACGGCTTCAAATTAATAAGGTAATTTTTCCATCGTATTTTTTGTGAATGCATAAAGTAGGTATTCGAAAACCTTGCAGTAAAAATTTTAAGGTTTATTTAACGTATTGACCTTGCTTCTGAGCTTCCGCTGTATAACACAAATATACATAATTAAGAATTTAAATAATTGATATAGCAACCACCATTGCTAGAATTTCGTTAAAAGTCATACGACGATTACTTAGGAATAATTATTACTTTTGCACAAAATAAGCCAAATATACTTTTTTTCCTATCAACAGATCTCTGTATAATTTCGTCAATGATTAAACATATAAATATTAAATTACACAAATTATTTTTGACGTAGAAAATATAACAATGGATTAATATTTTTTAGTTTTTCAAACTATTAATTTTAATTTGATTCTTCAATTTTGAATTAGAAATCCCTTTAATAGATCACATTACATTATTCCTAGAAAAAAAATAAAGAATACGCTTATTGTTTATAGCTCATATGATATCACATAGCTATTTCTCCACTTTACTATTTACCAACAATAAAAGCATAAATCACAACACGTATTATCTCGATTACTATACTTACTTCAATTGCTCGACACATAGAAGCGCGTACATTTACCACACGGCTATCGTCATTGGCATAAAGAACAAATTCCTTCACAAGGTCGGAGTCATCTGGAAATGTTGGTCAAACGCACGTACTCGACTCGACATAGGCACAACTTAAAGCGAATTTATATGCCATCCCTGCGCTTAGCAACTTTAAACTTTGTTCGTTGAATGTGTGTGATGGCCCCATTAACTATTTATGGATCATGGGTAGCGATGGGAATCGAACTAGGATTGCGTCAGTGCTGGGAATAGGCGACCTTAAAGGAATTACAAGCTTTGATTTAAGCCCAGAGCACATCGTCGGCCTGTACATTACTTAATATTATTATCATTGCGTAACAAGTGCGCGATGCTTCTGAATTTCGAAGTATTAGATTGTTCTGAAAAAGAGAAGCATGTAAGTTGCCTCAACGATAAGCTTTTTAAGCTCAGCATGTTTAAGGACGCCTTCACCGACCTATCACCGCCTCGGGATGCTAAGGATATCGCAGCATGACTCAGTATAGTGTTGGGTTGCCAGAGGATCCTTTGCCTCGCCGTACCGTGCCGTCCTGCCAATGTGCGTCGCACCGCACCTCACTTGACAGAACACAACAGAGTAGATAGTAACTTAAATCTTTACTTAGTTCCCTGATTCCAAAAAAAAAAAGATTCAACTCCTTTTTTTAAACAATAGGGGAGCTCTTGGCCTTCATCTTACCTGATGGTAAGTGACAATAAGGCTGAAGATGAAAGCGACTTTTACTTGGACTCCTCAAAACCAAAGAAACTATCTATCCCTATAATTGTCGGAACACAACAATGCTATCAACATTGCTACAATGGTGTAAGATAGTCGTAACTAGCCAGGCAGGCTCAGAAGCCCTACCACCAACCAAATCAAACAGAGAAACTTCTGCCCCCATGGGGAATCGAACACCGAACCTCGAGATTAATACCGCGTGCACTCGACCACTAGACCACGGAGGCGATTAAGTCGAGTTACAAGAGAGTATTTAAAGGGCAATGGAGAGGGTTATGTTCAGGGTTTCTCTACGCGATCGCATCAGAAATGAAGAGATCCGTAGAAGAACTAGAGTCGCCGACATAGCCCAAAGAATTGCAAATCTTTAGTGGCAGTGGGCAGGACACATAGCTCGCAGGACTGACGGCCGTTGGGGTGGAAAGGTCCTTGAGTGGCGGCCACGTACCGGGAGACGCAGCGTTGGTAGGCCCCCCACAAGGTGGACCGACGATCTGGTGAAGGTCGCGGAAAGCTGCTGGATGCGGGAGGCGCAGGACCGATCGGTATAGAGATCCCTGGGGGAGGCCTATATGCAACAGTGGGCTTCTCTTGGCTGTTATGATGATGATGATGATCGGTACTTGGCAGGATTGAGCGGTAGACCTCCGTTTGGCCAGTGCCGAGTCCAGAGCGCCACCGACGCTCTTTGACATTAGCTCCATTCAAAAATTTTGACAAAATACGTCAAAATTCTATCTCCAGTAAACAGAGATAGGATATTGATATCATTCCGTCTCCCATATACCCTAATACTACATTCTACATAACTTCAAAGTCATTATCATTATTATTTTAGTCAAAGGATGCCAGGCTTAGGTATTCACCAAGAATGGGGGAAATTGGGCCATCTCCCACTACTCTGGAATGGGGGTGGAGGGTAAAAACCGCTCAGAATACCAACATCTTAATACTAACTCGCATCTTTATATTATAGCATAGTTTGTCTAAAAATAAATTAGCCTACTATATAGCAACGCATGACAAATTGGTCAAATGATTCATAGACAGGTCAGCGAGCCCGGTCAGCTGTGTCTGCTCGAGGCTTTCGCTGTATAGCCGCCTAAATGCTTACGCTATTATCTAACTGTTAGATAATACGGTTTGGTGCGCCCGCGCACGCAAATAGCGCGGGCGGTGGCACTGCAGAAATATCGCTTGTCATTGTACTATCTGACAGCACAGTCTTTGTAGATAAGTGGTATTGATCTTTATATTAAAAGTATTTTTAAAGTGTTTTTTAAGACTGAAAACTTAACACATTTATTTTCACAAACACTACAATGAAGGTAGAACAAAACAAGAAAAAAAAAGAATACAATAAAGAGCGCAAAACATAGAGATACTTTTGTAGGAAAAATAATCATTACGTTGTAGTGTGGTGCGAAAATAGGACGTAGCTCAGCATATGCTGTGGCCTGCAGAGCCACAGGGCTTTTTGTTGTTTCAAGTGCCGGAAAGGAGTAGATTTTGCAACAAAAATTTTCGAGCATTACAATATTAATAACGACGATAACATCTCAAATGTAATTGAAGGTACAAGAGTAGCATTCAAATAGTAACCGCAACGCTATAACGTAACGCCAACATTATGAATTCAATTAAAAAACACAAATATCAAAGGAATAGCATTTTTTCAACAATCTATTCAACAGGAGTCAAAATAAATTTTTATTGTATCTAAATAAATAGTATTTGGTTTTACAGGAAAAGATGATGATTTCATAAGACTGTAGGAACTATTAAAAATGATGGCTCTTCATTTTGATGGGAATAAACTAGAATCATTTAGCTTACTTAGTTGACGTCAGATGGTATTGGTATAAATGAACAAAAATTACAATATTAATTTATTTGATAAAACCTGAGCCCTGATCTGTAGTACATAGGTACACACAAAGCGATTCTGAAATATAAGCGATAATTCTTTTAGCAATAGCACTAAATAACTATTCATGTTGATACCTACTTACTTATGCGTTAATCTCTCTCTAAGAAGCTCTAAGCTAAGCATGTCTAGAGTAATAAACCTTTATTATATATTACCTACATCAACAACAATCATGGACTTTTGCAATAGGTAACGACAAAAATCGATTCGTTAGAAGCAGACAATAAATATTCAATTACATGGTAAGGCATAGTATTAGCATTACAGCTGCAAATGACGTATTTTCTGACAGTCATCAATTGCTGTGAGTTGTATTGTTGACTGTACTCTTCGTATGTCGGTTAACTTATTTTTATTTAAATTTTTTATTATTTGATTTTCTAGAATTGAAAATAATATAGGTATCACAAAAAAATCTAAAACCATCTAAAACTGTTTTTCATGGAGCTTATATAGGTACAGGTTGCTCAAGAATATGCACCCAAATGTTAAATACATCAAAATTACTTACTTTAGTAGTAGATTAGTAGCTAAGGGCTGTAAGGCATCAATTGCAGCCCGAGCAGCGAGGGCGCCTATATTTCGAGGGTGCAATTAGTGCTTACACCCGAGCTAACTACTCTGCTTTACATCACGATTGTGAGGTAAGTAGGTCCTTATTACCCCCAAATGGGGCTTGTAGGTGACCAATTAGCGTAACACTTCACTATTTCAAAAAGTTCGCGTACATCTAACCATCATACTGGCAATAAATTACTCACAGCCCTAGGGCTTTTCTAGCTACATTATTACCCTAGAGCGCTAATTGGTCACCTACAAGCCCCATTTGGGGTAATAAGGACCTACTTACCGAACATGAGAGATGTAATAGTACATTGTTACCCCAGGGGTGAAAGTAACTTATTTAGTCCCGAGACGGTGTTTGGCGCCCGAGCGTAGCGAGGGCACCAATAGTTCGAGGGACTAAATAAGTCTTTAACCCGAGGTAAACACTGTGCTTTTCATTACGAATACAAGGAAAGTAAAATAAAGCAATGAATTAGCTAAAGAAAAAACGTGTAAATGTTATTTTACATAAATCAACAACTTCTGCCTTAGCCCGCTTTCTCTTATAAAACCAGGCGTTAACTCCATACCTGAATCGGATGAACTCATTGTGTTAATTATTAAAACAATGTTATAAAAATATAATTAACAGTCAATACAAATCTCGGTATGGAAGTATTAACAAAACTCTACAAATGGAAAAAACAAATGAAGATCGCATTGCCGCTTTCCCGCTTATCATGTTTTTTTTTCTGTGGCCGGCCAGCTATTCAGCCATTATTTTTCATTTTCATAATTTCAAAAATGGTAAATATTTTATCCAAATCTATGTTATTTTAAAGAAATAGTTGAAAATAAATTATAATAAAGTCATTTAAAAAATATATTCTTTAAATACTTAACATTATGTTGAGTAATTGAGTGGCTGTATAGAAAGTCGGAACATGGTTCAATAAAAATGTAAAAAAAGAACTAGTTTCGTTTTTAAAATTTGACAGCAGCTGTCAGTTGAAAGTGATTCTCCCTAGGGTTGAAAAGTATTACTTTCAACCCGCTCCTCAGGCAACTTCAGACCTACTTTCAGAGTATGAGTAATGAAAACTCCTTTAAAGACCCGTGTTTAAGACTATTTCGCAAACGAAACCAGTTAACCTCATATTATGCTTATTTCACTCCACCTATTACAATCTCATAAGGGTAAGGGTTGGCAGAGTGTATGTTCTTTTGATTAAATACATGATCAATATACTTTATACCTATCAGCCGATATTTAAATGCTAACGGATAAATAAAATATAAGAAAAATTTACGGCTTTGCTTGGTGCAATAAAATTTTTCCTTAATTTTTGTACATGTAGAAAAATTAATTAATTGCGAATGCTTTTGACATTTTTAATTTTAGCAAGAACTTTAAGTTTGTAAACATAATATGATAAGACAGTTCTTTTTAAGGAAGACCGCTTTTAGCTATTTGACGAAATAACTTTAAACGTTTCATACAATAACGATTGTTTTCATTGATTTATTCTAATAAATTTTAATATGCAAGAAAAATTATTCATCATCTAAAGTCAGACTAAAGTCTAAAGAATAATCAATAAGTCTTGTAATGTCGACAGCCCTGAATGAACAATTTAAACCACAGTGATAGTTATGGGAGCCGAAGACAACGATGCTTTTTGCTTAAGTTCACATAGCGATTGCGTTAATTTTTTACACATTTTGCAATGTGCTTGATAATGTACACCATGTCATTATGAAATAGGAGTCTGCAGTTTTAAAGACCACATTAATATTGTCTGTTGTTTTACCTGTAACCCTTTGCTTTTGATATAAATGTAAAATGCTCTACGTGCTCTATCGGTTCATTAACGGAGAGTTCTCTGAGGAACTTCTTGCAATGGAGTCTTTTTACCATCGCACCACCAGCCACCACAGTAGGTACAGTTCATCTGTACCACCTAGAACCGATTTGGTCTAGCACACTTCGGTTTCAGTGTTCATTTGTACATAGGGCAGATTCTTGAACGAACTCCCAGTGTTTCCTATCTTATCTTATCTTAATACAGGGGTGGCTCAGCATGAGAGCCTTCGCACTTCGACCCATCGTGGATCTTTTGTGCTTCCCCGTGTTTAGTCCTTAACGCCCTCACCACCTTCGGTCCAGTCAATCGTGCTCATGAGCCTGACGATGTCCTTCGGTGGCATGGCCCTGTAGTCATCCGGTTTTGGGTATCCCATTCCCATCAGCTTTAGTCTCCTGCAGGCAAGAGCATCGCAATGGCACAGGAGGTGCACCATGCTCTCCTCTTCTTCCTTGCAGGCCCTACAAATTATGGAACTGGTATGTCCCATCCGGGTAAGCATGATCCTAGTACCAAAATGGCCGGTTAAGGCACCTGCCATCAGACGGGTCTGGGATCTGCTTGAGCTCAGTGTAAATTTGAGCCAGTTATCCATGCCCATAAAGAGCTTGGCGTGTGTCATTCCTTTATGCTTGGCCCATTCTTCCTGGTGCCTCCTTTGTGATTGAGCTCTTAGGCCTGCCCCGGCTGTTTTTAGGGTGATTCCGACAAATGGTTCTGGTCCCACCATTTGTGTTTCCGAACCCTTCCTTGCCAGGTAGTCAGCCTTTTCGTTTCCAGTGAAACCTTTATGGCCTGGTATCCAGACTAGGCGAACCGTGTTTGCTTTACTTAATTTATTTAGTACTTCGATCGCATTCATCACTAGTTTGGATTCCACCTTATATGCCAAGAGCGCTTTAAGCGTTGCTTGACTATCACTGAGAATGTAGATGTTCAAGCCTTTACGACCTCTGTCTAGATTCTCTTGTGCACAGGTTAGGATAGCGTATGTTTCGGCTTGAAACACAGTTGCTAGCTTGCCCATGCTAACCGATATCTCCGTTTTGTTGCAGTATATGCCTGCTCCTGTACCGGATTTCATTTTTGATCCATCCGTGTACCATATCATGCTGTTCCCCTGAGGGGGTGCCAGCCCCTTATCCCACTCTTCCCTTGTTGGAATAGAAACCTCGAAGAGTCTCCTAAATACGAATTTAGGTATCATTCTATCGCTGGTCATGCCCAGCAATGGAATCTCTTCTTTAGGTTTTAGTCCAGTGTGTCTCGTACGTGGCCAGTTCGCGTTCCACAGGCCCATGGTGTTGAGCCTGTATAGTGCTCTCATGGCCTCTCTGTATATGGCAATATGCAGTGGTTCGAGATTGAGAAATCTCTCTAGGGCCGCCGTAGGGGTAGATTTGAAAGCTCCAGTAACAGCCATGCAGGCCAGTCTTTGGAATCTTCCTAGGAGTCCCTTGCATGTGACCAGTTCAGTTCTGGGCCACCAAACTATACTTCCGTAGGTGACAATCGGCATTATCATTATTGTATAAATCCAATAGAGGATCTTGGGTTTGAGGCCCCAGGTTTTACCAAAGGTAGAGCGACACATGTTGAAGGCCCTTGTGGCCTTCTCAATAGTGAGCCCTACATGTTTTTTCCACGTGAGTTCTTTATCTAGGGTGACTCCTAGATATTTGACCTCAGTGGACCATGGTATTTCCGTACCGTACAATTTGAGTGTTCTCATGCTGTTGAGCTTCCTCTTTTTTGTGAATGGTATAATCACAGTTTTCTTCGGATTGATGCTAAGGGAAGTCTCCCTGCACCAGCGCTCAACCTGTTGTAGCGCCTTCTGCATCAGGTTGGCTACCACGCTCGGCACCTTGCCATTAATCAAAATGACTATGTCATCAGCGTATCCCACTGTTTTCAGTGGTCCTTTGTTCAGCTTTTCGATCAATGGGTTTATCACTAGGCACCAAAGTATGGGAGAGAGGACTCCTCCCTGCGGACATCCTTTGGTTGTTGTGACGCTCATTGAATCGCCTAGTATGTTTGCAGTTATCACTCTGCTCTTTAGCATGCAATTTATCCATCTTATTATGGTGTCATTGATGCCATGCTTTCTTGCCGCTCTGCTAATGGAGTCAAATGTAGTCTTGTCAAAGGCACCCTCCACATCAAGGAAGGCACCTAGGCAAATCTCCCTTGACTCCAGTGCCGTTTCAATCCTGCTGACTACATAGTGTAGAGCAGTCTCAGTTGATTTGCCTGCTTGATAGGCACATTGCATCCCTTGTAAGGGCCGTTTCTTGAGTGGACCATCCCTGATGTACCTGTCGATAAGCTTCTCTATCGACTTTAACAAGAACGATGAGAGACTTATCGGCCTGAATGCCTTTGCCTGTTCATAGTCAGCTTTTCCCGGCTTGGGTATAAAGCTTACATTTATGTGTGTCCACATTTTTGGTATGTAACCAAATGCTATGCAGGCTCTGAAGAGTCTACATAGAATGGGGACCAGTATTGATTCACCTTGTTGTAGTAACACAGGATATATCCCGTCATGGCCCGGAGATTTATATGGCTGAAAGCTATTAATTGCCCATCGAACTTTTTCTTCTGTTACTACCTTTTTAGCTGACGTCCAATTCTCCTTCGTGGTAGGGGTCGTTTGACTTTCCCTTGGAGTTTGTTCGTCTGCATTAGAGTTAGTTACCGTTGAACCCGGGAAATGTGTGTCAAACATAATGGCCAGTGCCTCACTCCCGGTTTCCGTTAGTCTACCATTAGCATCTCTCACTGCTGTGAGTGGGTATGCTTTAGTTTTAGACATGGCTTTGCTAAGACGCATGCCTTCTGGCATTGTTTCTATTGACTCACAAAAGTTACGCCATGACCTGCGCTTAGCCTTCCTTACTTCATTGTTATATTCCGTAAGCTTCCTAGCATACTCCGAGTAGTCGTTTCTACGTTTAGCCTCGTTGAATGCCTTCCTTGTTTCCCTCCTAAGCTTAGTCAGTTCCTGTGTCCACCACTGAACTTTCCTAACCTTTGTCTCTCTTTCCGGGCAGTTATTTGTCCAGGCGTGCAAGAGACCTTTGTTAATACGGTTAGCTTCCTTATCCAGCTCAGGAATTGAGTTAAGCCGTACAGTAGTGATCCCTAATTCTGATTCAAGATCCCTCCTATAAGAATCCCAATTGGTATTCCTCGGATTTCTCCTACGTACAGTACCTAGTTCTATGTTAGTCTTGTACCTGAAGCATATGTAATTATGATCAGAAAGTGATATTTCTTCAGACACATGCCAACTATTAATTGATGATAATGCTTGAACCGTTGCAACCGTCACATCAATTACCTGAGCCCTGTTTTTGTTAACAAATGTGGGCGTGGTTCCTCTATTGAGTATATATAAAGATGAACTTACCAGATATTCCAGTAGGTCTTCACCTCGCTTGTTCGTGTCAGTGCTGCCCCACACAATATGGTGTGCGTTAGCATCTAGGGCAATGATGAGTTTCTTCTGCCCGTGTGTCTCGATCAGTCTCCTCACATGTGCAGAGACCGGATCCTTTTCCTCATAAGGTAGGTACGCTGAGGAAATTACAACACTTTCTCCTGGGTACCCTCCCTCCGTCCCGATCTTTAGAGTAGTCAGATCCCTGTAACATAGCGAACGCAAGGGTGTAGCAGCAATGCCTTCCCTCACATAAATACATGTCCTAGTGTCATTGGTAGGGCAGTAATAATGTATTACCCCCCCTGTATTATCTAAGCCCTTGACTTCACCCTTATATAAATAAGGTTCCTGTATAAAGGCTATGTCATATTTATTTTCCTTAAGCTGCTTAGCCATAATGGCAGTCGCAGCCCTACTGTGGTGTAAATTGATTTGTACGCACCTAAGTCCCTCCATCTTGGTGGTATGATGGGTTCATCAGTTGTAACTGAAGCTAAGGCGTTTGATGTTTAGGCGACCCGAAGCAGAGTTGGTTCAGATCAGCCATGATGTCGTCCGTCCCCGCCGACTGTTGCGACAGGGGCAGACTCATCATGTCGCCCTCTCCATCCCGCTCCGTCTCACCCAACAATCCCGCCTCAGCCTTTGCTTCTCTGCCACCAGCCTCATCGCTAGGGCCAGCCACAGCCCCAGCGCTAGGTCCAGCCACAGCCTCACCGCTAGGACCAGCCACAGCCTCATCTATCCCCGGACCGCTTCGGCCATGTCCGCCCTCATCGCCCGGTGCTTCCGCGAGCAGTTTGAACGAACATAGCTCGAAACAGCCCTCCAGGACATACTCCGCCTTCTTGATAACCTCAGCGGACCCCCCGTCCATGAGGACGATCCGACGTATTCGGCTGCCCTCCACCTTGGTGTCGACCACCTTCCAGTCGGTCGTCCTCAGTGACGGGTTGTACCGCTGAAGTGCCAAGCAGGCCTGTTTGGTGTCAAGCAGCCTCATATTGCGGCTCTTCCAGGCCATTTTAATTGGCTTTGGAACAGCCGCAGCATCGACCACCTTCACCCTGGTATCCCCTACACACATCCCTGGGACGTTTGCTAGGAGCCACTCTGCCGATTGTTTATTTTTACAATCTACAAAGACGACCCCTGCTGTTACCGTTTGGCCTATTATACATCGTGGAGGGGGATCATCAGAGGCCATGAATTTCTCTGTAACGATCTCCAATAGCCTCCCCTGATCTCCCTCCACGAAGTAAGTGTTGGGATAATCCTCAGGGATGACTGCCAGCCTGACGGCCTCGAGAGCATCCCGATACGTACCATAACCAAGTGTTTTGGCCCTTTTCGGTACTCCCTGACCGCCGGCCCGCGAGTCATCGCTGAGAGCCTCCCTACCGCGCTTAAGCGCAGCGCCAGCTACAGGCTGCCCTTCCTGTGCCTGTTGTTTCACAAGTCTAGCCCGCTGTTTCGCAGACCCGCACTTGTTCCTTCTCTTTTTCCTACTAACCTCTGTCCCCGCAATAGCAAGTGGGCCAGAGGGCCCGGCTGATGAGCCCGTATTGTTCCCATCAGCCGCCCCCCCCCCTCCCCCCACCATCGCAGAGTAGGTCGTAAGTAAACCAGACCCGATTCCTGATTTCTCAGGTTCCTGGAGCCCGGTCCCTAAATTTGTTATTGTAGGAAGCCCTGTCTTCCCCACAAGTGCCGGGCCCCTCTGGAGAGAGGACTCTGTGGAGCCCATACGGTTCCCCTCAGAAGACCTCTCCCCGGGGCCCGGCGCACTGCAAGGAACGTCGGACCTCCCTCCTACGATTAAGCGCTGAGGCTCCTTTGACCCACCTTGCGGCGAGCCCTGTGACTCCTTGGACCCACCTTTCGGCGAGCCCTGTTCGGAGATGCCATAGGCACCCCCTTCATAGGTTATTGATAGACGCGAAAATTTGCCCCCCCCAGAATACGAGGGGCGGCCTGAGCTCGTCCCAGCCACCGGGGCTGGGCCGAGCTCAGGGAGGGACTCTCCATTTCTGGTACCCTCCTGGGGTAGTCTACTGTCTCTTTTATTCTCGCTCATTTTTTTTACGACTTCCACTTTACAACGTCGGAGTAGGTGGGATATAGGAATAGGGAAAGGAATTAGGATATGGGTTAGGATATGACACGGGTTGAGGTTGGAAGGGGGGGGTGGCTGGAGGTTTTGGTTATGTCTATAGCAGAAGGCTTTAGACCAAAAACGGGCGACAACCTCGAGAAGGATAGTCCACCAGCCTTGCCTTAGGGATCTACACGACCCTGCGCTCTCCCCTAAGGCCATTCGTCAGACACGCTGACGGACAGCCAGACGTGAATAGGTGCCCCCGAATCGCATACACACGATGCGGTTAGGTGACCCCCGCCCCAGTGTTTCCTAAGCGCTACGATATGTCCAACTTCAAACGAGGTTTGAAAAAAGCACTTCTATCCGGTAACTGAGCTATGCCCCTGGCATTGCAGATCCCCATGAGCGGTGGTTACCACTTACCATCAGGTGCGCCACTGGCTTGTGTGCCACCAATAGTAATTAAAAAAGCAGTCTCAGGGTTTGGACAGCAATTTCGTAGCTGTTAATTTCAAGTATTTTAAAAGCATACTCAATATTACATAAGTCATGTGGTGGGGGTGGCTAGTGCGGCGTTTAACCTCTCTCCCGCACTAGCTATCTTCGCATTTGGACTTTACTTCCACTTACCACCAGGTAGAATGGAGTCATTTGCTTGGCCTTCTATAAAAAAATATATAAAAGTTTATTCTACATATACATTTCATAATTATCTACATCAACAACAAATAACAATATAAAAAGTTACAATTGCAATAGGTGTCTCACAACAACTTTTTCCAGGCAATCCATAAATTAAGGATATTCATCAGAAAAACAGAATGACGTTGCGACATTGCAATACTATGCTTGTGCTTTTAATAAAAGCAAGAATCCTTATCACACTGTACATTATATTAATATAATTGGCATCATTAGCGGTAATGTCTCAAAATTTGCAGAGCGCATATTAAATTAATCCTTCTGCGTGGTTATTATGAAGCCGTAGAGCACTGGCGCAGGATCGGCGCGCCCCGGGTCGAGGCCGCCCGCCTCTCGCTCGCCACAAACCTTACTGCTTGACCGATTTGCTGGAGAACATTGTATCCAGTTACATGTCAACAAACGCGAACAGTGCAGCTGTCGCGCAAATGAAATAAGTAACGCCGGCAATTCGCCCCCTAGCACGACCACCGTTTTACTTATCTTCAAGTTTTGAGTATTTTTGATATTAGTATTGTTATTTTGGGCATTGTTAATATATTAGTGTCGATAAAATTTCAAAGTAGCCATTATATCTAATATATTTTGACAGTTCATATCGATTTATCGTTTTATCATATAGTGTTTCGGTGTTCATGCTACGGTTGCTGATTTGGTAGACTGTAATGAAATTTTTGATTAGAGATCATCGATATTAATCGATGATGAATAAACATTCATCATCGATTCATCACAGACATCACAGAACAGAAAAATATAAGTAAATGTATGCATTACTGTTGTGTTATTTTTTCTATTTATTAAGTATTCAATTTAATGCCGCTCCTTTACCACAAACTCTATATAAGCAGTCAAATGTTAGATGGACGAGAAACGAGATCCCATCATATTATATTGTTCACATGATATTATTTGTATTGGTTACATGATATTGTTATAATTTTTACTACCATAACTAGTTTTTTCATCTCACCAGCTCAGAAAGGCTTTCTTTATTCTCCGAAATCTGCGTGTAAAAGTCTATTTTAACCGCTAGCGTAGAAAAGTGATTTGACATTCGAACGTTCGAATAAGGATTAGGAATATGAACAATATTTTCATTTAAAAAGAAGTATCTACCTACATGTTAAAAACGATTACTGATAAATTCGTCACATCGCAATGTTCGAATTTCAATATTTATTTGTAATTTTCGTTGCGTAATTTTGTATTCGATCTTCAATTGTTTTACAACAGTAGTAGGTATTTTTCTCGCTGTGGTGAAGTGAAAAGTTGTACTTGTGCTCGGCTGTACAGTTATTTCCCTCTTGAGCCTTTGAATCCCTCGTTACGCTCAGGATTCTACTTTTAAACGACTCACGTCATCGCCTGTGGCTCAAACTAAGGCCCGTATTAATAAAGCGATCTCAAAACTGCTCTCAAGTGCGAACTAAGCCGAGTCACTCTCAAGATGTGATCACGCACTTAAGATAGTCGCTAATTAATAAACCTACATCAACAGCGTATCACTTGAGATATAATATCAAGATCGCGCTCTTAAGAGCGTGATCTCAAGTAAACGTAATTTTTAACCGACTTCAAAAAGGAGGAGGTTCTATGTTCGACTGTATCTATTTTCTTATTTTTTATGTATGTTCACCGATTACTCCGCCATTTGAGGACCGATTTTCAAAATTCCTTTTGTAATCGAAATAGTACACTCCCGAGGTGATCCCATTGTCACCATGTCATGATCTGATGATGGAATCCCGGGTAAATCTAGGGAAACCCTTAAATTTGAATGCCACGTTCAACGTGTTTTGTCTTTTTAGGGTTCCGTAGTAAACAAGGAACCCTAATAGTTTCGCCATGTCTGTCTGTCTGTCTGTCCGCGCTTTTACTCAGAGACTATTAGTACTAGAAAGCTGTAATTTGGTATGGGTATGTATATTAATCATGCCAAAAAAGTGGTGGAAAAACACATTGAAAATAAATTTGTTTTTAGGGTAGCTCCCATACAAGTAAAGTGGAAGTAAATTTTTTCAACTAACCCATCGTGTGTGGTGTTGTTGAATAGGTCTTTAAAAAATAATGTAAGGTTCAGAACAACATTTTTCGATTGAGAGATCCGTTTCTGAAATATTTGGTTTTAAAATGCACATTTTTGTTAGAGGTAAGTGTCCCCCCCCCCACCTCTATCTGGTAAACGGTTATATATGGACACGTGAAAAAAATTACAACAGTAGTATATATAACGAAGCTTAAAGGAAAGCTATCAGAGTTGAGTACTAAGTACAAACTAAAAAGTTATAGACGACTAACTTATAAAATGTACTCGGAAAAGCAAAAGTTCATTGAAAATTAGTACTGAATATAAATTTACGAACCATGTGAAGTTAAGGAAATATAAAATCATTGCAGCTTTAATAATAATAATAATGTCTAATTTAATAGAAACGTATTTAGTAATCTGTGGCAAAGTGTTGTGAGGTGTGACTGTGAACTCAAAGTTGGCATTTGCAACTACGGAACCCTACACTGCGCGTGGCCCGACACGCACTTGGCCGGTTTTTAACCGACTTCAAAAAAGGAGGGGGTTTACAATTCGGTTGTATTTTTTTTATTTTTTTTTTATGTTTGTTACCTCATAACTCCGTCATTTTTAAACCGATTTCCAAAATTATTTTTGTATTTGATAGAGTATACTGCAAGGGTGATCCCATGGTCACCAAAGTCAGGATCGGATGATGGGATCCCATAGAAAATCGAGGAAAGCACTAATTTAATACCAGCTGGTATTAAATTATGGTTTCTTTCACTAAAAAGATTTCATTCACTAAAAAGTTAAAAATTATTTTTTTTTTACAAAAAATAGAACCGACTTCAAAAACGCTGAAAACTTAAACATAATCTTCTTCTATATTGAAGTCGGTGACAAATTTTAACACTTTCTAGGAGATCATCGTTTGGCGCCGACTTCAATATAGAAGAAGATTATTTTTAAGTTTTCAGTGTTTTTGAAGTCGGTTCTATTTTTTTATTAAAGATATTCAGTTATTTGCGTATGGTAGTCATCATGTCATGTTACTGAGCTGATGATGGAAGGTTTTGGTGAAATCTATATCGTTTCAAAAAGTCTTCATTCCGTATTTCAAAGTATTCTGAGTATTTCTTATATATTTTTTGGATTTCGATGCCCCTTTATCTGAAAGATATACTCATACCTAATAATCTATTTTATCATAGTGATCGATTTCGTCGATAATATTTTTAATGTCCATTTTAACCAAACAACAAAAGTCGTCAAACGTGATGGACATTGGGCATTTTTACCCGGTTTTTGAAAAGTCGCGAACAAAAACCAAAATAAGTACTTTTAGATCCTGCTGCTTTTATTCAGCTTTCATTTTCTGTAGTTATTTCAATTCAGATCAATGGGAACGGAAATTATCAGTGTTTATATCATGCGAGTATTTCGTAAATTTTTACTACTCGTTATATTAAGAGAAAATATTTGTTTGTTTGTTTGCATTGAATAGGCTCCGAAACTACTCGACGATTTGAAAAATTATTTCACATTTAGAATTCTACATTATTCCTAATGAACATAGGCTACAAAATTATTTTTCCCAAGTAAAAATATAAAATTCCCACGGGAAAACAAAAATAACGCGGGCGAAGCTGCGAGCGTTTAGTTAGTATTTGACAAAAATGTCCAACTGAATAATACCTGTAATGCGGTCGGAATGTTTTGTTCGTCTCACTCCCTCTCCCTCTGTCTCTCTCTCTCTCGCATAGTCTCATAAAACGGGTTGTGTCACGTGCGCTTGCGCCAGTTGACAGCGTTGCTAGAATAATAATAATAAATAAATAAATATCTATTTAAACCTACCTACTTTTAGGACTTAATAAAAAAATAACAAGAAACTTTAACCACCTCCGTGGTTCAGATGTTGCTCGGGAGGTCTGGGGTTTAATTCCCTATGGGGGCAGAAGTTTTTCTGTACGGTTTGGTCGGTGGTAGTGCTTCTGAGCCCGCCTGATTAGCTACCGCCCGCGCCGTCTTATCTAAGTTCTTCGCCATAATAACAATGTTAATAGCATTGTTGTGTTCCGACAATTAGAGGTAAGAAAGCCAGTTCCTTAGTTGTTGAGGAGTCCAGGTGAAGCTCGCTTCCTTCGCTTACCATCAGGTGAGATGAAAGCCAAGAGCTTCCCTGTCGTATGTACAAAAAAAAAGTGTAACGGAACGCATCCAAAAAAATTTTCATTCATAGTGTTGGCGCACTAGATTGAATCAAATTGAGTGACGGTCGCCACATTATTCCAGTTATAAGTACTTATATGAGTTTCTGGTTATGATATGAGTGGGCGCAAGATCGACGCGACGACTGGCGCGAAAAGCTAAAAGCTGTCACTTTGTCATCCGTTGTGTGATCTGTTTAACTACTGTTATCTCCCTGTGCCTTGTGTATCGATTTTCGATTCATTTTTATTCTGCTGCATCCAATGCAGCAGAATAAAAATAAATGGAATTTTTTTTCCTTTATCTTACCTTTATATCTTTTTGATTTTTGCAAGAAAACATGTAAAAAAAATACTATTCCTACTATGTTTTTATACTTTCATGGTAATTTTCGTGTTAATCCCACGACCCACAGATATGCAAACTATCCCATTATAATCTAGATGTAGGTAATTACCTATACTTACATCTAACCAAATTTTATTTTTGTTCGCCGTGGGTAAATGTTCCATAGTAAAATACCCAATGTCCAAATGACATGTGAATAAACCGCCAAAGCGCGCACTTAAGTCATGGTTCGACCACACTCAGAAAACAGGAACTTAAGTAGCATCTTGAGAGTGCACTTGAGTCCTGAAATCATTTTATTAATACGTCGCTACTCAGCTGATACTTTGTACTCAAGTGTGAACTCAAGTATGATATATTAATTAGCACAGTATCTTAAGCTTGCGCTCAAGTTCTATCTCAGAGCTGAGTGCGGTTTATTAATACGGGCCTTAGACTCCATCGGTTTCTCGGGATTCAAATTCAGCACTTGCACCAAAAACCAACAAATAACTATTGTATTTGATACACTAAGCTGGAGCCCAACTTTTTTTAGGTAAGTAGGTTTACCTACTCGCGAATATGACAGAGACTCGTATCCATAATATGTATATACGTAACATCGCATATAAAGGCCATCCGACCTCGACCTATGGTAACATTCACAAGTTTGTCGCCAATTTAGTTTCTTATGACACTCTTTCACCCAGAAATCGCAAGCGGATTCGTAGTCTCGAATATGGCTTGCGCTTAATTAAATGCGTATGTTATGAGTGTTATGACATGCATATACGCGCAGATTTTCATAAGATGTTTTTGCAATTTCCATATTACCAAATGAAAGCATGTTTCCAGTTTTATGATGAGTGTAATATAACATTACTTTTTTCTTCCCTATTGCGCTTAAAAATATCAAGTTACAATCTTTTGAGGCCGATATTGAAATCAAGAAAAATGAGAATATACAAGTATGTACCTAATTTACGCTTAATAGTTATTTTCATTTAAATAAATCTAGTACACTTTTTGGATTAACTACAGTTATTGTCATTTAAATAAATCTACACTTTTTGGATTTACTTGCGTAAATTTGGTTTTAAACATTTTAATTATTTAGCTCGACCCGAACGCTTTACAGCATGCGTTATAGGCACCACGGGATGACATCCTATGATCACTGTGTAGCAGGTACTCGTGCAAATAAATAAAGCTATTCTCATCTTCTATTGCACTGAAGCGTGGGAGCGTCGGTGGCACTGTGGCACTTGCCTTCCAGTCGGGAGGTCCGGGGTTCAACACCGCGATGTACCAATCTGTTTTTCGTTTTCGAATTTCATTATGTACATTTGTCTGTCAGTCCTGCAGTGAATAAAAACATCGTGAGGCAACCTGCATACATCTGCGAAGAAATTCAAAGGTGTATGTGAAGTCGAACTATCCGGACTGGGCCAGCGTGGCTGACTAAGACCTAAAAACCCTAACTTAAAGTAGACTCGAGCCCCTCGTCGGGGACGTATATATGAGCTGTTATGATGATGATGCTTAATGTTTCATAATTAATCAATATTTTGTTTACTGTTCGGAAATCAGGGTAAATACGTTTTTTACGTGTAATACCAATGAAAACTTTAAACTCTTTCTTTAATCCAATGATTTTCCGATGTCAAATAAACCGCCCTTAGGAACCTCTTTGTCCGGGATACAGATGACCAATTTACTCCACGAACCCCTGTGACACAGACCCGACAGTATAAGCCAACTGGGACTTTTGTATTATACCTTTCATAAACTGTTTGTAAGAAAAACATGCTGCAACATTATGAACCAACTCAAAACATATGCTACTTTGGTCATAGTAGAATTCAGTCAAAATTAGAAGTGCATCTGTTTTCGTTACATTTTTTATAGTGAGTAGAATTTCGTCATATATTGTTAACAAATAAACATTATAAATTTACGCCTTTTAAATATACTCGTAAGATTAAGTAAGAAAAAATGAGAAAAGTACCAGGGAATCAGGACATTGTAGGAGGCCGATATGTATAAAAACACGATATAGGTACGAAGCACGCAGCAACTTATAGGAACCTTAAAACTACACATTTATTTTGTGCCTGCTCCAAGTCAGCTCTGTAGATTCCTTCACGTCCCTGCTTCCTTTTGACCGGGGAAATTTTCGCGCTTGTGCCGCGTCGGAAACTACCGATAGCCATATGTATATTAGGCAGTGTGCGTCAGTTGCGCAAGAGTGCTTGCAACACTGCCGGCTTCTTACCAAACGATAGCTATCCTGACCTTCTAGCCTTGTGTTTCTCGGTGAATTACAAATTAAAAAGGTGACTTCTCTGGCAATATAACCAGCATGACAACTACTTTCCATTTTGTTCATATAAAACTAAAGTCTTAAAACTAAAGTCTAAAGATTAATGTTATTTATACAAGTTTATTTTTTAGTTATGACAAAAATTTTGTGTGCTTGTTCAGACAAGCAAACCGAACAACTTTCACAATGGGACCAACTTCGAAATCGCAAAAAAAAAATCAGCTGTTCCATACAAATGTTCAACATTCACTGAACCTAAATGTATGGAACAGATGATTTTTTTTTCGTGATTTCAAAGTTGGTCCCATAGTGAAAGTTGTTCAGTTTGCTTGTCTGAACAAGCACACAAAATTTTTGTCATAACTTAAAAATAGTGGTGTATAAGTAATATTAATTTTTTTATTTTAATTTAATATTGTATGTCTTATTATCAAACAAAAATTAAAAGTAAATGTTTTATTTCTAGCCGTAAAAGTTGTATTCACTTTACTTATACGTATTTTCATGGTCTGTCTGTCCGTATGTTGTATCACATCGACGTCAGCCTCATTGTTTGACTTGTCATTGACACACAATCTCACTGAATAACCAATAGACTGGGACTACACCAGTAAAGGAATTAAATTTATGTGCAAATAAAAATTATCTCTACGCTGAATTCAAAGTCACGTCATCATAGTCACATCATTCGCAGTGATGCATTTCAATATTGTTAGTAATAATTCTAAGCATACAGTTTCATTGACAGCAATTGGCCTTTGCCCATGGATACACATTTATGTACATTTAGGTAGTGACATTTGCCCGCAACTGAATTCTTGACCTTCATGTCAATCGACTAAGCACTTAGTTAAATTGACGGAGACAAGTGTGCCATATAAATAAATCTGTTTTTGTTGATAATTGGCCTAGTCTAAGGTATTTGTAAACATGTTATGTTTTAATTACATTGAATTGTCGGTAATGACCGGCAGGAAGTGTGGAGTAAACAAGATTTTAGTAGTTTGATAACTACTAAAATCTTGTTTGTCTTCTTTCTTTTATCCATTCATTTATTTGTTATATATATTTTTGGCCCTTTATCCTCAAACCATTTTTAAACCAGGTTCTTGAAAGCAATCGAATACATGTTAAAGATTTCACAATTCAAAAACATAGATGGTTATAGTTGTATTGTATTTAAATAATTTATATGCAAAGAAGTTATATCCATTAGTTACGCCCATATTTAAAGTTAATATTCCGATAATTTGTTGTAACTGAAATAAATTCTTATTTCAATTAAATTTCTATGCCTTTTTACAGTTGTAACTGCAATTTGTTAATTCTAAATAAATAAACAAAATGTTTTTTGTCCTTAGAGAAAAATACGTAGTTGTTTCCAAGCTTTGCTGTTTGAATCTACGCAAAGGTAACACAGTCAGTCATAGTGCGCGAACAGATTTAGGAAAAGGCATGGTTAATCCTTTAAAACTTTATAATGCAATAAAAAAATATTTTATAAAATACTTTTTACTGGTATATTTTAACGATAAAACTCGACAGCGCTGATTTGAAAATACCAGTAAGCCATTCACTTCCAATCCTGTAGGCTTACAGTATTTTAATAACTCCATTTACCTTGGAAAACACGTAATGACCGTCGTCGTTGTAAAGTTATTTATTTTAAAACAGTATTAAGTAATCAATTTTAACAGCGGCTTGACTAAATATTATTTTTATGTCATATTAAAGACAGATCTTACCAATTTTATTCGATAAACAGCTGGTGATTATGTTGAATAGAAATCATACGGTGAATGGCATAATTAGGATTAAGAAGTCATTATTTACAGCATTTTCTACATAGGACTTACGAGAATTACGATAAATCATTATAAGTACCAGGGCAACATGATTCCGTAGACTTGTGGTTACAGGATCTTACATTTTAAGCCTGACATATTAACGGTACTCTATTGAATTTGTTCACCTTCATCGCGAATTCATTCAACACATCCATCATTGGATCACCATCGCTTGGGATCCGCGCGGACGAACGAAACTCGCTCATAACTAACAAACGGGAAGATGCTTCGCGTATTAATGGTGATGGAGTGCTTTAGCGGTGGAAGTATACACTACAGTGTAGTGACGTGTGCCCTGTCTGCAGGATGCCGAGGGCGACGAGCAGACGAGGGAGAAGAGGAAACTCGAGGGGATCACTCAGGCTAAGTTCGGCATCAAGAACGCAGTGCTAGGATTCGTGTTTGGGGTCAGTATTTTATTTTTAAAAAGCTCTAACTACACATAATATATTGCAGAGCGTGATAGTTTTAGGTATACTATCACGCTCTGTCTATGTCATCTTGATTCTGTAGCAATTTTGTTAGCAATTAGTACATCACTGAAGATTGTAGGTGGACATATGAAGTAATAATTTCAAAATTTTCTCGCCGTCTGTACACGTGTAATAAACTTTTGCATGTTTGCCATACAACCTTGAATTCAGATCTGAGCAAGATGACATTTCATCTAGTTGTTTTTACCTAACATAGGTTTATTGAAATTGAGTTCAATATCCTATAAAATGACCCATTAACAGATCGAATTAAAACAATCCTTTTTCTTTCTTTTATAGAAAATCAATTCCATAATCGACGCGAAGACTCGATTAGTGGAGAATCTCGATAAAAAGAACATCGAAATCAACAAGCAATATGGGATCGAGCCGCCTCAGAGCGGCCTGTCTTCCATCGGCACCATCGTGGGCCAGGTGCTGACGCCGAAGCTGCAGCTGTTGGGGCCTAAGATCCAGGCTGTGTCTTCGCTTCTGGGCGGAGCGTCCGGTGGTGGCGGACAAGGTGGGAGCAGTGGGGGCAGTGGACTGGGCTCCATCTTGTCACTTGTCACCTCTCTCTCTGGGTCCTCATCAGGCGGCGGTCTGAGCGCGGGGGGCACCGTCGAAACCATCGACTCCTCTGAAGAGGATGAGTCGTGATCGCTTTAACCTTTAACGACACTAACATGTAAATAATTCGTGCAGTAATTGGCTCAACAGTGCTCAAGGAAGGCGTAGGGATTAATTTCAAAGAATATGTAACTATATTATATAAATCTTGTTGTATATGTAAATATATATGTGTTGTAATTTTATAGCTACTAGTAAACTTGTACAAACTTCATTTGATAAGTACCTAAATATACAAGTTTATACAGAAAAAATCACGCTGTAAAATTAACATGCAAGTTTTCTATGTGTTGCGATTCAATTGTTTTAACGTTTTACTATTCTTGTAATTATTTTAATTATAATTTGTATTAACTTTACCATGCATACAGCAATACAACTCCCAAATAATGTGTATATTATACTATTAAGATATGTATAAAAACTCTTTATATATTCCATTCATCGTTAATGTATTATTTTCTATACTTTTTATACAAATTTTCTTAATTGCTTTGCCATAGACATAAGACTGAATGTATATTCTCAAGAGGCTTTGGTAGGCAAACTAGCTTATTCCTAATCATAATTTATTCAGTATTAAGATAACATCATTTTTTTGTCAGCTTAAAACATTCATCTTGTCATGTTAACCTACTTGAAGCAACCTTGCCTACCATGACCCCATGTTTCATCAAAATTATTTTATAAGTTGTTTTATGCCAGTGACCGGACTTCTGTCGTAAGATGGTTTCAAATTATGTAAAATAATATATGTTAGTGTCGTAGTGCCTTAAGATTCTAATCCTTGCCCTATGACCTCCCCTTGTAAATGTTTCCCTTTTAATGCACTTTTTATATTGTACTTATAATGTAAATAAATTAAGGTGATCGCCGGTGTTAATAAAAGATTCTCTCAAGTTGTTTGTTTGTTTGCACATCGCACATTGCACCCTAGATGTAGTAGCTATGACATAATAACAATACGAAATGAAAATAATTAGTTGATTTATAATTTTTTTTATATTACATTTAGCATTTTTTTTAAAATGCTAGTCAATAACGTAAAGTTTTACTTTATTTATTGTTATCATTACCTTATTGAAATGTAATTAAGTATGTGATGTAGGTAGTATTTTTTAAACATTTCAAGAACCGTTTTACATTTGAATGTCTTGACTGATAAAATTTCTCGAGCTAATTCTAAAAAATTTATTTTAAAGGGTAGTTTGTTAAATTAAAAATATCGATACTTTTAAATTTCATTATTTTTCAAATGTATTGTTACTATGTTCGACTAAATTAAATATTAAAAACAAAATTATACGTAAGTAAATAGTTAAAGTATTAGTTAATTTAATTACTAAAACACGGTGGTTCAGCTGAAATACACTTAATACTAATCCTGTAGGTGTATAAACTTCACAAGATAAATAGAATATTCTTGGTCATTCATTCTCCAAGTATTTTCGAGTTCCATTCCATTTTAAATTCTTTTTATTGCAGACCCTACAGTATTTCATCCATCAAAAAGTAGTAGTAACAAAATCAATACAGGTAGATATTGTATATAGAAAAAATAACTAAAATCGCAAAAATTTAATTCTCCGATTCATGAAGTGATTAATCACTTCATGAATAGGTGAAGTTCAGTTTTCTGGAAAAATTGTAGAGTTTGCGGAGTACCTATGTATACACGGTGTTCCATAATAACCAATAAATAATCAATGCGTTATCTAAAACTAATTATTAAAATTTGTTTACACGTAATGTCATTCAACCCAAAATTTTCATGTATATCATAGTATCATCATCATGTCTAAGATTTACATGAAAATTTTGGGTTGAATGACATTACGGGTAAACACAATTTAATAGTTTTAGATAACGTATTGATTATTTATTGGTTATTATGAAACACCGTGTATATATGTAATATATTCCGCGAAACACGTTACTCAACATAAAAAAAAAATGTTTTAAATCTGAACTTGCTACAGAAAACTGAACATACTTAACCATGAAGCTGTTAACGTTAGAATCCGATAATTTAATGTTTGCGGTTTAAGTTACTTGTTGTAATGCATTACTTTTATGAATGGTATAATGGTATAAGTAGAATTCAACGAAAACAGTCAGAAATAACTAGTCGTGCTCCACAGATCAAAAATAATGTAATAGTTTGGAGCGCCCGCTCTAGTTAAATACAACTCAATGTTCATGAACCAAGAAATTGCCAACTTCAGACATTAATTACCAGCATTAGCTGTTTTAAATGCGGCCATAACCGCTGGCTGCCTATATTCAAGACGTTTGTTAAAGTTACAAAACGAGTTATCTTTTTAAGGTTACTTGGAAAATTAACCGTATTATTTGATAGAGATTTAGAAATTATATTTTACTTATTAAAAATATAATTTCTAAATCTCTATCAATAATATGTAAAGAAATAACTGAAAATTATCATCAACTTATACGTAAATATTTTAGCTGTGATATTATTTATTATTTGATATATTCAAAAATTTTAATGCACGTCATGCAAATATTTAGTACAGTATAGCATTCTCTACTAGTCAACACTTGATTTTACACTATTATAACTAAATTTTTTGTAGGGCTTATAGGGTTTGTATAGTTCACTTTATATGAGCCTATTAATTGTACAAGCCGTTCACATCGGGGCGGTTATTGTCTTAGAAAAAATCTACTATCGCGATCGCATTAAAACTACTATCATTGCTGCGTCAATACAAGACTCTGTGTAGACTGTCTGATAAAACACTTTGACTTTTGTTGAAAGCGATCTCGATAGATTTTTGTTACACAATCAAGGGGCGGGTTCGCCGTTACCTCCCGTCCCGCTCGCCCACACGCACCGCATACTCTAGCACGCCCGTTTAGTATTTGACAGTTTTAGTATTTGGGAGTCAATTTGACAGCGGCAAACTCGAAGTGAACGGCTAGTGGTATCAGTTTCGATCAAAAAGTTTACTTTTGTATCACTGCTTCTAGTCTGTAACAGTAATTATGCTGCACCTACACTCTGCGTGATCTAGTCAAAATCATTTTAAGAGGCTATTAGAATCAACAACCTTGGATCGATTGTCCCGTACTAATCTGTTCTGTTGAGAGTAAGAAATATGAGATGAATATGTAAAAAATTACTTATGATTTTTTAATACACCTGTATATAAAATTTTATGAATTTTTCAAAGTTACAAATATAATTTACTTGTAAATTAAATTAGAATTTTTTACTTTTTGTTCTACATATTGTTGTTTAAGTAAGGCAACAATTAACAACCTCGTTTTATTAAAAAGTGGTCGTTTGCTCATGACAATTACCAAGACAGCAATATTGATAGCCAGGAAAAGGTTCAGTGCTTATTTTCGCCCTTCGCCGTGCCTTTAAGACATTTGAACTGAAATTGGCATTAATTTTTACTACTACAGTCTAATAAATCTTTCAGTAGTTAATTAGGTATTATTTCACACGCACAATATTTCTAAGATCACACAAATCACAACGCACGTAAAGTAGTTAGCTGATTAAGCTAGTTACATAAAATCAGCCCATCCCCAGTTTGCTTAGTTCCTGTATTATATCCAATGTTCCTTTACAGTCAATGCTTTTCAGCGTATTTCATTTAATCTGCTTAAAAGATGAGAATGTTCTGAATAAAACAAAGATTTTACATTGTTGTTTTTATTCCTCGAGTACATTAGCGAACTGTGAAACTATTTATATAAGTATTTTGTAATAGATATTGACGTGAAGTTAAAACCTTTGCCCAAGGAAAAAGTTATAGTATGAGTTTCCAATCATAAAGAGGGCATAATGCAAAGAGGTGTAATGCCATCATGTATAGTAACTATCGTCAGATAAAACAGGTTAGTTGCTGATATATTTATGCTTGATATCAGAAAATAGTCGTCTAGCAACCTAACCAAGATGTATACGTGTTAATAAAATTGTGCATAACATGCAATTACTTTATTCCAAAATGGAGAATAGCTTCGATTTCACAAATAAAAAACGGGTCAGATCCAAAAAGTATTTTCAGCCACGCCGCTTCTTAAATTTACTAAACTCTATTGTCTTTGTCTCTTAAGGCACAGATTAAAAAATAGTGACTATTAAGCGCTCTACATAGAGAGGCAGCAAGCGGGACGGTAGCACAGTTTACGGTAGCGGAGCGGAATTTTTGTAATATTCGTGTTGCTATTGACCAGGGGGGTTATTGTCTTTTGCTTACAGTTAGACAGTCGCAGTCCATCCATTACTCCTTTATAAAAGGAAGACGGCACAGAGTGTTATGTTCACGGCGCAATGGCTGCCAAATTATAAGCGTTCGTGATAGATTTTTTCTTAGACAATAACCCCCCTGGCCATACAGACACGGCGGCGGCGCAAGTAAATCTATTCCGCTAACGTCCCGCTTACCTTACCAAAACATGACATAAAAAAACGATAAATCGATATGAACTGTCAAAATATGTTGGATAAACTTGAAGTTTTATCGACATTAATTACGAGTATATTGACAATACTCAAAATAACAAGACCAGTATTCAAATTATACTCAAAACTTCAAGATAGCTCAATTATCCAACTTTTTAACAATTCATATCGATATAGCGCTTTATCACGTCGTGTTTCGGTGGTCATGCTAGGGGGCTGTGTGTGTGGAGTACTGCTTTTTTTTTTCGACGGCGATCGACGGCGCCGGACGTGACGGCTAAGCAGTCTTCGCGGGCGCGCGACCATAGAGTTTTAAATTTGCAAGATTTGCAACAAAACAATAAAAAACGTAATATCTTTGTATATAGACCAATAATATTTATTTTCATAATTGATATATTAATTCTTATAATAAAAAAAATAAGTTGAGATCTCTAAGGATATGCGCTTTTTTACTAACACGTTATACATATATCTAATACTGAGGATCGACTTTTCAAACTGGTCGTTAGTCTGTTAATCGAGTTTCAGATCCTTGTCGAATGCTGCGTCAGCGCAGAAAAGTGACTCGTGAAAGTCGTGAACAACACAGCAATAATACAAGCGAGTCTGATGACAGACATAACGAGTAACGCTTCTAGCCAGAGATTGATAGATGCATGGACCAAGAATCACATTGTTGGTCACAATGTAAATATTTAAAATAATGAAAGGAATATAAATATGTAGGTACACAAACTGGATTACACCAATTATTTTGTAAATTTATATTTTTTTATTTATGTAGCAATAATTTTGTGGGCTTTTTACATAAGAAATTGTCAGAAGATGCAGTTTCTTAGGGGTAACAATGCGCAGAGAACCCCTTTCTGCGCTCATCCTTCAGCAGATTCGGGTCGTTCTACTAACTGTCTTTCGATATTCATATTGTTCTAATATTATTTATTCAACTAAAAAAGTTTTATATTGTTCCAATATTATTTTTTAATTAACGCGTATGGCGTTAATTAAAAAAATATGTTTATTTATATATTTGATTTTTATTTGACGTTTAGGACGAAGGACTTAAAGGAATACGATATTTTTGTGCAGCTGTCTGTTTATAGAATATCTGCCTAGTTTGTAGAATATTTGCCTGACAATAACCACCTTCAATTTTTAAAAACTCAGAGGTTAGGACATGATAAGGAAGACTAGCCTCCAGCTTAAATACGGCGCGTTGCTCTCTTAACCTCAGAAAGGGTTGGCTTTGTAATACCATATTATTATCATGTTAAGATCCCTAAGATATGTATTCCAGTAGCGGCTGGCATTGAGGATAATATATCATAATAATTGATTAATAAATCGACACTTTCAAGAAGATTACTTTCATTTTTAACCGACTGCCAAAGAGGAGGAGGTTCTCAATTCGATGCGTATGTTTTCTTGTTTTGTTTTGTGTGTATGTTATGGGATTACTCCCCAATTGTGGTTAAAAAGATTTTAAAAAAATATAGTCGGTTAAAAAGGTTATTTTTTTACAAAAAATAAAAACTGATTTCAAAAACACTGAAAATTTAAAAATAAAATAAGAATAGATAAGGACAGCATCACATCTCCTAGTAGAAAATCTTTAAATTTGATACCGACTTCAATGTCGGAATGTGATATTGTCTGTACCTATTCGTATATTATTTTTAACTTATCAATGTTTTTGAAGTCAGTTATTTACATTTTCATACAGTGTTTGTAAATAGTGCTATATACGTTTCCATAATCTTATTCAAAGAAATAGTTGGAAAAAATGAGAAAAGGAATCTTGAATATAAAGAGGCTACTATTTATTGAACGAAGATATTGAGAAAGAGACATGCAAAAAGAACATATTTTAAAATTTCAACATTTTGGGACTTAAACATTTTAATTGATTAATCAAATTTAACAAAATAAATAAGAGTTCAACATTAAGGAGTTGAAATTTTAAAATTTTATGTTTGGTATTTAGATGAAGCCCTGGGAGGCGACCTAGACTCCGCGTACTGTCAGATCTCTCAGCCATCCACTTTAAATTCATTTCCATCGGCTTAGAACTTAACTTCAGTAAATGTAAACTATTCATGAATATAAAAATAGTCGACAAAAGCTCTCTGTATCTCCTGGGCTCCCCCATCTTAGAAGAATCCAACAATAGGATCTTACTCTGATATATATGGAAACATCTATAATGTATACTTACATACCTAATAATGTAACATCTTATCATAGTTTATACGTCTGTATCTGCATCATGACTGTATCGCTGCATAAACTCTATCCATCTTATTACAAAACATGGTCTAAACTTAGTCCTGGCTCAAAGCACGACTAAGTTTAGACCAGGGGCCTAATTCAGCTAATAAGTTACAGCTGAATCGAAACTAAAACGTTGCGATCGACCAATCGTAGCACGTATATTGCCATGCAACTGTTCGATGACGTGATAAGGTGGCGCTCTGATTGGTCGATCGCAACGGTTTAGTTTCGATTCAGCTGTAACTTATTAGCTGAATTGGGCCCCGGTTTTGTAATAAGACCGTTACGGTCTTATTACGAAACCTGGTTTAAACCTGGTCTAAAGTTAGTCTTGGTTTAAATGTAGTGCGCTTTCACTTGTGTCAATATACATAGATAGAGACAGCGTCAATTTAGTCCTAGTTTAAACCAGGACTAACTTTAGACCAGGTTTTGTAATAAGACCGTTATTATGTCAATTTATTTACCACTAAACCGTTATACCTACAGTCGTTGAAAAAAATCATAAACCTATTTAGTACTTTTGAACACAAAAATAATTACTTACTTGCAAGTTGTTGTTTCGTCGAATATGTGAGCAAAACGTTAGAATACTACATAACACGTAACAAGATCAAGAGTGAAGCTGCATGCGAATGACAGCACATTTGTATGTGTGCGTGTCTTGCTCGTCGAGAAATGACAGCGGATTGTCCAACCAGCAGGCGGTGCACGGGCTGCCAAGAAATTTGTAATAAGACTCAGTGACATGTATCCCTTGAGGAGCGTCAAGAACTCAGAACAACTTCTGAGGTCATTAAATTTTTATCACGTCAATCACACTAAGGCTGCTTTCCGAAAATCAATAAGAGTCACTATTAGCGCGCTAATGTTAGCCGGCATGAAGAGTCACATGACGTCATCGTTAACGTCATATGGAACTTACGGCGCTAATGCTCTGGAGTGAAATCACTTTATGCGAACTGTCAAAATCAAAATGACGTACCCAAACCAAATTTTAACTTGACATTTGGTTTGACAAATTGATACGCCTAAAACCCCAGACTGAAATCGTAAGCATGGTGATAGCGCTGTTAGCACTTTTAGTGCTCTTTTTAATTTGGACCAGGCGATTATAAGCGTTAGCACTGTGAGCGCTGTTATCGGACCGCAGCATAAATACGCGCCGTGCTACTCTTGACATAGAGATTATGTCACTGAAATTGTGAGATAATGCGTGACTCAAGTCCCGTCGTGGCAGCCCGTGCTACGCCTGCTGGTGCATCTGTGTTAGTGAAGGTCGTGTACAAACAAATGAAATTGTAGGACTTAACATGCTTCACATTTGCTTATTGTAAGCCTAGACTACGTCCGTATATTTTTGTAGGTCCATGCTACATAAGTCAAAACCATCAGTCCATAATGACATTAAGCGGTTACAGGAGAAAACTGAACGAAAGTTTGTGACCAGAGCCGCTTTAACAACCCGAAACACTACGTTGCCTACCACGAAAGTATTGGGTACTGGCAGCTATAGTACACCGCCAGTGCGCCAGTAAGGCGCATAACACATTGCACCGGACACCGCTCTGGTGTGCGGTGCTGCGGTTTTTAATTTTGACTGAAGAATCTTAATTTGTATATAAAAACCGCAGGGTATAAGGCGCTTAACACATTGGCGCCGCATCCCGCTGCGGTGTACGGAGCGACGAAAACCGCATGCGGCTGCGGCGGCACGGAACCGTGCCACCGTATGGTTTGCTCCGTATCTCCGTCCGGAGCTGCGATGCACGACGCACCGCATCACCGTATTATCTATGTCGAGATCTATTACGCGTATACACGTCCTTTCTACGCAAAAATCCGTACGATCCACTGCGGCACAGTGTGGCATACCCCGCGGACCGCACCGCTTCACCGTCCGGGAGTGCGGTGCCGTCGCGCGCGCCGTACAACCGCACGAGCATGCGGTGTGAGTGTGTTATACCCTGCGGTTTTTGTATACAAATTAAGATTCTTCAGTCAAAATTAAAAACCGCAGCGCCGCATACCGGAGCGGTGTCCGGTGCAATGTGTTATGCGCCTAACACACTCACACCGCATGTCCGTGCGGTTGTGCGGCGCGCGTGACGGCACCGCACTCCCGCGCGGGGATGCGGTGCGGTCCGCGGGGTATGCCACACTGTGCCGCAGTATCGTACGGATTTTTGCGTAGAAAGGGCGTGCATACGCGTAAAAGATCTCGACATAGATAATGCGGTGATGCGGGGCGTCGTGCACCGCAGCTCCGGACGGTGATACGGAGCAAACCGTACGGTGGCACGGTTCCGTGCCGTCGCAGCCGCATGCGGTTTTCGTCCCTCCGTACACCGCAGCGGGATGCGGCGGTAATGTGTTAAGCGCCTAAATGCTAATGGCTTCACTCAAGTGCACGAATACAACACATGATCCTACTTGACTGTGGTCTCCTGTGAGGCGGAGTACTTCTGTAGTTGGACTAGCCTTGAAAGCGATGAACACAGTGCCTTTCTTTAAATATAAATAATGAACTTCCATAGTTGGATTCACTCTAAAAGCGATGAGGTAATGTACCTCTCTTTAAATTTGTTTACTTGATACGTCAATGCTTGTTATATACGGCGTTATACACGGTTATTTTTTTATCACGCTAGAAAATTTAAGGGACGCTTCAAGACATGGCATTAAATTGATTTTAATATATAAATAAAAAATAACTCACTTAGTTTTATATTAATTTTCTAAAATTACCAAAAAATACTGCACTAGTTGAGAGCAGCATTTTTAGAGATTTTTTATTTTTTATTTTATTTTTTATATTTTATATAATGGATGTATCCTGAAGCGCCCCTAAAATTTTCCAGGGTGATAAAAAAATAACCGTGTATATTATTATATAAGGCGTTCTAAAACTTGTTATTTCTAGAAGTTGTTCAGATTATGACACTGATCCACTTTTAATATGGCATCAACTCTGAAATCGTCAGAAAAAATCAGGTAATAAATTTTGGTCGAGTTGTTCTTGAACTTTTGTATGAATTATTTGAATTTTGTCAGAGTTGGTACAATAGTGAAAGTTATTCATTTTGATAATCTGAACAGCATTAATATCGTCACAGCTTTTGGAAGACCTCTAAATACACGATTTAATAATAAGTTGGAAGTTTCTAAGCGATTGCACAAAATGAAAAATGGGGCTTTTTTTAAACAATAACTTATTTTTTTGTCACTTTTCATGTAATAATTGAAAATTTACTTAATTTGAAGCCCCTATTATCAGATTTTTTTATTATATTAAATTATTTTACATAGTATTAACCACTTATAGGTGAAAAAAGAGCGTCGGTGGCGCTGTGGACTCGGCACTTGCCTTCCAATCGGGAGGTCGGGGTTCGAGACCCGCCATGTACCAATGTGTTTTTCGTTTCGAATTTCATATGTACATTTGGCTGACGCTCCTACGGTGAAGGAAAACATCGTGAGGCAACCTGCATACATCTGCGAAGAAATTCAATGGTGTATGTGAAGTCGACCAATCCGCACTGGGCCAGCGTGGTTGACTAAGGCCTAATCACCCTAACATAGGGTAGGCTCGAACCTCTCGGTGGGGAAGTATATGAGCTGTGATGATGAGGTGAAAAACGATTGTTTAAATGCCAAAAAAACGTTTTTATTTAATACGATTCTTGGAATATAATTAATTTTACGTTCCCTTTTTTAAATGTGTACACATCATGAAGATTCATACTGTGTAACGATATTCAAAGATAAGTTATATATTATTGAAAGAGATGCACAGTGTATATAGCTCTAAAACCCATCTTGTGAGAGTACTCCACTCCTCAGAAGACCGCAGCCAAATAGGATCATGTGATCGTGCGCTTGAGTAGTTTTAGGTATTTATTGGGGATGTACTGGTTGCGAGTATCATTTTGGCAGGCAACGTGGTATTTCGGACTATGTAATATATATACCTAGTATTATTACCATTTATAAATCAACTACAGGATGGCATTACGTCCCACCGCCAGGCGCGGTCCACGGACATGAGCCAGGCGCGGTCCACGGACACGAGCCCGGCGCGCGGATCGTCGTCGCTGACATCGAGCACAACTCAGGATACATCGACAAGCACCCACAATTCGCCCACGGTCACGAGTTCGTCGATAGCGCAAACCTCTTCGAGGGTAACGCCAACTTCGTCGGGGGTAACGCCGAGTTTGTCGAGGGTAACGCAAGGCACCCCGGCGGAGGGTACGGGAATGTCGTTGAAGGCGGGTACGGACAGAGGAGTGAGGCAGGCCGACGACATCCCCGTGTTCGACAGGAACAAGGTCAGCCTGGACTTCCCGGGCAGTTTGTTTGGGCCGTCCCTGTCGCTGCTGATCCGCACGACTAAGATTGTTGGCGATGTTATACAGGTAATGTTCTAAAGACGTTTTATGTTCATATCTTATATGATAATGCATGTAAGCCCCTGTGGTGATACAAAATTATTCAATAAAGATTTTCGATGCCTTTTCATCGACTAAAAAGGAAGTTGTATTTTAAATCCAACCCGCGTGTTATTTGGGATCCTACTTGATAAAATAAAGGACCACTCTGTGATTATATGTATAACAAGTACTTAATCAAAGGTTCCACTCTAGATCCCGGAAAAGAAGAATATTCCTTATCAGATAATTGTAGCCTAAGCAATTATTATAATCAGATTTGTTTGTGTGATCACCGCAATGGAAATGTAAATTTTTATATTTATTTTAGACAAGATAAGACAAGAGATTGGACAATAGTTATAATTCACAATTCATAAAAGTTCTTATAAACAATTTAGAATTGAATTGAATTATATTATTTCCTAATCCTTAAAGAGTGCTACAGTTTTAGTGATATCCAAACGGAAGCAACGGACTAACTCATGGAAAAATAAAACAAGCTTTAAGTACAGTCGAGATAGATGGCGATTGATTACTTTTGGACGAAAATCCCCTGCGACCGAAAATAATGTATTTGTAAAGCAAATGACATGAGTGCAAGAGATTCTCGTCGAAAGTGGTCGACCGCCAACTTCGTCGACTGTAACTATCAATGGAATTTATGAAATCCTAAATGAAAATATACGCAAAGTAACAATTTCTAATTTAACACACAAAAGACATAGTCAAGTTGACATTCACGCTAAAGATAGTATTTAACAGACCTTCAATGACGTCTGAACAGTACACCTGTTGTCGACTTGATGTCATTGGCACTAAAACAGATGAAACTGTTGAATGCTACATACAAAAAGTGAGAGGTTGTCTGTCCACTAGATCTATGTAGCTTGGTGATTACTAGTAATTGTCTAGCGAATTTAGGTGTAATGTTCGCTTACCTGTGTGATTATCTATTGCGAATGTTTCAAATGTTTGCTGAATTGCTCTTATTGGCATTGGAGAAGCACCACATTGCCATGCTGTACCTTTTAATAGGTAGAGAACTTTGAATCATTATTTTTTGCAATTGCAATGAAAAATGTATGGTTTACATTTATTTCACATTAATAAAAAGCTTTTACCTACCATAAGAACAAAACTAAAAGGTTCATTTAAGACTGTTTGGTTTTTATCTCGTTATTATATGAAAAACTGACCAAATGTGGAAGACAATGTAGCTTATTTAAAGTTAAAGCAAAGTGTCGATGAATATTCTGAAAGTCCCTAATTTCACCAAATATTTTAAATACCCTAAAAACAAAAACCGAATAAACAAAAGTACCTACATGATAAATCATAAACAACGTACAGTACCTATAAATAATTTTCAATAATACATGTAGGTACTGTAGCGCCTTAACAAATCAATGAGCAAACAGAAAAAATCATAGTTTACGAGTACAACCGCCACTTGTCACAAAGCTTTATTGGCAAAATAATAATGTGTGGAAATATAATTATGATAAACGCCACAAAATGCATTTGCACTATGGGACCCATCCATAAATTACGTTACCCATCAGAGGGGGCGTGGGGGGTGGGGATAAGGAATCGGGGAAATGTGATATTGTGTGACAAGATGTCGGAGGGGTCCTAAGCTTTGTGATGCCACATTTCAAAATCTTATATTAGTAGAAGTTTTAACGAAAAACTAAAATATGTGACGTCACCCTAGGCAGGGACACAAAGTTGCACAAATGTGCAACTGTGACTGGCAGGATGACGGGGGTTAAAAATCAGGAAAGACGTGTGTCGTAATTTATGGATGGCCCCTTATGTGTATTACAATCCAAATAGAACCAAGCAATGTTTTAATTCAACCCATGTTTGCTAGAATGTCTAAAAAAGGCGTTCGACCTTTTCTTTGTTCTCTATTTCAGGTATAGTTTATACTATGTATACCATTGCTTTGTGTCGTATCCGTGCAGAGTCGGATTCAAAAAATCTCTATCGCCGTGACTTTCTTCCCTCCCGTGTCGTAACAGGCGACTAAGAGCGTTCACCACAATTACCTAAATCTCTGCAAAGAGATGAAAAACTCTGAACAAAACTGTGGTTAAGTAGCCAGATTCCTTCTCTTTTGAGGGGAGATCCGTGTCCAGTAGTAGGAAGTATATGGGTTAAACTCTACCAGAGGGAGAATCAATACGTGTCGCCTGCGCGGGCACCTCAATCATACGTATATATGTCGCCAAACAGCGGTGCTTGCATTGCTCTGTTCCAGTTTGAGGGGTAAGACAGGCAGTGACATTACTGGGTGCTCAGCTGTGACTTGACATCTTATGTCACAAGTTGGCAACGTACGGTCGGCTTCAGAAGAAGATGGAAATTTTAGTATCATATCACAGCAGCTTTACTTTTTATTTAGTACGGTTACATCTATATTGCATTGTTAATAGTTGGTGTGACATGGTATTCAAATGTTTATCTACTTTGGAGGTGGGCTGTACAATGGGTTTTTATGGGGGTTGTTGATTTGCAAATCTTACTTTATACGCGTGTACTATAAGCGACTGAAGCCACTAATCATCAGGTTGGACAACCTGCCTTCAACCTGCATGTGTGCCAACTCCGTTGTTAAAAAAAAATAACGGTTTTGTGAAAAAAATATTTCAAGGCTTCCAGTATCTACACACATACCTACTAAGCAAGTCACTTTTAGGGCATATTTCATGGTAATTCATAATGATAGACTCGTAATAATGGTGATAATACTAGTTTAATAATACTATTATTTTTAATCATAAATGAGAATCATAATAACAGTTATAATGAGACTCATCATTTCTATGAAATGAACCCTAGAGTGTGTACAACTTACATTTTTATTAAAAAAATATCTATACCGAAATATAGCGTATTTGAAATATCCTTTAGTACACTTAGCAATTTTTGATTATGATAAGTTTCAATGTACGCGGCAATATACACGATGTTTCATAATAACCAATAAATAATTAATGCGTTATCTAAAACTAATTATTACACTGTGTTTACCCGTAATGTCATTCAACCCAAAATTTTCATATAAATCATAGGCATATGATATACATGAAAATTTTGGGTTGAATGACATTACGTGTAAACACATTTTAATAATTAGTTTTAGATAACGTATTGATTATTTATTGGTTATTATGAAACACCGTGTATAAGTTGGAATATTATTTTATTTGTTTGTGTTTACAGAACTCAGCAGTACGCTATCAGTCTTTCTTGCGTCTTTTCCGCCCGCTGTTCCGAGGGCCCTTCGAGATAAAGGGTCTGGACCCCCCCACCACTACCACCAGCACAACCACCACAACGACCACTGCAGCACCAGCCGCAGCTGAAAACGAAGTGCGCAGACGTTAAATTTAAACCATCTAAATGTATTAATATCGATGGTTAAGTATCTCTCACGGGAATTCGACCATCATATATTATGTTTATGATTTTGTTAATAGAATGTAAATAAAGTTCAATTCTGTAACAAATTTTGAATATCTTGAATTAAAAATTTCTTTTTCCCGTAGAAATTTCGACGTGGACGAGATTTAATTCTAATATATTTTGGATTTAAAATTTATTAGAATCAGAGTTATTGTTTCTACACATTGCCACAGATAATATAATACTTACATTGTCATTATTTTATTTATAACCCTAACTCTACTTTGTATTAATGGTGTCTCTATGTCAATGTTGCTCTAAGCGACGACTCTGTACTGTTTGGCATTTTTATCAACAACTTTATATTGTTATTACGAAACTCAGTACCATAATTTACACAGTCTACTAAAAGATCTATTAAACGGTTTCATATTGTTTAACGGGCGGATAGTGAAAACAATGTTATGTCTTATAAAAATTTAAAAATGAATAAATCACAAAGAAAAAGCTTCGTCTCGGGCGGGATCCAATTTATTCATCCCATACGTATCCAATGTATGGGATGGATAGATTGGATGTTGATACGTAGTTATTAACAGTGAATAAAGACTACTCTGGCTTAACAACATTCAAAAGAGATCAATAAGTTAAACATTTCGTCGGGGCTGGTGAGAAAGAGCTCGGCGGACGAAATTTTTTCATTATTGATTTATTTACTTTTCAATTGTATTGAGTATTTTTAAAGCAAATATATGGTTCTATGTTGTCTTTTAACACTGAAGCAAAATAATTCATGATAAAAAGAGATTCGACATAGCACTATAGATAGGCTGGTAAATTAGTATGGTAATCTATACTAATATTATAAAGAGGAAAGATTTGATTGTTTGTATTGAATAGGCTTCGAAACTACTAAACCGATTTTGATGAAAGTTGGTATAGGGATAGTTCGAGATCAGGGGAAGGACATAGGGTAATTTCACAACCGATCCGTAGTCACACCGTATTACCACACCAATGTGACTATGGTTCATTTAATTTATCCGTTGTCACACCGGTGTGATTATGGATAATTGTACTCGATCCATAGTCACCTTGTCCACATCTTTTTCCTACGGGAAAAAATTCCCACGGGAAAGCTAACGCGAGCGAAGTCGCGAGCGGAAAGCTAGTATGTAATAATTATTGTAATATGTAGGTATGTAGGTTTGCTAAAAGTGATTCCATGCAATTGCTACGAAATCATGCTTCAAAAAATTTGCCGTAGGTTTTCTGACAGGATTCAACCCTATAGCTACAGATTGTCACAGATTGGATCAGAAATTAATTGATGATTGTTTAATTGTATAATAATAATTGTATTTGCATATAATTTTGCTTTGCCTTTTTCAGGATATAGAATTGGGTAATCAGAATTTTAGTTGCAATTATACTTCTAGTATAATTGCAACTAAAATTCTGAAATTATTTAAGTTTATTTCTAGTTGCAATTATACAATGGGTTTTTTCTAACCTACTCTACGTAATCTATTTTTAATCTGTACAAAAATTTGCATTACCTATACAAAAGAGTAAAGAGGCCTGAATGTAATAATTAAACTGAGAATAAATTTTGATTGCATGAAAACTCATTAATAAACAGTAATTTAACGTTTCACTATGATACAGTATTTTTTATAAAATAATAAGTTGTAAATGATAGGTACTAATACTTTTAATGAATAAACTCGTAGATTATTTCATAGGTTAACACTCAGTTTCAGAAATATTAAGCATAATTATTGTGTTCATCTTTTCCAATGCTTTAATTTCTATGAGTAATAATAATATAGACCTTGATAACACACTGTTATTTTAGAGTATAAAATGTATAGTTTACTACCTCTGCTTAAAATGATATTTTGTGATATTATTGTGCGAACCGATCACTTCAGTAGAAGTAACTTCAAACAGTTTTGAGATATGATAGTTAAGTGATTGCCTACAAATAAAGTGTTGAATGAGTATATCAGATAGTATGTACTTATGGCTATTGTTAATAATATTATTGTCGTAGTTATTATTAAAGTATTATTGTAACTATTAAAATTATGCTTTATTACTAATAAAAATGAATCTTGTGCATTTCTAAATAGGTTATCACTTTTTTTTATATACGACATGGCAAAGCTTTTGGCCTTCATCTCACCTGATGGTAAGTGACGATAAGGTCGAAGGTGGAAGCGAGCTTCACCTGTACTCCTCAACAACAGAGGAACTGGCTATCTTACCTCGAATTGTCGGAACACAACAATGCTATAAACATTGTTATTATGGTGACAAACTTAGGTAAGACCAGACCACCAACCAAACCGAACAGAAAAATGTCTGCTCCCATTGCAAATCGAACCCTGGACCTCCCGATTAACACCCGGTGGCATCAACCACTAAATCACGGAGGCGGTTATAACTTGTAAATGATGTATTCCCCGATAAGCTCTATTTATAAATACCACAAATAGCCAGTTAAGGAATGCTGAAATAGCGTTTATGAAATCTTTATGGTATCTTATGTAATTATAGATATTTATGTTTAAAGGAACTTCACAGAAAAGGCTGAGCAATCCTACCGTTGGCTGGAATAAATCTTTGTTTTCCCTATGTTATATTTATGTGATAAAGTGGTTGGGAGTTTGTTGCTTATTAATCACGTTAAATGACTAAGTAGACTTAAGATAACTTTGTCACACTGTTGATAGACATTTTTATATAGTAAAAAACATATAAAACAGTAATGTACTCAAACCAGAATCTCAAAACAGTCAAAAAATACCTCACACAGGTTAAGTCAATCTTATCAAAAAGCGATGAAAAAAAATTTCGTTTACAACATAGTTTAGACGCCTACAATGTTTTAAGTGGCAATTCTTCACTCGAGTATTTTCTATTACGTATTTTTTTATTAAAGCCTTTTTTTGAGAAGAAACGCGTAACCGCACCGTACCCACCGTTGGCTACACGGCGAGCGTGTGTGGGACTCCCGGCAAAGTGCCAGGCCTACCCACTAAATCCCGCCGGTATTTTCCCTGCCGTTATGGGCGCGCATGGTAAGGTCCACCGTGCGACACCAATACCAACGCGCCCGGGCAAGGGGGTTCTATAGAAGGCCTTTTTTACGAGGTGGAATGCTGTTGCGCACCGTACCTGCCGATGGCTAGTCGAGGCCTAGCAAATGACTCCATTCCACTTGGTAGTAAGTGGAAAGAGAGTCCAAGTGCGAAGATAGCTAATGCGGGCAAGAGATACACTTCAGCTTCAGTCTTGCGCCCTGAAGAGGGAAGGGGAAGGAATGGTGACGTTTTTGCCGAAAGCGTACACATCACCTGCCTTTTCTTGGCATTGAAATCAACTAGGTTCTCTGTGTCCCTTTTGAAAATGCATTTCGAAGAGGAATTATATCATTGATATGCAGAAGAAAGAGTGTCGGGGATAGAAAGGAGCCCTGGGGTACTCCGGCATTCGCTGGCATAAGCCGCAAACTATATCCATCGAAAAAGACATGGACTCTTCGCTCATGCAGCAAGTCCAGAGCACCCAGGTACAGAGCTAAGTAGAGCTGAGTAGGAGAGTAGACCATGGTACGGAAGATTAACAAGCAAAAAAAGCAAAGTACTAGAAGATAAGAATATCTTATCTTCTAGTACTTTGTTTATTGTTTTAGACGTTAATATGTCTTAATAAAGTCCTATGTTGATTAATTTTTTTTGAATTTGAAACTCTGCACAGAGGGACACGCTCCATACAAGGGCGGTCATAAATAGTTAAAGTCCTGTTACTATCAATACATTGTATTATTTTAGTGACTTATAGTTGTAAAAGTGTTTTAGGAACATTAAAATGAAAGAAGTACATGTATTTACGGAATAAAAAACGTTTACTTCAGTAAAAAACAAATATAAACAATAACATACTTTTACCTAAATTTATCATGAACAAACACTTAAAAATTGGAATGTAAAACATATATTTTAAATAAAATAAGAGTCAAAACATTGATAACATTATTTAATTATAATAAAATAATAGAAATAAATAAATTAAAATTAATTAAATACAAAAAAAACAAAACAACTAACAAAATACAAATAAATTATTCTTATTCTAACAATATTAAACATGTAACAATTCTATTACACTTTGTGACAGAGTATTTTTCTTTTTAGGGGGAAGTTTCCGAAGACTTGTAATATAAGGATCTGAATGTAATAATAGTCGTTGTATTAAATCTTGATTGGTAACTTCACGTGACATTTTGCGAGTGTGACTTCGTCTATAAATTTTGATATACTTATTTGTCGCTTCAGCAGCTTCTTCGGAAAGTTCTCCTATAGATAACAATGCATAACTTATAATATCTGATCCATGTACGAGCACCTTGTGGACAGAAGCAGGAAGACTATACCATGGATATTCCTCGACCAGGCTGTATGCTGTTTGTAATGCATAGTCTTTAAACTTGCATTCATTAATTTTATGTCCAGAAGATAACGTTTGTAATATTACACAACAACAATCTATGAGATCCTTATTCAAACCTGTAATTTCAGCAGATACAGCTGATTCCAAAAAAAACTTCCTGGCCGTGTTTCCGTCGTTAGACGTCCCGCTTCCACCACTACGCGGCTTGTCAACTATTAAACCTAATCGTTCCCTAAACTGGGACTGTACATATTGTTTTTTATTTGATAACAATTGTTTATCACTATCTAGCCTAACTTGCCATTTTTTTATGTCTAATCTATATGAAAGATGAATAAAATATTCGAAGAAACGTATCCAAGAATGTAGTGGTGATAATCCAAATTGGTATCTACTCTCTATTACAGGTTTTTGTAAACATTCGTCTATTTTATTCATCTCTTTAGGGGTAGCATTACATATATAACATCTACTTGTAGATGTTTCACTTAAAGCACTATCAATTTTACCATCTACCATTGAAAGCCGCAACTTATGAGAAACGACCAATTCACGATTGTCGATCTGAATAAAAGTAGGTTGCAAACTTTCAATTTTATCCTTAAAATAAGCTTCCTCTTGCAAAGACACTGCTGTGCTTTCTTTCAAAAATTGAAATCGAATAGGACGGCAGTACCTAGTGGAAGAGGGTCGAGGATTTTTCCATAAAATTTTACAATTATCTTCAGCTAATTTTACAATAATTTGAAGGGGTACATAAGATGTTACAAACAAACTACTATCTTCTAAAGTTGAATCTGAAAAAAATTGTTTGTATTCACTATGTCCAGTGCTGCCATCGAATCCCCATTTCCCAAGTAAAGAGATATTAGACAAACAATCATCAGGAATCTGATCTAAGACCTCTTTTTGAGATTCAAGGATTCGAGAAGCTGTGTGATCAAAAAGACTTTGTAATTCAACTTCAGCTGAAGACTCGGAAACAGTTATATTAGAAGGGTAACATCTCTGTTTCGCTTTAGTAATTTGTTGGTAACATGGTAATACATTAGGAGAAATCTTACTATTAACAAAGTTTTTAATTAATAAATACTGATGTTTTGTCAACTGAGCATCAGTCACAAGTGACAAGACATCATCAGTGCTAACTCTAGATATACACGAATCGAATGAACAGTCTGAAACATCAAGCAATGCACTCACAGTAGAATCATCAGACTTTGACAAATCAGCTACTCTCCGACGTTTAGTCCTTTTACTACATTGCGTAAAAGGTTTTCGAGGACGACCACGTGAATGACACGGCGACGTTTCAGACGGAGTACATTGCTTATTGTTTTTCACAAGTTTAATTTTTTCAATAACATTAAACCAATCGGAATTCTTATATAAAAGCTTGGTTTTATCCCTATTACATTTTTTCCAGAATCGAGCAATAGCTTTACATAAATTATTAACAATTTTCTCTAAATAATGAATATCAATGTTCTCAGCATCGTCGTTCAGAGTAGTCAACAAACTTTGTAGGACTTGACGACACTTTTCCGAGTCATTATCGGTATTGACAGTTAGCCATATTTCAAGAATATGCATTCTTGAAAACGAGCATATATATAAATTACCTAAAACAAAAAAAAAAACGGTTAAAATTCAGTCACAAAACCTACACAAAGCACTAAGACTAAATAAACTAATTTCGTAGCAAATGCTACGAGATAATCTGGCAACCGTAGCACCCTTGTCATCGCCAAAAGGGCAGATAAGGGCAGCCAAGTTTTAATTTTCCTAAGATAAGAAAGTCTAAAGATTATGGTGCAATATACCTCCATAGTCGGAGCGAGTGGGAACATATTTAAAAGTTTATTCAAACTTTGAATATTAAAATATAATACTCCAAGAAAAGTCGCCTCGTAGCAATGACATACTAAAGAAAATATATACTAAGATACAATTAAAATAAAAATATTAATTATTACATACCCTGTTCTTGGATATCCATTTCAGAAAAAACTCACACAGCACTCACAGGTCCCGCAATGACAACAAATGACGTCACGCTTTTTAATGACTCACTGATAACAGTATTTACGATTGGCGATGCGCTCTCTTTGAATGCACAATAGATAATGAAGGCGCACTCTAATTACTGACCTATTTATAGTTTCAGAAGGTACCGCAACTATCCAATGTAACGACAAGGAATAAAATGTAAAACAAGAAAGCAGGTTTTTAAGATTTATGACCTATGGATGTCCCACAGTGCTCTGTGCTGAAAATGAGAGCAGAGCGCACGTTTAATAATGTATGTGTACAATAAAAAAATGCTATTTTACTAATTGCTATAGCCTTTCTCGCCTCTATTTTTCTAATTGCTATAGAAAGGCTATAGCAATTAGTAAAATAGCATTTTTTTATTCTACGCATACATTATTAAACGTGCGCTCTGCTCTTATTTTCAGCCCATATATTCAAAATCAAAAAAATTTAATCAACATAGGACTTTATTATTTTGCCCACTTTGACTGTAAATTATTTTTTGTTTAAATGGCTTTTTCCGAAATAATGATTTTGATGATACATTTCTTTGAATAATTAAAATTTGAATTTATATTTATATGATCGAATCAGAAATGATGACGTCCGCTGGTGGGCCAAGATCACTGACATAGCCCAAAAAATTGGGAGTCTTCACTGGTAATGGAAGAGGATACACCTTGTAGATGTGACGGATGTTAGCGGATATTAGGCCCTCGAGTAAAGGCTACGTACTACGAGGGAGCTACGTGCATAGGTAACATCTCCCGTTCTGCCTTGGAAATCAAGAATCTCTTTTGGTGGCTAAGTGGATCCCCTTGTTGAATCGTAAAGAGATTACCCCGCCTCAAAAAAAAAGGTACTCCTGCGGGACAATCGCACTATTTACAACGTTTCAACCAAATCAGAAACGTTACCGTTCCCATACATTTTGACAACACCTTGACAGCAGTCAGATGTCAAAACATATGGGAACGGTAACGTTTTGGTTTTGGTTCAAACGTTGGTAAGTAGTGTGATTGCCCCTCTGTTATTATACCGATTACCGATAAATGAAATTTATAGGTGGACAGTTTACTTGTTTGCCAACTTAGGTGCAATAAAAAATACCCTCAGTAAGGTGTTTAAGCCTTGGTCAACCACGCGCTGGCCCAGTGCAGATTGGTCGACTTTACATACACCTTTGAATTTCCTTGCAGATGTATGCAGTTTACGTGGAATAGATGTAAATATGACATTCGAAAAACCAAAAAACACATGGGTACATGGCGGTCTCGAGCCCCGGACCTCCCAATCAGGTGGGTGATTTTGTAACTCATCGGCAATCGGCCATCGTATAGATTTGATAGTTCTGTTTGATTAAAACTGAATTTTAATATGTTTAACATTCTGTAACGTCGTCGTCTGAGTGATTTTGGTATAATTGTTGAATAAATTAACCAATACTTATAGCTGATGAACATAATTCCGCTTTTCTTCTTTAACTCACCCAGTTTGATAACGATTGCCGATCAATTGATGAGTTACAAAATCACCACCCAGAAGGTCAGAGTCCACAACGCCATCGGCCACGCTACAAACTTCGGTGGGCGAGCCCGAGTCGCACTTGTCCGGTTTTTTATTATAATCTGTATGATAGATAACGTATAAAAAAATTAAAACACAGCGAACCATTATTGTCAACATTGTTTCAATATTTTGACAAAACTCATGAATGCTACTTGATTTTGTATAAACATATTCGTTTGCTTGGTTATTAATTGTATTGTCTTTAAGCAAACACACTACAATGTAGAAATTACTATTAATCATAATTTTATCGATCATAAAGCGAGACATGTGAAACAAAAGATAAATTCAATACAAGACAAAGAAGTTCAATATTATTATAAAGGGGAGATAGGTTTTTGTTTTAAATATCACGAAACACACGCATGACGGAATATTAAATTTTTTGAACATGCCCATTGTACGTGGAGAACGTAAATATTTAATTCAGTAGATAATTGATGTAATGATTTAGTATTATTACTTACATCTACATCAAACTTTTTTGTTAAATTTCGTATGTCATATATAATTATACCATATAGATAACATTTTGATGTGAAACATCTATAGTGGCGGGTTAGACCAACTGTTGCCGTGGCAAGCTCAAACCAAGCGCAAGGGACTTTTTATTGTGACTGTTGTTCTTCATAACTTATTTTTTTTAAGTAACATTGTAAGAGAGCGAAATAAAAGTGGACAGGAGCTCGAGAAAAAGGATTTAATTATAATAAAAAATAGTATAAAAAAGAAATAGAAAACACAAGGAAATAGCACAATTAAAAGAAATAACAAAATTGCATACCACACGGCGAGAAGATACAACTCGAAAAGGAACCGAAAAAATGTGACAGTAAAAAACAAAAGACGAATGACATTTAAAAAAATTTACATGAAATATAAAAAAGTATTAAACCTTCTTGCCTGACGGCAAGCCGACGAGTCCGTAATAAATATATTAGAATAACTAGATAAGATTCTTGAGTTTACTAGTATAATAAAGCCACGTAATTACTTTTCTGTATTTTATTTTAATTACATATTTTTATATCTAGTAAACTGCGACGTAAGGATCGTCGAGCAGTCAATCCCTATCATTTTTTTTTGTTTGTTACATGGCTGTAAAAATAATGAGACTGCGATTCGTGACTGTATTTTTAACCTACTTCTAAAAGGAGGAGGTTCTCAATTCGTTTGGTTGGTTGATTGTTTGTTTGAATTTTTTATGTAATGAATATAATAAAATGTTTATTAAATTTGAATAATTCTTAATATATATTTTTTTATTATGCTATATTTATTTCCTGTAGTAAAATTTCCTTATACGCATATTTATTTACACGTATGAAATTATTTCGGTGTTTCACTTCTGTTCTGCGCCGCCGTCCCGCGACGGCTCCCAATTTTTTATTTGTCTTTTCTCTTCTTTACTGTAGTTACTCCGTGATAAGAGAAATGAATGATCATGTATGAAAATGTGTGGGGGGGGGGGGGGGGAGGGAGTGGAATATTAAGACAACAAGGTTCAGAAAAGTTTTCATAATTATAGGCGGGATGTCAGTACAAACAGACACCAAAGTGAACCAGTGTTCTACGGTAAACCCAAGTGGTGGTCTAGTCAACTTGATCCTTCTTATTACAAAACATGGTCTAAACTTAGTCTTCGTTTAAACCAAGATTAACTTTAGACTAGATTTAGACCGGCCCCCTAGCATGACCACGGAAACACGATATGATAAAACGATATATTGATATAATATTATATATTGATATAAGCTGTTAAAAAGTAGATTTTTTTATTTATCTTGATGTTTTGAGTGTGTTTTGGATATTGGTATTGTTATTTTGGGCATTACTTACATATTAATGTCGATAAAATTTCAATGTAAAAAATTAAATAAAATAAATAATAAATAAAAAATAAAATTGAAGTGTCTGTTTGTAATGTCAAAATAACAAGTTTTTACTAAATGGGTATGAATGTATATCGGGTACCAATAACAAAAACACAATCTAAAAATGTTTGTCTGTCTGTCTGTTTGTTCCCGCTAATCTTCGGAACGTCTGGACCGATTTTGACGGGACTTTCACTAATAGATAGCTAATTATATAAGGTATAACATAGGCTTTTTAACTTTTTGCCAAGAGTTACTATTCCACGCGGACGAAGTCGCGGGCACAGCTAGTCCTTACTAATATTATAAACGCGAAAGTTTGTGATTATGTATGGATGTTTGTTGCTCTTTCACGCAAAAACTACTGAATAGGTTTGGATGAAACTTTGAAGGTAGACGGATTACGACAGGGATTAACATATATGCTACGTATTATCCCGGAAAAGCAAGTAGTTCCTGCGGGAAAGTAGATTCGCAGTTTTTTCTTTGAAGTTTTAAGGCGAAACATATTTCGCAGGCATAGCTAGTGTGCAATATATTTTGACAGTTCATATCGAGTTATCGCTTTGTCATATCGTGTTTCGGTGTTCATGCTACAAGGGCAGGCTGTTCAGAGTGTTCAGTTTGCTTGTTTGAACAAGCACACACAATTTGGCCCCTGCTTGAAAAGTAACCCTGTATAGGTATCGTCGTACTCGACTCTATCTTCTATCGTCTGGGCGACAGTTGTCCTCTACTCTCGCCATTTGGGCTACTCCCACTTTTTTAAGGCCTCAACATCCTGGCATATGTCCTGCACCGCTGCCCTATTCGACGGCATCTAATTGGGTCCTCTTCCCAGAACCGCTTCCTAAATAATGTTGAGCTTAATGATAAAAAAGTTAGCAAGAATATACATGTTGTGCATCCCCATTAGAAATTGATTTCACCTAGAGCACAAGAATGAAAGACTATTAGTAGTCTTTTCATTAAATGGTAATTGCTGCCATTAGAATATCTTCGTTGTTTATACTGGTTCGTTTATCGTTAGGGTAATGATAATTGATATCATTACTTTAACTATAAATGAAAAAGTATTTTTAATTGGACATAACTAAAAAATGCTTATTTGATAAATAGACAATGCGTTTTTTATGCGTTTTGTAATAATTTCCTCGTTATTTTGCTCAAGTGATTGGAGTATTCTATTTCCTGACGAACAAGCAGACGGCTCTCCTTTTTTTTAGGGGTTTGAGTGATTATGATGCTCTTGCGTACTTTACCCGCCGATGGATAGTCGAAATAGCGGCTCCGGTCGACTATGTCCAGAGTGTTAAACAGACTACAGTATAAAAAGGACTACTGTCCCATTTTGACTAGACCCAATTTGACTAATATCCTATAATGTCTAGTGGTCATCTTTGTCCAGAGTGCTAAACAGACTCCAGCATCAAAAGGACTCCTGTCCCATTTCGATTAGTCCCAATTTGACCAATATCCAATAATGTCTGGTGGTCATCTTTGTCTAGAGTGCGTAAGTCTAGTTTGGCGGGAATGGGCGTGTGTGAGACTCCCCGCTGAGTGCGGGGCGGGTATGCCCCTATGGTTATTTTGGTAAACCAACCTCGATGTGCATCTTGTCCATAGTCAGATCCAAAATCTAGGTAACTTCAACTCTCCGGACCACCCCAGAACAGCCCGGCCAGCTATGGGCCGGGGCTTACGTACGGTGGGGGATTACCCTGAACATGGAAGTAACACCCAAACGGGGAGATTTATGATCGCGGCTACACCTAGGGGCTCCGGTCGACTATGTCCAGAGTGTTAAACAGACTACAGTATAAAAAGGACTACTGTCCCATTTTGACTAGACCCAATTTGACTAATATCCTATAATGTCTAGTGGTCATCTTTGTCCAGAGTGCTAAACAGACTACAGCATCAAAAGGACTCCTGTCCCATTTCGATTAGTCCCAATTTGACCAATATCCTATAATGTCTGGTGGTCATCTTTGTCTAGAGTGCGTAAGTCTAGTTTGGCGGGAATGGGATTGCCGGACTCCTAATTATTGTCAAGGCCTCGCTAACGCTCGGCCTTTTGAAAGCTCTACTCGTCCGACAATCCCTAACTTCCCGGCCTCTGCAGTAATGTACCTACTATTTCTCACTGCATTCTTTACATTCCCTGTTAATATCATAAAAACTAAAAAACATGTACCTACGTAATTTGTGATATATCCGGGCTATACTGGGGCGCGGGAGGGGGGGAAACGCCTAGGCATGCGACGCTGGGCTATAAGTCCTCCTTTCTCTAAGTCCATCATACACGTCCACGCTGCCCCAGATACTGCCGACGTACAGACCTGGGGCAGACCCACTGAAGTGGGTCGTGCGCCCTGGTAATGACTCGGATTGACAACGGGCGTCGCATTACCTACCACCTGCCCCGGATCTGAGTCAGCCAAGTATGGTGGGCGTGCCTGGAACAGCTCTCCCACTGACCAGGTGTAACCCAAACCCAATTCCCTTCCATATTTATCCCTACCCACATCCCATTCCTCTTCCTTAGCCAAATCCCGCATAGCCGAACAGTGGCGGCGCAAATCCACAACCAGGCCAACCTAGCCCAGGGGCATTAAATACCCCCTAAAAGACGGTACCACACTAGCCATGGGCCAACTGGTGTGAGTCATACTTTGGCGTCTAGCCATACAGCCCAAACAGAAAAATGGACATGCTCAAGAGAATTGTGAAACTACCCCAGGAGGGTCCCACCAATGGTGTCCCTCACCGGGCCTAGCCCGGTTTGTCCCGCGTATTCTGGGGGGGACAATGTATGCCCAATTTCTGGCGAAAGCCTTTCATTAGCTGGCCTAGCAGAGGCCATTAAGACGGTTGACAATACGGCAACCGTCAACCCCTGGACAGTTGTGGCTCATAAGCGCCCTTGCAAAAGGAGCGCAAATGCAGCCACACACACAACCACACAAACACAGGGGCCAAAGGGACAACCGGAACGCAGTCGCCCCAACAGGCGCGCGAGAAGGGAAGCTCTGCGGCCCAAAACCAGTACAGCGACGGCCACCGCAGCAGTGGAAACACAGCGCGAACCTGTAGAAATACAGGGGCCGTCGCTGACACAACCACCACCACCACCCCCGCCACCACCACCACCACCACCCAACCAGCGGAGCGGGAGGCGGAAGCCGAGGGGTAAACGAGGTCGGCGGACTGCTGCGGCGGCTCCCACTGCTCCTGAAAAGGAGCAGCCGGGTGCCGGGAAGAATTCGGACGGGCCAGCTTCAGCGAAGCGAACTCGTCTGGATGAAACCCAGTCACCCAGGGGGGATGCCAAACGCGCGAAAACCGACTCGAAGACCCGGCGGTCGGTGAGCTACGCAGATGCGAGTAACTCGCACCTGAGAGTAGCGGTCACCACCGTTCCGCCGAGAGACCTCTCGACCGAACAGGCAGAGTGGCTGAGGGAGACTATCGACGATAGGATCCTACAGGCCATACTGTCGCCTCCGTACCCGAGCGCGCAGGCTCCATCTTTCCGCGGTCGGCCCTTTCTTCTAGAGGGGGTCCTAGCGATGTGGTGTGAGGATGCGAACGCACTCAGCTGGTTGGAGAAGGAGGTGAGAACTATTAAGTCACCCATAGCTGACACCACTCTGGCTGTCATCAGACAGTCAGAGATGAAGAAGAAGCTCAGGGCGGGGCTTCTTGTCCACACGCGCATCACCGATGCCGTGACACTGCAGAGAGTCCTTTGTGCCCAAAACCCGTGGTACAAAGTTGATTCTTGGCAGTGTTACGACATGACGGTAGATAACAAGGCGCAGGAACCGGATTCCAAGGAAAAGGTGGTGCACCTGATCCTTGGGATACCGGAGGACCAGAAACAAACCATCCTGGACAGAGACCGTCGAGTGGCTCACATGTCTGGCAGCGGGTACATCCGCTTCTTCACCTCGGAAGAGGCGAAGAAACCAGATGAGCCACCGGCCGACAACGTAACAGCGGAGACGGTACAATCAAGGGGCACCTCTTCTCCGGAGCCCTCCACCTCGGCTCCCCAACAGGGTTTGAGCCAGATGGAGACCACCTCCCCGCTGACGGTAGGCGAAAGGGACACCAGCGACGAAGATGACGTGTTGCGGAGTCCCTAGTAGCCTACAAATCATACAAACAAACCTCCAGCACAAACAGATAGCGACGGCTACACTGCGCAGAGTGCTGGAGGCAAATATCAAGACCGTCGCCCTGATCCAGGAACCCTGGATTAGGAACAGCAGAATCTGCGGTCTGAACAACATCGGTGGTAAGTTACTGTTAAACACAACAGTGGAAAAACCGAGAACCTGCATTTACATGCCTAACTCTGTAAAATCAACTTTGCTTAACCAATTCTGTTCTAGAGATCTTACTGCAGTGAAGCTCTCCACAGAAAACCAAACTACCCTTGTACTAGCTTCAGCGTATATGCCGTGCGAAGAGGACATTCCTCCAAGGGAAGTGATGGAACTGGTACAACACTGTGAACACTACAGCTGGGAGCTGATCATTGCGGCGGACTGCAATGCACATCATCCACTGTGGGGAAGTAAGAACACAAACAAAAGAGGTGAGTCACTAACCGAATACCTATTCCAAACAAACTTAAATATCATGAACAAAGGTACAGAACCAACCTTTGTAAGCTCTAGGTATCAAACCATCATTGACATTACTTTGGCAACACACACGGCGGCGAACCTTATTAAAGATTGGCATGTATCGAGCGAACCATCCTTCGCGGACCACCGCCGAGTGTGTTTTCAATTGCTCTATGAATTACCAGACCCTGCTCCTTATCGCAACCCCCGTAAAACAAATATAGCAAGGTACACTAACACATTAGCAAAAGCACTAGACAAAACGCACGGCAGCGGTGAAACACCTAGCACAAACAGTATTGAAGAAAAAGTACAACTCCTCACTTCAGCAATAGTCAGAAGTTACGAGTTGGCATGCCCGATGTCTATACCAAAAGACCTCAACAAGAATCTCTGGTGGGGGCCAGAACTTGAAAGGCTGCGGATAAAACTTAGGGCACTCTTCAATAGAGCAAAAAATACAAGAACTCCCGATGACTGGGACAAATACAAAAATGCGCAGAGACACTACAAGAAGAGGATCAGATTCCGGAGAACGGAAGCCTGGCAAAACTTCTGCAGCAGCATAAACTCAACAAACCAAGCCGCCAGAATAAAGAAAGTATTGTCTAAGGGAAACACAGACCTCCTTGGCAACATCAAAAAAGTCGACGGCACTTATACCAAATCTGAAGAAGAAACCAGTGCGGTAATGCTGGAAACACACTTTCCTGGTTGCCAAATCGCGTCACATCTAGAATGGCCCGACGAGCACCACAGCATCCCGTCAACCGAAGAATGGGAGGCTGCCAGCAAAGTAGTAACTGCGGATAGAATAGAGTGGGCTATAAAGAGCTTCAAACCTTTCAAATCCGCAGGACTGGACGGAATATTCCCAGCGCTGCTACAATGGCAGCCTAACTTAGCGGTAAAACACTTAGAACCAATTTTTAAGGCCTGCATAGCCTTTAAATATATTCCCAAACAATGGAGAGAGGCGAAGGTAGTATTCCTACCCAAACCAGGGAAAGATGACTACACTACGGCGAAATCCTTCAGACCAATAAGTCTAACATCATTCCTACTCAAAACACTGGAGAGATTGGTAGACAGACACCTAAGGGATGGAGCACTCCAAGAAAGACCCTTACACCCCCAACAACACGCCTATCGGAAAGGCAGGTCCACAGAGTCGGCACTACATATGGTGGTCCGTAAAATAGAGTCGGCCATACACAACCAATCCTCAACCCTAGGTGCCTTCATAGACATAGAAGGAGCTTTCGACAAAACAATGCACAATAGCATTAACCACGCCCTTCAAAAGTACCATATAGAACCAGCAATAATAAAATGGATCACCGAGCTGGTAAGTAAGAGGGCGGTTCAGATAGTGGGGAATAACACTGTTAGAGCAAAAGTGGTTAAAGGATGTCCCCAAGGGGGAGTCCTATCCCCACTTCTGTGGAACATAGTAGTAGACAGCCTCCTAAGGAAACTAAATGAAAGAGGCTACACTACTATTGGTTATGCAGATGACCTGGCAATACTGATAAATGGGACTGCAGAAAACATACTATGCAAGGAAATGCGTGCAGCCCTAGCATTAGTGGAACAATGGTGTGACGAACATCAATTGTCAGTAAATCCAAATAAAACAGAACTTATACTTTTCACCAACAAAAGGAAGTTACCAGAACTACAGCTACCCAAACTATTTAACACCAAACTCTCCCTGTCAATACAAGTAAAATATCTGGGCATTATCTTCGATAATAAATTAAACTGGGCGAGTCACATGGAAACAATAACAAAGAAGGCATGCTTAGCGTTTAACCAATGCAGGAGACTCGTTGGTAAGAAATGGGGTCTCAATCCAAAAATCACACTTTGGTTATACACTGCAGTTATCAGACCCTCTATAACCTACGGATCAGTAGTTTGGTGGCCCAGAACCCAACTAACCACGGCAAAAGCTAAGCTCCAGAGTCTGCAACGCTTAGCAACTACATCGACCAGTGGATGTATGAGAACCACTCCATCAGCCTCTCTAGAATACCTCTTACAACTGAGGCCTCTAGATCTAGTCATACAAGAGGAGGCGAAAGCAGCAGCCCTAAGACTAAGATCACAGGGACTATGGAAACGCAACATAGGAAAAACACACACAATTATCCTAGATTGGAGTACGAAAGAAACACCTCTTCTCGATGCACCAATCGATAGAATACCATGCCACCATGTCTTTGGCAGAAGATATGATATCCAACTTACAGCAGAATCGAAAGATTGCTCTGACATTAAAGAAGTTAGGATATATACAGACGGCTCCAAAACCACTTGTGGAACTGGGGCCGGCGTCTTCTCAAATGACCTTAATATCAAATTATCAATAACCCTAGATAGGCGGAACACCATCTTCCAAGCAGAATGCATTGGCATCACCAGAGCGGCACAGGCAATTGCAGCTAGGGGTGTTAATAATCTTAACATAAAGATTATCTCAGACAGCGCATCTGTCCTGCAGGCCCTCCAAAGCAATACTATCAACTCTGTCCTTATACTGGAATGCCATAACATGCTCCAAACCATAGCAGATACAAACCGAGTAACTCTGCAATGGATAAAAGGACACAGCGACTCACTTGGCAACGATGCAGCAGATGAATTGGCTAAGAGAGGTTCAAACACAAAAGTGTATGGACCAGAACCCTTAATGCCTATTCCACAGGCCCAGATTAAAACCTGGCTGCGTAAGAAAACCGAGGAACAACACCTAACAGAATGGAGAGCCAATGAGGGATGCAAGCAAACAAAAAACGCAATCCCGGTACCATCCAAAAAGCTTGCCCGTTCCCTCATCAGACTAAAGAGAGACAAAATCCGAAAAGTTATAGCTACTATAACCGGATACTGTCTCCTAAACAAACACCTATTCATAATAGGGGTGACAGACAGCCCCCTATGCAGAGGATGCATGGAGGCGGAAGAAACGCCACAGCACGTCCTTATGGAATGCACAAGCGTGGCCGACCAACGGGCGAAACTTCTCCACTCCCCGGCATCCATGCCGGAAGCATGTAGTAGCCCACAGAGGCTGCTGGCATTCTGGGAGGACCTGGGATGGATGGAGTAGGATGTAGGCTGACGCAAGGTCAGGACGCACAATGGCCCAATCAAGAGGCTAAGTGCGAAAGAGCCCCGCCAAACTAACTAACTAACTATACGTATTTAACAGGTAAAATTGGGAAAATGATATTGATGTTACCTTCTACCAAGGATAATAAATGAAATACCTGGATGTCGGATACTTTCTGCGGGGATATCTGCTTGGAATCTTACCTAACTAACCACTTTCAAATTGTACAATATGGAGAATATCAAAGTGCCCCTAAACTAATTGTTTGTGGAATTCCCCAAGGTTCATGCAATTGGGCCAGTGCATTATTATTCTTGGTCTAGAACATCAACATCAGTTTGCTTACATGAAATAGTGAAGAATAGGCGTAGGTATAACTTTTCCATTGGGTCCAGATTAAAACTTCAATTTGCCTAGTGTATACTGATACTTGGAAGGAAAAATTCGTTCTATCTAGTGTATGTTGATTTTCAATTGGGGGTGTCGGGACCCCAAGCCGGCCCTTACCTACGCCAGTTAGGAAAATTAACTTGGTCTCATGCTAGATAGTTGGTTAACATGGAAAGCACACGTCAACAATGTCAAAAAAAACACTGACTTCTCCTACCTTCTATACGTGGAATAGTAGGATGTTTCCCACGTAACGTCTGTTATACTATCTGTTTTTCTCTTGTTAAATCACACTTAATCTCATATAAATTTATGGCGAAGTGCTTCTAAATTAACATCAAAAGATCTCCAAGTAGTCCAAATTAAAATAATTAAGTTCTATTCAATTACGATTTCCTCACTTCATCGAACATAATTTACAATGAAACGAAACTTATGAACCTCAAACAACTATACCACTACAATACCTGTTTAACAATAAAAGAAATTTTATTAAAACTGTATACACTCTTAAATAACTTATAACACCAACAGAGAGAAGGGCAAGCGGTTGCTTCGTCGGGCTGATAACTTGCATTTGCCCTCATCGCGCACTAATTATTTTACTCATATAATTAATCATATTATGAGATTTAAAAGCGAAGCATATCATCTTTATCTCTTATCATGGTAATTTTGCAATAACCAGGGCCCAACCTGTGGGCAAACTAGACAAATTATTAGCGCAGTTACGGTTGATTGGTTTCCTTTACTTTGTATGTTGATACTAGTCAAATCGGGACTAGACAAAATGGGACAGTAGTCCTTATGTGGAGCAAGATAATTAGACACTAGTCAGTGGGGCACGCTAGTCAAATTGAGACTAGTCGAAATGGGACAGTAGTCCTTTTGATACTGTAGTCTGTTTAACACTCAGGACATAGTCGACCGGAGCCCACCTAGGGCGGTCATGGAAGGTGGACTGCAAAGGCCTCTGCCTTCCACCACCCAAATGTCTGCGATGGAGGAAAACGGAATCGGGGTCGTTTTCATGGTCACTGCCTCCTCTTGCGAGATCACATTTTCGCAGTACGACTCGACAGTCTTCCTCCACTAGTCAGCAGCACACTTACAATACTTGGAGCGAGAGGTAGGCGATCGGCGATTGGCGGTGATCATAATCATCTGGAGCTAAATTCCAAATAAAAAGTGTAGGTAGTATGGTAGGGGAGCGAGGGGCTTGTTGTAACAGGGGTAAGCAGTAACAGGGCTTTTTCGCTAGGAAGTTAAACTTTATTTACGTATTTCTTTAGCTCAATCTAACCTTTATACCACACCGCGTCACGTGATAATAGCCGGTATCTCACCAGACTGTGCAGTGAGTGGGTGTATGCACCCGCTCCATTGTTTTCAGGTAACGTAAAATTATACTTTCGTAAAATTTTGATTGTTTTTATTATTATCGACAAATTTAAGTTTTTCTGTTTTATTTTGTATTACAATTTATCTATTTCCGATGTCACATAACAGTTTTTTATATTTATAAGTTGATTAAATAGTTGATAGTGATAAATATCAAGAATTATACTATGGGTTAGTTGTAACAAAATCTTGGGGCTAGTTGTAACATGTTACAACTTACCCCAGATTTTTAATAACTGTTACTAAAAAATTATCTAATTTAATTTCTTATCTTTTAGAATGAGAGAGTATTAGAGAAAGTCAGAGAGGGCAATACAAAGCCGATAGATGTATGAGTTAGCTGCAGTTAATGTTTTGGAAAACAACTGTAGTATTCGAAAGGCGAGTCAGTACGATGTTGGCCTATATCATGTATCTTTTTACAGATATATTAAGAAAAGGAAGAATAATGAATGCCTATAAATTGACTATGTCAAGTACTTGTGAAAAGTATTCACACCAATAAAAGAATATAAAATGACTTCATCAATTCATACATCTAGCAAAGCAAGCTTTAAGAATGGAATAATAAAAATAGGTGAAGATAAAGCAGTAAAAAGATGATAAAGGTAATAAAAAAAGAGAGGCATATAAAGAGAAGGGTAAGAGGAAAGGCAACAAGAAACAATTAGGAATAAAACTGTTTAAAAATAAAGACGGAGTAGAAAGAGCTAAAAAACGGTTTTATTTCAAAGTTCAGAATTTAAATCTGACAAGATGTATTGTCTCATTTGCAGTTCAGCTTTACAATTAAGATTCGTAGTAAAGCTTAATATTAAAGTAAATGGTAATTCAAATAAAAACGATTGAATTAAATATATTGTATGTAAGATATGTGCACATGATGTGTCCTAAGAGACTCTATTTAATTTATTTGTATTAACTGTAAATTAAATGAAATCTGAATTTATTGATAACCTTTTTTAAAGGCTGATTGTTGCAAATGCAAGATAGAAAAAAGATATAATTTCGAGAGACTTACTGTGACTGTTAGTAACATGTTGATAATAAGCATTTGTCCAACGAAATAAGATAAAAATTAAAAACGAAAATATTTTGATCATTTAATGGGTATGTGTCAGTGGTGTAATTCTATAATAAAAATAAATATTATATAAATATTTAGTTAATTTTTGTTCCAAACAAACTGAAAATAAATGATAAAAAGTGCCAAATACTCGTTTTTATTACTGTTACTACTTACCCCAGAAGATGTTACAACTAGAGTCCGACCGAAACTAATTTTCCGGCCGAAACCGAAACCGAATATTCGGCCGTGGCTTCAGTTTCGGCCGAAACCGAAACCGAAACACACGTGGTCAAGTATAAAATTCCCTAAAATACTGAAATTTGGTGCATTTTACCCATTATTCTGCATTAATTAGGACATGAAATGGAAACACAGTATATTAATTTTGTTGTAATCATTTATTTAAATTAATATAAAAAAATATAATATTTTTATTATTTTTTCGAATTAAGTTTTCATAGCAAAATGTTTATCAGTTATCAATAATCAAATCACTAATTGTTACTGTTTCATTAATTAGTATTTGTATTTTTAATTATTGTTTTAAAGAATGTTTGCGTCGGGCGATAACGCACTGACTAAGATGTGTTGCTAGGTTGCTACCGAAACTGCCGCCGAAACTTGATTTTTGGCCGAAACTCGGCCGAAACCGAAACCGAACTTTCGGTCGGACACTAGTTACAACTAACTCCAAGCACGGGGTATGTTGTAACATAGTGATTGTTCGGTTCTCACCTATTTTTGTGGGTAGCTGAAATATAAAACAGCACACCGCTAATTTGTCAGCCCGCTCGTTCATTGTAAGGCGGATGGATGCCTCGCGAGTACTGAGCTGCGCCTGCACATCTTCACAACGTTTGTGAATTAATCTCATCTAAAGTTACATCAGTGTCGTACACTACAATACATAGCCGTGCTAAGTATTTTTCAAGATTCTCAAGTAATAATATCATCGTGAGGATATACTCATTCCAAGGACATTCAAGCGTGGACTCTTCAGGGGCTGAAGACTGCTGTTCTGTGACTGGTGGATGTCAAGGTTGGCGGTGAGTAACCTACGAACTTGGCGAGAATCAGAATAGAATAATATATTTGAATTTTCACTATTATATTTACAGTCCACTTAATTCTCAAAAGGTACCCGATCACATTTATTTAACCAGCAAAGGTTATATAGCATAACGCTACAAATTGTTGGTCATTCGAGCCAGGATTGGGTCAAAATAATTTCTTACTTTGATGTTACATAAATTTTTTTGCAAAATCATTGCTAATTTTCATTCAATATTAGTTTACCCTCGCAATTGCAACATTCTGCTCAACGAATTAAGTACCGTTATACTATTACACAATTGACGTAATATTATAAGTTGATTGAGTTAATTTGCATATTATTAAAAGTGTATTATTATCATTATGGCTACTAAGAAACACGAAACTTTACCAACTGAGTTGCAACTACTCATTAGTCGAAAGGAAATATATTTTGAGCGTCTGCAAAATATATATGATCTTTCAAAAAATATTACCAAAACTGAAACAAAAGAATTGTTTGTAATACAAGTTTCTGACATCGATGAGTTAAGACAAAATTTTGAAAAACTCATCTTTGATATCTATGCACTCGAGCTCTCATTCGATCCAAAATCGGAAATTCGAAATCATGAATTAAAAAGTTTTGATGAAATTTACTTTCGTATTAAAATTGTTGCGTCAAAAATTCAAGTCAATAATGAGAGGTCAAATATTCAGATTGAATCAAGCGCCGTCGAGTCACGACCACGTCTCCCAAAGCTACAATTGTTTACCTTTGACGGAAATATAGAAAATTTTACTACGTTCTATGAAACATTTTGTTCTTTAGTGCACAATCAAACTTATATTCCGAACATAGACAAATTTCACTATTTGTTATCTTGCACTAGAGGTCCAGCATTGAATATAGTGAAAAGTATTCCAATCACGGCTGATAACTACAACGTTGTATGGCAAAGTTTGTTAAACAAGTACCAAGACCAGCGAATGTTGGTTGGTAGATACTTAGATAAAATGCTTAATTTTTCTCCAATATCTAAAGAATCACCAACTCATTTAAATATGTTTCTCGAAACCTTCGAGCATTCATTTAAAGCAATTCAAGCATTAAATATAAAAAAAACTAAGTAGCTATTTGTTGTGTCATATTGCATTACGAGCCTTAGATACACAAACTCGCAAACAGTTTGAGCAAAATTTGGATCAAAATTCTATTCCTGAGTTCACAGATCTCATCTCATTCATTCACAATCAAATTAAAGTTCTGGAGCATTCAAACTCGTATTCTTTGGGTCCATCTTTGCGTCAGTGTAATCAACATATTACAGACAAGCAAAATAAAATATATAAGGTAAATTCTACAAAACAATTTTCTCACGCGTCCTCTACGCGCACTAACATGTCATGTTCACATTGTGGTGGTTCTCATATGATTTTTCGTTGTGAAAAATTTAGAAATTTAAATACTTTGCAAAGAAGTAACAGAATTAAAGAATTAAAATTATGTAATAATTGTCTCAAGCAGAATCATACAGCGACTGAATGTCGCAGTGATTTTAAGTGCATCGTATGCGGCTTAAATCATCACTCGTTGTTACATTCTGATAAAACAGATAATAAGAAACCGGTTATTGTAAGCGCGTCACACACAGCGGCGGCGCACTCAGCGCAGCTCGAGCCCGCATCGTCGATCAGCTGTGAAAGCAAAAACGCTTTGAATGTAAACAACTGTCATGCGTCTACACATAGCTATCATAGCTCTGTTATTTTAGCAACTGCAATCGTACATGTGTTAGATGCAACTCAATCTTATCAGAGTTGCCGAGTTTTGATTGACTCAGGTGCGCAGGCAAACTTTATTTCGATACAATGTTTACAGCGATTAGGTTTGGCACAACGTAAATGTCCCTTTAATATTTACGGATTAGCTGGAGAAAATGTAAAAAATTATGGTATGACATCCTGTAAAACTAAGCCACGACACTGCAATAATCTTTCCTTTAATATTGATGCAATTATTTTACCAAAAATAACTTCCGATTTACCGACTGTGCAGCTATCACCCACAGTGGTAAATGAATACAAAAATTTGTATTTAGCTGATCCTAACTTTTATAAAAGCTCCCCAATTGACATTATTTTAGCCGGTGATGTTTTTCCACATATATACGATGGAAATAAGGTTATTTTTAACTTAAATATGCCGATCGCGTTAAGTAGCATTTTCGGTTACGTTATAACCGGAAAATTATGTATTGAAAATCCTAGTGACGTCACTGACCTCAATGTTGTGACGTCTACAACTTTAGTGTCGTACACTACTGAAGATAACCTAATTAATGAAACTCTTAAACGTTTTTGGGAGGTGGAATCTTTGCCGTGTGAGGTTTCTATGAGCCCAGACGAACAACTAGCAGAGAAAATATATTCCGAAAGACATTACCGTGATGAAACTGGACGTTACATTTCTCCACTTCTTTTAAATCCACATCGAGAACCTCTCGGTGATTCTTATGATATGGCTTATAGAAGACTTACTCAAACTGAACGTCGGCTGCTTAAGTCTCCTGACCTTTATAAAGCATACAGTGACTTTATGAAGGAGTACGAAGCATTAGGCCACATGTCACCTTATCAGGGTAAGGAACCTTCAAAATACCTAATACCGCATCACTGTGTGTTACGCCCAACTTCAACCACGACTCCTTTGCGTGTGGTATTTGACGGTTCTGCCAAAACCAATACTGGTGTGTCACTTAATGATACACTTTTGACTGTGTAGTACTTTTTCTTGCTAAATTGTGGTAATATAGGGAAATCTTAAAGTGGAAAAAAAAACAAACTTATTCCTTTAGTCCGATACAAAATGTAAAGCTTTATTCTTGTAGGTACATAATTCACTTATGCATATGTTACTTAAGTAAATAAACTCCCTTAATGCAAAGCACTTAACTAAATGTTTAATTAATACAAGCCAAGGGCAGGATGGTTCAGGTTTGTTTGATCAATCTCGGCAGGTAAAAATCAGGTACAAATTGGGTACAAAACTACAAAATGAGGGGCAATAAAGTACACCAACAAATAGTTATAGGTTTCCTTTTTTTTAAAAAAGAAATTAGTAGCCTTCCCCGGAGCGGTTGTTAGTGGATCGTACCTTCTATGCTAAGTCTTGCAATCACGGGTCAGAGATATGATATTCCAGTTTCTTAACTTATTCTTTCTGTATATATATTTCTTACTGGTGTAATTCCACAGAATTCCTCCTTGATATCAGGTTATTTTGTTATGCTAAGCAGCGGAGCCCTATGGCCTCCGGGAACTGCCCTGGAGATTCATAGCACAGTGTTATGTTAAAAATATAATTAAATATGCCTATAATCTTAGGGTCAGTGGGTCTAACACTGAGTTCTGAAGGAATCCCAGTCAATACATTTGAATTTCATGTAATAAACATTGCAAGTTAATTCCAAACACAATTTTCAATGAATTGTCAAAGTTTCTTATTGGTTAGTTAATAAAAGGACATATGGAGGGGAGAGCACCTATTTTGTGTATAATTATTGCTATTAATAAAAAGAAAACAGCTTAATTTGTGAGTTATCTGCCAAAGAAGGATGTGAAACTTAATATTGTGAAAATTTAGAATTTAACATGAAATTCGCAAGTGTTACTCAATATATGCCTTAATCCCACTAAGATGCCGTTTACTATCAGGGTTTTTTAATGAAATAGGGGATGAAAAAGGCGAATTTTGGAAATGTAATATGTTTGATTTAATAATCAATTTACCCACAAATAAAAATAAAATTAACAAAATCTGCTTTAAATCATGAAATATAATAAATTAATTAGATACCTTATTGTGGGCGGAGTATTATCTATCGATATAATTTATTTATTCAACTAATTCAATGAATCGCGCGCCGGCGATTATAAATATGATTGAGCTTTTACTCTTCAAGCTGAAAACAAAAATAACTGACTTTGGAAATAGCTTTTCAAATTAAATTCACACGGAAAACGAGAGAAATACCTATGGATTTTCTTCGCAGAAATTAAGATAATGTAGAAATTAAGATTTCGCAAGAAATCAATATTAAATTACTTCGGTCGATGTCTCACAGACTAATCATAATAACATAGACGATAGACGCGTTCAAAGACTAAGGTGAAAAATGGACGCGTTCCATCTACGCGCATACTAGAATCGAGGTCCGTTCACCGAATGTTAAGCGTCGTATTGGCGACGGAACCTTCCCTAAAACCAAATTCATTTCATAGCATGTGTGTCATGATGTGTCAAGTCAACATACGGATCTATCGGAATTTTACAATATGCTATAAGTATTTCCAGCCAAAGTTATAAGCTTGGTTGAAAAACGAAACGTAATGAAAAATTAACCATAAACAAACTGTGAATGCTTTCCAAATTCTATTCGACGAAACTATAATTATATGATCTATAAGTTTAAGTGTATTTTATTAAAATATGTCTATAGAAATGATCAAAACAAACGGTCTAAATGTCAAATTCCGAATTTTGAGAAAATCAACCCACCTAAATGGAAGCACGGGATTTTGGGCGAAAAAAAACTATCTTTGTAAATAAGGCCAGGATAAACGCGAGATTTATTTTGTTTATGCAAAAATTGAATAATGACCAAAGATAATTGCAAATGTCACTGACGTGACGTGAAACGACGTTGACGTTGACACTTGACATTGATATTGTGAAATTAATTGACAAAGTTATTGTAATTATGATTTTAGTTGTGAAATTTGTGTTAAAACTACAGTGAAACCAAAATGTTTTTGCAAAATTAGTGTTTTATGAAATTTTAAGAAAAAACGGTGTTACAACTGGTCCAAATTTACATACAGACATTTTTAAAATTATAACTCAATTTCGTTTATACGACATCTGCTTTACTGCAGACGTGTCAAAAATGTATCGAGCCGTGCTTATTGACCCTGCGGAGAGATCTTACCAACACATACTCTGGCGTGATTCTCCTACGGACTTCGCAGTGCGCCGTACATTGCTGTCCGCACACTTCATCAACTAGCACAGGACGTGTCCGCTTCTGAGGCCACGCGTGTGTTGACGAATGGTTTTTTTGTCGATGACTTGATGTGGTCGTGTAGATCTCTTCCTGAAGCCTGTGCGTTACAGGATGATCTAATGTCACTTCTGAAAAGTGGCGGATTTGAACTTCGAAAGTGGGCGAGCAATCACCCAGAATTACTCGCTAGAATGAATGAAGATCAAGTGTCTTCAGTTGACTTCCAAGATGACACGTTGTCATCGTCCTTGAAGGTGCCGGGCTTAACATGGTTACCTTCAGTTGATTGTTTCTCGTTTAATTATAAAATGTCGGATGCTGTATGTACCAAACGATCAGTTCTCAAATTACTCGCTAGCATCTTTGACCCTATGGGCTTTATTGCTCCTTGCACATTTGTCGCTAAATGCCTGATGCAAGATTTGTGGAAATTAAGCATTGAGTGGGATGAACACATACCAACAGAACTTTCCCATAAGTGGGAAAAATTTCTTTCCGATCTCCCAGCATTGTCGAATTTACGAATCGAACGACACTTGCTTATTTCCAACTTTGCAAAGGTACATTTAGTCGCATTTTGTGACGCAGCCTCTAGTGGCTATGCAGCCTGTGTGTATCTTCGTAGCGAAGATAATCACGGTCAGGTCAAGGTCAGACTTTTAGGTAGTAAACCAAAGGTAGCTTCAATCAAGCCAACATCTATACCTAGAATGGAATTGTTGGCGGCTGTATTACTGGCTAAGCTGGTTAAATATGCAAAACAATATATCACTGAATTTAATTATTCTATAGTCGCCTTAAGCGACTCAAGTGTGGTTTTATCATGGCTTCAAACTGCTCCTTATAAACTAAAAACGTTTGTTGCTAGTCGCGTAAGTCAAATAATTGACACAATTCCACCGAATAATTGGTTTCACGTACGAAGTGCAAACAATGCTGCTGACATTTGTTCTCGTGGAGCTTTACCAAGTCAGCTAGTAACTATTGCCAATGAGTGGTTTCAGGGGCCACAGTGGTTGTATCGTGACCCACAAAAATGGCCTATTTGTTCATTTATTTTAAAAGAAAATCATTTAATTCCTGAATTAAAGTCAAATAGCGACACATTTTCGTTTAACTCATCGGAAAATAAAATATTAATAAATGACCTTGAATCTATATTTGACAAATACTCACCTTTTCATAAACTTCAGCGTATCATTGCCTGGTGTCATAGATTCATAAATAACTTAAAATCTAAAGAAGCTAAGAAAGGACAATGTCGAAAATCGCCCCATGACCAACAAAGATTTGATTTACCTCATAATTATATGCATATTTTATAACACTCATAACAAATACATGTATTTGACGGACAAATCAAAAATATATAAAAGTACTTTCAGAAACAAAACCAAATGAAGTAAAATAAACGTTCATTGTTACCTTTGCTCGACTGAACAGAATTGAATCGATTTTATGTAGGTATGGACATTTATTTATTTGTATTAATTATGTTTTCTAAAAGAAGTTATTTCTTTCACAATTTACAACGAAAATTAAATTAAAACATACGTCAATTGACTACTCACGCGCTGTCGCTTGTTACTTCGTTGTGTTTTTGACTTGCTTTATAATTTAAAGATTTCTTGTACTTTACTAAGTGCCTATAATAACGTTCTTTGATGATTGCAATAATTATTATTTTAATAATTGTATAGATATGGACTATGTGTATTGCTCTAACGAAATAAAGTGTTACTTCAACTAGCCTCAAAATCTGATTCATTTTGATATATAATTCGATTTCAAAGCTTGTCCGTGGTAATTGATGTGGACGTACAATGTATGGACGCAGAGCAATGTCCTTTTGTGGCCCTTTAAATTCTTTAGAACTAAAACAAAGTCATAATTCTATCATAAAGGTAATACAGATGAATCATTTTAATGAAGAAATAAAAACACTTCAGAGGGCGGGATTTGTATCCTCACTTCGAAAGCTATCACCTTTCATAGATGCAGATAACTTGCTCAGGGTGGGGGGAAGAATTTCCCAGGCTGATCTTCCATACAACACTAAGCATCCATTTCTACTTCCGAAGAATTGCTATACAACCAATTTATTAGTTAATTATTTACATAAACTTTATTTACATGCCGGACCTCGAACATTGCAAGGAATACTCTCAAGAAAATATTGGATTATAAATGCTCGTAATATCATAAGATCTGTTTTGTCTAAGTGCCATACTTGTTTTAAGTGTCATCCTGTTATATCACAACCAGAAATGGGCGCCTTACCCGCACAAAGATTAAAGCCTGACAAGATTTTCAATCACGTTGGTTGTGATCTTGGTGGACCTTTTCTTGTAAAAGAAAGTTCACGTCGTAATGCAAGGACTTACAAGGCTTATCTTTGCCTTTTTGTTTGCTTTTTGACCAAGGCAGTACACCTAGAAGTGCTCACTGATTTGTCTACTGAGTGTTTTTTAGCCGCATTCGACAGATTTGTGTCTCGCCGAGGTCTTTGTAGCTGTGTGTACTCGGATTGCGGTACAAATTTTATAGCAGCAGCTAAACATTTGAAGGAAATTCATGAATTTTTAAAATCTTCTGAACATCAGGACAAAATCCTTAATGGGTTAGCTTTACGTAGCGTCGAATGGCGCTTTAATCCACCTAACGCTGCCTCTATGGGTGGTCTTTGGGAGGCCGGAATAAAATCGGCGAAGTATCATCTTTATCGTACCATAGGAGAAAGAGCTCTTACATTCGAAGAATTGGATACTGTCTTTCATAAAATTGAAGCCATATTAAATTCTAGGCCATTGTGCTCATTGTCTAATGATCCAAATGAGTTCGATGTTCTAACCGCCGGACATTTTTTGATTGGTCAAAGCCTTGTTGCTGTGCCAGAGCACAATGTTGAAAATATTCCTTTGCATAAATTGTCACGTTGGCAATCCATTCAAAGGGTGACACAAAGCTTTTGGAGACGGTGGAATAATGACTACCTACACACATTGCAACAGAGAGCGAAATGGTTCTCATCATCTGCTAATCTTAAGATTGGAGATTTAGTGATCTTAAAATCTAACTTAACTCGCCCATTGCAATGGCCTCTCGGTCGGATCGAAGAGATTCATCCTGGGATGGATAAAGTTGTCCGGGTAGTCACTGTACGCACTCAATCTGGTCTTTACAAAAGACCAGTAAACAAAGTTTGTCCATTACAATATGCAAATTAATTAAGTCAATAGTCTTATTACGTTTAATTTAAGTTATTTTTTTTTTTCGCGTATTTTTATATTTTTTTTAGAAATCATCACACTGATTTCGGTGGGGGGTATGTTCGGTTCTCGCCTATTTTGTGGGTAGCTGAAATATAAAACAGCACACCGCTAATTTGTCAGCCCGCTCGTTCATTGTAAGGCGGATGGATGCCTCGCGAGTACTGAGCTGCGCCTGCACATCTTCACAACGTTTGTGAATTAATCTCATCTAAAGTTACATCAGTGTCGTACACTACAATACATAGCCGTGCTAAGTGGTTTTTCAAGATTCTCAAGTAATAATATCATCGTGAGGATATACTCATTCCAAGGACATTCAAGCGTGGACTCTTCAGGGGCTGAAGACTGCTGTTCTGTGACTGGTGGATGTCAAGGTTGGCGGTGAGTAACCTACGAACTTGGCGAGAATCAGAATAGAATAATATATTTGAATTTTCACTATTATATTTACAGTCCACTTAATTCTCAAAAGGTACCCGATCACATTTATTTAACCAGCAAAGGTGTATATATATAGCATAACGCTACAGTGATTTTTTCAATAAAATAATGATAGTAAAATAGTTAACTATTGTTTTGCAATTTTTTCGAATTAATTTCATAGATGAATAGTTAGAATTACAATCCATCTTTAATTTGTGGTGCTTTAACCTATACATGTCAAGATATATTAGTTTTTCAAAAAAATGTTACAGCAAGCCCCTCGCTCCCCTACTCTTATAAATTATTTTTGACTTTTTTATGTTCTTGAAGTCGGTTTTTGATTTTTGTTAAATACCTACCTATATTTTTTAATTGTTTTAGTGAATTTAGTACCCCTACCCGAAGTTGCTTGAAAGATTACAACAAAGAGTAAAAAATTGCCATTTATATTTTAAAAAGTTTTGAGCCGTCGTAGGACGACTGGCCCCTAGCCATGATCGCCCAAAACAATATTAAAACCGCCCTGAGAGTGGGTGGCGCTACGCAGCAAGAGCGGTGTCTCTGTTTCAATTTTGTTTTAACCTTGCTATAAGCGATCATGGTAAGGCAATAAATGTAGCATAATAGATTGTTCCGAACTTTTGTCAAAAATTAGTATACAGGTACCAAGTCGAGCCGTATCCAGAAGAAATTACATCATATTTCACGCTGATACTTGCACCACAAATTATAGGCAAAACTCCTATTTCAATAGAGTTTTTAGGATCTTTAATGAAAAAAATTCTCCTACCATTGATCTTTTTAATATATTTTAACTATTTTAAAAAACAAATAAATCTTGGATTTTTCGAGTAACGGATTTTTTATACTTACATTGTTTGTTGTTTCTCAGACGAATTGACATGGTTTCGAGTTTTGTTTACATAATGTTTGTTATAGCTTATGGTTGGTTATATTTGTATAGGTACAGTATTGTTACTATTTTGTTATGTTTATTATGCATGTAAACATCGAAACATTATTAACCTAACATTTTCTATTAGCGAAAACTGTTTATGGCATTTGTGTTCTATATCTTTAATATTCTATTTGTTGTTATTTATATGTTGTTTGTTTTCCAAATAAATAAATAATGAAAAGTAAAATATTAAGAATTTGTTAAAGAAGAAAGATGACCGTTTATTTAATAAATGATTATATTCATTAAATACGAAAACAAAAAAGGGAACATAGTAACATAAAAAAATAAAAGATTCCGACGAATTGGGAACCTCCTTTTCTCTGAAGTCGGTTAAAAACGATTTCAGACGAATAACATTCATGTCTCTGAAAAAAACTGAACTAAATCAATCACACAGTGGTCTGAAAGGGACGAGCGATCAATAAATATAGACCCCGTACTTCAAAGAAATCAGTAAAGCGCGATTATATTTGTCATTGAGATAATTTAATTCTCGTAAGCTCTTAAACTACAGGTTAGTGACAGCTTATCTCCTACGCGGTCGTTTCCCTCTGCGCTATTTAACGATGAGGTGATGTTCCGTGTTCCGTGGTACAGTCACGGTAATACTATTACCGTGGTACAGTCATCATCACAGTCAAGCATTAAAATTATTTAATGCTTGACTTGAATTAATTATGAGCATTTACTTTTAATTATACCCATCTCAAAGTATTCTTAACACTATTATATCTGAATACATACCATATCAATGCACAAACATCAATTTCAATACTAATATTTATCAAACTGCACACAAGGAAGGGATTGTTATGGAGTAGCTAGCTTCGATAGATTTGTTTTGACATATTGTTTTCCCTCGATTTTTCTGGTTGTCATTATTCGTTGCCCAATACATGCGTATGATAAAGATGTATTTTATTACTTTTCATTTCCGAAATACAAGTACGTCGGCAACAGGGATGAAAAATGATATTTCTAACTATAGAACTATTTCATTTATATTTAACTTACATATTTTTTTATTTTTTTATTGCAGAAAGTTGGCAAACAAGCAAACTGCCCACCTGATGGTAAGTGGTAACAGTCACCTATAATACATGTGGGTCTTGTGAGATTCGCAGCAAAACTGCAACCCCCACAAGAACCACAGTGTACGATGCCAACTTGTGACACAAGATGTAAAGTCACAATACCCAGTAATTTCACTGCCATATCTTACCCTTCAAACCGGAACACAGCAATGCAAGCACTGCTGCTTTACGGCAGAAATAGGTAAGATGGAGGTACCTAAGCAGACGACCCTGGTACAGAGTCTCCCTCCAGTAAGTGTCATTATTCGTTGCCCAATACATGCGTATGTACCCCATAAAGATGTATTTTATTACTTTTCATTTCCGAAATACAAGTACGTCGGCAACAGGGATAAAAAATGATATTTCTAACTATAGAACTATTTCACTTATATTTAACTTACATATACAAAAAAAAAAAATACTAAAATAGAACGTCTAATATAGATTTTAGACGTAAACCAGCCAAAAGAACAAGGATGATTACTAAATGGTTTCTCAATTGCTGACCACACCATAAATAATACAGAAAATAATCCAGAAATGCAATGAACATATGAAAGAAAAATTATGCAATGAAAGAAAAATTCTTCTATACATGACAAAATGCGGGAAGTCTTTACTATTACCAAAGTTTACAATTTACCTTTAATAAATCCTTTTAAGGGTTCCGTACCTCGAAAGGAAAAAACGAAACCCTTATAGGATCACTTTGTTGTCCGTCCGTTCGTCCGTCTGTCTGTCTGTCTGTTAAGACCCTTTTTCTCAGGAACGCGTGGAAGTATTAAGCAGAAATTTATATCAAATACTTATGTCTACTAGTGTCCTTTGGAGGTGTGAAAAAATCAAACTTCTAAGCCAACGCAATCAAAAGATACAGCCGTTTATGCCGCAAATTTTCGACACTCGCAAGGGAATCAAAACCTACAGGGTACTTCCCTCCCATGAACTCAGAATCTTGAAATTTGGTAAGAAATAGGTAACGTCTTATAGCACAGATAAAGGAAAAATTGCGACAACCGTAAATTTTTACTTTTATACCTACAGGTTTGTACGGAACCCTCGGTGCGCGAGTCCGACTTGCACTTGGCCGGGTTTTTTTTTATAGAAGCCCAAGCAAATTTTTTTAAAAAAAACGTCGCCCCACACTAGGCCGCTCTCCCGTGTCTTGGGTGCAGCCACAAACACAGAATATCACACGCACACACGCCCACTGCTCAGACCGGAACAAACTTCTGCAGGCTACACAAAATATTTGTCCCGTACGGGAATCGAACCCGCGACCCGTTGCGCAATAAGTGATCACTCTACCTCTGCGCTAACCGTATCGTCAACTATTCCAACTGGTGGTAAGTGGAAATAGAGTCCAAATGCGACGATAGCTAGTGCGGGAGATAAATTACACGCCGCACTAGCCACCCTTGCCTTGCCGACCTGCAAGGTGCTTCTTCACGCCTCTTTTAAAGATCCCGGGATTGTAAGAAGGAGGAAACACATGCGCTGGCAGAGCGTTCGTTTTCTTAATCGTGCGACATAAAAATGAGTTGCCGAATTTCTTGATACGCGTTAGAATGGTAGTGACAGTAAGACGATGACAATGCAGGTTAGCACGTGTAGTTTTTACAGAGTAAGGAGATGGTGGGATGAGCGAAAAAAGCTCTTCAGAACACTCGCCGTGGTATAGACGATAGAACGAGCTTATTGACGCAACATCGCGACGCAACTGCAGAGGTTCAGGTTGTTAGTTACCTCTACATCACCAATGATGCGTATTGCGCACCGCTGCCACCTATCCAATGCATCGAGTACGAGGACCGTATTTGAGCTTTGTATAGCAAGCATAGCTGATCAGCTGTAAAAAATCGCTGCACCTTGTTCAAGGCAACGAGTTTTCGTGAAGTTGTTTTTTAAAAAGCTTTCTATGTAATCTTTTGGGTTTAAGTCGCAGCGTACGTCCATACAGAGCATGTCAGTACCACTCTGCAGGTTCAGTCTTGTGTCCTGAAGAGAGGGAAGGGGGAGGAACGGTGACGTTTTTGCCGAGAACGCACACGCCTGCGTATTTTTGGCATTGAAATCAACCAGATTCTCCGTGCCCTATTTGGATATGTGGTACATGACCCGGTTTAGTTCAGTGACAAGATTATCCCGTCTCTCCCCATCCAGCTGCCGCGTATCCGAAATATGCATCACTGTGCACTGAAGTCTGCATAACAATGAATGTTCCCAAGAGGCAGAAAGTGTGTCGGGGATAGAACAGAACCCTGGGGTACTCCGGCATTCACCGGCATAAGCCGCGAACTACATCCATCTAAAAGGGCACGGATTCTTCGCTCATGCAATTAGTCAGCCACCCAGGTACAGAGCAGAACAGGTAGACCGCGTCAACCCTAGAGCATGTGATTCATTCAGCAACTAAAATGGATTGAGTAGGTATATTGAGTAACGTGAAGATCCAATAACTGTACTATAATAATAATAATTTATTTGTCATTAAATGTGGTATTACATATCGATGTTGGTTATTATATAGTTTATGTTGTACAAGCTCTCACATTTAGCTTCAGTCCGCATACAAATATAAAATATAAAAAAATAATATTGATGAGCAATGAGAGTACCGTGAGGAATTTGAAACCACATACTACCATATCATCGCCAGAGCCCAGGGTATGCTTTCGGACGATAAAGTCCCTGAGAATTCCAATGCGTCTGCCTTACAGTTAGTTTAGCTTCCTACTATCACATTGTGCCTGCATTTGATGGTACTTACGAAAATTGGCTAGAGTTTCGTGACACCTATCTTTCTTTGGTTCATAATTCTACACATATTAGCTTAATTCAGAAGTTCCATTATTTAAAATCGTCTTTGAAGGGTAGTGCAGAATTAGTAATAGACTCGCTCGAATTCTCTGCGTCCAATTATGACGTTGCATGGGAGTTACTCATTAAATAGGTACGAAGTCATAATTAAATAGGTACGAAGTCATTAGTGCATAATCACGCCAAGGCCTTATTTTCAATCCAACCGCTAACTAAAGAGTCGCCAGTTTTAATAAGAAAGCTCCTCGCGTTATTAAAAAAAAAATACGCTCGTTAAACATACTCGGTGAGTCAACAGAATATTGGGATACGCTCATTACATTCATTATAGCATCTAAATTGGATTCCACTAGCAAAAGAGAATGACGACAGCATAAAATCACACTTTGTTCTCAAAAAACTAGCGAGTGGGGGGGTGGGTGTTGTATAGAAAATCGCGAAACACCGACAATTATGAGAAAAGATTTGATTAAGTACTAATTAAGTCACTTCACTTTGTAACGATCGTCTCGTACATAGGGTTACCATCCATGCCAGGAAGGATGCCTGTTGAGGATGCACAAAACGCCTGATTTTTCGGAAAAATGCCTGTCTTTCCGACGGGGGGGACCCAGATTAAAACTTTAATTTCCCTAGTGTGAAATGAAAAATGAAAATGAAAATGAAAAAATCTTTATTCAGTATCTTATTTACAGTCATTTTGAGTGGCAGGGATCTCCTTTTAAGCGTAATGCCTGTGTTAGGATACCCCGCTTTCCAAAGTTCCAAGATACAGTTCTGCAATTATACGGTTAAAACTTATTTAATTAAATTAAAGGTCACAAATACAGACTCATAGGCATATACATTTGGCACCAATTCCACATGAAAACTAGATACAAACCCTATGGACAATCAATCACAAAGAGTAGTGGCGGCTTTCACAATGTAAATGTAAAGCTTGGGTGGGAGCTCACTGCACATGAGCATTAGTAACAAGACATTAAAAACAAAAAAACACCCACACCAAGATTTATGAATGTATTCCTTAATAAACAGTATAAGGCAGTTAGAATACAATGTTTTTGTTATTTTACTGACATACAGATATAATTAGATATTGTGAATCAATGATATTAGCAGATTTAAGATTTTACACTTTCATGTATGTAGGATATAGAATAATGAGTTTACCCTACAATTAAGAATGTTGACAGCAGATTGAGTAACATATAGCATTATAGTTTTGCACTTTTACAATGTAACTAGAGATATAAATATTTGACCAATTACATCAAGATTTGTGAATTTACCCTTTAATTACGAATATTTAAGGCAAATTTTAATAAATATTAGTATTGAAATTTAACACTGTGTTTTACTATTTTACTGTCATGCGTTTGTAGTACTAAACTAGGAATAAGAGATTATCAAACAACATTAATAGGTTAAAATTTAACACTTTCACTTGTCAAGATTTATAAGTTTACCCTATCATTAGTTACAATTCAAAACTAAATTAAGTAGGTATTGTAATTTAGCACTTGTAGCCAGAGATTAATGAAAGTATTAATACCCAATTCAGTTGTAAAAAATAACAATAATAAAAAATTCTACTGAATACCCATCCCTTGTGTTACAATTAATTTTTCATTAGTTAATTGTGTTGTTTACCTTTTAATTAGTTACTGTGCGATGAGGTTTTCCACTTCATTGTAATTTTTACCTCGAAGCCAGTTGTGGACTGTACTCTTACATTTGCGTGTTGTTGTGGGGTGAATGTTAAGAATTTTATTTATTTTATTATAGATATGACCTGATTGACTTTGAAATTGTCTCCTGGCATAGGCAGTTTTAACGAGGGTTACAGGGGCAACATTTAGTTTTCTTCTCTTATTCTGTAAAATAGGATAGTAAGGGAGTTTTTTATGCAGTTTTAAAATCAGCTGTAGTATGTAAAGTTTCCTTACAGATAAAAGGCCACTTTGAGAGTATAGACTGGCCGTTGAGTACCTATATGGTTTAAAATAAATTACTTTAAGCAAGGATCTGTGTGCTCGTTCCAATTCTAGAAATTTGATTTTAGTGGCTCCACCCCAAATTATGATGCAGTAGTTAAGGATAGATTGTGCTAATGATAGGTATATTTGTTTTAATAACTCTGCATTGGCAACATATCTTAGGGTCTTAAAAATCCATGAAAGTTTAAGAGTTCTGCCAATTAATAAGTCAATGTGGGCGTGCCAAGTAAGACGCTGGTCAACCATTACACCAAGATATTTAATTTTAGATATTTTATTTATGGTGTAACATGAACAATTATGACTGGTAAAGTTATTGCATGAGTGAATTTTTATTTTGTAATCTAAATTTGGTTGGGAACTGTTATAATTTGTGAAGCATATATAGTTTGTTTTAGAGGCATTTAAAGTCAATAGACTGTTATCTAACCAGCTAGCAATAAGGGCTAGACCTTTTTGAGTAAGGCTATGAGCTTCATCCCATGTCGAGCCAGAGAAGCCTACTGCAGTGTCATCTGCATATGAAAAGATTTTACCATTTGGAATATCCAAGTTACAGAGGCTATTAATATAAATTAGGAAGAGTGTTGGTCCCAGTACACTTCCTTGGGGTACACCGTACGTTATATCTGCAAGTACACTGACACAGTCACAAACTCTAACACTCTGTTTACGATTTTGCAAATAGTCACAGAACAGAGCCAGAGGAGTACCCCTGATACCCACCGATTCTAGTCTGCTCATAAAGATGGGAACAGAGACGCTGTCAAAAGCCTTTTGAAGATCTAGAAAGACTGTAATACACTTTTTGTTTTTGTCAACACATCCAGATATATGAGATGTTAAAGCAATTATAGCATCTTCCGTAGAAATCCCACGCCTAAAACCAAATTGGCATTTGGATATTAGTTGATATTTGCTTAGAAAACTGGTTAATCTACTGTTTATGATTTTTTCCAATATTTTTGAAAGTGCTGGAAGAACTGAGATTGGTCTGTAGTTGCTGGCTTCACCTTTGTCTCCACTCTTATGGACAGGAGTAACAATGGCATGTTTGAGTGGGGTAGGAAAAATACCCTCTCTTATGCATAGGTTAGCTAAGTGAGCAATAACTGGGGCTATTTCTTTGCCAACATGCTTCAGAAATTCGATCTGTATTCCATCCTGATACTTGGAAGGAAAAGCTTATTTTATCTGTATGTTCATTTTCAATGGGGTAGTCCGGATCCCAAGCCTACGCCAATGTATCTGAGCTATTGGGACCCGCGAAATTCAGAAAAGCCTGACCCAGCGTAGCGCCGGCCGCACGCCTGTCTAAATCGTAAAATGCCTGTCAAATGCCGCGAACGCCTGTCAGATGGTAACCCTACTCGTACATGAATCAAAGGTTAATTGATCGGTTTAGTTAGCCACATTTAATTGTCAGGAATTAATAAGAATAGAGAAGGGATGTTAGATTAGAGACAGATGGGGAATAGCTATGCCCAATTATAAGCTCATTTTGAATTAGATTAGATCATAACTGATCTAATCTAATTTAAAAGAAGGGTATTTGGCACGGAGAATATGTTTCCTGATTGATTTAGAGCGGCAATTTTACACGGAGAATGAATGTCAAAAATGTTTTATGAGCAGGGATTTAGCAGTTTTGTAAAATGCAATTGTAGCCTATTCAAGTAGTTTACCAATAAATAATAATACATTTGATATACATTTAATTATATTTTTTTTACGGAATTAAAAGGTCACATTGTGGAGATATTAGTATTGAGAAGGATTTTTTTTATCAACCTGTTGTTCTTCTGAACTAAAAGAATAAAACTAAAATAAACTAATAAAACTATTTAATCCCTATGTTACTACAATGGTATGATATTTCATCAATTTTAGCTTTGATGTGTTATGAACGGTGAGTTAGGCAGTTAAAATAATAAAATATTCGACACTAACAATTCATAAATAAAAGACGTTGGGCGGGAATTTACAGTTAAATAGCTATTAGACGAATTCTTTACGCCTTCTCTTTTATAAACCTATATGTTCGGTATTATGGTGTGTGTAATACTTATGTGTTGTTTGTTTGTTTAAGAATTTTAATCATGTTGCTATTAGTGAAGGTGTTGTATATACCCTTAGATAAAGGATGGAATAGATAGGACGTGAAGGGACAGACATAGATGACGTCATACCTGCCCAAAAGTAGATGGGTATACCAGTGTTGCTTTAAGTTTTACCCTACTTTATGTTTATAGTGGTAAAAAGGTTAGTTGATCTACGTATTTTTATTGAGACATTTTAATGAGGGCCCTTCGCTCAACAATATGTCTCAAAAAATAAAAGTGGGAGGAAGTTGCGAATTTTTTTATTGGATTCTTCATTCAACCTTCGCAGTCTAAAGTTATTTACACTTTTAAATAAAACTACACTTTTCGGATTTACTCGAGTATATTTAGTTTTAAAACATTTTACTTAATTATTTAAGCTATTATGTAAACATCTTTACAAATATAAGAAAAAATATTAGGAATCATCATCATCAGCCCACACGCGTCCACTGCTGGACATAGGCCTCTCCAAGTGCTCGCCACTGAGTACGATCCGCGACCACTCACTTCCAGCTTTTGCCAGGTACCTTGCGAAGATCGAGTAAGAATAAGAATACAGCGGGCAATATCATTGTTTTTTCTTTTCTCTGCAATTTATTTAAAATCTAATATTTATACATTTACTAAATATTTGTGAAGATTTATAAAATGTATAAATATTAAATTTTAAATAAACATTTTCTAAAATTAGATTTCAATAACTCCGTTATTGTCATCGAATAAAGCGTATTAGCAATGAATTCGCGTATTTAAATATTTTTTACAAATACATTTCATCAAAAGCGGGTAGTGATTATGCGTAAACTCTTCAGTAAAAAAATTGATTTAACAATTTTTCTAAGCATTGGTGCAAAAGGGAATGCATAGTAATTTTATTTCCAAAAGGTTTATTTCTACGATATGTTTTTTCAGCAACTTCGCACGTGGTCACTACCTCTTTGACTGCAGACTATTATATGGTTCAGAGGCAATCAGTGATTCCACACATTTGTGACATTTTATTTCTCGCTGCATTTTATGTATGTACTTAATAATATTTTCAGAAAATCTCTATTGGTTTCTCCTACAGTATCTAAAATGTCCAACCGCTCATTTTGCATCATTAACTTACACTTCAAATCACTTAACACATTTTCAAGTTTGGCTACTTTTTTTCCCAGTCGTCTGAGCGATTCACGCACTGCCCGTAGTTTTTTACTTGATGACCTCGCTGATTGTTTTAAACGCAGCATTTGAAGCCGCATTTTTCTCTTTCGGGGCGTATTCAAATTTGAACCGAGATCCAACACCGATGCGTCCTGAAACAATATGTATACAGGTTAAAAATAAAAGCAGGTGCTAATTTTACAACATTAAAAATAATAATTAAGAAATTTGTAAACTGTATCTGTACTAATGGTCAGACTTGTTATATAAATAGGAAATGTCCAAAATCAAACCATTAATAATATTTTTGGCCATTTCAAAATAGTAGAAAAGAATTTGGTACCTACCCATGTTAACATACTCTTATAAAAATTTTGGTGTCATTAATCCAAAACTGTAAAATTAATTTTGAAATCCCTTATACAAATAGTTGGGTCTGTGAAAAATTTATATAGGTTTCGGCTTGATAGGGTATTTACTTTGTAGATATAATATGTATAAGTTACTGACCTGTAAAAAAAGTTAGGAATAGCACCACTCCCAAGAAAAGTGCCTTTTTTGTTTTTCTGAATCCACTGTTGTTCAAAATGCTTAGAACACATTCGGGTATGCTTGGTTGGCTGCCAATTCAATCGACCAGTAGCTTTAACCCAACTGTTTCGAGTAATTATCTCCGAAGGAAATCTGTTAAATACAGACAAACAAGCAAATAGAAAGTTTCACTTCAAAAGAATTACCTTTGTTATCTAAAATGCTCAAAATTTTATACTTAAATATGTCAATATTAATGTAACACAGAAACTAATATGTAAGTTCCCTTTAACGTAACAAATTACCTACGAATCAAGGAAAAATAGTCGTAGCGTAACTGGTATCATTATAGGTAACTCGGCAAAATGTTATACGCGTTGGTTGTATACGTGACCATATTGAATGGCGACATTCTTAACTTATTAGGTTAATAGTAACCTTATAATTAGTTTGAAATTTCATGTTTAATCCCATAATATGATTGAGAACCATAGTAGAAGGATAAAATATTGCAATATAATTTGTATTTATAATTACAAAAAATAGTTTTGGCGCTTAATATTGACACAATTTAGGTCTTACCTGTAAAGGTTATATTTTCCTGTTTTCTAGCACTATCACTATTACAACCTAAAGCGGAGCAGTGCACCATGATTTAAATGTTCAAATAGTTCACAATTACACTAATTAAACTGTTAAATAATTGCACAGTGAGCTATACTTCACACAACAAATTTCATCCACGTATTTGTTTAGCACCAGATGCTGGTGATAAACAATCCCCACTACCAGTTTCACATAAATACGGTGACAAAGACAAAAAAAAATGATGCTGTCTTCTTCTTTCCTTTGGCAATGTGTATAAGTTTATCTCTTTTCCTCATGTTTGACGGCTTTTATAGCCCATCTATTCCATTCTATATCTATGTATATACCTATAAATTCGTATGCTCTTTACGGAGCGTTCAAGCGCCAACCGCAGTATTCGACTGAGGTTAGAGAGGGAGAGAAAGCTGACGTGGCACGTGCGTAGGAGCACAGATAATATAATACTACAGTAGTAGGAGTAAGATAGCAAAAAGAAAAAAAAATGGTTGCGACTTGCGTTCGCAGTGTTCGGTTGAGGTTAGAGAGGGAGAGAAAACTGACGTGGCACTTGCGTAGGAGTAAGATAGCAAGAAATGTTTGAGGCGAGTTTGGTTGACTTGAATCGCTTTGTTTTCTGGATCAGCCGGTCTATTTCATTGAGATGTTGGTATAAGGTGAAGGGAGGAAGATTTGGGATGATTATTCAAGTTCGGTCGCGATCGCGAAAGTGTTAGTTTAATAGTGTGCAAAGTGCGAGCGGCAGTTGGTAAGTCCTTAAGATTTTGTTGCTTGAGATTTCTTCTGTTTGTGGGGGTGTGTTTACGAATTTCACGATAAATAGGTTTTTATTAAACAATTTTCTCATGAAGGGCTAATAATAAAAATATAAAGAACTAATTGTTATTTTGAAATAAAATTCTTTGAATTTTACCTTAGTTAAACGATGAAAGGCTCATTTTGAAATATAATTATTGTTGAGGTAGGAACGTTCATGATGTTTTCCGTAATAGAGCCCGGGGTAGGAATAGTCTGCCTAGAAATTTTGCCGGTATTTTTGTAGTGGAATTTAATATCAGTCTATCTATTTGTTTGGAGGTTTATTTGATGCGTAGTGTAGAGCATAAGCGTAATCGATACATAAACAAACATCACACTTACAGTACGCGTTGCAATCATAATTCAAGACATTTGCACATACAATAATACTGTACGCGATCCCTACTGGAATCAACATAAAGTTGTGTTGAGCTAGGGTGCTAATAATATATCGCCCAAGACCGGCCAGCTTAACACTTACGGCAGAGCTGAGAGGGAATACCTTCAGTGAATCCTACATACGAGTTGGGTTTGGCGAGTACTTTCCTAGGACAAATAATGCCGACTATCTAGAGGTGCTCAATATGCCCGTACTCGACTCATTTTACATACACTACATATAAATTCAATAAGCGTAGAGTAGCTAATTTAAAATGTGAGCGTAGCAAACAAACTGAAAGATGGACGTTACATTTAAAGTTAGAGTCAAATTCCAATTAATGACTTCTGAGCTTTCTAGGCAGACACATTAGTCAAAGAATAATTTCATTTCAGTTAATAAAGTAGCAATTTTGGGGTTTAGATTAGGAAGGTATCAAGAGAATGGTCTGAGTCTCGTCCACGAATTTCGGTTGAGATGCGGTACACATTTTCTTGAAATCTTGTTCTTTTATTTGCATTATGTTTTATATTCCTTGAATTTTGTGTGTGTTAGTCCAAATATAATACTCAATCTCACACGAACTTAGTAATAAGGTAGATATTATTCTTTTCAATTGGTCGTGCTTAATATTAATGAAATTTGTAATTTTTGCTTGAAGTTTAGTTTTAAGTTTGTTTTGAAACTTTAATACAGTGGACGTAATTAACTTTGGTATTAATAGTTACAGTTAAAATTTCAAGCAATTATTAACCAATTGAATTGAAGTTCACTCATAAATAATTAGTTGACTCAATATGAAAAAGAAAATAATTGGAGATTTACAAAAAAAAAAGAAAACCTAGATATAAGATATTTTATATATATTGGGGTTATACACACATTTACATAACACTGTTTTGTATTGCAAGCATTTGGATTCTTTCAATAGTCTCGAGGTGAAATTGTAGAGTAATCTCAAGGATTTAGTTTTAAGTGTTAGGAGAATTTATTCAAATAGCTGAGGTGTTAACCTCTTAAAATTTTTAGATTACACATTCAGAATACTTTAAATTCAAACTAATGACTGAGTATTATATTGGACATAAGTTATTAAGGGAGTCATCCCTGATGTATAGGGACTGTACTTATATTAGTTTAAATAAAAAAAAATAAAAAAATCATTGCCAGTTACGATACTGTAACTATAGACTAACAGGGACAGGATTATTTTATAAATAAAATTATACGATAATACTATCCTTGCAAGAAAGATGGCACTTCCTGGTGAAGGCTGTTTTTTGTGTGGAAGTCTATTTACCTACTAGTTTTCATTTTCTTGAGTACAGTACGCATTTATAAGAACTAAAATTAAACTTACTTATTACATAACAATTTGCCTCTAATACGAAAATAACGACGACAATATGAAAGGTTTCTATAGTGCAGCGAAAGACAAGTCGAAATGGGGAACAATGGGAGACATATATATATTATATTTATACTTAGTCCGAGATAACTGTTGTAGTAACGCCTTCTCTTGCCCTCTTATACGCGAGATTCAAAGACACCACTAGAAAAAAAAGAAAAAACGTACCTGGCAACTCTATTGCAACTACACCTCATTCGTTTTTTCGCGCGCTACGCACTTGACACGCGTCTTTAATTAAATTCGATATCTTCAATTTTTTATATTTAAAACCAATACTAAGAATGCCGAAACGTAGTGGAGACAACGAGGAAAGGCGGGCAAAAAAAATAAGACGTCTTGAAAGAAAACTAGCCAAATATAAAGAAAGATCCCAAGACGTCGAAACAGGTACCGTCCGACATTTTGTTTTCATTATTGCGTCGTAATAAGTTTTTTGTAAACAAGAGTAAATTTTCCTTTTTTCCTTGTTTTTCTCAAATCAAAAATTATAATCAATACATGAATTTCATAATACTGCCTGCTTTCCGTGGGAAAGCGTTATTTGTCGAGGCAAATGATTGATTTCAAAACATAATTTTACATTTCGCGTGGCGATTATGTACTCTGTCCGTGGGACGGGAATGGGTCCATTAATAAATTAATGTTTTTAAAATTACTTTTAAAAGTATTATATATTATTTACCTGTGTGTAAATATTTCAGTTGTATCGCAAGAAATTGACCAAGAGCTATGCTCAATAAGTGGCTCACCGGAAAATAAAGAGACACAAAACGACTGTGAAATTCAATTACACTATAATAAGGAAAACGTAGAAGAAATTGAAATTCACGAGGAGCTAGATAACTCAATTTTATCGGCTTTGGGTGAGGAGGCATCCACTAAGAATAAAGATTATGGCATGAATATTTATGATGGAGTGTACAATGCCTTCAAAAATATTTTGACCGAGGGATTACCTAAACAGAGAAAGGATGAGATTTTGGAGACATTATTAATTCCTGGAAATTGTAAATTGTTGGATGCGCCAAAACTCAACTTGGAAATTCTTGGACTTCTTAACAGTCCCTCTAAGACTAGGGATAAGATGCTTGAAGAAAGGCAAAAATAAATGGGGCTCGCAATAGCCGGAATATCTCATGTCTTAAATTCTATGTCCAAAAAAGACTTTGATAAAATATCAGTCATTAAAAGACTAAGTGATGTCTCTAGAATACTGAGTAATTTACACTTTCAGCACACGGAGATTAGACGGAAATTAGTAAGACCATTCCTTGATAAAAACCTAGTGGAAGGCTTAAAAGATAATAAGAGGGAGGAATATTTATACTCCAACCTAGATGAAACTGTTAAGACATGTTCAGTCATAAAAAGAACGACAAACTTTCTTAAGACTAAACCATCCACAAGTGCCTCAAACAACATCCTTCCTAATTCAAAAAACTATCAGCAGCCTGTGCGCCGCTACAATTACAATCAACATCCTCCACTGAGAGGGTCATACAGAGGAGGAGGCCAACCTCAACTGTCGTTCAAGCCACATTTAAACAGACGCAGTCTTCAGCAGCCAGCATCGAGAGGACGTGCCAGATACCCATAGACCCACGGGTATGCTTTGCCGGGAGACTCATTCATTTTTACCCATGCTGGGAAAAAATAACACAAGATCCTATAATTTTAAATTGGTTAAGAGGCTATAAAATTCCATTTGCTTTTTCTCCTAACCAACATTATTACCCACAAAATAATAATTTCAGTATTTCTGAAAGGACAATTATACAAACAGAGATTAAAAAATTGGTGTCAGAAGGGGTTGTATCCCCGTGCAAAGACGTCAAAGATCAGTTTCTCTCTAGTGTATTTACCATTCCTAAAAAAGATGGTTCCCATAGATTTATTTTAAATTTGAAAAAATTAAATAAATTTATTGATAGTCAACATTTTAAATTGGGAAACATTAGATCTGTATGTAAATTACTTTCAAAAGGGGACTTCATGTGTACAATAGATTTAAAAAATGCATATTATTTATGTCCAATTCACCCCAATTATAGGAAATATTTAAGATTTAAGTTTGATAAGCTGTATGAATACAATTGTTTACCGTTTGGGCTAAATACAGCTCCATATGTCTTTACTAAACTTCTCAAGCCAGTTATAAGTTTTCTGAGAGAAAGAGGATTTAAGATAGTAATATATTTGGATGACTTGATTTACTTCGATGAATCGTATGATAAATGTATTAGGAATATTCAAATTATAGGTAATATTTTACAATGTTTAGGCTTCGTTTTAAATAAAAATAAGAGTAAATTAATTCCATCCAATGTAATAGAGTTCTTAGGTTTCAAAATAAATTCTTTAGATATGACCTTAAGTCCAACAGAAAAGAAACGTATAAAACTATTGTTGCTTATAAATAAATTTGTTGAATTGCAACACTGCAAAGTTCGTGATTTCGCTCAAATGCTAGGTATATTGGTTTCAGTATGTATGGCAGTCTCTTATGGGTTTCTTTACACTAAGAGTTTGGAAAGAAATAAGTTTATGGCTTTGGTTCGTTTGAGGGGCAACTATGATGGTCTCCTGCATATTAGTCTAAAAGGGATCTATTATGGTGGAAGAAAAATATTGTAGAAGGGTTCTGTAATATTAAACAATACAAATTTTCTTTAGAAATTTTCTCAGATGCTTCATTAACTGGTTGGGGGGCAGTCTGTAATGGGAAAAATACTAAGGGTAGTTGGTCACAAGAAGAAAGGAAAAACCATATAATTTTTTTAGAATTGTTAGCCGCATATTATGCATTGAGATGTTTTGCTGCCCACCTAAGCAAATGTGAAATTTTATTAAGAATTGACAACACTACTGCCGTATCATATACTAATCGAATGGGCTCAGTTCAGATTCCATTGCTGAATGATCTCACTAAACGTATTTGGCAGTGGTGCGAAGATAGAGACATTTGGATTTTTGCATCATATATAAAATCCAAAGATAACAATGAAGCTGATTTTGAATCACGTAGTTCTAACCCTGATGTAGAATGGGAACTGTCCCAAGACATATTTCAGCAGATAACTTTAAAATTTGGCACACCGTCCATCGATTTATTTGCAACACATTTTAACAAAAAAATGTGATAAATATATTTCATGGCATCGCGACCCTTTTGCTTGGAATGTTGATGCCTTCACAGTAATATAGGATGAATATTTCTATGCTTTCCCCCCATTCTCCTTGATATTAAAATTTTTGCGAAAAGTTATAACAGATATAAAGCTAAAGAAATCTTAGTATTCCCTATTTGGACTACTCAGACTTGGTATCCTTTGTTGGAGTCAATAAAGATATCCGAAATAATAACTTTTGGTCCATCTAAAGGCATGTTAATGTCTCCTTCCAGATCACCACATCCACTTCATCCTCATCTTATCCTGGGGGCCTGTGTATTATCCGGGAATCTATGAAAAGAAGGATGTTACCAGATGATGCAATAGAAGTGATGATATCATCCCTGTCGAAGAATACCATTAAACAATATAATAGTTGCCTTTAAAAGTGGTGGCTATTTTGTAGAGAGAATAATGCATCAGACGTATCCAACGTTTCTATACCAAAGGTTTTGTCATATCTTATGTCCATTTTCAAAACAGGAGCATCGTATCAAACACTTAATTGTCACCGTTCAGCTCTATCGCTAATTATAGGAAGCAAAATAGGGTCCGATGATAAGATTAAACGTTGGATTAAGGAAGTTTATAAACTACGTCCTACAATTCCAAAGTATTCTAGCACATGGGATCCTGCCATAGTATTATCTTACCTGAAGCATTGGTATCCTCTAGAAAATCTAGACTTGAGAAAACTAACACTAAAAACTGCCATGTTATTAGCATTAACCACTGGTCAAAGAGTTCAATCCCTATACCTTATTAAGTATAATAATATTGTTATCAATGACGATGGTGCTGAATTAATTTTAAATGACATCCAAAAAACATCAGCAAGATTTTTAAGCAAATTGTCTCTTCCTCGTTTAAACAGTAGTCCAGATATTTGCCCAGTGAAAACTTTGTTACATTACTTGGAAGTAACAAAGAAATATAGAAACAAAGATTTGTCAAATTTGGTTTTGACTTTTAAAAAACCACATAAAGTTGCAAATACTCAGTCAATTAGTAGGTGGTTAAAACAAGTATTGAAGAATAGTGGTATTAATGTGTCTATTTATTCTGCACACTCCACACGTCATGCTTCAACCTCCCAAGCATATAGGGCAGGACTGTCTGTAGACAATATTCTTAAGGCTATTGGATGGTCTAATAAATCATTGACATTCGCTAGACACTATAACCGACCACTTCAGAGAAATGAGCAAAATCTTTTTGCTAGAGCTGTTTGCGATTCTTGATTGAATATATTATTATCTTTTCTCTTTTATCTCATGTTTTTATCAATCAGTATTATGTAACTCTTAGACTGATTAGCTAAGACAGATACAAAATGTTGTTAAAAATAGTTAAAATTATTATGGTTCATTTGAATCTTTTCTCATTGTTGATTATTCATTATTATATAAAAGATTTTAATTTTCAATAAATACTGATATGTTAGTACTAATGTCTATTTACTTGTCAAAAGCTCTAAACATCTACAACAGTTATCTCGGACTAAGTATAAATATAATTATAGGATTAAACGAACGTAACTGAAGTGAAGTTCTATCCTGATTATATGAAATACTTAGTCCGAGATGGGAACATCCCACCCTTCCCTTTTTAAGTAACATATTACTTACCCAATTATTTTTACCTAATGCTCTAAACTAATGAGGTGTAGTTGCAATAGAGTTGTCAGGTACGTTTTTTCTTTTTATTTTTGTAGTGGTGTCCTTGAATCTCGCGTATAAGAGGGCAAGAGAAGGCGCTACTACAACAGTTATCTCGGACTAAGTATTTCATATAATCAGGATAGAACTTCACTTCAGGTAAGTTCGTTTAATCCTATAATTATAGTTTAGTTAACACATTATTGTTTAGTAGCGGCTAGGAAATCTTTTAATTGTTGTCAATAAAAGTGATATGGGAAAAAGACAAATCAGTCGTGGTTGGAAAAGCGTGCTGGTGAGGCTAGTGTAGAATAAGCTAATTCTATTATTTACAGGTCTGCGTGTAGATTAAGGTAGATTAGAGAAAAAAAAAGTAGTTTGCAAGCACTAGCCCCAGAGTGATCCAGTATTTCTTAACCACTCCATATCACCTCGCGGTAAAATTAAAACATACGAAATACCTGACAAGGCTGTTTCATATAATTCCACCTCAACTGCCCACCTCAAGCAATCTGCGTACATCGCCTGGGACAATGCCAGAAAAAGTCGGGATCCTGACGTGACGGAGAAGAAGCGACAGTACAACGCTGCTTCTAGATCCAACAAGAAGGCTATTGCTAAAGCGAAGGCGGAACACGTGGCCAGGGTTGGCGAGCGACTAGGAAGCTATCCCAGTGGGAGTCGTGCTTTTTGGTCGCTGGCCAAAGCTGCGCAACGTAATTTCTGCCAGTCCAGTCTCCCACCACTGCGTGTAGCTGATAGCAGCCTGGCCCACAGTGCAAAAGAGAAGGCCAATCTCTTGGTCCAACTCTTTGCCTCTAACTCGACAATGGACGATGGAGGAGCCACACCACCTAACATCCCTCGGTGTAAAAGCTCACTGCCTGAAATACGCATTACACAACGTGCGGTCAGGCGGGAGCTTAAGCTCCTGAACGTCCATAAGTCGAGTGGGCCGGATGGCATCCCAGCAGTGGTGCTGAAGACGTGCGCCCCTGAGCTGACCCCCGTACTAACGCGCCTTTACCGCCTTTCCTATCAGAACAGCAGGGTTCCATCTTCGTGGAAGATTGCTCACGGCCACCCAATTCCCAAAAAGGGTGACCGATCCGACCCGTCAAATTACAGGCCAATAGCAATAACGTCCTTGCTCTCCAAGATTATGGAGCGGGTCATCAACTCCCGCCTCCTACGGTACCTGGAAGAGCACCAGCTGATTAGCGACCGACAATACGGCTTCCGTCACGGCCGTTCAGCTGGTGATCTTTTAGTTTACCTGACCCACCGTTGGGCGGAAACCTTGGAGGGCAAAGGTGAGGCTCTCGCCGTGGGACTAGATATTGCTAAGGCGTTTGATAGGGTCTGGCATAGAGCTCTTCTCACGAAGCTACCATCTTATGGAATCCCCGAGGGACTCTGCAAATGGATAGCCAGCTTCTTGGACGGTAGGAGCATTAAAGTCGTCGTCGACGGCTGCTGTTCCAAAACCATGCCCGTAAACGCTGGCGTTCTACAAGGTTCGGTGCTCTCCCCAACCCTGTTCATTCTGCATATCAATGACATGTTGTCCATTGAGAACATACATTGCTATGCAGATGATAGTACGGGTGATGTGCGGTATACCGACCACCAGAATGTCCCTCGGATTTCGTTGCAAGAAAGGCGGTCACAACTTGTGTCTGAAGTCGAGGACTCTCTAGGGCGAGTCTCCGAATGGGGTACAAAGAACTTAGTTAAGTTCAACCCCACGAAGACACAAGTTTGCGCATTCACTGCGAAGAAGGACCCATTTATCGTAGTGCCTCAGTTCCAGGGAGTTACTCTTCGTATGTCCGGTGGTATTGGGATCCTCGGTGTGGAAATTTCGGCCAAAGTGCAGTTTGGGAGTCATTTGGAGGACAAAGCCAAATTGGCGAGCAAAAAACTGGGCGTCCTGAACAGAGCCAAGCAGTACTTCACTCCTAGCCAGCGGCTGATGCTTTATAAAGCACAAATACGGCCGCATATGGAGTACTGCTCGCACCTCTGGGCAGGAGCTCCGAAATATCAACTCGACCCTCTTGACTCCCTGCAAAGGCGTGCATTCCGCATCGTCGGTGATCCCAATATCACGGCCTCAATGGAGACGCTGGAGCAAAGGAGAGACTTTGGTTCTCTTTGCGTGCTCTATCGGCTCTTTAACGGAGAGTGCTCCGAGGAACTGTTTGCAATGGTGGCCTCGTCACCTTTCGCACCACCCGCCACCGCAATAGAGTTCATCCGTACCACCTGGAACCGATCTCGTCTAGCACAGTTCGGTTTCAGCGTTCATTTCTTCCACGTACGTGCAGACTCTGGAACGAGCTCCCAGCTGCGGTGTTTCCTGAGCGCTACGATATGTCCAACTTCAAACGAGGTTTAAAACGAGCACTTCTCTCCAGGTAGGCAGCAACTGAGCTTTGCCCTTGGCATTGCAGATGTCCATGAGCGGTGGTTACCACTTACCATCAGGTGGGCCACTTGCTCGTCTGCCACCTATAGCAATAAAACAAAAATTTATATCTTAGAAAGGGGATGGGGGGTGAGAATTATAACATTTATTTCAGCGTCAAGAATTGTTCCAGAGCGAGATAGGTCTGGGATCTCCATGCTTGTATTCGAATATAATTTGTTAGGTAGTGCGTCTTGGGTAGGGGGAGGATTGAGTTATGGATCCAAAAGCATAGTTTTTCCTACTCTAGTAGGTAGCTACCCAAGGTGGAGATCCAAGACCGAGAAGGCTACAGAGGTTTGTGTTTTATTTTAGGGTTGCCTGGATTCAATTAAAATTGTAAAATCAATAAAATGTAAAAGATTGATTAATTTGTCCTAATTTTAGTTATTTTGCTTCACAAAGCTAAATAAATAGTAATCCAGGCAGGTCATTTGTTTGTTGCCAATGGAAAATTGAATGATCTATATTAAACCATATTTAAATTATTAAAAAGAACTCATCATTCAATTTGAAATGGTAAAATGTATTTTATTTGATTTTAATTCGTGTTTTTGGATTTTGTTGTTTTGTTGTTACTCGTTTACATTTTATTTTATATATTTTATCTAGAACATTCTCTTATTATTTTAATTTGTGTTTTTTGATTTTGTTATTTGATGTTTCTTGACTAACATTTCATTTTCAAAGAACATTCTGTTCTTGACAAAACATAGAAAATTTTATTTTTTATAAAACTTTTTATTTTTATTCGGGTATGTTTTGTTTGCTATTTTATTTGTAGTTGACCCCTAAAATGTTTTATATTAAAATTATTTTATTAACATTCATTTACTCTTTCGCTAGTTGAATTGCGTGCACACGTGCCATTACAGCGCTTAAGATAAACCTTAGTATTCTCTTTCATTGATCCGCGAAATGAAAAGCTATATCTATATTTAACTATTATTAACATTGATTTACTACCAAACGTAGATAGAGCACTTCATACAAAAACGCGCTTGAAATCTGTCACCTAATCGACTATACATTTGTACGCTGTTAAATAGGTAGTTGAATATGCACACCCGAATTAAAATTACCATAAAGAAAGTACCGTATTTGTCGAATTCAACCTTATTCTTTATTATTACGGCAACTATTTGAAGTACAACCGTGTGCAGTTACATCATTTCATACCTAGCCACATTAAACTTGACGTTTTAGTAATTGCTACAAGAAAATATCAACTTTATACTCTCAAACATAATGCTCAAAATTGCTTATCGCGTTGTAGCTCCAACGCATGGAAAAGAACTGCACGAGGCCCGATTGAGCAGTTCTTCACCGGCCCACTTTTCGAACGTTCATGCGTTATCTACGTTTGGTAGTAAATCAATGATTATTAATAATACAATACAAGCCTTGTTTCACTGGCTAAAACCCTATGAGATAATACACTTTCTACACTAAAGAGTTAGTGATTGTAAGTTTTAAATTTAGGAAGATGTTTCGATTTGTTTAATGTGGGATAGTTAGGTTGGCTTTATTAAATTAATGTAGAACTTGTGTTGGACCTTATTTGTTGATTGCTTGACCAGATGACACAATACTACAATGGACTTCTGTAATGTTTGGTGTTAGGTTAAATAAAGTTCTTAGGCGAGTTGAAATAAAAGCTTACCTAGAACAATTATATTTACGGAAATCCATACTCTACACGCAGCGAACAGGCTGCAATGATGCCAAACTCGTACACTACACAAGCTCCAACTTGGGGAAAGTATTATGGGCAAAAGGTTATTCTGGATAGGTAAGAAGGAGCAGTTGGATAGCTATCGCTTATATTCCATTGATATATTACCATATCTTGGATGAGACCTGTAGGTCTTTGCAGTCTCTGAGCCTTTGAACTCTACGGTTAAGTCACTCTGACTTTAGTCGCCTCACAACCGGCTACTTGTCCTGATATCGGTAATAAGTAGGTGAGGCGATATTTGTTCATGCTAGTTTTGACTATTGTTCAGAATCTCCGGCGGCTTATTATGGTTTATTCAGGTTGGTTGAAAGACACATAACGCCACAGATTTCATATCTGTTAAAGCAATTAATGAATAACCACATATTTTATTTTATTAAATTTAATTTAGTTGAAATAAAAGCCTAATGCAGTACTAGGAGGGAATTTTAAGGACCGACCCAACATAGTACAGTTTATTATCAATTTATACTACAAGCAACAAAGATTTCTATAATATTAAAATAGTATAGGTACGAAACTTTAATATTGTAGGTACATATAAGTGGAATAGGATAGTTATGAGCTAAGTTTGCATCTAGTATCAAATTTATTATTTTAATTATTCGGAAGCGCTGTCTCAATGACTTAAGAGAGTAAGGAGTCTGGGAGGGGGGTGGCTCACAGAAATTTTGGTTATTGATTGCAGCCTGAAGAATAAAACTAAATTGAAACAAATATCAAATATGTCAATCAAATAGTACTATTGGTTTATTGTTAATGGTGCAAATTGATGTATTGTGTTATAAGGTCCATTAGGTACTAGAAAGTATTATTGAACTAGACTAGTAGCAGTTATAGACTTAGTTGCATCTGCAATTTATTTGAATCTTTATAATTTGTTTTCGAAGAATTTAACCGCGGTGTTCAAAGATTTAGGAGAGTAAGGAGTCTGGGAGGGGGGTGACTCACAGAAAAATGGATTTTTGAACACATTCCGCTTAACGTTTAGTATTATAAAAATTTGCAAAACCTCTTATTGACATACATCTATGACGTTTGTTATCAGTGGCTTAGGAGAGTAAGGAGTCTGGGAGGGCGGTGGCTCACAGAAAAATAAGCTATTCATCACGGACTGAGGTGTATACAATAAGAGGTTGTTAACGTAAAATTCCTTTGTCAAAGCAGATGCTAACTAATGTTCTGGGGTAGGATATTAGAGGTAGGTTTGCTAGGTAGGATAAGGCTTGAGGAACTTCCGAGTGGTTTTGGGAGGGGGGAGTGTATAAGGCAGGTTTGGATAGACACTCACCATGTGGGGCGCAGGATGGAGCTCAACATTTCCTCAATTTTTTAAAAATTCTTATATGTAGTTACATTTCTCTCTCTCTTGAGCTATAGTATGCAAATACTCTTACAACAAGGGAATAATTTAAATATGAACATAAATTCTACTCTCAAAAGAATCTGGTTACTACTACAGCAAAGGGTTCATAGACGATTACTTGGCCATATTAGTACTGAACCCTGGAAATCCACCTTTAAATAAATTTATCGAAATTAAGAGCTTTGGACTCGTCCGAAACAGTTACAACTTAACACTGTAAACCGCTATAAGCACTATGGACACAACACTTCACTGTAAGACGCTTCCAAGTCGCTTCGCGGAATATTCGAGAATGTTCCATTCTCGAATATTCCGTACCCAATCGATTGTTTATTTTCTCTTCTCGAAAGTTCCGTGGTACCCTTCGCACTTATGTAGTAGGACCGGTGAACATTTGATGCATTCGAGATCGTTCTATTCTAAAACATTCTGTGCCCAATTGATTGTTTGTCTTTCCTTCTCGAACGTTCCGTCGTATCTCCGATTATGTTCTGTCTCTGTCAGCATGTTCTATCTCTGTCAGCCAGCACTCCTAGAAGTTTCTAGATGCATTTCGATCTATTTTTCTGTATCTGGATGGTGCTGACTATTGTTGTCTCTTTCTTATCATGCTTTCTCGCTCACTCTCTCACTCTTATTCTAAATTTAGTATGACGGCGAGGCCTCACACCGGTCATAAGAATGCTCTTGATTATCCATGAAGAGTTGCAGCGATCGTTAAAATAACAACGCGTATGGATGAAGGAGAGACTCCTTTATTATTTAAAACCACTTGCAGTCTAAAATCACAAATGATGCACGAGATTTCGATGGATGAAAAACGTGGTGATCCCCGAGACGGCGTGACAACCTCCTTGCGTGGCGGTCCAACGAAAAGTAACGTTCCCGCTCAGTCTACACTATGAAGTAAACGTTCTACCCTTATAGCGTGCTAACAGTCACTATAAACTAACCGTTTCACGCTTATAGCATGCTATCTAAACATTTTACACTTATAGCACGCTGACAGTCTGTGCTTCTCAAAAATCATCTCAGAAACGTTTAGTGTTGCCAACTTGCAACGCCTCTTTAAAGTCACGCCATCTAGGATTTCACCCAGGTACTAACCTGACGTTTTCCATTTGATAAAATCATGCCTTATAAACAAATCCTTACTAACAAACATTATTTTAAGCTTAACCTCTAGAGTTCAATTTAATCTTAGGTTTAATCAAAATTGAAATAATCGAATGCTTCGACAAGTATATATCAGTAATTTAGCATATATCGAAGTGTGCTTCAAAGGCCCATAAGGGGTCCTAAAAACGCCTGAAAACTGGTTTTCAGGTTATGGTGTGGTTCGATAGAGGAAAGCCTGAAACGGACTGAAAACATGTTAGAACCGTGATACCTGGCCAGTCGATCAACAGGGACAATCTTGCTTGGACTGCGCTGATTCCTTTGTATGCGGTAGGTGACGTCGTTGATTCTGGTTATACTGGCCTTCCTAATCTGAAGACAAATTCACCAACGAACCTTCTTCAAATCTCGCTTGATTAGAATTCCGGTCATATCGCGAATTCATTTTTGTACTAGCCTGAAGGCAATGTTCACGAATGTGATGGTAAACACCATCCATTCGGTTTCTTAAGTCGCTTACGTACTCCGTGATGCATTTTAGAGTATCTGGATCCGTCGTGATAAAATCTCAGCAATTTACTGACCTTCTTCTTTGGGACTATTATTTGTAAGTGCGCATCTTTGCCATTTGTTGACTCCCATTTTCTGCAAAGTACCCCGTTATGCATGATTAAGCTTTCCCACTGAGCCCAGTAGCTTTTCGTGACTGTACTCATCAGAGCTAATTCACACCACCTTGGCTTGGGTACTCCCGCCTGGATCCAAACGAAAATGGGTTTGATGTCAAGGTTCTCCTGTTGCGCTTGCTGCATGACTTCATCACTCGACTCTTCGCTAACAGTGTCGGTTCTCAACATCCTTACGCAGTCTTTGGCCTCTTGTCTCTGACAATGTTTACAGTCATCCTGGCACGGTCTTCGGGAGAGGGCATCAGCATTGACATGTGATTTCCTACTGCGATGTTCAATGATGAAATCATATTCCTGGAGTTGTTCAATCCATCGCGCCACTTGACCTTCAGGGTTTTTAAACTCTAATAACCACTTGAGAGCAGCGTGGTCAGTCCTGATACGGAACTTGCGTCCCAACAAATATTTGCTGAAGTTGCGGCATTAGGTCGGTAGGTGACCAGCCCTCCGCAGGTAGGTAGATTGGGTTCGAATAATACAATTATTTTGGTAGAAAATAAACGTATATTAAGCCCTTAAATTTTCCGTGGCCGCCGTCACGCCTCGATATTAGTGGTAGGTAAGGTGAAGGGACACTGGCCTGAACCGTGGTGTAGCGGTGCAGCTCCCCACAAGTAGAAATGCTTCCCTTCAGCAAGTAGGTAAAATCGGAGTCGCAATAGGTCGGCCCACGCTCTCGACCGAAGGTGGTTATTCAGTACAGTAGTAGGTACTGAGTTTCTTGCAAAATCGCTTGTAGTAAAGTAGGTGCTGAATTCCCCAGCGGGATTCAGCACAATTTTATATTAGTTAAAAAAAGATCGCAATAGTTATTTTTCGGATCGATGGACACAGCCTTCCCGTCCGATGCGTTCAAATGGTCTCACGGTTAGAAAATCCGACGGCTGCCGAGCGCCTGCTCCGCGTAAACCGCGTCGGCTGTTCTCGCCAGTAATTGGAGATGCGCGAGCGCATCATCACGAACCTTTGCAACCGCCCGTACCTGAAGGTTCTGTAGACTAATATTTTTGTTTAAGAAAATATTTAATTTAATTTAAAGTTTTAGGTATTTGACATGATATGTAGTTAAGAAATAGCTTTAATGTTTGTTCTTTAAGTTAATTAATAATTTAGTTTAATAAAAATAGTGATTGTGTAGTTTTTTATAATATTTTTATATTTTTATTTACAACGTTACAAAGTGTTGCAATGTTTTCACAACTGCCAGCAACTCTCTTCGAGTGACATAGTAATTCTTCTCCGGTTTTGATAACGATTTACTGAAGTAAGCTATCACAATTTCCTGATCCCCTTTCCTTTGCGATAACACTCCTCCAATGCCAGTATTACTTGCATCTGTGTCGACAATGTTGCGAATGCGTGTTGTTTTCGATGCGAGCGCAAGCACCACCTCTGGCAAGTCACTCAATGACCTACAATTAGTGGACCCAGCGATACAGGGTGATTTGTTCGCTATTTTATTGCGCTTTAGACAACACAAATGGGTCGCTTGCACTTACATCAAAAAGATGTACCTATAGACAAGTTTTGGTAGATAATGATCAGAGAAACCTTCAACTTATACTATGGCGAGATGATATCAGCCACCCGTTACAGACATACCAGCTCAATACCGTCACGTATGGCACTTCATCAGCCCCTTTCCTTAGCGTAAGATGTGTTAAGCAACTAGCTCATGAATGTTCGGATCAGGATGTTCAAAGAGCTATACGGGATGATATGTATGTAGACGATTTCCTCAGTGGATCGGATCAACTCGACCACTTGTATGTATAAAATGTATATGTATAAAATTTGTAATGAAACTTCACGAATTTTGAATAATGTATGCTTTCCTTTACGCAAATGGATATTTAATTTAAATAATCACCATTTTTCTTCTGAATCAAACGCATCAAAGGAACTTAATTTCAACGAAAATGTGCATCACAAAACATTGGGACTTGGCTGGTTTAACGATTCTGATACGCTTCATTTTGAGACAGAATTTAAACATGATTACGAACATGTAACTAAACGCATTATATTGCTCAAAAATATTTGACCCGTTGGGATTACTTAGTTCCTTTATAATAAACGCAAAAATATTATAACAACGCCTGTGGTTGTTGAAAATAGGATGAGATGACCCTTTGCTCGTTGATGTTATCCGTAGTTGGGAGCAATTCGAAAGTAATATTTCATTACTCAGTAACATCAGAGTGCCCAGTCATGTCGTAGGAGTTAAGGTAGACGTATCGAATTGCACATTTTTTCTGGCGCCTCCCAACACGCCTATGGTGCATGTGCAATAATGTGCATATGTGCGCGAGATAAATACTGACGGCACAGTGACCATGAGATTATTATGCTCAAAGGTTAAGGTGGCTCCTAACACATCCACTAGTATACCTAGGCTATAAAACTGGGTGGCGCTTTATTAGGTTCTAGGCTTTACACTAAAATTTAAAAAATTTGATTTTTATAGTGTTATTTTCTGGACGGATTCCACTATTGTTATCTTAGATTATTTAACCTATGGATGCGGTACGCAACAAATCGCGGTGTAAATTTTTCTGCCACTTTTCGCGGGAGGCAAGGTAAACACGCACGCACACTACGAAAATGTAGAATACACATACAGAGACGTTGTTCATAAGTTTACGAACACACACTATGAAAATATTACCCTACAATAAAGAAACACACACACCTCGACAAATTAACGTGTATCTACTAGGGCTTGAGCTCCGGAATTCCGGAATTAGCATAATTCCGGAATTCCGATAAAATCCAATATCGTTTTCAATTCCGGAATTGGCGAGATCAATATCGAAATCTGGATATTGAAAAAAAAAATTTTCGCATCCGCACCTCCTCGCCCCGCATCCGCCGATATACATCGCGTGCGCGCTGCGCGGCAGCTAGTCGTTCGTTGATTCATTCACTCATTTTGCCCGGAGTTCGCGCGAGAGACGGAGGTCAAAGTTCACTTGGAAATACGCTCTTGATAATTAAGCAAAAAGTATGAATCGCAGCATATCCTTGGGACCTTGGGATCTTCAGCAAACCAACGGGTGAAGAAATGTTCACAGAAATAGTTACAATAATCTAAAGATTAAAGAAGGAGGAAAGAATCCCAGAAGAAGAGAAAGAAAATACTGATTCTACTGAAATAGTAACAAATACAGAACATGGAAAAAAAGACATGAAAAAAGAATTACAACAAACCATACAAAATAAATTAACAGTAAAAACTAGAAGGAAGATGAACGTTTTAGACTTAGAAAGTTTAATTAATTAATTAATAAGAGTAGAGATGGACCGAGCCGCTGGAACTAGAGAGGGAATTGAGCAGGATTCGTTGAAGTATTGTAGGACTATCCGAAGTCCGAAGAGAGGATGAGGACACGATGGTTCTTAAATTCGGCAACCTGCTCTATTTCCGGGAGAGCGAAGAACTGTCCCAAGGTAGTGTCGGGTTCATTGTACACAAGTCTCTCGTGAACAATGTGGTGCAGAGAGGAAGTGTGTTGAATTGGGTGGCGTACCTTATACTCAGAATCACCAAACGGTATTCGCTGAAGGCCATACAGGTCTACGCCCCAACGTCGACCCACCCCGACGAGGAAGTGGAAGCTATGTATGGTGATATTTCTCGGGCAATACATGCGTCCATGACTCACTACACCGTTGTCATGGGAGACTTCAACGCAAGGCTAGGCAAGCGGGGTGATAATTAGTTGAAAGTGGGGCAATTTGGAGCTGGAATCCGGAATTACCGAGGTCAATTGATAAATTGCTCTCAGATGCATCCAAAATTGACTGGCAGCCAGTGATTAATGCTTGTACAGTTGATGCTAAGCTACAGGCTTTTAATGGTATTGTCACTGACATTTATGACAAACATGCTCCTATAAGGAAAATAAAGGTAAAACATCGGCCAGCTCCATGGATGTCAGAGGACATCCGAAACGCAATGAAACGGAGAGACAAAGCGCTGCGTAATTTTAAAAAGCATCGAGTCGATGATATGTGGGATGCATACAAAGCTGCAAGGAATCGGTGTAACCAGGTGATACGTAATGCTAAACGCCGCCATATTCTCAATAATATCTGCTCTTCCTCTTCTGCCGCAACCTGGAAGTTCCTTGGAACTCTTGGAGTTGGTAAGGCTCACCACTCTGATCATCCCATCAATATAAATTTAGAAAATCTGAATGACCACTTCTCAAAAGATTTAAATCTGAGCCGTGAAGTTATTTTAAATACTACCACATATATTGATTGTCTTCCAAGTCCCAATATTCCTCCTTTTATGTTTTCGTCTGTAACTTCGAATGATATTAAAAAGATCATACTATCAATCACGTCGGGTTAGAAGCTTTATGACGACATCTTGATAAGACTAAGTATTGAATCGACTAGGTCTTGATTGGACTAAGTCGTAGTTGGCCTAAATCTTGATTCAACTAAATAGCAAAGTGACTATATCGATATTTGACTAAGTCTCAGTTGGTCTACATAGCGATATGTCGTACAGTTATGTTGAAAATTACAATAAAGGACTACCCTTATAAGTAGGTAGATTGAGTAGGTACTTACGCATGTACATAATACGTCACCTCTTTACTATTATCTAAGAAGATAATACTGGCCGTAGAGTACGGACATAGATAAAACTTTTTCTATAGCTTTGATATTGTCACTTCGACATTTGCATTCGGCATATTATTGTGAATTTCATTGCTAAAATTTCTAAAATGAAAATTAATCCTGAACTCAAATTTATAAAAAATAAATAAAATAATGAAGCTCTTGTACACGATGGATATAGGTACAATTTCATTTCTAACAATTCGAGCGGAACATCTTTTTGGCGATGCTATAAGAGACTTGAACACAGTGCTTCTGTTACTTTAAATATTGAGAAAACTAATATAATCAGACAGAGTTTGCATAAGTGTGATCAGGATCATTATAAAAAATAATGAAGACCTTCTATTGGACGCAGCAAAGCAGAATATGTGCAAAGATATGTCATCAGTTAAAAAAATATATGAACAAACCCTACTAGATATGCCATCGAATTCTGCCGCAAGTAATACTGGCAGACCTTATAATTCAGTTAAGGACGTTCTAATAGAGAACGCAAGAGATTTCTGCAAGTAGAAAAAACAGAGTTTTTTATAAGTTGTGAAGTAACTGTTCCAGATATTATTAAGGATATTTTTTGGTAGCCGAATTTGAACTGACAGAAAATAAAATACTTGTATTCTCATCACCTTTTTCAAGAAGAAATATGCAAAAGTATTCTACACTGGGAAAGGTTTTCTTCGGCGATGGCACACTCAAACGAGTGCCTAAGCCGTTTTATCAGTTGTTCTCCTTACACGTTGATGTAGATAGTAGGTACAGCAGATACTTCCAATGTATTTCCAGTATTGTATGCTTTGTTGCCAAATAAGCATGAAACAACTTACGTCGCACTATTCACTATAATACGAGACGTCCTGAAAATTCAGATTACAAATTTTAAATGCGATTATGAATTGGCACTCGTTAATTCATTTCGGGTGGTTTTTAAAAACGGAGCAGTAACTGGATGCTATTATCATTTCAATAAAGCTGTTTGAAAAAAGCATCCGATCTTGGTTTGACTAAAAATGAAGAAGGAAAAGACATCGCCAGAATGACTGCCAATTTGCCTCTTCTACCTTCCGCCTGCATACAAGAGGCATGGTCAGCTATCGTTGATGAATCTCCAAAGTCACCCAAGTTGGACGCTTTTAATAGCTATTTTTGTAGGCAATGGTTGAAGGATCCCGTTTTAATTTCATGTGCAAAAGAAAAACACAGAACTAATAATAAATTGGAGGCATGGCATCGTCGCCTTAATGTTCGGATGGAGCATAAACCAAATTTGCTGTATTTTTATTTATTTAAATAAAGAGGCTGCGATTCAAGACACTAAAATTCGTAACGTTTTATTTGAAGTTCAAAGGAAAAAAAGAAATGACATAGTCTTCAATGCAAATATACACGAGAATTAAATAAACTTGTGGTGAATGAAGTAACGGCCATCGAGTGTTTAAGAAATATTTGTGACTTAAAACGTAGATATACATAAGTAAATTAATTAAACTTAAACAACGTATTTTCATTTCTGTAACTGTACTTCAAATAACAAATGACTATTCAGACGTCAACGCTATCTAGTCCTATCACGATCTAGTCAAATATCAATACAGTCCGACCGCGATGTTGTTCTATTCAGCTTTAGTCTTACAGCGATCTAGTCTTTTTGACAACCTAGTCATATCGAGATGTCGTCATAAAGCTTCTAACCCCATCTAATGCAATGGGTTGCGACAACATCAGCCGTCAGATGATTATTCCTATCCTCGATCAAATCCTTCCTGCCATCACCGACATCATTAATTTCTCTCTCAACTCTAGTACATATCCCTCCCTATGGCGAAAAGCCTTAGTTCGTCCACTTCCTAAAGTCCCAAAAAAAAGAATTTCATGGTTAACTGTGTTGAATGCATTTGAAAAGTCGATCAAAACCAGAATGGTAACTTTCCTATCTTCAATTCCAGATCTAATATCGTCCGTAACCTTAAGGAGAGCAGAAGTAGTGCTGTGACCAGGTCTAAAGCCAGATTGGAAAGGACTCAAGATGGTATTGAGATGAATAAAAGAGGAAAACTGCCTATGGACGCAGGCCTCAAGCACCTTGGAGAGGTATGAAAGGATAGAAATAGGGCGAAACTGACTAAGGAGAGCTGGATTTGGGACTTTAGGAAGTGGACGAACTAAGGCTTTTCGCCATAGGGAGGGATATGTACTAGAGTTGAGAGAGAAATTAATGAATAATCATCTGACGGCTGATGTTGTCGCAACCCATTGCATTAGACCTGATTGATAGTATGATCTTTTTAATATCATTCGAAGTTACAGACGAAAACATAAAAGGAGGAATATTGGGACTTGGAAGACAATCAATATATGTGGTAGTATTTAAAATAACTTCACGGCTCAGATTTAAATCTTTTGAGAAGTGGTCATTCAGATTTTCTAAATTTATATTGATGGGATGATCAGAGTGGTGAGCCTTACCAACTCCAAGAGTTCCAAGGAACTTCCAGGTTGCGGCAGAAGAGGAAGAGCAGATATTATTGAGAATATGGCGGCGTTTAGCATTACGTATCACCTGGTTACACCGATTCCTTGCAGCTTTGTATGCATCCCACATATCATCGACTCGATGCTTTTTAAAATTACGCAGCGCTTTGTCTCTCCGTTTCATTGCGTTTCGGATGTCCTCTGACATCCATGGAGCTGGCCGATGTTTTACCTTTATTTTCCTTATAGGAGCATGTTTGTCATAAATGTCAGTGACAATACCATTAAAAGCCTGTAGCTTAGCATCAACTGTACAAGCATTAATCACTGGCTGCCAGTCAATTTTGGATGCATCTGAGAGCAATTTATCAATTGACCTCGGTAATTCCGGATTCCAGCTCCAAATTGCCCCACTTTCAACTAATTATCGCCCCGCTTGCCTAGCCTTGCGTTGAAGTCTCCCATGACAACGGTGTAGTGAGTCATGGACGCATGTATTGCCCGAGAAATATCACCATACATAGCTTCCACTTCCTCGTCGGGGTGGGTCGACGTTGGGGCGTAGACCTGTATGGCCTTCAGCGAATACCGTTTGGTGATTCTGAGTATAAGGTACGCCACCCAATTCAACACACTTCCTCTCTGCACCACATTGTTCACGAGAGACTTGTGTACAATGAACCCGACACTACCTTGGGACAGTTCTTCGCTCTCCCGGAAATAGAGCAGGTTGCCGAATTTAAGAACCATCGTGTCCTCATCCTCTCTTCGGACTTCGGATAGTCCTACAATACTTCAACGAATCCTGCTCAATTCCCTCTCTAGTTCCAGCGGCTCGGTCCATCTCTACTCTTATTAATTAATTAATTAAACTTTCTAAGTCTAAAACGTTCGTCTTCCTTCTAGTTTTTACTGTTAATTTATTTTGTATGGTTTGTTGTAATTCTTTTTTCATGTCTTTTTTTCCATGTTCTGTATTTGTTACTATTTCAGTAGAATCAGTATTTTCTTTCTCTTCTTCTGGGATTCTTTCCTCCTTCTTTAATCTTTAGATTATTGTAACTATTTCTGTGAACATTTCTTCACCCGTTGGTTTGCTGAAGATCCCAAGGTCCCAAGGATATGCTGCGATTCATACTTTTTGCTTAATTATCAAGAGCGTATTTCCAAGTGAACTTTGACCTCCGTCTCTCGCGCGAACTCCGGGCAAAATGAGTGAATGAATCAACGAACGACTAGCTGCCGCGCAGCGCGCACGCGATGTATATCGGCGGATGCGGGGCGAGGAGGTGCGGATGCGAAAATTTTTTTTTTCAATATCCAGATTTCGATATTGATCTCGCCAATTCCGGAATTGAAAACGATATTGGATTTTATCGGAATTCCGGAATTATGCTAATTCCGGAATTCCGGAGCTCAAGCCCTAGTAGATACACGTTAATTTGTCGAGGTGTGTGTGTTTCTTTATTGTAGGGTAATATTTTCATAGTGTGTGTTCGTAAACTTATGAACAACGTCTCTGTATGTGTATTCTACATTTTCGTAGTGTGCGTGCGTGTTTACCTCGCACAAAAAGTTAAAAGTACAAAAAAAAACATTTTTTTTGTACTTATGACCTCAACTACAACATAAAATTAAGAGGACATTATATGACAGTTTTCTATCTGGAGTAAACACGAGTGATGATGTCATCTCTAGGGGTTAACTTACATTGCATTTTGTAAAATACCAATAAATATTATTTAATAGACTTATAATCAAGTGAGACGCGGTTGAAAAATTGTTAAGAATAAGTATATTGTATAGAAAAAGTTTTTTAATCTACAAAGCAAAGTTGAAGCAAAATAATAAGTAATATTTTCTTGATATTTTTTTGTTCAATTAAATTCCACTTGAATTCCTATTTTAATCTTATATCTCGTTATTAAACAATAAACAGACACCGGAGTGAATGAATGATAAATAAAAATATGAATTAACATCATTCACTCACGTTGTCCCAGCACTAAGCAAATGCCCGTGTCACAGATAATACAGGGTGTAACTGAACAATTACATTTAAGGGTATGTATCCATCAGAAGTAGAGACTCTGTAGGAAAAATATTAGGGCTAACAAACCTACTTTTTTCCCCATATAAACTAAATAAATTATTTTTTGGTATTAAGTGCCGACAGCCCTACGTAAGCGTACGAGGAATACTACGCTCACGTCATACGAATTAAATAAATTCTTTTTTGGTATTAACTGCCGACAGCCCTATGTAATCGTACGAGGAATACTACGCTCACGTCTGTCACGTGACATTTTGTGATTAAATTTCTTTTGTGTTAAGAGCTGATTATGGTTGTCACTTGAAAGTTTTTGCTTTCAGTTTAAAATCAAATAACTTCTGAAAGTATTGGGGTTCCAGGTCGCAGACAAGCACCGAAGGTCCATTTAGTATCCAACTTATATGCCCCTTAAATGTTATTGGGGTGTTCAGTTACACCCGGTATAATGCCCGTGTATTGTGTTGAGCTACCATTGTACCATTGTATTTTTCTATCGTAACGGCATAAAAAATACTTCAAAATTGTAAACAAATGAAACACGGTAATGTATATTTTATACTAACATGTGATGGGAAACGCCATAATCTCGAAGATTTGAGTAGCTGGATCACCTTTTGCGACCATTTTTAACCATTTTTTTGGAGCTCTTAGTGCGACACGAAAACGACACCAAATGGCAAAGGCCGCGCGTAAACTAGTTTTATATAACGTGTATGGTCATATGGTCAGCGTAAATTAGCAGAGGGGTTCGCCCAGCCTTGCCGTCTCCCGTATGAATGCTCTAAGATTGTTATTGGTTGGTTGCGCATGAATCCTAACCTCTTAGCGGGGAATTCATTATCAGACTGCCCGCGGGCCGCCCGGCCCGGCCCAAGTCTATCGCTTGCCCGTATTGAGAACACACATAGCGGGCCATCATTTAGTCTTTCGGAGAGCTGCAGTTTGGTCAACTATACAACACGATGGCAGAAACAAGACGGAGACTTGCTATAATTGGAGGTGTAATTGCAATGGACGAAAGAAAAAGGAAAAGCGTATGGTGCAAGAACTGGTACCTAGAGAGAAATAGATACAGTCATTGTCCTTATTGGAAGAATTGGATTTATGTTAAACAATAAAATATTCGAAACAAACATGCGCTCTCGTCGAATGCAGGCGGGCTGCCCGGCGCGACCATTCACGTTCAGACTTGTCTGTGCCCGCGCAGACAAAATGCGATTCTCCGGGCAGGCGATGGGCATGGGCCGACGGGCTTGCCAGTGCCTGTTGCCTAGCATTCACGAGCATACATGGGACAGACTTGCCCGTGACGGGCAGCCCGGCGCGGGCAAGTTTTTGATAAATAGGTAAACATTAGTACCTATTTACTAACTGTCAATAGATATTCAATAACATTCAATATTTATTTCATAATGTAGATAACGTTTACTAGTGTTAACCATATAATGTTTCATGTTTCATGTTAACCATATAATAACTATAAATTTCAAGAACTACCAGCCGTGGCAAAAAGCTTTGCCAATCTAACTGGCGTGGTATATTATAATATTTAGCAAATATCGATAATTTATTAGATCATCCAATAGTGGGGATATGCCACCCAATGTGTTATCTAACTCTTTGTAAGTTTCGGTTTCCTTTCCAGATTGAAACCTAATGGGATTTCACTGTACAGTACAGAGATTCAATTAATTTTGCCTTAGTGAAATATTTGTAAGTACAGAAGTTAATAATGAATATCAAATACATTAAAAATAATTTAGCCTTAGTCTGTTCCACAAACAAACTACATAATCGCCACGCGAAAATGTAATAGTAATAAAATCCTGAAATCAATCATTTACCATTATAGGTACCTATTTTTACTTTGGAATGTCCCATGGACAGAGTACATAATCGCCACGCGAAAATGTAGAATTAACAATTCCTTAGGACTGTCCCACGGACAGAGTTATTAATCGCCACGCGATAATGTAGAATTAACAATTCCTTAAAATCATTCATATGCCTGGACATATATTTGTCCTTTAACTTGTCCCACGGACAGAGTACATAATCGCCACGCGAAAATGTAAAATAGTGATTTACTGAAAATGTTTATTCCCCTTTAGAATAATATAAACAGTTAATCCTGCCCTATATGCATGATAATTTGAAGCATATTGTTGGAGTGGAGGGTGATGAATAAATAGAATATTAATATGAAAGATGAACAATTAGATTAACTTTCCTCCATTGTTTGCTTTAGTCATCTACTAATGGATTGAGTAATGTTTATTTCTATGGTCCTTTATTATTTGTTACTTCTAAACCAATAACAAAGTTCTCACAAGTAAAATATCTAGAATAATCTTTAAATAGAGAAGAGACAACTTGTTTAAGTGTTGCTGTCATAGAACTTTTAATATCTTTTAAAATAGCCATCTTAATATGAGAAAACTATAATTAATACATAACTAATTATGTTTAGGATTTGTGACTTTTTGGGCAGTGGTTTTGCTAATAATAGCAGTTTTTAATGTCAGTTTTCTTGAGTCTAGGTTATTTCAATGTCAGGTTTCTAGATGACCCATGCTTAAGGTAATATAAAACTATGGCAGGTTTGCATATGCCATATTCCATTATGCTGACATACATTGGCTTTGCCAGACATAGTCTTTTAACTCGTTTTATCCATTTTTTAATTTTATCATCTGACCTTATTAAAATTATATGGGGTCTATAGATAGTTGGTTCGAGATTGGCTGCTGAAAACAGAGCATGTTCATTCGTGACCTGAATGATAGTTGAGGTTGGCCCTCTCTCTGAGCCTCTCCGAGGAGGATATTGTTAGAAATTATTGCAGCGCACAGGCTGCTTATTGCAACACACAGGCTGCTGGTAGGTTTTCAAACTAGAAGCAAATTTTTGAGGTTTTTATACATGGCTTATATTTTAGAATGTTTATCATTCTTTTTATGACTGTAAATAATTTTACACTTTTATTGGAGTACAAATATTCATCCCTCTTATTGCTTTTAATAGCTTCTATTAGGTCTTTTATAAAAGCATAGTCATGTTTCCTTCTGATCCTGGTGTACTGAAATTGTAAACTTATTGCATTGTAATCTAAAGATATCACTCAGATATTTTAAGAAGATTGTTTGGAAAGTCAATACTTGTGATATTACAGCTATTGCAAAACTCATATCCTTTGACTTTATTTTTCGAGTAATTTATCTCAAGTTTTAGAAGGATATTAGGAATTTCCATGTTATGTTATGGACCATCTAACAGTTTGCAGTTTTCAAGAAACTTTATCTACATAGGCAACCTCAATTAAAATATTTTTCAATGCAATTCTTTGTAAACTTGGTCATAAATATAAACTACTCGTATATACCATAATTTCCTATAAAGGTATTTGTGCTTTAGCCTATATCCAATGAATAGAGTTCATAATCGAGTAGGTACCTAGATACATCATCTAATTCATTTGCCTTGATAGGTAACGCTTTCCCACGGAAAGCAGGCAGTTTTAAAAATATATTTCTTATTATAAAATTTTATCTAAATTAATTGTATCTAGGTCCTCTTGCCAAGCTAAATCAAAATTACGACGCATCTTCAAAACAGGTAGGTACTTACTGTTTCGACATCTTGGGTTATTTTCTTTGTGTTAAGATAACCATTTTACTTTCGAACAACTTTTGACATCATTTCTCAATTTTTATCACTGCGTATCTGGATTTTAGTTTTATTTAGATTATTAAATCACTTTGAAAACATCAACATGTAAAATATGTGTCAGCTGCGTAGAGCGCGAAAAAACGAATGAGCTATGGTGACGGTGGAGTTGCCAGGTGTATTTTTCTTTTATATTTTTAATGGTGTCTTTAAAATTCGCGTATTTAGTAGCGGGAGAAGGCGTCACTACAATAGTTATACCTTGGACTAATTACAAATATAATTGGAGGTGTAATTGCAATGGACGAAAGGAAAAGGAAAAGCGTATGGTGCAAGAACTGGTACCTAGAGAGAAATAGATACAGTCATTGTCCTTATTGGAAGAATTGGATTCATGTTAAACAATAAAATATTCGAAACAAACATGCGCTCTAGTTATGGGCGTTATAAACCGTAAACAGTTATTGAAACTATTTATTTACAGCAATACCGAAAACTATGTATTGACTTCATCAGAAACTATTTATCGGGAGTAACTATTTATTGTGTGGACGGTTCACTTGCTGTCGCTCGCAACGTGGTACCCGAGCGAGAGCCGATACTAGGCAAACGATTCGCGCCAAATTGTAAAATAGGAATTGTAAATACAAAACTTCGTAACATAGTTTAAATAAAAACGTGTAAAATATAAAATAGGTTTATAGTAAAGGGTAAATATTGTGGATATGTACAGAATAACAATATACATAAAATCAAATGAACTTTTAATTTAAATACGCCTGCCACCTGGCAGCCAGTCCTAAGCCTGGTCAAAGTATGAAGGAAAGTTCATTTTCATTTATCAAAATAATACTGGTGGTTACTATCGAACACCCAATACTCAGTCACGTCAATAGATAGTTGCCGAATAAAATCATTTATTCAATAAAATATGATTTTCCTTCGAACCGAAACCGAGCCCTCAGTCGACACTTGCGATACCCGATACCCATTCAATAACTAGTTATTAAAATAAATAGTTTCAAAAACCGTTATTACAAACTAAACCAATACATAGTTTCGGTATTGCAAAAACGCGTACCGACCCATAATGCGCTCTCGTCGAACTTTGACGCGTGAATGCAGGCGGGCTGCCCGGCGCGACCATTCACGTTCAGACTTGTCTGTGCCCGCGCAGACAAAATGCGATTCTCCGGGCAGGCGGCGGGCACGGGCCGACGGGCTTGCCAGTGCCTGTTGCCTAGCATTCACGAGCATACATGGGACAGACTTGCCCGTGACGGGCAGCCCGGCGCGGGCAGTCTGGTAGTGAATTCCCCGCTTTAAAAACGTTTGCTCAGAATAGAACCACTGAAAGACAGGAACGCACGCGGGACCTTCCATGGTATCATGTGGCAGGCAAACAGAACCCGTCTGACTTGGTGTCTCGTGGGACTAGCCTCGACACACTCCAGGTGCCTATGGTGAGGAGGCCCTCCCTTTCTTTTAGATCCACACAATAAATATTCACAATCAATATTTAACAATTAGATTCACAGGGCCTCCCTGAAAAAATATCGTTAGCTGTACACACATATTTCATTTCTGATGAAAATTCTAAGTGGTTTTCTTTTCATAGATTTTTAGATTTTATTCGCATGAAACGCGCGTGTGCTTACCTTTCATACATAACACACGTCATAAGTACACAATACACGTCATAAGAATAACAAACGCATCGGTCCGCTGAACGTCAGCGAGTTGAGTGATTCACTAGTAGTACTTAGTAGAATTTCACAGTTCGAATATTTTCCTGACGCATACGCTACTGTTAATAAAGTTGGATCAGCCATCTTTTTTATTGCAACTAAATTGGCAAACAAGCAAACTGCCCACCTGATGGTAAAGTGGTAACAGTCACCTATATATAAGGAATAGTTCAAATTAAGCGCCACACTTTATTGTAATCACTTTATTTATTCACACTGTACTGTACACACTCTTTGTCCTTAACACTAACGACAACTCGCTTCGATGACCAAAACTGCAAGACTGGCTTCACTTCGCCGATGTGTGTCACAAGATAACTTAAGCCACGTGGAGACAAAAACCACGTGGAAAACATGTGGTTTTTGTGGCGGCAAAATATAATTTTGCCTTAACGGAAGTTACATGAATTGTGTTTTGACTAAACCACTGACACCACAGGTAATGTAATGATTTCAGTGTTGCAATGAAAAAAAATATTAATACCACAGATAGCTACTAAACGGAAGTTACATATAAATGGAAATTAACGACAAGTGTATTGACCAAATTATACGGATGCCAGAAATAAAATATAAAGCGGAAGATAAGCAAGCTAACAGCTCGGCCATCTGACAATTAGTACGTCCTCGTACAAAGTAAATTCATTGTTATGAACTAATACAACGACAGCTATTTGATTTATTTGTTTACAATTTGAAATAAAGCGATATAGTTGGTTAAATACAAAAAATAACAAATATAATTGATTGTAAGTTGTGAATAACATAACTTAATTATACATAACAAGATATTTTCTGATATAACAACTTATTAGACAAGAGTAATATTTATTGAATTTAAACTACATTCAGCTATGTAAAACATAATACAAAGTAACTACGTACGACGATTATACATGTTACCTATTACAATAACTATAATAAAGTTCATTAAAGTATTAAGGAATTAAATATATGCATAGAATCAAATTGTTAGTTCACAATAATTTAGTCAACGAGTACATACGATTTTATTAATCACATAGTCAAGAATTTGAGGTGCAGTTACAAATAGTTAAATATAAAATGATTGACTTCAATCAATTTCACAATCGCAATCACAGTTCATTTAATAATAAGCTATTTTAATAAAATCAACATGTATATATAAAATCAGTGTATTGTAAATTTAATAATAAAATCACAATAGGTGTAAGTATTCAGTTATCAACATCAGTTTCATTAACATTCGCATTATTTTCATCATCACTAGAGGTATCACCAAGGTTTATATTAAGGTTTAACCAAGGACGAAGTTTATCTAACGAGACAATAGCTTCATATCGACGATTATTTTTACGGGTTATTGGTGTATCTTCTATAATAAATCTATCATTTGGCAAAACTTTCAAAATTCGATACGGTCCTTGAAATTTAGGAACGAGTTTCTTGGACTTGCCATCGTTAACACTAACTTCCCTTTCAACCCTAACGAGATTTCCACTTTTGTATATAGTTCCTTTTTTTCTATTTACATTAAATCTAACCCTATCTTTTTCTTGTTGAATGTTAATAAGGCGACTAGCATTTGCCCTAACATCGTGAAGCTCATCGGGAGAAGAGACATGTAACGTATCATCTAAAATATCGTTCATTATTGATTCAGAGGTGATTGTGAGTTTAAATCCAAAGACAAGTTCTGACGGACATTTTTGTGTAGTATTATGGATAGTGGTATTAATGCCTATTTGAATGTCCGGAATATATTCGTCCCAAGTTTTTTCATCTCTTCCGTGGGTTTTAGTTGAGAGAGCGTTTAAAATTGTTCGTTTGAATCTTTCAACTTGGCCATTCGCTCGTGGAGTTGCTACAGCATTGAGAGTATGTTTGATACCAGTTTCTCAAATGAATTTTTTAAATGTGTAGCTAGTAAAGCAAGAACCTTGAGATCTGTTATTAATCTGATTGGTGTACCAAAGTAACTGACGTGTTCTTTTAAAACTCTGACTGTAGTTACGCTTTTAGTATTTCGAATTGGAGAAATATTCACGAACTTAGAAAAGCCATCAACGATACGAGCAGATAACAATTGCCCCGTTTGCTTCGCACAAACGGGCCAAGATGATCAGCGTGTATCGTGTGGAAAGGCCGTTCTGGTTTGGGAATAGGGTGCAATCCTCCCTCATGTTTGCCTCCTACAGATTTATGGTGTGCACACTCTAAACATGCGGCGACATATTTTTTTATAAATCTCCGCATTTTGGGAAACCAATATGAATGTTTAACTCGTGACAAAGTTTTCTCGAAACCAAAATTACCAATATCATCATGGTTGGCTTTCGGAACTACCCAACGCAACCCTTCGTTAACTATTCTATATACCTTGTCATCTTTTAATTTGTAATATTTAAATGTGTCAACAATCTTTTCTAAGTCTGGATTTTTCAGAATATTTCTAAGACTAATAATTTCGTCATCAACAGATTGAGCTGTACTAAGCCAATTGTCGCTATCAATACTAAAAACATCTAGAACATGACTTTCAGGTATAGCGGGTAATACTGGATTGCGGCTTAACGCATCCACATGTGCCATTTTATTACCAGCCCTATATTCTATATCACAATCGAATTCTTGTAGCTGTATCCACCATCTTCCTATGCGAGATACTAAATCACGCTTTGTCATAGTCGTACGTAGAGTATTGCAATCCATGTAGATTTTAAAAGGGATTCCTATTAAATAGACTCTAAATTTGTTAAGGGACGCTATAACTGCTAAAGTCTCTAATTCAAAAGAGTGCAATTTTTGTTCCTCGGGTGTGGTTTTACGGCTGTAATAAGAAACTGGACGAAACAATCCCTCTGGACCCCGCTGCATCAAAACTCCTGCTACTCCTAATTTAGAAGCGTCAGTATGCAACTGAGTTTCCGCAGAAGGATCATAAAGAGCGATAATAGGTCTATCAATTAGTGCCTGTTTAAGTTTTTTAAAAGCATTTTCTTGTTTATTGGACCACTCCCAATCGAAATTTTTGCGCAGTAAGTCTGTTAATGGTCTAGCTATTACCGCAAAATTCTTTATGAACCTTCTAAAGAAACTAGCCAATCCGATAAATTGGCGGACTTCATGCTGGTTTTTCGGGGAAGAAAACTTATCTACTGCCTCTATTTTTCTACTTCCGGGACGGATGCCTTCACTACTTACTTCAAACCCTAGAAAATCTATGTTCTGCAAGAAGAAGTTACATTTGCTAAATTTTAATGTTAGTCCACTCTTACGTATTAACTCTAAAACCTCTCGCAAGCGACATAACCCTTCCCCAAAATCATGGACTGGAATCAATATATCATCCATGTAGATGATAGCAAATTTAATTTTGCCATCCGCAAAAATTTTGTTTATTGTTCGCTGAAAAACAGAGGGTGCATTGACAAGCCTAAACGGCATCATCAAATATTCAAATTGCCCGTCTGGCGTTACGAATTCAGTTTTAGATATAGAATTTTCCGCAATAGGGATTTGGTAGTAGTCTGATGCAAGGTCTAATGAAATAAAATACTGATGTCCTGCTAATAAATCGAGTTGATCCTCAATGCGTGGAAGAGGGTAGTGATCTTTTATTGTTTTCCTATTTAAGGCACGATAATCGACGCAGAGGCGTTTTTCGCCAGATTTTTTTTGAACAAGTACAAATGGACTGGCGTAAGGCGACGAAGACTCTCTAATTATATTTGAATCTAACATATCCTGTACCATATTCTGAACTAATTTTCGTTCGGAGTACGGTAAGCGGTAAGGTCTATAAACAATAGGTTCAGAGTCACTGAGTCTTATCTCCATTTCAGCTACTCTAGTAAACCCTAAATCTTTAAATCCATTAAAAAAGCAGTCCTTAAAATCAGTAAGTAATTTTTTCAAAGCCATTACTTCTTCTTTCGTCAACGTTTCTCCATATTTTAAATTGCTATTATCTAATTCATTTCCGGTTTCTATTCTTAATACATGTTTAATATCCTTACAATGATTAGTATATGCCCGCGTTACTAGACAGCCTTTTGTAAATGATAATGTAGTCTCAGAAAAATATTGAACAAGAATACTACTATTCCCTTTATTTACCTTATATATTCCGGGCATGAGTAAGTATTTCTTGCCTTTACCCCTAACTTCACCATTGATATATATCTTACCTGTAAATGAGTTATCAGATCGAACTGGAATGCCTTAGTTTCATTCGCGTTAATAATTATTTGTTCTCTACTTAGCATAAAAAGTTTAGATTGCTGGTAATTTCTTTCAAACACTAAGCTATTAGGTGTTTTTGTTATAATAATGCCGGGTTTTTCCGTAAAAGAATGCCCTAATAAGAATGAACGCTTCAAAAATTGGTCGTGGACAACAAATATTTCTACAGTCTCGCAGATACCTTGAACCTCAACTGTTGCAATAGCTTTGCCTACTGGTTGCACAAGGTTGTCACCAAATCCCTTCACAAAGGGCAGATCATCACAATTTATAGTTAAATTTAATTCTTTTGCATTAGAGTAACGAATAAAACAATAATCACTACCTAAATCTACAAAACAGGACAGAGGACAATTATTTACTTTAACTAAAATATAATATTTGTCATTAATTCTCCTTTCTACTGCAATCGGCTCAATGCCTTCGTCAGTAGGCTTTGAATCATCAACGGTAATTTTTAAAACATGCTTTTCATTGTTCGATTTGTTTTCTTTAGATTTGTCATCTCTTCTAGGACCATTAAAAGTACAATTTATTGTTTGATGACCAAGTCTATAGCAGGTGTTACATTTTTCCAGCGGCTTAGGACATTTAAAACTAGGATGTCCTTCTACCCCGCAGTTAAAACATTTAATAGGTCGTTTAAAAGGTAGGGGAAGCTTGTCGTTCGCTCCCTGCGAATTACTAAGCCGTCTATCATTTTTGTTTCTATTTACAATAGTTTCCCTTACTTGTGCCACTTTCACAGACTTAAAATATTTCAATACCTATTCCGGCGTATCATATTCTGCGGCTTGTGCTCCTAACCTAATGGCTCTATCTTCAATACCATACAAACCCTCCACCACCCATGGCCCTACTCAACCAATCCTGGTTATACGGGCCGAATCATCGGGAAATGCGCGCGGAACCTGCGAATCGCACTTCTAGCCGCGCGCACCTCTGACTCCCTCCAAATTATTTATTCCTTCCTACCTTCCTTTGTCCCTGTGTCCTTCTCCCCTGTTAGGGTCGGACAAACACACGGTATGCCTTCGGTGTCCGCCGCAAGGTCGCCGTGTGCCCACTGTTGTGGTACCGCCAGCTTCGTCTACCTAATGTCTTCTCTTCTTTCTTCGGGCGGTTGCCCTCTTCCTTCTTCACCTCTCTAACCCACTCCTGATCTTATGCCACCGATGCGCGAAGTCCCGAAGCCTCAGAAAATTCGCCTCCGTCCTCACGAGATCATGGTAGTAGACCGGGCCAACCTCAAGCGCCTTCACCTTATCTAGTAAATCCCAATGCGCTTCACTATATAATGAGCACTCCCACAGTGCGTGGTGCAGGTCTTCGACCTCGCACTCACCGCAGTAGCACCTACTGCTGTCCACCAACTTCATATTGAAGAGCCTACCATTAAAACAGCCATGCCCCGATAGCAGCTGTGAAACTTCGTAGTCCGGTTCGACCCAGGTAAACCTGAGACGGTCCGCCACGTTCGGGAAGAAACGATAAGTCTCCCTCCCCTTGTCTAATGTATCCCAGCGTTCCTGCCATGTGGCAAGCACAAACTCTGATGTTCTGAGTTTCACCATGCGCATCTCCTCCTTGGTACTCCCGAACTCGCGCGCCCTACCTTCAATACCATACAGTATACAATCCACAGCTTCCTTACCGTTTATCCTACACCTATGTAATAGATTAAGCTTTAAATAATAGTAAGGCTCTAGTGGTTCGCCGTATTTGATTTTTAGTGCTAACATCTCAGATAAGAGTTCCGCAAAGTTATCCCTACATGGGAATGTCTCTAATAACTTTGACTTCCACTCGTTCCACGTGAATCTTACTGTTGGAAGGTAGCTCTCATACCATGATTTAGCCATGCCAGTTAATTTAGGTAATGCATAGTGGATTATCTCTCGCTCATCCCACCCATAACTATCCACACACTCTTCAACTTTTGAAATCCAGTGTTTTATTGGTTGGTTTTTAGCTAAAGGGTCAAATTGAGGGATAACGTTGTTAACAGCAGAAAGTTTATGATTGCCTACTCGGGCTAGACCTCTAATCGCATTGACAAATTGTCCTAATATGTCATTATCCAAATTAGAATTAGTAGGGCGTTGTGAAGTTTCTAGTTCACGTTCAAAATTATACCGATTACGTTTAGCTGGTGGTGATTTTGAACGTTGTCTTAATTGAAAATGGCCTAAGTTATGATATTTCATTATTACACTCATTATTACTATCAAGTTTTAGAGATCTAGGTATGGTCGAAGAACGCTTCTCAAATCTCGGTGCAGATCTATCAAGCCTAGTTATGCCTGGCGGGCGTTGCTCATGCTCCTCGCTACGCCAGTCATAACGTGATGTTCGTATATAATAACTGTGTCCCGATCGTTGCTCATGCTCATCGATCGGTCCACGTCGGTAACCTCTGTTCTCCAAATACCGCTCATGCTCATCATTTGGAGAACGCAGTTCATGTCGGTAGCCACTGTTCTCCGAATGCCGCTCATGCTCATCATTGATTTAATATATTCAAGATCACTAATGTTATCTTTATTTGAATATATTAAAAAAGTTTAAAACAATGTTAATAAAGTAAATCAAGAAAGAACAGAAAGTCTAAAAAAAAAATAAGGAGGAAAATGTAGATAGAATTATTACAGATTTTTTTGTTACTTTAAAACACGAATTCATTGATTTAATATATTCGAGGTCACTAATGTTAACTTTATCTGAATATTAAAAAAGAAACTTTAAAACACAATGTTAATAAAGTAAATCAAGAAAAACAGAAAGTCTGCAAAAAATAAGGGGGAAAAATGTAGATAGAATTATTACAAATTTTTTTTGTTACTATAAAACATGAATTCATTGATTTAATATGTTCAAACTTTATCTCAATATTTAAAAAAAGTACAATTACAAAAATTCATTTCGCTGAACATCATTTATTCATGATAAAAGTTAATTCCTTTTGGAAACTTATAATATAAAAGTAGCACGTGGTGGTATGAAAACGTTGTAATCGAATTATAAGCTGCACCTATTGAAATATGTAATACAAATAAGGATGAATAAACAAATGCTATCCTATGGCTATTCATTTATATTTTTGTTCTCTAAAAATCGCTATATCATCAATAAGTAGTCAAACCATAAATTTTCTAACAAAATCCTAAGAAACGCGTGTAATAGTATAGCTTTCTAAGGGAAAGGAGACCAGCCAAAATGGTAGGTACCAGAGTTGTACAGCTACATATTATATACCATTATATTTGCTGTTTTTCAAGGATAATTTTGATATATGCTATGCAGTTGGAAACAGCAGGAAACATTTTTAATATCCATTTATGTTTTTTTTTTTTTTTTTTTTTTTATGGATGGCCCGGCAAATGACCTCCTCCCGCCTGATGTTAAGCGGTGAAAGAGGCCCAAATGAGTTGACAGATAGAGTAGGGACGACATCCACTCTCCTACCTGCCCGCCCCTTGCCGGCCCAAAAGATGCTTTTTCACGCCTCTTTTGAAGGAACCCATGTTGTAGGATGGAGGAAACACGTGCGCAGGTAGAGAATTCCAAGTGTGGGATGAACGACAGAAGAAGGAATCTTGGAATTTCTTGGTACGGTGTGAAAAGGAGGACACAGTGTACGGATGACTCCGAAGGCCCTTACACGTGTTTCTGTTAAGGAATGGAGAGGAAGGGATAAGGTTAAAGAGCTCCTCAGAGCATTCCCCATGGAACATTCGGTAAAAGGCGCTAAGAGAGGCGATGTCACGACGAAGTTGTAGAGGCTCGAGGGTGTTAGTTGCCTCTACATCGCCAATTATGCGAATAGCGCGACGCTGCAATCTGTCCAGAGCATCGAGGAGGTACTGAGCGGAGCCGTCCCAAAGGTGCGAGCAATATTCCACGCAAGACCTAACCTGAGTTTTATACAACAAGCATAGTTGGTCCGGCGCAAAATACCTACGCACCTTGTTCAGGACACCGAGGACAAAAATAATTACTTTCCACCAAATATATAAACCATAAGTTACCAAAGTGTTTCGAGTAAATTACTAATATAAGTGTATTAATAACAAAACTTTTAAGTAAGAATAGACCACATCTATGTTTACCATTTACGAAACTGTTTTGTTATAAATAACTGTTTCTTCAATATTAGCATCACTAAACTGTTATCATAACTAAACTATTTTGCTATCTGTTACTAAACTTTCGATTAATTATAACTAGATTTTCAGATTAGTATAGCATCAATATATTGTAATCATGACCAAACTAATTTGATACCTGTTACTAAACTTGTGATTAAAATATAGCTAGAGTTTCAGATTATTTACAACATCACTGTTATGTAATCTGTAACTGAACTAGTTAAACTCCTCATATATTAATTTCGACTACAAACTTGGGACAAATTAAAAAATAAATTGATTTGTTCAAATAAGTGAGCATTCATTAATTAACAAAATAATTAATTTCAGAAAACTTTTAAGTATATTGATCAACAAAAGAAATAATCACAGAACTATAAATAACTACGCCTCAACACTAGGCGCCATCCTCTTTTGGTACCCTTGTCCAAAATATTGTTGGAACTGCAGCTGGCAATGCTACCAGCGTGGTGGCATAGGAGATCGTGGTCAATTCGACTAGTGACTTGTACAATTATTATTCGAAATCGTCAAAGCGGCATAGTCCAGTAGCTCTTCATAAGACTCTGTAAAATAAAAACATGTTTAAGTTATCTGCACATTATCTGCATTAAAATAAGAAGCAAATGAAAGAAAAATATCACTGGGGCATAAACACCAGCTCCCTTATTCGCTACCTTCGGTTGCTCCGAACTCTGAACTCCGAACTGTCATTGTGATGTACTACTGAGTGTATTACACACAAAACTACTCGCTGAAATAGCAATGGCAACGTGAGTTTTGTTATAGCAGGGTTTATTATAGCAGTATGATATTGTGTTCAAAATGACAGTTCGGAATTGGTAACCGAAGTAAGTGAATAGCTGAGTACACATTAGTCGCGCAACTGTACGAAAAACGGACAAACATTTTCTTATAAAAATCAAAAAAGTTTTGTTCTGTTCACTCACCATCCAAAAATTTGAAATAGTCATTTCCAAGCCTCACAACCTCAGATAGTAGGATTTTTTTTCCGCAGGTTCGTTTGCTTCGGGGGGGGGGGGGGGGGGACTGCATTCATGAATACGGCATCACCATACAGTTTTGACTCTTCATGTGTACCATGATTCTTAACTAATTTTGAAAAATATCACAAAGTTACCACTAAATGCCACTTGCTTTCTGCGAACTAGTGCGGACCGCAAGGCCGGTAAAGCGAAATGAACATTATGTTCCTGCGTGTCATGTTTGATGCAAGTTCCGGCGGGAAATTACAATTTTTTTTTGTTACACGCAGCATCACTTTTATTACCTCTGACAAAACTATTTTGTTCTGGCTTACAAAAACATTGTTGTAATCAACATTATTAATACTAGTTGGTTTCAATCAAATATTTAATTTGTTTATAGCAACTTTGTAACTCGATCTTAAACAATACTATTCAGTTGTAAACAATTTTTAGCTATGGTAATAAATAGCACAATAATTATGTAAAAGCTTAATTAAAGTTTAGCCAACTGTATGTTAGAAAATACTCTAAGTTTGTTCAATTATAACAAAGTACTGTTATGTTACAAGGTACCGAAGTCGAATTTGACAGTAAATACCAAAAACTTTAGAAGTTCATAACCAAAATTAAATAACTGAAATGATTTTGTAAATTGTAACAAGCCAGGTGATCTAAACATAAATGAAATTAATTTAAAAGTTAACAAAGTTTTGCTAATCTTTATTTAACTCAACTAGTTTAGTTAATTAGTTTTTTCAGTGTAGCTACTAAACGGAAGTAACATATAAATGGAAATTAACGACAAGTGTATTGACCAAATTATACGGATGCCAGAAATAAAATATAAAGCAGAAGATAAGCAAGCTAACATATAATACATACATGTGGCTCCTGTAAGATTCGCAGCAAAACTGCAACCCCCCAAGAACCACAGTGTACGTTGCCAACTTGTGACTTAGGATGTAAGTCACGGTACCCAGTAATTTCAATGCCATATCTTACCCTTCAAACCGGAACACAGCAATGCAAGCACTGCTGCTTTGCGGCAGAAATAGGTAAGACGGAGGTACCCAAGCGCACGACGACGGTTTCGAGTATATTTAGAATCATCATCATCATCAGCCCACACACGTCCACTGCTGGACATAGGCCTCTCCAATTGCATGGAGGGATTGCCCATAATTGCCACGCTGGGCATGCGGGTTGGCAATCGCATTGCATAGCTAATCGCACCTGTGTCGCTGCTGCCCGACACCGGTCAGTGAATTTAGGTAGTACCTACACTTGAGTCGTGATGGTTATCCCGCCATCGGTCGGTCAGAGCCTCGTCCGTTGGTCAGCAGGGTGCACCACGTGCAGGGAAGGTTGACTTGGGCCCCGAATGATGTGGTTTGGAAGGCCCTTGTATTGTATATTGTTAATGAATAAATTAATGTCGATAAAATTACAGGGAAGCCATTATTATCCAACATATTTTGATAGTTCATTTCGAATTATCGTTTCATCTTGTTGTGTCGATGTTCGGTGTTCATGCTACGGCGGCTGTTATGACCTCCGATAGGACAAGTGCTATACAAATTTGCCCATTAGTCTTTTACTATTTTATTCCGTAAATTTTCTAAGCAGTGAAAAATTCAAATAAATTTATACGTTTTAAGGACTATTACTTTCTTTTAAAAAAAACTTGCTGGTCAAATTTCATTCTAGATTTACATTCGGCTGTCAGAACATGTTATTTCCTGTCATTTAGCCTATATTATCCCACTGCTGGGGAAAGACCTCCCCTTCCTTTCATCATTCTTCGCGGTCTTGGGTAAATTCTTGCCCTGTAGACCTGTAAGTTATATAAATAATAAATAAAAATGTAAATTATTAAAAGAAAAAAAATATTTTAAAAGTTTTTCTTTTACATAATTAAAGATATTTTTTTTTGCTTTTATTAAATTTAAACTTAACGTTAATATACACGGTGTTTCAAAATAACCAATAATCCAATAAATAATCAATTCTTTATTGAAAACTCATTATTGAAATGTGTTTTCACGTAATGTCATTCAACCCAAAATTTTGGTGTAAATCATAGACATGACATGATTGATGATACTATGATTTACATGAAAATTTTGGGTTGAATGACATTACAAACACATTTTAATAATGAGTTTTCGATAACGAAAAGAATTTATTATTTATTGGTTATTTTGAAACACCGTGTATATATTAAAATATATAAATATTCTACAGCTAATCTTATTTTTCTAATCAAAAATTATTATGGGACCAAATGGCTACTTTTCCGCATCGAACAAAAAAAATACGTAAATTGGATCAGAAATATTTAAGTAATCTGTGTACATATAAACAAAGTATCGTGAAAATTACATCGTCCAAGTAACCAAAAATGTTCATAAAATAAAAACTACTGGGCCAAATTGGATTTAAGTTTTATGGGACCTATTCTATTCTGGGTTCTATTCTGCATCGAACAAAAAATAATAAAGTAAATCCTTAGAGCATTCAACTGCTCGAAGAGTAAATCGGATCAGAAATCTCGGCGTAATCGGTGTCCTACTGTCCTGTACATACATAACCACCGGTCATAAATATGCTTAGTTGTTACATTGGTGTAAACTATCGGTCATAAGTGTGCTCAGTGGTTACACCAGTGTAACTAAACAGTATATAACCATGGGTCAGAATCGAAATATTCGCGTCGAATTATTGAGAATCTGCTCCTTTTTGAAGTCGGTTAAAATTAAAAACAGCTTTTTCATAAGTAAATTTTTTATGTACAGTTTGCAACATGTCAAGCATTACATTTGCATTGCGAATGTCGTCCAGCTATTATAAGAGACAAGAGCGTCTCAAGATCAACATGTAAAAAGGCGTGTCGCCGTGTGTACATCATCATAAGCTTTTAACATTTCACTGAATTATTAAATTCCATTATTTGTAACCGAAAACCGAGGTTTCATAATAATGCTTTAGCCACCCCAGCAACTATACAAACGCGAACCGCGTAGTGTCTGTGCCTACTTATTACCATTATATAGGTATGTAGTTGTACATACATTGATCAAAGCACACCATTGATTCGTAGACATAGTGTCTACGTATTAATTACTCCAGTCCAGTGTATTGGTGTGTCACTGCGCTTATGCGCTAGTCAGTCCCGGACGCTAGTCAGTGAAGTGGCGACCGCGCGCGTGTCGCGTCCCGTTCTATACGTACAAGTTTATTTAAAAAAATATAGGATTAGTGAAAAAATACAGTGGATATAACATAGGTAAATAATGGTGAAATAAATCACAATTAATTGTTTAAAAGACTAACAATAAGACACTTATTACTAGAATAACCGATTATTGGGATACCTATATAAAAATTATTCTACAGATAATTGTAAATTATTTAAAAGAATATGATGTCTTTCACATTTATAAAGTTAGTGAATCAATAAATATAGCCTTGAAGCTATCGAATCAATGGACCAGAAATGATAGTTGATGCATTACAAAAAATATTTTTTTTAACGAACGAAATATCTCCGATTAAATTATTTGTTAGGATTATTTTAGGAAATCTGCTTATTTTCAATATTCAACTGTATTGAATTACACACACACATTTGACTCGAACTTTTAAAACATTTCAAGGAAATTTCAAGTTACTTCTGTAAAACTTGCATATGGCGTTAAAGTTGCGTTCAAAGCAATAGTGGGCTAGTATTTTTTAATAGAATCCAACATTTCAGTACCTTGTCATAATAAAAACAAATTATCAATTAAAGTGTCAAATAGCTACAGTATAACATACTCTACTAACATTACATAAAACAACAGTTTTTGGAACCAATTCGTCTATTCCTCAATTCTGCAATCTTATAAACAACTACACAGATCTGTATGCTTGAAATTTGTTTTGACCGCTTCTTTTTCGAAAGGTTGTTCACTTGAGTAAGAATTGTGATGCAGCTATTTTCTTTAATTCTGATAAATAACTCGAAATTAATTAAATGTCATATCAAATTCAGGGTTAATTGTTTGTTACACCTAACTATAACATTAAATAGAATTTAAACATTATTTTAAGAATTGATATAAGCAACGATGGTAAATCTAAATTAATAAACACAACCCAACCTCCAACAAGAAATATATTCTCGCTTGAATAGTTAAATTTCTAATACTAAAAATCTAAGTTGATATAAAAAAGTTATTTTATCGAAAATTTTACTTGAGTTTTTTTGGGTTTTCTAGGAAATTCCATCATTGTTTCATATGAAGAAAATTCATATGGGTACATCACCAATTTATTTCATAAACGTATTATAAAAGTATTGCAAAAATCGACATGTAGGTATGTTATTATCATAGGTTTCGATTTGTACAACATTATGTTAACTTGAATGAGGAAGTTATTTTATTTTATAATCCTGCCACTTATAAAAACTAAATCAGTTAAGATAGAACATGACATATATACGTAGTATAAAAATGCATTTTGAGAGACTTAAAATTAAATAAAAGAGCCGAAAAATATATAGATTTGAATATTGCTAATGAATATTTACATTCATTAACGAATACGTAGAGATTATAAGTTTACGCAGAAGTTATATAAGAATACATAAACGATAACGTTGTTTTGACTCGAATCTGTTGTATTTTGATAAAAAGAAACAAATTGATTCCAACAAAATATCATATAGTTATCTAAACTGTCATGTTTTGTAAACTTGTTAAATTTAATTTAATAATTTTGGTAGGTATACCTATTTATCATACATTCTTTTTTATTATTATTAAGAAACATTTTTCACAAAAAATAGAACCGACTTCAAAAACACTGAAAACTTAAAAATAATCTTCTTCTATATTGAAGTCGGCGCCAAACGATGATCTCCTAGAAAGTGTTAAAATTTGTCACCGACTTCAATATAGAAGAAGATTATTTTTAAGTTTTCAGTGTTTTTGAAGTCGGTTCTATTTTTTGTAAAAAAAAATATTTTTAACTTTTTAGTGAATGAAATCTTTTTAGTGAAAGAAACCCTAATTTAATTAAATAGTGTTTTCCTCAATTTTCTATGGGATCCCATCATCCGATCCTGACTTTGGTATCACCCTTGCAGTATACTCTATGGGACCACCCTTGCAGTATACTCTATCAAATACAAAAAGAATTTCGGAAATCGGTTTAAAAATAACGGAGTTATGAGGTAACAAACATAAAAAAAAAATACAACCGAATCGATAACCTCCTCCTTTTTTGTAGTCGGTTAAAAATACGTACAGCACGACAACTTTTATAAGTAGCATCGGCAAAATTCGACTGCGCAATGGAAAGCAACCTAAAGCCGATTGAATATGAATGCCGACACCGTTTAAATGTAGACTTTATTGCATAGGTACGTTAAGATTTAAGTCACCAAAATCATAATTTCATTCTATCTCGCTCAGAATCAGAAAATGAGACTTCTGCGTACCTAGGTGTAACTTATATAAACGTGCAATGGTACTATACTGTACCTAAATCCTTTTATCAAACTACTGGTTTAACTAAGTTTTAAGGCACTTGAACTTAAATAGTTTTGGTGCAATCCAAACGAGAACTAATCATGAAATTCATTAAAAATTAACAAAATCCGTGATTGCACAATTCTCTTTAAACTCAATTTAAAATTACTTGGAGACGTTACAGGAGTGTAGGTAGGTATGTTCAATAAAAACATTAAAACAATTAGACAGACATTCTGTCATTAAGGAACGGTTACATTTTTAATAATTATCGCAATTAACGTGCTGTTTTCGTGTGGTGATTTGTTAAAACAATTAATGTAGCGTCAACAATTTTATTGTGTAGTAACGAGCAGATATTACATTCAATCAAAGGCCAAAAAGATAACTATGTAATTTCATAAAAATCTAGTCTTCTCAATTATTATTAACTTGTGTCGGAGCTTAAGATTAGAAATTAAGTGAATTATAAATTCAAATTAAAGACGGAGAAGGTTCAAATAATAAAAAACACATAGTAGATCCCCACTTCTATCCCTTTCACGTTTCTCTACAGGATCTAGTGGCGCCCTTTTATAAAAATACTAGCTGTCCGCTCGCGACTTCGCCCGTTTTATTATTGTTTTCCCGTGGGAAAAATAATTTTGAGTCTATTATATAGAAGACTGTTATTTATATTTACAAGCTCGGATAATAAATTTCATAGAATATCGAGCGATTTTCAATATTTTCCATGGAAATTTTCAGCCCCTGTTTTGCACCTTAAGGGGGTGAATTCCAATAAACCATGAAACACGTGTCCAATTAAATATTTTTAAAAGCATGAATCTCAAGTTTTATTAAAATCGTTGCTAATTTAAAAAATCCATACAAACTTACAACCCCTATTTCATCCCTTTAGGGTTGAAATTTTTAAAATACCTTCTGTGTGCGTCCGCAGTTTCAATTAAAACAAATTTAACATTTCCACTATTAGCGGTTCAAGGAAACGAGGGCATATCAAAGTTTTTTTTTCAGTTACCCAATGGTATAACAAGCCTGGAGAATCACTACTAAAGCGCTGCTTTCGTCACACAACTTGTTTTCTAAATCAATAAAATCACTTAAGACAAATATCCGGAATATGTAAATTCAATTCGACGGCCTACATGAGTGTCATCAATTAGGCCATAAAATATAGTTGTTAAAATTTACGCATATCCAGTTTAGGGCCCTAAACTTAACATTGAGTTTGTAAAAAAATAAGGCTTATTGTTCACATAAAAGAGTCTTTTTTCGCATAAACATGTGGTGCTTAATTATTTTAGACTCATATGAATATTTTGACCGTTAATTAGGAGGCTCGTAGACGAAGGAATAATTGTGGATAAAATAAAGATAAATATTTAAATTGTTCAAAAACATGTTCTTGTAGTATTTGTAAGTATTTTTGCGTATTCACTACTTGAGTAGGTAATACTATTAATACTCTAGAAGAAATACATGTCACTTATATATAACATTGAAAGCACGCTATTTCTTTATGTCACGCATTGCTTAATGTAAAAAGTACTAAACACACGACCCATAATGTAATACACAAATGCTCACAATAACTTAAGATTTATGTCAATTTTATTCTTTCTTCTTACAACGTTTCCAGCTTACAAGCCACTATTCATCATCGATACTATAATTTGCGTCGAACCCAATAGAGCAGCTCAAAAACTTTATTATCAAAAAACTTTATTGAGCTAGATCAGCAGGCCAATTATGGATCTTTCATCGTATGACATGGTATAAATTTGAAAAAGAAGTCATGAAATGCTGCATTTCGTATTACCGATCTCCAATGATATCATCACTATGGTATAATTTGAATGATGTCATCCATAATGAACAAATAATCAAAAATCTGACCGGAAATCGTATTTTTCTTTTTGCACTATGATATCATTTGCAAACCGATAACAGGCCCTCTGTACTAGTCAAATAGACAACTATAAATACATATTTTTTAAAATATTAGTATAAAATTAAACAATATTTTTTATGATAACAACCACACGACACTGAGTTTTTTTATAGACCGTTTCACAGAACATTAACATAATTTATGTCATCGTTAACAAATATGACTCTAATTTAATTCAAATTTAAATTAATTTAACCTTTATACATAAATATCCGAAAAGCAGAAGTGTAACATTTCATGAATTGGCGCGTTGAAATATAGTGATTAAGATTTATTAAATGATTTATTATTATGTCAAATTATATAATGTTTATTATTGTTGATAATGTTCTGCAGTAGTCGTATAAGATATCCTTATTAAACGTATATGTTGTGAATGTAGCTTTGTCTCTTTTAGGTTTCGAATCTCCAAAGGAAGTCACTTCCTTGTCCGTCCATCGGTCTGTCTATCTGTGAAGACTGTTTTTCTCATATTAAATATGCGGTTCTATGGTCCCTTTCAGTTGTGAAACCAGCAAACTTGTAAATTAACGCAATCAAAAGATATGGCCGATTTTACAAGCAAAACAAAAGCTAAAGGATACTTTCCGTTGTCCTAGAATCATGAAATTTGGCAGGAAGCAATGTCGTTCAATAAAATCTGTGCGAGCATGGACATGTCGACCGACATATATCCATCGATAAAAGCATGTCCTTTACACTGCTTAAGAATATCTATCAAATCGATTTATGTCGAGCATTTCGAATGCAGTATATACACGACACTTGAAATATACACAAATCTTAAGTCCCTCCCAGTCTGGTTTCCGCCTCGGAACCCCGGGATATGTGCGTATCACTACTACTCTCTTAAGATGAAATCGGACGCTTGGAAGGCAACTAACCATCATACTGTTGATCGATTTTAATAATGCGCATGACTTCCCTCTTGTAGTCTTATTAAGTCTGCGAGCCACGCTTTGAAAAATTATTTCCATTAAAATACCCCTTTGAATTCTTGTCTTACTCATTATTAAATAATGTACTTTACTTTTATAAATATGTTTTTTAGGATTTCGTACCTTAAAAAGAAAAGGGGACCCTTATAGGATCACTGCTTTGTCCGTCTGTACGTCTGTACTCTCGGTGTGGGAGTCCAACATCCATTTAGCCGTTTTTTTATACACCGTGTTTGGTCAATACCCTATCTAGCCGAAACCCACCCATGTTTACATAGTCATATAAAAGTTATGGCGTCATTGAAAATTCGAAACTGTAAAATTATTTTTTAAATCCCCCATACAAATAGTTGGATCTGTGATAGAAAATGTATGGGGAAATTACAATTTCGAATTTTCAATGACGCCATGTCTTATATATGACAATGTTAGCGTAGGTAGGTTCAGCTTGATAAGTTTTTGACCAAACACCTTGCATATGTCTTGCGCGCCGCCTCAAAATTTTCTGTCCCACATTCATACTTGAATGGTAGAAAATGGCACGAAATCCGCCAATTCTACTATGTATGGGAGATGTATGTTTGTTTGGAGTAAATTTCGTTTTTGATTCAATCAAACACGTGGTTCAGAGTTCTTAAGATTCGCTAGGAAGGTACAATAGGTAAGTAGCGTGAAAAGTACCGAAACAAAGACGATTGAAAATATTAAAAGAAGGAAACATTTTTACTACGTAAAATAGTATTGAAATGTATTGTAACATCACTACTAATTCGTTTTTAGTGTATAAGTCCACGCTACCTAAAGGTGTTGAGAGCTCATTCGAAGCCAACAAAGTTACCGCTTGTGGTAGATTCCGCGCATTCGTGTTTCCTTTAAGCCAATATCAAATTTCAGGTAGGTATTGGAATACCTCCTTTTCTAAAATTTAACTAGGACTTGGGTGTATTATTAATCGTTAATTATATTACGTTTGGTTATATAATTTACATATTTGGTGGCAAAGTTGCAGCGATTGGTTCCCAGCATACCTAAGTCATGTTATGAAGGAGTCAATCCCTGTCATCTTTTAAAAACTAGCCCATCTTCATTTCCTCGAAATATAGTTGCTATCATTCTGGTATCATCACTTCATCATTGTATAATTTGGATGTTTCTTTTTTTTCCTATTATTGTTTTTTTAATAGTTTAATGGTATGTTAGTTGTCAGTACACTTTTGCACCTATCATTTTAATGTCAATCGGTTCATTTTACTTGGGTTGTTTGGTAGAGATCGCCTACGGAAATTGTTATTTTATAAAATAAAGAGTTATTGATTGATTGATTGAAGGAGAGAGAAGAGTAGCAGCAGTGTACGTTCGCTGCTACTACTAAGTAAGTACTAACATCATCCGGCCACGTCTGAAATTAAATGTTGACCTTAAATCCGAACATTTGTACTTGAATCCGAATGCAAGAACGGTCTTGAGCTGAATATTGCTCGCACTCCTAGGATGGCTCCGCCAAGTACTCGATGCTTTAGATAGATTGCAGTGGTGCGCAACACGCATCGTTGACAATATAGTGGTCACTAACAACCTTGCTGCAAGTGCGTCGCGATATGTTGCGTCATGAAACTCGCTCTATACCACAGCGAGTGCTCTAAACAGCTTTTTTCACTAATCGCACCTCTTAACATCACCTTCTTACTGTGACTAGCATCCTAACGCGAACTATGAAATTTGATAATCCATTTCTTGATAATCCATAACTCTGTCAGCACATGTATTCCCTTATTTCAACAACCCCGGGTCCTTTAAGAGAGGCCTTATGAAGCACCTCGCAGGTCGACATAGTAAGGGTGGCATGTGAATCGTGTATTCTCTCGCCAGCACTAGCTATCATCGCATTTGGGATCTACTTCTACCCACCACTAGGTGGAATGGAATCATTTGCTCGGCTCCATTGCAATGTCTTAATTTTATGTCTGAATTTGTCGCGATCACAAATCCAGATACAACAACAATGTCTGGATTTGTCGCGTCTTCGCTATCTACTGATTACTTTATGTACTTCTTATTAATAAAGAGGTGGAATACCTCTTAAATATGTATAGCGAAAAATAAATATGTATTCGAATAATTTCACCCAACAGTTGACTAGGTACAAATATCTCATTCGCTCACATACGGCGCCATCACGCGATTTTTAAAAAAGAGCCTCCATTCTATTCTTTTCACGGTCAGAGTCTGACTGTCAAACTACTCGATAAAGACTGTCAAGGCCGGACGGTTGCACTAGAATTCTTAATGACAGATAATCGGCATAAATTAATCGATATAACAATTCTTCCTGCATATCAAATCAAACAGCTCCGATTTATTTATCAGTACTGCACATTGCACATTTCGTTATTAATTGCACCCTTTCATCTTGATAACGTTTCAAGTGAAATATTAAGATAACGTTAACTTACTTATATGTAATTGATGGACTTTTCAGAGATTTTTATCCTCTCATTTCAAGTAGTCGTAGCTTCGATCCTTATAAGATTATCTTTATAAATTTAATATATCAGCCAATTCAGATTAGTTATTTCTACAGCATAATCTATATCTATTCGCCTATCTAATTCTGCATTTATTTCACCAATATTTACTTGCAGCAATGAAATCTTATAATGAGCAAATTGCAAGTGCGTTAGCATAACAGTGATAAGAGTGCGCAAACAAAAACAATCAGCTCAAGTATTGACTTTTTGATATTTTATAAGGGACAAATCAAGACGACTTCTGATAGTACAAATAGTTGCAAAATCTCACGATGACAAAACAAATGAAGAGCTCGGGTTCGCGGACGAAAGTGGTGCTGTCTCAGGTAAGTTCATACGAAAGAATTAAAAAAACAACTTAAAATTTACATGAATTATCTAACAACAAGTACCTAATTATAATTTAAGTAATTTTAACAATATAATTATAAAAAAAGAGCTCGTGTCACAGAAACTGATAAAAACAAAGTCTTTCTTAAACTAAAATACAGGAACCCAAACCTTATCCCGAATTTGTTTAGTAATTATTAAAAGATTTTTGATTTGAGATACAATCATACATTAGTGAGAAAAGACACATATTTTTATAATGGATAAAGCATCGGAGAGAGGGTCATTGCTTAAAAAAATATGTTATATGTAGGTATGCAAATTCGTTGGATGTAGGAATACTTAATGGTTAAACAAACTTACCTTTGTGATGTTTGACCATAATTATACGAGACGTTGCATCCGAAGAGATTTATATAACCAGGTAGTCCACTTTCCAATGTACCGGGCACCAAGCACAATTTTAGAGCGAAGACATAAAAATAAAAAGATAGGTAGGTAGTTTTAGTATTATTCACCCGCTTGCGCGACGTTACGTCGTTTGACTCATTCCTTTAGAGCAAAATTTCTCAAAAACATTGGGTATTTATTTGCAACACAGCAAATAATGGGTAGGGAGGGAGTATAAATCTCTTCGGATGCAACGTCTCGTATAATTATGGTCAAACATCACAAAGGTAAGTTTGTTTAACCATTAATTATACTACGACGTTGCATCCTCGAGATTTATATAACCAGGTAGGATGTTTAGAGTATTTTGAGAAATTTTTAATTAGAAGAGAAAAAAAAAGAAAGTTTGTCGTTAATTCGGTATAAGTTGACTTTTTTTTTTAATAATTTATAACAAAATCTAAATCAGAAAACTAAAGAGTTTTATTATGCATAAACGCACGATAGAATCTTGATAAGAATTTCCAAGGCACAGAAAATCATCTAAATAATTTATAATAGTAAACAGACTTCTAAGATGAGATAATATGGGTTTAAAACTCTTAGTGAAAATGTATGAAGCTGAAGCAAGTGCAAAGGGAAGACATTAAAATTCATAACTTATTTGCTTAAATTTAAATCTAAGATAATGTTTCGACGATTGATGCGTATAGTGACTAAAAATAGACATCTTATAAATCGATGAACGCCATATAACAGAATTTAGACATAAGCTTAATAGCCGTTCGAATGTCTTTCATTTTAAAAGGCAACTCTGAACAAATTCATTAAAAGGTTTGACATTGAGAATAAGTCTATTCTAACCATCAGTTTTACGGATTGTAACACAGTTTGTTCTTAAAATTTAATTAAACACAAATTTTGCAAAAAAAAATTTTCGTTTCACTGTTGTTTTTACATGAAAATCACAACTTTTTTTTTTACAATTATTTGTCAATTAGTTTCACAATGTCCATTTCAACGTCATTTTCGCACGTGAAAATTGCAAGTACCATCATTGTGCAATTTGTGCATAGACAATATTAAAGAAAATAAATTTCGGGTTTATCCTGGCATAGTCTACACAGATAGTTTTTTTTTTCAAATTCAAAATGATTAAATTTGACATTAAATCCGTTTGTGTTGATAACTTTTAGAGACGTTTAACAAAACATATTTTAAATTAATAGATCAAATTAAATGAAGACATTTAACACGAGACATATAAATTGATAGTTTATAACAAGAGTTTCGTCGAGTAGAGTTTTTAAAAGCTTTTATATTTTTGTTTATTGTTAATTAATTATGACCTTTTGTCTTTTTCAACCAAACATTTATTACTTTCACTTAGAACACTGATTATATATTATAGAACTTCAAAAAATTCATATGTTTACTGGTGACGGTGATAAGCGATAAGTCCGTCCTTAACACTTCTTGAATCACAATGAGAATTTCATAGGTTGTGTAACTGGTTGGGGTATTATGGGTGTGATTCCTTTACTAATACCTTGACCTTAGAAAAATCAATCCCTAGTTATAATCGAAGTACTCGTATATCATATTTTCTACTTTTTATTTCATTCAAGAAAAAATACGAAATAGTTTCGTTGGAATATATCATCCTTCGAGATTTTGTCTCCAGTTCGAGATCAAGGCTACACGCAATACATACTTAGCTATAAATAATAAGGATTCTCCGAATGATTCATCAATTTGTTATAATAATTTAAGTACTTGCGCTAATTACCAAGGTACCTTAGGTATTTCTAAATCACTTGAATTTTCTTTTTGATTTAGAACAGATAAATTTATTAACTATTTTGTTAGGTAGGGATTTTTCAAACACATTATATTGCCAAAATCCATCTTTTACATCCCCTATTTTATAAAAAAAATCCTGATAGCAACTTGGTGGATTAATGAACAATATTTACACAGTTCATGTTATAAATATTCTAGATTTTCACCATAGAAAGTTTCAGATCACTCCTTGGCAAATAACTCACAAAGGCTATTTTCTTTGAATTTATTAATGGTACTAGTTGTACACAAAATAGGTGCTCTCTCCTCCATATGTTATTTTTATAATCCAACAAATAACAAAATTTTACAATTTATTAAAAATTATGTTTGTAAAACCCAATGTGACAGCCCCTGACCATATGATCATAGGCATGTTACTATATACTTATTTAACCCAACACTGTACTATGAATCTCCAGGGCAGTTCCCATTAGGCTTGGCTGTCTGGTTTTTCAGTGGAGGAACTAAGAAACAACTAGTATAACAAGGAAGAATTCTGTGGAATTACATATCTAAAACATATAAAATCTAAGAAAATGGAGTACAGTGTCATTGACCCGTGATCGCAAGAATTCAAAGTCGAAGGTACGATCCACTAACCATCGTTACGGGGAAGGCTAATCTTAAAAAAAGAAACAAAACATTTTCATTTTGTGTATTCCATTACCCAGTTGTGTACCCAATTTTTAACTTTATTTGTTTGATACCGAGATTGATAAAAAAAATCCGAACCATTCTGCCCTTTGTATAGATTTCTGTATCTATTATAATATAGGTACCTGATTCTCTTTAATTTAACTTACAACTCTAAGGATATGATAGTATCTGACTATTATTATGATGGCTGGCTTGATTGTATTGTTCTCTTATGCTTATGCATAAGAGAACTGTATAAAACTTTTTATTTCAATAAATCAAGGATTAAAATTGTTTTCTTTTCCCAAATTTAAATTTACAACCAAATTTTGGCAATTAGCAAGTAAAGAGCATTACAGGTAGGAAATATTATGTTCGATATAAATTGATCTAATTCGTCATTGCATCATCTTACTGCTCTCATTTGGTATAACTTCTTAATTTCATAACATAATTCACAATATTTGACTGTGAAAAACGTGAACTTATAGGTAAACATCTTTGAGATTCGGTTTCTTAAAAAGAAATTTGTAATCCGTTTTACCCGTTACAACAAGAGAACTGGATCGATTGTATTTTTTTTTTCAGGTGTGAATAAAATATTTTCATTTACCAGAATAATTATTAAATGTTTCCTCTATTATGTTTTGATCGGCGCCTTTAGTCGAGACTTCGTTGTCTGATATGGATCTACTACAGGTGCTTTCCTCGCAGACTAATGGTACGAGTGACTCCTCGCCCAACCACGTCTCTGCGTGCGTGGCATTTGACGCAGTGGGACTTTCCAGTTTCCCTGCTGGCTGACTGAAGGCCTATTAGAAGAAGAAGTACTCGCGCAGCTGGAACTTTCTTGATTTGGAGTCCCGATATTTTGCCGACTTCGATGCTTAATTTTTTTTTTTGTTTTGTGAGATTCTCGCCAAGGAGAAATGAATCACTTCGTACACGTGCAATATCTTTTTAAACTTTTAATATAATGATTACATTATTAATTTCCTTCGATTAAGCGTGTTTTCATAATGAAGGTCCAATATAAGCTGATTTCTTTGAGTAACACAGCAATGATTTCGGGTTTCGCTTTGGGTGTTTTAACCAATTGAAAGTTTTCAGGTATGAAGATCTTGCCCTCTAACTCTTTCTTTTAATCCTTATTTATACCTCCGCACAATATATGACCCCAACGTTCAGAGATTTCATCCTGGATTTTTGTTCCGAAAAGCTAGTGTTTCCCTTTTGAGGTCCCTAAGACCTCTAAAATATTATCAAGTAAATTGGTTGCTGGAGGGTTAACATCATTTACAAGTACCTGAGAGCTAGTGAATGGTATGGGACACTCGGCTGGTGCTTCTGATGTCATCACCTGTACATTACTAGGTTATCCCTCATTACAAGTTTCAGTCACATGAACCACTGACTGAACATATGGGATGTATGTGAACACTCTAAAGCCAATTCATCCTCTCCATAGATTTTTTTTAATTTAACAAAATGTATGTACAATTATAAACATAAACACCAAACTACGAAGTAGTTGTCGGCGAGTAACATTAGTAATATTCTGCGAGGCGAGTCATATACTGCGAGGCTGCGAGGATACAGTCTGTGTACTAATATATATGACCAAAAAACATGACTACAATCGCATCGTAGTACTGTGCGCGACTATGTTCGCATCATAGTACAAAGGCACACTGTTCTATAAAAAATAAACAAATATAACATTCTGTTGAAAAAAAATAAGCTAGGTCATGATCACACCATGACAGGAAGTGCTGTGATCGAGACCGTAATCGCGTCACGGTACTAATAAATATGACTAAAAAAACATGACTACAATCGCATCGTAGTACTGTGCGTGACTATAATCGCATCATAGTTCCAAGGCACACTGTTCTATAAAATATAAAGAAATAATGACATTTTGTTCATAAAATAAGATAGGTCATGATCGCATCATGACAGGAAGTGCTGTGATCGAGACCGTAATCGCGTCACGGTTCTAATAAATATGTCCAAAAAACATGACAAAAATCGCATTGTAGTACTGTGTGTGACTATAATCGCATCATAGTTCCAAGGCACACTGTTCTATAAAATATAAAGAAATAATAACATTCTGTTGAAAAAATAAGCTAGGTCATTATCGCATCATGACACGAAGTGCTGTGATCGAGACCGTGATCGCGTCACGGTACCAATAAATCTGACCAAAAAACATGACTACAATCGCATCGTAGTACTGTGCGTGACTATAATCGCATCATAGTTCCAAGGCACACTGTTCTATAAATATAAAGAAATAATAACACTTAAACACGTGTACAAGGCGTGTTTCAAAGTGCCGATTCACGGTTCTTTAGTAATTATGAATTATTTCTTGAATAGACATTTATTTGGTACAAAAAATACAACACACAATGTAGCAAAAAAATATAAATTCAGATAGATTTTAGGCCAAATAGGCCCCGCATGCAGAGGCACAGAGTGCTTTGACGCTGGTATTCTGCGGATACCATTTTATTTAACACTGTATACAGAATATTCTCTAATTAAACACAGTAACGTTAGGCAATGCGCAAACAGCATGGCTCTTTTTATTGCTCAATAAATTTCAAAATGAAATTAATTAGTGAGCTAAATATGCTTTAAACGAACGAAATGCAAAGATGAGAACGTGTCGATAAATATTACAATATAATACACAATAAACACTTACTCGTATATACTTCCAGCACCATCAAAATGCTTGCAGCGGCGGCGGCGGTGACGTAAACGTTTCTCTAGTTTACGAATCTTTTCCTTAATATATTGCTTAGAATACTTACGTTTTCATTTACCCATATTGATATCTATAATAACTACATAACACACTAAAAATAACGTTATAAAATAATAAAACTTTGATCTTTAATATTTCGATGCTGTGATGCCCGCACAAAGAAAGCGAATGAGTCAAACGACGTAACGTCGCGCAAGCGGGTGAATAATACTAAAACTACCTACCTATCTTTTTATTTTTATGTCTTCGCTCTAAAATTGTGCTTGGTGCCCGGTACATTGGAAAGTGGACTACCTGGTTATATAAATCTCGAGGATGCAACGTCGTAGTATAATTATATGCATTTTTTAAATAAATGCACAAGTTGGGAACGTCCACTGTGGATCTTTTTATTTTTATGTCTTCGCTCTAAAATTGTGCTTGGTGCCCGGTACATTGGAAAGTGGACTACCTGGTTATATAAATCTCGAGGATGCAACGTCGTAGTATAATTATATGCATTTTTTAAATAAATGCACAAGTTGGGAACGTCCACTGTGATTCTTGTGGGGGTAGCAGATTCGCTGCGAAGCTCGCAAGAACCACATGTACTTAGGTGACTTTATCATCAGGTGGGCAGTATGCTAAATGTTTGCCAACTTAGATAAAAAAATGAGTACTATCGGCACCCCCTTCACTGAGCACTGACGATCTCACGCAGTCAGGAACACATCGTGACGTTATTTGACTACGGTCTTCTGCAAGAAGAGATGCTTCCCCAATCCAGAGCGACATTGACTTATGTATCTTTCACTCGCGATCATTTATTTTTGTGAGTGTGCGCTGCACTTTGCAGATGCCTTAATAAATTTAATCACCTCGATACTCCATAGTCCAGTAGCTAAGACCATCTCACCATTAATTACTCCGGCAGCACCCCGATTGTAAAAAAATCTACGGTGATTTTTTACTAGTATATTTCGAACTCCTTAGAGCTCCGGAAGGCACACAAAGCTGTCCAGTCTGCATGTTCAATTGTTAATTGTTCAATGATGTATTGCTGTTGACCGTAGATGACCGAAAGTTTTCTGTCGCGTTGATTAGTGTAGTTTATTATAAATATTTGGAATAACTAGGTCAAACATTGTTATTCAGGTTATATTTTATATTCGGGAAGTGAAGCGTCAGTTGGAGATCAAATTTAAATATAAAATGCAATGTTTCTAGAAATAACGTAGGTATGAAATGAAGTCTCCAAGTTAATAAGTAGTTTGAGAAACAAACTCCAGATCACTAAACAATTAGCCATCCCGAAGTCCCGATCAACTACGAATCCCCAAAAAGAAAGTAGGTGCAGTAGACGAGAAATAATGGACAACTGAGCTTTTAAAAAGTATCGGCCTGGAGACGTATCTTTTTAGGGTTCTGTACCCAAAGAGTAAAAATGGGACCTTATTTGACTCGCATTTGGCCGGTTTTTTAAAACCAGCCTGTTTCCAGGCAATTTCAGCATAATGCCGTAAACCGCCTTGTTCTTTTTCGCACTATGCCGCACGTTAATCTGAATTCATCGTGGATTGGTGGTCTATGAATGGCTTGCAATAGCTTGAAGGTTACATTCGGAAATCAACTCAACGAGTCACCGGTATTTACGGTTTTTTTTTTAAATTTGTATCTAATATTATATTCTGCACGGAACTAGTATGATTTTATAATATTTTTGATCATAAAAAGAATATAAAAACTAAGCAAAATTTACTCCAATCCGGTGTCAAAACAACAAGGTGACCAGCTCCTTGATTGTATAACAAAAATCTATCGAGATCGTTTTCAATTTTGATAGTCCAAGTGCATCCATTGCTATTTTTTATCAGACAGTCTACGCAGAGTCTTGTATTGACGCCACAATGTTTGGCAAATTCAAAGCGATCGTGAAAGATTTTCTCTAGACAATAGCCTATCCGGCCACGCATATCTTAAAGAAATGGAAACATAATGCCATCTACTGAAAGGTTACCCAACCAAGTGTTGTCGATAAATCAACTAACGCCGCCATCTCTTTGAAGCTTTTGGAAGTGACAAATAATTACAAACAATTTAATTACCGGAGGGAGACTCTGGACCAGGGTCGTCTGCTTGGGTACCTCCGTCTTACCTATTTCTGCCGCAAAGCAGCAGTGCTTGCATTGCTGTGTTCCGGTTTGAAAGGTAAGATAGGGCTGTTACATTACTGGGTACTGTGACTTCTTATGTCACAAGTCGGCAACGTGCACTGCATATATCTGCGAAGAAATTCCAAAGATGTATGTGAAGTCGACCAATCCGCACTGGACCAGCGTGGTTGATTGACTAAGGCTAAAACTCCCTAACTTAGGGTAGGCTTGCGCCCCTTGGTGGGGACGTATATGAGCTGTTATAGGTGTCATTTTCCTCTGGTTCGCCCTCGGAGAGCGCTATCTCTGTGAAAAGTTGTTAAAACCCTCTTTAAATTATATGACAGCTCTTTGTGATATAAACATTAACGAATCTTTTGTTTAACAACTCTATACTGAACTGACAAAGCTTTACGAAGCCGAAAATTAATCGATTATATCATTCCAAAGCTACACAGAGTGCATTATTATTTATTACCATTGATGTGTTACAGTTGCAAAAATAATAATCATCGTGTAACATAAGATACTTCATTGCAAGTAATCTATCAATGAGATAATATCAATACACCAATATCAATCATCATCATCAAAGCTGACAAGATAATACCAATTTAACAATTTACATAATCTATTTGTGTTGATTACATGCTTGATTTTAATCGAATCAGTTAGATTCTTTTATTGTCACTAGTGTTAACTATGGTCGGTTTTATATGTACTAAGCTATACAATTCTGTATTTTATTGATAATATTCTTTTTTATTAATTCGAATTTGTGTTTTGTTTTGAAATATCATTGTACTGTTATTTGTTACGGGAAATGGTGCTATTAATTTTACATTCCTTTGTCTTACTTATTTCCATCAATTAGAATATAATAACTGAATAGTCTTATTTATTGTTGTATTTTGTTGATTAACCATGAAAGAAAGAAGTTGAAAACTAAATTTAAAACATAGTAAACTATGATAAACATTTGTGTACCGTCACAAGTTTGACTTGGTTGATTTATAAACAAAACCTTTTTTTAATTCAAGTTTCTGTCAAGCCCCCTGACCATGATCGCTCAAAACAATATTAAAACCTCAAAAAGAACGAGATGGCGCTATACGCAGCAAGAGCGGTGTCTCTGTTTCAATATTGTTTTAACCTTGCTATAAGCGATCATGACCCCTGTTCGTCTCACGACGGCTTTCCCAATTCCCGAGCAGGTGTAGAGTCAACTTTTATTACCTCTTCTATTTGTTATGCGCATACGCTTTAATGACGTTTTGGGTCTGTGCACATACAACGATTAATTAATTGATGAATAGCATAGACATCATTCGTTTTTTCAAAACATGGTCTAAGCTTAGTCTTGGTTTGAAGCTGACACTGTTTCTATTTCCTCTTATTAACACAAGTGAAAGAGCTTCAAGTTTAAATCGAGAGTTAGTTTTTCGAATTTCATATGAACATTTATCTGACTCTCCTACGGTGAAGAAAACATCATGAGGCAACCTGCATACATCATCGAAGAAGTTCAAAGGTGTATGTACAGTCGACCAATCCGCATTGGGCCAGCATGGTTGACTAAGGCCTAAACACCCTAACTTTGGGTAGGCTCGAGCCCCTCGCGATGTTTCTAGAATTTTGTTTTTGAGTTTATTCGTGTGGTAACGGATCTGGAACGCATGTGTCGTCACACCCTTTCTTCCCGTGATCCCATGGATGTCAAGAGCCGACTTCGGAATTTATCTCAAGCTTACCTCTGGGAAGAGATGGGAAACTCAAAACAAAGGGGAACGCCCCCACTTAGACAGCGTGATGAAGTAGGCCGTAATTTTTCCTATCTAGGAGTAGAACCCATATTTGTGCCACTGCTGGACCCTGTGCCCTTTAGTGGGACATGAAACTGGACTGAAATGATGACAAGTCCTTAATGTTTGACGTCCATGACACCTGTAAAAGTCTAGATTGAATCAATATTTTAGATTTGATCGATACCTAATGAAGTACCAATTTATCTTAGCATAAAGGTAAGCGGTTACATTTCAACGTAAATAACACACTTTTATTTAAGAACTTTATTCAACAATATCTACTAGTATTTACCATTGAGAATAAAAACAATATAACATATCTACAGAGTGCGGTAAAGTCTCTTCTAAAAGTATTCTGCTTGTGAGTGTTATAAGCTCCGGAGTCCAGTTTCATAGTAAAATAAATTGAAGATAACGCACATTTTCGTCAAGAAAATATTCTTCGAAGCTATTCCAATGCGTGAAGCGACGCAACTTTATCTCCAAAAGCTATTAATAAAAACTGGTCAAGGCATTTTACGCATTAGCGTTATTAATGAGCTTTTAACTTAACTTGACCATGGAAATTTCTGTTACAGCTTTGTGGTGGTAGGAGGATATTTAGAAAATAAAATCATGGATATATTTAGCATCGATTTCTCATGTGCCCAATAAAGACTTGGAAACAAAGTCGAGAGGCTTTAATTTATTGCAAGATTCCACCAGAAGTCAAGAGACACCCACTGTTGGACAGTCCGCCCCCAGGGATCTCAAAACCAATCGGTCTTGCGCCTTCCACATCCAACGGCTTCCTGCGATCTTCACCAGATCGTCGCGTCGGTCCACCTTCTGGGGAGGGCCTCAAAACTCTGGGTCTCTCGGTATGTGGCCGCCACTCCAGGGTCTCCAGGACATTTTCGTCGCAACGGCTGTTAGTCCTGCGAGCGACGTGTCCTGCCCACTGCCACTTAAGGTTTGCGATTCTTTGGGCTATGTCGGTAACTCTAGTTCTTCTACGGATCTTATTTCTGCTGCGATCGCGTAGAGAAACCCCGAGCATAGCCCTCTCCATTGCTTTTTGAGTAACCTTGAGCCTTCGTATGAGACCCATAGTAAGCAGCCACAAGAAAGTTAAAACTAATAAAATATTGATAATAGATTTTAAAAAACTCAAGTCTTTAATCGTCCTAAAACGCATTTTTATTTGATCCATACGTTAATTTTCTTTGTGGTGGTGGTGGTGGTGTTTGTGACTTCATGTCTGACGAAGATGAGCTCCACGTTTTTCCATCTACCTATGGTTCTCTCTTCCCAGGCTCCGCAAGTTTATTTTGTCCTTTTTAAGACACATAATACCGTGGGATTATTATGAATTTTTAAATCTATAATCAATTTTGTAAAATTTTAGACCATGTTCACGGAGATTCACCTGCTTCAAGTATACACGATTATTTTTTTGACGAGAGTAAAATACCAGACGTAAATCTTATACTTATTATTATTGATTATTACTTATTATAATACTTAAACTTATTATTAATCACTTTATTTTGAATAAGTGAATTAATTTTAAGACATAATACTATTTCATTACACCAGTTGTGGTAACAAGTGTACTGTTCGCGTAAATCATTTTGGTCAAATGCGTTAAAATACTATATTACGTTAACCATTTCTTCTGCTTTCTAACAATACATATTATTATGTCTATTATTATGTCTAAATCTATGTTTATTATAACAATACTAATAATATGTATACTTATAAGGAAATATGCGCTAATACTTCTTCTTATTTGTAAAATTAATTAACATTTGTTACACTTTTTTACTTTAATCAGTCCTTCGGTAACATCTCTAAGTTCATCACCACCTTAACTCTAGGCCTAACTAAATATTTTCATACCGTACAAGAATAAACAAACATCAATATCACTAACAGTCTCAGTAAGATAGGTGTAAGTATATGAAACTTAAAACAATAATTTACATTTGTCTCTCTTTGTTTTTACTTTAAACAGTCTTACATAAACATCTTTAGATTCATCATTTACTAGATCAATACCTAAACTCTTAGCATAATATAATATTTACATTCACTACGAGAATACACAAACATCAACATTTTTAAAAGACTCAGTAGGATAGGTTTATATGAAGCAACTACTATTTGTTTTTACTTATTTTTTTTTTCTCCAACAATCTTCCATATGTACATCTTAAAATAACATTTGTAAGCGAGTGCTATAATTAAGATTGCGAGAGACTGGACTATTACTGCTGATATACGAGTACTTACGTCTTTTGTGATAATGCTCTACGAGTTTGGACAAAATAGAAAGATTATTAGATAAAAATCATGTTAACGAATTCAAATCGAAACTCTTAGCTTTAACTGTTAAGTAGTAGGTATATAGCAACAATAATTTATTAACTATATATATATTTAACTGTATTTTTTTGTGTATTAAAAATCGAAGCCCGAACCTTTCTCAATGTACCTACTGATCTTATATTACTCGTACATTGTATGTAAGTAGATACCTAGTTGCTTTTCGAATCTGTTCGACAAAGTCATGATATTATTAATAAAATTTTCAGGATTAAACCCGTCGACAATTCGGTCCAATTAATCAAATACTGTTTGATAGATTCATATTTACAAGATTGATTGACAGCGAATAGTTCTGTGTCCAGTTCTTATAGTTACAATTATGTCGAGTCGAGTAGGTCTTGAACTTTTGTGAGAAGCATCTTATTTTATTTTCGCGAGTTCAGAGTTAAACAAACGTTCAATGTTGTTGTTGGACGGTCGCAATCTAATAATAAAGTCATCCACACATTTTTGAAACAACTAAGTTTATTTTATTTTATTTATTAAGAACAACCAACAAGACATACACTGAGACATATACATGAAAGTCTTAATATTTATACGAGCATAAAGCTGAGCTGAGGGCATGCATTAACAAGGGTGGAGATACAATAATAGAACAACGCAGGACAACCAAAAGACGATTCAAGTTTTCCGTCTTTCTGGTGACAAATTTTGATGTTCAACTTGTGGAGGTTGCTGGAGAAGATATCAATTTCCTTCCCGGCAAAAAAAGTTATATTGATATTGTACCCTATATAACGTGAAGAACTTACGAGTGTTGGTTCTACATAGCTGAGGCAAAAGAGTTTACATCTGGATAGTCGTAGTAATTTTAAAAGTTTAATTCCTGAAATACCTGGAACATCGTTGGCGCTGTGGACTCGACACTGGCCTTCTAATCGGAAGGTCCGGGGTTCGGTCCTGTCATGTAACAATGTGTTTTTTGTTTTTTGAATTTTATATGTACATTTTTCCAACACTTCTACGGTGAAGGAAAACATCGTGAGGCAACCTGCATACATCTGCGAAGAAATTCAAAGGTGTATGTGAAGTCGATAAATCCGCACTGGGCCAGCGTGGTTGACTAAGGCCTAAATACCCTGTCTTAGAGTAGACCCAAGCCCCTCGGTGGGGACGTATATGTGCTGTGATGATGAACCGTCCTTGTGGTGTAAATAGGTAAGACAGCGTACAGTGTCTCCCTCTGGTAAATATTCTGAAACACCATATTAAATTTTATAGCAAACTTGAAACTTGTGTCACTGAACTGAAGCCGTATTTTGCGTCACTAATAAAAATTACGAAATATCAATATTCTGGCGTTCGACAAAGTATATTTTGTGAGTCATAAGGTTATCAATTTACAGCAGTTCGCGAAAATTTCATTATTTGCATTCGGCGGGGGCACCTTTATACAATTATATTGTTTATTATTATGACTGTGTTGAATTCAAAAGCGAGCATCTGCTTACACATTAAATATTTATGCCAAAGTAAATATTGAACAGTATAACAATACCTATGTCTATGTTTCCTTGCTTTATTTGTTTTATCAGCAATCAGTTCAAACACAAACTCAAAAATCTTTATTCAATATAGGTCTATTTACAGACACTTATTAACGTCAAAAAAAAAACATAAAAATCTTCAACCAAGAATCTAATTAACTAATTATTTAATCCTTGTACGACACATGTATGCAATGTAATTAGAAGTAAAATGAAAAAAAAAAGTTGATTCTACACCTGTTCAGAAATTGAGAGAGCCTTCTCGAGAAGAACAGGCAAGAAACTCGGAAGGTCTTGTATTTTTTTTGTATCCTCTTTTAAACTGCCTACATTACAAATATTATATTTCACAAACATTTTTATTTTAAGAAAATAATATAGAAATGCCTGTCGGAGTGAGTGGAACAGTTACTAAATGAATGACATTTATCCCATTATCACAAAGTGTTAATACACTTTTCATACCGCCTGCTCGACAATGTACAATTATAACCCTCTTAACTTCAACGTAAAGCAAGACATTATATCCCCGAGGATATAATGTTGTATGAAACTTCCAAGGGATTAAAGTGTTTTAAATTAGGAACATAAAATTCGAATGAAAATTTAGCGTAGATGCTAGCTTAGGAAGGCAAAGGTTCTACGCCCATACAGCAGTAGCGTACATCCACTAGAGACAAATAGACATTCTACCTGTGTATATAATGTTTTTATAAAATCTAAATACATAATTTCTTTACCAAAATTATAAAATATTTACCTAAATAATACTGCAAGCTAAAATAAACAATTACATTTCACTTTATTTTTTATTGATAATAGTAGATTATGCACCAAGGGATTAAAGCAGTGGCTAACGTCACGGGCGCCATATTGAACCCCGAGCGCAACGAGGGACTCTAGAGTTAACTCCCGAGCGTAGCGAGGGAGTTAAAATTTAGCGTCCTAAGTGAAGCGAGGAGCTCAAGTCGCCTAAGACGAAGACACTACTTTATTCCAGAGGTGAATACTCTACTTTTCATACCATCTGCGAGACAATAAAAACGCAGGGCTTTATAACAAATTACTTCGGTGGTAATTTTTATCATAAACACTGTCACATTATCATTATCACTATCACTATAACTATGGTTAAAATTATGATATTATGATGAAAACCATAAAATACAAAAAAAGTTATTCTCAAGCACGAATACGTCACGCAATAATTTTATCTTAAGTTAAGCTTAAAACCTATTAATAATAATATAGCAAGTCTGATCTTGTCTACCCATCGATTTACAATACTTAGGATACGATCAGCTGCTGGACCCCGTCAATGACCTTTAGTAGCACGCAGGACGAATGTTAATTTGTTAACAATAAAATGGTATCAAATCAAATAAATTGCTTATTTTTTTCCACTTCGTGATATATTTACTTTTATAACGCCAATTAATTACTATACACAACTGTCGAAATAAATCTCAAATAGTCGACAACCTATTGACCTCAAATAAAAAATAAATGCTGAAGCTGAAGCACCTGTTCATTTACTTACGTTTTTTAACTTTATCAATAAGACACTCAATAGACTTCTAAAAAGACTGTATTGATGCCACAAAACACATTTCACTAAGCACTTTATTAACGTAAGCAACAAGATATTACAATTTTAAAATACATAATAGATAGCGTTGGCGGCAAAGTTTAAGCTATGAAAACAATACAACGGAATACCGTTGGTGCCCATTATATGGAACAAATTGTAGAAACGTTCTTTATTTTTAAATATGCCGCGTAATTTTTCCAAATGAAAGAATTTAGTTCGCTGTGTATCCGCCGGCAGCGTTAGTGTTCTGCTTTTTATTCGTTTTTATCGATGGTGGCCATCAAAAGATGGCGCTTTTAGCACAAAAAGTATTTTACCAATAAAAAATAAAGTGAAATGTAATTGTTTATTTTAGCTTGCAGTATTATTTAGGTAAATATTTTATAATTTTGGTAAAGAAATTATGTATTGAGATTTTATAAAAACATTATTTACACAGGTAGAATGTCCAGGTAGAATGTCTCTAGTGGATGTAGGCTACTGCTGTATGGGCGTAGAACCTTTGCCTTCCTAACCTAACATCTACGCTAAATTTTCATACGCATTTTATGTTCCAAATTTAAAACACTTTAATCCCTTGGGAGTTTCATACAACATTATATCCCCGGGGATATAATGTCTTGCTTTACGTTGAAGTTAAGAGGGTTATAATTGTACATTGTCGAGCAGGTGGTGTGAAAAATATTTTTTATGCTAAAAGCGCCATCTTTTGACGGCCACCATTAACTATCGATAAAAACGAATAAAAAGCAGAACACTAACGCTGCCGGCGGATACACAGCGAACTAAATTCTTTCATTTGGCATATTTAAAAATAAAGAACGTTTCTACAATTTATTCCTTATTGTGCACCAACGGTATCCCGTTGTATTGTTTTTATAGCTTAAACTTTGCCGCCAACGCTATTATGTATTTCAAAATTGTAATATCTTGTTGCTTACATTGGTAAAGTGCTTAGTGAAATGTGTTTTGTGGCATCAATACAGTCTTTTTAGAAGTCTACTCAGTGTTTTATTGATAAAGTTAAAACACGTAAGTAAATGTCCAGGTGCTTCAGCTTCAGCACTTATTTTTTATTTGAGGTCAATAGGTTGTCGACTATTTGAGATTTATTTCGACAGTTGTGTATAGTAATTAATTGGCGTTATAAAAGTAAATATATCACGAAGTTGAAAAATATAAGCAATTTATTTGATTTGATACCATTTTATTGTTAACAAATTAACATTCGTCCTGCGTGCTACTAAAGGTCATTGACGGGGTCCAGCAGCTGATCTTATCGTATTGTAAATCGATGGGTAACTAAATTCATACTTGTTATATTATTATTAATCAGACTCTATGATTGTGCCCACCCCATACCCTTGTACTATCAAACTTTTTAAAGAATAGTTGCTGTTCTGTTACTGACACACTCGTAAATGAGGGTATTAGATTTCGTTATATACCTGCATATACGCCCCACATTTTGGTGGCCTGTGGGGGCAGGTATCAAGTCGACCAAATATCATTTAAATGGTGCAAGTGCTGTTACTTAACGTATGAAGAGCTGAATACCTACAAAGTTTATACAAATTGAAGCCATCCGTAATTCGCGACCATTCACCCCACTCTCTTCACCCCCAGAAGAAGACCTGATGCCCCTCACGCCTGGTCATTTATTGATAGAAACATCGTTTCTCATCAGAAGGCTACATGTCACTCAAAGGGAAATGGAGAGGGCTATGCTCGGGGTTTCTCTACGAGATCGCATCAGAAATGAAGAGATCCGTAGAAGAACTAGAGTCACCGACATAGCCCAAAGAATTGCAAACATACCTATATAATAATAAACCCAAACAAACAAATTAGCTCGCAGGACTGAGAGAGTGGGTGTGGCGGCCGAGTGGTGGGTGTGGCGGCCGAGTGGTGGCCGCGTACCGGGAGACGCAGTGTTGGTAGGCCCCCCACAAGGTGGACCGACAATCTGGTGAAGATCATGGGAAGCCGCTGGATAAGGGAGGCGCAGGTTTGGAGATCCCTGAGGGAGGCCTATGTCCAACAGTGGGCGTGTATTGGCTGAAATGATGATGATGATGAACATCGTTTATCTCTCTACCTACAAAGGACTTGTGAGATTATTCCACTCATCATTTAACACGACATCAAGGGATAGATCAAATACAACAGCATTTTTGGTCATGCTGGAACAAAATATGCAGTACCTATGTAACAATAACTCTGTGAACCCTTGAAGGAGCGTATGTTTATTTATAGGCTTACCAAAAAAGATGTTACAATTAAAAAAACAATTATTGATCAAATATTAGATTGCTTAAAAATTTATTCATTTAAAAATGTTTCTAACGTCAGTATTTACAAGTAATGAATATCGGCACAGACTAGGGGCACAGACACAAACGATATAATAGTACTCCGTACTAGGAAGCGCCGCAGGCGCCGGTGCACAGAGGTAAGCGAAAGAGTAAGAAATTAAATATTTGTTTTGATTTTTTTATTAATGTAGTAATTTATTGTGATAGTGTGAATGAATTTAATTTATTTAATATTAATGATTGATTTTACTATTTTATTATTATATAATTAATAAAGTTATTAATTGGAAAATGACAATGCAATTTTAAAATTGTGCTTTAAATGGGTCGTAAAATTAATTTTGTGTGATTTTGTATTGTGCCTGTAATAAATGGATTTATTATTACTGTCACCGTGGGACCAATTCTGAAATCGCGAACAAAATTGTCTCTTTTATACAAAACCTACTCAACGAAATGTATGGTAAATGGTAAAGGGGAAGGTGTCCCACCTTTTAGGTAGGGCACCAAACACAGCTGCGGGGCGGGAACTTCCATAACTTTGGTTTTAGTCCTATTTATTTTTTTTAAGCAACAAAGTTTACAAACAAGCTGACTGTTCATTGGTATACTATAGTCGCCTATAGTCCATGTAGTTATTGTAAGATTTGCATGTACAACCCCTAAAACCACGTTGCCAAATTGTGACATAAAATACCAAGTACTGTTAAGTTTTATCTTCATGGGATAAATAGTCCTGACCTGTCATTGATGTATGTCGCCATCGGATTATTAGGTCAATTTATTGTTACCATCGTGAATTATATTGATTTGAAAGCGCCTTTGAATTAGGCCAACCTTCCACTCATTGACCAGAAGGTTAACGGCAGTGTCTCACAGGTCCAGTATTGATATCAGCTTACAATACTTGTTTTGATGTCGGCTAGTTTTGACGAATCTAACAAGGAATTTACGGTGACATTACTGAATAAACTATAATGAACTGATATATTTAGAGGTTAAACATTTCACGGTAAAAAAATACAAAAATAAAGACCGACTTCAAAAACACTTAACATTACATTTCTATATTGAAATCGGTGCCAAACGATGATCTCCTAGAAAGACTTAAAATTAAGCATCGAATTCAATATAGAAATGTAATGTTGTCTGTATTCTTATATTATTTTTAACTTTTAAGTGTTTTTGAAGTCTTTTCATTTTTTGTAATTTTATTTCTATTTTTTTATATATATTAGAGTCATGTACTATAGGCGACTATAGCCACACACCATCAGCAGGCGTAGCACGGGCTGTCAAGACTGGACTCGAGTCACGCATTATCTCACAATTTCAGTGACATAATCTCTGTCTTAAAGAGTAGCACGGTGGCGCGTAATAAGTGTGACTGACGTGATACATTTTCTTGACGCTTGTCAAGGGACACGTGTAACTGAGTTTTATCACAAATTTTTTGGCGTGCCTGTGCGCCGACTGCTGTGATTTTAGCAAAGGATTTAATACTTTAGTAGCAGCAGTCGGAGAGCAAAAAAATTGTGATAAAACTCAGTCACACGTGTCCCTTGTCGAGCGTCAAGAATTTTTTATCACGTCAGTCCCACAAAATACGCGCCACCGTGCTACTTATTAAGAAATAGAGATTATGTCACTGAAATTGTGAGATAATGCGTGACTCGAGTCCAGTATTGACAGCCCGTGCTACGCCTGCAGGTGGGCAGCCTTCATGTTTGCCAACTTAGTTGTAGAAAAAATGACATAATAAGAACATATCACGCGTTACATAATTTTCTCCTTTTCTTTTCTATTTGTATTTTAGGCATTACCACAGATAATATAATAACACTATAACTGTATCCACGAACTACGTTTCGCCAGTAAAAATACTTATATCGGTATTAAAAAATGGGGGTTAGTGGTAGAAGATTGACATTTTAAGGTTTTTTGGATGCCAAAATAAAAAAAAATGTTCAAAATTACCCTTATCACCTAGGAATATAAAAAATAGCCTACGACCTATTCTCAGACCTACCAAATATACACAAAAAATGTCATAAAAATCGGTCAAGCCTTTTCGGAAGAGTTCAACAAAAAACGCTGTGACACGAGATTTCTACTTAGAGCATTCTCTAAGGTTTTATATTAGAAGAAATAAATTACGTAGCAATTGTTAGGATTACGTAGCGATTCTACTATTGGTATGCTCTCTCTCTGTACTATTGGTATATAAGTAATTGCCTTTTCTCGTGTCATCAGGTGATAGCATGCCTGGCGCTGGACTTTTTGCTGATTGGACTGGGCATGTCCATGAGCATTGTGACCATGGTGATACCAGTTGTCCTGGAGGCTCCTGAAGGCCTCTCCATCACCAAGGAGCAGGCGTCGTGGTTTGGTTAGTAAAATTTATTGAGTGTGGTGTTTATGGTACACAAAACAACAAGCCAGACTTCACATATTGACCTTTAGACCTATTTTATGTCGCTTGTAATAGCGGCGAATTTCGTATTGCAAATGTTGTGCTTGATTTGTTGCTGACTGTACTTAATGTAGGTGACTTTATTGAGCATGGTAAAAGATATGATAAAAAAGCAAGTTTTTAATTTTTTGTGACTGCATTTCGTTTCATATTTATTGAGCACGCTTTGTTTAGATATTTTATAAAAACAATACGTCGCATTTCGACCAAATCGAGAAACGCCATATTCGCTAATTACCTAACGTAACGTAACCTCACCACGCTCCTGTTTAAAAAGTAACCCGGTAGGTATAGGCTGTTATGTTTCAGACAGCAATTAATTTTTCTATGATAATAGCTGTGCCCGCGCACAACGTGTCGCATTAATAAACCTCAAAGCTCAAAAATTCGGAGGAGTTCGGTAACAAACACTGTGACACGAGAGTTTTATATATTAGACTAGCTGTGCCCGCGAACTACGTTTACCCACAAATTTTTGGAGAGGACCACCCTTATTACCTATACGGGTATAAAAAATAGCCAACGATCTATCTATAAATTAATATTAGAAATTAATTTTAAAAACAAGCTTTTATTTTAATGCTATAAAAAGAGGAAAAATATGAATCAAACGAGCCCAAACTGGATGGTGTTGTGTCGTTTTATTGCGGAACTCCTATGGCCATCTTCCAGCTCCAGCATCAGATCAGCTCCATGTCATCATAATATTGCATTGTCACGCGATATTTTATTTATTTTATTTTATTTGGAAAACAAACAGCTATATAATATGATATGAGAACAGGAGTGTGTAAACACTTAGCCTAGGAGTTTCCATTGATAAATATACCTATACATATTATTATGTACCTATGCAAAATTTCAGCTCAAACTGAAACCGGGAAGTGGGTTAAAAACTTGCAAGATTTCATTACAGACACTAGGACAGGTGAAAGTAAATAAAAGCTTGTAAAATAAATAAAAGATTGTAAAATAAATAAAAGATTGTAAAAGTTTCATGAAAATCGGTCGGAAGAGTTCGATAACACACACTGTGACACGAGAATTTTATATATTAAGATTAGGATCAAGGTAATAATAAATTATATCGTGCGTTACTTTAACATGCTTCCATAAGCCAGTTTCACTAAAAATGGAGCAAGTACAAAGTTCACTAGATCGGCTAACGTAAGCAATGTAGGTATTCAATTGCGGTTTCACGTTGATTAAGTCACTCATAACCATCGCTTCCAGATATAAGCGAAGCTCATTTTAAACAGAGTAAAATATGAAACTTACGTACATACAGGGTATAAGTGACGGTGTCCCTTTTCTTTTAACGATGAGTTCAGACCATGAAAAATCACTAAAATTTTCTATAAATTTTCCGTCTTTTTTTTTCAAAATTTTGTGGTGTAATATAATTAAGTTAACGTTTACAAATCATATTCTGTCAAAAAACCATAATAAATATACCAAAAAATTAACTCCGCAATGTTTTAATCGTATAACATTCGCATCATACTGCGCGCGGAATCAGCTGTTTGGGTCATTGAACGTCAACGCACCGCGGGTGTGAGCGGAACAAAAATGATGCCGGCGCGCCATACATTGCGTAACATGAATAAATGAAAAATAAAATGAAAATTAAACATTAAAACTCCTTTTTTTTCGCTTTAAAAACTTTTCCGGGAAAAATAAACATCGGTAAACAAATATTAGCATTGGTCTGAACTTACTGTTAAAAGAAAAGGGACACCGTCACTTATACCCGGGATATTGTATATTACATAAATCCCCTTTTTTTATCGGTGGGAAATGCGTGACCGGACCGTTCAGCCGTGGTTTGACGGCGAGCATGCGTGGAGCCCAACCAGCAGAGTGAGCAGAGTGCCAGGCACACCCCCTAACCCCCCCGTTTTCTCCCTGCCCATTAGGGCGCGTGTGGTAGGGTCCACAATGCGATCCCACTACTCACGCGTCCGGGTCCGGGCTAGCCCGACCGACGGGTCGGGAAATCGCCAGGAGGGGATTGCACATGAACACCAGGGCAATCCCCAGATTACATACATCCCCTACTAATATTATAAGTACGAAAGTAACTCTGTCTGTCTGTTGTGCTTTCGTGCGTTTGTTCATTTCGTTTGTTTCTGTTATAACTAAGCTTAAGGACATTGCTTTTATCTCAAATTTTAATCAAAATCAAAATGTTGTTTATTCAAATAATGAATATTTTGATTGACGATTCACTTGTATATCACAGATTATAGTAAACGGTTTGTTACATACATACCCTATGAAGTTGTAGCCCTTTCTATTCTAATACAATAGTCGTATAAAAGTTATGGAGTTATTAAAAATTCAAAACTAATTTTAAAATCCGTCGTACAAATAATAAAAAAATGTATGTGGGTGAGAAAATTAATTTACAATTTCGAATATTGAATGACGCCATAACTTTTTTTATGTCTACGATAACACGGGTCGATTTCGGCTTGATACTACGATATACCAAACACATTGTATACTAATAAAAAAATAAAAAGGAGGTGGGCACCTCCATGTTAATTTCAACGAAAAATGTTTATGTCAAAACGTAATTCTTTACTTTAAACGTATTAAGGTTCTTAACTTTAAATGTTGTGTTTGGATTCTAAAATAATCTTAGTGGCTTCTGTGATAAAATGACTGTTAAGTTGTGAGAAAAAAAATATATATATTTCATAAACGAAAACAAATTACATTAAACGAAAACAGCACAAATTACATTATATTGGACATATTCAAACTTTTCGACACCGACTCCATGATAGCAGCAAATAAAAATTTCGTCACACTGGAAGACAATCATTAGGTTAAAATCAAGCGCCGCCGATATCGCATTACTTCCGCCTTAGAAACCTTATGTCTAGTGCGCTGCGCCGGTTTAGGGTGCTACCTATCCGCTTTCAGCAAGATTGACATACGTCTCGCGTCGACGATTTTATAATCACCAAGCAGCTTTGGTTTGATCTTATTATTATTGACTTGCTGTGCCCGCGAACTAATGTTTCGCCTTAAAAGTTTAAAGAAAAAACTGTAAATCTACTTTCCCACGGGAACTACTTACTTTTTCGGGATAACAAGTAGCCTATAATATATTAATCCCTGTCGTAATCCGTCTAATTACAAAATTTCATCCAAATCCATTCAGTAGTTTTTGCGTGAAAGAGTAACAAACATACATACATCCAACCCTACTCACAAAGTTTCGCGCTTATAATATTAGTAAGGATTAGAGACTTAAATACTTTAACATAACCCAGACCTTAACCCATTCGTTGTGTGGCCGGCACAACACTATTTCTTCTTCCAATAGTTTATCATACGTCATCGAACGTTGGTGGCGCTGTGGACCCTGCACTGGCCTTCTTATTGGGAGGTCTGGGGTTCAATCCTGCCATGTACCAATGTATTTTTTTCGATTTTCCAATTTCATATTATGTACATTTGTCCGACGCACCTACGGTGAAGGAAAACATCGGGAGACAACCTGCATACACCTGCGAAGAAATTCAAAGGTGTATGTGAAGTCGACCAATTTGCACTGGGCCAGCGTGGTTAACTATATGAGGGGCTGGGGACGTATATGAGGTTTAATGATGATGAGTCATCACAGAACTGACATTCCTGCATACGTATCCTTCTTCATGCAATCCATCCATTCCTTGTTATGTCATCCTCTACCGCTATGTCTGTCCACATGTCTATAACTGTTTTGGTAATGTGACTCTCGTCCATCCTCATATGCCCATACCATGCTGACCCTTATCTTTTCTGTCTCTGATGCTACTTGCAAACTTCTATACTGACTGAAGTATCACCGTAAAGCCCAAATTACTGAAAGTAGAAGCATAATTGGCTTATGCAGGCATCCATTAAAGAAGGTTTTTCAAAATTCTCACAGGAATCTGAAAAATCCTCATCCAAAAATATAAGCGAAACGTAGTTCGCGGCCACAGCTAGTCCTATTATACGAGTATATTCGTTTTAAATCCTATCCATACTAAAACACCTATAGGTGTTACATTGTCTCTACCTTTAACTGTTTTAGTAACAAAGCATTAATAATAAGATCAGACCATGCAACTACTTTGTGAAAGTAATTACTAATTATCATGACAGTACAAAGATCGCCTAGATCAGCTTTTTATGGAGGTGAATTCCATTTTTGCGTTAAGCCGTACTGTACTGCAGCGTACTGTATGCGTGCTTGGGGATGTATAAGATGGGCTCGCCTTATGCCAGCAAACACAGACGGTAGCAATTATTCAAAGTTCCCATGATCTTATCAAGCTGCAACAAGACCTGTTTTATCTAATGATGTGTATGCTCAGTGGTAGGCTGTAGGCATTGCTGTAGTTAAGTTGGTAGGCAGTGTTTGGTATTCTGCCGCTTAACAACTACGGACTCACGGAGACTCTTACAACCAATAAGTTCCTTTACACGCGTTTGGTACACGAACGAAACGGTGTGTGATCTGTCCACAGAAGTGTCTGTAACCCATCAGCTGTATCATCACTGCAGGATAGTCTGCAGACGGGACAAGCTTAATTCACCAGTCCAAGTGGGATAAGACCATGTAGTATGAGTAGGTCTTCCAACGAGGGCCAATGATTTATATGTATTCCTAGAGGTTCTTGACAAGGGCATTATGTTTTCTTTGAAGTCTTTGATGTTGGTGACTGACATTTTTAAATGCTCTTGGCTAACATAATAATGATTGATACCTAGTCTTTGTAATGATCAAAGAGGCCGGTAGGCTTACTCTTGACACCCATATTTAAATTTGTGAAACATCAACGCCATATTGGATCTATTCCATATTCGCGGATCTTGGAGAAATTCTGTAACTCTAAAATTCTACAGTCTGAGTAAATCTGCAGTCGGTCACAACGCAAAAGCGGTAATATTTTATAGTATCCATAATACTAAGCTCCATGCCTAAAAGACTAGTGTTCACATTATGACTGCATTAAATCTTCCTTTTTTTATATTTCAGGCTCTATGGCGTTCCTGTTCCAGCCAATAGGCAGCATATTCTCCGGGCCTCTCCTCGATTATTTCGGTCGAAAAAAGGCCTTGTTCATAGTAAACATTCCTCACGTGATAGCGTGGATTATGATCTACCATGCATGGGATGTACCGACACTGTTCATTGGGAATGCTATACTGGGCTTCGGAACAGGGGTGATGGAGGCACCGTCCATCACTTACGTCGGTGAAGTCAGGTAGTTTGTTTACTGAAGCTTACGACAGTATGTTTTATATCATTTGGCAAAAGTAGATATAAGGGATCCTGGACAATAGTGGCTGGTGGTGCTCCCTGCAAACCAATAAATGAGGCTCTGACATCCTTACCAACCCACACTGAGGTGTCGTGTTGAAAAACGGCCCATTCACTACCAATGCCGTCTATCGTATTTATAATCTTAAGAAACAGTTGTTGTGGAATATTGCCAGTAAAATAAAGCCAGGCACTCTTTATGCATTTATTGTTTGTAAAGCAGACTGCCCACCTGATGGTATGCGGCTACATACAGTCGCCTACAGTTTGTGTGGTTCCTGTAAGAATTACAAATTTACATCCCCTACAAGGACGCCGATGTACGTAGCCAATTTGTCACATAAGATGTCAAGTCACAATTCCCAGTTATTTCACTGCCTATCATGCCCTTCAAGCTGGAACTTCCCAAATTCCAAATTCAACTTACAAATTTAAAAGTATATAGTTGAGTAGTAGGAAAAAAATGTGCTAAATTGCTTCAGGCTCATGCAGTCAAAATCTACCATTGAAATCAACAATTTATCCTCTTCCATTATATACCTTATACCTTTCCATCTAATATAAGTTGCTTCAATCTGCACATTATATATTTTTTTATATAAAATATCTGATTGTTTTTCCAGTGACCCGTCAATACGTGGGACCCTGACGACACTAACTAACAGTTTCACGTCAATGGGCATATTCATGGCCTACTTCTTGGGCTCCATGCTGCCTTGGAGACAGGCTGCCCTGGCTGCGCTCTCCATACCGCTGGCTACCATGTTTATGGTTTTGTTTGTGAGTGAATCTCTATTATTATTTCGTTTGGATTATATACCGGATGTAACTGAACACCCCAATAACATTTAAGGGGCATATAAGTTAGATACTAAATGGACCTTCGGTGCTTGTCTGAGACCTGGAACCCTAATACTTTCAGAGTAAGTTTTTTGATTTTAAACTGAAAGCAAAAACTTTCAAGTGACAACCATAATCAGCTCTTATGAGGGCATTATCATTGTCATATATCAATATAACAATGTATTAATGTCAATCAAATTTCAAGGAAGCCATTATAATATGCAACATATTTTCATAATTCATATCAAGTTATCGTTTTATCGTATCGTGTTTCGGTGTTCATGTTACGGGGGCTGTACCGAATTTCAGGTTTCTAGCTCTAGTAAGTTCGGCTCTACATTGATACCTCAGTTAATCAATCAGTCAACCTAAGCCTTTCATAAATATAGATAGATTATATTAAATAACGTAAAAATCATTATGTAACGTTTAAAATAAAAATAGAGATTGATTCGTATTACAATAGGAATGTAAAGTGTGTTATTACATTACAGTAACACACAATAGTAGCTTTCAAATTGACGTTCGGCAAAATTACTGATTCATTTATTACAGACCTATCGCCTAGCTCCACTGGTTTTTTTCATAAATAAGTAGGTAATACGAGATCTCCGAACATAATGAATGTCCACTGTGCTCCAAGCACGAATCATTATAGTTATGATTATCGTAATCGTATTATTTGTATGAAAACTGTAGCAGCGCCGCTACGGTCGTTTAAGGAACTTAATGGTGTCGTAATGGTATAGTTAACGAGAGCTAAAGTATGAGAATCGTCAGCATGAACTCACTTTTGACATATCGTATCGTTTTATTCGACAGCTAGCTATCGTAATATCTCTCACCGAGTATTTTACAGTGAGAGAACTATCGTTACTTTACGAGCTCACGATAGACTTACGATAGTGTTTCTAGCTGTCCATTTAATATCTCATAGTAAGTAAATACGATTACTATAATCTAACGAAAGTGGTTCGTGCTAAATAGTTGTTTTTTACATATTGATACCCATAAAAACCGATATTTTGAGTGACAACAATATATTTTATTATGTCAAGATACAAAAACGTACGGACGATTTTATAATACAATCACGTAATAGTAAAGACAGCGACATTCTGTCAGCGTGTATATGAGCTGCACATTCTTCTTCTTCAATCTACGAGCAGCCCAACAAGCGATACGCAGAAGAGTAGTCCAATACTAAAGTATTTATATACATGTGTAATGTAAGTGAAATAACGAACTGATACATCGCTAAACCATCTCAAAACCTACCACCATCATCATTTCATCCAAGAGACGCCCACTGTTGGAAATAGGCCTCCCCTAAGGATCTTAAAATCAATCATTCCTGCGCTTCTCGCTCTAGTGCCCTTCACCGGATAGTCGATCGAACCATAGTCATTTCAAAATAACATCAGAAAATTGGGATGATGACTGAATTCAATTTTTTACGTCTCGTCATTAAATATTAAAATACAGTGGAAAAAGATGTAGTCCTGTGAAATTAGAATTAAAATCGGCTTAGAAATACATTAGATACAAGCATTTTAAGTTGTTAATTTGAAGGCGATTAGATAGAGAGATCCGACATTAACCGCGACGTCATTGTCGAGTACGGCCATATAAACTCCTTGTAAATTGCCGTTTTGCTAGAAAGAGATGGAGAAAAATCTTTAATACCTAATATCTTGGTTGTTTTTATAGTTATACAAAAACCGATTTTTTCTTACTGTTTATTATATGTATGAGCGTCTATTAAAGCAAACAAATTTTTTTTGTCATCTAGCCTATTCTGAACTGCAGGTGCCGGAAACACCAGTATGGCTGCTCTCCAAAGGCCGCCAGAAAGAGGCGCTCCGATCGCTCTGTCGGCTTAGAGGATGGGCGAACCCCGAAGATGTGAAGGAGGAGTTCGACCAGCTCGTCAATTACAACGAAGTGGTCCACCAGTGCGTGATATGCGTTAGAGAAGGAAAGTCTGACAGTAGACCTTGCGAGCACGACAACTGGAACATAGTGACGAGGTCCCTCCAAAACTTGAGGCACGTGTTCTTCGTGAGGGAAACCCTCAGGCCTTTCATTCTTGTCATTGCGTACTTCTTCTTCCACACGATGAGCGGGCTGATACCAATTAGGTCCAATATGGTGAACCTTTGTGGAGCCTTAGGGATGAAATATGACTCCAAAGCCATTGTGGTAAGTGATGCTAGTGTTTCATACCAGTACTCAATTGGATAGTTTCGATGAACAAAATTTTCTTAAAATGATTCAACTTCTGTTTATGCAGGGTTTCTTTTTTCTACCCAGGGTTATTTAAAGGACATAAAGGATAAGGACACAGTAGTAGAATGATATAGACATTAATAAAAAATAGCTTACCTATTAAATTTTATATAAATTTTCTAAAATATCCAAAAATTACTGCACTAGTTTAGTGCAGTATTAGTTTCTTTTTGTAAAATAATAGATGTGTCCTGAAGAGTCCCTTATATTATCCGGGGTGATAAAAAAAGTAACCGTGTTTAAATCGAACATTATAAATTTAACATATTTAAAACACATTCAGATATTTTAAATGACTTGGATGGATAGAGAGTGGTAAATACACCACTCTCTATCCATCCAAGTCATACTGGTTTCATACATGTATAGTGACAGAAGAAAAAACTCGGGTCTAACAGCAGTAGGTACGAGATAGACAAGGAAAGTGACTCTGTTTTAAATACAGGAAAACTTTCTCACTCAAAATGGGATTTCCAACGAGCTATGATTGTATATCAGTAATAATATATTCATCGTCATTGCAGTCAAAAGATGCCTACTGTTGGACATAGGCATTCCTCAAGGAATTCTAATTGCATCTTCTTCCATCCACCTAATGGCTTCCCGCCATAATTTTTTTATCATTTATTTTTTGTATGCCTATGTTATCTAGTACACTCAGGCACTCAGTGTACTAGATTATTAGAAGCTTAGTATCTGAATTTTAGAAAAGAACCGCATTGATTTGTATGTTTCTGATATAACTATCTTTCATCATTTTGCATCGACTTAAATATAGGAATGTTATATTATATGTATTCTTATATTATTTTTAAATTTTAGGTGTTTTTGAAGTCGGTTTTTATTTTTTGTAAAACATCTTTTATTTTTATATGTTTAGTGAATTTAATGCCAGATCACCGAAGTATTTTGAAAGGATTCGACAAAGGGTCAATACGTGCCTATTATTTAAAAAACAAACTTTCGAATCCTTCCATCATCAGCTCGTTTCATGACTACTAGACGCAAATACCTGAATAGTTTTAGAAAAAACACGAAACACGCTGGACGTTTAAAAAATTGGTGGAATTCTTCCTTAAACCAAATTAGAAGACAAAACAAAATCTTTTACTTTCTAACGTCTAATTGTCTTCCAGGTGGTTGTCGGAGCCCTATTCATAGTGATGAACCTGATCACGGCTGTGATCGTGAAAGCTATCGGCAAACGCAAGCTGGTCGTGGGTTCGATGCTCGCCACCACCCTCTGCAGCGTCAGCATCAGCGTGTACTCCGCCCTATACATACCAGCGCATGTGTTCTCCTACGATCCCTCTACCTTCCCTGAGCCCACAGACTTCATGCCTATTGTTCTGTTCTTCTTACTCGTCTGCTTCACCAGCTTGGGCATACCCTGGGTGCTGCTCTCCGAAGTTTTCCCATTCAGGTACGTGTAACTTTTGTCTATCTAACTTATAACTAACTTTTTTATTATAAAAAAATTACTGCGGATTATTTTCGAATATATTTGCTTTTTCTTTTATTTTATTGCATATGTAGCAAATTTATAACTCTATGGTCGCGCTCGCTCCTGCGAGTACGAAACCGGCGCGCCACGCGTGCGCCGCCTATCTATATAAATAAAAATGGATCTTCGAAATGTATGTACGCCCATAACTTTCGAACGACTGCACCAAATTGGATGATTCTTGGTTTTATGTATTCGTTATTCTTAGGACATGGTTTGTGTAATATAAAAATTACAATAATTTAAACAAACATTTTAGTAATTTATTTATTTAACAATTTATGCGCGCAGAAATTAACATATATATAAACAACACAGAAGAAAAGATGTACAAAGGTACTGCTTATTTCAAACATGAAATTTCTTCCAGCAGTAATTTAGTTAAAAAACATGGCGATACAAAGTACGCCGGGTCAGCTAGTAAGTGATAAAGACGATAGAGCTAAGTAAATTTAAAAAGCGGCGTAGTTGTAAAATTATTATATTTCTGAATAAAATCAGACCTCATATTTTTCAATAATACATTAAAGTTTAACACAGGCGCCGATGCTTTTTAGGTTTAGCTAACGTGATGATCAAAGATACAATGAATTTCATTTGAATGCCTAAATTACTGAAGAGCTGAATATTAATTAGATCCTTGATTAATTTTAGTTCTAAAGTCTAGAAATTTAGACGCTTTACTTAAATATAATTGTGAATTATGTTTTATGCCAATTAGTTAGAAATAGGTCCATTTAGGTTTTGTCCTTTCTTTGGGCACCTTGCAGGAGAGAGGGCGCTGGTGCACTAAGATACAGGTTTCTGCCAAGTTTAGATACCAGTCTATTTTGATCCTAAATGTAAATTGATCCTGCTTAAAATTGTATTGAAAAATAAAAACTTGTTATTATTAAATAATCTTAACTTATATTCAGAACACAACAACAGTCCTATCCTTGTTATTTTAGCAACAGTCTCGATTAAGTTATTAACTAGTTGAACTAAAACAAAATTTACATAAATTAATATTTTTTTTTGTTATTTTTAGGAGTCGAGGTGTCGCCACTAGTTTATCAGCTGCATTCGCCTACATAGTATTCTTCCTATCATCCAAAACTAACTACAACATCGAAGCCAGTTTTCACTTGAGCGGAACCTTCGCCTTCTATGCCTCTATTGGCTTCATCGGGACAATATACCTATACTTCTTCCTACCAGAGACCGAGAAGAAAACCTTACAAGAAATAGAAACATTCTACAAAGGAAACACCAGGATCTTCGCTGACGATTTCTTCATAAACTCCTTTCGCAAGAAGAACAGTATCGATGTCAAAGAACGGGAATTCGTGCTAGTCAAATAAATTTTGTAGGTTCATTTTAATATACAAACTGATATTTGAAGAGATGTCTAAATGTGCAGGCGTGACAGTTACTTGAAGCAACGTTTCCGAGGATTGTCGGTTCACATCTGATGGCAATTTTTTTTGTGCCAGATCGTAAGTTATCCAATTAAAGTGAACAGCCATCAATGTTGTGACAATAGAGGCTACTACAGCAAGTGATTTTTCTAGAGGTGCTAGTCGAGCATTAGTCTTAATGTCAAAGGAGTTTGTTTTGGAATCAAATGTGACAATGATGCAAACCCACGATAGGTAATAGTTTAAAATTAGTTATTATTGTGATTGTTAGCTCGTAAATTTCATTTTCCCGATTTAGTTTTTTAAGCACTCCAATTGAGTGTCGTAGCCGTAGTCATCCCCCTAGGTTGTAGCTGAAAACCAGCGATTTGCTCAACGAGCGAATATGACGCTGAGCTATGGCCTTTTTGTGCTGCTGCAGCACACATACATAATAATATATTTTTTGTGTGGCGGACAGATCTGCATTACTGTCATCACTTTGATTAGTAGTTTTTTTTATTATTTTTATTTATTAAGGTTTTTTGTCCTTCTTGTCTCTGCTTTTTGCCATATTTATTATGTATGTGTGTCTGTAGACCAAATAAAGTTATCTATCTATCTTATTTATTATCGTGGGCTTACATCATTTTATATGTATACAAATAGAATAAGGTACATATATAATATAGCAATTTTTTATTACACATACTCTCACGATAATAGCCCAAAATTTGTCAATATTTTGAATTTGCCCAAAGTTCGGTTAAACGCCAAAACGCGACGTTATTTTGGCAAGTGTGTTCCTACAACAACTGTGTTGCTCATGCCGAAGTTGTAGTGTGTTTAGATACTTATTCGCTTGAGTTAGATTGTAATCATAATTATGCATCACGCTTCTTGTTCAAGTTTCTCTTTGTTGTTATATTGAAATTATTTTACCAGAGGGAGACTCTGTACCAGAGTCGTCTGCATGTGTACCTCTGTCTTACCTATTTCTGCCGCCAAGCGGCAGTGCTTGCATCGCTGTGTTCCGGTTTGAAGGGTAAGATATGGCAGTGAAATTACTGAGTGGGTACCGTGACTTTACATCTTATGTCTCAAGTTGGCAACGTTGGTTCTTGTGGGGGTTGCAGTTTTGCTGCGAGTCTCACAAGAACCACAGGTGACTGTTACTACTTACAATCAGGTGGGCAGTATGTTTGTTTGCTAACTTTGTTGTAGAAAAAATCTCTACATTGCCAGCCAGAGCACGGGCTGCCAAGAAATTTGTGATAAGACTCAGTGACGCGTATCCCTCGAGGAGCGTCAAGAAATTTTATCATGTCAGTCACACTAAGGCTGCGTTCCGAAAATCAATAAGAGTCACTATTAGCGCGCTCAAACGCGTCCCGAGATGTTGTGAGCGCGCTAATGTTAGTCAGCATGAAAAGCCACATGACGTCATCGTTAACGTCATATAGAATTTACAGCGCTAATACTCTGGAGTGAAATCACTTTATGCGAACTGTCAGTCTGACGTTCGATAATTGTGTTTTCGGTCCAAAACGAGTGTACATACCTGTTCTTCCGGACCGTAATCGTAAGCATGCTGATAGCATTTTCAGTGTTTTCTTTAATTTGGACAAGGCGATTATAATCGTTAGTACTGTGAACGCTGTTATCGGACCGCAGCCTCAATACGCGCCGCCGTGCTACTCTATAGGACATAGATATTATGTCACTGAAATTGTGAGATAATGCGTGACTCAAGTCGCGTCTTGGCAGCCCGTGTTACGCCTGCTGGAGCTCTGGCGAACTCACTCACGCAGAAACGCATCAAGCTAGACATTATTTTACCTCAGCCTTCTTCGAGCTGAAAGTACAGCCCCCCCCCTAGACAAGATGCCTTTAGATAATCGTTATCGCCAAATGAACAATGTATGAGATTGGGCAGTTGCGCAATGTATGAGATTAATTCGTGATGTCAAATCATTCCTATACATTTATTCTTTTACAACAGCGTTATCGTTTTTGTATTGTTTCTTTTGCTATCCCTCTCCAATGCATCTGTTCGTTAGACGGGTAAACAATGTGCCTTACTTCACCTATAATAACTTTGTTATGGTTTGTTATTCTGTTTATGTTTGGTGATATGGATATGTGCAGCATTCAACAAGCAACGAATGCTCGCAACAGTTTATGAACGATCTCTTTTATTGGGTTGTATTATTTTTTTTAAAGAAGGCCTAGTAAATGACCCCATTCCACTTGGTGGTAAGTGAAAATAAAGTCCAAATGCGGAGATGACTAGTGCGGGAGAGAGAATACACGCTGCACTAGCCGGCAAGGTGAGGGTTCACCTTGCCGACCTGCAAGGTGCTTTTTCACGCCTCTTTTCAAGGGAGCGGGATTGTAAGAAGGAGCAGACAAATGTGCTGTCCCGCAATCAGGCGTAGTGTACATGCAATATGGACATTCGGTGTATGTTACAATTTTGCATATTAGTATTAATGTGTTTTTATTTTAAGGTTGTATGATATGTATAAAATATGAGCAATATATGTATAAGCTATAATTGTTTAATTGCTATTGTAGTGGTGTTTAATCATCGCGGAAATCATAAACACAGTTATAATTTGATATTCTTATTTACGACTATATTTTGCAAACCAAACATTTGCAACGTTTTAAATATTTAATTTCACATACTCGTAAATTATGATAATGCCTATGGTTGCACAGGTAATGAATAGAATGGTAGTACAGGTAATGAATATAATATGATTAGCTGAGCTTCATACTAAACAAAAAACTTGAAATTGTTTTATTTTATAAATGTCGTATATAAAACTTCTTATTGCATAAGTAATTCATAGTGAGAATTAATTTAATATATATATATAGCTAATAAATTAATAGCACGCATACTATGTTTTGCTGTCAAACTGCTAACTATGTAGATATATTTCAATAACTCCTTAATTGAGTAAGCCAGTATAATAAGGTAATAAGTTTTATTAAAAGTTAGAGTACATTACTCTGAATTTGTAAATATACGTACTGTAATTATTGTTTAATGCAAAGATACCACTTGATGTAAAATATGTACTTATGTAACATAGTAGGTAAATTGAGTAAAACTAATGTTTGCAATAACGCATTTTTATTTATTCACTTGTAGCAACACGTATGAAAAATGCTCAAACGAATAAAAAAAATACTTGTCGAGGAAATCATACAGGCCGTTTTTTCATACAAACGTAGTCCCCTGTTTCCTTCCAGGATAATGGCACTAGTTGCTCTATTTTTTCCAATAAAATCAATAGCCACCATAAGCATGTTCCTATGTTTCCCTTTTCTTATTAAGTTAATTGTTAAAAGAGATTTTAAACCTTCGAAAACCTAAATGTAATATAATTATTTTATTGTTCTAGTCCTATTGATAGAACCACGGGCAAAATAAAATGCCCGTAGTACTATCAGTTGGACAACGTAGTTGGACCACGGGCAATGAATGAAAAAATCGACCAAATTTTTTGCTATATTCAAACGTCCAGCAAACAAATTGAACAAGATTATATGAAAAAAAAGCAAAACATAGAATCACAGAAAAAGCCTTGCTTTTATTTTTAACGCAAAAAGTAATTAGATCGGTCAATTTTTCGCGGAGAAAACAGGGGACTACGAAACGTATATTTTCCTACTTTTCATAGGGTATTTTCGGTCCCAGCTGCAGTTGTCCCTATCGCGCTCAGTTCAGTTGTTCGGACACACAGCGCGATAGCAATACATTTTACAAATACCTATTTTTAAATTCTCTCGACCTTGGTGTTTCCATGCTTTCAAGGGTGACTATTATGTACAGGGCGTCCCACGGCGGCATTTATAATAAATGTACAGATTTTGGAATACACTGAGTTATTTTCAAAAGTCACAAAAGAAACCGACAACTGGGGAGACACGTTCTCGAACCAGACGATTATAAAACAATCCAAGCTGGGAATATTTTATCATTCTTAGACAGTGCCCAGCTAACGGCGGCGATGCCAGATGGAGGTTCTTCCCCTCCATGTGGTATCGCCGTGGGACGCCCTGTAGGTATACTTTTCAGCTGATGGAAATCTCAGAGTGCGAAGCCTACAAAATAAACTAACTATTTACTTAATAAGGTCGTGACCTTCCACTTCCGTCCACTTCTTGGTGGAGCCTCATCAAATATGCTAGACACAACTGACAAGCCTGAATTTCTGAAATATTGTGCTGCGGTGATTTAATTATTTTTCAATTTATTTAGCATTTTTGAAGTAAATGCAATATCGCGCACATAAAACTACAATTTTCGGCGCCGTAGACTTAATTCACCCGGGCTAATTCACCTAGGGTAATTAAGTATACCTACTATGTTACAGACAGTTTTAGCGATAAGACCTTTTTATATATTTCGTGTATTTTTACCTTTTTTATTGTTGTTTTTGATACGTTTGTATTTGTCAGTTTTGATTTACGTTGTATTTTATTGGTTGTCATAAACGGTTACCATCAAGGCTACCTCTGAGTTTTATTTATCGCAATCAAGGATAATTGATAGTTTCATGCACATACTATATGGCCCGTATTCAAGAAGATCGCACATTTAACAAAAAAATTCATTAGTGTGGATCATTATTAGGTACTTACTTAGGATGAGATAATTATTTTTTGAGATGGGATGTTGTTCCCTATGCAAAGTTTTACATGTGTTTTTTATAGTTCGATTTAAGGATGGTGAATTAAGTCAACTAAATAGTGTACTTAAATCACCTACAAAAACAGGTGAATTAAGTCTACTAAATAGTATATTTCATTACCCTATGTGAATAAGCCCAGGTGAATTAAGTCTACTGCATCTTCAAAAATTTTACTATATTTTTGCTACAGTATGTATCAACCTACATACAGCGTGCTAATTAAATAACGCAAAACATTAGACACCTCAAGTTATTTTTAAAATAAAAGAATTAAACAGGGTGTAATGCAACCGCTTCCGAAAAAAAATTTTTTTCTCATAAACGGTTTTATTAAAAGTGAAGATAATAATAATTATACATAATTGCATTATCATCGGAACTAAAGGTATACCTTTCAGCTTAATCGGATGCTGGCAAGTGGGTCAAATTTAACTTGCAAGATTTGACCCAAACAAACAGAGCAAGCTAATTAAATCCGTTTAAAAAGAGAACACAATTCTACTTCCGAAACTGAACAACATTATTTGCAGTATCCATACAAAATGATATTTAACTAAAAAAAAATATGGAAAGTCCAATTTTTTTGCGTCATTTACTAAAATAGGGAAAAGCAGGTTGTTCAGTTTCACAAGTAGAATTGTGTTCTCTTTTTTTCTCGAAAGCGGTTGAATTACATTCTGTATATTATTATTATTCGTTATTAAGGGGCTATTTAAGTCACTGCGACCTACAAAAATCTATTGTGATTAGCATTTATTAGACTTATTAGGCCGTACATGTACTCCTTTAGCTGGGCACTGTCTGTTAGGCCTGGGCCAGATAGAAAAGGCGCGGGCGAGGCGTACCTCAGTCTATAGTGAGTTTTGCGCGGGACCGGAAGTTTCTTCTCCTTCTTCTTCTCCTTTGCAAATTGGCGAGTTGCACCAGGGCTAACATGTCTTCGTCGTCAGAGGAAGACATGTTGTTCGATCAAAATCAAACTCTTTAATGGCACCAACGTACTCACTCGCTGGCGCACCGTAGCATACAAGCGCTGTTCGCGCCCACGCCGGGCGCGCCTGCAGCGCGCTGCGAGTGCGCCACCTCTGTCTGGCCTGCGTCTAATGATAAAATATTCCCAGCTTGGATTGTTTTAATAATCGTCTGGTTCGGGAACGTGTCTCCCCAGTTGTCGGTTTCTTTTGGTGACTTTTGAAAATAACTCAGTGTATTCCAAAATCTGTACATTTATTATAAATGCTAAACTATTTCTGTCTGTCTGTCTGTTGAGCTTTTACCACTGTACTGATTTTAATGAAATATGGTATAGAGAGAGCTTAAGTCTTGATGACAAAGGCTACTAAGTAGCCTTGTTATCCATAATTTTAATAAGTTCTCAAGAGAACACCTTACGTATCCGAATTCGTCTTATAACAACTTCACGCTGACGTAATCGCAGGTAACAGCTAATATTACTCTGTGAGTCATGGATTAAGGATTCTGTAGAAGTCTCTTGTTTCTCCTTTATTGGTTGTTTTCCACGTCAGAGGTCGGTTGCAGTCCGTTTCACAGGGTTTTTTTAATGGTCGGATTGCCTTTGAGGTAAGTTTTGTCTTATTACTATTTGGTGCGTTATCCGATGGCGCATCAGTTACAGGCGTTGCTTCATCGCAGTTATTTCCATCAGCGACGTGTTCAAAATCTGAAACAAACCAGGTTAAGAATATGTATAAGTATTATATTTTGAGGAGGTTTCCACATGGGGAGTTCCGAGTTTCTTTCAAATTCAAATTCAAATTTTTCAAATTCAAAAATCTTTATTCAACTTAGGCCTTTTCAGGCACTTATTGACGTCAAAACAATGCAAAACATTCTAATTTAATGGAAACATATTTAACCTTGTATGTGCATACATCTTGAACATACCTACCTACTCAAGATGTCTGCCAATACAAGGAGCAATGAAAAAAAAAGTTGAATCTACACTTTTTGCCCTTCTTCCCACTCTCTCCAACCTATATACAGGATTTTGGGGGACAGCAGTGGACTTATACATGGCATTCTCAGGGGGGTTGGGGAAAGCTTTGTTGTTACTCCACGCGCTGGGTATAAGTGACGGTACGTCCGTCGCATTGGCCAGCGTCGTATACAATTTTTTTTATGATACCGGTGACATCTTTATCGGTCTATCGATTGAGGGGGCATAGCCGTGAGCCGCCTTGTCTCATATGAAGGCTCGAATTCATCAAGAATATTGAAATACGAGACTATTTTCAATAGTATAACACTATTTTCCTGGACAAACTATAATTTTGCACAGCAGAAACGAAAATAATACCTATTACCTATATTATTCTGTGTATTATTTGCATTAATCGGTAGGTACTACATATAATATTTTAATATAAACGTCTCAGATTTACAACCAATTTTTTTAACATTACAGTATTCCATACGTATGTGTCCGTATTAAAATAAGTACCTACCTATATTATCTTTTACATGAAACTAGATAAAACTAATCTCTACGAATATTTGAGAAGACTATAATCAGCTTCATAGAATTTCATCACTACTGCCACACATATAGTGTGATTTTTAATAAGTGTTATTTTCTAATACTTCTAAATTGCGATGTAGAGTCTAATTTTTTTTATCGCCACCTAGAGGGGAAAGTACCTACCTACTCTAATTAACTACTAAAGATAGTAAATTTTACTCAAAACAGGGCTTCCCTAGCTGTGCGTCGCGGCTTTATCCCAATACGTGGTGGCGAGGCGATCCACATAAAACAAATAGGTACAGATCGAAAATTATGATATTTTATTTTATTTTCGAAGGTGAACCAACAGTTAACAAATCAAAACAAAACAATGTATGTAATTAACAAAGGACCTATTATAGGTTCACACATATAGCTATAAGATGATAGTAACAATATCGTCGAGCACTTACAGATTTTTAGAAAACTTGTTAAAAATATATTGTCCATTTACTATCAACTACTTACAACATCATAGTTAATTTCCGTCTTACAGAATTACAATTTGAGTTAAAAATATCTATATCAAACCTTTCGCACATACCCCATTGAAACAATTGCCCGCGCGAATTAAGTAGGAATTCTGTCTATAGTTCGTTTTTGAAGATGGTATATAAACTGGTTTAAAGTTACGTAGATTTCTACTTGGAACATTCAATTTTAGCAATTCAAGCAGCTCTGGACTATCAATATTTCCTGGTGCAACTTTCATCAGGAAAATAATATCCGCTATAGTTCGACGACTCTGCAGAGTTAAAAGATGGTGTCTTTTGCAGATTTCACTGTAATCAGAGGACTTGTATACTGATCCAATGCGGTAGCACAAATATTTGAGAAACTTTTTTTGTATATTTTCTATTCTTTGTATATATACAGCGTACCGAGGGTTCCAAATTTGAGAACAATATTCAAGCTGACTACGCACTAGACTGCAATACAATATTTTAAGTGATTTGGCATCCGTAAAATCCCTACAGTTCCGGAACAAAAATCCTAGAGTTTTGGTTGCTTTGGATATTATTGTGTCATCATCGAATATCAGCTTTGCGTCATATGTCACACCCAGGTCTCGCATAGTTTGAACACGTTGCAATTTGAGATGTTGAATAGCATAGTCAAACAATAAGGTGTTCTTTTTACGACTAAATGTCATTACTGTGCATTTAGTTGGATTAAGGTCAAGCATATGGGTATCACAATAAGCTTCAAGCCGATGTAGGTCTTGCTGCAGTGAATAGGCATCATCCAAATTGCAAACTTTAGCATATATTTTCATATCATCTGCAAAGCACAATAGTCTAGATGTATGGAAGCAGCGATCAATGTCATTCACAAAAATGATAAACAGCAACGGCTCATGCAGTGAACCCTGCGGAACACCACTAGGTATTGTAACCCAACCAGAAATGTAATTGTTAATAACAATAGCTTGGCAGCGGTTTTCGACATATGACGCAAACCATCTCAGCAAGTCTCCACGAATGCCAATTAGATTAAGTTTTTTTAAAAGTATTGAATGTGGAATTCGGTCAAATGCTTTGCTTTAATCTGTGTATATAACGTCCACCTGGTGTCCCTTATCCATAGTTTCAGAAACAAAGTTATTTAACAAAATCATATTAGATAGTGTAGACCGCCCCTTTAAAAACCCATGCTGACAGTAACTAAAATAATGTGATAAAGAATTATACACCTGATTGTAAACAATTTTCTCAAAAACTTTCGCTATTATACATAGTTTTGAGATCGGCCTATATAATTAGAGAAAGAGATGAGAGTGGCAATTTCCAAACATAAGTCAGAGTAAATTATATTTTTCATTACTCATACTCTTAAAGTCTTAAAGTAGGTCTGAAGTTGCCTGAGGAGCGGGTTGAAAGTAATACTTTTCAGCCCTAGGGAGAATCACTTTCAACTGACAGCTGCTGTCAAATTTTTAAAAAGAAACTAGTTCTTTCTTCACATTGTTATTGAACCATGTTCAGACTTTCTATACAGCCACTCAATTACAGCGCGATGTAAAATTTTAATAACATAATGTTAAGTATTTAAAGAACATATTTTTTAAATTACTTTATTATAATTTATTTTCAACTATTTCTTAAAAATAACATAGATTTGGGCAAAATATTTAGCATTATTTAAATTATGAAAATGAAAAATAATAGCTGAATAGGTGACCGGCCACAAAAAAAACAAAATAAGCGGGAAAGCGGCAATGATCTTCATTTGTTTTTTTCCATTTCCGTATAGCAGAGATTTCTATTAACTGTTAACTTATTATATTTGTTTAGCACTATGTTAATAATTAACACATGAGTTCATCTGATTCAGGTATGGAGTTAACGCCTTATTTTATAAGAGAGAGCGTGCTAAAGCAGATGTTGTTGATTTATGTAACGTTTTTTCTTTAGTTAATTCATTGTTTTATTTTTACTTTCCTTGTATTCGTAATGAAAAGCACAGTGTTTACCTCGGGTTAAAGACTTATTTAGTCCCTCGAACTATTGGTGTCCTCGCTACGCTCCACAATGTACTATAAAACGAAGCTTGTTTTGAACATTTTATCGTTTACTCGGCTTAGTTTTTCATTCAATTAAAATGAGTTTGAATTTCAAGCCGTTTCGTTTAATGCTTTTGTTTTTATTTATTTTTGCATATTTCTTACACATTCATTGACCGTATCGATTGATGCCATAAAAGTACGGGTTGTTATTTTTTAGCCAGCGTTGGGGCAAGAGTATATTTTCTAAAAATCTCTTTAAATGAATTTTGATGAAAATAAAGGAATATTTCCATTGGGTAGGTACAATTAAATTTTAGTATTTAGACTACACTCCATCCAGATGGTTTTTCCATGGATTTTCCATTCCGTATATTGCTGCGTCCTTTATGATTGTCGCGATTAAATTCACCTGAATATAATCAGTAATACTAAAGTGTGAAATGAGATAGCTTCACCTGAATACCAAGCCTAATTTCTCAGTATACATGGTCTGCAAAAATTCATTTACGTACATTACCTACATTAAATAAACATTTTCATACACTTTATGCAATAATGTAATAAAATAAGTTACTACAATAATAGTAGATTACCCAACAAGTGAAAAAAAGCTGATTTCTTTTCGAGGAACTTAGTTGTATCCCGAGAAGAGCGAAGGATTCTAGAATAGAATCCTGCAGGCGTAGCACGGGCTGCCAAGACGGGACTTGAGTCACGCATTATCTCACAATTTCAGTGACATAATATCTATGTCTTAAAGAGTAGCATGGCGGCGCGTATTGAGGCTGCGGTCCGATAACAGCGCTCACAGTACTAACGATTATAATCGCCTTGTCCAAATTAAAGAGAACACTGTAAATGCCATCAGCATGCTTACGATTTCGGTCCGGAAGAAGAGGTACATTCATTTTGAACCGAAAACACTTATCGAACGTCAAACTGAAAGTTCGCATAAAGTGGTTTCACTCCAGAGCATGAGCGCCGTAAGTTCTATATGATGTTAGCGATGACGTCAAGTGGCTCTTCATGCCGGCTAACATTAGCGCGCTTACAACATTTCGGGACGCGTTTGAGCGCGCTAATAGTGACTCTTATTGATTTTCGTAACGCAGCCTTAGTGTGACTGACATGATAAAATTTCTTGACGCTCCTCAAGGGATACGTGTCACTGAGTCTTATCACAGATTTCTTGGCAGCCCGTGCTACGCCTGCTGAGCGGATTAAGGGATACAAGAGCCGAGATGTTTTTTTCACATGTTAGGTACTCTGCTTTTTATCATTGACTGCGAGAAAATAATTACTCTGTGATTATCAAATTTAATTATGGGTAATACATAAAAGAACAATAGAAAACAAAAAACTAGAAATTAATTGTTAAATGAGAACAGTTTTTGAAACTTAAGTATCACGTTTTGGTGGTTTTTAGTACGTTTTTAGGGCTCCGTAGCCAAATGGCAAAAAACGGAACCCTTATAGATTCGTCATGTCTGTCTGTCTGTCTGTCCGTCCGTACTTTTCTCCGAAACTATAAGAACTACACTGTTGAAACTTGGCAAGTAGATGTATTCTGTGAACCGCATTAAGATTTTTACACAAAAATAGAAAAAACAATAAATTTAGGGGGTTCCCCATACCTACATAGAACTGAAACTCAAAATTTTTTTTCATCAAACCCAAACCTGTAGTGGTGTCTATGGATAGGTCTTCAAAAATCATATTGAGGTTACTAATATCATTTTTTTCTAAACTGAATAGTTTGCGCGAGAGACACGTCCAAAGTGGTAAAATGTGTCCCCCCCCCCCCCCCCCCTGTAACTTCTAAAATAAAACATGGTTATATCATGCAAATATTATCTAAGTATAAGCGAAATCTTCAGCTGGTGTTTAAAAAGATTTCTTACTTTATGACTTAATGGTTTATTTCCTTGAAACGCTGCAGGCGTGTGTACTCTGAAAACAATTTAGATAGTGTCGCATTCGTAAGAGCTATAATCCCTTATTATATAAATATTAATTCTAACAATTTTCTATTACATGGAAATATGTTACTAGAAAGGGACTAGAAAGCGTCGTCAGCCCCATAGTATGACCACCGAAACACGATAATAATATGGTAAAACGATATATCGATATTAACTGTCTAAAAATTTTGGATATAAGGGCTACATTGACATTTCGTTGACATTATTATATATAAAATGCCCAAAATAACAATAAAAATATCCAAAACATAGGTACTCAAAACTTCGAGATAACAAAAAATCCAACATTATTAAACAGTTCATATCGACATATCGTTTTATAAAATCGTATTTCGGTGGTCATGCTAGGGGAGCTCCCCTTGCATGACATCGATGCAAACAGCAGTGCAAGCAGCAGCATCGATGTGTTCCGATTTGAAGGGTTAAAATAGGCAGTGAAGTTACTCGGTACTGCGACTTGACATCTTATGTTACATGTTTTTTTTTTTAAGAATTTTATTCGATTGATTGTTTGTTTAGGTCTTCTCAATTGGGTATAACGCAGTCTTGCATCGTGGTGTCATATGGTCGATCACCCATTTTGCGAATGGGATACAGTATGGGGACCGACCTGATCCCAGGATGTGGCGGATACGCCCGCCCCCTCGAGGAGGTAATAGTTGGCTCCTTAGGGAGGCGATCGCAGCCGCCATGGTTTAGTGAGTGTTATGGCGGTGCTTCGCCCCTGTCAATGTGGTTAAATAAGACGGGTATACGCATATGCCGCCTGCAAGAATAACAGGCATTGTCACTAAAGTAGGATAAATGCTAAGGCTAAGGCTCTTTTATCGGTTTAGCAAAGTCTAGTTACATGTTTGCAACGTGCATTGGGGTCCTTGTAGGGGTCGTAGAGACCCAAATCTTACAGGAACCACATGTTTAATATTATAGGCGACTGTATTTTTTATTTATCTATAATATATATACACGGTTATTTTTTTATCACCCTGGAAAATTTTAGGGACGCCTCAGGACACATCCAATATTATATAAAAAATTAAAAAAATGAAATTAAAAATTAAAAAAAAAAAAAAATCTAAAAATGCTGCTCTCAACGAGTGCAGCATTTTTGTATTTTTTAAAAAATTCATATAAAATTAAGGATTATTATTAGGTTAGGTTATTTTTTTATTTATATTTAAATTATTCTAATACCATGCCGTGAAGCGTCCCTTAAATTTTCCAGGGTGATAAAAAAATAACCGTGTATATATATAAAATCTATAAAGCTGAAGAGTTTATTTGATTGTTTGTTTGGTTGAACGCGCTAATCTCAGGAACTACTGATTCAAACTGAAAAATTCATTGTGTGTTGAATAGTCCATTTATCAAGAAAGGCTATACTATGCGCGGAATCAGCTGTTTGGGTCATCGAACGTCAGCGCACGCATGTGAGCGGAATAAAAATGATGCCTGCGCGCCATATATCGCGTAACATGAATAAAAATTAAAATAAAAACTCGTTTTTTCGCATTTTCGGGAAAATAAACATCGGTAAACAAATAATAAGATTGGTTTGGACTCACTGTTTAAAAAAACGGGACACCGTCACTTACACCCGGCTCACCCATAGCTCAGACAGCCAGAATATGCATTAAATATTACCGATGCTGAATAGAAACTGAGCCGTTGAGTTCGGCCAATCGAATCACCACGTTAGTATGACATTCAATATTTGTGTTATGCTATTGGTCTGTGGGTTGTCAAGGAGTGATGAAGTTTACCGGGTCAGCTAGTAACAATTTCGACGACTGTTGAAGTTTTTGTACTATTGTCGTGTCGTTAAGAAGTATAATTATTTTTGTTGTGCTAAGATCCTTTAAGTTTCTTTAAATAATATTATTTTGCATTTATGAATAAAAACATATTAATGGGTATAGTGTAAGTAATTTGACGCTACTAACTAAAATGTAATTGTCCTTACTCCTCTTTATAACCTAAAGTTCGTTGATCTTACAAATCTGATTGTGCACATTGATTCTAACATTATCTCGAAGATGATGTTTTGATAAATTGTACAACAGACGAGAATGATTAGATTAAGAGCCGTACAAGTTTCCAAACGTGGCAAAACTATGTAAGTCATTTGACTTACCTTAGCATCATCTGTCCCTTATCCATAGCTTTTTGTTCTTTCTCGCCCCGACCGTGTGCGCGTCTGCAGTTTTGGAATCTCGAATATCATAGATTAATCAATCTTCATTTTATTCATAGATATTCTTATCTTAATCTACATCTTAATGATATCTTGTATCGTCTGTCAAAGATATCGAAATAAATACTTTGACAGACGATACAAGATAGTGTTCAAAGGACGTTTTTTAATTTAATCCAAAAACGAGAAATTATTTCTGTTGCACGAAACATCAACTAAAGATAAACCATCATCATCATTTCTTATAAACGTTTATTATGTTTGAATCTATTTCTTGTCTTGTGTCTTACTTCGTCGTTGTCGTTGTGTCTTACTATATTTACTTTAAGTCAAATTTGATAGGAAAAAATATGACAAAACACAATATTAACTAAACTAGGCTTATTTAATGTTTTTAAATTAAGGGCATATAGAATAGTCCTTCCATACCCCCAGGGGTATGGCCAGTGGTATGGTGGGTCCGCAGTGACTAATTCTACTATACAAGGTGTTTGGTCAATATCCTATCAAGCCGAAACCTACCCATGTCTTTAACCTTATCCCTCCCTCTCCATTCCTTAACAGAAACACGCGTAAGGGCCTTCGGAGTCATCCGTACACTGTGTCCTCCTTTTCACACCGTACCAAGAAATTCCAAGATTCCTTCTTCTGTCGTTCATCCCACACTTGGAATTCTCTACCTGCGCACGTGTTTCCTCCATCCTACAACATGGGTTCCTTCAAAAGAGGCGTGAAAAAGCATCTTTTGGGCCGGCAAGGGGCGGGCAGGTAGGAGAGTGGATGTCGTCCCTACTCTATCTGTCAACTCATTTGGGCCTCTTTCACCGCTTAACATCAGGCGGGAGGAGGTCATTTGCCGGGCCATCCATAAATAAATAAATAAATAATAAAATGTTGACATAGTCATATATATTTTTTTAAAACAAGCTTTTAAGGATCAATGTACTCGTAAATACAAATCAAACGAGCCCAAAAACGATGGGGTTGTGTCATTTTATTGCGGAGTTCCCATGGCCATCTTCCGGCTCCAGCATCAGATCAGCTCCATGTCATTAGAATATTGCATTGTCACGCAATATACATATGCATGCAAAATTTCAGCTCAAACTGAAACCGGGAAGTGGGTCATATTTAACTTGCAAGATTTCATTACAGACATCTGGTACAAGTGAAAGTAAATAAATGGGTGTAATTTTTTTATTGCTAACGGTGGCAGACGAGCCAATGGACCACCTAATGGTAAGTGGTAACCACCGCTCATGGACATCTGCAATGCCAGGGGCACAGTACAGTCACTGCCTACCTGGAGAGAAGTGTTCTTTTTAAGGCTCATTTGAATTAGAACATTATCGTAGCACTCTGGAAACACCGCAGCTGGGAGTTCGTTCCAGAGCCTATACGTGCGTGGAAGGAATGAACGCTGAAACCGAACTGTGCTAGACGAGCTCGGTTCCAGGTAATATGGATGAACTCTACTGCGATGGCGGGTGGTGCGGTGGTAAAAAGGTGAAGAGGGCACCCAAGGGCGCGGCAGGCCTGCTGCTTTGAGTGTAGTAAAGGAGGCAACAAGTATTAATCAAATGGTATATTTCGAATCTCCGTTTAATGGTATTTTACGTCCTTCTCACACTATAGAGTACTTTAAGTAACCATTGTTAGATCATGAAATGTCACTATGAAGGAGAATTGAGGCACACCTGAATAAATAAAACAACCCCCAAATAACCTTAAACCTGAATTGTTGTTACTTATTCTGTATCGTAAAAATTGATACACATACCTGTTCCGTAATCACAATTGTATTCATACATGTCGCATCGATCGAGGAAACTTCTTCGGGTGCAGTTGTCGGGAGTTGAGCCGCAGACGTTACGATTGTCGTGTATGCACGTCGATGCCATATCGCAGTAACTTAATGGCTGGATTGGATAGATAGTGTTTGAGTTAAGGTACTGATAGACATGCTCATTACTGGCACTAAAGCATGCCATTATTGAGCAATTGCTACATAGTTTTTTTTTCGCGGGGAAATGCGCAACCGCACCGTACCCATCACCGTTGGCTAGACGGCGAGCGTGTGTGGGGCTCACCCGGCAGAGTGCCAGGCCTACCCACTAAAACCCCTCGGTGTTCTCCCTGCCTTAAATGGGCGCGCTGGGTAAAGTCCACACTGCTACTCATTGATTTACTACCAAACGTAGATAGAGCGCTTCATACAAAAACGCGCTTGAAATCTGTCACCTAATCGACTATACATTTGTACTCGCTGATATATACTTGAATATGCACGCCCGAATGAAAATTACCATAAAGAAAGTACCGTATTTATCGAATTAAACCTTATTCTGCATTATTACGGTAATTATTTTAAGAGCGGGTATAAAGCTAGAAAAATATCAGATTTCACCCGCGCGCCTCACACGTTCCGGTCTCGACCATCGCAGCGATAAGTTCGCTCCCTCTTCATGTTTTGTGTGATCGCGCACAGTATAACCTACCTTAGGCAGATAAAATTGGCTAAGTGCGAGTCGGACTATTCATCCGTACTTTGAACTGTGAATAAGTATAAAATACTTTTCACTTGTGATAAGTAAAACGAAAAGGTAGGTAATAAATATTATTATTTATTTAGAATATAGGTATTTAACATAATAAGTGCTTTATTTACATTTACCTGCTAAGCACTCGTCGGATAAGCATAGGCGTAAACATATTTCAAACACCAAAAATACTTGGAGTACAGATTTAAATAATACGAAAAGGTAGTGACAAATATATTTATTTACCTCTCTTATAATGTCGCTTTCAATTTTTGAAATTGTTAACCGTAAAAATTGCTTTAATTTACAATAATTAATGTGTGTATGTTAAAATTATATTTTTTTCAGAATACGGTCTATACCTTGGCTATGAGTGATAAGTCGTTCACTTACATCATAGATACTTTGGTCTTTTGCTTCCTTAGCTTTCCGTTTTTTGAAAGCCGTCTTTGCCCGATTAACCGATAAACCCGTCGTTCGGTGTTACTGAAATCAAACAATTAGTGTTAAAATTGAGTGTGAATATGGTGGCACCATTTTATCATTAGATATAACTTTTAATATGGAGTCAAAACAAATCTAGCCCAGTGTAAAAATCATGATGGCACTAAAATCAGAAAATCACTTAGATGTCGCTATAGTACAGTCGCGAAAGTTTATGCTCGACTACTGTTCGACTCTATCGCGTAGCAATAAGGACAAAAAGCAACCGATCATAAACTTTCGCTAATGCACCTACAATCTTAACTTTTCCACTGGGCAATAAAACTTCTCAGTGGTGACAAAATCTATAAATCGCAATACGTTTTATTATTTTTTTTCCTAAATCTGGTCAAGTCGAGCGCGAAGCAAACACTGCCGTACCATCCTTTACTGGAACCATTTCGCCGCATTTTCAGGCCCCTATTTGAGAACCTCTGGATAAGATCAGAACGCAGAAATTTTCGTCATCCAGTAAGCTATAATCACATACTTAAAATCCAAAATTTCAAGTCTATAGGTCATTTAGTTCCGAAGTTAAGCGAAAGAAAGTTTCGCATTTATGACAGACACTCACTCACTCATGATCATAAAATTGAACTTGTACTTCCCATAAACTCAGAGAGCTGAAATATGGTACAGAGTTAGGGTTTAATGGCCATATAAAGGGAAAACTATAAAAACTAGGATAATCGAAGATCTGGAGTACCTGGTGACCCTGATTAGAAAACACAAGAGCCCAACCAAACTATTAGAGATATCGACATACCGCCTTTACAAAAAATATTCAACTTGGTAGGCCGCTTCCAATAAAGAAAAGAAAGATTTGTAATAATAAAAAACTACCCCTAAAAAGAAAAAAACTGTGTCAAATAAGAAAATCTAATAAAATAAATCAATAAGCTCACGTTTCTACAAAAAGAAGTGAAATCCCACCAAAAACATTCTGTAAAAAACTAGCCAAGTCTCGATGGAACTGCTTGTTTATCTCTAAAAAGTAATGAAATCTAGACAAAGTCGTGCCAAGTCTAAGGTTCCTTACTGCGATTTCTTTATTATTATAGTTAATGTTGTGTGACTTGGTCGTTGAACATTCTTTATACGTTAGTGCGTACAGTTCATCCTAAATGAAAAAAAGTCAAACCCACACTTGACCATTTTTGTAACTCTATTATGTGTGTCCTCATTGGCTGTGGGAGTGCACGGGGGTCAAAAATTTCATTATTTTTTAACTTCGCTGCACCGTTTTCGAGATATAAGCATTTTTGTAAATATTTTTCTTGAAGTAATGCAGGGTTGAAATTCCTTACTTGTCTGACAAACTCCGACAAACTGCCGCCTATCTATATCAGCAAACAGATTTTTGCTATGCTATGTTTTTCCGTTTTCGATATTCGTGTGACTCAGGGTCAGGTAACATTGCCCCACCTGAGCCACACGTATCTCTGAAACGCGCAAGCGACAAACTCTGATGCCGACAAACTCAGACATACTATACCTACTCGTATCTCTGGATATTATAGCGGCATACTCAAACAATCTATTTTCCAGTTTTTTTGTGGCCTAGCTGGGGTCAGCCACACCAAGACTAAGTAGTCTGGGTGTGGATGACACAGATAGTCGTCTCTTACGACATAAACAGAAAGAAAGGTAGTGGCGTCTCATATATTCTAGAGTTTGTTCATAGTCAAGAATGAACTATACATAATATGTACTTGTGCATACCTAATCGCACTAAATTACCTTATTCGTCTCATACAACATACACGGGAACAAAGGTAGTGGCGACACATTTACGAGTATTCTAGAGTTTGTTCATAGTTTAGAATGAACTATGAAGTATAAATGTACTTAATTGTACTAAACTCCCTTAGTCGTCTCTTACGACATACACGGGAAGAAAGGTAGTGACGACTCGTGTATTCTAGAGTTTGTTTATAACTTAGAATGAACTATGAAATGAACTATAGAATGAAATAAAAATATAACTATAGAATGAAATATAAATGTATCTTATGGCACTAAACTCCCTTAGTCGTCGTGGCTACTTTTCTTCCTGTGGATGTCTTACGACAGGAAGAAAAGTAGCGACGACACAATTAGAGTTTATGCGTAGGTAATTGAAAATTAACTATGAACAACACAAAATGAATGATTTCCCCTTTCGCTAAAATAGCCACGACAGGTATAGGCGTCTAACTTTCTTGAGAGCAAGGGAATGAGTATCATATCCCACGAGTTCACCGGCTGTTCTAAGGATTGCAGCGCTCCAATGTTTTGACGAACCATAGAAATAAAGCTTCTTAAACCATGAGATGTACATTTACTAAGCGGCTCAATGTCTAGTAAGTTATGAGAATGTGTACAAATCAAAATAAATTTGTTATTATATCTTTGCTCTAATAATTCGAGCGACTTCGCATACGATTCACCAATGAGTGGTAATCCGTCTATGAGACTTAAGGCTTCACACTGTACATACTTTCTCAGATAGAATAATTTTTGTATATTACTTAAGTTTTCGTCACAGCCGATAATAGCCATGAACATGTCAATAAAACTCTTATATCTTGAAATATCTTTTCCGTCAAATATCGGTATATCCAGTACTGGTAATTTATTATGAGATTTATGTGACATATTTATTTGATCGGAAGACAAACATTTTGTAGATGAATGAATAGCATTTTTACTCTCGAAATCGGAAATAATAGCTTTCATTTGCGATAACAAACTATAAAATTTGTCCTCTGTGATTGATTCGTCAATGTCTTCCTCCCCGAGCAAAAATAAATCATGCTGTATATTATTATACTGAGAAAAAGATTTTTCTAATTGTTGTAAACGAACCTGAATTTCGTTGACGTCGGAATATGATTCTTCAGAAATGAACTTCTCAATTCTCGTCACAACGCCCTTATGGTAAGCGCGCGACCGCTTTAATGTTTCAATTTTTTCCATAGTTTTCGCAATTGTATTTACTGTTTCACGTAAATAATAATTATTTACACACTCGAAGGACCAAAATGTTTACGTATATAACTACATAAACATAAATATAATGAAACTCAATTATTGAGAATATTTAAATTATATTTCGTACTTATGACAGTAACAGAAAGACAATAAAACAAAAGAACATCGAATATACTAAGAAAACTTTGTTTGAAACCAAAGAGTTTCTAACAGTACCTATCTATACAACTACAGACTACCACGTAATTTTTTTTTATTTCATAGCATTTTATGGATGGCATTTCGAATAATTTTTCTTTTGTGATAAAATGAATGATAAGTAATAAAATTTCTTTTCTGTTATTTACAAAAACGATCAAATCTTAAATTAATAATTTCTGATAGTAAAATTAGTAGAATTTAGCTGTTTTTAATGTTTCTAAATTATCCCGTTTTTCTACAGCACTAGGTGTATTTATAATCTGTGTATTCAATTTAAGAAATTGTCAAATACAGTTTAAATTAAGAGAGTCCGGCGTTTCAGAATACGAATTACCTAAAACTAATTTAAAATTATATGTTTAATTTTAGTTTTAGTTTTAGTGCAGGTAACTTCAGAATTACCCCCAATAATGAATGAATTTACGTGAATTAAGTGAATAGGACGAAAAAATTATATTGTTTTTTTTTTCAGATCATCTTCAACTTTAGACAATATTCCGACGTCTAAAGTCTAAAAAAATTTTTTTTCAAAATAAGTTAGTACCAATTTCTCTCCTAAAAATTTTGTTATTCCATACTGGGTTCAACGATGATTTTAAATACAGTTTAATATTATCGAGGCAATCCAAAGACTGCGTAAACCTGCAAATTAAACAAGTATACTGCTAACTTGTGCAAAGCAAAATGTTGCTTAGTTAGGTACACCCAATTTCCGAAAGGCTGATCAAATCATTATTCAACTAACATGCTGCAACATTTGACAGTAGTGTTTAAATCAGTTCGAGTTTCTGAAACGTAGGTTAGTGAAAATTTACTAATCTTTGATCGATTTGATTTGACATGAGAATTATTTTTAGAGATGGAACTATGAACGACACAAAATGAATGATTTCAGTAATATAACTGAAATCATTCATTTTGTGTTGTTCATAGTTCCATCTCTAAAAATAATTCTCATGTCAAATCAAATCGATCAAAGATTAGTAAATTTTCACTAACCTACGTTTCAGAAACTCGAACTGATTTAAACACTACTGTCAAATGTTGCAGCATGTTAGTTGAATAATGATTTGATCAGCCTTTCGGAAATTGGGTGTACCTAACTAAGCAACATTTTGCTTTGCACAAGTTAGCAGTATACTTGTTTAATTTGCAGGTTTACGCAGTCTTTGGATTGCCTCGATAATATTAAACTGTATTTAAAATCATCGTTGAACCCAGTATGGAATAACAAAATTTTTAGGAGAGAAATTGGTACTAACTTATTTTGAAAAAAAATTTTTTTAGACTTTAGACGTCGGAATATTGTCTAAAGTTGAAGATGATCTGAAAAAAAAAACAATATAATTTTTTCGTCCTATTCACTTAATTCACGTAAATTCATTCATTATTGGGGGTAATTCTGAAGTTACCTGCACTAAAACTAAAACTAAAATTAAACATATAATTTTAAATTAGTTTTAGGTAATTCGTATTCTGAAACGCCGGACTCTCTTAATTTAAACTGTATTTGACAATTTCTTAAATTGAATACACAGATTATAAATACACCTAGTGCTGTAGAAAAACGGGATAATTTAGAAACATTAAAAACAGCTAAATTCTACTAATTTTACTATCAGAAATTATTAATTTAAGATTTGATCGTTTTTGTAAATAACAGAAAAGAAATTTTATTACTTATCATTCATTTTATCACAAAAGAAAAATTATTCGAAATGCCATCCATAAAATGCTATGAAATAAAAAAAAATTACGTGGTAGTCTGTAGTTGTATAGATAGGTACTGTTAGAAACTCTTTGGTTTCAAACAAAGTTTTCTTAGTATATTCGATGTTCTTTTGTTTTATTGTCTTTCTGTTACTGTCATAAGTACGAAATATAATTTAAATATTCTCAATAATTGAGTTTCATTATATTTATGTTTATGTAGTTATATACGTAAACATTTTGGTCCTTCGAGTGTGTAAATAATTATTATTTACGTGAAACAGTAAATACAATTGCGAAAACTATGGAAAAAATTGAAACATTAAAGCGGTCGCGCGCTTACCATAAGGGCGTTGTGACGAGAATTGAGAAGTTCATTTCTGAAGAATCATATTCCGACGTCAACGAAATTCAGGTTCGTTTACAACAATTAGAAAAATCTTTTTCTCAGTATAATAATATACAGCATGATTTATTTTTGCTCGGGGAGGAAGACATTGACGAATCAATCACAGAGGACAAATTTTATAGTTTGTTATCGCAAATGAAAGCTATTATTTCCGATTTCGAGAGTAAAAATGCTATTCATTCATCTACAAAATGTTTGTCTTCCGATCAAATAAATATGTCACATAAATCTCATAATAAATTACCAGTACTGGATATACCGATATTTGACGGAAAAGATATTTCAAGATATAAGAGTTTTATTGACATGTTCATGGCTATTATCGGCTGTGACGAAAACTTAAGTAATATACAAAAATTATTCTATCTGAGAAAGTATGTACAGTGTGAAGCCTTAAGTCTCATAGACGGATTACCACTCATTGGTGAATCGTATGCGAAGTCGCTCGAATTATTAGAGCAAAGATATAATAACAAATTTATTTTGATTTGTACACATTCTCATAACTTACTAGACATTGAGCCGCTTAGTAAATGTACATCTCATGGTTTAAGAAGCTTTATTTCTATGGTTCGTCAAAACATTGGAGCGCTGCAATCCTTAGAACAGCCGGTGAACTCGTGGGATATGATACTCATTCCCTTGCTCTCAAGAAAGTTAGACGCCTATACCTGTCGTGGCTATTTTAGCGAAAGGGATATTAATAAGCTGCCGTCATTGGACGATTTTCTTCATTATTTAGAACGGAGAGCTGCGAGTATTGAGGAGAGTCAGAAAATCGGACCTAAGACCCAGGGCGGTAAATATACGAATTTAGTAAGTAATAATAGTTCTAGTTCCTGTTTATTTTGTAAAATGTCAAGTCACAGATTATACCAATGTAATCAATTTAAGCTAAAATCCGCCCAGGAGCGAATTGAGTTTGTTAAAGATAAAAAATTGTGTAAAATTTGTTTAAATGTACATACTAGTAGCAAGTGTAAGTTTAGTTTTAAGTGTAGTTTTTGTGATAAAAGAGATCATAATTCTCTACTTCATTATGAAGAAGAGCAGTCCAATATTAACTCGTCGTTATCTAGTACGAGTCTGTTTACTAATACCAATAATAGTAGCACTGTTTTATTACCGACTGCCATAATTAAGGTGAAGGGATCTAATGGCAAATATTACACTGCCAGAGTTCTTCTTGACAGCGGAAGTCAAACATCTTTTATCACGTCTAGCTTCGTCAAAAAATTGTGTTTAAAATCTTATAACAGTAATCTAAATGTTGTCACTTTAGGGCAGCAATCACAACTTATAAAGGATGCTATTTCTATACAGATAAAATCAGCCGATAATAATTATGAGAAAATTATAGATTGTTCTGTTATTAAGCGCATAACGTCTTTTATGCCACAGTCAAATATTCCTATGAAACAATTTCAGCTACCCAGTAATATACATTTATCTGATAGTTCATTTAACATTTCTGCACCGATTGTAATGTTGTTAGGAGCGGACATATTTTTTGATATTATGCTTCCTGGCAAGATTGAATGTTCAAGTGGAATAATTTTATTTAATACGAAATTCGGATATGTTGCTTCAGGCAAGTTACCCGAATATTCGTGTAGTTTATTCTCTCAATCATTTCACAGCACAGAAGTTATTGACCATTTGTTAGAAAGATTTTGGGAACAAGAATCGATACCCGTGTCTAATTATAGAACGGTCGAGCACGAAATTTGCGAATCACATTTCAATGATTCTGTTAAGCTCTGTGATGGTAGGTTTCAAGTAGAATTACCGATTAAGGCTCAATTAAATAAATTAGAGTTTGGAAATACTTTTGATAGAGCAAATCAACGATTAGATATATTACAAAAACGTTTTCTTCGAAATCCGAGTTTGAAGTTAGAATATAGTAAATTCATACAAGATTACATTGAGTCAGGACATGGGGTTATAGTTGATGTAGAAAAACAGTCTTTAGATTCTTTTTATTTTCTTCCACATCATCCTGTAATAAGGAATGATAAAAGAACTACAAAACTACGTGTAGTTTTCGATGGCAGTGCCAAGTCCAGTAATGGCAAAAGTTTAAATGATTTACTTTTTAATGGTCCAGTGGTACAAGAAGATTTATACAATATTTTGATTAAATTTCGAACTTACGCTTACGTATTTTTAACTGATATTTGTCAGATGTTTAGACAGATTTTTGTCGCTCCTGAACACAGACGACTACAAAATATTTTATGGAAAAGTGAACCTAATGGTTCTGTACAAATAATTCAATTGCAGACTGTTACATATGGTTTGCGAAGCTCAAGTTATCTAGCCACACGTTGCCTGGTAGAGCTCGCAGAGCGATATAAGTCTGAGTTTCCACTAGCATCCACTGCACTACTTGAATGTACATATGTTGATGATATAATTTCTGGGGCAATGACGATTCATGAGGCCGTCAAATTAAGAGACGAGCTGATCAATTTGTTAAACATTGCAGGATTTAGATTACATAAATGGTGCGCTAATGATGTACGTATTTTAGAAGGTATATCTCAAGATAAATACTATTTTAATACAGTAGATTTTAATGAACGTTCTCTCGATATGAAAGCTTTGGGGCTGTTATATGATGTGAGAATGGATCAATTTAAATTAAATTTTTCGGAAATAGTGACCTCAAATAATCAACCTACAAAGGCTTACGTACTTTCGGTCATTGGTAGATTCTTCGATCCACTTGGAATTATTGCTCCTATTCTTGTTGTGGCAAAGTTATTGCTTCAAAAAACATGGCAAGCGAAAACAGCATGGAACGATGAACTACCATCTGAACTTTCATCTGAGTGGATTAAGTTTGTTAATTCTGTGAAAAATATGACACCTATTTATGTTCCTAGAAACTTAGGTATTAAAGATGCCGTTTTAGTAGAATTAATTGGTTTCTGTGACGCAACTCCTTATGCATACGGCTGTTGCTTGTACATAAGATGTAAATATTTAAATAGTGTTACGGTTACTTTAGTTTCGGCCAAATCAAAGGTTGCGCCTTTGAAACAGAAGCAAACTATTCCGAAATTGGAACTGTGCAGTGCTTCATTGCTTGCTGAATTATACGACCATACAAAATCTAAGTTTAAAGTAAATAATATTCTATTATTTAGTGATTCGAAGGTTGCTTTGTCATGGATCACATGTTCAAACCCATGTCAGTTAGGAGTCTTTGCTCATAATCGCCAAAAGAAAATAGCTAACTTAACGTCATTAAATATGTGGCATTATGTTTCGGGAGACGATAACCCAGCTGATTGTCTGTCTAGAGGTGTAAAACCTGAAACACTAATAAATAATACTATGTGGTGGAACGGGCCAGAGTTTTTAAGAGATCCTAACTTTAAAATTTGCGATAGTTCTACAACTGAATCAAATTCATTACTTGTAAACGTACTAACTAATGAAGCCAAAAGTGATAGTGATACTATGTTGCCTATTCTAAGAGACTGTTCAAATTTGTCTAAAATGCAATCTGCGATTGCTTACATTTATAGATTTTATAATAATTGTAAGAAACGTAATTTTGAAAGGAGTAAACAAATTAGTTTAAGTCCAGATGAATTAAAATTTAGTTTATTAAAAATAATTTCATGTTATCAAAAAAACCACTTTTCTTCCGAAATTCAAGCTTTAACTGTCGGCAAGCCGTTAAAATCTCATTTAAGTTCATTAAATCCATTTATCGATAACAATAATATTTTACGTGTTGGCGGAAGATTAACGGAATCAAATTTACATTTCTCACAAAAACATCCGGTTATACTTCCGAAAAAGTGTCATATAAGTGATTTAATAATTCGTAGAGAACATTTAGCATTACTTCATGCTGGACCTAAACTGACATTGGCTAGTTTGTCATTAAAATATTGGATAGTTAGTGCAAACAGAGAGATAAAAAGAAATTTAAGACTTTGTATTACATGTTATAAATTAAAAGCAGAAGCATCCAAACAACTTATGGGTCAACTACCTGCTGAACGTGTTACTATTAATAGAGTTTTTGAAAATGTCGGTATTGATTTCTGCGGACCATTTGACATAAAGGAAGGTCGTGTAAGACGAAGCGTTATTACTAAAGGCTATGTTGTTGTTTTCGTCTGCTTCGCAGTTAAGGCAATCCATCTGGAATTAGTCTCAGACATGTCGACCGAATGCTTTTTAGCTGCTTTAAAAAGATTCATTTCACTCAGAGGCTTACCAAAGAATATATATTGTGATAATGGTTCTGCTTTTAAAGGTGCCAATAATCAATTAAATAATTTATATAAGATGTTACGTGCCGATACTGATAAAATTCTAACATTTTCTTCTTTGCAAGAAATACATTTTAATTTCATACCACCTCATTCTCCAATATTAGGAGGTATCTGGGAGAGTGCGGTAAAAAGTTTTAAATACCATTTTAAAAGAATTGTAGGCAAAACTATTCTAACTTATGAACAGTTTCTTACAATTATAAGCCAAATAGAAGGAATCTTAAATTCAAGGCCTTTGACTCCTATTATAAGAGATCCTGATGATTTTTCCTATTTGACACCCGCTCATTTTCTAACTGGATCTTCAATGAATGCTTTACCAGAGATTGATTTAACAAATGTACCTATGAATAGACTGACTTTTTGGAAAATCTGTACTCATTTCAAACAATGTTTTTGGAAGGTTTGGCAGCGTCAGTATCTTTGCCAATTACAAAGTCGTCCAAAATGGAGAGACTCACAGAAAAATTTAGAAGTAGGCCAGTTAGTAATACTTATTCAAGACAATTGTCCAATATTGAATTGGCCAGTTGCTCGAATTTCTAAGGTTTATTACGGTCCTGATCAAAAGGTCAGGGTAGTAGATGTAAGAACACCCGATGGTAAAATTCACAGAAGATCTGTAACAAAAATAAGTTTATTTCCATTCTATGATGCTTAGACACACATTATAATTCTATTTATTCATGTATTGCTTTTCTTCTTTTAAACTTAAAAAAAACAGTGTTAGTTAAGTTACTAGAAATTATTATTTTTTCCTTTGGGGAATATGTTAGAAACTCTTTGGTTTCAAACAAAGTTTTCTTAGTATATTCGATGTTCTTTTGTTTTATTGTCTTTCTGTTACTGTCATAAGTACGAAATATAATTTAAATATTCTCAATAATTGAGTTTCATTATATTTATGTTTATGTAGTTATATACGTAAACAGGTACTTCGTGACTTCCTCTGAATTTTAAAATTGCGTATTTTGTTTCATTAGTAATTTTTGTTTTCTTTTCATAATAACCGCTGTTATTTATTGACAAATAATAGTAATTGCTAGGCAACAAATTTTAGATAGGCATACTTCTATCTGCAGATAGAATATTAATTTCTGTTGTAAGAGTAAATACATACATACATAACCTACCTATCATCTAAATGTCAGTACTATTAGACAACTTGGGAACAAACAAATTACAACTCACGACTTGGCAATTGATGCTATAAAAGCCTTTCCTTATAAATGCCATAACAACCAATTCATCATCCTTTTGGCAAGTTGCACAAAAAAAATTGACTTCGGTAATGGTATCGATTCTGGCATGATTCTCTAAACCTAAAACTAAATTTGACAACAGTCTCTCCTTGTCATTTTGTATAGAGTATGACAAGGATAGACTGTTGTCAAATTTAGTTTTAGGTTTAGAGAATCATGCCAGAATCGACACCAATGTTAGAAAATCGTTAAAAAGTAACAAGATAAATTTAGACGGCACCTAAAAGTTCACCTCCTAAAATTAGTTTGACATATTTAAAATTATAGAAAAAATTACATTTAGGAAGCATGTCAGAATACGAAAATACATCTAACACTAAATTGAGTAGTTTAGTAACGTCACTCTTAATTTTAGAGTTAACTTGTGAGTTCTGAATACCAAACGGTGATTGACATTTCTATCTCTAATTTTATTTAGTTATAGTTTTAGGTGGTCGCTTCAGAATCACCCCCATTATATCATGGTGCTATTTACGTCTATAATATTAATCTCTATCTCTCTTATTCTCTCTCTCTCTCTCTCTCTATTAATCTATCTATAATTTTATAACAAAAAAAAAACAATAATTTGAACGTCTAAATAAATGAAATGCCTCAAATTTTAACCGAAATTTTGAAGCAATTTTGTTAGAAATAGATTTTCACATCAAAATATATTTTGACAGTAAATAGATTTCAGTCCCTAGAAAAATCTACACAACATTTATTAATGTCCTAAGTTCAACAATTGCAATAAATTTACAAATTTGATGAGAGCTTTCCGCTTACGGATTTGACTGGATCGTATTCGTCAGCTTGTGTGATATTTCGTGTTGCAGCAGCTCTGAAATACAAAATTACTATAAATAATTAACAATAATAAATAAATAAATATTTTTTTCCCATTCACCCCAATTATATAACCCAATAAGTATCATTAAGAATTTGTCGATTTCATAGAAATAACGGATAAACATACATAAATAAATAAAAATGAATAAAGCACAAGTAAATATAAATAAACATACACGTCCATGGTTCGAGCACATACATATATTCATATTTATCACAAAAAATCTGCTCCGACCGGAATCGAATCCGGGACCGTTGGCGCCTAAGGCGCCAAAGGTCCACGTTCTAACCACAGCGCCAGACTGTCGTCGCTTAATTTAAATTTGTTACAGTAATGACACTTTTAATTACTTAACGAAGTATGATGCGATAATTTCTCGTCTTTATATAATCAAAGTTTCGCGTCAAATTGATTTAATTTATGTTAGCACTATAAAAAGTTTACATACTGTCACCTACGTCCAGCACGCGAGTAGTCAAATGCATCAATTTGTTTTACATACACTACCCGCGCCTACGTTGCACCAGCGCTTGTGCATTGTATTGTGTTATTAAAAGTCAACGCGCATGGGTCTATATTGTAAGGTGAAACTACTTATTAACGTAAAATATTACGTAAACACAATAAAAGTAAAGTAATAGGTACATACCTTCTACAATACGCCATAAGTTGAATTTTTGACTTCTTAAGTTCTTTTAGACAATTTTTTTTTGGTTTTTTCATTCGCCATAATTTGGTCGATGTATTTTCTCGGGCTGGAGCACAGAAGCACAGTTTACTCGTCTCAACGGAGCGATCAAGACTGATTGATGAAATAAAACATGCCTGTTACCTCGGGTCAGGTGCGACAGACGATAGCGTTCTGCGCGGAATAAGAACGTTGTAAGCGCCGAATTACTTTTATTTTAATTACTCGTAAAATATACATTATTTTTGCAAATCGCTAGTACAGTCCCTAGGTAATATAGTTTTATATTATATATTAAAAAATTGACGCAGTTATATGCATCACATTGAAAAGCAATCGATTTTGCTTGAAAATTAGACGTATCTTCGCGATTTTTTTCTATCGATAAAATAATTTAATTTTATGTTTTCACTCAGTGCATTCACTTACAAATATATTTAAATATATATTTTAAAAAAATTGGGTAGTTCATTATTCAATTTCAAGTGTAGATATCAAATCTACGATTAGCAATTTAGCTTTATACCCCCTCTTAAGTACAACCGTGGGCAGTTACATCATTTCATACCTAGCCACAGATCTAACGACGTTTTAGTAATTGCTACAAGAAAATATCAGCTTTATACTCTCAAACATAATGCTTGAAATTGCTCATTGCATTGTCGCTCCAACGCATGAATGAGATAACACATCGTGATACGACGCCCGTGCGAGCGAGACGATTGTGATGTACTGACACTGACGCGAAGCGACATGTTTATGATTAAAATAATTGTTTTTGATTGGTTTTTACGTATAAATCGAATATTTGAATACATGATAAGATGTGTAATTAGTTTACCCACGCAAAATATGAAATCCCGTCTTTTTCTGCCGTTTCTGGCTATTGTTACCACAACTTTTGAATGCGCATTTCGGCATGTTTACGTGCCAACAGGTAATCACTCACTATGGAAAGGAACTGCACGAGTCGCGATTGAACAGTTCTTCACCAGCCCACTATTAGATCGTTCATGCGTTATCTACGTTTGGTAGTAAATCAATGCTGCTACTCCACTACCCACGAGCCCTGACGCTACATAGTAGCACCTGTGTCAAGACATGGCTAGTAATGAGCATGCTTTTTTCGAGTATTTACTGAGCGTACTAGTTTTAAGCATAGTATGTTTTTTATGAGCATGTCTGTCAATACATACATTTATTATACGATACGATTCAATCAACAGGTGTAAAAAGATTCTCATGGTATAGCTTTTGTTTGATGACTTTCCGACGTCAAGTGGGAGAATATTCCATAACAGGATTGACTAGACTAAGAAAGAAGAGTGTATGAAATCAGATTTGTGGGCGGGGCATTTGAGGAGACTATTAATTATCTTGATCCACGTAAGGACTACTGTCCCATTTTATCTACTCCCGATTTAACTAGTAATACTCGTATCAACATACAAAGTAAAGGAAACTGTTGGAAAAATATAGACAAGGATATGCATATTATCATCGAAATATCGTTTCAAATTTCATTTTCGTTTTATAGTTTTGTAAATTAATAGTAGGAACATATATATTAGTTTATTTTATTTATAATATTTATGTATTAGTATATTATGTACGTATATACCATTATCCAGTATTTTTTACCATTAAAGTACTACATCTACTTCCTTTTCTCTGCACCATCCAAAGGTGGACTGATTGATAATGGCTTTGGCATTAAGGCGAGGAATTTCCACGTGCAAGCCCATATGTTCCGCACTTTACACCGTTCATTTGTACATGACGTTAGCGCGGACGCGGCCACTGAACAGGCGCCAACATCATGTGCCGCACAGTAAAAATATAACAGTACAACAAGGACGTTTTATGCAATATACTTTTTGCTAGGTTACAAATAAGTATTGATTTATAAACTGAGGTAAGTACCTACAGTAATACAACCAATAAAGATACAGCTTTATGACTTCATTGCTATTTTTTATTGTATCTTTACTTGTATGTAAATATGGACACTTTTTAATTGTTACATTACATAGTATTTTTATTTGACAAACAACCACGTGATTTTTTTAATAACTTAAAAAATAACAAAGTTTGAAAAGCTTTTATTTGCTAGTGACGTCATTGTACTCGTCCACCATTATAATACCGATACAAACATATATTTTATAAGAAAGAGACGTAAAGCAATTATCAATAATTAGACTTTTTCAAGATTCATCATAATTAGACCGTTTCTTCACAATTTCAAAGGTTTTAAATGTTTCTATGATGTGTTATTAATAAAATGTAAATTCAAATTTTATGCATATTTCTTTTGTGCAGTATAGAATGCATCACTAGAATACAAGAAATGTTCGATTAGCTAGAAGTAGTATTTAAAACAAAAGCTAAGAATATGACTGACGCGGCGGCATATATGTTATAAAGCACTGTTAAATTTTTTTGTTTGACTTCGACGGCTATTCGGTTTGATTTAGAAATAGTAGATTGTTACACCGGGCGCTAAGTGACTTATTAATGCCCACGGATGTTTGGTGCACGAGCACTTGCTCGAGGGCACTAATAACCCGAGGGCATTAATAGCTCTCTTACGAGGTGTGTAATCTGCTTTTCCTTCAACTTATTAAAAAATAATAAAAAACTTAAGTTGACTGTAGAAAAACTTATTTATTTATGACAAAAAAAATGCAAATTGTTCTTATTAAGAAACCAAACCTTATCTTGACGGTGGTGACGGAAGTGGAAAATCCACAAAAAAAACTCACTGTCATGTACACCACAAAACCCTTATTTCTTGCCGTCAACATGAATGTGCACCAAAGAACACCACTTTCACTGCACAATATTCACTCGAATACAATTTTTAATTTATTAAAATAAAAGCTAATCTTCGCCATTAAAGCCAATTGCCTCTCTTTTTAAAATAAAATTGGCTTTGTAGGGTCCTATCTAACTTGTTTTGCGCATGTGTATTTTTTGTGACATGTTATACAACCACTCAAATCTCTTTGGAAAAATGTCTACATTTTGTATGAATTGTATGAATATGAATTGTAATTTCTTTTTAAATTAGAAAAACAAACAACAGGGCAATTATGTTGAACGGGTCATTAATGAAATTTCATACAATACTACTGCCGTTTTCCAGGGTAGTAATGTATTACTTAGTGTTGCCTTTTCCGATGATTAGAGTAAAATTAATGAGTAGTTTGTAGAAAAATATTTTAATAGATATATGTAGGTATTTTAATACAGTACTGAATAAATAAGTACTATAACTTATTTCGCTTACTATTCGTCAGTAAAAATATTTTAATATATATATATATATGTAGGTATTTTAATACATTACTGAATAAATAAGTACTATAACTTATTTCGATTTGATTTGTTAACCGACTTCACTGACTTCACGAAGTTATGAGGTAACACATACCTCATAGCTTCGTCATTTATTAACTGATTTTCAAAATTCTTTTTGTATTCAGAAAAGTATACCCCCGAAGTGGTTCCATGCCATCAAGTCAGGATCTAGTATTAGAATCCCAAGAAAATCGAGAGAATAGGCACGTCCAACGTCTTTCCTGTTTTTTTTCTGAAGCTATTCAGGTATTTGCGTCTGAAAGACATCATCTCAAGGATTCTTCCACTATGCTGAGCTTACGATGGAACCTTAACTTTAAGGAGTTAGGGAGTTAGTCTTTAGATATAAAAGGTACGTATTGACTCTCAGTTAGGTATATTCTTTCAAGTTGACTTAGAGAGCTATTATTAATCTCACGAAAAAAATAAAAATATATTTTTTACAAAAATACCGACACCACTTCAAAACAAAAACTACTTCAAAATAAAAATGTAATGTTGTGTGTTTTATTTTATTGCTACTAAGTTGGCAAACAAGCAAACTGCCCACCTGATAGTAAGTGGTAACAGTCACCTATAATACATGTGGTTCCTGTGCGATTCGCAGTAAAACTGCAAGCCCCACAAGAACCACAGTGTACGTTGCCAACTTGTGACATCAGATGTAAAGTCACGGTACCCAGTAATTTCAGTGCCATATCTTACCCTTCACACCGGAACACAGCAATGCAAGCACTGCTGATTTGCGGCAGAAATAGGTAAGACGGAGATATTTTTATCCTTGCCTTAGCAAGCATCAAAAACGATAGTATTTTTGTTTTTAATTATATCCCAATTTTTGTGACAGGTATCTCTGGCAGGTATGTCATCCATCATATTATTATTAGATGAATTCGAAACAAGCTCAAACCTGTTTTTGATGTGCTACCATCATCAACGCTGGCCAAGTGCGGGTTGGTCGACTTCACACACAACCTAAGAATTTCTTTACACGTGTGTGCAGCGGTCGGCGCGCCGGCGCGCTACTTAGTGGTAGGTATTTATAACGCTGCATTGCGTGAGTGACAGGGGCGTGCATGTACTAAACAAGATTATCAAGAAGAAAGCCACAAATCGCTATGAATATCAGGCAACCGTATTAGTCTCTAAGCAAACTGGTTTTAAAATATTAATTAATATTCTACCACCTTAGGCCTGTAAGAAAACTCGGGAAGTACTACACAGCTAGCGTTCTTTACGATGATGACTTTACATTTGACGACACGGTTAGCGCACAGAGTTCGAGTGATCGCCTACTACGCAACTGGTCGCGGGTTCGATTCCCAAATATTTTTAACCGACTTCAAAAAAGGAGGTTATCAATTCGGTTGTATTTTTTATGTTTGTTACCTCATAACTCCGTCATTTTTAAACCGATGTCCAACATTATTTTTGTATTCGATAGAGTATAGAGCAAGGGTGGTCTCATGGTCACCAAAGTCAGGATCTGATGATGGGATCCCATAGAAAATCGAGGAAAGCACTAAAAACACACTTCTTTCACTAAAAAAATTTCATTCACTGAAAAGTTAAAAATAAAAAATATTTTACAAAAAATAAAAAACGACTTCAAAAACACTGAAAGCTTAAAAATAATATAAGAATAGGTACAGACAACATCACACTTCTATATTGAAGTCGGTGACAAATTTTAACACTTTCTAGGAGATTATCGTTTGGCGCCGACTTCAATACAGAAGTGTGATGTTGTCTGTACCTATTCTTATATTATTTTTAAGTTTTCAGTGTTTTTGAAGTCGGTTTTTATTTTTTGTAAAATATTTTTTTGTAGTTACAGGACAAATATTATGTATGGAATACAGAAATATGTTCCGGTCTGGGCGTATGTGCATGTGATATGTAATATATTCTACTCGTATGTTTGTAACTTTGATGACACGGTTAGCGCAGAGGTCGAATAATCGCCTACTGCGCAACGGGTCGCGGGTTCGATTCCCGTACGGGACAAATATTTTGTATGGCCTACAGAATTTTTTTCCGGTCTGGGCGTATGTACATGTGATATTCTATGTTCGTAACTGCACCCACAACACAGGAGAAATCTTAGTGTGGGGCGACGTTTTCAAAAAGAAAAAACTGCACCCACGACACAGTTGAAAATCCTAGTGTGGGCCGACGTATTTATATAAAAACACTTTCATTACTGAGTGACTGACAGATTACGCACAGCCGTAATTAAAAGGCACAAAAAGCAGAAATTTGACATGTATGTTGGAAATTCGCCATCTAAGGGGGTAAAACTAAAAAATAACAGTTTGTATGGAACCTCTATGACATTTATGCGGGCGAAGCAGCGGGCAAAAGCAAATATTTTATAAAGTTTCACAAAATTTTTATAATCAACTCACGCTTGACCATAAATGTTACGAAATTTAAAAGATTCCTAAAATACTGTTTTACTGTTCATAATCATATATAATACATAGGCTCGAATAAAACTCTATTATTTAGCTACATGTATAATGTGCTGTTGATTCTACCTTCTAAATCTAAAGCTTTGATGCAAGGCGTTGTGAATAAAGGGGGTAACATTAAGTATTTAAAGGAATTCAGCAATAAAGTTTTATAGGAAACATTATTTTGAACCTATAAATCGTTGCATATTTACTTGAAGAAATTATCATACTGGTTTATTAACACTGCACTGTGCTATATGGCCGTGGCAATAAAATATAAACATTTGGGAAATAAATATTTACCACTTTTCTTTCAGCATTTTTTGTATGCATTTGATTTAACATTTCGTCTTTGACTTCTTTTATTAGCGATTTTTACACATAAAATAACTTATAGAAAAAAAGAACGAAAAACATATTTTTTCACACATAAAATAATTTAGGAAGAAGGATTAAAATAGTTTTCTCCTTTATAATACCTAATCCATTATTTACACTATTCACCATATTACTACACTAATCTATAATAATAATGAAAGTTAACAAAATAAACGCAAACTGCAAAATTAAAATTCGATCGTAAAGAAACACGTAATATATTTTTTTGCGCCCGCGACACGAAGCGACGTGACCATACCTTGAGACGACTTGGCGAGTACTGTCTTATATGGAGCGCGATTGCAACCAAGCCAAATTATAGAATTTTCGTCATTTTCCTAAATATTTTATATGACATCAAAAAATCTGTCTTCACAGTTCACTAGATAATAACGAACTACATGTTTTGGTAAAACTTTTATACTGTTTTATGTATATTTCGATTTCAAATCGTGGTTTTAGTTTTTGATTTAGACCTATGTTTGGATTTTTTTTCTATCGAGTGAAATGGAGTAAATCGTGTTTCTGCTTTCACAGTTCACTAGATTATATCTTCAAGTTTAAGGTGTGTGAATTTCAGAATTGTGGGTTCTAATATTATCCAGATCTAGACGTTCTAAGATCGGCAAATTTGGGAAATCCTCGCCTTAAGTTTGTCTCTGTACACAAATTGTACTGGAAGATTCAATAAAAAAAAATATGAAGAATTTATTTGAAAAAAAAATATTGTAAGTGTTAATATTAGTGTTAAGTATCATTACGGGCTCAAGAAGCCTAAAATAAATGGATATTTATTATTATTATCGTGTTTCTTAAATAAAATTAGCAAATAAGGTCTCCCGCCGTATACTTGTGAACCACTGGCATAGCTTCTTTGACGTGTAAAATTGATTAGATATGTAATAATCCAATTTGAATAAACTATATTGAATTTGAATTTTGTCAATTGCACTCATGTATGGAGCTAATGACCATACGATGTTCAACAAAAACCTTCCCTCAACAAAAGTAAAGACATACAAGTGAATTCCATTCGCCGACTTTATCTTCCTAAGTTTATACACGTTTAACTAGCTTCCTAGAAATCGCACTTGAGATAAGAAGCATTACGATTGCTCCGAGCCGTTATCAGTTTCCCAATATTTTTAGGTTGTAAGAATAACCTCAACAAATCCTCGAATATAGGCCATGAAGAAATGCGCAAGTAAGTGTTATGCAATAGTGATACAATGTTTATATTGCGTCCTTCTTCAACACAACAACTGAATGAGAAAGAAAAATGATCGAGTTCGATACCCGTGGACGGCAGTCAATGTCTGTAGTACAACCTTGTCGGTAATCGCTGTTAGTACAACCTTGTCGGTAATCGCTGTAGATAAAATTAATAAAGGCGAATTAGGCGTGCTGACAAGTGTAGATAAATACATATACTAATCTAATCTATGAAAAAAATACAAGAGAAGATCACTCTGAAAAAGTTACAACCAAAACCAACAAAAATAAAAGAAATCGGAAAATAAAACAAAAAAAATCATATCTCGAAAACTATAACATTTCGATGAACATACATGGGGGTCCAATCGATAGGTATTGGTATCCCCTGACCATAGCCTTTCGCTGGTATAGCTTACTTAGGACACGGTGTATAGTTTTATTGACCAAACAACACAATGTTGAATACACGTTAATGGTTGTTCAATAAGCCACTAAAACTTGCGTAAAAATCCACTTTATGACTTGAAATTTTCTATTAAAGACAATTTTCTCACAGACATAATAACTGGTTTATGGTTGGTTAAGAAATTCAAGATTTTACCAATGCTTATATATCCAAAATGTACGAGATTTGCGATACGAGCTATTTAATGGGATATGTAAAAATAACATTTGTTAATTAATTCATGTTGTGTACCCTAACAGTATTGTAAAAAAAATGTCAATTTTAATAGATGAAAACATTAATAAATGTATTATAGTCATTAAAAGCTAGTTTTCCTAATCTAGTAATTAATTAATGAATAGTGGTGTTTCTTACGTGAGACAAGTGAAACTGTCCATATGGAAGAGGTGAAAAAGCTGGAATAAATTAAACGATGTTACATCACAAAGTCGACGGAGAAGGTGAATAGGCCGCATCATATTGTTAAACAATAAATTAAGGCTTCAAATAGTTCGAATATTATAACAATTTCATCATCATCATCATAATCACAACTTATATACGTTCCCATCGAGGGGCTCGGTTAGGATAGGCCCTAAGTTTAAGGTGTAAATAAAAACTTTTTAACAAAAAATTGAACCGCCGAAAAAACTAAAAAGCAAAAACACTGAAAAGTTAAAAATAATATAAGAATAGGTACAGACAACATCACACTTCTATATTGAAGTCGGTGACAAATTTTAACACTTTCTCGTTTGGCACCGACTTCAATATAAAAGTGTGATGTTGTCTGTACCTTATGTTAAAAAGTTTTTTTTTTTTTTTTTTTTTGTGACTTTCATCTATTAATTTAACAATCAGTGAGAGAATCATCAATCACCCCCCGTTTTTGTACCTTTAGGGTTGGAATTGTTTTTTCAAATTTATATGGAACCACCCTCGGGGTATACTCTTTCCAATAAAAAAAGAATCATTAAAGTCGAATCACTCTGTAAAAAGGAATGCGTGGTCATTGATCACAATCAGTGAGTAAATCAACAATAATTTTCTGTTTTCCTACCCTTAGGGTAGGAATTTCAAATTTAAATGAGACCATCCTCGGGGTATACTCTTTTCAATAAAAAAAGAATCATCAAAATCGGAGTTCTCTGTAAAAAGTTATGCGTGATCATACATTAAAAAATATATTCGCGTCGAATTGAGTACTTCCTGAAAGGGGTGACAAAAGGGTGAATTTCCCAAATGACTTTTTTTTGTCTTCGGTGAAATTAGTATTTGAAAAAAGGAATATTGTTCTGAATATTTTTTTTTTGTATTCAATAGGTAGTTATTGGGTTGTGGCAAAAATATAATTTGCCTAGGACTATATATAAAGGTAGAAATAAATACATAAACCTCTATTTTTCTCAAATCGGTGCTGTCCCTCTACTTTTTTAACAAACAAAAAAGCTTATATACTAATAAAAATAAGTAAGTTAAGTATATAACTTATTCTATTTCATAGAATATTAGGTTTATTATTAATATATATAATATTTTATTACATAATAAAAGATTATTATTACTGAGAGGCACAAACGTACTTGTCCTGTAAAATGTTCTCATATCGCTGGACAAAAGTAATTTAAACCTGACGAGTCCGACAGCGTCCCCACCCCAATTTTATTTGGCTCGTTATGTGTGCTTGTGCGCAGTCAAGACGGACGTGTGTCAAATCGTTGCATATTCCCGCCAATAACGTAAGGTACGCCATTTTAGTTACTCCCGGATGGCTCCCGGACAATTATTTTATATGTTTGCATTTTTTTAGAGTAATGACTACCTTTTTTTTTTTTACGGTGGGAAATGCATTACGCATACCCCGCGCTTGGGAAGGCGCGGGGTTATGTCGGATTCTCCGCGGCCCCTGGGGGCAGAGAGCCAACCAGGAACCGCGGCCTACCGACTAAAACCCACCGATGCCCCTCACATACGCCTTGGCGCGAGCACGTCCATCATCGCCGTGTCCTCCTCATCAGAAGAGGACACGCCGAGGAGGGCCGGGTCGCTGCCGGACAAGGTCATGGGAACTCTGACGAACACTTCCACGACCTCGTCGGCGTCTGCTCGCCTATGGCGAGCCCCTCTCACCCCCCCGAAAGGGGGAGACCGGTGATCCCCCGGGGCATCCAGGGGATCAGCGACTGGCGGCAACCGATGCAATGCAGGGCCCGGGCTTCCCAACCCAGGGCCCCGCTGGTTGCCGTCAGGAGGAAGAAGGCGGGCGTAGTTCCGCCTCCTCCGCCCCGTCCTTCTGCGGCGGCATGGATCGGCCTCGGGATCTTCCTCCCTGGCCCTCTCCGCCGACTCCTTCTGCGTCAATACGTCCACGCAGAAGGAGTTTACCGCGTCCCACGTGCTCTCTCCCTCCAGCATGGCACAGACCACGTTCTGGAGGGAGAGATTATCGCCTATTACGGCGACCAACTCCCGGCGCTCCGAGGAGAAGGCGGGGCACACCGCTAAGGTGTGCTGCGCGGTGTCCTCGTCGGCGCCACAGTGGTGGCACTGGGGGGTCGCTTCTCGACCGATGCGGTGCAGATAGCGGCCAAAACAACCGTGGCCGCTGAGAATCTGCACCAGGTGGTAGGAGAGCGACCCATGGTGCCTGTTCGCCCATGGTGTGAGGAAGGGGTGCATGGCCTCCAAGGTCCTGGACAACGTGCCAGAGACCGAGGCCGAACCCCTCAGCTCTTCGAGCTCCTCACACCATAGGCGGAACGCCTCCACTGTGGCCTCCTCCAAGGCGAAGGCCCCCTCTCGAGTGTAATGACTACCTTTTTTTTGGGAGGGGGGAAAATGCATTGACGCATTCCTCGTGGTCGAGCCAAATCACGAGGATATGTGGGACTCCCCAGACCGTACACGGCCCGGGCCTACCCACTAAAAACCCCCCCAGCAGCTCTCCGTCCGTCACAAGACAGGGGGAAGGGGACAACAGCCAGGCCTTATTCCCGCTGACGCCCTGCCTGTGACACATCCGTTGCCGGACTCCCCATCTGGCTCTGCTACTTTGTGGAGCGGCACAGAATTGCGCCGCTCTACACCCCGAAATTGGTTTTTTATTGTGGTTGTCTTCCACGCGGTCCGACGCTCAGTGCGCCGGGCCCCCGGCCCGCTCAGTGCGGGTAACGGGTTGCCTGACGGCAGATCCCACTGGATCCACCGCCGCGCGGGTGAGCCGAAGCTCGGGGAAATCCCCAACGGGCGCGAAGCGCCACGTCACAAGACAGGGGGAAGGGGACAACAGCCAGGCCTTATTCCCGCTGACCCCCTGCCTGTGACATGTCCGTTGCCGGACTCTCCACCTGGCTCAGCTACTTTGTGGAGCGGCACAGAATTGCGCCGCTCTACACCCCGGTTGGTTTTTTATTGTGGTTGTCTTCCACGCGGTCCGACGCTCAGTGCGCCGAACCCCCGGGCCGCTCAGTGCGGGTAACGGGTTGCCCGACGGCAGACCCCACTGGATCCACCGCCGCGCGGTGAGCCGAAGCTCAGGGAAAATCCCCGGCAGGCGCGAAGCGCCGTGGCAAAAAGTCGCCTCCACCTTGCTACCTTCATAGGTAGCCGCCCAAATCGGGCTTCTGGCGAAAGCCACACCATGGCGATAAGAATCGCCTCACCTCCGCCAGCCGAAATCGACTTCCAGCGAAAGCCACACCTCTTCTTAGAACAAGAAGAGGGGACTTCGCCCTTCGCCGCATGAAGCGGGTGGCCACATGAAGTGGCCCGCCGGGTTAAACCTGGCCATCTCACACCCCCCCTCTATGGAGGGTCTTCTCGTCAGACTGATAATTTGCCGGGTTGCCCAGGGTGCACCACAAGGAGGTTGTCTGACATCACACCCCAGTGTAATGACTACCTTTTTTTTTTTTGTTTTATTTTTTGGGAGGGGGGAAAATGCATTTACGCATTCCTCGTGGTCGAGCCAAACCACGAGGATATGTGGGACTCCCCAGACCGTACTCGGCCCGGGCCTACCCACTAAAAACCCCCCCAGCAGCTCCTCCGTCCGTCACAAGACAAGGGGAAGGGGACAACAGCCAGGCCTTATTCCCGCTGACCCCCTGCCTGTGACATGTCCGTAGCCGGACTCTCCTCCTGGCTCTGCTACTTTGTGGAGCGGTTCTGCGCCGCTCTACACCCCGGGATTGGTTTTTTATTGTGGTTGTCTTCCACGCGGCCCGACGCTCAGTGCGCCGGGCCCCCGGCCCGCTCAGTGCGGGTAACGGGTTGCCCGACGGCAGATCCCACTGGATCCACCGCCGCGCGGGTGAGCCGAAGCTCGGGGAAACCCTCGGCAGGCGCAAAGCACCGCACCGTTGAGGTTGTCTGACATCGCACCCCGTGTAATGACTACCTTTTTTTTTTTTTTTTTTTTGGGAGGGGGGAAAATGCATTGACGCATTCCTCGTGGTCGAGCCAAACCACGAGGATATGTGGGACTCCTCAGACCGTACATGGCCCGGGCCTACCCACTAAAAACCCCCCCAGCAGCTCTCCGTCCGCCACAAGACAGGGGGAAGGGGACAACAGCCAGGCCTTATTCCCGCTGACCCCCTGCCTGTGACACGTCCGTTGCCGGACTCCCCATCTGGCTCTGCTACTTTGTGGAGCGCCACAGAATTGCGCCGCTCTACACCCCGAAATTGGTTTTTTATTGTGGTTGTCTTCCACGCGGTCCGACGCTCAGTGCGCCGGGCCCCCGGCCCGCTCAGTGCGAGTAACGGGTTGCCCGACGGCAGATCCCACTGGATCCACCGCCGCGCGGGTGAGCCGAAGCTCGGGGCAATCCCCGGCAGGCGCGAAGCGCCATGGCGAAAAGTCGCCTTCACCCCACTACCTTCAAAGGTAGCCGCCCAAATCAGGCTTCCGGCGAAAGCCACACCTTTTCTTAAGACAAGAAGAGGGGACTTCGCCCTTCCCCCGCATGAAGCGGGTGGCCAAACGAAGTGGCCCGCCAGGTTGAACCCGGCCATCCCACACCCCCCTCTATGGGGTCCTCTCGTCAGACTATTAGCCCGCGGCAGAAAATTTGCCGGGTTGCCCCAGGGTGCACCACAAGGAGGTTGTCTGACATCGCACCCCGTGTAATGACTACCTTTTTTTTTTTTTTGGGAGGGGGGAAAATGCATTGACGCATTCCTCGTGGTCGAGCCAAACCACGAGGATAGGTGGGACTCCCCAGACCGTACACGGCCCGTGCCTACCCACTAAAAACCCCCCCAGCAGCTCTCCGTTCGTCACAAGACAGGGGGAAGGGGACAACAGCTAGGCCTTATTCCCGCTGACCCCCTGCCTGTGACACGTCCGTTGCCGGACTCCCCATCTGGCTCTGCTACTTTGTGGAGGGAGCGGCATAGAATTGCGCCGCTCTACACCCCGAAATTGGTTTTTTATTGTGGTTGTCTTCCACGCGGCCCGACGCTCAGTGCGCCGGACCCCCGGCCCGCTCAGTGCGGGTAACGGGTTGCCCGACGGCAGATCTCACTAGATCCACCGCCGCGCGGGTGAGCCGAAGCTCGGGGAAATCCCCAACGGGCGCGAAGCGCCACGGCGAGAAGCTCGCCCTCATCCTCCCTACCACAAGAGGTAGCCGCCGGAATCGGCTTCCAGCGAGAGCCACACCTCTTCTTAACATAAGAAGAGGGGACTTCGCCCTTCTCCGCATGAAGCGGGTGGCCACACGAAGTGGCCCGCCGGGCTGAGCCCGGCCATCCCACGCCCCCCCCCTCCATGGGGGTCCTCTCGTCAGACTATTAGCCCGCGGCAGAGAATCTGCAGGGTTGCCCAGGGTGCACCACGTGGAGGTGTCTGACATCGCACCCCGTGTAATGACTACCTTTTTTTTTTTTTTTTGGGTGGGGGAAAAATGCATTTACGCATTCCTCGTGGTCGAGCCAAACCACGAGGATATGTGGGGCTCCCCAGACCGTACCCGGCCCAGGCCTACCCACTAAAAACCCCCCCAGCAGCTCCTCCGTCCGTCACAAGACAGAGGGAAGGGGACAACAGCCAGGCCTTATTCCCGCTGACCCCCTGCCCGTGACATGTCCGTTGCCGGACTCTCCGTCTGGCTCTGCTGCTTTGTGGAGTGGCGCAGAATTGCGCCGCTCTGCACCCCGCAACTGGTTTTTTACTGTGGTTGTCTTCCACGCGGCCCGACGCTCAGTGCGCCGGGCCCCCGGCCCGCTCAGTGCGGGTAACGGGTTGCACGACGGCAGATCCCACTGGATCCACCGCCGCGCGGGTGAGCCGAAGCTCGGGGAAATCCCCAACGGGCGCGAAGCGCCATGGCGAGAAACTCGCCTCGTCCCTACTACCACCAGAGGTAGCCGCCGGGATCGGCTTCCAGCGAGAGCCACACCTCTTCTTATCATAAGAAGAGGGGACTTCGCCCTTCCCTGCATGAAGCGGGTGGCCACACGAAGTGGCCCGCCGGGTTGAACCCGGCCATCCCACGCCCCATATGGGGGTCCTCTCGTCAGACTATTAGCCCGCGGCAGAGAATCTGCCGGGTTGCCCAGGGTGCACCACAAGGAGGTTGTCCGACATCGCACCCCGTGTAATGACTACCTTTTTTTTTTTTTTTTTTTTTTTTTTTTTTTTTTTGTCGGGGGAAAATGCTTTTACGCATCCCTCGTGGTCGAGCCAAACCACGAGGGTATGTGGGACTCCCCGGGCCATATCGGTCCAGTCCTACCCACTAAAAACCCCCCAGAAGCTCCTCCGTCCGTCACGAGACAGGGGGAAGGGGACAACAGCGAGGCCTTGTTCCCACTGACCCCCTGCCTGTGAGTCATCTGTTGCCAGACTCGCGCTACGCCAAAGAGGCGCGTGGCTCTACTGCTTTGTGAGCGGCGCAGGTGTTGTGCGCCGCTTTACACCCCGAAAGCGTCCCGGCACTAGGTGCCCTGGGGCTGGGGTCCATTTTTAACGCGGGGAACATCCCTTCCCGCGGCCGCCTCCTCCTGGATGATGGGGGTCCCGATGACGTCCTCGGTGACTTCCATCTCCGTCCCGCCTGAAATCTCGGGTGGCCGGTTTGCCGCTGCCCTTTTCCTTCTCCTGCTAATGTGTGCCTTGGGGGCAGAGCAGGTCTTACCCCCAAGGCGGTGGTCATCCGGTTTCCCGGCCGCCGCACACAATGGGCATTTGGGTTTCGACGTACACGTCGAAGCCCTGTGCCCTGGCTCTCCACACCGGTAGCAGAGTGTACTCCGGTCTACCTCCGCCCTGCAGTCTACCTTCAGGTGCCCCGACTCGAGGCACCTGAAGCACCTCATTTCGCGCGGCTGAAGTAGCCTCACCTTCGCGGCCGACCATCCCACCAGCAGCCTCTTGGCAGAGGCTATCTTCTTGGCCGCTTCCACCGGGCAGCACACCCACGCCGTGCCCATGGTGTAGCGGCCCTGGCGGATTTCACCCACCCGGACCTCCTCGACCTGGCACTCGCCGATCTTAACGAGTGCCTCTTTCAGTTCCTCCGGCTGAACGGACTCATCCAGTCCGGAGACCAACAATTCCACCATCCTGGTGGGTACGGTGACCCGCGCAATGGTCGGATCGACCGCTCTCCTTAGCGCGACGGCTAAGTCAACCGCGCTCGTCTCCTTCTCCTCGCCCGCTACGAGGATTATGGTCGCCCCAGTCAGAGACCTGCGAAACTGGACTCCCTCTATGGCCAGCTCCGCGAGGTTTACCTTAGCCCTGGCGGCTGCAATCACCCGAGCATACGAGTGACCATTCTCCTCGGCGCCAGGCTGCAGTGTGAGTACTACTGCCGCTGTCTTTGGCGTGCGCAATTTAGGCTGCCGAGGAGGTGCCTTCTTCTTCGGGGGCGGAGCCGGCTGCTTCGGCGTGATGGTAGTTGCCGGTGTGCCGTCCTCTCTGCGACGTTGCCGTTGGCCGCGCCTCACTACCGTAGTCCAGGCCTCCTCCGAGTTAGATGGGGCCGGAGGTAATGAACGTGGCTCCTTCGCTGAGGATTTCTCCACAGCGGCTTTCTTTCTCCGTGCTGGTCTGCGCCTTTTGGAGAGAGTTGCATCTTCAAGCACAGAGGGAGCGCTTTTCGCGGATTTCCGGGCTTTGGGAGCGGCAGACGTATGGAACTCAGTCGCCACAGGAGCGGATGCTGCCTTGGCTCTCCTCTCATGCTCCAGGGAAGGGCGCAGGCGCGGCTCGGGGTTCAGCCTAGGCTCTAACCCCTCGAGCCTGGCGTTGAGCCGCGCAACCATGCGCCCCATCAACCTATTTTCTAGCTCCTCGATGTTAGGAGGAGCTAGAGTCACAGCCATATTTGGAGCTGAAGGAAGGGGTGGTGGTCTATTCCCCAGGAGGTCTTTCATTTTTTCCTCCAGCTCAACTATTTTCTTCTTCTGTTCCTTCAGTTCGCCCTCGAGTCGAGAGTTTGCCTGTTGCAAGCGCATAGTCTCTTCTGAAACTGTACGCGCCGCCAGCACTTTCGCGTCCTCCCGAAGGCTCTTAACCGCCTGCTTTAATTTTTGAATAAAGGTCCCCTTCAAATTCTTTGACCTCTCTGCGACATATTCAATTATATGGAAAGCGCGACCCATGCGCTCGGTGACGGTGAGCGTTGGGTCGTCACTTCCACTCTCCTCAAGAGGAGATAACACCTCTGCAGCCGCTGCTGATGTTACGATAGGCGTGCGCCTCGTATTAATGGGGTCCATAGGCATCTCGAGGAGTTCCCTTTCGGCCTGGAGTTGTAGCTCCAGACGCTCCATCCTGAGATACTCCGCCTTCGCCTTGGCGAGCCCCACGTATTCCCCGGTGGTTGGCGGGCGGCCTCTCCCTCGCTTCCCTTTGGGTTTTGGGGTTCTACGGGAAGACAGCGGAACATCTTCTAGCGAAGGATCGTCGCTGCCTTCCCCCCAGTCTCCAACTTCAGCACGGCCTCTTTTCCGACAAGCGGAAGGGGCGTTCATACCGCTATCCGTGCTCATCATGGATGACGCCTCAGACAGACAGTCCGACTCTCCTGACACCGGAAACATATCCGGAGCATCATAGTCGAGCATGATGTCCGATATACCAGCCCTTCTCCTACCTCCTTTGCGTCCGGTCGCATTTTTACCCCTCGACGACCCGGGAACCGCCGTCGGGGGTTGAAACTCTCCTTCTAACGCCTCGGTTGGGATGATGGTATTTCCACCAACCGGCCCGGATACCGGTGGTGGCCCGCTCTTAACGGGTTCGCATGGGTTATTTTCGACACTCGGAAGGGTGGAATTTGGTAAAGCCAGCCCCAGATACGTCTGGCTGCCCGCAGCCGCCTTGCGCGGTCCTACGGGGGGGACTGATACCCCCTGGGGACGTTCATCGTTTTTGCCAAATTCCATAATGATTGTATTTGAGGATACACTCCCTTGCTCCGCTTGGGACTGGTCTCCCACCAGCCACGCACCCCCTCGGCACGGAGACGCCACCTTGGGGTTGGGGTGATTTTTTATTGTGGTTGTCTTCCACGTGGCCCGACGCTCAGTGCGCCGGACCCCCGGCCCGCTCAGTGCGGGTAACGGGTTGCCCGACAACAGACCCCATTGGATCCATCGCCGCGCGGGTGAGCCAAAACTCAGGAAAATCCCCAGCAGGCGCGAAGCGCCATGGCGAGAATCTCGCCCCACCTCTGCCACCAACAAAGGTAAGTGCCGGTAACCAGCTTCCGGCGAAAGCCACACCTCTTCTTAACAAAAAGAAGAGGGGACTTCGCCCTTCATAATATTGACAAAACTAAATTAATCCGATTTAAAGCTAATAGTATTGACTACGCTGATATTGACATAAATTATAAAAATAATAAACTGGACATGGTAAAGGACACAATGTTCTTGGGAATTAAAATAGATGAATTATGTAATTGGAAACTTCATATTGACCTAGTAGTAAACAAAATTGACAGATATATATTCGCTCTTAATAGAATTAGACAGCTTGTATCACAAGAAGCCGCTCTCGTTGCTTATCACGGATACGTCTCATCAATATTGAGATATGGTCTTATAGTGTGGGGCAATTCAGTAGATATGCTTAGGGCCTTTAAAGCACAAAAAAGAAGCATGAGATCAATCTGCGGTGCTGATTATTTGGACAGTTGTAAACCACTATTTTTAAGAAATTTAATATACTTCCATTACCCTGCCTTTACATATTGGAGATTTCTATTTTCGTGAAAAAAAATTTTCACCTCTTTCCAAAAAATAAGGATTATCCATACAGAGGTAGAAGGGTTGACGATCTATACGTTCCTCAACAAAAATTGGTACTATACTCAAGAAACACGTACTGTATGGCTATTAGAATATATATTATAATAAAATACCAGACAAAATAAAAACATTGACATATAATAAATTTAAATCAACACTGCATAACCTTTTAATTAGTAAAATGTATTATACTATTAATGAATATCTCAATGACAAATTATGACAATTCTATTAAAATTATTGACTATCATCTTGACATTACTATTATTTTATTTCTACTACAATACAATTCTCTCTAATAAATAATGATATAAATCTATGACCCTGTAAAAGCCATTTATATGTAAGCTTCTATCAAAATAATAAGATATCCATGCTCATGAAAAACAAAATATCTGCATATATTAAATGTATAATTTAACCAATAATTTTAACATTTGCACATCGAACATTCGATAGAATATGTCGGGAAATATAACTGTAACAACCTACTAACCATATTCTGGCAAATAAATGTATTATTATTATTATTATTATTATTCACCGCATGTAGCGGTTGGCCACATGAAGTGACCCGCCGGGTTGAACCTGGCCATCCCACGCCCCCCATCATGGGGGCCTCTCGTCAGACTATTAGCCCGCGGCAGAGAATCTGCCGGGTTGCCCAGGGTGCACCACAAGGAGGTTGTCTGACATCGCACCCCGTGTAATGACTACCTTTTTTTTTTTTTTTTTTTTTTTTGGGAGGGGGGAAAATGCATTGACGCATTCCTCGTGGTCGAGCCAAACCACGAGGATATGTGGGACTCCCCAGACCTTACAAGGCCCGGGCCTACCCACTAAAAACCCCCCCAGCAGCTCCTCCGTCGGTCACAAGACAGGGGGAAGGGGACAACAGCCAGGCCTTATTCCCGCTGACCCCCTGCCTGTGACATGTCCGTTGCCGGACTCCCCTCCTGGCTCTGCTACTTTGTGGAGCGGCGCGAATGCGCCGCTCTACACCCCGAAACTGGTTTTTTATTGTGGTTGTCTTCCACGCGGCCCGACGCTCAGTGCGCCGGGCCCCCGGTCCGCTCAGTGCGGGTAACGGGTTGCCCGACGGCGGACCCCACTGGATCCACCGCCGCGCGGGTGAGTCGAAACTCGGGGAGAACCCCAACGGGCGCAAAGCGCCACGGCGGAAAACCACCAGAGACCCTCTACCACCAGAGGTAGCCGCCGGAATCGGCTTCCAGCGAGAGCCACACCTCTTCTTAACATAAGAAGAGGGGACTTCGCCCTTCCCCGCATGAAGCGGGTGGCCACACGAAGTGGCCCGCCAGGTTAAACCCGGCCATCCCACACCCTCCCACTATGGGGGTCCTCTCGTCAGACTATTAGCCCGCGACAGAGAATCTGCCGGGTTGCCCAGGGTGCACCACAAGGAGGTTGTCTGACATCGCACCCCGTGTAATGACTACCTAGTTTTATTATTGTTATTTGGTTCTAACAAAGGTAGTAAGTGAATTAGCTTCAGTGACTGTTATTGAATTTTTCCTAGATATTATGCATTTTTTCTAATTTTCTAAAAAGTGTGTTATTTCTCTTGTCGCTGTTCTCATATCGCTGTAATCGGTGGTCTTTATTACCATCGATGTGATAATTTACACTGAAATGATAAGAAAAAATCAATCGGTGTCTTATATCTAATATCGGTGTTTTGATTCGTGATCAACGCATAGTTTTGTCACATCGGTGGATGGCTTTATCACATCGGTAGATCATTTTATCATCTCGGTGAGTCGTTTTATCATATCGGTGGATCCCGTGTCATTTTGTTAAGTATACAAAGAAACAATGGAACATATAAACATACATACAAATATTAATACATACATACATTGTATACATACTTACCTACATAGACTGCCAAAATCATTACCACGATACCGCTGGGTAGTAGATGTATAAATGTATCATTAGGGGAGGTCTGTATTCGGTAATGTACGTCTTTAGGATGATGATGGTGAGGTGGAGCATTAGTTAAAAAATAGCAAGTACATAATAATAAATAACAAAATAATAAATAGATAAAAAGAAAACATTTATCATCATTATTATCAGCCTTATATGTTCCCACTGCTGTTACTTCTAAGATGTTCCCACTGCTGTTACTTCCACACTTTAAATTCTAAGTACCTATAGTAAATACTTATAATAAAAGAAGCAAGTAAATATAATAAAATAGGAATATAATTTCAAAAAATATTTTATATTTGGTTTTCTAAGAACTCAGTTCTCGTTGGATGTGATCTATTTACATAAGACCCTCAGTCCAGGTCTTCAGTTCTAAGTCACCTACTAACTATTTACTTTTTGATGTTCAAAGGTGGATAGATTATCATATCGCTGGATAAGTATATCATTTCGGTGGATAAACTTATCATATCGGTGTACAGAAAAAATAATCGGTGCCGGTTTGTCACATCGGTGGAAACCAGAATTCAAACTAAATTTACTCCTTAGTCTTAAATGATACGTTGATGATGTTAAATTTGGGGATATTTAATATCCTAAAGATTACATCAAACCTGAAAAATATCCAAAAAAAATATAAATGAAAAAGTTCACCGATATGATAAAAAAATGGCATTTGTTGAAATTCACCCAAAAGCATCTGTCCTTTTCACTCCTTAGGAATATCTGTCATATTCATCGATTTTTGTCAAGTATGTCGATCTTAGCTGTCAAAATTTGTTTATCGAGAGTTCTATGCTCGCAGGGCGACTCGGTAACCAAATCGATACCAAAACCAATTTCGGTACGTCTTTGACGTTTGTATGAGACAGCAGATGTTATTTCACAATTTCAGAGATGGTCCCACTGAGATTGATGAGCTTTAATTTTCCTTAAATATCAATACTTTTTGTTATGCCATACGTACTTACTTCCAACTCCGAAATAATTCTGCATAATATAGAGATGTTGTCGCACCAATCTATATTTTTTTTACCGACGAAAAAACGGAGAAGGTACTCAATTCGACGCGTACATATTTTTTTAATGTATGATCACGCATAACTTTTTACAGAGACCTCCGATTTTGATGATTCTTTTTTTATTGGAAAGGGTATACCCCGAGGGTGGCCCCATTCCAGGGTAGGAAAACTGGAAATTATTGTTGATTGACTCACTAATTGTGATCAATGACCACGCATTACTTCGTACAGAGTGATCCGATTTTGATGATTCTTTCTTTATTGGAAAGGGTATACCCCGAGGATGGTCCCATATAAATTTGAAAAAACAATTCCATGACTATAGGTACAAAAACGGGGATGATCGATGATTCACTCACTGATTGTAAAATTAATAGACGAAAGTCACAAAAAAATATAAAATAAAAACTTTTTAACAAAAAATTGAACCGCCGAAAAAACTAAAAAGCAAAAGCACTGAAAAGTTAAAAATAATACAAGAATAGGTACAGACAACATCACACTTCTATACTGAAGTCGGTGACTTTTAACACTTTCTAGGAGATCATCGTTTGGCACCGACTTCAATTTTTTGTTAAAAAGTTTTTTAATCTATAATATATAAAGCTCGATGTTTGATTGTTTGTCTGTTTGGTTGAACACGCTAATTTCAGAACTACTGATTCAATCTTTTTGTGTTAGATAGTCCATTTATAGAGGAAGGCTATAGGCTATAGGCTATAGGCATCACGCTACGACTAATAGGAGCTGAGCATTAATGAAAAATGTTGCAAAAACGGGAAAAAACGTACGACATGTTGTTATATTTTCCGACATCCACGCGAATGAAGCCGCAGGCACAGCTAGTCTCGTATATGTGCTCACAATCAAGTAACCCATAATGAAATTAAAAAGCTAAAATGGCAGCAACACAATGACTTAGATACAGAAGAATAATGTGTAAAAAGAGATTTACTAAGCAACCTTGCGTATTCTTGGTTTCAGCCTATGTTTACTCGAGATAAGCACCTAATGCAAAGTCATTATGAAGCAAATCTCGCATAATCTGGACTCTTATATAATGTTGTCTGTTCTGCAGATTAAACGTATCACTGTGTATCTTATTATTAGTGCAAAGCTTTTTGCGAATTGCTTTATTTGGATATAAATTACTGGGATAAAAGTTATCTTTTGAGTCGAGTTTTAATTAAGGCTATAAAAACTGTACATAATAAGTATGCGTATTATTCCATTAATCCAATAATAAGTAATATAAATGTGAAAATTTTATTAACGTGTTAATGATTAAGGCGATATCAACCTGAAAATTCAACATAGGCAATTATTCACGTCAAAAATATCTACATGATTCTAAGTAAACGGCTTCATATTAATAAAACTGCTTATCTCATCATCATCATTCACAACTGCTATACGTCCCCACCGAGAGGTCGAATCTATCCTAAGTTTGGGTGTTTAGGCCTAAGTTAACCACGCTGGCCAAGTGCGGATTGGTCGAGTTCACACACACCTTTGAATTTCTTCGCAGATGTATGTATGTATGTTGCTTCGCGATGTTTTCCTTCACCGTAGGAGCGTCGATAAATTTAAGTAGGTACATATGAAATTCGAAAAACGAAAAACACATTGGTACCTAGAACGATCGAACCACGGATCTCCTGATTAAAGGCCAATTAATTAAAGGCCAAGTCCACAGCGCCAATGTTCATCTATTTTCAATCATCATCAAGATACCCATTTGCAAACTAGTAGAAAAAAGAAGTTGACTTTACACGTCTTGTTTGTAAATTTATAGAGCGTTCACGAGAAAAAGGATTAAAGTCAATCGCTCATACTTTAAAAACACACAACTAAACTAACAGCGTTGTCTAAATCAAAAAGTTAAGTATTGCTTACTTTTTTCATGTTGAGAAAGCGTTCTTAATACTCGTATTACTTGTTTGGCACTTTGCTTAACAATTAGGTACATCATCAAAAACGTATTTAATAGATACATATTTGTTGACCTAACAATATTTTCTATTAAAATAACGATATTAAAATAACGCAGCAAAATGAATTTTGAAATTAGAACGGCCCCTTATCGTGTAATTCAAAATCTATTACGACCGTTTCAATTTAACAATCACTGTGCAATCTATTGCTGTTTTAAAAGAAGGGACCGTCATAGTTTTTTGTCGACGCCGCGCCGCGCCGCCCCGTAACGACTGTCAGCTTAAAAACGATTGCGATTTTGATGAATTACAATAGAACTGCGGATTATGGTATCTATAGGGACGTTAAAAATCAAACAAGCCTCACCGACTATGATCAAAAGCAACATTGTGAAACAAGTCGCGGCTGCATTACACCGAATTATTGGTCGAGTTGAAGAAAATAAAAAACTGGCGTCGAGCGAACTCCGCGTTATTCTTATCGGGGTTGTGTAATGTTTTTTACGGTCTCTATAGGTGTGAGCATTTCCTGTAATATTCTGGTAAATTTAATCGCCTCTCTGGTCTTTTTATCGAGACGACTTTCAAATCTGCATCTAAATTCCTCCTCCTAGTGAAAGGAACTATTATGGTTTTGCTGGCATTCACAGACAGCCCCACCTGGCAGCACCATTGTTCGATCTTATTAAGAGCGAGTTGCATGTGACCTGATATAGTTGAAGGACATTTTCCAACTATGTGGACCACCAGGTCATCTGCGTATCCTTGAGTGGGAAGGTACGCATTGTTCAACTCCTGGATAAGGCAGTCAACGACCAGACACCACAACAGTGGACAGAGCACCCCACCCTGGGGACACCCTCTAGTCACCCTGGCGGTTAATGTGCAGTCCAACAGCGTGGTTTTCACTGTTCGCGTTGTGAGCATTGCCTCTATCCAAGAGATTATTAATTGATCGATGCCGCGGTTTTGCAGACATCGTACAATAACTCCTGTTGGGGTGTTATCGAAGGCACCCTCAACATCCAGAAAGGCACACAAGGCTATTTTTTTATCTTCGAGCGCTTGTTCAAGTCTATCGGTCAGATCGATTAAGGCAGTTTCCGTTGACTTTCCTTTCTGGTAGGCATGTTGCCTTAAATGTAGGGGGTCGCCTGCCAGGTGCGTTTCCCTTACATATAGGTTGATTACCTTTTCCATGGTTTTCAAGAGAAAAGAGGATAGGCTGATCGGTCTGTAGGACTTCGGTTGGGCCCTATCTTTATCCCCTCCTTTGGGAATAAATATAACCCTGACTTGTCCATAGACTTGGGAGGTACCCCCATGCTAAACTAGCTCTGAGGATCTTCACTAGGACTGGGAGGAGGATATTCTTACCCTGTTGTAGTAGGGCTGGGAAAATGCCATCCTCACCTACAGTGTTATATGGCTTGAAGCTGTTAATAGCCCAAGCCACCCGTTGAGGGCCGATAATCAAAGAGGCTTTTCTCCAATCATCCACTTTCGGCCTAGGCCTGGAGAGTGACCGCAGCTCCTCGGATGATTCATCTACCCTCGAGTCCGGGAAGTGCACTTGGGCTAGGAGTTCTAAGGTCTCCTTTGCGTCGCACGTGAAAGTCCCATTTGGCTTCCTAAGCAAGCCAATATGGGAAGGAGGCGCCTTGGATATCAATTTGTGAATCCTTGCGGCATGGGCTGTGCTATTGATCATGTCACAGAACCTACCCCAAGATCTCCTTTTCGCTCTCCTTAACTCTTTATTGAACCCCGTTAAGGTCCGAAAATAGGCTTCCCAATTCCCATCCCTTTTTGCTTTATTGAAGCGAGAGCGGGCTTTTTGCCTAAGGGATTGCAATTTGCTGTTCCACCAGGGCACTTTACGATTACTTTCCCTGGTGGTGTAGGGGCATTTATTCTCATAGGCTGTTAAGATGCCTGTGGATACTGCCCCTGCCGCATATTCTAGTTATTCTACAGTTTTCACGGCTGGTATCGTCCCCAGGCTCTGTTTCAGGCTCTCCCGATAGCCCAGTTTGTATGCCTAGGATAACGATAGGATTCGATTTGTTTGTCAAGCTTAGCTGCTATATCGAATCTAATGTACCTGTGGTCGGATAGTGAAGCCTCCTCCGAGATGTGCCATTCCTGAATGCGGTTCACTAAGCGCGACGTACAGAGGGTAATGTCTAGGACTTCACTTCGGGCTGCCGTGATGAATGTGGGACTGTGTCCCTCATTAAGCACCGTCAAATTCCTAGAAAGCATGAAATCATGCAAAAACTCACCTCTTGGGTTGGTATTGCTACTACCCCATGATGTGTGATGCGAGTTGCAGTCGCAGCCAAGGAGCAGGTCCACATTTTGCTCCTCGCAGTAATCCACCAGGCCGGCCAGTTGCAACGACGGGTCCGTCTCCTCTCCGGGCATGTAGGCAGAGCAGGCCACTAATTTCCTGTCCTGCGACCCAGGGAGTACAACATAGGCAGCAACCAAGTCATCTGTACACAGATAGGGTATAGGTAAAAATTTTATATTATTATTAAACACTATACATGCTCTAGGCCTCACCCCACCGGCATTGTAGAGAAGATTGCCTAGGGGGTTCAGCCCAAGAACCGCGCTTCCACTTATCCACGGTTCTTGTATGAATGCTATACAATACCTTTCATCTCTCCACTTCTTAGCCAAGGCAGCTGTTGCCGCCTTCGAGTGGTGTAGGTTGATTTGTATAGCCTTCTGCATTATAGGATGGGGAAAGGGAAAGGTTATAAGGTTAATGGGGAGTGGAGTTTTGGTTATGTAGGAAGGGGTACTGATAGGCGGGAGTTGGGTTTAGGTTAGGTCGACTTGGGCGGGAGGAAACGGAAGGAGTTAAGGGGATTAGTGGCGGCTTTTTTAGAGGAGTGCTCGCGGGCCAAGGACGGCAGTTGAACTGGCCGTCCTCGGCAGCGTGCTCCACCTCTATTGCCACCTCTCCCATTTGGGTTTGTCGACCTTGGGGCACCACCACGTCCACCCCTTAATCGCCCATTGGGAGACCCACCACGTCCTGGTAAGCAGGTTTGGGCTACGGGTGCCCACTGTCCTTTGCCCTTGGACGTGGAAGGTAGCGGGCCAGCCGTCCCGCTAGTTGTAGAAGGGGCCGTGGTAGGAGACCCTCCCGCCGATTGGGGTTGAGGTTTGGCGGTGGTTCTGGGCCCGGTTGACGGCCTGAAAACCGATGGGCTCGCAACTGCGTTCCCCTCGGCAACCCGACCGGCTTCCTCACCCTGATTCTCGTCTCCCCTCGCCCCCGATCTGTCCCCCTTGACCCTAACGTGGATAATTTCAAAATCCAGGCATAGTCTGTGATTGGTTTTGCGGAGGGCATCCTGCGCCTCTGCATCCAAGGAGATGCACAAAGTTTGCCCCTCCTTTTCCACTTTGGAGCTCAGCACCCTCCAGGAACCACATCCTATGTCTGGATTTTGCCTATCCAGCCTTCTTAGTAGGGACTTCGTGCTTCCCGCAGTATCCCTGACGTAGGCCGTGGCAATAATTGGTTTGGGAAGGTCCTTTTCATCCACCATTTTTAGACAGGCACCTTCCCATGGCTTGAAACCCCTTATGTTTGTCTCTAGCCATTTGGCGGTTGCATCATTCAAGCACGTGAACACAAGGCCACCCGCTCGAAGGACGCAACCGCTGAACCTCGGCCCCACACCCCTTGCAGACTCGATGCAGCGGCGAAGGTGAGCCTTCACCCGCTCCGCATCTGCAGCGGTGAGTGGCCGGTGCTCATCTACTATCCCCACCTTCTTTGAGCATGCTGCCTCCGCAAAAGAAGGCCGTGGTTGTGGCTCCAAAGGCTCCACGGCGACCCTCTTTTTGCGCGGCTGCTCCTGTGGGGAGGTAAGGTCAGACCTGCGCCTCTTATTTGGCCCCTGACTGGGGTCCTGGCACCTGTTGCCGGCCTCCTTTCGATCCGGTGGGTCAATGGGCATCTCCGACAATGGGCGCTGGTTTTGGCTCCCGTTATCGGCCTCCTGTCGATCCGTTGGATTGTAAGGCACCTCCGACAATGGGCGCTGGCACAGTTCTAACGCCTACCTCCTGGTGAAGCCTCGCTTCATCCAGGTGGTGAGGCGCCTACGGGCAGCACCGCAAAGGTGTGGCCTATTCGACCTGCCTTTGTGGCCGTCACCCATCTCCACTGTGGTGCTGGAAGATCCCACACCACTCGTTTGCGCAGGTTCCGGAGGCGATGAACGACCTCCAGTTCCTGTCTGCAAGGGGGTAGTCTCTACTACCTCCATAGGAGTACTAGAGGGCGCTGAGTCCCTGCTAGTCTCCGCCTCGACGACAGGCGTCTCGGCCAAGAGCTGCGACAACTCCGATAACTGGCTTTGGAAATCCATAAGAGTCCCACGAGCAGCTAGGGAAATAAAGTGTCCATCCCCGCAGAGCCCCGCATGCGGAGATAAGGCTCATAAGTCCTTGAGGTCGCCCGGTATCAAGGACCCTCCGTTTGGGCTGGGCACCCCCCAGCCAAAGTATCCGGGGCACGGGTTGGATAACAGTCGAATGGTGTCGAGGTGTCGTCTCCTCCAGGACGTAGGGTAGGATAAGAGGATGAGGGCTTGGAATGGGTAGATAGCGGATGAGAGTGAGGAGGAAACAAGGGTAAAAAGGATGCGGCGTTTTGCTAACTGTCAGGGAGAGGGGATAGTACCCTTTCCGTAACAGCCATTGCCCAGGGTGCACCGGCGCGGGTTAATCCCCGCGCACACGTGGAGGTAGCCGTGGAAACCGCACCCCAATCTGATGTCACACACATGTCACATTTCGTGTGACACTTGCAGTCGCTTACCTACTTAATTTGTTTCAGCTTCAGCTAAGCGTTTTCATGCCAAAAAGTGAATACAGTAATCAAGACATTGAAACTGTGAAACTTGACACTGGCAGTAATGGTTATTTTCTCCAACGACCAATTGCCACATATTAAAAAAGAAGAAGAAGAAGAAGAAACTGTGAAACATCTAGCAACCGATTACATATCGCTACTAGATAATACTCCAGTTTCTGTCGGTGTAAACTTAAATCGGCTGTGGATGGTGAAGTGACAGCGGAGTCAGGACTAGAGTTACCAACTCCCATTCACAGCTATCCGGGACATTAGAAATTTTTATGCGGGACCTGGCCAGAAAAAGCAGGTCCTGCCTACAAATGTGCAGACTCGAGAAAGAAACGAAATATGAATAAAATCAATTTTATTTAAAATTTAATTAACAAAATAAACTTTCTGCTATTACAAAGTGATTATTATAACACCACATAGGAATATTAATCAGTAATTAAAGCACTTTTCTCGATCAACTAAGCAAAATCACGATTAGTTTTCATTACGAAAGAGTACCTACTTATTTTTTTATTATCTGATATTTTTGTCTAACCGGGCTGGCTTTACCATAAAGCGGGACAATTAGCGGACGCATTATTTGAGTCCTGGAAACGGGACGTCCCGCCTGACACGGGACGGTTGGGAATTCTAGTCAGGACATACCGCAGTCACAGTTTATGTTAAACTGTGCCGCAGTCGATTTCTGACCTGATTTTAAATTGCGATATTGAGATTTATCCTAATATACAGGGTAAATTTTGAGGTACCGGCAACCTTGCAGGATTAGATAGTGTGGTGACCTCCTTGCTATGGCACCGCATTCCACCTCATTGCATAAATGTGCTCAGTGGCAAGGAATGTCACCCTTTTAAATATAGAATGAGAACATTCTAGAAGTATTGACATATAAAGGACGATCACCAGGAGTATTTGACACATTACACATTGCATTGCGACATTGCGCATTGTAACATTGTAACTTGAGAGATCGTAAAGAGAGTTGAGAAATAGAACAGATTGAAATATATCTAAATGGTTTGAGTTAACGTCCCAAGTTCCCAACGATCCCGGAGCGCGCGTAGGGCGCTACATGGTGGAGGCGCCGGGTATTATTTGGAACTACATAATATATTTCAACTGAGTATATTGAAAAATTCAACTGCGTATATTGAAGAAGAAGCAAAGAAGTCATCATGGAGCGATTCGATGGATTATCTGGTGATGTGCATGATTTTTTTAATCAATTTGATATTATAGCTGCGGTGAACAAATTCGACGCAGAGGCGAAGAAGCTTGTGTTGGGGGCTTATTTAGAGGGTCCAGCGTTATTATTTTATAAATCGATGTTGTCAGACACAATTGCATTTTTAGATTTACGGAAGAAAATCAGTGATGAGTTTGCTCCAACTACGAACCCGATCGCCAATTTTTTTGCACGGAAACAGGGTCACGAGGAAGATGCATTAACGTTTTTTTATTCTCTAGAAAACCTCGCATCGAAAGCCGGAATTGCGATTGATGAAGCATGTTTTATTCAACATTTTATAAAAAATTGTGAATTTTATCTAAAAAACAAATTAGCCCCACAGATATATGCGACGAAGGCTGAACTGAAAAAGGTGTTGAAACAGCTAAAAGATGTGTATAGTGATGGTATTGCTGACTCTACGGCACAAGGGAAACTCTCGTTGAACGTGAGGCCTGGTGGTTACGTGGCTAATGTACCACCCGCTATACATATGCAAGGGGGAGCAGGTGACGACAGGTTTCGAGTACAGCCAACTGGACGTACTGTCGGACCTACCGGGACGGTGTCAAATCCTCCTCACTCCCAACCAAATTACTCCCAGACCCGTTACAATTTTAGACCCCGACCACAATTTACGAGAGGAAGTGCAGCCGGAGACAATACAAATGTGCGTGCTGGCTGGAGGCCAGATGCACCTAAACAAGTGGAGGCGTTTGATGTGATTCGAGGGACTGTTCAATCGCCGTCACAGCAAGAAGAAACCCCTCGAAAAAGTGAGTTCGTTCCATTTATACGTGTAATGTGTCGCGATAAAAAAATTTGTGCTTTGATTGATACGGGCGCATCAGTCTCGGTTATATCGAAGTACGTGGCGGATATGTTTGGAGAAATAATTGACGCCGGCGTTTTGCATCTGAAGGCAATCAATGGTGTGAACTTGTGTGTTCTAGGGAAAATGAGATTGAATGTTATAATAGAAAATGTCTTATTTGTTCATAGTTTTTATGTCGTAAATAATATAAATCGAGACATGATCTTGGGACAAGATTTCTTGTATCAAAATGATGTATTGTTAAATTTTACGGATGGTCAAGTGCAGATAAAAAAGATGGTTTGTAAGTTTATGTCAAAGTCGGAAGTTGTGAGAATTGAAAACACCATTGAGGTCGTACAGCCAGCAAAGAAAATTTTATCGGAAAGTGATTATTTGTATTCTTGTAATTTAGTGTCGGAAGATGATAAATGTACATTTGAATCATCTGTCGCAGACGAAAGAATAGAATTCAATGTGTGTAAAGTTTTGCCTCTTAATGAGCGCCATGAATTAAATAATTTATTTATGAATAATCGGTCATATTTTGCATTTGATGAAAATGAGCTTGGCAAATGTAAAATAATGTTAGAACAAGAGAAAGAAACGTTAAAAAATAATATCATTCGTAAGTGTCGGAGTTCATACGCTTCACCAGTGGCGTTGGTCAAAAAACCTGATAATACAGGGAGATTTTGCGTTGATTTCCGAAAATTGAATATTGTCGTTGCTAGGGAACCAGTAATACCTTCTGATGTAAATTTAAGCTGCAACATGCAAACACTAAATTTAGTACAAAGACAATGTAGGCATAGGATTTGTATAGATAAAGTGAGACATAATTTATATAAAGCGCGTTTGAAACAAAAACATATATATGATATAAAGGCATGTCCCGTGAGTTATAATCGAGGAGAATTAGTGTTATTATACTGTCCAAAAAGAGTTACTAGAGTTAGCAATAAATTAAGGACTTAGGGGGCAACTCGTCCGCATCTAAAGCTGGGACCAGGGACCAGTTGCACCCGTTTCAATTTGATAATAGGCAAATGGGCCCACATCGATTCAGGCTTTGGGACGATTTGCACCTTGAATATTTACTAGGGGCTTATTGGTCTCGTGGTAGATGACTTGAGTAATGGAAAATTAAACAAACACATGGCGTGACGTAAGAATGAGCGCATTCGTTTTATTACCTACAATCATAACATAAATAACAGTTATTCAGGTCCGTGAACATAGGCTTATTTTACATTTCATAGTAAAAAAATAAAATTCGTGATTAAAATTCAAGTTAAGCATATAGGTAAGTGAGTAATCAATTTTCCAAAAATCTTATAATAGGTACACATATAACACCATAATTTAAAAATATTAAAAAATACTGTTCACATCAATAATAAACATCTTAATTAATATTATTAGAATAAAATAAAAATACTATTATCCCAATAAAACGAATCACAAATACTTTTGAACTAGAAATATATATTTTCAATAATTTTAATAATTTTCTTAGCTTTTTAACTTTTCTAGACAGTGACCTATACTTATTTCATTATCAATTAATTCTCGGAGTATTCTTTGGAGACGTTTTTGTGATTGAGTGGATTCCGAGCTTTTTTTGGAAATATATCCGTCGTTTTTCAGTTTACCTAAGTAATAACAGGAATCTTTTTTAAGTGACTGCAAAAGAACGAAGGATAAGGAAAGACGCTTTTTTCAATAATAAGTGGTGTTTTTATAACGAGGAACACAAAGCAAATAATTCAATTGAGTCGTGGAATTCGCGTCTCAATAAAATAGTAAAGCCAAAGCCTAACTTAATTGTTCTTTTGCAGTCACTTAAAAAGATCCCTGTTATTACTTAGGTAAACTGAAAATCGACGGATAAATTTCCAAAAAAAAATGAAATAAGTACCTATACCGGGTGTAACAGAATACCGAAATAATATTTAAGGTTGTTGATTAACAAAAAAATGTTTTATGACTATTCTTTGTATTTTTTTTATATGCCTACTTTCGATTTAATACGCTTAACTGTTAAGCGTATTAAATTGAAAGTAGGCATATAATAAAAATACAAAGAATAGTCGTAGGCAATTTTATTTTCTAAATCAACAACCTTAAATATTATTTCGGTATTCCGTTACATCCGGTATAGGTAACTGTATAGGAAAGTTAAAAAGCTAAAAAAATTGTTAAAATTAAAGTATTTGTGATTCGTTTTATTGGGATACTATTTTTTTCTAATAATATTCATTAAGATGTTTATTATTGATGTGAACAGTATTTTTTAATATTTTTAAATTATGGTGTTATATGTGTACATATTATAAGATTTTTGGAAAATTTATTACTCACTTACCTATATGCTTAACTTGAATTATTAATCACGAATTTTATTTTTTTACTAAATTTTTTTAGCGGTACGGGGGGAATGTGGTGACCTCCTTGCGTCTATGGCACCGCATTCCACCTCATTGCATAAATGTGCTCAGTGGCAAGGAATGTCACCCTTTTAAATATAGAATGAGAACATTCTAGAAGTATTGACATATAAAGGACGATCACCAGGAGTATTTGACACATTACACATTGCATTGCGACATTGTAACTTGTAACTTGAGAGATCGTAAAGAGAGTTGAAAAATAGAACAGATTGAAATATATCTAAATGGTTTGAGTTAACGTCCCAAGTTCCCAACGATCCCGGAGCGCGCGTAGGGCGCTACACTAGCATCAATAACTACAACATTTGTTCTATGACTTTTGATAATTCGTTAGATTATACTTTCATACAAAAATAATTATTCATTTAATATACCCCTAGAATGTTTGTAAGTCTACGCGCACAGCGCGCGAACGTAGCGTTGTCTTCCGTCGTCGTTTATGAATGAAACATAAAGTTATCAATGTCACGACAGTGCAATAAAAACTTGAAAATTGATTTTTGTTCAATGTATTGAGTTGTATTAAAACTCGTAAAACAAACGTTGTAGTTAATGATGTTAGCTATCTAATCCTGCGAGGTTGCCGGTCGGTACCTCAAAATTAAACCTGTATATATTTTTTATGTATTATGGCTACACTACCTGTTAGTGTAGCGGAAAGATCTTTCTCCTCGTTACGAAAAATCAAATCGTGACTAAGAGCTTCACTGGTTGAGAACGTCTAACCGGACTGTCACTTCTCCACGTCCATAAAAACGTACGCATTGAAGTAGATGAAGTGATAACGCGTTTCGGGAGTACACGTAAAACAAAAATTGATTTTGTTGTTTAAATATAGGTATTTCTAAGTACAGTACTTAAATACATTAATAAAATACCTACTTTTTACCTGTATCTATTATTATCAAAATTTAAATATAACTTCTTGTGACTTGACCACGACTATTTTATCCACCCTGGCGCCAAAGCTGGATCCGCCCTTGGATATAATAATCCTCATTGACAACGCCCTTGGATATAATAACCCTCATTGACTAGGTAAATAGGTCTATTCAGCTAATTGATATAGTACCTTATACACAATTTACGGGCCAAAATTGCTGAAGCTATTTTCATTGACCATAAATATTTGTCAGTATTTATTTGAATAATATGCCAACACCGCTCGGACGACGATTATACAATATAAAATAATATTAATTCGAATCGGTTTTTGAATCTAACAAATTTAATCAAGGTACTTACTTAATTATACAATATTGCCGATATGTTATAAAATTGCCCATCTGAACTGTCTGTGGAGTTGCGCAAGAGGGGTTGCTATCAGAGTGTAGTTATACAAAGGAAATAGGAAAACTGAAGAGCGAGACTAACCTGCTGGTCTGGGCGTTCAGCTCTTCATCCCCGGGGATCACATAACACAAATATAGGGCACTTTCGTAGATTTATGCACAGTAACCGAATTATACACGAGAGGCGCGTCCGCCGTGAGTTGCGAAAAGATGATTGTCGATAGTTTGGTAGCCTATTGACAGCTACTGTTGCGTTTTCTTGCGTCTCGCTCAGACGTAAAGGCAAAGAGAGGGACGGGAAGTAGGATTAGGGTCTACACCTTAAGCAACAACAGCGATAACTCCATATTGGTTATATTTGTATCTACAGGCGCAAACATCCTCCCCCGCTTGAAGGATTCCCTTCAACAAATGAAGCAACACGAAACATAATTCATGTGAAAATAAACGATATGCGATAATTTATGCGAAACAGACTAAACAAAAAAAATGCGGTATAACTAAGTTATATTATATTGCTTGATAAGCTAACGAGATTAATCTAGTGAAATAAACTAAAACTATTAAACTATTTTTAAAATGCAACTAATACGTAATCTAACAGTAATTTGGAAGAGGGCAAAGTCGCACGACCGGCCTAGTGTAGGTACCGCTAGCGGTGCGGACCTTAACCGTCCTCACGACACCGTCCTTGCCAGGATAGGTCTCCTCAACAATACCCAGCGGCCAATGCAAGGGCGGAACGTTATCTGTGTTAACTACGACGACTGTACCGACGCGTATCGGATTGCGGGGAGTGTTCCATTTCTGTCGAAGTTGTAGAGTGTGCAAGTATTCACTACGCCATCGACGCCAAAATGAATCAATGAGTTTGTGAATAAGATCTAAGCGAGAGATAAGATTAACGTTGTCCTCAGTTACATTGGACGCGGGAAAGTATTTGAGGGGAGTCAAGTTTAAAAAATGCGCGGGTGTAAGAGCGAGCGACTCAGAAGGATCATTCGATAATGTCCTACAAAGAGGGCGAGTATTCATAACGGCCTCAATTTGAGCGAGAACCGTATTCAGCTCTTCGAAAGAGAGTAATTGGCCTCCTATGACTCGAAACAAGTGATTTTTCAAGCTCTTAACGTTAGCTTCCCAATTGCCACCAAAATGGGGAGCTGCGGGTGCGTTCAATATCCATTCTATGCGATTTTGTGACAGAACATGATTAAAATCTAATTGAAAGTTATGCGACAAGAATAAGTTATGCGTTTCGCTCAATCGACGTTTTGCACCAACGAAATTCGTTCCGTTGTCGGAGTATAGTTTGGCGACGGGACCTCTACGAGACAAGAAACGAGTAAAGGCAGCTAAGAAACTGTTAGTGCTGAGTTCCGAAACCAATTCTACCTGAACTGCACGAGTTGTCAGGCATACGAATATACAAATATAAACTTTAACGGAACGAGAGCCGCGCTTGCGAATCGGAGTGGCTTGCAAGGGGCCCGCGAAGTCGAGACCAGTGTGAGTAAAGGGCTTGAGACTTTCAGTAACTCTACAAGCGCGATGCGATGACATCTCAGGGAAGTCATTACGAGGGCGTAAACGAAAGCATGACAAGCATTTATGGACACGAGAGCGAATGATTCGACGAGCGGAGAGAATCCAATATTTCTGTCGAATTATAGACATCAACAGATCTGGACCTGCGTGACAATGAACAATGTGATAATAATCAACGAGAAGGTCCACGATGTGATCTTTGCGAGGTAAAACAAGAGGATGTTTGCTATCATAAGCGAGATGCGAGTGTTGAAGTCGACTTCCAACACGAACCAAGTTGTTGTCCATAAATGGTTTCAAGCGTTGAAATGCAGTGCTACAATTTCTACCTAACTCTATGTTGCGTATATCCAATGCGAAGTGCGAGCGTTGTAAATGCGACAAAATTTTATTTTCAGCGAAGTCATAATCCGAGGCTAAAATATATTTACGAAGTGGTAAAATTCGGAGAAAACGATAAACGAAGACGACGGTTCGTAAGAGTCTAGTCCATGAAGAAAGGCGACGAGACAAAACGAGAAGTAACGACTCTTCCGTTGCGACAGAAACTAAGACATTCGACCTTTCTTCAGGAACGTCCGCGACGCGAGAAGTGACAAATGTAGAAATAGGCCAATCTGCGACATTCGATGAGAGCCAGTGCGGCCCACTGAACCAAAGTGGGTGATTGACTATTTGACTGGGCCTAAGTCCACGCGACAAACAATCAGCGGGGTTGTCTAATCCGGGAATGTGATAACAATTATCAAGTGAAATCAATGATTGGATTTTAGAAACTCTATTTGCGACAAAGGTGTGCCAACGATGTGGTGATGATTTGATCCAGCAAAGAGCGATGGTCGAGTCCGAGAATGCAAAATATGAGTTGATAGAGATGCGAGTGCTACATGTATCCAAAATCACGCGAATGAGTTTGGCGAGCAAAAGGGCTGCGCATAGTTCCAAACGAGCGACAGAGATGGTCTTCATGGGAGCTACCTTAGACTTTGAACAAAGTAAGGAGACCTGAACTTTGTCACCACTCTGAACGTGCAAGTATACTACAGCTCCGTAGGCCTGCTCACTAGCATCCGCAAATCCGACTACTGTGACAATGCTGCCTTTGACGATGCCGACATGACGAGGAATGGTAATGCGTTTGAGTTCAGAGAGTTCATCATTGAATTGAGACCACTGAGTAATGATTGACTCTGGAGGCAGATCATCCCAATCACATTTTAACAACCAAAGTGATTTCATCATCAATTTTGCGTATAGGATTACAGGACCGATCAAACCCATGACATCCCATAATCTAGCGATACACGAGAGAATGTGACGTTTAGTGCAGCGATTAGAAAAACTAGATATTTTTAACAAAAATGCGTCGGAGTGCGGGGACCAAGACAAGCCTAAAATGTTGTGAGTGCCTGTGCTATCAAATTCCTTGATGGACGAGAGGCGATGCGATTGAGGAATGGAGTCGAGAACTGCTTGTGAATTGCTCATCCATTTAACGAGATCGAATTGTGCGAGCTTAAATAGCGAAATAAGCGAATTAGCAATGTCATTTACCTCCTCAGAAGGTAAACTATGAACTATATCGTCCATATAAATGTAACCACTGTCGATGATCTGCTTAGCCTGCGGGTATGCGTCTCCTTCATCGGAAGCTAACTGTTTCAATGTGCGAAGAGCATGATAAGGGCTAGAGCGAACTCCAAAACAAACCCTATTATATTCGTATATCTGTAATTGCTCCTCCGGAGAAAATCTATAAAGGATGCGTGTGAATCTTCTATCGCTTTCTCTCATACCTATAGCGAGAAACATTTGACGAATGTCGGCGGAGAAAGCAACAGCAAACAATCGGAAATTGATCAAAATAGAAAATAAATCACCCTGTAGATTTTCACCGGTGTGAAGTAGATCGTTTAACGAAACAGAGGTACTAGATTTTGCGCTAGCGTCAGTTACGATGCGAAGTTTGGTGGTCAAACTATCTTGTTTCAACACACCATGATGGGGCATGCAGAAGCAAGGAGCGGAGCGAGCGTCAGTGGTCGGAGGAACCAGCGAGAGATAACCATTATTCAGCAAGTCTCTGATGTTATCATCGTAGGCCTGCTTCATCGGGGGTGAAGCCAGAAGTTTCCTTTCCAGACACTCGAAGCGACGTTTGGCTAAGGAGAATGAATCACCGAGCAAATTGACATCTCCCTTGAATGGCAACGACATACCTACCATTGGGATCACGGGTTGTGGTACGACGATAAAATTCTTCGCATTCTTTGTCTTCACTGCGAAGAACACGAGGGGTGCTTATTTCTTCTAGTTCGAAAAATTTATGAACGAGGTTATCGAGATTAAGATGTGTATCGACACAACAACAGCACGTAGTAGCGGCGCAAGTATTAAACACGGGTGCGTCACCGACGAGTATGTAGCCCAGAGCGGTTTCCAAAGCGCATGGATAACCTGCGAAGCGAGAGCGAATTTTATTGTGGAGTAACAAATGAGGGAAGAGCGAGGCTCCAATCAACACGTCGATGTCTCCAGGTACATCGTAAGTATCGTCAGCGAGGGGTAAATCTACGAATTCTGAAAGAAGCGAAATATCAACCAGACTAGTAGGCAGTTTTTCTGTTACCTTATCCACTACGAGAGTATTTATAGCGAATGAGATGTTGCTGTTAAAACGAGAATAAAATTTCAATTGTGCGGAACCATCTATGCATTTTAATGAACCCCCAATGCCCTTTACAAAAGAACGAGTGCGATTCGGTTTTAAACCAAGGCGACATAAACAAGTGTTAGTAATAAAGTTGCTCTGTGATGCGCTGTCTAACAAACATCTCACATAATGCTCACTTCCCTGCGCGTCGCGCACGATAACGCGAGCTGTAGCTAGCAAGACGGTTGTAGATGGCTGATGAGTGTGCGGTGGCAAGTCGTTAGTGGGATGCGCGCGCGGCGAGGCGGCGAGAGTGCACAGAGCGATGTCAGCGGCAGGGCCGGCAGCGGGTGCGGCGGCGCTGGGGCTAGGGGTCGTAAGTGTCGCTGAGTTTGCGCGGGAATTACTAACCTGTGCGGGTGGCGACGACAAGGGCGAAGAGTTAAAATGTAGAAGAGTGTGATGCCTCTTATAACATTTTTTACAAGACGAAGACGATTGACAATTAATCAATTTATGTTTGCTACCTAAACAATTAATGCAATGATCGTTAGTTTTTACAAAATCATAACGTTCACGAGGCGATAAAGCGAGGAATTTCGAACAAATATACAAGTTATGAGTAGGTGAACTACAACAAATACAGTTTTTATGCGAGACAGGATTACTATTTGCGGTTACGTAAGCTTGTGTGAACTTAGATTTATTATGATCAGGGCGACGATCTTGTTTTTTAGGGTGCTCTGAACTTAAGGTCGGCGTGCGTTGCAATACCTTGATGCAATTTTTAACGAATTCGACTAAATTCGAAAAGGTAGGTACCTCCGAGCTACGTTGTTCCATCTCGAAGGCGCGAGCGGTATCCGAATCTAACTTGCGGAGTGCGGTAAACAAAACAATATAGTCTGCGAGGTCACTAAACTTTAAATTCCTAAGTGCATCTACTGGGGAAGCGAAACTGTCTAAGAATCGTTCAAGATTCACAGCTGATGGCGAAGACATGGGTTTGAAGTCGAAAATCTGTTCTAAATACGACGATGCGAGCGAGCGTTTGTCTTCGTACTTAGAAACGAGAGAATTAAATATTATTTCGTAGTTGTCGCCAGTCGGAGTCAATCCCGAAAATACTAATTTAGCTTTACCTGTAAGTCGACCAATAAGGTAATATAACTTCTCTGAACTACTTAAGCTATTGTTAGAATGGACTGTATTATAAAATGTTGTATAGAACAGAGACCAATTTTTTATGTCCCCATCAAACTCGGGAATAGTCAATGGAGGCAACTTAGGAAGCGAACGATGCGAATCAGACACAGGTATCGAACCAGAGGCACTACTCGGGTACAACTGCTGACATCTACGCTTTATTATGCAATAAATGTCTTCAAATGCAGACCATGACTGAAAGTTAGGCGAGAAGTCGGGATCCAGTTGTAATTGTAACACATTAATCTGTTGTAAAGTATTTTGAAAACTTTTGCGTAATTCATCTAAAGTTTGAGCCTTAGCTATAAAGGATTCAATGGATGTACTATCATGAGCCTTCAGACCTAAGTTGTAAATATTATCCAGGCGTTCAAAGTATGTAGATCGAAGCGATTCTAACACCTTCAACTGAGTCTCTGTTTCAGTTGGAGACTGGCGCGGCATTTTTACTAATCTGAGTAAAGCAAATATAGGTATAGATAGGTTCAAGTAGATTTGTAAAATATCTATCTATATACGTAACTTAAATAAATATGTATGTATGTAAGTAAACAATCGAGTAATCAACTAACGGTGTATATGTGCGAGATCAATTATGAAATAATTGCGAGAATTTAAATCGACCAAAATGACACTCCAATTCAATCCGATCTATTTCAAAATCGACTAAGTACGTCGCACGTAGCCAACAATAACTTTAGCGCGCGGTGCTAAATATCGAAATGTTGCGGGTAAATCGAAAGAACCTATACTGGATTATGAACGAGTGAAATACGATGAAATAAGTATTTAGTAAGCGAGAGTAAAACTATTTTGTAGTATAAATGGGATTTAATTACGAAATTGAGCGATGGTGCGACTATGACCTACTTGCTGTAAGCTACTGATGTGCAAATAATAATTGCTAGTTAACTTTGTAATAAGGAAAAAAATATGATACGAAACTAGACGAATATACGCGAGAGATAACTAGCGGGAAATAAATAAGTTAAGTATAATGCGGGGTGAGCGAGAATGCGAGAATTAATAAGTTAACTAACCAAAACAAACCTACAAATTGAAACCTAAATGTGTTGCGGGCGAAAAAAACGAAACTAATATTGTAAACTACACTTTTAACAATCGATAATATAATTTTCTTGTTAATTACCGAAATTAACTTAAATATTCGGCTCGGATGGGACCAAAAAATGGAGTTGCGCAAGAGGGGTTGCTATCAGAGTGTAGTTATACAAAGGAAATAGGAAAAAAACTGAAGAGCGAGACTAACCTGCTGGTCTGGGCGTTCAGCTCTTCATCCCCGGGGATCACACAACACAAATATAGGGCACTTTCGTAGATTTATGCACAGTAACCGAATTATACACGAGAGGCGCGTCCGCCGTGAGTTGCGAAAAGATGATTGTCGATAGTTTGGTAGCCTATTGACAGCTACTGTTGCGTTTTCTTGCGTCTCGCTCAGACGTAAAGGCAAAGAGAGGGACGGGAAGTAGGATTAGGGTCTACACCTTAAGCAACAACAGCGATAACTCCATATTGGTTATATTTGTATCTACAGGCGCAAACAGTCTGCATTCAGCGAATCATAAAGGAGACGGTTCATCGTGGGCCAAAATGTAACAACGTAAAATATTCTTTATTTTAACTCTTATTGCATAGTAGTTATATGTAAAAAAAATTAGCCTTATCCGCAATCTGAGAAAAGAGAAAATCAGGTTTAAAGTTATTGATAACGAACGAATGAATCGAATAACATCCTGTAATCGATTACATTTTATTTCCCGTGATAATAGTTTTATGTCAGGTGAACTATAAATAATATTTCTGACTTCTCCCTACTGACCCATTTGGATTGATCACTCTGTATATATGATTATATGTGTGTTTTTGTGTATGCGTGTGTACTTATATATTTTTAATGTAGTTTTTTAATTATTTTTACTATTTAAGTTTTGATATCTGTTTATGTAAAAGGTTAGGTATTTATATTTGTTTGCTCCCATCAAACGACTCTGTCTAGTCAGTAATATTATCCATACTAATATTATAAATGGGAAAGTGTATGTGTGTGTTTGTTTGTCCGTCTTTCACGGCAAAACGGAGAATTGACGTGATTTTTCAAGTGGAGATAGTTGAAGGGGTGGAGAGTGACATAGGCTACTTTTTGTCTCTATCTAACCCCCCACTTCCCTAAAATGGGGGTTGGAAGTTTGTATGGAGCATTCCGCAATTTTCAAGGTAGAAAGCTAAAAATTTGTATTTTTTTTTTATGGAATAGGGGGCAAGCGAGCAGACGTATCACCTGTGGGGCTAGCACGCAGGAGAATCGAAAATCGAATCGAAATCCGAATCGAGGAGTTTGTATGGCAATTTTATTAGTTCTGCTACTCACCGCCGTGGCGCTAATAAAATTACCATACAAACTCCTCGTTTCGGATTTCGATTCGATTTTCGATTCTCCTGCGTGCTAGCCCCACTGATGGTAAGTAATTACCGTCGCCCATGGACACCCGCAACCCCAGAGGAGTTACAAGTGCGTTGCCGGCCTTTGAGGTGGGAATACGCTCTTTTTTTGAAAGTTTGAAGGTCGTATCGGTCCGGAAATACCGCAGGCGACAATTCGTTCCAAAGTTTGACTGTGCGAGGCAGGAAACTTCGAGAGAAACGCACAGTTGTGGACTGCCAACCATCTAAGTGATGGGCATGGATTTTTTGCCGCGTGGAACGATGGCGGAAAGAGGCGGCAGGTATAAGTCCGAACAATTCCTCGGAGCATTCCCCGTAATAATGTAGGTATGCGGACTATATCAGGGGGCACAATCGGGGAATGGCCAACGCCGATCCCGATTGTGTCCCCACGGAGGTATAAGTATCTAGAGAGTTTTTAGCCGGTAGTGGGTCTTCTACCCGAGTCCTGCATATCCAAGGGGTGGCCTAGTCAGCTCAATTCCCTTGTCGAATACCGTAAAGACTGTATTTTCTCTCTTGTAAAAAAAAAAAAGGTATGCGGACTATTTGTGACTAACAACAAAATCGTGCATCATTTTTTTTGGAAATATTAACCCCTTAAAATAGGGGGTGAAATTTTATATGGGACTTTTCGCAGTTTTCAAGGTAGTTAGCTAAAAATCGGTGCACAGACTCTTTGTTACCAACAAAAAATACCTGCCTTATTTTTTTTGGAAATCTTCCGTGTTACCCCGCATTTTAACGCGAGCGAAACCGCGGGCAAAAGCTAGTAAATTATAAATGCGAAAGTAACTCTGTCTGTCTGTTACGCTTTCACGCCTAAGCCGACGAAAAAACTTCAATTAAATATACAGACATAGCTTAAGTCGCAAGGTAGGACAAAGACTACTCTAACTGTCAAAACTGACGGATATAACCGAATCCCACGCAGTCGAAGTCACGGGCAACAGCTAGTCAAAATAAAACACTTTTTACGTATATTGGTTAAATAATTTCATTTCATTTCAAAAATGAAAACCGATTTAGGTACTCGTGCTACTTTAAACAACAGACATAAAAACAGCATGCTTTAGATAAAGTCAATCGTAACATCAGATACGGCTATCGACCATTCCCAATGTCACCGGTCGGACGCTTGGCTGAATCTGTTTTGATTTGGCCCTGGGCGGCTTGTCGTTGTCATTGATGTTACTAGAAGAAACTTTAGTTGACGATTCGGCGCCAAAGGTCTAAATTTCCTGGTTGATGGGGTATTGGGAAGACACGTATGAAATACTTTTGATATCGAGTAGGTATTGAGCCGTCTTGATACCTATTTGTCAATCGCCTCCGTGGTATTGATCTGGATGTCCGGGGTTCGATTCCCCGTGGCAGCAGAAGTGCTTCTGCTTGTTTTACATTTTCAAAATTCCTTTAGAATGCAAAAAAGTCCGTCTCGGGTGGAATTTTTAGCCTATTTATCTATCTGACTGATCCTAGTTCAGTAGACATGGGCGCCGCCTTAAAAAATGGCGGCGGCGGCGGCGTTCTGGACAATTTTGATCGGCGGCGGCACGGCGCCGGTGGCGTGGAATTTTCAGGTTTTGTTTGACGACATTACCTGAGATAGGCGACTTGACCATCTCGAGATTTTCCCACTACCCATAAATAACATCTGCGATCTCGTGGGGACGGAGGCGAATTTCCAGCGGTTACGGGACTTCGCGCGACGGTGGTACTCGATTAGGAGTGGGTTCGATAGAAGAGGTATGAAGCAAGAAGAGGGCAACCGCCCGAAGAAAGAACAGAAGGCGAAAGGTAGACGAAGCCAGCGGCACCACAACGGTGGGCACACGGCGACCTGGTGGCGGACACCTAAGGCGTGACATGTGTTGTCCAACCCGTAAGGGGAGAGGGACACAAGGACAAACAGGAGAAAGATTTAAATAACTTGTAGTCAAGAAGTGTGCGCGGCTAGAGTGCGATTACGCAGGTTCCGCGCACATCTCCCGCTGTTTCGGCCCGTATAACTACGATTGGTTGAGTAGGGCCATGGGTTGGTGGAGGGTACCCATAAATAACCTTCGGCCTCTGCAACTCGTCGGTGACTGAGGGGCCCGTAATCGATTGGAATTTTCTCCTGCCAAACTTGCAACTATGAGGATCAGGAGGAAATTCTAGAAGATATCCCCATCAGGTTCGTTAGGGCTTCAGTCAGAAGCGTCACATCGACCACGGTGCTGGAGGTGGTGGTTGGTGCAAGTTTGCACATTATGCGCCATCGATGGGAAAGCGGGCGGCATTTTGCTTCTGCAAGTCGGGATACGGGGGTATTGATGTCCTCTTGGAGTATACGGCGCAGGGCCCTGAAGGTTCTGTATCGCGGCATTTACGAGCCCACGATGACATATGCAGCTGCATGTTGGTCAAAGTCTGCTTCATTTCACGTTGTGCGCAGCCACCGAGGAGCCGCCTTGGCCCTTTTAACCTAGGCGTATCGATAGACCAGCTCTGCTGCCTTATCGGTGTTGACCGGTGTTTTACCAGCGGATCATCTCCAAATGATCCGGGCAGACAGACTAGACGGAATGCGCGAAGCCCACGCTACCAAGGAGGAGCTTCGGTCGGAGAGCACTACTCGCAAAAACTGAGTCTACTCTTGTCGCATGGTTGGAGCGATGAGACGCAGTGGACTAGGGAAGGGAGACAATTGGTGCTTCCCAAACGTGGCGGCTCGGCTCAAGTTCATTTGGCTCGAGTCAGACTATGTAGTCTCAAATTTTTTACTACTGTAAAAGGTAGACGATTAGACAGCCCACCTGATAGTAAGTGGTATAACCGCCGCCCGTGAACTTTGCCAATATCAGGGACATAGCCATTAAACAATAATAGGGATGAACTGTACTGCGGTGTCGAGTAGTACGATGATAAAAGGGTACTAGGTGAAACAGCTCTTCGGAAAACTCACCATTGAAAGGTTGATAGAAAACACAGAGAGATCCGAAGTCCCTCCGTGACTCCAGCATGAGTTCAACAAATCAAGATCACGCCGCGCCTTAGACGCTGGCCACACAGAAAAGACGTAGGGCGAGGACGCGTCGCAGGCAGGGCGCAGACGCGGCGCCCGTTTAATTTACTTTCATACAAAATGTATAGAAGCGTTGCGACCATGTTGCGACACAACACAGACAGAAAAGACGGGGCGCAGGCACGACGCTTACTCGTTAGAAAGGACGCCCGCCGCCCTGTCCGCGACGCATCCGCGTCTTACGTCTCTTCTGTCTGGCCAGCGCCTTATAATACCGACCATATCTCACGCTGCACTCAGGACTTACTTAGTTTTAAATCAATCGCTACGCATTGACACGTTCGCTACGCTCAGGAGTTACAAATAGAATCCTTCGTTACGCTTGCGATTCAAGTCTGCACCCATGACATTGTTTTTCGATAATTAGAAAGTAATACGACGATAGCCAGTTCCTCAGTTCTTCAGAGTTCCAGGTGAAACTTCTATTTTCGGCCTTATCGTAATTTACTACAGACATATTCAAACATTATATTTATTTATCAAAGAAACGAACGAACAAAAACAATAAGTGGATGGCATACCACTTTTTGTAGAGAACATCCTTACTAATAATATTATTATAAATGCAAAAGTAACTGTATGTCTGTGTGTTACGCAATCACGCCTAAACTACTGAACCGATTTAGATGAAATTTGCTATTGGTACATAGTTGGAGTCCTAAGAAAGGATATAGGATACCTTTTATCGCAGTAATCACCCCTTAAGGGGGAGGAAAGGGGGGTGGAAGTTTGTATTAGGAACAAATAACCGCTGAACCGATTCACAACTTAAAGATCTTACGTTATTGTGTAATAATACGTCACTTTTTTAATAGATGGCATATAATAGTACATTTTATAACAAGAGCCTATAACGAGCTTTTTTATGGTCGAGACTAACACTCTGCTTTTCACTTCGGTTACAATAAAATTATATAAGATAAGATATAACATATATCATAGGATATAACATAAATCTCATAAAAAACATATCGATTAAATGAAAATTGATTGTCTGTGTATGTATTTAGTTGTAAGACCGAATTACCTTAGACTTAAAAAGTGATTACCTTATGCACAAGAACATAGAAAGTCATTCTATGCAGCTTTCTCTCGACATAAAAAACAACTTTATAAGCACGAGAAGTGAAAAAAATACTTCCCTTATGTCAGTATGTGGTGGATATTGTCAGCGCCGACTAAGGAAACAAAAATTCATATAAATTACCTAGTAAACCTTACCTACAGATGCCCAGTTTTTATGGTTCCGTAGCCAAATGGCAAAAAACGGACCCCTTATAGATTCGTCATGTCTGTCTGTCTGTCTGTCTGTCCGTCCGTATGTCACAGCCACTTTTCTCCGAAACTATAAGAACTACACTGTTGAAACTTGGTAAGTAGATGTGTTCTGTGAACCGTATTAAGATTTTCACACAAAAATAGAAAAAAGCAATAAATTTTGGGGGTTCCCCATACATAGAACTGAAACTCAATTTTTTTTTCATCAAACCCATACGTGTGGGGTATCTATGGATAGGTCTTCAAAAATCATACTGAGGTTTCTAATATATTTTTTTTCTAAACTGAATAGTTTGCGCGAGAGACACGTCCAAAGTGGTAAAATGTTTGTCCCCCCCCCCCCCCCCCCTGTAACTTCTAAAATAAGGGAATGATAAAACTAAAAAAAATATATGATGTACATTACCATGCATACTTCCACCGAAAATTGGTTTGAACGAGATCTAGTAAGTAGTTTTTTAATACGTCATAAATCCTACGGAACCCTTCATGGGCGAGTCCGACTCGCGCTTGGCCGGGTTTTTTTTATTTACAATAGGGACGCTCTTAGCCTTCGTTTCATCAGGTGGTACCTAAGTGAAGATCAGGTCAAAGATGGAAGCGAACACCGATGTTATTATAGCGACAAACTTGGGTAAGACAATGGTAGCTAGCCAGGTGGGCTCAGAAGCCATACCGTCAACCAAACCAAGCAGATAAACTTCTAGTCCGCTGGGGAATCCCCGGACCTTCATCAGTACCGGGCGATCTTAACCTAGACCATGGAGGCGGTAAACAGTGAGTTGATTATGGTGAGAAATTGATTCAGTTGAGTAATTATTTATAATGTAGCTATTTACTTATGATACTGTCTCTACAAGATAACATTTACATTTTTGTTATAATGAATACTTACTTAAACAGTGTGCAATTAAGCAAATGCAATTAAGTACTCCTTTGTTACACTTTCAACTATTGTTTGATTAATAACATTGGGCAAATGTAGCCAAGATTATTATTCAAGGATTTTTTATTGTTTTTTTAAACCCAAAATAGCTGTATTCGGTATGTCTTACAATGCTTTTTTTATTAACCGACTTCAAAAAAGGAGGAGATTCTCATTTCGATGCTATGTTTTTTTTTGTGTGTATGTTACGCGATTACGCCGCCAATTGTGACCGATTTTCAAAATTATTTTTGTATTCGAAAAAGTATACTCCAAGGGTGGTCCCATGGTCACCAAAGTCAGGATCTGATGATTGGATCCCATGAAAATCGAGGAAAAACCTTAAATTTTATGGTGTGCCCAACGTGTTTTGTGTGTATGTTACGCGATTACGTCGCCAATTGTGGACCGATTTTCAAAAAAAAGATTTTATTCACTAAAAAGTTAAAAATATAAAATATTTTACAAAAAATAAAAACTGACTTCAAAAACACTGAAAAGTTAAAAATAATATAAGAATAGGTACAGACAATATCACACTTATACCGGGTGTAACGGAATACCGCAATAATATTTAAGGTTGTTGATTAACAAAAAAAAATTTTTATAACTATTCTTTGTATTTTTATTATATGCCTATTTTCGATTTAATACGCTTAACAGTTCAGCGTATTAAATCGTAAGTAGGCATATAATAAAAATACAAATAATAGTCATAAAACATTTTTTTTGTTAATCAACAACCTTAAAAATTATTGCGGTATTCCGTTACACCCGGTATATTGAAGTCGGTGACTTTTAAGACTTTCTAGGAGGTCATCGTTTGGCACCGACTTCAATATACGAGTAGAAGTGTGATGTTGTCTGTACCTATTCTTATATTATTTTTAACTTTTCAGTGTTTTTGAAGTCGGTTTTTATTTTTTGTAAAATATTTTTTATACTATTCTTTATTGCACATAAAACATTCACAGGAAAACAAAATACAGATAAGATGTGTAGAAAGGTGAGCTAATCTCTAAGAGAGATCTCTTCCAGCCAACCTCACTGGGTGTTAGGTGATAGAATATAAAATGGGGGAAGATAAAATGCAATAGATATAAACAAATTCTAAAGAAACAATTAAATACAATATAATATTATATGTATGTTCTACAAGTGTAAATGGATAACACTTAGTTTTTTTATATAGAAATCCTCGCGGGCGCCCTCAATTATCATCATCATTTCTACGAAGAGACGCCTACGGTTGGACATAGGCTTACCTCAGGGATCTCCAGACAAATCAGTCCTTCACCTTCCGCATCCAGCTGCTTTCCGCAACCTTCACCGGATCCTCGGTCCACCTTATGGGAGACCTCCCATAAGGTGGACCGAGTGGACCAACGCTGCGTCTCCCGCTACGCGGCCGCCACTCGAGAACCTTTCCGCCCCAGCGGTCGTCAGTCCTGCAAGCTATGTGTTCCGCCCACTGCCACTTAAAGTTTCCAATTCTTTGGACAACGTCGGTGACTTCAATTCAAGGGATTTCAACAATTCTTTAAGGGGCCTCATCATTTCTGATGCGATCGCGTAGAGAAACCCCAAGCATAGCCTTCTCCATTGGCATTTAAGTGACCTTATGATACCCATTGTAATCGACCACGTCTCAGTTCCGTACATCATCACTGGCAACTCACAAAGTGAAGACTTTCGTCTTGAAACACTGCGGTAGATGAACCGAGAATATGCTCCGTATTTTCCCGAACGCTGTCCAGCCGAGTTAGATTCGTCGATTTACCTCGATCTGGAAGTTGGACCTACCGAGCTAAACTATTTGCGCTAGGTAAACATATTCGAGTAGAAGAGCGTCGGTGGCGCTGTGGCCTCGGCACTGGACTGTGCTCCGAGTAGAATCGGGAGGCCCTCGACCGATCCTGCCATGTACCAATGTGTTTTTCGATTCACGAATTTCATATGTACATTTACCTATCTGACGCTCCTATGGTGAAGGGAAACATTATGAGGAAACCTGTATAAACCTGCGAAGTAAATCAAAGGTGTATGTGAAGTCAACCAATCCACACTAGGCCAGCGTGGTTTGACTAAGGCCTAATCACCCTAACTAGTTAGGGTAGGCTCGTGCCCTTCATGGTTTTTATATTTTTTATTTAGAACATATTTGAAATTTTGATAATCATCTCTGTTGTGATGTTACCAAACTCAAACAGTCGTCTTGTCTCTATAAAAATATTTCTTTTTATTCGTATCTACATCCACTGTTATCCTTATCTGCTATAAAAGGATGGAACATAAATTCTGCTTCATTGAGATAAAACTTCTAGGTACCGGTAAACATTGTATAAACATATAAATATATTACCGGAGGGAAACTCTGTAGCAGAGTCGTCTGCTTGGGTACTTCCATCTTACCTATTTCTGCCGCAAAGCAGAATTGCTTACATTGTTGTTTTCCGGTTTGAAGGGTATAAGATATGGCAGTGAAATTACTGGGACAAGTTAGCAATATACACTGTGGTTCTTGCGGGGGTTGCAGCTGCGAATCTCACAAGAGCCACAGGTACTACTCGTATAGGTGACTGTTACTCGTATAGGTGGGCAGTTTGCGTGTGTGCTAACTTAGTTGTGTACGAAAAATATATTTTTTGGCTGTCTACTCTTTCTCAATGTTATTTCTATATTCGTTTATTCCTTTCTGACAACATTTTGTCTACTGGAAAACAATAAGATAGTATACCTAATTAATAACTCATTGTCGCATCCATATTACCATGTAGCTGAAAATTGCCGACAAAAGGTTCAGAGCTCAGTGGCCCCCTTCATTGTGCAGCTCAAAATCTATCACGATCGTTTTGAATTTGACAGTCATTGTAAATTCAGTGCCGGCTTTACGAAATCAGAAAGCACAGACTCTTGTATTCACTTCGCAATGACTGTCGAATTAAACGCGATGATGGTTTTTGCATTACATAATAGGCCCCGTGGCTCTACACGTTGCTTGTATTTCGTAAATCAGTCGACGTCGTTTGGCGGCGTGAGGCGATCGCATTTGCCACTTCTAGAAAAGAAACTTAAAATTGCCGCGAATTTTATTACATTTCAAATCTAAAAAAATTCGAAGTTTTCATTAGTTACTCTCAAAAGCTCTATCATTCATGTAATTATTTTCCCTGTGAACTCTTCTTCACAGACAAACATGTCGAAGTGTTAGAATAGTTTTGTGTTAACTTTTAACAAATAATAATTTTAAAGACAGTTTTCGTGAAAAAGTGAAAATGGTGGTAAAAATTCAAGCGGAGCAAGTCACTCCATCCGTGAGTCGGGTTAGATCAGTAGCCTCGCAGGTTTGTAAAATATTTTCATAAATATTATGTGTTAAAGAAATTGTTTCAGTGTTTTTCTTCCTTCATATTGCTACAGGCCGAGGAACGGTGTTATTTTATAAGTAAAATTTTAGTTGTACTTGTCAATCACACGGCACTATTTTTATAATATCTTCCCCTTTGAGTGTATGGATTTGCGAAGAAAATAGCGCAAATATTTTGATTAACTCGGAATATAATTTTCAATAATCCATTGCACAATATACCTACCTCTACAATTAAATAATGTATATTGAGACCAGCGGGTTACCTGCTGGTGGAACATAATCCTACGCCATACCCGTGAGCTTAATAGCCTAAGCTGAATAGTAAGTCTACGTGGGTATGGCCTAAGCTTAAGACCCTAGGTAGGTATAATAATAGTGTTAATGTTATTGTTAACACTTGCGTCGCAATACGCGTTACTGAACGCGTTGAAAATACCACCTATACATTTTTTTTACAAAAAATAAAACCGACTTCAAAAGTACTAAAAAGTCATAAATAATATGAGAATACATACAACATTTTTATATTGAAGTTGGTGCCAAATTTTAAGTAACATATTATATTGTTCTTATATTTTAAAAGACTTTCAAGGTGATCATTGTTTGGCACCGACTTCAATAAAAAACTTATGTTGTATGAGTATTCTTATATTATACTAGCTTTACGCTCGCAGCTTCGCCCGCGTTATTATTGTTTTCCGTGGGGAATTTTATATTTTTGCGTAAATAAAATAATTTTGTACGTAAAAAAACAATGTAATATGATGTTAAAATTATTGCGTTTGCTATCGAGTTACGACGCAAGTGGAGCCCGGACATTAAAGTGACGTACCTATTTCATTTTGTCATATTTTCTTCACGGCAGCGCTATAAATGACGTTAGACGTTTATCACTTTTGCGCAGACTGCAGTATTTTCAAAGCGTTCAGCGACGCGTATTGCGACAGAAGCATTTACAATAACAATAACACAGATGCACCTGTTTTTGGGCCGAGATAAACTAGTATTATACTACTAAGGGCCTGAACACGACATTCTTATATTTTTGCCTTTGCCGCTGCAACTCCGGCAGCCGTGTCGGGCCGAACCGGGCAGTGGAGGAAATGTATAATATATGTTATAGTAGAGATGCAAAACGGGTTTCTAACATTCCAAATCATTCAGTCTTTTTAGTTTGAAATGTATTACAACCACATTAACCGATTAATAATGACTTAATTTTGTTCATTTATGTATGATTATAAAAAATACATGCAGCTATTCCATCCCATAATGATGTTTTGGGGAAGGCGAAACTTTGCAAGGAAGCGTTTGTAGCTGATATGATGGTGTTAAAGAGATATGTCTCTCCATATCTAGTGTGTAGAACATATAACTATCAAAATAAATAATAATGCAAGCAGTTGAATGCATCTGTATTTTCAAACACATAAGTAGAGTCTTTGAAACTAAGCGTATATTCTACAATAGAAATAAATGCATAGGTATTTTATTATTGTCAATATAACATTTTTACTTGACCCACATTAGTCTAATGCAATATTCATCACAATATAAATTACAATAATAAATTATTATCCAGGCTGCTTTTAATTAGGCATACATTATTTAGCTTTTTCATTTTAGATCATTTTCCTATTAACACCTTTATATTCACTGAATTCTTGAATGAGACACATTTTACATGAATCGAATTTAAAACTCACTCGACTAATGTCACACACAAAATTTGAACGAGGTATTTTGTGTGCAAGGTTTTCTTCTTGTCTTTAGTGATTAAAGGTAGTTATAAAGCTATCAAAAGTAGGTAGGTACATCGCCAAATAATTTGACTAACACTTAAACTGTTACAAACGATCAAACGCACGTTTGTCGTGAGCTAAAACTTTCTTAGAAATGGTCTTTCCTATTCTTTGTTTTTTTATTGCAAACAAGCAAACTGCCCACCTGATGGTAAGTGGTAACAGTTACCTATAGTACATGTGGCTCCTGGTGAGATTCGCAGCAAAACTGCAACCCCCACAAGAACCACAGTGTACGTTGCCAACTTTGTGACTTAGGATGTAAAGTCACGGAACCCAGTAATTTCAGTGCCATATCTTACCCTTCAAACCGGAACACAGCAATGCAAGCACTGCTGCTTTGCGGCAGAAATAGGTAAGATGGAGGTACCCAAGCACACGGCCCTGGTACAGAGTCTTCCTCCGGTAAAATAATATTCTTTGTTCATCATCATCATGTCAACCATTACACATCGAAACTCAGTGAAGCAACACTGCTTCGAAGGTCACGTGAAGTCCTACCTCAGAGCTCATACTTTAGTGCGAGCGTACACGACCAAAAATCTGTTTTTTTTACCGATTTTTTATGCAGTAACGTATACATTTACGAACGTTCCATTTTTCATCGATAATCGCGTCGGCCGGGATATATCGATGTTCTTTTGACCGACTTTTTATAGTTCGTGTGAGTTGCAACGTAGAACTACATACGTTTCATTTTCCACCGTCAAAAAATCGGTGACCGATAAGAGCCCTGTAAACGATCAAACATGTTTGTCAAACTTGCTTGACAAACTTCACGTTTTCATCAAACACGACGTCAATCCATATTTCCTTCAAACACATCAAACACGTAGTTTGTTTGTCAAACGCGTCAAACACAGCGCTACACGAACAAACAAGTTTGTCAAACACGTAAATTTGACAAACGTGTTTGGTCGTTTAAGAGCCATGTAAACGATCAAACATGTTTGTCAAACTTGCTTAACAAACTTCACGTTTTCATCAAGCACGACGTCAATCCATATTTCCTTCAAACACATCAAACACGTAGTTTGTTTGTCAAACGCGTCATACACAGCGCTACACGAACAAACAAGTTTGTCAAACACGTAAATTTGACAAACGTGTTTGATCGTTTAAGAGCCATGTAAACGATCAAACATGTTTGTCAAACTTGCTTAACAAACTTCACGTTTTCATCAAACACGACGTCAATCCAGATACTTTTTAAAGACATCAAACACGTACCTAGTTCGTCTGTCAAACGCGTCAAACACAGCCCTACACGAACAAACAAGTTAGCCAAACACGTAAATTTGACAAACATGTGTGATCGTTTACAGGGTCCTACAGTTGGTCGCGTACGTTCGCGCTTAGCCAGCGACCAGCGAAAGCGGAGTACCTACGCCGCCTGACGTAGGTAAAAAATGGCGGCTAAACCACGCTACCACCGCAAGCAATGTAGCCGTCGACGCATTGATGGTTGCTGACGGCTTATTGATGGCTGTCGCCCAGGTATCGCCGGTTGCCGCTAACAGGAGCCTTCATCATAACAGCTCATATACGTCCCCACCGAGGGGTTTGAACCTATCCTAAGTTAGGGTGTTTAGGCCTTAGTCAACCACGCAGGCCCAGTGCGGATTGGTCGACTTCACGTACACTTTTGAATTTCTTCGCAGATGTTTGCAGGTTGCCTCAAGTTGTTTTCCTTTGCCGTAGGTAGGAGCGTCAGACAAATATACATAATATGAAATTCGAAAAACGAAAAACACAACAGGACAACAGGAGCCTTACCATGATCGTTTATAGCAAGGTTAAAACAATATTGCAACCACAGACATATAAATAAATTGCAACAGAGACAGCGCTCTTGCTGCGTATAGCGCCATCCCGCTCTCATGGCGGTTTTAATTTGTTTTGAGCGATCATGGTCAGGGAGCCGGTGTCTACAGCTCAAGTGGTCGTCGGCAGTTCCACTTGTCTGTACGAGCTTTTACTATCTATAATGTTAATTAACAAAACTGTCACTAATACATGGAATTAGTTGAAATATCCGGTTTAGTGGTCAACGACCTTGCCTTCGAAGCGAGAGTTCCGAGATTCAGAGGCCGTGATCAACTTCAATTTGCCGGACACTAATGTTTCTTATCAGATTGTGTATCGTATTCTGTTTTGTATTCTTTGTGCGTATTGCATCGGTATCCATTGCGTGAATACTTTCTTTGTGCTTAAACTTTATGCGAGATGCGTATTTACAAAGTTTTATTTAGAGTTCATTAAAATGTTGGTAAATATCAATTGTCTATGATCTGTTTGATCGGACCGATTATATCGATATCTTATCTTATCACAGTGACAACAGTTAAAACTGATATAGATGTTACAACATCGCCCTTTGTTTATCGTTTTTATTTTCATCTTATCTTACGCTTTTAGAATAACAACACGTTACGCTTTTATAAAAAAACCGGCCAAATGTAAGCTGGACTAGCGCACCGGGGGCTCCGTACAATTATCCTACTAATATTATAGATGTGAAAGTGTGGATGTTTGGATGTTTATTACTCAATCACGCAATAACGGCTGAACGGATTTGGATGAAATTTGGCATGCATGTAGCCTTTGATATGGAAAAGAACATAGGCTACATTTTATCCCGATTCCTTAAGTAGTTCCCGAGAGAAAATTGAAAACTGTTTACGAGCTAAGCTGCGGGCAGACAGCTTTGAAGTATGCATGTCACCTATGCTATGGAAAAGGACATGTACTTTATATTCCTTAATGATCTCTCAAATAGTTCCCGTAGGAAGATTAAAAATTGTTAACGAGCGAAGCTTTAGACCCAATTCTGAAGTCCACGCTGACGAAGTCGCGGGCAGAAGCTAGTATCTAATAAGTATATAAGTTTCTAACTTTGTACATATGTACGGTTTTCAGATTTTCTGGTTTTTTGTTCTTAATATTTAAGACATTGCTTCTTGCCAATTTTCACTATATCTAGGTCAACGGGAAGTACCCGGCTTTGATTCCCTTGTGAAATCGCAAAATATGCGAAAATATGCGACATTTAAACGGTTAAAAATTCAATCTCGTTCGAAGCGTTTATTTTGAAGCGTTCACAGCTGAATGAAAACGACCGTAAATCCGGATTTTTATATAAATTTGAGCTCGATATCTGTTCACATTCCCGAAAAAAAGGGTCATGGCAGACACGAAAAACGAAGTGACATATAAAGGTTCCTTTTTTTCTATTTGAATGACGGAACATCTTATTTCCTGTGAAATTGTAAAACAATAAAAATTAACATAAATTGTTTTTTTTTTATAACACATTCATTTATAAGCATAATATCCAAAAGCCACATCGTCTCGCTAGCTAATCCATAAAACGTTTATAAAGTCATAGTTAGGATATCACTTATCCGAAATTAATTTAAACAATGGATCTAATAAGATTAGGAGAGTTTCGTACCTATTCGTATCTTTTGAAAGACAGATCTTTTTTTCGCGGCGGGGAAATCTATCCATATGCTAAGGGGCTAAGTTAATAAGGCCGCCCACTTGGGTACGCCCTAGGACGAGTCTTAAGGCATACCCAAGTAGATAGACCCGAGACCAGACCAAGGTAGACTCGAGACCAGATGAAGGTAGACCCGAGAATCTACCAGCGACTATTCCGCTGGTCTCCCCATACCCAGCTTAACTACTTTCCGCCCCCGATGGGGTACGTTCGAAATCGGAAGGTGGGGTGTGCTAGAGACAGGCCCAGCTACCGCTGGGACTAAACAAGCTAAGCCCCGGGCGGGTAATCTGGTCAGGGCTACAATATCTACCAATCAGATGTCGGCCCGATTGGGATACTCCCTCCCTAGCTGCTTATAGGGGAGTTACTGGCACGTCTGTTTCCACCCAGCTGCCTGTGGCAAGATTTTCTTCCGGCGGTATCTTCGCAGCTTCCTACTGCAATATAACGTCTTCGCAGAAGGAGGCGACAGCCTTCTATACTGTTGCAGCGGTCGCCATCTTTCTAACGATATCCGCCAACGCGCTGGGTTCACCAGTAGGGTTACTCTTGAACCGAATCCGATCGATCGGCATTGAGATTGTGATTTTTCGTACGCTTATTTTTGCGCATTGGCTCCAAATTGACCCCGTATTGTGCGGATTTTGGGTGAACCAAACTCAGTATTATTAAATTTTCTTAAAATACGGATCCAATTTGGCGCTAGTGTTGTTACTCAAGCGTATGAAATATCACAATCCCAATGACGATCCACCGGAAATGGTTCAAGAGTAATCCTACTGGCTGGGTACTCCACAAGGGTGTTCTTGGCCAGCATCTACGCGTCTACTTTGTGTTTCAGGGTACCTACGTAGAATTTACTCAACCTCGCTTCGCCAATTAAAGCACCAGCGAAGCTCTGCTTCCCTGTGTGACAGAAATGGATACAAAGGTCATTCGGCTTACTATGGGACATTTATCCACGGCGACAAAAATAAAATTTGGTTACATGTATAGGTAATTATTTTTCATTCCTCATGCTCGGAAAGGAGCGTTTCCTTGATCTGAGTATTGGGAGGAAAACGCTAGTTCCCACCAGCGGGCGGGAAATTCTCATACTATTTACTTCCCTCCTTAGGGCGGAAAGTAAAATTTTAAAAATAGAACTGAATTAGGTTACGTACATACAATCTTTGGTACAATGATAATAAAAGTATTTGGCTGAATGGCCAGTAACAGGTAACGCGATATGTTCCAAATTTAAAAATACCTGTGAAAAAGATAATTTTGGCGGGAGAGGAATCTGTTACGCTGTACCGAAATCTTGATTGTGTGATTTAGGTATTTAAGAAAAACAATGAATTCAAGCGATTCTGAAATTTCGGCTCCAGATTCAGTCACGAACGAAGCAAATACAATACTCGAAATTTTTTTGCCAAAAATTTCAAAGCAAAGATATTTAAATACATAATACTTATTCCGACTTTATGAAGTGGCGAGATGCAAGTAATATAAAATCATTTTCTGAAAATGTATTTCTTATATACTTTAATGAACTATCTCATAAAGTGCAGGCGTCTACGCTATGGAGCAGATATTCAATGCTTAAAAGTACACTAAGTGTAAAACACAATGTCGATATGTCATGTTAGGAGTATTTTTATTAATAAATTTTATTAGAAAAGCTATTTTTTATTTTCCTTGCATTCGAAATGAAAAGTAGAGTGCTACACACGGGTAAAAGGAATCAAACCCTACTCGGACTATAGCCGCCCTCGCTGCGCTCGGGCGTCTAACAACCTCGTAGGGATTGATTCCTTTCCACCCTTATAAAGCAATCTACTATACATCTAAATTATAATGGGATAGATCGCATATCTAAAGGTTGTGGGATAAGCACGAAAATGACCATAAAAGTATAAAAAATAATAAAAATAGTTATTTTACTTGTTTTCTTGCAAAAATCAAAAAGATATAAAATGAAAAACATATTTTTCGATTCATTTTTATTCTACTGCATCCAAACACAAGGCAGACGGAGTAGAGATCACACAACGGATGACGAAGTGATAATACATATGTAGCTTTTCGCGCGCGGTCGTCGCGTATATCAATCAAGTGCGCCCAACACTATGAAAGTATGAATGAAAACTTTCTTCGATGCGTTCCGTTACACGATTTTTGTTTGGTATTTTTTATTGAGTCTCACAAGTAATATTCTGAGTAGCGCAACATGAAGGTAACATAAAAGGGTCAAAAATAATGCAACATTCTGGCAACGCCGTCAACTGGAGCAAGCACACGTGGCGTAACCCGTTTGAGGCTTTTTTTATAAATCCATCCACTTTATTTAATAAATCCATGGTTTTACGAGACTATATGCGACAGAGATAGCGAGAGAGAGAGATAGAGAGAGAGATATGAACGTAACATTCCAACTGCATGATAGGTATTATTCAGGTAGGAAATTACCACGAAATTATATTTTAAATTGCTAAATATGATTTTTCCGTTTGTTCATAGATCATTCGTTCCGTTTGTTCATACATCATTCCATTTGTTCATTGTTCATAGAATCGAAATAACTACAGAAAATGAAAACTGGATGAAAGCAGCAGGATCATAAAGAATTTTGGTTATTGTCTTTTCGAAACCAGGTAAAAAATGCCCGGCTACAAAAAATCTATTCGAAACCTATTCGACCGGCTACAAAAAATTATCATACTTATGTGAGTTAATTGTTACGTTTTATTCCACAATTGTTTATATGCATGAAAGAGAATATTGTGTATAAATTGCATTGCAAGTCATGATACGACGTACATTTAAGATAGCAGCGGTACGGGTACAATTTGTAGCCTCAATAAAGTAAACATTATCATAAGTTTTTGTTATGTTGTCAATTAGTGGTCTTATAATATAACAATAAGGTTAATTACTATAAGAATCAGTGATAGATTGGTTACATTATTGACTTAATACAAGCAGATGGGCTTTTTTAAAAATACAACTCCGTGGGTACCTACTATACTCACTTCCCGTGTCCATGTTTGACTGAGATGATTAATATAATCTCTGTTTGAATCCAGATTATCTACTTAAAAAACTATCGTATGATAAAACTGAATGCCTAATTAAATTATGCAAATTTTAATGATCATCGCTCATCCGCACCAACTTCAAAATTAAAATGTGATGTTGGTATTCTTAGTAATGTTATTTTTTTGCCGATGTGTGTAGAAGAAATATTGAATTACGAAGCGTTCACAAAGCGTCTTACACTTAATTAAATATTTGCGTGAAATATAAACAAATTAATTCATTTAAATATAGAGTAGCTACTTTTGCAAATAAAAGCCAATATTTGTCCATCTAAAGACCTTTACAGGCACTTATTATTGCCGTCACATAAAATGTGTGTGTGTGTGTGTGTGTGTGGAAACGAAATCAAGCTTCTATATATCTTTATTATTATTATTTCACACTTTATTGCACAGCCTCTCTATCAGTCAACCATGAAGGTGAGGTAGAAAATTTCTAGGCGGTGCAAGAAACACAAAAAACTAACTGAAGAAAAAATAACTTTAAAACTACTATCATAGGTTGTTAAATAGGCAAAAAAAGATACATAACCACACATACACACACACATACACATTTATACACATTCATATATACACACATACATATAGGCATATACATAAAATATAATAATCTGCTAACCAAGATAATCATCCTTCCAAAGAAGTAAGGAACTGTTCACCCAAAGATTTTCTAAACCTGGCTTTGTTGGGAAAATTATGAATGTCGTGAAAGCGTGTTCCAGAGTTTTACTTTTTTGTTTTTGAAGTCGGATTTTATTTCTTGTTATCTAGGCTAAATCTCATACACGCGGACGCCGAAAATATTCGCGCTAGTGTACCTATACAGAGCCTTGTTTTTTTTACTCATAACAGGAAAAGTAATTTCTTTTTGAACAGTCAACAAGCAAAATTATTAAAAAAAAAACTTTTTTAAATATAAGCTTTTATATCATTACTAGCTGTGCCGGCGAACTACGTTTCGCCTTAATAAAAATAAAATAGTTTACAACCTATTCTCAGACCTACTGAATATACACAAAAAAAATCATATAGATCGGTCAAGCCGTTTCGGAGGAGTTTGGTAACAAACACTGTGACACGAGAATTTTATATATTAGATTATATTGCATTGTCACGCGCATTGTCACGTATATGAGCCCATATTCATGCAAGATTTCAGCTCAATCGGAGACCGGGAAGTGGATCAAATTTAACTTGCAAGATTTCATTACAGACACCGCGACAGGTGAAATTAAATAAAAGCTTGTAAAAAGTGAAATTTCCAGCCAGTACTCGTGTTTTCCTCCGTCTTAAATTCCCAGGTCTTTTAAAAGAGGCGCGAAGAAGCACCTTGCACATCGGCGCTGTGAAAGTGGCTAGTGCAGCGTTATTCTCTCTCCTGTACTAGCTATTATACAACACAACGGCCGTTTTGTGACACGAGAATTTTATATTTAGAAGATATACAAATAAATAAAATTGAAGTGTCTGTTTGTAATGTCAAAATAACAAGTTTTTACTAAATGGGTATGAATGTACGTATATCGAGTACCAATAACAAAAACACAATTTCTGTGTTTTTGTTATTGGTACTCGATGTCGATGTCTGTCTGTCTGTTTGTTCCCGCTAATCTCCGGAACGGCTGAACCGATTTTGACGGGACTTTCACTAATAGATAGCTAATTATATAAGGTATAACATTATATACTTTTTATCTTAAGATGTTAAAAAATTTGCCTTCAAAAATCTTAATGCTGCAAAAAGTTACTATCCACGCGGACGAAGTCGCGGGCACAGCTAGTATACTATAAAAAACTAGTGACCTTCTTTTCGCTTGATGAATCACACACAGTGAATGCCGATAAGGTCAAAAGATAGCAGCGAGCGTCGCCTGCACTCCTCCACAACTAAGGATCTGATCATCTTACCTCTGATTGTCGGAACACAACAATGTTATTGACATTAATATTACAAGTGACTAGCTTTATTACGCAGCTTTGCCCGCGTTGTTTTTGTTTTCCCGTGGAAATTTTATATTTTCCCGTAGGAAAAATAATTTTGTAGCATACTCGTATGTTAATCAAGGATAATGTAACATTCTAATGATGGAAGAATTTTTGAAATCGGTCCAGTTGTTTTTGGGTTTATTCGTTACAAACAAATCTTTCCTCTTTATAATAATATACTGTAGATAAACGCAGCCCCTGGTATGACCTCCGAAACACAATATGATAAAACGATATATTGACATGAACCGTTAAAAAGTAGGATTTTTAGCTATCTTGAAGTTTTGAGTATGTTTTGGATATGGGTATAATTAATATATTAATGTTGATAAAATTTCAAGAAAGCAACATATTTTGACAGTTCATATCGATTTATCGTTTTATAATATCATGTTTCGGTGTTTATGCTACGGAGGCAGGTATGTTGGGTAGCTTGCCATCAGGTGGACTCAAACACCCTTACCACCAACTAAACCAAGCAGAAAACTTCTGCCCCCAAGCGGAATCGAACCCCAGACTTCCAGAACGATACTCCTGAACAATGGTCCCAACCACTAGACCACGGAAGCAGGCACAAGAATATTCACATAACTCATATTTACGGTGGCGATAACAAGAATATTAGACTAAGTGCGTATAAAAATCTGATTTGAACCTCCCCTGGCCCAGATCCTGGGTAGGCCCATGTGGAAAACAGTAAAAGATAATCCACCCAATGGATCAGAGTGGAATATAAAAAGAAGTGGAAAAGAATTCATTGCAGCAATGGGTTAGAGTGGAATATAAAAAGAAGTGGAAAATAATCCATTGCGGCAAGGGATTAGAATGGAAAAATAAGTGGAAACATATCCAGTAATGGATTTGTTTAGTGGATTATAGTGGAATAGGGCGTCATGCTGTGAATTAAAGAAATAGACCGTAGCAATAAAAGCCGTTCTTCTCGATAACGGCACACGAATATTCGCCATGATATTGCCCCATGATAACAATTGGTCACCAGATGAGATTAAGGCCAAGAACATCCCAGTTACGCATGAGAACAATACCATGCTCTCGTCTCGACTAATTGCAGGAAGAGTGAACGTATTCGGAAACATACATGAGGCGATGCCCTCACTTATAACTATTATACAATTGTGACCGACATTGTTGCATAAGAGACATTTAGGAGTGAATAAACGAAATTTACCGGTGGTAGACTCTGTAACAGGGTCGTCTGCATGGGTACCTCCGTCTTACTTATTTCTGCCGCAAAGCAGCAGTGCTTGCATTGCTGCGTCCCGGTTTGAAGGGTAAGATATGGCAATGAAATTACTGGGTACCGTGACTTTACATCTGATGTCACAAGTTGGCAACGTGCACTGTGGTTCTTGTGGGAGTTGCAGTTTTGCTGCGCATCTCACAGGAGCCACATGAATTATAGGTGACTGTTACCATCAGGTAACAGACACTTACCATCAGGTGGGCGTTTGCTTGTTTGCCAACTTAATTGTATAAAAAAAATAGTTTAGTTTTATGTAATACTGTACATCCTATATTTTGATATTCGTAATTAAGAAATAATCTAATGAGTTCATGTCGCTGTTAGGTGTCCCAAAATAAAGTGTATTTATATTACCTACATGAATTTGGAAGTATTAATCCAATAAAGAAATATTAATAATATTAGGGGTGGAGTTCTGGAGTTTAATATTGATCCAGTACAGTATTACTATTTTGCGTAAGCATTTATGTCACAGTGCAGGTTAATTTGTTTACAAGAAAAGTAGTAGTATCACTGTGCCATGAGAAGAAACAGCTAATGTGATGTCGCACTGAGGGCAATTTAATGTGTGGTTCCAAAAATATCTGCGCCGGATAGGGCAATCTGAATACGATGTGTGTGCTATGGTGAGTGAATGAATGAGTGATGGTGGTTTTGTAGTTTAGTGCATGAGTATGTGAGCCTATCAGCTGTGATCAGTATTGTACGAATGTCAAGTTGATGATTATGTGGGCCACATAGAAAAGTAGAATACTGTAGCTATTCCAGTGAGTGCGAATCGAGAACAGAAAGTAAGGAGGTGATAAGGAGGTGTATGGTTGTATCTAGTGACCGTAAATCAAGGACACAAAGTAAGGAGATAATCAGGTATGTAGTTTTGTCTAGTGAGCGCGAATCGAGGACACAGAGTAAAGTGGTAATCAGGAGGTGTGTGGTGGTCTTCTTCTTCTTATTTAATTAGTGACAATTGGTCGTATAGGATAACAACCATTCATTACTGCCAGTGTCAAATGGAGTGTATTAATATTATTAGTATCTTGAATATCAAGATAATTTTTTTATGGTCGTCAAGTCAGTCAGTCGTGTGTGGTTTTGTTCAGTGAGCGTGAATTAAGAACACAGAGTAAGGAGGTGATCAGAGTGCCTAGTTTATTGAGCTCTACTCGATCGTACGCATCGAACGCGTAATCGCGAATTTGTATGGAATTAGAGCAGCGCCATCTAGTAGCTGCTATGGAATGAGACAGCTTCATCTAGTGACTACTAGATGGCACTGCTCTAATCCCATACAAATTCGCGTTTACGCGTTCGATGCCTGTGATCGAGTAAAGCTCGATAAAACTCGCACTCCGCACACAGGAGTATGTGGCTGTGTTTAATGAGCGTGAATCTGAATCGAGAACACAGACCAGGATGTGTGTGGTTTTGCCTAGAGAGCGTGAGTCGAGGACACACAGTCAGGAGGTGATCAGGAGTTTGAGGAGTAGTGTTGTCGCATTGACAGGAATCATTGCTACCAGGTGAAATAATAAATTTTCCCAAAAGAATAAGGTTTTCCACTCCCAACCTTTCCTCCGCGGCCTGAACTCTTGGCCTGCGCTAACCTATAAATTAAAACATTCCTGACTTAGGAAAAAATTGCGTATACTGGCTGCCCAATTTTCATAATCAAATTCACGTAGCATTTAGGGGGCGTGCATAAATTACGTGAGATGTTTAAGGGGGGGAGGGGGTCGAGTCAAATCATCTAATCTTACGTTGGAGAGAGGGGGGGTCTCGGCAAATATCACGCAATTTTTTTTCTGATTGAAACAAAAAAAAATACTATTTTGGTCCATTTAATCCAGATTGTACATGCTTAAGATTTAATCTTAAGTTTAATCTAAGATTTAATGTAGAGTACATATTCTTTTTTTAAATCACAGTAGTCACGAATTAACGATTTAAGTGAATTCGTGACTACTGTGATGTTAAATTTTTATTACACTTATAACTCTCAGCAATGTTGATTACTAGTCTTAACTAGTCGTAAAAAAAGCACGAAGCAATTTTTTTTTTCTTTTTACAATAACAATCCAACGCGTTTACGAAAGAAACCCATTTGAAAACATTTTGAAAAATCTCAAGTGAGATTGGGGGATGGGGGAGGGGGTTAAATAAAATCTCACGACATCTCACCAGGGGGGGAGGGAGGGATAGAAAATTAAAAAAAAACACCTCACGTAATTTATGGACGCCCTCTTAGCGCCTTCTAAGTAATGTAAAAAATAACTATTTAAGTTCCACGAGTATTATGCTTCCATAGATGGAACTTTTTCTCAGAGCTGCTTCCACACACTGGGTGATTGTGAAAAATACCTTGTGCAAATATAGCTAGAACTGGTGTATTCGTACGCGTGTGCCCTTGCCTTTCTAAAACCTCCTTCCTCTCTCGCCGTGCTCTTTATCTGTCGCGGAAAATGATCAGCTAAACTGACATAGAGGAAGCCACCTGCTGTTGGGCCTTCTCCCACTTAATTAATAAAAGAGGGGTAGGGCATAGTGTTTATCGCTCTTATGAAGTGGGAGTCCAAGTGTGGAAGTACCCCCTCACAGAAACCTGTTGAATACCGCAGCCAAATCTTAAATATCGGCATATTGCATCAATGCGCGTAAATAAGGTCGCATCAGTAGTACTTGTGATAGTGGTGTAAGTTTTGTATCAGATAGGGTCGAGGCGGGAACAGTGGCTCATTTTTTGTGATGGTTTAAAACCCAAGAAGTTATTAAGAGAAGACTTAGAAATTTTTACAGAGATAAAGGCTGCTGGACGAACTTTTGGCATAATTATAATTTCAATTAATAATCAATAAAAAAATTACAGTAACTTTATTTAAAAAAATGTTTTGAGCCACTGTGTACTAATAATGGCGTACAGTTGCTCACTTACAAGTACACGGTGACTCAAATAGTACACACTGGCTCATTCATACGTATATGAATAAAAGACTTAAGTATTTCAACAAAAACAGTTGTATTTATTCAATTAGTAATTGAACCATGTTTAGAAAGAAACAGTCACTCTTTATTTTAATCAAAATCACCGGTAATAATACACTTTGCGATCACTTGTTTTCTAAATCATTTGGTTTATCTAGTCGAAAATACGATCGAATAGTTTTAATAACAGAAAATAGCAACAAAAATAAATTCTCATAATATGAAACAATATCTACTTTAACTTCAGTTTTAACTATAAAGTATTTGTACAGTCATAGTAACTAATACCTGTAGCACTAACTTTCAATAAATATACCTAAGAATATCTGATAAACTTGGGTATTATTGACATCAGATTTTCATTATTGGCAAATCTAAGTATAAAACTAAAATATGTCTTTAAAAGAGAGAAAAGATCACAAGGTTTCTATTATTGGAAAATTTAAGTACAAAACTAAAATATTTCTTAAGTGAAAAAAGAACACATGAACTGAAAGTAATGTACCTACCTACCTTACTGAAAGTAATAATAAAAGTCGACTCCAAATATACCTATAACACGGTCTAGAAGAAGTTTCTACTACCAATGATTTTGGCATAATAAATTTCACATCTCTCTTTGAAAAGGGAAAGATCTGGTTTCCCAGGCATAAAAAAAACTTTTTACACACTGGCCCGATAGAGTACACACTGACTCTTTGAGCCACTGTGGACTCTAGAACATCCAGCTAATGTGAACTATCCGCCATTTTGATTACAAGATTGACCACATGCCAAACATCACATCAAATTGCCATGAAACTCAGTCCAAAATTGACTTGAATAGTGTAATTGATAGATAAAAATGTCAAAAGTTCTAGTGTTCAATTTGTTAAAGTACTTAATAACAAGTGAAATTTCCCTTTAAACTTTTTTGCACCCATTAAAACACAAAATACGCTATAAAATACCCGCGTGGAGGACGCACCGCCACCGGCTGACTAGTTTGAAAGCGTTCGGTCGGCAAATGCTTCCGACGCGTGAGCAGTTAAACAAATAATAGTCGCTCATGTTTCGCAGATAGCTTAGGTGAGCCATTGTTCCCACCGAGCCACTGTTCCCGCCTTGACCCTATACTCATTTGGCTCTGATTTTAGGTGCTCACAGACTACAACAACCGATTGAGTCAATAATAACATAGGCCCTATTCCTTAACGATAGCCTTCTTCTTCTTTTGATTTTGGCAATGTGTCATCGTTGCCAACAACAATTCTGCCAGACAAAGTTGTTATCTCAATACCGAACTGAAACTATTGCTAGTGACATTTTGTAGTAAAAATCATAGGGAAACTTTTTTGACAGCTTCTTATTATATTTTTCGTTTAATGTGGATTGTAGCTACGCCAACCTATTTTTCTTAGTTTATTTTTTCGTTACTGTAACTTTATCGAGAGTACAGATCGAGAGCTACATAATTTTGACCCCAGTTGGCCCGGTTGTGATATTGTTTAAATGTAGCAAACATTTGTTTATTTTATGGAGAGCATATTTTTTTGCCCCAATTTGCCCGCGGGACCATAACATGTCTGCTACGATGCCGTAGACGCGTCGTAGCATTTTCTACGAAACTTGATATTAATTTTATATTTTAATTTCCGGTAGGTACTAAAATCCAATGTTCCTTTTCAAGGTGGCATTTATTGAGTCGTGGTGTTCGCAAGAACCTTTAAATTGTAAAAAATGTTTTTAGCGTTTCTTAAAGATGAAGAAAATGTAGATATTGCACCTTTATCAAATAGAGTGTTAGTTAGTGTAGAAGTCATAACAAACTCTGAGCTGAGTCAGCATGTACAAAAAATTGTTGGAAATCGACCCAGGCCATCTAGAGAGGCGGGGGTGGCCCAGTTAAGACTATTCCTTTATTAATCTTTGTTGTAGATAAACCAAGTAGTTGTGGAAGCGGGATATCGAACAACGGTAATACGGCACGAAACTTTTTTCATACTCCGCAGCGTCAATTGAAATTACAGGCTTACCTACATAAAGATCTACTTGATGGTTGTAGTATAATTTTACAGAATTTCTCATCGGGATTTAATATGCTTCGGTAACCGCACGTCAACTAGTTGAGAATATTCAATTTGCCTGAAGCTTAAGGTTCAATGTGTCTGATTCCGTCCATAAAGTTCTCCTACATAGTGTGCTGATTTATCCGAATAATATTTATGCTCTTTTATCCATCGTGGAATTTTCCGAAGAAGCAGCTGACTCTTATAACAAACATTTAAAACAGTTCAGACGAGATTTTACCCGAAAAAAACCTGTACCTACTTAACTTACGCAATAGACCTAACGTTGTCATTTACCATATGCGCTGTCTATATTTGAGTAGTAAAAAAAAAAGTAATATTATTCCGTAATAAAACGTAGCACCGACAAAAAACATTACATTCAATCGGATAAGACAGTACTTACATTCATCACAAACAATTTTTTAACCGACTTCAAAAAAGGTTCTCAATTCGATGCGTATGTTTTTTGACGAATCGTATGTAAGGACATCGCGATCGGCTCGTTCGCAAAACAAACAAGCAAAAATAACAGCCACGGGCGTCGTGGTTAAATATAATTACTATCTTCCTTGAGCGTATGTAAATCAACATTTTGCACGGTCAACAAATCGTTTAATTAGCTCCAATCGATTCTTAGATTTAATGTACAACACGTTAAGTGCAAATTCAATTTTAACGAGTTCACGTGGATCTCCTAGGCCTAGCAGATCGGGCTACGGGATCATGGTGGACAAACTCTTCAAACAAACATTTATTATTTAAACATTCAGCCTTCGAACATGAGTGGTAGCGGAATGCAAACGGTCGCATTATTATGCTACTAAGGTCAAATTATTGATGAGTCGATTCGTGCTGTACCCATAGTTCGGTCATCCATTTTTTAAACCAAACGAAAACAAACATAAGGCGCACCAGTATTATGATTAACTACGGACAATTACTGGGGGTTTCCTGTCAATGAAAAATTTTTATACAAAACATCGAAACTGAACTCGAAAATACTAAACAGTAAAAATAATATAAGAATGGGTACGCCGCGTCAATGCAGGACCGTGTGCCGATTGTCTTTTATAAAGCAGTGATGTGCATCCATCTTTAATTTGAAAATAATCACTCATTAAAAATTGTTTGTTCAACATGGAACAACAACCTTATTGACTTAATAACAATATTCATATTATAAGGAAACGTGAGCGTCGGTGGCGCTGTGGCCTCGGCACTGGACTGTGCTCCGAGTAGAATCGGGAGGCCTGCGATCGATCCTGCCATGTAATGTACCGATGTGTTTTACGTTTCACGAATTTCATATGTACATTTATCTGACGCTCCTACGGTGAAGGAAAACATCGTGAGGAAGCCTGCATACACCTGCGAAGTAATTCAAAGGTGTATGTGAAGTCAACCATTCCGCACTGGTCCAGCGTGGTTTGACTACGGCCTCATCGCCCTAACTAGTTAGGGTAGGCTCGTGCCCCTCGGTGGGGACGTATATGAGCTGTGATGATGATATTTACCGTGTATGTTTTTTTATCCCAAACAAAATCAAGTCGTCTGCAAGTAGGAGAAAAAAAGATGACTCTGCACTACACCTGCCCCTTGATGGTGCAACAAAAATCTGTCGCGATCACTATAAAGTTTGACAGTCAAAGTGCATCCATTATTATTTTTAATCAGGCAGTCGACACAGTCTTGTATTGATGCCGCAATGATTAGTAAGTACTTTCAAGGCGATCATGATAGATTTTTTCTTAGACAATAACCCCCTCTGCTCGGAAAATGAGGGAGCCTTTACGAGAACAGGTAAGAATCTCGGAAGGTCATAATTATTAAAAGGTAAAAAAATATTATTATTATTAACATTCTGTTAAATCTAATGTTAACTGACAATTGAGTTGCTGAAAGATAAATCAACTTAACACCGTGTCAGTTAAAAGAGCTGTCAAATTAATTTCAAAATTGGTAAGGCAAGTAAAGATCCATTTCGGGTCTCTAGAACTTTTGTCAAGCCGTAATCATAGATCAAAATATTGACAAAAGCTCCTGTTAATACCTGTTAGTAAGCAGTTAGATAATATTTTATGTTAATGCTACGTCAACTAAATATTATTCTGAAGTTATTGGTCAGAGTGTACTATATTTAAAACCAGCCAGTATGAGTTGGACTCGCGCACCAAAGATTCCGTCCAATGTTATCTAACTATTTTAGTATCTAACTATGAAACTACTTACGGATTTCACTTACTACTATTTACGCTTTTTAGATATTTTCCTTTACTATAAGACTTTGCTTTTTGGCAAATTTCATGATTCAAACAGGTAATAATAGGTTGTGATTCATTTCTGAAATTGAACAATTTGCGGAATTATGTGGCATAAACAATCATAGCTTTTAATCTCGTTGACTTAAATTTACTTAAACTGAAAGGAGATTGGCGAAATCGGGCCTAGCAGACTCAGAAGAATCAGACTTTGATTAAAATTAATAACTTAATTTTTAACGCTTAGACCAAAATTACTAGTAACTGGTTCATCGGGGAAGCAATTTTTTATTTTATAATGGAATACTGACTTCTTTCCATAGAAAACAAGAGCAAAACAGCTGACACAAGAAATTATTGCCAGTCGTAAAATCTGGTATTTAATAAGCGTTTCTATTTGATTTTCATAGGATCCCATCATCAGATCCTGACTTTGGTAACCTTGGAGCCAACCTAGGAGTATACTCTATCGAATACAAAAATAATTTTGAAAATTGGTCTACAATTGGCGGAGTGATCGCGTAACATACACACAAAACACGTTGGACACACCTTAAAATTTAAGGGTTTTCCTAGATTTTCATGGGATCCCATCATCAGATCCTAATTTTGGTGACCATGGGACCACCCTTGGAGTATACTCTATCGAATACAAAAAGAATTTTGAAAATCGGTCCACAATTGGCGGCGTAATCGCGTAACATACACACAAAAAAAAACATACGAGAACCTCCTCCTTTTTTGAAGTCGGTTAAAATTTAAATGCGCTAAAAAGAATTAATAAACTTTTACACTAAAACTTTTACTTATAACGTCATTTCACATTTGACACAAATTATATGACATAAAAGCTTGTCGCGAGATTTACTTGTGTGTAGTAACTTAAAAGAGTAGTTTTAAGTACCTACTCGTATTTACTTTGAAAATTGTAATGTATAAAATTATTCACATCAAATTATTTAATTTACTTGTTTATCTACAAAAGTAAATCTCGCGACAAGCTTTTATGTCATATAAATTGTGTCAAATGTGAAATGACGTTATAAGTAAAAGTTTTAGTGTAAAAGTTTATTAATTCTTTTTAGCGCATTTAAATAAAAGCTTGTTTTTAAAAAGGTTTTTTAACATTTAATTTATTTTTTACTTTTTAGTTATCACTGGACACGTTTCTCAGTCTGTTCATCTCACTCAACGCATCATTGTTGCAAGGTCGTTTGCCGGAACGTCTATACAGAATTTCATCTCAATCGGTTTAAGATATCTACTTCAAAATTGATTTTTAGCTTTAGAAGTACGACATATTGTATTAATAGTGACATCACTTAATTTTTCAAGTTATTCTTAGCAAGACCTTTTATTTGATACCTATATTGTAGGAGTGCATTAAAAATAATTGGTCCACCATCTTGGGTATGCAGCCATGTTGGATTTAGAATGACGTCACACAGTTAACCGTGCATTTTCATCCAAACTGTGTGTATACAAAATTTCAGCTCAATGTTAAAGATATCTACTTCAAAATTGATTTTCAAGCTTTAGAAGTCCGCCAATTGGATAAATAGTGACGTCACATTATTTTTCGAGTTACTCTTAGCAAAACCTTTTATTTGATACCCATATTGTAGGAGTGCATTAAAAATAATTGATCCACCATCTTGGGTATGCCGCCATCTTGGATTTAAAATGACGTCACACAGTCAACCATGCATTGTCATCCAAACTGAACGTGTATACAAAATTTCAGCTCAATCGGTTAAAAATATCTGCTTCAAAATTGAGTTGCAAGATTCCACCCGAACATACATACTTACATACATTGCAAGTTAAATAAAAGCTTGTAAAAACATACGCATCGAATTGAGAACCTCCTCCTTTTTTGAAGTCGGTTAAAAACACGATAAGCTTTCACGACTATGTAAGCATGGGTAAGAAACAAACACATTGTATACACAGTCATGTCGGCTTGCTATCATGTTCAAAATGCTATGATGCAATGACACGTGTACTGTATACGAACTATGCGATCAAACCGTAAAGCGCAGCTACTTTTAAATAACGAGAATTAGGTAAAATTACGCTAAAGCAACAAAAAAAAGTGAAAATTAGCACTTCTGCTAGTCCATAATTCGTCGTGATTTTATTAATGTTTACTCAGTTAATATCTTTATATTTATTAGGAACTCAAACAGCTACCATTACAAACATAGATTTATATTAACATCATTACGCGTACAATACATGAGCCAATGAAGTATCAACAGAAAACTAAACACGTTCGATTCTGAGTAGGGATTAAATTAAACATTCAAACAAGGATCGACAAGACAAATGAAATTAAATTATACATACATGTCTGTCAGTAATTTGAAGGATGAGGTTATTTTTATCTTTTAAAACCTGATGTAGATTATAAGAGGTGCCACATAGGAAAAAGGAGATTGGCGTAATTCCTTAGGAACTTGGGCCTAAGCGGTACACTGATGATTTCTTGTCAGTTTTGTAGATCAAAACATACAGATTTCAGGGGTAGGTACTTAAAATTATAGACTTGTTCTAAGGGAGACCGCAGATATTCGAAATCATTGAACTAAAAGTTAGAGCGCGAAAATCCCCATTCAATTGTTTACACGGAAACGGAAATTGAAAGGCAAGACGATTGTCACCTTTTTACGTATTGCATAATATGTAGCTTAGGATGATCATTATGTTTTTCTTTCTTACGATAATCTATGTCCGAAGCGAAAAACTATCCTCCTCTTGGTGTTCACCAACACTTTGAACACTTATTTAAAAAGAAGTCTATTTTATTTTAATAGTCTTTATCATACAACAGTAACAGTGGTGTTAAAAGACGGACCAGTCAGTTTGTAAAATGTGGGAAAAATTGTAACAACTGCACATTATAACTGCTAAAATAACTGCAGTCTAGACAGATTCATGAAAGAGACTTCGTATTTTTATAAGATGCCTTACTACTAGCTAATTTATAGTTCATTTAAATAGCTGATCTAAATATCGTCATTCAAAAAAAAATCGATTAATTCTTATCGATGATACATTTTTACGACTGGCAACAATTTCTTGTGTCGGCTGTTTTGTTCTTGTTTTCTATGGAAGAAAGTCAGTATTCCATTATATAAAATAAAAAATAGTTGTTTCCTCGAATCAGTTACTAGTAATTTTGACCTAAACATTAAAAATTAAGTTATTAATTTTGATCAAAGTCTGATTCCTGTACCTGCTAGGCCCGATTTCGCCAATCTCCTTTCAATTTAAGTAAATTTAAGACAAAGAAAAAAGTTAAAAATAAAAAATATTTTACAAAAAATAAAAACCGACTTCAAAAACACCAAAAGGTTAAAAATAATATAAGAAAAGGTACAGACAAAATCACACTCTATATTGAAGTCGGTGACAAATTGTAAGACTTTCTAGGAGATCATCGTTTGGCACCGACTTCAATATAGAGTGTGATGTTGTCTGTACCTATTCTTATATTATTTTTAACTTTTCAGTGTTTTTGAAGTCGGTTTTTTTGTGTGTATGTTACTCGATTACGCCGCCAATTGTGGACCGATTTTCAAAATTCTTTTTGTATTCGATAGAGTATATACCCCTAGGGTGGTCCCAAGATCACCAAAGTCAGGATCTGATGATGGAATCCCATGAAAATCAGGGAAAAGTAATTAATTAATTAGGGTTTCTTTCACTAAAAAGATTTAATTTACTAAAAAGGTAAAAATAAAAAATATTTTACAAAAAATAAAAACCGACTTTAAAAACACTGAAAAGTTTAAAATAATATAAGAATAGGTACAGACAACATCACACTTCAAACTGACAAATTTTTAGACTTTCTAGGAGACCATCGTTTGGCACCGACTTCAATATAGAAGTGTGATGTTGTCTGTACCTATTCTTATATTACTTTAAGCTTTTCAGTGTTTTTTAAGTCGATTTTATTTTTAGTAAAATATTTTTTTAATAAATCAGTATTGTAAAATTAATTTTAAAATCCACGATACATATAGTTGGGTGTGTGAAAAAAATGAGAAAATTAATTTTACAATTTCAAATCAATGACGCCATAACTATTATATGACTATGTTAACTTAGGCAGGTTTCGCCTTGATATGGTATGTACCACAGAACACACCACTTTCTGTGTTTAGTGATATGTACCACACACCTTGTATATTAATCGGTGCTGTGCAGTTTCTGATGGCATGGTACGGACAAGATAATTTCTTTAGGAACTTTCTTAATGTTACAAACATTAAGAAAGTTCCTAACATAAAACAATTTACAAACAATGTATGTTTCAACGTAAATACAATGTTACAAACATTAAGAAAGTTCCTAACATAAGAAAGTAAACATTAAGAAGAAAGAACTTTCTTAATGTTACAAACATTAAGAAAGTTCCTAAGGAAATTATCTTTCCGTATTTATTAAGCTCTTAAGTTAATTTTACTAACACCAATGAGTCTACTTTTATAGATGGAATTATTATTTTTTATTCATTTTAAAATATTTCTCAAATGTATTTCCTACAATATAAATAAAAAAATATTATAAATATTAAGTTTTTCACAAAAGATAAACATATAAAAATCTAAATATATATAATTCTTGTGTCACAGTGTTTGTAACCAAACTCCTCCGAAACGACTTGTTCCATTTTTATTAAATTTTGGGCTGTTCCCAGTCTTGTGTATTTTCAAACTATTTTTTATACCCCTAAGTGACAAGGGTGTTTTTTTAATATTATGGCGAAACGTAGTTCGCGGACACAGATAGTATTATATAAAAACTTAAACTTATTGTTCCACTAGCAGCGAAACACGGCCTTGTTCAAATAGTTCGATAGTCAAACTACTGGTAGGACTAGATGGAATAAACCGCCTAAGCTACCAATCATCATTATTATTATTGCTTCCTTTCTTCCCTTGAATGTCATAAGAGCTGACTAAGAGAGTTTACCACAATAACACTGCGAAGACATAAAAACTCTCCAATTCTCTTTGTGTGAGGTATACAAGTCCATGTATTTCTAAGGAGACATGGGTAATAGTAGGACTATGCGCAACAATTTTACTTTTTATGAGATGAGATATGAATCCAATTGGAATTTCGGGATAAAAAGTATCCTATGTGTTACTCTAGAGCTCCGGCTATCAAAACATTGAGTGTCTACAAATTCCGTATAGAAGTTTTTGCGTATGAAGGTGGAACAAAGATACAAAGTCATTCATTCATCATGGGCACATTCATTGTCTCGTTTGATTCTTTTGTACACTAAACTCTCTTCACGCGACATAATGTAAAATACCATAAAAATTTTTACTTTTGTCAAATGTTGCCGACTATAATGAAGAAATTGACGCATACCTACTTTGTTCTTGTAGTTAATAGATTTGCCATCTAACTATATCAGACACTATGCATAAACGTCGCCGAAATTTTACGGCGGACTACAAAGCAAATTGATACAGCGAAAACACCGTTTAAAATTGCAAATTATGAAATCCTTTCAACGTTAATAAGGCTTATCGCATTATTAGTGATGGTTTAAACAAGGTCTTCTTTTGACATACTGAAAAAGAACTTGATATATTAATCAAAACAATATTGATAGCACACAAGAAACTTACTTGTGCACATAAAGTAACATGATTATCGCAATCAAGATAAAATTACTAACAAGGTGCGTAAAAAGAATCAATCAAGTTCTTTGTCAATCATTATCAGGTTTGTTATTTTTTCCACAAGTTATTTGTGCTTTAATGAAACTGGCAAGATCTTAATAAAGGGTATCAAAATTTTCTCCGTATTCAATTGTAGGACCTTAGGGTTTGGCATGTGGTCTGTTTGAAGTTATGAACTGCTGGCAGAACAGCTGAACGTCAATCCGTCAATATTTTGTTGATATTCTGAAAATTATGAGATTTAAAAAACTACCTATTACAATAAAAAAAATACAAACCTAATCCTGACCATAACGAACACAAAAAATAATTAGCCAATTTGGTGCAGTCGTTTGGAAGTTATGCGCGTACACTAGGGTGTCCCAAAAAATTTGTTTTTTTTTAACGCATACCCTCTTATTATTTTCGAATGGTGTCAAAACACATGTAAATAAAATTTTATGTACCTAAAACCAAAGCAACCCGTGCCGACTTGAATCGATACATATGTCAGTACTTGCATACTTTGGCGCGTCGCGCGCGGCGGAGTTAATGTATCGAAGAGTTTGTTATTTCTCGTTGGTCAATTAGTAAACACATTATTTTCGTTCAAAGAAGATGTCAGTGGAATTACGCAGTTCTAGAAAAAGGATGTTCTTAATAGGGGATGTAAAATATTAAATTACCCTCAAAACTGCCCTCTAATGGACAAGTATTAGCAAGTTCTTTTCTATGTTATATTCGTGAAGTAAATTTAAGTGTCAATGAAATTATTTATTGGGAAAAGGCGCGAATACCGACTAAAGCTTTGACTGTGTTAAAAAACTAGTTACCTAGCTTATATCAAGTTTGGAGAGATTTAAAAAAAATGCAATCAAAACACTATATTTGAGCAGCGTCAACAATAGTTAGTTACAAAAGACAATTTGTTCGACATTGCACATGTCGATGCACTTCAATTAACAAAGATAAATGGAGATAGATCTTCTTGCAGCGCTAAAGAGAGCCTGACAGACCTACCCCCTTAGACAAGGCGCATTTCGATAATCGCTAACGCAATCGCTAGAAGGAAAATGTATGCGATTTGACATAAGCCCTCGCTTAGCTTTCGAGCACAATTATCAAATCTCATACATTGTACATTTAGCGATTGCGTTAGCGATTGCGTTAGCGATTGCGTTAGCGATTGCGTTAGCGATTGCGTTAGCGATTATCGAAAGATATCTTGTCTAGGGGGGTTGGTCATTTAGTGGAGTGAACAAAAAATTGTCCGACAAAGAGGAAAAAACGCGTCTTAGAAAAATCGAGGAACAAAAACGTTGGACCAATTATTATGCATCCCTAACTGCTTCGATGTCATCTTATTCAGAAAATTCATCATCTGATTCCGAAGTAATGGATTTACAAGTCAGTTTGCTTAACCCAATCGGGAGCGCACAGTTCGAAACAAATAAAACTTCAATTATGAAAAATGTTGTCACTCCAAAGTTAGTACCAGCTTTAGATAGGTGTCAATTAAATATGAGAACTTCTGTCTTTATTATTTAAGCTACTATTGAGGCACTTGGGCTCAATACTGACGAATTTTCCATTTGCAAGTCCTCCATTCAAAGAATCCGTACGGAAAAACTAAAAGAGCGGGCAGCAGCTATAAAAGCTGATTTATATAAACGCTAATAAACGCTATATCCCCTCGCAAGAAGACTTTTGTGGTTCACTTCACGAGAAAAACATTGATGACTTCGTTTCCATCAAAAGCAAAGCCTTGTTCAATTGTTTAAAAATTAATGACTGTTTTCTCAGCGAGAGTCCTACTTCGTGGTCTAATAATGCTACTTTTCAACGAGTTAAGAAATAGGTGATGACACTGAGAGCTATTGATGATAAAGCAGAGAAAGCGGTTAAGTTAATGCAAGATTTCCATGGAAAAATCACTGTTGAAGAGAAAAAAAGCAATTTTTACTAGGTACGTTGCGTACAGGAACGCAGACTGGTATACCCTGCCTGTAAAAAGAAAACTTTGAAAAGAAAATGTAATAAATAATGTTTTTTACTAATAAATATAAGATAAATATATGAAAAAGAAAAAATAGTGTTTTATTTACTAATTAAAAATTAAGTTCGAAAATGTCTTCTATAGTTGTCATACAAATATTTTGTTAAAAGTTTGACATCAAGTCGGCACGGGTTATCATTATCCGATTGCAATAATATTTTTTATTTTAGTTATTAGGGTGCAATAGAAAAAATATAAAGGGTATGCATACCTAAAATCGACAAAAAAATTTCGCCCTTATAGGCTGGGACACCCTAGCGTACACGCATTTCGGCAATTCATATTTATTTTTATGAATTAGCACCAATCATCACAATATTCAAATGAGTAATACAACTTTTTTCGATTATGACAAGTTTTTATCTATCGGATAAAGGCAATTTGTGCGTCCGAACAATTGCATGCATGCTTAATAATCACTTTTGGAATTTTGAGTTGCTTGCAAGTACAGTCGGCTTCAAAATTAGATAAACATTTTAGTGCTATGTCACATCAACTATTAACCATGAAATATAGGTGTAACCATACTAAATAAAACCTTTTAAAAACAAACTTTTATTTAAATGCGCTAAAGAGAAAAAATAAACATTTACACTAAAACTTTTACTTATAACGTTATTTCACATTTGACACAATTTATATGACATAAAAGCTTGTCGCGAGATTTACTTGTGTGTAGTAACTTAAAAGTACTTAAAAGAGTGCTTTTAAGTACCGACTCGTATTTACTTAGTTTGAAAATTGTAATGTATAAAATTATTTAATTTACTTGTTTATCTACAAAAGTAAATCTCGCGACAAGCTTTTATGTCATATAAATTGTGTCAAATGTGAAATAACGTTATAAGTAAAAGATTTAGTGTAAATGTTTATTTTTTCTCTTTAGCGCATTTAAATAAAAGCTTGTTTTTAAAAAGGTTTTTTTACATTTAATTTATTTTTTACTTTTTAGATATCACTGGACACGTTTCTCAGTCTGTTCATCTCATTCAACGCCTCATTGTTGCAAGGTCGTTTGCCGGAACGTCTATACAGAATTTCAGCTCAATCGGTTAAAGATATCTACTTCAAAATAGATTTTTTGGCTTTAGAAGTACGCCATAAAGGATTAATAGTGACACCACTTCATTTTCAAGTTATTCTTAGCAAGACCTTTTATTTGATACTTACCCATATTGTAGGAGTGCATTTAAAATAATTGGTCCGCCATCTTGGATTTAGAATAACGTCACACAGTTAACCATGTATTTTTATCCAAACTGTGTGTGTATACAAAATTTCACCTCAATCGGTTAAAGATATCTACTTCAAAATTGATGTTTAAGCTTTAGAAGTCCGCCATATTGAATTAATAGTGACGTCACATTATTTTTCGTGTTACTCTTAGCAAGACCTTTTATTTGATATCCATATTGTAGGGGTGCATTAAAAATAATTGGTCCGCCATCTTGGGTATGCCGCCATCTTGCATTTAGAATGACGTCACACAGTCAACCATGCATTGTCATCCAAACTCAACGTGTATACAAAATTTCAGCTCAATCGGTTAAAGATATCTGCTTCAAAACTGAGTTGCAAGATTTCACCCGAACATACATACTTACGAGTACATATTTACATACTTACATTGCAAGTTAAAAAAGCTTGTAAAAAGGAGTAGTTGGTGTGACATGGTACCAAAATGTGCATCTATTTCTGATGCCGACCGTACCATAGTTACATTCGTTTATTTGTATAGGCATTTTGAAAGCTCGTTTTAGCTGATGGCGCCGACTGTACCTACGTATAAAAATAAACAGCGGAATTATACAAAAATATTTATTGAAATATTCTCAAACACTTATACGAATTATAGGATTATTAAATGATACTCTGAAAATAATACTTTTTTAATATACATCTAGACTAGTGCGTCGTCATATTTTTTCGAGACCAAGTCGGTCTGAGACGTCGGGACATTTATAGTAAACTAGCTTTTGCCCACGAGTCCGTCCGCGTGGGATTCAGTTATATCGCGTTCAGAAATGATTGGTTTGCCATACCAACTTTCTTCCCTTATTATGACTCCTTCAAGCCTTGTTTTGCTAACTTCTGTAAGGTCTAATCTGTCTCTGTATGAAATGTCATCAAAATCGGTTCTGCAGCTTAGGTCGGAACACAACAGACAGACAGAGTTACTAGCCACGATTGATGTGGTGTGTAGGCACACACATCAAAGCGTACACAATTCCAAATCGCGTACCTTTGTATATATTTGTCTGGACATCTCATAGCTCGCCGGGAGGTAGGGACACCACTGTTAATAATGGTGACATGTCTCGACCTATATCGGGACGAATGACTTGACGTTAATTAAATAATATGTTTGTTTCTAGGTTGTAGCAATCATGTCACCAAATCTACTCCTGTTGGATCTTGGCATGGCGATCAGCTTCAGCACAATAGCGCTACCTGACTTACTCAATGCATCCGAAGGCCTCTCCCTGAACGAGTATCAAGCATCGTGGTTTGGTGAGTAGCATTTAAATATGCAGTTGGGGTAGACAGAATATCACTGCAGATGATAATTATGACTTTGCCTCAGTCTCTTGGTGCTATCACTGCTATTGTTAACAGATCATTGACCGATTCACAGTTTTCTGAGTGGTGGAAAACAGCTCTCATTAAACCCATCCCGAAGAAGCCTAATCCTGTCAGTGTCAGTGATTTACGTCCAATTAGCATTCTTCCCTGTCTTTCCAAGATCGTAGAGAAGGCGGTTTGCATTCAACTGGTTGAGTACTTGGAATCAAACTCTTTGTTACCCTATGCTCAGTCAGGTTTCCGGAAGAAACGCAGCACAGCCACAGCTCTTTTGGATGTTGTGGATAACATTCTCACTGCCCAAGACAAGGGTATGGGTACTCTTCTTGTGCTTCTTGACTACTCGCGTGCCTTCGACTGTTTGAATGTACCACTGCTTCTCTCGAAACTTTCATATTATGGGTTCGATGCAGCCGCAGTTCGTTGGTTCCATAGTTATCTTCTGAACCGCTCTCAACTTGTCGAGGTGAAGGCGGATGATGGCTCAGTTGCTTATTCCCAATGTAAGGCTCTTTCCAGAGGTGTACCCCAAGGGTCAATACTCGGCCCTATCCTGTTTATTTTATACACAGCAGACATCACTGAATGTATAAAACACTGTCAGTGCCACCTTTATGCAGATGATGTCCAAATATATCTCAGTTGTCATCCTAAAGACACACCTATAGCAGTGGGGAAGATGAATGATGACCTGAAACGTCTGTCTGCCTGGTCCAGTTCAAATGGTTTGGTATTAAACCCAGCAAAAACCAAATACATGGTTCTGGGGTCGAAGAGGCAGGTTACTGGCATCCTGGCGAGCCAGCCAATGCTCAAAGTTGTGGATCAGCCAATTGAGCGAGTTACTGAGGCTAGAAACCTTGGAGTAATTTTGAGTCAGATCTACATTTTGAGAAACATGTCAATGAAACCATACGCAATTGTTTTTATCGCCTTAAGGTCCTTTATAGGTATCGGCTGTACCTCTCTGAGGATCTTAGAGTTAGACTGTGCGAGTCTTTAATTCTGTCTAAATTAAATTATGCTGATACAGTGTTTGGCTCCTGCTTATTGGGCAGAACTGAGCGACAGCTTCAGCGTATTCAGAATGCGTGTGCGCGTTTCTGTTTCTCAATCCCACCCAGAGCACATATCACGCCTTTTCTAAACCATTCTAATCTCCTTAAGATGAACTCGCGTAGAATGCTTCACTTTGCTACCATGTTGTTTGACATCGTACACACAGGTTCACCTGAATACTTGTACTCAAAGATTGAATGGGCTAAGGATATAACCCCTTACCATACTAGGGCTGCCATATACATGATCTTAATTCCTAGACACAGGACAGCTGCATTCCGAGGGTCTTTTAAATACGCCGCCTCAAAGTGTTGGAATAACTTGCCGCCACCCATTCGCACTCTGAAAACACGTTACACTTTTAATAAAGTTTTAAAGAGACATCTTTTAGAGTTGCAACAGATTTCTTGATTACAATATGACGAAAAATTACATTGTACAATTACAGTACTTTCGTTTTGTTGTGTAAGAATTGAATGCACGTAATGAACCATGATAAACCTATAACTTTAGAAATATCAAACAAAATGATTATGTTAATCACAGACTAATTGTAAAAAGAGAACAAATGTGAACAAAAGAGAACAAATGTGAAAATTTTTTCGTGATTTTTTTTTTAATTTTTTTATTTTTATAGAAGCAATGGCAACTTGACTTGGCCATCTTTTTTTTTTTTTTGGTGATGTTGGCCCACAGACGTATAAATTATACGGCTGTGTGTTGGCCGGGTATTGTGTGAAAGTAATCCTGTGCTAGATGTCACTGCTGTGCTCAGCAGAATACCAGTGTAGCAAGCCCGTCGCTTGCTGCTTATACTGAGCTGAGCACAGTTTTGGCATCACACGACGACTAACACCAAAATAATTTTTGTACCTATTTGTTGTATTGTTTTCTGTTTATTTTTTGTGTTTTTGTCGTGTGGTGGCAAAATAAAAAAAAATTTTCTTTCTTTCTTTCAAATACGCTAGAAACTTAATTCTTTTTAACAAATGCCTTATCACTAATATGACAAATGTGATGATAGAAAGAACGACGACAGGTTTTGATTTTGATGATCAAAAGTCTAACAATATAAAATGACAAGTATGATATTATGTAAACATCTATTCCTGTACATGAGTTTGACCGTGCTTCCGTGACCTCGTGAATACCACCCTGTCTTGATCTTGAGGTCCAGAGTATAATTTCCTACGTGGGCAGAAGTTGCCACAGCCCATTGGAAGAGATGCGGACAGTATTGTTATACTAAGGACTTGGGGTTTTGGTGTAATGGGGTTGAAGACATGTTATGTTAGTAACACTAATTGCAAGCTTTTAAAAAACTCTAACATTAGGTTGACATGACACAAAACGTAAAATTTAATTACTGAAATATTTACTTGCAAACATTCTATTAATTTCTATCACTTCCTTATACTCTATATTTGAAACTCACCTTGGCAATATTTAAGTCGTCAGCTGTGTACACTTTATTAGGCAAGCATTACAAGGCTGTGAAATGCATCATTTATTACGGTTTATCAAATGCTTTTCTAACGGCCAGATCACGCCCCGCGTTATTTACGCCGCATTACAACAACATTTTGCCTTAATAAAGTTTAACACTGTTATTAGTTTAAGTATATCCTACACTTTTGCGCGAAGTTTAAATAGTCGTTAAGTTTTTGAACTTCTCTAGATTTTTGCGCAATTTTTAATTTTATTTTTCGTTAAAAAAATTCTACAAATTATTAAAAACATAAAAAGAAAGACAAATGTTAAATAAGTCATCTAGCAAATGTCATAATGATGTCATAATTGCTCGTTGAAAGGCAGCTGGAGCATTCATTAAACCAAAAGGCATTCGCAGATACTCATAGAGCCCGTCTGGAGTAATAAACGCTGTCTTGTGTATGGACTCTTCGTGAACAGGTATTTGGTGAAACCCTTGAGCCATTTCCATAATGAAATATTTTGCATCTGTCAATCTGTCGATTTGATCAGAAATGATTGGTAGAGGAAATTTAATTGGAACTGTTTTACCATTAATTTAGGTGACGATAGTCTGTGCACATTCTGTCTTCACCGTTCTTCTTCTTGACGAGAATTACTGGACTCGCAAATTCGGAAGTACTTTCACGGAACAATTCCATTATCAATTAGATCCTTTATAATGTCTTTGACCTTTTGACGTTCTATTGGTGTCATTCGATATGGTCGTCTCGATACTTTTTTTGATGGATCTTTCAGTTCAATATCCAAACATCCTGAATACTTTTGATTTGGGCATGTCTGTGGTAAAAGTGTTTTTATATTTTAGCAATAACAATTTCAATTCACGTATCACAGCTTTATCAATCAAGTCGGTATCAAAGTTCTCTAATCATGTTTCAGATCCTGGTTAGCTTGTTGTGTACTTAGTATTGTATATGTTCTTGTAAGCGTTGCACCTTGCTGAGTGATGTGTACAGCGAGTTCTGGACTTTTCAAAAGGTCAGAGCCAATCAATATGTCGTAAGGTATTTCGTAGTCTTCAACTACATGAAAAGAAATTTCCACGTGGATTTCATTAATAACGCAGGCTACTGTTATTTTCTGAAAAGATATAACTGGGACACCCGTCCCTAGGCCTTTAAGCATTAACGAATAATCTTCGTGTTTTCCTGGCAGTGAATATCCAATTCATCGTCTTATCAAGGAATTATCGGCACCACTATCGAACAATGCAACAAAACTACGATAATTAATACACAATTTCATAGGCGTTGTGTTTCATATGTTTGAAAATTTTCCTGCTAAATTAATTTTGCCAGAATCATCACTCATCTTCTTCAACCAGTTACTTTCCACAGTAACTGCAATTAATTTTGGGGCGGTCTGGTTTATCGCTAGTGGCAATATCATGCGAGGTCAATAATGGTTTAGGGGTATATTCTCATTGTTTTTTGGACAACCGTTCTGTCTGTGACCAATTTTTCCGCATTTGAAACAAGTGATTATTATCTTCTCTGTTACTTCGGAATCTTGGTCTTTTGGCAGGAGGCTCCATTCTAGAATCTCGTGGTTTCATAACTTTTCTAAATCTTGGTAATCGAGTCTGCTGTATTTGTTACATCAAATTTAAAGTTTCGAAGTTTGAATATGTCATTGGAATAACGAGCTTCCAGTTCGGTTCGAAGGTTTGTATCAGCGGCACGCATTTCGTTCCAAATTGGTGATTTTACAAGCCATGTATCGCCTAGGGCCTCAGCTCATCCCTGCAATAAACTAGCAATTTTCGTACATACCTCGTAATCTGTTAGTCCTCAATGTTCTTTTGCTCGGTCAACATGTTCACACCAATCTCTCACTGGCACATCTCTGTCGGGATTGTATGGAGCAATATAGATATCACTTAATCTTGGCTTCTTTTGATGAGTTGTTGACAAAAGTCCACGAAGGAATTCATTATTAGCCATCCATCATATTCTGCTGGTATTGTTGATTCAGACTCTGAAGAATGTTAGCTAACGCAGATAACGTACTCTTATTATGTGATGTCGATGCGCCATCTGCAATGCCATTATTAGACTGAAGGGGACCTTCGGTTCATCCCACTTCTGATGTCGGGGTGAGCTCTGGGAGCATCAATAATGGGTGACGTGTCACCACCATTCTAACTTGTTGTGAATGTTCTCCATTTTAGACAGTAGGTAACTAGAAGAAAGCTGATTAAATAAAAATAATCAATTTACTTAATGTGGCTTTTATTCAATTGCAATTAAAATATAATTCTTATTAAAAATAGTTAGGATATAAGAGAAAATATTTAAAATCAATTTCGTAATTTAATGAACAATATTACTAAAAGAAAAAGGAATAAAATGCAAGTAATTAATTACAAAATACTTGAAAATAAAGGAATCAGGCGTGATCGGTATCACTATTAAGCGAGTGGACGGACTGGCAGCCAAATACAGAATGCCTGCCGCTACATTAGTAGAGGGACCTATGCTGTTAGCCGCAGATGGCTGTTACAGCTTCACCTTAATTATTTATAAGAGGGCGAGAACTTTGGTTGGTCCTCAAGCCTCGTTTGGCTTACCTAACCTGATGGATTTCTAGCTCAGAGAGGCATCACCACGGGGGTGTCCCGCTCTCTGAGTAGAGTTACCAGGCGGTTATAGCCGGTGCGGGGAGCGGTTGCAACATGAGCGCGCCTCTAAGGCTCGAACGCTCGAATTCGCCGTGTAGTGGAGGGTGGGGAGAAGCGACCAGGCACATATCTGTACCTGGTATATCGCAAAGTGTGTAGACCGGGCCTTCGCACTCTTGTTCTACGAGTGCGGTGTGTGGGACTAGTGCGTGAGTGTGCAGTGTTTGACAGTAAGTTGGAAGGTGGAGGGAGAAGATCGTTCGCTCGTGTGATCAGGTCGAGGGGTCAAAGAGGATGTTCCTCGGTCGACGATGTTTGGCCGCTACACTACGTAAGGGGGTGTAATCGGCCGCCTGTCTAACAAGGGAGTTAGGGTGGACGGTGGCGCTAGCGAAGTAGCGTTGGGACAGATCATGAATGTGGGAATGCCTGCCGCTAGTCAACACGGCGCCTTTTATACGGTGTAGTAAACAACGCAGCCATGCTTGACCCGTCCGCTCGCTACCTGACTCAGAGTGCACGTGCAAGCTGCCGCGCTAAATGTAAACAACTTGTTTTTACAGTCAAGTTTGCTTCTTGCGCCAACATATATCTTTCAGATATCATTCTTGATAGGTAACTTATTACGCTTAAAAGCATAGATAGATTCTAAATTTAAATAACGATCAAGATAATTTGTTGTACTAAACAATGGCCTCCGATATAACACGTAAACATTGTTGCTTTTCTAAGAAAACTTTTTCCTCTTGTTCCTTTTTTAGTCTATATAAAACAATAATATTAAATAATGTTTAATAAGCTTTCTAGCTGCACTTTTAATAGGATTCTTAATTTTTTGTGTGACCATGCGAAGAAAACTAAATATTTGTCAGTCAGTATGATGTTTCGCTAGCCAGACTCTAACCCCGTCCAAAACATTTCACGCCAGTCCGACGTGCCATATTGTCGAAAATCTGGTTAGAAAATAGAAAATTTCAGCGATCCAAGATGACCGCCGGCGCTGCCGCCATTTTGCTTTTAGCCAACCGCTAGCCAATTTAGAAAGCTCGAGAACCCGCTCGAACGCCACGATCAAAAAATCTAACGAAATTTTGAAATTCATGCATCTCTCCTCGGTCACACACATGGATCGTTACTATCAATCATATTGTGTTCCAAACGCCAAACGCAGCTGCCCTCTTGGATTTGTAAACATTCTAATATCACAAAACTAAAACCAGGCGGCAAATGACCCCAAGAAACCGTAATCAGTGAGACAATCTTTATATTTATTCGAGTTTTTGGCCCTAGATAGCAGTGCTCGGGCCTAAAATAACCAAATAAGCAAAACTATAGTTCCTAACCTATCATCTAGTGTAATCTAGAAGTCTCTCTAGGTGGACCAGGGCCCAGAGGCCAAGATTTCGATGGAATGGACAGACTCACAGACGGCCGGACGGGCGAAGAGATGGGCAAATAAGCCACCACATTTAATTTTGACACTACCCTCGTTGCAGGCAGCGTCTCGTTCCTCACGCAGCCTCTCGGCGCGATGATCTCCGGTCCAGTGGTTGACTACATGGGCAGGAAGAGAGCCGCATTCCTGGTGAACATACCGCACATAATGGCGTGGTTACTTATGCACTATGGCTCCAACGTCCCCATGATCTTCATCGCCAATGGTCTGCTAGGCTTCGGGAGCGGGTTCATGGAAGCACCGATTAACTCATACATTGGAGAGATAACGTGAGTTTTTGCATTGCAAGGTTTTGTCAAGGAATTTTCTAATTTATAAGGCATCACTTAAAACATTCAATTTTGCATACTCTGTAGCAGCTATTAAGTTCATGTAAATGGTACCTACGAGCAAAATCAGAATTTTTGCAATGAAATAAACTGTTTTTAAACAGTTTTATTTAAGTCTGTTTTCAGGGTTTTATATGATCGTGTGAAGTACATCCTATCATGTAAACAATTAGTATATGCCTTAAATAATACCTTTTTTACAAACTTTTATTAAACTTGCAATGCATGTATGTATGTCAATCAATACCCTATCAAGCGGAAACCTTTTAAAAGATATGAGATATGAATACTATATATTATGATGTGAGTAGGTTTCGGCTAAACATGTACTAAACACGTTATATAAACAAAAAAATAATATATTGAACAGTTTTCCAATGTGGATTTATTTTCTTATTTTTACATACGACAGGGAAACTTTTGGCCTTTATCTCACCTGATGCTAAGTGACACTAAGGCCGAAGGCGGAAGCGAGCGTAGGCTAGAGCCCCTCAGTGGGGACGTATGAGCTGTGATGATTTGGATTGGTCAAAAGCCAAAATTGATTTTGAAACTTGGATACTTTCAGTGAACCCACAATCCGTGGCGCTCTGTGCACCGTGGCCCAGTTCTTCACCGCCATCGGAGTGTTGGTGATGTACTTCTTGGGCTCGGTCGTGAATTGGCGACAAGCGGCTCTCATCTGCCTGAGTGCTCCTATCACCGCCATGCTGTTCATACTCTTCGTGAGTTTGCGACGTCCTATTTGCAAGCTGAAATTTTTAGAATGCTGCATTGATATTATAAACATTTCACCAAACGATGGTCTGCGTAGTACACATAGCAAATAATAACATTTTCAAAGACAAGTTTTAATTTAATGCTTTCATCATAAGAAGATACTTAGAGTAAAAATAATTTTAATTTAATTAATTTTTTTTTTATGGCTGACCCGGCAAATGGCCTCCTCCCGCCTGATGTTAAGCGGTGAAAGAGGCCCAAATGAGTTGACAGATAGAGTAGGAACGACATCCACTCTCCTACCTGCCCGGCCCTTGTCGGCCCAAAAGATGCTTTTTCACGCCTCTTTTGAAGGAACCCATGTTGTAGGATAGAGGAAGCACGTGCGCAGGTAGAGAATTCCAAGTGTGGGATGAACGACAGAAGAAGGAATCTTGGAATTTCTTGGTACGGTGTGAAAAGGAGGATACAGTGTACGGATGACTCCGAAGGCCCATACGCGTGTTTCTGTTAAGGAATGGAGAGGGAGGGATAAGGTAAAGAGCTTCTCAGAGCATTCCCCATGGAACATTCGGTAAAAGGCGCTAAGAGAGGCGATGTCACGACGAAGTTGTAGAGGCTCGAGGGTGTTAGTTGCCTCTACATCGCCAATTATGCGAATAGCGCGACGCTGCAATCTGTCCAGAGCATCGAGGAGGTACTGAGCGGAGCCGTCCCAAAGGTGCGAGCAATATTCCACGCAAGACCTAACCTGAGTTTTATACAACAAGCATAGTTGGTCCGGCGCAAAATACCTACGCACCTTGTTCAGGACACCGAGTTTCCGTGAGGCAGTAGTTATGACGGATTCGATGTAGTCTCTGGGGTTCAGATCGCAGCGAATGTTCATTCCGAGCAAGGTGATGTTGCACTGTGTGTGAAGGGTTTTGCCCTGAAGAGAAGGAAGGGGGAGGAAAGGTGACCTTTTCGCCGAGAACGCGCACACCTGTGTTTTCTTAGCATTGAACTCAACAAGATTGTTGGAGCCCCATTCGGAGACGAGGTCCAGCGTCCTGTTGAGCTCAATGATAAGATTCTGCCTTTCCCTAGCAATATCACCACGAGCAGCCCCTGAGCTTACGTGATATCTCCCATGCACTGTACGATCGTCGGCATAGCAATGTATAGCTCCCAAGGAAAGCATATCATTGATATGCAGAAGAAACAATGTGGGGGATAGAACGGAGCCTTGCGGAACACCAGCGTTCACTGCCACGAACCGCGAAGCGCAGCCATCAACGACAACGCGAATTCTACGCTCGTGGAGGAAGCTGGCAATCCACGTACAGAACTGCGCGGGTAATCCGTATGCCGGAAGCTTGGAAAGAAGAGCCTTGTGCCAGACTCTATCAAAAGCTTTGGCGATGTCGAGACTAATAGCCACCGATTCGCCGCGCTTATCGATAGATTCACCCCATTTGTGCAAAAGGAACGCTAGAAGGTCACCTGTTGACCGTTTAGGACGAAACCCATACTGTCGGTCATTAAGTAACGAGTGACCTTCCAGGTAACGAATCAGCTGGGTCATCCTCTCCATGATTTTACACAAAATGGAAGTGATGGCTATAGGACGATAGTTCAACATCAACGAACTATTCGTATATTATTTTCGTACTATTATTTAGTTTTGTCTACAAATTAACAATGACTTGTGTGATTTGATTTAATCCAAATAAAAATTAATCTATTACGTATTTTTTCCTCACAGGTGTGTTGAGGCCGGCGTGCGGTGTGCGTGTGTTGTACTGGTTGTACATATTAGTTGCTATAGCCACTATAGCGCACCTATATTGTAGTGTACTGGTTCAGCACACTTGCTCGTAAAAAGGATATAGTTTCACCGGTTTTAGATACATAAAGCAGCTCATAAAACACTCATGTATTATACGCGCATGATAGGTTATGGACCTATGACCTTGCTGTTTGCGTTGCAGCATAGGTAATAGAGTTTTATTTTATTTATTTTTTTATTTTTGCCGTGCGAAATATGTGCATTTATTGGTTGTAAACCATAACGGTACTACATGGTAATTATATTATATAGTGCTATAATTACAATAGCATTGTGTTATAAGATAAGTATTAAGTTAAGTATATAGGAGTAAGTATTATTATAAGTATTTCACGACGAGAACCACTGCCGACAAACTGCTATGCAGTTTGGCAGAGTTAAACGTCTGTCAATGAATTGTAATTTTTTTGGTAACAAATAAAAAAATAAAAAAAATTTTGCCGGATCAGAACGATCTCCCTTTTTGGGAACCGGCTGGACATTGGCCTCTTTCCAAGATTTCGGCACACAACCAGCAGAGAACGACAGACGATTTAGACGCGTAAGGACCGGAGTCAACTCCGCTGCACATTTCTTAAGAACAATCGCAGGAATGCCGTCTGGTCCACCTGCTTTTCGAGTATCGATCGACTGGAGCTCCGCCTGCACATCACGCTGTCTGATACGGATATCGGGCATGGTGCTGCCGCAATGGGACAGTTACGGAGGTTGTGCACCACAGTCATCGACACGGGAATGAGCCGCGAAGAGTTTTGCCATGAGGTCGGCTTTCTCCTGCGGCTGATGAGCAAGTGAGCCATCGGCATGTCTCAGCGGTGGCAGCGAGGGTTGGCAGAAGTTTGATTGCACAGCTTTGGCCAGGCGCCAGAAAGAACAGCTACCCGTAGGGTGCAATAGCAGTTCCTGGCCCACTTGTGCAATGCGCTGAGCATCCGCTCTAATGTAAGCCCTCTTACACAACTTGGTGGCATTAATTTAGGCTGTTTTCAGTAGGCTTGTATTGGGATCCTTAGAAGCTCGGCCTCTGATCCAAGCGCGGTAAGCCAGCTGTTTGTTTTCAACAGCAGAGGCGCACTCGCGATTGAACTAGAGGTTACGTCTGCCTCTACTGATGAGATTGGAATGCGGAATATAATATTCCATTCCTAGTATGATCTCGTCAACAACAGAGGTAGCGCAGGAGTCCGGATCCATCCTATTGAAACAGCGCTGCCACCAAGGAATAGATGCGTAATAATCCCGCATACCGTCCCAATCTGCTGACGCATAGTACCACAGACGGCGTGCTGCAACCACAGGCGACGGTCGCGACGCCTGAGGCACTGAGACGGATACCAGGCAGTGATCCGAAGATCCTAGTGGAGCTCGAACCACCACCTGATATCCGTCAGGGCGATTTGTCAGCAGAAGGTCCAATAAAGAGGGCGCTTGACCGATAATATCTGGAACCCTGGTGTGCTGGGTGACCAATTGTGTCAGGTCGTGCGTGAGAGCGAATGCGTGGGCAGTCCTACCCGCATGGTCAGTTTTAGAGGAACTTAACCACAACTCGTGGTGAGCATTGAAGTCCCCTAAAAACACCAGCTCGGCGGAAGGAAATCGCTCCTGCGCGTCATCTGCCACCCGACTTAGATGTTCAAAAAGTCGAGTTGTCTCCAAGTCACCACGATGGGAACGGTAAACGCAGACGTAGACACGGCAATGAGTGCCAAAATCGACGTGTACCGCAAGGATGGAAAAGGAAGGTTCCTCCAAACAGCGCAGGCGACGACAGCAAACGTCCGCCCGGACGAACAAGCAAACACCAGCCTTCGCCTTGAAGGACTCCTCAAGAGCGTAGCCGGGGTAATTAAGGTAGCCTGTATCGGCCGGGCAGATAATTTGCGTCTCCGTCAAAAACAGCATTGCTGGACGGGCTGTCTCGAGATGCTCGACAGCTAAGAGGTTAGAATGGAGCCCGCAGATGTTAGCGAGCCTCACCTCGAATAGTGGTGTTTTGGTGGGATAATGCACCGCTGTACGACCAGTCCTAATATTTTGCGCTGCCATGATTATTGGAGTGAGAGGCGTGAAACTGAGGTGTCCTTGCCGCGTTTCGCATAGTTAATGTGTGTAGGCCTATTTCACCAGGGAACAGCCGACAGCTGATATGCGCTGGACGGACTGGTTAGGTCCGCTTGGGCCCCTGTACTATACCACGGGCGGCCAGCGGAACAGCCGTTTCTTCGGGTCTTCCTGGGCGGAGGGTCAACGCAGTCAACCTGGCACTGGGTCGACGGAACCCCACACAAACCATACGAATCGCAGCAACGACCCCTCAAGCTCTGGCTGTACGCAGACTGATCCCGAAACGCGGACAAAAATGGCCACTTGAGGAGTTTTACGCCATGCGCACGGTGGTCGCTAGCCAGTCGGGTTTTTCAAGCCCTACCACCAGAAGTTGGTCACTTGATTAGCACCACCTGGGGATCACGTGTAGGGTCTCGAGGGTAAAACCTACGGACGTAAGCGACTCCAATTCCCCAATTGATGGGTTCATCAATTTATAACGTTAGATTTATATATGTACATATTATTTTTTCTTAGAACTATACTATACAGTTAATTCTTGTTCATCTACACAGGTAGGTACAATAAGCGCTGCGTCAAGCTATACCTTTGGACCACTCTTAAATCGGCTTCCCATGGCGCGTGATTTAGCGGGTCGGGGAATGTCGCGTAACTTCAAAGGCTTCAAGGCCAGCTTGAGCTGTGGCCAGGGGCGCTAGTGGAATAATAGGCCGTGAGAAGTCACGCGACCCGAGGTGGCGCGAGCTGGCCTGTGACCCGAGCTTGCCCGTGAAAATCGGCGCGGCCAGGAGAGCTATTTTTGAATTACGTATGCGACTTCGAAATCACCGATGTGACTTATAATCACTGTGGAAACTTTATCTGTGTTTTGTTGAGAACATATTGACAAGTTTGAAGTTGATGTGTGTTGATTTTGAGTTGGATTTAGAAATTTTAAAATTTCTCAAATAAGTAAATAAATAAGTTTGAAATCTTTTAAATTTGTGTCACAAAACTTTAGACCACTATTTTCTTATATTTTGGCCTAGTTGCAATGACTTTTTAGTCGTATAATAACCGAAAACGGCTACATTCTGCGTGGAACCGAACCCTTACGTATGTGTGTACTTTATCTATGTTGGCAGCTCTGCGTTCGACATTCAAAAATAGGATGTTTAGGAATTCGTGACCTTAAAGTCATCGCTGACTATTTAGTCAGCTGTGATTTCTAAATTGCATACGTAATTCAAAAATAGGTCACCCAGAGAGCGCCCGAGGAATCACGGGCCGAGGGATGCCGCCTTCATGTCGCTCGTAATAGAGGCGGTTTTAGTAGTGCTAATGTAAAGCTTGATGTGGCGCTTACCTACTGTACCTACATCTCGCGACAAGCTTTTATATCATAAAATTACGTCAAATGCATTGTCACAACCATGCATTGTCATCCAAACTATACGTGTTGTACGTATGTATTATTAGCTTTTATGCCATGTCCTTAAAAAACGTACCCAGATGCACATATTTGCATTACATATATGGTGTTATTTAACGCTGCTCACCGGTTGGAGTTAGTGCTTCCCGTTTTGCTAATTTCTTAGAAACGGACTTGCAATTATAGCAAATGTTTCAAATAACGCTTATGTACCTACAGGTCCCAGAAACTCCGATATGGCTGCTATTCCGAGGCCGCGAGAAGCAAGCGATGAAGTCCTTGTGCTACGTCCGCGGCTGGACAACCGAGGAGAATGTCCGCGAGGAGTTCGAACGGCTGTCAATATATGCGAAAAAACTGCAGCGCTGCGCAATCTGCTGCAAGACCGAAGACGATGAGACCAAAGACTGCGAACACTTGAAAATGAACATTGTTAAAAGGTGATACTGGCAGGTTTTGTCCAAATTATGGCTTGTTTCACAAACCTTTCATCAGTGCCATTTGATTCCCTATTATTGCTTATGTTATGATCTGTCTGACGCTCCTACGGTGAAGGAAAACATCGTGAGGCAATCTGCATACATCTGCGAAGAAATTCAATGATGTATGTGAAGTCGACCAACCCGCACGGGCCAGCGTGGTTGACTAAAGCCTAAACACCCTGACTTAAGGTAGGCTCGAGCTCCACGGTGGGGACGTATATGAGCTGTTATGATGATCTGAGAAACGACACTTATGGCCAATTTCACTAACCTTGTCTTAGCTTAGGACAATCTTAAGTGGTATGCTGTTACCTTCTTTTCAATAAAGACAAAAGTGATAGCATACTACTTAGGATTATCCTAAGCTAAGACAAGTTTAATGAAATTGGCCGTTAATACTTTAGTTGATTTAACCAGCGATAATTTTTAGTTTCTGTATCAATATCCTTAAAAGCAGGTACATCATTTAAGGGAGCATCAGAAACGTGCGTTTTTTACCCTAAGCCGTTCAGAAAATAACCCGAGTGAAAGTGTGACCGACCGAATGATTCGCCTAGCTCGTTCAAAAACAATCTATCATGGATTGTTTGATTGATAAGTCCATGTAATCTATCAAGTGAAATTTCAACTCCTGCCGGAGAACCAATAAAATTTACCTGACAGCTGTCAGACTACTCTTCGACTGGTTTTACTAGACAATATAATTTGTGGTGCACATCATTATCATCAACAAATATTTCCAGTCACCTTATCACCGTTAGGGTTACTTAAAGCAATTACCACCATAGTTTTGATTTTATTTACGTTGGTACACTTTTTTAATACTGATAGGTACGGCACTGCAAATGTCAAAAAACTACCCCACTCAATGTCGTTTAGAAACATATTCACTTTTTCTGTCGGATAAATATGACTGCTTCTTTCTTTTTCCGAGTGGGAAAACAAAATATTTCTGAACGGGCCCTCCATATACATACTTGTCTTACAAGACAGTACCTATGTAACTAACGTAATTCGAATGCCTTTGAGTAATGTTGTAGAAATTGCAAATATGACTCAAGAATAACAGAAAAATCTTTTTTTCAGGTTCTTCTTGAAGTTCAGATACGTGATGATGGCTAAGGAGACGCTGCGGCCGTTCACGATGATCATCATGTACTTCCTGTTCCACTCGATGAGTGGCCTCACGCCCATCCGGCCCAACATGGTCAACGTGTGTAACGCGCTGGGCATGCCGCATGATGGCAAGCAAATTGTGGTGAGGTTCTTGAGACAATGTTTTTGATATCGATGAGACAGTTCACAAGTTAGAGACGAGTGATGCTCGTTGGGATAGGCACATTTAAATACACGATGGAGAAGAAAGATGTGACGTAGGGATAAAAAGAGCGATATATGATGTCTTCCGATCGTAAGTCTAACAAGTGAGATAGGTACATATTTCCTGATCTAGAGCGGCACAGTAAGATAAGACAGTGACAATTTCGGGCTTCATGAACAATACCGAAACAGAGACTTCATTATTGCAGTCTCCTTTTTTATTTGGGAAACATACAGCTTATAATTATACATATTATTATGGCACTATATAACTTATACATTAGCATTTTAAAGTTTCCACTACTGGTTAGTTAAATGTTTGCTGCGGATGAGATACAAAATTACCTACAAAAACAAAACTCTTAAGTTACGAGTATTTAAAGTGTTATGCTGTGAGAAGTGTACGAAACTGCTTTAAACTTACTTGGTATATGTCAATATGGTTATATGAGGTGTTAAACTTACTTAATAACCTTACGATTGGTCTTACATACTCAAATAAAAAGTAGCCTTATATCGAGCGCTCGGTCCAGAATACTGGACAGAGATTTTTCTTTGAAAATATGTAGAATCACCGCAATTTTAAATAAGAATTTGTCTATAACACCGTCTTGCTCTCAATGCGGATTAAGTACTGTTTTGAATAATAATGCTAAAGGAGCCATTTCATATGCGTCGTCTTTCTGACTTATATTCCAAATTCGTGGTAATGTTAAATTTTAAAGCTATACCAACACACCACTGTAGCCATCTTTGAAAAACCGAACACTGCAAATCAGTTTTGGCCAAGCTACGTTTTCGTCGATGATAGAATGTGGTTAATAAAGTTAACAATATTTATTCATTACGCTCTATAATCATATACCTACCTAGTGTTGTAAATTAAATTTTATTAAGGAAATCAAATTTATTTATTTATCCATTTAACGCAGTACAATTGTAAAATTAAAAAAAATGGCTACGAGACCAAAATTATATTAAAACGGAAGAAATTCTCAACACTGAAAAATAATTTTACATTTACACACTGGCATGCGCACGGAACTATACACAGACACACACACACACACACACACACTGTGTCACACACACGCAAACACACAGACACACTGTGTCACACTCACGTTGAGTATGTACGTGTACCACTTCATACAACATGTCTGAATTTATTGGAAGGAATGCAAGGAAAAGGTTTAGATTTTTTTTAATAAAATATGACACTATTGTTGCTAGATTTGCTCCCAAACACCATGTTAAAATTGCCCAGCAACCTAAACGCTACATAATAAATATCTTTTTTTCAGCTGATGGTCGGAATTCTGACGTTTGTCACGAGCGGTCTAGTTATCGCGCTCATCAAATTGCTTGGCAAACGGAAACTCGCCATCTCAGCATTATTCTTCACTGGCCTCTCCTGCATGGCCATCAGCATCTACGCTAAGAAGAACATCCCAGATAGCGTGTTCTCCTACGACACCAGCACGTTCCCTGCTGAGAAGAGCTATTTCCCATTAGTCTTCTTCTATTTCCTCACGATATTTACCGGGTTTGGTATTCCGTGGGTATTGCTCGGAGAAGTCTTCCCTTTCAGGTATGATTTGACTTTTTCTGTTGTGCTGAATTTAGTTAAGTTTAAATACCCCGCAAAATTTTAACTCAAAAATAAAAGTATAAATTATATATTATTTGTTGAATATTTAGACCATTAAATTGAAAATCTTACATTAATAAAACAGTAATTGACTGATGAAATTGAGATAATATACATACTTATTTGTAATTAACCTTTACGTAACACTAATGTCTATACGATGAAGATACTTATTCCTACATTTGAAAAAATACAGTTGCAAAAAAATTTTGGTTCAAGAAAATTCGATACTAACTCAGTGTCTTTCATAGCTTTTCAAATTGACATTTCAAATAACGCCTTAAGAAATTTCGCTTTCATACTAAAAATCTATCGAAAATTTAGCAACGTACATTAAGCATTCTTATTATTTTTACTATACTACCGTTCTAATAACAAATACATTTTATTTTTCCCGATAACATCTATACTTTATTTATAAGGATCTAAAGTATCTAAGTTTACGAGTGTGTTTGTAGGAACTAATCTTTGGAACCACTAGTGAAATTTGGAACCCAGGAATAGTGTAGCTTTCTTTCATCAGTGGAAAGCTACATTATTCCTGGGTAACATAAGCTATATTCGCATTGGTAGTACTTTTCTTTATAAAGAATGCACGCTAGTGAAGTCGCGGACAGGACGTTAGTGTAAAATATTCTAAGATTCAACAAAAATTTATATTATTAGGAGCCGCGCTGCAGCTCAAGGCTTCGCGGCGGCTGGTAACTACGTCATCACCTTCTTCGGCTCCAAGACCTTCATCAACTTCGAGACCAGCTTCAAGCTCTCGGGCGCCTTCGCTATTTACGCCGCCTTCGCCTACGCCGGCTCCATCTACCTCTATTTCTTCCTTCCCGAAACAGAAGGCAAGACCCTCCAGGAAATCGAAACCTTCTACAACGGCGAATTTAGGACCTTCGCCGACGACCCGGTCATAAACTCGCTAAAACGCTTGAAGAGGTAATAAAACGCACAGCTAAGGAGACTAATTTATTAAGGACTAGCATTTACAATTATTCTCTTGGAGATTCGCATCATCGTTTTGTAAGACTACAATGAAAGCAAGATACATAAGAAGTTCACATTTGATTTTTGTAGTTAGTGCCTTTATCAGGTTTTATTTGTGTATGTTATGGAACACTAACGCTCATATTGTGTTTGATATGTTATTCCAGCCCTGTTTTTACAGCTATTGCACATTTGTTCGACTATGCCGATTTTCATACGAACTTTATGAAGGGCACTAATTTTGTTTCATTTGTATTATAGATAAGTTTTAATCTAAGACTTAAAAATTGAGTATTGTTGTACTCTATAATTAAACTTATTAAGACGTTTGATATTTTTTTACACCTCACTTCTACGTACTTCTACGTCATATAAAGAAAAATCAGGCAAGTTGCATCTATTTAAAACTCATTCACTCACATTATTTTGAAGGTTACCAAAATAGAGACCGTATTAAACTTTTGAAGGAGATAGGATTAATCTTAAACAAGACTATTGACTTTTATCATATTATCCTGAAATATAAAAAATATTATCAACGAACACTCTCCAGCCGATTAAATAAATAAGTATCGAAATAATTAATAGCTTCATCACATACAATTCGACACAAAATTCAAACGACATATTATAAATTATTTATCTCATTACCCATTTCCGTTCATTTACTAGCCCCTTCATGACAATTCTTTCAACATATATGAGACAGAGACTCTGACTTTACTCGACAGGCTTTACAATTTACGATACAGGATCTTCTATTTTCGCTATGAACAACGGGATGGAGGCCTCGTTGTCCCAGAGCACGGTTACAAATGGCCGGTTGGCTTTGAAAAGCAGTGATGGGTCGTCGTATGACAGAGCTACAGCACCAAACGCTGTGGCTCCAGCCGCAACACCACCTTGCTCGTCGATAGACAACATCGCAGAGTGCGACGCCGATGATACTCGAGGCGAATATTCGTTGAACTTTCCGATGCCAGACAACTCCGATCGTGGCCCGAAGATATTGGTGATTCCTAGCTGCAATACATAAATTGGTAAAATTTAAAAAACAATCTTTACAAATCCACGCATTCGGGTCGTTATTCGTACTCCCACTACCTTGTCCCATTGGTGGGGCCAAGAGGAAACGTGGTTCCGCCTGGTCCCACTAACCAATGGCACCACGCGGAAAAGCAATTATTGTTCCTTGTAGACCCATTTATAAGACCCTCTATTTCATTTTTTGGGTTCCGAATCTCAAAAGGAAAAACGGAACCCTTATAGAATCACTTTGTTGTCGGTCTGTCTGTCAAGACCTTTTTCTCTGGAACGCATAGAGATATCAGGCTAAAATTTATATCAAATACCAAATCGGGTCTATAGTCCCTTTCGCCAAAAAATTTTTCTTGTAAGTCAACGCGATCAAAAGCTATGACCTGTCCTCACCTGTGGAAAAATTTCGTAAATTTTACTATTTCACAAAGAAATCAAAAACTATAGGGTACTTCCCGTTGACCAAGAATCATGAAATTTGTCTAAAAACTGTTAACATGTACTGTACATAGTTAGGAACTTATATGCGTAGGTATGTGCAGTCCCACTAGCATGACCACCGATACACGATATGATAAAACGATATATCGATATGAACTATTAAAAAAGTTGAATTTTTGGAATTTTTCAGCTATATTGAAGTTTTGAGTATTTTTTTATTTTTTTTTATGGATGTCCCGGCAAATGACCTCCTCCCGCCTGATGTTAAGCGGTGAAAGAGGCCCAAATGAGTTGACAGATAGAGTAGGGACGACATCCACTCTCCTACCTGCCCGCCCCTTGCCGGCCCAAAAGATGCTTTTTCACGCCTCTTTTGAAGGAACCCATGTTGTAGGATGGAGGAAACACGTGCGCAGGTAGAGAATTCCAAGTGTGGGATGAACGACAGAAGAAGGAATCTTGGAATTTCTTGGTACGGTGTGGTAAAGGAGGACACAGTGTACGGATGACTCCGAAGGCCCTTACTCGTGTTTCTGTTAAGGAATGGAGAGGGAGGGATAAGGTTAAAGAGCTCCTCAGAGCATTCCCCATGGAACATTCGGTAAAAGGCGCTAAGAGAGGCGATGTCACGACGAAGTTGTAGAGGCTCGAGGGTGTTAGTTGCCTCTACATAGCCAATTATGCGAATAGCGCGACGCTGCAATCTGTCCAGAGCATCGAGGAGGTACTGAGCGGAGCCGTCCCAAAGGTGCGAGCAATATTCCACGCAAGACCTAACCTAAGTTTTATACAACAAGCATAGTTGGTCCGGCGCAAAATACCTACGCACCTTGTTCAGGACACCGAGTTTCCGTGAGGCAGTAGTTATGACGGATTCGATGTAGTCTCTGGGGTTCAGATCGCAGCGAATGTTCATTCCGAGCAAGGTGATGTTGCTCTGTGTGTGAAGGGTTGTGCCCTGAAGAGAAGGAAGCGGGAGGAAAGGTGACCTTTTCACCGAGAACACGCACACCTGTGTTTTCTTAGCATTGAACTCAACAAGATTGTTGGAGCCCCATTCGGAGACGAGGTCCAGCGTCCTGTTCAGCTCAATGATAAGATTCTGCCTTTCCCTACCAATATCACCACGAGCAGCCCCTGAGCTTCCGTGATATCCCCCATGCACTGTACTGTCGTCTGCATAGCAATGTATAGCTAAACAATGTGGGGGATAGAACGGAGCCTTGCGGAACACCAGCGTTCACTGCCACGAACCGCGAAGCGCAGCCATCAACGACAACGCGAATTCTACGCTCGTGGAGGAAGCTGGCAATCCACGTACAGAACTGCGCGGGTAATCCGTATGCCGGAAGCTTGGAAAGAAGAGCCTTGTGCCAGACTCTATCAAAAGCTTTGGCGATGTCGAGACTAATAACCACCGATTCGCCGCGCTTATCGATAGATTCACCCCATTTGTGCAAAAGGAACGCTAGAAGGTCACCTGTAGACCGTTTAGGTCATTAAGTAACGAGTGACCTTCCAGGTAACGGATCAGCTGGGTATTAAGGATCCTCTCCATGATTTTACACAAAATGGAAGTGACGGCTATAGGACGATAGTTAGCCGGATCAGAACGATCTCCCTTTTTGGGAACCGGCTGGACATTGGCCTCTTTCCAAGATTTCGGCACACGACCAGCAGAGAACGACAGACGGTATAGACGCGTAAGGACCGGAGTCAACTCCGCTGCACACTTCTTAAGAACAATCGCAGGAATGCCGTCTGGTCCACTTGCTTTTCGAGTATCGATCGACTGGAGCTCCGCCCGCACACCACGCTGTCTGATACGGATATCGGGCATGGTGCTGCCACAATGGGACAGTTTCGGAGGTTGTGTACCACAGTCATCGACACGGGAATGAGCCGCAAAGAGTTTTGCCAGGAGGTCGGCTTTCTCCTGCGGCTGATGAGCAAGTGAGCCATCGGCATGTCTCAGCGGTGGCAGCGAGGGTTGGCAGAAGTTTGATTGCACAGCTTTGGCCAGGCGCCAAAAAGAACGGCTACCCGTAGGGTGCGATAGCAGTTCCTGGCCCACTTATGCAATGCGCTGAGCATCCGCTCTAATGTAAGCCCTCTTACACAACTTGGTGGCATTATTGTAGGCTGTTTTCAGTAGGCTTGTATTGGGATCCTTAGATGCTCGGCCTCTGATCCAAGCGCGGTAAGCCAGCTGTTTGTTTTCAACAGCAGAGGCGCACTCGCGATTGAACCAGAGGTTACGTCTGCCTCTACTGACGAGATTGGAATGCGGAATATAATATTCCATTCCTAGTATGATCTCGTCAGCAACAGAGGTAGCGCAGGAGTCCGGATCCATCCTATTGAAACAGCGCTGCCACCAAGGAACAGATGCGTAATAATCCCGCATACCGTCCCAATCTGCTGACGCATAGTGCCACAGACGGTGAGCTGCAACCACAGGCGACGGTCGTGACGCCTGAGGCACTGAGACGGATACCAGGCAGTGATCCGAAGATCCTAGTGGAGCTCGAACCACCACCTGATATCCGTCAGGGCGATTTGTCAACAGAAGGTCCAATAAAGAGGGCGCTTGACCGATAATATCTGGTACCCTGGTGTGCTGGGTGACCAATTGTGTCAGGTCGTGCGTGAGAGCGAATGCGTGGGCAGTCCTACCCGCATGGTCAGTTTTAGAGGAACTTAACAACAACTCGTGGTGAGCATTGAAGTCCCCTAAAAACACCAGCTCGGCGGAAGGAAATCGCTCCTGCGCGTCATCTGCCACCCGACTTAGATGTTCAAAAAGTCGAGTTGTCTCTAAGTCACCACGATGGGAACGGTAGACGCAGACGTAGACACGGCAATGAGTGCCAAAATCGACGTGTACCGCAAGGATGGAAAAGGAAGGTTCCTCCAAACAGCGCAGGCGACGACAGCAAACGTCCGCCCGGACGAACAAACAAACACCAGCCTTCGCCTTGAAGGACTCCTCAAGAGCGTAGCCGGGGTAATTAAGGAAGCCTGTATAGGCCGGGCAGATAATTTGCGTCTTCGTCAAAAACAGCATTGCTGGACGGGCTGTCTCGAGATGGTGGTGGACAGCTAAGAGTTTAGAATGGAGCCCGCGGATGTTAGCGAGCCCCACCTCGAATAATGGTGTTTTGGTGGGATAATGCACCGCTGTACGACCTGTCTTAATATTTTGCGCTGCCATAATTATTGGAGTGAGAGGCGTGAAACTGAGGTGTCCTTGCTGCGCTTCGCATAGTTAATGTATGTGGGCCTGTTTCGCCAGGGAACAGCCGACAGCTGATTTGCGCTGACCCTCCGCACGGAAGGGCCCCCGAACCCCCCCGGAAGTGGCCGCCGGGACCCACCGTCTGGTCACCAACCGGCACGACGGACCACCCCAAGATTATGCGTGGCATGGTGGGGCAGCCTCACGGACTGGTTAGGTCCGCTTGGGCCCCTGTACTATACCACGGGCGGCCAGCGGAACAGCCGTTTCTTCGGGTCTTCCTGGGCGGAGGGTCAACGCAGTCAACCTGGCACTGGGTCGACGGAAGCCCGCACAAACCATACGAATCGCAGCAACGACCCCTCAAGCTCTGGCTGTGCGCAGACTGATCCCGAAACGCGGATAAAAATGGCCACTTGACGGGTTTTACATCATGCGCACGGTGGTCGCTAGCCAATCGGGTTTTTCAAGCCCTACCACCAGAATTTGGTCACTCGATTAGCACCACCCGGGAATCACGTGTAGGGTCTCGAGGGTAAAACCTACGGACGTGAGCGACTCCAATCCCTGTATATTTTGGATATTGATTTTATTATTTTGGGTATTGTCAATACAGAATTGGATACAAGATAAAGTAATGTAAAAGGTCTGGGTTAAAAAAAAATTAAATCCACATATTACTCTACCTGCGCACGTGTTTCCTCCATCCTACAACATGGGTTCCTTCAAAAGAGGTGTGAAAAAGCATCTTTTAGGCCGGCAAGGGGCGGGCAGGTAGGATAGTGGATGTCGTCCCTACTCTATCTGTCAACTCATTTGGGCCTCTTTCACCGCTTAACATCAGGCGGGAGGAGGTCATTTGCCGGGCCTAACATAAAAAAAAAAAAAAAAAAAAAAAAAAAATTACGCCCATATTTTAAGTCCTAAACTAGGCGCGTGCGCTCATCGCCGCCTTGCGCGACTGCGCGTCCTAGAACTGGCGGAAAAATTTTAACGTGTGTTAATACCTTACATTGGCCTCCCGGCCCAAGTAAGATAAATTCCAAGAGCATTCCCGTGGTGAGTAATCTTAGCTAAGTATAGCTTAGGTCTCCCCTAAGAGGGGGGTGCCTTCGGTGAATCGATAAACGATCTATATATCTACCGAGTCCAATGGTATATCCGCGGCCTCATCAACTTAGCCCCTTGGAATTGTAAAACCCCTGTCCTAAAAAGGTCTCCTCTAAGAATAAGCCATCTCGAAAATCACTAGAGTGGTGAAGGGTAGCGCCAGAGCTTCGTAAATTCGCCCGCACCGGAAGCACTTCGCATAGATTACGTCTGTTGTGGAATCCTGATGACGCTCGCTTCCTCTAAGCCTTGTCGCACTCACCATAAGATAACACGAAGGCCAATAGCTTCCCTCTTCTAAATAAAAAGAAAATAAGGTTACTACCTGTTGGAGTACTGTAGTGAGATCGCTGTCGGACTTTACAGTAAACTTGGGGATTTCCATCGCAACTTCCCTGACTGCCATGCTCTGATAAGCCAGCAGTTTCTCCTTCGTCAGTGATGCCAATATAGCCGGAATCGACGAACTCTCCGTTGGAAGTATTAGTACCAAAGAATACTGATTTCCCTGGAAAATTACGCTAACTTATAGAAATTCTTTAATAATATTGTCACAATCTATTTGTAATCAGTCTACTTTCGCCATTGGTCTTCTACACGGGAGGTCCGTGGTTCAAGCCTGCCAAGTACCAATGTGTTTTTCATTTTTCGAATTTCATATGTGAAGCAACCTGCATACATCTGCGTATTGAAGAACCAACTTCAATATAAAACTGTGTTGTATGAATTCTTGTATTATTTATGACTTTTCGGTGTTTTTGAAGTTGGTTTTATTTTGTTTGTTTTTTTTTTTATTATTAGCTTCTTTTTATTCATCATTATTGTTGTCATTAGAATAACTAAATTTAGGCATTATTTATAATTTTTTATTAATTTTCTGTTACATTTGCTGATGCTCTTATGGTGAAAGAAAACATTGTGAAGCAGCCTGCATACATCTGCGAAGAAATTCAAATGTGTATGTGAAGTCGACCAATCCGCACTGGGCCAGCGTGGTTGACTAAGGCCTAATCAAGTAGTCACCCTATATAATTTTTTATTAATTTTCTGTTACATTTGCTGATGCTCTTATGGTGAAAGAAAACATTGTGAAGCAGCCTGCATACATCTGCGAAGAAATTCAAATGTGTATGTGAAGTCGACCAATCCGCATTGGGCCAGCGTGGTTGACTAAGGCCTAATCAAGTAGTCACCCTAACATAGGGTAGACTCGAGCCCCTCGGTGTGGACGTATATGATCTGTGATGATGAATCTATCTACACACATCTCCGAAACTAATTATCATATTGAAGCCATTGCTTCTGGGCATATACACGATTACTTTTTATATCGCCCAGGATAATTTAAGGGAAGCTTTAGAACACATCCATTATTTTTTTTAAATCAAAAAAAATCCTGGGATCATATTCCAGGAAAATCCAGGTAAACCCTTAAATTTCATAAGCACGTCCAACGTGTTTTATTGTTTTTTTTTTGCTGACGATATCCCCAGTTATTTGCATCTATCGTAGTCATCATATTACGTTAATGAGCTGATAATGGTTTGTGATATTCAAATTCAAATTCAAAAATCTTTATTCAACATAGGCCTTTACAGGCACCTATTGACGTCAAAACAAAGCAAAACAATCTAATTTAAAGAAATTATATTAACCTTGTATGTGCATACATCCTAAATATACTCAAGATGTCTGCAAATACAAGTAGGAATGAAAAAAAAAAAAAAAGTTGATTCTACACCTGTTCGGAAATTGGGAGAGCCTTCTCGAGAAGAACAGGCAAGAAACTCGAAAGGTCTAAATTTTTTATCTCCTCTTTTAAATCGCCATTTACAATTTTGGTTTGTTACAGAGTCGTCAATTGGAAGCTGACCTCAAAGCAAAAGTTTGAGCTCAACTTCCATTACAAGAATAGATGTGTTAATTCACATTATATAAGCTATCTCTGAGAGAAGTGCGTGAACTTAGATTATAAATAAATTGCTCTCACTGAACGTTTCTTTGAAACAAAACGCAATACATTGTTAAATATTAGAATTGAGAGTTCAAACCCAAGCTTTTTTGTCCGTCATGTAATCAGACACTATAATATGCTTTTTTAATAAGTACATCTTTGATTGCAACTTTAAATTTGTTTAAGCTAAGTTCTTGTATACAACTTGGGATTTTATTGTAGAAACGTATACACAGGCCTCTAAAAGAATTATTAATTTTTTGGAGCCTGGTATTTGGTAAAGCTAACATATTCTTTTGTCTAGTATTAACTGAATGAATATCACTATTTTTACAAAACACATGAATATTCTTACGAACATATATTAGATTCTCATAAATATATTGCGACGCTACTGTCATAATACCAATTTCTTTGAACTTTTCTCGCAAAGAATCTCTCATTTTAAGGTTATAGATTGCTCGAATAGCCCTTTTCTGCAGTACAAAAACAATCTGAATGTCGGCAGCATTTCCCCACAACAAAATACCATACGACATCACACTATGAAAGTAAGAAAAGTATACAAGTCTTGCTGTATCAACATCAGTCAGTTGACGTATTTTCCATACAGCGTGAGCTGCAGAACTAAGTCTCTTTGACAATTTATCGATATGTGGGCCCCATTGCAGCTTAGAATCAAGTGTGATCCCAAGAAATACTGTGGTGTCCACAGGGTCAACACCTATATCCTTTATTTTTACAGTGGTGTGAACCTCTTTGACATTGGGTAAAACAAATTTTATACATTTTGTTTTCCCTTCATTAAGTGACAGGTTGTTCACATTAAACCAGTGAACAATTCTTGAGATAGAATTATTTACATCGTCATTAATTTGCACACCTCTTTTAATTTTAAATAAAAGTGAAGTATCATCTGCAAATAATACCATCTCATGTCTATCCTGTACAAAATCAGGGAGGTCATTGACATATATAAGAAATAGAAAAGGACCAAGAATGGAACCTTGCGGAACTCCCATTTTAACTGCAGAACCTTGAGACCTTTTTCCATTGATGTCTACTTTTTGAATCCTCCCACTTAGATAAGAGATTAGAAGATCAAGTGCAGTGTCACGAAACCCATAGTGGTGTAATTTTCTGATCAAGATTTCGTGATAAACGCAATCAAATGCCTTGGACAAGTCACAAAAAATGCCTAACGCATCGTGTGAGTCTTCCCAGGCTTCGAATATATGTTGTATTAACTCAACACCAGCATCGGTTGTTGAGCGACCCCTCCTAAAACCAAATTGTTTACAGTGTAGAAGATTATTCCTATTAAAATAACTTTGCATTTGCTCCAACATTATTTTTTCAAAAATTTTGCTAAAAGTAGGTAGCACAGAGATAGGTCTAAAATTACTGGGGTCTGATGTGCTACCAGATTTATGTAAAGGAATAATTTTACTTAGCTTCATAAGATCAGGAAATACACCACAGTCAATGCAATCATTAAAAATGTTAGCAAGTATTGGAGCTATTGTTTCAATTACGGATTTAGTAACATCAACGGAATTGCCCCACAGATCCGCAGTTTTCTTTTTATTTAAAGTTTTAAATGACTTTGTTATATCAATTCCACTAATGTGTACAAATTTGAATTTATCATTACAAACTTTAACATGATCCTTCACTATAGATTCAGCAATAGCGGGGGATGATTCCAAAGACTTTGTGATTGAGACTGGAATATCAGTAAAGAACTTTTCAAATTCTGCAGCTACTTCTGTGTCAACTGTTACCTTCTTACCATCAACATTCAAACAATATTGATTATTAGTAGTTTTAGCTTTTCCAGTTTCATTATTTATAATATTCCATGTCATTTTAATTTTATTACTACTGTTTTTTATTTTTGAACTTAAATAATTAGATTTAGCAAGCTTGCAAACTTTTTTGAACACTTTGGAATAAGTTTTTACATAAAGTTTAAATTCATCACTAGTATTGAATGAGCGTTCATTGTAAAGTTCAAAAAGTTTTATTCTGCTTTTGTGAATACCTGGTGTAGCCCATTCACTAAAAGCTAAAGTGCCATCAACCGATATAGTCTTTGGAATAAAAATATTTTTAAATTCAGAACAAAATGTATGAAAAAAGTTTTCATATAATTTATTTGGATTTTCTTCATAACCTATATAATTTAATTTAATACCAATATTATTTTTCAGCCGTTCTAAGCGACCAGCAGTCTTTGGTACAACAGTGATATTCTTTTTTTCCATGCTTTTACATTTAAGTGGAATGGTAACAATTTGTCCAGAATGGTCAGATTCTAAATTATTAAAAACTCTTCTTGCTAAAGGAACAATATTTGTATAAATATTGTCAATGCATGTGGCAGACGATTGAGTTGTTCTTGTTGGCTCCAAAAATAAATTTCCAAGGTTATATGACCAAAACAGATTTTTAATCCTAATAGATAAACTAGAATTTTCTAATAAATTAATATTAAAATCACCACAAACAATGGTTTGTTTTGTGGAACTACACACTTTTTTCAATACTTCATCCATAGTATCTTCAAAAAGGTCATATAATCCTGAAGGAGGCCTGTATATACTTAATACAATAATCTGGTCCAGCTCCACGCAGGCTATTTCTATTGTTCGCTCAATCGAAAGACTCACAATATCCTTACGATCCTTAAATTTCAGCTTTTTATCTAATATTATTAAAGAACCACCACGAATTGATTTTTCTCGACTGAACGAACTACCAACCAGATGATTGCTGAAATTAAACATGAACTGATAACTTTTAAGCCAGTGTTCAGTTACACAAAAGATGTCTACATTACTACAGTTCAAGAATAATTCCACTTCCAGATCCTTGCCTAACATTCCTTGAATGTTCTGGTGCACCAGGTTGATAAGATTTACTTTATTTTTGTTTTCAAATGGGTTTTGCAATACATTTACAAAGTTTTCAGTATCTTTTCTACCTAATGATAAGCAAGAGGATGTCTCTTTTGTCTCATTACTTAATTTAAAGATTTATTAAAAATATCATCAGTAACATTACTGATAGTCGTTTCACTACCACAGTATTGCTCAATAGGAGCAATTTCAGTACTTTGAGTGGGCTGCTCAATAAAAGCATTGTCAGAGAAAGAATTTATAGCCATGTTTTTGGCTAAAGTTTGTAAATAAAATCTTAGCGAAATAGCTAATTGTTTTTTATAGAATGTTGATAGATATAATCTATCTTCTGTCAAATAAGCTTTAATACATGTCAGTTTGTTGAAGTCAATAATATGGAATTTTTTCGAATAATTTGTCATTAAATCTAATGTCAAATTAAGTTTGTATCTAATATTATTTTCATGTTGTGACAAACGATTATGGTAGGGAAGGGTAAACATTATTATTTGATTAACATGTAAATTATTTAAATGAGAACAAAAATGTTTTAGTACTTTTTTGTTCAAATTACCCCTATTTCCCAAGATCATAACCAGTTTGTCATTAATATCAAACTTATAACTATTAATTTTATTTGCAATATCATGGAAACTTGAGCCAGGCATACAATAATTAATGACACTAAAATCCAACTGATTTGTCAATAACTGGCCCATACCTTTGCCTATGTCATCACAAAAAATAATACATTTAGGCTTAGACACAGACATCTTACAATGAAAACTAGATTGCTCATTGACTGGTGACTGACATACAATACTATGAGCGGAGGATGTATGACTGGGTGCATTGTTATTATTTGTGACATTGCATTCTGTTATTGAAATATTCTCACTTGCAGTCAAAAGTTGTTTGTCAAGAAGGGACTGATAGCGGTCCTCATTATGCTGACAGAGTGTGGCTAGTTCTCTGATAGATTGAATATGCATTTTAATATCATTTTGAGCCGTGTCATAATTTTCGGAGATAGTTGACAATTTGTGTTGTAAATTTCTAATAGTATTATTGAGTTCTTCAACGTCCCTATCATACAAACCCCTGCTCTCTTTCAATTTGCTATCATAAATGTCTAATGAATCTATTAGACATGCACGCTCTTTCCGTAATTTAATATTACTCCTAAATGAGTTATACTTTTTTAATTGGTATTGAGTCCTTTTTAGCATTTTCTTGATTTTAATATATATAGGTTAGGAGTTAGAGGATAGTTCTTTCAATATAACGGGATTATCTTATTGACGCATTATTCTATTCTTCCAAGTGATTTAGGCGAGCTGTTAGTGAATAAACAATTATTTTGTTAGAGGTTTGGTAATAAATCTTTCACCACTACACTGTTTAGAGCGAAAGACGTTTTATTTTTAGTTATTTTGGGGCCTTGGGTTAAATTCTAATAAATATTTATTTTTAATAAAAAGATTGAAATAAAAATATTTTATTTTAATAAAAAATAAAAACCTACTTCAAAGACACCAAAAACCAAATAATCCAACAGTACATTTTTTATTGAAGTCGATGCCAATGCCAAGCAATGATCACCTGAAATTCATAAAAATATAAGAACAATTAATTAACGTACCTAGTTAAGTTGTTAAAATTTGGCACCAACTTCAATACAAAAATGTGAAGTTGTATGTATACACTCCGGGACACCTAAATCGAGCCACCTAGCACTTTTGGATTCTATCATCCATAACGGCCAAATAATATTTGGACAACCAAAAAGTTTCTATGCAATTTTGTAGCTGACATATTCATGTTCAATCTGATGTGCTGATTATGAATATACCAGCTAAAAAATTGCATAAAACTTTTAGTTCGACCAAACATTTTTTAAAGTTATGGATGATATTATCCAAAAGTGCAAGGTGGCTCGATTTAGGTGTACCGGAGTGTATTATTTACGACTTTTGATGTTTTTGAAGTCGGTTTTGTTTTATGTAAAAAAAATTTGAAGTAATGTTTGTTAGAGAGGTTTCTTCCCTGTGATCGACTTTTTCGATCCGTATCATAAAAAATACAAGATGCTTATATTCGATTCCCAGTTCAAACAGGTGGCTATTTAACAATCTTTGAATGCTGTTGGAATTGTTTTTGAAATCTAAATACTGTCGTCTTTCGATAAAATGTTATATCTACGGTATAAAACTTTCCCTCTATGTGACATCGCCGTGGGACGCCCTGCCCCTAAAGTACCAAAAGTTTTTTTTTGAGATTACTATCTAACTTTGTGGGTATTTCTTTATCTACAATAGACACATAATAAAGTGTAAAAACGGAAGTCTAAAAACTTTAATAGACACATAAATCATTATTTCGTTCGATTAACAACATTTCATTTTATAAAGTAGTTTTACAGCACTTACCTCAAATGGCAATACTAGGATTTGCGATGCTATAGCCCGATCAATATCCGCCTTGAACTGCCTTCTCATTCGCATGAATGTTGCCGTCTTCTTCCCTCCGGTGCTGAGGTAGAATTCACTTTGTGTAGTGGATTCAGGTCTGAATTTGACTGCCCATAATCCCTTGAAGTACACAGCATTTACTAATACCAACTGCGTGTCTGCTGTAAAAATATCTGTAAATCCAGACCATAACATTGTTGCGCTCACTAATATTACAGAAAAGCAGAATTTAAAAACTAAGCTGGCATCTAGTTTAAATAATAAAATAAACAAAAACAAAATATCGATCTCAACTCAAGCCACTTCAACATTAAATAGGTATGTTTATAAACATAATAATTAATAAATCTTTTTAGGATAACTAGTAGGATAATTACCTGGGACAACTACTTTGTCAATTTTATTATTTGTATTTTTCGAAACCCATTTGTTAATTTTCTGAGCTGCTACAACTGGTCTTGTGAACATAAGAGAATCCACTTCACTTACAAAATCATTCTTTGCGGTTCGGACGTAAGCAGGATTTAGATCAAAACCTGGTGCTATGAAAATTCCATTAGCTACATTTAATATATTATAGGATGAACGTTTCTGAAACAAAAACAGATAATAAAAAGCTTCCGATTTCAGTAACGCGATAATTAAAAATCCAATATGGCTAATTTTGTGAATTCCTTGAGATGTCAGAGAAACCAGATGGAAATGCATAGGTAAATGTGATTAAACATATACACATACCCGCATACTTTGCACAAGCCGCTTAAGTCCATCAGCTGATTGATATGGCGTCAGTTGTAGTGCTTCAGTTATTTGCTGTTGAGTTGCACCAAGAGATCCTTGATGTAGAAGTGCTAATAGTGTAGCTATTGAGAACGGCGAGACCACGAGATTGCCTTGCTGCCCTTGCATAATCTAAATCAAACATGGATAGTTGCATGATATTATGAACAACAAAGTTAAACTTACTCAAAATGTGTAATAAAATCATACCTTCATCAATTTTATGCCGAAATCAGTTATAGAAAGGGAAACAGCATCAATAGGAGCTTGAGGAACCGTTGCATTATTTGCAGCGATTGCGTCTCCACTTCTATCAACATTAAATCTATTAGAATGACTAGGTTGATAGTAAGCAGCATCACTCGAAGGTATTTGCACGCCATTGGCAAAATTATTAATCTGTGGAATCCTATTTTGTAAAAAGCTATTTGGTGAAATGATTCCCAAATTGCTATTCAGTGTATTCCCAAAGCTATTAAACTGTGGTATAGGTATATTTTGAAAAATATTTTGTAAAACGGGATTGGTTCCAAAAATATTTTGAGGAATAGGATTAAACAAAGGAAAGGGTAAGTTAGCAAAATTGCCTTGTGGAATGGTGTTAGCCACAAAGTTGTTAATTTGTGGGGCTTGATTACTTTCTAGTTTATCAGTTTGTGTTTTTAATGAAATCCCAGGATTATAAGGGTTAATGTTTTGTGGAACTGGGGATATTTCATTGCTTTGTATAACATCTACGTTATTTTTAGGTGTAACATGCTCTGTTTGTATGGTATTTAACTTTTTCTCGTTTGCATGGGCGTTACTACTTTCACTACGAATTCCCAAACTGTCATGCTTAGCACTGATAGGAAGTACGCCAGGATACCTTTGTCCTTCGTCGTTAAAGTAGATGCGGTCTGGATTAACAATATTGGGATATCCAGTTTGACCTTTTGCTCCTTGTTGTAACGCTAACCATGATAATATTAAGAAAGCTGAAACAATGAAAAATAAAACACAATAACAAGCAATCTTTTTAACACAATAATTAAATAAAAAAAAATAAGTACCTAATAGTATACAAGTATAATATTGCATTATAGTAATTATACTAGGGGAGCGTCAGTGGCGCTGTGGACTCGGCACTTGCCTTCCAATCGGGAGGTCCGGGTTCGAGACCGCCATGTACCAATGTGTTTTTCGTTTTCGAATTTCATATGTACATTTGTCTGACGCTCCTACGGTGAAGGAAAACATCGTGAGGAAACCTGCATACATCTGCGAAGAAATTCAATGGTGTATGTGAAGTCGACCAATCCGCACTGGGCCAGCGTGGTTGACTAAGGCCTAATCACCCTAACATAGGGTAGGCTCGAACCCCTCGGTGGGGACGTATATGAGCTGTGATGATGATGATGAATTATACTAGAGGTAGAAGATCACTTGAGTACCTATGCTATTTTAATTCCCTCGCACTAAACTCTTAACCGACGTCGTGAAAATTCTTTTTAAATACCTAGATTCTTCAACCCTGTTTTCATCTTAACACTTCAACAGAAATAGAAAAATAAGGGATGGAAGAATAATGTAGGAAGGTGTTTTTAATTCATTCGCCGGATTGTAAGTTGACGTTGCAGTTAGATTATTTTACCTCTCAAAACAAGACAAAGTTATCGCTAAATAGTATGGCGACAGAATTGAACATGGTGATATGGTTAAAAGTGAGGTTACAAATTAAGTCAATGTTTCGATAAATCAAAATAGATTGCTGGGATCGATGTTTTCACATACACTAAAAACTTGTTTTATAATCAATTACTATACAGGATGGGTCAAACCATTGGCCATTGGAGTTTTAGTGATAAAGTTAGCAAATATTGTGCAAAGAAAATAAACTTTTCCTTTTAGAAATAAAAATAATTGCATTCTTACCAGAGCTAGAAATCGAATCTGTGAAATGGGTGATTTTCAACAAATGATTTTTATGTGTCATTTTGGTGGGATTTTTTTATAACAATGCTTTCTACATATATTTAGTAACAAAAAAAAACTTTAACCTCATTTGTAACATATGCGTGAGTGGACATCAAATAACATCAAAACTTACTGAAATAGTTAAGGTTGAATTTTTGGGAGTGCACTGAAATGAAAAGTGCACCGAAATGGTAAAAAAGACCACCGAAATTATAATTACGCCATTGTAATGACTAGACTGTGCACCGGTATGAAATAAGCCCACTGAAATGATACAGCCAAGAACATCATCTATGTGTATAGCTGGATTCCGTACATTGTCTCAAACGAATCTAGATAAATTTCCATATTGATATGAGGACTGTATTTGTGATGTTTAGTGAACAAAAGATCTAACTATAATAATCTACAGGTGCAATGTAAGGAGAATAATATTACGAAGAGGTGTGTGACTGGCTCATCCATCACTTATCGTTGAGCCGAACAAATGTGCATCTAGAAGTATACTTATTATTAATTTTCTAACTAGATATTTTAAACAGAAATATCTACACATCGAATACACCCGAAATATCCAACCTACATTATCTAGGTAAAAGTACATACATCACAAAACTGAAATGATTCAATATTTGACTCAAGGATCTCTAAAACTTATGGATTTATCATTTCGAAATTACCTTTCATTCCCGTGGATTGTTAGCGGTATTACAGTCCATCGAATCCACTGAAATGATAACACCGATATGACAAAAAGAGGTAAGTTTTACATTTAACTCCGAATTAAAATCATTATCAAAATGTCTCACATCACTGTCAGATGAATTTAAAACACAATTTTGAAATAAATTAAATGAATCTAGCACGAGTTATAACAGGCATCGAAATGAAACTATTTTTGCCCCCCATATCACTGAAATGATATATTTACTTTTTAGGGGGGAATCCTCTATGACGTTGTTACCGGTGCATACACTCCGACGAACTGAGGACTGATTCGAAGTGAGGAAAGGCAAGGACAACAACGCAATGTTGACGAAGGTATTCTATTAAAATTACTGTCCACGAAAATTATAACTTTTACAGGACAAAAGTTGATTGCTTGTCAAATGTATAAGAAAGAAGATTTAAACACACAATAACAGTTTCTGTTGATAGGCTATATTATAATTTATTAATAATACAAAAGTCGATTTTAATCCAAATAATAAATGTAACTGCAGGGGAAGATATTTTACAAGCGAAATTGGGTTCAGGACAGGTCACCGCGATGATAAAATGCCACTTTGTAATTATTTTTTTTATGTAATAGAGGCCATTACTCTAATTTTTTTGCCAGTAGAGTAGAGAAGTACCTACTTTACTACTTTAAAATTCACAGTCATCAAACCAGCACATTACACTACCGTTCTCAGTATTGCCGTATATTTTTTTTTGCTTTTGCAATTCATCCAAATATTAAAAATAAACATTCTGTGTTTTTATGTATTTAAAAAATGAGGAACTCTATAAGGCGAACACGTTCTTAATAAACCTCCGGAAAAATCCGGCCCGGATGGTGTAACGAAAATGAGATTAGTTTCACCATATCGACCAAGGCTCATGTAAAAGCGGAAAGTATCAACTGATGAAGTCTAATCCAGTCCAGTCCTGAACTCATTCACCACCCAACTCCAGTTGCAGAATCGTTTGCATTGCTTGAAAGATGTGAACAAGATCGTATATAGAAACTGTCTTCCTGTCCTAAATGTTGTCATAGGCGTATATAGAGGGGGGGGGGGGAACTAATTACAGTTAATTTAATTTTAACCGCCTCCTCGTCCTAGTAGTTGAGACCATTCAGTATTGTTCTGGAGGTGCGGGATTCCACATGGGGGCAGAAGAATTTTTGCTCGGTTTGGTTGGCGGTAGGGTTTCTGAGCTCGTCTGGCGAACTACCACTATGATAGCTATGTTTGTCGCCATAATAACAATGTTAATAGCATTGTTGTGTTCCGACAATTAGAGGTAAGATAGCCAGTTCCTCAGTTGTTCAGCAGTCCAGATGATGCTCGCTATAATCTTCGGTCTTATCGTCACCTATCATCAGGTGGGATGAAAGCCAAGAGCTTCCCTGATGTGCGTAAAAAAAGCTCAACAAAAATATGGTCAAAATATTAGATATTAGGTGACTTAAAGCTAATTTGTTGTGTATAAAAAATCAAACAAAAAATAATCACAAAATAATAGATAGATGCAAGGAATGATGGTACCACCGATCCTAACTAGAGCTCGTATTAATAATTGTATCTCGGGAATGAGATCGATCTTGAGATGTTGTTTTTGACAGATGGTCCGTACATTAAATGTCAAAACTGTATCTTAAGATCGACCTCAACTTTGAGATGTAGTCGTTACATCCCGATCCGAGCTTATGGCCAAAATTGAATACTTCTGTAGACTACTTTACCACTTCTCAAGCACCACTGTTACTTAGGCCATAGACTCTAGAGCCAAATTAATCCGACATTACACCGAAGACATCCAGGACATCAGCTTATACGAGACGTTTAGCGCAGAGGTCAAGTGATAACTTACTGCGCAACGGGCCACGGGTTCGATTCCCGTACGGGACAAATGTATTGTATGGACTACAGAAATTTGTTTCGGTCTGGGCGTATGTTTGTAACTGCACCCACGACACAGGAGAAAATCCTAGTGTGGGGCGACGTTTTTTCAAAAAATCAAATCAAAATCAAGTAGTGTGACCCCCAAATAGCTTTGAGCAAAATTTGCTTACTCAATGTTCAGGACACTTGCCTGCTTTGAGGGCATTGGAATGACTCGATTCGACCTGTATATAATTGTAAATGTATATGCACGATAAGAAACCTGTATCACCATAATATACCAACCTGAATTTGGCTAGAAACAGGGTTCAAAATATCTTCACGAACAAAAGTGTAACTATGAATGGTCATTTTTGCAAGAGCCTAATATAAAATTCACGTAATAATGTCCTCCGGAATTATTATATTTCAGAAGTAAAAGCTCGACGACTCTTTTAAACAAATAAAGTAATAAAAGAATGATGCAAGGAAAATTAATGGACGCTAGATGCTAGTGATTCATGCCTGTTATATGCTTTGATGTTTTTTACAGTTTATATAAACTACATTAAACTATTTTTTAGATAAGTTGTAAGTTTTTAAGTAATTGTTAAAAAACACAGAGTTAAGTCACATTTGTATCAGTTTCGATTTACATATTAAGTATTTTTTATATTTCTCCTTTACAATCTTGACCATTCATGTTGTGACAACTTCTCGCTTGATGGACACACTTAGCTTAGTGAAAATATAGTACATTTTTTCACAGGCGCCCACAAGAAAAAGATTTTAAACTAACTTTTATTATGTAAATATAACATGAGTTACAACTATTTTGGTGTAATTTTCAAGACAATTTACATTGTCAAATATAACGTTATAAACGGGAACTCCACTCCAACGGAGGAAAAGATAAAATAATCACATGTTAATTTATTTAAGCAAACCCACAAATGGTCTACAAACAGGTAAAAAAGTTATTTCATTGAGCAGATTCAATATTTTAAACAAGTTTTCTTGAGAAACAATCTAGTGTTCTGACTAATACATCACAATAATATCCTTAAAGTAGTTACATATTACAAAATACTTACTGATCGTTGCCATTTTATATACAAGCACTAATGAAATATATCACTTTTATTCAAAGAACACGAAAAACACTATTTATATAGCTTTTCAATATTTTTCAATACATTTTACACAGACGTGCTGCTGGCTTAACAAACTTTTGCCACTGTGGTCAAACGACTGTAAACAAGATAATTTTGTATAGTAACCTGTCATACGACTGAGCGGTGCTCAAATTTCAACTCTACATCTATACGAAAGAGATCTACATTTAATTAATCATCAATTCGTCGGGTTAGAGAACTAGTGTATAAAGCGGTATGATTTCGGATTTCCCAGTGACATTCTTGTTTCTTCGATTAATCTGCTTAAGATGTGCATCGCAATTTTCTTTTAAGTCAAATATTTAGAGAAAAGACTCCATCTGATTACATGATATTAGCAGTGCCCGCGAACTACGTTTCGCCATATATTTTTTCTGTTTTGGCAACATTTTTCATTGATGCTCAGCTCCTATTAATCGAAGCGTGATGTTACATAGCCTAAAGCCTTCCTCGATAAATGGACTATCCAACACAAAAAGAATTTTTAAATTTGAATCACTAGTTTCTGAGATTAGCGCGTTCAACCAAACAAACAATCAAACAAACGTCAGCTTTATAATATTAGTATAGATTAAATATCAATCAAAGTTTTTTTAATGATGTTTACATGCAAACACCAACTTGTAGACTTCTGAAAACGTAGGTAGGTAGGTATACTTACTAATGCACTTTTTGCCTCGTTTCATTGTTTACTCAAAGATAAATTTGTATATTAAACACCCATTTAGGTGTATTTCTGTCGTTTCTTATCGAAAATACATGCCTATTCTCTTCTATGGACAAAACATTGACCATTGACCTTTTAATGATTACAATTTTATATAAGTAGGTAGATGGAAATACACTCAAGGACAAATTTAGGGGAACACTACACTTTTTACATAGATTGAAGCTACTTTTACAACATCATATCGATGTGTGATTGACCTTTAATGCGTTTGTTTGATTGTTATCCAGGATTCATGACCAAAGCCATAACGGATAATGACAAAATTTCCCTTTTTGTGACCTGGAGAAAAACGGTAACTTTTAATGGTGGTCTTTTTTATCACTATATGACAATTTAGTAATATTAGAACTTAAAGACTTTTTCATATGGCACTGACTGACTGACATTTAACTCCGTGGTCCATTGGATGAGACCACCCGGTATTGATCTAGAGGTCCGGGGTTCGATTCCACATGGGGACAGAAGCTTTTCTGCTTGCTTCGGATGGTGATCGTAGGGCTCCTGAGCTCAAATATTTTAAGTGATAATCACTCTACAAGTTAGTCGGAAATGCGAATTTTACCAATCAGTTTTTCTCTTCTTTGTTAATTGAGAAAGTTTTAAAACAACTGGACCCATTTTTAAGAAATGAAAATGAATATTTTAAGACGTAACGAAATTTTATGAAAATAACAAAAACAGTCCCTTTTGTAGTTATAAAGGCTCGTAATTTCAATCTATGTCTCTATAACTATATACCTATGCAATAATTGAATCTAAATTAAAGCAAGTACAACATTATGTACCTATTGATTCTTGGACTCTTAATGAACAATAACGTACGCAGTTCAATCAGAAATAAAGAGATCTCAATTCAGAACCTGTCGAGAACCAGTTATTATGATCTAAATACATCGATTATATACAGGATGCTGCTACAAAACGCTGCTACAAAACGCTTGGGGGGAAACGCGATGAATTGCATTTATAGCTTTGTGCTATTATTTTTCATTAAATTACTGATAATGGGAACTGTTGACTAAAAATTTCTGATTTAGACCTACCGGATCATTATTGACCAATGAGATGGAGCTTTGTCTTAAGCACGACGCCAGTTGGTTGCCAGGCCGTGGTAGCTACCACAATACTCAAAATCTTATGAATGTTCTGAATTTAATTGAAGTCAGCAATAAGAGGCCCTTGAATATTCCCCTCCCAAAACAGGTGATTAATACATTTTGACAGAACATCACAAGGTTCTTCAAATCTATCATCATCTCTTTTATTTGATCTCGTGTTTGGAAAATTTACATTAACAACAAACTTAAATACTAATAATTATCGATAAAATGTCTACTGTCATCATAGTTCCTTATACTTATTTTTAAATCTATTGATGGTCAGAAAAACGATTTTCACTAATCTGTTTGTATCAATATTCAAAGGTACTTTCTCATTACTAGCACTTCTGTCTATCCTATATATGAGTAAGGCCGGCGTCCTTCGATGAAATTTAGGTAACGTAATTAACTTGATGATATCACATAAGACTTGATATATCGATGCGGGCTTAACCACGTATCGCTGGGGAATACCGAAATTAGTTCGCTAATCAAAGTCCAATAATACTAATGCTGAATGCCGTTAGATGGTCTGCTCACACTTGCCAACGTCATAGTACCCAGAGTACTGGAATACATTAATAGTTAAATAATTTGTTCCTTAAACCAACTGTGACAGTTTTTATATTTTATGTTATAAGTGGAAACTTTACTGGTTTATGTACTATTTTTAATGTGCCAATTATTTTAAAATGTATACTGTTTGTTTCCCTACAATAAATAAATAAACACAGTAAGTATTTTAATTTTTTCATTTAGGGCAACCATCAAAACCAACCCAACCAAAAAACCAATGAGTTAGAACAGCGGTCAGCAACAGGCGGACCGCGGTCCTCGAACGAACGAAGATCGAACCTCGGACCGCCAAATATTGTAAAATATATTTTTTTTATATTTTGTAAGACATAACAGAATATAGTCACAAAAGCACAAACAGATGAATATAAATAGTTTTGATCTGAACTATAATCCAAAACATGCATCCTAGATTTCAATTAAATTTCCTGTGAGTGATGTAATTTTACCAGTTATTTGAAGGGAAATAACATCCCCGAGCACTTCTCCGCATGTCCTTGTGTAGGTACACAGACAAACGCCCGAAAATGTCACACCCTCTTAACATGAGTAAGTTTAAAAATACCTACATAAGATAAATAATCTTTTCATAAAGCTAGATACAAAGAAATATTGAACATCCATCCATACACCAAAATTTTAAATGTTTTTTTTTTAATTGCAGAAAGTTGGCAAACAAGCAAACTGCCCACCTGATGGTAAGTGGTAACAGTCGCCTATAATACATGTGGCTCTTGTGAGATTCGCAGCAAAACTGCAACCCCCACATGAACCACAGTGTACGTTGCCAACTTGTGACACAAGATGTAAAGTCACAGTACCCAGTAATTTCACTGCCATATCTTACCCTTCAAACCGGAACACAGCAATGCAAGCACTGCTGCTTTGCGGCAGAAATGGGTAAGACGGAGGTACCTAACCAGACGACCCTGGTACAGAGTCTCCCTCCAGCAAAATGTTTCTTAGTTTTGTTAAAAATTTTATAGCAATAAATAATACTTATATTTATATAATAACGTTAAAAGCCAAATAAAAAGTAGTACTCAATCATGATCACTTTCTCCCTGGACCTCGATAGATTTTTCTCAACACTATCTGGACCCCTCATAAAACTACTTGCCGACCCCAGAGTTAGAACACAAGGCGAACGAGAGACGATAGAAGTGTTCTTGCTGGTAACCTAGGTCACAGATTAGATAATAGTTACTACGTAACAGATACATCACTCCCATAGAAACGCTCGAATCGCTGTAATAATAATAGCCAAAACCGACAGACAAAAGTCGCTGCAAGAAGAATAGGTCTCTATGAATGAGCGCCGAGAATCGAGATTCCCGCGTACACCGCGTGATTGCGTCATCGAGCGAAAATTTAAGGGTTGTACAAAGAAACTAAATAAAATGATCAAAGTAAAACTTTAATGTCAATATTTTATTAATATACGATGCGAGCCCCTGACTCAAATGTGCTTTATTTTTATAAAATGATAATAATAATAGTACTTAATTAGCAATATGGTAAAATACATGATTGGTGGTAAATTATATACATTATTCCTCATAAATTGGCAGTGCGCAAACATTTTAAAATTAAGAATAGTACGTGTTAAAAAAATAGTAGAACATTTAAAAATTGAAAAAAATACAAATTATTAAAAAATTACCAATACCGACCGAGGCGACATTTTTTCTTCATTGATTTTATTCATTATTAAAAATACGAATTATTATGAAAAGTACATGATCGATGTTTTTTTTTTCATATTGAACTCACGGTTATTTATTTTACTATCGAAAATATCCTGAATCGTACGAATAATTGTGATAAATGGGCAATCTTTTAAAAACAGGAGTAAGATGGAATATTTTTTTTTGTAAGGAATCAAATAAAGTAGTACTTGCGGCCGATTCATCGAGACTTTATTATTTTTTTATACAACTAAGTAGGCAATCAAGCAGGCTGCCATTTTTTTATACAAACAACAGGGAAGCTCTTGCTTGGCTTTCATCTCAGCCGATGATAAGTGACGAAAGATGAAAGTGAGCTCAACCTGAACTCCTCAGCAAGTGAGGAACTAGACTGAGGACTGAAGATTGTTACTATGATGGCGACGAATTACTGTCTAATTAGCTCGAATTACTTCGAATTTCGACTATGAAAAAAATACAACATTTTTATTTGTCTTTTAACAACGACATCTAATAGCTAGCTTCACAGTAATGTACCACCGTATTGTTAATCAAGTTTATTAAATTAAAATTATTGTGTGGTTTTATAAAACCATGATGCAACTTTTTTTAGTTCTGAAAAGAAAATTATAAATAATAAAAAAATTATAAAAAAACAAAAATAATTTAAAAACCAAATTAATGTAATAAACAAAAAAGCAATAAAAATAACCAAAAAAATAAAAGTCAAATTTATGAGAAAAAAAACAAGTTACAAGATTCGATAATAATAAAAAAGTCTCGCGTGCGGCGCGGCGGGTGGCGGCGGCGACAGCCCTCTGCCGGTCGGCGCGCCGGCGCGCTACTTAGCGGTAGGTATTTATAACGCTGCATTGCGCGAGTGACGGGGGCCTGCCTAGGTGCTGGTGCGTGCGTGAACGTTTTAAAAATATAATGTATGAACGTGTTCAGGTTCAGCGTACATTTCTTCCACGTGTGTGCCGACTCTGGAATGAACTCTCAGCTGCGGTGTTTTCAGAGCGCTACGATATGTCCGACTGCAAACGAGGCTCGAAAGAGCGTTTCTCTCCAAGGCAGTAACTAAACTTGTCCGGCATTGCAGATGATCTTGAGCGTTGGTAACCACCATCTTTGGTACCTTACTATCAGGGTCTTTAGGCCGCCTTATGTCCCTATACCTATAATAAATAAAAACTAACATGACTTCTGAAGAATCAATAAGAGATCTATTTCCGATTTAGTTTGCAAAAATGAAAATAGAAATGAAAAACTTTTTATACGACAACACCGTATAAAAAGTTTAAACGTTTTATACGACAACACCAAAACCTTTTTAATACAATAAAAGAAGAAACAACTTTTTACAAAACCCAAACATTTATTTTACAGTTAGGTAACATACATTACATACATATAACTATAATTACTCATTTACTTAATTTAATATACAGCATAATAGTCAAGTCAGTAAAAAATCGAAATTAAAAATAGTAAAAATAATCGCTGTCTTGTTAATTGTTAAGTTGTAGTCTTAGGGTTAGTATAAGATAAACTTAACGTTATTTATTCATTATGCGTCAAGTTCGTTTATATCTTGAAACTTATCTTTAGATTAAAATAAATATTTCGTTGTTGATTACTTTTATTCAAAGGGGTATCGCGTAATGTTGTTTGTCACTGATAATATGTAATAATTGTCGATTATAAAAGCGGTTTGCACCCGAATAACCGAACAAAAACGTACTGCCCTACCCCTAACTGACAATATAATAAAATTACAAATTGGTAAGACGAACTTATCAATTCTATCACTGATGCTAATTTAGTGCTTTTTTGGTTTGTGTTAATTATATTAGTCAGTAAACACTTATATTAGTACCCTGCACCAGTAGAAAATACCGAAATACATATTTTGACTGACGATTACAGTTCGGGACAGGTCAACATGACAATCGCTGTACTCGTATAAGATTGAAAGATTGAGAGTGGGTCGGAGACACTCCGCATATCTCCACAGAACTCGTGGCATTTTAGCATGAGGACTGTACGGAGAGAGCATAGACCGCGTTTATCAATTTTGATATCGCTCACGTAGTTGCTTGTGAGTTTGAATGATCTGTCGCAAACTGTACATTGTAACGAAGAATTGCAACTGAAAACGTGCTGTGGTACTTAAGCCAAAATTAGACGGTTCATTTTTGCTTTAATTTTCGATGCATCGTCGATGAAATGCCGAAAATAAAATGTTTAAATTGACGTTCGTCAGAATGTACCTTTGCGATGAAAGCTTTCGGCTCCCGATTGTTTTCACCAGCATCGGTCATGCATCTGTCATCATTTATCGGCAATGAATGACAAGTAAAACGTCTAAACAATGACAGCTCATTCACAGTTCATTTCTTATTGACCGCGTCGACGCGCACGTTGTGTTGTGCGTGCGAATTTCCGAGTTTGAACACACACAAACCAGCTAGCCAGATCCACCAACGTCGACGTTTCCTTTGCTCTCTTTTCCTCTAACTCTTTTAGTAAATGGTTTACAACCTAAAGAACGCCATACGGCGCACAATTTGTTTCCGCGACATAATTGAGTACTTAAGTATTCCTTAATTAAATCACTCGAAATGTTGATGTTCATGCGGGAATTCCACAAGGAATGGAAAAATAGCTTTCATCAAAATTGATGCGTCTATACAAACAACGGAATTCATTGTTCATCATTCACAATTCATTGCAAAAATTCGTGAAGGCACATTCTAATGAACGTCAATTTAGACATATCATTTTGGTCTTTCATCGATGAAGCATCGGAAATGAAATCAAAAATGAACCGTCTAATTTCGGCTTTAGGGTTCAGTTTATACATAATATTTCTCGATTAAAACATTCTAATAATTATTTTTAAACATTGTTTTTACAAGATAATTCCATTTAAGGCGGTATTGATTTAAGAAAAGTCTTAACATGAGTTTCGAATAGAACAACGCATATTGTGTTTGGTACTGAGTACTTTAGTATATTGTATGCTTTCGAAAATAAACATTTATGTAATTGTGTTGGGTGGCTAATAAATATTATAAACATAAGATGTACACAATCGCAAACAAAAGAGAACACGTCGCACCAGGCTTCGCATAAATCTTTTTTTTTTATAAATCACTAAACCTAAGTTAAATCACTTCCTGTACAATAGCCCTGCGTCTATACCGCATGGTTGCGCGGCATTCACGATCTTATGAGCTATGTAATAAGGTGGGGTTCCGTAGTGCTCGAAGGGGGTCTTGAACTCGTAGCCGGGGCTGGCGACGGTGCGCACCGCCCGCCGAAGAGAGGAACAGACGCCTGACATATTGGCTGTCTTCCGTCCAGCTGCTCGAAACCTGGAAATATTATTTCTTATGAGGAATGCTTACAGACTTTTTTACGCTTGTAGGCTTGCGGTTAGGAATTATGACAGACTTTGAGTTACAAAATAAGTGGAGATAAGACATAGTATATTTTTTATCTGCACAAATACATCTTGACATTATTAATTAAATTATATAAATTTGACATTGAAAATGAAATTAAGATGTAATTGTATTTTTTTAAATTATGTAACCATATAACTTGACATTATTGATGGATATCATTTGACTATATTTAAATGAATCTATATTAAATATTTGCACGTCGATTAACGACAGGATATGTTGGACTCAATAATGTACAAATATCTATCGCACCATGTTCTGGCAAATATATATTATTATTATTATTACGACAAGGTTTTATGTACTTAATACGAGCTGTGCCCGCGAACTACGTTTCGCCATATATTTTTCCCCGTTTTTGGAACATTTTTCATTGATACTCAGCTCCTATAACGCTACGTTCACATGGCGTCGAGTGCTTCTCGACCGGATCGGTTTTTTGTAGGATTCTGTTTAGTGGCAACAGTATTTCAATGAATGAATTCACACATGCATTCAGTTTCAAGACACGGCAAAAAAACCGAATCTTGCTGAAGTTGACATCAGATTTTGCGGCTACAAACCGTACTGCAAAATGTAAGATCCGGTGCAGTGGTATAGTATGAACGCATGCATTCAATACATGCGTTCATACGATACACGCAGGGTTAGATTCGGTTATTTGTCGGACCTTGAAACCGAATACTACGTCGTCGGGTTCCAAATCCAAATCAACGTAAAAGGACTGTGCGCGCTCTTGCTAAAAAAAGCCGGATGGTGTGTTCACACGGGATCTGGTTACGAGGCCGTCGGATGCGGCAATGCAAGATGTGCTGTATGAATACAACATTCGGTTTTTCCAGATCCGGTGAAAATAAGATTCGGCAAAACGTGGCTCCGTGTGAACGTGGCGTTAGTCGTAGCGTGATGTTATATAGCCTAAAGCCTTCCTCGATAAATGGACTATCCATCACAAAAATAATTTTTCAATTTGAATCAAGAGTTCCTGATATTAGCGAGTTCAACCTATATAACAATATTAGGAGCTGAGGCGTCAATGAAAAATGTTGCAAAAACGGGAATGAATTGTATGGTGAAACGTAGTTCGCTAGCACAGCTAGTATTAGATAAATTGTGTAAAGTAATAAATTGATGGGTTTAGTTTGTTTTCGTCTATATTGAGCAAAGATTTGAAGTTAACCAAAAAAGGTTGTACCTAATTGTTTTTAAACCTCCTCATTTTATTTCGGGTTCTTCTCAGCAAACCCTTTTATTGGATACCCATATCTATAATGTGGGTGCTTAAAAATAAAGTCCGCCATCTTGGACCGTCCGCCATACTAAATTAATAATGACGTCACTTCTTAGCTGACAATGCATTGTCATATTTGTCATTCCATATTAAAAAGTGGCCAAATCTCATCTCAATCGGTTGAGGGTAACTGCATCGCAGGATTTGATCCGAAAATCCATACTAATATTATAAATGGGAAAGTGTGTGTGTGTGTTTGTTTATCCGTCTTTCACGGCAAAACGGAGCGACGGATTGAAGTGATTTTTAAGTGGAGATAGTTAAACGGATGGAGAGTGACATAGGCTACTTTTTGTCTCTTTCTAAGCCCCCACTTCCCTAAAATGGGGGGTGGAAGTTTGTATGGAGCATTCCGCAATTTTCAGGGTAGAAAGCTAAAAATTGGTATGCGAACTATTTGTGACTAACAACAAAATCGTGCATCATTTTTTTTTTTGGAAATCTGTCCCTAACCCCTTAAAAGAGGGGGTGAAATTTTATATGGGACTTTTTGCAGTTTTCAAGGTAGGAAGCTAAAAATCGGTACACAGACTCTTTGTTACCAACGAAAAATACCTGCCTAATTATTTTTTTTTAAATCTTCGGTGCTACCCCGAATTTAACGCAAGCGAAGCCGCGGGCAAAAGCTAGTAGTACATAAAAACATTGCAAGTTAAATAACAGCATGATTAAATGTATCTTTTAAAAATTATTAATATCAATTAATGTTTGTTGTAAAAATGATGAGTGGGTGAATAATTAAAATCTAAACAAGCTGGATAACGGACAGCTGTTTGCGTTGTTCAACAAAGGCCTCGCGAGCGTTACAGGGGCCTTCGCATGATCGTTTATAGCAAGGTTGAAACATTATTAAAACAGAGACACCGCCCTTGCTGTGTATAGCGCCATCTCGCTTTCACTGTATAGCGCCGGTTTAAATATTGTTTTTGGCGATCATGGTAAGGGGGCCAGTAATGAGAAGAAACTAAGTCGTCGGACGGGTTCCCTTAAAGTGCCATTTTTAGAATTGCACGTCACAAAAAACTGGTCTTGTGGAATGCGAGTTGGATTGCATACAATATTTACATTTAAATCCCGTTATACAAGGATTATTTTATGCAAGACAATAAATAAAACCTCGTGTTCTTAAACAGTTTGAATGTTCAGATATTCATCAGATATCTGAGATAGATCTGCCTAGTCTAGGCGAGATCACCTGGTTCTGATAGCCTGCATATCCTCCGGGATTCGATTCTCCATGGAGGTAGTCTTTCGGCTAAGTTTGGTTGGTGGTTGGACTCATGAGCCTTCCTGGTTAAGTAACCACCGTCTTACTTAACTTGTGGCCATGAAAACTATATCGATTGATAAGATATCACTTGGTCTCATGTTGAGGATGTCGAATGAATCTTGATACTATCACCAATAAGGCCTACAGCCACATATTCCCGTTTTTGTAACATTTTTCATTGATGATTCGCTCCTATTAGTCGTAGCGTGATGTTATATAGCGTATAGCCTTCCTCAATGAATGGACTATAAAACACAAAAAGAATTTTTCAATTTGAATCAGTAGTTCCTGAGATTAGCGCGTTCAACTAAACAAACAAGCAAATTCTTCAGCTTTATAATATTAGGAGTAGTATAGATAAGTATAAGAATTCTTTACTACAGGGCTGTCCAAACAACGACGACATGTTTCTAGTTTACCACAAGTATCCCAATTTTCCTTTGGTATTTTTTGGAAAAAAAATCCCCTTTCTCTCAAACGGATACTGATCTTCCCCTTTCCCTCAAACGGTAACTGATCCTCCCCTTTCCCTCAAACGGTAACTGATCTTCCCCTTTCCCTCAAACGGAAACTATTCGACATGTGTATCCTGCCTGTCCTAACCTACGGAGCTCAAACTTGATCGCTTACAAAATGTCAAAAGTTTAGGCTCAGGGTTTGCCAACGAGCAATAGAACGCAGCCTACTGGGTACAGATCGTGTAACCTCTCGTTTTCACCAAGAAACAAATACTAGTTTCATACAATACTTGTAGAATACTTGTCGAAACATAATTATTTGTTCTAAACATGTATTGCGACTGTCTCAAACATTCTTTCGTTCATACTGTGCTGCCAACAAGTCTATAGACGAGTATAAACCACATCTGCGTTTACACTTAGATCCATGACATATTCAAACTAGTCTGATACATGTCTGATATATTGATAGCGTTTACACTTACAAAAAGCAACGTGTTTATAACAAGTTTTGTTTATTTCACTGAAATTTATGTATAATACTAATTAAAAACAAGTTTAAACTGTATCCATGCTTGTTGGATAAAGTTTTAAACTTTTACCGGACGGACGGACGGAATTTTAGAATCCCTTGCTTGCTCGGTCATCAAAGTTGAGCACGCGGTTAAAAAGCAACTTTGCACTCATGTATAACAAATAACTATATAATATATAGTTATTATTTGTTTACATAACAAATAACTATATAATAACTATTTTTGAGGGACCTATACTGTTACCGCAGATAGCTGTTACAGCTTCACCTTAATTATTAATAAGACATAACAATAACTTTAATAACTTTTAAAAAACAGTTTCTTAACCTATTTTTTTTAATATTGCGTATGTCACACACATTTTTGAACTGCACATGTAAAATCCAGCGCAGTGTAGAACCACTATTATTTTATGATTCCATTTTGTATTATACATGGTGTTCAAAATAACCAATAAATTATCAATTCTTTATCGAAAACACATTATTAAAATGTGTTTACACGTAATGTCATTCAACCCAAAATTTTCATGTAAAGTTCCTCAGCATCTTTACTTTCCATTGTGAATAGTCAATTGAGTAGAAAATATATTAATGAAACTACCGGACTGGCGTGTCATATTCTACAAGTTTATCTACAACAAGTATAAACGTGACATCATAAACATGTAGACAACTATTTCATACAACAAGTTTCTTACATGTTATGTATTCAACAAGTTTTATACATGTATACGAGTGTAAACAGTAAACGAAAACATTGCATAAAACTTGTAAAATACATGTAATATGCCTTGGTGAAAATGAGGGGTAAGAAACACCACAATACGCTCAAAGACTGGAGTAGCTGATGTGGGTCGCAAGATTGCAAAATTGAAGTGGGATTGGGCCGGACATGTTTGCCGAATGCACCCAGAGCGATGGGCGTATATCGTCGCCCAGTGGGTCCCCCCCGGACGGACAACGTCGAAGGGGTAGACCTCGAAAGAGATGGCACGAGGATTTAGATGCCTACTGCAAGAACTGGTGGGAGCACGCACGGGATAGAGAGAAGTGGAAGGATAATGGAGAGGCCTTTGCCCAGCAGTGGGACAGTATGGGCTAGGTAATTTTTGGAACAATTACATTATATTTAATTTCTATAGTATCTCAAAAAAATGTATTAATATTTTTTAATATAGCAGTAGTAGTGTAGTTTGTCTCTAGTCTACCACAAGTACCCCAATTTTCCTTTGGTATTTTTTGGAAAAATTCCATTTTATTTAATTTCTATAGTATCTCAAATAAATGATTTATATTTTGTAACTAGCTGTGCCCGCGACTTCGTCCGCGTGGAATAGTAACGGCTGGATCGATCTTAATAAAATTAGCCTATGTTATATCTTGTATACTAATTAGCTATATTTTAGTGAAAGTCCCGTCAAAATCGGTCTAGCCGTTCCGGAGATTAGCGGGAACAAACAGACAGACAGACAAAGTAAAAACTTGTTATTTTTCCATTACAAACAGACACTTCAATTTTATTTATTTGTATAGATATAGTAGTAGTAGTGTAGTTTATTATTATTAAACTTCACATTAATGTACCTACTCAATTGACAGACAAAAATCAATTTTTATTTTTTTAAAATCAATTTTTTTTTTCCTTTTTTTTTTATTTATTTCTTTTTACGACTGGTTTGAAAAACTCATATTCAATGTACCAAGACCATGGACTGCTTTATCTAAGACCAAGACATTGCATTATAAAGGTTTTCTGTCACTGTTTGTTCGCTAGCCGATTGTCATTTGTCGTCCTCTTTCGTCTGTCGTTCTATGCGAGAGCTATCGTCTGGAGTAGTTTATGTACTTATTGCCGTTTTGTGTTGCACACATAGTTTTTAACCAAAATAACAAACATTGTTGTAAAAAAAATGTCTGCAAAGAAGCTGCACGGAAGGTTTACTGACAAAGACTTCGGTATTTATTTCTTTTTCCGACTGGTTTGAAAGACTCATATTCAGTGCACCAAGACATTGCATTATAAAAGTTTTCTGTCACTGTTTGTTCGGTAGCCGATTGTCTTTCTCTTTCATCTGCCGTTCTATGCGAGAGCTATCGTCTGCGAGTAATTTAAAGATGTATTGCTGTTTTGTATTGCACATAGTTTTTAACCAAAATAACAAACATTTATGTCTGCAATGAAGCAAGTGATGAAAATCGCACATTTAATAAGAAATGGGCATTAGAATATTTTATCTGCAACAATAATAACAAAATTCGGTATCGGGGGGAAAATCCTAGACTTTTATTTGTGCGGCCCCCCAATCTATACAGTGATTTGTATTGGCCCGCGATCGTGTCTGGTCTGGACAGCCTTGCTTTACTATATGACTCGTGTATAATTCCAAACCTACGCTGTGTTTATTTTTGATGTCAGCACAGCAATCGAAAAATACACTGGACCCTATCGTGCATAAAAAATGCGTGCGTTCGTGGAAAAACCCTGCGATGTAGTATGGGGTCGGCATTTAAAAAATGCTCGTACCTATATCGACGCAAATGCTCAACGCGCCTGTGAATATTATTACAGTATAAGTTAATGCAGAATATTTAATACCTACAAATCTTTTTCGACGGAATGATCTGCAATCTTGTACACCTAATACCTGTCAGTAGCGACTCGAGACAGACGTATGTGGTATTCTCCCTCCTCCGCCTAGTGCAACCACTAATCCATTTTATCTCTAGCAGGGTTCAACCAAAGAGACCCACTATTCGGTTTAGTTTAGACCTCGGTCCAGGATCCCCAAATATTCTAGTCATAGGTCTAGCGGCTTCACGTGTCGTTCACCCTATCGAGGATCGGGAGAATTCAAATCGCAGGACCACAAATACTTATTGCAATCGTCCCTTTCAAACTTAATCACAGAAGGATTTGAATACACATTGTTTTAAGTAGCTATTCGAAAATACCGATACACACTTATTCTTTTTACATATTATAGGGAAGCTCTTGGTCTTTATATCAATTGGTCTTAGTCTTTATATGATGGTAAGTGACGATAAGCCCGAAAATTGAGGCGAGCTTCACCTGGACTCCCCAACAACTGAGGAACTGGCTATCTTAACCTTTATTTGTCAGAACACAACAATATTAAAAACTTTGTTATTATGGAGTAAAACGGTGGTAGTTAACCAGTCGGGCTCAGAAGCCCTTACACCAACCACACCAGACAGAAATAATTCTACTACCATGCGGGAACGCATCCCGGACATCCAGATCAGAAGACGGTGGTCTCAACCACTAGGCTACGGAAGTGATTGATAAAAAAAAATATTTTACAAAAAATAAAAAACGACTTCAAAAACACTTAAAAGCTTAAAATAATATAAGAATAGGTACAGACAACATCACACTTCTATATTGAAGTCGGTGCCAAACGATGATCTCCTAGAAAGTCTTAAAATTTGTCACCGACTTCAATATAGAAGTGTGATGTTGTCTGTACCTATTCTTATATTATTTTAAGCTTTTCAGTGTTTTTGAAGTCGGTTTTTATTTTTTGTAAAATATTTTTTATTTTTAAGTTTTTAGTGAATGAAATCTTTTTAGTGAAAGAAAACCTAATTTAATACCAACTCACCTTTGGTAAACTGGTATTAAATTAGCGTTTCCCTCGATTTTCATGGGATCCCATCATTAGATCCTGACTTTGGTGACCTGGAGACCACCCCAGGAGTATACTCTATCAAATACAAAAACAATTTTGTAAATCGGTCCACAATTGGCGGTGTGGTCGCGTAAAATACACACATAACACGCTAGACGCACCTGAAAATTTAAGGGTTTTCCTCGATTTTCATGGGATCCCATCATCAGATCCTAACTTTGGTGACCATGGGACCACCCTTGAAGAATACTCTTTCGAATACAAAGAATTTTGAAAATCGATCCACAAGTGGAGGCGTAATCGCGTAACAACATACACGCATCGAATTGAGAACCTCCTCCTTTTTTGAAGTCGGTTAAAAATGGTTTTACTTATGAGTAAAATGTCAGATTGCAAAGGTTCTTCCGAAATATAAAAGAGAGAAAGGATTGATGATTGAGTTTCCAGTAGGTATGAAGTAATGGCGTAGAATTCTACTACACAAAAATTGCCGAAGTCTGAACGAGAAACAGCAACCTGTAAATAACTCTGCAAAAGCTCCTAAATCGCTCGCTCGATCACTAGAAACTTAAATGCTGACTTTTTCGTAATTTCCAACGTAAATGGATGTTTTTTTAACAATTGCTTTTATTTTATTCTATATATATATATATATATATATATATATATATATATATATATATATATCACATAATTATTGATAATAAATAAATAATTACAAAACTCAATTACAATGTACAAAATAAGTGATCCTGGCGAAGTGACAATAGCGGTGCGGTCTGCGGATTGATTAAGAAAAATCGTTTGTTAGATATCACACTTGTATTTTTTACTTTGTAGAAATACTAAAAAGCAACTGAGATGAAGCGATTTAAAGTTAAGAAGTGGGGGCTTGCTACGTGACAATTTAGTACAAAATTTTCCTACATATAACGTCATGCGACATTTCAAATCAATAATATATCGTCGAAGTTTTTGATTGTTTAAAAATCGTGTCAAATAATTTTCAATAACCTAGAAGTCGAACATTTGAAAAAAAATTATACGGCTCCCCTGTCGAAGCTATGCAATAATACAATAAGCAATCTACTATTAACATGACGACAAACCTGAGTAAATCAGGTGGGTTATTGTCTACTAAGAAAAAATCTATCACTATCACCTTCAATTTCACAACCATTGCGCCGTGAACATAAGACTCTGCGCCGATACCCTTTTATAAAGGAGCGAGGGATGAACAGCGACTGTCAAATTGTAAGCGATCGCAATAGACTTTTTCTAACGACCGGTTTCAATATCCAATCTACCTATTGATTTGCTTACTGGAAATAGAATTTCGACGTATTTTGTATGGAGCGACGTATGATTATGTCAAACGCCTATCGCTAGTAACCAAATCCACAGATAGATTTATTTATTTATTTATTTTTTGCTTCCATAGGTATATACAATGGTGGTAGGTACAATAAGTTACAAGCACATCTATGGACCCTGTAGGGCACTGCAAAGAAGAGAAAAGAGGAATAGCTAAATTTAATACGACAATGAAGACCTTTTGAAGTGCCTTCTTTTTAATCGTTTTAATTGTTTAATTTTTATTTAAATATGACGTTGATAGAAATAATCTGGATTACATGTTATGTAATTTATTTTATCGTATCATAATTATTATTCTAAAATTGTAATTATAATTATTATCATTAAAAATAGATTATTTATTATTTTATTATAATATTTTAGTAGATACCAAATCTTTGTTTAAAATATCGGATAAAATGTTTAATTAGAATTAAAAATATTTTAAATAATTTATTAAATTGATAAAGTTATTAAGTAAGTATATCAATATAGTTAAATTACCATTACGATTATTTAAAAATTATTTATTCATTATAAGGTTACACACTTTATTAAAATTTGTTATTAAAAATATCGTTCATTTTTATAATTTCTTGTATTAAGTACTTATAGTAGGTAAATGTTGTGTAATAAGAGTTTATTGTATACTTTCTTAATGAGTTATTCATGATTTTATTTATTATTATAAAATGATTCTTTAAACGTTATCGAATGAATCAATTTTACATTTTAAATCAAATTATTGTTAAAACTACTTTTAATATTGTATTTGTGTTTGCTTCAATAATTAATCAATTAATATAGTTTAAAATTGTTGATATAATAATAATAATTATTATTTTTTTTTTTTTGTTTGTGCAAAATTATAAATATAATACTTATCAAAATTAGTTAGAATAAATTATTGTTTCATTCTTACAGTTCTGTTAAATATTCGTTCAAAGAATAATAGCATTTTTCGATTAGCAATTTTTTTACTTTATTCGTAAAGGTAGTTTTATTTTCTTCATTCCCAATCAATGTTGGCAATTTGTTATAAATTCTTATGGACATGGGATATGTACTCGAGGAGTGTGTTTTTAATCGAGTATGAGGTATAATAAGTTTATTTTTATGGCGCAGTGATTTTCCGCGTGGTCCTTCACAACGCTTTGTGTATAAGTCGGGATATTTGCGAACAAACTTGCAAATTTCAAGTATGTAGATACATGGCATTGACAGAATATTATATTTTTGGAAATATGGTTTAAAGCTATCAGACTGTTCAATGTTAGCTAAAATACGGATCAATCTTTTTTGCATTATAAACACTGTGTGCGCATCTGTACTGTTTCCCCACAAGATTACTCCGTAGCTCAACCACGCATAGGCATACGCGTAGTAGGTAGTAAGAGCAGTTTCTATATCAGTAGTTTTTTTTACTTCTTTGAAAGCATATGCAAAGCTCGACAACTTAGATCTGAGTTTTTCAATATGTATTTTCCAATTTATGTTTGTATCTAAAACTAATCCAAGCAAAGTGAACTCATTTACAAACTCAATCTCAACACCGTCATATTCAAAGCATACATTTAGGGGATTTTTTTGATATGGATGGAATTGTATTAATTTAGTTTTTTGGAAATTAATTTTTAAATTGTGTTGCTGTAGCCAATATGTAATTTTATCTAGTAATGCTTTTAATTTTACGTTAATTTGTGAGCTATCCTCAAAATCGAGCAGAATCGAGACATCATCTGCAAACAATACACAGAGTTCTTCCATTATTTTAGGCAAATCATTTATATATAACAGGAATAGAAGGCACCCAGCGACACTTCCCTGGGGGATTGACGCGTTAACAATTTTACAATCTGAGCGAACGTTTATTATTTCTTTATTAGGGTTGTCATGGTATTCAACCTCAACATATTGTTCTCTTTTGGTAAGATATGACTTAAACCATTTTTGTGCGGGTCCCCGTATTCCTACGGAGTAAAGTTTATTCAACAATATATCGTATTGAACTCTGTCATATGCTTTGGACATATCTAATAATAACCCAATAGCGTATTTTTTGTCATCCAACATCTTCATAATTTCCCGAACGAATTTAAACACAGCCAATGTTGTAGATCGGTTTTTACGAAAGCCGTACTGAGACCCGTCTAATATTTTATATTTCTCGCAGAAACTATACACGCGACTACACATTGCCTTCTCAAAAATTTTTGAAGATGTTGGCAACAGTGCGATGGGACGGTAGTTATTGGGGTCCGTTTTATTATTTTTCTTATGAATTGGTTTCACCAAAGCTATCTTTAACAGGTCTGGAAATGTTCCTTCGTCAAATGATTGGTTGATTAATTTTGTTAATGGCAAAGTCAATTCCTCAGCGCACTGTCTAAACAATTTTGGTGATAGTTCATCTATTCCGAAGCTATTTTTGTTTTTTAGTGACATTATAATTTTTCTAGTTTCTTCGTAGTCTACCGGGCGAAGAAACATTGTATTTTCGATACATTGCATTACTGGGATACTAAAAGCGTTTGCGCTAACGGCAGCGGGCTCTGCGCGGCTATCATCACCCATGGACGCGAAAAAATCATTAAGTAGGTTAGCAAGTTGTTTAGGTTCTGAATATAGTGTTTTGTTAAAATTTAGTTGCAAGTTACTCCTTTGTTTTCTATTTCTTTTGTTTGTTCGTTCATTTATTATACTCCACATGGCTTTTACTTTGTTACTAGAGTTTTTAATTTTTCTTTTATATTGTAGTTTTTTAGCGCCAATTATTCCTTTTTTTAATATTTTTTCATATTGTTTATAATGTTGTTTAATTATTTCGTTATTTGATTTTAGAGCTAGAATTTTTAACATTCTTTTGTTTCGACATGATTTCTTTATGCCTACAGTTAACCAGTATTTTTTGAAATTTGTTTTTAATTTAATTTTTTGTTTGGGTATATGTAAGTTCAATAAACTAATCAGAGTGTCATGAAATCTCTTATAGTTTTCGTTAATGTTGTTTCCAGAATTTATAACATTATGCCAATCTAATTTTTTTAAATGTGTCTTAAAAGATAGAATAGACAATATCCCCCCCCCCCCCCCCCCAGGGGCCTTGACGCTGCTCTTGCTGCGTATAGCGCCATCCCGCTCTCAGTGCGGTTTTAATGTAATTTGTTAAGGCGCATAGTAACGTCAATCATAAAAAAATCACTGCAGAAAAAACCGGTTCTCTTCATAAATATTGAATAAAAAAATCTTTAAAAAAAGATATGTTATTATTCAACACATTCTTTAGAGGATGGTTTTTTTAATTTTTTGATAATTTAATTAAAACTTGGTAAAAATGTGACCCAAACATGCCTCGATTTTAAAACTATAAACCTAATCGCTTCGTAAATATTAGGTTAAATCACATACTTTCGATTTCAATAAATAAAGTGAACAATATTCTAGGGGATGGTCTTTTTAGATTTTTCTTATTCATCTTACGCGTAAAGGTTTGTTTGAATATTCCCCTCACTCTCACTCACTCACTCCTATGTAATCAGTGCGGGACGATAGACGCAAGGTCATTGGGAGCACTATGCGCCTTAAGGAGCTGGGGAACTAGCCAGGCGGGCTCAGAATGCAGTAAAACGTTTACCGCTATGAATTGACCCTCGGACCATCAGATCTCAACCACTGGATATCAGAATCGGTTTCCGTACTAAAAAAAAACCTCTACCAAATTACATTTAAATAAGGAGCCAAATCAACAAGAACTTCTCAGTATCAGTAAGATTAATTGCATAAAAAATAAAAAGTACTCACACAGGGCACGACTCAAGGTGCAATATAAGTCCTTTCTTCCTCAACAGCAGAAGCGCGTTCCTCACAGCGGCCGCCCCCACCACAGACGGACTTTCCACGCACAGGTTCTTGTCCACCATCAGCCCAGACATGCACAGGAACGTGGCTGCCACCTCAATCTCCCCAGGGTGGGATTTGCTGCACCACCACGACAGATACGTGATGAACTCCTGGGGCACGACTGGTTGTGGTGGGAATTTCTAAAACAACTCTCTTTAAAGAAGCTTAATTGATAGAGCAGTGAGCGACACACATTTTCTGGGACCGAAAAAGTCAAAATCTTTTGAATCTCTTGTTCAACTTTGAGAATGTGCATTAAAAATTCTTCAAGACTATTAATAATGTTACCCGGAAAGCAAGACTGCTTGAAAGAGAAAATTCATTAGATTTTTCTTTTTTAACAACACACTAAACTATTGCAAATAATGATAAGAAGCAATCGTCCCACCGAATCCTATAAATATAAAGTTCCCTTTTACACTGTACTAAATTCAGTGCACTTAATTCAGACAGATTAATTCAGCTTGTTTGTGTCCTCCTCTTTATCATAGTCTAACTTTACACTTGCAAGGGTCTTTTTCATTTAGTGCACTGAATTTAAGCAAATGTGAAGCCGCTTTAAGGCCCTCTTTACTCTTGTTCTGACGACCAGTGCCGATGATTATAAAGACACTGAATTGACTTCATCTCCAGTTTTTTTTAAGGTGTACAGTTTTGCAGAACAAGGATATGCTAAAAAGGCACATAATAGGCACTATAGTATTAACCCATTGACATGTTCTTTTTTTTTATTTATGACCCGGCAAATGACCTCCTCCCGCCTGATGTTAACGGTGAAAGTGGCCCAAATGAGTTGACAGGTAGAGTAGGGACGACATCCACTATCCTACCTGCCCGCCCCTTGCCGGCCCAAAAGATGCTATTTCACGCCTCTTTTGAAGGAACCCATGTTGTAGGATGGAGGAAACACGTGCGCAGGTAGAGAATTCCAAGTGTGGGATGAACGACAGAAGAAGGAATCTTGGAATTTCTTGGTACAGTGTGAAAAGGAGGACACAGTGTACGGATGACTCCGAATGTGATATTGACAGTGACATGTGAGTTAATAGCAAGCCTCATGGAATTGAGACGTATCGCAAGAAAGAACATCAAAGCTTATACAAGCCCTTGCGCAGAGACGAACTCAACATTAGGATGAACCGACAAATTTAAGCAACTTCGTAGTCACAGTGTGTTTCTAAACGCATGCACGGTTTGAACAACTTGTAACAGCTTGCATACTGAACCTCAGGATAAGATTAAATACGTTCTAAACTCAATACTCTTGTCTGGGCTAACACTCACCGTTCATAGGTTGCGGCAGCTACAAACTACGGTAACTGCTTAGGATTTGATAAGACGTTTGTTGAATACCGATGGTGTGATAAAGGATATCTCACCAGATTTATGAGTATTTCCTTCTCAGCTTTCTGGAGTTCGCTTAAACTAAATGCGTGGTTGGAGCATTTCACCAGCCGGCTGGCAGCGAGACCTGGCCCGTGCAGCTTGTGGGCAATCCAGTAGCACGCGGCGCCAAGCAGCTGCAGCTTGTCCACCAGCACCTCATTCAAGCTAAGGATGGAGTCCAGGTACCAAATGGCCGTTTGTACTGTAGCTGGGTTCCCGTCAGCACCCTGGAAACGTCTAGTCTTAACAACACTAATCAAAAACATACAAAAATGAATATTAGAAGCAGTACAGATAAAATTTTAAAAAGCAGAAAGAGAAGGATTAGGGGGAAAAGAATGCCAAAGAAACTATTACAACAGATTTCTGGCACCATTGTGACAAATTAAGTAATCTCTCAGCACTGGCCTTCTAATCGGGAGGTCAGTGGTTCGATCCTGCCATGTACTAATGTGATTTTCGTTTTACGAATTCCATATGTACATTTGCCGACGCTCCTACGGTGAAAGAAACCATCGTGAGGTAACCTACATAATTCTATCTGCGAAGAAGGCGGCGTACGATGTGAAGTCGACCAATTCACACTGGGCCAGCGGGGTGGACTACGGCCTAAACCCCCTAACTTAGGGTGGGCTCGAGCCCCGATGTATATGAGCTGTGATGATGATGATGATAATGAAGTAATGATAAGTGCCTTTTGATGGAAGAAAACACATTTTAACACCAAACTCATGAAACAAAATATTCCTTACTTACATTGACCTTCATCAGCCAGTTGATAACGCAGGCTCTCATCGTGTTCGATATCCCTGGAGTCAGGGGCCTCTGTTCCATGGTGAGCAAGTAAGAGAAGATGTTTAACGCGTAGTCCCGACAGAGGCTGGTGGCGTATGACTTTTTTACTGTGTATAAGAAAGCATTAATTTACAAGACTACCTTTATTTCTAAAGTGAATGGCGTAGGTGCGCAAGCAGGTGCGTAATGCAGTGCCCCTGAGTGCGTCACTCTGGACGACACAATATTTTAAAAATAATCCACTCTTTGATAAACAAGAGCATCTGTAGGACTCCCCAAGCGAAAACAACTACTAAACCCGGTGATGAAAGGCATAATGCTAAAAATCCTTGCGCTTCATAGTGAAGCAGAAAATCAATGATTTCTTGGACTTGGCGAGTGGACTACTCATAAGTCGCAGTCATTGGCACGCATTAATGTATAAAAAACATAATGAACCCAACTTTATGTTTTTAATCATATAAATGGTTTGAATAACTCATTTTGAAAAATCAATTACACTTATACAATAGTACGAGTATCAAGCGCGAGATTCTCTGATCTTAACTATTTTTACCTCTATCCTAACTATTTATGCCGCCTGCATTAATGTGTTCCGTTTGAAGGGTAAGACTGACAGCAATATTACTGGGTACTGCGACTTGACATCTTATGTCACAAATTGGCAATGTAGACCTTTGGGTATTTATTGTGGTTTCAAGTTTGCAAGTCTTACATGAGCCACTTGTGCTATAGTCGACTGTTGCCACTTATTACCATCCGGTGGGCAACCTACTTACTTCCCAACTTGTATAAAAAAACTCATGCTCCAATCCAACCCCCTATTGCCTTACTGAAAATAAACTACGATTACTTCAATCCAATTTATTTTGAACCAAATACTATCTTCGACCAGTTTTTGTACAGCCAAGCTTTTGGAAAATGAAATTGATAACGTAACTCGATCGTTTGTAAATATTTTAAACGTAATTTACAATGTTGTGGTGCTGAATGTAGTACAATCACTGAGACGTTGGATCCAACTACGTATTGGTAACGAAGACCTAAATTGTGAATAATTTCATTAAAAAATAAATAAAATTGTATTTTGTAAAAAATGAGCCCTTTCCTTTAGTTTGCAATATGTCATTACTTCCCAGAATGAATTATTGTTCTCGCGTTAAGCGCTCGTCGAACACCGTCTGCGCTCTATTTTTTTGTTTTCGATTCGTTTTCGATGTAATGTATTGAATTTGGTCGAAAAAAAGAGAAATTGAGCGCAAGCGTCACTCGATGAGCCTCGAAGAGCAAATAATTCAAAAATAGAACCCTTGATCACGTGTTACCTTGCTTAGTTGTGTACAGCCACAAAATACTGTATTAGTATCGCTGTGAGGAGCGCTCAAATAACCTGACGACCTAGCTTATTCGCTTAAAATAATCGCGGTCAAAAGCTACGCTACAATAATGATGTATCGACGTCACGGTTAGCGTAGGGGTCGAGTGATCGACTTCGCAACGGGTTGCGGGTTTGATTCCCGTACGGGACAAATATTTTGTATGGCCTACAGAAATTTGTTCCGGTCTGGGCGTATGTGCATGTGATATTCTATGTTTGTAACTGCACCCACGACACAGGAGAAAATCATAGCGTGGGGCGACGTTTTTTTTTAAATTAAAATATCTCATATTTAACCTTGCTCTAAGAGCTCGTGTGAGGGCCATGAGCGATTTGTTACAACCTAAACTATACTATACCACAACTTATTTTTTAGATTTTTAGTGTATTCTGAATTAATGATCACACCTCTACAGCCTTTTTTGGATAGCTATTTTAGTTTAGTGGGTAAGATCCCGCACTAGGTAGAGGAGAGTGCCACTCAGTTGCCTGTCCAGAGTCGGGAGAGTTTTTCAATGTGAACTGTAATTTTGTAAGCCTTGAAGTAATTAAAACTGAACTTGTACTGAATTGAAAAGAGGTACGTCATTTTAATCAATGATTTAAATGGATAGTTACATAAAGATTACTTGCCAAATAGGCCTTAAAAGCTTTTTCGTAAGAGAGAGATACATATGCAAAAACATTTTGTTTTTAGAAAATTGCTAATGCCAGCCTGACGGCATTGTGCTATCGACTAACCACTACCCCCCTTATCCCTAATCACAGGTATTTACCGGCGACGCGACCTACTGCTCGGCTTGGGAAGTAATGCTGGAAACAATTGTACTGACGATTATCGGAAGTGCCACAGGTCAGAGCACATACAGTAAATTGCTACTCGGTCCTTTATCAATTAAAAAATCGTAAATTTCATTTATGTTCGATAAAGCTAATATATATAACACATACCAAAAAAAACATCTGTACTAGGTACTGATAATAATTCAATTTGTTACAAGAAGACCAAACGTAGTTTTTAAAACAAAACATCAAACCAGTTAAAATACAAGAACCACATAATTATCAACTAATTAATTATTATTTAAGTACCAATACAGTTCGAAATACGCCAAATCGAAATCAAAACCCTAAAGGCATGAGTATTAAGGTCAAATTTATTTACCGGCAATGATGGATCATCGTCACGTCGCGTTGTCGGTGTCGCAGAAAACGTCACGCACCAACGTAAATCTCGCAAATACTCGTAGCCATGCTCCATGAATTTTGGCACAGGCAACACTACCTACTTCCGATGTGGCGAATGGGATGCATTTTTACATCGATAATTGCTGAGCCATACACTTGTCCGTCCGTCGAAAAGGCGAAACAAAATATGCGTATACGTGACCAACGTCTAACCTAACCAAATTTATTCAACAGTGAAGTAGGGAGTAGGTAGTTATTATACTAAACTAACAAACGCATACTTGTCTGCTCCCTTAACCGAGTTTAACCTGTCGAGCCCGTAGGACTGACCGGCATTGTAATGTATCTACCAACGGTGGTTAGAAGTTTAATGCACAATCTGTAGTTAGATGTGGTGAATATTTTAAAACTCGGTATATGTTCGATGCATACACCTTACATAAAATTTATTCCCACTGAGCGCAGATAAACCAGTTTTGATAATTACACAGTCCATATAGTAATGTTATTTATTAATCACCGGCTCGAAATGTTTCGATGCGTGATAGACTCGAGAATTGTGTCAATAGTGAAACCGAATAGTCATTTATTTTTATTGAACGACAAACATTATTTTAAACCTTTAAAAGGCTCGTATTAATAATTGCGTCTCAAGAATGAGATCGATCTTGAGATGTTGTTTTCGACAGATGGTCCGTACATAATGTATCTTGAGATCGATCTCAACTTTGAGATGTACGAGCCTTACATTCAGTTTCTGAAAGTAAGACTGTTCAGCGATAAAATTAACTAACAAGCTGACAATCTAATGCTAACTATGAATTGAGTTGCTGAAAACTAAATCAACTTATCAACACTGTGGTCTGTCAAATTAATTTCAAAATTATTAAGGAAAGACCCATTTTGGGTTTCTATAATACATAATAAAACAAAATATATCATTTCAGCAAATATGACCCTGTCTAAAAATATTTCTCACGAGAAATCAAATTATTAAAGATAAGTAAGTAAGTATGACTAACCAACGTTTCGGAAACTCAAATTGATTTGACACTGCTGTTAAGATGACATGGATGTTAGTTGAACAATATTTTGATCAGCCTTTCAGAAACTTGGGGTTAGTGTGTTATAGTAATTTCGTTGCTGTGACACATATTTTAATGGAAAATTTTGTTAGGATCATATAAATACTAAAAAAATCTGTTTTCTTGAACTCAAAAGTGAAAAATATAATACAATATCTCTGTTATATATTCCTGTATAAGAAAAATTTCAATATCGGATAACTATAAGAACTAAATCATCTCTCACCACTTAAGAGTGGCATCACATTTTTATATTCAAAAGATTGCCTTTATGTTAGTACTACCATGACTATTACAATTGATGGGACAAGTGATACGATTGTATTCTTAGCACCATCAATGGTACTAATGACACTAGGTTAGGATCAGTGGTACCATCATTCCTTGCATCTATCTATTATTTTGTGATTATTTTTTGTTTGATTTTTTATACACAACAAATTAGCTTTAAGTCACCTAATATCTAATATTTTGACCATATTTTTGTTGTTTTTTTTTTACGCACATCAGGGAAGCTCTTGGCCTTCATCCCACCTGATGATAGGTGACGATAAGACCGAAGATTGTAGCAAGCATCATCTGGACTGCTCAACAACTGAGGAACTGGCTATCTTACCTCTAATTGTCGGAACACAACAATGCTATTAACATTGTTATTGTGGCGACAAACATAGCTATCATAGTGGTAGTTTGCCAGACGAGCTCAGAAACCCTACCGCCAACCAAACCGAGCAAAAATTCTCCTGCCCCCGTGTGGAATCCCGCACCTCCAGAGCAATACAGAATGGTCTCAAGTACTAGGACAAGGAGGCGGTTAAAATTAAATTAACTGTAATTATGGCACTGTTTTATGTAATTAAGAGCGTCGGTGGCGCTGTGGCCTCGGCACTGGACTGTGCCCCGAGTAGAATCGGGAGGCCCGCGATCGATCCTGCCATGTACCAATGTGTTTTTCGTTTCACTAATTTCATTATGTACATTTATCTGACGCTCTTACGGTGAAGGAAAACATCGTGTGAGGAAACCTGCATACACCTGCGACGTAATTCAAAAGTGTATGTGAAATCAACCGATCCGCACTGGGCCAGTGTGGTTTGACTCAGGCCTAATCGCCCTAACTAGTTAGGGTAGGCTCGTGCCCCTCGGTGGGGATGTATATGAGCTGTGATGATGGCACTGTTTTCTATGTCAATAAAAAATGCTTGTTCTTTTTTAACGTACCCTCTTTTGTACATTTCGTTAATCTAAGCTGTGTATTTGAAATGTTTAATAAATAAAGGAAAATCATTATGTACACTTACAATAATCCAACGATTGCAGCCGGTCCTGTATCGGTTCATTGAATTGAAGTCTTCGCTTACTTTTTTCGTCACATCTCTTCTGTTCGCTGACTATAGGCGACAAACCTTGCAACTCTCTGCTGTGCGGCCTCTTTAGACTTCTTTTAATGTTTCTAACTCTGTTCGGCTCCAAAGTTCTGAGAGCTGGAGTGGCCACCTTGGACCCGTCGACACTGTTTCTCCGTTTATCGACGAATAGATTATCCGCGTTCCTATCATTATGTTCTTCGTCGCTTGTTGAACCCTTACTGAATTCATCTCGGAATACCTTAAAATCCCAGTCCAGATCTTCGTCCTTCTTACGTTTCGTTACGTGTCGACTGTCTATTTTGATTTCCTTCTCGGATTTCGATTTCCTCATTGGGCCGGGCAGCATTAAATTCTCCTCGGACGTAAGCGTCTTCAATGGGTACCTCTCGTTTTTCTCTTTACCCATTTTAGCACAGGTCTGGACCAAATGCTTCGGAAGCGCTGGCAGCGGTTCGACGGGTAAAGGTATCTTCGTTATTTTTAATCGCCTTATATTCTCTTTGTTTGCCTCCATATGAATTGGTTTTGGCACAAAGTAGCGTATTTCACTATTTTTGAATATTATATAATTACACAATTACAGACACGTCCAGCGTGTCCGTTGGATTTACAGTTAGTGCCCAAGACAATAATATAAAAACTGTTAATACATTTCCAACTACCCTCGATTAAAACTCGTAATAGTTTTTAAGATTATGCATAGAAGAAACAGATTGCTTGTAAAGGCCCCCTGTAGACGATCAAACATGTTTGTCAAATTTACGTGTTTGACAAACATGTAGGGCTGTATTTGACGCGTTTGACAAACGAACTACGTGTTTGATGTGGTTGAAAAGCATCTGGATTGACGTCGTGTTTAATGAAAACGTGAAGTTTGTCAAGCAAGTTTGACAAACATGTTTGGTCGTTTACAGGGCTCCTAAGGCGCAATGAATGCGTTTAGTACAATATGGAAATAGTAATTTTTTACCGTCCGTCACATTACTAAAAAAAATTTGCAAGCAATTTTTTTACATTTTTACGTAATCCAATAGTTGTGACGATAAATACCTAGGTAAGTACATTAATTAATGGTTAAACAAACTTACCTTTGTGATGTTTGACCATAATTATACGAGACGTTGCATCCGAAGAGATTTATATATTAACCAGGTAGTCCACTTTCCAATGTACCGGGCACCAAGCACAATTTTAGAGCGAAGACATAAAAATAAAAAGATAGGTAGGTAGTTTTAGTATTATTCACCCGCTTGCGCGATGTGACGCCGTTTGACTCATTCCTTTAGAGCAAAATTTCTCAAAAACATTGGGTATTTATTTGCAACACAGCAAATAATGGGTTGGGAGGGAGTATAAATCTCTTCGGATGCAACGTCTCGTATAATTATGGTCAAACATCACAAAGGTAAGTTTGTTTAACCATTAATTATACCACGACGTTGCATCCTCGAGATTTGTATATTAACCAGGTAGGATGTTTAGAGTATTTTGAGAAATTTTTGATTAGAAGAGAAAAAAAAAGAAAGTTTGTCGTTAATTCGGTATAAGTTGACTTTTTTTTATAATTTATAACAAAATCTAAATCAGTGAATAAGAGTTTTATTACGCATGATAGACTCTTGATAGAATCTTGATAAGAATTTCCAAGGCACAGAAAATCACCTAAATAATTTATAATAGTAAACTAAGACTTCTAAGATAAGATAATATGGGTTTCAAAAGCTTAGTGAAAATGTATGAAGCTGAAGCAAGTGCAAAGGGAAGACATTGAAATTCTTAAATTATTTGCTCAAATTTAAATCTAAGATAATGTTTCGACGATTAATGCGTAGTGGCTAAAAAATAGACATCTTATAAATCGATGAACGCCATATAACAGAATTTAGACATCAGCTTAATAGCCGTTCGAGTGTCTTCCATTTTAAAAGGCAACTCTGAACAAATTTATTAAAAGGTTTGACATTGAGAATAAATCTATTCTAACCATCAGTTTTACGGATTGTAACACCGTTTGTTCTTAAAATGAAATAAACAAATTTTGCAAAAAACTTTTTCGTTTCACTATTGTTTTTACATAAAAATCACAACTTTTTTATTACAACTTTTCTTTGTCAATTAGTTTCACAATGTCAATTTCAACGTCATTTTTGCACGTGACAGTTGCAAGTACTTTTGATCATTGTGCAATTTGTCCATAGACAATATTAAAGAAAATAAATTTCGGGTTTATCCTGGCATAGTCTTTTCTTTTTAATTCAAATTGATTAAATTTGACATTAAATCTGTTTGTTTTGATAACATTTAGAGACATTTAACAAAACATATTTTAAATTAATAGATCAAACTAAATGAAGACATTTAACATGAGGCATATAAATTGATAGTTCATAACAAGAGTTTCGTCGAGTAGAGTTTTTAAAAGCTTTTATATTTTTGTTTATTGTTAATTAATTATGACCCTCTGTCTTTTTCAACCAAACATTTATTACTTTCACTTAGAACACTGATTATATATTATAGAACTTAAAAAAAATCATATGTTGGTGATGGTGATAAGCGATAAGTCCGTCCTTAACACTTCTTAAATCACAATGAGAATTTCATAGGTGGTGTAACTGGTTGGGGTATTATGGGTGTGATTCCTTTACCAATACCTTGACCTTAGAAAAATCAATCCCTAGTTATAATCGAAGTATATCATTTCTTCTACTTTTCATTTTATTCAAGAAAAATTACGAAATAGTTTCGTTGGAATATATCAGGTGCACGCGACATTCGAGGTTTTGTTTCCAGTTCGAGATCAAGGCTCAGGACACGCAATACGAGTACATATTTAGCTATAAATAATAAGGATTCTCCGAATGATTCATCAATTTGTTATAATAATTGAGGTATTTACGCTAATTACCAAGGTACCTTAGGTATATCTTAATTACTTAATTTTTTTTTTATTTAGAACAGATTTTATTAAGTTTTTTGGTAGATAGGGTTTTTTCAAACACATTATATTCCCAAAATCCGTCTTTTACATCTCCTATTTAATAAAAAAACCTGATAGTAAGCGGCATCTTGGTGGATTAAGAAACAATATTTACAGATTTCAGGTTATAAATATTCTAGATTTTCACCATAGAAAGTTTCAGATCACTCCTTGGCAAATAACTCACAAAGGCTTTTTTCTTTGAATTAATGATAGTAGTTGTACACAAAATAGGTGCTCTCTCCTCCATATGTTATTTTTATAATCCAACAAATAACAAAATATAACAATTTATTAAAAATTATGTTTGTAAAACCCAGTGTGAGAGCCCCGGGTCATATGATCATAGACATGTTACATATACGAGCATTTAACCCAACACTGTACTATGAATCTCCAGGGCAGTTCCCTTAAGGCTTGGCTGTCTGGTTTTTCAGTGGAGGAACTAAGAAACAACTAGTATAACAAGGAAGAATTCTGTGGAATTACATATCTAAAACATATAAAATCTAAGGAATTGGAGTACAGTATCATTGACTCGTGATCGCAAGAACTTAAAGTCGAAGGTACGATCCACTAACCACCGTTACAGGGAAGGCTAATCTTAAAAAAAAGAAACAAAACATTTTCATTTGGTGTATTCCATTACCCAGTTTTGTACCCAGTTTTTAGCTTTATTAGTTTGATACCGAGATTGATAAAAAATCCCGAACCATTCTGCCCTTTGATTGTATAGATTTCTGTATCTATTATAATATAGGTACCTGATTCTCTTTAATTTAACTTACAACTCTAAGGATATGATTGTATCTGGCTATTATTATGATGGCTGGCTTATGATTGTATTGTTCTCTTATGCTTATGCATAAGGAAACTGTATGTAAACATATAAATCTTATTATTTCAATAAGTCAAGGATTAAATTTGTTTTCATTTCCCAAATTTTGACAATTAGCAAGAAAAGAGCATTACAGGTGGGAAATATTATGTTAGTTAGTTTATATATAAATTATATCTAATTCATCATTGCATCATCTTACTGCTCTCATTTAGTATAACTTCTTAATTTCATAACGTAATGTCACAATATTTGACTGTGAAAAACGGGAACTTATAGGTAAACATCTTTGAGATTCGGTTTCTTAAAAAGAAATTTGTAATCCGTTTTACCCGTTACAACTCATAAGAGAACTGGATCGATTGTATTTTTTTTTTCAGGTGTGAATAAAATATTTTCATTTAAGTACCAGAATAATTATTTTTTTTTTCTATTATGTTTTGATCGGCGCCTTTGGTCGAGACTTCGTTGTCTGATATCGATCTACTACAGGTGCTTTCCTCGCAGACTAATGGTACGAGTGACTCCTCGCCTAACCACGTTTCTGCGTGCGTGGCATTTGACGCGGTGCACTGTGGGACATCCATAGGTCATAAATCTTAAAAACCTGCTTTCTTGTTTTACATTTTATTCCTTGTCGTTACATTGGATAGTTGCGGTACCTTCTGAAACTATAAATAGGTCAGTAATTAGAGTGCGCCTTCATTATCTATTGTGCATTCAAAGAGAGCGCATCGCCAATCGTAAATACTGTTATCAGTGAGTCATTAAAAAGCGTGACGTCATTTGTTGTCATTGCGGGACCTGTGAGTGCTGTGTGAGTTTTTTCTGAAATGGATATCCAAGAACAGGGTATGTAATAATTAATATTGTTATTTTAATTGTATCTTAGTATATATTTTCTTTAGTATGTCATTGCTACGAGGCGACTTTTCTTGGAGTATTATATTTTAATATTCAAAGTTTGAATAAACTTTTAAATATGTTCCCACTCGCTCCGACTATGGAGGTATATTGCACCATAATCTTTAGACTTTCTTATCTTAGGAAAATTAAAACTTGGCTGCCCTTATCTGCCCTTTTGGCGATGACAAGGGTGCTACGGTTGCCAGATTATCTCGTAGCATTTGCTACGAAATTAGTTTATTTAGTCTTAGTGCTTTGTGTAGGTTTTGTGACTGAATTTTAACCGTTTTTTTTTGTTTTAGGTAATTTATATATATGCTCGTTTTCAAGAATGCATATTCTTGAAATATGGCTAGCTGTCAATACCGATAATGACTCGGAAAAGTGTCGTCAAGTCCTACAAAGTTTGTTGACTACTCTGAACGACGATGCTGAGAACATTGATATTCATTATTTAGAGAAAATTGTTAATAATTTATGTAAAGCTATTGCTCGATTCTGGAAAAAATGTAATAGGGATAAAACCAAGCTTTTATATAAGAATTCCGATTGGTTTAATGTTATTGAAAAAATTCAACTTGTGAAAAACAATAAGCAATGTACTCCGTCTGAAACGTCGCCGTGTCATTCACGTGGTCGTCCTCGAAAACCTTTTACGCAATGTAGTAAAAGGACTAAACGTCGGAGAGTAGCTGATTTGTCAAAGTCTGATGATTCTACTGTGAGTGCATTGCTTGATGTTTCAGACTGTTCATTCGATTCGTGTATATCTAGAGTTAGCACTGATGATGTCTTGTCACTTGTGACTGATGCTCAGTTGACAAAACATCAGTATTTATTAATTAAAAACTTTGTTAATAGTAAGATTTCTCCTAATGTATTACCATGTTACCAACAAATTACTAAAGCGAAACAGAGATGTTACCCTTCTAATATAACTGTTTCCGAGTCTTCAGCTAAAGTTGAATTACAAAGTCTTTTTGATCACACAGCTTCTCGAATCCTTGAATCTCAAAAAGAGGTCTTAGATCAGATTCCTGATGATTGTTTGTCTAATATCTCTTTACTTGGGAAATGGGGATTCGATGGCAGCACTGGACATAGTGAATACAAACAATTTTTTTCAGATTCAACTTTAGAAGATAGTAGTTTGTTTGTAACATCTTATGTACCCCTTCAAATTATTGTAAAATTAGCTGAAGATAATTGTAAAATTTTATGGAAAAATCCTCGACCCTCTTCCACTAGGTACTGCCGTCCTATTCGATTTCAATTTTTGAAAGAAAGCACAGCAGTGTCTTTGCAAGAGGAAGCTTATTTTAAGGATAAAATTGAAAGTTTGCAACCTACTTTTATTCAGATCGACAATCGTGAATTGGTCGTTTCTCGTAAGTTGCAGCTTTCAATGGTAGATGGTAAAATTTGTAGTGCTTTAAGTGAAACATCTACAAGTAGATGTTATATATGTAATGCTACCCCTAAAGAGATGAATAAAATAGACGAATGTTTACAAAAACCTGTAATAGAGAGTAGATACCAATTTGGATTATCACCACTACATTCTTGGATACGTTTCTTAGAATATTTTATTCATCTTTCATATAGATTAGACATAAAAAAATGGCAAGTTAGGCTAGATAGTGATAAACAATTGTTATCAAATAAAAAACAATATGTACAGTCCCAGTTTAGGGAACGATTAGGTTTAATAGTTGACAAGCCGCGTAGTGGTGGAAGCGGGACGTCTAACGACGGAAACACGACCAGGAAGTTTTTTTTGGAATCAGCTGTATCTGATGAAATTACAGGTTTGAATAAGGATCTCATAGATCGTTGTTGTGTAATATTACAAACGTTATCTTCTGGACATAAAATTAATGAATGCAAGTTTAAAGACTATGCATTACAAACAGCATACAGCCTGGTCGAGGAATATCCGTGGTATAGTCTTCCTGCTTCTGTCCACAAGGTGCTCGTACATGGATCAGATATTATAAGTTATGCATTGTTATCTATAGGAGAACTTTCCGAAGAAGCTGCTGAAGCGACAAATAAGTATATCAAAATTTATAGACGAAGTCACACTCGAAAAATGTCACGTGAAGTTACCAATCAAGATTTAATACAACGACTATTATTACATTCAGATCCTTATATTACAAGTCTTCGGAAACTTCCCCCTAAAAAGAAAAATACTCTGTCACAAAGTGTAATAGAATTGTTACATGTTTAATATTGTTAGAATAAGAATAATTTATTTGTATTTTGTTAGTTGTTTTGTTTTTTTTGTATTTAATTAATTTTAATTTATTTATTTCTATTATTTTATTATAATTAAATAATGTTATCAATGTTTTGACTCTTATTTTATTTAAAATATATGTTTTACATTCCAATTTTTAAGTGTTTGTTCATGATAAATTTAGGTAAAAGTATGTTATTGTTTATATTTGTTTTTTACTGAAGTAAACGTTTTTTATTCCGTAAATACATGTACTTCTTTCATTTTAATGTTCCTAAAACACTTTTACAACTATAAGTCACTAAAATAATACAATGTATTGATAGTAACAGGACTTTAACTATTTATGACCGCCCTTGTATGGAGCGTGTCCCTCTGTGCGGTGGAGCTTTGCAGTTTCCCTGCTGGCTGACTGAAGGCCTATTAGAAGAAGAAGTACTCGCCGCTGGAACTTTCTTGATTTGGAGTCGATATTTCTGCCAACTTCGATGCTTTAATTTTATTAGTGAGATTCCCGCCAAAGAGAAATGAATCACTTCGTACACGTGCAATATCTTTTTAAACTTATAATCTAATGAATACATTATTAATTTCCTTCGATTAAGCGTGTTTTTATCTTAATGAAGGTCCAATATAAGCTGATTTCTTTGAGTAACACAGCAGTGATTTCAGGATTCGATTTGGGTGTTTTAACTAATTGAAAGTTTTCAGGTATGAAGATGTTGCCCTCTAACTCTTTCTTTTAATCCTTATTTAAGCCTCCGCACAATATATGACCCCAACGTTCAGAAATTTAATCCTGGATTTTTGTTCCGAAAAGCTCGTGTTTCCCTTTTGAGGTCCCTAAGACCTCTAAAATATTCTCAAATAAATTGGTTGCTGGAGGGTTAACATCATTTACAAGTACCTGAGAGCTAGTGGATGGTATGGGACACTCGGCTGATGCTTCTGATGTCATCACCTGTACATTACTAGGTTGTCACTCATTACAAGTTTCAGTCACATGAACCACTGACTGAACATATGGGATGTATGTGAACACACTGAAGCCAATTCATCCTCTCCATAGATTTTTATTTTATTTTATTTAACAAAATGTACTATTATAAACATAAACACCAAACTACGAAGTAGTTTGTCGGCGAGTAACATTAGTAATATTCTGCGAGGCGAGTCATATTCTGCGAGGCTATCCTCAGCCTGTGTACTAATATATATGACCAAAAAACATGACTACAATCGCATCGTAGTACCATTCTCTATATTGTGGTAGTACTGTGCGCGACTATGATCGCATCATAGTACAAAAGCACACTGTTCTATAAAAAATAAAGAAATAATAACATTCCGTTGAATAAATAAGCTAGGTCATGCTCACACCATGACAGGAAGTGCTGTGGTAATCGCGTCACGGTACTAATAAATATGACCAAAAAACATGACTACAATCGCATCGTAGTACTGTGCGTGACTATAATCGCATCATAGTTCCAAGGCACACTGTTCTATAAAATATAAATAAATAATAACATTCTTTCAAAAAATAAGCTAGGTGATGATCGCATCATGACAGAAAGTGCTGTGATCGAGACCGTAATCGCGTCACGGTACTAATAAATATGACCAAAAACCATGACTACAATCGCATTGTAGTACTGCGTGTGTCTATCGCATCATAGTTCCAAGGCACACAGTTCTATAAAATATAAAGAAATAATAACATTCTGTTGAAAAAATAAGCTAGGTCATTATCGCATCATGACACGAAGTGCTGTGATCGAGACCGTGATCGCGTCACGGTACCAATAAATCTGACCAAAAAACATGACTACAATCGCATCGTAGTACTGTGCGTGACTATAATCGCATCATAGTTCCAAGGCACACTGTTCTATAAATATAAAGAAATAATAACACTTAAACAAGTGTACAAGGCGTGTTTCAAAGTGCTGATGCTCGGTTCTTTAGTAATTATGAATTATTGCTTGAATAGACGTTTATTTGGTACAAAAAATACAACACACAATGTAACAAAAAAAATATAAATATATATTCAGATAGATTTTAGGCCAAATAGGCCCCGCATGCAAAGGCACAGAGTGCTTTGACGCTGGTATTTATTTTTTTTATTTTATTTTTATTTTATTTTATTTTAGACCACCAACAAGTTTACACTAAAACACAATAAAGACTTACAATAATAGGTTACATTACAAGTGTAAACTTAATTATAGGCAGCAACCACATGGTACGAAAAATAACAACTTTAGAATCAAAAAAATCAAAACAAAGAAAAATATATATATCAAAAATGTAAAAGTAAACATTGGACGTTAATAATTAAATCGCATCCCACTGGCATCCCTTGCAATCAACCAAACGTAGCATCGTCAGTGCACTGGAAACGACGCCATGCTCTATCGGTAATTTAGAACTTTATGTAATTTAAGTAAGTACCAAATTAAAGCAATTGCTTAATTGTGTTTTACATGTAATGTAGATTTAAATTTAGACAGAGAATCGAAATAAATGTCAATATTACAAGATTTCGAGAGTGAATTGTATTGTTTAAATAATCTATTCAGTGGCGAATACAAACCTAAGTTTGTTCTGGAGCATTTCGTTGCGAACAAATTAAAACTAGATATTCTAGGAATTTTTATTGGTACACACAAATTAACTCTAGCAAGTAAGTCAGGTGAGTCCAGTAATCCATTAACTAATTTATATAAAAAAGTATTATCCAAAAAAGCGCGACGATCCCTGAGGGATTTAATTTTAAAATGAGACAATTTATCATTATAATGTGGAAGTTTTTTTGCAACATTATATTGAAATGAGAGATGCCACAGAAATCTTTTTTGGACACGTTCTAACTTCTTGATGTAAACATCATAGTGTGGATTCCACACTACACTGCAGTACTCCAGGCCACTACGAACTAGTGCATTGTACAAAATTATTTTAGTTTTGGCGTTTTTGAAGTCTCTGCAATTTCTCAAAACAAACCCAAGCATTTTGAAGCCTTTCTGAACGATATCATCGATATGTTTATTAAAGCGCAGTTTTGTATCTAAAATCACCCCTAGATCACGGCAATAATTAGAACTTGAAAGTATATCTTGGTCAATAGTGTATTTACTGGTTAAAGTTGACTTATTGCGAGTGTAATGGACCACAAAACATTTTTTTGGATTAAGAGACATGCCGTTAATACTGCACCATCTTAGTAAACTGTCTAAATCTTTCTGAAGGAGATCTACATCGCCAGGTACATTGATTTGCCTTGACATTTTAAGATCATCGGCAAACATATAGCATTTTGAGTTCCTAAAGCACAAATGTACGTCATTAATAAAAATATTGAAAAAAAGTGGTCCAAGAATTGATCCCTGGGGGACTCCAGACACCACGTCGACATATTCCGAAGAGTACCCGTCCACTACTACCAATGACTTTCGATTTTTTAGATAGGATTCACACCATTCCAATAGCTTTCCGGTTATCCCAATAGCGGATAGTTTCCAAAGTAATACATCATGATTTACCCTATCGAATGCCTTACTGAAATCAGTATAAATAACGTCAACTGGCTGTCTTTTATCTAAGGAATTAATTAAGTCTTCCAAGAAAGTAGCTAAATTTGTGGCCGTTGACCTTGCCTTAACAAAGCCGTGCTGATGCGGAGAAATTATTTGTCTAAAATGCCACAATATTACAGGATACAGAAGTGATTCAAAAACCTTGGCAAAAGTAGGAAGAATGGAAATTGGTCTATAGTTGTCAATTTTACCAGAATTTCCGGTTTTATGTAGGGGCAAGATTAAAGATATTTTCCATTGCGATGGGAAACTACCCGTATTTAAGGATTTATTAAATATACAAGACAGTGGGTATGCAAGGGCCTGAGCACATCTTGCAACAAAGACTGATGGTAGCTGATCTTCTCCTGCTCCTTTGTTTAGGTCAAGTCTTTTTAATGCTTTATAGACCTGATCCCTAGTAAAAGAAATAGCATTTAAGTATGCACCGTTACCTTGACCAGGGTATAATGTCTTCAAACTATCCAAGTCTGCCTGTGTAGTCGTGTTATTGAACACAGATGCAAAATATGATGCGAAAAGGTTACTGATTTCAGTTCCTCCCGATGCAGTTTTATTACCAAGGGTCATTGCAGCTGGATAGGTACCCTTTCCTTTTTTCTTATGCTTTATAAATGACCATAAGAGTTTCGGGTTACTAGCCAACGACTGTTCTAAGCCGTTTATGTATCTATTGTAGGCAATCTTCTGTAATTTACAACATCTTTGCTTTAACAAATTGAAAGCCAAAACGTCTCTAGGATTATTATTAAACTTCACTAATTTCATACGTAATTTGTATTTTTCTTTAATTAAATTAATTAATCCGGACGAAAACCACACTGGATATCTATTATTTCGTGACTTAGATAAAGGTACATATTTTTCAATGAGACAATGCAAAATGGCATAAAACTTTTGCAGCATCATGTCAACAGTAAGGTTATCTGTTAATTCATCTGCCCACGATACCTTTTGAAGCTCCTCGACAATCTTAGCGTAGTCTGCTTTGAAGAAACAATACCTCACGTTATTGTTGCGAGAAAGCGATACTGGTGTGATACAATGCAACACGAATTGAATAGGTGGATGTAACTCATCCACTGTAGTTAAAGGGTTAGTATTTAAAATCAAGTTTGAAATATTCGTGGTACTAAGCACCAAATCCAGAATCCTTCCCTTATTGTTTAAGATATTATTGTATTGATTAAATGCATGCAAGGCCACAAACTCTAGCAACTCCTCACCAAGCTTACCACCAGTGTTAGTACCCTTAATGAAATTAGTATCATCGCATGAATTCCATGTAATGCTACTCAAGTTAAAATCGCCAACTATAAGCGTTTCATTGATGTTTGGATTTCTTTCCATAATTCGGTTAAAATTTTCAACGAAATGCTCCAATATATGTGCTTGTATGGGAGGAGGCAAATATAAACAACAAATATACAACTTTTCGATATGATTTCTATTATTTACAACATCTATAGCTATCCAAAGATCCTCGCAATTTGATTCTAATTTACTAAGTCGTGTACATTTAAGCTGAACAGATACCGCGATTAAAACACCACCGCCGTTCTTTTGTGAGTGAAAACCAGTATTTTCCCTATCTCTGCGGTACACAACATATCGGGAGTCAAATAGCTCCGAGTCATAAATACCAGAATTAAGCCACGTTTCGGTGAATATTACAATATCAAAGCTATTGCAGACTACATTGTTAAACAATTCGATTGTTTTCGTCCTTAAACCTCTCACATTCTGGTAATATATCCTTAAGCTATCGAATTTTAAACAAAAAAAAACCAACACTATTGAAGTATAATTTAGTTTTAGGTTAGCTTATTAAGAGATTCTAGATTCCGTATATGTATATAATTTGATTCTTCACTTTTACGCATAAAAATTTTACCATCACGAACCCAGACAAATTTAAAATTTAATTCCTTAGATTTACGACGAGCCGCTGCGTGAAGCTCCTTATTTTCCAAAGTTAAGTGCTCAACGACGTATACAGCATTTTTCTTCTCCCCACCAATACCCAGATGACTGGTGTTAAGTTTATCTGTAGAATTGTTCTTGTTGAATGTTGAAGTAGCAGCCAAAAACGTGTCCCGTAGGCGTGGACTTCTAAATTTTACAAGTATTGATCGAGGTCTTACACTGTCCACGTTTAATTTGGCTACTCTCGAACAGTAGTGTATGTCATTGTCATTTACGGGACACTTGACCACCCTTCCTAGATGAAGTACAGTTTGTAGAAGATTTTCCTGTTTGTGCTCGGGTACGCATTGTATTTCTAAGTTGGAAGCGCGAGTTTGCTGATCAAGTTGACGCAACTTGTTTGAAAGGTCACGAGTCACATTATGCAGCATCTCGTTGTCTCTACGGAGCGATTCAATTGTTTCGATATGCGTAGATGTAGAAGCACGGACTTTCTCAAATTCTTCGTTCAAGAAAGACATACTCATTTCGAAAGAAGTCATGCCTTTCCTTATTTCTTGTAGCTCAGTGTTGATCTCAGCTTTGATTGCCTCCCGTACTTCCTCCCTAATGATAGCTCTAATATCCGCTGCAGACGGGCACGAACAACCCTTATCTAGAAGCACAGGTGAAGTAACCGCAGAGGCAGAAGACGATTTTTGTTTAGCACGAAGGGTGACATTGTCGCGGTGCGAGGCAGTCAAATCGGATGTCGAGGCCTGGGCTTGCACTTGTAATACATTCCGCACGGGGGTGTTACAGTTATGTACACTCTTCGGCTCTTTGCATCGACAAGCAGGACAGATCCACGTCGACTTAAATTCAGTTGAAAATCCTTTGTAATCAGTCGCCGAAAAATTCATACAGGAATAGTGGTATTGCTCCCCACATCGACAGCACATCAAAAAGTCAACATTTTTCAAAATGTTAGGACATGCAGCACACGTATTTTTGTTTTTATTAGGCATTATGCTTTATTATGTTATGGTGGGTATATTGCTATTTACTCTACTGAGATAATACAAATCTTTCCGTATAATAGTTAACCAAATCACACTAACTCAGTGCTGCGTGTACAAACCGGGTAAGACAATAAAGGTATTCTGCGGATACCATTTTATTTAACACTGTATACAGAATATTCTCTAATTAAACAGTAACGTTAGGCAATGCGCAAATAGCAAGGCTCTTTTTGTTGCTCAATAAATTTCAAAATGAAATTAATTAGTGAGCTAAATATAATCTACTGATTCGAACAAACACGAAATAAAGTCTTGCTTTAAACGAACGAAATGCGAAGATCGAGATCGTGTCGATAAATAGTACAATATAATTAACAATAAACACTTATACTTTAAACTTACATACTTCCAGCACCATCAAAATGCTCGCAGCGGCGGCGGCGGTGACGTAAACGTTTCTCTAGTTTACGAATCTTTTCCTTAATATATTGCTTAGAATACTTACGTTTTCATTTACACATATTGATATCTATAACAACTACACAACACACTAAAAATAAAGTTATAAAATAATCAAACTTTGATCTTTAATATTCCGATGCTGTGATGCCCGCACAAAGAAAGCGAATGAGTCAAACGGCGTCACATCGCGCAAGCGGGTGAATAATACTAAAACTACCTACCTATCTTTTTATTTTTATGTCTTCGCTCTAAAATTGTGCTTGGTGCCCGGTACATTGGAAAGTGGACTACCTGGTTAATATATAAATCTCGAGGATGCAACGTCGTGGTATAATTTGAGTTATTGCGTGATGTCATATGTAGGCAAATTTTCTACTACCTAAGTGATGTAACGAGCCCCCACTTCATAGCTACGCTCTAAGTAGTTTTTTGTTATTTCCACAAAGCAAAAAATATGTGTTGTATTTTTTATTCCTCAACTGATGGACTTATTAGATTTTCACTTTTCATAACTAGTACGCGTGCCTGTTGTCGATTCATTTTTAGGGTTCCGTATATCAAAAGGAAAAAAGGGGCCACTTTCTTGTCCGTCTGTCTGTCTGTCAAGAACCTTTTTCTCAGGAACGCATAGATATATCAAACTAAAATTTATATCGAATTCTCGGGTCAACGGTCTCTTTCAGCTGTGAAAAAAGAAAACTCACTAGTCTATAATTATGTGTTCATGCATACTTTGCGATTTCACAAGGGAACCAAAACCTAGAGTACTTCCCGTTGACCTAGAATCATGAAATTTAGCAAGAATCAAGGTCTTACAGCACATAAATATTAAGGAAAAAATCTGAAAACCGTTAATATGTAAGTAGTTAGGAACTTAGATAAGTTTGTATCAAACTCTCGGTGCGCGAGTTCAACTCGCACTTGGCCGGGTTTATTTCTACTTTAAAATATCTAAAAAACCGAAAATTATGTCCTTACAAAAAAGGGAGGTATAGGCATCAATAAAACAAGTTTAATAAAATAAATATTTAATAACCTTAACATTTATCACATCTGTTATTAAATAAATAAATAAATAATGCTAACTTACAACTAAACTTACCCTACGCTGTGTACTTTTTCTTTATCAAATGCATCTGGTTGTCAAATGGGTAGAACATTGTACTAAGTTGTCTTAAGATTTTACAGCAAAAAGCGGATAGTTTTATTGGAGATTACAAAACAAAACTAGTTTGGGTAAACACCTTTTTTTGAAATGGAATGAAATCGAAAGGTACTTTAAATTGATTTTTTTTCTATTGCTAACCGACACACCATTCCGTCCACCTGCTGCCTTAATAGATAAGTTATGCTGCGGACACATTATTGCGATAATACGAATATTCGTACTGTCGTAACACGAGTAGCCAAACGATTCGTCATACGTCCGTCATCGTAAAAATGTCTACGTAGTTCTCGGTAGCAATGCACTATTTTGTCATGACGTCCTATCGCATTAGCAACACACAAATTGTGATGAGAAGGCACACTATCACCACATATCACCATAAATGGGAAAGTGTATGTGTGTGTCTATTAGTTTGTCCGTCTTTCATGGCAAAACGGAGCGACGAATTGACGTGATTTTATAAGTGGAGATAGTTGACGGATGGAGAGTGACATAGGCTACTTTTTGTCTCTTTCTCACCCCCCACTTCCCTAAAATGGGGGGTGGAAGTTTGTATGGAGCATTCCGCAATTTTCAAGGTAGAAAGCTAAAAATTGGTATGCGGACTATTTGTGACTAACAAAAAATCGTGCATCTTTTTTTTTTGGAAATCTGCCCCCAACTTCTTAAAAGAGGGAGTGAAATTTTATATGAGACTTTTCGCAGTTTTCAAGGTAGGAAGCTAAAAATCGGTACACAGAATCGTTTGCTACCAACAAAAAATACCTGCCTTATTTTTTTTTGAAATCTTCCGTGTTTCACCGAATTTAACGCAGGCGAAGCCGCGGGCAATAGTTATTAAATTATAATTTTGATTTTCATCATAAACCAAATGAAAATAAGTAGGTATTAGATTTTCGTCGTAATGTTCTATTGCTAATGCTCTACTCTAAGCGATGGTTTATCGTTTTGCTACGTTTAGAATACAAACTTTAATTCTCCAAATGTTTCATTCGCAAAATATAACCTACACAACGTACAAACCCAGCTAAAATGGTTTCTGATTTAGGAACATACAACATTAAAATGAAATAGAGAGTTTGATATATAGCTGGGATAGAATACAATGCACTGGGCCAGGTTCCCAATGATCGATGTCTAATTTTTGTTCACACATGCCTTAACCTTAACTCGCGCATTGTGTGCTGAGCGTATTGTAGCTGAAATAATGAAGAACTGTCTGGCGGACATAATGGTTTGCCGGTTGCCAAAGGCGGTAATTATTTTAGGTTTAAATCTCAAACGGTGTCGGCTGCTCCGGGTCTATCACTTTGCCAGCAACCACCACGAGGTTGTCGAGGCAGTCTATGATGTAGAACAAAAATGGATGCTCCACGTTGAATTTGCGAGGTGCTTTCGTGTATAGCGGAAGACTCTTCAGTTCCTCCTCCCCCGCTCCAGCTGAAGAAAGAGTATACGATTAGATGTTTGGTTAATCGGGAAACTCTTCATGCTGTGGTTAAGAATACTATTTAGGTATAATTCTTTTTCGTTAATTAAATGCCGTCAATGGACGCCGGCACTAAGGATATACAAGTACAATGAAGAGTTTAGATGTAAGAGAGTAAATTTACACGTCAGTTTCGTTGCCATTAACTTGTTCTTTGTTTGGATGAGATTCCGCCATCTTGTTATTCGCTCATTTTAGGTTGTCAGAGGCAGAACATATTTAGAGTGCGGAAGATTTCTGTTCATGCATAGGAAATAGAAATAGGTGCATAGGCATACGAAATCCAACTCTATCAGCATAGGGCGACATAGGAAGCTCTATATCCCAAATTCTTTACACCAACCGATATATTTCACTATTTTTAGGGTTCCGTAGCCAAATGGCAAAAAACGGAACCCTTATAGATTCTTCATGTCTGTCTGTCTGTCTGTCTGTCCGTACGTATGTCACGGCCACTTTTCTCCGAAACTATAAGAACTACACTGTTGAAACTTGGTAAGTAAATGTATTCTGTGAACCGCAATAAGATTTTCACACAAAAATAGAAAAAAAGCAAGAAATTTTGGGGGTTCTCCATACATAGAACTGATCGAGAGACACTTCCAAAGTGGTAAAATGTGTCCCCCCCCCCCCCCCACCCTCCCTGTAACTTCTAAAATAAGCGAATGATAAAACTAAAAAAATATATGATGTAAATTACCATGTAAACTTCCACCGAAAATTGGTTTGAACGAGATCTAGTAAGTAGTTTTTTTAATAAGTCATAAATCGTACGGAACCCTTCATGGGCGAGTCCGACTCGCACTTGGCCGGTTTTTAGTAATACCTATGTAGCCTTTTAACACCTTCCTCTCTATTGTCACTTACCATCAGATAATAAAATAGGATTCCGATGCAGATAAATAAAAGTTCATTCAATTCATATTTTTTTTGGAATTCATATCCCGCCCGAGATGAAATTTTTTCTTTATTATTCATCATTCTTCGTCATGTTGTCAAATATACCTTTGGTGCTTTTTTGTATTGATAACCACTGCATCTGGCGTTAAGTCTGTTTTTGCAAATATTGTATATGAATCATTCCCACTTCCTTACTATCCCTACTAATATTATAAATGCGAAAATAACTCTGTCTGTCATTCTGCCTTTTTGTCTTTCGTCCTTTTTGTTTTTTCTCGGTTTTTTCTGTCTGTCTATCTGTCTGTCTTTCTTTCTGTCTGTCTGTCTATCTATTTGTCTTTCTGTCTCTGTTTCTGCCTATCTATTTGTCTCTCTTTCTGTCTGTCTGTCTATCTATCTGTCTTTCTGTCTCTCTATCTATCTGTCTTTCTGTATGTCTGTCTGTCTTTCTGTCTCTCTTTCTGACTTTTTTTCTGTCTTTAATTTTGTCTATCTGTTTTTTGTCTCTCTTTCTGTCTGTCAATCGGAATGTCTTTCTGTTTATCTGTCTTTCTTTCTATCTGTCAAACGGACTGTCTATCTGTCAATCGGACTGGATATCTGTATGTCTGTTACAATTTTATTGCAATGTGGTATAGGGGTAGCTCACCTAAGACTTGAGTGGCGGAGGTGTCCGCGTTGTCCACCCTCACGGCCACGTGCTGCACCAGCTCCTGCACGAACAGGCCCTCGGCCGACGACACGCCCGACAGCTCCGCGTCGCGGCTGAAGATGCTGCTCACGCCGAACTGCAATTGCACGAGATTCTAGTGTAGTGTTAAATAACATATCCTTGAATACGTCACAACTGTTTAATTGAAGTTTCAATATTCCATCTATCTGTGGTTTTTAGCTCCATACAAAATACGACAAAATTCGATCTCTAGTAAACAAAGCAGAGATAGATGGGTTGAAACTGGACATCATTAAACCAATCAGCAGGCGGAGCACGGCCTGCCAAGAAATTTGTGATAAAACTCAGTCATACGTATCCCTTGACGTCAAGAAATTTCTATCACGTCAGTCACACTAAGGCTGCGGTCCGAAAATCTATGAAAGTTGCTATCAGCCTCTTTAGCGCGCTCAAACGCGTCCCGAAATGTCAGCGCGCTAACGTTTGCCGGCATGGAGAGCCACATGATGTCATCGATTACGTCATATCGAACTTACGGCGCTAATGCTCTTGAGTGAAATCACTGTAAGCGAACTCAGTGCGTCAGTCTGACGTTTGATAATTGTGTTTTCCGTTCAAATTGAATGTAACTTGTTCTGGATGAGCAGCGGGGAAACAATGTTGTAATTAAAAAACAACAGAACAAAAGTACTGAGAAGCAATCGAAATTCGAAAGCAAAATGGTTTGACAAATTGATACGCTTAAACCCCGGACCAAAATCGTAAGCATGCTGATAGCGCTGTTAGCACTTTTAATGTGCTTTGTAATTATAATCGTTAGCACTGTGAGCGCTGTTATCTGTTTCGGACCACAGCCTAAATACGCGCCGCCGTGCTACTCTCAGATAATGTCACTAATTGTCAGATAATGCGTGACTCAAGTCCAGTCTTGGCAGCCCGTACTCCCTGCTGAGGGAGACTGTATCAGAATCGTCTGCGTGGGTTTGTCTTTCTGTACCAATCTCCGCCACCAAACAGCGGTTTTTTCTTGCATTACTATGTTCCGGTTTGAAGGTAAAACAGGCAGTGAAAAACTGGGTACTGTGACAGGATATCTTATGTCACCAATTAGCGTCCTTGTAGGCGTTGTAGGACTGCAAATCTTACAGGAACCACTTATGCTATAGGCGACTGTAGCCGTTATCCGGATCGGGAGTTAGAAACAACCGCATCATTATGAAGTCGGATTTATTACTAGTCGTTATTAAGAAGGTGGGCAGCCCGCTTGTTTGCCAACTTTGTTATTGATTAAGATATCGTCAAAAATGTCTAATGTCATCAAAAATTAAAAATGGCTATCGAATTAAATAGGCAAGATACTGGATTTGCATGTTCTTTATTCGTTTCAATATCTTTTCTATTTGTTGATTTGTTTACTGGGAATATTATTTTGTAATCTTAGCCAATCTTACCAGAGACTAGCCATCTGCACAGGAGATATTATAGTGCGCAAACGACTGCGCAAACGCAAGTGCACCCTCTGTTCCTTCACTCGCCTAGTCCGATGGGACGGTTAGCCGACACGACCGGGGCGAGATCAGGCGCAGGACCCACTGTTTAACGTGTCTTCCGAAGGACGGAGGAGCTCGAGATGTTTCGTATTTCGGTCACCCATAACAGGACTGCCCAAGTAATAGTTCGCTGAGCGCACGCGCCAACGCACCACCAAGCTCCTCATTGCTCATGCTCAGCTTATTTTGTAAGTGGCTAACGTCAATTAAATATCGCTAGTCACCAAAATATCCCACATAGAATTTTAAAACCGGGCGTTAGTTCTATATAAAATACCATAAATTAAGTGACTATCGAAGTCAGCAGTCTGAGAAGTGTCTGTCCGCACAGCGCATACCTTAGCGAGTGCGGCCACCGGCTTGGTAGTAGTCTCGATGTAGAAGGTGGGCACGCTGAGCTGGAGAGATTCGCCCTGCAAACTAGTGGAGAGGTCGCGCAGCGGCGCGGCGGGCAGATCCGCCGCTAGTCGCGCCAGGCCGTCGCGAGAACGAGGCACCAACAAAACCAGGGCGTAGCGACCTCCCTGTGACGGAAATACGGTTTTCGAATTAAATTAACATTCACATGGTGTCGTAATCAGTTTTCTTGGACATTAACACGTGGACATCATTCACTTACGTGCAATGAAATCGACGCATCTCATAGGTTTCGATCCGGAAATATCGGTGTGTAAAAAGTTAGAAACCTAACGATGATCTCCTAGATAGTCCTAAAATTTGGCATCGACTTCAATATATAGAAGTGTGATGTTGTCTGTACATATTCTTACATAATTTTTAACTTTTCAGTGTTTTTGAAGTCGGTTTTTATTTTTTGTAAAATATTTTTTATTTTTATCTTTTTAGTGAATTTAATACCCCCTCACCTTGCTGACCTGACCTTGGACCTGAATTTAATAACAGGTCAAGTTCAAAAGTTAAGGATCCTTCCACCATCAGCTCGGTTCATGACTACCAGACCCAAATACGTGAATAACTTCCGAAAAAACATGAAACACGTTCGACGTCCCTTTCAAATTTAAGGGTTTCCCTCAATTTTCATAGAATTCCATTATTATATCCTGACTTTGGTAACCTTGAGACCACCCCAGGAGTATACTCTATGGAATTCAAAAAGAATTTTGAAAATCGGTCCACAATTGGCAGAGTAATCGCGTAACATACACACGAAACACGTTTAACACACCTAAAAATTTAAGGGCTTTCCTCAATTTTTATGGGATCCCATTATCAAACCCTGACATTGGCTCTATCTTTTCGGCGTAATCGCGTAACATACAAAAAAAACACGCATCGAATTGAGAACCTCCTCCTTTTTTGAAGTCGGTCAAAAACTGTAAAATAATACCTTTGAAAGTATATTTCTTAAGCTTTATTATTACATATTACAAACTCTAAACATGGATAAAAGAAGTGTTGCTGGAAATAAAATAATTTCTTCGGAAAACTCTGTTTCTCATTTATACGTTATACGCAATCTCTGTGACTGTGCATAGTGTTTAAAGTTAATAGTACGGGTGTTTAGTGCAATCACTTTTAATTTTTTGATACAAGTATGAAACTTGGCACAGTTGTTCCTTGAGTCAAAATAAGCCGATTAAGATCGGTAGCCCTCGGGACCCCCCCTTCTGGCACCGGAGGGGGGGTTGAAAGTAGCGCTCCGCCCGGCTTCATTGCGAAAATTATAACTGTCCATGTTAAGCTAATAAGACAAGTGTGGTATCATTTTCGTATAAATCAATAACGTAGTTATTGATTCATTTATATGATATAAAAAAATTGCAATTTCTTGAGTAATTTATGAAAAAATACACAATATTCGAAATTTTCTACCAACTACTTTTTTAAATTAAGTCGCCGTAATTAATACATCGGTGTATTTATTGTCAAACAAAAAATATGGTGATAAAGCCCATTTAATGCTGATTTGAGAAAATATAACTATTAAATACCTTTACTATCAAAAAATGCCGAAAAAAAAAATTGTGAACTTCGCGCGCTGTCAATTTGTTTTACCGGCAACATCAGAAAAGCGCATTCGGGAGTTTATTTCTCTGTAACTTAAACGCTTTGTTTGTCGAATAGATTTGTCTTAAATAATGGAATGACATAGTGTATAAAATTTAATTGTAATGTCAATGTGAAAAAATTGAGGAGGAATAAAAAAATATTTTTTATAAAAATACGAATATCAAATGAAAGCTTCCAAATATTATTATATTTGTGACTTTGCATTTTCTTTAAAATTGCCACATAAATAGAAAAATGGGTGTATTGAAAACACGGGTTCGATTCCTACCCGAAATAAAGTTTTTCCTTGTATTCATTTATAAATTTTTCACATTCCAAGGAGGGAGTTTTCAAAAATGTTTAAACACGTGCTCAATCATTTCTGCTTATTAGCATACATACATTTCATGCTGCTAGCTTCAAAAATAACGGACTTCCAGACTAGCCTATATACGTACTCTTAACAACTTAGGGATAAAGTTTGCACAAACGCTGATACAGCCGTTTACTCATTTTAGTCCAAAAATAAAATTTCATCTTTGTACCTTTAAAAATAACGGGGAAAAGTCTCCGCGAGACTTCTCGCCGAGGAATTGCGCGAGAATCGAGAAGGTCTCCACACTCTAGCGATCTTCTCATTTACATCTCGGTCGTTACCCGGAATGGACGACAGTTCTTCTGCCTAGGTTGTGTGAGCGTTAGCACATTATAAGCTCGTTAACCCAAAATTAAAAACAATATTAAGAAAATAAAGACCTAGACGATGGTGGTTTTTACAATGTACTTTTTATAGAAAAAGCGGCATGAGATCTATGACCTAGTTGATACTTGTATTCGTCGGTGTTATTGTTAACTTACTCGTATTCTAATCTTTCCTACAATGATAAATTACAAACTTCTGTAATATTTTAATGGTCTCCGTTATTGCCCCATTTTGCACTAGTTGGATGTCTTTTGATGCCTCGATCGCACTTTATTACCCCTTCCGTTAAATCGGTATAATCTTGCCAGTATTTACAAGATGCGATAATGAAAGGGGGTAATAAAAATGGGTTCGAAGCAAAGAACGTATTTAGTCAGGTAACAAAAGACAAAAATGGGTAAATAATGAAAGCCTTTAAAATGATGTATAACAAAGTTTGCTCTAATAATGATGATAGTTAAAAGTAGTACCGTGTCTCCTGCTCGTGTTTTGTGTAGAAAAACATAGTATTTTCGTATTTAACTTGTGGATATATTCGAAAATCCCCAACAAACTTTCAAAGATTATCTGTGGTTTTGTTAATGTTTCGATGTTATTCAATAACGTAGGAGCAGAAGACACGGCTTATGACAAATGAATACAAGTATCAACAAGATTAAGGTAATATAATAATATTTATTTTGTTTTAGATATGTTGAGATTCGAGCGTTGCTAAATGTAAATTGTTCTGTTCTTTAGATTTAGTCCCTGCATAACGTTTAATGAAGATTTTGTTTACTAAGAAAGATCGGCAACTGGAGAATTCACCTCCAACGGACGGAATCAACTCTAAATCAGCATACATTACGATAAATTTACCGAGGGCTGCATATTGGGCCTAGACGTTGGTGCTTCTACAAAACTGCCGAGCCCTCTGCTTGAGGGTGGAAACGTGGAGTATACTATTGGATACCACATGGGTCTATTATCCCTGCTGTGGACAGCATCTTCGTGAAACTGAAAAGACATGAATGCAACGCGGAGTGCAAAACTCGATAAAATGTACTGAGCTATGTCTCAGCAAACAGTTTTGACCCATATAACATGACTCAAATAGTACTTGTAAAATCATACCTTCTATCTGCTTATATTTTCAAGTTAAACAAAGCATAAAAACGAGTAATTATTAAATAAACAAGACCATATCCTATCCATTATAATTTTAGACTTGCCCTAAATATCTTTCCTTCCCAATAAAGACTGGTTGTTTTCTTTCCAGTTTTTTTATTTTTTTAGCTATACTTTTATAAAGTTTCTGTCTCAAATAGTAAGATAAAATTATTACACTATATATCATTATATTTATTTGATATTAGCTATGTAATAGCTCTAATTTGAGAGTACCCATATTGTTATAATAATAATAACTAAAAAAATATTCCCCTCTATTTTTATTACACTGACGTCACACTCAAATTTTGCATACTATGTCACTCCTTCATTTAAGACAAATCTAATGACACCTTAAATGTTGAAATTCGACAAACAAAGCCTTCAGGGAAACAAACTCCAGAACGCGCTTTTCGAATGTTGCCGGCAAAATAAATTGACGGCGCGCGAAGTTCACAATTTTTTTTTCGCCATTTATTGTTAGCAAAGGTATTTAATAGTTATATTTTCTTAAATCAGCATTAAATGGGCTTTATCACCATATTTTTTGTTTGAAAATAAATACACCGATGTATAAATTACGGCGACATAATTTATAAAAGTTGATAGAAAATTTCGAATATTGTATATTTTTTCAGAAACTCCTCAAGAAATTGCAATTTTTATATCATAAATGAATTCTACGTTATTGATTTATACGAAAATGATACCACACTTGTCCTATTAGCTTAACATGGTCAGTTATAATTTCCCCCCCCCCCCCCTCCGGTGCCAGAAGGGGGGGTCCCAAGGGCTACCGATATTAATCCGCTTATTTTGACTCAAGGAACAACTGTGCCAAATTTCATACTTGTGTCAAAAAATTAAAAGTTCGGAAATTTTTTGTCTCTAAACGCCCGTACTATAACTGATTCAATTCAAAGATTGATTATTCCTACACATTTATTGACGACGAATTGAGCTGATTTTCCCAAAAAAATTGTTTTTTTTTTAATTTAGTTTTCAGTTTGTAATATCAATAAACCCAAATCTGACACAGTAGAAACTGCACTAGACTCTTGTTTAACAAACAGGGTTAAATGATATTATTTATTTATGTTAGATTTTGATTTGTCGAGCTCTGAACCAAAGCGTACAGGTTGGTCGATTTCATTGCACGTGGACGTCACACACAATTACAGCTCATTATACGTCCTCACCGAAGGGTTGATCGTTCTTCACATCTTATGTCAGTTAGCAACGTACTTTGGCGTCCTTGCAAGGGTAGCAAGACGTTAACATGTCTCACAGAAACCACACTTAAAGACTTACCATCAGGCGGGCAGCCACTTGCATGCCATCTTTGTTTTACGAAAGAAAAATAAGATGTTGTCAAACATTTCAAATGTCATCAAAAATTAGAAATGGCTGCCATAGATAGGTATTTTAAATTATAATTAAGATACTCGATATGTTCTTTTCTCGGTTCACATTTTAAATACACTCCCTCTTCTAGACCTTTTTCCAAAGAATCTTTTGCAGACTCAAACGTAGGATAAGGAAATTTTTGACTTCGATTTTCTGTCCTTTGCTAACAGGGCTAACAGTTATCTAGCCAATTTACTAGTGGAAGATTTTTATAATAACACTTCTTAGGCACTCTATGTGGCCAAATAATTATTTTACTTGATAAGTGCCGTGCTGCAGACAAAAAGTGAAACTATCACTGAAACCTCCTATACTCTGTTTTTCCTTATTATGTAAGTACTCCGAAATGGAGTAAGAATTTAATTGGTGATGTGCAGTATTGAGTTGCCTGCTTTACAAAGAAATCGCCCCTTAATTCCCAAGATGGCTCCTTCAACAAGGGTTCTAAGCCCAATAGTCTTGTATCGTATACAAGATTTATGTGAAATCGCTCATTTAAGTTTAACAAAGCTTAATTTAGGAGTAAATCAAAAGAAAATGTGATAAAAGTTATTGCATATAAGAGATGCTTAGTACGCATTACAACAACAATAAAGAGTATTGTTAAAATTCCTTGCCTGTCATTTCACTGCGTTCAAAGTCAACGAAAAGGCAGTCGAGACGCTAGCTTACAATACAGACAGTAGTCTATTAAGTTTTTTGTGAGAGACTGGTACCTAAGTAGATTTCAAAGAAACCTGTGATACACGTCACCAGGACCCCTCTTGACGCTTATTCTTGAAAATATTGACATTGAACAGAAAGTGCTCATTTGACGACTATACTACAAAACTAATACACACAGATACTGTAGCAACAACATTTATACATACTTTGTGTAATATGGAAAAATGTAAATAAATAGTGAATATCATGAGGACTATGTGTGTGTGAATGGGTGAATGTGTGAGTAATGTGAATGAGTGAGACAACGTATGTAAGTTGTTATTAAAATACTCACATTGTAAGGAATTTGAATAGCTTCGCTGTCTAAACCCGGTAGGAAGCCAGTTTTAAAGACTCCCGTGGTCTTCATCATAGGCACCTGCTTCTTTTCTGTGTTAGACTTGTAAAAGACACCGGGCTCGACAACGTCGAAAGGTTTCTTCCAGGATCCACGGAAGTAGAGTCCATTGAAAATGATCATCAGGGAATTGGTTGGTGCTAGAAATGTAATATTTGTTACAAACAAAATTAGGTACTTGTGTTACGCTTTTGTCCTAAAGATCGAAGCTATTCACTCGAAAGAAACATTCTTTAGTTTACAAAAACAACATACATTCGTTTTAAATGTTTAAGTTCGTTCAAATATCGTATTAACTTACTTTTACTAGATTTCTTTCCAACACTGTTCACCGAGATGCTCGAAGTAATATCATGTTTGTCTTGCAATACTTTCAGACTTCTAGCATGATTTCTGGCTTCAACAGCAACCATCGTCTCTTCATCATCTCCAGACTCTTCCGACTTAGGATAAGTCTTAACAAGCTTTATCTTTTCCTTTATATTCTTTGCAGGCTTGTATTCGATTGGTGATATATTAACTTTCTCTGGTTTATCTTCAACAGCGAAAGATATAAGTTTCTCATCAGTTTCTTTTGGGGGTAATAGTTCAGGTATATCGTCGATTTTGTCGTCAAGTTTCTTGTCCGGTAAATCAACAATAAACTCACTGTGCTCATCATTATGTACAGGCTTATTAAAGTGCTGATCAGGATTATATCTTTCTACAGATCGAACCTCAGTCAAATAGTAGTCTTCCAGAACTTTCTTGTAGTCTTCGTTGATAGTATAATTTTTGTAAATATAGAAGTAGTTTTTCAATTCTGGCTGATTATATTTATACTCGTGGGTGTTCTTCAGTCGTTCCATGATAAAGCGGTACGTTTTCCTTGTTAACTGCTGGTCGTCGGGAAGGTGGAGAGCGGACACTAGTTGTTCCCTGGTTTCTCCAGTGGCACCTTCTGCTAGTATCGCCAGAATAGCCGAGTATCCCAGAGGTGAGAATGCTATATTTTTTTCATCGTCGATATAACCCTGGAACGGAAAATGCGTATCGGTTAAATTCTAGAGAAATATTTTCCCCCAATTTATGTATGTGTTTTAACTTTATAAAATCGTATTCGTATTGCAATCGGTTAGAAAGCAACACCTGGCAACGTATATGAAAGTTCTGGCGCGAAGCCAGTTTTTGCATGTTGAGAAACTTTCTACGAGCATTTCGATTACTTAACCAATTTTCACCCATAATCATCATGTCATCCTTCATGTCAACCACTGCTAGAGATTGGCGACTTGGACAATGACTGACCACACTGGCCCAGTGCGGGTTTGCAAGCAAAATTTTCACTAAACATTTGTTCAATTATTCAATCTGTACTTTCGTTTTACATTGAGTGTAGATATTATAAATGAAAAAGGACCATATCATTCCGTATGAATGCTGTATTTTAGTTATCAGTATTTGTAAGCAAGTTAAGGTAGTAAATTGAATTAATCTTTCAAGTACAAATGGCTGTTCATGGTTGAATATAAGCAATTGATCACCTGAAAAATAGCAGTAGTTAGTTCATTGGTGGCTTCACCCAGAAAGCTGGTCTCGGTCGGCTGCTGCGACCTCGCCCGCCGTACCCATCTCGCGTCGCTCAAGCCCACCACACACAGCACTGTAATGTAAAAATAAAACCTCTAATCATTATTGTATTCTCGTTATGAGCAAGTGTCTCAGAATGTACCTCCTCGTCGAAGGAACCCACGGTGAAACAATGTTCTTTTTAGTATACCTAAGTATTTTAACAAAGCTGGTGTGGACAAGCAGACCTGTAGGGCTACTTTTGAACCATTTCCGATGGATCGTCATTGGGATTGTGATTTTTCATACGCTTGAGTAACAACACTAGCGCTAAATTGGATCCGCATTTTGAGAAAATTTAATAATACTGAGTTTGGTTCACCCAAAATACGCACAATAATAAGCGTACGAAAAATCACAATCTCAATGCCGATCGATCGGATTCGATTCAAGAGTAACCATACTGATGGTGTGTCTAGCCGGCTACAGTCTTCTATAGTACATAAGATTCGCAATACAACTAGTGTTGCCCGAAATCGGTCTTGGCCGTGCAGTCTTGCGAGACTCTTGCTGCAAAACCGAGTCCTAGACCAACACGAAGCCTGACCCATGCAATATTTGAGCAACACTTGCTCCAATTTGTGTAAGGCTTTATTGAGTGCTGACTGAGGTATCAACATAAAACCCAAACTACTGGTGCTAGAAGCATAACATAACATAACACTAAGGAAGGATTTTACAAAATTCCCACAGGATGTTGAGAATATCACATCCAGAAAATATAAGCAAAACGTGGTTCCCGGGTACAGCTAGTATACTTATTTAATACTATAGTTTTTAAATAGGTAAAATCGTTTTACTTGTTTAGTTAAAAGCTATGTGTAGCACCCTACAAGGGGGTGGGTTTATAATCTACTAGCTTTTGCCCGCGGCTTCGCTCGCGTCAAATTCGGGGTAAGGCAACCACCTTCCAACAGCACTTTGAACTATACTAATTATAGATGCAGAATTATTCCTGATAACTACTCCTCTCGTCTCGCCGCGCCGCCCGCGCTCGCCTATGTACCCGATTGACTACGATCGAGATGGCATACCTAAAATGAAAAAATATATAGAACCCTTATATGGGTGATGATATTTCACGTCTGCCACGTTAGATTTTAAAATTGTTGCTGTTTTTGTAATCGGCGACTCGATAAACCACAAAAAGAATACCCATGTTCATTTTCAGACTTTCTCATCCCATTTCCCTTTTTTAGGGGTTGCATTCTGTAAAAACTTAAAACACGTGTTTACTCATTTATTGATAACAATACTCCTGTGAAATTTCGAATAAAATAGTCTGATTTTGTTTCCTCATACAAATGTTGGACCTCCGTTTCAAATCCTTAGAGGGTGGTTTTTGAAAAATCCATTCTTAGTGCTCATAGCCCTTAGACCTCATAAGAAACCTACTTGTTTAATTTTGCATCTTTAAACCCGAAGGTTTGGGCTGTACGTTGATATGTGACTCAGTTTCTTCTTTTCCATATTAAGAAGAAGATAGAAAACGATGATGGTAGTTCACAACCGCCAGGTTGGATTTAGAAATCGTTATTGTTTTTGTAACCAGCGACCCGATAAACCATACAAATGATACCCATATTAATTTTCAGCCTTCGACACCCCATATCCCCCATTTAAGAGGGTGAATTCTGAAAAAAAAACCTAAAACAAGTGTTGACTCATCTGTGAAGCTTCGAATAAAATAGTCCAACTAATCTTGTTCCCCCATATAAAATTTGGAGCCCATTTCAACCCCTTAGGGCGTGAATTTTGGAAAATCCTTTCTTAGTACATCTCATAAGGAACCTACGTGCCAAATTTTAAATCTCTAGACCCGGTGGTTTAGGCTGTGCGTTGATATGTCAGTCAGAAGATAATAAGTAATATGTAGACGAGACCTATATTTAATAAATCATTTTTCATCCCGAGCCCTATTAGTAGAGAAATTTAGAGATTTTACAAATATCTTCCAAGTATGCTTTGGAGCTTAAAAAATAACGAAATTTTGGATCCCAGCTGTGATACCCAAGAGATAAGTCGGAGGAATCTAATGTACTTATGAAAACGGGGAAGTGTGAGTTTAATAAAAAAAATCATATATTTTTCCTTCTGGCACTGGCTGCATTGCATTTTTAACCGACTTCAGAATGGAGGGGGCTGTCAATTCAGTTATGTTCGCTACTGTGGAACTTCGTTGATTGAGAGCCGATTTCTGTGATATCGCGGGGATGGCCCCATTTAGATACTGGCGGTCCGGTGCTTTTTGAAAGAATCGACTGGAACAGAAGTAAGGGTGTTTGCCTTGGTTTTTTAGTGTGTCGTTTATATAGATAGTCTAATTTTGTACAAATTTTAGACCTCCGTTTCAACCCCGTAGAGGGTGGTTTTTGAAAAATCCATTCTTTTTGCACTTGCATAAATCTCCAGCCTAAATCCAACATTTGGAAATCCTAACTTCAAAACTGACGGACTTTCATACAAACTTTCATCCCCATTTTACCCCCTCAGGGGTGGAATTTCCAAAAATTCTTTCTTAGTGCAACCCTACACCTCACGAGGAACCTACGTGCCAAATTTGCAATCTCTGGGCCAAGTGGTTTGGGCTGTGCGTTAATATTATCAATTTTCACACTTTGACACCCCATAGCCCCCTTTTAGGGGTTGAAATTTGGAAAATCCTGAAACAGGTGTTAACTTATTTATCGATTGAAATACTCATGTGAAGTTTCGATTAAAATAGAGCAACTACTCGTAATCTGGTTTTCCCATACAAACTTTGGAGCCCTTATTCAACTCTTTAGAGGGTGAATTTTAAAAAATCCTTTCTTAGTGCACCCCTTCACCTCATAAGGAACCTACGTGCCAAATTTGGAATTTCTAGGCCCAGTGGTTTGGGCTGTGCATTGATATTATCAATTTTCACACTTTGACACCCCATATCCCCCTTTTAGGGGTTGAAATTTGGAAAATCCTGAAACAGGTGTTAACTTATTTATCGATTGGAGTACTCATGCGAAGTTTCGATTAAAATAGAGCAAGTAATCTGGTTTCCCCATACAAACTTTGGAGCCCTTTTTCAACCCTTTAGAGGGTGAATTTAAAAAAATCCTTTCTTAGTGCACCCCTTCACCTCATAAGGAACCTACGTGCCAAATTTGGAATCTCTAGGCAGATATGTCAGTCAGTCAGTCAGCCAGCCAGTCAGTCAGTCAGTCAGTCAGTCAGCCAGCCACTCAGTCAGTCAGTCAGTTTCTTCTTTTATATATATAGATTTATCTGTTGTTGTCTGTTTGTCACAGTAGGTACTCCGTAATTTTACTATTTCAGTTTCATCCTGCCAACTGACACACAGCGATGTAAGCACTACTGCTTTCCGGCAAAAGTAGATAAGATACAGGAGTCAGGTACGCAGTTTCCCTCTGGTTTTGTTGAGATCTTGAGCGCAAGTGAAGACGGCGAGTGCTATGAGACACGTTACCAAAAAGCTGGTTCCTCTAACAAACCATAGCTTCACCGAATCTAAACTGCTACATTCGATCAATAGCAGTGTATATTCAAGTGTTCCATGACGATATTATGTTGTGCCCGTACCCAGCAATGGGACGCATATGGGTTACAGTGTATGTGTTTCTATTTATCTCTCCCTCTCTGTATGTGTGCGTGTGAGAGAGAGAGAAAAGATGCAAAACTCAAAACAATTGTACAATATTTTTAGTAGTTGTCTGCAAGTTTCCAAGATGAAGAAAGCGCGAGACTCGATTGCATATTGGGCCTTATCATCGCTTATTAGGTCAAGGTTCAGATCTTCCCGATCGTTAAAAATCCCTACATGATGACAAAAAAGCTTCTTGTATGAGTAAAAAGTAAGCACAAACAGAATACGTTATACATCTGCATATTTTTTCAATACAACTTCGCAAAATAACATGTCAATTAACATAAATATACCAGATATCGTTTTACGGGTCTTCTCTCAAATTAAAATACAGTAACCCGTATGTTTTACATATAGCACAATTATAAAGGCAGTTTATGGTCATATGGCTGGCGCCGTCTATAGATTATACAAAATAAAAAGCGAACCGGTTCAAGGAATATATTGTTAAAGCAACTTTTGTCACCTTAGTATTGCCATAAGTAGTAAAAGATATGAACTATTATAACTTTGAGAACTAGTTATTGGTGATGACTAGTTAGGTATAGTCATCACCAATAAATATTTCACACGAGACACTCACTGACTCATCATCGCTATGTTATGAAATTTGATCTCTTACGACCTGATTTGGCTGTGCAAAGTTTTGTGTGAAAAATAAAATTTGGAACGGAAATATCCACTGGAAACTTCGTAAACATAGTCTTACCGACAAATTAAATTGTGTTCTATTAAAGACTTCTTCATTTAATAATTATCTTAATGTGATTTATTTTTGTGATAACTTTCTTGACGTTCATTTCATTTCAGTTAACTCAATAAAAAGTCATGTGTTCTAAACAAACATTCAAAATCGATATAAGTATTTTGGTATAAAAAGACTAATGCGATACCATCCAAACAATTTTACACCAATGACATTATAATGCATATCATTCAATTTTATCAACATCTTTCATTGGAACGAGTATATAATTTTATAGCAGGTACTATACTCATACTTAGACGTTAAGTTGACGGTACTCTGTTTGCATATTAAATCTAAGATCTAGCAGGTGCACGATGCATCGGTAAATTAATTAACATCTCGATTAACTTTCCCAGTATCGATTAGACAAGTTCTCATATCGAGTGCAAGTAGGTCGTGACCATAGCGGTTTCCGTACATTCATGTAACTGTACATCGCCAGGATATCAGCTGTTTGCTATGACGCGAAGTTGTACTCGTAGACAAGTAAAGATGCTCGTCTTGAATGCAGTTAGAATTTTAATTCAATTTCGAAAAACTTGCTGTAAAATGTTTTTTATTTTCAAAACAACTTTTTGTAATATTCTAACGCCATTTTTGGTAGGAATAACCTTTTCGGTTGTGCGGTAGAATTCGGGACTTTGCAGCCTGCCTTCCATGAACGCCCTAGGTGTGGCCAGCGCGCAAGGGTGACTCCTCAAGAGCACGATTATAAGCCCTCCGTCTGAATACTACCCCATGCTCAGCGGTAATTCCCCACAGGCGTTAAGTCAAGACCCGTAGCTACCCGGACTGTCCCGGAGTGGTACAGCGAATTGGGATTGCCACTGGATCGCCCTGACTATGGACAAGATGGATATTGAGGTTGGTTTAGTGGGTATTTCCCGAATTTGCAGGGAGAGTCCCGCGCACGTCGACTGTCGATTATAGCTACCGGCAGGTACGGAGCGGAACAGCATTTCACCTCGTAAAAAAACGAATAATCAATTACGATACCAAGAGCCTGCTTGGCTATCACGTAGGACTACATTACGCACGTAGTAGGCCATTTGGTATAGAGAAAACCCAAGTCCCTGAACATTCCTCCCTGGAATGAGCAGAGCGGACCCCTTACACAAAAGCCACAAGCAAATTTTTTCCGCATCATCATCATCATCATTTATATGTAAAACATAGGTTACATAGTAAGCGATGACATTAGCTGCGGAAAAATTTACGTGCGCCTGTCACAGGCAGGCCTTATCTTGTTAGAACTACACGAACAAAAACAAAATACAGGATTTACATGGGTCAGTATGGATGGGCAAGTCTGAAACTATCAACAAACTTTCTGATTTATGTGGGAACCATGTCATCCAATTGAGTATTAGTAATGAATGCAGCTAACTGTTCACCGTTTGTAAAACGCAATTTTACGAACTACACAGCAAAAACACAAAAAATCACCTGGATAAAATTTTGAGTTCCCGCCAATGTTATTATTATTTTTATGTTGCTATTCGACCAATCAAATCAACATATTTTTCTATTTTCAAAAGAGGTTCAACACGTCCTGTATCTACTTCTTTAAAACCGAGTTAAAAGGGGAGAGTTTTAATTCGCCTCTATGTTTCATTTTGTGCGATTTCTTGCATTTTGTTCATTTTAGATAGCATATTTCATAGTAATATTAACAGCTTATGACCTATACAATACAAAGAAATAATTTTATTTTTTCCTTCCATATACCGAATTCTCTTCCAGAACTAATAACACGTTTTATTCTAATCTATGACTGCCATTTTTCTTTTCACTAAAATCAATGACACGGTTCCTAAGAACAGATCTTTGAACAGATCTTTGTATGTCTCTAAGTGGCCCTCCCTATATTGCCATTAATAACCTAACCTACCGCTAATGTTAGCATTCCCAGTCATTTTAATTCGTACAACTTTAAGAGGATTATGAAGCTGTTGATTTTCTTTATACTATTTGGAAATGTTGTAGATATAATGAAGATCTATATTTGTACGTTTTGATTTTGAAGTAATATTGCTCAGAATATAAATTATTAGCATCTAAATATCCATATTTTAGACTTAAAAACTACCTCGAGCATTTTTATCTTTTTTGACTAAGTTATACTGAATTACAAAAAAGCAAAACGTACAAACATAGATTAAGATATATTGAATCTATTGAGACCAAAAGTGTCTAATTTCGTAAAGGTTTAGGGGGGTAAAACAGTTATCGCCCGAAACAATATTTCAATAAGAAATGTAGGAACTTGCCTCGGACTTTCAACTCTAAGCGGTGTGCAATAAACTGCATTTTTGAAAGTGAATACTCGAGCCATGTCTTGGCACTTTACAGAGCTGCATTACTGCCCGCGCCCTTTACAAGATTGCAGCATATCTGTATAAGCACTTCGCCAAGCCAAGACGCCGCATCTTGAACTTTGCCGAGGTTATGAGCCGGAAAATAGTGCGAGGCATAGCGATTATCTGATGTCACACATCGTCGCGGCATTGGGCCGAGCAAACATTGGCTTTTAAGATATTGGTTTCGCAGATATGTTTCCAACTGGTAAGAACGTTCAACCAAAACTTCATCTTTAGAATGGATTATACCATAATAAAAAGTATTGTATGTTTTGGTTTAGTCATAACATTAGGATTAGGTACAAAGATTGCGACGCTTGTCTATACAAATAAATAAAATTGAAGTATCTGTTTGTAATGTCAAAATAACAATTTTTATTCAATGGGTATGAATGTTTATCGGGTTCCAATAACAGAATCACAATTTAAAAAATGTTTGTCCGTCTGTCTGTCTGTCTGTTTGTTCCCGCTAATCTCCGGAACGGCTGGACCGATTTTGACGGGACTTTCACTAATAGATAGCTAATATAAATATATAAGGTATACTTTTTATTAACTTCAAAGTTACTATTTCACGCGGACGCAGTCGCGGGCACAGCTAGTATTGAATAATAGATAGCTAATTATATAAGGTATACGTTTTATTCCGTACTTTTTTTTCGGCGGGAAATGCGTAACCGCACCGTACCCGCTGTAGGCTAGACGGCAAGCGTGTGTGGGGCTCTCCCGGCAGAGTGTCAGGCCTACCCACTAAAACCTCCCGGTGTTCTCCCTGCCCTAATGGGCGCGCATGGTAAGGTCTACACTGCAACACCACTACACACACCAACTGGTCAGGCTTTCGCCAATGAATAATCCATGGCATGGGAGTTGCATGTTTTAATATTGTTTTACCAATTAGCATAATAAAAATATTTTAAAAAACAATTATTAAACTTAGTGAATATGCATTTTGATAGTTTGTAATATTTTGAGAAAGCTTTGCGAACAGCATGATTTTGTATTCTAAATTCAACATAGCACGGAGATAATTCCTACTCATCATCATCACAGCTCAAACATGTCCCCACCGAAGGGCTCGAGCCTACCTTATCCTTAAGATAGGGTGTTTACACCTTAGTCAACCACGCTGGCCCAGTACGGCTTGGTCGACTTCACATACACCTTTGATTTTCTTCGCAGATATATGCAGGTTGCCTTACGATGTTTTCCTTCACCGTAGGAGAGTTGGATAAATGCACTCGTAGGTATATAAAATTCGAAAAACGAAAAACACATTGGTACACTACAGGATCGAACCCCGGACCTCTGGATTAGAAGGATGCCGAGTCCACAGCGCCACCGATTCCCCTTCCTAGTGCAGCCCACCTTCCATGACCGCCCTGGGTGTTGTGGCATGCACGCATTACCCCCATACCCAGGGTAATCCCCCACGGGTGTTATGGCCCGCCCCTAAATGCTGTCTCGGGGTGTCCGGCAAATTGAGGTTGCCCAGACCACAGATCGCCCTGACAATGGACAAGGTGGACATCGAGGTTGGTTTAGTGGGTACGCTCCACACTCAGTAAGGGGAGTCCCACACACGCCTGCCGACTAGCCATCTTCAGGTACGGTGCGCAACTGCATTCCACCTCGATAAACAAGGCCTTTATTCTCGTCTATGGTGAGACCCGTGCCGAACAATGGGGCTTATTTGGATTGAAGTGACGGCAAAATCTTGCAAATACTAAATCAATCCCCAATTCACACACGTTACCTTCTTTATTGTACTTTCTTTACCTGATCCGGATTTCTGATACATAAGATTCATGTTACGAAAGTTGATGAAAATTAGACACAAAATTGATTAGAAAAATAGCTATATTTCGATTACTCTTTTTGGACGACAATATTTCAATTTACTCTATTATTTTATGTATTTTATTTTTGTCAAATCCTATTTACATTCCTTACGATTACATTGTAATCATTGTCAAATACTCTTTTCATGTCGAAAATAGACTTTCTTAAAATATCTCTACACTGAATTATACATTCAGTCACCAGTGATTTAAGCTTTTTAGCATTATTAGTCATACAAATAAAAATGAGTTATACTACATTTATTCAACCATTACAATACACCATTATACTAGGTATATACTTTGTATAAAACGAGAATAAAGTTTCAAATTTTTAACATTATAAGTACGAAATCATTGTCTATAGGTACAATCATTATCGCGAGCATTATTCATCTCATCTAAACATTATTTTTAGTGATCTCGTGATTCCTAGCTCTCTGTAGTTCAGTTAATACCTAAATACCAGCAACAACTGCGAAGCTAATAATTGCCTCAGGCGTATAGTATACGCTCTGTTACGCGGGAGCGGAGTCACGCGCAGCGCAGGCGCTCCGTGACTGAGCAATCATTCGTAAAATAACGGTTCTCGTAGTACTACCGTACTACTTATTTTATCTGCGATTAATGCGAATGCCAATGCGTTTATATAGATTTCTTGAAACTAGGCTGACTTAACTTCAATATCTGTCATCCCCAACCTAATTTATTTTACGACAAGACAAATGTTTTTTTTTTGCAAAATTTATCTAGTCTGATTTTAGTAATGAGATGTCTAGGTTCAAACGCGAGATTTTATGGGCGGCCATAAATACTTTTAGAAGGAGTTTTTAAATTACTGCAAACAGTTAAAATCCAAAGCAAGCGCTATCCAAAACAAAGTCTTTCTTTTGTCGATTAAGTATGAGTTCAATATAATTTTATTATTTATAGTATAACAAAACCCAAGTAATTTATATCAAACTTTATTCTAAGAAGATTTTTGACAAACACACTTTACAAAATTACAAGACAATTCAAATAACTAAAGGAGACGCTAGTTAAGATAACATGTCCTTAACGTCTAACTATCGGTTATCATAACTATTATGGCGACAAATTAATAAAGACAATGACAATAACACCGGTGAACTAATACCGCAATATCAATATTTTTCAACATTATCCCGTTTTTGCAACATTTTTCATTGATGCTCAGCTGTTATTAGTCGTAGCGTGATGTTATATCCATCCATCAACATCTCATATACGTCCCCACCGAGGGGCTCGAGCCTACCCTAAACTAGGGCGATTAGGCCTTCACACACAACCTGTAAAGAAATTCTTTCTTCACAGGTGTGTGCAGGTTTCCTCACGATGTTTTCCTTCACCGTAAAAGCGTCGAATAAACGTACATATGAATTCAAAATTTGAAAACACATTGGTACGTGGCGGGGTTCGAACCGCTACCTCCCGATTGGAAGGCGACAGCCTTACGCACTACGCCATCGACGCCTTTTGACGATGATGTTATATGGCCTTCCTCAATAAATGGACTATCCAACACAAAACGAATTTTTCAATGTGAATCGTTGGATCCTGAGATTACCGCGTTCTACCAAACAAACAATCAATCAAGCAAACTCTTCAGCTTTATAATATAAAGTAAGTATAGAAGTGCTATAGATAGACACATACGTATTTTCTTGTCCGTAACTACTATAAATGTTCATAAATCTATGCATTTCATACGAAAAGTAAAAAGTCAGACTTATTCTACTGACCTTATAGGACATGGTCGGCCGCTCCATAAACACTGGAGATAATGGTCGTGTTGTACAGGAACGGTTTTGTGCGGAGTGCAGCAAAGTAAGGCACGGCGGCGCGGGCGCATGGCACGGTGAATGCACTACGCTGACCCTACTCTATTGTAATGCCCGAGTATACCGTCAGAAGAAAAGACCGGAAAAGCTTAAAATTTCCATAGGTAAAGTATATTTGTGAGTATAGTTACGAAGAGATATCCGCCAAAAAGAGCGTCGGTGGCGCTGTGGACTCGGCACTTGCCTTCCAATCGGGAGGTCCGGATTCGAGACCGCCATGTACCAATGTGTTTTTCGTTTTCGAATTTCATATGTACATTTGTCTGACGCTCCTACGGTGAAGGAAAACATCGTGAGGCAACCTGCATACATCTGCGAAGAGATTCAATGGTGTATGTGAAGTCGACCAATCCGCACTGGGCCAGCGTGGTTGACTGAGGCCTAATCACCCTAACTTAAGGTAGGCTCGAGCCCCTCGGTGGGGACGTATATGAGCTGTGATGATGATCCGCCAAAAAGTAAACTAGAATTCACTCACATGAAACAATTTTCTATATTATTTCTAATCTTGCGCCGCTTTAATTGTATTAAAATAGAAAAAAATAGTCAAAATAGCACCCGCGCACTTTTGTGTGACCCTCCAAGAAACCGATTTTTTATGAATTTTTTGTGTATATTTATTTGGCAGTTTTGAAAATAGATCTTAGAGGCAATTTTTATACCCCTAGGGGTCAAGGGTAGCCCTCTCTAGAAATTTTTCAATAATGAGCTTTATAAAAGCGAAAGGTAGTTCGTGGGCACAGCTATAGTGTACCTATAATAATGAACCTATAAAAAGTCAAAAATCGCCATTTGCAGTGTTGATTTTATACCTAAACGATAAAATATAGTGAATGATAAAAAACACAATCAGTAGTTTACATACACATTCAATTTTGTTAAGATGCCACTCAAACGTACATTGGATTTTGCATCATTTTTGAAAAAATCCAACTTACTAACTCTTTAAATCAACCGAATAGTCAATCTATCATTTGAAGGTGATTTGAGGCGGCAAAGTAAAAATATCATCGCAAAAAAAAACTATTTTGCAAACTGTACCGAACTCTCCTTGCAATCTGGCGCATTCCTCTTGGGAAAGCAATATCGTAAGTCCGTCGAGCTAAGTAACGACTTCAATCTAGCCATTGTTTATGGGTCGGAGTACCTACCTACCTATATCGGAGAACAACTCAGATTATTAGCGGTACCTACTGCTCAAATAACCTCAATTAATAAACTTTTTTAGGCCCGGGCTTAGTTAATCTATGCTTCGTCTCGTTCCGTCTTATTCAACTTTTGCTATGTTCGAAAAGGACAAAACATAGATTAATTAAACTAGGCACGATGGCACAGTCACTCAAGGGTTAAACAATTATTAATAAGGCCCCAAATTATTAAAAAAATCATTCAAACTTCTATCATCTATCGAATATAATAACAATGAGTATTGCTTTGTATGTACTTTTATGAAAATATTTCTATTAGAGTTTCTACAGGTTGTTAACATACTGACTTTATCAAACGGGAAACCACGTCATTTCGTGTTCCTATACGCGTGAATGAGACTCAGAACAATAACTAAAGCATTAGTTATTCTTCTGAATGAGATCATTAGTCACAGTCAAGAGATGTCAGAGCGATTGTTGGCAAGTAAAATGTTGGACGCGTGTACCATAGACTAACACATACATAACAGACTAAAAATGCCCTAAGAATAATTCGGCGACTTGAATGTCCTGCAAAGAATACATTTGGAGAGTCTATTGAGTAAGCCTAGACCTAGATCTAAATATGCGCCTAGCTAGCGCTGGTTTCCCCTGAAGGTGACAAGGATCATGTGACCCCCCCATTCCTGAATCGTAGTCGTCAACAAGCGAACGAATCGTGATGAATTTTAACGGACAATATTCACCATTGTATTGTATTGAAGACACCCTGCAGAGGCAATTCCAAACATGCCTCCACCTCTGATGTAATCGCATAACACAGACCTTTTTTCTATGGTTTGTATATGATCCACCCCAAAATCATTGGCTGGGTCCAACTACAACTGACATCTTCTTTAGTAGCCCCCTTAGTCGCAAACTGTCTAAAGCGCCGGCTCTGGGGACGCCAGCGTAATAGCCACTGGTTCTATTTAAGTGGTGTCGGTGGCGCTGTGGACTCAGCACTGGCTTTCTAATGGGGAGGTCCGTGGTTCGGTCCTGCCATGCACCAATGTGTTTTTCGTTTTTCGAATTTCATAATATGTACCTACATTTGCCGACGCTCCTCCGGTGAAGGAACACATGGTGAGGCAACCTGCATACATCTGCGAAGAAATTCTAAGGTGTATGTGAAGTCGACCAATCCGCACTGGGCCAGCGTGGTTGACTAAGGCCTAAACACCTTAACTAAGGTAGGGTAGGCTCGAGACCCAGGGGGCGCACTCGGGGAATGACTAACGCCGATCCCTATTGTGCCTCTATGGGGGTAGAAGTTACTGGAGGGTGGTTTAGCCAGGAATGGGGTATATACCCGAGTCCAATGGCATATCTTCGGGGCGGCCTTGTCAGCTTTTCAGGCCATTGTTGAATCGTAAAGAGATTCCCTCTTCCCCAAGAAAAGGTAGGCTCGAGACCCTCGGTGGGGACGTAACATGAGCTGTGATGATGAGACAGTTATAAAAACTGCAAAGCAATTCAATTAGTACTATTGAACTATTTTATATCGTTTCCTACACAGCTTTCTAATTACAAACATTCTGTTAAACAATGTCCGTTTAAAGCTTATGATTTCTTACGAAATGAATAGTCCAATGCGGTATGATAAACTACCTCCCGTTATAGCCACACGTAAATCAAAATTAACGCTAACCTGCATTATGTATTTTGTACCTATTTCCCACTGCATAAAGTCATTTATTCTTTGACACATCTACGTTATTGTCTCAGTAAATAAGATTATAATCTGGAAACAACGCTTTATTTTTGTCACGTTTTGTGCTGCCCCATTAGAATGCCTTTGTGCAGTTTCTAAGCATTGAGGTAGATATTTAAATTTCAAATGGTCGGCTATGGTCTAAAAATACGCGTGTGTTGCAAACGACCACCATAAATTACTTAATGACGCGAGTTTGTTTGATGAAAAAGCCTTGATGCTCATTTTTTACTCTTGCATCCAATAAAAAATGAAAACGACATAATTATTTTGAAGTTGATTTTTTTACAGATTTATATTATGTGTGTTTGTGCGAGTAGTTTTTTTTTATATAGTATAAACTAAGCTGTGTCCGAGAATCATATATTCCGCTATAATGATTCTCAATAAAAAAATCTGGAGAAGGCCACCCTTAATACCTAGGGGTATAGAAAATAGCCTACGACCTATTCTCAGACCTATCAAATATACACAAAATTACATTTAAAAAATCGGTCAAGTCGTATTGGAGGAGTTCGATGACAAACACCCTGACACGACACGAGGTTTTTATATCATTAGAAGAATCTAAATTAATTATACGTTGTTTTGGTAATTCAACGGTTGCAATTAAATGTTAAAAAAAAAACAAAAATCGGCGCGCAGTGTAACGCGTGTAAGAATATTGTGGTAGCTAAAATTTCTAATTATAAGTTTAATAGTAATGATAATCTGATAATATTAATGGGAAATAGGGGCAATTTAAACAAATTTCAATTAAAAACATTTTATTCGAAGTTTGAAAATTTGGAAGTAAATAAAATAATTATGTACACTTTTCCCTACCACCATCACTTATCTGAATATGAGAATAGTATGAGATACAAATTAATTCTGACACTAGATGCATTGACTTGTTATTCCAAAAAATTTCATATCATTGATATATAAACAAGTTGACATGCGCCCCTAATAAAATTTTTCTAACAAAAGATTATATCTGTCTACCTTTTCAAAAAAACAATTAGCATGTTCGCTAAGCTTTTATTTTTAATGTTTAGCCAAGAATTTGGCTACTGACAATGCTTTTATTGAGCAACACACTCAAAGTAATGTCTTGGAACAAGTTCCAAGTAATTTAAATTAAATATTAATAGAAAAGAGGTAGCCTCTTGCAAGGTGCTGACCAAAGGAAAGCCCAAATATTTGCGGATATTTCATCAAAATATTCAAGGCTTTTCTGGAAAAGACTTAGAAATAAATTTATTTTTAGACCATGAAAACATAGATATACTTTGTATTACTGAGCATTGGCTAAAAAATTATGAGTTGTTAATAAGTTTAAATAATTATAAAATTGTGAGTTCATTCACTAGAAAAACAGCTATTAGAGGTGGATCCCTAATCATTTTACATAATGACTTACAGTTTAAAGAACGAAAAGACATAGTTTCTATTTCCATTGAACGAATCATTGAGCTGTCATGTGTGGAACTTGATAATTTTATTATAATATGTGTATACAGACCCCCCTCTGGGAATTACTCAGAGTTTGAATCGAGTATGGAAAATGTATTAAGAAAAGTATCTAGCAAAACTAAAAAATCATTGTATGCGGTGATTTTAATATAAATATTTTAGAGGAATCGCAATTATCTAGTAGATTTATTAATTTATTTAAGTCATTTAACTTGAATTATGTTTTTCAAGAACCAACCCGAATTACAGCTGCATCTGCTACTTGCTTAGACAACATCTTTTGTAACAGTAATGTACAAGATAAGTTAATTATTAACTGCATTAATTCTGACCACAGCGGTCAACTAGCTTCGTTTGAGCACCCACGAAGTCGCGGGCACAGCTAGTCTACAATATACATACGGAGGTGCTTAAGGCGCATAGTAACGTCAATCATAAAAAATCACTGCAGAAAAAACCGGTTCTCTTCATAAATATTGAATAAAAAAATCTTTAAAAAAGATATGTTATTATTCAACGCATTCTTTAGATCGGTCTTTTTAATTTTTTGATAAATTAATTAAAACTTGGTTAAAATGTGACCCAAACATGCCTCGATTTTAAAACTATAAACCTAATCGCTTCGTAAATATTAGGTTAAATCACATACTTTCGATTTCAATAAATAAAGTGAACAATATTCTAAGGGATGGTCTTTTTAGATTTTTTTTATTAGCCTTTATTAATTTTTTATTGAAATAATTCATCTTACGCGTAAAGGTTTGCTTGAATATTCCCCTCAGTCTCACTCACTCACTCCTATGTAATCAGTGCGGGACGATCGACGCAAAGTCATTGGGAGCACTATGCGCCTTAAGAACGTCAACAGCGTGAAAAAAAAAACTAATTTAATAATAACGCCATTAACATTTCGATCTTGTCATTAACATTTTAATTAAGTAACTTTTTGATTTTCAAGCATCACCCAAAGACAAATTTTAAATCTCGCAATCATTTTAAAGAGGTATAATATTTATAAGGTAATACTTTAATATTATATTGTAGGTAATTTTGAAAATTTCACGTAAAAACTTCACACTCCCTTTGATAATGGGAAATGCATCCCTAACGCATAATATAAGCGCGCACGGTCGGACGACTACGCTAAGTACTCGTTGGACAATACTATTAGACCTTTGGACCACAAAGGGCTAAAAGCTCTATTTAATATAGAAATTCATATAAAACATGCTAATAGAATAACGCAAAACCTTAGACACCCCAACTTATTTTTATTATTATAAAATTATGGGAAAGAAATTCGCGAATTTTTTGTTTCGTTGCATATCTTGCAAATTTCAAACTCTATGGTTCTGCGCCTGCGAGTATTGTCACAGTGTTGCCTTACGCGCCGCCGATAAGCGATAAAGACGCTAGAGTTAAGTAAATTTAAAAAGGGGCGTGCTTGAAAATTGAATTTTGAATAAAAAAATCTGACCCAATTTTTTTATTAGTGGAATTTGGACTATTCCCCATTTTGAACAAATTAAATTCAGGTTTTGCGCAATTTTAAAAACACGTTGAATAAACTGGATTTTGATACTGAGTGTAAACATGCTGATACTAGTATCCTAAGTCCTACGCCTAAGGTCACACCACAACCCAACTTCGGCCAATTTTTTGATTTTTTCAGCTTTGTTTGATTGTTAGTTTGGTTAAACGCGCTAATCTCAGGAGTTACCTACTGATTCATATTGAAAAATTCTTTTTGTATTGGATAGACCATTTATCGAGGAAAGCTATAAGCTGTATGACATCACGCTATAACAAAAAGGAGCTGAGAGTCAATGAAAAATGTTGCAAAAACGGGAAAAAAATGTATGACATGTTGTTATTTTCCGACATTCACGCGAACGAAGTTACGGGCACAGCTAGTGTTAGTATGAGTTATGGCAACACCCATTGTTATGGATATTCGAATTATTTTTTCGTCTATGAAGTGAACTGTCTTTTCTGTCTGTCACGCACAAATATTTCCTATATTCTCCCATATTAATTTTCCTCCTTTTCTGCTATAGAACACTTTTGACTTATTATGTCACAATGAGTTTTTATACTACTCGAAATATTGAAAAAACACTAATGACCACGTGCAATACTCAATCAAACGGCGTGGATGAGCTCACGTCATTAGATAATCAACATAAATAGCTCGTTCACGTAAAAATCTATTCAAATATTTTTCTAATCGCACGCGGATTTGACTAACGCTTGATTAAAAAGACCTTTTGAATTTTCGGTAGCTAGCTCTTTAAGTACACAAGTCGCAACTATGAAGGTTGAACGCTCAAACCAAGATGTGTTAGGATCTTTTATTGTTAGGATTTCTCCCTTTCAGCGTTCGTGGTTATCTCGTAATCTGTGGCCGTGAAAGGCGTCCGGAACGTCTGACTAAATATATTTGAAAAGGCCTAATACATAAGGTTGTTTTTTAGTCACGAGCCTTTTGTGTCTTGTCCAAACAAGCAAACTCAACAACTTTTACTATGGAATCAATCGCGGAATCGCGAAAAAAATGAGCTATGCCATACAAATCCCTGAACCTATATGCTGTGTCGAACAGATGATTTTTTCGCGACAAAACAAAAATGAATATTCATTTGATTTTTATCTAGTTTTCGATGAAAATGATATCGACTGCAGACAACGCTCGACTAGACGAATAATTCAAAAATAGAACCCCTATACGTTTCGATCCTTCCAGATTAGCTTGCTAGTCAAATGCTAGTTAAACTTTGCAATGCTAGTTAAAATGCTAGTTAAATGCTTTTGACGACATAGTTACCGCAGAGGTCGAATGATGGACAAATATTTTGTATGGCCTACAGAAATTTGTTCCGGTCTGGGCGAACGAATGTGCATGTGATATTCTATGTTTGTAACTGCACCCACGACGACACAGGAGAAAACCCTAGTGTTTGCGACGTTTTTTAAAAAAAGAATAAAAGAAAAGAATAAACTGCTTCTTAAACAACGATATGGCACGATGAGATCGCGTGTCATATTATCCATTGTTTTCAGTTTGTGATCCTTTGGTTTAATTGCCGTTGCGATGGCTTTAAGATTGCTAATTCCCATTACCAACAATTCACTGTGTATATTACATTTATTACTATCATAAGGAAAATAAACATTTTCTTTTTGCCATTTCAAAGTTGGTCCCATAGTGAAAGTTGTTCAATTTGTTTGTCTGAACAAGCACACAAAAGTTTTTTGGTAATCTCTATATATAATAAAATCGTAGGGGTACAAAAATCTGTAATTGCGAAATATTAAGAAAAAAAATACACAGGTCGCCTTAAAATCATTAGAAGAACACGATAGAATAGTTTTTAAAAAAATTGTTTGTTTGTTGGTTTGTTTGTTTGTCTGTTTGTCCGGAAAGATCTCCGAAACTACTGGACAGAATTTGATATGGCTTACACCACAATGCTTAGAATTTTCCGGAAGAACATTTAGGCATAATTTCGTTTGTTTAAATTCACTTTTTATTCTTAGTGAAAAAATACCATATAAAATTTTCGAATTGGCTTTAGGTAGAAAAACAATATGGCGCACGTGAAATTATTTTGACAAGTCTGTCACATAGTACAGAGAGAAGGTATTTTCTTTCACGAAGGAAAGGCAATGGAACTACGCCATACAGCCTGATCTTAAGTAATTGGATTTCGAAAATTGAAAGGCAGGAATGAAGTGTTTCACATAGTACAAATAAAATTTAATATTTTCTGTTAATGGCTGTGCCCAACTGGATTTCGCCAACCAAATTGTCTTTTTCTTATGTCGTACCGTGGTGGTAAGGCAAAAATATCAAGCCATACAACCAATGTATAAAGCATTTTTTATGATAATACTTATCGAGTGACCATAAAATTTGTAGATTGGTTTAATTCTTGACTAATTTTCACAAAATCGGTACAATTTTTGAAATATTTGAAATGTTGAAAAATGAAGATACTCTTTTTAAGGTATTTTGAAAGGTGTTATATGTTTTTACATTAGGACTAAGGAATCAAACTCTTTCATCCATTTAAAACTATTAAAAGTAATAGATTAATATTGATAATTAAAAATAATATCTGACTGCAATGTTCTGGGTTACGCGTAGAGGGACGGGACGGGACTCTTGATCCTAATGTCTAAAATGACGGATCACATTTTTTTGGATCCACCCAAGGAACATGGATATCGAACGAAGAACCTAAAGAGTAGAACACATTGAACCTAGCCACGTTGACTTAATTGGACATGACTGCCGATAAAGTTCGTTTCCAAACCCAGCGATATGCATATTAAATGAAAGGCCTTGATGAGTAGAGCACTATGAACAGGAAAATCGCCCTAAATTCAACATGGCCGCCGCTCAAATAAAACGGATAAAAGTTCGTTTCCAAACCCAGCAATATGGGTATCAAATGAAAGGCATTGATGAGTAGAGCACTATGAACCTAGCAACATTGACATAAATTCAACATGGCCGCCGCTCAAAAAAGGTGGATAAAAGTTAGTTTCCAAACCTAGCAATATGGGTATCAAATGAAAGGCATTGATGAGTAGAGCACTATGAACCTAGCAACATTGACATAAATTCAACATGGCCGCCGCTCAAAAAAGGTGTAATAAAGTTAGTTTCCAAACTTAGCAATATGGGTATCAAATGAAAGGCCTTGAAGAGTAGAGCACTATGAACCTAGCAACATTGACATAAATTTAACATGGCCGCCGCTCATTAAAGGTGGATAAAAGTTAGTTTCCAAGCCTAGCAATATGGGTATCAAATGAAAGGCCTTGAAAAGTAGAGCATTAGGTACCTAGGAAAATCGACCTAAATTCAACATGACCGCCGCTCAAAAAAAAGGATAAAAATTCGTTTTCAAACCCAGCAATATGGGTATCAAATGAAAGGCCCTGACGAGTAGAGCACTATGAACCTAGCAACATTGTCATAAATTAAACATAGCCGCCGCTCTAAAAAGAAGAATAATAGTTCGTTTCCAAACCTAGCAATATGGGTATCAACAGAAAGGCCCAAAAGAGTAGAGCATTATGAACTAAGGAAAATTGCCCTAAATTAAACATGGCCGCCGCTCAAAAAATGGATAAAAGTTCGTTTTCAAACCCAGCAATATGGGTATCAAATAAAAGGCTTTGACAAGTAGAGCACTATGAACCTAGCAACATTGACATAAATTCAACATGGCCGCCGCTCAAAAAAGATAGATAAAAGTTCGTTTCCAAACCTAGCAATATGGGTATCAAATGAAAGGCCTTGAAGAGTAGAGCATTAGGAACCTAGCAAAATCGACCTAAATTCAACATGGCCGCCTCTCAAAAAAAAAAGGATAAAAGTTCGTTTCCAAACCTAGCAATATGGGTATCAAATGAAAAGCCTAAAAGAGTACAGCATTATGAACTTAGAAAAATTGCTATAAATTCAACATGGCCGCCGCTCAAAAAATGGATAATAGTTCGTTTCCAAACCCAGCAATATGGGTCTCAAATGAAAGGCCTTGATGAGTAGAGCACTATGAACCTAGCAACACATAAATAAATTCAACATGACCGCCGCTCAATAAAGGTGGATAAAAGTTCGTTTTCTAATCTAGCAATATAGGTATCAAATGAAAGGCCTTGAAGAGTAGAGCACTATGAACCTAGGAAAATAGCACAAAATTCAATATGGCCGCTGCTCAAAAAAAACTGATAAAAATTCGTTTCTAAGCCCAGCAATATGGGTATCAAATGAAAGGCCTTGATCAGTAGAGCACTATGAACGTAGCGATATTGACGTAAATTCAACATGGCCGCCGCTCAAAAAAGACGGATAACAGTTGCTTTTCAAACCCAGCAATAGGGGTATTAAATGAAAGTAGGCCCTGAAGGGTACCTAGAGCAGCCATGCTCTAAGTGTGTTCCGCGGAACCCTAGGGCTCCACAACACCCCTATAAGGGTTCCGCAATAATTTAGAAAAATCAAAACACCCTCTCTGATCGTACTTTTATTATGCTTATTAATAAAGAATACACTTTTAAAAACTATTGTTTTATTTTAGGGTTCCGTCAAGTATTTCGCTTTCCAAAAGGGTTCCGTCACCAAAAAGGTTTGAGAACCGCTTCGGGGCCTATTGGATGTTCGATGTTAGATGTTACCTGTGTTTAGTGTCCTTCGAGGCCGTGATCATGCAACGATCGTGAACTAACTAACGATAACTCCAAGTTTGTGTGTTGGATGTTAGTCATCACGGCGAGTTTGCTAACCGAACTATGCCAGCAACACTATATCGCACAGTACACGTTACAAAAACGGAAGTCTCAATACATTTTAAGGCTAACCGCATAAATACGTTTTTTCGCATTCGTTTTCTGAATGCGGACATCCGAATGCATCAAATCTATACAAAACACTCATTGACTGCCACACACGTTCGTTTTTATTCCGAACGGAACACGTTCTGTACGTACGTTTAGGTAGAATGGTAGAAATCCCGAATGAGAAGAAACGAACGTCTGCGCTACGTTCACGAAACTCCGTGTCTGTATTTCGTGATCGGATATCGAATACGGAAAACGTATTTGTACAGTAACCCCCCCATTCCTGCTATACATTAACTCTACGAAATCCGCCAGAATTACGAGCGACATAAGAACGGTTCAAAGGTCAAACTGTATAGCTTGACAAGGAGCTTACTGTACGACCAGTCAAAATTAGCCGCCAAGTTGCCATATCCAAAAAATATATTTTGTTGGTGTTACCAACACCCATTATAACATCTAAACTTTATTCGTATACAGTTCTAATTTATTAACAATTGTTTATTTTAATTCGAAACATAAATACGATAAAGATTATTCTTGCAACTGTGTAGTTCTTTCTACTGAAGAAGAATTTATTAATATCAATAATGTCTCTAAAACAATAATTATACTTAGTGTTTATAGTAATATGTAATGTATTTAATTTTGTGGACTGTTAGAAAAAGAGCATTACGAACCTACGAAAATTGTCCTAATTTCGAAATGGCCGATGCTCAAGAAAGGCAGAATAAAGTTGAATCATTATGGAATAAAATGGAGGATAAAACTAAACACTGTGTTAAGTATTTTGATAGCGAAACGTAGTTCGCGGGCACAGCTAGTTAAATAATAAACTTGTATACAAGTACACGAATTACTTAAACAAACGGCTAAATCAGTTTGGCTGATATTTTATTGCATGTATCGTTTTCCTGACTAAACTTCTAATATATAAAAATCTGGAGTCACAGTGTTTGCTATCTATCGAACTCCTGCGAAACGGCTTGACCGATTTTTATGAAATGTTTGGTGTATTTGGTAGGTCTGAGAATAGGTCGTAGGCTATATTTTATATCCCTAAATGATAAGGGTGGCTCTCTCCAGAATTTTTTTAAGCAATAAATATGGCGAAACATAGTTCGCGGGCACATAGCTATTTTGTATAAAATACATACATTTAAGAAAAAGGTGTGGAAGATCGAAGTATGTATTTGAAAAGAACTTTTACAAAAAAAATGACAATGAAATATAGATATAAGGACAATGATTAACTGCATTGATATATGCTTTGACTGGAATACCAACATTTATCGATATTTTCAATTGTTGTCAAAAGTGAGTTATCGTTGTATCGTTTATTTCAAAATGTTTGTGACATAATATGTTTTCTTACGTCAGTTTTTAATGCTTTGTAACCGACTTCTTCACATTAATTTTTTCCCTTTGTGGTATGATTTACCTATACATAAATATATATAAAAAAGAACAAAATTTAATATAATACTATTATTCAAATAAATGGTAGGAAATCTTCCCGTGTGTCTCCAAAACTTGCTTTTAATCGCTAGTCACAGAACACAACTCTTTCTGTGTTCTGTGTCGCTAGTGATATAGTCACTCTATGTAAATGTGGGTACTTACCTTCTTTAGTTATTAAGTACCTTCTTCTATCTGGCCATTGTAATGTGTTTTAATAGATATAAGAGATCTCGTAGACTAATATTGTTCTGTGAAGTAGGCACTTACTATTCCGATAAATGTAGTGTACAGAAAAACCTATATTGGTTTATGTTACGCTTACAATTGTAAAAAAAAAGATTGTAAAATTTAATGTTTATAATAAAGAAAAAAAAAATTTATCCTCACGAAACCAAGACAAGCTTTTAATGACTCCAGCATACTGACTGATATTTCTATATCATAAAAAAATATTGAATTAAAAATTAATGACAAATACATACCTAATATCCCAAAGCGCATTGTATGGCGTTTCAGCGTCATCTGAAAAAATAACAATATTTTTTTAAAATTGAGTGGTATCATCTAATCTTTCTAATATATAACATTCTCGTGTCACAGTGTTTGTTACAGAACTCCTCCGAAACGGCTTGACCAATCTTTATGAAATTTTGTGTGTATGTTCGGTAGGTCTGAGAATGAGTCGACTATTTTTTATTATGGCGAAACGTAGTTCGCCGGCACAGCTAGTAATCATACTATGTATCATGTTTCAACAGTAATAATTCTATTACTTTCTTATCTATCCATTTCCTTTTTATATACTTTATCTTTTACGTTATATAAACTAACTTAATACTTACAAAAAGTGTCAGATCAATTTTTATAAGTTCTTAATTTTTTTGTATTTAAACTAAGGCCTTAGTTAAAAATTTATTAATGTAAATTATATTCACCGATTGAATTCACCGTAGAGACAGAAAAAAAAATATTTTACCACTTTGGCGTTGCTGGCGGACAGCGCGGAGTTAGCTTCCTTATACACAAAAAATGGATGAACAACATAATAGAATTCCGGGGCTATTCTGAAAGGATTGCAACGCTGAAGTTTAAGCTTTGCCATTTGTAATTCAAATGAATTCAATACACAAATCAAAAATAGCTTCAGTGTACTCAAAATTGATATTGACGACGTGGAGTCTCAATACAATGCCATAAAAAATATAATTAATAAAGCATCAAAATCTATTAAGCAAGAAAAGCCTAAAAATCAAAAATTCACCGGGGAAACCTTACAACTAATAAACAATAGAGCCAACACAGATATTAACACTTTAGAATTTAGAAAACTTGACCGAAAAGTGAAACGAAACATCCGAAGAGACCTGAGGACATACAACACAAAACTAATTATAGCAGCTCTGGAGCAAAACAGTTCTTTGAGAGTAGTGAAAAAGGGTATATCAGGTGGTAAGGCGTGGATTACCAGCTTGCGAGATGAGAACGGGGTACAACAAAGTGGTCGAGATAAAATCCTAAAATTCTCCACAGATTTCTACAAAACATTGTACTCTGATCCTTCTCGGAACAACCAGCCCGTCATGTATTCCTGTTCTGACACCGTCCCTCCTATTACCGGCTATGAAGTAAACCGTGTACTTAATGAAATGAAATACCACAAAAGTCAGGGAGAGGACGGCATAAGTACAGAAGTACTCAAAGTCGGCAAAACAATTCTACTGCCACACATTACCAACCTTTTTAACAGTATTTTGTTTACTGGAACCCTCCCATATGAATTCACGCACTCGAATATTGTACTTCTGCATAAGAAAGGCGATAAGTCTGATTTAAGCAACTACAGGCCTATAAGCTTAATTTCCCACCTTTACAAGGCATTCATTAAAGTGATTCACCATAGATTGAGACCAGCTTTAGATCTACATCAACCACCAGATCAGGCTGGATTTCGCCCCGCATACTCCACAACCGACCATCTCCATACGGTGAACCAACTTCTGGAAAAGTATTCAGAATATCAAAAACCCCTCTATCTGGCCTTCGTGGATTATTCCAAGGCTTTTGACAGTCTATTACACTCGGCGATATTTTCATCCTTGCGCGCCCAAGGTATAGAAGAGACCTACGTCAAGCTTTTGGAATCAATCTATAGGGGCAGCACCGCATCCATTAGATTCCTCTCTCCGGGCCCTAAATTTAATATAGAAAAGGGTATAAAACAAGGTGACCCCCTCTCCCCTAACCTATTTACCTGTGCCCTGGGGGAGGTCTTTAGAAAGCTTTCAGACCAATGGAAAGGCAAAGGAGTCCAGATCGGAGAGAACTACCTGACTAACCTCCGATTTGCAGACGATATTATTCTTTTCGCCACAACGGCAGCTGAGCTCGAACAGATGCTGCAGGATCTAAGCACGGCAAGTCTTGGGGTTGGACTTAAGATGAATATGAGCAAAACTCAGCTAATGACCAATCGCACGAAACGTAGGGTCGAGGTTGATGGGCAAACGATGCACTATATCGATGAATACATTTATTTGGGCCAGTTAGTCTCCTTTGAAAATAGGCAAGAAAAAGAGATAGATCGCCGAATTGAGAATGCCTGGAAGGCTTTCTGGTCCCTAAAAACTTTTGTGAAAGGAGAACTTCCTATCTCACTAAAACGCAAACTCATCAACATGTGCATTCTGCCTATCTTAACCTACGGTGCTCAAACATGGTCTCTCACTGAACGTCAGAGGTCCAAACTCAAGGTTTGCCAAAGAGCTATGGAGCGTAGTATATTGGGTATTAAACGGTTAGATCGAGTGAGAAATACCACCATACGCTCTCTTACAAAAGTGGCCGACGTAGGACGGAGAGCTGCACGCCTTAAATGGGACTGGGCAGGACACGTGAGCCGAATGAGTGCAGACCGCTGGGCCCGGATTGTCACGCAATGGGTACCGCAGGACGGACAACGTGGTCGCGGTAGACCCCGAAAGCGATGAAGTGATGACCTGAAAGGTTTCCAAAACAACTAGTGGGAGCTTGCCCAAGACCGTGAAGAATGGAAAAAGGAAGGGGAGGTCTTTGCCCAGCAGTGGGATAATATAGGCTAATTAAGATAAGAAATTATATTTTCAAAGAGAAGTGACGTCGTGATATTTATTCAAGTTTGTTTAAATATTGTAAAAATATTTGTAGCGTTTGCACAAACCGACACCATCCGACTGATACTGAAAAATCGTCTTTGTTATGTATAGCATAGGGATGCCAACCGTACTATAATATGTAACGCTATAAAAAAACATTGCACTATATTTATGTATTTAAATATTCGTTAAGTATTTAAATATTCAGTACTTATTAATTAATGAATATTTTAATGTAAGTAGATTATATTGTCTGTCTATAGAAAAAAAAGTAAATTCAATAGGAGGAGGTTCTATGTTCGATTGTATCATTTTTTTATGTATGTTCACCGATTACTCAGCCATTTGTAAGCCGATTTACAAAATTCTTTTAGTAATCGAAACAGTACACTCCTGAGGTGGTCCCATTGTCATCTTGCCATGATCTGATGATGGAATCGAGGCAAATCGAGGGAAATCCTTAAATATCATAAGCACGTCAAACGTGTTTCATGTTTTTTTTAAGATATTAGGTATTTGATTCTGGTAGTCATCATGTCATGTTACTGAGCTGATGATGGAAGGTTTCTGGTAGATTAGGAGTTCGAGCGACGGTGGCGCTGTGGCCTCGGCACTGGACTGTGCACCGAGTAGAATCCGGAGGCCCGCGATCGATCCTGCCATGTACCAATATGTGTTTCGTTTCACGAATTTCATATGTACATTTATCTTAACATGGCAGGATCGAATCCTGGACCTCCCGATTGGAATACCAGTGCAGAGTCCACAGCGCCATCAAAACTTACATTACAAAATATGTTTGTACCCATTCATACAATACCATGTGATATAAGAGATTAGAGTTGATTTCTAGACTAAATTATTCTTCTTGATTAGCTACGCACTTCAATATCACTACCTAAATGACTGCATTTCACTTCCGTCTGCTTAGAGCTGTAAATGCAGCATAGCCTTCCGCGTTTCCATTAATATTAAACAAGATACTTTTAATAACTGCCCCTGTGGTCTAATTGTTAAAACTACCCATTATTGATCAGCGGGTCCGTGGTTCGATTTCTCATGGGGGCATAAAATTATCTGCTTGGATTGGTAGGTGGTAGGGCTTCTGAGCCTGCCTGGCTAGCGTTACCACAGAATAAATAATAGTACTAAAGTACAGAAGGATCACTCTTGAAGAAAAGCCAAGTTTGGGTATGAAAATTTAACTCCTCTTACGACCTTCATCTGACTGCACGGGAAATTGAAATTTATTGTATGGCACGAATGTTTCAATTACGTTACGCGTCGCTGACTTGATACCGATTTGGCGATAAGAGCACAGGGTTCCCACTCACCGATAAGCAGTTATCGTTACCGAGAAAAATCTAAATTATTCCGTGCGACGCGGCCAGCGTGCGAGCCGAGCGGCAACCTTTGCCATACACCGGCCCGGCCGGTGCGCCGGCCAAACGTACCTAAAGTGCGGAGTGAAACCCCCCTGGCGTTACCTAAAATTGTCGCCATATTATCAATATTAATTATATTGCTGTTCCGTCAATAAGAGGTAAGATAGCCAGTTCCTCAGTCGTTGAGGAGTTCAGGTGAAGATCGCTTCCACATTCGGCTTTATCGTCACTTACCAGCAGGTGAGATGAAGGTCAAGGGCTTCCCTTTTGTATATAATAAATACTTGATCTAGCTCTATGTTAACTATCATTTTACATTTAACTCTTTAATTTTACTCATATGGCAAATCTTAAATTAACGTTGTCTATAATAATAGACGCGTTCAATCAAACATTCGATGGCTTAGAGATAAATTGAACTTTGGAGAAGGCTAGCTTTTGACGCGAAATCTATGCTTATAAACCGAATGAAATTGGGATTGAAAGCTACTTCAATATAAAACCTGAATTTGAGAGAACCGCAGTAATAATAAAGAAAGCAAATAATTATACCTTTTAACCACCTATAAAAAGAGCTTGAAATGTATTGACAACAAATAAACTAAATTTAAAGCTTCGGTGGCGCTTTGGACTCGGCACTGGCCTTCTTTAACAGGTCCGGTGTTCGATACCTCCAGGTACTAATGAGTTTTACGTTTTTCGAATTTCATATTACACATTCCGACGCTCCTACAATGAAGGAAAACATCGTGAGGCAACCTGCATACATCAGCGAAGAAATTCAAAGGTGTGTGTGAAGTCGACCTATCTGCACTGGGCCAGCGTGGTCGACTAAGGCCTATATAAACACTCTAAGGTAGGTTCGAGCCTCTCAGTGGGGACGTATATGAGTTGTGATGATGATGATGACAGTAGATGTTTTTTCGTTTCATAAAAATGCAATCCAATCCTATTAAACTAATATTATAAATACCTAGCAGGGCGTCTTTATAACACATCGGCTATCGGCCATCGAAAGATTTGATACTAAATTCTGTTTGGCAGAAACCGATTCTTTAATACGAGTTAGAAGTTGTGGGATATAGTTCTTTGAATATTAGTAGTTCTATTATTTCAAGTCATTCAAGTGAGCTGATAATGTAAAATTCCTCCTCAACTCAACTCCTTTACATTTAAGAGTTTGAGAATCATTCGTACTGTTTATCTTAGTACCGTTTAGAGTGAAAGTTATTATTTCAAGTTAATATGTTGTTTACGTCTCGGGTGAAATTCGAATGTGCATATGATAAATTTAAAAAAACATGCTACGAAAGCAGCAAAAAAAGTAATAAATTGTGTGTTTTTCAATAAAAACATGTGATGATTTGTAATCTGATATTATTTTTGGTTTTTTTATTTTTTTTAAAGAATGGTGTATGGCTTTTATAAAATAAAATAAAAATTTTTTAGTGAAATTTTATGTTATAATGTAATAACTAATTTATAATGTAATAACTAAATAAATAATGTAATAATTATTTTTTTAATAAAAATTCAAATAATACATCTTCTAGAGTTTCGAATACAAGCAAGGAAAATATAATCGTACCAACGGTTAATTACAATCAACCGGCTATATCAAGGACGACATTAAAATAATAATGATTTGATTAAGACGACATGATCAAGTTTTTAGCAATATTCAAAAGCAAATTACACAGGTTTTAAAAATACTTGCAAGAATACAAAGATGTTAAAACAAAAATCCGTTTAAGCATCATTTCTTGGGATTTTAGTAGTTAACTTATAATAGGCTTAGGTATCTACTTATAGATTTCATAAGGTATAATTAAGGCTTTTTTCTCCTTAACAACCAATTGCCAAAAATTAAAAAACATAAAAATAAGGCTTTTGCCTTTTTTAATTTATTTTTCACATCCTCAGGTCACGGATACTTATTTGCCACAAACATGTTGTCATCAAGCCAAAAAAAATTAGTAATTAAGTAAGTATTATTTAAAACTTCTTGAAAACATTATTTAAGTCATTCTAATTAAGTCCATGAATTAAGTATAACTAATGACATATTTCATTGTAGGTACGAGTATTACAAAAAGTTCTGACTCATTTAACTAATTATTAAATATTATCTAATCCAAAAAATATAACCGAAATTTAAATACAAATTCACTTCATAGTTATTTTTTATACTTAATTGAAAATTCTACGAGTATAATAAATTAAGAAATTGCAATAAGTACCTACATGAAATACAAACTATGTTACATGATTTGTTAAAGCAAATAATAGAAAAATTATCCTAATAATTTGTAGATATAAAATTGATAACATTATTGTGTGAAATACCATATACTAACTTTGCTGTATAATAATCGATAACGGAATCATCATAATCCACTAAGAAAACAAACGCATTGTCAAACGCTCAACCATTTGTTCCGTTAGTGTCCACAATAAAGACAGTATGGCTATGGCCCACTTATGGAGGTGTGAACGACCGGCCGATACTTACATCTCACTGGCCACTGCCTGCACAGATGCACAACAATTAAAAACTTATCACTCGCGACTTTTTGCCGGGAAAAAAGTAAAATGTCAAACGCGGCGGGAACGCGGCCGCGCATGCGCAGTCTCAACGGAGAGTGACGTCGCGGAAGTTGGCTCAATGTTTATATCTAGACATTTAAACAGTTATTTTCGAAAGAGTATTCGTTTTACACGAATATTTGCAATGTTTAAGTGAAATACATCAAATATGTCGAGAATTCGCTACAGTGTACTGTTCTTGAATTCAGTTTTAGCAATTAATGTAAATGCCTCAATCTTCTTCTTTTTTTTATAAAAGGCTTTAGTGACTGACTGAGGCATCAACGTAGAGCCCAAACTACTGGAGCTAGAAGCATGACATTCGGTACAGGGGTTCCTTGGCTTATGTGGGGGCCCACTAAGGAAAGATTTTTCAAAATTCCCACAAGAAGCTAAGAAATCCCCATGCAAAAAAAAAAACCGACGAAGCTATGAACTGAAGCAACATGGCGGGCATAAAATTCTGTCGATTCTGCTCAGAAGAATAACTAAAACATATAAAGAATGCTTTAGTTATTGTTCTGAGCGTCTGCTAGGTACTTGTCACATGTCATATGAAAGGAAAATTCCCGTGATTTTTTATATCTCTACTGCGGTAATGCACAAGAATCAAGTTCATACAACCAATTTGTTTACTCATGTTAATTTCTTTTGCTCATTTGTTAAAAGTTATATTTTATTGCACATAATCAAGATACCAAATCAATTTACATGAAAGCTGTAAAATGTCTAAATTGGATGTTGCCATGTAGCTATTATTAACAGCGAGTAAAATCTACTTTGGTTTAAAGTAAAGAGAAATTAATATAGTTGACATTTCGTTCGGGTCGCATAAGTTCTCGGCGGTATTATTGGCTTTATTTGATGAAAATCTGTTCAGCTGTTCAAAAGTCACTGCCCAGCAGTATTTTTTGGTCAGCAGCAGCACACATTGCGTCCAGGAAAAGTTGCCGTGGGTGTGTTTACATAGCGATTCCCCAACGCAATGGATAAAATAAAACTAAGGACAACAAAAAAAATTTTTTTTTTGTTTTTAAATTAAGCTAGACCATCCATTTTTCTAAAGTATCTGGAGTGAATTGTCTCTTTTGTGATACGCAGTCGTAAAAACTATACGCATTCGAAGTCGCGGGCAAATTTTAGTAAAAAAATGTTCTTATCTCAATCATAGGTACTTTACCCTTGATGCGTAGAATAATGTTGTTAGCTTCTGTGCATTGTTTTAATAGCAAAAAACATCAATGCAATAAAATCATATAGGGAACTAGATATAACGATGTTATGATATACTCGTAGATAGATATGTTTGCATTACCAATACAACGAAAAAAAATCATTGTGTATTTTTTATACCACTAAGGTGGCAAAAAAGCATACGACCCACCTGATGGTAAGCGGTCACCGCGCCTATGGACGCTTGCAACCACAGAACACAGAAAGAGGTCTTTCTGTGTTCTGTGCTTGCAATAGAGGTATCGCTTGCGCGTTGCCGACCCTTTAAAAACTTTTTAATAACCTTCTCGAAGAGCCCCATGTTTTATGAAACCACGATGCAAGTGAAACTTTTTTGGGATCGTAGACTAAATGCCTAAAAATTACTAAACATTTAACTGAATTATCGGAAAATTATTCGATTTATTGTATTAAAATCGCAAACCTTTCTTTTGAAATTGATAGATTAAAATTGATGAAAAAAATTGATTAAAATTGACGATGAAAATTAAAATTGATAGATTTTACCTTTTTTATTCTTCATGTGAGTGACATGAATACGACCGTTGGAATATTACGCCAATACATTGAATTCTTTGTTTTCATTACGCTATCTTTTTAATGTGAAGTGTTGATTTACATTCCACTACAAATCAACACTACAGTGGAATGTGATGTAAGCCAAAAATCCGCGTTTATGCTATCGCTGTGCCTGAAATCGCTTTTTTCGGTTGAAGTGTAGATATCCATGAAAAAATATCATTTTAAATATGATAATAATTATAAAATTTGTTTACATTATTCTTGCAATGCCTGTCACCCCTCCTCCCTAATCGGTATTCCACTCAGAAATATCCGCTTGCGTCAAACTAACAAACGCACAAGAGAAATACTAATTCACTCTGCGTACAAATCAACATAAAAAAGATATTAAATGCACCAAACACTTACATGGCAACCGAGAAATGCAAAAAGACTATACAGGTGGAATCTTTCAGCGGGGCAGTAAGGAGAAGTACCTTATCCGTTGAGCTACACGAAAATGATCTTATGAGACTATCCATATTTTTTATGGAATTTTGATCCCCATTCACAGATTTTCAAAAAAATGTACAGTTAGCAAGAAAACAGCCATTTTACATAAAAACATTTTTTGATGCCAATCGATCCTGTTTCTAATACTGATCAAAAACTTCTATGGGACCAACCATCGTTGGACTCAAAAAGTCACAAATTGAAAAAAACTTTTCCCGTACATTTTGTATGAAAATTTTACGCATAAGTTTTTTTAGTGGCGGTTGAGATCTTTTTGTTGACTGAATAAAAAGATAAGTTTAAAAACAATTCAAAGGGGAATGCCCAATTTCGGCCCAAGAGCGCCCAACATATCCGTACTGTCTAAAAATCATATAATATTTATTCATAATTATTTGTACTATTAGTGATTGCCTTCAAGTTGGAGAAAGCTTAGTATAAATATTTAAAAAACACGGAAATTATCGCTAAACTCACCAAACAGTGACAGACGGTAATAAAGACACGGACTTGCCATAACAAAAAAAATATCATAATAAGCGTTTAATCTTAATTGATCATTTAGGGATAGTATTCGTGTCTATTATTACGATTTTAAAGGCCTTCCTTATATACCTACATTATACGATATACATTATACAGTGATTGATTATCACTAGTTAAAAATTATAAGACATAATAAAAAAAATTGTGGTTACATTGAATGATTGCACGTGAATGAAAATGTAAGACAATTCCCAATACTAAGTTACAGCGATTTAATGTTAATAGCTTGTGGCCTACCAAATAAAACAAGCGCGGTCATATTATGGGGAGCACATACTTTTTAATGGCTCTTATAGGGTAGAAGTATGCCGTGATCGCAGTAGGAGCATATTGGTAGCAGCGGTGAGAATTGCAAGTAGGCATGTAAGTCGTAAGATTTAATTCGTATATATATTAATAAATGCACATGAGTCTGGTCGAGCGGGAATCTAATAATATTGCTGCAACTGCATTGTTGGTCGTCGGACGGTAGGTTGTTGTGCCCACGCCATGTCGGATATATGGTATTTGGGGTGGGCACGTCATCAGGATAATATCTATCCACCGGCACAGTTCCTGGATGAAGTTTTAATAGAATATGATAAGCTTGATTGACTGGAATTGATGAGAAATATCAATAAATACCTACATAAGTATGAAATTCTTGTTTTATTTAAAAAGTGCAACTTTTTTTTGAATCAGTATTTATCCTACTTATTAATACGATTATATACTATTATTTGCATACTAATTTGAAGGTGGGCACTATGGGCCGCGGTTACTATGAAAAATGGGCATTCCCCTTTCGAACTCGTTATTATTAAATAAAAACAATCTTGACAGTTTTGTTGCGTCAGAAAAGCTCTGAGCGTGTTGTGAATTTTACAATAAGTGCATAATTGTACAGCTATTGATAAGTGAAAAATTACCTCCAATTTAGAACGTTTAGACTTGCTGGAAGCATATTATGTAAATAATAAAAATACATCCGCTGCGTTAGAATGGTATAGGATCAAATATCCAAATCGTTATGTGCCAACCAGAAAGGTTATTACAAATCTTTTAAGAAATATTGCACAAGGTGGCTCTTCCAAAAAAAAATCTGCACGCCACCCTTTTATACACACCCAGATCTCAACCGCCACTAAAAAAACTTATGCGTAAAATTTTCATACAAAATGTACGAGAAAAGTTTTTTTGCAATTTGTGACTTTTTGAGTACTCCAACGATGGTTGGTCCCATAGAAGTTTTTGATCAGTATTAGAAACAGGATCGATTGGCATCAAAGAATGTTTTTATGTAAAATGGCTGTTTTCTTGCTAACTGTACATTTTTTTGAAAATCTGCGAATGGGGATCAAAATTCCATAAAAAAATATAGGTAGTCTCATAAGATCATTTTCTTGTAGCTGCAACGGATAAGGTACTTCTCCTTACTGCCCCGCTGAAAGTTTCCACTCTGTATTTTTTATTAATACATTTGCTCAAAAAGTAGAGTTTTTCCACACTAGTGATTTTTGTTTTCCTTCTGCATAATTATAACCTCCAAATGCATGAAGGAAGTTTATAATCAAAAAGGTTTCTGTACTAAATTATTGTATGATATGACTATTTTACAGCGATACAAACTTTCCGCACTTGTATTGAAATGTACTAGTTTAATATATTTTGTCAAATACATTTTTGTAACATCGTGCCGACATGCCGATAACCATTTTGCAGCTCTACAGCACGAAAAGCGCCTTTTTTCCACGAGTAGCAAACTGGCAGCATGTGTAAATTAAGTACCTAATTTAAATTTCAAATGCCACCTTGTCAAATTATGCAACACCGAAAAAGTGTTCCATTTTTGTCCGAATCCTACATAGTTAATCTTGCTTTTTTCGCTAATCGAGGTGAAAAGTTGTTTTTCCAACGAGAGCAAATTTTACTCCTTGCTTCGTGCCTTTAAATACTCACGTTCTCTGAAAGTTTATACAATTATTAGAATTTACTCTCCACAGTTGTAATTCAATTCTAGATTATTTCGTTTGTTGCCCGTGGTGCCACCAGTATTGCTACCAGTATCACCACGGGCATAAAATGCTCGTAATTTAAAGCTCACACTCACAGCAAAAACAAATACTTATTAAGTAACTATTAATTATTTTAACAAAATTAATCTGTCATATAGAGTTATATAGAGATATAAATCAAGTGAAATTGAATAAGTTATGAAGAAATAATAATAATAATAAAGTTTATTTTCCTCAAGTACATATAAAAGTTAATTTTTACAAAGCAAAGCGATGAGTAATTGCTGAGGCTGGTGCCTTAACTAGGATGCCCTGTACTCGTATTAAAGGACACCAGAATAAAGGCTACTTTGGCTTAACAAAGACTAAAGGAGATCAATAAGGCTAAGAATTTCGTCGGGGCTGGTAAGAGCTCGGTGGCCTAGTTGGTCAAGTCGTCAACATAGTATGTTGGAGACGCGGGCATAAGAATAACTAATACAGTATATTATTAGTTATTCCTATGACGCGGGTTCAAATTCTACCCGATACGAAATTTTTTCTTTATTGGTTTTATTCACTTTTTAATTTATGTGTAGAATGTATTGCTGTCGAGCAGAGCGCGACAGAGACATCTGCAAAAATTGAAACACAGCATAGCCAAACCCATTCTTTAATTTTCAATGAAAAAATAAATTACATCGGTCCGGTTCTAGCGGAAGTAACCTTTTGTGTAGGTACCTTTGAAATGAAATTTAGGCTGCAGTTGCCTGATCGGGGGCACGACCGGGCACAGCGCGACAGCATTACATTTTAACAAATAGGTTTTGAATAATATTACAAGCTTTTATTTACTTTCACCTGTCCCGGTGTCTGTAATGTAATGAAATCTTCTTTTTTAGTAATTCAGTTTGGTTTATTTTAATAAAATATTAATACGTGAGGATGTTTTTACTCAAAAATATAGTTATTTAGATGCTAATAACTTTTATCATAAGCAATATTAATCTATCTATATAAATAAAAATGGATCTTCGAAATGTATGTACGCCCATAACTTTCGAACGACTGCACCAAATTGGATGATTCTTGGTTTTATGCATTCGTTATTGTTAGGACAAGGTTTGTGTTATATAAAAATTACAATAATTTAAACAAACATTTCAGTAATTTAGTTTAAAAACATGGCGATACAAAGTACGCCGTGTCAGCTAGTTTGAAATAAAAACGCACGAACCTAGTTTTTCATTATATCTACAATATTTATAAAAAAATATTAAAATTGGACTATGTTTAGAGGGAGGAAATCGTTATCGCTTTTTGTATGGCAACACTACCAAACGTAGATAACGCATGAACGTTCGAAAAGTGGGCCGGTGAAGAACTGCCTCGTGCAGTTCTTTTCCATGCGTTGGAGCGACAACGCGATAAGCAATTTTGAACATTATGTTTGAGAGTATAAAGTTGATATTTTCTTGTAGCAATTACTAAAACGTCAAATTTAATGTGGCTAGGTATGAAATGATGTAACTGCACACGGTTGTACTTCAAATAGTTGCCGTAATAATAAAGAATAAGGTTGAATTCGATAAATACGGTACTTTCTTTACGGTAATTTTAATTCGGGTATGCCTATTCAACTACCTATTTAACAGTGTACAAATGTATAGTCGATTAGGTGACAGATTTCAAGCGCGTTTTTGTATGAAGTGCTCTATCTACGTTTGGTAGTAAATCAATGATGGCAACTAACAGCTTCGCAATCCTCTGCTATCAGCGATCGTGGTACGGGGACAACTCCAAGCGTTTCTACGGGCACCTAGAAAGTGAAAAGTCCTAGTTCTAAACCTGTTGTTTCACTCAAGCTTTCCAGTTCTCCCCATCATACTTATTAAAGCAAATTACAATTGAAAAAAGGAAATCTTGCAGGTCATTTCTGTCGCTCGAAATCCGTGGTAATATTATAAACTAGCTTTTCGCTCGCGGCTTCGCTCGCGTTATTATTGTTTTCCCGTGGGAAATTTATATTTCCCCGTAGGAAAAATAATTTTGTAGCCAATTATATAGAAGACTGTTATTTATATTTAGAAGCTCGGATAATATATATATATATATATATATATATATATATATATATACATTTTATAGAATGTATATAGATTCAAATATATTCCATACCAACTTTCAACCCCTATTTTGCACCCTAAGGGAGTGAATTCCATTAACCCATGAGACATGTATTCAATGAAATGTTTTTAAGAGCATGAATCTCAAGTTTTATCAAAATCGTTATTAATTTAAAATTATTCTATACAAACTTGCACCCTCTATTTCATCCCTTCAGGGTTAAATTTTTTTAAAATCGTTTCTTAGTGGATGTCCGTATTTTGAATTAAAACAACTGTCCCAATTTCACGTTTCTACCATTAGCGGTTACGGCTGTGCGTGCGTCTATAGATGGGAACTTCTATGAGTTATACTTTGACACCTCATCCAATAATCCAATTTTAATGATATTTGGTATAAAGATTGCATAAGCCCTGAGAAAGAACATAGGCTTCTCATCCCTAATGTTAATGAGTTTCATTATAAGTATTTGTTTGTTAATGTCAATAAGGAACTATATTCTTGTCATATAATAAAAAAATGTATCTCTTTCAATCTCGCTCTCATTATAAGTCTCCACTGGTGACATATTTTAGTTAACATTAAGCCGCACAGCATTCAGGCCTGGGAGCCTAGACAAAGTGACAATTCAAAAACGATAACGAAGTTCGATAAGAACAAAATGTATGGGATTGATAAATAACATCGCTAAATAACGCGGCGAATTGATCAGTCATCGATATGTGAGTTGGTAGCATATTGATTTCTAAGATTGATTCGCAACGAATCGATGAAGTAGCTGTTTTTTCGTAACTTTCATATACTTACTAGGTACTCAAACAACTCATTTTTCATTTAAATAAAATTAAAGATATAATTTTAATTATTTATTTCACCATTTTTTTTCCATTTTTAGTTTTCAGTACTTAGATAACCAATATGTTGTTTTCTTGCAGAAAGAACAATTCGACGCAGCGATCCTTACGTTGGCTAGGAATTTGTTTTCGTTATCTCAGACGATGATGACGAATTCAGTTATCGTTTCGCTATGAAACGATTGCCACTTCTCTTAGCCCCCAGGTACCACACAATTGAGAGGAATTTTAAGTAATGTAGGGTACCTGCTTTAGTTTACCTGTAAAGCTTAGGCATGCAGTCGACACAAATAAAACACCTGTGAACTAAATATTCCATACATGTTGCAACGTATCCACTCTTTCATTCATGTGTTCTATAACTCGTTACTCGAGATCCAAATGAGAAGTAATGATGAGAGCATAAAAAATATGGAATTTGTTAGATTTGTTGCGCCTAGTTTATTTTTAACTGACTTCAGGAGGGGGTTCTCAATTCGATGCGTATGTATTTTTTTGTCTGTAGGTTATGGTGATGGTAAAAATTTAGAAATCGGTACCCTCGATAAGATTTTGGTAGGGGGAGGGGGAGGGGGAATACCCCCCCCCCCCCTGCAACTCCCACCCCGCGGAGATGTATAGTTTTCGAGATATAGGCCACTGAAGTTTGAGTTTATGTTTGCAGAAAAGGTACATATTTTATTTATTTAATTAGTACATTGACAGCCGAAGCCAATAAAATGTACATTAAACATCGCAAACATAAATGCTAAAACAAAGATGCTAAAGGTAACATTAATAAAGTTAAAGATAGGAGTAGGCAAGTGCCAATAATAATGAGATGTGTGTATGCATAGTATGTGTGAGTGTGTGTGTGTGTGTATATGTGTGTGTGTGTGGGTATGTTTGAGCCTGCATGACAAAGCCATATATATACACTCTGCATTACATATTTTGAACAAAATATATATTTTAATCAAAACATATTGAAATGAGCTATTATAAAGCATTAATATGTTATGTTACCTTTGCTGGTTGAGAGAAGTGCTAACTTAACTTTATTTTTGAAAAGAGATTTTGAATCAAGAAATATATCAAATTCCGAAAATTTGCTATTGTACAATTTAGAAAGGCGTGTCAATATGGAGTTGCTACCATAATGCAGTGCAATGTAGTGGTACATGAAAGAGGCCAGTGTGGCGAGTTCGGTAGCCAGGCTCGTTAAAAAACAAGTCACCTATAAGCTCTGGACAATCAATGCGACCACGAACGAGATCCCACAAAAAACCCATGTCCAATAAGTGACGTCGTCCCTGTAAGGTTAATAAGTTAAAATTGCGGCAACTTTCAACATAGTTAAGTAGTAGTGAAGTATTATTAAATTTATAATTTAGGTGTTTAATAAATTTAATTTGAATTTTTTCAATTTTGTCTATATATATATTATAGAGTGGACACCATATAGGACTAGCATATTCCAATATGCTGCGTACATAAGCGTCATAAACAGTTTTTATACTAATAAGAGATCTAAAAGGCTTACAAGACCTCAAAACGAACCCTAAATTTCTATATGCTCTATTGACAATCGCATCAACGTGTTGCGACATAAGTAACTTACTATCCAGAAGAATGCCAAGATCCCTTACCACATCAACCCTTTCAATGACAGTATTATTAAATTTATATAAAAACTTGATCGGATTCTTTTTTCGGCTAAAACTAATAACATTGCATTATAATATACTCAAAGTGATTTTATTTTTATTGTAATATTCAACAAGGTTATCTAGGCCCCTTTGTAGTCGCTTGCAGTCGTCAACAGAGCAGATACGCATGAAATTTTTTTTATCATCTGCGTAAAGTAAATGTGAGGCATCAATAATGCTGTCTGAGATATCAAAAATGTATGTGTTGTAAAAGAGGGGCCCAAGGTGAGAGCCTTGTGGAACACCCGATGGAACAATAATGTAATCCGAGCGAAACCCTCCTACAACCACTGCCTGTGATCGATTAGACAGGTACGATATGATCCACCTCAACAAGTCTCCATGCACACCGAGCTGCTCAAGTTTGTTAACAAGAATGGAGTGATCTACACGATCGAAAGCCTTTTCAAAATCGGTGTAGACCACATCCACCTGTCCACCGCCCTCCATATTATTGAGTACAAAGTCTGTAAAACAAGCTAAGTTTGTTATTGTGGACCGACCCTTTAGAAATCCGTGTTGTTTATTAGAAATTCCGTTCATAATTACTGGATATATTAACTTCCCCTCTTGCGCGGAGGTCGGGAAAGAGGGAGAGTGGGGGAACCCCCCTCTGCCAAAATTAACAGTTTCCATAAGCAATAAGTATGCATAAAGTCAAAAATACACAAAGTCGTTTCTGGCGCTTCGCCGGCCGCTGCCGCGGCACACTCGCTTCGCTCGCTCGGCTCGCGCACTTAGTTCGTGTTCAAACCTACGCTCCTCGCTTCGCTCCTCGCTACCTGTTTTTGACCCGCCTACAGTTTCTTCAAATAAAATCTAGACGCGTCTCCGGCAAGAAATTCTTTCACGGAATCATTCAATGGGCTCCCTTAACCCCCCTACCATCACAGTTTATTTCTAGCGAGGATACCGATTTCTAAATACAACCACGTGTTCGTTATTCCGCCAATTGTGGACCGATTTTTAAAATTCTTTTTGTATTCGCTAGAGTATATTCCCGGAGTGGTCCTATTGTCACCGAAGTCAGTATCTGATGATGGGATCCCAGGAAAATCGAGGGAAACCCTTAAATTTTATAGGTACATCCAACGTGATTCACGATTCTTTCCGAAACTATTCAATATTTGCATCTGGTAGTCATGAACCGAGCTGATGATGAGGATCTCTAACTTTGAGGAGCTAGAGGTAAGTTTTTTAAATATAATAGGCACATATTGACCCTTTTTTTATTCTTTCAAGTTACTTGAGCTGGTATTAAAGTCACAAAGGGCCGATTTTTCAATCGTCAGTGTTGTATATTGTTGTTATGTATGAGGAAAAAATACGATAATTTGACAGCTTTTGTATAGAAAATCTGTGAGATCGCCATATTTATTCAACAGTTAAGAGTTACCTGACAATTGAAAAAAAAAAAAAAAAACCCACTTCAAAAACACTTATAAGGTAAAAATAATATAAGAATACAAACAACATCACATTTCTATATTCAAGTCGGTGCCAAACAATCATCTCCTAGAAAGTCTTACTTCAATGTAGAAATGTGATGTTATGTGTATCCTCATACTATTTTTAACTTTTAAGTGTTTTTGAAGTCGGTTTTTATTTTTTCACAAATTTTTGTCGTGTAAAATTGAATTTGTTTGTAGTGTAAAGCGGAAATACCTACATATTTTACCGGGAGCCAATGATGATCTCGGATGCCCCTATAAAACAGTAGACACACACAGCTAATGAAGTAAGCCACGTGCCACGAAAATCCAGTGGCCACTTGCAATAGGCTTAATAAGAAGGCTAAAATCACCTATTGAGAGAACTATTCTAGAAGCTTCAAATCGAATCATACATGATAAGATAAGATCCGAAGGAGAACTAAGATCACGGTAACAGCTAATGGGACTGCAAGCCTTAAGTGGTAGTAAGCAGGACACAAGCAGAACTGACGGTTTTTGGGGTTAAAACCTCCCATAAGGTGTACCGACAAACTTGTAAGGTCGTAGGAAGCCACATAATTTATTACAACTATTGGCAAACAAGCAAACTGCCCACTTGATGGTAAGTGGTAACAGTCACTTATAATACATGTGGCTCCTGTGAAATTCGCAGCAAAATTGCAAACCCCACAAGAACCACAGTGTACGTTGCCAACTTGTGACATAAGATGTAAAGTCACGGTAACTTACCCTTCAAAACGGAAGACAGCAATGCAAGCACTGCTGCTTAGCGGCAGAAATAGGCAAGAGGGAGGTACCCATGCAGACGACCCTGGTACAGAGTCTCCCTCCAGTGAATGATGCGAACCGGGCGGGCTCTATCGGTTTGGTGATCCTTGGGGCGTATGTTCAACAGTAGATGTCTCTCATATGATGTTGATGATACGACCCAAACCAGCCACTGGAAAGCAAGGAATCCCATGCAGATAGTATAAAAAAGAAAAGGTGTATTTTAGGCCTATAGAGAAATACGAAAATATTTTTTTTATGGGATAGGGGGCAAACGAGCAAACGTATCACCTGATGGTAAGTGATTACCGTCGCCCATGGACACCCACAACCCCAGCAGAGGAGTTACAAGTGCGTTACCTTAAAGGTCATATCGGTCCGGAAATACCGAAGGCGACAATTCATTCCAAAGTTTGACTGTACGAGGCAGGAAACTGCGAGAAAAAATATAACTGAGAATTATTTTACGATCAAATTATTTCATTAAATATTTTTTCCGTTGTTTATTTTTATTTTAACATATTGCCTTAATAACAATCTACAATAAACAAGAAAATGATGACTTAAGATTGAAACTCCATTATTATAGTTATTCAGAAACAAATGCTCATTTATCTATTTCGATTCAGTTTAAGACTTACAGAATTTATTGTCAATGTAAATAACAATAGGTAATTCGACAGATTATGGTAAAAAAACATCATCACGTCAAATGAAACAAAATTTATATTACTAAAAAAGTTTAATTGTAAATTCAGTGTCAGTACATGTATTAATTATTTCAATATGTTTCAACGTTACAGAAAAGACAAAATCAGTATTGTATCTAAAATGTCATTCTTGCTTTTCAATTTTGTACAAATGTTGAAAGTATTTCAATACATACTTACCTACCTATTTCTTACAACGATTATTCATGTATCTAATTTACAATACGACACAAAAACATCATTTCATAGCATACTCTCTGCATAAACATATCATTAATTGGGAATAAATTTTCTTGATCCTAGCCACATCTTTATCAAAAATACTTTATTTATATGTATTATTTGCTAGCTTGTTACAAAGTATGGGAGGTTTTTCGAAATTCAACCAGCAAAAAGACAACATGAAACTTTTTAAACTAATGAAGAAATATTTTCATTCATGCTATACGTCGCTAATAGGTACCAGACCACAAATTGACATTTTGCACTTTTAGTAAGATAACGACCGGATTCAAAATTTTGTCAAAACGAGTTACAGTGATATCGACCACGGAATACAGAATGAGATCCTTTTTCTGTGTTCTGTGATATCGACCTAAAAAGCGAGATCTTTACAATAAAGCGAAAGAAAAACAACCGTTTTGGAAAACTGTTGTTTTTTTCGCTCTAAGATCGTCGTTATCTAACTAAGAGTCAAAACTAAGACTCTGCTTTCTTATTTATAAGTAGTTTATTTCTTACTAGCTGTGCCCGCGAACTCCGTTTCGCCATCAAAATGCTTAAAACAGTGTTTAGATTTTTCCTCCATTTTATTCCATAATGATTCAACTTTATTCTGCCTTTCTTGAGCAGCGGCCATTTGGAAATTAACAAATTAAGACAATTATCGTGGGTTCGTAATGCTCTAGGTACTCTTCAGGGCCTTTCATTGAATACCCATATTGCTGGGTTTGAAAACGATTTTTAATCCATTTTTTGAACGGCGGCCATGTTTAATTTAGGGCAATTTTCCTAAGTTCATAATGCGCTACTCTTTGAGACCTTTTATTTGATACCCATATTGCTAGGTTTGGAAACGAACTTTTATCCACCTTTTTTGAGCAGCGGCTTTGTTGAATTTATGTCAATGTTTCTAGGTTCATAGTGCTTTACTTATCAAGGACTACTTTCATTTGATACCCATATTGCTGGGTTCGAAAACGAACTTGTATCCTTTTTTTAGCGGCGGCCATGTTGAATTAAGGTCGATTTTTCTAGGTACCTAATGCTCTACTCTTCAAGGCCTTTCATTTGATACCCATATTGCTAGGTTTGGAAACGAACTTTTATCCATTTTTTTTTGAGCGGCGGCCATGTTTTTTTTAGGACAATTTTCCTAAGTTCATAATGCTCTACTCTTTGAGGCCTTTCATTTGATACCCATATTGCTATGTTTGGAAACGAACTTTTATCCACCTTTTTGAGCAGCGGCTATTTTGAATTTATGTCAATTTTGCTAAGTTCATAGTGCTTTACTCGTCAAGGCCTTTCATTTGATACCCATATTGCTGCGTTTGAAAACGAACTTTTATCCTTTTTTTAGCGGCGGCCATGTTGAATTTAGATCGATTTTTCTAGTTACCTAATGCTTTACCCTTCAAGGCCTTTCATTTGATACTCATATTGCTAGGTTTGGAAACGAACTTTCATCCACCATTTTTGAGCGGCAGCCATGTTGAATTTATGTCAATGTTGCTAGGTTCATAGTGCTTTATGCATCAAAGCTTTTGATTTGATACCCATATTGCAGGGTTTGAAAACGAACTTTTATCCTTTTTTTTTGAGCGGTGGCCATGTTTAATTTAGACCAATTTTCCTAAGTTCATATTGCTCTACTCTTTGATGCCTTTCATTTGATACCCATATTGCTAGGTTTGGAAAGGAACTTTTATCCACCTTTTTCGAGCAGCGGCTATGTTGAATTTATGTCAATATTGCTAGGTTCATAGTGCTTTACTCGTCAACGCCTTTCATTTGATACCCATATTGCTGGGTATGAAAACGAACTTTTATCCTTTTTTACGAACTTTTATCCTTTAGGACAATTTTTCTAGGTACCTAATGCTCTACTTTTCAAGGCTTTTCATTTGATACCCATATTGCTAGGTTTGGAAAAGAATTTGTATCCACCTTTTTTTGAGCGGCGGCCATGTTGAATTTATGTCAATGTTGCTAGGTTCATAGTGCTTTATTCATCAGAGCCTTTGATTTGATACCCATATTGCTGGGTTTGGAAACGAACTTTTATCCGTTTTTTTGGAGCCGCGGCCATGTTGAATTTAGGTCAATTTTTCTAGATACCTAATGCTTTACTCTTCAAGGCCTTTCATTTGATAACCATATTGCTGGGTTTGAAAACGAACTTTTATCCATTTTTTTGAGCGGCGGCCATGTTTAATTTAGGGCATTTTTCCTAAGTTCATAATGCTTTACTCTTCTAGGCCTTTCATTTGATACCCATATTGCTAGGTTTGGAAACGATCTTGTATCCACCTTTTTTGAGCGGCGGCCATGTTGAATTTATGTCAATGTTGCTAGGTTCATAGTGCTCTACACATCAAGGCCTTTCATTTGATACCCATATTGCTGGGTTTGGAAACGAACTTGTATCCACCTTTTTTGAGCGGCGGCCATGTTGAATTTTAGGCGATTTTCCTAGGTTCATAATGTTCTACGCTTCAAGGCCTTTCACTTGATACCTATATTGCTAGGTTTGGAAACGAACTTTTATCCACCTTTTTTGAGCATCAGCTATGTCGGCGAATTTACGTCAATATTACATTAGGATCAAGAGTCCCGTACTCCCTCTACGCGTAATACTTTTAATAGTTTTAAATGGATGAAAGAGTTTGATTCCTTAGTCATAATGTAAAAACATAATATAACACCTTTCAAAATGCCTTGAAAAGGGTATCTTCATTTTTCAACATTTCAAATATTGTACCGATTTTGTGAAAATTGGCCAAAAATTAAACCAACCTACAAATTTTATATTTGTGACGTGATATTGTCATAAAAAATGCTATATACATTGGTTGTATGGCTTGATCCTTTTTCCTTACCACCACGGTACTACATAAGAAAAATACAATTTAAACTTCTTGGTTGGCAAAATTCAGATGGGCACAGCCAATAACAGAAAAGATTTTTTTTTGCAATATGTAACAGACTTGTCAAAATAATTTCACGTGCGCCATGTTGATTTTCTACATACTTGTCATCAAAAATTTTATATGGTATTTTTTGAATAAAAATAAAAAGTGAATTAAAGCAAATGAAATTATGCCTAAATGTTCTTCCGGAAAATTTTAAGCATTGTGGTGTAAGCCATATCAAATTCTGTCCAGTAGTTTCGGAGATCTTTCCGGACAAACATTTGTACCCCTACGATTTTATTATATATGGAGATGGAGATATGGAGATAAAAATGTCAGTGTTTTGCCTGCGGCTTAGGTTCTTCTTTCGGTTTTTCTTTGGCCGGTGGTGCTGCCGCTGGAACTGAGGAACAGTTCAAATTCAAAAATCTTTATTTATGATTTCTAATCTACGGGCAATCACTTTTAATAGTGACGTCAAAATAAAGGGGTTCGCAGATTTTGGCTGTCAGCGGCCGCCATTTTGAGTATTTTTCCAAAATGGTGGCGCACGATACATCTTACATTAGGTATCGATAAAAGTAACAAAAAATTCCATGATCACTGAAGGAGATGTATTAATTTACGAATTTCAGATAAGTGCTGATAAGTCTCCGCACTCCAAAGGTCTAGTGGCTGAGACCACTCGGTATTGATCTGGAGCTCCGGGGTTCGATTCCCCATGGGGACAGAAGTTTTGCTGCTTGGTTTGGTTGGTTGAAGGGCTTCTTACCCCACTATTCATTCATTCATTCATTTACTAGGCTAGCTAGATACCACCGCGTTACCTAAGTTTATCGTCATAATAACAATGTTTATAACAGTGTCGTGTTCCGACAATAAGAAGTGAGTTAGCCATGTTCCTCAGTTTATGGGGAGTCCAAATGAATCTTGCCTCCTTCTCCGCCCCCATCAGCACTTTACCTTCATGTAAAATGAAGGCCAAGCGCTTCCCTTTTGTGTAAAAGCAGTAATTTTTGTATAGTAGGATTTCAACATCATTTCTTCACACTGAAAGCTCAAGCTTAATAGAAAAAAAACACCGGCTAAGTGCGAGTAGAATTCGCGGACGGAGGGTTCCGTACAAGCTTATCTAAGAGCTCTTACAGATTAGCGACACTTTGCGGCGACAGCTGTCGTGAGCAGTCGCCGATCGCTGTCGCGCGACCGCCGCACCGGCGACGAATATACCGAATATTCTAATGCCTCTATATACCTATATCCCTGTATGTCAATATTTCGTGCACCAATATAGGTTGATGTTTCCTTTTTATTTGATAGTAAAAGAAGTACTTCTTCCTCAAAATCCATTTTTGAAACCTTAGCTCCCGTACTACATTCATTAGAAACCGAACAACTGTACAGATCGCGGCACATAAGTTGAACTAAAATGGCTGCCATCTGCGCAGGAGTAGTTGTAAGTCCTCTCGTGTCGCACTTTGTTTGAGATCCAAAAATCGTAGCAATGAGGCAGATTTAGCAATAGCAATTTAAATTTCGTAAAAAAATATTTTTACATTACATTAAATATTCACATTACATTTATTTTTACCATTACACCTCCGCAGACGTATCCATTTTAGTTCAACTTATGTGCCGCGAGCTGTCGCCGGCGGTCGCGCGACAGCGATAGGCGACTGCTCGCGACAAATGTCGCCGCAAAGTGTCGCTTATCTGTAAGAGCTCTAAGTATATCAGTTCCTAGCTATATTTACGGTTTTCAGATTCTTTTCTTAACATGCGCTGTAAGACCTAGCTTCTTGCCAAATTTCATGATTCCAGGTCAACGGTAAGTAACTACCCCTAGGTTTCGCTTCCCTTGTGAAATCGCAAAATTTCCGAAAATATACGACATAACGGTCATATCTTTAGCTCTTGTTGGCTAACAAGTATGATTTTTTACAGTTGAAAAACAGTGGGCCCGAAAATTTATTAAAAGTTTCAGTTTGATATCTCTACGAGTTCCCAAGAAAAAGGGTCATGACAAACAGACGGATAGACGGACAACATCGTGATCCCATAAGGGTTCCGCTTTTTCCTGTTGACGTACGGAACCCTGAAGTAAGACACAAGAAGAGAACTGACACATCTAATCATGTAATGGAAGTTGAGCTTATAAACTTTTGCTTTGAGATCAGCTCTCAATTGACGACTCTGTAACAATACACGCAGAAAAAAATAGCCCTTGCTGCTTCTTTCCTTTTGACGTGCAAAAGTGATTATGTAATAATCCAATTTGAATGAACTATCATCATCATTACAGCTCATATACGTCCCCACCGAGGGGCACGAGCCTACCCTAACTAGTTTATGTTAGGGCGATTAGGCCTCAGTCAAACCACGCTGGCCCAGTGCGGATTGGTTGAATAGTAAACAATAAACTATATTGAATTTGAATTTAAAAACCGGCCAAGTACGTGTCGGGCTACGCGCAGTGTAGGGTTCCGTAGTTGCAAATGCCAACATTCAGTTCACACTCGCACCTCACAACACGTTGCTACTAAATTAGGCATTATTATTATTATTATTAAAGGTGCAATAATTTTATATTTCCTTAACGTCACGTGGTTCGTAAATTAATATTCAGTAAGTACTAATTTTCAATGAAATTTTATTTTTGTGTCCATATATAACCGCTTAGAACATAGGGGGGGGGGGGGCACTTACCTCTAACAAAAATTTACATTATTTTTTAAAGACCTATTCAACAATACCCCAAACGATGGGTTAGTCGAGAAAAAAAAATTTTTTTCAATATTTTTTTCTACCAACTCTTTTGCCATGATTATATACATACCAATACCAAATTACAGCTTTCTATAGTACTAATAGTACTAATAAAACCGCGGACGGACAGACAGACAGACATGGCGAAACTATAACGGTACCTGGTTTACTACGGAAGCCTAAAAAGGAAAGTTCGTTCAAAAATGTAATTCACCATCGCCCTCCTTCACAACGAAAGGCGTGGGGTCCTCGATCCGGCCCGCGAACAGCACCACGCCCAGCGCGTTGTCCCTGATGAAGAACACGAAGGGCCGGTCGACGCGCAGCGTCACCCCGCTCTCGATGAGCGGCACCACCATCGCCGCGGTGGCCGCCGCCGCCTCCGTGCCCTGCTCGTCCACCGACATGTGCACCTTGTGGAACATGTTGCTGATGTATGGCGACTCGCCGTCGAAGATGCCGGAGAGGTTGGAGCTCTTCGTGAACAGCTCCGTGACGCGCATCTGTTGAGGATAAGTTCAGATGTTTATTAGGTACAAACACATTAACAAATACCTAAATCGATATCACAAAAAGTCGTATAAGGAGCATTTTTTACAAAATGCGCCGCATTAGTGTACCAAGGCTCTCAAATCTCTTCAAGAGATGTGAGCGGAATAGTAGTTTAAGATCTTCACATAAAGTGTTCATAATATAAATAGAAATGATCGTGGATTTATGATTAAATTTTTAGCCGAACTATCATCTGAGTCCGCTAAAAAAGTTATTAATTTTGTTATCTCTTAAGTTAGAGTTGTAAATTAATTATTTAAGGCAAAACGGAGCTGGCATAATCAAACATTTTGATCAAAGCTCCTAAACAAATAAAGAGTAATTTATTATTATTATTTATTTTTTCGGGGCTATTTGCGTCACTGCGACCTACAAAGATCTATTGTGACTAGCCTCCAAGTAAGACTTATTAGGTATTACATGTGCTCCATTAGCTGGGCACTGTCTAAGAATGATAAGATATTCCCAGCTTGGATTGTTTTTATATCGTCTGGGTCGAGAATGTGTCTCCTCAGTTGTCGGTTTCTTTTGTGAATGAGGGGTTCATAAAAGCACAGGAGGTGCATTGGTGTTTCACGCTCTTGTTCACAGAATCTGCAAGCATCTCTCATATTGAAGAGATGCCTGTTCAGCTTGCAGTGGCCAGTCAGAGCCTTAATCATCACGCTCAGGTTGCCCCTGTTGAGCTTCAATAGCTCGTCAGTGCGTTTACGAGAGTATGGTTCGATTAGTGCTTTTGAATGTGTTAACCCAGGCGTTCTTTGCCAGTCCGCTTTTACCTCTTGGAGGAGGTGGGTTTTTAAGTATTGCATAGCCTGGTTCTTTATACCACAGGGCTCTGGGCCAAACTGTAGTCCCTGGGCCCCAGACCACAGATTAGATAATAGTTCCAGACCTTGGTAGCTCATCGGCTTTTTCGTTACCAATGATTCCAGAATGACCCGGTACCCATTTGAGGGTGATCTTGTTTCGTAGCGCCAGGTCATTTAGTTTTTCCACACAGTCTTTTACTAGCTTTAATAAAGAGTAAAAAAATCTCTAACAGTAAAGTTCACTTGTGCACATGTAATTACTACAATGAATAACGATATCAGTGAACGTACGGTAAGAAGAAGTATACTTATTGCGATATTGGTACAATTTTGGTCAAAGGTGTATTTTCCCTGAGGTCGATTGGACCCAGGGTTCTTGAAAGAAGCCTTGTCTATTTTGGCCAAAGGTGAGAATGTGGCAGTTAGTAAATAGTACAAAAACTATTCACAACACCGCCAGCAAAAGCCTGCCTATAGTGCGCAGCTTAGGAGGCAACGGACGGAGACAGCACGTAGAAATAAAGGTCAATTTTTATACCTTGAACTTTGAATAAGGACTTAAGAAAGTTGCACTTTTAATTCTCATCAAAATACTTGATTGGCCCCATCTAAATAGCAAAAAGAATGAAAAAATATTTTTGAGCTATGTGAACCACTTTGCTATTCTTTTTCTTTGCACTGAACTGATCTAAATAAATCATTCAAATTCAAATTCAAAAATCTTTATTCAACATAGGCCTTTACAGACACTTATTGACGTCAAAACAAAGCAAAACAATCTAATTTAATGAAATCATATTAACCTTGTATGTGCATACATCTTGAATATACTCAAGATGTCTGCAAATACAAGTAGGAATGAAAAAAAAAAGTTGACTCTACACCTGTTCGGAAATTGGGAGAGCCTTCTCGAGAAGAACAGGCAAGAAACTCGAAAGGTCAAAATTTTTTGTCTCCTCTTTTAAATCGCCATTTACAATTTTGATTTTGTTACAGGGTCGTCAATTGGAAGCTGACCTCAATGGAAAAGTTTGAGCTCAACTTCCATTACAAGAAGAGATGTGTTAATTAACATTATAGAAGCTATTTCTGAGAGAAGTGCGTGAACTTAGCTTATAAATTGCTCTCACTGAATGTTTCTTTGAATCAAAACGCAGTACATTGTTAAATATTAGAAATGAGAGTTCAAACCCAAGCTTTTTTGTCCGTCATGTAATCAGACACTTTATAATATGCTTTTTTAATAAGTACATCTTTGATTGCAACTTTAAATTTGTTTAAGCTGAGTTCTTGTATACAACTTGGGATTTTATTGTAGAAACGTATACACAGGCCTCTAAAAGAATTATTGATTTTTTGGAGCCTGGTATTTGGTAAAGCTAACATATTCCTTTGTCTAGTATTAACTGAATGAATATCATTATTTTTACAAAACAAATGAATATTTTTACGAACATATATTAGATTCTCATAAATATATTGCGACGCTACTGTCATAATACCAATTTCTTTAAACTTTTCTCGCAAAGAATCTCTCATTTTAAGGTTATAGATGGCTCGAATAGCCCTTTTCTGGAGCACAAAAACGATCTGAAGGTCGGCAGCATTTCCCCACAACAAAATGCCATATAACATCAAATTAAGAAAGTAAGAAAAATATACAAGTCTTGCTGTATCAACATCAGTCATCTGACGTATTTTCCATACAGCGTAAGCTGCAGAACTAAGTCTCTTTGACAATTTGTCTATATGTGGGCCCCATTGCAGCTTAGAATCAAGTGTGATCCCAAGAAATACTGTGGTGTCCACGAGGTCAACACCTATATCCTTTATTTTTACAGTGGTGAGGACCTCTTTTACATTGGGTAAAACAAATTTTATACATTTTGTTTTCCCTTCATTAAGTGACAGGTTGTTTACATTAAACCAATGAACAATTCTTGAGATAGAATTATTTACATCGTCATTCATTTGCAATCCTCTTTTAATTTTAAATAAAAGTGAAGTATCATCTGCAAATAACACTATCTCGTGCCTGTCCTGTACAAAATCAGGGAGGTCATTGACATATATAAGAAATAGAAAAGGACCAAGAATCGAACCCTGCGGAACTCCCATTTTAACTGCGGAACCTTGAGACCTTTTTCCATTGACGTCTACTTTTTGAATCCTTCCACTTAGATAAGAGAGTAGAAGATCCAGTGCAGTATCACGAAACCCATACACAATTTACTTTAACCCCTCAAAAATTACACTCTAAACAATTTGGTTTTAGGAGGGGTCGCTCAACAACCGATGCTGGTGTTGAGTTAATACAACATATATTTGAAGCCTGGGAAGACTCACACGATGCGTTAGGCATTTTTTGTGATTTGTCTAAGGCATTTGATTGCGTTTATCACGAAACCTTGATCTGAAAATTACACCTTTTTTGAGGTCTTCCCAGGCTTCAAATATATGTTGTATTAACTCAACACCAGCATCGGTTGTTGAGCGACCCCTCCTAAAACCAAATTGTTTAGAGTGTAGAAGATTATTCCTATTAAAATAACTTTGCATTTGCTCCAACATTATTTTTTCAAAAATTTTGCTAAAGGTAGGTAGCACAGAGATAGGTCTAAAATTACTGGGGTCTGATGTGCTACCACATTTATGTAAAGGAATAATTTTACTCAGCTTCATTAGATCAGGAAATACACCACAGTCAATGCAATCATTAAAAATGTTAGCAAGTATTGGAGCTATTGTTTCAATTACGGATTTAGTAACATCAACGGAATTGCCCCACAGATCCGCAGTTTTCTTCATATTCAAAGTTTTAAATGATTTTATTATATCTATTCCACTAATGTGTACAAATTTGAATGTATTATCACAAGCTTCAACATGATCTTTCATTATAGATTCAGCAATAGCGGGGGAGGAATCCAATGACTTTGTGATTGAGACTGGAATGTCAGTAAAGAACTGTGTATGTGTATGTTCTTTACTGTCAGTAAAGAACTGTCAGTAAAGAACATTGTTACGATTACTTTGTATGAGAATATTTAGTTAACAATGTCAAAATATTTATTAGTTTATAATGTGTAATGTTTAATTTTTTTAATAATAATATACCTAGTTAACTTACATTTTTCAAAGGATTGACCATGTCTTCGGAGTAGTCGATAACAAATTTCGGGAAGGAGAGCTGCACGTCGGAAGGTTCCAGCAGGGTGATGACCTGGTCGATGTTCTTGTATGGCAGGTCTCTGATGAGGGGTGCGCACCCGTCCCGATCAAGTGGCACCAGCAGGATCATGGAATAACGGCCACCCTGGAATTTTTACCATAACTTCATTATATAATGTTAAGATGGGTGACTATGGTTGTGGGTTGGTAACATTATACTTATAATATTATAACAATAATATTATAAGTAAAATATTTAGACTGTGATATATAAATACTGTTTCTTGAAGACAAAACATGATACAGAGAAAACATGCACAAAAGGGGATCTTTCAAATAAACTTTATCTCTTAAATAAAATCTCTTCTGGTCATCCTCTGTGGAGTTTGCTTGCTTTGTTAACAGACTTCCAAAAATAAAAACCGACTGCAAAAACCACAGAACACAGAAAGAGGTTCTGTGTCAAAAACACTGAAAAGATAATAAAATATAAGAATAGCGTCACATTTCTATATTGATGTCGGTTCTTATATTTTTTAACTTTTTAGTGTTTTTGAAGTCAATTTTATTTTTTGTATTTTTTTGTCTTTGTAGTGAATACGATCATTCGAGCAAAATTAATACCAGCTTATTAAATTATTGACGTTAGTTTTTTAAATGCAATAGGCACGTGTATTATACGTGCCTATTTTATTGAACGTAACTATAAAGTTTATGGGGTTTTTGGGTTTTTTGGTTTTTCATGGGATCCCATCATCAGATCCTGACTTTGGTGACAATGGAACCTCCCCAGGAGTATACTCTATCGAGCACAAAAAGAATTTTGAAAATCGGTCCACAATTGGCGGAGTAATCGCGTAATATACACACAAAAATATACTCCCGCGGTGGTCCCGTTATCACCAAAGTCAGGATCTGATGATGGGATCCCAGGAAAATCAAGGGAAACCCATTAATTTTATAGGTAGGTAGGTACATCCAATGTGTTTCATGTTTTTTCCGAAACTTTTAGGAGATAAAAGGTAAGTTTTCTTAAATACAATAGGCACGTATTGACCCTTTGTCGTATTCTTTTAAGTACCTACTTCGGTGAGCTGGTATTAATTTCACAAAAAAATAAAAATAAAAAATACAAAAAATAAAAACCGACTGCAAAAAACACTTCAAAGCGGAAAGGAGAAATAGTCCCGTATACAAGTAGGTATGCAATCTATTTACAATATTTGAAAACCTTAGTATCACTGTATGACTTAAATCATAAAATTTTTCATTGATGTGCAAACCCTATTACAGTAAAACAAAAGAGTAAACTATGCAGAATGTCAGGTGCGGTCCGTGCGGTTGCTTCAGGTGCGGTGGTCCGGTCCTTTGTGCTCCGGTACTCTAACATGATAGCTTACTAGGGTTGACAATATATTTGGCATTGATAATTTATTATATTTTTACGGCTTATGTTATAATATAACACGTAAAGTTGTTTCGATTTCGTACCTGATACGGTAAGTCCAGGGCATGAGCTCTGAGCTCGTCGATATACGCGTAGTTAAGCATACCACGCAGATCCATCATGGCGACCTTCTTGCATTCGCCGCGGTCGTAGAAGCAGCGGCCGCTGGTCAGAGAGGGATCAAAGCTGTGCCGCCACAGACCCTTGAAGTACAGGGCGTTCGTCAGCAAAATCTCCGTGGTGGGATCGATGTTGCCTGTAAAAAAATAACATCGTTGAACTAAACCATAGTTTAAATACGGATTATCACCCGTGGTCCCATTACTTTGCCCCACTGGTGAGAGTACGAGGAACAGTCTTAAATGCTTAGCACAAGTAAAGTCGTACGAAATATTGAAATAAGTTTGCGGTAAGTATACCCCGCCGTGCATGTAGTGATGACTGAAAACCTGTTATTTTACATTTGTTACTTCGTAACTTTGACCTTCTGGAGCTATTCAGGTATTTGGTTCAGCATCTGGTAGTCATGAGCCGAGGTGATGATGGAAGGATCCTTGACTTTTAGAAGTTAGAGGTTGGTTTTTAATAGTATTATATTATCTGTGATAGCAGGTACGTATTGACCCTCAGTTGTATTCTTTCAAGTTACTTCGATGACCTGGTAATTTATTTTCACTAAAAAAATTAAAAATAAAAAAGTTAAAAAATAATATAAGAATACCAAATTACCAACATCACATGTTTTATTATGAAGTCGGTGCCAAACTTTAACTCATGACCATCGATCATCCGCATCGACTTCAAAATAAAAAATGTGATATTGGTATCCTTCACAGAACAGAAAAACAGTGTTTTTCTGTTCTGGTATCCTTCGGATCCTTATATTTCCTATGTTTTTTGCCTTTTTTATTTTTGAAGTCGGTTTTTATTTTATGTTAAATATTATTTTTGTGACTAAGCCCATGCACCCAACTTACTTGCATCCACAATAGAGGGAATGAGCCCCTTGGTCTTGTTGAACACCCAGCTGTTGATAAGCTTGACCGAGTGCTCAGGCCGGGAGAAGTTCAGCCTGTACACCTCGGACAGATACACGCTCTTCAGCTGCACCTCGTAATCTTTGTTCAGCGCGAACTTGTTGGACACGAATATCGAGTTCGCATTCTGTATCTCCACGCCGGATACGTTCGACTAAAAAGTGTGATTTTTATATAGAACTCATATTTAAATTGTTGGAAAGAATGCATTATATGAAACTAATGATTTCACGAATCTTGTCTTAACTTAGGAAAGTCTTATGTACCTAGTATGCTGTCACTTCTTGTCTTTAATGAAAAGAATGTGCTAGCATACAACTTAAGATTGTCCTACGCTAAGATAAGGTTAGTGAAATTGGTCATAAGCCTATCAAGAGAACAAGAGAGGATGAAAGAGAGAATTAAATTGTATATTCAGTGATACGTGTACGTACTTAATATTAGAAACATAGAAATACAGATATCCTTGTGCAAAAAATATATTTGCCACGGGAAAGTCTCCTCAGCATAATGCTGAGGCGTCCGTCTCAAAGACTCCCCGACGCCGACGGCGACGGTGGTCTTCTGTAGACATCCTGTATAAGAGGCACTGCTATATCACAGCAATACAAACTATGAAATGTAGCTACGTCATATACCTATGAATGAACATACAAATATATAGCATAATAGATATGTATGGATTGTATATGTATATCTTTTATATATTTTTTTTAACTGAATGTGTTGCTGGCATTTGGAGCTCATCAGAGTTGAATTTATGTGGTCGTTGAAAACCAGCGCCAGACAAATATTTAGTACCTATAACGCTGAACGATTACCTTTTGGACGTAACCATAAAACTGGCTAAGTAAGTATTTCATTTCCCCAAATTACGAATTCTGCCCCAATATATAGTAAGGTGGTTGTACTTGTATGTTATGAGAATAATAATTTAAAGTGATTGTCGTCCAATAAATATCTTTCTAAGTGTTTGTTGGCGTTGGCGGATTCCGGGGGGGGGAGGGGGGAAGGCATGAAAGACCAGGATTTTTTATAATTCCGACTCTTATTTACTTTATTTTTTGTTTACTTGTGATTTTAACTAGGGTTAAAATCACCCTTGTCAGAATGACCCCCCCCCCCCCCCATGACGTAAATATTTTTTTCTGGGAATTGTATGTAAATAAGTTACCTATAACTATTGTCCGTCTAAACCAGACTAACAGCTATCAGAAATTAAAGCATGGTTTACATTATCATCCACGATTGATGAAGCTGATGATTGACAAAGCTGCACCTTAACAAAATTTAGAATCCATAAAAGCGTCTATAAATAAAGCGTACATAAATGTTACCTTCAACCCTTCCAAGAACAAGTTAAGCTGCTCCCTAAACTCTCCTTTCTTAGGCGACAGCCTCAACGCGTGCCTGATCTCGGTCTCCGTGATCCCGTGGGCGCCCTCCAGCACCATCGCCAGGGTCGCCTTGATGCTGGCGGGTGACACCATCACGTTGCCCTTGCGGTCCTCCGCGCAGTAGCGAAGCAAGTCGATATCGAAGAAGTTGAGGCGAGACATAGGCTTGTCATAGTTAGCGAGTAAACCAATAGGTAATGCTAAAAGCACTGGAAAATAAAACATATTTTTATGTTAAATTCATCTGTGCCTAAGACAGCTGCGCGGATACTATTAACACTAGCTTTCCGCTCGCGGCTTCGCTCGCGTTATTATTGTTTTCCCGTGGGAATTTTATATTTTCGCGTAGGAAAAATAATTTTGTAGCCAATTATATAGAAGACTGTTATTTATATTTAGGAGCTCGGATTATTGGAACTAAATCTGCTCCAATTTTATAGAAATTGGAAGAGATTTTAAATAGTTGCCATAGAAGCTTTCAACCCCTATTTTGATAAGAGGGTGAATTCACGTATTCAATTTAATGTTTTTAAGAGCGTGAATCTCAAGTTTTTTCCAAATCGTTGCTAATTTAAAGCTTTTCCATACAAACTTGCAACCCCTATTTCATCCTTTCAGGATACTTTGTTTTTAAATCCAAATTTCACGTTTCTACCATTAGCTGTTACGGCTGTGCGTGCGTGAATATATAGATGGGAACTTTTTTTATACATATACCTATATATACCGGGTGTAACTGAACACCCCAATAACATTTAAGGGGCATATAAGTTAGATACTAAATGGACCTTCGGTGCTTGTCTGAGACCTGGAACCCCAACACTTTCAGAGTTATTTGATTTTAAACTGAAAGTAAAAACTTTCAAGTGACAACCATAATCAGCTCTTAACACAAAATAAATTTAAACACAAAATGACACGTGACAGACGTGAACGTAGTATTCCTCCTACGCTTACGTGGGGCTGTCGGCACTTAATACCAAAAAATAATTTATTTAGTTTGTATGACGTGAGCGTAGTATTCCTCGTACGCTTACGTAGGGTTGTCGGCACTTAATACCAAAAAATAATTTATTTAGTTTGTATGGGAAAAAAAAGTTGGTTTGTTAGCCCTAATATTTTTCCTACAGAATCTCTACTTCTGATGGATACATACCCTTAAATGTTATTGGGGTGTTCAGTTACACCCTTTGGTATTAAGTCCCGACAGCCCTACGTAAGCGTAGGAGGAATACTACGCTCACGTCTGTCACGTGTCATTTTGTATTTAAATTTATTTTGTGTTAAGAGCTGATTATGGTTGTCACTTGAAAGTTTTTGCTTTCAGTTTAAACTCAAATAACTCTGAAAGTATTGGGGTTCCAGGTCTCAGACAAGCACCCAAGGTTCATTTAGTATCTAACTTATATGCCCCTTAAATGTTATTGGGGTGTTCAGTTACACCCGGTATATATAGATATAAGTACTATATACTAACAATATTCTATCTATGTATGTTAGTTTATAAGATACCTACATATCTATGTTTGCTGGCTTCTGTTTGCTGGTAATAGAATTTTGAAGTATTTTGTATAGAACTAATCAAATACCTTTTGCTTTGCTAGTAACCAAACGACATATAGATAGAATATTGAACCAGACCTAAGAGACTCGTCTGTGTTGAAGTGGTGATGTTGGTGAAATGTTCCTCAGTTTAAATTTAGACTACAGTTAAATTTTTAAATAAATTGTCCTACCCTTTACCTAATTTAAAAATGCTATATCTTCTAAAGTATGATTGATTAGGCAATTTATATTAGGTTGGTAGCTAGTATCAGTGCAACAGGAAAAATTACCATTATAGTCGTATGTTCACTAGAAGAAGGAAACTTTAGAATGCACTATAACTTGTTTACCTCGTCTTTACCAATTTGCATTGTATCGACCGACGGAATCAAATAATTGATTAAAACCAATTTAAGACAGCCGCGGTCGTAAGGGAATTTCCAAAATACAAATAAATCGTGATATTAACGACAATGCCCGATCTTGAGGAAAAGACGGGGTTAACCGGTTATGTGACATTTGCTCACACTGGTCTATTTAGCAAGGTCTTCAGAGGAAGATTACAAGCAGAATATTTTATAAATTAAATAAATAAATTGCTGGAGAACAATCATATCTTAAATACTAACTTTCAAATCTTGCGTACGAAATCGATTTAAGTCAAACATAAAAATATCCAAAGAAATCTTTCAAAAGATAAAATATCTGTAGAGATTCTACCCACACCAGTTATCAAACAAACAGTTATCAATATGGCTAAAGGGAATTTGAACTCAATACTTAGTACTTTAAGTTTAACGTACCTACCTACTTCACGAATATGGGAAATATTCCTCCTTTGTGCATAAAAATAGACTCCAATTTTGTTTTATGGCTATTCAGATTCAATTCTATGCTAATTTTGGAGGTAAAGATGAAATCTTTACCTCCAAATTTATCTGATCACAAAAGACTGATATGCAGAGGATATTGCGGGACCTATTTGGGTTTGATAAATGTTAACTCTAGAAGCCTTACTGTATCTTTAAAATGGGAATATTTTTATATCAAGAAATTAAAATTAAATTCCACGTTAAATTAATTTCTTTGTTATGATGAAACACACGCCACCGCTTGAATAACAAAACACAATAAGTCACTCTTATCTTAATTACATTAAATACTTACTCAGAACCGTTACTGTCGTCATGTTTGTGTTCTAAACACTATTATTAATTAACAAAAGTTAATAATATCTGATTGAGGAAAGGTAAACAAAACTATTAAACTGGTTCACTCGGCAGAGGGCCGGCATTGAATGAGTGAGCGGAAGCTTGTAATGACATCAACAACTTCAGAGTCAACAATGACAATTATTCAAAAAACCTGTATTTGTAAATTGTAGCACTATCTTTCCTCGATCTACACTTCTGTTGCGGTTAGTCCGAAACAATCGATCTATAAGTCGGACAAACATATACCAATAGTCATACTACTGCTGGCTTTTTGAGGAGCTTGGTGGCATAATGACGCGTGCGCACAGCGAATGATTGCTTAGATTAAGCAACGTTGGCTGTGGTCATTCCTATGATGGGTGACCAAAATACCAAACATCTCGAGCTCCTCCGTGCTTTGGAAGTCACGTTAAACAGTGGGTCCTACGCCTGATCTCGTTCCGGCCGTATCGGTTAACCCTCCCATCGGACTAAGCGAGCGAAGGAACAGAGAGTGCACTTGCGCTTGCGCAGTCACTCGTGCTCTATAATATTTTCTGCGCAGAGGGCTTGTCTCTGTTGAGATTAGCCGCCGTGACAGAATATCGGTTAGGAAGACATTACATTAGCCTCCCGAAATGCTTGACAGACGCCGATAAAAATGATCATACCTCCCGAGCCCCCGAGATTTTTTTCCTTCTTTACACCAGTTTTCCTAAAATTAAACTTATTTTCAAAGCCTACCGCCACTATCCCTGCACCTTGCCCAGCATTTCTCACGCGCGCTATGCTACAGTACCTACAATTTAAATTCAGTGGTAGGTATACATTGATATTTGCTATGTTACCGCTTTTTATCAAAATAGAAATAGTACATGCTGCTCGATCAACAATAATATTTAAGATTTTCTTTTAAATCAAACACACATTTTTGAGATATGCATTCGTTGTTACGGCGCTAGTAATACGTTCAAGGCATGTTGGACTTCAGTGTGAGCAGTAACTAGTCCACTGGAAGTCGTTCATCCACAAAGCCTCGCAGTTTTGTCTCCTCCGATCTCAATAGATCTATTGTCTAGATCCAATTTGGATCTAGTGATTTTTTTTTCTCAGTAGATCCAATTATAGTTATTGTGGATCTACTAACAAGTCTCTTTCTCGCTTGATGATTTAACCAAATTCAGACTTGAAAGTGTGGGTCTACTAAGAACTTTCTGTCTAGATCTAATCATGGATACAATATCGATCCAATTGAATTCCAATGCCAGTATTACTTGCATTATCATCATCGATGAAGGTTTAATAGCAATCTTTAAAGTTGTTAGGTCCATGATTAGAGCTAATGAGAAAGAAATTCCTCAGATTCAATATACCGAGAAAGGGACTTCTCAGTTGATCCACGATGTCAAAAATTGGATCTACTGACAAAAAATAATCTTACTAAATCCAAAATGGATCGGGGCAATGAATCTGCCGAGATTAATTAAGTTCTTCAGTAATCTTGTTCAGGATTATCCAATACGTCAAACAGGCCCTCTAAAACCAGCCCAGAATTGCATGTAGTGCTCAACGGACCAAAGGATGATCATCAGGCAATGTACGAGTAAGATCTCCAAATGGGACCTAAAGGGACGCAAGTCAACCTCGCTTGGTCATGGTGTGTCGTACGAATGAACGTACGATAGGTACTGTGGCGTTTCCACCAATGACTAAAGGACTTTTGTATCTCACGTAATAGCACCCCATGAGAGATATATTTTTTCGATCTTGGTGTCTCTCTAAGGTTGGGCAGACATCGGAACTTACTAATTTTGGAAGTACCTAATTAATTGTAGGTATCAACATTATGGCAGGCAAGCGTTCTTTTTTTTTCTTTTTCTTTATGGTTTTTATGGATATAGGAGTACTCACAATTATTTTAGAAACCTTATGTCTCCTAGGACATCCTTCCTTCCATCCTTCTTGGATAAGGCTTAATTTACCTAACTACTGGATATAGTGTTATAGTTCCTGAGAGATACACGATATTGATTGATTTATACCGGACCGCTGAGACATGCCGATGGTTCACTTGCTCATCAGCCGCAGGAGAAAGCCGACCTCCTGGCAAAACTCTTCGCGGCTCATTCCCGTGTCGATGACTGTGGTGCACAACCTCCGAAACTGTCCCATTGTGGCAGCACCATGCCCGATATCCGTATCAGACAGCGTGATGTGCGGGCGGAGCTCCAGTCGATCGATACTCGAAAAGCAAGTGGACCAGACGGCATTCCTGCGATTGTTCTTAAGAAGTGTGCAGCGGAGTTGACTCCGGTCCTGACGCGTCTATACCGTCTGTCGTTCTCTGCTGGTTGTGTGCCGAAATCTTGGAAAGAGGCCAATGTCCAGCCGGTTCCCAAAAAGGGAGATCGTTCTGACCCGGCTAACTATCGTCCTATAGCCGTCACTTCCATTTTGTGCAAAATCATGGAGAGGATCCTAAATACCCAGCTGATCCGTTATCTGGAAGGTTACTTAATGACCGACAGTGTGGATTTCGTCCTAAACGGTCAACAGGTGACCTTCTAGCGTTCCTTTTGCACAAATGGGGTGAATCTATCGATAAGCGCGGCGAATCGGTGGCTATTAGTCTCGACATCGCCAAAGCTTTTGATAGAGTCTGGCACAAGGCTCTTCTTTCCAAGCTTCCGGCATACGGATTACCCGCGCAGTTCTGTACGTGGATTGCCAGCTTCCTCCACGAGCGTAGAATTCGCGTTGTCGTTGACGGCTGCGCTTCGCGGTTCGTGGCAGTGAACGCTGGAGTTCGGCAAGGCTCCGTTCTATCCCCAACATTGTTTCTTCTGCATATCAATGACATGCTTTCCTTAGGAGCTATACATTGCTATGCAGACGACAGTACAGTGCATGAGGGATATCACGGAAGCTCAGGGGCTGCTCGTGGTGATATTGGTAGGGAGAGGCAGAATCTTATCATTGAGCTCAACAGGACGCTGGACCTCGTCTCCGAATGGGGCTCCAACAATCTTGTTGAGTTCAATGCTAAGAAAACACAGGTGTGCGCGTTTTCGGCGAAAAGGTCACCTTTCCTCCCCCTTCCTTCTCTTCAGGGCACACCCCTTCACACACAGAGCAACATCACCTTGCTCGGAATGAACATTCGCTGCGATCTGAACCCCAGAGACTACATCGAATCCGTCATAACTACTGCCTCACGGAAACTCGGTGTCCTGAACAAGGTGCGTAGGTATTTTGCGCCGGACCAACTATGCTTGTTGTATAAAACTCAGGTTAGGTCTTGCGTGGAATATTGCTCGCACCTTTGGGACGGCTCCGCTCAGTACCTGCTCGATGCTCTGGACAGATTGCAGCGTCGCGCTATTCGCATTATTGGCGATGTAGAGGTAACTAACACCCTCGAACCTCTACAACTTCCTCGTGACATCGCCTCTCTTAGCGCCTTTTACCGAATGTTCCATGGGGAATGCTCTGAGGAGCTCTTTAACCTTATCCCTCCCTCTCCATTTCTTAACAGAAACACGCGTAAGGGCCTTCGGAGTCATCCGTACACTGTGTCCTCCTTCTCACACCGTACCAAGAAATTCCAAGATTCCTTCTTCTGTCGTTCATCCCACACTTGGAATTCGCTACCTGCGCACGTGTTTCCTCCATCCTACAACATGGGTTCCTTCAAAAGAGGCGTGAAAATGCATCTTTTGGGCCGGCAAGGGGCGGGCAGGTAGAATAGTCGATGTCGTCCCTACTCTATCTGTCAACTCATTTGGGCCTCTTTCACCGCTTAACATCAGGCGGGAGGAGGTCATTTGCCGGGTCATACATAAAAAAAAAAAAGAATGACTGTACCAGGGTCGCCTGCTTGGGTACCTCCGTCTTACCTATTTCTGCCGCAAAGCAGCAGTGCTTGCATTGCTGTGTTCCGGTTTGAAAGGTAAGATAATGGCAGTGAAATTACTAGTTACTGTGATGACCTCCTTGTGAAGGTCGCGCGTTTTATGCTCCATGACATAATGTCATGTTTGAATGTATTTGAATATAGAATTTAGACATCACGCGATTAGCATCGATCGTCTTTTGTGGCAGAGAGTCAACTCACGAGTTCACGTGGATCCCCTAGGGGATCCGGCTAGGGATTGTGTTCTGTGGGCTAGGGGATCCTGGTGCACTTACTCCACCAAGAGACAGCCTAAGAGGAATGTTGTATCACTTTATTGAAGAAATATATATGAAATTATCAAGAAGTGAACTAGTATTATTGAAAATCCCCCTTTACGATCCCGAGCCTGCTTAAGGCGCTACAGTAGGTACCGTGACTTTACATCTTATGCATTTATTTACTACCAAACGTTCGGTAGTAAATCAATGATCTTATGTCACAAGTTGGCAACGAACACTGTGGTTTTGTGGGGTTTGCAGATTTGCTGCGAATCTCACAAGAGAGAGGTGTAGTTTGTAACAACCCCCCCCCCCCTCTACTTCTCTACCCACTACTCTACACTATCCTAAACCCAACCCAAACCCTATATCCTAGCCTAACCAAAACCTAATATAATATAAATATAACCCCCACCTTATTTCTAACTAAAAAACAGACTAAAAAACTAATCTACCAAGATGAACAAAATCTAATTTTTACTCCTATCTAATCAGCATTAAAACTTAATGAGAAAGTCTTACTCCTACCTAACTGACATTAAAACCTAATGAGGAAATGTTCTACCTAATCGGTATTTAATACCTAATGAGGAAATGGTCTACCTAATCAGTATTTAAACCTGATGAGAAAATGGTGAGCTCCAGCCTCGCTCCACATGGTGAGTGTCTATGCCAAACCTGCCTTATACACTCCCCCCTTCCAAAACCACACGGAAGTTCCTCATCGCAGGGCCCTACCTATTTAATAGTTCCTAAAAGTTTCCCTACAAAACCTATTAGATTTATTATATACATTACAGAGGAGAGCCAAATGTAGTGCCTGGGGCTTACGACCCAGGTGCAGGTTTAAAATAGCTATTTTATAATTAATTAACATTCACCTTCACTACTTCTCTCTCTGTCTAATCATATTAAATATGATTCATAGTAATAAATCTTTATGTCTTATTCTAACAACGTTTAGCCAGTGATCATCTAGTGATCATAAAGGAACCCATATCATGCCGCAATTAACCCTAGTTCTTTTAGGAAACAAAAGAATGATACAACTACTCCCTAATACACCTATTCCATTGATTGCTATGCATCCTATTAAACTTTAGCTACTTAAGCAATTTCATAATGTTAAAAGAAACAACTTTCCCTTAGAAACCTAGTATGAAATTAGTTTGTAGATGAACTAAATATCTTCAATTTCTTTAATAAATTATAGTTTGTTAAGTGAATACAGTACGTGGTGTATATATATACATATATAAGTAGGAGACCGACTTCTTTAGTCCATGCGTAGCTAAACGGGTGCAATTAAGGCATGGGTCTACTTCGACAGTCCCCCCGCCGCTAAACACTTCTCAAAGAAACCAGGGAACTTGAGCCACTATGTTGATAAAGAGTGACTGCGTTGATATGTTCCAAACAACGCCCTCCCCGAAGGAAGTTAAAACCAAGGTCTGCTGTCACCATAGGGTAACCCGACCGAGGCCCACCGAACCATGTCAGTGTTTAGGTCGTCACAATTCGATATTCGGATTCGTATACTAATATTTTGAAATTCACAATATTTGCAATCACAAATTAATTCGAATTAAATACACAATATCAAAGAACGCGTTAAAAACCAACCGGCTTGAATAGAATTCGCAATGCACTCGCGGCTTGCTTTGAAACTCCCGGTAAGACGACCCGCGAAAAATGAGCTCCCGATTTCCAACCTCCGACCTATTTATACTTAAAACGACAAGGCGATCTCGGCGATCTGGGCGAGCTGCGCAAGCTGAACCATCACTAGCGACGCCGCGATCTCGACAGACGCGGGGATGACACGCCATTTTGATATCAAAATATGAGAAATAGTTCCGCTGTTAGAATTCATAATCGCTTGTACCAACTATACTTAATACATTTTTACATGCATTTATGCACAACAGCCGCGTCGACAGGCAAGCGTCTAATACGGGGCCTATTCTCAATGTTTACATGACTCTATTAGGCCACTATTCTAATTATTTGTTTCTTAATTGACTTTCTAAATTTAATTGAAGCTTTATTTAATTTATTTATTTAAATTCTCTATGTACATAGTATGCACCAAAGCAGACCTATTGACATTAAGCATTTTTGCCAATTTACCCTAGAATAATTGAGAAACTATCAAGTTTTACATTGCATGATGTATTTTATTATTCCCTATTTGTAACGAATGCTTAAAACTCAATGCGTTCCGTTACAAGTTACCACCTACCATCAGGTGGGCAGTATCTTAGAGCTCAGTTGTAATAAATTAATAGTAAAAAAAAACTAAACAAACTTTTATTATTGTATTGTCACGTAATATATATATATGTCGGCGCTTCCGCTTTTCTAGACAGTCAATTGACTTCTTATACCGGCTCCAGACTCACGCGAGAAGTCTCGGCGAGAAGTCTCGCCGAGAACTTGCGCGAGAACCGAGAAGCTATCCACACTCAGCGATCTTCTCATTTACATTCTCGGCCGTGACCCGGAATGGACGACAGCGCTACTGCCTTGGTATTGTGTGCGTTATTTCGTTAACACGAAAATTTAAAATAATATTAAGAAAAAATGGCTCAAACGATGGTGGTTATTGACAAAGTACTTTTTTATAGAAAACGTTTTGCTTCCCACAAAATGGGCTCTGTGTGAAAATATTATTTAAACTTTAACTCTGTTTCATTTTTCCACATTTTTTACTCGTATGTCTAAAATTACTGAACTATAAAGACTAACGAAATATCTCAAAACAATTAAAATCTTCGTGAATTTAAATTATTTTCTTAATATCTAGCACACATTATTTTGTTAAGCACTGATAGCACAGATGAGAGACTATGTTAAATGAAAGAGTATACAATAACTATGAAGTTATCTAAATGATACTGATATGCATCAGACACCACAAAGTATTTTTTTTTATAGAATAATTGGCACGAGATAACGTGCGATCTACGCCACGGTCGCAGTCGCACTGAGAACAAACGAGAGTGCAGTGTTGCCAGGTGGCCGTTTAAATTTCCCCCCCGATCTCACTCAAAATCCCCCCGAAAATTACAATTTTTGACAAAAAAACCTCCAAGCACTACTTACTAAAAGAAATACAATTGGGATATGAAAATGAAATGTAAATTTATCAGATACATACATTTTTTCCCAGGAAAATCTATTTAGCATTCGAGATATTAGAACGAAATGTGTTCTCATTCATTTCGGTATGTTCTCACATATTTTGATTTACTGGATTTCGATGTAGTTGATATTAAATTGCACGGCAAACGGGAACTTATATTATAGCTGGCGGACACTTGGGAGCCAATAAATTTAGACTACCTGCGAATACAATAAATCATTCAAACAGAATGAGTAGGTAAACCAGTGAGCAAGTAATGAGTAAGCAGAGAGAAAGAAAATAATACTGTCTTGAGACGAAACAGTTAGGAACCACACTTTGTTGCTTTTTACCCCTTTGAAATCCCTTCATGTTCTCTTCCCGCCGTCAATTCTATTCCAGCCCTTATAGCCGAAATAGTATTGATATCTATAAAATTATTTCATCCTTTTTATGTGTAAATAATATTAAATTGTAAGCTTGTATATATTTTAGTTATTCAGCTCCCTAACGTGATCTTTATCATGATCCTAGATTCTATTCCCATTCCGCGTTCCTTATTATTCCAAACGTTTCCCAAATTTTGTCATGGCCATAATGCAGAGTGCGGGGCCACAAAAAAATTACTTTGTAAAAACCTTGTGAAGAAATCGATTTTTTATGGTATTGTTGTCAGACCAAAGACATTAAACTAGTACCATTACACTGGTACTAGTAGAATGTCTTTGTGTCAGACAGAGTGATCAGGCTTGTACAGCCAAATCATTAAACAAAACTAAAAATAAATGAATGATCATGTAGTTGAGGTAAGGTAATAGTGATATTTTGGCTTGTAAAAAGTCTCCGAAATTCCTTTAACATTAATATTTACCTCCGAAAATCCCCCCAACGGACTTAACCCCCCAAAATTCCCTCCGACGTTGAAAAAAACCCCCGAATTTGCAGGGAATCCCCCCCATCTGGCAACACTGCGAGAGTGTGATAGTGTTCTCTTTTCTCGCCCGAGAAACCCTTTGAAGCGGGCAAGAAAACCGACACCGATCGGAGAACAGGCGAGCCCGAGAACGAGAAGCCGAGAAACCCATCACATTCACGCTTCTCGGGTGTTCTCGGGGGTTCTCGGCGTGAGTCTGGAGGCGCCTTTAGACAAGTATCAATGTCAAAAACGAACACCGAGCACTGGTGAGGCAGCCATCTTGTAAAACCAGCCAGTTGACTTCGGATCACGGTGAACTGCGCATGTAACCACGTGTTCGGTGGACGTTATATTTTGGGTGTATCCCTCTTAATCTAAGCGATCTATAACCAGTTTGTGAAGTGTTTGATTGAATCATTGAGAATTATAAGTGAAGTGATTGTAGCAAGTGTTATTTTATTGAAATACTGCCTTCCTACCCGATAATCCACGCCTACCTGAACATGGAGAACACATCCGATGAAACCCTAACCGCTTCATCAGAAGTGGGATGCGAAGGGTCAAATCAACCGGAGGCAGTATCCAATACCGGAAATAAGGACCCTAGTGCCAGTACCCATGATTTGCTCACCGGAATGGAGTCGATTTTAGTCGATAGTAGAATTAATGATTAAACGAACTTACCTGTACGTGAAGTTCAATCATAATTATACGAAGGCTTCGTCCGAAGGGATTAGCAAATAATACTTGTAGTAACGCCTAGTGATACGCCAGTCACGCACTTTATTTGAGGGTATAAATAAAATTTAAAATGAGTCTCACGTCAACAAGGTGGGCGACCTATCCGCTCGCTTCATTTAGTTTAGAGTAGCCGCATCCGGAATATTTCACACAAAAAAGGGGACTTGTAGTTGGGAGGGAGGGTTGCTAATCCCTTCGGACGAAGCCTTCGTATAATTATGATTGAACTTCACGTACAGGTAAGTTCGTTTAATCATTAATTATACTCGGCTTCGTCCTCGGGATTAGCAAATAATACTTGTAGACTTTTAGAGATAATAGTGTGAAATATTTTGTTTATTCCTGAATTTTCATTAATTTATGTTAATAAGAATAAACATCAATCATCATTTGAATTACTCGTATTATTAACAATTGTTCTGGCAAAATAATTATTTCCATTAGTATTAACATTACTTATGGTTCTATTATAGAATCGATAGAATGTGCTTGAAGAGCCGCTCCATCCAGCGGTTCGTCTTATTTGATCTAGGCCGACACCTAGGTGATGAGCCGCGGATGTAGCGGCGTGCTGTGCGCGGTAAATATGTTTAGATCAAAAACGCTATCGCGCAGTGTGTTCTTTATTCACTGACTTAAGGTTTGGGAACCGACAGCATTATAAGGCTTTTTAGCACTTATGAAGAGAAGGAAAGATTTCAATATTTTTAATATTAATCTAGGACAAGGTTTGTACTTTGTGTGCTGTCAACAGCGCAATGAGAGTTGTGAGTTTTTTCGAAAGTTTTTCAAAAGACAATGTTTCATTGGCGTAAAATTGGCTGACATAATTAATAACTATTGAAGTATCCCACATATTTGGGCAAGGGAGGGCGTAACCGAAATATTCCTTTAAAATATCTTTTTACTCTGTCATCTTCTCGTAAATTATTTTCCCCTAAGCAGGGCGAGCGCGGATCTATAGGAGTTAAGCGTGCCATATTGAGCTCCCTCTTCATAATAGTTTGTTGAAATAAATTATTTGTGGAATTGAAGGATTATACAAGTCACAATTATTGTCGTTACAGTAATTGAACCAGCGCCGTAAATAAACATTATATTGTTTAAAGGAACTTTGGAATATAGATGCTAATATCGGCGGTACACTCCACGCCGTCCGCATAAGTTCCCCGCTATACAATGACAGAGAACGAGGTGAAAGCATAAAAATTAAAATCGGCCCAGGAAATGCATCTGGGTCCCTATGCCAGGAGACATAATCAGTGCATTTAGTATTTATTTGACTAGTGAATAAGTCTACTTGAGGTGCCCCATACGATGAGACAATTTCCTGATATGCCCAGTCCGTTAACTCCAATTTTTTTTTTTTTTTTTAAAATACGTCGCCCTACACTATGATTTTCTCCTGTGTCGTGGGTGCAGTTACAAACATAGAATATCACATGCACATACGCCCAGACCGGAACAAATTTCTGTAGGCCATAAAACATATGTCCCGTACGGGAATCGAACCCGCGACCCGTTGCACAGTAGGTGATCACTCGACCTTTGCGCTAAACGTGTCGTCGATTCTATGTCAAGATGTACCCGCCTTGATTCGGCATCTGCCGTTATATTATCTGATGAGCTAATGTAATAAGCCATAACATACAAATTGCGACATTCACACCACTGCCATAGTTGACGAGTGATGTCAGTGAAGTGGGGGAACTGAATACCCCCCATTGTTTTGATGTAAGAGATTACTGTAGTGTTGTCGATGCGGAGAAATTTGACAACTACTTATATTTTTGGCGAACACTCTTAGAAAAGCAGCTAGAATTTCTAGGTAGTTAATGTGTTGTGTTCTCTCCTGAATGCTCCACAACCCGCTAACCTTCTCTTTGCCACGTACAGCCCCGTATTTGAGGCGTCTGAGAAAATTTCCAGATCATGTGTATCATGTTTGATTTTACAAAACGGTATTTGTATTGCGTCATTCCTAGGGATATTTATAAATTTATCATAATTATCATTAATGATGATTTTAAGTTTAATTACTTAATGCGCTCGAATATTTTAGTATAAGGCTAGTGTATTCTACAGCCGGGCAAACTGAGACTAGTAATTCGACTATTTGTGCGAATTGACGTATTCAACATCTTCTAAGAGTTAACCATTTTTTTTTTTTTAATTTCTGATTTGTGATCTAGAAATTTTTAGTCTAGATTAGAACGAAACCTTAAAAATGTACATATATTACTAGGTATCATTAAACTTTTGGCCTCGTTAATTAAAATCAAAGAGAGGTAATTAATTTTTTGGTTTGTATATTTGGCCAATAATTATCTAAATAATTAGTTGATTTTAGGTCCGCAGAACGGAGTAATCGGACAATTGGTTTTATTGCCTTGATGGTGCAGTACTCAAGCCAAATAGTTCTTGTTCAATTTGAAATCTTAAATATTTTCTTGAATTAGGGTCAATACTTATTAAATAAAAGGCATCTTTAAATCTATTTTTGTCATGAAACAATTTTTTGTTTATGTAAATTTTAGCACTGAGCGTAAATTTTCAATTTTTAAATGATCTGCTTTTATAAATTTATTAAAGTTTTTTTTTTTATTTCAGGATGAAACCATGTTTACCATTTGGCTTAGGTACCAGAATATACTTGATAAAAATTGCCCTTCAGTTTAATCATTCCTGGAGGTGCTAGGCGTCGGTGCAGGCGCCTTTTTTTTTTTTTTTGTTTGTGGTTTATGCAATGAAGTTTTTAACTCTGCACCCTATTTATTTATCGCCTTTGCAGTCTTAATAATTTCTGACAGGTTTTCGCCTAATGAATGAATAAAAAATGGTCAAGTATTTTAAAGCTGGTCTTTCATGTCCTTTTTAAGGGAAGACAGAATAAAATTCCGTCGTATGACTGAATCCGGTACTGCAAGTCACAGAGAATACGTTCTGTGTCCATCAACATTTTTATTAATTCTGGGTCACTGTTATTTTTCGAGGTCAGCGAATTAATAGCTTGGTTCAAGCATGAAATAGCCGTAGAAACTTGTTTTTGCCTAATTTCGATATTTTTATAACGTTTAGCGTTTATATCGGAGATAGCCACCTTAATTTCGGCATTCAGTACCTACGGGAGCATTAATTAGTTTGCAGTTACTCGGCGAAAGGTATTTCACATTAATGTGTGTTCCAACTTAACTGCAAAGTCTTTGTGAATGTCGGCTCCAAAAGTATTCGAAATAGTTGGATCCTCGCCCAATATTTCAAGTATTGTGGTGTTTAGCATCGCATTAGCTGACCCAGGCTCGTCGGTATCCGTCACTTGCTCAGGCGCGCGGCGGTGGTGGCGGTGGTGGCGACCTCCACAAGGGCACAGATAATATAATACTACACAAGGGTGACCGTCATGACGGCACAGAAGATATAAACGGCGGGCTCGCACAGAGCGTAGCCACTTCGGCGGGTTCTGGGTCGAGGTCGACCTGCATCTCCGAACGTGGCTCAGAACCAATAATCCCATCGAGCAGTAGGCCAATTATAAATCTTTCATCGTATGACATGGCATAATAAATCATGAAATGCTTCATTTCGTATTACCGATCTCCAATGATATCATTACTATGGCATAATTTCGATGATGTCAATATCATATAACGAACGAATGATCAAAAATCTGACCGAAAATCATAATTTTCGCTTTGCACTATGATATCATATGATATTATTTGAAAACCGTGAGATCGTAATAGGCCTGCAGGTTTAAAACGTTGTTATTACGTTCTTGTTCTGAAAACCACCGATATCTCTATTAGTCATGAAACAGACCAAAGTACTGTTCGCGAGACTAATTTATAGGGTAGTACAGCTCCAAAGAGAAGTACGCAAACCCGGAGAGGTTACCATTACCATAAGGTAGTACAGCTCCAAAGAGAAGTACGCAAACCAGGATAGGTAACCATTACCACTATGTATATACTGTATTTATTCTTCTTAGAGATATAGTGTCATAAAAATTCATACAAAAGGGGTATAAATAAGCCCACTGAAATAAATCTTATTTAACAGTTTTCGTAAAACTATTTCATTGGATTATAAAACTTCATTTCAGAGGAAACCAGTAAAAAATAAAAACGTAACAAATTTACCATTATAGGTATAATTCGTCATTAACTAATTAAGTTTCTCTAGTACTTATGAGAATATAACAAGATGGCTGACTTATCATACTTATGCCCGTTATCAAACGAGCATTGTACGGGCAGCAAATAGAAAATGGCATTTTCGGCCATAGTCACTAATAAATGCACTTATTCACATAATGACTAACCTTGAGACTCCGAGCGGGAACGCCTGTCGAGCAAGCTGGAACGACTCCGTGTACGGCATCTTCGTAACACTTCGAGTTTTTTAAACTTACACAACAGATTTGACAATCCTCCTCACTTTTCCGCTTAGGCATTATAAATAAGTACTACCTCACTTAAAGTAAAAACTTTTAAGACGCGAGAGTGTGATCGTGGCGAGCACTAAAAAGCGAATGAAGCGAGCGGATAGGTCGCCCACCTTGTTGACGTGAGACTCATTTTAAATTTTATTTATACCCTCAAATAAAGTGCGTGACTGGCGTATCACTAGGCGTTACTACAAGTATTATTTGCTAATCCCGAGGACGAAGCCGAGTATAATGGAGTCTACTTAATCCGACCCAGTTGGTTAAATTTGATCCCGACGATGCGGAAGCCGATATCGAAGGTTGGTGTAGAATTACCGATATTATAGTCGCTAGCCGAAATCTTTCCGGGACCGAGTTGTTGCTTGCCTTAATCAACTCACTGAAGGGTCGCGCTGCATCTTGTCTGACTAAATTAAGGAGTTCAGAAATAGAATGGTCGCAAATTAAGGAGTTGTTACTCGCGAGGTTTGGAAAACCTATGCTAATGCAGGACTACTTTGACAGTATGATGAGATTTGAAATTGGACCTCAAGAGGCAGCTTCCGAAGCAGCTTTGCGTTTGTGGAGTCTCATTGAACGCATTCCAAAAGTATAAATGACTGAAGAGGTAATTACCGGCTTCGTCATATCCGTCCTTAGTCAAAGAAACTCTTTAATCCGTAGAGAGCTCAATTCGTACACCATTACCACGAGAGCCCAATTATGCCGCGCTCTTAGTGGAATATCGCTGAAGCGGCGCCTTGATGATAATGAAGAGGAAAATTCCAACTCAAAGAAACCACGTACTGTTGCTGATACGAAATTCGGAGGATCATGTCACTACTGCGGTCACCGTGGACACAAGATCGAAGAGTGTCGCAAACGTCGAGATGGTGTCACAGCCGCGAAGATGGAAATAGAAAAGACAGTCACTTGTTTCACATGTCAAAAACCAGGACACATCAGTACAGCGTGTCCCAATAACAAGGCAGACAAAGCACATCCAACCAAGAAGGATGTAAATATCTGTGAGCGCAGACTGGTCAAAGGTACTCTATCCACATCGGCTGGTAAGTCAATGTCATTTCTATTCGATAGTGGTTCGGCATGTTCATTGATCAAAAATAGATTAGTTGACCAACTCCCTGGTTCCATACGCAAGGAGACTGTGTATCTGACAGGCCTAGGCGGTGAAGACATAAAATGCTTGACCCAAATTTTTTGTTCAATTCAAATTCAAAGTATTCAAGTTAGCATATTGTTTCATGTGGTCCCAGATGACGCTTTGGTAGACCCTGTCATTATAGGTAGGGACATCTTAGAACAAGGGATACATGTCGAGATTAACAGCGATTCAATTAGATTTTCATCGCGTAAACACATTAACACTTGCCGAACCTATGATAATTGAGATTTTAGCTTAATCGACACCGATTTGGGAGGCAATGAGAAGGAGCGTAAGTACAGTGAGTATTTTATAGAGGACATGCCCACTCGTAGGGTTACTACTGGCGAGATGAGAATCGATCTTATCGATCCGCATAAAACCGTGCAAAGGCGTCCTCATCAGATGTCACCAGCTGAAAAGGTAATCGTAAGAGAAAAAATACAATCACTTTTAGATGCGAATATCATTCGTGAGAGTTCATCTCCTTTTGCTAGCCCTGTCGTACTGGTGAAGAAGAAAGACGGCACAGACAGGTTATGCGTTGACTATAGAGAATTGAATGCCAACACACGACCCGAACACTACCCACTTCCTAGGATAGAAGAGCAGGTAGATCGCTTAAACGGCGCTCACTTCTTCAGTTCGCTGGACATGGCTGCCGGCTATCATCAGATAAAGGTCAGTTCTGAGTCAATCGAGCGTACTGCCTTTGTAACCTCTGAGGGCCAGTTCTAATACCTCGCTATGCCATTTGGTTTACGTAACGCTGCATCCGTTTACCAGCGATGTATCAATAAAGCCCTCAAATCATTTAAAGACACTGTAGCGCTAGCTTATATGGATGACGTCCTAACGTATTCGTCCAGTGTGAACTAAGGATTACAACGCCTTGACGCTGTACTTAGGACTCTGACAGAAGCAGGGTTCTCTTTCAAGTTGGCCAAATGTAAATTCATGAAAACTGAAGTCAATTATTTAGGATATGTTATACGGGCGGGAGAAGTGAGACCCAACCCTGGAAAAGTCAAAGCCCTTCTCGAGGTCCCATTTCCTAAAACAGCAAGGCAAGTGAGGTAATTTCTAGGATTGGTTTCTTACTTCCGACGTTTTATACCTACCTTCGCAAACATCGCTAGTCCCTTATATCCCTTGACCAAACTCAAAGGCCGCATAACTTGGACACGAGAACATTCGGAAGCACATAAAAAAATAGTCAATATTCTATCATGCGAACCCGTGTTGACAATTTTCAATCCCGACAAACCCGTTGAGCTACATACCGATGCCAGCTCAGACGGCTATGGAGCCGTGCTAATTCAAAGAGAGCAAAACGTACCTCATGTCGTCGCGTATTTCAGTCATCGTACAACCGAGGTAGAGGCTAGGTATCACTCATATGAGTTGGAAACTCTAGCGGTAGTACGGGCAGTTGAAAGTTTCCGTCACTATCTTTACGGACAACACTTCGCAGTCTACACTGACTGTAAATACCTTAAAGCTTCCAAAGCTAAGACCGATTTATCACCTCGTGTCCACAGATGGTGGGCGTTTCTCCAAGCATATGACTTCGACATAATTTATAAGGAGGGGCGCAGTATGGCACACGCCGACTTTCTATCTAGAAACCCGTTACCTGTCCCTTTGGATACTAAAAAAACAGATACTCATTTGACCAATTCCATTGACTTTCGTAAATCCGTAAATTTTGTCGAGTTACACAATACGTGGATCCAGGTAGAGCAGAAAAGAGACCCAGAAATCCAGACCCTTATTAGGCAGCACGAGAACGGCGAACTACCGGAAGCGACTGCCCAGTCTTACGATGTTCGGGATGGTATCCTCTATCGTAAAGTAGAAAGGAATAAGGTAAGCAGCTGGCTCCCCATAGTTCCACGTTCTCTGGTGTGGACACTTATAAATCATGTACATACAGAGATCAAACATCTAGGTTACGATAGAACCCTCGACAAATTATACGAGCAGTACTGGTTTCCCCAGATGTCAAAAAATGTTCACAAGTTCATCGACTCTTGCATAGTGTGCAAAGCCTCCAAAGGCACCTCAGGTGCACAACAGGTAAGATTACACCCTATCCCTTTTTTTTTTCTCGGGGGAAATGCGTAACCGCACCGTACCCGCCGTGGGCTAGACGGCGGGCGTGTGTGGGGCTCTCCTGGCAGAATACCAGGCCTACCCACTAAAACCCCCCGGTGTTCTCCCTGCCCTTATGGGCGCGCTAGGTAAGGTCCACACTGCGACTCCACTACCCACGCGCCCGGGCAAGCCCAACCAACTGGTCGGGCTATCGCCAAGGGTACACCCTATCCCTAAGGTTTCTGTACCATGGCACACCATACACATAGATATTACTGGCAAACTGAGCGGCAAGAGTGATAGAAAAGAATATGCCTCTGTCATCATTGATGCATTCACAAAATATGTCCTTTTAGAGTATACCATTTCGCTAGATGCAGCCTGTGCTGTGAAAGCCTTAAATAAAGCAGTGTGCTCTCGGTTCTCCTAAGAGAATAATAGCAGATCAGGGTAGGTGTTATATTAGTGCAGAATTTAAAGAGTTTTGAACTGATCATAACATAGAACTACATCTCATAGCAACCGGATCTGCCAAAGCCAACGGTCAGGTAGAAAGGGTAATGCGCACCTTGAAAAACCTACTCACTATTATAGAGAATGACTCAAACAAGGTTTGGAGAGATGAGCTAGACCAAGTACAATTAGCATTAAATAGTACTAAATCTAGGATCACAGATTTCACGCCAACAGAACTGATGTTCGGCATACGCGCACAGTCCTTAGGAATGTCCCAAATAGCTTCCAACGTTAGTTCTCCTTCGCGGGCTGACTTGGACGTCATAAGAAGTCAAGCATCAGCAAATATTCTTAAGGCGGCCAGCTCGCAAGAGCAACTTTTCAATAGAGGCAAGGCTACAATAAAACCATTTTCGAACAGGGCGATTATGTCTTCATCAAGTGTAGTGAGCGCAATCAGACCAAGCTGGCAAAAAAATTTAAGGGTCCATTCGTAATAACTAGTTTTAGATAACGACCGCTACGAACTAAAAGGCATCAATAGATCTAGCCGTGTCTATAAATACTCTCACGAAAACTTGCGTGCGGTACCTAGAGGGTTTGAGGGACTTGTAGAAATATCTACAACCTTGATCAATGACGAGGATGACGTGTCGGCGTTCGATGAAAATGACATTGACCGAATAGTCTTTGGACACCGATAGTGAGACAGTTTCCGTTGCTAGTGAAGAGACCTTGACTGCCGGTTCTGACACGCTCTCGGCTTCGGAAGCCGGCTATAGTATGGTTGTGGAACAGGCTCAGGTACATCGAAGTAAGTAGTCTTCATTCAACTTACGTGTAGTCATTGCTATAGTGTAAAGCTGGTTGAAGGGGCCTCGTACGCCCGGGCCACGCTGTGGTAATTGGCTGAAAGGGCCTCGTACGCCCGGGCCACAAGGTAGTAGCTGGTCGAAGGGGCCACGGACGCCCGGGCCACGCTACGCAAGAGGGTCGAAGGGGCCTAGCACGCCCGGACCTGGTTGAGTAGCTGGATGAGGGGGCCTAGCATGCCCGGTTCATGTTACTCTGCTATGACAATGAATTTCCTATTGGTCAGGAAGGGCCGCAAGCATGTAACCGAGTATCTTTTCTCATCAAACAGGTCGAGAGGAGTAACGTCGCAGCCCACAGAGGCACGACACCATGCGCACGAGGTCGTGCGATTGTCAGGGTTGGCCGTGTCGGCGCTTCCGCTTTTCTAGACAGTCAATTGACTTCTTAGACAAGTATCAATGTCAAAAACGAACACCGAGCACTGGTGAGGCAGCCATCTTGTAAAACCAGCCAGTTGACTTCGGATCACGGTGAACTGCGCATGTAACCACGTGTTCGGTGGACGTTATATTTTGGGTGTATCCCTCTTAATCTAAGCGATCTATAACCAGTTTGTGAAGTGTTTGATTGAATCATTGAGAATTATAAGTGAAGTGATTGTAGCAAGTGTTATTTTATTGAAATACTGCCTTCCTACCCGATAATCCACGCCTACCTGAACATGGAGAACACATCCGATGAAACCCTAACCGCTTCATATATATATTATATATATAATTCCTTGTTGTACACACACATGTCAAAAAAATACATTTAAAACTTAAAGTATATATATACAAGGACGAGATTATCCCTCATAGAGATCTCTTCCAGCCAACCTAAGTGATAGTGTAAGATGTGTCAGCGGGAATTTTTTTTTACAAAAGCAAAACTGAAAAAAAATACACATATGTATGAAAAATTTCAGCTCAATCGGAAACCGGGAAGTGGGTCAAATTTAGCTTGCATGATTTCATTACAGACACGGGACAGGTGAAAATAAATAAAAACTTGTAAAAAAAATAAATTCGACCACTACGGACAGCAAAATACAAACACAGTAAAATTTTCGTAATTAAGATTTATTTTTATTTTCTTTACATATTAAAATACAAATGCCGTCGATATGGTAGTTCTAATACTTCCGACGTCTTATACAAGTACATTTTTATTAGGCTAATACATACATACAAAAACAACACAAACTTAATACAAAAACTTTCTTAAACTTACATTTCAATTCAATTTATTTATTCGTTCTACAAAATATATTCTGATAGTCTGTCTCATCCTGCTGTTAGTCCATGAATATGTCAAAACGTAGGTATATTTTGCACCGTTGCACCGAAATATATTACTTCTAATGATTTCCTTTACAACTTTATCCTTCACGTCTCAAACAGTAAATGTATGGCGTAAATCAAATAAATTAATAGTGGAGGAACCCATTCTTATGTATAAGTTGATTTTATACATCAGATTTTACGTAGCGATTGTTAAACGTAAAACTTGGGGCTACCGGACGAAAGTGTTTTAAATATTTATCATATAGATTCAGATGAACCATATGATTATCACATCATACATATATTTATCATATTTATATAAAAAAATCCAGTTTTCTAGTGTAAAAATTTACAAGTACGCATTTCAAAATTAACATTGTTATAACCAACATTTTAATTTCTTTTTAAATAACCAGTTATCAAACAATCAGTTACCAATATGGCTGAAGGGGCTTTAGTATACTCGTACGATCTACAATATATTTACATCGGCAAAATACTTTCAATCTTGTCAAATTATATCGATAACACATACATTTCGATTAAAAGTGATATTACCGGTAAATATGTTTTTACAAGTGACAAAATTATAAATGAAATTAAAAGTATTGAAAAGACAAAAATGTCTATTCTCTACATATCACCAATGAAATCATGTTAATACAACATACGATTAAGTATTTATCAAACAAAAAAAAAATTAATCTTGTGTTGGTACATGTTACTTACCTTTGTTATTGGAAATCTAGACAGAATAAAGTTAAATCAGCAAATTATTAAAAACTGTTAAAAAGTCGGTGCCAACTTTTTTACAACAGAAAATTATTATTTCATATATTTATTTTATATTATCTTTTGTAGATGGCACCGACTTTTCTGTTGTAAAAATATTAGTATATTTTTACAACAGAAAAGTCGGTGCCAACTACAAAAGAAAACTCGATGCCAACCGCTAACCAGTTAGCGAAGATTCCTTTTCTTGTTTATTTTCCTCATATTTCATTAATTGGGGTAATTGGAAGCATTGACCTAAATAATATCTGTATATCAAAGGTTGGTATTATTTATTGATATTTTTCTCCCAGAATATAACTTTAATAAATATTCTACATCCAAAGCCGGTTCAAGCGGCGCGGCAGTAGAAATATGAGCTGAGAGCGGCAAGCTTGACAACCCACCAAAGTGCTCTCCTCCTTTTAGTTGTAATTTTTGTGACGTGATTTTTAATTATAACAGTGGTAGTGTTCCGTTTCTATTATTTTCTTTTTATTCACCCCTACTTCTGGTTCGTAACAATATTGTATTCAATTATACCTAATCTAATTTTTGACATCAAATTATTGCGAATCACTAAGTTATTTTCACCAGGGTTAAATAAGTGCCTACAGAAAAGCTGCTGATCAGCAGCGTCATGGCTATTTTCTATCAAAGCTTCGACACACAGTGTACCAAATGGCTACGTCGTTACTACGTGGAGAAGTGAACACTACGACAGTTTCAGCGCGCCGTCGACCAGGGCCGGGTCGGCCACGCGCCCGGTGAACAGCAGCTGCCGCGTGCTCTCGTCCTGGATGAAGAAGAAGAACGGCTTGTTGGCCACCACCTCCACGCCCGCGGAGTCGTCCTCGCCGAACTTGTTCACCAGGGATATTTCTGAGGAACAATCAAGGATTTTACAATGAAAGCTCATCAAAGCTGGTCGCAAGTGAACTAACATAATAATAACCAACACGTGTATATACACAAAAGACATTGACATACAGTTGACGTATATTATGTCAATGACAAAAGACGAGTAATTAGTAAAACAACGTCCTTCTGTCATTGGTTAATTAGAAAGAAAGTGGTCATTTCGTTGAAGCGATAATTTTGTTAATAGTCACATAACGAGAAATTGTAAGACGATAGGTTTTACGACGATCTGGGTTCTATGGTTACCAGCAGCTAAGGTACGGGTTTCGCTGATGATGATCAAGTTTTTGACCATTAGTAAGGCGCCCAAGTTATCGTGTGATATAATTCAGAAAGAATATTACCGCGCTTATGGCATGCGCAGCGAAACCAGAATGGAAATAGAGACAGAGGGCCGGGTCCAGCTATCTTTAATATCGATGAGTTCGTTAACTTATGCTTCAAAGAAGCGTCAGTTTCAAACTGTGGCAGCGTCTTTTTACTTTATCGCCAGGAGTTAGTGGAAATACTCAATCATCTGCATCACTTCATGATAACATGTCGTGTGCAGGTTTTCATGGCTCCGGCCCACAGAACGAGTGTCATCAGCGGCACGGTTCTGTGGCCGGAGCCACTATCACATAACATCAGGTCATAAGCTTAATTCTCCAAAAAAATTTTTACACCATTATTATATCACCATCACCGTATACTACAGCATAAAAGCCAAGCCAAACGAATTGATCCTGCGCCACTCCATTCAGCGGCTTCTAGCAATCTTTATCAAATCGCCTGTCCAAAAACGCTTACTCTGGATAGAGCAAGGAACAAACCCTTTCTTTCCCGGTACGCGGCCGCCACTACAGCCCCCCTAGCACGACAACCAAAACACGATATGACAAAGCGGTTTATCGCGGTGAACTATCAAAATACAATAGGTTTTCATCGTATTTTGACAGTTCATCGCGATAAATTGCGTTATCATATCGTGTTTTGATGGTCGTGCTACGGGGGCAGGACCCTTCAGTCGGCCATCAGTTCTGCGAGCAACGTGCCCTGCCCATTGCCACTTAAGGTCGCAAGCAATTCTTTGGGTTGTATCGGTGTCTTTTGTTTTTCTACGCATCTCAGATATCTGATTCGATCACATATAATAGATAAACCGAGCAAAGCTCTCTCCATCGCCCTTTGAGTGACGTTGAGCATTCTTATGAGTCATTTTCATACCAGATTATTGGTCGCAAACAACAAATGCTTTTTCTCACCCGCGTATATTTGCTCGTCGACAATCCAAGACCCTAAGCTGCCACATGAATACTGACATAACTTCTTGCAAAGCTCTAACGACCCAACACATCCAGGAAACACAATACGACTTCACTTGGTCTTCTGTGAGGTGAAAGAACTAACCCTAGACCGCTCAATACAGCGATAAACGCGTCTTACCTACCTCTGTAACTTGCATAAAACCTACCTGTAGCAGAGTAAGCCACGCTGCCCAGTTCATTGACCTCGATCCCTGACCGCTGTAGGACTTTCGTGATGCGCAGCCTCTGCGCCAGCGACTGGCCGCGCGCGATGCCCGGGAAAGATGCGGAGTCTTCGAACGCTTGTCTCACGCCCATCTGTTAAGAGGATTACACTAAGGTCAAGGGAACTCAAACAAATGTATTTGCGAAATGTATTGCTGTCGCTCTGTGGCCCCGAACAAACAGAATTGAGCGCGATAAAGATATCTGCAGCTCGGACCCGACGATACCTTTGAAAAGTACACAAAAAATAGACTTTCGTAGTCCCCTGTTTTCGCTTCTAAAACTATTTATATCGACTTAATTGGTTTTTGCACTAAACATTAAATAAAGGCTTTGGCTGTGTTTCTATGTTTTGCTTTTTTTAACCGACTTCAAAAAAAATGAGGTTCTCAATTCGATGCGTAACATACGCATTCGATGCGTAACATACGAATTGGCCCTCAGAGGCCCAATTCTACTAATAAGTTACAGCCGAATCGAAACTGACCGATCTAAATGTGCCATCCTGTATATCCCGAGCAGCTGTTTAGTCTCTGTTGAAATTCGACGTCTCTAATTAAGAATTATGATAACATAAAAAGACTTAAGAAGTTGTTTTTTTAATTCCATTTTAATTGTTATTAATCCTGTTGCAGGCAGCGAAGTAACTGCTATAACGTATATTTTTCTGCGAATTACCTACATCATGTGCATTTCATCTACATTTAGATATAAAATAATTTCCATTGTTCTTTAAAGGAAATCCTAGAAAAGAAATACATCAAAATTCCGTGCCTTAACTTTCCCTCTGACTAATGCTCTATTATAAGTGTAGTATAAAGAAATAAGCTGCGGAAGTATGTGTCCCTTTGCCAATAAAGGATCTCTAGATATATAAAAAAGTATAAAGAAAAAGAGAGATTGCTCGAACGTTCTAAAATGTGACTAATGGTGAATTGTACTACAAATTGTAATAGTTTTAATAAAAGTCTTTTTATTAATTAGCAGTGTTTAATTGAACTAATTAACATTCAATACAATAAGTAATACCATACTCTAAAATAAATAAATATGTACAAAAAAATCACAAATTTAAGACTACAAATGAATATTCAAAAACCTTCAGATTCAGAAAAACTTTGAGACATAAAGTAAGAGCATGCATAATCTAAGCAATTAAGTCTATGTATAAAATAACTATTACAATACCTTTTTAAATAGAAATAGGTAGGTATATGTATGAAATAAAAAAATCACAAATTTAAGCGTTCAAAGTTTAAATTGTTATTCAAAAACCTTTGGATTAAGAAAAGCTTAGAGACAACGTTGGTACATCCTGTCTATTAGTTCATCTATAGAAAGACTGTTATACCTAATTCTTGCTGGGTAAATCTTATTAAACAATTTTCCTGGTCATGATCATTGATAGTATCAAGACACAGTTATTAATTAAATATTAGTTTTCCTTATTATGTAAATAATTTCTGTAGTTGCAACACGATCATGTAAGTTATTCAATAATGTATTCAATACTTAAAGATCATATATAAATCTTACGAGTTTTAGAAATCAATTTCTTTCTATGGTAGCCTTTTTGGTAGATAATGTCAAAAATAGCGCAAATAGTAAGGTAGTCGGTAGTCATAGTCAAATAGTACTTTGAAACGAGCTTGGGTAAAATTTGAATATTTTTTTAATCCATGTATTTTTAGGGTTCCGTACCTCAAAAGGCAAAAACGGAACTCTTATAGGATCACTTCGTTATCCGTTTGTCCGTCTGTCTGTCTGTCTGTCAGGATCTTTTTTCTCGGGAACGCGTAGAGATATCAAACTCTCTATATCAAATACTCGGGCCGGTCCACGGTCCCTTTCAGCTGTTATGTGAATATCTTTATGTTTTTTCTGAATAGCTTCAGAAAAAATATGAAACACATTGGAAGTGCCTATGAAATGTAAGGCGATTCACACACTGCCACGCACCACGCAGCGTAGTGCGTGAATGCGTGTTCTTACGTTGCTTGTAAGTATCTCCGTTTGTATATAAAACACGCACAGTCCAACACACAGAAAACGCACGCGAGTGCATGCAGATCACGCGCCTACAAGCGGAGAAAGACGCACCCACGCGCGTAGGTGCGGCGAGATGCAAGGTATGGATTAGACTTGTGCAGAGTATATCACTGAAAGGAAAAGAGAGATATGTATCTTTTGGAGCTACTGATATATATCACTCTTATAGATCACTATATCATTTATATCTTTATCTAGATCATTAACTCAGTGTTTCTTTAATTTATCAGTGATATAATGAATGTGTGCTCTGTGTCTAAATTTCTTAATAAATTTTATTAACTTATTTATTATTTGGAGTTTAGCATTCATAAAGAGATTTATAATTAATTTGTATTCATATATACTTCGAATAATTTTCTTAATACTGTTGTGAATATGAAAAATCGGTCACCTAATAAAATCCTGCCGATTGAAAGAGAAGAGTTACTGATTCAATGCGGTTTCAATGCTCTCGGACATCTTAGGCGAGTGAAAGAGATATTGAGCTACTGATATATTTGAAACTGAAGTGATACACTGATATAATCACTCCTTGTATCAGATATATATCTTTTGAATCAATCACTCCTGAGTTACACAACTCTAGTATGGATGGCACACCGAGTCCCGCAGTGCCGTGAGTGATTTTGGAAGGGCTTGACGTTGATTTTGGAAACGCAACTACGCGCGTGAGTGCGTAAAAAACACGCATGATGATGCGGATCTATGCAATCCCGCAAGTACGCGCGTAGGTGCGTCGACACGCAACATGCAGCGTGGTACGTGGCAGTGTGTGAATCGCCTACGGGTTTCACTCTATTCTCTGGGATCCCATCACCAAATCCTGACTTGATAACAACGGGATCACCTCGAGAGTGTACTTTTTCGATTACAAAAAGAATTTTGAAAATCGGCCCACTTATAGCCGAGTAGGTAATCAGTGAACACACATAAAAAAAATAAGTAGATACCTACAGTCGTACATGGAACCTCCTCCTTTTTTGAAGTCGGTTAAAAAGTAAAAGGCGCATTAATGTTTTGTATTAAATATTACAAATGTAGTGATCCCATAAATGAGATCGCATCTGCGACTGAATTATCAAACACTTACGTATGCGATTTAAAAAGCTACAAGTACGAGTTACGACTTATGAGCAAACTTTATTTCTTTTCTTTAGTTACCAAAATATAATGTTTTCTTGAATTTGCATCATATGTCGCAATGCAGCGCTGCTTGCATTGCAAGTTAGCAGCGTGGACTGTGGTCTTTGTAGGGGTGAATTACAGATTGGTGAACCTTAAAAGTACCAACCAGGCTACCACATGTACTATGGGTGTCGTTAGCCACATTCCATCAGGTGACTATTCTGCCTATTTGCTAACTTTGTATGTAAAAAAAAATTTTTACAAAAAATAAAACCGACTTCAAAAACACTAAAAACTTAAAAATTGTATAACAATAGGTACAGACAACATCACACTATATTGAAGTCGGCGCCAAACGATGATCTCCTAGAAAGTGTTAAAATTTGTCACCGACTTCAATATAGAAGTGTGATGTTGCCTGTACCTATTCTTATATTATTTTTAAGTTTTTAGTGTTTTTGAAGTCGGTTTTATTTTTTGTAAAAAAAAAATATTTTTAACTTTTTAGTGAATGAAATCTTTTCAGTTAATAAATAACACGAGTTATGAGGTAACAAACATAAAAAACAGTTAAATTGAGAACCATCTCCTTTTTGTGAACTCGCGGTTAATAAAACTATAACCACGGTAATAGTATATTTTCATTGTTAGTTATAGCACGGTATACTATTACCGTGCTATAACTAACAATGAAAACAGAAACTGCAAACTTACATCCTTCAGTAGTCCGTCCAAATGGGAGGTGTAGTCAAACTTGAACTTCGGCAGTGTCACGTCGACCAAACGCTCCTGTAGCGCGTCTATTTCTGGCCTCAGATTGCTGATCCCCTCCAACACACGGGACAGGCCGGTCAGTGAATTCGGTACGATCACGTACATCGCAAATTTATTGCCCTAGAAGCAATGAAGAAATCGAAACGTATAGTAAAGCTTTGGATAACATTTTCTAAGTTATCGTTCATATTAAGCACAGAAGTCTTCATCAAATATCTTAGAATCTAAAGTGAAAAAAGAAAAATATTGGTCAATCATTAGCAACCTAAAAATAAGTAGGTAGGTATCTAACAAAATAAATGTAGTAATACAGACTTAAAACCCAGCTAAAGAGGTAGAGCATAAGAGAAAAAAATATTGAACATTAAAATATGTAGTATACTATATCTTTGGAAATGAAAGAAAACAATGCAACAAAAGCAAATCATTAGTTGCATTTCAGATTATGTAGGTACGGATTGTAATTACGGAATCATACTATACATCAATAATATTACATAATATAATAATGCTCAAAACCTTAATCTTTCCTCAATTTTTGTTGATACACTATTATCAGTACCTTATGCAGAAGAAAATTAGTTTTTACGTCTGTAACTAAAGAAAAAAAAGTCAAAAAAGTTAGTCGTCGCGGGACACCCGGCAGATATGAAACATCTACCTATATTAATATTGGAATTTACAATTAATAAATACCTATAACGAAATATGGAGTGAAATAAAGAAAAAAAGGAGTTCCATTAATAAAACCAATTTATTTGGGAGTTGAAAGCGAGCGAACATGCCAAAAACGAAACTTTAACATTTCTTTTTAGTACTCGTAAGCTAGTTGACATTCAAATCAAAGACCCAAATCTTACTGTTGGGCAGACAATTTCAAAATTCCATCAAAGCAAAGGATACAGAAAAAGCCACGGGAATCATTCTAGTTTAAGAGAGAAGAGATTCTTTTCGTTCTATTACTTACTAAGTACGGCATTCTGAGGATCTTGGCATCCAAATTGGTAGACTCGGCGAAGAAGAACTTGCTTTTGACGTTCATGAATGGCACGCTCTTTGACAGCTTCGGCGACGAATAGAAAACGGCGTCTCGTGTGGCGTTGGGCGCGAACTGGTGCCGCCAGCTCCCCTTGAAGTACAGTGTGTTCAGAATTAGCACCACCATTTTGGAGACGTCATCTGAAATAAAATTAGGTGCCAATGTATCTTTCCGGACTTTTATTGGTTGTCGGATTGGATTGGAATGGATACTATGTCAAATATTGCCTCAAACTATATCAAAAGTTGCCTTTAACTTTATTTACTAAAGAAATACTTTCATGTTAGTAAGCATGATGCTATAGCCCCCATAGCATGAACACCAAATCACTATATGATAAAGCAGTTTATCGCGGTGGACTGTCCAAATACAATAAAAACGTAGTGTCCTTTAACAGTTCACGGCGATACACTGCTTTATCATATGTTTTAGTGCTCATGCTAGGGGGGCAGATATACCAGATGTGACTGAACGCCAAAATAATATTTTAGGGTAGATATTAGATGGACCCTTGGTTCTTGTCTTAAATATGGAAACCTATTTGTTTGGGTCTCTTTGTATAAAGTTATGGTTTTTCTGTTTGACATTCTGTGTGTACAAAATTTAAGAGGAAATAAGTGAATAAATGTTTATGTTCTTTGTCAGCATACCATCATTTTAATTTTCCATTTTTCCTTTTCACCGATTTATAAAACCGCGGTGTATTTATAATATTCAACCACAACAATAATAATGGCGACCGTGAACGAGTTAAAAAAGAACCGCAAAATAGCACGCATGTCATTTACTATCGCTACCAAGAAGATAGAAGAGGCCATTGAAACAGAGGAATCAGGTCTCGAGCTAAAGGGCTTGCTAGAATCTTTAAAAGCTAAAGCCGAACAACTGTTTACTATTGATGCAGCACTAAAGTCATCAGTTGTGTCGGAAGATATGTCGGAAGAAGAAATGTTCATCCTGCTAGATATTGAGGAAACCACGGATCGTGAGATGCGCTTTAATATCCTCAAAGCAAAATGTGAGTCTGTGTTATTAAATAAGTCACATAACAAAGACAAAACTATTCCCGAAACTTATTCCAGTAAAAAGAAATTGCAATTACCAACCTTAGAACTAAAACAATTCGATGGCAAAGTAGAAAATTGGATCGGATTCTGGGGACAATTTCGGAAGATAGATCAAGATACATCACTAGATGACGAGGACAAATTTCAGTACTTACTGAAAGCTACAGAGCCGGGAACACCTGCAAGAGACTTGGTTGAAAGTTTCCCTCCTAGTGGTAATAATTATCACAAAGCTATAGAGGACTTAAAGACTAGATTCGCAAGAGATGAGCTCATTATTCAACATTACGTGAAGAAACTTCTAGAACTTGTCCTTTCCCAAACTCACAGCAAAGAAGCTATAGATTTGCGCGTATTGTACGATAAACTAAATACACAGCTTAGAGGGCTTGAGACTTTAGGTGTGACAAGCGATAGATATGCAGCAATGTTGTACCCACTGATCGAGTCGGCTATACCAGAGGAGACTCTACGACTTTGGGAACGATCAGTCAAACGCACAGATCGCGGTGAGCTCGAGCAGTTAATGACGTTTTTGAAGTCTGAAGTAGAGTGCGAAGAGAAAGTCCAGATGGCGAAAAATAGTTTCAGTAATACAGCACATAGCCACAATAGATTACCTACAGCTTGCATAGTAGCAAACGACAAAAGGGAGCTATACAGGAAGCTTGCCAACAACAAACCAGAATTTGGATCTAGTTCGGTGACTGAAAAAACTTTACCATGCATTTGGTGTGAAAAAACCACCCACAAAAGCTCGGAGTGCATACGAACTAAAGATATGTCACTAGAAGAACGAAAACAATTTCTCAAATCAAAAAGAGCATGTATGATTTGTCTTAGGGTGGGTCACTATGCAAATAATTGCCGCAGCTATCCAAAATGTTTACATTGCACAAAAAGGCATAGTTTTGTAATGTGCCCTAATTACAACCAGAAAGAAGGTAACGTATCGGTACAAAAGAAAACATGTGACAATGCCACGTCAAGCAATAGTTGTCATTGTGAGTTAGCTGTCACTAGGGACATTAAGGAACAAAAACAAAGTGTAAATATTAGTCATAGAAGTACAAGTACGTTGTTGCAAACCATTTTTGTAAATATTATATATCTAGAGAAATGTGTAAAAGTGCGGGCATTATTTGATAGCGGGTCGCAAAAATCTTATATTTCAAAGCGAGTCGCTACAATGCTAGGTCTCAATCCAGTAAGTCAACATACGGTTACCCATTGTCTTTTTGGAGGTGTCGAAGCAGCCGTCGAAAACCACAATTTATACAAATGCAATGTTCAGGGTATCGATGGTAAGTTTGAATTTGTTATTTCGGCACTGGATAAAGACAAAATTTGCGGTTATTTACCAAAGTTGTCTGATTCAAATGTTTATAATTTTTTACTTAAGAATAATATTAAGTTAAGTGATTGCGACAGCGATTGCTTTGATATTGATCTACTTATAGGCGCGGATCACTCGGGTTTCTTATTTACTGGGGAAGTATTTCAAATAAACGAATCTTTAGTTGCAATAAATACAAAGCTGGGTTGGGTGTTGCAAGGGAATGTTGTTGCTTCCAGTACGTATGTTTCTTCTATTTCCAACCGTACAATAAGTTTAAATATTACAGCGCAACTCTGGGACTTAGAAACGATCGGTATTAAAGATCCAGCACAGACAAAGAAAACTGAAGTGCTCCAAAGAGAGATAATGAATTATTTTTAAGATACTATTCGAGTGAACCACGAAGGTAGATATGAAGTTAATTTGCCGTGGAAAGAAGATATCAATTTGGTGAGTAACAAAGACTTAGCCTTAAAACGTCTTTATTCTACTACTAAGAGATTAGTTTCTACGGGCAATTATCACGAATATGATTCGGCTTTAAGAGAGTGGCTACAACTAGGTATCATAGAGCGAGTTGAAGGTGACGGTGGTGGCCATTACTTGCCGCATCATGCAGTCATTAAGGAGTCGAGCCTTACAACCAGAGTGAGACCTGTATTTGACGCATCGGCCAGGGACATTTATGGAAGGTCCTTAAATAGTTCTTTAGAACCAGGCTTAAATTTATTAGAATTAATACCAACGTTATTAATCAGTTTTCGTAAGTATGCAGTCGGAATTACTGCCGACATTAAAAAAGCTTTCTTGCAAATAAGCCTAGCCGACCGTGATCGTAAATATTTACAATTTTTTTGGTGGTCAGATGACAAGCGTAGCGACCTTATTACATATCGTCATTGCAGGGTTGTTTTTGGGGTAACATCTAGTCCTTTCTTATTGAATGCTACAATACGCTACCACTTAGACAGCGGAAATTTTCCTAATCGCTTAAAAGGTACAGCTGATAAATTAAAACACTCATTTTATGTGGACAACTGTCTCACTAGCTGTTCGTCTCATGAAGATGCTGCAGTATTCCAGAAGGAGTCCGTAACCCTGATGTCACTGGCAAAGATGGAGTTAAGAGCATGGGTGACTGGCCCTTCCGACAAGGAGACGGTAATTTCTACGTTAGGTATTTTATGGAATAATAAAGAGGATACTTTGTTTGTTAATTCAAAAGCGCTTCAATATAAAGGTGAGAAGATTTCAAAGAGACTTATCCTATCTTTAGCACACAAAATATTTGACCCAATAGGCTATACAGCACCCGTTGCGTTAATACCTAAATTATTAGTAAAAAAGTTATATGAGCTGAAACTTGCTTGGGATGACGATATACCAACTGATCAAAGTAACAAATTTTTACAGTGGGCCGAAAAACTTCACTATTTGGATTCCGTGCGCATACCACGACGTATAACGGGAGATAACATAAGCCAGTGCAAGTTATCGATTCACACCTTTTGTGATGCGAGTATATTTGCATATGCTGCTGCAATATTTCTCCGCAGCGAGTTTCATGGAAGAGTAATGGTACAATTATTATTAGCTAGGTCACGGGTGTCTCCAAGCAAGGAAACTATTTCAATACCGCGTCTCGAGCTGCTCGCCGCTACTATAGGAACTCGACTGTATGTTCAAGCTAAGACTGCATTAGGTATGGAACATGACTGTTATTTTTGGTCAGATTCTAATGTAGTACTTTCGTGGATAAAGAATGAGGGAGATTGGGCAGTGTTCGTTGAAAATCGTGTGAAAGAAATTCGCAGAGAAACGAACACAGCTGATTGGCATTTTATTCAAGGCACATTGAACCCAGCAGATCTTCCGTCGGGGGGTTGCCACGCGGACTCATTACAGAAGTCCAAATGGTGGGAAGGCCCAGATTGGTTAAGGCGTAAAAGGGAAGAATGGCCAGTTACACTAGATTATTATGAACATAAGTTGTTACCGTCAAAAGATATAAATAGTAGTAATTACGTAGTAGAATGTACAGATTTTTTTTCAAATAACTTTTTATATTTTTCAAAGTATAGTTTAATTAAGAGAATGCTTGCCTGGATTTTGCGATTTTATGATAATGTTAAAAGAGTAACGAGAAAACAGGATGAGTTAGAAATGAAAGAAATAGATAAAGCTGAGATTATTTTATTTAAATTAATACAAAAGGAGGCTTTTGGAGAAAAGAAAACATATAAAGATTTATGTAGAATAGTTGATTCAGATGGACTTATACGTGTAAAAACAAAGCTATTTTCCGAAGATATTCCCTCAAGTTACAGGTTTCCTATTTTACTACCAGGGACGCATGTTATAGTAGAAAGAATGGTTTCACAGAAACACAAGCAACTTTTTCATGCGGGAATGCAAACGTTATTAGCGAATCTAAGACAAACTTTTTGGATAACGGGAGTTAGAGTTTTAGCAAAGAAGATATCCAGAAGATGCGTAATTTGCAGAAAGCAAAAGGGAAAATCTTGTTTGACACCACTTGTACCTTTACCAAATAACAGAACTGAGGCTAGTAAGCCATTTGAAATCAGCGGTGTGGACTTAGCGGGACCGTTCATTCTTCGCAATGGGGATAAGGTCTGGATGGTGCTATATACCTGTGCTGTGTATAGAGCAATTCATTTAGAGTTGGTGACGTCCTTATCTACAGTTGATTTTTTGATGTCTTTTAGAAGATTCATTGCTCGAAGAGGTAGAATTTCAACCGTGTATTCCGATAACGGTACAAACTTCGTCGGAGCGAGAAATCTGTTCAAGCTCATAAATTGGAAGGAAATAGTGTTAGAGGCTACGATTCGTAGTATTAAATGGATATTGATCCCTCCAGGATCACCGTGGTGGGGAGGGTGGTACGAGCGCATGATAAGAACGGTAAAAGAGTTGTTAAGGCGAGTACTTGGTCGAGCTTCTCTGACATATGTGGAGTTAGAGACTATTTTTGCGGAGTGCGAAGCTATCGTCAATTCTCGACCACTTAGTTACATTGTTGATGATGTGGACATTTTGTTGCAGCCCATTACACCAGCATCTTTTTTGCAACCTCTTCGTTGTACAGATGTGACGGACTTGGATCATCTAGATGGCAAGAGTCTGAACGTACGAGTCAAATACTTGAAAAATTGAGAGATGACCTGAAGGTGCGTTTTCGAAATGAATACCTAGCACTGTTAGTACTAAAAGGTAAAAACGAGAATCATACCTTGAAGGTGGGTGATGTTGTTTTAGTTGAGACACCGGAAAAACGATTTAAGTGGCCATTAGCGCGTATTTTAGAGTTGCATGAAGGCAAAGATGGTATATGTAGGGTGGCGTCAGTAAAGACAGCTACAGGTATATTAACCCGAACGGTTAGGAAGTTATACCCGCTCGAATGTGAATCATAAAAATAATACTCGCACTATTAAGCTCGTATATTGTTGTATGTGTTTCATTTTATTTTATTTCGTTATCTTTTGTTGCCCTTGGAGGATGTTTGGGTCTCTTTGTATAAAGTTATGGTTTTTCTGTTTGACATTCTGTGTGTACAAAATTTAAGAGGAAATAAGTGAATAAATGTTTATGTTCTTTGTCAGCATACTATCATTTTAATTTTCCATTTTTCATTTTCACCGATTTATAAAACCGCGGTGTATTTATAATATTCAACCACAACACTATTGCTTTCCTAGTTAATCGATTTCAAAGTGGAAGCAAAAACTTTCAAGTGACAGCCATAGTCCTGCTGACTATGGAATTAATACAAATAAAATGTAATGAAGAAACATGGTACGCTTATTTAGGGCTGTCGACAGTTGGAATCAAACAATAATTTATTTAATTTATAAGCAAAAATAAAGTAGGTGGAGTAGCCCCAATATTCCTCCTGCAGAATCTCCATCTCGGATACACCCTGTTTATTGTGCTCCCATGTGAATTAAGCTGCCAGCGTTCAGGATTTTGGAGAGAGTTAACAAGGTTTTATAATATCAAATCAGTCAGTTTCAATTCTGTTAATCCTTACCTAACCACGAATTGTTTAGGCTGGGTTATTTTAGCAAAGCAAGGTAGAGAGAGTAAACCCAGATACAAGACCTCAACCACGCAACTCCTGCGCATGAACTGCAATAAACTTAGATGCGATGGTGGTAGCTGTCCAAGCAAACTCAGAAGTCCTACCACCAGCTGAACCGGTGGGTTATTGTCTTAGAAAAAATCTATCACCATCGCCTTTAATTTGACAATCATTGCGCCGTGAACACAAGACTCTGCGCCGACATCCTTTTATAAAGGGAGCGATGGATGCACGGCGACTGTCAAATTGTAAGCTATCGCGGAAGATTTTTTCTTAGACAATTACCCCCCTGAACATGAAAATTTTAGCCCCACGGAGAAATAGAACTCCAGCTCACCAGATTCAAACCAAATGATAAGAGCCACGAGTCCACGGAGTCTATTTTTTTTAGTCGTACCACAGATATTATAATACTCGTGTCACCGCACCCTTTCATTCCGTGATGTCCTAAGATTCGATTAAGGGTATACTGCAATCACACCACTCCGAAGAGACGGAAAACACGTCTCATTATCGAAGGGGAGACGTACCCAGTAGGACGTATGGACGTATAACATATATTTAAGTAATGATGCCCAGCAGAGGGACACATAACGGGTGTAAAAAGACCGAACGCGAAGCCATGACCCACGTATAGCAAGCACCAATCATCAATATCATTTTTGTCTTCTGAACCATACCTGGCAAATTAATAGTTACCCAGATATTCAAGGTGTCAAATTTTTTTTTTTCGAGTTTTATGTCAAATAGTCTGGAAATTTTTTTGTTAATTTTCAAAGAATGTCCAAAAAACATCAAAGAAAAAGTCAGTATTTATTAATAAATAACAGTTTTTTTTACAACGCGTAATGTATTTACAACGTAGTGTTACATGCTCTTTGGTATTTACAGTTGACGCTGTCTTTTGCGCCGCAAGACGTTGTCACAGATTAGATAATAGTTACTACGTAACAGATACTTCACTCCCATAGAAAAGCTCGAATCGCTGTAATAATAATAGCCAAAACTGACAGACAAAAGTCGCTGCAAGAAGAAAAGGTCTTTACGAACGCGCGCCGAGAATCGAGATTCCCGTGTACACAGCGTGATTGCGTCATCGAGCGAAAACTTAAGGGTTGTACAAAGAACATAAACAAAATGGTCAAAGTAAAATTTAATTGATATAGGATTATAATGAAATAAAATAAAGTGATTGCGAGGAAAGCACCTGACTTAAATGTGCTTTATTTTTTAAAAATGATAATAATAATAGTAGGTACTTACTTTATTTGCAAGAATATAGTAAAATACATATTTGGTGTTAAATTATATAATTATTCCTCATAATCTACTTCTAAATTGGCAGTGCGCATAAAATAAAAAATTTAAAATAGTATGTATGAGAATAGAATATTTATTTATTGTCACTAATACATTAAAAAATTATAAAAATACAAATTATTAAAAATTACCAATCCCGCCCGAGACGAATATTTTTTTCTTATTGATTTATTCATTTGTCAAATTACAAATGATTGAAAAAATTACGAATTATTATGAAAAATACATGACCGATGTTTTTTTTTTCATATTTGAACTCACGGTTATTCAATTTTAGTATCGAAAATATCCTGAATCGTATGAATATCAATCAATGAAATTAGCTTCACGATCAATGAAACAACGACATCCAATAGCTTCACAGTAATGAAACACCGTATTGTTAATCAAGTTTATTAAATGAAACATCTTTTTTCGAATCAACATTTAATTGAAAATTTTCGGAAAATTATTCGACTAGGTATAAAAATTCCCTTTTTAGCACTGATAAGAAAATTATAAATAAAAAAGATAATTGATAAAAAACAAAAAGAAATTAAAAACCAAATTAATAAAATAAACAAAAAAGCAATAAAATAAAGAAAAAAAACATTAAAAAAGCAACATAATAAAAAATTAATTTATGAAAAAAAAGTATAAGATTCAATAATAATAATAAATGTCTCGCGTGCGGCGCGCGGAAGCCCTCTGCCGGTCGGCGCGCCGGCGCGCTACTTAGCGGTAGGTATTGATAACTCTGCATTACGCGAGTGACGGGGGCCTGACGTTGTTGTCTATTACCACAGACATGGATGAATTTATTTTTTTTGTCTATGCCACAGATAATAGAACACTACAGTTACGCTCGTTGATTATGAATGAATCAGCGTGAGCGCGCGTTACATTGCGTAATATTTTTTTACAGTTGTTTTCTAACACCGAAAAGTAAAATTCGTTTAATTACCATCAAAGATACTCGTATGTTAGTTGATTTAATGGTCGGAATACACACCGGCTTCGACAATGGCCTTTTTACACTGAGTATGGTTGAAATAATGCAGGTGAAAAGTAAGTCTTACTAACCAGAATTGACCAAGTTGGTGATTCGGCCGTGCGTGATGTTGGCGACCCAGTCGTTGATAGACTTGGCGGCGGCGATGGGCTGGCGGAAGTCCACCGTCTTCAGCTCCGTCCTGTAGAACTGCTCCGCGATCGCCGCGAAGCGCTGTCTCGGCTGCGCGCTGTCCTCTATGTAGATCCTGCTGCCTAAGTTCAGGATGTATTGCGGAGATTCCTTCTGCGAAAAGAACAATGGCAAGTTTTTACCTCAGGGGCCTTACCATGATCGCTTATAGCAAGGTTAAAACAATATTGAAACAGAGACACCGCTCTTGTTGCGTATAGCGCCATCCCGCTCTCACTGCGGTTGTAATATTGTTTTGAACGATCATGGTAAGGAGGCAGTTTTTTAAAACGTCTCAAAATGTGACATACTATTGTCGAATTTTGTTATAAATTTGACGGTCAGAACCGAGATGAAATTTACAATATTTAGAAGACTCAATTGAATTAATAAACATTCAACGATTTTGCAAAAAAAGTTCCTACACACTTATTTTTTTTAAATTGTGTGAAAAAAAATTGTACAAATGATGTATTATATGCAGTTTTTCGTAGATTTGTCGCTAAGTAAAATAGTTTGGCTTTATTACTTTATTACTATTACTGTCTAACACTAATTCTGTGACACTGTAAATTAAAAACCGGCCAAGTGCGAGTTGGACTCGCACACTGAGGGTTCCGTACAAACTTCTATAACTTCCCAACTATGTACATACATATTTCTGGTTTTTAGATTTTTTCTTTCCAAATTTCATAACTTGCTTGACAGACCTTGCTTCTTGCCAAATTTCATAATTCTAGGTTCACGAGAAGTACCCTATTTATTTTGATTTACTTGAGAATGTCGAAATATACGTTTTTTGCGGCATAAACGGCCGTATATTTTTTACGTTAACTAAGAAGTTTGATTTCAATGAGTATATGAGTATGGTTTTAATTTCAACTCGATAAGTTCTTGCGTCCCCGAGATAAAGAGTCTTGACAGACAGACGGACACGTTTTTTTCAGCATAAACGACCGTATCCTATCTTACATTAACTTAGAAGTTTGAGTTCTTCACAGCATTAAGGTACTGTAGACCTGAGTATATGGTTTTAATTTCAACTCGATACCTCAAAGCATTCCCGAGAAAAAGGATCTTGACAAACAGATGAACAGACAGACATCGTAATATTCCAATAAGGTTTCCGTTTTGTTTCTTTTGAGATACGGAACCCAAAAATTCTGAAAACTTACTTGCAGCGACTGTATGATGGAGGCGAATTTCCTGCGCACCACGTTCCTGTCCAGCTCGTAGCCGAGCACCTGCGAGAGCTCCGCCTTGGTGGCGCCCGTAGCGGCCTCGGTGAGGATGGCTAGCGCCAGCTTCAGGCCCAGCGGCGACAGCAGGAAGTTGGCGTTCGACGTGGAGGCGACGCGCTGCAATCATTTTATCGTTATCAACCCAGCCACAATACGCGCACTGCTGGTCATCGGACCTAAAATAGGGGGCTTGTCTCCAAGCGCACTGGCCCAGAGCGGATCCAATGTGCAGCAAGAAGTACCGCGAGCAAATGATGACAGCTTGAGTCCCCTTTGAACCCCTTACGTCCCTAACAGAACCTGTCCAAATCAACTGTACTTAGCCTGCGACTCGCGGGCCGCTGGTAGCCCCGATTTTTGTGATTGATCACCTAATGATTGTTTCCAATGATTTGTTTACGAACAAAACTGAAAGCGTGTTGAATATCTAAGTAAAAAAAACCGACTTCAAAAACACCAAAAAGTCATAAATAATATTAGAATACATTCAACATCAGAGTGTTATATTCAGATATAAGTAACTATATTAATACTTCTTATATTTTTTGAGACTTTCAAGGTGATCATTTGCTTCGCATCGACTTCAATATAAAACTGTGATATTGTGTGTCTTATATATTATTTATGACTTTTTAATGTTTTAGAAGTCGGTTTTATTTGTTTGTTAATTTTATTTTCAATCTTATTAGTTAATATATTTTGCATAATAATTTTGAGCCAAGGCAAACACCAGAATAACTTAAAATTAAACGCACAATATTGAGTGATTTACCATGTTATTTTAATATCCTGGACTTCTTATAGGTTTTCCTATAATCTATAAGTAGAAAACTAATTTCTGTACCTTTTTTTTCAAAATTTTAGGTGCAGTAGTTTCGGAGATAAGGGGGGGAATGGTCAATTTTCGTCTATTTTCTTGAATAACTTGGAAATTATTTATTTTTAAATTACAAAAAAAATACATTTTAAGATCTTCACAACAAGACCTTTCATTTGATATGTCACACGATGCAGTTTTCAATTTTTTTTTTAAATTTCCACCTTTCTTTCAAAAATGACCTCCCATATACAGATTTCATCTATTCACGTCACACCCCTAAGTTTGGGTCACAGAAATTGATATGTGTACCAAAATCGGTCTAGTAGATTCGGAGAAAATTGACTGTGACCGATAGACAGACGGACACACGAGTGATTCTATAAGGGTTCCGTTTTTTTATTCGGACGTACGGAACCCTAAAAAATAGATACAGTCGAACATAGAACTTCCTCCTTTTTCGAAATCGGTTAAAAGTACCTGTTAATTCTGTTGTTGTTAGCAAATTAAAACAGTAGCAGTATTTTTAGAAAGAAAGAAAGAAAATCAATTTTTTTTCAACTATAGCGAGATTATTTTTTGTGAATGTTCGTCTTTCTGTGTTATTTAAATATATAAAGCATGACTGTGCTATAAATACAAATATTTTGTACGGCTGATCCAAACTTATCTTTATTTTTAACCGACTTCAAAAAAGGAGGAAGTTATCAATTCGACCCGTATGTTTTTTTGTGTGTATGTTATAGAGCGATTTTCAAAATTCTTTTTGTCTTCGATAGAGTATACTCCTGGAGTGGTTCCAAGGTCATTAAAATCAGGATCTGATGACGGGATTTCATAAAAATCGATGGAAACCCTTAAATGTTATTTATATTTTCAACGTGTTTTGTGTGTGTTACGCGATTACTTCGCCAATTGTGGACCGATTTTCATAACCCTTTTTGTATTCAATAGAGTATACTCCTAGGGTGATCCCAAGGTCGCCAAAGTCAGGATCAGATGATGGTGTTCCATGAAAATCGAGGGAAACCCTTAAATTTTATACGTTTACGTCCAACGTGTTTCATGTTTGTTCCGAAGTTATTCACGTATTTGCGTCTGGTACTCATGAACTGAGCCGATGATGGAAGGATCCTTAACTTTTGGACTTGACCTGACCTGAGCTGACCTTGCACCCCAATTTAATACCAGCTTCGGTGAGCAGCTATTAAATTCACAAAAAATTAAAAATAAATTTAAAGAGTTTTTAGGAAATCATCGTTTGGCACCGACTTCAATATAGAAGTGTGATGTTGTCTGTACCTATTCTTATATTATTTTTAACTTTTCAGTGTTTTTGAAGTCGGTTTTTATTTCTTCTAGAATATTTTTAACGATGCAAATTATATATTCAAAAGTCTATTGGACATGAAGCGTCAGCACATGCACATTGTTCTCGAGGCTAATGTATAGACCAATACACGTTCGCGATTTATGCTGACATGCATATTCAGTGTCACTATTAAAATTTTAATACATGATACTCTTGGTAGCAGCAACATCACTGGCTGTTTGGTTTCAATTTATCCGACTATAATATAAAAGCCAAAGACAGATAGGTAGTGGCTTCTCCATCACCAGAGCATTGGAGCATCCTGTGGAAGCATGTACAGCCGGCTTCAAAAGTAGATAACCATTTTAGTACCATGTCAAATGCAATATTGGTGAAAGCATACTAAATAAAAGGAATAGTTGGTGTGACATGGTGTGAAATCCTCTAAAAATGCTTAGCTACTTTTGAAGCCGGCTGTACCAACAGTAGGCGCACGTATTTTGGATTAGGCCAATACTAATTAGGCCATTACGCATTATATTAATCTTCAGCAGATATTAAAACTATTGCAAGAGGAAAATGCAATTCCTTATATTACGCAAAATCATTTACCTAATTGGAATATTTCACTTTCAAACATATTATATAAAACCATATTATCGATACGGACTTTTAAAGCAGGTCGCATGAATCACAGCCAAAACATACGTGTGCACCATGCTTAAACTTAATTCGGAATACCGTTATTCACGCGCCACAGATGAATTGTGAATATAAACAATGAATCAGATGTAGCCTTTTGCGTTTTGTGCCTTTTGTTAAAACAAAACAAATTCCCACTGATTATATTCGTAATATTGTTCTATGACAAACATAGACTTCGAAAAAATCATAAGAGTTCTGGCAACAGTGCATCTGAGCTTGAATTTTTTCTCCTCATTTTATTGCTATCATACAAGAAGTAAGGTTTAAAATCGAGCATTGCATAGATTGTTTCGGAATGTTGATTAACAGTGAGCAAAGTGAAAACTTTGAACAAAGTAGAAAGAGTTCATTTTGATTTAAATTTCGTTCGGGTTGGATAAGTCCTCGCGTGTAAAATGTTGCAATTGTCTCTACACTTTAGGATGCTGTGAGCATTGGCGGCACACAACACAACGCGATAAACTTTATTTTGTAACAATTTAAGCAATAAATGATTCGCCTAAAACAATATGTATATTTTTCCAAAACTATATTTTTTATTTGCTAGTAATTTTAACCCTAGCTCCGAACTTTGTCAGAATGCCCTGTGAGTGCTAATGATGATGTCAGAAAGAAATGTAACTATCAGACCCTACTTTAGTGATATCCGAACAAATCGTCAGCACGCAGAGCAAGAATTCACGACAGACCTCAAGGGCTTGGAGGGAATCCACGAAATCTTCAAAATAAATCGTGACCACAAGACTGTGTTCTGTGATCTTGACTAATTTAGTTTCGAGACAAACTCTTGGTTGTTGACCGCACCATCGAATACGCGGGAGAGTTAACGATAGAGTGCAAAGGTTGAGAGAGAGTCCACGGAGACTTCAAAGTAAATGGGTGATGATGGAAGATCAGTGTTCGTTCGAAAGGGCGATGCTAGGCATTGAGTCATGGCCCTTTTGTCCTGCTGCAACACACACTCATGTTACTGATCTGAATCGTAGGTGTATATTAAGATCATTTAGCATTATTTGAATGTATACTGTAATGTGTGTGTGTTTTAGAGCAAAAAATCGTTTATCAAAGTAAATCGTAACTTACTTTAGTGATAGACCAGTCGAACTTATCATAGTCGGCGACGGCTGCGGCGGGCAGCTCGTCCACGTCCCAGTAGTCGGGGTCCGTGAGCGTGTCGTTGGCCGGCACGACGGGCGTGAACTGGTTGACCACCGGCACCTGCTGCGACGCCGCGCTGTAGTACTCCGGGGTGCCGAACACGTCCAGCAGGGTGTCCGGGTCGATTACATTCTTACAGAGAACGCATGGAACTGTAATAAAAATAAGTAAGTAAATAGGGATACCTATTAATGAGGGATGCCACGATACCGATGCCGATAATTGTAATTTTTTTATGATCATCCGTATCGTAAAAAGGATTACGATTTCTCAAGATTCATAAAATTAGTTTGATGTAATTTTTTGCGTGAAAAGGAATGCAAGACAGCATCGATATTTGCGCTGGCAACACTAATGATAGCCAGCGTTGTTTGTGTTCTCAACAGCTAATTTAATCCATACACAGATATAAGGAATAGACTAAAACCAGATAATTAAAAAATAGTTATAAGAAATATAACGAATTTACAAGAAAGTGATTATAGTTATGATAGGTACCTATACATATAATTAGGTGGCAAATTATCATCCAAATATAAATAAATGTTAATTTTACTCAACTGTCTTGTGTTATTAAATGTACTTAAAATAATCGTAATGCATTCGTTATCGTATTCGCTATTACGATGCATTCGTCATTCGTATCGGCATCGTAATAGAAATATTGCTGCATCCCTACTATTAATGTCTTGTCAATTAAGCCCTTTTTGAGGCGGGGGAATCTGTTACGATGCCAAAGAAGGGCTAAGTTAACTAAGACCTTGACATTGACACTTGGATGCCGTAGAACTTCAGTCCATCAGCGGCTATCCCGCTAAAGTCCCCATACCCAGCTAAACAACCTGCCGAACCCTCTCCGGCCCCGATGGAGGTACGGTCGGGATCGGGAAGGCCAATTTACCGAACGCAACCCTGAGTCAGTTAAGCCCCAAGGCATCGTAATAAGTTATTCCGCCTAAAAAAGGTGGCAGCTCGTCTATCTGTTACGTTTTCAAAACTAAACATTAGCTAAAGCGACTTTGATGAACTTTTCACAGAAATTGAGGAGGGACATAGGCTTCTTTTCTATCGACATCAAAGAACCTCCTCCCGTTATCAATTGGATGCGTATGGTTTTTTTTTGTGTGTATGTTACGCGATTACGCCGCCAATTGTGGGCCGATTTTCAAAATTATTTTTGTATTAGATAGAGTATACTCTTGGGGTGGTCCCAAGCTCACCAACGTCAGGGTTTGATGATGGGATCTCATAAAAATCGAGGAAAACCCTTAAATTTTTAGATGTATCCAACGTGTTTTTTGTGTATGTAACACTATCACTCCGCGCCAATTGTGGACCGATTTTCAAAATTCTTCTTGTATTCAATAGAGCATACTTCTGGGGTAGTCCCAAGGTCAGCAAAGTCAGGATCTAATGATGGGATCCTATGAAAATCGAGGGAAACCCTTTTTTATAGATACGTCGAACTTGTTTAATTTTTCCGAAGTTATTCACGTATTTGGGCCTGGTAGTCATAAATCGAGCTGATGATGGAAGGATCCTTAACTTTTAGACTTGACCTGACCTGAATTTTTCAGGTCCAAGGTCAGGTTAGGAAGGTGAGCCCGTATTAAATTCACTAAGTCGACTTCAAAAACACTGAAAAGTTAAAAATAATATAAGAATAGATACAGACAACATGACACTTTTATATTGAAGTCGATGCCAAACGATGATCTCCTAGAAATTTTTAAGGCTTTCTAGGAGATAATCGTTTGGCAACGACCAAATTATTTTTTATTTTTGTTGCAAGCTTTCTATCGAGCAATCACTTAATCAGACTCCATAATCAGGCGCAGTTATACCTAATATCGCACTTTCTTATAAAGCTTACTTCAAAGAAAGCGTCTAGAAGTACTCCAGCCAGATTATCCTGCTCCTGCCAAGGAACTTATCGCTGGGAATTTTAGAACTTACTAATGGGAACCGACCGACACATGACCACGACCACTCTGACAAGAGTTCACGACTCAGAAGATGAGTGCGCTAAAGTCTATATTACAATGCATATAAATGATTAGATAAGAGGATTTTCTTTCTTTTTCTGCCAAGATTGGTTGTGTTACTGCTACTTAGTCCCCGTGACGTAACGTAAAGACCCTTTATTTTATGTTGCCCAATATAACGATAAGCATATACTATACTGAAGCTAGTCGATGATAAGGTTAACCTAAACTCGAAGAAACGTGTCTTGAAGACCACAAGATAATAAGCTTTGGGGACCTCCTGGTCTAAGCCTAAAGAAACGTCTCCCATGTACTTAAATCAAAATCAGCAATGCAAAATAACGTCAATTTTCAAATTCAAAAATCTTTATTCAACATAGGCCTTTACAGACACTTATTGACGTCAAAACAAAGCAAAACAATCTAATTTAATGAAATCATATTAACCTTGTATGTGCATACATCCTGAATATACTCAAGATGTCTGCAAATACAAGTAGGAACGAAAAAAAAAAGTTGACTCTACACCTGTTCGGAAATTGGGAGAGCCTTCTCGAGAAGAACAGGCAAGAAACTCGAAAGGTCAACATTTTTTATCTCCTCTTCGTCATATAAGTATTTCCTGTTTGTACACCGGTTTGTAATCACTGCCGGAGACATTACGCTCAGGTTTTCCCCAGAACGCCGTTAAATTTCCACTAGTTACTTCTCTGGTCTTAATGGACTTATATCCGCCTATAATTTATTTGCCAGTACCGAACATCATAGGTAATATTTTAAACCTGAAGACAGCTTAAAGAACTCATGCTTATCTGAGTAACTATACCTACCAAATAAAAGTGCTAATATAAACGATTTTCTAAAAACAGTGAATATTTGCTTCTCTTGTCTTGTAATTATTGAATCATTATTTTTTATATTGAGAAAATTAGAAAAAAACCCTTTAATATAAGAAACTGGTTAAAAATCGTCTGTTTCTGTAGCCTTTGTTTAGAAATCGATCACGAAGTAGGGGTGTTTGAAAAAAAACGAAATCCATTTTGCAGATTGAAGTAAGTAGTCAAAAGAGAAAGAACAACTTAAAATGTTGTATAAATGTTTTTTTTTTCAGTCAGCGGTTGTAAAAAATAGAAGAAAAACTATATTCAAATCAGTTTCGTATTATTTGAAATGTTCTACACCGAATTTTTAATTTCAAAATTGTATGTTTCGTTGGTCACACAAAGATGAAAGTATTTGTCAGTTCAAAGAAGAAAGTTTTGGTAAAGTATTTGTCTAGTGACTTTTAGTTTCCCATACATTAGATACTACCTACTTATCTTTACTCGTCAGTATAAAACTCATTAGCTATATGCATATTTCTAAAATGCTAAATTTAAAAACATATTAACAGAAACTTCCTGCTTGAATCAAAAAAGTTTGTTGTCAAGCAATGAACCGTTTATGGCAACAATATGGACCGTGTGATTTAAAAAAGTAAATACCTACGCATAATGTTAGTGCAATATGATAATAGTGTAACAAGGAAAACCAGTATTTTCTCTACAGCGGACCTTTTGACCTTCTTGCCAGATTAAAAAATTAGGTCACCGGTGTAAGCGAGGTCAACTGTCGATATACCGGGTTATTTTTCCAGCAGGAGCCAAATTTTGTGTGCTTGCTAAGACAAGCAAAATGAACAACTTTTACTATGGGACCAAACTCGAAATCGCGAAAAAAAATCAGCTGTTCCATACATTTAGGTTCAGTGGATGTTGAACATTTGTATGGAACAGCTCTGCAAACCCTCACCTCTCTCGGCTATTAAACCCGTTTTTGTTCTCGCTTTGCCAGAACTGTACGGTACTCGATACTGCGTACCTGCGGTGACTACCTACTTGCGAGGATCGCTACCGTTACCAGCTTTCTACCTGAATACATCCTAAGTTTGTAAGTATTAGTCATAGTAGACCGCAATTTCACCGTCGCCTATAAGCTAGCAGAAATTTTAATAGACAGCTATGTAATCAAGTATTTTTTTACAAACGACAGGGTTATCATCTCTCCTGATAGTAAATGACGCTCCGGACCCACCATATCCCTTTTTTTCGAGGGAAATGCGTGACCGCACCGTACCCGCCGTTGGCTAGACGACGAGTGTGTATGGGGCTCTCACGGCAGAGGGCCTACCCACTAAACCCCCCGGTGTTCTTCCTGTCCTTATGGACGCGCGTGGTAGCGCCCACACTTCAACTACCACTACCAACGCGCCCGGGCTAGCCCGACCTGGCAGGTCGGGCTATCGCCAAGGGGGGATTGCCCGAGAACACCAGGGCAATCCCCAGACGGAGGGCCTTACGGTTGGCCCCGTGCACGCAGGCCTCCACGGTGGACCCACCATACCCCTGGCACTACCCCTGGGGGATAGGGTGGGACTTAACCATACCACCATAGGAATGTGACCCTAATTCATGAATATAAAATTCCTCGCACAAGTTGATAAGGTCGAAAGTGCAAGCGAGCTTCACCTGACCTCCTCCACAACCGAGGACGAAACACAACAACGTTAGTAACATTGTTATTATAGCGACAAACTTAGGTAAGACGGAGGAAGCTAGCCAGCTCCCATGGCATGAACACCGAAACACGACATGATAAAACGAAAAATCGATATGAACTGCCAAAATATGTTAGATGTAATGGGTACATTGAAATTTTATCGACATTAATTATTACCTTTTATCGACATTATCTCTATATATAATAAAATCGTAGGGGTACAAAAATCTGTAATTGCGAAATATTAAGAAAAAAAATACACAGGTCGCCTTAAAATCATTAGCAGAACACGATAGAATAGTTTTTAAAAAAATTGTTTGTTTGTTGGTTTGTTTGTTTGTTTGTTTGTTTGTTTGTTTGTTTGTTTGTCTGTTTGTCCGGAAAGATCTCAGAAACTACTGGACAGAATTTGATATGGCTTACATCACAATGCTTAGAATTTTCCGGAAGAACATTTAGGCATAATTTCGTTTGTTTAAATTCACTTTTTATTTTTAGTGAAAAAATACCATATAAAATTTTCGAATTGGCTTTAGGTAGAAAAACAACATGGCGCACGTGAAATTATTTTGACAAGTCTGTCACATAGTACAGAGAGAAGGTATTTTCTTCCACGAAGGAAAGGCAATGGAACTACGCCATACAGCCTGATCTTAAGTAATTGGATTTCGAAAATTAAGGCAGGAATGAAGTGTTTCACATAGTACAAATAAAATTTAATATTTTCTGTTAATGCCTGTGCCCTACTGGATTTCGCTAACCAAATTGTATTTTTCTTATGTCGTACCGTGGTGGTAAGGCAAAAAGATCAAGCCATACAACCAATGTATAAAGCATTTTTTATGATAATACTTATCGAGTGACCATAAAATTTGTAGATTTGTTTAATTCTTGACTAATTTTCACAAAATCGGTACAATTTTTGAAATATTTGAAATGTTGAAAAATGAAGATACTCTTTTCAAGGTATTTTGAAAGGTGTTATAATGTTTTTACATTAGGACTAAGGAATCAAAATCAAAATCCATTTAAAACTATTAAAAGTAATAGATTAATATTGATAATTAAAAAAAATACCTGACTGCAATGTTCTGGGTTACGCGTAGAGGGACGGGACGGGACTCTTGATCCTAATGTCTAAAATGACGGATCACATTTTTTTGGATCCACCCAAGGAACATGGATATCGAACGAAGAACCTAAAGAGTAGAACACATTGAACCTAGCCACGTTGACTTAATTTGACATGACTGCCGATAAAGTTCGTTTCCAAACCCAGCGATATGCATATCAAATGAAAGGCCTTAATGAGTAGAGCACTATGAATATAGGAAAATCGCCCTAAATTCAACATGGCCGCCGCTCAAATAAAACGGATAAAAGTTCGTTTCCAAACCCAGCAATATGGGTATCAAATGAAAGGCATTGATGAGTAGAGCACTATGAACCTAGCAAAATCGACCTACATTCAACATGGCCGCCGCTCAAAAAAAAAAGGATAAAATATCGTTTCCAAACCTAGCAATATGGGTATCAAATGAAAAGCCTAAAAGAGTAGAGCATTATGAACTTAGGAAAATTGCTATAAATTCAACATGGCCGCCGCTCAAAAAATGGATAATAGTTCGTTTCCAAACCTAGCAATATGGGTATCAAATGAAAGGCCTTGAAGAGTAGAGCATTAGGTACCTACGAAAATCTACCTAAATTCAACATGGCCGCCGCTCAAATAAAGGATAAATGTTCGTTTTCAAACCGAGCAATGTGGGTACCAAATGAAAAGCCTTGATGAGTAGAGCACTATGAACCTAGCAACACATAAATAAATTCAACATGGTCGCCGCTCAATAAAGGTGGATAAAAGTTAGTTTTCTAATCTAGCAATATAGGTATCAAATGAAAGGCCTTGAAGAGTAGAGAACTATGAACCTAGGAAAATAGCACAAAATTCAATATGGCCGCTGCTCAAAAAAAAACAGATAAAAGTTCGTTTCTAAGCCCAGCAATATGGGTATCATATGAAAGGCCTTGATCAGTGGAGCACTATGAACGTAGAAACATTGACGTAAATTCAACATGGCCGCCGCTAAAAAAATACGGATAACAGTTGCTTTTCAAACCCAGAAATAGGGGTATTAAATGAAAGTAGGCCCTGAAGGGTACCTAGAGCAGCCATGCTCTAAGTGTGTTCCGCGGAACAGTAGGGCTCCACACTACCCCTATAAGGGGTTCCGCAATAATTTAGAAAAATCAAAACACCCTCTCTGGTCGTACTTTCCTTATGCTTATTAATAAAGAATACACTTTTAAAAACTATTGTTTTATTTTAGGGTTCAGTCAAGTATTTCGCTTTCCAAAAGGGTTCCGTCACCAAAAAAGTTTGAGAACCGCTTCGGGGCCTATTGGATGTTCGATGTTAGATGTTACCTATGTTTAGTGTCCTTCGAGACCGTGATAATGCAACGATCGTGAACTAACTAACGATAACTCCAATTTTGTGTGTTGGATGTTAGTCATCACGGCGAGTTTGCTAACCGAACTATGCCAGCAACACTATATCGCACAGTACACGTTACAAAAACGGAAGTCTCAATACATTTTATGGCTTACCGAATAAATACGATTTTTCGCATTCGTTTTCTGAATGCGGGCATCCGAATGCATCAAATCTATACAAAATACTCATTGACTGCCGCACACGTTCGTTTTTATTACGAACGGAACACGTTCTGTACGTACGTTTAGGTAGAATGGTAGAAATCCCGAATGAGAAGAAACGAACGTCTGCGCTACGTTCACGAAACTCCGTGTCTGTATTCCGTGATCGGATATCGAATACGGAAAACGTATTTGTACAGTAACCCCCCCATTCATGCTATACATTAACTCTACGAAAACCGCCAGTATTACGAGCGACATAAGAACGGTTCAAAGGTCAAAGAGTATAGCTTGACAATGAGCTTACTGTACGACCAGTCAAAATTGGCCAAGTTGTCATATCCAAAAAATATATTTTGTTGGTGTTACCAACACCCATTATAAAATCTAAACTTTATTCGTATACAGTTCTAATTTATTAACAATTGTTTATTTTAATTCGAAACATGAATACGATAAAGATTATTCTTGCAACTGTGTAGTTCTTTCTACTATAGAAGAATTTATTAATATCAATAATGTATCTAAAACAATAACAATACTTAGTGTTTATAGTAATATGTAATGTATTTAATTTTGTGGACTGTTAGAAAAAGAGCATTACGAACCTACGAAAATTGTCTTAATTTCGAAATGGCCGATGCTCAAGAAAGGCAGAATAAAGTTGAATCATTATGGAATAAAATGGAGGAAAAAACTAAACACTGTGTTAAGTATTTTGATGGCGAAACGTAGTTCGCGGGCACAGCTAGTTATCTATAAACCCAAAATTAACCTAAAACCAGTATTCAAAACATACTCAAAACTTCAAGATAGCTCAAAAATCTCAACTTTTTTAACTGTTCATATCGATATATCGCTTCATCGATATATCGTGGGGAATCGCGCCCCGGACTTCCAGATCAGTAGGATTACTCTCGAATCAATTGCGATCGATCGACATTGGGATTGCGATTTTTCGTACGCTTATTTTACCGCACATTGGCGCCAAATTGAACCCTATTGCGCTAATTTTCTCTAAATTTTCTCTAAATTCACATCCAATTTGGCGCTAGTTTTGCTACTCAAGCGTACGAAAAATCACAATCCCAAAGTCAATCCATCGGAATTGGTTCGAGACTAGGCCTACTGAAAACGGTGGTCTCGACTACTAGACTACGGAGGCGGTTAGAGGTCGAAGTAATGACAATTGCCATTACTTTGCCCTTGTTCACGATAATTTCAAGGGCAAATCTACGACGGGAGTCATCAAAAGGTCAAAGTTTAGGTGCGAGTAAGATTAAGTGTGCTAGCTCGTTAAGGTTTCTGCTACAAAACACAGTAGGTTATCGGCATACATTATCTCTGTGATAGAGCGTAAGATATTTGGACGGAGAGAGTACGGATACGTATTTGGATGCTAAAAGTCTGCGGCTATCTAATGTATCTCTTGATTTCTACTGCGAAATATTAAAGGGGAGAGAATATGGTGGTGCGATTACGCAGACCTGTTCTACGCCGCGGGTCTGGAGTACAATCTGACTTTTACCACCATCACTTGCAACACAACATGTCATATCGTCATACTGAAGTGTAATCATTCATACACACACATTTTTTTTATAATTTTTCATACACACACACACTCACACTAATATGGTTGCCAACTTTTTTTAATTATATTATAGTAAGTATTTTAATAGTTATTTGTTCAAAAAGCGAACAAAGTTGTTTTTACTGCGAGTGCCGACTTTTATATCACGAACACGCGAAGTTGTCTAGAATGAAATCACGAGCATCGAGTGATTTTTTTACAGACTACTGAGCACAGTGAGTAATCGCGTTACATACACACAAAACACGTGTTTTTGAAGTCGGTTTTTATTTTTTGTAAAATATGTTTTTATTTTTAACTTTTTAGTGAATGAAATCATTTTAGTTTCCCTCGATTTTCATGAGATCCCATCATCAGATCCTGACTTTAGTAATCTTGGGACCACCCCGGGAGTATACTCCATCAAATACAAAAGGAATTTTGAAAATCGGTCCATAATCGGCGAAGTAATCGCGTAACATACACACAAAACACGTTGGACACACCTAAAACTTTAAGGGTTTCCCCTCGATTTTTATGGGATTAAATCATCAGATTCTAACTTTGGTCAGATCCTAACCATGCGACCACCCTTGGAGTATACTCTATCGAATACAAAATCATCAAAATCATCAAAATCGGTTCATAAACGACGAAGTTATCCGCGAACAAACATAAAAAAGCATTATACGGTTGAATGAAAAACCTCCTCATTTTTTAAAAGTCGGTTTAAAAAAACATAGGCATCGAATTGAGAACCTCCTCCTTTTTTGAAGTCGGTAAAAAATAAAGCTTGTAAAATACCATCAATTCTGCTTATGTGTATTTAATTTAATTGGATTATGCTCATCTCACCTCACTAATTATTTTTCATAACGGAAAAGATGCGCTCCGAAAATGCAGAAGTTTGTTTGAGTTCTGGGTATTCGAAGAAGAAATGAAATAATAACCTTTTCATTACTCATTCTCTGAAAGTAGGTCTAAAGTTGCCTGAGAAGCGGGTTTGAAAGTAACACTTTTCAGCCCTAGGGAGAATCATTATCAAATGACAGCTACTGTCAAATTTTAAAAAATAAAAAGTTCTATTTTCACATTTCTATTGAACCATGTTCCGACTTTCTATACAGCCACTCAATTACAGCACGGTGTAAAATTAAAATAACATAATGTTAAGTATTTAAATAATTTATTTTTTAAATGACTTTATTATAATTTACTTTTAACTATTTGTTTAAAATAACATACATTTAGGAAAAATATTTACTATTTTTAGGGTTCCGTAGCCAAATGGCAAAAAACGGAACCCTTATAGATTCGTCATGTCTGTCTGTCTCTGTCTGTCCGTCCGTATGTCACAGCCACTTTTCTCCGAAACTATAATAACTACACCGTTGAAACTTGGTAAGTAGATTTATTCTGTGAACCGCATGAAGATTTTCACACAAAAATAGAAAAAAACAATAAATTTTGGGGGTTCCCCATACATAGAACTGAAACTCAAAATTTTTTTTTTTATCAAACCCATACGTGTCATAAAATCATATTGAGGTTTCTAATATCATTTTTTTCTAAACTGAATAGTTTGCGCGAAAGACACGTCTAAAGAGGTAAAATGTGTGCCCCCCCCCCCCTTCCCTGTAACTTCTAAAATAACAGATGAAAATATATGATGTACATTACCATGCAAACTTCCACCGAAAATTGGTTTGAAGGAGATCAGTAAGTTTTTTTAATACGTCATAAATCCTACGGAACCCTTCATTGGCGAGTCCGGCTCGCGCTTGGCCGGTTTTTTTTTCAATTATGAAAATGAAAAAATTAAAAACAATAGTTAAATATTTAAAGAATATATTTTTTTTATGACTATTATAATTTACTTTCAACTATTTCTTTAAAATGACATGGATTTGGGCAAAATATTTTCCATTTTTTCAGTGATGAAAATGAAAAAAATAATGGCATTTGTTTTTTCGAGTTTTGTTTATTCTTCCGAGTAGCAGAGATATTTTCACATAGTATAAGACAGGAGACAAAACCAGAAGTTGTTGATTTATTAAAATTAAATTCACTCATATGTTCTTTAGATGCTTCATGTTTTTATTTTTACTTCCCTTGTATTCGTAATGGAAAGCACAGTGTTAAATACATATTTAGTCGCTCGAACTATCGGCGGCTGGCGGCCTCTACGCTCGGGCGCCAAACCCCGTCTCGGGACTAAATAAGCTACTTTCACTCCTAAAGTAACAATGTACTGTTAAAACATTATGCAATTCTAACTTCATTCTCTTCTGATTCAAATTAAAATATATACTTAATTTCAAAAATATTTTAATAAAAAGCAAAAACAACTTCAAAAACACCGGGTACAGACAGGTACAGACAACATCACACTTCTATATTGAAGTCGTTGCCTCTTAAGAATCCCTAGGGCTCGTATTAATAAACGCGTCTCTAAGTTGAGATAGTTTTCACGTTTAACTTATGAAACATCTGTCAAAAACAGTATAAGTACTTATCTTACGTTCGATCTCATACTTGAGATGCAATTATTAATAGAACCTACGAGCCTAAAAGATCATCGTTTGGCACCGACTTCAATATAGAAGTGCGATGTTGTCTGTTCTATTCTTATATTATTTTTAACTTTTCAGTGTTTTTGAAGTCCGTTTTTGTTTTTATCTTTTTAGTGAACATTTTAGTGAAATCTTTTTAGTGGATTTAATGCCGGTTATAGCTTCGGAAAAAACATGAAACACGTTGGACGTACCTATAAATTTTAAAGGTTTCCCTCGATTTTCATGTGATCCCATCATCAGAATATCCTGACTTTGGTAAACTTGGGACTACTCCAGGAGTATACTCTATCAAATACGAAAAGAATTTTGAAAGCGGTCCACAATTGGCGGAGTAATCGCGTAACATACACATACACAGAAAACACGTTGGACATACCTATAAAATTTAAAGGTTTCTCTCGATTTTTTTGAGATACCATCATCATATCCTGACTATGGTGACTTTAAGACCACCCCAGGAGCATAATCTATCGAATACAAAAAGAATTTTGAAAATCGCTCCACAATTGCCGGCGTAATCGCGTAACATACACCACGAAAAAACCCTTCGCATCGAATTGAGAACCTCCTCCATTTTTGAAGTCGGTTAAAAATATAATAGTTTCGCCTACATATATATTTTTTTGGAAATATAGTATTTGACCACAGACGTATAAAGGGAAGATACGTCTGTGTATTTGACCAAAAATATAGTACGATACTATTATTACCTATACATATTATAGTAGGGTTGGCAACACCAGTCAAATTCCGTAGGTAATTAATTGGGTTATTCTTACGTCGCAACTACACGAATCTACGAATTTTCTTAGCATCAGACTGTTCGTTACTGTACCTACCTTAATTATTTTCCGCAGAAATCTCAGAATAAATACACTGAATATCACACAGCCACACAAATAATATTAAAATGAAATGTAATCATATTACAAAACCATACGACGATAAACAAAAAGAATGTGACAGCATGCCACAACACGAGTGATCGCCTACTGCGCAACGGGTCGCGGGTTCGATTCCCGTACGGGACAAATATTTTGTATGGCCTACAGAAATTTGTTCCGGTCTGGGCGTATGTGCATGTGATATTCTGTTTGTAACTGTACCCACGACACAGAAGAAAATCCTAGTGTGGGGCGACGTTTTAAAAAAATACTCGTAATAAAAAATAAAATAAATAAATACAATTTTAACCGCCTCCGTGGTCTAGTGGTTAATACCACTCGCTAATGGTGAGACGAGTCGAAACCTCTGACCTTAAGCTCAATAGCGAGTCACTATTGATCTAAAGGTTCGAAGTTTCGACTCCCCACGGGGGCACAATTTTTTCTAGTTTGATTGGTGTGGTTGGTAGTAAAGCTTCTGAGCCTGCCTGACTACCTACCACCGTCTTTCCTAAGTTTGTCGCCATAATAACAGTTTCCATCATCATCATCATTTCAGCCCAGAGGCGCCCACTGTTGGACATAGGCCTCCCCCAAGGATCTCCATAGCGATCGGTCCTGCGCCTCCAGCATCCAGCGGCTTCCCGCGACCTTCACCAGATCGTCGGTCCACCTTGTGGGGGGCCTACCAACACTGCGTCTCCCTGTACGCGACCGCCACTCGAGGACGTTTCCGCCCCAGGCCGGCCGTCTTTCTTACGGCCGTCAGTCCTACGAGCGATGTGTTTTCCCCACTGCCACTTAAGTTTTGCAATTCTTTGGGCTATGTCGGTAACTCTAGTTCTTCTACGAATCTCATCATTTCTGATGTGATCACGTAGAAAACCCCCTCTCCATTGCCCTTTGAGTGACTTTAAGCCTTCTTATGAGCCTCAGTTTCCAGCTTCGGCCTTATTCCAACTTACCATCAGATGAGTTGAAGGCCAAGGACTTCACTGCTGTGTGTTAAAAAAGTACAAAAATCCATTACATTAGCATTTTATGTGATTACGTTTAAACCGCAAAAGGTCAGCAAAATTTTGTAATAATTAATTCATGAAGGATATGGCGTCATTATCATCACAGCCTATATACGTCTCCACCGAGGGGCTCGAGCCTACCCTATATTAGGGTGATTAGGCCTTAGTCAACCACGCTGGCCCAGTGCGGATTGGTCGACTTCACATACTACATCATTGAATTTCTTCGCAGATGTATGCAGGTTGCCTCACGATGTTTTCCTTCACCGTAGGAGCGTCAGACAAATGTACATATAAAATTCGAAACGAAAAACACATTGGTACATGGCGGGTCTCGAACCCCGACCCCCCGATTGGAAGGCAAGTGCCGAGTCCACTACGCCACCGACGCACTACATTCATTGAAAATTCGAAATTGTAAAATTAATATTTCTAATTCCTTGTATATTTTTTCTTTACAGACCCAACTATTTTCTATAGGGGACTTCAAAATTAACTTTAGAATTTTAAATTTTCACTAATACCGAACATGCTCCTAAAGGGTTCATAAGGTTTTTGTAGTATATGTGTATCGTAATGTATGATAATTTGTAACAGAAGTCTTTGAACTTAGTTAAAATCCAATCAATTTTGTTTACTCTATATTGGGTTGAAAAGCCTCGACAGATGTTTTTAACGAGTCAAACCCGATATTCAAGTTATCTCGTCGAGTATCTTGAACTAGATAATGTAAAAGAAAGAACATGTAATTATCTACCCACACAATTAACACGGATTCTGTTCGATCAATTATTTCGGTCTTTGAATTTGGTAAGTTTGAACTTTGAAGGTAATTACTCTTGAAACATATCAACTACTTATGCCTCGTAAATACAAAATTGTGGTAATTTAAATTTGGATGATAATTTAAAAAAAATATAATTTAGGTTTGTGCTAATATCCTTCGTAGAACTAATACGTAAAGCAATTACCCGAAGTAAATTTATTGTCTATAAAATTCGTGCTTCATAAAATAAAGAGGCTTCAATGACCGACTTAAAACATGAAAATAGCACCACAAATATTATATCACAGATAACTTGGTTACGGAAAAAACTTACCAACAAAAAGTACGAGGCAGATTCTTGAAATCATCATGGCTTACTTAAACAAGGAAAACACAAGAATAACTCTGTTCAAGGTGACGAGTATCCGGTGTTTTGACAACGTATGTCTAACTTACAATCGCACTATTGATACGTCTACGGTTAAAATCAATTTATTGGTTAAAACATTTCGTCTGACACGCAGACGTGGTCTCGCGGTGACGGCTTTTGGTCAACTAAAAGCTGGTGAGTAATGGTAAACACTATAATGACTGGATGACCAGTTAGTGCTTATCGAACCGCGTCTATATGAACAAATCAATTATTCCATACCTCACTTGTATATACAGTCAAGTGATGCGCCAAAAGTTCCTGTTCCCGAACAACTTTTTCAGTTCATTACAATACTACCTAGTTATTCGTTCCCTAGGGAACTTATTAAAATTAGGGATAAGAAGTACTTTATTATATACATTCCTCGGGACTTGAACAAACGTTATGTCAAATCTCAAAAACTGGTTCTAGCGGTTTAGTCGTAAAAGCGTAACTAGGGTTGCCACCCGTACTCTTCTTGTTTATTTAATTAGTGGCAATTGGTCGTAGAGGATAACAACCATTACTGCCAGTGTCAAGTCGAGTGTACTAATATTATTTATTTATTTATAAGACACATAACAGGTTACAGTTACAACAAATATAGGTAAGTATGCAAACAATGGTCCTGGGTCTAACTATAACCTACAAACATGTATCTATAACATGACTAGTGTATATGAGCAGTTGGTGAGACTAAATTAAAAAGAAGACTACTTAATGGTATTGTTTGATTGATGTGTTTAGAATAATATTAATATTCTTAATTATTTACAAATAATCAAAATTTTATTTTTAAATGAATATAAGTTGTTGCCAAATAAATCTAAGTCCGAGTTGTTATGACTTATTTCGTTGTAAAGGCGACACATGCGGACTATTGGATTGTAATAGGATGTATTGTTGCGATAGACTTGTAAGGAAAATAATACAGGATTTCGTGTTCTGTAGAATATGTTAAAATTTATTGAGGAAAGTAAGGGCGGAGAATCTATACCTGAGTTTACAATTTTGTAGAGATAAATTAAATCGCTCTACTTTCTTCTGTTTTCTAAGGTAAATTAGTGTCTTGAATATTAAGATAACATTATTTTATTGTCATCAAGTCAGTAGCAGTCATGTCCATCGAGTCAAGCCGCCCTAAAATGGATTATTATCCTTTATTTCGTGTAGAGTACCTACTTTATTAGCTGCGATACCAATAGACTACGCTTAAATACTCTATTTAAGATGTAACGTGGACGAACAAGACACGAAAGGAACAAAGCTTCTCGGAAATTAATTAAAAATGAGCTGATTGTATATTTTAATTTAAATTTGGATTGCACAGATGCTGTAACTATCTATCAATGTTGCGATAAGAAACAATAAGAATGTTTATAAAGATAAACTAAATTTTTTTTATCTCAAATGTAAAAAAATAAGGTGGCAACCCTAAGTGTAACAGACACACAGACAGATAATCAGACAGAGTAATTATTCGCATTTATAATTTCTGTAGGAATAAGTGCAAGTGCACGATTTGACCATGTATCTTTACTTTCCTTGCATAGGGACATGAGGAATTCCGTATAACAATGCCGAGGAGACCAACCCCGACGGACCGTGGACAACGGAACAAGGGACAAATCACACGTTTGTCCTCGCTCTCTCATACAACAATAAAGCCCTTTGTCCAGTTGGATCCACCAGTGGAACGAGACGGGACGAGGGTTATTTACTTTTTATCTAGGTATAGTCCACGCGCCGTGCCCCAAGCACGAACCACTATAGTTGTGGTTATGGTAATCGTATTATTTGTAAGAAAACTATAGCAGCGCCACTGAGGAACTAAATGGTATCGTAAAGGTGCGTCCCCATTGCGAGCCGCTCGGCCGTGGAGAGCCGCGAGGCTCGGCCTCACAATACGAGCATTTTGTGTTCCCGTGCAACGCGTCCATACTATAATGCTCAGCCTCGCGGCTAGGCTTCGCGGAGCCGCGCGGCCCTATAGTGGGGACGCTCCTTTAAGTATAGTTAAGGCGCTATATCGAAAATATTGGTTATTTTAAATGTAATGTCATCAGGTAACTGAGAGATCTTACAGATCTGAAAGTTAAGTATGTGTTTCTTCATATCTTTAGCTAGTCACGAGCAGAACTGAAAACGCGATTTAAAGATTTCGCCTCGATACTTTTTATTTTTGAAATTACCTCTTAAAAATAAGAATATTCAGGATTACTAGTAAACGGTGTTAGGTATTAATTAAAAAGTTCCTTAAAGAAGTAGGCATCATCAGTATCCAGAATCGTACAGAAGCATTTTTATCTAATCATTATAATTACTTTTTAATAAAATAATTTGTATTTTGTCGCTTACGTCGATAATTTCTAAACGATCTGATTGCATGCGGGCGCAACGCATTCACGACTTTGTTGACATAGATATAAAGACTAGCTGCTTGAGCACGGGGGGCGCCCCGCGTTTACGTATAGACCACGCCTCCCATTGTTTGATTCATTTTCGATATAGCGCCTTAACGAGAGCTAAAGTATGAGAATCGTCAGCAGGAACTCACTTTTGACATGTCGCTCATATTGTTTTATTCGACAGCTAGCTATCGTAATATCTCTCACCGAGTATTTTACAGTGAGAGAACTATAGTTATGTTAACAAGCTCACGATAGTCTGATAGATAGTCACGATAGTGTTTTGCCCATTTAATATCTCAATCGTTATTGGATAGTAAGTAAATAAAATTACTACTACACTACAACGAGAGTGGTTCGTGCTAAGGGTATCTACTACTCTCAAACACTCGCACTGGGTCAGCTTGTTTTTTTTTTGCTCAAAACACATGTACATACATACCTACATGAGGATCTCCGCCGCCAACATTAGGATCTTGTAAGCGTGGAGCGTCGGTGGCGCTGTGGACTCGGCACTGGCCTTCCAATCGGGAGGTCCGGGGTTTTTTTTATGGGATAGGGGGCAAGCGAGCCGCCAATTCCGCCATGTTACCTATATGTACATTTCAAATGTATTTGTCTGACGCTCCTACGGTGAAGGAAAACATCGTGAGGCAACCTGCATACATCTGCGAAGAAATTCAAAGATCCACGAGCCCCACGGTGAGTATATGAGCTGTTATGATGAAGCATGGCAATCATTTCTTATTTCCGATCCGATTTATGAATCCGTCATCGTCTCTGAAATAACGAAAACAAATTCCTAGCCAAAAGAACACAATTGTAGCATCGCTGTGTCGAATTGTCGATCTGTAAGAAAACAAAATATTGGTCAAAGCAAAATTAGATACACAAAACAAAATTAGTTACATTGTAGGTAATCTGTACAGTCATAATATCGTAGTGATTTATCCTTAGGTGTGTACAGGTAACAACAGCCGCAGCCGTGACGAATCCTTGTCTTTTAAGAGGCCTATTACAAAAAAACGCGCAGATTAAGCTTTTTAATCGCTCAAATTGTATACCTTACCTTAGTCGCAATAAAGAAGATTTACTTGATAAAACTAGTTCATATTCTTATCTACAATAATAATAAAGCGGTTTTTAGATTATATTTTTCTTAATTTAATAGTTATTTTCCCGAAGCATGTTTAGGCAAAAACTCACGCAGACCTGATTTGGGAGCTCTAATTTACAGATTTTGTTCAATATCAACTATCAAAATATTTATTTAAGTGACACAATATCCTTCACTTCAATAACAATAAAATATATTTTCGTTATATGGCTCCTAAGTAAAGAAAAAAAATCTTAATCTAATCAAATCTGTTTAATATTTTTATTACCTGCCCTGCAGTGCACGAAAAAGAGCTAATGATAAAGTAACTTAGCATTTATATTAACAAAGTATTTGTATATTTAATAGTTTTACTTGATAAAACCTAACCAGTTAGGATAGCATTTTTTAATTTGCACTACCAGGGCCCTTTGGTACCTAGCTACGCCACTGGAAATGTCTATTACATTTGCAATCCATACACCATACGTGACCATACCTTACCCATGACGTCTAAGATTTTCACGAGAAACTCGCGGTTTTTCATATCCCTATAGAGATAAATATCATAGGAAGGTACCAGTACAGCTACAAAAGGTATCGGAGATTCACAACAAGATATCTGATTTGCCTTATTCCCATGCGTAAGTGCGAGCTGATTACAAATACACGATTTGTCATAATATTAGGTACCACTTAAGGCGAGCCTTACCATGATCGCTTATAGCAAGGTTAAAACAATATTGCAACAGACACAGAGAGAGTTTTGAGCGATCATGGTTAGGGGCTGGCCTGTTCACAATCTGACGAAAAAAAGGATTTTTGAGCTTACAGTGTGTAAAAAATTATGAACTAAGTTCTACTACATAAATATTACTCTGTACTAACCCGAATATCTAGACGTGCGAAAAATGGCTTCGTAATGCTGTTAAGAAATCTCAAAGATGGTCCCTGGTCCCTGGTATCCCTGTAATCCCTGGTCGTTATACTATAGATATGCACTACATTTTTCAATCTCGCTCAGCACAGGTCAAACGGGAGAGGGTTGAGAACAATGTGTGAAGTAGTTAAAATCAGTCTCTTATTCTCTCTTTCTGCCGCCACTACGTCCAGTCCCATCCATTAGCATATCCTCGCACAGCTCAACTTCCTTGTTACCTTACCGTACTGCAAGCCAGGCGACTGGCGTGTGTGGCACTCCCTCGCAGTAGCTTGGAATTACCTTTTTTAGGACCGAATCTAACCGCCTCCATGGTCTAGTGGTTAACACCATCGAGTGTTGATCGGGAGGCCCGAGGTTCGATTCCCTATGGGAGCAGAAATTTTTCTGGTTTGATTAATATTAGGGCTTCTGAACCCGCATGGCTAGTTATCACCATCTTACCTAAGTTTGCCGCCATAATAACAATGTTAATAGCATTGTTGTGTAGGTACCAATAATTAGAGTTAAGATAGCCAGTTCCGCAGTTGTTGATGAGTCCAGGTGAAGCTCGCTCCACCTTCGGTTTTATCATCACTTACCATAAGGTGAGATGAAAACTGAGAGCTTCCCCGTCGTATGTAAAAAATAGTAATCTGTACCTATATATAAAAGGAGTGTAGAAGTTCCCATCACAAACTACCTAAATAGAGATACTACTATCACAGTTTAACAATCATGATTGTTAAACTGTGCTATAAACTGCGCTACTATGTTCCCATCTATAGACGCACGCACAGCCGTACCCGCTAATGGTAGAAACGTGAAATTTGGACAGTTGTTTTAATTCAAAATGCGGACGCACACTAAAAAGGGTTTTTAAAAAAATTTAATCCTGAAGAGATGAAATAGGGATTGCAAGTTTGTATGGAAAAATCTTAAAATTAGCAACGATTTTGATAAAGCTTGACATTCATGCTCTTAAAAACATTTTATTGAATACGTGTATCATGGTTTATTTGAATTCACCCCCTCAGGGTGCAAATAGTTTCTATGGAAAATATTTAAAATCTGCTCAAATTTCTATGAAATTTATTATCCGAGCTCCTAAATATAAACTTTCTCTTTTCAATACAAGATAGGTTTTATTAATAATATAATAATTATTTAAAAAATAATGAATGTCAATGATTGTCTTTCAATAGATGGTCTTTCCAATCGGTATATTATGTTGAACCCACCGCCACATAACAGATAATCAAATATGTCAACATGAGTCAACACTAAAATCTCTCTGTGATATTTAAATACATACCTAGTAAAGAATGAGTAATATTTTAAGAAGAAAAGAATTAAAAACTGTTTCAACAATATTTAAAACTTTTGTGGTTTCGCCAATATCTTGAACAGAATGTTAATGCTAATTCTTTTTTCTAATAACTTAACCGCATCGTGTAAGCTAAACAATAAATAACTAATATAAATTACTTTTATTAAAAAAATTTAAAAATTGCGATATTTAGGTTAGGTAATAAATACCATGTGGTCACCCTACTATAATGACAACGAAAATTACTGACATTGACAAAGAATCATTGTTGCAATATAACATTTTTTGAATACTACCACTAGAATATTTCCTGGACGTAAAATTATACTGTTATAATTATTAATAGTAGGCTAACATGGTAATTTAATTTCTTTTGTTATAATAATTACAAAAAAAAAACAATTTAGGTATTTTAGGCATTAAAAGTAATTAAAAAAAACAAAAACAAAAAATCTTCATCTACCAATAGTTGTTTCATAACTACTAAATTATAAAATATACATCAGTAGCAACACTGTGGGAAAGGGATAAAAGGTACAGTTATTGCTATCTCTCTCGGCACACTTTTGCACTTTCAAGTGTTTAGTCTTTATTCACATAGAAATAAAGTCCAAATTTGAACAACAATATTTTGAAGAGCTCATTCCTGTTTGAGTAATAATTCCATGGTCTCTGGTCTCCAGTCCAACAGTTGCTTACCAATACCCTGCTAAGCATCCGGAGCCTTTTCGTTCCTTTTGAAGGGCACTTTCGAGATCAGAGGCCCAATTCTGCTAATATGTTACAGCTGAATCGAAACTAAACTGTTGCGGTCGACCAATCAGAACCGCGAACGCGATCCGCGAACGAACATAAAAAAAAAACAAAAAAAAATATATATGCGGTCGAATCGAGTAACCTCCTTTTTTCGAAGTCAGTTAAAAAACTTAAATTTCAAAAATAATGTAAGAAATAATGTAAGAAATCACATTTTTATGCGTTACTCAATACTTGGATGCCACATTTTCTAAGACTTTCCAGGAGATTATCGCTTGGCACAACCTAGGGTTAATACGTGCCTATTACATTTAAAAAACTAACCTCTTACTCCTTAAAGGATCCATCGTCACCTCAGCATGGTGGCAGAGTCCTTGAGATGATGAAAAGTAGAGACATACCTATACCTGAATAGCTTCAGGATGGAATTTCCTTGATTTTCCTAGGATGCCATCACCAGATCCTGACCTGGTGACCATGGAACTACCTTGGGAGTATACTCTTTCGAACACAAAAAGAATTTTAAAAATCGATTAATGAATAATGAGGTAACACACACACACCCGCGCGCGCACACACACACACGCATGCACGCACGCACGCACACATGCACGCACGCACACACACACACGCACGCGCGCACTCACATACAATAAAACACGCGATAAATAGAGAACCTCCTCCTTTTTGAAAATCTGTAAAAAAAAGAATATTTTCGTTTGAGCAAAATTTGCTTTTGCATCAATATTTTCCCCCAACAACCTTTTTACCCTATATAAATAAAAAGCTTAGAGTTTAAAAAAGGCACACGACAACCCAACCAACAACCCATAGGCATCACACTGCTGGGCACAAGACTCTTCTAAAACGACGTGGATATGGGTATAGGTACATTAAATAAAATATTAAATATAAACAGAAATATATTTGAGCCCATTTCTCATAATACAATCATAACAGTCTGTACACAACCCACTACGTCACTTCGGCAAGAAATTCTTGTAATACGCTGATTTTGATAGTAAGTAACATAAAATATAAGTTACGGTAAAAATATTACAAAGTTTAACACTTAATTACTGTTTTTCCACTATTACATACATTCTGAAGAAAAATATCCGAAATCCTCTGATGCCGAAAGTATTTAGCAATGGTATACGTACTGTCATATAAAAATAAACCACAACATATTTACTCACCTTTAAAAGTTATGGAATTTAAAACATGATCTTATATTTTTTTACAAGGTACCTACGTGTTATGGCAATTAGTCAAACATTTTTCTCAATATTAAATAAATATTGTTATACACACATCTATACATTACAATTTTTATTTACAGTAATTTACAGTAACTAGCACCAATCAATGTGAAAATGAGATGGGAATCACAACAAAATATGATTATTGAGTTTGATTCTTATGAAAATAGACAAAATAAGTGTTCCCATCCAAGATTACAACTAATTCATAATATTTAATATTTCGCTGTTATATTCAAGTATCAGGATGTCAGTAGGTATTACACAGTGTTTGTGTTTGTCCTTATTCTACATTTATAATAATAATAATAATATCTTTATTGCACCAATATTGACATTTAATTCTACCCCTTACAATTTATAACATTAATAAATTAGAATTTACAATAAATAACAAAAAGATCTGTTTTAATCTCGCGTTTCATTTCAAAAATTTATTTCGTTTATAGTAGATACAATATAATTTCAAACAATTCTACATTCTTGTAAGAAACATTCATAATTTGTAATATTAAAGTGTGATAAACAATTGAGAAGTCTGTGTGTACCTCGGATACGTACCCACAAAATAGCCAATAGCTTTACCAATCTAATCTACGATAATACTGCATCTGTGGATTTAATTTAAGCATAAGGGCTAGTGCATACATGAGAACTTTAAGATGAACGACTATTTTGTTGTGATTTGTAAGTTTTTTTATATAAAACTAAATTAGCAAACGAGCAGGTTGCCCACCTGCCCATTAATTCACCATCTTTGAAAGGTGCGACAACTGTCAAAAATACATGAAATATGTCATTATATTTTGACAATTGTCGCAAATAGGGAGCTTGATGGTAAGTGGCTACAGTCACCTATAGTAGTACACCTGCACAATTTCCACAGTCCCCACAGGGCTACGTTCCAAAACATCACCCGGAGTGAGTAGGTGGTGGGGGGAGAGTGGCCGGTAAGGGTGGTCGGAGTGTTGGTTGTTTTAGAACGGCAAGAGTGTTGTCTGCTTTGTTTACATAACCAAATATACAAAAATAAGAAAATATATAATTCATCGGCGCCTCCGTTCGCTTTAATGCATGGATTACATTCCTCTGTTTCATCTACGAAAATGCTAAAACCAACAGAATATGAATTCTGTTATATCGCGGCCTAACCTAGCTTTAGCGGAAATGAAGGACAATTTTACAATCGTGTCACTTACGATACCTATAGTCTTCGGAATTTAAAATTAACTTATTGTCGACGTTACGAAGCGCATCCTCGCTCTCCGAGATGCACAAATTGTGTGTGAATATGAAATCTTTGTAATCACAATCACACACAACTTTAAAATCCACAAAATTTCCCGCCAAATCCAATCGAGTGAAATTACACCTTGCTATATTATGCGGGTGAGATTCTACTCGATCGAGTGCACTCCGTAGCGTTTTAGGACACGCCACTCCAACACTCTCGAGTGCACCCGAAATGTTTTAGGACATACTTCGGGTGACCGAGTGCACTCTGGTGATGTTTTGGAACGTAGCCCCGGATCCCAATGTACTGGCAATGTACATTGCCAACTTGTGACAAGATGTCAAATCACCGTCACACACTGTACGCAATAATTTCACTGCTTGTTCAAACCGGAACACGGCACCGTTGCGTCTCGGTAGAATAGGTATGATACCTTTATTTCAATATACAGTTTTCGGTTTTGGATTGATAGGGTATTGGACCAAACATGGTAAGTTAAAAATTTTGTTAGGGCTGGTAAGAGCTCGGTGGGCGAGGTCTACCTAGGCGTCAACGCGGTATGTTGAAAACAATTTTTTTTCTTATTGAATAAAACCATGGTTTTCTTGCACATTTTTCCACGATTTTTTTTCTGCTTGATTTATTTTTTTCCAATTTATTTAGCATTTTAAAAGAAAATACAAACTTCTATATTTAAATAAATATATTGGTGAAATATTTATTAACTCACTTTGTATTGCATTATTCGTTTAATTGACAACTCGTCTAAGCAGTTGAGTCGGTGCAGAACAGAAGTTATTATGTATGCGCTAGCTTTAACGGCACTATTGACGTTTTACGACGGTCACCGATTGAAGCAAACACTGGTCGTTTGCTCGTGACGAAAACTTCCGAGGGACCAGCCCCCTAACCACAGAATAGATAATAGTACTACGTACAGAACGGCCACTCACCTCCCCGCACTCATTTCAAATACCTCACCCCACCCGGCACTTCGTTGTAGACATCACTGACACATAAATAAGGGCGCGCGCGATCGCTCGGGCATGGCGACACTTCACGTTCATCGAATAGACGCGAGCGCCGGCCGATAACAGAGATAACGCTATGCGCGTAAAAGAGAAGGCACTTCTCGCGTCATTTCGATTGATAACCGCGCACTCAGCCCTATTAGATTCCACGCACACATTTGCGCGTGTACAAACGTCATTTGCTTTAGTAGTAGTAATAGGTAATTGATTTGCGAACGTTGTATGGAGTGTCCGGGGTGTGCCCTAAGAGCGGTGTCTCTGTTTCAATATTGTTTTAACCTTGCTATAAGTGATCATGGTGAAGGCCCCTGGGGATCCATTCCACTAATAAACCAAAAATTATAGTATTGTAATTTCTGAACGCATCTATAATTATTCTTATATTGATTTTAATTTTGTTCAAAATTAATTTAGCATTTTCAAAAAAAAAGCCAGTCAAAGCCACATAATAATATATCAGATGTGTTAGTTTGCTTTTGTCTTATTTTTATAGTTCACTTAGTAGATCAAATGAGTAACATATTTACTGTAAAAAATATAGTCTTACAAAAAATATGTCATTGAAAAAAAAATATTTTATCTAATGCTGGCACTTCACATTCGTATTCGCATATTCGCCTTATTCGCCCAAATACGACGATGTGAAATGGCTCTATTCGTCTATATTTGCCTATTTCCACAAACAAGACGAATACGCGAATACACGAACACCCGTATCCGTTCGCTATCGGTTTTTTGAAACATAAAAGATTGCGAATATGCCGAATAGACCCGAACATGTTCGTGTGCCGTCCATACATCGCGCGATCAGTAGTGGGCGGTGCGTGACAGCGGCGGACGTGTTTACTTTGTTTACAGCACGTTCGCGCCAAAATAGATTGGTCAAATGGCGTTGTCATGAAATTTTTAGAATATTACCAAATTCATCCTTGCATATGGGACCCGCAGCATGCATCTCATAAAAACAGAAATAAAGTTATTGAGGCGTGGAATTAGCACAATGCAAATAATAAGCCGCTGCTGCAGTCAACACGTCCATCTTTCTTTTTGTTTACTAAAGCAAAAATATTCGCATATGTTCGGCATATTCGTTGTTCATGAACGATGTGTAGAGGGGCGTATTCGTGTTATTCGGACATCAACACGAATATAGCGAACATAACCGAATACTAACGCGGATACCGAATAGCGACGTGAAGTGCCACCATAAAGAAGAATGTGCTAATTTGTGGCATGATTTTTTTTGCATTTATGAATTTTCTAATTTTGCACAACTTTTTAAATGCAGCTATTTGTATTGATATTCCACAGAATTTCTATGTTGTACCGGCAACACGACAGAAATACACATAAATAATAACTAGATGAATCAAATAAATCAATAAATACGAAAGAAAAAATCACCTCGCGCAGGATTCGAACCTGCGTCTTCGGCATCAGCACACCGCGTTCACATCTTGACCATCAGATACAGCAGTTCAAGAACGGTGAGTTATTTTCGTGTTGCAAGTAAAAAATACACGGACTAATGTCATACATTCTTGCAGGCTATCTACTTATAGGTAAACCGCTTAAATCACTCATCTCCCGCAGTGTAACAACCGTGAGAAAGAACCACAAAGTAAATAGACAGAGAGCCGGCTGCGTACGTTCGGTCGAAAACAGGCCCGCACACACGCATTGACGCGCGCGAACAGCGATGTCGAGGAGGTTCGGAGTAAACGATTCAAGGCTGTTTGTGACTGCGCTGCGCGGTCCTTGGTGCACCGGAATATATAATAGTACTACCAAGGATGATATAAAGAAAGGATTGTCAATGTCTAACATTTCTAAAATTAGTTATAACCACGAGCAATAGATGGAGCGAGCTGTATCAAATCCAAAATTTGTCGATATTTCTAAAAGCAACAAAGCACACACGCTCCTAGGGTGCACAGCAGTGATTACATAGATTTATGTAGTTATACAAGAGCACGATAGATGGCGCTATATACATTTTTGACACTTTCTGCCAGACATTCCCTCCCATTCGAGAACAAGGTAATTGATAACGTTCGAGAAGCAAAGTGGAGTAATTTTCGCCTGATGATTGTTCTGTGATTAGTGGCTTTCGTTTTTATGTAGAAGATAAAGTTTGCAAATAGTAAGTAAAGCTTTGCGCAGAACAGTTGTAAAATAAAGCAAGTTCGCGTTGCAAAACACAAAAACTCTTTTCTTTATTTTTGATCTACTAAAAAACCGTATCGGGCCACGCGCAGTGTAGGGTTCCGTAGTTGCAAATGCCAACTTCGAGTTCACACTCACATCACACCTCACAACACGTTGCTATTAAATTAGTAATTATTATTATGATTAAAGCTCCAATGATTTTATATTTACTTAACTTCACCTGGTTCGTAAATTTATATTCAGTACTAATTTTTCGTCTATAACTTTTTAGTTTGTACTTAATACTCAACTCTGATAGTTTTCCTTTAAACTTCGTTATACAAGTTGATTTTTTAGTTATGACAAAAATTTGGTGTGCTTGTTCAGACAAGCAAACTGAAACACTTTCACTATGGGACCAACTTAAAAATCGCAAAAAAAAAATCAGCTGTTTCATACAAATGTTCAACATTCACTGAACCTAAATGTATGAAACAGCAGATTTTTTTGCGATTTCGAAGTTGGTCCCATAGTGAAAGTTGTTCAGTTTGCTTGTCTAAACAAGCACACATTTTTGTCATAACTAAAAAATAACCTTGTATACATAGGTATACTACTGTTGTAATTTTTTTCACGTGTCCATATAAACGGTTATTTTTTTATCACCCTGGAAAATTTAAGGGACGCTTCACGACATGGTATTAGAATGATTTAAATTACCTATGAATAAAAAAATAACTCCCATACTTAATTTTATATTAATTTCCCAAAAAAATTCAAAGAATGCTGCACTAGTTAAGAGCAGCATTTTAAAGATTTATCTAATTTTTTTCAATTTTTTAAATTTTTATTTCATTTTTTTTATTTTTTATATAATAATGGATATGTCCTGAAGCGTCCCTAAAATTTTCCAGGGTGATAAAAAAATAACCGTGTATAACCGTTTAGCAGTTAGAGGGGGGGGACACTTACCTCTAAGAAAAATTTGCCAAATATTTCAGAAACGAATCCCTAAATCGAAAAATGGTATTCTGAACCGTACATTGTTTTTTAAAGACCTATTCAGCAATACCCCACACGATGGGTTAGTCGAGAAAAAATTTTACTCCCACTATACTATGGTATGGTATGGTATCCACCCCAAAAAAAAATTTTTTTTGGACGTGTGGACGTTGGGATGTTTGGATGTTTAGACGTTTGGATGTTTGTTACTCAATCACGCAAAAACGGCTGAATGGATTTGCATGAAATTTGGCATGCATGTAGCCTTTGACATGGAAAAGAAGATAGGCTACCATTTATCCCGATTCCTTAAGTAGTTCCCGAGAGAAAATAGAAAATCCTACTAATATTATAAATGTGAAATTGTGGATGTTTGGATATTTGGATGTTTGTTACTCAATCACGCAAAAACGGCTGAACGAATTTGGATGAAATTTGGCATGCATGTAGCCTTTGACATGGAACAAAACATAGGCTACCTTTTATCCCGATTCCTTAAGTAGTTCCCCAGGGAAAATAGAAAATTGTTCAAAATTGAAGTCCACGCAGACGAAGTCGCGGGCAGAAGCTAGTTTCTTCTAAAACAGTCGAATATAAGTCCTGGGCTTCTTACAAAATACGGTGAAATTTTTCTAAGTGCTGCACTCCCTTTGCTACACCCTAACCTTTTTTCTTTTTTAGGATCAATATGGCTTGTATTAGAAATCCCAATCGATTCTCTAGAAAATAATCATACGCATCGCGTCTCGCTCTTCAATGCGTTGTTTTTTTTAACTTCAAATTAAACCTATATTATAAACAGGATAAGTGTCGCCTAAATAAGTAGATACCTAAATATTTTTCATATTAATTATAACCTGTTTAGTCGGTTAAATTGGGACATTTATGTTTCCAAACTGGCAATACAACGATTGAAATGAAAAGTTTCGTATAATTTATCTTATATGGATAAAATACTAAACAATTTTTAAATCTTTGCTGTGATAACAATGTTATTACTCTTTATAATCTTTTCAGGTGTCTTGTGATACCATTCAACTGCACAAGTCATCATTATTAATTATTTTACGAGAGATACATTCGAAGCACATTAACCTTGAACACTGCGGAGCTGTCCGGCGTAGTGAGCCATTTATGTATGGCTTAGTTTTAGTTGCTTCAAATTGTGCGCGCCGATTGGGTTACTATGCGTTATTATTCTAAGATTAAAATGTATCGGAGCATCGGGTATAACGAAGTTAATTTCTCCGCATGTATTTTTTCTTTTTTTTACAGCTTAAAATACACTTTTTGTTACTTCTTTTAATATTTGTGTACATGAGATATCATTTACAATTCCTATAATATACACAGAAAGAATTAAAAAAAATATATTATTGAATGTAACATTATCCATTAAATTAAGCGCCATCTAGTAAAAAAGTATTATAACAATCTAAGCACCGCACTGACCGCACCGTGCTTAATTGTATTCGCCATCTAGCGCGAAACCGTAGAAACCGTGTAATAGGATTAAACTTTTTGATAAAGATTAAAATTGTTCTGGCGGAATATTGTAGAATTATTTGTAATTTACTATTATTAAAACAACTTTTTATTAATTTTCAGGCATGATTCAGTATAAATTATCAACAAAATTTAAGTTAGCAACCTTATAGGTCAGCGCCATCTAGATATAAGGCGGGAATAGGACCTTTCTTATAGTTGTATGACATTGGCAGTCTATATTATTCTTCGTCTATGGTACTACGTACAGACCGGCCACTCACCTCCCCGCACTCATTTCAAATACCTCATCCCACTTCGCACTTCGTTGTAGACATCACTGACACATAAACAAGGGCGCGCGCGATCGCTCGGGCGAGTAGACGCGAGCGCCGGCCGATAACAGAGACAGCGCTACGCGGGTAAAAGAAAAGGCAGTCGCTGCACTTCCTGCGTCATTTCGATTGATAGCCGCGCACTCAGCCCTACTAGATTCCACGCACACATTTGCGCGTGTACAAACGTCATTTGCTTAAGTAGTAGTAATAGGTAATTGATTTGCGAACGTTGTATGGAGTGTCCGGGGTGTGACCGGACCGCACGTATTTTGTGTGACTCTGGTATAATCTTTGGGCACGTTTCAGATAAGCATTTTTAGCCATAAATATCAACATTTTTAGCATCTCTGCGTTTCATTAGCGGCGATGCTGGCTTTTCTTGCTGGTTGTCATGCGTTTCATTTAAGCTTTTTTAACACATAATGCTAGCATCAAATAGGTGGTAATAGGTGGTGGTAGGTGGTAATAGGTGGTCATGCTAATAGGTGGGTCCTCTGATACCACTTTTTGACAGCTTACAAATTTGATATTTGGAATCTTTTTTTCATGAATCAAAAAGGATTTTCAGCGGATTTAAAAAATTCATTGAAAGATATTAGCCAATTCTGATTTATATTATTAGAAATTTTAAGTGGCTGGACTAAGTAGGTGAGGTATCAAAATTCAGCACAAAAAAAAACCTGTACCTTCCGTTTCATTTGTAACAATTAGCGCGGCTAAAAATGTCATCATTTCTTATAAGAAACGCAAAACGAGGCTAACATCAGATGTTAGCGTCAGAAAGTAGCAGTGCTTATCTGGAACACAGGGTTTACTATGACTTTCCATGTCAAAAAATAATTTAGCTTTTTGCTATATAAATAACATGATTTTAGAAAGTCTAAAATGATAAGATTTTTTGTTTATAGATAGTGCTCGCTATAGTCTTTGCACTATACAAATAATTTAATGTAGTAACATAAGTTTTTTTTTTTTTGTTTTTGGTCGTTGATTACTGCCCGGGTCCATCAAATGAACGGTGCGTCATCAGCGCTTTGGAATTTCCACTAGAATTAAATAAAAATTCACTGCTTATAACTTCACTTGTCTCGCCAGGTGTCCGTCCGGAGTGCTGGTGAATAATACTGCGAGCACCCATAAATGGAGACAGATCTGTAAAAAGCAATACTTGTATAGATATAACCTGTTAATAAAATAAAGTAAATTTGAAATAATGTATATTTTACCGTCAGTGGCGCTGTGGACTCGGCACTTTGCTTCTAATCGGGAGGTCCGGGATTCGATCCTGCCATATCGATGTGTTTTTCGTTTTCGAATTTAAGACGCATAGTAGGGTAGTAAAAAAATCACTGCAGAAAAAACCGGTTCTCTTTATAAATATTGAATTAAAAAAATATTTAAAAAAGATATGTTATTATTCAACGCATTCTTTAGAGGATGCATTCTTTTAAATTTTTTGATAAATTAATTAAAACTTGGTTAAAATGTGACCCAAACATGCCTCGATTTTAAAACTTTAAACTTAATCGCGTCGTAAATATTAGGTTAAATCTTATACTTTCTATTTCAATACATAAAGTGAACAATATTCTAGCGGATGGTCTTTTTAGATTTTTCTTATTCGCCTTTATTAATTTTTAATTGAAATAATTCATCTTTCGCGTAAAGGTTTGCTTAAATATTCCCCTCACTCTCACTCACTCACTTCTATGTAATCAGTGCGGGACGATCGACGCAAGGTCATTGGGACCACTATGCGCCTTAATATGTACATTTATTCGTCGCTTCTACGGTGAAGGATGTAACGAGGTGCTATACTCTAATAAATATAGCAACTCGTTGCATTCCCGCCTAACCTGACTGCATTTCAAATCTTATGTCTTTGACATAATTAATTTCGTCTCTCCCGTCACTCAATTGCGGACATCAAAACGTGAAAAAGTAGCGATGGCTAATTAACACAAATTAATATTTTTATCAGCACCTTTTTCTATAAATCTGACGAAATAATTTAACGAATATCATAAAATCTTAAAGGCACTTATGTGTAAGTCTTTTATTATGTTGGTAAGTTTTAATAACATATTTGTGATCCATAGCTTATGTCCATATATCTGTTTCAGAGTGCCTTTTCCTTATATTATAATACTGTAACGGAAAATATAATATATATATATATATCAGTGACGTAACCATTGGTGCTTCATTTGGCTGACCCTCCCTAACCACTGCACCACTGCGTCGCTGAACCTACTCCTCACCCGTCACCCCGTCACAAGGAAAACATCGTGAGGCAACCTGCATACATCTGCGAAGATATTCAAAGGTGTATTTGAAGTCGATCAATCCGCACTGTGCTAGCGTGGTTGACTAAGTCCTAGACACTAACTTAGGGTAGGCTCGAGCCCCTCGATGGGGACGTATATGAGCTGTGATGATGATATTCTCGCAGACCGAACTCAGAATAATAATAATAATAATAATAATGTCCTCCTAACTAATATTCGGTCACGGCGACCAATCTCAACAGAGACTACCCATCTGCGCAGGAAATATTATAGTGCACAAATGACTGCGCAAACGCAGTCATTTGCACTCTCTGTTCCTTCACTCGCCTAGTCCGATGGGACGGTTAGCCGATACGATCGGGGCGAGATCAGGCGCAGGACCCACTGTTTAACGTGCCTTTCGAAGCACGAAGGAGCTTGAGATGTTTCGTAGCTTGGTCACCCATCAAAAGACTGCCCGAAGCCAACGTTGCTTAACCTTAGCAGTCGTGCGCTGAGCGTACGTGCCAATGCGCCACCAAGCTCCTCAATCGATCGAGCACATACCATGTAGATGACGAGGAACGTCCTGAAAAGCGGGTGCCTGTTCATCATGAGCGCGAGTCTCGCTGAGAGTCCGGACGGGGAGGTGCGCGCGCGCCGCTCGCTGTCTTGCAACTGGACCACGTGGTTATGGTTGTTGCGTGCCGCTAGCATCTCCCGCTTGTATTTTGACTGTGGAACAAGACAATGCTTAGCTGGGCCAAAAATCAATAGCTACTGGCCTACAAAATAGTATAAACCACGGTTCAAGGAAAGTGGCAGTTATAGCCAGGTGTCGGTGTATTGCTAAGAACAGTCGTTTGTAAACCAAGGGCACTAGGTTACTTGCCCACAGACACTTAAGAGGCCTCTTACACTTTTTGCACAAAAATGACATTTTCTTGCGCTAAATTTACTATTTCAAAAACGATTTTCATACAAATCGATACTAGAGGAAAATAGGTTTATTCTTATTGTTGTCAGTTGTAAGAACAGATTTTCTTTTACTGCTTTAGTTTTTTTGGAATAATCGTTCTTCCTTACCTTGTTTAGCAGAATGTCATGAAATAGACAAACTAAAACGGCTAAAACTCCGAATAAACTCCAATAAATTTACTAAAATAAAATCACAAGATATCAGAAATATATTTTTGTTGCCAGTTGGAAAGACGCTTTTTTTATTAAGCGTCCCATTTATTAAAAAGAAATATTTGAAGTTTAGTAGTTTTTACGAAATATGATGACACTTTAACGTTCATTTTAGAATTGTTAAAACTATATTTACAACTAGCTTCCGCCCGCGACTTCGTCCGCGTGGAATAGTTACTTTGGGCTAACGCTAACTTTAACCCGCGACTTCGTTTATATAGGTGAGTAAGTACTGGGTCTTATAATCTTATATCATGTAGATTGTAGGTTATTCTCAAAAAAAACTAAACTAATGAAGTTTTAAAGTACTTCTACACAATATTTTTAATTTTGTTTTCTTCCGGCAGAAGTAGAGATAGCTAACTGGGGCCACCGACCGCCCTTCCCCCTCATGACTGCCCGCCGGCTTTGCACATTGTGCGCGCAGTACTCGATCATTATTTTGCTGTGATGTTATTTTAAAACTGCGATATCTCCTAAGATATTCATTTAAATCGAATGATGTACAGGGCAATTTTGTTTAAAATTAAATACTTGTAATGAATAACGTATTTATTTGGATAAGGATTAATATCATGTTTATAAAAACACATTCGCAAATAATGCATCATTTTAGAACAAATTTGGTTAGCATAAAAAAGGTTATAGTGTGTAACCTTAAAAGATAGACATATGCTGTCGCGAACTTTTTTTTTAGAACTTTTAAAGGGGAACAATTCTGTCATACATGATTGTTGTGAAACTTTAACCGTTTACGCAGCGCACGCAGCGGAAGCACTCAATAGGGAAAAAAAAACCCGATTTTGAAACATTCTTCATTGGTTCTCCGCTCCTATTGGTCTTAGCTTGATGATATATAACCTATAGCCTTCCTCGATAAATGGGCTATCTAACACTGAAATAATTTTTCAAATCGGACCAGTAGTTCCTGAAATTAGCGCGTTCAAGCAAACAAACAAACAAACAAACTCTTCAGCTTTATAATATTAGTATAGATTAAAAAGCTATGTCAAAATTATCTATGTTCTTCAACCAATCGAACAGTATAATTTTTAAAATAAAAAGATAATTAATTATTTTTTAATTACACCTCAAACGTCGGCCGTAAATGCAATAAATTGTATGGTAAAAACTCGCGTCAATCAGTCGAGCGCGAGCGCTCATCGAGGTAGGACATGTGTCAGTTTGCGCCGCACAAGGCTGTTTTACGTAATCGTCGTAATTCTTGAAATATAAATAAAAAATTTGGACAAGGACCTATACTAGGATCCGCAGGAGTTGATCGTTTTCAAGCAAAACATTTTTTTCGCTATCTTACAAGAACAATATAACGTCTTGAAAATCTGACTGGGATGAAATTTCGCAAAAATGTTTGTCTGGTAACACTACTATACAATATGAAAGTGTTTTTTGAGTAGGTACTACTACTTGAGACTTTTAAGTAGGTAGTGTTACCTCTATAAATTAAAATGGCCACCATTAAAAAAAATGTTGGATCATATTTATTTTGTAACCCCATCAATATGGGTATCAAATGAAAGGGCTTCGAGGCCACAGAACACAGAAAGACGTTAGAAAGGCTTAGTGTTGCACCGTTTGTACGGGAACCGCTGTCGTCAGTTTTGCTCCCACTTCTTTTTCTAGTTTTTCTTAAACCAACAAACATAAGCTTGCGCTGCCCGATGCCCGTGCAAGGTCAATTTCCTAGTTATATTTCTTTCGCGAAGATTAGTTCTCCTGATTGACCCGTGAAAGCCAATCAGGAGCGCGAAATCGGACTGAACCAATCACAACGCACACTCACACAGAAACTCACAGCCGTGAAGTATGCAACGTGTACAAATTACATTAGTTTAGTGATTGATATCGATGAATAGTTATCGATATTAAATATTGACAGCTATTTTAATATTTGAAATTTGTTGAAAACCTATAAATAATTATTACACTCATTATACCTATTAGTGCGGTACAATGAATAGTACCGCACTAATAGGTACGAATATTGATTCACTCTTCACTCTGCTTATAAATATGGCAAAAGAAATATAACCAGTGCTCGAATTGAGCAGGAACACGCCGGAACGCCGTTCCGGTTCGTGAAAATTTATGAAGTTACCGTTCCGTCTCGTGGAATACGGCGGAATAGCGAATAGCGGTCTAGCGTTCCGTCTCGTAAAAATATTCAGGCCTAGCGTTCCGTCTCGTAAAAATATTCAGGCCTAGCGTTCCGTCTCGTAAAAATGTTCAATTCGAGCACTGAATATAACTAGGAGATTGAAATTTCGGAGCAATATAGATAACAGACTAAACGCGCAATTTTTTTTTCTTAAATTGGTTAAAATCATAGTTATCAAAAAAAGGTAGACAAATTTTCCGAAATAGTAAAAAATAACCTAACCGATTTTTGTATTAAGCCAACAGTTAAAAAATTTCCTTCCGAAGCAAGTGGACAGATTCGCAGCTGGACAGATTCTCAGGTGGACGGATTAGCAACTGGACAGGACATGTACAATCATACATAACGACAACCACTTGTACGTTTATCGTTTGTCCAGTATTGATTTGATTTTATTTAGTATGGATTTAGATTCTATTTAGATGGGACTGATTTCGTGAGGAATTTGAACCTTGCATAATTTGAAGAAAAATATTTATAATTCGAAAACGGTGCATCGTAGCTAAAAAATAACGAAATTTTTGATCCCCCATAAACCCCCACAGCTAATGACACACATAATCAAAAAATGGCCAAGTGTGAGTTTTACTTTTTTTTTTCATACTAAATTTTGATTTTTATATGAAGTCTAGTTCAGATAGCACCTTGTGTAGCAAAGGGTTTTTTTTTGTTGTTTTTACTTTTTCGCAAAATTTGTTAACCTTTTTATATAACAATGATTTTTGCCAATTTGAGAAAAAATATTGCGTGTATTTAGTCTGAATTCTATATTGCTTTGAATAATCGATAAAATGCAATGCGTGCGTTTTTTGATAAGCACGGCACTATTGCTTGTACTGCGTTAATGCTTATTAAACCGAATACGTTACTACCGAAAGCAGTGTACTACATTACGCGCTCTGAGTAATATGGTAAAAATCGCGTGCGTACATTGCCGGGAATGTATATTTTTTAGAAAAATATTATGTGACTTATCGTTATGATAAAGTTTTGGTGGATTATGACTGAAAACAGTTATTATTATAAAAAACGAGTGTGCTTATGACCACACGACTGAAGTGAAACTTCTATGAGAGGAAGAGAGAAAGAAAATGTGCGCGCGCACTGCTGTCTCTTGCTTATATCCCCCACTTAACTTCCGTTCGCCTTGCCCGATCACACTTTTCGTAACGCGTTCGCCAGCTTACTCCCCAAGTCAAGCGTGCCTAAAGAAGTTTCACTTCAAAAAGTTACTGATGTTGGGGGTACCTATAAAATTTAAGGGTTTTCTTCCACTTTCATCCCATAATCAGATCCTGACTTTGGTGACAATGGGACCAGCCCAAAAAAATATACTCTATCGAATACGAAAAGAATTTCGAATACACAAAAAAAGACAAAAAACATAGGTACGCATCGAATTGAGAACCTCCTCCTTTTTTGAAGTTGGTTTAAAAGAAAAGAAAAATAAATACTTACTACAAATACTACAAATTACCTTTTATAAAGAAATATCTTCTAATAGACCTTTTTCGTCACTTACTAATATTCAATAAAAACATAAACTAAAATAATAAATTCAAGTATCAATTTACACTGGCTGACTAGTCACACTATATTGGCGCGTCGCGTTGTCTCTCGCTAGAACACAGACCTCGCTGTCGGCACCTTACGTCCGCATTTACCTAAACTTGAGCAGCGAAATTTTGTGAAATGGCTCTTAAGAGAAGACCGCTGCCAGAGTATGTTAATATGTACCACATAAAAAAATTATTATCACTCATATTTATCAATCTATCTTAATGTTCACACATCCCCAGCCATCACAACTATGTCATTGGACCAGAACATACCTAATATGATCTGTACATTGACAAAACCATAAATAGCTTCCTAATTGATACAAAACATAAGCTCACTGCACAACACAGCTAACCTCTAACTTGTCCAGTTGTATCCTGAGTATATTGTTGTCCGCCAGCAGCGAGTCGATCTTCCCTTGCTTCTGCACCAACGTCTCTGTCAGACAGTGCAGGCGTTCGTTGTCTATGGATGGCGTAGCGTCATAGTCGGCGACGTTTAGCGCACTCGTGTCTACGGTGTGCGCCGAGGTCGAGCTGCGAAGGTTCGCCACCTCACTCTCCATGTCTCTGAGCGACGCGCGTAGACTGGCTATGGTCTGACCGCTCTCGAGTTGCAGCGTTTTCAACTCCTGAAATAATACATTAATAAGGTGTACTTTCTTTGCCTTCTAGCGATGTGACGACTCGACTTTTCAAACCAGCGGCCCTACGCCTAACTAACCCATAGTGATTAACGATGGCTATGATAGGCGGTACGAAGTCACAAGATTAGACAGCTAAAAGTCTAACGAGTGAATTAGGCGGTAGTGCCGCCGCCTATCATAACACACACGTGAAATTAAGACGATAGCGAGTCACTCGCTATTGTCATCCATCGTTAATCGCTTTGAGTTAGGCGATAGGGCCACGGTTTGTCTTGTTGTATATCTTGCAATGGGCTTTGTGTATTTTGTCCCAGTTTCCACCCGCCATTTTGTTTCTTTTTTCAAAATGGCGACCATGCATAAAACCTTTCGTCAGACATCACATCAATACAAACAAAGTGTAAACGGGCAAATCTCGTAAAGCGTAATATTTCAGAGTTACGAGCTGTCAAAGATGTACAAATGTCAGAGTACTAATGAACGTATCTTAGCAGCTTATAACTCCAAAACGTAACGTTTTACGAGATTTTGGCAATCCATACTTTATGTTTGTATTGATGTGGACTATCGATTTATAAAGGAATTTATGCGTCGCCGCAGAAAAAAAAAGACGGATGGCCTCCAGGACCATCAGTCTTTTTTTTTCTGTCACTCTCCACACAATCCCCTTTAAAACTGGTCGCGCCGTCAATAAGAGATAGTGACCATAGTGTTAAGTTAATTTAAAAAGCGGCGTCGTACATTTTTTTAAGTCTGACCCATGTTTTATTTTGTGGAACCGATTCCACTCTCAATTCTGACCAAACCGATTTCAGGTTTTGCGCAATCACTGTTTTACCTTTCCCAATGCTAAACTGTGCGCCTCAGCTTTGTTCCTAACACCTCTCTCGTCTCTGAGAGCATCTCGCAATGCGTTAACCACGCGTTCAGCCCCCGCGTGTTTCGTCTCCAGCTGCTCAATATATTGCTTCATATCCTCACACTCGCCTCGGACCCGGGACACAGCCAGTGACATTTCTTCACGTTCTTCTCTAAAAGGATTTTAATATGTGAAAGATGCATTTGATTTTAATACACACAAGAACGAAACAATACTACAAAACAATACTAATAAAAATTCGTCAGTTGTAATTATTTTATCACAAGTACAAATCTTGCTTTACAATGAAACCTCTACGATTGAAAAACATTGACTGATTTTTTTCTATATTAAAGAATATATTCTAATACAACACTCATTGCTTAACCTGTATGGCAAAGCCTGCATAGCAAACTTTAACAATGCCTTTACAATAAAAATATTTTTGAATCAAATAATACACGGTGTAAAAAAAACGAAACAATACTACAAAACAATACTAATAAAAATTCGTCAGTTGTAATTATTTTATCACAAGTACAAATCTTGCTTTACAATGAAACCTCTACGATTGAAAAACATTGACTGACTTTTTTCTATATTAAAGAATATATTCTAATAATACAACACTCATTGCTTAACCTGTATGGCGAAGCCTGCATAGCAAACTTTAACAATGCTTTTACAATAAAAATATTTTTGAATCAAATAATACACGGTGTAAAAAAAACTAAAAACAAAGCCCGCGTCTACGCATTCAGACCATTAAAATTAACTTATATAAAAAAATTGATGGGAAACGAAATTTATTTTTAGATTTTAAAAAACAACTGCTAAAAGTACTACGCAATGTAACGCGCGCTCGCGCGCTATGACGGATATCGTCTCTGCGTGAGTCAGCTGCTCGCGGCGACAATAGACAAGACAGCGTCTGTTGCAAATACATTGCGCGTTGTAAGTTAAACACTTTTTTGTCAACAAATACTGATTTTTTCTTTTATGTTTCTTTGGATAAAAATTAACAAATAATGTTCCAAGCACTTTGGTATAAAAACCCCGAAAAATAATTGTCACTTTGAACTTAAATATCTCGGTAACTATTAATTTCCCAGGTATGGTCTAGAAGACAAAAATGATATTGACGATGGCTTCAATATGTGGACTTCGGCTTTGTGATTGGTTTTTTTACACCCGTTATAAACACCACACTCATTTAAAGAAATACCTTAGCTTGTCCAACTCTTCCATTAAAGTCTTCGCATCCTCCGGCACAATCACACCTTGCTGTAGCGCTTTGATCTCGTTGTCCTTTGCATGGAGCATCCCTTTCACTCGCAGCTTGTACGCCTCCCAATCCCTCTCCATGCGACGACACTCTGACGTCGCTTTTTCTAAGTTAGCCTGTAAGTCACCGATAACTGACTGCGCATGACGAAGCTCAGTTTCGATTCTAATTTGGGTGGAGTTGTTTTCATTTGTTTTCTCGTTGAGCTCTTTTATTCTGAAAAATATTGCATTCCATTTATTTATATTGAGTGAGACAGAGGGGTTTTACAAAATAAAAAATCATAAAGCAACTTAAAAAATTAGGTCAATATTCGCAGATTCATGACTTATGGTCCCACCATCCGCGCGAGCCCGAGCTAGTTTAGGTAAAGTCTAGTCTCTGTATGCGTCGCTCACGCATACAAGCGGACTCGGTCGCGCAATCGGTACCTACGGGCTACGACCGCCTAGCAAAATACCGAACAAGTTAATTTCAATAAATAATCGGTGTTTATTACTGTGTTATACTATAGTAAATACAGGGGTGTGTTTGATCAACTTTTATTTTTACAAGTTTTTATTTAGCTTGCACTGTATATACAGCCGGTTTCAAAAATAGATAAACATTTTAGTACCATGTCCCACCAACTATTAACAATGCAATATAGGTGTAACCATACTATATAAAAGGAATAGTTGGTGTGACATGGTACTAAATCTGCTAAAAATGCTTATCTACTTATAAAGCTGGCTTTACATACAGACAGTATGTTAGGGTCAAATCTTATATTTGACCCACTTCCCTGTTTCCGACTGGGCTTAAATAAAATAGTATGTTGACATGGAACTGATCTGATGAAGGAGCAGGAAGGTGGTCATAGGAACTCCGCAATAAAACGACGCAACCCCATCGAGTTTAGGCTCGTTTGATTAGTCTTAACGAGTGCTTTAGACCTATATGGTAACCAGGCTCAAATGCTGGAGCTGGAAGGTGACCATAGGAACTCCGCAATAAAACGAAACAACCCCATCGAGTTTGGGCTCGTTTGATTCGTATTGATGAGTACTTTGATCCTATATGGTAACCAGGGTCTAATGCTGGAGCTGGAAAGTGGCCATAGGAACTTCGTAATAAAGCGAATCAACCCCATCGAGTTTGGGCTCGTTTGATTTGTATTGAGGAGTAAGGATATATCATTCAAATAATATATCATTTTATATAAATAACAACTTGACTTAATATAACAATTTGTATAATTTTGTTATACAATGTCTAATTCTCTGAATCTCTAATTTCGTGTTATACAATGAACATGTGATATATATTTTTGATATTATAACAACCTATATGTATAAATGTTTGTTTTATTCAGATGATAAAACAAACATTTTATATAACGCTTGTTCGTTTGAATTAACAAATTAAGAGTTCAAATATTTTGCTGGTAAAGTTCAAGAATTATTATTTCTTAATTATTATGTGTATCATGATAAAAAAATTATTTAATTACTTACATAACTAAAAAAGTGAAATGATAAACAAAATTAAGGATTAAAAATGTTTTATGTAAACATCAACACATTTTACTGGAGGGAGACTCTGTACCAGGGTCGTCTGCTTAGGTACCTCCGTCTTACCTATTTCTGCCGCAAAGCAGCAGTGCTTGCATTGCTGTGTTCCGGTTTGAAGGGTAAGATATGGCAGTGAAATTACTGGGTACTGTGACTTCACATCTGATGTCACAAGTTGGCAACGTACACTGTGGCTCTTGTGGGGTTGCAGTTTTGCTTCGAATCTCACAAGAGCCACATGTATTAAAGGTGACTGTTACCACTTACCATCAGGTGGGCAGTTTGCTTGTTTGCCAACTTTCTGCAATAAAAAAAAATTGAAACTTCAAAGGACAGGAAAAACATGCAGCATGAAAGCAAGCATTCAACATGCAAGAAAAATGCAACATACAAGAAAGCAGGCAGCATGCAAGCAAGCATACATCACGTAAGAAGCATGTATGCAAGCATGCAGTATGCAAGCAAGTATGAAACATGCAAAAAGGGGTAGGCTAAACACGGCTATGTGTAAAATTTTGCAGCAATTAATTTCTGTCCCTAATAGCATGAATGAATTACTTTATCCAACTAAATTTTTAATCAATTTACCATCAAATAAAATTATATTTTTTGGTTTCTTACATTGTTGTACTTATTGTCAAAAGGTTTTAGCAAATAAAGCAACACTTACATAATAGCTCATAACAAGCTATAATGTAAGTGTCATATCACAGCATCAAGTGTAAACTTTTACATGTCTAAAGTACTAATAACATTATACTAACTTTTCTTCTAAGTCTTCATTCCGTTTCTTTAACACGCAAATATCTGTTTCCAAACCCTCATTGATTTCCCTTTGCTTCAAAACTTCCATATTTGTCAGGCCATCAATTTTTTGCTTCAGCTCTTCCAGTTGAGTGCTATGTGTGTCAGTTTCCAATCCAAACCTAGCTTTGAGTAATTCTGAATTTTCTAACTTCAACTGTGTCTTGCTCAGTTCTGAAAATATGAGTAATATCATCATAAACTTATAGCTTGATGACTGCCTCACTAATCTAGTTGATAATCATGTTAAGTTAAGGAGTCTCCATTTGCACCCGAATTTTGTTTGGCATAACATTCTATTAAATCTATTAAATGGGACCCAAAATAATTCCCATCCCTACTTAATAATACGGTCATCTCAGTCTTATACTGACACCACAATGACTAACAGTTATTGTGGTCTCTTGGAAGCTGAACAACAATACAAAAGTGAGCTCATTGTTAGGGATGTGATTGTAATTGTGACTGTAGTCGTTTAAAACTATACCAGAACCAATGGTTTACTCTATCTTTCACTACATTTAACTAAGCATTACTAAACTAAAATTACTCTTTAGCTAATTGCTAGCAGCTGTTATTATTGAGAGAACAAAAGTTTTACAAAAATTCTAATTAAAAAATCTTTATTCAACGTAGACCGTTTACAGGCACTTATTGACAAAATACTAATTAGAAGGAAAATGATTTAACCTTACATGAACATAATTATATCCTGAACATAATTAACATGTCTGCAAACACAAATATGAAAAAAGTTGACTACACCTAATAATGTATGTAAAATATGATCATTGACGTTAAATATGATACAGATGTAACTTTATAAAATATTAATTATAGTATACATACTACTAGTTAAATATTAATGAAAAATTCTCAGAATACCTTTACTAATGCCATTAACTACCAATTTACCATCCTCAGTCCGTCTCAGGCGATCAAGCAATTCTGACACTTCTCTATTCATCACATTGAGGTCGTTTTTCAACATTGCATTTTCTACTTCCAAATTTTGCATTTTATATATTAAATCATTTGTGTTCTGTAGCTCTAAGTCAGCTGGAAGACTGGATCCTGTAATTTTTTTCAAATATATAAATAAATATTTTGTAGACAATTTTAAAATTAGCTATACAATAATAATTATTTATCTGCCGTAAGGAATTTTCAAATAAGATTAGGTAGCTAAATAACAGGAACTGTCTTGTCAGTACCAATAATAGCAATATAATATATACAGGGTGTCCCAAAAAATAGTGTCAAGCGAAAGTCCAGAGTTAGAGCACCTCTTAGAGTACCCGAATCACCCCCATGTATGTTCCGCGATTATTCGTAGTTTTCGAGCAATAATTTTTTTTCTGACTTTTTCAAAATTTTGATCCAAAGAACTTAAAAATTTTAAATAAAAAAAAGTAGAACATATTTTAATGTTTTTCTTTTTGCCACTGAATCATCTTTAGTGCTTCTTTTATGTCTAAAATTTTCACCTCGCTGTCTTTGATGGCCGATTTAAGCCAAAGTAGCCCTATTAAGTACTTCTTTTTTTAAATGATTATGAAAGCAGAGAGTCTAGAGAAGTTTTTACACATACTTAGAAACCATGAATTCGCCTGTTTAGATTTTTAATTTAAAGATGAATTTTTAAGTAATTATTCACTAACATTCAAATTTTGACTTTACACTACTGTTTTCTTAATTTCCACTAAAGTTACGAAGCTGATTATTTTAGACATAAAAGAAGCACTAAAGATGATTCAGTGGCAAAAAGAAAAACATTAAAATATGTTCTACTTTTTTTATTTAAAATTTTTAAGTTCTTTGGATCAACATTTTCAAAAAGTCAGAAAAAAAATTATTACTCGAAAACTACGAATAATCGCGGAACATACATGGGGGTGATTCGGGTACTCCAAGAGATGCTCTAACTCTGAACTTACGCTTGACACTATTTTTTGGGACACCCTGTATAAACCAATAATAATATTGAATGAGTGTCGGTGGCCCTGTGGCCTTGGCATTGGTCTGTGCGCCAAGTAGAATCGGGAGGCCTTGATCGATCCTGCCATGTACCAATGTGTTTTACGTTTCACGAATTTCATATGTAAATTTATCTGACGCTCCTACGGTGAAGTAAAACATTGTGAGGGAACCTGTGTACACCTGCAAAGTAATTCAAAGGTATGTGAAGTCAACCAATCCGCACTAGGCCAGTGTGGTTTGATTAAGGCTCAATCGCCCTAGTTAGGGTAGGCTCGTGCCCCTCGGTGGGGAAGTATATGAGCTGTGATGATGATGTTGAATGAAAATAGATATTTATTATCAGGCCATATACATGTATATCTAATTTCATTGGACATTACCCACACAAATAATCTGCACCAGCCTGTAGAATTTTTTTTTCTATTTTTACTCAATGCTTAGTCATATCAATATCATAATTATGATATATGTATACTTACTACGTTGCTTCAAACCAAAAGGGCCATCTTTCTCACCATCTCTGAAATCCCCAACTAATGTTTTGGGGCATTGGTTCAAACTGAAGTGGGCATTTGGTTTCTTCACAGGTGATCTCTTGGTAGGACTATGATTAAGACACTCAAAGTTGTTATTTGCTGCAGACCGAGACTGGCTATTAACATGGGAAGTAGGCGACAACTTCCTCGCTGGCATGAAGTTATTAGATTTTATTTCATTTGGTGTAGACTTTTTCTTAAGACTGCGCAATGGTGAACGTGTCTTGGGCATATATGATGGATTCGGATGCAAATTCTGATCATGTTTTTTGGGCTTCACCACATGGTTTCGCAGGGCCGCGCCGGTCTGCTCGTCGAGATTATTGAGCAGATTCTCTGCCTTGCCGGCGAGGTCCGCAAACCATGACATTGTGCTTAATTTTCTCCTAGAAAGGCAATATAGTCGTTAAATTATTATAATATCATCTTGAGACTAATAAAGTTGAAGTATAATAAAACATATAATATTTTGTTAACAAATTACCGAGCATCAGTTGAAATTAACCAATTAAATTAACTAATATTTAAGATAATTACTTCTAATTTCATTTTAGGACATGTTACCACGTAAACATCAAAAATAATAGATTTTTTTAAAGTAAACAAGCACAGACTAAAAATCAAAAATAATGTTACAGCTGCGTTCAGATTTTGAGAAACATGAAAACACGTTATAGATAGAAAAAGTAAACAAGCACAGACTAAAAATCTAAAATACGGAGTGGCTATTCGAACCCGGATCCCATAGAAGTCGCTATTCGGACCCGATAGAAGAGAAATCAACTAGTAGTAACTTATAGGATATTGGACTTATTGGATAATAAACGCCACGTGATCGCAATTTTCATTGACTTCAGTAAGGCATTCGATATTTTAAAATAAAACACGATATTTGAAAAACTAAGCCAGAATGGTATACAAGGCCCCATGCTCCAATGGTTTAAAAATTACCATCAGGAAAGGTGCACGATGGTCAAAGTAGGCGACGCATTCAGTAACAGGGTAACGACCGACGAAGGCACAGCCCAAGGCTCGATAATTGCACCAATTGAGTATTTGCTGTATGTGAACGATATGTGTAATGTAACTAAAGAGGGCTTAGTATTACAATTCGCTGACGATACATGCATCGTGGCTGCTCACGCTGATTTACAAACCGCTGTGCGCGAAGCGCAACGGAACTTTGACTTATTGTGTAAATGGGCGCACGACGCTGGCCTCGTCATAAACGCGGAGAAAACTAAAGCAATTCACGTCCACTCCGCACACAATAAAACCGTATACACACCCTCTATCGTTGCACATGAGCACGCATGCCTGCACCAAAATACATCGCAGTGTTCGTGTTCACAAATAGAATTCTTATCCCAGCACAAGTATATAGGCCTTATTATTGATAATAGATTTAACTGGCGACCCCATATTAACTATATTGGTGACAGGTTGCGGGCTTTAGCTTCTAAGCTTTCAATTTTACGTTACAAACTCCCTTTTTCCACATTGAGAATGTTATATTTGGCATTAGGTGACAGTATTATTGGCTATGGTATAAGTAGATACGGCAGAACATTCAAAACATGTCTGAAAATTGTTTATAAGCTGCAACTGAAATTACTACGATTAATTGTCCCAACTAAAATTCAAAATAAATTAACTGACAACGAAATTAACTTATTCAAGCATTGCAGAGTTTTAACTGTTTATGATAAATTAAATTCGGCCATTTTAATGGACGAGCATAAAAATTGACAAAAAATTATCACCCACAGACGACCACCAAATTTAAGAAATTTATATCACAAAAAATTTATAGTACCCAGATATAAAAATTTCTACGGCAGCAGAAATTGGAAATGTTTATTGCCAAAATTGCTAAACGAAATGAATGACGACTTCGTTCAGAATTATATTACCAAAAAAAATGTTAAGCCAGTTATTAAAAAACAATTTCGTACTAAAGCTAAGAATAGAAATATGTACCTACCTAAGTCATGCAATTAGAATAAAATTAATATACTTGGCATGCTAATATATAAAAATAAAAAAATAAACCTGTACTCCCCGTCACAGTTAAAGTCAAAAAGGCTTTTGTAGCGGTGTTTTTTTTATTAATATGTACTTTTTATGATTTTGAACAATAAATGAAAAAAAAAAAGGATAAAATACTGAAAACTGTATGTTAGGTTAGACATTATAACCAAACACAACGCAGCGAGCGAGGCGAGCAGAGCATGATACTACATGTGTATAATCTATTATTACATAAAATCTACCCCGTCGCCTTTTTTGAATAGCAATCAACGCTATCGCTTTCGTGACATTAGAACAATAGTTCTAATGTCATCTGTGACATTAATACTATTGTTCTAATGTCATGTTAACGATACCGAGTGATCGCTATGAGTTAGGCGATACGGCCGCAAGTCCCTATAGAAGTCGATTATTATTCGGACCCGATACTAAAGTTGTTACCGAAAAAACTTTTAGGATTAAACTAAAAACTATAGGTTAGATTAGATATTGTGATCTCACACAGTGGAACGAGCGAAGCGAGCGGAGCAATAAACTGAATGAAAACTGTATGTTTTCATTCAGTTTATTGTCCGGGTTTATTATTCTCCGGGTCCGAATGGCAATCTACTTCTATTAGGACTAGGGGGTTTTTGTCTAAGAAGAAATCTATTGCGATCACCTTGAATTTGACCGCTATTGCGCCGTGAACATAAGACTCTGCGCCGACTTGGAAAGGAGCGATGATTTCAAATTGTAAGCGATAACAATAACCCCCGGGTACGAATAGACATAGCCTAAAAATAATGTTACAGCTGCGTTCAGAAACATTAAAACACATTCAACACATTTCATATCCCTGAGCTGTCAATGTCAAAAACTCAAGTGTCAAGTGTCACCAAAATGTCAAAACGTATAAAATAAACATGAAAAAATACAAAAAACTGACTGTGGGAAACATGATTGACGAATATCATTAGCAAAACGATTAAATGCATGTAAATTTATTTTTCATTAAAAAAATATAATCACAAATTTATTAAAATGGACTTTGAAAGCCCTGACGTCGAGAAAGATTTTCCAGGCCTATATGCCTCGGAAGCTGCTCGTAAAAGCAACGAAAGTGACTGTGAGCATAAACTATTGTATTTTAATATCTTCCACTTCGCCTAAACAATTTTATTTTATGCCAAATCCCGAGTCAAATATTAATTAGATAATTTCCAATTTTTACATTAGAATTTGAATTTTGGTCTCAAAATCCGAATAAATAAATATCTGCCATCGCCTTCTCGGTCTAGTGGTTCAGACCACCCGATGTTGATCAGAAAGTCCGGAGTTCAATTCCCCATGGCGGCAGAGGTTTTGTTTTTCTGCTCGGTTTGGTTAGGTTAGGTAGGATAGGTGGTAGGGCTTCTGAGCCGAACTGGCTAGCTACCACCGTCTTACCTAGAATTTTCACCAAAATAACAATGCTATTAGCATTATGTTCCCACAATTAAAGTTCCTCAGCTGTTGAGGAGTCTAGGTGAAGCTCACTTCCACTTTCGGCCTTATATTCACTTACCATCAGGTGAGATGAAGGCCAAGAGCTTCCCTGTGGTATATGTGACAGAAAATGTCATGGTCCTAATCCTAACAAACTACAGCAAAATGAAGTAAAATTTCTCATAACTTCTATGTCATAAAGATCACACACATACAGCTCATATACGTCCCCTCCGAGGGGCTTGAGCCTACCCTAAGTTAGGATGTTAAAGCCTTAGTCAACCACACTGGCCCAGTGCGGGTTGCCTCACAATATTTTTGTTCACCGTGGGAGCGTCAGACAAATGTACATAAAAAATTCGAAAACAAAAACATATTGGTACATGGCGGTCTTAAACCCCGGTTCCCGATTAGAAGGCAATTGCCGAGTTCACCCACAGCGCCAACAATGTCATAAAGATGATTAGCAACAATACTGATTTACTTATTCACAGTTAGTGATGGTGGTGATCACGAAAAACCAAGCAAGAAAGACTTATTGGGTCGGCGCAAGGAGAAAAAAGAGAAGAAGGATAGAGGCTATGCTGCTCTTGAAGGAGAAAGTTCACCCGAAGAGGACACTGATACGAAGTAATTGTTGATAAATTTATTACACACTAGCTGTGCCAGCGAACTACGTTTTGCCATATATTTTTTACCCGTTTTTGCAAAATTTGTCATTGATGCTCAGCTCCTATTAGTCGTAGCGTGATGTTATATAGCCTAAAGCCTTCCTCAATAAATGGACTATCCAACACAAAAAGAATTTTTCAATTTGAATCAGTAGTTCCTGAGATTAGCGCGTTCAAGCAAACAAACAAACAAACAAACAAACTCTTCAGCTTTATAATATTAGTATAGATTATTACAAAAAACATTCCCCATTCTGCTTTACTACTTTATTCCCTAGTTTCTTACTCCTTTGTCAATTTCTTTTTCCTCTGGAAAAAACATTTCAAATCAAAAAAAAATTAATATAGTAAAATATCATCATCATCACAGCTCATATACATCCCCACCGAGGGGCACGAGCCTACCCTGATCAGTTATGGTAAGGCGATTAGGCCTTAGTCAAACCATGCTGGCCCAGTGCAGATAGGTTGACTTCACATATACCTTTGAACTACTTCGCACGTACCCCACCCCACTCGTCTCATTAAGGATTAATGTTTGGCTAAAATTTTGTCATTTCATTACATTTCTTAAATACCTTATCTAAACAATATGCATTCACAGAAGTCCTTCAAAATCAAAGAAAACAAAATCATTCAAATTCCCCACCAAAAGCAAAGAGAAACGTGAGAAGTCCCGCGACAAAGAAAAAGTCCTAGAAGAGGCTGTAAAGCTTAAAGAAATTACAGAAAAAGAGAAGAAAAAAGAAAAGGAGAGGGAGAAAGAAAAAGAAAGGGAACGAAAGGAAAAAGAAAAGAGAGAGAAGATGAAAGAAAAAGACAAAGTAAGTGTACAACTAATATTACCCACTGTGTATACAATAATCTATACTTATAAAATAATGAGTCCCGAGTCTTTGACTGACAGACTGATTCATCATCGCCAAGCTTAAACTATTGAAGTTAGACACCTTAAATGAGTGAAATAAAGGTTTAATGTTTGGAAATCTATCATTTTTAAGTTAAAACCATGAAACTTTATTTTTGGGCTTCTGATTAAAAATGAGTCTGTGGAAATTTTGACCCTAAGGGGGTGAAATTTGGGTTGAGGGTACTGTCTGGAAGTCTGTCATCATTGAACCATTTTTGAAGTGAACATGACCTTAATCATATTTGAAAACTCCTTTCATACTCCTATAAATAAGAAATAGATATTTAAATTTTGTGTTTGTTTGAGTATATCTAATCTAATTGCTAAACATTTTCATGGGCCTATTTTAAAAGCTTTTACTTTATAGTTTAAATACTGTTTACTACAGGAAAACATTGAAAAAATCGTCTGAAGATAACGACATGATATGGCAACAAAGTCAGCCCCTATAACGCACCTTGGCATATCTTTGCCTGTTCTGCAAAATTTTGATTGCGTCCGTTGTATCCATTCCACGTCTGTGACGCACCAGCGCCATACATTCTTACGTCGCTTTTGTATAATTCGCGCCAGAGCACATGGCAGGTCGCCTTGGTGGCGAAGAATGAAACTTAAAAATACTTCTCGTGTCACATTGGGAAACTAGCATCAGACCACCTTACCACCAGTTAGGCTACCGCCTAACTCATAGCGATCACTCGCTATCGCTTTCGTGACATTAGAACAATAGCTCAAATGTCAGCTGTGACATTAAAACTATTGTTCTAATGTCATGATAACGATAGCGAGTGATCGTTTTGAGTTAGGCGGTACGGCCACAGGAAGTCAAATAACCATCGTCTAGCCAATGAATGGAAAACGTCTCCTCGTAATTCGGTACTCACGCCCGTTCTGTCTGTCTTACACTTTCTCCTTTCCTTGCGAGTAGTGCTTGTACACGAGGGACCGGAAGTTCCTAAATAAGGGTTAATGTGTGCCATCAGTTTGCAGCAATTATCTTATGGTCTCTGCTTCCAATAGACAAAATGGTACAGAAATAATGACCCTACCTAGCTGGAGCGCGTTCAGAACCTACGCGCGAAGAACAACTTTTCGCTCTAACCCCATTCAATGCCTTCCAGGGTGACCGGGTGGCCCGTTCAAGACCTAAAAGTGTCAGAGCGAGTGACAACCGAACAACCATCGAATTTGATGGTTCATTAAAAAATAACCGGACAACTACACTCAGAAGGGGCTCTGAACGCGCTCCAGCCGTACTAGATTAGAATCAGTTTAACCTCAAATCCCTCGATCTTGCCTCGCGAGCGACATTCCCACCATAGCGGCGTATTCATGAAGATGCAGGATGTCCATTGCTAGGCTGACTATGCGATTGTTTGCTATAACCGCGGGTCCGGGAATATGAAGTACCTATTTCACACATTGTTTTTTAGGGTTCTGTAGTCAACAATGAACCTTGCTATAGTTTCGCAATATCAACCTGTCCATCTATTTGTCCGCAGTTTAGCTCAGAGACTCTTAGTACTAGAAAGCTATAATTTTGCGTGAATAGTCATATCATTCACGCCGATACAGTGGAAAAATAAAGTTGAGAAAAAAAAATCTATTTCCCCTACATGGGTGTCGTTGGATAAGTCTTCCAAAATTTTTGAGGATGTGTGACCACTATTTTCAATTCAGTCATACCTTTGTGATATACATACATATTATATGTAATATACTGGGGTTTAGAAATTAGAGTTATAGTCGATCAACTTATAAAATCTACTTGTTGAAGGAAATTTCCATTGATAATCCATTTTTTCCATTGTCGGATAAAGTTGTTAGTTAAGTAAAATAGGTAGTGAATATAGATTAAAGAATCATAAACCATAATAGCCTTAATAATAATTCGGAACGTTTCCTTGGGCGGCCTGATACTTACTTAACCAGTTTTTTTTTCTAACAGCCCTAATGAAATAAGTATCCACTTTAATGATGATTATAATTATTTTGTTATCTAATCTTTTTTGTTTATGTGTATTAATTATTGTACCTATTATGTACCTTGTTTTTATTATTGGCACACGCATTTTTTCCTAAATTTTCTAAATCAAAGTTCGTCTAAGGAGATTGCTTCTAGCGATAGGACCACGTTTGCCCTCAGCAATTTTATGAACTGTTCTTTTATACCATTGATTCCCAAAGTGGTCCAGGTGAACCCCCAGGGGTCCACGGGAAACTCGACGGGGGTCTACGTTGGCGTGACAAAGAAACGGGGGTTCACATTTCCTAAGCGGCGGTCCACAAAAATTTGTCTGCTTTCGATAGTGAAGAACTAAAATGTTGTCTTGACTTCACCTATCAATGTAGGCAGATAGAGATATTTCAAGAAGCTCAGCGACTTTTAGGACTTGTAAAAACTTGCATATTCCATATTCAGTACAACATGCCACTTTTTTTTCGAAAACTGTTAATTCGTGGTTGGAACTCAGCCGCAACGCAAATTTCCATAGTTAGATCTAATCTTCACATTTTTGTCGAGTTTTGGGAATATGATAGAAATGTAGCTGCAGGGGGGCCACAATCAGCAAAATTTTGAAAGTGGTCTATGAGAAAAAAAATAGGAACCTCTGCTTTATACTGTATTAAAATTTGTGATGAGTTGAATAAAGAATCTTTACATCTATCAACAAATAACGCAATTGGACTATTGATGCGACATGTTAGGTTTTCGCAAGCCGATCGGCCTGCGAAAACCTAACAATGCAATAATCGCACACCTTCCCCTCTCGTCGCATATGTTGAGAGGTAAATCATTGTTAGCGGGATGTCAAATTCAACATTTACAATTTTATCCTTGAAACAGATTACATGTTTACTAAAAATGTTTTGTTTGCTGGCTTAGTCTCTTTATTAACCATATTGGCCCTACATAAGTGGAGTAAAATGGTGAGTAACCCTAATTAATAAAACGATTTTCCTTCCTGAGACACTCCTCATACATATAAGGTGTGTAAAGATAATAAGATAGATGTTTCTAGATATTTTGGATTTTATTAATGTTGGTGGAAGGAAATGTAATCCAGATTTAAGGCGCATAGTAGGGTCAATAATAATAAAAAATCACTTCAGAAAAAACCGGTTCTCTTTATAAGGCGCTTAACACATTGCCGCCGCATCCCGCTGCGGTGTACGGAGGGACGAATACCGCATGCGGCTGCGGCGGCACGGTTTGCTCCGTATCACCGTCCGGAGCTGCGGTGCACGACGCCCCGCATCACCGCATTATCTATGTCGGGATCTATTACGCGTATGCACGTCCTTTTAGGACTTGTAAAAACCGTTAAAAAAATCTTTAAAAAAGATATGTTATTATTCAACGCATTCTTTAGAGGATGGTCTTTTTAATTTTTTGATAAATTAATTAAAACTTGGTTAAAATGTGACCCAAACATGCCTCGATTTTAAAACTTGAAACCTAATCGCGTCGTAAATATTAGGTTTAATCATATACTTTCGATTTCAATAAATAAAGTGAACAATATTCTAGCGGATGGTCTTTTTAGAATTTTCTTATTCGCCTTTATTAATGTTTAATTGAAATAATTCATCTTACGCGTAGAGGTTTGCTTAAATATTCCCCTCACTCTCACTCTGGTCTTTATAGATTTTTCTTATTCGCCTTTATTGATTTTTAATTGAAATAATTCATCTTACGCGTAAAGGTTTGCTTAAATATTCCCCTCACTCTCACTCACTCACTCCTATGTAATCTGTGCGGGACGATCTAGCAAGGTCATTAGAACCACTATGCGCCCTAAACAGTGGATTTCAATCCATATTTTTAGAGCCTTTGTATACACGGTTATTTTTTTATCACCCTGGAAAATTTAAGGGAGGCTTCACGACATGGTATTAGAATGTTTTAAATATGAATAAATAAAATAACTCACTTACTTAATTTTATATTAATTTTCTAAAAAATCCAAAAAATGCTGCACTAGTTTTTTTGTGATTTTTTAATTTTTTATATAATATTGGATGTGTCCTGAAGCGTCCCTAAAATTTTCCAGGGTGATAAAAAAATAACCGTGTATATCCACTTTTCATCGCACATATCAATAAGGCAAGATCTGCACGCACGCTGCTCTCTGTAGAGCAGTTACCATCATGGGACACCCATTTTTAATTTTTTTTTACAGATTTGATGCAAATAGGTTAAACTCACAATATTTTCTGCCTACATCAAGCCATGCCGCTAATTCCTTGTTAGTGTAATACGGGATGACTTCCACCATTGCATTAAATTTATTGTTATTCAACTTAGTCTTACTGGTCTTCCGTGGAGTTTATTTCATAAGTTGATTTTTTCCGCTATGAAAGCGATTAAACCGACCGATGATGCCTCGGCCTCAATCGGCCGTATCTTCTTACAAACACAGCAGCATTGCGAGCTGATTGTGCGTTAGTTCTACGTCAGTATCCGTCTCCAATTTGGTTCTAATTTTCAGTGTATCTTTCATTACTTCTTCTTATTTTACTTACTTAAAAGGCTAAATAAAAAAACCAATAGTTGACTATTGGTTTTTTTATTTAGCTTTTTAAGCAACATTTATCAAATTTAGAATCCAGGAAGATGGAATCTTTTATAACGCGATTACTAGCGTTATGAAAGATTCCCTCTGGAATCTCACCTTGCAGGTTTAATTTTAATTCAAAGTGGTCAGTTCGTTAAAACGGCAATTTTATGTTCAAACCCCTATTACACGTAATAGTACATTGTTACCCTAGAGGTGAAAGTCGCTTATTTAAACCCGAGAGCGTAGTGAGAGCACCAATAGTCGGAGAGACTAAATAAGTATTTAACCCGAGGTAAACACTGTGCTTCTTATTACGAATATAAGGAAAGTAAAGATAAAAACATGAATAAGCTAAAGAAAAAATGAATGAATTTTATTATAACAACTTCTGCTTTAGCTTCTTCTATTGTGAAATCAGGCATTAAAACCACATCTGAATCATGTGTTTTTTTTAATTTGACAGCTGTCAGTTGTTAAGGATTCTCCCTAGGGCTGAAAAGTATTACTTTCAACCCGCTCCTCAGGCAACAGTAATGACAAATTAATTTCAAAGCATAGGACTGTAAAATTTGGAATTCGAACTTATCTTGTTGTATTTAGCAGGAATACGAATAAGTAGGTATATATTTTTTTAATTTTCTGTAAAATCGCAATTACCTAAATGTTAGGTTAATAATCTCGTAAAGTTATTGTTTACGGGGTTGTATCTTAAAGAATCGATATCTTGTGAGAAACATGAAATCCATTTACACTTTAAGGCCCTGTCCTAATTGGCCATCGCTCGTGCGATGATGCGTTGCGATTTCATCGTGCGATGAAACTGCTCGCGCGATAAGAAAACGTATGTCCTAATTGGCCATCGCTCGTACGATGATGCGTTGCGATTTCATCGTGCGATGAAACTGTCGCGATGCGATCACTCTCGAAATGGCTCTTGACAGAGATGCACAGTTTTTGCTTTCGAGTAATATTCCTCTAATTATAAATAGTATTAAAAAAAAGGTAAAACGTAGACCACATACTCTATAAATACAGAAATAAGCGCGGTGAATTTCGCAATCAGTACTTCGACGTACGAAATAACGAAGAAGATTTTTACGAATATTTGTCAATGACAACAGAAACCTTTGATTACATCTGTAATGGAATACGCAGCGATTGTAATCGTAAGGCATTGATTTACTGCCAAACGTATTTAACGCATGAACGTTCGAAAAGTGGGCCGGTGAAGAACTGCCCAATCGGGCCTCGTGCAGTTCTTTTTCATGCGTTGGAGCGACAACGCGATAAGCAATTTTGAGCATTATGTTTGAGAGTATAAAGTTGATATTTTCTTGTAGCAATTACTAAAACGTCAAATTTAATGTGGCTAGGTATGAAATGATGTAACTGCACACGGTTGTACTTCAAATAGTTGCCGTAATAATAAAGAATAAGGTTGAATTCGATAAATACGGTACTTTATTTATGGTAATTTTAATTCGGGTGTGCATATTCAACTACCTATTTAACAGCGTACAAATGTATAGTCGATTAGGTGACAGATTTCAAGCGCGTTTTTGTATGAAGTGCTCTATCTATGTTTGGTAGTAAATCAATGTCGTAAGGTTACAAACTTTAAAAGACCCATAAGTGTGGAAGAAAGATTGGTGTTAACATTGAGGTAAGTTTCTTTATGTATTTATTTTTATTATTTGCATTTACAACGCTATATGTATTTAAAATAAATGTTTAAACTAGAAAAAGGTATTTTTTTTGTCTCGGTTCTTTCCCGGACTGGATTCGAATCTGTATCCTCGAGTAACCGGCTCGATGCTCTAAGACAATATTACAATACATTTTATTAATTGGTTGGTAATACAATTTATTGGTTTTAGACTCAGAGTTAGACGAAAATTGACTTTTATCTAGTTTAAACATTAATTTGAAGTTTTTTTTATACTTACCTATAGTTTAATAAATGTTTTGTATAGATCAGTGAGTACCTATTATAATATACATATCAAGTCTTGTGTTTGTGCCTAGGTTACCTAGAGAATTAATGTACCAACTTATTATATTAAAATAATATTTTTATTATACACGGTTATTTTTTTATCACCCTGGAAAATTTAAGGGACGCTTCACGACATGGTATTATAATGATTTAAATATAAATAAAAAAAATAACTCACTTACTTAATTTTTTTTATACTTTCAGGTACATCTGAATGTCTGTATCTGAATCTGTTAATATGCTCAACCACTTCAAAAGAGAATTTGAAATCTCGGAAATGAAATAAATCGTTTGCGATAAAAGGGCAAATTATTTAAAGACCGGGTGGCTAATGCAGAGAAAATTTCGAAAAATGTTGCATTTCAACAAAGTCAAGTACCTATATGACCACACCAGCTCAACTGTTCATGCATATGCAACATGCAACAACAAGCAAGTAAGAAACTGAAAGGAAGACATTTCACTATTGAAGAGAAAATATGCTATCCAGTTGTTACGTAAATATTTTTCACTTCCTTCAAATAAATCAATGAACTATCAAAGATCCTTCAAAACATTTGTGTAGCCTTATATTCAACGAAATGTCAATCACACCACAAATTTCTTCGGAAACATTAGGAGTTATGGTGCTAGGAATATTGCAGCTAACACAATGTTTATAAGAATTTTGCCAGAATACCTCTCGCGCCTACTTCTACCGCATATAAGTGAACATAACCGTTTTTTGTGAGATAGTAAGATCGTAGTATCTATTCAATTTAAATGTTTGGTATTGAGAATGTTATTTTCCCACGGCACGGTGAGTTCGATGAGTAGTACTGTAGTATTACCGGGAGTAAAGTAAAATGTTTGGCCTGGATGCAGTAATCGCTACGTCAGACGGAAACTTGTATTGTTTATCATACGTATCCATCACAAGGATTCAATCCGGTGACGAGCCTATGATCAAATAGGTTTTATTTATTGGTTTTGTTTTAGAGCCCTCTTTGGTGAATCTGATGAGTCTTGTGGTTGTTGTTATCCCTTTCTGGGCTCTTGCGACCGCTTCACTGACAGCTTCCCGTATGATTCCCAAAACCTTATCATGACGTCGCGAGTAATTACCCTTTTCTAAAAGAACTCTGCATCCCACCAGTATGTGCCTAGCTGTTCCAGGTGCTTCGCCACACGTATAGCATGTTTTTTCTGTTGCTATTCCCCAATGTTGTTAGATTACATTGTTCTGGGAGAGTCATCTGGAAGGCGTTAAGATAGAATTTCAGACTTGCAGGCGATCAATCATAAAGTAGAGTTTTCCACTTCAGAGCTGGCGGAATGCAGAATTCACTGATAGTTATCCAGTCATTTCCATCTCCAAGTTCATTGCAAATAAAGGCTCCTAGTGATTCCAAAGAAATGGAATTTGCTTTGACCAGCCCCATCAAAATGATGCTGGTCAATGTAATAATGTTTATGGTTGTGTTATATAATGATGTGTAAAAGAAATTGTAAAAGGGTGTAAAGACTATAAAAAAAATTAACTAGACATAATAACAATAATTTTAAATGCGCAAAAGATGTAAAAATAAAAAGTGGTTGTGTGTGCGGATAGAAATATTTTTCAAAGATATGCAAAATATGACTATTACTTTCCTTAAGAATGACGTGCCAAAGAAATTAAACAAACTATCATATCATTCGCAGAGACATTAATCGACATAATGACCCATTTGAATGTTGCATTCATAAAATAAAATTGTTGTGGACTGTATGGTTTAGGTCGGCAAATTCTTTACGATCCGTTCAGGGGTTCGGGGCTGGTTCAGGTACTGGTAGGCACTGGTACTAGTACAAGTCACTATTACTTCCGCACTATGAATTAAAACGCAAACTGGATCACTATGCAATACTGAGCACACACACAATTTATTTGCAACTTACATTTCTTATAAGCCCCCGTTTAGGGTCACAAGTAGCGCTATACCCCGCGCTACTTGTGACACGTAACAATATGCAAATTCCTTATACTACTAAATCTAAGGGTCGCAATCGCAAGTAGCGCGGGATATAAGCGCGTACTATGCGTATCGCCATCCCTCTTGCACGCGTGTTTGTCGTCCCTTACAAAAATTAAACAATGTTTTTGTCAACACAATGTTTAATGTTCTAATTTATTTGGTGTGTAGTTGGCGTCGATAGATTAATCGGATTTTATTGGGAAAACTTACATACAATGGTGATGATGTAACTAAAATAGCAACACAAAATTATTAAACATAAAAATTGAAAATAAAAGGCAAGTATTTGATTTGATTTGTTTTATTTCAAACATATTACATATTTTGTGTTTATTATCTAAAGATTTTTTCTTATCTGGAACTAGTTTACTAGAAAGAAATTGAAAAAAGCATTACAAACAAGTTGAAATTAGATAACTCTATAAAATAGTCTTTTCGAGGTGCAAAACCTCAAAAAACCCCTGCCTTTATATTAACGGTTTTAAAAATGCGGTCTTATTACAAAACTTGGCCTAAATTTAATCTTGGTTTAAACTAGATGCTCTTTCACTTGTTTTAAAGTAGATAAAGACAGCATCAGGTTTAAACCAAGTCTAAACTTAGGTCATGTTTTGTACTAAGGCGGCAATTTAAGCCACCATATTTTAACTATTTAAGTAGGTATGTATATGTACGAAGTACCAGTTAAGAAATGCAGATGGCGCTAGTTGACGTATCAAATGTAGCATGCATAAAAATGCCACGAGAGTGCTCTCTATTCCCGTAGTATTACTATTCTCTTTGAGCTCAAGTATGTTTGATCGCACGAACGTCCGATTTAACAATGCGTCGATGGTCGTGCGATGAAAACTAGACAATTTGGTCGTATCGCATGATCGCGCGACCGCCAATTAGGACATTCAGTAGAATCAGTATGTTTGATCGCACGATCGCGCGAGCAGTTTCATCGCACGATGAAATCGCAACGCATCATCGCACGAGCGATGGCCAATTAGGACAGGGCCTGACTCTCGTATTCGTACATCACTCATAAACAGTATAAACAAAAGAGGCAGTCTTGTGTTATTCTTGACCTGCATGCATATGCAGTCGTGTTAACTTAATAGTATTGTGCATAATGGCATAAATAAAAGGGATAGTTTTGTGGAAATGAAGGGTGGTAACCTAATACCTTACTCACCCGCAGGCATAACTCGCGGTGCGGAAATCCATCACGGCGCCATCGCCATTCATTTCCTGCCGCGCCAAATCTGTTCCACGTGTAATAAAAAATAAAAGCCTCTCTTCGTTTTGTTAATGCAACAGTGACTCGGGCGGTCAGTTTGCATAATCCCAGAGTACAGTGCGACCTTGCGCGAATGAAGGCTCGGTCATGTCATGGTTTGTTCAGTTGTTTGTTGTTATCTGAGTATGCATCACCTGCGGAGCGTTTTCGCCAAGGTGTCGTGTCGTTCAAAAAGTTTAAACTATCGTGTTGTGATCTGGCTTTGTAGTTGTTTGCGTGAATGTGAAAGTGTAACTAAAATCTTGAATCCGCCTTTGACGGATTTCTTGCGTATTCTCTTTGAATTTTTATGGTGTTTGATTCCTATGCTTCGTGATGTTTGTCGCTTAAAAATTCCATTAACTTTCTAGTTAATAGGTGCTCTAATTTTTTTTGTATGTTGTTTACGTAGTGCGCCAACGCGTTTTAATTTTAACTAAACGCCACGAATTTAACGAGAAATACGAGTGCTTATGTATCTTTTAGAATAGGTAGGTAGTTAACATTTTTAATTTCTCTACACCGGACTACTTACTTTTGTTTTGATACTGCTAAAATCTACACTATAATTTACATATAACCGAATACACAACTAACTTTAATATAATAAGGCCGCGTTATCTCTCTTTATATTATAATATGTATATCGAGATCGATAAATTGTAGAAATTCTTTTTATTCTATTAACTTCTACCCGCTACTTCGTATGTGCGTACCTACTACATAATCACGTAAACAGATTCAAATATAATTCGACACACAATATGGACCGGATTATATCTTCCAATAATGGGTCCCACCCAACTATTAAAGTATTTTAGACTACTCTTACCTCGATTCTGCTAACCTTAAATGATTATCGTGCTACCATAGCACTTCAATAAAACAGCTTTTATGTTATGTTTTTCAAGATACTTTTAATTCATACATCGGCGTCTTTACATATGAACAGTATTCAGTATCTTATGTTTTTATTATTAAGTGTTCTTTCAACAATAGCTGTAGCGAAATGAGTTTTATTGAATGGTTATTGGCACGTCATAAATTCGTATACGTTAGTAGAATGGGCACTAGGGTTGCCATAATTATTTTCAGCCTATAAGGGACAAATTCTTAAATGTTAATAAAAAATACGGGATTTCAATTTGCTTAGCTGCTGCAAACAAGACTCAATCTTATTTGGTGACATTTTAAAATTCTCTAATTGATTTATTTCTTTTACATACTTCTATTAATATTTTTTGCAATTATAATCGTAATTAAAAACTACCAATAACTCGCTTTTTATTCAGTTAGGGGTATATTAATTTCATACTACAGTCGCCTGTCTCGAAACAATAATCGAAGATTTCCTTATAAAAAAAATGGGGCATGGTTCAAATACGGGACAGTCAGTCTCGCCGGAACATTTCAAACTATGCCTAAAATACGGGATGTCCCGAAAAATACGGGACGCTTGGCAACGCTAATTAGCACTCTGGACTCAGTAATATTTTATGTGGTCGGTTTTTTTGTAATCAACTCTTTCTTGTTTCAACACATTTTCAATAAATAATCCAGGATTCCGTTATCATTCAAAATGTACTAATTAGTAGTGTTTTCGTTCGTTAATAATCAAATCTATGCAATAATGAACCATATTACACATACAATAGTCGAACCCCGTGTAGGAGTTGATTTTATTCACTGCCTGCCTACCTACCTGACTGCGGCCCGGCCTTGTAATTGTAAACAGACAAACTTTCTTATTTACAACATAAGTAGAGCCGCTACGCCCACGAGCTCGCCATTCAGAAATCATCATGTCTAATTGAATGAAGTTTATTTATCATGGTGTTGTAATGTAGTAGGTGTTGTAATGGATCATTAACCAAGCGGTTAATGGTCCGATGGTTAATTTATTGCACTTAGCTAGAGCGAGGTGGATAACGATTGTCGACTCCAACCACTCATTCTTGCTTATGTCGAATACTAAATATGATTTTTTTATAAATAAGCTGACAATCTTCAACCACACCTCGGGTTGCCGCCCGTACTTTATTATAAAGTATTGTACGTTATTTCAGGTAATAGGCTATTTGACTAATTTTAGAAAATAATTTTAAATAATTTTATATGCATATTATTTTACATTAATATTTCCGGGAAATTAGATCTATTTATCTTTAAAAATCAATAATACAATTTCAATTTCTAAAAGCGCGGCAAAAACGCAGTTTCTGTAATGGCGCCGAACATGACGTGCGTGACGTCACACGCAAGTAAACAAGTTAGTTGACATGTGCGAAACAGTACTAATAATCAATCGAGGAATCCTTGTTTACTTGCGTGTGACGTCACCAGAGCTACGTCTAATCATAGGCGTTTCCAACACACATAAAATATACAAAATTAATCGAAATTTATTTCGTTAAATATCAAAAAAATATACATAAACTAGCGTGAAATAAAATAAATTATGGATTTTTATCCTATTATCTAATAGAATGACCATAATTTGTAGTATATTTTCAATGTTGTCAAATAGCCTACTACTCTATACTTTATGCCAACGATAAAGTACGCGAATATACTTTATTTTGTGCTATTTGATTTCTCTAGGATTCATTTAACATGAAATACACAAAAAAAGTATATTGTAAGAATGTTTGCGTAATACGGAACGACAGATAATGTAGAGTTCGCCAGAAGCTCATTCCTGGACGCAACTTAACCTCAGATGTCAACATTATCATTTTTTTTTTAAAAACGTCGCCCCACACTAGGGTTTTCTCCCGTGTCGTGGGTGCAGTTACAAACATAGAATATCACATGCACATACGCCCAGACCGAAACATATTTCTGTAGGCTATACAAAACATTTGTCCCGTACGGGAATCGAACCCGCGACCTCTACGCTTAACGTGTCGTCAATCATGTCACGGTCTTTATAAATTTTCTTCTATTTTGTTTGATTGATTGAGTGTAGGTAATAAAAAAAATATTAAGTGCAATAAAGTTGCTAGAAGTAACGAAAAAGAAATATTTTTAAGCATAACAACAAAGTGGAATAAATAGTACTTACTTTATTTTGACACAATGTACTTTTTTTTTTCAACCTTTATAATCCAATGTACTTTATTTGAACAAAAAAAAGGTGGCAACCCTGTGACACCCCAAAAAATTACGCTTTCCATTAACCGCTTCCGTGATCACGTGGTCTAGTGATTGAGATTGTCTTGTGATTGAGATCACGTGATCACCTGATATTGATCTGAAGGTCAGGGTTCAATTTCGCATGGGGGCAGAAGTTTTTCTGCTTGGTTTGGTTAGCGGTAGGGCTTCTGAGACCACCTAGCCAGCTACCACGACCTAACCTAAGCAATGTTAATCAATAATAACATTGTTTTTTTGTTTTTTTTTATTTTATTTTATTTAGGGACTTTTACGAAGTATGCCAGTCCCATTGTACCCTAAAAACATACATTAACTTATAAATTATAACTTAACTTAACTTAGAACTAATTAACATTAATTGGTATTATCAACTGCTACCATGTCACAGACTAGCTTAGCAGCCGCTGACATAGGGTTCGACAGGATTGTTTGGATAATAACATTGTTGTATTCCGACAATTAGAGGTTAGATAGCCAGTTCCTCAGTTGTTGAGGAGTCCAGACGAAGCTCGCTTCCACCTTCGGCCTTATCGTCATTTAAGATGAAGGCCAAAGTTTACTTGTTGTTAGTGAAAAAATATTATTAGTGTAGAACTGTTGTAGCGGTTTTGGAGTAACTAGGTACCTATTTGAGTGATTTTATAACAGGTTAATATAATGCATTCATTTACTCGTAAAGTGGTTAGTTTTACGAACTGAAGCGTTTCTATTGATTTTCTGTACTATACTCTATCTCTTATCTGTACGATAAGCGCATATAGAGCATTTCGATAGGTAAAATTACAATTGGCATTTGTGTATGTGTTTACTGCTTATGAAAGACAATGAATTTATTCAAAACTTTGCCACGAAAATGGTTTCCTTATTTTTGTCTTCGACTGTACCGCGCTGCTCCACTATGCGGCCAAAATGGGTCAAGCAAGACTGCTAGAAACTTGGCTATTCGCTTTGGCAAGGAAGGATCGTGAGTCATGATAGCACTGAACATTACCTACAAACACAGTTTGTTTTTGTAGGCAATGTATTGAGGTCGACTGTAAACGTCGGATGTGCGATTAATGCGCGACTGTTTTCAGTCAGTTTCAACGGTTAACAAACTAAACTGAAAAGGCATTTATCGTGATTTGATTTTATACAATATCGGCTGTATTCATAGAAATATTTAAACAATGTTTTACTTAAACAATGTTGCTGTCAGATTCGATATCCTTTTTTGTAATGAGATTGAAAGTGACAATGTTGGGAACTGCCAATATAAAAGGCTTCATAACTAAGACTAGCTACGCCTGTGGTTCTTTCTATCCGCGTAGAACTGATTCCGTGAAAACTTCGCAATAAAAAGCAGCATATATGTTAAGGCGCCTAGTCTTCTCAAACGCGAAGGTCACGCCAAAAGAAACTGTTTTTCTGCAAAAAAATTAAAAAGTCTGTATTATTCTTTAAGACATAATATATGACGTTGAGGTTGTAATATTTTTTTAATAAATTTATTTAAACTTAATGAAAAAATTAAACATACATATGCCAATTTTATAAGCTTGAAACCAAAACGCATGCCCTCCGCACCCACCATACCCCTGGCACTACCCCTGTATGGTGGGTCCGCAGCGAACGCATGCATGGATGGTGTTCATGCAATTTGTTTGTCAAGGAATAAAATGTAGATGTTTCGATGGTTTGAATTGCCTTTTATTTCTGTTTTAGTTAAATACATAGGTCACACTAAAAGTTTCCGGAATTGACCACTTACATAAACAATATTTAAAACGTTATTACTACATTTGAAAATGGAACTCTTTAGTTCCCAAAAAATCAATAACCAATTACGCGATCAACGATTTTCATCACCAGAAGAGGCTGTCAAAGAGTATCAAAAACATGTATCTGACTAACGTCACCACGGAGAAGTGGCACAAATGTTTTCAAAATTGGTTCAATCATATAGAAAAGTGCATTGACGCAAAGGGAAAATGTTTTGAGAAACAATACATTCATTTTTGACCATTAATAATATATTTTTTTTATTGATTCCGGAAACTTTTAGTGCGCCCCACGTATTTCAGCGTACTTTAGTGATTTTCTTACAAATTTCCCTCATTCGCTCTTACTCACTCGAGTAATTAGTGCGGAGCGATCAATCCAAAGGTCGTTGGCGTTACTACGCCCCTTAATCTTTGTTTTCAATTTACACCTCATAAAGTCACAACAACGCAACACAAGTGATAAGAAAAAGGATTTTTTAAAATATCTTTTTCATTGTTGGCAAGACTTCCAACTGGTAATTTATAGTCTATGATCGTCTCAAAATATTTGTTACATTCGTGATTGGTGCTTTTCAGTGATATGCAGTTTTTAATAGGTATCAAAAGTAATTCTTATCAAAATATTCATCTATCCACCTCAAAAATGTATGGCTATCATGTTAATTGTTACAAAGTCTCTTTTAATTTTCTCTAATTTTTTTAAAGGAAAAGGAAGAAAAGGCAAAGTTCAAATTAGAGTCAAAAGAAAAATTGAAAGATGAGAAGAAAGAGAAGGTAAAGGACAAAGAGAAGGACAAAGTAAAAGAGAAAGATAAAGAGAAACTAAAGGAGAAAGACAAAGAGAAGGTGAAAGAGAAAGACAAGGACAAAAAAGACAAGAAGTTGACCAAAGTCCCATCCACAGTGACTTCGGGTGTTCCTTTTGAGGAAATATTCACTTTGGGAGGTAAATTATTTTTATTTTCTGTTACAATTTTATGATAATTTTTCCGCGATTCATTGCTTCTTGTGCTTACTAAATGCTAGCCTATGTCCTCCCTCAAAAATGAGCATCCTGTTCATATTTGTCATGCTGCCGGCATTCGTACGTACTTAGGGTCTAAGTACTACTGAATGCCTGAGACTCATAGGCGTCGTAGGTATAACATTTCGATGGGGGGGGGGTCCAGAATAAAACTTCAATTTGCCTAGTATATGGAAGGAAAAGTTCATTCTATCTAGTGTATATTGAATCTGGAGACGGTCACCCTTATCACCTATACTAGGGTTATAAAAATAGCCTACAACCTATTCTCCTTGCTCTAAGCTATTCTCAGACCAGACAAAATATGCACCAATAATTTCATAAAAATCGGTCAAACCTTTTATTGAAACTATCGAAAGTCTAGGAGGCAGGACACATGAAAATACCTAAAATCTCAAAAACTAAACACTTAAATAGACCGTAAAAAAACTACTGAATCAAAGTGACAAAACTAAGTTATATTAAGAAATCCAGTTCTTAGTTTCCGAATTTTTCATGTTCAAAAGTTTACAAAGGTTTGTTTGTAAAGCTATTCATTTCATGACGTGTATACATCCAAATATGGTTTAACTTTTGTGAATGCTGTGTTGAACTTGTAATCGGCATAATGTTTAAGTTATAAAGAACTATGACGTCATTTATATTTTCTTAATATATGTACGCTTTTTGATGACGTTCACAATAAATAAATGAATTAAAAGCAATACAGACATCTATGCCTCTTTGAGACAGTTGATACATTTCACCTCAAACAACATTGCGTTGTTACAAACTCAACTAACTTTGTATTCACAGAGATACCGTAAAAGTTTTAGTCTTTCAATTCTGGCGATTGGCAAGTCAGTGCTAATAACGAGTCTGCCGGCCAAACCCTAAGTCATAATATCCGTAAACCAACACAGGTAGGTGACAAATAGCCTCCGGATTTCACGCGAAGATAAAATTAGATAGTGCGCGGGTGGAAATGACAACCGAAACGATCCAAGGTTATTAGATAAGTACGTAATGTGATTCACTACGTCATCGTCAGTCTGTATCTTGCGGCATTGTTTCTCGGAAGATGAATCCGTTCCTCGAGATGTCAAGTTACGGTAAGGTCTGACGATTTTCGCATTTCACCTCTCTGTTTGATGCAAGAGTTGCGTTGAACGGTACTGTGTTATTTTATATTTATCACGATTACACACACATTTATTGATATACTGTGACGACCGTCCTTCCATAAAGTCATGAGATACTCGTATATACGTTGACGGGCTAAATGAAACCGATTGTGCTATAATTGCCTCTAATGGCTACGATACGCCAATCTTATCTTGAGGATTTCGGCTAATCGAGTTTTCCATTCGTTAAATTACAGTCGGAAAATTATTGTATTTCGGGATTATTTCAGAGTCAGCGCACAAAATTTACGTACTTATGCGTAATTTATTCAAAATATACGCATATTTTTTGTTTCACGTGTTTCTTACAAAAATATCAAAAGAGCTTCACTAGATAATATCCACAGCATTGTTATAGTCATGGTTACCCTATTTGCGCTAGCGTTGCGCCTGCAGTCCAGACCCCTTAGACAAAAGTCATACCCCATTTTTTCCGCAGAAAAAATGTATGGAAATGACATTAGCTGCCGAAAATATAGCGCGAGATTGTCAACATAGTCTCCGCGGAACGACTGCGGAAAAGTTAGCGTGTGGCACAGACATATAGAGGAAAGCAGACTAAACGTATCGTTCAAAAAGCGTGGCAACTTCACCACATGTAAACATTACTCACACACAAACGATATTAATTTGATTTTATTGTAATTTCTGGAGCTTTGTTATATGATGCGTTAGAACACTTCTGGGCACAGCACTTTACCATTGTTCTTGTCCGATAAGCAGTTATTTTTATTTATAATCACAAAACAAAACATTATAACACAATGTCACGACGCCATTTGTCTCTTATATTGACAAAGCTAAACATGGCGTCCACGTGACGTCTGCCACGGCTTCGGAAATGTTTATGTGTGCGTTAGTATCGCCATAGACGAAAAACAGAAATAGCGATATATCGTGTCACTTTAGAGTGAAAGTAAAAACGATATACATTACTTATGACAAATGTGTGAGTAAAATTATCTTAAGTCTGCTTCCCTTATACGTCTGTAGCGTGTGGCATTTGTCTAGCGAGGCTGTACCGCACGCCGCCGGTCGAGACTCCCCTCCCCCGCACTTCTCTGACCTACATTCACCCGTAAGCGTAGAGTAACAAAGATAATTAAATTTGTGCTGGATAAAAAGATACTCGTGCGGGGTGAAATTACAAATTAATATACCTACCTACATGTTTCTATTTCTGTGAATATACTTACTAATATTACAAACGCGAAAGTTTGTAAGTTTGGATGTATGGATGTTTATTACTCTTTCACGCAAAATCTACTGAATGGATTTGGATGAAGCTTTGGAGGTATACGGATTACGACATGGATTAACATATAGGCCACCTTTTATTCCGGAAAGTAAGTAGTTCCCGCGGCAAAGTAGATTTACAGTTTTTCTTTCAACTTTTAAGGCGAATCTTAGTTCGCGGGCACAGCTAGTGCTATAATAAAAATATCGATTGCACTAATGAGAAATACGTACTGTCTTCAAAATACAGATTTATTTTGGAGACAATGCAAATGTATTGAAAACCTCAATTTTTTTTTTTACATACAAAGGGAAACCTTGATCTCACTTGATGGTAACTGACGATAAGGCCGAAGAATGAAGCTAGCTTCACCCGGACTCCTCAACAACTTATTTTAAAAAAATCGCATTTTATTTATTATTCTTAGATTACTATAATATTAACAAAAATTCTGCCCACGTTACAAACAACAATACCTCCAGGTCAGAACAGTACGGTTAGGAGATTAAATTCCTATTTTTCTTTAATCTATGATGCAATCCTTTCAGTTGCTCTTCCAATATTCGGCGTTCCTCTCCAGCAGTCGGTAGAGCGGTCCAGATGTCACGATGACTCCCGTATGCCTCTGGTCGTACGGGACAGCATCGACTACCTGCAGGTAACTGCAACGCAACTCTTGCTTATTAATTTATTTTTTAATCCAACTAAGTTAGCAAACTAGCAGGTTACCCATTTGATGGTAATTTTTTTATATAACTATGTTGGCAAACAAGCAAACTGCCCACCTGATGGTAAACCCCTCCAAACACCCATGGCTCTACTCAACCAATCCTGGTTATACGGGCCGAAACAGCGGGAGATGTGTGCCCACTGATCGTGGTACCGCTGGCTTCGTCTACCTTTAGTCTCTTCATTCTTCAGGCGATTGCCCTCTTCGCTCTTCACCTCTATGAAACCCACTCGTGTTCTTATACCACCGCCGCGCGAAGTCCCGTAACCGCTAAAAATTCGCCTCCGTGCCCACGAGATCGCAGTAATAAATCGGACCCGTCTCAAGCGCTATCACCTTTTCGACCAAGTCCCTACACGCTTCGCTGTACAACCTACACTCCCACAGTGCGTGATGCAGGTCCTCATCCTCGCACTCCTCCACAAGGACACCTAGCACTGTCGACCAGCGCCATCCAATACAGCCATGCCCCATCAGTAGTTGTGAGACTTTATAGTCCGGCTCGACGCAAGTAAACCTGAGCCGGGCCGCCACGTCCGGAAAGAACCGATACGTCTCCCTCCCCCGGTCCGATACGTCTCCCTCCCCCGGTCCGATACGTCTCCCTCCCCCGGTCCGATACGTCTCCCTCCCCCGGTCCGATACGTCTCCCTCCCCCGGTCCGATACGTCTCCCTCCCCCGGTCCGATGTGTCCCATCGCTCCTGCCATGCGGCAAGAGCGGACTCGGATGTTCTGAGTCGTAGCTCCTCTTTAGTGGCGCGGCCTTCGCGCACTCCGCCTAGTCTGCCTGCCCGGATTACCTCGAGGTCGGCCGGTAATACACCGGCCAACACGGGTAATGCGGCAGAGCTCGTCGAGCGGTACGCCTCGGTCAGAAGGACCAAGGCGGGTCTCTGGGTGCACAATAACGCGCTCCGCACAACGTGAAGGGATGCACGCTCCGACCAGCATGCAGCAACATACATCACCGTGGCCAGATAGGTGCCTCGGTACCAGACCTTGAGCGCCTTGTGCCGTATTCCCCAAAAGGACGCCGATACTCTCGACATCTTGCCGAGGCAAGACGCCGCCCGCTCCCCAATCGATGATGCATGCTGTCCGAACGATAAGCTTGCGTCGACTACCGTGGTCGATGTGACGCCTTTGACCGAGGCCCCACCGAACCTGAAGATTGGTGGCCTCTGGAATTTTCCCCTGATCGTCATAGTTGCAGACTTGGCAGGAGAGAATTCCAGTCGATGACGGGCCCCCCCAGTCGCCGACGAGCTGCAAGGTTTTAGAGACCGAGGCCTCCATGCTCGCCCGGGAATTTGCCTTGGTCACAATCGTCACATCGTCGGCGTAAGCCACGACACTAACCCCCCCAGGGAATGGTAGTCGAAGCAAGTCGTCCAAAAGCACGTTCCTAAGCGTGGGTCCCCGCAGCGATCCCTGCGGGCAACCCATCATTGCCGCCTTCGACACCCGGTGATTACCTACGGACAGGCTTACGCGACGCTCACGGAAGTAATCCACTAACATCCTCAAAGATGCTTCACCTTGAGCAACACCATCGGCCTCCACGCGTTGTCGAAGGCCCTAGAGATGATAAGTTAGGGTGCTCAGGCCTTAGTCAACCACGCTGGCCCAGTGCGGATTGGTCGACTTCACATACACCATTGAATTACTCGCAGATGTATGCAGGTTGCCTCACGATATTTTCCTTCACCGTAGGAGCGTCGGACAAATGTACATATGGTATTCGAAAACGAAAAACACATTGGTTGACTGGAAGAGATCTCTATAAGAGATAAGTCCGACCTTGCATACCATGTTTATGTTTTTTTGTACAAACGTTTTTTGGTTATGCAATAAAGAGTATATATTGGTACATTGCGGTCTCGAACCCCGGACCTCCCGATTGGAAGGCAAATGTCGAGTCCACAGCGCCACCGACGCTCTTACACAGCAATGCAAGCACCAATATAATTTGTGGCAGATATAGGTAAGACAAAAGCGCAGACTACACTATAACGAGTGTCCTGCTAAAAGTGTACCTTGACTGAGCCTATATCGATCAGTATCATAAAAAACAGAATGTTTATTTTCAATAAAAGTTTACTCGATATACAAGGTGTTTGATTAATACCCTATCAAGCTGAAACCTACTTATGTTATCATAGTCATATAAAAGATATAGCGTCGTGGAAAATTCGAAATTTGTAAAATAAATTTTCTAAATTTCCATACATTCTTTTTTCACAGACCCAACTATTTGTATGGGAAATTTCAATATCAATTTGACAATTTTGAATTTTCAGATACGGGAAAACTTTAATATGACTACGTTGAACATGGGTAGGTTTTGGATTGATACGGTATTGACAGGACATATTCCGTTCAGGAGAGAAGGAAGCGTAATGAAGGTTTGAGATATACTCGTACATGTATTCGATGCATCCTTAATGCTGAAATGCTGAAAAAAGCGTGTTAAGTTTTCGAAAAGATTCATACATAGTTTATGGAAAATAAACCTCATATCTCCAGGAACACGGCATCAAATCCAACCAAATATACCGCGCAGAGCCTGACAAGATAAAGCTGCAACAGTTGCGCAAGCTGTACACGGACCGGGCGAGCACCTTCCCCTACCACTGGGACGTGCCCGTCGCCTGCGGCATGCTCAAGACATTCATCAGGTGACGAATTGATCTATTTTATTCATAGTAGACCTAGCAAATAACTCCATTCCATGTGATGGTAAGTGTAGTTGGAGTCCAAATGCGAAGATAGCTGGTGCGGTAGAGAGAGTACACGCTGAACTAGCCACCCTCACCTTGCATACCTGCAAAGTGCTACTTCACGCCTCTTTAAAATATCTGTGTGATTTTAAGAAGGGGACCGGGAACACGTGTTTCACATTACATCATGAGGACATCACACGGGAGTCACATTATTTTATTGTGCGTCATAGAATTTCTGAGTTTACGTTCTGAGCACATGAGTCCTTATAGGAAAAGAAAAAGGTGGGATTAGGGAAAAAAGTTTTTCAGAACACTCGGCGTGTTACGTGATAGAATAGAATACGCTTAGCGGCGCAACATCGCGACGCGACGTAATTGTGGAAGTTCGAGGTTATTGGTCATATACATCGCCAATAATAATGTTTGTTGCGCGCTACTGCAACCCACCCAATGCATTGAGTAAGTACTTGGCGGAGCCTTTCCAGAGGTGCCAGCAATATTGTACACAAGACAGTACTTGCGTTTTATATGGTAAGCACGTAATGAAACGCTGCACCTTGTTCAAGACACACAAATTTTCGTGAAACTGTTTTTAACATCCTTTGGATTTAAGTCGCAGCTCATGTTTATGCCGAATATGGTAAGGCTGCTCTGCAGCCCCAGTCTTGTGCCCTGAAGAGAAGAAGGGGAAAGAATGGTGACGTTTTTGCCGAGAATGAGCACATCTGTGTTTTCTTGGCATTGAAATCGACCAAGTTCTCTGTGCCCCGTTTGAATATGAGGTCCAAAACCTGGTTCAGTTCAGTAACAAAATTCTCCCATTTCTCCCTGGTGTCTACTCGTCCAGCGGTCGCATGACCAAAATATCCCGCATGGACTGCAAGCATAACAATGAATGTTCCAAAGAGAAATCATATGCGAACTACATCCACCTAAAAGGACAAGAATTCTTCGCTGCTACAGGAAGTCAGCCATCAAGGTACAGAGCTGAATGGGTAGACCGTACGGCAGCATGGAAAGATGACATTTGTGCTAGACCCTGTCAAAAGTTTTAGTCATTTATAAGCTGCTAGCCAGTGACTCGCCGTGCTTTTCTCGCAGTTGGTTGCTCAGAATACTTTCCATGACTTTGCATAGTACTGAGGTGACAGCTATTGGCCGATAATTTAATGAGGGTGCCAGTTTAGCGTGAGGTCATAATGTTAGATTTTTTGTGATCCGATGTGATTATGGACTATTGTCATGGGTTTATTTACTGATAATTTGACATAATATAGGTAAACGCATCGATCTTTTTCGACAGTTGAATATTAGTCACCAGTGACGCCAACTATATTAGTGAGCGTAAATACGGTTACCTGACGCCAACTAGTGAGCGTAAATACGGTTACCTCCATTTTCATCGATTTGACTGTCGCCAGCGAGCTGCCGGAGTCGATACTAACTCAGGAGCTGCACGGCCAGTTCGAGCAGGCGACCGCTATCGCGGAGCCGCAGAGGGAGAACGCAATAAGGGCCTTAGTGGCACATCTGCCCCAACACAACTGCACGCTGGTCGCGTGGCTGTTCAAGCACTTCGATTGCGTCGTGGCTAATGAGCAGGTAAGCTATTACTCTTTTTCAATAACATACAACTGGGAAGCTATTAAATTTCACCTCATCTGATGGTAAGTGACGATTAGGCCGAAGGTGGAATCGAGCTACACATAGACTCTTCATCCAACGAGGAACTGAATATCTGTCCTTTAATTAAAATTTCCAACAATATATTGACGTTGTTGTGGCGTAAGTTATGTAAGACGATGGTAGCTAACCAGGTGTGCTCTGAAGCCCTACCAACAACCAGGTAGAGCTTTAGCCTCATGTAAAGCTTTAGGCGATTCACGCACTGCCACGCACCACGCTGCATGTTGCGTGTCGACGCACCTACGCGCGTACTTGCGGGAGTGCAGATCTGCATCATCATGCGTGTTTTTTACGGACGCACGCGCGTAGTTGCGTTTCCAAAATCAACGTCAAACCCTTTCAAAATCGCGCACGGCACTGCGGAACTCGGTGGGTGGGTGCGTCTTTCTCCGCTTGTAGGCGCGTGATCTGCATGCAAAGCGCGTGGATGCGTTTTCTGTATGTTGGACTGTGCGTGTTTTCTATACAAACGGAGATACTTACAAGCAACGTAAGAACACGCATTCACGCACTACGCTGCGTGGTGCGTGGCAGTGTGTGAATCGCCTTAAGGAATTTTCTTTCAATAGGTTTATCGTCGGTGGCGCTGTGGCCTCGGCACTAGACTGTGTGCTCCGACTAGAATCGGGAGGCCCGCGATCGATCCTGCCATGTACCAATGTGTTTTTCTTTTCACGAATTTCATATGTACTATCAAGGTCTCTCGTGCCTTACCACTTTGTTGAAATATTTGTTTGAAAGCGGATCGCATCGGACACGCCCACACAACCCATACCTATCCCTGATTGGCTACGTATTTTTACTACGAGTTACTACGGCCAATCATAGACAGACTAGACACGCCCACACGATCCATACCTATCCCTGATTGGCTACGTAGTTTTACTACGGCAAATCATAGACAGACATCTGGTTTCATTGAAAGCGCTCTTGGTGTCGGTCTGCTTTAAACTCAAAAATCTTTATTCAATATAGACCTTTACAGGCACTTATTGACGTCAAAATAAAAACATAAAAATCTTCAACCAAGAATCTAATTAACTAAATTATTTAATCCTTGTATGTACACACACCCCAACCATTATTAAGATGTGTGCAAATACAAGTAAAATTAAAAAAAAAAAAAAAATTGACTCTACACCTGTTCGGAAATTGGGAGAGCCTTCTCAAGAAGAACAGGCAAGAAACTCGGAAGGTCTTGTATTTTTTTTTGTCTCCTCTTTTAAAATGCCAACATTACAATATTATATTTCACATACATTTGTTTAAATAATATAGAAATGCCTGTCGGTGTGAGTGGAACAGTTACTCGAATGAAATTTATCCCACTATCACAAAGTGTTAACACCCTTTAAACGTCAATTATCACATTTTTTGTCAATCCCAAGCAGTTTTATCTGTCATATAATCAGACACTTTATAATATGCTTTTTTCATAAGTGCGCCCTTGATAGCGACTTTAAATTTATTCAAGTTAAGTGCTTTAATATTATTTGGGATTTTATTGTAGAAACGTACACAAAGGCCTTTGAAAGAATTATTAATTTTTTTAAGCCTAGTATTTGGTAACGCTAACATATTCTTTTGCCTAGTATTTACTGAATGAATATCACTGTTTTTACAAAACGAATGTATATTTTTATGAACATATACTATATTCTCGTAAATATATTGCGACGCGACGGTCATAATACCAATTTCTTTAAATTTTTCTCTCAAAGAGTCTCTTATTTTAAGGTTATAAATAGCACGAATAGCCCTTTTTTGCAGCACAAAAACAGTCTGAAAGTCGGCAGCATTTCCCCACAGCAAAATGCCATACGACATCACACTATGAAAATAGGCAAAGTATACAAGTCTTGCTGTATCAACATCAGTCAGCTGACGTATTTTCCATACAGCGTAGGCTGCAGAACTAAGTCTCTTCGACAATTTATCAATATGTGGGCCCCACTGAAGCTTTGAATCTAAAGTAATACCAAGAAATACTACGGTATCCACAAGGTCCACATTTTTATGCTTTATGTTAACAGTGGTGTGAACCTCTTTAACATTGGGTAAAACAAATTTTATACATTTAGTTTTCCCTTCATTGAGGCACAAGTTATTCGCATTAAACCAGTAAACTATTCTTGAGATAGAACTATTTACATCGTCATAAATTTGCAATCGTCTTTTAATTTTAAACATAAGTGAAGTATCATCTGCAAATAATACAATCTCATGCCTGTCTTGTACAAAAGCAGGCAAGTCATTTATATATATTAAAAATAGAAAAGGACGACGAGGAGAGATAGGTCTAAAATTATTGGGGTCTGATGTGCTACCAGATTTGTGTAATGGAATAATTTTACTCAGTTTCATTAGATCAGGAAACACACCACAGTCAATGCAATCATTAAAAATACTAGCAAGTATTGGAGCTATTGTTTCTATTACAGATTGGGAAACATCTACAGAGTTGCCCCACAGATCCACGGTTTTCTTTTTATTCAGCGTTTTAAATGACTTTATTAAATCATTTGCACAAATATGGGCAAATTTAAATTTATCATCACAAGTTTTAACATAATCTTTTAGAATAGATTCGGCTACAGTGGGGGAGGAATCCAAAGATTTTGTGATTGAAACTGGAATGTCAGTAAAGAATTTTTCAAATTCTGTAGCTACCTCAATATCTACTGTAACTTTCTTATTTTCAATATTTAAACAAAAATTGTTGTTATTAGTTTTTACTCTTCCGGTTTCATTATTAATAATGTTCCATGTCGTTTTAATTTTGTCACTACTATTTTTTATTTTAGAGCTTAAATAATTGGACTTTGCAAATTTACAAACTTTTTTAAATACTTTGGAATAAGTTTTTACATACAATTTAAATTGATCACTAGTATTTAATGAACGCTCATTGTAAAGTTCATAAAGTTTTATTCTGCTTTTGTGAATACCTGGTGTGGCCCATTCACTAAAAGCTAATCTACCATTGACTGAGATGGTTTTTGGAACAAAGATATTTTTAAATTCACAACAAAATGTGTTAAAGTTTTCATACAATTTATTTGGGTCTTCGTCATAATCAATATACTTTAAATTAATACCAAGATTATTATTGAAACGCTCCAAGCGGCCAGCAGTCTTTGGTACAACAGTGATATTCTTTTTCGCCATAAGCTTACATTTGTAAGGTATAGTAACAAATTGACCAGAGTGGTCAGATTCTAAGTTATTAAAAACATTTTGTGCTAATGGTTCTATGTCAGTATAAATATTATCAATGCATGTGGCAGAAAACTCAGTAATTCGTGTTGGCTCCAGAAATAAGTTTTTAAGATTATATGACTGAAACAAATTTTTAATTCTCATACATAAACTAGAGTTTTCTAATAAGTTAATATTAAAATCTCCACAGACTAATATTTGTTTGCCTTGCTTACAGACTTTATTTAAAACTTCATCCATTATATTTTCAAAGTGGTCATACAATCCCGAAGGAGGCCTGTATACGCTCACTACAATAATCTGGTCCAACTCTACACAGGCAATTTCTATTGTTCGTTCAACTGAGAGGTTCACAATATCTTTACGATCTTTATATTTAAGCTTTTTATTTAATATGATTAATGAGCCACCGCGAATTGCATTTTCTCGACTGAACGAACTACCAACCTGGTGGTTGCTAAAATTAAACATGAACTGGTAGCTTTTAAGCCAATGTTCGGTTATACAAAAAATGTCTACTTTACTACTGTTCATGAATAACTCAACTTCCAGATCTTTGCCCATCATTCCTTGCATGTTCTGGTGCACCAGGTTGATAAAATTTACATGTTTATTATATTCAAATGGGTCTTCCAGTACATTATCTAATAAACAATTTTCATTTTGTTCTTTATTTAACATTATGCAAGAGGATTTCTCTATTGTCTCAATACCTAATTTAAAGAATTACTAACTAATACATCAGTAATATTACTGACAGTCATCCTACTTCTACGTTGCTCAATAGGAGCAATTTTTGTAGCCAAGTTCTTGGCTGAGATATAAAAATAATATGATAGCGATTTTGCTATTCGTCTCTTATAATAATTTGATAGACAATATCTATTATCTTTAGTCAAATACAATCTATTTACATAATTATTAATGTCAATTAAATGAAATTTATTATTATGAAATAAGGTACTTAACTTTAAATTCAATTTATATCTTACACTATTTTCCTCTTGTGACAAGTTGTTGTAATAAGGTAATGTGAACAAAATAATTTTTTGTACATTTAAATTATTTAATTTATTTAAATAATGAGTCAGGACTTTTTTGTTCATATTACCTCTATTTGCAATAAATAACAACAATGTAGTAGACTGGTTAAATTCACATTCAATCACTTTTTTTAGTATGTCACAGTACGAAGCACCAGGCATGCAATAGTTCATTATTGAATGTCCCATGTTTGTTAGAAGTTGGCCCATACCTATGCCAATGTCATCACTAAACATAACAATATTGTCACTTGTGACCACTGAAGTCTGTAGTAATTGTGCATAGTCAGCTGCTGGTGGCTGAGATACCATGTTGAGAGCAGGACACGCATGATCAGGTACAACATTATAAATTATTTGGCTATCCAATGTTAAGCTATCGTTAGTGGAACTTAAGGAGTGTTTGTCCAGTAAGGCCTGATATCTGTCTTCATTAAATTGACAAAGTGTGGCTAGCTCTGTGACTGATTGGATATGCTCCTTAATTTCATTTTGAGCATTGTAATAATTTTTTGTCATGTTTGCTAAAGAATTTTGCAAGTTATTAATGACATTATTTAATTCTTGTATGTCCCTTTCATACATGTTTCTGCTCTCTCTCAATTTTGAGTCAAAAATGTCCAACGAATCTATTAAGCAAGCACGCTGCTTTCGTAATTTAATATTACTTTTAAAAGAGTTATGATTCTTAATTAATTTTTGTTTCTTCTTAATTAATTTATTAATTTTAACATATTTTTTGAGTTTATTTTTACTACTAAAATGGAAAGGTATGGACTTAACTGATGTACCTGAATACTGCTGTGTGAGATTTTGTCCACCAGGAGATTGCATTAGCTCCTCAAAAAGACTATGGGTATGTATAATTTCACTATTTTGCATAGATTGTTCAAGTTTACCGATTTTTCCATTTGCATCACTCAGCTCCCGTTCCAGTTCAGAGATTTTATTCAGTGCTGCCTCATACATACTATTGCACAGAGTAAGGTCATTGATGTGGTCTTGTAACTGGTGCCGCTCCTCTAAGACTTCTTGAAATTTGGCATCAAGCGCTGAGAGCTCACTTTTGAGAGTGGTGTTTCTGTCGATAATCTTTTTTATCTCATCTTCACTGTCATCGCGTTCCTGTAGTAGCCGTTCATGGGAATCCTTTAGGGTTTTTAATTCCAATACAGCCTGTCTGAGCTTTGCCTCAGTGTTTTGTGCAGCAGCTTTACGGGTCAACATTTTGATATTTCAGCAAAGAAAACCTAAAAATGTACAAATACGTTTAAGTTCAAGTATAAACTGTGCAAAGAAATAGGGATGCAAAAAACACAGAGAAATCAAGACTATTGAAAGTTAGAAAAGGAAAAAGAAAAAAAAAATCACAAGAAATAACTAGGACTTTTTAGCAATAGAATCTAGGGTTAGATATAATAATGAAATCAGTTTATACTATGAAACTATGAAAAGTCACTTTTTAGCCTATTTTTAATAATTAGTTAAAATGTAACATATCAGTTCCCAGTTTGTCACAGCCGCTGAGCACTGTATACATAATCACAAATTACATTTGTAAGGTATAGTAAGTCACCGTTATCCTATTTGTATTAGAATTATTAAGAAAAAAAAAACTTCATGAATAAACTATCTAAATCAAAGTATGATTGAAAATTATAATGGTTACCCAAAAATATAAATTATAATATATTATATGTACTATATTGTTATACTAATAAAGTTTTCAGCAGAAAAATATCTGTGCAGTGTGTAGAGGGTGCTATGTCTGAGGCTGTAGGCGTTGACAAGTCTCAACTTTAACTTCCACTTTATGTCAAGTTAAGAGAGACACAACTTAGCCCAAGTGTGATACTGGACGTGTCTCACTTTACGTGAGAATTATTGAGTTAATTTACTAAGTACTTAATAAAATTTGTTTGTAAATGTAGGTATAAAAACATTTGACCAATGTCACTATATGTCTGAACTAAAGCTGAACCCTACTTTCACTGTATGTAAAGTGAAACAATCAACGTGTAACAGAAAATTGAATGTTCTAAGGTAAAACTGGATAAATCTCAATAGCTTTTAATAAGTGTGCTGCCTATGTTGGAGAGTAAGATAGGTACCTATGTTCTAAGATTTGCCTAAATGAGGACTGAATGTGTAATAATAAATACAATACTCCCCCGGTTTATGTATGAGTAGGTAATCCGTCAATCACCAAAACTGCCGTCACTGATTAGCTTGAAGAATTTCTTGCTAGCTCTGTACCACGGATACTTTCCACGAGTTTTTCCAAGTATTTCCAAGTATTTTTCCAAGTTTTTCCAAGTATTTCCTCTTGATAATCAAACGGCTTGGAATTAAAATTTTAGCCTTTTGCCGTGATCTTCGAAAATATTCGTTGGCTCGTTCAAATCCGTGACAGTAGGTGTTAACGTCGTCATAAATTTGTCGTGATAAACATAAAATAGCACCGCGAATCGCTTCACAAACAATACAACCGCGTTTCAACACAATACTAATTCTAAAAATGCATTAATTTACAGCAATTTGTCGAAAATACAATAAATTAACTTAAAATTATTACGAAGCTAACAAAAGACGTCTAGTCACGACCGGGGCTGCGGTCCGAATCTTTACTATTGGTAAATGAATGGAGCGGGGCGTGGTCTGACGCGATTGTCATCGTGCAGTGTGCAAGCGACTTTCGACGTAGAACTGGTAAGGTGCCAGTTTCCTCGATAGTACATTTATCTGACGCTCCTACGGTGAAGGAAAACATCGTGTGATGAAACCTGCATACACCTGCGAAGTAATTCGAAGGTGTATGCGAAGTCAACCAATCCGCACTGGGCCAACGTGGTTTGACTAAGGCCTAATCGCCATAACTAGTTAGAGTAGGCTCGTGCCCCTCGGTGGGGACGTATGTGAACTGTGATGATGAGGTTTATTATTTTTACACGTGTTAGTGATAAGAACGAGATCTGTTCCTGGGGGAAAAGATTCCGAAAACACATTTCATGTTTATTATATTTTTCAAAAATTATTAATACTTTGTTATTAAAATTATTGAGGTAGTCAAAACATCACCTCAATCCAAATGCCCAAACTATTCCTTAAAGTTTTAAAAGCTTCGTATTTTAAATAAAGGGGGGTTTGAGGGTAAGTGAATAATAAAAAATAGTTTTTTTTTACATGATTGAGATTACTTATGCAGGGTTACTTTTTATCATTCTGTATAATTTAAGGGACGCTTTAGGACACGGTAGTAGAATGATTTAATCATTTATAGCAAAAATAACTCACCTATTCAAACTTATATTATTTTTTTAAAATATCCAAAAAATACTGCACTACTGTGCAGTATTTTTTTTTTTGTTTTTTTTTTTCATTTATATTTATATACAATAATGGATGTGTCCTGAAGCGTTCCCTAAATTATACGGGGTGATAAAAAAGTATAGCTGTACCAACTAATATCATACCAACTAATTCCGATTTGTTAACTGCTCACACCCGAGTGTCCGCTTTGCTTTTTTTATTTTACTGCTCAATATTTATTTAATTACCCATTTCATTATTTTTATAAGATTCTTGTTTACTATTAAGTTAATGAATATGCATTTTGTAATTTAAAACTTACCAAAACTACAATACACAACTACCCCATTCAAATCAGTGCCAAAATAACTTGTTTACTATGCAAAGTTTGAATTGAACGCATACATTTCGTTGTTGGCAGGTGAATCACGCGAACGTCCAGACGATTTCAACGGCGATGGGCCCCGCGCTCGGCACGTCCCACAACCTCATCACCTACTTGATCACCAAAGTCGACAAGCTCTTCCCAAACACACAATTGACCAAGTAAGTTAGCTGCAAATTTACATTGAACTCTAGCAGATCCCAGATCCGCCTAATGCTAGGTACTCTCACCGGACACTTTGGCACTAGGGCACAGAAGATATAATAGTACTCCGTACAGAGCGGCCACTCACCTCCCCGCACTCATTTCAAATACCGCACCCCACCCCGCACTTCGCTGTAGACATCACTGACACATAAACAAGGGCGCACGCGATCGCTCGGGCATGGCGAAAATTCACGTTCACCGAGTAGACGCGAGCGCCAGCCGATAACAGAGATAGCGCTTAGGGGGGTAAAAGAGAAGGCAGTCGCTTCACTTCTCGCGTCATTTCGAATGATAACCACGCACTCAGCCCTACTAGATTCCACGCACACATTTGCGCGTGTACAAACGTCATTTGCTTAAGTAGTAGTAATAGGTAATTGATTTGCGAACGTTGTATGGAGTGCTCGGGGTGTGACTAGGGTCATGCTAACCGGGATGGGACTTGCCAGTTCCAAAATCTGTGGGGCCTGCAAGGATAAATATGAAAGCATGGAACATTTGCTGTGCCATTGCGATGCTCTAGCTAGCCTGCAGGAGGCTAATGCTGACGGGGATTGGTTATTCAAAACCGGAAGATTACAGGGACTAACGCCTGGGGAAGCACAATAGATCCAGAGTGTAGGGATGCCACGATATATCGGAAAAGCAATAAATATCGATATATCGACTCGTAAATATATCGATATTTATCGATATCGACAATACGCCGATATCGATATATCAGTATCGAAAAAAAACTCGATGTTATGACGAAATATCAAAAACCCAAAATTAAATTAAATATCCACAAAACCGTAAAAAATGCTGTTACTGCCAACACTGAAGTCTAAAAAATAATTTTGTTCTCGACTCTTAATCTATTGTTGTAATCTGTTGTGAGTAGAGTGTGTGTCAAAGAGATACACTGTTGAGTCAAGAGTGTACAGCGAATGGTCATCCATCATGTTGACTTTACTAAGGAAATTTTCGAATTTCCCTCTAAAACTATAGTAAACCAGAATAATGCCCATTGTGTAGAGGGGTTATAAAACTACATTGAATTTCATTTCATTTTTTTAAGCTTTTAAAAAAGGAAAAATATCGATAAAATATCAATATATCGATAATTAGTATCGGCTTAATTCGATATCGATATATCAATATTTTTAAAAACTTTGCATCCCTACCAGAGTGGGTCGAAGTGCGAAGGCTTCCTACTTGGGCCATCCCACTTCTGAGATAAGATAAGTTGGCTGAAAGGCTCCGTTTACATATCAGTTATTATCTTAAAGTCCATTCTTGGGCACCGTTTCGACACTGTGAACTGTTACTTGGAATTTTTGCTATTAGACAAAATTTTGTCTTCTGCCCTGCTTAGAACCTGAAATAACTTGTAGAATCGATTCCATTTATAAAAAAATATGGGTCAAATGTTATCCGATTTTATTTTACGCCCGTTACGAGATACGCCCTTTTTAAATCTGTCGTCTTTATCTCTTTTCGGCGACGCGACGGCTAAGCGGCAACATCAAGCGGCAGATCAGCAACAAAACAAAAAAAAAGGAAATATCTTGGCAAATAATGTAACTTGCATAATAAAAATAGTCAAGGTGTCAAAACTTTTGCGCTATCAGCTATTTTATTAATACATGGTATGAATATCATTTATTCACTGACTTTTTCATTATTACATCAATCCAATTACAAAGCTTTTAATGGAAAATCACTGCTATTGGGAGTTATTCATATAGATGTTGGTATTGAGGCTTCTGGCTACCCATAGACAGTATTTTTGGATGTTGCTCTCTGCACCAACCAAAGGTCGAATGGTAGAAAATGCCTCAGGCATTAAGTCCGCCGTTGTACACAATGTACATAACGCATTAATAAATAAATAAATAGACAGTATTTTTGGAAGTTCGTCCCCTAAATATCATCCTTTATCTTTAGAGGGATTCCCAAATAATTTTGGGCAAGAGACCCCTTTTCCAAAATAAACTGACACCTCAGACGTCCATAGCCAAATTACTTTCTATCTCTAGTTTTTATCCTATTGATACAAAATACTTACTAATTTAAGTTTTATTGTCAGTTTTCATTTATGTCGACCCCTGGGAAACCGATTTTAACCCCAAGGGGCTCGATTTCGACCTCTTTGGGAATCTGATCAATATTATATAGCAGAATAAAAAAAATATTGGGCAATTTTCGAAGTAAATATGCGATATCCCGACAAGAGCGGGAGAAAACTTCCAGAACATATAGTGCATTTATCACTAACTGCACGTGTGCAGATACGTCGGGCCGCTGCCATCGCTGGATTCGCGGTTTCCCACGGGTGTGGAGGAGATGCGCTCCGAATTGCGGAAGCAGGAGTCACTTCTGAGTCAACTGCACGCTCAGATGCACGCCGGCTTCTCCACTCCGGCCGCGGACCACCAGCTGTGGGAGGCGCAGCGGTCCGTCACACAGCTCAAGGTATATACACCATAGATATAAGAAAGAAAGAATACACCATTTTGTCGCCATTATACACGGTTATTTTTTTATCACCCTGAAAATTTTAGGGACGCTTCAGGACACATCCATTATCTTCTTATACAGGGTGTCCCAAAAAATAGTGTCAAGCGTAAGTCCAGAGTTAGAGCACCTCTTGGAGTACCCGAATCACCCCCATGTATGTTCCGCGATTATTCGTAGTTTTCGAGTAATAATTTTTTTTCTGACTTTTTGAAAATTTTGATCCAAAGAACTTAAAAATTTTAAATAAAAAAAGTAGAACATATTTTAATGTTTTTCTTTTTGCCACTGAATCATCTTTAGTGCTTCTTTTATGTCTAAAATAATCAGCTTCGTAACTTTAGTGGAAATTTAGAAAACAGTAGTGTAAAGTCAAAATTTGAATGTTAGTGAATAATTACTTAAAAATTCATCTTTAAATTAAAAATCTAAACAGGCGAATTCATGGTTTCTAAGTATGTGTAAAAACTTCTCTAGACTCTCTGCTTTCATAATCATTTAAAAAAAGAAGTACTTAATAGGGCTACTTTGGCTTAAATCGGCCATCAAAGACAGCGAGGTGAAAATTTCATAAAATTTACCAAATTCCTATCAGATGATAAAAAAAATATCTGGTCTTTTTCTAATTTCTAAGGTTCAGATTAATTACAATTTAGCAAAAATTAACTACATGAAACCCATATTTAAATATTTTTCTCGCGGATCACATCGGTTGTAGTGTTGGATGTAACGCAGTACTTACCTGCTAAAAAATTGCCCGAGTGAGAGGATATGAAAGAGACCGCATTATTGCTATCTCTCTCACTCTCATTGGCGAAATGGATAACTGTAACTGAGGAATGCTATTCTTTGTGACAAGGGGATGAGGCGGGGGGTGTAGTCCAAGCGCCTATTGTGTTCTGGCGCCAGTCATTTGCCTGCTTTTGTTTGCGCCTTACGTACGATACGCTCATTTGTGATTATTTGACGAACTTTGCTTTCTTTACGGACCTTGAGTGCGATTACGATTTGGTTTTGTGTGAATACGGGATTTTGACAAATTTGGCATTCTTAACGGACTTTTCAAGCTCTTCATTTTGTGATGTCTTTTTCATCGCAAGAATATGCTCTTATGCATTACTTTTATGGATATGCAAGAGGAAATGCTTCTGAAGCAGCCAGGTTGTTCCGGCAGCAAGTACAAAATGGAGGTGGACCTCAGCCTGAAACTTGGCCTGATCATTGCATGATTTTAAGAGTACATAACTCTTACATGGAAGGACGCCTACCAGGTAGAAGATCGGGGCGCCCATCTGAAATGAGTGACCCAGATACTGTCCAATCAGAGGTCGAAGAAGTGGTGAGAGATCCATCAGTTAGTGTAAGAACAATAGAACGTCGAATCGGAATTCCGAAATCACAAGCACATCGAATACTTCATCAAGAGCGTTTTCACCCATATCACATCCAGAAAGTTCAGCAGCTCAAGCCCGCAGACTACCCGAGAAGGGTGGCATTTTGTCAGGAAATGTTACGGAGACAAGCTGAAAACGAAAATTTCTTTAAAAATATTCTATGGACTGATGAATCACATTTTAAGCGATGTGGGGTGTTTAATGCGCATAACTACCATTCGTGGAGTATTGAAAATCCACACCTCACAAGGGAATCTAATTTCCAAGAACAATTTAGTATCAATTTGTGGTCAGGCATCCTAAACGGACAGCTGATTGGTCCGTTCGAACTACCGGACCGACTGAACAGCGAGGCCTACTTGCAATTTCTACGACGTGATCTCGGCGTCTTATTAGATGTAGACCTATTAACGCGGAGAAATATGATTTTTCAAAACGACGGCGCTCCATGCCATTTTGCTAGAAATGTTAGACAACATTTGTCTGAAACATTTCCAGGCAGATGGATCGGTCGTGGAGGGCCCATTGCGTGGCCGCCACGGTCCCCCGACTTGAACCCCATAGATTTTTTCGTCTGGGGATACTACAAGGAATTAGTATACGCCAAGGACATTACAAACATCACAGTGTTAAGAACAAAATTAAGACAAGCGGAAGAAACAATAAAAAACAACAGAATTGCATTTATAAATTTGAAAGAAAACTTTTTAGACGATGTAGAATATGTATTGAGCACGAAGGTCGTCATTTTGAAAACTTTCTTTAAGCGATCGAATAATAAATACTTTGAAAATAATGTTTTGTTTCATTTATTAAGTTATAATAAACCTTCAAAGGTTATTAAAGATGGCAGCAGGAACAGTTATTTTTGACCTTCAAATACTAAATTTTTAGCTTTTCTACAATCATTTTTGGTTTATTAATAAATAATTGGAATTTAAAAATAAAATTATTCAGAAGTCGAGTTTTATGAAATTTTCACCTTGCTGTCTTTGATGGCCGATTCAAGCCAAAGTAGCCCTATTAAGTACTTTTTTTTTAAATTATTATGAAAGCAGAGAGTCTAGAGAAGTTTTTACACATACTTAGAAACCATGAATTCGCCTGTTTAGATTTTTAATTTAAAGATGAATTTTTAAGTAATTATTCACTAACATTCAAATTTTGACTTTACACTACTGTTTTCTAAATTTCCACTAAAGTTACGAAGCTGATTATTTTAGACATAAAAGAAGCACTAAAGATAATTCAGTGGCATAAAGAAAAACATTAAAATATGTTCAACTTTTTTTTATTAAAAAAATTTAAGTTCTTTAGATCGAAATTTTCAAAAAGTCAGAAAAAAAATTATTACTCTAAAACTACGAATAATCGCGGAACATACATGGGGGTGATTCGGGTACTCCAAAAGATGCTTTAACTCTGGACTTTCGCTTGACACTATTTTTTGGGACACCCTGTATATAAAAATGAAACGCTGTGTATTTGTCTCGCAAAAACTCTGAAACGGCTCGACAGATTCTTACGAAATTTTCTGTGTGTGTTTGAATAGGTCCAAGGAAGGTTTATACTTACCCACTAGTTATAAACTAGTGAGCCCGGCAGACGTTGTCCTGGCCGATTACAGCGCCACCTACCGAGTCCAATTAAATTACGTATAATTTTTACCGGAGGGGGGAATACCCCCCTGCAACTCCCACTCCGCGGAGATGTATAGTTTTCGAGATATAGGCCACTGAAGTTTGAGTTTATGTTTGCAGAAAAGGTACCTTGGTTCATGTTCAAACCTACGCTCGCTCCTCGCTACCTATTTTTGACCCGCCTATAGTTTCTACATATAAAATCTAGAGGCGTTTCCGGCAAGAAATTCTTTCACGGAATCATTCAGGTGGGCTCCCTTAACATCCATACCATCACAGTTTATTTCTAGCGAGGATACCGATTTCTAAATCCAATGTGCTTCCGCCACCCGCGCTAATAAGCTCCGCCCAACTAACGAACATTTACCTCTCTTTTCAATGAATTTGAGTTCGGGTGTCACCGCTCTCTATGATCTGCCGAACTATTTATCGAACCGCTCATTCCATCGTTTTTACCGCTCATTCAGTTATTGGACTGCTCAATTATTTTTAGAATTGACATTGTATGATAAAATAATTGATTTTTTATTACTGTCCATGTTTTACTGTCGCAATAATTAATCAACCGCCATTAAATGAAATAACTGCTCAATATGTTTTTCAACTGATTATAATAACATCTCGAATATTTAAATAACAGCTCAAAAAATTAGTTCCCTTTAAAAAATCTCTAAAAATGCTGCTCTCATCGAGTGTAGCATTTTTTGTATTTTTTAAAAAAATAATATAAAATTAAGTGAGTTATTTTTTTTATTTATATTTAAATCATTCTAATACCATATCGTGAAGCGTCCCTTAAATTTTCCAGGGTGATAAAAATTAACCGTGTATACATATATATTTTTTTATAAATTTGTGACTGCATTTTCTTTAAGGATGCTAAATGAGTTGTAAAATGAATAGTTAAAGATAAAATTTCGATTCGGGCGGGATTTAAAACCGCGTCTTCGACATAATAATTATGTTGACACCTTGACCGAGCTCAACCGCCTTGACGGAATTTTAACTTATAGTTTTTGTATCTTGGCCTTCACCTCGTCATGGAGAACGATGTGAAGACACAAGATACCTCTAATTGTTCAAAACACCATTTGTGTGCGAAATGAGCGAATCATGGCTGTACTTACTTTTCTCAAATTATAACACATGAATGTTTATGAATAAATAAGTAAATAATATTGTTCACATTTTTATATGGTGATATTTTTTATTCGAAAAAAAGCTAAACAAGCTTACAAACCACCAGATGAAAGCAAATCGTAAGTGGTCACCTAGCTTATTGTCGACCCTAAACTTCACGATTTCTTACAGAAAGCTGTAAAGGTATAGATTTTGAACTGAGACCCTGTGTTTAAACCTCGTATATAACTAACAGAAGTTTCTATTTTGCAGAGGAAGTTGAGAACGGTGCAGAAATCTGTTGAACCCAACTCACTGCCGCCTCAGCCGTCAGTGGAGGATAAAAACGAAGAAGAACCGTTTAGAAGACACTCTCAGCCAGAAGCGAGCGCTTCACAAGCGGACGCCGAACCAGCTGTCGTCACGCCGCAGACAGATGCATTCCATGACAAATTCCAAGATATCGACTCACCATTAGAAACTCCTTTCGAACCAACATTCGAAGCTGAATTCGAAGATAACTTTGACTTTAAACCGACAGAAACGAAAGAAGTGACAGTCACAGATACAGTTGTCGAACCTCCGAAGGAAAAACCCAAATTCACAGAGGAGGAATTGCAAGTATTAAGACTGGAGCTAGAAAACGCAGAGTACCTTCAGCTCAAGTCCTTGTTGCAAGCGAAAATAAACTCTGAACAGTTTGAAATTGTAAAACTTAGGAGTCACGTTGCCCTTAAGAACAAACAGGAAGCGGGACAGAACTGTAAAGATAATAAAGAAATGAATACTCCAGAAGAGCATGAGTTGAAGCAAAGACTGATGAAGGAGAACGCGATGCTAGAACAGAAGAGAATGAACCTAGTTAACCAAATTTTCCAAGAGAGAGTGGCTTGTATCCAGCTTAAGATAGAGTTAGCGATGAAGGAAATATTAGCGAAGTAATTATGTTGGTAACATATTTATTCATTTATAGGTGTAATTATAAATTATAGACTAATCATCATCGTGATCATTCTCAAATATTTTATGTAGCTTTAAGGATACATCTCAAATTATGTTTAATTATATATGTACTCAGACCTTATTAAATTATAGTCGGAATAAAATGTGTTGTCTTAATTCCGTTTACTTCTCGTTATCCTGTTGCAATGTTCTAATGTATCCAATGACTTTGTAATAGGCTATGAATGAAAAAAAAAATATTGCTCATTCATATAATAAACAGAAAAAAATCGGGTTTCCAATAACTATAAAACCAACCAAGATATAAGGTATTAAAGATTTTTCTCCATCTCTTTCTAGCAAAACGGCAATTTACATGGAGTTTATATGGCCGTATTCAACAATGACGTCACGGTTGATATCGGATCTCTCTGTCTAATCGCTTCCAGATTAACATGCTTAAAATGCTTGTATCTAATGTATTTCTAAGCCGATTTTAATTCTAATTTCACACGATTGTATTTTAATATTTAATGACGAGACGTGAAAATTAGAATTCAGTCACCATCCCAATTGTATCTAACGTTATTAAGTACAGTATATTTACTATTTGATCAAAGATGCTATTCGGCATCGTAAAAGAATTCGCCGAGTCGAAAAGATCTAAACTAAATATTACATTACATTAAATGAGGTCAATGGTTAGGACGGAATTATCTTATGAGTGAATCATGGAAAAATCGGCATCCGCGAGCAGCTGTGAATCTAGAACACACATTCTTTTGTTTCAGTCCCAGAATTCGCTAGTTATGTGTCTAGTGATAAATATATCACGTACAAAAACACATTGATAGCAGCCTGTCATTAATTTGTTAGCTCAAATTGACACTAGTGTCTACAGAACTATATTAAAACAAAATGTATGTACATTTATCGATATTATTACGTATACGTACCTAATTCGATTAATGATACAATACAATCGGAATGTTATCATATTCGAGAATCTTTAGAACATCACTAACTTATCAGTGGCCGAGCTGTCAAAAAATCATTAATAAAATGGACATAGTATAAAAGTAGTTATATTTATTTATTGCATTGGTTCTTACAAAAATCAAATTTCCTAGTTATGCGAATTACAATGCGACACAAATATAAACCCCTACTTATAAACAAAGTTGCATAAGGTCTGCAAACGCTCAGGGCATTCGTCTGTTATGAATGGCGCATCAATCCGCAGCAAAAGGAACAATGGTCATTTCTATTTCCAAAAAAAGCGAAAAATAGAGAGATTAATTTCTGGATAAATGTGATCCTAATAAAATATGTAACCTTGAACGCATTAATGTAATTTCTTCCGCCATTTTACTACTCCGAGAGCCAGAATGCATCTGTAATTTGACAGTGCAAGCGTTCGACGTAATGACGTCATCGATGACGTCAGGTTGGACGCTGTCAGCACGCTCACCGTGATTCGAAACAACTTTTAGCGCTCTGACTTTGATAACATCATCATTCGGAACGCATCCGTACAGCCAGTTACGGTCCGAAATGCGTATCTTATCAATAATATTAAAACCAGAATATCTCTTTAACCTGGGATATAAAAAATAAAATAATTATTTCAACATGTTTTTTTAACCAGTACAATAAGTTTAACTAGTTTTTATAATATCTAAGTTTTGATTTTTTTGGGTGAAAATCGCTCTAAGAAAGTCACCATTGTTTGGGTGGGTTCCTCTTGGTTACACCACATGTTACACAGGTGTAACCGCGAGGTAAACCCTATTCCTTATGGTTACGCCACGATAGAGATCAACTGTCGATTATCGATAAGGGACTAGTATAATTTTCATGCAATAAGAAAACATATTTTTTCGGGTACGATATGTCCCTCTGTCCAAATAAATCTATCGCGATGCCATTCTCATTTCGGAAGACAGTCCCTGTAGCACGTTCACCAAAACACGATATGATAAAGCGATTTATCGCGGTGAACTGTCAAAATACGACGAAATCCTATTGTATTTTGACTGTTCACCGTGATAAACCGCTTTATCATATCGTGTTTTGGTGGACGTGCTAGGGGGGCTGGTGTTACAACAAGAACGCCCTTATCCCATTAAATATGAACCTAGATTAATGAAAGAGGTCAATGCGACGGGATCGTAATTTTGGATGACAGCTATCTCGCAAATTCATTTATTTATTATTTAAGGAAATCCAACAGCTTAAGTAGGAATTATTACACAGTATGAATTATAAATAACAACGGACAGACCTCACAATTTGTAACAAAATAAAATTGAGTAAGAGCATTCAAGTAGGTAGTAATATCTAAATCGACAATCGTACATACGACCAAGTAATATTGAATTTGATAATAAAAATTGCTATGCTAATTAACAGCTAATAACAAATCAGGTAAAATTATTAATATCTGCTACCACTTGATGAACTAAGAATTCGTCGCGCTGCTGTTGGACTACTATTAAATAATGCTCGCAAACTAGGTACTAGACCTAGACTAATGGTGACCTTGTCAAGTTGATAGATCTCGGTGAGATCTTCAATTAAGATGACAGGTTAAACATGTTTTAGTGGTTACATCAGTGTAAAGTATTGTGTAACCACGAGAAACACATCAAAATTTGCTGTCATCTCTGTGGAGTCGTGGTCACATCCCTCTGCAGCTTTTATCAGATTCTCGGACTGAATTAGATTCTATAGCGGAGCTATACCACAGAAGACCTTACATGGATTCTTGGGAGGGCAGAGGTATGAGACCAGAGGTGCGTTCAGAACCTACGCTCAAGTGCACTCGGAGTCGTGCCGGCAACAACCGGGCCGTTCAAAACATCAGGAGTAAGAGTAGAGCATTATTAAACGGGGCTACCGGCACAAGTTTATTACATAATAAATTTGTGGTCCATGGGACTACTGGGACGAGATATTGGTAGTAGTCCCGTAATGGGACAACCCAACGGGACTAGTGGAATGGCCCCGCCCTTTCCGTGTACCCAATGCTTATATCAAGGAGTAATGTTGGCAACTGGCTTGAGCGTGGTGAAAACGCCCTGATGGATACTTTACTATGTAAAATGGGCCCAACGGGTGAAGCGGATTATTTTTTTTAATAGGATATAAAAAATTTTAGAAAGATATGTATTTTTTCTTTTTTTCTATATTTAATCAAAATCTTTCGACTCTATATTAATTTTAAATGTCGCCTGACGTCATACATTTTTTTTACATGCGACGGAAACTCTTGGCCTTCATCTCACCTGATGGTAAGTGACGATAAGGCCGAAGGTGGAAGCGAGCTTCACCTGGACTTCTCAACAACTGAGGAGTTGGCTATCTTACCTCTAAACTGTCGGAACACAACAATGCTATAAACCATAAACATTGTTATTATGGCGACCTCTTGCGACTTAAATTCTTAATTAAATCACTTCGTTGTCCGTCCGTCTGTCTGTCAAGACCCTTTTTCTCAGGAACGCGTGGAGGTTTCAAGCTGAAATTTATATCAAATACTCAGGTCTACTGAATCTTGGAGCTGTGAAAAAATCAAACTTCTAAGCCAACGCAATCAAAGATACAGCCGTTTATGCCGCAAATGTTCGACACTCGCAAGGGAATCAAAGCCTACAGGGTACTTCCCGTGAAATCAGAATCTTGAAATTTGGTACGAAGTAACGTCTTATAGCACAGATAAAGGAAAAAATGCGAAAAGCGTAAATTTTCACTTTTATACCTACAGGTTTGTACGGAACCCTCGGTGCGCGAGTCCGACTCGCACATATTTTTCAGGGAAACACGGAACCCTTATAGGATCACTTCATTGTCCGTCTGTCTGATACCTAAGACCTTTTTCTCGGGAAAGCGTAGAGATCAAGTTGAAATATATGTATAACAAATATATAGTTTATGTCGCATATTTTGCGATTTCACAAGAGAATCAAAACCTATGTGTTGTTTCCGTTGACCTAGAATCATAAAATTTGGCAAGAAGCAAGGCTTAATAAACACACGTTCTGAAAATCGTTAATATGTATGTATACATACATTAGTTAAGAACTTATGTATTTGGATAAGTTTGTACGGAACCCTCGATGCGCGAGTGCAACACGCACTTGGCCGGTTTTATTATCATTTAATTGACAGACTAAATTAGATTAACATTTTTTCATATTAGGGCCGCACCCCTATTGTAAAACAGATAACGTTATATCGTTAAGACTTGCGGTAATGGAAGATTTTTACGAGATTTTGATGCAGAAACAATGTTTTATAATCAGTTATTAAAAATAATTAGCCCCTTGCATTCTTGTAAGCTTTCTGCTCACAATAATGCAAAGGGCTGATGACTAAACAAAATTATAAAAAAATAAAAACCGACTTCAAAAAAGTTAAAAATAATATAAGAATAGGCACAGACAACATCACACTTTATATATCGGAATCGATGCCAAACGATGATCCCCTAGAAAATCTTAAAATTTGTCACCGACTTCAATATAGAAGTGTGATGTTGTCTGTGCTGTGCCTATTCTTATATTATTTTTAACTTTTTTGAAGTCGGTTTTTATTTTTTGTAAAATATTTTTTTTATTTGTAACTTTTTTTTAAGTCGGTTAAAATTCCCTATCTCAAACACTACTGAACCAATTTTTAAGAAATTTGCAGTATTCCCTAAGTTGAACAATACCTAATACACCAAAACAAAGGATTACATAAATCGGACTTGTAGTTCCGGAGATATGCGAACACAAACATAAAAACATACATACATACACTTTTGAAATTTGGCACATTTGTTCAGACGCCGAAATAGACTAACATCTACGAAAACTGAGCAGTTCTGGAAATATTATTTATATACGGGTCGAATTGATAATTTTGAAGTCGGTTAAAAAAAGCTTGTAAAAAGATTGCAAATCACCGCGGTCAACATCTCAAATGTGAGTACCTAGGTAACTTAAATTATATAACGGTGAATAATAAAAACACTTATTTAGATTACCCTGACGGCAGCACAAAAACGCACTATGAAAGACGTAGGAAAGATGAAGAGGAAAAAACCTTGAATGGAGTAACAGAGATAGCAAAGGCTATAACGCTTACTTGAGATATACTGAAATAGATAGCAAAGGGAACGCTATAACGCTTACTTGAGATATACTGAAATTCGTAATATACTTATTTGTTTCCTCTTACTTTACACAAATCAGACACAGTCTGCGAACTATTGCCAATCCGTTCAACTTATTATGTCAGGAATCAGCAATATGCCTAATACGTTTATTGAAAATCTCAACAATATGACAAAATATTACCAATACAGCAAAAAATGTTACACCCATAACGCTATCTAAAAGCAAGGTATTATTTTTATCGATCGTGCAGGTAATTACGATTACACGTCTACTAAACGATTAAAATGATTATGCAACATAAAATATGGTAAATTATAATAATATCATAATTACGATATTTTACTGTTGCGTTATTCCTAAAAAAGGAAAAAGATGCGCTACTTTATTTATTTATATATTGCATTACAAGTGTGAGATGAAGTTACACATTGTACCTTGTTAAGGCGTTGCAATTAAATATGAATAGAGAAGGGCAGACATTTAGTTTTACTAACTAGGAATTATTTAATTACATTATTATGAAGACGTGATATTGTAAAGTGCCTAATTACATGGAAAATAAACAAATGGAATAAATTTTAATAAATTAAACAAGCGTCAATAAATAATATTAATATGAATGAATTAAACGAAATGTCAATAGATTAATTGGAATGCCAAAGAATAAAATGAAATGTCAATGTATTAAAATCAAATTAAATTAAATTGTATTAAATTAATTAAACTAGATTAAATCTAATTAAGTCGTTCATAAAATATATAAGTCAATCGAATTATTAGATTTATTTCGAAATTTCTTTCGAACGCTTATACATACACTAGCTGCCGTATGCAACTTTATTTGCATTATAACTAACATTTCCCGTCAGATTTTCCCGTAGCAAAATTACCCTATGTCCCTCCCCTGGTTTCGAACTATCCCTATACCAACTTTCATCAAAATCGGTTCAGTAGTTTCGAAGCCAATACAAACAATCAAATCTTTCCTGTTTATAATATTAGTATAGATTTACAGGGGAAAAATGAACAGCGTATAGGTAGGCATTGCAGGCCCGTTGGTTGTTGTACCGTGGTTGTACCTACTTATTCCATGCCGGTCAAGCGAACCTACCAACTGAAAACTGATATTTTACTTCTCCACAGCTCAACTAATGAGTTAGAAAAGAAATTAAGTTTTATTTCAAATATTGGACTAAGAAACAAATTAGTACCTAAATTATGATGATTTGGACACGATAACTTCTCCAATACTTTTAATTTAAATGAATTATCAACGTGCTAGAAATATTAAGCTCTTTGTAAACTTAATATCATTTAGCAAGTATATCCGTATAACTTCAATGCCGTATTATATCACTTATCTTCGGCATTATAACACTTGGCCTTTGTCATATAAGGCATTATCCACGGCAACTACTTTGAAAGGATCCAGACAGTTGGTCATTTATTTATATTGGACATCACTTCACGGCCGAGTGTTAACTCCAACGTGAATCGTCAGACAATGATCTCACCGAGTTCCGTAACCTATTTGGGATCATCGCTGTTAGAACTTTCGGTAACGTGTAGCGTGTAGGCGAATAGTGTTTGACAGTGTTTGTCGTTTACAATGTTTTAGTCTGAGGCAATTCTAAGGATAGCTGCAACTTTTTGAAGCACCTATATTGTCACGAAGGGATTTAATTAAATATTATTTAAAACAGTATACAAAAGCTATTTGGTGGCGACTCGTAAATGGCAGTTTTGCATGAATTTGTTAAATCTTGTAGGTCCTTTGCGACGATTAGGTACCGATTCGAACACAGGATTTCTCAAAAAATGGTTATCATCTGCTCTTCTCTAAAGGATGGACTTCCTACAAACCGGTTTTATTCAAACTTAAATTTTATAAATATTTTCAAACGCCGAAATCTGTAATTTAAATGACTATCTATCAATACCTACTGTTATTCTGAAACTGTCACTGTACTCATACACATATACCAAATTAAACAAATAATGATGTGTTAATGAGTCATTAAAAGGGCAAGGTCATATCAGAGAAATTAGCACGTACTTATTTAAACGACATATTTAACTTAGAAAAACAATTTCTAAGAAAGTGATTAGCCAATCCGTGCTTAGCTAAAGCGAGCCGTATTTGGGACGTTTGTTTTAATATTCATTACATAATGAGTCGGCAGCCGATCCGCGCGCCGCTTTCACTCGCTCCGCGGCAATTACCAACGCGATTGTTCGCTCGCTAGTATTTACTCAAATGTTTCAACTGTTCAAAGATAAAGAACTCAGCCAAAGCGCGCTACGCGACGGCCGTATCTTATCACATCCACTCTATTGATCACCTACCATATATCGCGACCGGCCCACCTTTTACGGACGACCGAGCCACCTTTATCGTACAACTTGCAGACGTGGGCTCTTTACACCCGCGATGCCAACGGTGAAGTCATATAATATGTGTTGTGCAAAATACAGGAAAACGTATCAATTATAAAGTTCTGCGGTTTGTAATCGGACGGAAATGGGCACAAAATCGCCTACGACTAGTGTGAAATCGCGAGAAATAATCGGTGTGGACGTGTTCACGCAGAGGCGAGAGGTGTTCGACAAACACGACACAGTGTTCCTGCCGCTGCCGTCTCCTACCACGATGGTGCCCGTTTACAAGGACTGTGACCCGATCGTCACCTCCAACCACGGCAAGACGACCACCAACTTCAAGCGGAACACGACCGGAACCTCTAGCTTTCGTGAATCCAAGACGGACACTAATAATTACGACTTCAGGCCACGAAAATACTCCGACAACTTTACTTCGGAGTTGAATCAAAGTGACGATGTCGACTACAGATATAGTGCAATGGACCGGCACAGGAGGCTATCGAAAATGCGCAGGGATTTTATGGCGTCCAATATTCACGAGCCAGACCACCAGCAGTTTATCCGAGCTGGCACGAGAGCGTCTCTGCCGACCGGCAGAACTTCGACTACAAGGTACAAATTTGAAAGCCCCAATTTATACAAATTTCCATTCGCTGAGCCATATACGTCTCCGTTGCCGGTACGTCGTGTTGCGATAAATTTAAACGAGACGGAAACCGATGGAAAGGAAAGCAAAGACCCTGATGCAAGGCCTAGATATCAAAGCTTGCCTAACAACGAAACGCCAACGAAAACTGACCATCAGAAACTGTTGGAAGAGCTCGTAAAAAGATATTCGCCACAACGCCTGCCGGTTGACTGGAAATTGCCGCCGAGCAAACCTAGGGTGGTAGCATCCGTTCCGAAATCCACTTCAAGTACAACGGAAACCGTTAATGTTGAAAACGGTGAAAATAATAAACAACATGATGACGATGTATTTGAACAAAAAGAAACCAGTATTAAAGAGAATGAAAAAGAGTCTATTGTTAAAAATTATGTAGTGCAAAATGGTTCTGAGATCGTAGTTGGGGAAGTCGAAACAGATGTTGTTAAAAAAGGATGCGAATCAGTGTCCTTGTCGGAAGAAGAGAAGAACGATCGAGTTCCGGAGCTGTCAGTCATACAAAGGCAAATTAGTAAAGAATCCGCTACAATCAAAAAGGCGAATATTGAACAAACAGATTTAACAATTCCAGCTTTAATAGATAAAATAACTAAGGACGGTGAAAAGCTAGAAAACCATACGCAGAATGTGAAGAAGGTGAAAAGAAAGCGTAGTTTCTTAGACAAACTATTAGGCCGGAAAAAAGACAAATGAAACTGGAAGCCAATCATATTTCTATGCCAGTGGATTACTTAGATGTTTTGAATTAAGTTTTTGTAACAAGAAAACTACAAATACTTTTTTATACTACTTGTTGTGTGTTAAAAATAATTATATTTCCTATAGTTTTATCTCAATGCAGTGGAAGGTTATCAGTAAAACTGATAAACATAAGTGCCATGTGACACTTCATATCTGCCAAAATTTAATGTACGGTGATTTTGTCCAGTGTTCTATATATTACATGATAAAACGTTTTTCTGTAAAAAGGTGATTAATTACTTCGTGACATTAACACTTACGCAAAACTTAAAAACAATTTCATGTCTAAAATATCATCGGTCTTAGGTATTTATGTTCTATTATCACTACAAGCATCAGTTTTCCTGGACGTTACTAAACATTTTCCTTAAACATCAATAATAAATGACGTGTGTTAGTTTACCTTATTAGTTAGTATTAAATAGCAGTTTAATGAGTGGTACCTTAAATAAATATTTTTTTCAACATTAATATTTTATTAAACACTATAAGAAAACATTTAAACCTAATATCACAATAGTTATGTGCGACTTTTAAGACATAATATTCAAGACAAATATTTGTAACTTGCAAATAATTGTGTTATACTTAGATAGAATTGTATAAGATTCAGTACAGACAAACCTATATTCTTATGCCGTCTGAAATCTTCAACGCATGCATTAACAAGCCAAATTTGTACGAAAATACATATTTATAAAATAATAAACAACATTTCCACCTACTGACACGAATATTCAATAGCAGACATCCTTGGCCTAAACAGTATATCAAACCACAAACAAAAAGACAATACTGTATGTACAATATTGATTGATTGATTCATAAAAGAGTGACCTGTTAAGAAAGATTTAATTCCATGTTCTTTATTATATTTACAATATTAAGTATATGTTTACTTAAAATAAAAAGACATTATGCACTGAAATATCCATTAAGTATGGACAAATGTTATCTATCTGATAACAGAAATCCCCAAAATGGTTCCATTTGATAAAGGACATTACAAGAACACTCAACACTCAATAATGAAATTACAAAGCTCATATTATCCACATACCTATCTAGAAAAAATATGTACCTACATTTATTGGAATTTAATGGAATCGAACACAATAATCTGCAATAGGTATACATTGAGAATGACATAATAGAATATTTCATATTTTCATCCATTTAAAATGAAAAAATATACCGTGAATTTTGAATTACCAAAGAAATTTAAATATCGTATAAATCCTACTGTGCCAGCGTGGTTGACTGAGGCCTTAACACCCTAACATAGGGTAGGCTCGAGCCCCTCGGTGGGGACGTATATTAGCTGTTATGATGATTTGTATAGAACATCGTCTCGTAGTACCTTACATACGTTTGTTTATCTATCAATAGCATCTTAGATTAGAGCTATCTCAGTCATATCTGTCTGAAAAAAATTAAACCGACTTCAAAAACACTAAAAACTTAAAAATAATATAACAATAGGTACAGACAACATCACACTTCTATATTGAAGTCGGCGCCAAACGATGATCTCCTAGAAAGTGTTAAAATTTGTCACCGACTTCAATATAGAAGTGTGATGTTGTCTGTACCTATTGTTATATTATTTTTAAGTTTTTAGTGTTTTTGAAGTCGATAGCTGGTTTTAAATTAGTGTTTTCCTCTATTTTCTATGGGATCCCATCATCAGATCCTGACTTTGGTGACCATGGGACCACCCTTGCAGTATACTCTATCGAATACAAAAAGAATTTTGGAAATCGGTTTAAAAATAATGGAGTTATGAGGTAACAAACATAAAAAAAAAATACAACCGAATTGATAACCTCCTCCTTTTTTGAAGTTGGTTAAAAACAGTAACAGCGCAAGATGACAGAGTTTTCGCGACGCATGATTACCAATTTTTCCTTCATACTTTTTCTGGGCTTAGAACGAACAAAATTTCCTTATTGATCTAATTAATTATACTCGCACTGTGAGATACTTCGACTCAGATAGTTAGAAAGTAAAAGAATAAAATTGGACTGTATAATGAAAAACAATGATGAACAAATAATTGATAGATAGATAGATAGATAGATAGATACATTTATTTAAACAAACAACACACAAACACATAACAAGAATACATTTACACAACAATTGACTCTTAAATTCCATTGACAAAAAAAGAAAATTACACATCTTTCCAGAAATGAATTCCAAGTGTGTGCTGCTGTTTAAAAGGGACTTGACTCAGTGTTGATGCCCTGATGAGTACAAGGCAACACTGATTTTCAGCCAAATCCGTGATTTTTACCTTCGCCAGGCAAACCGGAGGCAGTAAGAGAGAAAAAGAACAGTGTTATAATATAACTTTGGGGATAATAAGCAATGTATGTAATACCTACCAAAAGACCTACTAATCAAGTGCTCTAGCAGAGTCCGCCATCATATTAAAATTAACCATTATACCTAACTTTTGCTTTTCCAATAAAATTAAATTTAGTTTTCTTTTAAAACTTGTTTTACTTGACAATATTCGTAAAGGTGGTGGAATATTATTCCAACATCTTGTGGCGAGATAGCGGAAACTGCCAGTGAACGCAGCTGTTCTATGCTGATACATTGCCAATAAGATGCGTCTAGGCCTACAGTTATAATTATTCCGAAATTGTAAAAAATTGAGCTTGTCGTAAAGATACTGAGGTTTTTTATATTTTACAATATCGAACATTGTAGTGGCAAAATGCAAAAATCTCCGTGCAGCCATCTTCAACATCGAGGCTTCATTCAGATATGGTGTTACATGAGTCCGAGGTGGTACAGAGAAACAAAAGCGACAGCAATTGCTGATCGATGATCGATTCTTGTGCTCTAAGGAGGACAGTTAGAAATCACTGCTAACCTAATGCCACATCAGCCAGCAGCAACCACCACCTCGTTTATTCCAGGCACTGCAATCCTTGTCTGTAAGAACAGCACAGCAATCACTTGTAGAAGGAGATTGCTAATAAGGGTTCAACAATATAGCGTAACACTGAGTCAGTGGATTATACCACTACCTTCTAAATAAACAAGAATTGGATATGGAGCATAAGGGCATATTCTCTATTTGACTATTGAAAAGCTATAGGTAGTGCAAAATCAATGGCGTACATCCGCGCTCGCGCCGCACTGCCTACCAGCTAATTTAAGGCGGTTAACACATTGCCGCCGCATCCCGCTGCGGGGACACGGAACCGTGCCACCGTACGGTTTGCTCCGTATCTGTGTCTGGAGCTGCGGTGCACGACGCCTCGCATCACCGCATTATCTATGTTGAGATCTATTACGCGTATGCACGTCCTTTCTACGTAAAAATCCGTACGATACTGCGACACAGTGTGGCATACCCTGCGGACCGTACCGAATCACCGTCCGGGACTGCGGTACCGTCGCGCGCGCCGCACACCCGCACGGAGATGTGGTGTGAGTGTGTTGAACCCTGCGGTTTTTGTATACAAATTAAGTTTCTTCAGTCAAAATTAAAAACCGCAGTACCGTACACCGGAGCGGTGTCCGGTGCAATGTGTTAAGCGCCTAAGGTGTGAAGTACAGATGGATCGAAGCATTGTTGCCAATTTTGTTGCTGCCGACAAAGATGCCCATAGCTATCTGTCTAAATAAAGTAATTGCTTCCATACATAGTTATGACCTCTTAAGGAATTGCACAAACATTGAGGTAGCTTGGAGACACACTTCGAAATAATTATTTTAAAGAAATTTTTGTTTTTTTTTTCTTCAGAAATATAAAATAAATCTTTGCCTGAATGTGCTAGCAAATTTTCTCAGGTACTTCAATATTCACAGTGTATATAAAAAAGTTGTGTTTTTCATGGTTTCCAATCAAGATCTAGTCTTTGCACTACAGCCTCCAGTTCAAATAGATGTTCATCTTCCACACTGGGAGCTAACTGCCTCATCGCTGAAGCAAGGTTGTATACATACTCTTTATTGGTGCCACTTGGGCCTCTACATATAATTATTTGTTTTGCAATGTCTTCTATGGATGCTGGTCCTAAAATTAATAGGAAAAACACATTACTTCCATGATGAGTTATCTAGCTTAATGGTTCCCAATTAACAATTATATGACAGGGTATGTACTATGCCCAGGAATTTATTGACTTAAGAGATTTTATGTTTAAAAAACAATAATACAACAGTAACAAATATGCACATCTGAATGAAGATAGTGCTAGCAGACGGCAAGGAAGTTATTAAAACTAATTGGAAACTACTGATCTAGCTGATAGAATGCACAAGATTAGAATGATACCTGCATAAGATTCATTGTCCTCTGTAGCTATATAAATTGTTAGACTAAACGGTTCGATACTTGATTCATTAGGAAAGAATATGACAGTCTTTTTAGAATACCCATTCTTTTCTCTAAAGTCCAGGTGCTGCATAACTTGGTTTCTATCTTCATCTCGTATTTTGTAAGCGATCCCCCATACTTTGCTCTTGGAATCTTTGCTAGATATGAGCGTTACTACACGTCCTGGCTAAAATCAGAACACCTATTATCCATTATATGCTGTTACAATTAAATTCACTATTTGAACTAACTCACTGAAGTAATGAAAGTGTTTAAGCACCATTTTAAGTAACAAGATGCTGACATATCTAGAATAGGGCCTATCTGAAATAAACTTTTAAGCATGGTTTAGGTATTTTATTGTCTCTCCATTTTAAAAATTTTGACTATGTTAGAAAAAAACAATCGATTTTCTAACCTGGCTTTGAAAAAGTTGATTGATAAGCTCAAACTCAAACTCAAACTCAAAAATCTTTATTCAACATAGACCTTTACAGGCACTTATTGACGTCAACAAATTACAAAATTCACAGTCTAGCAATTAGTATTAACATTCAACAATGCAACCAGAAATAATTCATGATAATGATGGTCAACAGTTAATTCATTTTCATATTGCACTGCTAAATGACAATGGCTAACTAAACAATGATTAAGCTTCCATCTTGACTTACAGCTCTTTCAAAATCAGAGCTACTTCAGCTTAAATTTTCCCACTGAGGAGGCCATAACATATTAAGACTATCTTCAGTATTCCTAATATCATGATCATATCAACCTACTTTAGAATGCAGAAACTGAAAATTCTTATATTTGTCTAGATACCTATATAAACTGACGCAGGAGGAATTCAACAAACCAGGGGGCATGACACAGGAAACGAGGCCGCAGGTTATAAAAATAATTTAAAAAATAAGCAGAAAAAATATGTTCAGCTGGCTAAACCGTCCTCGTTGTAATTTTAGTCGGGCAGGGAGATTCCAAATCGCCTGACCGCCGTGATCGTTGACCACCCATAATAATGGGATCTCTGGCTGGACATTTTCGTAGAAAACTATGACTGATTATTTTTTTGTATAAAAGAATTTATTATTTACTTTCTCTGGCACTCCTCTGTGATCTACACTGTGTTGATAGAACCTTCTCAGATATCCAGTAATGTATCCAACAATATTATATTCGTAGGCAAAGTCTACTTTCCATACTAGCGACCCGTAACCAAAAATCCACATAATTATCAGTTGTTCTTTAATCTAAACGAAAATCACAAACTATAAGTGAACAAGTTACGAAATGAAAAAAAATAACATTGAAAATTCTAACCTTTCAAGCGACCCTGCGGTCCGTAAAACGATAAAAGTGATAATATCGCGAATCCGACCAAAGTCACAACATAACCTACTGATTCAATAGCCCTTATATTTTGTAACGATTTAATTTGGTCGGATTCGCGATATTATCGCTTTTAGCGATTTACGGACCGCGGCCCGATTCTATCTAGTCACAATCACAGACACAGATTAGAGAGAATATGTATCACAGACTAATAGAGATACTAGTCCGACTAGTCCTTACTATGGGGCTAGCACGCAGGAGAATCGAAAATCAAATCGAAATCCGAATCGAGGAGTTTGTATGGCAATTTTATTAGCGCCACGGCGGTGAGTAGCAGAACTAATAAAATTGCCATACAAACTCCTCGATTCGGATTTCGATTCGATTTTCGATTCTCCTGCGTGCTAGCCCCACTAGTCACAATTCTAGTAGTGCTGCAGGCCTATTCGCTAACTGCGGTTGGTAACTAGAACTGTCATTTTTGAAAGCCAGTTTATATCCATTACGGGTTTAGTGATCCTAAGTGTTACGGCAGCGTTCATGATAGTAGTAATGGCTCTACACCACCATTGTCAGGCCCTCAATAACCTACGCCTGCACGGTATGGGGTTCAAAAGCACTGCAAGTAACTGCCATAAGGAAATTGACAGGCTTGCAGCGCACTGCGTGCCTTATGGCAACGGGTGCTACTCGATCAACTCCAGCTATAGCCCTAAATGCACTTCTCAGCCTCCCACCTCTCCACCTCTTTATTGAGAAAGAGATGAAGGCTGGCATCTACAGGACTAACGCTGGCATAAAACACTGGAAATCTCAAACAATGAGGTCTTTGCACCAAAAAGTGTTTGAATGTCCACTACTCGCAATGACATCAGATGTCTTGCTTACAGAATTCAGCTTCCACAAGAATTTTTCTGTAGAACTGACTAAAAGGGAGGACTGGGCTCAACGCTCTAATAGTGATCCCTCAGATGTTGGAAGCCTGGTGTGGTTCACCGATTGCTCCAAAATGGGCCCTAACGTAGGATGTGGCATGTATGCTGCCAAGCCCAAGGTTAGCAAAAGCGTAAACCTTGGCAAATATGCCACTATTTTCCAGGCGGAAGTTTATGCCATAATTGAATGTGTACAAGCCAACCGCCAGCGAAACTACGTTAACCAAAATATAGTAATTTACTCGGACAGTCAGGCAGCTTTACTAGCACTAAACGGCAACGTTATAAAATCGAAGCTAGTAAAAGACTGTGTGGAAAAACTAAATGACCTGGGACAACGAAACAAGATCACCCTCAAATGGGTACCGGGTCATTCTGGAATCATTGGCAATGAAAAAGCCGATGAGCTAGCAAGGTCTGGGGCCCAAGGACTACAATTTGGCCCAGAGCCTTTCTGTGGTATCTCAAAGAACCAGGCTATGCAATACTTAAAAACCCACCTCCTGCAAGAGGCAAAAGCGGACTGGCAAAGAACGCCTGGGTTAACACATTCAAAAGCACTAATCGAACCATACTCTCGTAAGCGCACTGACGAGCTGCTGAAGCTCAACAGGGGCAACCTGAGCGTGATGATTAGGGCTCTGACTGGACACTGCAAGCTGAACAGGCATCTGTTCAATATGAGACTAAAAGATACTGATGCTTGCAGATTCTGTGAACAGGAGCGTGAAACACCAATGCACCTCCTGTGCTGGGTGATTCACCCAAGACATCGAATTTTGCCTAATTTCCATGGTATTTTTTTTTGTTCATTTCATTTAAATTTAATTGGTCAATGGATAAAGGAGTGAAAATTGTTTTAATATATTAAAGAGGGGTCTTACACAACATTATATAACAAAAGTTATTTGATTATGAAATTCTGCTATCCAAGGAAATTAGGAAAATACCAAGGAAATTATAAAAGCGCTCCAAGGAAATTATGAGTTTGCCATGGAAATTAAAAAAAGTACACATACGAGTATACTCGTACTTAATCATTTCTTATTTACTTACTTATAAAACTATAACAAAATATTTTGGTCTTAATACAGTAAAATACAAATCAGTTATTATTCTTAACTAAGTAAAACACAGTAAATAACATTACGGAAAACAACTAAATAAAAATTTGAAGATTATTTAATATGAAAAATCATATCTGCCAAGTGCCAACCTGCAAATTAAAAATGTCACTACAAAACTAAAAAAAATCTCTAAGCTTGCACATTGAACAAACATAAAATAACCTCTTATTCGGTGTTAAAAACAATAAAAAAATTATTTATATTAATTCGAATAATAAATTTAAATTCAACATGTAGTATAAGTATTCAAGTTGGATTATTACATGATCACTTTTCCACGTCAAAGAAGCTATGCCAATGGTTGACAAGTCTACGGCGGCTGGGAGACCTTGTACTGGAAAGAACCAGAAAAAAAAACCAGCAGGGGCTATATTTTTTCCCTGTATTGTTACAGTAGTCAATTGAAAGCTGACCCTAATGTTTTAATTATTTTTGTTTTTCTTTTTGTATTGGTACTTCCCAAAAGTTGATTTTGACACTGTTGAAGAAATACTAGGGCAAGAAGCTGGCGCAGTATCGTAATTCCTTAAGGCAAAGATCGACTCCATCATACTCGAGGGCAAAACGCCTAAAGTAAGGCACGGGTGCGAGGTGGCACTTTTCTTCAAAAAGGGCGACAAGGCTCAGTTGAAGAACTATAGACCCATCACGCTCCTGAGTCTGAGTCTCGCGCACAGGTTTGATGACTTCCAGCCTCCCGAACAAGCCGGATTCCGAAAAGACCACATCATACGCTGCGGCAGGTTATACAGAAGGTCGAGAAGCATAATTTGCCACTATGCTTGGCGTTTGTGAACTATGAGAATGGCTTCGATTCTGTCGAGACCTAGGCCGTACTTAGTTCATTCCAGAGGTGCCAAATAGACTATGGGTACATCCAAGTGTTGCAGTCATTGTACGAAAACGCCACCATGTCAGTCAACTTTCAGGACCAAAAGTCGAAACCAATACAACTTCAGCGCGGTGTGAGACAGGGTGACATTATATCGCCGAAACTGTTTACAGCTGCTTTAGAGGATGTACCTATTTAAGCTTTTGGATTTAAGAGGACTCGGCATCAACATAAACAACGAGTACAGAACTCACCTTCGTTTTGCTAATGATATCGTAGTTATGGCTCAGACCGTGAAAGATCTTGGCACAATGCTCGAAGACCTCTGTAGAGTTTCCGCACAAGTGGGTCTTGAAAAAACATGGACAAGACTAAAATTATGTCGAATTCCCATGTAACCCCAATCCTGTGAATGTTGGAGGCTCTAACACTGAAAGTTGTTGACGAATATGTTTACTTGGGGCAAATCGTCCAGCTCGAAGTTCAACTTTCAGAAAGAGGTAAATCGACGAATGTTACTTGGCTGGGCAGCATTCGGGAAGCTACGCAGCATATTCTCGGCCCATAGACCGCACACTGTTTCAAGACCAAAGTCTTCAATCCGTGAGTGTTGCCAGTGATGACGTACGGAACCGAGACGTGGCCGCTAAAAATGGGTTTCATAAAAAGGCTCAAAGTCACTCAAAGGGCAATGGAGAGGACTATGCTCAGGGTTTCTCTACGTGATCACATCAGAAATAATGAGATCCGTAGAAGAACTAGAGTTACCGACATAGCCCAAAATAGGCAGTGGGCAGGACACATCGCTCGCAGGACTGACGGCCGTTGGGGCAGAAAGGTCCTCGAGTGGCGGCCGCGTACAGGGAGACACAGCGTTGGTAGACCCCCCACAAAGTGGACCGACGATCTGGTGAAGGTCGCGAGAAGCCGCTGGATGCGGTAGGCACAAGACCGTTGGTTTGGAGATCCCTGGGGGAGGCCTATGTCCAACAGTGGACGTCTCTTGGCTGAAATGATGATGTGTGTAACGTCCATCTATATATTCCTAAAAAAAACTGACGCATTGGCTTGACATTATACCTTAAAAAATGGTTTGTTTAGTATTATATATAATTTCCATGGCATTACCTAATTTCCTTGGCTAGTTTTGAACAAGGGACTACAAGGAAATTAGTACCAAGGAAATTAGATTTAAGCCTAAAAAACACCAGAGACAGGTAAATATTAACCTTATTTATATAATGCGATTCAAATTGAGAGTTCAGCCCTATGGATACTCCTTTTGTATTAATAAATGATAATGAATCCATTCCACAACTACGCAAAAGCTGCCAAGGAAATTAACTTTTCAATAAACCAAAGCCCAAGGAGGCAACTATTTACGCGACTAGCGCGAAACCGATGAACAGCACACACATAGCTGTCTCGACGGCCCCTCGGGGCGGAATGGATGAATGAATCGGTGCAGACCGTTACCAGGGTTGGATTCAGACCCTCACAAAATTATTGTCTATGGAAATGAAAAATATACTACTTGTCAAAAATTATACTACGTTCCGTTTTTTTTTGCAAAATGAGTCATTGGCAATGGCAAAAGCAAAATGGAGATTCAATCAGTGGCGTAACCCCCCCCCCCCCCCCGGTCGAGTGCCGACTAAACGAAAAAAAAAAAGTAAAACACTATGCAAGGAATCCCCGGCTGGAGCTTGTCGCTGGCTGTTTCGATGGTGCCATACATATACATACAGAACATAACTTACTTATATTGTAGGGTAGATACTTTGATTATTTGTTAAATAATAAAAAGGAGAATGATCGAACCAAGAAAAGTTGTCAATCGAGCTGAGGGTAAAATTATGGTACGTTCGCGTAGTATCCTGGCATTACGATACTACATACTACACATCATGAAATAATGGTACAAATAGTATAATTATACTACGAAATCCAACCCTGACCGTTACGTTCAAACGCTTTGCGTTTTGTTACTACAACGTTCGAAATATCGGCCCAAGGAAATTATGATTTTGAAGAGGACAAAAACAAATCTTCACTTCAGTCTTATCCTTCAACTGTAAAATATGAAAAGTTATACTTTTTTAATAGCTATATGTTTCTTTAACATAAAATAAGTCACATTGGAGTTAAATATCGTAGCACTTAGATGATATGTATCTACATCAATAAATATTATGGTAATGGACATACCAAGGAAATTAGACAATCAGGTTTTGATGAAGTTTTTTGTATATTTTAATAATACTTTTTCATATGATACAGACAAAAACAAATCAATTTCAACATATACTATGCGAAAAAAATGATATGAGTATGAAGACATTAAAAATATACCGTTCACAAGCCTGGACATAAAAAATGCATCATTTTGGCGAAATACCCGCTTTTGTGAACCCCTTATTCACAAGAGAAACCGACAACTGGGGAGACACATTCTCGACCCAGACGATATAAAAACAATCCAAGCTGGGAATATCTTATTATTCCTGGACAGTGCCCAGCTAAAGGAGCATATGTAAGGCCTAATAAAAATAAAAAAATAAAATAAAATAAAATGTATTTAATTCGGATACAAAGGTCCATAGGGTTAGTAACAATTAATCTTACAAACTATGTTAGTATAAGCAATTATTATTATTAAAATAATTATAATTTATTTTAGTGTCTTTGGCGAGCTGGATGCGAGTCCAGTGCTGCATAATGACACTGTCCACATCCAGTCTCGCCTCGACCGTCTTCAGGAGGCTGTTGGTGCTGCCCCGCACCCGTTGCATCAGGGACGCTATACGCTTTCTAATGATGGCCGAAAAGCTGTCGACTTCAACTGCTGCTAGCATCCCTGACGCACTGCAGTGTCGTGGCAACCCCATCAACCCCCTGAATGCATTATTATACTGTGTGCGTAGGGCCCTGTATGCACCTTGAGTGTAATTTGTCCACAGGCTGCACGTGTATAAGGAGTTGCAATAAGCTTTAAAAAGTGTAAGCTTTACATCTTTCGTGCAACGCGAAAACCTGCGGGACAGCATATTAGCCCTAACACACAATGACCTTCGCTCCCTCTCCAAATCCAGGTCATCCTTGAGAGACTCAGTGACCCAATGTCCCAGGTACTTAAAGCTCTGTACATGTCTCAGAGGCGTGCCATTAAGCTTAACTGTTGGGACTTTATAAGACTTGTTTCTAGCTTTGAAAACAAGCAACTCACTTTTAGCACAGTTGTACCTTAGACCGTGGGCCAATGCATATCTCTCACAGATGCCAAGCAGCTTGTTAAGAGCACAGATCGATGGGCACAGCAGTACCATATCGTCGGCGTAACTTATGTTATTGACAAAGGTACCATCAACTGAACACCCAACCCCAGAACTGCTGAGCTCATCAATCAGTTTGTTCACATACAAGCTGAAAAGCGTAGGTGAACTTGCCCCCCCTTGTCTCACACCACTTTCCAACTTGTACATGCTAGAGAACTCCCCAGACCACTTAACAAAGTTTCTCTGGTGGGAGTACCAATACTTCAGTATTGAGATGTATTCACATGGAAGATCAGTATCATTAGTAAGCTTTTTCCATAGGACCTCATATTGAACTAGGTATGCTTTTGACAGGTCCAAGAACACCGCATAGACCGGCGTCTCCCTCGTAGTATAGTACTGCACAGTCTGCTTGAGGCACAGTACAGCAGTTTCAGTGGAGAGGCCAGGTCTGAAACCAAACTGTGCATCATGGACTTTGACACACTCACTCAGTTGTCGCTCAAGCAGCATGTCCAGCACCTTCGCCACAATGGTCGCCAGAGAAATAGGTCTATAATTGGACCTGTCACTAACACTACCAGTTTTATTTTTAACAATAGGTACCACCACAGTCTTAAGCATATCGTCAGGTAAGTAGCAATGACTGAGACAAAGAGAGAAAAACATTCCTAGCACACGCGGTAAATGCAAACCTGCATACTGCAGGTGCTCCACACTCAAGTGATCGTGTCCAGGTGATTTACCCCTAGTCATTTTTCTCAAAACAGATCTTATGTCCTTGGCCCCAATCAGAACTGATTTTTTACCAACACACTGACCCCCATGTGAAACATAATCAATCTCAGAGAAACCATCAACAGGCTGAACCCTAAAATGTTCTTTGAAGATCTCAGCTATTTGTGCAGGCCCACTTAACCCTTCAACACTCACTGGTGCACTTGACCTTGGGCCAAGTTTTTTTGTGTGTTTCCAGAAACTCGAGAAGTTCTTTTTTGCATGCTCCATGCCTAAAATATCCATTTTTATCTGCTGCTGATTATTTTGACACCACTTTAATTTAGCTTTAAACACATTTCTAGAAACACGCATCTTATCAAACACATATCCCTCTCGAGGCTTATTGTATAGTACCCAGTATCTAAACCACAATCGGGCTTCACTATGAGCGGCTTTCACGTGTTTGTTCCAACCACAGACAAATTTCCTTTTACAAATAAACTTTTTCTTCCTACAACTATACACAGAGCCTTCAGTTAAGATATTTATTATTTGGTTGTATAGTTTTAACAGCACAATGCTGTGCTTAGGGTCGTTACACACTGTATCAGCACATTTAGATAATACCGATGGAAAGTCTATATTTTTTAATCTTTCATTACAAAAATTAGTGTATTCTAAGATTTGAGAGTCATCCCGTTCTCCCCATATTACCTGATTTATTTCATTACTATAACATACTCGTTTTGGTTTTAAAATATTGAGGTTGCATTGTAATTCAAGGGGAAAATGGTCTGACCAAAACACACCATGATTAATTGACACATTTTCAACTGTATGTCTAGCTGCCTGGGTCACCACACAGTGATCCAGCCAGCTACTGGTTCCATGACTGTCACTTACATAGGTATATGAACCCGAGTCCACTCCAAGTAAATCCATGTCCACACAAGTCCATCTCTGGTCTGTGCAGAACATCTGTAATTCTACACCAAAACGCCTACCCGGGTGAGCGTTTAGATCACCCAAAATATAACAATACTCAATGTCATAGCTACCTATGATGGCACCAATTTCACTTAAGCAGTGTGTAAACTCCACCAAGTTCGCAGAGTCATCAGTAGGCATGTATACTGAAAAAACTAGGAAGGAACACTCTGCACTAGTGACTTTTATTGCCACTATTCGATCACTAGTACATGGCACAACAGAAACGGCACTGAACACATCCTTTCGCCATAAAATAGCTACCCCACCAAAGGGCCGCCCACGTAGGATGCCCGCAGAGGTATCAACGGCCGACGTTCCAGTGTACTCGAAGTCCTGGTCCACGGTACCCAGGAGTGGGATGTCATGCGGCAAAAGACAGGTTTCTTGCAGTGCAATCAAATCCGATGTTCGACACAACGTTCTAATGCAATCTATAGACCTTATTAATGACTTGCAGTTAAAAGTAACAAACTTCGCTGTATTATTCATTGAGGATTTTTATTGTTAACAAGATCAGCTTTAGTCTCACTAGGGTTTCTTTTAAAATCCACAAAACGTCTGAAGGATACTCCTTCAGGCCACAAGCTGTCATTTAAAAATAACGACAACTTATTCTTTGGTACGTAAACAATGTAGGCACTGTATTCTTTTTGTTGTTTGGTGTTAACTTTTCTCAAGCTGACCTTAACCTGCGTTTTGCCGCTTATATAATCCATTATATCTGCCTCCTCTGTGTTCTTGTCTACGTTATTAATAAATAACGGAATTTTTATATCCGCTGCTTTAAATTTTTCCTGTGGGTTCGTATTGGCTTTACCCTGAATTGTCACAAACCGATTTCTATATCTTTTTCGTTGATATTGTATCCAATCACCCCCACATTTCTCGTTTTCTGGCTTCGATTCCGGGCTATCCCCATCTTGTACGATTTCTGCAAGTGTTTTATGTTTGGACACCGTAATCGGCGTAGAAAAATGCACTCTATTACCGGTGCCTAAAGATTTCTCCTCCGACCTCTTATCACCGGAATCAAACACGGCGGGCGACGTTGTCATTACTGGCGGTGGAGATGGCAATGTATGCAACTTTTCGCATGAGTGTGAGCGAGCTAGCACCTGTTTATCAGCCGAGTCGTCAACTGAAACGTTATGAATCATCTGTGTTGTCACTGGTATGTGCGGCAAGCCGATCCTAATGGGCCGAGCCGAAAAAGCCGAGCCTAATAAGTCTTACTTGGGGCTAGTCACAATAGATCTTTGCAGGTCGCAGTGACGCAAATAGCCCCGAATTAATGGAATAATAATAATAATACCAACCATAGTTAGCGAATAGGCCTGCTGAACAGCCCCCCTAGACAAGATGTCTTTCGATAATCGCTAACGCAATCGCTAAATGGACAATGTATGAGATTTGACAATTGCGCTCGAAAGCTGAGCGAGGGCTTATTTCAAATCCCATATATTTTCCTACTAGCGATTGTGTTAGCGATTATCGAAATGCATCTTGTCTAGGAGGGCTGACCGTATGTTTTCGTTACTGAGTAACGAGTACGCTGTCAAGTACCGAGTAACGAAACGTTACTCACATTCGTTATTCCTAGTTTGCGATGCCGCGAGGAACGTCATATCGTACGCGTACGCAATACGACTCAATGCGTTGCTAGAAGCTATGTTAGGAGGTATCAAAAGTAACGAGTAACGTAACGATACGATAGTAACGAGTACTAACTGTTGAAGTAACGAATACATACGGGTACGCTCTTTATCGTTACCTTTACACCACTACAGTGCATTCACAGTTATTCTCTATAAGTGCGTTCCGTTATAATAATAATAATAATAAAATTTATTTAGACAACACCGACAGTTTACAAAATACTTACATAATATTATATACACTTTCACAACAACAGTGTTAAATATGCAGTACAGAGTGTACTCCTAACTCCCAAACTAGGAAATTCCTGTATCTTGGGAGCTAGTGATTCCTCTACAAGTTCCAAAGATAACATTCATATCCTATTACTAACACTTACAACTTAGGTACTATATTTATTAAATCTAACTTCACCAATACTATGAAATTGTGTGTGATTATGAGTGTACGTGTGTGTGTTTAGGATGTGTGTAAGTTAGTATATTTAAGAGTACGGAGCTACGATCTCCTAGATCGTGTCTGATCCAGGTTCGGATACTCCATGGGATGAATACGAAGCAACATCCGTAGTATAGCTAATTGTCTGACAGTCAGAACTTCACACTCGGAGTAAAGTAACGCTGTGGAATATGTACGTTTTTTTCTAGTTAATACTTTTAGTACTGCACGTTGAGCACGTTCCAATTTTAAAAAATGTGGTTTTACTGGCTCCACCCCATACGTAAATACAGTAAGTCAACAGCGATTGGCATAGTCCAAGATAGACTGTAAAAAGGGTTTTACGATCCATTGAATTGCGTAGATTTTTAAAAATGAAAATAAGCCTCCGCACTCTGGAAATCAGAGTCTCGATGTGTATATTCCAATCCAGTCTACTATCCAGATAGACACCCAAATATTTAACACTCTTTTAATTTATTTTAATGTCATTCTTGAATGTATTTTAATGTCGTTGAATAATAATAGCGCTATGAGCACTCACAGCGCTCAAAGCCGGTTCGATTTGATTTCGGTCTATTTGATGTTCCGTTCAACATAGCGCGATATCTGACGATTTCGCGCTATGTTGAACGGAACAGCAAATAGACGCGCTCACGTCACTCAAAACATAACCTTTACGTGTTTTGGTGATTTTTTATTATCGTTCGTTCGTGGAATATTTGGAAAATAAAATATATCAGCAACTATTGCAAACCCTTATATATATACAAAAGCTGTACCCGCGAACTACGTTTCGCCATACTACTTTTTTCCCCGTTTTTGAAACATTTTTCATTGATGTTCAGCCGGCCTATTCGCTAACTTCGGTTGCTCACTACAACTGTCATTTTTGAAAGGAACTTAACATCCATTACTGCTATCATGAACGCCTCCCTAACACATAAGATAATTAAACCAGTAATGGATTTAAAGCTCCTTTCAAAAATGACAGTTCTAGTTACCAACCGTAGTTAGCGAATAGGCCTGCAGCTCCTATTAATCGTAGCGTGATCTTATATTTCCTAAAGCCTTCCTCGATAAATGGACTATCCAACACAAAAATAATTTTTCAATTTGAATCAGTAGTTCCTGAGATTAGCGCGTTCAACCAAACAAACAAACAAACTCTTAATAATAACGCCCAACCGGCGCGCACGATTTGATGCAACTAAATGTGATGCCTCACTACGCCGGCAGCTCCATACTGTTTTTATCGTAGTGTGCGTGTTTCGCGCGTAAGCGACTTCACACATCGGTGTCATTTTTGCTTCACTTTAATCATCGCGCTCTTTACCGGGCTATCCTTCTATGCGTTATTATTCTAAGCTCTTTAGCTTTATAATATTAGTAAGTAAGTAAGTATTGTAATATTAGTATAGATTGACTCAGATCCCGATGATGATTTCATGCCATGTTTCATGTATTCGCAAAATGAAAGCAGCAGCAGCAGCGAAGACGATCAAGAAGCAATTTTATCTGTGATTGCGTGCTGAACCAGAGTAGCCCTGCGGTCCGTAAAACGATAAAAGTGATAATATCGCGGATCCGACCAAAGTCACAACATAACCTACTGATTCAATAGCCCTTATATTTTGTGACGATTTAATTTGGTCGGATTCGCGATATTATCGCTTTTAGCGATTTACGGACCGCGGCCTAGGATTTCGAAAAATTTACTTTAGAGATACGTCTTCTTCTTTTCTGTTAATGGCGGGAAATCCAAATTATTTTGAATTTCCCGTCATATTTTGTCAATTTTGACAGATCGTTCACAGGGAACATGCTCGGTAGCCTCTCGACGCATAATGACTTATACGCATATTAACGAAAGATGCAAAGATGGTGGCGGTGGAAATGTCAACGATGACTATCGTAGACGCGATAACGGTTCTACGGGCCACATTTGTGAGCGCTAAAATCGATTTTATTGTTCAACGGAACGCAGGGATTGTAAGAAGCGCAAAGATGGTGGCGGTGGAAATGTCAACGATGACTATCGTAGTTGCGATAACGGTTCTACGGACCACATTTGTGAGCGCTAAAATCGATTTTATTATTCAATGGAACGCAGGGTTTGCATCATTCGTCCGCGGCATCCTTAGACAAAAAAAAACTTGTCTAAGGCGGCATCGCACGCTTTTCAAACGTCATCTCAACTCCTCGAATCGAAATCCGAATCGAAGAGTTTGTATGGCAATTTTATTAGCGCCACGGCGCACTGTGGGACATCCATAGGTCATAAATCTTAAAAACCTGCTTTCTTGTTTTACATTTTATTCCTTGTCGTTACATTGGATAGTTGCGGTACCTTCTGAAACTATAAATAGGTCAGTAATTAGAGTGCGACTTCATTATCTATTGTGCATTCAAAGAGAGCGCATCGCCAATCGTAAATACTGAGGCGCGTTCAGCGCCTCTGGGTTTAGTTGTCCGGTTGTTTTTTAACTCGCTCAAAGGCGTTGAACGGATTGCAGCAACCAAATCTTTTATCTCCCTCTTTCACATTATTTTTTATTTCTCTCTCTTTCTAGTAGATGACATTATAGAATATGGCCGCCAATATCATCCAATCACGTAAGAGTATTTCAGTCATAAACGTCAGAGCGTTTTACAACCATCAAATTCGATGGTTGTTCGGTTGTAACTCGCGCCGACACTCAAAGGTCTTGAACGGGCCGGTTGTTTCACCCGGTTGTCACGCTCGAAGGCATTGAACGGGGTTAGAGCGAAAAGTTGTACTTCGCGCGAAGGCCCTGAACGCGCCTCTGTTATCAGTGAGTCATTAAAAAGCGTGACGTCATTTGTTGTCATTGCGGGACCTGTGAGTGCTGTGTGAGTTTTTTCTGAAATGGATACACGGGTGGTAATCTCCATACTATTTTTTTATTCATCCCAGAAAGGGGCCCTACATCGTCATGTCGCATTTACACATGCGTGTTCGCCATTCGACGAAACATTCGACGAAATATTCGACGAAACATTCGACGAAATATTCGACGAAACATTCGTGTGGCGTTTACACATTCGTGTTCGCTATTCGCCTCGTCATTCGACGAAACATTCGTACCTACGAGTGCCACCGCGAACTACTGTTCACACATTCGCGGGTGATTCATTTTGATATTAGCACACGAACACGGAGGACGTGAAAATAATGGCGGCATGCGTGCTACATTTTAGTTTTTAATAATTTAAGCTTTAATGTTACAAACATATGGCGGACTTAGCGATAAACATCGCTCTCTACCAGTCAACCATTAGGCTAAGGAGAGAAAGTAAATGACGGCATAAGAAAATAAATGTAATAAATGACAATAATTGTTATATTCAAATAATATGATATTAAGAAAAAAACATACATACACGCACATAACACTCACATATACATATTGTATATGTGTGTGTGTGTAAGTGTTATGTAAGTAATGTGTATGAATGTGTTTATATATACACATACATACTTGCATATACAGCGCGCGACAGAGCGTCGGTGGCGCAGTGGACTCGGCACTTGCCTTTCAATCGGGGGGTCGGGGTTCGAGACCCGCCATGTACCAATGTGTTTTTCGTTTCGAATTTCATTTGTCTGACGCTCCTACGGTGAAGGAAAACATCGTGAGGCAACCTGCATACATCTGCGAAGAAGTTCAATGATGTATGTTAAGTCGATCAATCCGCACTGGGCCAGCGTGGTTGACTAAGGCCTAATCACCCTAATATAGGGTAGGCTCGAGCCCCTCGGTGGGGACGTATATGGGCTGTGATGATGATGATGATGATGATGATGATATTGAAGTCGGTACGAAACGATGATCTCTTATAAAGTCTTAAAATTGACACCGACTTCAAAATAGAAGTGTGATGTTGTCAGTACCTATTCTTATATTATTTTTACCTTTTCAGTGTTTTTGAAGTCGGTTTTTATTTTTAACCGACTTCAAAAAGGGAGGAGGTTCTTAATTCGATGCGAATGTTTTTTTTGTGTGTATGTTATGCGATTACGCCGCCAATTGTGGACTGATTTTCAACATTCTTTTTGTATTCTCTGATAATGGGATCTCATGAAAATCGATGGAAACGCTAATGAAATACCAGCTCACTGATGAGCTGGTATTAAATTAGGGTTTTTGTTTTTACTAAAAAGATTTCATTCACTAAAAAGTTAAAAATAAAAAATAATTTACAAAAAATAAAAACCGACTTCAAAAACGCTGAAAAGTTTAAAATAATATAAGAATAGGTACAGACAACATCACACTTCTATATTGAAGTCGGTGACAAATTTTAAGACTTTCGAGGAGATATCGTTTGGCACCGACTTCAATATAGAAGTGTGATGTTGTCTGTACCTATTTCTTATATTATTTTTAACTTTTCAGTGTTTTTGAAGTCGGTTTTTATTTTTTGTAAAATATTTTTTATGTGTAATTATGATTGCGATGTTTTGGGTTCCAAATGAGCTCTTCTCTATAATAAAGTTCTAGGAATTCTAAAATTCGCACTTTACTCCACTCTAATTTGTCTACACGTTCGGTTGGGTCGGGCGCTAGCAGTCAACTAAATGCATGCGAATGTGTAAACAGTAAGTTCGTGTTCGCCATTCGTGCCCTTTGATTCGCGTCCAAAAAACCGCTCCCGACGCGAACTCACGAATCGCGAGGCGAATGGCGAGGCGAATAGCGAACTTACTGTTTACACATGCGTGTTCGTTATTCGCCTCGCGATTCGCGCGAATGTGTAAACGCGCTATTTCGCGCGAATCTCGAGGCGAATTGCTAGGCGAATAGCGAGGCGAATAACGAACACGCATGTGTAAACAGCTAGTTCGTTATTCGCCTCGCTATTCGCCTCGCGATTCGCGCGAATGTGTAAACGCGGTGTTAGATGACAGTTACTCCTCCCCGCCCTGCCCTTCCCTTCCCCTCTGTGGCCCGTCGTCCGTCATGCACGAAAACAAACAAACAATATGGCTGACATTTCAATTCTTGTGTTCAAGTGTGCGCTTTCGTTGATTAATTTCCGACCACATCTCCGCAATTACCTGTGATATTTGCAATTGTATTTACATTTTGTTAAAATGTATTACTTTTGCTGTGTTGAAGGGTGTGATAGTGTACGACAGGACGTTTATTTACACCGTTTTCCATTTACCAACAAGGAAAGACTTGAAAAGTGGATTTAGTGTCTTGGTAGTGACAAATTCCGGGATTTGAGTATAAGTGAGCCTAGAAACCATTATGTTTGTCATAAGCATTTCGAGAAACGTTTTATAACACCAAAAAACCGTTTACTCATAACTGCTCATCCAACGCTATTCTCAAGTGAAGAAATCACTACGGGCATATCGTCATCACACTCTGAGGATACTGGTGAGCACCTAACCTTAATTATCACGTATCCCAGTAATAATTTAGACAAAATATGTATCTTAATGTGAAAAAAGTAATATAATAAGATATTTTTTTAATAAAAGATTAACAAACATCATCAATCGATGCTGAATTAGGAATAGATGTCATATAAAATGGTTTGTGATGATAAATAATTTTTATTTGTTACAGAGAACATTTCTCAGTACCACACTTATTCCCAGAAAAGACGCTTTGACCACAATTATTGCAAGCATATCTGTGCAGTGTTACAAGACATAACTTTAAATGTACAGGAACGACTACCTACAACATCAAGTGCAGGTTGGTACTTAGTTACTAAACAAAAAGTGTGTTAAGGTCAGACATCAGACTTCTTTATCAAAAATAATTTTTAAGCAAAGAAGTAAGCACTTGGTTCAGAGTGGCTTGTCATTATGTAAGATAGTTAATAGCAAGTTTTGTTTAGTACTATCTTTTTACTATATACACATGTCATACATACATATGTCATGTTACTGGTGGAAATTTCGACCACTTTTGTTCAATGTCCTTTATACATATTTAGACAATGCTAAGGTTTATTACATAAGTGTTTGTCGTTGGTGGGAATTGAACTCACATTGTAACTACTCAGTCACTGCACCACTGATCCGTCAAATGTAATTAATATTAAATTTGTTTGTTATTGCTTTTCAGATTTAAAGAAACCTAAATTTACAAATGTTCCAGCAAGTGTTACTCGAGGATTAAATCCATATGCGAGAAGAATTATTGAAATGCAAATCAATTTAGCATATAGAAAGGAAAAAGGAAGACGATTCACTGCAAAAGAAAAATTACTTGCTTTAAGTTAATGAAGCAAAGCCCGAAAGCTTACAGGTTTCTACATAGAATTTTCATTTTACCATCGAAAACAACACTAAATAAATTCACATCAAAATTAAATGTGGAAGCTGGAATCAATCCACAAATTTTTACAGCTCTGAAAGAACAGGTAATATTCTGAAAACATTATAATGTATCATATCGTAGCTTCATGTAAATTGGATGTTGAAGTTACAAATGAAATTTTTATTTTGTTTTAGATTGCGAGCTGGGATGAAAAAAGAAGCTATGCTCAATAGTTTTTGATGAGATATCATTGACTCCAGGGCTTCATTTTAATAAGAGCAAGGACCAAGTAACTGGTTTTGTAGAGATGGAAGAGCGGTCTAACGAGCACTGAAACTGAAAATATCCATTATTGGTTAAGTGCCCGGGAGTACAATACGGTGAAAGCAAAGAAGTTAACATACCCCTCTGAAAAGCTTGTGAGGTCATCTGGAACTATTGTTAAAGAAACAAATAGGTATTTTGAAGAAAATGGATACAAAAAAAATGTTATAAAAAATTTAAAAGAGTAAAAGGCAAAAACCTTACTAAAATATAAAAAAAAATGTAAAAATAAACAGTTTAATAAACACTACCCTCTTTTATTACACAATTATTCACTTCAAAAGTAGTTAAAAAGATATGTGACGAAAAAAAGTGTAAATGTATGTTTACTCCCTTTGCCTATAAGCAGTCGCCATATCTGAAAAAAAAACCAATAAAAAAAAAGAAATGTCATGTATCGTTTCAGTATTGACAGTTCTTTTTTCCAGTGTTGCCAGATGGGGGGGATTCCCTGCAAATTCGGGGGTTTTTTTCAACGTCGGAGGGAATTTTGGGGGGTTAAGTCCGTTGGGGGGATTTTCGGAGGTAAATATTAATGTTAAAGGAATTTCGGAGACTTTTCCAAGCCAAAATATCACTATTACCTTACCTTAACCACCCTCAACTATATGATCATTCATTTATTTTTAGTTTTGTTTAATGATTTGGCTGTACAAGCCTGATCACTCTGTCTGACGCAAAGACATTCTACTAGTACCAGTATAATGGTACTAGTTTAATGTCTTTGGTCTGACAACAATACCATAAAAAAATCGATTTCTTCAATAGGTTTTTACAAAGTATTTTTTTTGTGGCTCCGCACAATTTCTGCATTATGGGCATGACAAAGTTTGGAAAACGTTTGGAATAATAAGGTACGCGGAATGGGAATAGAATCTAGGATCATGATAAAGATCACGTTAGGGAGCTGAATAACTAAAATATATACAAGCTTACAATTTAATATTATTTACACATAAAAATGATAAAATAATTTAATAAATATCAATACTATTTTCCTCTTTAGGGGCTGGAATAGAATTGATGTCGGGAAGGGAACATGAAGGGATTTCAAAGGGGTAAAAAGCAACAAAGTGTGGTTCCTAATTGTTTCGTCTCAAGACAGTATTATTTTCTTTCTCTCTGCTTACTCATTACTTGCTCACTGGTTTACCTACTCATTCTGTTTGAATGATTTATTGTATTCGCAGGTAGTCTAAATTTGGCCGCCAGCTATAATATAAGTAGGTACCCGTTTACCGTGCAATTTAATATCAACTACATCAAAATCCAGTAAATCAAAATATGTGAGAACATACCGAAATGAATGAGAACACACTTACACACACTCGAATGCTAAATAGGTTTTCCTGGGAAAAAATGTATGTATCTGATTCTTAAACCAACACAGACAAGAGTGTATATGATTTAATATTGGAAGCTATGGCAAAAATATAATAAACAAAATTTCGTAAATAAATTTACATTTGATTTTCATATCCCAATTGTATTTCTTTTAGTAAGTAGTACTTGGAGGTTTTTTTTGTCAAAAATGGTAATTTTCGGGGGGATTTTGAGTGAGATCGGGGGGGAAATTTAAACGGCCACCTGGCAACACTGCTTTTTTCAAGCAAAAATTTGTCTATGTGAGATTGCCGTCTGATACTGATACGTAGTATCTCTATATAGTTTGTGAATGGATATCCAAGAACAGGGTATGTAATAATTAATATTTTTATTTTAATTGTATCTTAGTATATATTTTGGCTCACCTTTAGATTAACAACCCACGATTTGCACATTCAGATACTTATCATCGGAAAGACTATATTTTTTTAAGTACATTTGTGAAGTTTTGCGTTTCGGAAACTTATAGTTTATTTGCAATAATTAAATAAAGTTTGTAATTTTGTATGAAAAATATCGATTAAGTTTCTTCTATCTTGTATTTGATGGCAACGGCCCTTTAGATTTTGCCATTTTTTAGTGAGATGCGTTTTGTTACATTGATCATCGATACTAAACCAATTTGTTTTAAGCAATATAACTAATTAAAATGACAAATATATTAAAAATATCGTTACTTAAATATGTCATTTGCAAAATAATTAGTATTTTAAGAATTTAATTATCATATTTTTATCACTTTGATACTAACAAAACGCAATGCCAAACGCGGCCATTTTGATTTCAAGCTGTCAAGTGTCTAAGTCAGAACACGTCTACAAGACTAAAGAGCAGGGGGACGGGGGGGCGCAGCCCCCCACCAGGGGGGGCTCGGGGGGCGAAGCCCCCCGCCATTAAAAAAGAAAATAGGTGACGAAATTGCCTACTGTAGGTTAGGTTAGGTTCAGAACATGACCATGCGTAGCGGAGCGAGCGAAGCGAGCGCAGCGTCATACTATTCTCTGGGAACCTATACCACTAAAATCATATAATTAATTCTTTGATCTTCCAATTTTTACATCTTCTAATTCTTAAATAGGTTCTAGATGCGGCGCAAACATGAGTTAATACACAACCCAACCTTTTCCCATACATTTTGAGGTTAGGTTCCTGAAAAATTTTAAAATTAATATCTTGAAAACTACGCATTGCCGAGAGGGGGGAGTGGTACAGGGGGGTAGCTCCCCTCCTCCCCTACCCCCCCTCCACCCCCCACCCCCCAAATCGTGGGTTGCTAATCTAAAGCCCTTCCGGAAAATTAAAACTTGGCTGCCCTTATCTGCCCTTTTGGCGATGACAAGGGTGCTACGGTTGCCAGATTATCTCGTAGCATTTGCTACGAAATTAGTTTATTTAGTCTTAGTGCTTTGTGTAGGTTTTGTGACTGAATTTTAACCGTTTTTTTTTTTGTTTTAGGTAATTTATATATATGCTCGTTTTCAAGAATGCATATTCTTGAAATATGGCTAACTGTCAATACCGATAATGACTCGGAAAAGTGTCGTCAAGTCCTACAAAGTTTGTTGACTACTCTGAACGACGATGCTGAGAACATTGATATTCATTATTTAGAGAAAATTGTTAATAATTTATGTAAAGCTATTGCTCGATTCTGGAAAAAATGTAATAGGGATAAAACCAAGCTTTTATATAAGAATTCCGATTGGTTTAATGTTATTGAAAAAATTCAACTTGTGAAAAACAATAAGCAATGTACTCCGTCTGAAACGTCGCCGTGTCATTCACGTGGTCGTCCTCGAAAACCTTTTACGCAATGTAGTAAAAGGACTAAACGTCGGAGAGTAGCTGATTTGTCAAAGTCTGATGATTCTACTGTGAGTGCATTGCTTGATGTTTCAGACTGTTCATTCGATTCGTGTATATCTAGAGTTAGCACTGATGATGTCTTGTCACTTGTGACTGATGCTCAGTTGACAAAACATCAGTATTTATTAATTAAAAACTTTGTTAATAGTAAGATTTCTCCTAATGTATTACCATGTTACCAACAAATTACTAAAGCGAAACAGAGATGTTACCCTTCTAATATAACTGTTTCCGAGTCTTCAGCTGAAGTTGAATTACAATGATCACACAGCTTCTCGAATCCTTGAATCTCAAAAAGAGGCCTTAGATCAGATTCCTGATGATTGTTTGTCTAATATCTCTTTACTTGGGAAATGGGGATTCGATGGCAGCACTGGACATAGTGAATACAAACAATTTTTTTCAGATTCAACTTTAGAAGATAGTAGTTTGTTTGTAACATCTTATGTACCCCTTCAAATTATTGTAAAATTAGCTGAAGATAATTGTAAAATTTTATGGAAAAATCCTCGACCCTCTTCCACTAGGTACTGCCGTCCTATTCGATTTCAATTTTTGAAAGAAAGCACAGCAGTGTCTTTGCAAGAGGAAGCTTATTTTAAGGATAAAATTGAAAGTTTGCAACCTACTTTTATTCAGATCGACAATCGTGAATTGGTCGTTTCTCATAAGTTGCAGCTTTCAATGGTAGATGGTAAAATTTGTAGTGCTTTAAGTGAAACATCTACAAGTAGATGTTATATATGTAATGCTACCCCTAAAGAGATGAATAAAATAGACGAATGTTTACAAAAACCTGTAATAGAGAGTAGATACCAATTTGGATTATCACCACTACATTCTTGGATACGTTTCTTCGAATATTTTATTCATCTTTCATATAGATTAGACATAAAAAAATGGCAAGTTAGGCTAGATAGTGATAAACAATTGTTATCAAATAAAAAACAATATGTACAGTCCCAGTTTAGGTAACGATTAGGTTTAATAGTTGACAAGCCGCGTAGTGGTGGAAGCGGGACGTCTAACGACGGAAACACGGCCAGGAAGTTTTTTTTGGAATCAGTTGTATCTGCTGAAATTACAGGTTTGAATAAGGATCTCATAGATCGTTGTTGTGTAATATTACAAACGTTATCTTCTGGACATAAAATTAATGAATGCAAGTTTAAAGACTATGCATTACAAACAGCATACAGCCTGGTCGAGGAATATCCGTGGTATAGTCTTCCTGCTTCTGTCCACAAGGTGCTCGTACATGGATCAGATATTATAAGTTATGCATTGTTATCTATAGGAGAACTTTCCGAAGAAGCTGCTGAAGCGACAAATAAGTATATCAAAATTTATAGACGAAGTCACACTCGAAAAATGTCACGTGAAGTTACCAATCAAGATTTAATACAACGACTATTATTACATTCAGATCCTCATATTACAAGTCTTCGGAAACTTCCCCCTAAAAAGAAAAATACTCTGTCACAAAGTGTAATAGAATTGTTACATGTTTAATATTGTTAGAATAAGAATAATTTATTTGTATTTTGTTAGTTGTTTTGTTATTTTTTTATTTAATTAATTTTAATTTATTTATTTCTATTATTTTATTATAATTAAATAATGTTATCAATGTTTTGACTCTTATTTTATTTAAAATATATGTTTTACATTCCAATTTTTAAGTGTTTGTTCATGATAAATTTAGGTAAAAGTATGTTATTGTTTATATTTGTTTTTTACTGAAGTAAACGTTTTTTATTCCGTAAATACATGTACTTCTTTCATTTTAATGTTCCTAAAACACTTTTACAACTATAAGTCACTAAAATAATACAATGTATTGATAGTAACAGGACTTTAACTATTTATGACCGCCCTTGTATGGAGCGTGTCCCTCTGTGCGGCGGTAAGTAGCAGAACTAATAAAATTGCCATACCTCGATTCGGATTTCGATTCGATTTTCGATTCTCCTGCGTGCTAGCCCCACTGTCCTCGATTCTTTTTTTTTTATGTATGACCCGGCAAATGACTTCCTCCCGCCTGATGTTAAGCGGTGAAAGAGGCCCAAATGAGTTGATAGGTAGAGTAGGGACGACATCCACTATCCTACCTGCCCGCCCCTTGCCGGCCCTAAAGATGCTTTTTCACGCCTCTTTTGAAAGAACCCATGTTGTAGGATGGAGGAAACACGTGCGCAGGTAGAGAATTCCAAGTGTGGGATGAACGAAATCCGAATCGAGGAGTTTGTCTGGCAATTTTATTAGTTCTGCTACTCACCGCTGTGGCGCTAATAAAATTGCCATACAAACTCCTCGATTCGGATTTCGATTCGATTTTCGATTCTCCTGCGTGCTGGTGCCAATTCTGTTGGCATTTGTTGAAATAGACTAAACTAAATTTAGTTTTAGTGCTATCAAATCGTGTTTCTGTTCGAAAATTTTTAACTGAAAACACAATTTGACAGCACTAAAACTAAATTTAGTTTAGTATAATCGAATTAGTGCCAATATTAATTAGTTCCTGCTATTGGGCGCTAGGGGCGCTACTAGTCAATGTATGGAAAGGAGACGATACGAGTACGAGCTCGAAAAAGTTAAAATACCAAAAGAGCTTTTAAATATTGGTACGGAAACCAGAAGCTAGAAGAATATTCATCATCAATTCATCACAGTTCATATACGTCCCCACCGAGGGGCTCGAACTTAACCAAAGTGAGGGTGTTTAAGGCCTTAGCAAAACACGCTAGCTCAGTACAGACTGGTTAACTTCACATACACCTTTGAATTTCTTTGCAGATGTATGCAGGTCTTCGCACAATATTTTCCTTCACTTTAGAAGCATTAAGCGTACATGTGAAATTCGAAAAACAAAAAAAATCTTGGTACATGGCAGGCTCGAACCCTGAACCTCCCAATTAGATGGCACTTATTGATGTCAAAACAAAGCAAAACATTCTAATTTAAAGGAAACATATTTAACCTTGTATGTGCATACTATAGACCAGTTACCATAATAAGGTGGGTAGCCTGTTTGTTTGCCAATTCAATTATTAATCTATCTATACTATACTTACTTTACTGAAGAGTTTGTTTGTTTGTTTGCTGAACGCGCTAATCTCAGGAACTACTGATTTTTTTTTCTTATTTTTTAAAGAGGCTTTAGTACACTCTGGGTGACTATGCCATCCTCATAGGGAACATCAAACCTCAAGTTCAATAAAACATTCAATGAGCGTCAGTTAGTTTAACAGTTAAACCAGCTAACGCTCATTGAAAGAGTGTTTTATGAAGATGAATAATTGTTTAGCATGGCTTGACAGTGGTTGCTGCAAAATTTACCCCCATTGTATAAATCTACTGACCTAAGATATTTATTTCTATTCTGTAATGTTGTTTCACATTCCACCAAAAAATGATAAACGTCTTCTATTGTATTACATTTTTGACACAATGGTGTTGAAATAATACGTATCATGTGTAAAAATTTATTTTGTGACCCGAACATACTCTAAATGCAGAAATGAGCAATTCCCTGGAGAGGCTGGCACAATCAAACCAGGGTGTTTTAAAAATTTTGTTACTAATTGAGTAGTACCATATTCCTTTAGTTTTTGATATTTCGTCGAATAATATCTGCCACTTATTTTGGCATTGCTGCCTTGCTATGGACATCAGCTCTGAAGCATAGGGTTTACAATTAAATTCCTCCCCACTATGTATGGCACTATTAGCTAGATTTTCAACATGTTCATTACCTAAAACACCAATGTGAGATGGTATCCACTGTAGTTTAACACATATGTTATGAGATTAGAAGTAACTCAACATATCAGCAATATCATAGGCTATCAGCATACTTCGATCACCGGAGCTACACCGAGCCAGATGCTGGAGTGCACTTCTCGAATCCGTTAAAATGACAAAATGTGAATTTGGTAAAGTTTTAATGTAATTTAATGCTTCGAATATAGCTATCAATTCTATTCTCATAATATTAAGATTGAGAAATGCAGCCCCAGCACCCTGAACTGACTTGGATCCATCCGTAAAAATTATATAATAATTTTTATATTTAATTGAAATCATTGCTAATACGTGTTGTTTAAGATTTGAAGCATCACTTGTTTTTTTACTATTTTTAACATTTTCCACATAGCAGCAAATCGATGAATCAATATTAAAGTATGATATCCATATATTAAGTGAGTACATCTCAAGCATTGATGTTCTATGCATGTCCATATCCTTACATGATTTATATACCTTAGTCAACAATGGTTTACATTTATTTTTCCAATAGTCATGACCACATTGTATGCCTAACTCTTGTATTTGTCCTTCAATGGTTGTATTTGGAAGTGAAAAGACTCTCAGTAAATAACGGTATGCTAGCCATTCCCTTCTAATAGATAATGGTGGTACGCATAGCTCATTCTCCATTACATGAATGGGCGTTCATCGTATATATCCCCCACAAATTCTAAGGGCTCTATTTTGTATTATATTAAGTTTATTCAGATGAGTTTTAGCACAAGATCCAAACAACATACCACCATAATCCATTCAACTCCTTATAAGAGATAAGTATAACCTTCTTAAATGTTTTGGGTGTACACCCCATGATCGACCGGCCAAAACCTTCAAAATATTTAAGTATTTAAATTTTTTTTCACATGTTTCATTAATGTGTTTGCCCCATCTCAATGCCGAATCTAACCATAACCCAAGATATTTAACACATTGTACAACTTTAATAGGTTTGTTATTAATATATACTAATGTGTCTGACAGTAATTTCCTATTTCTGTTGAAAACACATAGACAACTTTTTCTTTCTGACACAGATATAGAGACAGATAAGCCGATATTTCGCAATTGGTTAACAAAAGTTTTAACAGATTTTTCTAAACGAGATATACAATGTCCGTCATCACATTGGCCAGAAGTATACAACACAAAATCATCGGCGTATTGCAATACAGAAACTTCAGACACAGACTTCACAATATGCATAGTGACAATATTAAATAAAAGGGGTGACAATGGGTCGCCCTGGGCCAAACCAATGTTTGTATATCTCTCAATAACTGCATTATTTAAACCTATAATCTGTAATTTCCTACAAGACAAAAAATTCCACAAATATAGACATATTTTCGTGCCTATTCCTATCTTTTGTAAAATATCTATAAGGCAGTTTATATTTACATTATTATAAGCACTTTCTATATCAATAAAGCAGGCTACTGTTGATAATTTTTTTGCAAATTCTATCTGAACATGGGATACTAATCGAACTAGACAATCTAAACTGGACTGTGCTCTTCTAAAACCGATTGTAGATGAATTCAACAAATTTTTACTTTCAACAAACCATTCCAATCTTTTCATTATTATTAAATGAAATAATTTACATAAGCAACACATGAGAGAGATAGGTCTGATAGATTTCGATGAATTTATGTCAGCTCTAGGTTTTGGAATTGGACATATGCGAATTGTTCTCCATTGTTCAGGAACCTGACCAGAAGATAAAATTTGATTAAAAATATTTAATAAGTATAATTTAGATGAATTAGATAAATTAAAAATCATAGAATAAGATATATTATCAATGCCAGGTGAAGTGTCTTTGCGTTTAATACAGTTACTTAATTCAGTCATAGTAATTTCCTTTTCCAAGATAGTATTATTAAAAGTCAACAAGGGTATAGGTTCATGGACAGTGTCAGGTGTCAATGACTGAAGTAAAGCCGAATACTGCTGTGGATTAACTTTGTTAGTTCCTGTTCTCCCACCCTTCACCCATCTCATCTTCCACATAACAGATGGTGACGTTTCTGTATCGATACTTGAACAAAAATTCTTCCATGCACCAGAACGAGCTTGTCGAATGAGTCTTTTAGTTTGTGCTATTTTCTTTTTCAGAATAATGTAATTTTCTGGTGTAGGGTTTTCTTAGATTCTTAAGCGCCAATCGCCTTTCTGCAACAGCTTTGGAAATATCTGCAGTCCAATAAGGCTTAGGTGAGAGCCTGTTTGTTTGCCAATTCAATTATTAATCTATACTATACTTACTTTACTGAAGAGTTTGTTTGTTTGTTTGCTGAACGCGCTAATCTCAGGAACTACTGATTCAAATTGAAAATTTATTTTTGTGTTGGATAGTCCATTTATCGAGGAAAGCTTTAGGCTATATAACATCACGCTATGACTAATAGGAGCTGAGCATCAATGACAAATGTTGCAAAAACGAGTAAAAAATATACGGCGAAACGTAGTTCGCTGGCACAGCTAGTATAAATATCATATCATCCATAGAAGATATTCTTTTGAATTAAAAACAAACTGGCATATTAAGAAAACCTTTATTGCTAGTCCAGTCCACTACATCTGCTTACAAAATTACGTTCATCTTGATGCGTACCTAAAAATAATGCAATGCATATAACATTAGGTCAAATTTGTCAATATCAATTTTTGATTATTAAAACATGTAATGTATGTATGTCAAATATGAAGATAATTATTTTTATAAGTGACACAACAACAATGCATATTTAGTACACTAATGCCCACTGTGAGATAATTACAAAAGGCAGTAAAATTAACAAGTGTAAATAAGTTACTCTTAATAATTGACATATTATGGTATAAAAAATAATTATTCTTCTAATCATATACTTCATTAAAAATCAATTAAGATAAAATAATAGTGAACGTAAAATTATTAATTTTCCCACTCAGTGTTTAATATTCAGAGTGGACATTAGTGTAAGCAATGCTCACATGTTCTGTTGCGCAGGGCTGGCTGGTGGTGGCTGTGCTTCCAAATTCTTAATTAGCTGTGCTAGCCAGTGTTTGGTGGAGTTATCTTCTTGTAGGCACTCTGTGAATGTTGCATCTCTTAGCTGATCAGGGAGACATTGGCGCAGAGCAGCTCTAGCTCTCGGATTATCTGACAGACGCAAGTAACAGCGAACAACATGTTTCAACAGCCTGGCAGATGGGTCTTTCGCAAGGGACAGCACCATTTTTCCCAAAATCATAGCCACATGAGAAAACCTATCATATGTCTGGCATATGTAACATAGTCCACTATCATCAAGTAATATTTTTTGTAATATAAATGTAGCTACTGTCTTGGAAAGTTCAGATCCATTCTCCATGATGCGTAAGCATAGAGGTATAATTTCAGTAGTTAGAAGAAAGGTTATTACTTCTTGTTCGTCAGTTTTAACCAGTGCACCAATAACTCCCAAACTTGTCAGCCGTAAGTATTCAAATGGACGTGTTTTAGAAACAGTGTGGAGAAAAGGATATAGAAATAAAGGTACATGCGCTTGAAGGAATGCAGATCGTGTTTCAGGGTGAGAGGCAACACATTGCATCAAAGCCAGAGCATTACAAACACGGTTGCTTTGATGGGCTGTAAGAGTCGGCGGTATCATGGCCACGTAAATATTGGTAATTTCTTGTAACAGAGCTGCTATTGTACCAAAACTATGCCACAGCATGGGAGCTAAATCTGGCACAACTTCACGCTTTTTACTTAGCTCGAGGAGAGCATTTTCTCTTGTTTCTGGATTGCATAGCTCCACAATCCAAGAATATATTTTCTCCCTATCTACCACGGCTTGTATGTTCGCCGGACTCTGCTGTGAGCTCATAGTATTCATTGGTCTAGATTTAATTATACTCGCAGAGGTAGACTGCACGTTATCCGCTTAAAACTCGGACGAGCATTGTTTTTTTACTATTGTAGTCTATGCAAAAATTGTTATTCATCAATCTATATAATCCCACAAGACTAATAAACTTTAAATAAGACAAATGTAATTCGTTTTATACAATAAAAAACACATTTTTTCAACTATTTGTAAGCGTTGCATCGGCAGATGAAAATCCTTTGACATATTATTGACATTTGTTGACAGAAGATTTTTTTCCAAAGGTTTTACCAGTCATGGCTACAAAGGCCTTCAGCCGAATTTTAATGGGTATCGGCAAGTGGCAACTTAGGTAGTTTTCCAATTACAGAGCATAATGCGACTCAGTTTTGCGTTCAGAACCTACGCTCGAGTGCACTCCGAGTGCACTCTGACAGCAACCAACCCGTTCAGAGCCTTGGGGTAAAAAACGCTCTGACAGGCGGTTAGTACACTCTGTGCCCGTTCAGAAGCTTCGAGTGATGCAACCAGACAACCAACTCGAGCGTAGGGTGAAAAACACTCTGACAGATTTTATGTCAATGTCGATGTCAAAAATACGCTAATTATTTATTATTTTATTAAATAACACTACTTTGAACTCTTTTAAGCCTAATACTAGGGAAATATAGTGATTTCTATGAGCTGTAATTATTTTTAAGCAGAAAAATGGATATTGACTGTTAATTTCATAGTAAGGATTAGTAATATTTTGCCCTTTGCTTGATCTTGATCGGCAAGATACAAACTAAAAAAAAGATAGCAACCGACCCGTTCTGAACCTCGGAGCGAGTGTGAAAAACACTCTCGGTTGCATTACTCCGACCCTCGGAACGCAACTCAGTGGCGCACAATGCCGAATTATGCTGATGCTTAATTAATTGGAACGTGAATTAGTTTTCAAATGCACCAGCAGAGTGCGCTAAGTTCAGTGTTGAAAAAAAGAAATATTCATAGAGTTAGCAATAACCTCATTAATGTGTAAATAATGTGGTATACATAATAATTGGTTGAAAACTATTTACGGTTATTTTAAGTAATTTGGATTTTGATTATTTCATTACCATTTTTTGTTTTGAGTAATTTTTGTACCTTCATCCATACTTATATTTATTTTTTAACACAGTTTGAATTAACTTTGATTATTTCAAAAAAACTACAATGAAACGAAAGCTTTAAAAATTTTTCAACAATAAATAATATTACTAACGATTATATATAAATAAAACATTTCGATCAATGCCAACTTAGAGAAAAAACACTTGTTAATTTTCTGTCACTGAGTTGGTATCGATTGCACGCATCACACGAAAACATTGCTTTTGAGAGTGCTCGATTGTGCGAAGTGTTGCTGTAGTTGGAACATTCAACGTTAAGCATTATGCCGCATAATGCGCTCTAGTGCTGTAATTGGAAAATTACCTTAGAGTGCGGTTCATAATTTGATATCAGCGCTCGCATGCGCTATTTGCACGCGAATAATCGGTCCAAAATTGCTCATGTGCGCATTTTGTATGCGGTATGACGTAATTGATGACGTCACCGATTGATGCTGACAGTGCTAACAGAAAAGAGGTAGTGCACTGTCTCCAGAACTGTCAATGTCAAAGTCAACACCAGTTTTATTTTTATTTTAGTTTGTTCGAATTTATTTTTTCATTAGATTATCTACAATTAATAGAGAAGTGCTCTGTAAAGATACGGAGGCACAATACGTCTCCCTCCAATTTTTTGTTCAAATTACATTAACTGTCAACTAGACAGACTCACAGATCGAAAACTCGGTTCAAAATTGATCTGAGTGCTTACGTCCGTGAGCAGTGCTAACGATTTGAACGGGTTGTTCGCATGCATACAAACGTTTGCACTGATATCTGGGGGGCTACCGCCTAACTCATAGCGATCACTCGCTATCACTTTCGTGACATTAGATCAATAGTTCAAATGTCACTTATGACATTAAAACTATTGTTCTAATATCACGATAACGATAGCGAGTGATCGCTTTGAGTTAGGCGGTACGGCCGCTGATTATGAGCCGCACCCTTAAATAATGGTGCGTTCCGAATGGCGATGACATCGATGTCAGCGCGCTAAACTAAAAGTCGTTTCGAATCACCGTGAGCGTGCTCACAGCATCCAACCTAGACATCATCGATGACGTCATTACATTCGCCATATTGCGTTTACAGTGACCATGCCTCAGATCGTAATCGTTGTGAGTATTCTTTCAAACGACTGTCAAGTGTTAATGTCATAACATTTATTTTTTACAGTAGTATTACAAAAGCCAAAGTATAGTCCAAAATACACTAGTCTACCTATATTATCGAAAGACATGCTCGGTTAATACACAGTAGACAGTCAATATACTAAACTTGAGACAGCGCTAGCAGAATTGTTGTCACAAGATTGAACACATTGCCATTAACAAAAGAAGAGAAGAACCTTTTTTTTTTAGGGATGAGGAAAATAAAACAGTAGTGAACTTATTTTTCTGTTGTCTACCTAGGTCATCATCATCATCATCACAGCTCATATATGTCCCCACCGAGGGGCACGAGGCTACCCTAACTGGTTAGGGCGATTAGGCCTTAGTCAAACCACGCTGGCCCAGTGCGGATTGGTTGACTTCACATAGACCTTCGAATTACTTCGCAGGTGAATGCAGGTTTCCTCACGATGTTTTCCTTCACCGTAGGAGCGTCAGATAAATGTACATATGAAATTCGTGAAACGAAAAATAAATTTGTACATGGTAGGATCGATCGCAGCCCTCCTCGGAGCACAGGCCAGTGCCGAGGCCACAGCGCCACCGACGCTCTGCCTGGTCTACCTAGGTGCCCATTAAATAATGGTTAGATGCAAATTACGTGCTATTGCTGAAAATTAATGAACGTCAACGTCTAAGGAAACGTCAGCGCCGTTAGCACGCAAACAATCGTTCCGATTCGGAACGATAGTTTGCGTGCTAACGCCATTCGGAACTTCCGAATGGCCAACTGTTATTTATCGATGCTAGCGCGATATCCCCCCTGTGAGCATGGAATTGTCGATCGACATATATCGATCGAAAAAAGCATCTGTCCTTTTCACTCCTTAGGAATATTGTCAAAAGATTTTTGTCGAGTATGTCGATCTTAGCTGTCATATTTTGTTTATCGAGAGTTCCATGCTCGCGGGGCCCATTCGGAATAGTTGAGAGCGCTCACAACGTTATAAGCTCATTCGAAACGCACCATAAAGCCAGGGTCACACCGCATGCGTATGCGTCACAGCGCGGCGCGTTGCGTGCGTTGCGTAGGGGTGTCTCACCGACGGCCTGTTGATGCGCAACATGATGTGCTGCTACGTGCCGCAACGTGCTGTGCTGTTACATGCCACGCACGTCTTCTTCTTTCTTTTTTCTTAGTTTTCTGGTAAAACTATGGCGAGAGAACTTGATTCTTAACAAATAACCATAAAAAATAACCATTCTTTAAATAATAAGATATTTTAATGTTGTTGGTGTCGCGAATAGACAATAATAAAATAGCAACACTAGTGACGCACGCTTCAACCAATCATAGTTAAGATAAGGCTAATAGCGATTCTTTAGTCTATGGCAAAATAAGTTTGTAAATAGAATAAAGTTTTCGATGTAAAAGTGAAATATAAAGTTTGCTGTGGCTGAAGCTGAGTCCTGAAGTGCCGTCGATATAATTCTAAGTATCTTGCATATCTTGTAGTTAGAAGATCAGTAATGTGTGTGATTCATTGTTATAAGTGTAACTTGGTTTCCCCCTAAGTTCACGGTTAGGCGAGGTTGCCGGGACGTTAGGTCCTGGCAACAAGCCGAGCCCGGGCCTCCAGAATAAATGGCCCGGGATCCAAGAAGGTGATCGGGTAGGTGAGGTTCCGGGACGTAAGGTCCTGGCAACAAGCCGAGCCCCGGGCCTCCAGAATAAATGGCCCGGGATCCGCCAAGAAAGACCTGGTATAATAAGTGTTCCAGGCCCAGTCGACTGGAGACGTCCAGAGAAGAAGCTCTGGGTCTATTAAGGTTGGTAGAGCCGCGGTGATGGTTGTTGGTCACCGGGTCTGCAGTACCTCCAAGGTGTTTAGTAGTACATGATGGGAAATCAAGTGTGTTTGTGTGGTGCAGCGTAGGCTGCTAGCGTTGAATACCAACGATAAGAAGTTGAAACTACTTGATGATGTAAGGTATTTAGTTAATAGTTAAATTTAACCCACAGGAGGTGAACGGTACAATCCAGTGGAAATTAGATATACATGGGATGCTCATATCTCAGGTGCAGATGTATCTAAATGCGAAGCAGATATAAATGAGACAAAGATAGAAGATAACTCAGGTATGAGATTTGTATTGTAACTTAATTAAACCTGCCATACATAGAATACTTTCGTCCCGTCCGCCCGTCGCGCCGGATGATGGTAATGCATATACCTAGCTATCTAACTACTCTCTCATCCTTCTCTCTGTGTATGATGTGTCTCTGGTTACATGTGTTACTTACACCCCCCATTCGGACGTCGTCGGTGGCGGGCGGGGCGACATGGTGGAGGTGCTGGGATCACCTCATGAGATCTGTACCTGAGATATGAAGAGCATAATTATATGTGGCATTTAGATTTCTGAATTAGTAAAAATTGGTATTAACATAAAGCAAAAACTGAGCTATAATTTCCATAGAAGAAAATGGAGCTGAATATGTGAAGTTGTGAATAATAAAATGAATCATGTTCTGAGATAAATACCCTTTCCTTCCATAAAATTGTTTGTTCCAAAAAAGGAAAAAACATTGTTTGTTTGTTTGCTGGTTACGGCCTCTACATAGAAAAGTTGGAGATAAAGGATTATAAAACTTACATGTATACATCTCAACAGATGGCACACAATAAGTCACTCATGAAGAAAACTTATGAGAAATGAAATGCAAAATATTTAATAAAATTGGGATGTAATTACTCTTGGTTATGCCTAGCTGATTAGAAATTCTTATTTTGTTTCATTCATTACCTGTAACTATTAAAGAATTTATGTTTATTTCTTAAAACAATTGAAACTCAAAATTCCCGCTAATGGAAACATCAATTTGTGGTGTGTTGGCTGACAACAGTTTGTTTATGTGTGCGAAGCTTTGTTGTTTGAATAGGTATGTGTACATGTGGAGCGACGCTATATTAAAGTTCCGTCCATTCCATGAACTCTGGCGCCATCCTGCAATTTTATGCTAAAAGCTTTAAATAAAAAAGTAGAAAGAAACGACAAAAGGAGTTTTGTGATTTTGCAATGTGTATAACAATTTGTTAAGAAAATGCCAAGTAATTTATGTGGATAAGAAAATCTGAAGCTGTTTCATAGCTTGCATTCAAGCACGGGCACTTGCCTTAATTGTCTTAATTACTTAAGCCTACTTTTAAGACCTAACAAGGTATGGGTTTGGTGTGATTGTATCATACTTAATACAAACTTCATCACTTGCCAGAATTGCTGAAAACAAGTGAGAATGAGGATGAGGAGGCACACAAATACGCTATAGCATGCACGGCCATACCGATAGCAATATTATTGGTTGTACATTTTTTACTAAAAACAAAAACTAACTTACTAAATAATAAAGCCACATTGTTTGACAATGTTGCAACAAGGCATGATTCCTATTGAGCCTAAACTGGCGTCACTTTGTATGTTTTGCATGTTCTTGTTCTCTTTTGTAAAAAGGGGAATTTGGCTAAAGTTATAAATAACACTGGTGAAGAGTAAATGTTGTACATTTATTAAAATATGACATATTTGGTAAGATATGTGTTTATTTAACATGAGTGAAAGAAGATAAATACCAGCTAATTTATAAGCCTTTTCTCAGTGTTTTAAAGAATAAATAAAGTGAAAATAAATAGTGTGTGAATACACTGAGCGTGTCATAGTGTATTTTATTTTTAAAACTTACTTGAGCTAGCAGAGTTGTTTTTTTAATATTTACTTAGGTACTGTAATTTATTAAAGAATATAAGAAACTAAGGTTATTAGAACAGAACATTTATAATTTTAGATAAAGAAACTGCATATTTGCACAGGCTTGTCTAACTGGTTACCCATTTTCTTAGACAGTATATCTACAGCAGCATGTACAGCTACATGTACTGTCAGTGTTAGATAGAATAGAATAGAAGAATTGAAAGAAAACACTACCTTACTTTGTGAGAATATTATTAGTTCACTGATTGGTAAGGGAAGCCTGCGACTATCATGTAAATAAAAAATTTTATTCAGTAAATGTAAGTAAATGTTATCCCATGTGAAGTGAAACTGATTTATTAGTGGTTTTATTCCCACATATTTAATGAAACTTTAATCTTTAAGAGGCCTAAGCTATATAAAAATAAAAAAAAATACCAAAAAAAAACTAAAAATCAAGAAGAAAAGTTTACATCTAGGTACTCTCTCTTTTGAAGTTGTTTAAATAGTGGTAACAAGTTTATGATTTTCATTTAAACAATTATTGTTCCCTTGTTGGTAAATTCTAACAAAAGGAATTGAATGAAGAACAAAGAACCACTCATTTTATTCTTTTTTGAATTAGACTACTGAAAATAATATTCTTGACTTAACTGGTTCAATTTATTATAACTTAACTATGGATGGATGATGATCTTGGAAAGTACTATGATCAGTCAAATAAATATATTTATTAATAATATTGGTATTTAAATACTTATAGTGCTTGTTATACACAGATGAAAACCAAGTATATGTAATTGTGTGTTCTTGATATTTGCAAGTGATTGATTAATAATAAGTTAAGTTTCTAATTTGTATTAGTAATAACTTATTACTAGTTAAACTAGTTAACCAGCTGAATAAAAATTTAATAAAGTCTAAATAACAATAAAATAAATAATAAAAAAAGAAATATTAGACAAAGGGATACTTAAGTCATAAGTCTTACCTATAGATGTGAGAAATATATTCACTTACAAGATTCATTATGAAAGAAATTCGGAAAAAGAGACTTCAATTAGTATATGAACATACTTATTGATAAAAATCTTGAAAGAATCAAAGACCTTCCAAATACCCTTACCTCAAATGAGATTTGAGGCACACAAATATTATATAATAAAATAAACTCAAATATAAAAGTTTCAAAGAAAAATTGAATGAATATTTAAAAATAAATGAAGATGCTCCTATAGAAGAGATATCGGTCATGTCAGAAAAACAACTTCTCGCTGAAGAAGTGTTAGTTGAGCTGAAGACTAACATAAGTTATATTAATTCTGCAAAAATAGAATTGAGTAATAAAGAAAAGTCATATGATGCCGGTAAACTCCCAAAGGTAGCACTACCTACCTTTAATGGGGATATTCTCAACTGGTACTCATTTTTTTGATAGGTTCAAATCGAGTGTACATAATATAATCATCTTATATGTATATAAAGTTATTTATTTTAAAAGCTTCACTAATTGGAGAACCTAAGAAAGCAATAGATGGGTTACAAATAACCGATAAAAACTATCTTATTGCCCTAAACACCCTTTGGGAAAGATATGGCAAGGTGAAACATCTCATTGATGCACACTACTCAGCATTATATAAAATAGAATCTGCTGATAATAACATAACCAATTGTAGGACAGTCTTCGACGATTTGGAAAGACATCTTCGGATATTGGAAACTTTAGGAGAAGATATTAATCACAATCACCTTAGATTTCTCATTATGGAAAAGTTCCCTTCAGATTTGATTTATGAGATTAAAATTAGAACAAGTACTGATGCTATAGAAGAAATAAGAAAACAGTTGGATACAATGATTACAGCTAAAGAAGATGCTGATAGAATTGGGATGATGACTGAATTCTAATTTTTACGTCTCGTCATTAAATATTAAAATACCGTGGAAAAAGATGCAGTCCTGTGAAATCAGAATTAAAATCGGCTTAGAAATACATTAGATACAAGCATTTTAAGTTGTTAATTTGAAAGCGATTAGAAAGAGAGATCCGACATCAACCGTGACGTCATAGTTGAGTACGGCCATATAAACTCCTTGTAAATTGCCGTTTTGCTAGAAAGAGATGGAGAAAAATCTTTAATACCTTATATCTTGGTTGTTTTTATAGTTATTCGAAAACCGATTTTTTCTTTCTGTTTAATGAATGAGCTTCTATTAAAGCAAGAAAATGTTTTTAGTCATCTAGCCTATTGCATTCAGAAAATGTTCTGAGCTTTCAGAACCATGCACTGTGGAAACACTTCATGTGCGTGACCTTCAACAAACCAAATCAAGCCAAGGAAGATTTAAAACTAGAATTAGAAATGGAAATCAATCAAGAATAGAATAGAATAGAATAGAATAATTTTATTTGCTAGAATATGGTACAATAATAGTTGGTAGTATATTCTGTTGCTCCGACATATCCTATTGACAACAATGTGCAAATATTTCGTCAACTATTTTTAGGTATTATAATTATTTCGTTGCACTAACATTCTGAAAGACGTTATACATTTATCAATAAGTAATACTTAAATTTTCTATTCACTAATGGGGGGTGTAAGTAACACATGTAACCAGAGACACATCATACACAGAGAGAAGGATGAGAGAGTAGTTAGATAGCTAGGTATATGCATTACCATCATCCGGCGCGACGGGCGGACGGGACGAAAGTATTCTATGTATGGCAGGTTTAATTAAGTTACAATACAAATCTCATACCTGAGTTATCTTCTATCTTTGTCTCATTTATATCTGCTTCGCATTTAGATACATCTGCACCTGAGATATGAGCATCCCATGTATATCTAATTTCCACTGGATTGTACCGTTCACCTCCTGTGGGTTAAATTTAACTATTAACTAAATACCTTACATCATCAAGTAGTTTCAACTTCTTATCGTTGGTATTCAACGCTAGCAGCCTACGCTGCACCACACAAACACACTTGATTTCCCATCATGTACTACTAAACACCTTGGAGGTACTGCAGACCCGGTGACCAACAACCATCACCGCGGCTCTACCAACCTTAATAGACCCAGAGCTTCTTCTCTGGACGTCTCCAGTCGACTGGGCCTGGAACACTTATTATACCAGGTCTTTCTTGGCGGATCCCGGGCCATTTATTCTGGAGGCCCGGGGCTCGGCTTGTTGCCAGGACCTTACGTCCCGGAACCTCACCTACCCGATCACCTTCTTGGATCCCGGGCCATTTATTCTGGAGGCCCGGGCTCGGCTTGTTGCCAGGACCTAACGTCCCGGCAACCTCGCCTAACCGTGAACTTAGGGGGAAACCAAGTTACACTTATAACAATGAATCACACACATTACTGATCTTCTAACTACAAGATATGCAAGATACTTAGAATTATATCGACGGCACTTCAGGACTCAGCTTCAGCCACAGCAAACTTTATATTTCACTTTTACATCGAAAACTTTATTCTATTTACAAACTTATTTTGCCATAGACTAAAGAATCGCTATTAGCCTTATCTTAACTATGATTGGTTGAAGCGTGCGTCACTAGTGTTGCTATTTTATTATTGTCTATTCGCGACCTTCGCGACAGTTGGTGACTTACCTTCAATATTTATCTGATTTAAAGAAAGAAAGAAAGAAAGTTTTGTATTGTGCATTTCTATAATTTTTGTCCCTCGGTTTATTAAACACTTGTGTTTCCGAACTAAATCTATAATTTTCTCCTAAATTTCTGCATCCATTTTTGTATTTAAATACAAATTACCGTTTTCGTGTCGCAATGCGCTGCATTTCTACGCGCGTGGTCGTCCGCGGTATGACACTAAATATAGAAAGCCATATACAACGCAGAAATAACCCACGCGACGTTGCCAGTTCTCTAGCTGTGTTCATACGTTTGGTTTGTCTCTGCGTGGCTTGCAGCGCGTTGACGTGCGTAGTCGCGCTGCGCTGCACGGTAACGTGCGTTTGGTGTGTCATTTCCCATAGCATTTTATATATTTACAACGTCATGTGCCGCGCTGCGCTGTGCTGGGTTGTGCTGTGCTGCATGCGGTGTGTCCCGCTCAGAAGAATAACTGGAAGACGTCTGCGGATTGACAGAGGTTGCGGTCCGAAATGAAAAAGTGCGAACACACACCACCGACTATCGACGACCGATTTTTTGGCCATGGAAAATGAAACTTATGGAATTCTACGTTGCAACGCACACACACTACACAAAGTCGGCTAAAATATAATTTATGAATTTCGGCCATCCCAATTATCGGTGAAAATGGAAAGGTGGTAAATGTATAAGTTCCCATTATATGTCTGTGGCTAACGATTATAATCACCCAAGACTCCCTAGACAAGAGCCACACACTTAATGCAAATATTTGGAACAATTACATTATGACAATTCTGTAAAATATTCTTACCATTGTGGTTTCGTCAGAGAATCGAAAATAATTTTTTTTTCATGGGCAGCAGTTTTTATACACTTATTTCAATATATCATGCACACCGATCGTCGTTGATAAATTATCATATCTGAAAGTCAATAACAGATATTTTAAGCGTTATATATCGACCAATATTTGGTCATGCTCGACAATATGTTTAAATAAGTGATTGGTGGACATGCTCGTTGAAATCCCTATCATATCGTATCTTATCAAAGTAATGTCATCGGTTAAGTTATGCTTGCTGTTTAGATAAAATTTCAAGATAGTGGTTATATAAGTGACGGTGTCCCATTTCTTTTAGCAGTAAGTATTCAGAGTTACCTAAAGCTTTTAAAAGCGAAATAAAATTAGTTTTCATTTTTATTCATGTTACACAATGTATAGTGCGCCGCGGCATCATTTTTGTTCCGCTCACCAGGTGCGCTGACATTCTATGATCCGACCATGGACGTAATAATCAGTCCATGGACCCGACCCAAACAGTTGATTCCGCGTATTCCAACAGTATACTGGAAATGTAATATTACGATTTGCGGCGATTACTTTTTGAGTAATTATTGTAGTTTTTTACAGAATATGATTTGTAAACGTTAACTTAAACGTTAACTAGAAAATTTAGAAAAAAATAATAAAAAATTCGTAACATTTATGAATTTTCCGGGAGATTGATTGACAGTGATTTTCAATCAAGAATTATGGTCTGAACTCACTGTTAAAAAAATAGGACACCGTCCCTTACACCCGGTATAACGTATTTTGTTCATAGTGATAAAATGCTTTATCATATCGTCTTTTTGGTGTTTTGCTAGGGGGCATTAATTGTAGATATTCTAATAAAAAATAAATTTTAACAATCTAAAATAAAAATAAAACTCCGAGGGAAACTGATGTCGACGTTGACATTGACATTGACAGTTCTGGAGACAATGCACTACCTTTTTTCTGTAAGCACAAGAGCGCGTGAAGAGCCTTCGCGCGAAGTACAAGTTTTCGCTATAATCCCGTTCAATGCCTTCGAGTGTGACGCACGGGTGAAACAACCAACCCGTTTAAGATCTTAGAGTGTCAGAGCGAGTTACAACCGAACAACTATCGAATGTGATGGTTGATGGATGGTTGAAAAAGCTCTGACGTTTATTGCTGAAATACTCTTACGAGATTGGATGAGATTGAGGGCCATTATCTATAACGTCATCTGCTAGAAAGTGAGAGAAATAAAAACTCATGTGAAAGAGGGAGATAAAAGATTTTGTTGCTGCAATGTGTTCAACACCTCTGAGCGAGTTAAAAAACAACCAAACAACTACACTCCGTCCAATACTCTGAACGCGCTTCTGCCAACATCAATCGGTGACGTCATCGATTACGTCATACCGCTAAATGCGCGCACAAGTAATTTCGGACCGACACTGTTTGCAGGTTACCCATTGAAACGCATACAGAATGTTTTTCGTCATAAACTAAAAATGCATAATGTTAATTGCCATAATCGTCACTTGCCATAAGTCTTTATATCATAACTTCATAACGCATAATATTATAAGGCGGAAATATGTAAGGCATAATCATGAAAAGGCATAATTTATGTTTGCCATAATATTTTAAAGAATATTCAAAAGACATTCATTTGAAAAGCATAACTGCCAAAATCCATAAATACATAGCTAACTCATTCACTATAATTTCAAAAAGCAAACACTTAAATTAACAGATTAAATGTATTGTCTTATGTTTAAATTATTTACTATTGTTTTTTAACCTTATTTATTAAGAAATAGTTTAAAAATACTAAATAAAAATTTTGTAATTTGCGATTAATGCAGACATGCAGCATGCATGCAGCCGGCATGCGGTCATGAAGCAGGCATGCAATATGCATGCAGACATGCAGAATGCATGCAGGCACGCAAGCTGGCATGCAAGCAGGCATCCAGCATGCAGCATGCAAGTCTTCTGCCATAGCTCCGGCATTCCGGGGTTCTGGCGGTTCCACGCATGCTAATCGTCGCAGATGGCTTTCGCTCACCACCGCAGCCGTCGCGGTGGTGAACGTCGCGGCTGAGGATGGCCGGCTTCGCCAGCCAGCCTCAGCCGCGACGGCTCGCTCATAGCCACCTGCTCCTCAGCATGCGGGCCGCCTCACCCCTCCGTGCCTTCGGGGTTCTGAATAACACTCTAGGGGTAGGGCAGACAAGACTACGTGGAGTCGGGGTTGACTGAACCGCTTTTAAATAGCACAAGTTTTTTAAATAATTAGTATCGTATGGAGAAAAATACATTCCGGATTACTATTATGTCAAGGAAGATTTATAGATACCTATTTACAGTTATTATTCTTTATAAAACTATGTCTTCAGTGAGTAATGCATAGTTAAATTATGAGTTTTAAAGTATGCTTAATAAAATTATGGCAAACCAAATTTTACCTTTCGAAGATTATGATTTTTTATATTATGCCTTTCGACAATTCTGCATTATAATGTTCATGCCTATTGATATGTTCTGCCAAATATTATTATGCTTTTTTATTTTTATGCCATAATGATGTATGCCAATCATGTAATGCATAGTTAAATTATGTCAAACAAAATTATGGATAATAACAGTTATGAGTAGTAAAATTATGCGTTTTAAAGTATGCTTAATAAAATTATGGCAAACCTACCTTTCAAAGATTATGATTTTTTATGCCTTTCGACAATTCTGCATTATAATGTCTATGCCTATTGATATGTTATGCCAAATATTATTATGCTTTTTTTATTTTTATGCCATATGATGTATGCCAATCATGGAATTAATAAATGATGCCAATCGAAATTATGACAATTAACAATATGCCTTTCAAAGTGTCAACCTGTTTGCATTTCAATAGCGCACACGAACGCTGATAGCAGATTTTGGACTGCACCGTGCAGAGCTGCGTTCAGAACCTACGCTCGAGTGCACTCCGAGTGCACTCTGACAGCAACCAACCCGTTCAGAGCCTCGGGGTAAAAAACGCTCTGACAGGCGGTTACTACACTCTGTGCCCGTTCAGAAGCTTCGAGTGATGCAACCAGACAACCAACAGAGTTGCGTTCCGAGGGTCAGAGTAATGCAACCGAGAGTGTTTTTCACACTCGCTCAGAGGTTCAGAACGGGTCGGTTGCTATCTTTTTTTTTAGTTTGTATCTTGCCGATCAAGATCAAGCAAAGGGCAAAATATTACTAATCCTTACTATGAAATTAACACTCAATATCCATTTTTCTCCTTAAAAATAATTACAACACATCGAAATCACTATATTTCTCTTGTATTAGGCTTAAAAGAGTTCAAAGTAGTGTTATTTAATAAAATAATAAATAATTAGCGTATTTTTGACATCGACTTTGACATAAAATCTGTCAGAGTGTTTTTCACCCCACGTTCGAGATGGTTGTTTGGTTGCATCACTCGAAGCTTCGGAACGGGCACAGAGTGTACTAACCGCCTGTCAGAGCGTTTTTTACCCCAAGGCTCTGAACGGGTTGGTTGCTGTCAGAGTGCACTCGGAGTGCACTCGAGTGTAGGTTCTGAGGCGCGTTCCGAGGGTCAGAGTAATGCAACCGAGAGTGTTTTTTACACTCGCTCTGAGGTTCAGAACGGGTCGGTTGCTATCTTTTTTTTTAGTTTGTATCTTGCCGATCAAGTTCAAGCAAAGGGCAAAATATTACTAATCCTTACTATGAAATTAGCAGTTGATATCTATTTTTCTGCTTAAAAATAATTACAACACATAAAATCACTATATTTCCCTTGTATTAGGCTTAAAAGAGTTCAAAGTAGTGTTATTTAATAAAATAATAAATAATTCGCGTATTTTTGACCTCGACATTGACATATTTGACATCGACTTTGACATAAAATCTGTCAGAGTGTTTTTCACCCTACGCTCGAGTTGGTTGTTTGGTTGCATCACTCGAAGCTTCTAAACGGGCACAGAGTGTACTAACCGCCTGTCAGAGCGTTTTTTACCCCGAGGCTCTGAACGGGTCGGTTGCTGTCAGAGTGCACTCGGAGTGCACTCGAGCGTAGGTTCTGAACGCAGCTCTGAACGCAGCTCTGACCCTCGGAACGCAACTCTGTGATTCTGACAGTCTGACGACTGACGTGATTCTGACATTTGTGCTGCAAGGGGGAGAGAGAGACTCGTATTGACTTTATTGTGAATTTTTATTTAAAATATAAATTGCATCGAATATCAAATTAACAATTAATTAGCCATATGAATGTTGAGTTTTAAAAATAAAAACATTTGTTGGTTCGTATTCCTTCAACTTCTTTATGATGACTTAAAGTTCTGGGAGTGAATGTTTACTTCAGGCTGTATTAGTGAATTATGAAAATAATTTGAATTTTCAAAGTTAAAGGGTAGTTTATTAATATTTGCGAATAATAATAAGAGTTATAGTAACTTCTTTGGTGATAATTAAAACAATCATTCTATAAATTTGATGTCACAGTAAAAATATTTTGTCATATCTCAGACCGATGTGTAAACATTATTATTATTATTATCTAAACACATTTGTACTGTAAAATATTTTAATATGTAAATTTTGTGTTATAGAAAAATGGAGGTGTCTCATTCCCTTACTTTAAATGAGGCTGCATTTCAACAGCTTCCAGACAATAAAAAGCCTCATTTTATATTTGAGTGGCTTCGTTTTCTGGATAAGGTTCTTGTGGCTGCACAAAAGGTGAATGTGTTGTTATTGTGTTATTTTTACTTTTTAGTAATTAATAAAATATAAATTTGTATAGCATCAATACAAGCAAGGTAACTGTGAAGTAGGTAACCTATTTGTGTTCTTGTTTACGTACTTTGTTTGTAGTTTATTTTGATTACTATTAAAATGTTTTATTATTAGTTTACAAAGCTGAATGATTACAATATAGGTTTATTTTTTGGTGATAACTTATTTTCTGGTTGTGTCAAATAAACATTTCTTATGTACTTGTGTCAGTAAGGTTAATGCTAATGGTAAGAAGTGATGACAAGGCTGAAAATAGAAGTGAACCCCACTAGGTTTCTTTAAAAGAGGAAGTAGACATTGTATCTATATTGTGAGAACAAAACAATATTACAATGTTATTATTATGTTCTCCTAACTGATATTCCTTCCGATGGGACAGTTACCCGACACAACCGGGGCGAGATCAGGTGCAGTACCCACTATTTATTGTGCCTTCCGAAGCTTGGAGGAGCTACCACCAAGGAAACCCCATGAAAAGTTGAACCCTGAACATTTACATTAGGACCAGGTGTATCAATTGCTAGACTGTGGTCGCTTTAAAAATTTAACTTAGAATTACTAATAATTATATTTTTTTCATTCAATAGACTGATATAAAAAGCTGTCAGCAGAAGTTAGTTGCACAACTTCTCAATTTACTCCGTGAGTCTCTTGGAGCACCAGCACGCCGTTTGTTGGCAAGATGTCTAGCCACATTATTTTCAGTCGGTGATACTTTCCTGCTATTTGATACTGTCAATAAATGTAATGATATCATCAAAGTGAAGGATGATTCACCCTCGTTCCTGCCGACGAGACTGTGAGTCATTACATCTGTTTACATTATAACATAGTTAAGGCAAAAGCAGTAGGTATAATTTACAATGAAATATTAAAATAAAAATCTATGCAAATACTTGAGGTAGTTTAGATCTTCTTGATCAAATGCAGTGATATTGAAGGCAACAGCAATTAGTTATCAAAAATGACATTTATACACCAATAAATTTGTAAATGCCTTTGTTGCTATACACGGTGTTTCATAATAACCAATAAATAATCAATGCGATGTCTAAAACGAATTATTAAATTGTGTTTACCCGTAATGTCAATCAACCCAAAATTTTCATGTAAATCATAGACATGATGATGATACTATGATATACATGAAAATTTTGGGTTGAATGACATTATGTGGAAACACATTTTAATAATTAGTTTTAGATAACGCATTGATTATTTATTGGTTATTATGAAACACCATGTATAATATATATATTTTAATTTGATATAAAATTATATTTAATATTTAAATTCCTTTCTGCTTCACCTGTATTTTGAGTCAGATTTATATAAATAACTTTTCCTCAGTATAAATAAAAATAAATATTTACAGTGACAGTAACATATTAATAATTAAATCAACTAGAAAGTGTCAAAAAACCCAGTCTGTGACTTTTTTGCTTCATTTAATTTTGCCTTTTAAATTACTTCTATGTATCTGTAGTCATATTGTACATACTTATACGCAAGAAAAGTTTGTGTTCTCAATGGTATTTGAAAATGAAAAAAAGAATGTCATATATCTTTAAAACTTCTGCATAAAAAGTAAAGAATATTTTTGAAACAGAAAGTATAAGTAGGTACACTAATTATGCTCAGGCACCATTTACATGTCTCTGAGGCGCGTTCAGGGCCTTCGCGCAAAGTACAACTTTTCACTCTAACCCCGTTCAATGCCTTCGAGCGTGACAACCGGGTGAAACAACCGGCCCGTTCAAGACCTTTGAGTGTCGGCGCGAGTTACAACCGAACAACCATCGAATTTGATGGTTGTAAAACGCTCTGACGTTTATGACTGAAATACTCTTACGTGATTGGATGATATTGGCGGCCATATTCTATAATGTCATCTACTAGAAAGAGAGAGAAATAAAAAATCATGTGAAAGAGGGAGATAAAAGATTTGGTTGCTGCAATCCGTTCAACGCCTTTGAGCGAGTTAAAAAACAACCGGACAACTACACCCAGAGGCTCTGAACGCGCCTCTGTATCTACAAAAAAACACAAGGCGATTGCGAAAAGTACCCTTTGCGTGTTGAGAGTGCGATTAGACAAAACTCCCTAATATAATTAGTGGGTATTACATACCTCGATTATCAAGACAAGTGTCGTATAACCGCAGGCAAGATTTAAAATCTTCTCCAAATGTGGAAAATTTGAAATCTTTAAACTGTCTTAAAAAGGCTAACTAATGAAATATACCCCTTTCAATTAACTTCTCCTCTCTAGGCGGTGTCATGCGATTGGTGTGACGTCACGCTATGATTTTAAAAAAAAAATACCCTCAATAAATTTTTTCCACAAAAAAATATATATTTCAGAACCAAAGTATATTTTTCATTTTGTAAAAAGAAATGTATTAATTTATAAATATCCTTTTGTGAGGGTATTTTTCACTATTAAATAGCGTAAAGCCACACTGGTCGCATTCAATCGGTTGGTGGCTGACAGGTTAAAACAAATAAATAAAATGCTTATTAATTTTTCTCATATTTAAGTATATTCATTTGTTATCTTTAGATAAAATCTTGTTTTCTAGTGCTGCCATATGCTGCTTGGGTAGCATGTATGAAAAATTGGGTAGGATGATGGGAAGGTCCTATGAAGAAACAGTGACAACCCTAATCCGCTCTCTCAAGAATGCTGAATCACAGACAAGATTGGAGATTATGATAACTTTAGAAAAGGTTTGAATTAATTTTTAATGATGTGTACTTTAGTTTTATTTAATGAAAATAATAAGAGTCTCTTGGAGTGAAGGAAGATTCACCCTCGTTCATAATGATCTTTTATTTGAGAATTTTTTTCTGCTTTGAACTTATACATGTATAGTTAAGTTGACGGTGAAAGTATGCCTTTTCTCACTCGTAGGGTCTTCAAAAGATTAGGCCTGCCTGTGACTTCGAATCCATTAAGTTGACGGTGAAAGTATGCCTTGCCTTCACTCTTGGGGTCTTCAAAAGATAAGGCCTGCCTGTGACTTCGAATCCATGATCTGTCGCTATCCAAAATGCAGGGGGCTTTTAGTAGGTATTCCTGGTACTAGGTTTAGCATGTAGCTTATAACCGCCGCACCGATTTGTTCTCCAGTGAGTGACAATGCAGAAACACACTTTTTTCCCTTTCAAGGCATTACAGTTCTTAATTCCCCCTCCTAACCGAAAATTTGATTTCACGTCAGTGTCAACGCTAAACCCTGCATGTGAGGACTTATTTAGGGGCCATCATTCCAAAATCCACCATGCTGTATTATTTATACATGAAGATGGATATTTATGCATGGTCAGTTCATGAAGAAAAAACATTTATTGTGTGCTGATATAAATTAAAAGGAAAGTTGTGTTAGTGAACCGATTTGGCTGAAAATTGGTGGGCATGTAGCTTAGAACCAGGAGACGGACATAGGATAGCATTTATCGCAGAAATCACCCCTTAAGGGGGAGAAAAGGGGAGTGGAAGTTTGTATGGGGAATCAAGAACTGCTGAACCGATTTAGATGTTTATATTTTTTAAGACACTCAAAATTTGGCAATAAAACGTCTTTCGCTCTAAACGGCTTGGAAAGAATTATTCTCGAACTCCTAATCTACCAGAAACCTTCCATCATCAGCTCACTGACATGACATGATGACTACCAGACGCAAATACCTGAACATCTTCAGCAAAAACATGAAACACGTTGGACATGCCTATGAAATTTAAGGGTTTCTCTCGATTATCATAGGATCCCATCATCAGATCATGACATGGTGACAATGGGACCACCTCGGGAGTATACTCTTTCGATTCCAAAGAAAATTTTGAAAATCGGTCCACAAATGGCAGAGTAATCGGTGAAACATACATAAAAAAATAGATAGATAACATAGAACCTCCTCCTTTTTCGAAGTCGGCTAAAAAGATAAAAATAGTTACTGTGGGTTATCCTTAGTAGATAAACATATACCAGCGCAGACATTTTATCATTTTTTTTAAGATATACAATTCCATTGTAGATTAATTATTTGATTTCTTGTAAGGTCGTAAGGCTTAGATAGCGTTGGCGTATATGCTCACAAAAATATGTTTGTTACAACACCACATTGCATTGCATCACATATGCATGTATTATACACATAAGCCTCCCTCTTGAATCACTATCTATTGCTAAAAACTGCATTACAATCCGTTGTGCGTAGTTTAAAAGATCTAAGCGTACGTACAGACAGCGGGAGCGACTTTGTTTTATACTATGTATAGATGTAGGTATACAAAGCCAGCGATAGCCTTAGTTGTTATCTTAATTAATTCAAAAGAACACAGTTTTCAAACGAAACGGTAATTGGCACATCCTGTTCTTGTTAATTGCTGTTAAACAATCATTGTTTTGTTTGAATTTTTTTGTGGAAATTCACATTGATCAAAATACAGTTATATTTTTTTTTTCATTTAGTTGAACCACGAACAGGCTTACAATTTTTTTTTTCTTTTTTTTTAAAAAAAACGTCGCCCCACACTAGGATTTTCTCCTGTGTCGTGGGTGCAGTTACAAACATAGAATATCACATGCACATACGCCCAGACCGGAACAAATTTCTGTAGGCCATACAAAACATTTGTCCTGTACGGGAATCGAACCCGCGACCCGTTGCGCAGTAGGTGATCACTCGACCTCTGCGCTAAACGTGTCGTCAATTAATCATACATACACATAAAAGGACATGTCCTCTTTTGGGCTAAAAATTTCATCATTAATTAAGCAACATGTTTCAGGTATTTTTGTAAAGAGTACTCAAAAATCTAGGGTTTAGAATAAAATTTAGGTTTTTTTAGGCCTGCAAATTCAAAAAAACAGCCATTTTCTGATTGACTTTCATAGTATGTAAAACAAAGCGATTTTTGTATGGAAACCAATTACAAGTTACGGAAACGTGTCACAAACGAATAAATAAGTAACAAAAGTACACAAACGATGTGATAGTGAGTGACTTTCTGACTAAAATTCACATAAATTACATTTTTAATGTTTTATCAAGATTAACGAAAAACATGGCTGTATGAACTTAGCTCCCTTTGCCTTGTCTTGCAGAAATGACAGCGTCAAAAAAAAGCCTATTTTAATTTTGTGATTATTTATAATTGCACATTCCTAAACCCACAAATTTTAATACCCTCCTGTCTTATGTAAATTCTCCCTTTATTGATGTTCTTTGTGATTACATAACTAACAATAGTATTAAATTATAATTTGTCTGTCTGCTTACTAACAGTGTGTGCTCTATTGTGTATGTCCTCTTTGCAGGTATCAACTGGCAAAGTAGTTTTAACTAATATATGAATAAATAAAATACACCTACCCATTGTACTTTCACGATCCATGTCAGGAAAGCAGAGGGCTCACCTTTAGATTAACATCATTTAAAAAGAAAATATGTGACGAAATTGCCTACTGTAGGTTAGGTTAGGTTCAGAACATGACCATGCGTAGCGGAGCGAGCGAAGCGAGCGCAGCGTCATACTATTCTCTGGGAACCTATACCACTAAAATCATATAAATTAATTCTTTGATCTTCCAATTTTTACATCTTCTAATTCTTAAATAGGTTCTAGATGCGGCGCAAACATGAGTTAATACACAACCCAACCTTTTCCCATACATTTTGAGGTTAGGTTTGTGAAAAATTTAAAAATTAATATCTTGAAAACTACGCATTGCCGAGAGGGGGGAGTGGTACAGGGGGGTAGCTCCCCTCCTCTCCTACCCCCCCTCCACCCCTCACCCCCCAAATCGTGGGTTGCTAATCTAAAGCCCTTCCAAGCAGAGTCTTACAAGGGCATTATTCATCTGAAAAACTAAAACTGAGCAAAAAACTCGATTCTGGCGAAATCCAAAAAAGAAACGCCACCAAGCAAAAAGAAGAAGAAGAAGATTATTTATAATGATCTTGTCGTGATCGCTTTTTATGCGATCACAATACATCACAATTCTTTATAATAAGAAGTGCACAATCTTGTGTTGTTGCCGCAATGACTGTCAAATTAAAGGCAGCAGACGTTATAGATTTTTCCTTCGACAATAAACCCCTAGGTGACCACATATTGAATTGGATTGCAAATTAGCAGCATTGCAGGTCACTGCTGGTAACAAACAAGCATCTCTGACCAAAAAAATGATACATGTAATCAATAGGTCCATGCTATTCAAATGAAATCTAGCACAATAAATGCATTGGTTGGTGGCAGAAGACTTCTAAACTTTACTTTGTAGCAGGGTGTTTGTGCAGCATTTGTTAGGATGAGCCCCTGGCTGTAGTGTGTGATACCTGTTTTACTCTGCCTACTCTTAAGATAAGCACCTACCTCACAGTAATGAAATATCAACATAAATAAAATATACTGGTCTAACATACCACCTCTTAAGAATGCTACAGTTTTACTATTTTTTACAAAACAAATGCTAATTAATGAAGTCATTATAATGAACTAAGTGCAAAATTCTCTAAGATTACTATAATGCTAATTCAAAGTGTAAATATTTACTTTCATATGACTACATACCCTCAATTTTATCATGGGTACTAAATATGTAATATGAAGTGTTGAATAATTATAATAGTGGAAACTATGTGAAAGAGTTGTAATATAGAAACTGGTTACAGGTATGAAATAAAACCCATTGGCATTGACAGTGGCTACAGTGGCATTGACAATGACATCCTTTTAATTGCCAGTAAAAAAAACTAAATGTGGCCCTGCTAAAGAAACAATAAAAAAAACATTTTTAATTTTTTTCTCCTAAATGCAGGCCTTAATATTTTTAATATTCATGGATAAACATCCTTCTCATAAAGTTCTATTTCCGTCATAAATTTGAAACTGGTTAAAAAAGGTTCAGAATAAAATTCCACGTTCCATACAAAAAGTGGACATGTCCTTTATATAAACATAGTTATTGTAAACCCAGCATTGATGGTCACTTAGTAATTTTCAAAAAGGTATACTATGAAACCTGTACAGCTTTGAAGTAGGTAATCTAATATTATACATGTAGGTAGGTACTTACATCTATCACTATATTTATTTTTTATATTATAGTTAATGAGAAACAATACAATTTTACTATGAGTACGAGACGTAATAGGTATAGTTACTCAATACTTTATTGCTTTTCCACAATGAAATTGGATGTTATTTTTGATTGGTTATAAATTAAGTAAATTGTGGACCCTGTCGGGCACAGCAATATTAGGAGAGAGGAGGCCATAATTTAAGATTAGGTTCTTTAATTGATTTATGCTTAAAATTATAAATATAATATTACGATTTATTTTATTTATATAATATGTATAGTATAATATACAAGTGAATGTGTGTTCTCGAGTGAAGTGAGTGCGTGTGTGTGTGTGTGCGGGTGGGTGTGTGTTTGTATGCGCATGTGCGATATGTATACAAATTTTTGGATATTTAGTCTTTGCTAATGAGGATTTCAGTATTATTCATATTTTGTTACAATTTTGTAGAGCATCGTTAGGCATAATTATTATCTTCTTCAAAACCTCAGGACAACAAAACCTAGCTCTGACATTGCAGGACATTTTGTATTGCAAATAATAATAATAATAATAAATCTTTATTTCAGGCATAAAAAGAAACCCATATACAAACAAAAATTAAAATAATATAAAAAGCAAAGGATATTTTAATAAAAATGGAATGAAAACGCATCTATTTTCTATTGGCACTTCGGTGTGTGAGTAGCTAATGATTTAGGAATCGATTTCGATAAAGATCGGATTTGACAACACATAACAATTCGTTATCTGAGTCACACACCCTCCGCCAGATTGAAGCAATACGTGTTCGGAGCACGGCGAAAAAGTCTGGAACGCCAGCTTCAGCAAACATGGCGGAAGCACTGCACCATGTCGGCAACTTCATCATGACCCGAAAGGCATTATTGTACTGTACTCGAAGGATACCAAACGACTTTCTCGAATACTTCAGCCATAGCTGACAAGTATACATGCATGTACAGTATGCATTAAAGAGAGTGACTTTACTAACATCCCTCGAGCATTTGGCAAATCTACGTGCCAACATGTTGCAGCGCACCGCCAGTGCTCTGCGCTCTCTCTCCATATCCAGGCCATCATCCATGTTTTCGGAAAGCATGTGACCCAAATACCGAACTTGTTTCACAACCTGAACTGGCGAGTCATTCAAATATATTAAAGGCACCCTTGTAGGCCCTTTACCAGCACGATTCCATTAACTCCGTCTTCTTGGTGTTGTATGCCATACCGTGTCTAGAAGCAAAGTCTTCACAGACTGCAAGAAGTTTTCGCAAACCTCCAATCGATGGGCTGAGAAGCACCATATCATCTGCATAGCTGACCTTGCACGTGGCAACCGATACCGGTGCTCCTCAACTCCTCGATCAGATCATTTACATAAAGACCAAATAAGTCCGGAGAAGTTAAACCACCTTGACGTACACCACACTTTAGTCTATATGCACTAGAGTATGCCTCGCCCCATTTCACACAATTAGATTGGTTACCGTACCATTACCTAAACAGGTCCACTATCTCATTCTTAATATTAGATTTTCGCATTTTCGACCAAAGTAGATCAGAGTTTACCAGGTCAAAAGCGCGGCTCAAGTCCAGGAAATACGCATATACAGAAGTATCTCTGGCTGTGTAGTAATTTACTGCGTGTTTCAGACATAAGATAGAATCAGTTGAGAGATCGGCACGAAAACCAAACTGCGCGTCACTCAATTTGAGAGGTTTCGCCAGTTCAGGCTGCAATAATCTTTCTAAAATTTTGCTTACTATCGTACCAAGAGATATAGGTCTATAGTGTAGTGTATTAGACAAGTCACCGGTTCTGTTTTTCGCGATAGGCACCACCACTGTTTTGATCAACGCGTCAGGGTTAACAATTCGTTCACAATAAAGTTGCTTGAAGTTGTCATTTCTTAATCAAAATCGTTGTTTTATTCAAAATGTGTTGTATTAAACGTGAGCCCTATTTTAAGAGTAACCTTTGACATACGTAATTTTCATGACCTTTTGTCAACTAAAATCTTTGTTACATTGGAAATGTAAGTGAGGCTTGGCAAACAGACATAATGTCTTTAGATGAAATCTATGCTCTCTCTCTGCTGTCCTTCAAGTTTAAGTTACCATTGGGGATGTGTATGCATTCTTGGCTCAGATCTGTAGTTCATATTTGCACATAAACCCTTAGCGGAGTTTCTGAGTGAAACTAGGAGAATATTTTTTATATTTGTGACTTTGCATTTTCTTTAGAAATGCTTAATAAATTATATTATGAATTTTTGAATTTATTTAGCATTTTTAAAGGAAATGCAAAGTCACAGATTTAAAATGTAATTTTGTAAGTTCGCTTTATTCTTAACAAACTTTCTAGAAATCTGTGATTTCTAAATTGGATGTTGGTATGTTGTAACAGTGAATAAAGACTGCTTTGGTTTAACAATGTGCAGAAGAGATCAATATACTTTGTAAAAATTTCGTCGGGGTTGATAAGAGCTCTGTGGCCGAGTGGTCAAGGCGTCAACACGGTTTGTTGAAGATGCGGCTTCTATCCCCGCCCCTGGCGAATTATTCATTTTTTCTTTATCGATTTATTCATTTTTCAATTTATTTAGGACTAGCTTTACTTTACGCAGCTTCGCCCGCGTTGTTTTTCCGTGGGAACTTTTATATTTTCCCGTAGGAAAAATAATTTTGTAGCCTATATTAATCAGATATAATGTAGCATTCTAATGGTGAAAGAATTTTTGAAATCGGTCCACTAGTTTTTGAGTTTATTTGTTACATACATACAAATCTTTCCTTTTTATAATAATAGTGTACTAGATAATATTATTGGATGTTTTTTCCTCGCTCAGCACTGAGCTTCCTTGCACATTATGGTGGATGAGCACCCTTAAGAGGAAATCGTACAGTCCGTTTTTACATACAAACATAGTCCCCTTTTTCCTTCCAGGATAATGGCACTAATTTCTCTATTTTTTTTCCAATAAAATCAATGGCCACTATAAGCATGTTCCTATGTTTTCCTTTTTTATTAAGTTAATTATTTAAAAAAAATTTAAGCCTTCAAAAACCTAAAAAACGACCTCATTTTCTGCTGTATTCATACGTCCAGCAAGCAAATTGAAAAAGATTATATGAAAAAAGCAAAACATAGAAACACAGTAAAAGCCTTGCTTTAATTTTTAACGTAAAAAGTAATTAAATCGGCCAATTTTTCGCGAAGAAAACAGGGGACTACGAGACGTATATTTTGTGTACTTTTCATAGGTGTTTTCGGTCCCAGCTGCAGTTGTCCCTATCGCGCTCAGTTCAGTTGTTCGGGCACACAGCGCGACAGCAATACATTTTACAAATACCTATTTTTGAATTCTCTCGACTCCTCCCGTTTTTTCTTAAGCTGTCAATACAAGTGAGTGTCCCTGTCAGATATGCGTCGGCATGGGCGGCGCGGCGGGCGGAGCGGTTCGCGAGGTTTGGCGCGCCGCGCGTACATCGTTGGGCGGAGAGAGGGGATTGCCCGTGCGTGCGGCCGCAGCGAGGACCCTATGCCGCCTTCTTCCGCTCATCAAACTCACACCTGCCGACCTTGACGCCGTGGCCGCCGCCTGCCTCAGAGCCGCGCAGAACACTGACTTGCAACTGAGGTAACAACAAAAAAAAACTAATCAATATTCATTTTTAATCATTACCTATTCTTTTAATCTTGTGTTTAACTTATTTTTTTTGTTAACGTTTCTTGTATATCTATATAGTACAGTACTGTTTTCTCCGCTCACCTACAGGCTCCGTCAGAATACCAGCGTTGTTGCGATGCGATTTCGCAGAGGCTGGGTCATGATTGACCTAATTTTTGTACCTATATGTTATTAGTGTTAAATGTTATCTATGTTTTGTTACGTATGTAAATAACCATCGGTCCATTTTATGTATTTGTACTTTGTTTTTGGTTAATAAACGTTTCCCTCTCTCTTTCTCTTTTAAACAACAATTTTTTCTCAGTAAAAATTATAAAAAGAAGTGATTTTTTATCTTTTTTAAATAGAAAAATCAGTCGCGCGCGGAGCGGTGTCGTGGGCGCACGCATACACATTGAACGCTCGTAACTTTTTCAAAGTACCCACGTTTACTCGTTATAAACATGGATGAAAATACGAATGAAGAAACGGACAGTAACCTATTAATGAGTGATAAAAGTGACACGGAAGTGATTAAAGAGTGTGAATTGGCTATGGAGAGTATATTAGAGTGGGATAATTTAGGCACTGAACAATACATGGCTAATAGTGGGAAGAGACCGCGAGAGGATAGTGAAGAGAGTAATGATGATGGGTTTAAAACAGTCACGAGGAGAAAACCAAAGCGCATCGTGAGAAGTAATTCCACAAATAATCGAAATTTCACTTTGTTGGAAATTGAAGGTGGCAACAGAGAAGATGAAATAGAAGTGAGTGTTACGTCACTGCAACCATTATTAAAACAAATGGCCTTCGCGAAACTACTAAAATCTGAACACATTGAAAAAGTGCTAAATATTAAATATAAAAGTCCGTATAAATTAAATATTCGTTTTGAAAACAAAATTGAAGCTGAAAAATTAATGAAATGCGGTAAAATTGCAGAGCTGGGCTATAGATGCCAAATGACATTAGAATCTCAAATTTCTTATGGTGTTATCAAAGGTATTGACCTCGAAATGGAAGACCAAGAAATAATCGATAGTTTAGAATGCTCGGTAGAAATACTATCTATAACTAGATTAAAACGACTGAACTTCGAAGGAAAATGGGTAAAATGCGAAACGGTTCGAGTGGTCTTTAATAGTCAAACACTGCCATCGCACGTTTATGGCTATGGATGTAGGATTAAAGTGGACCCATATGTGTTCCCAGTGACACAGTGCTCCGGATGTTGGCGGTTTGGACACATCATAAAATTCTGCCCAACTAAGAAAATAAGCTGCCCCAAATGTGGACAAAACCATGAAAATTGTGACAAAAAAGATGTTGTTTGTCTGAATTGCAAAGGTCATCATATCGTATTAGATCGATCCTGTCCCATGTTTCTCAAAGAGAAATATATTCGGAAATTAATGTGTGAACATAATGTTACGTATAAGAAGGCGCTACAAATATATAATAATACACAAGAAGAACAGGAATCAGCAAAATTAAATGACAATACTAAAACTAATCTAGTAAGAAAAACTTACGCGCCACCACTTCAAAAGCAACAGCAAGCAAATTTTGCTGATGTAACACATAGATCATATAAGGATGTAGCTGCATCGAATTCTGCCAATTATATAGAACCTACCACATTAAGTACCTCGGATAGTGAAAAATATGCTAACGAGTCATCACATATAAAAACAACACCATCTAAGAAGAAATACAGAAAAAGTGAGGATCATATTACAGAAACGATAGAACAACCAGAGGAAGATGAGAGGCAGAGTAAGGAGAAAAAGCACAGGAAAGTAGATTTTAGAAAGTTGTTTACAAAAATTAAGGAAATCATTTTATCTGACAGCCAAATATTGCCAAAAATCATTTTAGTTATAAATGAAATTTATACAGAGTTTAAATCTTTCTTTATGAGTGTTATAACTGGAAATAGCTTATTTGATTTTTTTAACAATTTTTTTAATGGATAGTTACAATAATACTGTTAATATAGAGATTAATATTTTGCAATGGAATTCCCAAAGCTTGCTACCAAAAGTAAGTAGTTTTGGCGCACTTTTATTACAAGAAAAGATACATATAGCATTGGTCAGCGAGACATGGTTAGACGTCGAAATGCCATTAAATTTAAGTGGGTATAACATATTTAGGAAAGACAGGTTTGATGCCTATGGTGGAGTCGCCATTTTAGTTCACAAATCCATCCAAACTCGTGTATATCCTGTGTCCCTTGTGAATGCAGGTATAGAAGTAGTTGCAGTACAATTGTTAAACTGTAAAAATATTGAATACCTTTTTTCTATTTATTGCCCTTCTTCGGTGAACACTACAAGTTCTGATTGGGATGATTTATTTTCACGTTTAAATAGAAAAACTATTATTGCCGGCGATTTTAACGGCCATCATACGAATTGGTCTTACAAGACAGACACTAGAGGCAGTCATATCTTTGACTCGGCTTTAAATTATGGCTTTGTTTCGATTAATAATGGACAATCGACGAGAATAAGTTTAGTAAACGGAATATTGAGAGAATCGTCTCCTGACATTACTTTTACTTCCTTAGACATTGCTACAGACTTTGATTGGTATACCACTAACGAGAATTTGGGCAGTGACCATCTAGTAATTAAGTATTCTATAAATTATTCATGCTCGCCTTCCCCAATAAAAAAAAGGAACTTTAAACTTGCAGATTGGGAAACATATAAAAATGATCTTATTTCAGCATTTAGTTCTGTAGTCGATAGTAATAATGTTGGAGATTTGTACAATTACTTCTATGATCAAATAACAACAGCTGCGAATAAAAATATTCCTTTTAAAAAATATAGCACAGAACCTGAAAATAAATTCAAGGCTAAAGAATACTGGAATCCGACCTTATCGCAGGCAGTTGCCCAGCGTAGACTAGCGCTAAAGCAATTCAGAAGGAACCCTACTCCAGAAAATTTAACAAGATTACAAAATAAAGTATCTGAAACTCAACAGCTCTTAAAAAAGGCAAAAACTAAGTCTTGGCATCAGTTTTGTTCAAGTCTCAATGAGACCACATCTGTAGCAGACATGTGGAGCCGGATGAGATGGATGAAAGGACGCTATCAAAGTAGACATCATCCCCCCGAAGATCAGGTAAAAGAGCTTTTATATTCTTTGACCCCTGATTTCAATTTGGAACCCAAGCCTGTGTTTAGGTCTCGAAATGATTTGTTGGAGTCCGATTTTACTTTGCAAGAATTAAAACATTGTCTTAAAAAGAAAGATATGTGCCCCGGAGATGATAATGTTACATATTCTATGATATATAATTTACCAGAAGAAGGGAAAATATTTCTTTTAAAAATATACAACATCATTTTACATTCTGGACATATACCGAAGCATTGGCGTGACATTTTGATTATCCCTATTCCTAAGCCTACTCCTATTCCCAACTCTAATCCAAAGTTAAGACCGATTTCTCTTATTTCCTGTTTATGCAAAATTTTTCATACAATGATTAATAAGCGGATCGAATGGTTTATAGAAAAAAACAAAATACTTTCACCTAACACTACGGGATTTAGAAGATGCTACTCATGTATGGATAGTTTGGTTCGTTTGGTTACTAACATTCAAATAGCTTATTCAGAAAATATGACTACATTGGCGTGCTTCCTGGACATAGTTAACGCGTACAACAATGTATCTATTAACAGGATTGTAGGTATCCTAGATGAACTACAAATAGGAACTTCCATTTGTGAGTATTTGTGGTCATTTTTAAGCGAAAGACACCTTAAAATTAAAATTTCTAATGAAAATAACCAATTAATTAGGTGGACGGCCAGGGGGTTAGCCCAAGGTGATCCGATATCTCCTCTCCTTTTTAATATAGTAACATATAAAGTATGCCAGTCGATTCAAGATACAGTAATATATCAATATGCAGATGATTTTGTTATATTCGCAAGCCACAGAAATATTAATATATGTCAGGTAAACATGCAACAAGCTTTAGATACAATAACATTGTTATTAGAAGAAATTGGTCTTTCTCTTTCTGCTGAAAAATCAAAAATGTGTTTATTTAGTAGAGGTCGGCGAAGACACAACGTTGAACTTAGAATAGATGGCAATTTGCTTGAATTATCGGAATGCGTTCGTTATCTTGGTGTTTGGCTAGATAGGTCTCTTCTTTGGAAAAAACATATCAATGAACTAACAGAAAAAACTCAAAAGTTCCTTAAATGTCTGAGTGTATTGGCAGGACCTGCCTGGGGAATACACTCTCAACACCTTCGCACATTATACATTTCGTTAATTAGGAGCAGATTTGACTTTGGATGTTTCTTGTATGATAATTGCGCCAAAACTCACTTATACAAAATTGAAAAAATTCAAAATCAAGCATTGAGAATTGTAGGAGGTTTCATTAGAAGCACACCGATTCATGTAATGCAAAGTGAGTTGGGAATACCACCTTTATTTTTAAGAAGAAAGTATCTTGCTTTCAAATATTGTCTTAAGGCGTGGTCGTGGTACAAAAACGTAACTACACAATTGTTAATTGAACTAAATTTAAATTTCCAAAACATGTACTGGAGAAATAAAATTAAACCTTTGCTTTCCACACTTATAAATGAAACGGCGGATAGTGATGTATGTTCGACTTACCCTTTAGAGATGTATACTTTAAACGTGTGGGTAACACAAATTAATACTTTTGATGTCATTCAATTGGAATTGGAATGTGTTAAGGGACCTAAAAACGATTATGAGCAAAATATCTTAAAACTAAGTATAATCGATGAATTGTTTAAAAAATATGATGAATGGACTAAAATATACACTGATGGATCGAAATCAAAAGCTGGACAGGGAGCGGCTTATGTATGTCCTATGTTAAACGCCTGTGCATGTTTTCAAAACATCCCTGATATATCAATAATGTCATTAGAGTTAATTGCTATATTTGAAGCTTTGTTGTATGCAATTCGTTGTAATTTTGAGAAAGTTGTTGTTATCACAGACAGCAAAAGTGCACTTCAACATATAGCTCGATGCGCCTCTGGCAACAGAAGTGTATCGACTGCTTATAAAATATTAGAAATGATTTATGAATTTAATATAAAAAATATAGGTTTGCGACTACAATGGGTTCCTTCACACATTGGGATTACGGGAAACGAAGAGGCTGACCGAAAAGCAAAATTGGCAATAACTGAAGGTGAACCAAGATCAGTTAAACCATTTTATTCAGAAGCTATATCAAAATTTAAGAATATTTGTTTTAAAAACTGGAAAGAATTTTTCGACGAGCGTTCAAGAGAAAAAGGTATTTGGTATAAAACAATTCAATGTCAGCCTCTTCGTCACCCGTGGTTTTATAATTTTAAGTTAAGTAGACAGTATATAGTTTTATTAAATAGATTGCGTTCAGGACACTATCCATCTAACAAGTTCGGCTACTTAATGAAAAAAGTAGAATCGCCCAATTGTGAGATATGTGGAACTGTGGAAGATGTCCAACACTTGTTGGTGGAATGTGTCCGGTTTCGAGATGCTAGAAGAGACTTATTTAATAGATTAAAAATTAATGTCATTGATGTAGGTGTGTTTCACAGTATTCTAGCTCAACCAACTTCGGAGGAGGCTAAAATGCTGTACTGTTTACTGTGCCCGCCGCGACAATCCTCTACTTAATTGTATATATATTTTTCATTATGTGTATAGTTGTATAGGCTACGATAGGACTGACATATCCAATGGGATAAAAGTCCTTAATAAATATAGAATAAAAAAAAAAAAAAAAATAGAAAAATAATAAATGGAGCGACAACAAATAATGAATTGGGCGACTAGATATTGATTTGTTGACCATTTCATAATATTTGGTCGCCAACTTAGTATGGGCTTTGTCGCCCATTTTATAATTTTTGGTCGCCAACTTAGTATTTTAGTTAGGATACGCTTATCTCGGAGAGGGAGCGGGGGGAAGATCCTCAAGCCGCTCCCATCCGTCGCAAACGCATAGACAGGCGAAGGTGGGTATTCGCATAAGCGATGCCCGTCTAATGACCGTGCCGTGCACGCCGCCGTAAGGCCCCTCGTTTGGGGATTGCCCTGGTGTTCTCGGGCAATCCCCTTTGGCGATAGATCAGTTGATCGGGCTTGCCCTGGTGCGTTGGTAGTGGTGTTGCAGCGTGGACCTTACCATGCGCGCCCATAAGGGCAGGGAGAACACCGGGGCGTTTTAGTGGGTAGGCCTGACACTGCCGGGAGAGCCCCAAACACGCTCGCCGTCTAGCCAACGGCGGGTACAGTGCGGTTACACATTTCCCCCCGAAAAAAGGTAAGAAATAAGTAAGAAATTATTTCGAATTTGAAATTGCCGACGACCTCCGACAACGCGAGATAATTCAAGCGACTGAGCTGAACTCAAAGCGTTCCACACACAAAGGCTGAAGCGGGACGGTAGCGGAACTGCGATAAGCTAGTTACTTGCGCCGCGCCTAATCCGCGGGCGGTTTCTGTGTGGCATTGTCCCTAGCTACACGATCATTACAAACAATTCCACTCCGCTATAGTCCCGCTTGCCGCCTCTGTGTGTGGAGTACTTAATATTCCTGGGCTGCGATTACTGCTCAAAAAAATCTTGAATTCGAACGGAAGAATAAGCCTCCGACGCGAAATAGGTGAAGTCATGGACGTTTGCATTTTGCATCCGGATCCAGTTTTAGTTACGTTGGATCCATAGACTAGACCTTTCGAGTTTCTAGCCTGTTCTTCTCGAAGTGCCCTCCCAATTTCCGAACAGGTGAATAATAATTTTTCTTTTTCATTTTACTAGTATTTACATACATCTTAACTCCGTTGGGGTGTATATATGTATATATAAAGTTTAAATAATTAATTGTTAGATTCCTGATTTATTCGATTTTTGTGTTTTCTTTGACGTCAACAAATGTCTCTGAAGGTCTATATTGATTAAAGAGTTTTGAATTTGAGCTTATCATTGTTATATCTATACTATACTATACTTACTAATATTATAAAGAGGAAAGATTTGATTGTTTGTTTGTATTGAATAGGCTTAGAAACTACTGAACCGATTTTGTTGAAAGTTGGTATAGGGATAGTTCGAGACCAGGGGAAGGACATAGGGAAATTTTTCTACGGGAAAAAAATCCCACGGGAAAACAAAACACGCGGGTGAAGTCGCGAGCGGAAAGCTAGTTTAATTAATAATTAGAATAAATGGTACAATTTGTTTCATACACTTTATATATTTGCGAGGGTTTTTATTGATTTAGATGACGTCGTTTTGTCAACAGATGCGCCATTGCGGAGCTTCTCGGAGCACTTATCGCTTCTACTCAAGCAGGCGAAGCGACGAATCTCAATAGTAAATTGAAAATAGGACCTCAATCGGGTATGTACTTACTCAACCTTGACTTTTCTTCTCATTTTTTTCTGTTTAGAGATGCATTTTAACCTTTTTATAAATGTAAGTTTGCATGATCAAACTTGATTTGTAGTCAGTTGGTTTGTTATCGTAGTAATTTTATTAATAGTGACCAACTGAAACTGCCCACATCGAGTTCTTCATCATCAGTTCTGCTTAAGCTGAACGCACCTTTGACACGCACTGTACGCTCCGTAGTTAAACAATGCGCTAGGTATTCGGTATTGAAGTACGCATGATGATGACGTCATATAATGCGGCGCGTACGGCGCGTGATGATAATGTGCGTGCACCTTTAGACTATCGGATGAAACTTACACACAAAGGGGATTGTCCATTTTGTATGAGACTTTGGCTAATGATGAATTTACAATTAATTTTTTACAATAATTAATTAGTAAGTAGCCTCATATAAATAAATTTGAACAAGAATTAGTATCAAAGTCTTTAAATTGATTTTTCTAGCGCTTACCAATTTTGTAAAATGTATAACAAACAACCTTCCATTTGGTGTCCTTAGCTGAGCAAGAGTCGGAATGAGAGAGAGAATCGATGCCCGTGGGATGGCGAAGGAAAGAGAATTATCGAGGTCCATTATAAATTAACAAAGTCGGCGTTGCATAAATCACGAAAATAACACTAACGATGTAGAAAAACAAAGCGAATGACAATTGACATGACATGATATTTTTTTTTCTTGTTTTCGTATTAGTGTTGCCATATGTCAAAAATATTAAAATCATAGTCAGAAACAGTTCCTATTTATTTTAATTCATAATTTATTATTGTATTACTGATTTAAACTGAAAAATATTATAACTTTATTTATTTTCACTTAACAGAGCGCAGCATTTTAATCTCTCGCACAGTAGCAATTATTATTGGATAGAATACCGTGCGCTACGCCGGAAGATGTCATGCTATTGATCGCATAAATAAAATAAATACTGAAAAAAAAATATATTCACAAAAGTGTTGTTTGATACAAATCTGTTTAAGTATAAGTTTGCTAAAATAATAAGATAATTAATTTGCAAATCATTTTCCTTGTGGCATTGTGTTCACTGGTAGCCAAAAATGGACATTGCCCTTTGATATATTCAAAATGAACTCGAATTCCTGGAAAATAAAGATTAAAATAAAAACATAAGAAATATTCTTGTTTAGATAGGTGCCTATTACATAAGTAATATTCTTTTAGTACAACAAAACAAGAAAGACCCACCGAAAAACATTGTGTCATTGGACGAGGCACTGAATTTGTTAATGGGTGCTTTCCTAAGAGGCGGCACTTCGTTCTTGAAAGGAGAGATAATCAAGTCTGGTTCAGGTGTCAACAGGGAAGTGCGCGTCTGTGTTACTCATGTAAGTATATAGTAATCTGATAATTCAGAAATTCATTTCACGTAACTCAATTAAAACACATTATTTTCAGCTTTCCGATACGCACACAAAAAGGAAATACAATCGTCAAATAACAAGCGCCAATTTTTTGAAATAGGTCAAAGTTAATAACTAAGGAAATCGATGAAAAATGTTAAAAGATTCTTTTTTCTACATTTGGTAGGGAAGGCCTTGGCCTTCATCTCACCTGGCCCCTATTTCACCATCTCTGACAGGTTCGACAATTGTCAAAATGTATGACTTAAGTCATTTATTTTGAGAATTGTTACACCTGTCAGAGATGATAAAATAGGGTATGTCATTATTTTGACGATTGTCGCACCTGTCAAAGATGGTGAAATAGATGGTAATTGATGAATGATGATAGTCTCCAATAGTCGATACACAGCAATGCTATCAACTTTGTTATGATGGCGAAAAACTAAGGTAAACCACCAACCAAACAGAGCAGAAAAGCCATGCCCCCATGGGGAATCGAATCCCCGGAGCACCGGATCAACAACCGGGGGTCTAAACCACAAGACTTCATAATCATCGGCTCATATACGTCTCTAACGAGGGGCATCGAGCCCACCCTAAGTTAGGGTGTTTAGGCCTTAGTACGTAGTACTATTAGTAGGTGTATATTGGGCATTCTAAAACAGTTTTCATCAAAACACCGCAAACGAACGGAGTGAGATTTGAGCTACGCTTCGCTGCGCTCTAGCTCCGCTACGCTCCGCAAATCTCACTGCGTTCGTTTACGCTGATTTGATGAAAACAGTTTGAGATTGCCCAATATACATTATACAGGGTTAAATTATTCATACCATTAAATTGTAATTTTTGATAAATAAAGAGTTATGCGAGTATATTGAATCACCATATTTGTTTTCATTAATAAAACGCAGAAATTTTTGTTAAATTTTTTTTTATTATTATAAAGCAAGTAACAAATATCATCATAGCTAAACTAGAACAATATTTTTAATATAAATTTTCATTCAAGTACAATTTACTGAAGTCATAAATTACATGTGCTTAAGTACCACTTTTTTATGAATAAAACATTCCTTAGAGCGCACTCTTTTTTATGAGTTATACAATTGAAGTTAGCTCCACCTTTAGCATAACTATTGCGCAATGTTGCAAAATTAGGACAACCTTTGCCTTCAACATTTATCAAAAAGCAGTCAGAACACAAATCTTTAATCCATTTTTGCTTTTCAACACCTTTCATTATTATGGTTTGGTCCTTTAAAATTGGAATAATTAATCTCTTAAATTCTCTGAAATCTATATTGCCTTGACTCCAGTATATTCCTCTGTTGCGTTCAATCCAATTGACTGCTCTTTTTTCTTCGGCAGATAATTTTAGATACGAATATGGAGGTTTTATTAAAAAGACTTGCGTAAACTCTTTTGTGGCTAACGCAAATTCCTTAATAATAAAATTATTTTTGCAGTCTTTGAATCCTTGAACATCAACAAAAAGTATCGAACTCTTATCAGCACTCATTGTTTCGTTGTATTCCACTGTTTAACATAAAGTTGAAGTTTGTTCTTTCAAATACCTTTTGATTGCACTTTATTTAGTTAAGATATTTTCTTCACAATATTGCTCAGAGGTTTGTACTCAAAAATGCAGTCATTTAAAATCAAGCAATATGCTGCTGTCTGATCCGGGATTTCTTGGTCTGTTTCAATCTCCACTCTGACATCGATTGATCCCTTTATCATTTCTTGTTGGTGAGAACAATCAATAACAAATAATGGGGCAACGTCTCTGAATTCCTTCAAGCTCATCAACGGCTCTGGTCGCCGTCCATGATAAGACTGTTGGAATCTTGCATATTGTTCGTATAATAAATTAAATTTATCCTCTGAGAAACTGACATTCAATCCTTCATAAGGGTAATACGATGAATTTAAATATACTTTTACATCTCGTACATTGCAGTGATCGAACTCTGCCATTGACATTTCCGCATTGTGCTTGCGATTGGTTTGCAAGGCTATAATAACGAATCTTGGTTTCTCTATCTGTGACGAAGTTTTGATAGACCAAGTGTGTTTACGTGTCTTCGGTAATAATGGATATTCATACAAATCCCAATTTCGAAATGCTAGTGTAATAGGCCTGTCCTTTTCTAGATGTTTCAACAAATTGATTCTTTCACGATCTGATACTTTAACGTGCGGAACTCGCCAAACAACTTTGCTAATAGTTATATCTTCGACCACCTCTCCGACATTTAATTTCAAAGCATTGAGATTCGTATTGCTTCTTAATAGCACCAATTCATGTTTGGAGTTAATTATAACTTTTTCATAATCTTCTGCAAAACCTAAAATTTTCTTCAACGGCACAGAAGCCGAAAAAATTCCTCCGTTAAGATTGTTTGTACCAGAAGTTGACCATCCCCATACACGTGAGCATTTAGATTCATTATCATTTAACGAGAGGTACGATTTTATTGTTGTAGTTATGCCAGCATTTTTTATTTTGTCTATTTCTATTCCGTTTAACTCATATCGAATATCTTGAAATAAATATAGTATTGGATTGTTGATAAAATACACATTTGATATTTTTTCTTTAGTCGAACTATTATAAACATTGGCTTTACCCTCAATATACAAAGTGCTGAGTGAGGGTAACAGACATAGATCTTGTTGATTAATAGGTATTCTTATTTCATCATTCTTGTTGAAACTTGTTACGTACGGTTTATAAGAATGATATTCGAAACTTTCAATACTATTGTCGTATGATGTTGATTGAGATATATTTAAAATATTCATTTTAACAAGCCAATCAACTTCAAAAATTCCTTATTGTTTTTGGTGAGCTTCTTTTTTATGTGAAGCGGTGTGCTTTTATGAGGTGATCTTCTAGTACTAACTTGAATGCAAGCTGTGTTATGATTTTTATTGAAATTTATCATTTTTACGAAAATGTAGATACAGTTGTACTTCTTCGTCTCGTAAATTGATTTGTTTATTCTCGGCGTCTAATAATTGTATAGTTATTGCACTTATAGAACTTTTATTTACAGGAAAATATATTAGATTTTTCGGCACTTCAATGATCCGATAACCAGGTGGTACGTTAGGAACAAACTCGTGAATAATATGACTTGCAGATCCGTTCACGAATGACCCACTAACTACGTCGCATTCGATGCGCACAATGGTTGTTGGCAATATACTGACAGGATACAGAGATTCGGTCCTTTTTAATGCCTTTATTGTTTCTCCACCAAAACCTAAAATCCTTCCAAGTGAGTCACTTTTGTTAAAATGAACATCTTTAGTACAAAAAATTGTAGTTTTTAAGGTATTATTATTACAAGTTAATTTTAACATTGCATTTCTAATGTATGTCTTTAAATAATCACAGATATCTTGAAGTTCATAAGCTCCTTCAGGTATTTCGATTACTTCGTTATCGTCATAGTAGAATTTATTATTTCTTTTATCTATGTTGGGTATAGAATTAAATGTTGAAAAATACAACAATCCACACTCATAGTATCCACTTAATTCCAAAGTAGGTGAGTAGTTTGTTATCAGAGAGGATCCTTTTCCAGTTATAGACACAGTGAAAGACATTTTACTACTGATAAAGAATTTTATTTCAAGCTTTATATAAATGTGTTTTCCAATACTCCTTTAAAAATTTTATACAAAGGTGGCCGCAATTAACAGAGTCAAATGTTTGATATTGCTCATAGTTATAATTTAAAGAAACATTTCTTAAGTAATCAAGTAGTTCTAACGGAGGTTTCAGATTACCAAAACTATCAAAATATTCAGCATACTTATTTTCTTTCACGTAGGCTACCCAATGTGTTCCAATGTTATTTGAAGTATCTAAATTTATAATACCGCATTCTATCTTCCTAGGTTTTGAGGGCAACGTATCCCTCATGAAAACACCACGAAAAAATGGAATATCACTAGCATGTTCTAATATATCCCAATTAGTTAATGCCCGCCTAGGTAGCCGTTTTATTAGTTTTTTGAGGGTTTCAAATATAGACCTGCACCCTTTTTATAAGGTCTAATATATAATCCTTTTCCGAGAGCAACCGCCTCCATCATCTTATTATGTCGTTCCGATTCTTGAAGAGCTTTTTGAGCTGCTTTTGAATCATTAACCGCTTTTGCTATGCCAGCTGCTCCACCAGCCAGTGAACCTAAAGCTGATAATCCCGCGAAAATAGGAATTAACGGTAACAGTCCTCCACATTTTGGAATAGGAATACAACGAGGTAAACTCATTTTATTTTTATTTCTAAATAGTTTTTTTGCAGCGGCGACCGCATATTTAATAGTAGAATTTGTGTCTTTAGATTTTATTTTTTTTAATTTAGATTTGAGTTTTTTCACAGCTGTCATAAACGACCGAGCACCTGCACCTGCTCTTAATTTGGCCTTCATAGCATTTTTTACTATCCATGAAGCAATTTTTTCTTTCTTTCCAGCGTCTTTTGATTTCAATCTTCTTTGAGCCATATTTAATAGATCTAGATCAGCTTTGTACCTTACGTTAGCGTCGTTGTTTATGTAAGCAATATCGTGGTGCATACAAGCGTTATCCAATTTATTAATTCCTCGCTGACCCTTAAGTAATCGTTTCTGAAGCTTTGTGCCGGGTCCGCAATATTGGTAGCCCGGTAAATGTAACTCAAACGGAATCTTATTTATTAAGCTGTTTATGATACCACTTCCTTTCTTCATTGATAAACAAAAAGTGAATCAATAAAGATATCTTGAGCTATTTTATATCATAAAACCAATTTATTCTTATCAACCCAACTATTTTCGCTATTACTTAATCCTAACCATTTTACAAACAATTTGTTTCCTTTTCTTTTTATAACCTTTTCAATGAGGTATAGGTCTGGAAACTTAGTTTTTTGTAACTCGTATGCATAAAATGAGCCGAGGATTCTTTGATTGCGTCTGTCCTCTATTTGATAAGTTGTTGGGTTAGTGTGATTAACTTTTACTATACGAAATATTTCGGTGGACCAGTTTGGCGTATAGCCTTTGTAAAAATCTGCTTTATATCTACTTATGCGAACATAGTCACCAACACGAAATGTATATCCCCGACTTGTTTTATTCTTTTGAGAATTCATAATATAACCTTTGACTATAAGCTCATTTACTTTGTTAACTTCCACAGGCTTAAATTTTGTTATTCTATGCAAAGTGTTATTGTAGTGTTCTACAACGTCCTTTGAAATATTTTTATACCATTGGTAATTTCCGTTCAAACTAAATAGTTTGTAAAGGTGAGATTTAATTGTTCTTATGACTCTTTCTACTATAGATGCTTTTTTAATAGAATATGTTGAATAATGATTAATATTATACTTTTTCATTAATTGTTTAAAATTATCATTGTAGAATTCTGTGCCTAAATCAGTTTGTAAATTTTTAGGTTTTCGTAATGATGTAGTTAAAATACTTTGCATTGCATCTGTAACATAATTTTTCGCTTTTGATTTTAAAGGTCTGATCCATACATATTTTGATAAAGTGTCAATTACGATAAGAATATATTTATACCCTTTATTATACTGTGAATATTTTTGCAAATCTATGAGGTCGGCTTGCCATAAATCATCTATTCCTTTTATGATCGTACATCGCCGGGAAAAATTCCTTCTTGCTGCTTTGTGAAGCTCATTCACTATGTCTTGTTTGCTCATTATTATCTGGTTTCTCTTGAAGCATGTGATCAATTTCTGTCCTTGTGTAAAACAAGGTGGTTAGCTTATTAAGTATTGAACTTTCAAAATCATTTAAATGAATATTTACATCACTTAAAATATTAGTTCTTAGTTCGTGTGTCTTTTCATCCACGTAAGCTTTATTTGCGGCTTCGTCATCATTGCCTGGCGATATAAGTCCTTTTAATCTTGATGATTTTAAATCATATTCACCTGTTTCTGACTTCACTAATGTATCGTTGAGATTTCCAATATATTCCTCTAATCGTAAACGTTTATGAACGTGATGACCAAATTTATCTACATTCATTTCCGTATCTATGCGGTGTTTGCTGTATAACTACTGATCAGTTTTTTAAAATTAGGTTCCTTATATTTGGTGTTTTTAATGATGCCTGCTTCGTACAGCTCTTCTATAATCGCAATAATTTCATTATCTAAGCCGGTATTGCCAGCATCACGAGATGCAAACAGTAATTTCAATCGATCTACTAATTCATTTGGATCATCCCAATAAACGTAATCTATATCTTTCTTTACACTTTTTAAAAGATTTATTCCTTTTCCTACCGTAAGACTTTCTGTGCTGTCATACTTATTTCTAGAGAACTTAAACAGTGGTTTAATAATATGCATGTACTTAAACCCTTTGTTACTATTAATTGGCTTGCGTGGATCACAATTACGCCTATGTGCATTCGTTTCTATTAGAAGCTCTTTATAATTTTGCAAATCTTCATCTGTGATAACATCCAAATTTGGTGTCTTTTCAAATAGTAATTCTTTTAATCCAAGAGTTTTGTTTAAACTTCGATTTCCAATTTTTATAATTTTTCCGTCGTCGAAAACACGTGTTTGGCCGAGCATAAGTTTTCCTCGTTCATTTTTTATTCCAAAAGGGATATTTGCGTCGGGTGAAGCACACCACGATAAACTATTAAGTGAAACATTTGGTGATGATTGAAAGGACTTAAAGGAAGCATCACTCATATTATTGTTGTCAGAAGGTGATACGACAAGGGTTTTTTCGGAATTAAATTTTTTATAGAACTGTTGTTCCTCTTCTTCATTAAAATCGTCATCAGAAAAATTTGTTGCCTCACTGTCATTATGTTTATTTTTTTTTATTGTATAATGTTCAAACTCATCCTCATCTTCATGAGAAATTTCATTGTTCTTAATGGCTATTTGTTTCAATGGATCGGTTATAGGTTTGAATATGGATTCCAGAGTGGCATCATTTGTATTTTTCATATCCTTTATCATTTCAACCTTTCTTTTTACAGCAGCTGCAGCTTTTACAATTTGTTTTTTAAGTTGCTTTTCCATTTTGACAAGGATTCCGTTCAATGCAAAATCCAGAGTAATAGTGATTGTGTATTGATGAAACAATAACTTATGTATATTAATCTACTACTACAAAAGTATCGAATGCCATCCTATAACATCCTTTATTTCTTTCGCAGTCTTTATTGATCACAACATAATTAAATGGTTTATTCCAAATAGTTGAGCACATTTCACGGAACTGAGACCACGACATATCTGAACCTACATGCTCATCGTAAACGTGTTTTAAATTTACATCGTCTTGTTTAAATAAAATAATGAGGTTAGAATTGTCCCTTATAAGTTGTTTAGGTACTTTACTGTATGTTTGGTTAATGTAAAAACAATCAATATTCTTATGTCGACCCATAGCAAAATAATCCCGAATGCTATTTTGGTTTTCACAAGCTACGTCGTCGAATATTATAATGGAGTTTGGCAAAGCTTCGTGTGGGCTTATGATATCATTATTATGGTTATATTTACTATAAGATATATCTGCAACTAAATCTAATACTTTTTCTAAGAACACATATTTTGGTTGGTATAATGATTTAGAATATACATATAAGTTACGAAAACGAGCACCATTCTCATGTAATAACAAACCTATTACTAAGTTTGTCTTGCCGCAATTTGATGGTCCACAAACAATACATCGTATAGTGCTCGGCAATAAGTTGCCATGTCGCTTTGCTTCACATAATGATGCAGGACAGATATTATAATCTAATTTTAACGTTTCCTTTTGTTTGAGGAACTTCATAGCAACTTGTCCGTTTTGATTCGTGGCTTTTAACAAAATGGATATAACACTTTGCGTTCGTAATAATAAGAGAACTAGCAGTATATTTACTTGTAAGTGCACTCACTCCACCATATAGACTAAGCATTCGACGGCGGTAACAATAGCAAGGAGTAGAAGAATTTGGATACTGTTACCACTCATTATATTAAGTTATTGGACGTGTCTAGAACACACAATGTTAAAGCATCGAGAAGAATGGAGAGAGAAGAAAGAGCTCTCACCCCTCTCGAATCGTGCAATAAAAAATGATATGAGTAAGGAATCGATGCTTAAAAATAAACATTGTTTAATTACTTGCATCCCTACTTTAACAAAGTAATACACTGCGTTCTTTAATAAATAAAACTATATTTTTAATTTTATTACCATTATTTTAAACTATGTATTTGAATTCTAATAAATTTTATCTTAGATTTATTTATAGAGGTAATTCTGAATGAATGTTTTTCAAAATATTTGATTACATTATAGAGGTGTTAAAATAAAAACAAATATTTTCATACAAGTCTTTTTATTTTTAAGTAATATTTATTGAAAACAATACAAGACTTAAACTAACATAACTATTTAAAATAACATAAGTCTTAGTTAGTAAAATTTATAAGCATTACTATAATTTTTCAGAAGAATAATGTTGTTGAAATAATGTATCTCCGTGAGTGTACACGTAACTAAAGATAGTAGGTACGCATCTAGCACATTAGAGAATTTTAATATACATCTACAAATGTTTTAGGTCAGCAATAGTTATTTAAAAACTATAACTGTAACCACATATTTTCTTAGAGATATTAGTTATAATATTTTCTGCTTGATCCATTATTGGATCAATATGCTCGGTTACCACATATTGTGTTTTTATTAATGGATCATTGCTGGTTGATTCCAGATCTAATATTTCTAATTTAATTAATCGCCGCCCTTTAGTAGGTATTGTTTTAATTAAATAAGAAGGTTCGTTCCCCTTCGTATTCTGCAGTAACTTGCTTCTCCTCTTCATGGGCTTCTTTTTATTAAAAAGACTTTTAACCACCTTGGCATGCAGCGGTGAATCTTTAGCATTCCAATGTGGAAATTCTTCAGAGAAGCCCTCCAACATATCTTGCGCATTTTGCTCAAAGCAAGGAGCATAATCTTCTGTTGCCTCCTTGCTTATGAGTAGCGACTGCGAGATTTCTTGGGTATTCTGAAATTTAATTTATTATGCAACAAAAATAATTTCACATCGAAGAAATGATTGATATAGTGGCGGAGGTAGAAGAGTATCTAGGATCCACAAGGAGGCTGACTATCTTATACGGAACCGATAGAATATGAGAATCACGATAACAGCATCACAACCATAAGGTTTTAACAACAACATTATCTTCCAACTAAATCAAATATACAAATAAACATTAACTAGTGATCTAACCACTACACAAGAAAAGAGTTTGAAGAAAAATAATTTATACGACTTACCATGATGTATTTGGGTGACCGTAGTTGTCACTTGATTAATTATGTGTGAAACAAATTTTAAAAACATTCGACTTTAATAGCTATTTATAGTGTAAATATAATGCTGACATAACAACAAAGCATTCGCACGGAATCGCAATTGAACAAATTACTAATGAACTATAAGTTGGAATACCTAAATCAGCAATAACATGTCCCAACCAGTTTCGAATTGTTCATTGCGTGTGCTATTTTATTAATAGTTTTATATTTTATGGATTATGAAATAAAAAAAACATGGTAGCTGGTTTATAGCGTTATATATTTTCATCGTTACAATACAACATTAAGTATTTGATTAAAACTAGGTAATTAATTTACCTATTTACCATTAAAAAACAATGTATAATACTATTAAACAAATAACTGATGGATAACAATATTAAAATTAAATAACTTTACAATATAAAGTGCCGTGTCGGTACATACTATACAATTTCATGTATGTTTTTATTCTATTAACTTATTCATTACTTAAGTCATATAATAAATAAATAGATGATGGGGTAACATATTTCTCAACTTACAATTTGATTCATGATTACCATTAAAATAATAATAAACTATACAATACGGTGCTTCTAAAGAAAAACTAATGATATTAAACTAAACTATCCCAGTGACCCCATGATAAAGTAGACATTTTGTTTTTTAATATGATACGTTTATCGTCATTACCTGACAAAGCTATTTTGTTCTGTTCTTGAGTAAATATTTCGTGCTTAAGAGATTTAAATATGATATTTTTTTTCTTCAAAAATGTATTTTCATTTAATACCTTGTAATAATCTTTATATTGTACATCTTTTAATACTTGCTTCTGTATGCCTTTTGCTTTTTTTAATTCATCTTCTGCCGTTTTAATACAGTATAACTTGGACCTTAATCCTACAAACTTCGAAATCAAACTTCCTCCTAGCTCATCTTTAAAGAGACCTGGCACCTTTTTGTTCCAACTAGGAATGTCGTATACGTTATTTACAGAATAATTACTAGTGTCGAAATAGGGAAGAAAATTTGATTTTAAATCAGCATAAAAATCTTTACTTTCTATTGAATACAAAAAACTATCAGTATCCGTATAACAAAGTTTTAACTTTTCCTTATAAAAAGGCTTCATAATAGAATAATGAAAATCAAACATGTGACTCTTAGATATTTCCAAAACGGAAAAACCAATGTATATAGGTTTATCCAAAGTGATTGTTTCAGGCTTCATTTGAATGGCTACCAAGTTTTCAGTGAAAATTGTAACACTGTGAAAATTTGGTCGAGCTATCATTTGCTCTGCACAGAAACTTTTCTTTGTTTTGTTACTATCATCATTCCACTTATTGACTAATTTCACATTAACCCTCTTTTCTGTGTCTTCTAACGTCTTGCCAAATATACTGTTGTTAAGAAGTTTGAAGAAATCTTGTTCAAATGTAGATTTAGCTTTTTTTCGTAATTCAGTATTCATGTCAATATACTGCTTTAAATAAGGACTCTGATTAAATTGAATAACTCTATGTATTTTTTTTAACAACAAACCATGTTTTAAACATGTTTGCAGATGAGCAAAATGTATGACATAGAAATATTTATCGTATAAATTTGGAATCAATTTTGAAGTTTTAGACCCTGGCGGAGTAAATTTTTGAGCACAGAATGGAAAATCGTTATGATCATTATGCAAATGTTCGGGGTATTCTAAATCTACTTCTAGTATATAACCAATGTCTCCGTTAGTTGGCACATTTATAAAATCTATTCCAGCGATTTCCAAGTCATTCAATAACTTAAAATTGGAATGAGGCAAATAAGCACACATTGCATATCCATAGAGATTATTACAATCGATATAAATTAGAAAGTTATTACTTTTTCTTGGATCGTAAGTTTTTAAATACTTGTTATTGGCTTTTGAATACCTTGTCGAACATAAACATATTCCACCGCGAATACCTTTTTGAATCATTCTTATTATTTCCAGGTCGTGTATTAATTCTAATTTAACATCTGTTTTTAATAGCATGGCATCAAAACTGAGACTCGGTGCTGTAACATAAAAGGCTGGGTCTAATTTATAATTTATCTTACATGTCTGGCGAAAACTTTCAAAAACGTCAGCTAATAAAAGAACATCTGACTTAAGATACAAGTCTGTGTATTCACCGAGATTCGATAATTCAAACGTTTGCCAGACTTTTTTTGCATGATCATAATCTACTTTAGATATATTACTATTGCGTAATTTGCTGAAAAAGAACTCCTGAGGCGGAAGTACTTTTTCTTCGTATGAACTCCAAGTAGTCATGTATTCATATGGATACACCCCTTTTCGTTTTATTAAAGCAAAATGCTCATGAGAAGGAAAATAACGCCGCAGATGATTAAAGTCGTCATTTTTTAAGTTTGCGACAAGTTTCTCTAGACTTGTGCCTAAAAATTTAAAAGAATCAACAAATCGAACAGGTATGATATCTTTATCATTAATTTGAGAAAATTTTGTAAAAGATATGTAGTTTTCCTTATTTTTTGCTATTACTTGTATTTTTCCTGATAGTTTTCCCAACTGTCGTATAAAAAGATGACTGTCATAACCCGCTAAATTATGAAAAAATATAGGAACAAACTTAGGCAAACAATATCTAATATTGCAATAAGAATGAGCTGCACCACGATACCGTCCTGTAAGATGGCAATGATCTTTAACTTTATCGTCAAACAATATTTTATCACAAAGAAAACAATTTGTAGCCCGAGCAAAGTTCGCTTTGTCTTCATTTGTTAAACAAATAGCCACTGGCGACTGCAAAACGTTATAAATATCGGTTATATCCAATAATAGACTTTCTAAAAACTTTTCTACACAGGCTGGACCTCGATAAGATACATATTTATTACGCGACTTATCATAAGAACACACAACGTAATAAGCAAATGCTGATGGTACGTGTTTTTGCAATATCTTTGTACAGCCTGATCCAGAATCGAGTTCAGTTGGTTTTAATAATGATTCAAAATCTGCGTATAAGACGAAGGGCATGTCATGCATTCGCTCGTAATGATTAAATTGAATTCGTGTTCCATCACCGGGTAATATTGTCGATACACCACCACAAACATGAGCTTTCAGTTTATCATTACTATCAAAGAATATCATACAATCCTCGCATAAATATATTTTAGAATGATGTTTAGTTAATTGAAGACGAAGTAATTTAGATAAATCTTTAATAAGACAGTAATGGGTGCGTTTTCTGTTTTCCAGGAAAAGCATATTAATGTGATGATCTTTGCGAATCTCGCTTTTGTATAAAGGTCCGACAATGTTACCATTCTTTTGAATGCCGTAAATATTAATACTTATGCGAGGATTATTCTTTTCAAAAACTTTGATGTCCGCAAACCCAACTGGAAAAATCATATTTTTGATATTGAGTACATTTTTAAAGTGTGGGTAAGCTGACGTTCGATGTGCGTTTCTGTTTATAGGAAATAGTGCTGCCATGACACACCATAAAAAACAATAATTATCAGAATTTTGAATGTTGATACATGCTCGTTTACATTTTATGGACTTTGGTAATTCTATAAAACTGGAGCCTCTTAACGGGTTATATTTGTTTATATTTACTTCTAGATATAGGCTTTGTAAATAGGCCCACCCACTATCTCTTTCTTCAAATTCTTCAATTTTTTTACAAATTAAGTGAATAATTTTTGAAAACATATCTTCAAAATTGAAGTTTTGATGCAAGATGAAGTTTTCTGTTGCAAATGACTTGATTGAAATCGAATCATACTTACTAAGCAGAAAGAATTCACAGAAAAGTTCAAAATTAGCTTTAACATTAGTGTGAGCTTGAATTTTCGCTATGAGCAATAGGCGTACGCGAGAGCGCAAGTGCCATAAAAACTCGGCGGGCGGGCGAACACGCGCACTATCATGACCCTCATCTTGATATCGAACACGGTACGATGCTATACGATTACGAAAAGCGCTATGAACTTTTTCAACCCCCTCACTATCAACGACCGAACTGTTGTTCTTATGTAAAATACTTTTCAAATGTGCAGAGAAAACTTTGTTATTTACGGATACGTCACAAACTGAACAGAAAGTAGACCTCGACATTATGATTTGGACAGTACAAATTCTCAAAGTTAAAGTAATAAAGGCTTAAGTATGTAAGTACCTAATCTTTGAGTTTGCTAACGATAAACAATAAGTAAACCAGCTAAAACATAATTTACGCAGAGAGAAACAAAAGAGAACCTATTTTTTAACTTTATCTTTATAAAATATCCCCTCTGTGGTAAACTTTGCCTTAGCTAATTTTACAAATTTTTTTAATGCGTCAAATTCTGGAGATTCTGCTTCGCCTTGCAAGCGTACCCAAACGATAGCGCGCTCGCACCGGTCAAGGCCGCTGAGATTAGATACCTCCTTCTGGTTGTAGAGGCGTAGCTCCACTAGCAAGTCGCCGTCGAGCTGTGCAGTCCGACGCGTTACACCACCAGGTACTCGGCGTGTCAGGATACTGGTGGTCTTGTTTGGCAGGTTTGGCGGCCGCGAAACCTCGCTGTCCGACTCTGAGTCGAACAACCACTCAGAAGTATTGGACGACGATGTATTCTTCACTTCTGCACTCTTCGCCTTCGATAGGCACTTTATCGCCTTGCTTCTCTTCTTTGGACTAGGGAGATAGAAAAAGGATACACGATTATTGTACACATTAAACACTTGAAATTTAGATATATGTAAATATAGCAATAAAAGTACCTGATGTCTTCGTCGTCGGTATCAAAGAAAAGGTCAGATTCACAGCTCTTCTTGGCTGACCTTTTGTTTTGCTTGCTATCCGACCTGAAAATAGTAAATGTTGTAACGGATGCGGCTGATGAAAAAAAAAACTGCGGTGGCGAATGAGATTAGAGGTTTAATACGTCGAGACACAAATAGCACAGTCGGTAGAATCGAAGTGGTTTACAAATTTTTGTGCTCCTATTTATAAGATTTCAATAATTTAATTTATATAATACCGTCTAACATAATTAAATACATTTTTTAAATAATTAATATACCTTAACACGAATAAACAAAAAACTTACAACTACACACATACATTTAATAATGGTTCTATCCCCAACAAATGTCATATTAGTATTAAGAGTGGTTACAAGAAAACGAGTTGAAGATTCACATCTTCAATTCATAAGATAAAAAAAATATCATCATCATCAGTCAATCAGCATGCCACTGCTGGGCTTGATGGTCCCTCGTGAAGACAGCACTTGGAGAGGTCACGTCATATACAGCCTGGTCCAACGGCTCAATTTGTTGAAGCATGAAGATGATTCAACCACTTATAGACAATTAAAGAATAGATATAAAGTATAGCAATAAAGTATAAAAACTTACGAACATTTTTCAGCTGTCTTGGTCTTGAGATTTTTTGATGAGGAGGTACTGAAGCACTGTTAGTGGTCAGAGATAGCACTGGAGTGTACTGTGACTACAGTTTTTCCGGATTTTATACAAGAAAAGTGCAATGCAAGTAATAATTTTACTGAGGTTCTCAATCTATACCTTATCTTTATAATCATTTTTATTTAACATGACTAATCTAAAAAAGAATGCTCATTAATTTTTATATTGTTAAATAAGTAAGTAATATTATAAAATATTATATATATAATCACAAAATTATTATTTTCCGTCCAAATCATATCCACACAAAATATTTATAAGAAAACAAATATGCATTCACGGATATGATGTCTATACGTTATCGAGAATCCTAATGCATTCACTTCCACTTCCATGGTCAGTGTTCGTTTTTCAAACACTAAAGAACTGACACTTTATTTAGAGAAAATATTTTTTTTTTCGTGATTTTTTTATCACACCGCGCGTTTTAGGCAAAGGAGACGCGAAGCGCTCTGGGTACTATGGTACCCGGGACGTGTGAGTGGAGCAGTTCTCAGGTCTGCAACAAAATTTTTGATCCGCAGTTGCGTATGATCCAAAAACGGTCCGATCATCGGCTGAACTTCGTCAGCTATATAAAAAAAAAAGTACTTACGTAGCAAGAAAGAAACAAAACGACGAACTGACGCAATTACGTGTATTGGATTTTTATTTTCGAGGTAGTAGTAGATCGTTATTCAGCATCACAACATCTAAAAGAAGATTATAGTTTGGTAGTTTACTTTCAAAAAGTCGGTTGCATACTCAAAATATAAAACTTAATAACGTTTTGTCATGATATTTAGCAAAATTTGATATTTACCCATAATTCTACCAATGTGCAATATGACGCGGAAATAATCAGCAAATTAATTGTTTGTCGTTTATTTCCACAAACTTGCAATACAATACTGTGCATATACAGCAAAATAATTGTTTACCGTTTAATTCTGCTGATGCAGAAATCTCGTGTAAGGCTGCATGCTCCAATTTTTTTTTTCATTTCGGGTTTATTATATTTATTTAAATTATACATGTACATAGATATTTACAATTACTAAGGAATATTATCTCCAAATTAAAAAGTCTTCTTTATAATAACGGATGCGATTTCTAATTTTCATTTTTCGATACTACTATTTAAAACAGATAAACAATAGGTATATCGTTCTATTAGGCGAACCGAATGTATCTATAGCATAACGATATTGATACGACATGACGACAGAACCATAGAAGTTTAAGAAAATTATTGTAATAATACATAGGTGGTATTCATCGGTAGCATCTCATACACGTTCCCACCGCACTACCCTATTTAATTAGGATGTTAAGACCTTAGTCAGCCAAGGTAGGTAGTTAAAATGTTCTTAATATTTTTTATATTTTCATTTTTTAAATTATTGGAATATTTATTTTCTATTTTTTATTCGTGTGATGACTGGAACACATCTTTCAGGGATTAGCCCTTTTAAATATTTTGTAAAAATCAACAATTTTATACTTTGTTTTATAATAAAGAATATATTTAATTGAAGTAATTTAATAAACAAATAAAAGTATTAACGTGTGAAAGAAGCCTTATTATTTGAGTAAGCACTCGTAACTGGATATATGAATAATGTGCAATAAATTTATTGCTGATAAATGAATTTCGTGGGAATGCTTTGAAACTGTATGGCAGGCAGAGTGTCGAACGGTACAGATACTTATCCGAGAGTTGAGTCCTGAAGCTACGAAACCTCAACCTGTTTAATTTCTGTTGTTATTGCACTGCTACCTAGTTGAATGCCTTAATATTCTGAGATAGAAAACCTTGAAAATGTGTCTAGTAAATCGCAATCAATCAAAAGTATACTGTTTACAGTCAAACAACACAACACAATAGAAACATTATGAAATGAAATGAAATAAAAAATCTTCTTTTCCATTTAACCCTATATAATGTATATTGGGCAATCTTAAACTGTTTTCATCAAATCACCGTAAACGAACGCAGTGAGATTTGCGGAGCTAGAGCGCAGCGAAGCGTAGCTCAAATCTCACTGCGTTCGTTTGCGGTGTTTTGATGAAAACTGTTTTAGAATGCCCAATATACACCTACTACTATTATCTATTCTGTGGCCTTAGTCAACCACGCTGGCCCAGTGCAGATCGACTTCACATACACCTTTGAATTTATTCGTGAATTTTGCCCCTCGATGTTTTCCTTTACCGTAAGAGTGTCGGATAAATGTACATATAAAATTCGAATAAAGAAAAACACATTGGTACATGGCAGGATCGAGCCGCGGATCTTCCGATAAGAAGGCCATTGCCGAGTCCTCAGCGCCACCGACGCTATAATAATAATAAGATGATGATTAAATATAATTAGAAACTTTAATGTCTCCAACAATGCTACTGCGGATACGTGAAAATTAAAAGTTTTACAATCTCCAAATTGTTGTTTGCAGGCGTACGTCATATTTGTACAGAACATGGGAAGCGTGTGGTTGGAACGCAACATGACAACGTTCCTAACGCACGTGTTGGACTTGGTCGCCAACCCCAAGGCAGCGAGCTCTCACGTCGACGCAGTTTATTCAAGGTTTGTATGGATCAAGACACACAAAGAAACTAGATAATGGCGTGCTTTAATTGGGTTGTATTGAACAGATAGGGGGTATTGTCAGATAAATAAATAGATCAGATTGTATTCAGTAACTTACATGAGTAGTGTGTAGATATCTTTAGCGAATGCAGGATGTGACTGTAAATGAACAGACAAAATCATAAGTCAAACTCAAAACAAAAAAAGCAAAAAAAGTTTTTTTTCATACAAACTAAACATATTATTTTTGATCCTAAGTGTTGACATCCCTACATCAGCGTCCCTTGTTTGATCATTCAGTGTTTACATTTGTTTTGTGTTAATTTCATAGTCAGCTGGACTATGGTTGTCACTTGAAAGTTTTTGCTTTCAGTTTGAAATCGATTAACTCGGAAAGTATTAGGTTACCAGATCTAAGACAAGCACCTGGGATCGATCTATTGTTTCCGCGTTCAGCTACACCTGGTATATTCCTTGAAATCTATTTTCTGTGTCATATGTTCCATTGACCGCTCATACAAGGTTACTTTTTTATCACCCCGGAAAATTTAAGGGACGCTACAGGACACATCCATTATTTTATAAAAAAAAGCTTTTAAAATACTGCATTAATCTAGTGCAGTATTTCTGGATATTTTAGAAAATTAAGTAGCTGAGTTATTTTTACGTATATCTTAATCATTCTTTTCTCAAGGAAGCCTAGTTTTCGGATTATAAATATCGTCGGTATTGATATTAATGACGATAAAATTGTTATCAGGAAATGCATTAACTATATACTTCGCAACACCCTTGGTAAAATGCTGGGCGAGAAAGCGCAGGCGTCCGCTTGCCGCGAGATCATACAGATTGTCGTCAAGCAAATGAACAGTATTGATTTCAACCCGGAAAATGCAAAAGACTGCAATCAGGTAAGATTCTTCTAGCGTAGCTCCGCATCGATATACTAGCTGTAAAATGAATTTGCTTTCTTTTCTCATGAAAATTAAAGCGATCATGCTAAGTTAGACCCCACACGGGTGACATGTTAATAAGTCCTGAAAAACGTTTTTATTATTCCGACAGTTCTTTTGCTCACGGCAGAACGAAATGAAATGAAGTAAATTTAATGTTTAAAATAACCAAAGTTTCATCTCATCATCGTTGCATCCCATTGCAACATGTTTTCAGAATAAAAAATTAAATCATAGGACATACGCTATAAACTCATCAGAGATTGTTTGTAGTTTTGGCATGCGTTCATTTTTAAATGTGTTTTAATTTTTTAAAATTAAATATCATCACGATGCGCTTGACGTATCCAGATCGTATATTTGATTTTATTTTTATATACCGGGTGTAAAAAGACCTATGACGAAGCCCGCGTCTACACATTCAGATCATCAAAATTAACTTATATACAAGATTATTTTTTAATTATGTCAAAAATTTTGTGTGCTTGTTCAGACAAGCAAACTGAACAAGTGTCACTATGGCACCAACTTTGAAATCGCAAAAAAAAATCAGCTGTTCCATAGATTTTGGTTCAGTGAATGTTGAACATTTGTATGGATCAGCTGATTTTTTTTTGCGATTTCGAAGTTGATCCCATAGTGAAAGTTGTTCAGTTTGCTTGTCTGAACAAGCACACAAAATGTTTGTCATAACTAAAAAATAAACTTGTATAACAAGAATTATTGATGGGAAACAAAATTTATTTTGAAAAATAAATCAATAATAATTCTGCAAAAAATACCAAGCAATGTAACGCGCGCTCGCGCGCTACGGATATGATATCGTGTCATCGTGTCTGCGTGGGCCAGCGGTTCGTGGCGGCAAAGGACAGCGTCCGTTGTAAATACATTACGCGTTGTAAATTAAAAACTTTCATTTGTAAATAAATACAGATTTTTTCTTTGATGTTTCTTTGGAAGAAAATTAATAAATAAAGTTCCAAACAGTTTGCTATAAAAGCACCGAAAAAGTTATTGTCACTTTAAACTTTAAAGACAAAAATAATATTGTTGATGAGTTCAATACGTGGGTTTTGGCTTCGCGTTCAGTCTTTTTACACCCTGTATAAATACTGTATTTAGACATAATTAGCTCAATGAAAAGATAACAGGCAGTCATTAAAATAAGAAGTTTTTTTTAAACAGGAGACGCTCTTCAGCCAGCACCTTCTGGTATGCGCGCTTATGGAAGTGGGCGAACTGTCGCTGCAGCTGGGCACTTCGGTTCAGAATCTCGTCAACGACCCGTCACTCAACATGATTAACGCCATCTTTTCCGTGAGTAATTTTTGGAAAATTTTGACAGAATATGATTTGTAAACGTTAACTAAGTTATAATACACCAGAAAATTTAGAAAAATATATTAAAGCATTCGGAAAATTTATGAATTTTCCGGGAGAAAATTTCAGTGATTGTCATATTAGGATCATGGTCTGAACTCACTCTTAAAAGAAATGGGACACCGTCACTTATACCCTGTATATGAAAACTAGCTGTGCCCGAAAACTACCTTTCGCCATAATAATAGTGAAAAAAAATGTTGGGCTACCCTTATCATTTAGGTGTATAAAAAATAGCCTACGACCTATTCTCAGATCTACCAAATACACACAAAAAAAAAAAACATAAAAATTCGATTCATGATTGAATCACGAGCGACGCGACTCATTCATGGCCTTTGGAATAAATCCGTTTTATTCAAGAGTTGCATACTATACTTTATATCATGACTCCGTGAAAAAGAAAGATTAAGCGAAAATAAACATTTAATATCGAGTATTTTTATGCAAGTAGGTTGTACAGCATTGAGATGGAGGTCGAATATATCGGTGTGTTCTAAATTCAAACATAAAAATAGTGATTAAAAGTGCTTTTATTCACTGTTTTGAGTGAATAAAAAATAAGTTTTTTTAGAGGGGGAATGGTATAAACGATATATCGATTTAAAGTTTTGAGTATGTTGTTTCGGGCACTGTTAATATTATATTAACGTCAATAAAATATTCTCTTTGACTGCAATATATGTTCAAAGTAACGGCGCATACGTCAATGGTTACCTCATTTACTAAACGATTTTGGAAGACGTCTACTCCGTTTGGACTGATGGACACATCGTCAATCGGTACCACATAATAAATAATAGTACAGAATATATAAAACTACAGAAGGATCAATCTCGAAGAAAAGCAAATTTTAGGTATGAAAATTTACCTACTCTTACAACCTTCATCTGACTGCGCGGGAAATTGAAATTTATTGCATGACACGAGCGTTCCAATTCCTTTACGCGTCGCTGACCCGATACCGGTTTGGCGATAAGAGCGCAGGGTTCCCACTCACCGATATGCAGTTATCGTTACAAAAATTAGCGAGAAAAATCTAAATTATTACGTGCGACGCGGCCAGCGTGCGAGCCGAGCGGTAACCTTTTGCCATACACCGGCCCGGCCGGTGCGCCGGCCAAACGTACCTAAACTGCGGAGTGAAACCCCCTGGCTCCGTCTCGGCCCGCATACGATCGCCCGGCGACGCTGCACTTGCGGGCCGCGGTGGTAATGAACTACTATTTAGGCTCGTATAAATAGTCATACCTCAATTGCGAGGTCGATTTTGAGCTAATAATAATAATAATAAATGCTTTATTGCACATAAAAATATAGAAACAGAAAATTTTAAAATCAGCACAAATGTACAACACAGGCGGCCTTATTGCTAAAAAGCAATCGTTTCCAGGCAACCTTTGGCCAGGGAAATACACAAAAGGAATTCAAATCGGGGATGGATTCAGTAGTAGCTAAATATGGACAACGAGGGAGTGATTTAGCTAAAGATTTAAGGATTGGAAGTGATTTCGGACTTGATTCTTAAAGGACTTCAGTGTACGAGCTCTCGTAATACTCTCAGGGAGAGAGTTCCATAGCCGAACGTCATATGCGGGTAAAGAGTATGAAAGAAAATAAGTACTGTGGGGTGGAATGTCAGGAGTTAAATTAAAATTCGATCGTAAAATACGACTCGGAAGAAGTGGACCGAAAAGAGAACTGGGACTTTAGATATGATGGGGAAGTTGGAAGAAACAAAACATTGTAAAGTAGGGATAGAACATGTAAATCGAGCTGTTGTTTTTGACAGATGTGATGCGCCATATACCTACATTAAACGTCGAAACCGCTCCTCGAGATCGAGCTCTGACTCGAGATGCGACTGTTTGTGCTCGCCTTACTGTGGCAGGTGCTGGAGCACCCGTGCCCGGCGGCGCGGCTGGCGGCCGGCCGCTGCGCGCGCTGCGTGTGCGTGGCGCTGCCCGCGCAGCTGGCGCCGCTGCTGGACGCGTGCTGCGCCGCGCTGGACTCGGGCCGGCCCTCGCCGCACCACACCGCCGGTACGAACCGACATCCACTACGACACTCTATAGTCCCTAGTCCAAGGCCGCTCAACCTTTTGAAGAGTCCGCGGGGGTTCCTGGGGTTGAGCAGCCTCGCTCTAGTCGAACACTACTACTAGACATTCAGCCTTCAAAGTCTCTATAGTCTTTTTGTGATGGAAGAGTCGGGAGGTATGTCGCCGGACGACTTTCGATTAAACACTGGCTGGTTGCTCATTTTTTATTCGGATTCCTGCCGCCTTATATACAATTTTAGAGGTGCAGACCCCTGCGGCGGGCGGTACCGTAAAGAGAGTCTATTTTTATTATTTACGAGTGAGGGTATCTTAATACTGATCCTATTTTAAGGGTACTTAACAAATTTATTTATTTATTTATTTTATTAATTTTTCATGTACAATGAGTACAAAGGCGGACTTAATGCCTTCTACCAGCCAACCTTAGGGTGATGGAGAGAGCAGGTGTGGTATGTACCGAAATTGTACGAGTATTACTAGATAAATTTTGAATGAACAAATTAATTATTAATAACTACCTACATACTAAAATAATTATATATTACTACCTACATACAAAAATATCACAATTGAATCCTAAGATTACCCTAACATTATTTTTATTAACTTCTGTTATGCTACCCTACAAAATATTCTAAGATACCCTACAGTCTGATTTTTAATTCGTCAGAATTCTGACAGATGTCATCCATAGACAATTCAGTTCAGATATCAATAACCTTTTCTGTTTTGATGTTTTTAAATATGGATTAACAAAAAATATTCAAACAAAATTAGATCAAGTAAATAATATTATGGTAAATAGTGTTTGTTTTGTGCATTCAATGCACACTAACTAGAATGTAAATGTTTAATGGCTAAATGGAAAAATAGTAAAACAACATATATTTCTTAAATGAACATATTATTTATTAATCATTATTATCTCTTACATCGTCTCTAGCTGTGCTCGCGACTTCGTCTGCGTGGATTGGTGACTATCAGCAGCAATTTTAATTTTTTTGGCTAATTATTTTGCAAATAAAACACATACATACATTAACATAAATAACGCAAAGATTATGAAAACACACTCACACCAACTACAAAATTAACGAAAACAATGGTATTTTACGTATGATTCTAAACAAAAATGTATTTAAGTAAAACAAAAAATCGTGTTTATATTGGTCCTTGCAAGAAGTGAAGATTTTAAAAACGAAGAGGTTTTCCTAAAGAAAGGTTGGCAACCTATGGATTATTGGTCAGGGATACCTGTAGAAGAAAAATAATTTCCTTAATAATTAAAGTAACTTCAATAATATGGTAATAAAAAAATCTAATTACCATTTTTAAATTATCAGTAACATTTTAAGTCTAAGTTTTACTAATTGAATCCTTAAATTCAAGAAAACTTTATTTTTTATTATGGTAAAGTCCCATCTTAGTGAGTATTTTTCAATGTTGGCAACACTTCTGAAATGTCGGAATTCCGTCGAATTAAAAAACAGACTTTATTGGATTGCTTTTGTAATTTATTGCCGCTAATGCCATATTGCAGACATGAATAAAAAGCTTTGTCGAAATATAATGATATGGTCAAATATCTGTACCCCTAGCACGAACCTCTCTCGTTCTAGTATAGTAATCGTATTTACTTACTATGAGATATTAAATGGACAGCTAGATACACTATCGTAAGACTATTGTGAGCTCGTAACGTAACGGTAGTTCTCTTACTGTAAAATACTCGGTGAGAGATATTACGATAGCCTAGCTGTCGAATAAAACGATAGGACATGTCAAAAGTGTGTTCGTGCTGACGATTCTCATACTTTAGCTCTCTTCAACTACACCATTACCATTACGATACCTTCAAATTCCTTAAACGACTCCAGCGGCGCTGCTATAGTTTTCATACAAATAATATGATTACGATAACCATAACTATTATATAGTGGTTCGTGCTTGGGGCACGGTTTCTCTTATCTTTATAAATATCTCGTTAATTAATGTAAAAAATGATATTTTATTCGGATTTCATGTTTGCAGACGCAAATAAAAATCTGTAAATAGATCAATATGGGTAAATAGTTTGATGGTGGCAGGGCTCGAGGCTTAGGAGCGTCGGTGGCGCTGTGGCACTGGACTGGAGGCCCGCGATCGATCCTGCCTACCAATGTGTTTCTCGTTTCACGAATTTCATATGTACATTTATCTGACGCTCCTACAGCTAAGGAAAACATCGTGAAGAAACCTGCATTCACCTGCGAAGTAATGCAAAGGTGTATGTGAAGTCAACCAATCCGCACTGGGCCAGCGTTGCTTAAGGCCTAATCGCCCTAACTAGTTAGGGTAGGCTCGTGCCCCTCGGTGGGGACGTATATGAGCTATGATGATGATGATGAGGGCTTTCGAGTCCGCTTGGTTAGCCTAACTAACCCACCGTCTTTCCAGGTGGAGCTCGCTACCATCTTCAGCCTTATTGTCATTTACCATCAGATGAGGTGAAGGCCAAGAGCTTTCCTGGGCTTAATTCTGCTAATCTTAATGTTGTAATTGTGTTTGGTTTGGATAGCGTTTTAATAAACCTGAGGGTCTATTACCGATCTCATGGTTTTGCAAATGATATCATAGTGCAAGACGAAAAATACGATTTCCGGACAGATTTTTGATCATTTGTTCATTATTTAATGATGACATCATTGAAATTATGCCATAGTGATGATATCATTGGAGATCGGTAATACGAAATGCAGCATTTCATGACTTCTTTTTCTCCAATTTATACCATGTCATACGATGAAAGATCCATAATAGGGTAGTTGACTCATATCAAAATTTATTAAAATATTGTTTATTTCTAACAGTATTTGGCATAAGGTTCCACAATATACCGATTTTAATAAATAACAATGAATGATTACTGTAAAATTTTAATTTGAAAATGCTAGAAATAATCTTTTTTTATCTCACGCCGTAAACGCTTTGATATTCTGTGGTCAGGGCCGTGACGTCACTCATATAGTAAACAAAGAAATGTCAAATTTGATTCAACAACTCGTCGATTTGCACTATTCTTTCCTAAAACTGGCAAAAAATCGTCCAAGTCTCCGTTCTTATATTTGTAAATATCGTAAATTAATTGTATTAATAGCAAAATCAACCATTGATGTTGGATTTGTGAGAGCAGATAGTACAAATCTTCCGAAAATAGACAGATTGATGGTCAGAAGATTCTTTGTGTAGCACTCTAAACAATATAAGTACAGTTTCAATATTGTTTTAATGAAGAACAGGTTACAAGTGTACTTGTCAAGATTGTCACGCGGCAGAAGAGAGTTGCAAATATGCATTTTTGGTGTGGTTGCACCATCACAGTGAGGAGCTATTTGAACAGCAGCTGAATGCTATTGGATAGAATTCTATCTCTCAAAAGTCAAATAAACACTAAGTGTTTACTTCAAGAGAAATGTTGAAAAGAAAACATCAGGATCATGTGTCAAATACCAGTGTAGTACTGCAAGAATTTGTAAATGAACATAAAAAGAGAAAGATTGGCAGTTGTTCATTTGTCAAGCATGAAGAAAATTACTTGGAGGAAAAATATATATACATTCACAGACACAGATTGTGACATATTTCTTAAAAAATAAAAGACCTCTTCAATGAAGGAAGAATAAAGTGCATAGAAAACTAAACCACGAATCATCAATACAGAAGTGCTCTTTAGTTCGAGCTTCGTTATAAACAATAGCAGCTTCCATGTGCTATAAAGTCAGCCAGTGCATAACACATGATGGTTCTTTTGTTGGGAAGATTTTTGGTGGGAAATCTTGCAGACACCTACGAGTATAATGAAATGTGGATAAAAGTTGAAAGATGAAGATTTGGGTTAAAATTTGCAAAATGTGACTTCATTTCTGCCCTGTAAGTCTATTCAACAAACGGTATCCATAAAATTAGATTACTACAAAATTGTCATGCTCTTTTACTAAAGAAAATGTTAATTATCAAAGACGGAAAACTGTGAACAGTATGCTTAACTCAAGTATAGATGCAGATGTTTTGTGCTAAAGCAAAACTTATATACTTTTGTGTTGCTAGCAGTATATAATTTTGAAAACACTCAATAGGTGGACAATGTTAGCTATAATAGGTATTTGTTCTAACAAACTGTATGTCAAAAAACTTATTGATCAAATAGTGCCATTTTGGAAACTATACTACATTTTTCCTAAATTATATGAAAGTATTACTTCATAATAAATCACTACTATTATTTTGACTTTTATTACCTGCGACCTTAAGGCAATATATACAAATTAATAAATTTGATCTAACTCTATTCAATCTATTCAATGATAAATATGAGCAACAAACCTATAAAATATTATAAATCTTTTAAGGTGTAACGGAAAAATAAAACACACGTATTTCAAATTAAAATATTTTGATTCAACTTAAACCTTTACAAGTCATTATTGTCAAATAAACATAGAACATTTTTTTAGTGAAGAACATAATGACTAATGTAGTACAAAAATTTATTATGTCATCTTTAGATGTTAGTTATGTATAAAGTAAAGAAAAAAAATTCTTTATATTATTTATTTAATAAGAAGGGTCTTGTAAATTAAGAAGAGCACAGGCTGACAACACAGCAATCACATTTAATATATTTGTATACGGCTTTAAAATGGATAACTTGCATATTCTTGCGTAAGCTGTTCTGAAATTTACCAGCCATGGTGGCCAGCAGGTTTAATCAGTGAAGATATAACATCTTTAGTTTTACCAAACTGGACCTATTTACTTCTATGGTGCTTTGGTATATGAATACTTGAGTTATTTTGTTGACATAATGTTGTTCTAGTTGACGGGTCACATTTTGATGTTGTGGCTGAGCATGCACTGCTTTGTATTATGTTGCACAACTTTTACTGCCTTATCAATCTCGTTGTCAAGAGGAGAACTGGTTAGTACACAATAGTTCTCATTAAGTAACCACTAAAAGCAACAAATTTTAATTAGGTACTCAGTAAATTCAAGTAAAAGTTGTTTAGATAAATATATTCATTATGAAACTTTGATATTTTTGTTTGTAATACATACTTTTTAATTAATATTCAATTACATCATTATTCAATTGGACATAAGTACATATTCTTTTCTTTGAAACATCATCTAGTGTCAGTGTATAACTTAAATTAAATCAAAAAGGCGTGAATGGTCAAGTTTCCTCTCAGTTTTCTGGTCAAGTTAAAATTTGGTTAGTCGGCTGCAGTCAGTTTTCATTCTAACTGAAAGATAAAAATTTAATTAAGAGGGCACAAACGCGAGTCACCTGAAGCGATTTCGCACCCCGTACCGTTCCCCCCGTACAAATACATCGCGAAGCTAGACTCGACCGCGCGGCGAAATATTCCAAGAAATAGCGCCCGCTCGGTTTTGAAATCCGTGGAGTCTAACGTGGAGTATGTTATAATTTTAATACTGGGAAATAATATTTAGGGCCAAACTACTTTATGTAGATTGTTTTTGTCAAATTAAATGTTTTCCGATGGCTTATATTTATTATAGTGTACAGGGTTATTTTTCCAAGCAAAAGTCAAATTTTGTTTGCTTGTTTAGACAAGCAACCTTACTGTGGGACCAATTTTAAAATCGCGAAAAAAATCAGTTGTTCAATATGTTTCAGTTCAGCGGATGTTGAAGATTTTTATTGAACAGCTGATTTTATTTACGATTTCAAGATTGAGTCTCGCAGTAAAGTTGTTCAGGCGGCTTGTCTGAATAAGCACACTAAATTTGGCTTCTCCTTTGGCTCAGAAAATGGTACAATAAAATGAATAAAATACTACTACAACAAAATTATTGTAATTTATTTATTTCTCCTTTTCTCGCTTTCAGTAGGTTTGGAACAAATCTCTCTTAAAGGCATGTTTCGTGTGTATCTAGGATCTAGCAACTCTGGAAGTATTGATTCTAAATAAAACAATCGGAGTTTAGGAATCATGACGTCATTCCACAACTTACAATCGCGTTGTATGAACTCAACTTTAATCGGCCGGTCTGATCCCGTCCACAATGCAAATAAACACTCCTTCCTTCCTGTAATATTCAACTGTCCTTGTATTTGATAATACCATTCATGCCTTTTGTTGATCACCAACTGACCTTTTACATTTTTCCAAAAGGTAATTTTTTTATTTTGTATTGCAACTTCTAATGTGTCTCTATAACCTGACAAGGGACATTTTATCTCGACTATACGATCTTCGTCTACGAGTCCGTCGGGGGATGCACCTAGGAACTGATTATTTTTGTCAATAAATAATCCACAAGGCATAATTTTGATATTTTCCTGCTTCTCCAGTTGTACTCGAGCGATTGGTTCATTAGCCTTACCGTGTTGGATAGAGGGTACTGCGGAAAGATCCTGTTTATACAATAAAGCTTTGACGATACTCGCGGAAGTACCACCCCTTTTATTAATTATCTTTCCAAAGTTTGATGCTGTCAATAAGTTTCGCCGCATTTCTAGCCACTTGCTACAGTTGCTCTGCAGGACTGTTTCCCTTTCAATTTTTTCCCGATCCTCATCTGTTTTTTCCAAATTTTTTAGAAATGATTCTTTTAAATTTATTAAATCTTCTTGTGGCAAATCGGGTTTTAAGCAGTTTTCTCCGTAATTCTTATCATTCTTTGTATGTTTTTCAAACATGATTTTTTTTCGCGGCCTACTTTTACGTCTGGAATTATTTGCTCTGTACTTCTGCATCTCGAGTCGTTTTGAGTTCGACTTCGGACTTATGCCAAGCATAGATTTTTGCAACTTATATAGCGGCCTTTTAGAATTAAAAGACACCACTGCAGCTGCACATCTCGTCTGGTACGATCGACGAAGGCAGTAGTTAATCCGTTTGCCACCGATACATTTGGCTACTATTGCATTAAATTGCTCACATCGATTACTGTCAACGTCTTCAATAAGACTGCGAGCGTTGGCTGCAGTGGAACCAATTATAAATTTTATTTGACTTTCTAGAGCCGTGTTACGGAGTTTCGCAGTGATGTCTTCGCTCTTTTTGTCACTTTGGCAATAGAAATCCTGGCAATTTGTATGATTACTAAAAGCATGGTTATAGGAATTAGTAATGGCAAAATACAAATCATTAATTTGTTTGGATTTTGCCTCATTATTTTTCTTTAAATGTTTTATAGATGCGCAAATAGCTTTCCTGACTGCCAGTATTCTATGCATATTTAACAGTTTTCGTTCTTGGAGCTTATACCTGGTATCCTTTGTTAAAGCTTGGAGCTTATTACACAGGTTACGAAGTAGGTGATTGCGGCACTCAATTTTCTCCACAGTAAAATGAGGATACGGCCTGGCATCTAGAATCTTTGAGTATGTCGAAGCATCACCATCAGCGATCAACTTTCCATAAATTATCCCATACATGTCTAAAGACTGCTTAAATCCCTCAACCAATATTTCGCTTTCCATATTGGTTGAAGAGCCCGAGTAATTTTTGAAGCATTTGTGTTCTCTGGGTGCTATTTTTTTATTTTCTGCGCGAGCACAAATGCAGCAATACTTATTTTTTACACCAAGAAACAAAACTTCGCCAGTCTTTCTACCAATAATGGCAGCAGCACCCGACAGCGAAGAATAATTTTTCTTGTAAGTTCGTTTCGCCCAACATCCATCCGCTATAACATCAATTACAGGTATTCCGTCGTCGTTAACCCTGCCTTCATCTAAAGCATATTGCCTTTCGCGAGCAGCTGCTGCTTCCATCTCAACTGTGGCTAGCTTTTCCCATTCGTCGCTAACTCTGTCGTTTATTTTTCTGTAAAATGTCTCTGTCATAAATGGAATGTTCATTGATGCAAATATTTCTTGTAATTGAGTATATCCTACACCAGTAGTAGCAGCACTTGTAACAACTGCAGTATTTAAATTGAGGTTTGCTATTGGATTGTTCTCAGAAGTATTGATAAAAAGTTCCAAGTTGCACATATCGCACTTGAATTTTAATTTTGAACAAAGTCCCATCCTGTGTTCTCCAATTAATTGTAAATTTGTAATGCCACATCCAAAGGCACTTGAATGCGAGGAAATTGTTTTCAACTCAGTTACGAAATGTTTTAAATCTACAATTCTTCTTTCATCCGGGCTCCCGGTTATGCTTTCGTGATCTTCGTGAAACCTAAAAAGAAATACGAATTGAAAACAAAGTCTAATTTTTCCTATAATATTGATAACAGTCAATGAACACTCAAAGCTATTTTTTCCTCACTAAAGTACAGTTACTTATAGGTGTATATCGAATAAACGTAATTTACAAATTCCGAAAAGTGGCTCAACAATGCCTGTAGTAAAAATAAACAGTGTGTGTGTGTGTGTGTGTGTGTGTGTGTGTGTGTGTGTGTGTGCGCGCGTGCGGGAGAGAGTATGAGTAGGCTGAATGGAATGATTGATATGATATGTTCTCAGACTCCGTAAAGTTTGGCGCGGTAGCGTGAACATAATGAGCTATTGAAAGCGCAAATAAAATATTTTTTGCGAGGTAAGCCTTACATTAAAAGAAATATTTTTGGAGATAAGTGTTGAAATTTGTTTAAAATCAAATAAGGTAACAAAGAAAGTTTTCTGTGCCAATATAATTAAGTGTTTTCAAATATTCTTCCTATTGGTGATGATACAAGGTAAATATTTATGGATGATCAATAAAAGGGATTGAAAATTAGGATCACGGACCTGTAAAATGGAAGCGTTGTTGAATCAAGAGTGAAGCATGCAATGAACACTTTACCTTTGATACTCGTATTGTAAGTCGGCAAACATTTCACAATCACTACTTGTACTGTCACTAGTTTGAATGATTTTAGAACATTCCGTCAAACATTTTTCCGTCCTAAAAACATAAGTTAATTATTTCAGTTTTAAAATAAGCAAGTATTTATCAAAAATATATCAAAAGTTATTATTATTACCCTTGATAACCATATTGTAAATCTTCATTTTCCTCGTTTCGTAAGCCTTCTGGATGTTTTGCTAAGAAGTTAACCGTCCTTAAATAAAATTTATTTTAATATTAATATATTAAGTACTATAATACTTATAAAAAATAGTTAGATAAGATAAATTTACTTAATACTGTTTTAGAACAAAATACTCCTCATGTATATTTACAAATGCAAATTTAATTTAATATTATTAAATTAAAATTAAAATTACTAAATAATAATTCATTACCCATCATTTAAATTTTGCATAACTAACAGCGACTCCATTGTGTTCGATGTGCTCGCGTTCGCGGTATCGGCAGCCGTCTCGGACTCATCAACGAATGGAACATTGTAGTTTCTGAAATAATACTTTTTTAAATATCCTTACATAATGATATGTCACGCTCAAGTATAAAAAGTGAAGTTATTATGATTCGAATAAATTATTATACTATTTTTCAAGTTTACGTGTAAGACAAATAATTATTGGTAGGTAAGTAAGTATATAGGTAATAAATAAATAATAACTTACTTCTTTTTCTCTCTCATCTTCTGGGCTTTTTCTCGCAAGTATTTTAAATGTTCCTTTTTTCCTGTTTTACGGGTTTTCCCCATCGTATACCTCTAGGCACACACTCTCACACACAAACTATACTAATACTAAAATATAACAACAACAATACAACTATTTGCACAACACACAATTAATATTTACAAATTAGTTTTTATTTAACAAACGTAATAAACAAAATATGTCCAACGAAAATTCGACACACATCCGTCTCGCAAGGAGCTTCGCGCAGTCTGTTTTAAAAATTGAAAGCGGGATAGATGTAATTACCGAAACACGCAAAAAATGAAAAGGCAATAACAGGCGGGCGCCTCAAAACTAACGGCGTAAGCGCCGAATCAGATAATTGCTATTTATAACTAAACTACAAATTTTATAAGCAAAAGCTTTTACCAGATTTTAAAACAAGCTATTACTCAACTACTAAAAAAAGAACCATTGTTAAGCACTCAAGGATTTTGCCGTTCTGACCAAAAACATGTAAAAAAGGTGCTATGTTTGAAAAATAAAAGTATCGACGCTTTTGTTACTAATCGCGTTTTCACGTTTAACAGTTTGAAGGAGATATGGTGAAGTTTTGTGTATATGAATCTCAGGCACTTCGTTGCCATTAATTTTGAGATCTAGACGTCTGAATATTAACAACTTTGGCAGTTGTGGACTCTTAATTTACATACAGATTTGATTTTACTTACATCCTAAAAACTTCTATTTTGTTTAAGTTGAAACTGAAGTACCTACACAGATTGAGTTATTCAGTTATAGTACTTACATTAATGCGATTTTCGCAAAAATACATTTGAGTTTCAGTAGATAGTTACAGGATTTCTTTAAGCGAGTGTTAACCAATTATTTCGCATGTCTATATCACTGGGTACGTCTAATCCACAGATTTCCTGGAGTCTTTTAAGAGGTTATTATATTCCTGTTCTATTGTCCCGTTCCATATACAGTTTTACTATATTTTGTGATATTTAATAGAAAGCATTGTTTTTGTGAGGTTATTTCGCCCCCGTGCTTTGTTTACTATAAGACTGACGTCATTGCCACAGATAATGAACAGACTATCAGGCTGACCGTGAAGTGATTGAAAATCTTAATTTAAAATAGATTTTTTGCACTTTTTAGCCATCGAAAAAAATAATATTCATGTGCTATGGTCTTATACAACAATTATGAACATTTTAAGCCCTACTTTAAAAAAGGGTCAACTAGCCTATTGGCCTGCTGCTTTTATTACCTATATATTTTTTTTTATTAATGCCAATATAGGGTTACATTTGAAATAAATATATATATTTCTCGCCAAACTTCACGTTTGTGGGCTTTTCGTGGTACAATTTATTTTTTGTACTACAGTCTCTTGATAAGTGAGTGCTATGCTAAGTTAGTAATTGGTAAATCAACAATAACTGATTAAATAACTGATTGACGTTAGTCGAATAAGGGCCCTCTGTTGTGTTTGTAAAAAAACTGCATCTCTTTTCTTTATAAATATCTCTGTAACTTATCTCAAAAATAATAAATGGTTTCGAAAAATTGTATATAAGTAATAATCGCATGACATTATTCCAAAAGTAAGCCATAATGAAGTTATAATAAGCTCTAGCTAAGGAAAAAGTCATTGTCATAGGTTACTCAGCAGCGTTAGCGGCCATATTGGGCGCTGAGCGTCTATCCCCGTTGGGTATTCCCCACGGGCGCGGCAAGGTGGCGTTTAACGTGGCCGAACAACTACTACGCTCGGCCGGACAAAGCAGCCGGCTCACGGCGGCCAGAACTAGCGCAGGCTGGCTTATCGTAGGCGCTATATGTACGCTGGGTGAGTGTATGGGTATCTGTAGCGGTCCAATTCAGTAATCGCTATAATATTTATGATGATGACATCCTGATTTCGTTTCGGAACGCTATATAACTGTCAAAAAGTTGAGGTTATTTATATATGACTAATGTCTTTGAAGTGGTAACATCTATTAAAACTTTAAAATCATTTTCTAAAATAAAAGTAATCTTTTAAAAATTGATTGAGGATGGATAAGTAAGTAGTCATAGAAATGCCAGGAATCAGCTTGGGACCCAGAATTCCTATCTGAAATATCATCTACCGGTGAAGATGAATATGAATCATTAAACATAATTTTCAAGTCATAGGTACTTCAAGAAGGCATAAGATACTGTGAATAAATATTTATGTGAATAAGTCATACTTAATTATTTTTTACAAGAATTTAAGTCATATTTCTATTCTTATGCACATTCTTCAAATCTAGCTAAATTGAATTCAATTAAAATGAATTTCGTTTCAATGCATACTAAAAATATAGATAAAATGTAGGTGTGAATTTCCTAAAATTTCAATGACATTTTTCAATTTGGCATTTACGCTCACCACGCCACGGTGATTACGCCAAAAGCCTCATCACTGTGAGAGATATTGGTGACGCAGTCAATGATGTCATCTTATCCAACGTCAACGCTGTCATCGAAATTTGGTCCGCCTTTAATCGCGCTCACAGTGATGATGGTAATCATTATCGTAATTTGGAACGCGGGAATAATTTGTCGCAGACCAATAACATAGTGCATTCGCTTGGCCGGGTAAAACAGCCGTCTCATTGCAGCAAGAACTAGCATAGTCTGTCTCAAAGTGGGCACGATATGGACAATGGCTGGATATATGTGTGTTTGTCATCATTCGTCATAGCGGTAACAAGTGGTTCAATGTGGCTGACTTTTCTTATTTGTAACGTCAAATAGACATCAAATAAATAGACGTTATGACTCTCCTGAGGGCCGATTGACGTAAAACACAATAAATAGTTCGTCAATAGTTTATTGAAATATGATTGGAATCCTCCTGAAAAGGTTCAAAAGGGAATAATTTGTGAATATAGAACCTATAATCTTGTGTTGTTAATAAGATATTAAACGATACTTTTTAGTCACTGTAAAAACAGATATCTATTTCTAATAATTTTAATATTTTGTCCAGGGTTGATAAACATCGTGATTTTTTTGTTTTTGACAGATTTTTTGATTTTTTTCAAATAAATTAAAAAAATCATGATTTTTTTTATTTTCTTAAGAAACTTCAAGGAAAAGTCATGATTTCTTATATTTATCTTTGTAACATCATTTGGTAAGTTTTTTTTATTTCTGGCAACTTTAATAGAAATCAGGCCAAAAAAACTCCTCAAAAAACACTCCCACCCACGTCACGTCAATCAAGTAAATAGAAAACACAGGGGATTCCCCAATCGTGCCTGTTAAGATAAAAATCGTTTGGTGTTGATATTGAATTGGAATTATGCCCCCCTAGCACGTCCACCAAAACACGATATGACAAAGCGGTTTATCGCGTTGAACTGTCAAAATACAATAGGGTTTCGTCGTAGTTTGACAGTTCACCGCGATAAATCGCTTTATCATATCGTGTTTTGGTGGACGTGCTACAGGGGCTGGTGTAAAGTAAATATCGTTAGTTTTTTATATATCTTCATAATCATAACCTACTAAAAAAATCATTTTTGATTTAAGTCATTGATTTTTTAAAACAAATCACTTGATTTAAATCAGTCATTTAAATCATGATATAAATCATTTGATTTAAATCAATCAACCCTGATTTTGGTCACTATTATAAAACCTTGGAATATCAGAATACGGTTTGATGACACTAGGATAGAATGACTTCGAAATTGTATATCTTTTGCAGATATATTTTGAATTAGTAAAATGAAGTTTGCACCATGTTCATATTACTGTTTAAACTCTGATAACGTATGAATATGACATTAGGAGTGCCTGTGGTCCGTGGTCTGCTGCCGCGTATGCTGCTGCTGTGGAGGAACAGTTTCCCACGCTCGGCGAAGGAACTGGAATCGGAGAAACAGCGTGGCGACGCTTTTACGTGGCAGGTAAAACGTAATAACTAAATGGTTCTGATATTTCCCTAGATTTCTGAATCGCACAACATATCAATTAAATTTTTCTACAGGTGACGTTAGAGGGCCGAGCGGGAGCCTTGTCTGCATTGCACAGTCTTCTGATACACTGCCCGTCCTTGGTCAACACTGAAGATACGGCCAAGAGGCTCACGCAACCCATTGAGGGTGCAATCGCTGTTCTCACCAAGTGAGTCATATTTGAGTTGATAATGCCAGAGTATACCTAAAAAGAAAGTAAGGTATATCTCCCGCGTAGATAGTTAGTCACTGTTGAGATTGTCGTGATGTTACGGCTGTGTTCTTGTTAATGTATGCGTTGTCTTCTTAATGTTGTTCTTGTTAATGTTGTCGTGTACGGCGCGCGAGCTCTGGCGAGCTCTGCTCTAACGCGGATATTTAACTATGGTGCTGTCGCTGTTGCACTCGGTTCCGGCCGATCTGCTCAGACACCGTCTACACCTTCGCGTTCGATTCCCTGTTTTGTTTGTTTTTGACTTCGCATCACGGTTTCGCCTTAGGGGGCGTTCGAGTATTACGTAACGCCAACATTCTCGATAACGCCAACATTCGATATTTTGCTCTCCCAACTTGGCAACGGTGTTCGTTTATGTTTTCCCTCGACTTTATTGTACGTCGTTCTTTTGTTTTTATACTGTGATGTCCTAATTTGCATCATAAGCTGTTAAAAAATGTTACGACGCCTTACGAGGGGGGCTAAGATTGCGTTACGTAATACTTGAAACTCCTCATTCGTTTCGCGGCGGAGATGTGCTCCATGGCGGTCGTTGGCTTCTACGGCATTGATGATGCGTATGTGTAGCGTCGGCGGCGTGCTGCGCAACTACGGCGGCGCGCTGAAGGCTCCGGCGGCGCTGCTGCGGCTGCGGCTGTTCCAGGCGGCGGCCGCGCTGGGCGCGCTGGACGGGCCGCCCTCCCCCTCCCCGGCGCCGGCGCCGCCCGCCGCGCCGCTGCTGCGGCTGCTGGCCGCCGAGCTGGCCGGCGCCGCGCAGCTGCAGGCCGCCACGCCGCCCACAGGTCAGTGGCCGCGCAGGCAGGGACTCCGGCCACAGGTCAGTGACCGCAACCCGCCACCCCGCCCACAGGTCAGTGACCGCAGCCCGCTACCCCGCCCACAGATCAGTCGCTGCAGGCCGCCACCACGCCCACAGGTCAGGGACTCCGTTCATAGGTCAGGAACTCGGTCCAGAGGTCGAGGACTCCGTCCACAGGTCAGGGACTCCGCCCACAGGTCAGATACTCCGTCCACAGGTCAGGGACTCCGCCCACAGGTGAGGAATTCCGCCCACAGGTGAGGAATTCCGTCTACAGGTCAGGGACTGCATCTGTTACTAACTTTAGGGAATACTGGAATTAGCGTTGTTAGGTAAGTTACGCATTCAGGCCTGTTTTTTTATTGCAACTAAGTTGGCAAACAAGCAAACTGCCGACCTGGTGGTAAGTGGTAACAGTCACCTATAATACATGTCGCTCCTGTGAGATTCTCAGCAAAACTGCAACCCCCCACAAGAACCACAGTGCACGTTGCCAACTTGTGACATAATAAAGGTGTGACAAGTTGTCACATGGTGTAAAGTAACGGTACCCAGTAATTTCACTGCCATTTCTTCAAAGCGGAATACAGCAATGCAAGCACTGCTGCTTTGCGGCAGAAATAGCGAAGGGAGACTCTGTACCAGGATCGTGTGCATGGGTACCTCCGTCCTACCTATTGCAATAAAAAAATAGTTAAGACGGAGGTACCCATGCAGACGACCCTGGTACAGAGTCTCCCTCCGGTGGCCTGTGGCACAACACAACACATCGACCTATTTCTCTTCGCTATAGGTGACAGAAAGTCGCGCTGCAGTGGTTGAGTTGTTTGTAGACTGAAGACACGACCAAATCATTAACGTGCCGAAAATATGTTTCAGGTCTGTTGATGTCGGCAATGCACCCAAGAGACACTATATTGTTGGGTGAAGAATGCTGGATTTACGATACAGATCACGCGGAAATTGAGGAACAGGTAATTTATTTGTTACAGTTTGATTAATCGAGCTTACCCATGGTCTTTCACTAGTCACATACAGAACAAATACCTTGCGTAAACTTCTCCTCTCTAAAAAAGAATTAGTCATCAAAATAAAAGTTTTAAATTGTTATGTGAGTCTCTAGCTTTATTGTCCAATATTTTTTGACATTGTAGCTCATATCTCCACTGAGCGCTCGCGGGTCAGGCGCCCTCGAACATGACCCTTGCTGCTTGTATCGCGATGCGATCCCTGCATCTCCTGCCGCAGCGTCTGCTTCTGGTGAGTATGTTATCATAGATAACGAAGCGGTATTACGCAATACGGTTACTGGTTACTGAATTCTAATTTTCATGTCTCGTCATAAAATATTAAAATACCGTAGAAAAAGATGAAATCATGTGAAATTAGAATTAAAATCGGCTTAGAAATACATAAGATACAAGCATTTTAAGTTGTTAATTTAGAAGCGATTTAGACAGAGAGATTCGACATCAACCGTGACGTCATTGTTGAGTACGGCCATGTAAACCTCATGTAAATTGCCGTTTTGCTAGAAAGAGATGGAGAAAAAAAAAGGATCTGGACTGTCTGTGTTCCGTGCGACAGAGACAATACTCTACGAAGCCGAACCGCGCCGTTTCTTTTATTGCCATATTTAATGTGAATTATTTACTGCCATATACTGTCTCCCTATAAGGCTTATAGGAGTCCTAATTAGTAACAACAATGTGAGTCAGGTTACATATTACGAGATCCTTGGCTTGATACTTGGGGTCCGTTCAGAAACATTTTGTCTTCGCATTCGGAAAAAAGAATGAAACAGACATATTTACCCGACTGAGAAAGAGAATATGTTTCTAAACGAGATCGAGTGAAGGTAAATAAAAACGCACGTTTCTAAACGCTCCCTAATGAGGATTATTCAATACAGGTACAGCTGCTCAGCCGTTGGGCGCCGCTGTCATTGATGCAGCAGTCACTCTGTTCCCCCTTGTGTTCGTCCGAGCGGCCAACAAGCATAGGTGAGGTACACACAGTGTCGCATATACGATATGGACAAATTGCATTAATCTGTCCTTTTCTATCATTTGAGATTAATCAATAAGTAACGTTTGTATGATGTCTGTTCGGTACTCACATTCGTTATTACTCATTAACCTACCAAAACATGTTCGTCGCAGACATTCATACAGGCACTGACATTTGTCAATGCTAAAAGAGATTTTTTTCTTGGAGTTTGAATTAAATTCGTTAGTAGGTAACTATTACTCGGTAGTTGTACGCTAAAGTGAGTTAGAGAATTAGACGTAATTTTCTTCGCACACACTCGAAGCTCGATGGCTCGACTAGATGTTCAATCTAGTCGATTTATTTACGAGTTTGTTCGAATGGGGTTATAGAAGTATTTATGACTATGAATAACAGGTTTGGCAAATACCACCACTACCTTATTTGTTGTACACACATTTTTGCCTGAAGTGGTTTGATGAATAATGAACGCCGCGTGTCGCTTGATAATATGTTTTTTTTATTGCAATTAAGTTGGCAAACAAGCAAACTGCCCACCTGATGGTAAGTGGTAGCAGTCACCTATAATACATGTGGCTCCTGTGAGATTCGCAGTAAAAATGCAACCCCCACAAGAACCACAGTGTACGTTGCCAACTTGTGACTTAAGATGTAAAGTCACGTTACCCAGTAATTTCAATGCCATATCTTACCCTTCAAACCGGAACACAGCAATGCAAGCACTGCTGCTTTGCGGCAGAATTAGGAAAGACTGAGGTTGGATATGTGTCATAGGCGTGGACCAAAACCAGTACCGTAATTTTCACTCGATGTTTTCGCTCGACCGAGTGAAGCGTAACATATGCTTAGGAAGTTAAGGATATTTTTTTTGACTTTTGCGAATTTCGACTGACGATTTTGCGAATTTAGTCCTTACGCGTGCCTACTAACCTTAATGCGTGCCAATGTAGAAATATGAATGTGACGTGGCCCTCATAAAAGTGACGTCCCCTATTCCGTCAGACAACAAATGTTGGAGCACTTCGTCGAGTGCATCAAGGTGTCGAAGGGGCCGCGGCAGGAGGCGATACAACTGAACGTGTACACTGCACTGCTGCTCTCGCTGCGGACGCTAGCCAAGCAGAAGAGCTCTTTGGGATTGGAGCCGGTCAAGTCCATCGCTACCGAGCTTATCATGGTGAGAATGCGTTTATGATGTTTTATTTGTTATCAGTTGCCCGACCCTGCTTCCCAACGGGTTAGAAGTAAAGAAAATTGGATTAATTTTTTCCTTTTCGACAGTGCAATAGAATAAAATGCGAACAATGTAATACTAATTGTATAGTAGAAAAATGCGCACTGTCTCCAAAATAGTAGTCTTATAGTAGTCTTATATAGGTGATCGTAGCTAATTGCTATTTAGTGGGTCGTCTGCTTGTTCGCGAACTTGTAAAAAAATGTTTAAAACCTATGAGTGTTGCAGTGTGACCCATATTTTCGGATGTTGGCCATATTGAATATGGAGAAATCTTACTAATAACGTGTGCATTCTTCATTTGAAACTAACTGCTTTTGAAAACGAAATTTTGTCTGTAATTTTTGAGCAGCGGCCATATTGAATTTAGGACCGAAATCTCTTCATCTTCTGATTTATGTTAAAATTAATAATCTTATGCGTGCAGGCAATAGCTTCAACATACTTTAAAGGCAATTTGAAATTGATTCATTTAGCATTAATATTGCAGAGATGAAGTGATTGATAAGTAGTGAGTTTAATTTATTACATTTTTTTTGAATGCGCGTGCTTACCATTCTAAGTTGTCTCTATTGGTGAAGACCTGTAAATCTCCTGTGTATTGTGTTAACACAGCTGTTAGTTTACCAAAAATAAATAAAAAGTGTTGCTAAATAAAAAAATTGGAACCAATGTGTTTTTAAATTTTGAATGCATACCGTACGTTTATTTGACGCTTTTACGGTGAAGGAAAACATCGCTAGGAAACCTGCACACGCCTGTGAAGAAAGAATTTCTTTACAGGTTGTGTGCGAAGTCGACCAAAAACCCGCACTTGGCCAGCGCGGTTGACTAGGTCCTAATCGCTCTAGTTTAGGGTAGGCTCGAGCCCCTCGGTGGGGACGATGAGCTGTTGATGAAACAAAAAACAAACTCTGGGCACAGAAGATATAGTACTCCGTACAAAACGGCCACTCACCTCCTCGCATTAATTTCAAATACCTCACCCCACCCGGCACTTCGTTGTAGACATCACCGACACATAATCAAGGGCGCGCGATAGCTCGGGCGCGGCGACACTTCACGTTCACCGAGTAGACGCGAGCGCCGGCCGATAACAGAGATAGCGCTATGCGGGTAAAAGAGAAGGTAGTCGCTGCACTTCTCGCGTCATTTCGATCGATAACAACGCACTCGGCCCTACTAGATTCCACGCACACATTTGCTCGTGTGCAAGCGTCATTCGCTTAAGTAGAAGTAATAGGTGATCGATTTGCGAACGTCGTACGGAGTGACCGGGGTGTGCTTCGGGTCACGCCAACAAAAATGACGTCGCGGCGTCGTATGTCGCAGAGCGGTCTGTCGGCGAGCGGCGCGTCGGTGCGCGCGGCGGCCGCGTCGTGCCTGGGCCGGCTGTGCGCGTGCGTCGGCGAGGCCGGCGCGCAGGCGCTGGGCGAGCGCGCGTTGGCTATGGCGCGCGCGCCCGCTCGCGAGCCGCACGCCGCCGCCGCCGCCGCCGCGGCCGTCGCGCTGGCCGGCGTGCTGCGCGCGCGCGGCGGGCCCGTGCCGGCGGCCGCGCTGCCCGCGCTGCGGCCGCACCCCGCCGCGCCGCAGGTCAGTGCCCGCAGCACCGCAGGTCGGTCCACACAGCGCCGCAGGTCAGTGCCCGCAGCGCCGCAGGTCAGTGCCCGCAGCACCGCAGGTCAGTCCACACAGCGCCGCAGGTCAGTGCACATAGCGCCGCAGGTCAGTGCCCGCAGCGCCGCAGGTCAGTGCACACAGCGCCGCAGGTCAGTGCACACAGCGCCGCAGGTCAGTGCACACAGCGCCGCAGGTCAGTGCCCGTAGCGCCGCAGGTCAGTGCACACAGCGCCGCAGGTCAGTGCCCGCAGCGCCGCAGGTCAGTGCACACAGCGCCGCAGGTCAGTGCACACAGCGCCGCAGGTCAGTGCTCACAGCGCCGCAGTCCCGCGCCGCAGGTCAGTGCTCACAGCGCCGCAGTCCCGCGCCGCAGGTCAGTGCACACACCCCGCCGCATCACAGGTCAGTATGTAGAGCAAGTCTAGGAGGTAACATCGCTGCCGTACTGCCGAGCTAAGGGAGGTTCTGTCGGCTGCCACTTTACTAGCACTCGTTGGTGCAGGGGAGGTCGCAGCGTGCTACAAAATGTACACAGATATGACGTTACGCGATATTTCAAATCAATATGTCAGGCTCAAGTTGCTGATTAGGTAAAAAAATCATAATTCGTGTCCAATATTTTCTAATAATCTATACAATAAACATTATAACAAAATTTTGTCATCATTCTAATTCGTCGTTTCTCCAGAATCACGAACGAAAAAATTTGTAAGTATTTATATTTACATTTAAAATGATTTTTCAAATACTAAATTATTCACCATATATAGGCCCATATGTAGTAGAGGGTTAAAAAACAATTTTCTTGAAAAAATCATGTCACTGTCTTTGACTATTTCAAATCATCAACATTGTTATTTTTTATGGCAATCAGGATTTTTCACACTTTTAAATGTTTTTTTTCACATATTGTCAATGAAAACATTTATCTTTTCGTCAAGTTTCGTGAACTGGCTTTAAGGAAATGTTAAGAGCATTTTTCCTGCAGGTGTGGTCGATCCACGCGCTGACCGTGGTGGCGGACTCCTCGGGCCCCATGTTCCGGTCGCACGTGGAGTCGACCCTCAACCTGGCGCTGAACATCCTGTTCAGCGCGCCGCCGTACTGCGACGACCTGCACCGGGCTGTAGGCCGCCTGCTGTCCGCTTTGATCACTGTGGTCGGACCTGAATTGCAAGGTTTGTATGTGTGTGTCATTGTAAATGTCCATCGCTTTGAAGGAATTGATAAAAACAGTTGCATTTGTGTCATTTATGAAGCACTGTCGAATTTCTACTAAATGGCAGGACTTATGAATCGGTCTTTCGGGCGCGTAAGTAGTGGAGTCGCAGTGTGGACCTTACCTAGCGCGCCTTAAGGGCAGGGGTAGTTTTCCAATTACAGAGCATAATGCGACTCAGTGGCGCACAATGCCGAATTATGCTGATGCTTAATTGGAACGTGAATTAGTTTTCAAATGCACCAGCAGAGTGCGCTAAGTTCAGTGTTGAAAAAAATAAATATTCATAGAGTTAACAATAACCTCATTAATGTGTAAATAATGTGGTATACATAATAATTGGTTGAAAACTATTTACGGTTATTTTAAGTAATTTGGATTTTGATTATTTCATTAACATTTTTAACCTTTGTACCTTCATCCATACTTATATTTATTTTTTTAACACAGTTTAAATTAACTTTGATTATTTCAAAAAAACTACAATGAAACGAAAGCTTTAAAAATTTTTCAACAATAAATAATATTACTAACGATTATATATAAATAAAACATTTCGATCAATGCCAACTTAAAGAAAAAACACTTGTTAATTTTCTGTCACTGAGTTGGTATCGATTGCACGCATCACACGAAAACATTACTTTTGAGAGTGCTCGATTGTGCGAAGTGTTGCTGTAGTTGAAACATTCAACGTTAAGCATTATGCCGCATAATGCGCTCTAGTGCTGTAATTGGAAAACTACCAGGGAGAACACCGGGGGGTTTTAGTGGGTAGGCCTGGCACTCTGCCGGGAGAGCCCCACACACGCTCGCTGTTTAGCCAACGGTGGGTACGGTGCGGTTACGCATTTCCCCCCGAGAGAAAAAAAAAGGACTTATGAATCGGTCTGAATCTATCAATGTCATTGACCTATGATGAAATGTTCATAAATAGGGTAGAAGTAATTGCGTATTTAGATATGGTTCGTCAGGTAGTTGTGTACATACCTGTGTTGGGTCGTCTTGTGTGTTTTCTTTGTTATCTCTTCTGTATTTTCTGTAACATCTTTTGCAATTTCTGTATTTGTGTGTCTTCTTTGTTATCTCTTCTGTATTTTCTGTAAAATTTTCTGTAACATTAACATTTTGTGTAAAGTTTGCACGGTGAGCCGCTTCGTGTGCGCGTGCGCGGCTCTGTGCGAGAGTTCCGAGGGCGGCGGCGGCGCCCGCGCCGAGGCCATCGGCTGCCTCCAACAGCTGCAGATGTTCGCGCCGGGCCACATCAGCCTGCACACCATTGTGCCGCAGCTATGCGTGAGTGTTCCGATTTAATATACAGACTAAGAATTGACTTATTTGAAGAGACTTATATGGATGAAGCTGTGGCTGTCAAATGTCATTGTGATGTCAAAATAACCTAAAAATTACAGATTTTGCTTTAGTTTTATTAATTTGTTTTGACCTGTTCGCAATACGCTTATAGAAATTACTAAGCTTTGTCGTCTTCATCCATGGTAATGCGTTCATGTTCTGTTACTATTTTCATTGTCTCCATATTTAATTAAAAAAAAAATAGAAAATACTGACGAGTAATTACGTATCTACTCTGATACAAAATGAACTTGTTTACGGCGGTTGTACACACTCGCCGAGACATCCCGAGAGAGGTCGAGAGCGAGTATGTACAGTACATGGTGTTGACTTTTCGTCTCGCTCTCTCGCACCGGTCGGTCTCGGCCGCTCGCTTGTCGGTTTTTCGGGAGCAAGCATGTAGACACTCGTTCATTTGGTTGCCCGCTGGCTATGTTTGTGTCGAGCTACGTGGCGGAGGTGCTATATCTTCGAGGATATAGCACCTCGCAACGCTTTCGACAATTCTGAGTGCGAAACCAATCGAGAGAATGGTTGTTGTTGCGACAGCGCGACCTGTCGAGCCGCGAGCTGTGCGTGCGGCGCGCGGCGCTGTGCTGCCTGCGCCAGCTGTCGCAGAAGGAGGCGGCCGCCGTGTGCGCGCATGCCTCGCCCTCGCCGCCGCCTCGCTCCCCGCCCGCGGCGCCCTACTGCGGTACGTGACCACGCAGCGCGACCTGTCGGCCCGCCGTTTACGCGCACGTCGCGTCGGATGCTGACGTCGACAACTGACCCCGTGTCACCGTGTGTCTCGTTCGGTAAATTGAGCACTCCGGATGACGTACGTGCTCTCTACGTGAAGAGATTCCGGAGGGAAATTTAGCCGGGTATTGGGAAGCCAGTGAATGGTCGCTGGTGGATTGAAGTATTGCGACATATTCAAATAGTGTTCTAATTTTAATCAGCTTAGCCTCTCGATCTCGTTATACATTATCCTAACTAAAAAAAGACCAAGTCTGAATTTTTGATGTTTTTATGTGAATTCCGTATATAAAAATCATTGCAAAATTATTTGGTCCTTCGAGCCGGATTAATATTAGCGATTTAAGTACGTAGACGTACGTGCGTCTATATTAAATAAAAACAGTAAACGTCGAAACAAATCATCATCGTCGTCACTTTTATTCACATACGTTCCACTGGTGGACACGAGTCTCCTTGGAGGAGGAATAAGTCTACTGCATCGCTCTGGATTTGCGGTGAACTCCGCTGGTAGGCTCTAACGAAATCCATGGGAAGTGAGGGAGCGGTGACACGCGTATCCGTTACGCACGTACGGAATTGTAATAAATGTTTACTTTGATGTGAACCGTTTCGTTAGGCGTGGTGATAACGGAGACCGGTCTGCCCGGCGCGTTGTTCGCGTTCCTGGATGCGGAGCGCGATGGAGCTTCACTGGCGTACGCTCGAGATACGCTCACCTGCTGCCTATTGGCCGCCGCCGGGGCGCGCGCGCTGCGTGATTGGCTGCTGCTGTGCAAGCGGGTGCTCACCGTGCGGCTAGGTATTGTTGTGGGGATTGCACACTTACTGATTTGTTACGACGGCGCCATTCACACAACCATATGCAATAATGTCGAGAATTCCTAATCAAATTGCCAACAAAAAGTTTTTATAGATCACGGTGCATAAGTTGAATGAAAAATAACTGCCGTCTGCGCAAGCGCAGTCATGAAAATTTTGTGTTATGTGAATGTTTGCCTACGAAATTCAAATTGCTTTCTTCAACTTCTGTCTTTGTTACAGTTCAACCCAAATATGTCCTGGGCTTATATTTGCGCCTGCGCAGACGGCAGCCATTTTTGTTTAATAAGTTACTTATATGCTGCGATCCGTAGATGTTTTCGTGTCAAATACGTGTGATGCTATCTGGCAAAACCCAGTAAAATTTAATGATTATGATTTGTAGTATAAAATGTATATATTTAGTATAAATTTGTAGCGAAGTATCAAAAAATGTATGCTAGTAGTTCGCTTACAATTACTCATTTTATGGGGTCCTGGCAGGAAGGATGCTTTCCAGCAGAACCACTCGATTTCAACATTACACCATGTACTTTATTAACATATTAAGATATCAAACAAATGTATAATAAGTATTTATCATAATAACACATGCCACTTAGATCAATTTTGCATGTTTTGGCAAGGAAATGCAATTTTCTTTTTATTCATGTAAATGAAAGGCGCCTCTGATTCTATCTTAGCAATAACTATTCCGGTCATTTTATTTCAAAGTTTGCTAAGGCGTCCCAATGACAATTTCACTATGACGTATGTATGATTCCAGTAATATGTTTATTTTACATTTAACATTTTAATCGAGTACTTGCCTTATGAAGCGTATTATTCATCATCACAAGGGTAGGTTTACCCTATATTGGACGTCACGATTTTTTTAAAAATTATCGAGTTACCTTAAACTTAAAGAGGGTAGTGGGAAAAATCAAAGTTAATTCTTTGCTGTCATGAAGTCGTTATATACCATTGTGTTGTGGTGGTGCTTATCAAAATATTAAAATGAAACGTGGAAAGACAAAAGAGACCAGGTGCTGTGGGACATTATAAAGCCCACTGCAGAAGTGGTACCATTTGGTATTGTTATGACGATAATTTAACACGTTAACAGTCCCCATAAAAAATGATCTGACCACCTGATAAGTCCAAAGCAATTAAGTAATCCGAAAAAATCTAATTTGAAACAAGAAATTCAAACACACGTATTAATTTATGCAAAACATAGTTATATTTGTTCTTTAATCAATTATAATGTAATTAATATATAATTAAAGCTCAAACAAGAAATTTAATTTAATTCACCTGTATTTACCCGTGGAGACCCGGGCCCCTAATCAGGCGGTCTGTACGGACGCCCGCGACTCGCAGCCGCGCCGTTAGGTTTTGCCGCGCTCGGCACCTACGGCTTTTGTTTTTGTTTTTGAAATCAACTTTTTAGGATTAAGGGTATCACAGCTACATTTCTGAGAAGCTATTGAAACAAACTAAAAACTTATCTATGTTTGAAAGCATTCCGATACTTATTTTATTAGTTATCGGAGATCAAAGCGGCCATTGTTACGTTCAAAAAATAGAAATAATAAAATGCTCGTAATTCATTTAATTATGAATCCTTATCTAATTAACTGTTATATGTTTATTCCTTATTAAATAAGCTATCCATACGTAGTTTTTATTTTATTGTAGGCACAATAATTTATTTTTTTGCAATTTTTTAATTGTGAGGTTGCGCGCGCGCCCGGATTGCGTAATGCATTACGTCACAGAAGGAATTTTTTATTTTTTTCTTTTTTCATTAATAATATTTCCCAAAACTATTGTATATCAAAATAATCTTGAAGATTACAACTATAACAATATATATGGTTATTTATTGTTTTATAGTGTTGTATGTTTAAAAAAAATTTTTGAAAAAAAAAATGTTTTCTTTGGGTCTTGCGCAACCTACCGAACATTTTCGCCCTTTATTAATTTAATTATGAATCCTTATCTAATTAACTATTATAAGTTCATTCCTTATTAAATTAGCTATCCATACGTATTTTTTATTTTATTGTAGACACTATAATTTATTTTATGCAATTTTTTAATTCTAAGTGCGCGCGCTTTGAAGGGTTACGCAATTCATTACGTCATTTTTTTTTTCATTAAAAATATTTCCAAAACTATTGTATATCAAAAAAATCTTTAAACATAGGGCTATAATAATATGTATGGTTATTTATAGTTTTATTGTGTTGTTTTACTTAAATTATATGTTGAAAATAAATTGGCGTCTTGTTCTACCGCGGAGCAATTTACCGCGGATTTATAAACTAAATATACAATGAAATACAATTGTTTATGCTAATTATTACTGGAAATACTGTAAACAAAAGAAATAATATCACTTTACATACCTTTTACGATAAAAAAACAGCGATTTCAACCAATTTATTCCTAACTGACGTTCACTAACGTTGTAACCCAGTGACACAAAATGAGTGAACGCTTTGACGTTTCTAAACTTTTTATTTTCAAAAAGTTAAAGTTATGGTTAACGAGTATTTGGTACCATTTCAAAGAGCATTTAGTAGTCTATATGCCAAAAAAAACAGCAGGCCAAATAAAGCCTTACTTGTGACACAATAACGTAAAAAGTCGGCCGAGAAATTCCGTCATCATATGATGTCGCGGGCATCAAGGCCTTTTTTTCGTGTCATCATATGAGTACGCCTGGGTCTCGACGGGTTTATTGTCATTGCGACGCCTTAGCAAATTTTGAAATAAAATGACCGGAAATAGTAATTGCTAAAATAAAATCAAAGGCGCCTTTCATTTACATTAAAAAGAAAATTGCATTTCCTTGCCAAAACATACAAAATAGATCTAAGTGGCATGTGTTATTATGATATATACTTATTATACATTTGTTTGATATCTTAATATGTTAATAAAGTACGTGGTGTAATGTTGAAATCGAGTGGTTCTGCTGGAAAGCATCCTTCCTGCCAGGACCCCATAAAATGAGTAATTGTAAGCGAACTACTAGTATACATTTTTTGATACTTCGCTACAAATTTATACTAAATATATACATTTTATACTACAAATCATAATCATTAACTTTAACTGGGTTTTGCCAGATAGCATCACACTCAAATACTATCGTCGTGCCTTCTATAAAGATTATAATATCGCTCTTGGATGGCGTGTAGAAAATAAATAAAAAATGTAATGTATAATGTGACAGTTTATCACTACGCAAATTAATTGATATGTAAACAACGCAATGTAATATTTCTTTCTATTATTAAACGATTCACAATGCCTATAAAAGTATAACCTATATACAATGTGGACTAAAATAAAGTCCTTGACCGTCCCTAGATAGTAAGCTGTTATTTTTCTTATTGGGTCTTTTTGTAACCTCTACCTGAATATAAATTTTTAACAGAGGACAGCAACAACCCAGATAATGACTTAGAAGGAGAGGGCGATGATGATCAGGCCGAGTTCCACGCAGGCTCGGAGCAGTCGACGCACCCGACGGTTCAGTCAAGGTGGCCTACTAGGGTATGTGTTACTTTCTCAATATCTAACTGTAACCATAAACTATAAACTTGCCTTATTTACTGCTCCGGTTTATATTCAAAATAATGTATTCTAACAGGTGTTTGCTATGGAGTGCATTCAGAAGCTGATGAGCGCGTGCGAAGCGACCGGGGATGTAGCGCACTTCGATCTTGTGAAAGCCAAAGAAAAACTTAAGCAAGATCCAACTGGTGAGAACTGATATAAATTTTTACACCAAAGAAGAATTGTAATATTTGTAAGTACAAATTTGAATTTAATTTTGGCAGAAATAGAGTGCTGTGAATAATGAAAATCACTCACTATGCCACCATAAAACAGAATGCTTTCCATCTTAGTAATGATCCAAAAATTATCAAATAAAAAATCGTGGTGTAAAAATTATGAACCATTTGGGGGTTTAGTCATCCGGAATACCATGCATTTATTCAAAAATTGTACTCGAGAGTACTAAATTAAGTTATTTCCAAAAAAATTCAAAAGGCTCCTATTTTTTAAAATTAACCTGACTACAAACGTGTGGTCATAATTCAATATAGTATCTCGAATTAAAATTATTGAAAACAACAAAATATGTCTTTAGTCTTTTTTCATATATGCAATGAAATAAAAAAATACTTTAAAAATGTAATGTTGGCAATTCTGATGACTATCCTATCCAGACGAAGACGCAAGCTGATTTTACGAGAAAATATTTTGAGCAATCGCTTTTTTTTATTTTAGTTATAATCACCACAGACTCGTGGTCCGTGCCTTTGTTATTTTCATTTTCTTATTGATCTATTGTGTTCTTATGTATTTCCGAGATCCGTGATCCGTTCCGTTCCGTTTCCGTGATCTAGGGTGAGTTGCGCATCCCCTAAAATTAAACTATTCTACATGTTCTTATGTATATAATCAAACATATACAGATGCACACACATATATGTACATACACATATATACATATAGATACATACATACACAAAGATATATATATTCACATATTCCCAAAGCATTATATACGGTACATTTATTTCTCTATGGATATATCAATTTTAACTATTTAATTAACTATGTCTATACTTATATCAAATTTTAATCTTTAATCTTATAACTTTGCTAAGGTTGTGGCTAATGGGACTACCTCTAGAGGGATTCGGGTTGAGGCGGTTCATTTTCCGCACCTATGTCGCTGCGCGTGTCTGGGCTCTGACAGCCATTTTCATGTTATAATCGACGACCTCGTGATACGTTGCCGTTCTGGAAAAGGCAATGAGGCGTCTAATGGCATCATCCTCCTTCAGCTCCCGGTAGTAATAGGTGCAAGTCACCGTGTGCCTTGTTATGGCGACCACCGCGTGAGGGACACTGTCGTGGACTGGGTTCTTTGGTTCCGCTCCTCTGAGCACAACCACGTGGTCGTACGTTAGCCCCTGTGCTTCATGGATCGTTAGCAACCTAGACTTTGCTCCAGTGCCGAATCCATCCCTCCTGTGCACTTCTTTCTCATCTTGAGTGAAAGTGTAACACCGTTTTTTCTTAAAATTTCATAAAACACTAATTTTGCAAAAACACTTTGGTTTCACTGTAGTTTTAACACAAATTTCACAACTAAAATCACAATTACAATAACTTTGTCAATTAATTTCACAATATCAATGTCAAGTGTCAACGTCAACGTCGTTTCACGTCACGTCAGTGACATTTGCAATTGTCTTTGGTCATTGTTCACTTTTTGCATAAACAAAATAAATCTCGCGTTTATCCTGGCCTTATTTACAAAGATAGTTTTTTTTCGCCCAAAATCCCGTGCTTCCATTTAGGTGGGTTGATTTTCTCAAAATTCGGAATTTGACATTTAGACCGTTTGTTTTGATCATTTCTATAGACATATTTTAATAAAATACACTTAAACTTATAGATCATATAATTATAGTTTCGTCGAATAGAATTTGGAAAGCATTCACAATTTGTTTATGATTAATTTTTCATTACGTTTTGTTTTTCAACCAAACTTATAACTTTGGCTGGAAATACTTGTTGCATATTGTAGAATTTCGAAAGATCCGTATGTTGACTTGACACATCTTGAAGCAAGTTAAGAGTCTTACGAGTGTTATGTTATGAATTTGGTTTTAGGAGAGGTTCCGTCGCCAATACGGCGCTTAGCATTCAGCAAACGGACCTCGGCTCCGTCGCTTCCACATAAACGCAAATCCGCGCGCAAGTGGAGCGTTGGTTCGTTGGTCTATCGTCTAGGTTATGATTAGTCTGTGAGACATCGATGGAAGTAATTTGTTATTGATTTGAAGATCATAAAGTTTCTATTTAATTAGTTCTGCGAAGAAAATCCATGGGTATTTCTCTCGTTTTCCGTGTGAATTTAATTTGAAAAGTACATTAAGACTTCGTAAGTCAAGTCAGTTATTTTTGTTTTCAGCTTGAAGAGTAAAAGCTCAATCATATTTTTAATCGCCGGCGCGCGATTCATTAAATTAATAGAAAGAAATAAATTTTATCAATAGATAATACTCCGCCCACACTAAGGTATCTAATTAGCTTATTATATTTCATGATTTAAAACAGATTTTGTTAATTTTATTTTTATTAGTGGGTATATTGATTATTAAATCAAACATATCACATTTCCAAAATTCGCCTTTTTCATCCCCTATTTCATTAAAAAAAACCTGATAGTAAGCGGCATTTTAGTGGGATTAATGCATATATTGAGTAACACTGGTGAATTTCATGTTAAATTCTAGATTTTCACTATATTGAGTTTTACATCATACTTTGGCAAATAACTCACAAATTAAGCTGTTTTCTTTTTATTAATAGCAGTAATTATACACAAAATAGGTGCTCTCCCCTCCATATGTCTTTTTTATTAACTAACCAATAAGAAACTTTGACAATTCATTGAAAATTATGTTTGGAATTAACTTGCAATGTTTATTACCTGAAATTCAGATGTATTGACTGGGATTCCTTCAGAACTCAGTGTTAGACCCACTGACCTCAAGATCATAGGCATATTTAATTATATTTTTAACCTAACACTGTGCTATGAATCTCCAGGGCAGTTCCCGGAGGCCGTAGGGCTCCGCTGCTTGACTTTAGAGCCAGATGAACTAACCTATTATCAAGGAGGAATTCTGTGGAGCTAAATATATTAATATAAAACAGGAATACTATATCTCTGACCCGTGATTGCAAGACTTAGCATAGAAGGTATGATCCACTAACAACCGCTCCGGGGAAGGCTACTAATTTAAAAAAAAAGGAAACCTATAACTATTTGTTCGTGTATTTTATTGCCCCTCATTTTGTAGTTTTGTACCCAATTTGTACCTGATTTTTACCTGCCGAGATTGATCAAACAAACCTGAACCATCCTGCCCTTGGCTTGTATTAATTAAACATTAAGTTAAGTGCTTTGCATTGAGGGATTTTGTTTACTTCAGTAACATTATGCATAAGTGAATTATAGTTATGTACCTACAACAATAAAACTTTTCATTTTGTATCGGACTAAAGGAATAAGTTTGTTTTTTTTCTTTAACTTTAAGATTTCCCTATATTTCTACAATTCAGCAAGAAAAAGCACTACAATTTGGCGCCCGAATATACAGCAGGTTTTGTGGCATTATATGGCCCATTATTCTGGTCAAATGCTCAGATAATGTTGATCCATCTCGGTATGTATCTTTAATAATTTTCTTTTTTTTAACGTTGTGTGTTAGTTAAGCTAAAACTCAAAAACGGCTCGACCGATTCTTACGAAATGTTATGTGTATTTGAATAGGTCCAGGGAAGGTTTAAAAGTACAACTGGACCCAGTAGGTGGCGCTGGAATCGGACAGGAGAACGTCTGCCGGTCTCACTAGTTATAAGATAAATAAGAATTCTATGCAGGTTTGGTTCAGATAGGTATAAATAAAAAACAAATTTTAGTTACATTTGCAAAGGTGAATATATTTTAAGATTTTTTGTTCATAGTTTGAGTATATAACATAAATAATATTGTAAAATTAACTTCTCATATAGAATAGAGCGTAGTATATTTTTACAAAAATGGAGCAAAGACCAATTAGTTTTAATTTACTTAACAAAGATGAACTAGAATATGAGGTGAAAATCAGGGGTTCGAAACCAGCTGACACGGTGATGGCTCTGAGAGCACAGATCCGTACTCTCAATAAAGATCTGCCTTCTGATGAAATACTGACTTGTGATCTTGATGTCAATATTGAATTAAAAGTAATTCAAAAGAAATTGGATGATCTTGAGAAACTTATCACAAGTACTTCAAGTAAACCGTCATCACTTAAGGTGTTAAATAGAATTCAAACTCTTGCACACCACTTATTCCACAGAATTGGTCGCTTGTCTTTATCGGAGTATGATGATAATAATCTTACTTCTTTAATTACTTCTCTGAATAATAGATTAGATAGCATTCTTGTTAAAATAGATAATATTTGTCATAATTTTAAAAGTAGCTTGGCACCTAAACAACCTATTGAGCACTCCACTGCAACTACACACAATACAGCTAATGATTGCTCCGTGCATAAACTAAATTTACGCTTCAATGGCAAGACATGCATTAAAGCCTTCTTACAACGCCTCGAAGAGTTATGCTTGTCTCGTGGCCTTGCAGATTCAAAGCTTTTCTGTTCTGCAGCTGAACTTTTCACTGATGAAGCGCTATGCTGGTATCGAGGAGTAAAGTCAGACGTTCACAATTGGACTGAGCTGAAGACCTTGCTTCTCGATGAATATTTACCATCTGATTATGACCATCGCTTGATGCAGGAAATTAGAAGTCGTACTCAGGGCCCCGACGAAAGCATTGTGAATTATCTCAGCATTATGCAAAATTATTTTACTCGATTATCAAAACCAATCTCTGACGATGATAAATTGAACATAGTCATGTTTAATATTAGACCATTTTATACTACTCAGGAAGAGAGTATTGGAGTCACACCTTCGCAGTCTCGCTCCCGAAGCCATTCCGCAAGTCAAGGACCCTCAGTACTTGCCGGGATGTGTAAATGCCCTCGTAGATGTCTTGGAGAGCGTACACCACATCCATCGGACTTCGGTGTGTACAGAGGAGCTTTTCGGTAATGGACGCAATGGCAGCAGGACTTTCGTAACACATTTCGAATAGGTCGTTTCTGTCGATGAAGGGGATCTGGTTAGTGTCTGCCATCAGAACCAGTTCCTTTGCTCCGGTCAGCCTTGATGCCATAACTATGGCTCCAAAATGGACCAAGAGAGCCTCGTCCACTAAAAGACGCTTTGAAGCTCCCGCCCCATTGATCAGGACCGAGGCAATTGTTCTTATTTTCCCCTTCGCGACCGCCCCTAGACGACTCGTCACTTCGTCCGACAGCTCTTTTGCCGTTTCGAGTGTACTGGTGATGATCAAGTCTTCCTTTATTCGGAAGTTCTTGAGGAGCCATGTGGTCTTCCCACACCCCGGCACCCCATCCACCCACCTGATTGCCAACTTACCCCATGGCTCTACGATCCAGGTTCCGGTCACGTTTTTTGCCGTTTCCAGAATCCGGCTCTCCAGCATGAAGCGAGTGCACTTAGCAATCACCACTATTGGGTCATCGATCGGTGCATAGAATGTGAGGGCTCCTCTTTCTTCTGTCGCTTCTTGATCCACCCGCACCATTCCCGACATGCCACTGTATGCCGCCATCTGTCCCTCAGTTATGGGGTGATTCCCCGCCACCACCGTCCCGGAGTTGTTGTCATAGACCACAGCACTCGCCTCGTCTAGAAGCTCCCGCAGCAACACTCGGGAGTTTATTTGAAATGCTTCAAGTATCTTGCTGCAGGTGATGTGTTTTACCTGCAGCGTCGCCCGTAGTGTTTCCACGTACTCCAGGTAGGCGTTGACTAGGTCGTCTCCGTCTCGGTCTGATGATAGTCTTGGCGACGGCCTCACCCTTCCCATGTCGGCCAGTGTGGTCTTTGTGGGTTTGAGTATCGAGGGTGCTCTATTTTTGGGGTTCGTGGTCGTTGCTGTCACGCTCCTTGGTCCCCGAGGATGGGTGTGGCCCAAGGCAGCACATATTCCCCTAACGAGGTCGTCTGTCGGGGATGGCCTTTGAGGCTGGAGACGTCGCCTATCATTTTCCTCCTGCACTGCCTCCTCATGCTGCCTTTGAGCTCTTGCTGAGCCACATGCCATCTGGCCGTCGCGTGGACTCTGCTCTCGATGTTTTAGCAAAAAGTCGAGGTTTTCGCCTCTCCCTTCGTACACAATTATTTCGTGTTTTTGGGCGGCCTCCAGTAAGGGAGTGTAATCCGACACTTTCCCTTTCTCTAACATCACTTTCATGACGTCCACGCTGATGACCCTCGGATCTCCGTCGAAGCATGACAACAATTCCCCGGCTTTTGTGAAGGGCGACTTATCGTCGAGCAATCGCTTGAAACCTTTTAATTAGCGCTCGTGCTTTTAATTTATTTCAATATGCACACAATTATGTACTATAGGCAATAGGTGACTGTTATCACTTTCCATCAGAGGCCCTAGACAAATGCCACACGCTAACTTTTCCGCAGTCGTTCCGCAGAAAAAATGTATACAATGTAATACATAAGCTTACGACAACTTTACGCTATTTTTTCCGCAGCTAATGTCATCTCCGTAGATTTTTTCTGAGGAATGACTGCGGAAAAGTTAGCGTGTGGCATTTGTCTAGAGGCGCAGGTGGGTAGCACGCCTGTTTGCCAAATTATTTGTTTAAAAAAATGTATTTGGCAGCGGAATACCTATCGCTCCACCTGTCGGAGCTCGTTCGCATGGCGTTCGTGGCTGCGACGGGCGAATCGGACGCCCTGCGGCTGTGTGGACTGAAGACGCTACAGCAAATCATTCGCATGTACGCACGCGCGCCCGAACCGGACTTCCCGGGACACTTGTTGCTGGAGCAGTATCAGGCGCAGGTTGGTGCTCATTGTGTCAGCTACAAAACGGGCCAAGGGCCTTCTCAAAAGTGATTTTAATCTTATATTATACTTGTGTTTTTATAAGCTTTTACAGTCGTATGGAAAAAATAAATTTCAGAAAAGTTTAGCTGTTGACATCTCTCACCATGTTCGAAATGAATATTATAAAAAGTCATGGTTTTGTAAAGAAGATTGGCAAGCCTGGTACTCATTAAAATATGAAATGTAGGATACTGAATTTTGGATATTAGGTAAACGATACTAGTTTACCTATTTTTCTTTAATTGAGGAATTTCTATAACTTTTGTAAAGAAAGAAAAATTGATTTTATTATTCCAGTGAATATTGATAACAAAACGCATCTAACTGACAAGCAATATTAAAACGCAAAGGTAAACAAAACAAAAGCAACTATCCAATTCGTTGCAGAAATATCGATTATTGATTAATCCACTCATTTTCATATAATTGATCGATTAATGACAGTAACAAGACCAAAAGTAGTACTAGAACATAACAATATTACTTTTCCTGGTTTTGTCTTGAGGTGTTAGTAAGTTAAATAAGATGTCTAATGGCCATTTTCACCAACCTCTTCTTAGCTTAGGTGACTCTTAGGTGGCATGCTGTCACATTCTTTTCATTAAAGACAAAAAGTGACAGCATACGTCTTAGGGGCTTCCTAAGCTAAGTTATGGTTGGTGAAATCGGCCATAAGGAAATCTAATTTTAATCGATAAACCTATCGATATGTCACGTGACCGACTGTTACCACTGTCAACTGTGAATGTCAACGTCACATTCAATGTCAGTCGAGTCCTGGGGGTGCGTTCCGAATGGCGATGATATCAATGTTAGCACGCTAAAAGTATTTCGTTAAAAAAATTCCTTCCTCAATCCATAATAACAATTACTGCAACTCGTAATGTCATTGTCAAATTCAATCTTATGTTTTGTCATTTTCAACGTTTTGTTATCTATTAATAACGTTTTGTTATCTCTGTAATCTATGTATGTACCATAATAATTTTCGAATGCGAATATCTTTTTATTTAGCAGTTGTAGAAATATGATGTGATTACCTTTTTTTGTTATATTACTAAAGACAAAGAATTACGTGGTATTTTTATCACCATACACTTCGTCTGGTTACGGTACCGACATTGTATAGCTTCCTGCCAATCTTCTTTTCGGATTATTATTGCATTTAGGGTACTACAATCTATTAAAAATCTTTACTTAAATCTTTATCTTCTGAAAAGAAAATTATAAATAAAAAAAAGTTATAAAAAAACCAAATTAGTTATATAAATAAACAAGCAATAAAAAAAAATGTCAAAAATAAGGCTATACCCCAGGATTGAACCACTGCCACACAGATTAAAAAGTAGATCTAACGCACTGAAAGAATATCTCAACGCATAGACCAATCCTGACCTATATGATGTGGTGAAATTAAAGATGTCGTGTTTTTGTGTAATGCGACATGCGATAGATGGGCGACAAAAATTTGAGGCGAAGGTAATAGTACATTACTGCCGCGGTCTATAATGACTACTTTGCTGGTCGCGCCGATGATGGCCGACAGCGCAGCTCCAGGCTTACACAGCGCGGTCAGCGTGCAGCACTTGATGGACGAGCTGAGATAAAGGCCGAGACCGTATCCTTGAAACAGAACGGCAGGGTCGACTTTGCTTAAACAAGGTTGTCAAAATAATGACCAACACATTACATGCATTTTTGAGTAAAGGCAGTGTGACATTTGGGAAAGGTGGGCGCGGCGGTGCGCGCGGCGTTCCTCGGCGAGACGGCGTCGCACGTGACGGCGGCCGCGTGCGACGTGTGCTCCGCCTGGATCGGCTGCGGCGTGGCGCGCGACATCAACGACCTGCGCAGGTGACCTCGCCCGACACTTTATTTTTTAATCGTTTATTGGCAATGGATACAAGTCCTTAAGCCTATCTTGTTAATAAATTAAACCAGACTTAAAATATAACACACTAAAGTTTTCCAACTGTACAATTTATGAAATTACATAATGGCTTAAAATAATATGCAACATTTTGTAAAAGTTTCTTAATTTCATCACCCTAAGCTCTCTTATCAAAAAAGATACTGAACAACAAAAACAAAAATTTACCATTACAACAGTACTAGCAATTTTAGTAACGACTACAAATTAAATTGTATTCTAAGCCCACATTTAATAAATGATCACCAAATTTTAAGCGAGCAAATTAATACACAATTTCTACCTAAATAAACCACTATGATTGTCATAAAATGCATCCATATTACCAAGGAATAAGTATTGAGTTACATAGGTGGAGTGATTTGTTATGTTTATAGGTAAAAGCTAATAAAGCAAAAATTTTTGGCAGTGGTAATTCAATTTAGGGAATATAAATATCAGTTTAGTAAACATCTTAAAATATATTTGTAAAGGATCAAATTTTAGGAGATTATTTACTGTGTTTGGGAGAAATAATGATTTACATAGCATAATTATCTTTACTAGAATAATGAGATGTTAAATATTTGCTTGACAATTTAAATTAAAATTCGGTTAAAATACTGGTGGTCATATTACATTTTTGGGTTTACAATGAATGAGTTTGGAGTCATTATGTTTTAATAGGATAGCAAGATGTTATAATTTGGGTTATAATTTCGGAAAAAAAGGAGTTTATATTTTGGCGCTCATTACCTATTTTTGGGTCACCAATGATATGTTTGGAGACATTGTCTTTAATTAGATATTAATATGTTATACTTTTGACTATAATTTCACATGAAAATGGTGTTTTAATTTTGGTGATCATTTATTATTTTCGGCAGTAAAAATCGTTTTTTTGGCGTTATATTTTACTATATTTGATGATCAGTTAAATATAAGACATTTCATTAGGCACTTCATCCCTATCACTGCGTTCTTGTATTGCCGCTGCCAAAACTAAACTCTGAACGTTATATTTTTGACACTTCATAAATATGTGTTCCAAATCGCATATCTCGTTTCTACATAGATCGCAGTGCTCATCATTTAATATTTTCAGTCTAGTCTCGCCCGCCACACTGGCGCAGGGTTGCCAGATCACCATCATCATACCACCTCATCACAGAATATACAGGGTAAATTTTGAGGTACCGGCAACCTCGCAGGATTAGATAGCTAGCATCATTAACTGCAACGTTTGTTCTACGTTAGATTTTACTTTCATACAAAAATAAATATTCATTTAATATACCTCTAAAATGTTTGTAACTCTACGCGCACAGCTCGCGAACATAGCGTTGTCTTCCGTCGTCGTTTATAAACATAGACTTATCAATGTCACGACAGTGCAATAAAAAGTTGAAAATTGATTTTTGTTCAATGTATTGAGTTATCTTAAAACTCATAAAACAAACGTTGTAGTTAATGATGTTAGCTATCTAATCCTGCGAGGTTGCCGGTACCTCAAAATTTACCCTGTAAATAGTACTCCGTACAGAACGGCCACACCTCCCCGCACTCATTTCATATACCCCACCCCACCCCGCACTTCGTTGTACACATCACTGACACTTGAACAAGGGCGCGCGCGTTCGCTCGGGCGCGGCGTGACTTCACGTTCACCGAGTAGACGCGAGCGCCGGCCGATTACAGAGATAGCGCTATGCGGGTGAAAGAAAAGGCAGTCGCTGCGCTTCTCGCGTCATTTCGATTGATAATCACGCACTCAGCCCTACTAGATTCCACGCACACATTTGCGCGTGTACAAACGTCATTTGCTTTAGTAGTAGTAATAGGTAATTGATTTGCGAACGTTGTATGGAGTGCCCTGGGTGTGACCTCATATACGTCACCACCGAGGGGCTCGAGCCTACCCTAACCCTTTGGCTCCATATGCGCCTATCGTCTTAAATCAATTCCCGCCGATGCTTCGGACGTTTTGTACGCTAAAATGTTATCGCGTATATACTGTGGTCCCATTAGCAGCTTCGTCATTTTCCACGAACTATCGTGCAATAATCCAAGATGGCCGAAATTTCTTGACGCTTCAGACGCTTCAGGGTGTCCACATTCTGGAAAGTCAGGGAAAGTCAGGGAAAAGTCAGGGAAGCTCAAAGCAGTCAGGGAAAGTCAGTGAAATCGAGGGGCTACCTGGAAAGTCAGGGAAAAATTAGGATTTTACATGTTTGGTCCCCAGTGATTGTCAAATGAGGAATATGTTTACTTCATGATTTTGGTAGAATGATTCTTAATCTTGGCTATCGAATTATTTTTCTCCAGGTTTGCGCCTTATAACATAATTTTTGGCAGACAAATCAACCGAGCCACCCTTAACCCTTGAGTTTAAATGCAATTTTCTTCAAATGTAAGTATGAACACAATTTTGATAAAAGTGGTATCGTTAAGGTGCGTATAAACTTCTTATTATACTATAATCTTCAGTTAGAAAACTCCCCTTGTTCCACTAAGTATCGCCACAACTCTTTCTTTATACGTTCAGCAGATTTCCTTAATAAAACATATTCACAAAGTGTAGACATATTTATGATGAAACAAAACGCATTTAAAATTCTAGCAAGTAAAAAATTCTTTATATAACCCGGCTTAAATTATAAGTATATAATTCACCGTCCTGTGCTATTTTATTTATTTATTTTATTTTCCTCTTTCTTATATGTGCTTATATTATATATGGGTACTTACCCTACTTTTGGTAACTCTTAAGTGCTTATTTCTATTATGTTAATATGATGATATGGCTTTGATCTGATTTTTAGTATTATTATTATCTGTGTTTTTTTTTTTTTTTTTTACTCCAAACTTTATGTCCTATTCGTTGTTTTTTATCAGTGGAAACTCCTAGGCTAAGTGTGTACACACTCATGTTCTCATACGATATTATATAGCTGTTTGTTTTCCAAATAAAATAAAATAAAATAAACTACGCGCGGCTGCCGCTCAAGCCAATGTTCGACCGAGGAAGACGTTCATTTGCCGCGCGAGCCAATTTTTAGATAATGATTTAGTAGAACGCAGCTGCCACGTGCGGCAAGCGATCCACCTCGAACAGCCCACGGCGGATTCATTCTTGTAAACCTACGAGTCGTCCGTTTTACGTAGGTACCTATGTGCTGCGCGAGCCAAATCCCCGAAATAAAACAACGCCTGCGCGCTGTCTGTCTGTCCAACTGCGCGCGAGCGAACGACTCCTTTAATTCAGTCTCAAAAACCGAAAAGAAACTGTTCGCGCGCGGCACGTCTTAAGGCCATAAGGTTTTGAAAAAGCCGGAACCCTATCTTAGGTCCTGTGTTTTAATTCGTCCCAAAGATATTCGATGGCGTTCATATGTCAGGGCTCCGTGCTGGCCTCCATGACATGAATGCCAACGTCCCTGAGTATAATATTGCGTAACAATTCTCGCTGTACAGGGTCTTGCATTATTATGCACATTAGAAATATCTCATCTTAAACACATCCTGAGTAAGGTAGAATCTTCAAGAACATCACGGATATATCGTTCTGTAGCCAATCCGCGTGAATGAGCATTGGATTCGATATTTAAACCATCTCTGTTCATGCTGTTAGGGAAATGCTGCCCCACACCATTATGGAGGCTCCATAATGGAGCCATCATAAGCAACAGTTTCTTCGATACAGCACTGAGCGTAACGTTTTCTAGGGCAACGATACAGTCTCTGTCTTTGATTATTTCTGTAAAGACACTCTTGTCTCGCTAGAAAAAAGGACATGCGCCCATTGATCCAGTGTCCATTCTATATGCTCACGAGCAAATTGAAGGCGAACTCTGCGGTGAGCTACAGTTAATTTTGAGCCTATTAAAGCACTTTGATGTGTATAATTGCGCTCGGCTAACCTTCTCCTGACTGTACACGCGCTTATGGCCACTCCACGTTCGTTACGAAGCTGTTGTTGGACCTGTACTGCGTTCTGACGCCCGCCAATTGCTCGGGACATTCTAATGCATGTATCGATCATTTGCGGAGGCTGTAGCCCGTGGCCTGTCAGTTTCAGCGCGTCGATCGAAGGCTCCCAGTCTCTAGGTATCTTCTATAGACGCGCTACATCGAAAAAATGCTTTCACATTTGCGCAATCCGACGATGACTAAGGCTCCATTGAAGTAATGCGACAGCTTGAGTATAGCTTCCTGGAATGGATAATCTACTTTTAAAAACAAAAACAACCGTAATCTGAAGACTAATGACAAAGTAAGCAACAACGCAGAAAAGTCGTTAAAATCAAGTAAAACTCCACGAACTTTCCGATCGCGTTCCTATTAAAAGAGGTGTGTGACACAATCTCCCCAAAGTTGTTCACGGCGTGCTTGGAAGATACATTTAAGCTCCTCGACTGGTCTGATAGGGGTATCAACATAAATGGAGAGCAATTAACTCATCTGCGATTTGCAGACGACATTATCATTTTCGCTAAGAAGTCTGCAGATCTTCAGCTTATGTTGGAAGAACTCTACGACATGTCACTGTCGGTAGGCCTTCGCATGAATACTCAAAAATGAAAATCATGGCCAGGGATCTGAACATAGGCCCCATAATGATTGTGGGAAACGTGGTTTAGCAAGTTGACCACTATATAATATCTGGGGCAGCCACTTACTCTTGAAAAAGTGGGCAAACACAAGAAATAGAACGCCGAATAAAACTAGGCTTGTGCGTGTTTAGCAAAATGTCCCACATTTTCAGGAGTGAGATGCCTGTATCTCTTAAGCGCCGAGCATTCGAGCAATGCGTCCTACTGGTGCTCGTGTATGGGGCTGAGACATGGACCTTGACTATACAACATATACAGGCCCTACATGTAGCACAAAGAAAAATGGAACTAGCCATGCTTGGGGTTTCTCTGCGGGATCGGATCCGGAATATGGAGATAAGCAAGCGCACCAAACTGATCGACGTGACTCGTATCGTTGCGTGTAGAAAGTGGCGATGGGCAGGGCACGTGGCCCGCAGGACCGACAACCGGTGGAGCAATAAGATCATCGAATGGGATTGGCTCCCCAGAACAGGACGAAGGAACGTTGGTCGACAGTCGGCTCGTTGGTCAGACGACATAACAAAGACAGCGGGCAAGAACTGGACAAGAAAAGCCCAACACCGTAATGAATAGCGCAGAATGGAGAAGACAGCAGTGGGTGGACATAGGTTGAAGAAGAAGTCAACCCTCAAAAGATTAACGAAAAGCGTTTGTGTTTATTATATTAGTATTCAATATGAGCCTTTTTGCCGATATATTTTTTATTTAACAAACATACAAACATTTGAAAAAAACTGCATTTGCAACTCAAGGGTGGCTTGGTTTATATTTTCGCCAGTGTATTTTCTACAGTGTAAAAATACTGTGCCTAAAAATAAAAATTATATAGGTCCGAAAATTGCAACAAATGCTACTTAATGATTTTCGAAAAAAAGTATTGTAGGTATTTTATTTTTCTGTGAAATGAATATAGTTGGTCAGGGAATTTTGAAAAATGGTCAGGGAAAGTCAGGGAAAAGTCAGGGAATTTTTTTGAACATTAGCAGTGGACACCCTGCGCTTGCATTCACGCGAAAAAATTAATATTATGCATTGACATCCCACGGCGTTTGTCCCTCAAACACGCAGGCCGGTCATTTGGGGGTCATTACCCGGATACCTACCGCATTTTAGAAATTCGGCGCGTTTTCTTTTATTGCAACTAAGTTGGCAAACAAGCAAACTGCCCACCGGTAATGATGGTAAGTGGTAACAGTCATACATGTGACTCTTGTGAGATTCGCAGCAAAACTGCAATCCCAACAAGAACCACAGTATACGTTGCCAACTTGTGACATAAGATCGGTGCCGGCCCAAGGCAAGTTTTAAGATGGAGCGAGTTTCAATTATGGCGACCCCCTTGCGGCCAAATATTGAAAAAGCGAGGATAATTTTTGACCACTGAGAACCCTGGAACTTAGCGCCTGGAGCGGCCGCTCCGTTCGCCCTATGGTAGGGCCGGCCCTGCATAAGATGTAAAGTCACGGTGCCCAGTAATTTCACTGCCATATCTTACCCTTCAAACCGGAACACAACGATGCAATCACTGCTGCTTTGCGGCAGAAATAGGTAAGACGGAGGTACCCATGCAGAGGAACCTGGTAAGTACAAAGTATCCCTCCGGTATACGGTGGGGGTCAAATGTGCGAGGTTTCATATTATTTCATACGACGAATTCCAAAATGTGCCGCGCGTGCCATGCTGATAAATGCGTGTTTAACTTAGAACGGCCTTGAACGCTTTCGTTTGACGTTTGAGATGGGAACTGATGTGAATGCGAAAATGCTGTAGGTAACCATTTTGTTTATATTTTTTACATACAGAGTTCATCAACTGCTCGTGTCCAGTTTGGACAAATTGAACACCAAAGGCAACACGACGCTCATATACAACGAGAACATGGCAACACTTGAAAAGCTATCCATTTTGAAAGCTTGGGCCGAAGTAAGTATTACCATTTGTTGCCACAAGTTTCCGATTACGTAAAAAACGAAAAAAAAAACAAATAAAAACAGTATTCGTCTCCAATTTTTTAACTTTAAATATTAAACATTTTGAAGTTTTGTACCTGACGGACATTAAGAAACTACTCATTTTTTAATTGACTGTAATTATATGTTTTTTTAAGATTATACTCATCATTCATACCTCGTATCCGTAACATAAGTGTCGTGACCACAAGGCGTATGTTACGGTTAATTTTTATGAACAAAGCTTTTGTTAGACATTCCTTCAATATTTTTATTATGAGTATAAAGCCCTATGGGATTTGTACAGAGAATCATCAACTGTGACAAGAGATGCATTTCGCCTCATAGGTTTGTGTTCTTATTGCGTTATTTAAGTTAAGGTTTAGAATTTGCGTGACATTGAAGAAGTAAATGAAGTCTTTATTCATCTATCTATTTAATTTTTTAAATAATTTTTGTACCACTATCAGAGGGCCTATTACCGATCTCATGGTTTTGCAAATAATATCATATGATATCATAGTGCAAAACGAAAAATACAATTTCCGGTCAGATGTTTGATCATTTTTTCATTATTTAGTGATGACATCATTGAAATTATGCCATAGTGATGATATCATTAGAGATCGGTAATACGAAATGCAGCACTTCGTGACTTCTTTTTCTCAAATTTATACCATGTCATACGATGAAAGATCCACAATTGGCCCGCAGGTGTACATCGTGGCGATGATAAGCAACGGCAGCGCGCCGGGCAGTTACGTGAAACAACTGGACACCAAACCCATCAACGTGCGCGCCGAGCTGGTCAAGTGGCGCAACACTCTCGCGCAGAACAACAACAACCAGACGGACAATCGCGACGACGACGATTACGGCGAGTTCGAGTCGAAGGGCGAGAGCCTGCTGAAGCTGGTCGAGCCGGAGCTGGAGAGCCTCGGGGAGAATTGGATCGCGGCCCTGAAGGATCACGCCTTGTTGAGTTTGCCGCCGGGTGATAATTTTGTTTCAATTTTATCGAAGTATATAATAACTGCCGCTGTCTATAATGACTATTTTGCTGGTCGCGCTGATGATGGCCGACAGTGCAGCGTAGCGCAGCTCCAGGCCGACACAGCGCGGTCAGCGTGCAGCACTTGATGGACGAGCTGAGATAAAGTGAGGACAGTGAGGACAGCGAGGGCTGCAATGATGGCCAAGCTGGAAGGCCTAGAGTGTAGCTAGGCTAGCTCGAGGCAATCATAGCGTGACCAGCGAAAGTCATTGTGGGCCAAGGCTTGTATAGTGCTTTACTCAAAAATGCAAGTACCTAATCTAAATAAAACCAGCAAGTAATTTAAATAAAAACTTTTCCGGCTGCTCCTTGAAACAGAACGGCAAGGTCGACTTTGCAAAAATAAGGTTGTCAAAATAATGACCACATTACATGCATTTTTGAGTAAAAGTTTGTAAATTTTTTGCAAAAGCTTCAGCTAATCTCTGTATGAAGATCTCGTGTCACGTCTGTCCTGAATAAATTCTGTCCCAAAATACTTAACCTAATAGGTTGGGGAAAAAGTTTCTTCGCATTTTTTAAGAAAATTCAAAACATTTTTTAATATAGTTTATTTACATTTAACTAAAGTATGTAGGTACCATTTTGTTCGATAACTTTTTGCCATCTTGTAGGTAGGGACATGATCCCATTGCTATAGAAATTTTGGGACTTCTGGTCAAAATACCGCGATAAGTGGTTTTGGCAGTCCTCTCGTGATGTTAACCTGACACTGCCTAAAGAATTCTGAAGAGACCGAAACAGGTGGAAATCTGAAGGTGCAAGGTCAGGACTATACGGCGGATGCATTAACACCTCCCAGCCAAACTCTCTTAATTTTTGCTGAGTGGCTAAAGATGTGTGAGGTCTAGCGTTATCATGATGAAAAACCACACCCCTTCTGTTGATTAATTCCGGCCGCTTTCTCTCAACTTCTTGCTTTAATCTCATCAGTTGTTCGCAGTAGAGTTCAGAATCGATGGTCCTGCCTGGTGGTAACAGCTCATAATGAATAATGCCCTTCCAATCCCACCACACACACAGCATCACCTTGTTGCGAGTTAACCCGGGTTTCGCCACAGTCTGTGAAGCCTGACCGGCCTTTGACCACGACCTTTTTCGCACGTTCTTGTCGTACGTGATCCACTTTTCATCACCAGTTATCAGCTTCTTCAAAAATGGTTCGGTTTCATTACGTCGTAATAAAGAATCACAAATGAGTACACGGTTCATTAGGTTTCTTTCAGTGAGCTCGTGAGGTACCCAAATGTCGAGCTTTTTTGTGTACCCAGTTTTTTTCAAATGCGCCAAAACTGTTTTGTGGTCAATTCCCAGTTCTTCAGCTACGTCGTAACAAGTGACATGCCGATCTTGCTCCACTTTTTCAAAAATGGCATCCATTTTATCTGTAATAGGGCGACCAGAGCGACGTGCATCTTTGACATCAAAATTTCCGGATTGAAAACGCTTAAACCAAATTTGTGCTACTCTCACAGAAACTGCACTAGGTCCATAAACATCGCAAATTTTTTTCGCGGCTTGTGTTGCATTTTTACCTTTTTTGTAGTAAAATTTTAAAATGTATCGAATTTCTTCATTAGATTCACTCATCTTGGCGGTACGAAAAACAAATGAAAATCACACATTTTCCTAATTTGAATTTGGAATTATGTTCTTTAAAATTTAAACTTTCAATGATACCAAAACCAGCCAGATACAAATAGTATAGCCAAAGAGATTTTATTACAAGTTTATACATACTATAATGCGAAAAGACTTTTTCCCCAACCTAATAATATGTTGATAAAATTTGGGCGATTGTATGTAATTTACTCTATTTTAAAGCAAAGAACTGTCACCATCTCTATTATCAATCTCAGTATTATTGATCACAGCAAAACATGGCCGCGAGGTACTGATATAGGACCAATCTATAATTAGTTCCATCCAAAACTGCATAGATGACATAGCTTGTATCAAACTGGAAATCAATAAATTTTTATGACCCATTTTGTGGAAATAAAATGGTAAGTAACTATTCAATGCTTTAGGAACATTATTTTTCGAACTAAATTCGATATTTTTTAAAAATAAAACTATGAAATTCAAAATTGAGTCTGCTGCAAAAGCACATCAAGTGCTTATTAGTTGACCGTGTCAATTCTGACCATAGATGGCAGTAGTTTACGTACTGATAAACAGAACTGAGTGTTTCTGTTTTGTTTTTTGGGTCAGTCTTTCATTTTAATATATATCTATTATAATATGTTTTCGATTTTTTAAATAATGTACAATCGCATTTTCAATTTTCGTATCAAAACATATCATTGCTCTGCCCATATTAGCATGCTTTGGCGTGCTTTGGTTTTGATAATAAAAATGTAGAATGCAGTGCTGCCGCCTGTGGGGAAACTATGGAAATAAAATCGTTACCCGAAATAGTTTTTGGTATTTTTGGTATGGAATTGGGTAACTGTATTAGTATATGTAATGTGTGACATGGCCAGCCCCTTGATTGTGTTACAAAAATCTATCGCAATCGCTTTCAATTTTGACAGTCAACGTGCATCCATTGCTCGTTTTGATCAGACAGTCAATAGTCTTGTTTTGACGCCGCAATGACTAGTAAATTCAAGGCGATCGTAATAGATTTTTTCATAGACAATAACCCCCCGGTTAGTCTATATCTATACTAATATTATAAAGAGGTAAGATTTGATAGTTTGTTTGTATTGAATAGGCTTCGAAACTACTGAACCGATTTTGATGTTGAAAGTTGGTATAGGGATAGTTTGAGACCAGGGGAAGGACATAGGGTAATTTTCCTATGGGAAAATATAAAATTCCCACGGGAAAACAAAAATAACGCGGACGAAGTCGCGAGCGGAAAGCTAGTATTCTATATGTTTAATCATAGTGTTCTGTAACCAGGGTGCTGATTTTGTAACTCATCGATTGATCGGCAATCTTTATCAGACCGGATGACTTAATGAAGAAAAGCGAAATTACGTTTATTAGCTATAAATATTGGTTGATTTATTCAACAAATATACCAAGACCACTCGGACGATGACATTACAAAATGTAATGTCATCGTATTAAAAATCAGTTTTAATCAAACAGAATTATCAGATCTATACGATCGCCGATGAGTTACAGAATCACCCACCAGATATACGCGAGTGAAGCCGAAAAGTGTAGTTTTATTTAAATGCCAATGAAAGACAGTTTTATTAATGATATTCGCAGAGTTCGCGTCCCAGCTGCCGCACGGTGGGGGTGCGTTCTACAGCGCGGAAACCGCGGAAGCGTCCCGCGCTCACTACGCGAATGCTTGGCCCGCCCTTCTGCTCGCTGCCACCTTACGGTTCAACGCGAATACCACGACCAACACTGCTAGCAGCGTTCCAGATAATGGTTGGTGTCATGTAATGTTACTGTGTCTAAATCTCCATACATTGATTTACTACCAAACGTAGACAGAGCGCTTCGCTTCATACAAAAACGCGCTTGAAATCACCAGTCACCTAATCGACTATACATTTGTACTCGCTGATATATACTTGAATATGCACGCCCGAATGAAAATTACCATAAAGAAAGTACCGTATTTATCGAATTCAACCTTATTCTGCATTATTACAGCAACTATTTTAGGTACAACCGTGGGAAGTTACATCATTGCATACCTAGCCACAGATCAAACGACGTTTTAGTAATTTGCTACAAGAAAATATCAACTTTATACTCTCAAACATAATGCTTGAAATTGCTTATCGCGTTGTCGCAACAAAGCATGAATGAGATAACACATCGTGATACGACGCCTGTGCGAGCGAGACGATTGTGATGTACTGACACTGACGTGAAGCGACATGATTATGATTAAAATAATTGTTTTTGATTGGTTTTTCGTTTAAATCGAATATTTGAACATGATAAGATGTGTAATGAGTTTACTCACGCAAAATATGAAATCCCGTCTTTTTTCAGCCGTTTCTGGCTATTGTTTTACCACAACTTTTGAATGCGCACTTCGGCATGTTTACGTGCCGACAGCTAATCACTCACTATGGAAAGGAACTGCCCTAGTCGCGATTGAGCAGTTCTTCACCGGCCCACTTTTCGATCGTTCATGCGTTATCTACGTTTGGTAGTCAATCAATGTCTCCATAGGATAACTGCTCTAAGCCTGTTTTGTATGTTATGGTATGCTATAAAAATTTGAAGTGATTTGATGTTGTTATTTCTCATTTATTACATTGTCATTTTCTCAATTATTAGTGTGGCCATGCTGCCATCCATAGGCGCTTTGAGTAACCTCTAGCTTCCTTACAGAAATACCCGACAACGACGTGGACAACAGACCGTCCAGGACTGAGAATGGAAACTGCGAGTTCTTCGAACCGATTGACGAGAGATTCCATTTACTCTTTGGTATGTATCTTTTGATTGCCAGTCACTCTTATCTCAATTATTTATGCCCACTGAATGTAGATTAGGCTTTACTAGGTGAAAGTACTGGTAAAGGTTTATTTATTTGGTTGTCACAAATCCACAGCTCTTGGGAGGAAGTAAATAGTGTACAAATTAAACTTAAAACCTATAGCCAATCAAGAATTAACATTTTATAAATTGAAACCCATCCGAATAAACAAGCATAATGATTAAAACAAAAATTATATAACATTAAAAAATTAAATACAAAATAAATTAAAATGAAAATAAATAAAAAATAAAAATACAATTAAAAATAAAATAAGAAGTAATATAAATGTCACATGTAACATTATGTTACATTATGACACATGTAACAATAAATGTAACATTATTCATTAAATTAAGCGCCATATATTTAAATTAAGCTTGAACAATCCATAGTATTATAAAAATCTTTAGCACCGCACCGTGCTAAATTGTATAGCGACATCCAGTGCAAAACCATAAGAATAACTAATAATACGAGTATAGAAGCGAAACTCCCGGCTGTCGAGCGCTCAAGGCCACGTTATTTACCTACCGTTTGATTTCCGTTGAACGGAATCGCCAGTCAAGGTACCTGAAACCGTGTGTTTCAGGTACCTTGTGAAAGTTTTCCTATTGATTACCTGATTAAGCTTTTTATAAGAATGCGTATTTACTACGCGCTGAAGTTTAATAACCGAAACTTTAAATCATCTACAAAAACGCCATCTTTTATAAATATCAGACATATGTAAATATTTCTGTTGAATTGAAACCTTTTAAATAAAAATGATTGAATACTTTAAAATTATTTTTATTATACCTACCCTAGATACAGATACAGTTTTATTCGTAATATTCATTACATGTCAAAGCTAATACAATATAATGTATCGAGTTTCTAAAGCTGTCATTGTAGTGCAATTTTGAAACTCTGTATGGGATTTTTTTTGTCAAGTCGGGAATAATTTGAATTATGAGAAACTTTGGTACTGCTATATATATTTTTATCGACCTTTGTCACTGTTCCATATAAAATTTAAATACAATCAATACTTGATTGAAATTATGAAACAGCAGATTTTTTTTCAAGTGAAAATGTTGGTCTGATAGTAAAAAGTGAGCTTAGGTTTTATCCATTAGTACATTCATAACTTCAGCTCTTGGACTATAAACGTAGGTACGATACCTAAATTACAAACCATTTTTGTACATCGAAATTCGAAACATTTTAATGATTTTGTTCTCGAAGTGTATTAAGCTCGATTAATCAAAAATAGGCAGGTTCTTATAACTACGGAATCAAAAAAACTAAAAATGTGCGTACTATTGCTAAAGATAGTCGCTCGCTCGCTACACTTGAAGTACAAAATCAATAAGACTCGGTGTATGCTCAGTTTCTCATTTAATGTAAAATATTGAGGTTCCTATATAAAAATATTGTAGTGGTAACCATACGTCCATGTGGTGACCCTAGCGGCGTCCGCAGACTACTGCGGGGCGTTACAGGGGGAAGGGCGCTGTAGGTATGCAAATAGCGGCATTTGGCGCACCCACAAAGGAGATTCGCTTCTATACTCGTATTATTAGTTATTCTTATGGCAAAACCGTAGAAACCGTATAATAGGATTAAATTTTTCGATAAAGATTGAAATAGTTCTGGCAGAATATTGTAGAAAAACGACTTTTATTTAATTTTATGGCATGATTAAGTATAAATCATGGACAAAATTAAGTTAGCAACCGTATAGGTCAGCGCCATCTAGATATAAGGCGGGAATGGAACCTTTCTTAAAGTTGTATGACATTGGTATCAATTCAGACACACAACTTAATTCGACGCGTAAATTTTTTTTATGTATGATCACGCATAACTTTTTACAGAGAACTCCGATTTTGATGATTGTTTTTTTATTGGAAAGGTTATAACCACGAGGGTGGTCCCATTTAAATTTGAAAAATAAATTCCTACCCTAAGGGTAGGAAAGCAGGAAATTATTGTTGATTTACTTACTTATTGTGATCAATGACCACGCAGTACTTCGTACAGAGTGATCCGATTTTGATGATTCTTTTTTTATTGGAAAGGGTATACCCCGAGGGTGGTCCCATATATATTTGAAAAACAATTCTAACCCCAAAGGTACAAAAACGGGGGATGATTTATGATTCACTCACTGATTGTAAAATTAATAGATGGAAGTCACAAAAAATTATATAAAATAAAAACTTTTTAACAAAAAATTGAACCGGCGAAAAACTAAAAAGCAAAAACACTGAAAAGCGAAAAATAATATAAGAATAGGTACAGACAACATCACACTTCTATATTGAAGTCGGTGACAAATTTTAACACTTTCTAGGAGATCATCGTTTGGCGCCGCCGGTTTTTATTTTTTGTAAAAAAATTTTAGATTTGACATCTTGTTATATTGGCTCTTAGAAGAAGCAAAAACGAAGAGATTTTTCTAAAAAAGGTTGGCAGCCTATGGATTATTCAACAGGGATCCCAGTAATAGAAAAATTATTTCCTTGACAATTATTGTAACTTCAATAATATGACATTAAACAATGTAATTACCATTTTAAAATTATCAGTTGTTATGATCCAAGGGGACTTAAATAAAGAGTGGACTGTATATAGAATGACTGGTTTAATTCTGCTTAACAATATTTGAATATTTTTAATGTTTGGACCGTCGCCGGTGGAGTCCCAAAAGGAAGACGCCGTTGGTTTATTTTGTTAAAATGCTCTCCATTTTTAGGAAGAGTTTTTCAATGTTGGCAACACTTCTGAAATATCAGAATTCCGTCGAATTAAAAATCAGACTGATGGCGCCTAAAGTCGACGCAACCATTTCGGCGTTTCGCCGATTATTTTGTTTTGTTGCTGATACCAAATCCGACTATGTTCTCCTACAAAACGAAATATACTATCGCTTACCCAAAACTGGTCGGGTGGAGACTCCGCATGTAGCCGGTGGACTTCCTGAGCTAGCTCGAAGGAAGTCGCGTTTTCTTAAGGGCTGCTGTCAATCCACCGACCGAATAACCGGATGAACCACAAATAAACTTCCCTAACAAGTCACCAATTATCACCTTCGCCGATAATCAACAATAAACGAACCAATTAGTATGACTTTCGTGACAATAAGCTTCACGACAATAACAATAATTTTACTCGAGAGGTGCGCCGCGTGGTAACTCAAGTTCAATGACATCAAAAAAAACTCGACTCGGCTGTCACACAGCGGCCGGTGACGCCACAGAACACAAACATATGTATGCGAATTACAGACCGACTAGTGCTGCCACTGGCTTTTCCTCGAGCGTAAACACAGACTATGGTTAAATTAAGTTGTGTGTCTGAATCGACACCATTATTGGCAGTCTATATATTATTTTTGTCTATGATTTATGTAATAATTGCTCATGCATAATTGTAAATTGCGATCTACCTAAGTTGTGTGTTAATAATAAACTGTATTAATAATAAACTGCACACCATTAAAGTTTCTACTTGTTTTGTTTTCACTGGTCAGAAAAATGTTGACATTTCGCTTTCTAAAATATAAATAAAATAAATGATAAAGGTTGTTCCATTCCATTGTACTTTTAACAACTTTCATATGAGACCAATACTGAAATCGCAAACAAATTAGTTGTTTCATTAAAAAAAATCGTCCGAAATGTATGGAACAGCTGATTTCTTTTTTTGCGATTTCAGATTTCTTCCCATATGACAGTTGCTCAGTTTGTTAAGTGGACTTTCGGGGAATGGACGTTTAGGGAAACAGACGTAGTGAACCGACTGGACGTTCCGGCAATAGGCGGTAACGGGCCGAAAAATCAACAACTCTAATCATTATAACTTGTTGTTCAGTCTTTCATCAGCTAGTTTAGATGTGTATGAGTGGATTAATTCGAAGTATGTCTTTGCGAATACTATATTCTTGTTGTTAAAGAGGGTCCTTGAATTGCTCAGAATTATTGCATTTCGTAGGTATATGCATGGAGGCTCTGTGCGCCCAAAGAGATATGAGCACGGAAAACACAATTTCTGTGCTGTTATCTCTAGTCACGTTGTTGGACGCGCCGGAAAACAGGGCGAGACTATTGAAGAATAGGTGAGCGTTATTCTCTTTTTACTGGTTTAGATTAATTTATACTAATGTTTTTCGTTTTCGTTCCTTTTACTTTTTAATCTAGCTTTGTCATTCAGCTTTATTATTATTATTTTTTATATAATGTTTGACTATTCTGTGTTGTTTTTAGGGCGTTAGCCATAGAATTATGCCAAATAATACACCGCACTGCGCTCACGCAAGAGAGCATCGAGGCGTTACTTCTAGCCGCCGATGTACTCAATTTAATTATTGAAGGTGCGCGGGAGCAACTCCATGCCAATATGCAGGCTAAAATCAAAGGTTGGTGCTTTTGCCTCGTTTGGTATTAAACATTTTAATAATCTTACGTGCTCATAATTTGTCTAATTTACGTTACGGATTTTAGTTGTTTCTGGATTTAGTTCTATATTGGCAAAATCAATCCTATATATTACATCTTTGCATTTGCGTTGGTTTCATAGGTGGCTTTTGAGCCCGCCTGGCTATCTACTACTGTCTTACCCAAGTTTGTTGCCATAATAAGTTATTTTATTTTATTCATTGCTGTAATTTCTATACCCATCATATTTGCATTTGTATTAGTCTCTGCAATTTTCAACCTCCCGTACTGCTGCTATGTATCTTTAATTGTACGTGGACGTAGTGAGTAACGCGACAATGTTAATCTCGCGCAGAATTATTGCCTTCCGGCTGCGAGACGGACTCCGCTTCGCTTCCCCAGAGCGTGTTGGAGGCGGTCCACACGCTGGGCGAGGGCGGACCCTTGGGCGACGTACGACCAGGCCGTTCTCTGGCCTTCGCCGCCCTAGAGCTAGCCGTGTGTCTGGCGGCGAGGAGACTACCCACGTTGGCGGGAACGCCCACTGCGCCGCCGGGACTGGTCGGAGCTCCCAGGGGATTGGGGCCGCACGCCGATGCGTTGCTACCGAAAGTCTTTCCTGCGGCCGCTGCTCTACCGTCATTGGCCAGTCCTCAAGGTGAGTAACTAAGACTGACCGCACACATACGTTTTCCGCATTCGATTTCCGAATGCGGACTTCCGAATGCACCAAATCTATACAAAATACTGACATGCTGCACACGTTCGTTTTTATTCCGTTTCGAATGCCAGCCCGCGCGTTCGAAGAAACCGTTCGGTAAGAACCTAATGACATCTTGCGGAACGCAGCACTTGCGTACATTTTGTGTGAATTGCCGCACACGGTCGAAAATTCCATTCGGAATTCCGCGTGACCGTGCCAGGCGTTGTGCGCAGTGGACGTTTGTCATCTTTGTTTTGATATTTACATTACATCACGATAATTTGTGACGCAGAAGTGTTGATATTAGCCATTGAAAAACACCCCTGCTTGTGGAATATTCAAGATATTGATAACAGATATACAATCGCAATTAAATCGTTCTCCATCGTCGTGCGTTCACGAAGCCACCAGTGAAGTCACTGGTAGGTAGAAATTCCGAATGAGAAAAAACGAACGTCTACGCTAGGTTTAAGGAATTTCGTGTCTGTATACTGAGTTCGGAAATCAAATTCGGAAAACATATGTGTGCGGCTAGTCTAAGTAATTAAAGGAGCCATTGTTTTGTGTCCAATGGATCAAGTAACTGATAAATACTCTTTGGAAAACAATAAACTGTCAAAATATTGGTGGTTCGGTTAGCAATATTATATGACTAAAATACAAATAATCGTGAACCCGCTAAACATTAAAATTCTTTGATTGGACTTCCTCCAGTCGAGCTGCTCCATAATCAGCGAGAAACATTTAGTCTTTCAACTACAACCAATCTTAATTAGCCATAGCGATTAATGCAATATCTCAACCGGCACGTCTACACATTCGCAGGCGCACTGTCCATCCTGCCAACCCTCCTGCACCTCGGCACGGAGATGCTGAAGGAGTGCGAGCGAGACAGCGCGGTGGCCGAGGCGGGCATCCTCCTGCTGGAGCAGGCCAGCGAGTGCCGGACCGCCCGCCTCCTGGACCAGACCCGCGAGCAGCACGCGCTGCTGCTGCAGTCGACGTTGGGCAAGCTGGTCGAGATGGTTAAGAGTGGTATGTGTGTGAATCTGTTGTATAATAAAGAAAATGTGGTTTTTATGGGATTAGCAAGTTTGCATCCCCAGAAGGGAATATAAGCCTGGCTTACACTTCAAACGGAACAGCAATGTTAGCACCGCTGCTTTGCGGCAGAAAAAGATGAGATAACTCCACGTATAGTTTGTAGTCTCCCTCTATTGTGTACGGGTTGAAGGGAGTGTGACACTCGGTGGAAAATGGAAATCCTAATATCCTATTTTCCCTATAATTGAAGAGTTTGAAAAAAAATGAATGAACGTCATACATATGTTGACTACTGTCGATGGGCGTGGCTGCATAGAATTAAAAGTATTTTTTTTATTTTGCTTCTCTTTTGTCTCGCAAACTTTGGCGGGCTAACAAGACGTTCATTTGTTAGTAGGATAATAGCTGAAATGCACTTTGTACGATCAATAAATGTTTACGGTCTCACAAAACGTTTTGTAACAGTCGTGATGGTCAAAGCCTGACATTGTATTTATCCACCTACATAAATAGAATGACAAACAATAACTTTAGACAACTGTTAGACAACGATGTATAGTTTGCCTAATATGCAAAGATGTGTAAATTGGATGTCGATACGTTGTTATTAACATTGAATTAGGTCTCTTATACCTTAAAAAATTAAATGTAGAAAAACCTTTTTAAAAACAAGCTTTTATTTAAATGCGCTTAAAAGAAAAAATAAACTTTTACACTAAAACTTTTACTTATAACGTCATTTCACATTTGACACAATTTATATGACATAAAAGCTTGTCGCGAGATTTACTTGTGTGTAGTAACTTAAAAGTACTTAAAATAGTACTTTTAAATACCTACTCGTATTTACTTAGTTTGAAAATTGTAATGTATAAAATTATTCAAATCAAATTATTTAATTTACTTGTTTATCTACAAAAGTAAATCTCGCGACAAGCTTTTATGTCATATAAATTGTGTCAAATGTTAAATGACATTATACGAGTAAGTAAAAGTTTTAGTGTAAAAGTTTATTTTTTCTTTTAAGCGCATTTAAATAAAAGCTTGTTTTTAAAAAGGTTTTTCTACATTTAATTTATTTTTTACTTTTTAGTTATCACTGGACACGTTTCTCAGTCTGTTCATCTCATTCAACGCATCATTGTTGCAAGGTCATTTGCCGGAACGTCTATACAGAATTTCAGCTCAATCGGTTAAAGATATCTACTTCAAAATTGATTTTTTAGCTTTAGAAGTACGCCATATTGGATTAATAGTAACATCACTTTATTTTTCAAGTTATTCTTAGTAAGACCTTTTATTTGATACCCATATTGTAGGAGTGCTTAAAAAATAATTGGTTCGCCATCTTGGGGATGCCGCCATCTTGGATTTAGAATGACGTCACACAGTTAACCGTGCATTTTCATCCAAAGTGTGTGTGTACACAAAATTTCAGCTCAAGGGGTTAAAGATATCTACTTCAAATTTGATCTTCAAGCTTTAGAAGTCCGCCATATTGGATTATTAGTGACGTCACATTATTTTTATAGTTACTCGTAGCAAGACCTTTTATGATACCCATATTGTAGGGGTGCATTAAACATAATTGGTCCGCCATCTTGGGTAAGCCGCCATCTTGGATTTGGAAAGACGTCACACAGTCAACCATGCATTGTCATCCAAACTGAATGTGTATACAAAATTTCAGCTCAATCGGTTAAAGATATCTGCTTCAAAATTGAGTTGCAAGATTTCACCCGAACATACATACTTACATTACATACTTACATTGCTTGTAAAAATATACCTTTGGTCGATAAGGTTGAAGTTTCGTTCGGGTTGGACGAGACCTCTCGGTGTTTTTAAATTACTTGTCACGGTTTAAACGTGTCTGTGCAGACGAGAAGTCCCAGCGGGTGGAGTCGGTGGTGGGGGCGCGCGCGATGGCTGCGCTCATACGGGGCGCCGCGCCCGCCGCGCCGCTGCACTACCCCTGCATCAACCACTTCCGCCAGTGCCTCGACACATCCGACAACGAGGTACGTGCGCGAACAACCACGAGCTAGCGCGACCAACGACGGAGTACACGCATGAACAACAACAAGTCAACACGTACAGTAACCGTAACGTGCACGTGCACTATTACGAGCGGCATAAGAACGGTCCAAATGTCACACAGCCAGTTGCACCAAGTTTTACGCTATACGATTTCGTAAACCTAAAAATGAGTCATTTCACTATCAAATATATGATTAGGTGCGTTTCGAATGAGCTTATAGCGATGAGAGCGGTGTGAACGCCCACAACTGTTCCGAATGGGATATCGCGCTAACATTGACAAATAACAGCTGGCCATTCGGAACGATAGTTTGCGCGCTTACGATGCTGACGTTTCCTTCCATTAGCTTGACAACTTATTTTCAGTAATAGCACGTAATATTTGCATCTAACCATTTTTTAATGGGCACTTAAGTAGACAACAGAACGGAACAGAATTAGTCCACTACTGTTATTTTCTTCATTCCTCACAATAAATGTTGTAGTTTTCAATCGCTGACATTGACACTTGACAGTCGTAAGAGAACAACTCACGACAATGATTATGTCAGGTTGGATGCTGTGAGCAGGATCACGGTTATCGAAAACGACTTTAGCGGGCTGATATCGACATTATCGCCATTCGGAACGCACCTTTATTCGTTGAATCATCGGTTCGAACGCTCGCGCAGGTGTTCGCGTCGTGCGTGTCCGTGCTGCGCGGCGTGTGGGGCGGCAGCGAGGCCGGCCGCTGGTGGGCGCGCGCGCTGGCCGGCCGCGTGCTGGCCCGCGCCGCCGCGCCCGCGCCGCGCGACCCGCCGCACGCCGCCGCCGCGCGCGCCGCGCTCGCCGCGCTCGACGACCTGCTGCTGGCGGCGCCCACACAGCGTGCGTAGTACCTCACCCCGCCCCGCCCCGCCCCGCCCCGCCCCGCGCCGCGCCGCGCGACCCGCCGCACGCCGCCGCCGCGCGCGCCGCGCTCGCCGCGCTCGACGACCTGCTGCTGGCGGCGCCCACACAGCGTGCGTAGTACCTCACCCCGCCCCGCCCCGCGCCGCGCGACCCGCCGCACGCCGCTGCCGCGCGCGCCGCGCTCGCCGCGCTCGACGACCTGCTGCTGGCGGCGCCCACACAGCGTGCGTAGTACCTCACCCCGCCCCGCCCCGCCCCGCCCCGCGCCGCGCGACCCGCCGCACGCCGCCGCCGCGCGCGCCGCGCTCGCCGCGCTCGACGACCTGCTGCTGGCGGCGCCCACACAGCGTGCGTAGTACCTCACCCCGCCCCGCCCCGCCCCGCCCCGCGCCGCGCGACCCGCCGCACGCCGCCGCCGCGCGCGCCGCGCTCGCCGCGCTCGACGACCTGCTGCGTAGTACCTCACCCCGCCCCGCCCCGTTCTACCATGCGATGCGTACCGAGTGTGTGTCCCCAACACGCCACCCCGGGCCCCGCGCCGCGCGTGTAGCTATGTCTCTGTGTGTGTGTATCCGGCCGCCGCGCCCCGCCCCGCGCGACAACCTCTTGCTGGCGGCCCTGAACGACGTGCGTACAACTTGGCAAAAAAGAGTTTGTAATAAATGAGAGCGCCACTAGAGCACAGTTTCGCACAGGAAACACGAAAATAGCTAGATAGATAGATAAACAGTTTATTTTAGCTTCAATTACACACAAACATCCCAAAAAATTAACAATTGCACAAACAGGTACGCATATCGATGGGTATTTCTGCAATGAGATGCGTGTATGTGTTGCAGCGGAAATATAATGACAATTTCATAAAAAATAAAATGAAATTTTTAAATAAAAATTGGAAAATTGATTATCTCACAAATACACTAACTAGCTATGAATCTAGTTTTACTACGGGAATCGTTTTTTATTAGTTTCAGCTGTCACCGCTCCAAACTCATTTTTGCCAAACTATATTGTGTGTGTCTATGCATGTGTAAGCGTCATTTGCCGCATGCTATAGCTCACTTCGCGTGTGCATAAATGCGTGCGTGCATCGGGCGTGAGTGAACGTGGCACTTGCCGCTTCATCTGCGCAAAGGGACCCTTCGCGCAATCCTAATTAATGAAACAAATAAATATACAAACACTACAACAGTTAACTCATATTCACGGCAGCTCTCACCTCACACTATTTTAGACTCACACTATTACAGACATCATGCAAGTTCAGTTTTAATCAACAGACAAGTATGTGGACCACGTACTCGCCGACAAACCTCTCCGCATACTGAGTCTTCAAACAGTCAATGCAAAGTCTTGAGAATAAGATTAATAATGATATTTTATCATGAAACAATCAACAACACAATGGTAAATCAGACATTTTATAATATTAAATAATAAATTGATTGTCATTTTCTCTGCTGCATTGCAGAGGATCGTCATAGAGGTGAGTAAATGTTTAGATGTGTGTAAAGTGTAAAATTCGCAAGAAACTTTTATTAGGATTCTAATTAGGTATTGACTACATATGGTGAGAGTGCTCTATATTTGCTTCACCTCATTTCTTAACTGCAAAAATCCATTTCTAGTTGTTTCCGTTTTGTTGTATAATCGACCATGAAATTTAGTATGGAGGTTAAATATTGGAAAACAAAAAACATTTCGCATCAATATAATAGAAAGTAATCAATTCTCTATCAATTGTTTTAATTATCAATGTTGCGACCTAAACCCGAAGTACGGTTACGCCTCGTTTGAGACGGCTAGAACGAAGTCAAATGAAGAGCTAGTCGGTTAGGAGTTCTAGCCGGCTAAAACTACTTCGGCTTTTAATTGTTATTTTTTAGTTACAAAAAAAAATCTAGGTTCAGTGAATGTTGAACACTTGTAAGGAACAGCTGATTTTTTTTTCAAAGTTGGCCCCCATAGTGAAAGTTGTTCAGTTTGCTTATCTGAACAAGCACACAAAATTTTTCTGGTAATTAAAAAATAACCTTGCATAATCCTACTAGTATATCCTACTAATACTCAATAACGCAAAAACAGCTGAACGGATTTGGATGAAATTTGGCATGCATGTAGCCTTTGACATGGAAAAGAACATAGGCTACCTTTTTTCCCGATTCCTTAAGTAGTTCCCGAGGGAAAATTGAAAATTGTTTACGAGCTAAGCCGCGGGCGGACAGCTTTGAAATTTGGTATGCATGTCACCTATGCTATGGAAACGGACATGTACTTTTTATATTCCCTAATGATCTCTCAAATAGTTTCCGTGGGAAGATTAAAAAATGTTAACGAGCGAAGCTTTAGACCCCATTCTAAAGTCCACGCAGACGAAGTCGCGGGCAGAAGCTAGTGAAATATAAATTGAATATTCCCGTTGTGTTGGTATATCAGGCGGTCAACTCCTGTGGGTGCTGGTGCCCATAGTGATGTCGTACCTGGTCCCGGCGGGCGAGCTGCCGCGCGCGCCGGCGCACATCAAGGCGCTGCACGAGTTCGCGCTGCAGTGGCTCGGACGCATCGGACCCACCTACCCGCAGGTTTTTTTAATTTAATTCATCTAATAATAACAGGCCCTTCTGACTGATTCTCCGTCACCGCGGCTAATTCCGTCAGAGATCAACAATCTGCGCGGTAATTTATGTAGTGCAGAAATGTTTGCGCAAACGCAGACCTGGAGACGCATTTTTGAATCATTAGAAGTGAATCTTGAATTCGACCACGAATACAACTCACGTGCGAAATGATTTTTCTACTGTTCCCAATTTTAATGATTTTCGAATGACTCGATTCATTGTTATCATTAAAAGCAATTTCTACATTAAATACCGTTTCACGTGAAAGTGGAGGCGGTTAAGACTATTATTAATATACTAGAAAATGCAAGGGTAACGCGTAGTCGTCTACAGGTACGGGTACCTCGTACGCTGATGAGTGCGTGTTCGCAGGAGTTCAAGCAAATGATGCAGCAGTCGTCGGAGCTGCGCCACCGGTTGGAGGAGGCGATACGCGCGGGCGCGAATCGAACCCGCGCCCCTCCGCCGCCCGTGTTCCACGCGCCGCCCGCCCGCCCCGCCATACAGCTCAAGACTGACTTCAGCGATTTCCGGTAATGCTGGCCACAGTTGACCGCTAATTTGACTCGGTCGGAAGCTCTACGACCCAAAATCATAATAGTGTGACCTGAAAAAGCGCTCTTCGGAATTATCCCATATTTTTAGCTACCCACTTAAAGACGTTTTTAACTGATAAAATGCGTGGCAAAATCAAGAGCGTCATCAGCGTCACCAACATTTACAATAAATTATGTGATAAAGTGATTTTTACAAATCAACAACTCCAAACATAGGCACCATTCAAATTTTAACTGTTGAATAAACCTTTTCTCATAAGGATCTTCTTTTTTTTACACGCGCTTTAAATTTATAGAACAAGCAAATCAGCAACACTACTACTAGTCTAGACTACATTTTTATTTCTGCATGTATAAAAAATAATTGATTTATTCATAATGATTGGTCGTGTGTACTATATCAGTCGTACTTACTATCTGGAATTCACTGAGCACTGGGATACCGTGGTATGTGGTACGGTGGTGGTTACTGTGGACCTACAAGTCTGTCATGGACCAAAGTGTACTTTGCCAACTTGTTACATAATCCTACCAAAACCACATGTACTATAGGTGACTCTAGCCACATACCAATCGAAACAAGTGGACCGTTTGCGCGTGTCAAATTTGTTGTATTAAAAAAAACTTGCTAAGAGTCAGTTATAAACGTTCTAACTCATATAATACATACCTTATTTACACGAGTTACTTTTGTAAGATTTATGCCCGGTTGCTGTATTCAAAACACAAATCGTTTTTGCTACGGACTGTTTAATTTTGACATTTATACTATATCAAAAACGAGTCGTTTTTGAATATAGAAACCGAGCATTAGTAGCTTTTATCTAGATACAGTAAGTGCCACATCAAGCTTTACAGTCTGCCCTTGGACCGCTCTTATGTCGCCCGTGATGAGGCGTAGGGCTTTCGTAGTGCAAATGTAAAGCTTGAGATGGCGCTTACTTTACTTTATTCTGATTTTGACAATTCGATAAAGCTAGAAAAAAGACAAGTGAATAAATAAACTTCTTTATTGTGACCTCAGTGATTTGCGAGGCGCGTTCCACTTAAACACATATTTGTATGTAGCATTTGCAATATTTTTACACCATCGAATCACCTTTTGATGGTAGGTATTATTACGTAACACGCGTTAACACGCGATAGTATGTCGTGTGTTAATTTTATGCGTTGTATTTTGCATTATATCATTGTTTTTAGCGTCAAGTTCCATTGGTAAATAAAAGCGCGGTTAAAAATGTTGCCATTACCTAATAGATACGTAAAACACTTAAGTTGAATTCAAATATTAGCGATAAAAGTAGAACGTGCAAACCTTTGGCAAACCTGTTAACCTTATTTTGATCATTCTATAATTTTAATTAATTTTTCTGTAAATTGTTGAAAGACCGATATTTTTTCAATGTATTGTGAACCTTGTTAGCTGAAAGGAATATTATTCTATTTGGATAAACTTATTTATCGACATAAATTGTTTCTAGATATACTGTAATAATGGATGCAAATAATGAACATGATATTATTATTATATTGGGTTTTCCATTTGGGACTTTACAACTTTGACAATGAACGATTCTTGAGAACGTCGTGGAACGTCGTCGTGGTTTTTTTTAATTTGAACTGACGTTGTCATTGTCCAGAATGTAAAAAGGGGGTAATCTTGTCAGTGAGCATCGTTCTGTAGACGCCATCAGGAGTAGAGATAAGATTTTTAAATGATATCATTATGACATCTTAGTGCAAAACGAAAAATAAGATTTTCGGTCAGATTTTTGATCATTCGTTCATTACATCATAATGACATCGTTGAAATTATGCCATAGTGATGATATCATTGGAGATCGGTAATACCAAATGAAGCATTTCATGACTTCTTTATCTCAAAATCATACCATATCATACGATGAAAGATCCATAATAGGCCCGCTGAAGTAGAGACAATTTTATTAGCATTCCATGGATTCACTGTGCGGATGCCGGATTCACCGAGATGTAAAGAAGACTGGCGAAATCCGACCTCATATTTTTATAGACCGTTTACATTTGAAAACCTAAAAAATGGATAAAGTTGAATGTATAGAATTTACCCCAAAAAAATCGTGGGTTTTGAAGACCGGAGTAAAGAGATATTTGCACTTATTTTTTACTGAAGAACTTTCTTTCGTACTTCACTACACAAAAATAACTAAAGACTCGACCGTATAGCAGAGATTCCTTTGCTTTCTAGCCACATGAACATTGATGCAATTCATTCATTCATCACTTCACTCTGTTTTCATTTGTTTTGTTTGTGTTTGTGTTCGTTTGTGGTTCGTTTTGTTTCTTGAGTTTTTGTAGTTTATTGGATTTTTAACGACTAAGCACTTGTTAGGCTATTTTAAATTAACAGTGCATAAACAACTTTATTGCTAAAAATACCAAAAAATAACTGTGTGCGAAATTACGGCCAATAAAATGAAGAAATCATATTTCTTTATCAAAACTAATTTTATAGATATCTAGGTATCTATTTGATCAAAGTGGCACATAAATGTGATCTAAGACGATATTTTTGATGACAATGAAAGGACAATAATGCTCACAATTTACACGACGGCACACACAATGAATTTCTAACCTCACAATATTTAATGCGATATCAACAATGAATAACTTTTAAACCCCTACTTTTTCAGAGTACTAACAATTAACTTTTTTGTTAGCCTAAAGGTGTTCTATAGATATCACTAAGTTTCATTGGTGAACGCGAGCTTTAAATGCAGGTCTGAAAATGTATGGAAGTTTGCCAATCTTCTTTAAGGAACACGTGTTTTTATGTTTTAAAACCTAATATTCTAATGGCCAAATTAACCAACCTTGTCTTAGCTTAGGATACTCTTAGGTGGCATGCTGTCACATTTTTTTCACTAAAGACAAAAGTGACGGCATACGTCTTTGTAGTTTCCTATGCTAAGATAAGGTTGGTGAAATTGGCCACAAATTCTCTTAAAACTAATTTGAAAAGTTGATTATTTTTAAAGAACTTATGCGCCGTTTAATTGATTTACGGCGGTATATGCCTTTGACGAAATTAATTCAAAATGCAATAATGACGTATGTTGTCTGTGGATTTGATACAAGTTCACAAGCTGATGTCAAAGTGGCATTAGTGACTTTTATAAACAACGCAAATGTAACTCGGTCGGAAATCCTTTATCTTGATACCTCGAGTTTTTCGAATATTGCAAATAATCTTTTCATAAATCACATACTTGAGATGTTATAAATTAAAAAACCACGAAATGGTCTTCGAGTTAAGGTACCTTGTTGAAAATGAAAACAACTCAATTTAAGACTTCGTTCATACTTTGTCATGATTAATATACAGGTGGATTTTTGAGATGGGATTTAAAGGGCAGGTACATTAACCGTTATAGTTACAAGAAAACATTGTTAGGCAACCATCCATCGATGACGGATGGATGGATCAAGTAAGAAATGGATTCGTAGAGAGATCACCTTAAGAAATAGGATCCGAGGATTTTCCATACAAAATGTATGGGAAATGTTTTTGGCGATTTCTGTCGGTTCTTGTACTCATACCTTAAATGGTCCCATAGAGTCTTTTGATCCCTACATGAAATAGGATCGATAGGCATAAAAAATTTTTTTTTGCTATCTCAGCATTTTTTTTGTTGACTAACTTTTTTCCAAAATCTGTGAATGCCGATCAGAATATCTTAAAAAGTTATAGATGGTTACATAACAATGTTTTCTTGAAACTATAACGGTTAATGTACCTGCCCTTTAAACAGTGCTTACTCGTGGTACTACCGTTGGTACTACTGGTAGTACCACGGGTAATTTTTTTTGCCCGTGGTGTGAGCGGAACAAAAATGATGCCGGCGCGCCATACATTACGTAACATGAATAAAAAAAAAAATGAAAACCCCTTTTTATCGCATTAAAAGCTTTTCCGGGAAAAATAAACATCGGTAAACAAATATTAACCTTGGTCTGAACTCACTGTTGAAAGAAAAGGGACACCGTCCCTTATACCCGGTATAATTATTAAAAATGATAATTACCCAAATGGTGTTCTTTTATTGTCAAAAATAATGAGTAGTACCAGGGGTAAAACAAATATCCCGTGGTACTACCAGACACGTGAGTAGTACCACGGGCAAAAAAAATTACCCGTGGTACTACCAGTAGTACCAACGGTCACGGGTAAGCACCGCCTTTAAATCCCATCTCAAAAATCCATCCTGTATATCGATATATTATTTCATCATCCCCACCTAACTGCCGTCATCGATATAACGATAACTCGATTTGACCAGCTATGACGTCACAATATGGTGGATATCATAGATGATTTACTTCTATTTTTATTTATATCCTAGTCGTGGCCAGGGGTTATTGGGTAAAAGTTGCCGACTTTGAATATTGGTAGTTCATTTTGATAACTTGTCTTTGTTGAATGCTGCATATGAAAATGGACAATAACAATGAAAGTGCAAAGATCCCAAATGGCGAACTCTTTACTACCTACCCTATATTTTATGTGTTATTAAAAATATTATATACTCTTCCATGTTAATACGAGTAATTTATGTAGCAATAAGTGTAATTATTATGCACAAGTTACGTGCCACAAACGGTACTAGCAACAATATAACCTTAGTAAGTAGAAAGACTGAAAATTGCCAATCGTGTTGATTAAACGATAAAAATTCCGGAAACACGTGGAATCTTTCACAATAATACAACATTACAAACCAATGTATTTTCATTGGTTTGTAATAGTTAGATAATGCTGTATCAGATTATTATTAGTATTTTCAATTAATATCATCGATTGGCAATTTTATAAGTAAAAAAAAATATAAAAATCAAAAGTGATTTCTGGTCATATAATGGCTTAATAATTATCCAATAACTGGTTATTGTATAAACTAAATAACAATAACGAATAATGTTGTATACGATATGATTCGCATACAATCGCTTTAAATAATATAAAATGAAGTATTTAACGCAAAACTAGTGATTAGGTGATATGAGTATAGAGAAATTTTGTAGAAATATTTTATTGTTTGGAAAATGGTAAGAATTTATTCCACATAATGGATCGATTCGTATAAAATAAAAAATTCTAATGGTAAAATTTTTTATATGTATCGATTTTAAATACTTTTATACATATTTTAATTTTGGTGATGTGTTTCAATAGATTATGTACCGATACTTTGTATCTTTGAAAAATACGTCAACCAACAAGCCAAACAGTATGTTATAGTTTTTATATGACGTGTTACTAAATGCGCAAATTTTATTGAAACAGATATTAGATTATTATCAAATATTTTCATTAAATGAAGTCGGTTTTAAATATGACCTACGATATACAATTCAGGTTTTGAGTGAATTTATACAAAACTTTAGCACTCTCTTTTGTTTTTATTTTATGGATTAGATAAATAAATAACTGATAAATAAATAATGTAGAATTATAGAAGAGGCTTATTTTTATTAATCTCATTAGTCGATAGTTTAGTATTTTGTAGTAAAGGTAATATCTTGATTATATTTTTAACAGAGGACTGCGATATTGACAGAATAGCTTTATGCATTTATATACATATATTATTTGACAATAAAACTTGCAATATGTGTTAGTTTCTTTGGGTATGTATATGTTTAAAATAAATATTTTAAGTTCGTTTGAGTAACATAATTTAAGGTTTTTTTATTGTTACTAAATAATTTGAGTAAAAAATGCATGATTTAAGTACTAATAACTTAAACAGGGTGACGTGAACAACAATCGTTAAATACGATCTTAACGTTTCTTTAAAAATAAAACTAAGCAATTATTACGTTTGAAACAAAACTGTTTTAAACGCATTTATCGTTAAATGTATTTAAATGAGTATTGTGCGAGTCGCCTTTAGAATAAGAAAAACCTACATATTTATTTTAACTTAAAATCTTACCTGAAAACTGTTTATTGTAAAATAAAAGTATCTTAATAACTGTGGGTATTTTTCTTTTCAATAAATTTAAATAAGCAATAAGTGAAAACAAGGAATTAGTATAGAAAATTTATTTGAGTCAAAACAAATTAAATTATCTATCAACATTTACTCTCGTCGATTACCATTTTGCCTTCGTTTTCGGAAGAATCTCTTCTCTCTTCCAAATTACTGCCTTCCTGTTTCGGACATTTCCTTTTACCTGCCCAATAACATTAGATTATTAGAGTAGTAAAAGTGTTTTTGATTTGTTTGATTAAGTTATCAAAATAATCTAGGTACCTTTCAAACTACCTCCACCTCATCTACCTAGTAGTGACGGAGTACCCCAGGCGCCAGATGCTGTATCTGGCGTCACTACTAGTCGCGAGATTTCGTCCGTGTGGATGCTTAATATTTATAATGACCAAATTTCAATCCACTAAAACAGTTTCTCAACGACAACAATAGTGTATTGTGGACGCTATAGATTTACGGGATGCAAAAATCAGCGAACATGTTAAGTTTCAGGTAAATTGTTGGGCTTAAAATGTTACTTACAGCTTCTAAGATCAGTGATGGGAAGCTTGGTATATATTCCCTTTTTTATATAGTTTTAAAGATACTATTCCATTGTTCACAAATTTTTTAAATATTAACGTGTTATGTGTTTTATAAGCACATTTGCGTTTTATAGACTTAGATTTTTTTTTATCTCGATTGGAACTTTTTAAAAATGGCGTTGCATGTGAAGTAGTTGAGAAATTAACAAGAAAATTGTTAATAGAATACGAAATGTTTGAGGAGTTTCTTACAGTGATTTTTTTTTAGGATAGCGTAATTCTTGATAAATCTAAGTGCACACGTTCTCGTCGCTTTTTTGGACAAAAGGGATTATTTTTTTTATGTTCGCCATGTAGACTATTTAAATGTATTGGTTATACTTATCTGTACTAATATTAAAAGCTGAAGAGTTTGTTTGTTTGGTTGATAGCACTAATCTTAGGAACTACTGATTCAAATTGAAAAATTCTTTTTGTGTTGGATAGTCTATTTGTCGAAGAGGGCTTCATAACGGTGATTGTTATTTTCCGACATCCACGCGAACGAAGTCGCGGGCACAGCAAATCTTTTAATAGCTGGTGATGATTCATTGATTTCAAATGTATGACGTCACAGCTGCGCACGTTTTGTACTGAGTTGTAAATGTAATTCACCGAGCCCTCACTTTAAGCCGCTTAATCACAGTAGTAATGCAAAAATAACGTCAGATTCATTATCTCACTGATTGACTCAATTTGTTTTTCCTTTTCATTTTCTGCCACCATCCTTATTCTGATTAAAAAGCATAGCAAAAGTATATCGGTTTATATAAAGTGTATCTTGATTAGCATGATTTTAGTTCAAGCACGTTAAATTTGTGACTTAATTTGCGGTTTCCGTAAGGTATTATTTGGAACCTGACATTTTACATTACATCCGCGTTTCCCAAACATTGTTCTGTCATGGCCTGCTAATTTTCATATTGCCACTTCGTTACCCACTCAATAGTTTAATAGTTTCACCCACACAATTATTGTTTTTAGAAGTACGTTTATATTTCGACATACCTATGTATTAAGTACAATTAAAAATGTTTTCACTTGCAAACTTTTCCAACTATATTTCGGTATCGGCGGCGTTTTCGTCGATTATTAATCGATACCTAGTAATATTTATAAACGAGGCGGAAATGCTGTAAACCGGTATTTTATTTTGTACCCGGTATCGAGTCGCGACCCACCAAATGGGAAACGCTGTTCTATATGATGGAGCAACATGGTGATAGCAATTACTCACTCCTCCTGAAGAGCGGCGGCAGCGTGGCGGCGGTGAGGTAGCCGGTGTGGCCCGCCAGGCTGGCCGGCCACGAGCTCGCCACGTACGAAGTCTCGCTGCTCGGCTTCTCCTCCACGGGACACTCCGAGCTCTGGAATAGTGCACACATTAGCATTACTGTTTTTATTCAGCATAGTTGTCAAACAAACAGGCTGATCACCTGATGGTAAAAGGCTACAGTCGTCTATAGGTAGTACAGACAAAGAATTTAAATGTGCCAAACATTTCAATTCTGGTTGACGATTATTTGTAGTTAGTTGTATAATACCAATATACGAAGTACTGATGATTTGTTCCCGATTCGTCATATTCCTGACTGGTCATATTCCTAACTCATCATCATCAGTCATCATCAGAAAATGCGGCTGGTGCGGCGCGTGCGGCGCGGGTATATGTGCGATCAGCTTAAGGAATATGACCTATCAGGAATATGACGAATACGACGAACGAAAATACGAAGAACAAATCGTAATGATATTTTGACATCTAGTGTGTTTTGTTCCATAGTGCTCATTTGTTTCACTGCCCGTATTACTCTTCATGCAAGCACCGCTGCTTGGCGGCAAAATAGGTAGGTACGGTAAAGGTAACAACGCAGACGACTCTAGTAAGTCTTCCTCGGGAGTAGTAGTTATAACTAAGAATATCGTAAATATCGTGAAATTATTGAAATTACCAACAAGCATAATATTGATATTGTTCATAGTAGTAAGTATCAAACTTGATAAGAAAACTAGAATAGGCTTATTTCATATGGTATGTTATGAGTATTTTGAGCTATTTTTAACATAAATGATAATGTATCACTGTTAAAATTTTATAAAAATTAATTCTGTGACACGTAGGCAAATATAAAGAAAGTAGAAAATTTGCATTATTTACATTGTAACACTTGTGACTTGTGCAACAACAGCTCCTCACAATAAACGCAGAATTTGAACTTATGAAACATTGGCGCCCAAGATCACGTTTCCATCGCCTTCATGAGTAATTTACAAAATTGCATATTGCATAGATTCTAATAGTATAATTTAAACACAACCTAACCCGAGGTTAGCCTTTCCGTAACTTGTGAACGAGCTAATGCGCGGTTAATCGCGCACCCGCCGATTAGCTGCGCCTGCGTTATCTGTGGCTGCGCGGTGACGTCACTGGGCTGCGCGCGCGCAAGATCAACAGACGTGAATTATTATGAGATGCGCTATTACGCACCTGTGGCCGAATACGTGCTTGATGGGACGGTACAGTCGCAACACAAAACTATAAATTTTTAACTAGTAATTATTTATATCTTTTCACATGACTCAAAGACTCGTTTTCCACACCGTTGAGGATTAGGTACAGTTTGATTTCCTTTAATTCGATATATAAGAGAAATGAAATAGGTAATAAGGAATTGATTCCTGTTAAGTTAATCATAATATTTTTTCATAAATAATACACTACTGGGCCGAAAAGAGGACCGGTCAGTTATCAAAAAGCTCAATAATAAATTCAAGTTTTTTTTTATTTTTTAGTAGGGACAAGTGGGGCGCATTGGAACACGGGGTACAATATAACAAAGTCGATAATTATTGTAATTTAAAACAAATTCGCGCACTTTTGCTTCGATCAATAAGAGCGTCTCATGCGGCACATGATAGCGCAGTGCAATATGACCAGTCGTCGACAACAAAGTTTCAACGTGAAAAAAATATTTTAAGGGCTCCAAAGCTGTAATTTCGTTACGAAGAATTTTCGATTTCACAAGAAAAGTATCAATAACAGGTAGGTATGTAATATTTTCTTGCAAGAATTTTAATCAATTTACGCATTAAATGCGGTTACATGTGGAGTGTAAAACATAACCCAACATTTTCAACATATTTTTAAAAGATTGCTCTGCTTAGGTACCTCCGTCTTACCTATTTCTGCCGCAAAGCAGCAGTGCTTGCATTGCTGTGTTCCGGTTTGAAGGGTAAGATATGGCACTGAAATTACTGGGTACTGTGACTTTACATCTTGTGTCACAAGTTGGCAACGTACACTGTGGTTCTTGTGGGGGTTGCAGTTTTGCTGCAAATCTCACAAGAGCCACATGTATTATAGGTGACTGTTATCACTTCCATCAGGTGGGCAGTTTGCTTGTTTGCCAACTTTCTGCAATAAAAAAAAAACTTTATGGGGCGCAATGGAACGGGGTACTATGGGACAGTGTTCATTGTGCCAATGAACATTGTCCCATAGTACCCCGTAACACTGTAAATTAGTTTGGATTTCGTGAGGTGTTGCTCGGAATCGCGTACACTTGTTATTAGGTGAATAATAGACTGGATCAGTATTTTTTACACATACAGGGAAGCATCGGAGAAGACCTAGCCTAGTCTCACTGTTGTTGATCCCCTGAGGCGAGCTTCACCTGGATTCCTCGTCTGAGGAACTGTTACCTTTAACTGTCGGAACAATGGTTCAACATTGTTATTATGGCGACAAACTTGGATTAGTGTACAGTAAGGTCGGTCTCAAGTTGTCTAGATAGCATTAAGACTACACTAATGACTATCATAAAAATGTCTAGATACGGTGAAAAAACGATGAAAATAAATGAAATGCAAGAAAAAAATTTACTCGTACATACCGTGTTGACGCTTTAACCACATTTTTTCAAATTATTTAGCATTTTTAAAGAAAATGCAAAGTCACAAATATACAAACGTATACAGTGAATTAAAAACTAGTTGTTGATCAATCTACACGGTCATGTAAAATCTGTTTCAGCTCTAATATCTCTATAGCCTTCGGACTATGCTTAAGCTTATGTTTTGGCCTGTACTCCAAGGGGGTCAGCGCGTACGCGCAATTATCGATGTCACGGCACCAAGCTCTCAGCTCCGCCTGTCCTTCGCCGATCGGCTCGCTCGCTAACTATGGGAATCTAGCTGTTCTCCAGTTAATTGTCGTGCCTAATTCCAACGCGATGATTATATGTAGGAATCTGTTTAATATAGTTATTAGGTTTTTTTTCGTTGAGCTTTTAACTTCAACGTGAGTCCCTATTTTTTTTATCTGGTATCCTCTATCTTTCAATCGATCGACTGCAATAAGCGGGCTCGAACACTCGTTGCTAGGTGACTGCTTTTTTAGAATAGGTTGGAAAACAAGCACCTGGTCTGACCATCTGGTGGTAAGTGCAGTCACCATAATAAATACATTTGGTTCATACAAAATTTTTACCCCCACAAGGATGCCAATTCCCAATTTGTGTCATAAATGTGTCAAGTCACAGTACCTACCCGGTAATTTCACTGCCATATCCTTGCCCTTCAAACCGGAACAGCGCTGCAATGCAAGCACTACTGCTATGCAGAAATAGGTAAGATAGAAGTACCCGCGCAGGCGACTCAGGTTCTGGGCCTCTGATAAAAGATGTTTAGCATTTTCTAAAATACGAGTAATGGGTATTTCCAATCCATTACGAGTCTAGAAAGAATTGATTTAGCGGTATTCATCAAGCCGGCGTCAGATAGTTTCCGGGAACTCTTTTCTTCAGTTCGCGTCAGGCAGTGCAACGGGAGTAGTGTGGTATTCATTATAATAAAAAGACTTCGAAATGCCATCTTGTGTGTTCAAAAAATCATCATGATCACGATTCAAAAGTTAATAAGTAAGTTAACTAAGTCACAAGGGATCTCGTATTACTATTAGACTGTAGGTAGCAATCTTAGAGCTTGCTCTAACTAAGGTAACAATGGTGTTATCTCTGTGTCTAGAACATATTTTCGGTTGAAGTTTAGATATTGACATATCTTTAATAAAATATCATTGCAAGACAAATAAATAAAAAGAAGACAGAAAGACCAAATTAGATAGATGAGCCCATTTCTGTCCAATGTAACCAATGAGTTAGCAAAGTTGGACTATGTCGAAGAAACAAATATCAGGGCAACTCTGCCCTATTCCGCTGTGAAAGTTATGCCACCTAAAATTATCTGTGGTACGCGGTGACAGTTTCCATGCGCTTGCGCAATAAATATGACGGCTCGCGATAATGCCAAGTAATTATGTTTCGCGCCGAGATGACAGGCGGCGGTGGTGCTTCAAATTATAGGGCGCGGCGGCGGCTGGTTGCTAAACGTCGGTCTACCTCAGGTGTCTGGCAATGCTTAGCTTGGATGACATGTCATTTGGAATAGATAATGCAAAAATAGTACCACACTTTCCATCAACCAGTGAAGCAAATTTTTTTGGCAAGCCGTTACTTAGAATCGAATGAAATGCCTGTTAGAGAAATTGTTTGTTGTTGGTTGGTTCCAAGCTGGCATTATCAATTCTTAATGTAGTAAGGTTGCCGTCTAATAAGAAGATGATCCGACCTAAGCCTTGAAGTCTCCCAATTTACTCGTGTATAGTCAATACTTTGCCTAGGTCTACTTTAAAACTGAGGTCACGAATAAACCACTTATGTATTATGTTGTTGTGAATGAAGAGGTATAAATATATCAACCTTCCGACAAATAAGTATATTTTGCTATATACCTATTCATTAACAATTAAGTGATGGAGGACTTCCGAAAAAAACGCCTGATACCATTAATTTATTTATGTTGTTTTTAAAATACGATGAAACGTGTGCTTGTATGTCATCATCATCAGCCACGCTTCAGGGTAAAGCCTCTCAAGAGAGGGGAACATCGTCTCCTTCTTTCTCCCACCATACTGGCCCTGTGCAGATTGATGTCGAACGTGAGACCCTCATTCGTTGATCGGTCGGGAGCTAGTGACGTTGGTTTGGGTCCCGTAAGGTGATTCCGAGCCCCTTACACCAGGAGCGTCCAATCATAACATCTTGGGCCGAATGCGTTAGCTAAGTACTACCTGTACGGTTACTCTTGAATCAAATCCAATCGATCGGCATTGAGATTGTGATTTTTTGTACGCTTACCTTTTACCTATTTAGCAACACTAGCGACAAACTGGATCCGTATTTTGAGAAAATTAGATAGCACCGAGTCTGGTTCACTCAAAATCATCACAATACGGTTCTAATTTTGTGTCAATGTGGGAAATCATGCCTACAAAAAATCACAATCTCAATGTCGATCGATTGGATTTTTTTTTTGTTTTAAAAAACAAACGTCGCCCCACACTAGGATTTTCTCCTGTGTCGTGGGTGCAGTTACAAACATACTTAGAATATCACATGCACATACGCCCAGACCGGAACAAATTTCTGTAGGCCATACAAAATATCTGTCCCGAGCGGGAATCGAACCCGCGACCCGTTGCGCAGTAGGCGATCACTCGACCTCTGCGCTAACCGTGTCAAGAGTAGGCCTACTGATATAAAGCAATGGTTGCTAGTCACAATATACCCGCCTCCTTTAACCGCCTCCGTGGTTTAGCGGTTGAGACCACCCGGCAAGGATCTGGAGATTCGGAGTTCGATTCCCCACGAGGGTAGAAAGTTTTCTGCTCGGTTTGGTTTGTGGTAGGGCTTCTGAGACCGCTTAGTTAGCTACCACTGTTTTAACTTAGTTTGTCTTCATAGTAACAATGCCAATAACGTTGTTGTGTTCCGACAGTTAAGAGCCTTTTCGCACGAGCGCTTTTCTAACGCGTGTTAAAAAAGCTTTCAAATAGAATAGATTACGCTTTTTTACCGAGCAGCGTTGTATTTTAAGCGTAGAGTATCGTATCGTATAGCGAACGTTATAAAAGCGCTAACGCCGGGATTAACGCAACGCTTTTTTAACGCTCGTGCATATGAGGCCTTAGTGTTAAGATAGACGCAGTTCCTTAATTATCGCGGAGTCCAGGCGAAGCTCGCATTCATCGTCGGCTTGCATCGCATCGTTACTGCATCAGGTAAAATGAAAACCACGAGCTACCCTGTTTTTGTATAAAAAAAATCCGATCGACACGATCTACAATTACGTTTCTAGTACTGACTATTTACGTATAAAATTACTGATAAGTAAGTATAAGGTGATGTTAGTTTTTAAAACATCTGTGAAACGAGGATGGGCAGGTAATTACGGAGACCTTGGCGGATTTGTGGTGGCTGTGCTAATGTGGAGCCGCCGCCGACCGCAGCTTGAACCCGCTTCACCTTGACCCGCCCATTAGGAATTCGTTGTCAAGTACAACGCATAATTAGGACTATTTTTTTTAATGCCCGACAACGAAGTTTTTCTTTTTGACACAGTCAAAAACTTTCGTCGACGTATACGTCGTTTGACGTCATTATGTTCATTACATAATTAACAAACTTGTGACGTAGGGACCGAACAGCTGCGAGAAAAAAATGCATCAGGCTGTCACAGGCTAATGTGATTTCCGTACATTTTTACTGCGGATCTCAAATAAATGAATTATTATTTTTTATATAGTAGCATAGTAGTGTACTTCATTACATCTCACATGAATATACTTAATTGACAAAGACTTCGGTATTTGTTTTTTTTACGACTCTTTTGAAAAACTCATATTCAGTGCAGCAAGACATTGCATTTAAAAGTCATGTGTGTTCGGTAGCCGATTGTCGTCCTCTTTCATCTGTCATTCTATGCGAGAGCTATCGTCTGGTCTGGCTGGAGTAGTTTGAATACGCATTGCTGTTATGTCTCATTATGTCTGCAAAGAAGCAAGTGATGAAAAGCGCACATTTAATCAGAACATTTTTGAATGTACCTATTCAACTAGATACCGCAACCGCATGTACTCCGCGTCCCTAAAGGGAGAGAAAAGTAGGGACGAAAAAGCCGTTGACTTGAAAATGCCCATTTGCGATGCAGAAATTCTGAAACAAGAACGAAATATTGGTTTAACTCTAACATTTTAAGCACTCTTTTGACGACACATTCCACAAAGAAGAATTTACACACTTGGATTTCATATGCATATATATGGATTGTCATATTGACGTTGTCTAGTCTGTGATTTTGATATTTTTGATCTTTCCTTTAAATATGCAAATTTACCATTCTTTATATTTTGGAGCATTTTGGCTGCAACGCGTTACTTCGTTTCGCATAGGGTCATTCAAAAACGATCTCACGCTTAACACAAACAGAGATATGAAGACGTCAAGTGTAAACCATAATGTTGCCGGCACCGGCACTACGTAGAGGCACGCAGACGCACCGCAATTACGTGGCATAAATCTGCGCCCGTGATCGATGCGCCGGCGCACCGCGGCGGGCCCGCCGTTGTTATAATATTGATTTACACCCTTTACGTCTGTGACTATCATCTAACTTGGTTATGTTTTAATACTGACGTATTTTAAAAAAATGTTTCGAAATTCATAACATATTATGTAAGTGTTGCCGCATCGGCGTATCCCTTAATAAATAGAAACAATTTGAGGAAGTTAAATAAATGTGTGAGAAGAGGAAACCTTTTTACAAGCTTTTATTTACTTTCACCTGTCCGGTGTCTGTAATGAAATCTTGCAAGTTAAATTTGACTCATTTCCCGGTTTCCGATTAAGCTTGAAATTTTTCATGCATATTGCATGACAATGCAATATTATGATGAAATAAAAGCTTGTATTTCAAAGAGTTTTTTTTAATAATTTTATATATTTTTAATAACGGTGGGAAATGCGTTACGCATACCTTGTGCCTGGGAAGACGCAAAGTTATGTCGGAGTTTACGCGATTTTTGGGGGCAGGGTGCCAGCCAGATAGTCCTCCCCAATGTGGGAGGGCCAGAATCGGCGTGCCGTCGACTGTATCACGGGGTGATACGGTCGATGGCACTCTATGGAAGCCCCGGTATGGGCGGAGTGCCTCTCCCCCCGAACGGTGGCCTTCTTGCGACGTCCGCAGAGGGTCATAGCAGCCCAGGGGCCGTACTCTTAAAATCGAACTTACGATATATCGGCGCTTCATCGTGTTGTTTGCTCCTCTAACTCGCATGTTTTGTTTCGCTTCTGTCGCTCGACGGAACGACCGAACGAACGATTGACATAAGCGAGCGTCATAACAACCCTACTCTTAAAATCGAAAGTTCGTCTATCTAGTGACAGCGTTGATACATTTGACAGACGAACTTCGCAAAATTTACGAACATTTCAACGACACCTATTGAGGTATCGTTGAAATTATCGTAAAGCGAAAAGGGCAGCGTAATTTATTCAATATTGAATTTCACTCCTATCATTAAAATATCTCTATTGGAATTTTTGCAATTATTGTTCATAATATTTAGGCTTTACGGTAATAATAAGTAAGTACCTACTCAAATAGCACTAATTATTTAATAAATTAATAATTTCTAATTAATTATGGATTTTTTAATTTTATTGATTTAAATGCTTTAAAATAAGAAAATGAAGAGAATACTGCAAGTACAGTCCGAAGTTTTTTCCAATATTTTGCCGGCCGTGGCCGTGCGAGCTTGTCGCACGGTCAGCCACGGCGCGGCCTGCGTTCTTGCGGGCCAAACGCCGTGGGATGTTGATGCACGCATCCATGCGGAGGTGTATCGACATCGGGTTGCCGTTAGAGACCCTGTTGGTGTGCTAGGCCTTTTTTTTTTTTTTCTCGAGGGGAAATGCGTAACCGCACCGTACCCGCCGTTGGCTACACGGCGAGCGTTTGTGGGGCTCTCCGGGCAGAGTGAGGTGTGCTCGGCCTGGCGACGCCAGCGCAGTGACCTCAACGCTGCGCTGGGAGGCGGAGACCTCTCGCTGCCGACATGGTCGTGGTCATGCTCCGCGGCGAGGCGGAATGGGGGGCTGTCGCCTCCTTCTGCGAGGACGTCATCTCGCAGATGGAGGCCGCGGAGAGGGAGCGGGAGAATGATCCTCAAGCCGCTCCCATCCACCGTAGACGGACAGGCAGGCGAAGGCGGGCATTCGCTCAAGCCTCAAGCGATGCCCGTCTAATGACCCTGCCGTGGAGGCCTGCGTGCACGGTTGGCCCCATGCACGCCGCCGTAAGGCCCTCCGTCTGGGGAGTGCCCTGGTGTTCTCGGGCATTCCCCCCCTCGGCGATAGCCTGACCAGTTGGTCGGGCTTGCCCGGGCGCGTAGGTAGTGGAGTCGCATTGTGGACCTTACCTAGCGCGCCCCTAAGGACAGGGAGAACACCGGGGGGTTTTAGTGGGTAGGCCTGGCACTCTGCCGGGAGAGCCCCACACACGCTCGCCGTCTAGCCAACGGCGGGTACGGTGCGGTTACGCATTTCCCCCCGAGAAAAATAAAGGGTGCCAGCCAGATAACCGCGGCCTACCGACTAAAACCCACCGACGCCCCTTACTCACATACGCCTTGACGCGAGCACGTCCATCACTGCCGCATCCTCCTCATCATCAGATGAAAAGGACACGCCGAGGAGGAACGCGTCGCTTCCTGACAATTTCAAGGGAACACGGGAACTCGAATGAATACTTCTACGACCTCGTCTCCCCCCCAGAATGGGGAGGCCAAAGATACCCTGAGAGAAGAGGACACCTAGTGGAAATAAGTCATCTATCAAATCTAGACGAATTTAGGGTCAATGATTTTAATTTCATGACCATAGGATGAGGCACTGGGTGCTAGAATCTGTGCTCCCATATTCATATCTGTATTCAACAGTCAACATACAACATAAGGACACACTTTAGATAGTATTAACTTTCTTCCACTAGGATATCACAAACTCAGAAACCAGATATCCAGGTGCGGCATTGTGGCGGCCACATACCTAACGTAGTGACAATCGTTTTATGGGTCGCCTGCACACATCCTACACTGATTGCAGGCACAAAAGGTCGCAAGCCCACCGCAACCACCCAAGCGCTAATCTCAAATATAAACTCAGTACAAGTCAAATAAATTCGCCATAAAACGTATACCAATTAAAGTAGCCTTCCCACCGAACAGTAAATAACCGTACCCCATTCCCGGTTACTTTGTTACCGTTGTAGTTTAAGATAGAATAAATTAAAAACGTATTCATAGATTACGTTTGGCCCGTGAGCGAACATAAAATAGATAAGCCTTTCAACAACACTAAAGAACGAGCGTCTTATTCTAATACTGTCGATTAAACGCGCATAAAGGCGAGATTAAAACATAAAACCTTCACGCTGTCAACACGGCGTTCAACCTCCGCGGATGACATAAAAAAGGAAGAGAATAAAAAAAAGGAGAGTAACAAGCAAAGAGGCGCATTAAGAGGCGCGATAAGAGACGGACGGGCACTCAACGGGCGGCGGGTTTATTATTTATTGACACTTAAAATAATTAGTTACCGGTTGGCCCGTGCCGAAATGTGGCGCGGCGCGGGACGGTGTCGAAGACCTCCGAGAAATATGAGTGGACTGTTTTCAAATAACTAGTTCACACTTAGGTAGTCGGTGCTGTTTCGCTAATCACGATTCTGAATTTTTTTAACAGACAACGGGGAAGCTCTTCAAAGGCTTTCATTTCATGGTAAGCGACAATAAGGTCGAAGATGGTATATGGATGGAGGTATGGATATGGTGAATATACATATTCATTTATAATTCCGAAATGATGTTTATGGCGTAATAAAAAATTATTTAAAATAGATTTAAAACAGAAGGCACTTAACAATGTCTTCATTTTTGTATTAAACTAAGCTATTTCTCTTTTCACTTCTTTGCAGTGTCCTACAGCGTCCATAGATGTGCTTATAATAAGTCTTATAACTTACAGAACGTCCAGAAATAAATAAATGGAAAAAAGAAAACGAAAATAAGTAAATGGAAGCGAGCTTCAGTTCAGACCCCTCAACAACTGAGGAACCGGCAAGTTACCTCTAAGTATCGGAACACAACATTATGTCTCATGTTGACATCGTGTTCATGTTAACATTGTTATTATGGCGATAAACTTCAGTAGAAGAAGTAATAGTGGCTAGCCAAGCGGGCTCAGAAGCCCTACCACCAACCAAACCATGCAAAAAACCCCGACCCCCACGGGGAATTGAACATTCGGGGTTCAATACCGGGTGGTCTCAATCACAAGACCACGGAGGCGGTGCTATGGAAATGACGAAAAGCGTGCGTGTGATGGTACATTATCAGTGGATCGTGGTGAATTGAGGGGTGTTTTCAACGTTTACCGTGATACGACCCCCTTAGCGTATTAAATTATTAATTTTTTTCTATTCCCTGACTGCTGTGGTTGTAACTTTGGAAGATGTAGTAGCAGTCGGAGCACAGGCACGCCAAGAAATCTGTGATAAAACTCAGTCGCACGTGAGCCTTGACGAGCGTCAAGAAACGCGCCGCCGTGCTACTCTTTAAGACATAGAGATTATGTCACTGAAATTGTGAGATAATGCGTGACCCAAGGCCAGTCTTGGCAGCCCGTGCTCCGCCTGCTGGAGATGCATTTTTCACTCGTTAGAAGTGAATCTTGAATTCAAACGCGAATACAAGTCATGACCAAGAATTTTTTCTAGGTTGGCAAGCCTACTCTCAATTCCTCACGGTGACAATAACACATCGTCACATCGTCAGCCGCTACTGACGGACGCGACGCGACGCCAACATCGCGTTGGCGATACCGGCCACTTTTTGTTTTTGTCAGCATACGTCTAAATCGCGCTATCGGTCGGCGACAGTAATGGCGACGCGCGACATGCCCGCGATAGCCGCCGACGATTCGGCACCTCGTTTGCATAAAAAAACCAAACGCTCGTAATATTATTTTAACACGATGACGTGTTGAGGCGATGTGCGAATGCGATGCACGCTTGAAGGTATTTAAGTAGTTTGTATCGTTATGGCACTTGATTTTGTTATTGAACGAGGTGTAAGTCTTTACAAAGGCATTGGAAATTCAACTTAAATGACGATTTTAAAAAAAAACTTAAAAAACTCATTTTCAAAATGGCTTTCTTTTATTTAGTCAAATTCAGACTCTTTATTCCGCAGAAATCACAATAGTGGTCTTATGTATGACTACATTCAAAAAGGAAAAAAAAACACTACCGGAAAGGTCCTCACTCAGCATGAGTTGCAAAATCTGCAACGCTATTATCTTCCGTGAAGCCGTTATTTGTGTTATTCTTGAATTACTCATCGAGTCTCAGTTTCAAGTAATCAAAATAATATTTTTCACTGCATCCTTCTTTTGTTTGGTGTTTTTGTGTCCCGGGTGGAAGGGTAAGACAGGCAGTAAAATTACTGGGTGCTGTGACTTAATTGACATCTTATGTCACAAATTGACAAATTACTGGGTACTGCGACATGACATCTTATGTCACAAATTGGCAACGAAGATTGGCGTCCTTGTGGGGGCTGTAGATTTGCAAATCTTACAAGTAGTAGTGAATCTCTATTTCTGTAACTTAGCTTTAATAATTTTTGCGTCAAACATGCAAAAATTTTACTTACAAAACGAAAGAGGCGCGCGCGATTGCGCAAGCGCACCGATTAACCCGCCGTATCGTAAATCAATCGGTCCATTACGCCGCCATCCGTCAGTAACGAGAGCGCATGAATCACGCTCCTCTGGCTCTGGCCTTTCGGAACAAATAAATGGCCTCCTTATATCATCCGTATACTCCTTTCGTCTGGATGCATCCTTACATTGAAATGCTGCTTCTTTAGATAAAGAGTAGGTACTAGGTTGCTTTGAGTATTTTGCATTTGTGCTTATCATTAAGATCATCTGAGGGGCAATACGCCCGCTGCATAGGTCTTCCCGAGAAGGGAGGTTTGATCAGTCTACTTAGGCCCGGAGCAGTGATAGGGATATTCGAGTTGTTTGAGATAATTTACGACCTAAAATTATTATGGTTAAGAATGTTAGGCAACCACAAAGAAAAATAACATACGGCAGAATGTGTATGCCACGTTGCGCTGGTGCGCATGTAATACCAGGTCAGTATTGTATACACCAGAGAAGCTTCAAAATCGTTATCAACGCTGAGCTTCTCCTAAGAATGTGAAGAAAAATTCTCCCCTGCCAACGACAAAGCGCAGACGCTGTAGAACTTGCTACTTGACTGACAACTTAACAAGTCGAAAAGAACCAGACCCTCAGATAAAAGCCACACGGTTATTTTTCCGCAGTAAAAATGTATGAAAATGACATTAGCCTATGACAACCTAACTCTATTTTTTCCGCAGCTAATGTCATTTCCATACATTTATTCTGCGGAAAGACTGCGCAAAAATGAGCGTGTGGCTTTCGTCTTGGCCCACTGGACTGGTGCGCGAGCCTTCAAACGATATAGAAACAAATATAGCACTCGTCAGCTCGCACAACACGAACCCTGACACGGCGCGAAGTCAAAACATGACTTAATTGATTAATTTACGTCTAATGATCGCGAGTGCCGGTCGGCGTTGTCAGTGTCACATTCCATGCACGGCTCCGCTACCGGTGACAGCTTTTTTTACATTTATCTTGCGTCGAGGGCAATCGGTCATTTGGCTGTGTACGCGGAGTACGATGTATGGAGGTGGTAAAGTAGAGTTGTAAGATGCGGTAAAGACTGCGGAGACCACAAAACTAACTGATTTTGTTTTATTACTAGCTGACAGACGTCGTTCTGTCGAAAGCTCTTGTTTTCGACAGACGTATTTGACGTAAACAGTTTGGAAAAAATGTATTTTCCGGCATTTTTTCCCATCTTTCTCTTCGTAATCTAACAAATAAGTACTTTTAATGATATAACCTAATCGTTCTGCCCTTTTCTGAGTATTGCGCAGCAACAAATTAAGCGATCCATTTTTATTATAGATACATATGGGGTGTAATACGAAAATTCGACGCACGAAATCGCGACAAAACATAGTCATTTTTTTTAGGTTGAGTGTAATACATAAGTTCGAAACACGCTATCTCGATGCACGTTAGCGCGACAAATCGCGACAAACCAAATGGTTACCTGTACATTTGGTTGATATATCGGTGACTGATATATAGTTAAATTGTAAAGATTAATATTGTGTTATGTTTAATTATTTATATTTTATTTAACATTTTGTAACCTGCATTTATTAGATAAAACGGCTTGACAGATTTTTATGAATTTTTTGTGTATATTTGGTAGGTCTAAGAAAAGGTCGTAGGCAATTTTTTATACCCCTAGGTATGTATCACAATCGGTGATAAGGGGGGACTTCTCCAGATTTTTTGCCAATTATTGAGGCGAAACGCCTGGCACAGCTAATCTTCTTTCTTTTTTACAAGCTTTTATTAACTTTCACCTTTACGGTGTCTGTAATGAAATTTTGCAAGTCTCCGATTGAGCTGAAATTTTGCATGCATAATTATATCGCGTGACAATGCAAAATTATGATGATATAAAAGCTTGTATTTAAAAAAGTTTTCTTTTATTCTTCTTCTTCTTATATATAAAAATGCATCGCTGTGTTATGGCCAATTTCACCAACCCTGTCTTAGCTTAGGATACTCTTAGACGGCATACTGTTATATTCTTTTCATTGCAGACAAAAATTGATAGCATACTTTTTAGAGGTTTCCCCTAAACTATAAGGCAGGGTTGGTGAAATTGGCCATCAAGCAAATAAATGTTGATTTGAAAAATCAAAATCATTTTTGTGTTTTTCTTTTATTCCTTATAATTTCAAATTGTCCGTAATTTAAATTAATAATAATGAAAATAAACATTATATCTGCCGGAGACGGGGGAACCGACTACCCCAGTTCTAACTGCACCCCAGAATCGGTTCTCAAAAATCTGAAACAGGGACCGCCGATTCTGCACATTCTTTACGGGAACACTCATCAAAGTTCTGGACTGTGCAATGTTAACTTTTACGAACCTAAAACGAATGTTACTGCGCCATCGAGACCCTCAAGGGATTAGCTTTTTTGGGTTTACAAAATTATTTGGGGTAGTTTTATTTATAAAAATGAAGTATATTTACTTAGATTGCCGAACTGACATTATTTTTATATGAAACCTTATGCAACTTTGATTGAATGTTTTGATACGTTTCTTTATGACTGATGTTGTTGTTGACATTAAAAATATAAGCAATTGTCATATAACTTCGACGTTTTTAATTAAACCTTTACGGCCTTACAAATAAAAAACTTATTCCTAGGAATAACCTCGGAATAGTTATTCCGTGTTTTGTCTTATTTTGACATATTACATCTGACATGTGCTTAAACAAGACAAAACACAGAATAAATTATTCTGAGGATTATCCTCGGTATAAGTTTTTATTTGTAAGGCCGTAAGTATCTAGAATTGTAACTGCTACACATATAGCTATAGCTTTATTAAATTTATTTTAGTTAAGTTTAAAAAATTATAAAAATGAGTCAGCTTCTCTGTACCAACATTATAAAGTCTCGCAAAGGAAGAGACATGTTACATTTGAGTGGCTATTATTATAGTTTAAACAAAGTACGTGATAATGTACATTACTGGTGCTGTATTAAGAAGAAATCATTAGGTTGTGGTGTGTGTGTGACAACAAGGAAAATAAATAATAATCATTTACTGCAAAATGAAATAATGCCTCATAGTCATGAGCCTGACGCCGAAACTTTAGTAGATTTAAAGCTTAGAAATGTTTTAAAACAACAAGCAATTGACACACTGCAAAGTCCAGGACAGATAATTCAAACTAGTATTCAAAATGTGCCTAGCACTAGTGCTCCAAGACTACCAGATAACAATGCAATGAGAATGATTATTCACCGTGCGCGAACTAGAAATATGCCAACCTTACCCAAAAGCTTGAGAGATATCTCTATACCTGCTCAATACCATGATATACGGTGAGCAATTCCTAATTGGGCATTACCTAAAAGATAATGTTTGTGTTTTGGTTTTTAGCACAAAAAATAATTTAAAGCTCCTTCACACATCACCTTTTTGGCTTATAGACGGGACTTTCATGACATGTCCTTCGTTGTTTCACCAAATGTATACGGTTCATGGGTTGGTAGGGCATTACGATGCAGCACATAAAACATTGCCCCTTGTTTATGGGTTATTGTCCAATAAAACTGAAAATTGTTATTCTGTATTTTTTGACATTATATGTACTTACGTACGTAATAATATGAATATTGCTTTGTCTCCCAAAGCCATTATCACGGATTTTGAGCTGGCGGCTATTCACGCAATCAAGTCCTTTTTTCCGACCAGCATCCAACACGGTTGTTTCTTCCACCTAACGCAAAGTATCTGGAAACGTATCCGCTCTGCTGGGTTAGCGAAAAAATATGGAGAAAATCAAGAGTTCGCTTACAAGTTGAGATATATTGCTGCACTAGCTTATCTGAAACCTAATGAAATCCCGTCGGCATTCACATTAATATGCAAAGAGATTATTCCAGCAGAAGCCACGGATGTAGTGGAATGGTTTAGAAAATATTATGTCGAAGGCTATTTCAAAAAGATACAGGACCCCGTGAACCCGCTGATTATAAAAATTAAAAGAGTACCTCCCAGATTTCCACCTGAAATATGGTCGGTAGCAGAGTGTATCGAAGCTAGGACTCCTAAAACTCAAAACGAGATTGAGTCCTGGCATCACAGATGGAATGCACTTTTATCGCGAAGAAGATGGAATATTTATAAAACTTTCGACGAAATTAAAAAAGAGCAACATCATACGGAACACACAATACAAAGAATAAATGTACAATCATTCAAAAAGCGGCGCACAAAATACCATTTAAAAAAACTAAATTTACAAAAATTGATATCCCAAAAAGAAACAATGTCTACTCTCTCATTTTTAGGAGCTTTGGCACAAACGTGTTTTTATAAAATATGATTGGCACAAACGTGTTTTTAAAAATAGAAAAAAAGCAATTACTTTAGGGGGTTCCCCATACTTAGAACTGAAACTCAAAAATTTTGCCTTACAACTTTTTCCAAGTCACTTTTTTTATTATAGAAATAATAGATAATGTAATATTGATATAGTTACTGTAAAAAAAAAATATACAAAATTAAATTAATTAGATGACTAAAAAAAATTTTTTGCTTTAATAGAAGCTCATTCAAATTATTAATAGAAAGAAAAAATCGGTTTTCGAATAACTATAAAAACAACCAAGATATAAGGTATCTTAAATTATTCTCCAACTCTTTCTAGCAAAACGGCAATTTATATGGAGCTTATATGGCCGTACTCAACGATGAAGTCACGGTTGATGTCGGATCTCTCTGTCTAATCGCTCCCAAATTAACAGCTTAAAATGGTTGTATCTAATGTATTTCTAAACCGATTTTAATTCTAATTTCACATTATTGCATCTTTTTCTACGGTCTTTTAATATTTTATAAAGAGACATGAAAATTAGAATTCAGTCATCATCCCAAATCTTTGGGCTATGTCGGTAACTCTAGTGCTTCTACGGATCTCATCATTTCGGATGTGATCACGTAAAGAAACCCCGAGCATAGTCCTCTCCATTGCCCTTTGAGTGACATTAAGCCTTCTGATAAGACCCATTGTAAACGGCCACGTCTTAGCTCCGTACGTCATCACTGGCAACACGCACGAATTGAAGACAATTATTTTATTTTGTTTTCGACGTCAGTAAGTGATCGAGATTTGACTTGTCGAGATTTCGTGCATCGGGATTCGGTTTGTCGCGATTTCGTGCATCGAAATTTAGTTTGTCGCGATTTCGTGCATCGGGATTTGGTTTGTCGCGATTTGTCGCGCTAACGTGCATCGAGATAGCGTGTTTCGAACTTATGTATTACACTCATACATATGTTTAAAGCGATCCATTTTTATTGTAAAGATATGTTTAAATTGAATATTGTATTAAATTTCATAACACCAAAAAGTAAAAAAAAAACCTGCGTTCTTTTAATGAGGGTGTTTGTTCTTGAAATCCGAGTTTTCATCACTTTCCTATATTGAATTCTAATCTACATACTCTTGTGCCTACGCAATTTTATAATAACAGCATATTTTTAAATATTTTACTTGTTTGATTCAATATGGGTTATGTGTTCTGTACATTTAGAATAAAGAGGAATATATCTTAGAAAGGAAACTCAAAGTATCGTCACTCAAAGTAACAAATTCATGTAAATATTTTAAAGTAATGAAAAAAAAAATCTGGATTTAGTTGTAAAAATTTAAATTATTCAGCTCGATGTGTTTTAAATAATTAAACTGTTTAAAACCAAATAAACACAAGCACTTACATCGGCAAGTTTGTTTTATTTAAATGTGTACTAAAGGTGTAAATTAAAATAGTATTGAATTCGTGTGTTTCGTCACAGTTTAACAATTATACTTTGTTAAACTGTGGTTTCGTGCATGTTTGCGAGGGCTGGGGAGGCTGTTTAACTACATTCTTATTTAAATATTAACACATAGTCCTGCGAGTAAAAGCAGTCCACCGCTAAAATTATGTAAAATATTTAGTTACTTACATGACATATTTATACATAACTAGTTGTGTCCGCGAACTATGCTTCGCCTTAAAAAATCAAAGAAAAAACTGTAAATCTACTTTCCCGCGGGAACTACTTGTCCGGGATAAAAGTACCCTATATGTTAATCCATGTCTTAGTCCGTCTACATACAAAATTTTATCGAAATCCATTCAGTAGATTTTGCGTGAAAGAGTAACAAACATCCATACATTCATTCTTACAAACTTTCGCGTTTAAAAAATATTAGTAAAGATTATACACGATTACTTTTCAAGCGGAAGTCAATATTTGTGAGCCTGTTCAGACAAGCATACTGAAGGACTTTTACTGTGGGACCAAACTTGAAATCGCGAAAAAATCAGCTGTTCCATACAAATGTTCAACATCCACTGAATCTAAATGTATTGAACAGCTGATATGTTGAATTCGCGACCAGAAAAATTAAAAAATAACATCACTGAGTCAAAATTTAGAATCAAAATTAAAACACTACTTCCTATTACTGCTGTTGCGTAAATGATTTAGTAGATGCATTTTAAAGTATTCCTTAAGGCGCATAGTAAGGTCAATCATAAAAAATCACTGCAGAAAAAACCGGTTCTCTTCATAAATATTGAATAAAAAAATCTTTAAAAAAGATATGTTATTATTCAACGCATTCTTTAGAGGATGGTATTTTTAATTTTTTGATAAATTAATTAAAACTTGGTTAAAATGTGACCCAAACATGCCTCGATTTTAAAACTATAAACCTAATCGCTTCGTAAATATTAGGTTAAATCACATACTTTCGATTTCAATAAATAAAGTGAACAATATTCTAGGGGATGGTCTTTTTAGATTTTTCTTATTTGCCTTTATTAATTTTTTATTGAAATAATTCATCTTACGCGTAAAGGTTTGCTTGAATATTCCCCTCACTCTCACTCACTCACTCCTATGTAATCAGTGCGGGACGATCGACGCAAGGTCATTGGGAGCACTATGCGCCTTAATATAAAACATCACTCCGTGTGGTCTCTTTCAACCTTGTGGTGTTTATTCTGTTTACTCGCCGTAGGGACAGGTCGGTTACTAAGGCGACGTACTCTCGAAAATTGTATGCAGGTACTCTAAGATGTATTAAAGATATTTTATTTGTAAATGACCCACGTAGCGTAGATTTGTCATTTTTTATAATGTTAGGTATGTGGCGTATGACTTTTGCCTGGTAATATTATTTTAATTTTTTCTTTTGTAATAGAGTAAGCTTATCAATTATGGTTTTTCTGTACGATGAGTTACAGCGTCCAGAAAAAACATAAATTGGTTTATGTGATGCTATTTTAGATATATTTATTTGATGCTATTTTATTATATAACCTTTTTGTACCCATATGTGTGTTGTTTGTGTTCTCCTTTTGTATTTTTGTGTACAATAAATGGTGAAATAAATAAATATAAATATTTTTTTATGTTAGTAAATAAAATAAAAAAGATTGGTCCCATAGTAAGAGTTGTTCAGTTCGCTTGTCTGAACCAGCACACAAAATTTGGCTCCTGCCTAAAAAGTAGCCCTGTATACATAGTAGCTTGAAAACTTGCAACAACAAAACTTATTAAGCAATCCTAATAAAAGTGTAGATTTAAACTGACCGCATACATACATATCAAATCTATACAAAATATTTATTGACCGCCGCACACGTTCGTTTTTATCCCGAACGGAACACATTCCGTACGTACGTTTAGAAAGAATGGTAAAAATCCCGAATGAGAAAAAATAAACGTCTGCGCTATGTTCATGAATAATTGAAATTTAATTTGCATAAATATAGTCACAATAAGATGTTGTATATAAAGAAACCATCATATTCTGCTGACTTGGTCAACGTGCAAATATTAACAGAAATCGGCAATACAATATAAATTTAGAGCATACATTATAAAATTGTATGGAATTCCGTGTGTGTATTTCGTGTTTGTAAATCGAATACGGGCATCCGAATGCATCAAATCTATACGAAAAACATTGACCGTTGCACACGTTCGTTTTTCTCCCGAACGGAACACATTCCGTACCTTAGTTTAGATAGAATGGTAGAAATCCCGATTGAGTAAAATTAAGCGAACGTATGCGCTAGGTTCTCGGAATTCAAAAGACATGTTATTAATGTTTTACAAAGTAGACAGGCTTAACGAAAAATTACTTACTGCACTGTAATCTTAGATTATTTTTTTTCCCTTTATTATGTTTATTTCAATGAAAGAGTCAATGTCACTACTCACCATTACCATTTACTTACCATCATTTCAATATATATATATTTGTTTTATATAGATTTTAGTATGTATCTACTTATATAAATGTAAAAGCAGTTTTGTTTATAATAACTTCTATTTTTATATACAACTAGTATCTGCACAAATTTGTTTCGTATATATCGAGTAACACATTATACCAATCCGTGGATAACGGTATGGGCTTCACAATAAATAAGATTATTGTTACTAGTTTCTAGTATCTATTAGTTATACTCTAATTTAATACTGATTGTGACAGCTGTTTGTTATTCCTAATAAATAAATAAAAAAATAATTCAGTGTCTGTAAGCCGTGTTCGGAAATCGAATTCGGAAAACGTATAATATGTGCGGCCAGTCCTATAAAAGAACAACGGAGAAAAAAAATGTCTGAATAGAAAATGAGTTCGTGATCGACATTATTTCATTAGCCTTCACCAAAATAATAACGGGGTATGAAATCGCGTTTCCATTGTTTCTTTGAAACGGTGTAAAAGCGTCGACATTTCGTAAATAAGAAAAAAATATATTTAAACTTGCTTAAATGAGCACAGTTCAAGTTTTTTTTTGTTTATAAAGAAATTGAAATCTCCTGATTCAAACCTTTTTCAGGAGCATCTAAGCATAAGGCATGTAAGATAGTCTTCAATTAACACAAAATATTATAAATATACATATATGGAATAAGTATAGATTTCTTTTATATATTGGCGTAGGACTTACTGTTTAAGACACGGACAACCACATGATCGTTCGTGGTCACCCATCCGGGTCACGACCACGGCGAACGTTACTTCACTTTGATCAACACCGAGCGACGACTGCGCCAACAATCCTTATTAATTCGTTTTACAATAGTTTATTAATAGTATCGATAGCATTAAATGTCGGAGCATTTAAAGTTAACATCTATACTAATATCATAATCGAAAGTAGGTATGTCTGTCTGTTACCTCTTCATAGTTATATCTTAGGATAGTTTAATCATCTTTTAAGGGGGTGAAAAGGGGGTGGAAGTTTGTATGGGGAATCATTAACCGCTGAATTTATTTAGATTAGATGAAATTTGGTGTGGAGATAGTTTGAGTTGTGGGGAATGATGTATGCAGATTGTATTAAAAAATAAGCTACCCAAATTACTAATTCCAAGCGGACGAAGTTGCAAGCGAAAGCTACTTTATTATAAACACTTGCCATATCCTTTATGAGTACGCATCGTCGATCCGAAACTCTTTTCAAATGTGTCATCCGGTGATTTGTTTTTCTTGTGAAATCCACCACACATATACATTAGCGGAGTCTACTAAACAGAAACAACAGTTAAATTCGTAATGAATATACAATTTATTTAATTTGCGAGACAAAATTACGCCATTAACTTAGACATAATTACACATTTTTTTTGCATTTATCTATTTGAGGGCAGAATACGAGGAATTACGTGATATCAGACGATGGTTAGCTCTAATTTTTTTTGGAAATAGGATTTCCAAAAATGAATAAATCGATACAGGAAAAAAATCATCTCGAACAGGAATCAAACCTGCGTCTTCAGCATACCGTGTTGACGCCTTAACCACTGGACCACTGAGCTCTTACGAGCCCGGACGAAATTTCAACGGTGAAGATTTCTTGAATGTTTTGGTGCTATTCCATACATAACCCCAAACTGTATACTCTATGAAGCAATAAAAAAAAATCCAATGAAAAATCTGTGTTTACTATTATAATTACATTTTGCGTAAATTATGGGACATCCTTTATTATCTGTGCCTTCAGAGTCACTTTTTCGTTACTTCCTTACGGCGCAAAGCCATACCTAAAGTTGAATTATTTCTTCTGATCATCTGCTCAAGTTCTGCTTTTGGGACTAGAGTGACAAACATATACGAAACGTACGAAAGGGTTTCATAATTAGTTATTTCAATTGCCTATTCCGTTGAATTACTTTTTCAATGTTTAATCGAAATACTTATCGGAACGTTCCGCGATAAATATACAGCATTGCGGATATTTAATAAATAAGTTTACATAAATACTCAAGCAGCACAACAAATTAGCGATGGTGCAATGTTAAATGGCCATTCGAATGATGAGAACTTTTGTTTTTAATATTTTAAGTGGTGTATCTGGTTACACCCGAGTCGTGGCTATCACGTCCTTAAGCTCTCTGAGGTTAAGTTTGAGTTGAGGTTAAGTAACGGATTGATTGATTCCGCTGATGAAATTAGCATGTCATAACATGCTCTTATCGGCTAAGGATAAATATGACCGAATTATTACTTAAGTGCAAAGTTTCGACTTTAAAAGTAAATTTATCGCTTATTATTTATTGTTGTGTTAAAAATCTTAATAAAAAATACGAATTTTACTGTGTTCTTCAAAGTATGTTATTATTTCAGCAGCTGTACAGTACACACATCGCTGGGTATAGGATTTCTTTAGAAGCTTTCTTTAGAAGGGCGGATTGGATCCGTCTTCCAGCGTGATGGCCCAGTGCTGCGGGAAACCTCGCCCGTTGATTGACGGGATTTATTTTTTTATAAAACTAAGTTGGCAAACAAGCAAACTACCCACCTGATGGTCAGTGGTAACAGTCACCTATAATACATGTGGCTCTTGTGAGATTTGCAGCAAAACTATCACCCCCACAAGAACCACAGTGTACATTGCCAACTTGTGACATAAGATTGTAAAGTCACGGTACCCAGTAATTTCACTGCTACATCTTACCCTTCAAACCGAAACATAGCAATGCAAGCACTGCTACTTTGCGACAGAAAGGGGTTAGACAGAGGGTGCCCAAGCAGACGATCCTGGTATACAGTCTATCCTAAACTATTGAGAAATTGTATTTATCCCTATAGGAAACTGTACCACAGAATAACTAAGAGTTCTAACGTAACTGTACTGAGGCGTCTGCGTGAGTATTACCTATTTTTGCTGTAATGTAAAGCAGCGGTGCTTGCATTGCAGTAAAATCGCTGTGTACTCTAAATAGATACAAACTTCTTAATTAAGTGTTATGTTTTACATTAAAAAGTTCTATTACTATTCCCCATATGATATTATTTTGGCTTATACGTATTCAATCGTGACAGAGCTACACTAGCAAGCCAACGAAATGTAAATATTTACATTCCTGATTAATCCTTTTTATTCTCCTCCTCCTTCTGTCGTTATTCCCAATGTTCATGGTAGTGAACATGACAGGTAAAGTGGAAATGCGGTACGATAATAGTACTATGGCCAAACTCTCATATAAAACAAGTACTAACTATTCTCCACCACTACGAACAAAATAAGAACGAGTCTACATCGAACATGCAGCTTGAGATATTCGGATAGAATTTGCTTTAATTTGGCGAGGAAGGTATAAGTTCCGATAACTACAAATATGTGTGGCACGGCCCCATGCCAAGGTCACTGCTGTTTCAATTCCTCGAATCTGACCCTATTTTCTCAGACAATTTCTAGATATTAAAACTTTTTGGCTGCATGTTTACTTTTAAAAGTATTAGGATCGGAATCACACAAGGGTGTGTAGTAAAAACGTACAAACCGTTTTGTTTCCTCTCACTGGATAACACCAGGCGATTGAAACCAAAGAACACAGAAAGAAGTTTTCTGCGTTAGTGCGCTTTAAACCTTGTATCTGCCACAAGATCAAGGAAACGTATATAAATCTCTCAAAATAAAATTGTTGTTCATAACGCCCTCACCGATCCCACTGACATAATCTAAACACATTTGACATTTTATTAATCGAATCAATTTGCTATCGAATAACTATTCATCACGTGCGTCATGCGCTGGACGAGGTGGACACAACATCGTGATTCTTCGGAAGTTCTAAATCCAGAAGGTCTTCGGATCCGGTTATGTTTCGAAAGGTCCCTATTAGAATATAACATTTTTTATTTCTTAAAATCTGGTTGGTAAGCGTTACATTAGCACATGAAAGGAAGCCGCTAATAACATTCTATAGAAGGCAATGGAAAGGGGATGGTGACGTCAAGGTTACGCATACTCAGTGTGTAGCCACGTTTTTTTTATTGCAACTTAGTTGGCAAACAAGCAAACTGCCCACCTGATGGTTAGTAGTAGCAGTCACCTATAATACATTTGGCTTCTGTGAGATTCGCAGCGAAACTGCAACCCTAAAGCCGGGTCCGCAGCGCCAATTTTTTAACAAAACATGTTAACAAAACATGTTAGCAAAACATGTTAAGAAAAACAGCCAGTCCGCTGCGCCAATTTTCTAACAAAACATGTTAACAAAACATGTGATCAACATGGCGCCTGTTTTTAAAATGTTTTTGTCATTATTTATCAAGAACTAAAAATTTATGATAGGTTCGGTATAATCTATTAATGTAACATCCCCATGGAACTAATAAGTACTACGATGAACATCCCACAGCACAAGTCTCTCTATTATTAGATACGTGTTCCTCTAGTGAGCGCTAACAAAAAATGCTTAGCTTCCCCTCCCCGCAGGCGAACGCGGGGGATGTTATCCATTCGTCGCGGGAAACATGTCATCGTATTTTTCTAACAAAAATGTTAAACCACGCCCCTTATCGGTTAACTAAACAATGTTTTCGTGTTTACAAACACGAAAACATGGCGCAGCGGACCCGGCTTAACAAGAACCACAGTGTACGTTGCCAACTTGCGAGATCAGATGTAAAGTCACGGTACCCAGTAATTTCACAGCCATATCTTCACTGCTTTGTGGCAGATTATTTACCACCAGTAACAAACAACCCTATTACTCGAGCTCGTAGCGAGCGACGCTTCAGAATGACTAATAACATAAAAAATGTCGGCTCTTTTCAAAATCAAAGGGGCAACTTCTGTACGTAGTATTATTATCTATTCTGTGGTACTCGTACTAGGCGACACGACAACCATGTTTGCAAATAAGTAGACACTTGTTTGCTAATTTAGTGGTATAAAAAACGAGTTGCATTGTATTTGACAAATAAATATAGAAAAACCCGTAAGTTTTTGTTAAGTAAGCAATACATTTTTTTTTCATTTATTTTGACATCAAACAGTCATTTACAGTAACAGAATGTAATAAAAACAGTTTTTATATTATACAGACCTTAATAGTGCCTAAACGTAATACATATGAAGTATACATATATAAATAATTATAATGTAAATCAAATAACATTTATTACACAACTTGACCCAAGTGACGTTATGCTGACATGTTAATAATTCTGGAAATGTATGTGTCGCAACCTTATTTAGTAAGACAGTACTGTAAATTATATATAGCACCTTTGGCATTCAATAAACGACTGTCTCCGACGCAACATGTGTTTCACTGAACATCATCTACCATCAACATATTACACATAAAATATATGTTTTATTAGAGCTAACATGAAACGGACGTCACCAAATTATACATTATTATCAATACATAATATTTAACTGTTACTATGGTTACAGCAAGTATATCATCCATAACTGAAGTGACTATATATATATATAAATAATGTATTTAAAGCAATGACGTATCTTTCGCCTTTCATTCCAGCTCTCGAATTCTTATCACTTTCTGTTATATTGGCCAATGAAGCTAGATAAGAAAAGTTAAACTTATCTCAACCTTTTTCATTTTAAATGGAAGCTAATCATGTCTTATCGTATGATCGGCGATCAAGGACTGGTGTGATCGGGACTAATTATGACCATTTATCATGTAACTGGACCTATAGACACTGAACTAGTGGCCTAGTAATTCGTTGAACCCCGGTCACCAGTTCTATTGTGGATTCTGACAGATTTTGGGCAGGTGGGGACATAGAAAACATTTACTCTACGAGGGTGGCGAGTAATTATCTGCAAACTATAACAAATAATATTCTTTGCTATTTGGCTGAACTGAAAAGTTAAAGATTGTTAAGCAAACGCAGCACACATTACCGTAATGCTGTGGCTCCACCTGCGAATGTTAGTCTTAAGAGGCTGAGTAGCGCCAACGACCTTGAGACATGATTTGTATGTACTGGATTACGCGTTATTGAAATTGAGCGAAAAAATTAAAAAAATATATCTTTTTAAAGAAACTTGTATTATGAAACATCAATATTATCAAATAAAGTGTATCCAGTTATTTCCCTGAAAATCATTGAATAAATAACCTTTGTTAAATAACTCGGATTTTCTTCGGTGTCTTTGGCATTTTTTAACGAGAAACTTTGATTAAAATTTGTTGGATACCCTAAAAAATATTTTCAAGAGTAACATAATTTTACGGAACTTACGAGTATATTAATCAGGTTTTGCTAAAACAAGTTTTAAGTTGGGCTCGATGAGCTCAGCTCAGAGTTGTCAGCTTCTTAACGCCTGCGTCTTCTTTAACGCGTTAAAAATTACGCATTACAACAGTGTTTTTATCTGTAGTGTTTGCTACCAAAGCTATTAAAGTACAATGCTACATACCAATGGCTGAGCTCATAACGCGCTGCGCTGTTGGCTATGCTAAAACGGCTGAACGGATTTGGATGAAATTTGGATGTTTTTCCTTAATATTATGTGAGTATTGCTTCTTGTTCTTGTTCTTCTTGACTCGCGCACTGAGGGTTCCGTACAAATTTAAGTATATTTTATATGGTGCTGACTACACACATATTTACGGTTTTCAAATTTTTTCCTTAATATTATGTATTGCTTCTTCTTCTTCTTCTTCTGGGCTTCTTACACAATTTCACGAGTCTCATGGCCATTTTCACCAACCTCTTCTTAGCTTAGGGGACTCTTAAGTGGCATGCTGTCACATTCTTTTCATTAAAGATAAAAAGTGACAGCATGCGTCTTAGGGGCTACCTAAGCTAAGTAATGGTTGGTGAAATCGACCATCAGTCAAAGGGAAGTAGTTTTGATTACCCTCTAGGTTTTGATTTCGCCGTGAAATTGCAAAATATGAAAAAAAAACCGGTCATAGCTTTTTATTGCGTTGACTTACAAGTTTGATTTTTGCGAAGAGACCGGAGTATTAGATATAAATTTCAGTTTGATATTTCTAAGCGTTCCTGCGAAGAATGATCTTGACAAACAGACGGACAGACGGGCAACTAAGTTATTCTATAAGAGTTTCGTGTTTTCCTTTTGAGCTACGGAATCTTTAAAGTAATGCGAATTTCGAAAAATCGTGAGAAGCAACCGTAAATAAATCAACATCCAACTACCCACAAAATTCAATAATCGAATAACAATTAAAACATAAATATCGAATAGATCGGTGTTTAAGCGTATGTAAATACGTAGTCGATAAACGGACGCTGGACGGACAGACCCCCGCGATTTGATAATCGATAATGCGATTATACGCACTCTATCGATTATTCGTATCGACGCATAAGCCTGCTTTCACCGCTTGCGCACGTCAAATCCCAGTGACATTATTAAATTATCTAATCCTCGATTTGTTCGATTCCAAATCCTTTTTGATGCGGACCCATGAATTTGATTACTAGGTGCTTACTTATATGACTTTATGATGTTAAATATAACATTATATTTTCCCAATAATACAGAACGTTAAAAAACTCTTGCAAACCAGTTGCAATTTTTTCACGATTACAAAAAAAAAAATAAAACAAAATTAGTGCAGTATTTTTTGGATTTAAAAAAAAAATAGTACCTATACCGGGTGTAACGAAATACCGCAATAATATTTTAGGTTGTTGATTAACAAAAAAAATGTTTCATGACTATTCTTTGTATTTTTTTTTTATTATATGCCTACTTTCGATGAACTGATTCTACGCTGAACTGTTAAGCGTATTATATCGAAAGTAGGAATATAATAAAAATACAAAGAATAGTCAAAATACATTTTTTTTGTTAATCAACAACCTTAAATATTATTTCGGTATTCCGTTACACCCGGTATAATTAAAATAAATAGGTGACATATCGTTTCTTTATACAAATCATTCTTCTACTTGTCCTGAAGCGTCTCTTAAATTTTCCGGGATGATAAAAAAGTAAAAAATGTATAAAGCATTTAGCTATCGTTTTAATGGTTTTGAACTATCAATAAAGAAAGCAAGACGACGATCACAATGATTCCTAAACTCTGCCGGTGCGTTGCACCAAGTTTTGCGATACGTAAAAAAAGTTCACCTTTAAATCGCCTCCCTGGTCTAGTAGTTTATACAGCCCGGTATTGATTTCGAGGTCCGGAGTTCTCTTTTACTACCGCCACGCCATGGGGGTAGAAGTACTTTGGCTTGGTTCAGTTGGTGGTGGGGCTTCGGAGCCCGTCTGGCTTGCTACCACCGTCTTACTTAATTTCGTCGTCATAATAATTATTTTCGTGTTTTAACAGTAAGAGTTGAGATACCAAGTAGGTATGTACCTCAGTTGTCGAGGAGTTTTTGTGAAGCTCGCTTCCATCTTCGGACTTATCATGACTTACTATCAGGTGAGAGACTTTCCTACCACTTGTACCCTGTCGTTTGCAAAAAATACCAGTTCCAAATATGCGATTTCCTTGATTGAACCGTATAAAACCGCAATGCACGCCTTGCAAAGTTGCAACAAACAAACCAATATTGCTTAGAGTGGTGATGGTTAATTAACAAGAAGACGTAAATTTACTTTCAATCAATAAAACAAATCTTATAAATGAAGATTATGATTTAGGTTCACTTGCAGCAACTTTTGCTAAATCTCGATTTAACTAAAACTCGATTTAACCCATACAAAAATGTAAAAATGTTAAATCTAGATTGAAAAATTAAATCTAGTTTTAGTTAAATCGAGATTTAGCAAAAATTCCTGCAAGTGGACCTTAATCAAATTACTCGGCTATTGTTGTAAGTACTGTAATATATGTTTAAATATCACCTACCTACATATGTATTTTTATATTATTAAAAATCCATATTATGTAATCTTTAACTTTATATTGAGTTTTATAACAAGAATCGGTCTGTGTTGAAAGTTTGTATGGATGAAAACCATCCATACAAACTTTCAACACACCATTTGATATATTATTTTAACATTATTTATATAGGTTAAATAGGGATTGCCTGATCCCGAACGAAACCTTCAGTGGGGGGGTGGGGGGTGAGGTTGCGGTGAGAGGTTTAAAAAAGGGTGGTCAAGAGTAAAATATACGACAAAGTTAAATATATGAACTTAAACATTTTCATACAAAATGTAAGTGGCTGACAAAATTGACATTCAGTTTATAACATTGTTTAATTGTCAAAAGAAATTCTCAAAAATTTTCTTAAAGTATGTAGACATACGTGCGAGGCCGGGGCAGGCAGATAGTATCTAGAATAATTAAATATTTTAATTTTATACAAAAATCCAATTACATATAAGTTAAGTATTTTAGTAGGTACGTTTCCGATTGCACCTGATTGATTTGACGTTTAGCTCCATTCCAAATAAGTGAAATCCTATCTCCACTCTACCTACAGTAAGTAAACAAATCCATTGAAACTGGTGGTAGTAGCCAGTAGTACAAACATACTCAAACTGCGGCCCGCCAAGCATTTGAAAGTGGCCCACCCGTTGTAGCTTCAAATTCTATTAACGAAAGTCAATAACCTATTTTAAATTCCGCGGGATTATTAAGCGCAGCGCAGGGCACTGATTGCACACGTTGCGCATGTAAATGAAAAATTATACAACTTTAGAAGTTACTTTTAAAAAGAAAAGAAGTACGCCGAATATTGGATAATAGTGCCTGATTAATATGACTATTAAAAAATGCACCTAATTTTTGCTTACGTTTATTGCATCGACATTTCTTTGTGAGTCATCTTATTCAAAAATGAAATATGCAAAGAACATATGTATACGGAAACCGGCTTACAGATTCTCATCTCGATAACGTCACGGTCGTGCGGTAATTACAAGCCAGATCTAGATGAAATTGTTAAAAAATGTTCCCAATATCTTAATTCTCACTAAGATTTAAATAAACAATTAAATGCAATAGGTTTTTTTCATTAATGCCTAAAAAACAGGTTGATTTGAAAGTGGCCTAAGAAAAAAAAGTTTGAGTATAGCTGCAGTAGTAGGTACAGTAAAATCATAAAAATATAGGTAATCCATCTCTTCTATACGATAATAAATTCAGATATCATTTCTAATCCCTATTATTATTGTATATTGTGTGTTATGTTAACCTAACTGTTTATATTGTTTTGTTTAGTCAAATTTAATTAGGCCTATAACGGCCGTTCAAAAATTGCCATAGCGGACGGTATTTCACGTCCACAAGGCGGGGTATTGGTAAAGTTTTCAACTAGCAATAATCGCACCTCGGATTAACCTCATTGGTTACGATATTGCCTCTGCGCAAAGTTAACTTCCTCAACACTTCCACGGGTATATATAGTAACAGAACACACTAAACGTAACCGCGATGTAGGATTCAGATAGCGCCATCTATCGATACACGCAGCAACTAAGCAAACGCTCTTGGGTTTAGAAACGGGCCTGCTTTTTTTGAGAATGAACTTCAATGAAGAATGTTCTTTTGTTGTACTCTTTAGTTCAATTACATAATTGTGATAATATGACAATATAATGTAAACAATATAAACGATAGTAGTGTGTACAGCAGGTATTTTGTTGACAAAAAGAAAAAAATAAAATAAATGGTACCTATGACAAATAAATGTGTTTGAGATTTACAATCTCATAACATACTTAGATACTGATGAGTATAAACGTTTTTAAAATTTTAAGATAAAAGTACGTAAGTAAATAAATATTTCATTACTCATACTCTGAAAGTAGGTCTGAAGTTGCCTGCGGAGCGGGTTGAAAGTAGTACTTTTCAGCCCTAGGGAGAATCACTTTCAACTGACAGCTGCTGTCAAATTTAAAAGAGAAACAAGTTCTATTTTCACATTTTTATTGAACCATGTTCCGGCTTTCTATACAACCACTCAATTACAGCACGGTGTAAGCGTAAAATTGAAATAACATAATGTTAAGTATTTAAAGAATATATTTTTTAAATGACTTTATTATAATAAAATTTACTTTTAACTATTATTTTAAAATAACATAGATTTGCGGAAAATTTTAACCATTTCTTCAATGACGAAAATGAAAAAAAAATAATGGCTGAATAGCTGGCCGGCCACAGTAAAAAACACAAAATAAGTGGGATAGCAGCAATCCGATCTTCATTTGTTTTTTCGAGTTTTTATTGTTTATTCCTCCGTAGAGATTTCACACATAAGAGAAGAGGCAAAAGCAGAAGTTGTTGATTTAATAAAATTAATTTCACTCATAATATGTTCTTTTGCTGATTCATGTTTTTATTTTTACTTTCCTTGTATTCGTAATGAAAAGCACAGTGTTTACCTCGGGTTAAAGACTTATTTAGTCCCTCGAACTATAGGCGCCCTCTCTACGCTCGGGCGCCAAACCCCGTCTCGGGACTAAATAAGTTACTTTCACCCCTAGGGTAACAATGTACTATTAAGGATCAAAACAAAATTTATAATTATAGATACCTGAAAATAAATTCATAAATGCATAACAAACTAAAGAAATAAGATTACAGCAATAACTACAAAAAATCACATCCATATAATTGTAATATCACCCATATACTTATACATCATTTATCCAACACATCATACGACGAAATCTCCGCAGTAAGGAATTAATTACTTAATATTTACAAGATAACATGCAATTAAAAATAAGAATGATAACTTTTGAAGATAATATATGAGGTATTAATACGAAAACAAACAAGATAAATGGGGTATTCTGTTAAAATAAACTGTTTAAGAGTTTACAAGTATGATTACACCTTATTAGCTACTATAAGCTACTATATATTAGCTACTATAATTACAATCGAAAATAGTTATTTTATTACAATTAGAGCCAACAGAGTATATACGTTTGAAACTACAATAAACTTGAAAATATCTAACTCAAAGATGAAGTACCTAGTTGCCAGTACAGTTTTAAAAACCTTCCGCAATATTTGTATGTAGTTGTAACATCACTTGGATTTAAAAGTGCCCATTTTGGCGTCTGTAGAGAAAGTTAGTCTTTGGGTTATTTTGAATTTTTACAGAACCATTCAAAATTGCGAAAATAATTACCAGCATCAAAACGCTTGTCGCCAACCAAACTTGTCGGACTGGCAGTGACAGCTTTTTCACAAGGGTTGAGTTCGTCAATGACGCAGCAGCGTCACGCGCACTCATTGTGATATTTTTGTCGGGTCGTGAGCCCCGCCTTCCGTGTCGAGGGTCGGCTGGACGCTTCTCCATTGTTTGCGATACACATTTTTATAGCATCATTTAAAATTGCGTAAATAATTACTATTTTCATAAGGGGTATTGCCGCACGGATAATATTACTTATAAATAAATTATCTAATATTAGTGAATATTAGATTTCATGCAATGAATCACTGAATCAACCCATTACTATGTTGGGTAAGAATATAAAAGGCTTTTAGCTGAAGACTATAGGTGTAAAATCCTTTTTAATACAGTTGCTCAAAAAGTGGTATATTGCAGGGCTGTTTAGCGTGCGGGAAGGTCACCATTACGCACGAGTGCTTTTTCTTTACCAAATGTCAAATGTCTAAAATCTGACACACATTTTGCTTTTTTGCAAGCTAAGTTAAGATTGCGCTAAATAATCTGACTGGTCTACCAGATTTTGTATTGTAAAAGCATGCCTAAAAGCAAAAAGCACGGCCGAACCTTGCTTTTAAAAACACGGCAAGCAAAGCATAGCACGCATTTGCTTTGTATCTGCTGTGTACGTACGACGACACATTTGGCGCCATTTTTTCTAAAATTTATAAGAAATAAATTACACAATGGTTGTATTTATTTTTTCTTTTTTTCGCAACTGTATTAAAAAAGTTGTTTAATACACGTGCGGGACTGTTATTTCATGCGGGACTGTCGTAACGACAGGCTTCCCGCACTTGTAGCGAAAATAACTATTACAATGTCAGACATTCAGACCAATGTCTGACTGAGGTGGCTCTATTGAAATTTTAGCAACTCGCGTGATACCGTTCCAGATAGGTGACGGACTAAAGTTTCTTGGAAATTATAGAAAAGCTGATAGCGGGGCTAAGTTTTCGTCGCAAAATTTGTGAATGTGTCATAATAAGACTGATATTTCAATTTAAGTACCTATATTAATAATTTGAATAATCCGTATCTAAAGAATGCGCAAGTTAAAAAATTACCAATATTCTTATTTACCAATATAATACACAATAGAAAGTTTTTATGCAAAAATTGCGAGCTTACCCAATGTACTCGTATTAAGGAGTACATAAGACAATACAGTAAAGTCAAACTAATATCGAAAGAAATGAGAAAATACATATTCTATGTTTAATGCTAGCAAGTTTCATTCAATAAATGTAACATTTTGTTATTTTTAGAAATACTAAATGCATTGATTGATTATATTATTCAAGTTACTTTCCAGAGCTGGGAATCGAGCCCGCAAAATGCAAAAACATATTTAGTATGTATATTTTTATTTGCAGAAACATTTCTGCATAATTTTGTACGTAAACATAATTGAAATCCTTAGACATTGGAGAGATATATTTTTACATCATGTAATTCTAATTTGAATTCTGAATAATTCTCGGCGGCATTTTCTGAATCGTGTCGATTCTATTGGACAACAGCCAGGTCGGCAGCCGCGTCGTGACTCCACGGTCCACCGGCCACAGCCTCTCGCCTTTTCCCTCTGAACTTCTCAACCAGCCCACTACTGTTACCCCACAAAAACACCTCCAAATAGCCTCCCAACTCACCGTGAAACGGGCTACTTGTTTCCATGACCGTACAATCACGACCTCGTCGCATCACACCGGCAATAATATTGTTCCTTTTAGATATCCCATTATAAGAGTTTGTATTGTTTAGTTTCTTTTTTGCTATCGCCACAGAAGTTTTTATTGGATAAGAATGATGCGCTCTCACAATTATATTTTTGAAAATTGATTTCTATTTTTGGAGCGTAGCCGAACTGCAATGGACATCTCGGTAATTTCGCACGATGGGAAAATATAGGATAATATTACCTTATAATGTTTTTATTTTGAAAATGGCGAAATGTTAGATTTAGGTACATCTGTGTGTATAGCGTAAGGAAGGACGCAACACGTTAATTAGTGAAATTCCGCAATATGTTACTGGAATAACTCGCTTCACTATACATATTAGGTTCGTCGGTAATAAATAAAAAAATATATACCAAAGCATTATGAATCGGTATTGTAAAAGATTTATGTATATACTGGGTAACCTCCTTACTGACTCGTTTTCTTTGCGGTCAGTATTTTAATATATCTATTGTATTATATGTATACGGTATATAGGTCCTTATATATGAAATTAGCGGTATTGTAAAAGATTTATGTATATACTGGGTAACCTCCTTACTGACTCGTTTTCTTTGCGGTCAGTATTTTAATATATCTATTGTATTATATGTATACGGTATATAGGTCCTTATATATGAAATTAGCGTTTTGTCAAACTTTGATATTTGGCGTTTGATAAGGAATTCCAAACTCAAATTTATTTCAAATTCAGGCTCGTGTATGGACTTGTTTGTTGTTGTGTATGGACGTGTTGGATTATTTCGAATTTAGTGATTCACTTGTTTTCGCACTTTTCGTTTAAGCTTTGACATTGTTCTGTCACAAAAAAGAAAACTCAAAAATATCGCGTTATTTACGGAATGAGTTCCATCGCGGCAGCAGCGCTGGAGAAACAGCTCGCAGCGATTAACGTGAAACCACTGTAAAAGAAAACAGTAAAACACAATACGTTTTTGTTTTTGCAGATTTTGATGTACAGAACAAACCCCATGGACGGACGGAGACTTTTAGTTGATAATGAAGAATTAAAGGTGATCGTGGAAGCGGATCCAACGTTAACCACGTCAGAGCTAGCGGGAGGCTTCGGTGTGAGTGATAAAACAACTTTAAATCGCTTGAAATAAATTGGAAAAGGCTTGTGTTTAAACGCCTACCAAAAATGTACCTATTTTACGACCAATAAAATTCGAAACGCTTACCAAAATGGATAAATGGTCACCAAATTGTGTTTCCTGAAATATTATAAAATAGATCCAATTTTTCTTTTTATTGAATGCTATAAAAATATATGAACGCCTTTAAAATTCATTTAAGACCAAATATAATACATTGTCGCTAAATAGAGATTACCAATATTTTATGTCACGAGTTTTAATTTGGTCATTTTTCTGAGCTAAAAAAATTAAATACTTACCAAATATTATATTGTCGCTCCCAAACACATGTTACTTGTTTATTGTTATATGAAATTGATTAAAATATGATAACAGCAATTGTGAAATAAAAAATCAAAAGTAAAATGAAAATATGTTTTATTTCCTAATGAGGCGTAATTGATGTTGAAAAATTGAAGTTATAAGTATACGAATGTACCTATATTCGTAGGTACATACTTATAACATCAATTTTCACTTAAGGCTTCCCAGGAAATGTACTCGTGCACGGCGACTACTTTATTGCAAGGTAATATAATTGATAATTGTATAGCTTCTAAAGTCGCTTACGCGCTGTGACCGAACTCAGATGCTACTTTTACGCGTTTTAATCGTTTTTTGGAAAACTGGAATACAAAATAAAAAATGTATTTTTGCGATTTTCTAGCCGTTAAAAATGCACTTCTATTTGTAAAACTTTTCTGTCATTTATTATTTTATTTTCTAGTTCACAACTGTTTTAAATTATTAAACAGAGTGATCTTTGGATTTTTTTCTATCGAGTGAAACATTATTTATCGTGATTTTGTCTTTAATGTTTAGATAACATGTTCATTAATATCATATATATTACGAATTTAAGAACTGTACTTATGTTTTATATTTGTGGCGGTACAGTAAATCGAAATTGTTCCGAAAACGGGAAAGTAGCGCCTTAAGGAATAAATGGAAGCTATTGTAATTTTAACCTTACATTAAAGTAATCTGGGTTCAATTTATTAATTTTGAATGTCAGTGAAACAAATTTGAAGAAAGGTTGTTGGTAGTAATCTTAATCCTTTTGTAAGACATTTTTTGGTGACCATTTATCCATTTTGGGAAGCAAGAAGAATATTTGTACAAAACGTGCTAAATTATTCTGTTGTTTGTTTATTTATTTTGGACCATAATATCATATATTTTAGGACTCTTTTTATAAAGTCATTATATTTTTTTTGGAGTTATTTATTTTATTTGGTACTGTAAGCTCCTTATCAAGCTATACTGATTGACCTTTGGACCGTTCTTATGCCGCTCGTAATAGTGGCGGTTTTCGTAGTGTAAATGTATAGCTTGAATGGGAGCTTACTGTACTTAGGCTTAGGGTCTTAAAATATTTCTGGTGACCGTTTAAATTATACCCATTGGAAAAATGAAAAAGCTCGAGAATTGGGCGATGATACACTAAGTCACCAACAAACACACATAGAGTGCGGCGTTACATGACACAACCGTCACAATAACGAGGGAATATAGTCGGAAATGCTCATCACAATCGTTGAGTTCAGGAGAATCAGCCAAATCCTGTCTGAAGCGAAAGTAGACCCAGAAAAAGGTATTTGGTGTTCCAGTGCTAGTATAATACACTACAGCTTCCTAAGATCTGTTTTTTTCGAAGAATTTAGATTTATATGTAGATAAATAAGCTACATAAAAATTAAATAGTTTTACGAAATGAAAAAGAGAACGATCGAAAACTGAGGACTATAAGTACTTAACAAAAATTGAGAGCATTAATGAAAACATTGCAAAATGTTTTAGGATCATTCGATGAAATTGTAATGCTATCGATGACGAAACAAAGCAGCGACATTTGACCGTGGCGCGCGCAATCAGTCAGATTAATCGATACAGATCATCATCCATCGACGCAATCGATACGAAATCTCCAATTAATCTGGCCGGCTGGGGCCACCCCGAGACAATGGCGACCAAATGAGCTGTTAGGTAATGCCGCAACTTATGGTCTTTTGTTTCAAGGTAATTAATTTTCGTGGTGATCCAGTGCATAATGAGGGCCAAAGCCGCGTCTAATGATTTATGAATGTTGCCATATCATTAAAGATTATCAAAACTTATACACGGGCAATAATTAGGGTTCCGTGTCTCAAAAGGAAAATATGTTAGCCTAATAGGATCACTTCGTTATCCGTCTGTCTGTCTGTGAAGACCCCTTTTCTCGGGAACGCGTAATAATAACGGGAAGAAATCAAACTGAAATCTATATTAAATACTCGGATCTACGGTCTCTTTCAGCTGTGAAAAAAATCGGGTGCTTACTCTCTATAACACCGTTTTGTCACCCCAGTGTGACACAGAAGAATATTATTCCTCATAATCACACCAGTGTGTAACACAGAAAAATGTTCTTCTTCACAGTCACACTAGTGTGATACTCAAGAATATTATTATTCCTCACAGTCACACTATCATATATTGACGGCAAGGACATTTACCTGTAACTCTACGTGATCAAAAGGTATGAGCGTTTATGTCGCATATTTTCGCAAATTTTAAGATTAAACATAAGGGAATCAAAACCTATAGAGTATTTCTCGTTGCCCAAGAGAAGATCATGTTAATTTGTCAAGAAGCAAGGTCTTATAGAACAAAAAAATCTGAAACCGTAAATATACAAGGTTATTTTGTAGTTACAAAAAAAAAATTGTGTGCTTGTTCAAACAAGCAAACTGAACAACTTTCACTATGGGACCAACTTTGAAATCGCAAAAACAAATCAGCTGTTCCATACATCTAGGTTCAGTGAATGTTGAACATTTGTATTGTCCCATAGTGAAAGTTGTTCAGTTTGCTTGTCTGAACAAGCACACAAAATTTTTCAGTAACTGAAAAATAAACTTGAATACTCAGTTGTTGAGGAGTCCAGGTGAAGTTCGCTTTCATCTTCGACCTTATCTTCACTTACCATCAGATGAGATGAAGGCCAAGAGCTTACCTATTTCATGTTGCGTAAGAAAAATATTGGGGTTGCCGAAAGTACAAAATAAAGTCAGGTATGTGTATTATATAAAAAAGTATCCATTAATTAAACTAAATTTGAACGACTGTATAGCTATCGAAAATGTCTTTTTTTAAAACCAATTAAGTAAATGTCTTTAATATTACTAAATTACGATCACTTAATCTTATGTCAGTCAACGGTTTTATTGAATAGAAAGATAATCATAATGCAGATAATATATATCCCACTATAAAGCTGAAACATAATTAGATAGTCAGCACTCCACTCTTCTCATCAATCTGATCGGATGCAAAAATAAAATTATATTTTATTAATTATGGACCAATAACAACAACAAACAGGGCAAGCTAAATAAAGGCATTAATAAAGCAGAAATAACATTAGGTGCTATTTAGAGACTGAGCGCTGGAAATGTGATTTTACCGTCGTATGCTCGGAATAAGCTAGGTCCAAAGAGTCACGAATCACGAGGTACTCCAGCGTGTCAAGAAGTCCATGAAGTCATTAAGACCATCAGAGAAGAAAGGTATCTGGGCCATGCTGTAAGGCATGAACGTTCGTCTCCAAATTATGATCACGAGAAATATATAGCACGTGAGAAGAAGGAAAAAGTCGTGGCTCCGAAACATCCGAGAGTGGATCGGCATCCCCAACGTGGAAGAGTTGTTTCGAGTGGTTACATACAAGCGGAAGTAGACGGCCAACGTCGAGTTGTGGAGAGACATCAGAAGAAAAAGTTGAACAAGGAAATGACTGATATAGATTCGGAAATGCCGACCATCTTGTGTGCTCCATACTACCTACTAGAACTGAATTGCGTACATCCCATTCGTTGCGAGACATAAGCCACTGCGCTGATCGTGGGTATCGTGGGTATCGTGTGATATTTGAACGTATCAATAATTACCGTGCTTAACCGGATGATCTAGAAGCATTGGATGTTACCAAACCTGATTCTAGGAAAAGTGAAATTGTCGTCAACAAAGCGCATTATGCAACTCTCTGCGCACGCGTCTGACCTGTCAATGTGCACATTTCAATTACAGATACCAGCTTTATCCGTCAGATAACGCTATCAGTGACAACACATAAGATCAAGGCACAGGATTCCAGCGGAAATATATTCTTTGAATAAAATCTATGACATGCATTTAATTATGTTACTTTCGCATGCGTCTCATAAATATATTAGGCTGTTATTTTATTTAACCCAAAATTAGTACGTTATGCATTTCAAGACTCGGTAAGAGAGCTGAACAATATTTAATGGAAACATTCTAAGAATACTGGGTAATTATTCGATACAGCATATCAATAGCATGTCTAAATATTATTTTACAGATAATAATAATAATAATCAAAGTATCAATGACATGTCAAAAGAAAAAATGACAGTCATAGTATGAGTCAAATTATAACAGGTCGATAGTCAAATGTTTTAAAAGAGAGTGAAAGACTTATCAAGTTATAGCATGAGGGAGTGTTTTTATTTAATATGTAGATTTTAATATGGTAGATGCGTGGATTTAACTTATCGTTATAAAACTGATATATCTTATACAATAGTACTAGCCAAAAAGATGAATGTTAAATAATGTATATTCCTGCTCATTTCATATACCTTTACTCCAGCTGTGAAAAGAGTCCTGGCATTTTGAAATACTCTTTATATCTTAATTCCATATCACGGGCGTTTATTGAGCAGCTGTGAATCGACAATTTTGTTAGATCTCTGGGCTCCTGTAGCTTACGGCAAACCTTAAGCCATAGACAATAGGTTCGGAGCGGTTACTAGATCGGGGTCAGGGCGGGTCACGAACTGACGTCCCGCTTTTGGGGTCACAAGCTACCTACACCGCTGTGCTGGGTCCAAGTGATGCTGGCGCGGGCGCCCTTTGTGAGCTGGTATTCGAACCTATACTTCTTTTTCTATCTAAGTATCTTCCATTTATAATTTCCTAGTTCTATGCTTAAGAATATAGGAAATGTATACGACATGCGTCTATTGTGATTGACTGTGCCAATACATGTTCTATGTAGGCTGTGAATGAACTTTTCTATTGAGACTGCCAATCTCAACAGAGACAAGACATCAGCGCGGGAGATATTATAAGTAGTACTGGTATTACCTTCGCAAACACAAATGCGGCCTCTGTTCCTTTAGTTTCGTGGTTCGACAAAACTTTTAATCGACATAACTAGAACAAGATCAGATGCAGGTCTTACTTTTTAACATGCCTGCCGAAGTACGGAGGAGCTCGAGATGTTTCAGATTTCTGGTCACTAAACGTTACTGAGCTCCTGAGATGAAGTCCTGAAGTAACTCATATTGGAACCAACATAACAATAACACAATATAATGAAACAGCAGATATTCCTAGAAGACCCATCTAACACGGATTATTGTCATAAAGATTTACGTTGTGTTCTCTAATTAGTTCTACCAAGAAAACAAAAAAGGCGTATTTTACATGGTTATACTACAAACACGTAGGTTTTCTACATATAAAGTACCTTTAAATCACAATCTACAATTTCTTGTCACTTTTTTAGGGTTTCGTAGCCAAATGGCAAAAAACGGAACCCTTATAGATTCGCCATGTCTGTCTGTCTGTCCGTCCGTATGTCACAGCCACTTTTCTCAGAAACTATAAGAACTACACTGTTGAAACTTGGTAAGTAGATGTATCTGTGAACCGCATTAAGATTTTCACACAAAAATAGAAAAAAAGCAATAAAATTTGGGGGTTCTCCATACATAGAACTGAAACACAAAAATTTATTTTTCATGAAACCCATACGTGTGGAGTATCTGTGGATAGGTCTTCAAAATTTATATTGAGGTTTCTAATATCATTTTTTTCTAAACGGAATAGTTTGCGCAAGAGACACTTCCAAAGTGGTAAAATGTGTGTCCCCCCCGTAACTTCTAAAATAAGCGAATGACAAACTAAAAAAAAAATATGATGTACATTACCATGTAAACTTCCACCTAAAATTGGTTTGAACGAAATCTAGTAAGTAGTTTTTTTAATACGTCATAAATCGTACGGAACCCTTCATGGGCGAATCCGACTCCCATTGGCCGGTTTTTTACAAAGTATTTGAACAACTCTCCCCCTCCCCCAAACGTGTGGCTTACTAAATAACTTCTTTATTTCTTTATTCATAGTAAGTAGTCCCTATTTAGCAATTCAACATATTTTAAACCATTTATAACTTCACCGCTTCCTCTGGAATCTCGGTTCGTGTTTCAAAGTTCCTGCCTACCTATGCGGTCCGGACTATTGTCTCGCAAACGAACGGACGATCAATCACAATTACGGATGTGGTGCTTAATCATATTTATTCAATTAATAAACTCTAATTGGATCAAGGTGAAGTATTGTCCGTTTGCTCTGTATCTGTAACGCAGTGGAATGTGGATTGTAATAATGAATATAAGGGTCATGTTGTGCTTTCGAAAGGGCATAAGGCATATAAAGTACGGTTTGAATTCAGAAGGTTTTTTAAAATTAATATTTACTTTTCCGTTTGTTCTAATACATCACATAAAGATGACTTTCAGCTAGCCGCTTCCAATAATAATGCAACAATTAAGGAAATTAACATAAACTCAAAAATCTTATAAGTACTATAAAATTTATTACGACTTCTACAAACGTTTGTACTTAAGTAGATACATTTGTTGCTGACAATAAATAAAATAAACAATATTACAAAGACACATTACGAACGCAACACATAACCCTATGCAGATATTATTGTCCAACAAGTACAACTGCAAAGTTATTGAATATAACTTATAACTTTGCTTGATCAAATGTTATCGTTAACTGATTTTGCGAATAGATAAACAAAATGTCAGGAAGGCAATTTTCATACGATTTGTTGTCACTATAATCATTCGTAAACACACTAACTGTAAATGCGGACACGATAAAGAGATTAAGAATAAATGCTAGATTTTTTTCATTTGCATCATTGTGGCATTTATAATTATAGTCAAACGCACCGAGAAGTATGCACGTATTACCTATTGATAAGGTAAACTGCATATAAATCCATACGTTTTAACGAGGGAATGTAATATTAAGAGAAACGATAGGATGAAATGTAACTTATAGTAACCACTTTTGGTGAGGTGTTGTTTTCTAGTCAAAGTCTGTCTGTCCAATCTATATAAATTGAAATAAGGAGCCAATTTTGAAATATGATATTTAGAAATCAACAAAACTGACTGTCTTTATGATACAATATATTCAGTCGTGATCTTTTTATCATTAAATTATTACAATACACTGAGTCAGTAGTTAGTAGTTAGCTAGATTTATGTGGTCTAGAGAATTTTTCATAATGATATTATATTAATAGTCAATTTTTGCCAGCGAATCATCATCATCAGAATAAAAATAATTCAATTAACAAAAGCAAAGATAGTTTCTTTTTACATTAATCGGCTGTGTATTATATAAATTTGATTCCTTAATTTGATTTTTCCCATTACAATATAAAGTCAGTCCTATTTGCTCCGTTTGCTAATGCATTTACTAGAATAGAATAACTGTAGTGTCCTTCTATCGCTATTGTCACCGCGACTTAGCCGGCGCATAAATGTTACGGCTAAGGCGACAATTCCCGGCGTTAAATATTCACATGTTAAGCCAGCCACGGCACAATGTGTATTGCTCATAAATCGCAGCGTCTCCACTCTAGTGTGAGCGAGTGACAGCTTACAAAACGCAACAGAATGTCGCGCGAAATAAATCGAGCTTGAAAATAAAGCATCGCCGTGTCCCCGTTTCGTTCGCGTCGCGGCGCGGGCGCAGCCGATCTTGATAGCATCCGTGGGAACAGTCCCCGTGGACTAATTTATTGCCTAGCACTGGACTGCATACGACTGACGACTCTATCCGACTAGGTGACGCGCTATCGTAAATTCAAGCAAATGGGAATCGCAAAAAGTCGTAGACTTTAGTTGTCATCGCCCGAGGAATTGTTCCGGCTCCATTTCAAGAATTATTTCAAATGGGCTGAATGAACTACATCTTACTTATTTCCTCAGTTTCTCGACGCAATTTTAAATCTTAGAAACCTAAGAAATTATTTAGTTTATTAAATTTTAACGGAGAAAATATAAAAATTGCTTAACATTATTGCTTTTCTCTAGAAGGAAGTCAGAAAATCATTTTATAATTATTAATAATACTATTAAACTTGATGCCAGCATTTTACCCCTAACAGGAAAACGTCTATCTCCGTCATTAATAAATTATAGAATTCGTAGAAGAATATTGCTCGTCTACCGGGAGGTACTAGGTAATATTGGAAAAAGACAAAGTTAGATAAATTATCTCCAAGCTCAGTATAGTGAAGGTGAATTGTTTTTCAATTTTAAAACAAGTAAAGTCGCAAGCACAGCTAGTGGTTTCACAGTTAGTAGACTATCTGTGATACATATATATCTGTATACCTTGCACATACACATCAGAAGTCGTGCAGTCAAAGTTATTTACATAGATACTTTCATGATACCGCTTATTAATGCAACTGAACGTGTCATATTAAACAGCTCAAACTCAGTCGAAATAAACGCTAAATCTGGGATGGAGATGCGTTGCAAAATATAGCGCATCGGTATATTTTTTTTTTTTTTTTTTTTTTTTTTTTTTATGGATGGCCCGGCAAATGACCTCCTCCCGCCTGATGTTAAGCGGTGAAAGAGGCCCAAATGAGTTGACAGATAGAGTAGGGACGACATCCACTCTCCTACCTGCCCGCCCCTTGCCGGCCCAAAAGATGCTTTTTCACGCCTCTTTTGAAGGAACCCATGTTGTAGGATGGAGGAAACACGTGCGCAGGTAGAGAATTCCAAGTGTGGGATGAACGACAGAAGAAGGAATCTTGGAATTTCTTGGTACGGTGTGAAAAGGAGGACACAGTGTACGGATGACTCCGAAGGCCCTTACGCGTGTTTCTGTTAAGGAATGGAGAAGGAGGGATAAGGTTAAAGAGCTCCTCAGAGCATTCCCCATGGAACATTCGGTAAAAGGCGCTAAGAGAGGCGATGTCACGACGAAGTTGTAGAGGCTCGAGGGTGTTAGTTGCCTCTACATCGCCAATTATGCGAATAGCGCGACGCTGCAATCTGTCCAGAGCATCGAGGAGGTACTGAGCGGAGCCGTCCCAAAGGTGCGAGCAATATTCCACGCAAGACCTAACCTGAGTTTTATACAACAAGCATAGTTGGTCCGGCGCAAAATACCTACGCACCTTGTTCAGGACACCGAGTTTCCGTGAGGCAGTAGTTATGACGGATTCGATGTAGTCTCTGGGGTTCAGATCGCAGCGAATGTTCATTCCGAGCAAGGTGATGTTGCTCTGTGTGTGAAGGGTTGTGCCCTGAAGAGAAGGAAGGGGGAGGAAAGGTGACCTTTTCGCCGAGAACACGCACACCTGTGTTTTCTTAGCATTGAACTCAACAAGATTGTTGGAGCCCCATTCGGAGACGAGGTCCAGCGTCCTGTTGAGCTCAATGATAAGATTCTGCCTTTCCCTACCAATATCACCACGAGCAGCCCCCGAGGCTCCGTGATATCCCCCATGCACTGTACTGTCGTCTGCATAGCAATGTATAGCTCCCAAGGAAAGCATATCATTGATATGCAGAAGAAACAATGTGGGGGATAGAACGGAGCCTTGCGGAACACCAGCGTTCACTGCCACGAACCGCGAAGCGCAGCCGTCAACGACAACGCGAATTCTACGCTCGTGGAGGAAGCTGGCAATCCACGTACAGAACTGCGCGGGTAATCCGTATGCCGGAAGCTTGGAAAGAAGAGCCTTGTGCCAGACTCTATCAAAAGCTTTGGCGATGTCGAGACTAATAGCCACCGATTCGCCGCGCTTATCGATAGATTCACCCCATTTGTGCAAAAGGAACGCTAGAAGGTCACCTGTTGACCGTTTAGGACGAAACCCATACTGTCGGTCATTAAGTAACGAGTGACCTTCCAGGTAACGGATCAGCTGTGTATTAAGGATCCTCTCCATGATTTTACACAAAATGGAAGTGACGGCTATAGGACGATAGTTAGCCGGATCAGAACGATCTCCCTTTTTGGGAACCGGCTGGACATTGGCCTCTTTCCAAGATTTCGGCACACAACCAGCAGAGAACGACAGACGGTATAGACGCGTAAGGACCGGAGTCAACTCCGCTGCACACTTCTTAAGAACAATCGCAGGAATGCCGTCTGGGCCACTTGCTTTTCGAGTATCGATCGACTGGAGCTCCGCCCGCACATCACGCTGTCTGATACGAATATCGGGCATGGTGCTGCCACAATGGGACAGTTTCGGAGGTTGTGTACCACAGTCATCGACACGGGAATGAGCCGCAAAGAGTTTTGCCAGGAGGTCGGCTTTCTCCTGCGGCTGATGAGCAAGTGAGCCATCGGCAAGTCTCAGCGGTGGCAGCGAGGGTTGGCAGAAGTTTGATTGCACAGCTTTGGCCAGGCGCCAAAAAGAACGGCTACCCGTAGGGTGCGATAGCAGTTCCTGGCCCACTTGTGCAATGCGCTGAGCATCCGCTCTAATGTAAGCCCTCTTACATAACTTGGTGGCATTATTGTAGGCTGTTTTCAGTAGGCTTGTATTGGGATCCTTAGATGCTCGGCCTCTGATCCAAGCGCGGTAAGCCAGCTGTTTGTTTTCAACAGCAGAGGCGCACTCGCGATTGAACCAGAGGTTACGTCTGCCTCTACTGACGAGATTGGAATGCGGAATATAATATTCCATTCCTAGTATGATCTCGTCAGCAACAGAGGTAGCGCAGGAGTCCGGATCCATCCTATTGAAACAGCGCTGCCACCAAGGAACAGATGCGTAATAATCCCGCATACCGTCCCAATCTGCTGACGCATAGTGCCACAGACGGCGTGCTGCAACCACAGGCGACGGTCGTAACGCCTGAGGCACTGAGACGGATACCAGGCAGTGATCCGAAGATCCTAGTGGAGCTCGAACCACCACCTGATATCCGTCAGGGCGATTTGTCAACAGAAGGTCCAATAAAGAGGGCGCTTGACCGATAATATCTGGTACCCTGGTGTTCTGGGTGACCAATTGTGTCAGGTCGTGCGTGAGAGCGAATGCATGGGCAGTCCTACCCGCATGGTCAGTTTTAGAGGAACTTAACCACAACTCGTGGTGAGCATTGAAGTCCCCTAAAAACACCAGCTCGGCGGAAGGAAATCGCTCCTGCGCGTCATCTGCCACCCGACTTATATGTTCAAAAAGTCGAGTTGTCTCCAAGTCACCACGATGGGAACGGTAGACGCAGACGTAGACACGGCAATGAGTGCCAAAATCGACGTGTACCGCAAGGATGGAAAAGGAAGGTTCCTCCAAACAGCGCAGGCGACGACAGCAAACGTCCGCCCGGACGAACAAGCAAACACCAGCCTTCGCCTTGAAGGACTCCTCAAGAGCGTAGCCGGGGTAATTAAGGTAGCCTGTATCGGCCGGGCAGATAATTTGCGTCTCCGTCAAAAACAGCATTGCTGGACGGGCTGTCTCGAGATGGTGGTGGACAGCTAAGAGGTTAGAATGGAGCCCGCGGATGTTAGCGAGCCCCACCTCGAATAATGGTGTTTTGGTGGGATAATGCACCGCTGTACGACCAGTCTTAATATTTTGCGCTGCCATAATTATTGGAGTGAGAGGCGTGAAACTGAGGTGTCCTTGCTGCGCTTCGCATAGTTAATGTGTGTAGGCCTGTTTCGCCAGGGAACAGCCGACAGCTGATTTGCGCTGACCCTCCGCACGGAAGGGCCCCCGAACCCCCCCGGAAGTGGCCGCCGGGACCCACCGTCCGGTCACCAACCGGCACGACGGACCACCCCGAGATTATGCGTGGCATGGTGGGGCAGCCTCACGGACTGGTTAGGTCCGCTTGGGCCCCTGTACTATACCACGGGCGGCCAGCGGAACAGCCGTTTCTTCGGGTCTTCCTGGGCGGAGGGTCAACGCAGTCAACCTGGCACTGGGTCGACGGAAGCCCGCACAAACCATACGAGTCGCAGCAACGACCCCTCAAGCTCTGGCTGTGCGCAGACTGATCCCGAAACGCGGACAAAAATGGCCACTTGACGGGTTTTACATCATGCGCACGGTGGTCGCTAGCCAGTCGGGTTTTTCAAGCCCTACCACCAGAAGTTGGTCACTCGATTAGCACCACCCGAGGATCACGTGTAGGGTCTCGAGGGTAAAACCTACGGACGTGAGCGACTCCAATCCCCAAAAATATTTTATGATGCGGAGTTACTTGTAAATCCGATTGGTAAATTGTGTGCATAAGGTCCTCGTCAGACGTTACTATAATGAAGAAATTCGTATGTATGAGTATGATATTTCCTAACGTATTGTTGTGTTATTTGGAAATACACTCTGTTTTGGAAATTGTGGAGTTTATGAGATGTTTGCGACCCACAAATGTCCCAATTGCTGTGACATGTATGGATTTCGGGGACCTTTCATTTGGCATAATTTTGTTTGTCATAAAGACGCTTGGCATAATAATCGAAAAGCATAACATTAACATCACATAATTTTTTCTTTGCATAATTTGTATTAGGCACAATTATCCAATGGCATATTTTTATGAAGCATAATTAATGAAATCCCTAATTTCTTTTGACATAATATTGGTAGTCCTAAAATGTTTCGCCATAATATTAGTGTCATAATTAATGATATCCCTAATATTTTGGGGCATTGATTATAATTGGAAATGATTTTATTTTAAAGGATATAATGTTTACTCTGTTTTACTAAATTTTTATAATAACATTCCATATATTATTTTATTCAAATATGATACTGGAATATTCTATATTTTCATTTAATATAATTTTTTCATAGTATATATTGATATTTTATTTGACAAAGTAATTCATTCATGCTACTAGTGACAGAAACGAATCGCTGCAAAACCGACCCCACGTAGTCTTGTTTGTCCTACCCCTAGAGTGTAATTCAAACCCGCGTAGGCGCGGAGGGGCGAGGCGGCCCGCGAGCTGAGGAGCAGGTGGTTTTAACGCTCGCCGCCGCGGCTGAGGATGGCCGGCGAAGCCGGCCAGCAATCCGAAGCTGCGGTGGTGAGCGAAAACCATCTGCGACGATAAGCTCGCGTGGGACCGCCGGAGCCCCGCAGCGTCGGAGCCGTGACAGAAACCATGCATGTGCATGCTTGCTTGCAAGGTGCATGCTTGCTTGCGTGGTACATGCTTGCTTGCACTGTACATACTTGCTTGCATGTTGCATGCTTGATTGAATATTGCATGCTTGCTTGCATGTTGCATGCTTGCTTGCATGTTGCATGCTTGCTTGCATGCTGCATGCTTGCATGCATACTACATGTTTGCTTACATTGCTGCATGCTTGTGCGTAAGTTTATGCGTAGAGAAATTCTACGTAATCGTATTGTTCGTTGTAATTAATATGCGAAACATTAATTATGTTTTGAAAAATTATGCGTCAAGTTGTTCTGTGTTTCGAGTTTATGGGTTTTAATACTTATGACAAATGATTTTCTGCCACACAATATTATGCTTATAACCATTCTGCTTCCTGATTATTATGCGTCTTGACGACTATTTCAATCGAAATTATGGAATATGATTTTATGACAATAATTTTTATGCCTAGAAATAGAGAGCCATGGATTTCGTCTTTCAAGGGGGTGCGTTGGTGGGGGAATGGCTAGTCCGATCCCGAGCGTGCCTCCACCGATCCCGAGCGTGCTTCCACCGATCCCGAGCGTGCCTCCACCGATCCCGAGCGTGCCTCCACCGATCCCGAGCGTGCCTCCACCGATCCCGAGCGTTACTGGTGGTTTAGTCGGGTATGGGGTTTTTATCTGAGTCCAACGGCATATCCAAGGGGCGGCCTTGTCAGCTTTCAGTCCCTTGTAGAATCGTAAAGGGAATCTCTTTACGATTCTACAACATTCCACTACATCACACTGGTCACAGGCCCAATTCTATTAATATGTTACAGCCGAATCGAAACTGAATCGACCAATCAGAACGCCACATTATCACGTCATCGAACAGTTGAATGCCAATATACGCGCTACGATTGGTCCACCGTAACGGTTCAGTTTCGATTCGGCTGTAACTTATTAGTAGAATTGGGCGCCAGATTGGGTACGGTTTTGTTTCAAGTTTTATATGGCATAGCAGCGTTCTGATCTGATTGCGCTAAGCTTCTGAAATCTGCTATTACGACATCCACTGATAGGAAGGGAAGGGAATAGCGCCACATGTATTCTAAACCCGTCACTGCACGGAAGACTAATTAACAAACCAGCGATAGGCTAATTTAATTAAATGATTTCATATAGGTATTCCATATCTTGCATTTTAAAGAGTTACATATACACAAGCTATTTAGACACCTTAATTTGCAAAGAAAACCGACATGATTATCAGTAGAGTTGAGATTTGTTGTAGAGTGGGAGACAAGAGGAAAAAGAAGTTGTTGCTCCTAGCATCATAGCGAAGACAGGCTCTGAAGATTTTTCTCGTTGCACGGAATTATTAGCTAACGACATTGATAGGTAAGCAGGGGCACTGACATGAACTGAAAAGAACAAAACCTTCGAGGATAAAATATCAAATTGCTTATTCTAAATCAAATAAAAACAACAATAATGGTGCAAAATCTTCTAGAGTTAATATTACATTTCTCACATTATTTTCACATTCATAATATATTTCCACTGCACAATTATAACGAGATATATAATGCTATGACGACCGCAGCAGAAACTGTATATCACGAATAATGATCATGTATAAATACGTCAAACATAAACGTCAGGGTTATAGTGGAAGATTATAACCTCTCAGATTCAATCAATGGCGTAATTGAAGATATTACTTCGATGTTCGTAACTGGGCCGTTTATTGATTCGTACTTGTTTACGACTGCGTAAATTAAAATCGGAGCTCTAATTTCAGATGTGACTTACTCGCGGAAAGCTAATCAAAAAGTTTATAGTCTGATTGATTTTTATTCACACCAGTAGATCACCGAGACCGGATGACTAAATTAATTCAAGTCTTCTTCGAGAGTTCACTTTTCGGAACACGGCACAATACGTTAAGGTTGGTAAATTTTGCATTTATAGAGGTTGTATAACATATTTTTACTCTGGTATGAATCCGATTATAACTCCTTTATTATTTGTATAAAAAAGATTTTCTGGATACAAATCTACATTCTTGTAGGTACAAAAACTAAACCCATTGGGAAATGTATAATTTATTACAATAAAGTCCCACAAAGTTTTTATTTGCCTTTCCATAAATTTAAAACGCATGTAAAAAGACTTTCAATGGGTATTATAAGGTCAACGATTATTTGAATGGTGATAATGCCTGTTAATGTTAATTTGTAGATATTATCCGTACTAATGTAAAGAATTGTTGTGTATAACTATTTATGTAAACAAATATTGCTGTGCATGGTATCGACACATTTTTTTTGTAAATGTCGATGCTTTTGATAAAGCTAATAAGTGTTTAGCGTTCATAAATGTTTATCAGCTAAAATATGTCTTGAATGGGTGGTAGGCAAAAAATTGGACGATTCAAAGATCTTTCTATCAAGTCATTTTGATTTTTTGAATCGAAATCGTCACAATGCAACAAGTTCCTCAAAAGATTTCGAAATATTTTTTAAAAATTGATTATATCTTTAAATTATATGATCATTCTGATTAGTATGCAGTCCAAATATTATTTGAGGCATTGTAATGTAAAATTATTTTCTTTTAGTCCATAGGAAGACTCTGTACTAGAGTTGTCTGCCTCTACCTCTATTTATATATTTGTGCCCCCAAGCAGCAGTGCTTGCATCGCTTCGTTCTAGTTTGAAGGGTAAGACAGGCAGTGAAATAGCTGGGTACTTTGACTTGACTTTTCATCTCACGAGTTGGAAAAGTAGGGACTGGGTCTTTACTCCTTGTAGGGGTTCTAGATTTGCAAATCTTACAGGAATATCATGTGCTATAAAGAACCGTATAGCCACTCACTATCAGATGGGCAGCCTGTTTGCTTTCATGGTTGCATATTCAAAAATCGATACATCTAAGAACGAACCTTCTGCATCTAATGACATTAACCAATGCTCGAATCGAAAAACGACTAACACGTATCTCTTCTCTCGATAGATTATAGCAGCTGCTTAACGTAAATACCAGTTAAATCGTCGCAACAAGATTGATAACACCATACCACGACAGCGCATCACTTGACAGAATTGTTAATCGAACGTTCAGTTTTTAATACTTGTTATTTACAGTGACGCCAGGATGTCCTCGGGGAACTTTATTGCCTCGTAACAGCCATTAATATATCCGCTAATGAAACTGGAAGTATAAAGAGCGCACTGGAAGTTTCTATTACAGGCCAGCATCTGGTTGTATTAAGGTATATCTGATTGGGTGAGATCCAATATATCTTGCTGGGCGTTAATAGCAGGGAACTATCGTCTCGCCTATTATTTTGTCAAGGTGCCGATTTATAGATCTCAGTTGTAACGGTAAGGCTTTGTCAGAGTCGAATGTAGGAGATGGCGTTATATAGGCCGGCCTGATACGGGCTCGGGCGTCGATAGCATCGGTGGCAAGGATCGGCTTAAAGGTTACTTGTGTTTAGACGAAACGGCTTGGGGTGATAATGTTGCAGGTGGTTTTAACAAAGCTTTAGAAGATTGGGTGATAGGGATTAATAAAGTGGTGGATTTACTTCTCTTTTTTAATTTAGACGTACTTCTCTATTTTAATCGGAAAATTACAGACAACTACATATATGACTTAATAGCAATAGTATATTATCGATTTTTTAGGGTTTAAGGAAAGAAAACGGAACTCTTATAGAATCATTTCGTTGTCCGTCTGTCTGTCAAGACACTTTTTTTAAAGACTGCGTAGAAATATCAAACTGATATTTATATGAAATACTAGGGTCTACGGTCTCTGTCAGCTGCGAAAGAATCAAAAGATATGTATGACCGAATAACAATGCGGTATGTTACAGGAACAATAAATTAAGAAAGCTTTACATTTAAATTATGATTAAAAGCTGAAACTGTTTTGGTTTCCAAAACGGATACATTTGTTAGCGCAAAAAATAAGCTTATTATCAATTTGAATTAATATTAAATATTGTGAATATTCAAAATTACAGATGAAACTTCCACAAAAACGTAACGTAATCTTTACTGTTCGCTTCTAATAATAATGTTTTATTGGTTCACGAAGATAATTTAGTCATATAGTCATCTGCATCATGAAAATAATCGACAGATTTATCGTTTATTTATAGAACATTCTCCTAATAGTTTATCAATATTCCATTAACGCATAATTCTAGTGAATACACGAAGTGTTAATTTACATCATTGAAAATGAGCCGATCGTTTTAAGTTTGCTTTATGTTACTACTACTCGAATCAATTTAATTGAGAGATAACTGGAGTGTCATGGATGGATGGATGCTTCATGGATTACTTTATCACAATGTGAATTTAGTTAGTGAATAAGTTTTTAAATAGATTAGTGTGTACTTTCCCGACAATGCATGATAGTGTATTTCTTCTGGAAGCTTATTGCCTTGTGTATCATCTCACTACACTTTTAAAGTTGAATGCATTCAAAACATATTATGTTTCAAACAAATGACAAAGAATGATTGCTAAAGGCAAGTCCTGTTTACAAGCTGACAAAAAGATTGATATTTGATCTTATGGATTTTTTACCGGAGGGAGACTCTGTACCAGGGTCGTCTGCCTGGGTAGTTCCGTCTTTATTTCTGCCGCAAAGCAGCAGTGCTTGCATTGCTGTGTTCCGGTTTGAAGGGTAAGATATGGCAGCGAAAATATTGGGTACCGTGACTTTACATCTTATGTCACAAGTTGGCAACGTACACTGTGGTTCTTGTGGGGGTTGCAGTTTAGCTTCGAATCTCACAGGAGCCACATGTATCATAGGTGACTGTTACCACTGTGGGCTGTTTGCTAGTTTGCCAACATAGTTGTAATAAAAAAACTTCCTTACTATGTACATATTTCCGGTTTTTAGATTTTTTCCTTAATATGTGCTATACGACCTTGCTTCTTGCCCGGGAAGTACTTACCCTATTAATTTTGATTCCCTTGAGAGTGTCGAAATATACGTTTCTTTCGGCATAAACGGCTGCATCTTTTTACGTTAACTTAGAAGTTTGATTTATCCACAGTTTCAAGAGACTGTAGACCTGAGTATATGATTTTAATTTCAACTCGATACCTTAACGCGTTCCTGAGATAAAGGGTCATGATAGACAGACGGACGGACAGACAACAAAATTATCCTATAAGGGTTGCGTTTTTTCCTTTTGAGGTACGGAACCCTAAAAAGGAATTAACTTTGACGAAGGTGTCACTAGATTTCCTTAACTTTTGCAGAATAGGATATTCTTGTGAAGGAGTGTAGTCTGCCAGTAGGTTTGAATTATGCTAATTGTGAACCTCTTTGAATCTTCCGGTGGTGTCCACACTGACCTTATACTTGACGTACCTGATGTTTGTTAGTTGATGTTTTCATTAGACCCGTTAATTGTATAGTGAAAAGTACAATGGCATTACAAGTTTTATAATGTCATTGTGTTCTTAATATTAAAGCAAACTCTGTAACTCTTTTAGTTAACAGCTTTCAGCTGTTTTCTCATTTTTTAGTCTACCAATAGTGAAGCCATGCATCTGATGAATAAGAGATCTGACAAAAAAAGTATTGATGAAAATATAAAATAAAACCGCATCGGACGTAGGTATCTCCCTGACAACGGCCTCATTATGCCCGAAACAGATTAGAACAATATTATTACAGCCCGATGGAGCTTTCGAATGGTAACTCGCACGTTAATCAAACACGTCCGCAACACACCCGTAACGAGCGATTTCACGGCGCGCGCGCATCATTCGCCACGGTTGTCGTCGCTCGATCACGTCGCGCGTCTTGCGTCATATGCGACGTGTTACCCTGCTCTGGTTAATATGTTTTCTGCTCTGCCTAGTATGTTGGCAAATTGCAGTCTTTAAAAAATATGAGTTGATATAAAATATAATCGAAAAAGATAATATGATTGTGTTTTGAAGACAATATGATTGTGATGAGAGAATTTCACATGCGGATGAATAAAAACGTCATCATCATCGTCATCACAGCTCATATACGTCCCCACCGAGGGTCTCGAGCCTACCCTAAGTAAGGGTGTCTAGGCCGTAGTCAACCACGCTGGCCCAGTGCGGATTGGTCGACTTCACATGTACACCTTTGAATTTTTCGCAGATATATATGTAGATGTCACGGTGTTTTCCTTCACCGTAGGAGCGTCGGATAAATGTACATACGAAATTCGAAAACGAAAAGCATATTGGTACATGGCTGGGTCGAACCCAGGACCTACCGATTAGAAGGTCAGCGCCGAGTCCACAGTGCCATCGACATTTCACGACGAATAAATAAATAGTAAAAAATTAAGTATACAATTCGATACTGAATATCCTGCTTGGTTACAAAAAAAATTAAAGAACCAAATAGTTACTCTGGTTTTTGGGTATTGGAATGGAACGAAGAAAATATGATCTACATATATTAATTGTTATTACAATCACAAGCGAATAATATTTCCTCAGAAGTTTGGAAATTCTGTAGTAACAAAAATTAAACAAAAAAAAATATATCATAAATGTTAATGTTGAATATCATAGACTATAAGATGTTATTAATAATGAAAATGCATACGCAACAAATAAAACTGTTAGCCGCCGGACTCAATGGCTCGCGATCGTGCTCCCGCACGTGCGTCAACGTCGCTTTGAGATTTTATCTTGCGCCTGCGCACGCGTCATGTGTAAATGAGTTGCAACTGTATGTTGCAGACTTGTCATCACGATGAGATGATAAATCGTTGACCAGTGATCGCTCGACGACGAAGCTGGTTATTTTCCCTTTTTTATTTAAGTAAGTTGAGTGATTCGCGAATGAAAGGGAGATGGAGCTCAAATGCGTCTGATACATTCTTGCTCCATCTCCCAGAGAGTGAAATTGGGAAGTGGGGTGATGGAAAGTTTGTGTGCGCTAGAGAGAAGTAGAAGAAGAGTGAAGAGAAGTGTTGTTAGGAAGGATGGAAGGAAGGAAGGAAGCGAAAAGGTAGGAGAGATGGTTTGTGACGAAGGAGCTGAAGGAGGCAGCGCTGTCGCTGTCGCTGCTGCTACTTTACCGAAATATATGAAACACCTGATATTTTCCGCGATCTTGGAGCTAATGCAATAATATTATAATGACCATGTAACAAAACCAATATTGTAAAGGGCGATTTAAAAGAGGACATAAAAAAAAATATTAGACCTTCCGAGTTTCTTGCCTGCTCTTCTCGAGAAGGCTCTCCCAATTTTCGAACAGGTGTAGAGTCTACTTTTTTTTTCGTTCCTACTTGTATTTGCAGACATCTTGATTATATTCAGGATGTATGCACATACAAGGTTAATATGTTTCCTTTAAATTAGAACGTTTTGCACTGTTTTGACGTCAATAAGTGCATGTAAAGACCTATGTTGAATAAAGATTTTTGAATTTGAATCTGAATAAGGTTCTCTCCCGAAAAATAGCTATAAACTTATAAAACCATTTCAGTACCTGGGTTGTAAGAAGTGTAATTATAGCAAAAAAAAGTATCTACGGAAGTTTAGTTAATTAGTGTATGTTTACATTTGATTAAAATCAATCTTGCATAAATATAATTAATTTAAATAAAGAAGTAAACACATAATTAACGTTTAATACGAGTATTATCGTCGAGCTGTCAGCATAAGGAATCATGATGAGGTGTATTAGCATAATTTGCATGCGTTATATTATTTTATTAATATGTACTGTACAGCTTTGCAATCGATGCGATTAAGTTCGTTCAAGATTTTATGGGATCGAATTTAATTCTAACTAGCTATCTGCTCGTGGCTTCGCCCTTGTGAAAAACCTAATTTTGGCTGTTTTGTTATTCTGCCTTTTCTAGAAACACAAGCTCCATTCTGTTGATCGAGAAAGCTTACAGCTGTTTTTGCATGTGTCAAGAGATTCACATCTATGCTATGACATTAAGAAACAAATGAATACTATACTTTTTGGATTAATTACACTAGTCTCCTTTTGGAAACGTACGATTTCCGATTCCCAGCAACATTGACAACATGACGTCGGTTCGTTGGACCCTGACAGCGACCGATAGAGTCGGACCAGCCGTTTATCGGTCGTGATCTCAGATATCGGATCTGGTATTTTCGAGGGGTCAACGGGACTCCCGAGGTCAGTCCGGGAACCGAGATGACGGTGCAAATAAACAATTTCACGGACAGCTGCCGCTGCCTGGGGCCAATCTTGGATCTTGTACGTTTTTTATTAAATGGTAATCGGTGGAATACCTAGACGTGACCGTATTTCTTTGATGATTGCCTTAATAAAAATTCGTTGATCTCTAGTTCAAATAGTATATTCTCTTGAGTAATATACAATGCGAATATTTGCGAATTTTTTAAAATACTTAATACATTGAAAAATAAATACACAAAACAAGAAAAGAAAAAAAAGCTTCAAGTCTTCCAACATACTGTGTTGACGCGGTTTCGGACTCATTTCCGAAAGATTTTTTGTCGAATTCCACTTTTATGACGTCTAATAAGTGAAGGGCCATTTTATCGAAAAACCAGGTTATTTGAACAATACTTTTTAAAAATACAATTATTGCAATTTTTTTTATTGCATCTATATGTCTGCATAGTGCTAAACGGACAAATGGCCTATCCAGCAAACAGCTAATTGACGAAATGGCCTATCGACCAAACAGCTAATCGATCAAATAATTTTTCGCTGAAATGACTGATCGCATATTTGGTGTCGTTAAAATGGAATTCGACAAAACTCTTTCGGGAATTTCTCTGAGACCCTTGTCGACCAAGTAGGCTACGGAGTATTTATGCAATCAGAATAAAATTACAACTATACTTTGTTAAGCCAAAGTACACCTTACTCATATGATGCTGCATCTTAGTTGATTCCTATATCTATGTATCGATCAAGAAAAAAATTGCACATAAGAGCGAGTGAGTTTTGAAGCAATTCAAGTTTCAGATTAAACGTCCGCCTACTAATTTTGTATTTGTAAGGTGTGCTTCCATTTTTCATTCTGTTTACTTCACGCATTGATTTAAATCGTTAGTACGCTGACGGATTTTTAATACACGTGTCGCCGCTCTCTTTCATCCCGTGGATGTCGTAAGAACCTCGTCGTAAGGTCCCGCGCGCAGCAGTGGACGTTTTTGGGATGATGTATTGATTTATTCGAATTGTCGCTTGGCTGTCAAAAAATTACGAATGTTCTTCATGCACACCACATCCATCACACTCTTATCTTGTGTATGTATTGCTTGTATTTATAGTAGAATTTGATATACACTTTTCTTAAATCAGCTGTCAGAATATCGTAATTACTCGTACACGCCAGAAAAATTACGACCAGCACATATAAGGAACGCCACGCTATTTCATTACGTAGGCACTGACGAATAGTTGATCGCACAATTAGAATGGAGATTATTATGACAAATTGCATTGTTTTGACTTTTATGCGCCGTATTTAGCGGTGGATCTCCAGTGCGGTACAACAATGGTGGCCAGTTCGGCGATCAGTCATTTCGGTAAGTAATGTGGGAACGTACGGTCAGTGTTAAGTTAAGGCGCATAGTGTGTCAATCATAAAAAAATCATAGCAGAAAAAACGAGTTCTCTTCAAAAATATTGGATTAAAAAAATATTAAAAAAAGATAGGTATGTTATTATTCAATGCATTCTTTAGAGGATGGTCTTTTTAATTTTTTTGATAAATTAATTAAAACTTGGTTAAAATGTGACCCAAACATGCCTCAATTTTAAAACTTTAATCAACCTAATCGCGTGGTAAATATTAGGTTAAATCATATACTTTCGTTTTCAATAAATAAAGTGAACAATATTCAAGTCTTTTTAGATTTTCCTTATTTGCCTTTATTTATTTTTAATTGAAATAATTCATCTTACGCGTAAAGGTTTGCTTAAATATTCCCCTCACTCGCCTATGTAATCAGTACGGGACTATCGAACAAGGTCATTAGGTAGGGCCACTATGCGCCTTAAGAGCTGCTCTCTAAAAGACATTTTTTTTTACATACGGCAGGGAAGTTATTGGCCTTTAACTCACCTGATGGTAAGTGAAGCTAAAGCCGTAGGTGGAAGCGAGCTTCACCTGGACTCCTCAACAGCCGAGGAACCGGCTAACATACCTCTAATTTTCGGAACAGACCAATGCTATTAACATTTTTATCATGGCGACAAACTTAGGTAAGACAGTGGTAGCTAACGAGTCGGGCTCAGAAGCCCTACCACCAAACAAACCGAGCAGAAAAACTTCTGCCCCCATAGGGAATTGAACCCTGGACCTCCCGATCAACATCAGGTGGTCTCAACCACGGAGGAGGTCACAATGGCCATTATATGAACAATTTCACCAACCTTATTTTAGCTTAGGAAATGACATTTATTAGACAAGAAGTGACAGAATGTGACAGCATGCTACCTAAGAGTAGGTATACTAAGTTAAGTCAAGGTTGATAAAATTGGCCATAAGTCTATGGTAGAGCCTTCAGCTCAGAAGAATAGCATATTCTTGGGGCTTCGCCCCCCGAGCCCCCCTATTGGGGGAGAAAAGGGAGAAATAGAAATAAAGAGAGGGCATCTTTTTTTGCAGCAAAAATCTCTGTATTTCTAGTCGCTCACAAAGTAATTTTAGTCGCACGTTTAAAATTTTAAAATCCAAAATCGATTATTCATAACCCAATTTTTGTAAGCTCGTTCTGGATTTTATTATTAATTAACTAGCTGTGCCCGCGAACTACGTTTCGCCTTAATTTTTTTTTTCCCGACATCTTCAACAAATATCGTTAATGTACACAGAAATAAATACAATAACTTAACAAATTATATACTAAAACCTTACCCTAGAATCACGCTATCGAGTGGTGAAACCGCTTGAAAATCGGTGCAGTAGTTTTTGAGTTTATCGCGAACAGACACACAGACAGACGCGACGGGGGACTTTGTTTTATAATATGTAAGGATATTCGTCGTCAGTTTAGTTAATTTTTCGCTTACTCAAATTCATACCGCTCAAGTTATTAAAATAATATCTCATCATCAGTCGCTACCTGTTTATTTATTCGATCGTTTTATTATTCCCCTAAAAATAAGTATAAGAACAATTGCCAAGCCATAAGTCTTGTTGTATACTTTTTTTTTTATTGCAGGAAGTTGGCAAACAAGTAAACTGCCCACCTGATGGTAAGGGGTAACAGTCACCTATAATACATGTGACTCTTGTGAGATTCGCAGCAAAACTGCAACCCCCACAAGAACCACAGTGTACGTTGCCAACTTGTGACACAAGATGTAAAGTCACAGTACCCAGTAATTTCACTGCCATATCTTACCCTTCAAACCGGAACACAGCAATGCAAGCACTGCTGCTTTGCGGCAGAAATAGGTAAGACGGAGGTACCTAAGCAGACGACCCTGGTACAGAGTCTCCCTCCAGTAAAAGGTTATTATTACACGGGATTACTGGATCAACAACATTTTCTTGATAATTTCTTCAAAATCAGTTTGTCATATACTCGCACATTACACAAATTAAATGCAAATTTCTTAAATTAGATTTAATTTTTTCTCGTAAGCTCCGGTGAGAAGGCAACACCCCCTTCACTCGCTGTCGCTATAAAGCTTCTCATTTGTAAGTGTGCGCAGTTCATTTTCTCTTTCCATGGCAGGCTATTACGCGTTCCTATGATTTGCTGCACTACCGTGCACTAAACACACATATCTTGGGGCTAAAAGTTCATTTGGATCTTCGCTTGGGGAGCATAACTGCGATATATTTATGCTGACATATTAATGTGATTGAAATTCTGTAGTTGATACTGTAAAGTGTTGTTTGTAATTTACATGAGGTGGGTGTTTCGTGTGAATTTCTAGACAAAATGTCAGAAACTTTTAGTAACTGTAATATATTATTCCGGTTTTATACGGAGAACTTTTGTTTAAATATGAAGGGCTCTTTCGATGATCAATGTTTTAAGAGGTTGGTGAAGCTGTTCGTTTTCATACAAAAAGCAAAAACGTTTTCCCCCCTTTAAACATAGTCCAATTTTTATAATTTTTGCAAATGGTGTAGATATAATGAAAAACTGGGTCTGTACGTTTTTATTTCAAGTAAATATTGCTTAACATAAAATTTATTAACATCTAAATAACTTTATTTTTGAGCTAAATCCTTCTCGACTATTTACATTTTATTAAAATAAAATAAACTAAAATACTATAAAAGAATGACGAACAGACCTAGATTAAGGTGCATGTAATCTAATGAGACCAAAATAATTGTCTTATTTCATAAAGTTTAAGGGGGGTAAAAACGTTATCACCCAAAAACAATATTTCAATAAGAAATGTAGGCACTTTCCTCGGACTTTCAACTCTAAGCGGTGTGAAACAAACTGCATTTTGGAAATTGCTTACTCGAGCCATGAATTGGTTCATCACAGTCCTCTTAATTCGTCCATTTCTACGTGTTGTCATCTACGTCTAAAGCATGCGCACTCACACTTCGTTGTAAATACATCTGACTTCAATATCAAAATTTTATTACGGACTCAGTGAAGAAACCTTTATGATGTTTCGACGTCCCGTGAACACGACAAATGCTGGCCCCCTCAATTAACAAATTTCTCTACGTGATCACATCAGAAATGATGAGATCCGTAGAAGAACTAGAGTTACCGACATAGCCCAAAGAATTGCAAACCTTAGGTGAGCGATGGGCAGGCGGCAGGACACATCGCTCATAGGGCTGACGGCCGTTGGGGCGGGGCGGTCCTCGAGTGGCGGCCGCGTACAGGGAGACGTAGTGCTGGTAGGCCCCCCACAAGGTGGACCGACGATCTGGTGAAGGTCGCGGGAAGCCGCTGGATGCTAAAGGCGCAGGACCGATCGGTATGGAGATCCTTGGGGGAGGCCTATGTCCAACAGTGGGCGTCTCTTGGCTGATATGATGAATAAAATAATATCTTTTTCTCTATGCCTTGAAAAAATTACATTAAGGTCGTGTTTTTGGATTTTTCGATGCAAGAATTTCAACAGGCTTATATAGAACAAATCTAGTACCTACCGCCGACGTCGACCAATAAGAAATCTTCGAGGCGTATATGTAGTTATGTACCGCGTTTGTGTATGACATTAAGTTATTTCGTATTCATAACATTTTCAATATAATTGCAGATAAGTGAGCAATCAATGCTACTAACGTAACTTATCTTCAAAAAGGAAACGCGAGTGCATTGCAACAGAGTTTTACGAGTCCAAGTAATCTAACACAATTTATTAACGAGAATTAATTGCGGACTGTGGATTGACCGTAAATGTGAAGGGATTGATTGTTGCAATAAATCAGCGACGATATATGAATAACTTGTAAACAAATATGTGTCTACTAAATACATTGTCGCTGCATAGGTAGGGTAGGTACAATTGAAGAGAAATGATTATCCTGATTGGAGTGTGTAATGTAAATGCTCTCAGTTCTGTATTTGCCAGTTTATGATAGAATTAATAGTTATTGAGAGTGAGATTGTTGCTACCAATTACCATACATTACATCTCGAGTAAGTAATTGTTGTTGTCTTGCTTTCTCACGTACGCATTAAGCGCTTGCATTTTTGCTACTAATCTGTGCAAATTTACTTATATGCTCCGTGTAATTGGGATGATGACTGAATTCTAATTTTTACGTCTCGTAAATATTAAAATACCATGGAAAAAGATGCAGTCCTGTGAAATCAGAATTAAAATCGGCTTAGAAATACATTAGATACAAGCATTTTAAGTTGTTAATTTGAAGGCGATTAGACAGAGAGATCCGACATCAACCGTGACGTCATTGTTGAGTACGGCCATATAAACTCCTTGTAAATTGCCGTTTTGCTAGAAAGAGATGGAGAAAAATCTTTAATACCTTATATCTTGGTTGTTTTTATAGTTATTCGAAAACCGATTTTTTCTTTCTGTTTATTATATGAATGAGCTTCTATTAAAGCAAAAATATTTTTTTAGTCATCTAGCCTATTTTTCATAACTCCGGGGGTCGATACGAAAAGAACACATTTCACAACAGAAACTCTAGAATCTAGAAAGTGAATTTATAGCACACCAGATAATGCACAGAAACAATGCTTAATCACGTTGGATATCAATGTATCAAGTCCGTCCGAAATAGGAAAACGCTTTTAAGGTAAGCCACTGGCAGAATAATCTAATAATGGCCCCTAATATATGAGCATGGCACTGCGCTGCGCTTCGGCTAGGTTTTAAAAAGCACACAGATTTTCCCACGGATGCTGTGAGCCTTTGTTGATAGGGTTGTTATGTATCGATACTTTTCCAATATAACTTTAAGTGTTAAAATGAAAGATACTAACTAGCTAGTACTGGAACTGACATTTTCGGCTTTGAAATTACAACTGCGTAAAAAGATTCAACAGAAAAGCTTCAAGTGTAACTTTATGCAGAATTGAGGTACATGTTTGAGAAAAAAGGAACCGTACTTACATCTATTTAATTAGTGTTTGACGAGGTCGTTGAAGTGGTTGAAAGAGTTCTTATGATATTCTCAATAGCAACGAGTCCTTATTGACGGTCTTTCTCTAATGAGAATGATACGACGATGATGGATATATAAGCACATGTGAGGATTATCGCTAGGTTGTAGCCGACAGGCCATAACGAGTTGGTGGTTTGGTTGGTATTCCTGCCATTCTGTTATGTCCGGTAATTAGTTCGAGGATTGTGGACTTGTCGTCCCAACATTATTTTTATGCGTACCATGCTGTGTGCACTAATTTGGGATTATATATAATTGCATTGTCATCGGTAATCGGACATTGGCAAGTTGGTCAAATTTAACTTGCAATATTTGACCCAAACCAACAGGGCAAACTAAATAAAACCAACTAAAAAGGGTTCTGTCAGTGCTAGAGGCTAAAAATACTTAACCATAACATCTCCCCAATGTTCACCTTTGGCCTGTTTTGTTTTGTTTTACAGTTGTCATAGATATTTAACAGTTTTGTCAAATCAAATTTACTTTCACTTACGCTCTTTCGTTATGTCTTCTAGTGTATGATTTATTTCGTTGACAAATCATACATCAAAGGAGGTAGATATAAGAGGATTATAAACGGTGGTTGGCTGTTCGTCGCGCAACAAAACTACCACTACCACTCTTTAGCGTTTTTTATTGCACTCGCATAATTGTAGAAGGGAAAGGAAACACCGATACGACCGATAGTCCCATGTCGCATCTCTCGGCTTCTGTCCGAAACGTGACCGGCCGCGACAAACGCGCATGACGCATCCCTCGACCGATATGTCGCCGATACCGCGTTACACCGGCATTCCGAACTGTACCCTAACACTATGGTTTTAGAGGTTATATTTGAGTACCGATTATTATGTGATTGAAAGCTTACGTCATATCAAGGCTTGCATAGTCTTACTATGTCTAGTATGTATAGTCTTATATTTCAACTCATGTTAATAAAAGTTTTAAGGAAGTTTTAATGTATATCACCTTGTATTTTCAAAACTAGAATCTAGAGAGACGTTAGTATTATAGACACTAAAGAAACTTATTTCATGCGGTTCGACCCCCCTCTCTAGTGTGACGTCATAAATTAAGCAATTTCAAAGTTTTTCGTTAATACTTTACATTTCGCATCTTGCTATAATAGATATTGAACTGTGACGTCATAAAGCTTAGGATCCCTCCCACCACTTCTCACACAATGTCCCTCTTCGTCGATGCCAGGGGGGAACCCCTGACGTGTGACGTAATTTAAGGATGGCCCTAACGTCGAAATGCTACAGTCTCTTCTCAGCCGACGAGGAATTGACCTAATACACCGCGATGGCCAGGCCCTTTGGTGTTGCGTTTGTTTCAACGTTCGGAGAATTGGGCCTTCCCGTACGTACCCTACATAGGGGGTGGAGATAGTGTTTGCTAGGTGTTCCGATTTGAGCGGGCCTTCCCGATTTTGAGAGGTATATGGACACGTCCCGATTTAACCATGACCGGGACGCAAAAGTCCCGATTTTTAACCAGATCACAAAAAAAATAAAATGAACACATATTATTATATGACACTAGGCATTATATATGGGCTCCGTTCTCGTTGCCTTTCCACACGGAAGATGAAAACAAAAAAGACACATACGCAGTTTTGATCAATTGGTGAATTAAAGTAAAATCGATATTCTTAAGTTAAAATATAGCCTTTTTTTGCTGTCCCTACTTGAAACTGATAATACCGATTCTTACAAGCTTCTGCTCCGAAATGTCGCTTCCTAGATCTAGCAACTCTAAGCGGAGAGGTATACTGGAGCGAGTTTTAGATCGGTTGGTGTTGAGTTTGTTTCGATGTTCTGTGAATTGAGCTTACCTTACCTTAAAAGGGGTCCTTACCTAGATCGCCTTATACAGCATCTAAACCTTCTTAAATTTAGTAACTTCAAGTAGTTTGAATTAAAAATGATTTATGAGGATAATCGCGATATCCAACGTTTAATCGTCAATTTCACTATAAAATATTAAACAACTATGATGAATTGTTTAAATATATCTAAGCCATATCGAGTTGGGCAGTACAAAACACCCATAATTGTTATTGTATTCTCGATTTCAGAATTATGTTTGAAGCTTCTAAATTTGCGGAATCTGTCTCACTAAAATATTTATATTACAGCCGCTACAAACATCTTCCAAATTTGACTGACTACACAATTTACTATTAACAAACGAAATATCACATTGATCATGAATACGTACATTTATTATTTATTCGAAATCAGATTCTATTATTCGAAATGGGCGATCAATTTATATCAATCGGAGCGCGATGTATCAAAGTGAGCTAGCTCATTTAACTCGAAACGCGGGCACCAATCACATTCATGGCCGACTTCACGTTCACCGCTTCGTAAACGTCCACAGGTACACCTTGCACTCGTAAAAATAAAGTTTAAACTCGTTTGAATGGTACCAAGTTGCCAAGTATTTCGAATTCCCATTCATATGAGGATCTGCAACTTCAATCTGCGTCAGGCAGGCCACCACGGTTTGAGATGTATGAGAGCATTCACGCACCCGAGCGCATCACATATCCGCCAGCGTCCGTAAATGCCCAATTATTCTTAGGATACGTACATCTGTACAGGAGCCCTACCATGATCGCTTATAGCAAGGTTAAAACAATATTGAAACAGAGACACCGCTCGTGCTGTGTATAGCGCCATCCCGCTCTCACCGCGGTTTTAATATTGTTTTAAGCGGTCATGGTTGGGGGGCTGTACACACACGCGCCGTTAATACCCTTACGCCCCATTCACAGTTGACACGTGGGAGTTTGCGCATTTTGAATAATCCTTACTCCTTTTGGAACCTTCGAATAGCACTTATACAATTAAACAATTATCAGGGAAGGTAGATCAGCAATTAAAACTTTTTAAAAATAGTCAAAGTTTAGAATATATTAATTTCTGCATTATGCTCTCAATTTCATTACAAATCTGGTATTTAAAAAAAGAAACACATTATTGATGTGTGTGCCCAAAGTCACATTAACCTTTATATCAAACGTCATTTATTTTTTAATAAAGTGAACGAATTTATTTATTACAAAGCTGCAATATTGATTCATGAACTTAATATAAAATGTCATAAATATCCTGTGCGGTTTACTTGGCCGTGTGGTAACGAGTTTAGAATACATGTCGCTGACTCCCTGTTCTATTTCCTCCCCGTGGATGTTGGAGGAGAAATGCTTGAACGGTAAGACAGGCAGTGAATTTACTAGACTTATGTCACAAGTTGCCGTCTTGCTAATCTGAAAATAGTCACATGTGCCATAGGTGGCTGAAGCCATTGGCCATGAGGCGGGAAATCTGGTTTGTTTAACAAGCTTGACGTTAAAAAAGTTAAAATGATGTGGTTCAAAGAGAACAGTTTAATGTCTGGGTCGTAAACGGAATACAACTATGTGTCACTATGGAAATCCGCAAAACATTTTTCCATCACAGGTACAAACGATGTGTTTCTGGTTGACATTTATTTACCATGCAGACATTTCCTGATTTAATTGATTCACATACGAAGGAAATACATTTTCTACCGCCATCTTATCGTCTGACATAAAGACTAGACTATTAAAGTATATGTAGTAGCTATAAGTCGACCTATTGAGGTTTACGCGAGTTAGTTATGGTGTTGTAGGTACATTAAAAACTTGCACCTTAGGTGACGTTTAACTGTAACCCTCCCCACTCCCCTGCCCTCCCAAAACGCTACGTAACACATCCATATGACTATGTTAAGGCGCATAGTAGAGTCAAACATAAAAAAATAACTGCAGAAAAAACCGGTTCTCTTCATAAATATTGGATAAAAAAAATCTTTAAAAAGATAAGTATATGTTATTCAATGCATTCTTTGGAGGATTGTCTTTTTAATTTTTTGTTAAATTAATTATAACTTGGTTAAAATGTGAGCCAAACATGCCTCGATTTTAAAACTTTAAACCTAATCGCGTCGTAAATGGTTAATAATAATAATGCGGATGGTCTTTTTAGATTTTTCTTATGCGCCTTTATTAATTTCTAATTGAAATAATTCATCTTACGCGTAAAGGTTTGCTTAAATATTCCCCTCACTGGCCTATGTAATCAGTACGGGACAATCCAGCAAGGTCATTAGGAGTAGGACCACTATGCGCCTTATCTTTAAAGTCACTATTATGTTACGAACAGAGTTGCCAACATGGGAGAACAAAATAAAAATGATGAACAATACTAGTGAAGGATTCTCCGGAACACATAAACGACAAGGGTTGCCAATACCCAACTTGGGAGATTTTAATTCCCATATTTTTTATTGAAATAAAAAAACAATATTACGTAACGCGTAGTTTGAGACCCCTTCTGCTCCCGTAACGCATCGTAACGTGTTAGACCCCCCCCTCCCCCCTCCAATCTACCCCCAAACTGCGTTACGTAATACTTGAACGTCCCCTTACCAGAGGGAGACGCAGCACTAAAATTGTCTGCGCGGGTACCTATATTACGTATTTATAAGTGAAATTAATGGGTACTGTGACTTGACATCTTATGTCACAAGTTGCAACGTACATCGACTCCTTGTCAGGATTGTAGATTTGCAAATCTTACAGGTACAACATGTATAAAAAGCAAAATAATTAATAAATCTAAATCACAGGATTTGTTACATAAGTGCGAAATTAAGGATAAAGTACACGTGTAATATTTTAAATTGCGACAAATGTATTCATGTTGTTTTGCACAAAATAATCTAATATTGTACCTACCTATTTTTTGTTAATTAGCATGTCCTACAACCATTGTAATGACGTGGAATTCTGTAATTGGCCTCACGCATTGTCTTATTATTTTATTGTAGTTACATTTTGTATCGCTGTATGAATTCCCTAATCAATAAGTAAATAAATAAATAATAAAAAAAAATATGAAAAAAATAACGCTCGAAAATAATGTTTTCGTGTAATGCGACATGCGATAGATGGACGAAAAAATTCGAGGCGATGTAAGAAAAGTTTTACTTTAAAAAACTTATACTAGGGCTACGGAATCACTGTCCACAATCTTCCTTCACCTGAAATAACTCCAGTATAAATGGTATGATTATCGCCTTTTATTGTTATTGTTATAACAGCTCCAAGAGAGCAGTCAAGCGTCGTTTGACCTGGCCGTGTCAATTATCTAGTCGTTAGTGGCCGGCCGCGAGCAGGCCGTAGTTTATGCGTATAATATATTTACTAAGTGCCCTGAGTAATGTGGGTAAGCTTTCAGCGCAAATACAGGCGTACACAACGTTTTCCGAGTGTACGAGACCGCTCACCAGAAAAAGAACATCGAATAAAACGCAAATGCCATTCAGATTCTAAAAGTGGATTTTTAGGGTTCCGTAGTAAACAAGGAACCCTTATAGTTTCGCCATGTCTGTCTGTCTGTCTGTCCGCGGTTTTACTCAGAGACTATTAGTACTAGAAAGCTGTAATTTGCTATGGGTATGTATATTAATCATGTCAAAAAAGTGGTGGAAAAAACATTGAAAAAAAATATTTTTTAGGGTAGCTCCCATACAAGTAAAGTGGCAGTAAATGTTTTTTTGTCAACTAACCCATCGTGCCGGGTATTGTTGAATAGGTCTTTAAAAAATAATGTGAGGTTCAGTCAGAACACCATTTTTCGATTTAGGGATCCGTTTCTGAAATATTTGGTTTTAAAGTGCAAATTTTCGTTAGAGGTAATTGTCCCCCCCTCTATCTGGTACACGGTTATATATGGACACGTGAAAAAAATACAACAGTAGTATATATAACGAAGTTTAAAGGAAAACTATCAGAGTTGAGTACTAAGTACAAACTAAAAAGTTATAGACGACTAACTTATAAAATGTACTCAGAAAAGTAAAATTTCATTGAAAATTAGTACTGAATATAAATTTACGAACCACGTGAAGTTAAGGAAATATAAAATCATTGCAGCCTTAATAATAATAATAATGCCTAATTTAATAGCAACATATTTAGTAATCTGTGGCAACGTGTTGTGAGGTGTGAGTGTGAATTCAAAGTTGGCATTTGCCCTACACTGCGCGTGGCCCGACACGCACTTGGCCGGTTTTTTAACTTAGGAACAGCTTGTAGCTGAGTTGTATCATTCAAGCTGGCTTTTCATAATTTAAAAGCATGTATTAAACTGATACTTATTACAAGGTCAGCTTATTGATTACTTAAATGATGCCAATGATACAAATCTGTTCAAATATTGCGAAGACTACGTATGAGTATGGATAGCGAGTTAGCGACAACATACATATTATACTAGGTATTGAAAATGATAACTTTCCTGTGTTTTTTTCTCTTCAAAATTCGATAGGAAATTTAGGACGACCCCAAAGAGTTTTCATCATTGAATTCAATGATATTTTAATGAAGATTTGACTTACCTTATGTTTCAGGAACGAGAGATCCCTCACTGGCACCGTCCTCTTGGTGACTTTCAGTTCCGTTTGCAGCACTTCCATGGTTATTATGTCTTGAAACTCGTGTTCTTGCAAGGCGAGACAAGTCTTCTGAACTTGCTCAATGCAAGGCGAGAACGAGCAGAAGCGGCCACCTGATAAAAAATCATTATATTGATTCTAATATTCTTAAGCTCGGTGAAAATGGGGAAGTAATAAGATTAGTAAGATTACGTAGAACCTTAACGCATAAAGCAAGAGATTGATTAAATTACCCAATACGAAAAATAACAGCGTAGGTACATTTTACGTACGTTTTATAACGTGGAATATTGTGTTACCCTGTCCTTCATAAAGTGTAACATTAATTATAACATTATACAAAGTTGATTCGTCCAATAGGGTAGTTGACTCATATCAAAATTTATTAAAATATTGTTTATTTCTAACAGTATTTGGCATAAGGTTCCACAATATACCGATTTTAATAAATAACAATGAAGGATTACTGTAAAATTTTAATTTGAAAATGCTAGAAATAATCTTTTTTTATCGCACGCCGTAAACGCTTTGATATCCTGTGGTCAGGGCCGTGACGTCACTCATATAGTAAACAAAGAAGTTTCAAATTTGGTTCAACAACTAGTCGATTTGCTCTATTCTTTCCTAAAATTGGCGAAAAATCACTATTTACACATATAATAACGGAGATTTGGACAATCTCCGTTATTATATGTGTAAATATCGTAAATTATTTGTATTAATAGCAAAATCAACCATTGATGTTGGATTTGTGAGAGCAGATAGTACAAATCTTCCGAAAATCGACAGATTGATGGTCAGGAGATTCTTTTTGTATCGCTCTTAACAATATAAGTACAGTTTCAATACTGTTATAATGAAGAACAGGTTACAAGTGTACTTTTCAAGATTGTCACGCGGCAGAAGAGAGTTGCAAACATGCATTTTTGGTGTGGTTGCACCATCACAGTGAGGAGCTATTTTGTACAGCAGTTGAATGCTATTGGATAGAATCCTATCTCTCAAAAGTCAAATAAACACTAAAAGTATTTATTTCAAGAGAAATGTTTAAAAGAAAACATCAGGATCATGTGTCAAATACCAGTGTAGTACTGCAAGAATTTGTAAATGAACATAAAAAGAGAAAGATTTTTTCATTCAGGTTCATTTGTCAAGCATGAAGAAAATTACTGGGAGGAAAAATATATATACATTCACAGACACAGATTGTGACATATTTCTTAAAAAATAAAAGACCTCTTCAATGAAGAAAGAATAAAGTGCATAGAAAACTAAACCACGAATCATCAATACAGAAGTGCTCTTTAGTTCGAGCTTCATTATAAACAATAACAGCTTCCATGTGCTATAAAGTCAGCCAGTGCATAACACATGATGGTTCTTTTGTTGGGAAGATTTTTGGTGGGAAATCTTGCAGACACCTATAATGAAATGTGGATAAAAGTTGAAAGTTGAAGATTTGGGTTGAAATTTGCAAAATGTGACCTCTTCATTTCTGATTAATACCCTGTAATAGTCAGTTCATAAAATTAGAATAATACAAAATTGTCATGCTCTTTTACTGAAGAAAATGCTAATTATCAAAGATGGAAAACTGTGAACAGTATGCTTAACTCAAGTATAGGTGCAGATGTTTTGTGCTAAAGCAAAACTTATATACTTTTGTGTTGCTAGCAGTAATTTTGAAAACACTCAAAAGGTGACAATATTAGCTATAATAGGTATTTGTTTTAACAATCTGTATGTCAAAAAACTTATTGATCAAATAGTGTCATTTTGGAAACTATACTACATTTTTCCTAAATTATATGAAAGTATTACTTCATAATAAATCACTTTACTATTATTTTGACTTTTATTACCTGCGACCCTAAGGCAATATATGACAAATTAATAAATTTGATCTAACTCTAAGTATTCAAACCTATTTGTACTTTTGGAACATATATATTTGAGTAACAATGATAAATATGAACAACAAACCTATAAAATATTTTTTTTGGGCGGTAGATGTGAATCTGTTCAGTTGCGATTTTAAGCAACTAATTTTATTTTTAAGGGCCCACCATCCGCGCGAGCCCGAGCTAGTTTAGATAAATTTCTCTAGTCTCCGTTTGTGTGCGTCGCTCACGCACACAAGCGCACTCGGTCGAGCGATCGGTGCGGCCGCCTAGCAAAATACCGTAGGTGTTTATTTTGGAAATGTTAATAGTTGTTTATTACTGTGTTATACTATAGTAAATACAGGCATGTGTTTATCAAGTTTTATTTTTACAAGCTTTTATTTAGTTTGCACTGTAAGTATATAATGTAGATTTGACCACTTCCCGGTTTCCGATTGGGCTGAAATTTTGCATTCGTATATCGCGTGACAGGCAATGCAATATTATGATAACATGGAGCTGATCTGATGAAGGAACTGGACGGTGGCAATAGAGTTTGAACTCGTTTGATTCGTATTGACGAGAACTTGGATACTATATGGTAACCAGAGTCTGATGCTGGAACTGGAAGGTGGCCATAGGAACTCCGGAATCAAACAACGCAACCCCATCGAGTTTGGGCTCGTTTGATTCGTATTGACGAGTACTTTGGTCCTATATGGTAACCAGGGTCTGATGCTGCAGCTGGAAGGAGGACATAGGAACTCAGCAATAAAACAACACAACCCCATCGAGTTTGGACTCGTTTGATTCGTATTAACGAGTTCTTTGGTCCTAAAATAATAGTAAAAAGATTTTTAAAAACAATCTTTTATTTAATGCCCTAATAAGACGAAAATAAACTTAAATTTATTACATGATACATTTTTTATAAAATATATCGAGATGTCGTCATAAAGCTTCTAACCCATATAAAAGCTTGTCGCAAGATTTACCTATTTTATAAAAACAAATATTTTTTCTTAGAATTACCAATATTTATTGAAATGAATATTTTCTTGTGTTCAAAGCACTTTTTAGTGCATTGTAGCCATTCGCTGGATTGTAATGAAAAAATAAATTAATGTTTATTTTCATCTTTTTAGGGCATTAAAATAAAAGTTTGTTTTTATAAATCTTTTGTGATAGCGGCCAACTTGGGTTTAAGTTTTTTTCATGGTGTACCTACTGTATTTTACAAGTCATGCACTTTCATTTGATACCCATATTGTGGGGATTGTACATAAAAATAATCTGTCAATTTGTGACGGCGGCTGTAACTGAATGAAGTTAAAATAAACTCAGAATTGTATTTTGTGGTTTTAATATAATTACGAACCATACAATGTTATTATTAAAGCAATGGAATGTCAAAAAATATAAAACAAAACAATAATCAAATCTATCAAAAAATAATACAAAATAGGAATACAAAGTAATAGAGTAAACGTATCAAAAAGGCAGTGACACACGTTCGGGAACAGCGGCCATCTTGGATTAGATTATTTTTCATAATATATTTATTTATTTTATTTATTTAACAATTTATGCACGCAGAAATTAACATATATATAAACAACATAGAAGAAAAGATGTACAAAGGTACTGTTTACTTCAAAAATGAAATTTCTTCCAGCAGACCCGCGAGTGGAGAAATTGTAAAAGTTGAAAATAAATTAAATAATTTAAATGTACAAAAAATTATTTTGTTCACATTACCTTATTACAACAACTTGTCACAAGAGGAAAATAGTGTAAGATATAAATTGAATTTAAAGTTAAGTACCTTATGTCATAATAATAAATTTCATTTAATTGACATCAATAATTATGTAAATAGATTGTATTTGACTAAAGATAATAGATATTGTCTATCAAATTATTATAAGAGACGAATAGCAAAATCGCTATCATATTATTTTTATATCTCAGCCAAGAACTTGGCTACAAAAATTGCTCCTATTGAGCATCGTAGAAGTAGGATGACTGTCAGTAATATTACTGATGTATTAGTTAGTAAGTCTTTAAATTAGGTATTGAGACAATAGAGAAATCCTCTTGCATAATGTTAAATAAAGAACAAAATGAAAATTGTTTATTAGATAATGTACTGGAAGACCCATTTGAATATAATAAACATGTAAATTTTATCAACCTGGTGCACCAGAACATGCAAGGAATGATGGGCAAAGATCTGGAAGTTGAGTTATTCATGAACAGTAGTAAAGTAGACATTTTTTGTATAACCGAACATTGGCTTAAAAGCTACCAGTTCATGTTTAATTTTAGCAACCACCAGGTTGGTAGTTCGTTCAGTCGAGAAAATGCAATTCGCGGTGGCTCATTAATCATATTAAATAAAAAGCTTAAATATAAAGATCGTAAAGATATTGTGAACCTCTCAGTTGAACGAACAATAGAAATTGCCTGTGTAGAGTTGGACCAGATTATTGTAGTGAGCGTATACAGGCCTCCTTCGGGATTGTATGACCACTTTGAAAATATAATGGATGAAGTTTTAAATAAAGTCTGTAAGCAAGGCAAACAAATATTAGTCTGTGGAGATTTTAATATTAACTTATTAGAAAACTCTAGTTTATGTATGAGAATTAAAAATTTGTTTCAGTCATATAATCTTAAAAACTTATTTCTGGAGCCAACACGAATTACTGAGTTTTCTGCCACATGCATTGATAATATTTATACTGACATAGAACCATTAGCACAAAATGTTTTTAATAACTTAGAATCTGACCACTCTGGTCAATTTGTTACTATACCTTACAAATGTAAGCTTATGGCGAAAAAGAATATCACTGTTGTACCAAAGACTGCTGGCCGCTTGGAGCGTTTCAATAATAATCTTGGTATTAATTTAAAGTATATTGATTATGACGAAGACCCAAATAAATTGTATGAAAACTTTTTTAACACATTTTGTTGTGAATTTAAAAATATCTTTGTTCCAAAAACCATCTCAGTCAATGGTAGATTAGCTTTTAGTGAATGGGCCACACCAGGTATTCACAAAAGCAGAATAAAACTTTATGAACTTTACAATGAGCGTTCATTAAATACTAGTGATCAATTTAAATTGTATGTAAAAACTTATTCCAAAGTATTTAAAAAAGTTTGTAAATTTGCAAAGTCCAATTATTTAAGCTCTAAAATAAAAAATAGTAGTGACAAAATTAAAACGACATGGAACATTATTAATAATGAAACCGGAAGAGTAAAAACTAATAACAACAATTTTTGTTTAAATATTGAAAATAAGAAAGTTACAGTAGATATTGAGGTAGCTACAGAATTTGAAAAATTCTTTACTGACATTCCAGTTTCAATCACAAAATCTTTGGATTCCTCCCCCACTGTAGCCGAATCTATTCTAAAAGATTATGTTAAAACTTGTGATGATAAATTTTTATGCCCATATTTGTGCAAATGATTTAATAAAGTCATTTAAAACGCTGAATAAAAAGAAAACCGTGGATCTGTGGGGCAACTCTGTAGATGTTTCCCAATCTGTAATAGAAACAATAGCTCCAATACTTGCTAGTATTTTTAATGATTGCATTGACTGTGGTGTGTTTCCTGATCTAATGAAACTGAGTAAAATTATTCCATTACATAAATCTGGTAGCACATCAGACCCCAATAATTTTAGACCTATCTCTGTGCTACCTACTTTTAGCAAAATCTTTGAAAAAATAATGTTGGAACAAATGCAAAGCTTTTTTAACAGAAATAATCTTCTACACTGTAAACAATTTGGTTTTAGAAAGGGTCGCTCAACAACTGATGCTGGTGTTGAGTTAATACAAAATATATATGAGGCCTGGGAGGACTCACATGATGCGCTGGGCGTTTTTTGTGACTTGTCCAAGGCATTTGATTGCGTTCATCATGACACCCTGATCAGGAAATTACACTACTATGGATTTCGCGACACTGTTCTGGATTTACTCATCTCCTATTTGACTGAGAGGATTCAGAAAGTAGACGTCAACGGGGAGAGGTCCCAGGGCGCCTCGGTTAAAATAGGAGTTCCGCAGGGTTCAATTCTTGGTCCTTTTCTATTTTTAATATATATAAATGACTTGCCTGCTTTTGTACAAGACAGGCATGAGATTGTATTATTTGCAGATGATACTTCACTTATGTTTAAAATTAAAAGACGATTGCAAATTTATGACGATGTAAATAGTTCTATCTCAAGAATAGTTTACTGGTTTAATGCGAATAACTTGTGCCTCAATGAAGGGAAAACTAAATGTATAAAATTTGTTTTACCCAATGTTAAAGAGGTTCACACCACTGTTAACATAAAGCATAAAAATGTGGACCTTGTGGATACCGTAGTATTTCTTGGTATTACTTTAGATTCAAAGCTTCAGTGGGGCCCACATATTGATAAATTGTCGAAGAGACTTAGTTCTGCAGCCTACGCTGTATGGAAAATACGTCAGCTGACTGATGTTGATACAGCAAGACTTGTATACTTTGCCTATTTTCATAGTGTGATGTCGTATGGCATTTTGCTGTGGGGAAATGCTGCCGACATTCAGACTGTTTTTGTGCTGCAAAAAAGGGGTATTCGTGCTATTTATAACCTTAAAATAAGAGACTCTTTGAGATAAAAATTTAAAGAAATTGGTATTATGACCGTCGCGTCGCAATATATTTACGAGAATATAGTATATGTTCATAAAAATATACATTCGTTTTGTAAAAACAGTGATATTCATTCAGTAAATACTAGGCAAAAGAATATGTTAGCGTTACCAAATACTAGGCTTAAAAAAATTAATAATTCTTTCAAAGGCCTTTGTGTACGTTTCTACAATAAAATCCCAAATAATATTAAAGCACTTAACTTGAATAAATTTAAAGTCGCTATCAAGGGCGCACTTATGAAAAAAGCATATTATAAAGTGTCTGATTATATGACAGATAAAACTGCTTGGGATTGACAAAAAATGTGATAATTGACGTTTAAAGGGTGTTAACACTTTGTGATAGTGGGATAAATTTCATTCGAGTAACTGTTCCACTCACACCGACAGGCATTTCTATATTATTTAAAAAAATGTATGTGAAATATAATATTGTAATGTTGGCATTTTAAAAGAGGAGACAAAAAAAAATACAAGACCTTCCGAGTTTCTTGCCTGTTCTTCTTGAGAAGGCTCTCCCAATTTCCGAACAGGTGTAGAGTCAATTTTTTTTTTTTTTAAATTTTACTTGTATTTGCACACATCTTAATAATGGTTGGGGTGTGTGTACATACAAGGATTAAATAATTTAGTTAATTAGATTCTTGGTTGAAGATTTTTATGTTTTTATTTTGACGTCAATAAGTGCCTGTAAAGGTCTATATTGAATAAAGATTTTTGAGTTTGAGTTTGAGTTTGAGTTTGTATTATAAAAATGGTATGCGTGTATAACAGAAGAACAAAAATATATACACGGTTATTTTTTTATCATACTGGAAAATTTTAGAGGCAGCTCGGTAGACGCTAGACGACACATATCAATAAAAAAAACATGTGGTTATATTTTTTAAATTTTATCCGCCAATAATATTAAATTATAGACATTGTTCTTGTTTACTACAAGATAAGGTAAGATTATGAATGAATAAAGCATTTACTACTACGGGCTTAGGAAAATGCGGCAACGTCGCATTATTAATTCAAGCAAGATCAATCTACAACTCGTTTGAAATAAGAGTTATTATTGCACTAGACACTACAATAGTGAAAGACAGAGACAGTCGGCGCCGGCGGCGGCGTTTTGTTGTTTGCTGTCGCTTGTCGGCACGAGCCGGCCGGCTTTAGTTCGCCTTTGACCCTGGCGCGTGTGAACGTATCGCGATGTCGCGCCCGCGCCTGACGCGCGGCAATCGGGCGCATTCGGAATTTTAGTTTCAAGTTAACACATCTCGCGAATACCCAGACCTTACTCCGGTAGACCGTAGACTTTTACTTGTGAAGTGAAATTAAGTGTTTGGTGTAAGAAAGTGAACCCACAAACGTAAGACTTGGCAGCGAAAACTGCATTTCGAGACGTTAAACACTAACCAAAGTGATATGTTGTTGTGGTCATGATAGTTTTAAACGTGCACGACTATGTATGAGTTAGAGGACTTCCTTTAAATTTAGAACTCTTTTGTTATTAGAACTAAAGTTGATTTAAATTGTTTCCTAGGTAGGTAAGTATTTAAAGTTGATTCCAATTTTTTAACTACGCCAAAACAACCTACCATAACCGTAATACCTACCTAGTACTGTTTGTTTTCTTTAAAAACTTTGTTTTGCCGGTCCTAAGTAAGCCCGTAATAAAGTAGGAAGGTGAAATTGTGATCAACTCAGTGATGACTTTGAATCGGCGACGTCGTTGCCAGTTCGCGTTCATTCAATGTTTTGCCTACAACTTCACTCAGTGTCCATACCAGTGCAGTATTTTTTGGATATTTTAGATAATAAATATCTAATTAAACAGGTGAGTAAATTTTATTATTAATGGTTAAATAATTCTTCTACCGTGTCCTGAAGCCACCCTTAAAATAACCAGGGTGATAAAAAAATAACCGTGTATAATAATAAACATAGTATATTAATAATAGCCAGAAAGATAATAAATAAACATAAAAAATATATATAAACCAGCAACACAAATATCGATAGATAGAACTCCCTTAAGCGCCGCTTGAACGAGCAAATAGTTTGGCAATCCCGCATGTTAGGTGGAAGCGAATTCCAAAGTCTAACTGCATGGGCCGTAAATGAATAGGAAAAGAAAGTGGAATTACAGGAAGGAACACTAAGAAGAGATTTAAGGTGGGATCTACAAAGAGCTTTAGACGAGTTAGCGAAGGAAAAACGCTCTCGAAGGTATGATGGATACGTGGGATTGAAAAGGACATTAAAGAGGAAACAAAGTATTCGAGTATTCCTACGGAAACGGATGGGTAGCCTTGAGATCATTTCAAAACTCGGAGACATGGTCGAATTTCTACTATACCTACTATATTCTACAATTCATTCTACAATTCAAGCTCTTTCATTTGATATTTTGACAAATTGGGGAAGGTCGCAAAAAGAAATTGATGGGGTTGCATACGGATATTATCTAGGCTAGGATCAAATTACTCATCAAGATAAATCAAACCAGCCCAAACTCGATGGGGTTGCGTTGCTTTATTGCGGAGTTAATATGGCCATCTTCCAGCTTCAGCATCAGACCCTGGTTACCATATAGGACCAAAGAACTCATCAATACGAATCAAACAAGCCCAAACTCAATGGGGTTCTGTCGTTTTATTGCAGAGTTCCTTTGGCTACCTTCCAGCTCCAGCATCAGACCCTGGTTACCATATAGGACGAAAGTACTCGTCGATACGAACCAAATGAGCCCAAACTCGATGGGGTTGCGTTGCTTTATTGCGGAGTTAATATGGCCATCTTCCAGCTCCAGCATCAGACCCTGGTTACCATATAGGACCAAAGAACTCATCAATACGAATCAAACGAGCCCAAACTCGATGGGGTTCTGTCGTTTTATTGCGGAGTTCCTTTGGCTACCTTCCAGCTCCAGCATCAGACCCTGGTTACCACATAGGACCAAAGTACTCGTGAATGCGAATCAAACGAGCCCAAACTCGATGGGGTTGTGTCGTTTTATTGCGGAGTTCCTATGGCCATCTTCCAGCTCCAGCATCAGACCCTGGTTACCATATAGGACCAAAGAACTCATCAATACGAATCAATCGAGCCCAAACTCGATGGGGTTGCGTTGCTTTATTGCGGAGTTAATATGACCATCTTCCAGCTTCAGCATCAGACCCTGGTTACCATATAGGACCAAAGAACTCATCAATACGAATCAAACGAGTCCAAACTCGATGGGGTTCTGTCGTTTTATTGCGGAGTTCCTTTAGCTACCTTCCAGCTCCAGCATCAGACCCTGGTTACCACATAGGACTAAAGTACTCATCAATACGAATCAAACGAGCCCAAACTCGATGGGGTTCTGTCGTTTTATTGCGGAGTTCCTTTGGCTACCTTCCAGCTCCAGCATCAGACCCTGGTTACCATATAGGACCAAAGTACTCGTCAATACGAATCAAATGAGCCCAAACTCGATTGGGTTCTGTCGTTTTAGTACGGAGTTCTTATGGTCACCTCCCAACTCCAGCATCAGACCCTGGTTACCATATAGGACCAAAGTACTCGTCGATACGAACCAAACGAGCCCAAACTCGATGGGGTTGCGTTGCTTTATTGCGGAGTTCCTATCGCCTCCTTCCAGCTGCAGCATCAGACCCTGGTTACCATATAGGACCAAAGAACTCATCAATACGAATCAAACGAGCCCAAACTCGATGGGGTTCTGTCGTTTTATTGCGGAGTTCCTTTGGCTACCTTCCAGCTCCAGCATCAGACCCTGGTTACCACTCTAAATCATAGAGTTGATCAACAAACTCGAACAATCTGGTGTACGTGGACCGCTCCTCGGGTGGTGCGAGAATTACCTTCATAATCGTAAATTTACAGTTAAAGTCAATGACACGTATAGTGACTACAAAACGTTTATGGAGGGAACGGCACAGGGTTCTGTAATCGGTCCTCTTCATTTTCTTGCGTATGTGAATGATATGCCCAACTGTCTCAATTTCTGCACTTGTTATCAGTTTGCCGACGATACATGCTTAATAGCTTCTGACAAAGACCCTCAAACAGCGAGCGAACGTCTGCAGGTTGATTTTAATTTGCTCTTGAAGTGGTGCCACGATGGGGGCTTACAGTTGAATGCAGATAAGACCAAACTTCTTTGTATTAAATCCCCATACCTTAAACATTCTCCATATAGTGATATAATTGCCCATGACCACAGCTGTTTGCATGTGACTCATGCGCGGAATTGCAAGTGTCCACCAATAGAAAATGTTGAGCAACCAAAATATCTTGGCTTAATTATTGATAGCAGGATGAACTGGGGCCCACATATCGAATATATCTGTGACAAGCTTCGACAATTCTTGGCCAATTTAATTATTTTAAAGGACCGTATACCATTTAAGGTCAAGATAATGTTGTACAATTCCCTAGCAGAATCATACATCCAATACGGACTAAGTAGTTATGGTCGCACTTATAGTACATACTTAAAACATATTTTTAACTTTCAACGTCGAATTCTTCGTACTTTAGTGTCCCCTAACATTAAGCAGCAATTTTACGACAATGATAATGGCCTTTTTAACTATTGTAAGATTTTACCTGTAGAAATCCAATTAAAATATTTGCTTCTCAAAGAAAATTTTTTAAATGAAAAATATAGAGAAGAGATAAAGCACCAACATCCTGTATGCACGCGAGCGGCCGCTCGGAATGAACTGAAGTTACGTACGATGACCGGTATGAACAATACCTATGGCGAGCGAACGACTGCTTACCTAGTTCTCGGCTTATAAATAATCTACCTCCGGAATTGCGTTCCATCCACAATGTCAGACCGAACAACATTAAATTTAAGTTAAAGTATCATTTTTTAAACAATATGTTACAATCCTTAGAATAAATAATAATAACATTTGCCACAAACCTCATTGGTTTATTAAATGTTATGTTGTATTTTTTTTTGTATCGATGTATTTTAAAAGATAAATAAAAAAAAAAAAAAAACAGGACCAAAGTACTCGTGAATGCGAATCAAACGAGCCCAAACTCGATGGGGTTGTGTCGTTTTAGTGCGGAATTCCTATGGCCACCTTCCAGTTCCAGCATCAGACTCTGGTTACCATATAGTATCAAAGTACTCGTCAATACGAATCAAACGAGCTCAAACTCGATGGGATAGCGTTGTTTGATTGCGGAGTTCCTATGGCCACCTTCCAGTTCCAGCATCAGACTCTGGTTACCATATAGTATCAAAGTTTGCGTCAATACGAATCAAACGAGCTCAAACTCGATGGGGCTGTGTCGTTTTATTGCGGAGTTCCTATGGCCAACCTTCAGCTCTAGCATCAGATCAGCTCCATGTCGTCATAATACATATACTCGTATACATATGCATGCAAAATTTTAACTTAATCGGAAACCGGGAAGTGGGTCAAATTTATCTCGCAAGATTAGACCCGAACATACATACAAGTAAGCTAAATAAAAGCTTGTAAAAAGGTTTATGAAGATTTTTCGTACTGCAGCCACAAAAAATAAAATTGTTAGTTATCAACTTCTCCAGTGGACTTCGCGTCGTATACATACACAAATAATTACGTGGCCGGGAGCGAGCTCAAAGCGACGTGCTCTCACTTCGAATCTCGATTGCACACTGAATTTCGACGCGCCCGAGCCAAGTATTTGTAACAAAATCGATAAATGTATGTAAAAAATTTCATATAAAAATCAATATACGATAATTTAAAAAAATACCACGGTGTCAGTATTTTGCTTACCCTTGTTCTATATATTTGTTAAATGAAAATACAATAGGGTTAATTAATGAAGCTAAAAATCACGAACGGTATATGGGTGTAACCCAAATTTTAAGTAAAATTGATGCTATTTTTGAACGAAATGGTATGTAAATTTGAAAAATGGTGACGGTGATAGTGTAAACACATAATTGAATATCTTAAATTTATTTTTTCCCGGTCAATTAACTCGAACGTTAACGTACAATATCAAAAACGCCAACGGCCTTTTTGCTATTTTTCGCGCCATGGGCCCTTAAATAAATTAGCAACATTTTACTGAATTTTATTATTGATTCATATAAAGTATACAAATAATATCAAGATAAAATAATAGCATCAAGTTTAATGGTAAAAATATAAGAATTATCTGCACTAACCTGTTGGTGGCTATCATTGACTCTTCACAGCCACTGCTTAATAAGGTATTGTAACTATTGTTACTTTTAACACCTACCACTGATGGAAGACTTAAAAAAGATTATAGAAACACAAAAGTCACTTGAGCTCACAATCACTACACGGATGGATGAGTTGGAGCATAAGTTAAATGCACCTACAGAGTGCCCAGGTGCCTCATCTACTAATGCCAGTATCCAAGAAGAATTAAAGAAGTTGAAGGAGTTCTCCACTAAAATGTTTTCCTTGATTCGCCAACAGATTTCTGGTATATTATCAGCCACTGATAATATTGAAATGCGTCACAGAAGAAAGTTTCTTTTAATGTCCGGAGTTCCTGAATGTGATGGTGAAGATGTTCGATCTACTGTTGCCGAAATAATGAAGGATAAGCTGGGCTTGTCTGATTTTTCCCCTGACCTTTTGAAGGCATGTCATAGACTTGGTCAACCCGCTGAAGGCCGCATTAGAAGTATCGTTTTTCGGACCACTGAAGTCAGTAACAGATCATCCATTTGGCAAAAGAAATCCATGCTGAAGGGTTCCTCTTTAGTTCTGTCAGAGTTTTTAGCACGGCGACGGCAACTCTTATTTTTGGAAGCAATATCTAAATTTGGTATGAGGAATGTGTGGAGTCTGGATGGAAACATTATAATAAAACTTCCAAGTGGCAGAAGGGCGCGTATAACGGATCCTGAGGAGCTTGAAAAACTTGTAACAGAACATGCTGAGCAAGCTGTTCCAGCATCCACCACCAATTTGAAACCTTCAGCAGCCAAGACTTCTTCCTCAAAGTCAGTTGCCACTGGTAAGGCCAAGCGTACAGTAAAGGCGAAACAATGAATCTTCTTATCCTTTTTTGTTTATTTGGTAGTTTAATTTTAGATCCTTAACCATGTTGTGGCTGTAGTGCATGTTTTACGGTAGCTCCTTTATGTACCCATTCCAAATATCCTAATTATCATAATTTCAATGAATTTCAGCATTGTTTATCGGTTTTTATAATTCAAATCACTATTTTTTGACAATGTTAATTTAAAATCTTAGGAAAGAAAGAAGAAAGAAAACATTTATTGACCACAAGCACACATATACAAGACAAAAAACAAAAACATTTATACATAGCGGCCAATTAGAACCCGACCTCAGCATAAGCTGCAACAGACTAGTCTGATGCAGCGCTGGTATTCTGGCCGGGCCTAAATGGGGTTAAGCGATTTAAAACGTAACATAAAAAAATTGCACAAAACATATATTAATAAAAAGAAATACAAAACAGAAGCATCAAAAACAAAATAAAACAATTAAAAAAAATACAAAATAGTACAGACACGCATACCTATTTAATGAACAAACAAGCAAAATACAACACAAACACAATGCATTCACGCTTACATCAAAAACCATGTGTTTAAGTTTAAGTGGAACGCATTACGTTAACATGCAATGAAAGCACCGAAACGCAATGATGCGCTCAAATGGAACGCACCTATGGTTAAACGTCTGTGGCCAGTATATTGTTCTGTGCGTATGGCTTTTGACTTTTGACTTAACCAACAAACTTAAGTACATATATACTTACTTAACATATTCAATATTGCTAAAATTTTAATTTAAATGAAAAAAGTGTACGCGTGTTATAGCGTGAATATAATAGGACATATGGTTCTCATAATGTACGTGCTAATTATGTAACAAATTAAACTTTCTCCACTAGAGCAAAGTGAATATATGTACCTATATACGTTTGTTTACTCTTCTCATTGATATATAAGTTTTAATACATATTTCTCAAACTAGGTAGGTACCTTAGTATTTGCAAACAATACAAACTATCAAATGTCATTGTCAAACATAATTATTTTTGTTTAGTTTTAAATTCGTTGTTCTTTCATAGAGGCAACGGGAGTTGGTCCATACAGCCACAGCTCAGTGTTTTATTTTAATTTAATTATTGACGTTTGACCTTACATAGAAAATTATTAATGTATATTACTTTTTGGCTCTGAATTGTACAAAATCATATTTGTTCTTTTCCTGTGTTTAATGGTATAGTATTTAAGTGGTTTTTCTTTTTTATGTAATATGTTAACGGCCAGCCGGCAGGTAAAGCAGATAAATGAGTTAGTTTATTTTATTTTTTTAGATTTATATTTTTAATTAGCTTTTTTAATTATTTAAAAGTTTTTATTATTGTTAATATAGTATAATATTGTATGTATGATGTCCGATGATGATGAATATTTTACCTTGGAATCAGATTCCGATAATTCTTTTCACTCACTTGATTATTCTGGCGATAATTATCCAACGCTTGGCCATTTGCTTTCGGAAAGATTTAGTGACCGTAAACACGGCTTTAACGCATGTCATATCAACGCCCAGAGTATTGTACAGCACCACTCTGAGCTCTTGGATGTTTTCTCGGATAGTAACAATATTCATGCCATTTTAGTCTCAGAGTCCTGGTTGCAACCTTCGATGCAATCATCATTATATTCCTTGCCTGATTACATCTTATATCGTAATGATCGAATTGGGAGGAGAGGAAAAGGTGTTGCTATTTACCTTCGTAGTGACATTTCTGCTAAAATCATAAAATCATCTCCACAGCCTTATTCTGCTGCAGCTGAGTACCTATTTCTGGATATAGATATTAAGGGCATCAAGGCCATTCTGGGTGTAATCTATTGTCCTCCAGCAGTTGATTATTTTTCTGATTTGGAATCTGTGCTTGAACAGCTTTCTTTGGAAGGTAAACACCAAATTCTTATGGGTGACTTTAACACTGACCTTATATGTGATAGTGTACGAAGTCGAAAACTGAAACTACTTATTGAGTCAGTCAATCTATCGTTACTGCCATTGAATGCGACACATGTCAACATGAATACTAACGACACATGGTTAGATCATGTCTATGTTACTTCTCCTGAACTGGTACTTGACTTTGGTCAGTATTCAGCACCTTGTTTTTCAAAACATGATCTAATTTTTGTGAGCTATAAGATCAAGGTCCCAAAAATGAAACCTATTGTGGTCCAGCTGCGTAGTTTCAACAGGATAGACTTAAATAGCTTGAAGAGAGATGCTGCTGATCTAGGTCGTTGTGCTATTGTGGACGCGATAACTGTTGATGACATGGTGAAATCATTCAATGAATCCGTGTTAAATCTATACAACAAACATGCTCCACTTCATACAGTACGATTGAAGCGACCACCCGCACCATGGATGACTGATGAGGTTAGAGCCGCCATGTCGAGACGGGACAAAGCTTTCCGGAAATTCAAGTCGATGCGCACAGATGAAAACTGGAGTCGATACAAAATTAAAAGAAACAACTGCAATCGAATGGTGAGAGCAGCCAAGCGCCATTATATTCATTCTAATCTAATCTAATGTCCAAGATTCTTCACCAGCAGATATTTGGAAGTTTTTGAAAACTCTTGGAATAGGTAGAAGCCAATCGCAACCATTACAAGTCCCTTTCTCTTCTGAAGATTTAAATAATCATTTTTCCAGAACTATTCATCTCAATGATCAAGTTAAATCCAGTACATTATCTGAAATTTCAACACTGCCACCTAGGAGTGACATCTCTTGAATTTTCTTCGGCAACAGATGAGGAGGTTAGAAAGATCATTACTAAAATAAAATCAAACGCCATTGGTAATGATAATATTAATAGGGTGATGATTTTTCTTATACTGGAGCAGGTGACTCCAATAATAACCCATATAGTAAACTTCTCTCTCTCCACTAGTACATTCCCTGATATATGGCGTTATGCACATGTTCTTCCTCTGCCTAAAGTGCCAGTGCCTCGTGCTCTGAAAGACTTTAGACCTATTTCTATTCTGCCTTTTCTTTCTAAGGTTATCGAAGCTGTAGTGCATAAACAGCTGTCTACATATATGTCAAAAAACGACCTTTTAACCCCGTACCAATCTGGTTTTCGGGCTGGGCACAGCACTACTACTGCTCTGTTAAAAGTTACCGAAGATGTAAGAGAGGGCATGAATAACTGTTTGGTAACAGTGTTGGTGTTGATTGACTTTTCAAATGCATTTAACACTGTTGACCATCAAATCTTGATAGCTTTACTCAACCACCTTGGCATCTCCTCATCTGCGGTCAACTGGTTTATATCTTATCTTCATGGTCGTAGGCAAGCTGTAAAAGTCGATGGTACTATTTCTGACTGGTGTGACATCGTAACAGGTGTCCCACAGGGAAGCATTTTGTCACCATTGCTGTTTTCGATATTTATAAACTTTATCACTAATGACCTTGACTGCTCTTACCACCTGTATGCTGACGACCTTCAGTTGTATGCTCAAGCTAGTGTTGATGAAATTGGCGTAGCGATAGAAGCCCTCAATAAAAATCTAACCAGGATTTCGGCCTGGTCGCAGCGTTATGGTGTTTCGGTAAATCCGGCTAAGTGTCAAGCAATTATTCTGGGGAGTACACGTCAGTTACGAAAAATTTCGCTTGCCAACTTACCCTCGGTAATTCTTGACAATACCATCATTACATATAGCGACCAGGTTAAGGACCTTGGCCTTATTATTGATAGCTCCTTGAGCTGGGTTCCACAGGTGGCCGATATCAGTCGTAGAGTAACAAATACTTTGAGATATTTATATCGCTTTAAAAACTTCCTTCCAATTCCGACCAAAATTCTGTTGGTTCAAACACTTATTCTGCCTCTACTTGACTATGCCGACGTGTGTTGCTCGGAGCTACGAAGCGACCTCCTTAATAAGTTAGAACGTTTAATGAATAATGCCATACGGTTCATATTTGGCATCCGTAAATACGATCACATCTCTAGTTACCGGTCGCAACTTAAATGGCTTCCCATTAGGTGTCGCAGAAGAGTCAGGACTTTATGCACACTTTTTTCAATTATTTTTGATCCCCAGTCTCCTACTTACTTACAAAGTCGATTTCAGTTTGTGGAGGATATAACCCAACGCAACCTTCGCTCTTCTAGACGTCATATTATTGATATACCTCTATTTCGCACTGGCTTTATGTCCGATTCCTTCACTTTACAAGCAATAAGGCTGTGGAATTCCCTACCGATTGATTTGAGATGTTTGACATCAAAGCCCCTCTTTAAGAAGAGAGTTCGAGAGCTTTTCTTGAAAATTGCAAATAAATAACTTGTTTTTTCTTTTTCTCCGACAACTCATAAATATCGTTCGTGGACACCATCATTCATCATCTGTATTAATATTTATATTATTATATAGTTATAATATATATTTTATGTATCTGTATATATATATATATATATATTGTATGTGTGAGTGTGTGAGTATGTGCGTGTATGTAAGTATTTTCTTTTAATATTACAGTTTTTTTCTTTTATGCCGCCATCTATTTTCTCTGCTTGGCCCAATGGTTGACTGGTAGAGAGCGATGTTCATCGCTAAGTCCGCCATGTATAAACCTATTGTAACATGGAAGTATAAATAAATAAATAAAAATATTATAAATCTTTTAAGGTGTAACGGAGAAATAAAACACATGTATTTCAAATTAAAAAAATTTGATTCAACTTAAACCTTTACAAGTCATTATTGTCAAATAAACATGCAACATTTTTTTTTAGTGAAGAACATAATGTCTAATGTAGTACAAAAATTTGTTGTCATCTTTACATGTTAATTATGTATAAAGTAAAGAAAAAAAATATTTATATTATTTATTTAATAAGAAGGGTCTTGTAAATTAGGAAGAGCACAGGCTGACAACACAGCAATCACATTTAATATATTTGTATACGGCTTTAAAATGGATAACTTGCATATTCTTGCGTAAGCTGTTCTGAAATTTACTCTCCTCTAGTAAGTTATGATCACTAATAATGCTTTCATATCCTGTATATATTAAGCAGACTAAACCATCAGGTAGTCACGCTAATGAATATTTAATAGTATTTGCTTTTTTATACTCAGGCCAAGTTAGTGCTTGTTAAATGACTTCATTGGGTTTTTGAACTTCATTTCTTCGCAATCTATGATTACCCTTTTATACTTATGGTGAAACACTAGAAGTACTTAACTTTTTTTATTGTGCTTTTGGTTAAAAGGTGTAATAAAAGGTGAAAATTCACTGACTTTCTTCCTTTTTTTCTTCATAAGTTTTCTCAAGAGCTTTATTTCTTTAGAAATAATATATGAACTATTAAATAAAGTTCTTTAGGTATCCCTATGTATATTCTTGGTTTGTGCCTTATCATACATAAAAGTACTGTCCAGATTTAATTTTTGGTTATTGTGATTTTTCCTTTTTATAAGTCTTCAGTTGTCCGACTTGATAACTTGATGAAGAAGACTTAAGTAATGATCCAACTAGTGAAGGTATATGAAATGTCATTATCATAATTTTCCTCACTTGGAAATAATAATTTTTAATAATGTTTGGCCAGATATAGTTGGATTGCAGCACTTTACTTCAGACAATTTATTGGGACATATTGCAGTTGATTGGTGGTGGGCAGCAGGTTTAATCAGTGAAGATATAACATCTTTCAGTTTTACCAAACTGTACCTATTTACTTCTATGGTGCTTTGGTGTATGAATACTTGAGTTATTTTGTTGACATAATGTTGTTCTAGTTGACGGGCCACATTTTGATGTTGTGGCTGAGCATGCACTGCTTTGTATTATATTGCACAACTTACTGCCTTATCAATCTCGTTGTCAAGAGGAGAACAGGGTAGTACACAAATAGTTCTCATTAAGTAACCTCTGAAAGCAACAAATTTTAATTAGGTACTCAGTAAATTCAAGTAAAAGTTGTTTAGATAAATATATTCATTATTATGAAACTGGGATAGTTTGTATTACAAGTCAGTTTTCATTCTAACTGAAAGATAAAAATTTAATAATGATTTTACATACAACATAAAAGCTTCTATTTTGTTTAAGTTGAAACTGAAATACCTACACAGATTGAGTTAGGTATTCATTTATAGTACTTACATTAATGTGATTTTCGCAAAAATACATTCGAGTTTCAGTAGACAGTTACAGGATTTCTTTAAGCGAGTGTTAACCAAATATTTCGCATGACTATATCACTGGGTACGTCTAATCCACAGCTTTCCTGGAGTGTTTGAAGAGGTAATTGTATATTCCTGTTCTATTGTCCCGTTCCATATACAGTTTTACTATATTTTGTGATATTTAATAGAAAGCATTATTTTTGTGAGGTTATTTCGCCTCGGTGCTTTGTTTACTATAAGACTGACGTCATTTGACGTATGCCACAGATAATCAACAGACTATCATGGCTGACCGTGTTTTCGGTCCAAAATTGAAAATCTTAATTTAAAATAGATTTTTTGCACTTTTTAGCCATCGAAAAAAATAATATTCATGTGCTATGGTCTAATACAACAATTATGAACATTTTAAGCCCTACTTTAAAAAAGGGTCAACTAGCCTATTACATTGTATAGTACAAAACTATTTTAGCGTATGCGTAGCATGCATAGTTCAGCATATTCAGTTGATCAAGTATCTAATCTACATGCCGCTTCTATCGGTCCTCTTTTATATTAAATTTATCGTCAGAAGACACAACAGATCCTGATAGTATCCTTTTGGAAGTCCCGCAATAATGTTTGATCGGCGGGCGATCGAACTCGGGCCGATCTTACGTCATAATGCGCGTGCGCCGCTAAGCAGTCCCGACGTCCATGTCGACAGATGTTTTCAAATCCCGTGTGATAGATATAGGAATTGGTATATGTCCATCGGACAAGTTTTAATCATCGAAAACAAAATTATGAGGTATGTTTAATATGTGCGTGGTGAACAGTGGGTGTGTAGTTTTAGTATGAAAGTTTTTTTTATAACGGTGCATTTAAGCAACTAAACGATGGAAACGAACTACTTTTTACCCGATGTACAGCACGTTTAACAATATACACTGCACTTCTAGATGTTATTGATGATATGCCCCTAGACCTAGACAAACGTACTATTCTTGCCTTGTTGGATTATTCTCGCGCATTCGATGCAATTGACACCGAGTTGCTATTAGCCAATCTTGCGTTTAATAGTTTTAATAATGACACTCCGCTCAAGCGGTATAGGAGCAACCTTATTAACCGTTACTAAAAAGTGAAAATTACTTTCTTAGTGGCACCAAAGAGAATTCAACAGGCACCAAAATAAGCCAAGGGGTGCCATAAGGTTTCATACTAGGGCCACTACTTTATGCTTATTTACCTAAACTGGTCAGAGATTGTAAACACTATTTATAAATATGATACAAGTAATAATACAAGTCTAAGAAAAAAACCAGTGGTCGTAGAGCGAATGGGTTAGTCTGAACGCTAAGGAGAGTACAGTCGTCGTGGACATATGCAACCTCATCATTTCAGCCAAGAGACGCCCACTGTTGGACATAGGCTTATCCCCCAAACATACTCATAATAATACATTCTAAGTAGTAAAAAAGAGATAATAATAAGCTTTTTTCCACCTTCGGGTCCACCTTTTACCGGAGGGAGACTCTGTACCAGGGTCGTGTGCATGGGTACCTCCGTCTTACCTATTTCTGCCGCAAAGCAGCAGTGCTTGCATTGCTGTGTTCCGGTTTGAAGGGTAAGATATGGCACTGAAATTACTGGGTACCGTGACTTTACATCTTAAGTCCCAAGTTGGCAACGTACACTGTGGTCCTTGTGGGGGTTGCAGTTTTGCTGCGAATCTCACAGGAACCACATGTATTATATGTGACTGTTACCACTTACCATCAGGTGGGCAGTTTGCTTGTTTGCCAACTTAATTGCAATAAAAAAAACCTGTGTGGAGAAATGGCTATGTCCAACAAAAATCTTTCAAACACAATTTTTTAAGGGGGAGTTCATCCTTTAATAACTGATGTCTCCTACTTTACCTTGCTCAGTTTTGCATAAACATTATGTTTGATAAATGAGATATTATTCATTTTGTCTTCTTTTTTTACTTAGAATGGGCTTACTCTTGATGCCAATCCAGCCTTGAGGCAAGGATGAGATCTACGGTGGGACGAGTTTGCCCAGAACAGCAACAGTTTACATAATACGCAAGATTTTCAATCTAAGATGCCCATTGGGCCTAGACCATACCGCACGTAGATTAACGATAGTCAAGATACGAGTACTTTTGTTGCCGCGATACCGTTTCGAGATTTTTACAAGTCGGAACGACATATCGTCTTTTATGTGGCCGGCTATACCCGGATCTTATCTCTGGACAGCGGCCGTCAGTCATTCCGCCAGTTGGGCCCGATGCGCGGGCGCAGCGCGACGGGGGATCGCTTCTTTCGTCACAGTACAATACTCTAAGTATTATGTATTACTAACTGATGTCAAAATTACTTAAATGCTTTCGATCTTCCTTTGTTGGAGCTTTTAGACAGTCAATAATGTCTTTAGACTGTTAATAATGTATCAGTAACATTATATCGGTAACCTTAATTAATGGTTCGTCCTTTCTTAAATAGAACTGGCAAAGTCAACAGCTTCAGCGACCTTATCACTTGCTTCAAAAAAGAAAAATAATTAAAATTGAAGGCTGAGTATATAGACCATGTGAGACGACGTGTTGCTCACAAGTTTTTTTTTTAACAATTTCCTTATTATTATTAGCAGATTTGGATTTCACTGCGTACCGCTGCGTATGTCTATAGTGCATTTAAATGTCGTTTTTCCCTTAAACGGATATGTTCTAAATCTTTATTTATCTCGCCTAGAAGTAAGCATCATCGGAGCTCGCACGATCTGGGTGGATCCTCCTCTTGCTGGGTATAGGTCTTCCCCTAAATGTGGAGATTTGGACTATCGCCACGTTAGTCTGTCGGGTTTCATCAAGAGATAAGATCACAAATAAGGGTCTGTTGATCGACAGAATTTACTGTAAATAGGCGAGGTTGATTTGGGCTGTGTAAATTTTGGGTGTTATTACGTCCACGCCAAAGCACGAACTTATTGATTTCACCTCGACTTTTAAAAACACGTTTTGCCCCATAACTCTGACTGATCTGGTGCATTAAAAGAACCAACATGCGGCTAATTAGTTTTCAATGCCTACATAGTTCTTAAACGGTATATAATATGTGAGGGTTTTGATCAACCATGTATGCAATAGAGTCTAAGGCAATTAGGTCTTACAGCCTCATACATAATACAGCTTTATCTTAATTTAATGTTCCTATCGAAATACAAGTTTGACATTAATACGGGCGTGCATTTACGTAAAAAAAGATATTGCAAACATTTATAATTTAGAATGAAGGATCAGACCATAATCGAACTTCTAGTTGAAAATGAGAAAAAAAACAAAAATTGTGTGGCGGGAAACTTTTAATTCGACAAAACTAGTCAAATTTTTTGTATTGCGGATGAATATTCATCAAAGTAGTTGTAATTAAATAATATCTACGAGTAGTGACGATCAAATAATGATTTCGCCTGAGACTTTAACGGAGAAAAGTGTGAAAAAGGAAATGCTTAATCCTTGTTTTATTTCCTTGCAGTTAAAGTGAAAAGCAGAGTGTTAATCTCGATCTCGACCATAAAACCCGTTTTATCCTTGGAGGCTATATGAACATCTCGGGTAAAATAGCTTGTTTATGCTCTTGTGTTACAATGTACTTTTTTTTTGGTATTGTTCTGTACGATCGTTTGTCCGTGAACATACCTACAACTTCAGAGAAGTCTCAGATTGTACTGAAATTGTGTCAGTAGATTTAGTTTAAGAGTCTAATTTTGGGGAAATTATGTCGCTTTTAGAAATTCTATATTTTTGAAGGGCGTCCCAATATAGGGTACTTTGTAGAGGGCAGTTTTTACCCTAGTTTAAGCAGTTTCTTTTATCAAACCAAGATTAAAACTGATATTCATAACATTTATTGGCATTTCTACCTATGGCATAAAGGTAACAAGTCTTACTTAGTACACTATGTTGTTGAGCATGAAACCGTTGTGGTCACAATATCTAACCTAACCTACAGTTTTCAGTTTAATGGATCCTGGACCTGGTTTTCATGGCTATTGCTGCGAATTTGAAATTATACTAACTAACAGCAATTAAATTATCATAATTATTACAATAATTATAGTATTATATTTTGATCATAATGAAATGATTTATTTATTAATGTATGTCTTACCATTTTAAAATAAATTAGTCAAAATGATCAGTCTAAAACATTTATGACTTACAGATTATGTATTATAGGATATCCATTATGCGTTTTGAATTTTTATGATAAATTACCTTTATACGTATAACAATTACATGCTTAACATTTATGCTTATTAAAAATATGGTAAAGAAAATGAGAGTAAGTAATTAATTTTACTGACTGCCGATGAAACTATCCTACGTTTTAGGACTCTGCTTATCAAAATTTGTGCGAAAATATTTTATGCCAAAATACATTATGACTAAACCTGTACCTGCTTCTGGTAAGTCGACAAGAGTCCTCAATAAATGATTTTTGATTGATGTCCATTTTGTCTATAGTTATGGCGATTCAGGGTCTGGGCAACCCCAAAACCTACCACCGATTCTATAAGAAACAACAGAGCCCATAATAAGCCTTCATCCTCAGAATAGGCGATGCGATTATTGCGAGTGCAACTTTCATTATTCTAATAAACAGACCCCCGGCAAGTTAATAATTTACTTATCGCGCCATCGGCCGCCCACCCACTAAATCTGGCGGCTACAAATCTCGCCTCTGATTGACTAAGGCCACTGTGCGATTGTTATACATACGGTGGAGGTGCGCGAACTTTCTAAAAACATATGTCAATTGCATCTGAATAGGTTGCTGGCCTTTCTTGATGTCATGTCAATGCTTTATAATAAAAACGAGGAGTTACTGATCCCTTGAAAAAATATGAAAGACTACCTGCTTCTTGCACATTCGTCAGCTTGGAAATCGGTTAAATCGCGAGTTAGGTCAAATCGCGCGTTATCCCTGGAAGTTCACTGTAAAAGTGTCGTGTCTTTCTTCAGGGTTTAAGCTGTCTCTCTCACTTGCTCTCATTTAAAACGTATGAAACTGAAGTAATCGTCGCCAAAATGCAAAAATTTCTGATACAAAGCTTTCAACTTATAATTAAATACTGGTATACGTTGTGAATTAATCACCTGCAATTCCCTAATGCGGTGGAAACGACAGTTGTTGGTCATTGTGCTGACCATTATGGAGGGCTGGTACCGTGTCGCCCTCGGCATCGGTTAGCATTGCAGACAAATGTCTTAGACAAGTGGACATAGTGTTTTCCATACCTTAGCCTTGTACAAAAGGTTTCACGTCTATAGATCTTAATATATTCTCAATTTTGACTAAATAGTTACTTAGATAAGATATATTTACTTAGATAGAAGCAAATGAATATACAGTTAGAGTTATTGAATATGAGTATACAGCTTATGTTCTTGTATATGTTACATGGGTTTGTCTAATATAATAAAATTTTAACTCTAATCAAGATACGACGATAAAAAACTTTTGTTTTAAAAATTTAAACTTTGAATGCATTGGTCGAATCACATTCACAAAATTTAGAGCTCCAGTTAGAACCGTTTAATAAACAAAGACAGTTTCAGACAGTAAATTCAAGAAAAACCTACATAATATCTTATCCTTAATTGTGTTAACGTAAACACACAGTGCAACCAATCAAAACTGTATCCTAATTCTCGGCTTGCAAGCACCAGGTTCGTTCGGGTACGTTTCACTCACCGTTGACATTCTGGTGGCACGGCATTTACCCAAAGTGTGCGATTGCTAGATAATACGGTATTTAGGATAAACTGTGGAACAATGGCCGTTAGTCATCTGCTCGAGTGCGCGGGCGCCGGGTCACGGGGCAGGAATGCCGGCTAATTGACAGATTAGTGAGGGCATCGAGCGGTTTTGCTTCACTGCAACGTGGGGGTTTGCAAATCTATCCGGCAATAATGAGCATGATCTGTGGGCATGGGCATGGCAATGAAGTGTTAAGTTATGTGATTAGGGAGTACCAGTTTGTCAATTAATTTTTAATTTTTATCTCATAAGATTATGAGGGTTAGGTACGAGTAGATACCTAAGATTAGTCTTCTTAAATTGACAATACTTTTATTGTGTGTGGAGGTTTAGAGGTAGGATAGGCACTTGATAGCCTGCAGTTGATGATGCTTGCCTTCAACATACTCAGCATCAGGTGCAAATAAGGGCTTTCGTTCTGAACATTACCTTATTGTTGCAAATGTTTATTCATTTATAATAGGAAATTTTGTAGCTATCTAAGCCGATGTAAAGTTAATACGTAAGACGATACGCTTATTTCGTCTGCACTATTCAATTGCCCAAGAATCACCTCCAATTGTCGGAACACAAATGTTATGCACAGTATTATGATGGGGACGATTAGAGAATTAATATGATGTCAACAAGCCAAGAGAGCTTTTTAAAGGCAAAAATATTTTATGTAGTTTGCTGCATTTGAGTGACTAATGGGTCTCCCATGGTTCACTTGACAGTCACTGGAGATCGTAAACGTGCTTTAGATTATTAGATAGATAAATCAGTTATTTAGACACAAGAACACACAAAAACACACATAAAACAAAATTGTAATGAGACAAATAAGCAAAGACTAAAGAGCAGAATGATTGTGTGCAATGCTTAAAAGGGGCGAGGCTCAGCGGAAGTTTTACCCTAAGAGGACAAAATACAAATTTTCAGCCATCACCTTATAGAGAGAGACGTGTGCTAGAAAAAAATTGAACGCTACAAGATCCGTGTAGTAAAGAGAAAATGTAACTCACTAACATAACAACCCCTATCGTGCCATCTGCTTCACTGAGGGTTTTCCGGGATCTTCGGTAGAAGCCGATTGATCGGAGGACTAAAAGTCCTATTAGCAACCAGACCACGTAGAAATATTGCTCGTCTTTGCCTGTCATATCCGAACTAGGCGGTCTGAACCTTTTGATTAGGGGGCCCATTTTTGAATCATTCGTCGAAAACCGAGCGCTCATCGAGCGACGCGACGTCTGCGCTCGAATTCCATCGATTTTCGTTTCGATTGCGAAGAAAATGAATTGAGCATTACGACGAAAATCTAAAAATATTTTAATTTTCATCGAAAACAATAGAAAATCACTAGAAATCAAACGCCAATGACTCCTCGACGAGAACTCAACGCCCGACGAATGATTCAAAAATAGAGCTCCAGATCTCTTTCTCGATTTCGTTGTATAAAAATTCTTCGAACACGTTCATTGTCAATATCGGCCGAACCCGCTCGCAATCGGCTCGCCCTCATTAGGCGAGCGCATGTGATTTCACCGCTTTATCGACGCTAATGCATCAACGACTTGTCCAGTATTGTTAGTGACGCGACACGGGCCCATTGTAATGTATTGGGTATCGTAGTGATGGGGCGTGGGAGATCTGATGCGTCGATAGCGCTGTTACGATTTGACAGTCCGAGATCTTATATTATGTGATATACTTTTAGCCTGTTTAATTTATGACGAAACGGTTTCGATTTGTGTCTGTAGGTGATTGGAACGTTTGTGATCAATGGTACTTATTAATTTTGTTAAATTATATTTAATAATTATTAATATTAAACCTATACCACTAAAATATATTTCAAATATGTTTAATAGTGGTATACGTTTATTATAAGCAGAGAATATTGTCAGTTACATTAAGAATTAAACCGGTCAGACATAATGTTGATAAAGAAAAAGAAGATAATGAAAAGTCTTCGAATCTAAATATCATCGCGCTCTACTGTGTGCTTTAGTAATTCAAACACTATGAAATTTTTACAAAAATTAAAAACCGACTGCAAAAAGACTGAAAAGTTAAAAATTTTAAGACTTTCTAATAGGAGATCAGCGTTTGGCAGCATTGGGGGGGGGGGGGGTTGCTTTTACGCATATGACTCTGTCTCTCTCAGACAGACATCCTCTCGTCAGACTATTAGCCAGCGGCAGAGAATCTGCCGGGTTGCCCAGTGTGCACCACAAGGAGGTTGTCTGACATCGCACCCCCAGCGTTTGGCACCAACTTCAACATATAAATGTGATGTTATCTGTCCCTATTCTTTATTTTTAACATTTCAGTGTTTTTGAAGTAGGTTTTAAATTTTGTATTTTTTTATTTTTAGCTTTTAGTGAATGAAATCTCTCTAACTTCTTAAAGTTAAGGATCCTTCCATCATCAGCTAGCTTCGGAAGAAACATGGAACACGTTTGACGTGCCTATAAAATTTAAGGGTGGCGGTCGGGGCGGTGAGATGTTGTGATGAAATATTCAAGGTATCGATATGTTTCCATCCCGCATCACTAGCTATTGTTGGTGATGGGATACTTAGATCACAAAGCCCTTGTTACGTAACATTTCGTTAAATAGTTACAAAATCTATCGTCTGGATTGTACGGTATCGGTGCGTACTCGAAATCGATGGATACTTCACTCGATTCATACCTCGAGTGCTTTAATAAATAAGCACTCCTTGGCGAACTTCAAGAATATGTCAATGGTATGTTGGCCTCCTTAGAACAATCTGTTTTGAGATAAAACTAATTATCAGGTAGTCCAATACAAACTTATGTGGAATGTCTGTTAACCACTTCCGAGGTATAGTGGTTGAGACCATCGAGTGTTGATCGGGAGGTCCGGTGTTCGATTCCCACTGGAGCAGAAATTTTTCTGCTCGGTTTGGTTGGTGGTAGGGCTTCTGAGCCCGACTGGCTAGCTACCACCGTCATACCTAAGTTTGTCGCCATAATAACAATGTTTATAGCATTGTTGTGTTGTGTTCCGACAATTAGAGGTGAGATAGGCAGTTCCTCAGTTGTTGGGGAGTCCGGGTGAAGCTCGCTTCCACCTTCGGTCTTATCATCACTTACCATCAGGTGAGATGAAGGCCAAGAGCTTCCCTGTCGTAAGTATAAAAAAATGTATTTTTATACGATAAAATGAAATACCTACTACGTGATTATGTAAGTATAAATAAAATGCCAAATAAATTGAAAAATAAATAAACTCTTTGCTAAGCAATTTAATACGGCATGTTGAAGATGCAGCTACGAATCCTGCTAGAGTAGATGATTTTTTTACCTAACATTTACATTGAATTTCATTGGAGAGTGATTGCTTTAAATGTGCAATACTTTTAAAATTAATATACTTTATACGATAATACGAATGATTTATCACTGTTTTTAGGACATAAGCATAATGTTATGAATACTTTCACAATAAATTGTGATGCAGCTGTAATGATATGAATTACTTTATTTTTTTTCTCGAAAGGTCCTTTGGTGGGCGAAGTCTCGCTGTATGAACATCAGTCAGCTGACATATTTTCTATACAACGTAGACTTTAGAACTAAATCTATTTGACAATTTATCAATATTTGGGCGCCAAATTATTGACATAATACTACGATATCCACAATGTCTACAAAGGATAACAATCCTATACAGTGGTGTGAATCTCTTTAACATTGGGTAAGATATTTTTTTACATTTAATTGTCCTTCATTAAGTGATAAGTTATTCGCATTAAACTAGTGAACTATTTATGAGATAACATTATTTACATCATCAATAATTTGCAATCGTCTTCTAATTTCAAATATTCGTGAAATATTTATTTGTAAATAAGTTCATGCTCGTCCTGTATTAAATTAGGCAAGTCGTCGATAAATATTAAAAAAATTGGAAAGGATCAAGAATTAAACCCTGTGGAACTCCCATTTTATCCGTTACCATTTCGATAGATTTCACAAATTTTCAGAATATTAAGATACAGGATCTGAGATAAATAGGACTTTAAGATATTCGTTTCTCTTGAGGTGAACATAATACTGCGATGGTTGAGAAAATGAAGGAAACGTAGGAGTTGAAAATATAGTCGTATGGACATGTTGATATTCAAAAACTGTATAATGCCAAGAATGTAGTTGATTTCATTCAAGATAAAATAATACAGCAACATGTTACATTACCTGTTGTAACAACTATTACTTTAAACACTTCATTGAAGCGCGTTGAAGTCTTTACTTGTACGTAGCCCTACATATATTATGGTATTAAATCTTACAACATTACCTACTGATCACGATTTCGAGACAAAGTTGCCGGGTTTCAGTAATATGTATGTTTAATTTAATCCAATGAGAACCTTGAGCCTTGAAGTATAAGACAAATATCACATCGCAAACATATTCGGCAACGTCTCTGCAAATATTTGAGCGGATTTAAATATTACAGTAAGTCTGGGGAAGTATCATTTTCGTGTAAATTACAAAATTGTTCAACATTATGCATGGTTAGCTGTTTTTCGTGGGTTACCTAAACGTAGGTGGGCTTGGTGAAATAAGTGACTTTACGAGTAACATACCATGTACCATGTACAGCGAAAAAAGTAGATGTAAATAATGAACAATCGCCCTTATGGAGCCCTAGTGTTATTTAGTTTACGCTGCATGATTATATGTAGTAGAATTTTATACTAAGGGATGTGTAGTGCCTACTGTGCCTGTGCTCATTCTTCTGCTTATACGCTTACACGTGGAGATTATATGTGGAAACCTGGTTAAATGCATAAACTGATTGTTGCATTGAACTTAGTGTTTTAACTTGATAACCGCAGTAGGGTTTCCCATAGATGCATGTCTTTACGTCACTTCAATTAAAATTAAGAAAATTGCAACCTGAATTTTGTGGTACATTATTTACAGATCTCATGGAATGAATGTGGGTCGCATTTAATACGACATGAAGTAAAGTTGCCAAAATTAAAAAGGCGGTCAAAAAGGAAGTTCCTATGTACAAAGCTATCATAAATTTTAACATAAGTTTTGTCAGTACAGCATTCTTCATTGGTTTTTTACTCGTATCGTCGCGTCGACCCCACCGCCTAATTCACTCGCTATCTTTTTAGCTCGGGTTTATGATGTCATCTTGTGATTTTGTACCGCCTGTCATAGCAATCTCCGTGATGCACCATCGCGCGTCGCTATGGGCAGTATAGGGCCGCTGAGCTGCAACTGTTAGCATTGCCCCTATTTAGGGGAGAGGACGCATCAAAAGGCAGGAAAGAGACAAAAGAATTTGCAGGGAGTCAAGAATTGCGCGCGGCAGAGTGCAGTCGCAGTTCTGAGCTCACCTCCCATCATCATCACAGCTCATATACGTCCCCACCGAGGGGCACGTGCCTACCCTAACTGCGGATTGGTTGACTTCACATACACCTTTGAATTACTTCGCAGGTGTATGCAGGTTTCCTAATGTTGTTTTCTTTCACCGTAGGAGCCTCAGATAAATGTACATATTTATTTATTTATTTTTACAACACTTACACTATCTTTACAGGCTTAATCCTGACGCGATAGCGTAGACAATTATTTCTAGACTTAAACTAACTTACCCTAATCACACTATAACATAATGTTTTTTTTATGACATGAAATCATGAAACGAAAAACACATTGGCACATGGCAGGATCGATCGCGGGCCTACCGATTCTATTCGGGGCACAGTCCAGTGCCGAGGCCACAGCGCCACCTCTCATGTTTCGACCATAATCACCGCGAGGTGGTATGGCTATGGATGGTGGTGGAACGATCTTCTACGGATTTCAGTATTACGCGTATGTCGCTTTAATCTCTACATCGGCTAATGTTTCGACGACAGTTGTCATCTGCTGTCAACCGGGTGGGAGATATAATAGGTTGGGGAAAAAGTTTCTTCGCATTTTTTAAGAAAATTCAAAATATTTTTTAATATAGTTTATTTACATTTAACTAAAGTATGTAGGTACCATTTTGTTCGATAACTTTTTGCCATCTTGTAGGTAGGGACATGATCCCATTGCTATAGAAATTTTGGGACTTCTGGTCAAAATACCGCGACAAGTGGTTTTGGCAGTCCTCTCGTGATGTTAACCTGACACTGCCTAAAGAATTCTGAATAGAACGAAACAGGTGGAAATCTGAAGGTGCAAGGTTAGGACTATACGGCGGATGCATTAACACCTCCCAGCCAAACTCTCTTAATTTTTGCTGAGTGGCTAAAGATGTGTGAGGTCTAGCGTTATCATGATGAAAAACCACCCCTTCTGTTGATTAATTCCGGCCGCTTTCTCTCAACTTCTTGCTTTAATCTCATCAGTTGTTCGCAGTAGAGTTCAGAATCGATGGTCCTGCCTGGTGGTAACAGCTCATAATGAATAATGCCCTTCCAATCCCACCACACACACAGCATCACCTTGTTGCGAGTTAACCCGGGTTTCGCCACAGTCTGTGAAGCCTGACCGGCCTTTGACCACGACCTTTTTCGCACGTTCTTGTCGTACGTGATCCACTTTTCTTCACCAGTTATCAGCTTCTTCAAAAATGGTTCCGTTTCATTACGTCGTAATAAAGAATCACAACTGAGTACACGGTTCATTAGGTTTCTTTCAGTGAGCTCGTGAGGTACCCAAATGTCGAGCTTTTTTGTGTACCCAGTTTTTTTCAAATGCGCCAAAACTGTTTTGTGGTCAATTCCCAGTTCTTCAGCTACGTTGTAACTACTGACAAGCCGATCTTGCTCCACTTTTTCAAAAATGGCATCCATTTTATCTGTAATAGGGCGACCAGAGCGACGTGCATCTTTGACATCAAAATTTCCGGATTGAAAACGCTTAAACCAAATTTGTGCTACTCTCACAGACACTGCACTAGGTCCATAAACATCGCAAATTTTTTTCGCGGCTTGCGTTGCATTTTTACCTTTTTTGTAGTAAAATTTTAAAATGTATCGAATTTCTTCATTAGATTCACTCATCTTGGCGGTACGAAAAACAAATGAAAATCACACATTTTCCTAATTTGAATTTGGAATTATGTTCTTTAAAATTTAAACTTTCAATGATACCAAAACCAGCCAGATACAAATAGTATAGCCAAAGAGATTTTATTACAAGTTTATACATACTATAATGCGAAAAGACTTTTTCCCCAACCTAATATATTATCATTTTTATAAGAGGAAATTCCAATTTCCCCCTTGTTACAAAAGGAATATAGAAATAATTGTCCGTGTTCAAGTCGACAGACGTGTGTTGGGATTCCTCCCGCAATTTGCAGGCCCATACCCACCCAACCGACCTCGGTCCATCTCGTTGATAGAGGGAAATCTGGGGTTCGGGACTAATTGCAGAGCACTCCACAGGGTAGTCCCTTTCTTCTCCGAATATCGATCGTCCGAAAATCATAATCCCGAAAACGCTTGCTATAATCATCACTTTCCATAATGTTCGGGTATACGAAATTGTATATTACCTAATCGTCTTTAGTTCTAATGCTTTTGTGTTATAATATCGGGTGCTATAATAATAAGATATCCTAATTTTACTTCCGGCTAGTGCTGAGTCTAGTCTTAGTCCATCCTGGACATACGACTAATTCCAAACGGAGCGGAATGGGAGGTATAATTGGGAGCTTCAGAAGACAGGGACTTCTATTACCCTAGTACAATGAATGTTAAGCTTTTAACTTGGAGATACATGTCAATAGGGTTGCATGCTTATCACAAGCGTAAAACTATGATTTCCCGACTATATTTTTTCTTATTAGCTTTTTTCATCTTAACCCATATGGGTTAAGACAACGTAATTCATCAAAACTCAAAATTTAATAATTTTTTTATTAGCTGTAATGTTTTCTGTAGAGCTATATTTTACACCCCACTAAAGATAATAAGAGAAAATTATGTAGTTCCAAAAATATAAGTCGTAAATCATCGAATATAAAACCCGATTCCGTAGTAGTTCATCGAAAGCTTAGGTTTCAATAATCACTTTCGATAACTTACGTTGGGACCGTCGAATTATACTCGTATATACCAGACCCGGGGTATATGGCCAGCAGTGTACCCATATACGTCTGGGCACGGGATTCTCCATAATATGGCGAGTTAGCTTTCTATATCGACTTATACTGGTCTCTGGTAGTTCAAGAACTAGGGGCTGCATCGCCGCGGCCGTCTAGCTATTTCTGAGGCGGCTGACGGGGCGTCGTCGCTAGGGTGGCCGCGCCCGCCCCCGCTCGGGGCTAATTCACGCTAGGGTGACCAGGAGTCTACGTTTCATTTTAATATAGAAATTATGTATCCAATTTAAACTTATTTTCGTTTGGACATATAGGTGTGAACTACCTAAAATTAATAGGATCACAAAAAATCTGTATTATCATATTGAAGGACTAAATGGTTTTTTCCAATTCATACCCCATCATCATCATCACCAAGAAATAGACGTCGCGTCCGTACTCATAAATATTCGTAGAAAAAGAGAAACAAAATGTTAAAAGACAATCGGTGATAAATCATTACAAGTCAAATTATGCACTATTACTATTATGATAATATTCAAATTAAAATGATTATATTTTAGATTTTGTATTACACGCATTTATTGGTTGGTCAATGCCTTTATTTAAAAAACCGTATATCTATTTATAATTTTACTTTTATTTCTAAGTATGAGTGACTGGGATAATGCAACCACACAAAATACTATTTTGTGCTAATTTAAATTAATATTTTAATAAAATATTCACCATTATATTACAAAGATAATAATATTTTATTATAAAGAGCATCGGTGATGCTGTGGATTCTGCACTGACCTTCTAATCGAGAGATCCGGGGTTCGATCCTGCCATATACCAATTGTTCGTTTTTTGAATTTCATATGTATCTACAGCCGGCTTCAAAAGTAGATAAGCATTTTTAAGCAGATTTAGTACCATGTCACACCAACTATTCCTATTATTTAGTATGGCGACACCTATCTTGCATTGTTAATAGTTGGTATGTCATGGTACTAAAATGTTTAACTACTTTTGAAGCCGGCTGCACATTTATCCGAAGCTTTTACGGTAAGGGAAAATATCATGAGGCTGTTTTCCTTTACCGTAAAATAATCCAAAGGTGTATGTTAAGTCGACCAATCCAGTCTGGGCCAGCGTGGTTGACTAAGGGCTAAACACCCTAACTTAGGGTAGGCTCGAGCCCCTCGGTGGGGACGTATATGAGCTGTGATGATGAAAATATTTACATTGGTATAACCTACAGGGTTATACCAATGTAAATATTAAGCCATATTGGCCAGCTTCTATTCTACAAATTCAGCCAATACTATAATGTTTTTACTCAAAAAATAAATCAATAAAAGCGACTACAGACAGACTGACTTGCTATAGTTAAAATTTAAAAATTCCAATTAAAGCGGGCGTATAAAACTCTCCAAAAGGTTTGGACACACAAGAATAACATAATGCAACATTAATATTATTTATATTCTTGTAACTTGGTTTCTGGAGTTAGCAAGGGTGGAACAAACTTGACAAGGGAGCTTTAGGCGTATAAAACGTCTTCATTTAAGCGGCAAACTTAACACCAAGCTGTCAGGCAGACAGCTGCTAAGATGGCTTGCCTCTGAATAAAACAACACTAACATTCAATTCATAACATAATAATTTGCTTTTGCCGCAGTTTGATGAGGACTGGCCAAGATTGTATATTCTACTTTTTATAAAAAAAATGGTTTAGATAATTGACAGAACATTATTTTCAATTCACTATCTAACATAAGCAGAACCACTAACATTTTTAAATGAGTTAAGGCATGTAGATAATTAGTAAGCTTTACATTTTTTGTAGATTCTTGCGCCAAGAATTGGTGCTGCGCAAAATTTCTAATCGAAGATCGTCGCAGTGGCGGCGACGCGAGCTGCGTAAGATAATAATATGTAGTTGAAGTAATGAATGAAATAAATGAAAAAAGTTCTTGCCAGAAAAGTGTTCAGTGTTAATGAGTATTGTTTGAAAGAGACGCCATTGGTCGTTAAATTGCTGGCGCAGTAGGGTAGCCGGTTGGACGCACTATAATGTCATCGAGCATTTAACAGACAAGCAGTGCTGGATTCAGCAACTGCTTCCCTGCCATGATTTTATTTTATCGATCAATTCATCCTGTTGTCAGCAACGCGTGGACACTTGAGACATCAAACGTTAAATAGGCCTCTAAATAGAAATCTGGGATATATATCTTACCCCCAGTTTCTGAAAGGCTGATCAAAATATTGTCCAACTAATATCCATGTCATCTTAACAGCAGTGTCAAATCAATTTGAGATTCCGAAACGTTGTGATGAATTCTGCATCGAGTTCAAATTTACTTGTCTTTAATAACTTGATTTCTCGTGAGAAATATTTTTAGACACGGTCATATTGCTGAAATCATATATTTTGTTTTATTCATAATATGTATTTCGGAAACCCAAAATGGGTCTTTCCTTAATAATTTTGAAATAAATCTGACAGCTGTGTCAACTAACACAGTGATAAGTTGATTTAGCTTTCAGCAACTCAGCATTAGATTTGACAGCTCGTTAGTTAATTTTATCGCTGAACAGCATTTCAGAAACTGGGTGTTAGTGTTTTTTTTCGAGCGATTACTACAATGGATATTCCCCATACGGCAACCACGTGGCAACCCTACGATTAAAATAAATTACAAGCGAATGTTGTAATTTAATGGAAACAATCCTGGGAAGCCGGGGATTGTGCTGTCACGTGTTCGCATGTGGTGTGGTATTACCAAGTTGTAACACTATGTCCGTACTAAAGCAAAGGTTAGGCAAAGGTTTACGGGATCGGCGCTTTCCTCAATCGTATTCAGTTGATTAATTCAATAAAATGTTAACGAAACTAATCGGATTAGTTGCAGTTATGTTAACCTTTGGGACTTGTTGCAAAGCTGAAGACGCAATGCAACCTTTAAACGAAGTCCTAAAATGTTGATTGGATGTACGGCCTTAATTGGTCTAATGTCTGCCTGTGAGCTCTTGACGCCAGGTTAGCAGTGTTAATAGCTAGCCATGCTATGATAGTAATGCCAACAAATAACATTAAGTCATCTCTGATAGAGATTTTATCCAGTTATCCCATAACTTAAACTACGAGTATATAATTTAAGAATCATCTCTTTAACTGAATATCGCTCAATAGTTAAAGGGTTTAAATGTCTGCCTCTGTGAGCTCTTGACGCCAGGTTAGCAGTGTTAATAGCTAGCCATGCTATGATAGTAATGCCAACAAATAACATTAACTCATCTCTGATAGAGATTTTATCCAGTTATCCCATAACTTAACCTATATAGTTTAAGAATCCTCTATTAAACTGAATATCGCTCAATAGTTAAAGGGTGTAAGGGGTTGCGAATGAAATTCTACGGTGGCCAAACCGAAAAATCTAATAAGTATAATATCGACATAATCCTGTATAAAAAAGGTCAGTCTCTGAGCCATTATTTATCACGAAGTATTCAAAAATCAAGAAGTAGTTGACTGGAGAACTATCGTACTAGTAATATTATTGTCACGGTGGCAATTTGGTGAATACAGCCGGACAAGGCTATCTTTATTTTTACCAGAGGGAGACTCTGTATCAGAGTCGTCTGCATGGGTACCTCTATCGTCCCCATTCCTGCCACCAAGCAGCGGTGCTTGCTTCGCTGTGTTCCGGTTGAAGGGTAGGACCGGGAGTGAAATTTCTGGGTACTGTGGCTTGACATCTAATGTCACAAATTGGCAACGTACATTGGGGTACCTGTAGGGGTTGTCGATTTGCAAGACTTACCGGAACCACGCACGCATGTATACTAAAGGCTACACCTACCATCAGGTCTGCAGCTTGCTTGTTTGTTTAAACAAATAAAATTGTCTTTCTCAGGACGCTCACTTAGTAAACAAGGGAAATTATGGGTATAACATAGCACGCATACATGATCATCACAGCTCATATACGTCCCCACAGAAGGGCACGAGTCTACCCTAACTAGTTAGAGCGATTAGGCCTGAGTCAAACCACGCTGGCCCAGTGCGGATTGGTTGACTTCACATACACCTTTGAATTACTTCGCAGGTGTATGTATGTAATATAGGTTTCCTCATGGATGTTTTACTTCAGCTTAGGAGCGTCAGATAAATGTACATATGAAATTCGTGAATCTTAAAAAAACATTGGTACATGGAAAGATCGATCGCGGGCCTCCCGATTCTACTCGAAGTCCAGTGCCGAGGCCACAGCGCCACCAACTCATACATAAAATACTATAATAGTGGTCCATAATACCATCAAATAGTACACGTATAAAAGGCAGCAATACCTGGAATGTATCTAAACTATCAGATACACGATAACAGTTCCCAGTACGACGCGCTCAATTAATTTAAAAAGCATTCGTTAATTTTATTAATGCCAGAGCCTAAATCTACGATCACTGGAGATGTGATCGCGAGCGCCTTCTCATTTTCGAAATTAGCAAATGAATAAAAAAAGAAAATCCAACCGCCAACAGAGTGGACAAGATAAAGGGATATACAGAGAGGTGCTGCGTTCGGGGTAAAGATAACACCATTAACGCCGGGGAGGCTGCAGAGCAAAACAAACGAGCAGGACAACTCTATACCAACTGTGAAGCTAAAGAACACATGGCACAGAATCGAATTCATTATTAATGAACCTTAAATCAACGGCCTCAAAGTCGCAATTGTTGAAGCAGGACACGCGTTTTTACGAGAAACATTCAAAGTGTATACTAAGATCGCAGAAGGAGCAACAGGGACGGTGGATGATGGTAATGATACAGAAATGAGTGGAGCAAAGTTTTTCTCAGCCACCCAGCCAGCAACATAATTAATGACCCTCGTGTTGCAGACGAATTTATAAATTGGCTTCATTTCTTTAACAAAGGACACAGGTTATACGCGATTTAATCAGCAGTACAGTTTGAAACAGGAATTCTAATCTAAGTTGTTGTGAATTGTTGGTGGATTGGTGGCATCAATGCAAGACATCATAAATTTTTTTGTGAATTTCCGATATTGATAATGCTTTGCACGGTAGCTTGTTTTATATCCGATCAAATATTTTCAATCTTTAATTTTGAATAATGTCTTTGATGTAATTTGTCTGACGGACGAAAAACTCTTAACACAAATCTGTTTCTTTTACAAGCACTTGTACAGTTTCTCTTCATAATTTATAATCCATTGAATTGATCTTATAGTACACTAACATTCTTATCGTTGTCCCTGCGAGAGATTCGCATCGTTTAGCTTAATTCCATTCTCAGCCATAAATTATACCAGAGCGTACCTGTGAGAGAGCATTATTTGTTTCGCATATTATAATGGCATATTTAGTGGCCGATATCAGTTAATACGGCGAGGTCGGCATAAATCGGCGCGGGCGCAATCTAGCATCGCAGCGCCCCGCCCCCGCGAGTAACTCACTGCTATCTGCCCCGAATATTGTTAATCAGTGGATCATTAGCTCTCGGACGGCGCGCACTACTCGAGCTGCTCCATAAATTAGCCCGCAAGGAGGCTTTGCTCAGAGTTACTCGTTATTTTCATTTTGAAGTATTAAATCGAGACGTTTATTAAATATTGACAATGTCCGCGAATTAGGCAGGCAATGAAATCGTTACCCACTTTTACGCTCTCAACAAAAATATTATATATTATAGTTTTTGTTTATAATAATTAACTTGTGTTAAGTTGTACATAATAAAAACAATGACTATTTTATTCTGCAAGTTACAATAAAATTAGAAAACAAACAGAAAAACAGAAAAGTCATACCCCAAACTCATATCAAATAGTAATGTTTTTATCATAAAGTCTAAAGCACCACTTTGCAATATAACAAATCTTTCTTACTTGTGTTTAAGAAAATACAAACCTGTTAACTCGATGAGCGCAAGCGATATAGAGTACCCAGATACTGATAAAACATACGAACTATGCTAGCTTCGAGGAAACATTAAGAGGAAAACAGTATGGGTCTTGCTTTATTGTTTGTGGTGGTTGGGCCTTAGTTAATTAAATGCTTTTTGCATCACAGAACGCCTCACAGAACTTAGTAGTGAAAGATGTCTCCTAGATGTACTTAGCACCATGCGTTGATAATTGAAATTAGATTTTGAAAAAACTTATCTACATGAAGTAAGCTATCTGCTCAAGCTGCTAATAGATAATGTAACACATTTGGAAAGGGTACGGTTTAGTTGCCTAGTGTGGATAAAGATCAAAAATAGAGAAGAACTTAGTTACATTTACTCATAATTTCAATTGAGGAGTAGAACATGGCTGTTTGAAGTTAGACCTTTTTATCGCTTTCTTTTTATTTATTTTTTTAATTTTAGGAAATTTTCTATTGTTAATTTTAATTTACATTTTCTGTGGAAATGTTTGCCTTTATCAAAGATTTACCTCCGAGTTGAAGATTTGTAATTAATATAACTTCAATATAACCCAACCGCCGCCTAACCTTTAGATACATTAACCACACAACTTTTATTACATCGCGGTGTCTTCCAGGGGCGTGTGAGTACGGCACAATAAAGTATTTTACAAGTGATACGAGAATAGGCAATCGGCGGGCCGGATCTGGCTCGGTGCTTTAACATTATAAATACTGCGCTATTTATTTCTTGGAATCAGCCGAACATCATCAATATTGGTTTGGGTTTGCCGCGTTCCATTTAGCCGTGGAAATCCAACTCCAGATCTAATAGCTGGACGATGTGAACTATGGCTCGTACGGAACGGATATTGGAACGAGCCACGATTAAAGTAGAAATAGCATTTCGATATTTTGAAGACCCTTTTGGGCAGGAATGTGTTTATGGATCGCGCTTGCTGCATGCTGGGTTTGTCCAGAAACTCGGGTGCTCATTAAGCCTTCTGACATCATTCTTTGGACTTCGCCGTGATAGCCAGGAATCGGTTATTACACAATCTTTTAGTGTCTTTTTTGCAAAAGGGCTGCTTTGGGGCTACGCGAATCTATTGATAAAAAGTTTAAATTCATGAAGGCCAATCAAATGAACTTCTGATCTACTTTGGATTTAATTGCAGTGAACATAAAATAAAACAGTTATCGCTGCATTTCTATAGTAATAAAGATTTTAATGTCTACTATATCTCATAAATTATAAGCCTATCAATAAAGAATGTGCCTACAATAACTTAAGGCGATAACTTCGTCCAGTTGCGCGTGGCTAAGTGTTGTCGAACAAAGACAAATGTTTGAATCGGTATCGCAGAACACGGTTTCAACTGTAACCCTGTCTTGTTCCTCTTCGACTCGACAACTCTTTCTATAAACGATCTGTCTGAACACGATGTCGGACATTCGACATTCGGCTTAGCACAAGATTCGAGCTAACTCAATAATTTTGTACCGCAATCTTTGTCTTGAATCGAGCCCGGACTCGATCGTCATTAACTATCGTTTATATGCGTTTTAACTACGTTCTGCGGATATTTGTACGCAAATGCTCCGTTAAGACCCGCTCTCTGTAAATCATTAGCGGACGTGCCAATGCCTCTCGCTGTACCACTGAACGCATAAGGCAATAAAACTCATTCACACGTTTGTCAATTTAATAAATGCCTTATTAAAAACGTGCCGGCTGAATCGATTCACCACTCGATCCCGACTCGATTTATTCGCTGATGCTCTGAATTCGAATGGCGCTGGCAGTTGCGTTTACGCGCCCATGTTGATTTAGGAACGCGTTCTATATTAAAATTTATTCGTGCTCCATTTTGCGTTATTTATTTCTAATGTAACACTTCAGTGTCTTATGATTTATTCTGGTCAGGTAGAACGGTGTGTAGACACTTTATCGATTTATTAAGTTATCGACAGTGGATACGTTTGCAGAATGCATAGTGGTATGCGCGTTTTAATTGGTTTAACAAACACCACGATACATTACTTCAACTATCAAAATTATATTCTCTATATCTCGAAAATTACTCGACCAATGAATTCTATATCTACTCGTGTATTTCGATGAAATGTGCCGCCTTCTAATGCGTTTGATTTATTTATAACGGTATATTTATATTTACACCACATCAATTTACTTCGGTATGATGGAAGAAAACTTACATCACTTGTGTCATTATTCGTATAACTTGACACAAATTTCTTAAAATCTGCCAGACAAAAATCTTAAAATCTTAAGTTCTATCAGATTATATGGTCGCAAAGGATTCTCATCTTCAATTTCTTCTATTGTTAAGACAACTTCATTCCATCCTGGGCTAAAATCTGTAGAAACTAACTGCTTTTAATAAGGACACTGGCAGTTTTTTTACTTGTCTATTTATTTATATATTTTAAATCTGACATAACTGTTTGTATGACACTTCTAATTTATCTTTTGTAGCTCGTGTATGTATGTTTGTCTAAAAGGACTTTTTAACAAATATTCTGCGTTTTTCACTGCAAAATCTTCATCCCCTTTATAACAAGCTTGCCCCTTTATTGCCACCCCCTTTATAGCTAACTAGTTTTGTGTTCTTCACAGCCAGTTCAGACATTCATGTTATCGGTCGTCAGCAGCTCAGCTGTTTGATTAATGTACGCTATTTCACCCTTGGTGGTGGTTAGGTAAATCATAAGACAAATTTGCAATTTACCAATAGGGCTAGCTTTTTCTCGACACACAAGATTACCTTTTAGCATGTGTCGATTGATTTATCTTTTTATGATAATTGATGCATTTAGCAGTACCGCTTACTCCAGGGCGTTGCACCCATCAGTCTCGCCCTAAAACCTAAGCCACCTGTAGGGTAAGATTGCGGTCCGCGTGGGAACCGTTCCCTAATTATCCCAGCTCCACAAACGAGTCTAATTCGCGGGCTGCGTGAGCCGGCGCCGGTCTCACGCACGCATTGTCTTCGGTAATTGCCGATCCTGTTCAATTTGTTGGATTTGTTGCCTTCCCGGACTGTGATTCCTTTAAGTGGCCATTTTCAATTGCTAAATAAATCACTCGCATGCTTAGATACCGCATTTCAGAGCATTGCAGCTGCAGGTTACTTTGTACAGTGCTACAAACTGATGTCTGAGATCAAGACGTAATGAATTTATATACGAGTAGAGTACTAATCAGAAGTCTTATTGAAGATGCCAAACGTAACTGCTGGCTCCAGTATATTTATTAAATATTCATCCACAATCACTGCATTAGCATAACTTTAATAATATAGTATATTTCTTATTACCACTATAAAGTTCGCCTATTCATAATGCAAATGATGTGCCTCCCACAATTTCTGTGAAGCTGCAATTGTGGAATCGTCGGCCAAAGCTCGCGAGGTTAGGTGCGCAAGCGCAGGGCGTTACGCCCGCAGGCAGCTGATGAAGACATCACGCGGCACGCCAATTGATTAGTCGCGCGACGGCCGATGAGCTGAGCGGACGTGTTATTATGCGATGTTAGACACGCGTCCAGGGAAATGGATAGAGGAACAAAACTTGAAGGGTTATCAAAGTTGCTGTGTTTTCATTAGATTCTAAAATAAAATCCTGTCAAAGTACATTCAAATAACAGATGTGTTCCATTAATGTTAACAGGATAATATCTTCAGCTGTATACGCCATACAGGTTGGTGAATTGCAATAGACAAAATATGAAGCAGCTCAAGACACTGTACACTATAGATCGCTGCATTGACTCAATTCAAAAGGGAGAAGGTACTTTATATGAATTTATAAATCACTACTAATTGAATCTTTAATTGTCGCATTAAACTTATCACGACTAAGAGCTTATTGAATTCCAAATTTAGAGCTAATTCTGGTCTTTAACTCAAACAACTTAAGAGAACTTAGTACAGATGTAGACTTATTTAATAAGGCTGCAGCAACAGCTCAATGGGGAATTATAGTACTGAATGTGCTCTAAATTGATGATGCACCATGTTCGGTTCGTGGCCATAGAAATTAAGTTAATAGTAACAGTTACTTATAAGATGTCATCAACTAGAATCTTTCAGATAATTAGCCCTAAATGGCAACATTGTGAACAATTGACGAATAAAGTAAGGGCGGCGATCTTTGATTAGGCAACAAAAAATTAAAGACCTTCATGGAACGTACGATTTTATGTTTTTTTTAATTTTCAACGAAGAAATTTTTTATTCCTACTTGAGAATTAGTAATAAGGCTAAGGTCTAAGGCCAAAGTAAGTATCATCCGTATGGCTTTACCACAACCTTATCAACCACAGATAAAATCTATATCAAAATAGCATTGTTGTATTCCGACAAATAAGTACTAGTACTAGCTCTGAAGCTCACTCATTTTAGGGCTGAGCATGGGTCTCTCCCCAGACGAGGAGGAATTAATCTATTACATCACGCTATTTTGACTGCCTCCAAGGTCTAGTGGTTGAGACCACCGGACTATTGATCGGGCGGTCCGAGGCTCGATTCCCCAGAAATGTTTCTGTTCGGTTTGGTTGGAAGTAGGGCTTTTAAGCTCGCCTAGCTAGTTACCACTAGTTACCCAGTTCCTCTTGTTGAGGAGCCCAGTTGAAACTTACCTATACCTTCGGCCTTATCGTCACTACCATCAGATGAGATGAAGGCCCGAGCTGTTGTATGTAAAAAAAACGCTGCCTAAACGGATCGATGTAGGGTTTTGTTTCAATTTTTGCAAAGGTGTGATTGCGGTAAACTCCCTTGGTGGGATGTTATGATATCCACGGGAGGAAAGACAGCAGCGACACATGTATTCACAGTCACTGACAACTAACTTATCCCTACTAATATCATAAACTAGCTGTGCCCGCGTCTTCGTTCGCGTGGATGTCGGAAAATAACAACATTTCGTTCAGCCGAGGAGGAAGGACCTAGGCTATTTTTTTAAAAATTATATAGAGTTCCTTGAGGAACGCGTGATATAGGCGCTTAACACATTGCCGCCGCATCCCGCTGCGGTGCACGGAGGGACGAAAACCGCATGCGGCTGCGGCGGCACGTAACCGTGCCGCCGTACGGTTTGCTCCGTATTTCCATCCGGAGCTGCGATGCACGACGCACCGCATCACCGCATTATCTATGTCGAGATCTATTACGCGTATGCACGTCCTTTCTACACAAAAATCCGTATGATACTGCGGCACAGTGTGGCATACCCCGCGGACCGCACCGCATCACCGTCCGGGAGTGCGGTGCCGTCGCCCGCGCCGCACATCCGCAAGGCCATGCGGTGTTAGTGTGTTATACCCTGCGGTTTTTGTATACAAATTAAGGCGCATAACACATTGCACCGGACACCGCTCCGGTGTGCGGCGCTGCGGTATTTATATAATAATAATAAAATTCTTTATTTCAAGGCAACATAACCCATAACTAGTATATAAACATCACATCATAGTGATACAATAGTGATTCGATAGACTTTTTGTCACACGAGTAACTCATGTGCTTTTTTTTTAGTTATTTAACGATATATATCACGTAAAAAGAAGACCTCCTAATTACGTGGGTAATGTTGTGGCCAATCTGAAGATCGCAGGGTCCAGACCTAGAGGGCGACCAAGGACAAGATGGACAGATGTAGTCAAGAGAGATCTGTCTTCTTGCAATGTCTCCGAAGAGGATACGTCCGACAGAGCGAAGTGGAGGAGGAAAATTAGGAAGGCAGACCCCACCACCAGATGGGAATAATAAGTGCCAGGGAGAGAGAGAGAGAGAACGATATATATCACAATCACCATCTTAACATTGAATCAAAAGATTGTTAATAGACAGTTGTTAAAAAAATACTTCTGCGAGTGTTTTTCTTCTATGACAGTTAGAGTACATGTGTAAGATATTTAAATAAATTTTAAGTTTAATTGCCTCTTCAGACGCACCATAATGCTTGAGCTTATTTAGAAGAGTCTGATGATCAACGCAGTCAAAAGCCTTTGACAGGTCACAAAGTATACCGATCACATCCTGTTTACACTTCCAGGTGGCAAAAATGTGTTTGAGAAGTGCAACTCTAGCCTCTGTAGTGCAACGACCCTTAGAAAAGCCAACTTGGTTCACATGTAAGAGTTTATTAATTGTGAAATAATCTGATAGCTGATTAGAAATAATTTTTTTAAAATATTTTGCTAAGTGCTGGTAAAATATCGAATACAAAAAGAATTTAAAATCCGTCCACAATTGGCGGAGTAATCGCGTAACATGCACAAAACCACAGAACACAGAAAGAGGTTGTGTTCTGTGCACAAAACGCATCGAATTGAGAACCTCCTCCTTTTTTGGAGTCGATTGGAAGAAACAGTTGTATTCAGAGATATATTGTAATTAACTTGGTCATAACAACCAACTTATATATAAATAAAATATACCTAATCAAACGGCGTTAAACTACTTAAAGACTACCTACCCACTACCCACTATTCATCGTAACACTAAATAACCATTATATAAAATCTAGTGTCCCAACTATGCGAGCATGCGTTGGAAGCTGCTTAATATCAAATCAAGAGTCAAACAAAGGTGACATTTGCCTAGCACCAGTGACAGATAAGACTGACAATTTGAAACAGCTTCTCAGATTTTTATCGATCAAGAGCAGACACAATAAAGCTACGTATCTGCCCATTCCTATCAGGAGTGAAATACGAAGATCGTCGGATACAATTTGTTACAAGCGCGCCTCTGGCGTAACGCCGAGGAGTCATATCGGAACGCGTTAGATTGTTTTGACAAAATAGCTGGTTAGGAGACACTAGACTTGTGAACGATTGACGTAGCTGCATTGACGTTCAAAAGCGATTATGTAATCCTAATTGAATAAAGTATATTGACTTTGACTTTGAGTATAATGTCCTCCTAACCGATATTCGGTCACGGCGGCCAATCTCAACAGAGACAAGCCATCTGCGCAGGAGATATTATAGTGCACAAGTGACTGCGCAAACGCAAGAGCAGAGTCGGACGGTGAGCCGACACGACCGGGGCGAGATCAGGCGCAGGACCCACTGTTTAACGTGCCTTCCGGAGCACGGAGGAGCTTGAGATGTTTTGTATTTTGGTCACCCACCATAGCCAACGTTGCTTAACCTTAGCAATCGTTTGCTGAGCGCACTCGCCAATGCGCCACCAAGCTCCTCCAACTTTGACTATAGACTATATATAAAATATTAGATTGAAGTTCAAACAACTTACTCATCATCGCAGCTCATTTACGTCCCCACCGAGGGGCTCGAGCCTAACCTATGTTAGGGTAATTAGACCTTAGTCAACCACGCTGGCCCAGTGCGTATTGGTCGACTTCACATACACCTTTAAATTTCTTCGCAGATGTATGCAGTTTGCTTAACGATGTTTTCCTTCACCGTAAGAGCGTCAGACAATTAATGTACATATGAAATTCGAAAAACGAAAAACGAACACATCGGTACATGGCGTTCTCGAACCCCGGATCACGATTGGAAGGCAAGTGCCGAGTCCACAGCGCCACCGACGACGCCCCGAATAACTTACTCAAATAACAGTAATAGCTTATTCCGCCGCTGTCGCTGTTAATTTTTTTTCATAAAACTAAGTTGGCAAACAACCAGGCTACCCACCTGATGGTAAGTGGCTACAGTCGTCAATAGTACACTCCGTTGCTGGTTGCTGTAAGACTTGCAAATCTATAACCCTAAGGACGTACAGCCGGCTTCAAAAGTATATAACCATTTTAGTACCATGCCACACCAACTAATAACAATGGAATGTAGCTGTAACCATATTAAACATGTATGTGTGACATGGTACTAAATCTGCGAAAAATTCTTATCTACTTTTGAAGCCGGCTGTACATTGCCAACTTGTGACGTAAAATTCACAGTCACTGTACCTAGTAAATTAGCGGCTGTATTGCCCTTCTTAGTAATGCAAAAACCGCTGCATGGCGGCAGAAAGAGGGTAAGATGGAGGTACCCATGCAGACGACTCTGGTACATTATCCATTCGTTGACATACCTATGACACATTTACAGAGGCACCCATTGTCTTTTCTGCAACATCTTTTTCTTTCACATTTTGCCGGAGGGAGACTCTGTACCAGGGTCGTGTGCTTGGGTACCTCCGTCTTACCTATTTCTGCCGCAAAGCAGCAGTGCTTGCATTGCTGTGTTCCGGTTTGAAGGGTAAGATATGGCACTGAAATTACTGGGTACCGTGACTTTACATCACAAGTTGGCAACGTACACTGTGGTTCTTGTGGGGGTTGCAGTTTTGCTGCGAATCTCACAGGAGCCACGTGTACTATAGGTGACTGTTACCACTTACCGTCAGGTGGGCAGTTTGCTCGTTTGCCAACTTATATGCAATAAAAAAACACCGAACAACATTGTCATCCAAGGTACAATGCGTGCAGTCTTGGGTTGCGTAAGCTTTTCCTGAAAAATGAGTGGTATACCGCGAGCAGATTTATTTATTTATTTATTTATTAAAAAAAGTACCAACATATAGCGCCTTTACAGTAGCCCCTATGCGGCGGTATGTTCTTATAATACAATTACACAGAGAAAAAAACTTATATTAGCGTTATAATTATGTAAAAAAAATTACAACATTACCTATATACAAATTACAAAAATCACAACAATAAAAAAAAATTAATTCAGCAAATTCATTAATAATATAAGTATGTCAAATATTACAAAATATTATACAAGTCATTAAAAAAATATCAGCACTATAAATAAAGAAGGAAATGTCAAATAAAAATCAAATAGAATTAAACAATAAAAAAAATGTCAGCAAAAAAAAAAATAGAAAAAAATAACATAAATCAATGTAAAAAAAAATAGAAATAAACAATATACAACAATTAACGATATCGAATCATGCATGTCAACATTAGCATCATGCATGTCATGACAACAGATGGAATAATGCTGAAATCGTTCGGCCAAACACTCAAGGCATATTATCGGGAGGATCACAATAGTAAAATACGGCGATTCCTCTAGAGATTCGTGCATGGAATGATATCAAATAAAAATGTGTATCATCCATCCTTATTCCGCTCCGTTTCCCCCAACCAAGTATTAATTCTTCAATTTTCTCAATAATTGTGTTCTTCTTAAGCCGCAGTACATTAGTCTAAAATTTCTCTAGGTCGGTTTGAAGAAACCTTGCTCCTCACCCATTATCTATGTGCTTTATATAGTATAGATGTGAACTGATCGAGGCAAAACGTTCTGGATGGCGTGTTATTTTAAGCGAGAAAAACAAATGCCTCGCATTAAAATCATTTATGTTGGCAATTAATACGACGCTGGATGTTACCAAACAATATCCAGAGCACGCCCGAGGCTGCGCGCCCGCAGAGTGCCGCTCAAGCAAATGCACTTCAGCACGCTACGTACGATAGAAGTTTTGCAATTCGCCATTATCCTAGTGAGCGTATTTCGCATGACTCATAATATACTTTAGAGAATTTAGAAATTATTTGAATTCTTTATCTTCACGCGAGATATTACGAGCTTTGTACTCTGTGTCTATGTATAAGCGCTGTGTATAAAAGTAAGACATGCATCTGATTTGAAGTTTCGTCTTACAGAAAAAATGTTGATTGGTGTAACTATGAAGTGAATCTTAAATTATTTCAAGAGATACAACATTTCCGGTTAAGACTAAGATAATGACTTTTATAAAAAAAATCAGGATCTTATCAGATATTTCAATCAATTTTTGATTAATTCACATTGTTGAATAATTACTTCAAGAAGAATGAAAGGTTGTAAATATTGCAAAACATAAACAAGAATCAAGGATGGCAGATATGGAGATGTCACTTAAACGAGGCAATACAGCACAAGTTACAATCGATTACCAAGGTTAGCCCACTTAAAGTCCGGAATCTCTAATCGTAAACAAAAGCCATAACTCAATGTTTACATATGGCCGATCCATAAAATAAGCCATGCAAAAGCAGCAGAGTTTATTACATAAGCAGTGAATAATAAACTAGGGTCCAATAGGTATAAATTATGGTCTCGACAGCAGCGTTTACGGCGTCGTCCGCGCATATTGAAACTAAATCATTTCAACGTGATCGCGCCGGATCACAAAATACAAATAACGCCGCTAATGAATTTTGATTAAAAACTGATTTATTATTTTTCACGGCTCCAGGAGTTGGTTAATCAGCAAATCGCCTGATTGGGTTGTGCTTTGCACGGTTTAACCAATGTTCGCGTTAAATTTGAAGACTGGGCTGACAATCGTATAATTTTCTTGATTAAATATTTATTAGGCACAGTTACAATTATTATTGCTGCTGCGGGTATCATATCGATCGATGGACATTCATGATTATTAATTTGTCGATAGGAAATTAGTAACTGTAACTCATTATGATTTTGTATAGTCAGAACGATAAAAGGATTTTTGATGAAAATTCGGTTCACTCATTTACATTACTGTATTAGAATGTATATTATACATATATGGCATTGAGATTATAGGGTGCGTTCAGATAGCATGTGTTGGCGTTTTTAGCATTAGCAAAATTGGCGTTGATGTAAAGCGTTCGGTTAGAAGGTTATAAAATATTCGCCATTTTTGCTCCACACCCTAACCGAACGCCAAATATCAATATATCTATGTCATAAGCTATCATAACCTAAATTTAGTTTGCTTTTGTTGAAAAAAATTTTTACTGCAACAGATTCTGAATGTGTTTATGCTCGCTTAATGACTAACGATGATTAATGTCCATAAATAATTAATATAGAAAAACTTCGTAAAAACTAATTCAATCGCGCCAAAAATTTTACGTCATGTAAACGTCAAAACTCTCAAATATCAAAAACTTCCACGTTGGACCCCTCGAGAGCTGGGGCAAAATTGGAAGTTCACAATGCCTTTTTTTACATTTTTTCAGCTATCCGAACGGTGAACGAAATCAGATAAAAATGCAACTTTTGCTCACGTTTTCTCAAACCGAACGCTCCTTGTGTCAATTTTGTCATGTTTAATGTATAGTTAGTTATTTTTGACATCGCGATGCTATCCGAACCCTCGAGACCCTACACGTGATCCCCGGGTGGTGCTAATCGAGTGACCAACTTCTGGTGGTAGGGCTTGAAAAACCCGACTGGCTAGCGACCACCGTGCGCATGATGTAAAACCCGTCAAGTGGCCATTTTTGTCCGCGTTTCGGGATCAGTCTGCGCACAGCCAGAGCTTGAGGGGTCGTTGCTGCGATTCGTATGGTTTGTGCGGGCTTCCGTCGACCCAGTGCCAGGTTGACTGCGTTGACCCTCCGCCCAGGAAGACCCGAAGAAACGGCTGTTCCGCTGGCCGCCCGTGGTATAGTACAGGGGCCCAAGCGGACCTAACCAGTCCGTGAGGCTGCCCCACCATGCCACGCATAATCTCGGGGTGGTCCGTCGTGCCGGTTGGTGACCGGACGGTGGGTCCCGGCGGCCACTTCCGGGGGGGTTCGGGGCCCTTCCGTGCGGAGGGTCAGCGCAAATCAGCTGTCGGCTGTTCCCTGGCGAAACAGGCCTACACACATTAACTATGCGAAGCGCAGCAAGGACACCTCAGTTTCACGCCTCTCACTCCAATAATTATGGCATCGCAAAATATTAAGACTGGTCGTACAGCGGTGCATTATCCCACCAAAACACCATTATTCGAGGTGGGGCTCGCTAACATCCGCGGGCTCCACTCTAACCTCTTAGCTGTCCACCACCATCTCGAGACAGCCCGTCCAGCAATGCTGTTTTTGACGGAGACGCAAATTATCTGCCCGGCCGATACAAGCTACCTTAATTACCCCGGCTACGCTCTTGAGGAGTCCTTCAAGGCGAAGGCTGGTGTTTGCTTGTTCGTCCGGGCGGACGTTTGCTGTCGTCGCCTGCGCTGTTTGGAGGAACCTTCCTTTTCCATCCTTGCGGTACACGTCGATTTTGGCACTCATTGCCGTGTCTACGTCTGCGTCTACCGTTCCCATCGTGGTGACTTGGAGACAACTCGACTTTTTGAACATCTAAGTCGGGTGGCAGATGACGCGCAGGAGCGATTTCCTTCCGCCGAGCTGGTGTTTTTAGGGGACTTCAATGCTCACCACGAGTTGTGGTTAAGTTCCTCTAAAACTGACCATGCGGGTAGGACTGCCCACGCATTCGCTCTCACGCACGACCTGACACAATTGGTCACCCAGAACACCAGGGTACCAGATATTATCGGTCAAGCGCCCTCTTTATTGGACCTTCTGTTGACAAATCGCCCTGACGGATATCAGGTGGTGGTTCGAGCTCCACTAGGATCTTCGGATCACTGCCTGGTATCCGTCTCAGTGCCTCAGGCGTCACGACCGTCGCCTGTGGTTGCAGCACGCCGTCTGTGGCACTATGCGTCAGCAGATTGGGACGGTATGCGGGATTATTACGCATCTGTTCCTTGGTGGCAGCGCTGTTTCAATAGGATGGATCCGGACTCCTGCGCTACCTCTGTTGCTGACGAGATCATACTAGGAATGGAATATTATATTCCGCATTCCAATCTCATCAGTAGAGGCAGACGTAACCTCTGGTTCAATCGCGCCTCTGCTGTTGAAAACAAACAGCTGGCTTACCGCGCTTGGATCAGAGGCCGAGCATCTAAGGATCCCAATACAAGCCTACTGAAAACAGCCTACAATAATGCCACCAAGTTATGTAAGAGGGCTTACATTAGAGCGGATGCTCAGCGCATTGCACAAGTGGGCCAGGAACTGCTATCGCACCCTACGGGTAGCCGTTCTTTTTGGCGCCTGGCCAAAGCTGTGCAATCAAACTTCTGCCAACCCTCGCTGCCACCGCTGAGACTTGCCGATGGCTCACTTGCTCATCAGCCGCAGGAGAAAGCCGACCTCCTGGCAAAACTCTTTGCGGCTCATTCCCGTGTCGATGACTGTGATACACAACCTCCGAAACTGTCCCATTGTGGCAGCACCATGCCCGATATCCGTATCAGACAGCGTGATGTGCGGGCGGAGCTCCAGTCGATCGATACTCGAAAAGCAAGTGGACCAGACGGCATTCCTGCGATTGTTCTTAAGAAGTGTGCAGCGGAGTTGACTCCGGTCCTTACGCGTCTATACCGTCTGTCGTTCTCTGCTGGTTGTGTGCCGAAATCTTGGAAAGAGGCCAATGTCCAGCCGGTTCCCAAAAAGGGAGATCGTTCTGATCCGGCTAACTATCGTCCTATAGCCGTCACTTCCATTTTGTGTAAAATCATGGAGAGGATCCTTAATACACAGCTGATCCGTTACCTGGAAGGTCACTCGTTACTTAATGACCGACAGTATGGGTTTCGTCCTAAACGGTCAACAGGTGACCTTCTAGCGTTCCTTTTGCACAAATGGGGTGAATCTATCGATAAGCGCGGCGAATCGGTGGCTATTAGTCTCGACATCGCCAAAGCTTTTGATAGAGTCTGGCACAAGGCTCTTCTTTCCAAGCTTCCGGCATACGGATTACCCGCGCAGTTCTGTACGTGGATTGCCAGCTTCCTCCACGAGCGTAGAATTCGCGTTGTCGTTGACGGCTGCGCTTCGCGGTTCGTGGCAGTGAACGCTGGTGTTCCGCAAGGCTCCGTTCTATCCCCCACATTGTTTCTTCTGCATATCAATGATATGCTTTCCTTGGGAGCTATACATTGCTATGCAGACGACAGTACAGTGCATGGGGGATATCACGGAGCCTCGGGGGCTGCTCGTGGTGATATTGGTAGGGAAAGGCAGAATCTTATCATTGAGCTCAACAGGACGCTGGACCTCGTCTCCGAATGGGGCTCCAACAATCTTGTTGAGTTCAATGCTAAGAAAACACAGGTGTGCGTGTTCTCGGCGAAAAGGTCATCTTTCCTCCCCCTTCCTTCTCTTCAGGGCACAACCCTTCACACACAGAGCAACATCACCTTGCTCGGAATGAACATTCGCTGCGATCTGAACCCCAGAGACTACATCGAATCCGTCATAACTACTGCCTCACGGAAACTCGGTGTCCTGAACAAGGTGCGTAGGTATTTTGCGCCGGACCAACTATGCTTGTTGTATAAAACTCAGGTTAGGTCTTGCGTGGAATATTGCTCGCACCTTTGGGACGGCTCCGCTCAGTACCTCCTCGATGCTCTGGACAGATTGCAGCGTCGCGCTATTCGCATAATTGGCGATGTAGAGGCAACTAACACCCTCGAGCCTCTACAACTTCGCCGTGACATCGCCTCTCTTAGCGCCTTTTACCGAATGTTCCATGGGGAATGCTCTGAGGAGCTCTTTAACCTTATCCCTCCCTCTCCATTCCTTAACAGAAACACGCGTAAGGGCCTTCGGAGTCATCCGTACACTGTGTCCTCCTTTTCACACCGTACCAAGAAATTCCAAGATTCCTTCTTCTGTCGTTCATCCCACACTTGGAATTCTCTACCTGCGCACGTGTTTCCTCCATCCTACAACATGGGTTCCTTCAAAAGAGGCGTGAAAAAGCATCTTTTGGGCCGGCAAGGGGCGGGCAGTAGTGTTGCCCAAAATTGGTCTTGCAGTCTTGCGAGACTTGCTGCAAGACCGAGACCAAGGTCGGCCTAATTGTAGCAAGACCAAGACCAAGGCTGTATGCTTACTCAGGCGAACAAAAATCAACAACCCCAACACAATCCCAATGTCGATCGATCGGAATTGGTTCAAGTGTAAGCCTACTGATCCATACAATATTTGACCAAGACTCTTGAGCAAGACTCTTGCTCAAATCTTGTATGGATCAGTAGGCTTACACTTGAACCAATTCCGATCGATCGACATTGGGATTGTGTTGGGGTTGTTGATTTTTGTTCGCCTGAGTAAGCATACAGCCTTGGTCTTGGTCTTGCTACAATTAGGCCGACCTTGGTCTCGGTCTTGCAGCAAGTCTCGCAAGACTGCAAGACCAATTTTGGGCAACACTAGCGGGCAGGTAGGAGAGTGGATGTCGTCCCTACTCTATCTGTCAACTCATTTGGGCCTCTTTCACCGCTTAACATCAGGCGGGAGGAGGTCATTTGCCGGGCCATCCATAAAAAAAATAAAAAAAGAAGTGCTGAGGCTAGGCAAACGTGTGAAGATCTGAATATCATCTGTTATATAAACGGAATTTGTGAAGAGTTATAATACGCGGTTATAAAAATAATGTCAGACAGTAATAAATAGATTAATTTCATATTTATTATCTACATATAGATATCGCTACAATACAAATAACGTGGTACCTTTTAGAATGGATTTTCTTGTAAAGGAAACTTTTTGATTCTGACAGTGCCTATATTTTTGTATGATTTCCAAACACTCATTACAGATTGTCGGTGTACTTGAAAAATCACATCTAAATCTCAGAGCAAAATACATTTCCCAACTTCCAAGACCTGTTTACGATTGATTGTAGAATAACTCCGAAGGCACTTAAGAGTTATTACAGCTCATATCGATTTTCTTCTTATGTTTGCATCTTGCTTAATAATAGCAATAATGTTAATTTTATCAACTCGCCTGGGAACTGTGCGTTGTTATTTCTATGAACGTTGGCACCGCAAACAACATGCTCAAATTATATACGAACTTCGACATTTCAATAGAGCATAATAAGTCCCGAGGCATTTACATTTTATTTCTAGAAACCATTATAAGTGATATACAATAGAATATTAATACTTTATAATTGCCGGGAATAGTTTGCGTTAAATCATGACAAAATTATTTCATTGTTCTACAAAGTCTGTAACTCACGTAATTTAATTACAGTGATTTAGCAAAATATATCATCAACCTCACTGGTTGAATGGTTACGTTTATTAAAATATTAAACAGTTTATTCTGAACAGAACAAATATTATTAAATCTATTTAAATTTGAAGTAGCCATTCATGTCAAAATTAAATGACTACGCAAATGACAGCGACATGTAAAAACAAATGATTGCAAATTTTACAACAGCGAAGTCTTTGGCTTTTGTTATAGAATGATGTTATCTGTGGAAGTGGTTAATTAGGATAACATTGAAGATGCAAGCATCACAGAGATTAATGTACAAATTATAACCCAAACAATTTGTTGGGATAAAAAGTTCTAATTATGAATTAATGATGTACCTAGTGAAAGGATATCAATGACACGACGATTTTTTACAAAAATAAGTTCTACAATCTATCATACTCTCCAACCATATAGATAAGACAGAAGGGACGAACTTTAAACGTTATGATAAAAAAATGTACTTTAACGAAAACATTTTTTCCGATTAATAACACAAATGTCACAGATTTTCTGTTAGGAAACTAAAATCACGCAAAAATGTTAGAATGGGTTTGCAGGAAATGGGTTAACACATTAGTACTGGGTCATTAGCACTTAACTATCATGTAGTAAGTAAATTAATAAACAGAGATATGACAAATATGTCTCCGGTAAAGGTCGCTCTTATCAAATTAGTCGGTGTAAGGAACTGTATCTAATTCAGATAAGATTTATATCTATCTGTACAATTACAACAAGATAATATTAAGTAGATAACTAACAAACAGTCATTTCCTGTTAATCAACTGTTAAACTCGACAAATGTTATTCGATTTATATTAAGATATTGACGCTCTGAATGGCCGTTTAGAAAAACATAGGAAGATTCCAGGGAGCATAGTAGAAATCTTTACGAAATTAATACAAACATGTGTGTAGGAAAAGCATTTCCGCAACGTAAAAAGAATGACAGAATCTGAACTGATACTGAACTGCATCGGGATGGTCTAACACTACATGAAATGAGTTTTTCTATGCAAAATAGTAGATATGTAAGATTGTTTAGTTTTCGTGGAAGTCTGTGCACAACAATAATTTTTTAACGAAATGAATTACCAAAGTGTTTGAATACGATTCTTAGGTCTAGTTTTAACAGATCTCGTTTGATCTTCTCAATCTTTTTCACTCCTGTTAATAGCAGCAACAGATTATGAAGCAATGCGTACATAACGTTTTTCACTGGAGATATTTTAGTATACATACTTTGGGATGTGTTTTTGAAAATTGTGCATTACGGTATTAGGGTTTTCCGAGTTGAGTTGTAATGAATCGGAGCGCATAAAACAGTATCCGCTATCAATATTGTAAATTTTACACTGACAGAATGCATCGATAATAAATGTGGTACATCACGCAAACAGTCGAAACAGCAGTAGAGCCAATAACACCAGAGCTGCAAGTGATCTAGTGAAGCGAGCCGCCTAGGATTTATCATTGAGTAACAACTTATCAATAGCCTCAAGTTGATAAGTGTATAAAATGATTACGGACAGACGCTAGGCCTGCCTTTCTCTCGGTGACCCCTCGCCTTGACTCGACACGCCCTGCTGCATGCCATACCACCGCACGCGTCACACCGCCAGCGTCGCTGTATTTGTTATTAATCTTAATTATACTTATTATGATTCAGAGGCAACTTGATTTATTTATTTTGGTGTAGAAATTGCGATAAGCAAGCGAGGCTGTTAAGTTTCTTGCGCGCATTGCTCTTGTTTGCCGGTGAAAAGATACCTTCTCTAAAGACTGCCTCTCTGTGTATGTTCCACCGCTTGTATAATGGGATATGTTTCGAGGAGCTGTTTGACATGATGCCTTCGGCTTACGGTTTCTATGAAAGAACCCTAGAACCAAAATGGTTCCTTACTGTACGCTTTCAGAGGAACTTCCTTCCGCGTCTGCTCAGGATTTGGAATGAGCTCCCTGTCGAGGTTTTCTCAAGAGACTAGAGCATGGGGTTCTTCAAGAAGGGTATTAAAATGTTTTAAAAGGGTCGACAACGCGCTAGCTATATTCCCAGTGTTGCAAGCGTTCATAGGCTGCGGTAATCGCTAACCATCAGGTGGGCCGTATGCTTGTTTACCACCTAAGTGGTATAAAAAACTCTGTTTGTAAGAGATTTTTGTGAAGTCAAATCAAACTAAGTGAGTACCGATTTACACCGACACTTAGAATGGGGTTTTTAACAAATATATTTTTATAAGCAATGAACACATATTGTTATTATATAGAACTTTGCATTTTCTTTAAAGATGCTAAATAAATTGAAAAATGAATTGATCAATAAAATTTAACCCGCGCCGCGTCTTCAAAATACCGTGTTGATGCCTAGACCTCTCGTCCACCGAGCTCTTACCAGCCCTGACGAAATCTTTAATTACTGATCTCTTTCCGAACTTTGTTAAGCCAACGTAGTCTTTATTCACTGTTTATTAACCTACAACAATTCTTTTCATCCAGAGACTATTGTTGAATAGATTGTTAGATTAAAACGAATTCACCAAAATCCATACTAATATTATAAATGGGAAAGTGTGTGTGTGTGTTTGTTTGTCCGTCTTTCAAGGCAAAACGGAGCGACGGATTGAAGTGATTTTTTAAGTAGAGATAGTTGAACGGATGGAGAGTGACATAGGCTACTTTTTGTCTCTTTCTAACCCCCCACTTCCCTAAAATAGGGGGTGAAATTTCTTTAAAAATTTCTTTCTGTCTGGACCCCATGGACCCAGCGTTTCAACCCTAAACGGCACAAATATGTAGTCCTGAACAATAGACACATACTTGTGCCGCTTGTTTCTTACAGCCGCTTCGGCCGCAGCTCCAGTAGTAAAGTTTTATGTAGTAAAATTCCGTCTACATCATTTCCTCACACCGCTAGCTCAAACTTAATCTTTTCGTCAGACTTCGTGAACGGATTTGCTTTTATAAATATGTGTTTTAGATCTACAATTGGTTTATTAGTGTCGTGGGGCATGTGCACATGTTATTTATATTTTCCTCGCACCATTTAAGAGAACTGTGAACTGCCCGAGTATGCACTTTCAAAAATGCAGTTTGTTGCACACCGCTTAAAGTTGAAAGTCCGAGGCAAGTCCCTACATTTCTTATTGAAATATTGTTTCGGTTGATAACGGTTTTACCCCCCTAAAACTTTACGAAATTAGACACTTTTGGTCTCATTAGATTCAGTATACCTTAATCTATGTACGTTTTGATTTTTTTGTAATTTAGTATAATTTAATATAAACATATAAACGGGAATTAACACGATAAACACGAGGTATTTACATACCTATTTTATTGCCTGACGTTTCGGCTAGGTTGCACCAGCCGTGGTCGCAGGCGGACTGGAGCTGCGCTGTCTGGCTGGTGCAACCTAGCCGAAACGTCAGGCAATAAAATAGGTATGTAAATACCTCGTGTTTATCGTGTTAATTCCCGTTTATATGTTTATATTGATAATGCAACACGAAAGTTTGAAAGTTAGTATAATTTAGTCAAAAAAGATGAAAATGCTCGCTAAAAATTTTTAAGTCTAAAATATGGATATTTAGATGCTAATAATTTATATTCTGAGCAATATTACTTCAAAATCAAAACGTACAAACCTAGATCTTCATTATGTAAAGAGGGAGAAAAGCGTTATCGCTTTTTGTATGAAAATTTACAGATTCACAATCCTCTTAACACAGTTTTGATTTTGTTATGCTTTTGTCCAAGAAACAGTTTAACCTCAGTGAACTAGTCACTGCGATTAGCAACCTCTTTGGAATTCTGTAGGCACACAGCATAGGTATATGTTGGTCCGCTGACATTGTGCGTTGATCCAGATTCAAGACCAGTTTTAGTGAGTTATGTCCGACGTTATGTATCTAGATAATTAAAAGCCCCTAGACATTAGATAACGTGCAGGATATAAACATTGAACGTTAGTCGTGTAGCTTACGATGCCTTTGTTTAACTGATTAGAGTTTACTACTAATGTGAATTGTATTGTAATATTTACCATATTGTGGTGAGGATTTGAGGCAAAGTTAATCAAAATTCATGTAATCTCAAAAAAAGCTTAGGACATTTGGTCCGTTTAAAGTATAAATTAACAGCAATTATTGGATAAGTATGTACTATTTTAAGTCACAGACCTTATTTTTGGATAGGATTTAACTCCTATTTGGAAAAAAAGCATTTGTCCCCAAATCATGTCATTGTGGTGTGTCTTTTACAGACATAAGGTGATCATAACTGTGGATGTGCGTTATAAAAGCTTCGAGAAACACTTAAAGATATTTTTGGTATTATTACATCAAGTATGAATTTACACATCAAGAAATGAGGGGCTATTACACCTAGGAATTATTTCATGGAGTTAGTATAAAGTTTACGTTAAATCCTTTACGGCGTTCAATAGGGCTTCGTCGGCAAAGGAAATGAATAGTCCACTATTAATTACCTATTCTAACTTTTAAGCTGGACGCGCGTCGCAGCACTTGGGAGTGTATGGGTATAATTAAGTAATTAACCTACATATAAAACATTCAGCCGTGTAATTTGCTTAAGCCAAGTGGCTTGTAAAGTTTTATGAATCCATCACACTCCGGAATTCAAACCAATTAGTAGGATTGTTGGCTTAGGTTTAGCATAGATGCAGAAAATTTATCTGTATTAACGATTCTATAACCTTTAGACAAAGGGTTTGGTGTCACTATATCCAAGACATCGCAGTTGGTTATTTACTATAGAAGGCGGATTTTGTATTACGTAATACTACATTTTAATATAAAATATAATTGGATTTTTATGGACGTGACTTTGAAGTCCTGCAAGGGTAGCGTAAAAGTTAAATGAAAATGTGAAAGGGTTTTATCTCCTGTCGAGGTGAAGATTGATATACACGAGATGACGCATTCTAACCAAATAATAAAGGAAATGACACAAATACTATTCTATTCAATACCAAATAACGTAAAACCACAGAGAAAGATAATTCTATCTATAATATCATTTAATGGTTCTTTAATCTTAAAGATCGTTGTGTTATAGAGTAAAGGGTTGTGTAGCAGAAAAACCTTGACCTTCACTATTGTTTGATTATGATGATCTTTACGAAAGGCCGTCAAAGTTTTCAAAAAGGTTTCCCATTTTCCGAATTTTTTAACCGACTTCGGAAAAGAAGGAGGAGTTCTATGTTATCCTTTTTGTGCGTTCACCGATTGGTTTTGAAGTCAGATTTTCGAAATTTTTCTATTTGAAAATGGTCCGGAGAGTCCCATGTCAGGATCTGATGATGGAATCCCAGATAAATCGAGGGAAGTCGTCAAAATGTAGTCGTGCTCATAATGGAGGATTCCTCGCAGGTTAGGAGTTAAGAGGAAACACCAAGGTCGAGAGAATTCAAAATTAGGTATTTGTAAAATGTATTGCTGTCGCGCTGTGTGTTTGAACAACTGAACTGACTGCAGCTGGGACCGAAAATACCTATGAAAAGTACACAAAATATACGTTTCCCCTGTTTTCTCCGCAAAAAATTGACCGATTTTATTACTTTTTGCGTTAAAAATTAAAGCAAATCTTTTTCTGTGTTTCTGTTTTGTTTTTTTTTTATATAATCTTGTTCAATTTCTTTGCTGGACCTTTGAATACAGCAGAAAAATAGGTAGATTTTTTAGGGAGACTCTGTAGCAGGGTCGCCTGCTTAGGTACCTCCGTCTTACCTATTTCAGCCGCAAAGCAACAAACAGTGCTTGCATTGCTGTTTTCCGTATTCATTAAGAAACTATAAGTACCTACATAACTATAATTCAAGCAAGGCATTTTATCAAAGCTCAATCACACAAATCAAATGCAATGCGTATAAATTAATAGCATTGATATAATCAGCTTATCTTTTATAGTGTCGAGATTTCACTCTATTAACATCGGCAGTGTCAACTAATTAAAGTTGGATTAAAATTAAAATTCTCGGAGATCTACATCTGTACTGAACCGGAATGTCGTGTACGCAACGAGGCAAACGTAATTTATTATATCTAAAATTTATTGAATGTTGAGTTTAAGCAATAATTTATATACAAACAATAATTAAATGGGTCGCTATTATTTGTCAAACGTGACTAAATTTAAGGAAAATTAATACGATGAATTTTATTAAATTAAAATCCAGTTAAATAATATGGCCCTAAACTCACAATAATATGAAATCACACGACTACTTTGGAATTCTTAGCATTATTGTAATGTTCCTTTACTTTGTTGTTTCAATGTTATGACCTTATTGATTGTGGATAATGATGCAGACTTGTAATACTAATAGACAACTAACATAACGTGTTGAACAACGCCGAAGCTTGGAAAATCTTGGCGGGGTGGCAAGCTACCGACATCCATGAAAATACAGGATAATTGGGATGATGACTGAATTCTAATTTTAACGTCTCGTCATTAAATATTAAAATACCTTGGAAAAAGATACAGTTTTGTGAAATTAGAATTAAAATCGGCTTAGAAATACATTAGATACAAGCATTTTAAGTTGTTAATTTGAAGGCGATTAGACAGAGAGATCCGACATCAACCGTGACGTCATTGTTGAGTACTGCCATATAAACTCCTTGTAAATTGCCGTTTTGCTAGAAAGAGATGGAGAAAAATCTTTAATACCTTATATCTTGGTTGTTTTTATAGTTATTCGACAACCCATTTTTTCTTTCTGTTTATTATGTGAATGAGCTTCTATTAAAGCAAAAAAATTTTTTTAGTCATCTAGCCAATTATGATAGAGATAATGGTTTCATAGAAAATGTGTTTTACGTGATGTGTTAATACTTTTATCACTTTTTTATATTTAGGACTTTGCATTTTGTTTTAAGCTAAATAAGGTCGACTTTGGTAAAAAGAAATCAATCACTACAGAGGAAACTTCGCTCGGGTTAGTTATGTCCTCGGCTACTGAAGACTTGGATGTTTCTTGCGGTGATTTTAAAATATTTATTTTATTTTTTTACGTTTCTTTTATTTTAATTGGTATCGTTGAAGCTCGGCTACGTAATCCTGTACACAGTGTTGACACAAGACAGATAGACCCATGTGTTAAACGATATTACAAACGTGTTACACGGAGTTTACAAATTTATTACGTGCGTGCAGACAGTTGTAATGCATAGTTGGCCAACAAAATTGATATGGTCCAATATTAATTGGTGTTCTATTCACTCTAGCCGGTCTCTATTGTAATTCAGTTAGCCACACAAAACGCAGTATTAGTCATATGGTCTATTGTCCAAAGCTGTCGTTCTATGCGCTTTATCTTAATTGACTGGGATTTGATTTAGTAGCACAGCAGTCGACAACGTTACGCGTACCGACAAAACATAATGCTCAGTTTTAAAATTACTTTTAACTCCGTGTATATTAAGGTTCAAATTCACACAATTCTGTGTTTCGGACATTATATTAAACTTTGTTCTATATGTAAGTGGCAACCTTAACGATGCATTCGTGAAAATGTAATCGATTGCATTATAAGCCTTAAGAGTCATAGCATAAAGTTGACGAATCTTAGCAGCAACTTAAATTGCGTGTTGGTAAATGTTTACTATACGTGTGACGCCTAAGGGGACAAGTTATGTCACACAACAATTTCTTGTACAACATGTCGGTAAAAGTAACAAGGATATTAGATTACTATCAAAAGTACAATTTGATTGAAGTAATGTTGGTATTAATGGTATGTCAAACATAAAAGTAAGGAGAGTGCGAATTTACAAAGTTCCTTGAATAATTATTATCAAAGAATCTATAAATTTTTAAGTCATAGAATGCAACCCATTGGCCAAGTGGCAAATTCCAGAGCTAGCTTCTATTAGTAAAAATTATCACCTAGGGCAGTCATTAATATTATTACTGTTATTATAAAGTGTTGCATAGTAGTCGAATTGAGCAACAGTAAGACTGAAGATAACGGCCTCTGATTATTTTGTTGCGTCCAATTAGTTATTTGATTTAGATGACCTTTTTTGCATAATTACACAGGTGCCGGAGCGTAGTTTTTGTCTCTTTTTCCGATATTAACATTAAAATCGCTAATAGAAAAATTGATTTCAACTTAACAATGAACATTTAATTTTTTTCATCCTTTGTTGTTTTGTAAAGTTAAATATAGTGATGTTACGAGTATATCATCGAATTCATGCGTTGAAGGTAGTCCGAGTAGAAACTGTTGAGCATAGAGCATAGACATCTACAACGAAATATTTTCCTTTTAATACGAGATATCTCGTTACATCGTTTGAGATCTTATCTTATTTCGTTCACTGACTGATTGGTATAAGGAATGCCAATTAACTTGGAATATTCTGAAAATTTATCAATTACCTACCCAATATTGACACTCATTTTGAAAGGCTTTTTTTGATATGCAATGTGACAATTTATGCAATAATAATAATAAACAGTTACTGGCGATTTAGCGTATAGCACGTTCGAAGTAATTAATTCGACCTGTTGCGGGACTTGCTAGATTAAAGCTTTCTGTGCTACGATCTGTTACAGTATTTGCTGAGAATCGCATACTTGCTGTGACCTCTTTTGTATTTGATAAATACTTTTTAAGAGGAAATCGTACAGTCCGTCTCTCCATACAAACGTAGTCCCCTGTTTCCTTCCAGGATAATGGTACTAGTTGCTCTATTTTTTCCAATAAAATTAATGACCACTATAAGCATGTTCCTATGTTTTCCTTTTTTTATAAAGTCAATTATTAAAATAGATTTTAAACCATCAACAACCTGAAAAGTCCACCTCATTTTCTGCTGTATTCAAACGTCCAGCAAACAAATTGAATAAGGTTATATGAAAAAATCAAAACATAGAAACAATGAAAAAGCCTTGCTTTAATTTTTAACGCAAAAGTAATTAAATCGGTCAATTTTTCGCGGAGAAAACAGGAAAACAGTGTACTTTTTATAGGTATTTTCGCTCCTAGCTGCAGTTGTCCCTATCGCGCTCAGTTCAGTTGTTCGGACACACAGCGCGATAGCAATACATTTTACAAATACCTATTTTTGAATTCTCTTGACCTCGGTGTTTCCTCTTAAGGATAATGATAAAATTATTAGAAAGAAAGAAATAATGAAGACGTTTATTCACGGCACAAAAGGTAATAATTACAGGCACATAAAATGTAATAATTACAGGTTTAAAATAGCGAGGAGAAACAGAGAAGAAAAGTTAACATTAAACAATTAAAAAAAAGATAAAAACTGAGGTGTGTCCCTGCGCCGGCGAATCGGACACTGACTCCCCAAGTAACATTTTAGGTTCTAGAATGGTTTTGAAAAGGTTCTAGAACCTATATATGGATATCTGCTACTAAGTCTTAATAGACTCAATAATGTTATATTAACCTTATAATAACCCCCTGAGTGCAAAAAGGGCCCACATTTTAGAACCTTTCTGAGAGTTACAGCAAAACCTATAGTTTAAATCACAATACCTTTATTTAAGGTTAATATAACCTTCTATAATGTTGTTGGATGTATCTTTATGATAACTTTAAACCGTTTTTAGACATGCATAAATGCTTTTCCGAGACTCCCAGGTTTTAAAATGTTTCTATTTAAGATTTTTTACCCAGAAACAAGTGAATTTCAAATCTTTATTTATAATGGCGATTCCTTGTTTTAAAATGGCGAGATAAGGTAAGTGTTGTTTTCATAAAAAATAATAAGTAGCTTGCTGACGTCAGGAAAAATTAAAAAATACTGCGACAGGCACTTTATTGTAAAACTTCATGATAATAGAGCTGTACAAGAGGTGGGCCCTTCGTATGTTAAAATTCTGAAGATATTTTAATAAAATAAAATTTATAAAATACGATGGTTGGTGACAAATCGCATTAGAAATGAAAGTTCTATCCATATAAAACTTACATTTTAAATATAAAGCACACATTACTTAATTTTGCCTTATTAAATTTATCTAAATATTGCTTTTTGTTCCGATAGATTTTTATTTTAATAAAAAATATGGCTGCCGTTAGGAAATTACTAGAAAGAATTTAAATTAACCTTTTCAGAACTGTAACAGCTAAAAGCTAATTATGTTTGCCAAAATAAAATCTAAAGATTATTTGGCGGAGCTAGTTAAAACTACTAGGCTATTTTTGCAGTTGCTTCAAACGCGCGGAGATAACTGAAATTTTTTGAGGATGTTTCTTAAGCTTTAAAATATTCTCGTAGGACTTAAATCATGCCGTAAGCTTTTACAATAGCATTACTGGTTTGGGTTTTAACCACATAATCCTAATTTGATTGTCTAGATAACTCTAATATAGCCTAAAGGTTTCATGTAGGTTTTAGAAATGACTTACAGGTGATTTTAAATTTCCATAACTTTATAGCTGTATAAAAGTTAAAAAATTAACCTTTAGATCTCACTTTAGTATAATGATAGCTTTTCTAGAACTGAATCAGGAGTCTAAGACTATATGCTTAGGACTATATGCTCCTATTCTTGTCAGCGGTTCCAAGGTTGTAATAATAGTCAATTAGTTTAGTACTTACTAATCTTTCTGAAATACTAAATACGACCAGATAGCAAAACGTTAACCTTTTCATGACTCTTTTAAAACCTTGAGGTAAAGTTTACAACCGAGACCCGAAAAAAATGTTACTTGGGTCAGCATTAAAATGGTTTAATATTTTTAAAGGATTGAAATAAAATAAGTTGGCGACCATTAATATTTTATGAATTTGAAAGGCTTTATGAAATGCGTGAATTTTCACCATAGGAGTAAAGTCCATATAAATTCGGGAATAAGGTAATATTACCTAAGTCCTGCAGCGTATCACTTGGCTGTTTTTAGTGCGACCCAGACTCTGTGCGGTTACGTCCGTTCATCCGTCCAGCCGTCCTTTCCATCGAGATCTCGGCCCTAGGGGCCACCTAGAGACTTCGGGTTTTTACTAGCATGAACTCTAGTTTAGCCGATACTGGATTTTTAGGTCCGAAACTAGGGTCAAGTCACCTAGGGTCAAAAACCCTAACATTCATTATATGAATTCAGTCAATGGTATTGTAGCAGCTCGTTGGATTTTTGATGCTGAATATGAAAATGCTGATATTGAACCCAGACTTACACCAAGATCATGCCGCTAGTGATTTTTGTTTTCAACCTCAGAAATATGGGTTGGTTTGGAGAGTAGAGCAGTATGAATTTAGCAACATTACTCTAAATTAAATATGGCCACCGCTCAAAAATTGCGGATAAAATATGGATTACACGGCCACACCCATTTTTTTTGTAATTGCTTGTAAAACAAGGAAGATAATTTTCCAACATCATAATCGAGACTTATTCATTAGGTACATCCTTTTGCACTTGTTTAGTCAATCAACTGTCATATTTTTGTTCACTCAGAAGTTACAGGATTGTTGTCTATGGTTTTATTTACACTACCATTCGAAATAAATTTATTTCACTTTATTTCGAAAAGTAGTGTTACTAAATCTATATTAAGAATGAACCAATCTACATTAAATATGCACCAGTTTACTATTCTTTTTCATTTGAAATGGGTGCATGAACTCTCTCTGCCTTATCTAAAGGGTTATTGTCTAAGAAAAAATGTATCGCGGTCGCTTACAATTTGACAGTCGCAGTTCATCCATTACTCCTTTATAAAAGGAAGTCGGCACAGAGTCTTATGTTCACGGCGCAATGGTTGTCAAATTATAAGCGATCGTAATAGATTTTTTCTTAGACAATAACCCACCAGGTGACCTCTTTTCGGACATTAATTCGGTCACGCGCGCGTGTCACTACGTTTGGCGGTAGGCCCCGTAACTGCGCGTGAGGTACCATAGCGCCAGTGTGCGAATAAAATAATAATCCTGTTTAGTAATTAGTCACTGAAGTTCTATGTTATTAATGATCTTTTTTCAACATAATTAGTAACTGTAAAGAATTATTAGAATCTTTGTGGTATTTTTTTTAAGTACCTAATGTTATCAAACATTTTAGAACACTTACGTATTTGTTGATAAATTAGTATTGTACATAATATTTAGTTTAACTATAGTTTAAACCAATTAAAATAAACACCTGTTACAGATAATTGTAACTCTTACGGTGAAGGAAAACATCGTGAGACAACCTGCATAATTCTGCGAAGAAATTAAAAGGTGTATGTGAGGACGACCACTGGGCCAGCGTAGTTTGAGCACCCTAACTAAGGGTAGACTCGAGCGCCTTGGTGGGGACGTATATGAGCTGTGATGATGACAGGTGATTGACAACTAAATATTCTGGTTGCGCGCGTAGCTTCACGTGTAATAGTATGTTTATTTACCAATATGAGCTTGCTTTTAGTGTTCGTATTAGTAGACTTCAAAATATATTGAGCTATCACAATATTTGCAAAGAATTAATTGGAAAATCGAAACGTATACTAACCAAATTATTTCTGATAGCAATCGACGATAAATTAATCATAGCTAATGGTTTTGTAAACATAAAACAGCCACTCAAGATGGGTCTAATTAAAACACTCACACATATAAATCGTCACTCGTAACTCATCCTAATGTTTCGAGACAAGTTAAATGTATACTTACATCCAAATTTACTCGGCAGCAGCGTAACAAGGCGAATTAATCAAAGGTTAAAAATAACAGTTCGCGAGAAACATTCGATGGCGTAAATTTAATGACAGCCAATAATTCAATTCCAAGTCGATAAGGTCACGCCGGACCTAATCTAGTAGCGACTGTGAGATAAGTCGACACGCCATACATTAACGAATTTGGTTCTCTGTTTCGAGTTACGTTTATTTCATACATCAAATTAATGTAACTGAATGTAAAATTGTCCCTGCAATGTAGCTGGTGCATTTAAAATACATACGTAATTTCGTCGACTGGAGCAATCTCATCTTGCGTAAGATGACCGTCACCTTATTGACTTAAAATCCATTCGTGTAGTTTTTTACGCATACAGGGAAGCTCTTGGCTTTTACCTCACCTGCACGCGTAGCACAAGGATCGCGGAAGTATTTTCTCGGCCTATTTCTCTACACCGAAATGCCACTTTTGACAGTAGCCAATGAAATAGCTATTGTTTAGTGTCGAGAGAGTGACAGTTAATGGTAGACATATTTATCTCGGGGTCCTTGTGTTGTGCAACGCGTGCTGATGGTAAGTGACGATATAGGCGAAGATGGAAACTGGCTTCATCTGTACTCCTCAACAACCGAGGCATTGGCTATCTTGCCTCCTTGTCGGCACACCATTGCCACCACTGAATAGGACGAATTTTAAACTTTAATACAATAATTCAATCCTCAAGGGCTGAAAGTTTGTATGGGAGTCCTTTAGAAAAAAGTGAACACGTTTTTCGGTAACTCTAGTTCTTCTACGGACCTCATCATTTCCGATGTGTTCGCGTAGAGAAACCCCGAGCTTAGCGCTCTCCATTACCCTCTGAGTGACCTTGAGCCTTCTAATAAAACCCATTGTAAGCGGCCACGTCACAGTTCCGTACGTCTTTACATACCCAACCGATGTTGACTATGTTCCGTCCGACATACCCCAAAGAATGCTGGAAGCCGCTGGATGCGGGAGGCGCAGGACCGATCAGTTTGGAAATCCCTGGGGGAGGCCTATGTCTAACAGTGGGCGTCTCTTGGCTGAAATGATGATGGTGATGCTGATGAACACGTTTTTAAGCGCTCTTGAAAATTACCCCTTTCGAAATGTGAAATAGGGTCGAAATTTTTACAAGCTTTTATTTAACTTGCAATGTAAGTATGTACGAGTATGTAAGTATGTTCGGGTGAAATCTTGCAACTCAATTTTGATCTTAACCTGATTGAGCTGAAATTTTGTATACACATTCAGTTTGGATGACAATGCATGGCTCACTGTGTGACGTCATTCTAAATCCAAGATGGCGGACCAATTATATTTAATGCACTCCTACAACATGGGTATCAAATAAAAGGTCTTGCTAAGAGTAACTCCAAAAATAATGTGACGTCACTATTAATCCAATATAGCGGACTTCTAAAGCTAAAAAATCAATTTTGAAGTAGATATCTTTAACCGATTGAGCTGAAACTCTGTATAGACGTTCCGGCAAACAACCTTGCAACAATGATGCGTTGAATGAGATGAACAGACTAAGAAACGTGTCCAGTGATAACTAAAAAGTAAAAAATAAATTAAATATAAAACACCTTTTTAAAAACAAGCTTTTATTAAAATGCGCTAAAAAGAAAAAATAAACTTTTACACTAAAACTTTTACTTATAACGTCATTTCACATTTGACCCAATTTAGGTATATGACATAAAAGCTTGTCGCGAGATTTACTTTTGTAGATAAACAAGTAAATAAATAATTTGATATGAATAATTTTATCTATTAGAATTTTCAAACTAAGTAAATACGAGTAGGTACTTAAAAGTACTCTTTTAAGTACTTTTAAGTCACTACACCATTGATTTACTACCAAACGTAGATAGAGCACTTCATACAAACACGCGCTTGAAATCTGTCACCTAATCGACTATACATTTGTACGCTGTTAAATAGGTAGTTGAATATGCACACCCGAATTAAAATTACCATAAAGAAAGTACCGTATTTATCGAATTCAACCTTATTCTTTATTTTTACGGCAACTATTTGAAGTACAACCGTGTGCAGTTACATCATTTCATACCTTGCCCCATTAAACTTGACGTTTTTGTAATTGCTACAAGAAAATGTCAACTTTATACTCTCAAACATAATGCTCAAAATTGCTTATCGCGTTGTAGCTCCAACGCATGGAAAAGAACTGCACGAGGCCCGATTGAGCAGTTCTTCACCGGCCCACTTTTCGAACGTTCATGCGTTATCTACGTTTGGTAGTAAATCAATGCACTACACACAAGTAAATCTCGCGACAAGCTTTTATGTCATATACCTCAATTGTGTCAAATGTGAAATGACGTTATAAGTAAAAGTTTAAGTGTAAAAGTTTATTTTTTCTTTTTAGCGCATTTTAATAAAAGCTTGTTTTTAAAAAGGTTTTTTATATTTTTATTCTTCAAGTGTCACACTAACAACTGCTTACCTACACTGGGACTTTTTTAAGTTTCTGCTTTATTGTTATACTGCGAAATTGTTATTACTGCGGGAAAATGGAATTCCCCCGGAAAAAACGGTTATGTTCCGTTCCGGTCCGGGCGGGCGGATTTTCTATACTAATATTATAAAGAGGAAAGATTTGATTGTTTGTTTGTTTGTATTGAATAGGCTTCGAAACTACTGAACGGATTTTGATGAAAGTTGGTATAGGGATAGTTCGGGACCAGGGGAAGGACATAGGGTAATTTTCCCCACGAGAAAACAAAAATAACGCGGGCGAAGTCGCGAGCGGAAAGCTAGTTTTTTATAAAGATGTAATTATTTACTTTTACTTCTATAGCTTCACCTTTGAAATTATCACCATAGCATTCTTTTGAGTAGTGGTGCATATTAGAATCCTAACAATAACACTGTAATCAAGTTGAAACATTAACAAATGAGTGACGTCAAGCCCTGACATGTCACGGCGCTGCGAAGCCTCGACCTCGGTGGTCCGACCAACACTCTAGACAGCCTCTGCCATACAAACAGACGTTATCGCGCCGTGAAAAATTGCACAGCTTTGTACCATTTACCAGAAACATGGAGGGAAAGCTGCAGTGAAACCTCCAGCTTTTAGTCGAAATTTAAATGGGACGCCAGTCTGCAATCATTTTGTTTTATGCGGTGATACTGATCCTATATTCTTACGGAAGTGTCAATATTTAAGTTTAAAAATTAGCTTCTATGAAAGCTAATGAAAATTGGGAGTTGAATATGCAACGCAGAATAAGTTATGATTTTATAATAATTAAAATTAGCAGTTCAACATAATGTCGATGACTTCGAATTTTTATCGAATTTCGAGTACTTGTTACAAAAATTTCTCGACTTACTCGACGAATAAATTAAAAGCCGAATTTGACAACTACAAAGAATAATTTTATTGAAAAAAATGCATTATAACTAAAATGTATGTATGTATATACTTACTATAATCGTACGTAACTACACTGGTAAGCTTAGTAAGCAAACAGTACAATATTCATTTAAAAAAAAAACTCTTGTGTATCTTGTAAAGACGGGATTCACCTACTGATATTAAAGCTGATATAACAAAAAAAAATTCTAACGTTTGAAAAATAAATATAACTAACTACTTTAATTATTCCATAGATCATCCGACTTAATGCTACAAAGCAATAGACATCTGTTAATAACGGCTAATATAAAAGTTTTTTTTTCTACAAAAGCATACCGACTATTCAACCAGTGTTCTCCAAGTCTCGCAGCGGCGTACAAAAAGAGTGCATTTTTCATACATTTGAAACGTGTATTGTTGTCAGAGAGTATAGTCCTGCCCATTTATTAATAGGACGTATTTGGACGAGCGCTGACGGGAAATAAATAGGGTATACAGCTACGAAGTATACCGATTGGCTTGTTAGCTACGCTCGCATTGTGTCTCCTACAGCTGATTGGTTGGCTTGATTCAGTTTGGTTTGGAGTATCAATATAAAACTTTTGAAAATGTTTAACGGATGTTATATTGTTTTGGCGTACGTAGTGTTCGTCAGACAGAGCTCGTTTGGTTCACTTTGGCAGTACTCTGGTACTGTCGGCGTGGAATTGCAAGTTGACAAGACATAGGTAGGTATTCCTGTTTAGGATGTTATCTCGCAGATGGAGGCTGCGGAGCGGGCGCGAGAGGATGACCCTCTCGCTGCACCGCTCCGGCGCAGGCGGTTGGGGAGGAGAAGGCGAGCGTTCCTGGACGCGCGCCACCAACTCCCCTAGCAAGCTGGGGACTGAAACGGCCCGCCCGGCTGACTACCGGTCGGGAGACACTTTTCACCCTTGCTTGGCCGCCTGGGGGGTCGAATTTGGAGATACTTGTCGACCCCCCCGGTGGGGGAATTCCTGGCGCTTGCGCCAGGCAACCCTCCAGGGGGCGCAATCGGGGAATGGCTAACGCCGATCCCGATTGTGTCTCTACGCAGGTAGAAGTATCTGGAGGGTTTTTAGCCGAGTATGGGGTCTTCTACCCGAGTCCGGCATATCCTTGGGGTGGCCTCGTCAGTCGGCTCCTTGTCGAATCCGTAAGAAGGATTTTCCCTCCTAAAAAAAAGGTATTCCTGTTTGCTACCTAAGTTGTATTAAAAAAGAAGAAATATACAATATACCTACCCATTAGAAATTTTACTCTACAACTATTTATAATTATTTCTTTACATACGGCAGGGAAGCTCTTAGCCTTCATCTCATCCGATGGTGTGACAATAAGGCCAAGGTGGAAGCGAGCTTCACATGGACTCCTCAACAGCTGTGGAACTGGCTACTATACCTCTCTAATTTACATATGTTCAGTTACACTGAACCCCGGACCTCCCGATCAACAACCGGTAGTTCCAACCATTAGACCACGGAGGCGCTTTAAAGTAATGCCTTCATAATTATTGAGATTGTTAGAATTGAAGACCTAGGTTACGATAACTAATTTACAAACCGTAAATCATGATGACGAACCTTAATGCAACACAATTTGTCGAGAAAAAGACTCATCACTACATTTTAATATTAGTTTTGATTTTGATTTAGGCTTAGTGAAATCAACATACTTAGAATGATTTCTGTAGGCCTATTATGAATCTCCCAGGCGCAGAGGGAGGCTCTGCGTCGATGGGGTGAGGCACTCGCCTCCCCAGCTGCCGGCCACCGGACGATCGACGCGATTCGTCCGGTGTTGGAGGAGTGGGTTGGGCGCCGGCAGGGCAGCCTCACGTTCCGCGTGGTGCAGGTACTGACCGGGCATGGCTGCTTCGGTCATTACCTGCATCGAGTCGCGCGTCGGGAGGAAACGCCGCGGTGTCACCATTGCGACGCTCCCGACGACACTGCCGAGCACACCCTATTGATGTGCCCGGCCTGGCGACTCCAGCTTAGCGAGCTTAACGCTGCGCTGGGAGGCGGAGACCTCTCGTTGCCGAGCAATGGTCGTGGCCATGCTCCGCGGCGAAGCGGAATGGGGGGCTGTCGCCTCCTTCTGCGAGGACGTAATCTCGCAGAAGGAGGCCGCGGAGAGGGAGCGGGAGGCAGATCCTCAAGCCGCTCCCATCCGCCGCAGACGGATAGGCAGGCGAAGGCGGGCATTCGCACAAGCGATGCCCATCTAATGACCCTGCCGTAGAGGCCTGCGTGCACGGTTGGCCCCGTGCACGCCGCCGTAAGGCCCTCCGTCTGGGGATTGCCCTGGTGTTCTCGGGCAATCCCCCCTTGGCGATCGGGCTTGCCCGGGCGCGTGGGTAGTGGAGTCGCAGTGTGGACCTTACCTAGCGCGCCCATAAGGGCAGGGAGAACACCGGGGGGTTTTAGTGGGTAGGCCTGGCACCCTGCCGGGAGAGCCCCACACACGCTCGCTGTCTAGCCAACGGCGGGTACGGTGCGGTTACGCATTTCCCCCCGAGAAAAAAAAAAGGCCTATTATGAATCTTTCATCGTATGACATGGTATAAATGTTGAGATAAGAAAGTCATGAAATGCTCAATTTGGCATTATCGATCTCCAATGATATCATCACTCTGGCATAATTTCAATGATGTCATCACGATATAATGAACGAATAATCAAAAATCTGACCGAAAATCTTATTTTTCATTTTGCACTACGATTTCACAATGATATGATTTGAAAACCACGAGATCGATAGGTAAACATACATTACTAGTTGTAAAAGGACTTCGATGAGGAATAATTTTATATATCACATCCGAAGTATTTTTTTTTTATCATTTTTCTATAGAAGTTTATCCCCTAATATTGAAATTGGATCAATATGATATGCCTGCTGGTCTGTAATGAAAAATAGCATTGTGTAGTGTTACACGCAAGTATACTCCGGGTTAATTGGCATTTAGCGGTGGCCTACAATGGGCCTCATAAGAAGACTTAGGGTCACTCTAAGGGCATTGGGGAGGGCGATGCTCAATTTTTCTTAAGTAGAAGAAATAGTCACCGACAAAGTCCAAAGAATTGCAGAACCTTAAGTGGCAGCTAAGATACATCGCTCGTAGGACAGACGGCCGTTGGGGCGAAAAGGTCCTCGGGTAGCGGCAGTGTATACTTTTTTCTTTTCCTAATCATATTTGCAGACATCTTAGGATGTATGCACAATGTACATACACGGTTAAATAATAATATTCTAATTATCTTTTTATTGTTTCTAACGTCAATAATAGGTCTATGTTGGATAAAGTTATTTTTTCTGAAATAATGACGAAGTTTAAATCTTAATTTATTTTTAATAAATTGTTAATTGCTTATCACTCCTATTAAATTTGGACTTGCATGTGCGTGTATTTTGCCTGACATTAAACTCAATCCAAACGTTTGAGCGATTTCACAATGAGATATACATCAATCCCCAATACCCATGTTAATAATTTTACATTTCACAGCATAAATATATTTGATTCGAATGTGCAATACATAATCATAGTTATCCAGCGATGTTCTTAGTATCGTAAATGCTCGATTAAAAGTATTATGTTCACGTTTACACCGCACATGCAATGACATAAAATTACAGGTTACACGGAGTGTTATTCAAATAAATTTTATGGCATCGCAGTTTCGAATTATCTAAGTAAACCAGTTTGATTGACTGCGGTCCGCGTATTAGATGTTGTGGGACGAAGAAAATGCTCGTAGACTTTATTTATAATAACAAATAACGAACAGACAAGTGATATTATTAAGTTCGGACGCAGTTGGAATTCTGATATTAAGTACTAATAGACTTAATTCGAGTGAACGTTTATTATGTACTCACTCATACGATTAATTTTTCGTTGAGTGATGGATGAATGAGTGAGGGATGCTGAATGAAAGTGAAAAATAACTACATACATACAAATTTTACCGCAAAAACACATTATTGCATTAAGACACATACCTAATTACATTACATTACACTGAATGCGTGCTGGGGACTAAGAGCGTCGGTTGCGCTGTGGACTCGCGGCACTTGCCTTCCCATCGGGAGGTCCGGGGCTGGAGACCGCCATGTACCAATGTGTTTTTCGTTTTCGAATTTCATATGTACATTGTTTGACGCACCTACGGTGCAGGAAAACATCGTGTGCCAACCAGGTGGGTATTGTCTAAGAAAGAATCATTCAAATTCTAAGAGAAAATCAAGAAGAAATTTGACAACCATTGCGCCGTGAATACAAGACTCTGCGCCGACATCCTTTTATAAAGGAGCGATGGATGGACGGCGACTGTCAAATTGTAAGCGATCGCGATAGATTTTTTTCTCAGACAACAACCCCCTGTATCATTTGCGAAGAAATTCAAAGATGTATGTAAAGTCGACCAATTCGCACTGGGCCAACGTGGTTGACTAAGGCCTATACAATCTAGGTAGGCTCGAGCCCCTCGGTGGTGATGTATATGAGCTGTTATGATGACAGTATATAGAATTATAATAACAAAAAAAACAGCAATAGGTGACCTTATTGCTATACAATACAGCAATGAAAGTGAAAAAATGTTAATATACGTCCCGTTCTTTCGCCCCCTCATTTTATCCCTTTAGGAGTAGGGGTTTCCCAAAAAGATAGATTTTAGATTTCGAGATCAGTCAGTGGTTATACTGGTTATGTCCTATCCTTGCTAATATTATAAATGCAAAAGTTTGTGAGAATGGATGGATGTGTGTTACTCTTTCACGCAAAAACTACTGAATGGATTTGGATGAAATTTTGTAGGTAAGTAAACGGATTACGACAGAAATTAACATATAGGCTATCCCGGAAAAGTAAGAAGTTCCCGCGTTACAGTTTTTTTTTTGAACTTTTAAGGCGAAACTAATTCGCGAGCACAGTTAGTTACTTTTATAAGTCAAACTCATTCAAGTTTGTTTAGTGGGTAGGTAGGTACATTCAGAGAGAGTCACACGTAAGCCTGTCGATAAGCTCACAGCAGGCATGGTGCGTTTCCAAAACTCCTCCTCGTAAAAAACGGGGTAAATCATTTTGGTTTATTTTTTTATTAATATCACTACACTAAAAATAAACAAAAAGAACTGGAGTATGCGTGCCAACTTTTTTTTTATTGCAGAAAGTTGGCAAACAAGCAAACTGCCCACCTGATGGTAAGTGGTAACAGTCACCTATAATACATCTGGCTCTTGTGAGATTCGCAGCAAAACTGCAATCCCCACAAGAACCACAGTGTACGTTGCCAACTTGTGACACCAGATGTAAAGTCACAGTACCCAGTAATTTCACTGCCATATCTTACCCTTCAAACCGGAACACAGCAATGCAAGCACTGCTGCTTTGCGGCAGAAATAGGTAAGACGAAGGTACCTAAGCAGACGACCCTGGTACAGAGTCTCCCTCCAGTAAAACTTATGACATAAGCGGACTTATTACAAAACGTGGTCTAAGCTTAGACTTGGTTTAAGCCCGATGTTCTTTCATTTGTGTTAATAAGAACAGTTAAGCGTTAGATTTAAACCAATACAAAGCATAGACCAGCTGGCCTTTTACCGATCTCATGGTTTTCAAATGATATCATGATGAAATCATAGTGCAAAACACTCATAAGATTTTCGGTCAGATTTTTTATCATTCGTTAATTATTTCATGATGACATTATTGAAATTATGAAATAGTGATGATATCATTGGAGATCGGTAATACCAAATGAAGAATTTTATGACTTCTTTATCTCAAAATGTATACCATGTCATACGATGAAAGATCCATAATAGTCCTGCTGGTTTTGTTATACAACGAATGATCTCTAACGTAACGTTACGCACTCAGTAATGTTACTGCGTATGTCAACTTCAAACCCGAACACAGCAAGCGCTTCTGCTTTTCGGAAGACCACTCACTAACGAGTCTTTATGGTAACATCTTCAATAATCTACCTTAAGGGTCTATTACATTGTTCATAGAGGCCACGAGTCGCCCTATCATTGGAAAGCTGAAGCTTTTAAGCAGTTACCTACCAAGCGAGGCGTTTGTGGCAGCAGCAGATCATAACCGTGTTAGATCGGCCTATCTTGCGTATCAGCGCCAAGATTATATCGGCTAATTAATTTAAAAATTAACTCGCTTTTATCCCCCGAGACGACACAATAGGGCTCCTAAGACCACTTTCAAGGATAACCAACAGCTGTCAGTGCGTCGTTTGTCGGAACAAGACACGATCTGTGCGATCCGTATCTCCCACTTAGTTATAACGAGTACATTTACCAATTAGCCAAATGAAGCAGGGCTGTCAACTCGGCGATTTCAAATTAAATTCTTTGTACATGGCGTTATTGCGGTATGCAGTGATTGTTAGCCTGTCCATATCTGTGGGGGTATTACAACGGCAAGATGCGGTACAAATTTTTAATTTCAACTGATTAGTTTGTGTAGTGTTGACATCAAAATTGCTTCAAATGTTAATAGACTTTATCAATTCGATTCTTCCTTAGGCGCATAACACATTGCACCGGACACCGCTGCGGTGTACGGAGGGACGAAAACCGCATGCGGCTGCGGCGGCACGGAACCGTGCGTCCGTGCCACCGTACGGTTTGCTCCGTATCACCGTCCGGAACTGCGGTGCACGACGACGCCCCGCATCACCGCATTATCTATGTTGAGATCTATTAAGCGTATGCACGTCCTTTCTACGCAAAAATCCGTACGATACTGCGGCACAGTGTGGCATACCCCGCGGACCGCACCGCATCACCGTCCGGGAGTGCGGTGCCGTCGCGCGCGCCGCACAACCGCACGGTGATGCGGTGCGAGAGTGTTATACCCTGCGGTTTTTGTATACAAATTAAGGTTCTCCAGTCAAAATTAAAAACCGCAGCACCGCACACCGGAGCGGTGTCCGGTGCAATGTGTTATGCGCCTTACACTGATTGAAAATGTGGTGACGAAATATGAATAAGTAAAATCTAAGATAAATTAAGGTTCTCCAGTCAAAATTAAAAACCGCAGCACCGCACACCGGAGCGGTGTCCGGTGCAATGTGTTATGCGCCTTACACTGATTGAAAATGTGGTGACGAAATATGAATAAGTAAAATCTAAGATAGATAAACTATAATTATACCGCTCCGCTGTGTGGATTCGTGTGGAAGCCTTTTCGAGCAAAGCGGCTAAGTCGCGCTGCAAAGCGGTGCTGCGAGCGTATCTCGTCTGTTTAAGTCGGAAGAAGGGTGTTAGTCGGAAGAAGAATGCATACAGAACGGTATTGCCAGGCGGTCACTGCTGTATCGGAGCAGCCACTCTATCATGATCTTCACGCTCGTTTGTAAATAGTTCCGTCTCAGCAGGCATATTACCGATTTCATGGTTTACAAATGTTATCATTAAGAAATCGTAGTGCAAAACGAAAAATAAGATTTTCGTTTTGCACTACGGTCAGATTTTTGATCGTTCATTATATTATTTATTTATTTATTACTTTATTAGGGATAACAACAGCATTTTACAATTGCTAATATACCACATTAATTACATTTTGTACATGGAGTTTATATGGCCGTACTCAACGATGACGTCACGGTTGATGTCGGATCTCTCTGTCTAATCGCTTCAAAATTAACAGCTTAAAATGCTTGTATCTTATGTATTTCTAAGCCGATTTTAATTCTAATTTCACATGATTGCATCTTTTTCTATGCCTTTTTAATATTTTATGTCGAGATGTGAAAATTAGAATTCAGTCATCATCCCAATTATAGCTATCCACGGTAAAAATAAACATACTTATCCACATCTGGTTACAAAAAATTACAATATACGAGTAATTTGGTTGACCCACTTATCCACTACACATACCACTGCATATAAATATATTATACATATACTACATGAAACATAATATAATGATTCTCGTAATATCGACACTTATCTTACATAGACGTATATAATAATATTATAATAAATAACTATTTATCAATATATACATTTATATACTATATACATACATATATAAATATCATATATATACATTTTCAATTTGTGTACCAACCCGCTACTACCAACCTGAACTTTAAATTAACCGACTATAATTAACAATTATTCATTTTACATAAAAAAATATCTAAGATATAAAGAAATATTAGATACATTGGAAACTAATAAGAGCTTCATAATAAGTACTCAATTAATTATTAGTTCATTCAAAGCCCAAAATACATTTTTTAATTCTGGATACAAATAAATGTTTGGATCCTATGAAAGGGTCAATTTTATGGTATAGTTTATTATAAGTTGCAACGATTCGTGTTAGTACGGAGTATTTTCCATAGTTAGTGGAGTGAGATGGTACATGGAACAAAGAAGTATGAGTTGTGCGACGTCTGGGTGCTCCCACAAATATTTGTTCAACAAGTGCTGGACAATGCAACCCATTACAGATAATATCAAACAGAAATGCCATATCCATTTGTTGTCGCCGTTCTTCAAGAGTTAAGATATTGTATCCACGACAAAGTTCCAAGTAAGACGTACTATTGGTATATTTTTTACATTTTAAATTTATATCTTTTAGATTTTTTTTTGCACACTCTCAAGTTCTTTAATATATTTGCTATAATAGGGCGACCAAATACAACTGGCGTACTCAAGTATGCTCCTTTAAGCATAGTATACTATTTTTAAGCTCAGTTCACTCTTGACGGGGCGACATGTACGGATAACGAATCCCAAATTGCGGTATGCTTTAGAGACGATTGTTTCAATATGATAGGACATTAACATTTTATTGTCAAAATAGACACCCAGATCTCGAACCGTTTGACATCGCGGAATAGATAAATTATTAAAGTTATAAGTAAAAGTAATTGGTCTGGCTTTGCGTGTGAAGCTGATGCACTGGCACTTCTCAGTGCTGATTGTGATTTTGTTAAGAACATAGTATTCGTAAAGATTATGAAGATCATTCTGTAAAAGTTCACAGTCAGCAGGAGAACGCACTCGAATGTCTATCTTTTTGTCATCAGCATAAAGAAGATGGTTGGAATTTTCAATGACGTGACCAATATCATGAATGTAAACATTGTAAAGGAGAGGGCCAAGATGGTAGCCTTGAGGAATTCCAGATGGTATCGAGATGAAATTAGACCTATAACCACCAAGAACAACAGCTTGAGAACGATTGGTCAGGTAGGAGCGAATCCAACGAAGTAGATCCCCATGAATCCCAAGGTGTTGAAGTTTTATAATGACATCATTGAAATTATGCCATAATGATGATATCATTGGAGATCGGTAATACGGAATGAAGCATTTCATGATTTCTTTATCTCAAATTTATACCATACGACGAAAGATCCATAATAGGCTTGCTGATCCCATTATACTACTCAATGTTGACCGTCGCCGATTCTTCTCTACTCATTCCATAGAAGAACGAAATTATGAAACATCACTGTCTCTATTCACTTCTCCGGTGCAACATGAGTGACGAAATGAAGGAGGTTCATAATAAAACTTGTTTCACAAAATGTACTTGAAAGTTTCACATCACTATACTATTTACAAACATGGATAAGAATGTGGAGATTTAAAAAATCTATAATATCACTCATATAGTTTAATATTCAAGTTCAGAAACTTGAAGAACCTTCACCGAGATAAGAGCATGAAGAAAGACGAAATTCTATTATTTTCAACTCTGTCCATCTCAGAAAGGAAAAGTATACTATATCAGCAATGATGTAGGTACCTGTATAAGTGTACGATTATCATAAATCTGGCATTTCCACATGATATTCACGTCAACATGTCACACGACAACCTTACACACAACCCCACGCACTATCGATTCGATGAATCGATTACACATGTGCTATCTAGTTCGATACTAAATTAATGAATAGAATCGAATAACTTACATGTGGAACTGAATAATCGACACCGATGATCAGATGGTTATCGCCTCTGGATTTATAAGGATCTGACTGTTTCCTGCTTAGGCTCAGCGTACAGTTAACAGCATAGTAGCAGTAAATAAGTCAAAGTATTGTTGTAATGAGAATTTCGTACGTGTACCTATATCATGTAAAGTTTAAGCGTATAACGTATTGACATATTTGCATCGCAATTCTTAATTCATAAACATTAAGGGACCTTACTATGATTATTTAGAGCAAGTATAAAATAATGTTGTAAGAGACCACTATTGCAGCATATAACGCCGTTTCACTAACTTCCTGGTTTCTAACAATATTTTGAGCGATCATGGTAAGGAGGTAACGTTTTGTTACATTAAAAAATTTACAAAAAGTCGGCTGTAAAGGTTTGATCGTTCCGACTCATAAGCTAAAGTCCTCTTGGTCTTCATTTCATCTAATGGTAGGTGAAGATAAAGTTTTTTTTTAATCTTTATTTATTTAAGGACTTTTGTAATAAAATTACATGTCAGTCCTATCGTAACTCTAAGAAGATAAAAATTATTTTATACCCTTATATTATTCAGATTCTTTTAAGCTTTGCGCTATGTACAAAGTTAAGTACCTCGCCAACATTTGCAACTCAAGCGGGAAAAAAATGTAAACACAAAAAAAAGAAGAAAAAATCTCAAACAAACAGTCCTCGATTTCACCCACGACGAATTCGATACCACATTGTCACACGACCAAGACAAGGATCAAAACTATGTCATAACGCCATCTAGGAACTTATTATATCAGACTTACAACAACAAAAATGATGCTTCGCAGGCTACTACTTCGACGTCAAACATACTAAAAAACTGCGACAATGCACAGGTAGATAACGCCAAAGCAAATATATATGTAGTTGGAGATCAACAAGTGCAAGGTCTGACAGAAAAACTGATAAAGATTCGAAGAGGTAAATGGAACGATAATTTCAATGTTCGCGGCGTAGTGAAACCGTTTGCTTCAACCGCACAAGTTCTGAATAGCTGTACATCAGATAAAAATAAAAATGATATAATAATTCTAGGAATAGGATGCAATGACCAAAATCCATACTCAATTTTGACCAACATTTGTAATACCTTATGTAATATAAAACACTGCAAAATATTCATATTAAGCGTGCAATATAATAATTTTTTGAATGTTAATCGACTTAATACTGAAATAAGCATGCTGGTTAAATGTTATTCAAATTGCGATTTTATAAATATTAATCAACTCTTGACTAAATACACATTGAATGACATGTCACGTACAAATATAATAAGTCAGAAAATAAACATAGAAATAGATTTTATCAAATATAAAAACGATTATATAAAAAACTTTATGACAAAAAGGAATAACTATCTAGAAAACAATGCGGTAGAAATAAAAAAGCCAGAAATAAAGTCTAATAGTCCCCAATCAAGACAATTGCAAAATAAACCTGAGGAATTTTTTCGCTCCTAAAACTATATATAAGTTTAGTATGCTACATCAAAATATTCAAGGCTTGCGCTCAAAAATCGAAATAATTGAAGCAACATTGCTTGAATTAAGCACACAACCTGATGTTTTATGCTTCACTGAGACTTTTATTCAAAATGGACAAGAAAAATATACTAGTATTTCAAACTATGAACTATGCTCCCACTACTCTCGTAATAAGAAGAGAGGTGGGGTTTGTATCATGATCAAGAAAGGCATACCGTTCAAAAATTGACACTTTTAATAAGTTTGCTGCAAATTTTCATTTTGAATGCTGTTCGATATCTATACCTCTTTACAACATAATAATAGTGTGTATATACAGAGCCTCAACAGCAACAAAGATGCGCCATCTGGAGTACTTTTTTGAAAAACTTGAACATGTACTAGACTCATATTTACAAAAACATCACAAAAAGCGCATTATTATCTTAGGTGACTTTAATATAAATACTCTAAAGAATACCACATCAAGTAATCGATTTAAGGACATTTTAAAATGCTATAACTTAAAACAGCACATTATCGATGCAACTAGGGATAAATCTTGTATAGACCATATTGTAAGCAACGTGAGGGGAGGCACAGGCCATATACTACCACTCTCACTATCAGATCATAACACGGCACAAATGCTTAGTTTTGATGTCAAAACAAAACCATTAGTTCCAAAAGTTACATACATATTTAAAAGGTGCTATTCCCAAACGAACATAAAAAAATTCATAAGTTACCTAGAAAGTTCCTCATTCAATGAAGTATATGAAGAAACTGAACCAAATAAAGCGTTTAAAATTTTTTACGAATGGTTTTGTCTATTATATAAACTCTGTTTTCCAGTTATTAGAGTAAGAAAGAGCTCGAGACCACAATCATTATGGATCTCAAAAGGTATCAGGAAAAGCTGCGCTACCAGCAGACGTCTGCGTAGAAATTACTACACCGATAAAACTTATACAAATAAACATAAGTTTAATTGTTACTCAAAAATATTAAAAAAATGTATATACCTATCAAAAAAGCACACCAATAATAAATTAGTCATGCGTAGTAAAAATGTGTGCAAAGCGACATGGAAAATTATTCAATGTGAAACACAAGCACTTCCACAAAATTACTCTGTAGACAAAATTAAATTGAATGATCAATATATTGACGATCCTCGGAAAATAGCGACATCTTTTAATAATTTTTTTATAAATCTGACAAATAATAAAAATAGTAATTTAATTAATTTAACTAATATTCCAAATGACATTATAAATAACTCAATATACTTATCACCGATTGACGAGAATGATATAAAAAATACAATTATGAAATTAAATAACACAAAATCTGAAGGGTATGACGACATATGCACATATGTTATCAAAGCATGCAAAGATCAAATCTGCTCTGTCTTAGCATATTTAATCAACCTGTCAATGGAGACGGGAGTCTTCCCCGAAAGCTTAAAAATAGCCATAGTAAAACCACTATTTAAAAAAGACGACAAATCAGTGTTAAATAATTACCGGCCCATTACACTAATTCCCGTAATATCTAAGCTGTATGAAAAAGTGATACATAATAAATTAACTTCATTTTTTGAAAAATTTAATGTTATAAGTAAAAGCCAACACGGGTTTCAAAAACATAAATCAACAACTGGGGCGGCATTCGAATTAATAAATGAAATATTACAAAGCATTAACAATAAAAAATATACAACAGCGCTTTTCTTTGACATGTCAAAGGCATTCGACTTCGTATGTCATAAACAACTACTGTTAAAACTTGAAGACAGCGGCATCAGAGGTATAGCCCTAAAATGGATACAATCATATCTGGAAAACCGGAAGCAATGTGTAGAAATCACAAAATTAGATACTCGAAACAGGGCTCAACGATATAGATCAACATATGAACGCTTAAGCAGATCGGGTGTTCCTCAGGGTAGTATTTTAGCACCCTTACTCTTCATTATCTATGTAAATGAATTCCCCCGAATCATACCACATAAAAGTATCCTCTTTGCTGATGATATATCGGTGGTAGTGACAACGGAAGGCAACAAATCATTAGAGGACCATATAGATGACGTAAACAAAACTATTTCATTAATAATTAATTGGCTAAAATATTTAAATCTGAAAATTAATATTGATAAAACACACTTTATAAATTTTACCAATTTAAAACAATCTATGAATATAAATTATCAAGGCCAAACTCTAATTAATCCAATAAATGTCAAATTCCTAGGTATACATATTGACAATAAGCTGGACTGGAAACTACATGTTGATAATGTGTGTAATAAAGTAAATGGCTTTTCCTTTGCACTTTATAAATTAACAAAAGTTGCATCAATAAATGCTGCTCTTACAGCGTACTTTGCTTATGTTGAGTCTATACTGCGATATGGTATCATCCTTTGGGGAAACAGCACAGACATTCAGAGACTTTTTATTGCTCAGAAAAAATGTATTCGAGCCATCTATGGCATGGAAGCAGACGAATCATGTAAACCTTTATTCGCACAAATAAACTTACTACCACTACCGTGCCTTTATATATTCGAAGTGGCAAAATTTGTAAGACAAAATCCCAATTATTTTAAAACAGCAAAGGATGTATACTATAGAAACACGAGAAACAGCAAGAGACTGGTTCTTGATACAGTCCCAAAAAGTGCGCGTTTTAAAAAAAACTGTTTTTACATGAGTATGATCATATATAATAAAATTCCACAAGAAATAAAAGACATGTCATTCAATCAGTTTAAAAAAACACTACGAAGTTGGCTAGTTAAACGGACATTTTACACAATAAAAGAATTTCTTGATTATAGGGGTTGATTAATGTTATATCTACCTTATCTTATTACTTTAAAATGACATTGTTTTTACTAGAAAATAAATAAATAACATTATTTAATTGTATTTTAACTATGAATCTTAAGAACAATTATTGTAAATCAAATTCACTTTAACTTTAGGACTAACATATTTGTGTGCTATTGAAAATGGCGAATGGGATTGAGCGAATTGACTGTAAACATCTATTTCTGTTGTACCCTATTCAAATGCAAATAAAGTATTCTATTCTATTCTATGAATTTGAAAGTCAACAAAGCTTCCTTTGAGTGAGGGTCTGCAAGTATGCTCTGAAAAACGCCAATGTTAAGCTCGTTGACCTTCAATTCATTAAATAATTTGGCCCTTTGTTCTTGATACATTCCGCCAACAAATGAACTACGTCTTCAGTTTTGTCACACACACTACAGTTAGGGGAGCTAACGACGATAAAGCTAATGATGGAAATAAGCTCCACTTCGATTCCTCAGGATTACTTTTATTTGTCGAGATCTGCACACAACATTGCTATTAACATTATTAATGGCGGCAAACTTATGTAAGATGGTGGTCAGCTAGCCAGGCGGGTCCAGCCAGAAGCTCTGCCACAAACCAAACCAAGGGAAATCCCGCCACTGTCTCCATGAGAAATCAAACTCCTGCCCCCCAACCACGATCGCCCAAAACAATATTAAAACCGTACTGAGAGCGGGATGTGAGCTATATGCAGCAAGAGCGGTGTCTCTGTTTCAATATTGTTTTAACCTTGCTGTAAACGATCATGGTAGGGCTCGCCAGACCTCACCGAGTAGAAAACGATAAATGCCGTTATTGTTGTTTTCAAATATCCCTTCTTATGTTTAAATTGCGATAGAAATTCTATTAAGGTTTCATGTCTAAAGTGATGAATCAATCTGAATGAAAGATGTAGACATAGCTGAAGCCCTAATGGAGGACATGGACTACTTTTTATCCTGAATTTAATGAGTACCCGAGGGAACGCGTGATATAACCGACTTGCGATATAACTTAATTCTACGCAGACGGAGTCGCGGGAAACAGCTAGTTCTAAATAAACTCAACAAATTTTTGGGATACCCATCTACAACCACCAGTTATCTTAAAAATAGGTAAAGCAAATCTAGGAGCGATATTTCTCGGTAACCGGATGTGCTCTTAACTGTACGAACGGTCGCTTATCTATGGTAGCTGAGCATTTGTGACTTGCACCGGTTTCCTAATAGGCTGTAGGAACTAATGGTACCTAATCGTTTTATGTGCCGTCACCGTTCAGATTGTAATCAGTGGACTGTGTTATATACAGATCGCCAACGAAATATCCACTTGCATTCTCTAAATACATAACTAGCTGTGCCGGCGAACTACGTTTCGCCTTAAAAGACTTGAAAGCGTTCTTAGTTATATCTTCTATATTTTTCTCGTTTTAGCAACATTTTTCATTGATTCTCCTCTCCTATTGGTCGCAGCGTGATATTAAATAGCCTAAAGCCTTCCTCGATAAATGGACTGTCCAACACAAAAATATTTTTTCAATTCGGACCATTAGTTCCAGAGATTAGCGCGTTCAACCAAACAAACAATCAAACAAACTTTTCAGCTTTATAATATTAGTATAGATTAGTAAGTAAGAAGTATAGATTGATAGAAAAAGGATCATTTATTTAGAGGTGCTTTTCTTTTCCAACACACAGTATTTAGGGTCACGGCGACCAATCTCAACAGAGACCCGCCATTTGCACTGGAGATAGTGCACAAGTGTTTGCGCGAACACAGCACTCTATGTTCTTTCATTTACGTAGCACGAGACGGTAGGTTGACACGACCAGAAGACCAATTCTGCTAAATAATGAGCCACCGCTAAACCAAAACTTAATCGTTGCGTTCAACCAACTAGAGCGCCACATTATTCCATTAATCGAACAATTGAAAGCGCATATATGCGCTCTGATTGGCCATCGCTAACTTTTTAGTTGTACTGGGCCTCGGAGCGAGACCAGAAACAGGATTAACCGTGCCTTCCGAAGCACGGAGCTCGGGATGTTTGACATTTTTGGTCACCTGATGTTGAGGTGGGCAGATCATGAAATCTACCCTTTCAAGGGGTTGTTTATTGCACTGCAATATGCAGATTATTGGATAGCTTCTATAGGGAACATGCAATATTTTTATTTTTGCGTTTATTGTATAGAATCCCATGTAGAATAGATCACAAGTATGATAAAAATTAAAATAATAAATTTTATTGCAACAAAATGCAGTCTGAAACTAATAGTTTCAAAGGACATTGCTCTGCCTCCATACATTGTTCGCCCCAATATCAACAGCAGTGAAAAAATGCTTTTCGTATAATAAGACTTTAGTAAATACTGTACGGCCACATGAATCACTACGGACATGCTTCCAAATCGAATTATATATCCACATGAATCAGATTTTGAGGTTAGTTGACGTAACACTTTATTTCGTTAGAGCCAATACACACATCCATACCTATACAATTATTAAAATAATAATTATTGCAATCAATCAAAGAACGTTAATATAGCCACATAGTGAAGAACAAGAAATCTCGAAATTATAAAGCAAATCAAAAAACACAACGAACTAACCAACGACAGCGCGTGAGTAGCCAATTGACGTGTGTTAACGTTGTAAATTGTGAAAGAAGTTATGAAAAACATGATTTATACAAATAAATAAATGACCATACCTACATAAAATTGACTCAATTTTATTCAATCGAGCAAAGGTAACAATAACCATTCGTATATTTTACTTCATTTGGTTTTGTTTCTGAAAATACTTTTAATTATTATTGATTTGTCCGTCGGAAACTGATATTTGATAAGAGTGTTATAAAATATGTATATAATTATGACGTAAATCAAATCTTTGTTGGTCATGGGGCGATTTTCGACATTGTCCTTTCGCGCTAAAACGGGCATACAGTTCTGATCTCAGAATAATAACTAAAGCATAGAAGGAACATTAAAATAAGAATTCATTATGTGTTATTTGTCTCTTTCTATCATACAGCACAAAATTGTTTAAGAGGATTGTGAAGCTGTAAATTTTCATACAAAAAGCGATAACGCTTTTCTCCCTCTAAACATAGTCCAATTTTCATAATTTTTGGAAATCTTGTAGATATAATGAAAAACTAGGTTTGTACGTTTTGATTTTGAAGAAATATTGCTCAGAATATAAGTTATTAGCATCTAAATATCTATATTTTCGACTTAAAAACTACCTTGAGCATTTTTGTCTTTTTTTTACTAAATTATACTTAATTACAAAAAAAGCAAAACGTACAAACATAGATTAAGGTATACTGAATCTAATGAGACCAAAAGCGTCTAATTTCATAAAGGTTTAGGGGGGTAAAACAGTTATCGCCCGAAACAATATTTCAAACAGGAATTGTAGGCAATTTCGACCATTTCTTGCAACTCTCTCTATCGCACGATACGGGTCGGGGGCAGGGGTACAATGTAGTGATAGTGATGTGACATAATGTTATCGTAGTTATTGTCGCCTAGGGAGGAGAAAGTAATATCCATATATCGATCAATAGTGAAAGTTATTACTTAAGTCGGAACTATTAATCTTCACAAATACCTTATACATGAAAAAGAAAATATCTTTTTGAATACGTTTATTGATTTTAGTGTTTTATTTTAAAGATTTTATTTCAATACAAATTTCCTTATTTAAGGGTTAGCAGCCTGTAGCCTGTTAACTTTACTGTAAATTCCCAAAACCAAAAAAGGAAAAAAAATTAAGTATATTAGTAGTTGTTTGTTATAATAAATATGTGCCATAAAGAAACCAACTCAAAATAAATTCGTATTTTGTTTCTTGTGATAGGTATTTGTTATGCAATGTATGAAGTTGGAGCAGCTAAAAACGTGTAATAGACTATGCAAGTAGCGTTATTTTTAATATTATTTTATTTGAATTTTATTTCTCTAAAGCTGGGGTCTAAGGTTTTACTCGCGTTATGGAATCTACGATTGTATAAAAAATACAAACGACAAAGTACCTAAATAATATACGAGTATGTAGAGTAGGCAGGGTAGGCATATATGGGAAGAAGGCACCCTTCGTACGGTTTTTAAGTTTTTTTTTCCATTTTAACTATAAAATTTAAAGCAGCTGATTTCATATAATAATAGGTATTTTTTAACCGACTTCAAAAAAGGAGTTTCTCAATTCGATGCGTATGTTTTTTTTGTGTATGTTACGCGATTACGCCGCCAATTGCAGACCGATTTTCAAAATTCTTTTTGTATTCTCAAGATTATACTCCAATGGTGGTCCCACGGTTACCAAAGTTAGGATCTGATGATGGGATCCCATAAAAATGGAGAGAAAAAATTAAATTTTTAGGTGCGTTCAACGTGTTTTTTTTATAAAAACGTCGCCCCACTCTAGGATTTTCTCCTGTGTCGTGGGTGCCGTTACAAACATAGAATATCACATGCACATACGCCCAGACCGGAACAAATTTCTGTAGGCCATACAAAACATCTGTCCCGTGCGGGAATCGAACCCGCGACCTGTTGCGCAGTAGGCGATCGCTCGACCTCTGCGCTAACCGTGTCAACCGTTTTGTGTGTATGTTACGCGATTACTCCGCCAATTGTGGACCGATTTTCAAAATTCTTTTTGTATTCGGTAGAGTATACTCCTAGGGTGGTCCCTAGGTCACCAAAGTCAGGTTCTGATGATGGGATCCTATGAAAATCGAGGGATACCCTAATTTAATTAGGGTTTCTTTCACTAAAAAGTTAAACAATAAAATATTTTACAAAAAAAAAACTGACTTCAAAAACACTGAAAAGTAAAAATAGTGTAAGAAAAGGTACAGACAACATTATATTTCTATATTGAAGTCGGTGCCAAGCGATGATCTCCTAGAAAGTCTTAAAATTTGGCACCGTCTTCAATAATGATGTGTGATGTTGTCTGTACCTATTCTTATATTATTTCCTAACTTTTCAGTGTTTTTGTAGTCCGGACGAACCCGACGAATCGAACCCCGCCGGACGGACCTCCCGATCAACATCTGGTGGCCTCAACCACTAGACCACGGAGGTGGTAAAAATTAGAATTCTAAGACTATTAGTATAACTACCCAAGATTAGTGTATAAAAATGAGAGGTATTTTTTATTTGATGCATAATTATTACTTTATATTTTTTAAATCCCTGCTCCTATTTAGTTTGTATGTAAAAGTATTAATTTATCTATCTAAAATAATAGATTTTTTGTTATTTATTTTTAAGTTAACAAGAGTCTGTTCTTGTTTAAACAATTGTAAATGTCATTTTATGTTTAGTGTTTATTTTTTTCATAAAAGGATCCATTATTGATTCACATCTCAAATGAAAATTATTTTAATTCAGTTTAACACTCATCTTACAAAAAGTCATTTTCTTTAGACAGGTAAATGTACGATAGATAAGTACTTTCATAACAAATAACAGCTCAGTCCTATAAAGTAGGACTTGGTAGGGATACCAAAGTGCCTACACTATAAATTTCAAAGGAATACTGATGTTGTATCTGTTGTATATGTTGTATCGCGAATACTGAAATAATTTACGAAACTTATCTACTAAAATATTATAAAGAAAGAAGATTTGTATTTTTGTTTGTAATGAATAAACTCAAAAACTAGCTCACTGGGAAGTCTCGGCGTAATTATTGTTAAAATGATTTTTAGAAATAGAGCTATTTTTATTTATTATATTTTTTATTTTTAAAAACTAATAGGCTTATTAAAAAATTTTTTTGACTAATAGAATGCTACATTATCACTGAGTAATATAAGGTTATATAATATTTTTCATACGGGCAAACAAAATTCCCTCACGAAAAACGAAAATAACGAAGGCAAAGTTGCGAGCGGAAAGGCAGTCAGGAATACCTAAGCAACGCAAAACATTACAAACGGTAAAATAATGATCTCGAGTTCTCGCGCCGAGGAGTCGCGCGCTGCTGTCGTAGTGTGCGTGAGAATTTGCGCGTGTTGTATTTGTGGTGTAAACGCCAGACGGGAGGCCGAGCGGTGTGAAACAGATAGCATTTTAGAAAATACCTACTCGCGCCACGCACGATTACTTCACAATCCTCTTAAGTGTAAGAGATAAGTAATATTTGTCTATTTGGCAGATCACAAGGTGGTCACAAGATGATTGTGATTTGGTTAAAAATTGGTTAAAATACAATACGGCTAAATTCTATAGTACCTTGTCTCAAAGATAGACCATCCGAGTTTGAACTCTTTGAATTGTTGTTCGTATAATCTTTGTTTGTGCGTCCCGTGGCTAGAAATATTTTGGTGATATTTTATTAATATTTAAGTGATTAGAATGCAAGAATTCTTTAGGTATTTACAAATAGTGTGAGTTTGTGCACTCTATAGCACAATGTCTTGTGTAGTTTGGGTCTGCAAATTTTATTCGTCGCGAAAGGAAAATAGTCAAAATTTATTGACTTTAAATCGGTATGTTTTCTCATATTTTTACTTGAATGTGAGTTAATAAGTCAATATAAATACATATGATATATCGCTGAATCATTTTGTAGAAAAACAATACGTAATATTAACTTCACTTTTATGTTTTAGCGATTATTAGAAAATTACTATGAGGTTATTTGATCATGCGTAGTGTTGTAAAATTTGGTCGATATTCTTATTTTACAGATTTTCTAAAGACGATGTAAAAAAAAACTAGGTATTCAATTAAGTGTATTGGCAGATTTGGCAGACGAAAGTGGAGTCCAAAAAAGCAGTCTCATTTGCTCCAGACATTTTCCACCAGATTAATTTGTATGGTAAAACTATGAAATAAAGGCGTCAAGACGTAAGTCAAGTTACCTATTTAATAAAAGGAAATCTTTAAATTAAAATATTATTTATGAAAATTAAAATGTATTTAATTTTTTAAATATTTCTTTTAGGAATTCTTGACACAGCAGATACCAAAAGAAACCAGTTTAGAAGATTTTTTCTAAGAATTAAAATATTAGCGAAAGATCTGGAAAGAGTCAAAAAGATCAAATATCAAAACGCTGCTTTCGGAAAATTAACACCTCTAAACCTCTAAATAAACACGGCCGCACATCAGGCGTAATAAGTCAATCGAAAAATATCTTAAGAATAAATTATGGTCAATTTTTAATGTGTTTAGTTTAATTTCCAGGCATATGTACAAATAGTAGTTTTAGCTTTTACGAATTTATCCGAAGTACAAGATGCATAAGGGTTAAATTTCCGGTAAATTAAATATGAGATTAACCTCAAGTACATACCTAAGAGCGAACAAATAAATATAGTGTGTGTTTCCGATTTCCTGCCTATAGATTATAAATCTCTGCAATGGAAAAATTCCAAGAGTTAAGATTTAATAGTTCAATTTTTAGGGTTCCGTTCCTCAAAAAGAAAAACGGAACGATTATAGGATCACTTTATTGTCCGTTTGTCTGCCAATACCTATTATCTCGGAAACGCGTGAAAGTATCGAGTTTAAATCAAAATCATATAGGTAAGTACTCAGGTCTACAGTCCCTTGAGGTTGTGAAAAAAATTAAACTTCTAAGTTAACGTAAAAATTACTAATTACGTACCCATTGAATTTGTGAATCTTTTAAATGGAAAAATTCCATCAATCTAGCCAACGGGAGACACCCGTAATTTTAATAGCGCAATTTTTGTCTAAGTACGTCAGATTTTTCAATTCTCAGATAGGTAGGACTGAAAAGGGAATAATTTAGAAATATTTTTTATTCATTTACTATCAACTTTTTAAAGCTATTCTTGAGTATTTTGTCGTCACAGACGTTTAAATTAGTCATCATAAGCACCAAAAACCCTTACATCCCCCAAAAACCCCTTTACTCGTTTTTCTTAATAGCATGTCAACGTCCGCTTTTAGTCTCTTGACTGGCTAAGCACCAAAAACCCTTACATCCCCCAAAAACCCCTTTACTCGTTTTTCTTAATAGCATGTCAACGTCCGCTTTTAGTCTCTTGACTGGCTGACCATACCAAAGGGCACAGCAGCTTTTAACAGGATAAGTTTCATAAGAAAATGTATCCGTTATGATTTATGTTGTATTTCTCGTAATAAAAACATTTTAGTATTAAGAATATATTTAATTCATAATACATCGACGTTGAAACTAGGCGAGTCATGAGAAAAACATCACTAGCAGAAACAGAAATTAGTGACCACCTACGAATTTTCGAAACACCTTACATAATACCTGTCTCTTTCTAACTAATTATAGTCTGCCTAATGTCAAAGTGAGTCAAATATATTGAATTCAGTAGCTATTTTAGCAAGGTTTCTATGCTTTAGTTGTTATTCTGAGGTTCTGATGATGTCACTCTTGTCTGTCACTCATTCGTCACTCACATTTAATTCAAATATCATAGGGAAAGTTTCCATTAGTTTCGAATTACGTATTTTAAATGGACTATCCATCACTATAAGATATAAGATTGTCAGAAAAATGCAATTATTGCTCTGAAAAAAGACGTTTGGATTCATGTTTTATACCAATGTGTCCATCGACTTCAAAAAAGTTCCCAAATAAATTGTTTTTAACTGGGCCTTCTGCTCCAAAGTTGAAAAAATTATTGTAACTTAATGAAACACTAAAACTTTACTGTAATTTAATTCTTTACCTACCGCAGAAGTTTAGTTCCTTTCATTTCTGCACTCTAAAACTCGGCACTTTCAACATAAAAGTTACTACCATGTCGACACTAACTCTCGGTAGGTTTCTGAGGTCTATTTTTATACAACCAACTACCATTTTTTTTACATAAAAATGTAAATAATTTTCGTAAAAATAATGTTTACCTTTACATCTGACGGGACATAAAACATGAGTGACGTCACTAGTCGCTGATTGGTAGATCAAGATGCGTTCCGTTTCGCGTAATTTTCATCCGCAATTTTTCATGAAAAATAGTATTAACTAAAATAAAAATGTTGCCATCATTCTTATTTTACGTTTTTATAACATTTTAATTACAAATCGTTCATAAATATTACAATTGCATCTTCCCTATTGGCACTTTACCCGGTTCATGGACGAGAATATCTAGTACATTTCAATAATTGATTTTGGATTACTGGATCATTCATTAAAAATCTAAGTGGTTCAGTTTTAAAACGATAAAAATTTTATGCTTTTGCTGCAACAATCTTCTTTCAAAATGTAAGTAAGTATATCATTTTCTTACCTTGGTCTTTGATAGAAATGACAGCATGAGGCACACCAAGCCAAGGACTCGGAAGATCCAAGAACACAGCATCTGCCTTAGCTTGAAGGTCTTCGCCAAACCCATCCTCTAGCACATCTCGATGCTGCGTCTAAAATAAAAATTGATTTATTTTAATATATTTAAAGCTTGATTTTACGAGATAGGTATAAGATTGCAAATAAAATTTAGTTCAACAATTTTAATTTAAGAATCCAATGTGGTTTCACATTCTACTTACTGTGACAAATTTTGAAATGCCATGTGATTCAAATTCTTCTTTTGCTATGTTAGCTCGATATTCATGAAAGTCAAATGTGTAAACATGACCGTGTGGCTTCACCCGTCGTATCAATGCATGTGTCAACGAACCACTGCCTGTACCTGCATGGCAGTATAAGGGGACACTTATATTTGTTTATCTACACTCATGTTCTAATTCTAATATTAAGAACTCAATACTAATATTTTAAAGGCATAACTCAAAGCCCTTGGCCTTTTACAAATTACATTATAATACAGGTTCGCCATACAAAACCAGTACTTTAATGTAACTCGAATTCCAATAAAATACAGTTCGATTGACGAAGCCCGACCAAGGAGGTTTTGTCACAATTTTCTTTTGTGCCAGTACATTGTCTATGGCGGCGCGTGCAACAGCGCATGCGCGGTAGAATGTTGGTGTTGGCGCCATTTCTCTGAATTTTTCATTCATTATTTTGCTGTTATTGGTTAAAATAATAAATAATATAAATGTATGTAGTTTTAGATTTCTGTATTAGTTCCACAATGAGTCACACCAAGGTTTTTTGTTATATAATAATAGGTAACTCGAAAAAAAAGAAACTGTTTTTATTTTTTTTCTATCTTCAAAAATGACTGAGATATTAAACGTTAAAGTACGACTTCCGCGGCAAAATCCGGCTAAGTGACCGCGCTAACGTGTGACGTCACGCTGCGAGCTCCGAGTCGGTGCTTGCGTTCACCTACATACTGCGCTCTCGCGGTTTCGTTATAAATTCAATTGTTTTTCTTATAGTGAATCAATAAAATGGTTAAGAAATATTGTATTGTCACTATGTGTATTAAGCCCAGTAAAAACACCCCAAAATTGTTTTTTTCTGTACCATATTATAATAAAAATATTCGGAAAAAGTGGTTAAAAGTTATGAAAAGAGTAGATCCTCTCACAGCCTCTAGTCGCGTGCATTGTTGTGAAGATCATTTCGACGTAAGATTTGTGTTTATTTGATATAAATCCAAGTGTTTCTTTTTAGCAATAGGCACCTAATCTAAAACTAGTTGAATATGCAGTTTAATAACCTCGCGAGCGGCGAAGGGTGGGCGCGCTCTTTGGTTTGAGTTGGCGTTGGAGATGACTTTTTATTTTAAAAAACAAACCGATGATTATTAAATCTAATCAAAAATGGCTTAAAATGTTAGTTATACCTATGTCAGTAAGTACCTATTATGTACCTAGCCACACATAACTACAGACCTACAGTAGTAGATACTTAATAAAGTCGGTCATGTATGTTGATAGTCAGGGTTCAAGAACAAGTTATTACTAGGTTTTTTGTAATATTATTTCAAAAGTATGTTTACCAAGATCAAACCTTGTACCTACCTATAACACTGACTGTAAAGTCAGATGTAACAAATTTTTTATTTTATTGATAAGTACATAAAAAATAACAAAAAAGTAAATACGATTTATTTATTATTACTAGCAGATACATAGATAGAAGAAGATAATAGACAGATACATAGAAGATACGCAATACTTTAAATACGCATACTTTAGATCGATCCCACTCAAACTAAAAAACATCCCTCACTTTATTTATTTGCTATAAAGGTGTGTAACTATAAAAAAGGTGATATTTAAAAATTAAATTATGAAAATGTTAGTCGTCCCTGCTTGTTAAACATGAAAAATTAAAACTGCCTTTATTATCATTTGATATTTTTGGAAGTTTATGTTGAACTTTGTCAATTTAGCGACACGGTTAGCGCAGAGGTCGAGTGATCGCCTACTGCGCAACGGGTCGCGGGTTCGATTCCCGTACGGGACAAATGTTTTGTATGGCCTACAGAAATTTGTTTCGGTCTGGGCGTATGTGTATGTCATATTCTATGTTTGTAACTGCACCCACGACACAGTAAAAAATCCCAGTGTGAGGTGACGTTAGTAGGTGTATATTGGGCATTCTAAAACAGTTTTCATCAAAACACCGCAAACGAACGGAGTGAGATTTGAGCTACGCTTCGCTGCGCTCTAGCTCCGCTACGCTCCGCAAATCTCACTGCGTTCGTTTACGGTGATTTGATGAAAACAGTTTGAGATTGCCCAATATACATTATACAGGGTTAAATTATTCATACCATTAAATTGTAATTTTTGATAAATAAAGAGTTATGCGAGTATATTGAATCACCATATTTGTTTTCATTAATAAAACGCAGAAATTTTTGTTAAAAATATTTTTTTATTATAAAGCAAGTAACAAATATCATCATAGCTAAACTAGAACAATACTTTAAATACAAATTTTCATTCAAGTACAATTTACTGAAGTCATAAATTACATGTGCTTAAGTACCACTTTTTTATGAATAAAACATTCCTTAGAGCGCACTCTTTTTTATGAGTTATACAATTGAAGTTAGCTCCACCTTTAGCATAACTATTGCGCAATGTTGCAAAATTAGGACAACCTTTGCCTTCAACATTTATCAAAAAGCAGTCAGAACACAAATCTTTAATCCATTTTTGCTTTTCAACACCTTTCATTATTATGGTTTGGTCCTTTAAAATTGGAATAATTAATCTCTTAAATTCTCTGAAATCTATATTGCCTTGACTCCAGTATATTCCTCTGTTGCGTTCAATCCAATTGACTGCTCTTTTTTCTTCGGCAGATAATTTTAGATACGAATATGGAGGTTTTATTAAAAAGACTTGCGTAAACTCTTTTGTGGCTAACGCAAATTCCTTAATAATAAAATTATTTTTGCAGTCTTTGAATCCTTGAACATCAACAAAAAGTATCGAACTCTTATCAGCACTCATTGTTTCGTTGTATTCCACTGTTTAACATAAAGTTGAAGTTTGTTTTTTCAAATACCTTTTGATTGCACTTTATTTAGTTAAGATATTTTCTTCACAATATTGCTCAGAGGTTTGTACTCAAAAATGGTGTGCGTATGGATTGAGGAGCCACATCACGAAATCAATCGAAATCCCGCCCAGATTTAGTAGCAAATTAGATAATTTTGTAGGCGAAATCCTGGAATTTGTAGCAACACACATCAAGAGTTACATCAATTTAAAGGTGGCTCCTCAATTCAAACATCTGGATTGAGGAGCCACCTAGAACTCGGAAACTATTATATGTACATTTTTGAAAATTTAGTATCATTTAGTAGTAATTTTGTCTGGAACCTACAAAAAATTTGGTTCGGATACTGCTGAAACTCGAGAAGATACAATACAAAATGTGTGGCTCCTCAGTCCATACACGTACAAAACTTGTCAACGTGAATTTCCACGAAACTAATTGAGCAATTTTATTTTAGAGTGCATGATCATTTAGTAGTAATTTTGCTAGAATTTGTAGTATAGAAATAATGTTGGAGGACTTAGTGAAATTAAAAATATAAAGCAATATATGTGGCTCCTCAATCCAGACGTTTTGCATATAAATGATTGACTGTATCTTCGCGAAATCACAATGGAATCAAAAGCTTGGGGTGCCAACATTTAGTAGAAATTTCTACTAAATAACTACGTACAATTTATCAGTGTACATATTAAGGATCTGAAGAAAAACACACTTTCCGATATTCCATAGGAAATTGCTGTTAAGAGTGACCATAACGAGACTAAAATCTAGGACAAACAAAAAAAAACAAATTTTTATTTTTGTTTACATACAACAGGCAAGTTCTCGGCCTTCATCTCACCTGATGGTAAGTAATGATAAAACCGAAGGTGGGAGCGAGCTTTATCTGGACTACACAGCAACTGAGGAATTATAATCTGTATTAATACATGCTATTATGTTATATCTATCCACATAGCATAATAGCCGTATTTTTGGCAAAACATTCGACATTTTGGCTTACCGACGTTGTTATACCTATTGTGTACCATAATGTTGAAGAGCCGTGGTGAAAGGATCAGCCAGTCTGCGTTACCGAGTCGTCGTTCATTTTTTTTTAATTTCTTTTCATTTCAGTTGACTTTTATATGTATATCCTATTTCTATAATGAAAGCTCTTTTTTACCATACACTGCACATATAGCGATGGCTGCAATAGCAATCTTCACAGTTGGAGTCTCACTTACACTGACATAGGTGGGTGCCCACCACTTCCATACATTTTTTCTGTGGAACGACTGCGGAAAAGTTAGCGTGTGGCATTTGTCTAGAGCCTCTGGGCCGATTTGCCACCTTGACGAGAAAAGGAAAATAAAATAAATCATTTAATGAGAAGTTTTTAAAGCACATGAATGCACTTTTGATAACCGCCTACTCGATAAGACGCTATTTCTTGTAAATCTATACCGCGGCACTAATTCCACAGATGATCAAGACAATAACATCCTATCCACGGACTCAATATTAGCCAACAAGATTGTTCACAGAAAGAAACCAAATTGAAGGTTTTGTTCATTTAAGAATAAAATTATTAATAACTAAGTAAATATTCTGTTCTATTCTATACATAAAAACCGGATACAATCTACTTTAGTTCACCTTAAATATTTACATGATTATATCAACTCGGAGCAAAGGGAAGGCATAAAATTATTATTAACTAAGTGAATATTCTGTTCTATTCTATACATAAAAACCGGATACAATCTATTTTAGTTCACCTAAAATGTTTACATGATTATATCAACTCGGAGCAAAGGGTAGGCTGTATGGCGGTGAACCTTTGCTCACAAAGAATGAGAAAGTTGCAAAAAAAAAACTACAACAGATGTCAGCGCTGTCATAACAATGATAAATAAAATTCTTCTGAGTTTTTGATAAGCTCAATGTTTAATACTTTCATTTCAGAATATTAAGAAAAGTGCTATAATGTCACTAATTAATTATAGCGAAATCAATGTTATTTTTATATGACTGATGTTAAAAGAAATAAACATGAAACAGTTATCCTGATTTCATTAATATTATGGTCACCCTTAACAGCAATTTCCTATGGAATATCGGAAAGTGTGTTTTTCTTCAGATCCTTAATATGTACACTGATAAATTGTACGTAGTTATTTAGTAGAAATTTCTACTAAATGTTGGCGCCCCAAGCTTTTGATTCCATTGTGATTTCGCGAAGATACAGTCAATCATTTATATGCAAAACGTCTGGATTGAGGAGCCACATATATTGCTTTATATTTTTAATTTCACTAAGTCCTCCAACATTATTTCTATATTACAAATTCTAGCAAAATTACTACTAAATGATCATGCACTCCAAAATAAAATTGCTCAATTAGTTTCGTGGAAATTCACGTTGACAAGTTTTGTACGTGTATGGACTGAGGAGCCACACATTTTGTATTGTATCTTCTCGAGTTTCAGTAGTATCCGAACCAAATTTTTTGTAGGTTCCAGACAAAATTACTACTAAATGATACTAAATTTTCAAAAATGTACATATAATAGTTTCCGAGTTCTAGGTGGCTCCTCAATCCAGATGTTTGAATTGAGGAGCCACCTTTAAATTGATGTAACTCTTGATGTGTGTTGCTACAAATTCCAGGATTTCGCCTACATAATTATCTAATTTGCTACTAAATCTGGGCGGGATTTCGATTGATTTCGTGATGTGGCTCCTCAATCCATACGCACACCAAAAATGCAGTCATTTCAAATCAAGCAATATGCTGCTGTCTGATCCGGGATTTCTTGGTCTGTTTCAATCTCCACTCTGACATCGATTGATCCCTTTATCATTTCTTGTTGGTGAGAACAATCAATAACAAATAATGGGGCAACGTCTCTGAATTCCTTCAAGCTCATCAACGGCTCTGGTCGCCGTCCATGATAAGACTGTTGGAATCTTGCATATTGTTCGTATAATAAATTAAATTTATCCTCTGAGAAACTGACATTCAATCCTTCATAAGGGTAATACGATGAATTTAAATATACTTTTACATCTCGTACATTGCAGTGATCGAACTCTGCCATTGACATTTCCGCATTGTGTTTGCGATTGGTTTGCAAGGCTATAATAACGAATCTTGGTTTCTCTATCTGTGACGAAGTTTTGATAGACCAAGTGTGTTTACGTGTCTTCGGTAATAATGGATATTCATACAAATCCCAATTTCGAAATGCTAGTGTAATAGGCCTGTCCTTTTCTAGATGTTTCAACAAATTGATTCTTTCACGATCTGATACTTTAACGTGCGGAACTCGCCAAACAACTTTGCTAATAGTTATATCTTCGACCACCTCTCCGACATTTAATTTCAAAGCATTGAGATTCGTATTGCTTCTTAATAGCACCAATTCATGTTTGGAGTTAATTATAACTTTTTCATAATCTTCTGCAAAACCTAAAATTTTCTTCAACGGCACAGAAGCCGAAAAAATTCCTCCGTTAAGATTGTTTGTACCAGAAGTTGACCATCCCCATACACGTGAGCATTTAGATTCATTATCATTTAACGAGAGGTACGATTTTATTGTTGTAGTTATGCCAGCATTTTTTATTTTGTCTATTTCTATTCCGTTTAACTCATATCGAATATCTTGAAATAAATATAGTATTGGATTGTTGATAAAATACACATTTGATATTTTTTCTTTAGTCGAACTATTATAAACATTGGCTTTACCCTCAATATACAAAGTGCTGAGTGAGGGTAACAGACATAGATCTTGTTGATTAATAGGTATTCTTATTTCATCATTCTTGTTGAAACTTGTTACGTACGGTTTATAAGAATGATATTCGAAACTTTCAATACTATTGTCGTATGATGTTGATTGAGATATATTTAAAATATTCATTTTAACAAGCCAATCAACTTCAAAAATTCCTTATTGTTTTTGGTGAGCTTCTTTTTTATGTGAAGCGGTGTGCTTTTATGAGGTGATCTTCTAGTACTAACTTGAATGCAAGCTGTGTCATGATTTTTATTGAAATTTATCATTTTTACGAAAATGTAGATACAGTTGTACTTCTTCGTCTCGTAAATTGATTTGTTTATTCTCGGCGTCTAATAATTGTATAGTTATTGCACTTATAGAACTTTTATTTACAGGAAAATATATTAGATTTTTCGGCACTTCAATGATCCGATAACCAGGTGGTACGTTAGGAACAAACTCGTGAATAATATGACTTGCAGATCCGTTCACAAATGACCCACTAACTACGTCGCATTCGATGCGCACAATGGTTGTTGGCAATATACTGACAGGATACAGAGATTCGGTCCTTTTTAATGCCTTTATTGTTTCTCCACCAAAACCTAAAATCCTTCCAAGTGAGTCACTTTTGTTGAAATGAACATCTTTAGTACAAAAAATTGTAGTTTTTAAAGTATTATTATTACAAGTTAATTTTAACATTGCATTTCTAATGTATGTCTTTAAATAATCACAGATATCTTGAAGTTCATAAGCTCCTTCAGGTATTTCGATTACTTCGTTATCGTCATAGTAGAATTTATTATTTCTTTTATCTATGTTGGGTATAGAATTAAATGTTGAAAAATACAACAATCCACACTCATAGTATCCACTTAATTCCAAAGTAGGTGAGTAGTTTGTTATCAGAGAGGATCCTTTTCCAGTTATAGACACAGTGAAAGACATTTTACTACTGATAAAGAATTTTATTTCAAGCTTTATATAAATGTGTTTTCCAATACTCCTTTAAAAATTTTATACAAAGGTGGCCGCAATTAACAGAGTCAAATGTTTGATATTGCTCATAGTTATAATTTAAAGAAACATTTCTTAAGTAATCAAGTAGTTCTAACGGAGGTTTCAGATTACCAAAACTATCAAAATATTCAGCATACTTATTTTCTTTCACGTAGGCTACCCAATGTGTTCCAATGTTATTTGAAGTATCTAAATTTATAATACCGCATTCTATCTTCCTAGGTTTTGAGGGCAACGTATCCCTCATGAAAACACCACGAAAAAATGGAATATCACTAGCATGTTCTAATATATCCCAATTAGTTAATGCCCGCCTAGGTAGCCGCTTTATTAGTTTTTTGAGGGTTTCAAATATAGACCTGCACCCTTTTTATAAGGTCTAATATATAATCCTTTTCCGAGAGCAACCGCCTCCATCATCTTATTATGTCGTTCCGATTCTTGAAGAGCTTTTTGAGCTGCTTTTGAATCATTAACCGCTTTTGCTATGCCAGCTGCTCCACCAGCCAGTGAACCTAAAGCTGATAATCCCGCGAAAATAGGAATTAACGGTAACAGTTCTCCACATTTTGGAATAGGAATACAACGAGGTAAACTCATTTTATTTTTATTTCTAAATAGTTTTTTTGCAGCGGCGACCGCATATTTAATAGTAGAATTTGTGTCTTTAGATTTTATTTTTTTTAATTTAGATTTGAGTTTTTTCACAGCCGTCATAAACGACCGAGCACCTGCACCAGCTCTTAATTTGGCCTTCATAGCATTTTTTACTATCCATGAAGCAATTTTTTCTTTCATTCCAGCGTCTTTTGATTTCAATCTTCTTTGAGCCATATTTAATAGATCTAGATCAGCTTTGTGCCTTACGTTAGCGTCGTTGTTTATGTAAGCAATATCGTGGTGCATACAAGCGTTATCCAATTTATTAATTCCTCGCTGACCCTTAAGTAATCGTTTCTGAAGCTTTGTGCCGGGTCCGCAATATTGGTAGCCCGGTAAATGTAACTCAAACGGAATCTTATTTATTAAGCTGTTTATGATACCACTTCCTTTCTTCATTGATAAACAAAAAGTGAATCAATAAAGATATCTTGAGCTATTTTATATCATAAAACCAATTTATTCTTATCAACCCAACTATTTTTGCTATTACTTAATCCTAACCATTTTACAAACAATTTGTTTCCTTTTCTTTTTATAACCTTTTCAATGAGGTATAGGTCTGGAAACTTAGTTTTTTGTAACTCGTATGCATAAAATGAGCCGAGGATTCTTTGATTGCGTCTGTCCTCTATTTGATAAGTTGTTGGGTTAGTGTGATTAACTTTTACTATACGAAATATTTCGGTGGACCAGTTTGGCGTATAGCCTTTGTAAAAATCTGCTTTATATCTACTTATGCGAACATAATCACCAACACGAAATGTATATCCCCGACTTGTTTTATTCTTTTGAGAATTCATAATATAACCTTTGACTATAAGCTCATTTACTTTGTTAACTTCCACAGGCTTAAATTTTGTTATTCTATGCAAAGTGTTATTGTAGTGTTCTACAACGTCCTTTAAAATATTTTTATACCATTGGTAATTTCCGTTCAAACTAAATAGTTTGTAAAGGTGAGATTTAATTGTTCTTATAACTCTTTCTACTATAGATGCTTTTTTAATAGAATATGTTGAATAATGATTAATATTATACTTTTTCATTAATTGTTTAAAATTATCATTGTAGAATTCTGTGCCTAAATCAGTTTGTAAATTTTTAGGTTTTCGTAATGATGTAGTTAAAATACTTTGCATTGCATCTGTAACATAATTTTTCGCTTTTGATTTTAAAGGTCTGATCCATACATATTTTGATAAAGTGTCAATTACGATAAGAATATATTTATACCCTTTATTAAACTGTGAATATTTTTGCAAATCTATGAGGTCGGCTTGCCATAAATCATCTATTCCTTTTATGATCGTACATCGCCGGGAAAAATTCCTTCTTGCTGCTTTGTGAAGCTCATTCACTATGTGTTGTTTGCTCATTATTATCTGGTTTCTCTTGAAGTATGTGATCAATTTCTGTCCTTGTGTAAAACAAGGTGGCTAGCTTATTAAGTATTGAACTTTCAAAATCATTTAAACGAATATTTACATCACTTAAAATATTAGTTCTTAGTTCGTGTGTCTTTTCATCCACGTAAGCTTTATTGGCGGCTTCGTCATCATTGCCTGGCGATATAAGCCCTTTTAATCTTGATGATTTTAAATCATATTCACCTGTTTCTGACTTCACTAATGTATCGTTGAGATTTCCAATATATTCCTCTAATCGTAAACGTTTATGAACGTGATGACCAAATTTATCTACATTCATTTCCGTATCTATGCGGTGTTTGCTGTATAACTACTGATCAGTTTTTTAAAATTAGGTTCCTTATATTTAGTGTTTTTAATGATGCCTGCTTCGTACAGCTCTTCTATAATCGCAATAATTTCATTATCTAAGCCGGTATTGCCAGCATCACGAGATGCAAACAGTAATTTCAATCGATCTACTAATTCATTTGGATCATCCCAATAAACGTAATCTATATCTTTCTTTACACTTTTTAAAAGATTTATTCCTTTTCCTACCGTAAGACTTTCTGTGCTGTCATACTTATTTCTAGAGAACTTAAACAGTGGTTTAATAATATGCATGTACTTAAACCCTTTGTTACTATTAATTGGCTTGCGTGGATCACAATTACGCCTATGTGCATTCGTTTCTATTAGAAGCTCTTTATAATTTTGCAAATCTTCATCTGTGATAACATCCAAATTTGGTGTCTTTTCAAATAGTAATTCTTTTAATCCAAGAGTTTTGTTTAAACTTCGATTTCCAATTTTTATAATTTTTCCGTCGTCGAAAACACGTGTTTGGCCGAGCATAAGTTTTCCTCGTTCATTTTTTATTCCAAAAGGGATATTTGCGTCGGGTGAAGCACACCACGATAAACTATTAAGTGAAACATTTGGTGATGATTGAAAGGACTTAAAGGAAGCATCACTCATATTATTGTTGTCAGAAGGTGATACGACAAGGGTTTTTTCGGAATTAAATTTTTTATAGAACTGTTGTTCCTCTTCTTCATTAAAATCGTCATCAGAAAAATTTGTTGCCTCGCTGTCATTATGTTTATTTTTTTTTATTGTATAATGTTCAAACTCATCCTCATCTTCATGAGAAATTTCATTGTTCTTAATGGCTATTTGTTTCAGTGGATCGGTTATAGGTTTGAATATGGATTCCAGAGTGGCATCATTTGTATTTTTCATATCCTTTATCATTTCAACCTTTCTTTTTACAGCAGCTGCAGCTTTTACAATTTGTTTTTTAAGTTGCTTTTCCATTTTGACAAGGATTCCGTTCAATGCAAAATCCAGAGTAATAGTGATTGTGTATTGATGAAACAATAACTTATGTATATTAATCTACTACTACAAAAGTATCGAATGCCATCCTATAACATCCTTTATTTCTTTCGCAGTCTTTATTGATCACAACATAATTAAATGGTTTATTCCAAATAGTTGAGCACATTTCACGGAACTGAGACCACGACATATCTGAACCTACATGCTCATCGTAAACGTGTTTTAAATTTACATCGTCTTGTTTAAATAAAATAATGAGGTTAGAATTGTCCCTTATAAGTTGTTTAGGTACTTTACTGTATGTTTGGTTAATGTAAAAACAATCAATATTCTTATGTCGACCCATAGCAAAATAATCCCGAATGCTATTTTGGTTTTCACAAGCTACGTCGTCGAATATTATAATGGAGTTTGGCAAAGCTTCGTGTGGGCTTATGATATCATTATTATGGTTATATTTACTATAAGATATGTCTGCAACTAAATCTAATACTTTTTCTAAGAACACATATTTTGGTTGGTATAATGATTTAGAATATACATATAAGTTACGAAAACGTGCACCATTCTCATGTAATAACAAACCTATTACTAAGTTTGTCTTGCCGCAATTTGATGGTCCACAAACAATACATCGTATAGTGCTCGGCAATAAGTTGCCATGTCGCTTTGCTTCACATAATGATGCAGGACAGATATTATAATCTAATTTTAACGTTTCCTTTTGTTTGAGGAACTTCATAGCAACTTGTCCGTTTTGATTCGTGGCTTTTAACAAAATGGATATAACACTTTGCGTTCGTAATAATAAGAGAACTAGCAGTATATTTACTTGTAAGTGCACTCACTCCACCATATAGACTAAGCATTCGACGGCGGTAACAATAGCAAGGAGTAGAAGAATTTGGATACTGTTACCACTCATTATATTAAGTTATTGGACGTGTCTAGAACACACAATGTTAAAGCATCGAGAAGAATGGAGAGAGAAGAAAGAGCTCTCACCCCTCTCGAATCGTGCAATAAAAAATGATATGAGTAAGGAATCGATGCTTAAAAATAAACATTGTTTAATTACTTGCATCCCTACTTTAACAAAGTAATACACTGCGTTCTTTAATAAATAAAACTATATTTTTAATTTTATTACCATTATTTTAAACTATGTATTTGAATTCTAATAAATTCTATCTTAGATTTATTTATAGAGGTAATTCTGAATGAATGTTTTTCAAAATATTTGATTACATTATAGAGGTGTTAAAATAAAAACAAATATTTTCATACAAGTCTTTTTATTTTTAAATAATATTTATTGAAAACAATACAAGACTTAAACTAACATAACTATTTAAAATAACATAAGTCTTAGTTAGTAAAATTTATAAGCATTACTATAATTTTTCAGAAGAATAATGTTGTTGAAATAATGTATCTCCGTGAGTGTACACGTAACTAAAGATAGTAGGTACGCATCTAGCACATTAGAGAATTTTAATATACATCTACAAATGTTTTAGGTCAGCAATAGTTATTTAAAAACTATAACTGTAACCACATATTTTCTTAGAGATATTAGTTATAATATTTTCTGCTTGATCCATTATTGGATCAATATGCTCGGTTACCACATATTGTGTTTTTATTAATGGATCATTGCTGGTTGATTCCAGATCTAATATTTCTAATTTAATTAATCGCCGCCCTTTAGTAGGTATTGTTTTAATTAAATAAGAAGGTTCGTTCCCCTTCGTATTCTGCAGTAACTTGCTTCTCCTCTTCATGGGCTTCTTTTTATTAAAAAGACTTTTAACCACCTTGGCATGCAGCGGTGAATCTTTAGCATTCCAATGTGGAAATTCTTCAGAGAAGCCCTCCAACATATCTTGCGCATTTTGCTCAAAGCAAGGAGGATAATCTTCTGTTGCCTCCTTGCTTATGAGTAGCGACTGCGAGATTTCTTGGGTATTCTGAAATTTAATTTATTATGCAACAAAAATAATTTCACATCGAAGAAATGATTGATATAGTGGCGGAGGTAGAAGAGTATATCTAGGATCCACAAGGAGGCTGACTATCTTATACGGAACCGATAGAATATGAGAATCACGATAACAGCATCACAACCATAAGGTTTTAACAACAACATTATCTTCCAACTAAATCAAATATACAAATAAACATTAACTAGTGATCTAACCACTACACAAGAAAAGAGTTTGAAGAAAAATAATTTATACGACTTACCATGATGTATTTGGGTGACCGTAGTTGTCACTTGATTAATTATGTGTGAAACAAATTTTAAAAACATTCGACTTTAATAGCTATTTATAGTGTAAATATAATGCTGACATAACAACAAAGCATTCGCACGGAATCGCAATTGGACAAATTACTAATGAACTATAAGTTGGAATACCTAAATCAGCAATAACATGTCCCAACCAGTTTCGAATTGTTCATTGCGTGTGCTATTTTATTAATAGTTTTATATTTTATGGATTATGAAATAAAAAAAAACATGGTAGCTGGTTTATAACGTTATATATTTTCATCGTTACAATACAACATTAAGTATTTGATTAAAACTAGGTAATTAATTTACCTATTTACCATTAAAAAACAATGTATAATACTATTAAACAAATAACTGATGGATAACAATATTAAAATTTAATAACTTTACAATATAAAGTGCCGTGTCGGTACATACTATACAATTTCATGTATGTTTTTATTCTATTAACTTATTCATTACTTAAGCCATATAATAAATGAATAGATGATGGGGTAACATATTTCTCAACTTACAATTTGATTCATGATTACCATTAAAATAATAATAAACTATACAATACGGTGCTTCTAAAGAAAAACTAATGATATTAAACTAAACTATCCCAGTGACCCCATGATAAAGTAGAAATTTTGTTTTTTAATATGATACGTTTATCGTCATTACCTGACAAAGCTATTTTGTTCTGTTCTTGAGTAAATATTTCGTGCTTAAGAGATTTAAATATGATATTTTTTTTCTTCAAAAATGTATTTTCATTTAATACCTTGTAATAATCTTTATATTGTACATCTTTTAATACTTGCTTCTGTATGCCTTTTGCTTTTTTTAATTCATCTTCTGCCGTTTTAATACAGTATAACTTGGACCTTAATCCTACAAACTTCGAAATCAAACTTCCTCCTAGCTCATCTTTAAAGAGACCTGGCACCTTTTTGTTCCAACTAGGAATGTCGTATACGTTATTTACAGAATAATTACTAGTGTCGAAATAGGGAAGAAAATTTGATTTTAAATCAGCATAAAAATCTTTACTTTCTATTGAATACAAAAAACTATCAGTATCCGTATAACAAAGTTTTAACTTTTCCTTATAAAAAGGCTTCATAATAGAATAATGAAAATCAAACATGTGACTCTTAGATATTTCCAAAACGGAAAAACCAATGTATATAGGTTTATCCAAAGTGATTGTTTCAGGCTTCATTTGAATGGCTACCAAGTTTTCAGTGAAAATTGTAACACTGTGAAAATTTGGTCGAGCTATCATTTGCTCTGCACAGAAACTTTTCTTTGTTTTGTTACTATCATCATTCCACTTATTGACTAATTTCACATTAACCCTCTTTTCTGTGTCTTCTAACGTCTTGCCAAATATACTGTTGTTAAGAAGTTTGAAGAAATCTTGTTCAAATGTAGATTTAGCTTTTTTTCGTAATTCAGTATTCATGTCAATATACTGCTTTAAATAAGGACTCTGATTAAATTGAATAACTCTATGTATTTTTTTTAACAACAAACCATGTTTTATACATGTTTGCAGATGAGCAAAATGTATGACATAGAAATATTTATCGTATAAATTTGGAATCAATTTTGAAGTTTTAGAACCTGGCGGAGTAAATTTTTGAGCACAGAATGGAAAATCGTTATGATCATTATGCAAATGTTCGGGGTATTCTAAATCTACTTCTAGTATATAACCAGTGTCTCCGTTAGTTGGCACATTTATAAAATCTATTCCAGCGATTTCCAAGTCATTCAATAACTTAAAATTGGAATGAGGCAAATAAGCACACATTGCATATCCATAGAGATTATTACAATCGATATAAATTAGAAAGTTATTACTTTTTCTTGGATCGTAAGTTTTTAAATACTTGTTATTGGCTTTTGAATACCTTGTCGAACATAAACATATTCCACCGCGAATACCTTTTTGAATCATTCTTATTATTTCCAGGTCGTGTATTAATTCTAATTTAACATCTGTTTTTAATAGCATGGCATCAAAACTGAGACTCGGTGCTGTAACATAAAAGGCTGGATCTAATTTATAATTCATCTTACATGTCTGGCGAAAACTTTCAAAAACGTCAGCTAATAAAAGAACATCTGACTTAAGATACAAGTCTGTGTATTCACCGAGATTCGATAATTCAAACGTTTGCCAGACTTTTTTTGCATGATCATAATCTACTTTAGATATATTACTATTGCGTAATTTGCTGAAAAAGAACTCCTGAGGCGGAAGTACTTTTTCTTCGTATGAACTCCAAGTAGTCATGTATTCATATGGATACACCCCTTTTCGTTTTATTAAAGCAAAATGCTCACGAGAAGGAAAATAACGCCGCAGATGTTTAAAGTCGTCATTTTTTAAGTTTGCGACAAGTTTCTCTAGACTTGTGCCTAAAAATTTAAAAGAATCAACAAATCGAACAGGTATGATATCTTTATCATTAATTTGAAAAAATTTTGTAAAAGATATGTAGTTTTCCTTATTTTTTGCTATTACTTGTATTTTTCCTGATAGTTTTCCCAACTGTCGTATAAAAAGATGACTGTCATAACCCGCTAAATTATGAAAAAATATAGGAACAAACTTAGGCAAACAATATCTAATATTGCAATAAGAATGAGCTGCACCACGATACCGTCCTGTAAGATGGCAATGATCTTTAACTTTATCGTCAAACAATATTTTATCACAAAGAAAACAATTTGTAGCCCGAGCAAAGTTCGCTTTGTCTTCATTTGTTAAACAAATAGCCACTGGCGACTGCAAAACGTTATAAATATCGGTTATATCCAATAATAGACTTTCTAAAAACTTTTCTACACAGGCTGGACCTCGATAAGATACATATTTATTACGCGACTTATCATAAGAACACACAACGTAATAAGCAAATGCTGATGGTACGTGTTTTTGCAATATCTTTGTACAGCCTGATCCAGAATCGAGTTCAGTTGGTTTTAATAATGATTCAAAATCTGCGTATAAGACGAAGGGCATGTCATGCATTCGCTCGTAATGATTAAATTGAATTCGTGTTCCATCACCGGGTAATATTGTCGATACACCACCACAAACATGAGCTTTCAGTTTATCATTACTATCAAAGAATATCATACAATCCTCGCATAAATATATTTTAGAATGATGTTTAGTTAATTGAAGACGAAGTAATTTAGATAAATCTTTAATAAGACAGTAATGGGTGCGTTTTCTGTTTTCCAGGAAAAGCATATTAATGTGATGATCTTTGCGAATCTCGCTTTTGTATAAAGGTCCAACAATGTTACCATTCTTTTGAATGCCGTAAATATTAATACTTATGCGAGGATTATTCTTTTCAAAAACTTTGATGTCCGCAAACCCAACTGGAAAAATCATATTTTTGATATTGAGTACATTTTTAAAGTGTGGGTAAGCTGACGTTCGATGTGCGTTTCTGTTTATAGGAAATAGTGCTGCCATGACACACCATAAAAAACAATAATTATCAGAATTTTGAATGTTGATACATGCTCGTTTACATTTTATGGACTTTGGTAATTCTATAAAACTGGAGCCTCTTAACGGGTTATATTTGTTTATATTTACTTCTAGATATAGGCTTTGTAAATAGGCCCACCCACTATCTCTTTCTTCAAATTCTTCAATTTTTTTACAAATTAAGTGAATAATTTTTGAAAACATATCTTCAAAATTGAAGTTTTGATGCAAGATGAAGTTTTCCGTTGCAAATGACTTGATTGAAATCGAATCATACTTACTAAGCAGAAAGAATTCACAGAAAAGTTCAAAATTAGCTTTAACATTAGTGTGAGCTTGAATTTTCGCTATGAGCAATAGGCGTACGCGAGAGCGCAAGTGCCATAAAAACTCGGCGGGCGGGCGAACACGCGCACTATCATGACCCTCATCTTGATATCGAACACGGTACGATGCTATACGATTACGAAAAGCGCTATGAACTTTTTCAACCCCCTCACTATCAACGACCGAACTGTTGTTCTTATGTAAAATACTTTTCAAATGTGCAGAGAAAACTTTGTTATTTACGGATACGTCACAAACTGAACAGAAAGTAGACCTCGACATTATGATTTGGACAGTACAAATTCTCAAAGTTAAAGTAATAAAGGCTTAAGTATGTAAGTACCTAATCTTTGAGTTTGCTAACGATAAACAATAAGTAAACCAGCTAAAACATAATTTACGCAGAGAGAAACAAAAGAGAACCTATTTTTTAACTTTATCTTTATAAAATATCCCCTCTGTGGTAAACTTTGCCTTAGCTAATTTTACAAATTTTTTTAATGCATAAAATTCTGGAGATTCTGCTTCGCCTTGCAAGCGTACCCAAACGATAGCGCGCTCGCACCGGTCAAGGCCGCTGAGATTAGATACCTCCTTCTGGTTGTAGAGGCGTAGCTCCACTAGCAAGTCGCCGTCGAGCTGTGCAGTCCGACGCGTTACACCACCAGGTACTCGGCGTGTCAGGATACTGGTGGTCTTGTTTGGCAGGTTTGGCGGCCGCGAAACCTCGCTGTCCGACTCTGAGTCGAACAACCACTCAGAAGTATTGGACGACGATGTATTCTTCACTTCTGCACTCTTCGCCTTCGATAGGCACTTTATCGCCTTGCTTCTCTTCTTTGGACTAGGGAGATAGAAAAAGGATACACGATTATTGTACACATTAAACACTTGAAATTTAGATATATGTAAATATAGCAATAAAAGTACCTGATGTCTTCGTCGTCGGTATCAAAGAAAAGGTCAGATTCACAGCTCTTCTTGGCTGACCTTTTGTTTTGCTTGCTATCCGACCTGAAAATAGTAAATGTTATATTAGTATTAAGAGTGGTTACAAGAAAACGAGTTGAAGATTCACATCTTCAATTCATAAGATAAAAAAAATATCATCATCATCAGTCAATCAGCATGCCACTGCTGGGCTTGATGGTCCCTCGTGAAGACAGCACTTGGAGAGGTCACGTCATATACAGCCTGGTCCAACGGCTCAATTTGTTGAAGCATGAAGATGATCAACCACTTATAGACAATTAAAGAATAGATATAAAGTATAGCAATAAAGTATAAAAACTTACGAACATTTTTCAGCTGTCTTGGTCTTGAGATTTTTTGATGAGGAGGTACTGAAGCACTGTTAGTGGTCAGAGATAGCACTGGAGTGTACTGTGACTACAGTTTTTCCGGATTTTATATAAGAAAAGTGCAATGCAAGTAATAATTTTACTGAGGTTCTCAACCTATACCTTATCTTTATAATCATTTTTATTTAACATGACTAATCTAAAAAAGAATGCTCATTAATTTTTATATTGTTAAATAAGTAAGTAATATTATAAAATATTATATATATTATCATAAAATTATTAATTTCCGTCCAAATCATATCCACACAAAATATTTATAAGAAAACAAATATGCATTCACGGATATGATGTCTATACGTTATCGAGAATCCTAATGCATTCACTTCCCCTTCCATGGTCAGTGTTCGTTTTTCAAACACTAAAGAACTGACACTTTATTTAGAGAAAATATTTTTTTTTTCGTGATTTTTTTATCACACCGCGCGTTTTAGGCAAAGGAGACGCGAAGCGCTCTGGGTACTATGGTACCGGGACGTGTGAGTGGAGCAGTTCTCAGGTCTGCAACAAAATTTTTGATCCGCAGTTGCGTATGATCCAAAAACGGTCCGATCATCGGCTGAACTTCGTCAGCTATATAAAAAAAAAGTACTTACGTAGCAAGAAAGAAACAAAACGACGAACTGACGCAATTACGTGTATTGGATTTTTATTTTCGAGGTAGTAGTAGATCGTTATTCAGCATCACAACATCTAAGAGAAGATTATAGTTTGGTAGTTTACTTTCAAAAAGTCGGTTCCATACTCGAAATATAAAACTTAATAACGTTTTGCACCTCTGACTTTCATGATATTTAGCAAAATTTGATATTTACCCATAATTCTACCAATGTGCAATATGACGCGGAAATAATCAGCAAATTAATTGTTTGTCGTTTATTTCCACAAACTTGCAATACAATACTGTGCATATACAGCAAAATAGTTGGTAACCGTTTAATTCTGCTGATGCAGAAATCTCGTGTAAGGCTGCATGCTCCAAATTTTTTTTCATTTCGGGTTTATTATATTTATTTAAATTATACATGTACATACATATTTACAATTACTAACGAATATTATCTCCAAATTAAAAAGTCTTCTTTATAATAACGGATGCGATTTCTAATTTTCATTTTTCGATACTACTATTTAAAACAGATAAACAATAGGTATATCGTTCTATTAGGCGAACCGAATGTATTTATAGCATAACGATATTGATACGACATGAGGACAGAACCATAGAAGTTTATGAAAATTATTGTAATAATACATAGGTGGTATTCATCTGCAGCATCTCATACACGTTCCCACCGCACTACCCTATTTAATTAGGATGTTAAGACCTTAGTCAGCCAAGGTAGGTAGTTAAAATGTTCTTAATATTTTTTATATTTTCATTTTTTAAATTATTGGAATATTTATTTTCTATTTTTTATTCGTGTGATGACTGGAACACATCTTTCAGGGATTAGCCCGGCCTTTTAAATATTTTGTAAAAATCAACAATTTTATACTTTGTTTTATAATAAAGAATATATTTAATTGAAGTAATTTAATAAACAAATAAAAGTATTAACGTGTGAAAGAAGCCTTATTATTTGAGTAAGCACTCGTAACTGGATATATGAATAATGTGCAATAAATTTATTGCTGATAAATGAATTTCGTGGGAATGCTTTGAAACTGTATGGCAGGCAGAGTGTAGAACGGTACTTATCCGAGAGTTGAGTCCTGAAGCTACGAAACCTCAACCTGTTTAATTTCTGTTGTTATTGCACTGCTACCTAGTTGAATGCCTTAATATTCTGAGATAGAAAACCTTGAAAATGTGTCTAGTAAATCGCAATCAATCAAAAGTATACTGTTTACAGTCAAACAACACAACACAATAGAAACATTATGAAATGAAATGAAATAAAAAATCTTCTTTTCCATTTAACCCTATATAATGTATATTGGGCAATCTTAAACTGTTTTCATCAAATCACCGTAAACGAACGCAGTGAGATTTGCGGAGTTAGAGCGCAGCGAAGCGTAGCTCAAATCTCACTGCGTTCGTTTGCGGTGTTTTGATGAAAACTGTTTTAGAATGCCCAATATACACCTACTGACGTTATTTAAAAAAAAATTGGAAAATGTTTGTTACCCCTGCTGTTTGTAACTCGACAAAAAGCAAACAGTTGTCTTTTAATAAAACTTGATTGAAATACTATCATAAATGAGTAGTTAGACATTTACTTACTTAATCAGTTTTATTCGTCGCATTTCAGTGGCTACATAATTACTATTTTCAGACAAATATCGCGTAACCATAAAAATGTCGGCTTTTGGAAGGTTATTGGACTGTCCTTTTACAAAAGCCTCTTATTCGTATTAGGTTAAAAAAAAATTATGATTTTGATATAATTATTAATATTAATTTTGGTACATCGTGTGTTCTGTTTGTGGGTTCTGGGAGACATTTCCCAGGGGCACTGCCCTGTGCCACCCACCGCGTCGCAGGTTGCGGATAGCGTAACGGCCTTCAGATATGGAGGCTAGCTGCTTTGGCAGTCGCGGACAATTGGGCGGTCCATCTCGAGGGATGCTGGGATAGCTCATGGCTGAGCTATTCCTATAAAATAGCATGAAACCCAATGACAGAGGATGACAGTGGCGAGTATGAGCCGCCACTTAAATCACAGCTCGGACCCGGAGAGACCAAATTCGTAAGCCATGGATCGGCAATTGGTCTAGGAGATGCTAACTCCAAAATAAAAATGCACCTACTGCCTTGTAGAGAGATGTTGGAACGTCAAAGGCTAGGGCGTCACCCCGAAATTATGATGTGTGGTGCCTTGGGAAAGCACTACACTATTCTCCTAACCTTTTTTTTATGGAAATGAGTGATACTAATGAGAATGTTTTGCCATGCGTCCCGGCTAGCACCCGGCGCTCTCAGGTACCCGGGCTTGAGAGTGACAAATATGTTACCGAAGACTGTTAGGGAGTGGGTACCCAGGCTCCTTCCACAGTAAATGCGACTGGTCTAAAAGAAAGTAATAAGAAGCTTGTACAACAAGCATTTCATCCTAGTTTATTTTTATCCAGACCAAGGAGCATGTCAATGAGCTCCATGGCTGATGTCAACAACCAAAGCCACAGATCCACATGCAATCGGGATGCTTCAACTTCCGGTACCATAAACTTAGTTGAGGAAAACGAAAAGACTAGCCCACCCACCTGGCAGAGAGTACCGACACTGAGAAGTGCTAAAAGGAATAAGGTATCTACACCATTCCCCGAGAGGATCACTGTCGAGAACAGATTCAGTCTACTTCCAACTGACCATAGAGAAGATACCGAACCCAGAACATCTAGTAAAATATCTAAACCACCACCAATAATTCTATATGGAATAGAAGATGTTAATAAGCTTACTGAGCTCCTTGAAAGTGTAATCAGCAAAACTGATTTTGTGTATAAAATTGTAAACCAAAACCAACTCCGAATCAGTTGCACTAGTGTAGAGGTATATAATAAAGCTATCATAGACACTGTTAGGAGCAAAGGTCTAATTGGACATACCTTTAACAGAAAAGATCAACGACCATATAGAATCGTGATAAGAAATCTTCATCATACTACCCCTATCTCCATAATAAAAGAAGATCTTGAGAACACGGGAAACTCTGTAATTGGGGAAATCATTAATGCTAGGTATGGACCTGAAAAGAAACCCACATCCACATTTTTTGCCAACTTAGTCCAAGGTCCTAATAATAAGGCTGTCAAGAACCTAAAGTATATACATCACCAAGCGATCAAAATAGAAGACACTCGAAAACGCAACTCAGTAGTTCAATGCCAAAGATGTCAGCAGTATGGTCATACCAAAAATTACTGTATGAGACCATATCGGTGCGTGAAATGCGCACAGTCTCATAAAACTTCAGATTGTCCCAAAACTGACCGTAACACTCCAGCCAAATGTGCTCTTTGCTTGGGCGCCCATCCGGCAAACTATAAAGGTTGCGAAGTGTACAGGGAAATATTGACGCGTAAATTTAACAAACAGACTGACCATAAACCTAGAGAAAACGCTAAAACAACATCAAGTAAGACAATGCAAGAACCTCTATCATCCAATAACAGAGATGGACCAAATCAACATACCCGTGATGAGAAAGCTGGGAAAGGACTCAGAGATCGTAAATACAACGAGCGACAAAACTATGCTGATATAGTGAAAACCAACGAGAGCCACAAAATTGAAAACAACCAATCAACTAATAAAACAATAGAAGATATGCTACTGAAACAAGCAGAAAAGTTTGACATTATCCTACAACAAATGAGTACATTAATTAGTCTCATAACAACTCTCGTCTGGACTTTCCCCAAATAAAAATGAAGTGGAAGTCCTACTACACACACATGATATCGACATATTACTGGTGTCTGAAACACATTTTACGGAAAACAGCAGCATTAGAATCCACAACTATGAAGTTTACGCCACTAACCACCCCGATGGAACCGCACACGCGGGTGCAGCCGTTGTTGTAAAATCTAGACTCAAACATAATGAACTTCCGCAGTTTAGGGAGCCCCACATTCAAGCTACGACTATTAGTATAGACGACCGAAATGGAGCATTCAACGTTAGTGCAATATACTGTCCTCCCAAACATAAAATAACAGCGGAGCAATACGATGAATTCTTCAAAACCTTGGGGGTACGTTTTATTGCTGGAGGAGATTGGAATGCTAAAAATGTCCACTGGGGCTCTAGATTGACCAATACTAGAAGAAGGGAACTTAAAGAGTCTAGACAAGAACAACCTCACCACGCTCTCAACTGCAGAACCTACCAACTGGCCTAGCGACCCGAACAAATTGCCGGACGTCATAGATTTCTTCATTGTAAAGGGCTTATCTGGACTCTATTACAATATCAATACATGCCTGGATGCATATACCAACCACGTTCCAGTAATATTGACAATAGGAACAACAGTAGTCAGCAGCAAAAAACCAACGAAACTTTATAATCGACGCACAGATTGGCCCTCGTTTCGTGAACTGGTGCATGAAAGGCTTAACCTTAAGACGGCTTTAAAAACAAATTTGGATATTGATACAGCTACAAAAACAATAACTGCAACTATCCAGGAGTGCTGTTGGATGTGTACACCTGAAACGACAGAATACCCACCACGGGGCAAAATCTACTCGGAGGATATTCGGTTGAAGGTTTTGGAAAAGAGGAGACTCCGTCGCGTGTGGCATACAAGTAGACACCCAAGTGACAAGACAGCATTGAACAGAGCGGCCAAGGAATTAAAGAAACTTATAGAGGAGGCGAATGATGCTGCCTTGCAAACTTTTCTTGAAGGTCTCACAGCTACCAAAGCCACAAATTACTCACTCTGGAAAGCATGCAAAAATTTCGATCGACCACTACATCACAAGCCGCCCCTTAGGACACCGGATGCAGGTTGGGCTAGGACGGGTCAGTGTAAGGCAGAAACATTCGCAGAACACCTAAGCCAAGTTTTCAAGACAAATAATGTTGAATCTAACACAGATGGCACGGATATTCACACAATTCTCAATCAGGACTTGCTTGTGACACCAAGAGAGATAATCCGTTACATCAAATGTATGGACAACAAAAAAGCACCGGGATTTGACCTCATTGATAAGAAGGTCCTCGAAGAGTTGCCACGAAAAGCAATTGTATACCTGACTATGCTATTTAATGCGATCATGAGAGTGGGGCACTTTCCGGACCTGTGGAAGGTTTCACAGGTAATCATGATTCATAAACCTGGTAAATCTCCTCATGATGTCGCTTCATACAGGCCAATTAGCTTGCTACCTACTATGTCCAAACTCTTTGAAAAGTGTCTGCTACATAGATTAAGCGATGCTTTAAGGGAAAAAGCCATCATACCTGAGCATCAATTTGGATTTCGTAAGGAGCACTCCACCATTGAACAGGTTCATAGAGTATGTAGGAAAATCAGAAACTCCTTCGAAAAGAAAGAATACTGCTCGTCGGCCTTTCTTGACATACAGCAGGCTTTTGACAAGGTATGGCATGAGGGATTGTTGTATAGAATCAAGACACTGTTACCTCACACGTTCTTTGCAGTTTTAAAGTCCTACATATCAGATAGAGTATTCCAAGTGAAAGAGGATGAATCTACCTCAAAGTTTTATGACGTACGTGCTGGAGTGCCTCAGGGCTCTGTGCTTGGACCAATCTTGTACACACTATATACTTCAGACTTGCCACAGAGCCCGGGCGTTATGGTTGCAACATTTGCTGATGATACAGCACTCCTAGCTTCTCATAAATGTCCAGTTGAGGCATCCAATATGCTACAGAACAACCTAAATGAAATAGAGAGTTGGCTCTCTAAATGGAGAATTGCAGCTAGTGTCACCAAGTCTGTACAGGTCACATTCACGCTCCGAAAAGAAAACTGTATACCGGTTACCCTAAATGGCTTGCAACTCCCCCACCATGACACAGTCAAGTACCTTGGTATGCATCTGGACCGCAGGCTTACCTGGAAGAAACATATACAAACAAAAAGAGACGAGATCAATTTGAAGTCCAGGAGTCTCCACTGGTTGTTGGGACGAAACTCAAAATTAGCAATTGATAGCAAACTTCTTTTGTATAACACAATGCTCAAGCCGATATGGACATATGGCATACAACTGTGGGGCACTGCTAGTGTCTCCAACTTGATGACCATACAGAGGGTGCAAAACAACATATTGAGACAAATAGCAGATGCACCATGGTTTTTAAAAACATCAGAGCTTCATGTATTCCTTAATGTGCCAACTATTAAGGAAGAAGTGACCTCTAGCTGCTCCAGATACAAAATAAGGCTTCAAAAGCATCCAAACCACCTCGCAGGACAGCTAACAATACCTGAAAGCATTAGTCGTCTGAAAAAAAGATGTGACATCTTCGACAAGGAGAGTCAGCATGATGACTGACTACACATAAATGGGCTGGGCTTCGTTGGGAGTAATGCCTCTACACTACCACACCTTTCATTCCATCTGCTTATAGCCTTAAAGGCTGATTGCAGGATTAAATAATAATAATAAAAATTTTGGTACATCTACCACAGTTGCTCTTTCCACCACTCGAAGGTCGACTGGTAAAAAACGCCTCAGGCATTAAGTCCGCCGTTGTACACAATGTACATAAATCATTAATAAATAAATACATCACAACAAACACTTAAACCACTTTAGAAATCAAATTTTATGCACGTAAACATTCCACATCACCCGCAATTGAACATGGCAGTCGCAGCGTGACGTCATCGCAGTAGCGCGCGAAGGAACGTAAATTTAAAAAAGCGGTGAAACTTTACCAGGGTGTAACTTTGGAAATCCTGGCCCGATTTCGATGAAACAAAAACTATTATTATTTGCATGAGTACGCACATTAAATGCACTGACTTTTTTAGTAAGATTTTGATGTGTTGGTGTGACTCATTACACTGTTCAAAATGCAAATAATTATTAGAGTAAATGAGTTTGATTTTGTTTTAATTTTGTGTCTTTTATTTAATTTAGGTAACCACTGATTGCACGAGTGTAGATAAAGTAGTGTATGAAATTGCACATAATTAGGTCTTAAAACACTCATGTGGTACTATTAAAATTCTCGGCAAGCCTCGAATTTTAAACACACACTAGTGTTTTAAGACCCCCTATTATGTGACTATTTTATAAACTACTATTAATAAGCATTAATTTTTATTGAATGGTGATTCTGATGACAATTAAAAAAGTTAGTCCTACACACAGCAATGTGTGTAGGACTAACTTGTACAACCGTTTTCAAAAGTAGATAGCTGTTGTACAGCTGGCTTCAAAAGTACATAAGTACCATGTCACACCAACTATTCCTTTTATTTGATATGGTTACACCTATATTGCAACTGCATTGTTAATAGTTGGTGTGACACGTTACTAAAATGTTCAATCTACTTTTGAAGCCGACTGTACATGTTAGCTTGTTACATTTAGTGAACAGAGATAAGAAAGACATATCGCTCTGGCAAATATTAAGTTGGACAAAGTAGATTTGATATTCTGATTGCACATAAGAATGAATGTTAAAATATACCATCTCCAGAGAGAGTCTCTCTCGTCTACACAGTATGTACCTCTTTCTTACCTATTTCTGCTGAAAAGCGGCAATGTTTGCATTGCTTTGTTCCAGTTTGAAAGGTTAGACAGGCAGTGCAATTACCGGGTACTGTGACATATTATGTTACATGCTGGCAACATACACTGGAGCAGTTCTTGTTGGAGTTGCATATTTGCGTATCTTACAAGAGCCACATGTTCTATAAGGTGACTTTACAACTTACCATTAGGTGGACAATCTGTTGTTTGTCAAGTTTGTTGTATAAAAATATATATTTTTTTTTTTTTTTTTTTTTTTATGAATGCTGGATAAGCGTTTGGCCTCCATCTCACCTGATGGAAAGTGAGGTTGTAGGTTTAAGATGCCCTAAACCCATCTGGTCTATGCCCAGCAGAGTATTACGGCTGGGATGACGTTGATAACAAAGGCAGATTTTGTAACAAGAATTTTGCAGTGAAGGTTAAAGCTGCAGCTTGTAACTAATTGTAGTTATTACCCAATTTTAATGTTAGTATTAAAAATTAAGAAGTGAATTCATCACTATCTTCAAGAAATAAATATAATACATTTTTGTAACTTACCCGCTTCAATTACAATGCTTCCGGGCACTAAGTCAAGTTGCAGTAGAATCATGCTTATGTCAGGTGTATAAATAATTTGTGTTCGGTGTGGCAATGTAAGTGACCACAGTTCGGGTGTAGGCTGAAGAACATGACCCCATCCTTTTGAAAGTTCAACCTGCACATATAATAAGTTTTTTTCTATCTCACACAGTTAGTTTTTAGCACTTAAAGCAATTTTATTAATAAAAATGATTCAAACTTCCTCATAATTCGCATTAGGTACATTTATTTATAGATATAAAACAGCATAACCTAATTTAAGTAAAATGAGGTTATAAAAGTTGTGCTAGCAGCTTTCAACTTTATAAACTTGTTTGTAGATATATTACAGCTTACCCGGCTTCCATATTTTACACCTATAAGATTTTTTACTTTTAAAGCACCAAACTGTGTTTGGAAAACATGTTCAACCATGTCCCCTTTTTTATTTTTTATTTCACGCTGAACTTCAATTGCGTGCAATGTATTACTTAAATACAAAATCACTGTATCGCCCTCATCAATCTGATCCTTATAACTTCCAAAACTCATCGTGTCTTAGAATATTGAGCAGCACAATCTAATACTTTTTACAAAAGTTGTTTACAAACAAACCACGCACCGCACAACGTGTATTTTTGACGTAACTACGTTTTATTTCTGCTACAACACTTTAAAGTGAATAATAATATTTTTGGTGCCTAGAGAAATAAATTAAACGGGTTATATGAAAGCAACTATATTTAATGTTTTAATAAAATATGTGTTAAAGTATCCATAATTTCTAAGTTTTGATAGTAGATACCTATTACTATGAGTTCAAGCTACAAACAAAACGCAAATATGATGTCAAATGAAATTTTTATTTTCATTGACGTTTTATCTCCTCCTAATCGAATTTCATTGGTCGAATGATTTTATTCTGCTTCTAACATTGGTGGATTGAAAATTAGTTATTTTACCATTACCAAACCAAAGAAGTTTGTAACTGAAAACAGTCTGTTTTATACTTACCTACGTATGTACGTCAAATAAACACATCTTGAGTGAAAAATATTTACATTTACATTCCCATGATGGTTTTGAACAAAACCATGATTAGAAAATGTGATTCACCTAATTATGAGTATTTTCTTCAGAAGTGTTAGGCTGAATATATTGATTTTACAAAGTGTTCGTGATTTGAAATAATAATCTTCATGATGGATGCTTCAAAGATTACCAGCAAAACCAGCTCATTGAAGGCGTTAATATTGAAAGCATGGCGCGAGCGATGGACCGATATTCAATGGGGTATCAACATCAAGACAATCCTGCCAAGAGGCGTAAGTGGCGACCTATATAACCTAGCCGATTGTATTCTCCAACAAGCAATGGTGGGATGTGGAGCAAATCAGTTAGTAATATCTTATTTGAAACATTCTTTAGCGTCACACCTAGTCTCTTATGCTGCTGTACTTCAAAGGATAGCCAAATTTGATGCATTTCACAAACCTCATTGTATTATTGCTTTGTTGGAGTTTCTTGAAGGATTCCTTGATAATATTACATGTAGAGGTAAAATGGAGGAGGAAGTGCTAGCTTTTTCTGTGTTTTCAATAATATTGTGGCTGTTGCAAGTGTATCACTATTCACTTAGCAAGTATCCATCATCAAACCCCATTCAAAGCCAAGAAATCTTAGAAAAATCATCATCTGTTCTTACCTCAATAGTGAATATAGATTTTTTGCTTGCAATGTTTTATTTTGCGAGAAAAAATGAACCAGATGAGTATTACGAAGTAACCAAAAAATGTCAAGAGATCACTACTTTTATGATGATGAACACACAATTTAAAGCTCCAGTGGCAATACATGATACGTTACAAAAGATTTGTAATATGGATATTGATAAAATAGCACCATTAAATAATAAGCCAGAGGCAGTCACATATTGCCTACAAGCACTGGTAGCAATCAATCTTCTCGCTCATCCTAGTGCCGAAGTACACCAGTTAGCCAACCAGCTATTAATGGTACAAAGAATAAAAGGTTATCCTCTTTCCAAACTATACTGTGAATTGGTCAAAGCATGTTTCGTTTCATTGAATGATTCTAGTAAGGATGGCAGAAAACAAGCATTGTGGGCTGCTTTCACATTCCTTAAAATCCCACAAATCATGCACTACATACACAACACATGCGGGACAAACAATAAAGAAAATGAATATTCTATTGAGCTTGTTGAAGCTTTTGAAATGCTGCTACAGTCTACACCTCTGTTAGACGTTGTTGATACAAAGAACTTGTGCAACAGTATCATTTCTCTAATAGAACCTTTAGTGAAATTAAATGTACTCTCTGAAAGTCACTTGTCATACTTTAGCCAGAAGCGAGAAAACAAAGATGTTAAATTACAAAAGCTGGAACCAACAGGATTGCAAGGCTCTGTCCCGACATTTATAACTAGAGCAGAGCCTACACTAACAGGCATTTTGAAAACTATGGGAGGGGATTTCTATAAAACGCAGGAATCTTTGTACACAATGCTTTGTCAGATTGTTGGTGGTTCGACATTAGATACGATTTTGGCTGTTGCTACAGTAGAAGGAAAATTAAAGTTATTTGTTTCACGGCTCATAAAGTTTAATGAGTTTGCCCTACTTTCTGCCAACGAGAAAGGAGCGTCTCAATCAAAGGTTTACATTTTTGATATATCATTTTTAATTTTATGCTCCATAGTGCAAGATTATGGTGCAGATGCAGTTTTAGAAGAAAATGGTGACTCATTCTTTGAGAATTGGGTAAGAGAATGTATGGTTCATAAGGGTGTGCACAAACCGCCTGACCAGATATTACAAAAGTGTGATTCTCAATTAGTAGACATCTTCATACACCATTTAAGTGCACCAGATTTTGATTTCAAAAACACTAATATGAAACCTCATGACCTTGCTGTGAATGTCAGTGGTGCAGTTAAAGAAATATTATTTGCATGGGAACAAGGTTCTCTGACCGCTGCTGATGTAAAACGGATGTTAGATTCTCTGAGGCAAAAAATGGCTTCTTTAGCTGTCTGTGCTTCTGTTTGGCTCTGTTCATACATCAGTGTTGTCCATCAGGATGCATTTTTAAAACCTATCAATATGGTTCAACAGTTCCTTGCACCTCCCACTGAGATCGAGCTGTCACAAATTGATAATTTTAAAGAACGAGCAATTTTAATGTGTCAAATTATAAGAAAAATGCAATATGATATACATCCTTCATCAGTTCCAAAATCAAAAGTTGGTGATCTATCACATAATATTGTCTCAAATCTTCCTATATTAGAACAGTTGCAGACCGTTTGGGATGATGTCAAATCAAGGGGATATCTACACATTGATGCAACTCATGTTGTTGAGAGTTTATTAAATACTACAGGTCCTGTGTGGTTTGTTACTTACCTTGTGAAGGAGACACTTAAATTTAGATATCAGGAAGACCTTGATAGATCAGTTGACATAGTCCTTGCTATGTTTCACTTTGATATAGAAAAATGCACTGGAGCCTTGTTGTCTCAAGTTTTACCTCAATATCTGTACAACTCTAAATTATGTGAAGAATTAGTAGAGCCTCAATCAGCTACCCTGGCTAAATTAACTGTTTATTGTATATACGCAGCTCTAGAAAACAGTAATTCAAACATTAAGGGTCAGAGTTCTCGAAAACGTCGACATGAAGATGCTGAAGACTTAGATGCTATGTGCCCAACAAATAAGGTAAGAAGACTGAACGATAACTCATCTGATTCCAGTGGTATGTACTATTCTCAAGGACAATCATCTTCAGGACTGCAGATAAGAGAACCGTTACAATCTGCTTTGGAAACATTATATGTGTCTTTTTCTCAATTAGCTGGAAAAAGTGGTGATGTAACTCCTCAGACACATTTTATATTAGAATTTTTAGTTTACATTGTGCAGTGTGGACATGAAAGGGCTCAAATTGTGCTGCAAAAAATGCCCAGTGAACTTGTACCTACACTTATAAAAGCTCTTCCCGATGGGTTTAATATAGGTTTGATACTGAGATTGTATGATCTATCCACAGAATATGGCCGCAAGAACACTGCACGTGACTTGTGCTTGCTGCGTAATATGAGGCTAAGACCTGAATGCTAAATGCTCCGAAAAATCTGCTTGGGTCTAAGTAAGTCTGATAATTTTTGATTGTCCATTAAAAGTTCACCCCGATTGGGGACCATAGCTATAAAAGAAATATCTAATCTTCCAATTCTAAGGATTTTACTGCAGTATCTAATTATTAAATAATATGGATCTTACAAAACTGATGATGGATTAATATCTAGTATTGGAAGTTTATTGTGAAGGTTATAGTTATTATAATATATTTACTCGAATTTAACTATTCAACTTATGTGTAAAGATTATGTTACTATAATGATTTTATTAATTAGGATAAGGATAGACTTTGAAATTTGTTATATGTGATTTACTGTAATAAAAAGTTAATTCATATTTAAAGTCTTTTTAGCACCAACTTACCATTAACATGAGATGAAAGTAATGAATGAATGATTTGAAAATAAAGACAAATTCAGCTTTTGATTTCTTTAATATTTTTTTCAATTTTGATCAACAAAATAGCAATTGTCATTTGTTAATACTAATTATTATTTTCTATACAAGAATAGCTTCCTGTTTCATAATACACAATGTGATTTGTACAATTTTCTTTCTAATTCTTATACAAAATACAACAAAATAACTTACAATATTACACAAGGGGACTACTATTAAAAATATGTTACCATTTTTAAAGATGATGTATGGAAATACATTAATAAAAGGAGTGTTAACATAATACTGAAGCTCTTCTAACATATAAGGACGGACTTAAAATTCTCTTATATTCTAAAATTATGATGTAGGTAATTGTGACTTGTTGAATAAAAACTACAAATTCTAGCAACAAAAGCCTGTTTATACATTTTAAAAATGTGATGCCAAATAATATTATTTCATGTGGCTAATTATATTTTTACTTATAATATCATTGGTTGTACCATTTTACTATACATTGAATTAAGTAGATAAAATAATTTTCCCTTGTATTATTACACAACGAAGGACAAAATTCCTGAAAGATGAATTAAAAAACCTATCATAACTTTTCTAGCTAAGCTATAGGTACACATTCATCACATTAGATGTGATTTTGAAAATACTTTAAGTAAATTACAATGTTTGTACAAAGTTTACAATAAAATACTATAGTACAGTCTAAATATTTTACAAAAAAAACTTATTAACACGAAGATCACAGAAGAGTTCCAGAGCTTATTGTTTTTAACTAACTATTATTTTACAAGGTAACAATTATTTAACTATTTTAAAAGTACCTTTTTGAGATACAAAAATACACTAACAGTTATAATGCTGGCTTCTTGGCGTCTGGAGAATCTGGATGTGGACCATCTATAAACAAAATAAGAAACCAAATTAAAAAAAATTATATATAGGTATTGAATGCTGCTGCGCACCATGAGCTTGGCCTAGATCAGCTAGATGCCATAAGGTGGCATTTGAAATTATGGTATCATACTCCTATCTGTCATCAATGATGAGTCGCCGCTCCCTTTAATTCTATGGATGTCAAGAGTCGACTAAAGAAATTCCACAGTCACACTTCTGCGATGAGATGGAAAACTCGAAATAATACCCCTAAAACCATTTTTTAAGACGAGATCTGTTACGATTCCAAGAGGCTGAGTTGACTAGCCGGTCTTTGGTATGCCGTACGTAGGACTCCGGACTACCAGCGGCTACTCCACTGGTGTTCCCATATCCGGCTTAACCTCCCTCCAAAAAATCTCCGACGTCCCAGGAGGGCTAGTTTACCGAATGCACCCAATGGAGACAGGTCTAGCAGTATAAATAAACTGGGACTTCGCTTAGGGTTACCAGGTTAATTCGTTTGAGTCATAAGCGAGTTAACCTGAAGACCGATTGTGATTCTGACAGGCAACTAGATCAGGGCCTCTTTCCACCCAGCCGCTTGCGGCGCGGCATAGCGGAGCAGCAAGACGAGGACCAAAGCTTGACAAAGTTCAAAAGAGATCAATACAGTTAGAGATTGCGTCGGGGCTGGTAAGAGCTCGGTGGGCGAGAGGGGTAGGTACACGGTATGTTGAAGGCGCGGGTTCGATCCCCGCCCGAGACGATTTTTTTTCTTTATTTATTAGGTATTCATTTTTAATATTTAAGGTTAGATAATGAGATGGGCTCGTCTTAGATCTGGACACCTAATGTAAACACCTAAAAACTTTCAAGTGACAACCATAGTCCAGCTAACTATTCTCTATGGAATTGATACAAAAAATGTAAACACTGAATGAATAACAAGGTACCCAGATGTAGGGCTGTCGACACTTGCGATCAGAAAATAATTTATTTAGTTTGTATGAATAAATAGATCCTTTAGAATCTCCACTTTGGTTGGCTAGGTCCATCGGTCCTTCGTCCCCAAAAGATATGTACATGCTGTACATGTCTTTTGGTTGATTTGCCTTTGTACTTATAGCCACTTATTGGGATTGTTTTTCTCTAAGTTACTTACCCATTTGTCTTCTGAGTATCTCTCCATCCCTCGTAGCGTTATACGTCGGCGGTGGATTGCTGACCCTCATAGGCAAACTTAATCTATTAGGATTGCAGTTCTCATCCATGGAGCCCTCAGAAGCGACGGCGAAGACCGGCCTCTGGCTTCTATTCCACGTTTGCTGATAGGAACTTTCTGTGGTTACTGTATTACATCTATTGTTAGTATGAGGAACATATTGCTCTGGCGACCAGTCGAACACGAACGTGTGACTTTGACTGCAGTTGTGAGTGTATGCGGACGGTGTTCCGGAAGGCGTAGGGGGTGTGGTGGTCACGTACGGGCTCAGGTCTTGGTGGCAGACGTCTGGAACTTTCTGCAGAGCTGATTCCGACCACGTCGGACTAGGATTCCACTGGTCGACCATTTCGGTTTCGGTCAGCGTGAAGCTCTTCGAGCCTGGCCGCCTGCTAGTTATGGAAGCGGCTTGCACAGCCACTAGTGTGTCCCCAGTGGTCACAGTAGGTGTGCGCGGAGACAAATTTGTGACCGGGGTGTTTGGTTTGTCGTCTACATTTTTCCCTTTTCGTTTCGCGTGGGGTTGTATTCTGGAGTCTTCTACGCGAATCTCGTGGTACCTAGAATTGAAATCTGATGTTAAACATGCTGTCTTTCATTTTTACGAATGTGTGTTATGTGACAGAAAGCTTTTTTGATATAAATCAGAAATTGAATAGTTGTAAGTGCTTTTATGTAAATTAGAAAAAAGCAGTTGCTTGATTAATGATTTCTTTTTTAACAGCTTTAAAAAAAGAGGTTGTCAGTTTGACCTGTTTGTTTGTATGTATGCGGTTTTCAGAAAAGTATTTGTAATATTTAGGAGAATTATTAAATCAAGTAAAAAGATTGAAAGAAATGTTTTTACATTAAATAAAACAGACTTCAAAAACACCAAAAAGTCATAAATAATATAAGAATACAAACAACATCACAGTTTTATATTGAAGTCGGTGCCAAGCTTAGAGCATAAGGTGCCAACCAATGATCACCTGGAAAGTCTTAAAAAATATAAGAACAATATAGGTACCTACCTACCTAAGTAGGTACTTATACAAGTTTATTTTTAGTTACTGAAAAAATGTTGTGTGCTTGTTCAGACAAGCAAACTGAACAACTTTCACTATGGAACCAAATTTGAAACCGCAAAAAAAAATCAGCTGTTCCATACAAATGTTCAACATTCACTGAACCTTTTTTTAGGACGGAAAATCCTTACGGATTCGACAAGGGGCCGACTAACGAGGACACCCCAAGGATATGCTTAGTCCCCAGCTTGCTAGGGGAGTTGGTGGCGCGCGTCCAAAAACGCTCGCCTTCTCCTCCCCAACCGCCTGCCCCGGAGCGGTGCAGCGAGAGGGTCATCCTCTCGCGCCCGCTCCGCAGCCTCCTTCTGCGAGATAACATCGTCACAGAAGGAGGCGATATTCATTGAACCTAGATGTATGGAACAGCTGATTTTTTTGCGATTTCAAAGTTGATCCCATAGTGAAAGTTGTTCAGTTTGCTTGTCTGCTCAAGCACACAAAATGTTTGTTATATTTAAAAAATAAACTTGTATAGTTAAAAGGCACCAATTTGAATATAAAACTGTGATGTTGCTTGTATTCTTATATTATTTATATATGGCGTTTTGTGTTTTCGAAGTTGGTTTTAATTTTTATAAAAAAAATTGTTACTCATCACTGAGCATTAGATGAGATAAAATCCAGGAGCTCCCCTTCACGAATAAACTGACTTAACGTTACTTGTATAGAGACACTAAACGAACTAAGAACACCACAGACCTGTTATCTTGTAGAGAAACCGAATAGTCCACGGGTCCGTTCTCAGTCCTTTCGTAAGCGTAATGCATCGGAGTCAGATGTGGCCCGTGAGGTATTGGCTGTAGTCCGGCGTTGGCCATCATGATCGGTTGCGTGCCGTTTATACACACTGGCGGGCTCGGGTACTGCATGGCGGGCGGGTATGCTTGGACATCGGAGGGCGGAGGACCGTACATCCGCGACGCTGCCTCGTATGCCAGCCCGTAGTGCAGCTTGGACTGCACCGCGTAGTAGTGGTACAGCCAGGGATTGGCTCTCATGACGGCTGCCTCTTGTTCGCTGTTGGCAAATGGAGAAGGGCGATTTTTACGAAAATGCTAATAGGTACTATGGATATGAGGTTCTAGCTGTGCCCGTGAACTGTGTTTCGGTTGTATGTTTTGGATGGAGATTTCTCAGCTTCTTTTGGGAATTTTGAGTAATCCTTTCTAGTTAGCCTAAATATTGAGCCAATGAACCCCTTTAGCGAATTTCATGTTCCTAGCCAGTAGCTAGTGGGCCAGTGGTTTGGGCTCTACGTAAATACTTCCGCTAGTCAAGAGTTATAAATACTTACCAATTACAAAATATCAAATAAAATTATAAGTTACATACGACACAATCATTATGAAATCTTCAACAAGACTTCATAATTATTGTCGTATATATCGCAAAAATACATGTAGGTACAAACAAATAATTAAAAAAAAAAGTTGACTACTTCTCTTCGGAAATTGGGAGAGCCATCTCGAAAAAACGGCTGTTTCCTCGTGGTCCTACTAATTTCTCCTACTAGTGGGACCACGAGGAAGCCTAGTTTCTCGTGGTCCTACTGCAGATAATAATGTCTTACAGTAGGTCCACGAGGATGCCTAGTTCCTCGTAGTCCTACTGCGAAGTTAAATTATTTAATGATAAATTTTCATGTTACTTTATATCAAGTAAAAACTAATAGTATTTTATTCGCCATGTACTTAATGATAATTTTAGAAAATAATATTACCCCATCTTAACTTTTCTAGAAAATGACCATGCTTTCCGAAAGCGTGCATACGACCCGCGGCCCTACCGGCTAACTCATAGCGATGTGAGATGACGGTAGCGAGGTACTCGCTATCGTTTTAATTTCACGGAATTTGCTATTATAGGTGGTACGAAATCACAAGATGACGTCATAAAGGCAAGTTAAAACGATAGCGAGTATGCCAACGTAATGTTTGCGCATCTCGGACCACGGGGAGAGCAACAGACCCGCGGTTCTACCGCCTAACTCATATCCTCTCCTATAACTCACTCGCTATCGTTTTAGCTCTCGTTTATAATGTTATCTTGTGATTTTGTACCGCTTGTGACATTATAACGATAGCGTGCAAATTCCTTAAAATTAAAACGATAGCGAGTACCTCGCTACTGGCATCGCACATCGCTATAAGTTAGGCGGCAGGACCGCGGGTCGTATGTACGCTTTCGGTAAGCATTGGTCATTTTCTAGAAAAGTTACATGGCGAATAAAATACTATTTGTTTTATATATCATATATAAAACAAATAGTACTTGACATAAAGGAACATGAAAATTTATTATTTAATAATTTAACTTCGCAGTAGGACTACGAGGAACTAGGCATCCTCGTGGACCTACTAGTAGGACATTATTATCTGCAGTAGGACCACGAGGAACTAGTCTTCCTCGTGGTCCCACAAGTAGGAGAAATTAGTAGGACCACGAGGAAACAGCCGAAAAAACAGACAAGAAACTCAGAACTCAGAAAAAAACAGAATTAGACCTTACTAATTTTTATTTTTGTGAATTTGAATTAAGTAACTTTTTAATTTATTTGGTATTTTTAATTAAAATGCAAAGTCGCAAATATAAAAATTTGAAAGTTTTCTTTATTCTTAACATGAAATCCGTAGGGATTTTTAAACTGGATATTGATACGTAGTCATTAACAGTTGATAAAGTCAATTTTGGCGTAACAAAGTAGGTACATACAAAAGAGATAAATATAAGTGAGGTAGGTGTGGGATTTAACGCCCGTTGTGTAATGACGCCCGAATGCCAAAAATCATAGAAAATGATTTGTGAGTTACGTTAAACTTCACGCACACATAGAATATACCAATAGGAGCGCACTAACGTGGCGCGGCGGCCATCACGTCACCGTATCGTTCGTAGTGAACGACGCCTTGCGGACGCTGGGAGTGCAAGCCGTTTTTATAAAAAATACATCGACAAGGTTGTAAGTTTTAGTCTGTTTTTCTAAATATTACTTATAAATCTGTGATTACCTTTTACTTTAAATGTTTTTATGTCATATTTGATTGGTGATTTGATTTATTTGTTTGTATTAATGTGTGAATATATGAGAAGTAGGTAGAATGTAACATTCGGGTAATATCGCCCACCAGAGTGAGGTTTGGGCGTTAATAGCCTGTATGGGCGCTATTATCTATATATGGGCGTATTAATACAACGTCAAAAAGAGATCGAAAAGGATTATTAGTTAGACTGTAATTCGTAGAAAATTATGTAAGATAATATATTATGATATTTAAGTATCATTTTTGTATTTTTACGCTCCCAAATTCTTAGAGAAAGTTATTTTTTTAAGTTTGAGGATTAAAAAACTGCTACAATTTGTTTCACAGAATTAATCCTCATAGTATAGTACTCCGAGAACACTGCACAACATATTATAATACTTGCATACAACAGCTCTGACTCGTCTGATATAGATAGTGCCACAATTGAGCATTCAAATTATAAATTAAAATATTCTGTTGAAAATGTTTATGGTTTTTCATCAGATGAAAATCAATCCTTCATAGATAAAGGAGTAACTACACCTAACAAGTAAAATTCCGAGCAAGATAACAAAACAAATGATGCTACTACCAATTTTTAAGATTATGATAACGTTCCATTATCATATTTAAAAAAACAAAGCAACTGAACAGAATTTCACGAATGTTTGCCTACTCCTAATTACGCTATAATTAAAACAAACCGAACACGAAAAAAAACTATAAATTAAAAAGGTTAACGGATTACTAAAGATCTTTTTGACAAAAAAGAAGGTAGATAAAAAGAAAATAAATAATACTAAAACCAAAATTATAACAAAAGCAAAAAGCATACTAAGAATAAATTTAGTAATAATAACACCAGAATGAAAACCAAAGACAAATATAAAAAAAAAAACAATATATAGTTAATAAACAAGACAAAATAAAGAGGATTAATCAAGAAAAGGTTCATACTGAAGAATGGTACTGCAATGCATGTCATGAAAATATAAAATTGGACATCAGATAATGTGCATTTTGGAATCATGAGGAGTGTGTGGGTCTCTCAAAATATGACAAAGAATTCATTTGTTCAAATTGTGATTAAATAAGCATTAAAGTACTTATTTCAAGTATTGATCTTAGCAAGACTGAAAAAGGATATTAAAGTAGGTAATTACGATAATAAATAAAAAGTATTGATTCAAGACTGTCTACTGATACTCACTATATTCCTTAGGATATAATTATTATGATTTAATTATAATAGTAGATATGATAAATGTTTTAGCTTTGTAGGTAGTACCTACTTAATTTTCGGGCGTTATATACTTAAGTCGGGCGTCATTGGCCATCTCTGTTTATTAGCGCCCTATAGGCATTTTATAATTTCTGTATTTTTAAGAAAAAACCGATAAATGTTGATATTCTATAGATATAAAACATGTTAGATGTGAGATTTTTTTGTTAAAGATGATAAAAAGACAGTGCAAGATGTGTTTGATGTGTTACTATTTTTTACGTTTTTTGGTTTATATAGTTCAATTAATGGCAATTATTATGCTTTCTAATAAAAAACAATATAATATATTTTTATGTTTAGTACGGCTTTAAGTCGAAATGGTTATGTTTTTTAAGATATTACAAGGAGAATAATACGGGCGTTACTAAAACCTATATGTTCAATTACGCCCATTACTAGGTTTTTTAAAAATCTTTGTTTACATTATTTAATATGTTCGAAACTACTTATATGATAATTTTCTGTGTTTCACTTTTTCTAAATTAACTATTTACATAAACAGTTTTTTAATTTATTTATTATTCGAAATAATATATAGGTTTAAAATTAAGCGGGCGTTAAATGCCTGGGGTACCTTAGTAACCTACAAAAGAGATAAATATAAGTCGCCGGAGCTGGTAAATATGTAGTTACTAGTTGGCCCAATTGGTCAAGGCGTTAACGCGGTATGTTGAATACACGCGGGGTTCAACTCCCACCCGAGTTGAAATTTTATCTTGTATTGATTTACTTATTAAAAACAAAATCTGAGCAAACAGCTCGAATGCTAAATAAATTGAAAATATGATGAAAAAATCAATAAAGAAAAACATCCTGCCCACGATGAAATTCTCAACTCATCAATTTTTGAAACAACTCGAGCCTGGCGAAATTCACGTGGGCACCGCCAACAAACACAAAAAAAGATTGCACATGTCGGTTTGAACTTGCATCTATTTCCTATAACTTCCAGAGATTTTCTAGTTCAATATTCAATTAATCAAGTCTCAATACCTAAGTCATTCATTTGCATTTCTTTCAATTATTAGGTACCCTAACAGCTACATAAAATGCTGAGAGGATTCATACCGTGAAACATAATAATAATTAAAACCTGTTTCATTCTAAGTTATTCGAATCGTACGAAGTTGAACTGAGCGTGGACATTGTTACACGCTTTGCCCATTACTAAGTGCAATTGTGAATGGGGTAGTAAACTTTTATGTTTATATTAAGCACCAAGCCTAATAGTTTTAATGAGGCCGTAGAAATGCAATCAAAAGCATTCAGTGTTCGCAATTAAATTATTGGAAATTCTACCTTGAAATTACACGAATTGTTTGCTTTAAATAGTCATAAATTACTAGATGTAATACCAGAGGGAAACATTTCATTGCTGTGTTCCGGTTTGACACAGGCGATGAAGTTACTGGGTATGTACATTCGGCCAAGAAAGTGGTGTAACTACAAGTTTAGATAAAACTTCGGGTATAAACAAAATATCGTCAATGTTGCCTTGATGTCTTGCAAAGCAAAGTCAACTGTGTTGAATGATGACATGCAACTGAATTTCAATTTTAGGATGGTTTTAACCCCTTATTGGCTGACTGTACTGTGACTTCACAGCTTATGTTTGCGTACAAACAAAATATCTTGAAAATAGGGTAGTTGACTCATATCAAAATTTATTAAAATATTGTTTATTTCTAACAGTATTTGGCATAAGGTTCCACAATATACCGATTTTAATAAATAACAATGAATGATTGCTGTAAAATTTTAATTTGAAAATGCTAGAAATAATCTATTTTTATCTCACGCCGTAAACGCTTTGATATCCTGTGGTCAGGGCCGTGACGTCAATCATATAGTAAACAAAGAAATGTCAAATTTGATTCAACAACTCGTCGATTTGCACTATTCTTTCCTAAAACTGGCAAAAAATCGTCCAAGTCTCCGTTATTATATTTGTAAATATCGTAAATTATTTGTATTAATAGCAAAATCAACCATTGATGTTGGATTTGTGAGAGCAGATAGTACAAATCTTCCGAAAATAGACAGATTGATGGTCAGGAGATTCTTTGTGTATCGCTCTAAACAATATAAGTACAGTTTCAATACTGTTATAATGAGGAACGGTTACAAGTGTACTTGTCAAGATTGTCACGCGGCAGAAGAGAGTTGCAAACATGCATTTTTGGTGTGGTTGCACCATCACAGTGAGGAGCTATTTTGTACAGCAGTTGAATGCTATTGGATAGAATTCTATATCTCAAAAGTCAAATAAACACTAAAAATATTTACTTCAAGAGAAATGTTGAAAAGAAAACATCAGGATCATGTGTCAAATACCAGTGTAGTACTACAAGAATTTGTAAATGAACATAAAAAGAGAAAGATTGGCAGTTGTTCATTTGTCAAGCATGAAGAAAATTACTGGGAGGAAAAATATATATACATTCACAGACACAGATTGTGACATATTTCTTAAAAAATAAAAGACCTCTTCAATGAAGAAAGAATAAAGTGCATAGAAAACTAAACCACGAATCATCAATACAGAAGTGCTCTTTAGTTCGAGCTTCAATATAAACAATAATAGCTTCCATGTGCTATAAAGTCAGCCAGTGCATAACACATGATGGTTCTTTTGTTGGGAAATCTTGCAGACACCTACGAGTATAATGAAATGTGGATAAAAGTTGAAAGATGAAGATTTGGGTTGAAATTTGCAAAATGTGACCTCATTTCTGATTAATACCCTGTAATAGTCTATTCAACAAACGGTATCCATAAAATTAGATTAATACAAAATTGTCATGCTCTTTTACTGAAGATAATGTTAATTATCAAAGACGGAAAACTGTGAACAGTATGCTTAACTCAAGTATAGATGCAGATGTTTTGTGCTAAAGCAAACAAAACTTATATACTTTTGTGTTGCTAGCAGTATGTCATTTTGAAAACACTCAAAAGGTGACAATATTAGCTATAATAGGTATTTGTTCTAACAATCTGAATGTCAAAAAACTTATTGATCAAATAGTGTCATTTTGGAAACTATACTACATTTTTCCTAAATTATATGAAAGTATTACTTCATAATAAATCAATTTACTATTATTTTGACTTTTATTACCTGCGACCTTAAGGCAATATATACAAATTAATAAATTTGATCTAACTCTATTCAACCTATTTGTACTTTTGGAACATATACTATATTTGAGTAACAATGATAAAAATGAGCAACAAACCTATAAAATATTATAAATCTTTTAAGGTGTAACAGAAAAATAAAACACATGCATTTCAAATTAAAATATTTTGATTCAACTTAAACCTTTACAAGTCATTATTGTCAAATAAACATAGAACATTTTTTTTTGTGAAGAACATAATGACTAATGTAGTACAAAAATTTATTATGTCATCTTTAGATGTTAGTTATGTATAAAGTAAAGAAAAAAAATTATTTATATTATTTATTTAATAAGAAGGGTCTTGTAAATTAAGAAGAGCACAGGCTGACAATACAGCAATCACATTTAATATATTTGTATACGGCTTTAAAATGGATAACTTGCATATTCTTGCGTAAGCTGTTCTGAAATTTACCAGCCATGGTGGCCAGCAGGTTTAATCAGTGAAGATATAACATCTTTCAGTTTTACCAAACTGGACCTATTTACTTCTATGGTGCTTTGGTATATGAATACTTGAGTTATTTTGTTGACATAATGTTGTTCTAGTTGACGGGTCACATTTTGATGTTGTGGCTGAGCATGCACTGCTTTGTATTATGTTGCACAACTTTTACTGCCTTATCAATCTCGTTGTCAGGAGGAGAACAGGTTAGTACACAATAGTTCTCATTAAGTAACCACTGAAAGCAACAAATTTTAATTAGGTACTCAGTAAATTCAAGTAAAAGTTGTTTAGATAAATATATTCATTATGAAACTTTGATATTTTTGTTTGTTTTACATACTTTTTAATTAATATTCAATTACATCATTATTCAATTGGACATAAGTACATATTCTTTTCCTTGAAACATCACCTAGTGTCAGTGTATAACTTAGATTAAATCAAAAAGGCGTAAATGGTCAAGTTTTCTCTCAGTTTTCTGGTCAAGTTAAAATTTGGTTGGTTGGCTGCAGTCAGTTTTCATTCTAACTGAAAGATAAAAATTTAATTAATTTACATACAGATTTGATTTTACATACAACCTAAAAACTTATATTTTGTTTAAGTTGAAACTGAAGTACCTACATAGATTGAGTTATTCAGTTATAGTACTTACATTAATGTGATTTTCGCAAAAATACATTTGAGTTTCAGTAGATAGTTACAGGATTTCTTTAAGCGAGTGTTAACCAAATATTTCGCATGTCTATATCACTGGGTACGTCTAATCCACAGATTTCCTGGAGTCTTTGAAGAGGTATTTCTGTATTACTGTTCTATTGTCCCGTTCCATATACAGTTTTACTATATTTTGTGATATTTAATAGAAAGCATTGTTTTTGTGAGGTTATTTCGCCCCCGTGCTTTGTTTACTATAAGACTGACGTCATTGCCACAGATAATGAACAGACTATCATGGCTGACCGTGTTTTCGGTCCAAAATTGAAAATCTTAATTTAAAATAGATTTTTTGCACTTTTTAGCCATCGAAAAAAATTATATTCATGTGCTATGGTCTAATACAACAATTATGAACATTTTAAGCCCTACTTTAAAAAAGGGTCAACTAGCCTATTACCTAAGTTATTGCAAAGAAAAGTTTATGACATGAAACAATTTCAACCACTTTCTTGGTTGACTATAGGTGCACCAAATTTACTATGGCGGCATTCATACAGGCGACTGTACTTCCATCAGGTGTACCTACTTCAATCACTTACCATCAGATGCGCAGCAAAAGTTGGACCTGCCCCCGTAGTATGAACTCCAAAACACGATATGATAAAGCGATAAATCGATATGAACTGTCAAAATAGCAACCTTGAAGTTTTATTGACATTAGTATATTAACAATGCCCAAAATAACAATATAAATATCCTAAACATACTCTTAACTTTAAGATAACTAAAAGATCTAACTTGTTTAACCTTTAGGTATATCGATATATCGTTTTATCATATCGTGTTTCGGTGTTCATGCTGGGTGGTGATTTTGTAACTCATCTATTTATAGGCAATCGTAATCGAATCGAATGACTTGATGAAGAAAAACGCAATAATGTGCATCGGTTAAAATTTATTATTCATTTGATAAATAAGTACTTATGCCAAGTCCGTTCGGACGTTGAAAAGAAATTCCTTTACTTTATAAAAATCGATAGAAATCCATGAAACAAGAACAAAACAAACTGTATTACCACTAGAACAGACAGTCATCTTCGTCTGTTGACGTTATCAGATATCTCAAACACAAGTGTCTTATAAATACAACACAATTAACTATTAAACAAATACATGATACTTAGTAGGTACCTAGTTTCAGTTTAAGTTGCATTTGTACCGTAGCGTAGATGACCTTTTTCGCGAATGGGGCCGTATGCGACCTTTTGCAGTGGAAGCAGGGAAATGTCACAAGTTGGATTGAGAACTTCGTACACATAAATAAGAAAGTTTCAAAGTTTGTTTAGTTTTTTTTTTAGAAAATGGTCGCCAATTTCCTGTTGTTCGTAAGATCACATGCAATAAGTTCACAAAGAAATCTTAGAATGTTTTATTTAATTCATCCGATTTCGTTCAAAAGAGAATAACTTGTCGACGGAGAACGAATAGGTCACATCGAGATTCATTTTGATACGTATCAAGCTATTAAAATATTACTTTTACAATAAATGCAGTCGTCAATTTTTAAATTATGATTTCTCAAAAACAATCAGATGGGAACCGATGTCAATACGAAGCTGATGTCAGCGTCTGAGTATCGATATCCGTTACCTACTACTGTTTACATGAATCGATCTTCCTGTATGATATCGCTATTCGCTATCATTTTAATTTCAAGAGTTTGCTATGATAGGCGGTAAATCACAAGATTAGAGAGCTGAGAAACTATAACGAGTGAATTAGGCGGTAGGGCCGCCGCCTATCATAGCAAACTAGTGACATTAAAACGATAGCGAGTCACTCGCTATCGCCATCGTTAATCGCTGATTTAAGGCAGAAACAAACTATTGTGTCGTGTTGTGTTGTGACGCGTCAGAAGCGTATCGGTTGCATACATGGCTAGAAACATGGCATATATGGCTAGAAACATTCTTACAGTGTGTTGTGTCGTGGCGCTAATGTGTTTCTAGCCATATGAAATGTATGAAACCGATACGCTTCTAACGCGTCACAACACAACACGACACAATAGTTTGTTTCAAGCTTTAGGCGGTAGGAAGCTCATCCACTCCACATACAAATGCCTACACAGCGGTGCGCCATTGCCAGTCCGCCGCTGCTGTGTTGCCGTGTAGCGAGCGACTGCCAGTTTCGGAATAACACCTTAGATGTGGTGTGAGGGACGGTCACACCCGTAGAGTCGTCGGTTCCATACAATGCGATGTTCGCTTGTTTGTTTTAGGCGCAAGAAAACCAACCTTGTTAAGAGGTCACAGGCCAGGCGCCCTCCCTTGCTGAGCTGTCAGCGGTGACAGCAGCAACATTTATCGCCGCGGATTTGACAAGGCGATAATGACACACATAAATCACGTGTACCAAACATGAAATAATAATATCCATTGTGTGTATCACCTTCAATGTTGCCAGATGGGAGGATGATTCATGTTGCTTTTATATTGGTGATTGCGTAATGATAATAATGTCTAATAATGTTGGTGGAGAATGAAATACCTACTTACATTTTTCGATTATTGTTTACATACCTATAAGTGGTTTAATTAAATATCATCAAGATACTTTTAAGTTTTAAAAAGTATTGTGGTTAAGACGGTTTCTCACTGTGCTTGTAAAAAAGAAAAACAGAAATTTTTAAGTAAGTACTTAAATCTTTACGTAAAAAATTATATTTTTAAAAATTACATCAGCAACAGGTACCTACAAGCTTAACATTTTGTGGGTGGTCTTTGTAGTAGGTAATGCAAATTTGGAAAGCTTAATCAACTAAAAAAGTAATGACAGTCTTATGAAAAATATTGCTATTGAAGTAGTGTCCAATTTTATTAAACATTTTACAAACATTTATCAATTCGATTGTACTCAATCAAAGCTTTGATGTATGGTGGATTTGATCGTATATCGTTAACGCCGATAACACAAGTAGGTAAGTAGGTATCTTTTTCATGAGTAGGAAAACTTGCGTTTTCCTAAACTAAATGTTTTTTCTGATCTTTTCGCATATTATACCTAAAAGGTACCTACAATAGGTGATAAGTTAGGCCCTTTCACGTGGATCTACTCAAAACTGTCGGAACTACAGTAATTAGAACTAGAATTCGAACACAACGTTTCTCAAGTTGGAAGATTTCAGTCACATCTAGTTTTTTAATTGCATAATTTGGCAAACAAGCAAAGTGCCCACCTGATGGTAAGTGGTAACAGTCACCTATAATACCTACATGTGGCTCCTGTGAGATTCGCAGCAAAACTGCAACCCCCCACAAGAACCACAGTGCACGTTGCCAACTTATGACATCACATCAGATGTAAAGTCACAGCACCCAGTAATTTCACTGCCTTTATCTTACCCTTCAAACCGTAACGCAGCAATGCAAGCACTGCTGCTTTGCGGCAGAAAAAGGTAAGACGGAGGTACCCATGCAGACGACCTTGGTGCAGAGTCTACCCTTTTATTCGAAAATTTATTGAAACATAAAAAAAATAACTTCATTAAAGTTTATTTTCATAACATTGATTTACCCAGGATTTACCTACTACTAAACGTTTGGTAGTAAATCTATGTTTCATAAAAATATTGTTTGTTATAATATCTTAGGGAGCGAGTTTGTAACCAATGCATTAAGAACAAGTAGCTCCATATGAAAAAGGCTTTTAAGCAATATGTTATCGAAATAAAACATGCGAAAAGATTAGACCTGTGGTGTTTTAAAAAGAAAAATAACAGGAAAATGATAAAGTAAAGCTAAAAATAATACAAAACAACGGTACACTTCGCGATTGTTTGTATAGATCTGTTAGCCACAAAGGATTTTGTATGTCATCTGTCACGGGACTTCGAAGTTTACCGGGTCAGCTAATAAAAATCACACTTTCTGATCATTTTATGTCTTTTAAGCCCAAGTTAGGCCTCCGTAGCGTTTAGTACAAGGTACCTATAGTTCCGCATACTCTGAGAGTGCATAAGCAGCGGGGCTGTCGCCTTCTTTTTTTACATACGACAGGGAAGCTTTTTATATACGACAGGGAAGCCTTCATCTCACCTGATGGTAAGTGACGATAAAACCGAAGGTAGAAGCGAGCTTCACCTGAACTCTTCAACAACTGGGGAACTGCTGGCTATACCTTTCCTCTAATCGTCACCGTCGTCGGAACACAACAATGCTATTAACATGATTATGGCGTCAAACTTAAATAAGCCAGGCGGGCTCAGAAGCCCCACCGCCAACCAAACCGAGCATAAAAATATCTGGCCCCATAGGGAATTCAACCCCGGACCCTCCTGAACACTGTTAGTTTAATGCATATGTATAGCAACGTGCTTTGTATAGTTAGTTTGGGCTGTTCTCAACAGACAGATAGATCACCTACAACCTACCGACCTTAACTTTCTATCTTACCGTTAGATGGCAGCCAAAATCTATCTGCATGGTGTTTGACAAAGGTAGATGAACATTTATTACATTTTCCTACTTTATTAATATTAACATGTTCGTTCGCTATGACCAAATCAATGAAACGCGCGACCGTCGGCGTTCACCCCGCCAATTTGTGCGTCCGCGCAGCTTCGCATGAATCATCAGGACGTGACGTAGGCGGTGGACATGTTGACAATTTGTCTTTCAATGTTCCTCGATTTTCTTGTGTTATTCAGTTTGTGATATAAATATTAATATATTTAAGGATAAGTAACGAGTTCGTCGTGTAGATTTCATTTATGCGTCGTCGACTAAAAAAGTAAGCAAGCAGATAATTGGAAAATAGTATTGCTTAGGTAATATTAACTTCATGAAAGTTTAAAAAATCATTATAGATCATCATCATCATCATCACAGCTCATATATGTCCCCACCGAGGGGCTTGAACCTAACCTATGTTAAGCAAGGTTTAGACAGAGCCAGCGCTGGCTACTATAGTTTCACTGGCAGCTAGCGCTGGCTTTTTATTGGCCTCGTATAAACAGTTTTCAATACAAACCAGCGCGGGCTGCCAGCACTAGCGGGAATAGAGCGCCAGCCTATTTTTGCCAAGCCAAACCAGTGACCTCCGCCCGCATGCCTCGCAACCCCAGCGCCAGCGTGAGGACGCGTGTAGACGTGCCAGTCGCTGGCGCTTATCCGTAGACTTAAACGTATGCACACCACAAGAATAATCCAGGAATGAAATGAATCCATTGGCCTCATCTAAACAACACGGGCTAAGCCAGCGCAGGCTTGTCTGAGGACTGGCGCCAGCGTTACTGGCTTCGTGTAAACCTTGCATTAGTCAACCACGCTGGCCCAGTGCGGATTGGTTGACTTCACGAGTTTCCTACTCGGAGCTAGGGTTAAAATCACAAGTCAACAAAAATGAAGTTTTTATTACCTTAAATTTTTACAAAATAAACTAATCGCGTCTTATGCCGCTAAAGTTGAGACGGGGGAGCTTAGCCCCCATGACCTAACCGGATCCGCCAATGCCCGGAACACAATAATGCAAGTACCGCTGCTTGGTGTCAGAAATAGTTAAGATATGAGGTACTTGTGGAGACAAATCTGGTACAGAGTCTCGCTCCCCTCAACCATGATCGCTCATAACAATATTAAAACTGCACTAAGACCTTGATGGCGCTATACGCAGCAAGAGCGGTATCTCTATTTCAATATTGTTTCCCCCTTGCTGTAAGCGATCATGGTGAGGGGGCTGGTATTATAGTAAGGGGGCTGACTTATTAATTTCTCTCATTGTTTACGGCATCTGTTTAGGCTTAAATAATTCAATTTGTCCGTTCAGATAAGGCGCTGGACAATGTATTGCGGCTCTCGCTCGACAGCAGCCCAACGGGAGGGCTGACTTAAATGAAAGTTGCTAGCCGAGTATTTGTACTAGACTAGGTATACAATCAGTTTTGTGATTATTGGTGCTCAGAATCAAAATATTTAGGTGCGGTATTATAATCATGTTGTATGTATAACAAAAGTGATACGTCGTCATTATAATATCAACCTATATACCTACGTCCCACAGCTGGGCACGAGTCTCTCCGACGAGGAGGTATTTGGCCAATTATACTACGGCTGACGGGTTGGAGAGGAAGATCTAGTAATTTGGGTCACCCAGATCTCAGGTCACCCATGATTGGGCTGACAGAACACCTCGAAAGTATTAAGTGGGTATATCTCATTAGCGGAGGAGTCCCACATGACCAAGATATAGCCCCAATCTCTTGTATATCTAAAACCTTTCCTAACCGGATTGAAAAAGGGGTGTTTGTTTCCGGTGTTCCATCTCTAAGCAGAGGTGTATTTGCGGCTAATTTCCCTTAGTCGGCTCTTAGAACAACCATGCGAGTAGACATATACCTATATTCTTAATTAATCCGTTAGCGTACGGACTTGGCGATTAATAATATTCCCGAATTGTCACCTCATGATCACAATCTGGCTCAACAACTCAATCTTGCTGCGCCGATCTTGAGTGAAACAATAACAGTAATATTTAATTATTTTAAGATCCACGGATTTAATTTGGCGCTAGTGTTTCAACTCAATAAGTGTTTCAACTCAACTGCGCAATGTCAATCGGCAGCAATCACTTTCAGGAGGAGTAAATTGTTATTGTGATCAAAAAATCGGAAATTAAGCACAGTGCGGATCTGATGTGCTCTAGAGACGTAGTAGTGAAATTTTTTAAATAAAAATTATATTTTTACATAAAAAGAATAAGTGGAAAAATAAATGTCACTAGCTATAGAGAAGAAAACATCCATTTTCTATTCCAATCAACTAGTAGTGCCGAAAGGGACTACTTATCTTAGGAGTTCATTTAGATCTCTATCCTAGTTACTGTCTAAGAAATTTGTGAAATCTCTGTGTACTAATGTTATAATTGACATCTGTATTTATAAAAGGCTTTAGGGAGTGACTGATTGAGGTATCAACATACCTACTGGAGGAGCTAGAAGTATGAAGTTCGGTAGGAACAGCGGATCGTTAGCTTTTTCAACATTCCCACAGGAAGGTGAGAAATACCCATCCAAAAAATTAGGAAACTACAATGTTTAGCTTTATTATAACTAAACGTAGTGAGCATAACTGTGCCCTAGTTATGTATAAATATCCTACGACTGCACTACTTAGCACTTACTTGTTATGAAATGTAATGATCTCAATCATAAAGTGAAAGTAGTAAAGATAGGACTAAATGGGTAAAATTATTCAAAACAAGGAGCTAAAAACTATGCTATATGAATAACATTTATATCAAAACAAGGAGCAAGAGACTATGCTATATGAATAACATTTATATGGAAAATAATTGACACAGAGCAGATGACTTAGCACTTACTTAAAGAAATACTTGTTATGAAATGTAATGATCTCAATAATTGTCCTTTTTCACTTTATAATTAATATAAAGTAGAAGAAGGACTAAAGATAGGACTAAAATAGTAAAATAAAAGAGGTGATTAAAACAATCAAAACAAGGAGCTATAGACTGCTACATGAATAAGATTTATATGGAAAAAAGACAGAGACCAAAGGAGAAATGGTGTGTGCTAAGGAATTATTTTAGTTACATCTTATTATTGTGTGTTTCAGAACTTGAGAGGGTATGGACAGACAAAATGCTGCAGAACAGAAATTGCAAGCATTTTGTTCCGACCATTGCAAAGCAACTACCTCATAAGTAAGTGGGCCACACATTTTAGAGGCAAATGTTCGCGAGCTACGATGGTTACAAAATAAACGGTTGATCAAATCCCGTCGGAGTAAGCTCATTATAAAGGGTTGACTATTTGTCAGCGCAGCACGAGTGTTGCGCAAGCGCATCAGACGTGACAAATTACGCAATACAGCGGACAATGCCGTGCTCGGGCGATGTTTAAGCTTGGTGCAAGTTTCAAGACCTAAGCTAATCGTGTGAGTGCTTTCAGATTCATGGTTAGTTCTTCGCTTAAGTTGTTACTTATAGAATAAGCACAGGTTTAATGAAGTATAAAGAAATATTCTCATTAATACTGAGTAGTAAGTAGGTAAGCATTTGGAGTTTTGATGCCTGAAGCACTCTAATAAGCTTCTTGAAATAGGACACATTTCTGTACATAGAGTAATAACGAGTATATTAGTTGCTCATTACCATGACGATACACGCACCGTGTAACGTCATCTCCAAGGCCTCCTAAACTAAATATTTCGCTAAGAGGCAGTACAATTCTAATCAAACAAAACATAATTGTGGTAGCAAGCAATCAAAAACAATATCAAAGCTAACGATGGTTTAAAGCTCTAATTGCGTGTAAATGATATTGAACTTTGATAAAACAATTTCAAACGACATATCAAATAGTAAAGAGTGAAAATAACTATTCACTTAAAAGCGCAGATAAAAGGAATCGCTCTTGATTTAGGCCGGCCAACTGACAAAACCTAAGTGCCTAAGGGCACACCGCCCTTTGCACGTAGCAGGGTCATACTGTCGCCCACGTGCCCTCAAATTAATTTGGCTTGATCTTATCTAACTAGCTTACTACGGATTACTTTGGATTGGACGTTCAATGGGCGTTGACAACGTTTGCAAATTTTATTAACAACTATAGCTACTTAGTTCGGTAATACCACGGGTTCCGCAGGGAACTCATTCTCAGCTTCCTAGGGGCATTCATTTAAATTCATGATTAAAAGTAGCCTATTTCCTTTCTCAGGTCTTAAGCTATCTCTTTACTAAATTTGCTTTAAATTAAGTGGTATAATTAGAGATTGATTTAATAATATCACTTTAAGCGTATAAAAGGTTTCGACTGTTACACTGGAATTATGAACAACGCTGCTCAGCAGCTTTTCATCTCCTGCCGCTTTATTTGCTACTATGGATGGAGGTTTCTCAGTTTTCTGTGGGAGTTTTGAAAAATCCTTAATTAGTGGACACCTACATAAGCCAACGAACCCCTGAACAGAATTTCATACTTATAGGCCCAGTAGTTTGGCTTCCAAATTGATACCTCAGTCATGCAGTCACCAAAAATTATTAAAAAATGCTGAAGAAACGCAACGGACAGTCATTTGTTTTCTTTTAAAAAATAACTACTTTACAAAAAATAAAAACCGACTTCAAAAACACTGAAAAGTTAAAAATAATATAAGAATAGGTACAGACAAGACATTGTAGTCGGTGCCAAATTTTTAAATTTTCTAGGAGATCATCGTTTGGATCATCCAGGAGTATACTTTATCTAATACAAAAAGAATGTCGAAAATCGGTTCACAATTGGCGAAGTAATCGCGTAACATACACACACAAAAAAACATACGACGCATCGAATTGAGAACCTCCTCCTTTTTTGAAGTCGGTTGAAAATAGCTCAGAGTAATATTGACTGTCTGGATCTACTTAGTACTCGTATAATAGAATTAAAGGTTCCTTCTCTGAACTTACGCCAAAGATATGCATTGCCTTCGCTCGCACTAAAAAGGTTTTTGAAATAATTTATCTTGTTTTGTAAATAATGCTGTAAGCTTTCCTAAAATAATAATTAAATAAATATGGGTTTTCCAATAAACTTATAGAAACTGGAAATGGGCCACATCAATTTCAATCATCTAGTACAGGAACACTTCAAAATAAATACCTCCGCGAACACGGCGATTTTCGCCCACGATAACCGTGGACTGTACACCCTGGCGTTGTGAAATTAGCGGGGTTTTTCGCTTATAAAATATGGTTGGGTTGGGAGTAAGCGGGCACATCGATCAGGCCTTGCTTGTTAAACACCCGCTTCACATCAGTACAATGGCGGTTCGCGGGCGTATTTCAAGGCATCCCGATAGCGCGCGATCGCTGGGCCAGACTCGGACTCAATAAATCACCCCCTCGCAATATTTATTCGTTGCCCAGATTACCATTGGTTTAAGGTTTTATATTTCTTTGTCTATCTATATATTTTTGAGCTTTAAGAGTATGAGATTACATGCATTATTTAATAATCCTGTTTTATCGTAGAACCACAAACATATTATTGTTTGTTTCCGGAGATTCCCGAAGTGTCCTCATATTTATGATTGACAAAATCTCAGCCTTCGAGTATTTGCATCATACAAGTGATAACTTATCGTCTAATAAATAAAGTACAATATTATTGTTTTATTTTTTGCACTTACCGCTTTTACTCACTAAATACCGTTTTTCACATATTAGTGAACAAACGGTGAGAACAAAATAGTAGGGCCCATGCTTGCGCTCGCGCACGTCCAGCCAGTCATCTAATATTGATATCTCAATAGGGAAGTTAGTGACCGAGTTAAGTTATGGCAGCAATTTTTCAAAGTCCAACGTCTCTCGGGAAACATTATCGGGTCTTAATAGTCTCTCTTAAAGCCAATTAGTCGTGCAGCGCTTTGCTAGATCGACGATATTTTGGTCAGCATGGTCCGGTTTGTTAATGCTATCATAATTATCTTTCCCTGCTGTGATGTTGGCTTTTGCAATGTTGAACGCGTGTGCTTCGTAAAATAAACAAGTTATATATACATTTGTGCATTAATTTTAATAATAGGATCACCTATCATTTCTTATTTGCTAACACTATAATATACCCTAAAATTGTTTGGTCTTCTAAGAATGATTAATTTTGATAAGAAAGTTAAATGTGTATGCACGACAATTTTATCGTTAAAACGTTATTCTGATATTCGTTAAATCCAATTGGGCAAAGAATTTTGTATAAAGTTATCAGTTAAGTATATCATTAAAATAAGTAATTCCCAACTCCAACAATACTATAGCCGCCTAATCATAACATTTCGAAAATGACATAATTATACGCAATACTATTAACGTAACTGCGCTTAGCTCCGAACATTATGTGGAGTTTTCATAGGGCTATAAGAATGGCCGTCGATAATACGAGCAATTGAGACATCGTCTCATGTGGGCTGACCCCAGGTATTTATCGTCAACTGGGATCCCGAGCGAGCAATGAAGCATCGATGATTACGTCTTTAATGTCGTGGAAGCTTAGAGTACCTAGTACTCTGAGCCTTGAAGCCATGAGGTTGGCTCTTGTTGAACTGATGTTGGAAAGATCGAACTATAAATGTGACCGTTTTGACATGGTATTACTACTAATAGAGCAAGGAATTTAGGACCTATAAAAACTATCTACTGCATATTAATCTTAAACGAAAAATAACTCAATCGTTTATCAACAAAACAGTTTACTAGATAAAAGGTAGTTTTTAGAATAGAATAAAATAGAATAGAAAATAATTTATTTCAGTAAAGTGACACTAAAATACAGACAGATATTTTTTTAAATGTTAAATATTTGATGTAATAAGTATATTAAAGTAACTTCGTTTGCTTTTGGTTCTGAATAGAATTTCCTTCCTTAATGGATGTTACTAAGCTACGAGTAACATCCATTAAGGAAGGAAATTCTATAGAAGGAGCTTGCTGGCTGAAGTTTATTGTGTCTAACTTTCAGCAGGTTCAGCCTAGTTCAGGTTTACAGTGAGTTGTATATATTACCTTTTGTTTGATAGTTATGTTATATATTACATTTTGTTTGATTGTTATGTTATAAATAAATATTTATCAATTTATTTAGTCGATGCTTCGTCTAAAATTTTAAAATTCTTAACATCTGTTATTGCCTTTCAGGGATGACATTTTAAGAAATAAATTCGTCACAATAACTACTAACTTACGTCTACCAATCTTAACTTACAACAGGATGTTAAATATATTAGGTATAATATTAGTTTCCTTTGCGCCGCGAATAATTTATGATATCGAGTTACCGTTCATATCTAATCAATTGATCGACACTTAATTTACATTTCTACGTAAATTCATCGGATCGGGTGATCATGAGCGGTGACCACATTGTAGGCGAGAACACGCCGAGATGAACGCAATAAATTATGCTATTACAATTCGAAGCTGCTTAGCTTCTTGTTTAAACGTTCAACATTTATTGGGTATTAATTTGACAGAGCTCTGGTATACTTAATTGAAGTTCGAACAGTTTTATTTAACGGTTTTCTATGAAGACACATCACAAATGTCAAAATACAGTTAAATTGTTTCTGTGACTTCTGTTGTTGGTAGTAGGTAGCTCATATGTAATACGGATGTCGTATTTCATTATTCCATATAATTGATTATATAAAATTATGTTCTGAGTTGAGTGACTGATTCATCATCGCTGAGTCCTATTAAAGCCTGAATGTAAATGTTTAGCCAGCAAGTTCCATTTATAACGCATACATCTACTAACAAAGTGTTTTGGATATTGAACCCTTAGAATGTTTCCGCTCAGCTTCTGTGGAAACGGTAGAGTAGCTGGCGCGGGCCTTGCCCTCAAAAAAGGTTCCGGTCACATGGATCACAGTCACCCGAAAATCTGTCAAGTGAGAGTCAAAGTATAAGCTCGCATGATCGATCTCATACTAGTGACATCGACATAATAGTGCATTCCAACAATGGAGATGTTTCCAAAACATATGACGCCCTGACCAAGATTCACTGTTGTTTTTGATAAAAGAATTGGATAGAATATCTAATCATCATCAGTCTATCGATTTTAAATAATCTCAATAGACCGTCAAATTGTGATGTCAAGTCTATTAGGGTTGCGGGCATGCCCATCGTGCTCACAATGGTGGATTCGCGCTTGTAGAGCAGAGCAGAGAAGATAAATGCGGTGTTTTCATAGTTAACAATAATATAAGAATAGGTGCAGACACTACGGAAAGGAAGCGGCGATGTTTGTATCGCCTGTCGACATTATTCCTCCACATTTTATTGGCTCACAAATAAAGAAATTCTAAGGTGTATTGAAATGCTTTTTCTAGCAAAATTGTAGAAATATAGGGAAATCTTAAAATTAAAGAAAAAAAAAAAGCTTATTCCTTTAGTCCGGTACAAAATGAAAAGCTTTATTCTTGTAAGTACATAATTATAATTTACTTATGCATATGTTAACACAATTCCTCAATGCAAAGCACTTAACTTAATGTTTTATCAATACAAGCCAAGGGCAGGATGGTTCAGGTTTGTTTGATCAATCTCGGCAGGTAAAAATCAGGTACAAATTGGGTACAAAACTACAAAATGAGGGGCAATAAAGTACACCAACAAATAGTTATAGGTTTCCTTTTTTTTAAAAAGAAATTAGTAGCCTTCCCCGGAGCGGTTGTTAGTGGATCGTACCTTCTATGCTAAGTTTTGCAATCACGGGTCAGAGATATGATATTCCAGTTTCTTAACTTATTCTTTCTGTATATATATTTATTACTGGTGTAATTCCACAGAATTCCTCCTTGATATTAGGTTATTAGGTAGGTTAGTTGCAGCGGAGCCCTACGGCCTCCGGGAACTGCCCTGGAGATTCATAGCACAGTGTTATGTTAAAAATATAATTAAATATGCCTATAATCTTAGGGTCAGTGGGTCTAACACTGAGTTCTGAAGGAATCCCAGTCAATACATTTGAATTTTATGTAATAAACATTGCAAGTTAATTCCAAACATAATTTTCAATGAATTGTCAAAGTTTCTTATTGGGTAGTTAATAAAAGGACATATGGAGGGGAGAGCACCTATTTTGTGTATAATTACTGCTATTAATAAAAAGAAAACAGCTTAATTTGTGAGTTATTTGCCAAAGAAGGATGTGAAACTTAATATTGTGAAAATTTAGAATTTAACAGGAAATTCGCAAGTGTTACTCAATATATGCCTTAATCCCACTAAGATGCCACTTACTATCAGGTTTTTTTAATGAAATAGGGGATGAAAAAGGCGAATTTTGGAAATGTAATATGTTTGATTTAATAATCAATTTACCCACAAATAAAAATAAAATTAACAAAATCTGCTTTAAATCATGAAATATAATAAGTTAATTAGATTAGATACCTTATTGTGGGCGGAGTATTATCTATCGATATGATTTATTTATTCAACTAATTCAATGAATCGCGCGCCGGCGATTATAAATATGATTGAGCTTTTACTCTTCAAGCTGAAAACAAAAATAACTGACTTTGGAAATAGCTTTTCAAATTAAATTCACACGGAAAACGAGAGAAATACCTATGGATTTTCTTCGCAGAAATTAAGATAATGTAGAAATTAAGATTTCGCAAGAAATCAATATTAAATTACTTCGGTCGATGTCTCACAGACTAATCATAACATAGACGATAGACGCGTTCAAAGACTAAGGTGAAAAATGGACGCGTTCCATCTACGCGCATACTAGAATCGAGGTCCGTTCACCGAATGTTAAGCGTCGTATTGGCGACGGAACCTTCCCTAAAACCAAATTCATTTCATAGCATGTATGTCATGATGTGTCAAGTCAACATACGGATCTATCGGAATTCTACAATATGCTATAAGTATTTCCAGCCAAAGTTATAAGCTTGGTTGAAAAACGAAACGTTATGAAAAATTAACCATAAACAAACTGTGAATGCTTTCCAAATTCTATTCGACGAAACTATAATTATATGATCTATAAGTTGAAGTGTATTTTATTAAAATATGTCTATAGAAATGATCAAAACAAACGGTCTAAATGTCAAATTCCGAATTTTGAGAAAATCAACTCACCTAAATGGAAGCACGGGATTTTGGGCGAAAAAAAACTATCTTTGTAAATAAGGCCAGGATAAACGCGAGATTTATTTTGTTTATGCAAAAATTGAATAATGACCAAAGATAATTGCAAATGTCACTGACGTGACGTGAAACGACGTTGACGTTGACACTTGACATTGATATTGTGAAATTAATTGACAAAGTTATTGTAATTATGATTTTAGTTGTGAAATTTGTGTTAAAACTACAGTGAAACCAAAATGTTTTTGCAAAATTAGTGTTTTATGAAATTTTAAGAAAAAACGGTGTTACAGTATCCCCCCAACCACGATAGAATTCACGTAGGGAATTCGTCTGACGCCCCGTCAGCCTCAAAACCTCCTAACCAATCAAACAGAATTATCATAAATAGAATCAATTAGGTACTTAAAAACTATTCATTCGTGATAAACTCTGTACCCAATTACGCCTAACGTTATTTTTTTTTATAAGTTTATTTATTTGTATAAGATAAAAAATAAAGCTTTAAATATAAACGTGTGTAAATAAAGAATATTTAACATGCATGCACCTTAAATCTACGTAAATCCATTAATATGGTATGTTAAAGATTGTAATAAAAAAAACAACATTCACCAATAAGGTGACAAAATCTAGCGCGAAACTACTGCTGCTAGCACCTACATTGTTGTAAAAAAAATATTCACCAATAAGGTGGCAAAATCTAGCGAAACCACTTCTGCTAGCACCTATATGGCTGTGATAAATAGGCAAAAGGCATTATATCCTATGCCCATCAAATATAAGTAAGTAATAAAGAAAAACTGTAGTGTCAGGACTGACGCCGAGATGGCGTTGTTAAATAAGTATATCTTGACACTAACAGAGTATAGCAAGTAATGTCAACAACCACCGGTAGATGTCGTTATTACAGACATTTTGACTCTAATCGTCAAATAATAAGTAAAAAAAACAATAAAAAGGAAATAATAAAAAAAATGAGTTGCATGTGTCGTTGCCCCTGATCGTCGATATTGATTTTCCTACGTTTCCAGCTAGATGTAACTTCCTCCATTATAAGAATATAGCAAAGGCTTATTTCTAGAGTTGCAAACCGCTCCTGTGAGGAATTCAAAATTAATTTTTCATTCCTCATGCTCGGAAAGGAGCGTTTCCTTGATCTGAGTATTGGGAGGAAAACGCTAGTTCCCACCAGCGGGCGGGAAATTCTCATACTATTTACTTCCCTCCTTAGGGCGGAAAGTAAAATTTTAAAAATAGAACTGAATTAGGTTACGTACATACAATCTTTGGTACAATGATAATAATAGTAGATTGCTTTATAAGGGTGGAAAGGAATCAATCCCTACGAGGTTGTTAGATGCCCGAGCGCAGCGAGGGCGGCTATAGTCCGAGTAGGGTTTGATTCCTTTTACCCGTGTGTAGCACTCTACTTTTCATTTCGAATGCAAGGAAAATAAAAAATAGCTTTCCTTAGAAATTTTTGGCAAAAGATTTTCGAGTATTGTATTTGCTTCGTTCGTGACTGAATCTGGAGCCGAAATTTCAGAATCGCTTGAATTCATTGTTTTTCTTAAATACCTAAATCACACAATCAAGATTTCGGTACAGCGTAACAGATTCCCCTCCCGCCAAAATTATCTTTTTCACTGGTATTTTTAAATTTGGAACACATCGCGTTACATGTTACTGGCCATTCAGCCAAATACTTTTATTATCATTGTACCAAAGATTGTATGTACGTAACCTAATTCAGTTCTATTTTTAAAATTTTACTTTCCGCCCTAAGGAGGGAAGTAAATAGTATGAGAATTTCCCGCCCGCTGGTGGGAACTAGCGTTTTCCTCCCAATACTCAGATCAAGGAAACGCTCCTTTCCGAGCATGAGGAATGAAAAAGTATTTGGCTGAATGGCCAGTAACATGTAACGCGATGTGTTCCAAATTTAAAAATACCTGTGAAAAAGATAATTTTGGCGGGAGGGGAATCTGTTACGCTGTACCGAAATCCTGATTGTGTACTCAACTCAACTCAACTCAAAAATCTTTATTCAATATAGACCTTTACAGGCACTTATTGACGTCAAAATAAAAACATAAAAATCTTCAACCAAGAATCTAATTAACTAAATTATTTAATCTTTGTATGTACACACACCCCAACCATTATCAAGATGTGTGCAAATACAAGTAAAATTAAAAAAAAAAAAAAAAAAAAATTGACTCTACACCTGTTCGGAAATTGGGAGAGCCTTCTCAAGAAGAACAGGCAAGAAACTCGGAAGGTCTTGTATTTTTTTTGTCTCCTCTTTTAAAATGCCAACATTACAATATTATATTTCACATACATTTTTTTAAATAATATAGAAATGCCTGTCGGTGTGAGTGGAACAGTTACTCGAATGAAATTTATCCCACTATCACAAAGTGTTAACACCCTTTAAACGTCAATTATCACATTTTTTGTCAATCCCAAGCAGTTTTATCTGTCATATAATCAGACACTTTATAATATGCTTTTTTCATAAGTGCGCCCTTGATAGCGACTTTAAATTTATTCAAGTTAAGTGCTTTAATATTATTTGGGATTTTATTGTAAAAACGTACACAAAGGCCTTTGAAAGAATTATTAATTTTTTTAAGCCTAGTATTTGGTAACGCTAACATATTCTTTTGCCTAGTATTTACTGAATGAATATTTTAATTATATATATTATTGATATATTATTGATATAAGTGTGATTTAGGTATTTAAGAAAAACAATGAATTCAAGCGATTCTGAAATTTCGGCTCCAGATTCAGTCACGAACGCAGCAAATACAATACTCGAAAATCTTTTGCCAAAAATTTCTAAGGAAAGCTATTTTTTATTTTCCTTGCATTCGAAATGAAAAGTAGAGTGCTACACACGGGTAAAAGGAATCAAACCCTACTCGGACTATAGCCGCCCTCGCTGCGCTCGGGCATCTAACAACCTCGTAGGGATTGATTCCTTTCCACCCTTATAAAGCAATCTACTATTGTTGATTAGAGTAGAATACATATAAAAATAATGAACAAGACACGTTTATATTTGTGATCTTGTGCTAAATGCATCTATCTAACCACATAACAGTTATAATAAGTACATACTTGTTCTTTAATTCTGGTATCAGATACTATAGAAGTAATATCCATTTTATATAATGGTAGTAATAATATATTTATCTATTTCTTATCATGAACTAAGACACGTATAATATTTGTGTTTTAGATCTTAATGTACTTATGTAATGGTAATATTAATTTTGAAGATGTTAGGTATATGGAAACTTAAGTATCAAGGCAAATAAAAATCAAACGACAAAGACAGACACATGCAAAAACGCCGCCAGATGTTATATGGCGCGTTATCCTACACTCGGGTTCTACGAGACGCCAGGAAGAATGGCGGGGTGGGTATTCTGTGGCCGCCGCACCCGCGGTGCCTAAGTGTTAAATGCTTATAAAAACAGTTATTCTTCTAAGAGTGAATATATAAAGTAGGTAATGGAACCATGGAATTTAGTCACTCGAGGTGTCTAAATTTTTAAAATCTTTTATGTGCCACTTTCCTATGTATTTTCCGTTCTCGTCTTCGAGCTCATAGACGAGGCGAGAAAGCTTACGTATAATTTTACAACGTTCATATTTAGGGGCAAGTTTAGCAGTAAAATATTTATTAGCAGAACTCTGCTTGTACGTACGCTTCCACACAAAATCACCAACATTAAAAGAGATATCTCTGCGTTTGTTGTTATAGTATTTTATATTCCTTTCATGGGCCTTACGCAATGACTCTCGGACTTTGATGAAAATGTCACCGAGGTGGCCAATATTAGACGCATGAGTATCGCGTGGTACCACAACCAACTCTTGGAGATCTTCAAAATCACGGTAAATACTACCATCTGTGACAGATTCCCTACCGTGTACTAGCATGAAAGGAGTATAAGAAGTAGACTCATTTACTGAGGTGTTCATGGCAAATTGTATTTTATGTATGTTAATATCCCACGTTCTATGATCGTTCTCAACAAACGAGGAAACTGCAGTGATTATTGTGCGGTTATAACGTTCCACCGTATTAACTTGTGGACAATATACTGGACCCAAATGTACTTGCGGAATATTGTATTTTTCATAAGATTTTTCATATAATGCCTGAACCTCATGACTTATAAATTGCGAGCCATTATCAGACATCACAGTCTGTGGTATTCCGTGAGCCAGAAATACATGGTCTTCTAACCTTTGCGCTATAACTTTGCCCGTTGCACGCCGTATAGGAAATAATAAACAATATTTTGTAAAACAACACACAACTACTAGTAAAAATGTATTTTGCTGTCGAGACATCGGCAGTGGACCAACCAGATCAATGCTGATGCACTGGAATGGTCGACAGCAAACTTTGGGTTCCCCCATAAAGCCAGCTGGCGCTAGTGAGCTATGTTTATATGAGTTGCAAGTGGCACAATTTTTAATAAATTCCTCAGTATCTTTATGCATACCGGGCCAAAAATACCGTAATTTTAATCTTTTATATGTTTTTGCAACGCCTAAGTGCGCAGCAATTGGTTCAGAATGGTTACTTTTAGTAATATCCTCCCTAAGCTCCTTTGGTACAACCTCTTTCCACTGGTTCAACCTACAGTGGTTCAACTACAGTGAAACCAAAATGTTTTTGCAAAATTAGTGTTTTATGAAATTTTAAGAAAAAACGGTGTTACAGTATGTGAAGTCGACCAATCCGCACTAGGCCAGCGTGGTTGACTAAGGGGAAACTGTCCTTATGCGAATAATCCCTAGAGTCTACTTAGTGTAGACTCGAGCCCCTCGGTGGGGACATTATGAGATTATGATGTTATGATGATTTTATCGGCTGATTGGCAAGGAATGCTGCAGGCGTATCCCTCGTTTTAAACACTTTTGTTCAGATAGTAGTGCGAAAATTCAAAAATAAATTAGCAATAATGAACCTCCTAATGAAATCAATATTTTTATGTGATTCAATTCGCATTACACATATTCGCACGTTTGGAAAAATACAGGGTATAAGTGACGGTGTCCCTTTTCTTTTATTTTAACAGTGAGTTCAGACCATGATCCTAATTTGAAAATCACTGAAATTATCTCCAGGAAAATTCATAAATTTTCCGATTTTTTAAAATTTTTCTAAATTTTGTTATGTAATATAACTAAGTTAACGTTTACAAATCACATTCTGTCAAAAAACCATAAAAAATACACAAAAAATTTACTTTGGAATGTAAATCGTAGGTATAACATTTCCATCATACTGCGCGCGGAATCAGATGTTTGGGTCATCGAACGCCAACGCACCGGGTGTGAGCGGAAAAAAATTATGCCGGCGCGCCATACATTGCGTAACATGAATAAAAATATAAAATGAAAACTCTTTCTTATTCGCTCTAAAAGCTTTTCCGGGAAAAATAAACATCGGTAAACAAATATTAACATTGGTCTATACTCAAAGTTAAAAGAAAAGGGACACCGTCACATATATACTCGGTACATTAAAGTGCCATTGGTAAAAACAGGAAACCCGACCTCTAACCGGGCAATTTCTTTTCATTTCAACTTTAACCACACACGAAACACCCCGGTTAACTGACCTCAGGACTTGATTGGTGCAAACGATGACCGGCCGCTGCGAGTTCTCCAGGTTGTCCTTGAGCTGCAGCACGGCGTGCACCCACAGGAACTGGCCGCACCTCCTCTGCAGTCGGAGGAGGGCGATGCACGACCGCTCCTGCTCCGACTGGGTGACTGCCGATAAAACAAAGTATGTTTAAAACAACCTTTCAAATAGAGCTCGGTGGCGTGTCGGCTTCGTCATCGGTTTTACGATTGCCAAGGTGAAGCAACGTTTGCCATGGTCAGGAGGCAGATGGGTGGCCGATAATGTGTAACGTATCTATATTTTAACCGAAAAAATGTGTTCTGAACATAGCAATAGTACATACAAACATTTTATATGAGATCCCCTATGACTTGTTCACTTTTGATTCAAAATTGGACCATCTTTTAAACTCACAACACATGATGGCATTTGGTAATCTTTTTAATATAATATTATCAATGCTGAATTCTCTTTGACGCGGATTGAAAAGCAAGAAGCTGCCCAATAAAGACATTTGTCATAATCACTACGCGCGCACTTATACATATTGTTATTTTTAGGTTTCCGCACGATAAAAGGAAAAAACGGATCCCTTATAGGGCCACTTCGTTGTCCATCTATTCGTCTGTCTATACCTTTTTATCAGGAACGCGTAGAGATGTCAAACTGAAATTTATATCAAATACTCGGGCGGGTCTACGGTTTCTTTTAGCTGTGAACAAATCAAAATTGTCAATCAACGCAATTAAAAGATATTATTATGACTGTTTATGGCAAATATATTTTGGCATAGTTATTTTATGATTTCAGTGGCCGCAGGGGATCAAATCCCATAGAGTGTTTTCCGTTGACTATCATGAAATTTGGAAAGAAGAAACTTACAGCACATGTTAAAATCTATACTAATACTTTAATGAGGAAAGATTTGTATTTTTGTATGTTTGTATTGAATAGGCTCCGAAACGAGCGTCGGTGGCGCTGTGGACTCGGCACTTGCCTTCCAATCGGGAGGTCGGGGTTCGAGACCCGCCATGTACCAATGTGTTTTTCGTTTCGAATTTCATATGTACATTTATCTGACGCTCTTACGGTGAAGGAAAACATCGTGAGGCAACCTGCATACATCTGCGAAGAAATTCAATGGTGTATGTGAAGTCGACCAATCCGCACTGGGCCAGCGTGGTTGACTAAGGCCTAATCACCCTAACAGGGTAGGCTCGAACCCCTCGGTGGGGACGTATGTGAGCTGTGATGATGAGGCTCCGAAATTATAGGACCGATTTGAAAAATTATTTCACTAATAGAATGCTACAATATCACTGGGTAACATAGGCTATATTCAGGATGTATGCACATACAAGGTTAAATATGTTTCCTTTAAATTAGAATGTTTTGCTTTGTTTTGACGTCAATAAGTGCCTGTAAAGGCCTTAGTTAAATAAAGATTTTTGAATTTTTGAATTTTGAATTTTATAAAATATTTTCCTACGAGAAAATATGGAATTTCCCCGGGAAAAACGAAGATAACGCGGGCGAAGCTGCGAACGAAAAGCTAGTAATAAATAAAAAGAGTAATGCAGTTAGGAACTGATAGATAAGTTTGTACGGAGTACTACGGAGCCGTAGGTTTGCGAGCCAAAATCGCACTTGGGCGGTTTTTTTTTTCATTGACCGTCAGTATGACAAATAATATGGATGCGTCTAGTATGATAGGTACTGCTCTTTAGAAGGACACAATATTGACCTTCACTCAAGTTTTTGCAATCCATTTCGGAGACTGAGTTATTGTAAGTGATCGTTACATTCTATTGAATTTTTTTATTTCACAGTGCAGGGTAAAAAATTAATGGTTACAATCGGTACGAAGACAACCTATAATTTGATATGATACCAATTTAAAACTGTGTGTACCAGGGGGCCTTACCATGAGCGCTTCGTGCAAGGTTAAAACAATATTGTAACGGAGACGCTGTTTCTGTTATTGCACCCTCGAAAATAAAAGTACCCAACCCTCCTTTTGGACTTTGTCGCAGTTGGGTCAAATGAACTTTAAATAGTGAAGTTCTTTAAGCGATTTTCCGTATTGCCGATCAATCTCTAGATTCGAGATATCTTCCATATTCTAGAGTCTAGAATATGGAAGATATTTTAGTGCATAGGAGTTTAGTTCGATGGAATGATTAATCAACATGACTGACTAGAGCAAGACCAGACGCAGGAGAGAAACTTATAATTTTCTCTCATCAAGTCACCCATCAAGTTATTGACCATAGTGAGCGTTGCTTGACTTTAGTAATCGTAAAGCCGAGCGAATACTTATCCCTCTGCGCCACCTGAGTCCACATGTTTAAATTTTAACAATAAGAGGACAGACATGTATCCAACGGAGAACAAGTTGGGAAATCTTGTTTCGTTTGATGGCAAGTTGTTCTATGAATGACCGAAGTCGAGCCGTATATGGCACTCGATTTTCAATAGCTGTTTATGTTTGCTGATTAGTTTAACGATAAGCTTTAGTAGGTGTGATTTTAATTATCGATGTTTGATGATGTAATTTATCGATTATCGGTATCGAGAGATAATCGCACTTGCGGTTAGCGCATTTTCAACTCAGCCCGTACGAAGATAGCGTGCAGTGCAGCTTATTTAGCGCAATCAATAGTTTTCTATTATTCTGGCAAGTGTGAATTTTTCAATTTTAGTCCCAATCACTTACAGATTTTTCGATAATTTCGTGTGTAATCGAAATTATGTAAGTGTATGATGGTAAGTATCAGTACACTTTAGTAATCGAAGGTTTATGTTGTATCAAAAAATATGCTTAGTTGTGCCAGGGCTACATAAAACGACATAGATACGCTTTGTGAATATAACTAAAATTTTGTAAGATGAAAACTATTTTATTAAATATTTTCCAATAACCCTTAGAAAACACTTGAAATTCAATTGACAATAAATTTCCAGACTTTAATAATAAACATTAGGTACTTATATTTATATATAGATCCGAAGTACACACGTTTAAACTGTACAAACACACATTTATAAACGTAAGAACTTTCTTAAGGAATAAGAGCATCACAAGAAATGCAAAATATTGAATTCACTTCCAAAAATAGGTATTGGTTTGAAATTTTGAAGAAAAGGCAATTGATAGTGCGGTCTATAACTATTACCATACGTGTTTATTAATTACTCATCATCATCATGAGATCTGTAGAAGAACTAGATTTACCGACATAGCCCAAAGAATTGCAAACTTGAAGTGGCAGTGGGCAGGACACATTCGCTCGTAGGACTGACGGCCGTTGGGGCGGAAAGGTCATCGAGTGGCGGCCATAAAAAGTACTCTGTGGTGGCGGCGGCGTACCGGGAGACGCAGTGTTGGTAAGCCCCTCACAAGGTGGACCGACGATCTGGTGAAGGACGCGGGAAGCCGCTGGATGCGGGAGGCGCAGGACCGATCGGTATGGAGATCCTTGGAGAGGCCTATGCCCAACAGTGGGCGTCTCTTGGCATATGATGAATAATTACTGGTGCTTATAAACAAATTTGATAGCTACTTTGCATGATAGATATCACGAAAATACATGACCTTAGTGAGTTGGTGGTGCATTTTTTCCGCGAAATAGTGTAAAGTGTTGCCAGTTAAGAGGATTTAGTTTTCTTCTGGAATGCTGTTGTTGTGGGTGCTATCAGGACAATATCCGCTCCTAATGGTCCTACCCGTCACTAAAAGCCATGAGGGCTTTTCAGTGATTGCAGTCAATTATCATTCACAAAAAATCTGGACTACGAACACTCAGACACTCAGATTCAACACTAATAAGCCCGCGACAAAATATAGTCACAAACTGTCCAGTTAACAATTTACTACGCATCGAGTAAGCGGATCTCGCCGCTTGCGCATAATAAACAGCGTTTAATACCGCAAATAAATTAGGAAAGCAAATGAGCGCTTAGCCTTAGCCGCGGCTTACGGCCCGCTGCGTACACGCATTAAGCTGCGCGAGTTACGGCTGTGTCGAATTTGAGGAGTGCTCGAGTAATACGGCGTATCTATTAGCTGTGTTCATTGAAAAGCTACTATTGATTCAGGGGAGTTTCGAGGTTAAATGAAATGTTAATGGTCCATTATTGCCTGATTAGGAGCAGTGGCAAAAAACAGTTTAATGGAATGTTTGAGGATGCTTTTCAGATTTACTATCACTGATAAGTAAATCTGAAAAGCATCCTCAAAGCATCCTCACTGATAAGTTATCAGTGAGGCTGAGCTCAGAATTTTTAACGCTTGGGATGTAAGACCCTTTACATACCAAGGCTTTTTGATCTGTTGGCCGTCTAGCTACAGCATTGCAGTCGTGAAGTTAACGCGATACAGACCGGATCGACTCCAGCGCTAATCTCCTGTTGACATGACCTCCTTCTTTTGACATCCTTTAATTAGGCAGGGATTGTACGCAGTACTGGCGTCGGCTATCCTGTTAAACTTAACGCCCGAAACCTCTTCGCTCTGTTTAGAATCGGGACGCCAGAATTCACCAGCGATTCTCTGGATCAGGCCCAGCGGTTTTCTCCATGCGGACTTTAAGCCAACCAAAACTCTCACAACTTGACCAATGTAATATTCCACTTTATCGTATTACTGAACTTAAAAAGGAAAAACAACTATACCTACTTTTGAAAATGGTTGTCCAATGGCAAGGAGAGCAAGGTGTGATATTGCTTTTAGGAATTTTGCTACGCGTTTTAAACGTATTTTGCGTTTTAAACGTCGCTATCACGAGAGATCCTGATTACCATTGAAAATCGTAAAAGAAAAATACTAAAAATATCTGCCTCCTTAACACGGCCGCTTAAAACAGTATAAAACAAAACTGAACCGTTGCTTGTGTGTGACCAACCAGAACACTATTATTGGCGTATCTAGATTGGGGGGGGGGGGGGGGCATGATTTCGGTTCGGTAGTGAATATGGATCTTTAAAGCGCAGTGAGTGCGAGACGCACAATAAAGGTCTATCCGCACACCTCAGTGCCGACACGTGACGATCAGTGCCGTGCCGATCAGTACCGTGACGTGCTATACGCACACATCAGTGGCATTCAGTGCCGACGCGCGTTTTGACCTTAGCAAATGCAGTTGCACAAGCATGTTTGAGTTTGTTATTTCAAAAATGCCTCGATTTGCAATAGCCCAGTTAGCAGCAATTGTTATGTTATGAAAAAAAGATGATAACATAAGTCATAAGAGGCAATTGTAAAGTTGGTGTCCATGAATGTTTTATGTGCAAGGTCTACCTTGTACTAAACCTTGCGTAAAACACATGTAAAACAGCATGTGATCAAACCAATTCTATAAATTTTTTGTCATCAATCTTAAAATGCTTGAAATCGTCCGTGCCGTCAGTGAAAATATTCTCTCCGAGAAATTCACGTCGGATCACGGCGAGCGTCGGCGCAGCACTGAAGATCACTGAACGTCACTGACACTGACGAGTACGGATGGCGTCGTACAAAATGTATGCTACAATATCATTTTTCACTGACACTGATGGATACGTCACTGATCGTCACGTGTCGGCACTGATGTGTGCGGATAGACCTTCAGATCATTGTATAGCTTCTGATAACACATGACGATCCTATAAACATAATAATAGAAGGAACAATACAAATAAAAACGAAGAAAGTAAGAGAGTAAGACTACAAAGAACTTTCGTACAACAAGCAAAGAAAATGAGAGGAAGTGAAGAGATAGGGAAAACTAAGGGAAGAATGGTGGCGATCGCTTCGTGGACAAACACGCAAATGGCCCACCTGATGGTAAGTGGCTACAGTCACCTATATCATATGTCATTCCTCTAAGATTCGTAAATATGACACCCCTACAGGATTAAATACGTTGCCAACTTGTACTTGTAACATAGCGTTAAAGGTCACAGTATCCAGTAATTTCACTGCCATATTGTATCCTTCAATCCAGAATACAACAATGCCAGAGGTATCCATGCAGACGAGTTTGGTACAGAGTCTTCCTCTGGTGGCTCTTAGAAATAAGGTCATCGGAGTAAGTGGAATAGCCTTGATACTGTCAATAGAATAGCTAATGACTGGCCCTTCGATAAGTCTCGTAGTTGTCAGCGAGTCAACTCAAAGAGCTAGGATAATTTACAAAGAATGGCTCTAAATGCTAATAATGTTTGTTGTGACAGTCAAGCTTACTTTGCCTATTAAATTATCCCTGCAAAAGGATTGACTCTCAACTACTTTATTGCTTTATCATTGATTAGATGTTGTCTAGTAAGTAATTGAAGTAACGAGTAGGAGCCCTATTGAATAAATGTTTTGAAATAGTTTGATGCTATGTACTCTGCGTGGTTTTAACAGGTTAGGTCTCGATCAATCACTAGGTTAGGTGAGGAATTTTGAATAAAAAGTGTCATTAGCACATGTGACATCTATTGTTACCACGGGCACAACTTTTTTTCTAGGCTTCCCGTCAAAAGCATATCCTTTTAACGTGTCGTAGTAAGTAGGTTTTCTAATCATCATCATCATCATCATATTAGCCAAGAGACGCCCACTGTTGGACATAGGCCTCCCCAAGGACCATACCGATCTGTCCTGCGCCTCCCGCATCCAGCGGTTTTCCGCGACCTTCACCAGATCGTTGATCCACCTTGTGGGGGGCCTACCAACACTGCGTCTCGTAGACCTTTCCGCCCCAACGGCCGTCAGTCCTACGAGCGATGCGTCCTGCCCACTGCCACTTAAGGTTTGCAATTCTTTGGACTATGTCGGTAACTCTAGCAAAGTTCTTCTACGGATGTCATAATTTCTGATGTGATCACGTAGCGAAACCCCGAACGTAGCCCTCTCCGTTGCCCATTGAGTGACTTTGAGCCTTCTTATGAGACCCATTGTAAGCGGCCACGTCTCAGTTTCGTATGTCATTACTGCAACTCGCACGAATTGAAGACTTTCGTCTTGAGACTTGGTTTTCTAATATTATGCGGTAATTCCAGTACCTACCTACTTACATTTATGTTGATATTTTTTTTATTTTTAATAATCATTAAGTACTTATAAAATTTTTTAATAATGCTTGTTTATGATATACAAAATTTAACGTTTAGCGACAAAAAGGCAAAAAATTAGACCCTACGAGTTTAAAATTCTTCTAGAAAAAGGATTTAATAATTATAATAATAATTTAATTTTCGAACATGTGTAGTGAGTAATCACCTTTATTATCCACTTGTACTTGCATCGGCCTTACTTGTTTCTTGTAAATAAGACAAACAACTAGACATGAACATTATTATAGTTACAAATTGAAGTTACAGTTACAAATAATAAAGGTGCAGTATAACTACATTCTGCATCTTAAATTGTCATTTGCAAATACGCTAGCGAGTAATGGGGTTTAATGTGGAACGATTGCTTGACCAATTTATATCTAGATCCAATTAAGACTATTTGTTTAGCAATAGAGGACTCTTTAGCAGTGACGAAAATGTCAAATTGATTAATTGCTTTTCTTTAAATATCATGTCGATCTTATTTATCACGTGTTTATTACTTGTTTACTAATCATATTTTACAACACAAGATTTTATTTAACCGACTTTAAAAAAGGAGGTTCTCAATTCGATGCGAATGTTTTTTTTTTGTGTGTATGTTACTCGATTACGTCGTCAGTTGAGAACCGATTTTAAAAATTCTTTTTGTATTCGATAGAGTATACTCCTGGGGTGGTCCCAAGGTCACCAAAGTCAGGATCTGATGATGGGATCCCATAAAATCGAGGGAAACCCTAAAGGATTAAGAGGAACGGATGAAGAGGGTGAGCTGGTATTAAATTCACTAAAAAGATTTCATTCATTAGAAAGATAAAATAAAAATTTTTTTTACAAAAAATAAAAACCGACTTTAAAAACGCAAGTTAAAAATAATTTAAGAATAGGTATAGACAACATCACACTTCTATATCGTTCGGCACCGAATTCAATATAGAAGTGTAATGTTGTCTGTACCTATTCTTATACTTATTATTTTTAACTTTTCTGTGTTTTTGAAGTCAGTTTTAATGTTTTGTTAAATATTTTTTTAGCGAATTAAGGTCCGATTAACACTGAACAGACTATTCTAAACGACAGGATAACATTAGATCATTTCTCTGCAAGTGTGGCTTTAAGTATAATAATACTACAATACCTACCTAGAGAGTGGTAACTTAGTGAATACCTACGAACACTAAAGTGGGTTTGATTTGTGAGCGGTTGCTGTGCTCTGCCTACGCGCCACTTAAATGAATGAATGATAATGAATGACCCGAATATAAATAAGGATAATTAATCCGCGTGCGAACTACTCGGTTTGAAATCCTCACACAAACATACAAGGGAACGGATAACAAATGTTATCTAGGAATTGATTTTCCCCAGTCTTCAGATAAAGAGAGTGCCTCTTCATTTGTTAAGTCATCAAGTATTCATTTCATCATTCAATAAGGTAATTAGGCAATAAATCTTAGAACGTGTTTGGATGAACCCTTCCAATTAATTTATTGGCTGTTCACCGTAAGAGAACGTGACAAATAAATAAAGCAATCAGACAATAGCAAGTTATTCAACCTCATCACACGCAATCTCCTTGTCACCTGACGCTCGACCCGCGAATGCATCTTCACGCTTTGCCGAGATGCATTCGAAAGTGTTCTAATTTTGAATTTACTCATGCTACTAACTTCCTGTCTAGTGGAGTCACGAGTCCGCATTAGAAATTTCAAATTTAGGATTTCACTCTGGGTTGTATTAAGTTAAGGACAAAGAGACAATCACAGAGTAAGCAAAGTCTGAAAGCTAATATGAAATCTTAATTGAAAAAATTCACTAGCATTACATGAAAGACTGTGGAATGTAGTGACCATACTAAGGGCAATGAATCTGTTTGAAAAAAAAAGAAATTATATTATGTAGAATTTCAAATAAATATTTAGTAAAATTTACCAGGTAAGAAACTATTTACGTAATGTAAATTTAAGTTTGAAATATAATGTGTTGTATTATTAATATAATAGGTTATAGTGGTAGGTGAGCAATCTATTAAAGCCCCTTTGATTATGGACATGTATTGTATATAATCAAAGTATAGCCCCTCTGCGTCAATATAAGCCTGCGTCGTAGCAAGCTTTATAGGATTAGGAACGAGTTGTCTTATTACCTTAAAACAGAGGAGCTAGCTACATAAGTTATTAACGTCTAACGCCATTAATAGTACCGCTATGCTGTTGCAGCATATTTTAGGCGATGATAAAATTATTAAGTTAATTATCGCGTTACCACTCATGTGGAGCAGTATAGATAGATACTTTGTGGTACTACGTACGATATAGGTATATAAATTAACGCCGTAGTTATTTTATATTTCCATAGAGTAAAGAATCTATGGCTTGACAGTTAGTCGAGTTCTCGATTCCCGATGTTGATCTCTCACGTAGCGAGTTAAAGCGTTCACACACGATCGTCACGCGCGTGCGCACGTCAGCGTGCAACTTTCCCCGTTGCCGCGTTAAAAGCTATTGTGGTAGGTTATCGATGATCATAAGTGTTTATGTGCTAATCTAAAGTGGTTAAGGTCTGATTTAGCACTCCGATATTTTGCGATGTCTAGTAGGTAGACGAGGTAGGTACGTTACATTATGACGTCATCCAGATTTGGATTAAATAAAGCATGTTACGATTTTCCTGACCTTGATGCTTGTCAGCATGAGAATACGGATATTGAGCAATATCAGATAACATTAGATACTTAATAAAAAACAACACCTAAAGGGACTATCTAAGCCATTACCCAAGTTTACAATAGTTCGCATTATATTGCTGCCTTTGCTCTCCTAAGGTATTAAATTACAATTGTATTTATACATTTGTAATTATTGAGTTAAAAAGCTGTAGAGTTTGCAATAAATCATAAATAAATAAATTGCTCTTCTAGCATCGGACGGATATTTCAAACACCAATAATAATTATGGACTTAGATGAGCAGAGTAGACAAGATAGCCGACATTCGTTTCATTTATAAAAAAATAATATTTGGACTTTGTTATGTGTAATGCCCTTAAAGTGAAGGTTTATACTGAAGGAAAAATTTTGAATTGTTGGTTACTACAAAATTCTTGACAGCCCTGTGAACATCGTCGTCGGGTATCATAGTTAGTAGTTACATTAATAAACTAACCATATGTATACTTACTTAATCGATGTTTGTTCTGCGCTTCTTTACAGCTGTCAGGGTGGAGGAGGTGGTACCAACTCACGCCGTGTAAGGAGCTCCTCTCCCAGCCGAGGTGCCACTCGCTACTGGACAAACAGATGATCGGAGTTAGTCTCAAGGAAAGTCTACGCCAACTGTTATGTCAGTCTATACGACTGGCATAAGCAAGGGAATATTTGATGTTTCTTAAGGGGCAATAAGCGTATCCAAATGACAATCTGAATAAGTTTTGGCACGCAAGAGACGCAGGCTTGCAAGAGAAACCTTGCACCTCGAGGGAACAGCTTAAGAGGCTCTGGCACATCCCACCAACTCGCAACTTCCCAGCTTCCAAATTGTAGGTCTTGTCATCTGAATACTAGTTTAATTTTACAAGGTCGATTGACCCAAGGCTTAAACGGATGCATATTTTAAATCGTCATCATATACATTTTTGTTGGTTTCAAATCATAGATAGTGACGAAAAGGCCTGCGAAGATTTTTTTTTAAAAAAAAAACGTCGCCCCACACTAGGATTTTCTCCTGTGTCGTGGGTGCAGTTACAAACATAGAATATCACATGCACATACGCCCAGACCGGAACAAATTTCTGTAGGCCATAGAAAACATTTGTCCCGTACGGGAATCGAACCCGCGATCCGTTGCGCAGTAGGTGATCACTCGACCTCTGCGCTAAACGTGTCGTCATACTTTCATTCGCCTAGGCCCTGCCCCTAGGCCAATCGGCCATAGACTAGTGCCTACAATGGTCGGATATACGCAAAATTGTTAAAACTGCTGTTGTTAAGAGAGAGGCTTATGTAAGATGATTCCCGGGCGTACTCTGTCTACCTACAGAGTACGTCCAGGAATCATCTTCGCCCCCGGCATCGAAATAATAAGTTATAAAAAAATCGTCATCATGCAATAAAATCATCATGATTTGCTACCAAAACAAGTCTAAAATAAAATAATAATATCAAAACAAGACTAAAATAAAATTCGGAAAGAACTTACAACAAATAAAACTGTGAATGAGCTCGGAAATTGTGAATGACATAACTCATTACGCGTAGTCATTAATGTGCGCATGCGCACACTTAGCACCTGGCCGACTCGTATGAATAGGAAATAAGAGCCAAAGTGCCAATAATTGCATAGGTATTTCTGACACTCATTGCGCGCAATTCTACGGTGATTGATTGTTCAGATGACCCTACGAGATTTGTTTGCCATGTCAAGTTCAATTTGATAACATTAATCATTTTTTTAATTGTCTGTCTCGGAACAGTCGGTAGAAGGTCGCGCTTTTATCCCAATATTGTGAATGTCCTTGTGATTAATATCATAGTCGATATAAATAAATATATCGATTGCTATTATTGAGGAATACATTGTAGTCAAAGCATAAGACGATTGTTTAATTTATGCGTAATTCGTTGCATAACATTGTTACGTAATAAGTACAATTAGGTAGGTACCTAACATTTAAACTTCGATCAAAACCGAGTTACTAATATCTCCGATTTGGAAAAACGTCGCTATACTCGTATTACGTTTATACCACAGTGAAACCAAGCGTCAATAGCTTATGATGTGTAAGGCTGGACTATGTCTATTGTTTTATAATTGGATCACAATGACTTATCAATTTGAGGCCGCATAAGAACCCTGGTTTCGTGGGTATTTCCATATTTCCTGAACAGGCAGATAAGATTGTATGACATAACTCATAATACTCATAAGTTAGTAAGACGATATTTTACTATTTATTGATTTATTTTGTCAGATAAACATAATTTCATGATAGGTCAAATCAATCGTTGTTTTGCAAAAGCTTCATTCAGATCTATAGATATTAAGCGTGGCAGACAAAAAATATAATTTTTCCTACAATATAATTCTTTCTATAGGTTATACAGGCAAGTGTATCCACAGGCCGGCGCCGGTCAGTGTCTGTACGTAAAATTCACGTAGGCAGTGTGAATGGGCTGAACAGATACTGGCCGGCGCCCGGCCAGCATGCTAACTAGAAGGGTTATTTTTAACCCTTCTAGTTAGCATGCTGGCTTGCTGGCTTCGTTGAAGTTCTAACACCGCGTATGTCAAAAATAGCAACTTTTACGAACAGTGAAAAAACTGCACAATTATACATAAATATGTTATAATGACATTCCATTACTTGCATACAAATGTCTTTAGATCCATTAAGAAAAAATAAAACCGTTAAAATGTTAGTACGCGAAATTTTCGGAAAACGTCGTGGTCTTTTTCCGACAAAAATGACTTACGTGGTGTTAGAACTTCAATGACGAAATGCTATCACCGACACGGACAGACAGATATTGTATTGATGAGAAAATATTCGTGCAGTGTCTGTGGACACGCTTCGTGCTGATAGATCCCGAGACAAATAACCACAATAGACCAAGTTATTAGACGTTGTCGTGTTAACGGTAAGTTCTCTTGCACCTTTTTTTTCTAAGAATAAATTTTTTATCTAATGCTACGAGCAATAGATAAACGACTGAGTACGATCGTTTTGAATTTTGACAGTCAAAGTGAATCCATTACTATTTTATATCAGATAGCAGACACAGAGCCTTGTATTGACGCAGCAATGACTAATAATTTCAAGCAGAACGAGATAGATTTTTTCTTAGACAAAAACCCCTATTTCACCATCAGAGAAAACTATTGTCAGTGGGTGTCTTCCACGCTACGTAATGGCAACGCTACATCCTAACACTAATAAATACGAATGAAGCTTTGATACCAAGCTGATTAACACCACAAACTATTTGGATAGTAGCTCATCCTTACGAGTTTCTTCGTTGTAAATTCTGGAGCTGTTAAATTAAGCACCTTTTTATACGAGTACAACTAAGTTGGCAAACATAGTGCTGACCTGATGGTAAGTGGTGACAGTCACCTTTAGTACATACATATGGTTCTTGTGAGATTAGCAGTAAATCTGCAACCCTCACAAAAACCACAGTGTAGGTACTTTGACAACTTACAGCAACGCAAGCACTGATGCTTTGCGGCAGAAAAAGGTAAGACGGAGGAACCCAAGCAGACGACCGTGGTACAGAGTCTCCCTCCGGTAAACCACCTGTTTTATTGTTAGTGTCTTAAACAGACATAGACAACAACTATCAAAATACAACAAACAGACATTGACAAACGCATTGTGCGACCATTAAGTGTTTTGTGGGCACATGACAATAGGGCCAAGGTCGATTTTTGCAACTTGTAGCTTTTATCAACTTGACATATTTGTATAAGCGTAAATACACTATTCACTTTAGCCTTTTGTAGGTATACTTTGCACTGATTGTATAAACAGTTACGCAACAAAGCTTAATTGGGCATATCAGTAATCAATGTTTATTTTTAGTACTTAATGAACTTCTGATTAAATTTGATTCTTTTGTAGGATTGTAGGTACATAAGGAAAGGTATTATCAGTTGGAAACGAAATGAGGAAGATTTTCATACAGGTTTCTTTATCATCATCATCATTACTTGAAGTCATATACGACGTATATTATACGTGTATACATCCCACTGTTGGGCACGGGCCCCTCATTAGACGAGGAATAATTACCCAAGTAACATTTTATTCAGGTCTCGGTTGTAGAAATTGCCTTAAGGTTATTATCCTAAAACTAATTGACTATTATTACAACCTTGAAACCGTTGACAAGAATTTAAATTAACGTTATTATCACTTAGGTTTTAAGAGCATAGTCCTATGATCTTATAGTTGTAGAAAAGCTAGCATTATACCATAGACAAAATCCTTGATTATATCTAAAGGTAAATTTTTTGATATAAGTATAAATTTATAGCATGTTAAAATCGCCTTTAAGTAACTTCTAAAACCGACGTGAAACCTTTAAGCTATTTTAGAGTTGTCGAGGCAAACAAATTAGGATAACGTGGTGCAAACCCAAACCAATATAATGTATAAGTTTTAGGCATGATTTAAGTCCTACAAGAATGTTTTAAAGCTTTATAAAATTTCAGTTGTCTCCACGAGTTTTAGGCAGCTGCAAAAATAGCCTAGTAGTTTTAACTAGCTCTGTTGGATTATCTTAAGGTCACATTAAAAGTTTTTAGCTGTTACAGTTCTGAAAAGGTTAATTCAAATTCTTTCTAGTAATTTTCTAACGACAGCCATATTTTTTACTATTTTTACTGAAATAAAAAAAATATCGGAACAAAAAGCAATATTTTGATAGTAAATAACGTGTGCTTTATGTGAATAGACGTTTTATTTCTAGTGCGAATTACCACCAACCATCATACTTTATAATTTTCATTTTATTATAATATCTTTAGAATTTGAACTTACGAAGGGCTTACGAAGGCCTCGTTTACAGCGCTGTTATCCTGAATTTTTACAAAAAAGTGCCAGTCGCAGTAATTTTTATGTCTTCCTGGCTTCAGCAAGCTATTTATTATTTTTATGAACACAACACTTACCTTAGCTCACCATTTTAAAACAGAGAATCGCCATTATAAATAAAGTACTTGGAATCCACTTGTTTCTGTGTAAAAAAACTTAAATAGAAATATTTTAAAACCTGCGAGTCTCGGAAAAGAATTTATTCGTGTCTATAAAAAGGTTTTGAGTTGTTATAAAAATACATCCAAGACTAATTTAGATGGTTTTATTAACGTTAAATAAAGGCATTGTGATTTAAACTATAGGATTTTGCTGTAGCTCTCAGAAAGGTTCTAAAACATGGCCCCTTTTTCACTCAAGAGGTTATTATAAGGTTAATATAACATTATTGAGTCTATTAAGACTTAGTAGCAGATGTTCATATATAGGTTCTAGAACCTTTTCAAAAAACTTTCTAGAACCTAAAATGTTACTTGGGAGTCAGTGGAGGAGTTGTTTTATTCGTTAGTATTAAAATTAAAGCCAAATGAAACAAAAGCGTTAATCAAGAAAACATCTCTACAAATAAAGAGGTTACATGACATTAAAGTTGCGCTTGCTAAAATAATCGCTCTGTGTGACCACTTAGCATGTGACTTCACGCGACTCGGGTTTGGTATTAAGTTATTTGAGCGCTAAAAAGTAGCAGTGTTTTGATTATTTCTACAGATAATTGTTATTTCTCGTGATATGTGAAATTTGAAAAAATTGAGACTAAAAAGCAAGCATAATTTGTAGTGCGCTGTAAGAACGCGACACTAGAATTTAATTTTTTAAAAGACTTTCCGTCAATTTCGAATTCACTAACCTTGTTACAATCCTAAGTAGTATGCTGTCACTTCTTGTCTTTGATGAAAAGTATGTGACAGCATGCCACTTAAGATAGTCCTAAGCTAAGACAAGGTAAGTGAAATTGGTCATTTAATAGGCTAGATTAATGAAAAAGAAATTGTTGCTTTATAGAAGCTCATTCATTTATAATAAACAGAAAGAAAAAAACGGTTTTACGAATAACTAAAAAAACAACCAAGATAATTATAAGGTATTAAAGATTTTTCTTCATCTCCTAGCAAAACGGCAATTTACATGGAGTTTATATGGCTGTACTCAACAATGACGTCACGGTTGATGTCGGATCTCTCTGTCTAATCGCTTCCAAATTAACAGCTTAAAATTCTTGTATCTAATGTATTTCTAAGCCGATTTTAATTCTAATTTCACATGATTTCATCATTTTCTACGGTATTTTAATATTTTATGACGAGCTGTGAAAACTAGAATTCAGTCATCATCTCTATTCTCAGAAAATGACAACTCTGCAATATTTTTGTCATGGCAACAATAAGGTGTAATGGCAATAAGGTAGATGAGATGAAGAAAAATTGATTTAACTGGAATATCTGTTTATTAATATGTAGGTCATAAATTATATCCTCTTCAACACATAACTGTTGTTGTGTTAGGACAATTAGAGATAAGACAGCCAGTTCTCAGTCTTTGGGAAGTCCAGCTGAAGTTAGCTTCCATCTTCGACCTTATCATCATCTACCATCAGGTGAGATGAAGGACCTGTCTGTTGTGTGTAAAAATAAAACCGATTTAATGTTAACCAATAACTCAAATGTATAACACCTTTAAGCACCCTTGACATATGAAAGGTTCATTGATTTCAGAAGATAGGTGTAGGTACAAACGGAACTGCCTTCAAAGCTGTGTCTAACTCGCCTATCAAATGACCTTTGCCGTGGATTCGATTACCGGTCGGATCGAGACTATTATTGAGAAATTACTCCAAGGAATGTGTTTGACTTTTCGGTAAGGTCAAGGAGGCTGACTGGATTTGTGGAATATACACAATTTGAGACTGCTGACGTAGGGTCAACATTTTTTACGAAAGAAAAAATAAATAAAGGAGACGAATAAACGTAAAGGGTAAGGCGGGCAGTAAAATTAGAGAAAGAAAGAAAGAAAATGGTTTATTGAACATGTTATACATAAGTACATAAAATAAAAATTACTGGGTGGGTTGGGTACTGTGACTTGCAATCGTATCATACCTACAGGAATCACGTGTACTATGTAGATATAGTAATGTTAAAATTTTGGATTTTTGAGCATAATGAAAATGTTGTTCATGTAGATAGAAGAATCATTTTTATTGAAAAAGTCGTCTACGGAAAAAGACAAAACGAAAAAGACGTTTTTTAATGAAAATCAAAGTTCTTTTATTTTGTTCCTTCAATGCTTATGCTTGAACATAATAAAATTTTTGCTTTTTTGTATAAAATATTAGTTACTTTTTTTATAACAAATTATATCAGTTTTTATCGTAACTACCATCTTAGTTGTACTAATTAAAACCAAATAATAAATATTGGCCAATCAGGGCAATGGAACAGATAATAATGACACTCAAATCAAAGCTTTGAAAATACAATAAATAAAGGAAATTTCATTATTCGCTAGTCCTTTCGTATTTATTCCAGCGTTTTCTTAATGCTACGGCCGCACTTGCGCCTATCGTCCCGAAGCTTCGTGCTATAACGCGATACACGCAGAATCATGTAACTAGTCATAATCGACTTTCGTCGAGAATATTAGGGCTGCGTGTGTGTTATATCGCACGTGTGGAGATATTATACTTAGCGCGCTAACATAGTTATAGCGCTGCGTGGTCGGTCAGACTAGCGTTGTTCATTCATTTCGGCGGTTGCTTTCGATTTGTTAAAACGTATGCGACGCAATAATTTTATAATTTATAGGTACATCATTATGAAGTTGAGTTCATCATCTTATAGGATTCAAAAATATGTTTCTTATTAGATTTTGATAAATGCTTTGTAATTCAGTCAGTACACATGAAAAAGTGACAAAGTCATTGCCCATAATTCAACGTCTGGAGTCTGAAAATGATTTCGGCCATCTTGGATTATTGCAAGATACTTCATGCAAAATAACGAAGCCGCTAATGTGACTACAGCATATACGCGATAACTTTTTAGCGTGCAAAACGTACGAAGCATCGGCACGCATTGCTTCGGGACCATAGGAGCAGGTGCGGCCAAAGCATAAGAATGAGACTAGATTTACATTCACGGATTTTATTTTTGGGTTGTATAAACTTTATTTTAGGTAAATCGGTTATGTTACTGACTCGTTTCTTTTAAGTGGGTCCCTGATTTAGTAGATCCATCATCTTTGAGTTAAGGTACGTTCCATATAAGAATCACCTCTTTTTGGGGCTAGCATCTGATATTAACCGCGTTTTGTGTTTCTTTTGAGAAATGAAACGGTAGGAACTGCTGTTTCGAACTGAAGACACCTCACCTACTTAGTACACTAACATAAAATTAGAAATTTCTTCTATTTTTTTCGGTTCTGATTAATTAAAAATGTTTTCAAATGTCAAATTTGAAAACTGTCAAAAAGTTGTATTAGATGACGTCTAATAATCTGAGTTTTTAATGCTTACTTTTCGTGGCATAAACGTTTAAATGGAACATACAAAACTAGTAGGAAAAGTTAATCCCGATAGCTTATGAAACGCGTTGATGCTAAAATTATTGCAAATTCGTGCTTATCTGGAAAGAGTCCCTATAGAGAGGTGTGATCTTCTTATATTATCACTAGCTAGGTATTGCCCGCGACTTCGTCTGCTTGGTTTTCAGTTTGGGTGTATCATGCACTCCGTCGGGAAATCATTAAAATTCGGGATAAATAGGTCCAGCGGTGTAGGCGTTAAAAGCTTTACAAACAGACAGACAGACAGAGTTACTTTCACATTTATTGTATTTGCAGGCATTCCGTCACATGAACAGAATGATACAGCAATAAATACATGGTTGCCTTGTTGTCACCGTCACCGCGGACGTAACTTGTTAACCCGTTTGAAATACAATCGCCGAAATGATAAGCGAAACAGTAGTCGGTACATCAGTCATTGTATGCAAAGGCCCGGCTTCTGTTCGGCTGAAAGATAACCTCGAAGTGTGAAGGAGTATGTTCGTTCATTTTTTGTTTAGCGCAAGATTTATTGGTCTGTGTGTACATATAATTTTCACAGCTCGAGCGCATTTTCGATTGACGCAAAAGTGAATTCTACTAAATATCTACTATATAATCAAACGTTTATGTTTCGAATTCAATACGGTTAAACCAAACTTTTACTAGGATATCCGCTCTTCAGGAGGGGTGTATTTACAGTTTAAAAATCTATACTTGTAAATAAAAATTATAGATGGATAGATCATTTTTTTTCAAATATTTGTTTATAAAAGCATATTTTTTGTAAACTGTTCCAGTGCCCAACAAATATTGACGTCGTATAAGCACGTCAATCAAAAACATTAGCTAATAACAGAATGGCGTATGTCGGGACAGGTAGGGACAGCTAGTATCATAGTCTGTAGTATAACGACTAATCAACGGGCTAAATTGTTTTTTCGGCAAAGGAAATAGAAAAGTGTGCGTTGCGTCCTTCGGCAACATCTTCACGAGAGTAACACAACTGTAAACTGCAGTTACGCTGTAAGGCCCTTTACAGGGCAGTCACGGTGCAAACGACTGTGTCGCGACTGCAGGCGTTTGCAGCGCTACTACTGCATTGCTGCAAAATGTGCAGTGACGCTATAATACCCTTTGCAACAATGCAGGCGTGTAGCAAAGGCGATATAGTGAGGATGCGATTGTATCGCGACTACCTAACCAAAACTAAAACAGAAAAGTGTGCGTTCCGTCCTTCGGGATCATCTTCACGAGAGCTAAGTGCTGTTAACTGCAGTGACGCTATAAGGTCCTTTATAGGGCAGTTACGGTGCAAACGACTGTGTCGCGACTACAGGCGTTTGCAGCGCTACTACTGCATTGCTGCAAAAATTGGAGTGACGCTATAATGCCCTTTGCAACAATGCAGGCACGGTAATAGTATTACCGCGATGCAGGCGTCAGGAAAACGCGATATAGTGAGGATATGACTACATCCCGTTTCCAGCCCAACTGTATTAGGCTGTTCATACACAGCGCTACGCAAATCTCCGAAACCCGCCGATTTATGTCTCCAAGCGATTCCCGCAATACAAATTTACTTATGAACAAAAATCTTCGACGCCCGCCTGTGTAGAATGAGAAATGAAATTCACCAGGTATCACAGATTTGCGTAGCGCTGTGGTAAACGTCTTTATTGTAAAACTCGCAGTGTGTAAAGTTCCTAAGGTCTTAAAGGTCATCAACGGCAAACAGCAATGGGTTAGTATAAGGAATAAACCAAACTGCTATGCGCTTCCCAAGAAATTGTCCAGTGACTCCAGTGCCTTGCAAATTTTCCGGTTGACATTGTTTTGACGCTCAATGCGCCTCATTATACGACAGCTCGCTTCATGAATATGAAACGCGCTCAATAGAGATGTTGTCATACACCTGCACCTGTGACGGACTGCTCAGCCACCGACCGCGCATCAATAACCATTGTTTATTGTTAACGCGACCCTCTCAAACACAATATTTACGGCGGCGCTCAATGCTTAGATTATGGACACAATCCTTCACATGAATGCCGCATTTGCTATTCAGTGACAACGCCATGCTTGGGAATGCTGAATAATATAATTGAGGTGCGAGCGGTCTCAGAGTTGAATAATACGTTGCCATATAGGTACCTACCGACCTATTGCTGTAGGTGACTTACTTTACAGAAGCAGAAGCCACGCGAATGTATAATATTTGACTTTGCGTACTTACGTAGCGTTAAGTTTAAGTCAGTGGCGACTAGATACAGTACTTTTATGCATCCACAGCGTGCACAGTGGTGAACACGTCTGTGACGCTAAGAGTACAACCCTTAGCGTCACAGACGTGTTCACGTACGTGCTACATCAACGGGTACAATTACTTAGCATCGACGTGTAGTATCTCCATATCCACAGCGTGCAAGGTGGTGAATACGTCTTTGACGCTCGCTCAGGCCGCTACATGCCGCATCCACGCGCACTTACTCGCCGTCGGCGTCTAGTATCTCTATGTCCACGGGCGTGCACGGTGGTAACACGTCTGTGACGCTCGGGGCGGTACACGCCGCACCCACACGTACTTACTTGGCGTCGACGTGCAGTATCTTCATGTCCACGGCGTGCACGGTGGTGAACACGTCTTTGACGCTCAGACCGCTACATGCCTCATTCATGCGTACTTACTTGGTGTCGACGTGTAGTGTCTTCATGTTCAAGGCGTGTACGGTAGTGAACACGTCTGTGACGCTCGGGGCGGTACACGCCGCACCCACACGTACTTACTTGGCGTCGACGTGCAGTATCTTCATGTCCACGGCGTGCACGGTGGTGAACACGTTGGTGGCGCCGTGCACCACGCACTCGCGCGTCTCGGGCATGGCCAGCGGCGTGCACACCGCCAGGAACACGGGCTCGTTGCGGCTGCACAGCGGTAGGTACGACACGTAGTGGCCGCGGACTAGAACCACCTAAAAACAAAAATTATAATCAATAAATTGTTTTGTTTTGTGTGTGTGTGTGTATGTATGTATGTTTGCGTTTATCGTAACTGTAGAAGTATTTTACAGTATGTCTTGTATTTAATATTGTACATTGCTAACTTCCCTAATTATTCGTTACCGCAAATGAATTCTATTCTAAGGTTGCTAAGAAGGAATCGCTCATTGTGATAAGGTCGCCCATTGGTTGTACTGTGATTATAATGTAGTTTTGTTAACTTTAATTGTATAATGTATAATACAATACAATTTATTTACCTATATGAGGAAAAGATTATTTCTTATTTAAATTTAGTAGGGCTGTAATTCTTGTAAGTTAACTATATTTATAAATAAAATAATATATGTCTTGATTCACTGACTTACTGATCACGATGACTGATTCTTCATTGCTATGCGTATGAAATTAAAACCACGAACTTTGGTCAGTGGGGATATTTTTATTGAGACATCCACTAGGGAAGGACTTTTGGAAATGGAATCTATCCCTAAAGTGGTGAAAAAGAGGCTTAAAGTTTGTATGGAAGGCAGTCACTTTTGAAGTTAGAAACATGATATTTTATTTTTGGGCTACTGATTAAAAATGAACAAATACCTGTTTCGGCGTCTGTGGAAATTCTACCCCTAAGAGGGTGAAATAGGGGTGACAGTACGTATGTAGGTTAGTCTGGAATACCGTCATTTTTGAAGCTAGAGGCATGTATTTAGGCTGATAATTCGAAATAAGTGAATATGTCACCGAGGGGCTCGAGCCTACCCCATTTTAGGGGGATTAGGCCTTTGTCAACCACGCTTGTCCAGTGCGGATTGGTCGACTTCACATTATACACCATTGAATTTCTTCGCAGATGTATGCAGGTTGCCTCACGATGTTTTCCATCACCGCAGGAGCGTCTGACAAATGCAAATATGAAATTCGAAACGAAAAACACATTGGTACATGCCTCCTGATTGGAAGGCAAGTGCCGAGTCCACAGCGCCACTGACGCTTTGTTTTAAGTGGCTATATCTAACTGCTTATCTTATTTCAAGGAAACAACAAAAAGATTTTGTTTTATAGTTTGAATATTTTTACTACGGGAAATTATTGAATTCCCACTTGAATAAATTCCCACGGGAAAAACGGAAATAAAGCGGGCGAAGTTGGGGGGCAGCAAGCTACTTTGGAAAGCTAAATACATTATAATACCTCCTGTTTTTGTCATGTATAATTCATTGTATTTCGATTCTATTAGCAATCGTTACCCGCTTATTATTGAAAATCACATACATTTGGTATAAGACCGAGGACCACTCAGAAAATTAACTGCATCATTAAACTACACGACGCTTTTATGTATATTAATCGAGATAATCTAATTATCAATTCAAGTAAATGCTTCGAGGGACGAAGTTAAATTTAACAGGCTGCATATTTAACGCAATGAAGTGGTTTTTGTGAAATTAAAATGCATTTTTGCTTCTTCGTATAGTCACAAGTACAAGGAGATATTTTACAGATTAAAAAAAATATTTTCGAAGCAGTAGTTTGCTATAGCCCATAAAATAGTTTAATAATAAAGGTGACTAATAATTAAGTTAAATTTAAGGTTCTGTAAATATTGAGTCAAAATATTAAGGTTTCAGATATTAATCTAACAAAATCTTTTTAGGTTTTTAATTTTTCCTGCTTCGTGACATTTGTGTAATCAAAACATGACGTCGTATATTGGCCGATATATTGATTTCTACTTTATGAAATACTAGCTTTCCGCTCGCAACTTCGCCCGCGTTATTTTTGTTTTCCTGTGGGAATTTTTTTCCCGTAGGAAAATTACCCTATGTCCTTCCTCTGGTGTCGAACTATCCCTAACTTACATCAAAATACCAACTTTCATAAAAATCGGTTCAGTAGTTTCGACTTTCGAAGCCTATTCAATACAAACAAACAAACAATCAAATCTTTCCTCTTTATAATATTAGTATAGACTAGCTTTTCGCTCGCGGCTTCGCCCGCGTTATTATTGTTTTCCCGTAGGAATTTATATCTTCCCGTAGGAAAAATAATTTTGTAGCCTATTTTAGCCCGGATAATAAATTTGGTAGAAATTGGAGCAGATTTTAAATATTTTACATAGAAAATTCCAACCCTTATTTTGCACCATAAGGGGGTGAATTCCCATAATCAATGAAATATTTTTAAGGTTACGCGCACCGCATTCAACATGCTAGGACGTGTGGGCGCAAGGTCAATTTGATTTTTTTTACGAATAGATGTGTATTTTTACCGAGTACTTTGAATTTTTCATACTCTTTAGTAGCCATGAGATTAAAAAATACAGAATACCTAGGCTCATTATACCTTTACATGAACACAGAAGCTTAGAGTAATTATTACGACAAAACATTTTTTTTAAAATTTTTATACTATTTGCTATTTAAGTAGTCATGAAATTGAAAATATTTAGAATACCTAGACTTATGATATCTTTTTGCAATCTAGAATAGCTAAGTAGGTTTTTAAGATGATGGGCACGATCAGCGTCCTTCATTTTTTTTACACTGTATCTGATCAAACATGAAAGAAAATTAATAACATTTTTAATTTTCTTTGTGTTTTAATTTTTTTAAACACTTTACGCTAGTCTGTTCAATTTTAGTCTTTGTTTTTGATAGCTGAACTATCCCTTGTGAAATAAAAAAAAAACGAAATTGAAAAACCTCTCCATTTGTAGAAATGGCAATATAAAAACTAATCGCACTTGAAAATTTTCGAAAAATACAAAAACCATAAATATCTTTGAAACCGTAATATTTTCACTAAGGTCAAAATTTGTGGTAAGGGAGGCCATGATGAAGTCCATCTATAGTTACAGGTTTATCCATTGTTTTTGGGACACCCTGTATATTAGGTCCTTACATAATATGAAATTGGCGTTTTGCCGTACTGGCCACTTTGATCTCAAATATCTCCTCTATGGTTAGGAATTCCAAATTCAAATTTATACAGCTATTAACTCATGTATTTGTGTTTCGAAAATTATAATTTACTTGTTTCTTCCTCAATTGTTTTTTTTCTTTGTGTCACGCACTTTATAAAATGGAAAACTTGAAATATCTCGTTATTTACGAGTGCGAGTTCCACCGTGGCACCAGTGCTGCAGAAACGGCTTAAAGGATTATTGATGTGTAAGGCGACGGTGCTGCAAAAGAAAACACTGTGCGTTTTTGGTTCCAACGTTTTCGTTCTGAAAATTTCGACCTGCAGAGCAAGCCCCGTGGATGGCCGGAGACCAAAGTTGATAATGAAGAATTGAAGGCTATTGTGGAAGCGGATCCATCGCAAACCACGTCCGAGTTAGCTACAGGCTGCGGTGTTAATGAAAAAACTGTTTTAATCCACTTGAAGCAAATTGGGAAGGTGAAAAAGCTTGAAAGGTGGAGTACCTCACGAATTGAGTGAAGCAAATCAACAAACACGTTGACTGCTGCGTTGCATTACTCGACCGGCACAATAATGATGGGATTTTATCAATAATGATCGAATCATTACTTGTGATGAAAAGTGGGTCCTGTACGATAATCGGAACGGCTCATCGCAATGGCTGAACCCTGCCGAACCGGACAAACCATGCCCCAAGCGAAAATTGACTCCAAAAAAGTTGAAAACAAAACAATTGATTGAAAAGTCTCAAAACAATTGAGGAAAAAACAAGTCAATTATAATTTTCGAAACACAAATACATGAGTTAACAACAGCTGTATAAATTTGAATTTGGAATTCCTAACCATAGAGGAGATATTTGAGATCAATCAAAGTGGCCAATACGGCAAAACGCCAATTTCATATGTAAGGACCTATTATATATAGATAGTATGGATTTTGAATAAATGTGGGAATGCTAGAAGTGAGTAAGAGAAATGATTAGAGAGAATGTTGTATGAATGTGTAAGAATGATATGGGCTATGATAGTTCAAGAAGGAAGCAGATAAATGAAACTTGTTTAGACTACATGCTCGTCATGAAAGAATTGGGAAGACGGGGCAAGATGACCGATCACGTAACTATTAGTTAGGTAGTTTTTTTTACAATGTGGAAGTTGTATGCCTGAGGGCAGGCATATGAGCAGGACGGCCGAATGTGGGAATGCTAGAAGTGAGTAAGAGAAATGATTAGAGAGAATGTTGTATGAATGTGTAGGAATGATATGGGAGTAGTTAAGATATTAAAAATAAGGTTGTATCTTTTAAATCTATGGTTTTATGTCATGCTACAATGAAGTAAGATGCGGGACTTTTTTGTTAGAGAAAAATAGACGAAGTAAATACTAAAGAATTGGTTTCTTTTTCATCCCAGATCCCACATAAATCTTAACGTTTTCTAATATGTTTACTCGTATATTCATATTCACGTTCATCTTATACCGCCCACTTACTTCATTTCCAATTAAGCGCCATTTCTTGAACCACGAGTAACTTAAAAAGAACTGTAATGGATTATTGTCCATTATCGACCTAATCTAAGATGGAGTTGCAATGCTGGTTGAATAAATATTTCGGTTCCGAATTTATTGTTGAAGCACTGATCTCAAGGCGACCCGACAAGCTTGTCAGCCTCAACTTTGACCCGCTGCAATGGAAGTTGTGACGTAATCTTTTATCTCGTCGAACAAGAACTCGATCCACTTTCGATATTCCGAGTAGAGTTCCCTCTGAAGTAAGTACGTAGTATTAATAACAGATTACAACGTTAGACAATACATGATTTATATTTTTAAATATTTTTCTACTGACTGACTGTTAAGATATTTTGCGAAAATTTGTGGTAAGCATATCTTTAGATCGCGTTAGCTTTCAAGTATGTTTTTTTCCACAACTGACAGTAGAGATCCAAATAGATATTTGATATGTCAGTTTTATATCTCTACGTGCGTCAGTGGCGCTGTGGGCTAGGGCTAGACTGGCCTTCTAATCTAAGGTCCGTGGTTCAATCCTGCCACGTGCCAATGTATTTTTCGTTTTTTTAATTTCATATTTACATTTGCCGACGCTCCTACCGTGATGGAAAACATCGTGAGGCAATCTGCATAAATTTGCGAAGAAATTCAAAGGTGTATGTGAAGTCGACCAATCCGCACTGGGCCAGGGTGGTTGACTAAGGCCTAATCACCCTTACATAGGGTAGGCTCGAGCCCCTCGGTGGGGACGTATATGAGCTGTGATGATGATGGTGTGAAAGTAAAAGATGGTCGTCTATTATTGTCATAAAAAATGCCGTATTAACAACCTTTAAAATGACGTCTCTTCATATTTCAAATTTCGAAACTATTGTGAAGCACGAGTCAGTAGGTACTTTTCTTCATAATCTGTATCGTTAGCACTCGTTTGCTGAACAAGCTTCAATTACGATTTGGATGTAAGGAGCTTTTGTAGCAGTTTCGGTAACGCAATCGGCAGGCGTGCCAGGTAGTGTATTTTTGAAACATTCGATAATTGGGACGAAATCAACATGTTTGCGGAATTTTTCACATATTCTTCTTTTATTTAAAGAAACTAATTTTTAAACAGTTTTTCTTGCTGGCTAATGATATTGTTAACTGCGATAATATTTGACTTTATTACTCTTTTTACAGTAAAAAAATTGGATAAAAATATGTTATAATTTCGACGGTCGTTAAGTGTTAATTCTCATGAATGCAAAAGGAATTGTATGCGTCTCGAAGTTGTATCCATCTATCATTAACAAAACGTAGTGTCCCCGATTAATTTAAAAAAGCAAATTACTGTTCCTAATATTAAATGTTTAATGTGGTGAGTCCTACCAATTGATAAAGACCTACAATACCTACTCTTAGAATAAAGTAGTGAGGCAGTGACGTCACGGAACTTTTTTATAAAGGCACTTGAGTCTGGCAGTAATCACAGGCCTCATTTGCTTCTAAGCCATCGGTGTGGTGGTGGCAGCTGTGATTTGTGGTAAGATTTGCGTTTGGTCATGGCAGTACTTGCTCAGTACTATTATGTAATAAAATCGTTAGCCTCTGTGATTTGAATATAATATAGTAAGAATACGGAAATTATATCCCTATAGAGTTTTACGAAACAAGTATAAATAGTCACAATCCTACACAATCAACACAAATATGTCACGTATTGGAATACTCACATATTCATATAGCACAAAACTTATTTTGATCGAACAGTAATTTAATACAATCAAAGCCAAAATCATTGCATCAACTGGTGACAAGAGGGCTGGCTCTTTCCTCGCCCAAAAAATCAGCATCACGATTCAGCGAGGCAATGCAGCCAGTATTCTTGCCACCATGAGCCCCGGTTGTGGCCTCTTCGACCACCCTCCTGGACCCTTTATACCCATCCATTTTTAATTCTAGAACTAAACTTTATTTGTATTCAATGGAATATTATCTATACAGTAATTGAAATTCGAGTGTATTGCGAATACCACTCTCGATGACATTCTCAAAAGCCCTCGAGAACAATGCGAGTTCGACAGTTCATAGTTGAGCCGCTCTCCGACGGATCTCGGATCAGTGATGGCGGCGACCTTGGACGATATTGTATCGAACGATCCATATTCATAGTCATGGTTCTAATCAGAAAAAGTATTTAAGTACAGTCGCTTGTATTTTTAATCGACTTCAAAAATGGAGGGGATCCTACGTTCGATTGTAGGTATTTTTTATTTATTTATGTATGTTCACCGATTACTTCGCCATTTGTGGGCCAGATTTCAAAATTCTTTTTGTAATCAAAAGAGTACCTACACTTTTACGGTGGTTCCATTGTAACCGAGTCATGATCTGATAATGTAATCACAGGAAAATTGAGGAAACCCCTTAAATTTCATAGGCACGTCCAACGTATTTCACGTTTTTTCTGAAGATAATTAGGTATTTGCATGTGGTAGTTGGGAGACGCAGCGTTGGTAGGCCCCCACAAGGTGGACCGACGATCTGGCGAAGGTCGCGGGAAGCCGCTGAATGCGGGAGGCGCGGGACCGATCGGTTTGGAGATCCCTGGGGAGGCCTATGTCCAGCAGTGGGCGTCTCTTGACTGAAATGATGATGATGATGTGGTAGTCATCATATTATATTACTAAGATGATGATGGAAGGTGGATTAGGAGTTATGGGGTAGTAATTTCAGTATAATGGTAACTTATTGACGCGTAGTTCTAGTCTTACAAATGATTCAGGTAAGCTGATAGTGGACAGTCTAACTTTTAAACTAGGTGTTTGAAAATAATTCTCAACTGGTTAGAGCTAAAGACGTTATATTTGAAGTTATTCTTGTGTTTGCATTGAATCAAATTCTAATACGCATGTATCAAATTAACTCAAAATTTTGACGTCTACTTTATTCTTATACTAAATTAAAAAAAGTAAAGCTGGGATAATAGGATCCCATAAATACTATTTTCTCGCGGCATTAAAGCAAGGACAAATGGTTTTTCCATACAACTTTTTCTCCCGCATATTTTGATCGAAGAAAATACTAACTTTCTTCTTTCACTTTCAGGGAATGATGACTACCGTTCCGATCAGGAGTAGTATAAAGCAATTTGGGGGTGTGTTCATCCTGAATTAACACTAAAGATGAATAATGATAAACAGTAGGTAAATTTCTTACTAAGGTCATAAGATATATATTTTCATTCTATTTTACAGAGGCAATGGCATTACTATAAACTACAACAACGTTATTCGTAGTTGCAGTTATGCCGTTTTTTACATTTAGGCAGTTACGGTTTTATTTTTCCAATATTTCACATGATTCGTCAATCTACAATTTTACTACCTGTTTTACTTTACTAACATCTTTATTTAACGAATTTTGAGTGGAATTTGTACGAAATTTTCCTTCACCAAGTACCTACCTACATTTTAAAAGTTGGTTGATTTAATTTTTAAACCCTATTTAACTGTTGATAGTTTAATTTTTAAATTTCCATAACCATCCTCAAAACTTTAATTTCCAATACACACTATAACTACGAGTCTTAACAATAGCATTCGACAACCAAAAGCGCTTGCGTAAAAAGCTTAATCCAGCCAACGATGGCTTCGAGTGTGGGTCAGATTGTATCACTCGGCATAAATAGAACATTGTTCTATGTATTATTTAAAGTATGACCGTATTTTAAATCCTGGAGCTATGACGGTACGCGAAATAACTACTTCCTCGTAGACACGACCAGCAGCGACGTACAAATCGAATCCATGCATTTGCAAGGCTAAGTTGGTTACAACCGGCGCTGTAATGTTATACATTTTAATATTCGATCTATTTCCCTTCCACTCACAGATTGTTATAAACGAACTGAATACCTGAATAATAATAATCGCTTATACTAAGGATTTATGCATCCTTGTTGAAACATTTTAAAGTTTCATTAAATTTACAATACTACAGGGAAGTTGTATAGAATCAAATTTGCAGGAATCTATTGATGTCAAATACAGTTCAAAGAAGTTGACCACTTTTATCATTATCGTCAAAAGTAGGATTAAAAGGCTCCGGTCATCTATGTCCAGAGTGTTAAACATACTACAGCATCAAAAGGACTGGTGTCCCATTTTGACTAGTTCCAATTTGACTAATATCCTATAATACCTAATGGTCAGTTTTGTCAAGTGTGCGTAAAAGTCTAGTTTCGTCATTTGTAGTAGGTAGTCCAACCTAAAGATGTTAAATCAAAACAAACTTATTATTGTACGTAATGTATAATAGTAATGAAACGAAGTTAGCGCTCACGGCTAGTAATTTTATAACACTTTATTATATACAGAAATGCCTATTGGATTGATTTGAACTTGAGTTACTCAAATTCTATACGTCATTCATTTCATATAAGAGGCATATTTGACATGAACGTCAAACATTTTTTGTCAAACCCAATCAAGTTTATCTGTAAAATATAATCAGACCTCAGAACAATAACTAAAACACTTAAAAACTGCTTTAGTTATTCTTCTGAGAATCAGATACTCTTAAGTATGCTTGTTACGTTCATAAGTACATCTTTGAGTGTATTTTAAATTTGTTTAAACTAAGTTCTTTGAGTTAGTTGGCATTAGTTGACTAGTTGTCATTTTATTCTAGAAATATACATAAAGTTTCATTCCATCAAAGAATTTCTTATTTGGAGGCTATAAATTGCTCAAATAGCCCTCTTCTTCAGTATAAAAACAGTCTGAATTTCCACAGTATTTCTAAGCATATTACCAACATAACAGTATGAAACTAAGAAAAGAATCCAAAATAATAACGTTAATGCCATTGTAGTGTCCCGACAAATAGTGGGAAGACAGCAGTTCCTCGTTTATTGAGGAGTCCAGATAAAGCACGCTCCCATCTCCGGGCCTATCGCCATTTACCATCAGGTAAGATAAAAAGGTCCATGAGCTTATCAGTCATATGTAAAAAAAGACAAGATACTTCGGTGGAATACGATCTGTTGGGAGAATTTGGCGCCATCGGTTCCCATAGTAACATTCTCTCCTCTTTTTACTAATGCTTACGGCTTTATTAATAAAAAACTTACTCTAACAAAACACTGAAGTTAACTACTGAGATAATGCGATTTAAACTTAAGGAGTGGGCGATCGCTACGTCACGTAACGAACACATTTCAAATCCGTGTGTTGTCTCTGTCGTAAGTTTGATTACTTGTAAAAAAGAAAATTTCGGCGCGCGATATTTCTTAGTAATCTGCTAGACGGACATTAAAAAAAATATCGATATCCCTATTGGGCGAATTTTGAAGCATGAAAGTAGACAGCAGAGACCCAGATTAACAGACTGGTTTCTTTTGGTCCCGAAATGACCACGGTATCTAATCGAGATTTACACGGGAAAAAGCGCGGCTCACAATTAGTTCTACAATATATGCATTGTCAACGTGGTATAATTAGTGTTTAGTCGTATTTAACATCTGATTGTGAAAGAGAAGGCGATCAGAGGCCTGCATTTATCCACCCACCGCGAATAAGCGTAATGAGGATAGATATACCGGATACGGTGTCGTACATTATCATATTAGACCAGTAATGGATAACAACGGGCATACTGCACTGTTTAGCCTGTGCCACAAGTTAAGAAAGTTGAGCGATGTACTTTGTGTAAACTTTTTACGAGGTGGAATGCTGTGGTGTATCGTAAATGATAGTCGTGTGTGAAGCTCTCCCCGCAGACTGCAGGGCATATCTACTAACGATTGTTCCCAATATCCTATCTATCTATGGTTTTGTTTACTAGAGATAGAATTTTGAATTTCGCACAACACGAAATATGTCATAAATCTATCTTTGGTAGGCAAAACCATTGGTAGATAGGTTATTGGGAATGGCTCTAAAGCAACCTCGACTGCTGCTATCTTGCCCATTTTCGGAGAAACCCGGAGCTTAGGTATTTTTTTTTCCCTGCCAACCCGGAACTTGACCCGATCTTGCAATTTAGAAATTTTATAACATATGCCGACACAGACCGCATAGGTAGATTTATGTACGTCTAGGTCTAATTCGCAACCTTGTTTGAAGGGTTCTTTGATATTGTTGTACTGAGGCACACATGCAACGTGCATATAATGTACGTTGATTAAATAAGTTTCTATTTGTGTGTCTACTATATGATGTCTCCTAAAATTAGGGACGCTTCTATTATTTATAGTAGTGACATATACTTGTTCTTAAAATATTTAAAATTAATAAACTTATTCTTGGTTTTAGGAACGCTCATTTAACTGGAAATAATTACATTATTGACTGAAACACGGATGTATCTCTATTGTGCTGTCAATAGATCTACATAATTTAAGTCGAATTAAAATCCAAATTCGATAGATTTGAATTTTTTGTTGATTTTAGTTATGTTTTTGGTTTGGTTTCCTATTTTCTGTGCCATGTTATTTTATTTAGGAGTTTCGTTACATAACTTGTATCATATGTAAGTACGAGTACCTAATTACATAAAGCGAAAGATTCATTGAACACTTTCACGTCCCAAAAATCGCTGTCTCTTTTGAAATATAACCCATTTTTTTACGGAGCCATATGGAAGTGTAGAGTGATCAATCGTGACTTATTATCTAAGTACGTACTGTCCCGCTGATTGAGATATGCTCATTTCATTTCAACCTTTATTACTATCGCGCTACGATCGCGGCTTTTCAGTTGTCGCTCGTGAACCCAAATCCATCAAGTACCTTGTAGTATGAGGAGTGAACAATGGATCACTTTCTCAGATTAAATCGTGACCAATTCTGACATAAGTTGACCAATTGGGCCGGTGGCGCTAGTGGTCATATTGTTCATTAGCTCCGATTTTAATATCTATTTTCATCGGCGTGTTATCTAATATTATTTTCATCGGCGTGTATATTATTACTTTGGATGGAAATGTTTGACTCGTTGAGTTATATGTAGTGTTTCACTTAATGATTTATAACCTATTTTTATATATTCACGAATTACATATTCACGAAATTACCTATACACGTCTATATATATTTTACATATTCACAAAATTACCTATACACGTCTTTATTACTTTCAACCCCGTATCTTTTGCACCCTTAGATCTATATTCAACAAACCACCATAATGCACGATGCACGATGGTAAGCTTGTGAGCTTGGCAGGATTATTCGGTTTTGGACAGATTGTGGTTTGGGCAGATTCTGGATAATTCTTTTTACAAATAATATTCGCCTGTTCATGTTGTTTTTTTGCTGATGCCATAATGTCATCATACCAGCAGAAACAGTTCCTTTCGAAAAATGTGAATTATTTCTTAGTGTTAGGAATATGCTTGGGGATATAACATGTTTTATCAAATATCATTCTTTAAACTGCTATGGATTTAATAGTCATCTTTTTGTGTTGACCATGAACACTGTCATTGCATCAAAATTCCTATCTCCTTGTGAGAGTGTTTAACTCCGCATATTATGGCCGAGGAGGATGATGAGCTTCGTCTGCTTAGATCATTTAACCTGCTCTAAGTGATTACGTGAAATGATTACGTGAAAGACTGCGATGTATCATTTCGGTATCAAAAAGTGACCCATAAGGATATTGAGAAAATTATAGATAAATTAAGCTGTCGAAAAGCTGCAGGTATAGACGGTATAAGGGCTAAAGATCTAAAGGCCATAAAGAAAAACATAAGTCCTATTTTGGCAAAGTTTGTAAACTCCTGTGTGATGTCTGGTGAGTATCCGGATAGATTAAAAAAGTCAATAATTCGACCTATATATAAACAAGGTAGTCATTTGGACTACTCAAACTACAGACCTATCGCTATATTATCGGTGGTCAATAAAATAATGGAAATTGTTATGATGACTCAGTTAAGTAAATATTTAGAAAAAAATAACAATATCGGATACTCAGCATGGCTTCCGACGAATGCGGAGCACCTCGACAGCTCTGTCTCAGTTCACAGACGAGGTTAATGAGCATCTTAATAATAAAAAGTATGTTGTTACCTTATATATTGATTTTAAAAAAGCATTTGACACGCTGGACCACGAGCAGCTTGTTATTGCCATGCAGGAATGTGGCGTTCGTGGTCCAGTGATCGAATGGTTCAAAAATTATTTGCGTAATAGAATCCTGACAACTGTGGTCAGCGGAAGGAGCGGAGAGGAAGCTGACGTAATATACGGTGTGCCAACCGGCTCTGTGTACGGACCCGTAGGCTATATTATGCACGTAAACAGCATGTGTAACGTTATTCAAAATTGTTCAATTTATATGTACGCTGACGACACATGTATAATATACGCGGATAAAGATATTAAAACTGTGGAAAGAAATATACAAGCCGATTTCATCAATATAATCAAGTGGTCCCATGATAATGGCATAATTTTTAACATGGAAAAAACGAAGTGTATGTTAATTAAGTCACCTTATCTGAGAGAGCCGAATGAAAGTATAAATATTATAGGCCACACGTTTGACTGCTTACATAAACAAGGAAAAGTTTGTACATGCTCAAAAATTCAATTTGTAGAACAATATAGATATCTGGGTTTAACAATAGATACTAAATTTAGTTGGAATGCACATATAAATATAGTTTGTAATAAACTTCGAGCAATCATGGCTAAGTTGACAAGCTTAAAAGATGTGGTAAGTAAAAAAATATTGTACGCCTTATATCACTGCTTAGTTGAATCAGTAATAAGTTATGGTATAAATGCGTACGGGCGTACCTTTAAAACATATCTTGATAAAATTGAAAATATCCAGACTAGAATAATTAAAAACATCTTAGTGGACAAAAAAACTAAAATGAGTTGCAATAAAAATTATAAATTGTTGTATAAAAAATTAAAAATATTACCCGTACATGAAAAAGTTCAATATTCTATGTGTATTGACGAATTTGGCAATGACAAATTTAAAAAAGATAAAATTTACTTACGTCATTTTAGAGAAAAAACACAAAAAAGATAAAAATAAAATAATTTTTAAACAACGATTAAAAGCTGTACTTTTGGAAGAAATTGATATTACCTAATTACATTTTTGTTTAAAATTATTATTTAACATTATATTAAAATCGAGCTTTATATAGTAAGTATAGATAGATTTCTCTAGAATCTAGAATATTATTTTTTGTTTAAGAGCGTCATATTCGCCAATAAACTGTACTCAGTTTGGCGATACTGCATGAATTATGTAATGTGCTAAAAATGGTTGAGAAAAAAAAAAAAGTTCGTCTGTGTCCACATCTGAATAAGACGACTCATTAAAAATTCAAATTAGTGACACAAAATTTGACATAGGTTTTAATTTTTACAGCCCCACGTTCTAAGCGCCCATTTTGACAGCTTATATCCCCATATCTGTCAAAACTGATGATTTTGAACTATGGGGGTGATAGCTGACAAAACGAACTTCTTTTGTCTAGTTATATTATCTTCCTTAATCTTATAATTTTTATTATTGCATATATTCATTAAAATCTTCAATCAATACTTTAAAATCTTTGCAATTACAAAGAATATAAAGTATTGAAGATTATGAAAAAGAAATTAATATATGAGAACATTTTAGACCGCGCCCTGCAGATAGTGATAAAATATAGCGAGACGTCAACAAAGACCATGGAGTTAGTGAAATTGAAATGATAACATTCCGCTAATCTCCCTAATCAAATTATGGCCGTGTAAAGACTAAATTTGATTATGCTGTGTGACAGTTCTGAGTTGGTTGTTATAATGTTTAAAATATGGATCGTGCGCCGCCTATTTTGCGATTCAATATTGTGCAACGCGGGAAAGATATTAGGTGCGTTAGCTTATATACCGTTGGATGTGAAAGCTGTAGGAACTTTTGAATAAATAAAACTAGCAAAGTACAGCTTTAAGATATCTTGTGCTAATTATGTATAAAATTCTATCCCATTCGTCAAAAGAGAGAACTAGCAATTTATGCCTTCAAAGTTTAATGCTTTGCGCTATTGTGCAGGATTTGTATGTTGTTTCCCGATTTGAAGCCCAGTGAGTCCACAGCGCCACCGATGCTCTTTTTTTTGAAGATCTAAGATTGAAAATATAATAATAATAAATAATATAAATTGCTATATTATTAGATACCTTCCTACTTTAGGATGTCAAGTATCTTTATATCTGCTAGCTGTTTAATCAAAAGGAAGTTGAAACCCGATAATTTTACCAAGTAGGAATTTGTAATAATTTAAAAATGGATATCATAAGACCGCAATACCTGCTACTTTAGTACTTTCAATTTTAGAGTTTGATCCAGATCAATTTTAAACGCTATTAATACGATTTAAAAAGATTATTGAAATGTAACCTATCCTTTCTGTCGATTTCTCAAACCGATATTGGAGCTAGATTCAAATGTAAAAGTAAGTTAAGCCGCAGTGACGTACCTAGCCGTCCACGTCAGCGGCCGGCCGAAGCATTTGGTCAGCAGAGTCACGTATATAAGTCACGAAGTGTTACGTCACACAGGACACGCCTCTCGTTTTTAAGCGTATCCTTAGTAACGGTGCCGCGGGTTTGTTGAACGTGCGCACGCGCGCTCAATCACGAGTCGTCGCCTCTCACATGGTCCTTTTGTTGCCCGCCATTTATATCCATATCACGACCTGTCTTTTGTTTTTAAATTAATTCATTGTTGTTTTTCGGGGAGCTCGATTGTTTTTCATCGGCTTCTGCGGTTGTACCGTCTGTTTATCTTCGACTACCTTAAATTTTATGGGAGAGTACCGAGTCTAGTGCCAGGGTCGTCTGCGCGGGTACTTCTATCTATCTTACCTAACCTATATTTTTTCTATCTTTTATCTATTTCTGACGCCAAGCAGCGGTACTTGCATTGTTGTGTTTGAAGGGTAAGACAGGCAGTATAATTTATGTTGTATTTCAAACACATTTTATGTTGACAGTACAAGTTGAAAACAAACTTATCGGATTCGGGGTACTCCAGGACGGGGGCCTCGGGGATCGGGGTACTCCGGGAATAACCCAAAATTACTGGGTACTGTGAGTTGGTATCTTATGTCACATGTTGGCAATGTACATAGTATATATTGAGGTCCTTCTAGATATGATAATGTTAAAGGAAACATATATACTATACACGACTGATGCCACTTACAATCAGATGAGCAGCCTGCTTGTTTGCCAACCAAGTAGTATAAAAAAAACCTGTGTTTTCGATTTCAGCTCCATGTTAAGAGTAAGAGAGGATATATCCTAAAACTCTGCCAAAGATGTTAAGACAAGTTCATCATTTAGTTATACGGTATGTGGAGGGAAATTTCTTGTCATGTCTTTGGTTTAAGATGGCATGTTGTTATTATTTAATAATGAATGTTGATTAATAAATATTAAAAAAAAACACGAGCGTCAGTGGCGCTGTGGACTCAAATCCCCTAGACAAGATGCCTTTCGTTAATCGCTAACATTGCGTTAAATGGACAATGTATGAGATTTGACAGTTGCGCTTGAAAGCTAAGCGACAGCTTAAGTCAAATCGCATACATTTTCCTTCTAGCGAATGCGTTAGCGATTATCGAAAAACGTCTTGTCTAGGGGGGCAGCACTTGCCTTCAAATCAGGAAGTCCGAGTTCGAGACCGCCATGTACCAATGTGTTTTTCATTTTCGAATTTCATATGTACATTTGTCTGACGTTCCTACGGTGAAGGAAAACATCGCGAGGCAACCTGCATACATTTGCGAAGAAATTCAATGGTGTATGTGAAATCGACCAATCCGCACTGGGCCAGCGTGGTTGACTAAGGCCTAAACACCCAAACACAGGGTAGGCTCGAGTCCCTCGGTGGGGACGTATATGAGCTGTTATGATCAAAACAAACAAAAACAGTGTGCAAAAAAAATATCACGAAACACCTCGAGCTAAGAAGATTGTTTGAATATGAACATTTATGGTATTATGAATGTTTTTATTTTTTGCCAAATATACTCATTGAATGAGTAAAATCTTTATAGTAGTGTGAAATTGGCCACTGGACTCACGCGCAGATCAGTCACGACCACGATTGCGGAGTGTTGCCACGACAACGCATGCGTTCTTTGAAAGTTTTTTTCTTATTGCATTGACCGGTTCTGTTTACGTATCACAATAAAGATTCGTTCACAGATTCGTTCAGCTGAATACACTTTAAATATTACAGTATTAATTAATATATTCTAACCGCCGAGCGTTCCGCACAAACTTATATCGAAGTACTGACTGTGCCCGCGAACTACGGCTTTTTTCCCGACATCTTCAACAATTATCGTTAATGTACACAGAAATAAATATGAAAACTCAAAAAATTATATACTCAAACCTTCCTCGAGAATCACGCTATCGAGTGGTGAAAACCGCTTGAAAATCGGTGTAGTAGTTTTTGAGTTTATCGCGAACAGACAGACAGACGCGGCGGATAAGGATGTAACTTCCTAACTTACATGCTTACGGTTCACGTGCATATTTACGGGTTTTTCCTTAACATGTGCTATACGACCTTGCTTCTTGCCAAATTTCATGATTCTAGGTCAACGGGAAGTACCCTATAGCACACATAATATAATACTACAGTTTGATTATCTTGTAGAATAGCAAAATTTACGAGAATGTTCGACATAAACGGTCATATATTTTAATTGCGTTGATTTACAAATATGAAACCGCAGACCCGATAATTTGCTATTTTCGTATTTCTCTCTCTCTCTCTTATCTCATTATTTCGAATTCCGATTTTAAAAACTATGCAGGCGAGATCTTGCTAGGGAGCTTACTAGCATGATGAGAAGTGCATCAAACATATTTATTGTAAATTTATCTATTTTCATTACTACTACACATGTAAAACTTATAATTGGTTGTCAGTAAACATATATATTCAAGCTGGCTGTAAGTTTCCGAAATAACAATAACAAATTGTAAATTGTAAACACGCAGCAATATTGAAAAATGATTTGACTGGCCGTTGTCGCAAAGAATAGCAGTACGTTCGCCTGCCAGCATTAACACACGGCCACACGTTCTCACAGTTCATCGTATGCAAATAATACATCTTAATATAGAGAGCAGTGGCTCGCAGTTTTGTTATTACAATCAGATGAATTTACATTTCATAAATAAATGCATCTCTGCCACTGGCTAACGACGCCACACTGCATGTTTTTGTCGAACATAAAGTGTATGAGTGGCTTAATTTAAATAAGCTGCTGCAAGTAATACCGAGCTCGACTGTGTGTTCGCTTCAAGTGCGAATCGCACACAGGTGTTCCGCAGGGCTCTGTTCTAGGCCCTTTATAGTTTACTAGCTTTTGCCCGCGGCGTCGTTCGCCTTAAATTCGGGGTAACACGGAAGATTTCCAAAAAAAATTAGGCAGGTATTTTTCGTTCGTAACAAAGAGTCTGTGTACCGATTTTTAGCTTCCTACCTTGAAAACTGCGAAAAGTCCCATATAAAATTTCGCCCCCTCTTTTAAAGGGTTGGAGGCAGATTTAGAAAAAAAATGATGCACGATTTCCGCATACCAATTTTTAGCTTTCTACCTTGAAAATTGCGGAATGCTCCAAACAAATTTCTACCCCCCATTTTAGGGAAGTGGGGGGTTAGAAAGAGACAAAAAGTAGTCATGTCACTCTCTATCCCTTCAACTATCTCCACTTAAAAAATCACGTCAATTCGTCGCTCCGTTTTGCTGTGAAAGACGGACAAACAAACACACACATACACTTTCCCATTTATAATATTAGTATGGATTATTAACAAAATCGATCTTGAAAAAGGAATAAAGTTAATGAAGAAAAAATTTCGTCTCGGGCGGGATTTGAACCCGCGTCTTCAACATACCGTGTTAAGCCAAAGTAGTATTTATATTCACTGTTTATAACTTCGTATCAACATCCAATTTAGTAATTTTTCTAAACATTGGCTTAACAAAGAAAAGAGAAGATCAATAAGGTTAAGAATTCGGTCTGGGCTGGTAAGAGCTCGGTGACCTAGTTGGTCAAGGCATCATTACAGTATGTTGGAGATGTGGGTTCGAATCCCGCCCGAGACGAAATTTTTCCTTTATTGATTTTATTCATTTTTAAATTTATTTCGCATTTTTAAAGAAAATGTTCTATGTAAAAATCGATCTTGGTCTACATCCATCCACCTTTTCAGAACTCAAACCACAGTATAGATAATAGTACCTCAAACTCAAAAATATTTATTCAATATAGACCTTCATAGGCACTTATTGACGTCAAAAAAAAACAAAAATTTTCAACCAACAATCTTATTTACAATTTTTTTAATCCTTGTATGTACATTGTACACACGCCCAACCATTATTAAGATGTATGCAAATACGAGTCAAATGAAAAAAAAAGTCGATTACTGTTCGGAAATTGGGATTGTTCGGAAAACGTTATTAAAGTATGCATGTCGATACTGAATGAATTATTTAATATAATACGTAACGAGGTCTCAAATGATATGGCTAACATATTTTAAACAATCAACAAGTTTCTAAGCACTTTTGTAATTGCACGCATGTTGTTTCACATGTGTTGTAATAATTAACGCACGCAAAAATCTTGTGGACCTTGCGGTACACGACTCGCGTACGTATCGACACGAAAATATAACCAATAAAATTTTATTTAAAGTTTCACCCATTGTCGACAAATATCGCTGTTAGATTACCGGTAATATCAATTACAATTACGCAGGGAAATTCGTATTGAATGATATCATAAAACGAATTAGCCTATTGAGCAAAAAGTTACGTGCAGAGACATATCATTTTGTAATGTTCTCACGGACACTATAAAAATCGAGTACCGATCATTAGGCGGAACCTTTCGAACTAACACGTAGGTATATTAATTCGAATAATGACCAACCAAATGAGCCTTCTTTCGTCACAGCGTATAGAAAACATCAAATACATATAATTAGAGGCATCTATAAACTACGGTAATTGTAAAGCGTCTTCTTTAATTACGAAGGCCGGTTCGAAGGTTGTATAGATCGCCTTGTGAAATAGCGGAGTTGTTCCGTTTGAATCTTCAGTTGATAATCCAGTTGTTGGCGATCTTTATAGCACTGATACATACATACATACCATACATACCTATGTATTTGGATGATAAGGATTTGAGTTTACATGAAAAATGAATTCTTAATATTACCAAAAGACGAAGCATTGAAAACAGTGATAGAGTTGTCTCTATCCTAGATAACAAACAATATTATTATTTTAATAACAAGAAAGCTTCACCTGCATTTTTAACAAGAGGAATTGAATACCTATCTTACCTTTGATTGTTAGAACACAACAATTTTATTAAAATTAATATTATTATCAGAAACTTAGCTGAGACGGTTCCCACTTAAATATTTAACATTTACTACAGACAGAGCATGTATTTAAATACTACGAGTATCTTTGGGTTATATTATACCAGGCTGGTATGGTGTGATTATTAGAGCATTGATTGATTGTAAAAGTTCCGGTAAAAATAATTAGTGCGGTCATTCGGGTTACTCCAGTATCATTCAAATAGTCTGTAATGACTATAATTTGTGGCAATGGATCAAAGGTTACTTTTAACTGAATAATTAGGTACTTAATGGAAAATTCATTAAAAATTTTTCTGTCAATCAGCAGCTAATACCAAAGACTTAGAATACTGAGCCAGTATAATAAATCTATGACTAGTTCGCGATGTTGTCTTTGTTAAACCGAAAAAAAAGGTTCAGCGCTTAAGTAGGAAAAATTTTAATTTATAAGAAAGTTGACTAGTCTTGAGTTGTCACGTCTAGAAATCGGGTTTAAAAATTTTCAAAGATAATACAAAAATTCTGACTCATTTAAAAAATAACAATCCTAGCAATAGATGGAAGTGTTTAGTTATATTTTTAAGTTTTCTTTTGTTAATTCGTAAATATTTCATACTGAACACCAAGTATAGTACTGTTATTAGGGCATATTATTGAATTACCACCCAGGCCTTATAATTACTAGTACAACCTTCGTAACACACAGAAATATTCTTACAATTGTAGCTATTATGTAGTATCTGATACTAAAATCCAATGTAAGTATTTAAGATCATCATAATGTCGGAATGATTGCGAGGAATGTTTTGCGCCAAGAAATGATCTGGGCCATTATTGTAATGTAGAATAAGGTTACTTCACTGGAACTGATCGGTATGGTCTGCGAAACAGTTTGGATTGACTTCATTTTGGGATACTTTTTTGGAGTGAAGCTTTACTCAGCAGTAAGTCTTATTTTGTTCATATAAGTAATGTGAGTTTTGCCATAAATATTAAGTAGTCTATATTTGTTAGTAAGGGTTGCAGATTTGCTAATCTGAGAGGAACCAGACCACGTGCTATTGATAGGCGACTGTAGCAACTTACCATCAGGTGGGAAGCCTATCAACTTAGTTGTATAAAAAAATCTCAGGACATCACTGTTCTTTTGGCTTGGATACCTACTTTGAAATGAATTTTCGCTGTGCTGTCTAATTGTAAGTACCTACTTGGTTTAAGCCTCATTATTTTGTTGGTACATTTGCTACGTGACCACTAAGCGCGAGGTCTCAGATTCGATTCTCAGATAGAGCAGACGGCAAGATGCTTCACCGTTTGGGTAGAACAGTAATAAATTTAATTATAATATTAAGATAAATTTATCGACAATTTCAATCCCGACGCCGGAATATGCTATCCGTACCATGAGCCATACGTTTTAAATAGTTGCACAAGCTTTTGTCATCGCATAATGATGTTCAATGCCTCTGATGTTTCTGTCTCAGAATGTTCGCTATTAAACTCGAGTAGCGTGTGTCTAGCGTATGCATTCATTAGTATATTTTGCCTTTTATTTTTTGCCTTATTAAAGTTATTTTTATAAATATAATTAATACATATAAATAAATCACTTACCTAATTCTTTAGCGCTATAAAGTAAAATAACATTTATTGGAGGCTGTGGTAAAAAAGATATCTTTATACATATTTTTGTAATTTATCAAAATACTACTTTATAAAACTATCCTTATTCGCAATAATTCTACACATATAGATGAATGAGTTTTTTAACTGAACTGAAATTGTACAAAGAAAAATACTAAACACCATCTATAAATAAGTTAAAGTTTGTTATATCTAAATACAAAACATTTTCAATAATATTTGTACTTCATACCGTCCAAGAGATTAAGATATTGTATTCATAGTCATAAAGTCATAAAGTCATAAAGTTTGATCCAAATTCATTGTGTCCTCGTTTGTGGCTGTTTAATTTGAAAATGATATAATGGCAACATTGATAAAAAAAGACGATGACATAACTCCAATGACAGGCGGATGCGAACCTTCTTTGAATACAATGAGATCCCGTGGCGCGTTTTCAATAATATTTCTCGAATTTCTGTCCGTTACCAAATGTACAATCGACATGAATGCAGCCGAGCTGGAATACGTCGCTAGCCGTTTGACCTTAACGGAATGTCGTCGCCTCATTGCTTCTTTACATTTTGAATCCTTCGAACTGCTAGCTTTGTCTGGCACAGAACAAAAAGTGCCAAGCGATACTTGTATCAAGCTTCTGATGGAATGGAACGCCGGGAAAGCCAGTTGGCAAGGAAGAGGTAAGAGTCATGAGTATTTAGCTAGAAGACTTCGTCATATAGGAAGAACGGATCTTGCTGATTGGTTGGGTGTTAGTGTGCTTCACAAATTGACTAAGGATGTTAAAGATGCGCTTATCAATCCAGGATTCGATGATGATGACAAGTCACTTCATTACAAATTCGAAGTTTTCAAAGATAGCGCGAGACCTGACGAAGACGATTGGAATACCTTAGATTCTATTCTCCTAATGGTGTTAATAGGTATTATTTGCAATACACTTTACACTTGTTGGCAGCTATTAATGTTAAGATTTAGAAAAGATAAAAGTCAGCGTACTTCCGCTAATGCTGAGGAATCACAGGATGAAATATTTAGTTACGATGATATATCGCATGATCAAGTTGAAGACGAAGATATATTTGAGGAAGATTTAAAGCAATCGCTTATAGGAAATAGGTGAATGAGTAGGATAGTATAGACTACATAAACTCAAATTAAACTAAACCTAAATGAATAATAGTTGTTTTTATTCATTGTTTCAATTATGAATTTGAAGATAGGCAAGGTGTTTTGTGTCAACCAAATTAGTAAAGCTTGAGGTGCGGAGGTACCGACAGTTAATTCAAATTAAATATTGTTTATGCAAATTGGATTCTTACATAAAATTACTTTTGCACGTCAAAGCTTTGCCGATGATCTTGCCGGAGACCTTGACCTGAAAAGAACCAGCAAAGGCTTCTTCTTTCACTGCCTGTATTCTTATTAATTAGAGTCATTAATTAAAAGCTAACCGCAGAGAAAATAGTTTGAGTTCAACTTAGAAATTTCTAGTTCAACTTACAACATTAGAAAAGTGTCAGTTCGCACTAAACATTTTCACAATATCAGACTTAATTATGTTAATAAACATATCAAATAAAAGAAGTCAAGGGATGTGGAGCTGACCTCGTGTCCCTTTCTTTAGTAGTATTTTCTGTTTTCTTTTACATCTTGCCTGTCAAGGATTCGACAACTTTTCAGTCTCGTTTTAGGTCTTCTATACGACGCACGCAGCCGAACTAAGTTTCCGAGGAAGTGTTGGAATAGCAATACCTCTACCTCATAGAATAGAACAATATAGCACAAGACTAGCAATTCTAGGCAACCGCAAGCACTTTTCCTGTAAGCACTAGTAGACGTCGATAGGTATCACACGAACTATAATTGTAATAAAAAAAATCATTACCTAAATGTAAAATGGTCGCAACGGCAAACAAAATGGCACAAGTAAAAATTGAAGACGACAGACGAGGTTAATGAAAATGAAGCCTTAATGTTCTGAGGAATGGAGCGTCCACGGCTACGGCTAACAAGGCGTGTGCGCAGGCGCACGCAGTCATCGGGCGTGTCATCGCCACGCGATAAGACTCATTAGCGGCCGTCTCAACTTCATCAGCTGATACCATTGGCCCACAGGCGGTTAGGACTTATCCTGTTTACCTCGGCTAACGAGCATTAATGGGCTGAGATTTGAAAACGCTATCTATCCTATTTTTGTTTGCGAACTAAATGAGCCTACATGGGTGCTTGGAGCCCTTAACTAGTAGCTAATGAATTTAAAGGACACACGCGTGTAGTCGATAGATTAACAAGTATGTTTCCTTGACCAAACTTTTCAAATATGTTTGAGTATTCATTTTTTTGTGAAACAAAGCCAATTAAGATAGGTGATCTCATATCGTTGTAAGTTTTTAGGTAAAACATTGTAATAAATACCTTATTCATGTCTTATTATATGCGTAAGCAAAGGACGTACCTAACAACAGTCCATTTATAATGATTTGTTTAGACTTCTCAATTCACAATTGCCTTTAATGCTACCAACATGAAATAGAAATGTTTATTCCAATGTCGATATTGACATTTCATTCATTCGCTGTCTATATTAAACGTAGTTTTAACATTAAAATAAAAAATATATTAATCACAACTTATGTACCTATGTATTTTATATTTTTCTTATGTAAGTGAACTGCAATTTGTTCTGATTGGGAATAAATGTCTTAATAGTATCGATTCATAGTTTAAAAGGTCATCACAGTTAAAATAGAAATATAACCACCACCCTTCGAAATTGTTACATAGTAAATGAATCACTAACTAAACTGACACAGATGGCTCTACCATGCTTTTATTAGAATTGTGTAAGCCATGAGTGCCATGACCAATTCTTGTAGCTATTAAATCCGAGAGCCAACATTCACGCGCTTCATCACCTCATTTCCATAGGACCACACAAATTGATTCATGTTTTTATCGCTGCAATATCTTAGCCGATAATTTCTGTCATATACAAGATATGGATGCTGGTAGCCTCCGGCTGATTGTATCTGAATAAATACGGATTCGACACGCATCTACTATTGAAGAGCATTGCTTCATATTGATCAATGGCACGTGAGATGAAAAGTCAAGTCCTTCTTCGCGTTTTGACCCACCTAAAGTTGCTATACTGCACACTAGTAAATTTACATCAGATTGTTTCATAGTAACATTTACAAGTTATACACAATTGATCTCCAAATGGAAATAAAGTAAGTTTTATATTTCAATACGACCGGGTTTGATTCCCGAACCGAGTACAAGTTTCTTTTAATCGTTGTATGCAGTTTTTCTTGTCACTAAAATCGATAGCATGGTTCCTAAGAACAGATCTTTGTATGTCTTCTAGTTACAGAGTTGCCCATACTGACTGATCTAAATGTACGACTCTGTACGGAGAAAATGACGGAGCACTACTACAGTTTCGTACTTACAAGAAACACGAAAGTAAAGGCACAATTTCCAAAAACTAAACAAATTTTAATTAGCAATTGGAAAATTAACTAAGAACAGTATCATTAATACACTATCTAGCTGTTAATCTATAGTTCTACTACATAAGTCGCTTTTAGTTCTAGTTAGTGTTTTTGTCCATCGTATAGGATCACTTTTTTGTCCATCTGTCCGTCCGTCTGTCGAGGCGTTTTTCTCCGGGACATGTCGAGACATCAAACTGAAATTTATATCAAATATACTCGGATCTATGGTCTCTTTCAGTTATTAAAAAAGTCATTCTTGTAAGTCCGTTGACTTACAGGAATTACTTTTAATCAAAATATACTATAACCGTTTATGTTTGCATATTTTCGCCAAGCCGCACGCCATGCTCCTCGTCATGCCCACTCTTGCCAGTTATTTGGGCACGAGTCAAAGGACCCGCAATATCAGCACGAGTTGACGTTGATATGATTATGATCTCTTCTCTTTCTTTCTTTCTTCTTTCTTCTAGTATCCCCAGTAAGTTTCAAATCGTGGTCTGTGGTGGTTGTGTTGATAGATGTAAGGGTGTGAATGATACGGGGGTTGAACGTAACGACACCCTCATTACGTACCCCCGTGTCTTTCGTGTGTAATGGTAGGTAACTTTGTGGATAGTTCGTGAAATTTTTCGATAGATAACTGTTATAAAAGAAAACTCAGCAAGACGGGTTACAACTATATCCAGCTCAGTGCGCCGCGTACGGCCGTTCGGAGCGGTCGCGCGCATACCTAGCGAAGCAACCGGTGTTAATTTTAATTTCTACCCACATTTGTTTCGCGGTAGTGAAAAGTGACTATGGAAGAGAGTAAAAGTGAAGAAGACATGAGTGATTCAGCTATTTTGGAAAACTGTGAACGAGAACTCAATGAAATAATACAATACGAAGAGCCTCGAGAGAGTTCAAGTTTTGAGAATAGCAAGTCTGCTGAAAAACGAAGAGAAAGAGAAGAAGACAGTGTTGAGGAAGATGGTTTTATAACTGTCTATAGAAGGAAACCGAAACGGTTGGTGAGAAGCATCTCAATAGAGTTTGAGAAAAATTATACTCAACTCTCTGATAAAGGTGCACCAATTGAAGTCCCTTTAATGCACGAAATCTGTGTAACCTCACTCGAGGAATTATCAAAACCAATAGCAATGGCTAAACTTCTCCAATTAGAAGGTCTTATAGATATAAATAGAATTAAATATAAAAGCTCAAACAAGTTATTTGTACAATTTAAGAACCGGGGTGATGCTATAAAACTTGTTGAATCTGCTAAGGTCAGAGAACTTGGTCTTCGTTGTCAGCTGAGACATGAAGTGTCTGTTTGCTATGGAGTAGTTAAAGGCGTCGACCTTGATTTAAGCGAAAAAGAGTTGACAGAAATATTTCAACCCAGTTCAGAAATAATTGACATCAAGAGGCTGAAACGATTGAATGAAAAGGGAAATTGGGTTGACAGTGAGTCCGTAAGAGTATGCTTCAAAGGTAATAAATTACCTACCAACATCTACGCATACCAATGCCGCTTTAAAGTTGTGCCGTTCTGTTTCCCAGTGACACAGTGTTCAGGGTGCTGGCGTTTTGGTCATACTCTTAAATTTTGACGGACAAAAAAAATGTTATGTCCAAGATGTGGAGGCAATCACGACATGTGTAACTCAGAAACAGTTAAGTGCGTAAACTGTAAAGGACCGCACATCTCTTTAGACAAACAATGCCCTTTCTTCTTAAAAGAGAAACGTATCAGATATGTCATGAGTCAAGAACAAGTCACTTATCGGAAAGCCTTACAAATGCTGTTAGCGTCACAGCACGATTCTGAGAACATCACTCAAACACCATCTTATTTGTCATCGAAACCGTGGGTCAGTACTAACTCTTACAGCAACATATTAAAAAAAGGCTCATTAACACAAGGCGAAGATAAAGAAGAAGTGAACGAAGAAGATTCAATTGATGCTGAAACTCAGGCAACGACAAAGAAAAATAAGAATAAAATAAAGAAGAGACAAGAGCAAATACCCCACCATATTTATGATCAACCTATGGAAATCGAGATGAATCATGGTTCTCAGAGTTATGAAACAAACAATAAAGAAAAATCACAAAAACGAGATGAACAGCTTTTACATAAGTTTGAATTTAAAAAGTTTCTATGTAAAATTAAAGAGATTATTATGACTGAAGACAGTTTTGAAGAAAAATGTGTTAATATATTTATAATAATCTTTGAAGAAATCAAATCAATTATTTTTAATAATTTTCTTGGAAGAGCTACCTTAGAAAAACTTTTAAATATTCTAAATGGATAGATCCCATAATGCAAAATCGAAAATCAACATGTTACAGTGGAATGCACAGAGCTTACGACCAAAGTTAAGTAGTTTTTCAGACTTGTTAGCACGTGAAAATATTCATATCGCTATAATAAGTCAAACTTGGCTAGACAGCGAAACAAGTGTAAACATAAGTGGTTATAATTGTTATAGGACAGACAGATGGGACTCTTATGGTGGTGTTGCGATTGCGGTACATAAATCTATTCAATCATATGTTCAGACAGTCAGTTTAAGTAACTCCGGTATTGAAATTGTTTGTATTAAGCTGATGAACTGCAAAGACCTAGAAAACATTGTATCCATATATTGTCCTTCCTCGGTTCGTACTAATCACTCTGATTGGGAAAACATCTTTTCAATGTTCAAGAAAAGAACTATAGTTGCCGGAGACTTTAATGGCCATCACACAAACTGGTCAGTCAAAACAGATGCCAGAGGAATTCAAATTATGGACTCCTCTGTTGATAATGGCTTCATTTCCCTTAATAGTGGTAACCACACACGAGTGAAATTGGTAAACGGCGTCTTGCAACAAACTTCACCTGATATATGCTTCGCGTCGTCAGACATAGCAATAAAGTTTAATTGGCAAGTGTTAAATGAGAGTTTGGGAAGTGATCATTTGGCTATTAAAATTTCAGGTTATATAGAAAACTTATTTAAAAAAACATCAAAACGAAACTTTAAAAATGTAGATTGGGCCGAATACCAAAACACTTTAACTGAAACTTTTAATTGCAACGACTGTAATAGTGACAATACCCCAGTGATGTATGATCATTTTATTAAACACATTTCATATGCAATAGATAAACATATCCCATTTGTGAAATATCCCGAAAATCTCAATAACAAATTTAAACCTAAAACCTACTGGAATTCCACCTTATCCAAGGCCGTTGCAGAACGTAGACTAGCTCTATCGACCTTTCGGAGAAATACAATTCCTCAAAATTTAACTAGACTACAGGAGAAAACCATTACAGCCCATAAACTAATAAGAAATGCTAAATCAGATAGCTGGCATAAGTTCTGTGATTCTATAAACGAGTCAACTTCAGCCTCTGAAATGTGGAAGCGCGTTAAATGGATGAAAGGCTATGGGCAAAATAAACCATCTGCTCCCTTAGAAAATCGATATGAACTCCTACAATCCCTCACCCCTGATTATGCGCCAAACTTACCACCTACATTCACATCAAGAAATATCCCTCTAGAATCTGACTTTTCTTTTCAAGAACTAAACAGTTGTTTGAAAAAGACAACCTCTGCACCTGGAGATGACAACATTTCCTATCTAATGATATATTATTTCCCAGATAAAGCAAAACATTGTTTGATAAACCTATATAATAATATTTACAAAAACGGAAAGATGCCTTCGCAATGGCGAAATATTAACGTTATACCTATACCAAAAACATCCGATCCCCATAATAGTCAAGTAGTAAAGTTAAGGCCGATTTCTTTACTTTCTTGTTTGTGTAAAATTTTTCATTTAATGATCTTAAAACGTTTGGAATGGTTCATAGAAAAAAATAAAATCTTGTCACCAGCGACAGTTGGGTTCAGAAAAACTCAATAGATAAACATATCCCATTTGTGAAATATCCCGAAAATCTCAATAACAAATTTAAACCTAAAACCTACTGGAATTCCACCTTATCCAAGGCCGTTGCAGAACGTAGACTAGCTCTATCGACCTTTCGGAGAAATACAATTCCTCAAAATTTAACTAGACTACAGGAGAAAACCATTACAGCCCATAAACTAATAAGAAATGCTAAATCAGATAGCTGGCATAAGTTCTGTGATTCTATAAACGAGTCAACTTCAGCCTCTGAAATGTGGAAGCGCGTTAAATGGATGAAAGGCTATGGGCAAAATAAACCATCTGCTCCCTTAGAAAATCGATATGAACTCCTACAATCCCTCACCCCTGATTATGCGCCAAACTTACCACCTACATTCACATCAAGAAATATCCCTCTAGAATCTGACTTTTCTTTTCAAGAACTAAACAGTTGTTTGAAAAAGACAACCTCTGCACCTGGAGATGACAACATTTCCTATCTAATGATATATTATTTCCCAGATAAAGCAAAACATTGTTTGATAAACCTATATAATAATATTTACAAAAACGAAAAGATGCCTTCGCAATGGCGAAATATTAACGTTATACCTATACCAAAAACATCCGATCCCCATAATAGTCAAGTAGTAAAGTTAAGGCCGATTTCTTTACTTTCTTGTTTGTGTAAAATTTTTCATTTAATGATCTTAAAACGTTTGGAATGGTTCATAGAAAAAAATAAAATCTTGTCACCAGCGACAGTTGGGTTCAGAAAAACTCAGTCCTGTTTAGACGCTTTAACTCGTTTGGTAACACACATTCAAATAGGTTTCACCAAAAATATCCCAACTCTAGCCTGTTTCTTGGACATTGAAAACGCCTATAATAATGTTTCTATCGATGTTGCTATCAAAATACTTGATAATCTCAATGTTGGTTTAAAATTATGTAATTACCTTTGGTCTTTTCTTAGTGAGAGACGTTTGACAATGATTTCAAATGGGCATGATAAAATAATCACAAGATGGTCGAACAAAGGCCTGGCCCAAGGAGACCCTCTTTCCCCATTAATTTTCAATATAGTTACCCATAACATCTGCCATAGAATTCAAAATGTTAGGATCTCGCAATATGCAGACGACTTTGTCTTATTTGTTAGTGATAAAGAAATTAAAATCTGTGAACAATATATTCAAGAATCATTAAACACGATGATTGAAATATTAGATGAACTTGGGCTATCACTTTCTGTAACCAAGACAAAATTTTGTACTTTTAGCAGAGGGCGTCGAAAAATCAAACCAATATTAAAAATCCATGAACAACAATTATCTTCAACAGAATGTATCAAATATTTGGGATTGTGGTTGGACAGAAGCCTTTTATGGAGTAAGCATATAAATGAAACTATTGATCGATGTTCAAAATTCTTGAATATATTGAAAATGTTAGCTGGTAGCTCCTGGGGAATCCACACGAAACATATTCGTCGTCTATACATTACTCTTTTAAGAAGTCGAATGGATTATGGATCTTTCTTTTACAGTAGTAGTGCCAATTGTCATACTTCTAAGTTGGACAAACTCCAAAACAAAGCGTTAAGGGTGATAGGAGGGTTTATTAAAAGCTCACCTATCCATGTGATGGAAAGCGAAATGTGTATTCAACCTTTATTTTTACGTAGATTATATCTAGCATACAAATATATTCTTAAATGTGTCTCAAGGTCAAATGATATAACTCTATCTGAAATGTCTGAACTAACTAATCTATGTGAACAAAATGATTACTGGCGCAAAAAAAAAAACCATTTCTTACTAAAGTATATCGCGAGATAGGTCAATCTCAGTATTATTCCACTGAAGTTTTACCAATATTTAGTTTAGATTTTTTGGTAACAGGATTCGATATTACTAAAATTGTAAAATTAAACTTAAGTAGTTTACAAGAACCTAAAAACGCATACGAACCGAATTTTCTGAAAAACAGCGTTATTAGAGAGATTTTAGAGACTTACGAAGGTTGGCATAAAATTTTTACTGATGGTTCAAAAAGTCCTCATGGATTGGGTTTGGGGTTCTTTGATCAACGATTGGGCTATTCAGCTGGCTTTAAAATCACATTTCGAGTTTCTATTATGACGCTGGAACTCATCGCAATATTCAAAGCAGTATCGTATGCAATCGACAAAAGCCTAAATAAGATTGTTATAATGTCCGATAGTAAAAGCGCATTACAACATCTGGCTCGCTGCGCCTCTGGCTGCAGAGGTGTAGCGATAGCCTACGACATTTTAAATGCACTCCATATACTGAACTCTGGTAACGTAGAAGTGAAATTGCAATGGGTTCCAGCTCATATTGGTCTTTCGAGGAATGAGAGGGCAGACCTTCTATCTAAAGAAGCGGCTGTAACGGGGCCTGTATTTGAGTATTTACCGGACTCATCGGAGTCCCTTCCAATGTATAAAAACGTTTGTCATAAAGAATGGAATCAATACTTTGATGAGGTCTCTAAGGATAGGGGTATATGGTATAGATCAATTCAAGGACGACCTACTCTTGTGCCCTGGTTCGAGGACAGCACGTTGAGCCGAGGCTATATAAAAAAAATTGTCAGACTGCGTTCTGGACACTATCCATTAGCAAAATTTGCTTATCTTATGAAAAAAGCTGACTCACCCAATTGCATAGAATGTAATAAAATCGAAGATGTGCAACACATGCTGATGGATTGTGTAAGGAACAGAGATGAGAGACAGGCACTTTTTAAAGATTTAAAACTAAATCTAAACGATGTTGGTATAATACAGGCCATTCTGTCAAACCCTAAATCTGTGACGGCTAAAAAGTTATGTTCCTTAGCTTTTTAGATATGGTATTCTCTTTTGTTTTTAGTTCTATGTATGTATGTGAAATGTGTTAAGTTAAGAAGATACAATGGGGCTGACATTACCATGTGGTTAAAAGCCCCAAAATAAATAAAGAGAAAAAAAAAAAAAAAACTATATCCAGCTAGTTACAACAACATTATGCACTACACAATTCTTAATGGTTACCAATAAAAGCATAATACCATAGTCAGTGATTATCTACAAAGATGCATGTTGCGATGGGATAATGTTGTTAATGTAATTGGTAATCTTTCACAGCTCCGTCATGAATAAATTAAAATGCTAGCTTAATCATTTCAGCTCCACGGTCATGCAGCTACGTTTTAAATTTAATTAGATAAGACAGCCGCGGCGCCAATATAGTGAAAGAAGATGATGTAGTGACAATTATCGAGAATGGAATGGTTTGGTAATTTAGAAAGCATAGAGGAAGGACGTCTGAATAAGGTATAGAAATGGGCAAATTAGTAAGGGGCGAAAGTTGAATTTGATCACCTGGGTGATATCACCCAGGAGCTCAAAGTGTTATTTAATCCAACTTATCTGGACGGCGGTGAACGAGCCTGCTCCCCTTCGACCCAGCCAGTTGTGGTAGAAGGCGGACCTATGCAGCCCGCTTTCCATGACGTGCACGATGGTGGATTCTGATACGTGCGATTATATAGGTCCCCCGTTTGGAGATTACCCATGTGTCTAGGGTTATCTCTCCCAGGCGTTAGAGGACTGTGAAGTGCCAATTAATGACTCGAGTATGCACTTTCAAAAATGCAGTTTGATGCACACCGCTTAAAGTTGAAAGTCCGAGGCAAGTGCCTACATTTCTTATTGAAATATTGTTTCGGGCGATAACTGTTTTACCCCCCTAAACCTTTACAAAATTAGACACTTTTGGTCTTATTAGATTCAGTATACCTTAATGTTTGTACGTTTTTTTGTAATTCAGTATAATTTTGTCAAAATAGATAAAAATGCTCGAGGTAGTTCTCGAGGTAGTGCTCGAGTAGTCTAAAATATGGATATTTAAATGCAAATAATTTATATTCTGAGCAATATTACTTCAAAATCAAAACGTACAAACCTAGATCTTCATTATATCTACAACATTTCCAAAAATTATGAAAATTGGACTATGTAAAGAAGGAGAAAAGCGTTATCGCTTTTTGTATGAAAATTTACAGCTTCACAATCCTCTTAAGACCCGGCCCGTAGTTGGCCGGGCTTTCCCGGGGTGATTCGGAAAATTGGGAGACTTAAATTTTGCCAGTTCCAAGATTGCCGCGGCTATGAACAAGATGGACGTTTGCACTCTGCGGGGCGTAAGACGGTGGTAGCTAGTCAGGTGGGCTCAAAAGCTCTACCACCAACCAAACCAAGCAGAAAAAACTTATAAACAGAGTGTAGGTACATAATAATAAAATAAATTTAAACCAAGCAGAAAAAACTTATAAACAGAGTGTAGGTACATAAGAATAAAATAAATTTTTAAAATAAATAAAATAAGAATCTTTTTGGAGTACTTACTTTAGTATATTGTAATTGTAGGTCCTTATGACAGTAAATTAAACATTGAAATTTATTTAGTTATTTTTAACAAATAAAAGATTAGGTCTTAAATAAATAAGGCAGCCCAATCAAAATATTCGTGTGATAAAAACCAGTATTTCTGCAATATACTGTCTTATTTATTTTAACTTCATCAATTTGCTCTATTCCACTATAATCCACTGAACAAATCCATTAATGGATTTGTTTCCACTTTTTTTCAACCCCCACGTAATAGAGGGCGAGCTTATTTCTACAAAAGGACACCAGTTTAAGAGTCTGTGTGTTAAATCGAGAAATCTGAGTTACCACGAGTGATTATTACTGTACATCAACAAAAAAATACACCTCTTTCACTTTACAGCATTTTTTAGATTAGAAAGAAAGAAAGAAAGAAAATTTATTATTGCGTACAGCATGATACAAATGAAAAAAGTAGTCCTTTTTATAACAAGCACTGCAGTACGCAACAAAAGGAAGCCGATCAGCACTATGCTAAGTTAGAAACCTGGCGCTGGTTTTCATCGACCACCTTCCCTGCCACAGATATCATATAAATATAATACTAGTCATCATATTAAAACAAGATACTTAACAAACATGAAATTTAAATCTAGACACAAAATGAACATTATCTATTAAAGTGTGCACCATTACAAAAATATAAAAGTCAAAAGGAGGGTAAAAAAAAATACTCATTAGCCTTGACCTTAGACTATAGATACCAATAGACCTGAAATACCTACGAAAGAGCGTGCCAAGATTTGGGTTGGTGCTCTAAGATGGCGGAAAAAAACTTATCACTGTTATCATTAGCTTATCACTGTTGATCATAAGTCTGTATATTGAATACATTTATCTTAAATCTGTTGTCATATGATCCACGTCAGATACACGTTTGTGTGATAAATATTTTAATGTGAGTGGGATAAATAATATATCTGCCTATTTACATAGAAGAATAGCAACAATTAAGATAGTTGCAATCGAACTCCACACGAGACCTTTTTTTTTTTTTTTTTTTTTTTTTTTTTTTTTTTTTTTCGGGGGGAAATGCGTAATCGCACCGTACCCGCCGTTGGCTGGACGGCGGGCGTGTGTGGGGCTGGCCCGGCAGAGTGCCAGGCCGACCCACTAAAACCCCCCGGTGTTCTCCGTGCCCTTATGGGCGCGCATGGTAAGGTCCACACTGCGACTACCACTACCAGCGCGCCCGGGCAAGCCCGACCGGGGTCGGGCTATCGCCAAGGGGGGATTGCTCGAGAACACCAGGGCAATCCCCAGACGGAGGGCCTTGCGGTGGCGTGCACGGGGCCGACCGTGCACGCAGGCCTCCACGGCAGGGTCATTAAACGGGCATTGCTTGTGCAAATGCCCGCCTTCGCCTGCCTGTCCGTCTGCGGCGGATGGGAGCGGCTTGAGGATCATTCTCCCGCTCCCTCTCCGCGGCCTCCTTCTGCGAGATGACGTCCTCGCAAAAGGAGGCGACAGCCCCCCATTCCGCCTCGCCGCGGAGCATGGCCACGATCATGCTCGGCAGCGAGAGGTTTCCGCCTCCCAGCGCAGCGTTGAGTTCGCTGCGCTGGCGTCGCCAGGCCGGGCACACCAACAGGGTGTGCTCGGCAGTGTCGTCGGGAGCGTCGCAGTGATGACACTGCGTCGTTTCCTCCCGACGCGCGACTCGGTGCAGGTAGTGACCAAAACAACCATGTCCGGTCAGTACCTGCACCATACGGAATGAGAGACTGCCCTGCCGGCGCCCTACCCACTCCTCCAACACCGGACGAATCGCGTCGATCGTCCGGTGGCCGGCAGCTGGGAAGACGAGTGCCTCGCCCCATCGACGCAGAGCCTCCCTCTGCGCCTGGGTACGAACCCGCTCCACCTCCTCAGGAGCGGATCGTTCCCCCCGTTCTTTAATGGCAACCCGATGACGATACACCTCCGCATGGACGCGTGCATCGACATCCCACGGCGTTTGGCCCGCAAGAACGCAGGCCGCGCCGTGGCTGACCGTGCGATAAGCTCGCACGGCCCGGGTTGCTATGACCCTCTGCGGACGTCGCAAGAGGGCCACCGTTCGGGGAGAGAGGCACTCCGCCCATACCGGGGCTCCGTAGAGTGCCATCGACCGTATCACGCCGTGATACAGACGACGGCACACCGATCCCGGCCCTCCCACATTAGGGAGGACCCGTCCGAGTGCGGCTGCGGCGGCACACAGCCGTGGAGTGAGGAGCTTGAAGTGCTCCTCGAAACTCCATCGGGGGTCCAGAACCAGGCCGAGGTACTTGAAGTGGGCCTCGACCGGTATACGGACCCCCTCCACTCGGACTCGTAGCCCCGGTGGGATTCTGCGACGGGGGGCGTGGAAACTCATGGCCCTCGTTTTGTCGAGGGCCACGTCCAGGCCCAGGAGGCGGATGCGACGGACAACCAAAGAGGCGCAGACCGACGCAAGGTGGGCCGCCTCCTCCCCCGTTTTGGCTCTCGCCGCAACAAGCGTGTCGTCGGCGAAGCAGACGACCTCCGTTCGTGGCAGGAGGCCGCCTCGCAGAACCCAATTGTACCCCAGGTTCCATAGTAGAGGACCTAGTACGGAACCCTGGGGTACACCTGCCGCCATTGCCCACGTATGGACGCGACCATCCGGTCCCTCGTAGAGAACTGACCTGCCTTCCAGGTAGCTCTCCACGAGAGCGCGGAGGTACGGAGGCACCCGGTGGAAGCGGAGTGCCTCCTTTATACACTCGTGGGGCAGGCTGTTGAAAGCGTTGCGGATGTCAAGAGACACCGCAACAACAGTCTCCCCACGAGCTGTGGCCCCCTCAGTCCACCTCTTGAGGAGGGCCACCGCGTCCATCGTAGACCGGCCGGTGCGGAAGCCGAACTGGTTTTTAGCCAAGTCCGGCCCCCGGTCCTCTAGGTGCTCGACGATGCGGGAAGCGAGAATCTTCTCGAAAAACTTCCCGGCCTCGTCGAGCAGCACCACCGGCCGATACCCAGTCGGGGAATCCGCGGGGCGGCTCTCCTTTCTTAACAGGCAGAGCCTGCCCGCTTTCCACCGACTGGGGAAGCGGCCCGAGGCGATGCACAGGTCAAGCACCGCCCGGAACCGCTCCTCGAGGTGTCCCAGGGCGAGAGCCAGAACCCTGCTAGGGACACCGTCCGGTCCCGGCGCTTTCTTTTTGCGCCGGAACCGGTCCCTCACCGTGTCGAATTCCACTTTCGACACAGGAGGGATGACGGCAGCCACTTCCACTGGAGGAGTGTCCGGGGGAACCATTCTGGGGGGGCTGGAACGGACCGGGATCGGGGAATAAAGTCCCCAACACCCGATCTAGCAGCCCCCTGTCCATAGCGGAGGTAGGGGGAGCGGAAGATTTGAATTTCCCCCTCACCATCCGGTACGGACGTCCCCACGGATCGTCGTCCAGGAGCCGTATAAACGACTCCCTGGACTCCTCTTTGGCCCTGCAGATTTCGTTCCGCAGGGCTTTTTTGGCTGCCGTATACACCCGACGAAGTTCAACTTCCTCTTCGGGTGTAGTTCTGGCGCGCCTGCGACAACGCACGTAGGCGCGCCTGGCCCTCATGCTGGTGGTACGCAGGTCCGCAATCTCCTGCGTCCACCAGTACACCTGCCCCCTTTCGGGGCAGGCCTGCGCCCTAGGCATGGCGGCTTGGCAGACAACTTTCATGTCATCTGCGAAGAGCTCCGCCATGCCGTCGACATCCCCGGCGAGGTGGGGGGGCACTTCTGCCCACGCCCGCACCATCGCCGCCTCCACCGCTACATTTGGGCGGAGCTTGGTGAGCGCCCATCGAGGGAAGGCGCTCACCGCGGAGCCCCTGCGGTTCGGGGCCCTCTGGGATGCCGTAGAGACCTCGTATCGAACGTACAGGTGGTCCGATAGGGTCTCTACATCTTCCTCCACTCGCCAGTCGTTGATTCGACGGGCGAGGGAGGGGGTAGTGAAAGTCACGTCCACCACGGACGTGCCCTGCACCCGGACGCAGGTAGGGGTGGAGCCCCTATTCAAAATCTGGAGCCCCAGGGACAGAACCCAGGACTCCAGATCTCCACCCCTCGCATTGGTGCGGGAGGACCCCCACGCGGTAGACCACGCGTTGAAGTCCCCCGCAACTAGCACCGGTACTGGGGCCGTCCTGCGGACGACCCCCTCTAACGCAGCCAGGAAGGCTTGGAAGTCCACCCGGCTGCGATTGGGGGAGAAGTATGTTGAGACGATCAGCATTCCCCCCCACATGGCGGCAACGTAGCCAGTGCCCCTCTCTCTAAAAATGAGAGAGGGGGCTGTGCCACGCGCCACCCGCATTATGGCGGCAGAACCATCCGCCGCCACCAACCAATTTGACGACTGTGGCGGAACGTAGTACGGCTCCGACACAATCGCCAAATCCACTCTCCAGGTCCTGTGCCGCGGCGCAGTGGTTAATGTTCGCTTGAAGGAGCTTAATAGGACCACTAAGCATTGGTGGTCTCCATGGGCTCCTCCTGGGCCGCAACTGCGGCCGGTGCTGCTTGCGGTGCCGGGGGTGCCGGTGACGCCGGGCTCCTTGGGGTCACGGTTAGTTTCACCGGGGCCAAACGGCCCCTGACCGGCGGGGGACTACAATTAATCCCCCCCATGCGGTGGCCGGCCGGCCTCTTAGCGTCTGCACAGACGGCGCAGTTAAGCGTCGCTGTGCAGTCCACCGCTTTGTGGCCCTCAGACCCGCAACGGAAGCACAGTCCGCTGCGGTCTTTGGCGGAGGGGCACCGTTGGATTGGGTGACCTATGCCCATACATCTGAAGCACCTCATAGGCTTCTGCTCCAGAAGTTGGATGGAGGCAGAACTCCATCCAACCTCTATACACCCGGCGTCAACCAGGCGTCTCGCCGCTTCAATGGGGACGGAAGCGAAAGCCGCCCCGACCCCCCGAATCCCCGTGTGCACTCGGCCCACCTTAATATGGTGGGCCGGACACTCACCGACACGCGCCAGGATCTGCCCCAGCTCCTCGGCGGAGACCGAGTCGTCCAAACCGACAACCCGGATGTCCGCCGTTTTTACGGGACGCGTCACCTTTGCCGCGTCCCCCAGGGCCTCTCCCAGCTTCGCCGCCAGGGTATCAGCCTGGGACGGCGACGTTTCCTTAGGGAGTTCGATGATGCGAGCCCCGGTGATCCCCGTCCTAAATTTGGCGGGCCCAATTCCCAATGCGCCAAGGCTTACGGAAGCCTTGGCCTTGGCGATGGCCTCACCATAAGTGAGGCCTTTTGCCACCGCCTCTGGCTTGAGCGCTACGACCACCGCCAGCGAACGTGGTGCCTTGGGTAACTTTGGCGCCTTTTGCGCCTCGGGAGCCCTCTTGGGTACCGCCTCACCTGCAGCTGCCTTCTTGCGGCCGCGCCGCACGACTACGGTCCAAGAATCCTCGGCCGATGCCGCGACCCCCGATGAGAAAGGGACCGCCTCAGGTGTTGCGAGCGCAGCCCTCCTCTTGACCACTCTTGCCGCTTTTGGCATATTAGCCGGCGGGACAAGAGTGGTATTGCCAGTTGCAGTGTTCGCTGGTCGCTGCTGTTGAGGTTGTGACTGCGACGCTTGATCCGCCGCCAGCGGTGGCCTTCGAATCTGGGCAGGCATCAGCCGCCCATCTACCTCAAGGCCCTCCAGGCGGGCCGAAACCATGAAACCCACCTGGGCCAGTAGCTCTCGCTGCATAAATTCAATGCTCTCCAGAAACTCCGCTCTGGAGAGTGCTTCAGTAGCGGGGGCGGCTTTAGTCGCTTGAGCCTCAACCGGCTGGGCCTCTGGCAGCAACACCTCCGGGAGCTCTACCTCCATTTCATCGTCGGAGGCAATGTTCTCCACAACGGCGGCCACCGCGTTACGGCCTCTGGGGCCTTTGCCCCCCCGCTCTGAGAATGCTCGGCGAAGAGCCTTCATTTCTCCCTGAAGAACATCCAGCTGACCCCGGAGGCGTTTGTTGTCGGCCTGAAGCCGACGCACCTCCTCTGAGGTCTTTCTGGAGGCCAGACTCCTTATCATATCAAGGAGCGTGTCGGAGGCGTCATTTATCTCCTTCGCGCAGGTCCCTTTGAGGTTACGGGACTTGCGTGCCACCCCTGACAGCGTTTTCACGCTTTCTTCGGCCCTACTTAATAGGAGCTCATCCGTGGGCTCAGGGGAGCGCTTCCCCTTGCCCTTCCCCTTTTTTACGGGGGCCGCCACCATCTCCGGCTCTTCGTCGCACTCCGACTCGAGGTCGGTGTCGACCTCCGACTGTAGGAGCTCCCGTCTGGCCTGGGAAAGGCCTACTGCATGCGACATGCCTCCTCTACCCCTACGGGTTCTGGGAACTTTCGGGGCGTACGGCGCAGTCACCTCCTCTGCCTCAGTTGTTGCGTCCAGGTCCGTAACCAACGGATCCTGGAAAAAGCGGCCCAGGTTCGACCGTTTCCTCGCAACAACCTGTTTCAGGCGCTCGATTTCCCTGTAAGCAGGGCGAGTCTCGGGCGTGTTGTCGACGCTTCGGCGGGACGCACTCCCACCGGTGCTCTTCAGGGACAATACGGGGGACAACCCCCCAGCAACCACTTTATTCGCACCACCATTGGCCTGCGAGCGGCTTTTCAAATTGCTGGATTCCCCAGGGCATACAACTTTAATTGGGTCCCCAAGGGGACCCCCCTCTCCAGCTGTGTCCGTTTCGGACATTACGTCCGAGTCGGACATGGCCCAGTCGTGGGCCCAGCCCAGCAATGAATTTGTTGGCGAAAACAGGTTAAAAAATCTATTTTCGAACAACAACCAGAAACATCAGCTACGCTGATCCGAATTCAGTTCAAACACAAAAGTCGTCAATGTAAATAATTATAAAAATAAAATACAAGAAAAAAAAAATAAGCCTAAACCTACCCTAAACCTACTAAAAACCACTTATAACTATAAAAAACCCATAAAAAATATTAAAAACAAAATAAACACGCCATTTAACCTGAATTTTTGAACCGAAAAGTTTGCGACTAACAGCACCGAGGTGATGTCGGGACGCTCAAATTTCGATCCAAAAACTCCCAGACACAAAATTTGACCCACTGGCAGAGCCACCAGGACACCACAAGTGGTGTCAAAAGTTGCGTCCAAGGGAGATCTATAAGGTTGCAGAAGACTCGAAAGTTCTACAGCCGGTAGATCCCGAGATAAATGGGAAAAACAACAAAGAAATAAAATCGACGCACTCACGTAGAATGAAAAAGTGAAAATTCCAAATAAAAAATATTAACCAAAAATCAGGCAAAATGCCACCAAGACTACAAGATGCGCAAAAAAATCTATAATTTTTTTGCGCAGACAAAACAGAAAAAGACCAAAAAACAAAGAAGCTATTACTAAAAAACAGAAATTTGCTATTTCGGCCGGCAGGCGCCGAAAAAACCGAAAACCGCTACTTAAAAATAGTAAATATTAATTTAAAAATTTAAACTAAACACCAAAGAATAAAGAAAAAATCAACAATTTTTACAGAAAACAGCGAAGAAAATCTAATAAAACAAAACGAAGTTATAAGCAAAAAACTGAAAAATCACGGCAGATTGCTCGATAATTTTTCAGGCGTTCCGCACTAGGATGGACACGGGTTCACTGTGGCACGTCCGGCACGGAACTAACTCCACACGAGACCTAATTATACAATAACGAATCCAAATACAATCCTTAGTTCCTTTGCAAAGCACGTGCCAGTCCATAATAGATAGGGTCCAATAAACGCGCGGACTGCGGACATTCGTAGTCGCGAAGTGTTTTACGCCCTGCCCGCGTCCGTGTGGGTGTTTAGGATTAGAGCAATCTTAATTTATGTAGCCCAGTTTCTGCATTATGGTCATAAATAATTTAACTAGTGTTTGCAGAAAGGTGTCAGACGCTCTTAGTCAAATGGCGCGGAGCACAAAGGCGTAATCAAAACGACTGCGGCTTGAATGCGGCGCTCTGGTGTAGTAAATTTGATAACGTCTGAATGAGCTGTGTCTTTTATTATGATATGACTATGAGCCTGTTCGTGATAATCTAGAGTAACTTCTATTGTTGCTCTATTGAATGACATTTCTTGTAAATCTGCACCCAATGCTTCTATGTAGTTCTTTGTAGTACATATTTTACTTAGTTCTTCTATGGTTTTGGGTCATATAAAGGTCAGTAGCAAGACAGATTAGGCGCAATTTATACAATCAGTTGCAAATACATACTGTAATAATGATATTTAAACTCGAAAGCAGTACGACTTCAGCGCGGTTTGAGATAGGGCGACGCTATATCGCGGAAACTGTTCACAGCTGCGTTGGAAGATGTATTTAAGCTTTTGGATTGGAGAGGACTCGGCGTCAACTTAAACGGCGAGTATATGACTCATCTTCGTTTTGCTGATGATATTGTAGTTATGGCTGAGACCATGGAGGATCTTGGCACAATGCTCGCAGACCTCTGTAGAGTTTTCCAACATGTGGGTCTAAAAATGAACATGGATAAGGCTAAAATTATGTTGAATTCTCGTGTAGTACCCAGCCCTGTAAATGTTGGAGGCTGTTCGCTAGAAGTTGTTGGCGAATATGTTTACCTGGGACAAATAGTCTAGCTTGGTAAGTCAACTTTCAGAAAGAGGTAAATCGAAAAATTCAACAAGTTCGGGAAGCTACGCAGCATATTCTCGGCCCATCTACTGCAGTGTCTCAAGAAAAAAGTCTTTAATTTGTGCGTGTTGCTAGTGATGACGTACGGAACTGAGACGTAGCCGCTTACAATGGGTCTCACAAGAAGGCTCAAGGTCACTCAAAGGGCAATGGAGAGGACTACGCTCGCTGTTTCTCTACGCCATCACATCAGAAATGATGAGCTCCGTTAAAGTACTAGAGTTACCGACATAGCCCAAAGAATTGCAAATCTAAAGTGGCAGTGGGCAGGACACATCAATCGCAGGACTGATGGCCGTTGGGGCGGAAAGGTCTTTGAGTGGCGCCCGCGTACCGGGATACATAGCGTTGGTAATAAGGTGAACCGACGATCTGGTGAAGTTCGCAGCAAGCCGCTTGATGCGGGATGCGCAGAACCGATCAGTATGGAGATCTCCGGGGGAGGCCTATCTCCAACAGTGGGCGTCTCTTGGCTGGAATGATGATATTGAAGGCTGTTTATCAAAGGAAAGTAATTTCCTTTCATTGAACTTAAATAAACTTGAAGAAATCCCTGAGGATACAGGCTTCAAAGACACTGCATAATGTTGCAAAATTAATTAATTCCCAAAATTTAAAAAAAATACTATTATTTAATACTTGTTTAGACTTCTCTAGATATATACTAATTGCATCTAAGAATTCAGATATCTAAATCATTTGTTTTTATGGCTTCCAAACATTGCAGTTTCAAAAACTGACAACATGTTAAATGAAATAACAAATTCAACTAACCAAATTAATTCCATAGTAAGGTGAAGTTATAATAATTTATTTTGACGTTGAACCTAAATAAATAAAGGTCCACGTCAGTCATTTGTTAAGCTTTATAGCAAACAGATTAATGATTTACACGTGTTAACGTGTTCTCACGCGCCCACGCGGCTGTTACGATGTAAGCCGTCAGATAAGTCCTGATTACCACTGATCAGGGCATTTCGATGATCACATGGAAAATAATTACACCGAGTAAACTGGTCCGGTGTTAACACACCACACACTTTCGTGCGCGTGAGCATTCAATTACTGGTAATAACTTGACTGTATCGGGGCCTATCAATTTGTCCGTCATATGGTTGACCTTATAAAGGTGTGTTTTCACTTGTTGTACATCTTCTTGGACTATATGTGTATGTGTTTACGGGCAAGGTATGCAGTTATTTTGTAATCATATACATGAGTGTTATTACTTACGTTAAAATTTATTTTTACGACGAGCTTAAAAAATATTTTGTGATTGGCTTTTGTTATGAGTGCGTATAATGGATGAGCAAGCCAAGTTACTGATTGGCAACATATCTCCTCATATCAGAAATAGTAATAAGCTATTATGGTCAAGGTAAAAATTGTAAAAAATGTATTCGGACTAGAAAAAAAAATACAAAAAATCTGCAAGATCTTCTTAATGTCTTATACCACCATTAAAGATTTGTCTTATAAGCACGCGTCTTAACATTTTATATTCACTTAAAAGTTATGAAAGCAAACTTGTTAATTATGCTCGCATCAATTTCGTTTATGATATTTTAAGATTGCCCGGCGTAACGATTTGAGTGACGTTACAATTTTGATGTTGCTATGATTGAAGACGAAAGATCACTAGTTCACTCGTAACATCGTAGTTGATGAGTGCTTAAAGTACCTATCTGGTGTTGCAGCTGATTTTACCACTCGTAAGAATTGCTTTATGTCGTAGGTTATGCTGTAGGTTGTATTAATTTGTCTTACAGGGACTCTGAACCTTTGCGAGCTCCTTGCTGCTTTCATAAAGATTCATTGTATTGATATTTTTTTTATACAACTAAGTTGGCAAACAAGCATAATGACCACTTGATGGTAAGTGGTAACAGACACCATAGTACATGTGGCTCTTGTGAGAATTAGAGCAAATCTGCAACCCCCCACAAGAAACACAGTGTACGTTGCCAACTTGTGGCATAAGATGTAAATGTATGTCCCAGTAATTTCACTGCCATATTTTTTCCTTCCAACTGGGGAAAATGGGGAGACGGAGGTGAGACCCTGGTACAGGGTCAAACAACACGGTACAAATTGTGATGACATTACTGAGAGGGTTATCGGAACATTTGGGCGAGTAAAACAGCCTGTAGATAAATAAATGTTAAACTTGAAGAATTATACAAAGCATTCAAAATCCAGGAACGATCGATAGTAGTAGGATTTGGAACAATTGTTTGATATAGCAATGAGCTATAATAACTCTCAAAGAGACACTATATTTTGCCATTTTTTAGATCTGCCACAATAGCACCACATAATTATTCTTTCTAACATAGTAATAGTGATTCAGAATATTATAAATGATTTAAAATAGGAGACAAAAAATTTTGGGAAGTTGATCTTCCGAGTAGAAGGCCTAATAATAAAGGCGATGGCAATTGGTCACTGTAATTAATTAGAATAGAAACTGAAACACTAAAATCTAAAAGTTGACGAATAACCTTTGACTTTTTCAAAATTCAATTCGTTAATAATCCTCATAATTCATTACTAGCTGCGGTGATATTGACGATGATTTTCAAAGCAATAATTAACTCGAAGCAATTTGCCACTAGCAAACCACCAGCTAATTATTTTTTACAATATTGAAGTGTCGGAGGTGCGCTTCACCGTCGAGAATCAATGTTGCGAAATGGATTATCTTCTACAATGTTCATACGAAATAGATATGCTGTTAATTTATGAGGTGCTTTATGTAAGTATCGCATAATTACTAAATATATTGCATATGTGTAGGTACATAGCTTTAAGCAATATTTTCGACAATAATTAAATCATCTTTGGTGGCAGTTATCTAAAACTTATGCTTGATTATAGTATGAAATGTCAACATTTAAAATCAGTTGTTACTAGATATCATTTTTTCAAGTAGGTAGATGTAATTAACATTAAGCATCATTTTCAGAAACACGATACGACATCCAATTTTCAGTTAGACGTTGAACAACGGCACCACTTGAATTGCACAGTCGAAGTTTTGCCCTTTCAAGTCGTACTAAAGAAGTATTTACGTAATAAAGAAGATACATACCTTTTGATCACCAAACCGCATCTGCCTTCTTGCATTCCTGGCTACGTTCATACGACAGAGGAACACCCTGTCTTCTCCGTCCGTTGGCGCTCGGGACAGTTCCGTCCTAACCGCCTGCTGGTCTTGTTTGTCGATGACATCGTATACACTGTCACCATGGATGAGGAGGTCCTCCTGTGAATCAGACAAAACAATTTAATTTATTATAAAATACAGACAACTAATGTCCACAATGTTAGTAATAATATAGAGCTTATAAACAATATTAGTACTTATGTACTTAATTTCTAAGAGTGACATAACATTTTTGCACAGCCTCGCTATAAGCAGGCGGTTCGGTCGATTTGAAAAATATCCTCAAGATTCTTTTGATTCCGCCGCGCACCCCACGTGAAGTGTAGCACATTTCTTTGGTAGTGCAGAATATTTCGTGAAAGTCGTCCATTTGTGCTTCGGGAAACATCGACACTGCACTGCAGTAAGGCGGCAGCCGCAATAGAGCCTTGAACACGTAGTTATATTGGACCCTCAGAATATCGTAAGCCCGTTTCACATAGTGTGGCATAGTTAAACCACATGGCAACCAAGTAAAGCGAAGCATTGAATTATTACATCATGCAGACTCCCTCAATGTTTACGTAGGGGGGCTTATTTAATATTTAGTAAATTATAACAAACATAGTAATGAAGAATACAGAAAAAAACGCTTAAATGCTCGCTCGTTTCTGAGAAGAGAGATATATAGGCCACCCACCCAGAATGACGGGTGGATGATATTCATGAAATTAGAAGCAAAGTGGAGACCGCACTCGTTAAATTAATCTCAGACAAATACCTACCACAAATTCATTCATAATCAGGTATCATCCCGTTTGTGGTAGTATGGTATATGGTATAGGGTATGGTATAGGGTATTCTGTAAGAAAGGCAGGTCGTACCACCAAAGAGCGGGAATGAAGTAGGTATATTTGCCTCATATGTAGGAGTTCTCCAATTTGCTTCTAACTTCATGATGATATTAGACGATACGCGGACTAGAATTGGCTGCAGGCGGCCATAGACAGAGCGTCGTGGAAGGCATTCATCATCATCATCAACAGCTCATATACGTCCCTACCGAGGGGCTCGAGCCTACCCTAAACTAGGGCGATTAGGCCTTAGTCAACCACGCTGGCCAAGTGCGGGTTGGTCGACTTCACACACAGCCTGTAAAGAAATTCTTTCTTCACAGATGTATGCAGGTTTCCTCACGATGTTTTCCTTCACCGTAAAGCGTCGAATAAACGTACATATGAATTCAAAATTTGAAAATACATTGGTGCGTGGCGAGGTTCGAACCGATACCTCCCGATTGGAAGGCGACAGCCTTACGCACTACACCATCGACGCTTCTAGATAGACATTAGAGGAGAACTATGTGATATGTCCCGAAAGACCTCGTAACGCATATGTGATTAAAACCAACGAGAAAACATATTTAAATGATAACAGGATAGTCGAATGTTATAATAGCTTAAAAAAAATTAATAACTATGTGCATGATTGTAGATCTCACTTAATTTTTAAAGTTTCGATTAAATAAAATGAAGACGATTTATGACAGTTTATGCACAAAGTGTCTATTTACTTTGTGGTTTATGCTAGCACTAAAAGGAATATGATTTAGTTTTTTATTGTCGTTCATGTTAGTGAGTGAGGATATTAAAGAGTTATTCCTTAAAAGTCTAGTCCTAGTTTTAACCGTAAATTCCTAGTCTTAACCGTTTTAAGAATACCTGTAGCTATTAGCCAGCAGCGCGTTACTCAGTAACACAAGAGCAAAAGAACGTTAACTACAGATTCAAACCGTCGCCGCGGAGCTGACACAAGCGCTTTTATTTTTAAGCAGCCGTATTCGTATACTTAGGTAGATTACTTCGGAGTTTTCATCAGCCCACCGACCGAAGAGTATTATTTTAATCGCACCTAGACGTACCGTTGCGTTACGCACTGCCGGTGTAGGCACTGGGTCTGTAACGTACATTTTGTGATGTGGGATTGTGTTGTGATGCTTTGTATTTAAACCGCTCTGTTGCGAAAGTCTCAGCTATACGTGAGATCTCATAGATGCAAAAAAAAAATAAGTCCATTCACAGACAGATAGATAATTTTATTATATACTAGCTTTTGCCCGCGGCTTCGCTCGCGTTAAATTCGGGGTAACACCGAAGATTAAAAAAAAATAAGGCAGGTATTTTTCGTTGGTAACAAAGAGTCTGTGTACCGATTTTTAGCTTCCTACCTTGAAAACTGCAAAAAGTCCCATATAAAATTTCACCCCCTCTTTTAAGGGGTTGGGGGCAGATTTCAAAAAAAAAATGATGCACGATTTTTTGTTAGTCACAAATAGTTCGCATACCAATTTTTAGCTTTCTACCTTGAAAATTGCGGAATGCTCCATACAAACTTCCACCCCCCATTTTAGGGAAGTGGGGGGTTAGAAAGAGACAAAAGTAGCCCATGTCACTCTCCATCCGTTCAACTATCTCCACTTAAAAAATAACTGTAATCCGTCGCTCCGTTTTGCCGTGAAAGACGGACAAACAAACACACACACACACTTTCCCATTTATAATATTAGAAGAAGACTATTAGTATAGTATGGATGATGGCAGTAAGAAATATCTAATTACTCTATGACATCCACTGCCTTAATTCCGTGACCACGAATGCTGTTCGAAACTGTTTTGTTTGAACATGCGAGTTAAATGCCTAAAGAAAGATTATTTTACATTTTAATATTTGTAATATAATTTTTGATTGTTTATTTGTTTGGTTGTTTTATTGTTTATTTCTGATTATTAAGTATTTATGATTGCAGTTCTTGTATTTTTGTCTCTTTATTGCTTAAGTGCTTCAGTGTTACCCACAATATTCTTCTCTGACGCGTTCACATTATGGCTGGAAGAGATCTCTCTAAGAGATAAGTCCACCCTTGCTCACTATTGTTTGTGTTTATTGTTTTGTACTGTGTGTTTTATGCAATAAAGAGTATAATAATAATAACCACCGGTAGATTGGGCATTATCTCGCTACCGATGAACCCGCCAGATGTAGGTTTTTTTTTAATATTTTTATTTTTTTTATTGTAAAAAACATATTTAACAAAAAAAAATAAAGATCATAATAATAAAATTATAATTTATTATTTTAATTAAGTACTACTTATTCTTTCACAGCCACTTCACAGCTAATCAATACCAAAATCACATTACGACGATGAATTTAATTTGAATAAATTAAATTCATCTTTTATTAGTACGTACCACTAAATGCAATATTTTGTGACGATGAATGACCATCATAGATATTTTTTTTATTGAGTTGATTAACCTTTATAGATAGCTGAAAGAAATTGGATGCTGTCTCAAACTAGACATTTTAAGTTAAAAAAAAAAAATAAGTCATACCTACTTTTATTTTAAAAAAATTCTTCTTAATTATTACTAGTTGAAAGTGTCATGCAATCAAGTTTAATACACATTTACTCATTAATAGATTGTTTGATCCAGGCATGAATTCCAACACCAGACGAACCTATTTTCGAAAAAGCAATGATAATCGAATTTAAAAAAAAAATTACGTATATGTAGAGATCCTTGTAATCTATTACGAGTATATGTGGGGTAAATGCTACGCAAACAGTACGCGAGCGAAACTTTCAAGATAGAGAAACTTAAACAAATTTCACCAAATAGAGAGAGCACCACAAGCGAGCGCGTCGAATAAAACAAAAGAACGGAATGTAGAGCATCGGAATTATCTCGTTGGAGTTGAATTAAACACACATTAAACATAATTATGGGCTAGGAACTTCCAGAGACGGCCGAGGACCTCCCTAGGTCCGACCCGGGGCCACTGAGGTCAGTAAAATTGTACCGTGATTTTCTGTGCTTTCTATAAAATAAATTTCAATTAACCTCGGAGCTTGCTTTAATAACTTTAATTAAATCATAGTGGTGGAGGAAACGCGCTGTACGTTCCTTTGTTTGCTTATGATTTTACTATAGGGCTTGTAACTTAATCCTTCGAGACACAAAAGCACAAAGATTGAATGCGTCTTTCTTTCTAAAATTAAGTTGTACTTTCTATCATTGCACCATTAACCAATAGCCAAGGAACTCTTAGTAAGTCGTAGCTTGGGAGTCTGGTATTATCTTTAGTCGTGGCAAATTGGCAATACCTTTGCCATCTATTAACGTTATTAAGAGTTATTCATTATATTCTTTAATGTGCACACGAGTATATGGTTGTGAGTTGTGAATAGTCGTTACCAAACAAACATGAAAGAGAATTGAATAAGATGAAAGACAATATTAAAAAAAATGTTATGAACGGATTATTCCGCTTTGAGCTCTTGGCTAATGTCACCCAAGCGATCAAGACGAATAACTAATTTGAGATCTGATTAAAAATGAAATTCGTTGTCTGGAATTGGATGTTGTGGATAGATTCAAAGAATAAAAAATGACTATAGATTAAGATTTTTTCATTTAAGTAAATTATTATAAATGCTATTGTTATATTAGCAAATAATTGTCTATTATAACAAAGAATTTTTTTTAAGAATGTTTAGTTACCTGGAATAAATCATAAAGTGGCAGCCCTGAGTTGACGTCACAGCGCGTCACGGCGCCCCGCCCACCTGTCGCGGTCGCCCGCGTTAAGACATAATTGCCAGCGCGCGCGCCGTACAACCGCCCACGCGAGCGAACGTGGGGGGCGAGATATGTGAAATTTATGGGGAAAAATTGCCCAGGTTTTATGAAATTTCATTCTCGTAGGATCAAGCATGCACTCGTAGTATGTTTATTTCACAACCGCAGTACTAGCTGCTTGGAGGAGAATTGATGATTTTGTAGGTCGTAAAGTCCTCGCGATTTCAAAATAGTTTCCTTTTATTATAGAATCTTACAAATATATATTATCTCTGAACATACTAGATTATTGATACCACACTATAACTGAATTGTAGCTCCGCTGTGGCTGAATATAACTCTACTGTGCATGTTTATTAACTTAAAAAGCCTATCGACACAAGTGTTCCCCACACAATAACCATTATGGATCAACTAGCAAGTGACGTATCGAATTGATCTATGAAGTAAAATTGTATGAGAATCAATGCGCAAGGTCTCATGCAATTTATATGTCTATCAACGTCAAAAAAGAAATATGTTTTGAAAGCTTGCGTTACGCGCAAATTTCAAGGCTAAAATACCAATTGGAACTTAATGGCACACAATGAACATAAATATATATCCGCTAAATATTGATGAAGTAAAATTAGGGACAGATAAAGCAAAATCGAAGAAATGCGCAAGGGTCCATTAGAAATGATGACCGGATTATCATCAGTTGATCATAAGGATTATTTATTTGCCACTTATATTGACAGGTTCATCTTTACAATTTCTTAATATTCTCTTCTCTTCATCTTTAAAACTAAAATGCGGTAAATATATACGTGAATGAGTTGTGTAATATGAAAATGGGAGGTAGTTTTGAAAAAAAATCAAATCAGCGGAAAACGTTTAAATATTTTGAAAATATGAGTATTTGTGGAGTGTATTTTGCGGAATCCGGGGACAGAAGGACCAAGAACTTGTGTGGGCGAGCGGTAAAAGAAATAGAAAGGAAAGCACCGTACCTTTAAAGCAGCAACACTCACTCTTCAGCCGGCCGGCACTATAGCTCGCTATTTCTTGTTTCTTCGATAGCTTTATTATACACACAAGTCGCTACTTATTTATTGAGTATAATTAAACACTCGCGGTGGAATCAAATAGAGATTTATCAACTTTGCGAATTTTTATTGCGGAGCGGTGCGTGTGCGTATAGCAAGATCGGTACTCGAGAGAATGAGAGGAAGGGTCGGGGAAGGATATTATATAAGGAAAGTTTTGTTGTGTGCGTGTGCATGTGAGGGTGCGTGTATTTAATTGCGTAAATCTTATAAAAAATCTACCGTCGTTCAACGGCGTTAACACAATCTCTTAATATTTTTTCACTTACTTTAAACATTTTTTTGAAAAAATTGTAAAGCATATGCTCCCTTTTCATCTTATAAACATTTATCTGATTTTTCTTAAAATAACAAAATCTTATGTAACCTCACAACAACATGAGAAATCTAAAACTATACGGCTCTGAGATACAATGGTCCACAAAGGTGAAATATCTAGGAGTTACTCTGGCTAAAGAACTAACGTGGAAAGAACATGTAGACCTCACTATTGAAAAATCCGGAAGGATACTCAATATGTGCCGGTCTACCTTCGGTAAAACCTGGGGTCTCAAACCTAAGATACTCTACTGGATTTACAAATAATGATACTGCCGGTCATAACATATGGCAGTATTGTCTGGTGGCCAAGAACGAAACTAGTCACATGCAGGGAACTACTAGGTAGATTCCAAAGGCTGGCTTGTATGGCCATTACGTGGGCTTTCAAACAGCGGCCTTGGAGATATTTTTAAATCTCGAACCACTCCATAGTGCTGTACAAAGAGAAGCCACGAGGGCACTCTACAGGCTCAGAACTTTGGGAATGTGGAATGCAAACCGGTTACCCACAAAACACACGGCATTCCCGTCTGAAGGAAGCAATCTGCTGCTGAGCATGATCAGCGACAGAATGTTACCTCAATATATTTTCAGACGACTTTTTGAGGTACACATTCCAACAAGGGAGAAATGGGATAAGGGGCTGGCACCTCCTCACGGGAACAGCATGATCTGGTATACAGATGGATCGAAAATGAAATCTGCTACAGGGGCAGGAATACACTGCAACAAAACTGATATATCGATCAGCATGGGTAAGCTGGCAACTGTGTTTCAAGCTGAAACATGTGCTATCCTAGCCTGTGCACAGGAGAATCTAGACAAGGGTCGCAATGGCCTAAACATCTACATTCTCAGTGACAGCCAAGCGACTCTCAAAGCGCTCCTGTCATACAAAGTGGAATCCAAACTAGTGCTGAATACAATCGAAGCACTGAACAAATTGGGTAAAACCAATACAGTACGTCTAGTTTGGATACCAGGTCACAAGGGTTTCACCGGAAACGAGAAAGCTGACTGCCTGGCAAGAAAGGGATCGGAAACACAATTGGTAGGACTGGAACCATTTGACGGGATCACTCCGAAAATAGTCAGCACAGGTTTATGAACTCAACTGCAAATGAGGCACCAAAGAGAATGGGTCAATCAAAAAGGAATGAACCACGCCAAGCTCTTCATGGGTATGGACAATTGGCTCAAATTTACACTGAGCTCAAGCAGATCCCAGATTCGCCTACTGTTGGGTGCTCTAACCGGACACTTCGGTACTAGGATCATGCTAACCAGGATGGGACACGCCAGTTCCAAAATCTGTTGGGCCTGCAAAGGACATCGTTGAGCTCATGGGCACTATAGACTGGACCGTTGGTGGCGATGGCATTGCGAACTAAGCTTTACGGCAAGGGGTAACACAAAAGATCCATGGTGGGTCGAAGTGCGAAGGCTCAGTAGTTAAGTTAAGGCTCAATAGAAGGCTGCCCCCACCCGAAGATAAGATAAGATATGTAACCACAACTTAATAAAATAGAAATAATTAATTAGAGAAACACACACAAACACTACATTTAAGTAAAAAAAAGGAAAACCAAAAATAACACAAGTAATGGGCGAATTGCACGTGTGGTGTTCCATAGGCTCCTAGCTCGATATAATGCTACGGCTAGCTGCAGTGTCGATTTTCAGCAAGAGCCTTAAGTGGTTCCCGCAGCCTGAAAGACGTATTTATTACTAACTTATATAGCAAAAAAAAAAACATTTATATATCAGAATGTTTTCTCCTATAATTCAAAACTTAATATCCATTATAAAACGCATACACAACGATAGGGATCATCAATGCAGAGATACCTTGTATTACACATCTAAAGCAATAACAAAATCAAAAAATATATAATTATTATACTGAATTTGCACCATAAGGGTATTAGATTGACATTGTTATTTTCAAAGTATGTCGAATTTAGCAAGCACAGCTCGACAAGAAAATAACCGCAGACGCCCGCACGTGAAATATAGACGAAGATAATTGATAGGTCGTAAAACCTCCTTAGAACAGTTTCAATAATGGTTCTTATAGTGCAGTACGGAGTGGTCGCACTATCAAAGTTGTAATCACTTTGTTAAACCACCTAGTTAGTAGGTAATTGTAGCCTCTAGGGGCAGAACTAACATACATAAATAATCAATGCGACCTAGCGCTCGTGGTGAAGGTTTCATTAAATGAATACTTGGCAACCCATTAGAATGTGAATTTATAAATAGAAAATAACTCGTTAGTACATAAATATAAAATCATTTAATTCATTTGAAATTCATGGACTACATAGTTCTCAATAGATATAAGTAGGGACTAAGCTAACAAAATTTAAATGGATCATCAAATCATGGTCTATGGGATTGGAGAGTACGCATCATACTTGCATAGAAAATGTTAATTATAAAAAAATTTCGAACATTTATTTCAGCTCAAATAATGTAATAGATATAAATAACGGATAAAAAATACCATAGGAGTCATTTGGTATGGAGATACTGCTCGTACCACTGGGCAGGAGCTCCCAAACATCAGCTCGACCCTCTTCCGTGCATTCCGCATCGTTGGTGATTCCAATATCACGGCCTCAATGGAGACGCTGGGGCAAAGGAGAGATTTTGCTGCTCTATCGGCTCTCTGCGTGCTCTATCGGCTCTCTACGTGCTCTATCGGCTCTGAGGAACTATTGAATTGGTGCCTTCGTCACCTTTTTACCATCGCACCACCCGCCACCACAGCAGAGTTCATCCGTACCAGCTGGAACCGATCTGGTCTTTCGGTTTCAGTGTTCATTTCTTCCACGTACGTGCAAACACTGGAATGAACCCCCAGCTGCGGTGTTTCCTAAGCACTACGATATGTCCAACTTCAAACGAGGTTAAAAAAAGTTTTTTTTACAAAAAATAGAACCGACTTCAAAAACACTAAAATCTTAAAAATAATATAAGAATAGGTACAGACAACATCACACTTCTATATTGAAGTCGGCGCCAAACGATGATCTCCTAAAAAGTGTTAAAATTTGTCACCGACTTCAATATAGAAGTGTGATGTTGTCTGTACCTATTCTTATATTATTTTTAAGATTTTAGTGTTTTTGAAGTCGGTTCTATTTTTTGTAAAAAAAATTATTTTTAACTTTTTAGTGAATGAAATCTTTTTAGTGAAAGAAACCCTAATTTAATACCAGCTCACCGGTATTAAATTAGTATTTTCCTCGATTTTCTATGGGATCCCATCATCAGATTCTGACTTTGGTGACCATGGGACCACCCTTGCAGTATACTCTATCAAATACAAAAAGAATTTTGGAAATCGGTTTAAAAATGACGAAGTTATGAGGTAACAAATATAAAAAAAATATAAAAAAATACAACCGAAATTGATAACCTCCTCCTTTTTTGAAGTCGGTTAAAAAGAGCACTTCTCTCCAGGTAGGCAGAAACTGAGCTATGCCCCTGGCATTGCAGATATCCATGAGCGGTGGTTACCACTTACCATTAGGTGAGCCACTGGCTCGTCTGCCATCAACAGCAATTAAAAAAATACAAGCATATAGTACTCGTATGTCCCATTCTAGCCGTAACAACTATAATAAAAAACAGTACTAAAAATTATAATTATGTTTTGTTTTCAATTAAAAAAATATTTCACATCGACATTTATACAATCTCTTCTGATTGGCCTTAAAAAGTTGAAAAAAGGTTTACCAGCTACCTACTCGGAAATTGGCAGGAAGACGGCCCGATACTCAGAAGGTCTAATTTTATCTCCTCTTTTAATCGCTAACATTACAAAAATAGCAAAAATAGTATTTACAGTTAAGGTTGGTTGGACAAGTTTGCGATAAGTCATTTCTTATACAATGTCTGTATTATTTATGTTTAATAAAGTGTTCATGATAAATACTCGTAATATATACTTATATAGAACTTTGAAATTTATTCACACTATATTTTACTAATGGTAAAACAATCATTTATCCACCTTAGTGCGTCATGCCGGCATATTTATAAATTTAATGATGTGATGATGTGCAGCCTTACTGCACAAGAAATTCGTATTAATTATAATGAGATGGTCATTCATTTAATGTTTGATGAGCTAACCTCAATCTATTATGAGCACCGTAAGCTCCTCGAAACAGTTCAAAATAAATTGTAGCATCAATATTTTAGTTCCGTCTCACCACAGGCTATGAAATACTGAATCAATATAGTCGGCGCGGCACAAACACAATATGAGCAATGTTCCACACCCGCAGACCTTTATGGGAGATCTCACCCAATAAAGCTATTCCACATTACAAATACATTTTCGTTTTCTATGAGTAAACCCAATAAATAACAGAGAGCAAGCCTTCATTACGGTCTGAAACTGTTTATTTTACAACATTAGCTGCTACGCGGTGGGCCTATTGAAAGTATCTTCACATCTTTGGAATTATTTCCAACATGCATTGGTTCGTCTTTGGCTATTTCCGATTGATTTCAATGGCGTCCTATTGTAAACATACCGTTAGCTGCGTCGAGATCTGGAGATACAATATCGATCCAGTTATGTCGGAGATTTTCGGAATTGATTCCGCTTTTGTTAACCGCGTTACCGGTTTTGGGTTCAACCTTTTTGGTGGGCGATTTTTATCAATAACGTTTTTGATTGAAACTGGTGTATTTCAATTTGCTGTAATGATATTGTAAGTATCTTTGTTTACATTGTGATTTGTGTTGTTCATAAATTCCTGTCTTTTATGGGACTATTTACTATTTGTAAAAAACTGTGCTTCAACTTACCATATATTTTTATACCATTAAACTAGTAAAATGATGTAAGTAGGTCCTTGTAAGAGACTTATATAGGTACTTAGTAAAACTGCAAGAACTAAAGCTTTATGGATTTACATGAATTTAAATTAAGAACGTTCGACATAAAGACAAAAAATGCCACAGGAAAGACAGCGAGTTTTTTACAACCATTAGTTTCACATAAACGAATCTTATCATTCACTTCAACAGCAGTTATGATACGGAATAAATCTTCGTTAAGGACAAAACGTGTACGCCTAGCCAATAAATCATTTTCATCCACACTTGCTGCATAAGTATTAACTTATTACGATCCATGTCAATTACAGTCATGGAATACAAATAACAGACCTTATTGCGGTCCAAATTCCCAAGTTACGTGTCTCTCTCAGTCAGCACAAATTATGATGAAGTGTGAAAGAGACAGGACATTAAAGTAAGTGTCGAGTACACGAGTGTTAAGCTCACAGTTGTAGAAGATATGTTAGACAAACAAACAGGCAGGCCTCCGGATATGTAGATTAATGAGCCAGCAAGCTCTCAGACCCTAATTGCGTTACAAATGAATGTATGTCTTATTTGATTAATAGTGCAGTAATTTTTTACATCACCTTTATGCTGATACTTGTCAGTAAGATGATTGTTGCTTCGGGAGTAGGTATAGAATATTTGTTACCTAATTTTTACTTTACGTTTTCATTTATCGTTCATACATAATTAAGAAGTACAACAATGTGTCCTTTTATAGTACAATTCAAAATTAAAATCAACATTTAAATTGAATTTGCTTATTATAATTTAATTCAGTGTCGGGCCTAATAAATTTGACTTTATTTTAATTTTAGGTGTGAAAGCGTAACATACAGACAGAGTTACTTTCGTATTTATAACATTAGCAGGGATGTAGAAATAGTTAACTGCGTATAACAAATAGAAAACTACTGAGTAGGTATACCGGGTGTAACTGAACACCCCAATAACATTTAAGGGGCATATAAGTTAGATACTAAATGGACCTTCGGTGCTTGTCTGAGACCTAGAACCCCAATACTTTCAGAGTTATTTGATTTTAAACTGAAAGCAAAAACTTTCAAGTGACAACCATAATCAGCTCTTAACACAAAAGAAATTTAAACACAAAATGACACGTGACAGACGTGAGCGTAGTATTCCTCGTACGCTTACGTAGGTCTTTCGGCACTTAATACCAAGAAATAATTTATTTAGTTTGTATGACGTGAGTGTAGTATTCCTCGTACGCTTACGTAGGGCTGTCGGCATTTAATAACAAATAATAATTTATTTAGTTTGTATGGAAAAAAAAGTAGGTTTGTTAGCCCTAATATTTTTCCTACAGAATCTCTACTTCTGATGGATACATACCCTTATATGTTATTGGGGTGTTCAGTTACACCCTGTATAAGAAAAATTTCTTAAATACATCAGCAATTGTGCTATAAAAAATATTATATAAAATTTGTAATTTTACTTTGATCTCATCATCATCTCTACTAGTTTGTCTCTGGGGCTGTTTATAGAAAATACAAATTTAATAATCTATTCTGTTCCAAATATAGCGTAAAAGAGAACACGAAGTTAGTATGTAGGATAGACATTTCCAAAGGGTGCATAAACCTTTATACAAAACTGTTCAAAAAAACTCAGGAATCTCTAAGGTGTTTTCGAGTGTTTGTTTTTTTTTTTATAATTTTCGTGATCTGTTCGTCGTCGTTCATAGTTCGTTCATCAGGCAGTGTTCGGGAAGCTACGCAGCATATTCTCGGCCCATCAACCGTAGTGTTTGATGAGGAAAGTCTTCAATTCGTGCGTGTTGCCAGTGATGACGTACGGATCTGAGACGTGGCCGCTTACAATGGGTCTCATTAGAAAGCTCAAGGTCATTCAAAGGGAAATGGAGAGGGCTATGCTCGGGGTTTCTCTACGCGATCGCATCAGAAATGATGAGATCCGTAGAAGAACTTGTGTCACCGACATAGCCCAAAGAATTGCGAACCTTAAGTGCTAATGGACAGGACACATAGCTCGCAGGACTGACGGCCGTTGGGGCTAAAAGATCCTCGAGTGGCGGTCACGTACCGGGAGATGCAGCGTTGGTAGGCCCCCACAAGGTTGACCGATGATCTGGTGAAGGTCGCGGGAAGCCGCTGGATGCGGGAAGTGCAGGACTGATCGATTTGGAGATCTGGGGGAGGTCTATGTCCAACAGTGGGCGTCTCTTGACTGAAATGATGATGATCTGTATATAGTTTTTTGATTGTAAAACGGAATTTTAAAAAGCCTTTACAAACCTCCAATCAATACATAAATGACCACAAGAAATCACCACAGCGAGGAATCGCTGCCAGCATCTTGGGTACATTGCCGCAGGGGCCATTTTTAGATTTCGGTTAGTTTTAATTTATTATCAGTTTACATTAGTTTTGCATGTATAGTTTAGTTTAGAGTAGGTTTTTTTTACTATTATTGTTCAGTTTAAATAAATTATAATCTATAAAAAAATCACATTGTTTCACAATCTAAAAAACACGTAGTCCGTCCGTCCAGAATCATTGAAAGTCGACTACCCTTGGCGAAACCTATCCCGCTTCAAACCACACACGTAGCGTTAACATTCAGACCATAAACAATAGACAACGCACAATTCAATATGCAAACCGAACAATGTAATGATTATGCATAGACAATGCTCTTTCGTCGCCCTAACCACCATGCCTATTTATTGATGTTCACCATTAAATACCTTTGCAATAAAATCAGCCAGCCCTAACAGAGCCGTAAATTTGTTGGCCACACGCCCGCTGAAGTCTTTCGCGTAAGAAATGTTGAAAGCGAGGTGGGTCCACATTAATTGGCGGGTCTACCCAAAGTAAGGTACTGCGGTGCCTAAGGCGATGCAGTATTTATCATTGTTATTGTAACTCTACCCTTTTGTGAGGCTCTGAAGGAAATAACGTCTTCTGTTATTGTGTTGATATTATTATGTCATTGTTGTTCGGGTTCTAAATGTTGACGGTGTTTATAAGGTGAACGATATTATTTTGTACGCGGACAAAGTAGTTTAGTTGAGTATGTGTTCGGATTATTTGTGAAGTTAGGTAAACGTTTGAATTGACAGTGTTATCTATAATGTGATTACTAAAAGTTAAGCAGAGCGTAAAATGTTTAATAGTTAACGCGACGTAGAGTTTCGCGACGAACTTTAATCTGGTAAATTTTAAGATGTTTTCAGTTTTATGTAAATAATATTTTTTATGAAGAGTGGGACATATAAACATTTGGGTCTCTCTTTCAGTTGTGAAAAAGACAAGTTTGTAAGGTCAACGTGATCATAAGAAATACATCGAGAAAAAAATGAGACATGGAGAAAAAAATGGGGGCTATGAAATGGTACAAGGTCATTTCATCAATTTATATCAAGTTTGTTTTGATGTGATGATATCGCCTTCATCATGACAGCTCATATACGTCCCCACCGAGGGGCTCGAGCCTACCCTAAGTTAGGGTGCTTAGGCCTTAGTCAACCACGCTGGCCCAGTGCGGATTGGTCAACTTCACATACATCTTTGAGTTTCTTCGCAGATGTATGCAGGTTGCATCACGATGTTTTCCTGCACCGTAGGAGCATCAGACAAATGTACATATGAAATTCGAAAAACGAAAAACACATTGGTACATGGCTGTCTTAAACACCGAACCTCCCGATTGGAAGACAAGTGCCGAGTCCACAGCGCCACCGACGCTCTTATGAAGATTTAATAGCTTTTAGACCGCAAGAATATTGACACCTTATTAACAAAATTTTATATGTATTAAGAGTAGATTAATACATATAAAATTTAGTTAATAAGGAGACGTAACGCTTTCAATTAATATAAACATTATTAATTAAGAAATAACTTGGATAGCAGAGGAAGTAGGATAGCTTGGATAGCTCTTTAACCATAATTACAATATCTGCTCGAGAGAAAATGAAGACACTCTCGTTCGTATAAATTTTCAATAAATTATCGAAAGTTTGTGCCGTACGTACGGCTATTTTTAATAAGACACACCCACACTCCAATTTGATCTTATAAACGGTGTATTAACGACCATTGCATTGTTTTTAACTAGATGTTTGAATTAAGTACTTACTGCCTCTAAAATCTTATCATTAATCTTAATTGCAGAATAACAATAAAATATCGCTTAGAGGTTGGGGTCACGGAGTAAACAGATGAGCTTAATGCGTATTGTGTTGAGGTTGATAATCGTATTTCTGGATGTAATGGTAAGTTTAGATCATTACATCGTCTAGCCTATAAGAATGGTATCGTGGGAACTTTCGATGGATGAGTTATGATGATCTGCTTCGGAAACGTTTGCCAAAGCCTGTTTTGTCGCTGTGATCGATGTTTTGGCTATTAGTGGTTGTCTAACTTAATGTTGTGGTGTACTGATAACTGAAAAAATTGGGGAAAAAATAGTCATGATTTAAATTTACGAGGTAAAAAATGAACTAGCTTTTTATTCTACGTGGCTTCACACAGTAGGAACTCTTTTAAGGCATTCAGTGTTCGCCTTAACGATAAGATTCCTATTGGTATTCACAACTTATCTCATATATTAAGGTTTTCTAGAAAATCTATACGTGCATGGCGAATGCTTTATTGCAAGGTCATTTAGTTGATAATTGCATCGCTTCTAATGTCGTTAACGTTACATTATACAGGTTTTTTATCGATTTTTGGAAATTTTTTATGTCATTTATTATTGTAAATTTTGATTAACAGCTCTTTAGCAGAAAAATATTGAATAGAGTGAATTTTGTTTTTTTTCTATGGACTAAAACATTATTAACCATGTTTATGTCTTTAAGAATGTAGGTAAGAGTAAAATATTCAACAATATTATATATGAATTTTAGAACTGTATGTATTTTATTAGTGGCGGAAATTATTCGAAAACGGGAAAGAAGTTCCTAAAAAAAAAACAACAAACACATGTGCTAAACCTTACTACGAAGTGAAGGATTGTCTTAACGATCCTCTTCCTTTTCTCAGCGCTATCCTACAAACGTTGTATTTAGGAGACCCGTTATACCGACAAAAAAAAATAGCCCTTGCTGGTTTTCTTGCTGGTTCTTTCCAGTACAAGGTCTCCCGCCCGCCGTAGACTTGTGAACCAATGGCGTAGCTTCTCTGACGTTCAAAAGTGATTGTAAAATCCCAACTGAATAAAGGATATTGAATTTGAATTTGAATCTGGGGCCTAATTCTGCTAGCGTTAACGCGTGTCAATAACGTTACAATACCATTGCTTTTTGAGACAGTTATCATTACTTTACCGATAACTAACTGAAATATTTGTCACTGTTGACCTATGAAGAATTATCGTAGTTCGAATAAACTGCACAGAGAAAAGCGTATAAAAGTGACAAAAGGTTTCATTGAAACGCTATCAAGACACGTTTAGATTAGCAGAAATAGGTTATTATTCTAAGGTCTTTGGTCAGTCTATCGGCTCGGATTTCATGAGACCACTTGCTCTCTTCTTTGCCGATCACCACCATCTTTTCCAGGTTATCCGGTCATTACATGCCCAAAGTCACATAGAAACTCTGATAGCATTGAAAAACAGTCTTAACCCCAAGCCCCGTAAGAATCAAAGTGTTTGTGCTCATTGCCCTCTTCTAAGAAATGCGGAGAATCCTTAAGGCAGCACAATATTTCAAATACTTATTTTTTAACCGACTTCAAAAAGGGAGGAGGTTCTCATTTCGATGCGTATGTTTTTTTTGTGTGTATGTTACGCGATTACGCTACCAATTGTGGACCAATTTTCAAAATTCTTTTTGTATTCGATAGAGTATACTCCAAGGGTAGTCCCATGGTCACCAAGGTTAGGATCCGATGATGGGATCTCATGAAAATTAAGAAAAACCCTTAAATTTTAAGGTGTGTCCAACGTGTTTTGTGTGTATGTTACGCGATTAATCCGCCAATTGTGGATCGATTTTCAAAATTCTTTCACTAAAAAGATTTCATTCACTAAAAAGTTAAAAAACCGACTTCAGAAACACTGAAGTCGGTTTTTTAACTTTTTAGTGAAAGTCGGTGCCAAACGATGTTCTCCTAGAAAGTCTTAAAATTTGGCACCGACTTCAATATAGAAGTGTGATGTTGTCTGTACCTATTCTTATATTATTTTTAACTTTTCAGTGTTTTTGAAGTCGGTTTTTATTTTTTGTAAAATATTTTTTATTTTTAACTTTTTAGTTAATGAAATATTTTTAGTGAAAGAAACCCTAATTTAAATTAGCGATTTCCTCGATTTTCATGGGATCCCATCATCAGATCCTGACTTTCGTGACCATGGGACCAACCTTGGAGTATACTCTATCGAATCCAAAAAGAATTTTGAAAATCGTCCACAACTGGCGGCGTAATCGCGTAACATACACACAAAAAAAAAACATACACATCGAATTGAGAACCTCCTCCTTTTTTGAATTCGGTTAAAAATAAAAAATATTTTACAACAAATAGCAACCGACTTCAAAAACACTGAAAAGTTAAAAATAATATAAGAATAGGTACAAACAACATCACACTTTTATATTGAAGTCGGTGACAAATTTTAAGACTTTCTAGATCATCGTTTGGCACCGACTTCAATATAGAAGTGTGATGTGATGTTGTTGTTTGTGATGATTCATATATTATTTTTAACTTTTCAGTGTTTTTGAGGTCGGTTGTTATTTTTTGTAAAATATTTTTTATTTTTATCTTTTTAGTGAATGCAATCTTTTTATTTTTTTAAATTTATTTTGGTATCAAACAGTCATGTTGAAATAACATTAAATATAACAGATAAAACTAAGTTTTAAGAGACCTATACACGGTGCCTAAAATGTATCAAGAAAACAGAACAAATCAGGTCTGACATGAACAGCTATCCAAAATAATGAATACGGAATACAGTTTTAAAAAAATCTACTTTCCACCGAATAAAGTACTCAGGATTCGGAGTCGACAGAAAAATCAAAAACACCTAACGTCGATCCTCGTTTTGGTATTCTTTGATATTTTCCATTCCGAATTCAAATATAAAAGAATATCAATGGTGGTTATGATTCAGTAACTTCACTTAATTCATATCGATTTGCAAGTAATTTATTGACGGCATCAGTGCATTATGTCTAACTTAGCTTACATTGATGTATTATTATAACATTTATCTACATTTCACACTTTACACCTTATAAATGCTTCTATACAACTAGAGATTAAAGATTAGGGCCACGAATCGCAGCTGCTACAAAGTTGCCTTGGATTATGTATTAAGGAAAGCCTGCCTTACAGCAATCGCTTTCTTTATGGTAATACTTAGCAACATATTCTATTTGTGTTGCTGTATAAAACATTGATTTACATGAGCCTGGAATGTTGTGTTTCACGGATTGTTTGGTTAGCATTTAACCCGACCATACATTTATTTCTTTTTTACCAAACTTTTGCCGTTTAGGCTGTTGAGTAGCTAAGTAAAATATAAATACACATAAATCTATTTCGTGAATAGATACATACAGATCATTAATACAATTTGACAATTTCGTGAGAACGGTGTGAACATGGCACAGCTTAAGGTTTTAAGTCCACTCGAAGTCAGCAAGTAGGTTAGATTCACATGATATTGATATCTATACTTATTACTTTACTTAATATTATAAATCTGAAGAGTTTATTTGATTAAACGCGCTAATCTGAGGAAGTACTGATTCAAAATGGATTTTTTTTGTGTTGGATAGTTCATTTATCGAGGAATGCTATATAGGCTCTATAACATCATGATGTTGTCATTTTCCGACGTCCACGCGAACAAAATCACGGGCGCAGCTAGTTGAAGATATTGACAAATTTTTTTTTTTTTTTAAAAACGTCGCCCCACACTACGATTTTCTCCTGTGTCGTGGGTGCAGTTACAAACATAGAATATCACATGCACATACGCCCAGACCGGAACAAATTTCTGTAGGCCATACAAAACATTTGTCCCGTACGGGAATCGAACCCGCGACCCGTTGCGCAGTAGGTGATCACTCGACCTCTGCGCTAAACGTGTCGTCTCGTCTTGTCGTGTGTAATATTGCTCTTCGATATTAAATGTTCCATTTTAAAGGCTATAGGCTATATAACAACACGCTTCGACTAAGGAGCTGAGCATTTATGAAAAATGTTGCATGAGCAACGGGAAAAAAATATATGGCGAAACGTAGTTCGCGGGCACAGCTAGTTTTATATAGTTATTATTAAAGTGAGAGAAAAAGTGGTCTCTATATACAAAATAAAGGTGGCCTCTGATGCTTGAATTTGTAACATTACAGATAAAATTAATCTATATAAATAACAATGGATCTTCGAAATGTATGTACGCCCATAACTTTTGAACGACTGCACCAAATTAGATGATTCTTGGTTTTATGTATTCGTTATTTGTTAGGACATGGTTTGTATAAAAGAAAATATTTGAAAAACTATTACAGGAAAAGAAATGATTTTGAAATATGTTCACGTAAAAGGGACGAACTTGACAGATTGACATTCAGGCTGCTCCAAATCTACGGTTTCTTACACTGTTGTATTGTCAATAGGTTTTTTAGTATACCCATGCGGCATCGGGGCGGGCAGCTAGTATGAAATAAAACATTTGGTTTGCATATGAGTTCGCTCAAATGTTTTGTGTGAAAAGTCAGGTGAAAAAGATTTGAATTTAAATACGTAGGCTCTCATTCACATATTAATTTCAATAGTCAGCTACAGCTATTCCTAGCTATGCTCCCAGCATCTCACACGGATGTGAAACTAATGAAGAATAGAAAAAATCTAAAATAACATCCACAGTAAGAATAACTGTCACAAGAATTTAAACCGAACGCAACAAAGAAGCGATTGCAACATTGATATGTCGTTCACTTATTGTTTTCCTTCGTTAATTTGTTTGATTAACAAATATACCATTTTGATATACCTGATGGTAAGTCACGATAAGGGCGACAATAGAGGCGAGCTTTACCTGGCATCCTCAATAACTGAGGAACTGGCCATCTTACTTCTAATTATTGGAACACAGCAATACAACAGCGTTATGGTGGAAAACTTAGGTAAGTTGATGATACTGGAGCCAGGCGGGCTCAGAAACCCTTCCACTAACCAACCAAGTGGAAATAACAATCTATATCTCCATAACTTAACAATGTAGGTAACATCAAAATCTGAAAAAAATAAAGACATCAGGATTTAAAAAAATCATTCCTGAGGTGAAATTTTTATCATTTCAAAGGGGCTTTGAAAATATTAAACAAGCAGAATAACTTCGGCATCCACAGGAAATTAATTCCCGGACTTCTTGATCAATACCATGGAGGCGGTAGACAAATATCAGGACTGCGTCACTTTACTTACTTGATATTAAATGTATTTCATTCGTATCTTGCCCAAATCCCTAAGCAGATTCAGACCCCGTGGCGCCGAATCATCAACTGAGACTTATTTCTAGTGACATCGACGACAACTGACAAGCCGCCCAGGGCCAAATCAAAACAGATTCAGCCAAGCGTCCGACCGGAAACATTGGGAATGGTCGATAGCCGTATCTGATGTTACGAGCGATTTTATCTAAAACATGTTGTTTTACGTCTGTTGAGTAGCACGAGTACCATAATCAGTGTGTTTTCATTTGAGAATACTAGGTTACATTTCAATGACTTTATAATGGCGACTCAGTGTCAGTTACTTAACTAATATACGCAAAAAATGTTTTATTTTTAGCTAGCTGTGCTCGTGACTTCTTTTTCGTGGAATTTAGTTCGATCTCGTGTTCCCTAGGGAAGTCGTACTACTTTAGGGTTTATAGTTATCTCTAAGTATATTTAATTTAATTAAAATTGGTTTAGGCGTCAAAGCGTAACAAATAGATAGACAGTCATTTTTGCATTTGTAATATTAGTAAGGGATTGAATCTAAACGCCCTTTAAAAATAGAATGTCTAGGTAAAATCCAATCTTTTTCGTTCATAAATAGATACGTGATGATAATACGCAAAAACTAGCACACGGTGCAGTGCAATGAAAGAATTGCCCAAACATATTGCTTCTTTTTCGTCGAAAATATTTAGAATATTTAGAAGTACCTACATGTTATCCGAGATTTATAATGATTGAAAATATTAAACATGAGGGCAGATTTTATTATTTACCTAAAAGTTATAGCGTCCCATCGGAATATGCGAGTGAAAAGTGAACGTGAACATAGAGTGGACTTGCGTTTGCGCAGTCACTTGTGCACTATAATATCTCCCGCGCAGATGGCTAGTCTCTGTTAAGATTGGCCGCCGCGCCGTGACGGAATATCGGTCAGGAGGACGTTATTATTGTAACGTAATGCTCAAAATCGAGTCAGTAACGTTACATTAGAGGCGAATGCTCCCAGTAAGGGAGTGTCTTTACAGTTTACAAGACCCGTATCAACACGTCACGCTGCAGACTTAGAGCTCTTTCCACAAACGAATAGGCATTTTACATCACCTAAACGGGTTGGTGATTGTTCTGGTTTTCCATCAGGGTGATTGCTTTAAACTCAAAAAGTTATCATCATCATCATCACAGTTCATATTCGTCCCCACCGAGGGGCTCGAGCCTACCTTATGTTAGGGTGATTAGGCCTTAGTCAACCACGCTGGCCCAGTGAGGATTGGTCGACTTCACATACACCATTGCCTTTCTTCGCAGATGTATGCAGGTTGCCTCACGATGTTTTCCTTCACCGTAGGAGCGTCAGACAAATGTACATAATATGAAATTCGAAACTAAAAACACATGGCTGGTCTCGAACCCTTGAATTGAAAGGCAAGTGCCAAGTCCACAGCGCCACTGACGCAAAAAGTTAGCTCTTACAATATCCACGGGAAGAAAAGAAGCGGCGAAGGATACATCCTAATCTGACATTGCGGAAAACAATCGTAAACTACAATTGATAATGTTGTGTCGGCGTCGTAGTACACAACATAGCAACAGTGCCAGTTGTATATCAATCACAATTTGAACACATTGACTGGCTATCATTAGGCGCCCTCTGTGGTAGCGTCATTTTACACGGCCCGACGACCAACTTCAATATACAGGCTGTGGATTCACGTTGCACATGGCCGACTAAGCTAAGGTAGTGTAATTAGTCTATTTGTTAAGTTATGTTTATTGAAGAGTCCAAATTTTATATTTGTGACTTTGCATTTTGCATTTAATAATGCAAAACTTTCACAAGTACAATATTTGTACGTTGCTTTATTATCAATTTCTAAATTGGGTATTGATACTTGGCTATTAACAGTGAGTAAAGTTTACTTTGGCTTAACAAAGTCCAAACAAATCGATACAGTTTAAGTTTCGTTCAGGCTGAATGTGTTCTCGGTGGCCTATTGGTCGCGGTTAACAACGGTACGTTGAAGACGCAGGTTCGAATCTTGCCCGAGGTGAAATTTTTCATCTATTAATTTCTTTATTTTTTAAGCACAATTTTGATTCAGTGTTTAAATCCGAAATAATTAACTTGAAATAAGCGTTTTTAATCGCCGAATATTTAATTTTATCTACCCACCATTCAGAGCATTGTCTTTGAGATGAGATTGAGATTGAGACTTGGGGTCTCACAAATGTGTTAGAATGACAGAATAAGCAAAGAGACAAAGGGTGAAAATTCGTATGAACTTTGTATTTCATTTCATTACATATAGAGACATTTGTCAATTAATTTTGCGAAACTTCCGACATAGATATCAGTAATTGGTAGAAACTACGTGAGCCAATGTTGGTCCGCCCACAAATTGCTTGCGATAAGTCTAATATGCCACAAATTAGCGCCCTCCCACAAAACGCTTACGATAAGTCTAATATGCCACAAATTAGAGGATATAAAACTTTTGTCTAATGGAATGTGTCAAGAATAAGAGTGATAGAGACCAATTTATAAAAGAATTAAGAAATAATTTAAATCTAATATGATATAGGATTAATTCAGTATATTTTATCAGAGTCTAATTCTCGGATAGCAAAAAGTTTACGTAAGTAGTTTAGTTCAATTTCTATTATATTTAACATTTTCTTATTCATCGGTTATGACACGGGTTCCTCGGGGGCCTCATTAACATCCAGTAAAATTGATTCTGCGTAACAGATAGACAGAGTTACTTTCGCATATATAGTATTAGTAGGTATAAGAATACATCCTGTGCGTCGCAGTGTAAACGGGCCGGCAAACAATAAAACGCTGTGAGTGATTAATTCACCGGCCGCCTAACGAGCCAGTTAGGGGTCAGTCGGACCCGCGGACCCACCGGGGCGACGGGCCTTTGTTGCACCCGGCGAAATTTGCTAAGTAGCTCATTCGTAGCACGGGAAAAGTCAACTGGGGGCCTAGACAAAGTGACAACTCAAAATGGTATACTGTAAGTAAGGTAAGGTATACTGTACTTAGTTTGGTGATACTGCATGAATTCTGTAATGAGCTAAAATGGCTGAGAATAATAATAATAAAAAAAGATAACGAAGTTCGATAAACACAAAATGGAATTGACATATGCTATCGCTAAATAACGCGGCGAATCGATCATCGATCGAAAAGACATCGATATGTAAGTTGGTAGACAAATAGGTAGGTAACGAAAAAATAATTCGCAACTTCATCGTTTCGTTGCGAATTATTTTTTCGTTACTTTCATATAGGTACTACTCAAAACAAATCATTTTTCATTAAGATGAAATGAGGATATTAATTTTGATAATTAATTTTACCATTTCTTTGCCATTTCTCAGTTTTGAGTACTTCGATAACCAATATGTTGTTATCTTGCAGAAAGAACAATTCGACACAGCGATCGCTAATCCTTACGTTGGCTAGGAATTATTACTACATGCATCTTTATAGTTTTATAAAATAATGTGTATATTGAATGCTATAATTCGATATTGTAATGTTGGCAATTTAAAAGAAGCTTCTTCTCGGATTTTCGAACAGTTGTAGGAGCAATTTTTTTTCATTTTACTGGTACTTGTCTAGAGATTATTTATGCTTGTAGTATTTGTAATACAAGGATTAAATTATTGATTATTAAATATTTTAGTTAATTGGATTTTTGTGTCTGTGTTGTGTAGTATCTCGAAAGGTCTATATTATGTACTAGCTTTCCGCTCGCGACTTCGCCCGCGTTATTTTTGTTTTCCCTTGGGATTTTTTTCCCGTAGAAAAATTACCCTATGTCCTTCCCCTGGTCTCGAACTATCTCTATACCAACTTTCATTAAAATAGGTTCAGTAGTTTCGAAGCCTATTCAATACAAACAAACAAACAATCAAATCATTCCTCTTTATAATATTAGTATAGATTAAAGATTTTTGAATCTGAGTTTGAATTTTTGAGCATTGATGTGGGTAGTTATTTCATTGTTTGATTACGTGATAAATAAATGTTCGAAATTTACCTTATTTGAATTTTTACTTTTTCTACGATTCCTTCGCTAGGATAGAGTCGTTTTCTAGCTTACCTTTAAAAATGACTACGGTTTATTGGTAGAATCCAACCATGGTGTGCTGTAGGAGTACAAAAGTGTCAGAGTTCACCGATAAGTTTGTCCATTTCTTATATATTTATTTTGCGATCGTAAAAGTGAATAACATAAAAATATTGAAATTCCTTACCATAGAATGACCGAGGTACTCCGCTGCGTTGTCGGATATGTACAGGAGCTTGCCGTTTTGCGTTATCATCATGAGGAATCCGTTCAGGGCCTGCGGAAGTACCAATAATGTAATACACAGGGCTCTTATTCTCCGTAATAAATTGCACTTTGATGGCATTTCAATATTGCTTTATGATCACGTGTATACGGTTTCAGAAGAAAAATTAAACAGAAAATGTTGGTCAAAAATAAAATGTTTTCTCATATAAAACTATGACAAAATGCTCTGGATAAAACAACAGCCTGTAAAGTAACCGAGGAATTAAGAGAAGAAATGGCTTTACAAAAAACACATTTTATAAAATAAAAAACACATTTATTACGATAGATTTGTTTCAAGTACCAGCTCAATTAAAGCGTTATGCACACTCGTGTTTGCATCGCGTCTCTATAGTAGGAAACGACTGGATCTTAACTATGTCTCTGCAAAAAGTAGCAGTATGTAAAGAGCCTAATGAACATGAATACATCAGAAAAATAGCTTCTAAGTCACAACCAGTTATTAAAAACGAGGGGTTAAAATTAATAAGCGGTTGTATTATGGCACACCCCTTAATTAAAGTTATTTGAAATCGTATGTGTGTCTCTTTTTTACTCAAGCCAAAACAAGAGACGGAAGAGTAGAATTTAGAATCCAAAATAACTAAAAATTGTGTGGGAGAATTTGTTTAATGTTCAAGATTAATAACGGTGGGAAAATGTAATATACGTGTACCAGAATTTGATGGCAAATGTGAAACTAAATTTACTTTATTTTCTTTGATAATTAACAACGTTATTTTCTTTGATAATGAAATAACTACTTCAGATCACTAATAATTTATAGATCAGCAATGAATATAACTAACCTAATATTTTAATTCAAGATATTTGCCATTGGATTCTGGTACAGCTATAGGTAACATGTTACTGGTAAAAAAAAGATTTTTTAATTATTGTAAATAAGTTTACTGTAAGCAGCACGGTGAGTTTTATTTAATTACATTAAAGCTCTTAGGCTTTATTGTCACCTGGTGTCTTACCATGATCATCATCATCATAACAGCTCATACACGTCCCCGCCAAGGGGCTAGAGCCTACCCTAAGTTAGGGCTTTTAGCCCTTAGTCAACCACGCTGGCACAGAGCGGATTGGTCGACTTCACATATATACCTTTGAATTTCTTCGCAAATATAATAGAATGCAGGTTGTTTGCCTCACGATGTTTTCCTTTCACCGTAGGAGCGTCGGACAAATGTACATATGAAATTCGAAAACGAAAAAACACATTGGTACATGGCGTTCTCGAACCTCGGACCTCCCGATTGGAAGGCAAGTGCCTGGTCCACAGCGCCACCGACGCTCTACCATGACCATATCATGATACCATGATCACTTATCATCATCATCATTATATCAGTTCATATACGTCCCCATCGAGGGGCTCGAGCCTACCCTAAGGGTGTATAGGCCTTAGTCAACCACACTGGCCCAGTGCGGATGATCGCTTATAATAAGGTTAATAATGCCCAGTTATCTTAACAATAGTTTTGAGTTCCTATGTTCCTCACATGATAGATCCCTTCGTTCTACCTTTAATGGTCTCCTCAAATGCCCCGCCCACAAATCTGATATCATACACTCTTCTTTCTTAATCCAGTCAATCCTGTTATGGAATGTTCTCCCACTTGACATCAGAAAGTCATCAAGCAAACTAAGTTTTAAAAAGAAATTACGAAAGCTGTACCATGAGAATCTTTTTACTCCTGTTGATTAAGGATATGCATATTATCTTCGAAATATTATTTCGAATGTCATTTTCGTTTTATAGTTTTGTAAATTAATAGTAGGCACATATATATTAGTTTATTTTATTTATAATATTTATGTATTAGTATATTATGTATATAGCATTATATATATACCATTATCCAGTTGTTTTTACCATTAAAGTACTACATCTACTTCCTTTTCTCTGCACCACCCAAAGGTTGACTGGCAGATAATGCTTTTGGCATTAAGTCCGCCTCTGTACACAAATTGTACTGGAAGTTTAAATAAAAAAAAATACAATATTGCAGCAGAGACACCGCTCCTGCTGCGTATAGTGTCATCTTGCTCTCAGCGCGGTTTTTGTTTTGGGCGATCATGGTTAGGGGGCTGATCGTAAGTGATGGTAAGCCCGAATTAGGCAGCCACAACCACGGTAATAGTATATATACTATTACCGTGCCACAATCTATCTTTTTAATTACCCCTGTTGCTCGAGAAATAAACTTGATTGTGATAGCTTTTTTAAGACATTTAAATTTCAATTAATCATTTTAAGATTAATTGTCAACAATGTTCTTCTTGAAAATATTTTTATCGCTCTGTAACCGTTGCAGATATATAAAAAGGAGAATCGAATTGCGGCAATCTTATTTTTGAAAAACTGGACTCCAAATTTTAATCTTAGTACATTATAACCAAGGAGACCGTAAGGCTCTTTACACACTGCGACTTTCTGCAGTAATACGGTCGCGATGTAATTTAAATAAAAAAGGAGACACGAATTATGACATACTTACTTTTGAGAATCCAAAGTTCGGCGCCGTTGACGGCTGTTGGTTGATGTCAAAGCGTTTGAAAACTGCGAACAAAAGCTACTGTTATTCTTTTGAGTGCATCATTCTTTATATATACCTATAAGACAAAGAAAAAAATATGTGTTGATATTAAAAGAAGTTGTTTAGACCATCAAACGGAACATCTCTGTGAGAACAACTCTGGAATCGCGAAAATTTTACTTTTTCGTGACGTGTCGTATTAATAGAATAAAATTGTTTATTGCGGAGTTTCTATGTCCACCCTCCAACAACAGCATAAGATCAGCTCCATATCATCATAATATTGCATTATCACGTGATATACATATGCATGCAAGATTTCAGCTCAATCGAAAACCGGGAAGTGGGTCAAAAACTTGCAAGATTTCATTACAGACACCGGACAGGTAAAAGTAAAAATAAAATAAAAACTTTTCAAATACTAGCTTTTGTATCATCATAATATTGCATTGTCACGCGATAATAATATTGCATTGCCGTTCCAACATTCAGGCTTCAAAAAACTAGAGGCTCGTTTATGGGGAAATGTATAACCTTTTATAACAAGCTTCCACAAAGTGTTACCGACTTGCCTTTTCATAAGTTTAAAACGCATGTAAAAAAGACTCTTATGAGTAAAGGATATTATAAAGTCAACGATTATTTGAATGATGCCAATGCCTGGTGTTAATTTTTCAGATAATGAATCGTGTTGTTATGTATAACCATTTGTTTAAACAAATATTATTTTTGGTAATAAGTAGTAAGAAGAGAACTGACACATCTAATATTGTAATGGAAGTTGAGCTCAAACTTCTGCTGTGAGGTCAGCTTCCAATTGACGACTCTGTAACAATACAGGGAGAAAAAAATTGCCCTTGCTGGTTTTCTTGCTGGTTCTTTCTAGTACAAGGTCTCCCGCCGTAGACTTGTGAACCAATGGCGTAGCTGCTTTGATGTTCAAAAGAGATTGTAACAATCCAATTTGAATAAAAGATATAGAATTTGAATTTGATATACATATGCATGCAAAATTTCAGCTCAATCGGAGACCGGAAGGTGGGTCAAATTTAACTTGTAAGATTTTATTACATACACCGGACAGGTAAAAAAATAACTTCTTCTATTAAAGGGGATGTTCTATTTTGTAAATTTAAGTTAGATCAAGTTGTCATTTCTAAAAAAAGGATAATCCTTTATAAATGGGGTTTATATCCAAGTAAATAAAAGCTTCTAATAACAAAAGCTTGTAAAAATACGACTATAATTCTGAATAACATATTGCTCTTAGTAATAATATCATCATACTAGCTGTTTATATTCCAATCCTCAGTCAAACCTCATAAGGGGTGCGATTGAGACAAGCCCTATTCACTGGATCATGTTATGTTACCTCAAATATATTTTTTTAAATTTGGTCGTTGAAATTGAAAACATCGTTACGATTTTTACTATTTCAACATTGAAGGCTTGGAAAACCCCAACTTTTCCTGTTCAAACTACAAATGTGACTGCGACAGATTTGTCTCAAGACTACGCAAGATTTGACTCAAGACTACGCATTGAATTCTCGTGAGCTATGGTTACAAAGTAAATCAAATGTGATGCGCCAGTCATAACGTACCCATCGAGAAATCGGAGCACAGAACAATGTGGAATGCCGCGGATACGGATTTAAGTTAAGCCGGGTACACATGAGTGAACTGGGATCTAAAAATCTAAAAAGTGGTATATAATAACACAATCTACTGCAAATGTAAGTATGTTCAATCAAATTTGTTAAAATTGACGGCAGCGAGTAAATGGATGGATAAAACAAATTAATAGCGAAAATTTTCATTTTAAACAAGCTTTTATTATTGCATTGTCACGCGATATACATATGCATGCAAAATTTCAGCTCAATCGGAGACCGGGAAGTGAGTCAAATTTAGCTTGCAAGATTTCATTACAGACACGGGACAGGTGAAAGTAAAAATAAAAGCTTGTAATAATAGATGAATTTCAGTCAGTGCTTCGATGTATTACTGTGAGCATTATGTGAAAAGTACACATAGGCAGAATATAGAGGGAATGCACTTGTAGAGTTTAAGCTCTGCAAATGTTTTACCTCTACAAAAGCGCCCTCTACGACTTACGGGCTACTTATTATATATTATACTACTACTTACTTATATTTTCAAACGAGTAGCTGTCAAATCATGAACTCATGATAGGTACCGATTTAGATACAAAGTAAACAAAACGGTAGTTGACATCGAGCTCTTTTTCGATAGGTATTTGACGTATCGTAAACTATAGAAATAATGATACCAATTTCAGTTCATTGCGTTTTCACTAGGGGCGCTGTAGAAGATTCTTTTTAATGCAGTCTAATCGACTCCAAATGAATGAAAAATCATGGTAGAGCTCCAGAGAACAAAGTAACTACATGTAAAGTATGCTGGCGTATTTATAATTTCTTATAGAAAATTTGTCTTATTAGCGCACATTCTCCCCGATGTATTTTTTTTTTAAAATGACGGTCTAAGCGACAGATTTGAATGAAGAGTGTTTTGTTTTTGGTTTTACAGTTTAATAGTCATTTTAAAATCGTTACCTCTTTGTTTAATAGTGTGAGCTAAACCTTAGCTAAAGCCGGCTATATTCGAACAATCGATAATTTAACCCGGCCTACCAGCCGATACACATCTCTATTGAGCGCCGGGTTGCCCAACTTTCAACGCTCGTATCACTCTTCCGAATTGTGTAATCTAAACGATACGTTTTGTCATCTGCGAATACCTACGCAATTGTAGTAATAATCTTGTTATAAGTATCGACTTTCATCAACTGGTCCGTAAGGTAACGGGCTTAGTATATATGTCTCCGCTCCCTTTTTGTTTGTCGTAAAAGCCGACTCAGGGAGCTAACCGTATTCATACCATTCTGAAGAGATGGACCAACCCTAAGGGAGACCCGTCCAGCAATGGACGTTTACGTGTCGATATGATGATGCCTTTAAGTATTGATTTTGAATAAGTAAGAACAAAAACTTTGGCGTTGAGTTTGATAATGAGATTAGACAATCGCCGTTTATATCAATTTTCAGGCTGACTTAATATTTAATAAAGTACAGATTTATCAAAACAGTAATGGCTGTAAGCCTATCAATTAAATACGTAATGTGACCAAACTGTTTAACGATTTAAGATTGATTATCCATTTAGATCGAACATTACGAACAATGCAACAATTTGGCGTAACCGATGATATTAGACAAATCCCTACTTAACCCAGAGATCGCCCACAGCGGAACATTATCTAAATATATCGTTCTCGTTGCACTTAGAGGACAAGCGACCACGCAATTAATCGACTCGATCGATACTTTCTCCCCCGGGTTCTACGATAAACAATAACTGCAAGTCAGATTATCGATAAGCTATCGGTCGAATAATTCCCCGCACTAATGGCCCACCGGCGAGTAAGGAGATTTACACTTTCTAAACTATATCGATTCAGGATGAATTCGAGTATCGATAAATCGGTATCGAGTTAGCTCGTCGAGCTATTGTTGGATTAGATTTGCTATCGCCGTATCTACCTGTTATGACGATGTTTCGTAATTGAATCGGCATGACTAACGTTATTTAAAGTAGATACTTATGGGTCTGGGTGATACTGGGGGCAATCGACTGAACTAGTTTAGTTAATTTTTTTTAATTGTACTACAACTTACTATAAATAACGACATTGTTCCGCATTCCACAAGCAAGTTCAGTTTATGACTGTAATTATAATGACTGTAAATCCTTTAAGTTATAACGTTAACTTGGAGCTTTTTTTAAAAAGAGTAACTCTCGAGTTTCTAACTCGTTCTACTCCTGAACCTCAGCATTCCGAGCGATTCAAATTTTAATTAATTAATTTTGATCATTGCAATATGCTGCTTACTCTCGAAATTGTCAAAATTTGAAGATTCACATTCGTGAAGCGTAAATCATGGTTAAATGTTAGCGTAAATCAAGGTTCAATTTTCGCGACGTATTTTTCACGACTATGAAAGAAGAAATAAGGAGAACAAAGCCGAAAGCTTGCATTGATTTCATTTTACTAAAGAGAATTGAAATCAATGCAAGCTTTCAGCTAAATACCCTAAATTCTACTTTTAAAAGTGGAACAACCCATTCTTACGTATAATGTTGATTTTTACGTCACTCTAAAAACCTGTAAAATGTAAATCTGAGTAGAACTGGTGGTAAGAGAATTAGGAAAATAGCAATAAGTTATGCATTATGCCTACGCTGCTTATTTTCGATCGCGTAGTATTTGTGTCGAATACTACGAGGCACCACAGTGGCCTATAATATGAACGTTGCGGGATGTTTATTTAAATCTATACTAACTTAAGTACTTACTAACCAATATTATAAATTGAAGAGTTTGGTAAATTTTATGTTTGTTTACTTGGTTGAACGCGCTAATCTCATGAACTAGTGACTCAAATTGAAAAAATATTTTTGTGTTGGATAGCTTTAGGCTAATAACATCACGCTACGACTAATAAGAGCCTGAGCATCAATGAAAAATGTTGCAGAAACGGAAAAAAAACGCGTGCACAGCTAGTTTTTGTATAAAACACATGGCGCGCCCGCCATTTTGTAGAATCCCTTACAAAATTTTCTTGGATTATTTTTTAATTTGTTTCCAATTAAGTTCTCTTCCGGCCTATTAGTCGATAATTAATTCTTCCAAAGTCTTCGATGTTTTCGATTTCGTCTCCCGCGTCTTCGAAGTAACAGAGCTGGCAGCAGAATTTCCTCGTCGGAATCCGTTGTGTTCAATCAACTGTGATAAGGCGTTACCCGTGATCGCTTACAGCAAACCGCATACAACACTGAAACGGAAACAACGCTATTGCGTGTATCGTGCTATCTCGCTTTCGCGCGGTCCTAAAACTGTTAAAGCTATCGTGGCATGGGGGCAGCTGTGGCCCGGCCCTCACTCATAACGCAAACGAAATCGCCGGAGTCCATCAAGACACTGCTAAGTGTAGAAAATGGGGCGATCAACGCAGCAACAGGCGGCATTGCGGTGTGACATATCGCGGGCGAGACTGATGGCCGTGCATCGCGCGCTAATGTGCCCGCGAGCTGCCTCACTGCATCATGTCTGAGACGCGATAACGCTAAGAGTATTTAAATAGCCCACACTGCACAGATCAACTTGCTCAAGATTTATGTACAGACAACAAGACGTAAGGCTTAGAATACTAACGCATCTAAGACGTAAGGCTTCTTTATGGAGTTTCAGTTGGTTGACTGATTTATTACACGTACCTTTTTCCGTACCTTAGTCCGCCTGTGACCACGGTCGGTGCAACCCGGCTGAAACGTCAGGCATTTTAAAAACCGGCCAAGCGCGAGTGGGACTCGCCCATGAAGGGTTCCGTAGGATTTATGACGTATTAAAAAACTACTTACTAGATCTCGTTCAAACCAATTTTCGGTGGAAGTTCGCATGGTAATGTACAGTAAGCTCCCATTCAAGCTATACATTTACACTACGAAAACCGCCACTATTACGAGCGACATAAGAACGGTCCAAAGGTCAAACAGTATAGTTTGATAAAGAGCTTACTGTACATCACATATTATTTTTAGTTTTATCATTCTCTTATATTAGAAGTTACAGGGGGGGGGGGGACACATTTTACCATTTTGGACGTGTCTCTTGCGCAAACTATTCAGTTTAGAAAAAATGATATTGAACACCTCAATATGATTTTTGAAGATCTATCCATAGATACCCCACACGTATGGCTTTGATGAAAAAAAAATGAGTTTCAGTTCTATGTATGGGAAACCCCCAAAAATTTATTTCTTTTTCTATTTTTGTGTGAAAATCTTAATGCGGTTCACAGAATACATCTACTTACCAAGTTTCAACAGTGTAGTTCTTATAGATTCGGAGAAAAGTGGCTGTGACATATGGACGGACAGACAGACAGACAAACATGACGAATCTATAAGGGTTCCGTTTTTTTGCCATTTGGCTACAGAACCCTAATAAAAAGTACCTTTTTAATATAGTTATCTATCGCGGTAATTCCCTTTTTTATCCATGTTGATCATGCAAGGCGAAAGCTGATGACTGATTTAGATTTAGTTTCGGTACTTTTCCAGCACATGGTCACGGCAGTGGCTGTAGTTCTTCAGAAAAACATCAATATACAGGGAAAATTTTTAAGCAGGGGCAGGGCGAAAGCTGTTCGATAAATTTAGGCCCAGTGGATGTTAAGCATTGATATAGAACAGCTGATTTTTTTTTGCGATTTAAAATTGGTCCCATAGTAAAAGTTGTCCAGATTGCTTGTCTGAACAATCACACAAAAATTGGCTCCTCTAAAAAAGGTACTCTGTTTAAGCGAACGTGCATAAATATTTAATTAACCAACTACTCAAATCCGCAATATTTAATTGCATTTACCACAATTTTATGTGTTAGCATTTAGTTGGATGTTGAATATTTGTATGGAACAGCTGATATTTTTCGCCATTTCAAGATTGGTTTCATGGTAGAAGTTGTTCAGTTTGCTTGTCTGAACGAACAATCATGAAAAAATTGGCTCCTACTGAAAAAGTTAGCCTGTATAAGCGAGCGTGCATAAATATTTAATTAACCAACCACTCTCGCTCGCAATATTTAATTGCACTTACCACAATTTTCCATGTTAGCATTAATTTTAATGCTACAATATAATTTTAGGTTGCAAGACGCCGCCGCCCGGACAAATAGTGGTGCCATTAAAATTAGTTAGAGTGCGCGTGCGCTATTTATTCTGACTTATACAAATGCCGCGAGCGCGGCTGTTTTGACTGCGTTGTTCATGGGAAATGGAGGCTGAGTTAGAAATTTTGAGGTAACTCTCGCATCACGTGTGATAAATTGCTAGAACGAGGCAACAAACAAGCACACGCGCGTTGCAGAGACGTAATGAAGTGGTAAGTAATGAAATCGCGAATACCTAATAGTTATTGTTTTTAAGCGGCCACGTATAGTATCCACGCAAAGTGTATTATTCTTAAGGCACGCGCCTTTTTAACAGACTTCAAAAAAGGAGGAGGTTATCAATTCGGTTGTATTTTTTTAACTGACTTCAAAAAAGGAGGAGGTTATCAATTCGGTTGTATTTTTTTTTAATGTTTGTTACCTCATAACTCCGTCATTTATAAACCGATTTCCAAAATTCTTTTTGTATTCGATAGAGAATACTGCAAGAGTGGTCCCAACCAAAGTTAGGATCTGATGATGGGATCTCATGGAAATTGAGGAAAACCCTTAAATTTTAAGGTGTGTTCAACGTGTTTTGTTACGTTACGCCATTACTCCGCCAATTGTGGACCGATTTTCAAAATTCTTTTGTATTTGATAGAGTATACTCCTGGGGTGGTCCTAAGGTCACCAAAGTCAGGATCTGATGATGGGATCCCATGAAAATCGAGGAAAACAATTATCTAATTTACGCCTTCGGTGAGCTGGTATTAAATTAGGGTTTCTTTCACTTAAAAGATTTCATTCACTAAAAAGTTAAAAATAAAAAATATTTGAACAAAAATAAAAACCGACTTCAAAAACACTGAAAAGATAAAAATAATATTAGAATAGGTACAGACAACATCACACTTCTATATTGAACTCGGTGACAAATTTTAACACTTTCTAGGAGATCATCGTTTGGCACCGACTTCAATATAGAAGTGTGATGTTGTCTGTATCTATTCTTATATTATTTTTAACTTTTTAGTGTTTTTGAAGTCGGTTTTTTTACCTCTGTTTACACAAAAAAGAAACTTATTTGCGTACAGTAAATAATAGTTTCTTTTTTGTGTTAATTGGAGAATTTTCTAACTTCGCTAGCTAGATGTTTCTAAGCTGTCGTCGTCGGTCGTCTGCTTGGGTGCCATACCACTGTTTTACTTCTTCCTGCCGCAAAGCAGCAGTGCTTGCATTGCTCATTGCTGTGTTCCGGTTTGAAGGATAAGATATGGTAGTGAAGTTACTGGGTACCCTGACTTTAATCTGATGTCACAAGTTGGCAACGTACACTGTGGTTCTTGTGGAGGTTGCAGTTTTGCGGCGAATCTCACAAGAGCCACATGTATGTATGCATGACTGTTATCACTTACCATAGGTGGACAGTTTGCTTGTTTGCCAACTTAGTTGCAATAAAACAATAACAAGTTCTGATTCATACTATACAATAAGAATTGTTTTTTAAACATACAATTTTTAGGAGCATCGTGTATTATAATTTCAATTATTTTGATCACCTGATTTAAGTAAACTATTTCGGGAAAGACTTGCGTAAATGTGCACTTCAAATATTTAATGCAAATCCTTATAAACTAATCCAATACTAAAATACACATAAACAATAATCACGAATTTCACTTTGAAGATCGATTGCTAGGGACAGCTCGGTACAAATGTTTTGAGATTAATTTATCATCATCATATTACTTCAACTAACTTAGGTGTATACCACTGTTGTGCACGAATATCTCCTTTAAGTAATATCGCCTACTGCATCGCGCTAGGTTCGTTTAAAATTCTGTTATAATTTTTTATCTGTAGGCAGAGGTGTGTGAGAGTAGGAGGTAACAGCGATAAGCACCCTTAGACCTTATTCGCACGAGCGTTAAAAAGCGTTGCGTGACATCCCGGCGTTAGCGCTTTTATAACGTCCACTAAAATAGATGATACTCTACGCTCAAGGCCCGGCGATGAAAATACAGCACTGCTCGATAAAAAAGCGTCGCGCTTTAAAAGCGCTGCCCTATGGGCATAATTATAGTTGGGGTTGGGAGTGCATTGTTCTGTTTAAACGTTTTTTCTTTCAAAAGCGCACGTGCGCACGAGCTCTTAGTCGGATTTTACGACATCCACGGGAAAAAGTAGCGGCAACACATGTATTTCAAAGCCTCATCACCACCCAGACGACATTAATTTATATTAACAATCTATAAACAAACAATTTAAGTTATTCAATTAAAATGCTTTTATTAAACCTAACATTATACTTGAATTGCATTATAACGATTAAGTACGGAGGAGAAATGCCTCAAGGGCAATAAAGCTCGGCATTACCATTAACATCCATAATTGAGCCGTAAAATACATTTAGTTCAAAATAAATAACCGACAATAAAATTAACGCTCCACACGTATACACTTGAATATGAATAAAGAACGCGAATTATCCACTTGTATGCAAATAACTTGACGTAAAAATTTTTAATTTTGAAATATGGTCTGTTATTTAAACTGTACCTACGTACGAGTATGTCATCGCAGGAGAATTTCTTTAGCGATATGGCTATTTTCGGAGTTCCGTACCACAAATGATATAGGGGAATCCTTATAAGATTGCGATTACACAAAGGAATCAAAACATGTAGGATAGTTCTCGGTGACCTAGAATCATGAAATTTGGAGTTAGGTATAGCAAATGTTAAGGAAAAATATCTGAAAGCCGTAAATATGTACATAGTTAGGAACTTATATACTTAGACAAGTTTGTACAAAAACCTTGATGCGTGAGTCCAACTTGCACTTGGGCGGTTTTTTGTGATAGTGATTGGCACAACAATCTGTAAAAAGATATTATAATCCCATCAAAAACATAAATGTGAAATGAAAGCCAAGTTCAATATATAGCATATGCGTTGTTGTTGACTTCGCCGACAAAAGAATTGATATTGATTTGAGTGCCAAGTACAGACTAATAATTTACAAACAATTATTTACACAATGCATTAATTTCATCTGGGATGTAATTCAAGTTCAGGATTAGAATTGGCTAGTTTTTATCAATGAACCACATTTCAGAAATTGTAGTAAACTAGCCAATTCAAATCCTCAACTTGAATTACATCCCAGGTAATCGTAAAATGTATCTAAACAGTTCAGTAATTCACCATTTCATTGTCGCGCTATTTGCGATTTCAGCAACCGGTGAACCGGTTTATGTAATTCTAGGTCCGAATTCCGTCCCAGGCTTTATCCCTGCAGGTGGCTGTTTAAATTGAGATGTTCGTTAGTTCCTAATGGTATGTATCAGTCAATCTCAGTGCCAGTTATTTCTGCCGCCCGCGAAAACGGACCTTTAGGCTTGGTGTCTACAGAGAGCTATGTCGGTATATACTAAAGCTAAAGAAACAATAATATTGTTCCGATAGTTTCGACTGAAGTCTATTTTACCAGGTAAAATTTTTGTAAATAGCTTTTTAATTGTTATTTTTTTATATTAAATTATTTTATACTATAATTTTAATGGTTTAGTTATTATTAAATTCACTTATTTCTTTATTTATTATTTTTAAGATTATTTTTTATAATTTATATTTTTTCTCAGACCGTAATTTCAGCTTTATGTGAACACTTTGCTGGTTAAATACATGTTTTTACTTCTGTTACTTGTCTTATGATGACAAGTGACAACGAACATTCTGTTCAATATCCACAATAAACAAATTTCAAGACTTATAATAAACTTTATTGTATTCAAGCGTAAGATTTGAAGCGAGCTATACTGCGGTTAAAGCAGTGTAATCGTTACGCCAAACGAAGTCAAAGAATAGAAGATAATTATAGTCATAAAATATCATATTCACAAGCGGTATTGAGCCTTTAAGTCTGAGGAGAGACTTTGCCTCATTATGTGTGTTCTACCGCTTGTATAACGGGTTGTGTTCTGAAGAATTGTTCGACATGATGCCAACGGCTACCTTTTATCATCGCACCGCTCGCCATCGGCAGGGTGTTCATCCTCACACGCTGGAGCCTAAGTGGTCACGCACAGTGCGGTTTGAGAGAAATTTCCTCCCACGCACGCTCCGGTTGTGGAACGAGCTCCCTGCCGAGGTTTTCCTCGGGGAATACAGTATGGGGTTCTTCAAGATTACGGGTAAATAGATTTTTAAAGGGTCGGCAACGCGTTTGTGATGCCTCTGGTGTTGCAGGCGTCCATAGACTACGGTAACTGCTTACCATCAGGCGGGCCGTAAGTTTGTTTGCCGGCATCGTAGCATAAAAAAAAAAATTATAGATTTGAATTAAAAATTCAAATGATCGACGGTGAAAGAGACGATTACGACAATGTCTTTTATTTACTAGAGCATAACAAGTTTAAATTAAAGTAGCGAATACGCTGGTTTCATTCGATTATTTAACCTGTTACATTTAAATCAGAAACTAGACGATGTTTTTCGATTATTTAACCTGTTACTTAAAGTATGTTTATTAAACCAGAAATTAGGCAATGATTTGACTAATATTTTAAATGTACGTTCAGTAGACACAGAGCTTAATTCCGCAATATAGTTCTGAAGTGAACGCATTGTACGAAGGCTTGAGTGAGATGTAGAGACGGTATGTGTGGTCAGTTGGGCTCGACATGGGCCCCGACAGCGACAGCTCCACGCTGGACATTCGAGTGTAAAACTCGTTATTGAGTTTGCACTTTGGCCGCATGAAACTCGTACTTAAAAACCGCTTCGTATAAAAAAACCGGCCAAGCGCGAGTTGGACTCGCACCGAGGGTACAAAACTTACTGAGATATCAGTAAGTCTGAGATATCAGTGGTTTCGATTCCCCTGTTGTTTGTTTTTGATTTCCAGTTTTTTTCTTTTGATCACGTTGACTTGTAAGTATGATTTATTTCGCAGCTGAAAGAGACCGTATAAGTATTTGATATAAATTTCATTTTACTATCTCTACGTGTTCCCGAGAAAAAGGGTCTTGCCGGACAGACGGACAACGAAGTGATCCTATAAGGATTAGGTTTATTTCTATACCGGGCGCGTAGGTAGTGGAGTCGCAGTGTGGACCTTACCTAGCGCGCCCTTAAGGGCAGGGAGAACACCGGGGGGTTTTAGTGGGTAGGCCTGGCATGCTGCCGGGAGAGCCCCACACACGCTCGCTGTTTAGCCAACGGCGGGTACGGTGCGGATACGCATTTACCCCCGAGAAAAAAAAAAAAGGTTTATTTCTATTGACGTACGGAACCCTAAAAGGGGAAATAAATGACGCGAGTATGGGTAAGTTTTTGAATATCGTCGGTAAAAAATGCCGCAAAAGTAAATCACAAAATCAAATAAGATTTCATCAAATGTTGTCAGGAACATAATAAGTGCATATGTATGTTACGCTATTACGCCGCCAATTGTGGACCTATTTTCAAATTTCTTTTTTATTCGATAGAGTATACTCCAAGGGTGGTCCCATGGTCACCAAAGTTAGGATCTGATGATGGGATCCCATAAAAATCGAGGAAAACCCTCAAATTTTTAGGTGTGTTCAACGTGTTTTGTGTGTATGTTACGCGATTACTCCGCCAATTGTGGACCGATTTTCAATTATTTTTTGTATTTGATAGAGTACACTCCTGGGGTAGTTCTAAGGTCACCAAAGTCGGGATCTGATGATGGGATCCCATGAAAATCGAGGGAATATATTAGGGTTTCTTTTACTAAAAGATTTCATTCACTAAAAAGTTAAAAATAAAAAATATTTTACAAAAAATAAAAACCGACTTCTAAAACACTGATAAGTTAAAAATAATATAAGAATAGGTACAGACAACATCACACTTCTATATTGAAGTCAGTGACACTGGACTTTCTAGGAGATCATCGTTTGGCAACGGTTACCTATCATAAGATCGAACATTTTTTGACCGAATTACATTTAACCGAAAACTTTTCGACTATTTTCGTTTCGTTTTTTTTTTGCTTCGTCGTAATTACGTTTGCCACTGTTTCATTCGACCTATTATCAATTCGATTTTTTTTCGATACTCCAATGTTTCATTTGGTCGAAATTTCTTTTACCGAAGTTATGCTTAACCGAAATAACATTTGTTCGAAGTATTGTGTTTCCGGACATGCTAACAAAGAAGCAAGGAAGCATGCAAGCAAGCATGCAGTATGCAACATGCAGTTTGATGCTTCGCTCGCGATGATTTAAAAATATGGCAAACAACCGACGTCTTTTTTGCCATATGTATGGCAAAAAAGACGTCGGTGAACCGTTTTTGATCAAATGAAATTCGAACAAGCAAATTTCAGACAAGTGATAGATTCCCTTTGGCACCGACTTCAATATAGAAGTGTGATGTTGTCTGTACCTATTCTTATTATTATTTTTAACTTTTCAGTATTTTTGGAGTCAGTTTTTATTTTTTGTAAAATATTTAGTATTTAATAATAATATGTTCAATTGTTTGTCTGTAATTGAGTAGCAACCATCTAAATATACAATTTTTCACATTTATAATTTCAAAGAATGAATCGCCTAACCTTAAAGGTAAAAAATCCTCGTGTTATTTATTACCTATGTATGTATCTGAATGAGATATAAATGAGACTGATGAAATAAGAGTTCTCATGTAGCGTCGCAATGACGAAGTATTCAGTAATTTATTTTACAAAAAATAAAATCAACTCCAAAAAGTCATAAATACTATAAGAATACATGCAACATCACATGTTTATATTGAAGTTGGTGCCAAATTTTAACTAACTACATTAATTTTGTTCTTAACATTTTTAAGACTACATGTTTGTGATCATTGCTTGGCCTTGCAAACATTAGTTAGGAAGGCTAATAAAAATAGGGAAAATTAGACGCACCTATCTACATATTTCTCTCGGTAAAGAGTGAACGAGATAAATATAACTGGCGTTTGATCTCCTATCTATCTCCGATCTACCTGTGCTATTCGAATATTACCATAAAAAATATTACCATCTAAAATTATGTGAGCATTTTTAGGTTATAAATATATTGCTAACTATGCATCTAAGCAGTTTCTTATAAAGTGTTTTGTTTCTGTCACTTATATGAAATGGCAGCGACTTAGCTATGTCCCTGATATTGGCGAAGTCTATGGGCGGCGGTTACCGCTTACCATCAGGTGAGCCGTCTGCTCGTCTGCTACTTACAGCAATAAAAAAAAACATTGTAAAAGCGTAATAGCTATTGATGGTTTATTGGATGTTCGTGAAGAAGACCGTAAGTCTCCGACATATTTTGGTCGACTGCAAGACTGTATATCTAAGTTATTTTATAGTACATCAATGCCATTAAGCCAACAGTTTGTTTGTTAATAAAATAACCATTAACCATAGAGTTTAGCTGGTTAAAACATTGAGATATAGAGTGACGGACAATGGTGCTGTCCAATCGCCCCGAAAGGCGAATCACGATCGACTAACAGCCGCGCTGCCGCATCTTTCTAAGTTATTGCAGGTAGTATTTTGCATAACAAGATTCTCACAACATCCAAGGTTCTATTGTGAAAATTGATTAAACGATTAATCGTTTATCGATTAATTGTTTTGATCTACTGTCGGGTAGCATACAGTAACATCGTCAGTTGTCTAGGAAATTAACGAGTTTCGAAGAAGAAGCCGTTTCTCACAGCCTGATCCTAAAGTTCGTGGTCAAAATTTTGAGTATTATAATCGCTATTCATTTATGCGTGCTGTCATTAACGCCACCGAAGCTTGCGTGCTTGTACAGGGGGCCTAGACAAAGTGACAATTCAAAAACGATTACGAAGTTCGATAAGAACAAAATGTATGGGATTGACATATTACATCGCTAAATAACGCGGCGAATCGATCAAAGTCATCGATATATTAAGTAAGTTGGTAGACAAATTGATTCGCAACGAATCGATGAAGTAGCGAATTGCTTTCTCGTATACGAGGCATGGAGGGGGGAAAGGTGACTTTTTACTACCTGCACTAGTTGTGACACTCATTAAGAGTATAAATACTAAGTTTCAAAAAATATAGGTCATAATTACCTGAGCTACACATCAATCAACAAGTCAATCCGGAAGAAAATTTGCAACATGGAGAAAATTGAGTTTCGCGCAGTCATCAAGTTCCTTACCAAACAAGGAAAACCTCCCCAGACTATTTTGGAAGAGATGTCTTCTGTTTACGGGGACTCTTGCCCTGGTAAAACCATGGTTTACAAGTGGCACAACCTGTTTAAGCAAGGCAGGGATTCGATTGAAGATGATCCGAGGCCAGGGCGGCCTGTCGAGGCAACCACGGCAGAAAACGTCGAAAAACTTGAAAAAATCATATTGGAAGATGCCCGTTTAAAGAAGAAACAGCTTGCAAAAATTATTGGAGTATCAGCTACAACCATTTTGAACATCCTACACGACCATCTTGGCATGTCAAAGGTGTGTGCAAGATGGGTGCCGAGAATGCTCACGCCACACCAGAAGCAGCGGCGAGTGAGTGTTGTCGCGAGTTTTTAGCGCTCTGTGGTGAACAAAGGGATAAAGTTTTGAACCGAATTGTGACTGAAGATGAAACTTGGGTCATCATTATGAGCCTGAGTCCAAACAAAACTCCATGCAGTACCACAAAAAGGCCACACCACCTCCGAAGAAATTCAAAATGTCTCCGTCGGCTGGAAAACTCATGGCTACTGTTTTCTGGGATTCAGAGGGAATCCTCCTTATTGATTATAAAGAAAAGGGTGTCTCTATCACTGGAGAGTACTACGCTGCACTATTAGAACATCTGCGAGATGCTGTGACAGAAAACAGATGGAGAAAATTGACAAAATATATACAGCATTAACAAGAGCTGAATCTTTTGACTATACCAACTTAGAAGTTTGATTTTTACTTAGAAGTTTGATTGCAAACTTGCAGGTCTGGTGTTTTGTAACACCGTTTTTCTTAAAATTTCATAAAACATAATAATTTTGCAAAAGCACTTTGGTTTCACTGTTGTTTTAATACGAAAATCACAACAAAAATCTTAATTACAACAATTCCATCAATTAATTTGACAATGTCAGTGTGAACTGAGTACATACATTTATACCGAGATTGATCAAACAAGCCTGAACCATCCTGCCCTTGGTTTATATAGTATTTTGTTTCCTACTAAATATACTAAATTATCTTTTATAATCTGAAAATGTTGTATTGTGCCAGTTACATAAGAAAACTAGTTCTGTTTGTAAACGAATAAAGCTTATTTTTGTACTAATCCAAGGGAATAAGTTGATTTTTTATGTCCGACTACAAGTTTTACCCTATAATAATTTTGCCAATATAGCAAGAAAATACACTACAGTCTCCACGCGTGCTTTAATAGTTTTAGCGCAGATACACGAGCAACGAAGTGATCTAACAAGTGATTTTTTCACTCGACAAGTGTACCTACAGAGCAGATGAACGGATGGTGTAATGCCTATAAAGTTTGTCAGGCCAATAAGACCTGTCAGTTGCGACATTAGGCTCATCTGTTTGAGGTCGCCGTCGTCGCAGCGTTTAGATTTAACCGCAATTAACTCTTCATACACGTCAACCAAATTAGCTTGTCATGGCAACACGATAAAGAGGAGGTATAGTCTTGGAGCTTGATATTAATTCCATGAAAAAATGTGAATCGGGTCAGGAAATAAATTAAATGTTTGGTTTGCCATTTGAGTTGATTTATGGAGGGCATAAAAGCTCTGCATTTAACACGCTTGATTAACTTGTGAAGCTACATACGGTGCTCCCAAAGAAAATTGTCATATGCCATAGCTAACAATTTTTTTAGCAAACAGATTTACTGACAAACCAAGATAAAAAGATCATATTTATTATTATTTCATAAACGAAATATTTTTAACCTTCCTCACATTTTTATTGTCTTATTTTTATACGACAAATGTGGCAAACAAGCATGTGGTTCACCTGATGTTAAGGCGCATAGTAGGGTTAATCATAAAAAATCACTGCGGAAAAAACCGGTTCTCTTCATAAATATTGGATAAAAAATATTTAAAATAGTTATGTTATTATCCAATGTATTTTTTAGAGGACGGTCTCTTTAATTTTTTTTATAACTACTGGATTACTGTACTAACTACTGGATTACTTTGTATTTACCCACAAGTTTTTTGTTTTTTAATTTCTCATGTAAGTGACTGTATGGTTTTATGAGAAATAAATATTCTTTAAACCTATATATTAATTAAAACTTGGTTAAAATGTGACCCAAAAATGCCTCGATTTTAACATTTTAAACCTAATCGCGTCGTAAATATTAGGTTAAATCATATACTTTCGTTTTCAATAAATAAAGTGAACAATATTCTAACGGATGGTCTTTTTAGATTTTTCTTATTCGCCTTTATTAATTTTCAATGAAAATAATTCATCTTACGCGTAAAGGTTTGCTTAAATATTCCCTTTACTCGCCTATGTAATCAGTACGGGACGATCGAGAAAGGTCATTAGGACCACTATGGGCCTTAAGTGATCACCACAGCTTATGGACGCTTGCAACACTATTAATCGTGCGCTGCTGACCTTGTATATAAACACTACTTTACGCCTTTTTTTGAAGAAATTCATTCTGCCTTTAAAAAATCCTCAAAAGGGAGCTAATTCCAATATCTCGAAACAACAACAAGAAATGTCCACAATCCACAATAAAGAAAAAAATTGTTATTAAGTGTAGGCAGTATTAATAATTATTTATAAACGGACATCCTTTGAGACCTCTTTGTGATGATGTCCAAAAGACAAGTATTTTTATACAATGCAAACTGTTCTACATCCCTGCGACTTAAACCTTAAAAGTGACCTCAGCTAGTAACTATTAAGTAATCTGTGCCTCAGCGTTGATAGCTTCTATGATGGAGGATTGGGTTATACTTGTCAAAAATATCAACACATTCCCATGGGTTTTTATCGCAGCGTTCAGTTTTTGAGAGCACGTATTATACAATATCAGTTCTCTCAAGAGCGCAGCTTAACAAGAGCTGTCTTGTTTTCATAAAAAAACTGTTTTTTATTCCGCGACTTTTGCTAGGACGTTCTTGTGTGGTTTTGTAAGGTCAGCGACAATTTTTGAAGGTAAAAATATTTTATTATTAATTGATTCCTGTCCCGTTCATTAAACAAATATTTGAGCTGTAAATAACACGTCAGTTTAAACATCGGTTACTTTTGGTAATAGGTATGTCAGAAAAGAAAGATTTTATAATGATAGGATTAAACGAACTTACCTAAAGTGAAGTTCAATCCATATTATATGAAGTAATTAGTCCAAGGTATAACTATTGTAGTAACGCCTCCTCCCGCTACTAAATACGCGAATTTTAAAGACACCATTAAAAATATAAAAGAAAAATACACCTGGCAACTCCACCGTCACCATAGCTCATTAGTTTAGAGTATTAGGTATATATAATTGGGTTAGTAATTTATAACTTCAAATGGGAAGGGTGGGATGCTCCATACCTTGGACTAATTACTTCATATAATATGGATTGAACTTCACTTTAGGTAAGTTCGTTTAATCCTATCATTATATTCATAATTAGTCCAAGGTATAACTATTGTAGATGTTTAGAGTTTTGATAAATAGGTAAACATTAGTACCTATTTACTAACTATCAATAGGTATTCAATAACATTAAATATTTATATCATAATGTAGATAACGTTTACTAGTGTGAACAGTTTCATGTTAACCATATAATAACTATAAATTTCAAGAACAACCAGCCGTGGCAAAAAGGTTTGCCAATCTAACTAGCGTGGTATATTATAATATTGAGCAAATATCGAAAATTTATTAGATCATCCAATAGTAGGGATATGTCACCCAATGTGTTATCTAACTCTTTGTAAGTTTCGGTTCCCTTTCCAGATTGAAACCTAATGGGATTTCAATGTACAGTACAGAGACTCAATTAATTTTGCCTCAGTGAAATATTTGTAAGTACAGAAGTTAATAATGAATATCAAAACATTAAAAATAATTTAGCCTTAGTCTGTTCCACAAACAAACTACATAATCGCCACGCGAAAATGTAATAGTAATAAAATCCTGAAATCAATCATTTACCTTTATAGGTACCTATTTGTACTTTGGAATGTCCCATGGACAGAGTACATAATCGCCACGCGAAAATGCAGAATTAACAATTCCTTAGGACTGTCCCACGGACAGAGTACATAATCGCCACGCGATAATGTAGAATTAACAATTCCTTAAAATCATTCATATGCCTGGACATATATTTGTCCTTTAACTTGTCCCACAGATAGAGTACCTACATCCTCGCCACGCGAAAATGTAGAATTAACGATTCCCTAAAAAAAAAACATTAATGTGCTTTGAAAGATATATGTCCTTCAGCCTGTCCCACGGACAGAGTACATAATCGCCACGCGAAAATGTAAAATAGTGATTTACTGAAAATGTTTATTCGCCTTTAGAATATTATAAACAGTTAATCCTGCCCTATATGCATGATAATTTGAAGCATATTGTTTGAAGGGTGATGAATAAATAGAATATTAATATGAAAGATGAACAATTAAATTAACTTTCCTCCATTGTTTGCTTTAGTCATCTACTAATGGATTGAGTAGTAGTATTTAAAAGTCTAAAATAAATTTATCAAATGTTTATTTCTATGATCCTTTATTATTTGTCACTTCTAAAGCAATAACAAAGTTCTCACAAGTAAAATATCTGGAATAATCTTTAAATAGAGAAGAGACAAATAGCTAAAGTGTCGCTGTCATAGAACTTTTAATATCTCTTAAAATAGCCATCTTAATTTGAGAAAACTATAATTAATACATAACTAATTATGTATAGGATTTGTGACTTTTTGGGCAGTGGTTTTGCTAATAATAGCAGTTTTTAATGTCAGTTTTCTTGAGTCTAGGTTATTTCAATGTCAGGTTTCTAGATGCCCCATGCTTAAGGTAATATAAAACTATGGCAGGATTGCATATGCCATATTTCATTATGCTAACATACATTGGCTTTGCCAGACATAGTCTTTTAACTCGTTTTATCCATTTTTTTATTTTATCATCTGACCTTATTCTATTGCCCATAGTTAGATAATTGGTGTAAAAGCTGAACAGTGAAAATGCAATGATTGATGCGATGCTTCTGCTTTAAAAATAAACATAAGATTTGAAAAAAGAAACTTTTGGTATTAAAACATTGGATAGATCTGAATGAAACATTATTTCTTTGTAGTAAGCCTGAGTGGTAATGGTCTAAAAAGGAAATACTTAGATTCCTTAAGCTCTGTCAGTTATAACTCTGCAAAAATTTCAAAATCAAAGAAAAGGAGTTTCTTCTTCTTTTATAACAATATTAATCCTATGGTAAAAGTATCAACATTTGAAACATAAGACTATGCCATGATTACATGTATATTATAAAATATAATTTATTTATCATATAAATATATATATATATATATATATATATATATATATATATATATATATTTCAATAAATATATATATATATATATATTTATTGAAATGTGTTACAAATGAATCAATGCATCACAAATCTTAGAAGTACATTATGTCCTGCGACAGTTTCCAACTTACATCTGCATTGAGACTGCAAGATTTAAAATCAGCTTTAATATTTTGAAATTTTATATATTAAGCAAAAAATCAGATGCTGCTAGTTTCACACCACCGCCAAATGTTTAGCAAGATCAATTTGATTGATATCAAACTGAGCTTTTTCTGTTAATATATGTATTGAAAGTATGGTGTTATCTATTTCTAATAAAATATCACATCTACTTGAGAGGTCAGCAAAACATCTTAATGCATAATTATGTATCTAACAGTTCTAAGAAATTGATACTGTCTTGCTTTTACCATTTAATTACTGTCAGTTGATAATACACCTGAGAAAATTTCTAAAGAAAATGTTTAGGAAGTACTCCATATCGCAGAATCATTTTACAATACTTTTCATATACATAAGCATGTTGTAATTGCCCCCCAAACGTTCAAAGTCATAAACTTATATCTATCTGAGCTCTTAGTGTAAACAATTAAACTGCCATTCCTAATGAAATATTGAGCAAAATTACAAACCAAATTTATTTATAAGTGATGATGACTAATAGTGTGATACATTTCCTTTCTATTGCACTTAATCTTTAAGGTCATATCGAAGGAATATATTTTAAAACCTAAAAATTATTTTACATTGAATAAAATTAGTAAAATCTTATTTAAAAAAAAAAATAAAGCCTAGCTATTGTAAACCGGTATAAGTTATAGTTTAAAATTATAATAACTAACATTTCTTATTGATTTATCAATATTTTAATCAAGTCGTCAAACATTTATTAATTTTAATTATTATTATGTTCTTTATTCAGCTTTTTTCTTAAATATATATATATATTTTTTACAATATAAAAATACACATTTTTTACAATATAAAAATACACATTTTTTTTAAAATAAAAATACCTGAAATTGAATTGAGACAAATGGTTAAGGTATGTATCTACTGTATTTAACCCGCATAGTAAAAGCAATTGTATTCATACAATGATTCAAACATAAAAACTAACAATTTTCTTTGTTATGAATAATTTGGATGTAAATAGTGCATGCATTAATTTAATCAAATCTATAACATGAAATCTTCATTTGAAAGTGTAGATTTTCAATAAACTTATTATCAACTTATTTTAAGGAATCATTATTTTATTTTAAAATAAATCTATGGAACCATCCTTTTAGGAATAGTAAAACTCTAGAAATCTTTGCATGGGGCCAAGCATTTCTGCTACCTATGCAGTTGTTAATTTGTTTGTATAATTATCCATTTCACAATATTTATTATTGTCTAGTGGATAATAAAGTTGATTCAAAATAGTAACAAAATGTATTACATAGTCTCTTATCCACTTTTAAAATTAATTGACCTCGGTTATTTATTCCCACGATGGGTAAAAATATGGGGTCTATGGATAATTGGTTCGAGACTGGCTGCTGAAAACAGAGCATGTTCATTGATGATATCGTGACCTGAATGATAGTTGAGGTTGGCCCTCTCTCTATTTGCCACGAGTGTGGCGCCGATGAAGACACTGCGCTGCATACCCTTGCGCACTGTCCTGCGTTCTTGGTGCAGCGCAGTGCCCTGATCGCAGTGGTCGGAGGAGACCTGTCTCTGCCTGCTGTCATCCGAGCGATGCTCGAGGGGCGGGAAGTATGGGATGTCGTCGCCAACTTTGCTGAAGAGGTGATGACAAGGAAGGAGGCGCACCAACGTGACCGCGAGCAAGACCCGCTCGCGAGCGCCAGAAGGCGCCGGAGGGTAGGACGGCGGCGGAGGGTAGGACGGCGGCGGAGGGGCTATAATGCTCTGATTCCGCCGTCCTAGTGGGGGATCGGTGGGCGACGCGGATGGGTATCGTGTCGCCTGCATTGCACTCGACCCCTGCGATGGTAGGGGCAGCTAGGGGACACTAGCTGCTCCCATGCTTCCGGCAGCGACCCACGCGAGCTCAGCGCTCTGCGCATGCTTGTGGTCGCTCACCATGGCCAGCGAGGTGTTCCCGTGGGGTTTAGTGGGTAGTTGCGGCACTCTGCCGTGGAGTCCCACACACCCTTGCCCCTAGCCCGGGGGCTTGGACGGTGCGTAAAGGCATTCCCCACGAAAAAAAAAAAAATGGCCCTCTCTCTATGAGCCTCTCCGAGGAGGATATTGTTAGAAATTATTGCAGCACACAGGCTGCTTATTGCAGCACACAGGCTGCTGGTAGGTTTTCAAATTAGAAGCAAATTTTTGAGGTTTTTATACATGGCTTATATTTTAGAATGTTTATCATTCTTTTTATGACTGTAAATAATTTTACACTTTTATTGGAGTACAAATATTCATCTCTCTTATTGCTTTTAATAGCTTCTATTAGGTCTTTTATAAAAGCATAGTCATGTTTCCTTCTGATCCTGCTGTACTGACATTGTAAACTTATTGCATTGTAATCTAAAGACATCACTCAGATATTTTAAGAAGATTGTTTGGAAATTGAAGTCAATACTTGTGATATTACAGCTATTGCAAAGCTCATTTCCTTTGACTTTATTTTTCGAGTAATTTATCTCAAGTTTTAGAAGGATATTAGGAATTTCCATGTTATGTTATGGACCATCTAACAGTTTGCAGTTTTCAAGAAACTTTATCTACATAGGCAACCTCAATTAAAATATTTTTCAATGCAATTCTTTGTAAACTTGGTCATAAATATAAACTACTCGTATATACCATAATTTCCTATAAAGGTATTTGTGCTTTAGCCAATGAATAGAGTTCATAATCGAGTAGGTACCTAGATACATCATCTAATTCATTTGCCTTGATAGTAACGCTTTCCCACGGAAAGCAGGCAGTTTTAAAAAATATATTTCTTATTATAAAATTTTATCTAAATTAATTGTATCTAGGTCCTCTTGCCAAGCTAAATCAAAATTACGACGCATCTTCAAAACAGTTTCAAAACACTTCAAATCTGCAAAACTTACTGTTTCGACACCTTGGGTTATTTTCTTTATGTTAAGATAACCATTTTACTTTCGAACAACTTTTGACATCTTTTCTCCATTTTTATCACTGCGTATCTGGATTTTAGTTTTATTTAGATAATCACTTTGAAAAACATCAACATGTATAATATGTGTCAGCTGCGTAGAGCGCGAAAAAACGAATGAGCTATGGTGACGGTGGAGTTGCCAGGTGTATTTTTCTTTTATATTTTTAATGGTGTCTTTAAAATTCGCGTATTTAGTAGCGGGAGGAGGCGTTACTACAATAGTTATACCTTGGACTAATTATGAATATAATGATCTTCGTCTACTTAAGAAGAATTGTCCGTGGTAGGTTATTTATTGTTTTTTCGTACATATTATGAACGAACGAACGAACTTCACATAAAATAATAAAAAGAAACTTTCAAGGAAAAGAAAAGTTTAGGAATTACGAGTAAGTACTTAGTATAGATGGTGAATGCATAATGTGAATAATCAAATTGTATTTTTTAAAATGTAAACTTCATTTTGATCGATCCCCCTATTCACTCAATACAATACTAGCTAATGTAGATAATGTTTTTTAATGTTGCCCATGCATTAAAAGAAATTGAAAATTTGTAAGTATAAGCATCTGATATTGATTTTTCTCAAATAGGCAGTTTACCGAAATGGATAAAACCACGCGCCAAAGCTGTTTTCCATTACATCATTATACCTAACTAATAAGTAATTAAAAAACTCTCCTTGACATTTCTCTAAAACAAAGTAGGTACAATAATTAAACGTTACACCTGCTGCAGCCGCGGCATTAAAACGCTTGTGTCAAAACAACACAAAACGGAAACGTGGTACGTGTTATTTTAAATCGATACAATATATTCGAATCGATAAATACAGGTCATTCGATTTATAAATCAAATTCGAAATCGATTTCAACAAGTGACTATTAATTAAGTTGTAGTCAGATGGAGAATTAGATATAGTAACCGCTGGGCGGTAATCGCGTTGATATATTGTTTCGTCCGCGTTAGAACTATCTAGCCGTTAAGTTGCTGGCGATTAATAAATTCTCAGGTTAAGAAACATTTTTTCAGTTCCACACTTTCATCCAGCCACTACGTACAAATATATTAAAATTTACGTACAATATCTGAATTTACTTGGAATTAGCTTGCACTATGATTCCTTTTATAACGCTTTATGAGCGGTGTAAGCTATAAAGGCACATAATAGCAGGCAAAGTTATGACAAGTTTAAAAATGTTTTGTTTCTGTCACTTAGGTATATGAAAAATTACAAAGATAAAACATTTTATAACAGCGTAATAGCTATCGAAGGTTTGATTCGATGACCATTATATTGTGATAGATAGATAAAGATTTTAACTTATTCGCAAAATTCATAGATTTCAATCAATATTAATTTCTGGGGTACCTAATGCTGCTTTTATTCAATTATTTTCAAGGACACAAGAATCAATCATTACATCAATCAATTGGCTGTCGTCGTCAAACAAACAAAAATAAATGAAATTCGTTTGGTTCCCATGACGAGCATATAGGCATACAAATATAATCATCAATGGAGATAAAGCCGTCAAATTTAATTATGTTTTAGCAATAATGTCAGTGGAGGCGCTGGTGCTATCTGCAATCAAGGATGTACCGGCAAAAGGTTAGATCGCGAGATGTCTGACACGTGTTTAATTTTATTTTAAAGTGGTAACAATTGATATTAAATACTAAGTGATAGGAAGCATTGATCAATCGCATAAGCTGTCGGATTTCTTGTTGGTTCAAAAGTAACAAATAACAAAGTTGTAAGGCAGTGTAGAGTGTAGTCTGTCTATTGCAAGGTGAATACATAATGTCAAAAATAAAATATATCGGTCAATTTACAGGCATTCTAAGTGAAAATCCATAGTTATCTTTGCAACAAACAAGGACGTAGGGAGAAGATACTAATTGGGACAGGCGAAAAAAGGAGTTTTATGTGCGTTGTGGCACTATGGCAGAATAAATGATCCCCGACATGCATCGTAACGTAAGCGTATCGTAATACACGATGAGAGCAATAAAAGCACGTACATTTTCAAACAAGTGAGTACAGTCGATGGACATACATAAACTAAAACATTGCTAATTGCTTGCCGGCGTCCTTAGCATTACCACCGAAACACGATATGATAAAACGGTATATCGACATAAACTGTTAAATAAGTTAGATTTTTAAGTTATCTTGAAGTTTTGAGTATGTTTTGGATATTAGTGTTGTTATTTTGGGCATATAAGTTCTTAATAACATTTTTACGATTTTTTTTATAGTAACGATAGTTAATCATCTGTGAGTTATTACTTTAGGGTAACCAGATATAAATTTGGAAATACCTGACAAAATTGCTGATTTGCGAATAAAGTTTCTGACACCAATTTGTCGCACTTAGTTGTTTTTGTTGACTTTTTAAAATGTTTACTGTTGAGAGTACAAGGTGTCTACGGTTAAGCTGCAAATGTTCATTATTATCATTTTCCAGATAAAACAAAACATAGTTGATAATTTTAAGACGTTCGTCAGTGTAAAAGAAGTGCAGAACAGGGGTTTAGTATTAATAAAAACCAGCTAACTGCGAGTTGAACTCAAGGCATCGAGGGTCCCGTACAAACTTATATAAGTTCCTAACTATTTATATCATAACAGCTTATATACAACCCCACGTCCCCACTGAGGGGGCTCAATCCTACCCTAGGTTAGGGTGTTTAGGATTGCTTGACTTCACATACACCATTGAATTTCTTTGCAGATGTAGGCAGGTTGCCCCACGATGTTTTCCTTCACCGTAGGAGCGTCAGACAAATGTACATATGAAATTCGAAAACGAAAAACACATTGGTACATGGCGGTCTCGAACCACACCACACCACCGACGCTTGTGTTTACGGTTTTCACTATTTTTTCCTAAACATGTGCTATAAGAATGTCTTATTCCCCTATAGGACAGGTTTCGACCTAGTGTGGGGGCTTGTCAAATATGTACGATCTGTGTTCTTTTTGATAATAAACATTTTTTTTTCTTGCTAAATTTCATGATTCTAGCTCAATGAGAACCTATAGCACAGTTTAACATACATTGTTAAACTGTGCCTACTGTGCCTATAGGTTTTGATTCCTCTGTGAAATCACAAAACAATGCGATATGAACGATTATATGTTTTGATCGCGTTAAAATTAAAGTTGGATTTTTCACTAGCTGAAAGTGAGAGACCGTAACCGTACCGTAGAGACCGTAAATTTCAGATTTCCTACGCGTTCAGGAGGAAAAAAGTCTCGACAGACAAACAGACTACGAAGTGATCCTATGACGGTACCTTCTCTTCCTTTTCAAGTACGGAACCCTAAAAGTTGTCTCAAAGTACAACTTCGCCATTTCTGGTCAATTTAATATATTTCGTATCCAAGGCCGGATTTACCATAAAGACCAAGTGGGCCCAGACCACCGATGTGCTCGGTGGCCCAGACCCATAGCGGAAATTTTTTAGGGACGGCAAACCGTTAAAAAGTACTGGAATTCGGAAAATATTATTATTTCAGTAGATGGCCGGCCATCTTGAAAATGTGATACACATTAAAAATTTGTGGTCTACTTAACACATTAAAATTTGTAGTCTACATATAAATTATCCACAATTTCATACCCCAACCAACATTATTGTTAACTGTTTGTTTGTGAGTGATGTAGCAATAAACGAATTTATCTATCTATCAAGTATAACTCTTGTGTAAAACTGATGTATTTCTCTAAAGATCAAACAGGATATGTTAGTAACTCAACTGCAAATAATATTTTTATGAAAGCTTTATAACTAAAAGTAGAGAAACCCGAGGAAGTGATGAAAAAGAAAATAGTTTTAACACTTTTTTTGTAAGGAGTAAAAGGGGGGAGGGGGCATTTTCGGCCCATAGGCGTAAAATATGCAAATCCGACCCAGTTCGTATCTAGCGAACTTTAAAATGACATTAGCTCGATTTAAGCACTTTACGGCTTACAATTTACAGACAAACTTAAGCAACAAGACTGGAGGGCCCGCGAATAGCCTAGTCTACAAGTACAAGTACACACAGCCTCGTGTTTAGAGCTCCCCCTGTTTCATTGTAACAAGCGGCCGGCGGTTGGGAGCTTGCTAGTCGCGAGATGAGATCTCCGCCGCACTACCGGTTGTCTTGACCTTTACCAGACGTAGAGTTTTTATCGAAACAATTGAAAGTGAGAACTACCACTTATGACGTAAGGTCACGTATCGTGCACACGTCGGAGCGATCGCCGCTGCATGTTTGAAATATTCATTATTAATTTTCTGGTTGGATTTTTTGCTCGGACATGTGTAGATTGTGCTTATGTGTTGAATGTGCTTTTGATTCAAACGCTGTTTCGTTTGAAACGAACACTTGCTATGATTTTAAGGAGTTAGGCCACCAGGATGCCCTATTTGTTAACTACTTCTATACGACACAACAACAGGTCGGACTTAATAGTTTGACCTTTGTTTGTTCTGTACCTCAAAAGGAGAAATGCGGAACTCTAGGATCACTCCGTTGTTCGTCTGCGCGTCTGTCTGTCAAGATCACAGACAACATCACACTTCTATATTGAAGTCGGTGCCAAATGATGATCTCCTAGAAAGTCTTAAAATTTGTCACCGACTTCAATATAGAATTGTGATGTTGTCTGTACTAATTCATATATTATTTTTAACTTTTCAGTGTTTTTGAAGTCGGTTTTTATTTATTGTAAAATATTTTTTATTTTTAACTTTTTAAAGAAACCCTAATATTAAATTAGGGTTTCCTTCGCTTTTCATAAGATCCCATCATCAGATCCTGACTTTGGTGACCCTGAGACCATCCCAGGAGTATACTCTATCGAATACAAAAAGAATTTTGAAAATCGGTCAACAAATGGCGGCGTAATAGCGTAACATATCAACAAAACACGTTGGACACACGTAAAAATTAAATGGTTTTCCTCGATTTTTATGGAATCCCATTATTAGATCCTAACTTTGGTGACCATGGAACTACTCCTGGAGTATCCTCTATCGAATACAAAAATAATCCTCAAAATCGGTTCATAAACGACGAAGTTATCCGCGAACAAACATAAAAAAAAACAAGTACGGTCGAATTGAGTAACCTCCTTTTTTCTTCGAAGTCGGTTAAAAATCATACTTGGGTCAACAAATGAGACAGACAACTGAGTGCGGCAGCTATTTTGTCAAGTATTTCCAATCTGGTCACCCTAAAGCAATAACTCACAGGTGGTTTACTGTCATTACTGTAGTATTATAATACTGTAGTATTATATTATCTGTGCTATTGTACAATACCTTTCCTCGCGATATCAGCAGGCGTACTTGTCATCAAGGTGTATATCGAATGTCAAATACTAAACGAACACAGCATCGGATTGTTCTGATGCAACTGTGACCGATCACCACCGACTCATGAATGAATCATAAGCCATATCTCAGCCTGACAGCATAAAAATGTATTGGCATTAGCCAGATAGGCCACTGCAAAAGGAAGATTGATTGAAACTTAATACAGCAACAATAGGGCGTAATAAAATAAAGTTGTACATATACACAATTAACGTCCGACATCGTTCATCGATTCGAACCGGCCATTGTATCGAATCGGCATCGCGTGGCGTAATCGATTGTATCAATCGATACGAAAAAATAATAATTTTCGACCTTAGTCAAGTATTTAATTGTTGTTGGAATAGCTCACTGACAATTAATTTAATTATGAATGTCGTAAAGTTTCTACATGTTACATAAAACACTTACTACCGATGGAAGTGAGGTCGAATTCGGCTATTAATTTAATTAGAACTAATAAAACCGCAGGCAACTTTGTATGACCTTCCGTGATTTCGGCCATTAATTAATAAAACAATAAAAACATTAAAAAATAATTTAAATAAGAATCAAAACATTCAAATTATAGTTATAATTTAAAAGCAATCATCAGATATGGTTTTCAATGTAGGTACAAATAAAGAACCCTTAACATTAAATACGCTCCTATTATTCCATCATTGTAACCCCTATAAAAATTTATATTTTAAGTCAATTTTCGATCATATTTCATATGACTCTATACTTGTATAATATGTGTTATAAATTAAGGAATCCCACAATAACTACCATTAAACACTGTGTTCAAACTACGTGGAAAAGTTAATTATTAATTTCTGACAGTATAAGTTGAATTTATTGTTACTTACCTAGAATTATCAATTCAAGGTTCAATTTGTACAAGAATATCTATGTACAGGAGTATTTAAATTTACTGAGTTATTGTGAACAACCGAGCTATAAATCTCTCAGGGCATGTGTGGAGGTATGGAGTAGTGATGCTCGAATTATCGATAGCTGTGTGGAATTATACATGTCAATTATAAAATATCGTTCTTTATGAAAAAGCTACTGATAATCCACCAAAAGGTAAATTAGAAATTAATGAATAAATAATAAAATTGAAATTGAATTACAACCGGATTTCTGAATCTACCTGAGTTCCTTGCTTCCTGATTTCCTAACTTAAGTATTACATTTTTTTTGCCTAAGTAAAGAATCAATTACGTAAAATAATAGCGAATCCGAAATTAACATTTCGTTTTTCCGTGCCAAGTAAAAGTAATGGATATTCCAATCATTTGAATTACATTTGTGGGGAATGTATCAATTATCACAGACAAATAACGTTATACAATTAATAAAAGGACCGATGGGTTTAGAAATCCTCTGAAGACTCTTATAGCCAACAGTCGTACAGTCTTTCGTGTAGCTGTATTGGTAATATGATTGAAGAAGATAAGAAATAAGCATTTTCATAGTTTAACTGTGAAAACAGTCGATATCGGTAAATTGCTTCACCCATCACTATAATAAAGGGACCTACTAGTGATGGACCTTGACCTAAAAGAGTTACATGTAATCCGATACGAGTTACTGTAGTTTGTGTCTATATCTCGATAATGCTAGCTTGTGACCGTTTGACCTCCACACGTGTTCACGAAAACACTGGACCAAAGAACCTGAGAGTTCAAACATTTCTGGTTTTTGGTAACAAATAAATTGCTTTAATGCTTTATATGTACGTATCCTTAATATATAAAGCTAATTGGGTTAAAGCTATAGAAAAATTACAGGTATCTTCGCTGCTAGAAAATAGTTCAAGTACGTCTATTACGGCTGCGGAAAAAATAGCGTGAGGTTGTCGTAACGTAAGCTAATGTCATTTCTATACATTTTTTTCTGCGGAACGACTGCGGAAATGTTAGCGTGTGGCATTTGTCTAGGGCCTCTGGTCACCTGTCTATGGGGACACGAACGAGTTTACAATCTGGTGAGTAGTACTTCTATACTAATATTATAAAGAGGAAGGATTTGATTGTTTGATTGTTTGTTTGTTTGTATATTGAATAGGCTTCGAAACTACTGAACCGATTTTGATGAAAGTTGGTATAGTGATAGTTCAAGACCAGGGGAAGGACATAGGGCAATTTTTCTACGGGAAAATATAAAATTCCCACGGGAAAAAAATAACGCGGACGAAGTCGCGAGCGGAAAGCTAGTGTAGTATAAAAAAAACCGGGCAAGTGCGAGTTGCGAATCACCGATGGTGCCGTACAAATTTGTCTATCTATATAATAAGTTCCTGACTACTTATATATTTAGGGTTTTCAGATTTTTTCCGTGACATAATATGCTAGAAGACGTTGCTTCTTGCCAAAATTCGTGTTTCTTGGTACCCTATAGGTTTTGAATTCCTTGTGAAATCGTAAAATATGCGAAAATCTACGACATATATTTTGATCGCGTTAACATATAAGTATGATTTTTTCACAGCTGAAATAGACCGTAGACCTAAGTATTTGATATAAATTTCAGTTTGATATCTCTATGCGTTCCCAAGAAAAAGAGTCTTAACAGGCAGACGGACAGGTGGATATAATGAAGTGATTCTTTAAGGATTTCGTTTTTTTCTATTAAGGCACGAAACCCTAAAAAGCTAGCCGCTTAGCATCAGCACATTCGTTTGCCACCTGAAAGCTGTACCTTCTTAACGTACTGTCGGCCTCAGAAGTAGATGGACATTTTAGTACCATGTCACACCAACTGTACATTGTATTTTGTAAACATCTAAATTGCATTGTTAATAGTTGATGTGATACGATACTAAAATGTTCGTCTACTTTTGGGGTCGACTGTACCTGCCCCCCTAGCATGACCACCGAAACACGATATGATGAAGCGATATATCAATATAATATATGAACTGTTTAAAAAAAGTTAGATTTTTCAGCTATCTTCAAGTTTTGAGTATGTTTTAGATATTGGTATTGTAATTTTGGGTTAAAGTCGATAAAATTTCAAGGAAGTCAATAAAAATGTTGACAGCTAATATCGATTTATCGTTTTATCATATCGTGTTTCGGTGTTCATGCTACATGGGTTGTACTTTGTATGCCTAAATGATGCCTATAACTTGTATGATACGTGTCTATTATAAACACAGTCATAATTATCAGTATATTCGCAGCTGCCAACACTTTCATCTTAATGTGCGCTACGGCGCTAGAAGATTTTCTGCCCTATTTAAAATTCAAATGAATGGTAATACGACACCGTGCTATTGGCGCTAATTGGATTAACATAAGTGAGAGAGAGAGAGAGAGAGAGAGAAACATTTAATGACCCAAGACAAAGTACAAATACAGAACATGAACAATTTACACACGTAACAAAAACATAGACAACATTTAAAGTAACAGCATATAGGTACAAATATTAGGTCAATCAGGACCCCACCTCAGCTTGTGTTATTGCGAAGCAAAATCGCATCGCAACAACGCTGGTATTCTGGCGGAGCCTGTTGGTGAGCGGGGAAGACAGTACCGTACTTATACAATAAACGTTAACAAAATAAGAAAAAAAAAACTATGTACTGTGGACAAGAGAATTAAAAAATATGAAATAAATAATATTTTGTGAAGTCTTACAGAACTTGACATCGACAAATTAATATAAATATAACTATCTTGACTTAATAACTACATATAAGAATAAAGCTATTATTACTAAACTGTTCGTTAGAAACTTAAATTAATTGCACAGGTAGAAATATAAAACATATAGTCCTCTAAATGCTGAAATTACAGGGGCGGAATTATCGAGCACGCATACCGAGGTATTTTCTCAACAATTTTTGCATACCTTCCTGGGAACTCGCAGCCTAGTGGGGCTCCTGACTAATTAAATGGTACAATGATGCCGGACCTGTATTGTGCATTTGGTTTTTTTGACGAGATTGATTGTAGAGTACGCGCATAATTTGGGTCATCGGTTTCTTTGGTTCTTGTGAGAACTCTTTCATAAACTGATACGGATTTGTGTTTAGGGCTAATCACTCATTAAGTTAATAAGTTGCAAGGTTTTCTTTAATACTACAAGCTGAATTCTTAGGTAGGTGTATATTTACCGCATACTATAGATGCGATTTGCTTGACCCTCTTGTGTGGTGGATGCTACTAGCTCATAATAGGACGCTACCATCCAAATTCTACTGTTGTGTCTTCTGCTAAGAGTGTTCCTGTGAGTAAATCCGCCATGATGTTACTCCGGACCGTTTGTTTATGACTGATAATGGCTACATAAGATCTCTGAAAAATATTAAATTTTAATAAAAAGCAACCATTTTTTAATAATTAGTAACATTCAAGCCGATAAATAGCGTCTATATTAGACCACATACAATTTACCGAAACCAAAGTTAACCAACATGAATAACTGTCGAGGGACCTATCATTATCTCTTATTAAACACTACGTAGGTAATGCACAATTTATTTTATCCGTCAGAGTGTACATGACAAATTAGAACCAATACACTATTAAATCCTATTTACTATTATTAGTGGTCTTCATGGTGTCGCTGAGCTCTGCTTGTGAAACTAATTACTTTACCATCAATCAATCATTTGCTTACGCTCAAAGCAATCTCGATCTTATTTCAAGAAGATCAAATCCAATTTTGCTTTACACGATTATTAGAGATCTAAACTAAATTTAATAGGACTTTTCTATTCATATTCAAGAGTGCAAGTTTTCTTGCAGTTGAGGTTTTCGGACGTTTACCTACGGTTACAAATACTTTTTTATTAGATTTGGTAAAGTATTAAAAAATACACAGTAAATGTTAATGTGCTATGCCTTTTAGCTGGTAAAAGTCCGGTGTACCTACTATCAATTTTTTTATTCTGAGCTGAGTCGTGCTTTTGAAAAGTAACTCGCACAATAAATAACGTGTAATATAATAACGGGTTTTACACTAAATTAAAAAAATATATAAAAACACTTTACAAAGTCACTAATAACGTGAATGTTCTTCTCGCTTTTTAAGATAATTCTGGTGAAAATAGCATAGCAACTAATGATATTTTATTTAGGATATGTCTACACTCCCACCGAAAAAGTGCACGACAATAGCACATCTATTTGTCTTGGATCTTTTTTTTTATAAAAAACATCGCTCCATACTAGGATTTTCTCCTGTGTCGTGGGTGCAGTTACAAACATAGAATATCACATGCACATACGCCCAGACCGGAACACTTCTACATTAGCAAACGTTAAGTGTTCGCATAAATTACGCGTCTTTACACTGGAGGCAACTGCTTCATGTTGGAACTAGAACGGTGTTCTGGACGACCTTCGGACCCTTCTTCAGCGAAGCTATTTATCTAATGTACTAGAGTTGTTTGAGCGCAATGAGAATTGCAATTTTAGGTAGTATTCATCGATAAACTTCGAGAAATCAAGAAACTATTTTATCGAAATATAATTATCGCAAGCACTAAAAAAAGTTTAGATTTGAGGCTATGCATAAATTAATCAACAGGTTTGTTTAATTAAAAATAAAAATCAGAAGCAACTTCATGAATGCTTGCTAATGAGCAACATTTAAAATAATAATGGAGTCATTTTTATTGACAAATCAAGTGAGCTTTAAGCTAATATTTCACCCTTTTTCGTTTTTTTTCTGTTTATCGAAATAATTAAGTCTTAAAATAGTGAGGTACATGTTCCTATATTTGGACGTAAAATCATAGGCGTAGGTATAACTTTTCGATGATGGGGAGGGGGGGGGGGGGTCAGGTTCAGATTGAATACTTCAATTTGCCTATTTAAAACCCTTTTACTTGGAGAAAAAATTCATTCTATCTAGTGTACTCTGATTTTCAATGGGGGATGTCCGGAAGCCAAACCCCCTCCCCCTTACCTACGCCAATGAAGTAAATACAAACTTCAATTTACCATCGGAATATAAAGGAAATATAAGGAATATATAAGGAAAACATTATATATATGAAACTATATCACACTATTTGTACTTGTAACCGACTTAGAAAAGACAGCATATTCAACATACAAGGCCCTTTTTCCAATTAATAGCTTAGGTACATATCATTAAAAATGGCCATTGGCTATAGGACAGATAGTAAACATTTTCCGTATAATTACTTACCCACAGTTGTAGCTGCTATTATGCAAGAAATACAAAGTATGCTCAATACTAATTCGAAATTATATGTCAATGATAGACAAACCCACAAACAGTTGCGATAGACCTGTAATTGCCCACAGAACGTCATTCTTCGTGGTTACAATGTAATCTCAAAAATATGTGATTGAAGGGCATAGTGCAATCAGATTCGATGGGCTATTACAAGCCCTCGCTAATTTTGCGAAAGAAACGTTTGTCTTTTTCTTATGATTAGATATCATTTTTGAAGGACAAACATAGTGGTATGGCAGTTACGAAAGCTGCAATTTTGACGTATATTTTCCTCGAATTTAATGTTTTTCGCAATAAATTCATGCTATTTTTAGCAATGTTTAAATTAAAAGAATGAAAATACAATAAAAAGAATGGTAAAATAAAACTAAAATCTACATATTTCTACATTAGTTAGTTGCTAGCAATAAAAAGATGCAAACATGACATGTTATATTTCACCGTGAAAGCTATAAGATTGAGTGACTTACTTGAACGTCAGAGATATACGGATACGTATTTATGCCCTAAAGTGACAAACACTAGCTGTTGTCTTTTTTCTTTTCATCCGATTTTTACGCTATCCTTTTGAAACGTTTGCTAATGTAGAAGTGTTCCGGTCTGGGCGTATGTGCATGTGATATTCTATGTTTGTAACTGCACCCACGACACAGGAGAAAATCCTAGTATGGAGCGATGTTTTTTATAAAAAAAAAGATCCAAGACAAATAGATGTGCTATTGTCGTGCACTTTTTCGGTGGGAGTGTAGACATATCCTAAATAAAATATCATTAGTTGCTATGCTATTTTCACCAGAATTATCTTAAAAAGCGAGAAGAACATTCACGTTATTAGTGACTTTGTAAAGTGTTTTTATATATTTTTTTAATTTAGTGTAAAACCCGTTATTATATTACACGTTATTTATTGTGCGAGTTACTTTTCAAAAGCACGACTCAGCTCAGAATAAAAAAATTGATAGTAGGTACACCGGACTTTTACCAGCTAAAAGGCATAGCACATTAACATTTACTGTGTATTTTTTAATACTTTACCAAATCTAATAAAAAAGTATTTGTAACCGTAGGTAAACGTCCGAAAACCTCAACTGCAAGAAAACTTGCACTCTTGAATATGAATAGAAAAGTCCTATTAAATTTAGTTTAGATCTCTAATAATCGTGTAAAGCAAAATTGGATTTGATCTTCTTGAAATAAGATCGAGATTGCTTTGAGCGTAAGCAAATGATTGATTGATGGTAAAGTAATTAGTTTCACAAGCAGAGCTCAGCGACACCATGAAGACCACTAATAATAGTAAATAGGATTTAATAGTGTATTGGTTCTAATTTGTCATGTACACTCTGACGGATAAAATAAATTGTGCATTACCTACGTAGTGTTTAATAAGAGATAATGATAGGTCCCTCGACAGTTATTCATGTTGGTTAACTTTGGTTTCGGTAAATTGTATGTGGTCTAATATAGACGCTATTTATCGGCTTGAATGTTACTAATTATTAAAAAATGGTTGCTTTTTATTAAAATTTAATATTTTTCAGAGATCTTATGTAGCCATTATCAGTCATAAACAAACGGTCCGGAGTAACATCATGGCGGCCTTACTCACAGGAACACTCTTAGCAGAAGACACAACAGTAGAATTTGGATGGTAGCGTCCTATTATGAGCTAGTAGCATCCACCACACAAGAGGGTCAAGCAAATCGCATCTATAGTATGCGGTAAATATACACCTACCTAAGAATTCAGCTTGTAGTATTAAAGAAAACCTTGCAACTTATTAACTTAATGAGTGATTAGCCCTAAACACAAATCCGTATCAGTTTATGAAAGAGTTCTCACAAGAACCAAAGAAACCGATGACCCAAATTATGCGCGTACTCTACAATCAATCTCGTCAAAAAAACCAAATGCACAATACAGGTCCGGCATCATTGTACCATTTAATTAGTCAGGAGCCCCACTAGGCTGCGAGTTCCCAGGAAGGTATGCAAAAATTGTTGAGAAAATACCTCGGTATGCGTGCTCGATAATTCCGCCCCTGTAATTTCAGCATTTAGAACGATAAGGGAACCGGGAACTGCGTTAAGGTAAAGACTATTTCCAAAGCGGAATGAAACCTTATTGCTAAGTAGATAGGAGCGAATGATGCGTTTTTATGATTGTCTGTCTTTGTACAGTACGTGTGTACTTAAGCTTTGAGATTGATCTTAAATGTTCGTACAAAATATGCAGTTAAGTGTTGCGTATGCAATATTATATGGCTTGTATTTTTATTATTATCTTTTCTAACTATTTTTGCAATGATATTCAGTAACATTTTTCATTATGTTTCATCCTTATTCGTGAGTTTTTCTATACAAGTTTGTTTTTATTAAGATAGCCTTATATGAATGTTTCGGTAGCAAGTTGTAAAAGTCTGGTCGACTTAAAGGTGTATTTCCTGCAATAAATAATATGGTGTTTTAATTTCTGTATGTAATGCCTAGATCAAAGTTTATATGCACTCATAAATTTTAGATAATTGTTACGTCATATTGAAATATAATTAGATTACTGACGTGGGTGGGTGTAAAACTCCCAAAACATCTTATAAATAAATATAACCTATTTAAGATTGTCTAATTTACGATGACGATGAATGCCTTACATTGAATAATTTATCGTAAGTGCAAGAAAAACACAAGGATCTGAGTGACTGTACCTACATCCATTACAATGATAACCCTTACATTGAGGAGAACAAAGACAGAATTTGATTTAAAATTCAGTAGCCACTTAGAAGTCAATATCTTGGTGAAGCGGAGGCAGCGTGTTGCCTTAGGGCCGTCATCGAAGAAATGTAATGTAAATTGTGATTCCCACGATCGGAAATGTTGGCTATTTGTTGACTTCTGACTATTCATCTTAGAGTTTTGTTTGCACAGTTGACGTAAACATGGAAGTAAGCATTTGCATACTTTAATTAATTCTAATTAAAACAATTAAAAAACTAAATAAGAAGCTGACTTAATTCGCCCAGAACAAATTCATTGGAACTATTCGAATAAAATTGGACTATTAGAGTATCCTTCGAAGAGAAGCCTTCGATTCTACCAAGATCTGGGCCGTGCTCTAGAGGTGACATGATGATTGCCGAAATTGTTCTCAGATGAACCTGCGTTCTACTGATGACATATAGTCGTGACGTAGATCCTGGAAGACCTAAGCAGAATGCTGGATCTCTGTAGAGGTTCCCTCCCAAGAGTGGGCCTTAAAATGAACATGGTAAGATGAAACCATATGATACTCCTACTCCTGTGATGGTTGGAGGCTTTAAAGTGGAAGTTGCTAACGAGTATATTTTCGTGGGTTTAAAAAACAATCGATAACTTCTAGAAAAAAGCTAGACCTGAATATTTAACAGCACGCCCTAATGGTTTAGAACCATCTACCACGGTGCCTTGAGACGCAAATCTAAAACGTAGGTACTTGTATTACCAATACCAGTGATCACTTGCATAACGACTTGGCCGCTTACAATAGCATCAAATTCGTCAAAAAGGCAAAGCAGCGCTAAGAGCTATGCTCGGAGCTATTCTGCGTGATCGAATCACAAAAGATGAGATCCACAGAAGGATCAAGGTCACCTACATATGATAATAATGATGAATTAAGTATAACGATGACGATTCAAAACAACGGGTAAGTTTGACAGATCCAAATTAAATCAGATTTCTGTTTCCTCGAATTTTGAAAATCATAAACTAAATTACACGTCTAGCGAATTTTGAACATTAAGTTTTGCATAATATGTACACCAGAGTATTATTAATTCTAGATAATGTAATTGATCCACTGCGAAAATATTTTGATCATGCTGTTAAAGTAAATAAACCATTAGAAAATTGCTTTCTAATGAAGATTCTTACATAATTAGTGTACCTAAATAATCTATTACATCTGAAAAGAGTACACTTTTCAGCACAGCTCCAGCGTTTGAAATAAAAGAAACTGAAAACCATGATTTAATCTGTGATATTTCTACAAAACTCCCAACAATACTTCGGAAGCATCTTATGGGGGGTTATTTGAAACGAGACGAGGACGACAAACAAGCCGTTGGGAAAATGATATGCTAACTGCGGTTCCCACAATCGTCGTTCAATTTAACGTTTATCGAGTCTCTTGTTCCGCAGGCTTTTATTGCCTTGCTTCTTGTTTGATGCCAGTAGGCTCCTTGTAAAGGCACGACATCAGAAGTTAAGGGTCCAAGAAATATTGGTGAGATTCTTGAGGACAATGTTGCAAACTAGTGTTGAACTGACATTTTTTGAAAAACAATTTGTTAAATTTTGGGAGTCCATTTCTGTGAAATTATACTATCTTTTTTTTTATTATTATTTTATTTTATTTATTTCACAAAACAAGTAATACATTTTAACTTTTTTTTTCAGCATCCTATAAACCAAATTTGGTTTTTCTGGACACTGCATTCATTCAGTTCTCACACTCATTTACAATAATATTATTATTACATTATTATACATACATATTAACAACAAGACATATCTCCAACATATCACACTTTCAGATCTGTGACACAAAAATATCTTTAGTATTTGATAGATACGCTAACAAATATAAATAGGGTACATGATTTTTTTTTATCGGGCCACCACAATCGCGCGGCCACCGCCGACCGTTCTTTAATAACAATGTCACAATGGCTGAAAACACACGGGATAAGACTTTACATTTCGTTTACTTTGCGTTTAGTATGACCGTTGCCTGAATCTCATCTCATAATTAAATTTTATTATTAATTTATAGGTTACATATTTAATATAAGATGATAATTTTTATTGCAACAATTTTTTTTTAGTACTTATTTCTATTTAATATTATTTTGTTTAGTTAATTTTATCCAGTCATTCTAATTAATTTATTGAGTAAATATTATGTTTTTACAACACCATTTAGTAATAAAATAACATTTATCTGTAAATTTTAATTTGCTTATGTAGTAGAGAAAGAAAATACTTTTTTAATCTAAATTTTATATTTAATTTTGTTATTTCTTCTTTCTATCTATAATCTATTTGTATTATATGTGCTCGATAGTTTTTTTTATTTTTTTTTTAGTCGCCCCACACTTGGATTTTCTCCTGTGTCGTGGGTGCAGTTACAAACATAGAAAATCACATGCCGTAAGTCCAGACCAGAACAAATTTCTGTAGGGCACACAAAATATTTATCCCGTACGGGAATCGAACCCGCGACACGTTGCACAGTAGGCGATCACTCGACCTCTGCGCTAACCGTGTCGTCAAATATATAAACATTAGACAGAAAATGTTGGGATAAGCTTCCACATTTTCTGCCTAATGTTTAATTTTAATACCGAGGGTCGGAGCATACCGATTTCTGTCGTGGAATTAACAACTTTCGAGGTCAAATAAAGAACCCATTCCGATAGTGCTTTTACAATGTTATTTTGAATAATATACATAGTAAGTATGAGTATTTGTCACAGTACATGTCAGTAATGACTTAGTAGTTATATCTTGCCAAGAACAAATAAAACATCAATTCTGCTCCACCAAAATCTTTTTTTACAAAAATATCTGCTACATCTAGCACATTCCGAACGATGTTGATTAATAAAGGGTCGATTAGTTTTATTTTACCGAAGTATAAATAAATATCTTGGTTAAAGAATCAGAGAAGTATTTATAAGCTAAGATTATATGTCTCTATAATGCTGTTAATTTTTTTATTTCACTTTTGACTAGGAAGTGGTGGTTCATCTACTTATTTAATAATACTGTTTTGCTTATCTATGAATACCAAACATTTAAATTTATAAAATGTTCTTGTTTGAATTGGCGTATTTTTAATCTTATAAGCATTCCAATTCATGTCCGACGTTCCGAACGCAAACCGAAAATTAGATTCATTAAATAATGAAATAAATATAATAATTATCTATAAATAACAAATTTGTAAAACTTCTTTTTAATATTTCTTTGTTTCGAAGTTGTGTACCTTTTTTTTTTTTCATCTGTAACTTTAAGCTGTGTTCTGCACGTGAAACTAAAAAGCTTGTTTCTCAAATGTTGATTAAATGGACCTACGATGAGTCTGAAGCTTTGATTAAGATTTTAAAATAGTAAATGAATAATTATAAACACACACACACACACACGCGGGCACATATACACACACACACATATGTACACACACACACAATAAACTCAATTTTGTAATACTTTGCATGCCTAATTAGTATTGGATTGGATTTAAAATGTGGTATCTTATTAATTTTTCACTTCATGTAAGCCTACTAGCCGCTAGAAATTTCATTTGAAAATCGTGTATTTCCCTCATAGGACAGGCACAGCCTAGTATGGGGGATTGTTTAATTAATGTATAGTTATGCTTTTTGTATGAATAAATTTCATTTCAATTTCATTTCATTATAGCTTGCCTATTTACTTATTCTCATTTCAATAACTTTTAAATATACACCCATTGTGAAACGTGGATAACGGTGCTGGCGATACAATAACTTAGGTAATATGGACGTAGGTACATAATTTTATACGTATTACACACATTGTATCACTGTTTGTTGTGCCTAATAAAAAAAAAATGCCCGGCCAGATTTCATCTTAACTATTTGACAGTTCTCACCCATTGCATCCCCAAAACCAACAGCGGCATGTGAGCCTCACGGGATGGCGTGCGGCGCGGGCGTGACAGTACCGGGTTCGATTCCCTGCAGGCACTATTAGGGCCAATAACCATCAGTCGGTAGCCGTTGTGGGGCCACTAATTTTCTCTAATTTTCCTATCAAAACCGATACGCTTGTTCTTTTCTGCCGCGCGAAACCGTGGGAACCGGCCGCGTTACGTAATTATGCGGTTTTTTTTGTGTCTCCTTGCGCACGGGGAATCTCCTTCAGTTGCGTGTGAGTGCGAGTGACTCATATTGGTTTTCGTATTTTGGAGATTCACCTCGCCATGCGTATTCTTTGCGACGGAACAAAAGATGAGATCCAAATTTTTATACGTGGATGATTTTAGCAAATTAACGGAATATTTTTGTGATTTGTTCACTTGCAATGGTATCTATCAGGCTACAAGACATCAGAATTCTGGTTTTACTTGATATATACGCATGTTTAAGTGCTGCACATAAATATTCCCGTTTACTTAAAACTAGTGACTGAATACTTACTGATAAAAATGAAACAACAAAAAATTATCTATTACATAAGTAATAAATTATCCAAACGAAAATGTTTTAAATATAAAAAAATAAGCATCAGAAGAGAATCGACTGGCATGATCATTATAATGCATTTAAAATAACGATAGCTACTCAAACACTAGCAACATTAAACACCTCAAAAATATTTAGATTCCTCATTAACAGCGGTAAAGATCAATCAACGAATTGAATAATTTTTAACCATTTTATTCACAACCAAACGTAAGTGATGAGTCGATTGAAAAATTTTTGTTCGTCTTCCTGCTTCCTCGTTCATTTCCACTTTGAAGTCTGTGGCTATTCATTTTTTATAATTATTCGCCGCTTGTATAAATGTGTTTGACCTCGGACGCGGCAAATTGCTTTATTAATATTTAGAAGAGCCTCTGTTGAGTTGTATGTACGAGTAGAAGCATCATAGTAGTATCATTCGTGTGAAAAACAGAATTCCATTCGAAATTCGAAAATTTGCCTCAATTAAATTTGTGCCATTTTAGTGCCGTGAGATTTGTAATGGCATCGGATTGGTCAACATATATTCATTGGCAATCCCAGGATTTTGTTATGACAAGGTTCCATAATTCACAGTTTACGTTTGATAGATTATTATATAAAATATATTATTACCAGAGGGACACTGTACCGGAGTTGACTGTGCGGGTCTATCTAACCTATTTCTGCCGCCATACAGCAGTGCTTGATGCATTGATTTGGCTGTCAAATTACTGCATATAGTGAAAAGTGAAATTACTGGGTACCGTGACGTTACATCTTATGTCACAAGTTGGCAACGTACACTGTGATTCACGTGGAGGTTACAGATTTGCTGCTAATCTCACAAGAGCTACATGTACTATTATAGGTAACTATTACGACTAACCAACAGGTGGTCAGTATGCTTGTTTGCCAATTAAGTTGTATAAAAATAGTTATTTGTTATACATGAGTGCAAAGTTGCTTTTTAACCTCGTGCTCAACTTTGATGACCGAGCAAGCAAAGGATAAAAAAATTAGAATCCTGAGCGTTAACGAGGGAATCAAAAGAGCACAAGGTTAAAAATCTTTGCACTCGAGTGCAACACGTAACTTAAATGACTAAATACAAAATAAAACATTAACAATCACAAGATACTTTGATTTCAGTTTAGGTACATATTTACTACAACATTATAAACTTCTTCGTCGCTGGAATCACAATTTTTTTTTTATATGTTTTCGAGTTTCTTATTTATAACAATACGACGTCAAAGCAACATGGCGCGCGCAAAGCGAATTAAAATCAAAAGTACACCAAGGAGGTCCAGAGTCTGAGTTTTGTACAAATTAAAAAAAAGTTGTATGATAAATTCGGCACCATGGAGATGGAAGTAAATAGGTTTAATGATGTTTTGAAATCACATACCTAGTGCACGCGATGTTCTAAATTCAAATTTACTTTAACCTCAAGCGGATAAAAACGGCTTTGGCGGTCAGATATCGAATAGCAGAAATACTCTTTCCGAGAAGGGGGGGTTGAAAACGTCTTTTTTGCAGTTGTCTCCATCGCGTTTAGCTTGGTTGTTCGGGCACAGCGTGATAGCAATACTTAAATTTTTTACAAATACCTGTTTTTTTAAATACTCGCCATTGTGTTTTCTCTTAAATAAATCCTTGGATTCTAGGTAATTAATTAATAATGTAAACAACACTGTAATGTATATACTATAGGTATTTAAAATAATATTGCATTTTTATTAGCTTTTTATTTTTTTGTTCAGATATATTATTTTGAGCAGGCAACCGAAACTATTGAAAACAGTTCCAAACGACAAAATTTGCTTTGAAACTAAAGCTGTACTAGTTGTTATTTTGCCAGGAATAATGGGCAATGTTTCGCCTAGGAATGTTTACTATGACCGCTAAGTTTCTCGCTTCAGCTGCAATCACTCACGAACCTGTATATCACGCATGCTTTAGCCGATAATGATTTTAACACCGTGGGACCACCATTTTACGGATGTCACGTTGATGCAAAAATTATAGAGGCAGATGACTTATAGAAAACTACATTTTTATACAACTTCGACAATAGTACAAAAGACACATAAATAATCTACGAGGGATATATTTCTAAAAGAGATCTCTTCCAGCCAACTCAAGTAGTACCGAGTACGAAAGGTTGACTAGCGTACTAATCTTATAGCCCGCTAATGAAGTAAAAGAATCAAACATTAAAACATTCTGACAAACTGGAAAGATTAAGCATTAACGCATGGTTTATGATAAAACAACATAAAACATAAAACTATCAGAGACTTGTGCCCAGCAATGCGACGTAAGGGTTGAAATGATGATTAATAATGATGATAATGAAATATGTTGCATGTACTTTGTATTTAAAGCCACTGTGATAATAGAAAGAATAGATAGCTGTTCCTATAACTTAGTTACAACAAAATCGCAAGAGGACATTGCTCTGAATCTAAAATTTGTTCACCGTAATACCGACAGCAGTGAAAAAAACGCTCTTTTATAATTCATCATTACAGCTCATATACGTCCGCACTGAGGGGCTCGAGCCTACCCTAACTTAGGGTGCCTTAGTCAAATACGTTGACCCAGTGTGGATTGGTCGACTTCACGTACACCTTTGCAATTTTTTTTGCAGATGTATGCAGGCTGCCTCACGATATTTTCCATTACCGTAGGAGGGTCGTCAAATGTACATATATGAAATTTGAAAAACGAAAAACACATGCTACATGGCAGGATCTAACCACAGACTCGATAAGAAGGCCAGTGCCGAATCTATAGCGCAACTGACACCGATGTGAATAAAAATTGTGTCTATACCGGGTGTAACTGAACACCCCAATAACATTTAAGGGGCATATAAGTTTGATACTAAATGGACCTTCGGTGCTTGTCTGAGACCTGGAATCCCAATACTTTCAGAGTTATTTGATTTTAAACTGAAAACAAAAACTTTCAAGTGACAACCATAATCAGCTCTTAATACAAAAGAAATTTAAACACAAAATGACACGTGACAGACGTGAGCGTAGTATTCCTCGTACGCTTACGTAGGGCTGTCGGCACTTAATACCAAAAAATAATTAATTTAGTTTGTATGACGTGAGCGTAGTATTCCTCATACGCTTACGTAGGGCTGTCGGCACTTAATACCCAAAAAATAATTTATTTAGTTTGTATGGGGGAAAAAAGTAGGTTTGTTAGCCCTAATATTTTTCCTACAGAATCTCTACTTCTGATGGATACATACCCTTAAATGTTATTGGGGTGTTCAGTTACACCCTGTATAAAATCTTAATAGTTAGCAAAAGGGGTCGTATGCCTTTTTACCACTATTGCTGTCAATAATGTTGTTTGTTGATGAAAATCCTACCTTGTTGAAAATAGTTGGACTTCCTCACGTAGACGCATACAAGCGCCATCAGTTGGAGCTGCGAGAGCCGCTGCCTGGTGGACGGAGGGAGAGGCAAGAGGTCCCGAAGGTTCGCTATCTCTGCGTTGATGAGGTCTCGCCGGAGCTTGCTGGCACCTTTCGTTGATTTGCCTTGGTCGAACCTGCAGGAAGAAGAAAAGTTATTTCAACAACTAATGACGTCATTCGATATGTGTACATAACTCTTTAAAAAAAATAAAACATTTTATCGAAAAACTTTAAAATCAACACAAGAAAACTTTTACCTCTGGCAAGGCAGGATTTAAAGAAAATGCAAAGTCACAAAAAGTATATACAAAAAACACCCTAATTCTATATTATTATGTTTTTCATCTATGGTTTGGTTCAAATGGTTTTCATCTACATCATCATTCATTCATTAACAGCTCTTATACGTCCCCACCGAGGAGCAACTCAACTCAAACTCAACTCAAAAATCTTTATTCAATATAGACCTTTACAGGCACTTATTGACGTTAAAAAAAACATAAAAATCTTCAACCAAGAATCTAATTAACTAATTATTTAATCCTTGTATGTACACACACCCCAACCATTATTAAGATGTGTGCAAATACAAGTCAAATGAAAAAAAAAATATTGACTCTACACCTGTTCGCAAATTGGGAGAGCCTTCTCGAGAAGAACAGGCAAGAAACTCGGAAGGTCTTGTATTTTTTTGTCTCCTCTTTTAAAATGCCAACATTACAATATTATATTTCACAAACATTTTTTTTAATAATATAGAAATGCCTGTCGGTGTGAGTGGAACAGTTACTCGAATGAAATTTATCCCATTATCACAAAGTCATTTTTCGAGAAATAAGAATATTTGTTTGTAATTTAATGTCAGGCTGAAAATTATTTGATACTTTTGTGAATTTTTTCAATAATGGATAGTACACCTTCAAATAATATTGCTATCAATATTGTACAGTGGAACGCACAAAGCTTAAAACCTAAATTATTATGTTTTGGAGAGTTTTTGATAAAAGAAAAAATTCACATTGCTATTGTAAGCGAGACATGGTTAGATTACGAAGATAAAATTAAAATAAGCGGCTATAATATCTATAGGAAAGATAGATACGATTCATATGGTGGAGTTGCCATAATAACGCATAGTTCTCTTACATGTGAAGTTAGTCCCATTATTTTGCATAATCAAGATATAGAAGTTGTGTCCATAAAACTGCACAATTGTGGTTACTTAAAAAATGAAGTGTCGGTATATTGCCCTTCTACTGTACGCACACAACCATCTGACTGGGAAGAGCTTTTCTGTCTCCTTCCTCGTCAATCTATAATAGGGGGTGATTGTAATGGCCATCATAGTAACTGGTCCTATAAGACGGACTCAAGAGGCACTCAGTTAATGGACACTATTGTAGAAAATGGATATATTGCTCTTAACACTGGATCAGCGACCAGAATTAAATTGGTAAATGGGAATCTCCAGCAATCATCACCTGACATCTCATTTGTCTCTGGTGATATTTCATTTCATTTTGATTGGTGTGTGATAAATGAAAACTTAGGGAGCGATCATTTGATTATCAAATTTAGTACGAACATCCCTAAAACTAATGAAAAAAATATAAAGCGTAACATAAAAAAAATTGATTGGAATACTTACGTAAATAGTCTTAATGAATCATTTACAGACAATATTCTTAATATATATAATGAAACATCTGTCCAAGCAATGTATGATTATTTTCTTAGTCAAGTTAATAAAGCAGCTGAAATAAGCATTCCCATTATTAAAATATGCACTGACCCAGAATCGAAATTTAAACCTCGTGGTTATTGGAACACACAATTGTCTCATGCAGTTGCCCACAGACGACTAGCTCTCAGTTCTTTCCGTCGTAATCCTACTCCTCAGAATTTGACCTGCTTAGAGAATAAGATACAGGAAGCTCATAAACTTATTAGGCAGGCTAAATCGAATCAGTGGCATAACTTCTGTGATTCGATAAATAGTAATGTTTCAGCATCAGAAATGTGGCGTCGTATGAGATGGATTAAGGGTAAGTATAGAGAAAGATCTTTTATCTCACTACAAAGACAAGAAGAATTATTAATTTCACTCACACCACCATCTGCTACAAATACGTGTCCAGTGTTCTCATCTAGAAATGATTTACTAGAGTCAGACTTCACAATTCAAGAATTGGAAATGTGTCTAAAAAAGAAAGACACTGCACCAGGAACTGATGACGTCACTTATAGCATGATTTATAAGTTACCAAAACATGCCAAAATCTTTTTACTACAGTTATACAACTTTATATTTAAAACCGGAACAGTTCCATTACAATGGCGTAACATACTAATACTGCCTATACCTAAAAATGTAACACCCCCACAAATTGATATAAAGCTTAGACCAATATCTCTACTCTCATGCCTGTGTAAGATTTTTCACTGTATGTTGTTGAAACGACTAGAGTGGTTCTGTGAGAGGGAACACATATTTTCACAATTTACAGTTGGCTTTAGGAAGTCTCAATCTTGTCTAGATTCTCTATCACGCTTAATTTTATATATTCAAAGAGGTTTCACAGAAAACAAACCGACGCTAGCGTGCTTTTTGGACATAAACAATGCCTACAATAATGTAGCTATAGAAAATGTACTAGTTAATTTGGATAACTTACGGGTTGGTGCTAGTTTTTGCAAATATCTCTGGTCATTTTTGAGTGAGAGACACCTACAAATAAAATCTCAAAAAGGAGTCATTACAAGAATCACGAGTAAAGGACTGGCACAAGGCGACCCGATTTCTCCATTTCTTTTTAATATAGCTACTTATAAAATATGTTTTGCTGTCTCTCATAGTGTACAAATATCCCAATATGCCGATGACTTTGTTGTTTATTTATATGATAAAGAACTTAAAGTCATTGAGAATAAGATCCAAGCTGCTATAAATTATATAATACAGACACTGGACGAGATTGGCTTGGATTTATCACCTAGTAAGACAAAATGTTGTCTTTATAGCCGGGGCCGTAGAAAAATTCTTCCGAAACTTACAATAGACGACCACACTCTAATTCCATCAGAATGTGTGAAGTATTTAGGCTTGTGGTTAGACAGGAATCTCTTATGGAGAAAACATATAAATGAAGTTGTTGAAAAATGTACTAAATTGCTAAATTTACTAAAAGTTCTATCCGGATCATCATGGGGAGTACACCCCAAATATATTCGTCGTTTATACATTTCTTTAATACGTAGTAGAATGGACTATGCTGGCTACCTATTTCATAATAGCGCTAATATTAATTTATCTAAATTAGATAAAATTCAAAATCAAGCATTACGAATTATTGGCGGATTTATCAAAAGCTCTCCAATACATGCTATGGAAAGCGATCTATGTTTACCTCCATTGTATATACGAAGATTGTATTTAGCACTTAAATATGTTGTTAAGGCGCGATCTTGGTTGAATAATGTAACAATTGAATTACTTCAGCAACTCAGCACTCTTTGCGAAACAAGATATTGGCAAAACAAGAAAAAACCGCTATTATATAACAAAACTGCAGGTATTGAAATTTATTCTTCTCCTCATTTGGATCAGTATTCCTTGAACATTTGGACTTCCTTTATTGACGTAAAAAATATAATTAGAAGTAAATTAGACTCTATCAAAAATTCAAAACATACATGTGAAATAAATTCTCTTAAATCTGATGTAATAGATGAATTACACAAAAAATATTCTGATTGGCATATGATTTTTACTGACGGTTCAAAGAGTGGTGAATTGCGGGGTGCTGCTTTTTTCGACCCAACCACAAAAAAGTCGGAAATGTTTATGATAAAGAGTACTGTATCTATTATGACGCTGGAACTCATTGCAATTTCCGAAGCCTTAAAATATGCTGAAAGCTGTGACAATAACAATCTTGTTATCTGCTCTGATAGCAAGAGCGCACTTGAACACCTGGCTCGATGCGCCTCTGGATACAGAGGTGTTTCGATAGCCTTCACTATTCTTAATCAGATAAACAACTTAGCTCTACAAAATGTCACAGTGAGATTGCAATGGGTACCTGCGCATATTGGGTTAAGGTGTAACGAAGAAGCAGACAGACTAGCCAAAGATGCTGCCCTAATTGGTAATATTTGCAACATTAAACCTAATTACATGGAAATGCTCACTAAAATTAAAGATATTTGTTATCGTAATTGGAGTGAATATTTTGATGAGCGTTCGAAGACAAAAGGAATATGGTACAAAACCATTCAAAGTGAACCACTCCGCACACCTTGGCTGGTAGATACAAATTTAAGTCGACACAAAATAAAATTGTTTTAGAATTAGTTTAGAATAAGATCCGGTCACTTTCCATCCAAGAAATTCGCATACCTTATGGGAAAAGAAGTTTCACCCAATTGTGCTGTATGTGAAAAAATTGATGATGTTCAACATATACTCATGGAATGTAACGTAAATCAAGGACAGAGAGAATTATTTTTGAGAAAATATAATATAAATTTGTTGGATGTAGGAATTATTCAGACGATTTTATATACACCTGTCTCGAAAATATCACAAAATTTATGTGACTTGGCCAATTTTCGAGTGTAATAAATAATTCTTTCTATTATTTCTAACTCGTTGTATTAATTGTTCAGAATTAGATACGATGAGATTGTCATATCTTTAAGATAAAAATCCCTAAATAAATAAAGATTTAAAAAAAAAAAACACAAGAAAACTTTTACCTCTGGCAAGGCAGGATTTAAAGAAAATGCAAAGTCACAAAAAGTATATACAAAAAACACCCTAATTCTATATTATTATGTTTTTCATCTATGGTTTGGTTCAAATGGTTTTCATCTACATCATCATTCATTCATTAACAGCTCTTATACGTCCCCACCGAGGAGCAACTCAACTCAAACTCAACTCAAAAATCTTTATTCAATATAGACCTTTACAGGCACTTATTGACGTCAAAAAAAAACATAAAAATCTTCAACCAAGAATCTAATTAACTAAATTATTTAATCCTTGTATGTACACACACCCCAACCATTATTAAGATGTGTGCAAATACAAGTCAAATGAAAAAAAAAATATTGACTCTACACCTGTTCGCAAATTGGGAGAGCTTTCTCGAGAAGAACAGGCAAGAAACTCGGAAGGTCTTGTATTTTTTTGTCTCCTCTTTTAAAATGCCAACATTACAATATTATATTTCACAAACATTTTTTTTAATAATATAGAAATGCCTGTCGGTGTGAGTGGAACAGTTACTCGAATGAAATTTATCCCATTATCACAAAGTGTTAACACCCTTTGAACGTCAATTATCACATTTTTTGTCAATCCCAAGCAGTTTTATCTGTCATATAATCAGACACTTTATAATATGCTTTTTTCATAAGTGCGCTCTTGATAGTGACTTTAAATTTATTTAAGTTAAGTGCTTTAATATTATTTGGGATTTTATTGTAGAAACGTACAACGCTAACATATTCTTTTGCCTAGTACTATTTACTGAATGAATATCACTGTTTTTACAAAACGAATGTATATTTTTATGAACATATACTATATTCTCGTAAATATATTGCGACGCGACGGCATCGCGACGGTCATAATACTAATTTCTTTAAATTTTTCTCTCAAAGAGTCTCTTATTTTAAGGTTATAAATAGCACGAATAGCCCTTAAATGAACAAAACCCTCAATTTGGTTTCTTTCTGTGAACAATCTTGTTGGCTAATGTTGAGTCATTCATGTGCTTTAAAAACTTCTCATTAAATGATTTATTTTATTTTCCTTTTCTCGTCAAGGTGGCAAATCGGCCCAGAGGCTCTAGACAAATGCCACACGCTAACTTTTCCGCAGTCGTTCCACAGAAAAAATGTATGGAAATAACATTAGCTTACGACAACCTCACGCTATTTTTTCCGCAGCTAATGTCATCTTCATACATTTTTTCTGAGGAACGACTGCGGAAAAGTTAGCGTGTGGCATTTGTCTAGGGGTTCTGATACTTAATTAATTCCAGCTACATATACTATGCTTGGAGTATTTTACCTATACATATGTCGTCATTCGATTAGTGTATCGATAGTATTTCCGGTGGTTGAGTTGTGACCTATCTCTCAACTCCACTTTCTCTTTGCAATAATGACCTCTTCATGATGAAGTAGGATAAATCTGGTCTTTTCCCGTTTTATGGCATGGAAGAGCAGCCGCTCGAAAATGAAATGGACTTAATATTTTGATACTTATCATCACAGCTCATATACGTCCCCACCGAGGGACACGAGCCATCCTTAGCTAGTTAGGGCGATTAGGCCTTAGTCAAACCTCGCCCGCCCAGTGCGGATTGGTTGACTTTACAAAACCTTTGAACTACTTCGCAGGTGGTTGCAGGTGTCCTCACGATGTTTTCCTTCACCGTAGGAGCGTCAGATAAATGTACATATGAAATTCATGAAATGAAAAACACATTGGTACATGGCAGGATCGATCGCGGGTCTCCCGATTCTCCTCGGAGCACAGTCCAGTGCCAAGGCCAAAAGTATCAGAAGTATCAGAGCGTCGATGGCCCTGAGCCACCGACGCTCTAATATTTTGATACTTCTTAAAATATAAAACCTATGGAGAACATGGTAAGTCGTAATTTTCATCGCAATTGTATTGTGTCGTAGGTCCGCTATTACGTGACGTATTACGTTCTAACAATTGTTATGTTGTGTTAGAGTTTTTCTCCTTTGTTTCATTTGCCACATTGGAGATATTAAAGGAAAGAAGATAAGCATAGTGTGCTGGTCTGTGGTGGGCACCCACCTATGTCAGTGTAAGTGAGACTCCAACTGTGAAGATTGCTATTGCAGCCATCGATATATGTGCAGTGTATGGTAAAATAGAGCTTTCATTATAGAAATAGGATATATATATAAAAGTGAACTGAAATAAATAGAAATTTAAAAAAAATGAACGACGACTCGGTAACGCAGACTGGCTAATTATTTCACCACGGCTCGATGGCAAGTAAAAACTTGCTTTCCTGCCCATCCCAAGCGTATCCCAATACCTGCACACGCGAAAACCTTCAAAGCTACAGACAACATAATATCCGTGGCGGAGTACTGTGTCTGAATCGACATGGAAGAATTGAAATGAAATGAAATAAAAAATCCCCTTTTCAATTTAACCCTATATAATGTATAATGGGCAATCTTAAACTGTTTTTATCAAATCACCGTAAACGAACGGAGTGAGATTTGCGGAGCTAGAGCGCAGCGAAGCGTAGCTCAAATCTCACTCCGTTCGCTACACGTTCGCATACACCTACTATTAGTACCTGTTACGCAAAAGCTACACCTAAAGTTTGCCTGTGTAGGTAGTTGGTTCTTAACCTATGAAATAATGTTTTACTTGCGTTTCTTTTTTTTTTTTCAAAATAAGAAATACTTCTTTTTTTTTCAAAATAAAATAAGTAATAAGTAATACTCTTCAACATTATGGCACACAATAGGTATAACAACGTCGGTAAGCCAAAATGTCGAATGTTTTGCCAAAAATGCGGCTATTATGCTATGTGGATAGATATAACACATTATAATTCCTCAGTTGCTGTGGAGTCCAGATAAAGCTCGCTCCCACCTTCGGTTTTATCATTACTTACCATCAGGTGAGATGAAGGTCATGAACTTGCCTGTTGTATGTAAACAAAAAAAAATGTTTTTTTGTTTGTCCTAGATTTTAGTCTCGTTATGGTCACCCTTAACAGCAATTTCCTATGGAATATCGGAAAGTGTATTTTTCTTCAGATCCTTAATATGTACACTGATAAATTGTACGTAGTTATTTAGTAGAAATTTCTACTAAATGTTGGCGCCCCAAGGTTTTGATTCCATTGTGATTTCGCGAAGATACAGTCAATCATTTATATGCAAAACGTCTGGATTGAGGAGCCACATATATTGCTTTATATTTTTAATTTCACTAAGTCCTCCAACATTATTTCTATACTACAAATTCTGGCAAAATTACTACTAAATGATCATGCACTCCAAAATAAAATTGCTCAATTAGTTTCGTGGAAATTCACGTTGACAAGTTTTGTACGTGTATGGACTGAGGAGCCACACATTTTGTATTGTATCTTCTCGAGTTTCAGCAGTATCCGAACCAAATTTTTTGTAGGTTCCAAAAAAAATTACTACTGAATGATACTAAATTTTCAAAAATGTACATATAATAGTTTCCGAGTTCTAGGTGGCTTCTCAATCCAGATGTTTGAATTGAGGAGCCACCTTTAAATTGATGTAACTCTTGATGTGTGTTGCTACAAATTCCAGGATTTCGCCTACAAAATTATCTAATTTGCTACTAAATCTGGGCGGGAATTTCGATTGATTTCGTGATGTGGCTCCTCAATCCATACGCACACAAAATTCTTTATCATTATTAGTGAATTTTCTTTGAATCTCTTTAAGTCTTATAGATTCGGAATACACATCGTCCATCTTAATATTATTAATCTGTCTTGTAATTTGGCCTTTGTAATAACCATTTCAAAATGTTCAAATTTTACCTCATTTTTCAAAGACTATGGATATATTTTAAAGGAAGTATTGAAAGCCAGTTATCTTCGCTAAAATCAAACCATTTTATCATATAATTTAGGTAAAGGTTGAAAATAAAGTATTTTTGCATACTTTATTTGTATGTAAAAGTATAAAGTATAATTACCAAAAATAAAGTAGGATACGTTATTATAAAGTATGGTTGGCAACCCTACTGGTAACCCCGATACCTACGTCAAAAAGTGCATATGCACACACACTACACGAAACACTACAAGCCACCTTCTTAAAAAGTAAGTAGGTACTGTTGCCATTGCTGATTTTATATTTAACAATACATTGAAACAACTGCTTATTAACATTACATTTTAAAGAAATAATATAAAAGTCAATTTGAATAAATGTGCCTATTTCGCATGTCAATTATGTTTTACATTTAGGTACACATACAATGGCTAATTTTTGAGAACCTAAACGAACTAATAATTGTTATAATCAGGCATCATCCGTGCCACACTATACAGTACAGAACAGTTCAGTTTCAAATTAATATAGTATAAAGCCATAAAAAACATGACTTGTAAATTTTCCGTGGTCGACTATTTTTAATCTTCAAATGACGCGATTGAAATGTTTTAGAGTAGGTACATGCGCAAACTGCACCTTAAATTCAACAGCACACTTCCGAACAACAAAAAATTACTGCACGAGACCGCTTGACCTCTGCCTGATACAATTATCGGACATATAAACAAATCAAGGTCCGATCTCGTGTGCTTAAACATAATTCCAGTTTTAATTCGCCGCTTTTCATTCGTCCATTCTTAATTGTTGCGAACAAGCGAACGTCCGCTTTATGGAATCGTGGAACAAATTGAACAAAATGGATGGATGTAGCAGATTTTTTGCAGTTTCATTTAATCAATATAGATCGGTATTTGAAGTTTACGTAATTCGTCTACTGTTGAGTTAAACGTAAAATCTCAAATAACGCTAGATTTATATAGGTCCATTTCAGAAAGTTCATACAGTTGATGTTTTTGGGCAATAGAAAAAAATAAAAAGATAAAACATAGATCAGAATCAGAGTTAAAACATTTATTAGTAAGAGAGTTAATTTATTTTAAAAAAAACCTTTCCGTATTTACTTGCGTAAATTTTGTTTTATACATATTAATTAATCCCAAAGGTAAATATTTGATTTTCTACTATAACATTTCAAAAAAGTTTAATTATTATAGGCAAGTCGACTGGCACACTTCCTTTCACATCCCATTACGTCTGTATAATGAAAACTAAAAAGTATATGACAATAATATTCATAAATACCTACATAATTCTCAAGGCTCCTGTGAGATTGCTAATGCTTTATTTATACGATAGCAAGTATGGAGCTTTATATCACGAGACTTGAACTGTGACCTCTCGCTACAGCCCGTCCATCTCAATACTCCATCCTTGTTACTTCGTCGGATGGCTCAGCCCTGCTGTGTAAGGGTTACCTTCAGTTCTTTTTATAGGTCCCACAGTCATGTATACTGCTATACTTATAAAGAGGTAAAGTTTGAAGTTTGTTTGGTAAGTAATCTCTGGAAGTACTAAACCAATTTTAAAACTTCTTTCACCAGTAGAAACCTTCATTGTGAGTGGCATAGGATAAATTTGAATGCTAGAATTTAATACTGCGAAAACTTGAAAGGAGGAAGGATTTACTTTACTTATTGATGAAAAACCTGCAGGTAGGTATGCTATGATGAAATATATGTGATGAAATGAGAAAATCATCAGAATAAATTGAAATTGTGAGACGTAGTACTTATGACCAGAGTAAATATGTAAATTCGACAATTTATAATTTCACTGCTGTTTGTAATTGATGACTAAAGTAGTGTTATAGTTGGAACATGAGAGCTGGGGAACATAATACAAAAAGATTTTCTTTCTAATTCTTCACATTGATGCTAAATAAATATTTTTGTTACATCAGAAATAAAGGTGGGCATATAATGTCTGATCAATTGGCCAACAGAATGGAGTTAACGTTTTAATTGCTAGATTTGAAACACACAAGATACACGACATAAACGATTACACTTAATATAATAACCCTTTGAATAATAACAAACATATTTGGAATCATACTCTTCACAACATTGACATTATATTTTAAATTATATTTTTTATTCAGGCAGTGCGTGACACAAGTTAAGGGTCAACTTTTATAAAATTAAAAAAAGTGTTAGGTGTTCATAGTAATTGTAAAACTGTGAGGTGACAACCCTAGGAGGAGCGCTCTTTGACCAGCAGCGGTAGTAATCTAAGCCATTTAGTTCTGCCGCATCAACTTGTCACTTACTGCTTTGGGAGAATAGCTTCTAATGTACCTCAAATTGCAAACGATTAGAATTGTAATTATCGTCTTGCGCATTTCTATTTCCGAGTACTATTTCAACACTTATAGGGATTAAATTAACATTTAATGGAAGTTGTAATTGTAGATTAGTAGAATATCTTGAAGAAATACTTACACTTACACAAATTTCGATATTATAAACTCTTTATTGAAGACTGAACATAAATACATGTATCATACAGAAAATACAGTTATATATTCGAATGTCAACTTATCTCTGATAGAGATGTCATCCAGCCAACCCTATAGCTGATTTAAATAAAGAGAAATGAACGGGGACTAGAATAGTATTAAGTAATATTTCTACTAACTACCATCGCCTTAGTAAAGAAAAAATGATCCTGAAATCGTCCTGGGTATTGCCACTAGTTGCGCTGTTTTTTTCCGAAAAAATCTTTGGCCGTTGTTGGCATGTACGAGCCAAAAATCTATGGCCGTTGTTGGCATGTAGTGTAGGTACGCTAAGTAAGTAAGTAGTAAGTTGGCATATAAGGTAGGTAGTCGACAAAGTTGCCGGTCTACCAGTAAAGTTTTTTTGGTCAGCGATATTTGAAAAAGTAAAAGCGTTAAAACAGATTTTAATATTATAGAAAATAGATAGAAGTATTTCAGGATTTTCATATATGATTTAAATGATTGCTTTATACCTCTTATTGTTAGAAATAATGCTTCCCAAAAAAACTACTGGTAGGCCGCGAACTTTTTCGACTGTACATGCCAACAACGGCCATTTATTTTTTCGGAAAAAATAGAGCAACTATTGCCAGGACGATTTCAGTATGATTTCATTTTTACTAAGGCGATGGTAGTTAGTAGAAATATTACCTACTTAATACTATTCTAGTCCCCATTAAACAGATTTTCTGCTGTGTTCAAATATCTAGCAAACAAATTCCACGAGATAATTTGACAAAAGCAAAACATAGAATCACAGCCAAAGCCTTTCTTTAATTTTTAGTGCAAAAAGTAATTTGATTGGTCTAGTTTTAGAGGAGAAAACAGGGACTACGAAACGTCTATTTTGTGTACTTTCATAGGTACAAGGCTCGTATCTTCCATCCGAGCTGCAGCTGTCTCTATTGCGCTCAGTTTGTTTGTTCGAGTACAGCCGTGACAGCAATACAGTTTACACATATTTGTTTTTTAACATTCTCGACCTTAGTGATTCCTTTAAAATTTGTCTAAATAATAACAATGTTTCGAAATAAAAAATTTTAGAAATTATAGACGAACGGAAAATAAAATTAGTAAAAATATACGTAAATTTCAAATGCAGCATAGGAAAGTTCAACAATAATGGCGCTAATATTTTACACGTTCCATGATCTATCATTTGGGTATGCGGAGAATACTTGAGAATCGTTTTACATAGCCTTTCCAACCTTCAATCAGTGGCAGAAGGGGGCGAGAATCAATGAAAACGTTCCTGCCCTCTTATTAGCTAATATAGAAGAGCACGCGATGCGCGCTTTGCGCTAGCGCATGTTTGTTCAACTTAGGACTTAGATGTTAATACCCAATATAGCATTTAAATTATTCTCTGATGAGTGAAATTTCGGCGAAAATGTAGTCTCGTGTAATGTTACGAACATTTAGTGATCAAGAGTATGTTGTCTTGTGTAATTCTACGAATATTAAGTAATTGTTTGGATTTGAAAACAAATCAGGAAATTCAATCAGGAATTCAACTCAGAAATTTTAGAAACCTGTGTGATAATTGAAATCAAAAATCAAACAGGTTTCTAAAAGGTTAAAACTATTTATAGAATAAACAAATGATATCTACCTATTATTATACATATCTATTTTTAACTCTAAGAAAATAAGTATAAACAGAAAACATATTGTTATCATCACAGCTGTTAAAAAGTATAAAAAAACAAAAATATTGAGACATGTATTTTGGATACAAAACATAGTGAGATACATGCACATTCGTGAGGTATCTTATTATGCCACGAATTCGATCACAAGGAACGAATAAGAGCACATAAGTGGAACAAAGCTGCCATAAGCATCGTGGGAACGAGATGCATTACCTCCTTAACCGGAGCCAACTCCTAACCTATTTTATATAAGGGTATCTTCACTTCACGAGTGTTCCGTGTCTTCTCTAAAACAATGCAGGACAAATGCAATCTACTTTGATTGATTTAGTGCAAAATCTGCGTTTTTTGCTATTGATAAAGTATAACAGAAAGGTATGTAGATTTCCAAATATGTTTAGTCCATCAATCAAACTGAACAGGTCTGACTATGAGACTAATTCTGAAATTGCTAAAAATAAAAACATTTTTTTGGAATTTCAGAGTTTGTTTAGTGAACGTTTTTCAGTAAGATGGTCTGAAGAATCTTTTTAACACGTTCTCTGCCAACGCGGTCAGTGCTGACCGACAGCGAATTTTCCCTTTAGGCCGAGCAAAAATCACAGTTCCATTCAAATTTAGTCGAAATATTTTTTTGATCAGATACTTATATTCAATGTCCAAATATATGTTTTTCTTAAAAAAAGTCAATTTAAGTCAATACTTATGGAGATATTAATGTCAGACAGCACTGACCGACGTGGCGCCTGGAGACAAAAATTCGATTTTCCGTTACGGTGGGCCACGCGGGTCGCGGTGTCGGGTCCCCTCCCGCAGTTCCCGGGCTTTACATCTCACACCCGCGCCGCGCTCACGCAGTTGACGCCCGTTCGTTTCTTGAGTTCACCGTCACATAGAGTAACTGTTATTTTAGCGTATTTATTTGTTTATAGTATTTAAATTTATTATTAGTGTGGACGAATGGTTTTGAGTTTACTGAAGATATTTTAACTCAGATCGACAACATTGAAATCGATTTTCTCGACAAAACTTTAAACCAATACGACTTCAGCGAAGTGTGAGACATGGTGACGTTATATCGCCGAAGCTGTTCACAGCTGCGCTGGAGGATGTATTTAAGCTTTTGGACTGGAGAGAACTCGGCATCAACATAAAAGGCGAGTACATGACTCATCTTCGTTTTGCCGATGATATCGTGGTCATGGCTGACACCGTGGAAGATCTAGGCACAATGCTCGAAGACCTCTGTAGAGTTTCCCAACAAGTGGGTCTCAAAATGAACATGGACAAGACCAAAAATATGGTGAATTCCCATGTAGTACCCACTCCTGTGAAGGTTGGCGGCTCTACACTGGAAGTTGTTGACGAATATGTTTACCTGGGACAAATAGTCCAGCTCGGTAAGTCCAACTTCCAAAAAAAGTAAATCGACGAATCCAACTCGGCTGGGTAAGGTTCGGGAAGCTACGCAGCATATTCTCGGTCAATCTACCGCAGTGTCTTAAGACGAAAGTCTCCAATTCGTGCGTGATGTCAGTGATGACGCACGGAACTGAGACGTGGCCATTTACAATGGGTCTTATCAGAAGGCTCAATGTCACTCAAAGGGCAATGGAGATTTCTCTACGCGATCGCATCAGAAATGAAGAGATCCATAGAAGAACTAGAGTCGCCGACATAGCCCAAAGAGTTGCAAACCATAAGTGGCAGTGGGCAGGAGACATAGCTCGCAGGACTGACGGCCGTTGGGGCGGAAAGGTCCTTGAGTGGCGGCCGCGTACCGGGAGACGCAGCGTTGGTAGGCCCCCCACAAGGTGGACCGACGATCTGGTGAAGGTCGCGGGAAGCCGCTGGATGCGGGAGGCGCAGGACCGATCGGTTTGGAGATCCCTGGGGAGGCCTATGTCCAGCAGTGGGCGTCTCTTGGCTGAAATGATGATGATGATGATGACATTTGGCCGTACACTGGCCTTCATTCACTTTTTAGTGAATGAAGTCTTTTTAGTGAAAGATACCCTAATATAATACCAGCTCACCGAAGGTATTAAATTAGGGTTACCCTCGCTTTTCGTGGGATCCCATCATCAGATCCTGACTTTGGTGACCTTGAAACCATCCCAGGAGTATACTCTATCGAATACAAAAAGAATTTTGAAAATCGGTCAACAATTGGCGGAGTAATCACGTAACATATACACAAAACACGTTGGAGACACGTAAAAATTTAATGGTTTTCCTCGATTTTTTGGGATCCCATTATCAGACCCTAACTTTGGTGACCATGGGACCACCCTTGGAGTATCCTCTGTCGAATACAAAAATAATCATCAAAATCGGTTCATAAACGACGAAGTTATTCGCGAACAAACATAAAAAAAGCATATACTCATATACGGTCGAATTGAGTAACCTCCTTTTTTCGAAGTCGGTTATAAATATACTTTAGTTGGGATACACTTTACTTGAAAATTTCAAAATACTGATTTTTTTGTATTTTAATTTACATAGAACGTAAGTGCGCAAATTATTTTGATTGATTTATTTAATGAGAATTTTTACTCTTTGGTAATTGTAGTTTTTTTCCTAAGTCCTTTGCGTTTTTCAAAAACCAACTTGATTTGTAGTAACTGGAGGGCCACGCGGGTCAACGAATATGGGATTTAATTTGATAGCACTGCCCTACGGCCCGTAAGAATTGATCGCAAACACTCGTAAGCCGCGGTCAGCACTGACCGACATGGCTCAAACGGAAAGTCTAGTTGTCGACCAGCACTGACCGACGCGGCCTTAACGGAAGGATGCATTTTTTCTTTTGGCGTTCAACGTGTTAAGCATTTACACATTTTTATGTTACAACCTTTATAATATGAATAGAGGGTAAATTAAAGTCAATTCGAAGGTATGTAAAGATAGATGAATGTTAGTTAAGTACTGTTTCATTTATGAAAGTCTTGATTGATTGCCGATTAAACTTAGTAGGTATGCAAGTAACTGAACTTTTGTCAGTTGAAACCTACACACCAGCAATTTTTTTTAGTTTCGAGCGCCGATGCTTAATGCCGAGCCCAGCAAAATAATTTAAATTTCGAGTTTTTGTAATAATTCTTGTAATACAGATAGATAGATAGATAGATATAATCTTTATTGCACACATGGACATTACAAATCAAACATTATAGACAAAAACCAACATGAGTACAAAAGGCGGTCTTATCGCTAAGAGCGATCTCTTCCAGACAACCTTAGGGTGGACATGGATGACAATGAAATAAGAGTAGATTATGTGCACAGCATCAATGAATATATAAATAAAAATTAGATACATAAAACTATGAATATACATAATATAATAAATATATAAAAGCTACAAATATAAATAATGGTGGAAATATTAATTACATGATTGCGACAGATAGTACTCCTTAACAAGCGTTTTGAATTTATTCAATGTCTTGGCTTGTCTAATATACACTGGTAGCGAATTCCACAGTCGCGCAGCTTGCAATGAAAATGAACCGTCGTAAAATTTTGTATGATGTTTTGGGATCCTAAGTATTAAGTTTTGTGCTGACCGCAATGTTCTTCCAGTCGACTCATTCAAGAAACAGAAACGTTTTTTGAGGTAATGAGGATACTGAGGATTAAACAAAATATTATATAATAAACACAAAATATGCGTATTCCGGCGAAATCGAATTGGTAATTGGTAACAATAACTACAATCAAATGAGTTTAATAACAGTAATTAAGGGATGCATATGTTTTAAAAGTTTACTAATCTTCATCTAAAATGCAAGGAAATCCATATTATAAAGTAATATAGTACAGACTACTTTTCATACCTAATATTTCCGTAATCCTAGTGCGAATTTTAAAAGTCACTTTTTTGTAATCTTTCTTGATTATCAAGTTCTTGATTAATTATTATTTTGAGAATTCGGCTAGCATTTAGGAAGCTTCTCTTGCCTCAGCTACTGGAGTGCCTTATGACGAAACTCATTGATTCGTGCGTGTTCCCAGTAATATCGTATGGAACTGAGATATGGTCACCTGCGATATACCTTATAAGAAAGCATACATAAAGTCACTCAAAGGGCAATGGAAAGGACTGAGCTCGCAGTTTCCCTATACCTATACAGATCTCTTCATTTTTAATACGATTAGTATCAGAAATGAAGAGATCTGTAGGAGAGCTAACGTTACCGACATAGCCAAAAGAATTATGAACCTTAAGTCGTAGTGGGCAGGGTCCATCATTAGTCGGTTGTTGGGGCGGGAAGGTTCTCGAGTGGCGGCCACGCAACGAGAGACGTAGCGTTGGTGGACACCCCACAAGTTAGACGGACAACCTGGAGAAGGTCGCTGGATGCGATCAGTACAGGACCGATCGGTTTGGAGACCCTTAGGATAACCATGTCGTGCAGTGGGCATCTTTTAGCTGCAATGATGATAATAATTTTTTAGATTAAACAATATGATTGGCGAAGCTTCTATTTTTCACTAACTGTTTTGTATCTATAATCATAATAAATAAATAAAAAATAATAATAAATATAAAAATCAAGGTAATGTTTATAACATAACAATGTTTTCATATTCGCATAGAAAATATTATACTTTCCCACGATGTAAGCCGTTACGAAGGCAACTAATAATTTAGACAATTTTCCAATATCAGGTCGGGTGTGGTGTAAGCGAAGAGTGTTAGCGAATTTGTTTGAATTATTTCAGCTTATTCAACTCCTAAAACAAATTACCATCTATTTCCAACCAAAATTTAATATTCAGTTTTAAACCGAAATTCACTATTATACTAGTGCATTATTTATTAGTTGCATTGGGTGTATTCAATTTAATTTCATTGAACAAAACTCTCTAACATAGGTATCATTTTAAAGGATAAATTACTTCTCTAATACGTATTTTACATAAGCAAAATGGTCTACGGTCTATTAAATAACATTTGTAATAGTTAAAATTAAGATATCTCAATAAGAGTTTTGTTTGATGACAAATTATTTGTCACCAGAATATTAGTCTGAGTAATTTGTTATTTTGAAATACACCTAGCTTAGCGATCTGAACTTATGTTAATCCCTGTCATCCCATTGATCACGGACATTCCCACAGTGCCATTACAGATACCGAGTGCTTTACTAAATAGTGTTTTACTAATTCGTGTATGTGCAGAATGCATTACGCAGTATACCATACCGCATCTACCTCCTTCAAGAACGATACATTTATTGATTTCCATCTCTTTGCTTATAAACAGCTGTTCACCGGCGGAAAACTTTTTCTTACATCGTACCGCCAACTCCTTTGACACAATCCAAACATAAAGGGGTGCATAGAAACCACAACAGGCATATCGGCGTATGCAGTACACAGCAGACATTACTGCTGGCGAGTTCCTTTATCGTTCTAAGTCCGGTGCGCCAAATAAATCCTATTCCATTTTACCGGTCGAAAGCTTTATTACCTCCTACATGTTTATACAACCCTGTTACCCATATCGCGATTTTCATAGATTTATCGGAGGCAAACGAGACAGTTGTCTGAATCTGCTTTGTGGAGATATCATCTGTCGTTTCACGTGTATTTTGAATGTTAGTAGCCTTCGGGTACGTTTTACAATGTTTATAATAAATTATTCTAATGATATTGCAGTTTGTATTTGCTGTAGTAATAAATCGGATTTGCTTGTTTAAGTCAGTAAGGGAATTTTATTTGTCCTGTTCACAGATCCGGTGGATTATTTAAAATGGAGCAGGTGGATAACATTGAATACTTTTCAGTTTAATTATTGTATTGAGCAGCAAATTTTAAATATTTTCCAAAGAGAGACTCTATGTAACTGGGTCATTTGCGCGGGTACCAATTTTTCATTTTCCTGGTATTTGCACGTAAATCTTAATTATGGTTGGGGTACGGTAATATTATGTATATTACCGGGTACGGTAATATTATGTATATTACCGTGGTTGGGATGTGTATGCATACAAGAATTAAGTAATTGTGAAATAACTTAGTTAGATTCTTGGTTGATTAGATTTTTGGTTGTTTTGATTCCTGGTTGTTTTCTTTGACGTCAATAAGTGCCTGTAAAGGTCCACATTAAATAATTATTTTTGAGCTTGAGTTTACTTATTTCTGGCGCCAAACAACGGTGCTCACATTGCTTGTGTCCTGGTTAGAAGGGGAAATGGGGGAAGTGAAAAAACTGGTTACAGTGACTTGATATGTTATGTCATAAGTTGCCAAAGTACATTGATTTGCAAAACTTAGAGGAACTACAAGTACGAGTACCATAGGCGACTGTACCATTATCACTTAACATCAGGTGGACAGCCGGCTTATTTGCCAACTTTCTAGTTGTTTGTACAACACTATTTTTTCTCTTGTATGTGTTTTTCGTATTTTTGTTTATGGTGATTTTTGTCTCTTTCTTATTAATATTAAACTTCTTTTTTATTTATTGTTTTTGTTTTCATTGTCGTTATACTCGTACCTTACCTATCCGTTTACGAGTATCTATGTATTTTCCCTTTTCATAAGGCTGCCGGAAGATATTTAAATCAAAATAAACAGCGCCCTTGTGCAAATATTTCTTTACGTGTTAATTTGTGTGTATTTTTTGTTTGTCCATGTGAATGTAAATGTGAAATAAATAAAAATAAAAGAGAGAAGCGATAGCAAACAGCAATGCCAACTGTCTGAGACGAACAGTTAGGAACACTGAACAATTCGTACGCCACCATCTCCAATCTGCGCGAGTCAACATTTAGACATTACCGTTGATGGCATAACGACTGAGATAATGGTCCCGGGGATTGCAGCGGGTACAGGGGATGGTTCTAACCGCGTCCCTCGGGCTATTTTTACTGGGCTCATATTCGTATGTGATACGGGAGATAGGTCGCCGTCCATCTTGTGCAGTGCAGCGATTACGTAATTCTGTATGATGGTTCCCGAAGTAAATCTTTCGGAAATAACAGCTATGACCACGGTAGAGTATTGTTGTGGGTAAAAGCCGCTGCAGTACATCTTGTTTTAAATGACAAACTAGAGCAATATCTTTCAACTTTTTTACCTATTGGAAAATGCATTACGAAATCCTTCGTCTGGGAAATGCTTAGACTATAGAAAAAAAGAGGACTCGGCATAACGAACGTAGTTATAGGAATGTGATGTATTTCGACGGCATAGTTTCTGACATATTGGCATCTCTTTTTAACTTATGAGGATAATCATAAGTAAAAAAGGACAACAGTAGTTTTATCATTACCAAAAATGGCAACATTATCTTGGCGACGTCACAGAATATCTCACTGCGGCCGGTCGCCATGTTTTGTCACAGTACTCACAATCACCAACAAGTACATCAGTTGTCATCGCGACTTGTTTGTTTCGGTGTTTTGAAGAAAATTTTGTTATAAGGCGAAAATTGTGCTTGTTTAAGGTGTTGAACTTGCATAATACTGCATTTATTATGGGTAAGTGCAGTGTGTTAGGCTGCCGCATGAGCAAGCAAGCCGCCATCTTTGTGCCAGATTCACATTTAGGTATGCACGTTTTTTTCGTAGGTATATCATGTCTATTCTTTTTTCCTTAGTCTGAGGGGAAATGTAAAAGGCTATCAGGCACTCCATTGATAAGTTGAGCTACATTAACAGACTTATATTGATGTAGCTTTAGTTAATTAACCAGAGAGAGACTAGATACTGAATTGCCTATTACTGCTGCAAAAAAGTGGTGTTTATATTGATTTGAAGGATAAGAGAGCTGGGTACCGTGCGGAGGACATACATAGGTTGGTAAGAGCTTGCAGAATCGCGAACTTTACGAGAACCATATGCATGTATAGCACACTCATTACCAGGTTTGCAGTTTGCTTATTTGTTTAAAAAACCAATGGTATTCCAACTAATAACCAAACAATCCTCAGGTCATTCAAGGCATTGGTTATTCATGTTTAACTAAATTCACAAATTAACTCTAACTTTAAAAAAAACGACATTCGTGTGCTCCTATGCTTCCTACCCAAACTTATGGTTCTATCTGTGGTGCAATGTGGTACGGGGTATGAGCATTTTCCTTTCGTCAGGGCTGGTAAGAGCTCGGAGGCCCAGTAGTTAAGGCGTGAAAACGGTATGTTTAAGACGTATGAGGTTCGATTCCCGCCCGAGACGAAATTTTTCCAAACATTTATTTAAAAATTTTTCAACAAAAGTTACTACTTATCTGTTACATATACGAAAACTTAAAAAAAAAACTGTAGCTTACAAATAAGGGACAATTCAAAAATAAGTACATACATGCATAGCCTCATTATTAATATTTTCAATACATTAGATACAAACATTAATCTCGCTACAACGAACAAAGATTAAAGGTAATTCGAAACTTATGAAACATTTCATATCAAATGCCAATACCTACGCTTTCTCAGACTATTGGGGCGTGGTGCGCTTAATAGCCTCACCTTCCTAAGTTGCGGGTACTTAGTTAAATGCAAACTTATCTTGTCGGCTTATTCCGAATCGAAAGTTTCGGGCTCGAATGTCATACGCGAAGTAGGTCTCACAAGTATTCGCGACTGTAACCCAGAGCTCTCTAATTTTGCATCATTCGTCTGGCGTCGAACGCTCGATTAATCGATTCATTTTCGATGAAAATCAATAGAATATCACTTACAAAGAAGAGCATTATAATTTTGATATTCACATGTTGAGGGCACAGTTTGTTAAGCGCATCACAATAAGATTAAGCTTCTGTATTGTTATTAGACTTATTAGATATACATTATTTTAATTAATTTGAATGAATAGAAAATAAAATAAAATTTGTTTAATTCAGGCACAAAACCCATATTATATGATACAATGGAGCTAAAATAAAATAACTATGATGTCTTCCATAGTTAAAATTGTGTAAGTCTGGAGAGAGCAGGCACTGGCTGAAAAAAAAACAGCGCTAGTTTCATTTAGTCCCCAACTACGAATAGGTCTATTATTTATGTTTCAAATTGTTATTTTTGTAATATTAGAGTTATTGGTTTTATATTGTTGTGTTTTCATTATTTTCAAATTTTATACAATTAAATATTTTGATCTTTATTATTTACCTTTAAAACAAAACGAAAATGAGTACAAATCAAGCGTAAATGCTAGTCGAACGCTTGGCGACAGACGAATGAGACTATTATTGAATCATTCGTCTGGCTAGAAGAGCTCGAAGAATGATTCACAAATAGTCCCTAGTCGTAAAACGGGAAATCATATTGTCCTATAGTTATTTTCACTACGAGTGCGGGAAGCCTGTCATTGCAACAAGTTCCGACAAATGTCGTCCCGAGCGAGCCGAAGGCGAGGGTTGACAGTCGGAACGAGTGGAAATGACAGTCCCGCACGTGTATTGAACAACTATTTTTAATACAGTTGCGAAAAAATGAAACAATAAATACGTAGTAACCATATGTAGCAATGTACCTGCTTTTGGACTTTACAGGTAAAATACTCACACTCGCATTTTCAGCAATTAAACATAATTCCGGTGGTGTTAAATCAATTAATATGTTATCAGAGTCACTCATTTTATAGAATTATTAAACTTTAAAGCAAATAACAACAATCAATAATCACGCAGAGAAAATTTTAGAAAAATGGCGCCAAATATGTCGTCGTACGTACACAGCAGTGATAAAGCAAATGCGTGCTATGCTTTGTTTGCTGTGGTTTTTAAAAGCAAGGTCCGGCCGTGCTTTTTGTTATGCTTTGCTTTTAGGCATGCTTTTACAATACAAAATCTGGTAGACCAGTCAGATTATTTAGCGCAATCTTAACTTAGCATGCTAGAAAAAAGCAGGAAGAAAGCAAAATGTGTGTCAGATTCTAGACATTTGACATTTGGTAAAGAAAAAGCACTAGTGCGTAATGGTGGTCATCCCGCACGCTAAACAGCCCTGCAATATACTACTTTTTGAGCAATTGTATTAAAAAATAAATTACCACACTAGGCAGTTAAGTAAATTTAAGTTAAATAATAAAACCCTTTTTTATAAGAACAGTTTGGTTTATTAATCAAATTCGATAATGTATTATAATAGATTGTATGCCATAATACCTATAATCTATATTTTCTAATAACTACTTTTAACAATAATGTTTCTACGATGTAAAATAATCTTGCTGGAAATTTGATCTAAAATTATTTGATGTCGGGCGATATTACATTGCGTCGTTTGGTGAAGTTGAAGACCAAAGATCTCAATTTGTGAATAATTTTTTTTTTTTTATTGCTAACGGTGGCAGACGAGCCAGTGGCCCACCTGATGTTAAGTGGTAACCACCGCTCATGGACATCTGACCACCGCTCATGGACATCTGCTCATGGACAAAATAGTAAGTTTATTCAAATGAAATTAAGTTAGATAAATATAATTTGTTTTAAATAAATATTTTGAAATTCTGCAATTTTTTGGAGGAATATTTTGAAAAATTTCGACTATTTGAAATTCTTTGGACAATTACTCATCATTAGTCCAGAGGCGCAGTACCACAGGCAAAGTGTTGTTCCTTAGCGCCGTCGCAGTAATAATTAGCGCACGCATAAAACGCTAATGAGTCACTATTGTGTAGCGGAGGCGCTTGTCGCATATTCGCTCTTGTTACTTTATTTCTTACGCCCTGTTTATAGTTTTTATGGAAATGTCAATGCGTACAGTTAATTAGGCAAGCCTTGTTGGTTATACACCTTTTTTGGAACAATTTTATTTTGTTCATATTATTTAATAGTGTACACACTATTAAATAGCCTTGTAATAGCTAACTGGCTATCAAATAATGCCGTAATTATCTATAAAATCCAATATTGGTGGTACAGTCAAAAATTTCAAGTGCCTGTGAAGTTTAATCAAACCCATTAAGATATTTACTGCATAACAAATTGGGAAACAAAAAATTGTGGCAAAAGGTTGATCATCTCTGAGAGAGATTTCTTTCAGTCAAAGTTTTATTTTGAACAAACTTTAAAAAAAATCCAAAATTTTGAATTAGCACAATCAAATGACTGAGGAGCACGGATGCACAGTGACTGATGCACTCAGCGTGCAACTTCTAAAGTTAAGCAACGTTCCCCGTAATCAGATCTAAGATGGGGTACCATAGTAGGTACCTAAGAAGGAAGTATACAGCCATCTGAATTTCAGATTCTAAATTGTATTTTGGAAGGTACGTTTAACGGTGGGTTCTGCTCCTTTCTGTCAGCCCCTAGCTGTAAGTAAACAGTATTGAAACGACATTAAGAGCGAGATACTGCTATACGCTGCAATGACGGTGTCTCTGTTTCAGTTTCTTTTCACCCTTGCTCTTAACTAAGCGATTAATACTGTTTACTTACAGCAGTTGCTTACTAGATTTGTCATTTTGAATGAAACTCTACCTACAGTCAGATTATCTCAAACCTGACGCCAACATTGAGAATCGATTATTTTTTCAGTGCACCCACATTTTTAACTTTACCATATCATTAAAAATCACTCTCATTAATCACTTTAATTATAGCGTGCCGTATCAGGGTTTTCGTGATCTTACCCTTTTTCTGAGTTGTAACTTACACTTAAGGTGAGACCTGTTGTCTAGTGCCGGCATTTAAAATGCTACTTAAAATTTAATTGTCTTAATTTAATTATACCAAGCTTAGCGGTCGTAGCGTAACTTCTAAGGCTAATACCTACTCCTTAAAGAAATTACCGTCAAAGTTTTATTTAATGGCGGCAAAATTGTAACCAATTTTCCCCCAAGCCAAACTGTATTTTGGCGTTTAACTTAATTTGACTAATTGATTTGGCGCAGATTCACTTGATTGAGCGAATATTCCACTTACTACTTAAGCTTGAGTTCACCATAAACAAAAATAAAACAAGCGGTTAAGAGTTAACCGTATGTTTGCGATAATTTTCCTCAAGGTAAACGTTAGAAGATCGATAGTTAATTTTTATATAAATGGTATTTTTTGTATAAATACGCATTTATTTAAAATGCTTAAATACGTAGGTATACCTACTACCTACATTTTAATAATTCGTTTTAGATAACGCATTAATTATTTATTGGTTATTATGAAACACTATATTATATATTATATTTAGCATTTTGAAGATATTAGTATATTCAAAATGCTAAATGCTAAATAAATACGTATGTATTGAACAATTATGGATAATAAATCAATACAAGAAAAAAAAAGGATGTTGATACGTTGTTATTAACAGTGAACAAAGTCGATTTTGGCTTAACAATATACAAGAGAGATCAATACAGTTGAAATTTCTTCGGGGCTGGTAAGCGCTCGGGGGCCCAGTGGTTAAGGCGTCAACACGGTATGTTAAAGAGGCGGGTTCAATTCCTGCCCGTTATTTTTTAAGTTATTTAGCATTTTTAAAGAAAATGTAAAAGTTAGAAATATAATAAAAAATACGTATTTATTTAAATCACGCTGTAAGAAATTAGTCGCGTTTATTAATAAGAGTAACAGATAAGTTGGTGACATTATACAGTGTGTGACAAACACCCTGTGAATCCTTTTAGGAGCATGTTCAGAATCGATATTTATAAAAGTTATGGCGTTATTGAAAATCCAATTTGTGAAATTCATTTTAAAATCCCAAATAGTTGTGTCTGTACACACAAAATGAATGAGGAATTCGAAAATTAATTTTGTGATTTCGAGTTTTACTTTTCCGGGATAATAAGTAGCCTATATGTTAATCCCTATCGTAATCCGTCTACCTACAAAGTTTCATCCAAATCCATTCAGTAGTTTTTATGTGAAAGAGTATCAAACATACTCACAAACTTTCGCGTTTATAATATGTATTAGTAAGGATATATCGATTCAGGGGGGTTATTGTCTACGAAAAAATCTATCGCGTTTGCTTACAATTTGACAGTCGCAGCCCATCCATTACTCCTTTATGAAAGGAAGTCAGTACAGAGTCTTATGTTCACGGGGCAATGGCTGTCAAATTATTAACGATCGTGATAGATTTTTTCTTAGACAACATGCTCTTAAAGGAGAACATGGTTTTTGTTGCACACTGTATACGCACACACATCATCTAATCGTATTCATTTCGCTCGAATCATTTCCCGCAGTTAATCTACTGGGAGAAATTAGCTGTTGGCGAATGGCGGCGTCCGTTTTGTTTGAAGCCGGCGCTTCGCCGACTGCGCTGTAATTGTTTTTTCACGCTCACATTAACTAATTGAAATAAATCTCAGCATCAATATTTATCGGTGCGCTATATTTGATTTTGAGACTTGTTTTAAGTGTGCACCGCAAATTGATTACATAGCAATGATTTGGTTTGTACGTTTAACGTGTAATTAGATTTCTAAGTTGAACTGAAAATAAGTACTTTCTGAAAGCTAATGTCATTGAAACATGTGCTGAAATTATTGATACCTTGTGGCCTTTTTTACTTAAGGTTGATTTGTTAACGCCGTGATAACTAATACTTGTATACTTTTAATTTCTCATACCTCAAAAGTACGTTCGAAGCTGAACAGAGGGATGAAAACAATATCTACCCGTCCTTCCTGTTGTGAGATTATAAAAAAAAAACTATTTTTACATTTCCGAGTTAAGTGGATATTTTGTATACCTACAACCACAACCTATTTTGACCTTTTAATGAAATTTGCTGTAAAAAATATTATCAACATTTTTTACATGATTTTACAGTTATAATTTATTTTTTACCAAATAATTATTTCATTTACATAGAAATATTGACCATTTAGAGTTAAATGTTTACCATTTTAAATAATACAAAATACTGTCTGGTAGATTTACACAAAAAGAAACAAAAAAGGAAAGAGTTTGTGCTTTGTCAAGTGCTTATTATTTAAGTACGTATAGAATAAAGTCATCGGATTCTAACTAATCAGTTTTTATATTCGGCCTGTATATTCAAAATGATAAGCAGAATGTTTCCCTCGGGCGACACTATCGCCCCAAGGGTAACAATATACTATTTACTTTTAAATTGTATGTAAGCATACCAGTTGTATGTTTTTTTACAATGCATTTGATAATCGAAGCGTCGTCGATGGCGTAGTGCGTAAGGCTGTCGCCTTCCAATCGGGAGGTAGCGGTTCAAACCCCGCCACGTACCAATGTGTTTTCAAATTTTGAATTCATATGTACGTTTATTCGACGCTTTTACGGTGAAGGAAAACATCGTGAGGAAACCTGCACACACCTGTGAAGAAAGAATTTCTTTACAGGTTGTGTGTGAAGTCGACCAACCCGCACTTGGCCAGCGTGGTTGACTAAGGCCTAATCGCCCTAGTTTAGGGTAGGCTCGAGCCCCTCGGTGGGGACGTATATGAGCTGTTGATGGATGATGGATTTGATAATCAATCCTGTAAATTGCAATTCAAAAGAGGAGGCAAAAAAGTAAACCTTCCGAGTTTTTTTGCTGTTCTTCTTGTGAAGATTCACTCAATTGACAAACAAAAGTCTTATTTTTTTACTTGTATTTGTAGATATCTTGGTATGTATACATATAAGGTTAATATGATATATTATTGTACTCAGCTTGTCTTAGTAATTTCTGCTCAGAAAAATTGAAGATTTTAACTAAAATAAAATGTATTTTGACTTGACTATCCGACTTTCAAAACAAAAGAATTAATAAACCTACCTATTTGCTTATTCCCGTCTGTTACTTTGTCACTAAATATCCTGAAAACATGGTTTTTTAAAGTAGTTTCGCATAGAAATATTAGTAATATTATTTCCTTATAACAAGATCACGTGTCTTTTTCTACAATTCGAATTTTCAAACAGAATTATCAATTTTAATACGAGACCAAATTAAGTTCGCAGGCATTGACAAACAACGCAAATGCTCACATCTCGCTGACAAAAGCAAATTAAGCTCATAAAAAGCCAGGGTCAAATATTAGGAGTAATTATGTACATGGAAGATGCAGCGACATTACTCCGGCGCACAATGAGCCACAATCAGGCACTAATGTGTTGGAGGTTACTCCGCTAAGTTCCTTGTCGGCCAAGGTCGGGCGTCAGTCCTTACTCTCTATGACTATGTGATTATAATACATCGGCAATCGGCTTCTGAAATCCAATTTCCACAGGATCGATGTGCTTAGAATATAGCTTAGAATATCTGAAGTTCATCGTCGATTACTCAATTTTTTTATTTATTATGCTTACACCACAGACTCGTGGTCCGTGTATACATTTATGACCTATTAAAATTTTTCTTAGTTTTTTTTTCACCTACTTCCATTTTCGAATAACTAATTTTTAACTAAGCTATAGACAAAGAATGGACGTGAGGGGATTCGGAGAGTGTCGCATATGTGATCGGTCTTCCGCATTCATTGGCGTATCTAGAGTTATTTTTTTGGGGTGGGCCTAGTCCATGATTTTTGTTTGAAGCAATCACTATTTGGCGTCCATCATAGAATTTTGTAACGTTAGTCTAACATCCTGGGGCGGGTACTAGACCATACTGGGGTGGGCGCGGACCACCCGGCTCCTCCTCTATACAAGGTATAAGTGACGGTGTCCTTTTTTTTAACATTGAATTCAGACCATGATATCCTAATTTTCTCTCGGAAAATTCATGAATTTACCGTTTTTTTTTTCTAAATTTTGTGGTGTAATATGACTAGGTTAACGTTTACAAACCATATTCTGTCAAAAAACCATAATAAATACACAAAAAAAAAACTTTGCAATGTAAATCGTATAGCATTTCCATCATACTGCGCGCGGAATCAGTTGTTTGGATCATCGAACTGTTATATACGGAGTCTGTCAGTAATATTGTCACCCTAACGACTGCTGAGCCTAGTCAGCAGTCTTTGCCTCCAAGCTGTTACTCAGTTTGTACTTCGAAGTCAGTCTGGTTCCATCTCCCGGTCTGAGCGGTTGCTTAAGGATAACTCTAATCCTCGCGTCGATAATTATTGTATCTCAGTGTCCTTTGTAATTGTTTTTAATAAATCCCTATTCTTTCCGCGAGTAAATTTATTCTTTTTTTAAAAAGACATTTCGGCAATCCCGTATAACATTTTTTGGTGGCAGCGGTGGGATCCGAATATTCCGGTGCCCGAAAGCAGCCGCGCCGGTTTAGACTCACAAGTGCGTATTTGTCGTATCCAGAAGTACGCTATTCATCCAGACTCCATCCATCAAGAACATATTTAGAAGAGAACTTACCTGTGTGCTGAGTGCGTGTTTACCGTATCCTGAAATACGCCATCCATCAAGAACATATCTAGAAGAGAACTTACCTGTGTGCTTAGTGCGTCTTTACCGTATCCTGAAATACGCCATCCATCAAGAAGACACCTAGAAGAGAACTTACCTGTACGTTTAGTGCGTGTTAACCGTATCCTGAAGCGCGCCGTTGTCCAAACTCCATCCGCCAAGAAGATACCTAGAAGAGAACTTACCTGATCGTTCTGAACCTCATCTGCTATCTCCAACTATAAAGAAGAACCGTAAAATCATACACTCATCTTGTGGTCGTCGCTATCCTGTACCTGAAAAGAAATCAAATATTTCCTAAAATATAAATATAATTCATCCAAGAAACGTCCAAGTCGAGATCGTCGCTTCGAAGAATCCATAACATCTTATCAGCTCGCCATGCATCCGGCTATCGCGCTCGCCTCCGTCGCCTACGCATTGTTTATACTGTAAGTCATTGTTTAGTTTAGACTAAGTTTATCGTTTCATTAGGGCAAAACTTAGGGTTCCGTTATTTAATTTACTTTTACACTTATAACAGTTTTATTGTACATTGTAACTTTTATGTTTTTATTCATTAAGGAAATTCAATTTACATTTTGTTTATAAATAATTATGCAAAAAGAACCTAAAATTGAAAAGAACAAGTTAACTGTTGATATTCCAATCTCCGAACAAATCGAAAGCGAAGTAACAAAATCACCTCTTTGCTCTCCTCGTGTAACGAGAGCTACCGCCACGTTCTCTGTTAAAATCGAAATGGAACTAAGTATCTTATTTAAATTTATTAAGCCCTACGACGGAAGCCGCGAAACTATTAACTCGTTTATTGTTAATTGCAATAATGCTTATGAACTTGCCTCAGAATCTCAAAAGCCCATACTTTTCAAATATATTCTAAGCCAATTAAATGGAAAGGCGGAAATTGCTTGCTCAATAAAAGATTTCTCATCATGGGACCAACTCAGGGAATTTCTAAAAACCCAATTTAGTGTAAGGAAACATTATGCTCACCTCCTAACTGACCTACAGGAGAGCAAGCAACATCCGCAGGACAGCGTCAGTCAGTACGCTCTACGTGTGGAGACCCACCTCTCACAACTATTAACGGAAATATCATTGTCCACAACCAAAGCCAAAGAATTACCTGGCCGCACTGCAGCCATGGAAGACCTCGCACTGCATCACTTTCTCATGGGATTACACCCAAGAATTTCGAACATTGTGAGATGTAGGTCACCAAAATCATTTAATGAAGCCGTCAATCTAGCCGTGTCAGAAGAACGTATCCAACAAAGTCTCTATAAGCGACCACAAGTAGAACAGAAGCCGAATATAAGTAATAATAGCCGTCCCAAACCTAGTTCTTCATTTAGACCAAATTTTACTGCGCCTATGCCACAAAGGTCACCGAACCTTGGACCTCAAGAACCCTTCTGCCGGTATTGTAAAACAGCCGGTCACGATATAAGTGTTTGTAAGAAACGAGAGTTCAACAACAGTCGCTTCAAAGTCCAACAAAGTAGCTCATTTAACCGAGGAAATTATAAGCCACCTCCACGCGTAAGTTATGTGGAGCAACCTGACGATGATGCCGGTAATGACGAAATAGACCATTCAGACACCTCTTTAAACGAATAGTGGGCTCACGGCGGTGTCTCGAGAGCCCAAGCCATCGACTACTATCATCCACTCTAAACGGCACCCGTCCTTATGTCTCTACCCAATCTCAGGCCCACCGACAGGGTAACCAGCCCCAAACCGCAGGCCATGTCTCTACCCAATCTCAGGCCCACCGACAGGGTAACCAGCCCCAAACCGCAGGCCATGTCTCTACCCAATCCCAGGCCCACCGACAGGGTAACCAGCCCCAAACCGCAGGCCATAACTTACCTAAATCCAATTCCGAGGAAATCAAAACAAAAGTGTTTGAAATTAACCTAGATACAACTAAAAGATTGTTGCCGCATGTTCTACTTTATTCACAAGTTTCAGATATCCCTTTATCCCTACTGGTCGATTCAGGTTCAGCTATATGCTTACTTAAACAATCTAGTATTCGCAAAACACAGAAAATTATCAAAGAACCAATTCAGTTGAAAGGCATAGATCCTAGTGATGAGCCAACTCCTACCGAAGGTCATTTTAATCTAAAACTAAAACTACAAGATAACAAATCCACATCATTTAAATTTCATGTTGTTAAGAACATTAACTTACCTTACGATGGTATAATAGGCACAGATTTTTTAACCACCTTCGGCTGTAAGATTGATTATACTCACGATCTCTTAAAAATAGGAAAATATGATATTAAACTCCATTTCTTCGAACCGGTCTATGTCATTCCACCTCGTACCGAAACCGTTGTCGAATGTTCAATACGAGACACTGGTCTCCAAGAAGGAATTATTGTAGACCAGCACATTTCTGAAAATTTACTAATATCCAATTGCATTGTAAAAGTTAAAGATAATAACCGTGTTAATATAACAATAGCAAATATTTCTGAATCACCCATTAATTTTAATCCTAATCTAAACCTTGTCATGGAACCTCTAGACTCATCCTCATTTCATGTCAATACGATTAAAAACACACCCGACCGAATGCGAAGAGTCATAGATTCACTTAAAATTGAACATTTAAACCAGGAGGAATCCAACGCTCTTATAGAACTTTGTGCACAATATGCTGATATCTTTCATCTACCTGATGACCAGCTGACATATACTTCCGCTCTTAAGCATGAAATAAAAACCACGTCCGACACTCCTATCCACACCAAATCCTATCGCTTCCCAGAATGCCACAAGAAAGAAGTTGAGACCCAAATCCAGAAAATGCTTGATCAAAATATTATTCGTCCCTCAGTCTCTCCCTGGTCTTCTCCAATTTGGATTGTTCCCAAAAAAATAGATTCTTCTGGCCAAAGAAAATGGCGTATCGTCATTGATTACCGAAAACTCAACGATATCACTATCGGGGATACTTACCCAATTCCACAAATTACAGAAATTCTGGACCAACTCGGCAAGTGTAAATACTTTTCCACCCTTGACCTCGCTTCTGGTTTTCACCAGATATTAATCAATAAAGAAGACGCACCCAAAACAGCCTTCAGTGTGCCGCAGGGACACTTTCAATTCACCCGTATGCCATTTGGCTTAAAAAATGCCCCATCCACATTACAGCGGTTAATGAACACCGCTCTTTCAGGCCTCCAAGGCATAAGATGTTTCGTGTACCTGGATGACGTAGTCACCTATTCATATGATTTGCCCCGCCATATTGAAAACTTATCCCACATTTTTGGAAAACTTAGAGAGTTCAATCTGAAACTTCAACCCGACAAATGTGAATTTCTTCGCCGAGAAGTCGGTTATCTAGGCCATATTATCACCGAGAATGGTGTAAAGCCTGATCCTAATAAAGTCAAGGCTGTCGAAAACTTCCCTGTGCCAAAATGTCCCAAGGACATCAAATCCTTTTTAGGCCTTGTGTCCTACTACAGGCGCTTCATCCCCGACTTCTCAAAGATCTCTAAACCCCTTACTTCACTCCTTAAAAAGGATATTCCATTTATCTGGTCCAATGAACAGCAAGTGGCATTCGAAGTCCTGAAACAAAAATTAGTCTCCGCTCCTGTCCTAATCTATCCCGATTTCACAAAACCCTTTACACTTACCTGCGACGCGTCAAGCTACGCAATATCTGCAATATTATCTCAAGGCACCATAGGACAGGATAGACCCATAGCCTATGCTTCCCGCACCCTCAACAAAGCAGAGTGCAACTATAGTGTCACTGAAAAGGAATGTCTCGCCATCATTTTCGGCACTAAGCAATTCAGACCTTACCTTTATGGTCGTCGGTTTAAAATCCTGACGGATCATAAACCATTACAGTGGCTATTTAACTGTAAGGATCCCGGGGCCCGACTTATCCGTTGGCGCCTAAAATTAGAGGAGTTCGAATATGATATCCAATATAAAAAAGGGAAAATTAATGCTAACGCTGACGCCTTATCACGTTTTCCAGTGAATCCAATCCAACCAGGGAATGATCCGGAATCCTATCCTAATCCCGGTATCGAAAACCCCAACCTAGAACTAGATAGAGATCTTATGGACTTATTAGTATCACCCCCATCATTTAATGCTGATGACATACTCCTTTCTCCTCCTGAACCTTTCGATGATAACCAGCTATTCCCTGAAATAAACTTACCTGCTAACAATACCGAAAATATATTACAAGAATTTGAAAACGAAATATCTAACTTACCTGAACAACAACAATCCCATGAAATCGAACCTGAAAATACTCAAATTCCTTCCACAAGCTCATGTCTAGACTTACCATTACACGACGCCCCAGCTCCTTCTACAAGCAGTTGTCCCGAATTACCTATTGTTGATATCCCTATTCCATCCACTAGCGCATGTCCAAACTTACCTGATGATTACTCCACCTTCCTGAAAATAATTGCAAATAAAGATCATTCATTTAATACACACATCGAAGAATTTAATGAAAGCCTTTTGAAATGTCCCGCAAAAACTATTCTTGTCCCGATATCAATAGACTTAGATGAATCCAATCCTTATGTCCAAGAAATCTTAAGCCATTCCGAAATAAGCTCCAACTTGGAAAATTCTGAGAGAGAACTCTACTCATTTCAAAAGATCGAATACAACAACAAAATATGTTACTTACTTTATATGAAGGTACACCATTTCGATGAAACATCCTATAAGGAAATTTTCCAAACTCTGAAAACCATTAGAAACGAATTAGTCACAAACAAAGAAATTAATGAAGTAGGAATATCAGATTTGAAAAACCCATTTGAAAAACACTCATTTGTAAAATTATACAATATACTAGCTTACCTTTTTCACGATACCCAAATTAAGATTAAAATATATCATAATAATATAATTTACCCGGCTCCAACTGACATTAAAAAAATTCTTTACGATAACCACGACATCCCTATCGCCGGCCATCTAGGCTCAACCCGCATGTATTAGACAAAGTTATTACTGGAAGGGAATGCGTAATGATATTGAGTCCTACGTAAAACAGTGTAAGGCGTGTCAAGAAAACAAAGCACTTAGGAAAATAAACCGTGCCCCAATGCAAATAACAAGTAGCTCAACTGAACCATGCCAACGTATATCACTCGATATTGTAGGTCCACTTCCCGAAGCAGGCCCAGCAAAATTAAGATTCGTTTTAACAATTCAGGACGACCTCACGAAATTTTCATCCGCATATCCAATCCGAAGCACCACAGCAGAAGAAACAAGCGAATGCTTAATTCATTACATATCTATTTTCGGCATTCCAAAAATGATCCTAACGGATCAGGGACCCAACTTCACATCAGATCTTTTTAGAAAAACTTGCCAATTTCTTAAAATAAAAAATCTATGGTCTTCTCCGTATCACCCGCAAATCCAAGGCGCATTGGAGCGAAGCCACTCGACTCTAAAAGAATATCTAAAATCATACATTAATGACAGTCAAACAAATTGGCCTCGTTACATATATACAGCAATGCTTGCCTATAACACGTCTGTTCATTCCACAACCCATTTCACACCATACGAATTGATGTTTGGTAATAAACCTTTCATTCCTAATTCCATTTATGAGGAATCCCCTGGAGCAACTTATCCTGACTATGTTCGCATGCTTCAAAATCGTATGAAATACTCGCGAGAGAAAGCCTTAGAATTTATAAGAAGATCTAAAGAATCTTCAAAAGCTCATTACGACACACGTACTCGCCCTTCAAAATACAAAATTGGCGACTACGTATACTTAAAAAACCATTTGAAATTGCGCAAGGCACTCTCTCCCGTTTGGAAGGGTCCATACAAAATTGTGAAAGTAAATGGTAACAATACACTTACCCTTCTCATTAACAGACGCCACGTCACACACCATGTTGATCAATTAAAGCCAGCTGAAGTTAACAGTAGTAGTTAATCTGTAGTAGTAGCCTGTAAATATAAACATTAGATTAAATTAGAATAAATAAATAAGTAAACATATATAAAGAATAATATAGTGTAGAATAATGAACTTACCTTTATAAACCATTTTACCCTTATTGTCATTTGCAGTTAAGTATGCGGTCAATCACATCGAAACTTCGTCCAGCCGATCACTACAAATCCGGGTCTATACTTTGACTATTTAGGTAAACTTAAAATTAATAATGTTCAGTTGAAAATTTTAACACCTGTTGACATCTCACATTTTGACCCCCACATACAAAATATTAAAACCGCTTTGGAGATCACGAGGCACTTATGTAAACAAACACAAATAATAGAAATAAACTCAGACTGCCGTAACTCACTACAACCATTATCAGCACAATATCAATACATGAATAAGTTATTTGCTTCCATTTCGCATTTAATAGACAATCGTGTAAGACGTAATGCTTGGATAGGTGGTATTGGTTCAATATTAAAACATATTTTTGGTACCCTTGATGAAGCCGATGGAATAAAATATAATGAAGCCATAGAGTCACTCCAAAACAATCAAAAGCAGTTAGTCTCACTTATGAAAGAAAATATTTTAGTTACTAGTTCCATAATAAGTTCTTATAATAAAACCCTAAGTACTGTTAAAGAAAATGAAGCAAATTTGAATGAAGCTATCGACAACCTCTCGATTCGAGTTAAAAACATTACAGAGATAACCAATGGCTTACAAGTTCTCACAGAAGTCAACCAAATTTTAAATGCATTAGAAACATCAATAATCACATTATCATTCCAATTAGAAGATATAACCAATGCTATTCTTTTTAGCAGTCAAAATATACTTCACCCTGCTATTTTGACACCAAGCCAACTACACCGAGAGCTTGCCGATAACTATCGCCACTTACCTAGTAACCTCGAACTACCTGTAACCTTGAATATTAACACTGTACATCTTTTGTTAAGTATTTCCAAATTGACTTGTTATTATATACATAGCAAAATAATATTTGTCTTACAAGTGCCACTAGTAAATAGCATAGAATATATATTATATCATAATATCCCTCTTCCTACACCTCATAATATTAAAGAACCTTATTCATACAGCCTTATAGTACCAGATAATAAATTCATTGCAATAACCAAGGATAAATCTCACTATTGTGTCTTAGATAATATAGAGATGTGTAAAACTGTAAGTCCAGGAAGCTTTATTTGCGATATTGAAAATGTATATGCAACAGATGCTAAACCGATTTGTGAAAGCGAACTTTTAGCCAAGGTAATAAGTGTAAAACCAGCACAATGCAACACTATGAGTGTATACGGAAACATAGACATTTGGAAACCATTAGCAAATAATAAATGGATTTATATCCAAACAGAACCTAATAAATTTTCAGTAGATATTCTAAATTCAAACCTCTATGAAACGAATATTTTAGGAACAGGAATAGTTACAATCCCCAATGAATGTACTGGATATTGTAAAAGCATTACGTTACTACCAAAATATAATGTTTTAAATATTACCTCTCCTATCAACCATTTTCCAGATTTCAATCTATTAAATGATTCTTGTTGTGAATTCAATAAGTTTAAAAATGTAATAGATAATGTGCCTCCACTTCGTTTACAAAATGTAGACCTCGATGATTTTAATATAGAAAACAAAGTGCTTGTCAAATCTCTAAACAATTTAAACAAACTAGAAATACAACCAATATCTCATATTGTAAAATATAGCACTCATTATTCTATATTAATAATTTTAGTTTCTATTATATCATTTTTGTATTTTTCTTATGTTATAGTTTTTAAGAAAATTTGTAAGTCCGGCAGCAACCAGACCTTTAAATTTAATTTCAATACAAACCGACAGTTAACTTCAAAAGCTCAGCTTCCTGAACAAACAGATAACCAGGAACCTGAAATAGAATTGAGCTCTATCGCTCCAATCAGAACTAGAATATAGTGAAGACTTGTTTCAACCCCAAGTCTCCTCTTAAAGGGGGAGGTGTTATATACGGAGTCTGTCAGTAATATTGTCACCCTAACGACTGCTGAGCCTAGTCAGCAGTCTTTGCCTCCAAGCTGTTACTCAGTTTGTACTTCGAAGTCAGTCTGGTTCCATCTCCCGGTCTGAGCGGTTGCTTAAGGATAACTCTAATCCTCGCGTCGATAATTATTGTATCTCAGTGTCCTTTGTAATTGTTTTTAATAAATCCCTATTCTTTCCGCGAGTGAATTTATTCTTTTTTTAAAAAGACATTTCGGCAATCCCGTATAACAGAACGTCAACGCACCAGTGTGAGCGGAACAAAATGATGACGGCGCGCCATATTTTGGGTAACATTAATAAAAATTAAAAATGTAAACTCCTTTTTTTCGCTTTAAAAGCTTTTCCGGGAAAAATAAACATCGCTAAACAAATATTAACATTGGTCTGAACTCACTATTAAAAGAAAAGGGACACCGTCACTTATACTCGTATACGCCTATGTCGGCATCTAGGTAAATCTTCTGGGGCTCTATTTTGGAATCATTCGTCGGGCATTGAGTGTTCGTCAAGCATCGAGCACAAACGTCGCTTGACGAGTACACGATTCCAGATGAATGATTAAAAAAAGAGCCCCTACCCCCTAACCATGATCGCCCTAAACAATATTAAAACCTCACTGAAACCGAAATGACATAGCGAGAGCGGTATCTCTGTTTTATTTTTGTTTTAACCTTACTATATATAAGCGATCATGGTAAATAATATCCACTGATCACCAATTGCGTTGTTATAGATTAACTACTCAGATCGCTGGCGGGATGGATGGCAAATGTTTTCCAACTTGTAGGCATTCTGGCATTCTTATATTTAGTTCAATACTTCATTGTGATCCGGGTGATGATTAAGCAACTCGTCGTTTAATCGACAGTTGTAATCGAATTGAATGATTTTAAGGAACAAAAACGGAATTGAGTTCATCTGCTTTATAGAATACTAGCCGTTTTATTCATAAACTTTCAATAAACTAATTTTAACTAATATTCTGTTAAAATGTCCTGTCGTTGTCATTTTTCATATGACAGTAGAAAACAAAACACTCACTAAGCCTTCCATAATATCGCTTCTTTTATTAACAACAAAGGTGTAGGTCCGGCAAACATCTTGAACATTGTCACAGGTAAAAAATACATGCGCAGAATTGCAATATTTAGTACAACGACGACGGACGACACGGTTAGCGCAGAGGTCGAGTGATCGCCTACTGCGCAACGGGTCGCGGGTTCGATTCCCGCTCGGGACAGATATTTTGTATGGCCTACAGAAATTTGTTCCGGTCTGGGCGTATGTGCATGTGATATTCTATGTTTGTAACTGCACCCACGACACAGGAGAAAATCCTAGTGCAGGGCGACGTTTAAAAAAAAACAGTTTATACTGCGCAGGTTTATGTTTGCCGGGAGTTGTAAGTGTACTAAAATCGATTTCAACCAAACAGAATTTTCAATCTTTACGATGTTCGATTGCTGGTATGTCATAAAATCTCCCCACAGCAGGCGTAGTATGGACCGCGGATAAAACGGGATAAGAGACAAATAACATGCTTCTTCTCGCTCTCTCATCTAACAATGAAGCGAGACGGGACGAGGGTTAGTCACTTTCTCTTCTATAGTCCACGCGCCGTGCTAGGCCTAGTGGTTCTTCAGTTATGTCCTACCAAATTTTATCTAATCGGTTATGTAGATATATGCATATATAATTTACTATTAAACTTTTGCATTTATTATAATAGATAGAACTAAGTAGGTAGATTCTTTAGATTCGACTTAGTTCTATTATAATAAATGCAAAAGTTTAATAGTAAGTATACTTACATTAACTGCGACACAGATAATATAATACTCCAGTACTACTATGATAATTTTTCGAAGGTTCTAAGTACATATATTGCAATACTACCTGTTGCCTGGAATTGGGTTATATCGCGCATTTCCAAGGGGCCTTATTAAGATTCGGAATAAAAAGTATCTTATATCTTTCCTTAAGGTTTATGGAATCTCTATTAAACCAACCATTATCAAAAGCGGTTTAGGCGTAACAGACAGACCGGCAGCCAGACAGACAGGCAATTATTTTCGCATTTATAATACGGACTTAGAGAGTAGGTAACCAGCCTGCAGCGAGCAGGCTGGTTCTAATTCACACCACAAAGAATTCGATCGTTATCTCGAGAAATTAACGATTAACGTTCGATGTTGCGGAGAAATGCTTTGTATTGTTGTATTCCTTACTGGAATTATCTACTGTCTTTTGTTTTCCAATGAGCGACGTCAGCAGCGTTTGCACATTACATTTGACTATACTCGTATTTGTTATACACGCTATCATGCGTAAAGTATTTCAAGATAAATATCATCGCAGTGCATTGGCTAACTTTGTGTTTCCGAAGATGATGTCGGTCATCTCCGGAAACAAACATCTGGGAAGTATACAGGGTAATTTTTAAACCATCAACAACCTCCCAGGGGCTGATTCTAGTGCTCAGATGCAACAACTTTTTGTATGGGACCAACATCGAAATCGCAAAAAAAAACCACTTTCCCATACTAAAGTCTCGATCAGCTAACCTAGTTTGTATGGAGAAGTGGTTTTTTTGCGCTTTCGATGTTGGTCCCATACAAAAAGTTGTTGCATCTGAGCACTAGAATCAGCCCCTGGGAGGTTGTTGATGGTTTAAAAATTACTCTGTATATAATGATATAGAACTGCTCCTGTGATTGTAAATGATTTTTAGGACCAAACTACTTTTTTTCAATTGTCTTTGGTAAGTTAGATGATTGCTTGTGATGTTTTCTGATGCCCATTATTTATATTGATGTACAGAAAACACATAGGATTAGCGGAGCAATGGTAAAATGTTCCAGTATTATAACGTTTTTTATTATCGCTCGCTTTTTATTTAACGCTCTTAGCTAGGTGTCAGAGAATGATTTATTAAAAGATCATTGGGCATTTTATTATGGGACATTAAACCTACGGCGAACAAAAATAAAATTTAGTTAGATGTATAGATCCAGGAGAGCTATTTTTGAATTACGTATGCGACTTCGAAATCACCGATGTGACTAATAATCACCGATTTTCAATAATTCTTATTTTTGAATATCACTTGTGACTACCTTAGTCACGGATGTGATTTCATTACGAGTGCACTCACCCACTCGTAAACAAGTCATAACTGTGGAAACGTTATCTGTGTTTTGTTTAGAGAACATATTGACAAGTTTGAAGTTGATGTGTGTTGATTTTGAGTTGGATTTAAAATTTTTAAAATTTGTCAAATAAGTAAATATACACGGTTATTTTTTATCACCCTGGAAAATTTAAGGGGCGCTTCACGACATATAGTTTTTTTATATATTTTTTATTATTTTTTATTTCATTTTTTTATAATTATTATAAAAAATACACAATATTGGATGTGTCCTGAAGCGTCCCTAATATTTTCCAGGGTGATAAAAAATAACCGTGTATAAGTTTAAAATCTTTTAAATTTGTGTCACAAACAAACTTAGACCAGTATTTTCTTATATTTTGGCCTAGTTGCAATGAATTTTTAGCCGTATAATAACCGGTATATACCGAAAACGGCTACATTCTGCGTGAAACCGAACCCTTACGTATGTGTGTACTTTATCTATGTTGGCAGCTCTGCGTTCGACTTTCAAAAATAGGATATTTAGGAATTCGTGACTTCAAAGTCATCGCTGACTATTTAGTCCGCGGTGATTTCTAAATCGCATACGTAATTCAAAAATAGGTCTCCAGGTCCATCCAGATTATAATGGGATAGGTCGCATATCTGTAGGTCTTGGGATTAAAACGAAAATGACCACAAAAGTAAATAATATTTTACAAAAAATAATAACCGACTTCAAAAACACTGAAAAGTTCAAAATAATATACGAATAGGTACAGACAACATCACACTTCCATATTGAAGTCGGTGCCAAACGATGATCTCCTAGAAATTGTTAAAATTTGGCACCGAACATACCTAAAAATTTAAGGGATTCCCTTGAATTTTATGGGATCCCATTATCAGATCCTGACTTGACGTGACGTGACCATGGGACCAGCCCAGAAAAAACACATACGCATCGAATTGAGAACCTTCTCCTTCTTTGAAGTCGGTTAAAAAAACAGTTTTCTACTTGTTTTCTTGCAAAAATCAAACCGATATTAGGGTATGATAAATGTAAAACATATTCTTCGATTAATTTTTTCTGCTACATCCAAACACAAGGCACATACACATACACAACGGATGACGAAGTGACAGCTTTTCGCACGCGGTCGTCGCGTCAGTCAATTTGCTTCAATCAAGTGCACCAACACTGTGAACGAAAACTTTCCTGGATGCGTTCCGATACACGATTATTATTTGTTATTTTTTAATAAGCCATTAAAGTAGATAGGTTAGTCTTGGTCTTAAAAGTAACATTCTGAGCCGTGGAACATGGAGGTAACATGAAAGGGTTAAAAGTAACGTAAAATGTTACAAAAGTAACATTCTGGCAATGCTGTCAAATGGCGCTAGCGCACGTGACATAATCCGTTTTGCGAGACAATATGCGAGAAAAAGAGAGAGAGAGAGAGAGTGAGAGAGAGGAATGAAACATTACCGGAGGGAGACTCTGTACCAGGGTCGTGTGCATGGTCGTGCTATATGCCGCAAAGCAGCAGTGCTTGCATTGCTGTGTTCCGGTTTGAAGGGTAAGATATGGCAGTGAAATTACTAGGTACCGTGACTCTGCATCTGATATCAAAGGTTGGCAACGTACACTGTGGTTCTTGTGGGGGTTGCAGTTTTGCTGCGAATCTCACAGGAACCACATGTGATAGGTGACTGTTACCACTTACCATCAGGTGGGCAGTTTGCTTAATTTGCTGGATGGTCATTTTTATTCAAAAAAAATCAACAAAATCTATAATAATATAAGGGGAAAGATTTGATTGTTTGTTTGTATTGAATAAGCTCCGAAACTATTGAACCGATTTGAAATTCTTTCACACATAGAATCCTACATTATCCCTGATGAACATAGGCTACAAATTTATTTTTCCCACAGGAAAATATAAAATTCCAATGGGAAAACAAAAATAATACGGGCGAAGCTGTAGGCTGAAAGCTAGTGTGATATAAACACAGATTATTTCCGTTTTTCCATTGACCTGGATCGAAATAACTACAGAAAAGGAAAGCTGGATGAAAGCAGCAGGATCTAAAAGAATTTTGGTTTTTATTCGCGACTTTTCGAAACCGGGTAAAAATGCCCAATGACCTTGGACATCTTTTATAATGGCACTGACTATGTAAGTACGTCAGCATAAATCGCGAGCGTGTATCGCTCTAATTTAACCACGAGAACAAAGTATTTACGTGTGCTATGCTAACGCTACACAAAGTATTTAAGAAAAATGTTGACTCTACACCTGGGAAATCAGGAGAGCCTTGAGAAGAAGTAAGATAGAACGAGACGAAATATGGAACTAGGGTTTCAAATTGGAGACAAAATTAAACCTTCTGAGTTCTTCGCTTGTTCATCTCGTTATCTCGTGAGGGATCGCCTCATATCCGAATAGATGGAGAGTTATCTTTCCCTTTTACTTCTATTTGCAGACATCTTGATTATGGTTGGGAAGTGGAAGGTGCATAATGATAATAAAGGAAAAATCTTCCAATTGGAATTTCGTATTTATTATTGGCGTTACTAATCGCCTTTGAAGGTTTATGTAGAATAAAGATTTTCGAACTTTTTAACAGTGAACAAGCGACATGGTAAGCTTTTTATACCTATTATTGTTTCAAACTTATCATTTCTATCAGTCGTAACCTCGATTTCGAAATGAGCGTTGTCTAAAAATTACGAAACAATTTTTTTATTTTATTCGTTTCACTCCAACTTGCATTTCAAAGTGACAGACAAGCTGACAACACATTAAGTGGTGTTTATAGCACTTACTTACGCTAAGTTCACTTTGGTTCGAACTGAACATTCTGACCAGGTCGGTCTGTACTTATTAAGTCAGAGGTCAATGTTACGAAACATTCAAGTAGTTGTATCTATTTTTTCATTATTAATTCATTAAAAACTTTAATAAAAGATATTTTTACAAAAATTATTTGATTTTCTGGATCCATTTTAATATTTCTAGTTCGTTCTTGCTTTTGCTAAAACACATTTATCAACATAATTACCACTTTAACCAATACTTCCCACTGCTGGGTACGGTGTCCCCTTAGGCTAGCCGCCCACATACAATAATATTTACAATATAGTCAATATTGTCAATAGTATTTTGTGTGTACGGCTACATTTCCATATAGAACTTTATTGTCAATATTATTGTATGTGTTCGGCTAGCCTTTGACGAGGAGGAATTGACATATCACATCACGCTGGTTAGTCCCATAACCATGATCGATCAATACAATATTAAAACCGCGCTTAAAGCGGGATAGCACTATACGCAGCAAGAGCGGTGTTTCTGTTTCAACATTGTTTAACCCTTGCTATAAGCGATCATGGTAAGACCCCGAGGCTGGTGCTGAGTCAGTTCTTGTGACAACAACGGGAAGAAAAAGAGCGGCGACATAACTCCGTCTTTTGACAGACAAAACACACTCCTCCTGATGGATTCTAGGTCACAGTAGCGATAGACTAACCATCTAGACAAAAATCGAGATAGGCTAATCATGTGAAAGTTTTTATAGTTCACTAGATGTGCCCGCGAACTACGTTATGTCATAATAATTGTAAAAAAAATCCGGAGAGGGCAACCCTTATCACCTAAAAATAGACCAAATATAGACCTATTTATACCTCAGACCTACGAAATATACCCAAAAAATTTCATAAAAATCGGTCAAGCCGTTTCGGAGGAGTTCGATAACAGACACTGTGACACGAGATTTTTATATATTAGATAGGTGTCTGCGCAAACAAGTGCACATACGCTCAGCTTTATTCAAGAAGAAGACTGTACCAGTCGTCTGCATGGGTACCTGTATCTTACCCTATCCTGCCGCCAAACAGCATTGCTTGCATTGCTGTTTGAAGGGTAAGTTGACATCTTATGCCACAATTTGGCGACTGCTGCTGACTGACCTACCCTTCCCCTCCCCCCCCCCCCCCCCCCCGGTAACACATCGCCGGTACCATTTTGAACAGCTGATGATAATGCTTTGATTACAGTATGAACTTATATTAAAAACAAAACAAATTTGGTAAAATAAACTCATCGTAACGTTTTACAAGATTGGTCCCATATGGCGTTATACGTAATACTTGAACGCCCCCTAACGACACGTCCTTGCTGAAATCCATCAAGCCCTTTGGCCTGTAGCGAGTTCTATCAAAATTGTCTTACACATATACATTCACACACTGGAAAAACATTACCCTCCCGCTGGTGTAGTCGGTGGTGTACCTAATTGTGCCCTTCGTATAGCATATTCAGGTCCAATTCTATTATTGTGTTACAGCCGAACCGAAAATGTTGCCATCGACCAATAGGAGCGTAAAGATTGAATTTCAAATGTTCGAAGACGTCATAGTGTGGCGTTCTGATTGGTCGAAAGCAACGTTCAGTACAGTTAGTTCATAGGCTCAGCGATGGTTTAAGTGGAATTAGGCCTCGCTCAAGATATTTTACATGCGACCGACCGTTGCTAATTGTCATAATACACACGTAAACGATTAATGTAACGTAATCAAATATAATAAGACAAAATTGATCTTGTTCGAAATTTGGAAGAACTTTCACAAGGGACAAGCAAGAGAAGCAAAAACAGAATCGCCATATAGGTACAGTAAGCTACTTGTCAAGCTATACTGTTTCACCTTTGGACCGTTCTTATGTCACCCGTATAGCTTGAAATGTTATAGCTTGAATGGAAGTTTACTGTACGTGATAACATAGATTTTATAAAATTATAGCAGAAATGCCTAGTGGGGTGATTGGAACAGTTACACCGTTGGCGAACTCTTCGCGAACGGGCCTTATTTATTCCTAGATTAAATATGATTCAGTTTCAGTCAAGATGCCGGAACCTGATTTAATGTAGTCGCTGTTATTGGACGCTTTTAATTTATTGCGATCCGCCTCGTGGGAACGCCTCGCAATATGAACCGTCCTCCGTTACACCGATATGTAATCCATTGTCGGCTTGTCGCAATAACTCACGAATCGTACATTCGTCTAAATGCTAGTGATAATTTGAGATAATTTATATGATTTCTGTTCTTCCCTCAATAATTTTAATTCTTTGATAAATTTCAAATAATTTTATTTCATACAAATTAAATATTTCCGGCGTTTTTTGAGTGAGTATTTTTTTCTGTCCAATATAGGCTACTCCTCATATACTTTGGCAACATGTCCAAAGCTACCCGCCAACTGACAGCCGCAGAAAACACACAATTAACACACGTATTGCCTTAATGGATTTATGTACTTATTGATGCATCAATCAAAAGTCTGCACCCGTAGGGTTGTTAATGCGAAAATAAAATAATCTGCCTTTATTGGCATTAAAATAAAGATTTTCCGAGAATTTGTCTGTGTGAACTTTACGATTCTTTATCAAAATGGTCCATCGATTTATTTTGCTCAAGTTCAGAATCTGTTTTTGCAAGTATACTAGTTGTATTTGCGTTACTAAATCACAAGCATCGTTACATATAATGCTACAAATATTGAACAAAAAAACTTTTGACATTTTGTAGTATCTCTTTTAAAATTATCTTTATCGTTTTTGTGTTTTTATAAAAATACAACAAGAATAAATTAAAACCTGTGCAATTTTCATATCCGCGACTTCATCTTTTGGAATGGCGAATTTCCTATTGTAACTGACTTTTATCATATATATCAAACTCATAGAAGATAACGTGTTACGTTCCCTTTCTAATTCGTATTCACTTTCAGATAAAAGTAAAAAAAATGTTGCTTTGTTGGAAGCCAAGTAGGTAAGTATGTAATATCAATAAGGAACTCAAAGAGCATTACTAGTAGGTACTCATATCTATGAAGTGCACCAATAGGGCAGGGCAATAACCTACTAATCGCGCACTATTCCTTATTGGCGATTTCTTTGCTCAGCTTGCTCATGAGTATTTTTTGTTTTTTAATTATAGCTATTATTATTTCACTTTCTGTATATTTTAATTTGTACAATACAGTGTTCATTCATTTATTTATTCAAGTGTGTAATATTTAGTTATTTAAATTGAAAATTTCATATATTTATCTAGACTGCGCTTTTCGGTGCTTCAATACTTAAGAGGCCTATAACAAAATCGCGTCGCGCCATACAAAACAAACTGGCATCGCCGGCGTGGCAAAATATATGGTAGTTTTATTTTGTTCATAAAAAATATAGTATCGATATATAAACATACAAATAATACAACAGTTTAAGCAAACATTAAATAACATTTTGGCATAAAATTGCGTTTAAACGATGAAGAACTTCGTACATAATCTGACTTGTTTCGACGCCTTTTCGTTAGAAAATTTGATTAGATTAAGAATTTATTTCTTTACTTAGGAGTCATATAACGAAAATATATTTTATTATTATTGAAGTGAAGGATATTGTGTCACATAAAATAAATATTTTGATAGTTGATATTTAACAAAATCTGTAAATTAGAGCTCCCAAATCAGGTCCGCGTGAGTTTTTGCCTAAACATGCTTCGGGAAAAAAACTATTACTAAATTAAAAATAATATCTAAAAACCACGTTGTTATTATTGTAGATAACAATATGAACTAGTTTTATCAAGTAAATGTTCTTTATTGCGACTAAGGTAAGTTATACAATTTGAACGATTAAGAACCTTAATCTGCGCGTTTTTTGTAATAGGCCTGTTAAGTGATATAAAAAATAAAATCTAAGTCCTGCGTCGATCAACTAAGCAACAACTCAAAAATATCTCGTGAATTACTTACTTAATTCGTAAAAAGTTTAGTGGCAGCCCTGCGCCCGTTGCTCAGGCTTAATTGATAGATCCATTTCTGTAGCTAGCATCCTCTATCCGGGACCACAGGCAGGTAGGCTTAAGCGTTTGCTATTGTTTTTGCATTGAAGGATACATACGTACATATACATTCCATAGTATCGTAGATAGACGTTGAAATACTATCTATGAGATATACGAGTACTGTCCTTACTATACGTTACCTATTACAAAGTTTGATGAATTTGTCAAACGACTTGTAAAAAAATGTACTCAGTACCATAATAACGATGTCAATAGCATTGTTATGAGATTATTAAAAATCTAACCGGTTATTGAACCGGGAAATATAACAACGGTACAAAAATTTCTTGTTTAAAAAATCATATCGCTGTCGTTCAAAATTAAGAAATCGTCAAAATGCATTTATTTTTATAGTATTTAGGATTTTCACATATTATGTAGTTACCAAGCCGTTTTCCTAGTCTATTCGGTTTTTCTGTTTTTGTTTTTTTCTTTCAGTATAAGTAAAGTAATTTGTGTATAGATAGAACTCCCCAAAGAGAAATCTCATTAAAAAAACATCTAAGTATCAATCGTCAGATCGTGAACTGGCATAATCTTAAGAATTCATTTTGTCTTTGGCGGTGTTTTAGGATGAGAGACAAAGAATTTTGTGTTTTGTGCTTTTGCACCTGAAAAAACGTACACACACACACACACATTTAAATGAACTATTTAAGTAAGTATAGCATGCTTTATGAAAGTTATCAAGAAGGTTATAATTAAATTGATAATGCCTTAGATCAGGTTGGATGTTAGTTAATATTCGAAGACTCATAGAACTATGGCTTGAGCTCCTAATTAATCTAATGCGTACATTGTTCGTGGTAATGTGTTTAGTATCAATACAATGGTTTAATTAGAACTGCTCGGTTATGGTTCGGTTCATTAATATACGATCGTGTCAAAACATCCCGACTATCAACTGTCAACTTAAATGTCGGATGTCGCATGGCGGTGTCGCTGGTGTACAGGAGACAAGAAAAGTGCTACTGGTCTTTCGAGATAATTCATTTTAATTACGTTATATATTTAATACTTATATCTTATCTCTTTGATTTTTGATTTGAGATATGAAATTTTACTAAGAAGTTGTAATATGAAATATCTAAAGAAGTTTCGCAGATTCTCGCTATAGGAGGTTGAGGAGCGCCGGTATCGGTTGCCACGTGCAAGGTGTCTGCTTTAACAACCTCAGCTATGCAGATGATATGGTGCTTCTCAGCCCATCGATTGGAGGTTTGCGAAAACTTCTTGCAGTCTGTGAAGACTTTGCTTCCAGACACGGTATGGCATACAACACCAAGAAGACGGAGTTAATGGTTTTTCGTGCTGGTAAAGGGCCTACAAGGGTGCCTTCAATATATTTGAATGATTCGCCAGTTCAGGTTGTGAAACAATTTCGGTATTTGGGTCACATGCTTTCCGAAAACATGGATGACGGCCTGGATATGGAGAGAGAGCGCAGAGCACTGGCGGTGCGCTGCAACATGTTGGCACGTAGATTTGCCAAGTGCTCGAGGGACGTTAAAGTCACTCTCTTTAATGCATACTGTACATGCATGTATACTTGTCAGCTATGGCTGAAGTATTCGAGAAAGTCGTTTGGTATCCTTCGAGTACAGTACAATAATGCCTTTCGGGTTATGATGAAGTTGCCGACATGGTGCAGTGCTTCCGCCATGTTTGCTGAAGCTGGCGTTCCAGACTTTTTCGCCGTGCTCCGAACACGTATTGCTTCATTCTGGCGGAGGGTGTGTGCTCAGATAACGAATTGTTATGTGTCGTCAAATCCGATCTTTATCGAAATCGATTCCTAAATCATTGGCTACTAACACACCGAAGTGCCAATAGAAAATAGATGCGTTTCATTCCATTTTTATTAAAATACATTATAGTCACAACTATCTTATCTAACAAGTAGGTAATGTACATTATGTTCCTTGCAAGAGAAACTGATCTGAGAATCTTACAAGGACCTCATGTAGCTACTGGTGACTGTAGTTGGTTTATTTACCTTGTTGTTTAAAAAACTCTACTATCACAGCATAATTAATACATACCTACAAATATGACAATATGTATAATTAAAAAAAGCAGTAACTGTATTGTTGTAGGTATTGTTGCTGTACATATATTTTGGAAATTAAATGAAATAAAATACTTATTTAGGAGTACGTCTGTAATGGAAACGACAATATAACAACCATCTGTGCCATGACAAAAATGTAAAAAATATATTTTTATTTGATAAATTAATTGTGTTACCGATATAGAACGAGGGGAAAAATTGTCAGAAAAATAAATAAATAAAAATCATACGTGAATACTTCATGATAACTGCCAGCTCAGAACAGTAGAAAGAATTTGAAGGAACCAGTTTATTCCAAATCCAAATTTAAAGTTAAACAATACTTCTGAAATACTGTAAGCGCCTGTTGCATCATTTTCGGAAATATGGGATTGCAGATGCATGAGATACTTACAGCTCTAGTTTGCGCTTATAGATCCCGTATTACACTTTTCTCTACGCGTGCACCAAAAGTGCGTTGATCGGCTTACGCGGTATCATACGGACGATCGCCACGTGCCACGCCAGTGACGTCTGTACAATTATTGTACACCGTTGTGATTAATGTTCCAGCGATGGATTTGATGCGATTTGGGCCGGAATGTTTGGTCAGACGTTCGTCGGATGTAAGTCTGTGGCGTGACGTATCGGGAATCAATCGCTTGGAAAGTGTAGATCACATGAATTTTGATAGCTCGGTAACTCGGTAATATGGGTTGGGCTTTGGGAGTTTCGAATCATTTGGAATTCCAAATTCGAAAATCTCTTTGGATTTTTCAATAAATGAGTATTTGTCGAGTTGCGTCGCTGCCGTGTCAGGCCAATATCATGCAACTCGTGTGGTCGTTATTTGAGAAAATGGAGCGTAAAGATTTATTCATCATATGTCATAAAATTAACACGTATTTTGTTAACAAGTATTTCAAAAATATTAGTACGAATAAGTTTTAATTAACTGTGTTGATTTTTTTTGCATATCTTTATTAAGTAATATTATATTCAAGTTAAAGGATTTACGCGTAACCACTTTTCAAACAATTTTCTATACTAACGTGGTTACGCGACGTCTTGCAACATAACTTGCATGGATTTCGTTAGCCACTCATAATATTAAATAAATGTAACATCTCTTGTAACTATTATAGGATATGATTAGTTATGATTGAGTATGCGTATTTTAATTATATTAGCGTAATTATTTGGAAATATTAAAATTTTACCGTGGATAGTAGAAAAGTAAAACAGTAGGTGATTAATTATTATTATGTATTTCCATATCAAACAAAAGCAACATGATTTATGCTTACCTAAATTTTAAAAAAATATTATCACATTTTTTTAAAATCAATCAATAAAATAAAACAAACTTAGTTATTGAAGCTATTCAATAAAATAAAGTATTTTTTATATTGGAACTAAATAAACGAATAATCCCTGTAGTTCAACAACAATAACATTTATACATAAGTACTACAACTGGGATAGAGAATAAAGAAGTTTATAATAACAAATAAAAAACCAGTAGTCCCATATTTTGTTTGAAGATAATCTTTGTTATAAAAATCAACTAACTTACATTATATAAACTAAAACCAAAAAGCCTCCTGCCCTTAGGAAAATAATTTGCTAACTATAATCAACTTATACCTATTTTTATGTATACAACAATTAATAATCTTTAATACTGTCAAGATCTACATTGACTTGTAGGTTATTGAAAAAAACCCTACTTGGTTTTGGCATTGAGTGACATTTAAGTAGGTCTTGTTTATTTGATTTACCTAACCCCTTGGGTTGCCTCGCGTGCTAATCTATACTGATTTTATAATATTATAAAGCTGAAGAGTTTGTTTGTTTGTTTAGTTGAACGCGCTAATCTCAGGAACTTCTGATTCAAATTGAAAAAACCTTTTTGTGTTAGATAGTTCATTTATCGAGGAAGGCTTTAGGCTATATAGCTTTACGCTACGACTAATAGGAGCTGAGCATCAATTAAAATGTTGTAAAAACGGGAAAAAATTATTATGGTGAAACGTAGTTCGCGGGCACAGCTATTAACTCTTTAAAATCTCCTTCAAAATCATTTTTTGCGAAAATACTTACAGAACCTTTTCTAAATTCTACAACTTTTAAGGTATGAATATTTTTTTTTTTGAAAACGTGAAGAACGTGAAAGTGATTTTAGAAAATGAAGTCACACATATCTGTGAAACGCGCAAGCGACAAACGCTGAAACTTTCCGACAAACTCTGACAAACTCTAGAATGTCTAGAGTTTGTCGGCATACTCGAACAATCTATTTTTCACAGTTTTTTTTGTGACCCAGCTGGGATTAGCAACACGCTACATCGAATGACCAAACGGCTATAAAACATGGTTACGCACATCTCCTGCAACACTAAGATACAGGAGTTTGTAATTGCTCTAAGCATGCCACGTTGATCGCGTTTATATCGCGTTCATCTACAACATGTTAAATTGGAATAGTTTGGCATATTTGACGATGTATTTATGCAAGTTGCATGAATGAGGCAAGGCTTATATTTTTAAAACGGCTTGCCGTAATGAAAAGTTCTTTTGAACATAGGTAAATATGATTAAATAAATGTGAATGGCACTTGTTAGGCGTATCTCGTGCAAGTTAAGTTAAAGGACTTTCGCGTGACACGGCAGGTCGGTCGAAATGGGTTGTCGATCGAGTTGCGTTAGTGTCAAGCTGCGTTTTTGATGAGTTTCGAGGCGTGCGTTTCGTTTTGCGTACGTATGTCATTTGTAAGTTCTAGATTAGTTGTGTATTCCTGATAAATTGCGTATTTCGGAGGAATGCGTATTTAACCACTTTTGTATTGAAAGTGATGCGTTACGAAGAAACTTTTAGGTGATTACAATGTCAGTATTTTCACTTATTTTTTTTGATGCCTCTTAAATTATTTATTCTGAGTTGTAGCATTTTATAGGCTCTCTACAATCAATAATTTATTTATAGATGAATGAGTTATTAATATATTTTTATTATATTCGAAGCATTTTCTTAACCTACATAAGTTCTATTCTCGTCTTTTTCACGAATTTTCTCTCTGAGAAGTGTGGTTTCTATGATTATGAGAGTCTACTTACTAGATCGAAACTACGCTAACTATGCTTATAAACAAAACTTTCTCCATTTTATACTATTGAAATCAAAGTATTTGGATTAAAATGACTAAGAACCTTTTTTATTACACCTCAATGAATATAAATGAAGTGCTGTTAATATTGTTATAGTAAATTCTAATAGTTTTACCGAATGCATTTTTTGTTCGATCAATTAATAGGCATACGTACTTTAAAAGCATCCGACAAAATACACTACATCATTACATTTCGAGACAAAAAACGCAATCGTTTCAACGAGTCGGCGTCATTTTGTTTCACTCGTCGTAATGGATGTCGTTCGAAATTTCCGAATGTGTTAGTAAAACTACCTAGACGCTTTTTATTCCGACGTTAGAGCAAGTCATCTTGCGCCCCAATACCGATGCTCACTTTATGGTATGCTCTTTCTACGCAAGTGTATCGGAAGTAACGTCGTGAAATCTACTATAATAAAAACATTTTACGTACATACTAATAAATAAAATGACAATAGACCAATTTAATAATAAGCATATATTTAAGTAAATGCTTTTAGAGTAATCTCTCATTTGATTACTATCTTGAGGAGATTTAAAAGGAAATCCGTGTAGTTATAAATATTGAGTATTGTTCATTGTTTTCAATAGAACTAAAGATGCAAGCAATAGCTCAATTGGATGTCAAAAAGTGGTTCTACATCCGCTAGCTAATATTTGTTTTAAGCGATCCTACGAGTATATTACAAATTAAACTAAAGCTTCATCTAATATATAAATATCTCGTGTCACAGTGTTTGTTATTGAACTCCTCGGAAACAGCGTGACTGATTTTCATTACATTCTTTGTGTATGTTTGATAGGTCTGAGAATTGGTCTTAGGGTATTTTTTATACCCTTAGGTGATAAGGGTGGTCCTCTCCAGAATTTTTTTACTGTTGAGCTATATTAAAGCGAAACGTAGTTCGCGTACACAGCTAGTATTATCTATACTAATACTAATATTATAAAGAGGAAAGATTAGATTGTTTGTTTATTTGTTTGTATTGAATAGGCTTCGAAACTACTGAACCGATTTTGATAGAAGTTGGTATAGGGATAGTTGGTATAGGGACAGGGGAAGGACATAGGGTAATTTTCCTACGGAAAAAAAACCCACGGGAAAACAAAAATAACGCGGGCGGGAAAGCTAGTGTATAATAAAATGGATATTTTTTAAATTTATAATCACTTCACACACTAAAACGTCAACTATAATTTATTAAAATTTGATTTATATTATTTGCTTGAAATGCCGACCTTCCCGAAAAGAGTGAGTCAGAAACTCGTGATTTTCTCTTTTCAAATCTATATAAATAAAAATGAATCGCCAAAATGTAGTATGCGCATAACTTGAAAACGACTGTAGCGAATTGGTAGGGCAAGGTCTATATAAAAGCTTTAAAAGCTATATGCTTTAAAAGGAACATCCAATGACCCCGCTTTCATAAATTATGTCAGAAATTACTCTAAAACATTCAAGAAAGTGTGCATGTGCGCAAAAGCTATGTACATAAGTAACAAAATCAGTACATCAAAAAATAAAATAAAAACCACCTGGAATATCATTAACCAGGAAACAGGTAAACCCAAAAGTACTGTGAATTCTTTCTCTTTAGAAATCAATAACCAAACTATTAAATCAGACAATGCGGTTGCTAAAGCATTTGAAGACTTCTTCTCTCATATACCCATAGAAACTACAAGTAGTCTCAACTCATGTCCCAATGAGGCTGTAGCTCTTTTGGGACGGAGTGTGAAGAGGTGCAACAAGGTGTTCAACTTTTATCACATTGATGCTAACACTGTTTTGAGAACATTTCGTATGATCAATACCAAAAAAACTGAAGATCTTTGGGGTATTTCGATCCATATAATTAAATCTGTAATTAAAGAACTTGCACCGCAACTTGCGTTGATATTCAATAAATGTGTCGATGAAGGTGTCTTCCCCGACCTCATGAAAAATAGCAAGTTGATACCTCTATTTAAGTCTGGGAATAAAAATGACCCTTCAAATTATCGACCAATTTCGATTCTACCAGCTCTTAGTAAAATATTTGAAAAAATTATATCTAATCAGTTAACTGATCATTTCTCAAGTAACAACATTTTACATATGAACCAATTTGGTTTTACCAAAGGTCGTTGCACTACTGATGCCGGTGTTGCACTTCTGAAACATATTTTTGGTGCTTGGGAGTGTAAACAAGATGAAATTGGTATATTTTGTGACCTATCAAAAGCCTTTGATTGCGTTGGTCACCAAACTCTTTTAAATAAACTCAAACATTATGGTGTCTCCGAAGAAGCTATGAGACTTATTGAGTCTTATTTATCCAATAGGGTTCAGAAAGTTGTTATTAACAAAACTGAGTCTGTTGGTGCACCTATAGTTATGGGCGTGCCACAAGGATCGATATTGGGACCCTTGCTTTTCTTAATTTATATTAATGACCTCCCACACTTCACTAAGAATCTGTGCGATACAGTACTATTTGCAGATGATACTTCTTTAATATTTAAGGTTGACAGAGGAAATGGAAATACTGACGTTGTAAATAGTACTCTCTCTAAAGTATTGCATTGGTTCACTATAAATAATTTATCTTTAAATTCACGTAAAACTAAATGTATTAAATTCTCATTGCCAAATGTAAGAAAAGTGAATACCATAGTGGAAATGAATAATGAAATTGTTGAATTCATCGACTTTACTAAATTTTTGGGTATATACTAGATTCTAGATTGCAGTGGGATCCACATATTGAGTCCTTGGCTAACAGACTTAGTTCTGCAGCATATGCAGTTAAAAAAATAAGACAACTTACTGATGTTGAAACGGCAAGATTGATTTACTTTAGTTATTTTCATAGTGTCATGTCATATGGAATACTACTGTGGGGATCTGCTGCTAGTATTGAAAGTATTTTTGTACTTCAAAAAAGAGCGGTTCGCGCTATTTATAATTTACGAGCAAGAGATTCTTTAAGGGACTTATTTAGAGAAATTAATATATTGACCTTAGCAGGACAGTACATTTATGAAAATTTGATTTATGTCTATAAAAATTATAATACATTTGAAACCAATTTCCAAATTCACCATCTAAACACAAGATTCAAAAATAAACTTGCCGTTCCAACATTCAGGCTTCAAAAAACTAGAGGCTCGTTTATGGGGAAATGTATAACCTTTTATAATAAGCTTCCACAAAATGTTACCGACTTGCCTTTTCATAAGTTTAAAGCGCATGTAAAAAAGACTCTTATGAGTAAAGGATATTATAAAGTCAACGATTATTTGAATGATGCCAATGCCTGGTGTAAATTTTTCAGATAATGAATCGTGTTGTTATGTATAACTATTTGTTTAAACAAATATTATTTTTGGTAATAAGTAGTAAGAAGAGAATAAATAATCTTGTAATGGAAGTTGAGCTCAAACTTCTGTGAGGTCAGCTTCCAATTGACGACTCTGTAACAATACAGGGAGAAAAAAATAGCCCTTGCTGGTTTTCTTGCTGGTTCTTTCCAGTACAAGGTCTCCCGCCGTAGACTTGTGAACCAATGGCGTAGCTGCTTTGACTTTCAAAAGAGATTGTAACAATCCAATTTGAATAAAAGATATTGTATTGAATTGAAAGAAAATGTTCGAAAAAATATACAAAAAAGTAAAATTATGATTTTAAAAAGTGACGAAATGGACAGATTGCCATTCAGATTATTCGAAATCTATGTTTTCTAACATTGTTGTATTGCCAAAAGGTTTTGAGTATACCCGAGCTAGACCGGAGCGGGCAGCTAGTAAGTTATAAAGGTACATACGAGTATTACAAGTCTTAAGGCGCATAGTAGGGTCAATCATAAAAAAATCACTGCAGAAAAAACCGGTTCTCTTCATAAATATTGAATAAAAAAATCATCAAAAAAGATATGTTATTATTCAACACATTCTTTAGAGGATGGTCTTTTTAATTTTTTGATAAATTAATTAAAACTTGGTTAAAATGTGACCCAAACATGCCTCGATTTTAAAACTTTAAACCTAATCGCGTCGTAAATATTAGGTTAAATCATATAGGTACTTTCGATTTCAATAAATAAAGTGAACAATATTCTAGCGGATGGTCTTTTTAGATTTTTCTTATTCGAGTTTATTAATTGTTAATTGAAATAATTAATCTTACGCGTAAAGGTTTGCTTAAATATTCCCCTTACTCTCACTCACTCCTATATAATCAGTGCGGAACGATCGACGCAAAGTCATTGGGACCACTATTGCGCCTTAATGTAGAGGAAAAATCCTTTCGATTCGACGCTTTCATCAGGTAGGTAGTAGATGGTAGTAGGTAAATAGTAAGAAGTACGTACCCAATGCGCATTACGATAAAAGACGTATAGTACTCACTACTCAGCTCATTCTTCAACAAATCAAATACTTAAATCGTTGAAATACTCGTATGTATAACGTTTCCTGCTTATTGAAATGGCGTCAAAATGATTTTTATTAGGCGGCGGCCACACGCAAATTACATTAACACATTTAAAAAACGTCACAAGACAACTCAACGAATTAACAGCTACGTCACATTCAAATACTGAAACGTTATGAAAAATTCAATGTAGGTAGTATTTATTACGTAGATACATAAAATGCGTTTGAATAGCCACATCAATTTGATCGTCAGTGTTAAAACGTGAAATACTTGGATTAGATTTTATTTATTTGTGTATTTAACAGTTACCTATAGCATGTACAATTATACCAACATAAACCAAATAAAGGATCGTCGGTGGCGCTATGGCCTCGGTACTGGACTGTGCTCCGAGTAGAATCGGGAGGCCCGCGATCGATCCTGCCATGTACCAATGTGTTTTTCGTTTCACGAACTTCATATGTACATTTATCTGACGCTCCTACGGTGAAGGAAAACATCGTGAGGAAACCTGCATACACCTGCGAAGTAATTCAAAAGGTGTATATAAAGTCAACCAATCCGCACTGGGCCAGCGTGGTTTGACTAAGGCCTAATCGCCCTAACTGGTTAGGGTAGGCTCGTGCCCTTCGGTGGGGACGAATATGATATATAAGATAAAAATGTACTCACAAAATGTAGGTACTGCTGAATTTTATGAATTTTTACGTAAACTACCGAAGAGCTATAAAAAAGAGTATGAAAGACAGCTCAACAACTGAGGGACTGGCTATCTTACCTCCAAGTCTCGAATAATGTTATTAACATTTTTAGGGTTCCGTAGCCAAATGGCAAAAAACGGAACCCTTATAGATTCGTCATGTCTGTCTGTCTATCTGTTTGTCCGTCCGTATGTCACAGCCACTTTTCTCCGAAACTATAAGAACTACACTGTTGAAACTTGGTAAGTAGATGTATTCTGTGAACCGCATTAAGATTTTCACACAAAAATAGAAAAAAAAGCAATAAATTTTGGGGGTTAGAAACATAGAACTGAAACTCATTTTTTTTCATCAAACCCATACGTGTGGGGTATCTATGGATAGGCCTTCAAAAATCATATTGAGGTTTCTAATATAATTTTTTTCTAAACTGAATAGTTTGCACGAGAGACACGTCCAAAGTGGTAAAATGTGTGTGTCCCCCTCCCCTGTAACTTCTAAAATAAGAGAATGATAAAACTAAAAAAAATATATGATGTACATTACCATGCAAACATCCACCGAAAATTGGTTTGAACGAGATGTAGTAAGTAGTTTTTTAAATCGTCATAAATCCTACGGAACCCTTCATGGGCGAGTCCGACTCGCGCTTGGCCGGTTTTTATTATTTCGACTAACTTTGGTAAAACGGTGACAGCTAGCCAGCCGGGCTCAGAAACTCTACGCACCAACCAAACCGAGCTGAAAAACTTCCACCTACCATTTATCGAACCAGGTATCTCCAGATCAATGCTACTTAACCATAGACCACGGAGGCGGTTTGATGCAGCAACGAGCTGTTGTTGTTAGTAGGTACTTGGTAGGTAGGTCGTTGCTGGTAAACGCGGGGTGCGTTGGATTCAGACCCTCACAAAATGATTGTCTATAAAAATATACTTCATGCCAAAAATTATACTACGTTTCGTTTTTTTTTTGGAGAGATCCAATCAGTGGGGTAACCCACCGCCCCCCCCGCCCGATCGAGTGCCCACTAATCGAAAATAATGATTGCTTGATATGTACAGTACACATACACATAAAGTACTTCCGTCTTACTCTGTCAGAACAACCGAGATGAGATAGTAAAACACTATCCCCGGCCGGTGCTTGTTCGATGGGCCATACAGAACTGACTACATAGTATACATACAGGAACTGACTCATATTGTAGGGTAGATACTTTGATTAATTGGTAACTAATAAAAAGGAGAATGATCGAACCAAGAAAAGTTGTCAATCGAGCTGAGGGTAAAATTATGGTACGTTCGCGTAGTATCCTGGCATTACGATACTATGTACTACACATCATGAAATAATGGTACAAATAGTATAATTATACTACGATATCCAACGCTGCTTGCGTCTCGCCCGCACCTACGCGCGTGGGTGCGTCTTTCACCGCTTCTAGGCGCCTGATCTGCATGAACGCGCGTGGATGCGTTTTCTGTGTGTTGGACTGTGCGTGTTTTCTATACAAACGGAGATACTTACAAGCAACGTAAGAACCTGCGTGGTACGTGGCAGTGTGTGAATCACCTAACATGTGGTTTAAGATTACAAATACACAGAACACAGCAAGACTTGTCATTGTAAAACGCCGGACATTTAGTTCTCAAGGTCAGATGTAAGCGGGGAGGGGGAGGGGAGGAACGGCACCATCCGCATAGCAGACGAATCGCAGTTATGGGTCTACCGCGTTGGTAGAGCGGCACCATCCGCATAGCAAGAGAATCGTAGTCATGCGTCTACCGCGTTGGGGGAGCGACACCATCCGCATAACATGCGAATCGTAGTTATGTGTCTACTGCGTTGGGAGAGCGTTACCATCCGTATAGCAGACGAATCGTAGTTATGGGTCTACCGCGTTGGGAGAGCGGCACCATCCGCATAGCAGACGAATCGTAGTTATGCTTCTACCGCATTAAGGGAGCGGCACCATCCGCATAGCATGCGAATCGTAGATATGAGTCTACCGCGTTGGGGGAGCGGCACCATCCGCATAGCAGACGAAGCGCGGTTATGCGTCTACCCCGTTGGTTCGTTGATCAAAAAACCCCCCAAAAGCCGGACATGCCTGACATGCAAATATTTGGTCGGATACGACTGAAAAGAACTGAATATCCGCCTAAATCCGGATAGTCTAACTAAGGTGGCCACACCCTAGTTAGACAGCGTACCTGGTGAACATGTTTGCTGTGGTGTGAGTGTGGCACGCCGTGGCTAGCGTCCCCCCTCGCCCCGACCGTTTTCATCATTAGCAAGCTTCACGCACCCCGCTCCACCGCGCTGCCCTATCTGAAATAACATAATTAGCATAAACCAGATGCCAAACGATGATCTCCTAGAAAGCCTTAAAATTTGGCACTGACTTTAATATAGAAATGTAATTTGTATGTATTCCTATATTATTTTTAACTTTTAAGTGTTTTTGAAAGCGGTTTTATTTTTTGTAAAAGTTAATACCCCTAGGTGATAAGGGTGACTCTCAACAGATTTTTTTGGTATTTTTTATAATTTGGCATCAAAAAATACTTATAACCCTAAATTTCCACCTTTCGCTACCAACCACTATTTTTTAACCGACTTCAAAAAAGGAGGAGGTTATCAATTCGGTTGTATTTTTTTTATGTTTGTTACCTCATAACTCTTTCATTTTTAAACCGATTTCCAAAATTCTTTTTGTATTTGATAGAGTATACTGCAAGGGTGGTCCCATGGTCACCAAAGTCAGGATCGGATGATGGGATCCCATAGAAAATCCAGGAAAACACTAATTTAATACCAGCTCACCGAAGGGGTTCTTTCACTAAAAAGATTTAATTTACTAAAAAGTTATAAATAATTTTTTTTTTACAAAAAATAGAACCGACTTCAAAAACACTGAAAACTTAAAAATAATCTTCTTCTATATTGAAGTCGGTGACAAATTTTAACACTTTCTAGATCATCATCGTTTGGCGCCGACTTCAATATAGAAGAAGATTATTTTTAAGTTTTCAGTGTTTTTGAAGTCGGTTCTATTTTTTGTAAAAAAAAATTTAAATTACGATATTAGTATTTTCACTGACGAAACGAAGCGGTTCGCGAGCAAAGCTAGTACCTAATTAATAAAAATGTGCTGAAAATAATAAGTTTACTGGTACAATGTTTAACTCGTTTGTCCCGTCAGCTTATTTGCTACACAATGTTGGCAGCACTGCGTTTGATCCAATCAAACTTCATTAGAGTGCGAAAGCTTTGTTTGCGCCCCGTTCCCTGCGGCTTCCATGCATTATTCCGTAATTTAATTTTTAACCGACTGCAAAATAGGAGGAGGTTATCAATTCGGTTGTATTTTTTTTATGTTTGTTACCTCATAACTCCGTCATTTTTAAACCGATTTCCAAAATTATTTTTGTATTTGATAGAGTATACTGCAAGGGTGGTCCCATGGTCACCAAAGTCAGGATCTGATGATGGGATCCCATAGAAAATCGAGGAAAACACAAATTTTTAGGGTTTCTTTCACTAGAAAGATTTCATTCACTAAAAAGTTAAAAATAAAATATTTTTACAAAAATAAAAACCGACTTCAAAAACACTAAAAACTTAAAAATAATATAAGAATAGGTACAGACAACACCACACTTCTATATTGAAGTCGGTGCCAAATTTTAACACTTTCTAGGAGATCATCGTTTGGCGTCGACTTCAATATAGAAGTGTGATGTTGTCTGTACCTCTATTCTTATATTATTTTTAAGTTTTCAGTGTTTATGAGGTCGGTTTTTATTTTTTGTAAAATTTTTTATATTGGAACACTTTAGATTAAAAATTATGTAATGAAATTGATCTACTTGTATTAATTATAGTCAAGATTCAATAACAATTACTTTATTTAATAACAATTAATTATAATTTTTGAAAATCATCACACGGGCAACAGCTAGTACGGAATAGGTACATTAGGTATTAGTACCGATCAAACTGAACGTTTCACACCTCTAATACGATGTGTCAAAATCACTAAGCTATCTTGGACAGAGTATAATTTTGTTTGTAACGATTTATCCCCGATTGTTCCTCGTTTTGCAATTTCTCTCTCTTTTTTTAGCCACTTTTGAGCTTTAAACGAGACGGCTATTAAATTGATAGGTTAATGTTCATCACGCAGATCCAATGCGTGCTCCGTTGAATAGCAGAGTAGTTGCGGGCATAAGTAAAATTTACTTGGACTCCATCATATGGATGGATCCATTCTATATTTTTTGAAACCGTTGGTTTCTTATTGCCTATTTCAGATTATTCCACTTTAGATCGATATTATCATGATTCTACAATTGCGTATATTGCACTACTCACTTAGTGGTAGCTTATTTTCGGAGAAGTCAAGGTCAGGTTTCGGAAAGGCCTACAACTAGGTATACATATAAGCACAAAAAAATTGAGGAAAACCGTTTACTTATGTAATTGAATAGTTTTATTTTAAAGTATATCTTGGAAAAATAATCATAGTTAGAAATCTACCTCGTCAGAATAATGGTTTGGACAAACGATGAATGAGTAGTTGCTAGCAGAGAACAGTATATTATGATGTGAAATAAACTCACGACATCAATGATATTTTATAGTTTATAATTTAATGATTATAGCAACTAATCCCATCAGTTTATTAAAACCACATAATCATGAAAAGGTAATATTTGAAGAGTTACTTATGTGTAATTCTTCAAATGACTTTTATAATGCATTTATATGGCTCAAGTGAATGTTCACACAGCATTATTGTCATACAAACTTGTGTAATTATATAAATATAACAAATATCGAGTCTCAATCAGCGTTCTTAGTCATTTTTTGCCTCAAGTTTTACAAACAAATTACGGTTTTCGAAGCACCAGTAATTTTAGTCCAGTACGTACTAAGGACCCGTATTAAAGTCATTACGTCCACTTTCGTCGGTGATTGGACACATTTTGGAGTATAATCTTTTATGTTGTTATTGGTAAAAGCCTTGTAAACGGTATTAGTGCTTCTTGTGGCTCTTTTTTGACGTAAGACTTCGATGGCGATAAAACTAGTCTTTTGGAAAGTGTTTCGGGAGAGAATTTAATTTTAATCTTTTTAGAATTCGAATTTACTGGGGTCATATTAGTCTCTTTATCTAACTTGACAGAGCTTAATAGCTCTGACAGGTTTATTGTTACACACTGTTTATTTACAGTGTAGGGTTTACACACTGTAAAGAAAGTTTTTAGTTTGTATATAAATAAAAATACACGCTCCTTAAAGGGTTCATAGGTTTTTGTTACACACTGTGTATTAGCCAGGGCAGTAAATATTTTTTTCCTATTCACTTGGAATTTAATAGCAGGGAAGAAGTGTCAACAATTGGGATGATGACCGAATTCTAATTTTCACGTCTCCTCATAAAATATTAAAATGCAATTATGTGAAATTAGAATTAAAATCGGCTTAGAAATACGTGAGATACAAGCATTTTAAACTGTTAATTTGGAAGCGATTAGACAGAGAGATCCAAAATCAACCGTGACGTCATTGTTTAGTACGGCCATATAAACTCCATGTAAATTGCCGTTTTGCTAAAAGGAGACGGATAATTTTTTTTAATACCTTCTTGGTTGTTGGTTGATCTTGGTTGTTTTTCTAGTCATTCGAAAACCGATATTTTCTTTCTATTTATTATATGAATGAGCTTCTATTAAAGCAATAATATTTTTTCATTCATCTAGCCTATTTCCACCTCAGCACACATAGCGCCTAACCATGTAAAAAATAGTTTCATCCAATTGGACTTTCGTCAGATCGTCGGTCCACCTTCTGGGGTCTCAGTCTTGTAAGCCATGTGTCCTACCCACCGCCACTTTAGGTTCGCAATTCTTTGGGCTGTATCGGTGACTTTATTTATTCTACGGATCTCATCATTTCTGATGCGATCATGTAGAGAATCCCCGAGCATTTTCTTCAGTACCTATGCGTCAATGAAATCAAATACAACGTGAGCATTGACAATAATAAAAACACTACAAAATGCCATCTGTGTGTTTAAAAAGTGTGCCAATTATGATTAAAAAGTTTATACGAGTAAGTTATAAGGGATCCCATAATATTAGGTCTTTACCTATGAAATTGCCGTTTTTCATAAAATAAATGAAGCGTATTTTTTTTCTATATTTTTTATTTCTATTAATCAAAGTAATCACCCATGCAATCAATACATCTTTGCCAACGCAATGGTAGCTTATTGATGCCCTTTTTGAAGAAATCAGCTGGACGGGAGGCAACAAATTCTTCAAAGGCATTTTGTACTGCCTCTCGGGTATTGAATTTTTTTCCCGCCAAGAAGTTATCTAAATTTTGGAAAAAGTAGAAGTCTGTAGGCATAAGGTCTGGTGAGTATGGCGGATGCCGGAGAACTTCCAACCCCAGCTCTTGTAGCCTGGAGTCCGTCTGCTGTGCAGTATGTTGACCAAAGCTGGTTGGAGACGTGCGAGCTTCTCCATCATTGTGTTCAGTTCTTCACAGTACACATCTGCAGTAACGTTCGTCCCGTTTGGTAAGAAGCTGAGATGAATTACACCCGCGTTAGACCACCAAACAGTGACCATCACTTTTCTAGGGGTAAGTTTTCGTTTAGGGCATTGTTTGGGTGCTGAACCAGGGTCCAACCAACTTGCTGAGCGCTTACGATTGTCGAACAGGATCCATTTCTCGTCACAAGTAACAATGCGGTTCAGAATTCCTTCATTTGTATGCCTGTTGAGCAGTGCAAGGCACGTCTCGACGCCGTACTTCGCGCTGGTGATCATTGAGTTCGTGGGGTACCCATTTGTCAAGCTTTTTTACCTTGCCAATTTGACGCAAATGGACCAATATTGTTTTGATGCTAACGACGAAAGCTGCTGCTAATTCAGCCGTAGATTGAGTTTCATCAGCTTCCACATTAGCCTTTAATTCGTCATTGTCGACCAAAGTTTTCGAAGGACCACGGGGTTCATTTTTCAGGTCAAAATTTCCAGAACGGAAGCGGGCAAACCAATAACGGATGGTGCGTTCGTTTGTAGTGTTCGCTCCATAAACGTAGTTGATGTTGCGTGCCGCTTGTGCCGCTTTGCTGCCACGACGGTACTCATACTCCATAATTACTCGAATTTTTAACTTATCCATGTTGACGAAAAATGTTCGAATGCGTTGAAAACAAAACACTAACAATTAAACAAATGACAATTTTCGAAAAAAGAATTCCATGTTTTTAAAATAAAATTAATTTGAAATTGGAATTATCACCCAAAAAAAAATATTATGATTTGAAATGGCCAGTACGGCAGAACGGCAATTTCATAGGTAAAGACCTATTATGTATGTACAGCTAAAGGTTGATTCTCATGGATTAAAAACACTTAATAATAAAGTAATTATAATTTACATACACATAAATAATGGGCATCGAAAAACATGGGAAACAATCGTCCAATTTATCAAAAACAATTGAAAAAATTTTTTTTTACAAAAAATAAAAACCGACTTCAAAAACACTGAAAACTTAAAAATAATATAAGAATAGGCACAGACAACATCACACTTCTATATTGAAGTCGGTGATAAATTTTAACACTTTCTAGGAGATCATCGTTTGGTTTGGTTTCAGTGTTTTTGAAGTCGGTTTTTATTTTTTGTAAAAAAAAAATATTTTTAACTTTTTAGTCAATGAAATCATTTCAGTGAAAGAAACCCTAATTTAATACCTTAGGTATTAAATTAGTGTTTTCCTCGATTTTCTATGGGATCCCATCATCAGATCCTGACTTTGGTGACCATGGGACCACCCTTGCAGTATACTCTATCAAGTACAAATATAATTTTGGAAATCGGTTTAAAAATGACGGAGTTATGAGCTAACAAACATTTTAAAAAAATACAACCGAATTATTAACCTCCTCCTTTTTTGAAGTCCGTTAAAAAAAATTAGTTTGCCCCTAAAAATCATTTAAAATCACAAGAGCTTTATATATTATAGATACTGCCTTAGATATGTCGGTCATCTTCGGAGACACGAAGTTAGCCGATGGCCGCTATTTATCTTGAAGTACTACAATATGCTAAAATGACTTCTTATCATTGGCCAGCTCAACATCACTTAAATATTGGAATCTGTATGGTGAGGCATCAGAGCAAACTTAGCACCTCACCTTTCAAATATTTCTCGAGCCATATTAGGCAGGCAGCAACTCGAGCATGACCAGAATATGTTACGTTAGCTTGTTAAATATCAATCCTTTTCACTATTCATTTAAGAGTTGAATTTGTTTCGACGCACAGAAGACTCCACCCATGCCTTTTTGGTGCTAGTGTCCAATGATTGGTTAGATTAGAGTAAATGTTAATGAGAAAATTGAAATAGCTACATATTTAGTTAGGCTTCGATAATTAACAATCTTTTTTAGGCAACTGGGTGTATGTACATAATTACTACTTGTCAAATTAACTTTTCACAAAGTGACCGTTATACAATATGCATTTTCCAATTTGCTATTGTAATTGCTGTATATCTGCACGTGAAAAGAATGAATTTCCTTTTAAGAGGACTGTGAAGTGCCAATTTATGGCTCGAGTATGCACTTTCAAAAATGCAGTTTGTTGCACACCGCTTAGAGTTGAAAGTCCGAGGCAAGTGCCTACATTTCTTATGGAAATTAGACACGTAAATCTCATTAGATTCAGTATACCTTAATCTATGTTTGTACGTTTTGCTTTTTTTTGTAATTTAGTATAATTTAGTCAAAAAAGATAAAAATGCTCGAGGTAGTTTTTAAGTCTAAAATATGGATATTAAGATGCTTATGATTTTTATTCTGAGCAATATTACTTCAAAATCAAAACGTACAAACCTTGATCTTCATTGTATCTACAATATTTCCAAAAATTATGAAAATTGGACTATGTAAAGACGGAGAAATGTATTATCGCTTTTTGTATGAAAATTTATAGCTTAACAATCCTCTTAATCGAAATAAGAGGAGACCATTTCCTATGGGAACTACGTCGCAACAAAAGAACTAGCGAAGGTGCATTATGAGAAACCAGTAGATACAGGATCGACGCGCAAATCGAATAAAACAAACCGATATTCTATTATGGTTGTGCTTTGTCCCTTTCCTTTCGACGAGGTAGATAAGGATGGCGCTTGAAATGTCGTAGGTCATTAGGTCCACGCCGTATAAGGGGCCCAATATGCCAATATGGTAGCGGCCGTGAGTGTTTTGCCGTACGCTCGGCTAAGAACAATAGGTCATTGCATCCAGCTTTAGTTGTATAGATGACCAGATGACTGTGATAATGAGGCTTAATTGTTTTAGGCGTTGGAAATTTAATGATTGCTCCGCTTATTGAATTGTTGGAGGCGTTGACAGCTTATATGTTAGGTACTGAATTGTACTTCGTCGCTTATATAACATATTTACAATATTTTGTTAAGTTTAACGTCATGTCATTTAATATGCAAGTTTCATTTGAGACATTTAAGAGAGATCTTATGCACTTTATGGGATTAACACCATTTTTAAAACTAATAAATTAAAAAATTAATTTAACGAATATCGAAAAAGAAAAACCAAAAAGTACTTTTTATACAAAAAAATAAAACGTCAGCACAAGTTTTTGTTAAAATACTTATGTATTACTCATGGAATTACAATGCCTTACATATATTATGATATCGAAAGAAATTCATTTAAAAACCAAGCTTTATGTAATACGGGTTGTATGGCTAGTTACAAATTATTATTTCCTTTATATTAATATGTTTAAATTATATTAATATATTTAAATATGTGTAAGTAATATGTATATTGCAGTGCCCTAACAGGGTTACGTGTTAAGCGAAAATATACACTGAATGTAAGACCTTTGTTACCACTTGAAAGCAAGGATATGATTTAATTTTGCACTTTGTTAAGCTTTTCCTTGAATTTTCATCTTGCAAAAATGTGATAAAGTATTTTGTCCTGAAAAGATTACACAAAGAATGACATTTGAATTTGTACCCATATCCAATAACGACTATACAAAATACGCATCATGCACCTCATTAATGTTGCACAGTAAAAATATGAAATTCTGTCAGTATACGTGTTCCTTAAAACTGTAGGGTCTTTTAAAAAAGGCGTCAAACCTTTGCAGGTCGGCAAGGTGAGGGTAGCGCGTCGGTGGCGCTGTGGACTCGGCACTTGCCTTCCAATCGGGAGGTCCGGGTTCGAGACCACCATGTAAAAGTGTTTTTCGTTTTCGAATTTCATATGTACATTTGTCTGACGCTCCTACGGTGAAGGGAAACATCATGAGGCAACCTGCATATATCTGCGAAGAAATTCAATGATATATGTGAAGTCGACCAATCCGCACTCGGCCAGCGTGGTTGACTAAGGCCTAATCACCCTAATATAGGGTAGGCTCGAGCCCCTCGGTGGGGACGCATATGAGCTGTAATGAAGGTGAGGGTGGCCAATGCAGCGTGTATTTATCTGCGCATTTGGACTCCACCTCCACTCATCATTACGTAGGATTAGCTATGCCTACTTTAAAAAGGCCTCCCCGTCTGAAGATTACCTCTATGACCAGGATAATCTCCCATAGGCGTTAAGACCTGGCCCGTAGCTGGCCGGGCAATCCCGGCGGGATCCTAAGAAATTGGGAAATTGGGATTCTTAATCCTTGGATCGCCTCGACCAAGGACAAAATGGATGTCGAGGTAGTTAAGTGGGTATATTCTGCACAGTGCGGGGAGAGTCCTACACACGCCTGTAGACTAGCCATCTGTAGGTGCGATGCGCAGTAGAATTCTGCCTCGTTAAAAAGCATGCTATAGAAAAAATATGGTACAGTCTACAATCTGAAATATTTGATCATCTACAAAAACTGTTCGAAGGAAATAATATTTAGAATTTTATTATTCAAGAGACAGTAAGTTATTAGGTACATGCAATGAATTGTTTTATGAAGTACGTGAAAAATTTTATCAGCTTCGGTAAATCGACATCGACATCTCTCATCGTCAAGTTGACTGAACCCCATCATCGCTTAAATGGTCTACGAATATTGCCGCGGTACTGTTACAAAATTAATAACCGTGTAAGGAAACAGAGGTTTGTCATACAAACTTCATACAGAGCTCGATTCAAATTATGATAAGGAGGCCGAAATTAGTTCTGGTAGGCCGTAATGTCCAACGATTAGGTTATGTAGGTTACGTGGAGCTAGGAAGGTGTTTAACTATGATCGGATGAGGCATTCATCAGCGTTCAACGTTCCTCGTGCTTGAGACAAAAAGGTACTATCATAATGCTTTCATAACGAGATACCATTAACCTACTAGATGAGAGTTTGCTGCTTTTAGGTATAAGCCTTTTTTACGTATTCATCATTGGGTTTGAGTGAGGAGCTTGGTGGCGCATTGGCGCGTGCGCTTAGCAAACGATTGCTAAGGTTAAGCAACGTTCGCTGTGGTCAGTCTTAGGATGGGTGACCAAAATAGTAAACCTCTCAAGCTCCTCCATGCTTCGGAAGGCACGTTTAACAGTGGGTCCTGCGCCTGATCTCGCCCCGGTCGTGTCGGTTAACCGTCCCATCGGACTAGGCGAGTGAAGGAACAGAGAGTGCACTTGCGTTTGCGCAGTCACTTGTTCACTATAATATCTCCTGCGCAGATGGCTAGTCTCTGTGGAAATTGGCCGCCGTGACCGAATATCGGTTAGGAGGACATTATTATAAGTTAAAAGTTTGATTCGTTACCTGATTGTTAAAGAAATAAAAAATTAAAGCTACTTCTATGAACCTTTGTTTTATTTGTAATTGTAATGCAGAAACCTAGGTATGTCATTTAGTGCAGTGGTTTATGCGCTCGCCTAATTATTGCTGAAATGTAGCAACGTTGCTTGTGTGTAGACTTATGGTGGGTCACCAAAAACGTGAAAAATGATACGCAGAAAATAAAAAAGGTACTTAATGATTCGTTGTTTTGTTTGTAATTGCAAAAAGTTAGGCATATAATTTATGGATCGGTGGTGCAGTGGCCTACGATACACTCGGCAAACGATTGTTAAAGTTCGGCAACGCTAGTGGTGGTCAGGCATATGATGGGTGACCATGACTAAAAACGTGAAACATTGACCACCTCCGGCCTTTGGAAACTGAATTGTCCATTTTTGGCTTCACATGAACATGATGCTACAAAGAAAATAATTTGCAAAATGATTATCACAATATATTGGCCAAGTTATTTATTCGATATAATTTTATCAGTATTTAACTTGATTTGCATAGGTAATTTAAAATATACATGATCAAATCATAGACATGATGATGATACTATGATATACATGAAAATTGTGGGTTGAATGATATTACGTGTAAACACATTTTAATAATTAGTTTTCGATAAAGAATTGATTATTTATTGGTTATTATGAAACACCGTGTATATTTGTCTACATTGTTAATGAATGTTCACGATTAGCCAGTGTTATAAAAAATGGACAATCTCCTTAATGAATATGCACGGATTCACTTGCCTTGTTTTTTGGATAATGTTTGCCACTGTTTTCTTGTGCTCATGGCTGATTTTGGGGATCATCCTTACCGGACCCTTATGGATATTCTCTAGTGCGTAAACCACGTACAGACTTTCACCAGTCGTAATTACGTAATATACAACTAAGTTAGCAAACAAGCAAATTTCCCACCTGACGGCACAGTCAACTATAATACATGTGGCTCTTGTGAGATTCGTAGCAAAACTGCAACCCCCACAAGAACCACAGTGTACGTTGCAAACTTGTGACATAAGATGTAAAGTCATGGTGCCCAGTCATTTCTTACCGTTCAAACCGGAATACAGCAATGCAAGCACTGCTGCTTTGCGGCAGAAATAGGTAAGACGGAGGTACAGAGTCTCCCTCCGGTGATAAGGTATGTTTTAATATTATAGTAAACTTGTGATTAACTGAGAGAAACACAGGTTGCAAAATCTATTATTACGAGTATGTTTGCTTTGTGCGTAGAATTGTATTAAGTTAATAAGTTATAAAAGGAACACGATGGCAAAGAATTGTTGCACTGTGGAACACTAAAAATAATACGACAAGAAAATGCCACATCCATAGCATCCTTAATCGTAAGCTCGGACACAAAAAGAATCGGAAAGAGCGACATACCGCCGGGCTTGGGTCCACAAAAACCACTTACGAAATGTTTAATTTGACGTCGCGCGCGCATTGTGTCGAATCCATTGACGTTTTGTATTGTGACTTTTTATTAGGGATCCATTTCGCAACGATTCGAACGCGTTTTTCGATGATGTGTCAATCTTTAACGAATTACTCGTAGGTATATACTTAAGTGAGATGGCGCAATGTGAAAAGTGCTGTAGGCATTCTCTCAAATCTGATCAGAATCAGAAATATTCAGTGATACTGCTGTGATCCTTGAGCTGCAACACTAGCGTCAATTTGGATCCACGCGGATTTCAATCACTCTGGGATTGGTTCACTAAAGACGCGCGTCACCTAGTATCACCTGATGATTAGTAAAATTAGGGATTTATAGACACGGTTAGCACAGAGGTCGAGTGATCGCCTACTGCGCAACGGGTCGCGGATTCGATTCCCGTAAGGGACAAATATTTTGTATGGCCTACAGAATTTTTTTCTGGTCTGGGCGTATGTGCATGTGATATTCTATGTTTGTAACTGCACCCACGATACAGGAGAAAATCCTAGTGGGGCGACATTATTTAAGCTTCATTACTGAAGTGCGCTTACCAGGTTAATCCTCATTATTTTTCACATACAACGGGGAAACTTTTGACTTTCTTCTCGCCTGATGGTAAGTGACGATAGGGCTGAGAGCGCCTGATGGTAAGCGAGGTTCGAATGGACCCTCAACAACAGAGGAACTGACTATCTCACCGCTAATTATCGGAACACAACAATACTATCAACATTGTTATTATGGCGACAAACTAGGCAAGGCGCTGGTAGCTAGCCAGGCGGGTTCGAACCCCTACTATCAACCAAATCGAGCACAAAATCTTCTGCCCCCATGGGGTAACGAACCCCGGACCCCCCGATCAACAGCTGGTGGTCTCAATCTCAACCACTCAACACAGACCACGGAGGTGGTTAAGGTATTCAGAATTTTTCTATAGAGACCTAGATTATCGAAGAATCGAAGAAAACGTGGAAGGTAAAGAGTGTCAAGTCGTTAGATTGCAATTGGTTTTAAGAGAGTTACAGGCAATTAGAGTTACAGGTTTAAAATAGATATGCCTATAACTCCTCTAAGAGGACGAATAGTTAAAAATAGAGTTATTTTTAACTATTCGTCCTCTTAGAGGAGTTACAGGCATATCTATTTTAAATTAACAGACATACATAATAGACATTCTTAAGATAAAATTAGTCTTCTTATAGGAGTTACATACGTTAAACTAACACGTACACAATAGATACGTTTAGACAAAATTGAAGTCAATTTTAATACTACGAACCAAAAGTATCGCACAAGGAAAATTTAAAAAACGTAGAATGAGTGGGTATTCACAAAAAGTGCTACCTTTTAAAATACCATGGAAACAATAAAAATGCGCGGAAGCGCTAAACAAAGACCACCTGGGCCAGCCCATAAGTAAGTAAGTGTTAACTGGCAGTGTTAATTTGGGTGTTAAAGCCGAAGGGGAATAAAAACCTTTACCGCGTCGCGGTGCACAGAACTAGATTCCTATAGGGTGAAGTTTGCGTTGCGTTTGCCCGGTAAGTGATCGCATCGCATTTTACAATTGGCTTACCGAAGAATGTATGAATCATTACAAGAAAAGATTGGTTGGTGGTAGGGTTTCTGAGTCCGCCTGGCTAGCTACCACCATCTTACCTAATTTGTCGGCATAATAACAATGTTGTGTTCCGACAATTAGAGGTGAGATAGCCAGTTCCTCAGTTGTTGTGGAGTCCAGGTGAAGCTCGCTTCCACCTTCGTCACTTACCTGCGCTCAGGATTCAAATTCGGCACTCACAACAAAAATACAACTATTATCGTTGTTAACCGACTTCGAATTTTTTTTTACAAAAAATAAAACCGACTTCATAAACACTGAAAACTTAAAAATAATATAAGAATAGGTACAGACAACATCACACTTATATATTGAGGTCGGCGCCAAACGATGATCTCCTAGAAAGTGTTAAAATTTGTCACCGACTTCAATATCGAAGTGTGATGTTGTCTGTAACTATTCTTATATTATTTTTAAATTTTCAGTGTTTTTGAAGTCGGTTTTTTTTAAAAATCCCTTTTTAGTGAATTAAATCTTTTTAGTGAAAGAAACCCTAATTTAATACCAGCTCACCTTCGGTAAGCTGGTATTAAATTAGTGTTTTCCTCGATTTTCTATGGGATCCCAACATCAGATCCTAACTTTGGTGGAAATCGGTTTAAAATTGACGGAGTTATGAGGTAACAATCATTTAAAAAAATATTTTTATAATTGATAACCTCCTCCTTTTTTTTTGAAGTCGGTTAAAAAGAAGGAGGTTCTATGTTAGACTGTATCTATTTTTTTATGTATGTTCACCGATTACTCCGCCATTTGTAGACCGATTTTCAAAATTCTTTGTGTAATCGAAAGAGTATACTCCCGAGGTGGTCCCATTGTCACCATATTATGATCTGATGATGGGATCCCATGAAAATCGAGGGAAGCCCTTGAATTTCATTGGCACGTCCAACGTGTTTCATGTTTTTGCTAAAGATGTTCAGGTATTTACATCTGATAGTCATCAATCATGTTACTGAGCTGACGATGGAAGGTTTCTGGTAGGTTAGGAGTTCGGAAATAGTTCTTTCAGTACTGTTTAGAGCGAAAGACGTTTTATTTTAAGTTGTTCTGGTGTTTGTCTTGGCTCAAATTCTAAAACGCATGTATTGTAAACTAAAAAGATTGAAAAAAAAAATTTTCACAAAAAAATTAAACCGTCTTCAAAAACACCAAAAAGTCATAAATACTTTTAGAATACATACAACATCATCGTTTTATATTGAAGTCAGTGACAAGCAATGATCACCTGGAAAGTCTTAAAAATGAAAAGAACAATTAATATACTTACTTAGTTACTTTGGCACCAACTTCAATATAAGACTGTGATGTTGTATGTATTCTAAAATTATTTATGACTTTTTGGTGTTTTTGAAGTCGGTTTTATTTTTTTGTGAATTTTTTTTCATTATAAAATTTTCATTTACTCCATACTGTATGTATGGAGTATATCGGCGGCCAAGCAGTTCAAAGTGACGCCTTCCCATAAGTTTTTATTTATCTGCGCAGCCCTCACTACTGCGCGAGGGCACGTGTTAATGCATGTAGTGTGAAATCCCAAACAAATATTTGTGTTCATTCTGTGTGTTTGGGATGTCAACTTGGTTCGATGCTTGAGCCCAATCAGTTGGAAATAATTCACATTAACCTTTTCGAAATTATAGAGTTTCAAACATTCATAAGAAATTAACTGTACATAGATCTTTTTGCCCACCATTCATACATATTTATCACATATCTATATGTATGTAATTTTATAATATTGTTATTTATATTCCGTTCTGTTTATGTATAATGATAATTTATATGTCAATTGTTTCCTTGCATTAAACGATTCCTATTTTTCTCCTCTTGTACACCGTCAACCTTCTTTTTTTCTACATTTTACTGGTTGACTGGTAGTGAACCTCAGGCATTAAGTGCGCCGTTTGTAAATTCCCATAATGTTGTATAATAAATATATAAATAGCGAGAGTACCGATTTCGATGTCCAACAAGCACACATTTTTGAAACCAATTCCTATCGTCATTTTCCATAGTCTTGCCATGCTAAGATCCATACTACGCGGTTAATTCTATACTGAAAGGCTTGACCTCCCCAAACCTAACACAAACTTCCTGCTACATTGTTTTAGCTTTCGTGCCGCCCAATTGTGGAACCACCTGCACTCTGTAGTTCAACAGAGTCCTTCCATGCCCTGCTTTAAATACAGGCTGAGGCAGCACTTTCTGTCGCAAGTGGTAAATACGCCTTAGCTATCGCATCGTCATCAGATGTATATATGTATATGTATGTATGTATATTTTTATCTATGATGTGTTTATTGTAATGTGTTTATTGCTGTAATGTTGTCTTTATCTACTTTTGTAATCTCACTTGTGTGCTTTGTTTCCCTCTATTTATATGTAATTTTCCAACACACTCACAGGTTGACTGGATGAAATCTCTAAAAGAGGTAAGTCCACCTTTGCTACTCAATTTATAACTATGTTTATATTTAAGTGTAATTGTGCGCAATAAAGTATATAAAAAAAATTTCTTGAGTAAATTAAATAACAGAAAAACTTACATAATAATCAGGGAAACCTCTGCCTTTTCTGTAATTGAACCCCAGTCCTCTAAATCAGATTTTAACCACCTCTGTGATCTAGTGATTGAGACAATATTTTGTTATTTAATTTAATTTTGTTATTTACTTGTATGTTGACTTGTATAGTCTCATAAACAAGTGGCAGGATTCGAACATACATACGTAGACATATATATAGACTTCAAGTTACATAATATATGTATATCGTCAAGATATCATCTTCACATTTACGCATAAGTTGATTTAAGAACTACAGGAAGAAGGAAAGATCTAATGATAAAACATGAACACATAATGTTAGTTCTAGTAACATTTCCTATACTCAGAAGGTTATTTTATTATCGATCAGAATCGTAATTTATCTAGTCAACAGAGAAATCACTCAACACACTAACTAGAACTATAAATCTACATAGCCTCAACTATGTTTAAAATAATTTTAATTTATAAAATAATTACTATTCCTTAATTATAAATTACAATAAGATTAATGGTGAAGATGATTTTGAAACTGATAGAAAAAACATTCGAACAGGAAGTGGATAACAGATAAAGTAATTTAATTGATGGTTGCTAAAATGAGATAAAGTTAGCTGGAAGTATTACGATTATTTTTCATTACTTACCATTACTAACACTTTAAAATTAATACTTGACACATTTAAAGTGCTTGTATAATAAAAATTCTGTCGATACAACTTTAAATAATAACGTTTTAATATTTAAAGAAGTTGTTTGGACTATCAAATTCAACAACTTTCGGAATGGAACCAAATCTGGACTCGCGCAAACAAATTAAGTGTTCGAAACCTACTCGATTAATAAGGCAACTAATTTAAATCCCAAAGTTTGATATGTACTTTTCCCGTGTTTAAAAGTATTTTTTTATTATATTTCAACTTAAGCGTTCGTGGGTGCACTTTAACACCTAATTTAGATTTAAATTACTTAATAATACTTAGCCATAGTACTAAGCCTGTAAGAGCAGAAGCGGGCGCTTGCGGTTCGAAAACCCCCCATCGAAAAATCAACGTACACTAAATAGGACGAATTTTTGCTCCAAATAAAAATGCGTAGGTTTTGCATCAGTATACACTAGGCAAGTTGAAGTCTTCAATCTACATTCCCTCCCCCACTGAAAAGCTAAACCAACGCCTATGATGTACGACCATGTTAGCATGGGTTGGTTGCGGCTTGTTTCAGAAGTATATTGAATTTTGTAATGTTAGGTATATTGTAATGTTGACAATGTTAAAGAGGAGGCAGAAAATTTTGCCTTCCTAGTTTCTTGCCTGTTCTTTTCGGAATGCTCTCTCTATAAATCATAGTACAAAAAAATCGGAACAGAATCAAAAATGTAATAAAGTAATGATTGTCATATGTGCCGACTAGTTGACACAATCCAAATATTCTTTATTTAAATACTTATGAGTTTATAGAAAATTTTTTAGAAGCAGTCATTATACCTGTCCGTCCGTCTGACTGTCACCAGGCTGTATCTCAAGAACCGCGATAGCTAGACAGTTGAAATTTTCACAAATTATGTATTTCTGTTGCCTGCCGCTATAACAACGTATACTAAAAACAAAATAAGATAAATATTTAAGGGGGGCTCCCATACAACGAACGCGATTTTTTGCCCTTTTTTGCTCTATATCAATAAATGGTAACAGGTAGGCACTTGAAATATTCACAAAATACTTAATTGTATATTTACTTTAATAATAAATATGAAATTTGTGTACCTACTGTTGTTTACCTAGTCAATGGTACAGAACCCTTCGTGCGCGAGTCCGACTCGCATTTGCCCAGTTTTTGTATTTTTTGTATTATTTTTTCATTCAGGTCATCTTTTTAGTTGATAAATTCAAATTCAATATCTTTTATTCAAATTGAATTGTTACACTCTCTTTTGCACGTCAAAGCAGCTACGCCATTGGTTCACAAGTCTACGGCAGGAGACCTTGTACTGGAAAGAACCAGCAAGAAAACAAGCAAGGGCTATTTTATTCTTCCTGTATTGTTACAGAGTCGTCAATTGGAAGCTGATCTCACAGCAGAAGTTTGAGCTCAAATTCCATTACAAGATTAGATGCGTCAGATCTCTTTTTACTATGTCATTACCAAAAACAATATTTGTTTAAATAAATAGTTATACATAACAACACGATTCATAATCTGCAAATGAACACCAGGCATTGGCATCATTCAAATAAATCGTTGATTTTCTAGTAACCTTTACTCATAAGAGTCTTTTTGACATGCGCTTTAAACTTATAAAATGGCATTTTAGTAACACTTTGTGGAAGCTTTATATAAAAGGTTATACATTTCCCCATTAACGAGCCTCTAGTTTTTTGAAGCCTGTATGTTGGAATAGGAGAATGGGTGCAAGAAACGTATCAGCTTTATCAGAAGTTATATAATAATCGTTGACTTTATACTCATTCTACTAATAAGGGTCCTTACATTCACTTTAAACGTGTGAAAAAGCAAATTATTAACACTTTGTGGAACTTTATCGTAATAATTTATACGTTTCCCCATAAACGAGTCTCTAGTTTTTTGAAGCCTGTACGGCAAATTTATTTTTATTTCTTGTGTTTAAATGGAAATTGATATCAAATGTATTACCGCAATTAAAACCTCTCTGATGAGATGGAAAATTTTAAACATCGTATGGCCAGTGAAGCGGTAAGGTAGGTAGTTCAGTTTGTGCTTTACTAAGAAGAGACCGGTGCTGAGTAGTATGGCGTTGTAGGTTGAAGTGGATTAACTAATGCAGAGATGGCCAACCAACGGCACGCGTGCCTTTGGCGGCACGCAACGAAATGCTAAGGGCACGGGGTAACATCTTAGTAACATCAACGAACGTACAAATGTATTGAATATAATTGAGTTTATTTTAATTTACTCACTAGAAGGTTGTATGTGTTGTCTATGGCAAATGAAGTGCACTGTTTATGTTTACATATTTCAAAAATGGCACGATTACGTAAAATGGTTCTCCATTTATGAACTAATGAATAAAGTGATAAGGGAGGATAGAGAGAAAAGAAGTATTCCTCACTGTGAATGGCATATTGTTATTCACAATTGTTTTACAAACGTATGTTATACTTATTATGTACAATTGGGATGATGACTGAATTCTAATTTTTACGTCTCGTCATTAAATATTAAATACCGTGGAAAAAGATGCAGTCCTATGAAATTAGAATTAAAATCTACTAAGAAATACATTAGATACAAGCATTTTAAGTTGTTAATTTGAAGGCGATTAGACAGAGACATCCAACATCAACCGTGACGTCATAGTTGAGTACGGCCATATAAACTCCTTGTAAATTGCCGTTTTGCTAGAAAGAGACGGAGAAAAATCTTTAGTACCTTATATCTTGGTTGTTTTTATAGTTATTCGGAAACTGATTTCTTTCTGTTTATTATATGAATGGGCTTCTATTAAAGCAAAAAACAAAAATTTGTGAAAAATAATTTCCTCTGGTGTCAGAAATATAAAAACCAAAGTAGTAATACTTTACTGTTTATTTTTGTAGACACGACCACACTGAACTCCAATATTTGGAGTCCAAAAAATATCGAGTATAAATATCGGAATAATATCTACAAATTGACACCAGTTCAACTTGAGTACGCTCGCACAAAAAGTGGTCGCAACGGTCCAGATTGAAATTCAGTTTGGCGTTCATAGACATGAACGTTGATTTTCCATCGCCTACTGATACTTACATTATCTGAACGATATTCTATTTACTCGCAAAATATTGTCATAAGTGTTGGACCGTACCTACTAGTTATACTCAACCTCTTTAACCATCACGCCGAGAGGCCGTACGATAAAATTATCCTTATTAGTCATTACCGAAAGATGAGTAAGCAATAACATTTATCAAATCCTGTTCCGTACGCGTAGAATATTCCCATGCACATTGTATGCGCCGATGATCTAATCAGTTTGATTATACCTCGTTAATATTTAATACAGATGTACTTAATTACTATTGAAGATTGTAATTATCGAGTGATTGGCCTCTAAAAACCTGATTAGGAGCCTGTATGAAAAGTAGCTAAATGCCGATATGCAGCTAATCGTTGGAAACAATTAATCGTCTTTGATTTGTTATTATGGGAGTGTTTTCAGTAGTTATTTAATAGGTATGCCAGTGTACTAAACGCCGGTAAATGGACATATTATATATTTGAATATGCTATGTATATATTATATCAATTATTATATGATGCATTTATAATTAGTTTGCGTATTGTAGGTCTCAGTATTGTTTTGGCGCTTTGTTGTACCCGCAGTTTACTTTTCTGACGCGTTCACATGGTATCTGGAAGAGATCTCTTTTAGCGATAAGTTCCGTTTTGCTTACTACTGTTTTAATTGTTTGTATTAGTAGGTGTATATTGGGCATTCTAAAACAGTTTTCATCAAAACACCGCAAACGAACGGAGTGAGATTTGAGCTACGCTTCGCTGCGCTCTAGCTCCGCAAATCTCACTGCGTTCGTTTACGGTGATTTGATGAAAACAGTTTGAGATTGCCCAATATACATTATACAGGGTTAAATTATTCATACCATTAAATTGTAATTTTTGATAAATAAAGAGTTATGCGAGTATATTGAATCACTATATTTGTTTTCATTAATAAAACGCAGAAATTTTTGTTAAAAATATTTTTTTATTATAAAGCAAGTAACAAATATCATCATAGCTAAACTAGAACAATACTTTAAATACAAATTTTCATTCAAGTACAATTTACTGAAGTCATAAATTACATGTGCTTAAGTACCACTTTTTTATGAATAAAACATTCCTTAGAGCGCACTCTTTTTTATGAGTTATACAATTGAAGTTAGCTCCACCTTTAGCATAACTATTGCGCAATGTTGCAAAATTAGGACAACCTTTGCCTTCAACATTTATCAAAAAGCAGTCAGAACACAAATCTTTAATCCATTTTTGCTTTTCAACACCTTTCATTATTATGGTTTGGTCCTTTAAAATTGGAATAATTAATCTCTTAAATTCTCTGAAATCTATATTGCCTTGACTCCAGTATATTCCTCTGTTGCGTTCAATCCAATTGACTGCTCTTTTTTCTTCGGCAGATAATTTTAGATACGAATATGGAGGTTTTATTAAAAACACTTGCGTAAACTCTTTTGTGGCTAACGCAAATTCCTTAATAATAAAATTATTTTTGCAGTCTTTGAATCCTTGAACATCAACAAAAAGTATCGAACTCTTATCAGCACTCATTGTTTCGTTGTATTCCACTGTTTAACATAAAGTTGAAGTTTGTTCTTTCAAATACCTTTTGATTGCACTTTATTTAGTTAAGATATTTTCTTCACAATATTGCTCAGAGGTTTGTACTCAAAAATGCAGTCATTTAAAATCAAGCAATATGCTGCTGTCTGATCCGGGATTTCTTGGTCTGTTTCAATCTCCACTCTGACATCGATTGATCCCTTTATCATTTCTTGTTGGTGAGAACAATCAATAACAAATAATGGGGCAACGTCTCTGAATTCCTTCAAGCTCATCAACGGCTCTGGTCGCCGTCCATGATAAGACTGTTGGAATCTTGCATATTGTTCGTATAATAAATTAAATTTATCCTCTGAGAAACTGACATTCAATCCTTCATAAGGGTAATACGATGAATTTAAATATACTTTTACATCTCGTACATTGCAGTGATCGAACTCTGCCATTGACATTTCCGCATTGTGTTTGCGATTGGTTTGCAAGGCTATAATAACGAATCTTGGTTTCTCTATCTGTGACGAAGTTTTGATAGACCAAGTGTGTTTACGTGTCTTCGGTAATAATGGATATTCATACAAATCCCAATTTCGAAATGCTAGTGTAATAGGCCTGTCCTTTTCTAGATGTTTCAACAAATTGATTCTTTCACGATCTGATACTTTAACGTGCGGAACTCGCCAAACAACTTTGCTAATAGTTATATCTTCGACCACCTCTCCGACATTTAATTTCAAAGCATTGAGATTCGTATTGCTTCTTAATAGCACCAATTCATGTTTGGAGTTAATTATAACTTTTTCATAATCTTCTGCAAAACCTAAAATTTTCTTCAACGGCACAGAAGCCGAAAAAATTCCTCCGTTAAGATTGTTTGTACCAGAAGTTGACCATCCCCATACACGTGAGCATTTAGATTCATTATCATTTAACGAGAGGTACGATTTTATTGTTGTAGTTATGCCAGCATTTTTTATTTTGTCTATTTCTATTCCGTTTAACTCATATCGAATATCTTGAAATAAATATAGTATTGGATTGTTGATAAAATACACATTTGATATTTTTTCTTTAGTCGAACTATTATAAACATTGGCTTTACCCTCAATATACAAAGTGCTGAGTGAGGGTAACAGACATAGATCTTGTTGATTAATAGGTATTCTTATTTCATCATTCTTGTTGAAACTTGTTACGTACGGTTTATAAGAATGATATTCGAAACTTTCAATACTATTGTCGTATGATGTTGATTGAGATATATTTAAAATATTCATTTTAACAAGCCAATCAACTTCAAAAATTCCTTATTGTTTTTGGTGAGCTTCTTTTTTATGTGAAGCGGTGTGCTTTTATGAGGTGATCTTCTAGTACTAACTTGAATGCAAGCTGTGTCATGATTTTTATTGAAATTTATCATTTTTACGAAAATGTAGATACAGTTGTACTTCTTCGTCTCGTAAATTGATTTGTTTATTCTCGGCGTCTAATAATTGTATAGTTATTGCACTTATAGAACTTTTATTTACAGGAAAATATATTAGATTTTTCGGCACTTCAATGATCCGATAACCAGGTGGTACGTTAGGAACAAACTCGTGAATAATATGACTTGCAGATCCGTTCACGAATGACCCACTAACTACGTCGCATTCGATGCGCACAATGGTTGTTGGCAATATACTGACAGGATACAGAGATTCGGTCCTTTTTAATGCCTTTATTGTTTCTCCACCAAAACCTAAAATCCTTCCAAGTGAGTCACTTTTGTTGAAATGAACATCTTTAGTACAAAAAATTGTAGTTTTTAAAGTATTATTATTACAAGTTAATTTTAACATTGCATTTCTAATGTATGTCTTTAAATAATCACAGATATCTTGAAGTTCATAAGCTCCTTCAGGTATTTCGATTACTTCGTTATCGTCATAGTAGAATTTATTATTTCTTTTATCTATGTTGGGTATAGAATTAAATGTTGAAAAATACAACAATCCACACTCATAGTATCCACTTAATTCCAAAGTAGGTGAGTAGTTTGTTATCAGAGAGGATCCTTTTCCAGTTATAGACACAGTGAAAGACATTTTACTACTGATAAAGAATTTTATTTCAAGCTTTATATAAATGTGCTTTCCAATACTCCTTTAAAAATTTTATACAAAGGTGGCCGCAATTAACAGAGTCAAATGTTTGATATTGCTCATAGTTATAATTTAAAGAAACATTTCTTAAGTAATCAAGTAGTTCTAACGGAGGTTTCAGATTACCAAAACTATCAAAATATTCAGCATACTTATTTTCTTTCACGTAGGCTACCCAATGTGTTCCAATGTTATTTGAAGTATCTAAATTTATAATACCGCATTCTATCTTCCTAGGTTTTGAGGGCAACGTATCCCTCATGAAAACACCACGAAAAAATGGAATATCACTAGCATGTTCTAATATATCCCAATTAGTTAATGCCCGCCTAGGTAGCCGCTTTATTAGTTTTTTGAGGGTTTCAAATATAGACCTGCACCCTTTTTATAAGGTCTAATATATAATCCTTTTCCGAGAGCAACCGCCTCCATCATCTTATTATGTCGTTCCGATTCTTGAAGAGCTTTTTGAGCTGCTTTTGAATCATTAACCGCTTTTGCTATGCCAGCTGCTCCACCAGCCAGTGAACCTAAAGCTGATAATCCCGCGAAAATAGGAATTAACGGTAACAGTCCTCCACATTTTGGAATAGGAATACAACGAGGTAAACTCATTTTATTTTTATTTCTAAATAGTTTTTTTGCAGCGGCGACCGCATATTTAATAGTAGAATTTGTGTCTTTAGATTTTATTTTTTTTAATTTAGATTTGAGTTTTTTCACAGCCGTCATAAACGACCGAGCACCTGCACCAGCTCTTAATTTGGCCTTCATAGCATTTTTTACTATCCATGAAGCAATTTTTTCTTTCTTTCCAGCGTCTTTTGATTTCAATCTTCTTTGAGCCATATTTAATAGATCTAGATCAGCTTTGTGCCTTACGTTAGCGTCGTTGTTTATGTAAGCAATATCGTGGTGCATACAAGCGTTATCCAATTTATTAATTCCTCGCTGACCCTTAAGTAATCGTTTCTGAAGCTTTGTGCCGGGTCCGCAATATTGGTAGCCCGGTAAATGTAACTCAAACGGAATCTTATTTATTAAGCTGTTTATGATACCACTTCCTTTCTTCATTGATAAACAAAAAGTGAATCAATAAAGATATCTTGAGCTATTTTATATCATAAAACCAATTTATTCTTATCAACCCAACTATTTTCGCTATTACTTAATCCTAACCATTTTACAAACAATTTGTTTCCTTTTCTTTTTATAACCTTTTCAATGAGGTATAGGTCTGGAAACTTAGTTTTTTGTAACTCGTATGCATAAAATGAGCCGAGGATTCTTTGATTGCGTCTGTCCTCTATTTGATAAGTTGTTGGGTTAGTGTGATTAACTTTTACTATACGAAATATTTCGGTGGACCAGTTTGGCGTATAGCCTTTGTAAAAATCTGCTTTATATCTACTTATGCGAACATAATCACCAACACGAAATGTATATCCCCGACTTGTTTTATTCTTTTGAGAATTCATAATATAACCTTTGACTATAAGCTCATTTACTTTGTTAACTTCCACAGGCTTAAATTTTGTTATTCTATGCAAAGTGTTATTGTAGTGTTCTACAACGTCCTTTAAAATATTTTTATACCATTGGTAATTTCCGTTCAAACTAAATAGTTTGTAAAGGTGAGATTTAATTGTTCTTATAACTCTTTCTACTATAGATGCTTTTTTAATAGAATATGTTGAATAATGATTAATATTATACTTTTTCATTAATTGTTTAAAATTATCATTGTAGAATTCTGTGCCTAAATCAGTTTGTAAATTTTTAGGTTTTCGTAATGATGTAGTTAAAATACTTTGCATTGCATCTGTAACATAATTTTTCGCTTTTGATTTTAAAGGTCTGATCCATACATATTTTGATAAAGTGTCAATTACGATAAGAATATATTTATACCCTTTATTAAACTGTGAATATTTTTGCAAATCTATGAGGTCGGCTTGCCATAAATCATCTATTCCTTTTATGATCGTACATCGCCGGGAAAAATTCCTTCTTGCTGCTTTGTGAAGCTCATTCACTATGTCTTGTTTGCTCATTATTATCTGGTTTCTCTTGAAGCATGTGATCAATTTCTGTCCTTGTGTAAAACAAGGTGGCTAGCTTATTAAGTATTGAACTTTCAAAATCATTTAAACGAATATTTACATCACTTAAAATATTAGTTCTTAGTTCGTGTGTCTTTTCATCCACGTAAGCTTTATTGGCGGCTTCGTCATCATTGCCTGGCGATATAAGCCCTTTTAATCTTGATGATTTTAAATCATATTCACCTGTTTCTGACTTCACTAATGTATCGTTGAGATTTCCAATATATTCCTCTAATCGTAAACGTTTATGAACGTGATGACCAAATTTATCTACATTCATTTCCGTATCTATGCGGTGTTTGCTGTATAACTACTGATCAGTTTTTTAAAATTAGGTTCCTTATATTTGGTGTTTTTAATGATGCCTGCTTCGTACAGCTCTTCTATAATCGCAATAATTTCATTATCTAAGCCGGTATTGCCAGCATCACGAGATGCAAACAGTAATTTCAATCGATCTACTAATTCATTTGGATCATCCCAATAAACGTAATCTATATCTTTCTTTACACTTTTTAAAAGATTTATTCCTTTTCCTACCGTAAGACTTTCTGTGCTGTCATACTTATTTCTAGAGAACTTAAACAGTGGTTTAATAATATGCATGTACTTAAACCCTTTGTTACTATTAATTGGCTTGCGTGGATCACAATTACGCCTATGTGCATTCGTTTCTATTAGAAGCTCTTTATAATTTTGCAAATCTTCATCTGTGATAACATCCAAATTTGGTGTCTTTTCAAATAGTAATTCTTTTAATCCAAGAGTTTTGTTTAAACTTCGATTTCCAATTTTTATAATTTTTCCGTCGTCGAAAACACGTGTTTGGCCGAGCATAAGTTTTCCTCGTTCATTTTTTATTCCAAAAGGGATATTTGCGTCGGGTGAAGCACACCACGATAAACTATTAAGTGAAACATTTGGTGATGATTGAAAGGACTTAAAGGAAGCATCACTCATATTATTGTTGTCAGAAGGTGATACGACAAGGGTTTTTTCGGAATTAAATTTTTTATAGAACTGTTGTTCCTCTTCTTCATTAAAATCGTCATCAGAAAAATTTGTTGCCTCGCTGTCATTATGTTTATTTTTTTTTATTGTATAATGTTCAAACTCATCCTCATCTTCATGAGAAATTTCATTGTTCTTAATGGCTATTTGTTTCAGTGGATCGGTTATAGGTTTGAATATGGATTCCAGAGTGGCATCATTTGTATTTTTCATATCCTTTATCATTTCAACCTTTCTTTTTACAGCAGCTGCAGCTTTTACAATTTGTTTTTTAAGTTGCTTTTCCATTTTGACAAGGATTCCGTTCAATGCAAAATCCAGAGTAATAGTGATTGTGTATTGATGAAACAATAACTTATGTATATTAATCTACTACTACAAAAGTATCGAATGCCATCCTATAACATCCTTTATTTCTTTCGCAGTCTTTATTGATCACAACATAATTAAATGGTTTATTCCAAATAGTTGAGCACATTTCACGGAACTGAGACCACGACATATCTGAACCTACATGCTCATCGTAAACGTGTTTTAAATTTACATCGTCTTGTTTAAATAAAATAATGAGGTTAGAATTGTCCCTTATAAGTTGTTTAGGTACTTTACTGTATGTTTGGTTAATGTAAAAACAATCAATATTCTTATGTCGACCCATAGCAAAATAATCCCGAATGCTATTTTGGTTTTCACAAGCTACGTCGTCGAATATTATAATGGAGTTTGGCAAAGCTTCGTGTGGGCTTATGATATCATTATTATGGTTATATTTACTATATTACAATTTCCGAACAGGTGTAGAATCAACTTTTTTTTTTTTTCATTCCTACTTGTATTTGCAGACATCTTGAGTATATTTAGGATGTATGCACATACAAGGTTAATATAATTTCTTTAAATTAGATTGTTTTGCTTTGTTTTGACGTCAATAAGTGCCTGTAAAGGCCTATGTTGAATAAAGATTTTTGAATTTGAATTTGAATTTGAATATAAGATATGTCTGCAACTAAATCTAATACTTTTTCTAAGAACACATATTTTGGTTGGTATAATGATTTAGAATATACATATAAGTTACGAAAACGTGCACCATTCTCATGTAATAACAAACCTATTACTAAGTTTGTCTTGCCGCAATTTGATGGTCCACAAACAATACATCGTATTGTGCTCGGCAATAAGTTGCCATGTCGCTTTGCTTCACATAATGATGCAGGACAGATATTATAATCTAATTTTAACGTTTCCTTTTGTTTGAGGAACTTCATAGCAACTTGTCCGTTTTGATTCGTGGCTTTGAACAAAATGGATATAACACTTTGCGTTCGTAATAATAAGAGAACTAGCAGTATATTTACTTGTAAGTGCACTCACTCCACCATATAGACTAAGCATTCGACGGCGGTAACAATAGCAAGGAGTAGAAGAATTTGGATACTGTTACCACTCATTATATTAAGTTATTGGACGTGTCTAGAACACACAATGTTAAAGCATCGAGAAGAATGGAGAGAGAAGAAAGAGCTCTCACCCCTCTCGAATCGTGCAATAAAAAATGATATGAGTAAGGAATCGATGCTTAAAAGTAAACATTGTTTAATTACTTGCATCCCTACTTTAACAAAGTAATACACTGCGTTCTTTAATAAATAAAACTATATTTTTAATTTTATTACCATTATTTTAAACTATGTATTTGAATTCTAATAAATTTTATCTTAGATTTATTTATAGAGGTAATTCTGAATGAATGTTTTTCAAAATATTTGATTACACTATAGAGGTGTTAAAATAAAAACAAATATTTTCATACAAGTCTTTTTATTTTTAAATAATATTTATTGAAAACAATACAAGACTTAAACTAACATAACTATTTAAAATAACATAAGTCTTAGTTAGTAAAATTTATAAGCATTACTATAATTTTTCAGAAGAATAATGTTGTTGAAATAATGTATCTCCGTGAGTGTACACGTAACTAAAGATAGTAGGTACGCATCTAGCACATTAGAGAATTTTAATATACATCTACAAATGTTTTAGGTCAGCAATAGTTATTTAAAAACTATAACTGTAACCACATATTTTCTTAGAGATATTAGTTATAATATTTTCTGCTTGATCCATTATTGGATCAATATGCTCGGTTACCACATATTGTGTTTTTATTAATGAATCATTGCTGGTTGATTCCAGATCTAATATTTCTAATTTAATTAATCGCCGCCCTTTAGTAGGTATTGTTTTAATTAAATAAGAAGGTTCGTTCCCCTTCGTATTCTGCAGTAACTTGCTTCTCCTCTTCATGGGCTTCTTTTTATTAAAAAGACTTTTAACCACCTTTGCATGCAGCGGTGAATCTTTAGCATTCCAATGTGGAAATTCTTCAGAGAAGCCCTCCAACATATCTTGCGCATTTTGCTCAAAGCAAGGAGGATAATCTTCTGTTGCCTCCTTGCTTATGAGTAGCGACTGCGAGATTTCTTGGGTATTCTGAAATTTAATTTATTATGCAACAAAAATAATTTCACATCGAAGAAATGATTGATATAGTGGCGGAGGTAGAAGAGTATATCTAGGATCCACAAGGAGGCTGACTATCTTATACGGAACCGATAGAATATGAGAATCACGATAACAGCATCACAACCATAAGGTTTTAACAACAACATTATCTTCCAACTAAATCAAATATACAAATAAACATTAACTAGTGATCTAACCACTACACAAGAAAAGAGTTTGAAGAAAAATAATTTATACGACTTACCATGATGTATTTGGGTGACCGTAGTTGTCACTTGATTAATTATGTGTGAAACAAATTTTAAAAACATTCGACTTTAATAGCTATTTATAGTGTAAATATAATGCTGACATAACAACAAAGCATTCGCACGGAATCGCAATTGGACAAATTACTAATGAACTATAAGTTGGAATACCTAAATCAGCAATAACATGTCCCAACCAGTTTCGAATTGTTCATTGCGTGTGCTATTTTATTAATAGTTTTATATTTTATGGATTATGAAATAAAAAAAAACATGGTAGCTGGTTTATAACGTTATATATTTTCATCGTTACAATACAACATTAAGTATTTGATTAAAACTAGGTAATTAATTTACCTATTTACCATTAAAAAACAATGTATAATACTATTAAACAAATAACTGATGGATAACAATATTAAAATTAAATAACTTTACAATATAAAGTGCCGTGTCGGTACATACTATACAATTTCATGTATGTTTTTATTCTATTAACTTATTCATTACTTAAGCCATATAATAAATAAATAAATAGATGATGGGGTAACATATTTCTCAACTTACAATTTGATTCATGATTACCATTAAAATAATAATAAACTATACAATACGGTGCTTCTAAAGAAAAACTAATGATATTAAACTAAACTATCCCAGTGACCCCATGATAAAGTAGAAATTTTGTTTTTTAATATGATACGTTTATCGTCATTACCTGACAAAGCTATTTTGTTCTGTTCTTGAGTAAATATTTCGTGCTTAAGAGATTTAAATATGATATTTTTTTTCTTCAAAAATGTATTTTCATTTAATACCTTGTAATAATCTTTATATTGTACATCTTTTAATACTTGCTTCTGTATGCCTTTTGCTTTTTTTAATTCATCTTCTGCCGTTTTAATACAGTATAACTTGGACCTTAATCCTACAAACTTCGAAATCAAACTTCCTCCTAGCTCATCTTTAAAGAGACCTGGCACCTTTTTGTTCCAACTAGGAATGTCGTATACGTTATTTACAGAATAATTACTAGTGTCGAAATAGGGAAGAAAATTTGATTTTAAATCAGCATAAAAATCTTTACTTTCTATTGAATACAAAAAACTATCAGTATCCGTATAACAAAGTTTTAACTTTTCCTTATAAAAAGGCTTCATAATAGAATAATGAAAATCAAACATGTGACTCTTAGATATTTCCAAAACGGAAAAACCAATGTATATAGGTTTATCCAAAGTGATTGTTTCAGGCTTCATTTGAATGGCTACCAAGTTTTCAGTGAAAATTGTAACACTGTGAAAATTTGGTCGAGCTATCATTTGCTCTGCACAGAAACTTTTCTTTGTTTTGTTACTATCATCATTCCACTTATTGACTAATTTCACATTAACCCTCTTTTCTGTGTCTTCTAACGTCTTGCCAAATATACTGTTGTTAAGAAGTTTGAAGAAATCTTGTTCAAATGTAGATTTAGCTTTTTTTCGTAATTCAGTATTCATGTCAATATACTGCTTTAAATAAGGACTCTGATTAAATTGAATAACTCTATGTATTTTTTTTAACAACAAACCATGTTTTATACATGTTTGCAGATGAGCAAAATGTATGACATAGAAATATTTATCGTATAAATTTGGAATCAATTTTGAAGTTTTAGAACCTGGCGGAGTAAATTTTTGAGCACAGAATGGAAAATCGTTATGATCATTATGCAAATGTTCGGGGTATTCTAAATCTACTTCTAGTATATAACCAGTGTCTCCGTTAGTTGGCACATTTATAAAATCTATTCCAGCGATTTCCAAGTCATTCAATAACTTAAAATTGGAATGAGGCAAATAAGCACACATTGCATATCCATAGAGATTATTACAATCGATATAAATTAGAAAGTTATTACTTTTTCTTGGATCGTAAGTTTTTAAATACTTGTTATTGGCTTTTGAATACCTTGTCGAACATAAACATATTCCACCGCGAATACCTTTTTGAATCATTCTTATTATTTCCAGGTCGTGTATTAATTCTAATTTAACATCTGTTTTTAATAGCATGGCATCAAAACTGAGACTCGGTGCTGTAACATAAAAGGCTGGATCTAATTTATAATTCATCTTACATGTCTGGCGAAAACTTTCAAAAACGTCAGCTAATAAAAGAACATCTGACTTAAGATACAAGTCTGTGTATTCACCGAGATTCGATAATTCAAACGTTTGCCAGACTTTTTTTGCATGATCATAATCTACTTTAGATATATTACTATTGCGTAATTTGCTGAAAAAGAACTCCTGAGGCGGAAGTACTTTTTCTTCGTATGAACTCCAAGTAGTCATGTATTCATATGGATACACCCCTTTTCGTTTTATTAAAGCAAAATGCTCACGAGAAGGAAAATAACGCCGCAGATGTTTAAAGTCGTCATTTTTTAAGTTTGCGACAAGTTTCTCTAGACTTGTGCCTAAAAATTTAAAAGAATCAACAAATCGAACAGGTATGATATCTTTATCATTAATTTGAAAAAATTTTGTAAAAGATATGTAGTTTTCCTTATTTTTTGCTATTACTTGTATTTTTCCTGATAGTTTTCCCAACTGTCGTATAAAAAGATGACTGTCATAACCCGCTAAATTATGAATAAATATAGGAACAAACTTAGGCAAACAATATCTAATATTGCAATAAGAATGAGCTGCACCACGATACCGTCCTGTAAGATGGCAATGATCTTTAACTTTATCGTCAAACAATATTTTATCACAAAGAAAACAATTTGTAGCCCGAGCAAAGTTCGCTTTGTCTTCATTTGTTAAACAAATAGCCACTGGCGACTGCAAAACGTTATAAATATCGGTTATATCCAATAATAGACTTTCTAAAAACTTTTCTACACAGGCTGGACCTCGATAAGATACATATTTATTACGCGACTTATCATAAGAACACACAACGTAATAAGCAAATGCTGATGGTACGTGTTTTTGCAATATCTTTGTACAGCCTGATCCAGAATCGAGTTCAGTTGGTTTTAATAATGATTCAAAATCTGCGTATAAGACGAAGGGCATGTCATGCATTCGCTCGTAATGATTAAATTGAATTCGTGTTCCATCACCGGGTAATATTGTCGATACACCACCACAAACATGAGCTTTCAGTTTATCATTACTATCAAAGAATATCATACAATCCTCGCATAAATATATTTTAGAATGATGTTTAGTTAATTGAAGACGAAGTAATTTAGATAAATCTTTAATAAGACAGTAATGGGTGCGTTTTCTGTTTTCCAGGAAAAGCATATTAATGTGATGATCTTTGCGAATCTCGCTTTTGTATAAAGGTCCAACAATGTTACCATTCTTTTGAATGCCGTAAATATTAATACTTATGCGAGGATTATTCTTTTCAAAAACTTTGATGTCCGCAAACCCAACTGGAAAAATCATATTTTTGATATTGAGTACATTTTTAAAGTGTGGGTAAGCTGACGTTCGATGTGCGTTTCTGTTTATAGGAAATAGTGCTGCCATGACACACCATAAAAAACAATAATTATCAGAATTTTGAATGTTGATACATGCTCGTTTACATTTTATGGACTTTGGTAATTCTATAAAACTGGAGCCTCTTAACGGGTTATATTTGTTTATATTTACTTCTAGATATAGGCTTTGTAAATAGGCCCACCCACTATCTCTTTCTTCAAATTCTTCAATTTTTTTACAAATTAAGTGAATAATTTTTGAAAACATATCTTCAAAATTGAAGTTTTGATGCAAGATGAAGTTTTCCGTTGCAAATGACTTGATTGAAATCGAATCATACTTACTAAGCAGAAAGAATTCACAGAAAAGTTCAAAATTAGCTTTAACATTAGTGTGAGCTTGAATTTTCGCTATGAGCAATAGGCGTACGCGAGAGCGCAAGTGCCATAAAAACTCGGCGGGCGGGCGAACACGCGCACTATCATGACCCTCATCTTGATATCGAACACGGTACGATGCTATACGATTACGAAAAGCGCTATGAACTTTTTCAACCCCCTCACTATCAACGACCGAACTGTTGTTCTTATGTAAAATACTTTTCAAATGTGCAGAGAAAACTTTGTTATTTACGGATACGTCACAAACTGAACAGAAAGTAGACCTCGACATTATGATTTGGACAGTACAAATTCTCAAAGTTAAAGTAATAAAGGCTTAAGTATGTAAGTACCTAATCTTTGAGTTTGCTAACGATAAACAATAAGTAAACCAGCTAAAACATAATTTACGCAGAGAGAAACAAAAGAGAACCTATTTTTTAACTTTATCTTTATAAAATATCCCCTCTGTGGTAAACTTTGCCTTAGCTAATTTTACAAATTTTTTTAATGCGTAAAATTCTGGAGATTCTGCTTCGCCTTGCAAGCGTACCCAAACGATAGCGCGCTCGCACCGGTCAAGGCCGCTGAGATTAGATACCTCCTTCTGGTTGTAGAGGCGTAGCTCCACTAGCAAGTCGCCGTCGAGCTGTGCAGTCCGACGCGTTACACCACCAGGTACTCGGCGTGTCAGGATACTGGTGGTCTTGTTTGGCAGGTTTGGCGGCCGCGAAACCTCGCTGTCCGACTCTGAGTCGAACAACCACTCAGAAGTATTGGACGACGATGTATTCTTCACTTCTGCACTCTTCGCCTTCGATAGGCACTTTATCGCCTTGCTTCTCTTCTTTGGACTAGGGAGATAGAAAAAGGATACACGATTATTGTACACATTAAACACTTGAAATTTAGATATATGTAAATATAGCAATAAAAGTACCTGATGTCTTCGTCGTCGGTATCAAAGAAAAGGTCAGATTCACAGCTCTTCTTGGCTGACCTTTTGTTTTGCTTGCTATCCGACCTGAAAATAGTAAATGTCATATTAGTATTAAGAGTGGTTACAAGAAAACGAGTTGAAGATTCACATCTTCAATTTATAAGATAAAAAAAATATCATCATCATCAGTCAATCAGCATGCCACTGCTGGGCTTGATGGTCCCTCGTGAAGACAGCACTTGGAGAGGTCACGTCATATACAGCCTGGTCCAACGGCTCAATTTGTTGAAGCATGAAGATGATCAACCACTTATAGACAATTAAAGAATAGATATAAAGTATAGCAATAAAGTATAAAAACTTACGAACATTTTTCAGCTGTCTTGGTCTTGAGATTTTTTGATGAGGAGGTACTGAAGCACTGTTAGTGGTCAGAGATAGCACTGGAGTGTACTGTGACTACAGTTTTTCCGGATTTTATATAAGAAAAGTGCAATGCAAGTAATAATTTTACTGAGGTTCTCAACCTATACCTTATCTTTATAATCATTTTTATTTAACATGGCTAATCTAAAAAAGAATGCTCATTAATTTTTATATTGTTAAATAAGTAAGTAATATTATAAAATATTATATATATAATCATAAAATTATTAATTTCCGTCCAAATCATATCCACACAAAATATTTATAAGAAAACAAATATGCATTCACGGATATGATGTCTATACGTTATCGAGAATCCTAATGCATTCACTTCCACTTCCATGGTCAGTGTTCGTTTTTCAAACACTAAAGAACTGACACTTTATTTAGAGAAAATATTTTTTTTTCGTGATTTTTTTATCACACCGCGCGTTTTAGGCAAAGGAGACGCGAAGCGCTCTGGGTACTATGGTACCCGGGACGTGTGAGTGGAGCAGTTCTCAGGTCTGCAACAAAATTTTTGATCCGCAGTTGCGTATGATCCAAAAACGGTCCGATCATCGGCTGAACTTCGTCAGCTATATAAAAAAAAAAGTACTTACGTAGCAAGAAAGAAACAAAACGACGAACTGACGCAATTACGTGTATTGGATTTTTATTTTCGAGGTAGTAGTAGATCGTTATTCAGCATCACAACATCTAAGAGAAGATTATAGTTTGGTAGTTTACTTTCAAAAAGTCGGTTCCATACTCGAAATATAAAACTTAATAACGTTTTGCACCTCTGACTTTCATGATATTTAGCAAAATTTGATATTTACCCATAATTCTACCAATGTGCAATATGACGCGGAAATAATCAGCAAATTAATTGTTTGTCGTTTATTTCCACAAACTTGCAATACAATACTGTGCATATACAGCAAAATAGTTGGTAACCGTTTAATTCTGCTGATGCAGAAATCTCGTGTAAGGCTGCATGCTCCAATTTTTTTTTCATTTCGGGTTTATTATATTTATTTAAATTATACATGTACATACATATTTACAATTACTAACGAATATTATCTCCAAATTAAAAAGTCTTCTTTATAATAATGGATGCGATTTCTAATTTTCATTTTTCGATACTACTATTTAAAACAGATAAACAATAGGTATATCGTTCTATTAGGCGAACCGAATGTATTTATAGCATAACGATATTGATACGACATGAGGACAGAACCATAGAAGTTTATGAAAATTATTGTAATAATACATAGGTGGTATTCATCGGCAGCATCTCATACACGTTCCCACCGCACTACCCTATTTAATTAGGATGTTAAGACCTTAGTCAGCCAAGGTAGGTAGTTAAAATGTTCTTAATATTTTTTATATTTTCATTTTTTAAATTATTGGAATATTTATTTTCTATTTTTTATTCGTGTGATGACTGGAACACATCTTTCAGGGATTAACCCGCCCTTTTAAATATTTTGTAAAAATCAACAATTTTATACTTTGTTTTATAATAAAGAATATATTTAATTGAAGTAATTTAATAAACAAATAAAAGTATTAACGTGTGAAAGAAGCCTTATTATTTGAGTAAGCACTCGTAACTGGATATATGAATAATGTGCAATAAATTTATTGCTGATAAATGAATTTCGTGGGAATGCTTTGAAACTGTATGGCAGGCAGAGTGTAGAACGGTACTTATCCGAGAGTTGAGTCCTGAATCTACGAAACCTCAACCTGTTTAATTTCTGTTGTTATTGCACTGCTACCTAGTTGAATGCCTTAATATTCTGAGATAGAAAACCTTGAAAATGTGTCTAGTAAATCGCAATCAATCAAAAGTATACTGTTTACAGTCAAACAACACAACACAATAGAAACATTATGAAATGAAATGAAATAAAAAATCTTCTTTTCCATTTAACCCTATATAATGTATATTGGGCAATCTCTAACTGTTTTCATCAAATCACCGTAAACGAACGCAGTGAGATTTGCGGAGCTAGAGCGCAGCGAAGCGTAGCTCAAATCTCACTGCGTTCGTTTGCGGTGTTTTGATGAAAACTGTTTTAGAATGCCCAATATACACCTACTTGTATTGCTTTGCGCAACAGAGAGTGCTGTGTTCTAAAAAATATGTCTCTTGTACCTAAATATACATTTCATAATTTCATTCTTTCTTTCTTCTTTATTGCATAAAGCTGGATTTCTCACTCTGGATTCTCACTCACTTAAGATTAACCACGAACTAATAAATCTATGAACATGAAACTTCGCCAGTAGATAGTTTATGGATAGGATTCTGCTTAGAACGGACTTTCGAATTTCATCCCTTGCTACCCAAAAGCCCGTTATTTTTTGGAGCTTGAAGCATGGCATTTTTTTATTTAAGGTGATAATTAGAAATAAGTGAACATTTTGAAATAGGGGTTGAATGTTGTTTTTGTTCAAGTATCATACTAGCAACTATGAGACTTTAAAAGGCCTGTGCTTAAGGTAAGTATAGTTTGAATTGTTTTTACTGCGGGAAAAACGAAAGTTTCGCGGGCGATACTGCGCGCAGAAAGCTTGTATATACTCGTATATAGGCTGGTGCTTGATTGTGTAGCTCAAATCTATCGCGATCGCTTTTGATTTTGACAATCGCAGTACATCAATTACTGCTTTCTAAAAGGAAATCGGAGCAGAGCCTCGTGTTGACGGCGCAATGGCTCTCAAATTAAGGGCTTGGACAATATTCTAATAGCAATAATTGTTCAATTTAAGCTTATCTAAATTTGGATGTTTTTTACTCAAGACCGCTAAACTATCATCACAACAGCTCATATACGTCCCCACCGAGGGGCTGGAGACTACCCTAAGTTAGGGTGTTCTTAAGCCTTAGTCAACCACGCTGGCCCAGTGCGGATTGGTCGACTTCAGATACACCATTGAATTTCTTCGCAGATATATACACGTTGCCTCACGATGTTTTCCTTCAACATAGAGCGCTAGACAAATCATAATATGAAATTCGAAAACGAAAAACACATTGATAGTTGATACATGGCGATCTCGAACCCCGGACCTCGCGATTGGAAGGCAAGTGCCGTGTCCACAGCGCCACCGACGCTCCCTACTACCGCTAAACTGATTTAGTAAAAAATGTTAGTAAGTAACATACTGTGCTTAGTCTTATCAACCCATGTGGACCCAATTCTCGCGTTAAGTTGCGTTTAGAAATTACTGCCATAATCAACGCTACGTGTTTGTCAGTGTTCAATTATCTCACAACAAGGTTGTGGATCAGTGTGTTTTCTTCTTTCTTTAATAACATCCCTTATAAATAAAGGTGGGCAGATAATAAGACGTTATTTTGTCAAAGGCGCAGTGAGCGTCCAGTAAATACGGTTTCTCTGTAATTACCAAAGGCTATTGACGTCCGATAGACGGGCTCATTGTGATGCATCGAGGAATGAAATCACATGGATGCAAAATAACAAAAAAGGTGAAATACGAAAAAAAGCGTCCGAGATGCGCCCGCGTACGCCAAGATCTCGGTCAGGCCCGCGTCCAGTTCTTTTGTTTTCAGCCTCGAATCAGCCAGTGTTTCGAATCTATATGTCGTTTTCGCTTTTTTTTCTTTACTCGAAGCTTTTTTCTTTATTGTCTCAGCGCTGGCCTTTATGGAAAAAGAAAAAAGGCCCGGTGGCTTATGGCTCCCCATTGCTATGCGACTCTGGAGTCGAAATTTAAATATTTGCTCGCTTGCCGGCCGAACTCATCCGTATTTTTGTTTTACAAGCGTGTGTTGCCAGCTTTATTTATTGTGTTATTCAAATTCCCGTTCCGACGGTAATGTGCAGTTGTCATTATGATTAGCTTACGCGGTCGAGTCGTCTTTCGACGCAGCGAATGTGGCTTGAGTAATTGCGTACGGAACCTGTTCGTACGCGTATTTAGACCAAAGAAATTTAATTGTGTTTCACGGAACCGGGGTCAGGGGGCAGTATCGGATTATTTGGCCGTTCCGCCGCGTGGCCATGACTAGTATTTTTTTGTTTTGTTTTCGATCGAACTACCGATGGATTGGTACCGAAAAGTGCTGGTGAATGATTTATCAACTTATATATTAGCCATAATTGACACATTAAGAGTGGCTTAATAGATGTGCTTACTCATATAAGATAAGAATTATTTTTAGGTTTAAGCTTTAGATTTGAGTGCGTAATGTTTTTTATTTCTGGTCTGCAACTATATTTTTCATTGTTTCAAAATTCACCACATCTTTATTAAAGAGAGAAAGAGTTTGAAGTTTCAGTACAGTGTGACACTGTTGTTGATAAACAAATATTGAATAAACCAACCACATAATACAAACATTTTTGTGTCTTTTCAAAGTCTTGAGATTTTTGAACTTAGTACTTATATCTATATAAATAAAAATGAATCATCGAAGTGTATGTACTGTACACGCATAACTTCAAAACGACTGCACCAAATTGGTTAATTTTTATATTTTTTAAGTTAATTTATCAATATTAAATTACATTAACTTACACAATTATGAGCACCACGTAAACTTTGCTGTGTACGTTATTGTTAGGACAAGGTTTGTTTAGAAGAAAATGTTTAAAAATTATACAAAAATGTAAAAATTGTGAATTTCAATATTCATATAAAAAGTGACGAGCTTGACAGATTGACATTCAAGTTATATTCTAAATTTACGGTTTCTTAGATTTTTGTATTTTCAAAAGATTTTTAGTATTCACGTGCGAGGCCGGGGCGGGCAGGTAGTTTATTATAAGTATTGCGTATACACTGACAATATAAAGGTGCGTATTAGAAACGAAAAATTTTGCTATCCATAAATTAAACATGAGCTAACAATATGTAATTATTATGAAATCTTATTTAAGATGTCAGCAAACCGTCGCTTTGATATTTTTTTTTTAATATTAAGTATATAAAAGCTGCAACTTTCATGCTCTGCTCGCAAAAATCAATAATTAATTAAATCCACTTCGTCGTCATTTTTTCTCGCCTGTGTCCGAATAGTGAATTGTTATCGAAAAAACTTATGGGATAAAATTGAAAACTGTATGGTTAGGTTAGATATTGTGACCACACACAGATAAGACAGATATTATGACCATGTTGTGAGCATGAAACTGTTTAGAAATTCCCAAAACCAACATTTACCAGCCGTCATTGGTAAATCCTAGCATATTCCAAACTCTAATAGTAAAAGCCCGAAATAACGTTTATTATTATTATTTTCTATAAAGTCCTTACATTTACCAAGTCATGTTGGTAAATTTTTAGATTTACCAATTTACGGAATTTTACAGTAACATATACAATTTTTTGATGACAATAAATTTATTTTTATTTCTTTTATTGTAATGTATATTATACTTATTTTTTTGCCTTGCTGCGATCGAACGCTTTTTTTATGGGATAGGGGGCAAGCGAGCAGACGTATCACCTGATGGTAAGTAATTACCGTCACCCATGGACACCTGCAACCCCCGTTACAAGTGCGTTGCCGGCCTTTGAGGTGGGAATACGCTCTTTTTTGAAAGTTTGAAGGTCGTATCGGTCCGGAAATACCGCAGGCGACAATTCGTTCCAAAGTTTGACTGTGCGAGGCAGGAAACTTCGAGAGAAACGCACAGTTGTGGACTGCCAACCATCTAAGTGATGGGCATGGATTTTTTGCCGCGTGGAACGATGGCGGAAAGAGGCGGCAGGTATAAGTCCGAACAATTCCTCGGAGCATTCCCCGTAATAAATACGATAGAAGATGCATAGCGAAGCGACATCTCTACGCAGCGCCAAGGTATCAAGCCGATTTGAAATTTCCTGGCAGTCGACGATTCGAGTCGCTCTCCGTTGAATGCGGTCCAGTGGGAGAAGTTGGTATTGGGGTGCCCCAGCCCAAAGATGAGAACAGTATTCCATATGAGGCCGAACCTGCGCCTTGTAAAGCTGAAGGCGGTGCGCCGGAGTAAAATACTGTCTCGATCTGTTGAGCACACCAAGCTTCTTAGAAGCTAATTTAGCTTTACCCTCTAAGTAGCCACGGAACTGGACTTCGCTCGATATGTCGACACCAAGGATCCCAATATTGGCTGAGGCAGTTAGGGGAATGCCCTGAAAGCGAGGAGATACGACAAATGGCATTTTCTTTGCGGTGAACGCGCAAACCTGTGTCTTTGAGGGGTTGAAATGGACTAAATTAAGACGACCCCAGTTAGAAACTTTCTCTAATGAAGTTTCGATTTCAGACACAAGTTTATTCCGGCACTCAATGACGTTTTCCCGAGAAGAGTTCGCACGGCCGTTATAGAAGGTGTCTTTCGTGCTGTCGTCTGCATAACAATGAATGCTGCTGATTTGCAGCATATCATTGATATGCAGAAGGAATAGTGTAGGTGAAAGTACACATCCTTGGGGGACACCAGCATTTACAGACAGTGGGTCTGAGCATTCACCATCAATCAAGACCTTAATGCTTCTGTCTGCTAGAAAGCTAGTGACCCATCCACATAATTTCTCGGGAAGCCCATATGAAGGAAGTTTTGAGAGGAGCGCTTTGTGCCATACCCGATCGAAGGCTTTCGCGATGTCCAAACTAACTGCCAGTGCCTCCCCCTTCGCTTCAATTGCCTCTGCCCAATGATGTGTCAAGTAAACTAGAAGATCACCAGCAGATCGACCCCTACGAAAGCCGTATTGTTGGTCACTGAGTAGCTGGTGATCCTCTAGGTACCGGAGAAGCTGGCGGTTGATTAGCGATTCCATTATCTTTGAAAACAAAGGGGTTATAGCTATCGGCCTGTAGTTGGACGGATTCGAGCGGTCACCTTTCTTAGGGATCGGATGCACTAAAGCTGTCTTCCATGAGGTTGGGACTATGCCAGATGAATACGAGAGCCGAAATAGTCGCGTTAAAACCGGTGCCAACTCTGGAGCGCACGTCTTTAGCACGATAGGAGGGATACCATCAGGCCCACGCGACTTGTGGATATCTAGCGTGATTAGTGCTTGACGCACTGAGCTTTGTTGGAACCGAATATCCGGCATAAAGCTCGTGCACCGTGGTATGGTCGGTGGTTCCTGTCCCCCGTCATCCAAGGTCGAGTTGGATGCAAAGAGTTTCCCTAAAAGATCGGCTTTCTCTTTAGCATCATGGGCTAACGAAGTGTTATCCTTGTGCAGTGGTGGAAAAGATGGCATGCAGAAATTTCCCTGAATAGCTTTGGCGAGAGACCAGAACGCACGAGAACGCTTGTCAAATGTCCTCTTCGCTCGATTTTAATTATTTGCATATCGTTTTATTATGCAAATCGAAAGATATTGATATTCGTTGTAATATTTTGATGATTTTTGCAAAAAAAAAACGAAACGAAATCAGTACAAATCGAGTGCATGCAGACGACGCTTGACGCTAGGCGAATGATCCAAAAATAGAACCCCTGGCCAGAATAGTATAGTAGGCCAATATCCACATCTGCAGAGATCCAGTACAGGGTTATTCTTTCGATTGAATTACGAAAACTCAGCAGTTAACAGAGTTCATTGTAATAATTTGTTGACAAACAAAAGTTTTAAAAAAAGAGTTGAAAATATCGAATTTTTCGCAAATTAAAGTAATAAAAAACAATGCACTACAAATATCGCTAATTTTCAGGCTTTTTACGTAGTGTTTGATCAAAATTAAAAATGTTTATTTAAAACTAACTGTTGCTCGCGACATCGTTTGCGTGAAATTCAGTTATACTTATCGCGAGTTCGATTACGTCTCTGGAGTTCTTCATCATCACAGCTCATATACGTCCTACCGAGGGGCTCGAGCCTACCCAGCCCAAGTTACATTTCAGGTTCGACGACACGGTTAACGCAGAGGTCGAGTGATCGCCTACTGTGCAACGGGTCGCGGGTTCGATTCCCGCACGGGACAGATATTTTGTATGGCCTACAGAAATTTGTTCCGGTCTGGGCGTATGTGTATGTGATATTCTATGTTTGTAACTGCACCCACGACACAGTAGAAAATCCTAGTGTGGGGCGACGTTTTTTAAAAAAGAAAGAAAGAAAAAAGAAAAAAATGGAAAGGTTTTGAAAAGGTTCTAGAACCTATGTATGGATATCTACTACTAAGTCTTAATAGACTCATTAATGATATATTAACCTTATAATGAGTCCAAAAAGGGTCCACGTTTTAGAACCTTTCTGAGAGCTACAGTAAAAGCTATACTTATAACACAATACATTTATTTAACGTTAATAATATAACCTTCTAAATTAGTCTTGGATGTGTCTTTACGATATTTTTATAGACATGAATAAATGCTTTTCCGAGACTCCCAGGTTTTAAAATGTTTCTATTTAAGATTTTTTACTCAGAAACAAGTGGATTTCACGTACTTTATTTATAATGGCGATTGTCTGGCTGTATGGCGATAAGGTATGTGGTGTATTCATAAAAAAATAAGTAGCTTGCTGAAGTTAGAAAAAATAGAAAATTACTGCGACTGGCACTTTATTGTAAAACTTCAGGATGATCCTTCGTAAGTTAAAATTCTGAAGACATTTTAATGAAATGAAAATTATAAAATATGATGGTTGGTGATAATTCGCAAAATAAAACTTCTATTCATATAAAACATTTTTAATAATATACAACACACGTTACTTAATTTATTAAATTTATCAAAATATTGCTTTTTGTTCCGATATATTTTTTAATTTAGTAAAAAATATGGCTGGCGTCATAAAATTACTAGAATGAATTTAAATTAACTGAAATTTCAGAACTGTAACAGCTAAAAGCTATTAATATTTGCCAAATTGAGATCTAAAGACAATCTGGCGGAGCTAGTTAAAACTGCTAGACTATTTTTGAAGCAGCTTAAAACTCGCGGAGACAACAAAAAATTCATGAAGATGTTTATTCATAAAGCTAAAATTAAAAATATTCTCGTAGGACGTAAATCATGCCTTATGCTTATACATATAATAGGATAATGGGTTGGGTTTTCACCACGTAATCCTAATTTGTTTGCCTAGACAACTCTAATAGAGTTTCAGGAAAGTTTCATGAACATTCCATAACTAAAGTTATGATAAAAAATTTACCTTTAGATCTCACTTTAGTATAACGCTAGCTTTTCTAGAACTGAATCAGAAGTTCAGGAGTCTACAACAACTATAAGCTCTTAGGGCTCTTATAATCTAAGTATGCTCTTAAAATCTAAGTCAAAATAACGTTAATTTAAACACTTGTCAGCGGTTCCAAGGTTGTAATAATAATCAATTAGTTTTAGGACTTATTAATCTTTCTCAAATACTTAATACGACCAGATAGCAAAGCGTTAACCTTTTTATGACTCGTTTAAAACCTTAAGGCATTTTTTACAACGGAAACCCAAATAAAATGTTACTTGGGTGCGTTACGTTGTTCAGGCCTTAGTCAACCACGCTGGCCCAGTGCGTATTGGTCGACTTCACATACACCTTTGAATTTCTTTACAGATGTATGCAGGTTGCCTCATGATGTTTTCCTTTACCGAAGGAACGTCGGAAAAATGTACATATTAAATTTGTAAAACGAAAAACAAATTGCTACATGGCAGGATCGAACCCCAGCCCTCCAGCCCATAGTGTTACCGAGGCTCTTTAATTGTAATTTCAATCTTTAATTTTAGATTAATTGTGCATTTTTTATATTATTTATTAAACAAAACAATTCTAAAGTAATGTAAATGGGATCATTTTGGAAATATGATTTTTGCTCCAGGCGCAGTAATTTTATTTCATAATTTTACGAGTATGATATATTTAATCAGTATTTTTAGTCACATTTCAATCGCCGATTACGTTGAGAACACCACATCTTGTGAAGTGAACGCAATCATTTACTAATTATTTTGATTGTAACCATTTGATACGATTGTGAGCTCCATTTCTAAGGCAGCTGTTACAGGCCACCTTTTTTCATTTACCTCTTTTGAAAATGAGTTAATGACAGCTATAAAGAATATCTACATCCGGTTACGACCGGTTTCACGGCGCACTATCTGTTCCACGTAGTTTTTATGGAGGCTTTAGTTGTGCTGTACCTATTTGTATTAGCCGTGATAGACAGACAGATGAACGATCTTCGGCGGCCTGTCACCTGATTTAAACCGAATCATGAGTCACGTATTTTGGAAAACCTAGGTGACGAACGCTATGAGCACAGAAATAATGAAAGAAATCTACACTCATATTATAAAGAGGTAAAGTTTGTATGTTCGAAGTAATCTCTGCAACTACTGAACCGATTTCGAATATTCTTTCTTCAGTAGAAAGCTACATTATTTTTTTAAGTAACATAGGTGACTTTATATTAGTGACTCGTTCTGGCGTCGCACGGGTAGTAGGTAAATAAATAAATAAATGATGCTAACGAAACCGTGGGCGGGTCGCAAGTCCTGTATAAGGTTCCGAATTTAAATGTATCACGTAAGCAACTGTCATAATGCAAAGCATTACCTTAAGTTAGTCACGGTTTAATATACACTTGACGTCATCATACTCACTTCCCACTACGTAACATAGGTCTCAGGTACACTAGGGGGAATTGACCCGCCCGCGGTAAATGTACGGGAATTCATTAAATAGTAGATTAAGCACCAAGGTGTATGTCTATGTGCAGTGTTTTATGTCACGGGCAGTATATTGAATTATGAGCGAAATGAAGGATTTCGTTGTTCAATTAAGATGTTAATTCCCGAACGAAGTGAGTAAATTATGGTAAAAATCCCGAATGAAGCGAAGGATTCAAGTCTCCCAATGCTAAGACACCTTTATCCCCGAGGAGCGTAATCTATTTTATACACCTACTGTGAGGTTAAATGAAAAGGAAATTATAAATTCAATTAAAAACAAGTTTATTTTATAAAAAAATTAAATGTTATATTTAAAATATTAGTTCAGTTATGGAAAATTAATGTTATGTTTTTTTTGTTTGTTTATATTTTAGTTGAGGACGTGGAATTGAAAGTCAATGGGAGCTAAAGTTGTATGGAAGTTCCCTTGGGTAATAATGACATTTAAATTTGGAACGCCAAAATGTAAACAAAAACTTCTATAAAACAAAATAAGTCTGTTCAAGGCATAACTTCCTCAGTCCAATGAGTTTTTTTAAACTATAAAATTCCACACCTCAAAGAGACTTTACTCCGATGAAAAATATTTTTAGTGTAGAGTTGGTGGTACCTTTAATAGTTAAGAGTTAATTTCCTTTTGATCAAGCGAGCTATGATTTTTTGATGCAAGCCAAGCATGTATCACTTGGATAAATACGTAACCATTATATTTGCCCTACCTTTTGTAAAAACAATGTTGTTAAAATTTCGTGGCTCGATCCTGCCATGTACCAATGTGATTTTCGGTTTTCGAATTTCATATGTACATTTATCCGACACTCTTACGGTGAAGGAAAACATCGTGAGGCAACCTGCATACATCTGCGAAGAAATTTAAAGATGTCATCATCATTATCACAGCTCATATACGCCCCAACCGAGGGGCTCGAGCCTACCCTATGTTAGGGTGATTAGGCCTGAGCAGATGTATGCAGGTTGCCTCACGATGTTTTCCTTCACCGTAAGAGCGTTGGATAAATGTGCATATGAAATTCGCAAAACAAAAAACATATTGGTACATGGCAGGATCGAGCCGCGAACCTCCCGAAGGCCAGTGTCGAGTCCACTGCGCCACCGACGCTCTAATTAAGTAATTGGTTGGTGCCATAAAAGTGTGGCGTGGTTTAACTGGCAGACGTTAATCCCATAGGAGCTAGTTATGTCTACACAACGATTTAAATAAAAGTCCATTCATAAAAAACAGCAAAAACATCCGTCTAATTGTTGTCGCAAATTTTCGCATGTTGGCGTAATATAACCAATCCTTTAACTTAAAAGGAGTCGTTAACGTCAAATAAAATGTTACGATCCTCAATTGTTCAATTTTGCTATCGTGCAGCAAAAACTAAGCTCCTCATCCTTTTGACCTATTGAATGTAGTGGGCAAAAAATACAAGTACAATAAGCGCCTCCTAATGTAGGTGCCGACACTTGTATTGGCTTGTGGTGCGTAGTTAACAATACGGGGCTTTTACTAAAGCTACTTAAGTCTGTCGCCTTCCATTATCACAGTGGAGATCCTGTATGAAAAACAAAGCTTTTTGCGGATATGATGTATAAACATTAGCTAAGGCTAAAAGTGAGATATCATTATATTTCATGTTTTACTGTAAAAGTAATGTAGGACTCGTTCATGCAATAGGAATGCAGAATAAGTAAGCAGCCTTAGACGCAGCATTTTCAATGAAGTTAGTATTATCTTACAATATTATATTTAGGGGAAAAAATAATTTAAAAACAACATAAAAGTAAAAAAAAAAGTTGTTATAGATTTAAGGATATTGCTCAAAGCTTTGCATGACGTCTGGAAGGAATAGAGCTTCCAAGCCTACCTTGCTACCGCTAGCTTACCTGAATCTCTCGCTATCACAACAAAGTTAACTGCATTGTTATGACAATAGACGTTAGATATTTCATCAGTAGTTGATGATCCCACGTGCTGCACGCTTCCATCTTAAGCTACCATCAGGAGAGATAAAAGTGGGCAGATAATTTTTTGTTGTGAATAATAGGTAATTTTTTTCTATTTAAACGGTTTTATTGAAAGTGAAGATGATAATAAAAATACATAATCGCATTGTCATCGGACCTAAAGGTGTATACCAAATTGCAGCTCATTCGGACACTGGCAAGTGGACAGGGCTGTTCACAGTAGTCTTACCGTGAAGTCTTACCAGTAGTACTACTGGGAATTTCCTTCCCTGCAAAATTAGACTCAAACAGGGTAAGCTAAACGATGCATTAATGATGCCTTGAATATTATAACACGATATCATTCCATCTATATAAGACCCTGGCATGTGTTGGCATGTGTCTCGCCTTAGATAGGAGGAACCGACCACGCAGACTAGATGCGTTGATGTAGCGTTTTGTTGCCAGATTTCCAGCTTCTGGCAAAGGTTGTGATAAGCTTCCGGAGTCGCCTGTTGCTATATCCACACGAAGATATAGAGTGGCGACACATACGTCGTATGCTAAATTTGTCACCGCGCAAACGAATGATAGACAAATTTCTCATTCGTTGACATCAAATTAATTCGATGGAGCGCAGAGTGCACGCATTTTTTTAAACTCACTTAAGGAGTAACTTTATTATGTTAATAATACCTAATAAACGTATTTTTGTCACATAGTTTCTTGCAATTTTTTTAATTCACTGCCATATATAAAATATGCTAAATACTTAGTTGTCAAAATCGAGTCATCGATTTTGTCACCTTAGTATTTTTTTTTCATTCCAGATATATATAGGTATAGTTTATTTCAGGTAAGTTGAATATTTCCCCCAAAATTATAACTCGTATAGGCTGCTTGTTGCAAGTTCCTTTCAATTTTGTTTAGATATTTAAAAACATGATCCAGTGTAAACAACCATTTATAAAATTTCCGTATAGAATGCTAAAAAAATCTGTGCTTACCGTTGCGAAACTCCATAAACAAATCCTTATTGAAAGTTATATTAACACGGTTAAAAGTATATTTAACGACTGGCAGTCAATTAATTGCACAAGTGTAAAATCAGTAGTTCACACGTCTACAGTTCACACCAGTAGTTGAATTCACGCCCTTGTTACCACTAAACAAAATTAAGTAGACCTTACGGAACGTTTAGCATATAATTCGGAACACTAACTCATGCGTGAACTGTCACTTGGTCATTCAAAAATCCAATCCAAAAAGCAATGAAAACTTTTGGAGCCCGCGCCAAACTGAATTCCGAATTCGAATTCAAAATGATGTTCGGCGTGCGATAAAGAAATTAGGTCAGGTCCACAAAAAAGAGGTCGGGCGTTCGGGGTTCCATTTTTAAAAAGTTTCCGGTCCGAGATCGAGTTCGGTAGCTGTCAACGCGATTTTGACAGTTGCTGCGCGCGCGCGCGGTCGTGCGGCGTGCTGTGCGCTCGGATATCGGCGCTACACTGCGTTCGCGCGCTTTTCGACCCGTGAAACCTCAGCCTCCGACTCGCTATAGGATGCATTAGCTGTCGATACGGCGATTTTCTCACGGAAAGGACTAAAGCGATATACGTCTAACGGTTTGAGGCATCTTCGTTGACTGATGTTGATGACTTGACTTAGTTTTGTTTTGATTCTGACGGGTGTACGGCGCTGGCTCAGCTCCGAGCGGGATATTCTTTCAGTTATGAATGCCCAATTTTATGGCCGTGGTGAATCGGACTATGATTTTTTGTGTGCTTAAGTAGTTCGGTGAATGAAAAAAACTTGGCGTTGAAATGTTAAGGGGAATTATTCGTTATGAGTTACGATTGTGATTACTCTAAAAGAATACCTAATAGCAAAACCATAACATAAAACCTAATGTTGTTAATATTTTGGATACGAAGTTTTTACTAAAGCTTTATTAGATTATATACAATTGCAGGAGATGATTAGAATAGAATCTCTTAGGAATTAAATACCTTGGTATCCTAGATAACTATCCAACGATGCATGACAATGTTTAATTTGATTTGGATGTCAACAAAAAAAAATCTGAAATAGTACCTAAAGGTAAATAAAATACTAAAACCCATAAGTATAACATAACAAATGCAGTCAAATATCAAAAATGCTATAAATAAATTTCACGTAACTTTTATACGTTCCCTACAAAAGACATCAACGCGCAGCTATTGAAAATAATCTCTGCAAATACCTACGACAACTCAAAAAAATACAATCAATCAAATATCGTAACGTAATACTAACGTCAGATAGAATTCTGCCATTAGTATTTTGTGCCAACCACACTAAAACTCCAACCAAGTAGTGCAAATTCGTATAAAAAGTTAAACATATTAAATGTCGTTATTAAAAAATACAATTACTTATACTATCACACTTAAAAAGTGTGATGTCTTGTTAGACATTTCTGTACCAAATTATAGCCTTGATAAATACTATACAATTGCATCACCGTCTGTCAAACAATGTGAGCTTAGAAAAAAACAATGAGCGAGCGAGACGACCGCACGCGGCCGCTTCAGTCCGCATTCTAGTTCCATCTTCAAACACAACAGTCGTCACGCTGCGTTGCCAAGCCCTGCCTACTTCGACTAACACTGACAAACCACGTCCGTCTCTCTCGCACTCGCGACAATCGTCAAGCAGATTGTCACGGAAAGAGAGAAGAGAACCCGCGTTTTTTCGGCAAATTGTCTAGTTTTTACGAAATACAAATCAACCTTTGTAATAATGTGTCAATGACCCCAGCTGCTACTGGTGAATGCTGAAAATGGTGTTTGTCAATTGGGACAATTTACTTTATGAAATGTCGGATTCAAAACTTATTAAAATTGAAAGAAGAAAAGACATTTTATTGTTTTTGATCCGATGTAGGTAAGTTTCAGGAGCCTAAAAGGATAACTTCATTATTCTCGTTAATTTCAGTGCCCGTTACAAATGCTCCACGTTTACACAAATCGTTACCTTTATTTGAACTTATTGTTGTTTTTTCTGTTAAAATTGTTAACTAGTACGAAAATCATTCTTAGTTGTTTTTTCGACAGTTTAAGTACTAAAAGGCTTTTTTACATACGCAATACATGATAAAAATAAAACAATATAACAAATAGTTTCTATATTTAGACTTTATAAAGTTAATAACAACATACTTTGTAGAGTAACAAAACTTTTATGCATTTCTCTAATACCTTATCATTAATGAAAATCATGTCATTCATGCATTCGTTAATGTTCTCAAATAATAATAAATTAAAGGAGGTCCTTTTTATCAAAATATTTGAAATATTTTTTTACACAAAAGAAAACATGACATGTAGGTACTACACATGTCATGTTTTCTTTTTACTAAATGCTTTTTTTACATTCTCGTAGTTCTTACTTTTGTTTGTACATCTGTTGCTTTGTATTTTATTTCTCACCTTTATACAAACTTAACTACTTACCTATATTTAATGCGTTACAGCTCATACTATATCCATAACTAAAATATAGGTATTTGTTATAATTATATTAACAATACTTTTATCGTATATTTTATAAGATTATTAATAACTATTACAAATTTAATAATTAAGATTATTAAATTTGTAATAATAAGTCTACCTTAATAATATCATATTTTTAAGTAGCAAGTTTTCGCAACTAGATAACTAGTTGCAAATAAGTAGACGAGTAAGATATACGTATAGGTCTATCTTAAGCAATATTAAGCATTTCACTGGAGTTGTGTATTTTGTGTCAATTTTTGTTCAATTAATATAAGCCATTTTGAAATATTTCAGCAATAAACTTGAACATACAAACAGACATACATAGTTTCTTACGAGTTTATACGTTTAGAAGCTGCTTATGTATATTGTGATCCTTTTTTGTCATTTGTTTGAAATGACAGAGGTAGAATTGTGTTCTAAATTATTAAGGCTAGTCATATCCTAAAGTCTAGTCATACCGTCTCTTACTAAATACGTAGATATATTCGAGTACTTAGGATTGTTTAGCTATCTTTTTAATTGACTTCAAAAAAGGAGGAGGTAGGTTATCAATTCGATGTGTATGTTTTTTTGTGTGTATGTTACGCAATTACGCCGCCAATTGTGGACCGATTTTCAAAATTCTTTTTGTATTGGATAGAGTACACTCCTGGGGTGGTCCCAAGGTTACCAAAGTCAGGATCTGAAGATGGGATCCCATAAAAATCGAGGGGAACCCCTTAAATTTTATGGGTATGTTTAACGTGTTTCATGTTTTTTTCCGAAGCTATTCACGTATTTGCGTCTGCTAGTCATGAACCGAGCTTATGATGGAAGGATCCTTAGCTTTTGGACTTGACCTGACCCGACCATGGACCTGAATTAAATAAATTCACTGAAAAGATAAGAATGAAAAATATTTTACGAAAATAAAAACCGACTTTAAAAACACTGAAAAGATAAAAATAATATAAGAATACGTACGACTACATCACACTTCTTCTATATTGAAGTCGGTGCCAAATTTTAATACTTTTTAGGAGATCACCGTTTGGCACCATATATTATATTATATTATTTACAACTTTTCACCTTATATTATTTATAACTTTTCAGTGTTTTTGAAGACGATTTTTTTTGTAATATATTTTTTCCATTGTTATTGGTTTGAAATTGACAGAGACAGAATTGTATTATGTGTCTAACTTTTAGCGTATTAGGTTTCTATAGTCATATCGTTTACAGAAGGTCACCTAAGAAGAAATCGTCTTCCGTCGAAAATATTTTTTAAATCTCCTATAATACTAATATTAACTCGCACATGAATCTGCCATTCACTGAATAAAGGGACATGTATGATATTATTGTTGAAATATTTTTTTTATTAATTTATTGTAACTTTATAGAAGTAAAACAAAATCGGTTATTTATTAGTTATTCGTTACTTCAGATATCAATCAGTCAATCGTCAATTTGGCATGAATATGTCAATAATACGACCGTGCGGTGATAGGTTTAAAATAAATACACTTGCATGTGTCACCGCTCTCTATAACTCTCTCTCTCTCTTCCCGTGGATGTAACAAGAGCTGTCTAAGGAAGAGATAGAGGCTCTCAACAAAAAGTTGAGGTTTTATTATGAGCCCTTTCACTCCCTTAGTCGGCTTATCGTCACTTACAATCAGGTGAGATGAAGACCACGAGCTTACCTGATGTGTGTAAAAATAATTAAGGTTTTTGAATACCCGTTTCGCCTCTTCCTTACTTCCCGTGGATGTCTTAAGAACCGATTAAGGTAATTAATGCAATTTCATCCACGTCTATGAAAAGACCCGTTTCAGAAGTGAAAAGTAATTAGAGTAATTATAATATACTAGCTGACCGTATGCAACTTTGTTTGCATTATAACTAACTTTTCCCGTAGGAAAACTTTTCCCGTCAGATTTTTCCCGTAGGAAAGTTACCCTATGTCCTTCCGCTGGTCTCGAACTATCCTTATACCAACTTTCATCCAAATCGGTTCAGTAGTTTCGAAGCCTATTCAATACAAACAAACAATCAAATCTTTCGTCTCTATAATACTCGTATTAGTATAAATGTATTTTTAAACTAGTTATTACTCGTGACTTTGTCTGCATAGAATTGAGTTAAAAACATCGCGAGTTCGAGAGTTAGGAAATCAATAAAATTCGCGATAAAATGAAGCCTATGTCCAAGGCACTTAAATTATGAGAGATTTCGTTAAAATTGGACACACAGACACAGAACCTATCGCATTTATAATATTGTAGCGATGTTCAAAATGACTCGCCTCTTGGCATGTACGATTATATACCAAAAATACGATAAGATAAATCAAATCAAATGCCCTTTTTTGCGGATACAGGTATAATATTTGTTTATGCATAAGATAGCATTTCATATTTAAGCTTTCTGTGTTAAAATTTATTATACTATCCTAAATCGTCCTTAACTAACATCATGCATCCTGGGAAGTAAACAAGTAAAAGGCCTATACTAAAATGCATGAAATTCTTTTTGCATTCAAGCCACATTCACTGCGATGCTTTCTCACGGTTGCCATAGCAACAGGCCATATCTAAGACGATATTGGGTGTAATTTGTAGCTTCGTGGCTCGCGGAGATTTACTGCACTCCCGATACCACTGGTTTTTACTGAGAAAAGTGGAGCTTTCCGTTGATACAATGGCAAGAACTGTTCATTTCCTATTGGAGCATTAATCGCAGTGACCTTTTGTTCAGATGTTGAACTCTTTTAAGTGTTTTAGACGCGGTTCTCTGGGTAGCCTTTTCGATCTTGATAGAGTCAAACTCAAAACTCAAACTCAAAAATCTTTATTCAACATAGACCTTTACAGGCACTTATTGTCGTCAACAAATTACAAAACTCTATTTAATCAATAAATTAATTTAAAAAATGCAACAAGTCAAGATAAGCTATGTATTATTTAGACCTTGTATGTACATACTCAACCATAATTAAGATGTATGCAAATACAAGTAAAATGAAAAAAAAATAAAATTTGACTCTACACCTTTCGGAAATTGGGAGAGCCTTCTCGAGAAGAACACGCAAGAAACTCGGAAGGTCTAAAAAGTTTAATGTAGTTCTAGAATCGCGATGAAATACCATTACCGCCTTCTCCGTGTGTAGTATTACTCTGCTGCAGATTTATTAATCTTTCTATTCGGCGATAGTTATTTATTTATTAAATCTTTTTTGCACAATTAAAAATAAATGTATGGCGGATTTAATGCCATCCGGCATTTTCTACCAGACAACCACTGAGTATTATTAAATATACAATAGGTACTATTAAAACATAGAATAATAATACAGTAGATAATATTATTAAATAATATTATAAAATATATATGTATGTACTGTATAGTGTGTTATTTTATGTATATTGCTAAATAGTGTTTATTCATTTATTAGTCACAATTCTTTTTTACATCTTCATCGTGACTTTCAGAATTACCCTTAGATCAACTGGCAGATAACGCCTTTGGCATTAAGTTCGCCTTGTATACAAGGTCGAGCGTCGGTGGCGCTGTGGAATCGGCACTTGCCTTCCAATAGGGAGGTCCGGAGTTCGAAACCGCCATGTACCAATGGGTTTTTCATTTTTCGAATTTCAAATGTACATTTGTCTGACGCTTCCACGGAGAAGGAAAATTTTTATTATCACGGCTATTTTGTAACATGTTGTAATAAAGTTTTTCTATGACATCCACGAGTAGAGAACTGTCATTGCGTGTAAGGCGCAGGCCAGACAGAGGCGGCGCGGCGAGCATCAGACGCACCCGGTGGCGCACTCACAGCACGCTGCAGGCGCGCCCGTGGGCGCGAACAGCGCTTGTATGCTACGGTGCGCCAGCGAGTGAGTACGTTGGTGCCATTAAAGTGTTTGATTTTGATCGAACAACATGTCTTCCTCTGACGACGAAGACATGTTAGCCCTAGTGCAACTCGCCAATTTGCAAAGGAGAAGAAGAAGGAGAAGAAACTTCCGGTCCCGCCCCGCGCAAAACTCACTATAGACTGAGGTACGCGGCTGCGCGCCAGCAGTGCGACGGCCGGCGCGCCCGTCTTTGCAACCGTAGCGCGCCATCTGGAAGCTTGTCAAATGATCTTTCATACTAATTGTATGAAAACGGACAGGCATAAAACAGATAGAAGCGGTGCGCGGATGGCGCGCCACAGGTGCGCCTCGCCCGCGCCTTTTCTATCTGGCCCACGCCTAAAGATTTTATTTAAAAAATGTTTCTTGAAATTTACCCCAAGGATTAAAATTTCAGATTCTTTTCGTTCAAGTGTCGAAGTAAGATTTAAGTGGATGCAGATGAAGTTGCGAAAACAAACTAGTCTTAAATATCACAGGCTAAGTTAGTTTTTTAAATAGAAACAAGTGGTCACACTACCCACATAATCATTTAATTACTGATCAAAATAAAGAAGACGAAAATAGCACTACTTATTAATATAACTCTGCGCGATAATTCCGTGATAACCGAGTACTCGCCGCCGCAGAGAAACGAAAAGTGAGCCCACGGTGTCGGTGCGGCTCCTCCAAGAGTCTTGTCCACTGCTTGAGCCATGATAGCATAGTCTCCGAGTCGATAACAGCAGTCTCAGAGTCGGTAACAGCATATTCTTGGTGTCGGTAACACTAGTTTAATTATAATTTCCCGTCTATACTTTCTCCATAGTGCTTAGTTAATTAACTCGTCAAATCCTCTCGAAATATTTACATAATCATTACTAACTCAATTAAAGTGTTCTAATGAAAAACTCATTGCTACGAAGAAGCGTGAAATTAATTAAAATGTCTAAAAGGGTTCTACAGCAACATTCTTCCTATATATGATTGCCCGATTTTGAACCTTATTTGGATGTGAATAAGAGCGAATGAGAGTGTGGTATGGGATCCTGTAATGAATACCTTGAATATCTTCTTACAGACGAAGTGTAACGAAATGCCTGGAAGTCTTGAGATATTTGAAACTTCCAGAGGCACAAAAAGTTAATTCCTTAGGAATTGTGTGACATAATTGAGTCTGAATTTGTATAAACATCACTTACGACAGAGGCAAATTGTAATTTTTTTAACGCTTTCTTTGTTTGCTACACTGGATTTGTTTTATTTTGATTCTTTATTACATTTCTCTCATAGGGGATGGGGTGAAAAATCAATGATGAGGCTATATTTAAAATAAATTATTGTTGGCACACTATTATTGTTTTCATATACTAATATTGATAAGTGCGCATTGAATCACTTCCAATCTGCACTTCGACAAATTTTTATGAGGCGAGCTCTTGTTCTATTTCTTTTAACCAATTATATTCTGATAGCTGTTTCGGCGAATTACGTTGTACTTTACCTTTAATAAGACTCAAATCTCTAGTTTTGTTAGGTATGGGTATTTTTCAGCTTCCTGTGAGAATTTTGAAAAATCCTTCCTTAGTTCTAGCTCTTCTAGCTCCAGCCCCCATATACACGGTGTTTCATAATAACCAATAAATATTTTATCGTTATCTAAAACTAATTATTAAAAGCATGTCCACCGAAACACGGTATGATAAAACAATATAATATTGATATGAACTGTTAAAAAGTTGAAGTTTTGAGTATGTTTTGGATATTGTTATTATTATTTTGGGCATTGTTAATATATTCATGTCGATAAAATTCCAAGGAAGCCATTATATGCAACTTATTTTGAGAGTTCAATGTCAGTTTATCGTTTTATCATATCGTGTTTCGGTGATCATGCTGCGGGGGCAGTAATTTGGACTCTACGATAATACCTCAGTCAGTCACTCACCAAAGTATTTTATATGCAGTAGACATTTATAGTGCAGTAATAATTTATATCAAACATCTATACTTACTTACTTACTAATAATATAAAGCTGAAGAGTTTGTTTGTTTGTTAGGTTGAACGCGCTAATATCTGGAACTACTGGTCCAAATTGAAAAATTACTTTTGTGTTGGACAGTCCATTTATCGAAGAAGGCTTTCGGCTATGTAATAACGCCAACGTACGATACGACCAATATAGGAGGGAAATCAATGATTTATATTGCTAAAACGGAAAAAAAAGAGATATACGAGTAAAAATAACTAAAGACGCGTTTGAAGTCTTTTAAAGCGAAACGTAGTTCGCGGGCACAGCTAGATTATACTAATACTAGCTGTGCCAGCGAACTACGTTTCGCCGTATATTTTTTACCTGTTTTTGCAACATTTGTCATTGATGCTCGGCTCCTATTAGTCGTAGCGTGATGTTATATAGCCTAAAGCCTTCCTCAATAAATGGACTATCCAACACAAAAAGAATTTTTCAATTTGAATCAGTAGTTCCTGAGATTAGCGCGTTCAAGCAAACAAACAAACAAACAAACAAACTCTTCAGCTTTATAATATTAGTATAGATTATAAAACTGAAGAGTTTGGTTAAACGCGCTAATCTTAGGAACTACTGATTCAACTTAAAAAAAAATATTTTTGTATTTAATAGTGCATTTATCTAGGAAGGCTATAGGCTATATATCACGCTACGACTCATAGGAGCTGTGCATGAATGAAAAATGTTGCAAAAAAGTGGAAAAAATATATGGCGAAAAGTAGTTCGCGGGCACACCTAGTCTTCTAATATAGAAAATTCTCGTGTCACATTGTTTGTTACTGAACTCCTCCGAAACGGCTTGACCGATATTTATGAAATTTTTGGTGTATGTTCGGTAGGTCTGAGAATAGGTCGTAAACTATTTTTTATTATGGCGAAACGTAGTTCACCGGCACAGCTAGTCTATATTATATAAAGCTGGATCTAATATATAAAATTCTTTCAAATTAATGTTTCAAATCAACGTTAACTCAAATTACTGCACTTATTTATAAATGAAGACGAAACAAAATTCCGAAGCATTCCGAAGTAGACCTATTAGTGATGGGACAAAACACAAAAACGATACAATACGTCACAGGTCACTGCCCACAGCGCGCTCGAAGAAAAAACATCACTTCCGAAATAGTACAAATTCCTTTGCGTTCCTTTACACAAATCAATACGATTCATAGTCCGCAACCAGCTTAAGTTGAGCCTTCGTACGCCAGCTAAGCCTTACTCTTTCATTTAAGCTGCAGGGAGATATATAAAGCGAGGTGTCTGCCAATGTTTGTGATTGAAAAAGGATGCTGGTAAGCGGCGTACAGCAATTCTTAATCGAAGTTTGAGTAAAAAAGTTGTTAAAAGGCACATTTTTTAAATTTCTCATCACCACTCGGAGTTGACTCATCTTCGGGAATTTGAAGGGATTGTATTGTAAAAAATACCTACCCTAGGTCTGTTTTTATCTCCTTCCCAATAAGAAAATTTCAGCTTCATCACATTTCCTTGACGATGATGAGATTGAAGGTGAAGGCATACTTCACTCTCATCCATCAACTTCAGAGATGGTTTCAACATTCTATTGACAAGCTTGGGTGGGATGGTGTTTGCAACCCAACTATTATTTAGCATGGTTGGCAGGAAATGGCTCAAGAGTTATGAAAAGTAGTTACTTTAGCTTATCTATAAACACTTGCGATCCAAAACACCACAAAAAAATGAAAGTATTTCCCAGTGAGTTCTGACCCCCTCCCTCACAAACAGGAGCATGAGTTCTGTGAGGTAAAAGTACATCGTCAATCAAGCTCCTCTTCAATAGGGAAGCAGAAAACGCTGTACCCTTCATCGTTATAGCTCATATACGTCCCCATCGAGGGGCACGAGCCTACCCTAACTAGTTAGGGCGATTAGACCTTAGTCAAACCACGCTGGCCCAGTGCGGATTGGTTGACTTCACATACACCTTTGAATTACTTCGCAGGTGTATGCAGGTTTCCTCACGATGTTTTCCTTCACCGTAGGAGCGTCAGATAAATGTACATTATGAAATTCGTGAAACGAAAAACAAATTGGTACATGGCAGGATCGATCGCGAGCCTCCTGATTCTACTCGGGGCACAGTCTAGTACCGAGGCCACAGCGCCACTGACGCTGGACCCATACCTAGTCCTTATTATAGTCATTACTATAGTTTACACAGCGCAGCGATGCCATGTATTTAATTTGTGTTTTTTAATTCAAGAGCAGTACAAATATGCTACTTTGGTTGACTTAGAGTAACGTATTTACGTGAAAAGTAATAATCTAAAAATAGTCACAAACAGCACGTTGGAAGCAAACGCATCAGGCACGCGCACTCCGAATACGCTGCGCAAGTATTTAATGCACACGCATGATCAAGCCAAATAAAACGCATGAGATCTGCTAGTTATGAGACATCGTGTTATCGATAAAAAATATTTGTCTCCTTTTGAAAAAAGTAACACAGCAGAGATAATCGTATCAATAAACCCGCATATCGCCCCTTTTATTTGTTGGTGCGCAATAATTTTTAATATTATTCTTACGAGTTTACCATGAGGTTTTCACCAATAGCCGAAGTGATTCAGAAGTGAATTTATGTGAAAAATTAATTTAGATTTTTACGGTGGCGATAGGATTTTTCGATTGTTCGAACATCTCGAGAAACATCCTCGATGATTTCGATCTGGACTAGAGTCCGTCTTGGTCTGTTGCGACTAGCGCGTGATTGTACGCGAGAGTTCTTGACGTTCGTTCTGATAGCAAATGACTACGCTACTGAGTGCCTAATTCCAATTGTTATTGTCCGACTGTTTGGGTTCGCTGACTCGAAACAACCAGACGAATGTGATTCATTCGATAGCATCTCGTGATCGTCCATGTATATTTGACTTGTACCCTAGTCGAGTTGGACTTATATGTGAAACAGATTTTTGCCAGCCAACCCAAGAGATTGTGTGATTGCATATGCACACAGTCAATATAAGTTCATAGAATTCGAGTCTGAACACTACGCCAGAGGACCATTGGCAGAATCATAATATGTTTTGTATTATGAATGGAGTGCAATTCATCTTAAGCAATTAGTCTATTTTACAGCTTTGTATGAATATTCGTCAAATGGTCCACAAATTAGGCATTGCTTAAGTGTCAATTGGGACCATTTTACGCAAATTCACACAAAGCTGTCATAAAGAATTTACTTATGATGAATACGAATCATATTATTATTCTGCCAATGCGGTCTTTTAGGTCCACTGTGCATATACAAATCACGACTAACTTATGCATGCAGTCTCATTTCATTTAGCAATTGTTTGACAATATAGCATCAATATCAAAAATAGTTTTATTTAATCTGGTGATTATATGATTACCTACATAGATACGCTTAGTATATTTTATGATAATCATAAATAGTTAAAGCTTTGTGTTGTAATTTCTTGATGGAACTCCATGGTATCTTGTTATTGGTATCTAAACATTAATTTCCCTAGTTCCACTTGAATCTTTATTAGATTTAAGTTATTGCAACCGTCACACAGTCATATTACGATTGCCTGACGATGATATAGCGAAACTAGTGAAATTAGTGTTTTAATAACAAGATAATCATAAATGTAAAATCAAAATGTTTGGCCCAACACTACTTCGGTGAATCCCGCATATCGACGCGTACGCGTCTCGCGTAACGCAGCCGACCACTTTCCGTTTCCACCATATTACACAGGCTCGGATACATCGTATCACAATATCTTTTTATAGCCGGCCTATTCAAAACAATGCGTCGGCGAGATACGAGGGAATTTTATCAATTTATAAAGTATGCGCAGCACGGCGTTCTCATGATAAGATTGCTTCTTATTTCACTCGTTCGTGCGTGCGGATTCTCTTGTGTATTACTAAGCTCAAATATTGTGGAGTTATTATTTAGGTTTACAAGCGGGTATGGCTTTTTGAGTTTGAGAATATTTCTCCCCTCTTTTTAAAACGTATTTTTTGAAGAAATACTGTATTTAAATTTAATATGAGTAGCTATCATGTCAAGATTCAATAAATACTTACTTGCAATTACGTAGTAGTGAATACTGTATAGGATTTGATGTGTAATTAGTGAATACACGAATTACTCAGTTTCTTTTATGTTGTTATATATTATTATATGCTGCTTACGTTATAACTATTAGAAATCCTCGTTTAGATAATATAAAGTCTGAGATCCTTCAGTAGTTGCTAATAAACTTGCCACTAAATCAAATAAAAATAGCAGTAGTTGATGATATTACTAAGAAAATCATCAAAAATAAAGCAGTTGCATATTCGAATAAAAAAATGAAATTGTAGCTTTAGGTGCAGATGGGGAAAGTACCTACCACAAATGTAGTTCATACGCATATCAAAATAATAATACATAAACAAAAAAGTTTGACTTTTATTTGACAGACATCAGTTTTAAAAATGGAAGGCTGTGACCATTTATGAGCACATTTAAACATTTAAGTTAATATTAGTTAATTAATAGACTAATTGTTTAAATAATGACATTTATATTTCAAATACGAAATGTGGATTAATCAAAAAAATCGTTAAACATAAGAACTAATAAGAGCTGTATGCACTGCAGTATCTTGGGTGTGGCTGTGGCCGTACCAAATATTAAAGTTAAAATATTTATTATGGTACTAGTGTACTAGTACTAGTGTGCGAGATTAGCATTTATTCGTACAATATAAGAGCCAAAAGGATAAGTATCACTTTTTGAGGTATGATAATTATTTTCGAGTGAAAATGAAAAGGTAAATTGAAATTCTCGACGCGTGAAGTGTCTCATTGAAGTGAAAATCTTGACATCTTCAATGTCTTGAATGTTGTATAGTCAGAACGTCCTTCGTGAAGAAAACCGGTGGGTCCCGTAGATTCCCGTTTGTAACAACATACAAATCACATTTAAATATTAATAAAACTATGTGCATACAACATATGAACATACATTATGTATTTAATTTAATATGAGCCGTGATAAAGAGACGCTTACGGAAGAGCATTGTTAAAGCACCGCTTTAAGCCAACAGTGCAATTTCGCTTATGGCCGCGGCTGGCCGCCCCCATTCTCCCGCAACAAGACGATAAGATGAAATTACTGATATTATTCGTTGTAAGAATCACCTACGTATACAGCCGGTGAGCCGTGTTAGGTGACACACGGCATTAAGTTTGCTGAACGTTTGATATATTTCTTTTTAAATTTGGAAAGATTTTCCTTGCAAGACGTGTAGATAGGGGTTGTACGTTAAATAAAAGCGTTACAGCGCATTTATTATTAAATAACTCGAAAACAACGCAACAGCGGAGCTCGAAACATTATGCGTATCATTTTTAGAGAATTTTCTAGAGAATCAATTTAGATTTTTAAATGAAACCTATATTGATCCTAAAAAAGAAAAAAATGTATTCTTAAAATACATATTATAATAAACTTACGTTAGGTATTGTATACTTGCAATCGGGGAATGGCTAACGCCGATCCCGATTGTGTCCCTACGGAGGTAGAAGTATCTGGAGGGGTTTTAGCCGAGTATGGGGTCTTCTACCCGAGTCCGGCGTATCCTTGGGGTGGCCCCGTCAGGCGGCCCCTTGTCGAATCCGTAAGAAGGATTTCCCCTCCTAAAAAAAAGGTATTGTATACTTATAGTAAGTATATTATTTCTTATTTACAAACGTAAATCTCGCGACAAGCTTCTATTATTATAAATTTAATAAAATATTTGTCGAATAGCATAAAGAACTTCGCTCGCTGTATACGTTTTGAAAATTGTGTTCTGAAGCTAGCATTGATATAATATGACAAATTTTCTAAAGAAATAAAAATGGACCGCCAAATGTGATGCTAAGAACAAAGCTCGAGAACGGGTAGACCTATTCGGCAATTTTTTCATATTTTGCTAAAAGCACAAAGGTTGTTATGGAGAGAAAATAACATAAAAATTACGTGGAAAATAGTCAAAACAACACTTTTCTTTTTCCATACAAATCACAGAGTAAGTAAGTTTCATTACATTTTATTTCAAAATAATAATGAAACGACTTGTTTGAGCGAATATCCCTCCGTGTGTTCAACTTAGTTGACCATAGCAAACTTTTAAGAGCAGCTAACACTAGGGCTATTGAAAATTTGAAATAAGCAACACCTTTTGCCGCGGTAACACACCTAAGTGAATTTAGTACCGTAAAATGTAATAGAGTGTGGATTTCTGCATAATGGATACTTGATGCCCATTTTGCTCCATTACTACGTGGGAATATAAATTGTGGACTTTCGTTTTCTAATAAAGTAGGTACTAAGGTGGACTTGTCGACCCCCCCGTAGAGGTAAGACCTGGCGCTTGGGTCAGCTATGCTGGCTCACCGTCGGGCCTACTCTCCAGGAGGCGCACTCGGGGAATGGCTAACGCCGACCCCGATTGTGCCCCTACGGAGGTAGAAGTTGCTGGAGGGTGGTTTAGCCAGGTATGGGGTTCATACCCGAGTCCAATGGCATATCCTTGGGGCGGCCTTGTCAGCTTTCAGCCCCTTGTTGAATCGTAAAGAGATTCCCCCGCCTTAAAAAAAAGTACTTAGGTGGACTCTTTTTTTACTTAATCTTTTTAGTGAATTTAATACCGGTTCACCGAAGTTACCTGAAAGAATAGAGCTGAGGGTCAATGCGTGCATATTGTATTTAAAAAACTAGCCTCTAACTCCTCAAAGTCAGGAATCCTTCCATCATCAGCTCGACTCATGACTACCAGACGCAAATATTTGAAAAGCTTCTGAAACAACATGAAACCAGAGATTTAAACGATTTAAATCTCTGCATGAAACGCATTGGACGTGCCTATAAAATTTAAGGGGTTCCCTGGATTTTCCTGGGATCATGAGACTTTGGTGACAATGGGACCAATTCTTTTTGTGAGGTCACTTTAAAATATTTAGAAATACCGACTTCAAAAACAAAAGAACCGGCCAAGTGCGAGTCGGACTCGCGCACCGAGGGTTCCGTACAAAATTATTAAAAATATTTTTATTATAATTGATGTAACAAAAAATTTACGATTTTCGCAATTTTTCCTTTATTTGTGCTATAAGACGTTACTTCGTACCAAATTTCAAGATTCTGAGTTCACGGGAAGTACCCTATAGGTTTTGATTCCCTTGCGAGTGTCGAAAATTTGCGGAAATTTGCGGCATAAACGGCCGTATCTTTTGTGTTGGCTTAGAAGTTAGATTTTTTCACAGGTCCAAGGGACAGTAGACCGGAGTACCTCATATAAATTTCAGTTTGATCCCTCCACGTGTTCCTGAGAAAAAGGGTCTTGACAGACAGACAGACAGGCGCGAAGGCGGTTACAACTTGTGTCTGAAGTCGAAGACTCTCTAGCGCGAGTCTCCGAATGGGGTGCAAAGAACTTGGTTAAGTTCAACCCCACGAAGACACAAGTGTGCGCATTCACTGCGAAGGACCCATTTATCATAGTGCCTCAGTTCCAGGGAGTTACTCTTCGTATGTCGATGGTATTGGGATCCTCGGTTTGGAAATTTCTACTAAAGTGCAGTTTGGGAGCCAAATTGGCGAGTAAAAAGCTGGGCGTCCTGATCAGAGTCAAGCGGTACTTCACTCCAAGCCAGCGGCTAATGCTCTATAAAGCACAAATTCGGCCGCATATGGAGTACTGTTCGCACCTCTGGGCGGGAGCTCCCAAATATCAGCTCGACCCTCTTGACTCCCTGCAAAGGCGTGCATTCCGCATCGTCGGTGATCCCAATATCACGGCCTCAATGGAGACGCTGGAGCAAAGGAGAGACTTTGGTTCTCTCTGCGTGCTCTATCGGCTCTTTAACGGAGAGTGCTCTGAGTGAGGAACTGTTTGCAATTGTGCCCTCTTCACCTTTTTACCATCGCACCACCCGCCATCGCAGTAGAGTTCATCCATATTACCTGGAACCAATCTCGTCTAGTACAGTTCGGTTTCAGCGTTCATTCCTTCCACGTACGTGTAGGCTCTGGAACGAACTCCCAGCTGCGGTGTTTCCTGAGCGCTACGATATGTCCTTCTTCAAACGAGGCTTAAGAAGAGCATTTCTCGCCAGGTAGGCAGTGACAGAACTGTGCCCTTGGCATTGCAGATATCCATGAGCGGTGGTTACCACTTTACATCAGGTGGGCCACTGGCTCGTCTGCCACCGTTAGCAATAAAAAAAAAAAGACGGACGGACGGACAATTAAGTGGTCCTATAACGGTTCCGTTTTTTCCTTTCAAGGTATGGAACCCTAAAAATAATAAAAAATAAACAAAAAGATAAGAACATACAGAACATCACATTTTTTAATTTGAAATTAATGCCAAATTTTAACTCATGGTCATCGATCATCCGAACCGATTGTATTTAAGCATCGCCAGTGTACCGGAAACGATGTTATGCTCAATCGGTAATTTAGAATTATAAGAATTTTAAGTACCTACCAAGTTGAAGCAATCGCGTAACCAGAACTCTGTAACTGCTAAAGGTGTGCAATTGAAAAACTCTGAGGGCCCCGCCTAAAACCACCCAGCTTATTTTACGCAAAAAACAATGCGGGTCGTACGTTAACGGCACAGCCGGGAATCGACTCTCGCCGCTCGTTACGACGACAACTAATGAGTAAGCGCGGCACTTCATTAGCGGCGCAGAAGCGACTCGGCGCATCGCCTCAATGCATGTTGTATGAGACACCCGCCGAGCAGGATTATTCTGATACGGTTGCAGAATGTTAAATTGAAAAAGTTTATCTATACTAATGTTTATTTTTTACTCGTATAAAGTTGAAGTTTGTTTATTTGGTTGAACGCGCTAATATCAGGAACTACTGATTAAAATCAGGGACCGGACCCGGTTACCGTTATAGCCGGTAACCTTAGGGTTTTGATGGGGCATTTTATAATGCTGGGTTTTTAAACCCTTTGCCTTACGGTAAGCTTTCAAACGGCTTACCGGTTTACACATTAATCCCTTCGATTGAATTAATTCGGGTTACCCCTAACCGATATCAAAAACCCCCCAAATGGGTTACCGTTCTAAACGCTGATTAATTTGTAAAAAATATTTTAGACCTTAGGTATATCGCGTGTAGATTGCTTTTGCACCGCATATTTGCCGAAGGTCGCGACCGAACTCTGGCGTTATTGCGCCCGCAGTGCTATTTCAATCGCTCGGTGTGCGTGAGGGAAACGGTTACCCTAACCCGAACAGTAAGCGGTTAAGCGCATAAACACTAAAAACCTTTAAGATTTGGTAAGCGGTAAATTATTGTTGTGGGTGGTAACCCCTATTTTACGGGTTATCGTTATTGTTGGGAGACCTGTTGAACGGCTTACCGAGCCCACTGGGTTACCATACGAATGGGTTACCCTTTCGAACGGCTTAAGCAAATGAACGGGTTTTCCGGTCCCTGATTAAAATACGAAAAAAACAAAATCTGAAAAAAATATGTTAGTATTGGATAGTCTAGTTATCTAGGAAGGCTATAGGCTATATGATATAACATCACGCTGCGACCAATGCATCCATGCGAACAAAGCGGCGGGCGGGCACAGCTAGTTCTTGATAAAAAAAAACCGCCCAAGTGCGATTTGGACTCGCGTACCGAGAGTTCTTTACATTATCTTGCTATATAAGTTCCTAACAATGTACATATTTACGGTTTACTGATTTTTGCCTCAACAATGTTAAGATTTTGCTTCTTTTCGTGATTCTATGTCAACGGGAATTTACGAGAATTTGTAGGTTTTGATTCCTTTGAGAAATGGCAAAGTTTTCGACAATATGTGACATTATCTTTAGATCGTTTGACTTATAAGTAGATTTCTTCGTTTGACTTATAAGTATGATTTCTTTTTCGGCTTATAGAGACTATAGACCCGAGTATTTCATATCATTACGTAAACAGTCACCAGTTTTAATAGGAATCGCAGGAGTATTTTCTTTTTGACGAACATATACCTACTTGACCTCTTCGTATGCAAACAAACTTATACCCCTTCTCTTTCCCAACCTTTCTAGCCTCCTTAAAGATTTTTTTGCCATCGGGTGACAAGATTCCAGATACATCAATTTTGCAAGTTGCACCATCAATTTTCAGTTGCTTTGAATTGAGTTTTTCATTCGAAATCTTATTAAATTTAGACACTGCTGCCAGGACACGATCGCGAAGACTTGATGAAGTCAGCGTTACGATAATACTACGGGGCCGCTTCGAGGTTTGATCCATTTTCGCAACGCGACGGCAGGTACTTATATCCGCATCGCTAATCGTCGCGTTAATTGTATTACAAAAGGTTTTAAATAGGCTCAATAGATTTTCATGGCGATTTTCCGATACCCCCTGAATTTCCAGGTTTTTATCACGAAACTTTTTAATAACTTTTCAATTGCACATATACGGCCATTTAGTACACTGATCTCCCCCTGGAGTTGCAATGCTTTACTGTCTAACTCTCTTATTTCTTTGTCTTTTTTCTCCATGTGTATTATCAAATTCCTTTGTTGAGCGCTTAAAACATCAGTAGTAGTTGTGGAATCGGCCTTAAGCTCACATATTAATACCACACTCAACTCTTGTGCGATCATTGTCTTAATCTTCCCTGAGTACTAGCCGAAGATTACTTACTAACGGCGATTCAATAGATAATTTCTTGTCAAGCGGAGTATGAATATCCTCCAAGCTTGCTGGTGTTGTTGTGGAAAGTAAATCTTGCTTATTAAGCGACTTACTCGTAGTTTGCGATTTTGACTTAGATGGCACGGTTACGTTCTGTTGTTGATCAGATAGTTCATCCAGTGCAGAATCCACATTATCTTCATAGAGTGTGGTGTTTGTTCGTACAGGTGTATTTTATCTCCCTTTGGCTGTCGATTTCTACATCCTTCACACTTCTAAGTGGTTTTGCGCTTTTTGTCGAGTAAGTAAAACCTTTTCTCACTCAGATTAGCACAATCGAGATCACACATCAATTGACAAAATGAACAACACATAAATAGTCTGTTAGCAATTTCACCGTTACATCCAGCACACTTAATAGTCGCAGAAGACATTTCTGTAATATACATATTTCCGTGGAATACTCACAAGAGCCACATGTATTATACTATGGGTGACTGTTACCACTTACCATCAGGTGGGCAGTTTGCCTTTTTGCCAACTTAGTTGTATAAAAAAAATAAAACTGCTCACTATTATAGAATAACCCTTCTCCAGTGTGAGCCAGTTAGTCTCGCGGCGATGTATTGCGTATTGTGGCTCAACAAATTGATTGGTGTCCGTCAAAAGAAGCCGACTATGCGCCTGTCACTTCGTCACACCATACGCGTAAACTTTACCAAAGGGTTCTAGAGAACCCGACAAACAACTGCCACGGGAACATCGACATTAAGTCGAGCGAAATAAGGCTGCTTCGTTCATTTTTGATGGTAATAAATATTTAGTTCCACGTTCGCCGGCACCGGAAAAAGTTGCGCTAGCAATGCGAATGTGATAATGTTTCATTTGAATTCTGAGCGATTCTTGAGATTTGTGGGACAACTATAATAGAAAATAAAATGGAAAATAAAAAATAATTATAATAATTGTTACTTCTGGTCAATTCTTGAATGCATCTGAAATATGGAATCCTTGCTACAACGCTTATATTATAAACAGAATTAGGAGCATTTAAAACAGTTTTTAAATATCTGCAATATAAATTTGAGTATTTTCTTTAAAATTACGAAGCAAGGTGTAAAAATGCAATTTTTACCCACTTTATATTCGTAGGAATACCGCTCTATAAAATTTTAAATAGCTTTATAGATTCACTTTAGCTATTTGGTGAAAGTTATTTGAACATCCCTGCAATGAATTTGCGCAATCATTGTCCATTTTGCAAAAATAACTATAGGAAAACATCTTTTTCTGCAGATCTGGTAGGTAGTAGACTTTTAAATAAATTTTATTGTAAGCATCCTTTGATCAACATATTTAACACGAAGCTTGCGACTGTAAGGCGGAATGTGGCCGTCTCTTATTTTCTTTAAGTATCAATAAGCGTTGTATGTATTTATTTATGAGTAATCGGAACGTCCAGTGTTATTGTTCTTGTCAGTTATTATCTGTGGAAACTTTTATTGGGCCTTATAATAAAATATAGGTATGCGTTGCTACTTAAGAATTAGGCCTATATACATAGCAAGATAAGCAACATAGTAAGGAACTCAGTGTAACACGTTGTGTAACAATAATGTCCTCCTAGTCTTAACCGATATTCGGTCACCAATGTCAACAGAGACTAGTCATACATAAGCGCAGGAGATATTATAGCGCACAAGTGACTGCGCAAGCGCAAGTGCACTCGCTGTTCCTTCACTCCCGTAGTCCGATGGTTACCGATAACGGTTAGCCGACTCGACCGGGGCGATATCAGGCGCAGGACCCACTGTTTTACGTGCCTTCGGAAGCACGGAGAAGCTCGAGATGTTTCGTATTTTGGTCACCCATCATAGGACTGACCACAGCCAACGTTGCGTAACCTTAGCAATTGTTCGCTGTGCGCACACGCTAATGCGCCACTAAGCTCCAAACATATACACGCTGTGTATATGTGTGTTAAACATATACACAGTGTGTCTGCTAATTTTAATGTCCCACTGTTGGGCACTGCACGCCTAGCACAATGATCGCGAGAATATTTTCTCGACCTAATTTGTCTACACCGAAATGTCACTTTTGACAGTAGCGAATGAGATAGCTATTGTTTGGTGTTGAGAAAGTGACATTTCATGATAGACATATTTATTTCGGGGTCCTTGTGCTACGCGTGCTAATCTCTCTTTAGGAGAGGTGAGGAGAAATTGGCCTGCTCGATCACGCTGGTCAGACGGCTGTAACTGTAACGACACCGCAGTTACACCTCTTCCCGTGTGCAACTGCAGTAGGCTATAAGGGCCGATCTTCAACACATGTATTAGACCTGTCACCACATGCACATTGCGGGGATCAAATCTGTAAATATTATCGCAAATCGCAAAGGTAGATGAAAGCACCCGAACCTTTTTGCCTATCTGCCCTGCGAGCATTGAACTCTCGATAAAGAAAATTTGACATCAAAGATCGACATACTCGACAAAAGATCGATAAATTTGACAAATATTCCTAAGGAGTAAAAAGGACAGTTGCTTTTGTCAATCGATAATGTCGATCGACAAGTCCTCAGACAAGTTCATGCTCTCAGGGCTGATTTGATAAAAAGAAGATAACGATACCTTATTGTTTCCCGACATATCGTTGAGTAATATGGAGACAAGCCAGGCGGTATTAGACTAACCAACTAAACAGGGTACATCGTTCCGTCTATAGAATAGTCTCTCTGAATCCCAAGTCTCCACTGGGCCACAGAAATATAACCGTAAAAATATGATACCATCGAGTACCTACTTTGAAAATAAATAAAGACCACGTCAAATACGCTACCGCGTGTCGCTGGCTGCTTTATGAGGCTTGCGAATCGTAAAAAGACGAATAACAATGGTAGCCAGCGTTCAATAAATACCAATACAGGATACGCGGATAAAAATGATCGGGTAGACAAAGCTGTGTTCGCGAGCGGCACCGAACCCCGACCTCGGGCTACCGGCTGCGGTGGTCTGCATAGTGCACCAGTCACGAGTATATTTCGCTCGCGAACATGGCATTAGGTACTTACTCGAAAATGGACGGTTCAATTTATGAAAGTTTCATTTAAGACAATTAATTCTGATCGAGCGTAGTTTGGGGTAATTATTTGGATATGACATGATATTCCTGGTATCGTTCAAACTTTTTCTCTTCATTAGAACCTTCTCCGTAATCCAACATATACTTGAATAGAATTAACCGAACCGGGCCTGACCTTTTTTTTTTTTTGGGCCTGACCAAACCTTTTATTTGAACACATTCATTTATTTACTCCTTTTAGATACATTTTTATTATAAAGGTATACTTTATGAGTTTGTACAAACATAATTTTGATAGAATTTTTTGTTGACCTAAAGCTTAGTTTTGATATCGTAAACAATTTTGCAGTGCAGTAAAATTAAATTTAGGATTTCAAAACTGTAACTTTTTTTTACAAATTCGGCAAACGAGATTAAAGATATAGACTTAAAAAATAAATGTCAAAAAATAATTAGATTATTCGCCTCTTTCGTTATATTTAAATAAATTATTTCTTCGAATCTCTTCAAGTATGGGCGACTAGGTTCCACAAGTGCATTATGTCCTCAGTATTATTGTGCTACAGTCTATAGACCCATAAATCTAGATTTCAAATGCATTCAGAAGCAAAGTTCACGGGTCATTTTATAAACACACGGCCGACTTCTATAGGCGCTCAATTTCGATCAATGTTTTTGTGGTATTTTTATGTAGGTATCTCTTGAACTTGCAGCATCTTGGAAAAATGGTCCGAATTGAGGACGGTTACCGAATTATGTTTATTCTTTAAAAAGCAGTGAAAAGAGTGACCCCAAAAAATTTATAAGCTATGTGTTTGGTACATACCCTATCAAGCGGAAACCAACCCATGTTAACATAATTTAATTTACTTCAAATTTAAGTCGAAAACGTCAATCGACTTTTAAAATGCAAAGTTACGTATAAATTGTTGTTCACGCTCGAGGAAGAGCGAGTGGCGGCACTGCATTCTAGTCTGTGCAGTGACAGCTTTTTTGGCGGCCGGCCGCATGTGACATGTCAGTTGAGTCGAGTCGAAATGTCATGACATGCTTAGAGGTTATGTGCGGGCCGGAATAAAATATATTACACAATATTCAAGCAAATAGTGATTTGCGCGGCGCACCTAATATCGGGGTGCGAAAGCCCGCTTTGTGTTGTGCAAGGTGTCAAAATCGCGTGTGTGAGTCGTGGTGGCCTAATAGGCCTTTGTAGTGCTCCGGTCTCCCCCGGTGGATCCACTGCAGAACTTCAGGAGCCGCGACTTCCTTCGAGCTAGCTCAGGAAGTCCACCGGCTACGGAGGAGACGGACGGAGACAACGGGAATCGGGGTAAGCCACAATGCTTTCTATGAGCGGGTAATAGGGCATCAGCAATCAACCCAAAATTCCTTACTCGGTGAAACGCCGACGTGGTGGAGTCTACTTGGGGCACCACCATCTCTTGGTAGCAGAGCGTGGTTTTTAGATTTGAGTGGTTCTTAGATTTGAGTATTTGATTAGTATTGTACAATTAATATTGTAATCTTGTTGGTTGTCCAAACGGGCAATACATATTAATTGGTTTTGATTGCTGATTTTAAACCGACTACCAGCTCATTTGTGGACCGATCTCCTTAACTAATTGTCATTGTATATGAAAAATTGGGGTTAAATGTCTTTTGTTGTTCTAGTTAAGTTCTAGCATTTACCTATATTTGATTTTGGTTTGTTTTTTCATATCTTTGTTTTGCCCTTGAATATTTTGTTTGTTAAGTTGTAAACTTATACTTGAATTTAATTTGTTTAACAGATTTTGCTGCTAAATGACTTTGCTGTTGTTGTAATACACTATTTTGTGTGTTAAGTTTTAGCATTTTCATTTGATTTTGTTTTGTTTGCCTTTGAATATTATGTTTGTTAAGTTAATGACTTAATGCTTGAATTTAATTTGTTTGAAAAATTCTGTTGTTCAATGCCTTGTTGTTCTAGTTAAGTTCTAGCATTTATACTTGATTTTGGTTTGTTTATATATTTTGTTCTGCCTTTGAAGTTCCTCCCGATCTGTTTTGTTGTCTGCGGTTGTCGGTCTGTTTGTCCGTGTATTATTATAGTGTTTATTAATTTTGGTGCAAAATGGTCCCGCCAGTCAGCCCGCTTAGTGGTGCCCGCGCGGGTGCACAAAAGATTTTGAGATGGTTTGCTAGTGCCGTCGCTTTGGTAGACCGACCAGACCGAGAACAGGCCTTGTTAATTCGGCATGAGGGAGTACCGGCTCGCTTGAAGGAATTGGAGCAGCTTTTCGTTGCTCATCAACAATATCTGCTCGACCACCCAGCCGAGGGTGCCGCTGAGTTGCGGGCAGTCGACCAATTTAATGCCGATTATGATCAGTGTTTTGAACAGGCGGATGTGATTATAAACAAGGCTCAGGCAATCCTATCCGTCCGGAGGGGTGAGTCGTGCACGCCCGGGGAGGTCAAGCCTACCCCGGCCGGCTTGCTGGGCAGACTGCCCACTTTAGACATCCCAACCTTTGATGGGAACCTGGCTTCTTGGATGGGGTTCATTAACCTCTTTGATAGCCTGGTTCACTCGAGGGACGACCTGTTCCCTAGCCAGAAATTGGCCTATTTGCTCTCTGCCTTACGTGGAGAGGTTGGTGTACTTGTCCAGCATCTACCTGTCAATGATGACAGTTATGATATTGCAAGGGCGTTGTTGACCGCCCGGTATCAGAATGTTCGCTTGCTAGCGGACACACATGTGGCTGCCATTTTAGGGCTGCCACGAGTATCGCGGGTCTCCTCATTGAGGAAGGAGATTTTGAACCCGCTGCTGAGCGCTATTAACGCGCTCAAACGACTTGATCTACCGGTGGACCAGTGGTCCTTTATTTTGCTCCACCTCATCCTCGATAAGCTTCCCATGGAGATGAAGGGACGCTTCGAACAAAGGTACGGGGGCAATAGTGCCTCGTACCTCCCCCCCTTCTCGGATCTCCTCAGATTTTTGGAGGATGAGTGTCGGATGACCGACCACTTGGATCTGGCTCCTATACCGGGACCGAGTACAGGCCGCTTTGAGGCGACCCGGGCAGCGCCACGGAGAGAGCGCCGCCCGTACAAGCAATATACTGCCGTGCGGCACAACTCTCCACAAGGGGAGAGGCCGATGCCTTGCAAGTGTTGCAAGCGGGATGGCCATCGTTTGCCGGCCTGTCCCAAATTTGTTGGCCTACGCACCGAGGGGCGTAGGAATATGGCCAAGCAGCGGAATTGGTGCTACCGCTGCCTGGGGGCCCATATGGCATCGGCTTGCCCCCACCCACGAGATTGCCACTGTTGTGGAGGGGCCCATCACCCCCTTTTGTGCTTCAACAATAGAGACACTCGTGAGGTGGTGAGAGAGAGGGACTCGCACACAGGCGGGGGCCCTCCTAGGTCACCCACCTCTCCGAGGAGATCGGAGGGGCGTGCCACCCCTCCGCGGAGATTGGACAGGCGCCCCCCCTCCAGTGAGAGGATTGGGCGCCCTACCCCCCCTACGGGCGGGGGGGATCGACGCGCCGCTTATGAGGCGCCACCGCGGGATTGGGCCGCGGTAATTAGGGAGCCACGCCGGGAGCCGATACGCTTCTCTCCCCCTCTGATGGAGAGACCTCGTTTATCGCGGGCTCCCCCAACTTTCGCCCATCATGGGCACCGCCCGGCCCCCCGATGCAGCTTTGGTCGCGGTGTGTACGGGCCGGATTGGGACCCGCTCGAGCGCCTTGAGCGCCCTATTCCTCCGCCGCGCACGCATTTTTCCTTGAACCCCCCTTCCCCCCCGTTGCGGGGAATGCGGGGGGATTTTCATTAAACCAACTGTCGGCTGCAACCCCCCCACAGGAGCAGGTGCTGTTACCAACAGCCTCCGTACAGGTGTGGGGCCCGAGGGGCACCTTTGTTTTAGTTCGCTCCCTTTTAGATACGGGAGCTCAGGGTTGCATTGCCTCCAGCTGGCTGGTCCGGCAGTTGAGTTTGAACACATCTCCATACCTTGAATCGGTACGGGGAATCGGAGACCTGCGGATCCCGGATCCGATCGGTCAGGTTTTGTTCTCCTTCTCCCCCCACTTCTCTTCAGCGCCCAAAATTGGCGCTACCGCGATTGTTTATGAGAAGGTTGTTGGTCAGCTTCCGCAACAGCACGTTTCGCGCGCTGTCGTTGATGCGACATCAGGATTGACCTTGGCTGACCCTTCCTTCCACCGAACCGGTCCGATTCACTTATTGCTCGGTGCCGATGTTCTAGGCCGCGTGTATTGTGGGAAGAGGAGAGAGTTACAGAAGGGTGGGCTGGTAGCCTTATCTACATCGCTTGGGTTTGTAGTGATGGGACCAGTTAGGCATAACCCACCATCTCCATCGGTGGACAGTAACATAACTGTTAGCTCCACCTTATCGGATGTCCTTCAACGGTTTTGGGAGGTGGAAGAGCCACCTACCGTGAAGCGAGTGAACCCCTTGGACGAGGAGTGTGAGTTGTTCTACCAGAACAATACAGGTCGCCTTCACTCGGGACGGCTGATCACTCGTTTGCCCTTTTTGTCAGTTCGCCCCTCACTTGGCAGCTCCCGGCCGTTGGCCGAGAAGCGGCTGCTGTCCATGGAGCGTCGTATGAGTAGGGACTCCGACCTCAAACAGAGGTATGTCGACTTCATGCGAGAATATGAGCAACTGGGGCACATGTCGGTCTCGCGACTGGACTGGCGAAACGAGGAACATAATTTTCTTCCTCACCACGCGGTTTTGAAACCTTCCACCGGGAAGATACGCGTTGATTTGATGGGTCAGCTCCTACGTCTACCGGAGTTTCGCTGAATCAATGTCTGCATGCTGGACCGAAGTTGCACCACGAGGTGGGTGATGTATTGACCAACTTCCGTCGCCATGCCGTCGTCTTTGTGACCGATATCCGGATGATGTTTCGGCAGACTGTGATTCACCCGGACGATAGACGATATCAGCTCATATTATGGAGGGAGGATCCCAGGGATCCCATGCTGGTCTACGAGCTGAACACCAATACATACGGTTTGCGTTCGAGCCCCTTTGTGGCAATTCGCTCACTTGTGGAACTCGCTGAACGTGAACGATTACGATACCCTCGCGCATCCTTGGTTCTCAAGGAGGATGCATTTGTTGATGATATTTGTACGGGCTCCTCTAGTGTCGAGGAAGCCTTGATTTTGCGAGATGAACTAATTGCTCTTCTCGGGGCTGGTGGTTATGAACTGAGGAAGTGGATGTCCAACTCACCTCAGCTTTTGTGTGACTTGCCAGACGACCACCAGCAGGAGCCTCATATTTTTGAGAATGCCAACACTCCGGATTTACTATCTGTTTTGGGAGTGCAATACAGACCTGTCCAGGACACGTTCACCTATCGATTGGAGCTGCCAAGCCCCAAGGTCTGGACGAAATGGTTGGTTTTGTCTACAGTAGCTCGTACCTTTGACCCAAATGGCTGGATTAGTCCCGTAGTGTTTTGGATGAAGTGCTTCCTACAGGAAATTTGGTCAGCCGAAGTGTCGTGGGATGAGCCCCTCTCGGGCCGTTTGCTGCGAGATTGGGAGTCCTTCATGTTGTCTCTCCCCGACATTAACCGTGTTAGTATCCCTAGACATATACTGCCTAAGGGACGGTTTACGGCCAGCCTTCATGGCTTTTGTGACGCGTCTGAGAGTGGATACGCAGCCGTCGTATATATCCGGACGGTTGATGATAGAGGAGCTGTTAAGCTCCACTTGCTAATTGCTAAGAGTAAGGTTGCTCCACTTCGGACTCGATTAACGATTCCGAAGTTAGAATTGTCTGGAGCTACTCTTCTGGTTCGGTTGATGAACCACGTTGTTGACACCCTGGGACGTAGTGTGGACTTTGAGTCGCTCTTTGCTTGGTCCGACAGTCAGGTTGTCCTGTGTTGGATTAAGAACTCCGTCCACTCCCTGGAAGTATTTGTGGCCAATCGGGTATCCCAAATACAGGCCTCGAAGGCCACGTTGATTTGGCGCCACGTGCCAGGTGAAATAAACCCTGCTGACTGTGCATCACGTGGCAGCGAAGCCCCTCAGCTTATTGACCACACTCTGTGGTGGGGTCCCGACTGGTTGTTACAACCGTCTTGGCCTTCCACACCAGCTGTGGTGAAGGTACCAAATCCGGGATTGCGTGTTCACGCTGTCGAGACTATGGCGGCTCCAGAGCGGGAATTTTTATTAGACCGCTACAGTTCTCTGGACAAGTTGCTCGGCGTGACCGCTTGGATAAGAAGATTTATACGAAATTGTCGCCGGCCTCAGGACAAAGATTTGTGTCCGGTCCTCTCACCGCAGGAGCGCCAAGATGCTCTTCTGCATTGGGTGCGTATGACCCAGTCTAGAGCGTTTGAACCGGAACTTAAGATTTTCCGTACCGGGACGTCCAAATTGAAGGGACCCTTGGTGCGTTTGACTCCCTTTCTGGACGATAAAGGATTGTTGCGTGTAGGAGGCCGATTGAGGCACGCTAACTTGCCTTATAGATCACGTCATCCCCTGTTGCTCCCCAAGGACGGACCATTGGTGCGATTGTTGATCATTGATCGCCATGTGAAGAATGCTCATGCCGGATGTAATGCATTGACCGCGCTCCTCCAACGGGAGTTTTGGATTTTGTCAGCGCGAAGAATAATCCGATCTGTTATCTTTCGATGTCTGCCCTGCTATCGTTTACGCCCCGAGACGATGCAGCCCCAAATGGGTGATTTGCCTGCTGATCGTGTGAATGAATCGATGACCTTCTTAGGAGTTGGAACTGATTTCGCGGGACCATTCACTATAAAAACGTCGCGACTCCGTAATGCTAAGACTGAAAAGGCTTACTTGTGTGTGTTTGTTTGTTTGGCCACTAAAGCCGTTCATTTGGAGGTGGTGAGTGCGCTCACCATGGACGCTTTCTTAGCAGCGTTAGGCAGATTTGTCTCCCGCCGGGGACTGCCTTCTCTAATTCGGTCCGATTGTGGGACGAACTTCAAGGGCACTGATAGACATATAAGAGAAGTTTGTGAATTTTTAGATAAAAATAATATTGAGATCGGATCCACACTCTCCCGTAGGGGGGTAACATGGCGATACTCCCCGCCGTCTTGCCCTCACTGGGGAGGGATTTTTGAATCTGTTGTAAAGGCCGCCAAGACTCACCTTCGCCGCGTTATTGGGGAGACTATTCTCACGTTTGAGGAACTCGCGACGGTGTTTCATAAGATTGAGGCGGTTCTCAACTCGCGTCCGTTATGTCCGTTATGTCCGTTGTCTACCGACGCGAACGATTTGCAGGCCCTCACGCCGGGCCATTTCTTGATAGGCAGACCACTTAACGCCCTGCCCGAGTATCCTTATAGAGATGTCAATCCAGGACGCCTTTCGCGGTTTGAGTTGCTCCAGCAGCTTACCCAGAGCTTCTGGCGCCGCTGGCACCTTGAATACTTACACATTTTGCAACAGCGCGTTAAGTGGTCAGATAAGACAAACCCACCGAGGGTTGGAGACCTCGTGTTAGTGAAGGACCCAAACCTGCCACCCTTACGTTGGCGTCGCGGACGCATTGTCCAACTTACTCTAGGGTCTGATGGTGTGCCCAGGTTTGCGGAGGTCCTAGTTGGGGATTCTGTTTTGAAGCGCGCGGTCGCTACTCTTTCTCGCCTCCCCTTAGACTGATTTGGCGGACAGTCCGGGACTGTCCGGAGCGGGGGGATGTTCACGCTCGAGGAAGAGCGAGTGGCGGCACTGCATTCTAGTCTGTGCAGTGACAGCTTTTTTGGCGGCCGGCCGCATGTGACATGTCAGTTGAGTCGAGTCGAAATGTCATGACATGCTTAGAGGTTATGTGCGGGCCGGAATAAAATATAATACACAATATTCAAGCAAATAGTGATTTGCGCGGCGCACCTAATATCGGGGTGCGAAAGCCCGCTTTGTGTTGTGCAAGGTGTCAAAATCGCGTGTGTGAGTCGTGGTGGCCTAATAGGCCTTTGTAGTGCTCCGGTCTCCCCCGGTGGATCCACTGCAGAACTTCAGGAGCCGCGACTTCCTTCGAGCTAGCTCAGGAAGTCCACCGGCTACGGAGGAGACGGACGGAGACAACGGGAATCGGGGTAAGCCACAATGCTTTCTATGAGCGGGTAATAGGGCATCAGCAATCAACCCAAAATTCCTTACTCGGTGAAACGCCGACGTGGTGGAGTCTACTTGGGGCACCACCAATTGTTATATAAATAGTATAGGCACAAGTTGGTGCTTTAGACCTTTTTGTCGCACACAACAGAAAAAGCTCTCACCTTGTTGAAGATCTGTCATCTCACCTGATGGTAAGTGACGATAAGGCCGAAGATGAAAGCGAGCTTCATCTGGACTCTTCAACAAATGAGCACCAAAAAAAAATTGAGCTTCTGCCAATTTTAAATCGGCCTCCTTTAGCTGTTTTTCTTTTCAAAGATACATAATACGAAGTCTTACCTACGTTCACAACATCTATTGTCATAACAATAAAACAATGTTTACCGAATAAAACCCATCATGCGCAAGCGCTGCGAACCCTCGCTCCCCACATAACTTGCTCCGATTCGTTCCTCCCAGTGAAATATTGTACGAACCCGCACTCCGATGGTAAGTCTCATTATTTTCGAAATACATACATTAGTAATTATTTATGGAGCGCAGTGCCGGCGGGTATGTGCGATACGCACCCTTTAATCTAATCTATCTAATGGTGAACAGGGCCATGATAAATATGCAAGGAGTTATGTGGTGCCGCAAGCGCAGTGTTGGATTAGCGCATAGAGTAATGAATCGCAATTTTAAAAGCAACAAATTTATTACTGATTTAACGAAGCGAGTGACTGTAATTTTCTAATACACTGACCTTCAAAAGTTAGTACTACACTTTTAAAATAAAATTTTTCCCTAAACTACAAAAGATAAAGGATTCAAACAAAAACACATCTTCAGCTCATTTCGTCAGGTTTCTCGGAAGTTATAGTTTTTTATACATTAGTCTTTTTAATACTTTTTATTTTGAAAATATATTTTGCCTACTTTAAAAGTTATTGCAGTTTTAAAAGTGTGATACTTACTTTTGCAGGCCAGTGTAGTTTGTCAGTTGAAGGGGAAGAACGTAACTGGTGGAAAATCGAATATTTTAATTATTTTAGGGCTCCACACCGGGAAAAAATGGGACCCTTATAGCATCATTTGGTTGTACGACTATGCGTATGTCTATCAAGACCACTTTTTCTCCAAAACGCGTTAAGTTGTAAATTGTAATTTATATCAAATACTCGGGTGAACGGTCTCTTTCAAGTGTAAAAAATCAAACTGGTGAATCAAAGCTATCAAAAGATATGACCGTTTATGTCGCATATTTCATAAGGAATCATGACATTCGGCAAGAAGCAACGTCTTACAGCGCATGCTAATGAAAAATCTGAAAAACAATAGGTTTTTAAGGACCGAATATTAAACCGCGTAACAAAGGCGGCACTGACGGAATTGTATCAAATATGGTTAGGCAGAGAGAGAAGCCGGAGTGGTGAAGGTGAATGTTGATGCATTGTGCTACTTAAACCTGCACCTGGGTCGTAAGCCCCAGTCACTGCTCTTGGCTCTTTTCTCTGCAACGCGATGGACCCGGCACCCGCACGGTAAATCCATGGAATGCAGTTATCGTCTCTCTCTCTCTATTGGGTTAATTTTAAAAATTGAAAGGTTATTTCAATAGTCCCAGTTTGTGATTTCGGGCACAAAACGCGCCCTTGCCTTTAAACAAAAATAAAAATTAAATCAAGCTAAGCAGTTTTATGGTAAAATAAGAATAATACAAAAAATGTAGGTACTAATATACCACCATTTCACCATTCTCCACATCGATAAAAAGCACGGATTAGACAGGATAAATAAGATTATGCTATTAATGTTTTCTAAATATATATTATTTATATTGTGCGTTCTCCTCCATTTGAACTCTATCCACGATCCGATACATTAATGTATTGCGAGCAAAAGTTAAAACAATGTTATATGCCCACCGCGGTCTTGATCGCTAAGATTTGAAATTTATGGATATACGAAGGTAGGTACAGAGAGATGCACTTGCTTGGTACATTTTACATCATCTACTTCAGTTTTTAACCAACTTCAAAAAAGGTTATCAATTCGGTTGTTTTTTCTTATGTTTGTTACCCCATAACTCCGTCATTTTTAAACCAATTTCCAAAATTCTTTTTGTATTCGATAGACTATACTGCAAGGGTAGTCCCATGGTCACCAAAGTTAGGATCTGATGATGGAATCTTATGAAAATTGAGGAAAACCCTTAAATTTTAAGGTGTGTCCAACGTGTTTTGTGTGTATGTTACGCCAGTACTCCAATTGTGGACCGATTTTCAAAATTCTGATGATGGGATCCCATGAAAATCGAGGAAAACACTAATTTTTTGGTTAGTTTTTTAGTTAGGGTTTCTTTCACTAAAAAGATTTCATTCACTAAAAAGTTAAAAATAAAAAATATTTTTACAAAAATAAAAACCGACTTCAAAAACCACTTAAAAGTTAAAAATAATATAAGAATAGGTACAGACAACATCACACTTCTATATCGAGGTCGGTGACAAATTTTAAGACTTTCTAGGAGATCATCGTTTGGCACCGACTTCAACTAAAAAGTTAAAAATAAAAAATATTTTTACAAAAATAAAAACCGACTTCAAAAACCACTTAAAAGTTAAAAATAATATAAGAATAGGTACAGACAACATCACACTTCTATATCGAGGTCGGTGACAAATTTTAAGACTTTCTAGGAGATCATCGTTTGGCACCGACTTCAATATAGAAGTGTGATGTTGTCTGTACCTAGTCTTATATTATTTTTAACTTTTAAGTGTTTTTGAAGTCGGTTTTTATTTTCGTAAAATATTTTTCATTCTTATCTTTTTAGTGAATTTATTAAATTGGACCATGGACCTACCATGGTCAGGTTAGCTAAGGATCCTTCCATCATAAGCTCGGTTCATGACTAGCAGATGCAAATACGTGAATAGCTTCGGAAAAAAACATGAAACACGTTAAACATACTTAGAAAATAAAATTATTTGATTGTGTATGTAGAGATCTTTTTTATTTGTAACTTTCGTTAATATTTTCTTCTTCTTTCATATACCTATCAGATCTTCTCTCATAATTGTTTCCCTGTGGTATGAGACAGGCTCTTCCTTGAATGAATGAATGAATGAATGTATACTTTATTGCACAAATAACAATAATCCTTAATATAATATTCCTTAATATATAAATTATTTTCTTATTCTAAGGAGGAGTACATAATACTTTACAATATTAAACACGAATTATTTACAAATTTTAATTGTATTATTTATTGTGCGCACACGCGCTTGATAGATTATTGTATTTCATTTTGTAATATTTTCATAAGGAATAAAGTAATATTTATTTGCTAATTAAAAATTAATTATTGTATATTATGCAAGAATTATGTAATAAATATTTTAAATATTGTTTCGATACCACGTGGTGCGAACGTACGTAGCGTTGTTCGGGCCATGTGTTGCGAACAGAAATAGCGTCGTTTATTGTTCGCGACACGTGTTGCGAACAGACATGGCGCTGTTCGGGCCACGTGTTGCGAACCGAAATAGCGTTTTTCATTGTTCTGGACACGTGTGGCGAACGAACATAGCGTTGTTCGTTGTTCGGGCCACGTGTTGCGAACCAGCCATGGCGTTGTTCGAGCCACGTGGTTGGTCGTTATAAAAGCTAAGGATTACAAAGCGTTAGTTCAGTTGCTTCTTGGCAAGCGAAGTGGTAGCATCAACCTTACCAAGGTGAGTCATTTGTGTACTTAATCTATGTCAGTTAAAGGTCTTACATAGATAAGTGTTGACTAGCTATGTATCTAGGACCTAGGTATATTATATAAATGTCTGTATGTGTAGTGTATACATATAAGGTTTATGTATATGTACTGTGGATATATAAATTATGTATTTGCATAAAACATAACAGTAAACTTTGCCAAATTGTGTTTACTTAAGAAATGGATAGTCTTTTTGAGATTTGTTTATGTAGAGTCTGATTTAATAAATTTAAGTTTTAGCTATATTAAGGTCTTTTATTCTATTTACCCCAAGTAAATCAGTAGAAGAAGATATTATTTCTGAAATGAGATATTAAATTGATAACTTTTACTTTACAAATCTATCATCAGAAGTGGGATACGAAAGTCCACATTCTAATACTATTTGATTGAGTTTCAGAATGGATCCGCTCCACCTACAGAACTTCCTATCGTGGCTCAACTGGTGCAGGCGCTATGGGATGCAGTCTCCGCTAATCGAGGGGCAGATGAAGACCTGCCGAGCTTCGACCCAGCGACCAGCGACGGTGGTGCTGAATGCTGGTGCAAGGATATTGAAGCCCTTGCACAGGAATTTAAATGGAGCAGCTTGGCGACAGTTGCAAAGGCTGGTAAGGCCCTAAGGGGCTCTGCATTATTGTGGTTCGAATCATGGGAACCTAGCGGGGGAAGAACGTGGGAGAAATTCCGAAACAATCTCACAGATCTTTATCCAGAAAAACGAAGTCTTTCCGAAAAACTAACAAAAAGCCGTGTCTTATGCATCTGATTTAGCAGATCCGTCTACTAAGTAACAATAAGATAGCATTTACTGAAAATCAGTTGATCGAATTAATCTGTGGTAATATTACCGATGTAAATGTTAGGATGGCATCGTTTAACAGCAATGCTAAGACTACCTCCGAGCTAATATCTCTTTTTTCTACCTACGTTAAACCTAAAAGGCGGCCTTTACAGCAGAACGATTCCGACAGCAATACGTCTACTCCTAAAAACAAACGACCAAAACTAAATCTCAGCGTCTCTGAGAAAAGATGCCACGAGTGGGGCAAGCTAGGTAATTGCGTTAACAATGCATTGAATTAAAACGGGTGCCCGAAATAAAAAGTACTAATATTTCACAAAATGATGGCAAAAAAATTGCTTGTAGTAATTTTAAAAAGGTTGGTCATAACGAATCTGTTTGCTGGTATAAAAATCGAAGTGTCGAAAAACCGTCAACTAGCACTGCGGTAAAATTTTTAGGCCGACGAAACTCAAATAGACAAAGGTATCAATAACCAATGTCTTCATAGAATCTCTTATAGATACGGGAGCAAACTGTAGTATTATTAAGGAGTCAATTTCAAAACAACTAAAATGTAGTATTAAGCCATATTCGTTAAGTTTGAGTGGAATACGACGTGGTATCTTTAAAATATTAGGCAAAATTACTGTACCTGTTAGATATCAAGACGTTCATATTGAACTTGATATATTTGTTGTTAAAGATGAACATTTCGAATACGATCTTTTGATTCGTCGATATGCTGTTGAATATCCGGATATTGAGATAATTACAGATATGAAAGGATGTACAATTAGGCGCAAATAAATTAATAGTACTTGGAACAAACAGTGTCAGCTCTTAGTGCTACAGGGCTTAAAATTAACTTGAAAAAGCAATTTTTTTGTAGATAGCATTGAATATTGGGGTCGAGAAATTTCACATGAAGGAGTAAGACCTAGTGAAAGTAAAGTATCTGCTTTGAAAAATTCGCCTAAACCACAAAACATAAAACAAGTACGACAGTTTATGGGTCTTGTTCCTTGTTACGTTACGAAATTGACAAAAAAGGGTCAGGCGTGGAATTGGGGACCAGAGCAGGATATAGGCTAAAAACTATGTTCTCGATCACTTAGTGTCTAAACCCTTGTTATCAATCTTTAACCCGGATTTGGATACAGAACTTCACACAGATGGCAGTGCAATCGGATATGGTGCTGTTTATTTCAAAAATATAGTAATGTTACTAACGTAGTAGCTTATTTCAGTAAAAAAAACTTTACCAGCCGAGTCAAATTATTGTTTGTATGATCTAAAGACATTATCAATATACAATGCTTTTGAAACAATTTCGGGTATATTTGCTTGGAATAGAATTTAAAATTATCACTGATTGCAATGCCACCAAAGCAACCGTGAATAAAAAGAATCTATCCCCACGTGTAGCTAGATGGTGGACATATTTGCAGGATTTTTATTTCGAAATTATATATAAAAAGGGCGTCTACATAAGCCATGAGGATTTTCTAGTCGCAATCCTGTCGAAATCCCTCCTATACCTAGCATTGTCAACTTATTGAATGGCTCGTGGTTAGAAACGGCACAGCATAATGACCCCGAGGCACAGATAAGAGAGCTTGATGCAAACCAATATGTTGTTCTTAATAATTTATTACATTACTACTGCACCGAACAGAGAACTAAAATTATACATCCCAAAAGGTACAAGATTGAATATTTTGCGCTTGTTCATGACGAAAACTGTCATGTAGTTTTTGATAAAACTATTAGCAAAATTCGCGAACTTTTTGGTTTCCGGGTATGGTCGCTCTTGTCCGTAAAACATTGTTTGGTTTGTGTGAAACGAAAAAGCCATCATAGTCCAAAACACCTCACTGAAAAAATCGCTTTACCTTCACCCCACTGAAAAAATCGCGTTGCGCTTCCATATAATTCATTTGGACTGCACAGGACCATTCACTGAGTCCAGTGACGTTTACAGATATATTTTACTCATAGTTGACGGGTTCACGAAGTTTTGTCTCCTGAGACTATTATAAACACTGAATTCTCACGAATTAATACCCATCATACATGATACCGTCACTCTACTCGGCACACCATCCTTAATAATTTCTGATCGTGGAACAAATTTTAGTAGCCATCAAATCAGATCCTTATTTGAGGAATTGCATATTCAACATCATTTAATTGCTACTGGTACACCAAAAAGTAACGGACAGGTCGAACGTTATGTTTCCACTATTACGGATATTTTATTTTATTTTATTTTCATGGAAAACAAACAGCATACAATAATCGGTAAAATATACATATAAATGTAAAACTAACGTGCCTTAAACAGTTTTGACTTATAAAAATGGTACTCAATCCAAGTGATTTTATTCTACTATTTATAAATTTTATATAGGTAATTGTTGTGCATAAGTAAGGTAAAAAGATTTTTTTATGTGATATCGATATAAAAGGGAAGCCATACTCACCTTATATCATCTTTTCAAAAAATTGGGTATTAATTTTAATATTACAATAATTAGAATTTGCCATAAAAAGGTCGACATGCATAGAATGTTTGCGATTGCAATTAAAAGACACTCTATTTAAGTTGCAATTTTTTCTATAATTTGTACGTGCATCGGTGTGAAGTTTGAGGTAATTTCTTCTATTTGAGGTAAATGCTCTGTACTATCTGTAATTAACCGTCAGATTGGCCGAACGTACTATGGAAAGTCTAACAATCCATCAATACCACCGTACAAAAATCTACAGGATTCTCGCACTTACACTTGTTAATCTGTGTTGAGGCTAATATACTCGTACCATCCATGTATAAAGGCTCGTTTGGAGGATGTGTTGGACGTTCCAGGAGGGCCTACAATTGATATAGGCGCGGACCGCATATCAGCCAGACAACGTCTGTTGCAAATTGCTGAAAAATTTAAAGAACGTTTTGATTTTACACGACGTAACAACATGAATTTTGCGTTAAATATAGTTTCCCAAGACCATAGGCGAAATTATAAATTGAATCCGAAATTTAAAGGACCATACCAAATATTATTCATAATTCCAAATGATCGTTTTGCTCTAAGAGGTACGGGTAACTTATGAAATATTGTAGTAGCTAAAGAAAAAATTAGATATTGGCCTGGAGAAATGGAAGAGGTACATATCAATCGAGATGTACATATCACGTAGAAATCTACGTGAATAAGTTAGAATAAGCTATGCTATTGTGAACAATTTATAGTGTAATAGATACATAACTTCAAAAAAATATATATGGTGTTTATTTGAAATAATGTGTGACGTCGATTGATTTCGTGTGAATTGAAAGAAATTCCAGATAGGCAAAGGTTTAAATAGTTAATTAACGATAATTTAAATCTCTGCTGGCAGGACTTTCCGCTGATCGGTCATTTTTGCGGTGTAAGCGTATCCCATTAACGGCGGGTGGAGGGCGCTTTCATGTCTGTTACCTAAATGACTGAAAGTCAAGCAAGAATAGAGTACAGGGATCTCTGGTAGGCAGAAGTTTAAATTAATTTGGATCTCCGCTAAACGGAGGTATAAATGATTTAAATTTCGGCTGGCAGGACTTTCCGCTGATCGGTCATTTTTGCGGTGTAAGCGTATCCCATTAACGGCGGGTGGAGGGCGCTTTCATGTCTGTTACCTTAATGACTGAAAGTCAAGAATAGAGTACAGGGATCTCTGGTAGGCAGAGGTTTAAATAAATTTGGATCTCCGGTAGACGGAGGTATAAATGATTTAAATTTCGGTTGACAGGACTTTCCGCTGGTTGGTCATTTTTGCGGTACAAGTATAGCCCACTAACAGCGGGTGGAGGGTGCTTGTACGTCTGTAACCTAAATGACTCAAAGTCGATTTAAATTTTACTTTATATGTACATTATATAAGTTTTCGAAAGAAAGAAGAAAATATGATTCTAGAGATTTATTAAGATGAAGAATATTTTCATTCATATTTAAAATCAAGAAATCACCGTTGCTTAACTATTTTTGTATTTAGTCCCTTCTAGGGATAATTAATTATTTAGTAGTACTTCGAGAGCGAAGTACATGTCAGTATGGCCGTGATAGATTATTGTATTTCATTTTGTAATATTTTCATAAGGAATAAAGTAATATTTATTTGCTAATTAAAAATTAATTATTGTATATTATGCAAGAATTATGTAATAAATATTTTAAATATTGTTTCGATACCACGTGGTGCGAACGTACGTAGCGTTGTTCGGGCCATGTGTTGCGAACAGAAATAGCGTCGTTTATTGTTCGCGACACGTGTTGCGAACAGACATGGCGCTGTTCGGGCCACGTGTTGCGAACCGAAATAGCGTTTTTCATTGTTCGGGACACGTGTGGCGAACGAACATAGCGTTGTTCGTTGTTCGGGCCACGTGTTGCGAACCAGCCATGGCGTTGTTCGAGCCACGTGGTTGGTCGTTATAAAAGCTAAGGATTACAAAGCGTTAGTTCAGTTGCTTCTTGGCAAGCGAAGTGGTAGCATCAACCTTACCAAGGTGAGTCATTTGTGTACTTAATCTATGTCAGTTAAAGGTCTTACATAGATAAGTGTTGACTAGCTATGTATCTAGGACCTAGGTATATTATATAAATGTCTGTATGTGTAGTGTATACATATAAGGTTTATGTATATGTACTGTGGATATATAAATTATGTATTTGCATAAAACATAACAGTAAACTTTGCCAAATTGTGTTTACTTAAGAAATGGATAGTCTTTTTGAGATTTGTTTATGTAGAGTCTGATTTAATAAATTTAAGTTTTAGCTATATTAAGGTCTTTTATTCTATTTACCCCAAGTAAATCAGTAGAAGAAGATATTATTTCTGAAATGAGATATTAAATTGATAACTTTTACTTTACAAATCTATCACGCTCGTGTGTGTGTATGTGAGTGCGCATGTGCATGTATGTATGTGAGCGCGTTGTAGTGATTTTATTGTAGTTATTAATGTATTGTATAGACCATATTCTCTAATTTGTCATAGTCAAATTGATTAAGCAAATCTTGTATCATTAATTTATTTTTTTGCTCCAATTCTTGTAACATCTTTATTATGGAATATTTTGCTACACAATTTGGGGGCCATGTAAGTAAATTGTCGTTTCAGTAACGTAGTTCAGGCCACAGGAGTGACATAGCATTGAACTCTCCTTTTTTCCAGAGGTGTATGCGGTACTATTTTATCATGGAATCTACTTAATGCCAGCAGGACATACAGCTTGCGAATCGGGAGAACTGTGCTCTTCCGTGGAGAATCCAAACGGATTTATTTAGAAATAAAAATCTATTGCTGAATGCAAGCGCATCACTTCAAATAGGCGCTCAAATACACCTTTTTGGCTAATTATGTTTTTGTCGTGTTTTTTTTTATTGCCAGGAAAAGGTTTGTAAAATGTTATATTTGTGACTGCATTTACTTTCAAAATGCTAAATAATTTGAATAAAATAATGATGAATAAATGAAATACAAGAAAAAAGTTTCGTCAGGGTGGAACTCCATTCCGGATTTAAAAGAGGCGTGAAGAAGCACCTCGCAGGTCGGCAAGGTGTCCGTGTGCAGTTTCCAGTCTGCCATCGGACGCGTCCCCGGGTAGCGGATAGGGGAACGCCCTCCAGATATGGGGGGTACCGGCTTGCCGGCGCGGACAAAAACTGGTGTGTGGCTGCCTGCCCTTTTCAGGGCGGGCATTGCACAGTCACACAAACCCGTAGCCCCACACTGAGTGGGGTCGGGGGCCTTCGGGCTGCGAGGAAGAAAACCTCTATAAAAAATTACCCCCGTGGGCGACATCCCCTCCTTCTTGGTTTAAGAAGGAGTGTGACTGTCGCCGGTGGACCCGCTTGCGGGTCGGGGGATGGCCGGGTGTTACTTGGCGGGCCACTCTTCTGTGGCTACCCCATTGGCCGCTTTGCGGCGGGAGTGGTGTTTCGTCGCCACGGCGCTTTGCGCCTTTGGAGCTTCGGCTCGTTGGCGCGGCGAGGACCCCTGTGTGACAGGACCTCGTCGGGCAACCCGTTACCCCGCACTGAGCGGACCCGGGGGTCCGGCGCACTGAGCGTCGGGCCGCGTGGAAGAAAACCACATCAAAAATTACCCCAACCCCAAGGTGGTGTCGTCCGTGCCGAGGGGGTGAGTGGCTGGTGGGAGACCAGTCTCAAGCGGGCAGGGGAGTGCATCCCTAAATGCCGTAAATTAAAATGGAACTTGGCAAAAATACAAAACGTCCCCAGGGGGTATCAGTCCCCCCCGTAGGACCGCGCGAGGCGGCTGCGGGCAGCCAGGAGTATCTGGGGCTGGCTCACCCAAGTTCCACCTTCTCTTTATGCGAACCCGTTCAGAGCGGGCCGTCGCCGGTATCCGGGCCGGTTGGCAGTAATGCGACCGAGGCGTTAGTGGGCGAATTTCAACCTCCAGCGGCGGTTCCCGGGCCGTCGGAGTGTAAAAATGCTTCCAGACGGAGAAGTGAGAGGTTGGCGCGTAAAGCGCATGTAGACGGTGAGGGCAGGACCGAAGCGAAGTCTCGCAACAGGTCGCGCAGCGGTTCACGCAGCAGCTCGCGCAGCAGTTTGCGCAGCGAGTCTTGCAGCGGACTGCGCAGCGACACGCCAGCACGCAGCGGCCCTGTGGTTGATGGAAGTAGTGTGTGCAGTGCTTCTTCTACGAAGCCTGCAGAACTCAAGACTGGCAAAGAGCCAGTAATGCTCGTTGTCCCTTGTGCGGGTACTAAAACGGCCTCAGCAATGCTGCCTACTGAGGACGATAGGCAGCTGGATGAGTCAACATCAATCTCATCAGCTGAGTCAGTAATCTCGGTTGCTGACTCAGCGAGAACTGAGGGTCGTTCGGACAGCTCTATGTCCCAGGACCGCGCAAAGCGGAAAAGGAAGAAGAGGAAGTCCCGAAGCTCGGGCTCTGATGTGTCTGATGAGTATCCAGCTCCCAAGACCAAAGCAATCCCTGATGTAGGGCGAGGGCGCAGACGTGGACGCCCCCCGACAACAGGAGAATACGTCGGTCTGGCTAAAGCCAAACGGGAGCTGGCTGCTGCAGAGAGAGAGCAACAACAGCTGCTCCTCGATAGAGAAGTGGCGGAGATGGAGAAGAAGGCGTATGCTACGCGTGCCAACTTCTTTGCCAGCCGCACTACAAGCGAGCCTAACCTAACGGTAGACACAAATGCCACGACCGCTCTCGATATTGAGAGAGTCGTACAGACGGACTGCCAAGTCATCCGAGAGGTGGCAAAGAAATCCTCCCACCTCAGTGGCAGTTATCAGAAGGCCCTAAAGAGAGCGGCCGAGTCCATCCAGGACTCCTTTGGGGAGATGGCGAGGAAGACCATCTCCGAGGCCACTCGCGCTCTCAAAGCGGAGAATGAGAGCCTTAAAAAGCAGCTGGCAGAGCTCCACAAATGTGTGTCTGAGCTCACCGCTGAAGTTAAGGCTCTCAAAAAGACGAACAGCAGAAGGTCCCCACCTCCCGTACTTGAGACTGCCGTTAGCTTGCCTATACTTCCTCGAGCCTCCCGAGCACGAAATGCCACCATTCCTAGTCAGGTTGAGCCTCGACAAGCGCCTGCGGAGTCCCTTGCAGAGACGCAAGTAATGGAGGCCAGCCTAAAGCGGTGGCTGGGCAATGTTTTAAATGCCCGTTTCGAGGGTATCGAGGAACGCCTCCTCCCTGCGAAGAGGCTGAGACCTCCCCTCATGGCGGATAAAAAGCTGGCCGCCGTCGCTGGAGATCCGTCTTCACCGGCTACCAGCGCCAATGCGAAGACTGGGCTTGCAAAGCAGCCAACGAAGAAGGCCAAAGAGCCGAGGTCGAAGACCTCGAACAAGGCCCCTACTCCCACTGTGATCCCAACGGACTCCCGGAACAAACCAGCAGCACCAGCCTTGGTGCAGCAGGAAGCTCTGGTTGAGACAGAGTGGACCACAGTGAAGAGGAAGAGGGGAAAAAGAGGCAGAAAGTCCAAGACGACTGTCCCTACAGAGGCAGCTCCAGCGGACAAACCTGGCTATGCTTCGCCTGCGGAACAACCGGTGTGGAAGGAATCCGCACCCAAAAAGCCGAAGACGAGTAAGCCGAAACTGACCCCCCCAAAAACCGCGGCAATAATAATCACACTTTTTTTTTTTTTTGGATCCAACGGCCGCGGATAGAGGGGTCACATATGGCGAAGTGCTCAGTCGTGCACGAAAGCAGATCCCGTTGTAGCAACTCGACCTCGGCAAAATAACCTGCCGCCAGACGGCTGCCGGCGCTCGAATGATCGAGGTCCCGGGCAGCGAAGGTGGTGAGAAGGCTGACCTCCTTGCGCAGAAGCTCAAGGAGGTCCTATCTGACGTCGCCAAAGTCGTCCGTCCGATGAAATGCGCGGATCTGCGCATTACTGGACTGGACGACTCAGTGGATCCGGAGGAGGTCGCCCTTGCAATTGCCAAAAAAGGCAATTGCACACAAGATCTTGTCAAAGTCGGCGACATTCGCGACGGACCTGGCGATTTGGGGGCTACCACGATTCAGTGCCCAGTTGCTGCTGCCAGAGCCGTGATCGAGGCAGGCCGACTCCTCATTGGTTGGAGTTCGGTCTCCGTGAAGCTGTTGGAGCCCCGCCCCTTACGATGCTACCGCTGCATGGGGACGGGGCACACTCGCCAGTCTTGCCCCTCTTCCGTAGATAGGGGAAGATTGTGCTTCAGGTGCAGCAAAGCTGGGCACAGGGCCTCCGAATGCAGCGCGGAGCCCCATTGCGCAGTTTGCGCGGCAGCCCGCATTCCATCTGGGCATATCATGGGTAGGCGCAAATGCCGCCCTCCCCAAACAAAGGGGAAACTGCCCACAAAGCCGCTGCCCTGCAATGAAGGCACGCCCGCACCTGATGGGCAAGAGGGAGTTGTGATGGAAACCTAATGGATCCAGGTTCCCATCACAACTTCCTACTCACGAATTTGAACCACTCTGCCAGAGCTCAAGATCTGCTGCAGCAGGTTCTGGCAGCGTGGTCAATAGATATTGCGGTCGCGACCGAACCATATTTCGTTCCCAACCAACCTAATTGGGTGGGCGATGACGCCGGTTTGGTCGCTATTGTGGTTCGAAGATCTCCGGGTTTCGTGCCTCCCTCTGTTCTGGAGCGGGGCCCTGGCTACGCGGTAGCGTCATGGAACGGCCTCGTCATTGTCGGCGCCTATTTCTCACCAAACAGGCCTCTCACAGATTTCGAGGCCTTTCTTGGGACTCTGGGCGCCACAATTAGGCGAGCCGCTCCGTCCCAGGTCCTTTTTCTCGGCGACCTAAACGCCAAATCGGTGGTCTGGGGTAACCCTGCCACCAATGTACGCGGGCAAGCTGTCGAGGCATGGGCCGCAGCAGCGGGCCTCTCCCTCTTAAACAGAGGCAGCGAATTCACTTGCGTCCGACAACGGGGCGGGTCGATTGTGGACGTCTCGTTCGCATCGCCCGCCCTAGCTCGCAGAGTAATTAATTGGAGGGTGGTAACCGACGTGGAGAGTCTCTCGGACCATCGTTATATCCGATTCGAGACCTCCACCCGGCAACCACCTCCCTCACGCCGAACCGGCTCCTTTCCATGCTGGACGCTTGGCCGCCTTGACCGGGAACTGGCTGAGGAGGCCGCCATTGTCCAGCGTTGGTGCTCTGCACCTATGAATGGGCCGGATGTTGATGATGCGGCACTCCGCCTCCGAGATGCATTCACAGAAGTCTATGACGCATCGATGCCGAGGGCGCGCCCACCGCGCGATCGCCGAGAGGTGTACTGGTGGTCCCAGGACATCGCCGTTCTGAGAACTGAGTGCACCTCGGCCAGAAGGGCGTACACACGCTGCCGCCGTAGGAGGAGAAACGATGCGGCAGCAGAACAACGGCTGTACGAAGAGTACAGGCAGGCGAAGAAGGCTCTGCAGACAGCCATCGCCAAGGCCAAGGAATTGGCCCGCGAAGAAATGCTGCAGGGCCTTGACCAAGATCCGTGGGGGCGACCGTACAAAGCTGCACAAAAGCGTTTAAAGCAGCGTGGTGCGCCCCTCACAGAGTCCATGGACCCTGAACTGTTGGGAAGGGTTATGCTTGCGCTTTTCCCACCGGATGCCGGCCCCACTCCCCCCCGCATGGCGCCGCCCCGCACGATATCTTCTGTGCCAGAGCCGGGCCCGCCTATCGGAGAGGACGAATTCACCACCGCGGTGGCCCGTCTCAGGGCCAAGAAAACAGCTCCCGACCCCGATGGGATTCCAGGCAGAGTGGTGCACTTGGCCATCAGCCAGCTGGGTGACAGAGTTAGGGAACTGCTTGACTCGAGTCTTCGTGTTGGCAGATTCCCTAAAATCTGGAAGGATGGGGCACTTTGCCTGCTACTGAAGCCTGGTCGCCCCGTCGATTCCCCTGCGGCGTATCGCCCGATAGTCTTGCTGGACGAGGTTGCGAAGGTATTTGAGAAGATCTTAGCTTCTCGCCTCGTCCAGCACTTAACCGAGGTTGGCCCCAACATATCGGAGGCACAGTATGGCTTCCGTACCGGTCGGTCAACGATTGACGCGTTGTCCGACCTACGGAGCCATGTAGCAGAGGCCACACAACGTGGTCATGTGGTATTGGCGGTGTCCTTGGACATCGCCAATGCATTCAATAGTCTCCCGTTCGGCACAATAATGGAGGCCCTGAACCATCATGGGGTCCCGCCGTACCTGTGCCGAATTCTGGGGGATTATTTATGTGGCAGGGATATTCTCTGCTCCGAAAGGGGCGGGCGTATTGTGCGCCAGCCTATGTGCCGCGGCGTTCCACAGGGGTCTGTCCTCGGGCCCCTGCTCTGGAACATGGGGTACGACTGGCTCCTCAGAGGCGCCATGCCGACGGGGGTGCGCCTCTTCTGCTACGCTGACGATACCCTCGTCGCAGCAAGAGGAGCCAGTCTGAGCGACGCTGTTCGCCTAGCTTCTGTCGCTAGCACACTGGTCGCGGACCGAATTGGCTTGCTGGGCCTTAAGGTTGCTCTGCCTAAGACGGAGGCCTTAGTTTTCTACGGCCCCCGCAGGAAACCCCCCGCGGGGACATGCATTACGGTGGGTGGTGTGACTGTCCAACTAAAGTCACAAATTAAATATCTGGGACTGACAATTGACGGCGGATGGGGCTTCGACGAACATTTTCGTTCGTTGGAGCCCAAACTGCTAGGTGCTGCTGACGCTGCCCTCGATAAAACGAGGGCCATGATGTTCCACGCCTCTCGTCGCAGGATCCCACCGGGGCTTCGAGTCCGAGTGGAGGGGGTCCGCATACCAGTCGAGGCACAACTTAAGTACCTCGGCCTGGTTTTGGATCCCCGATGGAGCTTTGAGGAGCACTTCAAACTCCTCACTCCACGGCTATGTGCCGCCGCAGCCGCACTCGGACGGGTCCTCCCTAATGTAGGAGGGCCAGGATCGGCGTGCCGTCGACTGTATCACGGGGTGATACGGTCGATGGCACTCTACGGAGCCCCGGTATGGGCGGAGTGCCTCTCCCCCCGAACGGTGGCCCTCTTGCGACGTCCGCAGAGGGTCATAGCAACCCGGGCCGTGCGAGCTTATCGCACGGTCAGCCACGGCGCGGCCTGCGTTCTTGCGGGCCAAACGCCGTGGGATGTCGATGCACGCATACATGCAGAGGTGTATCGACATCGGGTTGCCATTAGAGAACGGGGGGGACGATCCGCTCCCGAGGAAGTGGAGCGGGTTCGTACCCAAGCGCAGAGGGAGGCTCTGCGTCAATGGGGTGAGGCACTTGCCTTCCCAGCTGCCGGCCACCGGACGATCGAAGCGATACGTCCGGTGATGGAGGAGTGGGTAGGGCGCCGGCAGGGCAGTCTCTCGTTCCGCATGGTGCAGGTATTGACCGGACATGGTTGTTTCGGTCACTACCTGCATCGGGTCGCGCGTCGGGAGGAAACGCCGCAGTGCCATCACTGCGACGCTCCCGACGATACTGCCGAGCACACATTGTTGGTGTGCCCGGCCTGGCGACGCAAGCGCAGCGAACTTCACGCTGCGCTGGGAGGCGGAGACCTCTTGCTGCCGAGCATGGTCGTGGCCATGCTCCGCGGCGAGGCGGAATGGGAGGCTGTTGCCTCCTTCTGCGAGGACGTCATCTCGCAGAAGGAGGCCGCGGAGAGGGAGCGGGAGAATGATCCTCAAGCCGCTCCCATCCGCCGCAGACGGACAGGCAGGCGAAGGCGGGCATTCGCGCAAGCAATGCCCGTCTAATGACCCTGCCGTTGAGGCCTGCGTGCACGGTTGGCCCCGTGTACGCCGCCGTAAGGCCCTCCGTCTGGGGATTGGCCTGGTGTTCTCGGGCAATCCCCCCTTGGCGATAGCCCGACCAGCCAGGTCGGGCTAGCCCGGGCGCGTTGGTAGTGGTAGTCGCAGTGTGGACCCTACCACGCGCGTCCATAAGGGCAGGAAGAACACCGGGGGGTTTAGTGGGTAGGCCTGGCACACACACGCTCGCCGTCTAGCCAACGGCGAGTATGGTGCGGTCACGCATTCCCCTCGAAAAAAAAAAAAAAAAAGGTGCTGCTGACGCTCTTGGGCGCCTCCTCCCAAACGTTGGAGGCCCAAGCGCCAGCTGCCGACGTCTTTATGCCGGTGTTGTTCGCAGCATGGCATTGTACGGGGCCCCAGTCTGGGCCGACGCTCTCAGCGCTCGCGCAGTAGCATCGCTGCGAAGAGCGCAGCGCGCCATGGCACTGAGAGCCATCAGAGGATACCGTACGGTGTCACATGCGGCGGCCTGCGCTATCGCCGGCACTCCCCCGTGGGAGCTTGTGGCGCACGTTCTCGCGGCGGCCTATCGCGTGCGGGTCGATGCAAGGGAGGGGGCCCACAGATTGGCTCCAAGAGAGCGGGTTGCTGCCCTGGAAGGGGCACATGCCGAGATGTTCCGCCTATGGCAGGAGAGTCTGGGTGAGCCGGCCTCCGGAACTCTCAGGAGAACCGTTGAGGCATTGCTCCCCGTACTCAGGCCGTGGGCGGAAAGGAAGCACGGGTCGCTCACGTACCATCTGGTGCAGGTAATCAGTGGTCACGGCTGTTTTGGCCGCTACCTGCATCGGATTGGGCGTGAGCCGACCGCTCAATGCCATCACTGTGGCGATGCTGAGGACTCAGCACAGCACACTCTCGAGAAGTGTGCTGCCTTTTCCTCGCAGCGCACCAGTCTGGCTTCGTGTGTTGGCCCCGACCTCTCTCTACCATCTCTCATCTCAAAGATGGTCGAGAGCATAGAGGCCTGGGATGCAGTTGCAGCCACCTCCTTCTGTGTGATGACCTCCAAACTCCTTCTGTGTGGAGGTCATCACACAGAAGGAGGTGGCAGAACGGGCCAGAGAGGAGGACCCAGAGGCAGATCCCTGCCGTCGGAAGAGATTGGGGCGGAGGAGGCGGCAGTTTGCTCGCCTTCTTTCTCCTGACGGTGACCAGCGGGACCCGGGCCTGGGAAGCCCGAGTCCTGCATTGCACAGGTCATCGGCAGTCGTCGACGCTCCTAATGCCCAGGAGCATCGCCGGCCATCCCAGTTTGGGGTGGCGAGAGGGGCTCGCCGTAGGCGAGCTGACGCTGACGAGGTCATGGAAGTGTCCGAAAGGGTTCCCATGGCCTTGTCCGGCAGCGGGGCGTCCCTCCCCGACGTATCTTCTTCGTCAGATGACGGGGAGGATGCAGCGGTGATGGGCGTTCTCGTGCCAAGGCGTTTGTGAGGGGGCATCGTTGGGTTTTAGTCGGTATGACGTGGTTTCTGGCTGGCACTCTGCCCCCAGGGGCCGCGGAGAGTCCGACATAACCCCGCGCCTTCCTGAGCGCGGGGTATGCGTAATGCATTTCCCAACGTAAAAAAAAAAAAAAAAAAAAAGGTCGGCAAGGTGAGGGTGGCTAGTGCGGCGTTTAACCTCTGTTCCGCACTAGCTATCTTCGCATTTGGACTCTACTTTCACTTACCATCAGGTGGAATGGGGTCATTTGCTTGGCCCTCTATAAAAAATCCGCGTCTCGAACATAGCACGTTGACGTCCGGCTACCGAGCACTTACAGGCAGCGACGAAATCTTTCTAACTGTACTGAGGGTAATCACACTAATTTACCAACGTTTGAACCAAAACCAAAACGTTACCGTTCCCATATGTTTTGACAATCGACTGCTGTCAAGGTGTTGTCAAAATGTATGGGAACGGAAACGTTTCTGATCTGCGGCCGTACCGCCTAACTCATAGCGAGCACTCGCTATCGTTATCATGACATTAGAACAATAGTTTTAATGTCACAAATGACATTAGAGCTATTGTTCTAATGTCACGAAAGCGATAGCGAGTGACCGCTATGAGTTAGGCGGTAGCCCCCCTGGTTGAAACGTTATAAATAGTGCGATTGCCCCACTGATCACTTTTTGTGCAGTCAGCGTCAAAATGATCTAAGCGTTCAAACCTTTCAAAAGTATCTAGAGATTTGACAAAAATCAACCTTATCTCAAAACGTAGAGATGCATTTTCATTTGTTGTTTGAGAACAAATGACAACAAAAGATAGTACACATTAAAGTATTTGTGCTAAGAGTGATTTTTGCCAAATCTTTAGATACTTTTGGTAGGTTTGAATACTTAGATCATTTTGACGCTGACTGTACTTATCTTGTCTTATCTTATAATGGGGGGCCCCCAGGGGGCCCTGCACTTCGACCCTTAAGGATCCTTTGTACTTCCCCAATTTCTACATTCATTGATTGCTATCACCATTTATGGACCAATTGAGTTCACTCATGAGTCTCACAACTAGTCCAGGGGGGATAGCCTTAAAGTCTTCGGGTTTGGGATATCCGATCCCGAAGAGACTCATTCTCCTACGAGAAAGGGAATCGCAGTGGCACAACATGTGTTCCATGCTTTCCTCTCCCTCATTGCAGGCCCTACAGGTATCTGTGTTGCTCAGACCCATTTTTGCAAGCATACGATTAGTGCCAAAGTGGCCAGTCAGAGCACCCAACAAGAGTCGGATTTGCATTCTGCCTGAATTCATTGTGAATTTGTTGAAGTTATTCAGGCTCATGAACCGCTTGGTGTGCGCCATTCCTTACTGAGCGACCCATTCATTTTGGTGTCTCCTCTTTGCTTGATCTCTGATGACAGAATTCACTGAACAGTGTGCCAGACTCGCAAAAGGTTCTGGACCCACAAAGTTGGTTTCCGATCCTTGTCTCGCGAGACTATCGGCCTTCTCGTTTCCATAGAAACCTTCATGTTCTGGAATCCATATCAGATGTACTGTATTTTTCTTAGCAAGCTTGTTTAGTACATTGATGGTATTCTGGACCAGTTTAGAATGCACTTTGTATGACATCAGTGAAATGGCCCTTCATTCAGTTGTGAGATCAATGAATCCACCACTAGGCTCCACAATAGTGGTGAGAGGACGCCTCCTTGCGGGCATCCTCTTCTTACCCTGGCACTCATTGACTCACCCATGACGCCAGCAGTGATAGTTCTGCCTTTAAGCCTACCCATCTAGCCATCTAGTGATGGTTTTGCTGATGCCGTGTTTCTGTGCTGCCTTGTTAATAGACTCAAAGGTGGTCTTGTCAAAGGCGCCTTCTACATCAAGAAAGGCTCCCAGACATAACTCCTTTGAATCTAAAACATTCTCGATTCTGTCTGCAACCAGATGCGAAGCAGTATCCGTTGACTTACCTGCCTGATAATCACATTGCATATGATGCAGGGGTCGCTTCCTGAATTGCCCATCACGTATGTGCCTATCAACTAGTTTTTCTAGTGTTTTCAGTAGGAAGGACGACAAACTTATGGGTCTATAAGATTTTGCTTGTTCATAGTCAGCCTTCCCCGGTTTCGGTATAAAGCTGACTCTGACTTGCCTCCATGATTCCGGTGTGTATCCGAATGTTAAGCAGGCCCTGAAAAGCCGGCATAGTATCGGCACCAGCGTTTCTTTACCATGCTGTAGTAAGGTTGGATAAATTCCGTCAGGTCCAGGGGACTTGAAGGGCTGGAAACTTTCCAACGCCCACCGAATCTGTTATTCCGTTACTACCTTTTTAGCAAATGTCCAGTTCTCCCTCGTAGTATGAACATTTGGCTCATCGTTCGAGACCCTGTCATCTGCTTCTGAGCCTAGGATAACATATCCAGGGAAGTGGGCCTCAAACATGGTGAGTATAGTCTCCTTCCCCGTTTCTGTCAGTTTGCCGATCGCATCTTTTACTACTGTGAGTACATTCGACTTCGTGTTTGCCATTGCTTTACAAAGTCGTAAACCCGCAGGCATGGCCTCTATGGATTCGCAGAGGCCACGCCATGCCTTACGCTTAGCTTTCCTAGTTTTGTTTTTTGTTTCCTTTTTTGTCTTATCTCTTTCTTTGGATAGTTATCAGACCAAGTACTGATAAGACCATCTGTAACACGGGTTGCCTCCGCTTCAAGTTCCTGAATTGTATTCAGCCTTTTAACCTCGGTGCCTAAGATAACATTTAGGTCCCTTTTATATGATTCCCAGTTTGTGTTCCTGGGATTCCTTCGTCGTACAGATCCTAACACTTATTTGGTCCTATACCTGAAGCATATATAGTTGTGATCTGAAAGCGAAACCTCATCTGACACATGCCAATTACCTGTCGAAACGAATGCGTTTTTGGACGCTACCGTGACACCAATAACCTCCGCTCTTATCTTGTTAATAAAGGTAGGCTTGTTTCCTTTGTTTAATATAAGCAAAGATGAACTCACCAGAAATTCCAGTAGGTCCTCTCCTCGCCTGTTTGTGTCTGTGCTACCCCAGGCGACATGATGCGCGTTTGCGTTAAGGGCAATGACAAGTTTGTCGTGCCTATATAGCTCAACCAGTTTCTTGATGTGCGAAGAGACTGGTTCCTTTTCCTCATACGGTAAATACGTCGAGGACATTACAACACTTTCAACTGAGTCCCCCCCCCCCCTCCAGCTGGACTTTGATGGTGGTAAGGTCCCTGCAACATAACGAACGCAACGGTGAGACAATAATGCCCTCCCTCACGTATATGCACGTCCTTGTATTAGAGCAATAACCATGTACTACCCCACCTTTGATATTTAAGCCCTTAATCTCGCCTTTGTACAAGTAAGGTTCCTGAATAAGTGCTATATCATATTTATTTTCCTTAAGCTGCTTAGCTAGGATAGCAGTAGCAGCCTTACAATGATGTAAATGATTCTGTACCAACCTTAGTTCCTACATCTTGATGGTATCGATGGGTTTCAATGGTCTTAATGCTCTGAGGTTTGGTATTCCAGCGACTTAAAACAGAGCGCATCCAGATCGTCCACAATGTCATCTGTCCCCACCGACTGTTGCGATAAGGGTAGACCCACTGCGTCCTCTCCTCCTACGCGCCGCTCCAAGTCACCCGAGCACGACCTCGCAGCCTCTTCGTCGCTGTGGCCCACCTCTTCCGCCATAGCCCCTTTTGCCTCGGGGGTGTCTTCAGAGTTCCCATCGCCACCACTCGCATTATCTGCGAGAAGCTTGAATAGACACACCTCAAGACACCCCTCAAGTGCATACCCAGCCTGCTTTATGGCCTCAGCCGACTCCCCGTCCATGAGGACGATCCTCCGGATGTGGTTTGCCTCCACCTTAGTATCGACGACCTTCCAGTCGATCGTCCTCAGGGACGGGTTATACTTGTTCAGCGCTCGGCAAGCCATTTTGTTATCGGTAAGTCTCATGTTGCGGCTCTTCCACGCCATTTTTATAGGCTTTGGAAGAGCCGCAGCATCGACTACCTTTAACTTTTTGTCTCCAACAACCTGCCCTGAGACATGCTGTTGGAGCCATTCGACAGACTCGCTGTCCCTGCAGCCGACATAGAGTACGCCTGCAGAGACAGACGAGCCTATCCTTAAATGCGGAGGGGGGTCGTCGGAGGCCATGATGAGGTCCGTGATGAACCCCATCACAGCCCCCCGATCCTCTTCTGCCGGATACATGCCAGTACGTGACTGTACTTAGTTAAGTCAATGTAGTCTTTATTCACTGTTAGTAACTTTTAACATTTGAGTGCAAATTTAATGAAAATCTTCATATGAAAGGCTAGTGAGATAAGTACGGATCATTTCTGTCAATAAATATTGAGATCTCCAAAAAAAATTACAGGCAACTTTCTGAACTGATCATTTTTCATTACACAGTCATAAAGGGAACATTAAAATTTGATAGAATGCCTGTGATGGCCGGGAATGTAATATCGCTAAGTAAACACTTTTGTGATAGCTCAGTGTGAAGGTAGAAAATTTAACACTTTTTTCATTCGCACTCCCATCAAAACCAGTACGTGCTTATAAAGGAAAAACTAAAGTTTTCCAGTCAACAGCACTGTAATGAATGATTCCAACTTCAACAAAATGATAAGTAACGAATAAAACTAGATTTATCATTGCATTAATTACTGCTAATAGCAAAGGTTAAAGTAATATATACACCATTAGCTCACGACGTGACCTTGAAGGCGGTAATCGGTTCATTTTGAACCGGGATCAATAATTATGCGTGGTGATAACATCGTCAATACCAATGAGAATACTTCTATTGTGTGCAATAAATTGCATTTAAATTATTAATGACTTATTTACCTACAACAATATAGTCATCTGGATGAGCCAATCAATGTTGCCAACTCTATTTCTTTTTACATAGATCCACGTATTTTTAGGCCTTATCTGGCAACCTTTTATGTAGATCTACGTATTTTAAGATTTTATGGCCAACATTTTTTGAGCAAATCGATTCTTTAGTTATGGATAATTTTATATATAGGTATGTAACATTGTACAGTAAGCTCCCATTCAAGCTATAGGTACATTTACACTACGAAAAACGCTACTATTAGGAGCAACATGAGAACGGTCCAAAGGTCAAACGGTATAGCTTGATAAAAGCTTACTGTACATAAACTTTTTGAAAAGAGACTATAACTGCATCGATTTTAACTGCATCTGCATTCCAAAAGCGGTGGTAGGATTTTAAATAGAAATAGAAAACATTTCGAAATATTTATTCGAAGTAGAAAATGATCGATCGAGTACAAAATGATCAATATGGTCAAAGTTACAAATAGTAGATTGTTAACCGAGGGACGAAAGAATCAATTCCCGAAGTATTTAGACTATAGTCCGAGTAGGAATTGATTCTTTTACCCGTGTTAAACACTCTACTTTTCATTTCGAATATGAGGGAAATAAAACTAGTTGTTTTTCTAAACTATTTATTGATAATATATAATACGAGTAGGTATATCTTTCTTTTGAGATTTTTGGCAAAAGATTTTCGATAACACAATTTGCCTCGTCTTTAATCGAATCTGGTGTCAACATTTCAGAATCGCTTGAAGTCATTTTTAGGGTTCCGTAGTAAACAAGGAACCCTTATAGTTTCGCCATGTCTGTCTGTCTGTCTGTCCGCGGTTTTACTTAGAGACTATTAGTACTAGAAAGCTGTCATTTTGTATGGGTATGTATATTAGTCATGCCAAAAAAGTGGTAGAAAAAAATATTGAAAAAATTATTTTTCAGGGTAGCTCCCATAGAATTAAAGTGGGAGTAACTTTTTTTTCTCGACTAACCCATCGTGTGGGGTATTGTTAAATAGTTCTTTAAAAAATAATGTTCAGAACACCATTTTTCGATTTAGGGATCCGTTTCTGAAATATTTGGTTTTAAAGTGCACATTTTTGTTAGAGGTAAGTGTCCCCCCCCCCCCCCTCTATCTGCTAAACGGTTATATATGGACACGTTAAAAAAATTACAACAGTAGTATATATAACAAAGTTTAAAGGAAAACTATCAGAGTTGAGTACTAAGTACAAACTAAAAAGTTATAGACGACCAACTTATAAAATGTACTCGGAAAACTAAATTTCATTGAAAATTAGTACTGAATATAAATTTACGAACCATGTGAAGTTAAGGAAATATACAATCATTGCAGCTTTAATAATAATAATAATGCCTAATTTAATAGCAACATGTTGTGAGGTGTGAGTGTGAACTCAAAGTTGGCATTTGCAACTACGGAACCCTACACTGCGCGTGGCCCGACACGCACTTGGCCGGTTTTTTTTTAATATTCAAATCTTAGCATAAAAGATTATTGCATATTTTGTTGAATCCCGTCACAGATGCATAACAGATTTTTTTTTTTTTTTTTTTTTTTTTTTTTTTATGGCAAAAGAGAAGTTTTGCATAACAGATTAGTATCCCGCCAATTTATGTCGACTTTTTAAATTTCAAATATGGAACTCATCGCGTAATTGTTGCAGCTTATTCCGCTCAAAGAAGTTTGCGCTAAGTTCACACTGGCTGTTTAGAAATTCACATGGCCGCAGCATTTTTTTTAATTATTTTTTTTTACATAAAACTCTTCACAGCTGACAGCAGTTCTATTTTTAAAGTTCATTCCGGCCCTTAGGTGGGAAGTAATTTGTATGAGTTTTTTCCTCCCTACGGAGGGAAGCAGCATTTTCCACCCAATAATCAGATCAAAACAACACTACTTCCCGAATATGAAAAATGAAAAATATGCATATATTGATTGACAGACTTTATTGACTTAACATTATGGTAGAGTTGGTAGAGTATACATTTGTATTCTTGTAACTTTGAACGTATCGATCTTTTTGTAGTTGAGTGTACAACAAATTAAAAAAAACAACAATTGACTTACGACCTATTCTCAGACCTTTTTTTATTGCGATAAGTTGGCAAACAAGCAAAGCTGCAACCCCCACAAGAGCCACAGTGCACGTTGTCAACTTGTGACATCAGATGTAAAGTCACGGTACCCATTAATTTCACTGCTATATCTTACCCATCAAACCGGAGCACAGCAATGCAAGCACTGCTGTTTTGCTGCAGAAAGACGGAGATACCCATGCAGACGACCCTGGTACAGAGTCTCCCTCCTGGTAAAAAGAACCTAAAATTTAATAAAATTTGGTCAAGCCGTTTCGGAGGAGTTTGGTTACGAGCACTGTGACACGAGAATTTTATATATTAAGTTTCCCTTTATATATCATAGATACCAAATTACAGCTTTCGAGTAGTAAGCACTAAGAGCCTCTAAGCTAAGCCATAAACAGACAGACAGACGACCATGGAGACACTACAAAGGTTCCTTGTTAAGTACGGACCTTTAAAACCATACCTTTTACCGTCTAACATCTTATTTATCACTTTCTGTTGAATCAAGTACTTTATAAAAAAGTGACACATCCAGTCACACTTACAAAAATAGGTACCCACTATACGAGTAGATTACTGTTGAGAGCAAACGTGCTTATGCAAGATTTACGAGTAAAACCGACACTTAACTGCATCAATTGAGAATAAAAACCTACCTTTATCTACCTTAATTATGTTTGAGATATTTGAGACCGATTAACGTGTGAATTAGCTATAGTACTTAATATTCCACAAAAGGAAAGGAACATAACAGCTCATATACGTCCCCAACGAGGGGCTCGAGCCTACCCTAAGTTAGGGTGTTATGGCCTTAGTCAACCATGCCGGCCCTGCGCGGATTGTTCGACTTCATTTAAACCTTTGAATTTCTTCGTAGATGGTATGATGATATCGTGGTAGGAGATCAATCTTTTCAGCATGAGAAAGATCTCATGCTAAAAAGATTGATCTAAAAAGATTCACTCTTCTCAAAAATGTAGAAATTCTAAAAAGCTGATGCAACTATCGAAAACTTAAAAATAAAAGAAAACCCGACTCGAGTAAACATCCGTTCAACTTCATCAAGTTCAACCAATTTTCTTATTGTTATTTTTTGTTTTTCCTATTATATTATACCATTAGATGCAATATTGGAAGCGATTGAAGACATTTCGATAAATATTATTTCTTTACTGATACTCAAAAGATTAAAATGAATTGTTTGACATGAGAATCATCAAAATCAATTCACGCGTTAGACCAATATTGTGCTACAAAGGTACACGCATACATAATTAAACTGATAAACACATTTCCCTCCTTCACGTTGCGTAATGGGGTAAAAAAGGGCAAATCGACGAATCCAACTCAGTTAGGTAGACAAAAGTGTTTAATTCGTGCGTGTTGCCAGTGATGACGTTCGGAAATGAGACGTGGCCGCTTACAATGGGTCTCATAAGAAGGCTCAAGGTCACACAAAGGGTACTAGTGAGGCCTATGCTTAGGATTTTTTTACGTGATCGCATCAAAAATAATGAGATCCGTAGAGGAACTAGAGTTACCGAATAAATGGCGGTTGGCAGGACATATCACCCGCAGGGATGATGTTGTGGGTATTCTTATTTAATTTTTGACTTTTTAGTGTTTTTGGAGTAGGTTTATATTTTGTGTAAAATAATTTTTCATTACTCATACTCTGACAGTAGGTCTGAGGTTGCCTGAGGAGCGGGTTGAAAGTAATACTTTTCAGCCCTAGGGAGAATCACTTCCAACTGACAGCGGCTGTCAAATTTTACATTTTTCACATTTTTATTAAGCCATGTTCCGACTTTCTATACAGCCACTCAATTACAGCGCGGTGTAAAATTGAAAAAACATAATGTTAAGTATTTAAAGAACATATTTTTTAAATGAATTAATTGTAATTTATTTTCATTTATTTCATTAAAATAACATAGGTATGGGCAAAATATTTACCATTTTTTAAATTATGAAAATGAAAAATAATGGCTGAATAGCTGTCCAGCCACAGAAAAAAAACAAAATAAGCGGGAAAGCGGCAATTAATGCGATCTTCATTTGTTTTTTCCATTTGTAGAGTTTTGTCAATACTTCCGTAGGTATAGCAGAGATTTGTATTAACTGTTAAATATATTTGTATAACATTGTGTTAATAATTAACACAATGAGTTCATCTGATTCAGGTATGGAGTTAACGCCTGATTTTATAAGAGAAAAAAAAAGCGGTCTAAAGCAGAAGTTATTGATTTATGTAAAATAAAACTTACACGTTATTTCTTTAGCTAATTCATTGTTTTATTTTTACTTTCCTTGTATTCGTAATGAAAACCACAGTGTTTACCTCGGGTTAAAGACTTACTCGTATTAGTCTCCCTCAAACTATTGGTGCCCTCGCTACGCTCGGGCGCCAAACACCATCTCGGGACTAAATAAGTTACTTTCACCCCTGGGGTAACAATGTACTATTACTTAACCTATTATGTATTAAAACTCTGTATTTGGCGTTAATGAAATGCGACCAGAGCAACTTGCGCTTTGCCGTCTCAAAACCCACGACACTAGTAGAAGAGTACTCATAGCTTTTAAGTAGAATAATCAGAAAAGTTTAATAAAGTATCAATTTTACCCAGTATCAATTTAATTTTCTTACCTATAAATCTTCTGATGTCGTACCGTTCGCAAATTTCTTTCCCGGAATCGGTTTTATAGTTCGCTAGGAAAAACACGATTGCTGTTGATGAATGAGCATTGCTTCTTAGCCGCAAATGCACGCAGCAATATCCCCACTTCTTGTTATAATGATTACTCATACAAAAACCACATTATGTTCAACATATCAATGCCCATAAGTACAAGAAAGTGGAGTTCAAATGCGAAATTAGCAATTGCATTCTTTGCTGGCTTGAAAGGTGCTTCTTCACGTCTCTTTTAAAGGATTGTAAGAAGGATGGAACACGGGAAGTTTTAAAATAGACAAAAATATAAGTATATAAAACAGATATTAAGGGTCAAAAGGCGAGATAAAAATAATCTTATCTTTAAAGTTGGACCAAATTTTATAATCTCATCAAAATCAGTTAAGTAGTTTTAGAGTTTCCCGGACAAACAACGTGACACGAGATTTTCATATACAGCGTCACTTTTGAAGCAGGAGCCAAATTTTCGGTGCTTATTCAGCCCCTGTAGCATGAACACCGAAACACGACATGATATTTTAAAACGATAACTCGATATGAACTGTCAAAATATATTGGACATAATGGCCACACTGAAATTGTATCGACTTTAATATAAATAATGCCCAAAATAACAATACCAATATCCAAAACACACTCAAAACACAAAGATAACTAAAAAATCCAACTTTTTTAACAGCTTCTATCGATATATCCTTTTATTATATCGTTTTTCGGTGGTCATGACATAGGGGGTAGACAAGCAAAATGAACAACTTTTATAATGGGACCATTCTTAAAATCGCGAAAAAAATCTGCTTTTCCATACATTTAGGTTCAGTGGATGTTGAACATTTGTATGGAACGTCTGATTTTTTCTCAATTTTTTTTTCGTGATGCCCTCCTAATGTTAGGTAGTAACAGTCACCTATAGTACACATGGCTCTTGTGTCATTCGCAGTAAATCTGCAACCCCCACAAGAACCACAGTGTACGTTGCGAATTTGCGACATAAGATGTAAAGTCAGGATAACCCAGTTATTTCACTGCCATATCTCACCCTTCAAACCGGAACACAGCAATGCAAGCACTGCTGCTTTGCGCCAAAAATAGGTAAGACGGAGATACTCAAGCAGGCGACCCTGCTACAGATACCCTTCAAACCGGAACACAAGCACTGCTGCTTTGCGCAAGAAATAGGTAAGATGGAGGTACCCAGGCAGGCGACCCTGCTACAGAGTGTGGCAATATACTCCATCATTGCTGTAAAGCTATTTATTTTTTAGGGTTCCGTTACCTCAAAAGGTAAAAACGGAGGATATATATAGGATCACTTCGTTGTCCGTCTGTCTGTCAAGACCCTTTTTCTTGGCGATGCGTAGAGATATTTAACTGCAATTTATTTATTTATTATATGTTCTTATATAAAAGGAGACGTCTATAGACAGGCATGCACAGCCGTAACCGCTAATGGTAGAAACATGAAATTTGAACAGTTCTTTTAATTCAAAATGCGGACGCACATTAAGAATGGATTTTAAAAAGTTTTAACCTTGAAGGGATGAAATAGGGGTTACAAGTTTGTATGGATTTTTTTAAATTTAGCAACGATTTGGAAAATATTTAAAATCTGCTCTAACTTCTATGAAATTTATTATTCGAGCTTCTAAATATAAATAACAGTATTCTATATAACAGGTTACAAAATTATTTTACGGGAAAATACAAAATTTCCACGGGAAAACAATAATAACGCGGGCGAAGCCGCGAGCGGAAGCTAGTATCAAATTCTTAGGTCTACGGTCTCTTCAGCTGTGAAAAAAAACATCCTTATAAGTCAATGCGACCAAAAGATATGACCATTTACGTCGCATATTTTCGTAAATTTTGCGATTTCACAAGGGAATCAAAACCAATATTCGGTCTTAGTTTATACCTAGATAAAGACAGTGTCAGGTGTAAACCAAGACTAACATGACCTAGTTACCCGTTGACCTAGAATCATGAAATTTGGCAAGAAGCTTATAGCACTTGTTTTGGATTATTGTTTTGTCTTATAGCACTTGTTAAGGAAACAATCTAAAAACGGTAAATATGGTACATAGTTGAAAATTATATACGAGTACTTAGATAAGATTGTACGGAACATTCGGTGCACGATAATACGAGTATAATACTGTAGTATTATACAAGTTTATTTTTTAATTACCAAAAAAAATTGTGTGCTTGTTCAGACAAGCTAACTGAACAACTTTCACTATAGGACCAACTAAAAAACGCAAAAAAATCAGCTGTTCCATACATAATTTGTTCAACATTCACTGAACCTAGATGTATGGAAACAGCTGATTTGTTTTGCGATTTCAAAGTTGGTTCCATAGTGAAAGTTGTTCAGTTTGCTTGTCTGAACAAGCAAACAATTTTTTTTTGGTAATTAATAAATAACCTTGTATTATCTGTGACGCAGCTAACTCGCACGTGGGCGATGTTTTATACTATTTTTTTTTTAAACGTCGCCCCACATTAGGATTTTCTCCTGTGTCGTGGGTGCAGTTACAAACATAGAATATCACATGCACATACGCCCAGACCGGAACAAATTTCTGTAGGCCATACAAAACATTTGTCCCGTACGGGAATCGAACCCGCGACCCGTCGCGCAGTAGGTGATCACTCGACCTCTGCGCTAAACGTATCGTCAAGTGCTAAACTAAACTGCGGTAAACGTGTATTAGCGCGAACGCACACAAACTATCGGTAACCGATTTTTTACCGGTGGAAAATGAAACATATGGAGTTCTATGTTCCATCGCACTCGAGCTACAAAAAATCGGTCAAAAAAATACCGTTTTGTTTGTCCCGGACGACCCGAATATCGTTTAAAATGAACCGTTCGTAAATATAAACTCTACCGTACAAATAAGCGGTCAAAAAATCGCTTGCCGAATGTCGCTTGCCGAATGTCGCTCGCGCTTACGTCGCACATGTAGATACATAAGACGCAACATACCGCAACTCATTGATATCTTAATCCCTTCATCACTGTGAAATACAAACAAACATATTCCAAACAAGCCAAAGATTCTCCCGATTATATTGTAAAACGATAAATTCACCACGTGCCTTAAATGTACCCCAACAAAACACCGCTTCGGGCAATAAATTATAACTACATAAACATCCAATAGCCCGAGCCGGCCGCGAATAAAAAAACGGGCCACTTTAAGCCCGTGTAATGACTAAAACCTCGCCATAAATTTGAACATAAAGAGGTGTTATAATTAATGTATGAGACTTAAAAGGATGCCTGTAAAAGGTGCGCTTATTTCTTGCCTTTCGATGCAGCAATGTCATAATTTGCGTGGGATAATTGGTTCGCAAATATCTGGGGGCGAACATTTTTTACCCGTTTTTTATGTGTTTAGAATTCGACGTGTCATTTTATAGTTTTATTGTTGATTATTGAAGTTCTTCATATTATGAATTCGGAAAGGACCTAAAGTTATTTGTGTCTTGTTAATCAAAAGTGATAAAAATTGATTGGGATACCGTTGAGACGAATGGGAAAAATCGTATTATTAAATGACTCCTAAATGAACATTTCCATGATGTTTGGACGAATAGACGTATAGTCAATAAAACTCGTACTAAACAGCAACTTACGTCCATGAATATCAGACTACATACGAGTAAATACAAAATCTGTATTTTATATTTAAGTTTATTGTGTACTACTTTGTCAAGAAAGTACCGGAAAAAGGTCAATAATACACAAAATGTTCTTCGAATGTTCGAAATGTTCATCCGAATTTATTTTATCGCCTTCTAAGTACTTATGCTCCTTCAGAAACGATACACTTACGTCAACGTAACGTTAATAAGCCAAACATCAAAACATTTTTTTAAACGCTTTTTCGGAACTAAGTTGAGTTCTCGCCGCGAATTCTCTCCTTTATGTCTTTTATCGAATGAAAAAGTTTAGGAAAAACAAAAAGATACGCCCAGACCGGAACAAATTTATGTAGGCCATACAAAACATTTGTCCCGTACGGGAATCGAACCCGCGACCCGTTGCGCAGGAGGTGATCACTCGACCTCTGCGCTAAACATGTCCGATGGTATTTGTTGAATTTTGGTCAAACATTCGCTCACAATGATAACCTTGTGCGAAGGCGCATTATCGTGGTGTATCGCAGTATCGCATTATCCAAGAATTTTCTTTCCACAAATCAAAGAAAACAGTCAACATGACTTTGATTTTAAATGTATGAATGTGGCGTGGTTTTTTCTGTTATGGTTCAGTTGGATGGCGTCACTCCGAAGGTTGTTGACTAGTTTGCACGTCAAACTCGTAAACCCACGTCTCGTCACCAGCAACAATACGTTTCATGAATGTTGGACCGGCATTGGCTTGTTCTAACATGCAAGTATTCAGCGACTCATATTTCGTTTAGGTCTTTTAGGACTATCCGAGTAACAACATGTTTCATACGCAAGTGATTATTTAAAATGGTACGGATTGACTCGTGAGATACAAAAAGTTCAGCGGCTATTTCGCTCGAACTTGAATGAGGATTTTCGTCATTATTTTCTTCAGTTTTACGATGTTTACTTCAGTTCAAGACGTTGATGGCCTACCAGAGTGAGGCAAATCTTTTATCACATCTCGACCGCTTTTGAACGCTTTGTACCACTCATAAGCACGTGTTTTTAAAAAAGTCGATTCACCGTTAGCCTTCTATAACATTTTCAGTGACTTCAAACACGAAATTCCATTGGCGATGCAAAATTTAAGACAAACTCTTTGTTCGATGTTTTTGTCCATTATGAAATTCGCAATACACACTAGATATGATCTAACTGAAAACAGCGCTGTATTTAATCTAAATAATAGATGCAACTTAAACTCTGCACCAAAATGGAGAACAGTTGAGCCTATCTACAATAACACCAAATAAATAAGCAAAAAATTTTAATTGGAACGATAAACAACCCATTCATTCTCGATAATGTTTTGACAAAATGTATGATTGTTTTAAACTCTAAATAAACAGATACAGAGCAGATACATTTCCGAAAGCGTTGAACTAACTTTATTAATTAAACACAGAAAATTGTCGATGATATTAAGGCGACCAGCGCTAAAATTTATCTCCTCAAGCCACGTCTAGACTGTCCCAATAGATTACCGAACAACAATAAAGTGCCTTTGACCAAGATGCCCATAAAATAGTGTCTCTGCGAATCACTGGGCCATTTATTTCAACCAGAAAAAGTGTGTTCGCGCGAAAATGTCGACTTGCCCCAGCGGAGGTTAACTAAGCTATGAACGACTGTTTATTTAGTGCTTGACTCAAGCCGTGAGCCGTTTGCGATTCATGTTCAATAGTCACTTGAGTTAAAGACAGCTTGCTATGTTTATACAGGGTGTCCGTAAAACAATGAATAAACCTGTAACATAGACTTCGTCATGGCTACAAAATTTTGTTGAAAAATTGTGGGTTCTCCCGCATTTTACTCAACATTTTTCTATAGAATGCAACCCTGCGATAAATGGATGGATGCTGGATAGTCAGCACTTTGAAGTGTTTGCATCCTTTGGATGTGAAAAGGGGTGCAAATGATATTTTTTCACTATAGGATGTACTTTACCTTTGGCAATGCCTGTTCGACGTGCAATTCCACGTACAGACCGTCTAGAATCTTCTTCAATTTCTTCGAGCACTTCGTCTTAATCGTCATCTGCTGGTCTTCCTGCCCGCGCACCACCAACCCTAGGGACCTACACCAATCCTTCCATAAAGTGGACAAGCTAAAATATTCATGACTCATAGTTGAATTTTGGCAGTACAAAACCAAACCCGGATTTCGCATTGCACAGGTCGCCGCTAGTCGTCGATCCCCCGGATGCTTCGGGGGATATTCAGCCTTCCTATTTTGGGAGGGTGAGAGGGGCTCGCCATAGGCGAGCAGACGCTGACGAGGTCGTGGAAGTATTCGATAGAGTTCCCGTGACCTTGTCAGGTAGTGACAGGTCCCTCCTCGACGTCCCCTCCTCATCTAATGACGGAGAGGATGCGGCGGTGATGGACGTACTCGCGCCAAGGCGTTTGTGAGGTTTGCGATCATTGGATTTTAGTCGGTAGTTAGTCTGCGCTAACCGTGTCGTCAAAGTCCGAAATAACCTCGCGTCTTCCCAAACGCGAGGTATGTGTAATGCATTTCCCGACGTTAAAAAAAGGGGGTAACAAAACCGAAAGAGACAATTTATCAACTCTGTGACTCGTCATGACACTGCTCGCAATCGCTTTACATTTTCACAGAAGCTTCAAGTAATTATTACAACAGTTTTTAAACTATTTGCTATTCAAGTAGTCAAAAGATTAAAAAAATACAGAATGCCTAGGCTTATGATACCTTTTTGGAATCTAGAATAGCTAAGCAAGTTTTTAAGATGATGGGCAGAATGAGCGTTCTGCATTTTTTACACTGTAGCTAATCAAACATGATTGAAAATTAATTTCATTTTGAATTTTCTTTGTGCTTCATTTTTTAAACACTTTACACTAGTTTGTTAAATGAAAAGTCTTTGTTTTTGATAGCTAAAATATCGCTTATGAAATAAAAGAAAACGAAATCGAACTTCTCCATTTGTCGAAATGGCACTATGAAAACTAATCGCACTTGGCAATTTTCGAAAAATACAAAAACAATAAATATCTCGGAAACCGTGAAATTTTCACATAAATATCAAAATTCGAGGTATTATGAAGTCTCTCTATATAGTTACAGGATTATCCATTGTTTTAGGGACACCTGTATATACATACTTAAAATTCTACAGCAAGCAGTTGTTATACTTTTTAGCGTGACCATACTATTTTATAACCCTTATGTTTCGTCCGTCCGTCTGTCTGTCTCTTGGTCTGTTCAGCCCATCGAAATCTCGATCTCTGGGCCATCTTGAGTGTTCGGGCTTTTACGAGAATATAGGATCTGGACTTCAGTTTAGCCCGTTTGTTTTTTTTATACAAAGTGACATACCAGGAAGGTGGTACATACCCTATCAAGCCGAAACCTACCCATGATAACACAATCATATACCTAATAGTTATGGTGTCATTGAAAACTGGAACTTGTAAAATTATTTTTTAATTTCCCATACCTTTTATTTCACTAACCCAACTATTTGCATATGATTTCAAAAATAATTTTATAATACTGAATTTATAAAGCACCATAAGTTTTATACGATTATGTTAGCATGGGGAGGTTGCGGCTAGATAAGGTATGTACCTTCACTGTAAAAGCGTCGAATAAACGTACATATGAATTCAAAATTTGATAACACATTGGTACTTTTACGGTGGAGGCAAACATCGTGAGGAAACCTGCTCACACCTGTGAAGAAAGAATTTCTTTACAGGTTGTGTGTCGACCAACCCGCACTTGGCCAGCGTGGTTGACTAAGGCCTAAACGCCCTAATTTAGGGTAAGCTCGAGCCCCTCGGAGGGGACGTATATGAGCTGTTGATGATGAGGGTATGCACCATACACATTGTATACGAGAGGGGTTGTAGACAAGTCCCTTCCATATGATTTGAAATCACCTGCACGTTTCTAAACCTTACAGCGTCCCTCCAAATGGACTTTGGTGTCTGTCATGTCTAAGTTAAGAGTTTGTTGATAAATGTGTTTGTTGATTGATTGATTGATACTTAATACTTTTATATTTGTATCTGCTTACTATTTTGTCTTGACAGCAATTTATTCATAATCCTAACACTGCGACCGCAGCGTGAATTCGACAGTTGATTAACTGAGCCAGGTGTGCCACTTAATTAATAATGTCCGGTCATTATTGGAGTGTGTCACAGCAGCCAATGACAGATACAATTTAATGTCTTACGTCATTATAAGGCGGTGTAAATGTGAAATTAATTTTCGAATAAGATTTCACGCGACCCAAAGCCGTTTGTCATTTATTGAAGGGGCTACTTGCGCGGTCAGTCAATTGTTTACTTAGGTACTCTATTAGGCTCGGGCGGCGCCCGTTGACGGCATGGCATAAATATGATGGCATTTTTAATACAATAATTATAAATTTAATGGCGAAAAATTATGTTAAAATTTCAGTTGAGCTTCCAAGCGTCAAAGTTTTGTTTAAGGACAGTATGGTCGAAGATAACAGAATGTGTTGCGCTCACTTCATTGTAACATCTGTATAAAACTACGTTCTTTGCAAATAAAGATTCTGATCAATTAACATTGAAATAGTACTAAACTATTAAAAAACATTTTAATTCGTGGACTAAAAAAATCCCGCCCCATGTCCATATTGTTGGACCACAGAATAAATAATAGTACTAAAGTACAGAAGGATCACTCATGAAGAAAAGCCAAGTATAGGTATGAAAATTTACCTACTCTTACGACCTTCATCTGACTGCACGGGAAATTGAAATTTATTGCATGACACGAGCGTTCCAATTCCGTCACGCGTCGCTGACCCGATACCGGTTTGGCGATAAGAGCGCAGGGTTCCCACTCACTGATATGCAGTTATCGGTATAAAAATGACCTCAATTAACGCGGCCAGCGTGCGAGCCGAGCGGCAAGCTTTTGCCACATACCGCCCGGTCGGTCCGCCCGGCCAAACGTACCTAAACTGCGGAGGGACTTCATTCAATAGCTTGGTTCAGTTTTTCATTTCAACATATCATTTTTAACGTGAATAGTTGACAACCCTACGTCGGTGTACGAGGAATGTCGCTGTCACGTGACTTCGGGTGTGGGGGCTGCAAGGCTGTCTAATTTAGGCTTTAATGTAATATGAAGTAAGCTGTCAATACATATGAATTGACAGCTTAGGTATAGTCTAATTTAATCGAAAAGTATTAGGTGCGCAAAATTTTAGACTCCATGGAATAATCTGATTCTTAAATTTTAATTTGTCTTTTATTGTACCATGTGATAATAGAGTTAAAAAGTTTTTTTATTATTTTCAAATAGGTCGGTAAGTAACAATTTTCCTTTTCTACGTTCAAATGCATTCTATACAATAAAAACTAATGTTTTGTTGAATAGAAATCTCGTCCTGGATCTTTCCATTACCTTTAAAGCAATTGACATTTCATACATTCACGTCACCCAGGTAAGCGAATAATAATCGAAGCTTTCGAATACGTAATTCAGCGTACATTGCTGCGTGCGTTTTTCCTGCGTTAGTAACATGTACAGAAGACTGCAATAAGAATACCTTATTGTGTTTGTGTACAACTGATCACCAGTGCTCAGCAGGGGGTCAGTTGCAATCTGCCGCTCCGTTCTTTTTTTAACAACTCCTGTCTTTATTTTACTCCTTTGTTTATTCGAAATTTAGCTTGTTATGTATAAATATTTCCTCTTGCACATTGAAGTAATTATAATAAAGACACCACGATTGTGTACAGAAAGCGCCGCGTCAAGCTATACTGATTGACCCTGATGAGCCTTCATGTCGCTCAAGAGCGGCGATTTTCTTTGAAGCTCGACGTAGCGCTTACTGTACAGCTCAAACCGCCTTCGTGGTGTAATGGTTGAGCTGCCCCCAACCATGATCGCTCAAAACAATATTAAAACCGCACTGAGAGCGGAATGGCGCTATACGCAGCAAGAGCGGTGTCTCTGTCTCAATATTGTTTTAACCTTGCTATAAGCGATCATGGTAGGGCCCCTGGTGTCTCCTGGACATCCAGGAGTCGAGTTGGAGTGATTTCTCAATGGGACAGAACATTTTTGCTTGGTTTGGTTGTGGTGGGCGCACACTAAGAACGGTCAAGTTAGGTTGGTGGTAGGGTTGGTGGTGGTTGGTGGTAGTAGCGCTTCTGAGCCTCGTAAGCTAGCTACCACCATCTTACCTAAGTTTGTTGCCATAATAACAATTTTATAACAGTGTTGTGTTCCCACAATGAGAAGTAAGATAGCCAGTTCCTCATTTGTCGAGGAGTCCAGGTGAAGCTCGCTTCCACCATCTGCGTTATCATTACTTACCATCATTGCCATAATAACAATTTTATGTTGTGTTCCCACAATGAGAAGTAAGATAGCCAGTTCCTCATTTGTCGAGGAGTCCAGGTGAAGCTCGCTTCCACCATCTGCGTTATCATCACTTACCATCATTGCCATAATAACAATTTTATAACAGTGTTGTGTTCCCACAATGAGAAGTAAGATAGCCAGTTCCTCATTTGTCGAGGAGTCCAGGTGAAGCTCGCTTCCACCATCTGCGTTATCATCACTTACGATCAGGTAAGAGGAACTTTCTTGTTGTGTGTAAAAATAAAAACTGATCGTCGCTCGTGTCTGTCAGTACTTAATCAGGACATGGAATTATTGTTGGCAGCACGCTGCTGATTCTGGTCTTAAGCAAACATAGGCTGGGGCATGGTCACCGTTTAACAGCATGGGCCATCGTCGCTTTGAGCCAGGTTAAGACAACATTCTACTGTTCTTCCAAACCAAGACCCGCTCCCTTCCTCTGAAATTTGTCTACGGCTTTGAATTTAGACCCCTTAAAGGGTTACAGTAACTTTTATCATCATGTCATTTTCAATGAGGTGATATCTTGCTGCGACCTTAGAGATTTGTCCTGGGGGGGGGGGGGGGGGAGATAAGGTAGTTGACTTGCTGTCAACGTACGACTACAATCACAGAGTCTCTTCTGCATTAAATGTAACACTTTAACTCATAAATGCAGAAGCAGAAAACATATTTATTTTAACATGCACACACTTGCGTTCTTCAATACAAACACGCACTCATACACATATTATTCGCAGTCAACCATCCTCATAAAATTTCGAATAGTAAGTATAGTTTTCTGGTTTCCCAAGAGACAGTCATGGCCTAGTTTGGGAACCTCTCGTACTTACGAATGATCATACTCATTCATACGGTGTACATAATTGATAGTAGAAAGAAAATGTATCCATTTCTGTAAGACAATAAAAACTTTATTTATTTATAAGCCATTTACATCGAACCAAAAAAGGAGGCTCAAAGTGATATAAGATCCGTAGGAGAACTAAGATCGCCGACACAGCCCTAAGAATCCTTAACTTAAAGTAACTGTGACCTGGGCACATTATAAGGAGCACTGACAGTTCTTGGAGTAGAAAGTCCTCGTCGGTAATTAGAAGCTATGTACTGACAGAAGCGGCGTTAGTAGGCCCCGCACAAGATGGGTAGACAATCTAGCAAAGGCCGCAGGATGCCGCTGCATCGGCTTACACACTTGAAGGAGGCCTACGTCTAGCAGTGGAACGCTTCTTCACTGCTAATTGATGATTATGATGACTTACGCCGCAAGCATTGTACAACGAACAACGTAAGCGGAACTTGAAATTTTGGCGTTAGAGAGTAGGCCCTAAAGTTCACGCTATCACTAATAGCTGAACCCTACGCCTGTTCTGGTGCTAGCACACCTTTATCTACCATCAAACGGGCACAGCAAACTATAGGAACCTTTTGTTCACTAGGTATTGCAACATAAACCTATGTTTGATTTACTGTTAGCCTGACAAATATTGCTAGTATAGTGTTGTGAAATAAGTGATTGGGCACTTTTAACCGAGTCCAAAAAAGGAGGAGGTTATCAATTCGGTTGTATTTTTTTTTTATGTTTGTTACCTCATACTCCGTCATTTTTAAACCGATTTCCAAAATTATTTTTGTATTTGATAGAGTATACTGCACTAAAAAGATTTCATTCACTAAAAAGTTAAAAATATTTTTTTTTTACAAAAAATAGAACCGACTTCAAAAACACTGAAAACTTAAAAATAATATAAGAATAGGTACAGACAACATCACACTTCTATATTGAAGTCGGTGACAAATTTTAACACTTTCTAGGAGATCATCGTTTGGCGCCGACTTTAATATAGAAGTGTGATGTTGTCTGTACCTATTCTTATATTATTTTTAAGTTTTCAGTGTTTTTGAGGTCGGTTCTATTTTTGTCTATTAAAGATTATTATACATTGTACATATGTGATTGGGCACTTTTTAATTTGTAAACTGAATCATTGTTTTTATATCTTAGTGTAAGCTTGTTGCAACGCGTACCCAATGTGTACCTCTACTTACCATTCTCACATAGTAGTTATGTATAATATTTTGCATATAATATATAGAACTTTGTTGTAAATTTTTCGGCCTGTAATTTAATCTTATATATTAAAAATCTAGTGTCCCAGTGTTTGTTACAGAGCGCCTCCGTAACGGCTAGACCGATTTTTATGTTTTTCTTTGTGTACGAGTATATTTGGCAGGTCTGAGAATAGGTCGTAGGCTATTTTTAAACCCTTAGGTGATAAGGGTGGCCCTCTTCAGATTCTTTTCATAATTATTATGGCGAAACGTAGTTTGCGGGCACAGCAAGTAACAACAATTGTTTTAGATTTTACAGTTCTTCAGAAAGTCTCTTCTCGTTCAGTACAGCTCCCTTATCTAACAGGCTCTCCACATGTTTCTGGTTATCCTTTCCAGCTATATAATAAATGGATAATAATAACTTTATTTACCAAAGAGCACCGTAACTATTACATAAACTGCGATTCCCACACTAGACATAAAATGTGTATCGTGGGTGTCAGACTAATAGATTTACATCAAGTGCTACTAGCTAAACTAAGTACAAATTATTGCTATATACTCGTATACAAATTATTGCGAGATAATATAATCATATTATCTCGCCTTTGGTCTAGTTGTGTAAGCTTATGATGAATGTATATGCAATAAAAGCTACAAATAAATCTTAATGACTTCATAGGCATAATTCACGCAAACACTTTTTAACAAATAAAAATTTTAATCAAAAACGGTACAGAGTACCGTATTGTACCTATTGTATTATATTTATAATATATCTAATACCAAAACATAGTCTGCAATAACGAACTCGTTATTTTAAAACTTATATCTAAGTGCCCAATTCTGACGAGCAACTACGAACTCCTTTATTATTTTCTCCATTGTATTAAATATACAATGAACGTATGATGGCAGAAACTGAGAGAATTAAGACATAAAACCGAATGGGCTTTGTTCCTGAAACGTGACCCAGCCAGATCCATAACGTGGACTACTGGGCAGACTATGACACAGACATACTGAAACTGAATAATGAATTGAGATGAGACAATTAAAGTACCTACTACAACATACACTGGACTGTATAATTAATAACTTTTAAAAAAATAGCTTACTAGGTAATGGGTTTGTGAATTTTTTATATTGCAATAATTAAAAATAAAAACGACATGATACCTACCTATTATTTAATGTTATTATGCCTAATTATGAAATGAATTATTTTGTATTTATCCATTCTGCTAAAACTGAACTAAATATGCTTGAACGATTTAACATTAAAATAGCTGTTCTCATGATATTCTTTCGTTTTAAGCGGTTAAGAACTGCAGTTTGTTTTAACGCTTATTCTCGTTAAAATCTTGAGACATGGTCAAGCATGTTATTACTCAATTCGATCAATTTCAATTCATTTTTTTCCTCCAAATTTGAAGTTTGTTACGGAAGGTGGATACTTGATTGAATTGTATATTCTATTTGATTAAATTGATAATTATACTATAAAACAACGGTAATTGGAGGGAGGAATTCGTGTGACATTTCACGTCTTGTACGGGCTGGGATGTGTATGCAGATCCAATATACCAGTTTATTTTTTAGTTACTGAAAAAAAATTGTGTGCTTGTCAGACAAGCAAACTAAACAACTTTCACTATGGGACCAACTTTGAAATCGCAAAAAAAATCAGCTATTCCATACAAATGTTCAACATTCACTGAACCTAGATGTATGGAACAGCTGATTTTTTTTGCGATTTCAAAGTTGTTCCCATAGTGAAAGTTGTTCCTTGTCTGAACAGCACACAATTTTTTTTTATAACTAAAAAATAACCTTGTATATACTATGTCTCCTGTTTGCCTGTCTGGCACATACGATTGTGGTTATGCCATAAAGTTCATCGACCCAAAATAAAACCTTCTCCATACAAACGTCCAATCCTCGTCTCAATTCCAATACTTTTCAAATAATGCCACATAAACTAACGTAGACTATAATTATTCTGTAGCCACATCTAGGCGCAATTTAAATTCTTTGTAAAAGCTATGCCATTCTAAGCAATGCGGGTGACATTGCAGGAATATAACATGAGTTTCCAGCCATTTGATTTTGATTCCAGGTGCAATATGAAAATATGGATACATACATACCCTATATAGTTAGACGCTTTTAATACATTTAATATAGTTTAATATAGCGTCGGTGGCGCTGTGGACTCGGCACTTGTCTTCCAATCGGGAGGTCCGGGTTCGAGACCGCCATGTACCACTGTGTTTTTCGTTTCGAATTTCATATGTACATTTGTCTGACGCTCCTACGGTGAAGGAAAACATCGTGAGGCAACCTGCATACATCTGCGAAGAAATTCAAAGGTGTATGTGAAGTCGACCAATCCGCACTGGGTCAGCGTGGTTGACTAAGGCCTAATCACCCTAACATAGGGTAGGCTCGAGCCCCTCGGTGGGGACGTATATGAGCTGTGATGATGATGATGAATATAGTTTGCAGATCTGCATCTATTATTATCATTGATATTTATAAAATACATGAAAAACTATGCTCTGCCTCTTAGAAAAAAACGATGACAGTTCTTGAATTCTATTTAGAAGTAACCTTGATATAGCTACTTTTTAGTTTTTTTTTTACAATGCAAATCAATTTCATTAAAATTTTATTTAAATTAAGTTATTATTTAAAGGGTTCCGTACCTTAAAAGGAAAACGGAATCCTTATGGAATCACTTAGTTATCCATCTGTCTGTCTGCCAAGACATTTTTTCTCGGGAACGCGTAGAGATATCAAGCCTTAATTTATATCAAATACGTTTACGGTCTCTGTCAGCTGTGATAAATTAAACTTTTATAATAAAATAATTAAATAAATAAAAGCATTTATTTCAACAAGTAGGATACAATTTATAATCACATTTTTTTTACACCATTTACCACCTACATTGTTGTGTATTTAACTTTTAGTTTACCTACGACATTAACACTAGAACAAGTCTGTATCGGTGGTGCCAGCCCCCCTAGCACGTCCACCAAAACACGATATGATAAAGCGGTTTATCGCGGCGAACTCTCAAAATACAATAGGGTTTCGTCGTATTTTGACAGTTCACAGCGATAAATCGCTTTATCATATCGTGTTTTAATGGACGTGCTACGGGGGCTGTTCGATTTACATGAGAAGTGGCCTCAACTTACGCAATATCTTTTGGAAGTTACAATTTGGAAGTTAAATTAAGCAGGTTATAGAGACTAGATAACTGTATTAATTGGAAAAAATATTAAAAATAGTAGTGATAAAAACAATAAATTATAATAAAAATACATTATTACAAAATTATGCATATAATAAAAAATAAATAAATACATATAAAGTATGTGTTTCGCTTGGATTTACGTTCTTGTGGGGGTTGCAGTTGCTGCGAATCTCGCATGAGCGACATGTAATAGGTGGCCTTACCATCTGGTGGGCAGTTTGCTTGTTTGCCAATTTAGTTGTATACAAAAAGAATATGTTTTATACGGGACCCTCGGTGTGCAAGTCTAACTGGCACTTGCCTGGTTTTTTTGTATCTGTAACAACGAGGCTAGGAATGAACAGTAAAACTCAGATTACAAGAACAATAGATCAGAGGGCATCGATAAATCACTAAACTACATACTATTTCAATCGGTAGCGGACTGGACGGAGTCGTGAATGTCATATTATTCAGTGATTTATACAATCGCGCTCCTAACTTCTTACTAATTCTTATTGAAACACGTTTATTTTCGTTAGCAAGTAAGGTATTTTCAAATGACCATAGATGACTAACGAAATGTTACAACCGACGACACTTTTCCAACGGTGCTTCACGCTTCGACGGCTATCGCCGATGCGTCGTTGACTTTTTTTATACAACTACTAGCTTTCCGCTCGCGACTTCGCCCGCGTTATTTTTGTTTTTCCGTGGGATTTTTTTCCCGTAGGAAATTTACCCTATGTCTTTCCCCTGGTCCCTTTATTTTACCAATTTTTTTTGTATAACTAAGTTGGCAAACAAGCAAACTGCCCACCTGATGGTAAGAGGTAACCGCCACTTATAGAACATGATGAGGTTGCTGTGAGATTCGCAGCAAATTTGCAACCCCCACAAGAACCACAGTGTACGTTGCCAACTTGTGACATAAGATGTAAAGTCACGGTACCCAGTAATTTCCTTCGAATCGGAACACAGCAATGCAAGCACTGCTGCTTTGCGGCAGAAATAGGTAAAAGGTGCCTTTTCTCAGACTTATCAAATATACACAAACAATTTCAACGATCAAGCCGTTTCGTATGAGTTCAATAACAAGCACTGTGACGTGAGATTTGTATATATTACAATATAATAAAATAATTATAATTATAAAAAAGAAGTACTAATGATTTTAATAATTCAATCGCCCAATCGAAAGGAAACATATAAAGTCAGTACTAACTAAATGAAACGGTCTTTTCTACGACTACAATTTTATTGCAAAGCGAAATTACCTTCAAACTGCTGACTTTATTCTTTATGAAGCCTATAAAATCGCAGACAGTGCGCTGCGCAGACGCAATATTTGTTACCAAGTACAGTATACGGCATAGAAACTAAGCCAGATCCTCCGATTACTGAATCTATTGTAAGCTTTAAGTCCGTGCACTGGAGTTGGATATTGGCCGAAGAAAATGTCAGATTTGGGAAAATGTATATGCGGCTGCTCGTACCATATTGCAGCAAAACTAACTGCTAATTTGTTGCTCCTAATTTGATTTTACGATCTATCCGTTTAAACATTATTATTTAGAAACATTACTATTATGCTGTGTGGTTATTTAAAGAGGTAAGTGGTAACTGCCGTAGAGTAATGCGAATATATTGTCGAATGCAATCGTCACTCAGTCTTAATTTATTTGTATGACTATTTATCTTCTATACCATCTTATGACCTACTGAGGAATGTGGTAACTGAAACCATATTCAACTGGTTAATAGATTTTAGGCTAAGGCTAATTAGATTTTTCTGGAAATTATGGGAAGCAATAAAGAGATCGTTCCTCGGTTGTTGGGGAGTCCAGGAAGATTGCTTCCATTTTCTGAACTATCACTTACATCAGGTGAGATGAAGGCTAAAAGCTTCCCAACTATATACAAAAATGCGCTAATCAAAAAATCCTTAAATAATACTGTCTTTTTTGGACGAGTACACATTTTCCCTCTGTTCAGTAAGATCCGCCGTCCGTCAGGGTAGCTTGTTATTAGTCGGCTGATGCAGCTTGTTGGCGTGACATTCACACATAAGACACATACCCACTTTTCTATTTTTACAGATTATAATGACAATTTAAATCCCTTTATATTATATTAACATCTTTTATTTATTAATACCACATATATAAATTACCAGCTATTAAAAAAATCTATTGATTTTATTTTATCTTACCTTCGTCCGTGTGTCACTGCGGGGTGCCAACTGAAAACCAGCGCTGGGTGTCCAACGCCCAGCAAACGCTGAGTTGGCAACACTTTCGGTGCGGGCACGCTCAGTTTTTTTTATATATAATTTGTGGTGTACCTACATCCTGTATGTTGCTGTGTGTCTGTACTGAATAAAATTATGTTTTTCTATTTCTATTTTCTATCCACTATCTCGATCCACTTGCGTGAATTAAATAGCATGCTGAAGTTCACTGTGATCCACCATTTTAATAAACTACGCCTTTCGGATTTACTCGCGTATCGTGGTTTTAAACATTCTAATTATTTTGTCCGAAGTTTCGAACGCTTATCGCTATTCGTGGTCATGGAATGACTAAAGCTGATGGGTGCCACAGAGTAAGATCAACATCAGATTTTATAATTTGCTATCGTCATCTATACTTTTATCTGAAATTGAGAACCGTACACTCTGACTGACTCATCGACGCAAAGACAAAATGACTGAACCTCGAGTAATGATATTTCTACAGTATATTCCTTTTATTGCCAGGAAAAGATTTTCCGGAAACGGGAACTACGAGGGTAAAATTTAGTTTAATAAAGGCACTTTTCGATAACACTGGTTCGATTTCAAAAATTCTTTCACTAATCGAATGCTCACTTTTAAGGCGCATAGTAACGTCAATCATAAAAAATCACTGCAGAAAAAACCGGTTCTCTTCATAAATATTGAATATAAAAATCTTTAAAAAAGATATGTTATTATTCAACGCATTCTTTAGAGGATGGTCTTTTTAATTTTTTGATAAATTAATTAAAACATGGTTAAAATGTGACCCCAAACATGCCTAGATTTTAAAACTATAAACCTAATCGCTTCGTAAATATTAGATTAAATCACATACTTTTGATTTCAATAAATAAAGTGAACAATATTCTAGGGGATGGTCTTTTTAGATTTTTCTTATTCGCCTTTATTAATTTTTTATTGAAATAATTCATCTTACGCGTAAAGGTTTGCTTGAATATTCCCCTCACTCTCACTCACTCACTCCTATGTAATCAGTGCGGGACGATCGACGCAAGGTCATTGGTAGCACTATGCGCCTTAAGGAAGTGGTATCAGTGGTCTCAATTTTCATTTTATCCAAATGCTCAGGATCTTTTAATTATGGATAAATTAATATAGAGTTGATTTTGTCATGATAGATCAACTGATCTAACTACATAGTTTACACACTATTCACACGGGGGACATAATAGTAGACGATTTGAAATAGAGCTTTTGACGTTTATTGTCGATTTAGAAGAAATTTAACTTACTGTTTATAGTTTGGTCCAACTTAAGATAGTTTTTATCTTGATTATTGACTTCAATATTTATAATTGCGTTAAACATGATGATTGCGAAACGTGGTTGGCGGGCACAGCTAGTTTTAATACAATTACATCATGGCGACTCACACTGTACTATACACAATATGTCATAATACGGCAGGTAAAAATATATATTGCACTGTATTTTATTCAGTTATAACAATGCGGAGTCGGCCGGGCCATAAAATTTTATGGCGGGCCCACTTAACATGTCACTTGTCGCAGAGGGCCACTTAGGCCTAATAGTCCGGCCGTTACAGTAAACACTGAATTGATTTTATTCACTGAACATTACCCCGTCACCCTGCTACTAACTAGGTAAGTAGATGTCGGCAAATAAATAGATATTTTGTTGTGTTGTGTTGCTTTTTTTGTTAGGTTTCAGTAGAGAGATTAACACTTTGGTTGTTAATAATAACGAATTTTAAAATGTTAATAAACAAGAAAAATTAGTAGGCCTGGCACTCTGCCGGGAGAGCCCGGGAGAGAGAGAGAGGAAAAAATGAAGGCCAAGAGCTTGCTGTGTCGTATGAAAAATAGAGTTTTTACCTCTTAGCCGGATGGATAGAAACCAAATTATTAATGTTTTTAGAATTTTACATCTTGTGAACTGTTTCGGTGCCTGTCACACACATAGCTAAAGTCTTGTCTTGGTCCCCTGTGGTTCGGTTTCTATGGATAACAGATTCTTGATTCGACATCATGAATTTGTTAAAAAATCTGCCGTATCCCGTATCTGCCCAAACCAGAATCTGTCCTTAACCGAATAACTGGTATTATCGTATTATGTTTGTCAATGATTACTGACACCCATACTGTGTATAAATTAATTGCATTTTGTAAACGCTACTGATAACCGCCTTGGTTCAGCTCCGCAGAACCTAATCTCAGACATATTGTTCTGGCTCATATCTCTTACGGGAATGAGATACGAATCATTTAATTTATCAAACAAGTACGCGAATGCAATCTGAATTAGTGCTGAGATTGCTACCTACTTGAGATTGTGGGTAAGGAAATAGGTATGTGTAATTTGTTGTCTATTGATATTACTAGTACCTACATAGATATCATTTTGAATCTCTTTTGTGTTGTGTAATGTCATTGAAATGTAAAGGTAAAGCCTTTGATGGTATTTCTCCAATTTCATCCCCGGTTGTGGTTCCGGTTTTGGGTGCTGGCAATTATTCACAACGTTTCGTAGTTGGGTATTTTTAAATAAAATTTATTTAAGTGTAATTATTATATACCTTATTATATTATTTTATATTCTTTATGTTCGCCTGTATTCTAAATTTGTTAGTAGGTAGTAATAGGTAGTAAGTAGTAACAAAAATTTTTTTTTATTAATAGATTGCAACAAATGATAATTGAATGTTAAAATCTTGTAAAAGTATGTATATCACAAATTATATAAAATCTTTAGAATCAAGCGCTTGCGCGCGCTACTATTGCAAGAATTTGTTAAATCAAAAACTGAATTCCAAAAGACAGGCTGTGCCGAGTTTGGGACTCACTGATCATTCATATTCAGTTCTGTCTTTACTTTTGTTTTGTTATTTATCCTAGATTAATATTGTGTAATCACTATACGAAATAAACATTACTTTACTTTACTTCTAGTAAAGGCTGCCTTATTGCTTTTAGTGTATGTCCTACCATAGTCTTTCTAATCCTTCCATCATTAGCTCAGTATGGTAGAAGAGTTCTTGAGATCATGATTACCAGATGCAAAATAATCGCACCTGAATAGCATAAAAGAAAACACGAATAACCCATAAACTTTAGGGTTTTCTATTTTGCTGGGATTCTATCACCACATCCCGACTTGGTGACAATGAGACCACTTGTAGAGTTTACTCTTTCGAATACAAAAATGATTTTGAAAATCGGTTTACACAAACAAACATAATAAACATGCAGTCAAGAACCTCCTCCTTTTGTAAAGGTGATTAAAAACAATACACACATTACCGTAGAGCGAAGAGTCCTTCTACCTTATTTATTTCTGCGACAAAGCAGCGCTTGCATTGCTGTATTTCAGTTTGAAAGGTAACATAGCAGTTAAATTTCTGAGAATTGTGACATTACATTTTATGACACAAATTGGTAGCGCATACTCTGGTTCTTATGGGTAGTAGTATGTTTGCAAATTTAACAGAAGGCACATATTACTATTGGTAACTGTAACCTCTTATCATCAGGTAGCAATCTATTTGTTTGCCGGGTTTGTTGTATAAAAAAAATATTTAAGTAATTCATTCTACTAATATTACAAATGCGAAATAAAATAGAAATAGCGACAGACCTACCTTCGCATTGTACTGAGCCTTCACACCGGTGATAAAGTAAAGAAATTACCTTCCCGCTCTTCAAATTGCATTGTCATGTTTTTAAGTTTCAATGTGAAGTGGGAACAACAGTGTTATTGTTGAGAATATAAGAACAAGAAAACCACACTTATATAACTACATATTACTTATGGTCTTGTACCCACTGGACCTTCAAGATTCGACCCAAACGCAAAAAGTGCTTATTGGACCTCATGTTTTAATTTCTCGACTTTGACCTATTAGTTCTGAACTCTAGTAAGAAGGTCGGGAATATCATTTACCTACCTTCTTTCACACTAGTATGATGGCCGGGAAAATGATTTCCCTACCTCAACACGAGTGTGAAGGTGGGTCCGTCGCGATAGAATACGAAAGAAGCTTTGTCTATATGTCAGTCTGTTACGTTCACGTCTAAATATGCCCCCTAACAATGATCGCCCAAAACAATACTCGTATTAAGGCGCATAGTAACGTCAATCATAAAAAATCACTGCAGAAAAACCGATTCTCTTCATAAATATTGAATAAAAAAATCTTTAAAAAGATATATTATTATTCAACGCATTCTTTTGAGGATGGTCTTCTTAATTTTGGTTAAAATGTGACCCAAACATGCCTCGATTTTAAAACTGTAAACCTAATCGCTTCGTAAATATTAGATTAAATCATATACTTTCGATTTCAATAAATAAAGTGAACAATATTCTAGGGGACAGTCTTTTTAGATTTTTCTTATTCGCCTTTATTAATTTTTTATTGAAATAATTCGTCTTACGCGTAAAGGTATGCTTAAATATTCCCCTCGCTCTCACTCACTCACTCCTATGTAATCAGTGCGGGACGATCGACGCAAGGTCTTTGGGAGCACTATGCGCCTTAACACCGCACTGAGAGCGGGATGGCGCTATATACGCAGCAAGAGCAGTGTCTCTGTTTCAATATTGTTTAAACCTTGCTATAAGCGATCGTGGTAGGGCCCCTGGCTTTATTTTAATCCAAATTTGTTATAGAGACAGCTTAAAAACCCTTAAGAAGAACAAGTGCTGCTTAATTCCAAATTTCAACGAGTTTCTCAAAGAACTCGCGATACAGAAGAATTCACAGACAACAGTTAGCAGTTGAAAAATTAATCAAAAAATATGTACAATGCGAAATAACAATTCAGAGACACACATATTCAACAACAGAATAAGATGCAACCTTTTATGAAGTCTCGGTTCCGCAGAGCACAGATAGGTTCACTGCTCGATCCTATCTAATACAATAAGCTGCATTATACCCTCCATCGTTTCGAACAATAACGACATCAATTTACAATCGTACCGCGGCGGCCAATTTCAGTTTATTATTATGTTCCTGTGCTCCTTAGTTTGAGGCACGTATGCGTACGCGCCGGTAGCTACGCCAGTTAAGTGCTCGATCAGGTACGAAGTATGAAATATTTTGATCTGGCAACATAAAGCGAATGTGGCATTAAGCAATTGAATTGAAGATTATTATTTGATTGAAATCCAGTTGAATTGATTTCCGCAATATAAGATAAATTTATGTCTGCTAACATGAAACTTATGAAGCGAGACTTCACGACAAGACTACCAGAGAGAGGCTCAGTATACTAGACTGCACAGGTATTTTATACCTATTTCTGCCACCAAGAAGTGGTATCTGATTGCTGTTGTCCACTTTGAGGGATAAGGCAAGCAGTGAAAATTCTGGATACTATGTCTGGACATCTTATGTCACAAGTTAGCAACATACATTGGGTTCTTGTAGGGGTTGCAGATTTACAAACACAGAAACTGCATCCACTAATAGGCGTGTTTTTTTTTCTTTATTAGGGTTAACAACAGCATTTTACAATTGCTAATATACTACATTAATTATATTTTGTAAGCCAATTATAGCTATCCACGGTAAGAAATGTGTTTCCACTTACCACCAGATGGATAGCCTTCTTTTTCACCATCTTCGTTGTATAAAAAAGAAAATAATTAAGTGCCAAGTATTTTTAAGCTAAATACCTTTAGATAACTTCAATCGCCCTAATTATATCTCTACAAGGAGATGGAAACTCGAAACAAAGTACTACTCCAACTCGTCTCGTCTGCTGGCTGGCTGGAGAGATCTTTTCCTAACAGTGGGAAATGAATTCGTTGAAGAGAAAAATACTATCGATAATCACCCTAAGAAGTAAATAAGTTCTTCCAACTACTGAAACGTGCTCGCTCTGTGCTCTGCTCAACACTGTAATTACCCTATATTTTGTATAGAGATTTCTTAGGTTTCTGTGAGAGTTCTGAAAATCCTTCCTTGTTAGGTGCCTAGATAAGCCAATGTTTTATTACTATTCTTTGTATTTTTATTGTATGCCTACTTTCGATTTAATACTCTTAACAGTTAAGCGTATTAAATCGAAAGTAGGCATATACTAAAAATACAAAGAATAGTCAAAAAACATTATTTTTGTTAATCAACAACCTGAAATATTATTTCGGTATTCCGTTACACCCGGTATAAATGAAAAAAATGATATTTTTTATTACATTTCTCAAGCTTAATTAACAACAAATATAAATAAATAATAGTACATTACGATAAACGTGCGTTATGTTCATATTCGGCTCAATTACACCTCGAGTTATAACTAATATAGGCACATATATCGTACGACGATTTTCAACATACTTGTGAGAAAAAATACCTAATAAACTGAATTTTTTGATTAAATAACACAAATCATTGTTAATTTGTAGACAAACTAAATATTGGTATGAAAATAATCCTTTGAAAAATCAAGGTAGGTAGTTCGTTGATGTCTTTTATATCACCTCTAGCTTTAAAATAATATATTGTACACTACTACCGCGACTGGCAAGTGCTGCATTGCCGAACTCTGTGATACGGGCCCCGAATCCTATAACGTCTTGTGTTTTATGGTCTGCTTTATGTATCTAAAACCGGTGAAATTGAGCAAGTGTGTTGAATTAGTAAATTATATAATAATATATCTCAAGAAATATTGTTTCTTCGCATTTTTCGTTTTTAAAAATCATTAACACGTTCATCTACTTGGATTTTCAGATCAGCCTCAAGCCTAGTTCCACGTTAAACAATATGAAATGAATCACAATACGCATTACAATAATTCACTCAATCGGCGCAGTGATCTACTGTGATTGAACCGCATTACGGGTACGTTGACCACTAACGAAACAAACCTATAACTAGCTATATGTTTCTCCGTAAAAAAATATTGTAAAATACAGGTTTATCGGCCCTAACATTCATAACAAATCACAAAACATAGTACATAATTTTTAAATTATTGTCAAATTAATTGAAAGAAAAAATATTTCTGTGTATCACAAATAATCCCGATTGTCTTAATCTACTTGACCTAGTCAACGTGCAGATAACTACTATGCCGTTAACTCATATTTCTAAAGATAGAAGTACCAAAAGCTCTTTTGCAATTATTTCATTGAATGCAAAAAAGTTATATTTGTTTCTCAACACGTGCCAATTTTTTAACCGACTTCAAAAAAGGAGGAGGTTCTCAATTCGATGCGTATGTTTTTTGTGTATGTTACGCGATTATTCCGCCAATTGTGAAGCGATTTTCAAAATTCTTTTTGTATTTGTGAGGTGGTTCCAAGGTCACCAAAATTAGGATCTGATGATACAGGATCCCATAAAAATGGAGGGAAACCTTAAATTTTATAGTTACGTCTAACGTGTTTCATGTTTTTTTCGAAGCTATTCACGTAATTACATCAGATAGTCATGAACCGAGCTAATGATGGAAGGATCCTTTACTTTTAGGAGTTAATTTTTTGTTAATTTTTTTTAATCATTTTAGTGAATGAAATCTCTTGTAAGTGAATTTAATATTATATAATGGTATTAAATTCACTTGATAGTACGTTCCTATTGTATTTAAAAAACTAGCCCTAAGTATATCTAACTCTATCTATATGTAATCGCGTAAGATATACACACACGAAAAACATACGTATCGCATTAATAACCTCCTCCTTTTATGAAGTCGGTTAAAAAGTAATCCCAATTTAACATTATAAATGCATAAGCGACTCTGTCTGTCTGTTTCGCTATCTCGTTGAACCAATTTTTTTGAAATTTGGTATGAAGATAGCTTTTAAGTCATAAGGAATGACATAGGCTACGAATTTTAATGAGTGAAACTTTTTCAATATCACTAAATTCCAATTACATTCCAATTCTACGCCGACTTCAGGGCGCCACAGCTAGTTTACTAGAAACTATAATTACATTGAGGCAGACGACGACATAAAAACACTCTACAAATAAGGATTTCGTTCTTTTTGAAAACAATTTGTCACCTGACTAACATACCCGGTCTAAAATAAATACGGCAGTATACAATACTCACTGCTCAGTTCAAGCGAGACGAATAAAAAAGCAGTATTTGCTCCTCAAACACCTGACAGTCCCATTACTGCAAAGCAATAATAAAAAAAGCTTCGTCCGGCGAACGATATACTTCGTTAATATAAGCATTATCAGACTGTTGGGTTTTGACAATTATTTGAATGAGGTCAAATATATATTTTACTGTTAAATAGACATTAGAATGTAATTTGCAAATAAAAAAAATAATAGATTTCAAAACTAACAATAATTTATTCAATTATTATCTATGGAAAATATAAGATTTTCAACTTAAAATCTTTCTATAGCAATTTTAATACCATTTCTTTTGGTAAAAAATTTGGAAATTTAAGTTTTTAATATTAAACTAACTTTTATATAAGAAACTTAAATTCTCTTTTAATATTATTAGCTGTTCCGCAACGCGTTGCTGTGAATAGTTCAATACTTAGTAGTTTGGTTAATAAAATTTGGATCAAATTTTTACTTGGAACATTCTAGTGTAGAATAGACTGTAGCATAGATAAATTGAAACACCAACTGCATATACTGGACTGTTATTCAACCTACATAACCAAGTGTTGTGTCGAAACTTATAGGACTTACTAACCATGCAGGAGGACGCCCGACGAGGAGGAAACTCTGCGCCGGGCGTACAGGGAGGTTAACAAGGCCCTCAAGACGGAGATCTTGAGGGCCAAAACGGAGTCGTGGAACACTTTTATAGAGCTCCTCGACTCCGACCCCTGGGAACGGCCGTACCGACTGGTGAGGGGGAAGTACCAAAACGGTGCTCCTCCAATACACCAGTTGGACGAGGGGCTCGTACAGAGGGTACTAGGGTCGCTCTTTCCCGACCCTGGACCCTTCGAGGCCCCGAGGATGGTCGCCCCCAGCGCCTCCCTCGAAGTGAAGGAAGCGGGCCCTCCCGTGTCGGACCTCGAGTTCGACGCGGTGAGGGAGCTGTTCCGGCGCAAGGGGAAGAGGAAGGCGCCGGGACCGGACGGGGTGCCAGCGAGGGTCCTGTGCCTGGCACTGGGCCCCCTGGAGGAGCGGTTCCGGGCGGTGCTCAATACGAGCATCGCCTCGGGCCGGTTCCCTCAGGGCTGGAAGGTGGGGCGACTCTGCCTTCTGCGGTAGCCGAATCGCCCCGCCGATGCCCCGTCAGGATACAGGCCGGTGATGCTGCTCGACGAGGCCGGGAAGTTTTTTTGAGAAAATTCTCTCTTCCCGGCTCGTCGAGCATCTGGAGGGCCCGGGACCGGACTTGGCCGAGTGCCAGTACGGTTTCCGCACCGGCCGGTCCACCGTGGACGCGGTGGCTCACCTCAAGAGGTGGACTGAGGGGGCCACGTCGGCGGGGGAGGTTGTCGTTACGGTGTCGTTAGACATCCGCAACGCATTCAACAGCCTCCCCCACGAATGCATAGAGGAGGCACTGCGTTTCCACGGAGTGCCCCTCTACCTCCGCTCCCTCATCACCGATTACCACTGCGGGAGGGAAATAATCGTGTATGAGGGGGCGGACGGTCGCGTCCACAGGTGGCCGATGGCGGCGGGAGTACCCCAGGGTTCCGTGCTGGGCCCTCTGCTCTAGAACCTGGGGTACAACTGGGTTCTGCGGGGCAACCTCCTGCCGAACATGGAGGTTGTCTGCTTCGCCTACGACACCCTTGTCGCGGCGAAGGGGCGCACGTATGAGGAGGCGGTCCACCTGGCGTCGGTCGGCACGACGATGGTCGTCCGGCGCATCCGCCTCCTCGGGCTGGACGTGGCCGTCGAGAAGACGATGGCCATGACGTTCAGGCCGCCGCGTCGCCGCAGACCCCAGGCGGGGCTCCATGTCCGAGTGGAGGGGGTCCAAGTCCAAATCGAGAGCTCCATGAAGTATCTCGGTCTGTTTTAAGCTCCTCGCCCCAAGGCTGTCTGCCGCCGCGGCAGCCCTCGGACGGGTCCTCCCCAACGTGGGGGGACCGGGCGCAGCGTGCCGACGACTTTATCAGACGGTGATAAGGTCGATGGCGCTGTACGGAGCCCCGATTTGGGCGGAGCGTCTCGCCCCCCGAACGATGGCCCTGCTGAGCAGGCCGCAGAGGGTCATTGCCACCCGGGCCGTGCGGGCCTAACGCACGGTCTCTCACGGGGCGGCCTGCGTTCTAGCGGGCTCGTGGCAGCTAGGAATCGGGGGGAGCGCCCCCTCCCGCAGGAGGTGGCGCGCACAAGGCACCTGGCGCAGAGGGAGGCTCTCCGTCAGTGGGCCGAGTGGGCCGAGACGCTCGCCCATCCAGCTGCCGGCCACTGGACGATCAAGGCTGTTCGTCCAGTGTTGGAGGAGTGGGTTGGGCGCCGGCGAGGCAGCCTCACCTACCGGATGGTGCGGATGATGACCGGGCACGGGTGCTTCGGCCATTATCTGCTTCATGTCGCACGGAGGGAGCAGACGCCGCAGTGTCACCATTGCGGCGCTCTCGACGACACGGCCGGGCAGGCAGTAAGTCAAATTTCATTAAAATCGCTTAAATGTATAGTTTCGAAGTTTATCCTGCACAAACACGTGACGCGAGATTTTTATACTTATTTATAAAAAAATATTTTTATATATATAATGTATAAGATTATTGAATCTCTTCTCAGACGAGGAACAATTGGCTTAATCACGCTGGGGAGACGGGTTGATATAGGGGTGTTTTTGAGTTTTCAGGTTCTTCGCAAAGGTAAGATTTTAACAGGTGGTTATAGTTAACTAACAAACAAGTTTTTGACATTTCACTCATACAATAAGTGTCAAGAAACGGTTATTTGTTAACTATAACCGCCTGTTAAATGTTGGTGAAATTCGACCTTAATCTCTTCGGTAACTTCAGAGAAATTTGATTCTAATCTCGAAAATAATTGTCATCTTGAAGTTTTACATAATCATTTGGACATTTAGAACTATAAATGTGAAAATAGGTGAGACACTAATATTTGATAAAATCTCAGTCACAACAAAATCCACAGAAAGTCTCTGTGATATCAATACAGATTCAAATGCTGGTATACAAATAGCCGTGTTGTTTTTAAATCTCATTACAACACGCGTCGAGCCTCTATGCAGTATCACCTCTCACCCGGCGCAGGCTGTTGCTGACACGCAATTAAATAATGCTCCGAGTGTTCACACTGTATTCAATATCGCAGCGAACGCAAATCTACGATCCTTATGATCCTGTGAGCCCTACTATTGGCGCCGGAAAATATCAAGCGCTTTGAATTGTAAGAGAATTGCTAGAGCTGCCTTTGAAATTGTTTTTTTAAGCTTAACTTACGGATGATTTCACTCTGCTCGATTGTGAGTGATCGAGCGGCTTATGAATGAAAAGTGCATCATACATTATGTATTTAACCACATCTGCCGTCGAAACGATCTAGGGTTGTCCTCTAGGTCTGGGCCACCCTAGATTGATCGTCCGGTGACTAAGGCTAACGAACAGCTCTAATGTGGGTTCTGCTAGAAGGATACGTGATAGTTCGGGAGCGCGAGTGAGGTGTGAGATCCACCCGGGTAATGCACAATACTGAGACATGAATTAAGCGACGTAACGTAAGAGGGGAACGCAGGTGGAACATGACCCCTTCCCTCCACACCTCATACGTCGTCCGTAATCTCGAGCTGTCGCAAACTGTATGATAAAACGTATGCACTATAGTCCCAGTAAGCCCCGGTATAAGAACTAATAACGAAAAGTCAGTAAAGAATTATCCTCTCTGTACCAAAAGAGTCCGTACGGTGATGGGTTAAGAATACATATTTCACCACACACTTTCTTCGGGTAGATGTCGTAAGGCGGACTACAGGAGTCTATATCTGCGAAGAGATGAAAAACTCGATACAAAGCCCCATACTGAGCCGTCTGGCCAGCGTGATGCAGTAGGCCACTTCCTCCTCATCTACCATCCATTTACCGAAGATAGACTCTACACCAGAGTTATCTTACCTACTATAGGCGAATGTAGTCACTTACCATCGGGTGGCCTGATTGTTTGTCAACATTGTAGTATAAAAAAAATAAGAAGAGAACCGTATCCAGCAGCTGTGGGCTTAATAGGTTAAAGTAAGATTACCAACCCGCACTTGGCCAGCGTGGTTTGACTAAGGCCTAATTGGCCTAATTTAGGGTAGGCTCGAGCCCCTTGGTGGAGACGTATAATATGAGCTGTAGATGATGATGATGAAGATACCACAAAGGGCCATACCATCGGTAGTGTTAATAACAGAGGATCCAGGTGTTTCCGGTGTATTGGGCTCATCCCGATCTCGAATAGTTAGCTGCATTGGAGCGGAAGACAAAAGAGAGGTCTTAGTAAGATTAATCTCATCTAACAGTAGTTAGCAGGGTAAGTAGAATTTTCTAATCACCTGCACCTGAACCAATCATTCAGAATGCCAGCTAGTAATAGGGGTTAAAGTTTTTTTCGTTGGTATAAAAAAATATTTTTTTATTACTTTCTGACCCTAGATTGCACGTTATGGTTACAATTTCATCTCAGAATTAGTTTAATAATAATTAAAATAATCTTAAAAATTACCCGCTATTTTTTTGTCAGAATGTTGTCATTATTTACGATAACTTTGTGAAAACTAATTTTCTTGTCTTCAAAATTATGTTATTACTTAGTTTAACGTCTATTGACCAGTCTCTAAAAGTTTCATAAAGTTTGGTTTATTGGTTATTAAATAACTAAGAAAAACGTGAGTTAAGCAATGTTCTTAAAAATCTTCATACAAAACGGCATTTTCATACTTTAACCGCTATTATATGAAGAACTAAACTCTCTTAGAAAAAAACTACACCTATCATTCTGGCTCAACAAAGTTAGACAATTACACTGCTATCAGGGCCCTGTTTAATAAAGCTGACAATTCGACATATATGTCATGAAATGACAAATTAATAAAAGGCTGTTTAATAAAAGGGACAAATATGTCGAATATCGACAGGTGAAAACTTGACATATTTGTCATTTTTAAACGCGTTTAATAAAACACAAAATAAATATGTCAAAAACCACAGTCAATTTCTGACAATTATGTCGAGTTTTGACATATTTGCAAATAATTAACTTTTAAGCAGCTAAATGAGGGTAAAATAAAAAAAATATTAACAATGTATCTGTTACGAATGCACAAAAAAATTAACTATTTTGGGCCTTATTTATGATAATAAAAGTACACTTTTTGGGAAGTTCAGTGACGAACTGACTCATGAAACGAAAATAAGAAAGTGGAAGGATAGCTGAACAATTAACTGCATTAGGTGTTTTCAATAAGGACTGGAAATACCTTCGTGACACCACATGGCAAAATTGGCGTAAAAGAACCATGGTACTCGTAAGTTTAGGTTTATTTTAATTAGTTAATCCCGCATCAATTCGTTCTTTTTTTTATATTTTACTTCTTTAGCCAATTTTGAATGAAGATGGTTATCAATTTGATATTTAGTATATTGTGTAGGTATTTATTTTCCAGAATCAGCATCAGAAATATTTATTTGTGAAACATTTGGTCTTACATTAATTACATGAGCTCTGAGATCAACCGAAGGCATACAAAAATGCAAAATATGATTCGCGACAGAGGGTAACGTCTCCTGTCAGAATTGTCTGACAATTCTACAAATATGTCAATATGTCGTGACAATTCTCTGTTTAATAAAACAGATTTGACAAGTTTTCCACGACAAATTGTCATCTGTCACCTGTCGCTCAAAAAGTTTTATTAAACAGAAATATGTCGAATTGTCGCGACAATTCGACATATTTGTAAATTTTCCACCATGACAAATTTGTCACCTGGAAGTTTTATTAAACAGAAAAATTGTCGAATTGTCAGTTTTTGACATATGTCGGACTTGTAGAATTGTCAGCTTTATTAAACAGGGCCCAGATCTAGAGTCGTGTCAGCAGAGTCGTGTCTAGTTGGACAAAACAGAGGGTTTGTCCAACTATACACAACACTGCTGACACGATAATAGATAGCAGTGGAGCGGTATCTCGCGTTAATATATTTTTTTTACATAAAATAAAGACTCTTCACGTCACCTGGTGGAAAACGCCATTCATTGTTAAATCGGTAGTGAGATCATAGTATGTATCGGTTTATACTCGTATTAAATGTATAATCTTTGGGAAAGTTATTTACCCACGGTACAGTGAGTTTGATGAGTAGCACGTGCTTTAGTGACCTATCATTTTATTAAAATACTAGCTGTGCCCGCGACTTCGTCCGCGTGGCACAGTAACTCTTGGCAAATGGCCTATGTTATACCTTATATAATTAGCTATCTATTAGTGAAAATCCCGTCAAAATCGGTCCAGCCGTTCCAGAGATTAACGGGAACAAACAGGCAGACAGACAGACAAAAAAATTTTAAATTGTGTTTTTGTTATTGGTACCCGATATTTAGTAAAAATTTGCTATTTTTATATTACAATATTTATTTGTATAGATGTAAACAAATATTGGTTGCAACAAAATGTTATAAACAACTTTCACTGGAAATCATTCTCGAACAAAAGAGACGATGGTAGCGGCCATGCAATTGAAGAACAGTTGTAACTGAACACCCTTTGTTTTCTTAGACATTTCCCACCGCGAAGCTAATTGACTGTCTGAACTGCGAAATATCGTGTTCTCACTCCATTTTTGCATCACTTTATAATCGGATCTTATTACTTGGTAGGTATACAACAATGTATCATAGCAGAGTTCCATCAACGGACCTTTAAATACGACTTGTTAATACAGATGTAGTATTTGTTTATTGAGCATCGAATAACAGATCGTATTTTGGTATTTTTGTTTCTTTTATTCTATCAATCTAGATAGATTCTTTGGTTGTTTGAATTTATTACTATATAATCCATTCGTCGAGTTTGCTTAGAAAAATATACTTATTCGTACTTTAAATAAACTAATAAATTATGTATTCATCATTTTTTATTTTGCAATGATACTATACAAAAAGGTGCCATAACATTAAAAAAATAAATGTGTGGTTTTATGAAACCATTATACAAGTGAAACTTTTTTCAGATCGTAGGCATTATCTGAAAATTTTCACAAAATTATTTGATTAAAATTGCGTTTTTAATCTTAACTTAAATCTCTTTCTTCTAAAAAGAAAATTATAAATAAAGAACTAATTAGTAACAAAAAAAAACAAGCTATTAAACTAAACAAAAAGCAATAAAATAATCAAAATAACGCTCTACACCAGGATCGATTTTCCAGCCAATCCCGACCTAATTAAAGCAGTAAAGTTAAAGATATGAGATCTTTTATTTTACTGTTTTTGTATAATGCGACATGCAATAGAAGGGCGAAAAAATTTGGGACGATGTAAAAAAAGTTTCACTTTAAAATCGTTACAAGGTACAACTCGAAAATAAATAGTCACAAACATAAAGTTACCAAAAGGTGTTTTGAGCTTTTAGCGTCATTTATCAATGCCAATTCACAAAAATTAGGTACCAGATCATGTAGTCCCAATCGAAATGCTATATTTACCTTTAGGATAAAGTAGTAAGGGTCATAAAATTGGCTGTGCACATAGTATTTTATTTATTAACGTCTCGCAAATTCCATAGTACAGGCGATCCCATCGTAATTAAGCAATGATCTATTAAGTGTAGTTTGTTTGTTGTATATTAATAGTGTTTTATTGTCTTCTATTGTGTATTCTATTTAAGTTTATCATTTATGCAATACAAAGATTTAGTTCGCGTTTATTCAGATACTAGCTTTCGCCTACGTTGGACTACTCGATTTTGGCGGTTTTTTCCCATTCTCGCTGAGTCAGAAATCAAATGTCAACTTCAACATTTAAAACTTCAAAAATGATCACTCCCTTATTATAAATCTCATCACCATTTTGACTTCTCAAAGAGCTTAGCTCACATACTAATTTTACATACCTTTCCTTTATAAACAATCAATATCTTAAGCCATATAGTAAATTTATGTATGGAGAAAGGAATTTTTCCTGATAGATTGAAATTCACTATAACAATTCCAATACATAAAAAAGATAACAAGAAACTGTTAATAAATTATCGACCTATCGCTCTCTTGTCCATTTTTTCAAAGATCTTGGAAAAAGTTATATACGACAAACTATACAATTTCTTCGAAATAAACAACATATTTACAAAGCACCAATATGGATTCCGAAAAAATAAGTCTATTAATATGGCAATATTCGAGTTTATAGAAAGAATCATTAGTTATGTACAAAAACGAAAACCGACATTCGCCATCTACATGGATATGACCAAAGCGTTTGATAATGTTGATCATAGAATACTGCTCAGCAAACTCCAAGCGTATGGTATAAGAGGAAACGTTAACAAACTAATTGGATCTTATTTAAATAATCGTAGACAAATAACACATATAAATAGAATCAATCCTGAGAGTGGTAACAACAATACTTATGAATCAAAAGAAAGGTCTGTCTCCTTTGGTGTTCCACAAGGCAGTGTTCTGGGTCCACTATTATTTAATATTTACATAAACGACCTTTCTAATGTAACTAAACATTTTATGACTATTTTTGCTGATGACAGTACTATATTATTTACATACGACAACATACATGATATAGAACATGACATTAATAATACTCTTTCATTAGTTATTAAGTGGTTGACATTAAATAATTTGAAGATAAACTTGACTAAAACATATTTAATGAATTTTAAACTACGGAATAATTTTCAATCAAAATTTGACATTAATCATTTAGGAATTCCAATAAAAGAAGTGGACATTACAAAATTTTTAGGATTAACAATAGATAGTAAATTGACATGGAAACCTCACATTGACATTCTAGTTAATAAATTATACCAATTTTCTTATGCGTTGTATAAATTAAGACAAGTTGCTACAATTAAAACACTTTTAACAGCATATTATGGATATATCGGATCTATTCTTAGATATGGTATAATGTTCTGGGGTAATAGCACTGACAAACAAAGTGTGTTCAAGGCTCAAAAGAGGTGCCTAAGATCAATGTTCGGCTTAAACCAAGAAGACTCATGTGAAAACTATTTTCGCAAACATAAAATGTTGACGGTTACATCTTTATATATTAGCGAGATTGCAAACTTTGCGAGAAACAATTTGCACTATTTTGAGGCATATCCCAGCGGAAGCCGTCTAGCGGGCAAACTGAAACAAGCTCATAGTTATAAGACTTCACTTCGAAAAATTAGTGTTAATTATATGGTACCTACAATATATAATAAAATCCCACTGTCTATAAGGTCAATAACTGATAATAAAAAATTTAAAACTGCCCTCAATGGTTTTCTTGCTGGCAAAGCATACTATAATCTTCAAAGTTTCTTAAATGATAAGACATTTAAATAATGGTTATTGAAATAATGACAATATTTGTTAACATTTTTACATTTAACTTGGTATTATTTTGACATTGTTAATCTATTTTTTTTGACATTTATTAATATAAATTTAACATTGTTAAATCTAATTTGTAATACATTTTTGACATTTATTATATTTAAGTACTGTTAGTCTCTTTTTAATTTTATTTTACATGAACAGACATTGTAGTTGACATTGACATTGATATTAAATACTATGATTTTATTGACATTAATTATAAATAATTTAATAGGCTTTTATACCAATCGGATACGTCTTTGAATTTGTTTATATTTCTATGTCTGTATTTCTTTTTGTAATTTTCATATGTCTACAAGGCGAATCATGGCTGTACACTACCCATTATTTAGAACACCAATGTATATACCCATGTATTATGAAATAAATGAATATGAATATGAATATTGATCTGTGATTGATATGTGCATTTAATAAAGCTTTGGTGAGTGACTAACTGCAGTATCAATGTAGAGCCCAAAATACTGGAGTTATGAGCATGAGATTCGTTAGAGGGGTTTGTTTGGCTTACGTGGGCGTCCACTGGGAAAGGATATCTTTAATTCCCGCAGGAAGCTGAGAAATCCCCATTCAAAGAAATAGGGAAACTACAGTGTTGAACTTTATTAAAGCGAATCTTAGTTCGCCGTAACAGTTAGTTATCTATATGTAAAATTTTAAAATATGTCAAATTAGTTGAATGACATTTGAAATATTTTTTGAACCACAATCAGTAAAATCACAATATGATTTGTTTTTATGAATATTTTAAATATTAATTTAATAAAAAAACGACCTCAAAAAGAGATTTTTGATTGTATTCAGCATGATACTCGTTCATTCGTCATGAAACTACACCATATACATTATAAATGTCGCGCCTTGATCTTATCGCTTCCTATCTAGGTGACAGAATTCAATGTATCGATGTAAATTGAAGACGTTCTCCTGGATCTAATAGGGGTGCGTCAGGGATCCATGTTGGGAACATTTCTATTTCTTGTCTACAGAAATTAACTTACCTTACTTAATAGGGGATGATTATGAGGTAGTATTGTTTGGAGATGTCAGTTCTTCAATATTATAAGTTAAAAGGCAAGAAACTAATATTGACAATGTTAACAGTGCTCTGTCTGAAATATAGTATTGGTTTAGTGCAACTAATCTGTTACTAAATAGATTGAAAACTAAATATGTAAGATTTGTTATGGCTAATGTTAAGCAGGTCAATACAAAGATAAAAATTATTAATAATAAGTATATTGAAATCGTTAGTAAGGCTGTCTTTATGGTATAACCCTGGAAGCTTAGTTTCAATGAGGCCCTCATATGGATACCTTATTCAACAGACTTAGTTCTGCAGCTTACGCTATTTAAAAAATCGTGAATACTTTTCATCTCCACCGAGGGGCTCGAACCTACCCTAAGTTAGGGTGTTTAGACCTTAGTCAACCACGGTGACCCAGTACAATGGGTTGACTACATATACCTTTGAATTTCTTCGCAGATGTGTGCAGGTTGCCTCATTATATTTTCCTTCACCGTAGGAGCATCAGACATATCAGACGAAAAAGACATTGGTACATGCAGGTTTCGAACCGCGGACCTCCCGATTGGAAGGCAAGTGCCGACTTCACAGCGCTACCGATGCCTTGTATATTAATAGTTGCCTACTATTAATATACAAAAATGTAACGAAATCGAATTCAAAACAAAGTTTCCAAGATTATTTTCATATCTCTAATCAACAGTTATTAAAGAGATTCTCATGGTACATGGTACATTCACATGGTACTTCTGTAATTTGTTTTCAAAACTCAATTTGCTTGATGAGCTTCTGACGTCAAGTGGAAGAGCACTCTACAACTGGATTAACTGGACTAAGAAAGAAGAGTGTACGATATCAGATTTGTGGAAGGGGCATTTAAGAAGACCATCAAAGGTGTAACGAAGGGAATAAGAACGCAATTCTATTGTTATGATAACTGGGCTTGTTGGGACTATTTTGGAATGAAAAGAGTGTTGTCAAAGTTCTCATGTGCCTATGTTGCCATATAGATAACCATTTCAAACGCAGCCGATGTTTAGAAAATGTTCGAAACCTGATGAAACATTTTTAATTTAAAGACGAATCGAATGCATTTATTAAGAAGTCGGTCAAGTTTATGTAAGTCAGCACACACGGAGGAATGATCTGATACTGATCGAATATTTATTAATATCACTTAAATTATTATCGAAGGAATTCGATATATTCTTAGCGTTACATAATAGTAGATCATCATTACTTATTAATAGTATCATTTTAGATTTTAGACTTCCATTATAATTTACGCCGCATTTAACGGTTCAGGCACTGCCACCATTATTTAAGTTTCAATGACATGAACGCATAACTCAAGGCGTAGCAGCCATTACTGTAAGTCAAAATGGCGGGCAAACTATCAAAGAGAAAGCTCGCGGGCTCTCACATCATTCTCTATGGCTTGGTCTATGGTCTCTCAAAGACATAAGCTAAGTAAAGTCGTGCCATTCTCATCCTTATTTTTAGTCAGCAAAAAGGAGATTCTACAGTGCATGACTATATTAATTTAGTTCGATTTTAGTGTGACAGGATTAAATTTATCAATTTACCAAGATTGTTCGTTGTCTTGCAATATTAACACGTTAGTTTCATACCTTGCGAAGGCATAGTTGCTTAATATTAAATTATGGCAGTTCCAAGTGCTGTAAATACATTGTATAGCTCGCTTTAATATGTCTAATGTATGGTTGAATGCGAGTAATATTGTAAGTGAGATGTACGACCGAGTTTAGATGGTGATTTAATGACACTATAATTTTAGCTCCATTTCTGTAATTACAACGAGCGTTCGTGATTTCTAGATTATCAACACTGACAAATTCTTTTATTACTTTGTATTTTAAATATGATTTAAACATCAAAATTAAAATGGAAGACTTCATGTTACAATTTTAAATCTTATCAATTGTAATAAAAGAGTATTATATTATATTGTATTATATTATAATTATTATTGTATTGTATTGTATTATAATTAAATATTTTACTTCTATACTTTGTTTTAAATAGGATGATATTTTTGGCAGATAATATTTTAAAGCTAATTTTGACGCTGAGTTAGAGTTACATACAATCGCTTTTAACCTATTGAATTATTAACCTCATAAAATTTAGAATCGATAGTCTTTATAGTTGGTATATTTTTAAATATTTCTTCAGAACTTTCTACCCTATTTCAAAAACGTTCTCAATACATATTATAATTCTACGAACTTGTAGTTAATGAAATTTAATTTTCAGTAGTAGTTAGCTTCGGTGGCACTTGCCTTCCAATCTGGTCTGGAGTTCGAGACCGCCATGTACCAATGTGTATTTCATTTTTCGGATTTCTTTTTTTCTTTGGCAGACGAGCCAGTGGCCCACCTGATGTTAAGTGGTAACCACCGCTCATAGACATCTGCAATGCCAAGGCCACAGTTCAGTCACTGCCTACCTGGAGAGAAGTGCTCTTCTTAAGCCTCGTTTGAAGGAGGACATATCGTAGCGCTCAGGAAACACCGCAGCTGGGACTTCATTCCAGAGCCGACACGTACGTGGAAGGAATGAACGCTGAAACCGAACTGTGCTAGACGAGATCGGTTCCAGGTAATATGGATGAACTCTACTGCGATGGCGGGTGGTGCGGTGGTAAAAAAGTAAACTAAGGTCTAAACACCCTAACTTAGGATAAGCTCGAGCCCATCGGTGGGGACACATTATATAAGCTATTTTGATGAATTTTCAGTATTAATTAGTAATAAACAAATAAATACGTTAAAGTAAAAAAAACTAAAAATTTCACCACTTACAAACAATACCTAGTATTTGAATTATTTAAATTTTCATGTGTTTGATTTATTTTATTTTTAAATGTTCGTAATTTTCTACAGTCTACTACTTCGTTATTTGCTGGTTACTCATTATCTGAGGCTATTTTGTAAGTGGACAAAAAATAACTATCTGCATTTCGTGAGATTAGTTCATAGTTGTAAGTATATTTCTGCATTCGAAGTTAAAATATACTTAAAATATATAATTTTTGTTTGGTCTTAGTTTAGTTTCCCTACTTTTGCCAATTTGTTGCATTTTTTAAAAAAAAACGTCGACCCACACTAGGATTTTCTCCTGTGTCGTGGGTGCAGTTACAAACATAGAATATCACATGCACATACGAACAGATCGGAACAAATTTCTGTAGGCCATACTAAACATTTGTCCCGTACGGGGATCGAACCAGCGACCCGCTGCGCAGTAGGTGATCACTCGACCTCTGCGCTAAACGTGTAATTTGTGGCATTTTATAAAGATTTTTTGCCGATTGTTAACTGGGACCACCCAGATTTGATTATTTTTTTGAATAGGCTGCGAATTTTTAATGAAATATTCACAAACAAAAGATTCCATCCTACATTTCTTTGTGTTTGAGCCATCCAAAAATGAGGCTACTCTTCATGTTTCAACTTTGAACGCACGGGGAAAATTTTAACATTATGTTCACGTTGACGTAGCATATTGTGAGCATAACCCTACCGAACATACCATATACCATTGTTTAAACATTGTCTTGATAGATTCACATCTAACTAGTCATTAACGATTTCGCAATCATTATTGCAAAAATCGGCAGTTTGAGCAATAAAAGACAATTTTTGACATTTTATTTATTCTCCGATTACTTAATGAGACAAATACATTAATGTTACAGACAAAAAATAACGTCAATATTAATGCACATCTAAAGAAATAATTAATAGATTAAACATTTATTGTCATATAACATTGCAAGAATTTTTCACAATAGTACATTATATAACTCACATGTTCTGGCTCTACAATAATATATTGAAATTACGTATATATTTCATAAATTGAATTAGTTAGACATAGTATACCGTTCCGATATATATATTAATATAGAGAAGTAATAAAATTTCAAGACTATCTAGTACTTTGTACACACGAAGGCATAATTGTGAAAGGACTTACCTAACTAACACATTAATTACTTCGAGCCAATTATTGATTCGAAGTGGTAATTCACAAAGTACATATAACAATAAACACTACAATAAATTATTGATTGCATGACCTTTATACTCTTATATAAATTTACTGTATACATATTTCTCCACTTTAAATCGTATCCAAAATTAAAACATAAAATTGGTTCCTAACTAAAATTTAACTTTAACTTAATAAAACTTTAACATTGCAGGTAATATTATATGGGCACGATATCTTAAAAAAACGTTTACATAATAATTGACATATGACAGCTGTCGAGAAGCTGTCAAAATGTATGGGAACGAAACGTTTCGGATTTGGTTAAAACATTATAAATAAGTACAGCCCCTCAGATTTATTTCAGAAACTCTCAAAGTTACGCAAATAATCATCGTTATGTATGAATTCTTGTTATACTTCAATTCTTTAGGTAAACTGATTTATTTTATAAGCTTGATTGAAATAGATAATAGACATATATACATAGATACAGTAAGAAATCATTCTCAAATCCATTTCTATTTACATTTCCAAAGAAAATACGTTAAAGATACAATCGTAATGATATAATTAGTACAATGTCAGATGAATGATTAAATTGAAATTCGTGACACTGAACAATATTAGGTGTATATTCAACAATATTTTCAAAATCCAATCTAATGGCCTTTCCCTTAATCCTACGATTTCATTCTCATACTTATTAATACAGATAGGTAGTTAAATAGAGAGAATGTAGATAAGACACAGAGCTTAAATAATATTTCTATAGGTCAACTATTATGACCTCACATAGCAAACAATAATTATAATCTAAATTAAAATCGACAATACAGTGTCTCATAAAACGAATATCGATCAACTTAATACCATGGACCTACAAAAAAATACGGACATAGTGTAGCATTAAACAAATGTGAAGCATGCAAGGTAAGACAATTTACACTCACACAAATGTACCAGGTCAGACAAAAAGCTGACATTTTTCGACCAACAAGACACGCACACATACAAGTAAATGTGCTGCCATTTGCATGCTTCACTGTGCTTAATACCCTATCAATTGTATACATAGTCATAATTAATTGTACTTTATTAATATTGCCTGCATATGTAGTATTAATATAAATTATTAAAGTTGAATATTTGTGATTTGGATTTGTTATTTTTGGGGCATACTTTAAACTGTGCCATTATTATATTTACACAACATTGTATTATGTTTATCATTTAAAAATGATTCTATTTTTTATTAAAATTAAATAAACTTTGATTAATATGAATCAATACTAATATTATAAAGCTGAAGAGTTTGTTTGTTTGGTTGAACGCGCTAATCCTGAGTAACATAGGTTACAAAATTATTTTTCCTACGGAAAAATATAAAATTCCCATGGGAAAACAAAAACAACGCGGGCGAAGCTACGTCAAGTAAATCTGCTATTTAATAGGCTACAAAATCATTTTTCCTCCGGGAAAATATAAAATTCCCACGTTGCCATGCACACGAACTACAAAAAATCGGTGAATTTTGGCCAACCCGATTATTTGTGAAAAATGGAACGTTCGTAAATGCGTTCGTTACCGACAGTCGGTCGTGTGCATTCGCACTTATTTGACATCCATTTTATCTCTGTGTGCGTGCCAAATTGTGGAACTAGGTAAAATAAGCGCAATCTAATTATCTATCGCAAAAAGTAAAGTAAAAAGTTTTTTAAATGTTTAAGAAATTATACGAGTAGGTAGATATTATTTTTTAACTTGGATTTGGCTAACATCTTCGGATCTATGACGCATTCATTAAATACCTATTAATAGGACTGTGAAGTGCCAATTCATGGCTCGAGTATGCACTTTCAAAAATGCAGTTTGTTGCACACCGCTTAGAGTTGAAAGTCCGAGGCAAGTGCCTTATTGAAATATTGTTTCGGGCGATAACTGTTTTACCCCCCTAAACCTAAAGTCGCATTAGATTCAGTATACCTTAATCTATGTTTGTACGTTTTGCTTTTTTTGTAATTCAGTATAATTTAGTCAAAAACGAAACGAAAGTATAATAGTAAAGATTCGCAATCCTCTTAAAGTAAATTTAATAAAATAAATATAACCTATCGTGATATTATTTAATTTGCTTTTAAGTCTTTTTTTCTTCCAATCTCGGACCAAGAATCATTATTAGTCCAAATTACTTGTTTAAATAATTGGCATTAATTTATCGTATTTAGAAATCGTGATCTTAATCACCCTAATAAAATCAAAATTCACATTGATTGTTAATTTGCCCTAGTTATTTCATGAGCTAATATTCACAGCCTTTTTTCACCAACAACCATAATTAATTTTGTGATTCACCTTGAAATCAATATACTAACTTTTAATAAAATAATTTCAGACTACGATTTAATTGAAAGTTTTCGATTGCAGGCATATTGCCCAAAAAGGCACGCGAAATTAAACTACCTATCTCATGGATGCTAGTAAATTTACTTTTAACTTCTAATTTATCACAAAAATTATGATGTTGAAAATTTTATCCTTTTCTGTCTGTAAGAACTTTACACAACAAACTGAATATTTTCACTCATTAACGGCATGACCAACTGTTCAAGCCAATCTTAAAATTAAAGTGTGACAGAAATCCTGGAATTATTTTACTTTCACAAAAATTTTGAAGATTCATTTTCAAAACGCAATTAGAAAACTAAGAATTTCAAAACTGACATTTTTTGTAAATAATAACAATAAATCGAGCGCATAATTGTGTAATTTGAGTCTTTAAAATGTAAATAATAGTTTTAAACTTAGTATTACATTTCTGATAAATATAATTTGTGAACGTATAACATGATAAGATAATAATGTCATATTATTATTATTAAAGATAGGAGGTGTTGACCTCAGAATAAATCGACAAACACCAACAGTAATTTATTGGGAACCTTATTGATTTTTTAATCTTTTTATATTAAAATAAAGTGAATTACTTTGAATTTATATGTTTTATTTTATATACTGTAACTCGAATATTAGTAGACATCAAGTATGTGAATAACCAAAAATAATTTGTGACTTGTGATAAATAAAACATACACAGTAAATTATATTTTTAATTATTGTGTATGGTTTATTTGTATTGGACGTTTCATTAAACTTTTTAATCAATCAATAAGTTCTTATAGTATGTATGTATGTACATACGTATGTAGAGTCGTAGGTGGTAGCTCCATAAATAAACGAGTTATTCTTTTCTGTGAACAAATAAAAGTTAATGCATAATTTGATATCGAAATATCAGTATGTATACATAATTATACCTATAAAACCAACGGTTTCTTTTTTCATTTTGCGGTTAATACATTTATTTATTAGTTAGTGGGCCCGGCAGATGTTGTCCTGTCCGATCACAGCGCCACCTACTGAGTCCAATTAAATTACGTTTAAACCTTCCTTGGACCTATTCAAACATACACAGAAAATTTCGTAAGAATCGGTCGTGCCACTTTTGAGTTTTAGCGAGACTAAAACACAGCGTTTCATTTTTATATATAAGAAGAAGAAAGAAGATATAGTACTCGTAAATACAATTTGAAATGAGAATTTCAGAACTGAAATAGCATAATTTTAGTTCACGTCTACATTGGATTTATTTTAAACGTTGCATCATGTTTTTGAAGAACTTTTGAATATTGAAATTTATACATGTTTCATTTCAATTAGGACTTGGACCAAACCTAACCTAAGACCGTAATTAAAGTTTGATCTCAAAGTTAACTAAAACGTGCGTCGCGAGTTTCGCACCGCAAGGGTTAATGATGTTGATGACAGAGCGCATAGAAATAAACAGATGTTTTTAAACCTCATACATTTATTACGGACTTAGAGCATAGACGTATGCCCATATGGCCAATTTCCAATTTCACGAATACAACACAACATTATCTTGGCTTAGGACAATTTTATATGGCATACTGTCACATTCTTTTTATTAAAAACAAGAAGTGACAGCATACTATTTAGGATTGTACTATATAAGCTAAGGCAAGATTGATAAAATTGGTCGGTAGAATCCTTCTACATCTATGACTGGGTCCTTCGGGTATGCCAATCTGCTTAAGATGCCGAAGCTAATGAGACCACTGATAGTGAGCTAGCTCTAATAATTTTTAGCACTGTAAGCTCCAAGCCAATATAAGGACTAGGAATACTTTTGTGTATAACCTTCCGATCAGGAGGTCCGGGTTCGAGACCGCCATATCCCAATGTGTTTTTCGTTTTACGAATTTCATATGTACCCCTCGGTGGAGACGTATATGAGCTGTTATCATCATATCAGCAGTGGGCGTCCACTGTTGGACATAGGCCTCCCCGAAGGTTCTCCATACCGATCGGTCTGCGCGTCCCGCATGCAGCGGCTTCCCGCGACCTTCACCAGATCGTCAGTCCAGCTTGTGGGGGGCCTAGCTACCAACACTGCGTCTCCCGGTACGCAGCCGCCACTCGAGGACCTTTCCGCCCCAACGGCCGTCAGTCCTACAAGCGATGTGTCCTGCCCACTGCCACTTAAGGTTTGCAATTATTTGGGCTATGTCGGTAACTCTAGTTCTTCTACGCATCTGAATACGAATGAGCTGTTATGATGATAAATTAATGTGATCTTTTAAGTTACTTACAATGATTGGGCGGAACAACGACGGTATTGTTGGCGACAGGCGCAGGAGCCGCCGCCACGGCTGGGGCCTGCGGCAACGTCGGGCTGCCCCGGTACCTCACTAGAAAATGTTCACAGGTTTTTTTTATTTGTGATCTAAAATCTAATTGCGATACTAATATTATAAAGAGGAAAGACTTGCTTGTTTGTTTGTTTGTATTGAATAGGCTCCGACACTACTAAACAGATTTTAAGCATACGACTGGTTAAAATCTTATTTAGACAAACGACAACAATGTTTTGAGATAGAACAAGTAGATGCTCAACGTAATATACAGACATAGACAGGTCTAGTTTTGAACACAAGGAAACCGGAGTACCACAAGGAAGCATATTAGGACCACTGTTATTTCTTCTCTATATAAATGACATCACTGATGATTCTAAATATAAATTTACTCTATTCGCTGACGACATTGCAGTGCTTATTTCTAGTGATAAGGATAGTTCAATACAACAACATAAAAATGACATTATTAATGCTTTGACATATGTAATAAATTGGCTAAATTATAATAATTTGAAAATAAATTTAAATAAAACGAATATAATCAATTTTAATAATTTAAAAATCCTCTACCAAATATTAACATTATCGGAGAACAGCTTAAATGGACTACCAAGGTAAAATTTCTGGGTCTGATTATAGATACAAAATTTAACTGGAAAGATCAAATTGAAAAAGTTTTTGGAAAAATAAACAGTTTTGTATACGCTTTATACAGACTTACAAAAATAGCCAACAAAAAAACAGCCATTACAGCCTATTTTGCGTATATTGAATCGATACTAAGATATGGGCTCCTAATCTGGGGTAACGGCACTGATAACCATAGAGTATTTATTGCGTAAAAAAGATGTATTCGAGCCATTTGCAATATTGCACCAGATGTTTCATGTAAGCCTTTCTTCAAGTCACTGAATATATTAACCCTTCCGTGCTTGTATATTCTTGAAATAGGCAAATTTGTGAAACTGAACAGTCATCTCTATCAGAAAGCAAAAGATAATACAACCAAAAACCTAAGAAATTTAGACAGACTTATTTTAACAACAAATCCAAAAACGGCACGCTTTAATAAAAATGGTTATGCGATGGCTATTAAAATATTCAATAAAATACCTGAAGAAATAAAAGTGTTACCATTCAGTAGATTTAAAATTGTTTTGAGGAAGTGGCTAATCGAACGGAACTTTTATGCTGTTGAAGAATTTTTTAGATATAAGGAGTGACGTTATACGAGTATCTAGATAATTAAGACATATTTTTAATACAATAGTTTAATTCCGTTTTTGATGTAATTTAATTCAATAATTTGTTACTTACTCGTATGACATTGTAACTAAATAATTGTATTGACACAAGATTTAACATAAAGCAATGTATACAATTTCATTTAACATGGTTGCTGAAATATTTTGCATGCTATCAATAAATAGCTAAATAGGCATTAAGAGCATTGACTCGTAATAACACCCACAAAATTGTGAAATGTAACCCTATTTAAAGCAAATAAATGATTTGATTTTAAAAAAATTGAATTTAAAAATTCTTTCACTTTAAGAGTCCTACGTTATCCCTGATGAATATAGGCCAAGGTTTCTTAAAGTGGGGTCCACGGAGCCCTTAGGGGTCCGTAGCATGTGTATCAGGGGTCCGCAGTAGGTCATTCTGTAAAAATTTTTACTAGGAAAGTGTGTAGTAATTGTCGAAGACAATTCCACAATTATTTAACGTTCTCATTGAGGTCAACAGCTGCACCCTGCTCATTAACCAAGTAGTAGTGTGTGTATGAAAGAATCAATAATAGTTTTTTTATTAATATAAAGAAGCCTTTTTTCATTTCCAAAATTATTTTTGACAGGGCCCGTGGAATTGTTTAAATTGTGGAAGTGGTCCATGGCTGCAAAAAGTTTAAGAAACCCTGATATAGGCTATAAAATTATTTTTCCTACCTACGGGAAAATATAAAATTCCCACGGCAAAACAAAAATAACGCGGGCGAAGCTGCGAGCGGAAAGCTAGTAAAGTAATGTGAGCATACCAGTTGCACTTTCTTCCAAATTAAACAACTTTGGCTAAGGGAAAACTATGAAAGCACGAAGGGTAATGCATCTGTTCTATACAAATCGGTCGTTGATGTTACATTTTGTATAAAATAGATTTTGTTCTTTGATTTTAGAGTTTATTATTTACAAAAATCCACAGCTCTTTAACATACTTACCTAATGTATAAACAATATTAAATTAGACTTGCAGCCGATTACGGATTTTACATTATTTAAGCACACGTATGCAGTTAACAACAATAAAAGATTAAATGATACATATTATTATTATTAATTTTAGCAATAAAATAATAATTTTATCATTCAAAGCAGCAATGAAATTTTAAATATATTTGTCAAATATATGGGTACTACTCGTATATCAGCACAGCATGTGTTTGTGTGAGTGTGTGCGTGAGTGTGTCTGTGTAAGTATGAGTGTGCCTGTGTGTGTATGAGTGTGCCTGTGTGTGTATGCGTGCGTCTGAATTAACGCCAAAGTTATGATGACATAACTTTTGGAACATCTTAATACATTTAAATCTTTATTATTTTGTATAATTTCAGTCATTATCTAGTTCCTTATGATACCTTACTTGATCTAAAGTCAAGGTCAATTATCTACCTAGATAATTGGTTGAATCAATTTTATTATTCTTTATTTCACTGTTTTATTAGTAAAAACATTTACTTCTTGGATTTTATTTTTATGTTTGGAATATTTAATGACTTATTGTAACGTATTTTAGAAAAATAGATTTCGTAGATGTAAGACACAGATACAATAAAAGAATATAATAAAAATATTTATTTTATTAATAAAAATTTTACTCCTTGGATCATCCTCGGATTAGTTACTCCGTGTTTTGTCTTATTTTGACAGACAGCCGACATGTGCGGAAACAAAACACGGAGTAACTAATCCGAAGGATTATCCAAGGAGTAAAATTTTTATTAAAAGCGTCGATGGCGTGGTGCGTAAGACTGTCGCCTTCCAATCGGGAGGTAGCGGTTCGAACCCCGCCACGTACCAATGTGTTTTCAAATTTTGAATTCATATGTACGCTTATTCGACGCTTTTACGGTGAAGGAAAACATCGTGAGGAAACCTACACACACCTATGAAGAAAGAATTTCTTTACAGTTTGTGTGTGAAGTCGACCAACCAACCCGCACTTGGCCAGCGTGGTTGACTAAGGCCTAATCGCCCTAGTTTAGGGTAGGCTCGAGCCCCTCGGTGGGGACGTATATGAGCTGTTGATGATGATGAAATTTTTTATTAATAAGGCCGAAAGTGTTTTATACCAAAACTATTTAGAGCACTGTTTTGTAGATACTCATAATTACAAATACTGTATGAATAAAAAGTACTTACAGTATAAGAGTCCTATAATAATGAGTCCAATAACGCCCATAATAATCATCATCTGAAACAAAAGTAGTACCAAATAAGATTAGTCCCGTAAAAATATAACAATGCTATGTTTTATATTTGTGACTTTGGATATTATTTTAAAATGCAATAAATACAAGGACGTCGATAAACCCGGTATGATATTGATAGACGCAGGTTCGAATCCTGCTGGAGGTGATTTTTCAATGTATTTTTTTATTTATTTACCTTTAAATTTTGCAGCCAAAATTTATTCTTCAAACTCTTTGCCTGTTGCTCGAACTGAGAAGCTCCGTATTGCAAAGCATCTGAAAATTATCACAGAAATGTGTAATAGCCCTTAAATAATGAATATTAATATATTATTATGTATATCACAGATATTTTACTGTTTGGTATTATTGAAGTGCACGCGTATATCTTACCACAAGTAACTTTAAGTTTTATTCATTAATGTTTACCACAGGGAGAGTGTACCAGAGTTATGTGCGGGGGCACCTCTTTTTCACCTTAAATCTGGCACTAAGCAGCAGTGCTTGCAATTCAAAGGCTGCTTTACCCTTCAAACCGAAATAACTATATTACTGAGTACTGAGACAATACGTCTTATGTCACAAGTTGGCAACGTACACCCCCTGCCTAGACAAAGTAACAATTCAAAAATAATAACGAAGTTAGAAAAGAAAACAATGCATGGGAATAATTGCACATCACGAATCATTCACAGTCATTGCCGTTCGATAAGGAATGTATGACGCAAACGAAACGAACGCAAATGATACTTTGTCTACAGTCTCAGTGCTTCTTGAGGGATTGCATATTTACGAATCTTACTGGAACCCTAAGCGACTACAGCCACTTATTTCTTTGACAACATTGTTGTATAAAAGAAATGATATAGCTTATAAACGTGTCTCGCAGTATATTTATCTATAAAATGTGTCTTTACATTAAAATTTTGTGAAATATGCTCCCGCACAATATTGGAGACAGGCAGAGCATTTAGAAAGGAATAATAATATAACATACTCGTAATAAACGGTGTTACCTGCTCTATCATCAAGCTCTGAAAGCTTTACATCCCTCTCGAGAACTTTTTCATAGTTAGTTTTCATTATATCGACCACCTGAAAGTTGAAAAATGGAGGTTTAAGCTAGCTCCAAAATATACATTGAAAAATAAGTTGAATAGAAAGAGTATTATTCAATTTATATGAACAACAACAGTATTAAAAGGACAATATCCTATAAAGATAAATATGATTTTGAGGAACCGCAGTATATACAAACTTATTAGCAGCTATTCCTTATTAATATACATACAACATTTAATGTTACTTTACTAAATATTCATCAATGACTATCTGCTGTGATATCTGTCACAATGAAATAAAAAAGAAACTTTTAAAAGAGAAAAGAAAGAGATTACCAACATTTTATCATATTTGATAAAATGTTGGTAACCCATGCCATCCATTTGAATACTGTGTACTTGCTTAACGTTATCACTCATGTAGTATTCACCATTGTAATACTAATAACTAATACCTATTCGGTTAACAAAATCCCCAGATCTTACAGGTATTAACAGCTAAATTTAATAATATTAGGCCTTACATCTAATAACGGACTTACATGGGTAGTGTGTGTGTTGTTTGAGTTACTTTTTGTCATCTATGGCCACATTACCTCATCAACTTGAGCCTTCGTTTGCTGCATCCTCTTCTGAGAAGCAATTTGTTGCGGAGTGCGAGGTCCTCCAATGATTTCCCCATCTGGACCTGTCTCTGGCTCTTCAGGAGCCAAGCCTCCAGCGGGGCCGCTAGCTTCAGCCGCCCTAATAGATTAAATATACGGTCAAACATCTCTAATTGTCTCTATCTTAGATCAAAGCTAAAACTGGCTGCCTCTTCAGGAGCCAAGCCTCCAGGGGGGCCGCTAGCTTCAGCCGCCCTAATAGATTAAATATACGGTCAAACATCTCTAATTGTCTCTATCTTAGATCAAAGCTAAAACTGGCTGCTTTTACAAACACAGAGAGGGAAAAAAGCAAATTTTTTCTTATAAATGAATGAATCAAATAATACTTATAAAGTGCCAAAAAATACTAATAAATAATACGCCAATAAAAATACGATTAATATCAAAAGCACCAAAGTAGTGCATTTATGATGCTGGTTGGAATCACAACTTATTGTGATCGGTCTCAAAAGTTCTTCTTTAATAATAATAATAATTCCTGCTAGGACCACTTGGTTCTCACTCGTGCCTGTAGCTTATCAACTCCAGCTCACAAGCTGGGAGAAAAAAATGGAAACAATTGTTAAACTAATAATAATTTATTTATAACTCGCAAGGTTCATAATACTCGTACATCCAACGAAGTACAAATCTAAGCCTATCCACATAAGACAGCAATTGACCTCGTGAGAGTCTGGAGTCCGAATTAAGTCCAAACCTGTGCTACAGAAGTGCAGGCTCCCCTCCTATTCATAAAGTTAACTACTAAATTATAGACAAAATTTGCAATGTTTTAAAAATGAACCTAATTTAAGCCCTCAAATAATTATGTGTGTATGAACGAATGTGACCACGAGTATGGTATATATTTATTATTATGTATGTATGTATGTGTACTAGTATGTATTCACTAAGATGCTAAAAATCTATAAATACTCAATTTCTGTATGGTACGACTGAATTGTAGACGTTTGTTATTGTTATCGGAATTGAAATGGAATAACATAAATAAAAAAATAAATATTTTTGAAATCTTTCAAATCTTATATTCGGTGTTCTGTTAATTTTGCTTTCATTTTCTGTTGGATATTTACTTCTATTTTTAACTTTTACTTATTTTTACTTGGAGAAAAATTTCATTCTATTTAGTATACGATGATTTTTCAATGGGGGGTGATCAGACCCCTTGCCCCCTCCCTTACCTATGCCAATACCGTCTAGGAACTAGTTCCTTTTTCTTAAGCGGTCGGGCTTCTTTTCCTCAGAATTTTGCCTTCGAGAATTAATCATGGAAACTCATAATGATCTATGCATATGGCGGAAAACTCCGGAAACCTTTTCCGCGACTTTAGCTCCCTATTCTGTTTGGCCCCTCCAGTTCCATGTGACATTAAGATTGAAGTAGCTTATCAATGGGATACTACTCGTAACAATGGTAATAGCTTTGTTGTGTTCCGACAATTAGAGGTGAGCTCCTCCCAGTTATTGAGGAGTCCAGTTGAGGCTCGCTTCCATCTACGTAAGCCAAAAGCTTCCCCGTTGCGGCTAAAAAAGAATATCATGATCTATTTATACTACGTTTGATCAAATTGATTTTGGGGTCACAAAGGGCTTTCCATTACTCATACTCAGAAAATAGGTCTGAAGTTGCCTGAGGAGCGGGTTGAAAGTAATATTTACTTTTCAGCCCTGGGAAGAATAGTTTTCAACTGACAGGTGTCAAATTATAAAAAAAACTATATCGATTTTCCACATTTCTATTGAACCATGTTCCAACTTTCTATACAGCGACTCAATTATAGCGCGATGCAAAATTGATCATAAAGTTAAGTATTAATTAGACAATATTTTTTTAAAACGAGTTTATAATAATTTATTTTCAACTATTTCTTTAAAATAACTTAGATATTGGCTAAATATTAACCATATTTGCAATGACGAAAATGAAAAATAATGTCTGAATAGCCGGCCGGCCAAAGAAAAAAACAAAATAGGCCGGGAAAGCGGCAACCTGATCTTTATTTTTTGTTTTTTCGAGTTGTAGAGTTTTGTTTATACTTCCGTATAGCAGAGATTTGTATTAATACAATGAGTTATGAAATGGATTTAATGCCTGGGACCCTACCATGATCGCTTATAGCAAGGTTAGAACAATATTGAAACAGAGACATCGCTCTTGCTGCGTATAGCGCCATCCCGCTCTCAGAGCGGTTTTAATATTGTTTTGAGCGATCATGGTTAGGGGGCTGATTTCATAAGAGAAGAAACTAAAGCAGTAGTTGAAGATAAAATTCACTCATATGTTCTTTAGCTAATTCATGTTTTTATTTTTACTTTCGTTGTATTCGTAATAAAAAGCAGTGTTTACCTCGGTTTAAAGGCTTATTTTAGTCCCGAGATGTACGCTCGGGCGTCAATAGTTCGAGGAACTAAATAACTTACTTTCACCTCTAGGGTAACAATGTGGACATTTTGTGGAAAACGACGTTCTATTAGACATTTTGTGGAAAGCGTCTGTTGCTTATACAATTCGACACTTTTCTTTTATTCTTTCCCGCCCCTATTTCATCATCTCAAAAGTACGAAAATTATCAAATATGATATATTTTATATTTTTTGACCCACCTGTAAGAGATTGTGATATTGTAGAGGCCAGGTGATAAAGGTCTAATGTAAAGATTCGACCGACAATAACAATGAAAAGACAAATAACTTCAATCATTGCGCCAAATGTACAGATACGACCACCAATACTCAGTGCACATTCTACGTGGGACCCACCGTGTGTAGTTTATTGATTGCCCTCCAGTTATAACCAGCAATTAACCACCACCAATGCCAAGGTTAAACATTGTTACTGCATGGTTGCATTCTAATGAGTTTTATGTTGTGGTTATAATTTCCGATCTAAATTTTCTACTTTTTTTAACCTGTCCTTTAAAAATATTTGAATTTGGTGCACTCCCAAGTTATTGGTTGGCAAATATGGCTCCGGAATATATAGAATAGAGTTTAGTTTAGGAGCCTTTGGAAAATATAATGTAGAGTACTATTAAAGGATTACTTTTTATAATGAAAAATCTATAAGGCGTGCTCCGTCTCTCGATGCATTTAAACGTGTTACTAAAACGCATTTCCTGCAGCTGGAGCTGGACATGAAGATGTACCATCTCATCTCCTAAATTAGTGTATGAATTTTATGTAGTATATGGAATACGTTCATTTAATATGTGTAGTTTATGTATTCTATTCTCATTTTATTTAGGTAATTATTTAATATGATTGTCACATCCCGTAATCATCTTTCATTTCATGTATTAACTTTCCTCTACCTATATAGGTCGCCTGGCAGAGATTGCCGCCTAGGCAATAAGGCCGCCTTTTGTTATTTTTTGTTTTGTTTGTTCCGAATATGCGTCTTCTATTTACAATAAAGAATTTATACATTCATTCATTCATAATGCACCTCTATGCATCTCGGTGTGTTTCCAGATTATTGATGGTTGGCAAGTATCTCAATGAAACAGAATTTGTCCCCAAAACGTATAGTATAGAGCTAAGTTAAGGAGCCTCTGGATAATATTATTTTAATTTTATACCAGCTGTGCCCGCGACTTCGTCCGCGTGGAATAGTAATTTTTGACAGCATTTTGATTTTTGTAGGCAATTTATTTTAAGATCTTGATAAAAGCCTATGTTATACCTTATATAATTAGCCATCTATTAGTAAAAGTCCCGTCAAAATCGGTCCAACTGTTCCGGAGATTAGCGGGAACAAACAGACAGACAGACAAAATTTTTTTTAAATTGTTTTATTGGTACCCGATATACATTCATACCCATTTAGTTAAAACTTGTTATTTTGACATTACAAACAGACACATAAATTTTATTTATTTGTATAGATTAAAATTAAATAAAAAATAAATTATCTACAAAACTATGAAAGGATTAATTTTTAAATTTGTATTGTGGTACACATTTCTATAAATACAATCTTTTCTACATATGTACCTATTTAATTGTACAAAGACTCAACCTAGTTTCCTTGTAACCTTAATTCTTTTGCTTCTAACTTAGCTATTGGTGCCAGTGAGATTCTGGCGAGGTGCCAACGACGGTGATGAGATAACGCAATGGCGCATTTTCACTTTAACCGGTAAAAACCGGTTGGAAAAAAACACACGAATAATTACTAAAAAGCTATTCAGTCTTTCAATTACACCTCGACGTTCGTCGGCGTATTTTAAAAGTTGACACATGAATGGAAAAATAACAGGAGTTCCGAAAGTAAGAGGAATTAGATATTTCGATTTGATTTTTAGCGTTCCGTACGTCCGAATAAAAAAACGGAACCCTTATAGGATCACTCGTGTGTCCGTCTGTCTACTAGACCGATTAAGTTGAAATTTGGTACACATATCAATTTCTGTGACCCGAACGCAGAGGTGTGACGTGAATAGAAATCTGTATATGGGAGGTAATTTTTGGAGGGAAGGTGGAAAATTAAAAAAAATAATTGAAAACTGCATCGTGTGACAAATCAAATGAAAGGTCTTGTTGTGAAGATATTAAATGTTTTTTTTTTGTAATTTTAAACAAAATAGCTTCAAAGTTATTCAAGAAAATAGTCGAAAATTGACCCCCCCTCTTATCTCCGAAACTACTGAACCTACAATTTTGAAAAAATACAGACATTAGTGGTCTACTTATAGATTATAAGAAAACCTATAAGAAGTCCATGATATTAAAATAACATGGTAAATCACTCAATATAGGTAACATCGTACGGAACCCTCTTCACACGAGTTCAACTCGCACTCGGCCGTTTTTTTTTGGCACAGGCTGGCTTCTTGTTATCACTAATATCTATCACTTATATTATTACTCGTGAATTTACGAATGGTAAAAAAATATGAACTGCTAAAGCAAAAATTAAGAAAAAGTAAACCAAATTCTAAAAAATATAAATAAATAATAAGTAACTCACTAATATTATAGGTTTGTCTAAGACATATTAAAAGTTAGTCATGGCTCAAGCATTTTGCTGTCTGTATCTACCATTACCAACACAAATAAAACAGCAACTTGTGTTTTGAAGTAAGTCATATACTTTTATTTTGTGCTATGACATGATTCTGAACGTATGTAAGTGTAAAAACTAACAAAAAAAACTGTTCTTTAGCACCTACTTACATCGCCAATAAAAAAATCATGTCATAATTATACAAAATAAAAAATTATTTAAACACAACTATTAAACATTCTCAAAAAGGAATATTAATAAATAAATCATGAAAATATCAAAACACCTATTTACATTAGAAAAAAAAGCATTACATTAGAAAAAATAAACTCATTAAAAAGTTAAAACGAACTGAGCAGCGAAGTGACTTGTAATAAACTTACATTTTTGCAGCTTCAAATCAAATACAAAACGCAGTTTTCGCAGCAGTTAACAGGCGGCGGCGAAGCTTTGTTTACAAGCTCACGGCGAGGATTTGTGCGGAAGCGGGCGCTTCAGCGACTTCCAGCCGCGTTTCAGGCGCTGAATGCCGCAAAGGACGAACACTGGCCGCAGTAACGTCGCGCGGAAAAATGCTTACGAGAAAAATGAAGTGAAATATTCCACGTTGTTTTCAATGTTGTTTCAAATTTATTTAGCATTAATATTTGTGACTACATTTTTTTAAATTTACAATAGCATTAAAATTCATAATGAAATGTAAAACACTAAACTAATTTAGTGTTTTACATTTTATTTTTTATTTTAATGCTATTGTAATGTAATTTTCACTGTATCTGTAAAGTTTCTAAATTGGACGTTGAAACGGGTTTATTGATGATTACTTAAAAATGCTGACAGAAATTTCATTGCCAATCTATCTACCGGGTGTAACTGAACACCCCAATAACATTTAAGGGGCATATACGTTAGATACTAAATGGACCTTCGGTGCTTGTCTGAGACCAATACTTTCAGAGTTATTTGATTTTAAAGTGAAAGCAAAAACTTTCAAGTGACAACCATAATCAGCTCTTAACACAAAATAAATTTAAACACAAAATGACACGTGCCGGACGTGAGCGTAGTATTCCTCCTACGCTTACGTAGGGCTATCGGCACTTAATACCAAAAAATAATTTATTTAGTTTGTATGACGTGAGCGTAGTATTCCTCGTACGCTTACGTAGGGTTGTCGGCACTTAATACCAAAAAATAATTTAGGTTGTATGGGAAAACAAGTTGGTTTGTTAGCTCTAATATTTTTCATACATACATATGGATACCCTTAAATGTTATTGGGGTGTTCAGTTACATCCTGTATATATAATATATAAAGCTCTAATATTAAATAATATTTTTCCTTCTTCACGCTACTGAATAAATACTTGAGATAACATAAATATATCTAATCGAAACAATTGTGATCTAATCAGTCGGAAATATGAATTTGAAACACTGTTTGGTCGAAAGTAAGTATAATATGATAAAGAAGTTTTGCCTACTATTAAAATAATTAAGTAGCTATTTAATTTATTAACATACATTTTATTACATATATGTTGATGAGTTGAACGCTAAATAGATGCCGATTTTGGGAAACGATGTACAAAAAGATACAAATACTGGATATACATATAATGACAATACATAATTATATTGTTTTTCCAAATGGCACTTATTAAACCGCGTTAAGTAGCTGAGCACATGTAATGTTTCGTTTTTAATTATTCATCTGCATGGAGCATATTAATTTAGTATACACAAAATAAAAGCAAACACTACTGCTTTTAATCGTAACTGTACTTTAGTTGTCCAGAACGCGCATGTCAGAAGCACTGCGCGTATTAATCCCATTGATTGGAATCCCATCCGTGGGGCAGGTCCGGGTTCACGCACTAGATACCCACTTGAATGAAGGAATGCATAGATTTCATTTATTTATATTTACTGACCTAGCTTACCAAAGCTCAACACTGTTTCCTTATTTTTTGGATGGGGATTCCTCAATATCCTGTAGGAATTTCAAAAAATCCTTCCTTAGTGGAGCCTACATAAGCCAACGAACCCCTGATACCGAATTTCATGCTTATAGAGTCTGGGTAATATAATCTACACCTGACATTTTTTCAAGTTGCAACACTGATACAATATCCCTTTGCAGTTTAGTTGAACATGGTGATTTTGATACTTTGAAAAAACATGTAACTTTGTAATTTAACTTTGGGTTCTGATACAGAAGCCCAATATATGAGGAAGACTAATTTTTGAGGGAGCACGATCATGATGACTGTATGTACCAATTATTGTCACCAGTTTTCAACATTTTATAAAATTCTTTCTTAATTTCTGTCGAAATATAGCAGAAATTAAGAAATTAAAATTTCATTAAATCCAAATTCCGCAATAATTTTTTGGATGTTCGTTGAAACTAAAATTAATATTTTATAAAAAACTATCAACTCCGTTTTTTCCTAGTCAGACTCTAGCTCCATTAGTTTGGGCTCTACGTTGATACCTCAGTCAGTCACTCACCAAGGCGTTGTAAATACAGATGATACTGGGGTGTATGAAGTTTCCAATGAAATTGTCTACGGTGAAATTGTTTCCAGTATATGATTAGCGGTTATGGTCTCTTAAACTTTGACTGGGATGACTTGCCCCCCCCCCCCCCCCCCCCTCGTCTGGGTATTACCCCCATGTTCGGGGTAATAATCCCACAGGCATAGCCGGCCCGTAGCTGGCTGGGCTGTCCCGGGGTGGTTCGGAGAATTGGGGTTACCCAGACCCCGGATCACCCAACTATGGACAAGAAGAACATCGAGGTTGGTTTAGTGAGTATGCCCCGCAATCAGCTGGGCGAGTCCCACAGACGCCTGTCGACTAGCCAGCGGCAGGTACGGTGCGCAACAGCATTCCACCTCATAAAAAAAAAGGATGACTTGCCCCATACCGAGAATCCATTCAGCAGTTTCTTTAGGGTTATTCTCTAAGCCTGTGATTGAAATTTCGAACTCGAAGTTCGCTGTACAATGCAGCGAGAGCGCGCACGCTTCGGTAACACGGGAACTGTGTGCGGAGTGCGCGTTTTATCGATCGTACGCATCGAACGCGTTAACGCGAATTTGTATGGAATTAGAGCAGCGCCATCTAGTGACTGCTATGAAATGAGACAGCTTCATCTAGTGATTACTAAATGGTGCTGCTCTAATTCCATACAAATTCGCGTTAACGCGTTCGATGCGTACGAGCGAGTAGAGCTCGATAAAACACGCACTAGGCACACTGCACGCAGATTGTGTACTCAAAACATTGATTACGGATTTAGAGAGTAGAATTTATCGAGCAGACGACCAGGTAGAATAGAGAATTTGCGAGTCATAAAAAAAAGTATTGGATGGATTTTGATGAAACTCGGTATTAATATACTTAAGGTCCCAAATTAGCACAAAGGCTTCTTGTCGTCCCAAAATTCCCTCGGGAACAAACACTACGCACCGTCAACTCAAGACATGTAACAATACTAGGCATGGGCCTCTCCCCAGACCTACTGCATCACGCCAAGAGGTTGGTCTGGGGTTTTTTTACGGGTTTTCTATTTCTTACCTACTGAGGTGTAATAACGGTGACCTCTTTCTCTTAGTCTGCACTTACGACATCCGTGAACTACGTGCCTGCGCAAGTAAAACCTTCGATAAATATGATCGAATTCGAACAGCATAAAAACTGGTACAGGTACCTACTAGTACAAGATGCCAATCCTGTATGTTTGGCTGCAGCGACGCTTCGTCGGCTAATGCGCCCTCCGCTTGCTTGCCCGCTATAAAACAATACTCATCTTCGAATGCTACGACAGGATTGTGTGGATACGACTGGGAATTCATTTCAAAAGCTTGCCGATAGTTACGATGTCTTAAGATATTGGGTATTGTACTACATTGTTATTGTACTAATAGTGCCAATCAGAAGCCCATCAATGGATTTGTCTTCAATTGCATGGGCGTTTGAAATAACGAACGAGGATTTAAATATCACATAAAAATTCTTAGTTTCCTTTACACCACTTAGACGACGGGATTGAAAAACTGATGCTGGTTAGCTGTTAAATTGATACATGATATGTTAAAAACTGTATTTAATATAACCTTGCTTTGTCTGGAATGGAAATAAACTTAAACGAATAAATTAATATTGATTCATCTTGTATAATGTTTCACTTTTTAAGTTTTACAGTTCTATAAATTTAACACATCTATTAAACCCATGTTTTATTGTCATGTTTAGATGGCATACAATTCAAAGAAATGTTTTTATAGGTATTTACCTATAAAAACATTTCTTTATCTAATAATCTAGTAAGTCCTGTAATCTAGTAAGTAAGTCTAGTAATCTAGTAAGTATCTCGAAAATAGATTAGGAATAGCCACCTTATCCTACCTTATGATAAATACATTAAATATAAATTTTATAAGGCCATTAAAATTAGGGCGGTGGGGCCGCGAGCAAATTGTTGTGAGCGTCGGCGCGGGCGCACAAAGAGGCCGCCTAATCAATTGCCTCTACGGCGGGCCGGCGCGAGCGCAGCCTTCTTGGCAAACATGTGTAACTTGGAAATCTGTTATTTACTGTACATAGTTTTTGATGTTTACAGTTTAGTGCAATAAAAACAGGTTGCTAGGCAACTACTTGAATTTTGTGAACAACACATTATAGTTCAGTTCTGATCAACATCAAAATCTTTTTACTACTCTAAAGTGTGATTTTCAAACATTTGTACGCTGAAGTGAAATACTGCATATATTTTGAACTCTTGTTGCTCCAGCCTGTCACATTAGTACAAAGTCTATTCATTTAACCTTGAATGCGGCAAAAACTGATACCACATAGTCAAATGTTAGTTTCAGACAAGTGTTTAATCTTGCTTTGATGCTATGTCTGGCGCCAGCCTTAGATTGTATTTTAAAACAGCAGAATGTGCTTTGTCATTTCCTTAAGGATATATTTTTTACGATTTCTCAGTCGATTTTAAATAATGTTTACTATGTACATTATACATGTATGACATATGCATTATTTGAATTCTTGTATACTCAAATGATCATTCATTCAAATGATCCTTCATCATTTTTAAATGACCTTGTATGATCAAATAAATACAAAATTCGTCTCAGTACCGCTTTGGTTGTACCACGAGTTTTTTTTAATTAAATACTTTAAGAAATACTATTTGCAATAGACTTTTGAAATTTTTAATTTCATACTTATACTCATTATCACCGGCTGCCCCATGGATGGAGCACACCGCGGGTTCTTCATTTATTTTATTAGCAGGACTCCCCGAGGCATCGTAACTCACTCCCCTAATGCATTAATTTATTTCAGCCATATCTTTAATTACGTGGACTTAAGGAATAACGAGCCTCAATCGCCAGACTACCCGCGAACAGTCTATTTGCATTGATCGTAGCGTAATCAATTTCAATTGTGTGTTTATGCGACCTGTCGAATGAGGTTTTTTACGCTAAATAATTTTTGGTATTCTAATATGATATGACTTTTTAAAAGCGTGCATGATTTCAATTAGTAGTTTAAAAATATTTGACCTCGGGATAATGGGAACTCGCTCAAGAAGTCAGTCTTCTTAGTTTTTATCATAGATATAACCAAAATACAAAATCTACGACAGAGGAATATCTGGCAAAAGTTGATCGTACTCATTTAAAGAGATTTGTTTATATAATATAATAGGTAAAAACCTTATTCAGTTTAAAACTATGTAGATATTTTTTTGAGATAATATAAAGTGTTATAGGGTTAGTGAACTAAACGATAAAAAATATAGAACATTATTAATTAGACTCACGCTTAATTACTAAGTAGATGGCAAATAATGATTTAGATCGACTCAAATATAAGTATTATTAAACTTTCCTCGATAGAGTGTGTCACTGTCGATTGTAATTACTCAACAACATGCAAATGTCGTATTCCTACTAATATGAAAATTGCAAATGTAACTGTGTATCACGCCTAAGCCGTTGAGCCAATTTTTGCTTTGCAAAATTTGCTTTAGTGATAGCTCAAGTCCCGAATAACTACATTTATTTCGAATATTAATGAGTGCCCTTGGAAACTCATGATATAGATGAACCCGCTATGTAACTGTATTCCACGCAGGCGATATCACGATCAACTAGTTAACAATAATAGTCACTATTTAGCAATAATAGTGAGTATTTAGCAATAATAGTCACTATTTAACAATAACAGTTACTCATCATCGCAGCTCATATACGTCCTCTCCGAAGGGCTAGTGCCTACCTTAAATTAGGATGTTTAGGCCTTAGTCAACCACGCTGGCTCAGTGCGGATTGGTCGACTTCACATACACCTTCGAATTACCTCGCAAATGTATGCAGGTCCTCACGATGTTTTCCTTGTCCATAAGAGCGTCGGATAAATGTACATATTATGACATTCGAAAACACGAAAAACACATTGGCACGTGGCAGAATCGAATCGTGGTCCTCCCTATTAGAAGGCCAGTGCCGAGTCCACAGCGCCACCGACTCAAACAGTTACTATAGACGGTTACTCAACAATAATAGTCACTATTTAACACTAAATAGTCACCATTTAAAAATAATAGTCATTTTTTTTCCTCACGCATGTCAAAATTATTATCATAGAATACATAGGTGAAACAAAAATTTAAAAAAGAACAATATGGAACGCATGCTTCGATACTCGCTCGTCGACATAAGCAGATGCCACACGTCCGACATTCTACCGGTAATTAGCCGCTCACCCAGGCTAGCCGTAAACAAGCCTGGCTTTGTCCTCCGCGTTAACGCACCCCGGCTAAGTGCTGCCGATGCTTGTTAACTTTTTAGGTTAACAAGGGGACTGCTGCGGTGTTTACAACTGCTGTTGGTACAAGTAGCGCCTCGCCTTTTGCGTTTGGTCCAAGTGTGAGGCTGGCGGCGATATAATCATTGTTTCGCTTCTAACATATACTTTTTGTCATTTTTAAAACATAACGACTGTTGGGGATAGCTAGTTGGTGAGCAGAAAAACGGGATTTACGGCAGAATCAAGGATAATTAAATAAGGACACAAAGGAATAGTTCCAAGGTAAACTGACAAGTATAATCAAAATTGGTTCTATCAAAAATACATTGAATATAATATAAAAACATAAACAATAAAAAATAGGTTGCATTCGGCTGTCATATGTCAAACAAGACAAAATACGGAGTAACTCGAAATCGAACCCTGGGCCTCTCGATCAACACCCAGTGGTCCAACCACTAAGCGTCGGAGGCAGTTAATTAATAAGTTCTACGAAAATGATAATGAATGAAAATACATTGACGAAGTAATACAATCTAAAATAAGAAAATACTTGCCATTAGAATACATAAATTTAATTTCCTGAAATGAACAAAAAGGACTAATATGAAGTTAAATACCCCATAATTGATCAGATCTTATTTATCGTAATACGTAGTGTGAAAAGTAACTTTATATTAATACGAGTATTAATGATATTCGTAGTAAGCAGGTGAATCAAATACTAATAACATTCCCGCAAAAGCCTGTCACTTAGTGATGTTCCTTGCAATATAATTAGATAGGATTTGTTAACATAATTATATTTTATATTGAACCAAATAGACATTAATAAAGAAGCTTCTCCGTTTTAAATATTTATTGTGCATTTTTAAATAAAAATTCATCTATAAAACATTTATATGATTTTAGAAGGATTCCATAAAACTGGTGGCTCTTTCTTGGGAATGTGAAGTGTTGTCTAATAAGCTGTCATTGACTTGCCGTGTTATAAAAACGGCCACAGACTCCGATGAAGGCTATAAAAGTGATTAATATTACTTTAAGTGCCAATCTATCGGACTCATTAAGAGTCGTTAGGCTCAGGGAGGGATTTCAGCTCTCTCTGTGTGTTCTACCGTCTCTTTAACGGTGAGTGCTCCGAGGAACTATTTGACCTGGTATCGACGTCACCCTTTTTCTATCGTACCACTCGACACCGCAGTGGGGTTCCTCCTTATCGCCTGGAAGCGATATCGTCCAGTACGGTTCGCTTTCAGCACACATTTTTACCATGAACGTGGCGGCTCTGGAACGAACCGAGTCCCTATTCAAGAGTAACCTCAAGAGAGCATTATACTCAAGATAAGCAGCGACCTAGCTGTGTCCTTGATATTAGCGAAGTCCATGGGCGACGGATACCGCTTACCATCAGGTGGGCCGTCTGCTACTTTCAGCAATGAAAAAAAAAAGTGATCTTATATACGTAATGGAACTAAACTAATAAATGCCAATGTTTCGTAACAATATCACTCGTTGGTAATGTTCTTAAGATTTAACCATCTCCGTGGTCTAGTGGTTAAGACCACCGGGTGTTAATTGGGAGCTTTAGCGTTCGATTCCCCGTGGGGGCAGAAAATTTTTCTGCTTGCTTTGTTTAGTGGTCTGCTGAGCTAGCTTGGCTAGCTTCCACCATCTTACCTAAGTTTATCGGCAAAAATGTTTATTGTTGTGTCCGACAGTCAGATGTAAGATAGCCAGTTCCTCAGCTGTTGAGGAGTCCAGGTAAAGCTCGCTTCCATCTTGGGCGTTATCGTCACTTACCATCAGGTGAGATTAAGACCAAGTGTTTTCTTGTTGTGTGTAAAAATATTACAATTTTCTCAGGTATTTTTGCAACATGTGACAGGGAAGCTCTTGGTAAACTGAACAAAGCAAAGAAGAACTTCTGCTCCATGGGTAACCGAACACCGGAAATCCGGATTAATACTCAGTAGTCTAACCCACTAGACCACGGAGGCGGCAAAGACTATACAGATATTCATTTGGATTTTTAGGTTGCTTGTTTCTTTGGGCTATATTATGTAAAGATTGGACCGACAATTCTTCGTAGGATGTAACAACATTATTTTATTAATAATTTTTCTGAATTGAATAAACATTCAGTCGGCAATGTTTTTAGGGCTACATAAGATTCTTTATTTTCCTATGTTCAGCTATTGCAATCAAAAAGAAAACAAATAATGATTATGAAAAACGTTGGTTATCTGATCTGAAGAAGCCGGTCAGAGTCGCCACTGAGCTATGACAAACTCCTTTTGATTAATGCGAACACCAACAATACGGCTCCTCAGCAAGAGCTAAAGGAGTCGTTAACACCTGTAAACCAGTCAGACCCCCAAAACTGCAAAAGACATCCATTAACAAAAGCCACACGCTAACTATATCCGTAATCCCAGGTACACTGGCATTGTTTACCTCCGAAATGCTTCCCCATTAGATTGCGTGCGTTTCATAGCATTTTAACACTGTGTCACCAAGGCGGCTCGACTGAAATTCGGAGGCCCTACCCAAGCACCATTATCACGTGTACGGTAACACGCATAATAGGCCCGTCGGCATCTGTGCAAACAGACGAACGGGAAGTTAATTTAGTGTAGATGGACAAACATAATAGTAATTGAGGGCGCTGAAGGGTTTCCGTTTACGTTTTAGCACCACAGTACTTAATAGAAATTACAGTGACGTTAAGGTTGCAACTTATTTCTAATTTGCAGGATTTTCATAGTTTCAATATATCATTCAAATAATAAACATATAACCAACTAATTTGAAGTATATTGTACACTATTGACAAGATAACAATCTCAATGCTAAGTCATTACAATGGAAAACATCTAAGGACGAAAACAACTTATTATATTTAGATTGTTTACGGTTAATCGCGGAATTTTGTGCATATTTTGTACTTGACATTGCCGTGTGGAACAATTCTGAATGACTGGTAAGTATGACAGGAGTTCGAAGGGTTAAGAAAAGGGAATGGTAGTTCCATAGAATAGATGAATAAGATAGATTTAAAAAAAAACTTGCCTTAATGAGGCACATACTTTTACAAGATAGGATAGGAATCGCATGACTTGCTACCACCGTCTCATCTAAGTTTGTCGCCATAATAACAATGTTTATAGCATTGTTGTGTTCCGACAATTAAGGATGAGATAGCCAGTTCCTCAGTTGTCCTTCGGCCTTACTGTCACTTCCCATCAGGTGAGATGAAGACCAAAAGCTTTCCTGTCGTAACTAAAAAAAATATACAAACACTCTTATGGCCTACTTACTAATACTACTATCTTAGTTATGACACGCCCACTACTGGTTGAGCCGTTTTTCAGAACACTGGTCCAGTGCACGTTAATGGAGAACGCCAGACCCTTGTCAATTGATAGGAATGGAGCACTGCAAGAGAATGTTATTCGAATAATCCCTTACTCTATGCTATTCGAAATCCGTTCCCAGGGTCAGCGATATTCGGTCACGGCAGCCAATCATAAGGCGCATAGTGCTCCCAATGACCTTGCGTCGATCGTCCCGCACTGATTACATAGGAGTGAGTGAGTGAGAGTGAGGGGAATATTCAAGCAAACCTTTACGCGTAAGATGAATTACTTAAATAAAAAATTAATAAAGGCGAATAAGAAAAATCTAAAAAGACCATCCCCTAGAATATTGTTCACTTTATTTATTGAAATCGAAAGTATGTGATTTAACGTAATATTTACGAAGCGATTATAGGTTTATAGTTTTAAAATCGAGGCATGTTTGGGTCACATTTCAACCAAGTTATAATTAATTTATCAAAAAATTAAAAAGATCATCCTCTACAGAATGCGTTGAATAATAACATATCTTTTTAAAGATTTTTTTATTCAATATTTATGAAGAGAACCAGTTTTTTCTGCAGTGATTTTTTATGTTTGACGTTACTATGAGCCTTAACAGAGACTAGCCATCTGCGCAAGAGATATTATAGTGCAGAAGTGACTGCGCAGACGCAAGTGCACTCGATGTTCCTTATTGCATAGTCCGATTAGACGGTTAGCCGACACGACCGAGGCGGGATCAGGCGCAGGACCCACTGTTTAACGTGCCTTCCGAAACACGGATAAGCTCGAGATGTTTCTTATTTTGGTCACCCGTCATAGGACTGACCACAGCCAACGTTGCTTAAACTAAGCAATCGTTTGCTGAGCGCACGCACCAATGCGCCACCAAGCTCCTCAAAAGCCACATAATCTATATGTACTGAGTTGTATAAAAAAAACTCCAAAAAAGCTTATAAAACAATAACAAACTGTAAAACGGTATGGAATGATTAATCTGAATATAATCAAAGCCAAGATAGCGTTTTAGATATTACAAGCAATAGAAGACTGAAAAATAAAAGAAAATCCTTAATACTCCCAGTGAACCTTCCAGGAAACACTATACATAAAAACCAATTTCGCGTGATCGCTGATACGGCGACTCAGCTTACATTTGCCGTTAGACATTTATCGGAGGGTGCGTCTATATTCAATACCTCATCAATCTCCAATTAGTGGGTATCGGGACCGCGCGTCCCCCTCCAGCTCGTTCCAGTATCGGTAATAATTAATTGACCATTGTGTAATGGTGTGCACTCTCCCGCTATCTTCATAAAGACGCGTGCTCGAATCCATGTCCCCTACCTTTGGAATGGATGAGATTTTAAATCTGAGTAACTAGTTATTAGATGAAAAAGTACTTAATGTATTTGGTATTGTAGAAACGGAACAGATTCATGATAATTCATCACTAAATTGAATTGTTTTTGGTATGTTTCAATATATATTTTTTTTACTATGATCACTGATTAAATACTACCAGAGGAAGACTCAGTACGGAATCATCTGCACCTCTATCTTACTTAATCCTGCCGCCAACTGGTTCTTGCATTTCTTTGTTTGGAGGGCAAGAAAGCCTAAATTACTGAGTACTGTGACTTGACATCTTATATCACAATTTTACACGATCAACGTGCGTCTTTGTAGGGGTTGTATATTTCCGGACGCGTTGGTAGTGATGTCGCAGTGTATGGGATTTGAGGAAATTGAAAGCTACCTTAAACCAACAAGCTAATGCAACACTCCACACTATTCCACCAATAACGCAAAACACACACACACACACACACACACACACACTCCTACTCACCTCTCGCACTCACTCATACCTCCACTACACAACACCTACACTACACCACATACTCACACTATCCACACATACTCTCGCATAATATAGGCGAAATCAAATCAAAGCATCATTTACGTTGTCAAATTTTCCTTTTAATTTTCTTTGTTGTCAAAAATTGTAATTAATTAATATTTAAGATCCTCTTGTTGTACTTCAGAATTATAATATTGTGAACTTTATTCGGAAGGAACTGGCTCCTGAAATACAGTTAATACTACAATAAAGATTTATTATTATTATTATAACAGTGTGGAAATTACCATACGCCACATAAGGGCAGGGAAAACACCGGGATGTTTTAGTGGGTAGGCCTGGCACTCTGCCGGGAGCTCCACACACGCTCGCCGTCTAGCCAACGGCGGGTACGGTGCGGTTACGCATTTCCCCCCGCAAAAAAAATGGGGGTTGTAGATTTGCAAGTCTTATAGAAACCACATGTACCATCCGGTTACCATCAGGTGGGCAAACTGCTTTTTTGCCAACTTTGTTGTATAAAAAAGCAAAGAAGGGATAATTGACGTATTGACAATCAATTGTGAGACCTATGGGTCTAGACAAAAGCCACACGCTTATTTTTCCGCCGTCGTTCCGCAGAAAAAAATTATGAATATGATATTAGCTACGGTAAAATTGCGTGACGTCGTCACAAGCTAATGTCATGTCGATGCATTTTTTTTCTGCGGAAGGATTGCGGAATTAAAACAAGCGTGTGGCGTCTTTAGCATCTGCATTAAAACCGCTCTGAGAGCGAGATGGCGCTATAAGCGGCAAGAGTGGTGTCTCTGTTTCAATATTGTTTTAACCTTGCTATAAGCGATCATGGTAGAGGCCCAAGTCTACTTGTTAATGTAGCTGCTGCGTGTATATAGATTTTTGTCACCCTAATAGAATTTTTTTTTTACAAAAAATAGAACCGACTTCAAAAACACTGAAAACTTAAAAATAATCTATCTATATTAAAGTCGGTGCCAAACGATAATCTCCTAGAAAGTGTTAAAATTTGTCACCGACTTCAATATAGAAGAAGATTATTTTTAAGTTTTCAGTGTTTTTGAAGTCGGTTCTATTTTTTGTAAAAAAAATTATTTTTAACTTTTTAGTGAATTAAATCTTTTTAGTGATCCGATCCTGACTTTGGTGACCATGGGACCACCCTTGCAGTATACTCTACCAAATACAAAAAGAATTTTGGAAATCGGTTTAAAAATGACGGAGTTATGAGGTAACAAACATAAAACAAAAATACAACCGAATTGATAACCTCCTCCTTTTTTGAAGTCGGTAAAAAAATAAGAGTGTATGCGTGCGATGTTAATTGTGTTGTCACTTTTGCCGTTTTAATGAGAGTAGCTCGTAATATTTACACCGTTTCGAGTTTATAGTCGGGTAAACTTTTCATTATTCGAGAACAACTAGTAATATCCTAACTTAAATTCGTTACAAAAGCCAGCCTCACTTAAGATGCGACACGTCAAAGCGAGTCAAGGAGACCATAATACTGGCTATCGCTTTGATACCAATGCGAAGTATCTTATTTATTCACGTTTAGGAACTCATAATGCAACTCTGTATCTAAAGAGCTGCAATGTTTATTTGAGTATGGTTCTGACTGACCCCAATTGTTTACGTTGCGACAAATACTGAAACTATTTTCTCTCTCACTACTCTATTTTTTTCTAGATACAAAGTATCCACATAATAGAGTAGTAAAAATAGAATACAAGAGATAATTAAGATTTTTTTTTAAACTTAATAAGGTTATTTTTCGAACTTGCTGCTGTCACATTCATGTTATGTTTGAATTAGGTACGGGATTCGATTCGTTATGGATAATCATATATTTTTATTGGTTTCCTTATTTGTACCGAACTACTAAATTCACATAGCAAACTATCACTATTTTACTTAAGTTACATTGCTTTAAACATGTATTGCGTTCTGACAAATTAATTGAGATAGCATTTTCTTCTTGCTTGAGTTAACAAAGTTTAGTTCACTTTCACATCCAAACATCTCCGGTCACATCACTCATCATCAGGTGAGATACTCTTGTCTTATCATTGTTCATCATCAGGTGATGCGAAAAGGGCTTAAAACTTCCATCTTAACTAAGCACAGCGTACGGCACAAGCTAGCAAACTAAGCGCTGAGTTGTCGATTTTTCGAGGCACGGAGCAAAACGTAAAGTACGCGACAGGTCGACATGGCATACGAGGTATGAGGTTAAGGCGCATAGTGCTCCCAATGACCTTGCGTCGATCGTCCCGCACTGATTACATAGGAGTGAGTGAGTGAGAGTGAGGGGAATATTCAAGCAAACCTTTACGCGTAAGATGAATTATTTCAATAAAAAATTAATAAAGGCGAATAAGAAAAATCTAAAAAGACCATCCCCTAGAATATTGTTCACTTTATTTATTGAAATCTAAAGTGATTTAACCTAATATTTACGAAGCGATTAGGTTTATAGTTTTAAAATCGAGGCATGTTTGGGTCACATTTTAACCAAGTTTTAATTAATTTATCAAAAAATTAAAAAGACCATCCTCTAAAGAATGCGCTGAATAATAACATATCTTTTTTAAAGATTTTTTTATTCAATATTTATGAAGAGAACCGGTTTTTTCGGCAGTGATTTTTTATGATTGACGTTACTATGCGCCTTAAGGGTAGATCAGAGACTCGACGCACATCCCCACAGCACTCGTGCCATCTTAGTATCAGAGTGCCTAGTGCGAGTTTTATCGAGCTCTACTCGATCGTACGCATCGAACGCGTTAACGCGAATCTGTATGGAATTAGAGCAGCAATTAGATTTTGTATTCAAAATCTAATTTGGATTGCCATGTCGACCTGCCGCACATTGTACATAAGAAACAAATCGACAATATCTACGAAAGAAAGTGTGTATCATGTTATATTAATAACTATTAAAAAATTATATTTAATACGACAGGACAACACTACAATTATGTCAAAATACCAATCAGCAAAATATTGGCAGCAGATTTTACCCAGGTAAAATACTACAAAGATTTTCAAAAATGTAGCTTTCAATTTTTACACAAATTATCACATAAAAATAAAATGACCGTAAAATCGACTTAACAAACAATAATATTAGTGCAAATGAATGTTTGCCCAATAACGTTTCCTATTTACTTAAGTAGTTAGCGAGCGGAGCACATTATTTTGAAATGCTTCAATCGTTTCCGTGACGTCACCAACCTTGTTTACTCGGCTAGAGGGCTCATCGTAGAGCCCGTGCGTACCTACTACAGACTTTCTATCCATCGGTCGATTTGGTTTCTGGCGATTGGTATTTGACATTAGCTCTATACAAAATACGTCACAATTCTATCTCTACTAAGCAAACACAGAGATGGATTTGAGACCGACGGTATGTCGAGGAGCTTGTCGGTGCTTTGGAGTGTGCTCGATGTTCGATCACTTTGCCTGCCGCAATCAGAATGTGTAAGTGTCCCGTCAAGCTTCTGTTAGTTGCTTTCATCATGAACCACCTACTACTAACTTACTACTTCTAACGATATTTTTCTATTATCTACCCATTAATTGATAGGTCAATGATGAATTGGACTATGGTGCGACTAAAGAAATAGATAGTGCACATGTTTTTTACGTACTTGTGCATGATGTACTCGTAGCTATCCCGCGCAGATTGCTGTGTCTGTTGAGATTGGCCTTGACCGAAAACCGATATAGGTTGACCATATGTATGTTATTATGAGTCTTATATCTATTGTATTCTTATATCTATTATCTAATGTATCTGAATATATTTCCCTATCAATTGAAGGTTATACCATATTGATTAAATACCATTATAACTCTAGGTGCTATATTACATTTTGCGACCTCGTCCAAAATAAAGTTTGTTTTTCGAATTGGTTCACTTACCGTTCAATGTTATTGTGATCTAATTTAAGGTATAGTTCTAAGTGATGTGCTAATTGTGAGTTTATAAGGAAGGTCAGCTCGGTTAGGCACGAAATAATCTCCAACTGATTACAGATTTGACAAATTTGATGCTTGGAAAAACAAGTTTTTTTTACATAATGAATTATTTTTTAATGATGTACATGTATAATAAACTGAGCAGTAAATATATTTTAAAATCTAAAATGTTCTCTCCGCAGCCGCAGCCTCATACTTACAAACTTCCATTTTCACGTGGCGATATTCTGAAAAGAAAAAGGATCTGAACCTGAATATTCATACTGTTTAAGATCAAATGAGATCATCAATTTGATGGTTCTCGAATTATTTTGTCCATAATTTAAAATCTTATAATTTTTTTCCTTAATCATCTTGTATCCGAATGATAACTAGGATGGATCGCCAAATGTGTTGCTAAGCGCAGAACTCGAGAACGGGTGAACTAATTCCGCAATTTTTTTTTGTTTTTTTTATTAAGGCACAAGGAAGAAATATCATAAAAATTGCGTGGAGAATTGTAAAAACACTTTTGCCTTCCCTTACAAATCATAGAGTAAATAACTTTTGATAGAACGAAGTCTGTCCGGGCAGCTAGTCTTACACTAATATTATAAAGAGGAAAGATTTGATTGTTTGTTTGTTTGTATTGAATAGGCTCCGGAACTACTGGACCGATTCGAAAAATTCTTTCACGTTGAGAATCCTACGTTATCCCTGATGAACATAGGCTATAAAACTATTTTTTCTACGGGAAAATATAAAATTCCCACGGGAAAACAAAAATAACGCGAGCGAAGCTGCGAGCGGAAAGCTAGTATAAAAAAAATTAAAATCCTAATACATAATTAAAATACTTATATATAATCTCAAAGAAAAGCTTGTACAATTTGTTACTCTAGCTCAGCGGTCAGCAACAGGCGGACCGCGGTCCGGAGACGGACCGCGGTCCGCCTGTTGCTGACCGCCTCGAACCTCGGACCGCCAAATATTGTAAAATATACCTACATAATTCGTATAAAATAGTACTTAATCATGATCAGTTTATTTTCTGGACCTCGATAATTTTTGTAACACTGTGCAGACCCTACTTCAAACTACTTGCCGACCCCTGTCTAGCTAGAGAGTACATGTTACTCTAAATTTCTGACTTGTTGATACAATTATGTGAACGGGCCGATGCCAGTACATTCCGCGCGGTCAGCAGTTTACGCCAGCGAGCGCGTTTTGTTATTGTAATATAGTTTCGCAATCAGTTCACCTTCATCAATTGTAGCGTGCACTCATTATCAATCAAAGCAATAAACAGTGTTCTAAACTATCCTCTCTATCATTCTATCAGTACGATACCCGTACATATACATTGGTCCTTCGAGTTTTAGACCTTTCGCGCGTGTTGGTCAATCAACGGGATCATCCGTGTGCAAGGAGAATCAGGGACAATCAGGATACGTCCAGTAAGCAGAGGTGACCGAGCAAGCAGCCAGCGTATCATCTATCAAGTAAGATCATTCCAATTTCTTTATCATAATGGAAGCCTTATTATTGAATCAAGAGCAGACAGTCGGTGCTATGGAGCAGCTTCTTTCGTCGTTCAAGAAGACGGGAAGTGATCGCCGCACTACAGACTATATCAAGAGGAAGTTGAACACTCTGGAAGAACATTGGCGAGAATTCGAATCAAATCATTCTCGTCTCTGTGAGTATAAGGACGAAAATAGCATTTACTATCGTGACAATCACTTTCAACAAGCTCTGGATTTTTACATAAATGCCAAAGCTTATATCCAGCAAAGCCTGCAGAAGTCAATCATTCCGAGTAGTGTAACGGGTAAGACAATCCCTCTACCAAACCCTAGCATGCCCGGGACATCGTCACAGGCGTCAGCCCTAGAAAAGAGATCTCAAGCAACGGACAGTAAGACTGCAGAGCTACTAAAAAAGCAAGCAAGTAATTATAGGGCCTTCAGTCGCACAGTAGATGACATCGATCTTGAAGCAATAACCGAGAAGTGGGAGTTCGAAGATCTCTTACATCAGCTCAACTCCAGATGGTCAGTAATAGATTCTATTCATTGGGAGATAGATAGTGAGCTTAACGGTTCAAATGAGGAGTACGATAGGTCATTTACTGAAAACGAAAAAACTTACAAAATTTTGAAAAAAGCTATCAGCGGGAAACTTTGGTCAATGTCTCACAGAGAAAAATCTACGCCACAAATGGAAATTCCATTATTCCATGACAATTACTATCAGTGGGTATCCTTTAAAGATCTGTTTACCGAGGCTATTCATAATAACCCTTCACTTAACAATGCTCAGAAAATGCAGTTTTTGAAGAGCAAGGTGCGGGGAGAAGCTGAAAAATTGATTCAGCATCTTTCAATAAACTCTAACAATTATCATGTTTGTTGGGAGTTATTAAACAATAGATATCATAATAAAAGACTCATATTTACATCATACGTGAATATTCTCTTAAACTTGCCTATTATGCAACATGCCAATGTCAATCAAATAAAGCGTATTCATGACACCATCAATGAGTGCCTTAATTCAGTAAAAAATCTTGGGGTCGATGTGAGTTCCTGGGATCCATTAATAGTTCAAATCATGTCGCTGAAACTCGATTCTGATACTTACAACGACTACTTACAATCATTAAAACAACCACGTGACATCCCTACACTGAAAGAATTTCTTAGTTTCTTAGAACTGAAGTTCACTACCATGGAATCATCAGTCACGCGAAGAAAGCAAGAAAATGTAGTCAAATCTCATATAACAACACCTATAGGTGACCATCATAGGCCTATAAAACAAAATTTTAAATCATTCGCTACAAATAAAATTTTGTTAAAACCGATCAATAAGAATAATCAGTTGACTACTAATACTCATAAATTCAACATTTTATGCCCAGTTTGTAACGAGCCACATGGAATCTTTCAATGTCAGCAATTCTTAAGTATGTCAGCCGACTCCAAGCGCAAAACAATTTCGAAATTTAATTTGTGTAAAAACTGCTTATTCGATCACCAAGGCAAAGTTTGTTTTTCAATCAAAACATGTCGTGAGTGCAATGACTCACACAACACAATATTGCACGAATTATTTTGCAAAACATCTCAAGATACAAAGAATATTCATCCCGTAGCCATAACATCCCAAGGGAACTCCTACGTTACACAAGTTGGGGATTCCCCGGAAATTTTAATCACAACAGCTATGTTACGTGTACAATCAAAGGACGGTACTTACCATAAGATGCGTGCCTTAGTAGATCAATGCTCACAGATGACGTTAATTACTGAAAATGCTGCACAAATTTTACAGTTGCCTAGAAAAAATTGCAAAGGTATAGTGTCTGGCGTAGGAGAGAAAGAGAGCACTTGCAAAGGTGTAATAACATTAAATTGTTCATCATTTTACAATTTTAATTTTACATTTTCGGTCGAAGCTTATATCATGAATAAGATTGTAAAAAACCTCCCGAGTTGTACTATTAAAAGACAGAACTGGCAGCACCTGGAAGGGCTTGAATTAGCTGACAAAGACTTTTTTATCAGTCGCCCTATTGACATCGTGCTAGGATCAGACATTCTTCCACAACTGATATTAGATGGAGTCCGTAAGGGATCGAGTCCCTCCATGCCGGTGGCTCAACAAACCGAACTTGGTTGGATAATATGCGGAACAACGATGACGTCACCAGTGCAAACACGACAATGTAATGTCATTGTGGGTAACATGGTGGATTTTGCTAGATTTTGGGAGACGGAAGATATCACAGAAGATGAATCACTTTCATCAGAAGATAAACAATGCGTAACTTATTTCGACAACACGACCGTGCGTAAGCAAGATGGGCGGTACGAAGTTCGCATTCCTCTCAAACCCAACTCTCGAGATCAGCTTGGTAACTCAAAATCAATAGCAATCGCGCAATTTCATCAAATAGAACGTCGCTTTATAAAAAATAAAAATATTGAAAAGAATTACAAATTGTTTATTAACGAGTACCGCATTCTCGGTCATATGAAACCGGCTAAAATTACCGAGACATTAGACAATTACTTACCGCATCATTGTGTTATAAAAGTAGACTCTGAAACTCCTGCATTAAGAGTTGTTTTTAATGCATCTTCTAAAACTTCTACTGGTACAAGCCTGAACGACATCATGGCAAGGGGTCCAAATTTGCAAAAGGACCTTCAATCTCTAATATTAAAGTGGCGCCAATATCAGATTGGTTTGACCGCCGATATTGAGAAAGTGTTCAGACAGATTTGGGTAAATGAACAAGATCAAAACCTTCAAAAAATTATATGGAGAGACTCACCTCGTGAAGCACTGCAAGAGTATCAGTTAACCACGGTCACGTATGGCACTAAGGCCGCACCGTTCCTGGCCATGGCAACTCTTCAGCGTTTAGCTAAGGATGAAAAAATTCACTATCAAGCAAGTGAAGCTATCAAAGCCCTCAAGGAGTCCTTCTATATGGATGACTTACTCCACGGGGCACACTCTGTTGAAGAAGCAATTTTGTTACAAAAGCAACTTACCGAGATACTGCGGTCCGGCGGTTTCAATCTTCGGAAGTGGGCCTCCAACTCTACGGAACTCTTGCAACAAATAAACTGTAATAATGCTGAAAAGAAGGATTATACATTTAAGCAAACAGAGTCCACAAAGACCTTAGGGCTTCGCTGGAATTGCAAACAAGATGTATTTTCATTTGAACTTGCAATAAAACCTAATATATCAAAGCCCACTAAGAGAACCATGCTTTCAGATATTTCTAAACTATTTGACCCTTTAGGCTGGCTGTCGCCTATTACAACAAATTTGAAAATTCTTTTCCAATCAGTCTGGATTACCAATATAGAGTGGGATGACAGCTTACCTGAAAATATAAAGATCTTATGGGGTAAAAGCATTCAGGATATGGATAATATCAAGCATTATCGTATACCAAGAGGTTAGGCATCAAAGAAAATCATAAAATAGAGTTCCATGGTTTTTGTGACGCATCATTGAAGGCATATGCTTGCGTCATATATTGCAAAATCACTAACAGCAATCACAAAATCACCCTAGTAGCAGGAAAAACCAGGCTAGTTCCTCTGAAAAAGAAAATATCATTACCTAAATTGGAACTCATGGGCGCACATTTATTATCTAAATTATTCTTAAAAGTTATTAATAGTTTTAATACTTACCATATACAAATACATTGTTGGACTGACTCAATGGTGGTGTTGGGGTGGTTAAATGGTGAACCCTACCGCTGGAAACCGTTCGTTGAGAGTAGAGTAATGAAAATCAGAGATGTCATTCCACCAGAATCATGGAGATATGTTAGGTCCGGGGAAAACCCTGCAGACTGTGCTAGCCGAGGTATGACAGCAACACAGCTTGAGAGTCATTCTCTTTGGTGGCATGGACCTAACTGGCTGCAACATTATAGCACTAATTATCAAGACAAACGGCCTGCATATGTCACTGATCAAGAAATGAAAAAATCAAACCAGGTCAATATCATAACAAAGCAAGAGCTGTATAACGTTGTAGCTACGCTCATTAGCAAATTTAGCAATTTTTCATTTATAATACGCGTGATTGCCTGGCTACGAAAATTTGGTACAAGAAAACACGCAAGCAAATTCAACTATTTGACAATTACAGAATTAAAAGAAGCGACAAATATCGTTATCATGCGTCATCAAAAAACGGAATTTCAAGATGAGATCAATGACTTGCGAGAAGAAAAAAGCATTCCAACGAAAAGCAAAATCATGGATAGAGTCACGGAACTGCACCCAGGAGCAAACGGCGTCGTCCGCGTCGTCAACCTTAAAACAAAAAACGGCTACATAAAACGCCCTATCATCAAACTATCCATATTACCTGTTCATGCAGAAGATCAACAAGATACGTCATCAAAACAAAACACAAAAATCAAGAGACATATTTCACTGAACTTCGTCGCCTTAGCACTTTTATTTTTCATGACATTAATTTGTAACGCATCTTGTTCATATGATTTATCTGAAATAAAAAACAATCACATATATTTTGACAAAGTTTCAGACATGAGATTAATCAAAGACGAATGGAAGATACTTGCATATTATGACATGAGCCCTTATCAACAAGGAATGATTACATTAAATAAATATATATCATATTTAGACGATCAATGTGTCAAATTAAACAAAGATATCCGATGCGACATTCTCCTGTTACAGCTACGGCATGGATACAATGAACTCGACCGCAACAATCGCATGCTATTGAGTCAGCACACCAGCACGCGCTCACGGCGCCGGCGCCGGCGCGGGCTCATTGATGGTGTCGGTTACATCGCTAACAGCCTGTTCGGCGCACTATGTGGAGGTGCCTAAGAGAGCTTGGCCATAAATACATTTTGTAAAAATCGGCGCAGGTACTTGTATTATACCTCAAACTATAGCTAAGAAGTTGATCTACTATATTATGTATAAATTATGTATGTAACTAGTACTTTTTTATAGTAAAGAGCATCTAAATACGATGATTGAAAAATTATCACGAAAACATCATAATTTGTATTTTTTTCAGGATGATTTTCTAGTAAGCTAGCAATGAAAATTATACAAGTATTATACCATTTTAGAAAGCTTATAATATATACTTTTTTTGGTATACACAAATATGCTATATATTTATAAATATATTTACTAGAAATATTTATCTCATGACATATCATTTTTGCGTATCTGAAACTTTCAATTAGAGTTTTGACAGTTGCCGAAATTTGCCGAAGGTCTGTAAATGATGTTATTTGATAGGAAATTTAATATTTTTATACAGGAAGAAAAAAAAAGTTGCAACTTCATTGCACAACATAATGCTATCTATCATAACATGAAATAGTAATAATTTCTTAAAAATACGTGGGCGAATCTATTTGTTTTATTAGTTGATATAGGTTACACTTGTGATATATTATTAATTGCGGTTTATGTTTTGATAATGTATCGAGTATTTCTCACCATTTTTAGTTCGCCTACAAAATAAATTATCAATAAAACACATAGGAAACCGAGTAACCACATAATGATAAATAGTTTTTATTCCCATACTTTGCACACGTTTCAAATCAGTTATTTAATATAAAATAGAGCATCTGCATACTGAATAATTACATACTGTTTTTCGTTCGTTATTGTCGTTATTAAAAGTGTATCTAACCACCTACTCTCTCGCAATGAGTGAATTCCAATGTACCAGACGCGACCTATGTCTTGTTTTGATTGAAAGTGACGGGAATTATGTTGTTGCTTTAACAAGTTATATACGGAATAATTTTATCAACTTTTCTGAGGCAAATATCGCTAAAATTGTCGCGAGTGTACAAAAAAATCTTATTACGAACTTTCGTCAACGCTACACTAAATCTGGCAGAAATAAAGAAATTTTTTTAAATCAGAATAGCCTGTGGTTGAATGCCACATTCACAGTAAATCTGGAAGATCCTACTTGTGAATCTGAACCTTCGACATCGACGGGGAAGCGAGGACGCCCTTCTAAAACCTACGAAGACAGTTCCGATAGAACACAAAGACGAAAAAACAAGGAGTTGCTTGAAACATGTGGCCTTGATTTTATACTGAATTCATATCTTCAAGGATTGAGATCTCAAGGGGAAACGGAAGAAGCATTCATTGTCGAAATTTTACGAGTATTACCCATAGATAAAAAAAGTGAAATACGTCAAAATCTTTTAAATGAACCGGCACATTTAACAGCGTACTCTAAAGATGAAGCTCTCAGTATTTATATAGAGTTGGACCTTAACATGGCACAGTATGAAAACATGAGAAATTGCTTAATTGCGAAGAACTGCGTATTATTTCCGTCATATAAATCAATTCAGGAAGCTAAAGGAATATGCTACCCACCAAGATCAAGCATAGAAATTAATAATATTACAGCAAAAATAAAACTGCAAGATCTGCTGGATCACACTATTGCAAGAATTTTGAAAATCAATGGTGTATACAAAGCTGGCAAAAAACATTTAATGCTGTATTCGAAATGGGGCTGTGATGGCTCAAGCGGACAAAGTGAATACAAGCAAGTCTTAACTGAAGAGGATGAGTTAATTTCTGACACAAATTTATTTATATCTTCATTAGTACCTCTGAAACTTGTTGATATTAATACAAATGAAACTTTGTGGGAAAACCCTGTTCCATCATCAGTAAGATTTTGTAGGCCCATTTTAATAGAATTTTCAAAAGAGACACCAGAGAAAACTACAAGTGTAGTTAATGAAATTATAGCTCAAAGAAACGCTCTCACAACAAGCTTAATCAATAAAAATGGTGAAAGTATTGCAATCAAACACACATTATTTTTGACAATGGTTGACGGGAAAGTGGCTCAAGTTTTGTCAGAAACTTCATCAGGTGCTGTATGTACTATTTGTGGTGCAAGACCTACAGAGATGAACAATTTAGAAAAAGTACAAAATAAACCTGTTGACGAAAATTCTTATCAATATGGGCTTTCGACTTTACATTGCTGGATTAGATTTATGGAACTAATTTTACATATATCTTATAATGTAGGCTTTGAAAAATGGTCTGCTACAACGACAGAAAATAAAGATTTGAAAAAACAAAAGAAGACATATGTACAAAGAAGGTTCAGAGAAGAACTTGGTTTAAATATAGATAAACCTAAGCAAGGTTCTGGTAACAGTAATGACGGTAATACAGCTAGACGATTTTTTCAAAATTATCAGTGCACTGCAGAAATTACCGGTGTGGATGAGGAATTGATAAAACGATTTTATGTTTTACTTCAAGTTATGTCTAGCGGAAAAGTAATTAATGCTACGAAATTTGGACAGTATGCTTTCGATACAGCACAACGATATGTTAGTAAATATATGTGGTAATTTATGCCATCATCTGTCCATAAAGTCCTAATTCATGGGGAAAGTGTAATTCGGCATTATTCAGTGTTACCTCTTGGACAGCTCTCCGAAGATGCCCAGGAATCAAGGAACAAAGACTATAAACGATTCAGACTTCATCATGCTAGAAAATGCTCTAGAGTAGCTACAAATGAAGACGTTTTACATACACTTTTGTACACTTCAGACCCTTACATAACAAGTTTAAGAAAACCTTCCAATATAAAGTCTATGGAACTTATAGATGAAGCTGTAGAGCTAGTAGAATAATATAATTCTATGTTATTTTCTTTTTCTTATTATATTTAATTAATAAGAGTAATTTTATGTGTTTATTTTGTATTAATTATAACATTTAGGTCACATTGTTTAAAATTAGTCGTAAATTTATGATAATTTATCAATATTTCATGTTTTGTATTTTTTTACAATTATTAAATATATTTTTATATGCATAGACTGTATATTATTTTAAAGTACGTTTATCTCAGATTACCTAAAAAAAAATCAGCTGTATATCTATAAAAACATGGAAGTTATAGATTTATGACCCGAAACCGACTCGATCTCCACATAGTGCGGCGTCTTAGATCAGCGATTTGCAGAACAATATGAAAAGGATATACAACTAATAAAAGACAATCAAAAACATATGGCATCATTATGGAAGAATCAGACGTCTATCATCGAATCTGAATACGATATTCTCAAAAGAACAAAAAATTTGATTGACAAGCAACACAAGGCTATAAATCAACATCTAATGAGCTTAGATAAGGCGACTAATGATATGAAACAAAATATTCAAGAAAGCTTTGATATGAATACATTTACACTTACCGCACTTATGGCTAACAATATGTTACAAAATTTAAAAAATATTCAAGATTTACTGTCAGATACTATTATTGATATATATCACGGACGATTTAACCCGTACCTTTTGTCACCGGAACAACTGAAGAATGAAATAAGCACCATAGCCAGTCAGCTACCCAAAGACCTAGCTCTCCCCGTAGATAATATACAGAATGATATCAAAAACATTTATCAATTTTTAACAATAAAAACAAGAACATCAGATCAGTATTGCCTCTTTGAGATTAGGGTACCCCTGGTAGACCAAGATTATTTCGAAATTTACAAGCTTATTCCTATTCCACAAATATCTGGAAATAATAAGATTAGCATTATACCTAAAACTGACCACATTGGTATCAACCTAAGAAAGGATCTGTGACGATCAAGTTTCAGTTCAACAGCTGATGCGCTCGGGCATTATACACCTCGGTCAAGGCTGTATAATTAAAACAAGGAATCTCACTATTTATTCGCACAAAGAAATGAATAGCGACATGAAAATTAACGCTCTATCGGAAATTTATACAAGATTTACACCACCTATTAATCATTTAATAAATATTACTTTGCCGAAAACAATGGAGAACACGAATTTTTCTGGTGTATCAGAAACCGAAAAGAAACTAAGAGAAATTCACGATAAAATCAGTATCCTGAAAGCAAATCAAGAACAAGTGGATAGCATATCATATCATGATGTCCACCATTACACAGCAATTTACATAACTTTGGTGATTGTGGTAATACTCAGTGGTGCCGTCGTATGGCGCTGGCGAGGACACGTTCTTCACGTGGCGACCCCCAGGGCGGAGGCCCCGGGCGGCACGCCCGCCCCCTCCACCAGTGCAAGTGATCAGTTATATCAGTGTGTAGTGAAAAGTGCTCAGTCAAGTGTGCGTAAATCAGATAACAGTCGTAATATGAAACAAGACAAAGGGACCTCACCTTTCGTTCGTAAAAGCGTTTTTAAAGTGTGTGAACAATCAGTTTAATAATTAGATAAACATTACTTAAATAACAATCAGTTTAGATATTAAGAGCAAATTGAATCACCTTGTCTCATCTTCATTCATACGTCATCATCATTTATCATTTAATCAATATGTTTTTCCTTTTTGTCTCCCCCGGGAAGATGTACGGGCCGATGCCAGTACATTCCGCGCGGTCAGCAGTTTACGCCAGCGAGCGCGTTTTGTTATTGTAATATAGTTTCGCAATCAGTTCACCTTCATCAATTGTAGCGTGCACTCATTATCAATCAAAGCAATAAACAGTGTTCTAAACTATCCTCTCTATCATTCTATCAGTACGATACGATACGATTTTCATACTTATCCTAATACTATAACTACTTACGTTTCTTCTCATCGCAGTTGTATTCATACAAGTCACAGTTGTCGTTGAACATCCTGGTGATGCCGAGGGAGTCTTGGCCGCATATCGGGACGAAATCGTGCTGGCACTGGTCGGCCATCTTGCAGAAATTAATCACCTACACATGAGTTTAAGGGGTCAGTTGGTACATACATCTCACAAAATTTAATTAAAATGTTTAATATTTTTAAACAGTTGTTTTGTGTTTGTTGTTTGTTTGAACTGTTTATATTATGTGTAAACATGTTTAATCGTATCTAGTGAATACTGTACTGCTGAATCGATGAATATTTAATATTTTATGATTCTGATTCTGTAAATGTCAAGCAGATTATATTTTCCGATGATTCGGTCTAGTGATTCAGGTCTGGAGTTGAAGCAGATGAGGATGAGTAGGCATATTTTAAAATCACTGTTGTATTTCGACAATTAGCAATAACAGATAATAGTCAGTTTCTCTAAGACTGAGGAATTTGCATCAGATCTCATATACCATAAATCAATAGGAACCGTATTGAAGAAAAAAATATATGTGAAGTTATACGGACCGGTTCTAGTGGAAAGAAGTAATCTTCAGCTTCTATTTCAACATGGCCAGCAACCAGCGAACTTAATCTTAAAATAAGAAGATCTGAAAAGGTGAATTAACATATAGGTACAGGTATTTTAACAAGTTAAAAGTAAATTTATCCTATGTCCAACAGTGGGTGTCTCTTGGCTAAAATGAAAAGTAAATATGGCAGTGAAATTACTGGGTACCGTGACTTTACATCTGATGACTCAAGTTAGCAATGTAGTGTAGTTCTTTTGGGGGTTGCAGTTTTGTTGCGAATCTCATAAGAGCCACATGAATAATAGGTGACTGTTACCACTTACCTACCATTGCTTGTTTGCCAACTAAGTTGTATAAAAAAATTTATTTATCTTCTTACAAAAGGTAATCTTTTCGAGATATATCTATAGTGGATATACATGCATACCTAGATAAATTGTTCAATAGTATTCTTGTAGGGTTAATTATTCAATACTTTTATATTGCATAATTCTAGCAGAGATGTCCTAAGATTTCAGTGGCCAGCACAAAATGACTATTATCATACTATATTGAAATCTCTAGAACTCGGTAATTTGAAAGACTCACTTGTAAATATTTTTCTAATTATCATGGCAGCTCGGTTGGCGTCCAACGTCTTGCTGTCTTATGTGGCTTCTGCGAATTTCCACTGTTTACATGAACAGGACGAAACTATGCCTGTGGAACAGGATATTGAAGCAAAACATGTGGGTGGACAGTGAACGCTGTGTAAACTAAGTATGTCAGGGATCGCAAACATTGATACGTAAATAAATATTTACATAAATGAAAATGTATCGCAAAATGTTTGTAAGTGAGCATTGCGAAAAAGGCTAGATGTTTTCACAGAAGATCAAAGCGGTTAACCTTTTTTATGTTCTTAAAATTATTTAAATCGAGTCCCCCAACTTGCATGTTTGATCGTACAAAAAATGCAAGTTTCTAATGATCGATAAAAACTAAGGCACCAAAAACAGCAAATCAGTTGCAATCATATCATCATCATCATCACAGCTCATATACGTCCCCACCGAGGGGTTCGAGCCTACCCTATGTTAGGGTGATTAGGCCTTAGTCAACCACGCTGGCCCAGTGCGGATTGGTCGACTTCACATACATCATTGAATTTCTTCGCAGATGTATGTATGCAGGTTGCCTCACGATGTTTTCCTTCACCGTAGGAGCGTCAGTCAAATGTACATATGAAATTCGAAACGAAAAACACATTGGTACATGGCGGGTCTCAAACCCCGACCCCCCGATTAGAAGGCAAGTGCCGAGTCCACAGCGCCACCGACGCTCATATATCATATTCCAATCATATATCATATTTTTATTTTAATAATGTGTTGTTAACACGATTATTGAATTAATTTATGAATTTCTGCGTTGTAAGCTGAAGTGACTACACAGCTATCAAAATATGTTTATTGAACTACATTGAATTAGGTTACGGATGCGGAATGAACGCTATAGTAAACGTTTAATAAGTGGCTACTATAATAAGCGTTTGAGTTTTAGATATAAATTACTATTACATAGAAGTGAGTCGAAAATTTATTTGAAGGATCTGATATAAAGCATCATCCAAATCCAATTGAGTAACTTAGATACAAAAATGTGTATAAGCTGTTGCAGTTATTACATTAGAACGATTAAATGACATTATTATAATTGATAATCTCATAAAATATTGACAACAACTGGTTCCATTATATTATAATACACGTCACTATACTTCCTTTATGCTTTTGTCTGTAATGTGGATCAAATTGCTGTTACGTGAGTAATGACTTCAAGTTTATCAACATCAACAATAACAACCACAAAAAAATGTATATTTGTAATTTTTTTTTGCTTTCAGACTCGATTGTACTATTGTATATGTTAGCTTTTTGTCATGTCCCTAGTCACATAACAACACCACCCGTAAGTATAATTTATATTAACTTAGAAAGCAATTTTTTGCGCGTTCTCTAGCTTTTATTCTTTTCCTATTATACTCTCTTAAGCTTTTATCTATCTTAAAATATATCTTAAAATCTTATCCTTAAAGATCATTACGTACCTATTTTATTGATCGTCCAAGTCTTTCTTTAAACTGACATGTTTTAGCAATCAGAGACCTCAATTAGTGTAGTAGTCCTCAGTCATGAAAAAATCTCTTCCTCTCCTTAAATTTAAAGCACCATTGTTATTTCTTATTGCATTAATTCTTATATAGAAACATTAAAAATATTCCTGAATAAGCTTAAGTGTAGAGACGCACACAACATGTTGAGGCATATTTTCTCCTATACTACCTATATTGTTACTCGTTCTAATTCTTAGGTGTTGTATTTAGTGGAGGACAAAATATTCCTGTTTTCATTGTAAGTCGTATTTAACATGACAAATATCATTATCATTACCCTGTCCTTATTCCATAGTTATGTAGAATCGACGAAAAACATTTTCTTCGTCTATTTATCACTATCATGCGCAATAAACATATGGCCAAGGCGCATAGTAGGGTCAATCATAAAAAAAACACTGCAGAAAAAACCGGTTCTCTTCATAAATATTGAATAAAAAATCTTTAAAAAAGATATGTTATTATTCAACGTATTCTTTAGAGGATGGTATTTTAAATTTTTTGATAAATTAATTAAAACTTGGTTAATGTGACCCAAACATGCCTCGATTTAAAAACTTTATACCAAATCGCGTCGTAAATATTAGGTTAAATCATATACTTTCGATTTCAATAAATAAAGTGAACAATATTCTAGCGGATGATCTTTTTAGATTTTTCTTATTCGCTTTTATGAATTTTTATTGAAATAATTCATCTTACTCGTAAAGGTTTGCTTAAATATTCCCCTCACTCTCACTCACTCACTCCTATGTAATCAGTGCGCGACGATCGACGCAAGGTCATTGGGAGCACTATGCGCCTTAAGCCGAGGTTTCTCAGGAAATCTCCTCGTGCACCCGACTGCTTTATTGAAAGACAATATAATTGATAATTTTTTTTTATTGCAATTAAGTTGGCAAACAATCAAACTGCCCACCTGATAATAAGTGGTAACAGTCACCTATAATACATGTAGTTCCTGTGAGATTCGCAGCAAAACTGCAACCCCCCAAGAACCACAGTGTACGTTGCTAACTTGTGACTTATGATGTAAAGTCACGGTACCCAGTAATTTTAATGTCGTAACTTACCCTTCAAACCGGAACACAGCAATGCAAGCTTTGCTGATTTGCGGCAGAAATAGGTAAGACGGATTGCATAGCTTTTAATCTTAGAATAATAACTTTAATGTCGCTTACGCGCTGTGATCGAGCTAACACGTTACGTGAGGAAAATTGTCAGAAACTTAGAAATTAAGTAAAGTAAGTGTTGCAATTAGGTCCTAAATGTTAAATTAGCAAGACATTTATTTATTTATGTACACAAAAAAAAACATTACAAAGCAACGAAACTTAAATAATGAGGTACATAGGTTCTGCTTATTTCCGAAGAAATTTCTACCAGCAGACCTGCGGAGGAAAAAAATATATATGTTACGTGTTTACGGGCGTTTTGCGTAGATTTAATGTCAAAACACATGATACAATTATATACTACATAGAATATAGATACGTAATTATATACTACATAGATACATTATTATATACTACATAAACTAATAATATACTATTTATATTATTCAAATATTGATACGTGAATATAAATAGTGCTCTTTAACATGATTTGGATTCACGGATATTATGCGGGATAGAATTCCACATCCTTGCTGCGTGAACAGTAAAAGAATTGAAGTAGAACTGAAGTTGAGTAGGAAGGGATATCAAGGAGAGTTTTAACTTGGGATCTACAAAGAGACAGGTGGGTGGATGAAGGCGAACCGCTCACGCAACTAAGAAGGACAGGATGGTTTTTTAAGAATATTAATAAAAACCGGCCAAGCGCGAATCGGCCTCGGCCATGAAGGGTTCTGTAGGATTTAGGTAGGAGGTAGTATGACGTATGAAAAAAAACTACTTACTAGATCTCGTTCAAACCAATTTTCGGTGGAAGTTTGCATGGTAGTACATCATATATTTTTTTTAGTTTTATCATTCTCTTATTTTATTATTAGAAGTTACGGGGGGGGGGCACACATTTTTCCACTTTGGACGTGTCTCTCGCGCAAACTACCTCAATATGATTTTGAAGACCTATCCATAGATACCCCACACGTATGGGTTTGATGAAAAGTTAGTGTGTAGTTCTTATAGTTTCGGAGAAAAGTGGCTGTGACATACGGACGGACAGACAGACAGACCGACAGACATGACGAATCTATAAGGGTTCCGTTTTTTGCCATTTGGCTACGGAACCCTAAAAAGGAACAAAGGATATGAGTATTCCTACGAAGTCGGATTGAGAGCCACTTGAGATTTTTGCGAAATTGTGAAACAGGGCCAAACTTTTTGAGTCCATAAATGAAACGAATGAGCAGATTTTGTATGCGCTCAAATTTATTCAATAGCTCCTCTTTGGCATCCAAAAACAGACACATCAGAATAATCTAGGAGTGGGTGCAAGAGACTTTGAGCTAACACTATCCTGGTCTTAAATATCATGTTTCTATGCTTAACATGTTATGCAATTTTATTCTGGAAGGGGTGATATTTTTTAGCTTATAATGTTGCAATAGTGTTAAATACATCTTTAAAGTTATATCAATATCTTTAATTTGTTTAAGCATAAGTAAACTATTCTAACATACCCTGTTTTTCATAATAAATTGTTATATTTATGACGTCAAATAAAATAAATAAATTGTTAAATAATTTACAGAGCAAGGTGGACCAGTTCTGTCAAATGGCAGACACTTGTGTGCACGACACTATACCCATCTGCGGCAGGATGGGCGATGAAAAGAGGACTTTCTTGGACCTTTGTGACCTTTTGGAGTACGCGTGTGACACCAATATGAGTACGTATTTCAATACAAATTTTCACGTAATCTCCAGGCTGTTCTCGGGAGCACTCTGCCGGGCCAGCCCCACACACGCCCGCCGTCCAGCCAACGGCGGGTACGGTGCGATTACGCATTTCCACCCGAAAAAAAAAAAAAAAAAGGCTGTTCTCGGGAGTCATTATGGATCGTCTCGCGCGCAGGCTTGACGACTTCCAGCCGGAAGCCAGATCGGAACAAAGATTTGGCAAAGGCTTAAAGCACCTAGATCGGGTGCGCATTTTCTTACATAACTTTTCAATTCCTATCATTGGAGGTCCGAAAATATTTCTCATACCATTTAAAACCATAATGATCGATAATGAAAAACATAATCATTGAAATTCATATTATCATTAATCATACACTTAGTTTCTACTAATATTTGTTTTCATATATGTTTCTATACTAATGATCGAAACTCATAATCATTCGAATAAATAACTATAATATTCATATAACAATACAGAATATTTTGGCGATGTAGAAACTGTAGGCGGGTCAAAAATAGGTAGCGAGGAGCGAAGGGACGAGCGTAGGTTTGAACATGAACCAAGCGCGCGAGCCGAGCGAGCGAAGCGAGCGTGCCGCGGCAGCGGCCGGCGAAGCGCCAGAAACAACTTTATGTGTATTCTCGACTTTATGCATACTTATTGCTCATGGAAACGCTCTTAGTAACAACATTATTAATTAAAGCAATTTGATCATTGAATGTTATGAAGAAAAAAGATCTGAAAAAAATATATGTATTTAAAATGGTTCTTGGTAGTAACAGTATTAATAAAAAAATTATGATCACTAACTGTTATGAGCTCCGTTGGTAGTAATAAAAATGTATGAATAAAAAATGTATGAAAAATAAAATTATGAAGAGTGATTATTACGAACACAAATCGGTAGTAAGACAAAGAATAGGATTTAGAATATTATGTGAGCCAATATGGACCCACCTAGATCACATTCATACCCTGCGGTAGGTTATACAGAAGACCGAGAATTATAATCTGCCACTATGCTTGGCGTTTGTAGACTATGAAAAATATTTTACAAATATAAAACATCACACTTCTATATTGAAGTCGGTGCCAAACGATGATCTCAAGAGTCTTAAAATTTGGCACCGACTTCAATAGGCTAGATGACTAAAACAATTTTTTTGCTTTAATAGAAGCTCATTCATATAATAAACAGAAAGAAAAATCGGTTTTCGAATAACTATAAAAACAACCAAGATATAAGGTATTAAAGATTTTTCTCCATCTCTTTCTAGCGAAACGGCAATTTACAAGGAGTTTATATGGCTGTACTCAACAATGATGTCACGGTTGATGTCGGATCTCTCTGTCTAATCGCCTTCAAATTAACATCTTAAAATGCTTGTATCTACTGTATTTCTAAACCGATTTTAATTCTAATTTCACGGGACTGCATCTTTTTCCACGGTATTTTAATATTTAATGACGAGACGTTAATATGAGAAATCAGTCATTATCCCAATTCAGAACTGTGATGTTGTTTGTACCTATTCTTATATTATTTTTAACTTTTCAGTGTTGTTGAAGTCGGTTTTTATTTTTTGTAAAATATTTTTATTTTGAGTGAATGTAATCATTTTAGCTAGTATTAAATTCACTAAACAGATTTATCAATTTAATTGAGCTGCAAGGTCAGGTCAAGTCAAGTCCAAAAGATAAGGATCCTTCCATCATTAGCTCGGTTCACGACCACCAGACGCAAATACGTGAACAGCTTCGAAACAAATATGAAACACGTTGGACGTACCTATAAAATTTAAGGGTTTCGCTTAATTTTTATGGGATCTCAGACACTGACTTTGGTGACCTTGGGACCATTCCTTTTTTTTTTATTAATTCACCTAATGGTAGGCAAAGGTCTAGCCATACAGCCTTTTCTTATATAAAGAGGTTCTGTAGTGGGAGGAGAGGAGTTTTATCTGTCTTGATTCTTGATTTGTTTCGAATTCAACTTTAATTTTAATTTAGATATTTTCGACTGTGGATGTTAAAAATTGATATATTGCTGGATATAAATCGTTGTTTTTTAAAAGGTCTTGAGTTGAGCGCGGGATGTTTTCTGGTTTATCATATGATTCTATGAGCTTCTCAATAAATGTAAGACGCTGCAATCCAAAAGCTTAACAATCAAAAAATAAATGATCTAATGTTTGATCATAATTGCCACAATAATTGCATGTTGGAGAATTAATAATATTCATTCGATAGAGGTGAGCATTAAATCGAGCATGTCCCAAACGCAGTCTCGTTAACATAGTAAAAAAGTTTCTGTTTGTCATTACATTACTTTGCGTAAACCAGGGTTTGTTTCCAACTTCACTAATAATAGAAGCCAACCATGTGCCTTTTCTTGTTAATGGGACCATTCCAGGAGTATACTCTATCTTATACGAAAATAATTTTGAAAATCGGTCCACAATTGGCGGCGTAATCGCGTAACATACACACAAAAAAACAGCATACTTACGGATCGAATTGATAACCTCCTCCTATTTTAAAGTCGGTTAAAAAGCCGTCGATTCTGTCGAGACCTGGGCCGCGCTTAGATCGCTTTAGAGATGCTAAATAGACTGTGGGTAGATCCAAGTGTTGCATTCATTATACATACACATCGGATTGCGAACCGCCATCCTTTTTTGAAGTCGGTAAAAAGGAGGAATTGCGATAGAAAAAAGATTTTAATGAGGACGCGTATGCAGTTATTGTCAGAGGAAATTGAAGAACAGAGGAAAATGTCAGAGTCTGTTAATTCTCAGTAACGAAAGTCCATAAATGTAAATAAACAATAAAAAAGTAAAGTGTAGATATTGTATAGATAAGCAATGTAAATACTTGGAACAAAAAATTCCCATTAGTTACATTAAATCTAATTTCCCAAATAATATAACTACTAGGACTAAAACTGTCTATCTAGTTACATCAATGTAACTCAGTATGTAACTACTGGGAACAGAGCACATTTTGAAGTGGTTTAAGAGAAAAGAAAGTTTGAGAACCTCTGATTTAGAGATTCAAATGCCTCCATGGTAATGGTTGAGACCATCCGGCATTGATCTCAAGGTCCGATGTTCGATTTCCCATGGCAGCAGAAATGTTTCTGCTTGATTTGATTGGTGGTAGGTAGGTCTTCTGAGCCCGCCTGGCTAATTACCACCGTCCTATCTAAGTTTGTCGCCATAATAACAGTGCTTATAACATTATTGTGTTCCTACAATTAGAGGTGAAATGAAATTTCCAGTTCCGCAGATAGTGAGGAGTCCAGGTGAAGCTCGCTTCCACCTTGGGCTTTATCGTAACTTACCGTCAGATGAAGGCCAAAAGCTTCAACACCCTCTTACCTCATCACGCATTTTCAGAAATTGTGTACCTCTAATAACAGAACCCTTCGTTCTACTAATGGTAATCTCACAGTTGCCCCTCATCACTCTGATATTATTCACTCTTCCTTTTTTGTCCAATCTATTCTTTTATGGAACGCCCTCCCTCTAGAGGTTAGGAACGCCCCAAGCAAGCTTAGCTTCAAAAATAAATTGCAAATTAAGGCATTTTGAAGAACAAAACTGATTCTTTTAGGCATCGACACTCAATGCACTGCGTTTATATCATGTAGGCATTTATTGTATATTAGTTTATTTTAATTATCTTATTTATGTAATAGAATTTTATATTGCATGTATGTTATATAATATTCTTTAACAGTTGTTCCGTTACTCGCTACATCTAAGGTTGACTGGAAGAAAATGCCTCAGGCATTAAGTCCGCCTTTGTACCAAATTTATGTACATAAAGTATAATAAATAAATAAAAGCTTCCATGTTGTGCGTAAAGCAAACTCAATCTGATTCACTAGTTTAAGAAACGGAAATTGCAGATAATATCAGAGATAAATTAATAATTTTCAAGTAATTTTCTAATATACGATTATTCTGCTTGAATATGCATTTGAAATCACATTGGATTACCCAACATTTTTAAATTTCACCACCTAATAATATAAATTCTAAACAAATCCCCCCGTTAGGTACTGAATTTAAAGTCTCAAAAATAATCCACGTAGTTCATAGTCGATTGAGGAAAACAGGAGTGATTTTCATTTTATGTGTTTGTTTTACAGTTTTTACGCACATCGAAGACACAAAGGATTGTCCAATCGATAGAAGAATGAATTGAAAATAAAACCGGTAATAAAATTATTATGATTTTTATTTCATTGCGGTGAAACCGTAAAGGGATTGTGTATCCCTTGAATTTCTATCTGTATATTTATAAAAAGCTTTGTTATGTTACTGACTGACATTGAGCCTCAACTACTAGAGCTCTAGAAGCTTGAAATTTGGTACAGAGGTTCGTTGGCTGATGTAAGTGCCCAATAAGAAAGGATTTTTCAAAATTCCCAGAGAAAGCTGAAGAATCCCCATTTAAAAAAAATAAGGAAACTACATTGTTTAGCTTTATCAAAGCGAAACGTAGTTTGCGGGCACAACGGTTTTTTTAAATATAATAATAATATAATTTTATTTTTAAAAAGTTTAACAATAAGTCGTTTTTCACGATTATTCTACTTCTTTCATGAAATTCTACGATTATTTTTATTAAGAAAGAGTAGTTATAAAAATTCCCTTTTCATTCAAATCATATTCACCCTGTTAAAAGGTCAAATAAGCAAAGGTTGTATACCTGTTCACTAACTCGCATCTCTCGAGTCAGATTAATCAAGACCGCATCTTGAACCCGCGCCTCCAGACGCAACTTTTTGAGCAAAAAGAATCTTTACTTAAATATGTGTTTAAGTATCATTACGGTAATGCTGGCCTGACCTGCGCTCGTTGGAGCGAGATGGAGATATGTGGAATGGACGGGAGCAAGAAGGAGAGATGGCGAAGGTTGACCGGGTAACAGGTTGGTCTAACAGAATGAGTGCAGCGAATGCGGTAACGTACGCGTGCAACTTTCTGCGCTCGTAAGCGAAAATAAACCAACCAAAGTAGAACTTGAAATTAAGTGGAAGAGTTTCATACTTCGGTTGAGGAAGAAATAACGATTAATGTTATTGTTATACACTGGGCTCTAAGAAGATTGAAAGGGTCACTAATAAAACCTTCAAAAAATTTTAAAACTTATTTTTATATCAATACTAATATTATAAAGAGGAAAGATTTGATTGTTTGTTTGTATTGAATAGGCTTCGAAACTACTGAACCAATTTTGATGATAGTGGGTATAGGGATAGTTCGAGACCAGTGGAAGGACATAGGGTAATTTTCCTACAGGAAAAAAATCCCATGGGAAAACAAACATAACGCGAGCGAAGTCGCGAGCGGAAAGCTAGAATGGTATAAAATACAAACGCGAAATAGAAATTAAAAAGTTTGTTACTTCTTATTGTCTGTTATTAATAAACTTAAATTTAGCTTTGAGACAAATTCAAAATTTGAAAGGATTTCGGCTTCTCGTTTCCCAGGTGTATTAAATACTAACGGTGACAGACTTGGAATAGAATTTGTCGTAAATGAATGAACTTCGCCCCGTTAAAATGCGTTGTCATAACATTGCCAGATCGGTCTTTATGTCAAGAATGGACGTCTTCCGGATAAAATCATAACCTTTTTTAAATATGACATAGTATGTACATACAGTAACACGCTAGGCTTTTACGTGTTGACCTTGAGACCGCCCTTATATCGCTCGTAATAGCGGCGGCTTTCGTAATGCAAATGCTTGACGTGTTGCTGACTGTACTAGGTTTTGCTTATTAGGCTAGAAGCCTCAAGCTCTACAATCTCTAGGTCTATTACTGCCAATTATTTTGGATCGTCCCGCACTAATCATTTGAGTGTGACTTGGAGCGAATGAGGTAATCTTATAGAAATACTCGCGCTGAAATATTTAATTAAAAAATAAATTAAACTACTTCAAATATTGTTTATTTCATTCATTGAAAAATCATTAAACTCGAAATTCACCAAGCGGATTTGGTTTTAAACTTTTTAATCGAGGCATGTTTGTAATATAATCAAAAAAATCTTAAAAAAATTATTCTTCAAGTATGTTTTCGTTTATTATTATTATAATATTAGTGATGTTTTGTGATTGTGACCTCATTTAGTTTGGTAATAGTGGTCTATTTAACTGTCTGACTTGTTTGTCACAAGTGTGACTGCTTATCGCAAGGTGTTTTGTCCCCAGATCGTCAAAGAAATTATTAAGATCTTCTAGTAAGAAAATTCTTAGTAGGCAGTTTGCATCTCGTAATATGAAACATAAGATTGGCGATATGTGGTTGTAAAAGCCTATTGTTGAGAACAACTGTGATATTTTCTAATGATTAGAATAGATAAAATTACAATTTGAATAACAACTTTATTAATGGCAACATCATTAATTTTGTTAGCTTCTATTAAAAAACTAGGATCAGTTACAGCCCATAATTAAATTCTCAAATAACAATTCCCGAAAAACGGGTTGTTTTCGAAAAAGCGAGCGGAGCGCCGCGACCGGTCGAGCGTGAGAGGCACAACTTGACCGCACCATAATTAGCGGGTGGCGCATTAAATCACGGGCCCCGGCCGCGCGCCCTTTAGGTCGACCGCGAACGATGCGTTGTTTGTGCTACTCGTGCGAAAAAATACATATGGCAAGCTTTTGTGGCTGAAAGAAACATGTATATAATCTTGTCACCTACAAAAGCCTAACTTGCAAACTTTCGTGTTGCATTATCAATATAAATATATAAACGGGAATTAACACGATTACACGAGGTATTTACATACCTATTTAATTGCCTGACGTTTCGGCTAGGTTGCACTGACAGCTCCAGTCCGCCTGCGACCACGGCTGGTGCAACCTAGCCGAAACATCAGGCAATGAAATGGGTATGTAAATACCTCGTGTTATCGTGTTAATTCCCGTTTATATATGTCTACAAAAGAGGGACTATACCAGCGGTTCTTAACCGATCGTCCGCGGACTACGGTGGTCCGAACAGGTGTAGTATCAACCTTTTTTTTATTCCTACTTGTACTTGCAGATATCTTGAGTATATTCAGGATGTAGGTATGCACATACAAGGTTAATATGTTTCCTTTAAATTAGAATGATTTGCTTTGTTTTGACGTCAATAAGTGCCCGTAAAGGCCTATATTGAATAAAGATTTTTGAATTTGAATTTGTTAGCACCTGAAGTGGTCCGCGAAGCCCCTCAAAAAACGGAATAAAACAAACCCTTATTTTTATACCGTTTGTATATTGTTCCAAACTGTTGGTGTTCCATGGCTAGATATATATTGTGTAAAATGGTCCATCATAAATTATAAAAGGTTAAGAACCGCTGGACTAGACCATCTCCTTGCACGCTGGCCCAATGCAGATTGGCGGGAGGCACAAGAACCTCGCCCATTGACTTGACTCGCCTGTTCAGGGTGCACCTGAACAAGTGAGATTGGTTTCTACTTCCATTGCAGCATTTTCATTGATTCGATTGGGCTGCTCGCCCCTGCGAGCAGTCCTACTAACACCAGGTAGATGCTAACTTAACGCATTCCAACGCCGTCATCAATACAAACAAATAAAAACTGAGGGCGACTCAGTACTAGAGACGTCTGCGCAGATCTGCTAGCTCTAGTTTACCTGTTTCTGTCGACAAGTGATGATTGCATTGCTGTGTTCCAGTTTGCAGTATAAGACAAGCAGTGAAATTACTGGGTACTATTATTGTCACAAATTGCCTACGTAGGTACATTAGGTGACTGAAGTAACTTACAATCAGGTACCATCAGGTGGACAGCCTGCTTGTTTGCTATCTTAGTTGTATAAAAAAACAATGACAAACGAGTTTTTAAGCCAGAAAATCCTACAGTGTATTCAACGTTTCCAATATGTCTATAGCTGTCTATAGTTTTCATTTCCTGTATACGAGGGGTACAGTTCCATGAAATGATATCTGTCTTGAGCGTGCAACCAGCCTAAGCGATTTCGTTGATTAGCCCCATTTGAGGTCAAACTGGGAACAGGTGGAATGCCGGGGGTCAAGGACTCGTGCAGATTCTGTAGCATGTCAAGCGTGTGGGGTCATTAAATAAATAAGAGTTTATTGTCATCAACGGCGCTAGTTAACAGAAACATTCGCCAACAGTGTGATTAAAGCCCAGCAAGTTCACGAAGTCTACCGCTTGTGTTGCTTTTTGCATTGCTTTTATCGTCGGTTCCTTATGTCGTCCGTGCAATGAATTATTTAGAATACACCTGTCACCACTCCCTTTCTTCCCGTGGATGTCGTAACAGTCGACTGCGGGGACACCTCTGCGGAGAGCTGGAAATTCGGAACAAACTACCGTTTGTTTTCCGTGGTACCATTAGATAGTACCATCAATGGTACTACGGAAAATCTTATTTGCCGTGGTACCACTATCAACCAGTCTTACAAGCGTGGTGTAGCAGACAAATTCCTACTAGTCTGAGGAGGAGAGACCCCGGCGTTCTCTTAACCTGGTTAGGCAAAGGGACTTGAGTCCTCCGTGCCTCGACGTACTGTGTTATAATTAAAGCAGAGCAGTTCGCGGGACGGACGCACCGGCCGCAATCGCGCCATCTGCGCACCACGCCCGGCGACCCCGCTTGACACCAGGGCTGCCAAGACTCGAAAATCAACAATCAAAAAAAGGAATCTATGTGAAGCTCGCTCAGTGGGCCTATTTTCTATCTTAGGTTGCTAACTAGAACTGTAATTTTTGAAGGAAACTTTATATTCATTACTAGTTTAATTATTAATGTTATTATATGTGCTACGGCGGCGTTCATAATAGCAGTAATGGATATTAAGTTTCTTTCAAAAATGACAATTCTAGTTAGTAACCGACCTTAGGAACTAGGCCGGTAGATCAAATAAGCTGAATACTTTTCGCAGCAAGTGTTTATAATAATAATAATAATAATAACTCTTTATTAACATACATTTAGTACAAATATTAAGAAGTCCCTGACCACCGAGCTAGACTATTTGTCTGTATTTCAGTAGTCAGTGTCCCCCTCCATAGTTATACAAGAGTAACACATGAGAAGCTATACAAAATAATATCAAAGTAACAAAATAATAATAATGTAATATAATGCTAAAAAAAAAACTATTCTATTTTCGTGTGGTGTGTGTGTGTGTGTGCGTGCGTGTGTTCGTGTGTGTGTGTGTGTATAGGTGAGTATGTGTGAGTGTGTGTGTGTGAGAGCGTGTGCAATTGCAAACGTGTGTATGTGAGAAAAATGATGTGCATCAAATTGTAACGAGATGTGGATAATTAAGTTAGCTGTGAATGTTAATCTCTATTTGTCAAGAGGCTTTCTGTCTGATTATAATCAAGAGTCGATATAAAGCTTTTAATTTTCGACTTTACTTCATAACGTGATAATGAGTATATATTTATTTTATAATTTAATTTATTATAGAGAAATGCAGACAACCACTTCTTTTGATGTCTAGCGGAGGCAGTGCGTACAATAGGAACTACACAAATATTTCTGTTCCTTCGCTTATCCGTCACCTCGACACTCTTGGGTAGGGAATTACAGTGCGTATTTATTATTAAATTAAGTATATATAATTGCCTGACAGTTAAAACACTAGATTCTTCATAAAGACTTCTAGTAGGATACCTAATTATTTTGAATGCCATTGCCTTTAATAAAGCTCTTTGTGCTCTCTCTAGGTGTATCATATAAGACTTACAGGCTCCACCCCATACTTCAATACAATAACCCAAGAGAGACTGCGCTAACGCGTAATAAATAGTTTTTAAAGACTCGAAATCAGTGATATGTCTAAGCCTACAAAAGGCCCATATAAGTTTCCTGATACGTAATTTAGTAGACTCAATATGATTTCGCCAACAAATTTTATCATCGATGATAACACCAAGATACTTTACTTTGTTTGATAAAATGGTAAAACTATTGTCAAGGAAGCTTTTATAATACGACGTGGACATAACCCACATGAGTATCCAGCCAACACTGTGCTAAGTAGTCTACGGACGCTTGTGAGAAGAGTTGACTAAAAATCCTTATGATCAACAGGCGTATTTACTAACTACGGTTGGTATCTAGAACTGTCATTTTTAAAACTTTAGATCCATGACTAGTTTAGTGGTTATATGTGTTATGGGGGCGGGCGTTTAGAACACCAGTAATGGAAATTAAGTTTCCTTTAAAAATAAGAGTTCTAGTTAGCAACCGAAGTAAGAAAATAGACACGCTGGAATACTTTAGAAGACTTAGCAGAAGTCGGAGAGCAAAAATTTGAGATAAAACTCAGTCACACGTGTTCCTTGACGAGCGTCAAGAAAGTTTATCACGTCAGTCACACTAAATACGCGCCACCGTGCTACTATTTACTATATATAATATATAGAGATTATGTCATTGAAATTGTGAGATAATGCGGGACTCGAGTCCAGTCTTGGCAGCCCGTGCTACGCCTGCAGTGGTAGATAGCCGCAGGTGGGCTTAGAAGTCATAACATTAACCAAATTAAGCAGAAAATCTTCTGCCCTATGTTGATTACCGAGTAAATTCCCCATCTAAAAGTCGATTCGTTCATTTTTTTAAAATCTTTATTGCACACAATCTTCCTTGAGGTTTCTTAAATTATTAGATTACGCAATTAAAGGGTTATCTTTTTAAGGGTTTTAAAAATAAGTCGTTTGTCAGGTCCCCACCGAGCTGACTCATACTATTAATTAATTATAGCAGTATGGTGTCAGCACCAGACTGTTGTCAGAGCGACTGTTGTTAGAGCTCGGGCTCAAAAAGCGCGAAATACATAACAAACACATTCGGATATAACCAGTGCGAGTCGGTGTACACGTGATAATTTTCGTGTCACAACTCACAAACGTAGAATTTTGTTACATTGAAATATTAGATTCGCACGAAGATATTCTAATGCTGGCACTAAAATATCTTTTTTCGTGTCAATAATATTCCAGTCATATTATCTCTCACTTAGTCATGAGTCATGAGATTGACGGTTGTAGCCAAAAAATATTATATGCAACATTGGATCCGGCCGTCTGGGCTAAGCTGCCAAAAGGTTTGCGTATTCATTAGCTTTATGGTTCTGATATCTAATGACAGACTTTCCTAAAAGCTAAACACTAACATTGACTAGACCTCTTTCTGTGTTCTGTTCTTCACCCGAACATTAAGCAAATAGTTCTATGAAACGGAAACCATACTCCCAAATTATGGTTCGAGCGAACAGCAATCCACAAACATTCAATTTTGAAATTTCGCACAATCAAATCAGATACCGTTTCCTCCGTCCTTGATGCGTTTTGGATGACTCACCTAATCAGTTAATGAAGCATTCAACCTAAATCTTCAAATCTCGTCATTAATACCTTATAATCATGAACAAAACTATCTTGCTTTGTAATCTTTCAATTTTGCCACAGTAAACAAGATTACCAGACGGATATGATTTTTGGCAACCCTAAATTTTAAAAAAACATCCTAAGTGAGTTTGCCTTACTTGTAACTAACGGCCACATTGAGACTAAGCATTATTAAAAACATCGTCCAGAAAAAGGAAGAAGAAAAGGGTTTGAGGAGTTACTAAAAAATAAATATTGTGGGCAAACTGGGCCCGGGAACGATCTTAACACTTTAGTAGAAACGCTCATAATGTGCATTTTAATAACGAAATTATAGGGTGCGCTCGACCGGTATATAAATAAATTAAAGTGATTGATTTCTCTGTAGATTGGGTGCTTTACTGGTTTCTGGTCTTGTTTGAATACTGTACTTTGAAGCGGCGAAAATTGTGTGCAAGTTTATAAAGTGTGATGTTAATAGATTAAAAGACTTATTTGGTATGCCACAGTATACATAATACATAGTCTGAAATGTGTCAAGCTTATTTTCCGTATAGTTTTCAATTTTTTCGTCTATAGTCTTTTAGTAATTCTAAATATTTTTCAAATTGTGACGTTTTGACTTGATATTTTAAGCATCAGGGATTTGCAATTAATCTGCTTTTCTGGAGTTAAGTACATCATCTAAGGGATCAAAACTTTAATGCTGGGAATTTTGCACAATGCTGTTATATTCCTCGATTTTTCCGTGATATTTTTCTGCATAATGCTAAATAACGGAACACTGTAAATATTAAACTGTATAATCCAATTATTATTATTTACTGTTGAAGTTTTATCATAAGTCTAGCAATCAATATTATTGTTAGTGATTTAAGAAATTTACATAACACGTACATTTTAAGTTGTAGTACAAAGATAAGTTAATTAAATCTAAAATTTCATTTAATAAAATACATTGTTGAATGATGAGAAACCCTAATACGTTGGCATATTCAAATGCTAGTTAATATATACTCAATACGATAAATGTTTATGTAGTTTTATTTCGCAAACATTTATTGACATGTTATATTTTTTATCCCTCGACGCAAAAACGACGGGGTGTTATAAGACGTGTCTCCATCTGTGTGTGTGTGGCATCGTAGCTCCCGAACGGATGACCCGACTTTGATTTTGTTTTGTTTTTATCAGTTAACCCCATGCCTCGAAAACTGTACAATGGCCGTGGATGGGCCGTGGTTACGAAACCACATGACCACAATAGAGGTTTTGGTTTTATTTAACACGAGCGACAAACGCTCGTGTGACTTATGGCTGGCTTACACTTCAAATGCTTAATATTATAACGATAATTATTAATTTTGTCATGCTATCCTCTTTTAATTGGAACTTGTGGGGCTGTTGACATCCCTTGATTTTTGATAACTTGATTATTAATTCTATCTAATTTCTCTTCCTTTAGATTGCATATTTCTTGTCCTATTATAATAACATATATTTTATATCTTTTCCTATTGATGCCATCCGCTCAACTGCTCTCGTACACTCTTTCTTAATATTCGAACAGATGTAGAGTCAGGTTTTTTTCCTTTTATCTTTATAGATACTAAATTTTATACTTTTTGAATTTATTCACGTAAATTTGGCTTAAGACATTTTAATTGTGTAGCCCGACGACGGCGACGCGACGTTTCGAACGCATTTCAACGTTCTTTTCACAGGATGACTAAATTAGTGGCTGTCATAGAATGGAAATCAACATCAGATTTATCATTGGACTACCGTCATCTCACGAGTGTTACCGTCATCGTTATGTGGTGCGTTCCACGCAAACGGAGTTCATGACGGGCGGACGGACGTCTGTAGACGAGCTTGGGATTTTATTATTTTCCTGTTAGGGTCCCAAGCAGTTGAAATACTCCAACCTTTATCTATATTGAAGTTCGGGTGTTTCTGAATTTCAATAACGTAGCATCATTGGAATGATCGGCGTACTTTAGCGAGGTTTTGTGGTTTATCTTAAATAATGGCTGGTTCCATTAAGAGGATCTACATTCTACATACACTCGTAGACGCAAAACAAAATCTGCAGCTTATGAACCTGACATCCAGAGGAAAAAAAAGAGCGGCGGCACCGTGTAATCTAAGTCCGCCACCTCACAGGCGTTATATGTAAAATGATTGTTTTAAATATTTGAATAATATTCAAATTCATGTTGCAGTTTTAAACTTTATCTACTAAATAGGTTCCTTTTCTAGATGTTTTAGTATCGTATGGGAGAAATGTTCTTTTAAACTGTGGCATCTTCCGATACGATCTCGACGGCGTCTTTGGTCCCAAACCACCGAAAATAGTGCACCCTAGAGATAGTGCCGAGTTTCTTGGTAAAGCGGACGCGAGGTCAGCGAATAGGGTGACCATGAGTAATGCGAAACATCAGAATTCCCTTTCACAAGGTTTCCACAAAAAAATACTATAACTATTATTACATCAACCCGTCTCCGTGGTTGAGACCACGAAGTGTTGATCGGGAGGTCCAAGGCTCGATTCCCCATGGGGACAAAAGTTTTTCCGCTTGGTTTGGTTGGTGCGAGGGCTTCTGAGCCCGCCTGCTTAACTACCACAGTCTCACCTCAGTTTGTCACCATTGTAAAAATTTCATGCCATTGTTGTGTTCCGACAATTAAAGGTAAGATAGCCAGTTCCTCAGTCGTTGAGGAGCCTAGGTGAAGCTTGCCTCCATTTTTTCTAAAATATTTTCTGTTATTTGAGTTTTACTACAAAATGTTATCACAGGCCTATAAAGTATCTAAAAATATTAAATGCATATTATTTTCCTGCTGGGAAACTTTTTCACTTTCAGTAGGTATGTTCGAATTTATTATACTTTTCATTTGGAATGCCTTTGTCCTGTACAGACAGAAAACACAGTCACTCTACTAATATGGTACCGATCATAATCGGCCTGTTAATAACGTCGGCAGCTTTGTCCATTGTTTACATTGGGGTGGCACGTGATTTCGGGAGTCACGCCGGCCTCTTTGTAGGGACCTCCCTGGGACGTCATCCTTTCTGGCAACAGGGTGTAGCTTCGGCTTCTTACTTTTATGTCATTACTGTCGACGAAAAAGGAATTTGTTTGCAAAGTTAAAATAAATTAATAAATACAATTTTAGTATTAACTTGATGAAACATCATTAGCACATCTTATCGACTATTGTTTGTATGTACTTATAGATATAAAAAACTCTACTCTCTGTTAACTGGCCCGGTTTTTCTTTTAAGGAGAAAAAGAAAATACTCGTTATAGAAACAGAAGAGAACCATTCTGAAAATATAAATCAATCCTGGCCGGTATACTTCCACTTTTATACGATCACCATAATCATTTCCACCTCAAGACGAAGGTGTTTTGGGTCGTCTGCCACTACGCTAGCATTGGGCTAGCGTGGTGGCAGACGTCTCGAGACGATGAGATACTTTAGTATCATATGAGTCCTATGCTTAATTTCCACTCATTCTGTAGATATAAAAATAAAACCTATATCACTGGCCTATTGCTACACAATAAAATAGAAAAAACTTCTTACTTTGGCGACATCATAATTATTGACTCATAGATCATACATCCTCAACTTAGTCCCGAACACCCTGTGTCGTCACAAGGGTGCGTGCGCGCAAGCCTATCGGCGCACGTGGCTCAATTTAGGTGTGCGTGCGCAGACCGCTAATGACTCTTGGTGACACCACGTGCATAGAGCCACAGAGAAGCAATACTTCAAATATAACTCTACAACACAAACCACACCTTAACCTGTTGCAGTAAAGGTCATTTTCAAACGCATTCCTCACGTTTATTCCGCACCCGCTCTATTCGAAGATTTTGTGCGCTTTGATATAACCGCTGTAGGCTTTCTTTGAATCGTTTCTTTTATCGGCCGATTATTTTTCCCTACCGCAATGTCAGGAAGTAAAACGAGTATAAGATGAATTTTAAACATTTCAAAGGAAATTGTATACTATCAAGCTTTAACGTAGCTACAGAAAACCATCAAACTTCTTTACCAACAATTAGAAGCAACCTGTCAAAAGGAAAACAGTACTACATTCGCTATAATCTAAAGCTAGCTTCCACCGTCTTAGCTAAGTCTGTCGCCATAATAACATTGTTAAGGGGCCACAGTACCTACTACTAGCGCCGCCATTCGTTTTTTATTAACTATGATAAATCAAAGACGTTTCTGCAAAAAATAGATCAGTCAACTACTCAATACAGATATTTCAGATTTTTTGAGCTATTCAGGCATAGATTAAATGTATAGGAATAATCATAATCCGAATTATTGCCAAAAGTGGCCACTTTTTGTAAATTAAAAAATCATTAAAAAATTCATTTAGGACTTTCGGTGAAATAAACATTGCTTTTTTGAATAATTGGAATTTTGTTTCTTTGGAATAAGGAAGGAACTCTTTTTTTAATGCCCGACATATAGGTTATAACCATATAACTAAGACAATCTTGATGCTTCTTTCAACGAATTTTCGAATATTTGGATGATATATTAATTTGAAACATCACGTCATGACGTCATAAGTAGGTACATTTTCTACTTGTGAGCTAGCTCCCAGTCCCAAACATTCGCTTCATCTCACCAGAATTTTATTATTAAAATTTCTATAAAGCAAAAAATACATGGCTATTGATTTTGCTGATTGCTCTATCTGCCAATCTATTCTGACATCAATCGATGTATTGCTCTATCTGCCAATCTATTCTGACATCACTCGATGTATTGCTCTATATGACAATCTATTCCACCTTCATCATTTCAACCAAGAGACGCCCACTGTTGGACATGGATAGGCCTCCCCCAGGGATCTCCAAGCCGATCGGTTTTGCGCCACCCACATCCAGCGGCTTCCGCGGTCGCGCCTTTACAAGATCGACGGTCCACCTTGTGGGGGGCCTATCAACGCTGCGTCTCCCGGTACGCGGCCGCCACTCGAGAACCTTTACGCCCCAACGGCCCTCAGTCCTGCGAGCGATATGTCATGCCCACTGCCACTTAAAGTTTGCAATTCTTTGGATTATGTCGGTAAGTCTAGTTCTACGGGTCTCATCATTTCTGATCCGATCGCGTAGAGAAACCCCGAGCACATGCCTCTCTATTGCTGTTTGAGTAACCTTGAGCCTTAATGAGACCCATTATAAGCGACCACGTCTCAGTTCTGTACGTTATCACAGACAACACGTACCAATTGAAATCTTTCGTCTTCAGACACTGCGGTAGATTGGCCGAGAATATGCTGCGTAGCTTCCCGAACGCTGTCCAGCCGAGTCGGATTCGTCGACTTACCTCTTTCTGAAGGTTGGACTTACCGAACTGGACGATTTGCACCAAGTAAACATATTCATCAACAAATTCCAATCTGCCAATCATCGTGATTAATGCATTCTTGTACGCATAACGAATGGATGGAGGGACAAAATTGTATAGAATCAAGAATTGCGCGCACGACCATGGTCGTAATGGAACGAATACTCATGGTCTGGTAAAAATCTTCAACCAACTTTGACTATCGTCGAACGATGTCATCGATTGTTCGATCATCGGGTATGGTAACGCCTTTAACCAAAATATTAAATAAATCGAAGTGAAAATCCTCAAAATAATTGTGTGATACATGCAAGTAGCATTACGATTGAAGATCACCTAAATAAAACACTTTCACCGACTTGATTAGTATCTTCGGCAAACATATTCCCACATTAACATGTTAAGATGTTAGTCGATTACGGCTGTTATCTGCGTAACGCGGCAGCCGGCCGCGGGCGACGTGTAACTTTAAAAACTACGCAACGAAAAAAACTCCCAAGAAAAAACTACCATGGACGCGGCGATGCGCGATTTGATTATCTCGTCCAAAGAGCCTTGGGGTTCGCGAAAATACATTGTTTTGTGATCGCCTGCAATTACGTTTTCATGTAAATTCGATCACGGTGGAGTGAAATGTATTATTATAATGAATTGTGTTGTTTTTGCACTTATTCAAGTGTTTATATTGATAAACCATCTAATTTTTCAATGGTAAATTCTTTTTTTTTTCACCAATCCGCACTGGTTGACTAAGGCCTAATCACTCTAACATAGGGTTAGGCTCGAGCCCTTCGGTGGGGACGTATCTGAGCTGTGATGATGATGATGATGATGAAATTATTTTTTAACTTTGTTAATTGAAACTTTAAATATTATCTATTTATTATTTTATGTACAAGTTAACAAAATCGTCAAAAAATGTCATACTACTTATAATTCTTTATCAGAAACACAAAATATTTTCCGCAATATTTTTCACGCAGTTAGACGAGATATGATGACTGTTTAAATTGTTTAACTATATAATATGATATGTTCGAATGGATGAAACAAAATACCACTAACAAAGCTCGGCATAAAACGAAAATGTTTACCTAATGAACCGTAACCGTTTTATTTAACTGCTACTTTGCAAAAAGCAAATGGCATCCTTACTAATATTATAAACGCAAAAGTTTGTGTGTATGTTTGTTACTCTTTCACGCAGAAACTACTGAATGGATTTTAATGACATGTTGTAGGTTGACGGATTAACATATAGGCTACTTATTATCCCGGAAAAGCAAGTAGTTCCCGTCGGAAAGTAGATTGTAGAACAACTAGTGCTAACTTAAATATAACCGGTACGTATTGACCCTTAGTTGTATTGCCTCAAGTTGCTCCGGTGAAATTACAATATTAAATTCAGTAAAAAGATAAAAGTAACAATATTTTATAAAAAATAAAAATCGTCTTCAAAACACAAAAATGTAAAAAAATATATAAGAATACACACAACATCATATTTTTATGTTCTAATCGGTATCAAGCGATGATCTCCTAGAAAGTCTTAAAAGACGTAACAACTTACGTAGTTAGTTAAAATTTGACACAATAATTGAACCGCCAAATAAGTAGAATATATTATCCGAATGAATATATCTCGTTGGATACAAACAACGTTGGCGTCTTTAAATCGAGGGTGAATTAGTTTTTGCTATTAGGCAATCGCGCTCTTCCGTAGACCGCATCATCCCTTAACACGTGAGATGGCTGTCACAACTTTTTAAAAGATATGAAATAGGTTTACTATTTCATATCTTTTAAAAAGTTGTCGTTTCGTGATCGGCTTTTCGACATTCACAGGAAGAAAGAGAGTTGCGATACACATGTTCTTTTCTCAGAACAATAGCTAAAGTGTTGTGCTTTAGTTATTCTTACTGAGGTTCATTTGGTTCTAAGTTACGCTAACTTGGATATGTAGATTTTACTTGAATATACAAATATCATGATCAGAAATAATAATAAAGATAGACGATATTATATAATCAACAATATTAATCTCTCCTCTTTAATGTTATATTTCAAATAAAGCCCATGGCAGAATTCAGTCCCTGCGTTTATAGAATTTAATATCCTAAAATTTTACTTTGATTTTTACATGCAAAATAATGAAGTGCGAGGCGAAACTAAGTAACTTTTCTCAACAGGGTGAGACCGACACACTTTTTTTCCTGAAATTAAGCAATGTACTTTTTCTTTATAATTTATATATACATATACCAGAAAACATTAGTATTAAAGAATTAAGAATAGGAGGCTAATGACAATCTTTTTTATTTGATAATAAGTGAACGTTTTATGTGTATATAAATTGTTTTAATTATATTGTTCTAAATGCAAGTGTAACACAAAGTTGCTGCAATTCGTCAAAAAATCAAAGCACATCCAATAATAAAGTGATGCTATCAACTCTACAATACAGATAACTACAAAATTACACGTTCAGTGCGCAAAAACGATCGGGCACCTGTCATTAAATGCTAATTAACGCTATCGTCCACATCTGCGCCGGCGCATGGTCGCCGCAAATCGCGGCTCACTCCATAAAGACGGTATCAATAACTGTCACTGCGCCCAATCATTATACTTTCGTCCCGTTTACCCGACAATAATTACTCGCGCATTACCGCCATCTCTCTCTAACTCATTAATCTCGCAGCACGCTCGGAACAAACAGATAGTTCCGTTTCGTTCACGCAAAACAACGGGCGCGGCTACAGGAAAATCGACGGACAGATTTCTAGTCATCTCTGTCACACGCCGTTGCATTGCGCTGAATAAAGCTGTATTTCAGTCGTTTTTCTTTTTCAATCTGTAATAACTTTTTTCGAGGCAAGTGGGAATGGTTTGAGCGTTTTCGAAATTGTTAACGCATCCCCCGTGATCCAGGACTCGTTAGGACGCCGGCGCATGTTTTTCTGTAAAAAATAAAACAAGTCGTCAGAAAGAGAGCCTTGGCGAAGGCTTTTTATAGTCGCTGTCCCGAAGCGCTCGCGCGCGGAAGTATCGGAGTATCGGAGCTTCGGGATCGTCTAATCTCATTCAAATAAAAGCTCACGAATAAATTGACGCGCCGTCATTAAGTTTAGAATTTAAATTTTTTTTTTATTGTCGTGTCAGTCAACGCGCTGTGAGGTTGTATGTGTTATTATGTCCGGCACGTGCCATTTGACGCTATTTTTATGGCCGAGATACTATAATATTTTCGTGATGTGCCGTGAAAAGGGTTATTTCTCCCATTGACTAATCATTACAACTTTGATGTTCGAATTGTGTGGTCGTGTTTATTCGTGCGATAAATTAATTAATCAAACAAGTGATCGAGTGATGTTGCTTTTTTAAATTTGTATTATTTATTTAGTTTTTTGTTTTGAATTTGCACAGTAAAAATGTTTTTGAGGTGAGTCGATCATAGTTATTTTTCACACTCTAATTATATGATACATGATTTAAATAACTTGAAGCAATTATAATAGTTAATTTCCTTTTCCATTTTCTTTTTTTATAATATTATTGTCTGAAAATTGTTATATCTTTATTTTCTGGGTGCGTTAATTTTTTGTCATTTTAATATTTATAAATATGTTTAAGTAGAACTAAATAATGACTTATGCAAAAATACTTTATAAAATAGGTTGTGATTTCGATAAAAATTCTAAGCAATAATAGTTTGGACAAAATTAAGTATTGTGAAATTCTAAATATATTTATGACCTACAATATATGTATATTGCAAGTACTTATAAAATAATGCAGAAGGCAGGTACCCATAAATTTTATCATACTTATGCTTTTATAAGTGTTCTGTGACTTGTAAACAATTTTAATCAAACGCTAACGTTAACAATTTTCCTTACACGTGGAAAATATTCCTTTTAGTCACTGCTCCTACACAATACTTTCAAAAATAGCTCTTAATTTTCAGTGTTAAAGTCGACATAGTGACGCCGCTGAACGTCGTGACGGTCTACTTAAACACATTGACATTTGTCAACTTACCTTGTACAGAAATATCGGACTCCGTTAACCTTGCGAGTTAGGCACTAACTGTTACGTAGGTGAACTATTTGGTTTTCTGATTTACTGCTTCTGAAATACTTCGGCGGCTACTGCGGCGTCTGAAAAGACAACCTACAAAGAAATCAGAAACCCACCTATAGATTTTGTACGGATAAAATTTTAATACGAATAAAATAATAATCATAGTTGAATTCTGAACTTCACAAAATATTATAAATGCGAAAGTAACTCTGTCTATCTGTCTGTCTGTCTATCTGTCGCGCTTTCACGCCAAAACTACTGAACCGATTTAGATGAAATTTGGTATAGTTTGAGTCCCAGGAAAGGACATAGAATAGCTGTTATCACAGAAATCAAAGCAGCAGCAGTGCTTGCATTGCTGTGTTTCAGTTTGAAGGGTAAGATATGGCAGTGAAATTACTGGGTACCGTGACTTTACATCTTAAGTCACAAGTTGGCAACGTACACTTTGGTTTTTGTGGGGGTTGCAGTTTTGCTGCGAATCTCACAGGAACCACATGTATTATAGGTGACTGTTACCACTTACCATCAGGTGGGCAGTTTGCTTGTTTGCCAACTTAATTGCAATAAAAAAATCGCCCCTTAAGCGGGAGAAAAAGGGGTGGAAGTTTGTATGGGGAATCAATAACCGCTTAACCGATTTAAATGGAATTTAGTATGGAGATAGTTTGAGTTGTGGGGAAGGATACAGAATAGGTTTTATCTCCAAAATCATTTCTTAAGGGTGCAAAGGGGGGGGGGGATTTGTAAAGGGAATCATTAAAAAGGATTCCCACGTGGACGAAGTCGCGGACAAAAGCTAGTATGTTTATAAAATGTTATCATATTTTCAATACAAGCAAATTTTAACTGTAATCTGTTATATATTGGTCATCGACTTTTTTATTGAATTGAATTGGCTTTGGTTTTGTACTAAATACCTATGTGATAGAAATGTTTAAATGACAAGCGAAATTAAAAATCAGCTTTAACATGTTTGAAATTATTACGAGTTAAGTATAAAAATGCATGCAAGTAACTTGTATTGCTATAATTGATGGTGTCAGACGTTATTTTTCGGAAGTCCATTACTAATTGTTAAGGAGTAGGTATATAGCAAAACTTCCGATAAAAAATGTCGGTAGTTGGTACTAACTACGCAGGCCAATGGTGCACCGCCCGCCCTCCCTCAATCGCATGCGACAAAGGAATATCAATAATTAGTACCACACCAACATGCAAATACTTAGATTCGACGCGTTTCGCCACTCCACGTGGCATCATCAGGATGTTGTCGCCTTCGCTGCGCTCGGACGCGCGGGCGCAGGGATGGCGACAACATCCTGCACCATTGGCCTGCGTAGTTAGTACCAACTACTGACATTTTTTATCGGAAGTTTTGCTATATACCTACTCCTTAAAAATTAACTTGTATTGCTACATTGCTAGTCACTGTATACCTACTTTGCGACTACTACCTATTTATTTAAGAAGAGATCATATATGGATTATAATCTAAGTTGATATAATATCAGCATATAATTTATTACCTTCAAACAATAACTGGCATCATAATTTCAGTATTAGTTTATACCATAAAGTGATGTTCGAAAAAATGCTTGCACCAAAAAACCTGTGTTCCTAGTCGTGATAAAAATAACAGCTGTATTTATAAAATAGTATTTTTTTTATATCATCATCATCATAACAGCTCATATACACCCCCACCGAGGGGCTCGAGCCTACCCTAAGTTAGGGTGTTTAGGCCTTAGTCGACCACCCTGGCCCAGTGTGGATTGGTCGAGATTTTTATAGGACAAATTTAATTAAAATATAAATGCATATATTTTTGTCGTTATCTGCCAATAGTTTACCAAACTTTTATTGCAGTTTTTCTATTTTGTTAAAAGTTTTTTTGTGAATAACTTCCAAAATCCACATAAGTATTTGTTTCGCAAAGTCAACAATTATTTTTTTCATACAGCAGATTTTGGAATCGGTACTTCATTCGCATATCAATTAATTAAAACAAGGCTCGATTTAAACTAAATTCACAAAATTTCCAATGATTTTCTGGAAACAATTACTCGTACCAAGCAGACGATCATAATTATAGTATTATTCTTATACCCTCAAACCGCCTCAGCGGTCTAGTGGTTGCCACTATCTGGTATTGATCTAGAAGTCCAGGGTTCGATTCCCCATGGGGACAGAAATTTTTCTGCTTGGTTTAATTGGTGATACTTGCAGCTTGCGAGTCTTACCTAAGTTTGTCGCCATAATAACAAAGTTAATAACATTGTTGTGTTCCGACAATTGGCTAGATGACTAAAAATATTTTTTTGCTTTAATAGAAGCTCATTAATATAATAAACAGAAAGAAAAAATCGGTTTTCGAATAACTATAAAAACAACCAAGATATAAGGTATTAAAGATTTTTCTCCATCTCTTTCTAGCAAAACGGCATTTTACATGGAGTTTATATGGCCGTACTCAACGATGACGTCACGGTTAATGTCGGATCTCTCTGTCTAATCGCTTCAAAATTAACAGCTTAAAATGCTTGCATCTTATGTATTTCTACGCCGATTTTAATTCTAATTTCACATGATTGCATCTTTTTCTACGCTATTTTAATATTTTATGTCGAGATGTGAAAATTAAAATTCAGTCATCATCCCAATTAGAGGTAAGATAGCCAGTTCCTCAGATGTTGAGGAGTCCAGGTGAAGCTCGCTTCCACCTTCGGCCTTATCGTCACTAACCATCAGGTGAGATGAAGGGCCAAGACCTTCCCTGTTGATGGTAAAAAATTGGACTGTCCTAAAATACTTTTCATAAGATATTCGGACGACCTGCATAACTCTCACTAATCGTACGATCAATATAAAGAGGAAAGATTTAATTGTTTGTTTGTATTGAATAGGCTTCGAAACTACTGAACCGATTTTGATGAAAGTTAGTATAGGGATAGTTCGAGACCAGGGGAAGGACATAGGGTAATTTTCCTACGGGAAAAAAATTCCCACGGCAAAACAAAAGTAACGCGGGCGAAGTAGCGAGCGGAAAGCTAGTGTTTAAATATTTTTAAGGAATCAATAAGTCTTTGTCCTTTGTTTGAAATCGGCGAAAACAGAACATTGTTTTGAACGCATTTACCGTTAAAGACTATGCGACTGAAGGCACTCGTGTTTGCGCAGACTCGTGCACTACAATATCTGCGCAGATGAATAGACTGTGTTGAAAATGGCCGCCGTGACCAAATATCGGTTAAGATAGTTAGATAGATCGTTTATTTAGACACAAAAACACACACATAGCACACAATATAAAAATCAACAATCATACATAAAGAGAAATAACAAAATTGAGTAGAATGTACGGTACGTACATGTGTGCTGCAGTGCCTAAAAGGGTCAAGGCTCAGTGGGGATTTTTGCCCTAAAAGGACAAAACACTGATTTTCAGCCATCACCATAAGGAGAGAGACGAGGGCTAGGCATGAAATTGTAATACATCAGAATTACAAAAAATAAGACGACACTATTAGACAGTTAAGACGACATTATTAGATAGTCGAACTGCCAAATCGCAGTTCATATGTAGGTTGTACGCAGTTGGTGCCACTGATAACTGCCAACCAATCTCGCAATCTGATTGCTATATCTGTTTCACTGCAGTCGTGCCAACGGAACTGAACATCAATTTTGAAGTCGGAGTACAGTTGAAAAGCGATCCGTTTGTCTACAACCATTCGCTTATGCTACCTAAGTGGTATAACAAAAGCCTTGCATGGATATCCTTAAAATGTAAAACTTCCAACTGAGCAGAAATAAGTTAAATGCCCTTACTGGAGCCTTTAGGTCACTCTGCAAATTTAACGAATTATGTGCAGGAGACGAATGTTTGAGTCATTAGAAATGAATTTTGAATGAATTCAAACAGCAATACAAATCATGGGACTTTGACCGCCTCCGAGGTCTAGTGTTTAACACCACCGAGTGTTGATAGGGAGGTCCGGGGCTCGATTCCCCAAGGTTGCAGACATTTTTCTGCTCGGTTTGGTTGATGATAGGACCTCCGAGCCCCTCTGGCTAGCTATCACCGTCTTACCTAATTTTGTCGCTATAATAACAATGTAAAGCTGCAAATGTTGTGATAGATTAGATAGCCAGTTCCTCAGTTGTTGAGGAATCCAGGTGAAGCTCGCTTACCATCAGGTGAGATGAAGGCTAAGCTTCTTTATCTACCTAAGTAAAATAAACATTTTTACTGTTCCCAATTTTAACGTTTTTTAAATTACTCTAATTCAGTGTTGTCATGAAAAACAAATTCGCAATTAGCACTCATTAATTTAAAAACCCCCAAAGAATACGTTGTGTATATTACAGTAGTAGAAATTAAAAACGAATATTCAAAAATAATGAATTTGGAAAGCGAAAAGTTAAGAGGAAATCGTACAGGCCGTTTTTCCATACAAACTTAGTCCCCTGTTTCCTTCCTGGATAATGGCACTAGTAGCTCTATTTTTTCCAATTAAATCAATGAATATTACTTGTTACTTATTAGCTTACAAATTCAACTAAATAAGATTATGCTTTGTAAAATAAGTACCTGTCTACCACCTTCGTAACATATAAATATCATTTGATTACGGTGTGCGAATGAATTCTATTTTCTGTGTTTATATACCTTACTTTGCAGCGTTGAACGAATACTTCACCTATTCGGTATTTTGTATTACAAATGTTTGTTGTTTTTTTTTATTTTAACAGGACTTCGATGTGGTGTTTATGATGTCTATGTTTATGTTAATAATAAATAAATAAAAAAACTGCCCACCTGATGGTAAGCGCTAACAGTCACATATAGTACATGTGGTTCCTGTGAGATTCGCAGCAAATCTGCAACCACCACAAGAACCACAGTGTACGATGCCAACTTGTGACATAAGATGTAGTCACGGTACCCAGTAATTTCACTGTCATTCTTATCCCTCAAACCGGAACTCAGCAATGCAAGCACTGCTGCGTTGCGGCCGAAATAGGTAAGACGGAGGTACCTAAGCAGGCGACCCTGGAAAGCTTGAATTCTGAAGGGCGAGACAGGCAGTGAAATTACTGGATACTCTAACTTGACATCTTACTTCACAAAGCAAATCTTACAGAAGCCACATGTAGTACAGGTGACTGTAGTCACTCTCCATCAGGTCAACCCGCTCGTTTGCCAACCTCAAGGTCGAAAATGGAAGTGATCTTTCGAGCCTTACCTGAATTCCTTATCAACAGTGGAATTGGCTACGAAACAATTCTATTAACATCTAATTTATAATAATCTCGTGTCATGATGTTTCTTATCGAACTCCACCGAAAAGGCTCATGACCAGTTTTATAATTTTTTTTGCGTATATTTGATAGGTCTCAAAATGGGTCATAGGCTATTTCTTATATCCATAGGATTAAGGGTGGTCCTCTCCAGAATTATTTGGACAATTATTATGGCAAAACTTAGTTCGCGGGCACAACCAGTTTTTTTATAATGCTAAACTTTATTAAGTAGATGGTTATGTGAACTAAAAAGCTCTATAATCAACCAATCTACTACTTTTTGCAGTCATCAACTCTCTATATTAGTGAAGCCAACAAATTGACGAAGTTATGAATTGTTAAGTGGAACAAGATTTCAATTCAACCTTTGAAAAAATAACAGTTGATAACCAAATTCCCCAACTCAACGCACTTCACATACAGTTTACACGTCCCTTTTTACCAGCGACACCGTAAAGAAATGAATTTAAGTGAAAAAACCATTGCCCAGGTGTCTTAATGCGTTCGTGAGGAGCGTCCAATCGCCGCGCCCGCGCAGCAACGCGCCGTGAAACGTCTTCACGGTGTGCAGTATGTCAGGAATGTTACTTTTTGTGGCCGTCATCGTACGGTGTGGTCACTTTTGTGGTGATTCTGTTATGTAATTCCTTAAATTTTGACCCACCATTTACATGAGGAACACACCGTGCTATCTCAGAGTCCGATTGGTGTGCCTGCTGACGAAAATCATTTCTATACAAATCTATGTTCTGGATAAGATAAAAAAATTATATAGTTAAAAACATGGTTAAATATAATGCATATAAAGAGGTGTTCCGTAAAGGTTTGCTCATATATAAAGTTGTCACGAGAATATCAAACTAAACAATTTCATTGCCAGATAAACTCATAAATCGCGAAATAAAAATCAGCTGGTCCATACATTTCTGTCGAGTCGGTTTTGCACGTTTTTACAGCACTTCAGATTTGGGATTATTGCGAAAGTTTCGTATGATGTCCTGAAAACCTCTTTGAATACCATCACAACTTATTTGAACCTCCTTGTATCGAAAATCACACAAACTAAGACAGAACAAAACCCGACCGACACATACAAACCGCACAAACGCAAAGCGGCGAAACACGAAATTGATAATGAAAACTAACGACTTCAAAGCACACACATAAATTTTAAGGAGGCAGCAATCGCTCAAACTCAATCAAATTAATAACTCCGCGCCAGCCTGCAATCATCGGCAGTTTTTTCCCACAATCATACTTAACGACCGAAAAAAACCTAATCACACAAACAAATAAAAATAAGAGTGGCATAAGGACTCCCAGGGGAGATGAAAGGGCCGCTGCGCCCGCGCCGGCGCGCACGTTACGACGGAAAGCTACTTCCTCCGTTTTTATGCGCCATTAATGAATCGGTCGTCATTCTATTCGAACGATTACTTTGTTACAATTATGTCCAAGTTAAACCACAACGAAGGTGCAAGTTAAACCACAATGAACCTTCAGGCTCATCTTTTCTTTGAAAATTGAAATACGAGTATGCTGCGTTCAGCATGCGTAATAAGAACCATCTTGAAAGTTTAAAACTTGCATATTGTTACTCCGTGGCTGTGTTAAAAAAAGAGAATTATTTATATTACTCTTTAAAAAAATATTTATATTTATATGACTTATATTTATACGAGCGTCGGTGGCGCTGTGGCCTCGGCACTTGCCTTTCAATCGACCATACATGTACGAAGAAATTCAGAGAAGTATGTGAAGTTGCACTGGGCCAGCGTGGTTGACTAAGGCCTAAACACCATAGGGTAGGCTCGAGCCCCTCGGTGGGGATGTATATGAACTGTTATGGTGACTCTGTAGCAAAGTCGTCTACATGGGTATGTACCTCTCTTACCAATTTCTGCCGCGAAGCGCGGTGCTTGCATTGTTGTGTTCGGCAGGCTTATTACGGAAAAAAATATTTTACAAAAAATAAAAACCGACTTCAAAAATACTGAAAAGTTAAAAGTAATATAAGAATAGATACAGACAACATCACACTTCTATATTGAAGTCGGTGCCAAACGATGATCTCCTAGAAAGTCTTAAAATTTGTCACCGACTTAATTAGCGTTTCCCTCTATTTTCATAGAATCCCATCATCAGATCCTGACTTTGGTAACCTTGGGACCACCGCAGGGAGTATACTCTATCAAATACAAAAAGAATTTTGAAAATCGGTCAACAATTGGCGGAGTAGTCGCGTATCATACACACAAAACACGTTGGACACACCTAAAAATTTAAGGGTTTTCCTCGATTTTCATGGGATCCCATCATCAGATCCTAACTTTGTTGACCATGGGACCACCCTTGTAGTATACTCTATCGAATACAAAAAGAATTTTGAAAATCGGTCCACAATTGACGGCGTTATCGCGTAACATACACACAAAAAAAAACATACGTACCTATCGAATTGAGAACCTTCTCCTTTTTTGAAGTCGGTTAAAAAAGCAACCGGTTGCTTATTGTAGTACAATGGCAACGCGATCAACAAAGTATCTCTGACACGTTTAGCGCAGAGGTCGAGTGATCACCTACTGCGCAACGGGTTGCGGGTTCGATTCCCGTACGGGACAAATGTTTTGTATGACCTACAGAAATTTGTTCCGCTCTGGGCGTATGTGCATGTGATATTCTATGTTTGTAACTGCACCCACGACACAGGAGAAAATCCTTAGTAGTCGCTTGCATGTGGCGCTGTCGTAGCGCAATCCAACGTTCCGAATACGAATTTGCGATTTATAAGCAATTATTGTACAATCGCAACAATCACGACTGTCTCTACAGATCGGTAATAAGCCTGCCAGTTTGAAGTAAATAAACAAGCAGTTAAACTACTAAGCACGCAATGATTTGACATCTTATGTCAGAAGTTGGCAACATCTCCCTCTGATACATACAGTTGGAGAGACTAAACAAAACTTTTGTCAGAACAAAATTAAAAAAAAAAACTAACGCAACTGTAAATGATTTGATTTGATGACACGGTTAGCGCAGAGGTAGAGTGATCGCCTGCTGCACAACGGGTCGCGGGTTCGATTCCCGTACGGGACAAATATTTTGTATGGCCTACTGAAATTTGTTCCGGTCTGGGCGTATTTGCATGTGAGATTCTATGTTTGTAACTGCACCCACGACACAGGAGAAAATCTTAGAGTGGGGCGCCGTTTTTTTAAAAAAAAAAAGATTTACAAGGCATCACGTAAGACGAGAACCATTCAATGCGAAGCTCCATCAATCAAATGGTTATAATTCGCGCGATTCCAAGATTAATATTTGTAAGTCTAATCGGTTTGTAGTAAACATTATGCTAAGCGCTTAGCGGGTCGGGTGCAATAAATCGCGGCATCCTGCGCCTGCGCCGATGTCAGGTATTCAAGTATTCTAATACAAGATATGGCAGCACCTGTCCGGAACAGCCCATCCGCGCATTGTGTGTGTTCGTAAAAATGTGATACCTAATGCATGTGACAAGGTACAACTAGAGAAAAAATTGTTGATACATAAAATAAAATAAATATAAATAATAAAATAGTGGTTAATCGTAATAAGTTAAGATTTGGTCTAAAAATCTGTCATTTTGTAGAAAAATCATCAGTTCGTAGAAGAAAATCTGCATAAGTTCTTAATCTACAAGTCCAGACATAAACACGAGATGTGTTTATTATTTGACGAATACTGAAATATATTCGCAACGTCGTCGGGATAAATAAATAAAATGTTTTAAACTTATAGTAGTTTTATGTTTAATAACTTTAAAAACGCCTGTTAGCAATGGAATAAATAGTTTTTGTAACTTAAGGTAGAGGCCCTGACAGTGACTCTTCGCATTTGACCCGCCATGCATATTTGTGCTTCCCCCCGATGTTAGACCGTATAGCCATCGCCTCCTGCGATACAGTCCATCGCGCCCATGAGCCTGTTGACATATTTTGGTGACATGGCCCTGTAACCTTCCACTCTTGTTTATCCGAAACTCGCCAGCTTCAGCCTCTTGCAGGCTAGAGACTCGCGGTGGTACAGTAGATGTTATATCGTCTCCTCTTCTTCCTTGAAGGCCTAACAGTTATTGGAACGAGCATGTCCCATCCTGGTTGGCATAATCCTAGTATGGATATGGTCGGTTAAAGCACGCACCATTACACACTATTACATTATTATTTTATACTCGATTACAATCCAAAAATACACCACGCACAGAAATGTCCTAATTTACCTTTACCTCTGCCTAACCTGGCAGAGGTACAGGTAAATTAGGACATTTCCATATTCAGATTAGCTGCATTCGCCTAAGCCAAAGTAAACTAAAATCTGTCTACATTAAAGGGACCCTTTATATGTTGTATTAAAGGAGATGGAAAATAGATATATTTAATGTTTTACAAATCTGCATCAATTCTCAATCTACAAGTCTAGACTTATAGTTTTTTTTAATACGATAATAAATGTACACAAATGTAATAAATTTTAAATGTACACCTCGTCCCGCATCTACTTAATTTCTCACTTTGGCTAGGGTTGGCTGGAAGTGATCTCTTTTAGAGATAAGCTCGCACTTGTACATATTCTATTCTGTAATATCTGTTTTTAAAAAATGTGTGTACAATAAAGAATTCAATAAACACATCCCGTGACGACTGCTGAAGTAGCGAGTTTTAATTTTACTGTTATTTTCAGTTTTTTCAATTGATTCCTTAGCAGCTTCATTAACAATAGTAGAAAATAAAAACGCTTTAAAATATCCACGAGTCTTAAAATTACTGACCTCATATTATGGAACTCATTGACCACTTACTCATTGACCTATATAATAATAAAACGCCTATATCATTTTACTAAAATAGCCTATTAAGCACTACATGTATACTTATGATAATCTATAATATATAAAGCATGTATACTTATGATAATCTATAATATATAAAAATATATAAAGGACAGTTGGGGTACAATGAAACGAAAAAAGCATTTTTATTTTTTTAAAAACTGTGCTCTATATTTTGATAATATTTGTTTATAACGATCAACAACGGTTCATAATCTACATAATAAAAACAAAAATAAGTTAAAATTCACCTTAACCTATAAAACATGCGCTTTTTCTCAACTCCTCTATTTCAATGAGCCCCAGATCTGGGGTACAATGAAACAGAGTCTGTCTGACTGAAAATTCTATATTCACTCCTGCATCGCTATCTCCTGCTGCTTTTGTTTTTTAACATATCGATACAATTTTACTGGACTTGGCATTTTTAGGTCAGCAGCAGTTCGCAAACTCATACCACATGCTACAAGTTCAACAGCTGCTCGCACATCGTTTTAGCAAGTTCATATCTGTCTTTCTCTTACGGCTTCTTACCATTATTACTTCAAAATCTGTAACAAAAATCCAATAAATCTATCTCGGGCATATAATGACGAGGCACAATGAACACTGTCCCATAGTACCCCGTTCCATTTCCTAGTTCGAGGAACTAAATAAGTCCTTAACCCGAGGTAAACACTGTGCTTTTTATTACGAATACAAGGAAAGTAAAACTAAAAAAATGAATTAGCTAAAGAAAAATAAGTGATTTTTTTTAAATCAACAACTTCTGCTTTAGCCTCTCTCTTATGAAATTAGGCGTTAAATCCATATCTGAATTATATGAACTCATTGTGTTAATATAAATCTCTGCTATACGGCGCATAAACAAAACTCTACAACTCGAAAGAACAAATGAAGATCGGATTGCTGCTTTCCCGCTTTATTTTGTTTTTTTTTCTGTTGCCCGTCAGCTATTCAGCCATTATTTTTCATTTTCATCATTGAAAAAATGTTAAATATTTTGCCCAAATCTATGTTATTTTGTAAAAGTTGTTGAAAGTAAATTATAATAAATTCATTTTAGAAAATATATTCTTTAATTAATACTTAACTTTATGTTATTAGAATCACTTTCAACTGACAGCTGCTGTCACATTTTAAGAACTAGTTCTATTTTCACATTTTTATTGAACCATGTTCTGACTTTCTATACAGCCACTCAATTACAGCGCGGTGTAAAATTGAAATAACATAATGTTAAGTATTTAAGGAATATATTTTTAAATTACTTTATTATAATTTATTTTCAATTATTTCTTTAAAATAACATAGATTTGGGCAAAATATTTACCATTTTTTAAATTATGAAAATGAAAAATGGCCGAATAGTTGGCCGGCCACAGAAAAAAAAACTAAATAAGCGGGAAAGCGGCAATGCGATTTTCATTAGTTTTTTTCCATTTGTAGAGTTATGTTAATACTTCCATATAGCAGAGATTTGTATTAACTGTTAATTATATTTGTAAAACATTGTATTCATTCCAATTAACACAATGATTTCATCTAATTCAGGTATGGAGTTAATGCCTGATTTCATATGAGAAAACAAAAGCGGGCTAAAGCAGAAGTTGTTGATTTATGTAAAAAAAAATACACGTTTTTTCTTTAGCTAATTCATTGTTTTATTTTTACTTTCCTTGTATTCGTAATGAAAAGCACAGTGTTTACCTCGGGTTAAAGACTTATTTAGTCCCTCGAACTATTGGTGCCCTCGCCACGCTCGGGCGCCAAACTCCATCTCGGGACTAAATAAGTTACTTTCACCCCTGGGGTAACATTGTACTATTTTTCACATTTAAGCTTTGTTGTCGAAGACTGGTCATATGCACTGCGCTATCATGTGCCGCAAGAAACGCTATTATTGATCGAAGTAAAAGTGCGCGAATTTGTTTTAAATTACTATAATTATCATCTTTGTTTTATTGTACCCCGTATTCCAATGCGCCTCACTTGTTCCTATAACATAAGATGATGAGGGTGTTCAAAAAATCCTGCTTCAGTCTGCGTTTAAGTTATAGCACAGTTTGGCTTTGTTGAACATTTGTGTTTTCAAACAATAAGGAGCTAATTTTTAAGTATTCCAACAGATTTGAGCCTACGAAGTCCACGAAGGGTGCCAGCAAGATGCGTCGGGACCTCATCAATGCCGAGATATCTAACCTTCGGGACCTACTGCCCCTGCCTCCCTCTACACGGCAAAGACTCTCCCAGCTGCAACTGATGGCTCTGGTTTGCGTGTACCTCAGGAAAATGAACTACTTCCAGCAAGGTAACTTTGACAATATTTTTTAAAGTGAAACTTTCTTTACATCGCCTCAATTTTTTTGTCCGTCTATCGCATGTCGTACTACACAAAAACATGAGATATTTAATTTCACTACTTAATTCAAACTCAAACTCAAACTCAAAAATCTTTATTCAACATAGACCTTTACAGGCACTTATTGACGTCAACAAATTACAAAACTCTATTTAATCAATAAATTAATTAAAAAAATACCACAAGTCAAGATAAGCTATGTATTATTTAAATGTACATACATCTCAACCATAATTAGGATGTATGCAAATACAAGTAAAATGAAAAAAAAAAGTTGACTTTACACTCTCTAATATAAGTCGAGATTGGTCTACGCGTTAGCTCATCAACTTTAAATCAGTGTGGCAGTAGTGGTTCGATTCTGATGTAGAGCACTGTTTTTTTTCTATTGTTTTGTTATTTATAATTGCTTTTTTGTTTTTTATTTATAATTTTCTTTTCAGAAGAAAAATATTTAAGTTAAAATTAAAAACGCAATTTTAATACCCTAAATCGAATAATTTTATGAAAGTTTTCAGTTAAATGCCTACGATCCGAATAAAAGTTTCACTTGCATCGTGGTTTCGTAAAACCACACGATGATTTTTAACGTACTACGAGTATTTGATGATTCGGTGGAGACCAGGATATCCATAGCACGGGTTTACCTATTTGGACTCCTTCCACGGTATCCTTCCACAATATACCGGTAAATAAATTTAAAAAAAACCTTAATTCTGTGCTGTTCATGTATTTGTTTGTAACATTGTAATTGTGGAAGGAAAATAAATATATATTTCATATTGATTCATAATTTTTAATGTTAAAATCTAAATGTACTTCAATCGACGTCACACTTAATAAAAAAATATTTTCACCGTTTTTTTTTTCAAAGTAAAAAACAAAACACTTATAGGATCACTTTATTGTCCTGCGGTCTGTCTGACAAGACCCTTTATCCCGAGAACGCGAGGAGGTGTGGAGTTGAAATTAAACCATATACTTAAACCTGCAGTCCCTTGAAGCTGTGAAAAAATCAAACTTCTAAGTTAACGTAAAAAAAGATACGTTCGTACTCTCAAGGGAATCAAAATTTATAGCGTACTTCCCGTTGACCTGGAATCATGAAATTTGGCAAGAAGCAAGCTCTTATAGCACATTTTAAGGAAAAAAACCTGAAAACCAGAAATATGTACATAGTTAAGAAGTTATAGAAGTTTGTACGGAACCCACTCTTCGCCGGACTTTTTATTTATCCTTCAAATTCTTTAATTATGTATTTTTCCACTGACCTTGTTATCTTTAAGCAATTATGTCTCTTTGAAAGTTCATAGGTTTACTTATCCTATTAGAATATCAGAAATAGGAAAAACATCCCCCCTTAAACAAAAGCCACACGCTAACTTTCCGCAGACGTTCCGCTGAAAAAATGTATGGAGATGACATTTATTAGCTGCGGAAAAATAGCATGAGTTTATCACCGGCTCATTAGCCGGTGATACATACATAGTTCTGAAATAATTCATTCCTCATTTCTTGTTCAATACATTCTTCTCTGAAACGCTTTGCCGCTAGATATTAAAAAATCGACTAGCAGATTAGGTTTTAAAAATAAACTAAGGACGTATGTTACGTGCGAAAGAACTGTAGTTTGTAACGTCACCTTATTTACTGTGTTGTTTGTATTGCCACTGATTAGTTTTGTGTCTTTTTAATATGTATTAGTTTATTTTATTTATTTAGATATATTTATGTATTAGGATTTAAAAAATTTAATTGTTTCGATATTAATTCGGTTTTATGGGTACACCTACCGCATTTGCTCTCAGCACCACTTGAAGGTTGACTGGCAGAGAATGCCTCATGCATTAAGTCCGCCATTGTACACCAATGTACATAAAGAATTAATAAAATAAATAAATAGTTAGCGTGTGGCATTTGTCTATGCGGGGTATATCAGAGCTCCTAACTACTTGCATATCAACGGTTTTCGGATTGTTTCTTCAATATCTGCTGTAACACATTGCTTCTTACCAAATTTCATGGTTCTAGGTCAACAGGAAGTACCCTATAGGTTTCGATTTCTTTGTGAAATCGCAAAGTTTGCGCAAATATGCGACAAAAATGGACATATATTTTAATTTCGTTGACTTACAAGTATATTTTTTTATAGCTGAAAGAGACAATAGATCTGAGAATTTGATATTAATTCAGTTTGTTATTTCTATACGTGCGTGAGAAAAAAGGTTTTGACATACAGACAGACCGATGGACAAAAGGACAGACGGACTACGAAGAGACCCTATAAAGGTTCCGTTTCTTCCTTTCGAAGTACAGAACAGAGCCCTAAATAAAAAAAAATCACCTAATCAAATATCAAGGAGCGTGATTGGTTGTCGGAAGATTCTGGGGCATAGGTTACTTTTTTATCTCGAAATTTAATGAGTTTCTTAAGAAACGCGTAATATAACCCACCTCGCGCTATATGTGAGTTCCGCGCAGAAAGTCGAGGGCAACAGCTTTATACATATATATATTTTTTGTTGCAACTAAGTTTGCAAACAACAAACTGCCCACCTAATGGTAAGTGGTACCTAACAGTTACCTACAATACATGTGGCTCTTGTGAAATTCGCAGCAAAACTGCAACCGCCACAAAAACCACAGTGTACGTTGCCAACTTGTGTCATCAGATGTAAAGTCGCGGTGCCCAGTAATTTCACTGCCGTATCTTACCCTTCTAACCGGAATACAGCAATGCAAGCATTGCTGCTTTGCGGCAGAAATAAGACGGAGGCACCCAAGCAGACGACCCTGGTACAGAATCATAAATTGCAATTATATACCAAATGCGAATATCTAAAAAGAACTAAATGATCCCCAGTATCGAATACTGAATCTGAAAAAAACATGCAACTCTTGTTTACATATTCACAACTTCCTGGTATATAGGTTTCCCAAACGAAATTTCCCATGCTCCCATCACGTGCTTATCGGGAATCTCATCCTTCTCCCAAAACTTTTTGTCAGTCCAGCTCAGTCACGATGGGGCATATTAAGACGTTTTACAGAGCATTTAGTTCGCTATCTTATCTATGTGCGCTGTTGTACTCATAACACTGTCTTTCTTTCAATTTTAGTGTTCAAGAGTCACGACTTCAGTTATCAGTACCAAGAGCAGGCGACACCCACACCTAATATTGGATTTTCAAAGGTATATCTGCTTTACGAGTTGTCGCTTGATAATTTTTTATGTCGGTGACAATATTAAACGCTTGATTGTTTCAGGCCATGAATGGGTTTATGATGATGATGACGCAGAATGGCAAACTGCTGTACATATCGGAGAACGCGGCGGAGTATTTAGGGCACTCTATGGTTTGTTTGTTTTCTATCCATTAAAATTTTGTGTTAATACGTCAATTTCGCAAAATTCAATTCGATAGAAATAGATTTAGATATGTAGAGCTCAATATTTTGTAAATTTTATTGCGATTTATTATTCTACCAACATTGTACACAGTACGTAGGCTTTTCCTAAACAGAGCAATTGCTTATTACAATTGATACAAAACAATTATTCATTTGAAGAATATAGTAAAAAACTAAAAAAAGACGAAAGTTCATTAGACTCATAAGTTGAGAACTTATATTATTCTAAATTAAAAAAATAAAACCTTAATTAAATAATAAATCGAGATTCCAGTACCTTCAAATGCAGAAATTGCCTTTAAATGTTTTTATAAATTAATATTAATTTATTGATGAATAATGCGCGCTTATTAATTTGAATTAACTTTGAAACGAAATGTTGCTTCAGGAGGATCTGTTAATACACGGAGATAGTGTGTACGACATAATAGACAGACAGGATCACCAAACCGTGCAGATGGAACTGAACAGGGGAGAAAATGGAGAGACTGAAAATGTACCAAAGAATAGACACTTTTTCTGTAGAATGAATGTCTCTAGAAATGCTAGAAGACAAATGAGATTTGGCGACCAAAAAGTAAGTTGTAGTCTTAGATTATAAACTTTTTTCTGCTAATTAAGCTTCTTATTTTTCAAGCCTGGCTACATAATAATATTAATGTCACTAATTAAATCATCTGCAACTTTAATCAATTCTGAGATTTACCTTGTATCAAAACACTACAGTCTCCTAATACCTAAACGAAATTTTAGGTAGTTCTTGTAAGAGGTCACTACGTGTCGTACCTACCGCTGTGCAGCCGCAACGAGCCCGTGTTCCTGGCGGTGTGCACGCCGCTGGCCATGCCCGAGACGCGCGAGTGCGTGGTGCACGGCGCCACCAACGTGTTCACCACCGTGCACGCCGTGGACATGAAGATACTGCACGTCGACGCCAAGTAAGTATGTGTGGATGCGGCATGTACCGCCCCGAGCATCACAGACGTGTTCACTACCGTACACTACGCCTTGAACATGAACACACTACACGTCCACACCAAGTAAGTACGCATGAATGTGGCATGTAGCGGCCTGAGCGTCAAAGACGTGTTCGCCACCGTCACAGAAGATATAATAGTACTCCGTACAGAGAGGCCACTCACCTCCCCGCACTCATTTCAAATACCCCACCCCACCCCGCACTTCGTAGTAGACCTCGATGACACTTAAACAAGTGCGCGCGGCGAATCTTGACGTTCGCCGAGTAGACGCGAGCGCCGTCCGATAACAGAGACAGCGTTATGCAGGTAAAAGGGAAGGCAGTCATTGCACTTCTCGCGTCATTTCGATCACTCAGCCCTATTAGATTCCAGGCACACATTTGCGCGTGTACAAACGTCATTTGCTTAAGTAGTAGTGATAGGTAATTGATTTTCGAACGTTGTATGGAGTGTCCGGGGTGTGCTACCATGCACACCGTGGACATGCAGATACTGCACGTCGACGCCAAGTAAGTACGTGTGGATGCGGCATGTACTGCGCTTTCGCCCCGAGCGCCACAGACGTGTTAACCGCCGTGCACGCCTGTGGACATAGAGATACTAGACGCTGATGCAGAGTAAGTACGCGTGGATGCGGCGTGTAACTGTGTCACTGACATGTTAAGCACCATGCACACTGCACATAGAGGTACTGCATGTCGACACCAAGTAAGTATGCGTTGATGCATCATGTAGCGGCCTGAGCGCCACAGACGTGTTAACTGTCGTGCACGCCGCCGTCAACATGATGATACTGCACGTCGACGCCAAGTTACTCCGCGTGGATGAGCTCGGCGTCACCGATTCTGCACGCCTCGTTTAAATATTATCTAGAGCCAACAGAGCAAATAATTACAACTAAAACGGTATTTGTTTAAAAAATTGCAAGCAATAGTAAATTGTAGCCTGCCAACTAAGCTTAATGTGTATTTTAAGCTCAACAAGTCTGAAATCTTAGAGTAAATGTTCATATCGCAAACATATTCTAATTAAAACAAATTAACCTATCGTGCATAATTTATGGTGTAACCGAGCCATCCGTATTCCGAACGAGTGTGATCTGTACCGTTAGCTTTCGGCTAATGGTTAAATTGATTAACAAATAAGTATTTAAATTAGTTGTATTAAGTGAATAGCAAATTGGAAGCGCGTGGTTGCAATTCCAAGGCATATGTAATTATATTTTAAGCTGCCACTTCGATAATAATCAGTATGATTTTACACAAGGACAGTTACAACAACAGACATTTTAGGATTACTCATTTAGTTTCTTACAATGGGATTCTGACAGTGAATTTCTGTTAAAGAATTCAACTTTTTTTTTCTCAAGAATTCAACATTCTCTCGCGAGAACTAAAATGGAAAATAAAATAGAATATGTCCAATATACGAAATCAAAATTAAGAAATGCACATATTTTTATTTTCATAAAACTTATTATAAAACTTGCAACTACTGACTGGTATTTTAAGCTGCCACTTCGATAATAATCAGTATGATTTTACACAAGGACAGTTACAACAACAGACATTTTAGGATTACTCATTTAGTTTCTTACAATGGGATTCTGACAGTGAATTTCTGTTAAAGAATTCAACTTTTTTTTTCTCAAGAATTCAACATACTCTCGCGAGAACTAAAATGGAAAATAAAATAGAATATGTCCAATATACGAAATCAAAATTAAGAAATGCACATATTTTTATTTTCATAAAACTTATTATAAAACTTGCAACTACTGACTGGTTACTATGAAGATAATTAGTTACTTGAACCCGTGCGAACTCTGCGGATTCTGGCGAAGTTTGCACCTTGGTCACATACCTACGTGTTGCCTGCCATTACCTTGAGATTCCCGACATTCCCTTGAGCTCTGACGTCTCTCAGGCAAAAAAAAAGCTTTATTTAGCTGTGGTTTTAGTTACTAACTACAACTACTCATACCTACCTACTAATTATAGCGGTAAATGTCACAAATGGAAAATTTACAAATACATGATTTTTTGTTGCAGCGGCGAATGGTACTTAGGATGGAGGAAGTCAGAGCTAACCGACGTCAGTTGGTACCAGCTAGTCCACTGGGACAGCCTGCGGGAGGCCCAGAACAAGCACAGACTGAGTAAGTACCAGATAACATCAAATACACTTGTGCTGCAAATCATATTCAATCAAAGCAATCAACATGCGTTACACGGCGTTAGGCGGTTATTTGAATATTAATCTGCGATAAGTTATTACTAGCTTTAGTTGTATATTTTCTTATTACTAAATATAAATTAACTACTAGATTTGTTTCACTAAAGACAAATAGGTGTGTCTGGCTTGGCTGTATAAACAATTTGTGCTATATTTAAATCTGTTTTCTAAATAAATATTACACTGAGGTGACATTAGTTGTTTCGTGTTTATGATTATATGAATAATATACTTATTTATTATATTTGGAACAAAAGATAATTCTATTTTTAAAAGACAAATGCCTCTTTTCCGTTAAAATGCGGCAAAAAGAGGCTTTTATATTGTTTTACAATATTTTTGATAAAATTTCACAATAACTGAGTATTTTCCTTAGCTTTATATAAAACCATTTATAGAGTTACTTCAATGTCACTCTACACGAGGATAGTACACCATTAATTTCTCTTCCGCATAAATAAATCAGTAAACGTTTATTATCTACTAATGCTTTTACACTCAACGCCAACTATTAGCCGGCAATAAAACCCTTGTAAACGATTTAATTGCTCAATTTATTGAGTGCAGTAAAATGCTCCGTTTTATATTGCATGCGTAATGTAACTTAGCTTTTTAAACTTAGTTAGCGTCGGTCACAGTTCCGCTATCTAACTAATAATCTTGTTAACTGGCCGTTAGCGATCGAGAAAATTAGTAGCTTTTTCGTTTATTAACTTAATAATGATTCCCCTTATTAGCAGAAGTTTTACGCATGTAGAATTTACCGTGCCGTATTTCTCTCATATTATAACATGGGGATATTTTAGTCAGTATTTACTATTAAGTCGGTCTAAGCATCAGAGCGACATTTTGATACAACTTAATTTTAATACGACATTTCTCTTGGAGAGTTTTTTTTAATGAAATTTTCTCCAGTCTATGATCTATTTTAGATTAATTATATACCTATATTGTTTGATTGTAAGCAATTAGTACTTTGTTCCATATGATGAAATAAAGTGAGATAAGTTCAATACCAACATCCACTCTCCTCAATCACCAAGATCACGTAAACTCCTAAACTTAATTGAATCGGTTAGTTTACATGTCCTTCCGCTGCAACCAACACATCTAAATCCTGTCGGCTCGGATACTTGGCTTGATATCATCCTTACCTCCAATCCTTCTCTTGTCTCCTCTCACGGTCAACATCCTGCTCCTGGTTTCTCTCACCATGATCTTATCTACATATCCTATGTCCTAAAACCTCCTAAACCTATCCCGAAGGTTCTGTACAAGCGTTGTTTTGCCCGCATGAATGTCGATATGTTAATCAGTGATGCCGCTAAAATTGACTGGGAACCTGTGTTTCGTGCTACTACCTTGGACGATAAGGTTAAGGTTTTTAATGAAACAATTTTTAACATTTACGACACACACGCTCCTGTTAAGAGGATAAAACTTAAATGCTTGCCTGCTGCCTGGATGTCTAATGATATACGTAAAGCTATGAAGCGGAGAGATCGTACTTTTTTGGCGTTTAAGAAAGATCGCAGTGAGGACAAGTGGAATGCTTACAAGTTTGCGAGGAATCGATGCAATCAGATGATACGTAACGCTAAACGTCGCCATATACTCGATAACATCTCTTCTTCGTCTTCTGCCGCTACCTGGAAGTTCCTTGGAACTCTGGGTATCGGTAAAGGTCATCTCTCTGACCTTCCCGGTACACTGACCTTGGATGATCTTAACAATCATTTTTGTGCAAGCAGCAATTCTGCCTCTCTGAACGTATCAAGTGCAATTGCTAGTTTAGCTGACTTACCTCCCTCTAATGTTATAACGTTTAACTTTTTACCAATGACTGCCGACGAGGTTAAAAAGACCATCCTTGCTATTAAATCTAATGCAATGGGGTGCGATAACATCACGCGCCAAATGATTATTCCTATTTTAAATTATGTCCTTCCTGCTATTACGGATATAATCAATTTTTCACTCCACTCTGGTGTCTTTCCGGCTCTCTGGCGCAAAGCCCTTGTGCGTCCATTACCGAAGATCTCTAATCCGACTAGACCCAACCAATTTCGTCCAATCTCCATTCTCCCTTACCTTTCCAAAGTGCTCGAAGCCTGTGTCCATAAACAATTATCCTCCTTCATCTATAAAAATTCCCTACTCAGTCCCTTTCAATCAGGGTTTAGGCCGGGTCATAGTACTATTTCCGCTCTCCTGAAAGTGACTGGTGACATTAGAGTCGGAATAGATAATACTAAATTAACTGTTCTAGTACTAGTCGACTTTTCCAATGCCTTTAATGCTGTCAATCACCAAATTCTCCTAGCAATCCTTACCCATTTTGGAGTTTCTCTTCAAGTATTAGAATGGTTCTGCTCATATCTTCAGGAGCACCAGCAATCGGTTGTCTGGGGGGATAAGACCTCCGCATGGTGCGATCTTGGAGCTGGTGTTCCTCAAGGCGGCATTTTATCTCCTCTTTTATTTTCAATTTTCATTAATTTCATAACTCTCCACCTTCGCTGTTCGTATCATCTGTATGCTGACGACCTGCAACTGTATGCTCAGGCTGATGTTGATAACATAAATCGTGCCATAGATGAAGTCAATCAAGATTTACGAGCCATCAAAACTTGGTCTGAGCAATTTGGCATCTTTGTCAATCCTGAGAAATGCCAGGCTATTATCATCGGTAGTTCCAGGATTGTTTCAAGAACAGTTTCGGCTAATCTGCATCCTATTTTGTTTGACAGCAAAATTATTCACCTAAGTAGTAATGTGAAGGATCTGGGACTGTATATTGATGCCACGTTCAATTGGCAATTTCAGGTGGCTAGTGTTTGTCAGAGAGTGACGGGCATGCTAAGGTCCCTGTATCGATTGAAGAACTTCTTGCCTCCAGATATTAAGAAGATGCTTGTACAGACCTTAATTTTTCCTGTCATCGACTATGGTGATGTGTGCTATCTCGACCTGAATGCAGATCTACTCAACAAACTTGACCGCCTTCTGAATAACTGTATTCGATTCGTTTTCAATTTACGCAAATTTGACCATATATCTGAACATCGGCTTCGTTTGAAATGGCTACCCATCCGACAGCGCAGGCACTTGAGGACTTTAAGCACATTATTTGCTATTCTTTATACTCCTACAACACCCAAATATTTAAGTTCTCATTTTCAGTACTTGTGTACTTCTCACGATAAACCATTGCGTTCATCCTCCAATCAGCTACTTATGTGTCCTTCTCATTACTCTAACATTATGCATTCCTCTTTTTTTATTCAGGCTATACTTCTATGGAACGCACTTCCTCTTAAAATTAAATGTTCTACTTCCAAGCTAAGTTTCAAACACAAAGCTCGTAAATTTATTTATCTTCAACTCGAACAGTCGCCTGGTTGATCTCATGGGCATTGCAGTCACTATTATTCACTTATTTATTGATGATATAATATATATTAGTTTATTTAATTATTGGTATTTGTGTATTAGGATATTATTATATATATTCCTTTACATTAAAAATAGTTCATTATCCAAAATTTATCTAGTAATACTCATACATTTCGGTACATCTACCACACCTGCTCTCTCCATCACCCTAAGGTTGGCTGGTAGAGAATGCCTTTGGCATTAAGTCCGCCTTTGTACTCATTGTACATGAAGAATTAATAAATAAATAAATAAATAAATAAGAAATAGACACGCATATGAAACAAATTAAAATTTTTTGTTGAGTTTCCAAAATTCAGAAATGGGAAGGAATTTTGTAATTTTTTCATGCCACGTCCAGATGTCGTACCGCGCTTGTTACTAGTAGGTATGCATAACTCCGCATAACTGAACATGTTCTCTCTTCACCGAATCAAATAAATTACAATTCAATATAACACGGTGTATCTACCTACATTTTATCTCGTGTTTCATTTTAACTAGTTTTTACTACAGTATACGCAAAAGATACGAGAAATAATAGATAATCTATCATAATGGCGGAAGACATTACTTCCTTGTATGAAAATGTTGCTCACAGTAGTTAGTCCCTTAGTCATATTATCGCATCACAAATCCAATGGTTTTGTCTTCCATGGTATGCCAATAATAATATCTTTTTTGCAGTTACGCAATCGGAGCAAGACAAATGCTGCATTCTGCTAGTGAAGCTGCAGCAGAGGTCGGGCCAGTTCCTCTGGGTTCACGTGGTCTTGCAAATCAAGGACGCTGCAGACTCACCTAGGCAATTCATAGTGGCAACGAATCAGATATTAACGTGAGTGTTGCCTGCTTCGATAGTATTTTATTATTTCTTCTTGATTCATGATGATTACGTATTACAAAAATACCCCAAAAAAATTATTTGAAAAGCCAAACACGACATTCAACCATGGTAAGTTGTTATCACAGTCAAACTGAGTTAGCATTATGGAGTATTTCTACACAATTTTGAAATAAACATTATAAGAAATTCAAAAATAATTATTAAAATTTTTGTAAGGGTATATTTGTAACAAAAGTGGATCACTAAATATTTTGGTAAGCGCAAAATTCAACAACCGATTCGACGGGATTTTTTAGATATTTTTATAAGTATTTTGTAGATTCCGAAAAATGTTATTCTACAAATGAATGAAAATGGAAAAGTTCTCTTCTTAAAATTAAGGTTTCCATTAAACATGAAAAAAAACGAAATTAAGAGCTTTTGATAGAACGACGTCTGTTAATATAGCTCATAACTTTTCGTTTAATCCATCTACTAAATATCAATACTTTTGAATTTACTAGGTTTTCATATAAAATCACGCGTTGAAATTTTTTGAAAGCTAATTAAACGTAAATATGTCATTGTTAGATCAATATGTTATTGTTAGTCTCATTACAATATTATAACTTAAAAGTTAACACAGAACTATGAAGAAAATACAAAATTCTAAGTACTCTAGTCTAGGTCTACTTAAATAGATCAGATTTGTGGTAGATAAATCAGTGAGTGAACTATTATGCGTAGAACACATAATCCTTCATTGACCACAGATTGCAGTACGAAACAAGTAATTATAAAATATCTATGTAGTACGCACACTCGAGTACAAAAAGATCGAGACTGTCAAAGTTACAAAAATATGTATACTGTATACTCTACCAAAGTCTACCATAGGCAATGTAAAAATATTTTTGTAACTTTGAACGTATCGATAATTTTGATTCAGTGTACATACAAAGGCGAGCGTATCTTTTCCAACCAACCCTAGTATAAATAAAACAAATGTGTAATAGCAAGATTATTAATACAACGTAGTTTACAATAATTTTCCATAAAGGCTTTAATAAAAACACGATATATATTAAGAATTCTACTTTTCATTATAACAAATTTAATAATGGCCACTTGGCCAACGATGGCTTAATCCAACCTAAACGAGATATAAACTTTATTGTTTTATTTTTTACTTTGAACCTAAATGAGACCTTATTCACTATTAATAATTACGTACCAACATCAAGCTAAGAAATTTATATAGATATCATAGAAATCATTTATAAAGCGTACTTGAATCCCCTCCGAGTTAAAATTATTTTTAAGAAAACCACTTACCATACATAATATTTCCACCCATTAATTAGTATACCTACCTAACCTAACAAAAATATCCACAGAGACGAAGAAGCGTCAATTATGATGGCAAACTCCTGGCTATACCAATACTACGGGTATCAAAACCAGCCTTGCAGTATGATGGATCCTCGGTGCCAAAAATTCTTCAGGCGCGACCAGTGTTACCAGGAGCCGTACCAAGAAACGTACCAGTATGTTGAGAACCAAGATGTGGAATATGGGGGGTATCACGTGTCCGCTTACGTACCACAGAAGACGGTAGAAGATTATAGCGGCTGTGAAAGAGTATACTCAGAAAGAGGTCCCGTAGATTATTCTACACATTCACCACAGTCAACAGTTAGTGAAGAGAGGTAACTTTTTGTCTTTAGAACATTTTTGTTTGTTCACCAACCACTATGACCGATACTCATAAACACTTAATATTAAATGTATTTAATATATTATTTACGTAAGTATCTTAAATATATCCGAGGATATATCTTATGCATTGCTTTCATATACTACTGCTCATTTAATAAGGTAATATTTATAAGGGGCTAATAGAATACGTAGAATCAAAGGTGATCACTATCCGTGTTATAGAGATCCTTTTGTGAAAAATGTTAATAAACCCTGTGTCAAAATTTTATCTCAAAAAAGTGATGAAAGTTAAAAAAAAATATGGCGTCCAGTCATTGCTGATAAGACATAATTCAAATTCAACTTATGTTGTATTGAATATGTTGTCAATTTGCACCATATTGTATAATATGACAAAAATGAAGTCAACTTACCATCGGAATGATACCTAATGATACCGTCGGGTATCATTAATTGATTTGAAAATCATCTTTAGGTTTCTCTGTTCATTTTTAAATTCAAATACCCGTTTTGAAGTTAGAACTATGTAAAGTTCATAACAATGATTCTCACTTTAGTTTTCAAGAGTAGTAACAAACTTCCGATAAAGAAATGTAATTTTACAAGCTTTTATTTCACTTGCAATGTATGTAAGTATGTATGTTCGGTGGAATCTTGCAACTCAATTTTGAAGCAGATATCTTTAACCGATTGAGCTGAAATTTTGTATACACGTTCAGTTTGGATGACAATGACAATGCATGGTTGACTGTGTGACGTCATTTTAAATCCAAGATGGCGGTATACCCAAGATGGCGGATCAATTATTTTTAATGCACCCCTACAATATGGGTATCAAATAAAAGGTCTTGCTAAGAGTAACTCGAAAAATAATGTGACGTCACTATTTATCCAATATGGCGGTCTTCTAAAGCTTGAAAATCAATTTTGAAGTAGATATCTTTAACATTGAGCTGAAATTTTGTATACACACAGTTTGGATGAAAATGCACGGTTAACTGTGTGACGTTATTCTAAATCCAAGATGGCTGCATACCCAAGATGGCGGACCAATTATTTTTAATGCACTCCTACAATATGGGTATCAAATAAAAGGTCTTGCTAAGAATAACTTGAAAAATTAAGTGATGTCACTATTAATCCAATATGTCGTACTTCTAAAGCTAAAAATCAATTTTGAAGTAGATATCTTAAACCGATTGAGCTGAAATTCTGTATAGACGTTCCGGCAAACGACCTTGCAACAATGATGCGTTGAATGAGATGAACATACTGAGAAACGTGTCCAGTGATAACTAAAAAGTAAAAAATAAATTAAATGTAAAAAACCTTTTTAAAAACAAGCTTTTATTTAAATGCGCTAAAAAGAATTAATAAACTTTTACACTAAAACTTTTACTTATAACGTCATTTCACATTTGAAACAATTTATATGACATAAAAGCTTGTCGCGAGATTTACTTTTGTAGATAAACAAGTAAATTAAATAATTTGATGTGAATAATTTTATACATTACAATTTCAAAAGTAAATGCGAGTAGGTACTTAAAAGTACTCTTTTAAGTACTTTTAAGTTACTACACACAAGTAAATCTCGCGACAAGCTTTTATGTCATATAAATTATTTCAAATGTGAAATGACGTTATAAGTAAAAGTTTATTAATTCTTTTTAGCGCATTTAAATAAAAGCTTGTTTTGAAAAAGGTTTTTTTACATTTATTTCTTTTAGCTAAGTATAATCCTAAGTTAAAAGAAGTATTAACAGTCAGGTCACATCAAATATCTGGACCGGATTATCTTTCGATATTGAGTCTCGACTTTTAAAAGGGTTGTATTTAATTGTAGACTTTTTTATCGGTTTGGATCCTTAATTTATTTTTATGGATTTTTTGTTTATAGTCTAGTCTTAGTTTTATAGTCTGATGACCTTTTTATTAGTTTTGATTACAAGCTTATTTTTTATGGAGTCAGTTTTTTTATTGATGTAACATTTTTTTAATTTTATTTTATGCATAATATATTAGGTATATATTTAACATGAATTATTTTACTTTTGTATTTTTTATTTAAAAAAATTAACACGCGCTGTATATCGTGATACTTTCTGATTAAAACAATATGGTAATAATTTTACATCTAAGTACTTTAAAATTGTAGATATTTATGATTATGAAATAACTGATGTAATCTTTCTACTTAATCAATTCTTACACAACATAATAGTTGAATATCGTTTAAAACAAACATTATAAAGGTCAGGAACAACACAATTTGTACTCGTCATGTCACACCGCCACGGAATATAAATAAGAAAATCATCGCGCCGTCCGTCCGTCTGTCCGTCGGTAATTTGACACCTTTCATTACCATATTTATTGTGAACAACCTCACAAACCTTAGATTGCGTACGCACAGTACCAACAAAAACTTTATTCACCGAAAAATAAGGATGCAAATTCCTTATATCTGCACTTAAACGATTGTACTCTTTAAATTTGTCACTTTAACCAAACACGAGAATATTATCTCGAAAGGTTTAAGTAGATTGACTCTGTGTGACGGCAGCTTGTACTTTTGTGCCTATTTCTTACGTTGACGTGACCTTTATGGTTTAATTACGATGAATAAACAGCTGATAATAATAATACGGAGACGTAGTATTGTATAAAAATTAATGCGAAATACCTTTGATTACTTGTAAACTCAATTAAGCAAAGGACATTATTTTACGACGTAACTGTTTCAGTATAGTACATATGTTCTAATATGTCATTAACGAAAGCATTGGGATTGCTTACGCCAGAGGTTCCCAAAGTGGGTGCCGAAACTGCCGAAGCACCTTGGGAAGAAAAATTCTAAAAAAATGTACAACAAAAATAATAATAAAAATAGAAAGAAATGATTTTAGAACCCCGGATAATTTAAGGGACGCTTGGACACGGTAGTAGAATGATTTAAACATTAATAAAAAAAATACTCACCTGTTTCATTTTTTATGAAAGATTGAAAATATTCAAAAAATACTGTTCTACAGTATTTTTAATTATTTTTTAATATAAAATAATGGATGTATCCTGAAGCGTCCTTTAAATTATCCAGAGTAATTAAAGTAACCGGTACAGAGCGGGGCGATTCTCTAAAGTGACAGCATTGAGTTCGTCGCTGTCACTTTAGAGAATCGCCCCGCTGATCTCTTATAGACGAGAAGGATATGACTTAATTTCACTCTTAAGTGTAGTGACCACGTTAATTGAATCTTGTACTAGATTTTCGTTTTTTTCTGAATCATAAAATTACTAAGTTTACATGTTTTTAAATATGTGTAACTAGTCTGGCAAGATAGGCTGGTATAGGGTTTGTTTCGAGGTTTCCATCTCTTCGCACAGGTATATTTGAACTAAAAGAGTCAAAGCCTCTTACGTTACGACTTAATACAACAAACGTTAACAATTAAATACTTAGTAAATATCTCTTTATTATTGCTCACTAGATCACCTCATCACTACGACCCGCCGCCCGAGACAGTGGTGAACAGCACGTTCATGTATCCCCAACACGGCAAGCGGGAGTATTATGAGCAGTATACCAGAACGGCCTACCTACCGGAGCCGTGTTCCACGGCGGTTCTTGATGGTAAGTGTTCTCCATTCTCAATGGTAATTTGTTGCGTGTATCATCACTGTGAAGTCAAGTATGCTTCGCAGTGACCTTGAGTCCGTATTTAATGATGCCGATATAGGTATGGGGACATTCAATAAAATCAGTTACGTATTTAATATTACTTTACAGCATATATTTACTTGTTTTCTTCTGTAGATTTTTTATCGTACACAAGGTCACTCATTATGAAATATTCTGTCAAGTGAGGAATATTATAGTTTTAGATAGAAAGAGCCACCTCAAATAAACTAATTTTTGCCTTATATACAGTTTTAACTTGTTAATCCGCACTGGGCATGCGTGGTTGACTAAGGCCTAAACACTGTAACTTAGGGAAGGCTCGAGCCCCTCGGTGGGAACGTGTATGAGCCATGGTGATGAATTAGCCCCCAGAGTTTGCTCTAGTACCCCTAGCCTACTCCTACTACTTCTGATGATGATGACTTGCTACGTTCTAAATATATTTCACTAGATTCCTCTACATTCTTAACTTGAAATTGAGCTTAAATTACTTGTTTTAATATTTCCTGTGATTTGAAAATATCGCTGCATTATCATCTATAAGTACAGGATTATTTGGAACCAGTGCACAAATTAACGTATAAGTACCTATGTCGTTCATTGAAAATAAAAACGAACGCCAAGTATCTACTTATTTGTTTTACGTGTTTTTTACAAAATTATCAAAATAGTTTCAATCGAAAATATCCACAGCGTGCAGTAGACATGGTTACCCTATTTGCGTTAACGTTGCGCCTGCAGCCCCCGCACTTCTCTCCTAGATTAGCTCCTAACCGCAGAGTGATAACCAAGGTCGTCGCCAAGGGGGGGCGGAGAGGTCTACTTGCCTATAATCAACCTGCCCCCCCTCCACCAGGCCATCGGCTGGCGACGCTCCTGGTGATAACGTTAATTATTATGCATTTTTTTTCAAAGAATATGTTCTATCAATGATACTGATTACATTTCTTGAAAATTTGCACAGTTTCCTAAACAGCCCTGAATGCAGCTATTGTCACAATTTATAATTCATTAATAACATTTTTATTTTCATAGGCATGGATTACCCAAACGCCAAGAGAATGCGGCTGACTTCAGGGCCTCTGAGTTTGGATGACACAGACGGCATGGACAGGTGGAACCCCAGTCCTCCATGGTCGGACACCACCCTTAAGCTTCCTGACTACACACAAAGGTTCACATACAACCATATGATGCCGTTACCCCCTCCAGAACGGGCTATGGTGACTTAACATTAATTGATCGAGTCAATGTTTTAAGTTAAAATTTTTAAGAGCTAAGTAATTTTAATATCGACGTTGCAAAGGTATTACGAAGTAATCGGAAAAGACTCTTAGTGCCTTACTGAATTTAAATTTGTTTTGAACAATTTCACAACCAAAATTATGAATTTTAACTATTTAGACCTAAGTCTGTGCAGAATTTCTAATAGCAACTATTTATTCATGTATACTTAAACCTATAATTTTCCAATCATTTGTCTCTTAACTATACTTCGCAGATAATTAACTATCAAAAAAATGATATCAATATAATGAATTTACATATATATGGCAATCATTCAATATTATTCTTCAAATCATTACCGATGCAAGAAACAAAAGGTGTAATGTTTAATCTGAGATCTCAATATTGCAAGTTAATTGATAAACAAAAACGAAATGTTGATGAAAAATAATTATTAATAAACCACTTTTACTATAGCTTTAAATAAGATTGACTAAGTCCATTCTTGAAAGTATTTTAAATCCAAATACGGTACGCTTATAATTGGTTTTTCTATTGACTAAGTCCATTCTTGGAAGTATTTTAAATCCAAATACGGTACGCTTATAATTGGTTTTTCTATTCATTTACAAATTATAAAAGCACAGATAGTAAGGTCAGTTTGATTGACGTTGGCATTATTATTGTCTCTCCTAGATTCATATCTATATATTTACATTTTAAGTTAACATTCAATCGATCCTTTTATAATGTTTGTCAATATTTAAAGAAATTGAACTTTCAAAACACTCAGTATTTGTATAATTATTATTGTAAACCATTTTTCATGTTGATTGTGCAATATCTTAAAAAGTAAATTTATATAAATATATTATTTTTGATATACTTTTCATTTTTCAATCCAGTATTACAAGTAATAGAACTGTAAGTATTTTAGTAGACATTTGTTCATTCTTTCGATGCATTTAAACTATGCAATGTATAAACGAATTTTGAATTGATTAACTTAAACTTATATTTAGGTACAAGTTATAGTATTAATAGTATAAAATGAAGTATTATACACAGGAAAATAAAACATTCCGTCCAAATATTTTCTATTTTATTCCAAAGGAATTAGGTAAATAACCTTAATATTTTTGTAAATATTTTTCGTCATTGTCTCTATTTTTTATTCTTAATTGTACAAATCTAGTGTGTATTTTATAAGTATTTAATAGAATTACAAAATGCGATGAGAAAATAAAAAAATAAACTATTTTGTTTCATGTTTGTCTTTATCTTGTCATAATGGCAATATGTATAGTATATCTTCAGTCAGAAATGACCTCTATAGGTTGCATACCTAAAAACTTTAATACTTCTAACCTAAGAAAATGTAAATCCTTGCGTTTTGTGTAGAAAATAGTGAAACCTGCAAGAAAGTTTGAGTGTTAATTACGCCTAGTCATTCTGTTAAACCTATCTACAGTCTTTTTGGTTAATTTAATTCCCGTGGAAGATGTTCCAGACAATGAAATGCAATCGATTGGTAATGATAACATTGAAAATTAGATCATAATTACTTTCTTTCGATAAGAATAATCAATTTTAGTTCTCCCAGTTCAAACCCCATTTGAGGCGATCTTAACGCTCTCTCCCGCACAAAACCCATCATCATCATCACAGCCCATATACGTCCCCACCGAGGGGTTCGAGCCTACCCTATGTTAGGGTGATTAGGCCTTAGTCAACCACGCTGGCCCAGTGCGGATTGGTCGACTTCACATACATCATTGAATTTCTTCGCAGATGTATGCAGGTTGCGTCACGATGTTTTCCTTCACCGTAGGAGCGTCAGACAAATGTACATATGAAATTCGAAATGAAAAACACATTGGTACATGGCGGGTCTCGAACCCCGACCTCCCGATTGGAAGGCAAGTGCCGAGTCCACAGCGCCACCGAGGCTCCTACACAAAACCCATACCACAGATTAGTTAATAGTTACTACGTAACAGATACATCACTCCCATAGAAACGCTCGAATCGCTGTAATAATAATAGCCAAAACCGACAAACAAAAGTCGCTGCAAGAAGAAAAGGTCTCTATGAACGCGAGCCGAGAATCGAGATTCCCGCGTACACCGCGTGATAGCGTCATCAAGCGAAAACATAAGGGTTGTACAAAGAACATAAACAAAATGGTATACGTAGGATTAATGAAATAAATTGATTGCGAGGAAAGCCCCTGACTCAAATGTGCTTTAATTTTATAAAATGATAATAACAATACAACAACAATAAAATAGTACTTTATTTGCAAGAATATGGTAAAATACATGATTGGTGTTAAATTATATACATTATTCCTCATAATCTACTTCTAAATTGGCAGTGCGCAAATATTGAAAATTTTAAAATACTTAGTACATGTCAAAAAATAAGAGAATAGAATATTATTTTATCGTCATTAATACATTTAAAAATAAAAAAAAAATACAAATTATTAAAAAATTACCAATCCCGCTCGAGGCGAAATTTTTTCTTCATTTATTTTATTCAGTTGTGAAATTACAAATGATTTATAAAATTTCGAATTATTATGAAAAACATGATCCATGTTTTTTTCTCGTGTCTGAACTCACTGAAAATATCCTGAATCGTATGAATAATTGTGATAAATAGGCAATCTTTAAAAAACAGGAGTAAGATGGATTTTTTTTGTAAAGAATCAAATAAAGTACTTAAACAATATTTTTTATACAACTAAGTAGGCGATCAAGCAGGCTGCCTAAATTTTTTTATACTAACAACAGGGAAGCTCTTGGTTTTCATCTCAGCTAAAATCCCGTTTTTAGTTCTGAAAAGAAATTTATAAATAAAAAATTATTGATAAAAAAAAGAAAATAAAAATCAAATTAATATAATAAACAAAAAAACAATAAAATAAACAAAAAGAAACCAATAAAAAACAAAATAATAAAAAACAAATTTATGAAAAGAAAAACAAGTTACAAGATTCGATAATAATAATAAAAGTCTCGCGTGCGGCGCGGCGGGTGGCGGCGCAGCGGCCCTCTGCCGGTCGGAGCGCCGGCGCGCTACTTAGCGGTAGGTATTTATAACGCTGCATTGCGCGAGTGACGGGGGCCTGCCCATACTATTCATCAAACAGCCTTATTACGTTTAGGCACAGATAAAGTAATAGTACTAAACTACAGAAGGATCACTCTCGAGGAAAAGCCAAGTTTAGGTATGAAAATGTACCTACTCTTACGACCTTCATCTGACTGCACGGGAAATTGAAATTTATTGCATGACACAAGTGTTCCAATTCCGTTACGCGTCAGTGACTCGATACCGATTCGGCGATAAGAGCGCAGGTTTCCCACTCACCGATATGCAGTTAACGTTACAAAAATTACCGAGAACAATCTAAATTATTACTTGCCACGCGGCCAGCGTTCGAGCCGAGCGGCAACGTTTTGCCGTATATATGTCACCGTAAAATTGCAAATACCGTTAGATTATAATCTATCTCGCGAGATTGTAAACTATCGAAAGATTGTGAACCGTAACATACTGCTTACAATTTAACGCATTATTTTTCGGTAGATTATAATCTATCGAAGTGAAACTGTTAGATCACAATCTGTCGCGCGTTAAATTGTAAACTGTCCGAAGTCTGTCCCTGATTGGTCAGTTTTACAGAAGATCGTTCTGTGTCCATAGAATTAGGAATCAAACACAAGTGTAAGTCAAATAAAATAAATGCACTTCAAGAATAGTTAATAATATTTCTGACATCAAAATATAGTAAGAAAAATTGTAACCAAATGAGAAAATCAGAAATGTAACAACATTTTCTATTCAAACACAAATTAAGATTGAAAAAATTATAAAAAAATTTCGCCGAAGGAAATTAAACACAAACTAATTAAAATAAAAATAGAAAAGTAACAAAATTGTCTATTAGAAAAAAAACGAAACAAAATCTTGACTTATTGTAAGAGTAATAAAAGTAATATGAAAAAAAATACACCAACAAAAATGTTTCCTTAGCCTACAAGTTCCCAATACGGGAACATTTTTATTGGTGCATTTTTCTTTCATATTATTTTTTATTACTCTTACAATAAGTCAAGATTTTGTTTCGTTAATTTTTCTTGCCATATTATGATGTCAGAATTATTGATTAACTACTAAATAATAAATACATACTTGATGTCACTATTCTTGAAGTGCATTTATTTTACTTGACTGACACTGTGTTTGATTCCTAACTCTATGGACACAGAACGATCTACTGTAAGACGGACCAATCAGGGACAGCCTTCGGACAGTTGACAATTTAACGCGCGACAGATTGTGATTAAACAGTTTCACTTCGATAGATTATAATCTACCGGAAAATAATGCGTTAAATTGTAAGCAGTGTTACAGTTCACAATCTATCGATAGTTTACAATCTCGCGAGATAGATTATAATCTAACGGTATTTACAATTTTACGGTGACATATACACTCGGGGGCAAATTTAGAGGAACGATAAAAATTCACTCCTAGTTTTGATAACGCTGTGTATTTCAGCATACGAAACCATATTTAGTTTTACCAGCTTTCTAGCCATCGGATTCGCTACAAAAAAAAACATTCGACGCGGAAATCAGTTGTACGATTGTGATAAAAAGACCACCATTAAAAGTTGCCGTTTTTCTCCAGGTCACAAATAGGGGAATTTTGTCATTATCCGTTATGGCGTTGGTCATGAATCCTGGATAACAATCAAACAAACGCATTAAAGGTCAACCACACATCGATATGATGTTGTAAAAGTAGCTTGAATCTATGTAAAAAGTGTAGTGTTCCTCTAAATTTGCCGCTGAGTGTATTATAGTACTCTGTGGTTTTGCCATACACCGGCCCGGCCGGTGCGCCGCCAGCCATACGTACCTAAACTGCGGAGTGAAACCCCCTGGTCAAACACGCTGGCCCAGTGCTGAGTGGTCGACTTCACATACACGTTTGAATTTCTTCGCAGATGTATGCAGGTTGCCTCACGATGTTCTCCTTCACCGTAGGAGCGTCAGACAAATGTAATATGAAATTCGAAAAACGAAAAACACATTGATACATGGCGGTCTCGAACCCCGGACCTTACGATTGGAAGGCAAGCGCCGAGTCCACAGCGCCACCGACGCTCCTGCCATACTATTGGTTATATTCATTTACCTAATACCAATCAAATTGTCGCTTAGCTATATCAAGGCCAAGTTTTTAATGAATAGGTAGTAATTTACGAGTTAAACCACCTGCTTATGTTAAAAAGCTCCTAAACAACGACACGTATGAATAAAAAAATCTTAATTTTTTTTACCTTATTTATTTATTTAATCTTTATTACACTATAAAGGTACAGTTACCTTACTATAGTTTCAATTTTTTTTTTAATTACAATTACCCAACTTTCCAGAGGTAGACTCTGTACCAGAGTCGTCTGTATTTTTCTATATCCGTGGTTCGGGGTGGTTATCAATGCGTACCTATATTCAAATGAAATATTTAAGGACATAGATAAATATTAAATATAATATGGTAATTAAAATAAATCCAAGATTAGATAATAAAATTGTGCTGTGAAGTAATAAACTACAACAATAAACATATAATATGAATTAAAATAATTTTAAATGAACAATATAATTTGCATGCTTTATTAATAGTTTAGTAGTTAAAAGATAAAATATATAAAAATATATAAAAAAATTGCAGATTTAATAAAAAAATTAAACGCGATAGTAATTATGGATTTAAAAAAATATATGTAAAAGATACACAATACAAAAGATCATTGTACACCATTTAAAGCAAATAAATACAGTGATTTGATTTGACAGAGAAAACAAAATACATTGAGATTGGTTAACTCAAGATCCTTGCAAAACGCAAAATATCCAAAATATGCAGTTTAAATTGGAACCACAAAATCTCAGACCACGACCTAAGCAAGTATTAAATTGACAACAGAAGATTTGAAGAAGATCCATTACTATTGCAAATGTGTTTAACGCCTCCTAAGTATGATGAATTATTGATGTCCCTCTACGTGACTACGAACCTCGCTACCTTAACCGGCTATAAACATGAAGACCTGTCATTTATATCACTAACTAGCTGTGCCCGCGACTTCGTCCGCGTGGAATAGTAACGGCTGGACCGATCTTGATAAAAAGTAGCCTATGTTATTATACCCTATATAATTAGCCATCTATATATTATTGAAAGTCCCGTCAAAATCGGTCCAGCCGTTCCGGAGATTAGCGGGAACAAACAGACAGACAGACAGACAAAAAAAAATTAAATTGTGTTTTTGTTATTGGTACCCGATATACATTCATACCCATTCAGCAAAAATTTGTTATTTTGACATTACAAACAGACACTTCAATTTTATTTATTTGTATAGATGTATCAATGGTGGAAAAACAATTAAAAGTCAAAAGTGCAAATACTGACCAAAAAATGTTTAAATACCTACCTACTAAAGTTTTTAGTCCAAATCGACTAGTAAATTTTGTTTGCTTACTTACTTTTAGAGTTGTGCGAGAAGTTGTTTACTCATAAAAAACCTATTATCAACATCGGCTCCTAAGATAGCTTTTATTTTTAACACGTGCCTAATTCATTACACTGTGTACCTAACTAAAGAGATATGTGTGCGCAGTGTGCTTAATTAGATAGTACTGTAGTAACCATGTTCATTTGTAGAATCTATTATAGTTTATAGACTCAAATCGGGATGGTATTATGCATCATTAGAAGAAAATTTCTTGAGCAATAATTTAATTTTTAGAAATAATGAATTAAAATACTCAACTTAGGTTTTGAAAACCAGCCGGTTTGTAGGTACATTTATAAGACTCAGATTACATTCTAATTATACTATTAAGTATACCATGTTTTATTCGATGATAATGGCTTATATCGAGTCTTGTTTTAAATTCAAAATATTCATTAAAATCATACGTTACAATTTAATTAATAAATTCTCAACGAAATTTTGTTTGGAATATTTCTTTTATAGTAGAGCTGGTGATGAAACCCTTTTGATACATAGTGCCAGAAACGCAATTACCGTACACACAAATGATGCACCCAACAGACTTTCCTAAATGACCTAAGAACACTTCAAATTTCGAACAATTCGAATTTACAACACTCCTTTTTTCGCAATAAATCCATAAACAATCCAGGCGAGTTCTGCATAAGCCGTCCTGCATTGGAACCGCTGAGGCCTTCAGCTGCGCTCGTTAGCAGAAAACTAATTGATAAATTATGCCTTGTCGAATTTCTGATCACATAGCCCGTGGGAACTGGCCATGTGGCTTCTGGATACTACTTATTAGTGCTGTCACATTTAGCGTACGCCTCAATGTTGCTTGACTAACGATATGTGATCAATCAAATTCTATCTATATTTATATTAGTATAATGCGCGTTCCAGATAAGAACGGATTTGCAACATTTTTAACATCAACGCGATTCATTAGCCTTTGGTGTAAACTTTTCGAGCTGGTTTCGTGTGTTCCATTTAAGCGTTTTTGCCACGAAAAGTTAGCATCAAATACCCAGGCTATTGGTAGAGGGGTACTCGGATACCATTTTTTGACAGCTTTGACATTTGAAATCATTCTTTCATGAATAAAAAAGATATTTTTCTCAAACATGCTCGAAAATGTAGGCATTATTGTAGTAAAAAGAAGACACAAAGTTTGTAATTCTTGGCTCATGCATTACTTTACCGGCTTCGGCCAGGAAAGTAAGTATGAAAATTCATTTTTGGCCACTGCTCCAATGTTTTTTAATTTATTTATAACTTGAATTATGTAACTTGTCATACAGCCAATTGCTACCACATTATAAAAAATGCACTCTTCGAGCATATACAACGTGTCTTATATCTCCCCATAAAAATTATAATACTTATTTAATTTTATTTAAACTATCAAAAGTGCCAACCTAAAACTGTTCTAAAGGTGAATTTTCAAAAATTTGACAAATAAAATCGATTGATGTGACAAGTTATTAAAGTTGATACATTCTTTTCGGTTAAATGAATATTATATTTTTTATGGGGAGTTATTATGAGACACGTTGTAAGTATTATGAATATGACAACAATTTTATAAAAATGTTGGTATGAAATCACACGAAAATATGCTTAATTTTCGTTGCGAGAGAAAAAAGTCATAATCTGCAGTATTACATTTTTTGCGTAAAATATGATTGGGCTGTATGGGCTTTGTTTCCTTTGCACTAATTGAAAATTAAAAAGTATAACTAAATGCTAGGCTGCTATAATTAATTAAATAATTAATTGTTTGATTTGTTTTTATTAATATTATACTCATTTGTTTCTAATTCAATTCAATTCAATTCAAAATCTTTTATGCATACCATAATGTGTAAAATAGGTGGTTCACAAAAAATAAGACCACTAGGGACCCGTTGGGCACGATCGTTGAACAAGAGAGAGAATGCTTATTATTATTAGGTACCTACTATTGTTTTATTTACAGATCATAAAGCTAAATTATACGAAGATCAATAAATGGATAACATTAAACAATATTTTAATATGAAAGGTTTTTATTTATATGGTATTATTATTACACTGAATTTCATAAATAATTCCAGTATTACGTCTTTCATTATTTCCTCGCAATTATTGAGAAAAGCACTATACATACCTCGGCGGGAATGGGATTGCCTAACTTCCTGGCCTCTGCAGTAATGTACTATTACAGGATTCGAAAAATACATTGAAAGAAAATAATAGTTTTAGTCGATTCTGAGTTGTATTAGTATCTCATGAATATCAATTATTGAGAGATAGACTAGTATATGGAATAAGTGACAAATCCCTTCAAGAAAATTTCCTGTGAAGGATTAACATTAAATAAAGTAGCTTAGGTATATCTGCAGAGCAAGCGAGATCAGTAAATCACAAGTAAGAGAAATGAACCCAAGCATTGAAATTGATGCGGTGATGTTAGTGGACTGATTAAATTTTCCAAAAAATTCAGCACAAAAAATCAGTTCCTAACGTTTCATTTGTAACAATTAGCGCAGCTAAAATGTTAAGATTTCTTAAAAGAAATGCAAAACGAAAGTGGTGATTATTATCTGAAACACATCTATAATAGAGTTATGGCGAATCTATTGTAAAAGGTGCGTGATGCATGTAATGGTGCTTCTACACTGACGTTATAAAATGTTTACAAAGTTATTAAACATTTTGCTAACAAACATTTGATCACAATGTTAAAAAATGTTTTCATGTTAGGTCATGTTAGTAAACATTTCTAAACAAAATTCTTAGTTAACAAATTGTAACTAAATAAAATATTTGTTATCTTTTGTTTGTAAACATGTATACAGGTGACAGCGGGGTATTCAAGTTCAGAACTGTACTTTTCTCTAGCTCATTAGCATTTGTCGCGTCCAGTGAGATCGCGTTTTCTTTTTTTTTTATAAATTTATTCCAATTAGTAAATCTTTTTCCATTTTCGTGTAGACGCCTCAGAACGCAAAACTAAACTGCGAGCTATTTCAAATGTTATAAAGTGTTTGTAAAAATTTTGCATCAGTGTAGGAGCACTCATAACATTTAACAATTCTTAATAGAATGTAACAATTCCTAACATTTGTTAGTTAATGTTTTATTGTTAGAAAATGTTTATAAACATAATGTGGGAGCACCATTACATGTCTTTTGACTTTGTCTTTTGATAATTTAGTACTAAAATGACAATTCCAATATAATTGAAAAACATACGAATTTTATGTTGTTTCAGGAATAGTTTTTTTTACAACTAAATTGACAAACAACAAGCCCATCTGATGATCAATTACAAATCTAGTTCATACGCATACGCCAGTGTACCTCGCCTAAATTCGTACACATACCCCAACAAGTCTCCTGTGTACCTCGCCTAAATTCGTACGCATACCCCAACAAGTCTACAAAGTCATTAGGTATCATCATCATCACAGCTCATATACGTCCCCACCGAGGGGCACGAGCATACCCTAACTTGTAATGTTAAGGCGATTAGGCGTTTGTCAAACCACGCTGGCCCAGTGCGGATTGGTTGATTTCATATACACCTTTGAATTACTTCACAGGAGTATGCAGGTTTCCTCACGATGTTTTCCTTCACCGTAGGAGCGTCAGATAAATGAACATATGAAATTCTAGAAACGAAAAACACATTGGTACATACATGGCAGTATCGATCGCGGGCCTACTGATTCTACCCAAGACACAGACCAGTGCCGAGACCGAGCCATAAGAATAACTAATAATACGAGTATTATTAGTTATTCTTATGGCTATTATTAGTTATTCTTATGACCGAGCCACTGACGCTCCGTCTACAGTGTACCTAAATTCGTACGCATACCCCATCTAGTCTACAGTGTACCTACCTCGTCTAAATTCGTACGCATACCCCATCTAGTCTACAGTGTACCTACCTCGTCTAAATTCGTACGTATACCCCATCTAGTCTACAGTGTACCTCCCTCGTCTAAATTCGTACGCATACTCCATCTAGTCTACAGTGTACCTACCTCATCTAAATTCGTACGCATACTCCATCTAGTCTACAGTGTACCTACCTCATCTAAATTCGTACACATACCCCAACAAGTATCCAGTGTACCTCGCCTACTTGTAGTAGAACAAACAATAGAACAGAACGTAATAACCCTGTCTAATAAATGTCAAATCACGGTGCCCTGTAATTTCCACACAGTCCACTCTTGCTCGAGACGGGTTCTACTTACATAATGTCTTGCATCAAATGCAAAGATGGGTGAAAAAGTTGTATTATTATCGATGGTCCTAAGTATGTAAAAAAATTGAAATGGAAAAAAAACAAATCCAAACATTGTAAGTAGTGATAAAGTTATATTATTATCAATGGTGCAAACGCTCTAAGTGCAAACGAGACATAGTAGTTTCGTTTGCACCATTGATGCTGCTGGTCAGTGGTGCAAATGAGACATCGGTAATTTGACCGGTTTTTTAAATACATACTTAAGCTGGTTTTTTTAAACAGAACAACAAAACTGTGACCTTTCAGCAAAAGAAACGTAACTTATAACTCAACAAAGCCCTGGCAACACTGCTCTATTGTTTCTTTCCAATAATTTGTATTGCGCTTGCTAGTAGCGCCTTTTCCTGCCGCGCTGAGTTCCGCGGTGAGCCCGCCGATCAATGAGCTGTGATATAATTTCTATTCGCGTTGCATTTTTCCTCGGTAAACGGAATCCAGGATGCCACGTTTGCATGCTCCGCGGAGGAAGAGAGCGCGCGATTAATATTAATATTTATTATCTATAATCACTTTTTTATTCTAATTCCCATTGAGTAAAGTTTAATGGATGTTTGCTAGCACGCGCCGGACGTATAGATTTGTGAGGTAGTTCATTTGAAAAGGGAGCTCGCTTAAGTCGGTGACAGAGTTTAAATGAGAATTTGTTTTGAAAGTATTGAAAATATCTACATGATGCAATGTATCTCTAGGTTTTCTTGCTGGTTCTTTCCAGTACAAGGTCTTCCGCCGTAGACTTGTGAACCATTGGTGTAGCTTCTTTGACATGCTGATTATGTAATCCAATTTAAATAAACAATATTGAATTTGAGTTAAAATAATCTTTATTAAAATATGACTTCATACAAAACTCTTTTGAATGATCTATTTTTTTCCTACCACAACCCTTCTAGCTGATAAAAAGAAAAGGGCTGAAATCAATATAATTTTTTTTTCAAATGAATCACTTAGAGAATCCCTTTTAAATTAAAAATAGCGCTAATCGCCCTTTTTGGAGTACAAAAATGCTTTCCGTTTATGCTAGCCCGAACCCCTCAATAATAGTCCATATGACTTGATACTTTGAAAAGAAAAGTGTCACTGGGCAAGTTAGAGCCATTGACGTTTACGTATTAAGCGAGCGGCATATTATTGTCAATGGCAGAAGCTACTTCAAACTTCAGCCGCAGACACCTTTGACATTGTCGACACCACTTTACAGTGAGGTAAAACCTGGTAAAACCGGTGCCTGGAAGTGACATATAGACGGTGCCACTCGTGTCCTACTCATGTAAACAAACAAAATATCAACATACAAATTGTCAAAAACTTTTAATCAACAGTCTAATATCTCAATGAACCAAAATGCCTTTGGTATAGAACATAAATATCAACAACTTAAATTATCAACGAATCACATAACCAAAGGCTCATTTGTTCAACAGCCAACGATTTTTGAATAAGCCAAACGTCCAACAATCAATAAATACATATTTATATACTTTTACAAGCTTTTATTTAACTTGGCGTCGGTGGCGCTGTGGACTCGGCACTTGCCTTCCAATCGGGAGGTCGGGGTTCGAGACCCGCCATGTACCAATGTGTTTTTCGTTTTGAATTTCATATGTACATTTGTCTGACGCTCCTACGGTGAAGGAATACATCGTGAGGCAACCTGCATACATCTGCGAAGAAATTCAATGGTGTATGTGAAGTCGACCATTCCGCACTGGGCCAGCGTGGTTGACTAAGGCCTAATCACCCTAACATAGGGTAGGCTCGAACTCCTCGGTGGGGACGTATATGGGCTATGATGACAATGATGATGATTTAACTTGGCCTGTTTGTTACAAGCTTTTTTAAAAGCTTTTATTTAACTTGCAATGTAACTACCTATGTTTAGGGGGTAGAATCTTGCAACTTTATTTTGAAGCTGATATCTGCAACCGATTGAGTTGAAATTTGGTAGGTATACACGTTTAGCTTGGATGACGTCAGCTGTCTAAATCCCACATGGCGGAACACCAAAGATGGCGAACTAGTTATTTTTATACACTCCTACAATATGGGTATCAAATGAAGAGCTTAATCTACGAAATACAGTACTTACTTTATTCTAAAAAATCAAATCCTAGATGGCCGCTACAAATAATTACAATTACATATACTTGTGCATACCTAAAGTCACATATGAAAGAGCTTGACGTGTACAGCATATTATGAAAAAACCGGCCAAGCGCGAGTCGTACTCGCCCATGAAGGGTTCCGTAGGATTTATGACGTATTAAAAGAACTACTTACTAGATCTCGTTCAAACCAATTTTCGGTGGAAGTTTGCATGGTTATGTACGTCATATATCTTTTTTAGTTTTATCATTCTTTTATTTTAGAAGTTAAAGGGGGGAGACACACATTTTACCACTTTGGATGTGTCTCTCGCGCAAACTATTCAGTTTAGAAAAAAATTATATTAAACACCTCAATATGATTTTGGAAGACCTATCCATAGATACCCCACACGTATGGGTTTGATGAAAAAAAATTTGAGTTTCAGTTCTATGTATCAGCAACCCCCAAAATTTATTGCTTTTTTCTATTTTTGTGTGAAAATCTTAATGCGATTCACAGAATACATCTACTTACCAAGTTTCAACAGTGTAGTTCTTATTGTTTCGGAGAAAAGTGGCTGTGACATACGGACGGACAGACAGACATGACGAATCTATAAGAGTTCCGTTTTTTGCCATTTGGCTACGGAACCCTAAAAAAGGAAATTCAAGATGGCCGCTGGTAGAAAATGACAGTTTACATGTTTTTTAAAGCCCCCGCGTTATGGATATCAAATGAAAGCACTTGACTTGTAGAATACAGTCCATAATGTAAAAATTCAAATCCAAGATTGCCGTCATCACAAAATTAAAAATGTAATGTAATTAATTAAAGTAACAAGCTTTTATGTTTTAAATAGAGGAAAATAAACTTATGACACAATATTTTATGAAAATATAAAAGCTTGTCGCGAGATTTATAAAATTATATTTTTTCTTAGAATTACCAATATAGATCAAGTCAAATAGGTAGTATATTATTGTTTATTTGCATAGCTAAACTTCACTATAATCTATTATATAATATTATCGTAAAAAATTGTGTTATCAGTTTATTTTATTCCTTGTAGAGCATAATAGCTTGTTTTTTTAAATATTTTTTACTTTGCCTAAATGCATTTGTATGCATTCCTCCCTTAAAAAAAACTTCCAGCATCAGTTCAGCGACATAATATGATGACTACCAGATGCACATACCTGAACATCTTCAGAAAAAAACATGAAACAAGATGTTTCACCTTGTTTCATAGACGTGCCTATGAAATTTAAGGGTTTTTCTCTATTTTCCTGAGATCCCATCATCAGATCATGACTTTGTGACAATGGGACCACCCCTGGAGTATAAAATCGGCCCACAAGTGGCGAAGTAATCAGTGAATATACATAAAAAATAGATACTGTCGAACATATAACTTCTTCCTTTTTAATAAAGTCGGTTAAAAAGTTATGAATCAGTGACAGGAACTCAAAGTAATAACGTTTTTGAAAAAAACCGCATACAATTTTATTGCCGTATATGTTATTAAAAATATGTACTTACTGATTGTTGGACGTTTGGATGTTGATATATTTAAAAATTGTTGGTTGTTGAACAAATGACCTTTTATTATGTAATACGTTGATAATTTAAGTTGTTAATATTTTGAACCTTTTATGTTGTAAGTATACCAATGGTAGTTTGAGTCTTTGAAATAAACTGTTGATTAAATGTTTTTGTCATTTTTACTGTTGATATTTTGCTTGTTGACATTGAGCAGGTAACCCCGTGTCTTTTTTTGTACATTCACATTCCGTACAACTTTAAGTTGCATTAAGATAATAATAAGGATTACTATGATAAGCGCTACCGTTTTTCACACATTGCGTATGTAGTAAAATAAATATTATACAGGCCATTGTTCATAATATTTCCCTTTTTAATGTTACCCAGGATGTTCACATTAATATTTATAAAACGCATCACATCACACTATCGGCTTAGTTTATGATGCAACTTTGAAGAACTACTCAAGTGCTTATATTAATAACTTCAAATAATTTAAATAAACATTAAATGGGCTGGTATTTGCGTCCATTTAATGTTATTTCTTTAAAAGGAGGACAATTGTGTTCGTTTAGTATAATATTTCGTTTTGTTTAGTATAGTGAAATCAATTTTTAATTTTTGACGTGTGTTACGAGTATGTTATATCACTTGATACCTACTACCTTCTGTCTTCATTTTGTCGATCACTTTCTAACCGACTTCAAAAAAGGAGGAGGTTATCAATTCGATGCGTATGTTTTTTTGTGTGTATGTTACGCGATTACGCCTCCAATTGTGGACCGATTTTCAAAATCCTTTTTGTATTCGATTGAGTTTCCTCCTGGAGTGGTCCCAAGGTTACCAAAGTCAGTATCTGATGATGGGATCCCATAAAAATCGAGGGAAACCTATAAATTCTTAGGTATGTCCAACGTGTTTTGTGTGTATGTCTCCTTTTTTTTAGCTTACACGAAAGAACTTGATAAATAAAGAGACCCGTATTTTTTATTTTCCCATTTTGTTTATGTTTTACCTTTACAAATATTTTTTTGAAACTTGGCTATTTCACAAAAGTAGAGTTGGGCATTTGTCTGACGCTCCTACGGTGAAGGAAAACATCGTGAGGCAACCTGCATACATCTGCGAAGAAATTCAATGATGTATGTGAAGTCGACCAATCCGCACTGGGTCAGCGTGGTTGACTAAGGCCTAATCACCCTAATATAGGGTAGGCTCAAGCCCCTCGGTGGGGACGTGTATGGGCTGTGATGATGATGATGATGATGAGAGTTGGGCATAATACTGTTAATTGTGTTTGCCTAGGACCTATAAAAGAAAACTTTGACGTTTTTTCATGACAGACGTCAAACGTGCAGTAGGCGGCGTTCCAGATAAGCACGGACTTGCATGCAACATTTTTAGTAACATTTTCGTTTTTATTTCATTTGGTAGCTTTTGATGTTAACTTTTCATGCTGATTTGTTGGCATCAATTATCAAGGCTATAAGATAGGTCCTCCACTTTTTGACATCTTTTTTTTTCAAGAGTTAAAAACGTTTTATTTAAAAAATAATATGAAAGAAATTGATAAATTTTTAGCTGATTGCAATTTGTACAAATTGTAATTTTAAGTTACAGGACAAGGGAATGTGTCAAAAATTTACATGAAAAATCAGTTCCTACAATTTAATTTATAACAAGTAGTGCGGCTAACAATGTTAACATTACATCATTACATATTACATTAAGATACGCAAAACGCGGTTAAAATCAGATGTTAGCACCAAAAAGTTGTAATGCTTATCTGGAGCGAACCGTCAATGTCATTTGAATGTTAGCCACAGATAACTACAGTGCATTCACATGTATTTTACCTCTGAGAGCGCCTCTATTGCTATGACAATAAAGGTCAACCACATATGAATGCAGAGGTAAAATAACTGTGAATGCACTGTAGTGATGTTAGCTACATGTTAACATTTGAAAAATAGTTTTTTTAGGATAGGCAAAGGCCTATACCAGGTGTTCAGCCCAACACTTCGTTCTCTGAAGTTTTTTCGAAATATCTTTAAAATTATTGTATAAAAAATATCCTAACAACGTTTATTGTGATAACAATGCCAAAAACTCGAAATGGTTTCTGAATTTTGGTACCTAAGCAAAAATGAAATGTTGTCAATTGTGGACCGATTTTCAAAATTCTATTTATATTTGAGAGTATACTCCTTGGGTGGATTTGATTGTTCAATCTCATGAAAATCGAGGGAAACCCTAAACTTTTATAGGTACGTCCAAATACGTGAATAGCTTCGGAAAAACATGACCCACTCATGTTTTTCCGAAGCTATTCATGTATTTGCGTCTGGTAGTCATGAAACGAGCTGATCATGGAAGGATCTTTAGCTTTTAAACTTGACCTGGCCTTAGACCTGAATTTCATACCAGCTCACCGTGAGTGAACTAGTCTTAAATTCACTAAAAGATTTCATTCACTAAAAAGATAAAAATAAAAAATATTTAAAAAAAACTGACTTCAAAACCACTGAAAAGTTAAAAATAATATCGCACTGACACTCCTATATTGAAGTCGGTGCCAAATTTTAAGACTTGCTAAGAGATCATCGTTTAGCACCGACTTCAATATAGAAGTGTGTTGTTGTGTGTACCTACCTATTCTTATATTATTTTTAACTTTTCAGTGTTTATGAATTCGGTTTTTATTTTTTGTTAAATATTTTTACGTAGCATTTCATAATCTGTGTTTTTACAATAAATCTCTAAATAATTAATTAATAAATTTTTGTCTAATAATCCTTCATTTCGTTGGCTGGGCTTCATTTTAAAGATAAGAAGATAAGTATGTTGTTACTTGTAACAGATAAGAAACAGTATAGTTTTCATTTATTATTCTGCTTATTGCCTACAGCGACTTTGTAGACAATTTTATGAGGTGTTATTTTTATCTGACAGCAAGTTAACTGCCGCTAAAACTTATGAGAGTTACAAGAAGTTGTCTATTTCATTTGTCAGCAATTGCGCGTCTATGTTGGTATAAAAAATCCAAACAAGCAACTATACTATATAGGTATATAGGTACTTACCTGTTTTGTAATCTACTATAACACAATACTTAAACTTAAAGTTTTTATTGAAACAAATAAAAGGCTTGCTTAACAATGACAATATAAAGTAAATAAGTACCTACTAACCGTTTCAATTTTAGAAATATGCAATTATAGTAGATTAGTAGCTAAGGGCTGTAAGGCATCAATTGCAGCCCGAGATAATTAGGCGCACGAGCACAGCGAGGGCGCCTATATTTCGAGGGTGCAATTGGTGCTTACACCCGAGCAAACTACTCTGCTTTACATCTCGATTGTGAGGTACGTAGGTCCTTATTACCCCCAAATGGGGCTTGTAGGTGACCAATTAGCGCTCTAGGGTAATAATGTAGCTTGGCAAGCCCTAGGGCGGTAAGTAATTAAAAAACACTTCACTATTTCAAAAAGTTCGCGTACATCTAACCATCATACTGGCAATAAATTACTTACAGCCCAAGGGCTTTTCTAGCTACATTATTACCCTAGAGCGCTAATTGGTCACCTAAAAGCGCCTTTTGGGGGTAATAAGGACCTACTTACCGAACATGAGAGATGTAATAGTATATTGTTACCCCAAGGGTGAAAGTAACTTATTTAGTCCCGAGACGGTGTTTGGCGCCCGAGCGTAGCGAGGGCACCAATAGTTCGAGGGACTAAATAAGTCTTTAACCCGAGGTTAACACTGTGTTTTTCATTACGAATACAAGGAAAGTAAAAAAAACAATGAATTAGCTGAAGGAAAAACGTGTAAATTTTATTTTACATAAATCAACAACTTCTGCTTTAACCCTTTGTCTTATAAAATCAAGGCATTAACTCCATTCCTGAATCAGATGAACTCATTGTGTAATTAACACAATGTTATTAAAATATAATTAACAGTTAATACAAATCTCTGCTATACGGAAGTATTAACAAAACTCTACAAATGGAAATAACAAATGAAGATCGCATTGCCGCTTCCCCGCTTATTTTGTTTTTTTTTCTGTGGCCGGCCAGCTATTCAGCCATTATTTTCATTTTCATAATTTGCCCAAATGTATGTTTTTTTAATGAAATAGTAAAAATAAATTATAATAAAGTCATTTAAAAAATATTTTCTTTAAATACTCAACATTATGTTATTTCAATATTACACCGCGCTGTAATTGATTGGCTGTATAGAAAGTCGGAACATGGTTCAATAAAAATGTAAAAAAAGAACTAGTTTCTTTTTAAAATTTGACACCAGCTGTTGAAAGTGATTCTCCCTAGGGCTGAAAAGTATTACTTTCAACCCGCTCTGCAGGCAACTTCATACCTACTTTCAGAGTATGAGTAATGAAAAATATATTTAATGTCTACAAAATATCTCTCGAGCTGCGCAACACTTGCAATTACTTACACATAGAAGGTAAGAGTTCTTTTTTTTCTTAGTTACAACAGGGTAACCCTTAATCTTTGTCACACGATGGAAAGTAATGACATGCCCGAAAATGGAAGGCTTGTGACTGATTTTCAATATCAAAAGAACTATATCATCAATATTATAAACGTTGAGCAAACATGTTAGTTCTTCCAATTTCGAATACAATACAACAATATAGGTACAGAAGGAACTCTTTTTTTTTTCTTCTACTTGTGTGTACGACAGATATTTATTAATAATTATATTAAGTTAGAAAATATACCTGAAGGTTAAATTTTGTATATAATTTTATTAAAAATTTAGATTTTATTTTTTGTTTAATAGCAACTTAGTATCAATATAAAATATTGCTATGGCGCTTACCATCAGATGCACGAATTAAGCAGTAATAATATCATAAATATTATAATCACGGCGCGAAAACTCAAAGCTGAAGTCCCGCGCGCATACTAAGCGGGCTGCCGTCAAAGAATCGACTCCTTCATTTGTGTTATCGAATTAAAACGATATATTGGAAACAATCGCCACGGCAGAGCACGACTGTGTGACGTAGGCACGGGCGAGTTTATTATCGATATCCCAAGTCTATCGAATCGGAAAACTTTTTTGAAATCATACGAAATATCTACAAAGAAATTAATTCTTGATACTGTCTTTGAAAATAAGTAGAACTCAACTCGCCCATGTCTACTCATTTAAATAAATCTAAGTTTCCGGGCTTAGCGTTCTATATAAAAAAAATTATCTTCAAGATATAAATTCTTTTGGCCCACGTTTAGTTTTCTAGTTTTATTGTTGCAAAACTTATGGTATTACTATCGGACAGCTAGATCACACAACTTAAACTTTACCTATAAACTGGATACCGTCCTGAATTTTTTTATAAATAATATATATTCATCATCATCATCATCATCACAGCTCATATAAGTCCCCACCGAGGGGCTCGAGCCTACCCTGACCAGTTATGTTAGGGCGATTAGGCCTTACTCAAACCACGCTGGCCCAGTGCGGATTGGTTGACTTCACATACACCTTTGAATTACTTCGCAGGTGTATGCAGGTTTCCTCACGATGTTTTCCTTCACCGTAAGAGCGTCAGAATAAAATACATTGTTGTGTGTTATTTACATAAAATATTTTTTACAAATTATGCATGGATTTGCCTAATGTTCTTTGATAGTCGCTAAATCACTTTGGTGACCGCTATAGGCACACTGTCAATATTTGAGCGTCCTAGTAAAAACCCTTTATATACATTTTAAGATAATCATCATTACAATTATAAATTCTCTAACATCTTGACATATTCCAACTCGAAAAAGCAATTTTCTAGAAATGCCTATGTAATTTCAATAGCATTTTAAAGTAATGTTGTTTAAGTATACTTATACACTAACCAATACGCGTGTTAGGGTTAAATTATCATATCATAGGTAAATCGATAAAAACACGGAAATGATAGTACCACACTTCCTAGTCGATAACGAATAAGCAGTCAGTAACATCACTACGCCCCTCATGCAATCGCACGATTTTCATGTCAATTGCCACGTGTGGACGTCGCATACACGACTCTAGCTGACACCCTGAATTTGAGATTAGTAAACAATATTATACAATCGTTCGTTCCTCGCATTATCCTTTTAATTCTAATCGTTATGAGCACGCACTTCAAGCACGTGCCTAGGAGTGCACCTGAATTTGAATCGACTCAAAATTTTGTTACCGATTAAAACACAGGGAGCCGTGACGTGCAGTGATCGAGATATCGATGTATCGATATTTTTACCGTTACAAAGACAACGGTACTCCATCGGCCCTTCTACAGATAATCTCTGAAGGATGTCCGAAAGGAAGTTTTGATATTGTGTTCTTTTTTATAAGGTATTGTTATGCTGCGGCGATAGATAGTATGAATCAAACCTTTTGTCGGCTTTTTGTTATTATGTAAATGTACTTTTAACACCTGACGATCAAAGCTGCCGCAATAATTCTAGAGCTGCGAAACAAAAGTAAAATAGCCATAGAAAGTGGAGTATAATGCAAGAAATTTCAGGATAAGGTTAGAAATTACAAGAGCAAAGAATATAAATTTATTATTTTCATAACACTTGCTCGTAAAGGGTGTTATTATACGCAGGGGATTTACCTCCCGCGAGAGTTATGGATTTTTATAAAAAAGCAACCCTGTTTAACGCATCATATTGTGTAAAACGTAATTCTATATAACGCATGATATTTTGAAAAAAGAAGTTATAAATACAATGCAAGAGGAAATACGTGGAATTAAATACTCGTAGATAGTGTAAATTACGTTTCATTACTCATACTCGGAAAGTAGGTCTGAAGATGCCTGAGGAGCGGGTTGAAAGTAATACTTTATTTTAAGCCTCATTTACAACTAACAGCTGTCAATTATAAAAAAAAAGTAGTTCTATTTTCACATTTTTATTGAAACAGCGTGATGTAAAACTGAAATATCATAAATTAGTTTCACAAAAAATCACAAATTAATTAAGTATTAATTACAGAATATTTTTTTAAATGACTATAATAATTTACTTTCAACTATTTCTTTAAGATAACATATTTGAGCACAATATTTACCAGTTTTCAATAATAAAAAATAAAAAATAATACCAGATTATAGCCGGCCGACCACAGAAAAAAATAGGCGGGATAGCGGCAATCCGATTTTCATTTGTTTTTTCGAGATGTAGAGTTTTGTTTATTCTTTCGTATAGCATTCGTATAGATTTGTATTAACACAATGAGATTCAAATATGGATTTAAAGCCTGATTTCATAAGAGAAGAGGCTAAAGCAGAAGTTGTTGATTTATGTAAAATAAGATTCAATCATTTTTTTTTTTTCTTTAGTTAATTGATGTTTTTATTTTAACTTTTCTTGTATTCGTAATGAAAAGCACAGTGTTTACTCGAGTTAAAGACTTATTTAGTCCCTCAAACTAATGGCACCCACGCTACGCTCAGGCGCTATACCCTGTCTTGGGAATAATTAAGTTACATTCACCCCTAGGGCAACAATGTTCTATTACAAATACCTATTTTTGAATTCCCTTGACCTTGGTGTTTCCTCTTAAGGGAAACCGCTGAACGCACATTCCGGATATTAGCAGGCAAAGCAACGCACAAGCAAATAGCCTACACTGAAAGTGTTCAGCTAAATATAATTTAAAGTCCAACTCAATGCCAGTTTATTGTAATTCAATAGAACTTAAAGAATAAAACCATGGTTTTATTCAATATGAACATTCAGTTCCATCAAGAAGTCACACCAATAAGTATAAATGTTATAGGACTTAAAGAATTTAATTGTGTCATTTATGACATTTTTAAATGTGCAATTTAATAATGTCAGTCATGAGTCATGACTTACTCTCATTACGTGTGCAATAGCAAGATTGTTGTGGATGGATACTTAGCTGAAAGATTAATATCAAACGAGACCAACCACGATTTTAAAAGAGAAATTAATTATATGCGGATGTGCCTATTCATTTAAAATTATGCAAAGATGTTGTCATTGACGTTTTTCTATTCAACTGCGATTTTATCAACGTGATCTAGAAAATCCAGTCATACATTTCTAATTTCTCTTGTATCGCTCCCAGTCTAGGGGCGTTATGGCCTTATTGAATAGTTTTCTTGTTTTACTTGAGGGGCTTGAGCCTACCCTAAGTTAGGATGTTTAGGCCTTAGTCAACCACGCTGGCCCAGTGCGGATTGGTTGACTCCACATTCACCTTAAAATTTCTTCGCAAATGTATGCAGGTTGCCTCACGATGTTTTCCTTCACCTTAGGAGACTCGGATAAATGTACAAAATATGATATTCGAAAAATCAAAAACATATTGGTACATGCCTGGATCGAACCCCGGACCTCCCGATTAGAAGGCCAGTGCCGAGTCCACAGCGCCACCGACGCTCTCCAAAACGCAGAATGACAGTTTGTAAATATTGAAAAATCGTGATTTTACAGCTTTTGATTATGCTTCTGATCACCCAGATACAGTCCTATCCTTATAGGGTGTGAAACGGATAAAGGAAACTTCATAGAATAATAAAAAGTAAAAAAAATAAAACAACAAAGGACAATGTCGAAAATCGCCCCATAACGAACAAAGATTTGATTTACGTCATAATTATATGCATATTTTATAACACTCATTACAAATATAATTATGTATTCGACGGACATATCAAAAATATTTTAAAGTACTTTCAGAAGCAAAACCAAATGAACTAAAATAAAGGAATGGGTATTGTCACCTTTGCTTGATTGAATAGAATTGAGTCGATTTTATCTAGGTATGGACATTTTTTTATTTTTTTATAAATTATGTTTTTCATAACTTCTTTCGCAATTTACAACGTTAACACACGTCAATAAAATTGACTACTCACGCGCTGTCGCTTGTTAGTTTGTTGTGTTTTTGACTTGCTTTATAATTTCGAGATTTCTTGTTCTTTACTACGTGGCTATAATAACGTTCTTTGATATGAAATAATAAGTTTTATGCAATAATTATTATTTCTCGAGCATTACATTAGAAAAGATTTTTTGTAATAAAAAAAATATTAAAATTGTAATCTCTCTGCTGCCAGTATTATTAAATAAAAACAGTTACTACTGTAAACAAATAGTTACTATTGCATTATACCAAGGACGATGATAAGGATTATTCTTCGTCTATGATTATACTGTATAGTCACACTGTACCTTAATTAAATAGAGGATGTAACATATTATTCCTTTATTAAATGGGCATACGTAGTGATATTGCTAGCGACATCTCCCGGAAGTTCAAGCAAATAAGTTAGTAACTTAACGTGACAAGCGTTAAAGTTTGTCTTACTTTTCTCTAAGCTTTCCATTGCTCGAGGCTTCGATTGGTTGCCGACAGATGGCGGTGTTTACAGAATCTGTGTTAACATGTGTAGAGCACTATTTTTCGTCATTTTGTGTTGCCTAATTTGCATACATCTTAATTAAGGTTGGGGTGTAGGTACAAGAATTAAGTAATTAGCTAAATATCCTAGGCTAGAAGTTCCCAACCTTTTGCCCTATGGTGCAATTAAATTTTTAAGTAGTTTCTTGGTTAATTTTTACACATAAGTGCATGTGAAGGTCTTGTTCAGGGATGGGAAAACTTACGGCCCACGGGCCATCCCCGGCCCGCAAAGCGTTAAAATCCGGCCCTCAGCCATCAAACAAAAATCAAGTGAAGTTTTCGTATTGTTAGAAATTTCATTCTCCACAAAGTCACAATATGTCCCCACAAAGCTAAGCTAATTTTTAAAAGATCAGCGCTCCTCAAACTTATACTTCGCAGCTAACTTAAAACTTTAATTTAATTGCAACTTGCAATTTCGTTCTTAATTCAATAGTTTGGTATATTTGGTAATATTGCACAAAAGTGTTTAGGAAAACACATATAAGTAAATATTTTTATTTCAGTAAATAATATTGCAAAAAATGCATTAACTTGGCCCGTCATATATTTCGACTAGCTGTGCCCGCGAACTACGTTTCGCCTTAATTTATTTTTTCCCGACATCTTCAACAAATATCGTTAATGTACACAGAAATAAATACAAAAACTTAACAAATTATATACTAAAGCCTTCCTCGAGAATCACGCTATCGAGTCGTGAAACCGCTTGAAAATCGGTGCAGTAGTTTTTGACTTTATCGCGAACAGACAGACAGACGCGGCGGGGGACTTTGTTTTATAATATGTAAGGATAGTAAATGTTGACACGCGAAGGAAAGAAAAGTGTTCTTGGTCATCATCGTCATTTTATTCACTTACCATCATCAGCAACTATAAGACCAAAGATGGACGTGAGCTTCAGCAGGGCTCTTCATCAACTGAGAAACTGGTCAACGTTGATATCATGGCGATGAACTTAGGTAGTAGCTAGCTACTACCTACGCCACATTATCACGTCATCGAACAGTTGAAAGTCAATATACGCGCTCCGATTGGTCGATCGCAACGGTTTAGTTTCGATTCGGCTGTAACTTATTAGTAGAATTGGGCCCTAGGTGGGCTAATAAGTGCTATCACTAACCAAACCAATCAGAAAGCTTCTTCTTCTGCCTCCACGGGGCATCAAACCCAGGCCCTCCAGAACAATATCGGGTTGACCACTAGACCACGGAGGCGGTTTAAGTCTTTTCACATATGTGTTAAAGAAATTTTAAAAAAAGTAAGTAGGTCACTCTAATTTAATTTAACAGTTTTACATAGTTATGTTGTAAAATGAGAGGGGCGTAGTCAAGTCGAGGTAAGAGTACTTGGTGAAAATTCTGTTCAAGTGCTCAAAATGCAGGCTATCGTTGTTGCTGTGGATGAAATCTTGCACGCTCTTGCATATTGACATATCCACTTGCCTGTAGACTGGAAAATATGATTTCTTTTTATAGCAGAAACAATATTTATTGACTTATTAATAAAAAAACTTTTTAAACAAGAATATAAAAAACAGGGTATAAAAAACGTATACCAAAGCACGCGTCTACGCATTCAGACCATTCAATAAAGCACTATAACGAAAAATCAATGAGGTGAAACCAAATTAATTTGAGGCTTAAAAAACAACGACAATAAAATTTAATACTACGCAATGTAACGCGTGCCCGCGCCCTGGTTTGCGCGTCCGCATATCGCGTCGGTGTTAGTGAGTCAGTGTGAGTGCTTAAAGCAAGACGAGTTTCCCGTGCAAGATTCCTTTTCAGTCATAGATGTTTCTTTGGATGAAAATTATCAAAATACATTCCGAATAGTTTTGTGCAAAAATCTCGAAAAAAAATTGTAACTAACCTTGCATATCTCGGCAACTATTAGTTTCACAACCATGGTCTAGAAGACAAAAACTATAGTGATAATGGGAGCAATACGTGGGTTTCGGCTTCGTAACCGGTCTTTTTATAGCCTGTACCTATGTCTATGTATAGCCTATACATATATGTATACCACCCACTTGGGAACAAGTCTTCGTAGACGAGAAAGTATTGGCCTAGTACATACAGCGCATTAGCCAGAAGTAATATACTATTTTTAAAAACAGACTTCCAAAAAGGACGAGGTTCTCAATTCGAAACTTATATTTTTGTGTGTAATTAAAAAAAATAACCTTAGTCTTTCCAAAACTATATGCCTATTAGCTCTCCTTAAAACGCTTTCCATACATCGGCTGTAGTATAAAAAACAATCTCACAAAGTTTCTTCCGGCAGTTGACCTCATACAGGGTGCAGAGGTCCTCAAACTCTGCCAGCTCGGAGGTCTGGGGTTCGCGCCCGCACACCTTGGGCGCGCCTGGAGTGCACGACTTCAGCTTGTAGCAACTGAACTGTGCGAATTTCTCCCTGACCGCTGGATCGTCGTACTAAAAATATAGCAATCAGAACAAGTAGTATTGTTGACAGCATACTATAAATAGATCAATCAGTGCAAGTAGTATTGTTGACAACATACTATAAATAGAGCAATCTGTGCGAGTGCTATTATTGACAGCATACTATAAATAGATCAATCAGTGCGAGTAGTATTGTTGACAACATACTATAAATAGATCAATCAGTTCAAGTAGTATTGTTGACAACATACTATAAATAGAGCAATCTGTGCGAGTGCTATTATTGACAGCATACTATAAATAGATCAATCAGTGCGAGTAGTATTGTTGACAACATACTATAAATAGATCAATCAGTGCGAGTAGTATTGTTGACAACATACTATAAATAGATCAATCAGTGCAAGTAGTATTGTTGACAACATACTATAAATAGAGCAATCTGTGCGAGTGCTATTATTGACAGCATACTATAAATAGATCAATCAGTGCGAGTAGTATTGTTGACAACATACTATAAATAGGTCAATCAGTGCAAGTAGTATTGTTGACAACATACTATAAATAGAGCAATCTGTGCGAGTGCTATTATTGACAGCATACTATAAATAGATCAATCAGTGCGAGTAGTATTGTTGACAACATACTATAAATCGATCAATCAGTGCAAGTACTATTGTTGACAACATACTATAAATAGAGCAATCTGTACGAGTGCTATTGTTGACAGCATACTATAAATAGATCAATCAGTGCGAGTAGTATTGTTGACAACATACTATAAAACCGGCCAACAATAAAACCGGCCAAGTGCGTGTCGGGTCACGCGCAGTGTAGGGTTCCGTAGTTGCAAATGCCAACTTTGAGTTCACACTCACACCTTACAAAACATTGCTATTAAATAAGGCATTATTATTATTATTAAAGCTGCAATGATTTTATATTTCCTTAATTTCACGTGGTTCGTAAATTTATATTCAGCACTAATTTTCAATGAAATTTTACTTTTCCGAGTACATTTTATAAGTTGGTCGTATATAACTTTTTAGTTTGTACGAGTACTTCGTTATATATACTACTGTTGTAATTTTTTTCAAGTGTCCATATATAACCGTTTAGCAGATAGAGGGGGGGGGGGACACTTACCTCTATTAAAAATTTGCAATTTTAAAAAAAAAAAAAATTCTACCACTTATTTGGCATTATTAAGATTATGTATATAAGTCATGCCAAAAAAGTGGTGTGAAACCTATAGTTTGTCAGATAAAACTAAAAATCATTTACACTCTCTTTCCAAGATGGCGTCTGTGAGACAAGCGTTGCATGCAACCCCACAAATTTGGAATTAACTTTATGCTAACCCCTCTTTGATATCTAAACAATAAAATTGCGTCGTCTGACAAACGTACGCTAAGCCCAAAAAAATGTAACATTTCAATGGACTAACTAAACTACCTAACCCATCTCAGTAGTCTAGTGGGTAACTGCAGGCCTTCATCGTAAAGCGCGCTGCACATTCCCCCCGAAACTACACGAACATTGGCGAATACGGGTAGTGGACGGCGTGTTCGTGAATATTCGTGTTATCCCGTGTATATTCGCCTTCTATCCATTCCGTGTCGGTACCATCAAAGGATTCTCGGCTAGTTTCGTCAAGTTTCGTGCTTAGGCGAAACTATCTCTCCTTAGTTGCGCTGTCTAAGTGCCATTTAGCCGACAGACACCATAGCGGGTGTACGTAAATCTTTTAAATTTGTTGCTAAATTGGACGCACAATCTTGAATTGTCGTTTATAGAATTGTACCAGAGTCATTCTATAAAATGGGATCCAGAAGATCGCAACAAAGTACATGATGCGTTGAAAAAAATCTGTGAAATATTGAATATACCCATTAAAGATTTGAGCTCCCACTGCTACCTCACCAAATTAGAATACTTCGCAAAAACCCATCCTAGTCCACGTCCCGGAATAGTCTCCATCTTCTGGCCCATCAGTAGTGAACTCTCAAAACTCGATATCTATATTTTCTGATGTAACGGTTAGGCCTGATGATTCTTTACAAAACTACATAGAAAAGGCGTATAAAAATGCTTAAGCTGCTTTTTACATACAATGTGTAGCAGAAAAGAACCGTAATATTTTAAGGAGTTATTTACATAATATTGGCAAGCGTTTCATAAACCACCAAATAGTTATAATATGCTGCAGCGAATGCAACCGCAGCAGCAGATATTTTGGTGACGTCCATCTCGTATGAGAGTTAGTTTTCAACTGAGCCAAACGGGAATGTAGAGAGCCGCTCTCGTGTGTTCCCGCCAATGTTTGTTCCCCGGCGAAAGTTTCGCCTCCCGGCGAACTACGGGAATGTAGAACGTGCTTATGACATGGTATAAATTTGAGAAAAAGAAGTCATGAAATACTGCATTTCGTATTACCGACCTCCAATGATATCATCACTATGGCATAATTTCAATGATGTCATCATTACATAATGAACAAATGATCAGAAATCTGACCGGAAATCGTATTTTTCGTTTTGCACTATGATATCATTTGCAAAACCATGAGATCGGTAATAGGCCCTCTGATGACAAGGTACCATTACCTGCCAGCTCAACACTTATTAAAGTCACTAACCCTCGTCCCCTCTCACTTTATTGTTATATGAGAGAGTAAGATGAAACATGTTATTTGCCTCTTATACCGTTTTGCCCACGCCCAAGTAACACAGAATGCTGTATATTTAATCACTTGTGGCCTTATTTCACACTTTGAGCTTACTAAAACCGTTATTAACATTCACTGATGAACCTAAAGCTGAATATTAGTTCACAAAAAATCGCTACATTCCTACGCTATATTCTGAATAGTAACTGAATAATGGTAGATATTCACTACCCTTAAAACGCTGTAGCCGTTTATGAGGTATATTGTGTACGCCTTTATTCAGCTGTTAGAACTTTTCAACGCGATTAACTGAATAAGGGCAGTTAAGCAGGTGTAGATATGACAATAGCTGTGTAATAGAGTAAGTGTGGACCTCTATAACACTATCTTCTAAAGGTAGTACATGTGATCTCTTATACAGACATAAGATGTAAAAAGGAGAAAATTTGATGTGTTTTTCAGCAAAAGGTGTAAATTTTCCCTGTTGATACGTATCTATACTGCTATTGTTAATGCCTGAATAGCGGCCGATTACAAGTTCACCTGAACGTTCTTATTATATTATATTATACTTCGCGTATTCTATAACGCATATTGCGATCAGAATAATCCGATCAGTAATATTGAAGTATAACAGTTCACGTATCTCTTTAATTTCACCACCATTTTGATTCTGACTTACCTTTAATTTATTCATATTATTTTATATTTTTACCATGATACACAACAACTAAGGGATACCAAATATTTTTTTATAATGTAATTACTAATTATAAAATAAAAAATGACACAATTAGAAATTTATTTATTCCAAACATATTTGCCAGGTGATTTTATTTTATTATAATTTCAGTAAAAAGGTATCTTTGGAGTGGCGCTTGAGAATTTTATTAGATATATACGTACATATTCACAGTAATTTTAAAATACCAATAGCTTTTCATGAAGATATTATCAAAACTGTGTACCGCTATCAGAAAAACTGTTTGCATTCTCTCACTTCAATCTGTCACTTTCATAAATATTACGTACCTCCTATAAAAACTATAACTATTTGATTAAAACAGGTCGAAGTATTTTGTAGGTATGCTCTTAAACAGTACAATCTGAACCATAAGCTTAATTACTGATATTTAAAATCGTACGTGTAGGGTATCGTATGAGTAAAGTGTAACTAGTGGTACCTTAATTTGCTACTATTTGGCCTTTACCACCTTGTTACACCTAATACTGCTACTATTACGTTATTATAACGCAGTTATTCAGCAATGTGAACTTTAGGCTGAATTATTTGTGCCCATTTAAGCAGTGTAGTGGCTGAATATTATGCTACTCAGCCTTTATTCAGTAACTTTATTCAGCTGTTAGTACACAAGAATCCTCCTATTCATCTAGTATGTAGCCTCTTTGTGTTACTTGGGCGGTCCGTCCTACGCCTGCTGCAGGCCTAGCATGGCGCGTCGACTATAGAAGAGAAAGTGACTAACCCTCATCCCACCTCGCTTCATTGTTATATGAGAGAGTGAAAAGAAATATGTTATTTGCCTCTTATCCCGTTTTGTCCACGGTCCGTCCTATGCCTGCTGCATGGTGCGTCGACTATAGAAGAGAAAGTGACTAACCCTCGTCCCAGGCCCGGAAAGGTCTGGAGGCCTCGAGGCAACAAAGGAGTGGAGGCCCCTTGGCCCCAAATTATTTTCCAAATAAAATGAACAATTGTTTTCAGTCGAGTTTTCCAATAAATAATTTATTGTGAAACCAAGAATAGATTATTCTATTATTTAACGAACATATAAATATAATATAATCGGAAACAAGAATTATCTAAAATTAAATTTTTGCGTTAACGAACGGAATTTTCCGAGCTTTTTTCGCCGAAAAATCGTTGATGATTTCGCTGAAATCCAGTTCCCGAAGCAAACCACTTTTAATGCTCAGGAGAGAAAGCTTTGATAGACGGTTGCCTGATTGGAGTGAACAAATATAGATCGATGATTTCTGTTAATATTTAATGTAATTGTTTGTACAAAGAACTGTAGGTAAAGGTAAAACGCGAAGAAAAAATGAAAGGAAAAGTTGTTTAGTAGTGTTTACTAGTCTGAATTTGAATTTTTGTTTTCCGAAGTCTCTCTCTCTATTGTGGGGTCCCTCTTTTGTGGAGGCCCCGGAGCTGTAGCCCCGGTTGCCCTCCCCTAAATCCGGCGATGCCTCGTCCCGCCTCGCTTCATTGTTATTAGAGTGAGAAGAAACATGTTATTTGCCTCTTATCCCGTTTTGTCCACGGTCCGTCCTACGCCTGCTGCAGGCCTAGCACGGCACGTGGACTATAACAGATCAAGTGACTAACCCTCGTCCCGTCTCAATTCATTCATTGTTGTATAAGAGCGAGAAAGGGTATGTTATTTGTCTCCTATCCCGTTTTGTCCACAGTCCGTCCTATGCCTGGTGCAGACCTAGCACGGAACGTGGACTATAGAAGAGAAAGTGAATAACCCTCGTCCTGTCTCACTACATTGTTATATGAGAGAGTGAGAAGAAACATTTTATTTGTCTCTTATTCTATTTTGTCCACGGTCCGTCCTAACGCCTGATCTAGTCTCAGTATCATAGTATTTTTGCCACCAAGTAGCGGTGCTTGCATTGCTTAGTTCCGGGGTGGTTCCGGGTTTTGAAGGGTAAGACAGGCAGTGAAATTACTGGGTATTGTGACTTGACATCTTATGTCACAAGTTGGCAACATACATCGGGGTCCTTAAAGGGCTTATAGATTTACAAATCTCGCAGGAATCATTGTACGTAAGTCTAAAGCGCTCTACGCACTCTACGCACAAAGGCGGAAGCGGGACGGTAGCGGAACTGCGGTAAACGACGTACTTGCGCCGCGCCGCTTCCGCAGGAGGTTTCTATGTGGCACGGTCCATAGCAACTCGAATATTTAAAAAAAAATTCGCTCCGCTACCGTCTCGCTTGCCGCCTCTGTGTGTGGAGCGCTTAAGCGACTGTAGTCACTTACCATCAAGTAGGCAACCCAGGGCCACGGTACCAGGGCCTTGCTCTGCTGGCGTTAAGGCGAAGTTTCCCAGGAAATCTACACGTGCACGGCGACTGCTTTATTGCAAGGAAATATATTTGATAATTGCATAGCTTCTAATGTGACCGAACGAAATTGAAACTTTTTACAAATTTTAATAGATTTTTGGAAAACCGGAGTACAAAACAAAAAAATGTATTATTGCATTTTTCTACACCACCACAAACTGAGGGACCAATAGAGTGTATACAACCAATGGAAATAAAAGAAGCTCTTAATAAGATCCAATATGACAAAGCTGCTGGTCCAGATAATCTTCCAGTCGATATTTGGAAACTCTTACGAGATAATGCATTACCCTTATAAAGGGAAGTAGCGCTTAACTGCATTTATGACGTTAGTTAAATAATTACAAAAAGAAACTAAAATATTATCTATAAAATAAGCTTAAATAACCTAATCAAAAATAAACCTAAACAAAGTAAAGGCTAAAAAATAACTACACTAAAATATTTGTCGCTATTGACCTATCAGAAATTGTAGTATAAATAAATTGCACCGCGAAAAGCGTATAAAAGTGACAAAAGCGGTTTTATTGAAACGCTATCAAGATTAAACAGGGAACAACATAAAGGCTAGCAGAATTAGGCCCTTGCTGGTTTGCTAACTCAGTTGTGTAAAAAAATATTAGGTGTCACATATTATGTTAGTGACGTATACGCATACGCAGTCTAACAAGAAAAAAAATAACTCACCTCAATAAAAGCAATTGATAAAGATAACTTTAAACAGAATAAGTTATAGATCAACCAAGAAACATTGAAAAAATCTCTATTCCCTGTCAACATTTTCCAACTGTATATTTATAAAAGTTTCTTTCGATTTCTTGCTATTCGCCTCGCGAGAAATAATTTCACAAATGTGTTGTGTACTTTTATGGCTTTATGATAGGAACAATATCACTAGTGTTTTAAAACGAATATGTATGTTTTGTTTTTTAAATTTCAACTCTCGGTAACTTTTCATCATCATCATCACAGATATGTCCCCACCGAGCGGCTTTAAATATCTAGATAATTGTACTGAACAAATCAGTTTCAAATATCGAGTATAATTTTTTGCACTTCAGCCCGGGGTACATTAATGTTATACACTCCGCTACCACCCTCTACTTCCTTATCGACAGCGACCCCGTTTGGTCTGTTTACGAAAGCGGAACATTTTTGCCCTTGCTGGGGACATAAGGGGACAGCGTGAAAGCGGAGCAGTCACCTTAGATAAAAGCCACACGCTAATATCTCCGCAGTCGTTCCACAGAAAAAAATGTATGGAGATGACATTAGCTGCGGAAAAAATAGCGTGAGGCATTTGTCTAGGGGGGCTGTCCCGCTCAAAGCCGGACATATGGTCACATTATGTATACCCAGGTGGGCAGCCTAATCAACTTCATCATCATCATCATCATCATCACAGCTCATATACGTCCCCACCGAGGGGCACGACACGAGCCTACCCTAACTAGTTATGTTAGGGCTATCAGGCCTTAGTCAAACCACGCTGGCCCAGTGCGGATTGGTTAACTTCACATACACCTTTGAATTACTTCGCAGGTGTATGCAGGTTTCCTCACGATGTTTGCCTTCACCGTAGGAGCGTCAAATAAATGTACATATGAAATTCGTGAAACGAAAAACACATTGGTACACGGCAGGATCGATCGCGGGCCTCCGGATTTTACTCGGGGCACAGTCCAGTGTCGAGGCCACAGCGCCACCTACGCTCTAATCAACTTAGTCCCGTGGTATCCAGAAAATGATGTAGAGCTGGATTTATTGTAGTAAAAGCAAAGTTATTTCCTACTTCAGGTCACTATAATTTATATATTACAAATTAGGGGTTTAGTTTTTGTTTAAATAACTACCCTATCAATTTTTATTATATGTATAGTATATATTTAATATATTATATATTAATTTTTAAGTATATATATTTTTTAATTTTTAAGCGTTCACAATGATGATTATTTAAATAGGACTTTGATATTTCTGAACCCTTAGTAGAATGCACCTTCAGTATGTTTTCGATGAGCGAAATATATCAAATACCCGCATGATTGTTATTGCATCTATTCACATATAATTAATATATAATTCTATATTTTATATTGGTTAATCAATAGTATATGCAGATGCAGATACATCCCTCTGAAAATAAACCTGGCGGCGCCCATGCTTATTTTTATTTTATCTAAAATGTATCTATTAATTCCACGTCCTCAAGCATGTTTTCACATCGTCGTGCGTCGCAGTAAAGTCTTTAAAAGGAAATCTATGTTGGAAGTGTGTCTGTTCCGATATTTGTTTCAGTGTGCGGAGTGCGAGTTTTATCAACTTTACTCGATCGCACGCGTCGAACTCGTAAACGCGAATTTGTATGGAATTAAAGCAGTGCCATCCCATACAAATTCGCTTTAACGCGTTCGATGCGTGCGATCGACTAAAGCTGGATAAAACTCGCACTAGGCACTCAGTTGTTTCCGAGTTTATTGAAAAGCAAACAGATTTTTCCTCGCTTTTGTCCTTTACACACTGCGACTTTATGCAGTGAAAAAGACGGGATGCAGTCGCAATACAGTTTTTTACAATTTTACATCAATGCTGCATCACGACTGTGTCGCTACAGCAGAGTGCAGAGTACAAGTGCAGAGTTGCAGTATGTAAACGACCTAAAATTTCAGCAAGGGCCACATAGTTTTCATTTGTTTACGACAAAGAAATTCTTCGCCCTCGCCACAACAACAACAACAACTCTAGTGACAGAGAAGATCTCTTGAAGTGACCTAGCGTCAATAAAAAAGGGTTTTCACCACATTTTCTTGTGATCCCACCAAGGCGTAGCACGGGCTGCCAAGACTGGCCTCGAGTCACGCATTATCTCACAATTTCAGTGATATAATCTCTATGCCTTAAAGAGTAGCATGGTTGCGCGTATTAAGTGGGACTGACGTGATAAAAATTTCTTGACTGTCGTCAAGGGACACATGTGACTGAGTTTTGTCACAATTTTTTTGCTATCCGACTGCTACTACATCTTCTAAAGTATTAAAACCCTTGCTACAACCACAGCAGTCGGCGCACAGGCACTCACAGAAATTTGTCACGTCAGTTACACTAAATACGCGCCACCGTGCTACTCTTTAAGACATAGAAATTATGTCACTGAAATTGTGAGATAATGCGTGACTCAAGTCCAGTCTTGGCAGCCCGTGCTACGCCTGCAGTAGGGTGAAATAGTGGGACCACGAGTAAAACCCCCAAAAATAATACCCAGCTAATACAACTCCTCAAAGATAATGTATTTACCAAGCTCATGGTCACAATTGATCCTAAACATGGCGCATTCGGTCCGGAACCGCCTCGTCTCCTTCAACTGCCGCTCTCAGCCACACACGGGGCTGCCGAGGCTACTGCAGTACCGGGCCCTCCAGCACCAGTACTCGTTGACCACCTTCAGCTGACCAGGCTTATGGATTCAAGCAGTAGAGTTGAAATACAGTTTTCAGTTTTAAAGATATACAAAAAAGATTAGGTTTTGGATTATTTGGTTTTGATTCATTGCACCTGTCACACTGTTCCCTGTCTCGTAGGCATACTTGTTGTATCCCAGCTTATGGATTTGAACTACCGCTGCCTCGAAACAAGCTAACACGTGGCTAACACCCACAGCAAAAGTAGGCAGGGGCAGACCACCGTCCCCATAACCACTATCACCGCTTAAAGACGACTTTCATCGTCTGCCCCATGGCAGGCCGAACTCGGACACCACCTCCAAACCTGATCACCACCCACTCTGTAAAGGCTTCATCACCCTAAGAATAATAATCACTTCAATAATATAAAACTCAGATTTTATTTTTCAAAATGATTAACATGTCGTATCAATGTTATTTTTATTCGTATTTTCTTCGCTTGGGGTCTGGTGGTGGTAATTTCTTGCATCTCTCCATTGAAGTTCTTATGAAATCTGCAAATGGTATAAAATAGTACAATTACCTATTCATGTGTAATATCTACATAGCACTAGCTGCATATCATCGCATCTTTACCCGTGTAAAAAGAAAAAAATCTAAATAAGAATCAGTCTATCTTATTCTCCAGCAACGTACATCTCAATATTCCTCGCAAAAAAATTGTATCTAGATTTTTGCTAAGGAGAAAAAAGTTTTTTCGTTTCTACAAGCGTTTTCATTTCAAAATCACACATTTTTAAGTTTTAAATTAATAATATATTATTAACCCTTTACTTATATTTTCCTCGCACACTAAAGCAAATACCTTTATTTTATTAAAAATAAATGGCAATAGATAATGCCATTTAGGAAGTTGAACTAATACTAATGCTATTGACAAAGTTGGTTTTTCGTATAAACTATCCTTAAGTAAATGTGGTCTTCCTCAAACTTTAGAGGTAATATTTATTTATCTTTATTAGGGACACAAACAGTTATTATTACAAACATAGATTTAAACATCATTACAGTATATAAACCAATGAAGTGTCCACAGACAACTAACACATTCAGCTCTGAGCAGCGTTTAACATTAAGCATTAAAAACAAGGAGACGATAAAACAAATGAAAATAATACCACTAAACAAACAATTAAATTCCATTAACACAAAATAAAAATCAAAGCAATAACAATAAACTAAGGATGATTTTTAACTAGATTCCTAAATTTATTTACACTTATATGAAAGTCTAAAATATCAATTTCCAAAAACCTTTTATTGTGCGACTAACAAGCACGAAATAAAAACACATTTCTGGCATACTTGGTTCTGGTGGCGGGTACAAAGAACACATCTTTACAGCGAGCGCTTAAGCGAGGACATCTTAACTGTATATTTTTCAATAGATACGGGGAATCTAATAGGTTATGGATCAATTTGAATAAGAAAACTTGATCTCTTACAGCTCGACGATCCTCCAAAGACGAAATAACAGGGAAGGACAGCTGAGATCGACATCTATATTCCAAATATCTTTTAAATTTATTGTTCAAAGATTCGATGTTGTTAATATATAGGTGATATTGAGGGTTCCATACAACAGACCCATACTCGAGAATCGTTCTGACATAAGAGTTATACAGCAGGATGAAGGTTGAGGGATATTTAAACTCTTTGCACATTCTCAGAACAAATCCCAACATTCGATATGCTTTATTAACAATATAGTTGATATGCGAGTTGAAATTTAACTTACTGTCAACAATTACCCCCAGGTCCTTCACTTCATCAACACGAGTGATAGAGAGGCTATTGAGCTTATAGTTACAAATATATGGCTTTTTACTTCTAGAGAGAGACATGATGTTACATTTTTTAACATTTATAAACAGAAAATTGGCTTCACAGTAACTACATAAAGAGTCGAGGTCATCCTGCAATTTCCGAGCATCCGACGGCGATCGAATCTCCATGAATACCTTCATATCATCAGCATACATTAAAATATTGCTATGATGAATACAGCTGATTATGTCATTGGTAAAAATATTGAATAGCAAGGGTGCCAGGTGTGAGCCTTGAGGTACACCAGAGGTAACTGGAACAAAACTTGAACAGAATCCTTTGACGGTTACAGCTTGGCTACGCTCACGGAGATACGATTCCATCCATCTCAGTAAGTCGCCATGAATACCTACCTGTTCGAGTTTACGTATAAGTGCCCAGTGTGAAATTTTGTCAAAACACTTTGAGTAATCAGTGTAGACAACGTCAACCTGCTGACCCCGGTCCATAGATCCCGTCACATTATGGATAAATTCACACAGGTTCGTCTCAGTGCCTCTTCCCGCTCGAAAACCATGCTGCTGTTCTATTATTATTGAGCCAAGATGAGGGTACAAGATGTCGTATACAATTTTCTCAAACAATTTTGCAATTGTGCACAGCTTAGAGATGGGACGGTAGTTTTCTACCAGGTGCTTATCTCCAGATTTGAAGATGGGCACGACAAATGACTGTTTCCATAAGCGAGGCATTATGCCCAACGCCAATGACAAGTTAAACAAAAAAGTTAGAGGCTCGGTCAGACAATCTTTGCAACATTTCAAAAATATAGGAGGAATGCCATCAGGACCACAACCCTTATTTATATCTAGGGTCTTTAAATATTTGTACACAGTATCAATATCTAAAGGAGCAATACAACCAATAGATACTGTGTGATGTTGGTGAGAAACAATATTGTGATTTAGTCCTGGGGGTGAACTATTGTTTGGCTCAAAGACCGATTGAAAATACTCATTAAAGAGGCTACTCGCGTGCTCCCCATTAGTTGATGCTGTTGAGTTAAAATAGACAGTTTCAGGAATACAGCTTGTTGATTTTTTCGCCTTAACGAATGACCAGAAAAATTTACTGTTTAAATGCAACTTCATCTCCGAGTTATACAAAAATGAATTATAACACTCAGTCTGCATTTTCTTCTGGCGCTTGCGTAGCAATGCAAATAAGTTGTAATCACACGATCTACCATACATCTTCCATTTTCTATGTAATTTTAATTTTTCTTTAGTTAATTTTATGAGTACTTTCGAATACCAGGGAGGATATCTGGAATCACCCTTGACAGACCTAACAGGAACATGTTTAGATATTACTTTATTAACTTTAGTGTAAAACAGCGATACCGCCGAATCAATGTTATCACAATCATACAGATCACTCCAGTCAGTTCCAGACAACTCTGCATTAATAATGTTATAGTCTGCGTCACGAAACAATTTAACCAATCGCGGTGGGGTTCGAAGACGACTGTCTCGCGACCAATCAGTATCAATCTCAAGAGACGGATGATGCAAATCTTCAGCAACAAGAGGCATATTACAACGCTTAACTTTACACGGGATGTTTCCTATTATGAGATCCAGGCATCTTGAATTATTATTAAAGATGTGGTTGTACTGTTCAAAGTTACTCAAAGCAAGGAAACTGTGCAGATCCTGAACAATATCTCCTCCCGTGCCAGCGTTATCAAGAGAAGCGAACGATCCGTTATAAGTCCAGCTAGCGCAGCTCACGTTGAAATCCCCCACTATCACGAATTTTGAATTTGGGTCATTGATTGTACTCAGGGAAACCGATTCAAAGTATTCACAAAGACAATCGCGTTGCATTGGGCCATGAGGAAAATAACAACAGTGAATCCGAACGCAATCAGAAATAGAGGAGACACTACAAAGGGTCACCTCTATGGCTTCAGCAGCTGCACCAGGAAGTTGATATTTAAAATGAGAGCGTACCGACAGACTTTGATGGATTGCGATAAGTACACCTCCACCCAGTTTATTGCCACGAGCAGCATAGTCACGATCAAATCTGTACACAAAATATCTCGAGTCGAACAATTCGGAGTCAAATATTCCGTCAAGAAGCCATGTCTCACTCAAACAAATGACATCATAATTTACCAGCATCAAATTGCGGAAAAACGTATTAGATTTAGTACGCAGCCCACGAACGTTCTGATAATAAATCGACAATTTTTTAGCCATATTCATAAAAAAAATACAATAACTATCTCATAATTCAATACATTACAATTTGACGCAATAATTGAATACTTCCACATAATTATATAAAATATTACATAAGAATTAATTAATTCATTAATAAGCACACAGAAATAAAATTCATTATATGTCAAAAAATCATGGAAACAACTAAACTTAATATATACAAAGGAATTATCAAAAATAATTAAAATCACAGTCATCATCACAAAGAAATAAAGAGCATTACATGTCATTAGAATTAGGACATAAATACCAACAAATAAAACATATAAACAACTTAACATCACAGTTATTATCACAGAACGGAATAATGAATTACATGTCATAAGAATTTGGAAACATTTTAAATTAATATTTAATAAATCAAGAATTACATAATAACCAATTATTATAACAAGAAAAAAATACATAACATTGCAAGTACATGTCGATATAGTAACTGAAAATTTTACATGAAATTTAATAAAAATTACATTTAATTTCGATATTAACAAAGTTATAATTATTATCACACGTAACAACTGGAAAAACAGACACCACAGGCGTCTGATGTACCCATCCACCAAGAAACCAAATAAAGCCATTATAAACACAATAACAGGAGTAAGGTTGTTCCGAAATAACGAAAAGGTTACAAGCCACAGATGAAGCTTAGCAGATTGCAACACAAAGCATTCAATCACTAATACAATACAATTTACTACACTACACAGCATAAGAAAAAGTACATAAGCCTGAAATAAGCAACAAATATAATAACAAAGTAGAACCGAAAGACCAGCAATACATCTTTTAAAGTCACGAAAAGGACACTGCAGCGCCTCGCAAAGCCATTTCTGACACTTCACCCAACAGAATGAAAAAAATGAAACAAAAATATTGATCAGCAATAATTTAACACTTACTTTAGTTTGTTTAAATCGCTCATATCAGAAATAAGGATTACCGGAGATGCTTCAGAGCGACGAACCATTATGGCGCAGTTCTTGACCCATACGTAGGTAAAATTCTTCTCCTTGCATATAGTTTTCACCTGCCTTAATAATGCCTTGTTGCTGCTAGTCAGATGTTCATTGAAATAAATGCGACCAGAAATACCTGAAAAACCTATATCAGAGGCAATGATGTTTTCTTTTCTTATCTGGGCCAAAAAGTCGTCCTTCTTGTAACGCGATAAAAATCGAACGACAGTGGGTTTGGTTTTTTTGTCGGAGTTATTTTTCTGAGTAACTCTCGTAATAAAGTCTATGTCATTTGACACATCAATTGCCACTCCGGTGCGCTGCACTATTGAATTTAATATCTCAAAAAGATTTTCTCCTTTTCTCTCAGGAATGCCATAGATTTCAATATTAGATCGTCTCGCCCACTGATCCTGTTTATTGTTCTGTATTTCAAACGATTTCAATGTTTCATTGATACATTCCAAAGCAGATGGCATCTTCAGAAGCGATTTGACTTCCGTATCAGTTTCGTCAATTCTTTTCAAGATTTCTTGATGCTGGGAATTGATGAAATTGGTCGACTCTCGTAGCTCAACAATATCTTTGCGGATAATCTTCAATTGATCATTAAACGCATCCAGTAATGAATCGAATAAATTAACCCTCATCTTTTCGATTTCGCTAGCAACGATAGAGCGAATTACTTCGGCAGACGTGGTCAACCTGCCCTGTTCCTCTATTGGTGGAGATGAGCTACGAGAGCCTCCCCTCCTCGTGTTAACATTTTCGGCCCTAGCCTGCCCTCGATCACTATTATTTCTAACAGGGGTGTTTATTCTTCTGTCTTGGCACTTTTGCAGAGCACTCCGGGCAAATCCAATTCTCTGTTAGTCCGGTAATAACAACATCACGCGTCTCAGTAGGGAATATACATTGCTGGTGGTATTTTGATTTGCATTTGGTGCACACTACTGAGCTGCGTTTACCGTCTTCGGGTAATGAACAGCAAGCAAACTTCATTTTACTTTAATAATAAAATAATTTTAGAAACAAAAAGTCACATGCGCAAAGAAGACTCGAACCGTGTCTCCTTGTCGGCGCTTGATATCACGTTCCGGTTGTTACACCACTCGGCAACTGGAACACTTGCGTAAGGTGGCGAAATAAGGTGACATGTATTATAAAAGCGCTAATATTTTTTATAAAAGTGCAGGGTAATGAAAGAAATGTAGTCAACAGCGGTGCTTCTTATCACTGATGATTTACATTAGATTTATCTTCAAATAATAAGAACACCAGAATAAATCACCGTTAAAAATCACAAACAAACATACACTGACTTTAACAGATATCGAGTGAGTGACTACTGATAAAAATTATGGGAATTTAACTAATATTTTCGAATAAATTTAGCAACAGAAATGTAACGTGTCTGCTCAGAACCGCAGTTGTGCGGGTAATGTGTAATTCACAAGAGTTGTTCCGTATGACTAACCCTATCGTTTGGCATCACAGAAATACAGCATTTGTCTACATTTCCTCCTCCTCACTTGTGCACTCTTGACAGAGTGGTAGTGGTTGAAGAAAATGCATCCGCACTGGACAATGCAGCCCCTGCGATGCGCCTCCACTTACTTCGGTCTTCAGCGTTACGAGAACACTGAACCATCCACTTGACTGCTACGGATTTTAAAAATGGCGGCACAAATTTGACCATAGTTTACACACACAATCGTACGGCGCGCCCAGCCCCACGGCCCATTTAACTGTTAACAAATGCTGTTAATTATGAGCCAACCGAAGCACTTAAGCATAAAAAAATCACTGTTCTGTACAGAGAATAAAATAAGCTACAAAGTGGTGCTTGTTTTTTTAACAATAGTTGCAGTTAAAATTTTATATCTACACTCAAAGTTAAAGCAAAGTTTGCAGTTTTTGTCATAAACCGTAGTTTTATACAGAAATAAAGCAGGTAAGTAAAAGTACAGGTTTTCACAGGAAGTCAGTGTAACAGACTTTATAAGGTCTGTCCAACGCGTAGGAGATCGACCGCGCTACCTTCTGCCTTCTACTAGTCCCTGGACAACGAGTCGTTCCACGGTGTGTTGGTTTCGACTAATGTATCAGAAATATTTGAGTGTTCGTATTTACACAGTTGACGATAATCTTGCTCTTCCAGGATAGAGACATAGATCCGAAACGCTGTCCAAGGGATACGCAGCAGTCGCCGTCAGCACTACATTTCGAGGGTGTCAATTTTTCGTCGATCTTTCAGCCGAACCGTCCATGTTTCCGCGCCATATAAAAAATGGGAAAGACAGCTTCTCATCAGGCGGACTACATTTCACAGGTTGTTTATTTTTAAATATCTCAGTACCTTTTCTAGAACAAATGAATATCGGAATACTCCGATAGAACAACTTTGAAATCGGATCGTTTTGACAGATGAGAACCGATGTGAATACGATAATGGTGTCAGCGATAAGTTACAGCGATATCGTTGCTTCTATTGCTATCATTCTTCAAAGTATAACAGTAGACATATTCCGATGAAACCTGGGAGATACTTTGATAGTTTTAAAACTAAAATAAAAGGCTCAGTCTCTTAATACCATATGTATTATCAAAATATCATAATCGCAAAACATCATATTCTCAGAACACACTGGTTGCTTTTGTCATAACTTCATAAAGAATATTAGAATATTTACTATTTCCCTGCTTTAGCAATAAATAAAAAAACCTTAGCGTTCCTAAACATAATAAAATAATGCTGTCAGATTGTTCAAGAGCATTTAGAACCATTTATAACCTGCGACATTTATTTTATTACACCTTGTGAGTGAGCTCGAGTATATATCACGGCGGGATTACCACTCTTTTAGCACTTACGCCAAGAATGTATTTATGACACTTTCCTAGGATTTAGGCTAACAAGGATATTTTTATACGCCAAACTGACATCAGTCTTGCAATATTTTACGTTTATTTTGAAAGTACCTATTACCTAATATAATTACTCGGTAAAATTGTGAAGATTTTATTTGTGACTTTGCGTTTGCGTTCTTTGCTAATAACCTCAAAATCTTGTTTTGAATGGTATGTTTAGAATCTCAGTTTCAACCCATGCCCGAGGTAAAAATATTCTTCTGTTTATTTTAATTGTGTTTGAAAGCAATTAAAATACAATTTCGCAAACTACATACTGTAATGCTCAATTTCTATTATAGAAAATTTAACATTTAACAAAATTAAATCCAAAGTTAAGCTAATCACTTATAGGTATTAGGTACCTACCTTCTTAAGAAAAGTGAGTTGCGTTTATCCTTACTATTTTATGTCACTCAGAAAGAAGAAATTGTTTACCTTGAATATAACATTATAACTATGGATTTTTTGAGGTTTTAGTTTTCTTTGTATACTTAGAAAAATATATCATTATCAATTTACCTTTAACCCGCAAGCAGTTGTACTCCATCATGTCGCAACTATCGAAGAACTTACGAAGCGTCCCATCCTTATTCACTCCACACTTCTGTTTGGAATTGTGCATACACGTTTTTGCGTTATAACACGCCTAAAGCATATATGAACACAAACAAACAAGTAAGTAAAATAACTAGACAATAAAAGGTTTATCTTGAAATTTTGTTTCATTTTAATTGATTTACTTATGGTATTGTAATTGCAGTTCGTGTCGACTAACCGTCCACCAAGTGAAGGAGCGAAGAGTGTTTGCGCGGATACCTTTGCACCATAATATCTCCCGCGCAGATGACAAATAATGCAGTTATGTTTGCACGGATACCTTAGCGCATAACATTTTCCGCGCACAAATGCACTCTTTGCAGAGTGCATTTGTGTTTGCGCAGATACCTTTGCACCATATATCTCCAGCGCAGATAGCTAGGAGTGCACTTGTGTTTGCGCAGATACATTTGCACCACACTATCTCCCGCGCAGATGACAAAAAGCGCACTTGAGTTTGCGCAAATACCTTTGCCGTATTACATCTCCCGCGCTGATAGCTGAGATTGGCCGCCAGATTTCTTTTGTTTAATCAATAGGTTATGTGTTAATAATCAAATACTTACTCGTATCTACAAGTATTTATCTCTCCATTTATTTATTACAATTATTTGTCACCAGAGGTAATCGTCTACGTAGACACCTCCAATGTGCCTCTAATTTACTTATTTCTATATAAATAATCAACATTAGTATCTCTATATAGTTTGTGATCGCATCCACAGAGGCTTAAAATTTACCGAGGAGCGTGACATTACACTTTTTTACTTTTGGTTACAAACTCAGAGTAAACAAAACAGAGGGCCTATTACCGATCTCATGGTTTTCCAAATGATATCATAGTGCAAGACGAAAAATACGATTTCCGGTCAGATTTTTGATCATTTGTTCATTATTTAATGATGACATCATTGAAATTATGCCATAGTGATGATATCATTGGAGATCGGTAATACGAAATGCAGCATTTCATGACTGCTTTTTCTCAAATTTATACCATGTCATACGATGAAAGATCCATAATTGGCCTGCAGGTCCTGTTTACTCTGAGGTTCCAAATAAAAAAAAACTTACAACTTGATTGGATTCAGATGCTAATGCTATCGCTAAGCAAATGGATCCTGAAACAAAATAGAGGTAATATTTTTCTTAGCTAAACATTAAAATGAATCAAAACTGCGTTCAGTTTTATTCTACTCGTCTAGTGATCCAAATGTTGTAGTGTTCGAAACGTGAGCTAACCAATAGCTTTAATATATTATTATCATAGTTATCGTGATCGCGTCTGTCTGAAAATTTTATTTTTTTTACTTGCCTAATAACAGAACAGCTGCAGCCATTTTACAATTCGCGTTAAGTGCCACAATCCAATGTAAATATTACAAACTGCGATAAAGAAATCGTTATGTTGGATTTGATTTCACTGACACTTCTTATACAACACGAGTTTGTATTTTTGTTCGCAACCATAAAAAATTGCATGACCAGTTATAATGTAAAAGTTTCACGACAGTATTTCATATATATACAAAACTGAAGCCGAACTGAAATAAAGATATTTATTCATACCAATAAATCGATAAAATTATATTTATATTCAGTTTGTTTGATTTCAAAATACTTCTAAGTGTTTTATACCCTTCAGAGTTGATAAAAGTACCTACTCGTCAAACGACATTATATTGCCTTTTGTTATTAAATTAGCTAATGACGATAAGTTTAAGAGGAAATTTATTTTTAATTGTTATATTATCGCTCGTCATCACTTGCGCAAATCATTATGGGAAGAAGCAAAAAGTAAAAAAAAGGATTTGATATTTCTATTTTATCTCTCTTTCATCATTTCAGCCAAGAGACGCCCACTGTTGGACACAGGCCTCCCCTAGATCTCCAAACCGATTGGTCCTGCGCCTCACAGATCCAGCGGCTTCCCGCGACCTTCACCAGATCGTCGGTCCACCTTGTGGAGGGGCTTCCAACGCTGCGTCTCCCGGTACGCGGCCACCACTCGAGGACCTTTCCGCCCTAACGGCCGTAGCCTCTAGTTATTCTACGGATACGGTATCGGCGACTCTAGTTCTACGGATCTCATCACTTACATATTCTTCTTCTTTCATCTTTATACAAGATGAACTAAGTGAATTCATGCGTACTAGATTCCTGGCAGGAGGAGGTATAGCTCTCAAGTAGGGCCAAGTGGGGCTTAGCCTAGTATAACTATAGTATATCTTCCTAAGCCCTGAGAATGGTCATTAAATGAGACTAAGAAAAATTAGCAGAATTATTTTAATTTCAGGCATACTGCGTAGAAGCTGCGCTCTGTATACACAAGGGGCCAAGGACGTGTGGACTGAACCCAGACAGACACCAGAGAAGTAAGGTGGTTCCTCAACACATGCGACATTGTCGAGTTCAATTGCGAGAATAAAACAAGTAAGTGCCGTATCAAACAGGTTTATCGCTTTTGCCACTGTTAAATTTACTATGAATGTTACAAAGTATGACAGCATAATATTCGCTGATAAAATTATCCATTAAATATTTTTATGCTTGCATGTTCTGCTGACTGATGTTGATACAACAAGACTTGTATACTTTGTCTATTTTCATAGTGTGATGTCGTATGGCACTTTGCTGTGGGGAAATGCTGCCGACATTCAGACTGTTTTTGTGCTGCAAAAAAGGGCTATTCGTGCTATTTATAAGAATATATAGCTATTCATACTCTTAAAATAAGAGATTCTTTGAGATAAAAATTTAAAGAAATTGGTATTATGACCATTACGCCGCAATACATTTACGAGAATATAGTATATGTTCATAAAAATATACATTCGTTTTGTAAAAACAGTGATATTCATTCAGTAAATACTAGGCAAAAGAATATGTTAGCGTTACCAAATACTAGGCTTAAAAAAATTAATAATTCTTTCAAAGGCCTTTGTGTACGCTTCTACAATAAAATCCCAAATAATATTAAAGCACTTAGACAAAAAATACAAGACTTTCCGAGTTTCTTGCCTGTTCTTCTCAAGAAGGCTCTCCCAATTTCCGAACAGGTGTAATAGTCAACTTTTTTTTTCATTTGACTTGTATTTGCACACATCTTAATAATGATTGGGGTGTGTGTACATACAAGAATTAAATAATTTAGTTAATTAGATTCTTGGTTAAAGATTTGTATGTTTTTTTGACGTCAATAAGTGCCTGTAAAGGTCTATATTGATTGAATAAAGATTTTTGAGTTTGAGTTTGTTCGGGAACAGTATGTTATCGAAGTTTGTCCTAAATATTAAAACTTGTAATTCGTTTAAATAAAATAAAAATTTCGATTTTAACTTGCGTATATTTTCCCAGCTATGCCCGTGAACTACGTGCGGTCGCACCACCTGGCCACAGGGCTCTGATCAAGCCATGATAATTTTAAAACACCTCACTCGGAATGTGACTAAGCATAATTTTTACGCGACTAAGTTGGCGAACATGCATGCTGCTCATCTGATCGAAAGTAGCTACAGTCGCCTAAAGTACCTACACGTAGGTCCTGTGGCATTTGCACGTCAATAAACCGTCCCAGGACCCCGATGTGCGGTACCAACTTGTGACATGAGGTGTCAACTCGCAGTACCCGGTAATTTCACTGCCTACCTTACTCTTCAACCCGTAACACATCAATGCAAGTACTGCTGCTTGGCAGCAGAAATAGATAAGATAGAGGTACCCATGCAGACGACTCTGCCTCTTGATCATGTATGTAACATAAATCTATCGCGATCGCTTTCAATATGACAGTCAAAGTATATTCGTCGCAATTTTTAACCGACTTCAGAAAAGGAGGAGTTTATCAATTCGACCCGTATGTCGTTTTTTTTTGTGTGTATATATGTTACGCGATTACGCTGCTAGTGAACCGATTTTGGAAATTCTATTTGTATTGGATGGAGTTTACTCCTGGGGCGGTCCCAAGATCACCAAAATCAGAATCCGATGATGGGATTTCATAAAAAACGAGGGGAAACCCTTAAATTTTATAGGTATTTTCAACGTGTTTTGTGTGTTAAAAGATTATTCCGCCAATTGTGGACCGATTTTCATAAATCTTTTTGTATTCAATAGAGTATACTCCCCCAAGCCAGTGGCCCCAAAGCCAGTAAGTATCTAATTATGGGATCCCATGAAAATCGAGGGAAACCCTTAACTTTTATAGGTACGTCCAACGTGTTTCATGTTTTTTCCGAAGCTATTCACGTATTTGCGTCTGGTAGTCATGAAACGAGCTGATAATAGAAGCATCTTTAAATTTGGACTTGACCTGACCTAACCCGACCTGACCTTGCACCTCAATTTAACACTATTCATAAATGTATTAAATTCACTTGAACTAGGTATTCCATTCGCTAAAAAAATATTTTACAAAAAATTATAACACACTTCAAAAGCACCGAAAAGTTAAAAATAATATAAGAATAGGTACAACAAAATATTACACTTCTATATTGAAGTCGGTGCCAAACGATGATCTCCTAGAAAGTCTTAAAATTTGGCACCGACTTCAATATAGAAGTGTGATGTTGTCTGTACCTATTCTTATTTATTTTTACTTTTCAGTGATTTTGAAGTCGGATTTAATTTTTTGTAGAATTTTTTTTGTCAGACAGTCGGCACAGTCTTGTATTGACGCCGGCGCCGCAATGATTGGCAAACTCAAAGCGCTAGATATATACGAGGATTTTTTCTTAGAAAATAACCTCCCTGGGCTCGAGTCTCCTTCTGGTAAATACCTACATGCTACGGATTTAATTGAATATTGATACATATACGCCGTAAAACTTGTTTCAGACTTTGCTGCTGTCTCAAAGTCCAAATGCAGTCATGTACCACCTTTGTGATGTTATGTTATGACAAACTGTCGACCAATTCCAGGGCCTCATAATAACAGGAAGCTCCGAGAACTGACTACCGTTAGTTTCATAATATAAACACAGGTACATCTAAATCACGTGTATTTCAAACATTAGTAGACTAGCTCGACATAGAAACAGACATGCAGCCTCCAAAATATATATTTCAAGGTGAATTAAAATTATTTTTAACAATGTTTGATCTACTTTATAGTAAGAATAGTGTTTGTGGCGCTTACGATAAAAAGCTGAATACTTAAACATCATATTCTTCATTTCCATAACATGTGATTTTTATTTTAGTATTTAATAAAACCCAAATTTGTAGAAAAGCAAATCATTAATCGAACAAATCAAAGAGCCTTCTGAAGTTCTAACTTAGAAAGTTGTTCTCTACTGGCAGTTTTCTATTTAGCCTTGTTTATGTTTCATAAGTACCTACCTATTTACTTTTTATTGTCAGATCGATTACTATTGTAGCTTATTTGTCTGTTATACTCGTAAATAAGGACCTCAAAAAACCTCTGAATTTCATTGTAAAAGCACATAAGTATTTTTTTCTTATCTTCCTCACTATTGACATACATAATCTCTCGTATGTGCTGTTTACTTATCATTTTCCAGCATGCTTTGTTTTCTGCGTCACTACATCGCTCGTCACCTGTCACGGCCCACCGCTGGACAGAGACAATGAGGACATCACTATGGGCCGGAAGGTAAAAAAAGTAATATTGATCTCTATAATTTTAAATTTTCATAGAAAAATTAGCTCCACATTAGCTCTATCTGTAATTGTAGGTACATCATGGCCGTGTTCTGAATGTACGAGTTTTGTTCAACACACGACATTGCAAATGCTGTTTGATATGGACAGGAGAGCGTCGGTGGCGCTGTAGACTCGGCACTTGCCTTCCAATCGGGAGGTCCGGGTTCGAGACCGCCATGTACCACTGTGTTTTTCGTTTCAAATTTCATATGTACATTTGTCTGACGCTCCTACGGTGAAGGAAAACATCGTGAGGCAACCTGCATACATCTGCGTAGAAATTCAATGGTATGTGAAGTCGACCAATCCGCACTGGGCCAGCGTGGTTGACTAAGGCCTAATCATCCTAACATAGGGTAGGCTCGAACCCCTCGGTGGGGGCGTATATGGGCTGTGATGATGATTACAAATTCTGGTTTATCTGACGCTTAATTATTTAAAGCAGTTGGAAGTGTGATTGGAAGGCAAGTGCCGAGTCCACAGCGCCACCGATGCTCTCAGAAGAGAATTTGTAATGTTAGAGAAAATATATAGTATGTACACTTAAATTGTACAGGTAAACCAGGTTAAATTATTATTCTCATTCTTTTTTTGAATCTACCTCGTGACTCCCAGAATTATCCTTAGGTCGACTGGCTGAAAATGCCTATGGCATTAAGTCCGCCTTATACACAAATACCCTGTGTAATAAATAAAAAATAAACCGAAGAGTACACAGATCAAATGTTGAATGAACCTGACCACAATGAAACAAAACTGGAGAGTTATAAGGCTTATGTTATTTATTTATTTCATTTAACAATATTAAATAACATATTATAAAATATACAATTTAACATGCTTTCACAAAAAAACCACACAGGTTTGCAACAAAAGCTACATTATATCATCGATCTTACCAATACTTAAAACAACACTAGGCATTAATCTTAAAAACTTATTAAGCAATAACCTACATTGGGAACATTTAATAGGCACTCACATCATCTGATAGGTTTTCTAAATAATATTTTTAATTAATAGTTTTCTAAATGTAGATGGGACCAAAGTGGTGCAGCATGGCGAAGGTGTGCAACCACGACCGCGTCCCCGTCTGTGGACTGAGCCACGCCGGCGACGTCATTGGCTTCAGGGACCTCTGCGATATGTTCGACTACAACTGCATTCGGAGACGAAGTGAGTCCATGGTCTAATGGCTTAAACCAGGTCTCCAAACTATGGCCCGCGGGCCAAATCCGGCCCGCCGCCAGTGCCATCAATGCGGCCCGCGACAGCTTAAGTAATTGAAATGCAAAAAAGCATATGTTTGCTTAGGTCACGCACTGTGCGACTAGTCTAGAATATGGTTAGTGGCAGAAAAATTAAAACTGTTTTGGCCCTTGGAACATAATGAAGTCAGCATTATGGCCCTAAGTCTTCAAAGTTTGGAGACCTTGGAACCATCGGGTGTTGATCGGGGGATCCAGGGTTCGTTTTTCCATGGGAACTTTTTCTGCTCGGTTTGGTAGGTCGTAGGGCTTCTGAGCCCGCCTATGGCTCTCTACAACGGTCTTATCAAAGTTCGTCGCCATAATAACAATGATTAACATTACTACATTTAACATTTTTTTATACACCAAAATTGGCAAACATGCATACTGCCCACCTGATGGTAAGTGGTAACAGTCACCTATAGTACATGTGGCTCTTGTGAGACTCGCAGCAAATCTGCAACCCCCACAAGAACCACGGTGTACGTTGCCAACTTGTGACATAAAATGTAAAGTCATGGTACCCAGTAATTACACTGCCATGTCATAATTACCCTTCAAACCGGAACACAGCAATGCAAGCACTGCTGCTTTGCGGCAGAAATAGGAAGACGGCGGTACCCAAGCAGGCGACCCTGGTACAGAGTCTCCCTTCGGTTGTTGTGTTGTGTTCCGACAATAAGAGGTAAGATAGCCAGTTCCTCAGTTGTTTGAGAGTCCAGATCAAGCTCACTTCGACTTACTTCCACCTTCAGCCTTATAGTTATCGGTTTACCAATAATAACTGCTTCAAAAAGCAATGCTATTGAAGTGTTATTGACACGCCTTGAATGCATAACGCTAGCAGAATAAGGTCCCTTACCTAATCTGTGCCCTGGGTAATTGTTCAAGGCGTCAACACGATTGAAGAGTCAAATCCCGCCCGCGTCGATTTTTTTTGTATTGATTTCACGTTTTCATATTTATTTCACATTTCTAAAAAATGCCAAGTCACAAATTTGAAATATATTCCCGTTTCAGATTACAGACAAACTGCGTGCCCGGAAGACAAATCAATTCTGACTGCTTCCCGTCGTCCAGCTAGCAGCTACTATGATGACTAAATATAAAAAAACGAGCGAGCCTTACAGTAGTCACATATGATGTCACAGAATAGATAATAGTACTACGTACAGAACGGCCACTCACCTCCTCGCACTCATTTCAAATACCTCGTCCTACCCGGCACTTCCCTGTAGACATTACTGACAAGTAAACAAGGGCGCGCGCGATCGCTCGGACGAGTAGACGCGAGCGCCGGGCGATAACAGAGACAGCGCTATGCGGGTGAAAGAGAAGGCAGTCGCTGCACTTCCCGTCCCGCGTCATTGCGATTGATAACCGCTCACTCAGCCCTACTAGATTCCACGCACACATTTGCGCGTGTATGAACGTCATTTGTTTAAGTAGTAGTAATAGGTAATTGATTTGCGAACGTTGTATGGAGTGTCCGGGGTGTGATGATGTGTAACATCTGACATCTCGCTGCCATCTGACAGCCAACTCTACAACCGCGCGCGCTCATCGGTCACATCAAAAAGCGCGCGCTTCCCCTGCTTCCTGTTACACACTTCCGTCCCATTTCACGAAATCACTCCCACAGATTGCAAGGAAGCGAGAGGAAAGATGTTTCACATCGAAAATCTATGTTAAAGTTAAGGTTACCAAAAACTGTGTGGCTTCTGTAGTTGATTTTGACCTTAGCATTAGTTGCATGCTAGTTTAAAAATATTAGGGAAAAATTACAGGTTTCGACTTCTATCCCCGTAACGGTGTCACTTCATTTGATAATCAATGTAAAATTCATCGCTGCTTTCTAAAAGACAGACGTCAGTTCAATGGGGTAGTGGCGTAGCAATGATTGTCAAAGTGAAAAACACCATTTATATACATTCACACAATACAGGGTTAATTTTGGGTTATTGCCCGTGGTCCACCTATATGGTTCACCTAGGTGTACTATAGGAAAAAGAAATACCCCTTGGTTCACTAGTAGGTCCATAAGCATTTTTTCAAGCAGGAGCCAAATCTTCTGTGCTTGTAAAGACAAACAAACTGAAGAACACTTACTATTTGCCCAAATTTGAAATAGCGAAAAAAATCAGCTGTTCAATACAATAAAGGTCCGGGGATGTTGAACATTTGTATGGAACAACCGATTTGATTGGTCGGAATAGTACTCGTAAAAGTCGTTCAGTACGAGTATGCTTGTCTGAACAAGCATACAACATTTGGCTCTAGTTTAAAAATTTACCTTGTATACTGATATTAGCCAGTACCTTCTTCACTATGCTGCTGTAATAAATTTATTGTGAGCACTTGGAAATTTTTAACAATAAATGCCTATTTATACATATTATTATGACATATCTTATAATAAAATATTTTTCATAAATAAAGAGGTTTTTATTATTTTACTATAATAAGTAATATCCTATATACCATGAGTATCAACGTAAGATTTTCATTACACGACACAGTTCTTTTTGACAGGACTATTCGAATCAGTAATATTCAACACTTATTGTAAATTTTCAGCATTGAACATTGAGGCTTGTTGCTTGTACACTCAAAAAAAGTTTAGCACTAATTCCACCAGACTGAAGTGTTCTACGTCGACTGGTTATGACCCATAAACAGGTAATGGAATCCTGGACCTAGCGATCTGCGTAATATGAGTAGCTACTATTTAATTACGTAATCAATGTAAATGTTGCAGTAAATGTCATGAAATCGAGAAGTCTATAAATAATCTTGGATCTATTGATTTCACCAGATTAGCAGTAGAGACTCTGTTTTAGAGTCATCTGCATTGGAGCTCTATCTTACCTATTTCTTCCACCAAACAGCGGTTCTTGCATTGCTGAGTTACAGTTTGAAGGGTATCATTGAAAATTCGATATTTTTTTAATTCCTCATACAACTTTTTTTCACTGACCCAACTATTTGTATGGGGGACCACAAAATGAATTTTACAATACTGAGTTTTCAATGACGCCATGACTTTATCGATTCGGAACATGCTCCTTAAAGGGTTCACAGTGTTTTTGCACAGTGTATAAGTCCCTTACTATTACTAAACATATTCACGGTTTTCAGATTTTTTCCTTAATATACATGTGCTTTAAGACACTGCTTCAGGAAGTTCCTTTATAAGTTTTGCTTGCAATTATGCAAAAATATCAAGTTGATTTACAAGTTTGATTTTTTCACACATGAATGAAACCGTAGACCCGACGAATATTTGATATTTTCAGTCTGATATCTCCACGCGTTTACGATAAAAAGGATCTTGATAGGCAGACAGACGGACAAAGAAGTTATTCTATCATCATCATCACACCTCATACACATCCTCACCGAGGGGTTCGAGCCTACCCTATATTAGGGTGATTAGGCCATATTCAACCACGCTGGCTCGCCCAATTCTGCTAATAAGTAACAGCCGAATCGAAACTAAACCATTGCGATCGACCAATCAGAACGCCACATTATCACGTCATCGAACAGTTGCATGGCAAATTTAGTTTCCATTCGGCTATAACTTATTAGTAGAATTGGGCCTCAGTGCGTGTCAGTGCGGACTGGACGACTTCAGAAACACCGTTGAATTTCTTCACAGATATATGCAGGTTGCCTCACGATGTTTTCCTTCGCCGTAGGTGCGTCGGCAAAAATACATAATATGTAATTCGAAAAACAAAAATTTACAATAACGGTATCCTAACCTAATCATTCCGATCGGTTTTAAGGCTTGCTCTTAAATCCAATCGGAGTGATGGCAAAATTTTGTTTTCATCCAATCTAATCGAAAAACAAAGTCCTACTGATGAAAACTGGTAGTACGGTAGTACCACGGGCATTTTATTTAGCCTGTGATTTTTTTTTTTTTACTGGAGGGAGACTGTACCAGGGTCGTCTGCTTAGGTACCTCCGTCTTACCTATTTCTGCCGCAAAGCAGCAGTGCTTGCATTGCTGTGTTCCGGTTTGAAGGGTAAAACGGCCAGCGTGATAAGGAAAGGTGAGTTGTATTTCACGCGACATACAAGCGCATCCAGCGTAGCAAGAGTGCAGCAGGGATCGACTCAACAGCAGTCACCGAAACTGTGAACTTGTATCTATTTTTCGTTGAATTTTTTTTTTATTTGTATACAATATACTAGTACCTAAACTAGGCCGAGCCTGTGCTATAGGTACTAGATACTTCCTAAAGACTTTTAATAACGGAATGTATATTATGTATAGTTTCAGTAAAAAACTCTAAGAAATTACTCAAACCAAACCCAAGACTTGCTTGTTCACAAGTATGACACCTATTATTAGTTGTTGATGATTTGTATAATAACACCATCATTAATAAAAAACACAGGCAAATAAAATAAGTAGAAAGGAACAGTACAATGAAATTGTTTTTTGCACATAAAATCTGTATATATGTATATAAAGAAAAAATCACGTGTCACAGCATTTAAGCTCGATAAACTCCAAAATTACTCTCCTGATCTATATATATATATACTATATATATATTTGTTGCTGGATTTATTTCATTTGGGATATATAACATCATTTTAAAATCTTAAATAAATTTTCTGTTTCATCATATGAAAGTGGTTTTAGCCAAGCAGTTACAGTTTGTTTACATTTATAGATATTTTGCGGATATATGTTCGTAATTTTATTTATCTTATCGTATAGAAAAGGGCCAAGAAAACATTGGAATCTTTTAATAAATGCGGTTCTAAAAATATTTTTTGGGCAGACATCTTTTATTCTTCGTGTAAGCTCTAAGGGTGGAATTTATTCAAGTTTCCTATGTTGAGCTAGAATGGTTTGAAGAATAAACAGTTGTCTCACGCTAAGTATGTCACACTCAGAGTATAAGTCATAGGTTGGATATCTGTACGGTTTGAAAGTCATGACTTTTAATAGAACATGCTGTGCTCTTTCAACCGTGAGCATGTTAGTTTTATTTGCACCACCCCATGCTATTAAACAGTATGATAGAACTGATTGTACCATGACATAATAAATAGTTTTCATGAGTTCAAAATCTGCTACATGCCGGATAGATTTAAATATATATATTAGCTTTCGAGTTCTCTCCGAAATCAGTTCAATATGAAGTTTCCACGTGAGTGTTTCATCAAGCAATACGCCCAGGTACTTAATAATATTTACTCGTTCGAGCTCAACACAATGACAGGTATTTGAAACATCCTGAGGGCAAGAGTGGGCGCTTATTGTAAAACCGCTGCCGGGTAATTCCCCCTTTGACTTACCGAAAGTTACAAATTTCGTTTTAAATTCGTTTAGAGTTAGAATATTTGATTGGAGCCATTTAGTTGCTATCTGGAGTCCTTCTTCTGCTACAATCTTAACATCTTCCCATGTTTTACCGTAAAATATCATCGCTGTGTCATCTGCATAAGTAAAAATTCTACAGTTTTTTAACTTCAAATTGCACAGAGAATTAATATATATGAGAAAGAGGCTAGGACCGAGCACACTCCCCTGTGGTACACCGAAATTCACCATCTCATCGCCCGAAGTTACATCACCAATTTTTACTCTTTGAATCCTATGCGAAAGATAACTAGCAAAAAGTTCGAGAACTTTGCCACGGATACCAATCTTTTCCATTTTATGCAAAAGCAGTTGAATGGAGACAGTATCAAATGCCTTTGCGAGATCTAGAAAAATGCCCATACATTTATTTCCATTATCTAATTGACGTGCTATGAAATTTGACAACTCGGTTACAGCATCGGTAGTTGACTTACCCGCTCTAAATCCAAACTGGTTATTTGATAGTAGCTATCCTTTTTCAAGATAATGCAGTAATCTCTTGTTCATTATTTTTTCAACAATTTTGGATAGAGCGGGCAAGATAGATGGGTACTGTGACTTTACATCTTGTGTCACAAGTTGGCAACGTACACTGTGGTTCTTGTGGGGGTTGCAGTTTTGCTGTGAATCTCACAAGAGCCACATGTATTATAGGTGACTGTTACCACTTACCATCAGGTGGGCAGTTTGCTTGTTTGCCAACTTTCAGCAATAAAAAAAAACCACAGGCAAAATAAAATGCCCGTGGTACTACCGTACTACCAGTTAGACAAGGACTACGTAGTAGGACCACGGGCAACGAATGATTTTGTTTGAAAGTCTGTTTGAAAATCTCTTTGTCTTTTCCCCAAGAGATTTTCAAACAGTGTAAAAATGAATGTTGGATTTAGAACAATATAATATATCGAGATCAAAAAGATCGAATGTGAATGTGTATGAACACATGAACACTGGCAAGTGGCAATCTACCTATGCTCGCCAATACCGCCACTTCCTTTTAACAAATGCAAAACCTGTGAATTTGTTTTCTTGTCGTACTCTGTCTGTTAAAACCGAAGTTATAACATTCTTCATTTACAAAGAAATATGAGCTCATAAAATTAGTCTAGATTTAGCATCTGAAAGGATAAGAAATGATGCGAACTGTTATAAATAATATATTTCCGAAGAAATCTCGAGGCATGCCTATATCAAGAGGAGAATTTTAGTCCTGGTTTACTGCAATGGCATCTAACGAGTTTCTCAGAAAATGTGATTTTGTCATATTTTCAAGAATTAGCAAATTGTGGAATTATTTTACTCTTTATTTTTAGTTTTTTTTTAAATAGACAGGGATGAAAAGTAGAATATATTATTTGCTAGCAAAATTTAATGTCCAATCTACTATTTAATGTCCGTAATGCAGATTACAATTTTTTTTATTGCTAACGGGGGCAGACGAGCTGTAACCACCGCCAGTCATAGACTTTACTTTTTTGTACTTGAAGCTAGTCAGAATCACATAAAACCATTAATTTTTCTCGCGTTTCGTAGTACGAAATGTGTATTTAGAATATTAGATGTTCCAAATACACATTTCGTACTACAGATAAACTAAGTGAAACACCATCATAGACAAGGTATAATAAGACAAAGAATATTGAAGGAAATAAATAGATAACTATAGTAGGTAATAAGTCATAAAGGTTTCAGAAAAATACCTGTTACTTGATTTCTAAATGGACTGATAGCTAGAATCCTAACAAAGTAGTTCTCAGAATAGATCCGCCCATTGTAGCGACATAAAGGCAAGCTAACATCAAACACATTGTTTATTTAAGAACAACGATCAGAGAAAAAGATGTTCAAGTTCAGTGCTTAAATCAGGGATGGGGATACTTTTTCCTTCGCGTGCCAATATTTTCTTACGAAATATATGGCGGGCCAAGATATTGCATTTTTGGCTACATTTACTACTACTATTTACTGAAACACTAATTTATTTTGTACTTTACAAAATAACTATTGAAGTAAGAAAAAAATTGCAAGTAAATTAAACTTTTAAGTTAGCTGCGAACTAAAAGGTTGAAGAGCGACATAAGCTGGTTCCATTTGTGATACTGAAATTTAGAGAAAAATATGGTCACCCGAAAACCTATTACGAAAACAATTTTTCTTAGTTCTATTACTGAAAACAATTGTACGAAAACTTCACTTGATTTTTGTATGATGGTCACGGGCCGCTTCTCGGGCCGGAGATGGCCCGCGGGCCGTAGTATCCCCTTTTTTTGGGAGGGGGGGAAAATGCATGCAGGGAAGACCGTACTTGGCCCAGGCCTACCCACTAAAAACCCCCCAACAGCTTCTCCGTCCGTCACAAGACAGGGGGAAGGGGAGTACAGCCAGGCCTTGTTCCCGCTGACCCCTTGCCTGTGAACTGTCCGTTGCAGGACTCACCGTCTGGCTCTGCTGCTTAGTGGAGCGGCACGTGTACTGCTCTACACCCCGAAACTGTTTTATTATTGTGGTTTTCTTGCACGTGGTCCGACGCTCAGTGCGCCGGGCCCCTGGCCCGCTCAGTACGGATAACGGGTGCCCGACAGCAGATCCCACTGGATCCACTCAACTCTGTTTTCGCATCCGCGAAAAAGGCTTACCAAATAAAAATGCCTTTATACTACAGCAACAGCATGGAAATGATTGAGAGAGTGCCAATAAGTATTAACATGGTATTAACTGCCTCTAAGGTCTTGTGGTTGAGACCACTCGGTATTGATTTCGAATTTGTATTGATTGAGGTCAGGATTCTATTCCCCAGAAAGAAGATCTTTGTTTGGGTTTGGATGGTAGTAGAGCTTCTGGGTCCGCCTGGCTAGAAACACCGTCTTACCGAAGTTTGCCGACATAATATAGTGTTAGTGTTGCCATCCGTCCGGATAAAGCCGGACAGTGTTTAGCTTTTTGACCTCTTGTCCGGCCAAATTGGACTGCGTCCGGCCCGGCTTTTGTTAGGCTTTTTATACTATCGTTCAATCAATCACTTCAGTCAATAGCGAACGGGCGAGCGAGACGAGATTGGCTGACTCGCTCGCAACTGTGTGTTTCATATTTTTTTTATCAATAATCCCTTTTTAGCGTCCGGCGTATTCAAGTCTGCCTTTTAAATATGTGATTTATTCGATATTATTGACAATTTTTTTTAAATTTTCTTAATGTCCGGCTTTTTTATTTTTAGAGATGGCAACGCTATATTGTGTTAATCTCAGAACAATAACTAAAGCAGTGTTAATAGTTTCCGACAATTAGAGTTAAGATAACCAGTTCCTCAGTTGTCGAGGAATCCAGGTGCAGGTCGCTTCCATTTTTCTCCTTATCGTCACTAACCATCAGGTTAGAGGAAGGCCAAGAGCTTCCTGCTATGTATAAAAAATTACAGTTATATTGTGACTATGGTATCCACAAACCTTAAGATGTTGTGAATGTTGTTCACTTAAACAATTAGCAGAACCTTTGGAGATTCGTCGAAAGATAGTTGTTTGTAAATCAATGATGAAAATGATATTGACACGAAGTATCTTGCTTGCGTCCATTGTGATAGAAGTCTAGGTATTTAGTGCTAATCTAATTACGAGTGCTTACAATGGCTATTAGAAGGCATCTAGTTCTGATTTTACTAATCGTGCCGTACAATACCAACAGTCATTTAGTCGGGGACAAAAATCATTTGGTACGTCGTTTAATTAATTAAGCATCTCTATAAATCTCATTTATTTTTTTTTTTCACAAATAGTTGTGTCTTGAACTGGTAAAATAAAATTGTATGGAAACATTGTACAGTAAGCTCCCATTAAAGCTATACATTTACACTACGAAAACCACCACTATTACGAGCGACATAAGAACGGTCCAAAGGTCAAACAGTATAGCTTGACAAGAAGGTTACTTTACATTAAATTTTTCTTGTTACAAGGAATTGCTCAATATCTTTTTTCTGTCTGTATGTAAAAAATTGATACTATTTTTTGTTTATGTAGCCACTTGTCCTCATCTTGCCTGATGGTAAACAAAGGTGAGGACTAAGGTGGAGCGTGCCTACTCATTAAGTGCAGATTCACTCTAGTCCTGAAAAGACCCGGGTTGTAGTGAGGTAGGAACATAGAAGACGGCAAAGAATTCTATTCCTTTGCAGTACGCATTAAAAAAGTGGAAGCGAAACGCTTCGTACTGAGCAGTGGAATTTCTACTACGTAGGGGTGGGTCTTTGCCGTTCTCCTGGTGCCTCGGTAGTAAAGGGAGATGGTGGAATAAGATCAAACAGCTCTTGGGAACACTCTCCGAAATGTAACCTGTAAAAACTGATAAACGGGCCACTGCGCGACGATCGACTATGCGATAGAATACAGATAGGTATACAGGGTTACTTTTTATGCAGGAGCCAAACTTTGTGTGCTTGTTCAGACAGACAAACTCAAAAACTTTTACTATGGGGCCAATCTTGAAATCGCGAAAAAAAATCAGCTGTTACATACAATGTTCAACATCCATTGAACCTAAATGTATTGAACAACTGATTTTCTTTGCAAATTTGGTCCCATAGTAAAAAATTGTTGAGTTTGTTTATCTTATCAAGCTTACAAAATTTGGCTCCTGCTATAAAATTAACCCTGTGTATTTTTTTTTACTCGAGGAAGACTCTGTACCTAGGTCGCTTGCTAAGGTACCTACCTCCGTCTTAGCTATTTCTGCCGCAAAGCTGCAGTGCTTGCATTGCTGTGTTCCGGTTGATAGGGTAAGATAATGTGGCAGTGACTTTACGTGTTATGTCACAAGATTTGCTGCGAATCTCACAAGAACCACACTGGGTGACTTTTACCACTTACCATCAGGTGGGCAGTATGCCTGTTTGCCAACTTGTTTTTGTATAAAAAAAATAAAAAATCAAGAGATAGATATAGAGAAGATATACACTGAATCTGTTTTATTGATACCATATTCATAATTTTACGCCCATGCCACAGAAGATATAATAGTACTACGTACAGAACGGCCACTCACCTCCCCGCACTCATTTCAAATACCTCACCCCACCCGGCACTTCGTTGTTGACATCACTGACACATAAACAAGGGCGCGCTCGATCGCTCGGGTGCGGCGACACTTCACGTTCATCGAGTAGACGCGAGCGCCGGCCGATAATAGAGATAGCGCTATGCGGGTAAAAGAGAAGGCAGTCGCTGCACTTCTCGTGTCATTTCGATTGATAGCCACGCGCTCAGCCCTACTAGATTCCACGCACACATTTGCGCGTGTACAAACGTTATTTGCTTAAGTAGTAGTAATAGGTAATTGATTTGCGAACGTTGTATGGAGTGTCCGGGGTGTGCCCATGCCCAAGAATGGTCGCAGGTGTTTCCATATCTTTTTAAAGATTTTTGTTTATCAAAATTTATCTTGCCAGCTTTGACTGTTTCATTAAATTTAAGATTTAGTATACGCATTTGTGCCAAAATCAATTCACGTTTGTTTACTATTATGAACGAACACATTGTACCTACTTGTATTTTTCGTAACTTTACGCACTAAACTTGTCTGATTTTCAGTCGGAGCTAAAAAAGCTGTGTGAACACGCGTACAGCTGCTTTCACGACACCGTCCTGATATGTGGCAAATCAGTAAACGAAGCCAGAACCTTCCTCGATCTCTGTGATCTCTACGAGTACTCTTGTGAATATAGTATGGGTAAGAATGATTTTTAAAATTTAAGGCTGCGATTTTATTTTAGTAAACTCCTGGGTACCTCTCTCTTACCTATTTCTGCCGCAAAGCAGCAGTGCTTGCATTGCTGTTTTACGGTTTGAAGGGTAAAATATGGTAGTCGCCAAACCAGAATCTGTCCTAAATCGAATAATCCAAATTACTGGGTACCGTGACTTTACATCTTATGTAAGCAAATGACAACGTACACTGTGGTCCTTGTGGAGGTTGCAGATTTGCTGCGAATCTCACAAGAACCACATGTACTGTGACCACTGACTTACCGGTGACTGTTACCACTTACCATCGGGTGGGTTTGCTTGTCCTGTTTCCGTACATATGAGTAGCTGAATAAAAAAAATTGAAGAGGCGGTGGCGTAGCGTTGGTGGTTTGGTTTCTATATTGAAAACAATGCCGTTGGTCTCGGTTGCTGTACAACCGTCCACCCACCAATCCGCATTGGATCAGCATGGTGGTGTCATAGCTCATACTCTGCATGTGTTTTTTCTATGTAGGAAGGCCTGTGCCCAGCAATGGGACGTACGAGTATATAAGCTGTGATGATGATACAATCATTAAGGAACTGCCCCCTAACCATGATCGCTTAAAACAATATTAAAACCGCACACGGAGTGGGATGGCGCTATACGCAACAAGAGCGGTGTCTCTGTTTCAATGTTGTTTTAACCTTGCTATAAGTGGTGTTAGCGTATAGCACCATCTTGCGCTCAGTGCGGTTCTAATGTACTGTTTTATGCGATCATTGCAAACTTTTTGGGAAAGGCCTATGCTCAGCTATCATACTCGTCTTGTGGCTCAGATGGTGTTGAGAGAGGATTTCATATACGAGAATAGCAAAACAACTGCCCTAATGGAAGAAGTAAATGGTATTTAGGATAGATTTTACTTTATTAAAGAAAACGAAAGAAATCTGGAAGCAAAAGGCACTATATGTTTCGAGCCCAGTTTCGCGTTTATGATTTCAAATGTCATTTACCATACATACAACGTACAGATGCTTCATCAGAGAACTGGATCGTTAATGTTGCTATTCACTAGTTTTCAGACACGTCAAGGAAGACGAGGGAGTGTGCCCTAATCCAAAGGAGTTGGTAGCTGGAACTGGATAATTAAACATGTTTTTGTTTTTTTCAAGGAATTATATTACAGTTATTTGACAGTACAACAAGAGTTTTATTCGAAAAAAAGAAACACTGTTTTATTTTTTACCACGGTTTACTTTTTCTAAGAATACGGACGGCATGACGGAACAAGAGTGAAATCTGAAATGATAGATGATTCAATTTTATGACCAGTGTAAATATGGCATTGGTATGATAAAATTTCCAGAACACATAAAATATTTGAAATTACAAAATACAATTAACTTACTATACTGCCAATGACAGTTGACCTGGAACATGTGACACATATCTTCAAATGCTCCATAGCCGAAAGAATCATCATAACCGCATACGGGCTTATGAGTTTTAATACACAGGAGGCTGAGAAAGCACCAAGGATTCAATTTTCTAGTTAAATCTTCCATAAAAGTATGCCTATGGTTAAAGCTACGTCTGGTAGACTGGAAAAGAGTAAATTACATGCGATGAAATAAATGATAGACTTCTTTTAATATATTTATATTTGACATGAAGACAATAAGCAGAAGACATAAAAAGACAGCGTAATAGTTACTTTATTGAGATGTTGACAGTTAATTCTTTGCTATCTCACGGGATGCTTCAGGCGGATCGTCTTCCACTAAGGGAATGGGGTCCTCCTCTTTTTTATTCTCGTTCAAATATAGATCCTTAAATATTGAACCGTATTTATGAATAGATTTGCCAAACCTCACCAAAGCATTACTTCCATCTTCATCTTCATTCACGCTTCTGTTCTTCTCAGCACGATTCACTTCAATTCTTTCCGGTAATCTAGGCCTGGACATTTTTCTGCTCAGGTTTTCAACCAGTTTCTTGGTGAGCTCCCCATTTTCTTCGACCAAATTCACCAAGTGCTCTAACGCTCGGCTATGCTCTATTAGTTTTTCTTCGATGAACCCATCTGCTCCATTCTTTGATGGAGCGGCTCTCTTCTGCACATTCTGGCAATGAACAGCAATTCGGACATACACTGATGAGTTAAAATAAGTGGTCTTTAACTTGCGAAGTGAATTAACTTATAAATTATTAAAATAAAACTACACTTTTGGGAGTTGCTCGCGTATAATTGGATTTAAACAACTTTTCAACATTCTTAGTCACACTAAAAAAGTGTAGTTTTATTAAATGTGTTGTACTCGTGCAAATAAAAGACAGTATTATCTAAATTACTATTTAAAACAAAAAGCACGCCATAGGTATAGGAAATTTCACTGTCCATCATTAAGCATAATTTATTGATATTGAAAAAGGAAACAAACATCAATGCTTAATCTAAAGAAACCTACAAATGTTAAGTGTGCAGTTATAACGTGAAAATTAATCTCTTGAATTAAGGTAAGATATGCGGTACAGAAATAAACTTGATGATCGTATTAAGAGAGAAATTTAAGAGGATTACTCGTGTTCTCCATGTTTTCTCAGTCATTATTTTTAAACAGATCGCTACAATTACAAAATGTGTTTCTTAATGCTTTTTGCTTCAACACTCTAGTATAATCTAAGATGGCGCAAGAACTTGTGCTATTGACTATTTATTTACTTTTATCGTTAATAAGTAGGTCACCTTCGGTAGCAAAACTTCCAAATAAATATACCTACCCGTTAACAATTAGTAATGGACTTGAACTTGAACGCCTGATACCATTAATTACATTTATTTTTTATATGTTGGTTAGTAACATACATATTGGTATAAAATTACATATTGTCATTACCTTTGATATAATGAAAGCATTCTTTAGGCTGCTAGCCTGAACTTGAAGAACGGCATCCGCAAACAAAAGTAGAGCAGTTACTAAAATCAAACATTACTATTAATATAAGTTCACAATGCCACAGATAATATAATACTACAGTACAATACTAATAAGTAATATCCTTTAAAGGATTAAATTATTATCACATATTTATAAGATGTCTTCAAAATCACTCCAACTAGGTTCACAATAAACCTAAAAACACATTTTTAAGTATGTACTTATAAATCTATTTCCTATATAATAATAAATATCCTCTTCACAAAAATGTCAATGTCCCCTACAGTAGGCACATATTATTCATTTGAATCTGTCATTTTTATATCGTGTCTCGAGAAAGTAAGGTTTCAAATCGAATGCTCACCGATGGGCAGAAACTCCATTGCGTACCTCTCGTGGCTCAGACGCGGCTCTAGGAGGGATGTGAGGCTTCGGCCACTTATAGCGGTGGTAATTGAGTACTAGGAACGCGTTATCTTGATACTTTTATGTAATTTATTAATCTATTAGGTTGAAAGATACTTATTGATATACGAAGACAAATCTCGCCTACTCGCAATGCGCAGCCCGCCCATCAACAGAGACAAGCGCGGATCCACCGTTGTGGACACGATGGACATGCCCACAGCCCTAATAGACTTTGATGTCACGCTTTCAAGTTCTATTGAGATCGATAGCTTGAGGATATTATATTCAATGCGTTATTAAAAAATGAATTTTGTTCAGGAGTCAGGAGCATATGTTTTGTAAACATCTCCTTTGTAGGAGCGCAATATCGATCATGAGCGAGATTATACTTCGACTCGCGCTTGGCCGATTTTCGGTTGACTTTTACCCATCTGTAACCGCAACCTTTTTGGGTTAGATCCGCGCCTGAACAGAGAAGACTCTCTCGATCTCCACCAATGCACACTGGGCATTTTTGAGAAACCCACGCGTTTTTGAGGAAGGCTTATTTCAAGCGGTGGAGCACTTCCTAGTGTATATGTATGTACAAAGTACAATATATGAAGAAAAAGTGCTTTGAAACTTCCATCGTTTTCAAGACACCACATGGGTGGTAAACAAATGAGCCCACCGATGTTAAATGGTTATCGTAGGAGAGTAGGCTCGTAATAGATTAACCCGTCATCTAAAGTGTCTTGCTCCTTCTCCACCTAAAAACAGAGGGGTTTCACTCCGCATTTTAGGTACGTTTGGCTGGCGAACCGACCGGGCGGTATGTGACTTGCCGCTCGGCTCGCACGCTGACCGCGTCGCACGTAATAATTGAGGTCATTTTTGTAACGATAACTGCATATCGGTGAGTGGGAACCCTGCGCTCTTATCGCCAAATCGGTATCGGGTCAGCGACGCGTAACGGAATTGGAACATTCGTGCCATGCCTTAAATTTCAATTTCCCGTGCAGTCAGATGAAGGTCGTAAGAGTAGGTAAATTTTCATACCTAAACTTGGCTTTTTTTCGAGAGTGATCCTTCTGTACTTTAGTACTATTATTTATTCTGTGCTAAAAATAAGCTTACCTTGTTGTTGAGAGCATCTGTAGACCTACTCTCAAGCATTTCTAATCGATCGAAATTTATATTGTGATTTTTCGTCCTCTTGAGCTAGAAAATATGAGCGCCAAATTTAATCCATATTCCATTTAGCGCGAATTGCTTCATGGTCGCTATCAGCATTGTTGTGTTCCTCAATTAGAGCTGAAATGAGGTTTTTACTATACTTTTAAGGCAGAATCTTATCATTGAGCTCAACAGGACGCTGGACCTCGTCTCCGAATGGGGCTCCAACAATCTTGTTGAGTTCAATGCTAAGAAAACACAGGTGTGCGTGTTCTCGGCGAAAAGGTCACCTCTCCTCCCCCTTCCTTCTCTTCAGGGCACAACCCTTCACACACAGAGCAACATCACCTTGCTCGGAATGAACATTCGCTGCGATCTGAACCCCAGAGACTACATCGAATCCGTCATAACTACTGCCTCACGGAAACTCGGTGTCCTGAACAAGGTGCGTAGGTATTTTGCGCCGGACCAACTATGCTTGTTGTATAAAACTCAGGTTAGGTCTTGCGTGGAATATTGCTCGCACCTTTGGGACGGCTCCGCTCAGTACCTCCTCGATGCTCTGGACAGATTGCAGCGTCGCGCTATTCGCATAATTGGCGATGTAGAGGCAACTAACACCCTCGAGCCTCTACAACTTCGTCGTGACATCGCCTCTCTTAGCGCCTTTTACCGAATGTTCCATGGGGAATGCTCTGAGGAGCTCTTTAACCTTATCCCTCCCTCTCCATTCCTTAACAGAAACACGCGTAAGGGCCTTCGGAGTCATCCGTACACTGTGTCCTCCTTTTCACACCGTACCAAGAAATTCCAAGATTCCTTCTTCTGTCGTTCATCCCACACTTGGAATTCTCTACCTGCGCACGTGTTTTCTCCATCCTACAACATGGGTTCCTTCAAAAGAGGCGTGAAAAAGCATCTTTTGGGCCGGCAAGGGGCGGGCAGGTAGGAGAGTGGATGTCGTCCCTACTCTATCTGTCAACTCATTTGGGCCTCTTTCACCGCTTAACATCAGGCGGGAGGAGGTCATTTGCCGGGCCATCCATAATAAAAAAAAAATAAAAAAATTATGTTGACCTTAGAACCCTTAAAGCTCATATATTGCTCGTAATAGTAGTGCAAAGGTAAGGCTTGACGTTTGGTCGACACACAACTAAAAATATCACCTAAAAATTGACTTTCTACAATTCTAATTCAAAAAAGGTTAATTCAACATAGGCCTCTGCGTGCACTTATTAACTTCAAACAAAATTAACTCTATTACCTGTTCGGAAGTTGGCAGAGCCTTCTCGAGAAGAACAGGCAAAAAACTCGAAAGCTCTAAGTTTTATCTCCGCTTTTTAATTACCAAAATTACAATTAGTCGTTCTATAAATACTTCCTATTTATTTATTTCTATTACCCACTTCACAGAAATATATGGAACAGCTGACTTTTTCGAAATTTCAGACTTGGTCCCATAATAACAGTTGCTCATTTGATTGTCTGAACAACCTCTTTAAATATTAACAGAATTATTAGAACTCCTTATATTACGGAAAAAGTTTACAGCATCTTGGATTTGTAACTTGTCGTTAATCGTATTTTAGCTTTAAACGATCAAATTCTTCAGTCGGCATATTTACATGAAATTTGATTTATAGTGAGTGAGCGTGTACCGATTGAATTACGGGAGTTGTTAGACTCTGTTATGAACTAAATTGCGTTATCAGCAATGCAGAATTCTTCACGCTCAAGAATCATTAGCTTACTTTTTATTGTAAATCAAATGTCATTGATAACATAACACAGTATTAACGATTTTCAGTCGGTAGTAAATGACAAAACGGTCTCGAAATATTTGTCATCTCCTTGACTTATATTCATTAAATACTAGCTGTGCCCGTGAACTACGTTTCGCCAGTAAAAATACTATATCGCTATTAAAAAAAAAAATACAATAAATAAAAACCGACTACAAAAACACTGAACAGTTAAAAAAAATAAGAATAAGACAACATCACACTTCTATATTGAAGTCAGTGCCAAACGATGATCTCCTAGAAAGTCTTAAAAACTTCAATATAGAAGTGTGATGTTGTCTATACCTATCATTGATTTACTACCAAACGTTTGGTAGTAAATCAATGGTACCTATTCTTAAATTATTTTTAACTTTTCAGTGTTTTTGAAGTCGGTTTTTATTTTTTTGTAAAATATGTTTTATTTTTTTATTTTTTGTGAATTTAATACCAGCTCACCTTCCTGACCTGACCTTGGACTTGAATTTAATACCAGCTTACCTTCGCTCACCGGCTCATCTTCATAAAAATCGGTCAAGCCAGTTTGGAGGAGTTCGATTACAAACACTGTGACATGAAATTTTTATATATTAGATGAAAGTTTATATAGGTTTTGATATTTGTAAGTTTACATCACAGAACAGAAAAAACAGTTCGGTATCAAATATTCTGACTGTATAGTATGATATATTATCTGTGCTGATACCTATTACTGCACTGCATACATCACTAAACGGGTAGATTTAAAAGCAACATTTGTAACATGCGCCATCTTGCGCTTAGTAGTTGGTACTTAATACATAGTTGGCGTTTGCTTATTTACGGAATCAATCGATTATGGGCTGTTTTTATTTTGTAAGATTGAATTTGAATTGAAAAATTTCGGGACATAAGTCAGTCTATTTGATATTCTATTTGACCAATTACCAGCGTTGCCAATCTGTGGGGAATTCCCCAAACTGTGGGGATTTTCAGACTAATTGGGAAATTTGTGGGGAGAGCGTTTATGAGGGGAAAATGCGGGGAATTTAGACATTTACGCTAGAGCTTAACTTAAAAGTAATAAAATTAGTATTAGAAGTAAGAATAATGTTTACATTATACTTTAACTCAACTTATCCGATTGGAAGGTTTTGGAGTTTATTTCATTACAGCATTTATGTCCATCAACCTTTATTGTTTATCGGGGAGGTCCCTGTTGTTTACTTTAGCTTTGTAACGAACTATACCTACACAGTACGTATGGCAGAGAACTGCTGTTGAGTGTTAATTGGTGTTGTTCAGTCATATTTCGAGTTCACACATACTGCTTGTTGTGTATTGCTCACACTTGTTGTTTATGTAATATAATAGAAAGATATTATGGATAAGTGGTAGTTAACATGTAAAAAAAGAAAGTTAATAAGAACGTCGATTATTTCAAGATATGTTATAAAAAAATATTCAGTAGTCACTTATGTATAAGTAAATGCAAAAATTGCTTTAACGTATTTTAGTTTAGACTGGAATAAATACCTGACGTATTTCTCGATTGATATCATTTGTTACAATAAGCTTTATTTCATGTTTATTGTTTATTTAATTTATTACGTTTAATTTCTTTGCTAAAAACTTGTGGAGAAAATGTGGGGATTATCAATTATATTTTCCCCAAAATATCAGTTATATTTTCCCCAAAAACCTGTCTGAAAATTCCCAAAATTGGGGATTTTCAGACAGGTTTTTGGGTAATCCAGACCGTGGAAGTCGGCAACGCTGCCAATTACAGCTCGGTATTTTGCATTAGGTGTTGAGTTTGGCGACGCCGGTTTTCTTGCTAATAAGTCATCATGCGATTTCTACTGTTTTTTCTGTTCTGTGGTTTACATGATCATGAAAAGCACGGTAAAGTGCGAGTCAGACTCTCGCACCGATGGTGCTAAACAAACACGTAGGAAATATTAAAAACCTTTACATGTGCATTGTGACAATATTTTAATTGCCGAATTTCATAATTTTACAACAAGAGACACTAGATTGTGCTACATGCTGAAAGTAATTCTTCTATTTAGAATATTTTCAACACTAAAGAAATTACTTAAAGATCACTGAAAGGTCGATGTTTAAGCGCCTACTTAAAATATAGCAGTGAATGCGTAAACAAGGAAAATAAACACGATAATATCGAGTGATATAACTTCCATACAAGTAAACAACAAAACGAAATCGTAAAAGTGTTTTTATATGGAATCATTGAAATCTCGGGACGTCATAAAATACTCGTATATTCACGTTTCACTCGTATACTTGTTGCTTTGATTTTCCTCGAATCATTATGATTCTTGCATTAAAAAGTCATAATATACAATGAGGCAGTATGAAAATATTTGGTACGTAATCCTCTATATCTGCTACTCGAAAATTAAATCGAAAATCTTATTCAAAATTTATAAATATTGGCTATTAAAGCCATTTCTGTCTTAAGCTGCTTTCAAGAGAAAAAAAAGTATATAGGTAGGTACAGCATGGGTACAGCAAACAGGTTTTGATAATTTTAGAAAGATAATTTCGGTCAGAAATGTGATATATATATTTTGGGAGTAAAATTCACTTTTTAAGACGTTTCTCTAAATATGAAACAACCAGCGTTCCCACAGAGAAATATTTCGCATTACGCTGATATAAATTTGACATTTTATTTGCAGTTATTGTATTAGCGTTCCTGAGTTCTGTGACTGGACACAGCGAATCCATCAAGGTATGTTTAACAAAGGAAACTCAATTTTCAATATTTGAAAGTAGCACCAGCGATGAAGAAGATAAGAAATACCTAACAGGTTAGCAAGGTACCTAATTACGGTCATGTGATAAAAAAGGAAGAGTGTCAAATAACTATAAAAGCTATCCTACTAATATTATAAAAGTGAAAGTGTGGATGTTTGGATGTTTGTTACTCAATCACGCAAAAACAGCTGAACGGATTTGGATGAAATTTGGCATGCATGTAGCCTTTGACATGGAAAACAACATAGGCTGCCTTTTATCCTGATTCCTTAAGTAGTTCCCGAGGGAAAATTGAAAATTGTTCAAAATTAAAGTCCACGCAGACGAAGTCGCGGGCAGAAGCTAGTAGATAATAATTGATTACAGATAAGGGTAAAAGAAGATCTAATATTTAATGGATGGATTTTATGAAGAAGGATATGCATCCGAAGAATGTAAGTTCTGAGATGACGTATGAAAGAGGCGAATGAAAGAAGCAAATGTTTTGCGCCAACATGTGGGCTGAGGGAGATCGATGAGGCCTTCTGGTATTCTGGTCAGAATTTAAGGCGCCGTTCAATCAGAGGATTGAGTCCTCCTGATCTCAAAGAGGCTCACCAAGGGTCGGAGAGATACCGGAGGGAGAGTTCGTCGGGTAGACGGGATGCCAGTGGATTGGCCACGGTGTAATGAGTCATAAAACATACACAAGCAGTGGCCTTACCACGATCGCTTAAAGCAAGATTTAAATAATATTAGAGCAGAGACAACGCGCAAGCGTCGGTGACGCTGTGGACTCGACACTGGCCTTCTAATCGGGAGATCCGGAGTTCGATCCGGGCATGTACCAATTTATTTTTCGTTTTTCGAATTTCCTACGATGAAGCAAAACATTGTGAGGCAACCTGCATACATCTGCGAAGAAATTCAAAGGTGTATCTGAAGTCGACCAATCCGCACTGGGTCAGGAGGTTCCTACTTACTTAGGGTAGGCTCGCGCCTTTCGGCGCGGACGTATATGAGCTACGATGATAGTGATGATGCTTTCCGTAGAACGAGGAAGAGTGCAAAATAGCTGATCTGTGCGTCCACGACAAGGTGCCGATGTGCGCGATCGACTCCTGCGGCGAGATGAGGACCTTCATCGACACGTGCGATATGCATGAATTTAACTGTGACAGTAAAAAAGGTATAAATCAAGATCAATAAGCACACTTTATTCAAATTTTCATTTATACTTGGCATGTTAATAGTAAATTTTCCATGTTTATTCCTAGTCATAAACTATCCGTATGCCAAATACTTTTAATTCTGTTTTTTATTTTGCGCGGTTTTGTAAAACAAACAATAGAGAAAATCTCTTAATGTAAATCAGATTTATAATCATCACCATGATGATGAATAACCGTCACTGTGCTTAAGACTACAAAAGCTTTGAGGCGTCCATCTCCCAGGATACGGACGCAGTGCTGAACTAAATGAAGGCAGTAGCTAAGCTTTCCAAGTTTGAAATTCGAAGTGAAAAAAGTCGTAATGTTAAATGCGAGACAGACAAGGGTTTTAAAAAAACCGGCCAAGTGCGAGTCGGTTCCGTACGATTTATGACGTATTAAAAAAACTACTTACTAGATCTCGTTCAAACCAATTTTCGGTGGAAGTTTACATGGTTTACATTACAATATACATCATATATTTTTTTTTAGTTTTATCATTCGCTTATTTTAGAAGTTACGGGTGGGACACACATTTTACCACTTTGGAAGTGTCTCTCGCGCAAACTATTCGGTTTAAAAAAAATGATATATGAAACCTCAATATAATTTTTGAAGACCTATCCATAGATACCCCACACGTATGGGTTTGATGAAAAACAATTTTTTGGGTTTCAGTTCTACTCGTATGTATGGAAAACCCCCAAAATTTATTGCTTTTTTTTCTATTTTTGTGTGAAAATCTTAATGCGGTTCACAGAATACATCTACTTACCAAGTTTCAACAGTGTAGTTCTTATAGTTTCGGAGAAAAGTGGCTGTGACATACGGACGGACAGACAGACAGACAGACATGACGAATCTATAAGGGTTCCGTTTTTTGGAATTTGGCTACGGAACCCTAAAAACGGGTTCCAACTAATTTTATACAATAACTTCAGACATAGAGCCCTTTAGACAAGTTACAGTATTCGAACTCCTTTGTAACTTTATTCTTAACTAGCTTTCCGCTTCCGACTTCGCCCGCGTTATTTTTGTTTTCCTGTAGGATTTTTTTTCCCGTAGGAAAATTACCCTATGTCCTTCCCCTGGTCTCGAACTATCCTTATACCAACTTTCATCAAAATCGGTTCAGTATTTTCGAAGTCTATTCAATACAAACAAACAATCAAATCTTTCTTTATAATATTAGTATAGATAAATTATAGCAGCAAAAAGTTTAGTCATATGCACAAGATATTGATTTTTTTTATTCGTAAGGAAACAAACGGTTAGATACTAAAACACTGTACAAGTTAAGGAAGTACTTAGAAACCTATAGTTCCATAAAAAGTTACTTAAGGGATAAGATAGTTCGAGTAGGTAAGTATATATAAATATATAAAAACAATAATGGATGAGAAAAGCAACGAGATGCGTAAGAAACTGTGTACAAATAACAATATAATAAAGGTATTCATCTCTCTTATCTTAGGTACAATTAAACACATTTCATGATTCATTCATTGGATAGATACATATATTTATTGTACCGTTTCCCGAAGAATTCAGCCTCATCATAATCACACACTTTCAGACTTCAAGCAGCGCCCAATCCACGAATGCTGGGTCACGTGTAAGAGAGGACGGTCCTTTAAGAAGCCAGAGTTCAGGGCCGACTGCAACATCAACCTTAAACCCAACAATAGACTGTAATTTATCAAGTGTTTTTCTTATTAAGCTTTACGGCACAGATACTCTATCGACAACAAGTTCGTAGTATAAATCCAGTCATCTTGGGAAAGTTATTTTACTACCATTAACCTACTACACATTTAAGTACTAATGAAACGATGAAATTAAAAATGTACATACTACGAATCATTTATATTGCACTGCGTGTGTTTGATGAAGTACCTACCTACTTTAAAATTTTCTTCAATAGTACATTATTACCCTAGGGGTGAAAGTAACTTATTTATGCCCGAAACTTGGTTCGAGGGACTAAATAAGACTTTAATCCGAGGTAAACACTGTGCTTTTCATTATGAATACAAGGAAAGTAAAAATAAAAACATGAATTCGCTTTAAAAAAATGAGTGAATTTTATTTTATTAAATCGACAACTTCTGCTTATAATCTTATCTTATCTTATCAGAAGCGAAGGACTCGTCAACAACTGAGGAACTGTCTATCCTACCTCTAATAGGCTAGATGACAAAAAATTTTTTTTTGCTTTAATAGAAGCTCATTCATTTATTAAACAAAAAGAAAAAATCGGTTTTCGAATAACTATAAAAACAACCAAGATATAAGGTATTAAAGATTTTTCTCCATCTCTTTCTAGCAAAACGGCATTTTACATGGAGTTTATATGGCCGTACTCAACGATGACGTCACGGTTGATGTCGGATCTCTCTGTCTAATCGCCTTCAAATTAACAACTTAAAATGCTTGTATCTAATGTATTTCTAAGCCGATTTTAATTCAAATTTCACATGATTGCATCTTTTTCTACGCTATTTTAATATTTTATGTCGATATGTGAAAATTAGAATTCAGTCATCATCCCAATTGTAGGAACACAACAATGCTATAAACATTGATATTATGGCTACAAACTTAGGTAAGACGGTGGTAGCTAGCCAGGCGGGCTCAGAAGCCCTACCGAATCAAGCTAAGCAAATAATTTCTGACCCCATGAGCCCTAGACCTCGCGATCAACCGGGTGGTCCATACTACTAGACCACAGAGGCGGTTATTTAAAGACATATGTAATAATCCACATAACTAAAATATCCAGTAGGCCTACTCTTGAACCATTTCCAATCGATCGACATTGAGATTGTGATTTTTTGTACGCTTGATTTTCCACATTGGCACAAAATTGGAACCGTATTGTGGTGATTTTGAGTGAACCAAACTCGGTGCTATCTAATTTTCTCAAAATACGGATCCACTTTGTCGTGATTTTGAGTGATTGTGGTGATTTTGAGTGAACCAAACTCGGTGCTATCTAATTTTCTCAAAATACGGATCCACTTTGTCGTGATTTTGAGTGATTGTGGTGATTTTGAGTGAACTAAACTCGGTGCTATCTAATTTTCTCAAAATACGGATCCACTTTGTCGTGATTTTGAGTGATTGTGGTGATTTTGAGTGAACCAAACTCGGTGCTATCAAATTTTCTCAAAATACGGATCCACTTTGTCGCTAGTGTTGTTAAATAAGCGTACGAAAAATCACAATCTCAATGCCGATCGATTGGATTTGGTTCAAGAGTAACCCTACTGATGTTAACAAATTACCTACACGGTAGGCTAAACACTCAAAATTATTAACACTTGTCACCGTCGATTGGTGAACCCTTCAACTAGCAACTGTACTTATATACTTTGCTTTTCATTTAAATAAATTATAATTTAAATAATTATCATTAGTTCCAATGTCTTGAGGATAAAAATTTGACATGACTTATAAAAGGGGGCGGAAAATAAAAAAAGGATTTTTTAACTAGATCCAAATCATTCCAAAATTTCCAGCCCCATAGGGAATTGAGTCCCGGACCTCCCGATCAACACTCGGTGGCCTTAACCAACTAGACCATGGATGCGGTTATTTAAAGTGCAATGCCGCCATATTAAATGTATGGAAGCTGGAAACATCGATTTTTCGGATAGATCTAGTTTATTTTAAAACCATTATTGATACCATTCGATAGAGTTTGTAAAGCATTTTCAGGATCAGTAATCAATTTTCTGATATCTTGTAATATAAGATATCAGAAAATAATCGGGTGAGATCACTGCTCGTTTCCACTCTGTATATAATCACCCGCGAACTACGTTTCGCCATATATTTTTTTCCCGTTTTTGCAACATTTTTCATTGATGCTCAGCTCCTATAAGTCGTAGCGTGATGTTATATAGCCTAAAGCCTTCCTCGATAAATGGACTATCCAACAATAATTTTTCAATTTGAACCAGTAGTTCCTGAGGTCAGCGCGTTCAACCAAACAAACAAACAAACTCTTCAGCTTTATAATATTAGTAAGTATAGATGTACGTGCAGAGAACAAGACGAAGTCACCTGGCTGCAGACTCCTCTTAGAGTAGGAAGTTATGTTCTCCAGACAACCCATGTATGAGACAGGTATTAAGAATAGGTTGTGCGAACGCATATGACCGACTATCGGCGACCAATTTTTCGACGGTGGAAAATGATATATGGAGTTCTACGTTGCAACGAACGCAACACGAACTACAAAAAGTCGGCTACCGACAGAGTGATAGAGGTATGCGTTGAGTCGGTCGGAAACATCGAGCCGATTATGGGGCCTACAAATAGTCGGTCGTGTGCGTTTGCCGTAACATTTGAGAAAGATGATGGAATCCTATACAAAAATATGTAACCACACCCACTAACCCAACCCAAACTAGTCATATTACTCTCCCCATTGAAGCGATATTTGAATGCATCTATGTACATTCTACCGATCATCTTCATTCGACCTGTGGCCCTATCGTCTAACTCATAGCGATTAACGATGGCGATCAACCAGATTTATACGTATACTATTATTAAATTAAATTTAACCTGTGAAGAAATTATGATAGTTCTTATTTACGCTTTCTGGCTAAGTTCGTTTAATTTTCTTTTTCTGGAAAGAACCACAATTCCAGATAGTTCTGAGAAATGGAAACCTATCTCTTCTATAATATCACTAAACTCAACGAATATTTCTATTGTAGGATGGAAAGCAGCTAGAGCGTGTAATTTCATATTTTATCGCATCTCTTTCCATTTTTATTGCGCACGTGAGTATTGAGGAAGAAGGAGTTTATTTCCTTCTGAAAGTAATGCGAACATGTTATGTGCTTATATGTACATTTCTGTGTGTGGTCACGATACTCGTAGATTGTTGCTACGGACACGTCGATAGCGCAAAAGTAAGTTACGCGTCAACTCAGACGATGGACTGTGTGTAACCCCCATGTCTTGCATGAGGCATAGACAGCCAATAAGAACTGTGTTATTATTCTAAGGGACAAGATTTCATAATTATGGTCGTATAATTTTACTTGATATTCTGAAATCTTTCAATATATAAAAATCTCGTGTCACAGTGTTTGTTGTCAAACTCCTCCGAAAGGGCTTGACCGATTTTTATGATTTTTTTTGTGTATATTTGGTAGGTCTGAGAACCAACTTTGAAATCGCAATAAAAAGCTGTTCCATACATTTAGGTTCAGTGAATCAGTGAATTGAACATTTGTATGGAACCAGCAGATTTTTTTTTGCGATTTCAAAGTTGGTCCCATAGTGAAAGTTGTTCGGTTTGCTTGTCTGAACAAGCACACATTTTTTTTTTGGTAATTAAAAAATAAGCTTGTATACTTAGGTAAGCTTGTAGGGAATCCTCGGTGCGCGACTCCAACTCGCACTTGGACAGTTTTTTAAACTTGACTTAGTTAACAGAGGAGTGCAACATAGCAGACATCTGCAGACACGACCAGGTTCCGATATGCGGAATCGACTCCTGCGGCGAGATGAGGACCTTCATAGACACCTGTGACATGCATGAATACAACTGTGACAGCAAAAAAGGTAGCTATTTCATGTAATTTATACAGAACCACATTGTTATATTGCAGATATTAATTTATATATATTAAATGAAGAAATGAAATAAAAAATTCAAATTATTAATAAGGAGCCTAAGTGTGTCTGTGTGACTAAGTATGTGTGTTGTTTGTGAGTGTGTATGTGTGTGTAACCCTTACTTCCGATTCAGTATAATTATGGGATAGCAGATACCTCAGCGGTAAACATTTAGCCTCTCTGACACTAGACGGTTTCAAGGAAACCAACCACCACACTTATACCTGAATAACTAAAGGACTTGGGAACTCTTGGCCTTCAGTCACCTGATGGTAAGTGCGAAAAGACCGAAGGTGGAAGCTTCACCTGGACTCCTTAACAACTGAGGACTGACTATCTTACCTCTAATTGTCGGAACACAACAATCTCAAACATGATTATCATGATAATCTTAGATAAGACGGCGATAGGAAGCCAGGCGGGCTCAGAAGCCCTACTATCATACAAATAAAGCAGAAACGTTCTGTTCCTATGGGAAATCGAACCCTGAACCTTCAAACCAATACCGGGTGGTCTCAGCCACTAGACAATGGAGGCGGTGAATGTATGAAAGTGAGTTGAGTAGCCAATGATCCCGGATTACATTATTTGGACGAAAGCAGATCTTCAATGACAGGGCCGGTCTGAGTAAATAGTGCAGGAGACCGGAATCTTGTTAGTCTTCATGCTTTCGGATGAGGTGGTCTCGTATCGGAGTTCTGTTCTTAATCTGGTGGTTGAAGGTTGATCTCATGACTTTTCGGAGTCAGGATAACTTTTAATAGGAACCGGGCAAACCTCATCTGCTAGCCGTGCACCCTACATCTCAACAATAAATGCTAGCTACATCTCAACAGATAAGGCTTTGGCCACAATCATTTTGTTGAAAATAAAAGTTAATTGACGACTGAATACTTTACAAATGCTTCAACAAAATAAATCCTTAGCCAAACAGAAATGACTTTTTGACTCAAATTAGAGCTCAAAGTAGAGCTATCTATAGGTACATTAGGCTGGCGATAACAGGAAGAATTTGCATGGTGCATATGGAGCTCACCCTTCATTGTGTAACTTAACGACAATCATTGTTTTCAGTTTTGACAGTTAATTCAAAAACATAACAATTGCCTAAAATAGTTTATATGTATGCAAATTGACTGTCTATTTGAAAACGGGCGTCATAGTTTTTCCTTTAATAATACGAGGACTGCATAAGATTACCTTTTAGATTATTCACTTAAGTGATTTTACAACATCCACAGATTACGTGCAGAAACCATCTCACGAATGTTGGGTCACTTGCAAACGTGGTAGGAGTTTTAAAAAGCCCGAGTTTGGAGCCGACTGCGACATACAAAACATGATTTGAAATAAATTTCCAATAGTATCAAAAACAACAGTTTTATTTTTTAAAAGTATTGAACAATAACTTACGTGACGTACTTATTGTTCGAGATCACAGCATTTACTTATCAATAAATAAACATTAAAGATTAAAATTTAAATACACATCTATCAACTAAACATTGCAATATATCGTAAGAGAGACCGGTTTCCCTACAACCTTAACATTTAAAACCATTAAATTAGTTATTTACAGAGATGCAAGCGCTTATGTAACTTAATTGCATACCTTAATTAAAGTTTCATCAATTAAGTACAAATGACTTAGATACGCAAAATTACAATTCTAGGTTGCATTAAGAACAGATCAGATAAATTATTTACACTTTAATAATAATTGGGTCTATTTATTCTTATCTTTTATTATCTACACCAATAAAGCTACGAAGAAGGAGTCAAATTAAAAATTAAAATAGAGACATTTTCGACTTAATTAAAATAAAGACTGTGTAAATATTCTACTTACAAGTCACGCACAAGTTACAAACACACTTCTCTCTCACTCACAGACAAGAGTACTTCAAAAAATAAGTTAAATTTATAGTCAATAAATTAGAAATCAATCAAAATAAACAGACAACAAAGACTAATTAATAACCTAAAAAAGGAATACTAAAAGCATAATATTTAAAAAAAATGAACATAATACGACAAACTACACAAAAGATACATATTTAGATTGAACCATTGCACAAAAGGAAACGCATTAAAATTTATCACAAGTAACAGAATAATGATGAAAGCTTTTTGCGAAAGCTTGATTTAAATCGATTTACTATATATACTATTCACACTTAACAAATATGTACAGAAACATTGATCAACAGCTGACCTAGCAGAGAAGCATTTAAATATAATATTTACATTTAAATATTATTAAAGATTCTCGTAATAAACGAAATAAAACGTTTTACCGTAGAGTTTGTTACAAACAACAAACTATTAAGTTTTACTAATACTAATCGTTTTAAATACAGTATTTTAGATATATATATATAAGAGTATGCAATAGTTGAACGTAAAAACTTGAACAGCAAACTAACTTAAATAAGTGTAGTCGAAAAATCAATGCCTGTCCAGGAATCCAGCATTCTTCACAATATGGTAGATTCTCTCTCGAGGTATCTTCTCGGCCTCTCTCTCCACCACTTGCATCTCCTTGTTGGTGAACCAGGACTCCCTGGCGAGGCCGGCTGCGATGCCAGGGTTGTCGTAAAAGTCGTGGGACTTCAACAGCTCACGGGGTAAGAGCGCCTCGCTAGCAGCGTTCAGCTCGACTGCTGGGTGGGACCTGACTAGCGGTACTGACGTAGGAGCATATTCAACACCGACATGCTGCAAGGGCTGACTGAAGATCAGCAGGGGACGGGCGTGGGCTATCGCGAGAATCGCACACGCGATTAACAGCCGGTACATGGTTATCTGTTGAAGACAATAGTAAATGAATTATCTATGTAAGTATTACCTATCCCAGATAGCAATGCAAGTCTACACACTTGAGGCAAGTTTGAATCAAACTTTCTAGTTTCCCATCAACAAGATTGCATGATGTTTGTTTTCAATGGTGATTATTAGGTCATAATAGTCAACCACGCTGGCCCAGTGCGGACTAGTCGACTTCACATACACCTTAGAATTTCTTCGCAGATGTATGCAGGTTGCCTCACGATGTATTCCTTCACCGTAGGAGGGTCAGACAAATGTACGTATGAAATTCGAAAAATTAAAAACACATTGGTACATGGCGTTCTCGAACCCCGGACTTCTCGATTGGAAGGCAAGTGTAGAGGCCACAGCGCCACCGACACGCTCTTGTAAACAAACAAGTGACCATGATGATTTTAGTTTACGAATGGGAAAAGGTAAAAGAAAAAAAAACTTTTTAAAAAACACGCTTTTACCAAAAAGACTAAAAACCAAAAAGTTGAAAATAAAATAAGATCACACTTTTAGCAAATCAGGATTTTAAAAATTTTCTTGAGGCAACTAGAAATGTAACACAAAAATTTTCTCAAAATTTTAGCAATGTAGTACAAGAACACAATGACTAAAAGCGTGGGGCTTTTAGATTTTACACTTCTCTTGCTTACAAACTTAGTTGAACTAAGGAATACATCCTTTAAATTACGCCCCACGCTTTTAGAGTCATTGTGTTCTTGTACTACATCGCTAAAATTTTGAGAAAATTTTTGTGTTACATTTCTAGTTGTCTCAAGAAAATTTTTAAAATCCTGATTTGCTAAAAGTGTGATCTTATTTTATTTTCAACTTTTTGGTTTTTAGTCTTTTTGGTAAAAGCGTGTTTTTTTAAAAAGTTTTTTTTAACGTTTTTGTATTTACTTCTTTTTAGATGGCTTGGTTTTTAGTCTTGACAATAAATTCATATTTTCTATGAAAATGATTTTAATCGTTTCTTAGTCTTTTTGGTAAAAGCGAGTTTTTTAAAAAGTTTTTTTAACGTTTTTTTATTTACTACTTTTTAGTCTAACTAATATTGATGGTCGACATAAGTATACAATTTCATACAAAATTAAAAATTGACATCATTGACATTGAATTTCCTCCCATATAAAATTAGTTTTTATTTAATTGTACTATAACTAAGCATTTTTGTGATTCCAATATGCCAAAATATTGTATTGTCACCGGGAATACATATGTAGAAAAAATTTGAGCTCAATTGGAGCAATAGAAGTGGTCGAAAAATCGATTGCAAGATTTGATCGTGACAAAGAAACCAACAGACAGAGCAACTCAATAAAAAGCGTGTAAAAATGTGATTTTTTTAAATTTATAAATTGATTGTATTACCGCTATAGAATGACAGGAAAAAAATTGTCGGGGAACCAAAAATAACTCTGAATTAAGCATGATTTAACAGAAAAAATGGCGAGATGTCCAAAATACCTAAGGATAACATGATTCAACTATACCTTACCTAGTTTGCGAAGTTTACGCAACCTATTGTTCCAAACAGTCAATGTTTGTGTATTGACAATTGCCTGTGCTAGATCAAACTTGTTTACCCTTCGCAACAAACTGCTATGATGATTTACGAAATTACCGCGCAATTTGTTCTGTTAAGCAAAGCGAGCTAACTGGGAGTGGTTGCGAATAACTATTACAAAATGTTTCTACAAGTATGCTAGAATACTAGCTACTACTAGTTTTCAGTGTATCTTTGCGGCGAAAAATGTAGAATTTGTTTTTTTTTTCTCATACGACAGGAAAGCTCTTGGCCTTCACCTCACCTGGTGGTAAGTGACCATAAGGCCGAAGGTGGAAGCTAGAATATTATAATATTGCATTGTCACACGATACTTATACATATGCATGCAAAATTTCAGCTCAATCGGAAACCGGGAAGTGGGTCTAATTTAACTTGCAAGATTTCATTACAGACACCACGACAGGTGAAAGTAAATAAAAGCTTGTAAAAACTTTATTCCCTGTACAAAATTATTTTCTTCTTAGTAGGTTAGGATATATGATTAGGGTAATATCAAACGGTATATGAAAATATACGGTTATGATCAACCATATTATTATGACAAGCAATAAAGCCAAAATAGATAAGCAATAAAGATTCAGAGAAGTGTGCGATTGAGCTGAAATTGTGCCAGATTCATCTTAGAGTCTTGTTTGTGGGAAATTATCTCGCATCAGGGGGCGATTCTTACGGATTCGAAATAAGTTTGGATTCAATTTTTTTCTCGAGATGTAATCACAATCGGAACACAGCAGAACCATTTTTGAATCATTAGAACTGAATTTTGAATTCGAACACGACTATTTTCCACGACATTTCACACTCCGCCATTTTAATGGGAAATCGTCTGTATTGTCTCTATTGCTCGGGAGTAGTCGAGACGTTATTTTCAAATTAATGGTGTGGTGTTTATTTACTTTTCTTTCTTTTTTGATTATCCTATTGTATATTTTTTAATTTATTTTAAATTACATTATATAGGGTTAATTTTGAGGTACCGGCAACCTCGCAGGATTAGATAGCTAACATTATTAACTACAACGTTTGTTTAACGAGTTTCAAGATAACTCAATACATTGAACAAAAATAAATTTTCAAGTTTTTATTGCACTGTCGCGACATTGATATGTCTAAGTTTCATTCATAACAACGACGGAAGACAACGCCAACAACGCTACGCTCGCGCGCTGTGTGAGTAGAGTTACAAACATTCTAACGAATTATCAAAAGTCGTAGAACAAACGTTGTAGTTAATGATGATATCTAATCCTGCGAGGTAGCCGGTACCTCAAAATTTACCCTGTATATTTATTATAAAATTTGACTTAGAATTTTGTTTGTCTTAATAAACACTTTAAACTATTATTTATGCCAATAGAAATTATTTCATTGAAGTTTTATTTAAGTACGAGTATTTAAAATTAATGATTATTTCATTAATTGGAAAAAAAATTAAAGATCCTACTACTCGAAATAAATCAAGCGACGTTCTTTCAATAAACGGCGGAGTTCGACGTGTCTAGTGTTCGATTGGCTAAGCTGTGGCTACCGCTCGAGAAATTTTGTTAATTCGAATCCGTAAGAATCAGCGCCCAGGAATTCAATATTTAAAGGGTAATAATATAATGTATAATGTACCAGGTAATAAGGTACCCATGTAAGGTACTTTTAAGACGGCATTTTTACCTCACCTTCGAGCAGTTGTTACTTAAACACATAATTTTTCACTGCATGTCTTTTAATTCTAAACTTGTGATTCTACGATAAGGCTGTAGGTAGCTCAGTTTTTGAAAATAGTAAAAATCGATTTTTCTAATAGAAGCTGAAAAAGAGCTAAAAATGTCGTATTGTCTTGAAACTTTATTATATTTTTAAATACCTATACGGTTTATATTGAAGTATAAATTATTTTGCGGGAAAGTTTTCAATTTTGGTGAGGATTAATATTACATATTAATTATGAATTATCACAACAGCTCATATACGTCCCCGCCGAGAGGCTCGAGCCTACCCTAATTCAAGGTGATTAGGCCTTATTCAACCACGCTAGCCTAGTGCGAATTGGTCGACTTCACATACACCTTTGAATTTCTTCGCAGATATATGCAGGTTACCAATAGATGTTTTCCTTCACCGTAAGAGCATCAGACAAATGTACATAAGTATGAAATTCGAAAACGAAAAACACATTGGTACATGGCGGTCTCGAACCCCGGACCTCCCGATTGGAAGGCAAGTGCCGAGTTCACAGCGCCAAAGACGCTACAATTAATTATGGTGAAAATATAAAGATTGTAAAATTTTTGAATTAATAAATTAAGACATTTCTATGTTTGTATTTTTTGTATTTTTTTCATAATTCTAATAATCTACATTTTTTAAATTAATAGATACCTAAAGAGCGACTTTCCAAATAATTACACTTTCTATGGAAAGCGTGAACTTTGTGATTTTTATTAAAACAATTGCGTTTTTTTTATTTTTGTTAGGTAATTAGTTTTACCGAAAAGAATTTTTGTTTCATTGTTTCTTTTTTTTATTTTATAACAAATAACTGATGTTGAGCAAAATATGACATCGATTGAATTAAAACATCGACGATGCCGACGACGAATCTCGAACATAACGAATCCGAAATAACATGAATCAGGCCGACATGGCCGATCCGGAACAGTTTTTAATCCAAAATCATTAAGTAATACATATACGTCAAACGCATAATTTAATGACTTAACATAGCCTTTAAACGTGTATGATTGTGTGGCAACAGTGAAAATTGCGCATTAGACACACGTGTTTACAGTGCAAATACTTATACAATACTTAAATTAAATTCTCACCACAACGTGGACCAAAAAAAATTAAAAATAATACAGAAAGGGGAATTTCGTTTGAGAGCCATTACGCTATTCCTCTTTGTAACAACCATTCTCTTTTTCTTCGGACTCTACCTGTCTTTTTACCGCATATGACTTATTACACACAAAACCAACCACAGAAACACTATACACCGCAAATTTGAAATTAGAACCAGAACATTCTGACACGAACACTACCACATTCCACGTCTGAGAATCAAAACAACGTTCCGTAACTCATTCGTCACTTACGGCTTAAAGTCACGGTCAAGTGTGTCGACAGCAACTGAGAACCGAGATCTAGCGGACAGTGCGCGCGCGCATACAATGCCTCCAATATATAGCCTTTGCAATAACCTTCTACCAGCTTCCGGGACCAGTCTCGCTGGGAACTTTTTTTTTTACTATTCCTAAAGGGCGTCAATAATAATTAAATAACAAATCTTGAAATGGAGTAAATATCTACTTAATTAGGCCGGGCGGAGGCTCAGTTCACTAAGTGACTACTTAACTCATTAGACCGATACAATGGCTATTTTGAAATTGCAACAGGACTGAACACTAAACATTGTCGCCAAAGATGAAAAATATGAAAACAGTTTAATTTAAAACGCTAAACATTTTTGAGAAGAAAATATTAAGGGAAACGTCTGAAAACCGGAAATATGTACGTAGTTAAGACGTTATAGAAGTTTGTTCGGAACCCTCAGTGCGCTAGTCCATGTCGCACTTGGTCGGTTTTTTTTATTAATAGAAGACACGAGGTAGGAAGGAAGGAAGGAAGGTAGGAAGGATTGGAAGTACATACATAATAGAACATCGTCAGAGATTTTATAGGGTTATTGGTGTACGTATTCTACAGGTGTAATGTATTAATTTATTGGGTTACATTACAAGACTCAGTCTACCACACCCGCTGGTACTGTAACCAATTTGATTGATGGTCAGCTTTCTGAATCTCCATACCATCCCATAATCTCACAAGTTAGTGAGATAAGCCGCTTGAATGAGCAAATGCTGCTGTGACGATCGAATTCTTGTCAAATTCAGCGCAAGGCTAATGAGCTCAGAGATTTTGGACAAGATTGTATACAGCAATAGGCGTTTCATGACTGAAAAACGATATAGTAGCCCATTCTCATAAATATTTTTTTTTACTTGTTAGGAGTACAGTAAGCTCCTTATCAAGCTATACTGTTTGACCTTTGGACCGTTCTTATGTCGCTCGTAATAGCGGCGGTTTTTGTAGCGTAAATGTATAGCTTGAATCGGAGCTTACTGTACTATGAAATTTTACAAGTAAATACATAATGATGTTTTTTATTTTACATTGCAAATTTTACCTATTCGGCCTTACTAATTAAAATTTTACTCCTTGGATCAGTCAGTGTAACAGTCACCTATAATACATGTGGATCCTGTGAGATTCGCAGCAAAACTGCAACCCCCACAAGAACCACAGTGTACGTTGCCAACTTGTGACATCAGATGTACAGTCACGCACGGTACCCAGTAATTTCACCGTTATACTTTACCCTTCAAACCGGAACACAGCAATGCAAGCACTGCTGCTTTGCGGCAGATTTGGCATTTTGGTATTTGGTTCAGCTAGAGATCACTTCAGAGGCACACTAAGAAATACATAAAGCTCTGATGTTTTTAAAAACCACGGTGTATCTGCTATTTGTTGTAATATTTCTTGTGTTAATATCAAAGGTGGTATCCGATTACGAGTACACGAACTACTCGTACCTATTCTTGTAACGGCAATCTTGACATTTTGATGAATTGACATTTGTTTGTGGGCTATCATTTAAATCATGTTTGAATCTCTTCAGAAACATATTTCGTTAGAGTAATGGCGTGCATTAGGTGCAATTAATCAGCTAGATCTAAATGTATCGACGGAGCGGCTCGCCTTGCCTCCGGCGTAGGAAGCGTATGTTTCCGTACTTCCGACTGTGTCCGTTCCGTCTCTATACAGTTGGGAGAATTGGATTATCGATAGAGACATTTTTTCTCCTGAAAGACGTTTCAATTTAACATTCAATTTAATTTAAGGCGTGTTATCTGTTTTTTTTTGTACTTGTAACTCCTCTGGGGTTGCCGGTGTCCATGGGCGACGGTAATACTTACCATCAGGTGATACGTCTGCTCGCTTGCCCCCTATGCCATAAAAAAATTACCCATTTTGCCAAAATTGACAATGTTTTGAAACACCATAGAGAATTGATAGAGTTTTTAAATGAGATCCTATCAATACAATAGTGCAAGCATGGAACTTATCAATATACAGTACCTATAATGGCACCTGTTTTTTAAGTAGGCAAGCTCAAACATATTTTTTTTAATTCCACCCCAGGCGGTGTAGAGGCAAATCAAGTTTTATGAAACCTTTAGAATACATTCAAATACACAGGGCTGAATATTTTTTGTAGGTCCATAGCTGAAACATATATAAAATGTTAGTAAGTATATAAGGTTGCACAAGGACAATTCCAACATGGCATTAAACTAAATAGTAGGAAAAATCTCGTATTCAGCACATGATCAATCTTGTTAACAAACGTGTGTAATCCGTGAGTGCTGACAAATTGTTGTGTAACAGTTGCGAATTACGAAAGTGAACACACTCATAAACTAATTAAATACTAATCCTATCGTCCTCTAAAAGATATAACTACTGTTCGCTTCTTGTGTTTGTTTGTACTATTGGGATCATAGTCTAACTAGTACCACCAAATTAATCATCATCATCATAACAGCAAGCTCATATCGCACTCTCTTATACACGGTTATTTTTTTATCATACTGGAAAATTTTAGAGGCAGCTCGGTAGACGCTAGACGACTCATATCAATAAAAAAAACATGTGGTTATATTTTTTAAATTTTATCCGCCAATAATATTAAATTATAGACATTGTTCTTGTTTACTACAAGATAAGGTAAGATTATGAATGAATAAAGCATTTACTACTACGGGCTTAGGAAAATGCGGCAACGTCGCATTATTAATTCAAGCAAGATCAATCTACAACTCGTTTGAAATAAGAGTTATTATTGCACTAGACACTACAATAGTGAAAGACAGAGACAGTCGGCGCCGGCGCCGAGCGCCGGCGGCGGCGTTTTGTTGTTTGCTGTCGCTTGTCGGCACGAGCCGGCCGGCTTTAGTTCGCCTTTGACCCAGGCGCGTGTGAACGTATCGCGATGTCGCGCCCGCGCCTGATGCGCGGCAATCGGGCGCATTCGGAATTTTTGTTTCAAGTTAACACATCTCGCGAATACACAGACCTTACTCCGGTAGACCGTAGACTTTTACTTGTGAAGTGAAATTAAGTGTTTGGTGTAAGAAAGTGAACCCACAAATGTAAGACTTGGAAGCGAAAACTGCATTTCGAGACGTTAAACACTAACCAAAGTGATATGTTGTTGTGGTCATGTATAGTTTTAAACGTGCACGACTATGTATGAGTTAGAGGACTTCCTTTAAATTTAGAACTCTTTTGTTATTAGAACTAAAGTTGATTTAAATTGTTTCCTAGGTAGGTAAGTATTTAAAGTTGATTCCAATTTTTTAACTACGCCAAAACAACCTACCATAACCGTAATACCTACCTAGTACTGTTTGTTTTCTTTAAAAACTTTGTTTTGCCGGTCCTAAGTAGGCCCGTAAAGTAGGAAGGTGAAATTGTGATCAACTCAGTGATGACTTTGAATCGGCGACGTTGTTGCCAGTTCGCGTTCATTCAATGTTTTGCCTACAATTTCACTCAGTGTCCATACCAGTGCAGTATTTTTTGGATATTTTAGATAATAAATATCTAATTAAACAGGTGAGTAAATTTTATTATTAATGGTTAAATAATTCTTCTACCGTGTCCTGAAGCCACCCTTAAAATAACCAGGGTGATAAAAAAATAACCGTGTATAGTAAGACTAGCTGTGCCCGCGAACTACGTTTCGCCATCAAAATGCTTAAAACAGTGTTTAGTTTTTTCCTCCATTTTATTCCATAATGATCCAACTTTATTCTGCCTTTCTTGAACAGCGGCCATTTCGAAATTAGGACAATTTTCGTAGTTTCGTATTGCTCTAGGTACTCTTTAGGGCCTTTCATTTAATACTAATATTGCTGAGTTTTAAAAGGAACTTTTTCCACCTTTTTTGTGCGGCGGCCATGTTGAATTTACGTCAATGGCTACGTTCACAGTGCTCTACTGATCAAGGCCTTTCATTTGATATCCATATTGCTGGATTTGGAAACGAACTTTAATCCGGTTTTTTTCAGCGGCGTCCATATTGAATTTTGTGCAATTTTCCTAGGTTCATAGTGTTCTACTCTTTAAGGCCTTTCATGTAATGCCCGTATTGATAGGTTTAGAAACGAACTTTAATCCACCTTTTTTGAGCGTCGAATTTACGTCAATATTGCTAGGTTCACAGTACTCTACACATCGAGGCCTTTCATTTTATACCCATATTGCTGGGCGTGGAAACGAACTTTTATCCGTTTTTTTAACAATGACGATGATAAATTTATGTCGATTTTCTAAAGTTCATAGTTCTCTACTCTTAAAGGGCTTTCATTTGATACCCATATTGCTAGGCTTGGAAACGAACTTTTAAAACAAATTTTTATCCTTTTTTTGAGCGGCGGGCATATTGAATTTAGGTCGATTTTCCTAGATACCTAATGCTCTACTCTTCAAGACCTTTCATTTGATAATCATATTGCTGGGTTTGGAAACGAACTTTTATCCACCTTTCTTGAGCGGCGGCCATGTTGAATTTATGTCAATGTTGCTAGGTTCATAGTGCTTTATTCATCAAGGCCTTTAATTTGATACCCATATTGCTGGGTTTGGAATCGAACTTTTATCCTTTTTTTTGGGTCGCGGCCATGTTGAATTTATTTTATGTCAATGTTGTTAGGTTTATAGTGCTCTACTCATCAAGGCCTTTCATTTGATACCCATATTGCTGGGTTTGGAAACGTACTTTTATCCGTTTTCTTTGAGCGGCGGCCATGTTGAATTAAGGGCGATTTTCCTAGGTTCATAATGCTCTACTCTTCAAGATCTTTTATTTGATACCTATATTGCTAGGTTTGGAAACGAACTTTTATCCACCTTTTTTGAGCGGCAGCTATGTCGAATTTACGTCAATGTTGCCAGGTTCATAGTGCTCTACTCATCAAGGCCTTTCATTTGATATCCATATTGCTGGGTTTGTCAACGAACCTTTTTTCGGCAGTCATGTCGAATTAGGTCAACGTGGCTAGGTTCAATGTGTTGTACTCTTTAGGCCCTTCGTTCGATATCCATGTTCCTTAGGTGAATCCAAAAAAATGTGATCCGTCATTTTAGACATTAGGATCAAGAGTCCCGTCGGTGGAGCGTCGGTGGCGCTGTGAACTCGGCACTTGCCTTCCTATCGGGGGGTCGGGGTTCGAGACCCGCCATGTACCAATGTGTTTTTCGTTTCGAATTTCATATGTACATTTGTCCGACGCTCCTACGGTGAAGGAAAACATCGTGAGGCAACCTGCATACTCTGCGAAAAAATTCAATGATGTATGTGAAGTCGTTCAATCCGCACTGGGCCAGCGTGGTTGACTAAGGCCTAATCACCCTTACATAGGGTAGGCTCGAACCCCTCGGTGGGGACGTATATGAGCTGCGATGATGATCAAGAGTCGTACTCCCTCTACGCGTAACCCAGAATCATTGCAGTCAGATATTTTTTTTATTATTAATATTATTCAATTACTTTTAATAGTTTTAAATGGATGAAAGAGTTTGATTCCTTAGTCATAATGTAAAAACATATAACACCTTTCAAAATACCTTGAAAAGAGTATCTTCACTTTTCAACACTTCAAATTTCAAAAATTGTACCGATTTTGTGAAAATTGGTCAAGAATTAAACCAACCTACAAATATATTTAGGACGTGATATTGTCATAAAAAATGCTCTAAACATTTAATTGGATGATCCTTTTGTCTTACCACCACGGTACTACATAAGAAAAAGACAATTTAAACTTCTTGGTTAGCGAAATCCAGATGGGCACAGCCATTAACAGAAAAGGTTAATTTTTTTGCACTATGTGACAGACTTGTCAAAATAATTTCACGTACGCCATGTTAATTTTCTACATAACATCGAAAATGTTATATGGTATTTTTTCACTAAAAATAAAAAGTGAATTTAAACAAACGAAATTATGCCTAAATGTTCTTCCGGAAAATTCTAAGCATTGTGGTGTAAGCCATATCAAATTCTGTCCAGTAGTTTCGGAGATCTTTCCGGACAAACAGACAAACAAACAAACAAACATACAAACAAACAAACATTTTTTTTAACTATTCTATCGTGTTCTGCTAATGATTTTAAGGCGACCTGTGTATTTTTTTTCTTAATATTTCGCAATTACTGATTTTTGTACCCTTACGATTTTATTATATACTAGCTGTGCCCGCGAACTACGTTTCGCCATCAAAATACTTAACACTGTGTTTAGTTTTTTCCTCCATTTTATTCCATAATGATTCAACTTTATTCTGCCTTTCTTGAGCATCGGCCATTTCGAAATTAGGACAATTTTCGTAGGTTCGTAATGCTCTTTTTCTAACAGTCCACAAAATTAAATACATTACATATTACTATAAACACTAAGTATTATTATTGTTTTAGAGACATTATTGATATTAATAAATTCTTCTTCAGTAGAAAGAACTACACAGTTGTAAGAATAATCTTTATCGTATTCATGATTCGAATTAAAATAAACAATTGTTAATAAATTAGAACTGTATACGAATAAATTTTAGATTTTATAATGGGTGTTGGTAACACCAACATAATATATTTTTTGGATATGACAACTTGGCCAATTTTGACTGGTCGTGCAGTAAGCTCCTTGTCAAGCTATACTGTTTGACCTTTGAACTGTTCTTATGTCGCTCGTAATACTGGCGGTTTTCGTAGAGTTAATGTATAGCATGAATGGGGGGGTTACTGTACAAATACGTTTTCCGTATTCGATATCCGATCACGGAATACAGACACGGAGTTTCGTGAACGTAGCGCAGACGTTCGTTTCTTCTCATTCGGGATTTCTACCATTCTACCTAAACGTACGTACAGAACGTGTTCCGTTCGTAATAAAAACGAACGTGTGCGGCAGTCAATGAGTATTTTGTATAGATTTGATGCATTCGGATGCCCGCATTCAGAAAACGAATGCGAATAAACGTATTTATGCGCTTAGCCTTAAAATGTATTGAGACTTCCGTTTTTGTAACGTGTACTGTGCGATATAGTGTTGCTGGCATAGTTCGGTTAGCAAACTCGCCGTGATGACTAACATCCAACACACAAACTTGGAGTTATCGTTAGTTAGTTCACGATCGTTGCATTATCACGGTCTCGAAGGACACTAAACACAGGTAACATCTAACATCGAACATCCAATAGGCCCCGAAGCGGTTCTCAAACTTTTTTGGTGACGGAACCCTTTTGGAAAGCGAAATACTTGAAGAAGCGAAGTGTATTCTTTATAAATAAGCATAATGAAAGTACGACCAGAGAGGGTGTTTTGATTTTTCTAAATTATTGCGGAACCCCTTATAGGGGTAGTGTGAAGGCCTAGGGTTCCGCGGAACACACATAGAGCATGGCTGCTCTAGGTACCCTTCAGGGCCTACTTTCATTTAATACCCCTATTGCTGGGTTTGAAAAGCAACTGTTATCCGTCTTTTTTGAGCGGCGGCCATGTTGAATTTACGTCAATGTTGCTACGTTCATAGTGCTCTACTGATCAAAGCCTTTCATATGATACCCATAATGCTGGGCTTAGAAACGAACTTTTATCAGTTTTTTTTGAGCAGCGGCCATATTGAATTTTGTACTCTTTTTCTAGGTTCATAGTGCTCTACTCTTCAAGGCCTTTCATTTGATACCTATATTGCTAGGTTTGGAAACGAACTTTTATCCACCTTTTTTGAGCGGTGGCCATGTCGAATTTACGTCAATATTGCTAGGTCCATAGTGCTCTACTCTTGAAGACCTTTCATTTGATAACCATATTGCTAGATTAGAAAACGAACTTTTATCCACCTTTATTGAGCGGCGGCCATGTTGAATTTATGTATGTGTTGCTAGGTTCATAGTGCTCTACTCATCAAGGCCTTTTATTTGGTACCCACATTGCTCGGTTTGAAAACGAACATTTATCCTTTTTCTGAGCGGTGGCCATGTTGAATTTAGGTAGATTTTCGTAGGTACCTAATGCTCTACTCTTCAAGGCCTTTCATTTGATACCCATATTGCTAGGTTTGGAAACTAACTTTTATCCACATTTTTTTAATGGCGGCCATGTTGAATTTATCTAAATGTTGCTAGGTTCATAGTGCTCTTCTCATCAAGGCCTTTCATTTGAGACCCATATTGCTTGGTTTGCAAACGAACTATTATCCATTTTTTGAGTGGCGGCCATTTTGAATTTATAGCAATTTTCCTAAGTTCATAATGCTTTACTCTTTTAGGCTTTTCATTTGATACCCATATTGCTAGGTTTGGAAACGAACTTTTATCCTTTTTTTTGAGCGGCGGCCATATTGAATTTAGGTCGATTTTGCTAGGTTCCTAATGCTCTACTCTTCAAGGCCTTTCATTTGATACCCATATTGATAGGTTTGGAAACGAACTTTTATCTATCTTTCTTGAGCGGCGGCCATGTTGAATTTATATCATTGTTGCTAGGTTCATAGTGCTCTACTTATCAAAGCCTTTTATTTGATACCTATATTGCTGGGTTTGAAAACGAACTTTTATCCATTTTTTGAGCGGCGGCCATGTTTAATTTAGGGCAATTTTCCTTAGTTCATAATGCTCTACTCTTTTAGGCCTTTCAGTTGATACCTATATTGCTAGGTTTGGAAACGAACTATTATTCTTCTTTTTAGAGCGGCGGCTATGTTGAATTTATGTCAATGTTGCTAGGTTCATAGTGCTCTTCTCATCAGGGCCTTTCATTTGATACCCATATTGCTGGGTTTGAAAACGAACTCTTATCCTTATTTTTGAGCGGCGGCCATTATGAATTTAGGTCGATTTTCCTAGGTACCTAATGCTCTACTCTTCAAGGCCTTTCATTTGATACCCATATTGCTAGGCTTGGAAACTAACTATTATTCTTCTTTTTAGAGCGGCGGCTATGTTAAATTTATGTCAATGTTGCTAGGTTCATAGTGCTCTACTCATCAGGGCCTTTCATTTGATACCCATATTGCTGGGTTTGAAAACGAACTCTTATCCTTATTTTTGAGCGGCGGCCATTTTGAATTTAGGTCGATTTTCCTAGGTACCTAATGCTGTACTCTTCAAGGCCTTTCATTTGATACCCATATTGCTAGGTTTGGAAACTAACTTTTATCCACCTTTTTTGAGCGGCGGCCATGTTGAATTTATGTTAATGTTGCTAGGTTCATAGTGCTCTACTCATCAATGCCTTTCATTTGATACCCATATTGCTAGGTTTGGAAACTAACTTTTATCCACCTTTTTTGAGCGGCGGCCATGTTGAATTTATGTCAGTGTTGCTAGGTTCATAGTGCTCTACTCATCAATGCCTTTCATTTGATACCCATATTGCTAGGTTTGGAAACTAACTTTTATCCACCTTTTTTGAGCGGCGGCCATGTTGAATTTATGTCAATGTTGCTAGGTTCATAGTGCTCGAAACGAACTTTTATCCGTTTTATTTGAGCGGCGGCCATGTTGAATTTAAGGTGATTTTCCTATGTTCATAGTGCTCTACTCATCAAGGCCTTTCATTTGATATGCATATCGCTGGGTTTGGAAACGAACTTTATCGGCAGTCATGTCAAATTAAGTCAACGTGGCTAGGTTCAATGTGTTCTACTCTTTAGGTTCTTCGTTCGATATCCATGTTCCTTGGGTGGATCCAAAAAAATGTGATCCGTCATTTTAGACATTAGGATCAAGAGTCCCGACTCCCGTCCCGTCCCTCTGCGCGTAACCCAGAACATTGCAGTCAGATATTTTTTTAAATTATCAATATTAATCTATTACTTTTAATAGTTTTAAATGGATGAAGGAGTTTGATTCCTTAGTCCTAATGTAAAAACATATAACACCTTTCAAAATACCTTGAAAAGAGTATCTTCATTTTTCAATATTTCAAAAATTGTACCGATTTTGTGAAAATTAGTCAAGAATTAAACCAATCTACAAATTTTATGGTCAATCGATAAGTATTATCATAAAAAATGCTTTATACATTGGTTATATGGCTTGATCTTTTTGCCTTACCACCACGGTACGACATAAAAAAAAGACAATTTGGTTGGCGAAATCCAGTTGGGCACAGCCATTAACAGAAAATATTTAATTTTATTTGTACTATGTGAAACACTTCATTCCTGCCTTAATTTTCGAAATCCAATTACTTAAGATCAGGCTGTATGGCGTAGTTCCATTGCCTTTCCTTCGTGGAAGAAAATACCTTCTCTCTGTAGGTACTATGTGACAGACTTGTCAAAATAATTTCACGTGCGCCATGTTGTTTTTCTACCTAAAGCCAATTCGAAAATTTTATATGGTATTTTTTCACTAAAAATAAAAAGTGAATTTAAACAAACGAAATTATGCCTAAATGTTCTTCCGGAAAATTCTAAGCATTGTGGTGTAAGCCATATCAAATTCTGTCCAGTAGTTTCGGAGATCTTTCCGGACAAACAGACAAACAAACAAACAAACAAACAAACAAACAAACAAACAAACCAACAAACAAACAATTTTTTTAAAAACTATTCTATCGTGTTCTGCTAATGATTTTAAGGCGACCTGTGTATTTTTTTTCTTAATATTTCGCAATTACAGATTTTTGTACCCCTACGATTTTATTATATATAGAGATATATATAGAGATTATGCCTAAATGTTCTTCCGGAAAATTCTAAGCATTGTGGTGTAAGCCATATCAAATTCTGTCCAGTAGTTTCGGAGATCTTTCCGGACAAACAGACAAACAAACAAACAAACAAACATTTTTTTTTAAAACTATTCTATCGTGTTCTGCTAATGATTTTAAGGCGACCTGTGTATTTTTTTCTTAATATTTCGCAATTACAGATTTTTGTTCCCCTACGATTTTATTATATATAGAGATATAGAGATAGAGAAGAGATAATAGTTATTTGTTATACATGAGTGCAAAGTTGCTTTTTAACCGCGTGCTCAAGTTTGATGACCGAGCTTAAATTAATTAATTCTGATTAATTAATTAATTAATTAAATTAATTAATTCTTCGCAATTAGGATCCTGAGCGTTAGCGAGGGAATCACAAGAGCACAAGGTGAAAAATCTTTGCACTCGAGTGCTACACGTAACTTTTCATCCCCACTCAGCGAGGATATGACTAAATGCAAAATAAAATATTTACAATCACGAGATACTTTTATTTCAGTTTAGGTACATATTTACTACAACATTATGATAGGTAAGTATTACAGAAAAATATTTATATTATGTATAACAAATAATACGTTTTATTACTTGTTTTCAAGTTTCTTATTTATAACAATACGACGTCAAAACAAAATGGCGCGCGCAAAGCAAACTAAAAAACTAATCCAAAAATGATCCAAGGAGTAACATTTTTATTAATAAGGTCGTTAGAGATTAAAATCTTGGGAACCACTGTTCTAGATCAACGGGAAGTAGGTAAGTATACTATAGGTATTGATTCCCTTGCGAGATCGCAAGATTTGCGATAAAAAATGCAACATGAACAGTCGTACGTAGTCGACCAAGTCGAACTTAGTCGATTATATTTTTTTATTCATATTATTTGATCGCGTTGACTTACAAGAACGATTTATTCACAGCTGAAAGATCATAGATAGATCATAGACCCGAATATTTTTCTTTCTTTTCTGTGATAATCTGCAATCAGTAGGTACTTTACTATAAGCAGATAGTTTGTGAGGTTTTCTCCGGTCAAGTGCATCCTCCAGCGAGGACATATATTTGATATGAACTTCAGTTTGATGTACCCGCGTCGCTCGATGGTGCTGTGGACTCGGCACTCGCCTTCCAAACGGGAGATCCTGGGTTCGAGGCCGGCATGTACCAATGTGTTTTGCGTGTTTCGAATTTCATATGTACATTTGTCCGACGCTCCTACGGTGAAGGAAAACATCGTGAGGCAACCTGCATACATCTGCGAATAAATTCAATGGTGTATGTGAAGTCGACCAATCCGCACTGGGCCAGCGTGGTTGAATAAGGCCTAATCACCCTAACATAGCGTAGGCTCGAACCCCTCGGGGGACATATAAGAGCTGTGATGATGATGATGATGATGACGCGTTCCCGAGAAAAGGTCTTGACAGACAGACGGACAACAAAATAATCCTATGAGGGTTCCGTTTTGTACTTTTGAAATACGGAACCCTAAAAAGGGAGTTTGCGTAGTTGTAAATTCGTATTTGACAGTCAAATTACCCTCATTCATATTAAAACGAAATTGACCTCTATTTGGAATAGTTTTCGACGTATCGCAGGAATTCGACCTTAGAGCCACAAGACGAGATCATAATACTACGGACTGCGTAAGTTTGCGTAACGTGTTTGACGCATCCGAAATTATTTTTTCTCATCACGAATATGCTCGCAGTCATCGCATCGCATGACTTTGGAATTAATTTAGGACGGAATAAGGTTGCGTTGATTTAGAAATTGCATCACTGGTGCTAATCAAGTCTCTGCTTAGATACGTGAAAGTCATTTATTTATAACTGCATTCGCGTTCAGAAATATCTTGAAACTCCATACCACAGATAATATAATACTCCATACGGTACTTACTCGTCGTGGTTTTTGTTCAAGTTAGTAATTGGAAAATAAATTATGCCGCATGGTCCCACTGGCCAATAGGACCACATTTCTTGGTGGTCCCACCAGGGGAGCAAAGGACCAGACTATTTTTACACCAATTATTTGGCAAATTATAGAACCCACCTTATACGGAATTATTTTTTTATCACCCCGGAAAATTTAAGGGACGCTTCAGGACACTACCATTATTATATGAAAATAAAAAAATGAATTAAAAAAATGAACTAAAAATGCTACTCTCAACTAGTGCAGCATTTTTTGGATATTTTAGAAAATTAATATTAAATTAAGGAGTTGAGATATATTTTTTTATTCACATTTAAATAATTCTACTACCATGTCGTGAAGCGTCCCTTAAATCTTGGTTGATAAAAAAGTAACCCTGTATAAATTGCATCACAATTAAACTTATAGTAGCTTGTACTTGTCAATTCTCAGTTCATGGAAACAATTTTTTAAACTTCATTTGCTTTTAAAAATACCTTGATACTCCATACTGACTGGTACTCATGTGTTTTTGTCCAATTTAGTAATAAGAAAAATTTAGTATGTTTTATAAATAGCAATTACTAGCTTTCCGCTCGTGGCTTCGCCCGCGTTATTATTATTTTCCCGTGGGAATTTTATATTTTCTCGTAGGGAAAATAATTTTGTAGCCTATTATATAGAATACTGTTATTTATATTTAGGACCTCGGATAATAAATTTCATAGAAATTGGAGTAGATTTAAAATATTTTCCATAGAGACTTTCAACCCCTATTTTGCACTCTAAGGGGGTGAATTCCAATAAAACATGAAACTTGTGTTCAATAAAATGTTTTTAAGAGCATGAATCTCAAGTTTTATCAAAATCGTTGCTAATTTAAAGATTTTTCCATACAAACTTGCAACCCCTATTGCATCCCTTCAGAGTTTTTTTTTATCCCTTCTTAGTGTGCGTCCGCGTCAAAAATTAAAACAACTGTCCAAATTTCACGTTTCTACCATTAGCGGTTACGGCTGTGCGTGCGTCTATAGATGGGAACTTCTCCTTTTATATCATCATCATAACTCATATACGTCCCCGCCGAGGGGCACGAGCCTACCCTATGTTACGGTGATTAGGCCTTAGTCAACCACGCTGGCCCAGTGCGGATTGGTCGACTTCACATACACCATTGAATTTCTTCACGATGTTTTCCTTCACCGTAGGAGCGTCAGACAAATGTACATATGAAATTCGAAACGAAAAACACATTGGTACATGGCGGGTCTCGAACCTCGACCTCCCGATTGGAAGGCAAGTGCCGAGTCCACAGCGCCACCGACGCTCTTTCCTTTTATATAACGGGTGTAAAAAAACCAACCACAAAGCCGAAGCCCACATATTGAACCCATCGTCAATATCATTTTTGTTTTATAGACCATGCCTGGAAAATTAATAGTTACCGAGATATTTAAGTTCAAAGTGACAATTATTTTTTCGGGTTTTTATACCAAAGTGTTTGGAACATTATTTGTTAATTTTCATCCAAAGCAACATCAAGAAAAAAATCAGTATTTATTAACAAATAAAAGTTTTTAATTTAAAAACGCGCAATGTATTTACAACAGACGCTGTCTATTGTCGACGCGAGCCACTGATTCTCTCAGAGACGATATCCGTAGCGCGCGAGCGCGCGTTACATTGCGTAGTAGGTACTTTTAGCAGGTGTTTTTTAAAACGTAAAAATAAATTTCGTATCCCGTCAATTTTTTTTATATACGTTAATTATAATGGTCTGAATGCGTAGACGCGGGCTTTGTGATTGGTTTTTTTACACCGTGTATGTAGATTTGGCAAATTTCAAGCCATATATCAAATTTGAAGGAAGTAAGAGTCAATGACCTTTGTGGCAGATCCTAGGTTGAGGCACTGGGTGCAAGAATTCGTGTTTTCATATTCAGCATCAAAAGATAAGTTCAGCGAGGCTCTACAAGCCATAAATCAAATTTGGAGGAAGTTAGAGTCAATGACCTTTGTGGCATGAATCTAGGGTATGGCACTAGAACCAAGAATTCATGTTTTCATATTCACCAGCAAAAGATGAATTCAACGACGTACTACAATACAATCAGGAAATTAGAATCAGGGTAGGTACCCTGGTAGTATGACTTTTTTTAAGGCGAGGGAAACTATTACGATGCCAAGGGGTTGAGTAGCATGCCGTAGGACTCTAGTCCACCGGCTGCTACTCCACCGGTATCCCTATACCCCACTTCTCTCGAAACCTCTCTGTCCCCGGTGGAGGTAAATTCGGAATAGGAACGCTAATTCACCGAACCCACCCTCTGGAGACAGGCGCAGCAGTATAAATAAGCCGAGACTTCACCTAGGGTGTGGTTAATCTGTCTATCTATTTGTAGTGCGAGGGGGGACTGGGGGGCGAGCGAAGAGCGTCCCCAAGCGGGCCACTGCGACCTGTACAAATCTATTCTGGCCGAACCATCCTTTTGAAGGCGAAAAAAGTTCGCAGCGTAGGGAGGGATCACCAGGTTCGTTCGTTTGTGACCCCCGGGCGACCAGGTAAGCGCTATAGTATCTCCCAGTCAGATGTCGGTCCGATGACTCTAGGCGTAGGTCTTAAGATGCTAGTATCAGCATTTCCATACTCACCATCAAAAATCCAGTTGAACGAGTTCCTACAAACCATACGTATATTGAATTATGTATGAAATTTGAATATGAAAACCCTCTAAAAAAATCCAAAAATCCAAAATTAGGAACTCTGGACTTCACACTCTAACATGTAGTAAAACCCGAAATCTCTAGGTAATCCTGGGGCCGACATTTCTATGGAAAGGTCAAACTGACAGACAAACGGACGGACAGTCTGAAATATGAGCACATAAGTGTCATCAAACAAAGTTGGGCCACACTAAAACAAGCCTATCTAGACGCTTCACACCAGAGCCACTTGCACTTTGTCGACCTAAAATTCTCGTCCAGAACAAAAGAAGGTACTTTAGGTACTGAAAAGCCAGCCTAAGTAACTCTTAAAGATTTTTTTATACCAACTAGCTGCGCTCACTGACTTCGTTTGGCTTTCATAAAGCTCAAAATTGTAGACTGCTTTTTGGGTGGAGATTATTTTATAGCGTATAAATTACACATGAAAAAATTTACAGCTACAATAATACAAAGGTGAACTTATCTCTCCCACAAAGATTTCTTTCAGCCTACCTATGAGTATAACAGAATTGGCTAGATGACTAAAAAATTTTTTTTGCTTTAATAGAAGCTCATTCATATAATAAACAGAAAGAAAAAATCCGTTTTCGAATAAATATAAAAACAACCAAGATATAAGGTATTAAAGATTTTTCTCCATCTCTTTCTAGCAAAACGGCATTTTACATGGAGTTTATGTGGCCGTACTCAACGATGACGTCACGGTTGATGTCGGATCTCTTTGTCTAATCGCTACAAAATTAACAGCTTATAATGCTTGTATCTTATGTATTTCTAAGCCGATTTTAATTCTAATTTCACATGATTGCATCTTTTTCTACGCTATTTTAATATTTTATGTCGAGATGTGAAAATTAGAATTCAGTCATCATCCCAAATAGTGTTGTGGGAAATGAGAAACACACAAGCGCGTAAACTATTTAATCTAACTTGATAATAACTTAATTAAAATATCTAAAATAAAAGATCTAAAATATACATACATACATTTATACAAATATATAATGTTAAATATACTATATTACATAAGGATGATGATAACCGAGGAGCTTAAAGTTGTAAAAGAAAGTGCTGTTTCAGTCTGCGTTCAAATGATGACGACACAGAAAGGCTTTGTTGAACAGCTGTCGGGAGATGATTCCACATTTGGACAGCTTGGAAACTAAGAGTGCAGAAGGAAGTTATATATAAACTCTTTATTGTATGTAGAAGTACAATACAGATGAACACAGTTTACCAAAAAAAAACTATTGTTTGTCCAAAGGCGGACTCATCTCTGAAAGAGATTTCTTCCAGCCAACCCTAGGTGATGTAGATTAAAATTGTTTGACGGGAACTAGATTAATCCAAAAAAATATGTTATGTCGGACTATCCGCGGCTACTGCAGCAGCATCCGCGGCCTACCGACTAAAACCCAACGATCCCAGAGACGCCTTGGCGCGAGCACGCCCATCATCGCCGCATCCTCCTCGTCATCAGACAAGGAGCACACTTCGAGGAGGAACGCGTCGTAGCCGGACAGGGTCATGGGACCTCTTGCGAACACTTCCACAACCTCGTCGGCGTCTGCTCGCCTATGGCGAGCCCTCTCGCCCCCCTATAGTGGGAATACGGAAGATCCCCCAGGGCACCCGGGGGATTTACGACTGGCGGCAACCGGTGCAATGCAGGGCTCAGGGTTCCAGGTGACTTTGCCTAACATGACGCATCGCGGCGTCGCGAATATTTGTATTATTGCGATAAGGTGCCTAAAGCATTTTGTATATTTGTAAATTTTTTGTATTTTTATTACGTGCTTCCCTCTCCGCCAGAGACATAAATCACTATCGCAGGCATCTTGACCGGTCTCACTACGTCACCAAAATACAACATTTTAAATCCAGAATTGTCATCCATACTAATGTTCTAAATGGGAAAGTGTATGTGTGTGTCTGTTCGTTTGTCCGTCTTTCACAGCAAAACGGAGCGACGAATTGACGTGATTTTTTAAGTGGAGATAGTTGAAGGGATGGAGAGTGACATAGGTTACTTTTTTTCTCTTTCTAACCCCCCACTTCCCTAAAATAGGGGTGTGAAGTTTGTATGGAGCATTCCGCAATTTTTAAGGTAGAAAGCTAAAAATTGGTATGCGGACTATCTGTGAGTATGACTGACAAAAAAATCGTGCATAATTTTTTTTGGAAATTATGCACGAATTCTGCCCCAACCCCTTAAAAGAGGGGGTGAAATTTTATATGGGACTTTTCGCAGTTTTCAAGGTAGGAAGCTAAAAATCTGTACCTACACAGACTCTTCGTTACCAACGAAAAATACCTGCCTTATTTTTTTTTTAATCTTCCGTGTTACCCCGAATTTAACGCGAACAAAGCTGCGGGCAAAAGCTAGTAGACTATAAACAGATAAAATCAAAATGTTGAGTATCATTCCCTTCGATCATCACGACTTGTAGATTGAATTATATGTCGAGCGCAAAATGCGTTTCAAGCATTTTAATGTCTACAAGTAGGTACCTGATTGTAATCACGGAGTAATTACGCGACATCACTCAAAGTAAGGTCAGGAAATACGGTCAACTTGGCCAGTTCCATTCTTATTGGGTTTCCTCGCGTTTTTGCTGGCCTTATTTTCCAAGAGTTCAACTGTTAGCCGAAACCTTTATCGTTACAAGTTGGACAGATACTGTAATAATGTACGAGTATGTTGTACAGATACTAATAATAATGTATGTCAGATTATGAAATCCTAAGTCTATACTATACATGCGTTTCTTTCCATTCGTGAGATATCATTACCCCTTTCGCTTCCAATGATGGTGTACTGAGAGAAATTCAAAACCTTATACATAGTGGAATAAGCATAAATGACTTATTTATGCTTATTTTGGACATAAGTCCACGTGGTTAAAATTATTCTAGTAATAATGTAAGCATACGCACCACTCACGTATAATTTTCTTGCAATATTTGGTACTATATGTTCATGGCTAAAATAATCCAAACCAAAGGACAGACCTCGCAAGATCGCTTATTTAATGATGCATACCTTGAAATAAATAATAGTTTCTTTGCAAACAATCAATTTTAATGTTTACCAGAAATCTCACGTAGTCGCGACCGAGATAATGCAGACAAACGAATAAAATTATGCCGAATTAACTTAATTAAAACAATGTGTCTTTATCATGAGAGGCAATTTAGTTATCTCCTTAATTTTTCTGCTGTCAGGTACCGTTGGATAGGTCTTTCAAAGACATTGTGGGTGTATGAGTACCATTTTTCAATATCCATTTGTGATTTTTTATTTTAAATAAATAATGAAATTAGAAGGAAACTATCACACCAACGTAGGGTTTACAAATTAAAGACTTCTAGTCGACCAATTCATAAAATGTACTTGGTAAAGGATTATTTCGTACAAATTCCATTAAAAATTAGTTCGATTAAATTGTTAGTTAGGTAAAACAGGTAGTATATTAGGTATAGTTTAACGAATCGACTGAAATTATGGAAAAATAGAACCTTGCGCGTGGTCCGCCCGACACTTACTTATATTTTTTTATTCTTATAAAAGTTGTGACTTGTAATGTCTTGTAATGTAACAATTTAAAACTTACTACAATGATCAGCTTACGACATGAGAAATATATCACGGCCATGTTTGAGCAAGGTAAAATGAAATATAGTTCTACGCTGCTATTTTTTTAAAACTAAGTCCTAATGACAATTTCAAATTCTTACAAAGATATAATTATTTTATTATTATAAGTTCAATGATTATTTTGCACATTTCATAAGAGCTTTCAATGATTTTCAATTAATTTGCTATCTCTACTAACATACATTTTAAATCAGTCGAGCCAACGTGAGAAGCAAAAGGGTTAAATCCTTTTTAACCACTTACTAAAAATTAAGAAAATAATAACATTTTCCAGGAAAATCCATTATAAAACCACACTCCTGAAACGGGTAAGCGTGACCTAGTTACATTCACACTGACACGTTTGTGACGACTCGACGTTGTTATTTTTTTAGGGAAAAACAAAACTTCGTTAGTATGCGAAAGTGGAGCTTTTTTGAGTTAAGCAACCACAAAATGTCTTTGGATTGTCACTTAAGCTTAAGCTACAGTTTTTTTGTAGTAATTCTTTTTTTATAAAAGGAGATCTGTCAATGGAGTTATACGGAGGGCTTGGAAATCAAGCATCATAGCAGTCATGACAAGTTTATTTTGGTTCCTTTTTTATTTGATCACCGGAACACTTTTCTAATGCTGTCTGTTTTTGTGTATTCCCTTTACTATTTTATTATTAGTCTTTTGTTTCCTCTGTAAGTGAATTCTTTCTCGTGTCCATCGTTACACAGCGATCAATCATCAACCCTATCGTTATGACGTCCAAAATAATGTTTGTTTCTTACACTGTCCTTCAAATATATACTTGAGCGAATCGGCCAATGAGTCGTATCTTTCATTAAAATAGCACGTCTACCATAGCGCTTTTTAAGTATCTGAAAAAAATCTCGGGTTTCACCTTTTTTTGTAGTTTCCCAATTACTAGGCCTGTTACAATGTTCAGGGTAACCACAGACCTTCGATGTCAAATTGATTATAGTGACATTATTAATTTTAGTACTATTTTGGACCTTTGTAGGTGAAAATGAAGCATTTGTTGTGACAGCTTCAGTCTTTTCAGGTATATTTGAATTCGAAGTAACAGATATAGGAAACGTTGCAGCTTCTATTGTTGAATCACTGGAAACTTCAGAATTAAATGTGTTTGAAATAGTAGAAATAGTCTGCACATATTCCGGTGATATTGATGATTTTGTTATAGTTGTCATATTTGTAATATCTGTGTGATTTACTGCTTTGGTTGTCCCGTAAATAGGAGTTATTGAATCGAATTGCTCTGAAGTTAAATTAGTGTATCAAGATGTTTCATTATTAGCAGTATTTATTGGAGCGATAGTACTATTTGTGAAATTCAACTTACTAGACCATGTGCTCGGTGTTTCTGTCGTGACATTTGTTGATGTCGCATTACTTGAAATAATATTTGCTGTCGTAACAATTTGTGTTGTACTTTCAACTGTATTTGTTGTCGTAACGCGGGTGGACATATCCACTGTACTTAAAATCGGATAAGATACATTATCTTCTTGCCCACAATCTTGACATTCAATTACATTTACTTTAATAAAACCTAAAAAATAATAATTTAAGACTTATTAGCTCATGTTTATTTGTTTTCAAAAATTTTATATAATATTTTAAAGAAATTAACTTTTCTTGTAGATGCAGTTATGTTCATAAATGTGACATTCATCTATAAATAATCTTTTGCTTTGTACTGTTTTATCTGAAGCACACACAGGGTTCCAAGTGTGGTTACAGCTATAAGCTAAAAAGCATGGATGATAGGACTGAAAAAAAAAATAAAGTTATCGGTAATTTTTATAATCTTATCTATTTTATATATTTTATCCCGGTGAGGCTACCGTAATGTAATGTTGTTGAGTTAAACAGATTAAAAATACTGTAGCCAAACAGAGCACAGTCATAGACATGAATATGAACTATCTTATATTTCTCTACTTGAATGAATTTACCTACCACAGGTTATAAAGATAAGAAGCAAAAACTTACAATACTAAACAAACCAACGACATTAAAATAATACTTCCTCAATATTTTCAGAGAGCAATAAATATAAAATCTAAAACCAATTTATTGTTTCGAGTATTTCTTCCATTTTACCATCGCCACTGAAGTGAAAATAATGAATTATTGCATGTTTTAACCACGTTTTAATGACTTCAAATTACAAAAAAAAACCGACTTCAAAAACACTGAAAAGTTAAAAATAATATAAGAATAGGTACAGACAACATCACACTTCTATATTGAAGTCGGTGCCAAACGATGATCTCCTAGAAAGTGTTAAAAGTTGTCACCGACTTCAATATAGAAGTGTGATGTTGTCTGTACCTATTCTTATATTATTTTTAACTTTTCAGTGTTTTTGAAGTCGGTTTTTATTTATTGAAAAATATTTTTTTTTAACTTTTTAGTTACTGAAATCTTTTTAGTGAAAGAAACCCTAATTTAATACCAGCTCCCCGAAGGTGAGCTGGTATTAAATTAGGGTTTCTTAAAATAGCGTTTCCCCTTGATTTCCATAAGATCCCACCATCAAATCCTGACTTTGGTAACCTTGGGACCATCCCAAGAGTATACTCTATCGAATACAAAAAGAATTTTGAAAATCGTTCCACAATCGGCGGCGTAATCGCGTAACATACACACAAAAAAACCTACGCATCGAATTGAGAACCTCCTCCTTTTTAACCGACTTCGAAAAAGGACGTACGAGACTCTGTATGAGAGAAATATAATATGATTGCATTTTATTACTACCTATGTAGTTTTTCTTTTTTAAAACTAAATAATACTTACAAAGAAAAACAATTTTTATATTATGAAAATATTATTGTCATTCACAAAATGTGTATCGTTCTAGTAAATCCTATATGCATTTTATTTTTCTAGAAAATCTGAATCAGATTTTATATTTATCGGTTTTGTAGAGAAAGCAAATCCTTTAATGACTCTTTTAAACTTTTTCCCGTTCTCAAACACAGTGTCAATTTTTAAGACGACTGTTTTCATAATCATAGAATGTTTCATCTTGATAGTCTTTTGATTTCGGTTTGCGAGTACAAATGCCTTATTTGTCTTCGTTGATGTTTCCTTCAAAACTTTTGAAAACTTCCTAGATTTTGTAGATTTCCGTTTTACTTTTGGAACTGGGGTATATCTTCTTTTTCCATGCAACATATGGGCAGGAAGTGATACTTTTTCCATTTTTGGTGTCGGCTGCATTTTCCTTGCATTAGTCACGTGAAAATAACGATCTCCCATTCTGTGAAACCTGTGGTTTGGACAGGTCGGATTAGATGGACACGGTGGCACTGTCGGACAAGACGATGGGCCGGTGAAGCAATCAGAATAGTTCATCAGCTCATATTCTGGAAGGTTATGAGTAAATTTAATAAATATTGTATACAGGATTATTTGTAAAACACCTACAACCTCACAGGATTAGATAGCTAACATTATAAACAACGTTTGTTCTACAACTTTGGATAATTCGTTAGATTTTACTGTCATAAATAAATATTTTAATTTAATATACCTCTGGAATGTTTGTAACTCTACGGTCACAGCGTGCGAGCGTAGCGCTATCTTCCGTCGTCGTTTATTAATGAAACATAGACTTATCAATGTCACGATAGTGCAATAAAAACTTAAAAATTGATTTTTGTTCAATTTATTGAGTTATTTTAAAACTCGTAAAACAAACGTTGTAGTTAATGATGTTAGCTATCTAATCCTGCAAGGTTGCAGGTGTTTTACAATTAACCTGTATTCAATCAGGAATCAAATTTGAAAAATATTATCAATATAAAGGTGATTTAAACATTAAATGTCATTAGGATTATATCAATAACACTATTTTTCAAATGTAAAAAAACACAATACCAAGGCTAAACTCTCTCCACCTTTTAACACAAATTCAACCTTGTAGGTACCTAGGGAATGGTCGCAGCTGTATTCGAAGAGATCGCATTCGTCTATGAATAGTTTCAATTCCCCTTTAACTTTCTCGCGGGCACACTCTGGGATCCAGGTGTGGTTGCAGATGTCCGCCAAAACGCACACACTCACCGGCTGGAATTGACATGATATCGACATATTTTCATAATAGGCTAGATGACTAAAATTTTTTTTTTGCTTTAATAGAAGCTCATTCATATAATAAACAGAAAGAAAAAATCGCTTTTCGAATAACTATAAAAACAACCAAGATATAAGGTATTAAAGATTTTTTTTCCATCTCTTTCTAGCAAAACGGCAATTTACAAGGAGTTTATATGGCCGTACTCAACAATGACGTCACGCTTGATGTCGGATCTCTCTGTCTAATCGCCTTCAAATTAACAACTTAAAATGCTTGTATCTAATGTATTTCTAAGCCGATTTTAATTCTAATTTCACAGGAATGCATCTTTTTTCACGGTATTTTAATATTTAATGACGAGACGTAAAAATTTGAATTCAGTCATCATCCCAATTCGGCATAATTTCGGCGCAGCAATTTTTTCCTAGTTTCCCAAATATTCTACTTAGCGTACAATCACGACAACATCTGTCTCTCTAGTTTATGTAACACTAGCTTTACTTTGCGTAGCTTCGCCCGCGTTGTTTTTTTTATATTTTCCCGTAGGAATGTACGTAGCCTATGTTAATCAGGGATAATGTAGCATTCTAATGGTGAAAGAATTTTGAAATCGGTCCAGACTCAGTAGTTTTTGAGTTTATTCGTTACATACAATACATACAAATCTTTCTTCTTTTAATAGTGCAGATGTATTAGTGGTTTCTACACCTATAATAATAATTAATATTACTATATATTTTAAAAAATCCTTAGATATACAGGATTACTTTTGACGCAGGGCCCATATTTTGTGTGCTTATTCAGACAAGCAAACTTAACAACTTTTACTATGGGACCAATCTAGAAATCGCGGATAATCAACTGGTCCATACAAATATTCAACATCCAGTGTACTTAAATTTTTGTTTAATACCTATTCTCAGACCTACCGAATATACACAAAAAATTTCATAAAGATCGGTCAAGCCGTTTCAAAGGAGTTAGGTAACAAACACTGTGACACGAGAATTTTATATATTAGAAGAAGAAGAAGACAAAAGATTAGATTGTTGACAAGAAAAAACTTTTTTAATATGAAAATAAAACAAATTCCTTTAATAAAAACAGCTTCTAAGACGTATAGACGTAACACAACCTATTTGTCAGAGCCACATAAACACGACATAGACATGAAAAAGTAATTTCCACTACGCAAATTTACTTACCATTTGCATAACATATAAAACAAATGAAAAACACGCTACATCCAATTTACTCTAGTGGCATCCCAAAGATCTGAGAGTCCGCGGAAAACCTCGCTATAAATAAATTAAAATAAGAGCTTTTACCCAGATAAAATGTTGATTTGATGGCAGTGGGACGCACAGAGTTGCTAAAATTTTAAAAATACAATTAATAAATGATTTTATAATTTCTTTAAAAAGTTGTCACGTACGGAAGACCCGCTCGTTGTCACGTTAATGGGAAAAATCTCGCATTGATGAACATAAACATTCGATCAAATTTTTCCTCGAGTAAGAGATTAAGTAAGCTTTGAACACTTCGTACTTTTGCTTGAGTATTTTTTTCCTTTTAAACGATTCACTCCTACCGCATCTTTTAGAATGCGGAAATAGACCGCGATATTTGTTAATTTTTTTTTACTTTTTCTGTATATGTTTTCTTCGACTAATAAAGAAAAACAGTATAATAAAGTCGTCATATTTATCAATACTGTAAAAGCATAATAAAAGTGATTCGCTCTTTTGATCAATTTCTAATGCATATCCAATTTATTCGATATAACATAAGCATTTTCTCACCTACGATAATAATTCGACTATACACCATAATACATAAAATATTTCAACACGTTTACATTACAAGTGATGTAAAATTCACACATAGCTGCGCCTATTCCCCATAAATTATGCTTTGTTCTATAAAAACCTAGAATATATTATGTGCCCATTGTTACAGTTACGTAAACGGTGGTTATGCTCACACATTAAATTAAATACAAACACCATTAACCATTAAATACAAACCATTTCTTAAAAACGACCTTTAAAACATTAATTTTATTGTTATTACAAATAGCTATTTATCGAAACGGAAATCTTTGTTAATCTCTAGTTTTCAAAGCCTTACTTTACCACGAATGAATAAAGGATTCTATATAGCTTCTTTTATGGCTCTTGCGTGTAACTTTGTCGCTTTGGTAATATTATTTCCAATATAAATTACATACAATAGAAAATAATGCTTAGAAATTGAGTTTTCACGGATTTCATTAATCTCTGCACCGTGTTAAATCAAAATTCGTTTAATAGTTTCGTTGTAAACAAGCATCAGACAAATATTTAGAAAATTTTGGATTAGTTTTCTGGTCGTCTTAAGCCTTCAGATGCCAGCAAAATAAAATGTATTTTACGTAGCAAATCCTCCACATTAACGAGAAACAGCCCAGTAATATCGCTTGGCATTTCTTCTTGCACTCTGACATTTACGGGAATCCCTTAGGGCGTTTATATTAGCAATTCGAAGCTTTCGAAGAAGAGTTCAAATCTAAATTATAAATTTACATTAACTTTCCTTGGGTTTGAATAAGGATCTTTTATTTAAGACGCCCCATTACATTATAATATCTTTAGGAAAGCTTGAATAACAGTCTGTTTTATTTTTGCTTTCGTTGTAATAATTAAGACTATTAATGAAATAATAACATTCTTCGTTTAATGTTATTATTCAATTAGTATCATCATTACGAATTATTCAATATTAAAGGTTATTTAAACTATATGAAGTAAAGTAGCCCTTTTACTCTATATTAGATACAAAACAAAGTTTAGTTGCACATCAAAATTGATATTTTTAATTCGGAAGTTTTCTCAAAACCTCCCATATCACCCCTTTGACTTTCATTTTAAGCTGAAAGGTATATAGGTACTCAAAATCCAATTCTGTGTTAAGAATATCGTTTTCAAATATAAATATTATGTTAAAATGCAACTGCCATCAGGTAATCATACCACTGAAGGAGTAAAGTTTTGAGTATATATATGAATTAAAAATTGTAAAATGTAGAGATTGTAGAGTTGCATTCTGGGTGTTTAAAAAAGGGTTTTGCAAAAATATAGGCATATCTGAAACATAAAATAACATCTTAAACCTTAATAGAAGTAATTAATACATCGGGAAGCGATTATTATAACGGAAGTCAACTCAGAACATGCGTGCGCGCAATGAGTAGGACATGAATAAAAAACCGTACAGAATAAATGTTTAGTTTTAAATACATGCCTTTGGAAATTCGGATCGACTGAGATGATAGCTTACTAGAATTGAATCTTGTATTTGGTTTTATGAATTAATTTCTTTTTAAGGTATTATTTTAATACGTTATATAATTTTCCCAAAAATACCGTTAATATTTTTATCCGTACATAAAATTCCGCTAAATAATTTTATCTCCTCGGCGCACAATGTCACGTTCTTGCCCTATAATGTCCTCAGGTGGTCCTAAGCAAGAAAAATTCCCCAAATATAGGGGAAAATACCGTAAGGTAAGAAAATTGATCACATTTACCGATCGACCGGCTTACCGGACTAATTTATTTTAAAGTTATTTAAGAAACCAAACTTATACATATTACCGTGACGCACGAATTAATTTAACTCTTTTTGCATTATTTATAATAACTTTTTCGATATTTATATTTTGAAAATTAATAATATTTGAGAACTGTGTTTAACAACTCAATGCGCTATGTTCCACCATACCGATCATGTCAAATCGACAGAAGTGAAACTTTCGAGCCTAGTGGATACTTTAGACATCGGCTGAGTGATAAGTTCGACATACCCAAACCTCCTATCCTAATATAACCCTAATAACGGACCAAGAAAAAGTTCTCCAGCGTCAAAAAGTTCAAAGAATATGAAGTATTCTCTACGTGTATTTAATCTACTAAACTTATATTTTGTTCAGTTTTTTTATTCATATCCTTACTCTGTATCTGTATTGTTTGCGATTTTAAAATAAAGTTGTATTTCAAGTATAATTATTTTATTCTTTTAAAGAGTAATTTTGTAACCCGTTGAATAATGCAATGATATTATTTAGCTATTTTATAAAGAAATATTTGCCTTTAAGGCTTTGCCACACACTCACCGAGTAGCATGGGAAAGAAAAAAGGGAGACCCGTAGTGTAGCCTCGTAGCACCCCTGAGTCAGTTTTTGGGTGCAAATCAAAGGTGCGCCCTAGTGTGGGATATACGTCTATGAGTGCCGAGAGCAATGTGTATTCAGAGAAGGCAATATCGCGGCAGCGATGGATGCGAAGGAGGCAGCGGAGGCGCGATGAGAAGCACCAGGAGTATAGTGTAGCAGGGGTATAATTTTTGTTTAATTCCTAAACTAAATATTTCAGGAAAATCACTTTGAAATGTCTTATTTAAGGAAATTTTACGAGCATTAATGAAAATTAAAATTAGAATGGCATTTTGGGTGCACATAGTACTCTTCCACAGACGGGCGCTTATTGTTTAATTATTTATATGTACAACTAACAAAAGATACACCGAAACAAGTCGCCACGCGATATTCATAAACTAGTGTAGCAGTAAAACACAAGAACAATAGGTACATAATAGCTCATAGGACGAACACGAAACGAATGAGACACGACTAGAATAATATTAATCTTCGCCTCTGTGCGGTTACTTATTCATATGGCGAATAACTCGCTCGAGGTGAACCACTGCATTCGTCTCGGGTCGCTTTTACAAGTTCAAGTGCGTATATTGAAAAAGTAGATCGACAATTTAATGCATTACGTAGTCAGCATTTTAATTGCATATGACAGATAATTAAAAGCACCTGTTTGAGATATTATAAAGGTCCGAAAATTTAGGATGGAGACGACATTATTTTGTGTGTTACGGACGGGTATAGGTATAGTCCGCATACCTTAATAAAATCATAGGGGTGTAAAAAATTGTAATTGCGAAAAAATTAGACAGGACGCCTTAATTACGAGTAGAACATTTGTTTGTGTGTTTGTCCGAAAAGATCTTCAAAACTACTTGTTAGAATTTGACGCAATTTTCATGTTTAGAATTTTTCGGAGAAATACATCATTCGATTTTGAAAAAAAATTAATCAGAATGAACGAACGAAGAAAAAGAACACGGTGAGCGTAAATTCTCTTGTCAAAGCTGTCACATTATGGTCACATGGTCACATGTTTTATAATAATAATGGAAAATTGTCATTAAAGTTCAAGGAATTCAGAAATTCCTCGTGAAAATTCTAATTTTTACCGTGGTAACGCAAAAGAATCAAGTCCATATAATCATTTTATTTACCAATTTTATAGAAAATTCCGACATAGTTGTCATAAATCCATACAATGGGTTAATGTCACATAGATAAACGTATATATTGCCTTCTATTTACTTCACTGGCATACAACTATTTGGTGCCAATTTAGTCAGGATATTCAACATAACCTAACTAAATAGTTTATTCTATCCTTAGGCTAAAACATGGGATACAATACAAAAAGTGTTTCATTAAACACTTACTTAGGGATTATCCAAAGGCGACAGAGTACCTAATCTAATTCAATCATCCCATATTGTTCTGTGACACGTAACTGCACCCTTAGCGCAAAACATTACCGCCGCAAAACAAGCCTGAAGAGTAGAGCACATGAACATAGCAACGTTGACCTAAATTCAATATGGCTGCCGACAAAATATGGCTGATAAAATTTTGTTTTCCATTCGCGTAGTATCCAAATGAAGTTTCTTAAAGGATTGAGCACTATGAACATTGATTTACTACCAAACACTATGAACCTGAAATAATTCAATGTGGTGATGGTTATTTCAAAATAACTGATATTTCGTTTCTAACCCCAGGAGTATGGGTGGCTGTGTTAAACTCAAACAAGAAACACACTTTCAACCCAAATAATTTAAAAAAGCTTACATGTATTTACTCATTTTAAATTTTTAGTTTAATACCAAATTTCATGCTTCTAGTTTCAAATAAGTTCTATACAATATTTCGTCCTCTCATTTACCCCCTTTAAAAATCCTTATAAAAACCCTTTGTTACTTAATTTTAGCGTTATAAAAGGAACCTGCTGACCAAATATCATTTATTGTCTTGCTCGGCGATGATAAATCAGCCAATCAGTCATGACAGGTAATTTTATATACACAGTCAATGAAACTTAGAGATTGTTGAGGCACGGATTTTCTACGCTAGGTGGATAGGCCGCGAAACCGCGACTCAACGGTGACGGGCATCGGCCGCCATTACTTCCTCTCAGCTAGTGCATGAGGTCTCCGGACAGTATTCTGCGTAGAATATTGGATTTTCAAAAATGAAATTTAATATTATAATTATCGGACACTGAAGAAAATGTATGTGTGATTTTTGACGTCTGTGAACTGTTGGAACCCAGATTGTGGCTAGCCCAGCACGTGGTCAGAAGAATCGATACCAGTCCAAGCTGTGAGTGGTTGTCTCATAGTGGGGAATTCTGTACTTGGACATAAAATGAGCAAAAAACATTGGATCAGGGACCAAACATTGTTCTCGTGTGTTATCGTCGGTGTTTTCACAAAAAAATATACTTTTAATGAATACACAACACACCGAGTCCGAGTATTTTGTAACGAAAGATCTTAGATCTCTATCACACTTACTCAACTAGGGATAATGAAGATTTCACATTAAATATGTATTTGCGCTTGTTGCGACAGCTTAAACCTATTTATTCTATAAATATTACCGAACACAGAACTCTGTAATTTGTCTGAGAAGTATACTTAGTGATTAAACGAACTTACCTGAAGTGAAGTTCTATCATAATTATACGAGTTGCTTCGTCCGAAGAGATTAGGTAATAATTGTAGTAACACGTATCATGTCGCCTTTCATCCACTAAGTTAAAAGTAGGTATTCACACTTTTTTTTTTTGATGGTGGTACACAAACCTTCCTAGAGACACCAACCATATAGTCGCTCATTTAGTTGAAAGTCCCGCAAAACCTATATATTTCACTTTAAAGGGGGCATATTGGGAGGGAGGGACCTAATCTCTTCGGACGAAGCAACTCGTATAATTATGATAGAACTTCACTTCAGGTAAGTTCGTTTAATCACTAATTATACATTCGTTGCTTCGTCCTTTGAGATTAGGTAATAATTGTAGATTTTGAAAGCAAGTGAAATATTAAAACCAAATAATAATTAAAATATATTATGATATTCATTCTGTAACCAAAAAAATCAAATCTATAAAGGAATCAAGGCAACAACAAATAATATCAATTATTTATTGGCATAATGTTAGCTATTAAGGATAGCCAATGCAAAACTAGTAGATTCATCTGGTTGAATATTTCTATAGTAATAATTAGCAAACACATTGGCTGCCACTCCCCCCTACAGTCCTGCGTATTGCTGCCTATGCGCCGTTGAGGTAGCTGCATGTCTGACGGAGTGGGCAGAAAATATTGAAATATAAATTCCGCTAGTTAATAAGGTGTCCTTAATCCACTTGCTGATTGTATTGGAAGATACTACCTAATGAGGTCTTTTGAAACTTATCAAAATGTCTATTTTTTTTTTATTTTTACTTTCCGCTCGGTTGACTGGTAAAGAATGTCTTGTTGCATTAAGTCCGCCCTTTATACTGTTTTTAAGTGCAATAAAGATTAAATAAATAAATAAATCTGTGGGCGGTCTTTGTAAAATGGAATACACAAATTTGGTTGATTTGATCCTGGACGTGATGTTTTAATCAAATCTTTAATTTTAATAATAATTACTTGATCTCTAATAATTATGTTATCTAATTTTATTTTTGCAATCGTCTGTACTCTGTGTGCTGTTACGAGTACAAGAAGTATTGCAATCTTCTTTGACAATTGCTGTAAACTCAACGTGGTATTTAGATAAGCTTTTGACAGGTAATCTAAAACTAGAGAAGGATTCCAGGTAATGTAACATATTTAGGGGCTGGAGGACGAAGTCTGAAAAACCCTTAAACAGTCTTGTAATGCGGTCATTCGACCTTACTCTCGATCCCAAAATCAAAGATAGAGCGGAGCGATGACTATTATTTTAATCATCCATATTGTAAACCCGAATAAAATATTTGTGTAAGAAAATAAATAACCTGCGGAGAAAGTTGATGCTTCATACACGTCAACATTTTTTTTTCTTTTTTTTTTTACAATAATTTACCCAGCGATGTATTGCGAATAATATTCTTTGATGGAATTTTTTGACAGGGAAGCCATCATGATGTCTAAGGATGACGGTGGTACGCTCCTCTTCAGAAGTGCCTTTCGGATAAGTTCCCTGCTATCAATGTGAGCTTGGGCAGGCTGTTAGAAACAGACAACAAAACGTTATCTGAAGGGCTGTAATTGTACAGTCTTTGAACAAAGAAGCTCTTGGAATAAAGGAAACCAGGGTTGTGTAGGCCAGAAGGGAACAACGATACTATTCCCTCAGCTTGATCGGTTATTATTTTTCGTAAAACTTTTAGTATTACAGCAAAAGGCGGAAATGCATAAAATGAAAGATGTTTCCAATTCAAGGTAAAAGCCTTTACCGCCATAGCCCCCGAACACGTTAATCTGGATCCTTATTTATTACAAGAAACATACAAGTTGCATTTTTATTGACTCTAGAGGCAAAAAGATCAATGTCAGGCTTGTAAAACGCCTTTAGAATTTGATTAAATGCATGATTTTTTAGCTCCCATTCAGTATCAGGGTGAGATTTTCTTGACTCCACATCTGCTATTTAATTATATTATCTTTAGAGCTTATGTAACAAGCAAACACAAATGTACCTCTAGGTTCGCACCACTGCCACAGTTACCTGGTTATATCAGTAAGGTGTGGAAATCGAACTCCACCCATGCGGTTGATATACGAAATAGCAGTTGTGTTGTCAATGCGCAATAATATTAGACAATTTCTTCTTTTGCGAATATTTGAAAGCCTAGACAAGCGGCCAAAAGTTCTAAATAATTTATGTGTTTGGATTATTCCTCTATACTCCATTGTCCACTAGCGGTCTCCTCACCGCATGCTACCCCCCAACCTTTTTTGCTCGCATCCGAAAAAATTTCGATATTGTAATAGTCTTGTCTAATAGGATTAAATGTTTTATCAATGGAATTTTTCCACCAGGAAAAATCTGTTTGCAATTGTTGTAGCTATTGTTATTGCATAAAGCAAGGTATTTGCATCTCTCCATTTGTTTGGTATACAACCAACCATACGGTTGGTTGTATACCAGCATATCCTCACCTCATCCTGCCCATTACTGCTGGGCAGGATGAGGTGAGGAGTCCCAGCAGTCGAGCGAAACGTCGAATTTTACAATTTGTCTTATGTTGAAAATAAAGCAATTCCTTTTTATCCTATGTACTATAAACATATATGAAATTTTTTCGTGTCTATTATAAAACCAATAAATCTACAACTAGTGTTAGGAATCATACAGCTTTTTTTTTTTTTTTTAACGTCGCCCCACACTAGGATTTTCTCCTGGGTCGTGGGTGCAGTTACAAACATAGTATATCACATGCACATACGGATACGCCCAGTCCGGAACAAATTTTTGTAGGCCATACAAAATATTTGTCCCGTACGGGAATCGAACCCGCGACCCGTTGCGCAGTAGGCGATCACTCGACCTCAGCGCTAACCATGTCGTTCAATGTTGATAATAAATCCAAAGGACTCTAAAATATTTTTCGTTTCAGCAATATTTGCTAGACATTTTTGGTAATCCCTAGCAATGACACAAATATAGTCTAAGAAAATGGTAAAAAAAAAAAAGGCCATATATATGTTATATGGCCTTTTTTTTTTTTTTTTGAGGCGGGGGAATCTCTTCACGATTCAACAAGGGGCTGAAAGCTGACAAAGCCGCCCCAAGGATATGCCATTGGACTCGGGTTACCTGGGTAACCCCATACCTGGCTAAACCACCCTCCAGAGCAACTTCTACCTCCGTAGAGACACACTCGGGATCGGCGTTAGCCATTCCCCGAGTGCACACATATATATGGCCTAAGGATCGAAGTAAGTACATCACCGTCTTAAGCAACTTTGTTACTACAAATGGTGCGGTGTTAAGGCCTAAGGGAAGAACGTTAAATTCGTATAGTTTATCTTCGATATAAACCCAAAATATTTTTTATGAGCTGGGTGGATTGAAATTAAAAAATAGGCATCTTTTAAATCTATGGTGGCCATGACACTGTTTTTTGAAACTAATTTCATTGTAGTTCTGTAATCTGTTTTTACATATTGGTTGTTTAATAATAAAATAGCTGGGCAAGAACTGTTTATTTCACTTGGTTGACAAGGTGAAATAGCTCCTGAATCAATCAATTCAGTAATGGCCACTCTATATTGTAAAGATTCAGAAGTTGACAAGGTCGGCAGTTTAGGTTCCCATAATTTATGAATAGGTCTGGAAAAAGGGATCTTATCCATCATAATATAACCGGGTCATCAGTTAAGAGAAGCCAATTATCGTAAAAATTACTTAAACGACCTGCTGAACATACCGAATCCAGCAACGTGGGCCTAGGTGCTGCTGCGAGCGAGGCGGCGGTCGCGGCAGCTGCTGTTGTCGCGGCGGGCGCGGTGCCTGCGGCGGGGCCAGCTCCGTCCTCCGCGGTGCTCCCACCTGTCTGGACCTCGGTAGCGGAGGCTTCTGGTTTAAATGACGATTTAAAGGTTGCTTTGGTTTTGTCGCTGCAAGCGTTTTCTTGGTTGATGAAGTAATCTTTATCTCAGCACCAGACTTCGATATCGCCTTTGCGGCTTTGAGATTGTCGGCTAATTTTCCCCCAAATAGAAAACTGTCAATTTCAGCATTGTACAGTTGCTCCTTTATGTCATTTTTTAGTGCTGAGCAAATAAAAAGCGTCTTGTTTTTTGACTCGGTATGTTGTGCATCGCTCATTAAACGGCTGGCCTCGATTAACAGTTTTTAGACTCACTGGTCTTTATGTTCTAAAGAAAATAATGTGGTCCGAGCGTCACCAATGCAAGATATAGCAACTGCCTGCTGTATTTTTTTATTTTCTAATGCTTTATCTTTCTTAACAAGCATTTCCGATAAGGCTGCCTTCATCTCGGGGTTCATCTTTGGTGTGTTTATTTTTGATTTTTGAGGGCACAGTTTTTTTTTTTTTTTGGTAGGGTGTTTCACCCAAAAGACTTAAAATCTCTTCATCCAATTCAACACGAACTGGTTCACTGCTCACATGTGCAGGTAGTTCGGTAGAATCTAAAGGCTGTAAAGCTGTTGTTGCGCAGTTGCAGCCATAGTGGATGGATCTGAATTGATCTCTTCTACAATCGAGACTGTCGACCTCTGATTGCACTTCACTTTCACCTGCAATACGTTTGTGTCGCATACAGGTAACTGTTGGTCCAAAAATACATATGACACAGAAGAATACACCTTTGTCAGATATCCATAACAGCTGCTTAATTTTTTAAATGCGGTTGTATATCAACGACCAATGTTTGTGAGAATAAACCCATTAGTGCCGTATGAAACTTTAAAAGGCAACATTCCATTAAAATGTGCACATACTTTATTAGTCATGAAGTTAACATAACATATAAAATGTACACAGTACATAAAAAATATTGAGACGGTAACATCCCGCATAGATGTACACTACATACAAGATACCAGTGGTAATTATTTGTGACGGTAGGTAATATCCCATATAGATATACACATCACTAAAGATTATCTGTTATAGATAACAGGCAGATACTTTAATATTATCAGGTATAATATTTTGTGCCGGTAACATCCCTATATAGATGTACACTACACAATATTAAAAACCAGTGGTGGTCTTTCGTTATGAAATAATCCCATATAAATATAGGAACACATTACATCACATTAAGTGATACAAATGTTAACCACTTTTAATAAATAAGTATAATATTATTTAACAACAACTAGCGTACCTTCGTTTCCTGATAGCGTCAGAAGTGAGGCTGGGCACGACGAGCTACTATTGTTTGAAATTATTCGATTGCGCGTACGCTTTTCGCGCTTTTTTAACATCATTTCTATCTTTCTTATTTTCTTGCGTAAGTAATCACTATCTTCCTCCTTATGACTTCGTTTCGGCATAGTAACGTTTTCTAAAAAATTAAGTAGGATACGTGGTGATCGGCGAAGCACTAAAACGCGAATGAGCGACTATATGGTTGGTGTCTCTAGGAAGGTTTGTGTACCACCATCAAAAAAAAAAGTGTGAATACCTACTTTTAACTTAGTGGATGAAAGGCGACATGATACGTGCTACTACAATTATTACCTAATCTCAAAGGTCGAAGCAACGAATGTATAATTCGTATTACAATCTGAACAGACACGAAAAGAAACATTTGATATTTTGATACTGACAGATAAATAGGGTGAAATATTAAAGGTCGCACGTGGAGCTGTGTACGTCTTAGGACTCTAAAATAACAATCATTTCCCACCCACACCTTTATGTAGGTAGTTAGGCACGGATTTAAATATCTATAATACTAACAATGACTGCCCACGTGTTAATACTTGCTACATTTTCATTTAGGGTCGGGTCACTTAACGTAATATTCCAACTTTTTATATTAGCCAGTATTATGATATGTCATGATTATCTAAAATTGTAATTGTTATTAAATCGAGACTACTTATCACTACAGCTTAATTAAATATAGAAAAATAATTTCATTACATAATTATTAATCTGAAGTGTTCCAATAAAATAAACAAATAATATTCATGTTACATACGAGTAAATAGGGAATAATTGAAATGGCAACACAAAAGACGTTGAGGCATTGAGGTAATAGATAATTATTATTATGGCGCCTCTTCACAATGGCCCATGATGGCCAAGTATACACAATCACGATTGTGTAGAGGGCATGATTGTCTATGATCGGCCATCATCGCCGGTAATCGTGAGCAATCGGCGAATTGTCGGTACATCAAAGGAATTATGGCCCATGATGGCATACGCGTCCACACAATCGCCGATTATTCAGTACGTATTTGTCTCGAGTACAGCGTAGACTTCTCGGTAAATAAAGTTTACTGTATGATGTTTCTTTTTTTACGCACATTAAGTAGATGATTATAAGAGCTAAGTAAAAATATTGCCGCTGCCGCGATAATCTCTTCGATGTCCATTTTTAACCGACTTCAAAAAAGGAGGAGATTCTCAATTCGATGCTTATGTTTTTTTTGTGTGTATGTTACGCGATTACTCCGCCAATTGTGGACCGATTTTCATATTTTTTTTGTATTTGATAGAGTATACTCCTGGGGTGGTTCCAAGGTCACCAAAATCAGGATCTGATGATGGGATCCCAAGAAAATCGAGGAAAACGCTAATTTACTTAAAATTAGCGTTTTCCTCGATTTTTTAAATTAGGGTTTCTTTCACTAAAAAGATTGCATTCACTATTTTACAAAAAATAAAAACCGACTTCAAAAACACTGAAAAGTTAAAAATAATATAAGAATAGGTACATATAAACAACATTACACTTCTATATTGAAGTCGGTGACAAATTTTAAGACTTTCTAGGAGATCATCGTTTGGCACCGACTTCAATATAGAAGTGTGATGTTGTTTGTACCTATTCTTATATTATTTTTAACTTTTCAGTGTTTTTGAAGTCGGTTTTTAGTCATAACAGTAAACAGTTAGTAAATGAATGTTCACGTTTGTGTGGAGAGTTGCCCGATCATGGCGGCATTGATGGACGATCATTTGATGGGCCATCATGGCCCATTGTGAAGAGGCGCCTCGATCATGGCGGCATTGATGGACGGTCATTTGATGGGCCATCATGGGCCATTGTGAAGAGGCGCCTTTAGACGTGAGGGTTCATGATCAAAGCAACTGACAGGAGCTAGAAGGGACACTCCCACATAACAATCAGGCAGACAATTATCATGGAGAAAACTCATTGCCTTTCTGGCTTTGCCCTTTTATCATGGAACGTTTAACAAAACAACAAAACACGTGTAACTTCAACACAACCTGAAATTGGATCCTTGGCATATGATGAAGTGAATATTGCAGGGTAAATATCATGTAGATATATCTAGTCACATAACCATATTTACGGCATACCTACTTGGGACTTCACTTCGCCTGATTAAATTTTAATCAAATTTCAAAATACCGGTATGTACCAAATACAATGAGTGAGTCTTCATGAGATGCACATATTAAAATATGGAAATGTTAATTAATATTACCGGCAAAAAATGAATAAAATTTTTTTTTTATTTGTGTAAAAGTTGAAGAAAAGAAAAACAGATTTTTGTCGAAAATGCCTCAGTTTTCATTTTATGCAATATTGAGTTTATTTCGTCGTGAGAAATTAGTTACACCATTACACCGTTTTGATGACACCGAGGTCACAGTAGAGAACTTGAACTTTTTAATATCTTTTTCGTCATGAAGATGTTTTTCAGATACACAGAAACTAATAAACATAATCATAATCAACTCAACAACCAATATACACTTTAAAGTTACTTTTTGCTAGAATGGTCTAGTGCCCACCTCATGTGCCCACCCCAGGATGTAAGGCTACTGTTCCAAAATTCTATGATGGACGCCAAAAAGTGATAACTTCAAACAAATTCAAGGGCCAGGCCCACCCCAGAAAAAACTCTAGATACGCCAATGCCTTTCATTCAATGGTTGAGTGATGTAACTTACAGCTGACATACATTTTTGGGCTCACTGGAAACAATCGGATTACGGAGTGTTTTTGGCGCTGTGGACACGGCACTGGCCTTCTAATCGGGAGGTCCGTGGTTCGATTCTGCCACGTACCAATGTGTTTTTCGTTTTTCGAATTGCATATGAGCACAGCTCATATATGTTGCAGTGAATGTGGTGGTGAGTGCTTCACAAGCTGTCTATTTGATTTCCATTGAGGGTAGGAGACAAATATTAAATAAATATTCGTCATCATCATAACAGCTCATATACGTCCCCACCGAGTGGGCTCGAGGCTAGCCTATGTTAGGGCGTTTAGGCCTTGGGTAGTGGAGTCGCAGTGTGGACCTTACCTAGCGCGCCCATAAGGGCAGGAAGAACACCGGGGGGTTTTAGTGGGTAGGCTTGGCACTCTGCCGAGAGAGCCCCACACACGCTCGCCGTCTAGCCAACGGCGGGTACGGTGCGGTTACGCATTTCCCCCCGAAAAAAAAAAAAAAAAAAAAAAAAAGGGCGTTTAGGCCTTAGTCAACCACGCTGGACCAGCGCGGATTGGTCGACTTCACACACACCTTTGAATTTCTTCGCAGATTTATGCAGGTTGCCTCACGATGTTTTCCTTCGCCGTAGGAGCGTTAGAAAAATATTCGTTAATTACATATTAAATATCCGCCTTTCTTCTCATTTGTTTAAAGTGTTTTTTTTGTTATTGTTTTGTTTTTTTCTTTGAGCTTAATAATTTATTTGTCATCATTTCTTTTGACACTAATTTACAATTGAAATTACGTTCAAACAGAGACCAGAAACTGAATTAGACTGCTTGCACAAGTATTCCAATGCAGATGCATTCATTCTAGAATGCAAAATAAGGTGATAATAAGGTGGTTTTGTATCGGCATAAGGTGAGGTGAAAGTTTTATTACTGGAAGAACTACGAACATGATGTGGATGAAAATAAGAGTGCAGAAGGACCCAAGTAAGAAATTTCAAAGAAAGACACAATGTTTGGAGTGCGTGAAGTAAAATATGAATGCATATAGTATAAATATTAGGTTGGGGAAAAAGTCTTTTCGCATTATAGTATGTATAAACTTGTAATAAAATCTCTTTGGCTATACTATTTGTATCTGGCTGGTTTTGGTATCATTGAAAGTTTAAATTTTAAAGAACATAATTCCAAATTCAAATTAGGAAAATGTGTGATTTTCATTTGTTTTTCGTACCGCCAAGATGAGTGAATCTAATGAAGAAATTCGATACATTTTAAAATTTTACTACAAAAAAGGTAAAAATGCAACGCAAGCCGCAAAAAAAATTTGCGATGTTTATGGACCTAGTGCAGTGTCTGTGAGAGTAGCACAAATTTGGTTTAAGCGTTTTCAATCCGGAAATTTTGATGTCAAAGATGCACGTCGCTCTGGTCGTCCTATTACAGATAAAATGGATGCCATTTTTGAAAAAGTGGAGCAAGATCGGCATGTCAGTAGTTACGACGTAGCTGAAGAACTGGGAATTGACCACAAAACAGTTTTGGCGCATTTGAAAAAAACTGGGTACACAAAAAAGCTCGACATTTGGGTACCTCACGAGCTCACTGAAAGAAACCTAATGAACCGTGTACTCATTTGTGATTCTTTATTACGACGTAATGAAACCGAACCATTTTTGAAGAAGCTGATAACTGGTGATGAAAAGTGGATCACGTACGACAAGAACGTGCGAAAAAGGTCGTGGTCAAAGGCCGGTCAGGCTTCACAGACTGTGGCGAAACCCGGGTTAACTCGCAACAAGGTGATGCTGTGTGTGTGGTGGGATTGGAAGGGCATTATTCATTATGAGCTGTTACCACCAGGCAGGACCATCGATTCTGAACTCTACTGCGAACAACTGATGAGATTAAAGCAAGAAGTTGAGAGAAAGCGGCCGGAATTAATCAACAGAAGGGGCGTGGTTTTTCATCATGATAACGCTAGACCTCACACATCTTTAGCCACTCAGCAAAATTTAAGAGAGTTTGGCTGGGAGGTGTTAATGCATCCGCCGTATAGTCTGTACTAGGGTCGTCTGCTTAGGTACCTCCGTCTTACCTATTTCTGCCGCAAAGCAGCAGTGCTTGCATTGCTGTTCCGGTTTGAAGGGTAAGATATGGCAGTGAAATTACTGGGTACTGTGACTTTACATCTGGTGTCACAAGTTGGCAACGTACACTGTGGTTCTTGTGGGGTTGCAGTTTTGCTGCGAATCTCACAGGAGCTACGTGTATTATAGGCGACTGTTACCACTTACCATCAGGTGGGCAGTTTGCTTGTTTGCCAACTTACAGCAATAAAAAAAAAAAAAAAAAAACCTTGCACCTTCAGATTTCCACCTGTTTCGGTCTCTTCAGAATTCTTTAGGCAGTGTCAGGTTAACATCACGAGAAGACTGCCAAAACCACTTGTCGCGGTATTTTGACCAGAAGTCCCAAAATTTCTATAGCAATGGGATCATGTCCCTACCTACAAGATGGCAAAAAGTTATCGAACAAAATGGTACCTACATACTTTAGTTAAATGTAAATAAACTATATTAAAAAATGTTTTGAATTTTCTTAAAAAATGCGAAGAAACTTTTTCCCCAACCTATTATATAATAAAAAATAATATAGTATTAATATATAATAAAGATGTACCCATACCATAGTCAACTTTCTCTGTAAGTTATATTAATTGCTTACCTTTATAATTTATGTAAGTCTATGGCGACTAATAAAGTTATTATTATTATGTATGAAAAGACGAATGGAAGAAGAAAACGTGTTGGGCCGATGATGATGATTTTTTGCTCCGACAAGTTCAACGACGACCAAAATACTGTCAGAGCGCAAAGATAATGAAATAAGGGCAAAAATGCCCTCAACTCCCATGCGGCGGGCGTTTCTCTTTCTGAATTTTAAATTACTCGTACCTTTACCAATTTATTACCAACCGCACATTTTATGTAATTTTCTTATTGCGTAGGCTGAAAGTAAGAAAAAATCCTCCTCGGTTACTGAGAGTTATTGGACATCCCCTCCTGTAGGATACTCGTAATTACAATATTTAATTATGTTATTACCGAGAAAAGCCTACCTCAGAAGCTCGACTTAAATATATTAATTTTTCATAAGCGAACATCAGAAGTTAGTTCTTGTTGCTAGATGAATTAGTCCTACATAATAAAAAAAATCTTGTATTTTTTTGATATTACACTCAGGAGCATTGAATCCGGTTCACTTAAAAATATATCATGATTGATTCTATACTTAACTTTTTTTTCTAGCTTCACTAGTTTGGGCTCTATGTTGATACCTCAATCAGTAATCAAAACCTTTTATGAATATCTATATAAATAAAACCGGCCAAGTGCGTGTCAGGCCACGTGCAGTGTAGGGTTCCGTAGTTACAAATGCCAACTTTGAGTTTACACTCACACCTCACAACACGTCGCTATTAAATTAGACATTATTATTATTATTAAAACTGCAATGATTTTATATTTCCTTAACTTCACGTGGTTCGTAAATTTATATTCAGTACTAATTTTCAATGAAATTTTACTTTTCCGGGTACATTTTATAAGTTGGTCGTACTCAACTCTGATAATTTTCCTTTAAACTTCGTTATATATACTACTGTTGTAATTTTTTTTCTAGTGTGCATAAACAAGGTTATTTTTTAATTATCACAAAAAAATTGTGTGCTTGTTCAGACAAGCAAACTGAACAACTTTCACCATGGGACCAACTTTGAAATCGCAAAAAAAATCAGCTGTTCCATACATCTAGGTTCAGTGAATGTTGAACATTTGTATGGAACAGCTGATTTTTTTTGCGATATCAAAGTTAGTCCCATGGTGAACGTTGTTCAGTTTGCTTGTCTGAACAAGCACACAAATTTTTTGTGATAATTAAAAAATAAAATTGTATAACCGTTTAGAGTAGATAGAGGGGGGGACACTTACCTCTAACAAAAAATTGCACTTTAAAACCAAATATTTCAGAAACGGATTCCTAAATCAAAAATGGTGTTCTGAACCTTACATTATTTTTAAAGACCTATTCAACAATACCCCACACGATGGGTTAGTCGAGAAAAAAAAATTACTCCTACTTTACTTGTATGGGAGCTACCCTAAAAAAGATTTTTTTTAATATTTTTTTCTACCGCTTTTTGGGCATGATTAATATACATACATACCCATACCAAATTACAGCTTTCTAGTACTAATAGTTTCTGAGTAAAACCGCGGACAGACAGACAGACATGGCGAAACTATAAGGGTTCCTTGTTTACTACGGAACCCTAAAAATCTTGTGTCACAGTGTTGATGATATTTAGCATACTATATGTCATTTGATGATATTTAGCATACTATATGTCATTTGGTGCAAGTTAAAGGTAGGATAGTTTTGATCTTGATTATTGACCTCAATAATTATGTATTATTGCATAAAAATTTATAATGGCGAAACGCAGTTCGCTAGCATTCTAAAAGAATAATAAAAAATCAGTCTTAACAGAGTTCACTTAACAGAGAGAAACCACAAAATGTATTTCCTAAATTTCGGACAAAATGTATTTTCAAATTAATTTTTTGTTTGTCCCTTTCAAAAATTTCATCGTAGGTAATTGCTGCTCTTTCTACTTAGAAAGGATAACTCCCCGTAAATATACCCAGCACAGGTACAATAAGAGTTCTTAGCAAAGTCCGACTGCGACGTCTCCAAAAAAACAATAAGAAATATTTTTAACCAATATACCAGTAATGTAGAGACGAGTCACTTTGTGCAGTTCAAAAGTTAGTTAGATGGCAAATAACTACCCCTGAATAAATATTTAGTTCTATTTCAAATTCGGTCGACTCCATACTAAGAAATCAGAACGACTATTAAGCGAATCTATATTTTAAAAAAATGAAATCGTATAAACCTTTGCCTTTGCCATTCACGCCCTAAATCATAATAGAGCTTGGTGTTGCCTGGTAATTACTGCTCTGGTAATAGGATCGCGTTTTATACCGATTTTAATTAATTCAGTGATTAACTGCTGAGTAAACTCAATAAATAAATTTAAACTTGAATTATTACAAGCCAGCACTGGTAAATACCTATATAACACTTAACGTCCTCAAAACCAACTGTGTCCAATTTCAAAAATCCTTCTAAAATTATTTACCTATTTTTAGTCACAGAGCGAACTTAAACTCTACATTGTGACATTCATTGAGCTTCTCGTGTAAGTACCTAATCTATGCGGTTGACCGTCTGCGGTCATGAATAAATAAATGGTCCAGACATTATTTGTGACATACTCGTATCAACATCGGCATTTATCCAGTATTAAAGATTAAATCTACGTGTCCGATCGTTGTTGAGAAACTTTTAGATGAATGGCGACTCTTAATATAAATATATACGTCTGCAGAACTTATCTGTGTGTGAGTTCGTTTCTGTGAAGTCTTATAGATTCAACGACTGCTTGTAATTTAATTTAATGCTGCTCCAATCCATTTCCTCCTATTTCTTACACAAGAAAATACGAATGTCATTGTAATTGAAATTTACGTGGTAGGTACCTAATAGTTTTTCTTGTGGATAAATAAGATACTGTATGTTCATAGTTTATTATCATTAATCTCAATTACTAGCAACGACAATATCTAGCATGGCTCATTACGTAACGCCCACATACCGAGGATTGATTTTTGTCGGAGACCAACTGGTCATCGCGCATGCGTTAATCGCCCCACGCACACGCCCTAGGAAAATTCAGGCACACAGGCGCATTATCACAGTTTTCTCTAAACCGAATGTAAGCTTTACTACATCCACATTAAGGCTCAATGTTGCATTGCCTGTAAGCCCGTGATATTTTTAGACGATACGTACCTATTTAGGACTAAACGAACGCGCCCTCTCTCATACAAAAGGGGAAACCGTCTCGCGGAAGGTTTTCGCCTCAATTTATTTTCGGAAAACCACGTTTAAACTCCGTCTTGAGGCTCCCGCTACTATTTTTTTCGGTTGCAACGTCCATTTTTCGTGGTACGCGTCATTTTTTCCGTGTATTTAAACCGCAATCGATAGAGACGCCTAAATATAGAGTTGGCCGATATACTTCGGGTCGGAGGCTTCCATTCATAAAGTACATTCATTTGGTGTCAGACAGTGTCGTGAGTCAGTTCGGGCTGTTCAAAGTTGGAGGTGTTTGCTCTGGTGTGGTCTGATTGATAGCTTCGGGTGACCGAAGCAGTTGAGGCAGTCGCGAGGCAGCTACAGGCAGAAACATGTGAGTATCCACAACTTGCCTTTTGTTCTATAATGGCGGTGGATTTTATAATCTGTGTCGGGAAGGGCTATTGATGACACAGCTGCTTTCTTGGACGAAATGAAAATTAACATTATCGAAAACATTTAAATCATCTAGAATGTTTTTGAAGCTGTGTTTATTTTTTAACTTAATAAAATTTCTTATTGCGACAGAAAGTAACAAAATTAAAATTTTAAAACAATCGCTTACCTGTAGCTATGTTATCTAAATAATGAAATCACCTTAATGAAAATATTAAATTATTCTATTTACAATAAATTATTAATTGCTTTTGTACTAAGCGCTTTTTAAACTATTTAACTGACAAGAATGTTTTGATAGAATAATTGACTTTATTTGGTTGTCGTAATGGTTTCAAGTCGATAGTCGTTTCGACTTTCAATTTAATATCTGATGAAGGTACAATTAACAACATCTTACACCCATTTTAACAGAACATTTAATAATTATGTTGTACTTCAAAAAAAGATTTTTACAAGATAGATAAGACATAATCTGTAATCATGTTTTTAGAACGAAATTTTTTTATAACTTTTTAATGGTATTTTTGTTAACACTTTGTATGGATCTGACTGATGCGTTGAAATGTCGAATCACTCGATTAACAATAATGGTAATTAATAACAACTTCTATTATCAAGGTAGAGATAAAAAATATTAAACAAAAAATAAAACCTACTTCAAAAACTCAAACAATCAAAAATAATGTAAGACATTACTTACATTTTAATTTTGAAGTCGTGCAGATGATTGTTTAGGCACTGTCATCGAAATAAAAATGTGATGTGGGTACTCTTAGATTATTTTTGATTTTTTGAATTTTTGAAGTCGGGTTTTTTTTTGTTAAATATGTTTTTTAAATATTTTAGTGAATCTAATACAGTTCACCGAAGTAACTTGAAAAATTACAATTGAGGGTCAGTACGTACCTATATTTAAAAAACTAACAACTAACTCCTAAAAGTCAAGGATCATTTCATCATCAGCTCGTTTCATGAAATACGTTGGACGTAGGTACCTATAAAATTTAGGGTATTCCCTCGATTTTCATGGGATCCCATCACCAAAACCTGATTTTATTTATTTAAATCTTTATTGCACGTTACAAAAAAAGTACGTACAAATAGCGGACTTAATGCCATATGGCAATTATGGCATTATCTACCAGTCAACCGTTGGCTTTAACAGAGAATTAGTGGCGGTGCTTATCGTAGCAACGTAAAAGTCCTATATTTCCTGATAATAAATTATCAGGAAATATAGGATAACCAGTCAGGAAATATAGGATATATTTTCTGATTGGTTTCATTGTCACCAAACACAAAACCAAAAAATAGTGTTTTCTAAATCGGTTCATAATTGACAGAGTCATGAGGAAACAAACATAAATTAGAGTTTCCCTCGATTTTCCTAAGGTCCTGTTACCAGATCCTGACTTTGATGACAATGGGACCAATCGGGAAGTGTACCAAACATAAACTGAACGAAACGGAACTGAGACGTGGCCGCTTACAATGGGCGTCATAAGAAGGCTCAAAGTCACTCAAAGGGCAATGGAGAGAGCTATACTCGGGGTTTCTCTACGTGATCACATCAGAAATTATGAGATCCGTAGAAGAACTAGAGTTACCGACATAGCCCAAAGAATTGCAAACCTTAAGTGGCAGTGGGCAGCACACATAGCTCGCAGGACTGACGGCCGTTGGGGCGGAAAGGTCCTCGAGTGGCGGCCGCGTACCGGGAGACGCAGTGTTGGTTATATATTGTTATTGTATAATACCATACAAGGTGGACCGACGATCTGGTGAAGGTCGCAGGAAGCCGCTGGATGCGGGAAACGCAGGACTGATCGGTATGGAGATCCTTTGGGGAGGCCTATGTCCAACAGTGAACGTCTCTTGGCTGAAATGATGATGATGAAACATAAATAAGAGTTTCCCTCGATTTTTCTGCACTCGTAGCACAAGGATTGCGAGAGTATTTTCTCGGCCTATTTCTCTACACCGAAATGTCGCTTTTGACAGTAGCGAATGAGATAGCTATTGTTTGGTGTCGAGAAAGCGACAGTTAATGATAGATAAATATTTATCTCGGGATCCTTGTGCTTCGCGTGCTGGGATCCTGTTACCAGACCCTGACTTTGATGACAATGGTACCAATCGGAAAGCGCACCCTCTATATTATCGTATCTATTTTTAACTTTTCAGTGTTTTTGAAGTCGGTTTTTTAACCGACTTCGAAAAAGGAGGAGGTTCTATATTCGACTGTAGGTATCTTTTTTGTGTATGTGTATGTTCACCAATTACTCCTGCATATGTGAACTGATACTTCAATCGTAATCGAAAGAATATATTTCTTGTAATCGAAAGAATATATTTCAGGGGTTGTCCCATTGTCACCAAGTCATGATGTAGTCATGATATCATGTTACTGAGCTGATGATGGAAGGTTACTGGTATATAAGGAGCCTAGGAATATTTTTTTAATACTGTTTAGAGACTACATAAGTCAATATTACGATGCAAACCATGACTCTTCATCAATTTTAATGCATGTTTGACTATTGTTCCTGCTATTTTTTTTCTATTAACATTTGACCCGCTAGGTTTCCTTCTATTTTCTTGGAATTCCATCACCAGATCCTGATTTGATGACAATGGAACACGCTTAAAAGTATACTCTTTCGAGAACAAAAAGAATTTTGAAAATGGGTTAATAAATGACGGAGCTAAGAAGTAAAATATAGAAACATACCTACACGTGAAATTGAGAACCACCTCCTTTTTGGAAGTTAGTCAAAAAGCTGATGAGTGTTTACGTTTTAATATTATTTTAAATCATTGATGCTTTTTGATATCTCTTTTTATTTATTTGAAAAATAATTTTATTTTACACTTTTTAGATAATTTATTATATGTTTATTTCAAGTATTATAATTTGACCTAGGTGCTACAAATAGCCCTACGTACCTAAATACCTGAATTCCACACACAGAGGCGGGAAGCGGGACGATAGCGGTGCGGAATTTTTGTAATGTTCATGCCGCTATGGACAATGCCACACAAAAACCGCCCGCAGAAGCGGCGCGACGCAAGTAAATCATTTTTCATTCCTCATGCTCGGAAAGGAGCGTTTCCTTGATCTGAGTATTGGGAGGAAAACGCTAGTTCCCACCAGCGGGCGGGAAATTCTCATACTATTTACTTCCCTCCTTAGGGCGGAAAGTAAAATTTTAAAAATAGAACTGAATTAGGTTACGTACATACAATCTTTGGTACAATGATAATAAAAGTATTTGGCTGAATGGCCAGTAACAGGTAACGCGATGTGTTCCAAATTTAAAAATACCTGTGAAAAAGATAATTTTGGCGGGAGGGGAATCTGTTACGCTGTACCGAAATCTTGATTGTGTGATTTAGGTATTTAAGAAAAACAATGAATTCAAGCGATTCTGAAATTTCGGCTCCAGATTCAGTCACGAACGAAGCAAATACAATACTCGAAATTTTTTTGCCAAAAATTTCAAAGGAAAGATATTTAAATACATATTCCGACTTTATGAAGTGGCGAGATGCAAGGAATATAAAATCATTTTCTGAAAATGTATTTCTTATATACTTTAATGAACTATCTCATAAAGTGCAGGCGTCTACGCTATGGAGCAGATATTCAATGCTTAAAAGTACACTAAGTGTAAAACACGATGTCGATATGTCATGTTAGGAGTATTTTTATTAATAAATTTTATTAGAAAAGCTATTTTTTATTTTCCTTGCATTCGAAATGAAAAGTAGAGTGCTACACACGGGTAAAAGGAATCAAACCCTACTCGGACTATAGCCGCCCTCGCTGCGCTCGGGCGTCTAACAACCTCGTAGGGATTGATTCCTTTCCACCCTTATAAAGCAATCTACTATTTCATTCCTCATGCTCGGAAAGGAGCGTTTCCTTGATCTGAGTATTGGGAGGAAAACGCTAGTTCCCACCAGCGGGCGGGAAATTCTCATACTATTTACTTCCCTCCTTAGGGCGGAAAGTAAAATTTTAAAAATAGAACTGAATTAGGTTACGTACATACAATCTTTGGTACAATGATAATAAAAGTATTTGGCTGAATGGCCAGTAACAGGTAACGCGATGTGTTCCAAATTTAAAAATACCTGTGAAAAAGATAATTTTGGCGGGAGGGGAATCTGTTACGCTGTACCGAAATCTTGATTGTGTGATTTAGGTATTTAAGAAAAACAATGAATTCAAGCGATTCTGAAATTTCGGCTCCAGATTCAGTCACGAAAGAAGCAAATACAATACTCGAAATTTTTTTGCCAAAAATTTCAAAGGAAAGATATTTAAATACATATTCCGACTTTATGAAGTGGCAAGATGCAAGGAATATAAAATCATTTTCTGAAAATGTATTTCTTATATACTTTAATGAACTATCTCATAAAGTGCAGGCGTCTACGCTATGGAGCAGATATTCAATGCTTAAAAGTACACTAAGTGTAAAACACGATGTCGATATGTCATGTTAGGAGTATTTTTATTAATAAATTTTATTAGAAAAGCTATTTTTTATTTTCCTTGCATTCGAAATGAAAAGTAGAGTGCTACACACGGGTAAAAGGAATCAAACCCTACTCGGACTATAGCCTAACAAGTCTAACAACCTCGTAGGGATTGATTCCTTTCCACCCTTATAAAGCAATCTACTATACCCCTGAGGCCCAATTGGCTAGATGACAAAAAAAATGTTTGCTTCAATAGAAGCTTATTCGTATAATAAACCGAAAGAAAAAATCGGTTTTCGAATAACTATAAAAACAACCAAGATATAAGGTATTAAAGATTTTTCTCCATCACTTTCTAGCAAAACGGGAATTTACAAGGAGTTTATATGGCCGTGCTCAACTATGACGTCACGGTTGATGTCTGATCTCTCTCGTCTAATCACCTTCAAATTAACAACTTAAAATGCTTGTATCTAATGTATTTCTTGGCCGATTTTAATTCTAATTTCACAGGACTGCACCTTTTTCCACGGTATTTTAATATTTTTTTTTTAGTTTATTTAAAACTCCACATACTCGTGGTCCGTGCCTTCTGAATTCTTGGGTACAATATTTTTTTTTATTTTTTTTTTTCATAATCATAATCCTTTATTCATCCATAAACATAGGTACAGAGGGTGATATTTGATGGTTATGAGCTCTATGCTTCACCTATTTAGGTATATGAATGTTACTTGAATGTTACTCAATGAATTTAAATGGTCAATAACAATAATTAGAATATAATAGTCAAACAAACAATTAATAATAGTATTAGTAGGTCAAATCGAAAATTTAAATATGAAATAATTAAAATGTCAAGTTATCATCAAATACATAATTCAATAATTTTAAACATTTCTAAATGGTCAATAACAATCAGAATATAGTCAAACAAACGATTAATAATATTAGTATGTCAAATTGAACATTATATAAAATTTGAATATAAAGTAATTAAAATGTCAAGTTATCATTAAAGTAATCGTTAATTGTATAATAGCATTTGTCAATGAGTAGTTTACATAGTACATTTTTGAATACTTTAGTAGGTAAATTTCTTATGTTAACTGGCAATTTATTATATAGCCGTGGAGCCATAAGCACTACACTTTTCTTTAACATAGCAGTTTGACAGATTCGAGTGCGGATAAAAGGTTTCATGGGGCGAAGGCGAGAGTCTTTTGCTGATTCAACAATTTCAAAAAGATGTGGATTGCATTTAACAAACTTGCAACATTCATAGATGTAGAGGCTCGGAAAGGTTAACAAATTTAAAGATTTAAAGTAGGGCAGCTTTCTGATTGTTTTAGCCCGCAAATGGCTCTAATACACTTTTTTTGTGCTCTAAAAATAATGTCTCTATAGGAAGAATTGCCCCAAAAAATGATGCCATACCGTAATGTTGCAACTACATGTCCGTGATATGCCATTAAGAGGGCTTGTTGATCGACTATTTTCGATAACTTATAAAGTGCGAATGAAAAGCTATGTAGTTTTTTACAAATATTTATAGAATGAGACTCCCAAGACATATTGCTGTCCACGTTGACTCCCAAGAACTTAGCAGTTTTTGTATCATTAATATGTATGCCTTGTATATTAATATTCATATACTGATCCGGCTTTCGCTGAGAAAAATACATTATATTTGTTTTTTCCAGATTTATCTTAAGATTGTTGTCATTTAACCAAACTATTATATTATCAATTGTATTAATTATGTCATTATTAAAATTATTATTGTTGTCAGCTTCAATTAAAATAGTGCTATCGTCGGCAAATAATATCAGTGGATGTGCAGTACACGTATTAAAATCATTTATATAAATTAAAAACAATAAAGGCCCAAGAACACTGCCCTGTGGCACGCCATACTTTACTTCTCTATATATAGACCTATACTTCTTTTCTTGCTTAGATTCTACACAAATTTGTGTTAGTTCAGTATATTGGATTCTGTTTTCTAAGTAGGATTTTATTAGTTTGAGACAGTTACCACGGATCCCATATTTGAACAGCTTATCTATTAGTATTTTATGATCTACATTGTCGAATGCCTTCGTCATATCCATATAGATGGCACATGACAGCCTCCTCGCGTCCATACTAGTTGCAGCTCTTCTTACTAGGTCATATATTGCAGTATTTACCGAAGTACTTTTACGGAAACCGTTTTGCTCTTTAATTATTACATTATACTTTTCTAAAAATGTATATAGGTTATTGTAAATTATTTTTTCAAAAACTTTCGATAAAACGGGCAATAATGCAATAGGACGGTAATTAGATATATTTTGCCTATCACCCTTCTTATACAAAGGTCTCACTATTGTTGATTTTAGTTTATTTGGAAAAATACCTCTATCGAAGCAGAGATTTATTATATGACTTAGAGGCTCAGCTATCAAATGACCTACATTTTTTATGACTCTAGTACATATATCATCAAATCCAACACTTGATGTATTTTTAAAATTTTTGATAATTATAAATACATCTTGTGGTGTGGTTGGTGCCAGGAATATCGAGTCTAAATTACTTTGTATATTTGATAAATTTAATTTAGAAGGTAGTTGTTGTTTATTTTTGTTATCGAACTCATTTATAAAATAGTTGTTAAATTCATTTGCAATATTCCTTGGATGAGTAATAAATTTGTTTTTGATCCGTAATTTATTTATGGGTTCTCGTGGATGGTTAATTTTAGCTTTATTTATTATATGCCATGTTGCTTTGGATTTATTCCTTGATTGTTTTATGTATTGTGTATTTTTTGCACGCTGAGTTAAATTTATAATTTTTTTTAACCTATGAGTATATCCTTTCAGAGCAACTTTCGCATCATGGGACTTGTTTAGTCTGTATTGCCATAAAAGATCTCGCTTTTTTTGCAACATAATTTTATTCCGCGTGTAAGCCATTTATGTTTTACTTTATTTGTCCTTTTTATTACTCTAAAAGGAAAACATAGATCGTACAAACATTTAAATATATCAAAAAACGAGTCGTATGCTGAGTTTGGATCAACAGATGCATAAACATAATTAAAACTGAAGCTTGCTATGTAATTACAAAATTTTTCAATATTTTCTTTACTATAATCGCGGCGTTTAATAGACCACCATTTAATAGTGCAATTTCTTACAACAGGACACTGCAAAAGTTGGGCTGAATGATCCGACAAAGCCATCTCAATTACTTCGCCTCTGGAGCCCTTTATGTTATGGGCAAAGTTATCTATACAACTACCACTAGACAATCTTGTTGGCTCACTAATTGCAAGTTTCAAATTGTGACCCAATAGTTGGTATTCAAAATCGCGTTTCATTCGCGTATTTTTTAAAATATCTATATTAAAGTCACCACATAGTATGACTTTTTTATTTTTAACAATGCAAGTTTTTTCTAAAATTATATCTAGTTGGCTATGGAACAAACCCAGGTCAGAACCTGGAACTCTATATACACAAATAATTATAATACCATAATCGACTAGTTCCAGAGCACAGCATTCTATCAAACAATTAATCGAGAGCTTTTTTATACAGTCCAATACTTTATAATCAAGACCATTTCTTACAATAATACAGGAACCTCCCCTTTTTTTCTCCCGTGTGAAACTTGTAGCCAGATTAAATTTAGGTAGGTATAACAGGTTTTCATTTTCTGGTATCATATTATGCTCTGTTATACAAATTACATCGATAGTTCTACCTTTTTGGTGAAGCTCGTTGAGATGTATAACTAATTCATCACTTTTATTCAAAAGGCCAGATATATTCTGATGAATTATATTTAAATTATTAAACGAGAAAAAACTGGTTCTCCTTCTCAGGTTGTGTGTTTTTGTAAGTCATGGCATCGTCGGTTGTCTTTTTTATAATTACTGCTAAGTCTTTTAAAATGCTTTTAAATCCATAATTTCTTAGCCTTCCCGTTACAATACTAAACATATCCAAAGTAACATTTCGGTTTGAGTCAAAAAGGTGTCCATATTTTTGTGTTCTCATTATGTTGTAAAGACTGTTGTTAAATATCTCCACTCTGTAGTTATAGTTAGAGTTATAGTAGTTATAGTTACAATATTATGTGATCTATAAAACGCTTACTACTAAGTACTCTTCACTTAATCTAGGGTGAGTTGCGCATTAACAATTTTATAGTTGCCTATATAAAGATAATCTAATATTAATAAAATAATTATTATTTGCAATAAAGTGTATTATTATTATTATTATAATCTATCGCTCATACAAACAGTTTATTTGAAGAGCTCACTCAGTCCCCTGGTGGCGAAAATCTTCTAGGTAATACTGTATCAAAGGAAAACAATAGTGTTGTACGTCCATGTAGTAAAAATAAGTTTAAAAAATATATTAAAATTAGCAAATTCATAGAGAAAACTCAGAAACTGATTAAAAAACAAAATTGCTTCAAAGTTAATATTAAACTTAGAAAAGAACGAGCTAGCTTGATGGATTCACTTGAGATTTTTGATGTAAAATTGAAAGAGAGCAGAGCATTCTATAACCGGAACACGAACAGATTAAATAAAATTATTGATAATCTTAATGTAAACATTGAACATTTAAACGATAAGTATTATAATGCTCAAAAACAGATTAGGGAATACATTCGGTCCTCACCAGATTTTGTATCACTATGCCAATATAATATAAATCAAACAACAGATCAGTTACCTATTGAAAATCAGTGTTTAGAGAGTAGAATCAGTCACCAATCTACAATACAGTCGCCTAATAAGGTGACTAAATCTTCTCCCAAAGGCAGTGTTCCTGATTGTGAATCCCCTGCTCAAAATAGGTACAACAACAACAATTCTACATCGAAATCAAAGATGAACTATGTTATGTTTAGTGATGAAGTTGGAAAAGGTATGGGCTGCTTATTAAACAGTCAGTTAGAGCAATCTGTCATAAATATATGTATGCCAGGCTCTTCCTTTGATGAAATAATAAATAGTATTATTAATTATGATTTTAATGACAATGACAACCTAATCATACTGTTAGGGAATAAAATTGGTGTAAATAAATATTCCCTGCAAAAACTTTTAACTTATGTTAATAATTTAAATTTCAAAAGTGTTGTAATGTTCACATTTCCCTATTGTAATAAGTTTACAACAGAGAAAAATAAGTTAATATTTAAGTTAAATTCGACATTACATACCATGGCTAGTTACAATAATAAAATTCATATTATTGACATGAATAAATTGACATGTGTGACTAATAAATTCTATTTGACCGATGATAGAATATGTCTATCTAGATATTGTATTAAACAATTAGCTTCTGTGCTAAAATTTTATTTTTTAACTTCAACCAAGAACTTGGTTGGTAACCAAAATGACAATACTTCTATTGAGCATCATACACTCAATGATAGTTTGGTATCTGTTTCAAGTAATTTAAATTAGTAAATAAGACAATAGAGGATATCTCTAGCCATGTATTGACAATAGAAGGGCCTCATTGTTTACGAATTGTTCACCAAAATATTCAAGGTTTTTCTGGCAAAGACTTAGAAATTAATTTATTTTTATCAGATGAAAATATCGACATATTATGTGTTACCGAACATTGGCTTAAAAAATATGAATTTATTACTTTTGATAATTACAGTATTGTAAGTTCATTTGTTAGACAGTCCGCAATAAGAGGTGGATCTTTAATTATTCTAAAAAATATATTTCATTATAAAGAACGCAAAGATGTAATATCACTCTCAATCGAAAGAATTATTGAGATATCGTGTGTGGAGCTTAATAATCTTATAATAGTTTGTGTGTACAGACCTCCGTCGGGCAACTATCTGGAATTTGAGGCCACTATGGAGGATGTCTTGCAAATAGTGTGTAGAAAAAATAAGAAAATAGTTATATGTGGAGATTTTAACATAAATATCTTAGATTTATCTTCTCTGTCTAATAATTTTATTAACTTATTCAAATCGTTTGATTTGCATTATTTATTCAAACAACCAACCAGAATAACACCTACATCAGCCACATGCTTAGATAATATTTTTTGTAATTGTGAAATCTTGGAATGTGCTGTAATAAGCTTTATTAACTCTGACCATAGTGGTCAATTAGCCTGTATTAAACACCATCATGTTAATTCTGAAGGTGAAATAATTTGTAGACCAATACCAAAACGTAGTTTAAGTAAATTTAAAAGGAAAATAACATCTCTAATCGCATCTCTGCCCACCATAAATAAAGATGCCAATGTCTTATACAATAATTTATTTAATTTAGTGAAAACTGAAAGTAACAACATATTTCCACAAAAGGTAATTAAACTAAACGAAAATAGGACGAAATTTAGTGACTGGGCTACACCAGGTATCTATAAGAGTAGGAGAAAGCTATATGAACTTTATTCACAAAAAGCAGCTTCCGCTGATCCTGTTTTTTTAAATTATGTTAAAAAATACTCAAAAACTTTTAAAAATGCTTGTTTGGCTGCTAAATCTCTGTACATATTTAATAAAATAAATATGTCGAAAAATAAAATTAAGACAACATGGGATATTATAAATCAAGAAACCGGGAAAGTAAAATGTTCTGGAAACTCATTCTCGTTAGAAATAAACAATAACATTATTAAGTCGGACAATGAAGTTGCCAACGCTTTTGTTGATTACTTTTCTGAAATTCCTATTATAACTACCAGTAATCTAAATTCATCTTCCAATGTGGCGGTCACCCTCCTGGAGTCAAGTGTAGATAAGTGCAGCGAAACTTTGAAATTTAGCCATGTTGATTCGATAACTATCTTGAAAACTTTCCGTTTGCTTAGCAAGAAAAAGACGGAAGATCTTTGGGGCATCTCGACTCACATAATTCAGTCTATTATAAATGAAATAGCTCCTCAGTTAGCGCTAATTTTTAATACTTGTGTTGATGAGGGCATATTTCCTGATCTAATGAAATACAGCAAATTAATACCTTTGTTTAAATCTGGAGATAAAAAAGATCCCTCGAATTTTAGACCTATTTCAATATTACCAATATTAAGCAAAATTTTCGAAAAAATAATGTATAACCAGATATTAAGTCATTTATTAACAAATAAATTACTACATGGCAAACAGTTTGGCTTCACCAAAGGAAAATCCACTACTGACGCCGGAATAGCACTTCTTAAACATATTTTTGATGCTTGGGAGGGCAAGCAGGATGTAATTGGAGTTTTTTGCGATCTCTCCAAAGCGTTTGACTGTGTAAGTCATGAAACGCTTGTTCATAAACTTAAACATTATGGTTTTTCAAATGAAGCAGTAAGTCTTATTAAATCATATTTATCAGACAGATTGCAGAGAGTTGTCGTTAATAAATCGGAGTCTGCCAGTGCACCTATTCTTATGGGGGTACCCCAAGGATCAATATTGGGTCCATTACTCTTTTTAATTTACATCAATGACCTGCCTTATTACATTAAAGACTTATGTGAGACTGTATTATTTGCAGATGACACATCATTATTGTTTAAGGTTGACCGAGGGAAACAATGCTCTGACGATGTAAATAATGCTCTCTCTATAGTTCTGTTCTGGTTTACAACTAATAATTTGTCATTGAATTCTAAGAAAACGAAATGCATTAAATTCTCTTTGCCAAATGTAAGGCAGATTGATACCCACTTAAATATGAATAAGGATGTAGTTGACCTTGTAAATAACACGAAATTTTTAGGCATTACTTTAGATTCACGGTTACAATGGGACCCACATATTGAATCCTTGGCTGGCAAACTAAGTTCGGCCGCGTACGCAGTAAAGAAAATCAGGCTTTTAACTAATGTTGAAACGGCGAGATTAATCTATTTTAGTTATTTTCATAGTATTATGTCATATGGATTATTGTTATGGGGTTCGGCGGCTCATATTGAAAGAATTTTTGTGTTACAGAAGAGAGCAATTCGCGCCATTTATAATTTACGGGCTAGGGACTCACTTAGAGAATTGTTCAAAGAAATTAATATCTTAACTTTAGCCAGTCAGTATATTTATGACAATTTAGTTTATGTACACAAGCATTATGCTTCATTCGTTAAAAATAGTGATTACCATAATATAAACACAAGAAATAAAAATAAGCTTGCCGTTGCAACTTACAGGCTTCATAAAACTAGTGGTTCATTTCTAGGGAGGTGTGTAGCATTTTATAATAAGCTTCCACAAAGTATCACCGATTTACCAATTCATAAATTTAAAGTTCACGTTAAAAAGACTCTCATGAACAAAGGTTATTACAAAGTGAATGATTATTTAAGTGACCACACGATATGGAATTAGCTAGACTAGTTATCAGATGTCATATTTGGTAACAACATAATTTATTGTATAATGCTTAGTGTTAAGCTTATCATGTTTTTCTGACATTTTAAGTGTATGTAAGCATACTTACTGAATGTATTTTATAATTTTCAATGACTATGTAACAGAACCAATATTGTAAATGGCGATTTAAAAGAGGAGATAAAAAATTTGACCTTTCGAGTTTCTTGCCTGTTCTTCTCGAGAAGGCCTCCCAATTTCCGAACAGGTGTAGAATCAACTTTTTTTTTTTTTCATTCCTACTTATATTTGCAGACATCCTGATTATATTCAGGATGTATGCACATACAAGGTTAATATGTTTCCTTTAAATTAGAATGTGTTGCTTTGTTTTGACGTCAATAAGTGCCTGTAAAGGCCTATGTTGAATAAAGATTTTTGAATTTGAATTTGAAAATATGTATTATTATTTTCGTACGTGCATTATTATACTAACTATATAATACTATTCATATGTTACAATCTACTGATAGGACTAGTTCCGGATAGGGTTCGGGATGATATATTTATTGGTGGCTGGTCTTGCACATAGATTGCTGCCCGTGTAAGGGCTCTGAACGCCATCTTTTCATTATGGTCTTTGATCTCGTCATCCGTTGCCGTGTTGGAATGGGCAATGAGGCGTCTTATGGCGTCGTCCTCCTTCAGTTGAAGTGCAGGACACCGTGTGCCTAGTTATGGCGACCACCGCATGAGGGACACTATCGTGGACCGGGTTGTATCTTTCAGCTCCTCTGAGCACTATGACGTGTTCGTACGTTAGTCCCTGTGCTTCGTGGATCGTCAGTATTCTGGACTTATCTCCGATGCCAAACCCATTTCTCCTATGCTCTTCTTTCTCTTCTTGAGTGAAGGTGAGGAAGAGGGTATTTGGGTCGCATCTTCGTTGTCTCGCTTCCGAAGCCATTCTGCATGTTAGGGACCTTAGCACTTGCCGAGATGTATAAATACCCTCGTAGATATTTTGAAGGGCGTACACCACATCCATCGGACTTCGGTGTGTGCAGAGGAGCTTTTCAGTAACTGAGGTTATGGCGGCAGGACTTCCGTAACGCATTTCGAATAGGTTATCTCTGTCGATAAAGGGAATTTGGTTTGTATCCGACATAAGTATCAATTCTTTTGCCCCGGTCAACCTTGATGCCATGATGATGGCTCCAAAGTGGACCAGGAGAGCTTCATCCACCATAAGGCGTTTTGATGCTCCCGCTCCATTTATAAGGACCGAGGCAATGGTTCTTACTTTCCCTTTTGCGACTGCCCCCAATCGACTCGTCACTTCGTCCGACAGTTCTTTTGCAGTCTCGCGTGTGCTGGTGATGATCATGTCTTCCTTGATTTGGAAGTTTTTGAGGAGCCACGTGGTCTTCCCACATCCTGGCACTCCGTTCACCCACCTTATCGCCAGTTTACCCCATTGTTCTGAGACCCAGGTTCCGGTCACGGCATTCGCTGATTCCAGAATCCGGTCCTCCAGCATGAAGCGGGTGCATTTGGCGTATTTTAATATTTAATGACGAGACGTAAAAATTAGAATTCAGTCATCATCCCAATTCTACTAATATCTTACAGCCGAATCGAAACTGAACCGTTGCGACCGACCAATCAGAACGCCACATTATCACGTCATCAAACAGTTGAATGGCAACATACGTGCTCCGATTGCTCGACCGCAACGGTTTAGGTTCGATTCGGCCGTAACATACGAGTATTAGTAGAATTGGGTCTCAGTTCCGCTACCGTCCCACTTCCGCCTCTGTGTGCGGAGCGTTTAAACGGTACGTGAAGTATTCTTTATTAACTTCACTTTTCACTATCAGCCAACTCACTTCAAATAAGGGCAAATACTTGCCTATAGTATAATAACTATACTCTACCTCCTTAACCTCGAGAAATCTTTCATAATCAGCTCAACAGCATAAGACGATGACTGCCGGATAAAACGTTGAATACGCCTTTAAAATTTTAGTTTCGATCGATTTACCCGGGATGCCATTATCAGATCCTAACTTGGTGACAATGAGAACACCTCAGCAATATAGAGCATATTCAATTAATAAAAGAATTGTGAAAATTTCGACATGTAAAAAGTTACACAGTCGACCTTTAATCTCCTACTTTTTTGAAGTTACAAAAAAAAATTAACTTGCTTCCCAGCTTTCAGTACCGCAAGAATAGAATTTCCATAAAATCTTTTTCCTTGTAGACGTTTATCTCATAAAGGGGCCCTGGACAAACTTCATAATCTAGCTACCTTCAAAACTTCATGCTCGGTGAGGATCGAATCAGTCGGTAAAAACATGTTATATTATAAATATAGAATTAAACTCTATGATCCATACTTATAAGATCCACATTACCTAACACTCACCAATGACATGTAGCATCCTAATTATAACTTCAGTGCACGATCTGAACGCAAAGAGTAATGTCCAATGCGGGCCGATTGCGACATTATCCTCAGGTAAATCTACCTTTAGTCCGTGCGCTTCGTTAATACGTGCGATTGTAATCGATTGTATTTTGCATGTATAGTCAGCAACAACTCTAGCTTTACAAAATAATGTATGAGGTCCACAGCCGGCTTTTCCACTGGCTTCTCTATACCCGCCCAAACCTCCCTCCTGAACCTCTGTGCCCCCTATAGAGGGTCCGTTCGGGATCAGAAAGACCCAATGCACCGAACTATATTAACTGGAATATATTGGAATATATAACCGAACTATATTGCTACTCCTGGAAGTAACATGCAGGTGCTGTTTGGCCATGATCAGACAGGAGCAGGATCCACTGTTACCCTGCGTTCCGAAGCACGGAGGAGGGAGAGGTGTTGGTTACTATCTTAAGCCTGACATAGGCAGATGTTGCTTAAATTTAGCAGTTGTTAGCTGAGCGCCAAAACCACTGTACCACCGAGTTATCTTTTAAATAGTCGACCAACGGTGCCGGTGCTAGGATTCAAACATGCCTACTTCGTTAGACGGACGTCTAGGTTAATTACCGTTTGTAGCAAAAGCAAAGGCAGCTACAAAAAAAAATATTATGAGTTAACAAAAATTACTAAAATGGAAATAATTTTCTTCTCTGATAACTAGTTATGAAACAGTGACAAAGAAAGTCTCTTTTGGAAGCTGGACTCTCTCATCTCACACTAGTTACGAATGCAGAAAAATCTTCTCCTTAAATAACTAGTTACGAAACAGTGAAAAAAATTCTTTTTAAGTATCCAGTTATCAAACAGTCAGTTATCAATATGGCTGAAGAGAAAAATCCTACGGGGAAAACAATGCTTATTACATGACATCAATCGTTGCGTTTGATGAGATGTATAGAATGATAGAGAAGATAGTTTTGAACACTGTTCACTACTTTGATTTCATGCTATGCAATTGATAATGATATTTTTATTTTATTTTAATTGTTTATGTACAAATATTATTGTACAAAGGTGGACTTAATGCCTGAGGCATTTTCTGCCAGTCAACCTTCGGGCGATTCAGAGAAACAATGTGGTAGATGTACCGAACAACAGACAAAGGGAAAAAACATATTTTATTAATTATAGTGATACTTAAATACATATATTGACATATATAAAAAATTCCTAATACATAAATAAAATATACTAATATATATTTGCCTAAATTTTCTTTAATGAAAATTTATACCAAACTATAAATCAAATCAAATCAAATCACTTTATTTGCCTTAAATAGGGTACATTGTGGTGGTCTTATATATTTTATGTCCTTTACCTATTTAGCTATTTATAAATAGCATGCAAATTATATTGTCTATTTTAAAGTTATTACAAATTCAAAATATTTTTATATTGTTTAAAGAACATCGGCCAAAACCCCATAGTAGCTGGACCTGATATTAAATAACCATGGGCATCATTACTTTTGTATTCATTATAGACCTAACATTATTTGAATTAGTCCCATAGCTCAATAATTCATTAAGAACTTCAATAATAGGAGATATTCTCTTTTTCCTTTTTTAGTTTGGCTGTGTCTATTCGGACCCGGATCCCTATAGAAGTCGATTGCTATTTGGACCCAGAGCATGAAATATGCAGTTTCATTAAAGTTTCTGTGTGTGGTCACAATTTCTACCTTACCTAAGCGACAGTTTTCAATTTATACTAAAGTTATTGTTCGATTACGATTCTATCGGGTCCGAATAGTAATCAACTTCTATAATCTAAGGATAGGGACCCGGGGTCTGAATAGCCACTCCGTTTTAGGTAGGTTAGGAGTAGGAGCAATATATTTTCTATTCCTTGAGTAAACTTAGAACTATGTTACGTTAAAATAATTAGAAACGTTACGTGAACATATAATATTTAATAAGATTTCATTAATATACGAGTATGTAACAATAAGGATGTTTAGAAATAAAACACTTTGATTCTATAAAGATTTATTCAATGTAATCTTGGTGCCTGGCCCGCCCAAGGTATCATATACCAGTCATAGTCATAACACGGGCACACCATACAATTGTTTTCCAGTCTACCAAACAACTACAACAATATTCTGTGATAGTTTCCCTTCCAGACACAATATTTTCTATCTTTAAATAAGATGATCGTAAGAAGCAGGTGGTATCAGAATCCGTGAAACAAAATAGGGGTCAAAACACATCACAAAGGAGAATCAAAAATCGCACAGTACCTATTAAGCAAATGCAAAGAAAGATTGACTGTAAAGTGTAAAATCAATGAAAGACATCTGTGGGGCTAGCACGCAGGAGAATCGAAAATCGAATCGAAATTCTCAAAAAATAAACACATTTTTAATGTTGTTAAGTGTTTTTTTTGAAAAAAAAAATTTTTCAATTAAGCGCTAAGATGTAGGTAATGTTTATACGAGAATGTGAAACGGAACTTGACGTCATTTTCAAGATCTATCATCTATGGTGAAAACCGTTCAAAAACTATATTACGATTTCATATACGAGAAAATTGATTTTACGAATTCATTATTTTCTCTGAAACTCGAAGTTCTTGAGGTTTAATAGTTACATTTTTAAATTTAACTCATAAAAGTATATATTTTAACATACATTTGATTTATGCCCATAGTCAGGTCCAATTTGGCCATTGTTCTTTATCTAATCATTATCTTTATACAATTTCATTATCAAATCTTGAATTCATTTCTGTCACCATATTTTTTTTAATATTTATGTATATTCTAAGGTATTTCATTTAAGTGTAAGTAAAATTTTTTTATGTAATTAAATACATTATTATATAATCTTAAGATATTTTAATTTCAATAATAATATTCTATGTCATCAATAATTGCAAATATCATTACAAATATAAATGGCAGTACTTTTATTAATTAATTATATTAATATTTATTATTACATATATTCTTAAAATCAATGTCATAGTTAAAATGTCAATACCTAACTAATATCATATAATAAACAACTATAACTAATAAAACCAATAAATAGGACAAATTCTTGCATCAAGCACTACGTATCTTTATAATTTAAAAATTGGTCTACCGTGTAAAACGTTTTATCTATTAACCAATTTCGCAACGACAACTTGAAACTATTTAAGGGTAGTTCCTTAAATCGATTTGGTATTTTATTATATATAGTCCTACACATTGAATAACTATTTTTAAGGAACCTCTTAGTTTTTGGGACTAGTTGTAATACAAGTCTACAGGATTTCGCCTTGTTCTTTGGGAGATTTCACCAATCGCTACAAATTTATTCCTATTTTGTTTGACAAAGAGTGATACCTCAAAAATATACAGACAGGGAAATGTCAGTATACGAAGCGATCTGAAATACGGCTCACATGATACATCTGGTGCAATATTTGTGATAGCTCTGATGCACCTCTTCTGAGCTACAAATACTTTTTTAATGTCGGTACCGTTACCCCAAACAATTAATCCGTATCTTAGGACTGATTCGACATATGCGTAATATGCCATAATAGCCGCATTTACACTAGCAACCTTTGTCAATCTATACAGAGCATATGAAAAACTATTTATTTTGGAACAAACTTTATCTATTTGATCCTTCCAACTAAATTTTGAGTCAGTATAGACTACATATTTCCTTAATATGGAAATTAGTATGTCATGGAAGCATGATGTTAGTATGGAAAGTAAGTATGTCATTAGTACATTATACTAGCTAGTCCCGAGTTGTCTTGGTTCGAGCCGCAGGTGAGATACAAACACGGAAGTGTCAAATGACAGTTCCACTGGTGTATCAAATGACGTTTATACTACACCTGCTTAGAAAGTATTTATTTTTAGAAATGTAGGAGAATGTATACATGTACACCATTTCTATCGTAGAAATATGCAGGCAAAAATGGTGTATGAAAATCCATTGTGAGGTGAAGCTTTTCTACTTGATTTCATTAAGGTTTTTGAGCCCTCCTGGTTATAGGGTTATAAGGTTTTTGTGGTGATAAGGTTTTTGAGCCCTCCTGGCTAGCTACCGCCGTTTTTTCTAAGCTTGTCGCCATCATAAGCGTACCTTTATAGAGGGGGGACGAGCATGAAGCAATTGGACCGTGCCCAACTGCCCACCCCAGTATAGTCCCATCCCAGTAAGATAGCCAGCGATTCAAAATTCTATGATAGAAGCCAAAATACTGATGAACTTCCCCCCCCCCCCCCTCTACCGAAAAAAGACGCCATAATAACAGTGATAACAACATCTTACCTATCTATTGTTTAGTTGATGGTGTGTTTCTCTTAGTAATACCTAAACAAGCATAGCCAATTACACGCCTAATGCGGAACTATTCGTATTTGTAGGCACAAAACCTTTACGCCACATCACCTTCAATAACATTGTTCTATCGACCCTTGTCACTGTTTCCCATTTCGTAGTTTTGTTCCTTTAATCGGTATAGGACAGCTTCTCCGGCATGCCGTAAACTCGAACATGTGGTGGTCATATAATTAAGAACGCTTCTGGCAAAGACAACATTTTGAAATTCCAATGTTTATAACAAAAAATTTTTGTGCTTTTGAAGTCGGGTTTTATTTTTTTGTTAATTTTTTTTTTATCTTTTTGGTTAATACATATTAGAATTTGAGCCAAGCTAAACATCAGAATAACGTAAAATAAAACGTTTTTCGATCTAAACAGTTTCGTAAGAATTATTCCCGAACTCCTAATCTACCAGGAACCTACCATCATCAGCTCAATAACATGACATGATGACTACCAGATGCAAATACCTGAATATCTTAAGAAGAAACTTGAAACACGTTAGACGTGCCTATGAAATTGAAGGATTTCCCTCGATTTCCATGGGATTCCATCATCAGATCATGACATGGTGACAATAGGACCACCTCGGGAGAATACTCTTCCGATTACAAAAAGAATTTTGAAAATCGGTCCACAAATGGCGAAGTAATCGGTGAACATACATTAAAAAAATAGATACAGCCGAACATACTCGTAGAACCTCCTCCTTTTTCGAAGTCGGTTAAAAAGAAGTATTATTTCTTGAAAAATATTGGTCATACTGTCACTTAATACATAGAAGATTAACATAATCGAAAAAGAAATAAGGTAATAATTTGTATCACTACTGTTTAATTTACTGTCATTTAAATATTGTTCGCATAGCAACAGGTGAGAAGGTGGAGAAATAATTAAGAACGAGAGAAAGACTTAATAATAATATTAAAAATAACTTAATAATTCGACTATACCTAATGATTAATATAATGATGTAGTATTGTAATTAATTGAAAAACTCTATTTGAAAATAAATTTGAAATTTAATATTTAGTGGCATGTCCTTGGCTGTGGATAACTGCATGACAGCGGCGCGGCATCGACGCTATCAACTTTTGGCAGGTTTCAACTGAAATGGAACTCCACTCTTCCAAAAACGAGGCCTTACCATGATCGCTTATAGCAAGGTTAAAACAATATTGAAACAGAGACACCGCTCTTGCTGCGTATAGCGCCATCCTGCTCTCAGGGCGGTTTAAATATTGGTTTGAGCGATCATGGTTAGGGGGCTGTTGACTGTGTTCGCTGGTCACTCTAATATACTCGTAGTTACCTGTTGACTGTCGAGGTATCTATTTACACTATCTGCTGTGTGCTTCGGGTCATTATCATGCTGGAATGAATGAATGAATAAATGATTTATTTGCTAAACATGTGGTATAACAATAGGTCTGCTGTAAAATTCCGCAAGTTGCATTACAAATTCAAATTCAAAAATCTTTATTCAACTTAGGCCTTTACAGGCACTTATTGACGTCAAAACAAGGAAAACATTCTAATTTAAAGGAAACATATTTAACCTTGTATGTGCATACATCCTGAATATACCTGAATATACACGGTTACTTTTTTATCACCCTGGTTATTTTAAGGGTGGCTTCAGGACACGGTAGAAGAATTATTTAACCATTAATAATAGAATTTACTCACCTGTTTAATTAGATATTTATTATCTAAAATATCCAAAAAATACTGCACTGGTATGGACACTGAGTGAAGTTGTAGGCAAAACATTGAATGAACGCGAACTGGCAACAACGTCGCCGATTCAAAGTCATCACTGAGTTGATCACAATTTCACCTTCCTACTTTACGGGCTTAGGACCGGCAAAACAAAGTTTTTAAAGAAAACAAACAGTACTAAGGAGGTATTACGGTTATGGTAGGTTGTTTTGGCGTAGTTAAAAAATTGGAATCAACTTTAAATACTTACCTACCTAGGAAACAATTTAAATCAACTTTAGTTCTAATAACAAAAGAGTTCTAAATTCAAAGTCCTCTAACTCATACATAGTCGTGCACGTTTAAAACTATACATGACCACAACAACATATCACTTTGGTTAGTGTTTAACGTCTCGAAATGCAGTTTTCGCTTCCAAGTCTTACGTTTGTGGGTTCACTTTCTTACACCAAACACTTAATTTCACTTCACAAGTAAAAGTCTACGGTCTACCGGAGTAAGGTTTGTGTATTCGCTAGATGTGTTAACTTGAAACTAAAATTCCGAATGCGCCCGATTGCCGCGCGTCAGGCGCGGGCGCCACATCGCGATACCTTCACACGCGCCGGAGTCAAAGGCGAACTAAAGCCGGCCGGCTCGTGCGGACAAGCGACAGCAAACAACAAAACGCCGCCGCCGGCGCTCGGCGCCGGCGCCGACTGTCTCTGTCTTTCACTATTGTAGTATCTAGTGCAATAATAACTCTTATTTCAAACGAGTTGTAGATTGATCTTGCTTGAATTAATAATGCGACGTTGCCGCATTTTCCTAAGCCCGTAGTAGTAAATGCTTTATTCATTCATAATCTTACCTTATCTTGTAGTAAACAAGAACAATGTCTATAATTTAATATTATTGGCGGATAAAATTTAAAAAATATAACCACATGTTTTTTTTATTGATATGAGTCGTCTAGCGTCTACCGAGCTGCCTATAAAATTTTCCAGTATGATAAAAAAATAACCGTGTATATTACATGTCTGCCATATGCAAATGGTGTGCAAATATTTATAATTGCAAGTCAAATTGATTTATATAAAAATATTAGATCATGAGATGTCAATTAAAATCATTGTACGTAAAAATATCGATTATAAAAATATTAAATTAACAAGAAAATGCATTTCATTATTTGTAATGTCAATTTGAGAAACTAATTATTAAAATCTCAATAACTTAATACCTAGAAACTAACTAACTAATTCATTTAAATTGTCAAACACATAAATTTTACGACAAGTTACACAAATTTCGTTATCAAAATTTGTCACACGGAAAATCTTTTACATCATAATAACAATGGTCAGCCAAAAAATTGTGAAGCGATGCCTTAAATTTGTGAATAGTTAAGGTTTTAAAATCTTCTGGTAATTTGTTATATACTCGAACAGCCATGCAGAAACAATTGTTACTATAATAATTTTTAATTTTGAATTGGTACATATAACTTATGAGCATTTCGACTCGGCCTTATGAGCACGTCATAATTTCTTTTAAAAAGATGCATATGCTTGTAAACAAAAACGCAAACTTCATATATACACGGTTATTTTTTTATCACCCTGGAAAATTTTAGGGACGCTTCAGGACACATCCAATATTATATAAAAAATTAAAAAAATGAAATAAAAAATTTTAAAAAAATTTAAAAAAATATAAAAAAATCTCTAAAAATGCTGCTCTCAACTAGTGCAGCATTTTTTGTATTTTTTTAAAAATTAATATAAAATTAAGGAGGGGGGTTATTTTTTTTATTTATATTTAAATCATTCTAATACCATGTCGTGAAGCGTCCCTTAAATTTTCCAGGGTGATAAAAAAATAACCGTGTATATGTATAAAGACGGCAACGGTTGTATGTTTTGCGATTTAAATAAAGGTTTACAGCTATCTAAAGGGCTTGTCCCGCAAACCGCCCAAGCACTTTTTCTGGGCCCTAAAAACTTTAATGGTGTCTACGGAAAAGCCCCACCACGGAGTCCGTGCCCACAACACAATTCCATATCGAAGTGTTGCATGAAAAATCCCGTGAATTACCTTTCATTCAATCAACTTAAATATAAAAATTAAAAAAACCTTAATTTCATAAACATAAACCACATAAGTTACAATTAACGAACTACAAGAACTTGCTTCATGGCAATATTATGTTACTTGCTTCATGGACGAGTCCGACACGCACTTGGCCGGTTTTTTTTTATTTCGTTTGAGCCGGGTACGGGTACTTCTTAGCAAGGCACCGGGTACGGCTACGGGTACTTCTTAGCAAGGCAAACTATTCTTAAATCCTCTCGTGGAGTCGTTTTCGTGCTTTGGTTTTGCGGGGGACATTCTAGATTAGATGATACGTATTAAAATGTTACAGAGCTTGATACACCATCGTTTTCGAGCAATGCAAGGGATCCGTAATTTTTTTATACGACCAATTTCGAGCACGCAGATTTATTATTATTTCTCTAGTAGTAGAGTAGTAAGTTTTATTTTTTACCATTTTAATCTATATCAAAATGCAGAAAACGTATAAGTATTCTAACAATAATAGCGCGAAAATGCAATAAAAATAGTAATGACGAACATCGCATTCCATTTTCAACGTGATGAAATAAAGAACAAAATATTGTCCAGCCAGTATCCCGGCAACTTCAGGTTCCTATGATTTTATAAGTAGACAAATAAGAAAGTATACCTAATTTTTTTCGACAAAATTGTTACATTAATAATGCAGATCAGTCATAAGAATATTGTACAACACTATCAGAGTACGTTTAGACACGAACCATGCACTGAAATTATGGTGAAAACATAGTATTAGCGTTGTATTATTAGGCGTTCTTAATTATATGACCACCACTGTATAATTATGTAAATAATATAAGGCAAAAATAGTTGTACCTACAAATGTATCTAATAATGACTTTCAGTATAAAAATTAGGTGTAAAATGTTCAGAATAACGTCATAGGTAACTAAAATTTGAACATAACGTCATGACTGAATAACACGAGCACTATTTATGTCCCCGAAAATAAAAATGATAGGAATCCGTAAAACGGCGCGTAACAAAAGCTATTAACATAATAATATCCTTGACCAGCCCTGCGAGCATGGACAAAGCATCTGTCCTTTTCACTCCTTAGGAATATGTCAAATTTATCTATTTTTGTCGAGTATGTCGATCTTAGCTGTCAAATTTTGTTTATCGAGAGTTCTATGCTCGCAGGGCTGTTTAGGCTTCACATCGAACTAGAGGTAGAGTTAAATGCCAGCCTAGCTTGACACGAAGTAGATTAAGAGTTAAATGCAAGAGGTAGATTTAAATGCAAGTCTAGCTTAGCTTTGTTTTTTTTAACTCTAAAAATAACTAAATTACCGTAGGCTGTCTCTTCGCTGTTTTTTTGAAAAAAACTAAATTACTGTAGCTTATCTTTCGGTATAACATTGTCACACCAGGAACAAAAGCATCTTAGAAATAGTGTAACACTGGTCATAATGTCAAATTATCAGCTGAAATATCAGTATAATCTTCTTCAACATATATATTGTTAGTAGGTAAGAACAATTATCACAAATGACACATTAATTCCATGCGTTCCATACGTTAATTGGAGCACTTCGAACAAGTTCTATTTAGGTCACAAGCCGAACTTACAATAATAATAGGGAAGAACTATCACTAATCTATACTTGCTTACTAATATTATAAAACCGAAGAGTTTGTTTGGTTGAACGCGCTAATCTCAGAAAGTACTGATTCGAATTGAAAAATTATTTTTGTGATGGATAGTCCATTTATCGAGGAAGGCTATAGGCTATATAACATCACGCTACGACTAATAGGAGCTGAGCATCAAGGAAAAAAACGGGAAAAACTTTTATGGCGAAACGTAGTTCGCGGGCACAGCTAGTGAGACATAAACATAAAACGCTTCATTGATCACGAGGAGGATCCTATTATACGATGGAGATCAACTGTCTATTACCGATAAAACACAAGGAACTAATATAATTTTCATGCATTTGGACGTAGAGCAATTGAAAAACAGGCTGTAGCAGTGTGCACTGGTAGGGACCAGCGCGTGTGGAATAAATATGAAGAACGCCTCAATCTCGTATTACTGTTTATTATACTCGTATCAAATTCACTGATACAAATTGTTGCGTATATGTTAACTATTTTTAACTATATCAATAAACAAAATACTTAGCAGAACAGTTTTCACAATCAATCTGTATGTTTTCGCGAGCACCGCACGATCAAAGATACCAACTTCACAAACATCGTACCCTTGCATTACCAATATAGAAATAAAAGAATTTATGGCTTGTAGTCTTTGCGTTCACTTATTAGTTTGTATATTCGACCGGCGCACCTTATATGCCGTGGCGTAGGTAATCTTATAGGACTTGCTATGAGGGCACAGTACCTACTACTAGCGCCGCCATTCGTTTTTTATTAATTATGATAAATCAAAGACGTTTCTACAAAAAATAGATCAGTCAACTACTCAATACAGATATTTCAGATTTTTTGAGCTATTCAGGCATAGATTAAATGTATAGGAATAATCATAATCCGAATTCCACAAGGTTCTAATCTAGGTCCATTACTGTTTATTATATTTATCAACGATCTTCTGGCAAGGATTGAGTGTCAGTGTCTTGCATACGCTGATGATATTATTTTTTTTTGTAAAATTACAAATTATAGGGATTGCTTAGCACTACAGGAAGGCATTAATCTGCTCACAGATTGGTGTTACAAAAATAACATGACACTTAATGTCAGCAAATGTCATCTTTTGACCATCAGTATAAATAAGACTCCAATCTGCTACTCTTACAATATCAATAAAATTGAACTCAAACGTGAAACTGCAGTTAAAGATCTAGGTATATGGATAGATTCTAAGCTTTCATTTAGGCAGCATTATGACTACATGATATCAAAATGCAATAAAACATTAGGTTTTTTATTTAGGTCTGTGCGTCCATTTTTGTGCATCATTTTACTGTACAATGCTTTGATTCGTAGTATATTGGAATATTGTTCAGTTATATGGTCACCGTTCTATGATACTCACAAAAATAGAATTGAGTCAATTCAAAAACGATTCTTAAGATATCTTTGTTCTAAAATAGGCTTAAGACGAAAGCTATCCTCTTATGAGGATCGACTGAGGTATTTCAAAATGGACACCTTACAAAATAGACGTACGATAAACAGCTTTACAGTGCTTCACAAACTGTTAAATTCGGAATGGGATGCTGGCGAGTTGCTGGGTTCAGTATCACTCACATTTGGACGACTTCGATCTCGGAAATTGTTCAGTATACCAGTCACAACGTACAATGTATCTTACAACGATCCATTATTTCGTATGTGTAGAAATTATAATAAGATTAGCAATCATGTAGATGTATTCCACCAAAGTTTGCGATCCTTTAAGTCTAGTATAGTGATGCACTGCCAAGGTCCCTTATCTAATTATTAATTCTAATTTTAAAGGCTTATTGTTAATTTTATCGGATTTAAAATTAATGGATTTATATTATAATAAATTTAAAATTGATGTATGATTTTTAAAAGTTGTTGATTGATTATAATTATGTTATGGTGTAGTCTTATTTTTTGTGAATGTTGTGCACAATTGTTATCGGTTGCAAATTGGATTGTGATTTAATTTAATATTGATATTTTGATGTATGTGATAGTTTGTAAACTGTAATTGTGTCATAAATAAATAAATAAATAAATTATTGCTCAAAGTGGCCACTTTTATCTATTTTTTGCAGAAACATCTTTAATTTATCATAATTAATAAAAAACGAATGGCGGCGCTAGTAGTAGGTACTGTGGCCCCTTAAGGAGCTATTTTGGTCATATTGGACCAATAATGAGGAAGAAGCACAGATATAAGAAGACTTATTTTTTACTAGTTTCTGCCCGCGACTTCGTCTGCGTGGACTTCAGAATTGGGTCTTAAGCTTCGCTCGTTAACAATTTTTAATCTTCCCACGGGAACTATTTGAGAGATTATTAAGGAATATAAAGTACATGTCCTTTTCCATAGTATAGGTGACATGCATAGCTGTCTCAAAGCTGTCTGCCCGCGGCTTAGCTCGTAAACAACTTTCCCTCAGGAACTACTTAAGGAATCGGGATAAAAGGTAGCCTATGTTCTTTTCCATATCAAAGGCTACATGCATGCCAAATTTCATCCAAATCCGTTCAGCCGTTTTTGCGTGATTGAGTAATAAACATCCAAACATCTAAACATCCACACATTCACATTTATAATATTAGTAGGATAAATTTAGGTTGAGTATGTATTTTTTTTTCTTTTTTTACACAATCAAAAACTTTCTACGATATATTGATTAAAGTGCGCATGACGTCATACGTACGTAAATCTACTCACTTGTGACATAACGCGCCCCCACTCCTTAAAGCTGGACATTGACGATCAGTTTTTCGCGTCAGTCTAGATGTAAAACTGTGGCATCACTCCAATGGTTTTATGCCAACTAGATTTGCCCATTCACTGGCGTCACTCCGGCTCTTCAGTTTTCGACCGGCCGGGCTGTTTAAAGAACGTGTACTACCTATTTGTGTCGAGAAAAAAGTGGATTCTGATTCTGAAGAAACATAAATTCTTACTGCGGTTACTCTTTGTTGCCAAATACTTACCAAAAAGCAAAAAAGAAAGCAATGGATGAAGGAATGACTTAAAAAAAGAAATCAATTAACTCACGTCAATTAAAATAGGAAGCAATTCATCTAGAGCTTTTTGTCGATGCTGTTTTATTTTATAATTTTTGTGCGATACTTTCCACAAACATTCAGAATTTTTATATTTTTCAATAAATTCTGTCATTATGACACATTGATTTACTACCAAACGTAGATAACGCATGAACGATCGAAGAGTGGGCCGATGAAGAACTGATCAATCGCGACTCGTGCAGTTCCTTTCCATAGTGAGTGATTAGCTGTCGGCACGTAAACATGCCGAAGTGCGCATTCAAAAGTCGTGGTAACAATAGCCAGAAACGGCAAAAATAAGACGGGATTTCATATTTTGCGTGAGTAAACTCATTACACATCTTATCATGTATTCAAATATTCGATTTATACGTATAAACCAATCAAAAACAATTATTTTAATCATAAACATGTCGCTTCGCGTCAGTGTCAGTACATCACAATCGTCTCGCTCGCTCGGGCGTCGTATCATTCACGATGTGTTATCTCATTCATACGTTGGAGCGACAACACGATAAGCAATTTCAAGCATTATGTTTGAGAGTGTAAAGTTGATATTTCCTTGTAGCAATTACTAAAAAGTCGTTTGATCTGTGGCTAGGTATGAAATGATGTAACATCCCACGTTTGTACTTAAATAGTTACCGTAATAATGCAGAATAAGGTTGAATTCGATAAATACGGTGGTACTTTCTTTTTGGTCATTTTCATTCGGGCGTGCATATTCAAGTATATATCAGCGAGTACAAATGTATAGTCGATTAGGTGACAGATTTCAAGCGCGTTTTTGTATGAAGCGCTCTATCTACGTTTGGTAGTAAATCAATGTTATGACACGTCTAGAGGACAGCGACGCCGTCATTGTATCAACAAAATACCATACACAGCAGCACAGCATGCACAGCACGCTAAATCACCGCGCGGCGCGGGCGCTGCGCACGAACTGACGCGATTGGCATGACGATCACACACTCACGTTCAGTTTGGCGCGACGCGCCGGGTTGGATTTATGGTAGCCCCGGAAATTTTGTGGAGCGTCGTCAGTTAAAACTCCGGAGTGATGATTCGACACTCACGATCAAATTTTGGATGAACGTCAGTTCAACTGACGCGCAAAACTGATCGTCAATGTCCAGCTTAAGCTGGAAATTTCCGGGGCTACCATAAATCCAACCCGGCGCGTCGCGCCAAACTGAACGTGAGTGTGTGATCGTCATGCCAATCGCGTCAGTTCGTGCGCAGCGCCCGCGCCGCGCGGTGATTTAGCGTGCTGTGCATGCTGTGCTGCTGTGTATGGTATTTTGTTGATACAATGACGGCGTCGCTGTCCTCTAGACGTGTCATAACATTGATTTACTACCAAACGTAGATAGAGCGCTTCATACAAAAACGCGCTTGAAATCTGTCACCTAATCGACTATACATTTGTACTCGCTGATATATACTTGAATATGCACGCCCGAATGAAAATGACCAAAAAGAAAGTACCACCGTATTTATCGAATTCAACCTTATTCTGCATTATTACGGTAACTATTTAAGTACAAACGTGGGATGTTACATCATTTCATACCTAGCCACAGATCAAACGACTTTTTAGTAATTGCTACAAGGAAATATCAACTTTACACTCTCAAACATAATGCTTGAAATTGCTTATCGTGTTGTCGCTCCAACGTATGAATGAGATAACACATCGTGAATGATACGACGCCCGAGCGAGCGAGACGATTGTGATGTACTGACACTGACGCGAAGCGACATGTTTATGATTAAAATAATTGTTTTTGATTGGTTTATACGTATAAATCGAATATTTGAATACATGATAAGATGTGTAATGAGTTTACTCACGCAAAATATGAAATCCCGTCTTATTTTTGCCGTTTCTGGCTATTGTTACCACGACTTTTGAATGCGCACTTCGGCATGTTTACGTGCCGACAGCTAATCACTCACTATGGAAAGGAACTGCACGAGTCGCGATTGATCAGTTCTTCATCGGCCCACTCTTCGATCGTTCATGCGTTATCTACGTTTGGTAGTAAATCAATGTGTCATAATGACAGAATTTATTGAAAAATATAAAAATTCTGAATGTTTGTGGAAAGTATCGCACAAAAATTATAAAATAAAACAGCATCGACAAAAAGCTCTAGATGAATTGCTTCCTATTTTAATTGACGTGAGTTAATTGATTTCTTTTTTTAAGTCATTCCTTCATCCATTGCTTTCTTTTTTGCTTTTTGGTAAGTATTTGGCAACAAAGAGTAACCGCAGTAAGAATTTATGTTTCTTCAGAATCAGAATCCACTTTTTTCTCGACACAAATAGGTAGTACACGTTCTTTAAACAGCCCGGCCGGTCGAAAACTGAAGAGCCGGAGTGACGCCAGTGAATGGGCAAATCTAGTTGGCATAAAACCATTGGAGTGATGCCACAGTTTTACATCTAGACTGACGCGAAAAACTGATCGTCAATGTCCAGCTTTATATCTCTAAATTACTTTATCTCCGCAGTTTTTTTATTATTTCGACAAAGCAAATGAATACATTACACATATGTCGCGGAGTTCCGCGAATACTCTGACTACTTCCGGTAAGAAACGAAGTGAATAAATTGATACAATGATTATGGTTCTAATATTGTTATGGGTAATAAATAAATTATGAATCTAATTATGTGAATTATTAATGTTACCGATACTACCCAGCAGCATTCCCAATTCCTTTGTCAGTATTAATAGCGATGTGTCGACTCAGTGGTAATAATGATATTGGACTGTGTCGGTATTTTAATAATGTTATTCTGCTTTGCCTATAAGGCAGACATGTGGCTTTCTCTTGTAACTTGTTCAATTCTGAACATCATAGTGATCAGGAGCGAAGACAGGTACATCAGGTGAGAGTGTGAACTGGCCAGGTGGCATAATATAAAGATATATTATAGTAAGTGCCTGATGGCCTAGTTAAGAATTGTGCAAGTTCATGAAGTATGGTCCATCTGATATGCTCAACCACAGAACACTGAAAGAGGTTTCTATGTTCTGTGTGTTCAACAGTGGTCGGAGAGTCCGAGCCTCTACTGATCTCTCTGTCCTGGGGGCGTACGAGATGCGTCAAGGGCAGCCTGGGGGCGTACACGATGATGCGTCAAGGGCAGCCTGGGGGCGTACGAGATGCGTCAAGGGAGCCTGGGGGCGTACACGATACGTCAAGGGCAGTCGTGGTTGGACCACGTGTGTCATTCGGTGACGTAGGCGATGAAACCGCCTTGTTGTATGAGAGAGATCAGGAGCGTCAGTGATGACGCAGTTAAAGCGGTAGTAAGACCGTTAAGTTGCCAGGCATGGGCAGACTTGGAGGTCTGTGAGGGGGTTGAACCCCCCTGGTTGTGTTGATTATAGAAAGGCAGCTCTCACGGCCCCTAACGGAAGGAACAGGTGTAATGGCCCCTAGATGTGTCTAGGTGACCTGTCGTTAGTACTGAGAATTTCTCGGCTTCCGTGCAGAGAGTAAAGCGGGCCGTATGACCCGTTCCATTGACTATGGCTCTCAATGCGTATAGGTAAGACGATACTTCGTGAACAGCCTATGTTACTCCCTAAAGTTATTAAATCCATTTTGTTCTTATGTCGTGTCACCTATTGTATGCATTACGGTTCATATAAATCGTCACGACAACATATACGTGTCAGATAACAAAATCCATTAATATTTATTTTTCATACTCACTCCACACCCCCTATATCGAAAAACAAAACCATAACCTGTGAAACTCAAGAAACAAATTTGATCCTACATACTCGTAGATGCTTGAAACCGCCATAAGTCAGGCATTGTTATAGAATACCTTATTAAATTATAATTAACCTTTTTTATGGACAACCGACTTAGATTAAATTATAGCACAAAAATAATTACATCAACTCAGTCACTCGACACGCTCAGTCCAAAACAACTTTAAAAACGTACTGATTTTTAACCGACTTCAAAAAGGAGGAGGTTCTCAATTCGAAGCGTATGTTTTTTTTTGTGTGTATGTTACGCGATTACGCCGCCAATTGTATTCAATAGAAGGGGACCATGGGACCACCCTTGGAGTATACCAAGGGTGGTCCCATGGTCACCAAAGTGAGGATCTGATGATGGGATCCCATGAAAATCGAGGAAAACCTTTGAATTTTAAGGTGTGTCCAACGTCTTTTGTGTGTATGTTACGCGATTACTCCGCCAATTGTGGACCGATTAACAAAATTTTTTTGTATTCGATAGAGTATACTCCTAGGGTAGTCACAAGGTCACCAAAGTTAGGATCTGATGATGGGATCCCATGAAAATCGAGGGAAACGTTAATTAAATAACAGCTCACCGAAGGTCAGCAATATTTAATTAGGGTTTCTTTCACTAAAAAGATTTTATTCACTAAAGAGTTAAAAATAAAAAATATTTTACAAAAAATAAAAACAGACTTCAAAAACACTGAAAAGTTAAAAATAATATAAGAATAGGTACAGACAACATCATACTTCTATATTGAAGTCGGTGCCAAACGATGATCTCCTAGAAAGTCTTAAAATTTGTCACCGACTTCAATATAGAAGTGTGATGTTGTCTGTACCTATTATCATATTATTTTTAACTTTTCAGTGTTTTTGAAGTCGGTTTTTATTTTTTGTAAAATATTTTTATGATTTATACCTATTTCAATGAACTTTCCCTGCGTTCTAGATAAGCACTGCTACTTTCTGAGGCTAACATCTGATGTTAGCCTCGTTTTGCGTTTCTTATAAGAAATGTTGACATTTTTAGCCGCGCTCATTGTTACAAATGAAACGGAAGGTACTGATTTTTTACACCTCACCTACTTAGTCCAGCCACTTAAAATTTCTAATAATATAAATCAGAATTGACTAATACTATAAATAACTTTCAATTGATTTTTTAAATCCGCTGAAAATCCTTTTTGATTCATGATAAAAAGATTCCAAATGTCAAATTTGAAAGCTGTCAAAATGTGGTATCAGAGGACCCATCTATTAGCATGGGTATTTGATGCTAGCATTTCGTGTTAAAAATGTTTAAATGAAACGCATGACAACCAGCAAGAAAAACTAGCTAATGAAACGCAGAGATGCTAAAAATGTTGATATTTATGGCTAAAAATGCTTATCTGGAACGCGCCCAAAGAGATTTATTGCTGTCAATATTTTGAGTTGCATAAAGTAAAATGACAAGTATTCTTGGAACTGTTGTTGACTCGTTTGAGGCTATCAGTGCGAAATAATACACACGTTTAGTATTTTACAGAGGTGATACAATTTGAGAGCCGATGCATTACTGGTTGGAACTCTCCCCTACTTATATTTTGGACTACTAAGTAGGTACTCGCACCAGCCATCATAATGTATTATTATATTTGCACAGAGTTTGTGTACTAAGGTCATAAGCGTGTAGTACGAGTTACTGAACAAGTGTATATGTATGTATAACGTGTCTCATTACGCAGGGCGGCGGAGGGCGGTCTGGCGCCAGCGGGCGACGGCGACATGCCCGTGGGCGGCCCGAAGACGCCCCAGCAGATCGCCGCCCAGCGCCGCCTGCAGCAGACACAAGCGCAAGTCGACGAGGTGAGACATATTTATAGCTTCAATATTTATAACCTAGAGCGGAGATGGCGAACCTTTATACATAATCGTCCATTTTTTACAAATTAACATTTAAGTAAGTTATCTTGATGTGCCAACATACTAGTACAAACTTCTAGTAAGTAAAAGAAAATTGCACAAATCAGATTTTTGTGTTTGTTGATTAAATTAAGGTGCTCAATTTGGTCTTGTGCCCATAATATTTAGTTGCGCACCGCCTTTGGTTCACCATCTCTGACCTAGAATCTGTACGGATCACAGACATGTATTCAACTATATAGACGCTGCGAAAGTATACTTCGCGTGCCAAATGGATTAGGAATGTTCCTCTTTTAAAATTATCTAATTTATTCAGATATCGGGCCCGACTAATTGGCTTGCTTACGGCCGCCCTATTTAGAAAAATACTAAATGTGCCATATTATTGTACTGCAAAACACAAAAACATAAAAGACAGAAATATTTTGCTCTCTTTTAACGTTAGATTCAACAAAGAAAAAATGAGTTGCTCGGTTTCTTCGCAAATTAACGTAGTCTAGTTGAATACATGTTTGTGACGACAGAAATTACCTACACATTTTCTTTAAATAAACGGTTGACAATAATATAAAGCACTAAGTCAAAATCACATAGTGAAAAGAAAAGGAAAAATATTGTTAGTACACTGTTGGCCGCGATACTTCCGTACCCGATTTCGCAGTCTACAATTTTATTAATAATGCTTCAATGTTCAAGAAATATTGTTTTATATCAAACGATATTTGTGGAAATCACGCGTGTATACCACAGATAAGATGACTAAAGACGTTGTGACATAAAACTTAATGCTCTGTCGCTCAATATTTTCATTGTACTAGGTGTGTGTTGCTGCTAGTTTAAGCAGGTTTACGCAGTTCATTATTATTGTCATCGTTGTTTCTCAAACCTAATCCTTGTTTTTTAATGCGGAAAATGCCTAGCGCCATAATTGGCGTAGGTATAGGGGGGGGCTTGGATTCCGGACATCCATTGAAAATCAACATACACTGGATAGAATGAACTTTTTCTTCCATGTATCAGTATACACTAGGCAAATTGAAGTTTTAATTTGCCCCCCCTCATCGAAAAGTTATACCTACGCCTATGCCTAGCGCACTTCCTACCGCAAGGGCGCTAACGACAAAGGTATGTGACTTGCAGACACTTAAAACCCGTCTACGTTTCTTCCACTGCCATTATCATAGGATGTATTGAGCCCGGGAACAATGATAGTCTACCGCCTATTGGAGGTTGGTCGTCCGCTAGACGACCCCATCCGTGACGGGATATATGGCATAGTTCCCGTTTTCAGTGATAAAATGCATGTATGCAGAAAAGCACGCTTGCTTCCCGAGGGCAGTGCAACGAGCTACGGGCCGCCCCTCGAAACATAGCCCTATACTCTATACCATTACAAACCCGCCAGGCCAACGTGGTCTAGCGGGCTAATTGCCCCCCGTCTAAGTAGTTCCCATGCCCAGTAGTGGGACATGTATGGGTTGAAATGATGTTGATAAAAAATATATAAATCAATAAATAAAATTTCATCATAACAGCTGATATACGTCCTCATCAAGGGGCTCGAACCTACCCTGTGTTAGGGTGATTAGGCCAGTCAATCACGCTGGCCCAATGCGGATTGGTCGACTTCACACACACCTCTGAATTTCTTTGATGTATCCAGGTTGCCTCAAGATGTTTTCTTACACCGTAGGAGCGTCAGACAAATGTACATAATATGAAATTCGAAAACGAGAAAACACATTGGTACATGGCGGTCTCGAACCTCCCGATTGAAAGGCAAGTGCCGAGTCCACAGCTCCACTGACGCTCCGAAAACCCGATGAAGGAAAATTTTGCTTAAAAAAATAATTAGCATTTTTAAAGAAAATCCAGTTAAATATGTTAATGAAGAAAGTTATTGTTGTTAACTACGAACGAGTAATACAATATTTTGTCTGTATTAATTTGTTATGTCGGCGCAATTGTATACGGGCTAAATTATATTCTATTCTTTGCGCACTGTCCTTAAACATTCCGCCAACTTCAACTATTCTGCTAAATATGACCATATTTCATTTTATCGCTCTAAGCCCCAATGGTTACAAATAGGCCGTCGGAGAGACTGCCATATCCTTCCCCTTCTTTATTCTATCCTCACCCATCCCCACGCACCCTATTACCTTAAATCACGCTTTGTCCTCAACTCCTCAATCCTAACCCGAACTCTACGTTCATCAAATGACTTGTCGCTTGTACTCCCTCCCCATTCCTTCATATTTTATGACAATTCATTTACGTTAAAGTCCATCAAACTGTGGAATTCCCTATCCGAAGCCATCAGACGTGCACCATCGCACGATGCATTCAAGCGTGTAATAAAAAAGGATTTCCTGCAGGTGCAAATATCTTCAACACCATAATAGCTTATGTATTTTATGTAGTGTATTTATTGGATATGTGTAATATGTGTAGTTTATGTATTTTATTATCAAAATATGTATTTAGGTTAAATATTTAAATATGTAAAATAGGTTTCCGTAATACTTTACCTACCCGTCAAGATTCTCTAAAATTTAAACTGTCCTTTACCCATCGGTTGCCTGGTAGAGATTGCTGCTTTGGCAATAATGCCGCCGTTTGTTTCTCCAATAAAATTTATCTTTTTGTATATTTTTTAAAATTTTTGTAACAATAAAGTATTAATTCATTCATTTTCCTTCTTCTAAATAAAAATGAATCGCCGCGCCTTTCGTTAGTCTCGCTAAAATTCAAAAGCAGCTCTACCGATTCTATCGAAATTTTCTGTGAGTGTTTGAATAGGTTCAGGCACGGTAATAGTACGAGTATATACCACCTCAATCCGTATCCTTCCCACAAATATTGATAAATATGAATGTACCGTGATTCAGGGAAAGCTTATACGAATGGATTGGACCCGATAGAAAAAGCTGTAATTGGGCAGGACAACGTCTGCCGGGCCCACTAGCTATATGGGCCTACGTAGTAACTATAATCTAATCTGTACCACTAGTTACAAATAAATGCCGAAATAATAAAACAATAATATATAAATGGCAAGGGTTTTCTGATTTGGTTAAGTCAAAAAACACTATTTTCCACCCAAATTAACATTCTTAATCATCAATCATAATCATAATAATTAAGTTGTAATTAGTATGCTCTTTTAAATATACGTATAATTTCAACGATAAGTGACTTAATCAGAAAATATTAAAGTATACAGAAACTCTGTCGTATGACCTGCAATAATATGTTATATGGCCTTAGCTAATTTTCAAAAGTTTATAAATTTTTAGGCACTAGTGCGAGATGACCAATTATCCATACGCTATGTATACAGCCACAAAAAATGACACTTTTGAGCGACTGTGTGAAAAAGAGGTTACATGTAAAACCCGTAACGTCAGTTACACGTACGTTCTCAGTTTATTAGGCCGATGAAATCACTCCCACTCCGATAGTCAAGCTCTGCCAATTTCAGATACAGTTACAGTAGTAGGTAGTACCTAACCATCAGTTCCCTTGATACCAATTCTGATCGAATTACATTGTGATTGCAACACTAGCGCCGAATTAGATCCGTATTCTATAATTTTCGGATCTCAAGTAAAATACCTGGCTAATAAAAATGCCATAAAAAATCTATAATAAAAAAGGCTGAGGTGACATTATTATTATTTGTATATATATATATATATATATTTATATTTATATTATAAATATGTCTAAAAAGCGCTATCGCCACAGTGTTAATCCTTTACTCCTTTCAAAGGTTGACTAGAAGAGATCTCTGTACGGGATAAGTCCGCCTTTTGTATAAACGTGTTTTATATTAGAGTGTGTTTAATGTTTTTAATTTATTTGCTTGTTTATATAATAAAGATTTCATACAATACAATACAATACCTACTGAGATCGGTTCACTCAATATCCACATAACACGGATCCAACTTGGCGTAAGTGTTACAACAAGGGTACGGAAAATCACAATGTACCTAATCGATTCTATTTTTTTTGTGCTTTTAATTACGGTGAACTGTTTATTCAAAGTAAAAGTGCAATATTATGTCACAGACATGTATTTATCTGGACAATTTTTTACTTAATGTGACGTCAAAAGATCGCTGAAAACATTGAAAGCTATCAATATTTCGGTGTTTTTTTTTATTTTCGATTTTTATAATTCAAGACCGCACTGTAAGGTACGATTGGTGTTCTTAATTTTGTTTGGTTAACGGCCGGTGCCGATAACGGGGGGCACCGACTACATGTTTCATGTAGTCGGTGCCCCCCGTTACCGTTAAGAGATCCGCTCATCACGGATCCAATTCGGCACTAGCGTTGCAACTTAAGGGTATGGAAAATCGCAATATCAATGTCGATCGATCGGAGTGTGTTACATCTAAAATATTTCTTTTAAATTAAATTTTGCTATCGTTAAATATTATTTTACCAGAAACGTAGTACTATTATCTATTCTGCGCCAGAAGGAGACTCAGTAGCAAACCTTACAGAAGCCACATTGTATTGTAACCTTGTCATAGTCGTATAAAAATATGAAGGTATAGCTACTTTTCCTCCGGCGGTAGCAGTTTGATTCATTCCGTATAGTAATATTGACAACGAATGTTAGAAATATTCACCACAGCTAAACTACTAGAGCAGCTATGACGCAGCTCCAGTTACCAATCCCTCTGCAGTCCCAATAGACACGAATGCCCTCACCCCGTCGCTCGCTGACGTCAACATGGAAATTTCCACACACGTTTTCAATCCCGATGCAAAAAGTGGAGTTTTATAAGTTTCTGGTTTTCTGTGAATCAACACACATGTGTTGTTTCGCTACTAGATCTGAGTAAATCAACTGCCAGCTTCAACAAAACATCCAAAATTGTAGTGTGACTAGCTGTCGGCCGCGACTTCGTCAGCGCGAAATTCAGTAACTTTTTTTATTGGCTCCTCACGGTTTGAGCATACGCCACAACAAATTTAGGGAAACGAGATATTCGAGAGTGATGAAGTTGAATCTAAGGTTTAAAGGACATGATCAGGAAAGTGGGTTAAAGGTATGGATAACAAAATACGATAAAAAATGGATAGAAGAACAGGAATATTATAATTTTAGTTTGTTTGCGTATATAAATTAACTAACCAATAATAGGTACCTATACATTTATTTTTATTGTCTGTGATTCAGTTACTTCGTGAGTTCGGTTATATGTGTGTTCCCTAGGGAACTCATTAAATATCGAGATAAAAAGTATCCTACACCCTTCCTAAGACCTGACGCTATATCTATGCCAACTTTCAACAAAATTGGTATGTGGTTGAGGCATGAAAACGTAACAAACAAACAGAATTACTTTAAAATTCATAATATTAGTAGGGATTGTTAGACCGAAATACTCCATAATAGAGTCAAGCTATTGCACAAATTACTCGTAACAGAATATCTTTTTTTTATCGCTATCGGTGGCAGACGAGCCAGCTCATGGTAAATGGTAACCACCGCTCATGGACATCTGCAATGCCAGAGACAGAGCTCAGTTACTGCCTACCTGGAAAAAAGTGCTCTTTTTAAACTTCGCTTCAAGTTGGACCTATCGTAGCGCTCAGGAAACACCCTAGCTGGGAGTTCGTTCCAGAGTATGTACGTGCGTGGAAGAAATGAACGCTGAAACCGAACTGTGACCGAACGCTGAAACCGACTAGACCAGATCGGTTCCAGGTGATATAAATAAACTCTATTAGGGCGCGGACGGTGCGATGGTAAAAAGTTGACAACAGCACCATTGCAACAATTCCTAAGAGAACTCTCTGTTAAAGAGCCAATAGAGTACGTTAAAAAGATCTCTCCGGGTATCAATAACTTCAGTTTTTGTTATTCAGCTTTTGAACAAGCTAAATTATTCGTCTTTGTTCCTGGGTAACTCCAGTTGACAAACAGCAGTAGGTATAATTTACTAATGTAATTTATTTCATTATTTTTTCAGGTGGTGGACATTATGAAGACAAACGTGGAAAAAGTGCTGGAGAGGGATCAGAAGCTGTCAGAGCTTGATGACAGAGCAGGTACGCGTCAGCGTCGATCTTCCAGGATGAGATAAATAATATCATAAACATTAGAGACTAAAAATCATACACTGTATTAAGAGTTTAGAAATAGTTTGAAGATATTGTAGTGTTGAAGATTTTTAACATACAACAGCGAAGCTCGTGGGCTTTATCTCGCCTGATACTAAACGAAGACAAGGTCAATAATGGAATTTGTAATTACCTAAATCTGGCCGATTGTTATTTTATTAGCTAGCTACTACAAGTATTGTCTGTCTTCAGGAGACATAAGAACGTCCAGTGTTTATTTTTCTTTTCAATTATTATCTGTAAAAACTTGTTTGATAGCTTTGAGCAATATATGTATAATATTTGTCACCCATCTTTTTTTATAGCTGTAAGTCTTCTTGTTAGAATGCATAAAGGCACTATTGATCCTCATAAACTAGTCTAGATCCATGACGCAGCTGTTATAACTAATACTTTACCTGAATCTTTCAGATGCACTCCAGCAGGGGGCTTCACAATTCGAACAGCAAGCCGGCAAACTGAAAAGCAAGTTCTGGCTGCAGAACCTTAAGGTAATCTTCAAATATTGATTTCATTCACCAGAGCATTCCATACACCAGATCATCCTCCTTCAGATCAATTATGGTGAATCTTTCAGATTGAGGGGTTACTTATATTGCGATAAGGTAGAATAGTACATTACGATATAAGTGCGGTTTGTTGGTTATAACTCACGAGGCGGAATTTCAGCCCGAGCTGAAGGCGAGGGCGCAATGGAGCCGAGTGTGTATAACCAATATACGCACGCACGTATATCGTACGACCTTTTTCAACACACTTGTGAAGAGAAATACTTGATAAACTGACTGTTTGGAATAAATAACACAAATCTTTGTCAATTTGTAGATAAAACTAAATAATGGTATGAAAATAATCGTTTGAAAAATCATGTAGTTCGTTGATGTCTTTTATGTTACATCTAGCTTTTAAATTTATAGTACATTATTATTACTGGCGCGGCCGGCAAGTGTAGCATTGCCGGACTCTGTGATGCTTGCCTCGGTGTTTTGTGAGCTGATGTGTGATCTAAAACCGGTAAAATTAGATCCACTTTACGAGCAAGTGTGTTGAAAAAATAGTTAATTGAACTCCTAGAGCTACAGTTCCCTGAGGCAATAACGGCATTAAGAAAATTGATCAATGAGCCACATATCGAAAAATGATTAAAAATGTGGATAAAACCTAAAAAACATGAGGTACATTGTTGAAATAGAAGCAAGTGCTTGTGTGATTTCTCGATCTTATAATACCTTTAAGTCTAGGCGTAGGGCCTAGCTTAGAAAGTACGTAATTGAGAATAAAAAATTATAAAAATTAAGGACAAAATAATACAGTTTGCCTTTCAAATTGCAAAGAACAATTATTAAATAAGACCTTTATGTGCGATGTTTATTTCTTACCGAGCTATACACATTCTTTTGAGATTTCTATATTGGTAAAATATCTACTTACCCAATGCTTTTTTGAAATTTTTATCATAGTTAAGTTCCATTTGTGCCAACTTGCACTCAATAAAATTTTACTTATAAAAATTAGCAATTATATATTTTTTTGCAACATTTGACGACAATGCTAAAATAAATTTCACGGTAGTATTTTTCGTTGAAAATCTACACAGAATTTGTTACAAAATTGTAAACGGGATTAGAATATCTGCAATAAATAGGTTTGATTTTTTTCATCAAACAATGAATGTTAATTGCAGATGATGATAATCGCGGCTGTGATCGGCATCATCATCTTGGCCCTGATCATCGGTGAGTCGTAAGCCCACGAACACATCTTTTGTTTCATTTTAAGTTTTATTTTTAGACTAATCACATCATTATTTTTTCCACATTTTCAGCCAACTTTGTGTGAACAAGTGTCGGTAACCGAAGTTTAATTTTGCAGATTGTTATAATATTATTGAATAGTATGTTATACTTTATTTTATTACGTTTATGCCTATGTTGGTAAGTGGGCGAATGTGATTGTTGAATAAGTGTTGGCTTTGTCTGTTCTATTGTCACTAAATATCTGTCACTATGGACATGTTTCGCAGTTTTTTGGAGTATTCTATAACTTCTCAACTATAGATTGGCATTTGATAGTGGTTGCTCAAGGTAATATGTAAATATCAAGATACCTTGTTGTCTGTGCGTATACACTTTGACATTATCAATTTGAATAAAAAATACATACAATATACTATTTTTATTATTCATACATTACATATTATGCAAGGGCAATATAGTCTGCATATATAATTTTAACTCATAATGGTATTTCTTACTATATTTTTTTTTCATAACCTTTGTGTCTTTTATAAGTACAGGTTGAGGCACATAAGTTAAACAAAACTCGATCACATGCATCGAACGCGTAAACGCGAATTTGTATGGAATTAGAGCAGTGCCATCTAGTAGTCACTAGATGAAGCTGTCTCATTCCATAGCGGCTACCGCCGCCTGTACGTCGCATTTTGGACATGGAAAAAGCTTGCGATAAGGTCCCAAGAGATACCATCTGGTGAAGCCGCCGCAAGAAAAATGTGCCGGAAAAGTACATTTCTATCATTGCTGACATGTACAAAAGTGTGAGGTTCATGGTGCGTACACCGGTAGGTGAAACCAATTTCATAGCCGTTACGGAGGGGGTTCACCAAGGTTCAGTGTTGAACCCCTTCCTGTTTTGTCTGGTGTTGGATGCACTCACTGAAGATGCGCAATCCAAAGCATTGTGGTCCTTTATCTATGCTGACGACGTTGTCATCTGCACAGAGGATAGGTCATCACTCCAGGAGTGTCTCGTTGCATGGAAACATCAATTGCAAACTGGTGGTCTTGTACTGAGTGCTACAAAAACCCAATACATGAGTCTCAACGACACAGATGAAAATGACCACCCCATTGTAATCAATGGTCAGCAAATCACGAAGTGTGACCATTATAAGTATTTAGGTAACATGATGCACTCCTCAGGAAAAAGTAGAGCACAATATCCAGCACCGAATGGCAGCTGCCTGGTTGAAATGACGAGACGTGACTGGTGTGACATGTGACGCCAAAATGCCCGTCCGACTTAAGGGCCGCGTTTATAAGTCGATGATCAGGCCCGTCCTCATGTATGGAAGCGAGACCGGGGCGTGTACTCAAAAACATGTCCATGCCATCCAAGTTGCTGAAATGAAGATGCTAAGGTGCATGTGCGGTGTCACCAGGCATGATAAGATCCGGAACGAATACGTGAGGGGTAGCCTTGGTGTCCTGGACATCGCAGATAAGCTGCAAGAAAGTAGGCTGAGGTGGTATGGGCATGTTAAGAGCAAACCTCATAATTATATTGGCAACCTGGCACTACATCTCTCCATATCCGGTAAAAGATCCCGTGGGAGACCTAAAACCAGATGGCTAGATGTAGTGCACAGGGATATGGAGACATGCCACGCTTCCGAGTCAGATGTGGGTGAAGTTGAGAAGTAAAGTGCGGAAGGCTGACCCCATCACCATGTAGGACTAACAGTCAGGAAGAGAGAGGTTCTGCGATTTTCACATAAGTTTATTTGTTCTAAACAGCTTAGAAATGTTAATCTCATAATACAAATTTCAACTTAACGAGTTCTTTTAATAATAAGAACTTTTTATATATAAAGTGGCTTAACAATAACATAATACGTTAGTGTTGTAACGTCCAAATTCCCTCTCTTCTCTATAATATCCCCTTTAGCCCACTAGCAGCCTTATATCTCAAACAAAAGTTCCAATTTCTCCATAATTCACATGGTTTCTCTACCCCTCTCCTCTGACACTTTACTCTTAAAGTTTCCACCCCATTCTCCCCAGTTTTCGCCTATGGCGATAAGACCGCCTTTTTGTGTTTTATGTGTGTTATTTTTTAAGGAAATAATATCATTCATTCATTCATTCATTGAACACCGGAATGTTGTTGAGTTTGCTATAGTTTGCTTTACCAACCGTTATTTGAACCGTTTTGAATTTACGAACTTGTAAAACCGAAATCAGAACTTATATGAGTATTAAACTCATTATACTTTATTCTTACTAGCTGTGGTACGCGCATTCGTCATAATAATTATTTAAAAATTCTGGAGATGGCCACCCTTATCAGCTAGGGATGTTAAAAATAGCCTACGACCTACTCTCAGACCTACCAAATATGCACAAAAAATTCATTAAAATCGGTCAAGCCGTTTCTAAGGAGTTCGATAAGAAACACTGTGACACGAGAATTTTATCTATTAGAAGACTACCTGTGCCCGCGAACTACGTTTCGCCATAATAATAAAAAAACACCTTTATAACTTAGGGGTATAAAAAATAGTTTACGACCTATTCTCAGATCTACCGAATATACACAAAAAAATTTAAACATACATTATTATTTATAATTTTTAAGTTAAGTATTTACAAATACTAATGTAATAAATATATAGTCAAATATCAACAATGTCAAAGACTAAGTATAACACAGACTGTTAGCAACTTACTGATCGATGTCTTCTCTATAGATGACTTCCAGCTTTTTTGCAAATGTGTTTCTCTTGTGTCTCGGACTGCCTTTATTAAAATTATATTCGAGAAAGTGTTTATGTAAATCTAAATTAGTAACACCTACTAATCTACTCTTCTAAATTAGAAATAGTTTCAAAATTAATGCTTTGTAATTAAATTATTAATTTATCCAAGAATGCGTTGCTTGTCTCAAATTAACCCCAAGTTTTGTTGCTTCTGTGGAAAACAGTTATTTATTAACGTGAAGTTTAACATTAAGTCAATAACGCATACAGGACTGCTTTATTGTAAAGTGAATATTATGGCTTTACGGATTACAGCTAAACGCTTTCAGTGCTTTTGAGACCATGATGGATATATTTTGTTATAGTAGGCAAACTTGTCTCCGATACTTAAAAATACTTCGTGAAAATCTCAACAGATTTGCAACACAAAGTATTTGACTACTTTTATGACTATAACTTTACTTTCAAAATTAAAATCAAATTAATTATTTGCATGTCATGTTCAATCCTTATATAACCTATATAAATTGTAACTCATCTACAATTTACAATTAGTTTTAATACAAAAATTTTTCATAATTGAAACTAGTCACTTGTTTTTTTTAATTTTTTCTTCATTTTATTGGTGTATTGTCCAGTGAAGTTAACGGCACATGTTCTGTGATTTTTTCGTATATTCTTAAATATGATAGTTTCATTATTGAATCAAACTAATCATGCATTTTAATACTTTCTAGGTCTGTAAACAGCACCTCAGAGGAGCTTCATAAAGGTAACAGTATAAATTAATATGTCATAATATTTTGTGTGTCAAATAAATACAAACTAGTTTTTTTTTTCAGATTTAATCTCGTCATCGATGTATCATCAAACAGAAACAAATAATACAACTTATTATTTTATATTGTAATCTAGTCACACTCAACGTAGATTCTAAATATATGTCATTTGTTAAAAATTACAGTGTATAATATTCCAAAGAATAATATCATTAGACCGAAGTACCTAACGCCGATTGTAATACTATCAGTGTTGACATTCAAAAAAGAATAGTATTTTTAGATAATCTTTCCTCTATCTAAACTTATCAAAATCCTAATTATAACTACTGTACCCTTAATCATATCTTAAAAGCTTACATTATGTTTAATCACACAATACCTCAAACAATAATTTAGTTCAATCCGGACCAAGTTCATGGTGCGATTTGTTACCAAACGCGTGGTTAAAAGGCATTTTTCATAAATATGATTCGTTTCTATCTTCCATACTTAATCTTTGATAAAATTGTCTATTTAGTACTCTATGCTTAAATGGATAATGTGAAATCACTTTATTAGATGTTGAAATGTGTTAATATCGGATAGAGGTTAATTAGGTATAGAAATGAATTTTCAAAATGGTCCATTTCGTGAAATATTCCAATGCTTGTTTAGAGGGACTTACACTTTTTTCGGACAGCGTACACAATGGACTAAAATAAAATGGCTTAAATTCAAATGTGTCTCATATTCAAAGGTAATGTTAGGCGAGATACGTACATGTTCTTAGGAATCGTTACGACCACAACTTTTAAATACATCATTAAAAGTATATTAATCACTTAGCTAAAATACATTTAACCGTGATTACTATTTGAAACGAAGTATGTCCTTTATAAAGTTGTTGTTTGTAATAATTATGATATACTTACTTAATATGAATATAATTAGAGAAAAATAGTGAATAAATAACCATCATAAAGTACGTTTTATCTTAACTGGCGATCGTTTGATATGTGTATTATTAGTATAACTAAAATACATGTGTAATTTAACAGTTATGTGTGTTACTACTATAATATCATATTAACTATGTAAAAACTGCTTTATAGTTAGATATTGTATAAACCAGTATAGATTAATAGGTGTTCTGGTTATTATTATTAGCACTGAGCGTAATATGTCGTAAAATAATTTAAAATAATTTCAACACCGTTAAGTAATTATTTGATTTTCTGATCGAAATGTCTGAGTTTAGCTGAAGCGTATACTAAAGTTAAGTAGTTTTAATATTCATAATATCAACAACTTTCAAGTGTTATAAATTCAAAATCTCACAAGATCTTGAAAACAACTCTATTATAATTTTTAAAGATACTGCTCCCGACTTGTGATTTAATATTTTCGATATTTTTTTATGGCTGTCTACTCTTATATACTGTTTTAAATACATTTCATCATTCGGATGCTATAACTATATTTAGATGATAAGTAGTTTTAAATACCAAGCTTAGTGATTGAAATGCTAAAATGTTGCAACATTTGAAACGATGTGATCACAATCATTGTAGTCGGGAGATTTTCACTGCTGGATAAAGACCTCCCTTAAACATCTCCCAATGGCCTCCCCTCCTAATTTTATCAGCAGCTTCGAATATTTCAATACAGACTCTGAGTGTCATTTCACTCAGAGTGTTATTCTAAGAAAAGCGATGTTTATGAGCTTATCGCTTTAATGGGAAACCCTGCTATAATACACCCTTGGGATGACGGTCGTCTTTTAAAATACCAACAGAAGCGATGACTTGTGAATCCTCCACGTACGACCAACAGCAATCAGTCAAATCAAGTCTTATACACTCTAGAACCGTGATTATGTTGCCTATGCTTGTCTTACCACACGAGTAAGTAGGACGGTAACAAGTTAATATTAACAAGAAAATGGTTTTTTTTTTGTTTTCCTTTCCTTCCTGTCAGTTAAGTTTCCACCAGTAAATACTGTAGTGTCAGCTGAATAAAAAAATTGACTTGATAATTCTCCTTTTAGCATTTCAATCATTAATAGCCCATAACAATCACTGTAAGGTAAAATGAAAACACACCAGAATTATATATTATTGACTTAAGAGTGTTTACACCCAAAAGCAGCGGCCACTATTGAAATATTTTTTTTTAAATCAAAACATGGTTTGGACTTTGGACAGTCTATTCCGGTGTATAGAAATTGTTGATTCCAAGTATTTCCACAGTAGCGTGGCAGTCAGTATTTTTTTAAAATTATAATGTATATATTTATTTTGAGAGCCCCCTTTTCAGTTAAGCAGTGCCATTTTCTCTCGCTAACATCTAATGTTAAGTGTTTTGCGTTTCTTTTGAGTAAATTTAACATTTTTAATGCGATTAATTTTCACAAGGAGAACCTTACGCAGAAACACTGATGGGAAGCATTAACATACGATATTAGCGCGCCAAATATAATGCTACTCGACAATGCTAAAATGTAAAAAATAAATGCTGCAAATATGTGCTACAAAGGAATGAGTCTAATGTGGTCAAACTATAAGCAGAAGTGCAAAATTTCATTTGATATTGTATGTCTAAGTTAGTCATAATCCAATAAGGCGATGAAATGATTCATCAGAGGATGTTACATTTGGGCATAAACGCTCTTAAGAGATGGCTGAAGTGAAGATCGTAAACTTGTGAACAATCTTAATAATTTAAACTGAAAAAGGCAACATGCTATTACTCAGCTTGTAATCCCAAAAGCAGACTTGCTATTGTCGGCGTGGATCTCTAGGGGCCTCTAAAAATGTTTCGACTGCAAAGCGATGTGTCTGCATTCAATTTAAAGACATAGGCATATGCAATTAAATTACTAGGAACTATGATTAACATCTTATGTCACAAATTGGCACTGTGGTCCCTGGGCGTGTATTATGACATCTTAATTCCAGACAGTTTTCTGAATTGCTATTAGTGCCTCTCTTTTACTCATTATACAAAGAGAAAGAAATGGCATTATAACAATTGCCTGGAATTAAGACGTCATAATACACCCCCTGTGGCGGTGGCAGATAAGTATGTGGTGGAACTTGTCTAAAGGACCCTGTAAACGATCACACATGTTTGTCAAATTTACGTGTTTAACAAACTTGTTTGTTCATGTAGGACTGTGTTTGACGCGTTTGACAAACGCACTACGTGTTTGATGTGTTTGAAAAGTATCTGGATTGACGTCGTGTTTGATGAAAACGTGAAGTTTGTCAAGCAAGTTTGACAAACATGTTTGATCGTTTACAGGGCTCTTAAAGGCCCCTGTAAACGACCAAACATGTTTGTCAAATTTACGTGTCTGACAAACGTGTTTGTTCGTGTAGCGCTGTGTTTGACGCGTTTGACAAACGAACTACGTGTTTGATGTGTTTGAAAAGTGTCTGGATTGAAGTCGTGTTTGATGAAAACGTGAAGTTTGTCAAGCAAGTTTGACAAACATGTTTGATCGTTTACAGGGCTCTTATGCTGAAATGACGCGCCCCACTAGCGTACTACGCACTCAAACAGATTTTAAAATGTGGTCGCATAAACAACACATAAATATTTCGTTGCAATTAGTCAATCAGTTGCCGGCAGGCTACAGGCTAATAGATATATATATATAAATATATAATAAGTAAATAATTATACAGCTTATGACATAGGCCCCGGATCAGCGGGCCTATTATGGATCTTTCATCGTATGATATGGGATGATTTTGAGATAAAGAAGTCATGAAATGCTTCATTTGGTATTAGTATTACCGATCTCCAATGATATCATCACTATAGCATAATTTCAATGATGTCATTATGATGTAATGAACGAATGATCAAAAATCTGACCGAAAATCTTATTTTTCGTTTTGCACTAAGATGTCAATAATGATATCATTTGAAAACCATGAGATCGGTAATAGGCCCGCTGGCCAGGAGACTCAGGAGCGAAGTCAGCATATTTCTGAACATCAGCTTCAGCAAATCAAAACAATATTCGGCGTAATCTTAGCATGTAATTATTCCTCTGCAAATAATAAAATTAGAAACTGCATTTGTTAACTATACGATCTTCACTACAGCGGAATAGTTTAAGTAAGTAGGTATTTATGGGCTAAATATTATAGTTGTAGTTTCAATCAATAGCGTTTGGTAATTATACATATTATAATATTTAGCCTACACACTTGCCATATTTGTATTGAAATCATCAAAATATCGAGGATAAAGGCAAACAGGCACATAAAAAAATAACAGTGGTCGAATCTAACAAGTAAATTGACAGACAGAGGTACTTTGATCTTTTTGTCCAGAAATTCAGGATCCCCTTAAAATCTATTTACTTTGTGTCTTAGGCATTAGGACATAAAACAACCTTCACACTCAAGCATCTAAAGGTATAAAGGAATCAAATTAGTTGAAATGCTATGAAAAAGATTCATCGTTGCAGATAGAGCAGCGGGACTGACTATCTAAATTCAAAGCTAAAACTAGAAACGAAATATGTTATGTTTATGAGCTGGTAGAAGTTTTGCATATGTGTATGATTTCAAAATAAACATGGTAGGTGGGTAATGTATTAATAGTTAGAATTAGGTCAAATTATAGTAGGAGTTAGTGCTTGGTTGAAAATACATTCGTTTTTACAAATCGTTATTGTCAAAACTACATAAACTTAATGATTAATGAAAATTATTAAACGAAATGTGAATTTATTTTTAATTTTTAATATTGATGTTGTAAACTTAAAATACACGGATCGATCGTTCTTATTACGGGCGTTATTAAAAAAAAGTCATTTAACTTTTAGACTTATTGTTCTAGATATTATTTTTAACATTATTGAGCTCATAATGTTACAAATTCTATCTAAATGAACTGAATGTTAATGTTTCATTAAATTAGAGTTTTTCTCTTTAAGAGAAAATCACATCACGGTGTTTTGTAATTTTTAAAAAGTTAAATAAGAATTCATCACCAACATTAAAATAAAATAATTCATAAATGTGTATGTGAAATGTACTTGTTTACATATGAATGCTAGATGGCACCGCTTTGATATTATAATTATTATTTGTGTAATAAAAATACCTTTAGGCTTTATTTCGTCGGGTATAAAAATGTTTTGTTTTTAATGTTCATATCCGGAAAACTATGTTCGAGTATGTGACTGTCTATAAGCTAATCAAACGATTATAGTAATCTATTTAAATGGTTCTAATGGTGTAAAGCTACTGTTTAGACTTGTTTTGGTAACTTTTATCGGCATTTATTGCATTGTGTTTAAGTGGGTCAATCCCACATGTAGTTATAATAACATATAATGTACTTAACGAGATGTAATTATTGCTTCGATGAAAATAAAGCAACTTTATTAAAATAATATCTGTATTGTTTGTGATGTCAATTATTTTTTTTTTTCAAAGTAATTTACCTGGGGCCCAACTCTGCTAAAAGTTACAGCCGAATCGAAACTTAGCCGTTGCTATCGACCAATCGGAGCGCGTATATTGCCATTCAGTCGTCCGATGACGTGATAATGTGGTGTTCTGATTGGTCGATCGCAACACAGGTACATAAGTACAGTTTATAATGTCACTTGTAACTTTAAAAAACTTTCCTTTTCACCAAGGGCGTAGCTACCGCCGTATCACCCATATCAACTTAAACACGATATGATAAAACGATATATCGATATAAGCTGTTAAAAAAGTTGGATTATTTAGTTATCTTGATGTTTTGAGTGTGTTTTGGATATCTGTATTGTTATTTTGGGCATTATTTAAATTTTAATGTCATAAAATTTCAATTTGACGATTATATCCAATATATTTTGACAGTTCATATCGAGTTATCGTTTTATAATATAATTATCGTGTTTTAGTGTTCATGGCGCGGGGGCTGGGCCTAGATAAGAATTTAGGTTTTAGATATATACTAAGGCGCGTTCAGCGCCTCTGGGTGTAGTTGTCCGGTTGTTTTTTAACTCGCTCAAAGGCGTTGAACGGATTGCAGCAACCAAATCTTTCATCTCCCTCTTTCACATGATTTTTAATTTCTCTCTCTTTCTAGTAGATGACATTATAGAATATGGCTGCCAATATCATCCAATCACGTAAGAGTATTTCAGTCATAAACGTCAGAGCGTTTTACAACCATCAAATTCGATGGTTGTTCGGTTGTAACTCGCGCCGACACTCAAAGGTTCACCCGGTTGTCACGCTCGAAGGCATTGAACGGGGTTAGAGCGAAAAGTTGTACTTCGCGCGAAGGCTCTGAACGCGCCTCTGAACACTTAAGCCTAAAGTCGTGTTAGATGCTACACTAAAAATCTTAATGCTCAGGAAAAGTCGGACGACCTTTGCTCGTGCTTAAATGATATTTTCAACACACTTGCTCGTAAAATGGATTTAATTTCACCGGTTTTAAATACATAAAGCAGCTCATAAAACACGCGTGTATTATAAGCCGAGGCACGCATCACAGAGTCCGGCAATGCTGCATTTGCCGGCCATGCCAGTAATGTAAAATTTAAATATTTTTTAAAAGCTAGAGGTAATATAAAAGACATCAACGAACTACATGATTTTTAACAGACTTCAAAAAAGGAGGGTAACATTTTCTTGTTCTGTAGCAGTCCATAGAACGTATCTCAAACACCACCTTTGGCCCTATAAAAGACCAAAGAAGGTTGAGTAACGTCGATTTGGCGCAGTTATATCTCCATTTAGTGACATATTGGAACCGTAGCAGTTTTAGTTGTGACATTTTAGGTCTATAAAGTTCATCTGATGGTGACTCGTTAGACAATTTACTGACATACGGGGCACAGTAACGCTATTATAGTTTCTCTTTATACTGTAGTAGCGTTCATGATTCCATATTAGCGCTATTTAATTCTATAGTAGAGTCCGAGATTCCTACACTACACAATTCTTAATCATTTTCTCGGCAAAGATTGTAATTTTGCTGTGTGAATTACACTCAAAGAAAATAAAAACAAACCTACTTTGTTAAGGAATTGTATCATGATAAGTTTTTTATCTTATTTAGACATTGAATAATTCGGTCAATACTGCAAAAATCACGTGCGATCAAAGTTTTACCGATAGAATAGTATTAGGTTTACTGAGTATTTTTAATGCGCTCTCGATTTATTGAGTTTTGAATAAAATATATTCATAATATAAAATTAAATTCAACGAAGTTTCTACTTTACAGCCAAGAAGTAAATTCGTGGCTCTTATTGGCTAACTATAGCACTCGTGACATAGTTTTTGCCGCCATCATTGTAAAATTAGGGTTCCATAAGACTTTAGCCGGGTTACACAAACCTTTATGTACCTTATTTATCCTTTAAAGGATATAAAAAGTCAGCTACATGCGCTGTGTGTTTTAAAAGAACAACCAAAACCATTATAGAAAGCTTCAGCCATATAAAAGAGTCGTAGTGACGACTGCCGCAATGAGATTATAATAGGGATTCACAAACAATTAAAACACTTTTTAGTGCTATAAAAATGTCTTGAAAATCCATTATAAAACAAAAACCGCTCTATTTCAGCGTTGTTATAACTATTAAGGTATCAATAATATAGCAGTGATATGTAGAACCACAATATCATAAAATCCTTGTATTGTTGAGTGTCCATCACTGCTAAAACGCAATATTTATAGCGGTTATCAGGGAAACCTTAAAGCGCAAATTAGATACATAATAGTGTTTTCAAACACTGTTATACAGTAATATTGCTCTGTACTTTCTATATTGGAGATTTTTATAGTACCTGACTATAATGGCTTTATGAAATGGTTATGTAAACCTTTACATCAAGAGCTAATAGAATAATTTGGCTATTTGAGTTTATAGAGCAAAACGTGTCACCAAACGCTTTTATACAACGAGTACTCACCGCTAAGACCTTTATACGACGTTTACTCAACCCTTTTATGATGTAATCCTAAGTTATAGGTCTAAAATGTTACTTGGGGAGGTTCTCAATTCGATGCGTATGTTTTTTTTGTGTATGTTACGCGATTACGCCGCCAGTTGTGGACCGATTTTCAAAATTCTTTTTGTATTCGATAGAATATACTCCAAGGGTGGTCCCATGGTCACCAAAGTCAGGATCTGATGATGGGATCCCATGAAAATCGAGGAAACTTCTTAAATTTAAGGTGTTTCCAACGTGTTTTGTGTGTATGTTACGCGATTACTCCGCCAATTGTGGACCGATTTTCAAAATTCTTTTTGTATTCGATAGAGTATACTCCTATATAGGATCGTCACAAGGTCACCGAAGTCAGGATCTGATGATGGGATCCTATGAAAATAGGGGTTTCTTTCACTATAAAGATTTCATTCACTAAAAAGTTAAAAATAAAAAATATTTTCCAAAAAATATAAACAGACTTCAAAAACACTGAAAAGATAAAAATTATATAAGAATAGGTACATACAACATCACACTTCTATATTGAAGTCGGTGCCAAATTTTAAGTCTTTCTAGGAGATCATCGTTTGGCACCGACTTCAATATAAAAGTGTGATGTTGTCTGTACCTATTCTTATATTATTTTTAGCTTTTCAGTGTTTTTGAAGTCGGTTTTTATTTTTTGTAAAATATTTTTCCAACCATTATTTAGTTCTGTCAACAAATTAACAATTATTTGTGTTATTTATTCCAAAAATTCAGTATGATAAAGTATTTCTCCTCACAAATGTGTTGAAAAAATACCGCGTATATTGGTTATACATACAATACGCGCGTATATTGGTTATGCATCACACTCGGGTCCATTACGCCTCGTGTGTTATATTATAACCAACATACCGCACTTATTATGTGCTATTATAATTCTAAAAAAAATATTTGTATAATTAAGTATGTAGGGGAAACCGGGGCAAAACGAAGCTCGGGGCAGGACGGGAAATGTGCTTGTGTGCGTGACTGGTAAACATAACAGAGCCTGAGGCGCAAGCCAGACAGAGGCGGCGCGGCGCGCATCAGTCGCACCACTCGCACCCGGTGGCGCACTCGCAGCGCGCTGCAGGCGCGCCCGTGGGCGCGAACAGCGCTTGTATGCTACGGTGCGCCAGCGAGTGAGTACGTTGGTGCCATTAAAGAGTTTGATTTTGATCGAACAACATGTCTTCCTCTGACGACGAAGACATGTTAGCCCTGGTGCAACTCTCGAATTTGCAAAGGAGAAGAAGAAGGAGAACAAACTTCCGGTCCCGCGCAAAACTCACTATAGACTGAGGTACGCGGCTGCGCGCCAGCAGTGCGTCGGCCGGCGCGCCCGTCGTTGCAACCGTAGCCCGCCATCTGGAAGCTTGCCGAATGATCTTTCATACTAATTGTATGAAAACGGACGGGCACAAAACAGATAGAAGCGGTGCGCCGATGGCGCGCCACAGGTGCGCCTCGCCCGCGCCTTTTCTATCTGGCCCACGCCTAACACAACGTCATTTGGGGGATGTTTAGTCGCGTCGTTGCATTTTAGAACTGTTGTTACTTTTGAATAATGTGTCTGCTGGGGCAAAATGGTCTGGGCATAATGGGGTACCACCCCGTTTTGCCCAATATGTGTAGGCAGATAAATAGTTCATACCTATTTAATAATCAATTTATTATTTGTTTGCCGTAAAATGGTACAAAATTATAAACATAAAACAGATACAGGCTAGAACTGTGGTTTTTGAGACAGTGTGATTTCTTCGAGCCTTAGCTACCTAAAACGTAGGTACCTAAAACGATTTTGGAACGACGAATGAGAAGGGCTCGAAGTGTGAAGATGAAACTGATTCAAATAATGACTATGGGTAAAGAAAACAGTTTTATATCATATCGTAAGGATATGATATAAAACTGTAACATATCGTAAGTTTTATATCATAGGCCGCTACAAAACAGTTTTATATCATATCGTAAGGAACCCAAGATAGACCATGCATTCCAACACAAAAAGATATTTCTGCTGATTCTGTATCTGCAGAACCATTAAGTGCTGAGTTCTTGCCTCAGTCTTCAACTTCTGCACAGATTATTAAAGACAGACAAACAAAGTTTTCTGTTTAAGACAGATAAACAAACGACCGTCAAGAGGCAAATACTGCCAGCAAAATTATCGTTTTCCGTGACTCTAGAAAATATCATAGCTATACCCAAGGAAGTAAGATCCCACGAAAGGAAAACAAGAAATCGCTGTAAAATTGCAATACTTACAGCTTCTCCGTACAAGAGTGATCTCATTAGGGATATAAATAAAAAACAAAAAATAAATAAGATGACTGACAAAACAATTAAAATACCTGAAAAAATAAGCTGGGGAAAAAAGACAAAAGACGCAACAAAGAAAGTGACACTGATACTAGTTCATCTGACAACGATGAAAATGATTGTTCTTGCATGCATTGTGGGTACTTATACTTACAGTCCACTGAAGGATGGGTTATTTGTAGCGTGTGCACTGTGCAATGGCTGGGCCCATAATTCATGCGCAGATGTAGACGATGACAATGAAGAGGCACATATATGTGAACATTGCCAACCAGATTAAAATGTGTGCTCATCATGCCCCATAGCTGTTCCCATTTTGCCCCAATCATGGGGTAAGACGGGATATTTGACATGTGCCATTTAGTTGCCATTTGCAAAAAAATATGTGAATAAGCGCCATAAAAGATTATTATTATGTTAATTAAAACTGTAAGTGATGTTTTTGTTGTAAGAGATTTTTAATAAACGGTTTGATTTTCATATTATGACTTTTCTTCTCTTAAGTATCCCATCTTGCCCCGGTTTCCCCTAGGTATTTGAATCGTAAATCGGAACGATTCGAGTACGAACTCTTTACACAAATATTTTATTTGTAAAATTTAAACAAATATTAAAAATGGAACATGTTTCCTGAGTGGGTGTTTCCCAATGAATACAACCTGGATGTCTTCAAATCGAGAGTGAATTGGTTTTTACTAGACAAGCAGGTTCCACCGTAGACTGCATCATCGCTTAACATCAGGCGAGATTGCGGTCAAGCGTAAGTCTATTCTATATAAAAAAATAACTATTATAAAATATTTAGAATCATAATTTTTTGGTATTTAATTATAATTGCGAGGTCCGAGATTCGATTCCCCGTTGGAGTGACTTTGGCCTCATTCACCATCTTCATCTTTATCGTCACTTACATCAAGTGATATGAACATCAAGAGCTTCCCTGTTGTATTTCAGAAAAACCGGCCATGTGCGAGTTGAACTCGCGTGAAGAGGGTTCCGTACGATGTTACCTATATTGAGTGATTTACCATGTTATTTTAACATCATGGACTTCTTATAGGTTTTCCTATAATCTATAAGTAGAAAACTAATTGCTGTATTTTTTTTTCAAAATTTTAGGTTCAGTAGTTTCGGAGATAGGGGGGGTGGTTAATTTTCGTCTATTTTCTTGAATAACTTGGAAGCTATTTATTTTAAAATTACAAAAAAATACATTTAAGATCTTCACAACAAGACCTTTCATTTGTACACCTACCCCCCAAAAATTAACTCTCATATACAGATTTCATCTATTCATGTCACACCTCTGCGTTTGGGTCACAGAAATTGATATGTGTACCAAATTTCAACTTAATCGGTCTAGTAGATTCGGAGATAATTGACTGTGACCGACAGACAGAAGGACACACGAGTGATCCTATAAGGGTTCCTTTTTTTATTCGGACGTACGGAACCCTAAAAAAGATTATAAGTAAAACGAACGACCATAACTATCCTATTGTTCCAGCCCATTTCTACATCGTTATACAGGGTTAATTTTAATGCACCTGCCCCTGTAGCACGTCCACCAAAACACGATATGATAAAGCGATTTATCGCGGTGAACTGTCAAAATACGACGAAACCCTATTGTATTTTGACAGTTCACCGCGATAAACCGCTTTATCATATCGTGTTTTGGTTGACGCGCTAGGGGGGCTGCAACCTCGCAGGATTAGATAGCTAACAGCATTAACTACAACGTTTGTTTTACGAGTTTTAAGATAACTCAATAAATTGAACCAAAATCCATTTTTAACCGACTTCTAAAAAAGGAGGAGGTTTCTCAATTCGACCGTATACCTATATTGCATGCCTTTTTTTGTTTTTTTTTTATGTTTGTTCGCGGATAACTTCGTCGTGTATGAACCTATTTTGATGATTCTTTGTATTTGATAGAGGATACTCCAAGGATGGTCCAATGGTCAGCGTTAGTGTTGCCATCCGTCCGAATAAAGCCGGACAGTGTTTAGACAGGCAGGCTTTTTGACCTCTTGTCCGGCCAAATTTGACTGCGTCCGGCCCCTCCGGCTTTTGTTAGGTTTTTTATACTATCGTTTAATCAATTCAGTCAATCACTTCAGTCAGTAGCGAACGAGCGAGTGAGACGAGATTGACTGACTCGTTCGCAGTTGTGTTTCATATTTTTTTTTATCAATAATCTCCTTTTTTAGCGTCTGGCGTATTCAAAAGACCGGCTTTTAAATATGTGATATACGATATTTTGGATAATTTTTTATAACTTTTTATAATTTTCGGCTTTGGGACCTAAAAGTCCGGCTTTTTTGAAGGGTAAGTCCCGCTTTTTGATTTTTAGAGATGGTAACGCTAGGTGCGTCACCACTATAGTTGTAAATAAACCCTTTTATAACCAAAATCCGCGGTTTTAAGCCCGTTTTAAATTTGTTTAAAACGGTTTTAAACCACGACCACGTGGTCAGTACATTAATAAAATAATACTTTAAAAATCAAGATAAAGAGGTTAATTGAAATCATTTACCATTTTTATTAAATACAATTAAATCACATCACACTTTACTACATTTTTAGGATTAGACACGTTGAAAACTAACTTGATATTGTATTTATGTAATTTTTGTTTTTTTGGTCTCAGCCATTGCACATTTAGAATATATGTATTTTGTCGTAATAAATAGCTTTGGAAATTATTTTATTCCTTAAATTTGAGTTGATTATTAGTTTAGTTGATTAAAACAATTTAAATTGATACCAAAAACTACCAATACAGATCTAAAAAAGTATAAATAATGTTATTAATGTTGTTAGTTCATTTTATGTAAAGTATACCTACATGTAATAAATGGTGATTATGAAATAAATTTTAATAGTTAAAGCTTTGTGTTGTAATTTCTTGATGATATTATAAGATTCAAGTGGAGCTTGTGAAGTTAGTGTTTTAATAACAAAAAAAATCAACTTTTGGTTTTTCATTCTTTTGACCTTTTTTTGTTGAGGGGAAATGCGCAACCGCACCGTACCCGCCGTTGGCTAGACGGCAGGCGTGTGTGGGGTTGGCCCATTCATTTTTTGACCTAGATATATCTTAAATAAAGAAATAGGTGTTGTCTGTGGGAAGTCTCAGTGAATTCTAATAGAATAACCTTTTAAACCAATATTAAGCCGCCAAACGTGGTTTAAAACGTTTTAAACAAAAAAAACGGTTTAAAACCAAATAGTTATAAACGTTTAAAATTATTTTTGCATCTCTAGTCACCACAGATAGGACAACGATTATAACGAATCTGACTAATAGCGAACCTGATGAATAAATAGCGAGGCCGCCTTCTGAAGTACGGAGGCTCGAGATGTTTGACATTTTATGGACAACTATTATTAATATAGAATTGGGATAATGACTGAATTCTAATTTTCACATCTCGACATAAAATATTAAAATAGTGTAGAAAAAGATGAAATCATGTAAAATTCGAATTAAAATCGGCTTAGAAATACATAAGATACAAGCATTTTAAGCTGTTAATTTTGAAGCGATTAGACAGAGAGATCCGACATCAACCGTGACGTCATCGTTGAGTACGGCCATATAAATTCCATGGAAAATGCCGTTTTGCTAGAAAGAGATGGAGAAAATCTTTAATAACTTATATCTTGGTTGTTTTTATAGTTATTCGAAAACCGATCTTTTCTTTCTGTTTATTATATGAATGAGCTTCTATTAAAGCAAAAAAAATGTTTAGTCATCTAGCCAATTAAATGAACAATAGTATATATTACAGCTTCCTTTCTCTCAGAAAGATTGGTTAGGGGTGCATAAACACCCCGCAGACGGTTGGGTGGGAGGAGGGAGGCGCACCTTCTTGGGCACCCACCACCAACTACCCTAAGCAACCAAGGAGGAATCTGCCCCCCTTAGACAAATGCCACACGCTAACTTTTCCGCAGAAAAATGTATGGAAATGATATAAGCCTGCGACAGCCTTACGTTATTCTTCCGCAGTTAATATCATCTCCATACATTTTTTTCTGCGGAACGACTGTGGAAAAGTCCGACGGCATACCCGAGTCCAACGGCATATCCAAGGAGCGGCTTTGTCAGCTTTCAGTCCCTTGTAGAATCGTAAAGAGATTCCCTCACCCTATAAAAAGGATGCATAAACACCCAAATATTCATTTTTCATTTCATTTAATTTCAAACTTCGATAAAATAATGTTAAATGTTACATAAAAGATAACGAGATTATTACTAGTGTCGTCCCCTTTTACACGGGACTATTTCAACTAAAAAACTAATATTTTGTTGTTAGAAGAAATACCTAAATAAAACCTTATGTTTTGTGGAAGCAAAAACTAATAATACGAGTGGAAGTAATCGAAATTTTTGGCTATAAGGACATAATGGACGGACCCTTAGAGCTTTCAAAAAACCGATAATTAAGATATTAGTTAAAAAACTAAAGAAAAGTGAACAAATCACTAATGACTAGGCTGCATGGGCTTGTTTGTTTCTTGCCTTCCCAACACGGCGAATAATAAAAAATTTATTGAGGACCTGGAGACCTATTTTTGAATTACGTATGCGATTTAGAAATCACCGCTGACTAAATAGTCAGCGATGACTTTGAAGTCACGAATTCCTAAACATCCTATTTTTGAAAGTCGAACGCAGAGCTGCCAACATAGATAAAGGTAAGGGTTCGGTTCCACGCAGAATGTAGCGGTTTTCGGTATATACCGGTTATTATACGGCTAAAAATTCATTGCAACTAGGCCAAAATATAAGAAAATACTGGTCTAAGTTTGTTTGTGACACTTTAAAATATTTTAAACTTATACACGGTTATTTTTTTATCACCCTGGAAAATGTTAGGGACGCTTCAGGACACATCCAATATTATATAAAAAATAAAAAAAAAATGAAATAAAAAATAAAAAAATTTATAAAAACTAAAAAAAATCTAAAAATGCTGCTCTCAACTAGTGCAGCATTTTTTGTATAAAAAAAATTAAGTGAGTTATTTTTTTTATTTATATTTAAATCATTCTAATACCATGTCGTGAAGCGTCCCTTAAATTTTCCAGGGTGATAAAAAATAACCGTGTATATTTACTTATTTTAAAATTTGAAAAATTTTAAATCCAACTCAAAATCAACACACATCAACTTCAAACTTGTCAATATGTTCTCTAAACAAAACACAGATAACGTTTCCACAGTTATGTATGACTTGTTTACGAGTGGGTGAGAGCACTCGTAATGAAATCACATCCGTGACTAGGTAGTCACATAAGTGATATTCAAAAATAAGAATTATTGAAAATCGGTGATTATTAGTCACATCGGTGATTTCGAAGTCGCATACGTAATTCAAAAATAGCTCTCCTGCTCAATAAATCAATCAATCACCCGATAAAATACCTCAAGATATAAAAATAATTTTGCAAAACATTAACACCTACACTTCACTTCACTTTTTTAGGATATGGCAATCGGTCGTGAACACAACCATTTCTGCCAACCTCAAGTTTAGGATAAAATACTGTTATTAGAGTTTACTTTATGTAATATAGCCAAAAGTATTAATTAATTCGTTTTGGGTTACCTGCAAAAAGGACAAAACAGAACGTCACAATAACATACAGCACAGATATATCAATTACATATAGCACAGTACAGGTACGGCCTTATTAATAAGAAATGTACTCCTTGGATCATCCTCGGATTAGTTATTCCGTGTTTTGTCTTATTTTGACATATTACAGTCGACACGTGCGGAAACAAGACAAAACACGGAGTAACTAATCCGAGGATGATCCAAGGAGTAAATTTTTTATTAATAACACCGTTAGAGTTTAACATTAAAAGTAGAGACATATTTACAAAGGATTTTTAAAATGGGGTAATTTAACATGGTTGAAAGTGACTTTACATTTATGGGGCGAGGAATAAAGGGAGGTAACATATCATACAGAGATATAGGATTTAGCGAACAATTAAATAAAATATGGTCAGTAGTGCCTTCCTCGGTTCCACAATCACATAAAGGAGAGTCCCGAATATGAATTTTATAAAGATGAATGGGGGTACAAGAATGGCCAAGTCTTAGTCTACTTATAATCGAAGTGGTACGTTTGTCGACACACGGGTAATGGGAAAACCATGGTTTAGATGGAATATCGACCATTTACAATTACGTCAGAGCAACAATTAACCGAATTTAAAGAAAAATACAGAATATATTGAATTGTGATGATGGCTGTATGGCTATGCCTTTGCCTGTCTCAGTGAGACAAAGATACAAAAAAAAACACAAAAAAATCTACTGTCACTGTCACTAATCAGCTGGTTGGCTAAATTTTACAAACCTTTTTTGCAACAAATTAAAAGTTTGCATTCAAATTCTTTTAGAAGGTAATTGATTTCTGAAACCTGCAAAAGTTTTTTAGTAACATAAGACTGTGTGAACTAAAATATATCCAAAAAAGTTTTATTAAAATATGAATTATTAAGTATACCTAATATTTATATTGCCGCAAAGTATATTAGCTTACCCAATATTTCACAATATTTATAGTCATCTGTATATATTTTGTCATTTTGCTTAGGTTTTTGATATAAGTTTACGTTTTATATTTTCATACGCCAGTCGTCAAGTGTGGTACAATGTTAGAACTGCCCCGAATAACGAGAGCCCTTAGAGCGCATACTCAACTTGATAAAAGTCGATGCTTGAAACCAGATAGTTCCCAGGATTCTTCAATAGTTAAACAGAAAAAATTACAAAGGTAAATATTTCTCTAGAAGTTTTGTTGTCCACTTTAACTAGCAATATTTTATGTTTGTCTTTCAAATAGTTAAACAGAAAAAATTACAAAGGTAAATATTTCTCTAGAAGTTTTGTTGTCCACTTTAACTAGCAATATTTTATGTTTGTCTTTCAAATAGAGAGGTTATACTCTGTTTTACAAATACTCTCCCAATTTCTGTATTGTTGGTAGAGGGAAACATTTTCATATGAGTTTGATGTCAATTAGTGCCTGTATTTATAAGTCAATATTGTGTGAACATGATGTCATGAAATTTTCCTAAACTGAAAAATACTGTAATAACATTTTACTCACCCTGGGGATTGACCCGAGTCTTGATATTAGCAAATAAGGAGCAAAGAACTTGTGGCTAACTGAACCAATAGGGCAGCAGACCAATTATGGATCTTTCATCGTATGACATGGTATAAATTTGAGAAAAAGAAGTCATGAAATGCTGCATTTCGTATTACCGATCTCCAATGATATCATCACTATGGCATAATTTCAATGATGTCATCATTAAATAATGAACAAATGATCAAAAATCTGACCGGATATCATATTTTTCGTTTTGCACTATGATATCATATGATATCATTTGCAAAACTATGAAATCGGTAATAGGCCCTGTGGTTTATATTAAGTATATGAGAATATACATAACAATTTCTCAAGCCCATTTACAGTGGCTCAAGATGAAAGTCTTCAGTTTGTGCATGTTCCCAAAGATGACGAGGCCTAAAGTCCCTCAAAGGGCAATAGAGAGGGTTTTGCTCAAGGTTTCTCCACATTATTAAATCAGGAATATTGACATGCATAGAAGAACTAATGTCTAATGTCACCCACATTGCCCAAAGAATTGAGAACCTTAAATAGCAGTGTGCAGGACACATTGGGGCAGAAAGGTCCTTAGGTGGCAGCTGCCTTCTGAGAGACACAACATTGGTAGACCAGCTACAAGATGGACCGATGATCTGGTAAAGGTAGTGGAAAGCAATGGATGAGAAGCACACAATTAATCTGTTTGGGAGATCTTTGGGAGAGGCCTATGTCCAACAGTGGGCACCTCTTGGCTGAGACGATGATTTTTATTACTAAATAACTCAATTGTTTGTTTACAATGCCTTATTGTTTTAGATTCAAATCATACTCTGATATAAGCAACTACATAAAGCAAAATGAGCCTGATACTGGTCAAAAGCTTAAAACACTTAAGCTCCTCAAAGATGCATGTAAGGAGCTTACTGGTGACCAGCCAGACGAGATTGTGGATGATACTGCTGTTATGGTACTTAGGATGTTCCTTGATCAGGATATTGTGATGCTCAAACACTTGAACCAACTAAGGCAAACATTTGGAAGTGTTACATCTGTTGTTGCAAATAAAATTTGCCAGGTTTGTACATTGAGTGTAGTAGTTTATAAAAGGTATCCTATTATGTACTTGCGGTGATGGTTTAGAATACATGTGTAGTTTATGTCATAAAAGCTGACTTATGGTCAATTTCAGCAACCTGGTCTTAGCTTAGGACAATATTAAATGGCAAGTTGTCACATTTCTTTCATTAAATTCAAGAAGTGACAGCATACTACTTATGATTGACCTGAGCCATGACTAGGTTGGTGAAATTGACTGTAACGGAGTTTACTGCAATTATACTACTTATGTGAAGAGACAGAAAACTGGAAACAAAATCTTACACCAACCCGTCTAGCCAGCATGATGTAATAGGCCAATACCTCCTCCTCTGATGAGCATGTCCAGCGGTGGGGTGGTAGTACTTGGGAGTGATACTTTTCTAATAATGTGTTTGTTACTGTTGAAAATGATAGATTTTCCATCATTTACATGAATCATTATGCATGCTGATTGTTTTGTTTATTGTTGAACAGTATGAGTTGAGTTGACTGTTTGATCAATCCTTTTTACTTTTTATGTATATGCCTTGTCTGTTATTTATGTTAAGCTCGATAGCCAAATCACTGGCTTGGAAAGTCTGACAGCTTTTTTGGCATATAGCATCATTTAACCTTAGTTTTTCTTACTTTGTTCAAAAATAGTGCTGCTTTTTATAAGTCAAAATCCAAAACGAAAACAACAACAAATTTTGTGTATGATGCATAATTTTTTAAATTTATCTGTTTACAGATAGTCTCACAATTATCCACTGAAATATGTGAAGAAACAAAAGAATATATTAGGAAAGATTCAAGCGATGATAATAAAGAGAACATAAAATTATGGGGCGAATCTATCCAATGTAATTACATTCCATATAAACGAGTGAAAAAGCCTCTGGCCAAGCTTACAACCAGACCTGCAACAGAAAGTACTTTTGTCACTGATTTTTCAATGAAATATAATACTAATAACAGTGCCAATACACTGGACAATGTAACTAAAACAGAGGTTTCAAAGGTAATTTTATTTATTTATTATGCCTATCTACTTTACAAATCAAAAATTTTTGTGCATAGTAATTAATTTACTAAAATTGTCATTATATTGCAAGTTTGACGCTTTATTTATATTGCACATTTAAAGATATAAAAGAGTCTCATTTAGTCCCATGAGGTACCATCACAGAATTTGAATGTTTAACAGGTTAAATACTTTTTGATTTTGCATTTTAATTTAAAAAAGATTGGTTTTGTATAATACAAATGATGTTGATACAAAGATGTTGGAATCCCTTAATCAAATTTAGATTGTTAGTTCCTACTACAGTTTCTATATTCTCAACATTTTCAAAAACTATACTTTCTAAAGAAAGCAAAAATATACCTTCATTCTATATATATTTTTTAATTGCAGTATAATAAAACTTGGCTTGAAACCAAAGTCAAGGAACAGTATGCTAACAGCAGCATTTCCAGTGCTGATATTCTTCAATCTGTCATCACTTTCCTGAACTCGCCTAGAAGCAATGATGAAATGCAAAATGACCTTTTTGAGCTGCTGGGGTTTGATAAGTTCGAGTTTATACAAGAGGTTCTGGAACATAGGCAAGACATTTTGGACAGCTTGAAGGCACCTGCACAACCAAATATATCTGAAAGTAAGTCAAAGAAATTATGCTCTAAACATGTTTCGGTTTATAGATAAAACATTAAATCAATCACTATTAAACAGTAATGTCATGATAATGATAGCGAGTGCTTGCTTTGAGTTAGGCGGTACGGCCGCTAATAGGCACATCTGACGATAAACAGACATTTATCATCAAACCTATGGCACATATGCTGCTGATATTTGTCTGAAAACAAAACTATCTACAAAAGTATGATTGATTCCAGACATTCAGTCCAAGGCCTTTAAAGCTCATTTAAGTCAAAAAGGTAGAAGACTAGTTTTTTTAAATGTCTGACATATAGATTATTAAATGTATTGGACATGTTACTTATTCTTTTTATACGCAATAGAAGACTTGCTGATAATATATTCGATTTGCTTTGAGACAACGCATGATGTTGGGCCCACAAGTCCCCACTCCTCAATATTAATTCACTTTATCTCAGTAGTATTTTATTATTTCGATAAAGTAAAAAATATGTCAATAATGTTTTTATCTTATATTTAACTGTAGGACTAAATAGATTTTTTATTTTCATACTGCCTACGTCTGCATGCCTATTTTAGTTAACTTAAAAATTTTGGAAGTTTTTACCATACAATGTACCTACTTTAAAATATTGCAATCTATAATAATTTAAAAAAATACTAGATAAGTAAGTTTTATAATTTGCCAGTGTATATGTTGCCCAATTTGTTTTGCTGTCTGATTAACTATTTGCATAGATCTAATACTCAAATCGGTGCATCAACAGGTTATACATATAGCTACACTAGTTAGTTATGGCATGCAACATATCCGTTAGTGTGACTGTTTACGCTCGAGGAAGAGCGAGTGGCAACACTGCATTATAGTCTGTGCAGTGAGAGCCTGTGGCGGCCGGCCGCATGTAACATGTCAGTCGAGTCGAATACGGAATGACAATGAAATAGGTTAGGACCGGGCAGCAATAAAATATAATATAAAATATATAACAAATAGTATTGCGCGGCGCACCAAGTGATTGTTGGTGCGAGGGTCCGCCAAAGCTTTAGTGTCGGTGAAAGTGTAAATGCACCAAAGTTTTTATCGGTGAAGTTCGGGTATTGGTGGCCTAATAGGCAAGTGTACCATCCGGTTCAGTCAGACAGCAGCCCTTCAGGAGCCGCGACTTCCTTCGAGCTAGCTCAGGAAGTCCACCGGCTACATACGGAGACTGAACGGATCCAAGGTAAGTAATACCAATTTTCTAGGAGCTGGTAGTAGGTTATAAAATTCAGCATCATTATTCGGTGAAACGCCGACGTGGTGGAGTCTACTTTGGGCACCACCATCTTTTGGTAGCAGAGCGTGGTTGTTGTTAGATTTAATTGGTTGATTAGTATTTTAATTAGTATTGTACAATTAATATTGTAATCTTGTTGGTTGTCCAAACGGGCAATACATATTAATTGGTTTTGATTGCTGATTTTAAACCGACTACAATCTCATTTGTGGACCGATCTCCCTGACTAGTTGTCATTGTCATTGTATATGAAAAATTGGGGTTAAATGCCTTTTGTTGTTCTAGTTAAGTTCTAGCATTTACCTATATTTGATTTTGGTTTGTTTTTTCATATCTTTGTTTTGCCCTTGAATATTAGGGCTGCCACGAGTATCGCGGGTCTCCTCATTGAGGAAGGAGATTTTGAACCCGCTGCTAAGCGCTATTAACGCGCTCAAACGACTTGACCTACCGGTGGACCAGTGGTCCTTCATATTGCTCCACCTCATCCTCAATAAGCTTCCCATGGAGATGAAGGGGCGCTTTGAACAAAGGTATGGGGGCAATAGTGCCTCGTACCTACCCCCCTTTTCGGATCTCCTCAGATTTTTGGAGGATGAGTGTCGGATGACCGACCACTTGGATCTGGCTCCTATGCCGGGACCGAGTACAGGCTGCTATGAGGCGACCCGGGCAGCGCCATGGAGAGAGCGCCGCCCGTACAAGCAGTATACTGCAGTGCGGCAGAACTCTCCACACGGGGAGAGGCCGATGCCTTGCAAGTGTTGCAAGCGGGATGGCCATCGTTTGCCGGCCTGTCCCAAATTTGTTGGCCTACGCACCGAGGGGCGTAGGAATATGGCCAAGCAGCGGAATTGGTGCTACCGCTGTCTGGGGGCTCATATGGCATCGGCTTGCCCCCACCCACGAGATTGCCAGGCCAGATTGGAGGGACCCATCACCCCCTTTTGTGCTTCAACAATAGAGACACTCGAGAGGTGGTGAGAGAGAGGGACTCGCACACGGGCGGGGGCCCTCGTAGGTCACCCACATCTCCGAGGAGATCGGAGGGGCGTGCCACCCCTCCGCGGAGATTGAACAGGCGCCCACCCTCCAGTGAGAGGATTGGGCGCCCCACCCCCCCTACGGGCGGGAGGGATCGACGCGCCGCTTATGAGGCGCCACCGCGGGATTGGGCCGCGGTTATTAGGGAGCTTAGTCGGGAGCCGATACGCTTCTCTCCCCCTCTGATGGAGAGACCCCGGTTGTCACGGGCTCCCCCAACTTTCGCCCATCATGGGCACCGCCCGGCCCCCCGATGCAGCTTTGGTCGGGGTGTATACGTGCCGGATTGGGACCCGCTCGAGCGCCTTGAGCGCCCTATTCCTCCGCCGCGCACGCATTTTTCCTTGAACCCCCCTTCCCCCCCGTTGCGGGGAATGCGGGAGGATTTTCATTAAACCAACTGTCGGCTGCAACCCCCCCACAGGAGCAGGTGCTGTTACCAACAGCCTCCGTACAGATGTGGGGCCCGAGGGCCACCTTTGTTTTAGTTCACGCCCTTTTGGATACGGGAGCTCAGGGTTGCATTGCCTCCAGCTGGCTGGTCCGGCAGTTGAGTTTGAACACATCTCCATACCTTGAATCGGTACGAGGAATCGGAGACCTGCGGATCCCGGATCCGATCGGTCAGGTTTTGTTCTCCTTCTCCCCCCACTTCTCTTCAGCGCCCAAAATTGGCGCTACCGCGATTGTTTATGAGAAGGTTGTTGGTCAGCTTCCGCAACAGCACGTATCGCGCGCTGTCGTTGATGCGACATCAGGATTGACCTTGGCTGACCCTTCCTTCCACCGAACCGGTCCGATTCACTTATTGCTCGGTGCCGATGTTCTAGGCCGCGTGTATTGTGGGAAGAGGAGAGAGTTACAGAAGGGTGGGCTGGTAGCCTTATCTACATCGCTTGGGTTTGTAGTGATGGGACCAGTTAGGCATAACCCACCATCTCCATCGGTGGACAGTTACATAACTGTTAGCTCCACCTTATCGGATGTCCTTCAACGGTTTTGGGAGGTGGAAGAGCCACCTACCGTGAAGCGAGTGAACCCCTTAGACGAGGAGTGTGAGTTGTTCTACCAGAACAATACAGGTCGCCTTCGCTCGGGACGGCTGATCACTCGTTTGCCCTTTTTGTCAGTTCGCCCCTCACTTGGCAGCTCCCGGCCGTTGGCCGAGAAGCGGCTGCTGTCCATGGAGCGACGTATGAGTAGGAACTCCGACTTCAAACAGAAGTATGTCGACTTCATGCGAGAATATGAGCAACTGCGGTCTCGAGACTGGACTGGCGAAACGAGGAACATAATTTTCTTCCTCACCACGCGGTTTTGAAACCTTCCACCGGGAAGATACGCGTTGTTTTTGATGGGTCAGCTCCTACGTCTACCGGAGTTTCGCTGAATCAATGTCTGCATGCTGGACCGAAGTTGCATCACGAGGTGGGTGATGTATTGACCAACTTCCGTCGCCATGCCGTCGTCTTTGTGACCGATATCCGGATGATGTTTCGGCAGACTGTGATTCACCCGGACGATAGACGATATCAGCTAATATTATGGAGGGAGGATCCCAGAGATCCCATGCTAGTCTACGAGCTGAACACCAATACATACGGTTTACGTTCGAGCCCCTTTGTGGCAATTCGCTCACTTGTGGAACTCGCTGAACGTGAGCGGTTACGATACCCTCGCGCATCCTTGGTTCTCAAGAAGGATGCATTTGTGGATGATATTTGTACGGGCTCCTCTAGTGTCGAGGAAGCCTTGATTTTGCGAGATGAACTAATTGCTCTTTTCGGGGCTGGTGGTTATGAACTGAGGAAGTGGATGTCCAACTCACCTCAGCTTTTGTGTGACTTGCCAGACGACCACCAGCAGGAGCCTCATATTTTTGAGAATGCCAACACTCCAGATTTACTGTCTGTTTTGGGAGTGCAATACAGACCTGTCCAGGACACGTTCACCTATAGATTGGAGCTGCCAAGCCCCAAGGTCTGGACGAAACGGTTGGTTTTATCTACAGTAGCTCGTACCTTTGACCCAAACGGCTGGATTAGTCCCGTAGTGTTTTGGATGAAGTGCTTCCTACAGGAACTTTGGTCAGCCGAAGTGTCGTGGGATGAGCCCCTCTCGGGCCGTTTGCTGCAAGATTGGGAGTCCTTCATGTCGTCTCTCCCTGACATTAACCGTGTTAGTATCCCTAGACATATACTGCCTAAGGGACGGTTTACGGCCAGCCTTCATGGCTTTTGTGACGCGTCTGAGAGTGGATACGCAGCCGTCGTATATATCCGGACGGTCGATGATAGAGGAGCTGTTAAGCTCCACTTGCTAATTGCTAAGAGTAAGGTTAACGATTCCGAAGTTAGAATTGTCTGGAGCTACTCTTCTGGTTCGTTTGATGAACCACGTTGTTGACACCCTGGGACGTAGTGTGGACTTTGAGTCGCTATTTGCTTGGTCCGACAGTCAGGTTGTCCTGTGTTGGATTAAGAACTCCGTCCACTCCCTGGAAGTATTTGTGGCCAATCGGGTATCCCAAATACAGGCCTCGAAGGCCACGTTGATTTGGCGCCACGTGCCAGGTGAAATAAACCCTGCTGACTGTGCATCACGTGGCAGCGAAGCCCCTCAGCTTATTGACCACACTCTGTGGTGGGGTCCCGAATGGTTGTTACAGCCGTCTTGGCCTTCCACACCAGCTGTGGTGAAGGTACCAAATCCGGGCTTGCGTGTTCACGCTGTCGAGACTATGGCGGCTCCAGAGCGGGAATTTTTATTAGACCGCTACAGTTCTCTGGACAAGTTGCTCGGCGTGACCGCTTGGATAAGAAGATTTATACGAAATTGTCGCCGGCCTCAGGACAAAGATTTGTGTCCGGTCCTCTCACCGCAGGAGCGCCAAGATGCTCTTTTGCATTGGGTGCGTAGGACCCAGTCTAGAGCGTTTGAACCGGAACTTAAGATTTTCCGTACCGTCCAAATTGAAGGGACCCTTGGTGCGTTTGACTCCCTTTCTGGATGATAAGGGATTGTTGCGTGTAGGAGGCCGATTGAGGCACGCTAACTTGCCTTATAGATCACGTCATCCCCTGTTGCTCCCCAAGGACGGACCATTGGTGCGATTGTTGATCATTGATCGCCATGTGAAGAATGCTCATGCCGGATGTAATGCATTGACCGCGCTCCTCCAACAGGAGTTTTGGATTTTGTCAGCGCGAAGAATAATCCGATCTGTTATCTTTCGATGTCTGCCCTGCTATCGTTTACGCCCCGAGACGATGCAGCTCCAAATGGGTGATTTGCCTGCTGATCGTGTGAATGAATCGATGACCTTCTTAGGAGTTGGAACTGATTTCGCGGGACCATTCACTATAAAAACGTCGCGACTCCGTAATGCTAAGACTTAAAAGGCTTACTTGTGTGTGTTTGTTTGTTTGTTTGGCCACTAAAGCCGTTCATTTGGAGGTGGTGAGTGCACTCACCATGGACGCTTTCTTAGCAGCGTTAGGCAGATTTGTCTCCCGCCGGGGACTGCCTTCTCTAATTCGGTCCGATTGTGGGACGAACTTCAAGGGCACTGATAGACATATAAGAGAAGTTTGTGAATTTTTAGATAAAAATAATATTGAGATCGGATCCACACTCTCCCGTAGGGGGGTAACATGGCGATACTCCCCGCCGTCTTGCCCTCACTGGGGAGGGATTTTTGAATCTGTTGTAAAGGTCGCCAAGACTCACCTTCGCCGCGTTATTGGGGAGACTATTCTCACGTTCGAGGAACTCGCGACGGTGTTTCATAAGATTGAGGGGGTTCTCAACTCGCGTCCGTTATGTCCGTTGTCTACCGACGCGAACGATTTGCAGGCCCTCACGCCGGGCCATTTCTTGATAGGCAGACCACTTAACGCCCTGCCCGAGTATCCTTATAGAGATGTCAATCCAGGACACCTTTCGCGGTTTGAGTTGCTCCAGCAGCTTACCCAGAGCTTCTGGCGCCGCTGGCACCTTGAATACTTACACATTTTGCAACAGCGCGTTAAGTGGTCAGATAAGACAAACCCACCGAGGGTTGGAGACCTCGTGTTAGTGAAGGACCCAAACCTGCCACCCCTACGTTGGCGTCGCGGACGCATTGTCCAACTTACTCTAGGGTCTGATGGTGTGCCCAGGTTTGCCGAGGTCCTAGTTGGGGATTCTGTTTTGAAGCGCGCGGTCGCTACTCTTTCTCGCCTCCCCTTAGACTGATTTGGCGGACAGTCCGGGACTGTCCGGAGCGGGGGGATGTTTACGCTCGAGGAAGAGCGAGTGGCAACACTGCATTATAGTCTGTGCAGTGAGAGCCTGTGGCGGCCGGCCGCATGTAACATGTCAGTCGAGTCGAATACGGAATGACATTGAAATAGGTTAGGACCGGGCAGCAATAAAATATAATATAAAATATATAACAAATAGTATTGCGCGGCGCACCAAGTGATTGTTGGTGCGAGGGTCCGCCAAAGCTTTAGTGTCGGTGAAAGTGTAAATGCACCAAAGTTTTTATCGGTGAAGTTCGGGTATTGGTGGCCTAATAGGCAAGTGTACCATCCGGTTCGGTCAGACAGCAGCCCTTCAGGAGCCGCGACTTCCTTCGAGCTAGCTCAGGAAGTCCACCGGCTACATACGGAGACCGAACGGATCCAAGGTAAGTAATACCAATTTTCTAGGAGCTGGTAGTAGGTTATAAAATTCAGCATCATTATTCGGTGAAACGCCGACGTGCTGGAGTCTACTTTGGGCACCACTAGTGACATTATTATCAAACGCACTATATCATCAGTTGCAGCAATGCTCCCAGACAACAAGATGCCACAATACCTGTGTCAGGTGTCCGTTCTGTCTGAGCAGGAAAAAATGCTGGCCAAACTAGTGAGGAAAGAAGAGAAGAAATCAAAACAACAGAAAAAGAATGAAGACGAGGAAGCCGAGCCTGAAATAAATGTTGCTCAACTACGAGCTAAAAGGTAAGGCGATATTTTACATGCAAAATGAATTGCGATTAAGAAATATTAAGAACTTCATTAAATGATAATGCAATGTTTCCAGGATTGCAGAACTGTCAAAACCTGTTGTGCCATTCTCTACATCAAAATCAGCAAGAGATGTGGACCCCATTCTTCAAAAGATATCTTATTTTCAAACTAAAGTGCACTACCCCAACGTGTATGATTCGTCCCTTAACGCAAAAAATGCGGCTGGTAAATTAATAATGCCTCTTATTCATATTTCTAATGCTAGACAAGGTGGCTTCACTATTTCGACCAATAAAAATCGTAAATTTCAACCAATTGGAATATGGCAGAATTTCGCCTTTGCGTATTTGATCTACAAATATAAGAGTTACATTTTTGTTTTCTTTTTGTAACGATGTTGATTTTAGTGTAATAGAGTAGTAGGCAGTTCATTACGGTAATTCATTAAACTAGCATATTGTTTATCTCAAATGAAAAAAAATTAACAAATTACTATGGTTTAGGTTTCGTATCTGGATTGAAACTAATACTGCCCGAGAACGCGGTTCGCAAAGACAACAAGGAATACGAAGAAGTTATTATACCCAAAAACGATCCGGCGCCTCTGGAAATCGGAAATAAAAGAGTACCAATATCAGACCTGGATGAGGTGATTTGCATTTAATATATTTTTGTATACAATGTCCTCCTAACCGATATTCGGTCACGGCGGCCAATCTCCAAAGAGACTAGCCATATGCGCAGGAGATATAATAGTTCACAAGTGACAACGCAAGGGCGCAAACGCAACTGCACTCTCTGTTCCTTCGCTCGCCTAGTCCGATGGGACGGTTAACCGACACGACCGGGGCGAGATCAGGCGCAGGACCCACTGTTTAACGTGCCTTCCGAAGCACGGAGGAGCTTGAGATGTTTCTTATTTTGGTCACCCATTTTAGGACTGACCACAGCGAACGTTGCTCAACCTTAGCAATCGTTCGCTAAGCGCACGTGCCAATGTCGCACAAGAACCACAGTGTACGTTGTTTACTTTTGTCATAAGATTTAAAGTCACGGTACCCAGTAATTGCACCGCCATATCTAAAACCCTTCAAACCGGAACACAGCAATGTAAGCACTGCTACTTTGCAGCAGAAATAGGTACCCAAGCTGGTGATCCTGGTACAAAGTCTCCCCCCGGTAAAAGAATTTAAGATAGTATTAAAGCTTAGGATTTTATCTGATAGGAATCAAGAACCAGGCCTTAGCTCCATGATTAAAAGTATCTTACGTGCCTAATTATGCGTTTCAATTTGCTTTTGTCACTTTTATACGCTTTCGTGTGGTGCAATTTATTTGTAGTACAATTTCTTGATAAGTCAATAGTGACAAATGCTGTAGTTAGTTCAATTCAATTCAATTTTTAGTTTGAGTGGCTTCTGTCAGATTTAATCGGTGAACCAACAATAACTGTCTCAAAAAACAATACTATTGAACCGTTATTGACACACCATAAATGCGCTTGCAAAATGAGGCCGCTGGTTATATGCAAAGCCCGCTCAGATGTGTAAAAATACCTAGTTTAAACTAGCTGACTCGGCCACGGAGTGCTGTGGCTCAGTAGTTATAGTATCCAACGCCATCTTTTTTTTTTGGGGGGGGGGGGGGAAATGCATTTACGCATTCCTCGTGGTCGAGCCAAACCACGAGGATATGTGGGACTCCCCAGACCGTACACGGCCCAGGCCTACCCACTAAAAACCCCCCAGCAGCTCCTCCGTCCGTCACAAGACAGGGGGAAGGGGACAACAGCCAGGCCTTATTCCCGCTGACCCCCTGCCTGTGACATGTCCGTTGCCGGACTCTCCACCTGGCTCAGCTACTTTGTGGAGCGGCACAGAATTGCGCCGCTCTACACCCCGGTTGGTTTTTTATTGTGGTTGTCTTCCACGCGGTCCGACGCTCAGTGTGCGGAACCCCCGGCCCGCTCAGTGCGGGTAACGGGTTGCTCGAAGGCAGACCCCACTGGATCCACCGCCGCGCGGGTGAGCCGAAGCTCGGGGAAATCCCCAACGGACGCGAAGCGCCACGGCGAGAAGCTCGCCCTCATCCTCCCTACCACCAGAGGTAGCTGCCGGAACCGGCTTCCAGCGAGAGCCACACCTCTTCTTAACATAAGAAGAGGGGACTTCGCCCTTCTCCGCATGAAGCGGGTGACCACACGAAGTGGCCCGCCGGGCAAAGCCCGGCCATCCCACGCCCCCCCTCCATGGGGGTCCTCTCGTCAGACTATTAGCCCGCGGCAGAGAATCTGCCGGGTCGCCCAGGGTGCACCACGTGGAGGTGTCTGACATCGCACCCCATCCAACGCCATCTACTGGATGCTTACCCAACCTAGATAAAGTGTTGTGTCGATAAATAACTCACACCGCCATCTATGAGACACTTATAGAACTTACAAATAATTATATTTTTTTTAACTCGCATATTAAATGTTGAGGTCAATAATCCACAATAAAAATTATCTTATCTTTTAAGTTGGACCAAATCACATACAGTAAGCCAAATTTATCATAATTGGTTAAGTAATTTCGGAGTTTAGCCCGGGCAAATACTGTGACACGAGATTTTTATTGTATTGGTTTAATCTCGATTATTGTAATATCAGTATTATTAATATGTATTATTGCAAATTAAACGGTTTGTAATTATTTGTACTTAAGTTCCATAAGTTTCAAAGAGATGGCGGTGTGAGCTAATTCATCGACACAATTCATGGTTATATAAATTAGGTAATCATCCATTAGATGGCGTTGTAAATCGATTTCTTTGTGCTCAAGTCGTCATTATTACGTGCTAAGAGAAAAAGAGTTCCTTGAATGTTTCATGCGCTATATTTTAATATTCGCTTTTAATTTATCTTTATTAATTAAATAAGAAAAATGAAGTAAAAAAATAACTAATAATAAAACTAAAAATAAATACTTAATCCAAGAAATCGCAGCCAGTAGGCACCATTTTAATTTGACTACAACTACTGCATCGTGTGGTCGGGTCAGCTAGTAAAAAATAAATACTCAGTTTCAAAACACCCTACTTCTAAGCAACTATCCATTCAGTATGATACAAGTTTTTTTTTAATGGTTCCGCACGGCTTTTGCATTAGCCACAATAAAAGTTTGGGAAACGTTAATTTTGGATAAAGAACACGGAAACATTATGGGAAAATAAGATCAAGATAAAATATGGTAAAAAGGGGTAGGAAATCCGAAAATGATATATGGGAATAAATGATATATATTATTAATAATAATAAAGCTTTTTTTATTCCATAAACATTACAATAGTTTTTTTTCCTCCTATTTTTTTTCTATTTCTTTATGGACCCCGATTGGGTATAAGCCTCCTCCAATTCTTTCCATTTTCCTTTTTTTTTTGCCAATTTCCAACCAATTCCGTCCAGCAACTTCAATTATGTCGTCTGCCCATAGTTTTCTTGGCCTACCAATGTTCCTTTTACCTAGTGGTCCTGTCCAATTTGTTGATTGCAGTGTCCATCTTTTATCACAGTATCTTGAAACATGGCCTGCCCATCTCCATTTAAATTTAAGGGAGTGTTCAAGACCATCGGTTAGTTTTGTCTTCCTCCTTATGTCTTCACTTTTTACTTTATTTATTTTTCTCAGCTTCAGGATACTTCTTTCCATTGCTCGCTGTGTTGTGACTATCTTATTTTTTATTTTGTTAGTATAAACCCATGTTTGGCTCGCATATGTTAGGCTTGGTAGGATGCAGGTTTCCATTACTGTTTTCTTTAGGTTCATGTTATAATCTCCTTTTAGTATTTCTTTGTGCCCAGTATTTTTTTCATGTTGTATTTATTCTTCTTTCTACTTCTTGTTCGTTATTATTCGGATGAAATGATACTTGCTTTCCCAGGTAGATGTATTCTTCAACATATTATATATTATTATTATCCACATAGATTGGTTTTTGGTGTTTATTTGTCATTGCTTTTGTTTTATTTGTGTTCATTTCTAAGCCTACTTTTTTACTTTCAGCATTTAGCGTCTGTAGCATCACTTCCAGTTGTATGGCAGTTTTTGCAAAGATCGCAATATCATCAGCGAATCTAAGGTGACTTAGGTGTTTATCAAGTACCCATACCCCTTCCTTTTTCCAGTCTATTCTTTGGAATACATCTTCTAAAACGGCAATGAAAAGCTTGGGTGATAAAGGATCCCCTTGTTTGACACCTCTCTCAATTTGAATTTCCTCTCCTTTATTTTCAAGTTTAATTTTACTGGAGCTTATGTGATATATATTTTTGATGATGTTTATAAATTTCTGATTAATATTGCATGATTCTAATGCCCTCCATATCGATCTATGTGTAATGCTATCGAAGGCTTTAGCATAATCCACGAAACCTATATACAAAGGTTGATTATATTCTTTGAATTTTTCTATTATTTGCTCTATTGTGTGTATATGGTCCATGGTGGAAAACCCCGAACGAAAGCCGGCTTGTTCCAGTGGTTGTTTTACTTCTATTTTTTCTTTTATTCGGCTCAGCAATATGGAGGAGAAAAGTTTATAGATACTAGGTAGCAAGCTGATAGGTCTATAATTTTCGATTGCTTTTGGATCACCTTTTTTATAGAGAAGTATTATGTCGGATTTTCCCCATTGTTTTGGTACCTTTTCTGAGTCCAAGACCATGTTAAAGAGTATTGTTAGGAAATTTGTTAATACTGGTGCACCTAATTTTATGGCTTCATTACAAATGTTATCTGGTCCAGGACTTTTTTCTGATTTTAGGTTCTTTATGTGTTTATGTACTTCTTCTGTTATTATCTTATTTATTTCGTGATCTATACTCGCTGTATTTATGTCTATATTTTTATCATCATTATTTTCCTCTATCGGTTTTTTGTATAGTTGTCTGAAGAATTCTGTAGCATAGTTAATTACATCTTTTCGGGTTTTTGCTTCTTTTTGGTCTTTTTTTATTGTTTGTATCCATTTTTTATGTGTATTCAGCTGTTTGTTTGCTCTTTTTGCACTTCTATAATTAATTAAATTCTTTTCTATTATTTCCTTTATTTGTCTTTTTAAAAATATCTTTAATTTCTTGTTTTATATCTTTATTTTTATTCTTTGTTGCTATTAATTTACTGCGTTTGTCTATTAGTTCTATTGTATTTTTTTTGAAATATTAGATGTTTCTTGTTTTTATCTCTGGGTTTAAATTTTTGGCTGGTTATAATTATTTCCTCTAATTTATCATAGTAGGTTTGGACATCTTTAATTTCATTTAATGTTTCGTTTTGTTTTGAGATGTTTTCTTTGAGATGTTTTTTATAGCTAGTCATTTCTCCTTCTGTTAGTCTTGTTGTTGGGTTATAGGTTGTCCTACTTCGTTTCGGAGAGTTGATTAGAAATTTTGCTCTTAATAGTCTGTGATCCGATGGAAAATTTACTTGATTAAGTACTTCTATATTTGTAAAATTTTTGCGTTTGTTGCTCATTATGAAGTCTACTTCATTCTTTGTCCTCCCATCAGGTGACAACCATGTCCACTTTCTGTTGGAGTTTTTCTTGAAGTAAGTGTTCATGATTGACAATCTGTGTTCACGAGTGTATTGGATCAGCCTTTCACCCCTTGCATTTCGAGTACCGTATCCATATGGGCCCCTAATTAAATGTTCATATAAGCGAGGATATCCTATTTTTGCGTTAAAGTCTCCCATGATTATTAGGGTGTCATGAGCTAGGTCTTGTGCCTTCGATAGATCTTCATAAAACTTGTCAACTTCATCTTCATTAGATTTTGATGTTGGAGCATATACCTGTATGAATGATATATTGTGATTTCCTATTGTTAGCTGAAGCAGGGCTACTCTTTCTGATATTCCAATGAAGTTAGTGATGTTTTGCTTAAATTCTTTTTTTATTAAGAAACCAACTCCATATAATCCATTTGTTTCTCCTTTGTAACAGAAGATATAATTTTCGTGCTCTTCTATCTTGCATCCGTTTTTCCTCACTTCTGCAAGGCCTAATATGTGATAGTCAACTTTCTCTAGTGCATGAGTTAGTTCTAGAAGCCGTTTTGTAGTTGCTAATGACCTAACATTGTAGGTACAGATTTTAATTATATGTGAACTTTTATTTTTCTTTTGAGCTGGAGGGTGGTGGTCTTCTGAAGTCCCACGGGGACCAGCCGGGTTGGGACTGAAGTTTTTTATTACTTGTTTGGTTGATATGTTAGTTTTCCGGCATTTACGGTGTTTTGGTTGCTATTGTTTGCTTGTTCCTGGTAATGAGTCTGACCTAGGACGTGATATTTGTTCGAAAACGTTAGTTTTGTTTATTTTGTTGGGGGCCTTTAGTCTCTGTCCTTTGTCCTCCTCTGTTTGGGGCGGAGTTTTGGAGGGCGAGCGTTTTCTCTTCTCATTTCCCTTATTCTGATTTGTAACGCCTTTAGTTTATCATAGCGTATGACTGCGATATTTCCCTTTTTAAGTTCTTCTTGCTGTTTTGCTTTTAATTCCTTCCGTATTTGTAATATTTCTTTCGGAAAGTCTTCAGTGGTATATACGTTGTTTGAAAACCTTTTGTTATTCTTTAAAATCTCTATTTTTCGCCATGCCAATGTAAGTTTAATAAGAATTGGCCTAGTCTTCTTTCCATCTTTTTTTCCTAATCTATAAATATCACTAATTTCCCACTTGTCAAAATGTTGTATTTCACAGTTTTTCCCCATTTCATTTAAAGTTTCCAGGACCAATTCTAGAAGCTCTGCACTGTTTTTTTTCTGTTTCTTCTATTCCATGTAGCAATAAATTGTTTTTTCTTGATTCTTTCTCTAGATTATATATTTTATTTTTTAAAGATACCACTTCAGTTTTCAATATCAAGTTTTCTTCCATCAGAGGTTTTAATTTTTCTTCTAATGTATAAGCCATGGCTCGCGAAAAACTTTCAGTGAGGGTTGTAGTTTGTTCACGAAATTCTTCTTTCATATCCTTCATATTTAAATTCATTTTCTCATTAATTTTTTCCAAGAGCAATTCCATTTGTTTATTCATTTCTAGTGTTAATTTCTACTAATAATATATATATATCTTTTGTACTGGTATCACTGGCTTGTGGTAGTTTCCTGTGCAATTGTCTATGGCTATTTTTATTTGTTGGCAACTCTTTATCTCTTTCCGTCAGTGTGATGACGTCTTGTCTTCTCACGTCACGAATGTATTGACACTGACAAAGAAATTTAATTAAATTCTAACCTTCAAAATTCAACCAACGATTTTTCGATCTTGAAATTGTGGTGTAATCTTCGTTAAATCCTGTTATTTTTATCGAATTACTACGATGGTACTGCACAGTTATGATTGTAATGCGTTGTTCAAAGGGTGGTGTATTTTTTTTTTAATTTAGATTACATATTAATTATATATATTATTATGCAATCTAAATTAAAATAATTATAAAAAATATATAAAAATGTAATATTGTTTAAACGAGGAAAAAGACTTGTTTATATTTGTTATTTTGAGCTATAAGAACCGGAACTGATGTCGGAAATGGAACATAAAGGGATGATAAGGATTCAAACAACACAGAATGATCGTAGGAAAGGCAGTGAAAGATAATGTGATTTACATCTCCTACCTACAGCAGAGCCACAATCGCATAAATCAAAAGTAACAATTTACAGCGTACAATTAAATATTTCTAAACTTGGTTAATTAAACAACTCTTGCATTTCAGATCGGTCAAATGGCATTCGAAAACATAAAAGAGTTGAACAGAATACAATCTGTGGTATTTCAAACGGCCTACAACACTAATGAGAACCTGTTGATATGCGCTCCGACGGGCGCGGGTAAAACAAACATAGCCCTTTTGACTGTGGTGCATCAAATCAAACAGCACATTGAGAATAAAGTGATCATGAAGAATAAGTTTAAGGTGAGCGAATGGTGATTTGAGATTTCGATTTGTCATTTTAAAGAGGCAACATTATGATATTAATCTCCCTAGCACGTGCAAATTGCAATACAAGTATTGCACAAGATATAAAAAATATACGAAACGTCATGTATAGCTAACAATAAACACAAAAAATTAACTCTTGGTAAAAATATTAATTGTTTTAGCAAATTGATCACAGCCATTAATCTATGCACAAGTCATTGAAGTTACAATGCTTCTGCACAACTGTAATCAACAAGACAACAAAAGTAGTATGATAAAGCAATCAATCTTAAAAATAAAATTCGGCCTCATTGCAAAACATCGTGTAAAGTTAATGATGGTCTATTTAGGATACTGTTTCATTTTTGTTAATAGGTTGGATAGAAACTATGGGTGCGTTCCAGATAAGCATTTTTAGCATCTCTGCGTTTCATTAGCGGTGATGCTAGTTGTTCTTGTTGGTTGTCATGCGTTTCATTTAAGCATTTTTACCACGAAATGCTAGCATCAAATACCCATGCTAATAGATGGGACCTCTGATACCACTTTTTGACAGCTTTCAAATTTGACATTTGGAATCTTTTTTTCGTGAATCAAAGAGAATTTTCCGCGGATTTAAAAAATCATTGAAAGATATTTATAGTATTAGCCAATTCTGATTAATATTATTAGAAATTTTAAGTGGCTGGACTAAGTAGGTGAGTTGTCAAAATTCAGCACAAAAAATCAGTACCTCCCGTTTCATTTGTAACAATTAGCGCGGCTAAAAATGTCAACATTTCTTATTAGAAACGCAAAACGAGGCTAACATCAGATGTTAGCCTCAGAAAGTAGCAGTGCTTTATCTGGAACGCAGGGTAAGACTAACTTTAAACAAATGTTAAACAACATTTTTTCATATGACCAATATATGTTTCTCCAGATCATCTACATAGCACCAATGAAAGCGTTGGCGTCTGAAATGACAGCCAGTTTTGGCAGGCGGCTGCGGGGGCTGGGCATTACTGTCAAGGAGCTGACCGGAGACATGAAATTGACTAAGACGGAGGTGCAACAGACGCAAATGATAGTAACCACACCTGAGAAGTGGGACGTCGTCACTAGAAAAGGAGCCAGTAAGTAATAAGTACACATGGTTTGGTTTGGTCTCGTCACACCCCGGACACTCAATACAACGTTTGCAAATCAATTACCTATTACTACTACTTAAGCAAATGACGCTTGTGCACGCGAAAATGTGTGCGTGGCATCTAGTAGGGCTGAGTGCGCGGTTATCAATCGAAATGATGCGAGAAGTGCAGCAACTGCCTTCTCTTTTACCCGCTAAGCGCTATCTCTGTTATCGGCCGGCGCTCGCGTCTACTCGCCCGAGCGATCGCGCGCGCCCTTGTTTATGTGTCAGTGATGTCTACAACGAAGTGAAGGGTGGGATGAGGTATTTGAAACGAGTGCGGGGTGGGAGTGGCCGTTCTGTATGGAGTACTATTTATTATGTGGTCTCGTCAACCGCGTTCATATTGAATGTTGCCAGTACTCATAGGAATAGATGTAGTTTTTATTTTCGTTGTTATTCCCGAAAATGTGAGTTTATGTTAAGCAACAATCGCAACTAAAGTCTGTTTTGTTTCCTTCTAATGTCGGATGTTATACTATATTGGTTTTGTTAAAGACATTTTTTTATTGTGTGAGGTTTTTTGAATGCGCTACTCTCAGACGTGTATACGTCTGCGCCGCCGTCTATACTCATCTGTTCCCGATGCGTGCTTTTATACTCGTTAATTTATTGTCTGTATTGTTTTAATCGCGTGATAGTATGATAAGCTGTTTGTTATAATAAATTTTAAAATATAATTACATTTTCTCACAATTACGAATGAACTTGAATTATTTGCGATAAACGATGAGAACCATTCGTACTTAGAATAATAACGCATAGAAACCCAACCGGCGCGCACGATTTGATGCAACTAAATGTGAGCCATATATGGCTCACTACGCCGGCAGCTCCATACTGTTTTTATAGTAGTGTGCGTGTTTCGCGCGTAAGCTACTGCACACAGCGGTGTCATTTTTGCTTCACTTTAATCATCGCGCTCTTTACCGGGCTGTCCTATGCGTTATTATTCTAAGCATTCGTAGTATTCAACACTATTTGAACAAAAATCGCCGCCGTCTGCGCAGGTGTAATCCATAACGGTTCCATAATGATGAAGTTTGCAGTGTAATTAATAATTGGAATGATGACTCAATTCTAATTTTCACGGCTCGTCATAAAATATGAAAATACCGTAGAAAAAGATTCAATACATTAGATACAAGCATTTTAAGCTGTTCATTTGGAAGCGATTAGACAGAGAGATACGACATCAACCGTGACGTCATTGTTAAGTACGGCCATATAAACTCCATGTAAATTACCGTTTTGCTAGAAAGAGATTGAGAAACTTCTTTAATACCTTATATTTTGGTTGTTTTTATAGTTATTCGAAAGCCGGCTTTTTCTTTCTGCTTATTATATGAATGAGCTTCTATTAAAGCAATAATTTCATTCATCTAGCCTATCATTACTTAAAGTTAAACCACCCGTCCACGGAATTAAAATTTTGCAGTGTATACCTATATCTCCATAACTTAAAATGAAACAAGTCCTATTATTTTCGGCTCGTATATTTATTTTAATATTGCAGCGGACACCGAGTTAGCATCGATTGTTAAACTGATCATTATTGATGAAGTTCACTTACTGCACGGCGACAGAGGGCCTATAGTTGAAGCTATCGTGGCGAGAACTCTGAGACAAGTCGAATCAACGCAGAATATGATTAGAATCGTGGGGCTGTCAGCTACACTGCCCAATTATCTCGATGTTGCCAGGTGAGAAAAGGGAAAACATTCAAAATGTATTTCAGATGTTCTGTTTGAAATAGTTTGAATTAATGTGTTGTTAATTGGATGTGTGATTTTTATTGTTAGAAACAAAATACAATATTTTAAAATTGTTGATTTTTAACCCTTTTAAACTTTTTAGATTCTTGAGGGTGAATCCAAATATCGGCCTATTCTTCTTCGATTCCCGATTCCGCCCCGTGCCCCTGGAACAGCAGTTTATTGGGGTAAAAGAAACTGGTAGTGGTGGGGGATCTCATCTGAGACAGGTGTGTGTTAATGCGTATTATGTAATCTGTGTTTATTCTTTACTGGTATTATTAAAAGATCTTGATAATAATAACTGCAGTTTCAGTAACAGACTTTTTAACATATTTACTCCAATATTTTTTTTTACCTTTGATTAAATTAAACTGTAGCAAGTATTTTTGTCATAAGGCAATTATGATTGCCATCTTATTGTTTACTCCTTTGTCATGCACAAATTGTAAAGGGTATTTCGCGACATTTATTAAAGTTGAAACATTAACGTAATAAAATTGTGTATAAGTTAGATTGTTTAAAAAATTATAAATTAATTTAAAGTACATGAAGGGAATGAATGAAAAGTGGGGGCAATAGGGCAAACACGTTTTTGTCAATTTTGTCTTATATTTAAATAGTTTTTGATTATTTAAAAAATATGTTAGTATTACCATAGACGAAGAATAATATAGACTGCCAATGTCATACAACTATAAGAAAGGTCCTATTCCCGCCTTATATCTAGATGGCGCTGACCTATAAGGTTGCTAACTTAAATTTTGTTGATAATTTATACTGAATCATGCCTGAAAATTAATAAAAAGTTGTTTTAATAATAGTAAATTACAAATAATTCTACAATATTCCGCCAGAACAATTTTAATCTTTATCAAAAAGTTTAATCCTATTACACGGTTTCTACGGTTTCGCGCTAGATGGCGAATACAATTAAGCACGGTGCGGTCAGTGCGGTGCTTAGATTGTTATAATACTTTTTTACTAGATGGCGCTTAATTTAATGGATAATGTTACATTCAATAATATATTTTTTTTTAATTCTTTCTGTGTATATTATAGGAATTGTAAATGATATCTCATGTACACAAATATTAAAAGAAGTAACAAAAAGTGTATTTTAAGCTGTAAAAAAAAGAAAAAATACACGCGGAGAAATTAACTTCGTTATACCCGATGCTCCGATACAATAATAACGCATAGAAACCCAATCGGCGCGCACAATTTGAAGGAACTAAAACTAAGCCATAAATGGCTCACTACTGTTTAGTATTTTATCCATATAAGATAAATTATACGAAACTTTTCATTTCAATCGTTGTATTGCCAGTCTGGAAACATAAATGTCCCAATTTAACCGACTAAACAGGTTATGATTAATATGAAAAATATTTAGGTACCTATCTACTTATCTAGGCGACATTTATCCTGTTTATAATGTAAGTTTAATTTGAAGTTAAAAAAAACAACGCATCGAAGAGCGAGACGCGATGCGTATGATTATTTTCTAGAGAATCGATTGGGATTTCTAATACAAGCCATATTGATCCTAAAAAAGAAAAAAGGTTAGGGTGTAGCAAAGGGAGTGGGAGAAAAATTTCACCGTAATTTTGTAAGAAGCCCAGGACTTATTTTCGACTGTTTTTAGAAGAAACTAGCTTCTGCCCGCGACTTCGTCTGCGTGGATTTCAATTTTGAACTATTTTCTATTTTCCCTGGGGTACTACTTAAGGAATCGGGATAAAAGGTAGCCTATGTTTTGTTCCGTGTCAAAGGCTACATGCATGCCAAATTTCATCCAAATTCGTTCAGCCGTTTTTGCGTGATTGAGTAACAAACATCCAAATATCCAAACATCCACAATTTCACATTTATAATATTAGTAGGATTTTCTATTTTCCCTCGGGAACTACTTAAGGAATCGGGATAAAGGATAGCCTATGTTCTTTTCCATGTCAAAGGCTACATGCATGCCAAATTTCATGCAAATCCATTCAGCCGTTTTTGCGTGATTGAGTAACAAACATCCAAACATCTAAACATCCAAACATCCAAACGTCCACACTCGGGATTCGTTTCTGAAATATTTGGTTTTTTCTTACACACAGCGTAAGTGTCCCCCCCCCCCCCCCCTCTAACTGCTAAACGGTTAAACACGGCTATTTTTTTTATCACCCTGGAAAATTTTAGGGACGCTTCAGGACATATCCATTATTACATAAAAAAAAAATGAAATAAAAATTTAAAAAATTGAAAAAAATTAGATAAATCTCTAAAATGCTGCTCTTAACTAGTGCAGCATTCTTTGAATTTTTTTGGGAAATTAATATAAAATTAAGTAGGTATGGGAGTTATTTTTTTATTCATAGGTAATTTAAATCATTCTAATACCATGTCGTGAAGCGTCCCTTAAATTTTCCAGGGTGATAAAAAAATAACCGTTTATATGGACACGTGAAAATAATTACAACAGTAGTATATGTATACAAGGTTATTTTTTAGTTATGACAAAAATGTGTGCTTGTTCAGACAAGCAAACTGAACAACTTTCAGTATGGGACCAACTTCGAAATCGCAAAAAAAATCTGCTGTTTCATACATTTAGGTTCAGTGAATGTTGAACATTTGTATGAAACAGCTGATTATTTTTGCGATTTTTAAGTTGGTCCCATAGTGAAAGTGTTTCAGTTTGCTTGTCTGAACAAGCACACCAAATTTTTGTCATAACTAAAAAATCAACTTGTTTAACGAAGTTTAAAGGAAAACTATCAGAGTTGAGTATTAAGTACAAACTAAAAAGTTATAGACGAAAAATTAGTACTGAATATAAATTTACGAACCAGCCCCCCTAGCACGTCCACCAAAACACGATATGATAAAGCGGTTTATCGCGGTGAACTGTCAAAATACAATAGGGTTTCGTCGTATTTTGACAGTTTACCGCGTTAAATCGCTTTATCATATCGTGTTTTGGTGGACGTGCTAGGGGGGCAGGTGAAGTTAGTAAATATAAAATCATTGGAGCTTTAATCATAATAATAATTACTAATTTAATAGCAACGTGTTGAGGTGTGATCTGAGTGTGAACTCAAAGTTGGCATTTGCAACTACGGAACCCTACACTGCGCGTGGCCCGATACGGTTTTTTTAGAAGTCGGTTAAAAAAGGGTTTATTTTTTGCCACTCCTAAATTTTTTAGTAGCTCAAAAATAAAGAAAAGAGTTTTGTGTTTTGCAACGCGAACTTGCTTTATTTTACAACTGTTCTGCGCAAAGCTTTACTTACTATTTGCAAACTTTAACTTCTACATAAAAACGAAAGCCACTAATCACAGAACAATCATCAGGCGAAAATTACTCCACTTTGCTTCTCGAACGTTATCAATTAGAATTACCTTGTTCTCGAATGAGAGGTAATGTCTGGCAGAAAGTGTCAAAAATGTATATAGCGCCATCTATCGTGCTCTTGTATAACTACATAAATCTATGTAATCACTGTGGGACATCCATAGGTCATAAATCTTAAAAACCTGCTTTCTTGTTTTACATTTTATTCCTTGTCGTTACATTGGATAGTTGCGGTACCTTCTAAAACTATAAATAGGTCAGTAATTAGAGTGCGCCTTCATTATCTATTGTGCATTCAAAGAGAGCGCATCGCCAATCGTAAATACTGTTATCAGTGAGTCATTAAAAAGCGTGACGTCATTTGTTGTCATTGCGGGACCTGTGAGTGCTGTGTGAGTTTTTTCTGAAATGGATATCCAAGAACAGGGTATGTAATAATTAATATTTTTATTTTAATTGTATCTTAGTATATATTTTCTTTAGTATGTCATTGCTACGAGGCGACTTTTATTGGAGTATTATATTTTAATATTCAAAGTTTGAATAAACTTTTAAATATGTTCCCACTCGCTCCGACTATGGAGGTATATTGCACCATAATCTTTAGACTTTCTTATCTTAGGAAAATTAAAACTTGGCTGCCCTTATCTGCCCTTTTGGCGATGACAAGGGTGCTACGGTTGCCAGATTATCTCGTAGCATTTGCTACGAAATTAGTTTATTTAGTCTTAGTGCTTTGTGTAGGTTTTGTGACTGAATTTTAACCGTTTTTTTTTTGTTTTAGGTAATTTATATATATGCTCGTTTTCAAGAATGCATATTCTTGAAATATGGCTAACTGTCAATACCGATAATGACTCGGAAAAGTGTCGTCAAGTCCTACAAAGTTTGTTGACTACTCTGAACGACGATGCTGAGAACATTGATATTCATTATTTAGAGAAAATTGTTAATAATTTATGTAAAGCTATTGCTCGATTCTGGAAAAAATGTAATAGGGATAAAACCAAGCTTTTATATAAGAATTCCGATTGGTTTAATGTTATTGAAAAAATTCAACTTGTGAAAAACAATAAGCAATGTACTCCGTCTGAAACGTCGCCGTGTCATTCACGTGGTCGTCCTCGAAAACCTTTTACGCAATGTAGTAAAAGGACTAAACGTCGGAGAGTAGCTGATTTGTCAAAGTCTGATGATTCTACTGTGAGTGCATTGCTTGATGTTTCAGACTGTTCATTCGATTCGTGTATATCTAGAGTTAGCACTGATGATGTCTTGTCACTTGTGACTGATGCTCAGTTGACAAAACATCAGTATTTATTAATTAAAAACTTTGTTAATAGTAAGATTTCTCCTAATGTATTACCATGTTACCAACAAATTACTAAAGCGAAACAGAGATGTTACCCTTCTAATATAACTGTTTCCGAGTCTTCAGCTGAAGTTGAATTACAAAGACTTTTTGATCACACAGCTTCTCGAATCCTTGAATCTCAAAAAGAGGTCTTAGATCAGATTCCTGATGATTGTTTGTCTAATATCTCTTTACTTGGGAAATGGGGATTCGATGGCAGCACTGGACATAGTGAATACAAACAATTTTTTTCAGATTCAACTTTAGAAGATAGTAGTTTGTTTGTAACATCTTATGTACCCCTTCAAATTATTATAAAATTAGCTGAAGATAATTGTAAAATTTTATGGAAAAATCCTCGACCCTCTTCCACTAGGTACTGCCGTCCTATTCGATTTCAATTTTGAAAGAAAGCACAGCAGTGTCTTTGCAAGAGGAAGCTTATTTTAAGGATAAAATTGAAAGTTTGCAACCTATTCAGATCGACAATCGTGAATTGGTCGTTTCTCATAAGTTGCAGCTTTCAATGGTAGATGGTAAAATTTGTAGTGCTTTAAGTGAAACATCTACAAGTAGATGTTATATATGTAATGCTACCCCTAAAGAGATGAATAAAATAGACGAATGTTTACAAAAACCTGTAATAGAGAGTAGATACCAATTTGGATTATCACCACTACATTCTTGGATACGTTTCTTCGAATATTTTATTCATCTTTCATATAGATTAGACATAAAAAAATGGCAAGTTAGGCTAGATAGTGATAAACAATTGTTATCAAATAAAAAACAATATGTACAGTCCCAGTTTAGGGAACGATTAGGTTTAATAGTTGACAAGCCGCGTAGTGGTGGAAGCGGGACGTCTAACGACGGAAACACGGCCAGGAAGTTTTTTTTGGAATCAGCTGTATCTGCTGAAATTACAGGTTTGAATAAGGATCTCATAGATCGTTGTTGTGTAATATTACAAACGTTATCTTCTGGACATAAAATTAATGAATGCAAGTTTAAAGACTATGCATTACAAACAGCATACAGCCTGGTCGAGGAATATCCGTGGTATAGTCTTCCTGCTTCTGTCCACAAGGTGTTCGTACATGGATCAGATATTATAAGTTATGCATTGTTATCTATAGGAGAACTCCGAAGAAGCTGCTGAAGCGACAAATAAGTATATCAAAATTTATAGACGAAGTCACACTCGAAAAATGTCACGTGAAGTTACCAATCAAGATTTAATACAACGACTATTATTACATTCAGATCCTTATATTACAAGTCTTCGGAAACTTCCCCCTAAAAAGAAAAATACTCTGTCACAAAGTGTAATAGAATTGTTACATGTTTAATATTGTTAGAATAAGAATAATTTATTTGTATTTTGTTAGTTGTTTTGTTTTTTTTGTATTTAATTAATTTTAATTTATTTATTTCTATTATTTTATTATAATTAAATAATGTTATCAATGTTTTGACTCTTATTTTATTTAAAATATATGTTTTACATTCCAATTTTTAAGTGTTTGTTCATGATAAATTTAGGTAAAAGTATGTTATTGTTTATATTTGTTTTTTACTGAAGTAAACGTTTTTTATTCCGTAAATACATGTACTTCTTTCATTTTAATGTTCCTAAAACACTTTTACAACTATAAGTCACTAAAATAATACAATGTATTGATAGTAACAGGACTTTAACTATTTATGACCGCCCTTGTATGGAGCGTGTCCCTCTGTGCACTGCTGTGCACCCTAGGAGCGTGTGTGCTTTGTTGCTTTTAGAAATATCGACAAATTTTGGATTTGATACAGCTCGCTCCATCTATTGCTCGTGGTTATAACTAATTTTAGAAATGTTAGACATTGACAATCCTTTCTTTATATCATCCTTGGTATTACCATGGCGAGCCTCAAACATATCTGTGTATTACGTCTTCCTTTTGCTGCACAATAGACATGCGGAGTGAGTATGAAAAGTAAAATTCTATTAATCTATTTATTGTCAGTTATATAATTAAAAAAAACAATTGACATGCATTTTTCTGCTTTATCGAAATAATAAAATACCACTGCATGAAAGAGAGTTAATGTTAGGGCGCGGAGGCTCGCTACGTCACAAGCAAGTAGAAAATTTTCCAACGTATGACGTCATGCGACGTCTCCAATCAATATATCGTCGAAAGTTTTTGATTGCGAAGAAAATGAAAAAATAGCTGGGTACGTTATTTTTAAAAACCGACATGTAGTCGGACATAATAAAAAATCTTCATCTTTATTAAGTTTTCTATTGCAAGATCTACATCATAAATATTATGTGTTGCAAGTTTCAATAATCTTGTCAATTTCAGATACAACTAATGAACGAGGTGTGCTACGATAAAACGGCGGATATGGTCCAGAAAGGTCACCAGGTGATGGTGTTCGTTCACGCGCGCAACGCCACCCATCAGACCGCTATGGTCTTGAAGGAGCTGGCCCAAAAGAAAGGCCACTTGAAGCACTTCGAACCTGAAGACACGGGGGGATTCCTGAAAGCTAAAAAGTCGATTGGCAGCAGCCCGAACAAAATTTTGGCAGAGCTGTTCGCGTTTGGCTTCGCGTGTCACCACGCTGGAATGCTTAGGAGTGATAGGTAATTACTGCTTATGCAGTTATCAATAAAATTTACCCACTAAAAGGTGTATGTGTATGATCAGCCAAATAAGCTGTTTGTTGATAATACTCGTATTCTGATAGTTACTATACTTTAGTGACTTTCAGAATATTGTACCTAAGCAATGTACTGGTTTTGAAAAAAGACTCATCAGGGAGCTGATAAAGCCTTTTTTAGCCTTTCGACTATATATCATTCTTCAATAAAATTTTAAAAGTAATTAATAGATATTTCCCAGCAAGTATTTTATCTACTTAATAAAAAATATCATGTTTAGAAAATCGGAAAATTATTCAGAAAATACGTTCTAATGCTATACGTTCTAAATTTTGACTTGCACTATAAAACATGATGTTGAACGTTGACAATATTCCGAAGATTACTACGATATTGTGACAGCTACTATACCTTAGTAACTATCAATAGCTAATATGCCTTATAATACAGCTAATATACCTTTCTGGGCGACCGTATTCTTTGGTTATTTTATGATTGGTTGTCATTTAATGGTTATCTGCAGGTATTATCAACTTAATGTCAAATATATTGTTTAGGAAATGAGGAAATTATTCAGAAAATACATTCTTCAGCATTCGAAATGGCATCTCCTTATTGTTCACTTAGTGTCATGTCGTATTTAATTTCATCATAAGTCTAAGGCCTTAACTCTTGTTGCAGAAACATGGTAGAGAAATATTTCTCTGAGGGATACATCAAGGTTCTCGTGTGCACGTCCACGTTAGCTTGGGGAGTGAATTTGCCAGCTCACGCAGTCGTTATCAGAGTGAGTAGCTCAGAACTATTGTTTCTGTATATGTTATTTAATAATCATGATGACAGGGTATAAAAAATGAAAATGTAATAAGTCCGTCAGTTAGATAGTAAAAAATAATTGGTCCGCCATCTTGGGTATGCCGCCATCTTGGATTTAGAATGACGTCACACAATCAACCATGCATTGTCATCCAAACTGAACGTGTATACAAAATTTCAGCTCAATCGGTTAAAGATATCTGCTTCAAAATTGAGTTGCAAGATTCCACCCGAACATACATACTTACATATTTACATACTTACTTACATTGCAAGTTAAATAAAAGCTTGTAAAAAATCGGACACGATGTTTTGCTTTTTGTATAAATCACAAAAAAACTACGGAGACTAAGCGATTTAAAATTCCAATTTGCCGGTTATAATAATAGTAATAAAGCTTTTTTAATCCATTAACATTACGAATAGTTTTTTTTCTTTTTGTATCCCAATTGAGTATCAGCCTCCTCCAGCTCTTTTCACTTTTCTTGCCCATTTCTAGCCAATTTGTCGGTTATACATTTTACTAACTGTGCCCGCGACTTCGTCCGCGTGGAATAGTAACTTTCGTTGAAGTTGATAAAAAGTAGCCTATGTTATACCTTATATAATTAGCTGTCTATAAGTGAAAGTCCCGTCAAAATCGGTCCAGCCGTTCCGGAGATTATCGAGAACGAACAGACAGACAAAAATTTTTTAAATTGTGTTTTTTTTATTGGTGCCCATTTAGTAAAAACTTGTTATTTTGACATTACAAACAGACACTTCAATTTTATTTATTTGTATACTAGAGTATAGATAAATCATTAAACTCCCTTTCCTCCCTTCCAGGGTACCGAGATCTACGACCAGAGCCACGGGACGTTCGTCGACCTGAGCATCCTCGACGTGCTCCAAATCTTCGGGCGCGCCGGCCGGCCCCAGTTCGACAGCAGCGGCACCGGCATCATCATCACCGCGCACGACAAACTGACCCACTACCTCAAGTCCATGACGAACCAGTTCCCCATAGAGAGCAACTTCATCAACCTGCTCGCCGATAACCTGAACGCTGAGGTAGGTGTAGTGTTTTGTTTCATTTATTTATTCATGGCAACACCGTTAAAATGCAACGTGCTATAATTAAAGTGCACTTGACCTGAATAAAGTTTGTTCAGAATCCAGAGTAAACTCGATTCCACTAATGATATATTCAGATTTCGTCCGATATTGAATTTTTAACAACGCCGCCGCAATTTATTCAACTGTCGTCTTTACCTGTTATCGGCGGCGCGACAGCTAAGCGACATAATCGTATTCGATGGCGCGCGACCATAGAGTTTCAAATTTGCAAGATATGTGGCAACAAAAAAGAAAGATGGACTTATCTTCGTAAATAATCGGCGTTGATTTTTTTTTGTTATTATAATATATATAATTCTTTTATAATAAAAGTAAGTTGGTGTGCCTAAAGTTTTGCGATATTTAATTAACAAGTTGTATATTTTTTTATACTTTACTAGTCATAGGAACAAATATATATTATATATATTGTTCAATAAATTTCGGTCTCGAGTCTTGAGATTTTGAAACAGGTGCTTTTTTTGGCATTTCAGTGTTGGCCCCACAGTCACAGAATATATAATAGTACTCCACAGTGAAAGCTGTTCAGTTTGATAATCTAAATGAATTCTTCAAATAACCTCACAACGTCTAAGAAGACCCTGTATAGATTTCCATCTATTGCTTCCAATAAGCATGTAGTCACATTGTATTATAGTCACATTGTAGTCTTCATAATAACACCCGATAAACGTAATCTAGAAAGGCCCTAAATAGATTTATTATAGCCGTTTACAATAAATCCAACGTAGAACACTGTTTTTCATTCACAGGTTGCATTAGGAACAGTGACGAATATAGACGAAGCTGTGGAGTGGTTGAGCTACACGTACCTGTTTGTGAGGATGAGGATCAACCCTCAGGTGAGTTTTATTATACCTTGTCGTGGCCCAGAGTTTTTTTTTATACAACTAAGTTGACAAACAAGCAGGCTGCCCACCTGATGATAAGTGATTATACTCTACTATATACACGGTTATTTTTTTATCACCCAGGAAAATTTTAGGGACGCTTCAGGACACATCCAATATTATATAAAAAATAAAAAAATTAAATGAAAAATTTAAAAAATATCCAAAAATGCTTTATGGTTTCTATTTTAATTGACATGTTGGCAGAAAAGTTTATATATATCTGATTTGCCTATGGATGACATCTGTCAGAATTTCGTCGAATTAAAAATCAGACTATAAGTGAGTTATTTTTTTAATTCATATTTAAATCATTCTAATACCATGTTTTGAAGCAACCCTTAAAAATGTTCCAGGGTGATAAAGAAATAACCGTGTATAGTACAAAATGGGTAAGATTTGCAAATCTTATAACATATGTACTTATTAAGTAACAGTACCCAGTAGTTCAACCCTTAAAACCGGAACAGCAATGCGAATAGGGCATCCGGAACTAGTTCTCGAGACTGGATACCTAACATGGAATACCGGAAAAGGACTGATTTTATAAAAAAAAATTTGTTTCGTTTTTTTTTTATCCTTTTGTATATAATATTATAAATGCTAAAATAACTCTGTCTGTGTGTGTGTTACGCAATAACGCCTAAACTACTAAAAAGTTAGTTTTTTTCATTTCCACGGGACTCCTTTCGTGAAACAAACTCTATATAATCACAGTTCATATACGTCCCCACCGAGGGACTCGAGCCTGGCCTAAGTTAGGGTGTTTAATCGACTTCACATACACCTTTGAATTTCTTCGCAGATGTATGCAGGTTGCTTTACGATGTTTTCCATCACAGTAGAAGCGTCGGATAAATAAACATATGAAATTCGAAAAACGAAAAACGCATTGGTAGATGGCAGGATCGAACACCGGACCTTCCGATTAGAAGGCCAGTGCCGAATCCACAGCGCCTTCATATGTACATGTGCCGACTCTCCCACGGTGAAGGAAAACATAGTGAGGCAACCTGCATACATCTGCGGAGAAATTCAAAGGTGTATGTGAAGTCGACCAATCCGCACTGGGCCAGCGCGGTAGATTAAGGCCTAGAACACCCTAACATAGGCTAGGCTCGAGCCCCTCGGTGGGGACTTACGAGCTGTGATGATAATGATAAAGCTTAGGGGCTGCTGGTGGTGATATTGGTAGGGAGAGGCAGAATCTTATCATTGAGCTCAGCAGGACGCTGGAACTCGTCTCCGAATATGGTTCCAACAATCTTGTTGAGTTCAATGCTAAGAAAACACAAGTGTGCGCGTTCTCGGCGAAAAGGTCACCTTTCCTCCCCCTTCCTTCTCTTCGGGGCACAACCCTTCACACACAGAGCAACATCGCCTTGCTCGGTATGAACATTCGCTGCGATCTGAACCCCAGAGACTACATCGAATCCATCATAACTACTGCCTTACGAAAACTCGGTGTCCTGAACAAGGTGCGTAGGTATTTTGCGCCGGACCAACTATGCTTGTTGTATAAAACTCAGGTTAGGTCTTGCGTGGAATACTGCTCGCACCTTGGGGACGGCTCCACTCAGTACCTCCTCGATGCTCTGGACAGATTGCAGCGTCGCGCTATCCGCATAATTGGCGATGTAGAGGCAACTAACACCCTCGATCCTCTACAACTTCATCGTGACATCGCCTCTCTTAGCGCCTTTTACCGAATGTTCCATGGAGAATGCTCTGAGGAGCTCTTTAACCTTATCCCTCCCTCTCCATTCCTTAACAAAACACGCGTAAGGGCCTTCGGAGTCATCCGTACACTGTATCCTCCTTTTCACACCGTACCAAGAAATTCCAAGATTCCTTTTTATGTCGTTCATCCCACACTTGGGATTCTCTACCTGCGCACGTGTTTCCTCCATCCTACAACATGGGTTCCTTCAAAAGAGGCGTGAAAAAGCATCTTTTGGGCCGGCAAGGGGCGGGCAGGTAGGATAGTGGACGTTCCTACTCTATCTGTCAACTCTGCCGGGCCCTCCATAAAAAAAATACAATCTTCATCACAGGTGTACGGTCTCACTTACACCGACGTGCAAGATGAGCCGATGCTGGAGACCAAACGCCGCGAACTGATCACCGCCGCCGCCATGCAGCTGGACCAGACGCACATGATACGGTACAACGAGCGCACCGGGGACTTGAACATCACCGGTAACTAGGGCTTCTTCATCGAGATTCATTCCCCCAGTACTACGGAGTGGAGACTTGAGCATTACCTTTAATAAGCCGTTGACAACTTTGGGCTAGTCCATAATACGAATACGTTTTATCTCAAAATTAACCTTATCTTCTCTTACTAAAACTTAAAAATAGTTTGACTGATGTAAATATTTACTTATTCCTTTCATTCCTGGGCTGGTTTGAAAATACAAAAAAAAATAGGAAAAATCCCAATGAAAGGCTTAAAAATGATATAAAGTTATAATTGTGACCTTGTACGGAAAATAACGGTATACATTTTATTTAGATCTGTCATTTGTCGAAGTGATACAAAGTTCACGGAGTCAACTTGTATACTGATAAATGTCGATGATCCATTGCTATTTTAGTTGTCATGGGAGGACGAAAAAGTCCAGTGGGTGGATGGGTCGTGACCCAAAAAATCATACCTTCGTTCGTTTTGCCTTTGCTGTACAGACTGAGATTAAACTAGAATGAAAATATCTTAATTTCGTGGGGACAAAACATAAACTGAACTTGAAGATTTGAAATTGATTATACAACTTGCTGAAAATGCCAACCTCCTCGAGAAGAGCAAACCAGAAATTACAATGAGCCAAGGTTTTCGTTTGAGAGTGAACACCTACACTGCAATATTTGGAACTTACCTTCAATAAAATAGAAACGAAAAATCATCAACCTATTTTTATTTATACCTTTGTCGTGTAAACATTTAAATATGCAACAGACATTGGCCATATCATAATATAACAGAAATGGTGTATCAGAGAAGACAAGATTTGATTCTAAATGACAGTTATTTTTCAGATCTCGGTCGCACAGCGAGCCATTATTACATCACCTGCGAGACGATGGAAGTATTCAATACTATGGTGAGAAAATCTATGACGCAAGGATATGTGCTAGAAATGCTCACTAGATGCTCCGACTTCCAACAGTTAAAGGTAAGCCTAAAGATAACTCGCTGTAATCTTTTTTTTTGCTACTAAGTTGGCAAACAAGCAAACTGCCCACCTGATGGTAAGTGGTAACAGTCACCCATAATACATGTGGCTCTTGTGAGATTCGCAGCAAATCTGCAACCCTCCCAAGAACCACGTTGTACGTTGCCAATTTGTGACATAAGATGTAAAGTCACGATACCCAGTAATTTCACTGCCATATCATACCCTTCAAACCGGAACACAGCAATGCTAGCACTGCTGCTTTGCGGCAGAAATAGGTTAGACGGAGGTACCCAAGGAGACGACCCTGGTACAGAGTCTTCCTCCGGTAAATATCATATCATAGGTATTTTTTGCTAGTTACTTTATTAGACAGCACTACCCGTATACAAAGTTGGTCCGCCATTTATCGTATATTACTGCGTCATGCGTGTACGCTCCCGTAAATAATAACGTACGCATAGTTACGCGACATTGTTTAGCGCTTGACAGGATTTGAAAGCATTACTTATATGACACAACATCAAACAAGAAATCGGATGGAATGTATTTTTTGCCCATGCTAATAATAAGGTTCTCTTTATTCAAATTTAAAAATATTTATTCAACATAGGCCTTTACAGGCACTTATTGGCGTCAAAACAAAGCAAAACAATCTAATTTAAAGAAATCATAATATTAACCTTGTATGTGCATACATCCTGAATATACTCAAGATGTCTGCAAATACAAGTAGGAATGAAAAAAAAAGTTTACACCTGTTCGGAAATTGGAAGAGCCTTCTCTAGAAGAACAGGCAAGAAACTCAAAAGGTCAAAATTTTGTATCTCCTCTTTTAAATCGCCATTTACAATTTTGGTTTTGTTTTAATTTAATTTAATTAAATCGCCATTTACAAAGCAAAAGTTTGAGCTCAACATCCATTACAAGAATACATGTGTTAATTCACATTATATAAGATAAAGACTTTATTAAAATATCAATCAAAAGAAAGTGTAGAGTTGACCTCATTTATTGAACAGAATCGGAATGGATTGTTCATACTCCTTTGTAAAATAAAATTATACACTTAGGGCTAAACGATCATTTGTGTACTAATTATTATAGGTGAGAAAAGAGGAACTTACTGAACTATGGAACTTAAAAGACCAGTACTGTGAACTGAGAATCGAAGATGCACCCGAAGACATCCACTGGAAGATCAACATTTTGCTACAGACTTTCCTATCGCGAGGGAGGGTGAATGGGTCGTCGCTACAATCGGACTTAAATTATATTAGCCAGGTAAGTTAAAGTTTTCTGCGCGCATTATGTGGGATTGCGTTTTTAGGCTAGCCAATTGGCGCTCTAATCGAGTAAGAAAGGCCGACTGTTAAAATAAAATTTATTTGTTTACCTTCTTTGCAAATCTATACTAATATTATAAAGCTGAAGAGTTTGTTTGTTTGTGTGAACGCGCTCATCTCAGGAACTACTGGTTCCAATTGAAAAATTATTTTTGTGTTGGATAGTCCATTTTTCGACGAAGGAGCTATATAACATCACGATATTGTTATTTTCGGACATCCACGCGAACGAAGTCACGGGCACAGCTAGTTTAAAATATTCATAAGCTTGCTTACCTATACTAAATTATTATTTTAAAACCCCTGCCATAATTGTCCACAGTCACGTTTAACCGAAAAACACAAACACCTTTAAAAATAGTTCACGCTACACTAGCACTTCTACTACCGACGAAATCCGAAGTAACCCGGTGAAACTTTAGCTAATCTTAAGTATTTGACGTTAGATTAGCTGAAGTTTCATCGGGTTATTTAAAATAATAATCTAGTATAGGTAAGCTTACGATTTTTTTTTATCTACATTTGTTCATCTATGTTTTGCTATATCAGCTTGATTTTCTAAATACATCAACGTTATTAAAGAAACCAGCCGGCTTGAGTCTGTCTCGCGGAAGGAGTACCGTAACAATAAACGGATGTAATTGGTAATAAAAAGAATACATGTTTGATATGCTATAAATAATAGCTAGCTAACTAGCGATTATACCGGGTGTAACTGAACACCCCAATAACATTTAGGCCTCGGTCTCCTATTAAATGCTATATGCAGCGTCCGACTTCAGCGTAAACGTTTCGATCGACGTCTGAACGCCAGGCACAGCGTCAGCGGTCAATACATCTCATACGCGAACGACGACAAACAGCGCTCACGCGTAGTCGTGTTATATAAAATGGATATAAATTCGACACTTTTGGCTGCGTTTGTGTTACTTGAAGAGGAGGTATAAAACAACCGCATACGAAGAAAACTCAGGGCATCAAGGCACTGATTATTTATTTATAAAGAGAAAGAAAGAAAGTGTTTCCAGATTTTCATAATGAAACAACTCAAAGACAACAATACTAAATTTATGGAATATTTTCGTATCAATCAAGAACAATTCAAACATATATAACAACTTTTGCAATAAAACTGCCATCAAAAAGGCATCGTATCCCATATCACCTGACGAAAAAGTTGCTGTAAACATTTGTGTTTCTAGATATTATTTTCATGTTCCTTATCACTTTTATTGTATTATGCACTATAACATTGTACTGATATAATCAATAATTCGTCTTTTTCTTTATCAAATTCCGACATTTTGTACTGACGCCAAATAAGACGTTTACGCTGCAATGGTTCGAAATAACTAGAGACGCGGCGCAAAGCGTTACAATGTCGCCTACGGCGTCCACACGCCCACGTCAGCGTACAAAAGAGACCACAACAGTACATTTCTATAGTAAGCATCGTAACGCAGCGTACGGCGTGACGCTGTACGCGGCCGATGGCGTTTATAGGAGACCATAGCCTTAAGGGGCATATAAGTTAGATACTAAATGGACCTTCGGTGCTTGTCTGAGACCTGGAACCCCAATACTTTCAGAGTTATTTGATTTTAAACTGAAAGCAAAAACTTTCAAGTGACAACCATAATCATCTCTTAGTACAAAAAAAAACTAAACACAAAATGACACGTGACAGACGTGAGCGTAGTATTCCTCCTACGCTTACGTAGGGCTGTCGGCACTTAATACCAAAAAATAATTTATTTAGTTTGTATGACGTGAGCGTAGTATTCTTCGTAGGCTTACGTAGGGTTGTCGGCACTTAATACCAAAAAATAATTTATTTAGTTTGTATGGGAAAATAAAGTAGGTTTGTTAGCCCTAAAATTTTTCCTACATAATCTCTACTTCTGATGGATACATACCCTTAAATGTTATTGGGGTGTTCAGTTCAGTTACACCCTGTATATAAAAATGAAACGCTGTGTGTTTGTCTCGCAAAAACTCTGAAACGGCTTGACAGATTTTTACGAAATTTTCTGTGTGTATTTGAATAGGTTCAAGGAAGGTTTAAACGTAAAGTTAGACCCGGTAGGTGGCGCTGGAATCGGGCAGGACAACGTCTGCCGGGCCCATTAGTTTGAAATAAAAATGTTTACCAAAGAACGAACAGCGTAATACGGACTGATTAAATTGGTGGCAACATTCCAGAATGCGGTGCGTATCGTCCGCGCACTGTTCGAGATAACGCTCAGAAAAAACAACGCGTACATGGCGGGCCTTTACTTGAGAATGGCCAAGATGCTGGAGCTGCAGCTGTGGGACTTCTACAGCGACATGAGGCAGTTCAACTGCTTCCCGAACGAGATCCTCAAACACATCGAGTATCCGATGCTGAAGCCGGACCAGATACGTGACATGGACTGGAAGGAACTAGGTAATGGTGATGTTCATGCTCCACTTTTCCATTTCACATAGCGCAGAGCCCATTTATCTGAAAAGGTTATAAGCTATATGACATCACGCTACGTCACGCTCCTGAATTTCACGCAAGCAAAGCTGCGGACACAGCTGGTGTTTCATTAATCAATTTAGTATTTGTAATACCGGCGCTATTATGAGCTTTAATGTTTAGTAAACAACCGCGCAAAGGTGAGTAGGAGCGAGATTTTTTTATACAACTAATTTGGCAAACAAGCCTACTGTCCGCCTGATAGTAAGTGGTAACAGTCTGCGAATCTCACAAGAGCCACATGTACCTTATAGTACATGTGGCTCTTGTGAGATTCGCAGTAAATCTGCAACCCCCACAAGAACCACAGTGTACGTTACCAACTTGTCACATAAGATGTAATGTCACGGTACCCTGTGATTTCACTGCCATATCTCACCTTTCAAACCGGAACACAGCAATGCAAGCACTGCTGCTTTGCGGCAGAAATAGGTAATATGGAGGTATCCAGGCGACCCTGGTACAAAGTCTCCATTAAACACTGCAACCGGTGCTATACACTGCAATAGCGTATCTCGCTCCCACTCAACCTGGAATACTTTTAAGCTCAGTGTGGCACCGGCATAATACAATTTTTCAACACACTTTCTCCTAAAGTGGGTCTTATTACCTTTCATTTAGACCCGTTATTCAGTATATTAAACACGAGTGCTTTTCACTTTACATAATCGCACAAGTGCGGTAATCCTAACCCGACAAATTCTAATTTGTTCAAGATTGCAAAGTAAATATATGTCCAGTACGCATTCTTAAATTTGTCGCTTAATACACTTTTTTTTAACACGACTTTATGCGGCTGCCAATTGGAAACAAATGAACAAGCTACTACTGATTACTTAAATATTAAATTAACAACGACATTTAAAGAAAACAATAATTAATAACTATAACTAAAATAAATTATTAAAAATTCACACAAGGTTTATTTAGTTTTGAATTTTGGCTGTTTGGCCCTTTTTTGTTGGCTTTATGAAGAGTTTAGCCATGCCCGGGCAGCGCGCGACAATAAAAGGCGCGCGGCATTTTCCCGCTATTGAAATTTTTTGCCTTTTTGTTGTAATTGATAATTGATTACCTACAAATATGTCGAGTCCAAGTGAAGAAGAATCCATATTATTAACTCGGCCGGAAATAATTATGGAGGCGCAAAGCGCAAGTGATAGTTTGTTGCCGCCAAAGTCAAAGGATAAATACTTGGCGGCATACGATACTTTCATGCAGTGGAAGATTGATAAAAAAGCGCAGTTATTTTCAGCAAAATATTAATACCACAAGATCTTTTATTTTCCTCACAAGTGTGTTTAAAAATGTCGTATGATACACGCGCGCATTGGTCATTACGTACTCTGCTTTCTTGTCGCGCTCGCCTGCGGCTCGCGCGCAATATAATGTACTATTTCCCCATTATTTGCAATGTTACGTGACAAAAATAGGATTTAAAATATTTTCTCAGCAAGTGGTGAGACTTGTGTTGCAGGTGACTTGATAAGAAATCCCAAGGCTGCGCGCCATCTGAAGAAGTGCGCCGATGAATTCCCCCTACTCGAAATGGAAGCCAGCCTACACCCGATCACGAGGACCGTCCTTCGGATAAGGCTCACAATCACGCCGAATTTCAAGTTGGTACTTTTTTTTCTGTATTTATAAAAGGCTTTAGTAACGGACTAAGGTATCAATCAATGTAGACTATAGAGCCCAAATTACTTGAGCAAGAAGCTTGAAATTTGGTACAGGGTTCATTAGCTTATGTAGGCATACACTAAGGAAGTATTTTTCAAATTCCCATACGAAGCTGAGAAATCCCCATCAAAAAGTAAGGAAACAATAGTGCTGAGCTTTATTAAAGCGAATAGTAGTTCGCGGGATCAGCTAGTCTATGATAAAATGGGTCTGTGCTTTGTCTAACTTGAACTCCTAATTTGGTAGGTGGCAGAGATTCCAAGTTCGCCCGGGTAGCTATCAACTTCTCATCAAAGTTGGTTAACTTAATTACAAGGAAATCAGTGTTGTTGTCATCTACTATTTAAGTCATCGAGATAAAAAGCCAATTCAATTGTTATTTTACAACCAGATATAACTCGCTTGCCTTTTCTTGCTTGCGCGACCATACTGAATATGGGAAGGCAAAGAGATCTTAGTTCATACAGCAATGTCTCTGTTCCTTTGCCTTTGAGAGAGATTAATGCACTAATCTTTTTTTTTTTTTTTTTTTATATGTAAGGCCCGGCAAATGACCTCCCGCCTGATGTTATGCGGTGAAAGAGGCCCAAATGAGTTGACAGATAGAGTAGGGACGACATCCACTATCCTACCTGCCCGCCCCTTGCCGGCCTAAAAGATGCTTTTTCACACCTCTTTTGAAGGAACCCATGTTGTAGGATGTAGGAAACACGTGCGCAGGTAGAGAATTCCAAGTGTGGGATGAACGACAGAAGAAGGAATCTTGGAATTTCCTGGTACGGTGTGAAAAGGAGGACACAGTGTACGGATGACTCCGAAGGCCCTTACGCGTGTTTCTGTTAAGGAATGGAGAGGGAGGGATAAGGTTAAAGAGCTCCTCAGAGCATTCCCCATGGAACATTCGGTAAAAGGCGCTAAGAGAGGCGATGTCACGACGAAGTTGTAGAGGCTCGAGGGTGTTAGTTGCCTCTACATCGCCAATTATTCGAATAGCGCGACGCTGCAATCTGTCCAGAGCAACGAGGAGGTACTGAGCGGAGCCGTCCCAAAGGTGCGAGCAATATTCCACGCAAGACCTAACCTGAGTTTTATACAACAGGCATAGTTGGTCCGGCGCAAAATACCTACGCACCTTGTTTAGGACACCGAGTTTCCGTGAGGCAGCAGTTATAACGGATTCGATGTAGTCTCTGGGGTTCAGATCGCAGCGAATGTTCATTCCGAGCAAGGTGATGTTACTCTGTGTGTGAAGGGTTGTGCCCTGAAGAGAAGGAGGGGGGAGGAAAGGTGACCTTTTCGCCGAGAACGCGCACACCTGTGTTTTCTTAGCATTGAACTCGACAAGATTGTTGGAACCCCATTCGGAGATGAGGTCCAGCGTCCTGTTGAGCTCAATGATAAGATTCTGCCTCTCCCTATCAATATTGCCACGAGCAGCCCCTGAGCTTCCGTGATATCCCCCATGCACTGTACTGTCGTCTGCATAGCAATGTATACTTCCCAAGGAAAGCATGTCATTGATATGCAGAAGAAACAATGTTGGGGATAGAACGGAGCCTTGTGGAACACCAGCATTCACTGCCACGAACCGCGAAGCGCAGCCGTCAACGACAACGCGAATTCTACGCTCGTGGAGGAAGCTGGCAATCCACGTACAGAACTGAGCGGGCAATCCGTATGCCGGAAGCTTGGAAAGGAGAGCCTTGTGCCAGACTCTATCAAAAGCTTTGGCGATGTCGAGACTAATAGCCACAGACTCGCCGCGCTTATCGATAGATTCACCCCATTTGTGCAAAAGGAACGCTAGAAGGTCACCTGTTGACCGTTTAGGACGAAACCCATACTGACGGTCATTAAGCAACGAGTGACCTTCCAGGTAACGGATCAGCTGGGTGTTAAGGATCCTCTCCATGATTTTACACAAAATGGAAGTGACGGCTATAGGGCGATAGTTAGCCGGATCAGAACGATCTCCCTTTTTGGGAACCGGCTGGACATTGGCCTCTTTCCAAGATTTCGGCACACAACCAGCAGAGAACGACAGACGGTATAGACGCGTCAGGACCGGAGTCAACTCCGCTGCACACTTCTTAAGTACAATCGCAGGAATGCCGTCTGGTCCACTTGCTTTTCGAATATCAATCGACTGTAGCTCCGCCCGCACATCTCGCTGTCTGATGCGGATATCGGGCATAGTGCTGCCACAATGGGACAGTGTCGGAGGTTGTGCACCACAGTCATCGATACGGGAATGGGCCGCGAAGAGTTTTGCCAGGAGGTCGGCTTTCTCCTGCAGCTGATGAGCAAGTGAGCCATCGGCATGTCTCAGCGGTGGCAGCGAGGGTTGGCAGAAGTTTGATTGCACAGCTTTGGCCAGGCGCCAGAAAGAACGGCTACCCGTAGGGTGCGCTAGCAGTTCCTGACCCACTTGTGCAATGCGCTGAGCATCCGCTCTAATGTAAGCCCTCTTACACAACTTGGTGGCATTATTATAGGCTGTTTTCAGTAGGTTAGTATTGGGATCCCTAGAAGCTCGACCTCTGATCCAAGCGCGGTAAGCTAGCTGTTTGTTTTCAACAGCAGAGGCACACTCGCGATTGAACCAGAGGTTACGTCTCCCTCTACTGACGAGATTGGAATGTGGAATATAATATTCCATTCCTAATCTGATCTCGTCAGCAACAGAGGTAGCGCAGGAGTTCGGATCCATCCCACTGAAACAGCGCTGCCACCAAGGGACAGACGCGTAATAATCCCGCATACCGTCCCAATCTGCTGACGCATAGTGCCACAGACGGCGTGCTGCAACCACAGGCGACGGTCGCGACGCCTGAGGCACTGAGACGGATACCAGGCAGTGATCTGAAGATCCTAGTGGAGCTCGAATCACCACCTGATATCCGTCGGGGCGATTTGTCAGCAGAAGGTCCAACAAAGAGGGCGCTTGACCGATAATATCTGGTACCCTTGTGTGCTGGGTAACCAATTGTGTCAGGTCGTGCGTGAGAGCGAATGCGTGGGCAGTCCTACCCGCATGGTCAGTTTTAGAGGAACTTAACCACAACTCGTGGTGAGCATTGAAGTCCCCTAAAAACACCAGCTCGGCGGAAGGAAATTGCTCCTGCGCGTCATCTGCCACCCGACTTAGGTGTTCAAAAAGTCGAGTTGTCTCCAAGTCACCACGGTGGGAACGATAGACGCACACGTAGACACTGCAATGAGTGCCAAAATCGACGTGTACCACAAGGAGGGAAAAGGAAGGTTCCTCCAAACAGCGCAGGCGACGACAACAAACGTCCGCCCGGACGAACAAGCAAACACCTGCCTTTGCCTTGAAGGACTCCTCAAGAGCGTAGCCGGGGTAATTAAGGTAGCTTGTATCGGCCGGGCAGATAATTTGCGTCTCTGTCAAAAACAGCATTGCTGGACGGGCTGTCTCGAGATGGTGGTGGACAGCCAAGAGGTTAGAATGGAGCCCGCGGATGTTAGCGAGCCCCACCTCGAATAGTGGTGTTTTGGTGGGATAGTGCACCGCTGTACGACCAGTCCTAATATTGTGCGCTGACATGTTTGTTGGAGTGAGAGGTGTGAAATTGAGGTGTCGTTGCAGCGATTAGCATAGTTAACGTGTGTAGGCCTGTTTCGCCAGGGAACAGCCGACAGCTGATTTGCGCTGACTCTCCGCACGAAAGGGCCCCCGAACCCCCCCGGAAGTGGTCGCCGGGACCCACCGTCCGGTCACCAACCGGCACGACGGACCACCCCGAGATTATGCGTGGCATGGTGGGGCAGCCTCACGGACTGGTTAGGTCCGCTTGGGCCCCTGTACTGTACCACGGGCGGCCAGCGGAACAGCCCTTTCTTCGGGTCTTCCTGGGCGGAGGGTCAACGCAGTCAACCTGGCACTGGGTCGACGGAAGCCTACACAAACCACACGAATCGCAGCAACGACCCCTCAAGCTCTGGCTGTGCGATGACTGATCCCGAAACGCGGACACAAAATGCCCACTTGACGGGTTTTACGTCATGCGCACGGTGGTCGCTAGCCAGTCGGGTTTTTCAAGCCCTACCACCAGAAGTTGGTCACTCGATTAGCACCACCCGGGGATTACGTGTAGGGTCTCGAGGGTAAAACCTACGGACGTGAGCGACTCCAATCCCCAATATCATATAAAAAACCATATCTATACAAAAAAATAAAATTGAAGTGTCTGTTTGTAATGTCAAAATAACAAGTTTTTACTAAATGGGCATGAATGTGTATCGGGTACCAATAAGAAAAAGACAATTAAAAAATTTTTTGTCTGTCTGTCTGTTTGTTCCCGCTAATCTCCGGAACGGCTGGACCGATTTTGACAGGACTTTCACTAATAGATAGCTAATTATATAAGGTATAACATAGGCTACTTTTTATCAAGATCTTAAAACTATTACTATTCCACGCGGACGAAGACGCGGGCACAGTTAGTAAAAAATAAATTAAAAGTAATCGTCACATGGAGCATGCACGGAGCCACATTCGATTTTCAAATTTACTTGCGTCCCATGGAATGTAAATTCCATTTACATTGCACGTGTTGAGCAAGTTTGGGCACACTTTCAGAACATGAGTGATGAAAAATAACATTTCGTTATGCAATTTGAAATATAAATCAATTTTTCATGGCAGATGGAACGACAAATACCACGGGAAAGCGCCTGAGGCGTTCTGGATATGGGTTGAGGACCCCGACACGGATATAATGTACTATCACGAATACTTCCTCATTACAAAGAAACAGGTAGGACATATTGAGGTAGAGAAATGGCTTATTATTTTATAGGCGACAGAAAATTTTGTCAGTTACGCAATGTAAATGTTTTAGGTAATTACAGGAGAGCCTCAAGAACTGATTATAACAATACCCATATCTGAACCCCTACCGCCGCAGTATTACATAAGAGCTACGTCGGAAAGGTGAATATCTTGTTTCTTTATTGTGTTTACTTATTTGCCACAAGATCCATTTTAAATTAAGACAATAAAAAACTATCAATTCCTTAGGAGTAAAGCATACTTATCAACTTAATATCTGTGAATTTTTTAAATGCAAAATATTGAAACACTCTTAAGCTAAGTGAGGGTTTATGTCAAGTTTCCCTTTTAGCAATCGCGATATCGAATATCGAAATGCATTTTGTCTAGGATGCCAATTTCGAATCCTGTCTGGAGGGAATTTTTTTCTTGTTTTGATTTCTTCATTTTCCAACATAAATTATTCAGAGGATGTATGGTGATTATGATCTTGCTTAACTATACGGAAACATTGCACACAACAGTAGGTAATTACACATTCATCCAATATACTATACATACATATTCCTTATCGGTGCTCTGACATATCTTGACTCAGATGTTCAAATTAACTTGTCTTGTTCTCTAGGTGGCTGGGTTCTGAAAGTGTGTTGCCCTTAACATTCCAACATCTCATCTTGCCAGAAACACACCCACCGCACACAGGTAAATCGCCGCTTAATTTATGCTTAATGATCGCTTTGTGTCAGCTTGTACTTTATTTTTAGACTAATCTAAAGCAACACACTCTTGACACTTACGCTGACGCACAAATGAAAATATAAAATGAATATTCTCAATAAACAAATTGACAACATTAAAAATTTTTGACCCCTATATTTTTTTAGTTTACACGAAAGAACTTGAAAAATAAAGAGACCCAATATTTTTTAAGCTCGGACTTTCAAATAATAATATAACCTTCTACAACATAAAACAATATAATATAATTCTATAAAAATCTACAATATACCTACTTAGCATACACACTTTGACGACACGTTTAGCGCAGAGGTCGAGTGATCACCTACTGCGCAACGGGTTGCGGGTTCGATTCCCGTACGGGACAAATGTTTTGTATCGCCTACAGAAATTTGTTCCGGTATGGGCGTATGTGCATGTGATATTCTATGTTTGTAACTGCACCCACGACACAGGAGAAAATCCTAGAGTGGGGCGACGTTTAAAAAAAACTAAAACTATTGTGATGACAATGCAAAAATCTCCAAATGGTTGCTGAATTTTGGTACCTAGTAAGCAAAAATAAAATGTTGTCAATTACATCCACACAGTTCCACATCCAATTGTGAAAATCCCCTTTTCCATCCTCGGCTGCTTTATAACTTATTATGAAATGAAATAAATGTTTTAAACCAATACATTTAATCCTGTATCCAATGTTATGCTCGCTTTCCTCAGACCTTCTGGAACTTCAGCCACTACCGGTGACGGCTCTAAACAACGTCTCGTACGAGATGCTGTACAACTTCTCCCACTTCAACCCGATCCAAACGCAGATATTCCACTGTCTGTACCACACGGACCACAACGTCTTGTTGGGGGCGCCCACGGGCTCCGGCAAAACTATTGTGGCGGAGGTGGCTATGTTTCGAGTGTTCAACCAGTATCCTAACTGTAAGGTAAATATTTAGATTTTGCTGTGGCTAATATTTTATCGATATTCTAATTTAACATTCGATTGTTATAGTTTTAATCGCTTTAGACTATAGGTGATGTATGATGGAGTAATAACATAATATCGATAGTTACTTTTTCTTTTTATGTAAAATTTTGTTTGAATTCATCGTTACTGATAAGTACTAATATTTTTTTCGAAGTAGTAATTGCTGTATTTCGATTTAAAGAGTCGAATATTCGATAAGGGTACCCATTGAATAACACAAAGTTCGTTATGATTTTTAGGTTGTTTACATAGCACCGCTAAAAGCTCTCGTCAAAGAACGTGTCAAAGACTGGAAAGTTAGACTTCAAGATAAGCTTGGTAAAAACGTTGTAGAGTTGACAGGTAAGTGAAAACATATTGCTTCATTACCATTTGAAATGTAAATTTATTCTGAACTAAATAAAATATAAATACTCGGTCATTCCGTTATATAACGGACAATTTCACTCTTCCTACATATTTATGATTGTGAAAATATAGTGACACATACAATGTAACAGTTGGCATGATATATTAAGTAGTTCGTTTCGTACACTTTGTATAACACGTTTCAATACTGTGAACTAGTTTCAATTCCAGTAAGTATTATTTTGTAATAAAAATTAACTTAGTGGTTCTAATTACTGAATAACATACAACCTGTTGATAAAAAAGCGGAAACCTCAAACACCTTATTTTTATTACAAAAGAATTGTTTAAATTATAAAAATAAATTTTCGCAGATAAATTAAGAAAATATTTTTTTGTTTTGTTGCATATGTTGCAAATTTAATACTCTATGGTCGCGCGCCTGCGTACGAAGCCGTCGTCGCGTCGCTCATCGCCGCCGATAAGGGGTCATCCACTAATCACGTGAGGTTTAAATAGGGGAGAGGAAAACATGACTTTGGTTAAATCACCAATGGGGGTGGGGGATGCAGTTACATATCACGTGTATATATTTGTGCAACCATGCTCGAGAATGCCTTAATGCGAGGTGCCGTATATTAAGTAAACCGCAATTGACTCAATTGAAGAACCTGAAATTTTAATTCTTTCTTTTGAAATGATTGTTGTGAACATAACTTATGTATACTTACATCCACATTTCATTTTGAAATATTTATTTTTTTATAAAATAAATACACGTGATGTTAGAGAGGGGGGAGAGGTAGCTTAGAACACCACGGATCACCAAGGGGGAGGGGGGGGGGTGTCTAATAATGGACGACCATAAGAAAAAAAGAGTTTTTAAATGTAGGTACTACTTAAAAAACGGCGTAATTTTTTTTTTAATAAATGTGCCCCATTTTAACCGACTTCAAAAAAGGAGGAGGTTCTCAATTCGATGCGTATGTTTTTTTTTGTGTCTTGTTACGCGATTACGCCGCCAATTGTGGACCGATTTTCAAAATTCTTTTTGTATTCGATAGAGTAAACTCCAAGGGTGGTCCCATGGTCACCAAAGTTGGGATCTGATGATGGGATCCCATGAAAATCGAGGAAACCTCTTAAATTTTAAGGTGTGTCCAGGGTGTTTTGTATGTATGTTACGCGATTTCTTCGCCAATTGTGGATCGATTTTCAAAATTCTTTTTGTATTCGATAGAGTATACTCCTGAGGTGATCCCAAGGTCACAAAAGTCAGGATCTGATCATGGGATCCCATGGAAATCGAGGGAACCGTAATTTAATACCAGCTCACCTTCGGTGATTAAATTAGGGTTTCTTTCACTAAAAAGATTGCATTCACTAAAAAGTTAAAAATAAAAAATATTTTACAAAAAATAAAAACAGACTTCAAAAACACTGAAAAGTTAAAAATAATATAAGAATAGGTACAGACAACATCACACTTCTATATTGAAGTCGGTGACAAATTTTAAGACTTTCTAGGAGATCAGCGTTTGGCACCGACTTCGATATAGAAGTGTGATGTTATCTGTACCTATTCCTTTATTATTTTTAACTTTTCAGTGTTTTTGAAGTCGGTTTTTATTTTTCGATTATACTCTCGATTCTGAACAAACCAATTTCAGGTTTTGCGCATTTTCACGAACACGTTGTTAAAGCACCCAAGTTAAAAACGTATAAAATAAACGTCAAATATAATATTGTACGCGCCAGGTGACGTGACGCCCGACATTCGCGCAATAAGGAGCTCCCACGTGATAGTGACGACGCCGGAGAAGTGGGACGGCATCAGTCGCTCGTGGCAGACCCGCAACTACGTGCGCGATGTGGCGCTCATAGTCATAGACGAGATACACTTGCTGGGCGAGGACCGGGGGCCGGTTCTCGAAGTTATCGTGTCCAGGTATCGCTTATTTTTAACATTAAATTATGATTTTGAGTAGATAAGTTTATTAAGTGTGAGAATTGGTACTATCTCGCCTATTTCTGCCGTATAGACACTGGCTAATCAAAGCTGAACCTAGCAAAACGCGGGAAACTTAAAAAATTTGGGGATGGCAATACTGCCTTTAGTAGGAAAAAAAGCAGTTGATACTTTTTTTGACTAAATATTATAATATTATATTATTTATATTAATAATATTTATATGTTATATAAAAAATATAAATATTATTTATATTTTAATATTATAATCAAATCAACCAACAATGAACCTATTATAAAAAAATCGCGGTATTTGGATTTAATGAAAATTAAAATTACTTAATTCCTGTCATTTTGGCAGAAATTAAGAAAAAATATTATAAAATCTTGGAAACTAAAACGTAAGTCAATTGATACATAAAGTTGTTAAGAATCATAATACGTTTAAAAAATATCTGATCATCTGAGCTGCTTGATTCATCATCATTGACACTTGTTATAAATTGCTCCATCTCTTCTGTGATCCTATCCCTGCTCTTGTGATGATTTCTAACGTGAAAAAATGCTTCGTATTTTTATGTAAAGTTTTTTTTTATTATTTCTTCTAGTACCGCTGCTGAAACAGACATGTTTTTGTTTGCAACCTTGTGCTTGCCTAAACTCCAAAAATCACAATGTTATGGAGAAATTCTCAACACCACGTGACTTTGCTTCCTTCAAATTTCGCCTTTCTCATATATTGGCTCAGATATGTGCTTCTGTACCAAAACCGAAAGTTAAATTACAAAGAAACAAGTTTATTTATGTTTAACTCAACTCCAAAGGGACATTGTATCAATGTGGCAACTTGAAATAATGTCAGGTTCAGCTTTCATTGGCCAGACTCTAGCCAACTAACCAAACTAACTGTTCCAAATTCAAGACGATATTAATGATGTATTTTACCAATTCAAGGACAAACTTCATAGAGTCGCACACTTCCCGGCGCCTGCGCATCATAGGGCTGTCGACTGCGCTGGCCAACGCGCGGGACCTCGCCAACTGGCTGAACATTGGCGAGTTGGGGCTATACAACTTCAGGCCCTCGGTGCGACCCGTGCCGTTGGAGGTAACATGATTAAACATTTTGGTTAATTTTTTTACATACGGCATAATTAAATCCAACTTAAACTTAAAATGCAAGTACTACTGATAAATCTAGAAGTTAGTTACCTACTGCGAAGTTTTATAAATTAAGCCATCAGTATTGACAACGTTACATTTTATAACAAGTATTATGTATAAAAATACATAAAAAGACTCAAAACGTATTTTATTATTAACTATAATCTCAATTCTATGTACATGTTTAAATTTGAGTTTTCGAAACATGAGCATGTTAAATACAGGGTGTCGATGTCGAGTAAGAGCAGCGGAAGTTTGTTTACTGGTTCACGGCGTCAAGCGAAGTAGCAGGGGCGCGGGGAGGGCAACGTCGCGTGCGTCGGTTCGTGGAATTTTAGTTGCCATGGAGCCGTATCCCGGTACGCACCGCGCTTTTTGCGTGCGAGCGTATTATCGCAATAACGACTCCATTGTTACTGCTCAGCGTTTATATCGCAGAGAATATCGCACACGTACAGCGTCTAGCGACGATCTCATAAGAAAGTGGATTAAAATGTTCGATAATACCGGGTCGACTGTTAAAATTCTAAATACAGGTCGCCCGCGAAGCGTTAGAGATGCAGAAACAATCGAAGAAGTGAGAGTTTCAGCACGTGAAAATCCGTCGCTATCAGTTCGCAAACGAGGACTAATCATCAAAATCATGACCTGCAGTGAAGATGCAGGTCATTTTGAAGAAAGATTTGCATCTCACAGCCTACAAAATTCAGTGAGTTCAAGAACTGAAGGATTCCGATTATGAAAGTCGGTTATATTTTGCTACTGAAATGCTAAAGCGATTCACAGCTTTGACAATATTCTGTTTAGCGACGAGGCCAATTTCCACCTAAACGGTCACGGTAATAAACAAAATTGTCGCTACTGGTCCAAGCAAAACCCTAAAACATAACATCAACGGCCACGTCATAGTCCAAAGGTCATCGTTTTGGCTGTGTTTTCTGGTAGAGGCATAATCGGCCCCTTTATCCATGAAGACAGACATGGGCGAGCAGTTACTGTGAATACAGAACGTTATTGTGACATGTTAAGGACTTTTTTGGCGCCCGCATTACAAGATTTCCGAGGGTTTAATTCAAGAACATGGTTTCAGCAATTCGGCTCTGCGGTGTGGCATATGGCATGGAGCCATATGCCACACCGCAGAGGCGTCAATAGAAGCTGTAAACGAGTTAATTCGCGTAGGGGCACCATTACCTGGCCCCCCAGAAGTCCAGATCTTAGTCCTCTCGACTATTTTTTATGAGGATACCTTAAGGGGAAGGTATACGATAACCACCCAACGAATCTGAGTCAATTAAAGGAGAACATCACATCAGAGATTAGGGCAATCCCAACTTCGCTTTGTCAACGCGTCGTCGCCAACCTGCGTTCAAGGTTAGAGGAGTGCCAGCAGCGTGGGGGTGCACATTTAGATAATGTTATATTCGCCAAATAAATTTCCAAGAAACTGTTTTTGAAAAAAAAGTAAAGGATATATTTAATTAATTGTATTTCTCATTTTATTTAACTGTCAAATACCCGGTACCCTTACTGGACATCCTGTATATGCGTACGGCTAAAACAAAGTTAGTTTACAAAATTAAATATAAATGCAAAGGGGTAATTTTTATTATATTAATGGATAGCAGAAAAATTCTGTGCTGCCCATTTTAGGATTATTTTGTATTTTTTTTTTCAATATCTTTTTGAGCAAATATTAAATTCTCAAAAAATCAAGTAAGTATACAGTAAGTATAAGTAAAAGAAAGTTGAAACCGGTTTAACTTAACACTAACTTGTCCGTTCTTAACAAGGTCCATATATCGGGCCACCCCGGGCGGCACTACTGCCCGCGCATGATGACCATGAACAAGCCAACGTTCCAGGCCATACGCACTCATTCGCCCGCAGCACCCACCCTGGTCTTCGTTTCCAGTAGGCGACAGACTAGGTGAGTATTCAGACATGCTAAGCTTTATTCAACATCGGTAAAAATATTGATTAAATTATGTTCGACACCTCTCAAATATTGATGAATTTATAAATTCGATATAGATATTATTTTATATGTAAAATCGTTTTTATCCTCATTTCTGTAATAAACGTTATCTAGTAAATAAAAAAAGCAAGATTTTATACAAGAATCGCGATGCAAATGAACATCGCGTCCACAATGTCCAAAGATAAAGAGCAACGAAATGCGAAATAATGACCAATCCTATAAAACATACAAGCAAAATGAAGCAGTATATTTTGTGCTAATGTTAATACAATTCAAATTAAATTGTTTGTATTTTTGGACATTCATTTATGTGCAATTTAGGACGTATTTTTCATAGTTTTTGTTTGAGATCCGTCCATTTGTCAGTTAGTCGTGGTGCTGTTTTTTTAATTATGTCTATATGTCCAGTGACTAAAATTAAAATCCAATCATGGTTCATATCTTTCGATCATATCGATGATATCGTATGACAGTAGGAAAAAATTATAGTGTTGTTTCGGTATTATAGATTTTTCTACCCTTGCAACTTGAAAAGTACTATTTCTATGATTTTTTAGTGGAGGACCCTCATTATTTTCATGAAGTAACATGTGTTTAGTAATTTGAAGGTTGAAAGAAAGCTGAGAAGGTTGCTCGTAGCATAAAAGCTATTTCGAAACTTAATGACGTCACAAAAAATATTTTGTGACATTTCAGATTGACAGCATTAGATCTAATAGCGTATTTGGCCGCCGAGGATAATCCCAAGCAGTGGCTACACATGCAAGAGTCGGAAATGGAGCAGATTCTAGCCAACATCAAAGAGTCCAACTTGAAATTGACACTGGCTTTCGGGATCGGCATTCACCATGCCGGTCTGCACGAGAGAGACAGAAACACTGTCGAAGAGTTATTTATTAATCAGAAGATACAGGTCAGTGTTATAACATTTTTGGGTTAAAATGCATTGAATGCTATCATTGCTATAATACATATGTGAACAAACTAAAAAATTACGCACATCACAAACAAAGGGGATCTTAAAAACGATGTTATGCAATATCTAGTTTTGAAAGTATGAGAACTTGTGGCTGCGGAAGTAAGAGTTCAAATTAAGTCAATTATACCTAAATTCAAAGTTATTTTCTCCCACTTTATGTATGTACAATAAATTTTGATGTGTATCAACTCGAGTTTCCTGAGTGCCTGGGTAAAAAGAGAACATCCTGTAAACAGTTCAAAATATTCTTCTAATGACTTACAGCCAAACAGAAACTAAATAGTCAAGATCGACCAATAGGAGCGCAAAGATTGTTCGATGACGTGATAATGTGACGCTCTGCGGGGCTAGCACGCAGGAGAATCGAAAATCGAATCGAAATCCGAATCGAGGAGTTTGTATGGCAATTTTATTAGTTCTGCTACTCACCGCCGTGGCGCTAATAAAATTGCCATACAAACTCCTCGATTCGGATTTCGATTCGATTTTCGATTCTCCTGTGTGCTAGCCCCACTGATTGTTCGAAAGAAAATGTTCAGATTTGGATCAGCTATAGTTCATTAGTGGAATTGAGCCAGTATAGATAGTCATAGGCATACTGTATGTTTGTATTGAATAGTGACATTTTAAGAATTTCCTCCGAAATTGCGCCCCATAAGTCACAGAGTTAAGGGCCCACCATCCGCGCGAGCCCGAGCTAGTTTAGGTAAATTTCTCTAGTCTCTGTTTGTGTGCGTCGCTCACGCACACAAGCGCACTCGGTCGCGCAATCGGTACGGCCGCCTAGCAAAATATCGTAGATGTTAATTTTGAATTTAATAGGTGTTTATTATTTACTGTGTTATACTATAGTAAATACAGGGATGTGTTTGATCAACTTTTATTTTTACTTTTATTTTTATTTTTAGCTTGCACTGTATGTATGTATGTAGATTTGACCACTTCTCGGTTTTCGATTGGGCTGAAATTTTGCACATAATAATATGTATATCGTGACAATGCAATATTATGATAACATGGAGCTGATCTGATGAAGGAACTGGACGGTGGCCATAGGAACTCCATAATAAAACGACGCAACCCCATCGAGTTTGGGCTCGTTTGATTCGTATTGACGAGTACTTTGGTCCTACATGGTAACCAGGGTCTGATGCTGGAGCTGAGAGGTGGCCATAGGACCTCCGCAATAAAACGCAAAACCCTATGTCGTTTTATTGCGGAGTTCCTATGGCCAGCTTCCAGTTCCAGTATCAAACCCTGGTTACCACATAGGACCAAAGTACTCGTCAATACGAATCAAACAAGCCCAAACTCGATGGGATTGTGTCGTTTTATTGCGGAGTTCCTATGGCCAGATTCCAGTTCCAGTATCAGACCCTGGTTACCACATAGGACCAAAGTACTCGTCAATACGAATCAAACAAGCCCAAACTTGATGGGGTTGTGTCGTTTTATTGCGGAGTTCCTATGGCTACCTTCTAGCTCCAGCATCAGACCCTGGTTACAACATAGGTCCAAAGTACTCGTCAATACGAATCCAACGAGCCCAAACTCGATGGGGTTGTGTCGTTTTATTGCAGAGTTCCTATGGCCACCTTCCAGTTCCAGCATCAGACTCTGGTTACCATATAGGACCAAAGTGCTCGTCAATACAATTCAAACGAGCCCAAACTCGATGGGGTTGCGTTGTTTGATTGCGGAGTTCCTATGGCCACCTTCCAGTTCCAGGATCAGACCCTGGTTACCATATAGGACCAAAGTGCTCGTCAATACAATTCAAACGAGCCCAAACTCAATGGGGTTGCGTTGTTTGATTGCGGAGTTCCTTTGGCTACCTTCCAGCTCCAGCATCAGACCCTGGTTACCACATAGGACCAAAGTACTCGTCAATACGAATCAAACGAGCCCAAACTCGATGGGATTGTGTCGTTTTATTGCGGGCGGAGTTCCTATGGCTACCTTCCAGCTCCAGCATCAGACCCTGGTTACCATATAGGATCAAAGTACTCGTCAATACGCATCAAACGGCCCTAAACTCGATGGGGTTGCATTGTTTGATTGCGGAGTTCCTATGGCAACCTTCCAGATCCAGCATCAGACCCTGGTTACAATATAGGATCAAAGTTCTCGTCAATACGAATCAAACGAGCTCAAACTCGATGGGGCTATGTCGTTTTATTGCGGTGTTCCTATGGCCACCTTTCAGCTCCAAAATCAGATCAGCTCCATGTCGTCATCATAATATATTTTTTTATACATATGCATGCAAAATTTCAGCTTAATCGGAAACCGGGAAGTGAGTCAAATTTAACTCGCAAGATTAGACCCGAACATGCAAAAGATAAATAAAAGCTTGTAAAAAGGTTGAAGGTTTTTCGTACGGCAGCCACAAATAATAAAATTGTTAGTTATCAACTTCTCCGATTACTCCGTAGGACTTCGTGTCGTATACATACACAAATAATTACGTAACCGGGAGCTAGCTCAAAGCGACGTGCTCTCACTTCGGGTCTTGATTGCACACTGAATTTCGACGCGCCCGAGCCAAGTATTTGTAAGAAAATCGATAAATGTATGTTAAAAAATTCATATAAAAATCAATGTACGATAATTTAAAAAAATACCACGGTGTCAGTGTTATGCTTACCTTTGTTCTATATATTTGTTAAACTAAAATATAATAGGGTTAATTAATGAAGCTAAAAATCACGAACGGTATGTGGGTGTAACCTAAATTTTAAGTAAAATGGATGCTATTTTTTAACGAAATGGTATGTAAATTTGAAAAATGGTGATGGTGATTGTGTAAACACATAATTTAAGAATTTAAATTTATTTTTTCCCGGTCAGTTAACTGGAACGTTAACGTAAAATATCAAAAACGCCAACGGCCTTTTTGCTATTTTTCGCGCCATGGACCCATAATGTCCTTCCGCGAACAACTTACTGTGCAATATGAGCTCTATCGGTCTTATTACAAAACCTGTAGGCTAACTTTTGAACCAATTCCGATGGATCGTCATTGGGATTGTGATTTTTCATACGCTTGAGTAACAACACTAGCGCCGAATTGGATCCGTATTTTGAGAAAATTTAACAATACTGAGTTTGGTTCACCCAAAAATCCGTACAATACGGGGTCAATTTGGAGCCAATGAGCAACAATAAGCGTACGAAAAATCACAATCTCAATGCCGATCGATCGGATTCGGTTCAAGAGTAACCCTACTGGTCTTAAGTTAGTCATGGTTTAAACCGTTTACACCTAGTGCGCTTTCACCAGTGTTAATATACATAAATAGAGAGAGCGTCAGGTTTAACCCAGGACTGTGTTTAGACCATGGTTGCGTGCACTCTTTAGGTTCTAATCTGCACAGCGACTCTGGCATGGGGCGTGAATTTCCCCGCTCACCTCGTGGTGATCAAGGGCACGGAGTACTACGACGGCAAGCAGAAGCGATATGTGGACATGCCCATCACCGATGTGCTGCAAATGATGGGTCGCGCCGGTCGACCGCAGGTATGTTGATATAGAACGGTAAAACATCATCACACATAGCTCAATACGTCCCCACCGAGGGGCACGAGCCTACCCTAACTAGTTAGGGCGATTAGGCCTTAGTCAAACCACACTGGCCCAGTGCGGATTGGTTGACTTCACATACACACCTTTGAATTACTTCGCAAGTGAATGCATGTAAAACATATACCTACATAAATAATTTCTACGTGTTGATGAATTTGCGTGAAACTTGAAATAAGTTGCCTTAATAAAATAATATAGGTCAGATTTTATAAAAAAAAATACTTTAACTACGTCGCTTTTTAAATTTACTTAACCTTATCGTCTTTATCGCTTATCAGCTGCACGCGCGAGGCGCGCTAACATTGTTTCAGGTGCGTGACCATAGAGTTTGAAATTTGCAAGATATGCAACGAAACAGAAAAAAAAACGAAAATAGTTAGCAAAAATTAATTTTTATAATTTATGTAATATAATGCTTTTATGATAAAAAATAAGCTTGGGTTATGTGGCTGTGCCCTATTTCATTAACGTTATATACCGTCTCACGAAATGAATATACATGTCTATGAGGTAATAATCCTATGAATTACTGTTTCCAAGGGCCCTTGAGAAAGAAACAATAAATGCCCTATCCTGTGTACTTCTCGAAAGCGGCTTCATTCAACTCTCTTATTATCGCTCATAATTCATTTATTGATCAATTGACGACACGGTTAGCGCAGAGGTCGAGTGATGGCCTACTGCGCAACGGGTCGCGGGTTCGATTCCCGCACGGGACAGATATTTTGTATGGCCTACAGAAATTTGTTCCGGTCTGGGCGTATGTGCATGTGATATTCTATGTTTGTAATTGCACCCACGACAGGAGAAAATCCTAGTGTGGGGCGACGTTTTTTTAAAAAAAATGACACATTATATGGGCGATTTTAAATTCATTCACAAAACTTGCCCTTAACTATGTTTATAGTTTGGACAACTCATGCACCAATGTTATTTTATACTTGATTTTATGTCGAAACCAGGGACATATCCGTAATATTTTCGTATATATCCGTAATATTCGAATCCGCATCCGCATATGCGGAATATTCGCATTAATTTAGACATCTGCATCCGCATTCGCCTAAAATAATGCGGAGCTTTAACGGATGCGGATATTCATATTTGCAACAAGTAACGACATGTAAAGAATGTGGGCGGGACCAGAGTGGCAAGTGCGTTGCGCGTGTCTGCTGTTGTAAAAACTATTTTAATTTTGTTTTCAAAATAGAATTGGATAAAACTTTTAAATTTAATTGACTTTCATGTATTTGTGTACTTATAATTTATATATCTTAATACATACTTAAAACCGCATCCGCATCCGTGGATGTGAACCTCTAATAATGCGCATCCGCATCCGCGGATGTCACTATTTTTGCATCCGTAACAACCCTAGTCGAAACACTCATGCCACTTATTCCTGTCAGTTCGACAACGAAGGTGTCGCGGTGGTGCTAGTTCACGACCAAAAGAAAAACTTCTACAAGAAATTCCTGTACGAGCCGTTCCCGGTCGAGTCGAGCTTGTTGGAAGTGCTGGCGGATCATTTGAACGCTGAAATCGTTGCTGGTAAGTGTTCAATGTTGCATTTATTATGTGGTGCAATTTCAAATCGTTTCTATCGTAAGAGCACAAAGATGCATTTTCGCCAAGAAGCCTGTACCAGAGTCGTCTGTGTGGGTACCTCTATCATGTCTATTTCTGCCGCCATACAGCGTCGCTTGCATCACTGTGTCTTGAAATGTTATGTCACAAATTGGCAACGTATGCACATTGGCGTTCTTGTGGAGTTTGTAGATTTACATGTACTATAGAGGACAGTAGCCGCTTACCATTAGGTAGGCAGCCTACTTTTCATTTCGAATATGAGGAAAATGAAACTAGTTGTTTATCTAAACTATTTATTGATAATATATAATACGAGGGCGGGTCAAAAAGTTCGCGGAATGAGGGGCATGGAGGGGGGAAAGGTGACGTTTTACTACCTGCACTAGTTGTGACACTCATTAAGAGTATAAATACTAAGTTTAAAAAAAATAGGTCATAATTACCTGAGCTACACATCAATCAACAAGTCAATCCGGAAGAAAATTTGCAACATGGAGAAAATTGAGTTTCGCGCAGTCATCAAGTTCCTTACCAAACAAGGAAAACCTCCCCAGACTATTTTGGAAGAAATGTCTTCTGTTTGCGGGGACTCTTGCCCTGGTAAAACCATGGTTTACAAGTGGCACAACCTGTTTAAGCAAGGCAGGGATTCGATTGAAGATGATCCGAGGCCAGGGAGGCCTGTCGAGGCAACCACGGCAGAAAACGTCGAAAAACTTGAAAAAATCATATTGGAAGATGCCCGTTTAAAGAAGAAACAGCTTGCAAAAATGATTGGAGTATCAGCTACAACCATTTTGAACATCCTACACGACCATCTTGGCATGTCAAAGGTGTGTGCAAGATGGGTGCCGAGAATGCTCACGCCACACCAGAAGTTGAGTATTGTCGCAAGTTTTTAGCGCTCTGTGGTGAACAAAAGGATGAAGTTTTGTGACCGAATTGTGACTGGAGATGAAACTTGGGTTCATCATTATGAGCCTGAGTCCAAACAAGATTCCATGCAGTGGCACAAAAAGGGCACACCACCTCCGAAGAAGTTCAAAGTGTCTCCGTCGGCTGGAAAACTCATGGCTACTGTTTTCTGGGATTCAGAGGGAATCCTCCTTATTGATTATAAAGAAAAGGGTGTCTCTATCACTGGAGAGTACTACGCTGCACTATTAGAACGTCTGCGAGATGCTGTGAGAGAAAAAAGACGGGGAAAATTGACTAAAGGTGTGCTCCTTTTGCACGACAATGCACCCGTGCACAAGGCGCAAGTTGCGATGGCTGCTGTTCAAAGAGTGGGCTTCGAAATCTTGGAACATCCTCCCTATAGCCCAGATTTAGCCCCAAGTGATTATTATTTGTTAGGTCTAAGGTATAAGGTATAGGTCTAATAAATGTATTAGAGTTAAGGGGGGATATTTTACATTGAGAAGGAAAAATAATTTTGTGTTTTATTTCTTACTTCTTACCCTCCATCCCGCGAACTTTTTGACCCACCCTCGTATATCTTTCTTTTGAGATTTCTGGCAAAAGATTTTCGATAACTCAATTTGCCTTGTCTTTAATCGAATCTGGTGTCAAGATTTCAGAATCACTTGAAGTCATTTTTAATAATCAAATCTTAGCATAAAAGATTATTACCTATTTTTTTGAATTCCGTCACAGATACATAACAGATTAGTATCCCGCCAATTTATGTCGACTTTTTTAATTTTAAATATGGAACTCACCGCGTAACTGTTGCGGCTTATTCCGCTCAAAGAAGTTTGCGCTAAGTTCACACTGGCTATTTAGAAACTCACATGGCCGCAGCTTTTTTTATTAGATTTTTTTTACATATAACTCTTCACAGCTGACAGCAGTTCTATTTTCAAAGTTCATTCCGGCCCTTAGGTGGGAAGTAATTTGTATGAGTTTTTTCCTCCCTATGGAAAGAAGCAGCATTTTCCACCCAATAATCAGATCAAAACAACACTACTGAAATTGAGGCGATGTAAAGAGCGGCGGTGGCGCTGTGGACTCGGCACTTGCCTTCCAATCGGGGGGTCGGGGTTCGAGACCCGCCATGTACCAATGTGTTTTTCGTTTCGAATTTCATATGTACATTTGTCTGACGCTCCTACGGTGAAGGAAAACATCGTGGGCTCTCGAACCCCTCGGTGGGGACGTATATGAGCTGTGATGATGATGATGATGATGAAAAAACGTTTCACTTTAAAACAATATTATTTTTCTTTTGACTTCACTGGTAACAAATCGTTGTTGAGTAGTTGAGCCGCATTTCACAACTCCGGCGGTGTTGATGTCACTACAGATTCTTTTAACTCGGACTCTTGCGATGATGAAGTTCCATTAAGTTTATTTTTTCGTGCCTAAATGAAACAAAATACGCTTCGAAAACAATAATCTAACAAATGAATGGCACTTAACTCGCGCGCAAAAAGAGATTGTAAATTTTTTCAATGTATAGTCTTCCACAGATGATAATAAGAACTCCGTTTAGTTTTCAAACTTGAGAGGCCATACTGCCAGATTGTACCGAATTTCAAAATGAAATTTGACAAAATTATTGCAAATCTCTTTGATATAAAAATAAAATAGAAATATAATACATTTAAATTTCTTTTCTTTTCTAAAGCATAAAAAGGGATTTGTTGCACTCACGATATTAATTGTCAATTTTCTTTCATCATTAGCAGAACATAATTAATTCATTATCTTGTCCACACGTAAAATTATTTAATTTCTTGATTTTAAACGTGGAGACCTGTCATTGGCCATCTATTTACTGTCAATTGTATGTTTCATGTGCTGTTGGTCTTCCAAATCTTCTAATATATAAAATTCTCGTGTCACAGTGTTTGTTACCGAACTCCTCCGAAACAGCTTGACCGATCTTTATGATTTTTTTTGTTTTTATTCAGTGGGTCTGAGAATAGGTCGTACACTATTTTTTACCTATTTTTTATTATGGCGAAACGTAGTTCGCCGGCACAGCTAGTAATAAATAAATAAATGTACCGTTTAAGTTTTATATACAGTAAAATTGGTTTGTAGCCAAGTTTTAAAGCTAGGAAATAAACCTTGGCTGATTTGAAGCCTCCCTTGTCTGAAATTACATACGAGTGGGTTCTATATTTTTGAAAATAAACTCATAACTCCTTCAGGAGTTATAAAAATCAATAACTCCCGTAGGAGGTAAATCAGCAATAGCTGCTCTATACGCCTGCGTGTAATATCACCCTTTACGAGCAAGTGTGATGAGAAATACATAACCGTTTATGTTGCTTGTGAATACTCCGCTTTTCATCACTCTTGCGGGAGTAACGCGAGAGAGAAAAGCAAAGTCTTCACTTCGGAAGTAAACGGTCATCGCAAGTTGACCGTTTACTTGTTGGCTCGCTTGCCAAGTTAAACAACTTGGCAAGCGAGCCTTGACAACATTTCACCTGCCACCTATTTCCAGGCACCGTTCAAACGAAACAGGACATCTTGGACTACATGACGTGGACTTATTTCTTCCGCCGGCTGCTCAAGAACCCGTCATACTACAAGCTGGAGAGCCTCGAGCCGCAGGAAGTCAATTATTATCTGAGCAACTTGGTCCAGACTTCGTTGGATGTGCTCTCTGACGCCAACTGCGTGAAGATTGAAGAGGTATGTGAACTGAACTAAATTAACTGTTGAACTGTTGAGTTAACCTAGTGTCACTTGTAGATTGGTATAACTCCTATAACACACGAGAATACAAAAAAACTGCTAGAAGAAATAAATACACTGTTGAACTGACAAATATAAAGCTACATTTTTAACTGTAAAAGAGAACCTAGAACCTATTATAAACTGACGAAGAAAACATTAAATTATCTATACTTACTTTTCAATGTCTCTGGCGTAGACAGGGCTTGATGTTATGTATGACTAGTGTGTAATAAATGACAAAAGCGAATGATGAGGTAAGATGAGACTATTTTTGTAACATATAGGGCGCGTTCGAGATAAGCATTTTTAGTCATAATATCAACATTTTTAGCATATCTGCGTTTCATTAGCGGTGATGCTAGTTTTTCTTGCTGGTTGTCATGCGTTTCATTTAAGCATTTTTAACACGAAATGCTAGCATCGAATGCCCATGCTAAAAGGTGGGTCGGTGATACCTCAGCCTGAAACCACTTTTTGACAGCTTTCAAATTTGAAGTTTCGCTAATTGGAGTTTTCTAACGAATTGTTTGAAAATTATTAAATTGTGAGGAAGAAAATAAGCGACTTGTCAAAATTATTAAATTGAAAATTCACAAATTGTGAGGAAGAAAATAAGCGATTTGTCAAAATTCAGCACGAATGCGTTTTATTTGTAAATGCTAGAATTGTCAAAAATGTTAACATTTCTTAAATGAAACGACTTGATTGATTGATTGGAATTAGATGTTAGCCTCAGAAAGTAGCAGGAGCGCGTTCAGAGCCTCTGGCTGTAGTTGTCCGATTGTTTTTTAACTCGCCCAGAGGCTTTGAACGGATTGCAGAGGCGCGTTCAGAGCCTTCGCGCGAAATACAACTTTTCGCTCTAACCCCGTTCAATGCCTTCGAGCGTGACAACCGGGTGAAACAACCGGCCCGTTCAAGACCTTTGAGTGTCGGCGCGATTTAAAACCGAACAACCATCGAATTTGATGGTTGTAAAACGCTCTGACGTTTATGACTGAAATACTCTTACGTGATTGGATGATATTGGCGGCCATATTCTATAATGTCATCTACTAGAAAGAGAGAGAAATAAAAAATCATGTGAAAGAGGGAGTTAAAAGATTTGGTTGCTGCAATCCGTTCAACGCCTTTGAGCGAGTTAAAAAACAACCGGACAACTACACCCAGAGGCGCTGAACGCGCCTCAGCAACCAAATCTTTTATCTCCGTCTTTCATAGGAATTTTTATTTCTCTCTCTTTCTATAAGATGATATTTTAGATTATGACCCCCAATATCAACCACTCACGTAGAAGTATTTTAGTAATAAACGTCAGAGCGTTTTACAACCATCAAATTCGATGGTTGTTCGGTTGTAACTCGCTCTGACACTCTAATAACGGGTCGGTTGTTTCACCCGGGTGTCACGCTCGAAGGCATTGAACGGGGTTAGAGCGAAAAGTTGTACTTCGCGCGAAGGCTCTGTACGCGCTCCAGTGCTTATCTGGAACGCAGAGCCGCGTTCAGAGCCTTTGGGTGTAGTTGTCCGGTTGTTTTTTAACTCGCTCAGAGGTGTTGAACGGATTGCAGCAACCAAATCTTTTATCTCCCTCTTTCACATGATTTTTTATTTCTCTCTCTTTCTAGTAGATGACATTATAGAATATGGCCGCCAATATCATCCAATCACGTAAGAGTATTTCAGTCATAAACGTCAGACCGTTTTACAACCATCAAATTCGATGGTTGTTCGGTTGTAACTCGCGCCAACACTCTAAGGTCTTGAACGGGCGGTTGTTTCACCCGGTTGTCACGCTCGAAGGCATTGAACGGGGTTAGAGCGAAAAGTTGTACTTCGCGCGAAGGCGCTGAACGCGCCTCTGGAATTGAAAGAATGATATTGACACTGACATTGTCACAAAATAATGACATCACATCCATCTTTACTTTCGTTTCAAGTAACGTGACACGGTGACACGCACATTATGAATAGTATTTATTTCTTGTCATAATGTATGACAAGAAAATTGAGACTTGTGAAATTTACAAATAAATTTTGTGAATGAATTATCATTCACAAACTTTATATTTTTGACGTTCCATTTTAATTTTGTGTATAATTAAAAAAAAATAGTATGTTTGGAGACGTGGGTTCGAGTCCCGCCCGAGACGAAGTTTTTTCTTGTATTTGATATTTATTTTCAACATTCTTTCATTCCCAGACCTTTTCACCATGTTTTATCTTAAATGAATCGCCGTTCGTAAGCCTCGCTAAAACTCAAAAACGGCTTGACCGATTGGAATATTTATTTTTTCCTTTTGTTCCATACGGGGATGATTTAAAAAGAAAAATAATAATGAAAATTGCAATTAAAAGCTAAAAAATTATATAAAAGTAATAGTGCTAATTTTGTAGTCAAACTCCAAATCTATCGCGATCGCTTTCGATTTGACAACCGCAATACATCTTATACTGCTTTAAAAAAGGAAGTCGGCGCAGAGTCTTTTGTTGACCGCGCAATGGTTGTCAAATTAAGGCGCTATATCGAAAATATTTGTTATTTTTATTGTAATGTCATATAGATCACTGAGAGATTTTACTTATCTTAATCTTAAATATGTGCTTCTTTATATCTTCAGCTAGACACGACAAAAACCGGAAACGCGATTTGAAGATTTTGCCTCGATACATTTTATTTTTTAAATTACCTCTTAAAAATAAGAAAATTTTGGATTACTTAAGTCTATTCAAGATAAGAAGGGTCATGTCGAACATTTCCGTTTCATGCATACTGGTTTCCGTGATTAAAAATATTATGTTTTAAAAAATATAACTTATCTCTTTAGGTATTTTTTTACAAAAATGCATAATTAATTCCACATTAAATAAAAACAAGAATGTCAGTCCAGTAACCAGTTAAATAAAATTATAATTCTGAAAAAAATATTTGTTTAAAGTTTACAAATAAAATATTTGTGTAAAGTACTTATAATATCCGATTCACGACTCAAATACATACTTGATCAAACAAATATTTTTTTCAGAATTATAAATAATTATATTATTTAACTGGACTGACATTCATGTTTCTATTTAATGTGGAGTTATTAAATAGGGTTGCTCGCTTACGCTCCCGCGACCGACCCCGCTCTCCATTTGATTCGTGCGTATGCCCTGCGGCCATTGATTTACTATAAATCAATGCCTGCGGCGAAATGCATTCGTGACTGCCCTTGTAGCTATGCGACCTGAGGAATGCGATTCCAGATCGAGGCGCATAGCCATAGCGCGTGTTTCGACCGTTTCTATGAAGTCGGTCTACTGTATGTACACTATTACCGTGACATAGATATAAAGACTAGAGCACGGGGGACACCCCGCGTTTACGTATAGACCACGCCTATGGGAGGCGTGTTGATTCATTTTCGATGTAACGCCTTAAAGGCGATCGTCATAGATTTTTTCTTTGACAATTACTTCCCAGCCTGAAACATATAGCATAACCATCGAAACATGATATGATAAACCGTTATATCTATATAAACTGTTTAAAAAAAGTTAGATCTTGAAGTTTTGAGTATGTTGTGGATATTGATTATTGTTATTTTGGACATTGTTAATACAATTGATGTCGATAAAATTTCAAGATAGCCATTATATCTAAAATTTTTTGGCAGTTCATATCGATTTATCGCTCTATCATATCGTGTTTCGGTGTTCATGCTACGGGGACTGGGCAGCTGGAATTTTATAATTATCGATTACTGGACAATGCCCTATTGTTCCCACTGACTGCAACACCCTCTGTAGGACCAGCGCACAGTACACTGCACGTGGATGGGCCGCATCGCGTCCTACTACTATCTGTCGTACAAAACGATGGCGCACTTCACGCGCAACCTCCACTGGGAGTTGCGGTGTGACGACCTCCTCAGAGTGCTGGCCGATTGCGAGGAGTACGCCACGTTGCCGGTCAGGCACAACGAGGACTTGCAGAACGGGTGAGTTGTGAGCATTTTATCTTAGCTCGTTAAATCTTAGCCTAAGGCGCTTAACACATTGCCGCCGCATCCCGCTGCGGTGTACGGAGGGACGAAATCCGCATGCGGCTGCGGGGACACGGAACCGTGCCACCGTACGGTTTGCTCCTTATCTCCGTCCGGAGCTGCGATGCACGGCGCACCGCATCACCACATTATCTATGTCGAGATCTATTACGCGTATGCACGTCCTTTCTCCGTAAAAATCCGTACGATACTGCGGCACAGTGTGGCTTACCCCGCGGACCGCACCGCATCACCGTCCGGGAGTGCGGTGCCGTCGCGCGCGCCGCACAACCGCACGGAGATGCGGTGTGAGTGTGTTTTACCCTGCGGTTTTTGTATACAAATTAAGATTCTTCAGTCAAAATTAAAAACCGCAGCGCCGCACACCGGAGCGGTGTCCGGTGCAATGTGTTATGCGCCTATAGTCCCCTGTAAACGATCAAACATGTTTGCCAAATTTACGTGTTTGACAAACGTGTTTGTTCGTGTAGCGCTGTGTTTGACGCGTTTGACAAACGCACTACGTGTTTGATGTGTTTGAAGTGTCTGGATTGACGTCGTGTTTGATGAAAACGTGAAGTTTGTCAAGCAAGTTTGACAAACATGTTTGACCGTTTACATGGCTCTTAAACGATCAAACACGTTTGTCAAATTTACGTGTTTGACAAACTTGTTTGTTCGTGTAGGGCTGTGTTTGACGCGTTTGACAAACGAACTACGTGTTTGATGTGTTTGAAAAGTATCTGGATTGACGTCGTGTTTGATGAAAACGTGAAGTTTGTCAAGCAAGTTTAACAAACATGTTTGATCGTTTACAGGGCTCTTAACAAATGTAACAATTTATTGAAGGTAGATCGTATGTTGTTAGTACATAATGTACTAACAACATACCATCAACACAAGACTACACAGGCATTACATAAAGTAATTATTACACATAAACAAATTACACAAAAAAATATCAAGACAACATTTTTTGACAGCTTGGAATTTAAGATTGGTCCCATAGTGCAACGTATAAGATTGGTACAAGAGAAATAGAGTACTATTTATCCTAAAGTAGTTATTTCTTCTTGTGCACTTTAATTATAATTATGTATTGTAATTGTTGTATGAATTGTATCGAGTTGCACAACCGTAAAATAACCTGCGGATAACGGTGTGGGTTTCATAATAATTATAAACTTGTGTAGTATTGTAACATCGTGAACTTAATATGTATTATGTAAACTGTTTGTTGTCCCTAATATAATAAATAAAATAAATAGTAAAAGCTGTCCAGTTTGCTTGTCTTTACAAGCGCACAAAATTTGGCTCCTGCTTCAAAAGTAACCATGTATACTTTAGGAAAAATCGAGTAAGATTATTTCTCGGTTTCATCCTGCGTGTAGTTCTCTTTAATAAATTATTAAGCTTCTAATCAATGTACACTTGACTGAATTTGTTTCTCCGCAGGGAATTGGCCCAACAGTGCCGGCTTCCTGTTGACGCTCTGTCTCTGGATTCGTCGAATGTGAAGACATTCCTGTTGCTGCAGGCGCATCTCACGCGACTGCCTCTGCCCAACACGGATTATCTGACCGACACGAAATCTGTCTTGGACCAAACTATAAGGATACTGCAGGTATTAAAAATAACTAGAAGTGGAAAAAACGGCTTAAAATTTTAAAACGTTTAAACGTTGTACTTATTTAAATAAGCGCGCTTGTAAAAAAGGTTTTCGTTTAAACGCTTATTGTTTATTGCGTATAATTATGTTTGCAAAAACGTTTAAGTACAACGTATGCACCGTTCTATTGCTAATGACAAAAACACTATAGCGATAGCTTTATACTATTTAAACGAAAAAACTGCTCTCATATCAATCAAATGAAATATTTTTATGATGGAAATATTAATATTCTTATTTTATTATTTAATAAACAATGTTTCTACAAATATTGCATCACGCGACTTAATTGACCAAGTTCCTTTCAAAAAAGTCCCACATTACATTATTACCACCTCTCGACACTAAAACTATCAAATTATATATTTATAAACTTTATTTAATCGCACTTTATACACACACGCATAACAAACGTAAATACAATGCTTATTTATACACGTATTTAAAAAAATAAAACGAAAGCGTACGTAAAAGCAGCCAGCCACAACACAACAAACGCGTACTTATCTCTCGACAGTGAAAAGCTTACTACTTTTTTAAACGAAAAGCGTGGTAAGCCATCCAATTTTGGGATGCGTTTTGGTCGCTTTATAACTCCAGCACGCAGTATAATGCCATCTAGCGGCGAACGTTCTATTTCCGATGCATGTATACAGAGCATGCTTTCAAAGTAGGTAATTTTATTGCGGGAGTACAGATGGCGGGACTAATGCATGTCGGTAAAAAGCAAAGCGTAAGTAAAAGCGTAATGTTTTGATAAGAAAAAGTCTGCTTTTGTACTTTTTTTCAAAAGCAAACTTTTTTAAGTGCTTTTCGTTTAAACGCTCACCTCTAAAAATAACAATCAAAAATATGTCAGATCTCGTTTTACTTGTTAGAAAACATACTTTCGATATCAGTTTAAGTGGACTTCAACCACACAGGAGCTGAATTGCGGTGTCACATTTTATAACAAGTATTTTTCTATTTGTTTGAAAGGAGACATGTTGCAAACTTTTTTTATAATACCCATGGGATTTCTTTAGGTTAGCATTGCATCTCAAAAATTAAAAAATAAATATGCCGTTTATGAAATTAATGCAAAGTTTTTTAATCTGTGAAAAAAACTCGAGCTTGGCGAAATCCCACGCGGACATCGGCATCAAACACGAGACAAGAAGAAAAAATAGGTGGCAAAGAGGTTCACTGTAGAACTCCTATGCTGCCAACAATTTTGCGTCTTTTGAAATATCTCTTAATAAGCAAGTGATAAACCCAAAAGAGCGTCGGTGGCGCTGTGGACTCGGCACTTGCCTTCCAATCGGGAGGTCGGGGTTCGAGACCCGCCATGTACCAATGTGTTTTTCGTTTCGAATTTCATATGTACATTTGTCTGACGCTATTACGGTGAAGGAAAACATCATGAGGCAACCTGCATACATCTGCGAAGAAATTCAATGATGTATGTGAAGTCGACCAATCCGCACTGGGCCAGCGTGGTTGACTAAGGCCTAATCACCCTAACATAGGGTAGGCTCGAACCCCTCGGTGGGGACGTATGTGAGCTGTGATGATGAAACCCAAAAAGAAAATATTGACTATTCAGGGAGATCACACCTCCAAATGATTTCATAATTTCATTTCATTTTAGTGTTGTCAATACGTTCATTTTTAACGAGCTTGCGAGCTGCTAACGAGCGCACGCGCCAATGGGCCACCCATTGGCGCGTGCGCTCAGCGAACGATTGCTAAGATTAAGCAACGTTCCCTGTGGTGAGTCCTAGGATGGGTGACCAAAATAAGAAACATCTCAAGCTTCTCGGAAGGCACGTTAAACAGTGGGACCTGCGCCTGATCTCGCCCGGTTGTGTCGGCTAACCGTCCCATCGGACTAGGCGAGTGAAGGAACAGAGAGTGCACTTGCGTTTGCGGAGTCACTTGTGCGCTATAATATCTCCTGCGCAGATGGCTAGTCTCTGCGGAGATTAGCCGCCGTGACCGAATATCGGTTAGGAGGACATTATTTTAACGTAACATCAGCAAAACGTAAAGAGTAAATCATTCTTTCTTTTAAAAAACGTCGCCCCACACTAGGATTTTCTCCTGTGTCGTGGGTGCAGTTACAAACATAGAATATCAAATGCACATACGCCCAGACCGGAACAAATTTCTGTAGGCCATACAAAACATTTGTCCCGTACGGGAATCGAACCCGCGACCCGTTGCGCAGTAGGTGATCACTCGACCTCTGCGCTAAACGTGTCGTCAAGTAAATAAAACAACTTTTTTTCTTCCAGGCAATGATAGACACGTCGGCCGAGAACGGTTGGTTAGCGGTCTGCTTGTGCTGTCAGACGTTAATGCAGAGTATAGTGCAGGCGCGTTGGCCCACAGACAGTCCCCTCACCACGCTCCCTCACGTGGACTCCCAACACCTGTACATGTTCACCCAGATGGCCAAGGACACAAACAAACCGTGTACCCTGCTGAACGGATTAAAAGTAGCCACCATGAAGAATTACGAACTACTAGCTAAGTATTTGAGGAGGGAGTTTGAAGAGAATCAGATTGAACAGATTCATAAGGTATCATCACATTAATAAAAATATATAAAATGTTTTAATATTAGAGTGGACTGTATATCAATAGGTCGCTGGTTCAAATCCGGCTCGAAGGACCAAAAAAATTTACGATCTAGTTTAGCTACGCACATCTGAGTTGATAGTAGTTAAGAGATGTACTTAGTTGGAGCGCGCAGTGGAAGACGTCACTAAGTTAGTTAGAAAATAACGTAGATGAGTTCAGTTCAACTGTTTATTGCGTACTAAGATCGTTTAGAAATAATAATATAATTTAAAGTTAGCTAATACGCGCGAGCCGTAAGTAGGTTGCTATGTCAGCTAAATAAATGTATGATGGATCGTACACCATAATTTTATGTATTTAGCACAAACACTCCACATTCACAATCACCCAGCAACTTGGGTAGCAGTTAACCAGACGGGTTTACCACTAAGCGAACCAAGCAGAAAAAATATCTGCTCCAATAGGGAATCGAACTCCGACCAGTTCAACACCAGATGGTCTCCACCAGACCACGTTGGGTCTCTCAAAATATATCCTTCAGGTTCAAATCCACAATGTTATATATAATTTGCAAATACACAACCTCTACAAACAATGACATTGAAAATGAAAGAAAGAAAGAAAAAATATTTATTTGGCGCTAAGGTCGAATTTCACCGACATTTAAACAGACGGTTATAGTTAACTAACAACCGATTTTGACACTTCTCGTATGAGTGAAATGTCAAAAACTTGTTTGTTAGTTAACTAACCGCCTGTTTAATTATTGGTGAAATTGGACCTAACTCTTTCTTTCTTTCTAAATAGGTAAGATAAAGGTACCCATGAACTCTGCACTTGCCTTCCAATCGGGAGGTCCGGGGTTCGAGACCGCCATGTACCGATGTTCTTCGTTTTTCGAATTTCACATGTACATTTGTCTGACGCTCCTACGGTAAAGGAAAGCATCGTTAGGCAACCTGCATAAATCTAAAGGTGTATGTGAAGTCATAGACGTATAAAGGGAAGCAGACTAAACGTATCGTTCAAAAAGCGTTGCAACTTTATCACGTGTAAACATTACTCACACACAAACAATATTAATTTAATTTTATTAAAATTTCTGGAGTTTTATTATATGATGCGTGAGAACACTTCGGGGCACAGCACTACCATTGTTCTTGTCCGATTAGCAGTTGTTTTTATTTATAATCACAAAACAAAACATAACACAATGTCACGACGCCATTTGTCTTTTATTTTGACAAAGCTAAACATGGCGTCTGCCATGGCTTCGGAAATGTATATGTGTGCGTTAGTATCGCCATAGACGAAAAACAGAAATAGCGGTAGATCATGTCACTTTGGAGTAAAAGTAAAAACGATATACATTACTTATGACAAATGTGTGAGTAAAATTAGGTTAAATCTGCTTCCCTTTATACGTCTGTGTGAAGTCGATCAATCCGTACTGGACCAGCGTGGTCGACTACGGCCTAAACACCCTAACTTAGGGTAGAATCGAGCCCCTCGGCGAGGACTTGTATGAGCTGTTCGATGAAAGGTGTACCCATGAAGACTTCTCTGGTACAGTCTCCCTCTAGTAATCATTCACTGAGTGAGTGCAGATATTAATGGAAGCGTACTATATGACTATGGCTTTTTGCAATTGCCTATATCACTCCCGTCAGGCGATTTGCGACTACCCAACACTGGACGTAAGGCTGACGGTGCGGGGGCTATGGTTCGACAGCGACCGGGAACAGGACAAGAGGATACCGCAGCCTCTCCCTCGGGATGCGTGGCTGCCACTACACGCCGATCAGGTATTTTTGTTATAAACTTTGCTATACTTACTTTTTCTAGGAAAAGGAAGTTTCCAAAACTTCGCGGGCCGCAGAAAAACGTGTGGCTGACCCCAGCCGGGCCACAAAAAAATGTGTGAAAAATAGATTGTTTGAGTATGTCGCTATAATGTCTAGAGTTAGTCAGAGTTTGTAGGCAAGTTTTAAGAGTTTGTCGCTTGCGCGTTTCAGAGATCTCTAAAACCAAACGACAGCGAAAATCTGTTTGCTGATATAGATAAGCGGCAGTTTGTCAGAATTTGTCGGACAAGTTTCAGAGTTTGTCGATCCACCATTTCAGAGCTCACCTGCAGCAAAGTTGCAGCAACTGAGCTAGCTGGATCTCGAAAACAAAACGACGTAGAGAAAAACTGTTTGCTAGAATAGTGAAGCGGTAGTTTATCGGAGTTTGTCGAACAAATTCCATAGTTTGAGACATGCGCAGTTCCGAGATATGTATAACGCGTTGATTATTTATTGGTTATTATAAAACACCGTGTATAACAAACAAAACCTCATAAAACTTACTTTTTTAAAGAAAGTTGTACGCGACTGTACATTACTTCATATAGATAGACAAGGAGACGAGATGCCAAATGTTGCTTAAATAATACATCAAAAAATATCAATCACTCATCGAGGATTTACATAACTTTAAATATTAACGGTTACTGTTTCATCACTGAATTCAATTATCTATTTTACATTAACTTCTTATTGTAAGTAAGTACATAAAAAATAACGAAACCGCGCACATTTGGGACTCCAGGCTCCTAGACTATTTACCCAAATAAAGAATTCTTTCGTTCTTTGGATTGAGGCGTCAACAAACTCTGAATCTTTGAAGAATGTATCGACAAACTACCACCTATCTTTGTCAGTAAGCAGATTTTTGCTAGGTCGTTTCGTTTTCGAGATCCAGGTGGCCCGGCTGGGGTAACGTTTCTCCAGCCGGGCCACACATATCTCGGAAATGCGCATGTCTCAAACTGTGGAATTTGTTCCACAAATTCCGACAAACTACCGCTTCACTATTCCAGCAAACAGTTTTTCTCTACATCGCTTTGTTTTTGAGATCCAGCTAACTCAGTTGCTGCAACTTTGCTGCAGGTGAGCTCTGAAATGGTGGATCGACAAACTCTGAAACTTGTCCGACAAACTCTGACAAACTGCCGCCTATCTATATCAGCAAACAGATTTTCGCTGTCGTTTGGTTTTGGAGATCTGTGTGGCCCGGCTGGGGTAACGTTACCCCAGCCGGGCCACACAGACCCCTTAAACGCGAGCCCGATGAAAACTCAAAAATTGTCCGACAAACTGCCGCCTATCTATACCAGCAAACAGATTTTCACTAGGTCGTTTCGTTTTCGAGATCTGTGTGGCCCGGCTGAGGTAACGTATCCCCAGCCGGGCCACACATCTCTGAAACGCGCAAGCGACAAACTCTGACAAACTAGACATTATAGCGACATACTCAAACAATCTATTTTTCACACATTTTTTTGTAGCCCGGCTGGGGTCAGCCACACCAGAAAAACACGTCCCGTACTTTTTTATACACGATTATTTTTTATCACCCTGGAAAATTTAAGGGACGCTTCATGACATTGCACTAGAATGATTTAAATATGAATTTAAAAAATAACTCACTTACTTAATTTTATATTAATTTTCTAATAAATCCAAAAAATACTGCACTAGTTAAAAGCAGCATTTTTTGAGATTTTTTTAATTACTTTTACATTTTTTTTTAATTTTTAAACAATAATGGATGTGTCCTGAAGCGTCCCTAACATTTTCCAGGGTGGTAAAAAAATAACCATGTATACAAATAAATTGGCAAATGAGCATACTGCCCACTTGAAGGTAAGTGGTAACAGTCAGATTCTTGTGCGATTCGCAGCAAATCTGCAACCCTCACAATCACAAGAACCAATGTGCACGTTGTCAACTTGTGACATAAGATGTAAAGTCACGGTACCCAGTAATTTCACTGCCATATCTTACCCTTCAAACCGGAATACAGCAATGCAAGCACTGCTACTTTGCGGAAGAAATAGGTAAGACGGTCTCCCTCCGGTATGCAGCGGGTCTTAGGTGCTCTGTTTGGTGCTGTTGTGCATAGCTTAACATAGTTAACGCAATAACTCATCCGTTTAATAAATAAACAATTACACTGCGTTCAGTATTTTTTTCAATTTGCTTTGTGAACATTTATGTAGTTTTTTTTAATCATTTGCATAAGTACTTGTAACGTCGTTAGCAATCGCGCAAATGTTATCATCTGCATAGAGTCTTCCTGTTGGTATCTTAGCACTGACGTCATAACGGCACGTTAAGCCAATAGCTGCCCGCCGTCATGGCGTTTGTCTATGTTTTAGAGTGCAGTCCGCAATGTTCTAAACAGATTGAAAAACTTTTCTATTTTAGTGTACTAGTCAAAAATGGATCTCATAGGAACATATAAGCGAAACGTATAAAAATGTCTCCATGGAAAAAAATTGATGTAGAAAGAAGTGGAGGAATCCCCTTTTCCTCAATGAATTAATTAAGGAAAAGGGGATTAAACACCAAGTTAGTCTCAAAGATCCGCTAGTGATGGCAGCACCAGCGCGACCACCAAAACGCGTTATGATGAAGTGGTTTATCGCGGTAAACTGTCAAAATACAATAGGTTTTCATCGTATATTGACAGTTCACCTCGATAAATTGCTTTATCATATCGTGTTTTGATCGGCGGGCGATCGATCGGTCGTGCTACGGGGGCCGGCTCAACTTTTTGGTTACCAATCAAACCAACCAACCAACCAACTTTTTGGTTTGGTTGCCAGCTTAAAAATGCTCCGTCTTTTAATGCAGGAGTACACGATCGTGTTGGAGATGCATAGACGCGGCGGCAACCCCAACAACGTGTTTTGCCCGCGTTTCCCGCGCGGCAAGAACGAAGGCTGGTTCCTTACGCTGGGAACTGTGGAGCGCGGGGAGCTGCACGCATTGAAGAGAGTCCCTCCCAAGGGGACCGCCCAAATCACGTTTTACACACCTTCGCAACGAGGTACCTATATATACCCATCGACTTATGAAAGTATGGCCGTTTCCAAGTACTCTGAACTAGGTGTGGAACATTTGCACACACACGACATACCTGCCACCTCCCTTCACGTGAAATGCTACAATTCACACTCTTTGAAATGGCAAATCAATTGTTAATTTAATAATTTAAATATATTTACCGACTTTAAAAAAGGGGGAGGTTCTACGTTCGACTATATTTAATTTTTATGTTTGTTCACCGAATACTCCGCCGATTTTCGAAATTCTTTTTGTAATAGAAAGAGTATACTCCTGAGGTGGTCCTGATCATGTGATGATGGGATTCCAGGAAAAACCCCTCAAATTTCATAGGCATGTCCTACGTGTTTCATGTTTTTTCTGAAGATATTCAGGTATATATTGACGCGTGATGGCCGAGGTCTAGGCGTCAACACGGTATGTTGGAGACACGGGTTCAAACTTTTTCTTCAGTGATTTATTCATTTTTGAATTTATTTTGCATTCTTTAAATAAAATGCAAAGTTCTATATAAAAATTTACATGTTTCCTTTATTCTTAACCAATTTTCAAGAAATCTGTAGATTTCTAAGTTGGAGATGTTGATATGTAGTTATTAACAATGAATAAAGGCTACTTTGGCTTATCAATGTTCAAAAGAGATCAATCAGTTAAAGATTTCGTCGGGGCTGGTAAGAGTTCGGCGGCCGAGAGGTCTAGGCGTCAACACGGTATGTTGAAGATGCGGCGCAGGTGGAAACCCGCCCGAAACGAAACTTTTCTTTATTGAGTTATTCATTTTTCAATTTATTTTGCATTTTTAAATAAAATGCAAAATTCTATATAAAATCTTTTATTTTTTATTTTTACGTAATCATTATGCATCCACATAGGTTGTCTAGAAGGGATCTTGGGGAAGACCATCTTTGCCCACATAAGTTATATATAAGGAAAAAATTAATCTGTCTATATTTGTTACAGGACGCATATTGTACACTGTATATTTAATGAGCGACAGTTATATGGGGCTGGATCAGCAATACAATCTCCAGTTTGAAATATTAGACCCCCTTCCTCGAGAAGATGTCGAAAAAGTGTATAACACTATAGATAAGACATTACTTGAATAGGTATATATTAATCTGTTAACTGTGATTTATAAGATTTAAAGTTATGTATGAATTACATATTTATTTTTTGTAAATAAAACATTCATATTATATCATGTGTTTAATTGATGTAATTAATAATAAATATTTTATAACTTAAGCGAGCGTAATTAGCACAATAATCACATGATTACAAAATTAACAGAATACTCCCATTTATATGCTCTCCAATGACCTTACAGACTTGAAAGCTAGAAAAACAATATACCTCCCTCTCATTATTACATCCCGAATTACATCCACAGACCCTTAGCAAATAGTGATCTTAACATTTATAGTGCTTATACATACAACAGACATTCCTGAGATACTTCGAGGCAGGCCAGGTGCAGAGCAGCACTTGCACCTCTCAGGTTTCTCTCCATGTAGCTATCGCATTCTTACAGTTGCTCTAGTGCAAGACAGACCACTAAACAAACCGGGATAAAGAATAAAAACTAAGTTAACAAAAGATCACAATAAAACATAGACTTACCACCTAATAGTACCTACCAAAATCACACCTTATCTAATTCTCTACGCTCTCTACGAGAAAACGCTGAATCAAATGTGGAGGACAGGCAAACAACATAGTCCTACAGCCAGATTACAAAATATATATATTGACATCTCACGTGTCACTCTTGATGTCAGGACTTTTCACAATACCAGTGCCTCTCTGGCATACACCACATAAGCAATAGCTGAGAGAAGCCTTATTTGATCTAAGCTGTTATTTAGTTAAATTTTTTGACTGCTGTTTTCTTTATTACTATTACTTGTATTTCTTTTTGTTATTGCAAATATTCTTTGGTCTAATAAAACGATTCATTTATTCATTTATTACACCTGACATAGGCATTAGCCAAAAGACATGTCCAATTTCGAGTCCTTTTTATTTGATACCCTATTAACATTGAATATGTAGATCTTTGAAGGCATTCATTTCACTTTACATCTTGTGTCTACACGTGTGACACAGTAGCGAGATTAGTGAACAAGGGGTAGAACTGTGAAAGACGCAATCGTCGCAACCATTATCAACTGACCAGGCTGCAGTACGGAGATCATGATTTAAAATGCTCATGTCGCATTTTAAATATAATAAACTACATATAAGTATACCGGTGTAACGGAATACCGCAATAATATTTAAGGTTGTTGATTAACAAAAAAAATGTGTTATGACTATTGTTTTTGTATTTTTATTATATGCTACAAAGAATAGTCATAAAAATTTTTTTTGTTAATCAACAACCTTAAATATTATTGCGGTATTCCGTTACACCTGGTTTAAAATATAAAAGCAATCAAAGTTTTTAGGCTTCCACGATTTGTACACATTTTAGATACAATTAACTCGGGTCTATTTTGCCTTAAACAAGAGCAGTCAGTAGAGCATCGGCAGTCATCCTGTGACCACGGCCTGATGCAATTCGGCCGTAACGTCGGGAAACAGTAAGTCAATATAGTTATTGTTTACTGCGAAATAGACCCAAGTTAATTGTATTTAAAATGGGGATTGGAGTCGCTCACGTCCGTAGGTTTTACCCTCGAGACCCTACACGTGATCCCCGGGTGGTGCTAATCGAGTGACCAACTTCTGGTGGTAGGGCTTGAAAAACCCGACTGGCTAGCGACCACCGTGCGCATGATGTAAAACCCGTCAAGTGGCCATTTTTGTCCGCGTTTCGGGATCAGTCTGCGCACAGCCAGAGCTTGAGGGGTCGTTGCTGCGATTCGTATGGTTTGTGCGGGCTTCCGTCGACCCAGTGCCAGGTTGACTGCGTTGACCCTCCGCCCAGGAAGACCCGAAGAAACGGCTGTTCCGCTGGCCGCCCGTGGTATAGTACAGGGGCCCAAGCGGACCTAACCAGTCCGTGAGGCTGCCCCACCATGCCACGCATAATCTCGGGGTGGTCCGTCGTGCCGGTTGGTGACCGGACGGTGGGTCCCGGCGGCCACTTCCGGGGGGGTTCGGGGGCCCTTCCGTGCGGAGGGTCAGCGCAAATCAGCTGTCGGCTGTTCCCTGGCGAAACAGGCCTACACACATTAACTATGCGAAGCGCAGCAAGGACACCTCAGTTTCACGCCTCTCACTCCAATAATTATGGCAGCGCAAAATATTAAGACTGGTCGTACAGCGGTGCATTATCCCACCAAAACACCATTATTCGAGGTGGGGCTCGCTAACATCCGCGGGCTCCATTCTAACCTCTTAGCTGTCCACCACCATCTCGAGACAGCCCGTCCAGCAATGCTGTTTTTGACGGAGACGCAAATTATCTGCCCGGCCGATACAGGCTACCTTAATTACCCCGGCTACGCTCTTGAGGAGTCCTTCAAGGCGAAGGCTGGTGTTTGCTTGTTCGTCCGGGCGGACGTTTGCTGTCGTCGCCTGCGCTGTTTGGAGGAACCTTCCTTTTCCATCCTTGCGGTACACGTCGATTTTGGCACTCATTGCCGTGTCTACGTCTGCGTCTACCGTTCCCATCGTGGTGACTTGGAGACAACTCGACTTTTTGAACATCTAAGTCGGGTGGCAGATGACGCGCAGGAGCGATTTCCTTCCGCCGAGCTGGTGTTTTTAGGGGACTTCAATGCTCACCACGAGTTGTGGTTAAGTTCCTCTAAAACTGACCATGCGGGTAGGACTGCCCACGCATTCGCTCTCACGCACGACCTGACACAATTGGTCACCCAGAACACCAGGGTACCAGATATTATCGGTCAAGCGCCCTCTTTATTGGACCTTCTGTTGACAAATCGCCCTGACGGATATCAGGTGGTGGTTCGAGCTCCACTAGGATCTTCGGATCACTGCCTGGTATCCGTCTCAGTGCCTCAGGCGTCACGACCGTCGCCTGTGGTTGCAGCACGCCGTCTGTGGCACTATGCGTCAGCAGATTGGGACGGTATGCGGGATTATTACGCATCTGTTCCTTGGTGGCAGCGCTGTTTCAATAGGATGGATCCGGACTCCTGCGCTACCTCTGTTGCTGACGAGATCATACTAGGAATGGAATATTATATTCCGCATTCCAATCTCGTCAGTAGAGGCAGACGTAACCTCTGGTTCAATCGCGAGTGCGCCTCTGCTGTTGAAAACAAACAGCTGGCTTACCGCGCTTGGATCAGAGGCCGAGCATCTAAGGATCCCAATACAAGCCTACTGAAAACAGCCTACAATAATGCCACCAAGTTATGTAAGAGGGCTTACATTAGAGCGGATGCTCAGCGCATTGCACAAGTGGGCCAGGAACTGCTATCGCACCCTACGGGTAGCCGTTCTTTTTGGCGCCTGGCCAAAGCTGTGCAATCAAACTTCTGCCAACCCTCGCTGCCACCGCTGAGACTTGCCGATGGCTCACTTGCTCATCAGCCGCAGGAGAAAGCCGACCTCCTGGCAAAACTCTTTGCGGCTCATTCCCGTGTCGATGACTGTGGTACACAACCTCCGAAACTGTCCCATTGTGGCAGCACCATGCCCGATATTCGTATCAGACAGCGTGATGTGCGGGCGGAGCTCCAGTCGATCGATACTCGAAAAGCAAGTGGACCAGACGGCATTCCTGCGATTGTTCTTAAGAAGTGTGCAGCGGAGTTGACTCCGGTCCTTACGCGTCTATACCGTCTGTCGTTCTCTGCTGGTTGTGTGCCGAAATCTTGGAAAGAGGCCAATGTCCAGCCGGTTCCCAAAAAGGGAGATCGTTCTGATCCGGCTAACTATCGTCCTATAGCCGTCACTTCCATTTTGTGTAAAATCATGGAGAGGATCCTTAATACACAGCTGATCCGTTACCTGGAAGGTCACTCGTTACTTAATGACCGACAGTATGGGTTTCGTCCTAAACGGTCAACAGGTGACCTTCTAGCGTTCCTTTTGCACAAATGGGGTGAATCTATCGATAAGCGCGGCGAATCGGTGGCTATTAGTCTCGACATCGCCAAAGCTTTTGATAGAGTCTGGCACAAGGCTCTTCTTTCCAAGCTTCCGGCATACGGATTACCCGCGCAGTTCTGTACGTGGATTGCCAGCTTCCTCCACGAGCGTAGAATTCGCGTTGTCGTTGACGGCTGCGCTTCGCGGTTCGTGGCAGTGAACGCTGGTGTTCCGCAAGGCTCCGTTCTATCCCCCACATTGTTTCTTCTGCATATCAATGATATGCTTTCCTTGGGAGCTATACATTGCTATGCAGACGACAGTACAGTGCATGGGGGATATCACGGAGCCTCGGGGGCTGCTCGTGGTGATATTGGTAGGGAAAGGCAGAATCTTATCATTGAGCTCAACAGGACGCTGGACCTCGTCTCCGAATGGGGCTCCAACAATCTTGTTGAGTTCAATGCTAAGAAAACACAGGTGTGCGTGTTCTCGGCGAAAAGGTCACCTTTCCTCCCCCTTCCTTCTCTTCAGGGCACAACCCTTCACACACAGAGCAACATCACCTTGCTCGGAATGAACATTCGCTGCGATCTGAACCCCAGAGACTACATCGAATCCGTCATAACTACTGCCTCACGGAAACTCGGTGTCCTGAACAAGGTGCGTAGGTATTTTGCACCGGACCAACTATGCTTGTTGTATAAAACTCAGGTTAGGTCTTGCGTGGAATATTGCTCGCACCTTTGGGACGGCTCCGCTCAGTACCTCCTCGATGCTCTGGACAGATTGCAGCGTCGCGCTATTCGCATAATTGGCGATGTAGAGGCAACTAACACCCTCGAGCCTCTACAACTTCGTCGTGACATCGCCTCTCTTAGCGCCTTTTACCGAATGTTCCATGGGGAATGCTCTGAGGAGCTCTTTAACCTTATCCCTCCCTCTCCATTCCTTAACAGAAACACGCGTAAGGGCCTTCGGAGTCATCCGTACACTGTGTCCTCCTTTTCACACCGTACCAAGAAATTCCAAGATTCCTTCTTCTGTCGTTCATCCCACACTTGGAATTCTCTACCTGCGCACGTGTTTCCTCCATCCTACAACATGGGTTCCTTCAAAAGAGGCGTGAAAAAGCATCTTTTGGGCCGGCAAGGGGCGGGCAGGTAGGAGAGTGGATGTCGTCCCTACTCTATCTGTCAACTCATTTGGGCCTCTTTCACCGCTTAACATCAGGCGGGAGGAGGTCATTTGCCGGGCCATCCATAAAAAAAAAAAAAAAAAAAAGAAAAAAAATAAGAGCAATCACTCAATTTTCTTGTTTTTGTCACAAACAAACTGCATAATTTTGATTTTGTCTACATTTTAGCCAAATATACTACAAGTTCCTAGCACTTCCTAAACATTAATTACAATGCAGAGAAATTTGCTTTATTTTAATACCATTTTTAAATGTGTTTACTTACATATCTGTAGATATACATTATAGTTCTAATCACAAAACTAAGCTGTATCTTTTATACAATTATATTTTGAAGATAAAAATGCAATGTTAAAAAGCAAATTCTACTAGCTTATTATGTTAATTATTAAAAAGTAATTTAAATTTTACATACAATATGTAAAATCAGTCAACCACAAAAAAACTTATCATTTACTAAGCACTTCGAAATGTCTTTGGATTGTTACACTCAGACAACATCAAATATTGTCAGAGCATCATCTTTATGCTATATTTTCTTCTTTTGTTCATACATTATAGCACGTGCCTCTGAAATATTTTGACGTTCCCTTGTAAGAATACCATCTAATTGTTGTGTAAATGCATCAAAAGAAAACTTTGTCTCGAACCTTTTCCTTCCTGCATCACCCAGTTTTTTACATAACTCTGGGTTTGAAAGTAAATTTTTCATAGTTTTAGCAAATGATTCACAGTTAGGTTCACACAGGAATCCTGTTACTGAATCAACTACTGTTTCTGTTGGACCTCCACTATTTACGGCAATAACTGGCTTACTATAATACATCGCCTCTAGAGGTACTATACCAAAGTGCTCATTCGATGGTGTGTAAAGCAACACATTACAGTTATACAAAAGAGAAACCTTCTCTATATCTTTTGGTGACTTCATAAATGTCACCTTCTCTTCAATATCTATTTCAGCAGCCAAGTCAGTTAGTTCTATATAATGCTCCATGTTTTCTAAATTAATCGGATCGAATCCTCCAGCCATTATTAAATGTACTCTGTTCCATTCATCTTCATCCACAATATGTTTTAAATGGCCTACAGCTTGTAATGCTAACTTTAGGTTCTTTTTTCTTTCATATCTATTGATTGATAGAAATATAAATTTATCTGTACCAACAGGTACAACTTCTTTTAATGGTTTTGGGATTGTTACCTTGAAAAAATCTACATTAATTGATGGGTAGCATATATCTGGAACATCTTTAATCTTCTGAAAGGCATCTTGGTAAACTCTTGCAGTATACTTGCTATTTACCAATACCTTGTCAGCTTTAGCAGTTGTTAATTCCTCCAACCAGTTAAGAGGAGTACGATATAATTTCTTCAGAAATCCTCCTTCAGAAGTTAATAATTTGTCAGGATGATGGCAGTAGAAGACTACTCTGAAAGGACCTCGGGCCATTTTCAGGAAAGGGATGCACAAAGAAATTAGGTCGCAGAATATAAGAGTAGGTTCTTCAACTGGAATGATGTACCATGCTAAATAAATAGCAGCATAAACCATACGTACATATGCACAAGCCGCCTTAAACTTGCCTAATATAGAACGAGGTAGCCAATCACCCACGACCGTCACTGGGAAACTTCCATTTCTAGTTTCTTCAAAACAATGAGTGGCATCATGATGATTAGTATAAAAAGCAACTTGGTGTCCCATATTCTTAAAAGCTAGTGCTGCATCCAACACGAGTCGTTCCGCGCCTCCAATCCCCAGATCCGGATGAAGAAAAATTATTTTTACCATCCTGACTAATTCCAAGGCTTGACATTAATATTAGTAGGTATGTGAGACTTAGTTTTCCCAGGATCAAAAAGATATATATGAAGAACCAACACAGTGAATCATATAACTAACAGATACTACGTAGATAAGAAATGATTACCTATATTCCCGATAAATTATATGATCTTAACCACAAATTATACTTCCCAATCACGTATTTTATTTATCTTCAATTTTTAGGTTATGCGGCTTCTGTCAGCAGCAGATTTGATTTGACAAATTCGTTCGCCGATTCCTCGCGTTCCGAATTCCGATTCACGAAAATAGTTACATGGGGTACGTTTGAAAACGAGTAATATTTACTCGGGGTAGAGTGAATTTCCTGAATTTCACCCGATAGCGTTCGAGAACCACCCGACTGAAACCGAGGGTAACCGACCAATTACTCCGCTCGTATTTCTGAACGCATTAATGAAGAGTAATTTTCGCCTGACAGGAGTGAATTTCTCTCGGCCCCCAGTCTTCTTCTTCTTCTTTTTCTTCTTTTTTAATTTGTGGCAATTGGTGGGCAGCGTTAAATTTTACCTGACATTGACAGTCGTCGTCGTCGTACGTCGTCGAAGTTAAAGTCTACAAATGGTATGTAAAGCTTTGTGTAGTTGTAAAATAAATCAAGTTTGCGTTGCAAAACACAAGAAGTCTGCTTTTCGTTTTTAATTGACAGAACCCGTTTGAAAATTCGTTGTGCAAAAATCACTCGCTAGCGTTTGAAAACCAGTTAAACTTCTCTTTCTCGCAATATACACGGTTATTTTTTTATCACCCTGGAAAATTTTAGGGACGCCTCAGGACACATCCAATATTATATAAAAAATAAAAAAAATGAAATTAAAAATTAAAAAAAAATATAAAAAAAAAAAAAAAATCTGTAAAAATGCTGCTCTCAACTAGTGCAGCATTTTTTGTATTTTTTTAAAAATTAATATAAAATTAAGGAAGGTTATTTTTTTTATTTATATTTAAATTATTCTAATACCATGCCGTGAAGCGTCCCTTAAATTTTCCAGGGTGATAAAAAAATAACCGTGTATATATCCTTTTCTTTTTTACCGAGTGAAAACCTCACGGGTTTTCGAACGGCCCCAATGGTAGCGACTGGCCAGCGAAACATGATCCTGAAAAATGGCGGCAAATTCAGGAAATCTAACGCTGATACAGAGGCGCGTTCAGCGCCTCTGGGTGTAGTTGTCCGGTTGTTTTTTAACTCGCTCAAAGGCGTTGAACGGATTGCAGCAACCAAATATTTTATCTCCCTCTTTCACATGATTTTTTATTTCTCTCTCTTTCTAGTAGATGACATTATAGAATATGGCCGCCAATATCATCCAATCACATAAGAGTATTTCAGTCATAAACGTCAGAGCGTTTTACAACCATCAAATTCGATGGTTGTTCGGTTGTAACTCGCGCCGACACTCAAAGGTCTTGAACGGGCGGTTGTTTCACCCGGTTGTCACGCTCGAAGGCATTGAACGGGGTTAGAGCGAAAAGTTGTACTTCGCGCGAAGGCTCTGAACGCGCCTCTGTATGACCACTTTTATAAGTCGCATTCAGCAAAATTCGGTTGCGCAGAGGAAAGCAACTTAAAGCCGATTGAATACGAGTGCCTTTAACTTTATTGCGTACGTTAAGATTTCAAATCACTAATATCAGAATTTTATTCTATCTCGCTCAGAATCAGAAAATGAGACTTCTATTACATCGGTGTAACTTATAAACGTGGTACTACCTCTGAAAAAGGAAACTAATGGAATGTGCAATTGCAATGTCATATAGAACCTTATCCTTATCTTATAACGGGGGGGCCCCCAGGGGGCCCTGCACTTCGACCCTTAGGGATCCTTTGTACTTCCCCAATTTCTTCATTCATTGATTGCTATCACCATTTATGGACCAATTGAGTGCACTCATGAGTCTCACAATTGGTCCTCGGGTTGAAGTCTTCGGGTTTGGGATATCCAGTCCCAAAGAGACTCATTCTCCTACGAGAAAGGGAATCACAGTCGCACAATATGTGTTCCATGCTCTCCTCTCCCTCATTGCAGGCCCTACAGGTCTGTGTGTTGCTCAGACCCATTTTTGCTAGCTTCGATTAATGCCAAAGTGGCCAGTCAGAGCACCCAACAGGAGTCGGATTTGCATTCTGCCTGAATTCATTGAGAATTTGTTGTAGTTATTCAGGCCCATGAACCGCTTGGTGTGCGCCATTCCTTTCTGAGCGACCCATTCATTTTGGTGTCTTCTCTTTGCTTGATCTCTGATGACAGAGTTGACTGCACAGTGTGCCAGACTCACAAAAGGTTCCGGACCCACAAAGTTGGTTTCCGATCCTTGTCTTGCGAAACTGTCTGCCTTCTCGTTTCCGTGGAAACCCTCATGTCCTTTTTTTTTTTTTTCTCGGGGGGAAATGCTTGACCGCACCGTACCCGCCGTGGGCTAGACGGCGGGCGTGTGTGGGGTTCTCCTCGCAGAATACCAGGCCTACCCACTAAAACCCCCCGGTGTTCTCCCTGCCCTTATGGGCGCGCTAGGTAAGGTCCACAGTGCGACTCCACTACCCACGCGCCCGGGCAAGCCCGACCAATTGGTCGGGCTATCGCCAAGGGGGGATTGCCCGAGAACACCAGGGCAATCCCCAGACGGAGGGCCTTACGGCGGCGTGCACGGGGCCAACCGTGCACGCAGGCCTCCACGGCAGGGAAACCCTCATGTCCTGGAATCCATATCAGCTGTACTGTATTTTTCTTCGCAAGCTTGTTTAGCGCATTGATGGTATTCAGAACCAGTTTAGACTGCACTTTATGTGACATTAGTGCTTTTAGCGCAGCTTGACTATCGCTTAAGATATATATGTTGAGTCCATTGCGCCTTTTATCGATGTTTTCTTGCGCACAGGCTAGGATTGCAAACATTTCTGCTTGAAAAACTGTAGCAAGCTTGCCCATGCTAATACTAGCTTCAAAGCCTTTGGAATAAATTCCTGCACCTGTACCAGTGTCCATTTTGGAACCGTCTGTGTACCAAATCATGCTATTCCTACCAGGCGCTAGTCCTTTGTTCCAGTCCTCCCTTGTTGGGATTTGTATACTAAATGACCTCCTAAAGATGTACCTGGGTATCATCCTGTCTCCGATCATTTCCAGTAGCCAATCCCCTTCTTCTTTGCCAAGTGCTGTGTGTCTCGTGTGGGGCTTAGTTGCATTCCACAGATCTACAATCTGTAATCTAAGGAGCCCTTCATTTGCTTCACTACGTATGACAATGTGCAGCGGAGTGAGATCCAAAAATCTTTCCATAGCTGCCGTTGGAGTGGTTCTGAATGCACCAGTGATTGCCATGCAGGCAAGTCTCTGAATCTTATTTAGTGCCGTTTTACACGTGGTTAGGTTTGTCCTTGGCCACCAGACAATACTTCCATATGTAATAATGGGGAGTACCATGATGTTATATATCCAGTAAAGTATCCTCGGTTTAAGACCCCAGGTTCTCGCAAAGGTAGATCGACACATATTAAAGACTCTTTGTGCCTTTATTAGAGTATCTTCTACATGCTTTCTCCACGTAAGTTCTTTATCGAGTACTACTCCCAGATATTTAACCTCCGTGGACCATGGTAGTTCTTCACCGTACAGGATGAGGTTCCTCATTTCACCGAGTTTCCTTTTCCTCGTAAATGGTATAACCATCGTTTTGTTGGGATTAATGGTTAGATGTGTTTCGTCACACCATCTCTCTACCTTGCGCAGTGCTTCTTGCATTAAGCTGGATACTACACTCGGTACTTTTCCATTAATCAAGATGGCCAAGTCATCCGCATAGCCTATTGTGCGAAATGGCCCTTCATTCAGTTGTAAGATCAATGAGTCCACCACTAGGCTCCACAATAGTGGTGAGAGCACGTCTCCTTGCGGGTATCCTCTTCTTACCCTGGCGCTCATAGACTCACCCATGATGTCAGCAGTGATAGTTCTGCCTTTAAGCATATAGTCTACCCATCTAGTGATGGTTTTGCTGATGCCGTGTTTTTCTGCTGCCTTTTTAATAGATTCAAAGGTGGTCTTGTCAAAGGCGCCCTCTACATCAAGAAAGGCTCCCAGACATAACTCCTTTGAGTCTAAGGCATTCTCAATTCTGTCTGCAACCAGATGCAAAGCAGTATCCGTTGACTTACCTGCCTGATAAGCACATTGCATATGATGCAGAGGTCGCTTCCTGAGTGGCCCATCACGTATGTGCCTGTCAACTAGTTTTTCTAGTGTTTTCAATAGGAAGGACGACAAACTTATGGGTCTATACGATTTAGCTAGTTCATAGTCAGCCTTCCCCGGTTTTGGTATAAAGCTGACTCTGACTTGCCTCCATGATTCCGGTATGTATCCGAATGCTAAGCAGGCCCTGAAAAGCCGGCATAGTATCGGCACCAGCGTTTCTTTACCATGCTGTAGTAAGGCTGGATAAATTCCGTCAGGTCCAGGGGACTTGAAGGGCTGGAAACTTTCCAACGCCCACCGAATCTTTTCTTCCGTTACTACCTTTTTAGCAGATGTCCAGTTCTCCCTCGTGGTAAGAGCGTTTGACTCATCGTTCGAGATCCTGTCGTCTGCTTCTGAACCTATGATAACAGAACCAGGGAAGTGGGCCTCAAACATTGTGACCAGTGTCTCCTTCCCCGTTTCTGTCAGTTTGCCATTCGCATCTTTCACTACTGTGAGTACATTCGACTTTTGTGTTCGCCATTGCTTTACAAAGTCGTAAGCCCGCAGGCATGGCCTCTATGGATTTGCAGAGGCCACGCCATGCCTTACGCTTAGCTTTCCTAACCTCGCCGCTATACTTGGTCAGTTGTTTAGCATATTGTGAGAAATTTTTCGTTGCCTTCGCCAGATTAAAAGCTATTCGCGTTTCCCGTTTGAGCTTGCTCAATTCAGGTGTCCACCATTGCTCCCTTTTTGTCTTATCTCTATCTCTGGATAGTTGTCAAACCAGGTACTGATAAGACCATCTGTAATACGGGTTGCCTCCGCTTCAAGTTCCTGAATTGTGTTCAGCCTTTTAACCCCAGTATCTAAGATAACCTTTAGTTTCCTATTGTACGATTCCCAGTTAGTGTTCCTGGGATTCCTTCGTCTTACAGATCCTAACACTTGTTTGGTCCTATACCTGAAGCATATATAGTTGTGATCTGATAGCGAGATCTCATATGACACATGCCAATTACCTGTCGAAACGAATGCGTTTTTGGACGCTACCGTGACATCAATAACCTCCGCTCTATTCTTGTTAATAAAGGTAGGCCTGTTTCCTTTGTTTAATATAAGCAAAGATGAACTCACCAGATATTCCAGTAGGTCCTCTCCTCGCCTGTTTGTGTCTGTGCTACCCCAGACGACATGATGCGCGTTTGCGTCAAGGGCAATGACAAGTTTGTCGTGCCCATATTGCTCAACCAGTTTCTTGATGTGCGAAGATACCGGTTCCTTTTCCTCATATGGTAAATACGCCGAGGACATTACAACACTTTCAGCTGAGTCCCCCCCTTCCAGCCGGACCTTGATGGTGGTAAGGTCCCTGCAACATAACGAACGCAAAGGTGATACAATAATGCCCTCCCTTACGTATATGCACGTCCTTGTATTAGGGCAATAACTATATACTACCCCACCTTTGATATTTAAGCCCTTAATCTCGCCTTTGTACAAGTAAGGTTCCTGAATAAGTGCTATATCATATTTATTTTCCTTGAGCTGCTTAGCAAGGATAGCAGCAGCAGCCTTACAATGATGTAAATTAATCTGTACCAACTTTAGTTCCTCCATCTTGATGGTATCGATGGGTTACATTGGTCTTACTGCTCCGAGGTTTGGTACTCCGGCGACTTGAAACAGAGCGCATCCAGATCGTCTACAATGTCATCTGTCCCCACCGACTGTTGCGATAGGGGTAGACCCACTGCGTCGACTCCTTCTACGCGCTGCTCCAAGCCACCCAAGCATGACCTCGCAGCCTCTTCGTCGCTGTGGCCCGCCTCTTCCGCCGCAGCCCCTTTTGCCTCGGTCTTCAGGGTTCAGTCTTTTGTGTCTTCAGGGTTCCCATCGCCACCACTCGCATTGTCTGCGAGAAGCTTGAATAGGCACACCTCAAGACACCCCTCAAGTGCATACCCAGCCCGCTTTATTGCTTTAGCCGACTCCCCGTCCATGAGGACGATCCTCCGGATGTGGTTCGCCTCCACCTTAGTATCAACGACCTTCCAGTCGATCGTCTTCAGGGTCGGGTTATACTTGTTTAGCGCTCGGCAAGCCATTTTGTTGTCGGTAAGTCTCATGTTGCGGCTCTTCCACGCCATTTTAATAGGCTTTGGAAGAGCCGCAGCATCGACTACTTTTAACTATTTGTCTCCAGCAACCTGCCCTGAGACATGCTGTTGGAGCCATAAGGCAGACTCGCTGTCTCTGCAGCCGACATAGAGTACGCCTGCAGAAACAGACGAGCCTATCCTTAAATGCGGAGGGGGATCGTCAGAGGCCATGATGAGGTCCGTGATGAACCCCATCACCGCCCCACGATCCTCCTCCGCCAAATACGTGCCAGGGTAGTCCTCAGCGATGATCGCTAACCTAGCAGTGACTAAGGCGTCTCTGTATGAGCCATGTGTCTTGGCCCTTTTTGGCTCGCCTTGCCCGCCGGTCCGCGATTCATTGCGCCAACACCTTGCGCCTCTACAGCTGCCACCGCAGCTTGTTTTGCTAGGCGGTTTTTGCGTCGCCTGGCAGCCCCGGTCCTTTTCTTTTCATCTACTTCTGTTCTCGGTGCAGCCCGATCTGCAGTATCCATGTTTGGTCCCGCAGATGTGCCTGCCCCTGGAACAGAAGGGCCCTCACTTATAGGCGCAGGTTCGGGTTTCCCTAGCCCCTGCTGCCTCCCTATTACATGCGACGGGGTACTTGACTCCCACACAGGCGCCAGTCTAACATAAGACAACGGTTCCGTCGGTCTCTTGCGATCCCTAACAGAAGCCGTCCCCTCAGTGACCAATGTCATATAGAAACTTAGTTATGTAAAATTTTAGAAGACGAAAAAATAAATATAATGGCGTCTTTGTCTCATCATCATCATCATCACAGCTCATATACGTCCCCACCGAGGGGTTCGAGCCTACCCTATGTTAGGGTGATTAGGCCTTAGTCAACCACGCTGGCCCAGTGCGGATTGGTCGACTTCACATACATCATTGAATTTCTTCGCAGATGTATGCAGGTTGCCTCACGATGTTTTCCTTCACCGTAGGAGCGTCGGACAAATGTACATATGAAATTCGAAACGAAAAACACATTGGTACATGGCGGGTCTCGAACCCCGACCCCCCGATTGGAAGGCAAGTGCCGAGTCCACAGCGCCACCGACGCTCCTTCTCGCTCGTCTTTGTCTAACGTATGCAAATAAAACAGTCCAACTCTATACAAAACAGTCCTGCGAGCATGGACTTGTCGATCGACATATATCGATCGACAAAAGCATCTATCCTTTTCACTCCTTAGGAAATTTTATTTATCGAGAATTCGAGAGTTCCATGCTCGCAGGGCTGTTTCGATTTATTGGCAACATTTTTCGTGACGTCAGAAGTGTGCCGCGTCCGCCATATTTTGACGCCGTTTACTTTGAGGCGCGTTCTACTTACGCGCAGATTTGCAGCTTTTTCAACATTTTTAGCATCATCGCGTTTCATCGTTTTTGACCTTAGAGCATTCATACGGGAGACGGCAAGGCTGGGCGAACCCCTCTGCCAATTTACGTTGACCATATGACCATACACATTATATAAAACTAGTTGACGCGCGGCCGCTGCCATTTGGTGTCGTTTTCGTGTCGCACTAAGAGCTCCAAAAAAATGGTTAATTGTGCAGTTTCCTCTTGCAAAAGGCGATCCAGCTACTCAAATCTTCGAGATCATGGCATTTCCTATCACATGTAAGTATAAAATATACATTAACGTGTTTTATTTGTTTACAATTTTGAAGTAATTTTTATACCGTTACGATAGAAAAATACAATGGTACGATGGTAGCTCAACACAATACACGGGCGTTATATTGTCTGTGACACGGGCATTTACTTAGTGCTGGGACAACGTGAGTGAATGATGCTTATTCATATTTTTATTTATCATTCACTCCGAAGTTATGAGTTAGAATAATGTTAATATCGGTGCATGGATTATAGGTAGTATAAGATTAAAATAGAAATTCAAGTGGAATTTAATTGAACAAAAAAATATCAAGAAAATATTACTTATTATTTTGCTTCAACTTTGCGTTGTAGTTTAAAAAAACTTTTCCTATACAATTACTTACTCTAACCAATTTTTCGACTGCGTCTCACTTGATTTTAAGCCTATTAAATAATCTATATTGGTATTTTACAAAATGCAATATAAGTTAATATTTCAGTTAGAAAAATGTCATGTAATGTCCTCAAAATTTTATGTTGTAGTTAAGGTCATAAGTACAAAAAATGAGCTATTTTTTGTACTTTTAGTTTTTTTGTTTATTTTTTCGAAAGATGCAAAATGTTCATAAACTCTCAAGTATATTTTATTCAACTGTACTTCTATTTAATTTTACACGTTGACTGCCAGACAGCAGACAAAATAGAAAAACTATTGTTTGCGGTCACCGTTAACCGCGTTTTCGCGGGTTGGCTTGAAGCGGCTTTGCGTGACTCGGGCGCAGAGACGCGGAATAGAGGTGTAAAAAACTGTTTAAAATTTATCAAAATTTAAAAAGTATGTTAAAGCTTAATGTGTCTTCATCGTTTATTACATTACCCTTAAGAGATACCCCTTTATTCATTATCCTTCTGGGATTGTCGGGTAAATTTTTCAAAATCACTGGAAAATTGAAAACTTAATGGGCAAAGCCGCTGGTGGGTCGGAATCTAGTCTCTATACTACATCACTATATATTATAAAAAATAAAACCGACTTCAAAAACACCAAAAAGCTATAAATAATAATAAAACAAGACTACATTATGACATCACAGTTTTATATTGAAGTTGGTGCCAAATTTTAAGTAACTGTTGTTCTTATATTTTTGAAGAGTTTCAAGGTGATCATTGCTTGGTACCGACTTCAATAGAAAACTGTGACGTCGTAAATTGTCTTATATTATTATTATTTATGACTTTTTTGTTAACATCTAGGATAAAATGTATGCTGAAAAAGTATAAGGATCCTGTGGGACACCAACAACTAATAAAAATCAGAAATCAAATCAAGGCGGACAAAGTCGTGAGCAGAGAGCTAGTTTGAGTAGAGAGCTAGTTTGTTCCCCGAGAGCTGATAAAAATTATGATTACGCATCGGAGCGCTTACTGTGTTTCGTTAACTGAAAATATAAATTCGTCCCCCCCCCCCCCCCCCTCCCCGTCGAAACATACCTAAGCCTATGACTTTTTTTTTTTTTTTTTTATTTCTTTTCATAATTATCTATACAACAGTACATTTTTAATCTGCCAAACTGTAAAACAGTTTGTCGGCAGTAGTTCTCGTCCATAGTACATTTCTTTTTATTTTAAAAATAATATTTTTTTAGCTATTACTATATACAACGCGTCTCACAGCCCCCCCTCAAAAATTACAATATTTATTTAACCGAAAAGAAAGTGTCGACCTTAATAACTTGTCATATCAGTCAAATTTAACTGTCAAATTTGTGAAAAATACATTTTAGAACAATTTTAGGTTGGCACTTTTGATAGTTTAAACAAAATTAAACATTGTATTATAAATTAAAATGTATGGGGAGATATAAGACAAGCTGCATAAATTAATACTAGGGACACAGAGACAGATAATGCTTCCTTAATACATTTTTTAAATGATTTTTGCTTATTACATTTTTTAGCAAGTTCTGGGGCAACTTATTTATAAGCACTGGTGTTAGCCAACGCCTTTCACGCTTGCCATAATAGTTGTTGACTCTGGGCACGACTAATCTGGCTACTTTGGAGAGGCGAGTTGTGCGCGCATGCTTTCTCACATGCTTATGCTCATCTTTATCATGCTGTTCTATGATAATACTCATTTTTGCCTTTGACTCGACTGGTAAAACGTTACAAATTTTGAATAGTTTTTCATACTCTCCTTTGAGGGAGGTCTTTACCCTTTTATCAACTAATAGTTTGAGTATCCTTATTTGCAAAGCTTTTATTTTATTAATATGGGTAGGAAAAGTGAAACCATATGCACCTAGCCCATACAACACAACCGCATCAGCAAGAGCGTGATATAATATGAACATAATGCGTCTATTTACAAAATAAAATAGGTTTTGAAATTTACTTAATATTAATCTTAATTTAGTACATATCAAGTCTACATGCAAAGTCCAGCTAAAGTGTTTATCCACTACCAGTCCTAGATATTTATATGATGACACAATTTCCAGATTCGCACACACACAATCTATTTTGTTGTTATGTAGGCAATCGTATGAATGTCCTTTTATTTGGATAGAAATAACTTTGGATTTGTTATATGGGGATAGTATTGGCATACACTTTGTTTTGTTTATGTTAATTATTATCCCATTATCATGAGCCCATCTAACTACATTATCAAAGTCCTCTTGCATAACAGCTTGTATGTGATTTTGGTCTGTGCCACTGTACATAATGCATGTATCATCAGCGTACATATATGACTTACATTTTTTTATGACATTAGGTAAACTATTCACATGCATTATGTACCCCACAGGGCCATATACTGAGCCAGTTGGAACACCGTACCTTACCTTACCCGTTTTGCTCTATGTTTTACAAACAGAAACTTTTATTCGCCTGTTTGTTAAGTATTCCTTAAACCATGTGTTCATTGGCCCTCTTATACCACATTCGTACATAGACTGCAATAAGCCACCATGATCAAGTGTGTCGAAGGCTTTCTTAAAATCGATAAATATAGTAAATACTATTTTTTTATCATTTAATGCATTATTAACATTGTCAACAAACATATTTAACGCCGTTGCCGTGCTTCTACCAGGTCGAAAGCCGTGCTGATCATCATTAATAATTTGATTCTTTTCTAGAAAGTCCGAAATTTGCTTCACAATAATTTTTTCACAAATTTTATTCAATACATTTAAAATAGCTATTGGTCTATAATTTGTAAACTCCCTATGAGAACCCTGCTTATAAATTGGTCTAATAATAGCCAATTTTAACTCGCTAGGATACTGCTGTTTTTGTATACTTAGATTAATGAAGTGTGCAATTACTGGTGCTATCAATGTTTTTATTTCCTTTAAGTCCTTTATTCTTATACTATCTGATCCCGATGCCTTATTACAGTCCATGCTGTCAATAACTTTTATTACACAATCAGGTACTACCCTTTTACACCTGAAACTTATACTAGCTTCGTTTACATATGACTGTCTTTCTAGAAATAGTTTCTGACAGTTATGTGTACATTTAATATCTTCAATTTCTTTTGTAAAGGTATCACAGAAGCCATCACATACTGCAGACTTAGTATTTTGATTTTGATTAAGCATGTACTTTTCAATCACACTGTCTACTGAAAGTTTCTCCCTCCCTAACCATTTATTTATATTACTCCATATTTTTCTTATATCCCCCTTACAATTTTCTAAACATTTTTTACGTTCTTCATTCCTAGCTTTATTAATAAGTTTATTTGTGTAATTTCTTTGTTTAGTGTATTCCAGCCTGTACATATAATTTGTCGGTTGTGATTTCCATTTTCTAAATAAGTGATCTTTTTTTCTATTTGCTTTTTAAGGTGTCTGTCCACCCATGAATGAGTATCCCGCTTATATTGACAAGTGCGTTGAAAAGTACATACCTTATAAATTGATTGAAATATACATACAATTTTATTATATAATTCAATAGGATCGTTAAAGTTCATTAATTCTGACCATTTAATGTCACGCAACTTTTTGACTATCATTTTATTATTGTAATACGTTCCAGAATAAGAAGCATTGATGTTGTTTTGTTTATTTACATCAAGTGCAATACCGATAATGTAGTGATCAGCGATCTTATTCGTGACCGTATAAACATGCAGCGCACTAGCTGACGTCGCTTCAGTTCGCAGAAATATGTGGTCGATGCATGACGCCACTCGTCGCCCCGCAGTCACACATTCGCGCGTTATGTCCCGAAGTCCGCACTGTAGCCCGAGCCCAGATAACATATTCATATATTTATTAGATATTATTTCTAAGTCCTGTCCTAATATATTGATGTTGACGTCTCCAATCAGTATTAAATTACTCCTTTTATTAAATTTCTGCAATATGCTCTCCAATTCCATAATAAAGCTTGTTCGATTTGTGTTTGGCGGTCTGTATAAAATCATTATATTAGTTTTAAAATTAGCAGTCTCAATTTCGCCAGTAATTGTTTCAGAGTGCGTCATACGTACTTCCATATCGGTAAAATTGATTCCATTCTTCACATAAAGTAATATGCCACCACCTCGTCTAGTTTGTCTCGTCCAAGTGTACATATTAAAGCCATCTATTCTATATAAATAAGCCTCTTCCTTTTTTATATTTATTTCTGTCAGACAAATAATATCCAGGTTATATAAATTCTCTTTTAAAAGTACTAACAATTCGCCAAAATGTTTTCGTATGGAGCACACATTTATATGAATGATTTGTAAGTAGTTTGTCCATTCCTTATTCGTTATATCATACCATTTTTTTAACTCTGTGAATTTACTGTATGACATATCTTGTAAGTTTTGCTCAGAAATAAAATTTGATGGCATAGTTTGGTAGTAAATCTATTTATCAAATAACAGTAAGGTAATAAAAAAATAATAATAATAAGAAGTTAAAGTTTATTTTTAATTAATGTGTATAAAGTGTATTTTATATTATTCTTTTTCTCCAATAATGCTGGTAATGTCGGACTCAAAATTAATTTGGTGTATTTTTTTCTCCGTTTCATTTTTTTTAATAAGAATTTTTCCATTCTGTATCCAAATATATTTATAGCTTTCTCTTAGCTTTGTTTTTACAGACCAAAAAAGCTGGCGGGTCTGCCGGGTTACATGCTCGTTTATATATATGTAAGTCTTGTTTTCATTTTGGAATACATCTTCGTTTGTTGAAAATATATATTTATTTCAGTCGATCAGCTAAACAGCAAGTAAAATTGCTGTATTTGACACAAAAAACTTATTAAAGCATTTTAATAATAATTAGCGGGCCTCGCTTTGCACTAATTTAAGAAACCGTCTTCATTGTATTTTTATCCACTCTAGCCGAACAGGGTATAGTTATAAAAATACAATTTATTGTAACATTTCAATCATTCACTCACGACGACCCAAATAGTTACTCATTCTTTGTGTCACATCACTAGGGACATTCATTCTTTGTGGTGGGGCGATTGCGTAGATACACGTTAATTTGTCGATGTGTGTGTGTTTCTTCATTGTAGGGTCATATTTTCATAGTGTGTGTTCGTAAACATAAGAACAACGTCTCTGTAAAGGCGCGTTCGGATAGCATCAAGGTGGCAAAAATAACTGTTAAAAATGACAAAATTGACACAAGGAGCGTTCGGTTAGAAGAAATGTGAACAAAAGTTGCATTTTTATCTGTTTACGTCAGCCGTTCGGATAGCTGAAAAAATGTCAAAAATGGCATTGTGAACTGCCAATTTCGCCCCAGCTATCGAAGAGGGTCAAAAGTGGCAGTTTTTGACATTTACGATTTTTGACGTTTATTATATGTAAAATTTTTGACACGATTGAATAAGTTTTAACGAAATAAATTTTATTTTCATTATTTATGGAAATTAATGATCGTTAATCATGAAGCGAGCTTATTACATCATAATACATCCAGAATCTGGAAACTGAAAATAAATTTAGGTTATAATAGCTTATGACTTTGACATATTGATAATGTAGCGTTAGGTTAGGGTGTGGAGCAAAAATGGCAAAAATTTAATAACCTTCTAACCGAACGCTTTACATCAACGCCAATTTTGATAATGCTAAAAACGCCACCACAGGCTACCCGAACACGCCTTTAGTGTATTCTACATTTTCGTAGTGTACGTCAGGCGTTGGAATCACCCCTATAACTAGCGGGTCGTTAGTGGAGCGGCTCTGAGACAGTCTCCGCCATTTTTTTTGACGCCATTTTGCTTTTGGGTGCATGTGTGTGTGTCGTGTCGTGTCATTTCATCATAGAAGTAGAACGCACACATTTGCATTTCATTTTTCATTATTACATTGTTGGTTTGTTTAAATCTCTAATTTATCTTCAGATTTTATGTGTTTTAAGCATGTTTTTTAAGATTTTTGACACTCACTGTTCTTGATTCAATAACAGTACCTGTGTGTACGAAGGGATTCGGCAGTTTTATCGGTTTGTTTGCTTGTGATTTTCTAAACTTAATAACTTTTTGACCTTTCATTGTTTCATACTATTTCATGCTAATATAGCTGAGCCCACCTGGTTAGCTACCATAATCTTACTTAAGTTTATCAGATCACCATGGTGACAGTACAACTTGTGCAGAGTACAACTTGTTACTCTGATAATCAGACATCCAGCAACTCTCTTGTAGGCAAATCCAGGTGAAGAACGCTTTCATCTTTGGCCTAATAGTTATTTACCAAAATGTATGAAGTTGAACTTTCCCATACTAAAAAACGAGCGAACTTTATATTGTTATGAATCCACTAAAATATTTTACAGACCATCGGCTTCAACAGAGGTTACATTTCTGGATGCACATCAATTTTGAAATCGATAAAAACAACTTATGAACACAGAAAAACTAGTGTTATTTTGAAACACAAATACTTGAAGATGAATATCTTGAGTTGAGTATGCAATAAATAACTTCCTCCAAGTGAAATAAATTCAGGAATACTTAAAAATCCAATAATGATAGGTGAGCAAAGTTGTGTAATATTTTTTTCATTAAATAAACAATAGTTTAAAATTAATTTAATATTATGTTTTCCATTAAATAACCTACACTATGTTGTTGTTCAAAATTACATGTAATTTTTTTTTAGATTGAATGAAAATGAAAAACACTTCTTCTCAAAAAGAGTAGCAAAGCTCTGCTAAAATTGATCTTCTGATGGTGCACATGTCTGGGCGCAAGGTGACTTCGGAAGCATAGAGAAGCTCGATATGTTAGAAGCTTTGGTTACTCACCATGGACCTGAATTTCATTTTATCAATTTTATTAATATGCTAAGAACATAAGCCACTGCACAAGCAATGAACAGGACATGAATAACAGAAAGTGGGCTGTCAAAAGGTGATTAATTTGTTTTTGACATAAATATGTTTGCTTATTAACCCCTTGTTTCTGAAAGGCTAATCAGTGATAAAATTAAATATAGTACATTCAAGATAAGAAAGTTCCCTTGACAAATCGATTTTTTCCGTTTCATGCATACTAATTTCCGTGATGAAAAAAATAATTTATCTCCTTAGGTTATTTTTATCAAAAATGTAATAATTAATTCCACATTAAATAAAAACAAGAATATCAGCCTAATTAAATAAAATTATAATTCTAAAGTTTAAAAATAAAATGTTTGTGTAAAGTATAAGTTCCGATTCATGACTCAAATAAATACTTAATTAAACAAATATTTTATCAGAATTATAAATAATTATATTTAACTGGATGGGATATTTTGGGATGTTGCCTTGATATTAGGACACCTAATTTTTATGGTTGTATCATATAGAATAGCTTTAAAATTAACACTTTTTATTCATGTCAATTTTCTCTCAAGTCTTATAGTTTGCGAGTAAATAAGCTTTGAAAATCACAATAGTCACGACGAAAAAAAAAATAGGATGTTACGTTGCTATTATAACACCTACTTTTTATGGTTATATCAGAAAATGACTAGAACGTGATGAGCAGATCAATACACACTTGTTCACAGTGGCTTTCTATTTCTTGTGTTTAGATTATGAAATCGAAAATTGGTACCAAAGGTTTTATAATTTTTATAGACAAATCAAATTTTCATAATTAGACTGTTCAGCTTAAATCAATATATTAATTTAGTTAAAAATATTTCTTAGAGAAACCTTTGCTTGTGAATTATAAATAGCACCAACTGAAGTCCAAAAATACTTTCTATACTAGCAGCCGAAACCCAGCAGTAATAGCCAATTACATGACACTGAAAATAACTAAGTAAATTTATCTTGCCGTATCAACATAGTAACATGCTTGAATTGTTTTACTACATATACAACAGAACTAGGTCTGTTCGCGAAGGACTATGTTGATCCCACAAACGTGCATCAAGTGTAATACCCAAAAATTTTGTAACTACAATTGATGAGTTCAACGATTCGATTGTATCCACTTTCCTTACATTTGGCCATGAGAATTTAATAAATCTAGTTTTATTTGAGTTTAGTGAACCAATTTGGAACATTTAACTCTGACACAATTATTTAAGAGAATGTGAAAGTTTGATAAACATAATTTTAAAAGCATTACAAAAGGAATGGGTATGCCATTCCTTTTAAATGCTTTTTCAAACTCTAATTAAAATCATTTATATGAATGAATATCATTAATTTATGGAAAACATTTCTTATTGACCTTAACATATTCATCAAAATTAAAAACTAGATTGATTTGTTTGGTTAGATTACCTACTATAAAATTAATTGCTTTTAATGTTAACTTCTTCAAAATGTATTCAAACGTTTTAAACTATTTGCCATTGTCTGCAGAGTTCAATTCTTCAATCTGAAGTTTTGTAAATAATCAATAAAACAAAATTATTTTCAAAAACAAAGTAATGTCTTATATAATTATCTTTTTTGTATCAACAGGTGTACAGATATTGAGAAGTGGAGAGACTAAGATCAGATGGAGAGGCAGGTTATTTATTTTTACTAGGTTTTTCACTGTTTTTCATTTTAGAGTCGTCACACTTTATACAAATGCTTATTTATCTTTTCAGAATCGCAGAGTAAGCACAGCGTTGCATGGCGGAGAATTGTGGGTTCTAATAAGTTCCATTGTGTACGTTTTTGTCATATTGTATGTTAAATTCAATAAAAAGATAATCGCATTTCGTTGTTTTGATTTTTAATAACCTAAAATATTATCAGAATTAAAAAAGTAGATTAGGGCTGTAAATTTATATCGATAATTTTCAGTATGTCGATAATAAGCAGTCGATAGTTTTGCAGCACTATCATTACGGAGCTGTCATTTCACTACGAAACGGCCGCTAGAGGGGTTGATTCCTATCTGTAACAGTAATATAATTTGTGGTGTACGTGCGTGTTTACCTCGCCTCCCGCGAAAAGTGGCAGAAAAATTTACACTGCGATTTGTTGCGTACCGCATCCATAGGTTAAATGATCTAAGATGTTTCTCTAGCCAGACTCTTCCTATTATTAACGTGATAAAAGACGGACTAAATTGCGATCATAGGGCTCACGTTGGATGAGACGACATCATTGATTGCATCACCAATATCTCATATAGCCCATTTAAATTCGCTTACGAGCCGCAAGACGAGCCGAGCCATGAGACGCGAGAAGGTACCTTTTTTATGTGGCTCGGCTCGCGGCTTACGTTGTGAACCTTGCCTTGCGAGGTAAGGTTTTTCTAATTTATTTTTTTAGCTCGCTTTATGACAGCAATGATCATTAGCAACCACGGTTACAACTCAGTTTTACAATCATCATCATCATCAACCTATACCACAGAATAGATAATAGTACTAAAGTACCTATACTCATCCACTGCTGGACATAGGTCTCCCCTAATGCACGCCACTGCTCCCAATCTTCGGCTACTCTCATCCAGCCAACCTACGTAAATCGTCATCCCATCTTGTCGCAGAGCGGCATTTTTTAGCGAGCAAATTTTTTAAACTTACATACATACATAGTGGGAATCGAACCTGGTAAAAATCTCTGTAGAAAATGTAATAACATCTGCAAGTTTTTTCGTAGTAATTCTTGCTGGTGGATTCAATCGAATAAATTTATCTGAAGAGACAACATGCATATCTTATCTGCACCGATATTATGCTTAACAAATTGCGTTTATTTAAAATTAGAACATATTCGTTCAGCGGGAGGGTCAATTTATTTAATACTAGCTGTGCCCGCGACTTCGTCCGCATGAAATAGTAACTTTTGTTTAAGTTGATAAAAAGTAGCCTATGTTATACCTACCTTATATAATTTGCTATCTATTAGTGCAGCGTTTCTTAAAGTGTGGTCCACGGACCCCTTAGGGGTCCGTAGCATGTGTATCAGGGGTCCGCAGTAGGTCAGTCTGTAAACATATTTACTAGTAAAGTGTGTAGTAAACTCGACGTAAACATGACATGCGCCTTGTCTTGTCGAAGATAATCCCACAATTTAACGTTCTCATTACGGCCAAACAGCAGTACCCTTCTCATTAACTTAATAGTAAGTGTAATGAAAGTACCAATATTTTTTTTTTCTATTAATATAAATAAGCTTTTTTTTCATTTCGATAATATTTTTGACAGGGTCCGTGGAATTGTTTAAATTGTAAAAGTGGTCCGTGACTGCAAAAAGTTTAAGAAACCCTGTATTTGTGAAAGTCCTGTCAAAATCGGTCCAGCCGTTCCGGAAATTAGCTGGAACAAACAGACAGACAAAAAGGACAATGCCAGAATTTCTATAGAGGTTTGCCCCACTCGATAAAATTGATTTACACGAATACGATAAACGACATTTGATAGCTGTAATATTGGTTATTAAAATATAAAAGTTATAAATTCTCTAGATGTTGCGGTTTTTTTATAATATACTAAAACGAGTACAATTATCTTTCGTTTCTGAATTTGTGCAGAAAATTGTAATTGCAGTAAATTAATAGTCAGGTGCATTAATAATTCTTACAAATAAGTAGTTCCTAGGTTAGTAAGTTAGGTAGGATCTTAACCTGTCACAAATCTCTGCCTTATATTGACTTGAGTCATAAAAGAAGGAAGGATATTGTTGCTCCCGTCACGCGCGTCACTGCTTCTCATACAGCGTTCGCCAGAAGGCAATATATAGATCAGTCCGCCTTTCTGTACAATAAAATAAATAAAATACTTATAATATACCCAATGTTATCTTACAACTGCAAAAAAACTTAACTAAATGGTTGGAATCAGTTAGTTATTAAGAAGTTCAAAATCTTTTTATGAGAATTAGATAGGTAGTTGAATAGTATTGTAGACGCGCACATACGCACATGCACACTCTCACACACATACATACATACACACACACACACACCTCATCACTCATCTTTCGCACGTATATACATATACATACTAATTTCACGCTCACGTTAACTTTGTCTATAATGCCGCTAGAATTGTTGTTACTTTTGTTTTGTTTTAATATTATCTTTAAGTTTTAGTCAAAATACATACTAATTTCACGCTCACGTTAATGCCGCTAGAATTGTTGGTACTTTTGTTTTGTTTTAAGTACTATTATCTTTAAGTTTTAGTCAAAATTAAGTTCGCCTTAGTTGAGTTACCATAAGGGAAGTAGCGAATTATTCCCAATACAAGTGTCTGACTTGACTACTTAAAGGGAAAACTCCACAAGAAACTGTAAAAATTAGTTTTGAAATAAAGGCATTTTATTTATTTATTTAAATCTTATAAGTAATGTTAGTGTGTGGGCGAGCGGTAAAAGAAATAAAGGAAAGCACCGTACCTTTAAAGCAGCAACACTCACTCTTCAGCCGGCCGGCACTATAGCTCGCTATTTCTTGTTTCTTCGATAGCTTTATTATACACACAAGTCGCTACTTATTTATTGAGTATAATTAAACACTCGCGGCGAAATCAAATAGAGATTTATCAACTTTGCGAATTTTTATTGCGAAGCGGTGCGTGTGCGTATAGCAAGATCGGTACTCGAGAGAATGAGAGGAAGGGTCGGGGAAGGATATTATATAAGGAAAGTTTTGTTGTGTGCGTGTGCATGTGAGGGTGCGTGTATTTCATTGCGTAAATTTTATAAAAAATCTACCGTCGTTCAACGGCGTTAACAACTCCCCCGGCCTAGAGGTTCCCTCTACAAGAAAATTAAATAATAATTAAAAATAATAAATTAATAATAATAGCATGCGTTTAAATAAATTAGAATTATTGGAGCGGCAAAGGACAAACTCTTACCACTGGACGAACGAAACTACCACTGGCAGTTCGGACTCTCAGTGTGCGAATCACATCATCTTTACCTCGAAAAACCTCCTCAATCACTCCCAAAGGCCAGCAAAGAGGATGCGTATTATTTTCTTTAAGAACAACTACAGTTCCTTCTTGAATAGGAGTAGACGGATTATTCCATTTTTGTCTTTGTTGGAGGGACGTGAGATATTCTTGGCTCCAGCGTTGCCAAAAACTATGAGTAAGTTTTGTAAGAAGCTGATAACGTGATAAGCGATTATCTTCTATGTGAGTGAGATCCTCAGCGGGAAGAAACTTAAGCGGAGTTAAATTTAAAAAATGATTTGGAGTTAATGCGTTTATATCTGAGGGATCTGAACTAAGAACACACAAAGGACGACTGTTAAGCAAGCCTTCTATTTGTGTTAAAATTGTAATAAATTCTTCATAAGTGAGAATTTGGTTTCCAATGGTTTTATAAAGATGAGTTTTTACACAGCGTACATTAATTTCGCATAAACCATTGAAATGTGGGCCATAAGGCGGACTATGTTTGAATTGAATGCGTTGCTCAGCCAATTGCTGACCAATAAAATTTTTATGGGATTTTGATTCTAGCAATGCGTATATTTCGTTTAAATTGCGTTTGGTTCCTATGAAATTGGTACCTCCGTCGCTATAAATCATAGACACGGGGCCTCTGCGAGAGATAAAACGCTTGAAAGCGGCAAGAAAGAGATCAGAACTCAAATCAGTGACAAGTTCAAGGTGAATTGCTTTGGTTGTCAAACAGACAAAAAGACAAATGTATGCCTTTTGACTTTTAACACCACGGTGCCTAATGTGCGTGATATAAAAAGGTCCAGCGTAGTCAACTGCAGTGTAAACAAAAGCTTTCGCTTCCGAAACACGAAAAGCGGGCAAATCACCCATAATAGGTGTAGGTGATTTAGGGTTCATTTTAAAACATATGTTACACTGATGAACTCTCTGGCGTATCAAATTTCTGGCACCAAGAATCCAGAACTTTTGTCTCACGAGTGATAGTAAAAGTGCGGGGCCAGTATGAAGATTTACAATATGATAATCATCAACAATTAACTGAGTGAGGCGATCCTTCGCGGGTAAAATTATTGGGTGTTTTTGACTAACTAAGTTGAGAATGAGTTAATCGACCACCAACGCGTAATATGTTATCACTATCAATGAAAGGATGAAGTTTTAACAAAGATTTAGAGACATTTTTATTATTTTTTAATGCGAAAATATCACTAGAAAAATGTCTGCGTTGAATAAAATGAATAATATAAATCTCCGCGGAATCATAATCAGATTTTTGATTTTGAATTGAACCAGAGGTTTTTAATATTTTTAATGAAGCGTAGAATATAAATCATAACGCGAAGTAATTTTTTATAACTAGACAATTTATCGACTAATTTTTAAATTGGATTATTATCGAGTGATTCAATAGTTGAAGCCTGCGTATGTAATGTAATAGTTTTGGTTTCAAAAAAATCACTGCCAGTATCGCTAGGCTTGAAGGGAACCAAAGGCCAAATCGAGAAAGGTTCTAATATCCACTGAGGTCCATGAAACCAAACTAAATTATTTAATATATTGCAAGGCGTAACAGGGCGAGATATTATATCTGCCGGGTTTTCATGGCCGCTTATATGATACCAGTGTTCAGCGGAAAGGTGAGTATTAATTTCAGTTATTCGATTTGCGACGAAAGTATGAAATTTGTAAGCGGGTGAATGAATCCAAGTCAAAGCGACAGTGGAATCTAAAAAGGCGTATTTTTCATCTATTTTGCAGCGCAAGCTCAATGTTTCCATAACAGAAGTCATTAATTTGCTCAAAAGAAGAGCAGCGCAAAGCTCTAGGCGTGCGAGTGAAACCTTTTTCAATGGCACTAATCGAGACTTTGAAGCATAAAGATTCGTGGTGATTCCATTTTGTTTATAATTACAAACCCTAATATACACTGCGGCTCCATAGCATTTTTCACTAGCGTCAGCGAAACCAATCAAAGAAATGTGAGTACCTGCGGTTATACCTATATGTCTAGGAATTTTTAATTTTTGGAGATAAGGCATTTCGACGCGAAATTGATTCCACCTTTGAAGAATGCTATCAGGGACGGGATCATCCCATCCGAGATTGAGTTGCCAGCACTGCTGCACTAACAATTTTAAAAAAGCGGTAACTGGGCCTATCAATCCGAGCGGGTCAAACAAGCGAGCGGTTTCTGATAAGATTGTGCGTTTTGTGCACAACTGTACATTATTATTTGGATTGACTTGAAATAATAAAAAATCATCACTAGGACACCAATGCATTCCTATTATTTTTGTGTGAGACGTGTCATCAAAGTTAACGAGATGCGAAATCTTTTTATACGACTCAGGAATTTTATTTAAAACATTAGGGTCACTGGACATCCACTTAACTAATTTAAAGCCCCCGGCCATGAACATGTCGACCATTTCTTGACATATTTTTTCAGCGTTCTCTGAACCATCAATAGAAGCTACGTAGTCGTCCATGTACATGTGGTTTTCGGCCTCATAAGCGGCGAGCGGAAAGCGATCGCGTTCGTCAGCGGCTAGTTGCCGTACGACACGCATTGCGAGATAAGGAGAACTGGATATTCCAAATGAAACCCTATTAAACTCATATGTATTTGAGTCGGTCTCAAACCTATACAAAATGCGTTGGTACGGCTGATGTTCTTTCGATAGTTTAACCTGAAAGTACATCTTTTCGATGTCTGCGGACAAAGCGATGTTGAACATTCGTAAATTAATTAAAAGTGAAAATATATTTTGTTGAAGATTAGGTCCGATATATAATAAATCATTAAGCGATTTTCCCGAAGTTGTTTTACAGCTGGCGTCAAGAACTACTCTAAGCTTAGAGGTTTCTTTGTCTGGGCGAATAACAGCCCTATGCGGTATGTAATAAGAGCTATCTTGCGGGGAAGCGTTACTTACTTTTGACAAATAACCTTTATCAATGTAATCTTGAATAGTAACGTTATATTCTAACCGTAAATTAGGCGAAGCGTTTAATTTCTTTTCTAATGATAACAAGCGCCGTTTAGCAATACTAAAAGAATCGCCCAGCTCTGTCAGCTGAGACTTGAATGGTAGCGACACAGTATATCTACCGGTATCATCACGTGAGTATGAAGAGTGAAAACTACGTTCACACTGCTCATCATCGGGACTAACGTGTTTTTTATTAGGAACATTTTCGAGTTCCCAAAAGCGTTGCGTTAAATTATTCAAGCGTTGAATTTCCGTGTCATAAATAAAAGCGTTATTTTTATCGAGTGCAGAACAACAAAGAGACGCATCACAATCAGCCCGTCCCATAACAACATAACCAAGCGTAGACTCAAAAGCGACAACCGATGAGTTGGGCGAACTAACTTTTCTACCCCCGAGTAAGAACGGAATGAGTTCATTACCTATGAGACAATCGATACCCAAAGGCGAAAAATAATTATCATCGGCCATAGGTAAATTGCGCAAATGAGCTAACTGCGATATATCTATCGGCGCGCTAGGTAAGCGATCGGTGATGGTGTCCATCACTCGAGCTTCAATTGTGTATTGACAGCGTTCGTCATAGCGGGACTGAATTGTGAGTTTTACACATCCAAGCGAAGCACTTTTCGTACAGCCGATACCTTGAATAGTAGACGAAGCGGAAGTGATCAATAAATTCAAGCGATCACAACAATCTTTTGTTATAAAATGACTGGTCGAGCCAGTGCCTAAAAATACGCGCAGCGATTGTACCTGCCGAGCGTTATTAGCAAATGCAAATGCATAGACTGATGCGGTAGGCAAAAGAATGGCTGTATGTTTAGTAACTGACAGCGAAACGTTCCTAATACCATCTACATTTAAAGAACAATGGCCAAATTGGACCTGACTATGGGCATAAATCAAATGTATGTTAAAAGATATGCTTTTATGAGTTCATTTTAAAATGTAACTAGTAAACCTCAAGAACTTCGAGTTTCAGAGAAAATGATGAATTCGTAAAATCAATTTTCTCGCATATGAAATCGTTATATAGTTTTTGAACGGTTTTCACCATAGATGATAGATCTTGAAAATGATGAGACTTGGGTACTAGGGCGATTAGGCTGTGGGAACTCTCTTCCCTAACCCTGGTCCGTTTCAGCCCCCCAGAATGGTCCCCCCGGACACTCCACCGGAGGAAATGGTTGTCGCCATCCCTCCCGTGTCGAACGTGGAATTCGACACGGTGAGGGAACGGTTCCGGCGCAAGAAGAAGGCGCCGGGACCGGAGGGTGTCCCGTCAAGGGTCTTGGCCCTCGCGCTGGGACATCTCGGGGAGCGGTTTCGGGCTTTGCTTGATTTATGCATTGCCTCGGGCCGCTTCCCCAGGCGGTGGAAAGTGGGCAGGCTCTGCCTATTGAGAAAGGAGAGCCGCCCCGCAGATTCCCCGTCTGGGTACCGGCCGGTGGTGCTGCTCGACGAGTCTGGGAAGTTTCTAGAAAAAATCCTGGCTTCCCGCATCGTCGAGCACCTGGAGGACCGGGGGCCGGACATGGCCAACAACCAGTTCGGTTTCCGCACCGGCCGGTCCACGATGGACGCGGTGGCCCTCCTCAAGAGGTGGACTGAGGAGGCCAAGGCTCGTGGGGAGGCTGTAGTTGCGGTGTCGTTGGATATCCGCAACGCCTTTAACAGTCTGCCCCACGAGTGTATAAAGGAGGCACTCCGTTTCCACCGGGTGCCTCCGTACCTCCGCGCCCTTGTCGAGGACTACCTTGATGGCAGGTCAGTTCTCTACGAGGGGCCGGATGGTCGCGTTCATTCGTGGACAATGGCGGCGGGTGTGCCCCAGGGTTCCGTACTAGGTCCTCTATTATGGAACCTGGGGTATAACTGGGTCCTGCGAGGCAGCCTCCTCCCACGAATGGAGGTTGTCTGCTTCGCCGACGACACACTTGTCGCGGCGAGAGCAAAAACGGGGGAGGAGGCGGCCCACCTTGCGTCGGTCGGCACCTCATTGGTCGTAAGACGTATCCGCCTCCTGGGCCTGGACGTGGCTCTCGATAAAACGAGGGCCATGATCTTCCACGCCCCTCGTTGCAGGATCCCACCGGGGCTCCGTGTCCGAGTGGAGGGGGTCCGCATACCGGTGGAGGCACATCTCAAGTACCTCGGCCTGGTTTTGGATTCCCGATGGAGCTTCGAGGAGCACTTCAAGCTCCTCACTCCACGGCTGTGTGCCGCAGCAGCTGCACTCGGACGGGTCCTCCCTAACGTAGGAGGGCCAGGATCGGCGTGCCGTCGACTGTATCACGGGGTGATACGGTCGATGGCACTTTACGGAGCCCCGGTATGAGCGGAGTGCCTCTCCCCTCGAACGGTGGCTCTCTTGCGACGTCCGCAGAGGGTCATAGCAACCCGGGCCGTGCGAGCTTATCGCACGGTCAGCCACGGCGCGGCCTGCGTTCTTGCGGGCCAAATGCCGTGGGATGTCGATGCACGCGTCCATGCGGAGGTGTATCGGCATCGGGTTGCTGTAAGAGAACGGGGGGGACGATCCGCTCCTGAGGAAGTGGAGCGGGTTCGTACCCAGGCGCAGAGGGAGGCTCTGCGCCGATGGGGTGAGGCACTCGTCTTCCCAGCTGCCGGCCACCGGACAATCGAAGCGATACGTCCGGTGTTGGAGGAGTGGGTAGGGCGCCGGCAGGGCAGCCTCTCGTTCCGCATGGTGCAGGTACTGACCGGACATGGTTGTTTTGGTCACTACCTGCACCGGGTCGCCCGTCGGGAGGAAACGCCGCAGTGTCATCACTGTGACGCTCCCGATGATACTGCCGAACACACCCTGTTGATATGCCCGGTCTGGCGACGCCAGCGCAGTGAACTCAACGCTGCGCTGGGAGGCGGAGACCTCTCGCTACCGAGCATGGTCGTGGCCATGCTCCGCGGCGAGGCGGAATGGGGGGCTGTCGCCTCTTTCTGCGAGGACGTAATCTCGCAGAAGGAGGCCGCGGAGAGGGAGCGGGAGGATGATCCTCAAGCCGCTCCCCTTCGCCGCAGACGGTTAGGCAGGAGAAGGCGGGCGTTCGCGCAAACAATGCCCGTCTAATGACCCTGTCGTGGAGGCCTGCGTGCACGGTTAGCCCCGTGCACGTCGCCGTAAGGCTCCTCCGTCTGGGGGATTGTCCAAGTGTTCTCGGACAATCCCCCCCTTGGCGATAGCTCGACCACTGGTCGAGCTTGCCCGGGCGCGTGGGTAGTGGTGTCGCATTGTGAACCCTACCACGCGCGCCCACAAGGGCAGGGAGAACACCGGGGGGTTTTAGTGGGTAGGCCTGGCACTCTGCCGGGAGAACCCCACACACGCTCGCCGTCTAGCCAACGGCGGGTACGGTGCGGACACGCATTTCCCCCCGAAAAAAAAAAAAAAGGGGCGATTAGGCTGGGAATCGCTTGGCGTGTGAGTTGCAACCGGTTAGCTTGACATACCCTGCCTCGAACGAATATTATTGGTGTTATGCGAATTGAAATTAGATTGCGAGTGATAATTATCAACATGTAATAAGGTATGGTGTTTGCGGCGACAAATAGAACAAACATTTTGAGATTTGCAGTTTTTGATATGATGAAAACCTAAGCAATTTATGCAAAAACTATTTTTAATTACTAAATCGTTTCTTATTTTTGCGTTACAAGATAAGAACTTAGCACATTTATATAAGCCGTGTGAAGGCTGACTTTTACATACTAAACAATTGCGTGATAAATGACTATTATATGCGTTATAGGGTTGCTGCACATTACTATCGGTATTTACAAGAAAAGAATGTGTTGGTTTTGATACTTTATATGAGCTTGAGATTTTGTGACATTATTATAAGTTTGTTTATTATTTGTAAGCGTACGTAAAGTGTGAATTTTGTTTTGTTCTTTGACAAATTCTTTGAGATGAGAGAACTTTGGAATTTTAACCTGCCTATTAGTTTGTTCAAAAAGAGTGAGTGTATCTTTATCTAATTTACTAAGTGCAATATGCGTTATTATGAAATCAGCAAGGTTCTCGAATTCCAGGCGACGTAAGGCAGCCTCAGCAGAACAAAACTGATCTGTGAATGCGTCCAATGACTGCGATTTAAAATGCAACATTTGCTCCAAATAAGCAGACCCTTGAACTCTTATGTCTTGGTATTTTTCAATGAGTGCGTTCCAAATAATTATATAATTTTCACCTGTAGGCGGAATACCTGAGCACACTGATAACGCTTTTCCTGAGAGTTTCCCTATTTAATACTGAGCCTTTTCGGCTGCAGTGAGCTGAGCATTATCATGAATGAGGCTTTTGAAGTTTTGATAAAAGACGGTCCACCTATTAGGGGTACCATCGAAGGAGGCTAACTCCAAAGGAGGCAATTTTTTATTAAAATTAGGATTGCTCTGTATGCCAGCCCTGAGTTGAGTAAGGGATTTTTCAACAACTTTGATCTTACAATATAAATCGTCAAATGCGTTAACCGTCGAGTAGGAAGGCTTGACCTCCGCATTCGACTCCATATAGGCCAAATTTAGATCATCGACAATTTGAAGAAATTCCGTTCTAGTACTTTCTAATGAATGTATGCGGGTGAGAAATTTAGATTCATTTTCGGGATCAGAAACCTTTAGGCCGAGATTGTACAGTTGTTGAACTCTTTCAAACAACGTTTCCTGTTTAGCTTCTAATAAATTAATTTTACGCCTTAATTGTGCCATCTTGCGAAATAAATTTGCGTGTGAGAATAAAATTGCGTTACTATTAAACTATAAATGCGATTATTAACAATAAAAATATTAAAACGAGAGTTTAATTGAGAAATGAGTGAGTGAGAAATAAATTGAAAATGCGGTTGAGTGGAGTTAGCTGTAGTGAAGACTAGCTGAGCGTGTGTTGCTGGTTTGTGACTTCTGATGTTATTGTCACTGTACCCAGTAATTTAACTGCCTGTCTTACCCTTCGAACCGTATCACAGTAATGCAAAAACACCACTGCTTAGCGGTAAGAAATAGGTAAGATAGAGGTACCCACGCAGGCGACCCAGTACCGAGTCTCCCTCTGGTGGAATGGGCAGTTAAACAAATGCGGAATGTTAATAAATATGGAGTGTGAGTGCAAATAGGCGTTAAAATATATATTATCCTGTCTTCGTCCTCCGAGATTTATTCCTTAACCATGTAGTAGCCCTGCTACGCGCTAACCCTATCGCACAAGTTTTAAAGTCAGAGAAAGAAAACCACTATATCTTCCTCTGTCTAATCACAGCTGACAAGCCTCCGCAGTACCGACCTCATTCTTGTCCGTGCGCGCGCGGCGTTCGCACGAGTGTAACAGTAATATAATTTGTGCATGAGTGTAGGTACCCTACGTAAAAAAAAAAAAGTATAAAACGGTTATTTGCTTATTTGTTAAGTATGCCTAAACGAAAACACTGTGAATCCGAAGAAGATAAATGGCTAAGGAAGATGAAGAGATACGAAGAAAAACTTAATTAGGAAAAACGTAGGGGCAAGCCGGAGGCACATTTTGTACTCCGATGATGGCGAAAATGATGTGCAACCAGAAGAATACTTTTTTACATTCCCGTTGCATTAATCGGAAATCATTTTTATGTCCGTTGTATTCTTCGGATAATATTTTATTATGTTCTCGTTGTATTGAACGAGGAATCATTTTTATGTCCGTTATATTCTTCGGATAATATTTTATTATGTTCTCGTTGTATTGAACGAGTAAGCGGGTGGACACCGCTCGCCTGGGCCGCCGAGTACGCGCGCGGCGCGACCACGTGCAGTAATACTCGTAATGGAAAATGTGGGTATCCTTTTTTCCCCGCTGCCTAAAAATTTCCGTTGCATTCATCGGAAATCACTTTTATGTCCGTTGTATTCTTCGGATCACATTGTTATTATGTTCTCGTTGCATTCAACGAGTAATACTCGTAATATGTACTTAATGGAAAATATAGGGGCTGTCCTTTTTTCCCCGCTGTTTTAAAAATTTCCGTTGCATTCATCGGAATTATTTAAAAATATTTTTTGTGCTGCCTAAATTCTCATTAAATATTTATTAGTATCTTTCACATACAAACCAATATGGTGATAACTGATGACTTACAAACCGATGTAGCGGCCAGGTTTCAAGTCCTATTGCAAAACGGTTTCCAAAAGTGACCAAAGACGAGCATTAAAAAAAAAAAAACAATGTACTATAGTACCTATGGCGAAAGGCCAAACTCTAATTCGGAAATAAATGCTATGTTGGTAGACAACAGAATCAACTCGGTAAAGCACTTTCAGCACTGGGAAGGGCACAATCGTGTCTTTTAAAGAAAAATCTCAATATTCCAGATGTAGTTACGTTGGACGATGCAGGTAAATTATTAGCTGTTTCTCATTATATAGAAACGGATACCCGTCGATCCGTAATTATTCCCCTGATAGATAAATCATTATCATATTATACTCTTTTAAAAACAGAAGAATGGACTATTTGCTATTTAGAGTATCAAGAAGACCAGTAAATTATTACAGACACCAATTTCATCTAAGAGTCATTTAAACTTGAAAGGCTCATCGTCCCGAACGCGACAGCAAAGCAGCGGCCAATCCTACCCTCATCGAGCCGGTGGGCCGAGACCTTAGACCATTTAGGTCTAAGGCCGAGACAGTCAAAGACGTCATACTAACAAGCAAATCGACGGCGAGCAGCCGCGTTCGCACCGCGCCAGCTTGTCGCCAGCCAGCCCCGCCGCCGCCGCCGCTGCCGCTGGCACCGCCGAGGCACCAGCCAGTCGCGTCGCATCACAACGGTCATCGAACAATCGCGCTACCTGAGCGCGCAGCCGCAAGTACATGCCGGCCGCTTAAAATATTAATTTAGTCAATGAGTGGTGAAATGGTGGTGAACTATCACTAGCGATAGGTTAATATTAGATAATGTGTCAAGGATTTCATTTATTGAGGAACCTTATCAAAATCCATACAGCCGTGCGCGGCGTTCTTTTTCAAAAAGTGAGTGAATAGCAATTTCTCTCGAATTAAATCATTTATTAGAAATAAAAGCTATTAGGAGATGTAACCCGACAGCAAAACAATTCGTTTATATCTTCGTTATTCCTAAAAGCGTGTGCTCTATATATATTAAATCTAAAAAGCTGAATTCGAAGTCGAAGTAGGTATCTCATTTCAAAATGGGAAATATCAGAACGGCTTCTCGATTTATGACCGAAGACTGATACGTGATTAATATTGATATTAAAGAAGCTTAATTTTTGCTGTCGATTCACAAATCACAAAAAAAAAAGAAACATGTTTACGCTTTTATTTTCATGATATTTTGTACGAGTTTCTAGCACTCCCGTTTAGCCTATGTTCCGCGCGATATATTTCACAAAAATATTACAGCCAGCTCTTACTCATTTAAGATCTTATGGTCTGCTATCAGTGAGATATCTATGATATGTTGTGTTTAGCAAACTCTACTGGAGAGTGCCTAGAGAACACAAAAAGAACTATTTAATGTTTGACACGATTAGGGTTAGTTATTAATAAAAATAAAAAAAAACTAGTCTAATACCAGAAAAGCTTTGTAAATTTTTAGGTTTTATTTTAAACTCTAATAAAATAACATACAATTACCAGATTCAAGCCACAAAAATTTATTATACACATAAAAAATATATTTAAATCTAACAGAATTCGAATAAGGTTCTTTGAACGTTTTCTACGGCAGCATGTCGGCTGTAGTATATGGGTAGTATATACACACAAAATCACTAAAAAGTGCTCTTCTTAGAAATACTAACAATTACGACGTTTTTATTACAATTACAGATATTTTATAATAATATGATGATCTCCATTGGTGGCAGATCAATATTCCATTGGCAGTCAATTGAATAAAAGTCATAGGTACAATTTCGGAATTTTTACGGACGCTTCGACAGCAGGCTAGGGTGCAGCTTGTGCCAACGAAAAGACTGGTGGTTTCTGGACCAACATCGAGCGAACCAATCATATAAACTGACTGGAACTACTCGCTGTATATTGTGGGCTAATTTCATTTGCTAAAAATGTCGCTAATTGTGGTAGTCTTTTAAGTGTCGATAACACCACTGCCATATTCTATATAAATAGAATGGGGAGAGTGTGATACCAACACTTAAGTCAAGTTACTAAAATGATTTGGGACTGGTGTGAGAAAAGAGGTATATTTATTTTCGCGTCTTAAGTATATTCGTTACTCGTTAAATATAGAAGCTGACAGTGAATCGAGAAAAATGAACATCGACACAGAGTGGCAGTTGGGTATCCGACAACTATGAAAATTAAAACATTTTTTTGGTGAACCATCTATTGACTTATTTGCATCTCGTAGTAATGCAAAATGTCCCGCGTATATTTCATGGAAAAGGGACCCCTTTGCCTATGATATTGACGCGTTTAAACAGTAGATTAGTCGCAATTTTATTTTTACGCTTTAACACCATTTGCACTAATTTTTAAAACGATAAACAAAATAGTTACTGATTAAGCCACCGGAATTATCGTTGTTCAACTATAGCCCTCTTAACCATGGTATCCCCTTTTCATATCCCTGGGTGTCACAGAGATTGTGATATTTCCTCCAAGAAAGATCTACTTACTTCCTTTCAGGATGGTACACCATCTGCGCCGTCACCTTTCCCTGCCAGCGTGTGTATTTTCCGGGAAAGCTTTCATGACGTGCCAGAAACAGCCTTAGATGTTGTTATCTTCGATATCACATAACACCGGGTCATAATATAATTCTAGTCTAAAGATATGGTGGGAATTTAGTAAAAACAATACAACAGATTTTTTTTAATGTAAATACTACATTTTTGTTGGAATTTCTGTTAATGTGTTTTGAAATTTTGAAGTTTAGTTAGAACTATTGTTCTAATGTCACGATAGCAAGTGATCGTTATTAGTTAGGCAGTAGCCCCCTGGTATTATAGTATTACGGCCTTACAAATAAAAAACTTATTCCTAGGAATAACCCCGGAATAGTTATTCCGCGTTTTGTCTTATTTTGACATATTACATCTGACATGTGCTAAAACAAGACAAAACACAGAATAAATTATTCCGAGGATTATCCTCGGTATAAGTTTTTATTTGTAAGGCCGTTAGACTATTAAACGATTTGAGAATGATACAATTAATCTTGAAAAAATGAGTAAGAAGTTAGTCATGTTATTAGCTGGACCAAGGACGCATACAATTTCTCTAACAAAAATACGAAATATTAATAAAGCATATGAAGATCGAGTAATTATAACACTTACAAATTTAATTAAAACATAAGCAATTGGCAAAGCTCAACCGGTTTTAAACTTACTTTTTTTTTATCCCTTTAATATCCCGGTATTTGTCCAGCACCAGTGGTATTAAGATATATTGCTGTATCATCTTCAATTCGCTCAGATTCAGAACAAACCTGATCCTCACACATAAGAAACCACGTAGACCTGCTTCATCTCAACCCATTGGGCGCTGGATAAAGCAGATCATGTGCGATAGTGGCATTGACATCTCAATATTCGGAGCGAGCGAGACACGCATCAACATCAGGCGGCGTCTCGTGCTGGCCTCAACGTCGATGTAATTAGAAAGACAGCAGGATGTTCGGAAAGATCAGCTGCATTTGCTGATTTTTATAACAGACCGGTATATTAGTTCTGAAACCAATTTTATTGAATCTTTGTCACAATTATAATTATTATTAAGTACTTAAAATAATACTGTCGGTTGATTAGTTTTTTGGTAACAATATTTTGTTGTTTTGAAATTTTTGCTAGTGGCGCAAAAAAATAATATGGAAATACGTAATAATTATGTTTTGATGTTTTACTGTAATGTTATTTATTTTTTATTGTCGCAACAATGATTTTATACTCTCTGAACATCTACATGGTTAAGGAATAAATCTCGGAGGACGAAGACAGGATAATTAAATGATCAAACGAACTTACCTGAAGTGAAGTTCGATCTTGATTATCCTGTCTTCGCCGAAGAGATTTAAGGTCCCTCCCTCCCTGAATCTTATCCCCCTATATATCAATGTTGCTCTATTTCTCTAAAAAGAATGAGGTCGGTACTGCGGAGGCTTGTCAGGTGTGATTAGACAGAGGAAGATATAGTGGTTTTCTTTCTCTGACTTTAAAACTTGTGCGATAGGGTTAGCGCGTAGCAGGGCTACTACATGGTTAAGGAATAAATCTCTTCGGCGAAGACAGGATAATCAAGATCGAACTTCACTTCAGGTAAGTTCGTTTGATCATTTAATAATTATGCGAAAAATACTAAAATGCGGTAAAAATATACGTGAATGAGTTGTGTAATATGAAAGTGGGAGGTAGTTTTGAAAAAATTCAAATCAGCGGAAAACGTTTAAATATTTTGAAAATATGAGTATTTGTGGAGTGTATTTTGCGGAATCCGGCTCGAAGGACCAAGAACTTGTGTGGGCGAGCGGTAAAAGAAATAGAAAGGAAAGCACCGTACCTTTAAAGCAGCAACACTCACTCTTCAGCCGGCCGGCACTATAGCTCGCTATTTCTTGTTTCTTCGATAGCTTTATTATACACACAAGTCGCTACTTATTTATTGAGTATAATTAAACACTCGCGGTGGAATCAAATAGAGATTTATCAACTTTGCGAATTTTTATTGCGGAGCGGTGCGTTTGCGTATAGCAAGATCGGTACTCGAGAGAATGAGAGGAAGGGTCGGGGAAGGATATTATATAAGGAAAGTTTTGTTGTGTGCGTGTGCATGTGAGGGTGCGTGTATTTAATTGCGTAAATTTTATAGAAAATCTACCGTCGTTCAACGGCGTTAACAGTTAGTAAGTTACATAATTTTAAAGAACCACTGGTAGTTTTCCAATTACAGAGCATAATGCGACTCAGTGGCGCACAATGCCGAATTATGCTGATGCTTAATTGGAACGTGAATTAGTTTTCAAATGCACCAGCAGAGTGCGCTAAGTTCAGTGTTGAAAAAAAGAAATATTCATAGAGTTAGCAATAACCTCATTATTGTGTAAATAATGTGGTATACATAATAATTGGTTGAAAACTATTAACGGTTATTTTAAGTAATTTGGATTTTGATTATTTCATTACCATTTTTTTGTTTTGAGTAATTTTTGTACCTTCATCCATACTTATATTTATTTTTTAACACAGTTTGAATTAACTTTGATTATTTCAAAAAAACTACAATGAAACGAAAGCTTTAAAAATTTTTCAACAATAAATAATATTACTAACGATTATATATAAATAAAACATTTCGATCAATGCCAACTTAAAGAAAAAACACTTGTTAATTTTCTGTCACTGAGTTGGTATCGATTGCACGCATCACACGAAAACATTGCTTTTGAGAGTGCTCGATTGTGCGAAGTGTTGCTGTAGTTGGAACATTCAACGTTAAGCATTATGCCGCATAATGCGCTCTAGTGCTGTAATTGGAAAACTACCACTATGTCCACCTGTTGCAGCCGCGTGCAAAATGCTGCTAAAATTTAGGCTATCTCTGGTAGGAGTCGTGGAAGATAAAAATGCGTGTTGCGGTGTAGGTACTTGCGTATAATTAAAGTGCGGTTAAAAATACAAAAATCGAGGAATTGTGGGTTGGGGACAATGTATAGCCAATGGCCTTAAACATGAAAATTAACGGTAGCATCTGGAGACCGCTAATTGGTGCGAGGCTGTCACGCTGTCAGACGATGTGTGACGTCGTCGTGACGTTGCAGCGACTGCAGTTGCATGGCTTTTGTTATGCGTCCGCTTCTTGCCACTAGATGGCTCCAGGAGTATTCTAAATTAATGCGTAAACACCAACCATCTTCTCAATTTTTCTTTTTTTAAAAGAATTTTTCTTTTTTTATTTACCATACAGTGTTAATCTTTTGGCATCATTGTTTTTATTTGAACAAAATCCACGCAGTGGTTACAATGTTACAAACACAAAAGTTCTTAAAAAGAGAATAAAGAAATAAAAAATGAATATTAAATACAATTTAAAAAAAAAATCTTTTTTTTATCGATAAATTGTAGTCTAGTTTCACCCATTTTCGTTTGTGCGCCTTATCCGGGGACACACTGTATATTCTGTGCCTGTGTTTGACTGTACCAAATCTGACTATTTGAAATGATAACCATTTAAAATTCTGACCATTTGAAATAAAAATCTGACCAACTGAAAACTCTCAGAAGAATAACTAAAGCATTTATTGTTCTGAGTGAAATCCTATCTGCCTTCACCCGCTCGCCTCGCGTTTCCTAGCAACCGAGCGCTATGCCGCTCACACCTCAGAAGATAGTTCTGAGGCTCACACGAATTTTTTAAAGAATTTCTATCAATATTTTTTACATAGAATTGCAAAGAAAGTTTCTTTTTTAATTTTCAATCAATGAAACAATATTCTTTGGCCCAAAGGCCCCAGCATGCTCTGAGACTGCCATGCTTGTGTTCTGTTTTACCAGAAACATTAAAATAAACGATCCTAGCACATTAAATAGGAAAGGGTAATAAATAAGGCCAGTATGCTTTTAATTACAGTGATGTATATATTAAAATTCATCCTTTCTTTCAATCTTGACTAAATCCACGTGAAATGTGAGTGTTGCAGATTTTGGAATTTTCGGTGGTGCTCCAGCTTCTCCATATGCCAGCTCTGGAGGAATTACAAGCTTCCTTTGCTCACCTTCACACATGCCTATAAGCCCTTGGTCCCAGCCCTTAATCACTTGCCCAGATCCAAGTGTAAATGTTAACGGGTTACCTCTAGGTATTGAGCTATCAAACTCAGTTCCATCATCTAACATTCCCTGAAATAAATGTTGAAGATGTTATTGGAAACACTGGATACAAAATATTAATGTAGCGTTTTTTTTTATCTTCCAAATATAGTCATTCTTTAATGTAGTCCAGGTGTAATAACAGCATTTTTATTTTTTTCTAACACAAACCAGTCATACAAATGAATAATTTGCATTAAAACATTAACAACATAAATTAATTTTTAATTTTAAAGAATGACATAATACTACTTGATACTAATTGCAGACTATTTTTTATGTCACATAGGTGAAATACTGAACATTTCTGCAATAATTATTGTAATTGATTTAATGATACTGAATAATATAATATATTTAAATATGTAGTAGGTTCACATGCAAATAAAAGACAGTAGGTATTAAATCGAATAATGAAATAATGGAATAAGCTTGGCTAAAGCAACAATTTGAAGAAAGTATTTAACAAAATATTACTCAAAAGGTACATACGAATATCAGTTATTTTATTTTTACATTAAGTGGTAGGTACAGTAAGCTCCTGTTCAAGCTATACATTTTCACTACAAAAACGCCCCTATTACGAGCGACTTAAGGTCCAAACGTCAAACAGTATTGCTTCATAGACCTATTTCTAATTTATTGTTTTGAAACCGAAATTATCTAAAAACTTTATCAAATAAAAGTATGTACCGTATAGTGCATATGTAGTAAATCTCCTTTTTTACTCTTGATAGGACAATCATCTGGCCGTTTTTTAACACCTATCTGTAATTTCTTGGATGAAGAATTATTTCCAAGTACTACATGAGATATGATACTCATGAAAATTAATACAAATAGTAAAATTTTACAAAGTTTATTTAAAACAGTTCTCATTATTGAATAGCTGTATTTAATCCACCCAAAAAACTATTACAAAAATTTATGAAAATAATAAACCCACTTCACTATTTTGATTGTGAAAAAAATCCACAAACTTAAAGCATTGGCAACACGGCCATCAGCTACCACAATCTTATTCTTGATCACAGACTATGGAGAGATACTTGAATAGGCGTATGATAGACGTTCAATATTTATCACGATATTTATCAAAAAACACCAGTATTTATTAATGGATCTCAGACAACCATAGACGTTCAATATGGATCGCGTCAGTATCACAGAGTACATAATAACTGTCATTGGACTCAATTCTGAAGTGGCCGCTAAATTGCCTTATTTTATTTAGGTGCCGCTATACCATTATCCTATTCTACAGTAACTGTCAAATTCAACTAACATTGCTAATTTAAATCTGACGTTTCTAATTTTAGACGGTCAATTCAACTTAACTTTAGCCGTCCAAACGCTATTCCAGACGTGAAATTTTTACGCGTAAACTAAACTGACTAATTTTAGTGGCGACTTAAATCATTCCGATTAAAATTAGAACCTTGCTAAAATCGGCCATTTTAATAATGAAAAATACAAATCTAAATAACAAATGAGGTAGAAATTTTAATTTTGCCCAAATTGATTGTTTTCGCCTTAAATGAATAAAGAATTTTTAATAGTTACAATTATATTGTTAAAAATAAGATTAAAAACGTACATTATATGTATTAACTGTTATATAAACATAAACCCGTTTTAGTTTCTTTAACAACAAGATCCATCCATTAATTTACTTTTAATGTTTTTATGACAGCAAAGCAAACACAATTAAAACTAATCTAAGACATTTTAGAGCTCTGTCTAAATTTAGTTGGCCTGTCACCGTAGAATAGCACTTGCTTAGCCGGCCAAATTAAGTTTTAGAAATTTTAGTTTTAGGTTATTTAGGCGGCGGGCGCACAGAATTGAGTCCAGTCTCTCTCTAATCTGTGGATTTGTATACACGGAAAATATACGTAAGGCGTGTTTCACTTAAGCGCAGATTTGCAGCATTTTCAACATTTTTAGCATCATCGCGTTTCATTACATTTTGAGGCTAGCAGTGCTAGCATCGTATGTTGACGTAATGCGTTCCATTTTGAGATTAGGTTCTCTTTGTGAAAAATAGTGCGACTAAAAATGTTAACATTTCTTAGAAGAAAAGCAAAACATGGTTAACATTTGATGTTAGCGTGAAAAAATGGTGACGATTTAATGGAAAACTGGGATCGCGATAAATATTGATGACAAGGCTACACGATCAATAAATATCGCGATACATATCAAGGACTTGGATTTCAAAATGTCTAGAAATTCTGTGATCGGTATCGCGATCAATCAATATCAACACGCTGGTAACTCGTGGGAGCCCTAAAATACTGGCCACGTGAGTGTCGGCCAGTCTCCTCACGTTTTGATACCGTCGGGTAATAATATCCATAGCCACCTTATAATTTCGTTTAGCGCAGAGGTCGAATGATCACCTACTGTTCAACGGGTCGCGGGTGCGATTCCCGTACGGGACAAATGTACAGAAACTTGTTCCGGTCTGGGCGTATATGCATGTGATATTCTATGTTTGTAACTGCACTCACGACACAGGAGAAAATCGTAGTATGGGGCGACGTTTTTTTTTAAGAAAAAAAATCCTGTTCGTAGTGGCCAGGTGCTGAACCTGTTCACGGGCCTCCCCTTCCAAAACGGTGAGAGGGTAGGCTAGTTTTGTCCCGGGGTAAATCATCCCGCGCATCAACAAGGCTATGAAATAAATTTGAAAACTCTTCCCATTCGTCGAGCCTCCCGGAAAAATGTCGAAGGGGGGGAAGACGGGACCACAAAGCGGGCATGGATTTCGAAAAGGATTTTGTCCCTTCCAGATCAGCCCCCCTAGACAAGACGTTTTTCGATAATCGCTAACGCAATCGCTAGAAAGAAAATGTATGCGATTTGACATAAGCTGTCGCTTAGCTTTCGAGCGCAATTGTCAAATCTCATACATTGTCCATTTAGCGATTGCGTTAGCGATTATCGAAAGGCATCTTGTCTAGGGGGTCAGAGGGGCTACAGCCTAACTCAAAGCGATCACTCACTATCGCTTTCGTGACATTAGAACAATAGTTCAAACGTCACTTGTGACATTAAAACTATTGTTCTAATGTCATGATAATGAGTTTCCCTACTCTGGAGAAGGGGTCTAATAACCTCGGCAATACTGTACGAGAGATCGTAACATTGGTCAACATCATTTTCGACCTTCTTTCGGACTCATTCATTGATATTGCCGCTCTTTTCCAAAAATAACGCATATTGCTCGTCAACAACTGCCAGACGAACCGGAAGATCGCTATATCTATTAAGCAAGGCTTCCTGTCTATCTGGTCTATCCAACAAGGCCGCGGCTGTTGTTAGCTATCGCAACCATGGAATTATTACTCAAACAGGAATGATCTTGCTTAAAAAAGTGTGCCGAGCGAGAGATAAATAACTGTACCGTTTGTCTCTTTCGTAAATTTGTGACCACAAATTCTACAAAATAGGGATTTTTTCTTAAAAACAATAACATTCAACCTGAAAGATGCTTTTGAAAATCATAATATGCTTAATAATCACGATTGTTAAGGAAGAGATCGCTTTAAACGACAAGGTCGCCCTTTGTACAATTAGTGTTAAGTGTATTATTTACGTTGATGACTTTAAGCTGGTTGGTGTTGTACAACAAAGAAATATTATATTCTATTCTATTATTTCAAAATGGGTTGCGCAAAAGAATTTTATATCTGCTTTTCAATACAACAAAGGTTTTATTAATTTTATAATTATTTAAATAACAATGAATGTCAATGATTGTCTTTCAATAGATGGGTCTTTCCAATCGGTATATTATGTTGAACCCACCGCCACATAACAGATAATCAAATATGTCAACGTGTCAAAAATGAGTCAACACTAAAATCTCTCTGTGATATTTAAATACATACCTAGTAAAAGAATGAGTAATATTTTAAGAAGAAAGGAATTAAAAACACGTCAGTGTAAGTCGAATTATTTCAACAATATTGAAAACTTTTGTGGTTTCGCCAATATCTTGAACAGAATTCTTTTTTCTAATAACTTAACATCGCTTCGTGTAAGCTAAGCAATAAATAACTAATATAAATTACTTTTATTAAAAAATGTTAAAAATTGCGATAATATTTATGTTAGGTACATACCGTGTGGTCACCCTACTACAATGACAACGAAAATTACTGACTTTGACATAGAATCGTTGTTGCAATATAACATTTTTGAATACTACCACTAGAATATTTCCTGGACGTAAAATCATAGTGTTATAATTATTAATAGTAGGCTAACACGATAATGTAATTTATTTCATGTTATAATTGTTACAAAAAAAGAACAATTTAGGTATTTTGGCCGTTAAAAGTAATTAAAATAAACAATAATTGATTGATTATTTTAATTACTTTTAATTGATTAAGTCCGCCTTTGTACACTCTATGTAGGTACATAAAGCATTAATTAATAAATAAAAATAATAAAAAATCTTCATCTACCAATAGTTGTTTCATAACTACTAAATTATAAAATTAGGTAGGGCATCTGTTCCTTGGTGGCAGCGCTGTTTCAATAGGATGGATCCGGACTCCTGAGCTACCTCTGTTGCTGACGAGATCATACTAGGAATGGAATATTATATTCCGCATTCCAATCTCGTCAGTAGAGGCAGACGTAACCTCTGGTTCAATCGCGAGTGCGCCTCTGCTGTTGAAAACAAACAGCTGGCTTATCGCGCTTGGATCAGAGGCCAAGCATCTAAGGATCCCAATACAAGCCTACTGAAAACAGCCTACAATAATGCCACCAAGTTGTGTAAGAGGGCTTACATTAGAGCGGATGCTCAGCGCATTGCACAAGTGGGCCAGGAACTGCTATCGCACCCTACGGGTAGCCGTTCTTTTTGGCGCCTGGCCAAAGCTGTGCAATCAAACTTCTGCCAACCCTCGCTGCCACCGCTGAGACATGCCGATGGCTCACTTGCTCATCAGCCGCAGGAGAAAGCCGACCTCCTGGCAAAACTCTTTGCGGCTCATTCCCGTGTCGATGACTGTGGTACACAACCTCCGAAACTGTCCCATTGTGGCAGCACCATGCCCGATATCCGTATCAGACAGCGTGATGTGCGGGCGGAGCTCCAGTCGATCGATACTCGAAAAGCAAGTGGACCAGACGGCATTCCTGCGATTGTTCTTAAGAAGTGTGCAGCGGAGTTGACTCCGGTCCTTACGCGTCTATACCGTCTGTCGTTCTCTGCTGGTTGTGTGCCGAAATCTTGGAAAGAGGCCAATGTCCAGCCGGTTCCCAAAAAGGGAGATCGTTCTGATCCGGCTAACTATCGTCCTATAGCCGTCACTTCCATTTTGTGTAAAATCATGGAGAGGATCCTTAATACCCAGCTGATCCGTTACCTGGAAGGTCACTCGTCACTTAATGACCGACAGTATGGGTTTCGTCCTAAACGGTCAACAGGTGACCTTCTAGCGTTCCTTTTGCACAAATGGGGTGAATCTATCGATAAGCGCGGCGAATCGGTGGCTATTAGTCTCGACATCGCCAAAGCTTTTGATAGAGTCTGGCACAAGGCTCTTCTTTCCAAGCTTCCGGCATACGGATTACCCGCGCAGTCCTGTACGTGGATTGCCAGCTTCCTCCACGAGCGTAGAATTCGCGTTGTCGTTGACGATTGCGCTTCGCGGTTCGTGGCAGTGAACGCTGGTGTTCCGCAAGGCTCCGTTCTATCCCCCACATTGTTTCTTCTGCATATCAATGATATGCTTTCCTTGGGAGCTATACATTGCTATGCAGACGACAGTACAGTGCATGGGGGATATCACGGAAGCTCAGGGGCTGCTCGTGGTGATATTGGTAGGGAAAGGCAGAATCTTATCATTGAGCTCAACAGGACGCTGGACCTCGTTTCCGAATGGGGCTCCAACAATCTTGTTGAGTTCAATGCTAAGAAAACACAGGTGTGCGCGTTCTCGGCGAAAAGGTCACCGTTCCTCCCCCTTCCTTCTCTTCAGGGCACAACCCTTCACACACAGAGCAACATCACCTTGCTCGGAATGAACATTCGCTGCGATCTGAACCCCAGAAACGACATCGAATCCGTCATAACTACTGCCTCACGGAAACTCGGTGTCCTGAACAAGGTGCGTAGGTATTTTGCGCCGGACCAACTATGCTTGTTGTATAAAACTCAGGTTAGGTCTTGCGTGGAATATTGCTCGCACCTTTGGGACAGCTCCACTCAGTACCTCCTCGATGCTCTGGACAGATTGCAGCGTCGCGCTATTCTAATAATTGGCGATGTAGAGGCAACTAACACCCTCGAGCCTCTACAACTTCGTCGTAACATCGCCTCTCTTAGCGCCTTTTATCGAATGCTCCATGGAGAATGCTCTGAGGAGCTCTTTAACCTTATCCCTCCCTCTCCATTCCTTAACAGAAACACGCGTAATGGCCTTCGGAGTCATCCGTACACTGTGTCCTCCTTTTCACACCGTACCAAGAAATTCCAAGATTCCTTCTTCTGTCGTTCATCCCACACTTGGAATTCTCTACCTGCGCACGTGTTTCCTCCATCCTACAACATGGGTTCCTTCAAAAGAGGCGTGAAAAAGCATCTTTTGGGCCGGCAAGGGGCTGGCAGGTAGGAGAGTGGATGTCGTCCCTACTCTATCTGTCAACTCATTTGGGCCTCTTTCACCGCTTAACATCAGGCGGGAGGAGGTCATTTGCCGGGCCATCCATAAAAATAAAAAAAAATATTTCTAGATTTGACTAAGGCATTCGATACCGTGTCCATTCCTTTACTGTTAAAAAAACTAGAGCAAATCGGTGTACGTGGTGTTCCACTTCTGCTTTTTAAAGACTATCTTCAAGATAGGACTCAATGTGTGAAAGTGGGTGACTTGATGAGTGACCCTGAGGCGCTTGTCTTTGGAGTACCACAAGGCTCTATACTTGGACCTACACTCTTCAATATTTACATCAATGATCTATGTAAGGTTACTATACCTAATTGTAAAGTGTTCACTTACGCTGATGACACAGCACTAGTTATAGATGGAACAAACTGGACAGATTCTTATTTAAACGCGGAGACAGCTGTATCCACAGTTTTGTCATGGCTTGATACTAATTTGCTTACACTCAATTTTGAAAAAACAAAATTTATAACTTTTGGTCCAAATAACAGGTCGCTGCCACCCGATAATGAGTTAATGAGCAACATTGCTATCCATCAATGTAAAGGACCGGTGACATGTCAATGCTTAAAAATACAAAAAGTCACAACTCTCAGATATTTGGGTATAATAATAGATAAACATCTTAAATGGGACCACCATATTAAATCTTTAGTAGCTAGAACCAGAAAACTAATATATGTCTTCAAAAATTTGAATAGAATAGCTGATGAAAAAACTCTCAAGGTAGTATATTTGAGCTTAGTCCAGTCTATTTTATCTTACTGTATAATTGGGTGGGGCGGCGCTGGATACTTTTACCACTCGAAAGAGCTCAGAGAGCAGTCCTGAAGGTAATGATAAGAAAACCTTTTCGTTATGCTACCACCCAGCTCTATTCTGATACCTCGGTGCTCACTGTAAGACAGCTTTTTTTTAATGCGCACAATACTTCGAAAACACTCGCAACTACCATTTGATCCCATGATTCAGAGCAATAAACGCAGATCGGACATTGTCTGCAGAACACCACTGCACAGGACTGCTCTGGCAAAGCGGCATTATACTGTCATAAGTTGCATACTTTACAACAAAATAAATAAAATTATATTTATTTACCCTTGTATAAAAAAGGAACTAAAAAGTAAATTACACAATGGACTCAATTCTGTGTGCCCGCCGTCTAAATAACCTAAAACTAAAATTTCTAAATTTAAACTTAATTTAAATGGCCGGTTAAGCAAGTGCTATTCTACGGTGACAGGCCAACTAAATTTAGGCAGAGTTTAAGCGTAATTCTAAAATGTCTAAGATTAGTTTTAATTGTGTTTGTGTTGCTGTCGTAAAAATATTAAAAGTAAATTAATGGATGGATCTTGTTGTTAAAGAAACTAAAACGGGTTTATGTTTATATCAGTTAGTACATTTAATGTACATTTTTATCCTATTTTTAACAATATAATTGTAATTACTAAAAAAATATTTTTATTTTCCTGTTCATTTAAGGCGAAAATAGTCAATATGGGCAAAATTAACATTTCTACCTCATTTGTTATTTGGATTTGTATTTTTCATTACCAAAATGGCGGATTTTAGCAAGGTTCTAATTTTAATCGGGATGATTTTAGTCGCCGCTAAAATTAATCAGTTTAGGAAGTTTACGCGTAAAAAATCTCACGTCTGGAATAGCGTTTGGCCGGCTAAACCTAAGTTGAATTGACCGTCTAAAATTAGAAACGTCAGATTCAAATTAGCAATGTCAGTTGAATTTGACAGATACCGTAGAATAGGAAAATGGTTTAGCGACACCTAAATAAAATTAGGAAATTTAGCGGCTTCTTCAGAATTGAGTCCAATATGCTCTTAAATTTAACATACTCCGAAACAGAAAAACTCTTACCAAAAAGCTTATAAATAAAATCTGGAGATAATTACATAATTATACAACATACATACTTAATAGCATCATATATGACGTACACATAAACACACACACGCACGCAAACACACAAATACACACACGCATACACACACACAGACACGCACGCACTCCCTTACAATCTGCTGCTTTGTATAACAATTATTTATCTCTTCTATATTTAATATCAGTATTATTCTATCTGGCGGTTTGAGAGGCTAAAACGTAGTTATAGATACTGTATCTTGTCTAGATATTCATGTTTTCGTAATTTGTCTATTACACGAATTCCCAAAAAACAGACTTCGTCTTGTTTGGGAATTACTATTTTTATTTCTAAAATTACACATTTATCGTCTAGTGCCTATGTTAAAAAAAAATATAATGTTATTGATCCGGAGCAGAAGTGCTCCGTTTCTCACTTGAACCCGCTACTTGAATACTCAACTCTCGAGATACAGGCTAGTACCTAGTTCGTGGTTGGGTGGCTAGTGGTGGGTCAAGTTAATCTAAGTAAATTCCACTTTTGTGATTCTAGCATAAGAGACGAGACAATAAAGTTATTATTATTATTATTATACATTTATTCAAAAAAGCATCTTTAAGTTTTTTACAATATATAGATATAAAAACACAAATATTAAAAAAAAACTTAAATCTAGCGTTCCACTGGCAGCGGAGCATGACCCAATTATTATTATTATTATTATTCTTATGTCCTCATCTACATTTACCTTTCGTGAAGACGTTGACGCCATTTGCGTGCTTTTAAAAGTCGCAATGTAAATGATGAAATGACGAACTACGCGGAGTACAGCATTGCCAAGTCGGATTTCAAAAAATGCGTAGGCCCTGATTAGAAAATTACGTAGAAATAGTAAAGCATATGGGAAATTCATACACCTACGTTTTTTCGAGTATAATGAAGAGTAGGTTAGGTTAAAACAACTCAAAAATTATTTCTCGTTTATACATGATTACTTTTTTATCACCCCGGAAAAAAGGGACGCTTCAGAAAACGGTAAGTAGTAGAATGATTTAAATATGAATAAAAAAATTACTCACCTATTTAATTTTATATAAATCTAAAATATCCAAAAAATACTTAAAAATAACATTTATAAAACCACCACGATTGGAATATAGTTTCCACAGAAAAAAAGAAACTATGCAGTTACTCTTTTAATTTTTTATCCTTGCATGGGGAGGAGCTCCTTCATCTGTCCTTATAATACTTGAAAGAGCTCAAAGAGCCGGTAATCGAAGTTTCCTTAAATAAGAATCGACGGTATCCCACCATTCTGCTGTATGAAGATGCTCAGGTTTTGATTGTCCGTAGATTTCTTCTCATGCGTCTCCTCCTCTTTACACATAAAGCCGTCTTAAATATGCCTTCATATAGAGAAATGCTTCAGAAGCGTACGTTTTATATAACTACTGCAAGAATAAAAACTTCGTTTGCTCATCGCTTTAGAATATTTTTAGGACCTTACATTTATAATAAAGTGGGAAAGACGAGTCCATCCGTGACACTAGTCAGAGAGCCTAATGTTTACTGCTGAGGTATCTGCTATCCCATAATAGGCTAGATGACTACTATACTTTTAAATAAATGCTACTTTTACGGAATCAGGGGTCCTGCATTTGAGTGGATTAAAAGCTATCTACTTAACAGAAATCAATGTGTTGAGATAAATGGTATGAATGAACTAAGTGAGATTACAACTCATAGGTCTTCTTTAAGAGTTAATAAATACGGTGTACCCCAAGGGAGTGTCTTGGGACCCTTACTGTTTCTTATATTAACGATCTGCCAGACATTACTAAATATCACTGTACATTATTTGCCGACGACGTGTCTATGTAGTGTATCTATATTGTATTAGGCAACAAAGATATTAGTGAACATGGCAAAGAGATATATAATACAGCAATGAAATGTATAGAGTGGCTGACAAAAAACAATCTTACAGTTAATATTTCCAAAACTAAAATTGTTCACTTTTTCAATCGGAAACGTAAATGTCCTAATCTTAACATAACTTACGAAAACGAAGCCATAGAAGAATGTACTGAAACTAATTTTCTTGGTATAAAACTTGATCAAAATTGTTCATGGAAACCACATGTAGAACATTTATTCAATAAAATTAACAAGTTCATATTTGCTTTATGGAAAATATCAAGAATAACAGATTATGAAACCGCAATAATGGCCTACTATGGATACATTATGTCTCTTCTTCGGTACGGAATAGTTTTGTGGGGTAATGCTGTAAAAGTAAATAGTCTATTTATAGCCCAAAAAAAATGTATCCGTGCCATATTTAATGTACCTCCATGGACACCATGTACTCCAATATTTAAGAAATACAAATTATTAACATTGCCTAGTTTATATATATTCGAATCATGCAAATTTGTTAGAGCCAATGCTGAACTTTTTGAAAAATTTGAAGATCGGTGTAAATATAGTAATAGACATGTGGGACAGTTAGCGGTACCACAAATGAAAACAAATTTGTACAGCCGAAATAGCCACGCCATGAGTGTTCGAATTTACAATAACCTACCCCAAAGCATCAAAGAACTTAACGGTAAACTTTTTAACAAAACTTTATTTAATTGGCTAGTTACAAATTGTTTTTATTCGGTTACAGATTATTTGACTTATAAGCATAAATAATATTAAAAATGACTGACATTTTATTATAATTTAATTAACATTTAAGAGTAATATAATTATTAGGTATAGTAATATAGTAAAATTACATATAATAATAATACAAAATATAATACGAAAATTTTAATTATGTAATTGTAAACTGATATTCACATGCCACAAGTTGGTAAGACGTGCTGTTCAGCTACTCATTTTGTTACCATTTTTACCATGCCTTGTGTGAATAAATACTTTGACTTTGAGTAAAAAAATTTTTTTACACACTCACAAACAACACACATACTCACGCACACAGCACACTTAGGCTCCTTATTAATAATTTGTATTTTTTATTTAATTTCTTCATTTAATATATATTAATTAATATCTTTTAAATAAGCTGGTACAGAAAACCCTTGATTTTTGTTAATAAGTATGATATTCGCGTTACAGTCTAACTTTCTTGAAAAAATAAATTTTTCTTATTCTTTCTTTCTTTATTTCATAGTTGATCCCATAGTGAAAGTTGTTCCGTTTGCTTGTCTGAACAAGCACACAAATTTTTTTGGTAATTAGAAAATAAACTTGTATATTGAAGTCGGTACGAAACGATGATCTTTTATAAAGTCTTAAAAGACACCGACTTCAATATATAATTTTTTATATTATTTTAAACTTTTCAGTGTTTTTGAAGTCGGTTTTTATTTTTTGTAAAATATATTTTTTGAAGTCGGATAAAAATAAAGAAAAGATAAACGATGCATGAAACCGTATATCAACTACATAGAATGGGATTGGGATATCTCAAAAATTGTATAAACTCAATAGATGTAGCTTCATCTGAATATTTATTTTAGTACATAGTAGTTAATCATATATTTATGTATCTGTGTATGTATGCATATATGCAAGTATTTATGTGTATATACACGGTGTTTCATAATAAACAATAAATATTTTATCGTTATCTAAAACTAATTATTAAATAGTTTTTCCCATAATGTTATTCAACCCAAAATTTTCATGTATATCATAGTATCATCATCATGTCTATGATTTACATAAAAATTTTGGGTTGAATGACATTACGGGTAAACACAATTAATTAATTAGTTTTAGATAACGATAAAATATTTATTGGTTATTATGAAACACCGTGTATAAACACATTCATACACAATACTTACATAACATTTACACACACACACATATACAATATGTATATGTGAGTGTTATGTGCGTGTATGTATGATTTATTCTTAATATCATATTATTTGAATATAACAATTATTGTCATTTATTACATTTATTTTCTTATGCCGTCATTTACTTTCTCTCCTTAGCCCAATGGTTGACTGGTAGAGAGCGATGTTTATCGCTAAGTCCGCCATATGTACAAACCTTTTGTAACATTAAAGCTTAAATTATTAAACATTAAAATAAAATGTAACACTCATGCCGCCATTATTTTCACGTCCTCCATGTTCGTGTGCTAATATCAAAATGAATCACCCGCGAATTCATGTGAACAGAACAGTAGTTCGCGGTGGTACTCGTATACGAATGTTTCGTCGAATGACTAGGCGAATAGCGAACACGAATGTGTAAACGCCACAACACGAATGTTTCGTCGAATGTTTCGTCGAATATTTCGTCGAATGTTTCGTCGAATGGCGAACACGCATGTGTAAATGCGACATGAGAAATATCTCTATTAGTCTGTGGTTGAGAATTTATAAACAATATTTTTTGTGGTGTTTTAAATAATGTAATAAATTTCTCAACCAAATCAAACAGGAAGGCTAACTCGCCGACATTTATAAATATTAGCATAATATTATTAGTGCTTATAAATGGCAACCAAAAAAATCCAACTTGAGAGCTACAAAAAAGCTCTTCTGAATAGAGTTACGGTACAACCTTCATTTTTAGAGTATATAGAAAACTGCCTGGCAAGAGAAGATGAAGCTGCTAAGCATTCTTTCCACAAGATTATGGTATTAGTGATCCATGTTAAATAATTACAGTTAATTTACCTTAGGGACTCAGCATTTTACTTAACCTGAGGTTATACTTTTCCTTATTTATTCCAATTTAATAGCAAAAACCATTTAAAATAAATTGATTCACAAGATCTGTTGATATACAACTCGCAATTCAACAGGCAAGACAGATCTCTGTCTTAATAAAGACAGGTTTGAATCGTGTCTTAGATGGATTTCCTTGTATTGATTTACTTAATTTCAATCTTTTTAGCGAGATTTTTTTTATTTTATCGAGATCATATTTAGGTTAATGAGAAAATTCCCTAGGTTCTCTTAGTTCAAAAAGATTTTATTAGTTGTGGAATATTCATCTATAGCTGTGTTCCAGATAAGCGTCACCACTTTGATGGTGCTGGCATCAGTGGGGCTAGCACACAGGAGAATCGAAAATCGAATCGAATTCTGAGACGAGGAGTTTGTATGGCAATTTTATTAGTTCTGCTACTCACCGCCGTGTCGCAAATAAAATTGCCATACAAACTCCTCGATTCGGATTTCGATTCGATTTTCGATTCTCCTGCGTGCTAGCCCCACTGATGTTAGCCTCGTTTTGTGTTTCTTATAACAAAAGTTAACATTGTTGCCGTCCATGTTATCGTTTTTTCTTCACAGTTTACTAGATACATAATACTTTATGTATTATGTATCTAGTAAACATCACAATTATACATACAAAAAAACAACACAATTATATGCAGGGTTGATTGATTTAAATCAAGTGATTTATTTTAAAAAATCAATGATTTTAATCAAAAATTATTTTTTTAGTATTAAGTAGATCTTAAAAAAAAACTGTAATGATATTTATTTTATACATCATAACTCGAATTCAATATCAACACGAAACGATTTTTATCTTAAAACACGCACGATTTGGGGAATTCCCTGTGTTTTCTATTTAAGTACTTGATTCAGGTGACGTGGGTGGGAGTGTTGTTAGTTTACATTTTTTTTTGGACTGATTTCTATTAATTCTGCCAGAAATTAATAAAAACTTACCAAATGACATTAAAAAAAAAATCATGACTTTTCCCTGAAGTTTCTAAATAAATCAAAAAAATCAAAATAATCATGATTTATTTGAAAAAAATCAAAAAAATCTGTCAAAAACAAAAAAATCATGATTTTTATCAACCCTGAATGAATATATCACCCATCACAATTTCTGTTCTGCTGAACTTGCCAAAGTGTAAAACGATTGTGGCTTAGTGATGGTATTTGCCTACATGCCAGGGCAAGGATAAAGCACTGATATTCCACCACAGCACCTGTTTGTTCTTGTAATATTGAAGGAATATTTTCATCAATGTATTACTCTCAAAAAAACAACATAAAATGTGTGTATAATAACAAATAGTTAACAGTTTACTTTTAAATTGTGTATTGTATTGTATGTAGTAATATGCTGCAGTCTGAAAATTGACAAGAGTTACTATCAGCACTATAAGCATGTTCTCACTGGTCTTGAAATGCTGTAAGTGCACTAACTTTAGCTGGCATGGAGAGCCTCATGATGTCATATTGGATTTACGGTGCTAATGGTCTGTAGCAAAATCACTGTAAACATAAGAGTAACACTGGTAATTGCTAATTGTTTTGGGTTAAAAGGAAGAAAATGAATGAAAGAAAATAATTATAACATGCAACATGTAATTAAAATCCACAAAACAAAAGTACTGTGGTGCAATTAAAAAACAAAATTACCTAACTTAACCAAATTTTCATTCATTCAAAATATTAGATTTCACAAGGTGGTTAATACACTTGAACTGCAGTCTGATATCTTAAGCATGCTGATAGCGCTGTTAGAAATTATACTATATTTTTAATTCAGACCATTAGCACTGTGAGCAGTTTCATCTTTTTCAGACCTCAGCCATAATAAGAAATATACAATATAGGCAACCAAATAGTTTCATCAGTTTTTTTTCCATTACAGGTTCACAATTGGTCAGGTTCACCAGAACAATTGTTTGATACACTTAGTGAATACTTTTCATGTACAATAGTACCTATAATGTTCACATCTCATGGTGATATCACTTCATTTTACACAAGCTCCTTGAGTATTATAGTGAAAATTACAAAATTAGATTTTATGTTTGCCTTCCAAAGAAACATGTTCAATATAGACATCCTTTTTAATGACAAAAACTCTTTAGAGTGCTTTGGTAATATGGTGACAATTGAGGATGTGGTATGTGGAGTGATTTGCGGTAGAATAAATGAAAAATTTGAACTGGACTTGTCGAATTTCTGTAAAGACCCAGGTAAAACTTAGACAGTGTTCTTACTTCAAACAATGTAATTACACAATATGTGATGTAGAAGTTGAGATTTTGTAACTCAATCAAGCAAAAGCATGCAGACAAAGTTTACATAAAAATTGATAAATCCTACAAATGCTTTCTAAAGCCATCTTTCAATTTTGTATAACAATGTTAAAACGATCATTCATCGTCATTCATTGAATGATGTTAAAACAATATCATTTATGGCATTGTGATTGAAAACTTCATGTTTTCTTATTCTTCTTTTGATAATGGCAATGTGTTGTTTTGTGGCTGCACTTTAACCAGCTAGAGCTGTGTGGCTCAGTAAATAAACTGTTTGTGAACAAATTGGGCATGGGTTTGGATAAATTTATATAAACTTCATGTTTTATTATAATAATAAGGTATTTAAATTTATGAATTTCATTGAACTCTTTCATTCAAACATGATTCAAACATATAAGCTATTTTCCTTATAAGTAAATCTAGTACCTTTGAGGATATTAAAACTGAAAGTGGATACTAAATGTAATAGAATATTAATTTTAATCAAAAAACCACAGAATTTTTTTTTGTTATTTATTTTCTTGTTTCCTTTGCAGAGTTTGAGGAAAAGAAAATATGTTTTTACAAAGTCAACCTGCTGTCTCATTTCAAGATATTGATGCTTCGAATTGGGCGAGATACAAGATCGTTGAATTTAAGCAATAACAATTTCAGGTATTCATATATTGGCATTATTTTTTATTTTTCAATATTATTGTGTGTGGTTAACATTCAATAAAGCATACAAAAATTATTAATGACAAAAATGTTGCCTATTCAACAGCCAAGTACCCATGGATATATTAAATTTTTTCATAAAAGGAGAGTTAACTGCTATCAATTTGAGTGACAATAACGTAAGTAAAAGGTGATCAATTCTTTTTTTTCTTAAGTAAGTTTGGTAAGTAAGTTATTAATAATATCTTTAGATTATTTACATCCTGAGTCATCAATGATTGGATTAGGTGAACTACATAAGGGTTAATTGACCTAAAACATTATGTAGCATGAATATGAATACTAACCAAAATATGTGGCTATGGTAACAATGTTAATAACATTATTCTGCTCTGAATATTAGATGTTAGATGGCCAGTTCGTCAGTTGTTACAGTATCCAGGTAAAGCAGGCTTGTATTCTCAGCTTTATCATCACTTAGCATCGGGCTAAAATGAAAGCTAAAAGCTTAGTCTTGTTTGTAAAAAAAAGATAGAAGCATATCACAAGCATTTGATACATAGAGCTAGCTTTCTGCCCACAGCTTGAACTGCATTATTTTCGTATTTCATATGAAAATTCTAAAATGCCTATGGTAAATACAATTTTAAACTTTAAGCAGAATCTTCAAAGAAAATCATGTTTCAACACACAAGTATAACTTTTAGTATAGGTAATATTCAAGCAAACACGAATTTACAAATTTCTATTTATTAGCCTAAATAAAAAGAGCTTGTTAGCTTTAAAAATAACAAAGCTTCAAACAATCTTTCAACCCTCTATTTTATCCTCAGCAGGCGGAGCACGGGCTGCCAAGACTGGACTCGAGTCACGCTTTATCTCACAATTTTAGTGACATAATCTCTATATCTTTAAGAGTAGCACGGCGGCGCGTATTTAGTGTGACTGACGTGATAAAAATTTCTTGACGCTCGTCAAGGGACACGTGTGACTGAGTTTTATCATAAATTTCTTTACGTGCCTGTGCTCCGACCGGTGTGGTTGTAGCAAGGGCTTCAATACTTTGGAAGATGAAGCAGCTGTCGGAGAGTAAGAAATTTGTGACAAACGCAGTCACACGTGTCCCTTGACGAGCGTCAAGAAATTTTTATCACGTCAGTCACACTAAATAAGCGCCGCCGTGCTACTCTTAGACATAGATATTAAGGCTCGTATAAATACTTGTATCTCAAGTACGATGTCGATCTTGAGCTGTTGTTTTCGTCATTATGTGCCATACATTAAACGTCAAAACTGCTACTCAAGATCAAGCTCTGACTTGAGATGCGACTATTATTACGAGCCTATGTCACTGAAATTGTGAGATAATGCGTGACTCAAGTTCAGGCTGTGCAACCCGTCCTCTGCCTGCTGGGGTTGAATTTTCAAAATCCCTTTCTCAGTAGATGTGAGCGTTATAAAAGTAAGTTTTGACCAAATTTCATATGTCTAGCTTTAATAGTTTAAGCTCGCCAAAATTGAATCAATCAGACAGGACATGAAATCCTACATTATAAATAATACTGAAATTAAATTCAATTTTCAGATAAATTAGCATTTCCTTATATCACAGTGTATTTAAATAGCTTCCAACATGCGGGCATCGTCTTGTCTACGTGCTTAATATACCTACTATTTAAAATTCTCTGAGATCAAAAAGCATCGCCTTTCCTCAGTTCCCGTTTTCACTTGTTACCTTTTCCCCTCGTCCTCTGCGCTCTAACTAGACAGGAAATGAAATGAAATTATTTATTTGCGTCAGATATAGTAACAAAAAGGTGTTCAAAAAATCAAATGCAATGGAATAAAATGAAACAGGAAGTATGTTCTCAAATCCAACACCAACTTGCCTCTGTGCTCCTTTACTACTTTCGTTATTAATAATATGTCCACCTCTGTTATAATTTTATGTACTTTTTTATGTACTCCTTCTTAATTGGAAACTCAAAAGAACCAACTGATAGATAATTAACTTGATTTTAATGCTTTTTAGTTTAAAGAGCTCTCATAAAATTGTAACTTCGATATCATTAGTTATTGGGCATTTCGTTATGGAATTTTACAAAATTGCATTACCTAATCTGATTACTGATAATCAAGTCAAATCAAAAATGAAATTTCCCATGCAATGATAAGTTGACTCGTCGAGATCTCTTTTAGAGATAAGTCCGCATTTGTATCTTTTTTATTGACTTGTGTTTCCTTAATATGTTTTGTGCAAAATAGAGTTATACAGTGTGTCCCTGGATAAGGTGCACAAACAAAAATGGGTGAAACTAGACTACAATTTATCGATAAAAAAGATATTTTTTTTAAATTAGATTGTATTTAATAATGATTTTTTATTTTTTTAAGACCTTTTGTGTTTGTTAAATTGTAACATGTTATGACAATGTTACATGACAATGTTACAAACACAAAACGTCTTAAAAAGAATAAAAAAATAAAAAATCAATTTTAATACAATTTAATAAAATAAAAAATCTCTTTTTTTTATTCATAAATTGTAGTCTAGTTTCACCCATTTTCGTTTGTGCACCTTATCCGGGGACACACTGTATAATATGTCATTTAGATAGGTAATAAAAATTTTGTTCTTTATTTCAATTTCTTCAAATGTCATCCTCCAATCTCCAGATACAATCTCTATCAGAGATATTACGGGTGAGCAGTAAAATTGAAAGACTTTGGATAGAAGGAAATCCACTTTGTGATGAATTGGAGCCTCTGAATTATGTGAAAAGCGTCGCGCAGAAATTTCCCAGGATAATAGAACTGGTACGTTAAACATTATTCAGAATTTGTTAAGAGTGTATTTAAGATTTAAATTAAGACTCCAAATTGAGAAAATTCGATTAGATGTTGTATGGATTTCTTGAGATAGGTAGTAAATCAATATTCCAAATTGGATTCATATTGTACGCCCTAATGATTAGAGTTCGTAATTTTATTTCCTTCTCATTCCAGGATGGTGTAAAGTTGAATCAGAATGGGATAATATTACCATACTTCAAAAATTATCTGGCAACATCAGATCGGAAAACAAGAATGGTGGTTGAGAAGTTCCTTACATTGTATTTCACTTGTTACAGTTTTAATAGAGCAAGAGTAAATAAGTTCTATTCTTCCAAAGCAAAACTGTCCTTGACAATGAATTTTACAGGCAAGCATAAGTGGTGACAATATTGCAACCACTGAAAAAAATGTTTTTAATGTCAGACTTTTTTTTTCAGAATTAGAACAACAATTAGTGCCAGCTTACAGACAAGTCTGTCGTAATATTTTGACTGATAAACAGTGTCCCACGTACGCAAAACGTGTATATTTCGCAAGATTCAATATATTGCAAGCTTTCAGCAAACTGCCTGATTGTATTCACGATCCCCACACGTTCCAAGTGGATGTACTGATGCATACTGTAAGTTTAAATTTAAATGCACCTGACAACACACATCAAAAAATGAATGGTGTTCGATCCTTACTTATACTTTCAACAATAATACCAAATACTACCTATTTAATTAAACAATATACAGGTGCGACACACTATGCGATGCAGCAGCGACGAAGATGTTGCTATAGCGATCTACATACAAATATGTGTATGCGCAGGACTTCACCCAGGTCTTCAGGCAACATAGTTCGATTAAGAATTTCTAGATTTCTAGATACACACTGTTCGATTAGTTAGTCTAACTGCCTAACCTGCCTGCCTGTTTACCTTCCCTATATAACGTACTAGCTGTGCTGTAAGCTGTGTGATATCGGATAACAACATGTTGTAAATTTTTTATTCATTTTTGCTAAGCTCCACAATTGGTTGTAGCGTGATGTTATATAGCCTATAGCAGGGGTGCCGAACTTTTATGTATTAACGTGCCATTTATTCTAAAGAAATCCTTAATGACGCTGTAGACATGCCGTTCACGAATTTTAACTTCGTGATTCATCATTTCAGCCAAGAAACGCCCACTGTTGGACATAGGCCTCCCCCAGGGATCTCCAAACTCCTCCAACTCCAATCGGTCCTGCGCATCCTGCGGCGTCCTGTGACCTTCACCAGATCGTCGGTCCACTTTGTGTCTACCAACACTGCGTCTCCCGGTACGCGGCCGCCACTCGAGGTCCTTTCCGCCCCAACGGCCGTCAGTCCTGCGAGCTATGTGTCCTGCCCACTGCCACTTAAGGTGTGCAATTCTTTGGGCTCTATATCGGTGACTCTAGTTCTTCTACGAATCTCTTCATTTCTGATGCGATCACGTAGAGAAAACCCCAAACATAGCCCTCTCCATTGCCCTTTGAGTGACATTAAGCCTTCTGATGAGATCCATTGTAAATGGCCACGTCTCAGTTCCGTAAGTCATCACTGGCAACACGCACGAATCGAAGACTTTCGTCGTAAGACACTGCGGTAGATTGGCCGAGAATATGCTAAGAGCCTCCAACGTTCCAAGTTCACCATGATTTTGGTCTTGTCCATATTATATCCATTTCCATCCATTGTCCATGTTTGTGTCCCCCCCCCCCCCCCCCTATTTAATGACTTCGTGATTATCCAACCAAACAAACTCTTCAGCTTTATAATGTTATATAGTCAGTATAGATAATAGATTATAGTCTGTCGCAAAAAGCCGGTACGTACTTGTATTGCACTCAACGCGTCAAAAGGTTTCCAAAATGACTTAAGCCGCATGGATGGATACCTACCAGATTTGTACTACCTAATTAACTGAAACGTACCTAAGGGCCTAGTGCGAGTTTTATCTAGTTGTATGTACACTGACCCAGTGCGGATTGGTTGACTTCACATACACCTTTGAATTACTTCGCAGGTGAATGCAGCTTTCCTAATGATGTTTTCCTTCACCGTAGGAGCATCAGATAAATGTACATATGAAATTCGTGAAACGAAAAACACATCGGTACATGGCGGGATCGATCGCGGGCCTCCCGATTCTACTCGAAGCACAGTCCAGTGCCGAGGCCACAGCGCCACCGACGCTCTTTGCGATATCCTTACATATTATAAAACAAAGTCCCCCGCCGCGTCTGACTTAAAAACTACTGCACCGATTTTCAAGCGGTTTTCACCACTCGATAACGTGATTCTCGAGGAAGGTTTGAGGCTTTAGTATACAAGTTTATTTTTTAGTTATGACAAAAATTTTGTGTGCTTGTTCAGACAAGCAAACTGAACAACTTTCACTATGGGACCAACTTCGAAATCTCAAAAAAAATCAGCTGTTCCATACAAATGTTCAACATTCACTGAACCTAAATGTATGAAACAGCTGACTTTTTTTGCGATTTCGAAGCTGGCCCCCGATTCTCAAGCCATAGACAATGTCGAATTCGATACCGGCTCCAGACTCACGCGAGACTTGCGCGAGAACCGAGAAGCTATCCACGCTCAGCGATCTTCTCATTTACATTCTCGGTCGTGATCCGGAACGGACGACAGTGCTACTGCCTTGGTATTGTGTGCGTTAGTACATTATAATCTCGTTAACACGAAAATTAAAAATAATATTTAAAAAAAATGGCTTAAACGATGGTGGTTATTGACAAAGTACTTTTTTATAGAAAACGTTTTGTTTCCCACAAAATGGGCTCTGTGTGAAAATATTATTTAAACTTTAACTCTGTTTCATTTTTCCACATTTTTTACTCGTATGTCTAAAATTACTGAACTATAAAGACTAACGAAATATCTCAAAACAATTAAAATCTTCGTGAATTTAAATTATTTTCTTAATATTTATCACACATTATTTTGTTAAGCACTGATAGCACAGATGAGAGACTATGTTAAATAAAAGAGTATACAATAACTGTGAAGTTATCTAAATGATACTGATATGCATCAGACACCACAAAGTATTTTTTTTTATAGAATAATTGGCACGAGATAACATGCGATCTACGCCACGGTCGCAGTCGCACTGAGAACAAACGAGAGTGTGATAGTGTTCTCTTTTCTCGCCCGAGAAACCCTTTGAAGCGGGCAAAAAAACCGACACCGATCGGAGAACAGGCGAGCCCGAGAACGAGAAGCCGAGAAACCCATCACATTCACGCTTCTCGGGTGTTCTCGGGGGTTCTCGGCGTGAGTCTGGAGGCACCTCGACATATCTCGAAATTAAATGGCGGATGTCGAATATTTCACAGTTTCCGTATTCTCAAAATGTCACGATAGAGAAATGTCTATGCCTAGTGGTAGATAGCAATCGACATTTTTTTTTTCATATCATAGAGATTTTTAGTAGAGAAGCAAAGTATTAGAGATATGTCGAATTAGAGATATCTCTAAAAAACTGAGAATCGGGCCGGAAAATCGGTTGTTCAGTTTGCTTGTCTGAACAAGCACACAAAATTTTTGTCAAAACTTAAAAATAGTGGTGTATAATTTGTTAAGTTTTTGTATTTATTTCTGTGTACATTAAGGATTTGTTGAAGATGTCGGGAAAAAATAAATTAAGGCGAAACGTAGTTCGCGGGCACAGCTAGTTACAGTATACTCGTATAAACGAAGGGTTGTTTTACAAAGGCTCCCCTCCGTTGGCGTTATGTAATACTTGAACGCCCCCTTACTGGTGTTACCAGTATTTTTCAGTTGTGGACGCGTCAGTACGTCTTATTCCCAAACTTCTTCAGCTCGCTTCACACGTACAGGCTTATCATTTTGTCTTGGCACGTTTTTATTTTCCGTTAATTTTCAATTATGTCTTACCGCACTTCTTGCTTTTTGTCGCGATGTATATTTTGAGATTCACAGAACAGTTCTAATTAAAAATTTCTTTGAAAATAGGATTCATAGGACGTGAAAATAATTACGAGACCGATGACACCGGGTCATCATGACCCAATTTTTACCAATAATTGTTACACGAAATTTTGGAAGTCACTTTAATTTTAATTACTGTTTATCTAAAAAGGGTTCTTTACTTAGGTAGTAAAATAAAAATAATGCTTATAAATTTTATAAAGCAATTTTTTTAAGCTATCTCGATAACACATGCAAAATAGACGTTGAAAACATAACATATTAAAATTTTTGATATTTGGTAAATAATTCTTACTAGTAATAGAAATAATCTTACATAATAATCTTACAGATTAAAAGGGAGATCAAACAAACTTTTTATAATTAAAATAATAAGGAACCAATCTTCTACTTCACCATTCAGAGCCATGGAACTGCTGCAGTTATTGCAGAATGAAATCAAATGCTCTGGGTTTACGTAAATGTCGTATATATGACAAGTATGAGATGTTTTTTGTCCTTTTTAGACGAAAATATTTGACATCTCTTGGGATTTCCTCGTTGTTATTAGCCCAATGTATTATGTTCGCATTTATGCCCGATATATTCATATAAATGGTGGTCAATATAAAAATCCGTAGCAGTCTGCGAATCTTTATTGTCGGAATCTGACGTCTAACAACGCCATATAATACTCTCCGGGCCGTTGGATAGTTACATTTTTATTAAAAACCTAAAAATAAAAGTTATATTTTTTTATTAACTTATAACATCCAAAAAAAGAAAAAAATTAAGTCATAAAATTACCACGCCAGCTATGACGCTGGGTCATAATTACCCGTTTTTACTTGACACAAGTGTATCTGCGGCGCACAGGCAGCGTCACATTGAGAATACCAACGAGACGGGTAGAGGGGTGCTATATCTCCAGCTACATAAAGATTCACAACACACGACTACCGCAAAAATAAAATATGTCCGTTAAAAATTGCCTCGGGTCAATATGACCCAGCGTCATTGTCGCCGGGTTGATCAATCATATCATTAGTGAACCACAAAATACTCGTATGACAAGAGAAAATTATTTGTTCCAGAAAACTACTCTGATTATAGTAGTCAGTGGTATATACAAAGAAAGTAAACCAAATGCACCCGAATTGTTTTTCAACTTTAGAAGAACATTTATATTTGCAGTAATAACACAAGCACCGAACTCGCTGTACTCAATAACTAATGAAATATTCAGCGTCTCCTTCGCTACAAAGGAGCAAATAGATAATAGTTTTAAGGTACCTATGTGTAAAATATTTTTTTTTTTCACATTAAATACATTGATAATTGATATGCAATATTTTAGCAGTGTATTATAAACGATGTAGTTTTTGTCTTAATTTTTCAGTGTCCAGTGCGAAATTTGAATGAATTGGAACTAATAGATCCTGACGCTGACGACAGCAATGCATTGCTGAATACGTTTAAGCATTTGACTCAGTTGAAAAGTAGGGAAGCAGAAGCGTGAGTTATATTACTTCTTTTTAAATATTTTTTAAATTCTTTACACTATCACGTTGAGAAAATTGAGAAAAAAAATAAATGTCCCCATTTCCCCACTTTCCTCCGAGTACAGGTCCTCGAGAAATAATGACAATTTTTTTTAACGGGCCGAAATTTAATAAACGATATAAAAAAAGTCAAAGCGAAAAAATAGAAAACGTTAATGCTGAAACTAGAGCCAAAGTGGAAGTTAGAATTTGGAAAAGTTAAAAATATGGATTTCACCTAAATCGATCGATTTATTACAAAATACGTGACATAAATAAAAAAGGTGAATGTACCACTGTGCCGGCAAAATGAATAAAGGCGACCTCGGAATTAATCTTTGGTGCACAACCGTACTAGAAAATAATTTTCAGTGCCACAAAATCTCGGGGCTAGCGGGTACAAATTCTTTTGGGGTAGCCGGAAGACCGACAAAAACTGCGGTCTTTTATATTCTACATATTTTTTTTTTGTTTTTTTTTTTTAAAAACGTCGCCTCACACTAGGATTTTCTCCTGTGTCGTGGGTGCAGTTACAAACATAGAATATCACATGCACATACGCCCAGACCGGAATAAATTTCTGTAGGTCATACAAAACATTTGTCCCGTACGGGAATCGAACCCGCGACCCGTTGCGCAGTAGGTCACTCGACCTCTGCGGTAAACGTGTCGTCAATTAAATCATATCATACATCTTCTATATAAATAAAAATGAATCGCCGAAATGTATGTACGCGCATAACTACAGAACGACTGCACCGAATTGGATAATTCTCTTTTCGTTGTGTTCGTCATTGTCAGGACAAGGTTTGTTTGTTTGTTTGTATATAAATGAAAATGTTTGTAATATTTAACAAAAGGTAAAGAAAATAATTTCAAAATTTTCATATAAAAAGTGAGATGGTTGAGTTACTTTTTTAGTACATCCGTGCGAAGCTGGGCCGGGCAGCTAGTTTATTATAAATATCAAGCATTTATATTCGAAATAATATTTTCATACTTTGTGATAATTGTTCAAATGAACAAAATCAGATTTTTATCAATGATCTTTGGTTTACAATCAAATCAATGTTTACAATATTAAATTCCACGACAGTCCGTATTTTAATTCGATATATCAAATTTATTAAAATTCTAAGAGAACTTTACTTCTGAATACGTCAAATGAAAAGATTTAAGCATGCAGTTTAGCCTTAGAGCTTTTAGCCTATGGAGATAGCACGGAACGAATTGCAGTATAATTTTTTCTGACACATTTGCAGGAGGCGAGGTAAACACGCATGACACACTACGAAAATCTTTGCATTTTCGTATTCAATTACAGATACGCACACTGTGAAAATATTACCTCACAATAAAGAAACACACATCGAGAAATTAACGTGTATCTCCGCAATCTCCCGCAAATTATGCCCGTGTACTGTGTTGAGCTACCAACGTACCATTGTGTTTTCCTATCGTGGCGGCATAAAAATTACTTAATGGTTAAACAAACTTACCTTTGTGATGTTTGACCATAATTATACGAGACGTTGCATCCGAAGAGATTTATATATTAACCAGGTACTCCACTTTCCAATGTACCGGGCACCAAGCACAATTTTAGAGCGAAGACATAAAAATAAAAAGATAGGTAGGTAGTTTTAGTATTATTCACCCGCTCGAGCGACGCCACGCCGTTTGACTCATTCCTTTAAAGCAAAATTTCTCAAAAAACATTGGGTATTTAGGTATTTGCAACACAGCCAATAATGGGTAGGGAGGGAGTATAAATCTCTTCGGATGCAACGTCTCGTATAATTATGGTCAAACATCACAAAGGTAAGTTTGTTTAACCATTAATTATACCACGACGTTGCATCCTCGAGATTTATATATTAACCAGGAGAGCTATTTTTGAATTACGTATGCGACTTCGAAATCACTGATGTGACTAATAATCACCGATTTTCAATAATTCTTATTTTTGAATATCACTTATGTGACTACCTTAGTCACGGATGTGATTTCATTGCGAGTGCCCTCACCCACTCGTAAACAAGTCATACATAACTGTGGAAACGTTATCTGTGTTTTGTTTAGAGAACATATTGACAAGTTTGAAGTTGATGTGTGTTGATTTTGAGTTGGAGTTAAAATTTTTAAAATTTGTCAAATAAGTAAATATTTATACACGGCTATTTTTTATCACCCTGGAAAATTTAAGGGACGCTTCACGACATGGTATTAGAATGATTTAAATATAAATAAAAAAAATAACTCACTTAATATTTTAATATTTTTTTTAAAATACAAAAAATGCTGCACTAGTTGAGAGCAGCATTTTGAGAGATTTTTTCAGTTTTTTTTATATCTATATTTTTTTTTCATTTTTTTATATAATATTGGATGTGTCCTGAAGCGTCCCTAACATTTTCCAGGGTGATAAAAAAATAACCTTGTGTATAAATAAATTTGTGTCACAAACAAACTTAGACCAGTATTTTCTTATATTTTGGCCTAGTTGCAATGAATTTTAACCCGTATAATAACCGGTATATACCGAAAACGGCTACATTCTGCGTGGAACCGAACACTTACGTATGTGTGTACTTTATCTAAGTTGGCAGCTCTGCGTTCGACTTTCAAAAATAGGATGTTTAGGAATTCGTGACTTCAAAGTCATCGCTGACTATTTAGTCAGCGGTGATTTCTAAATCGCATACGTAATTCAAAAATAGGTCTCCAGGTAGGATGTTTAGAGTATTTTGAAAAATTTTTGATTAGGAGAGAGAGAAAAAATAATAGTTCGGTATAATTTGCCTTTTTTTTAAATAGTAAGTTTTAACAAAATCTAAATCAGTAAGTTAAGAGTTTTACGAGTATTACGCATGATAGACTCTTGATAAGAATTTCCAAGGCACAGAAAATCATCTAAATCTAAATAATTTATAATAGTAAACTCAGCACTTCTAAGATGAGATAAATGGGTTTAAAAAGCTTAGTGAAAATGTATGGAGCTGAATCAAGTGCAAAGGGAAGACATTGAAATTCATAAGTTATTTGCTCAAATTTAAATCCAAGATAATGTTTCGACGATTGATGCGTAGTGACAAAAAAATAGACATATAAATCAATGAACGCCATATAACAGAATTTAGACATCAGCTTAATAGCCGTTCGAATGTCATTTCATTTAAGAAAAATCACGAAATAGTTTCGTTGGAATTTACTACTAAGTGCACGCGACCTTCGAGGTTTTGTTTGCAGCTCGAGATCAAGACTCTGGATACTCAATACATACGTAGCTATAAATGATAAGGATTCGCTGAATGATTCATCAATTTGTTATAATAATTTAAGTTCTTACGCCAATTACCAATGTACCTGTACCTAATATATTTCTAAATTACTTTAATTATTTTTTTTAATAATTAAGAACAGATAAATTTATTAACTTTTTTTTTTGGTAACTAGTTATTAGGGTTTTTTCAAGCACATTATATTCTCCAAATTCGTATTTTACATCCCCTATTTCATTAAAAACCCTGATAGTAAGCGGAATGTTGGTGGATTAATGAACAATATTTACACATTACATGTCAAGTTCCAGATTTTCACTATAGAAAGTTTCTGATCACTCTCCGGCAAACAACTCACAAAGGCTATTTTCCTTGAATTAACAGTAGCAGTTGCAGACAAAATAGGTAGGTGCTCTCTCCTCCATATGTCATTCCCACAATCCAACAAATAAGAAAATTTTACAATTTATTTATAATTATTTTTGACGAACCCAATGTTAGAGCCCCTGACCATTAGATCGTTAGGCATGTTTACATATTATATTCAACCCCACACTGTGCTATGAATCTCTAGGACAGTTCCCATAGGGCTTGACTGCCTGACCCTTCAGTCGAGGAACTAGGAAACAATATAACAAGGAAGAATTCTGTGAAATAACATATCTAAAACATATAAAATCTATGAAATTGGAGCACAGCATTACCTACCCGTGATCGCAAGAACCTAAAGTCGAGGATACGATCCACTAACCACCGCTTCGGGGAAGGCTAATCACTTAGTTTACTTCATTGCACAGTTTTGTTTCCAATATAGATGATAGCTTTATGAATTTGATACCGAGATTGATAAAAAAACCTGAACCTTGATTATATAGTTGCACTTTGATTATATAGATTTCTGTATCTATTATAATATAGGTACCTGATTCTCTCTAATTTAACTTACAACTCTAAGGATATGATTGTATCTGGCTATTATTATGATGGCTGGCTTATGATTGTATTGTTATCCTATGCTTATGCATAAGAGAGCTGTTTGTAAACAAATAAAGCTTATTATTTTATTAAGTCAAGGATTAAATTTGTTTTCTTTCCCAAATTTTAATTTTCAACCTAATTTTGACAATTAGCAAGAAGAAAAAAACATTACAGGTAGGAAATATGTGAGATATAAATTGATCTAATCCGTCATTGTATTGTCTTACTGCTCCCATTTCATAACGTAATGTCACGATATCTGACTGTGATAAACGTGAACTTATAGGTAAACATCTTTGAAATACTGGTTTGTTAAAAAGAATTTTGTAATCCACTTTACCCGTTACAAATTCTTATACAACTGGATCGATAGTTTTTTTTTTCAGGTGTGAATAAAATATTCTCATTTACCAGAATAATTATTAAGTTTTACCGGCTTACTTTTTTATATTTTGATCGGCGCCTTTGGTCGAGACTACATTGTCTGATATCGATCTACTACAGGTGTTTTACTCGCAGACTAATGGTACGACGAGTGACTCCTCGCCTAACCTCGTCTCTGCGCGCGTGGCAGTTGACGCGGTGGGGCTTTCCAGTTTCCCTGCTGGCTGACTAAAAGCTTATTAGAAGAAGAAGTACTCGTAGCTGGAACTTTCTTGATTTGGAGTCCCGATTTTTCTGCTGACTTCGATGCTTTAATTTTATCCGTGACTTCTCGCCATAGAGAAATGAATCACTTCGTACATCTTCAATCTTTTTAAACTTTTAATGTAATGAATACATTATTAATTTCCTTCGATTAAGCGTGTTTTCATAATGAAGGTCCAGTATAAGCTGATTTCTTCGAGTAACAAAGCAGTGATTTCGGGATTCAATTTGGGTGTTTTAACTAATTGAAAGTTTTCAGGTATGAGGATCTTGCCCACTTACTCTTTCTATTAATCCTTATTTAAGCCTCCGCACAATATATGACCTCAACGTTCAGAGATTTCATTCTGGTTTTTTGTTCCGAAACCCTGCTATTTCCTTTTTGAGGTCCCTAAGACCTCTAAATTATTCTCAAGCAAACTGGTTGCTGGAGGGTCAATATCATTTACAAGTACCTGAGAGCTAGTGGATGGTATGGGACACTCGGCTGGTGCTTGTGATGTCATCACCTGTACATTACTAGGTTGTTCCTTGAATCACTCACTGAACATCCCGTGTATGTGAACAGACTGAAGCCAATTTATCCTCCTTATGTATTTTTTTTTTAATTTTATTTAACAAAATGCATACAGTATAAACATAAACACCAAATTATTGAGTAGTTTGTCGGCGAGTAACATTAGCAATATTCTGCGAGGCGAGTAATATTCTGCGAGGCTATCCTCAGCCTGTGAGCATTCCGTTGAAAAAATAAACTAGGTCATGATCGCATCATGACCGTGCTGTGATCGAGACCGTGATCGCGTCACGGTACTAATACAATAATTATATGACCAAAGAACATGACTACAATCGCATCGTAGTACTGTGCGTGACTATAATCGCATCATAGTTCCAAGGCACACTGTTGTATAAAATATAAAGAAATAATAACATTCTGTTGAAAAAATAAGCTAGGTCATGATCGCATCATGACACGAAGTGCTGTGTGTGGTTGAGACGGTGATCGCGTCATGGTACTAATAAATATGACCAAAAAACATGACTACAATCACATCGTAGTTCTGTGCGTGGTTATAATTGCAGCATAGTTTCAAGGCACAGTGTTCTATAAAATATAAAGAAATAATAACACTTGAACACGTGTAAGCAAGGCGTGTTTCAAAGTGCCAATTCACGGTTAGTTATTATGAATGAATGCTTGAATAGACGTTTATTTGGTACCAAAAAATACAATACACAAGGTAATAAAAAATATAAATATATATTCAGATAGATTTTAGGCCATATAGGCCCCGCTTGGCATATGCAAAGTCACAGAGTGCTTTGATGCTGGTATTCTGCGGATACCATTTTATTTAACACTGCTTAGAGCATATTCTCTAAGTTAGGCAATGCATAAACAACAAAGCGCTCTTTGCTGCTCAATAAATTTCAATAAAATAATTAGTGACCTAAATATAATCAACTGATTCGAACAAACACGAAATAAAGTCATGCTTTTAACGAACGAAATGCAAAGATGAGAACGTGTCTATTAATAGTACAATATAATAAACGATAAACACTTATATTTAAAACTTACATACTTCCAGTACTACTCGTATCAGAATGTACACTTCACTTCATTAAAAATGGCAATCGGTCGTAAACACAACCATTTTTGCCAAACTCAAGTTTTGGATAAAACACTGTTTTTGAGTTTACTTTTTGAAAAAAAGACCAAATGTATCCCAAGTATATTGTTTTGGGTTACGTTTTCTTTTACCCATGTTGGTATCTATAACAACTACATAACAAACTAAAAATAAAGTTATAAAATAATAAACTTTGATCTTTAATATTTCGATGCTGTGATGCCCGCACAAAGAAAGCGAATGAGTCAAACGGCGTGGCGTCGCTCGAGCGGGTGAATAATACTAAAACTACCTACCTATCTTTTTATTTTTATGTCTTCGCTCTAAAATTGTGCTTGGTGCCCGGTACATTGGAAAGTGGACTACCTGGTTAATATATAAATCTCGAGGATGCAACGTCGTGGTATAATTCAAAATTGTACCTACTTAAAAAGAACACGTTAATGTATATCTTATACTTACCTACATGTGATAGGAAACGCCATAATCTTGAAGATTTGAGTTACTGGATCGTCTTTTGCAAGAGGAAATTGCACAATTGACCATTTTGTACGAGCTCTTATGTCGCATTTACACATGCGTGTTCGCCATTCGACGAAATATTCGACGAAACATTCGACGAAACATTCGTGTGTGGCGTTTACACATTCGTGTTCGCTATTCGCCTCGTCATTCGACGAAACATTCGTATACGAGTGCCACCGCGAACTACTGTTCACACATTCGCGGGTGATTCATTTTGATATTAGCACACGAACATGGAGGACGTGAAAATAATGGCGGCATGCGTGCTACATTTTATTTTAATGTTTAATAATTTAAGCTTTAATGTTACAAACGGTTTGTACATATGGCGGACTTAGCTATAAACATCGCTCTCTACCAGTCAACGATTGGGCTAAGGAGAGAAAGTAAATGACGGCATAAGAAAATAAATGTAATAAATGACAATAATTGTTATATTCAAATAAGTAAAGAAATATTAAGTAAAAAAACATACATACACGCACATAACACTCACATATACATATTGTATATGTGTGTGTGTGTGTGTAAATGTTATGTAAGTATTATGTATGAATGTGTTTATACACGGTGTTTCATAATAACCAATAAATATTTTATCGTTATCTAAAACTAATTAATTAATTGTGTTTACCCGTAATGTCATTCAACCCAAAATTTTCATGTAAATCATAGACATGATGATGATACTATGATATACATGAAAATTTTGGGTTGAATAACATTACGGAAAAAACTATTTAATAATTAGTTTTAGATAACGATAAAATATTTATTGGTTATTATGAAACACCGTGTATATACACATAAATACTTGCATATATGCATACATACACAGATACATAAATATATGATTAACTACTATGTACTAAAATAAATATTCAGATGAAGCTACATATATTGAGTTTATACAATTTTTGAGATATCCCAATCCCATTCTAGTTGATATACGGTTTCATGCATCGTTTATCTCTATAATAAAGTTCTAGGAATTCTAAAATTCGCTCTCCACTCCACTCTATTTTGTCTACACGTTCGGTTGAGTCGGGCGCTAGCTGTCAACTAAATGCATGCGAATGTGTAAACAGTAAGTTCGTGTTCGCTATTCGTGCCCTTTGATTCGCGTCCAAAAACCGCTCCCAAAGCGAACTCACGAATCGCGAGGCGAATGGGCGAGGCGAATAGCGAACTTACTGTTTACACATGCGTGTTCGTTATTCGCCTCGCGATTCGCGCGAATGTGTAAACGCGCTATTTCGCGCGAATCAAGAGGCGGATAGCGAGACGAATAGCGAGGCGAATAACGAACACGCATATGTAAACAGCTAGTTTCAGGTGCGAAAATGATCCTGGGACCGTACTCTTATGTCGCATTTACACATGCGTGTTCGCCATTCGACGAAACATTCGACGAAATATTCGACGAAACATTCGACGAAACATTCGACGAAACATTCGTGTGGCGTTTACACATTCGTGTTCGCTATTCGCCTCGTCATTCGACGAAACATTCGTATACGAGTGCCACCGCGAACTACTGTTCACACATTCGCGGGTGATTCATTTTGATATTAGCACACGAACACGGAGGACGTGAAAATAATGGCGGCATGCGTGCTACATTTTAGTTTTTAATAATTTAAGCTTTAATGTTACAAACGGTTTGTACATATGGCGGACTTAGCGATAAACATCGCTCTCTACCAGTCAACCATTAGGCTAAGGAGAGAAAGTAAATGACGGCATAAGAAAATAAATGTAATAAATGACAATAATTGTTATATTCAAATAATATGATATTAAGAAAAAGACATACATGCACGCACATAACACTCACATATACATATTGTATATGTGTGTGTGTGTAAGTGTTATGTAAGTAATGTGTATAAATGTGTTTATATATACACATACATACTTGCATATACAGCGCGCGACAGAACGTCGGTGGCGCAGTGGACTCGGCACTTGCCTTCCAATCGGGGGGTCGGGGTTCGAGACCCGCCATGTACCAATGTGTTTTTCGTTTCGAATTTCATATGTACATTTGTCTGACGCTCGTACGGTGAAGGAAAACATCGTGAGGCAACCTGCATACATCTGCGAAGAAATTCAATGATGTATGTGAAGTCGACCAATCCGCACTGGGCCAGCGTGGTTGACTAGGGCCTAATGACCCTAATATAGGGTAGGCTCGAGCCCCTCGGTGGGGACGTATATGGGCTGTGATGATGATGATATTGAAGTCGGTATGAAACGATGATCTCTTATAAAGTCTTAAAATTGACACCGACTTCAAAATAGAAGTGTGATGTTGTCAGTACCTATTCTTATATTATTTTTACCTTTTCAGTGTTTTTGAAGTCGGTTTTTATTTTTAACCGACTTCAAAAAGGGAGGAGGTTCTTAATTCGATGCGAATGTTTTTTTTTGTGTGTATGTTATGCGATTACGCCGCCAATTGTGGACTGATTTTCAACATTCTTTTTGTATTCTCTGATAATGGGATCCCATGAAAATCGATGGAAACGCTAATGAAATACCAGCTCACTGATGAGCTGGTATTAAATTAGGGTTTTTGTTTTTACTAAAAAGATTTCATTCACTAAAAAGTTAAAAATAAAAAATATTTTACAAAAAATAAAAACCTACTTCAAAAACGCTGAAAAGTTTAAAATAATATAAGAATAGGTACAGACAACATCACACTTCTATATTGAAGTCGGTGACAAATTTTAAGACTTTCGAGGAGATATCGTTTGGCACCGACTTCAATATAGAAGTGTGATGTTGTCTGTACCTATTTCTTATATTATTTTTAACTTTTCAGTGTTTTTGAAATCGGTTTTTATTTTTTGTAAAATATTTTTTATGTGTAATTATGATTGCGATGTTTTGGGTTCCAAATGAGCTCTTCTCTATAATAAAGTTCTAGGAATTCTAAAATTCGCACTTTACTCCACTCTAATTTGTCTACACGTTCGGTTGGGTCGGGCGCTAGCAGTCAACTAAATGCATGCGAATGTGTAAACAGTAAGTTCGTGTTCGCCATTCGTGCCCTTTGATTCGCGTCCAAAAAACCGCTCCCGACGCGAACTCACGAATCGCGAGGCGAATGGCGAGGCGAATAGCGAACTTACTGTTTACACATGCGTGTTCGTTATTCGCCTCGCGATTCGCGCGAATGTGTAAACGCGCTATTTCGCGCGAATCTCGAGGCGAATTGCTAGGCGAATAGCGAGGCGAATAACGAACACGCATGTGTAAACAGCTAGTTCGTTATTCGCCTCGCTATTCGCCTCGCGATTCGCGCGAATGTGTAAACGCGGTGTTACTTGCGATAACCGCCGTGCGCACACGTGTTTGAAAAATCGGCCTCACTTCACTGTTCGCAACGTTCCGTCTTTACTGTTTTATTTGGTCTGAGCCCTTGCATAACAATCTACAATTATCTAGTTCACTTTTACCGAGAGATAGATAGAAATAGGTGCTTCGAAATTTTCCTTGCTAACGTAATGATATTAAAGAAACTAAATTAATGTTATCTCCTAAAATATACAGATATTTATGAAAAAAGTAGATGCTAAAAGAGTACTTACTTACGTAAAATATAACATTCCATCCATTTAAGCGCATTTCTTGAAGCATTTCAGTAGTTTTTTTACTGAACACTTCCTCGTTGTTACGCGTTGTTGCCACATGTGAACGAAACAAGACTGAAAGAAAACTTTTCTCTCTCGTCGCGCTGAGCAAAGTTTTGACTCTGGCATTTTATAGCACGAAATTGTGTATCTAGTATCTTCTTTTATAGTGCCAAGAACCACAGTGTACGTGGCCACCTTGTGACATCAGATTTAAAGTCGCGGTACCCAGTCATTTCAGTGACATATCTTACCCTTCAAACCGAAATGCAAACACTGCTGCTTTGCGGCAGAAATAGGTAAGACGGAGGTACCCATGCACACGACCCTGGTACAGTCTCCCTCCGGTTCGATGTTAATAATGTTTGAACTTCAAACATTGAACATCTTAGACCACGCTGATCGTGAGCGTCGTCTGTTAGTACGGCTTAATGACGTCACATCCCTTTTTCATTAGCACGAATCTGCTCTATTCTGATATCAGTACCAGTCATGAAGCAAATACAAAGAGGAGGTGCCCTATCGCGTTTTCCGTATGAAATCAAGTGAAGCCGGAAATCGGGGTGCGGGGGGAGGATGCGCGACGCCACTGTCACCGTGTAGCGAGTAGAATTACTAAAATGCCAGCATTATTGACGTTAACATAAAAGTTCCGCTATACATTACTAGGTGGCAGTAAAAGATACATTCGTAGGAGAAAGATAATTATGTTAAAAGATACATTCGTAGGAGAAAGATAATTTATTAGGTGCTGTGTCAATATAATCTAAAAATAAAAATCGTTAAAACTGCTTATATTAATTCACGTGTTTTGTTTTCGCCCTTAATACATCCTACGTTTTCGTTAGTATTTTTACTCGCCACTAGAGGGCCTTTTGTGCTTTATCGGGACATCACATTAACAGAAGCGTCCATGTGGCGTCGAACATTCTAGAAGCAATACGTCAAGTAATAAATTAATAATGCTTGTTTAATGTACTTACAAATGGAAAGAGATTTTTTTTTCGTTCACTTTGTTTCTGTCGTCTGTGTAAATTTTGCACGATAGAATACAACATTTCATTTTGTATTTAGGTAATTTAAAACTAAAATAAAAGAAGAGCGTACGACGTACTAATCCGACAGATAAAAAGATCGACTGATGTCAGCGCCTCTAGCGTTAAGTAGCTAAAACTAAAAATACGTGACGTCAGGACTCTGGTGATAGGAGCTGGACCTAGATGCTTATAACATCTCCTCTTTGTATTTGCTTCATGGTACCAGTACACAAAAGCGCAATTTGGACCACGCCGAATACGGCAATATTTTACAAAATGAATACTCTAACTAAACCAAGGCCGCCAATACGGAATAATTTTATTTGTTGTTTTTTCTTTATGGACAGTATCTGTAGTTTTACTGTATCTTACAAGGTTTTTTAAATTAATTTTTTATCATGTTTTCATCTATATCCCCTTAATCATTGTTATTACAGGCGCCTCCGTGACCAGAAATGGGATATAAGGAAAGCATTGCAAGTATTTCTAGATGACATGAATTCCGACAAGGTGCCGATGGATAGGTTTATTAAAGATGATGGCTTTTCAGATTCGTCTTCATTAGTCGACAGTGAAGTAGACTGAATAAAGTTTTAATATACATTTTGTGTTTGATTTAGGGTACGCTTATAATGCAATAATATAATAACAAAATAACAATATATTGAAATACTGAAAATAGAATAACATACAGGCTTAGCTTAATAAGCCTAAGCTAATACGTCTTTAACCGCTTCTGTGGTCTAGCGGCTTAACCTGGAGGACTGGGGTTCGAATCCAATTTGGGGCAGAAATCTTTCTGTGTGTTTTGATTGGCGGTAGAGTTTTTGAGCCCGATGCCTAGCTGCTATCATCATATTTAAGCTGTTGCGAAAATCAGAGGTAAGATAGCCAGTTCCTCAGTCGATCAAGAGTCCAGCGGACCTAAAAAGGCCGCATTGGCAGAATCATTATATGATCATAATATGATTCGTATTATGAATTGAGTGTAATTCATGTTAAGCAATTACCCCATTTGACAGATTTGTATGAATATACGTAAACTGGACCACAAATTAGGCATTGCTTAAGTGTCGATTGGGACCATTTTACGAATATTTATACAAAGCTGTCAAATGGAGTCATTGTTTAAGATGCTTCATAATACGAATTTACGAATCATATTATGATAATGATTCTGCCAATGCGGCCTTTTTAGGTCCGCAGGTGATTTTCGCTTCCAGATTCTCAGTTCTGTGTAAAAAAAAACCTAAGCTTAGCAACTTTGCAAATATGTCAAGGAAGACTTTTAAAGCAAGGCTAAGCAACACAGCGAATATGAGTTAGAAGTTGTGCAATTTGGAGCTGGAACCGGGGATTATAGTGAAAAATGGGAGCCTATTATGTGAAGAGGAGGGGAACTTTAATAATATAATGAAGTCTCCTCGAAAAACGGTTACATCAAAATTAAACCTAGAAACGTCAGAATGGTGTGACTAAAAATGAGATCGATTCATCATGTCGGCTATGCCTACTGTTCAATGATTTCTCAGTTATCGATTCCTTTAACGCAGCAGTGACCGTATGGCTAGATTGTAGACATTGAAACTCGAAGTGCAAATCTACGGTCGGTCCTGAAGCCATCCAGGGGCCTTATTCTGCTAGCGTTAACGCATTTATGGCGTGTCAATAACGCTTCAATAGCATCGCTTTTTGAGACAGCTATTGTTGGTTAACAAATTACTAACTAAAACATTTGTTACTATTGACTTTTCATGAAATTGTAGTACAAATAAATTGCGTATAAAACTGACAAAAGCAGTTGTATTGGAAAGCTATCACGACGCGACGACGTTAGGATTAGCAGAATTAGGCCCCAGTTCCCTTGATTGTACAGTAATCTTCTTGTCAAGCTATTTACTCTGACCTTTGGAGTGTTCTTGTGTCGCTCGTAATAGCGGCGGTTTTCGTAGTATAAAGAAATAATGCAGGGTTGAAATTATTAAAAAACAGTCAAAAATATTGTAAGTGCCGGCTTCATATAAGAAAGCTAAACTTTTCCTTGTTTTTTGCTAGATCGGTCACTTACAAGCGTTAAACACATTGCAGCGCACGCGCACGTTACCTTGCTTACTCGTACCTCATCAACCGTTAACGCTTAACGCTTTGGCAGTGTAGTATACGATGAACGAATAGTACGATTAAGAGTCATGCGTCATCTACCAACGTTGAACACAGTGCAGCCGCAGGGTTCCTCGCATACTCGTACCTCACCAACCGTTAACGTATAACCTTCCCTTTATATGTATGTGCGTATAACGCTTTGGCAGTGTACTATACGATGTACGAATAGTACGATTAAGAGTTCGCGCGTGGTAACGTTTCTTTTAGTACAGTGCCGGGTAACGTTACGAGACTACTTAGCAAAGCACTAATTAAGCACGGTTTTTTGGCGCGAGAACTATATTGAGAACCTTGTACCAGGGTTGGAAAAAATCATGATTTTTTAATAAAATCCAATTAATCATGATTTATTGAATAAATCGTAATTTATCATATTTTTTTTGATTTTTTCGTTTTTATCGTTACTAATTTTAATAAGTAAGCAACTATTTTGCGGAAACGAAAGAGGAAGAGGAAAAGTTAAATATTTACCCAGTTCTGAGGCAACTATTTGGAGCGATAGTTCCCTTTAGCATCAGTGGAAAGTTTTTTTTTACATTTGGCATTGTTCACTCGAAATTACGTAACAGACTAGGGACCAAAAACCTGGAAAATTAGTTTCATAAAAAGTGTGATAGGTGTTGCGCACTTTTTATGCCAGAAGCCTTATACTTTGCCCAGTTTCAACTAGAAGTACCAATCTATAGGTTTTGGTTTGAATACGTAGGTAAATGTCCGTATCTTGTAGTGGTGTTTACTTGGAAGTATGTGACACCTACAAGGAACTTTCCATTTCATACATCTATTCTCTACCTGTACATGGGATATAGGGTTTTAAATAACTAGGCAAACACCAAAGTGAAGTGATGCTACCATGTGAAGTGATCCTATTATAGGCGTATATAGAGGGGGTCCGGGAGGGCTGTGCCCACCCCAGGATGTTAGGCTTTCAATTCAAAATTCTATGATGGACGCCAACATATTGATAACTTCACACAGAATCATGGGCCAGCCCTCGCTGGAAAAAACTCTAGATACGCCAACCTATATGTTATATAAGGTTTGGTTTTTCCTTCAAAAGAAGTAAAATATTAGAAACTATTTTTAATTCAATATTTTAACGGCTCGTTACACATTTGGCTAACTTTGAAATCTTTAATCCCACAAATCGTAAAAATAAAGACATAGATATATCAATGTTTGTATGTCGAAATTGTCCCATAAAATAAAAAAAATATAGTAGGAGCTCAGAAGGCGTCTAGATCGCTTGGTTCCAAGAGGGAGAGAAAAGTTCCCGCACGTTTAAAAACAAATTGTGTTATTTTATTTAAATTAGCCGGAGGGTAAAACTAACGGTTTTTAACGCGCCGCGCCGCGCCGTACCATTTTGAGCAGCTTATGATGCAATCTTTTTTTTGTGGACATTGGTGGCAATTCTGTTGGCACTAATTCGATTAAACTAAACTAAATTTAGTTTTGGTGCTGTCAAATTGTGTTTTCAGTTAAAATTTTCGAACAAAAAACACGATTTGACAGCACTAAAACTAAATTTAATTTAGTCTATTCCAACAAATGCCAACAGAATTGACACCATTACTTACTTACGGCCCGTTCCAGATAAGCATTTTAGCCATAAATACCAATTACCAACATTTTTAGCATTAGCCGGTGATGCTAGTTTTTCTTGCTGGTTGTCATGCGTTTCATTTAAGCATTTTTAACACGAAATGCTAGCATCAAATACCCATGCTAATAGATGGGTCCTCTGATACCACTTTTTGACAGCTTTCAAATTTGACATTCGGAATCTTTTTTTTCATGAATCAAAAAGGATTTTCAGCGGATTTAAAAAAATTATTGAAAGATATTTATAGTATTAGCCAATTCCGATTTATATTATTAAAAATTTTAAGTGGCTGGACTAAGTAAGTAAGGTGTCAAAATTCAGCACGAAAAATCAGTAAGTACCTTGCGTTTCATTTGTAACAATGAGCGCTGCTAAAAATGTCAACATTTCTTATAAGAAACGCAAAACGAGGCTAACATCAGATGTTAGCCTCAGAAAGTAGCAGTGCTTTATCTGGAACGCAGGGTATGAGAAATGGTCATTAGACTATTTTATCTGCAACAATAATAACAAGTCTGTAAATAAAGAGTACAATGTTAAGCGCCACAATGTGCGATTTTCATCACTTGCTTCTTTGCAAACATAATGTTTGCTATTTCTATATAATGCAATGTCTTGGTGCTCTGAATATGGGTCTTTCGAATCAGTCGTAAAAACAATATTACCGCCGCTATTAAGAGCGACATAAGAACGGTCCAAAGGTCATACAGTATAGCTTCACAAGGAGCTTACTGTACTTGTGGTTGACTAAAAACGTGAGGCGGCCCGCACAAATAATAGTCGCGGGCCGCGGTTTGGACAGTACTTAATCTGTGGTTTACGTCATACCGCTTACAAATGCGCACAAAAGCAATTTTGAACCGATTGTTTGCATGCAAATAACAAACACGAGCGCTGATAGCAAATTTTGGACCGCACCCTATAACCTTCATATTTATTATCTGTATCGAACCTTAGTCCGTAACTTAAGATAATTATCGTACAAGTACGATAATTTCAATTCATGCCTACGTACGATATGTACGACACCATACTACTATCGTACACAGATTGTACGATAATCATCTAAATTCTCACAGTCATCAAATATACTCTGTTAATCCTTTTTCTCTTGAGATATTGGATGAGATAAGAGCATTTTACCTCGAATTAACAGTAGGTAATAAACATACCTACTTATTTTGCTTGAATTTGTGCTTTATTGCTTGAGTCAGCATTATAGTATAGCACGAAGTAAATAGAGACTGTGATTTTCGTAAGTATGTATTTTACATGTAACAAATCTTGTTTTGACCGAACTGATGTTTTGTCTGATAGTATTCAGCGTGTGTGTGTGTGTGTTTTAATATTTATATGTGATATCACTCAATTTTTGACAATAATGGACAAATCATTTTTTGTATGTTTGCTCCTGAACTTATGTGCTAGAATAAAAAAAAGATATGATTTAAGAAAAAAAAATTAACAATAGTTTACAACAAGTAATGAACTTTAGAGCACATGCAAAAATATTAATATTACGTTGAATAATATTAATTTGTTCATTAAAAACATTATTTTAACAAGTACGATAATTTTGTTCCAAATACTACGCTGCTGGTACGATAATTAATTGCTGAGGTTGTGAACACTGGTGACTACAGCTGATTGACATTTAGAGGAATTAAATTAAATATTATTATTGTTATGATAAACAGAAAAAGGCTTTCCTGCGGCACATGAATGCATGTTAAATTAAAAGCTTATAATAATTATAATCCTTCTAAATAAGATAATATACATATAATTTCATTTTGTTCTTCAAGAGAAATGTCTGCACAAGGGTCTAACATGCCACCTTTAGGGACTATAAACCAAGGAGCTATTCAATATGTTAATAATCCTTTGCAAAGTCCGCAACTCCAATCTACTTCACATCAGGGATCTCCTTCTCAACATAGTCCAATGGGTACACAAGGTCAAGCTGGGACGAAGACAGGTCCGACTGGAGCTGGTGATCAAACAACACAGGTGAGAAACACGCAATATGATTAAAACAGGAGATTCCTTTTAACAACATTAACAAACCGTTAACAAATTCCATACTTACAAATAAAAATAAAAAATTTTACAACTTCAGTTACTCAGTAGACCTCGTTTACAAGAATTGGTGCGTGAAGTTGACCCTACTGTGCAATTGGACGAAGAAGTGGAAGAGATGCTACTCCAACTTGCCGATGATTTCATTGATACAACATTAAATGCTTCATGTTCATTAGCAAAACACAGACACGCCCCTACAGTGGAGTTGAAGGATGTACAGTTACATCTAGGTATGAACAAATCACTATTATGTGTAAACTGGAATCTAATGATAAAAATATTTCAGACTATTAACTAATTCATAGTGCTAAGAAATTGATTGTTCAAACATGGTAACATCTCATCATTTTTTCAGAACGGCAATGGAACATGTGGATACCAGGGTTTGGAAATGATGAACTGAGACCTTACAAGAGAGCAGCGGTTACAGAGGCTCACAAACAGCGTATGGCTCTTATCAGAAAAACAATAAAAAAATACTGAGGAACCTGCTCATATTGAAGCGATTACTGTAGTTACCAGGTCCAATAACTGTCAGCAACCAAATGCTGTGGATGGTATTCTGGGGCTACGAAATAAATTCTTTGTGCAAGGCAGCAACCAATGAATTATACTGCAAAATTTGTGTACTATAGATAAGTGAGATTTTATCATTAATTTTGTTAAAATGAAGATATTTTGTACTTTTTAGAACTGACTCACCAATATTATCCTAATGTTTTGACAGTGAATTGGGTAATTGAATACACTTAGCTATATTACACTACCCTGCTGGCTGCTTGAAGGGTTTTTGTCACATAATTACAAAAGTATGAGTATCCTTTGTATATAGAATGAACATTGATTAAGATTTGTTTTAAGACTCGTCATTACTGAAACTGACATTTTAATAAGTTTTTTTGTTATCTATAAATATATTATGCTTTTATAGTTTTTATTATTATTTTCAAATAAATTATAATTATATTATAATTTATTTGAAAATAAATTAATATTCAATATAAAAATATTCAAAAAATATTCAATATAAATTAAAAAAATAAAATATAATTATATTACCATAGATGTGGAGTAGCCTGAATGTCAAATCTGTCAAGTTCATCACTTTTAAGTGAACATATTTTAATTTTTTTTTTTCCTGTAATAACTTTTCAAATATTTTCTTTTATACAAACCTTGTCCTTACAATAACGAATACATAAAACCAAGAATCTTCAGTTTGGTGCAGTCGTTCTAAGGTTATGGGCGTACATACATTTCGAAGGTCCATTTTTATTTAACTTGTTTTTATATTTCAGAAAGTGATAATACTCATACTTTTTAACAATAATCTGACTATATTAACTGTAAATAGGCGTTTTTTGCCTCCTGAAAAGTTACCATATTTGACATTCACAGTTATGAATGCCGAGCGATGTTATATTGTTTCCCACAACTTAGATTTTATAGAACCAACTTGGCCAACAAGCATACTGCCTACCTGACGCTAATTGATAACGGTCCCCTATATTATATTTGGTTCTTGTGAGATTTGCAGCAAATCTGCAACTCCCATAAGAACCAGTGTACTACATTGCCAACTTGTGACATTGATGTAGTCACGGTACCCAGCAAATTCATTATCATACCCATCAAACCGGGAACACAGCAATGTAGCCTTGCTTTAGCTAAGAAATTTGTGACTATTTGTTGCCTTTATGTGGGACTACCCGCTAATCGGGACCTACCCACTAGAAAACCAGATCTGCCCTATTAACCCCATCTAATTGACTTCTACACAAATACATTGCACAAAGCGCGGTAAACTTTATTTTGTCAAAATTCAAGTTAATTATAAATAATTAAAAAAATATTTTTCCAAAACATTATTTTTTTGTGATTTTATTTAACCCTAGGTCCGAACCTTGTCAGAAAGGCCCCCCAAAATGAGATCCTGGATCCACCCCAGTTCAGGATCCAATATCGATAATAATGGTGTCACATAAACAAGGTTGTAAATATAAAATAAGGATGCATTTAAAATAATAAAACTCTTACATCAACACACAATTTATTCAATACTACGATAATATTGATAATATTCTGCAAAAGAATACATTTAATTTATGTCAACAGAATAAAAGAAATCAATCACATTACAAATCACAAAATTAAGAAAACAAAAATAATCTTAATACTGGTATAATAAATAATAAGGAGAAATGGGCATTGCTAAATGAATGATAAGCAAAATCGAAAGTGAAGATTTTGCTTGGAATGTTAAAAAATGTAAACAATCCTTAGCTACGCACTTTCATGGTGCTTACAGGCAACCACAACTTAATTTGATAAGTATACCTCTAGGGTCCTAATTTGTTATGTCACATGTATAAATAATAATACTATAACAATAATATTTATGACATAATTGTTGAAAAGCGTAAGTACATAACCATCACAGTATAGAACCTTTCGATATTTTTGATATAAGTAGGTACGGAACACATGAATACTTTTGTTAATTTTGTAAGTACTTCATTTTAAATATACTACAATGCTCATTAAAATAGCAAAAAAAATGTCACTGGATAATAATATCATAAGAAAATGTATAAATATGTATGTATATAAATTAAGATAAACAAACACAAGAATTGGCTATGCCATTTTTTTCCTAATGACAAAGGTGGATTAAATATTATCTATTTACCTACAAAAATCACACGAAAGCACTACTTGAATAGAGGACTATGTTTATGAACTAAGAAAAACAGGTCCTACTTTTCAAATGTATTCAAAATACAATGTTTGTGATTGTTCTAAATAGGTATAATACTAGCTCTAGGTCAAGCTGAGTTATCAAACCACTACTGTTTGAAATTTTGAATACGTGTGTGCTCTATCAAAGTTGCCTGCTTGAAAAAGTAACTTAAAATAATCTTAAATTTATTACTATGAAATTAATTTTATCAATTCATAGTTTAGGAACATAAAGAAATCGAGTAAGGCCACCAGGATCCCCTAGATCGATCCCCTCTAGGGGATGAAATCGGAATACTTTGGTATAAAAAGAATAGAAACTATTGTCGCGTCAGTAATGACATCAAAATGCCTTATTACATTTTGCGGTCTTGCATTACTTCTACTAGGAATACAAATAATACGATATTCCTCAATATTGGGTCCCTAGTGAAATTAAATTAATTTTAGAAATCACATACAAAAATCTTTGAAAATGTCGGTGTTACCTAACATTAAAATAATACTGGTGCAGATTAGCATATCAAATAATGTAGGCATCAATACTAAAGTAATGAATATATATGATTTTTGCATTTTCTATAAATGCTAAATAAATACTACTGACAATATAAACACTATAAACTTATTCGACTCCAAAAACATTCTTTCCGTACAAGAAGACCTCAGTGCTAAAAATTCGTGCTGATAAAAATTATATAAAGAAACACATGTTCGAGACTCCACTAAAAGCGATAATTTTTCATATTGTTTATATTTTCAGTAATATCTCTACACTAATTTTTTTTTGTCAATATATAGGTATAGCAAAGATACATGTCATTTTCAAATGATACCGTATTTCAGCTTATGGGATCTAGAAGCGCGAATAACGACTAATTCTACGGATTATTAGAAACCAGCGACGGCCGCCTCTTTGGAAGGGACGTAGAGATGATCTGAGGGGTCCATCTTCTGCCAGTGCAGTAGTTTCGACTTGATGGTAACGGGCTCCTGAAAAAAAAAGGATTTTAAAATGAGTGGTTTGCACAATCTTGAAAGTTGTTTGTTACTGTCCACCTAAGCTTTGAGCCACAAACTATTGGCATCCTGCGACGCGACGAGGCTTGAGATATCCACTCGTTAGTAGTAGGTAAAATAGGTTACTCTGCGTCATCGCCTTGTAATCAGAGCTTGCACATCGTGCAGAGCCCAAAGCCAGCACGCGACATCTCAAAAGTATCTGGCGGCCTCACCTATATGTGCAGGATCCGTTGCTATAGGCGCCAATTTCAAGACAATCTCGATCGCGGTGTGGCTGACAGACAGATCTCCAAAACCAAACCACATAGCGAAAATCTGTTTGCTGATATAGATAGGCGGCAGTTTGTCAGAGTTTGTCGGACAAGTTTCAGAGTTTGTCGATCCACCATTTCAGAGCTCACCTGCAGCAAAGTTGCTGCAACTGAGCTAACTGGATCTCGAAAACAAAGCGACGTAGAGAAAAACTGTTTGCTGGAATAGTGAAGCGGTAGTTTGTCGGAGTTTGTCGAACAAATTCCACAGTTTGAGACATGCGCATTTCCGAGATATGTGTGGCCCGGCTGGAGAAACGTTACCCCAGCCGGGCCACCTGGATCTCGACAACGAAACGACCTCGCAAAAATCTGCTTACTGGCATGGCAAAGATAGGTGGTATAGTTTGTCGATACATTCTTCAAAGATACAGAGTTTGTCGACGTCTCAATCCAAAGAACGAAAGAATTCATTATTTGGGTAAATAGTCTAGGAGCCTGGAGTCCCAAATGTGCGAGGTTTCGTTATTTTTTTATGTTTTATGTACTTACTTACAATAAGAAGTTAATGTAAAATAGTTAATTGAAATCAGTGATGAAACAGTAACCGTTAATATTTAAATTTACGTAAATCCTCGATGAGTGATTGATATTTTTTAAATGTATTATTTAAGCAACATTTGGCATCTGGTCTCCTTGTCTATCTATATGAAGTAATGTACAGTCGCGTACAACTTTCTTTAAAAATCGATTTTAATAAGTGCATGCAAAGTAAGTTTTATGAGGTTTTGATTGTTAGATGTATATGCTGAAAAGAATAATTTTATATAAAGCATCCATAAAGTTTATTACGAATTCATTGTTTTATGTTAAAAGTTGTTGTCCTTTCCCATTGATTTACTACCAAACGTAGATAACGCATGAACGTTCGAAAAGTGGGCCGGTGAAGAACTGCTCAATCGGGCCTCGTGCAGTTCTTTTCCATGCGTTGGAGCTACAACGCGATAAGCAATTTTGAGCATTATGTTTGAGAGTATAAAGTTGATATTTTCCTGTATCAATTACTAAAACGTCAAGTTTAATGTGGTTAGGTATGAAATGATGAAACTGCACACGGTTGTACTTCAAATAGTTGCCGTAATAATAAAGAATAAGGTTGAATTTGATAAATACGGTACTTTCTTTATGGTAATTTTAATTCGGGTGTGCATATTCAACTACCTATTTAACAGCATACAAATGTATAGTCGATTAGGTGACAGATTTCAAGCGCGTTTTTGTATGAAGTGCTCTATCTACGTTTGGTAGTAAATCAATGTCCTTTCCACCCACTCCGTATATCAACGCAAGTAAACATTTAAATAAAACTAGTAGAAAAAATTGGTTTGTTTTAATAACACAGTACTTTAAATATATGGTGCAACGAAAAAAAATCTATGTGTTCCTATAGATTTTACATCTCTTGAGATGAACTTTTGTGAATTAAAAAAGTGAGATGAATTAACTGAATTGACTTCAATCAAAATATCTGTGGTAAAAGTATAAAAACTTAGGAAAATAAAAACCTCACCATGTTGCGGAAAACAATTTGATTACCTATGGGTAACCATCTTATGGATAGGTAATGGAATTGTCTTTCGCAACATATTAAATTCATTATTATTTTTTTACTTTAATATAATTCTTATTTGAAAGTAGGTTGGATCTATTCCAATCCATTAATAATGATAGTCACACCAACACATCAAAATATTACTATAAAAGTTACTGTATTTCATTCGCGTACTCGTGCAAATACTATACTAATAGTTTTTATTTAATTAAAATCGAGCCAGGCTTTCCAAAGCGTTGTAAAGTTTCACCGTGGGGGGCATGAAAGGACAACAACTTTGAACATGAAAGCAATGAATTCGTAATAAACTTTATGGATGTTTTATACAAAAATTATTATTTTCAGCATATACAGGGTATTTCATAATAACCAATAAATAATCAATGCGTTATCTAAAACTAATTATTAAATTGTATTCACCCGTAATGTCATTCAACCCAAAATTTTCATGTAAATCATAGACATGATGATGATACTATGATATACATGAAAATTTTGGGTTGAATGACATTACGTGTAAACACATTTTAATATTTAGTTTTAAATAACGCATTGATTATTTATTGGTTATTATGAAACACCGTGTATAACAAACAAAACCTCATAAAACTTCCTTTTTTAAAGAAAGTTGTACGCGACTGTACATTACTTCATATAGATAGACAAGGAGACCAGATGCCAAATGTTGCTTAAATAATACATTTAAAAAATATCAATCACTCATCGAGGATTTACATAAATTTAAATATTAACGGTTACTGTTTCATCACTGAATTCAATTAAATATTTTATATTAACTTTTTATTGTAAGTAAGTACATAAAAAATATCGAAACCTCGCACATTTGGGACTCCAGGCTCCTAGACTATTTACCCAAATAATGAATTCTTTCGTTCTTTGGATTGAGGCGTCGACAAACTCTGTATCTTTGAAGAATGTTTCGACAAACTATACCACCTATCTTTGCCATGCCAGTAAGCAGATTTTTGCTAGGTCGTTTCGTTTTCGAGATCCAGGTGGCCAGGCTGGGGTAACGTTTCTCCAGCCGGGCCACACATATCTCGGAAATGTGCATGTCTCAAACTGTGGAATCTGTTCGACAAACTCCGACAAACTACCGCTTCACTATTCCAGCAAACAGTTTTTCTCTACGTCGCTTTGTTTTCGAGATCCAGCTAGCTCAGTTGCAGCAACTTTGCTGCAAGTGAGCTAAGAAATGGTGGATCGACAAACTCTGAAACTTGTCCGACAAACTCTGACAAACTGCCGCCTATCTATATCAGTAAACAGATTTTCGTTATGTGGTTTGGTTTTGGAGATCTGTGTGGCCCGGCTGGGGTAACGTTACTCCAGCCGGGCCACACAGCCCCCTTAAACGCGAGCCCGATGAAAACTCAAACTTGTCCGACAAACTTCGACAAACTGCCGCCTATCTATATCAGCAAACAGATTTTTCACTAGGTCGTTTCGTTTTCGAGATCTGTGTGGCCCGGCTGGGGTAACGTATCCCCAGCCGGGCCACACAGATCTCTGAAACGCGCAGGCGACAAACTCTGAAACTTGCCGACAAACTCTAGACATTACAGCGACCTACTCAAACAATCTATTTTTCACACTTTTTTTTTGTGGCCCGGCTGGGGTCAGCCACACTCTAAGGCCACACTCGATCGCGATCCGCGATCAAAATCAATGATCTTGGATTGGATCACAGATCTATGCAATAATTCATCAATGCTGCGTACATTATCAATCTGGATCGTGATCATTGATTTTTATCGCGGATCGCGATCGAGATTGACTGTGAATTTGGCGCCATATAGCCACAGATTAACTACTTGGGCGACTGATGATTTTTTATAATGTGTGCAAATGAGCAGTGTTAATCACCGGCAAAGGGTTTAGTCAAATATCAGGGACATAGTCAAGCCGTCGCGCCGCCGCCGGCGCCGCCTGCCTTTCATTTAAGCCAATTACAAACTATACTGCGGCTACGAAAATAAAATGAAGGCCGCGGACAGTGTGCTCAATTTTCGCACAAATTACGGATAATATTTAAAAAATAACAGCGGAGTCTTACAATATTACCCCCGTCACGGATCTTCTTAATATGTTAAGTGTCACCACTTTCTTGGCACGGTGTCATCATTCGAGAGTTATTACACAACCGCTTGATTTATTTACCTTTATAGACAGGCATTTGTGTAAAAATGTGAATTAATTCAAGTAAAGAATCCGAAACTCAAATGAAAATGGTAAATTTCAAGAGGCATTCTCTTTCAGTTATCTTTTTGAGTTTGAATGCATTTTATAATTAAATTTCTAGTGAATAAATAACGAATGAACGTGGTAAAAAAATGCAGTCTTATACAAGTCGTAGTAACACAACAAAGTAACTATGGTCAAACAGAAACGGCGACTTCATCATAAGCAAAAGTCTGAGTACCGGTACATTGGCCCACAGAACACAGAATTCTGTGTGCCTTATAGCCCATAAGGAAAATTACATATTAAATTCTACACTTTACTAAATTTACCGTGTGACCCTATTTTAAATCTTAACATAAAATGAGAACGATTAAGGCGATTAACACACTGCCACGCACCACGCTGCATCATGCGTGTCGACGTAGCTACTTGTGGGAGTGCAGTTCCGCATCATCATGCGTATTTTTTACGCATTCACGCGCGTAGTTGCGTGTTCAAAATCAACGTCAAGCCCTTCCAAAATCACGCACGGCACTGCGAGACTCGGTGTGCCATACCTTGCGTCTCGCGCGCACCTACGCGCGTGGATGTGTCTTTCACCGCTTGTAGGCGCGTGATCTGCATGAACGCGCGTGGATGCGTTTTCTGTGTGTTAGACTGTGCGCGTGTTTTCTATACAAACGGAGATACTTACAGGCAACGTAAGAACACGCATTCACGCGCTACGCTCCGTGGTGCGTGGCAGTTTGTGAATCGCCATAAAAAGTTAAAACTGTACGGCCAAGTTAAAAAATTTGTTAAATTCGAGACTGAAAATATATGGTCAATGAAGTGGATCACTCACACCGCACACTATACGAGGTCTGTTCAAAAGAAAAGGTGAATTTTGAATTTTCGCAAGCTGCGTACATTCGATTATCGAATTTTTTTTTTGTTATGTTGGTATACATATGTTTACCGTGTGTTAGCATTATCAGCCATTTTGGATTAGTATTTTGTTGTTCAGAACTGAAAAGGTTTGTCACGTTTTTGTGTGTTCTTCGATTTTTGACTTTCAAAAAAATGGATCAAAGAATATGTATAAAATTTTGCGTTAAAAATGGAATCAAGTGCCCGAAGGCACTTGAAATGTTGACTGTGGCATTCGGCGAGTCAACTTTGTCTCAAAAAAGTGTTTATAAGTGGTACAAGCGCTTTACAGAAGGCCGAGAAGATGTTGATGATGATGAGCGTCCTGCCCCCGTAGCACGTCCACCAAAACACGATATGATAAAGCGATTTATCACGGTGAACTGTCAAAATACGACGGAAGCGTATTGTATTTTGACAGTTCACCGTGATAAACCGCTTTATCATATCGTGTTTTGGTGGACGTGCTAGGGGGGCAGGAGTTGCAACCACGTCAACAAGCGAAGAAAACATCGAAACAGTGAAAAAAATTGTTTTGGAAAATCGTCGAATCACTATTAGGGAAGTTGCAGAGGATGTTGGCGTATCAATCGGCTTATGTATTTTCTCAAATTTTTTGGGCATGAAACGTGTGGCAGCGAAGTTTGTTCCGAAATTGCTAAATTTTGAGCAAAAGCAACGTCGCATTATTATCGCTCAAGAGTTTTTGAATGACGGTAACGACGATCCAGGTTTGCTCAAAAGGGTCATTACTGGTGACGAAACGTGGGTATATGGTTATGACGTCGAAACCAAGGCCCAATCATCCCAATGGAAGCGGCCAGATGAGCCAAGACCGAAAAAAGCTCGCAAAGTTCGATCAAATGTGAAAGTTTTGCTCACTGTTTTCTTCGATTACAATGGCGTGGTGCATCATGAGTTCTTGCCAACAGGTCGTACGTACGGTTAATAAGGAATACTACAAGGAAGTTATGCAACGTTTGCGTGAAGCAATACGGCTCAAACGATCGGAATTGTGGAAAAACAAATCATGGATTCTGCATCACGATAATGCACCAGCTCACACATCAATGCTTGTTCGTGATTTTTTGGCCAATAAAACACCGTAATCATGCCTCAACCACCGTATTCACCAGATTTGGCTCCCTGCGACTTTTTCCTATTTCCGAAACTGAAGAGACCAATGAAAGAAAAGCGTTTTGCCACAATTGATGAGATAAAGTCAGAATCGAAAAACGAGCTGATGGCCATACCGAAAAGTGCATATCAAAAGTGCTTCGAGGATTGGAAGAAGCGCTGGCATAAGTGCATTACATCTGAGGGGGATTACTTTAAAGGGGACAAAATGGATATTGACGAATAAATAAATACTTTAAAAAAAATATCAAATTCACCTTTTCTTTTGAACAGACAGTGTACATAATAAATACATTATGGGGTTTTCTTAGTGATCCTTTTCATTGACTACGTCTGTTTTATCTCGGGTTTAACTTTTTAGCTTCGCCGTAACGTTTTTAACTAAATATTCTTTGATTTTTATTCAAGAGATCTACATATACAAGATATTTACTCAATCTACATGCACATCTCTATTAAGACCACGATCGGAAACATATTAATATTTGTAGCTAGCAGCGTGCAGTTCAGTAATAACTCAATAAGTCAGTATATGCAAAGTTGTCGCGAGTTTTAATTAACGCACACAGCCAGTTAGTATCTCCCCGACACGACACTTTCAAAGCTCAAAATCACACTGCCATTGAGTCGAGAACGACAACTATCTAGAATTCCAGACTTGGCCATATTCCAGAGCAGAGGCAATATTTCACCCGGTGGGTGGTGTTACATTTTCCCAAGTGCACGCACACTTCCGCCGAGGACAATCGCCGAAAGTAAATCAGTACGGTCAGGGCCGCGCCGCCCTGTGTGCGAAGTGTGCGGCGCACACAGGCGCCAAGACGCCAGGGGCGCCAGATGACGAAGCGAGCGCGGGAAGATGATCCTCCACGACGACAAAAAATAGGCGCTTCATAGGCTTTGCACACAGGCGCTGCCGGGGGTGGGTGCGGCTCTGAGTACGGTGCTGCATCAATAGATTCTCAACCTCCCAGCCAGTATATGCAAAGTATAGCATGACCACCGAATCACGATATGATAAAACGATATATCGATATAAGCTGTTAAAAAGTTGGATTTTCTCTTATCTTGCTTGATGTTTTGGAGATTTGTATTGTTATTTTGGGCATTATTTATACAGGATTTGTGAAACACCTGCAACCTCGCAGGATTAGATAGCTAACCTAACGAATTATCAAAAGTCGTAGAACATTTGTTCTACGACTTTTGATAATTCGTTAGATTTTACATTCATACAAACATTTTTTTTTTCAATTTAATATAGGTACCTCTAGAATGTTTGTAACTAAACACGCACAGCGCGCGACCGTACACTGAAAGAAATTTTTAGTAACAAATAACAAACATTTGAGTAACCTATTACATAAAAATTGTGACTTCACAACTAATGTTACTAGTAGCCAAATTCAGTTTTGTAAAAACAGTTATGTTATCTATAGCCAAACAAAAATAATTACTTCCCACCAAATATATAAACCATAAGTTACCAAAGTGTTTCGAGTAAATTACTAACATAAATGTATTAATAACAAAACTTTTAAGTAAGAATAGACCACATCTATGTTTACTATTTACGAAACTGTTTCTTCAATATTAGCATCACTAAACTGTTATCACAACTAAACTATTTTGCTATCTGTTACTAAACTTTTGATTAATTATAACTAGATTATCAGATTAGTATAGCATCAATATATTGTAATCATGACCAAACTAATTTGATACCTGTTACTAAACTTGTGATTAAAATAAGTATAGCTAGAGTTTCAGATTATTTACAACATCACTGTTATGTAATCTGTACCTGAACTTTTCAGTTAATAGTTACATTACTTTTAGGTTACTATAGCGGTTTTTTCCTACAGGTTTATAGCTTGTAGCCAAAACTAATAATATGAGAATTTTCAGCAAGAAAGGCAAGCGCTGTTGAAACTCCTCATATATTAATTTCGACTACAAACTTGGGACAAATTAAAAACTAAATTGATTTTGTTCAAATAAGTGAGCATTCATTCATTAAAAAATTAATTAATTACAGAAAACTTTTAAATATATTGATGAACAAAAGAAATAACTACGCCTCAACACTAGGCACCAATCCTCTTTTGGTATCCTTGTCCAAAATATTGTTGGCAGCTGGCAATGCTACCAGCGTGGTGGCATCGGAGATCGTTGTCAATTCGACTAGTGACTTGTACAATTATTATTCGATGACGATTTCGTCAAAGCGGCATAGTCCAGTAGCTCTTCATAAGACTGTAAAATAAAAACATGTTTAAGTTATCTGCATTAAAATAAGAAGCAAATGAAAGAAAGATATCACTGGGCCAAAATCACCAGCTCCCTTTTTCGCTAACTTCGGTTGCTCCGAACTCTGAACTCCGAACTGTCATTGTGATATACTACTGAGTGTATTACACACAAAACTACTCGCTGAAATAGCAATGGCAACGTGAGTTTTGTTATGGCAGGGTTCATTATAGCAGTATGATATTGTGTTCAAAATGACAGTTCGGAATTGGTAACCGAACTAAGTGAATAGCTGAGTACACATTAGTCGCACAACTGTACGAAAAACGGACAAACATTTTCTTATAAAAATCAAAAAGTTTTGTTCTGTTCACTCACCATCCAAAAATTTGAAATAGTCATTTCCAAGCCCCACAACCTCAGATAGTAGGAAATTTTTTCCGCAGGTTCGTTTGCTTCGTGGGAGCTGCATTCATGAATACGGCATCACCATACAGTTTTGACTCTTCATGTGTACCATGATTCTTCTCTATTTTTGAAAAATATCACAAAGTTACCACTAAATGCCACTTGCTTTCTGCGAACTAGTCCGAACCGCATGGCCGGTAAAGCGAAATAAACATTATGTTCCTGCGTGTCACGTTTGATGCAAGTTCGGGTGGGAAATTACATTTTTTTTTTGTTACACGCAGCATCACTTTTATTACCTCTGACAAAACTATTTTGTTCTGGCTTACAAAAACATTGTTGTAATCAACATTATTAATACTAGTTGGTTTCAATCAAATATTTAATTTGTTTATAGCAACTTTGTAACACGATCTTAAACAATACTATTCAGTTGTAAACAATTTTTAGCTATGATAATAAATAGCACAATAATTATGTAAAAGCTTAATTTAAGTTTAGCCAACTGTATGTTAGAAAATACTCTAAGTTTGTTCAATTATAGCAAAGTACTGTTATGTTACAAGGTACCGAAGTCAAATTTGACAGTAAATAACAAAAACTTTAGAAGTTCATAACCAAAATTAAATAACTGAAATGATTTTGTAAATTGTAACAAGCCAGGTGATCTAAACATAAATGAAATTAATTTAAAAGTTAACAAAGTTTTGCTGGTCTCGCGCCCACTCATAACCAAAAATCTCATAACCAATACGTAAAGGTCCCACTCATAACTGCTGATGTGAGAAGACGAAACTCATAACCAACACAACTACACGATTATGTACAGTCGCTTTAATAATTATTAACAACATTAACAAAAAGGGTGAATAATATTTTAAATCAAAGTAAAGCTTGGTATAAAAGAGGTGTAAAGCTGGCATCTTGCTGGTCGGCAAGGTGAGGGTGGCTATTGCGGTGTGTTATCTCTCTCCCGCATTAAAATTAGACAGCACAAGCAATACAGAAGACAAAATGTATTTTTTTTTCCAAAAAATTAAACGTCTTCAAAAACTTTTAGAATACAAACAACATCACAGTGTTATATTGAAGTTCGTGCCAAATTTTAACTAGTAGGTACTTATATTTTTCAAGATTTTTCAGCTGATTATTGCTTGGCACCGACTTTATTATGACTTTTTGGTGTGTTTGAAGTCGGTTTTATTTTTTGTAAAAAAAATCTTTTCAATCTTTTTAGGTAATTTAAAATACCAAAACATTATCCTAAATATAACAAATACTTTTCTGAAAACCGCATCAAAATCGATTCAGCTAAACGCGAGATAATCGCGGACAAACATACATACAAACATTCAGGTCAAACTGAAACTTAAAAAAGGGAAGAGGTTCTATGTTCGACTGTATCTATTTTTTTCAAGTCCGTTAAAAAGGAACTGCTTATTTCATAAAAAAATGTTCCAGCAGACCTGCGAAAGGAGAAATTGTAAAATATTAGAATTTGCGTGTATAGCAGCTTAGAAGGCGATCAAATAGTAAAAAAAAACATACTATATAATATACTAAATAAAAAATATGTAGAAATACCTATATACAAATAATATGAATATTATTAAATATTTATATATCATAATTAGGACTTGGATAGATAGTATTCTCTTATGCGGCGCTTGAAAGAGTAGATGAGATGTAGCTATCAGGACAAACTAATTCTCAATCACTTCTCAATATTGTTATTTTTGTTGAAGATGTCACGGAGAGAAACTATTTATACCTTCCTCGCACTAAGATTTGTTTAGTGCTTACCCGTGGTACTACCGTTGGTACTACTGTTAGTATAGTAGTGTGGGTATTTTTTGTTGCCCGATCCCGGATTTGATGACAATGAGACTAATCGAGAACTATACCCCATCAAACAAAAAAAGAATTTTCCAAATTGGTTAATAAATCACAGAGTTATGAGGTAGTAAACGTAAAAAAGAACATACAATGGAAATGATAAAGTCCCTCTTTTTGTTAAGGCGGTTAAAAATGAAATGACTCGCAATTGAAAGTTGCGTTAAAGTTGCTTTTAAAATAGTTTTATTAAAGCGTTCCTTAATTTCTTCAAAATAATATAAATATTAAAACCGATAGTTACCCACATGGTGTTCTTTGATTGTCAAAGATAATAAGTAGTACTATAGGCAAAATTAATCACCCGTAGTACTACCGGACACGTGAGTAGAACCACGGGTAAGCACTGAATTTTTTGTGTATTGCGTCTAGAAATGACAGTTAAGACTGTGCCGCCGTTTGTACTGTAACTATAAATACCTATTTCTTTTTAATATGAAATAATAAAACAAAAATACTTACTTTAAAATTAGTATGCAAGTATATAATAGTAAGCAAGCACTATTGGTCTCAAATGTACTTCAAAGTAGTTCACAGTTTAGGTATTTGCTTTTTTTATGTTCGGTTATGAGTTACTCCTCTAAATTAAATATTTTATAAGTTTAAAATATATTTCATAACCATGGTTATGAGTGGGTCCTCAAGTCAGTTATGAGTCGCCACATTTTATTCCAGTTATGAGTTTCTGGTTATGAGTGGGCGCGAGACCGTTTTGCTAATCTTTATTTAACTCAACTAGTTTAGTCAGTTTAGTTAATTAGTTTTTTCAGTGTAGCCTCGAACCGTCGTCGTTTATAAATGAAATATAGACTTATCAATGTCACAACAGTGCAATACAAACTTGAAAATTGATTTTTCTTTAATTTATTGAGTAATCTCAAAACTTGTAATACAAACGTTGTAAGTTAATGATGTTAGTTATCAATTAATCCTGCATATTAATGTCGAAAAAATTTCAATGCGGCCATTATACCTATATATCCAATATATTATGACAGTTCATATTGAGTTATCGTTTTATCATATCGTGTTTCGATGTTCATGCTACGGGGGCAGGGGCCTTATTTCTGCATAATTCGCCTGGCGCATTCGTCGAGCGTCGTCTGCGCTCGATTTTCAAATTTCGTTTCTTTTTCAATTAAAATCAAGATAATGTTACGAGTATCTATATCAATTTGATTTTTATCATAAAAGGAAATTAAAATGGGTAAAAATTGACGAGCGCTCGAGGCCAGACGAATGATTCAAAATAGAGCCCCTAGCCAAACTATTACCGATGACGCAACCTGTGATATGACTTGCAAAGCGACGCCGAGAAACAATAATAGTATAGTAACGTGTATGGAGTTGGCCACACCGCTCAGAGCGGCACGCGGTGTACGTATTCATCTCTACCAATTTGATTTTTATCTATATCAATTTGATTTTTATCATAAAAGGAAATTAAAATGGGTAAAAATTGACGAGCGCTCGAGGCCAGACGAATGATTCAAAATAGAGCCCCTAGCCAAACTATTACCGATGACGCAACCTGTGATATGACTTGCAAAGCGACGCCGAGAAACAATAGTAGTATAGTAACGTGTATGGAGTTGGCCACACCGCTCAGAGCGGCACGCGGTGTACGTATTCATCTCTACAGGGTGTTTCATAATCTCTTATAAAAATGAAACGCTGTGTGTTTGTCTGGCAAAAACTCTGAAACGGCTCGACCGATTCTTACGAAATTTTCTGTGTGTATTTGAATAGGTCCAAGGAAGGTTTAAACGTACAGTTGGACCCGGTAGGTGGCGCTGTAATCGGGCGGGACAACGTCCGCCGGGCCCACTAGTAACCAATTAATAATCAATGCGTTATCTAAAACTAATTATTAAAATGTGTTTACACGTAATGTCATTCAACCCAAAATTCTAATGTATATCATAGTATCATCATCATGTCTATGATTTACATGGAAATTTTGGGTTAAATGACATTACGGATAAACACAATTTAATAATAAGTTTTAGATAACGCATTGATTATTTATTGGTTATTATGAAACACCGTGTATATACAGCTACCGGAGATCCGACTTGTGAAGCGACGCGAAAGTGAATCGTAACGCTATCGTCATAGGGTTACGATTCACGTCACACCGCTCAAGAGCGGCACGCAGCGTACCTTTTCACCCCACAGTCACAGCCAGTCACAGCTACCGGCGCGGCGGCGAGCCGACCTACGACGCAACTAGGACATAGTGCAGAAGGGTACTACGTACAGTGAGCGCCACATCAAGCTTTTCATTTGCACTGCGAAAACCACTGCTATTACGAGCCACATAAGAGTGGTCCAAAGGTCGAACAGTATAGCTTGGCGCGGCGCTTACTGTAACTACTTGTTTAACACATAGCGTGGTACGTTGCAGCTGTGACCTGGGTCACAGATAATTTCATAATCCCCCCGTAGAGGTAAGTCCTGGCGCGTGCGCCAGGCAACCCTCCAGGGGGCACAATCGGGGAATGGCTAACGCCGATCCCGATTGTGTCTCTACGAAGGTAGAAGTATCTAGAGGGTTTTTAGCCGGTATTGGGTCTTCTACCCGAGTCCGGAATATCCTTGGGGTGGCCTAGTCAGCTCAAGTCCCTTGTTGAATACCGTAAATGTATCTTCCCTCTATAAAAAAAGGGGTTATGACGTAACCCCTCAACTCAAACGATTGTTTTTCAATTTCACGCAAGTACTAAAACAATTTCTTATTCTGACTCTCCACTGTATAAACGTATGATAAAAAAAAACAAAATATATACTGTATACAAAATTGTACATACAGACAGTTATTAAAAAAATATGCAGTAAGTACTTTATACCATTTGCCATATTAGAAATAAATTGCAAAAATAAAAAATTAATACAATATCATAATGAAAAATATTTTTAAAAACCTTCGTTTACATAAAAGGATAGAAAGTATAAAAAAATAAAAACAAAAAAAGTAGGTTCCACCGAGATTTGAACTCGGATCGCTGGATTCAGAGTCCAGAGTGCTAACCATTACACCATGGAACCTCTTGGCGGGATATCGAAAATAATATGTAAGATCGACAATATTATGATATCAATTCAAAGAACTGTTCATAAATCAAAATAATTTACTTTTACTCGGTAGTCTTTGAATGGCCAGTTCGTTTGGAATTTATTATATCTTGAGAAGAAGTACGCTTATTTCGACATGCCACCCAACGGTTCCATGGTGTAATGGTTAGCACTCTGGACTTTGAATCCAGCGATCCGAGTTCAAATCTCGGTGGAACCTACTCATTAATTTTTTCCACTTTTTTATTTTTTTTCCTGTATGGTTAGCACTCTGGACTTTGAATCCAGCGATCCGAGTTCAAATCTCGGTGGAACCTACTCATTAATTTTTTCCACTTTTTTATTTTTTTTCCTGTATATGAGTCTACCGCGATCCGCGCATATCTTTTCTTCTTATTACATTTTTTAAAATTCTTTTTCTATTTTCCTTCTATATCTTTATACATTTTTTTTATTTAGTATACAGAATCGCTTCTTTTTATGTTATGTTACGTTTTTTTTTTGTAATTTTATTTGTCTTATCTGTATCCGTTCTATTGATATACACATGATACCCACATGTTAAAACCATTAATACTTATTTCTTTTTAGTGGTGTTATTTTTTATTCCACACCAGTTACCAAATCACGGGTTGTAGGTGGGGTGAACAAATTATAGTATTATTTTTAATTAATTAATTGTTATTATGGTGTTGAATTTTTTACTCTATTATTATTGTAACTTAAAATTTGTTGAGTAATAGAAAAAAACGTTTTTTAACACCATGCAGTCTCAGTTATAAAAAATACGTTACAAAATAATGTTACAATATAACGTTAAAATACTATTTAAGTTTTCAATAATCATTCAGACGAGATATGGTCACATTGGCCACACTCTTGGACAAAGGCTCTCGCAAGGATCTCACTCCGAATTGTCTTGCGTCTTTGTGAGTTCAAATAATTCATGTTTTTTTATATCTATATAAATAAAAATGGACCTTCGAAATGTATGTAAGCCCATAACTTTCGAACGACTGCACCAAATTGGATGATTCTTGGTTTTATGTATTCGTTATTGTTAGGACAAGGTTTGTATAAAAGAAAATATTTAGGTAGGTAGGTATGCGGTAGGTTTTTGATATTCCCGTGCGGGACCGGGGCTGGCAGCTAGTTTTAAATAAAAACTCACTTTATAAAAGTACAACATTCTATTTTTTCTGCACTGACTGTACTATATTCCTGTTTTTTAATGTTGATATCAGTTTTAAGGATTGTTTGGTATCCGTCCGTATGGAATAAAAAATTAAATATGCCTAAAAAGAAATATCTATGATTAGTAAATTCTAAACCATATACATGCAGGCAGCTATTGTTAGACAAATGCGTAGCTTCAAAATGCGTAGATTCAAAATGTTCAAGCTTCATACGATTATATGGTAAAGCTTTAAGGCATTCGATTACAAATTTATATTTTTTTAAAAGAGGCCGTCAAGATTAAAAGCCCGCATACGATGTACAGCCATATTCGTTAATGATGCTCGACTTTAGTTGTCTGCTGAAGGTTATATTAATATAGTAACTTGTTTAATAACATAAATGGTTGTTATTTCAATCGGAAGCAGCCGTCGCAATGAGTTTGGCAGTGAATTGATGAGGTGGTGAATCAAGGTCCCGATTCTATAGCTTACCTACGATTGTATCACAACGGTCTATCATTTGATTCATCAGCTGAATCCCCCCAATACGCATGACGCCCGGGTATGAACAGTGGAAATCTGTTAAATCCGTAAGGTAAACGATAAAACAATATTAGGTACATAATTACTTTTTTGCTGTTGTCGAATTATTAAAAGGACTACTTAATATAAAGCTAAGTTGAATGGAGTCGGAGCACGCTACTATCGCAAACTTATACGTACTTGGGCGCGCCGTCATTGGACGTTAGAAATTGACGTGTCGTGACATAAAAAAAGAAAAACGGACCTTTTTTTAAATCACCATACAGAGTAAAATTTCATTTATGTTGTCTGTTAAGTATTACAAGTTACATTGTCAATCAATACAGCCCCCAGTGAGGGGTCGTATTGTTAGATGGTCGAATCTCCTAACAGGCCAAACTAACGTTCGACCAATGAACGCCGTTCACGTCATTAGCACGTCACCCAATGACATATATGTAACGTTACGTACACGTCAATGACGTCACCAGACGTCACGACGGTGAGCTCCCCCACCCCTCCCCCCAAAGGGATCTTTTTCAGTTTTGACAGCCAAAGTGTATCCATAACTACTTTTAAATTCAAAAATCTCTATTCAACAAAGGCTTTTATAAAACATATAATTATAATAAGAAGGAAAGATAGTAAACCTTGTATGTGGGTGGATACATCCCAAACATAAATCTAGATATACTTAACAAGATACAAATACAAGTAGGAGCGGAGGGGAAAAAATTTGCTTTTACACCTGTATGGAAATTGGGAGAGCATTCACGAGGACTGGCAAGAAACTGGGAAGGTCTAATTATTGACTTTTGACATTTGGTACAGTCTTGCATTGACACCACAATGACCATCGTCAAATTAACCATCAAAATAAGTTTTTCTTACTCAATAAACCCTAATTCGTCGTATCAAAAGTTTCGATTTTGATTTGGTTTCATTAATTTGTTATAGAACCTGCCTTTAAGCTTCAAAGAGATATTCTTGCAATGGATATACTATTACCGTGACTATGGTTTAACGATTACGAGAGTAGTCACGCTCCGTTTGTCAAGGGTCACGTCACGCTATACATTTTCGGGTGAAAGTATTAAGGGCCATATCTAAAAGTAGGTAGGTACATTGAATGATTGTATTTTCTTATTGTTATTTCCAAAAATGGTCAATTTCAACATTAGTGTCGTATGTAACTAATAAATAGAAACATTCGACGAGGTTGAGTAATATGGATAGTATATTATCATTCGATTATTGACCTGAAATTCCAAACTATTGTTTTATAAATGTTTTTTTTTTAGATTTTCCGTATAGTAGTGGGGACACTAGCGGAATAGCCGATGTTGGACCCGAGGCCCCTTGGCATCGTAACAGATTTCCCCTTTAAAAAATAACTTAAAACAAGTAATCAAACCAATAAGCCAATTTGATGAAATGACAGATCATTGTGAAGCAATCATAACAGTAGAATCGGTCCCATGATACCTGTTCTTTTTTCAAACTCACTCAAGTTACCTCTTATTTTGCTCTTTCTAAACGGACGTGGTCTCTTCGCTACCTAACAGACTCCACGCCAGTGGGCAATCCTGCGGCTGCTTCGGCTCTCTCTGTATATTAAAAATCAATTATGGATTTGCCAAATGTTCTAAAGTACTCACCTTTAAATTAATTTGATAAACATACATGTAGGTCTAATATCATCTCACATAAAGAAAGCTATACAATCTATACGGCATAGATTTAAATCTCTTTCGCCGTACACAAAAGTAAAAATATAAAAAATAACATGAACATAAATTATGCCCCAATAAGTGGGTAATGACCGAATAATACATGACAATATAGATGACCGATGTATATAGAATAACCTTTCAAGATCGATAAACATTATCGGTCTTACTACAAAAAATTAATAAACACTGTCTAAAGTTACATCCTTTAAGTATGATGCTGTTTCATTAGTTTTAAATGTTTTAGGCAGCGTTTGAAAACGTTTTATGGTAATACCGAATATGTTTATTATTTATTAAATGTTCAGAATAATTTATTATGTAGTTCTAAAGCTTTACTGTTTGTCTTTTTTTAGTAGACAAACAATTTAGCTCGAAATTAAAGAATAAATGAACGGTGGCGAACATAAATGTCGCAGAATGAAATGGGAGTTTTCTGGTAAATACCAACTCTATTTTAAATAGTCAAATAGATTTCGTTGGTTAGTTAGATTCAAAAATTTCGTTTTAATCCTTAACTGAAAAAGATTTCATAAAATTTCTTATTAATGTTCCCAGCTGTTACATTAATCAAAGACTTCTTAAAATTAAAAAAACAAAGAATTAATGACTTCAATTAAAGAGCTTCAAAGTAATGAGATCTACTTATTACCTAGTTAAAATTTTGCGCTATAAAAACTAGAGAAATAGTTATTAGTAAGAAAGTACAGAATGAAATCACAAAACTTAGAAAAAAAGGACAGAAGAAAAACAGACGAAATAGTGTTAAATCGCATTAGGTACCTCAGAAAATTGAAAAGTAAGTACCTATTTTAGTCAAACTTCAAGGTTAGATACCTAACAGATTGACAGTGAAAAATGAGTAGCAGTAGTTCTTTTGTTTTCGATACAAATACTCAACTATCTTTCAACTAAGAAATTCATAACGAAATTCATTGATGTGTTGAAGATATTCTGGTAGGAATGAATCGATAGATTTAGGTTGCCAGTTACACTTTCGCTGTGCTAGAAAAAGACAGGCGACATTTGAAGGTCACCGGAAAATTCTGAGCAATTTTGACATTGTAGCAATTGAATTGTAATACAAAAAAAATAAAAGGTGCAAATTAAGTAAGTAAATCCCAATCGACGAATGTGTTTCGTGTCTTAAGAACAATTTCTTCGATATATCGTTTCATTGAGTTCGCAGCCGAGAGAAGAGATTAAAACAAAATGAATGATTATTTGAGATTCAATCCCGTGTGAATAAGAATCTGCAAATTACAAAACAACTATCAAATAACTGAATTGATTTACACCGAGTGAAGGCTTTGTTTTAATACTAGTTGACATTAACTATTTAGTAATCTGTGATTATGCTATCAGTCGATTCGTAAATAAGATAAAGGCAAGTATTTACCTTTGATTTGAGCGTGACTGATAAAATAAATGTACCTATAATTTCACAAACATGTTAATATTGTTTTGCAAACGTTCAATTTCTTATGCTATGAGGGATTAGATAGAAATATTATTTTGATTCTGTATCATTATTATTTTAAGTGTTAACAACTTTTAAATCAATTAAGTCCTGTATTCGCTTTTTTATAGTAAATACATTTCCAGATACTGAGATGACATTGTTTGGGTTTGAAGCAAAGCCAAGCTTCACGTAACGAGATCACTTTTTAATTCTAGACTGCAAAAATATGAAAATAAGGTATACGAGTATGTTACGACTTCAAACTTCAAACATAATCTAAGGCCGAGAATAAAGTAAAAGATTTGTAATTGTGTATTACAAACGGGCGGGTTTACAAATCAATTAAGAAAATTTTCAATAAAAGTTTTCATTTATCCATCATAGTTATGTTGATCGACGAAGACAAACGTAGTCGAATTATTATGTTGTTAGATATAATAAGATATATAGGGAATTATTGCTTATCTGTGTTATTATCAAAAGGAAATCTATGCGTCATCGAGGATATCCTTATTTATTACCATGATACATTGACACATATCAATGCTATTACGATACACACATATTAAAACTTTTTATAGATGCCGCCATAATTTTGCCAAATGACAATCAATGACCATGGTGCGTTAAATTTCTGAAAATAATTAAGCCGCACTCGGAAGTTTTTGGAGCAATGCCAAATTATGTTTACTCTTCAATGGATATTTCTATTGATGTTGCGAATTACTACCACAGATAGACATTTAGCAAATAAATATTACCTTTTATCAATATAGTTTCTCAGTGTCAAGCAGTTCCGTTTGTCCAAAAAATCATTAAGTACTTAAAGATTTTTATTTTACCCTTATGTATCAAAACACAGCATACATAACTTTGATGATATCGGATGATTTCGGTATGCAAAATAATACTTACTTATTTATATTCGAGAAATTCCTAAAATCTCGAAAATTGTTTTGTATAGTACTTTGTGTTTCTTCTAGTTACAAAAGTAATATGACATTAGTTTGACCTTCACGAAACATCCGAACTGAATGAATACGTAATTCATGGTAAGAAGAAACGCATAGGTATTTATGTAATTTCATAAATGATCTTATCAAAATATACAACTCAAATTGTTACTTGGCATGTGATCGCACTTTAAGTGAAAGTAATATTGTTTATTTAAACTCATGCAACAATAATACCTACGTAAAAAGTTCAATTTCTCATCCTCATTTAAAACAATTCAACTAATGATTAGCTAGGTATCTTCATAAAGAACGATGAACATTAAAATAAAAAAAAACTTGAACTCTCTGTACTCAGATGGCATATTTGTAGGTCGTCTCGATCGAGACGAGAAAGATCAATGGTAATAAATACGGCCATTAGCACATTTGTAAGGGTTCCCATTCCCAACCAATAAGCAAATAAAAGCGTTGAAACCATTTCAATATTTATAATAGCGCCATCGCCATAACCGTGCTTATTTTGATTGATTGATAAACGAGCGATATACTAGATTTTGGAATAATATTTATAATAGCGCCATCGCCATAACCATGCTTATTTTGATTGATTTTATCAATAGCGATAATCAGCGATATAGAATTTGGAATACGAGTCGATATTTATGTTCATTTACGATTGAATGATACATTGCTTAATATGAACCAGACGGACAGGTTTATTAGAAAAAAAATAATAATGTATGAAGTATTTGCGTTGTAAATAAAACAGCCACTAGCACCGTTACTCATAAACGTTAATTAAGCGTTGTTTATTTAATCAATGTTATTTTAAATGACCTCTGTTCTTATTCGTACACAAGTCAAGTTTTATATGAGAAAGCAAAAATAACACAAAAGATGCACCTACAAAAAATATATAACTGAACAAGGTTTGATCAACGTTTATAAGACAGCCCTTAAATTTCATGGTAATTTACCTATTTAGACCTAGGTAGGTACTACATCTATTAGTATACGCTCTATACGTCATGTTCACAAGGTAACATTTTTTTGACTGAAGTTCCCCGTATCAAAAGTCACATTTTTATGAATCGTAACAATATTAAACACAATTAAATCCTTAAACAGAACCACACTCACATTTTACTATTATTCAATATCTCTTATATCACTAAAGACAATCATAAAAATTATCAAAACTGATTGGCAATGGTAAAGCGGAGTTGATTAACCAAATACTAGTAGGTATTTATGTTAACCACCTCTGAGATCACCCGGTCGATATTAATCTGAAGGTCCAGAGTTTGATTCCCCACGGGGGCAGAGGTTTTCTGTTTGGTTCGCTTCGTGGCTTGGCTGGCTATATTGGTACCAATTGTTTGTCGCCAATTTACAATAGTAATAACATCGTTGTGTTCCGAGCCCAGCCCCCCTAGCATGACCACCGAAACACGATTTGATAAAGCGATATATCGATTTCAGGAGCTTAGTGGCGCATTGGCGCGTGCGCTCAGCGAACGATTGCTAAGGTTAAGCAACGTTCGCTGTAGTCAGTCCTAGGATGGGTGATCAAAATAAGAAACATCTAAAGCTCCTCCGTGCTTCGGATCGGAAGGCAGGTTCAAAATTGGGTCCTGCGCCTTATCTCGCCCCGGTCGTGTCGGCTAGTCCGTCCCATCGGACTAGGCGAGTGAAGGAACAGAGAGTGCACTTGCGTTTGCGCAGTATAATATCTCGTGCGCAAATGGCTAGTCTCTGTGGAGATTGGCCGCCGTGACCGAATATCGGTTAGGAGGACATTATATCGATTTGAACTGTTAAAATAGTTGGATTTTTGAGTATGTTTTGGATATTGGTATTGTTATTTTGAGTATTATGAGCGCTCCACATTCTCGCGAGAATCACGCGAGAACGCGAGAACAACACGAGAAGCGTGAATGTGGATCCGATTCGCATGTTCTCGCGTAGTTCTCCGACTTTTGTCGGTTTTTTGGCGCGAGACAAAGGCGCGAGAACTATATTGAGAACCTTGTACCAGGGTTGGAAAAAAATCATGATTTTTTAATAAAATCCAATTAATCATGATTTATTGAATAAATCCTAATTTATCATGTTTTTTTCGTTTTTATCGTTACTAATTTTAATAAGTAAGCAACTATTTTGCGGAAACGAAAGAGGAAGAGGAAAAATTAAATATTTACCCAGTTCTGAGGCAACTATTTGGAGCGATAGCCTCCTCAGCATCAGTGGAAAGTTTTTTTTTACATTTGGCATTGTTCACTCGAAATTACGTAACAGACTAGGGACCAAAAACCTGGAAAATTAGTTTTTTTAATCAAGAATTACAATATTGACACTGAAATATGAAATATCAGATTTACTCGGAAAATAGATTCATAAAAATACATTTTTCTTCACAAAAATAAAGAATTTTGATTTAATCACTGATTTTGTGCCAACCCTGCCTTGTACCTTCTCGCGAGAATCTCGCGAGAAGTGTGTACCTACCCAAGAAATTCTTGCCGAGGTTCTCGCGTACTTCTCGCGTAGATTCTTGCCGAGACTCTCGCCGAGAATCTCGCGTGAATGTGGAGCGCTCATTATTAATAAATTAATGTCGAAAAATTTTCAAGGAAGCCATTATATGCAACATATTTTGACAGTTCATATCGATATATCGTTTTCGGTGGTCATGCTACGGGGGCTGGGAGGATAGACAAAGTAACAATACAAAAACGATAACGAAGTGCAAAAAGATTAAAATGTTTCTTTTTATACAACTAAGTTGCCAAAAACACGCATACTGCCCACCTGGTGGTAAGTGGTAATAGTCCTACTGATACCTAGTACACGTGGTTCTTGTGAGATTCGCAGCAAATCTGCAACCCCCACAAGAACCACAGTGTACGTTGCCAACTTGTGTTATGACATAAGATGAAAGTCACGGTACCCAATAAATTCACAGCCATATGTCACCCTCCAAACCGGAACACAGCAATGCGAGCACTGTTGCTCTGCGGCAGAAATAGGTAGGACGGAGGTACCCAAGCAGGCGACCCTGCTACAGAGTATCCCTTCTTCCGGAATGAAAATGATTCCACATCACGAATCATTCTCATCCAATGCCGTTCGATACAGAATGTGAGTATAACGTAAACGATATGATCGCGTATGATACTTTGTCTAGGCCCCCTGCAAGCGTATTTACGAACTACGGTTGGTAACTAGAACTCTCATTTTTGAAAGAATCATTATATCCATTGCTGTTTAGTGATCATATGTGTTACGACGGCGTTAATAATAGCGGTAATGGATATTAAGTTTCTTTCAAAAATGACAGTTCTAGTTTGCAACCGAAGTTAGAAAATAGGCCCGCTGACGAAGCTCGCTTTGGTGAACCTTCGACTCTTACCGTCACTTATGAGCTGAAGGCAAGGAAGTTCTCTGATGTATGTAAAAAATCGATTTGTCTTTCTATAATCGATACGTTTACGGACCATAAAACTATTTCAAAGCCCACAGTTAATGCCGCCTTGCCGTGCGTCATTATGTAGGCTATGCATGCAGCCGTGACTATTTGTGGTGTCAAACATAACTACTCAATAATTGTTTATGTGGCTTTAACTTCATTAGTACACACGACAATAGTAGTGCCTGTGGCAAGGTGTGTGGTCACGTTGACTTACAGAACCTGGACTTAACTATACTGTTTCAACTCACTATTCTCTTTTCTGTGTCTTGTTGTGGCATTCTACTGATTTGTGACACATTTGTGTCTATTGCACTAATTAATTCTATAGACATGTTATAAGTATATATTCATATCTGTGACTAATTCATTTTCTGAATAACTGTCTGTCTACGCATTTGTTGTTTGCTATTTCAGCCTTATTCAGCGGATGTAAATATTTATTTATGGTAGTAAGCAAATTGGTTCCTTTTGACTGTTCAGAAAATAAGTTATTTTTAATTTTAAAAGAAGATTTCTTATCTTCGTACTATGAAGCTACAAGTTATAATACGTACACATTAACGATTAATTTCTAGAAGTGATAAGAGATTTTTTGAGTTAAGCATGCGCATGAAAGGTTTGTTTATAAATGGCTCTAAAGTGGTAATCTAATTCTGGATTTTGGGTTAGGATTTCATAACTTGGATAGAATCATAATCTTCTATTTTGGATAGAAGTCATTGCGACCTATCATATTTCCCTATTGTTATTCCTTATTGTTTATGCATCCAACAAATCTATGTAACAAATGAATTTACTGTACAATAAAGAATTATAATTATTATAAATCTTCGATGTTTAGTTCACCATTTTAATTTTAATTCGAAAAGGTCAAACCAACTACACTATTTAACTAATTGATAGCTTGTTAATATTAATAACAGTGATTAGCCAGCTCAACTGTTTTTCTAGTGTTGAATTATCTTTAAGATCGCTTACCTTAGCGATAAGTTTGCCATCTTCGCCAATAAGGAACTCTTCCAAGCCAAACACCAGGGGCGAGCCATTGCCGAGGTGGAAGATCCTCGAGGAAGTGCCCCGCGTCACCCTGAACTCAATGGTCTTAGCATTGAGCACGTTGGTTATCATGTACACGGACTTCTTGCCTGTCAACACTGCAACAAAAACAACATCATTTAGATTTAGTTAGACCATTGTTTTCATCGTCAATTTATTTCAATTGTTCTTAATTGCAAATGTGCTTGTTTGAATTAATGAATTATATTTTGGAATGGCATGTGTTTGTTTATGCTTTAATATTAGTTTATGGTTTTAATTAAGTATAAGTATTGATTTTTACAACAAATTTTGAAATAAAAATACATAGATATAAGATGGATATAACTATAAACCGTGAGTTCCACGAGTGATAGAGTACCTCCATTTTACCTATTTTCGCCACTAAGAAGCGGCATTGCTGTGTTCCGGTTTGAAGAGTATTTTTTGTCCATTTTGTTATATCGTATACCTAAAGTAAAACTAGTTGGACCAACCCAGTAAGACAGACAGTGAAATTGGCTAGGTAAGTACCTACTGTGACTTGACATATAACGTCACAAGTTGGCAAGGTGTATTGTTGACGTGCTTGCAGTTGTAGATTTGCAAATCTTACAGGAACCACGTGCACTATAGGCGACTGTAGCCACTCACTATCAGGTGGGCCCGTGGGCAGCCTGCTTTATTGCCAGTTTAGTTGTATACAGGGTGGAAAATATTTATGGGCGCTGGAGGGAATCTACAGAGGGCAATTTCATAAGTTTAAAACGCATGTAAAAAAGACTAATGAGTAAAGGATATTATAAAGTCAGTGATTATCTGAATGATGTCAATGCTTGGTCTTAAATAAGTCTACAATTAAGAGTCTTAATAAATTGTAGACTTAATTTATAGATTTAAATGTATAATGTACACTGACACATTTAATCTCGTAATGGCTGTTGAGCTCAATCTTTTACTTTGAGTTCTGCTTCCAATTGACGACTCTGTAACAATACAGGGAGAAAAATAGCCCTTGCTGGTTCTTTCCAGTACAAGGTCTCCCGCCGCCATAGACTTGTGAGTGAACCAATGGCGTAGTTTCTATGACGTAAGTACAAAAGCGATTGTAAAATCCTAATTGAATAAAGGATATTGAATTTGAATATCCTTAAGATAGCTCATTTTACCTAAAGGAAATATTCTTTTATTTTTAAAAAAGAAGACTGCATTCGAAGATTTTCTACTTTTCGCTTGCCTCATCCGGGAATCGAACCAGCAAAAAATAAATAACAAAACACTCGCTATTTTATTGCAGTAATCGATAAAATCTTCAATAAACACTAACATTAATTTTATTTTATCATCAATTCTAATTCGAAGGACACGTAAACATGAAAGAAAATGATTACCTAGAAAGATTTTGACACTTGAACTATTCAACATTATAATTTTTTTACATTTTAATTTAACTGATGTTGTTCGAAATGAGACCCCTCGTTCCGGATACACAAATTTAGCATTCGTTGAAATTCATGAAGCAAAAGTCTTATTCGTCTTAGGCGTCTGCAAAGTGTTATTTGTAGTGTATGCTCCTAAATAACATTTTTAGCACAACCCTTAGCTCTCGTAATAAGGAAGTAGTTAGCATTTTTGTTCCTTTTAAAAATAAAAGATTGTTTCCTTTAAGTAAACTGAGCTATCTTAAAAATTTAAAGTAGTTTTCCTCGACGACCCATAACATCATCCTATCGATTAGTAGAATAAAAAAATAGCGAGTGTTTAGTTTTTTATTTTTAGCTGGTTCATTTCCCGGGTGAGGCAAGCGAATTTAAGAGAATCTTTGAATGCAGTTTTGTTTCTTTAAAAAAATAAAAGAATGATTCCTTTAAGTAAACTGCGCTATCTTTTTCACACTGTATAAAAAATACTATACTCCTGTAGTGATAAAATAGCGATCAGATTAATGCACGATCATTTTTGTTGGCTTTAGATCTGCACAATATTTATATCCTCACCTCATTCTATATCCACGAGAAGGATTTGGCACAGGGCGAAGGGAATCCTTAGCAAAATATTTAATACCATTCAGCACTCGACGAGCACAAAATACAACGTAGGTACATACATACCTACTCTTAGTATGACTACAAGGTTTTATCTATGAATCATATGTACCATATTGTGTAGGTACGCAAAATTGTAACATTTCTTAAACCGATTGTAAGCTTTATTTCCGAGGTGTTTAAGTTGAGAATGAATAAAGACAAATTAGTTTCAAAACATCGATTGAATGCTGAAGGCACGGTACGGTTTCAATACATCACAAAGAATGTGTTTCGAGTAGTTTCGACACAAAAACAATGGTGTCGCCTTATTAAACGATTAGAAAAACAAACCCGTAACCTTGACCTATACTTGAATATTTTAAAGAAAATTTTAAATTATTTTAAGAACACAAGAATCAATAATGATTTCAAGAACCAACGTGATGATTCCTTGTTAAGAAATATATTTGTACCAAAAATATCAGAAATCAGAATGCTTTTTAAGCTTATTCAGATGTGTTGACTTTTTTGAAAACAGGATAACATTTTGCATCAGTAGTGGTTTTATTACTTTTATAGTAATACTAACGTTTCAGTGCAAACGATTAGTAAATTTTTGGAATTCATCGTTATCGGTGACACAAATATAACACGTACCTGGGTTGTTCTTCACGTCCAAATAAATGTTGTTCACAAACTCCTTGTTTTTAGGAATGATGGCGCGAGAGAAGTTCACCATGATGACTCTCACTTTGTTCTTGATGGTTTCATCTTGCAATGTGATCTGCAACAAAGACAATGAGATCTTTACGACTGGCTAATTATTCGAATACTCTTAACACGATTGAGAAATTTGAGAATTATTCCCATGAGTGAACATGCGCTAATACCTACTTGCTTCCTATTAACATGTTTACGTCTATTAATATTTTTACATGCCTACACTAAAAGTGAGCTTCTTGTCGTGATTGACCGACCATTGAGAGCGAGACAGTTTGCGTTATTCTAAGGACATTTGTAATTAAAGAATCTTTACTATAATAAGCACACCTGCCCCCCTAGCACGTCCACCGAAACAGGATATGATAAAGCGGTTTATCGCGGTGAACTGTCAAAATACAATAGGGTTTCGTCGTATTTTGACAGTTCACCGCGATAAATTGCTTTATCATATTGTGTTTTGGTGGACGTGCTACGGGGGCAGATCAATGGCGGTAGCGAAGCAAATGACGATTTATTGCAGGAGTTCCCCGATATTCAAATCGCTTATTTAACAAAACGAAAATAGTCCGAAAAGGAAGTGTGCTATTTCTGGAAAAGAACTATTCAGATGCGACGGTTCAACAAACTAACTTATTTGAAGATTCGTTGGGCGGGAGCCAGATTTCCAAATATTGCATCAGATATTGCGAAACAAATATCAATTAAAAGTCCAAGACTCCTTTGCATTCATGGAAACATTTAGCCTTCAACAATCAATACTTCACAATCACATGATAGTGACAGATCTTCGGAAAGTGATGCTTAATTAACTACATTATTAAGGTTTTTATTTGTCCCCTTACTGAGTAGTAGTAAGGTCCACTGTAACAGCACAGCAGCAGCAGCGCCGGCGAAACTTTTCATATGTTTTGCTGTTGCCCTTGTCAAAGCCGGCAAATCATGCCGGGCCGGGCCGCATGCAGAGGCAGTAGAAACAGAACAATTTGTGGATATAATACAAAATAATTGGAAAAACAAAACGTTATAAATATGAGAGTGGGAAGCCTGAGATAGGTATCCAGAAGGAACCTGTGGTACAGTACAGGTCACCAGGCTCTCCCGCCACGGCGATGTCCACTACCTATTGATGGATGAAGTTCTAATTGCAACTTGCAACAAGACACGTCGGCAAGAGGCGAGGTGGCGGATTATCTTTTTATAGCAGTGATAAATATACATTGACCATTACATAAGGCGCTGGCCAGACAGAAAAGACGTAAGACGCGGACGCGTCGCGGACAGGGCGCCGCCCGTTTAGTTTACTTTCATACAAAATGTTCAGAAGCGTTCAAAACAACACAGACAGAAAAGACGGGGCGCAGACACGACGCTTAAGGCTCGACCAAACCAACACGTGCAGCGGTGGCGATGGCGTGCACGGTGGCGATCAGTTGTTGTGTACGAACTTGAAGCGACGTGTTCACATTAATGAGGACGCAGCAATGTGAACAGTCCGCTACAAGTTCGTACACCAACAACTGACCCCCTAGACAAATGCCACACGCTAACTTTTCCGCAGTCTTTCCTCAGAAAAAAATGTATGGAGATGACATTAGCTACGGAAAAAATATGCGTGAGGTTGTCGTAGGCTAATGTCATTTCCATACATTTTTTCTGCGAAACGACTGCGAAAAAGTTAGCGTGTGGCATTTGTCTCGGGCCTCTGATCACCACCGTGCACGCTACCGCTGCACGCGTTGGCTTGGTCCAGCCTTTAAGGCTGGACCAAACTTGTAGCGGACTGTTCACATTGCTGCGTCCTCATTAATGTGAACACGTCGCTTCAAGTTCGTACACAACAACTGATCGCCACCGTGCACGCCATCGCCACCGCTGCACGTGTTGGTTTGGTCGAGCCTTAAGCGTCGTGTCTGCGCCCCGTCTTTTCTGTCTGTGTTGTTTTGAACGCTTCTGAACATTTTGTATGAAAGTAAACTAAACGGGCGGCGCCCTGTCCGCGACGCGTCCTAGCCCTTCGTCATTTCTGTGTGGCCAGCGCCTTAGGCCTCGTTTACGGAGACGCGGGGCGTTGCGCAGCGCGGCCCGCACAGAATTCAAACATATGGCGTTGTATGAGTGCGTTTACGGAGAAGCGATTTTACACGCCTTTGCTTGAAATGGCGCGTTTTTTACGGCCGAGCCCGCGGATGGCAACGCCGCGTCTCACGCGGCGTTTATCGCGGCGGTGCACGCAGTGCACGTGCTTCGCTACACGCTTGAGGATGCGCCGCGGGTGCCGCGGCGGGCAACGCGGCGGTCGCCGCCACGCTTCCCGTCTCGCATCTCTATGAACAACATCGTATATTGCCATATGTGTGTTTACGCGTGTGATTATGAGTGCCGCTTCACGCGCCGCCCCACCGTAAAAAACGTCGGACGCGCCGCGAGACGCCACGCCACACGCGACGCGCGACGCCCCGCGTCTCCGTAAACGAGGCCTTAGGGATTTAGGGCGCTGTTTTAATATGTAAATTTTGGAGATGTCTATGAAACAAACGATGATCTCCTAGAAAGTCTTAAAATTTGATACCGACTTCAATATCTTCTATATTGTGATGTTGTCGGTACCTATTCTTTTATTATTTTTGACTTTTCAGTGTTTATTCTTTGTAAAATATTTCTTATAAATATATTTTTAATGAATGAAATCTTTTTAGTGTATTTATTTAAATTCAGGTCCAAGGTCAGGTCAGGTCGAGTCAAGTCTAAAAGTTAAGGATCCTTCCATCATCAGCTAGATTCATGAGTACCAGACGCAAATACGTGAATAGCTCATTGACGTAAGTATACGTAACCTAGACAAGCTGTTGCGAAGAAAAATTGTGTCACGATGCGGGGCAGCGCTGGGTGAGGCGTGGACAGCAAAAGAGACAGCAAAACTAAGGCCATAGGTGGTGGTCGAGCGTTGATCGCAGTTCGGAAACCATTTTCATTTGTTTTAATCAAGATATAAGTATAATAATTACTGAGTAATACACACCTTAAAATACAAAACCAATATTACTACTACACGTATTACAATTGTCACACTAAAGTTTTAAGACATATTTTACGCCAAATTTGCGACACAATCTTCACGGCAGCTCTGCCACCTATCACGATCACCCGCCTTCGACTCTGAATGAATAATTTCTCTGCACCGGACAGCGCGTCTAGGTTACCTATACTGGTGCCAGTGAGTGAATAATTTCTCTGCACCGGACAGCGCGTCTAGGTTACGTATACTGGTGCCAGTGAGTGAATAATTTCTCTGCACCGGATAATGCGTCTAGGTTACGTATACTGGTGCCAGTGAGTGAATAATTTCTCTGCACCGGACAGCGCGTCTAGGTTACGTATACTGGTGCCAGTGAGTGAATAATTTCTCTGCACCGGATAATGCGTCTAGGTTACGTATACTGGTGCCAGTTAGTGAATAATTCCCTGCACCGGACAGCGCGTCTAGGTTACGTATACTGGTGCCAGTGAGTGAATAATTCACTGCACCAGACAGCGCGTCTAGGTTACGTATACTGGTGCCAGTGAGTGAATAATTTCTCTGCACCGGATAATGCGTCTAGGTTACGTATACTGGTGCCAGTGAGTGAATAATTTCTCTGCACCGGACAGCGCGTCTAGGTTACGTATACTGGTGCCAGTGAGTGAATAATTTCTCTGCACCGGATAATGCGTCTAGGTTACGTATACTGGTGCCAGTTAGTGAATAATTCCCTGCACCGGACAGCGCGTCTAGGTTACGTATACTGGTGCCAGTGAGTGAATAATTCACTGCACCAGACAGCGCGTCTAGGTTACGTATACTGTTGCAAGTGAGTGAATAATTTATCTGCACCGGACAGTGCGTCTAGGTTACGTATACTAGTGCCAGTGAGTGAATAATTTCTCTGCACCGGACATTGCGTCTAGGTTACATATACTGGTGCCAGTGAGTAATTTCTCTGCACTGGACAGCACGTCTAGGTTACGTATACTGGTGCCAGTGAGTGAATAATTTCTCTGCACCGGACAGCGCGTCTAGGTTACGTATACTGGTGCCAGTGAGTGAATAATTTCTCTACACCGGACAGTGCGTCTAGATTACGTATACTGGTGCCAGTAAGTGAATAATTTCTCTGCAGCGGACAGCGCGTCTAGGTTACGTATACTGGTGCCAGTGAGTGAATAATTTCTCTGCACCGGACAGCGCGTCTAGGTTACGTATACTGGTGCCAGTGAGTGAATAATTCCTCTGCACCGGACAGTGCGTCTAGGTTACGTATACGTCAATGGAATTGCTTCGGAAAAAACATGAAACACGTTGGACGTACTTATCAAATTTAAGGGTTTCCCTCGATTTTCATGGGATCCCTCCCATCATCAGACTTTGGTGACCTTAGAACCACCCCAGGAGTATACTCTATCGAAGACGAAAATAATTTTGAAAATCGGTTCACAATTGGTACCGATTACACGGTAATCGCGTAACATACACACAAAACACGTTGGACATACCTATAAAATTTAAGGGTTTCCCTCGATTTTTATGGAAACACATCATCAGATCCTGACTTTGGTGATCTTGGGACCACCCCAGGAGTATACTCTATCGAATACAAAAATAATTTTGAAAATCGGTCCACAATTGGCGGCATAATCGCATAACACACAAAAAGAAGCATACGCATAGAATTGAGAACCTCCTTTTTTGAAGTCGGTTAAATTACCAAAAACAAAACCAATGGGTATCGCTACAATTTAACGAAAACTGAAATGTTCCAATTCTATTGATCATTCACAAATTCGTTGTGAAATTCTGTAGCCTTACTCCTGAACCAATTCCAATCGATCGACATTGAGATTGTTTTTCGATCGAGATTGATTTTGTGTACGGTTGAATTTCCACATAGTGCCACCCGTATTGCACAGAGTTTGAGTGCCATTCTCACAATCTCAGTGCCATTTATTTTTTTAACCGACTTCATTCACGATACGGATCCAATTTGACACTAGTGTTGCTATATAAGCGTACGAAAAATCACAATCCCAATGACGATCGATCGGAATTAAGATGTGCACTGTGAATGTACTACAGGAATGAATTGAGACCTGATTCAAACAAACAAAATATTTGTTATAATATTTATTAATGACTTCCTGCGCAATCTATGAGTGAGTATATATACGGTTTATCTTCATAAAATTATCCTTGGCCCGAATGAATAGGTACCATATAATTATGTACACTTTATGTCAATGTCAACAGTTAATAAGTTTTAATTATTTTAACACTTACGGGCGAATGCTAATTTACTTTTAATAAAGTACGTGTTGGAAAAATTATGAGTTTTTATACATACGTTAGTATTATATTAAGTACTGCGCGATCACAGACTCTAGGTGGCTATTGGTTCACAATCGGGGAATGGCCAACGCCGATCCCGATTGTGTCTCCACGGAGGTAGAAGTATCTAGAGGGTTTTTAGCCGGTATTGGAACTTCTACCCGAGTCCTGCATATCATTGGGGTGGCCTAGTCAGCTCAATTCCCTTGTCGAATACCGTAAAGACTGTATTTTCCCTCTTGTAAAAAAAAAAGGTGGCTATTGGTTCACGCCTTCTGCTGCGGGCGTCCCACAATACCTACCGCTAACCTGCGGTACGGTACAGCCTGTATTGTCTGGAATGCATATCCCTTGTACGGTATGTATGATACAGTAAACAAGGCGGCTGGGGACGGCACCACGCATCGTCTTAAATTGGTGAGCTGGCCCGAGATGAGGTGATACCGCGTATTTGATTGCTGAGCATGGCAGAAGAATACTGAATAGATTAGGGGCGACAATAGACATGCCGTTTTGAACTGCCCGCCTAGACAAACGCCAGACGCTAACTTTTCCGCAGTCGTTCCGCAGAAAAATGTATGCAAATGACATTAGCCTGTGGCAAGCTCACGCTATGTTTCCGCAGCTAATGACTGTCCCTACATTTTTTCTGAGGCACGACTGCGGAAAAGTTAGCGTGTGGCATTTGTCTCGGGCGGCTTTTGCGTTAAGAATAGAAACGAAAACGGGCGCATCACCACAAACATACCGTTTGTTTTTCTCTTAAGTTTGATTCAGTGCATATAGTTACGTCAGTTACGCACACTGGTAGCTTCCTTACCGGTCATTCTTATCGGATCTAAAAGGAACGTAACGGGTGTGTGTATTGCGATATATGACTTTTGCATTGAATTTGCACGTTCCGTTTTTTGTTCTATTCTTAACGGAACATATCAAAACGGCATGTCTATTGTCGCTCTAATTTGAAATGGTGATGATCCATAATGGACCATTTCCATGTTGGTATGCGTGCTGCAACCATTAGATTGCATGTGACGTAAGAGAACGAAAAAGACAGGATAGTGAAGATATAAGAGAGCTTTAGCCGGGAATCCAACAACAAACAACTAATGTTTGTTTACCTAAATAAATGAAAAAAAAAACAAAGAAACCGTGGGCTCATTATGTAATATAGCCATTATATCCAATATATTTTGACAGTTCATATCGACAGTTCATATCAGTTCATTTCATCATATCCTGTTTCGGTGTTCATGCTACGGGGGCAGAGCGAGTTAAATAACAACCTAATACCGAACAATTACACTCCAAGGTACTGAACGCTCTCCTGAGCGCGTCCCGGTTGCTATGTTCCAAGAGGGAGGGGGAAACCCGGTATATTCAAATTTATATTAAGGAAAAATAATACAACATTTGACAACAACAATATTTTACCATTTTTTCAATAAAATAATTATTTTAATAATTTATGGTGGAGGTCATGTTGAAATGCTCGAGTCTTAATGGATTAGATGGTAACTGATGGCAAAGGTTTTTTGAAAAAGACAGGTGATATAGAAAAGAAACCTCTTTTAGAAATTAATAGAATCGGGGGCATACATGCCCTCGATTCTATTAATGTGAATTGCATAAAATGGACCCCAAACAGGACTACAATATTCAAGCAGGCTCCTGACGTAACAATGAAAAGTAATTTTAGAATTTCAGGTGCATAAAAACTTTGGTCTGACATATGACAAATCCGGTTAATTTAGAAACCTTCATAAGTAAACCATTAATATGATCTCTAAAGTTCAATTTTGAGTCCATAACAATACCAAGGTCGCGAATATTTTCAACTTCTTGCAGAACAGACCCGCTAATTGTGTAAATATTTTTTTCGGATTTTCTTTTGTGAGAATTTTGTGAAAAAATTATTTTACAAAAAAATAATATAAGAATAGGTACAAACTTCTATATTGAAAAAAAGTCTTGGTGCAAATTTCACAATATAATTTTAAATCGTCAGCAAACATTCTATATTCCAAATTTATGTTGGAGCATAAATCACAAATAAAATTACAAATAAAAGAAAAAAGAGAGCACCAAGCTGCGAGCCCTATGGGACAACTGAAGGGACTGCTTTTGGTTAAGACTCAAAACCACACACTATAACCAGTTGGGAACGATTTCTGAGATATGATTCACAGCATCTCAGTAATGATCCACATATACCGGCATTAGAAAGCCTTTGTAAAAGTATGTTGTGATCAACTACGTGAAAAGCTCTGGAAAAATCAGTGTATACAACATGGACCTCCTTATTATTCTCTAGAGCTGCCGTTATATCATTCACATACCGCACAAGGTTTGAGACCGACGAACGACCAGGTAAAAACCATGTTGTTGGGTGTTAAATATTGGTTTCAAATGAAAATACAGATATTTTTGTACCAAAGATTCAAATATCCAAACTAAATAAAAATCATGAACAATTGGTTAACATAACCACAGTATAGATAGATATCATGTGTTTTAACTCACAGTTTTAAAATGGCAATTTGCTCATTGGTCCTAACCATACTAAAATAAAGATATGGTATTGAAGTGCAAAATAATCATAGCATTCAACCCAGGGAGTATTCACCTATATGATAATTAGAATCGTAACAAATATTAGGTTACTATTCGGTTTTCAGTTCATTTGTATTATTTGAATGGATAGAAAAACAAGCCTAATGTTTAGCTGCAAATGTAATAACAATAAGAGAATATTATTAAACAACAGTGAACACACATCAATTTAAAAAAATACTTTCTTAGTGTCACAACTAAGGTAAAAAGACTACATACATACTTATACAATGCAAATCATTTAATATTTTTAAAAAAACCTTATATTAATATATTGTCTCTAACTTATATAAAATTGGCTACATTACATAGTAGTAGGTTACTATAGAAAAAATTATATGTCCTGCCTGACTGAAAGGTTCATCATCACCAATGTCTATTTAAGCTAGACATAAGAAATATGGCCAGCAACTCCCTTTTATAACTCTAACAAACACTAAAAAGGAGTTTTAGGAATTTCAATTATTAAGGGAGTAAAATAGGGGGTTGAAAGATTAGTTTTTGTTTAAATATCCAAACAAAAAACTTAATATGTTTTAACATGATTTTTTTTAAAGCTACTGATTAAAAGTTTTATGTTTTATTATCGGCAAATATAAATTTCCACAAGAAAAACGAAAATAATGCAATGCAGGCGAAGCTGCGGGCATAAAGCTATATTTAATAAGCTAGCATGGTAATGCATGTTAAGATTGAATTAGATTGAATTGAATAAATTAGACTAAAATGTTCATAGCTAATCTAATCTAACTAATCAACCAGTAGGTATGTTATGTTCATAGATCTACTAAATTTTTCAGCAAAACTGCTAGGGACAGGTCAAGGTCAATGCTGTAAGAACACAGTATATTATTGGAAAATCTATATTATTTCATAAGAATAAGTTTAGTAAAAAATAAAACTACACAATGAAGTCATACTAAGATTTCACTAACCTTTACGCTTTCATGCGGAAATTTGAAGTCATTGTCTTGAAAATCTGCTTCCTGCAACCACTGTACGTAATCGGCGCCGGTTTTCTGTTTGTCAATATTTTTCACAAGCTCTCCAAGCGGTGTAAACATTTTCCCATTTGTTTCTTTATCGTTTGGAACGAAAAGTGATGTTATTTTATAAAGTTCAGCTTCAGTTATGTGAGGGATGCAAACTAGTTGATTGCTACCGATTTCAATTTCAATTTCATCCCTGATAAAAGGCCAAGCATCTTCTAGCAGTAGTGACTTCAGCTCCTCTAGGCTCACATCTTTGCGGATCTCATGGGAGTATAGAGACTTTACGACCACTTTTAGCTTCTTCGGCATTTTACAATATTTAAATAAACGATTTGATTAATGTACGAATGCGCGAGTACTCCCGCCGGCTGTCAATTTTCGACTAACTTTTCAACACTAACACTTTTCAACTTTTATTTCATTCGGCACAAAAAGAGACAGTGAGCATAATTGCCCTAGCGAGTAAGATAGAGATAGACCTATAAAATGTTGCCAAGCGTACGAAACACATTGGTAGGAATTATACTATATGTGTGTGCTTATTACTATAATAATTGTTATATTATGAGTATTACACTCTTACTAATATTATAAACAGTGTATTATCAGCTATGAACGCGAAAGTTTGTGAGTATGGATGGATGTATGGATGTTTGTTACTCTTTCACGTAAAAACTACTGAATAGACTTCGATGCAATTTTGTAGGTAGACGGATTACGACAGGGATTAACATATTATAGGCTACTTAATATCCCGGAAAGGTAGTAGTTCCTGCGGGAAAGTAGATTTATAATTTTTTCTTTGAACTTTTAAGGCGAAACATAGTTCGTGGGTACAGCTAGGAATATTATAAATGTGAAAATGTGTGAGTGTGGATGAATGTATCATCATGTATAGATGTTTGTTACTCTTTCAAGCAAAAGCAAATCTTTATTACTCGACTGCCAAGTAATATGTGGGTTTGTAATATTATTTATTAAGAACGGTTAGGTACTTTAGTTAAAAACTGTTTTTTTTTACAATTATAGACTGGCCAGAGAACGGATTTCTACAATTTAAGGTTTTATTGGAAGTTTTTTAACTGACTGTACAAAACATTTTTTTTCTTGGTGTCCGAATCGTCAGTAAAAAAATATTTAAATTAAAATGTGTCAATTCGGACACTGTGTCCGAATATATTGTGTCCGAATTGTCAGCAACTCCACACCTCCACCACAGAATAGATAATAGTACTACGTCTCCACACCGACCGCGACGAAATCAACTTTATTGATCCCTTGCTTGTGCATTACCGCGACGGAATTTTCAACTGTATTGATCCCTTTTGTACATTGTTAAGCCAAAGTAGTCTTTATTCACTGTCAATAACTACGTCCAATTTAGAAATCTTCAGATTTCTTGAAAATTAGTTAAGAATGAAGAAACTTATTAATTTTATATTTGTGACTTTGCATTTTCTTTAAAAATGCTAAATAATTTAAAAAAATGATGAAAAAAAAATCCAATAACTACAATATAAATATTTCGTCTCGGGCGGGACTCGAATGCGCGTCTCCAACATACCGTGTTGACGCCTTAACCACTGAGCCACCGAGCACTTACCGACCACGACGAAATTTTTAACTGTATTGATCCCTAAACAATTGAGTAACTGGTTATCTTACCGTAATTGTTTGAACACAACAATGTTTATTAACATTGTCATTATGGCGAGAAACTTAGGTAAGTCGGTGGTAGCTAGCCGGGCGGGCTCAGAAGCCCTACCACCAACTAAACCAAGCAGATTTTTTCCCCCATTGGGAATCGAACCCTGGACTTTTAGATTAATATCGGGTAGTGGACCACAGTGGTCGTGGCCTTCTAGTGCGCGAGATCCCTAAAGCATGGAACGGCACACCACACTAGTGGTACTGCACTGACTGTCATAAAGTCACGTATTTTCGTAATGCCTTCCCATTATACATTGCCGATTTATGCGTTCTAAAGCAACAACTCGTATGTGACTGACTTCGAACGTTCCTTCCTCACGATACTATAGCCATAACAATGCATGTTCTTCTTCTTCTTCTTTTAATAATGGCAATGTGTTATCTTTTGACAACAATTCTGCCAGCTCTGTGTCTTTGGCTGGGCACACTGCATGTTAGACTGCGCTATCGCACCTCGGTCACGTGACAGCGGTCAATCTCAACAGAATCTTTTTGCAAGCGCTGGTGCACCCTTGGACGAAAGAATATCCTTCATCCAACCGTATCCAGTCCAGTTTATTGTTTCACACACACATAGTTTAGCTTCGGTGCGTCAGTGGCGTTGTGGACTCGGCACTTGCCTTCCAATCGGGAGGTCCAGGATTCGAGACCGCTATGTACCAATAGGTTTTTCGTTTTTGAATTTCATATGTACATTTGTCTGACGCTCTAACGGTGAAGGAAAACATCGTGAGGCAGCCTGCATACATCTGCGAAGAAATTCAAAGGTGTATGTGAAGTCGCCCAATCCGCACTGGGCCAGCGTGATTGACTAAGGCCTAAACACCCTAACTTAGGGTAAACTCGTGCCCCTCGGTGGGGACGTACCTATGAGCTGCTATGATGATAGCTTAGCTAGTCTGAAGGGACCGTAAACAAACACAATTTCTTGACTTAGGTACCTAACCAGAAATCAAACCTGCACATACCCCATTACCCAAAGGCGGCGTTTACTTTTAATCTAATATACCATGCATGCGACTGTTCATTAGTTGTCTTAAACCTAATTTTATATAAATCGTCTTATTGGCTTTCGGCAAAGCTGAATGTTAACGCTGAATATCATTTCTAGACCTACTTCAAACAGCATTGTGACGTAATCAGATAAACGTCATTCAAGGTGGCACGTTCTGAACACGCGCCAACTGAACCGTGCCTAAAAGCTGAGCGTGCACTCGTGCATTTATTAGGCACACGAATAAGCGTGATGCCAACCAGCCATCGTCCACGCTCATTCGTGTAATTATCATGTGATACTTTTGAGACACAGGACCATTTTATCTTCATGACTCATGGGCTTTATTAGCAAAAGTCATACATAATGCCCATGTTTTATACCTGCATGTTTATTACCTGAGCGATAAGATTTACTGTAGAACCCTTCACAGTTTAAACCTTAAATTATATTGCTGTCTGAGTAATCATGAGCTTGAAAGGACAATATAAAGTTTAATGATAAATAAATAATCATCATAACAAAGAATGGTGTGATAATTTTTATTAAAGCATTATAATAATACATTTTATGTGCAATATTTGTGATTTTGTAAATTTATAGAGAGTACCACTAACAAGAGTTATTACAAAATTCTCAGTGTAAAATAAGCAGTAAGAAAAGGTGTCCATTTCTATCAAAAAAAAAGTTACATTTTGCAATACATAGGTATTTTATAAATACATAGGGTTTTAATTTAATAAACTACGTATTAAGAAAGTTAAATTACTTAATAGGTATTTTATTAAATTAATACTATGAAATTTCTATTCATATAGCCAAAAGCTATGTTTTCTTCATTCATTAAATACTGTAGTAAGACAAGAAAAATTTGTTTACGTTTTGGTTCATTGAAATGGACATACATATAGGATGCTTGCATAAATATTACAATAATTTTACATTATAATATTATTATTTTTTTCTTTGTTGCTACTCTTTATTATGATGTAATATTACAATTTTATCAACAATATATTCATTAATAAAAGACATACACAGCATCTATACTACTTACTTATCAATCACATTTTAAAAATGTTTGATTGCACAAAACATTATTTCTTATGTGTAAGTAGTTAATAAAAATATATTGAATAAATTATCATCAGCTCATGTCACAGATCTCTAACTCAATACTAATATTATTATGACATAAGTACTTATAAAAATAAACCATTTCAAGATTTATACTTAAAACAAAAGCATACATCACTCTGGAGTGCGTTAGGCGCAATTTATACAGAAGCATAAGGCGAAGGTACGGCACAGAAGCGGCGCAGGAGTGGAGAGGATAACACACAGATATGCCGCGTCGCTTGAGTATAATTCAACAACGTACCGCTTTCATACATTTTATATGAAAGTTTTAAAGCGGCACCATGCTTGGACCGTTCTTTCGCCTTTGTTGCTTCTGTATAATTTGCGGCGCCTTCGCGGTAAATACAACTTTTCGCTCTAACCCTGTTCAAAACCTCAAAGCGTGACGTATCGGTAAAATAAACGGCTCGTTCAAACTTTCAGAGCAAGTTACAACCAAACAACCATTTAATTTGATGGTTGAAATTGTTCAAAATTGCTTGAGGTTTATTAACTGTCAAACTTTTGGACGATTGGATAATTTTGTGGCCATAATCTATTACGTCAGGTCAGCTCCTAGAAAGACGGAGAATTGAAGAATCAAGTAAAAGAGTGAGATAAAAGATATTATTGCTGCAATTACACTCCAAGGTACTGAATGCTGAGCTGTTAAGATATAACTTTCTTACAAGAGATAGCATTGACCCTAAAGGTCATCAAAGATGTAAGAGTATGACAATAGTTATATTCTTTGAGATTTGTGTTTGTAAAAGTGTCACTTTAATTGTCGCTATACTATGGGAATGTATGAAGATACAATTTTAAAAAACGTATTGAAACTAAGAGTTACCACTTGTGGAATGCTACTTCTTATTAACTCGAGCCTTTAGCAAGTGTTTACACAAAACTTTGAAGAGCTTGGTGGCGCATTGGCGCATGCGCTCAGCGAACGATTGCTAAGATCAAGCAACGTTCGCTGTGGTCAGTCCTATATATCAATATCTCAAGCTTCACCGTGCTTCGGAAGGCACGTTAAATAGTGGGTCCTGCGATTTATCTCGCCCCGGTCATGTCGGCGAACCGTCCCATCGAACTAGGCGAGTAAAGGAACAGAGAGTGCACTTGCGTTTGCGCAGTCACATGTGCACTGTAATATCTCCTGCGAAGATGGCTAGCCTCAGTTGAGATTGGCCGCCGTGACCGAATAGCACATATGAGTTCATTAGTTATGTCACTGACAGGCAGTTGCAGTAATGTGCATTATTTGTAAAGCTCATAAAGTTGTCATGTCCTCTTGTATTTGTCAATATGTGAAAGAACATGACAATATCAGCTTTGCTAAAGCATAAATGTTCCTTTAGTCACATCATTTTGCAGTTAGCTTAAAACTATTGTATTACACTACTGTATATTACTTTAATCGTTTTATGTATGAGTCGAATTGTATAATTTTGATCAGTTTTAACTAATGATAAACACCTTTAGGTGATGTGCAACTCACGCTAGATATAAGAGTAGAGAGTAGTCGGACTTAAATAATACCTAATACATAACATCAAAAAGAAAACAAAGTATAATAAAAGCATGGACCAAGTTTGTGGTGTACATAATTATAATAAAAAAAAACTAATGTTAAACAGTCAACAACATGTCAAACTTAATGGATTCACCATGAAACCGCTTTTATTATATTACTCTATTATTATTCCGCGCAAATTAGGGCGTGACCATGATCGCTTAAAACAATATTGTGTAAGTGAGAATGAGAAGGTGCTATCTACTACAACAGCACTGTCTCCTCTTCAATATTGTTTTAACCTTGCATTAAGCGATCACGGTAAGGTCCCTGTTACAGTGTGTATAGTCATGGACTTTAAATGTTCAGCCGTTTAAAGATTTTCTAATTTGCTGAGGAGATGATAGATATTATTCTTTCAATTTATCATCTAACAATAGATCAAGTGACTAATAAATACTCTGCAACACAACAAACTTTCAAAATATTGGTAGTTTGGGTAGATGTATATGGGTACATTTACTGGGATTTTATGACCAATTACAAATGATTGTCAACCTGCAAAACATTTAAATTCTTCAACTGTATTTTAAATAAATAAATAGCATACACATAGAATCATAATTTATAAAAGCCTCTTTAAAGCATAATCCTAATTGAATGAAATAGATGCAACACATTAACTACTAACAAAGCAGTAAATTATATTTATAGCATCAACAAACACAGATAAGTATGTTTTAACAATGTTTATTTTTTGTGAATGTTTGGTGTAGTAGACTGAAATACTGAAGAAGCAGACATTAGGTTTTCTATATATTGTCCCAAGACTTGATTTTCGGAACGCAATTTAAGATTTTCTTCTTTCACTGAATCTACCCTCTGAGATAAGTCTGTAAAAAAGACAACACAAGACATGTAAATGCAATCATACTAATATTGTAAATGTCATCATCATCACAGCTCATATACGTCCCCACCGAGGGGCTCGAGCCTACCCTATGTTAGGGTGATTAGGCCTTAGTCAACCACGCTGGCCAGGTGCGGATTGGTCGACTTCACATACACCTTTGAATTTCTTCGCAGATGTATGCAGGTTGCCTCACGATGTTTTCCTTCACCGTAGGAGCGTCAGACAAATTGTAAATGTGCTATGTTATATTACATTACAAATGAGTGAGTTCACTCAATCATACAAAAACAGCAGAAAAAGTTTATACAGGATTAATTGTAAAACACCTGCAACCTTGCAGGATTAGATAGCTATCATCATTTACTATAACTTTTGTTTTATGAGTTTTAAGATTTCTCAATAAATTGAACAAAAATCAATTTTCAAGTTTTTATTGCATTGTGGTGACATTGATGTCTGTTTCATTTATAAACGACAATGGAAGACGACGCTACGCGCGCGCGCTGTGCGCAAAGAGTTACCATCATTTTAGATGTATATTAAATTAATATTTATTTTTGTATGAAAGTAAAATCTAACGAATTATCAAAAGTCGTAGATCTGGATCGCACTCGGATCGCATATCTACAAGGGCAGTCACGTACAAAAACGGAGCACACGGTCGGTGTTTTAGTGGAAGCGAGCAGCCCTATCGCAGGTCAAAGCACAAGCGATGCTGAGTAGGTATAAAATTTCAAAGAGGGGTCGAGTCGACAACTGTATATACACGGTGTTTCATAATAACCAATAAATAATGAATGCGTTATCTAAAACTAATTATTAAATTGTATTTATCCGTAATGTCATTCAACCCAAAATTTTCATTGTCATTACGTGTAAACACATTTTAATAATTAGTTTTAGATAACGCATTCATTATTTATTGGTTATTATGAAACACCGAGTATATACTATTACCGTGAGCACTGATAATAATGTATAATTATATACAGGGTGTCCCAGAAGCCGAAGTCAAGCCGAAAGCAGGCGGTAGACTAACTCATATTTATGTTATCAGAAAAAATAAAAAAAATCTAAGTCACCTATTTAAACAAAATCTAACATTTAAAAAATTCGATAAAATTTACACCCTGTGACGGTTTTTTCACTCTTGTTGCTACAAATCTTGACTTTTCTAAACATTTTCTTTTGTTTTGTAATCCTGAATAATGTTTCTGTATACTCTAATCTAAAATTTAAAGCCAGCTGCTCCAAATTAGAAGAATATGCCATTTTTATCTAAATTAAATATTCAAAATTAATTTTTCGCATAGCTTTAACAAGCTGTACTGAAAAAAAAAAATGTACTATGCGAGTTTGGCAAGTAACTGCAAAAGTTGGCGCATTCAATAAGGATTCCAAAATGGTATGATACTTGGTAGATAATTTCTACGATTGCAGACAATATTTTTTTTTCCAAAAACAGGCAGTTTTAAACAAATTTTTCTTACGTACTTAAAATTTATTCTAATGTACCCATGGTTTGCTTTAAGGCTGTAAATTTAACATTCTAGTTTGAGTGAGACCGGGAGAGTTATTTTACGACGTGTGAGAGAGACAGATAGTGACGTTAACGTGACAGAGACGGAGAGATTCGAAGTATGAGCGAGACAGATAGTGACGCTAACTAGTCTCACATCCACTTCGTAAAATGACTATTTTACGAAGTGGAAGTGAGACAGATGGTGACGCCAATTATTCGCTAACGCACAAACAATACACATCAGTACGTTTCGCTCCTTCGCTTACTGCGCATCTTTTTGTATTCGTTCGTGTTGATTTCGTGCTTACCACTTTCTGCTTCGTTTATTGGACTTGATTGCTTGCGATTTGGATTCGGACTGTTTAGTTTCTCTACCGACGACCTTTGCTTTGCTTCGGACTCGGACTACTTATCGTTGATTGTGTAATTGTGTAGTGCCACCATGTCTGCGTACACGACACAAGAATACGCCAACATGCATTTAATTTATGGGGAATGTAGATGCAATGCCAACGCTGCAGCTAGACTTTATCGTGAGAGGTACCCAAATGCAGCTCGTTTTCCGGATCATCGAGTCTTTACAAATGCGCACCGATTACTCTTCTCAGAGGGCCAACTGCCGAACCAAGTACATAGTGAATGAAGATTTCGTCCCCCTTACGAGGACGTTGTACTAGACATTGTCGAAGAAGATCGGAGTATTTCTGCACGTGGAATAGAGAGAAGCACAGGAGTACCCAAAAGTACAGCCCATCGGATTTTGCAAAGAAATCAGCTACACCCGTACCACGTACAGTGAGTACAAACTCTACTACCCCGGAACCATCGACCCCGTGTTGCTTTTTGTCAAACAATGCTACAAAAACACAGAGATGATCCGCGATTCTTCGAAAAAATTTTGTGGTCAGATGTGTCGACATTTAAAAAAGATGGTTACATGAACCTACACAACTTACAAGATTGGCATATCGAAAATCCTCATTTGATGAGGCAAGATAGATTACAATATCGATTTAAAGTGAATATGTGGACCGGAATTTTAAATGGACATATAATAGGTCCTTTTGAGCTGCCAGACGCCTTGACTGGTGAAGTTTATTTACATTTTTTACAAAATGATTTACCAAATCTACTGGAAGATGTGCCACTTAACATTCTAAGAGATAATAATATGTGGTTTCAACAAGATGGTTGCCCAGCTCACTATGCCAGCTCAGTAAGAGAATATCTCGATGAGGAATACCCAGGCAGATGGATAGGACGATCTGGTACTATCTCGTGGCCAGCCCGTTCCCCAGATTTAAATCCATTAGATTTCTTTTACTGGGGAGCGGTGAAAGAAAAAGTTTACGCAAAGCCAATCGAAACTGTGACTGACCTATGGCAAAGAATAATAGAAGCAAATGATTTTCTATTCTATTCTTTGGGTGGTGGCGCTGTCCTTAAGGATTCCGCCAACTTCGAGTATTCCGCTTAGATTTTTGTTGTTACAATATTAAACTCTGCCGTTTCATCAGGCGTCGTGAATTCACAATGTGTAACTTATCTCAGTTATTTTATGTAATATAATATTAAACTGAATGCGAGATGGTTGAATTATCTGCAAAAACACAAAGCAAAAACACAAACACAACACATTTGCATAACATATAAATGTAACATTTAATGAGTAATATTTATGAAGGCAATTACAATTTAATTTTATTTGAGGTTATATAGTTGCTTAGAATTTCTATAAATGGGGAATTAACAAATGATAAGAGGAGTTTAAAATTAGTAGGTCTAGGAATGAATGGGGGGAGAAGATCGTAAAGGGAAATCGGGTACTTGGGGCAGTTGAAGAAAATATGCTCAGTAGTACCTTCGTCCAGACCACATTCACATAATGAAGAATCCTTAATCATAATTTTGGCCAAGAACACCGGTGTACACACATTACCTAACCTCAGTCTGCAAATTGTCGATGTGCATGATTTGGAAGCTTTTTTAAACTTAGAAAACCATGGTTTAAGTGGAATTACTTGCTGGATATGTGAGTAATGTTTTCCCACAACACCACTTGAACTTTTCCAATGGTCATCCCAACTAGAAAGCAAGTCACGATTTGAGATAGTGATCAGGTCATGAGAGAAGGATTCAAAATGGCTTACGGAACCATTACTTATAGCTTCTTTTGCATGGAGGTCGACAGTTTCATTCCCTGTAATGCCACAATGACTGGGGATCCAAGCTATAGAGATCAAAGTACCTTTTTTATGGCACCTGAAAAGAGCACTTCTTATTTGTAAAATATATGGAAACTTTGTTTTGGACCTAAATGGGTTTGAAAGAATTGCCTGAAGACAGCTTTTGGAGTCTGAAAAAATAATCGCCTTTTTAATATTGTGGGATTCAATAAACAAGAGAGCTTCCAAAATGGCGAGTGCTTCTCCAGTGAAAACAGATGTAAATGGTGGACTTTGGAAATTTAAAATTAAATCAAACTTTGGAAACCAAACAGCTGAACCTACACAGGATTGGTCACTTATTTTAGATGCGTCTGTGAATACAGTCAAATAATCGGGAAAGTGATTCTTGATATATTGCTGAAGTAGACCCTCTGCATCGGGGGAGTCCTTAGAGATATTTAAATCGAGAATAATATCAGGATGGAATATTAAGGATTGGAAATCATTAGAATACAAAGGGAATACAGTGCACTGATGAACTGGGTCAGGGAGACGAAGAAATTTGATAAAACTATTAAATAAGGGAGGGGACGATCTATGAGACCAGTATTTGTCAAATGAAATGAGATCTGAGAGTTCATGTAATTTTGAAATAAGTGGATGTGATGAGTTCTGGATTATTTTAAAGAAGAATCTATCTGAAAGGAATTGCCTTCGAAGGGGTAAAGGAGGGTCAGAGCATTCTAATTGGAGGGCATTAATAGGTGAAGATCTCATGGCACCTATAATAATTCGTAAACATTTAGCCTGAATCTTATCAAGCAAGTTTAAAGATGATTTTAGACAAGGTTCCAAGAGAAAAGAGCCATAATCTAGGTGGCTACGAATTAGGGCATTGTATAGCAATTTTTGGGTGGATGGATGAGCACCCCACCAAACACCAGATAATGATCGGAGGATATTAATATTTTTTTCACATTTTTTAACAATATGGGAGATTTGGTGAGATCCAGTCATTTTAAAATCAAGAAAAAATCCAAGAAATTTGATTTTATCAGATTGAGGGATAGTCATGCCTTCATATTTGACAGTAATGTGAGGGACGATTCTGGAGCGAGTAAAGTGAACAACCTGACTCTTAGCCACGGATAAAGATAGACCATGTTTAGTGAGCCATTCTTGAAGATAGTATAATGCAGAATTAAGGCGTGTTGTAGAAGTTTCCAAGCTGGGAGAGGAAATATATAATGCTAGATCGTCTGCATATTGGAGTATGTTGCAAAATGAGTTGACGGATTGTTCTAAGTCGTAAGTATATAGGCTATAGAGGATTGGGCTTAGGACAGACCCTTGGGGGAGACCTTTCCAAACAGTTCTAGGTGGTAAGATTTTATTATGAATTTTGATCTGGATTGAGCGAGCTGTTAATAAGTTGGTGATTAGATTCACAAGCCTCACAGGAATGCTCAGCTGGAGCAATTTTTGCCTGAGCAGTGGAAGCAAGACATTGTCATAGGCTGATGACACATCTAAAAACACACCAACAACAGATTTGTTCTTGGAGAGGCCCAACCAAATATCTGTAATAAAAAGACTTAGGCTATCCATTGTGCCCATGCCTTTACGAAAGCCAAATTGACTCTTTGCTAAGATTTCTTTGTTCTCAACGATCCACTCTAAGCGATTCTTTATAAGGTGTTCTAGAATCTTACACATAGTGCAAGAAAGAGCAATAGGTCGGTAGCCATTTGGGTCAGAGCACAATTTTCCTGGTTTAAGGATAGGGATTATTAATTGAGTTTTCCAATCTTCAGGAGGGATACCGGATAAGAATATGGTATTTATTATACTTAGGAGCAAGCTTTTAGCAGTGTGACTGCTATTAACTATAAAAGAATATGGTATCCCATCCATGCCAGGGGAGCTGTCTTTAAGGCCATTCAAAGCAGTCGAAAATTCTTCCCATGAAAATGGATGGTCAAATTCAGAAAATGCAGATGAAGGTGATGAAAAATTTGTGACTTCTTCGAAAGTGGGTGCTGTAGAGGGGGCAAGTTTGTTACAGAAAGGTTCTAACCAATCAGAAGTATCATTAGAGGTGATATTATAGTCATTACAAATGGAGCCACGGAATCTTTTTGTATTTCTACAAACTAATGTTGGGTGTGTTCTAGGAGACAGATTTTCACAAAATGCATGCCAGCCTGCCTTTTTTTTATCTGAAAGGACTCTGACAGCTTGTGCAGATGTTGCTTGTAGTTTAATGAAATTGCTCTCTGTCATCTCTTTGGAATAGGTAAGTTCCGCTTCTTTTCTATTTTTACAAACAGTAGAGCAGTCAGAGTCCCACCAGGGAAGACATGGCTTTCTATTTTTGTGAATATTCTTAATAGGAATTGATTTATCAGCGGCCGATATAAGAGCATTTCTATATTGTGTGTAAGCGATATTCAAATTATCTTTATTGACCAAGGGAAAATTACGGATTTCATGATCTAAAGTAGATTTAAATAAATCCCAGTCAGCTTTCGGAACGTTGTGTTTTAATAGTGGGATGGGATAATTTTGAATATTGTTTGAATTGGGATCTTTGGATAATTCCATTGATATAACTATGGGGAAATGATCACTCCCATAAGAGATTGGTACTATAGACCAGGAAAGAGAGGATGAAATCGATGGGGAACTTAGCGTTAAATCCACTGCGCTTTTGATATTTTGATGGGGGTATACCCTACGAGTAGGAGAGCCATCATTTAATAGACAAAGGTCGATTTTATCACAAAGGTCGAGAAAAGATGATGAAAGGTGATCACAATAATAGGAGCCCCAAGAACTGTGGTGGATGTTAAAGTCACCCATAATGACAATTGGTGAAGGAAGAGATGACAATAATAAAGACAACTCCTGGATAGATGAGATACTAGGATGAGGAATATAAATGGATAGAAAAGTGATATTTAAAACTCTCAGAGCTACTGCGTTAATTGATTCTGTATGAGAAGGAAGTGGAATGTGATTAAAAGAAACTGTTCCTGAAACAAGAAGTGCAGAGCCTGCGTGGCCATCACTCCTGTCATCCCGGAGGCATGAGTAGCCTGGAACCCTAAAGTGAGATCCCGGCTTTAATCTCATCTCCTGAATGGCACAAATGATAAGAGAATATTTGTTGATAAGAAATATAAGTTCATTTTTTTTGTTTTTTATTGATCTACAGTTCCATTGGAGAATTGTGGGAGCCATTGATACCTGCTATATTGAGGAGCTGAGTAAGTTGTTTTTTGAGAGTGTTCGGTAATTCAATGTCATTATGACGTCCAAGAATATTAATAGCTATAGAAAGAATTAAAGACACAAAGTTGTCATTTGGAGAGATGGGATTATGAGAAAAGGCACATCCATTAGGCATTTCAGATAAAGGACTTTCTACAATGTTTCTATGAGATTGAACATCATATCCCTGGGATGAAGCGGGTGTAAAAGCTCTATTTGGTCTAACCACTGTCTCTCTGTATGACGTAGAGGGGGTAAAATTTATAGGGGAAAGTAAGTTTGAGGGGGGTAATTGGGATTGCGAAGGAGGGTTAACTAAATTATTAGTGTTTTGAGCGACATCAGCAAATGATTTCCTAACTTGAGGAAACCTTGCTGAAGCCTCAGGGTAAGAGAGGTTTTCCTGGGACATGACAAGTTTTATTTTCTTCTGTCTGTGTTGTTCAGGACAGGATGAATCGGTAGATCTGTGTTCACCAGAGCAAAAGATACAGGTAGGAGTATTTGTCGAGCAAGAGTTACCCTCATGTGGTTGGGCACAGATGAAACATCTTGCTTGGGATCGACATTGTGCTTGGATATGACCGAATCTACAGCATTTGTTGCACTGTATTGTTGGGAGAATATAAGTTTCAACAGGCAGGGATGTATAGAAACAAAAAATATTTTGGGGTAATTTTTGGCCAGAAAATGTAAGGACAACTGTTTGGGTGGGAATCCATAATGGGGAGCCATCAGTGTATGTTTTCCTGTTAAGTCTACGGGCTTTAATGATATTTCCATATCCTGAAGGAATTTCTATAGACTGTACAAACTCTTCCATAGTCCACTCAACTGGTACTTGTCGGACTACTCCCATTCTAGTAACAGAGTAGCTAGGGATGGAAGCTTCAAATTTAGCTGGGGCAAGAGCAGGGTGGTCAAGGAAAGCATTTGCATCAGTAAAAGATTTGAATTCCACTGAAATTCTGTTTCTGCCAATACGCCTAACACCATCCTGAGCAACGTTTTTAATATTGTTTCTAAAAAGAAAGTGGCCAAATTTGATTGGACGTAATGCAGTACCTGAGGAAGGGTCCGTGATTAATTTATTTACATGAATAATAAAGGGACCTGGGTCTTTATCAGTGAACTTAGTTTTATTATTCAAGAAAACAGGATTAGTGTATGTAGTTTGGATCGAGGGTGAAGATTGTGATGTATTAGTTTTTTTAGGAGGTTGCGACACAATTTCCTCTGTGGGAGCGCGTTTTCTTGACTCTTGTGTGGAATCTAAAGTATCCATTTGGGAGAATAAAGGGGGGGATGACTGAGCATGAAGCTCATCACCACCCCCCGGGTCAGGGGGCTCGGACATTTACAAATAACAAACACAAATATAAAAGCAAAACACTCACAGATACACAAACAGAGACCGCCACCAGTTAAAAAAGCCAAATTGATGTCAACTGAAATTTAACCACGAAAAACAAGACAAAAATCTTTATAATTTGAAGAGCACTTGTGACAATCACTCAACCTAAAAGCAGCACCGTTGTAAGTGCAAATGATTTTAATAATAATGGAAGATTCGCCCGCTTGATAGCCCGATCTTTTTTAAGAAGATGTCGAGCCTGCATTAGAGCTGAAGGAAGACAGTTTGAAAACCTGTTGTAAATCTTGACATTTAAATAAATTATGTTAAAACAATTTTTGTGTATTTAAATTATTTCACTATCTGTCTCTCTCACACTTCGTAAAATGACTCTCCAGATCTCTCTCAAACTAGAATGTTAAAGTTACGGCCTTAAAGCAAACCATGGGTACATTAGAATAAATTTTAAGTACGTAAGAAAAATTTGTTCAAAACTGCCTGTTTTTTGAAAAAAAAATATTGTCTGCAATCGTAGAAATTATCTACCAAGTATCATACCATTTTGGAATCCTTATTGAATGCGCCAACTTTTGCAGTTACTTGCCAAACTCGCATAGTACATTTTTTTTTTCAGTACAGCTTGTTAAAGCTATGCGAAAAACTACTTTTGAATATTTAATTTAGATAAAAATGGCATATTCTTCTAATTTGGAGCAGCTGGCTTTAAATTTTAGATTAGAGTATACAGAAACATTATTCAGGATTACAAAACAAAAGAAAATATTTAGAAAAGTCAAGATTTGTAGCAACAAGAGTGAAAAAACTGTCACAGGGTGTAAATTATATCGAATTTTTTTAATGTTAGATTTTTTTTTAAATAGGTGACTTAGATTTTTTTTTATATTTTTCTGATAACATAAATATGAGTTAGTCTACCGCCTGCTTTCGGCTTGACGTCGGCTTCTGGGACACCCTGTATATTTAAGATTACAACAGCATAAGTTTATTTCTTTTTACATATGATAGAGAAGCATTCATCTCACCTGATGGTAAGTGACGATAAAGCCAAAGGTGAAAGCGAGCATCACCTGGTCTTCTTAACAATCAAGGAACTTGCTAATTGTTAGAACACAACACTGTTAACATTAATATTTTGGCTAGGGGCTGGTAGCTAGCCAGGTGGGCTCACAAGCCTTAAACCAACCAAACCGAGCAGGAAGTTTTACATATTATAGATGACTGTTACCACACCATCAGGTGGGCAGTTTGCTTGTTTGCCAACATAGTTGCAATAAAAAAAAAACAAAAAGTCACTAACTGAAAATGTTTGGGAGCCCCTGCACTCAACATAATTATTGCAGTAAATTTTTTAAAAATTTTCTTACCATCTAATGTATTTTGTAATTCCAGAACTTGAGAGATAAGACGAGCTTTTTCTTCTTGTTCGTCAATACCTGACTCAGGCTCAAAACTAGCAGGGCCATTTAGCCCAGGGCTTGACGATCCACCTGTGTATGAGCTTGGTAATGAGTCCATGGAACGACCATGATCCAAATGGTTATTTTCGACATCATCGGATATAATTACTTGTGGATCATCATCAGCTAGTGGTATATTATCATCCCCACACTTTTGAATAATAGAAGACATAATAGATATCTGCTGGTGCAGAGTTATTTTTACAAATCAATCAATAAAATTTATAGACAATGAAACCCAAATGCCCAAAACACACGAGCACACAAACAAACACTTTTTAATTTTAGGGGCCGTTCGAAAACCCGTGATCCGTGAGGTTTTCACTCGGTAAAAAAGAAAAGGATAGATATATTGCGAGAAAGAGAAGTTTAACTAGTTTTCAAACGCTAGCGAGCTTAGAGCATTAGCGAGTGATTATCGCACCACGAATTTTGAAACGGGTTCTGTCAATTAAAAACGAAAAGCAGACTTCTTGTGTTTTGCAACGCAAACTTGATTTATTTTACAACTACACAAAGCTTTACTCAACATTTGTAGACTTTAACTTCAACGAATATACAAAATCAGTAGCCACAGATCACAGAACAGTCAACTATCAATGTCTTTGTCTGGTAAAAACGCTGACTAGGGGCCGAGAGAAATTCACTCCTGTCAGGCGAAAACACAGACTTCTTCTTCTTCTTTTTTAATATGTGGCAATTGGTCGTTGGAGAGAACAACCATTACTGCCAGTGAAACACAGACTTAATAGAGGCGAAAATTACTCTTCATTAATGCGTTCAGAAATACAAGCGGAGTAATTGGTCGGTTACCCTCGATTTCACTCGGGTGGTTCTCGAACGAGGGTAACCGACTAATTACTCCGCTCGTATTTCTGAACGCATTAGTGAAGAGTAATCAATCTGACCATCGATTTTTGTTAACGATATACCCAGAATATAGGTCACTAGACAAATACGACAGTGTTTTTATTTTTTTGATATCTTAAAAAGTGACCTAGTTATAAGCGTTCAAAGTTGCCGTGCCGTCCGGATTTATAAAGCGAGTCGCGCAACGTTGATGACGTCACACATCGACAGCGGGGAGAGGCACGCGCAGCCTGACGTACTGCGTTAGCTCTGTGCTACTGGTGCGCGCGATTTTACGTGGCTCTAAGGTGTGAATCAACATTATGCCATATAATAAATACTATGTAGTACCTATGTGTACAAATTCAACTATTAAAACGCCTACAAAACTATTTTATGAAGTGCCATTGAATGCCAAAAGGCGTAAAAAGTGGATGAACTTTATGAAACGGGCAGATCCAATTGGCCCTAAGACCGTTGGATTTTGTTGTGATGACCATTTTGATGTAAGTAAAATTAATAATAATCTTTATTTATATCATTATAGGACAACAGTTACCCAATTTTATAGAAAAACTGGCGGCCGCCCGCGGCTTCGCCCGCTTGGTGTTTGGTTTCTTTATCGCGCCACAGCAGCGCCTTCTGGCGACGCCATGAATAGTAGCCGAGCTGCTGAGTGTTTTACGTGAATCCTGATGGAACTATAATTTTTTGCTGGATGAAATCTCTTTTTCTGTAGGTACCCCTGACAACGTGTATATTCAAAATTTCAAGATGATCGGTTGAGCATTTCAGGTGTGAAAAAGTAACAAAAATAAATCAACAAACTTATTCACTTTCGCATTTATAGTATTAGATGGGATTAGGATACGATTCATGTTACCTAAACATGCACCTCCCTATAGACACTCACCCGTTAGTAGGCACCTACTAACTTCTCTCTCTCTACTCCTACTTTACTCTCTGTCTCCGGAGGTCCAGTGGTAGGTAAACGGTACCGATGGTCCATGGCGGTGATTGCGCCGTGGACACCGTTTGCCTACCTACCTAATCCTAAATAGGTGATACCTACGTATCTATTCTGTTGATAAGCTTTTATTGTAACTTCATAAACTTGTTAACTTTCAAACCATTGGCCATTTTTTGCCGAAAGCATCGGTAAATATTTGGCCTTGACATTTTTTGTATGAAAGTTGCTAAGCGCAACCTAGGCAATACCACAGAACACAACTGGCAATCTGGTGGCTCCCCTTGGTGCAACCTGGCGGCTATTCCGCCAGGATCGTCCCCGGTTTGATGGTTTGGAGAAGTGGCCGTCCCGATCCCGAGTTATTTTACCATATGAGGCGTAAAGATTCTGGTGAATTAGCCACCGGCGAACCGGAGACCGGCATACGGGTACACGGGGCTCGTCACTCTTTGTGCCAGTATCGATAATCGCATTATTCCGCCTCAAAAAAAGGCAATACCACAGAAAATTATCTGCCCGGCCGATACAAGCTACCTTAATTACCCCGGCTACGCTCTTGAGGAGTCCTTCAAGGCGAAGGCTGGTGTTTGCTTGTTCGTCCGGGCGGACGTTTGCTGTCGTCGCCTGCGCTGTTTGGAGGAACCTTCCTTTTCCTTCCTTGCGGTACACGTCGATTTTGGCACTCATTGCCGTGTCTACGTCTGCGTCTACCGTTCCCATCGTGGTGACTTGGAGACAACTCGACTTTTTGAACATCTAAGTCGGGTGGCAGATGACGCGCAGGAGCGATTTCCTTCCGCCGAGCTGGTGTTTTTAGGGGACTTCAATGCTCACCACGAGTTGTGGTTAAGTTCCTCTAAAACTGACCATGCGGGTAGGACTGCCCACGCATTCGCTCTCACGCACGACCTGACACAATTGGTCACCCAGAACACCAGGGTACCAGATATTATCGGTCAAGCGCCCTCTTTATTGGACCTTCTGTTGACAAATCGCCCTGACGAATATCAGGTGGTGGTTCGAGCTCCACTAGGATCTTCGGATCACTGCCTGGTATCCGTCTCAGTGCCTCAGGCGTCACGACCGTCGCCTGTGGTTGCAGCACGCCGTCTGTGGCACTATGCGTCAGCAGATTGGGACGGTATGCGGGATTATTACGCATCTGTTCCTTGGTGGCAGCGCTGTTTCAATAGGATGGATCCGGACTCCTGCGCTACCTCTGTTGCTGACGAGATCATACTAGGAATGGAATATTATATTCCGCATTCCAATCTCGTCAGTAGAGGCAGACGTAACCTCTGGTTCAATCGCGAGTGCGCCTCTGCTGTTGAAAACAAACAGCTGGCTTACCGCGCTTGGATCAGAGGCCGAGCATCTAAGGATCCCAATACAAGCCTACTGAAAACAGCCTACAATAATGCCACCAAGTTATGTAAGAGGGCTTACATTAGAGCGGATGCTCAGCGCATTGCACAAGTGGGCCAGGAACTGCTATCGCACCCTACGGGTAGCCGTTCTTTTTGGCGCCTGGCCAAAGCTGTGCAATCAAACTTCTGCCAACCCTCGCTGCCACCGCTGAGACTTGCCGATGGCTCACTTGCTCATCAGCCGCAGGAGAAAGCCGACCTCCTGGCAAAACTCTTTGCGGCTCATTCCCGTGTCGATGACTGTGGTACACAACCTCCGAAACTGTCCCATTGTGGCAGCACCATGCCCGATATCCGTATCAGACAGCGTGATGTGCGGGCGGAGCTCCAGTCGATCGATACTCGAAAAGCAAGTGGACCAGACGGCATTCCTGCGATTGTTCTTAAGAAGTGTGCAGCGGAGTTGACTCCGGTCCTTACGCGTCTATACCGTCTGTCGTTTTCTGCTGGTTGTGTGCCGAAATCTTGGAAAGAGGCCAATGTCCAGCCGGTTCCCAAAAAGGGAGATCGTTCTGATCCGGCTAACTATCGCCCTATAGCCGTCACTTCCATTTTGTGTAAAATCATGGAGAGGATCCTTAATACACAGCTGATCCGTTACCTGGAAGGTCACTCGTTACTTAATGACCGACAGTATGGGTTTCGTCCTAAACGGTCAACAGGTGACCTTCTAGCGTTCCTTTTGCACAAATGGGGTGAATCTATCGATAAGCGCGGCGAATCGGTGGCTATTAGTCTCGACATCGCCAAAGCTTTTGATAGAGTCTGGCACAAGGCTCTTCTTTCCAAGCTTCCGGCATACGGATTACCCGCGCAGTTCTGTACGTGGATTGCCAGCTTCCTCCACGAGCGTAGAATTCGCGTTGTCGTTGACGGCTGCGCTTCGCGGTTCGTGGCAGTGAACGCTGGTGTTCCGCAAGGCTCCGTTCTATCCCCCACATTGTTTCTTCTGCATATCAATGATATGCTTTCCTTGGGAGCTATACATTGCTATGCAGACGACAGTACAGTGCATGGGGGATATCACGGAGCCTCGGGGGCTGCTCGTGGTGATATTGGTAGGGAAAGGCAGAATCTTATCATTGAGCTCAACAGGACGCTGGACCTCGTCTCCGAATGGGGCTCCAACAATCTTGTTGAGTTCAATGCTAAGAAAACACAGGTGTGCGTGTTCTCGGCGAAAAGGTCACCTTTCCTCCCCCTTCCTTCTCTTCAGGGCACAACCCTTCACACACAGAGCAACATCACCTTGCTCGGAATGAACATTCGCTGCGATCTGAACCCCAGGGACTACATCGAATCCGTCATAACTACTGCCTCACGGAAACTCGGTGTCCTGAACAAGGTGCGTAGGTATTTTGCGCCGGACCAACTATGCTTGTTGTATAAAACTCAGGTTAGGTCTTGCGTGGAATATTGCTCGCACCTTTGGGACGGCTCCGCTCAGTACCTCCTCGATGCTCTGGACAGATTGCAGCGTCGCGCTATTCGCATAATTGGCGATGTAGAGGCAACTAACACCCTCGAGCCTCTACAACTTCGTCGTGACATCGCCTCTCTTAGCGCCTTTTACCGAATGTTCCATGGGGAATGCTCTGAGGAGCTCTTTAACCTTATCCCTCCCTCTCCATTCCTTAACAGAAACACGCGTAAGGGCCTTCGGAGTCATCCGTACACTGTGTCCTCCTTTTCACACCGTACCAAGAAATTCCAAGATTCCTTCTTCTGTCGTTCATCCCACACTTGGAATTCTCTACCTGCGCACTTGTTTCCTCCATCCTACAACATGGGTTCCTTCAAAAGAGGCGTGAAAAAGCATCTTTTGGGCCGGCAAGGGGCGGGCAGGTAGGAGAGTGGATGTCGTCCCTACTCTATCTGTCAACTCATTTGGGCCTCTTTCACCGCTTAACATCAGGCGGGAGGAAGTCGCCGGGCCATCCATAAAAATAAAAAAATAAAAAAATACACTTGATTGTAGGTAGTTACACTAAACTGTTTGACTTCATGAGTCGTAGATCATACTAGGAGCTACAAAAAAAATATTTAACTATGCATGTAACTATTATTTCAGATTGAAAATGACATGGAAAATTATGTCAAATATAAATTGGTTGGAGGAAGACTAGTACTAAAAAAAGTTTCTTGTCAGCAAGAGACCGTTAAAAAATTAAATCTGTAGTCCAAAACGTAGGCAAAAAGAACTGATTCACAAGATACTCCATGAAGATATCCCGAATCCAATCACTTCCGAAAATATTGAGGAAATATTTTGTTTCAGTTTGAGTCCTCGCATTTCCGCTGCTATATAATCACTATTTTCGGAAAAATATTGAGCCACCACAAAACTGTCTACTTTTGGTTAATTATCTAATTGACCTTGTTAAAATCCTTGCTCCATTATTGTAATTAAAATGCTAATAAACAATAAAAGTCAAGTTACACGGAGCGCAGTAGGTATGTACGACACAAAACGCAGAGCAACTGCGAGACTGCGACTAGCGAGCGAGCGGCTGCCGGCTGTCGATGTGTGACGTCACCTACTTAGAGCGCGCGTACTTGATAGAGACCGTGACTTTCGGCGTTAATAACTTTGGAAATACTGAATCGATTTGAATTAAACAAAAACTATTGACATACACATAACCATAGCTCTTATTTAATGTGTGTTTTATTGTAATTTTCAAACCTATCGGTCACATCATTCGCCTGACAGGAGTGAATTTCTCTCGGCCTCCAGTCAGCGTTAAATTTTACCTGACTTTGACAGTTAACTGTTCTGTGATCTGTGGCTACTGATTTCGTCTTTTCGTCAAAGTTAAGTTTACAAACGTTAAGTAAAGCTTTGTGTAGTTGTAAAATAAAGCAAGTTCGCGTTGCAAAACACAAGAAGTCTGCTTTTCGTTTTTAACTGACAGAACCCGTTTGAAAACTCGTGAAGTGCGAAAATAACTCGCTAGCGTTTGAAAATCAGTTAAACTTCTCTTTCTCGCAATATGTCTATCCTTTTCTTTTTTTCCGAGTGAAAACCTCACGGGTTTTCGAACGGCCCCTTAGTAAGATTTCTACCACAGACTAAGTATTGTTCACAGACTACTAACTAACTAACTACGTAACGTAGTAGGAGATAGTTGCCTTTGTTCGAACTACAGTACAACTTTTCGCTCTAACCCCGTTCAATGCTTTCGAGCGTGACGCGTGGGTGAAACAACCGGCCTGTTCAAAACCTTAGAGTGTGAGCCCCCCTAGACAAGACGTATTTCGATAATCGCTTACGCAATCGCTAGAAGGAAAATGTATGCGATTTGACATAAGCCCTTGCTTAGCTTTCGAGCGAAGTTGTAAGTAAATCTCATACATTGTCCATTTAGCGATTGCGTTAGCGATTATCGAAAGCCATCTTGTCTAGGGGGGCAGAGCGATTTACAACCAAACAACCATCGAATTTGATGGTTGTAAAACGCTCTGACGTTTCTTATGTCGTGCGTGGCTCCGCAATCCACATGCGCCTATCGTCCCGAAGCTTCGTGCTGTGACGCGATACACGCAGATGGGACAAGTCATATTCGGCTATCGTTGCGGATATTCGGACTTCGTATGCGTTATCAGGCGTGTGGCGGTACATCAAACTATTCGCGTTGCGTGGTCACACCATACTACCGTTGTTCAATTCATAAAGATCGATCATGCCGTTTCGGAGGAGTTTGGTAACAAAGACTGTGGCACAAAAATTTTAGATTAGATTAATAGAAGATGGATATAAAATTTCTTTAAAAAATGACAGTTGTAGTTACCAACTGTAGTTAGTAAATATTCCTGTAATATCTTCCCAAGCAGCAGCTCTGATAGCAGATTACCTAGTCTTTATATTCTTTGCGCTTGGTATTGTTTAACACGTTTTGTTCTTCGCACAAGTTCTATTGAATCTGAAGAGATTTTGATTCGAACGAGCGTCCGCCAGCGCAGTTATCAACACAATGCTAGAAACACACTACTGTGTTGTGTTGTGGCGCGTGAGAACCCCCTCCATCGGTATGGCGCGATCGCAGTCGAGCGGTCCGCGCCACGACAGATGCTTCCACAGCACACTACACTGTAATAATGTGTTTCTGGCCATATTAAATGTATGAAACCGATACGTTTCTCACACGTCACAACACACCACGACACAATAGTTTGTTTCTACCTTTACGTGATTGGATGATTATTAAGGTCCATAATCTAAAACGTAATTTGCTAGAAAGAGAAAAAATAAAAATTCATGTAAAAGAGGGAGATGAAAGATTTTGTTGCTGCAATGCGTTCAACACCTCTGAACGAGTTAAAAAACTATCGAACTACACTTAGAGGCTCTGAAGTCTGAACTACTCTGAACGCGCCATGGACTTTGGAACGCGCATAATTTGAACGCGAATAGTGTTGAATTTTTATTTCTCTCTCTTTCTAACAGATGGCTGTAGCTATTCGGACCCGGGTCCTTATAAAATATAGATGTCGATTGCTATTCGGACGCAAGCGAGAAAAAAATATTGAGGTGGATTTTACTTATACACGGTTATTTTTTTATCACCCTGGATTTTTTTAGGGGTAGCTCGGTAGATGGTAAACGACTCATATCAATAAAAAAAACATGTGGTTGCATTTTTTTCATTTTATCCGTCAATTAAATTACAGACATTTTTTTTTTTTTTTTTTGGTGGGTAGACATCAAAGCAGCAACACAGTAATTATTAAGCTCTTCGTTTATTTTAATTTAAATATTACAATCTTGCAAATGTATTAACATTTAATTGCCTGTGTATGGGTTGAAACTGCTGTACATCAAATTTATCACTCACTTTCCACTTATCACAACAATGTCTTCTGTAAGCCAACTGTCTAATGGCATGGAGGAACTTGCCTCACTCTTCAACAGCAGAATGGCTGAATTTGAAAAAGGCTTGCTGCAACCGGGTGTAAAGGAGTCTACACCATCTGTGAAGACCTTGGCGGCCGATTACTCCACCTTCAAGACTTTCATTTGGAAAGCCTTTAGTCTCCTCAAATCTCAAGTAGAACTCTTGACTCATGAAACTGACCGCCTAGAAATGCAATCACGCAGAAGAGTTCTACTTATTCATGGTGTTAAAGAAGTCTCGGATGAGGATATCCACCAAAAAACCCTCACCATATTAAACAGCCAAATGAAATTGATGTCGGTGAACTCGGATGCTATTGAATCTTGTCACAGACTTGGCGCAAAAAAGGATAAAAATCGACCTATAGTAGTTCGATTCTCTACTATGATTCATCGGGCAACAGTATGGAAGGCGAAAACCACTCTCAAAGGATCTGGTATAACAATATCGGAGTTCTTGACAAGGATGCGGCAAAATGTCTTTGTGGAGGCGAGAACACATTTTGGGATCTCGAAATGCTGGTCCTCTGAAGGCGTTATTGTCATCATTCCTGAAGATAACGAGCGGAGAAGGATCACGTCCATGGCTGAACTTCACGAATTGACTGCTAAGTATCCACAAGTTCCACAGCCAGTCAGGAAAACTAAGAAGATTCAATGACTCCCATTTTAAGTACATCTTCAATTTGGTTGCATTATTAGAACCTGCATATTTGGGTAGCTATAGCTAATCTTTCTATTCACAATCTAACTGAACTCAATTTAGTACTTTATTTTAATTTCACCGTCTATAAGATTTATTTTGTTTCTTTTCAAACTGTCAAGCTTTCATTTTTTTTTTTAATTTTGTTTATCCCATTTGGGAAAGGCAAAGGCGTCAACCATACAGCCTAGTCTGTATGCAATAAACTATTGTTATTCATTCTTCTTTTGAATTCACAAATCGCCAAACGTAGAGGTTACATATTCATAAATTGCTTCAAAGCATTTTTCAATGGAAAGAAGTTTTTGTAAAGAGCGCGGTAGATCTTGCTGGTGTTTCATTATTTTTGAAATTTCTTCTAATAAAATGTTTCTTTGCAGGGCAAAAATTGGACATTCGTAAAAAAGGTGATGCAGAGATTGAGGTAAGGTGGTGTTGCACCAGTTGCACGATGGGGAAGAAGTCATGCCTAGCCGGTACAAATGGTCATTGAATCGACCGTGCCCAATTCGCAAACGGCAAATAATAGTAAAAAATCTTCTGTTTATGTAATTGTGTCTATTGAACCAGGGTTGTTTTATTTTATTATTTATTTCTCGATACCACTTCCCTTTTATGAGCAAAGTACTATTCCAGTGTTCTTCCCATAGCTTCAATATTTCTTTCTTGATTAGAGCTGTACAATCAGTATATGAAATTGATATGTTTTTTATAGGTACGTCTAGAGTGTTCATAGTTTTGGCCAGTTTATCTACTTCCTCGTTTCCATATACACCGATATGAGCTGGAGTCCAAAATAATATAATGTCTATTTGATAATTTATTTTTAAATGATGTATCTGATCTCGGATATTATATATTAAATGATTTGTGACTGATGAAAAGGAAGGATTTCTCAAAGCCATCAACACACTCATGCTGTCAGTAATAATAATCCATTTTTTGTATTGGCTGAACTGTTGAATGTAGTTAAGAGCTACAATTATAGCATTCGCCTCAGCAGAAAATATGCTGGCATTTTGGCACATTTTAAAACTATGTCCAGTTTTACTACCTGCATCATACATAGCTACTGCAACACTTACATTCGTCTTTGAACCATCTGTATAAATTGATCGATAATCATTATAAGCCTGTAGACTTTCGTAAACATCATATTTATCTTTAAAATCTTTATGTAGGACAATATGAATGTCACAGAATTTACTAGCATATGAGCCACTATAACAATGTAAAGTAGTACTACAAAATATATTACATTGTTCTTTTAAACTTATAAAATGTGAGAAATTCTTTGAAAGAAAAGTGTTAGTGGAACATACATTTAATTTATTTAAAAGATCGTTATTCGAACGTGATAAAAGTTTAAAAAGAAATTTAAGTTTTAAAAATTCAAAGCGAATAACCATTGGTGGTAAATGACATTCGACCTGCATAGAATTTATTGGGGAAGTGTTCATAGCACCTAGTATTAATCGTAAGTTCTTATTCTGTATTTTATCAATAATATCTATGTATTTTGGATCGGAAGCGTAACAAAAGAAAGCATACTCAAAATGACTTCTGACCAAAGCTTTATAAAGCATTATCACAATTTTAGGATCAGCACCCCATTTCAATCCAGTAACGGACCTAATTACATTAGTGGCTTTTAAAGCTCTGCTCACCAAGCAATCAACATATAAATCCCACGTAAGATTTTCGTGAAAAATAACACCCAAGAATTTAACTGAATTATCAATAGGCAAAGTATGATTGCTGTATGTAATATTAATTAGAGGTAGAGAACTGTATTTTGGGCAAAATATTACAACTTTACTTTTTAAAAGGCTAACATTTAAATCAAGTTCTGAGAAGTAATCTGCCAGCTTCACTAGATTATTATTTAATGTTAATTGAATATCTAATACATTAGTACCTTTACAATAAATGACAAGGTCATCAGCAAACTGAAGATTGTTGACTAAATTATTATTAAGAATGGAATTTAGTTTTCTTATATACAAAATATACAGAATAGGACTCAAGATGCCTCCTTGACATACACCTTTGCTCGAAAATCTAGGGCCTAAAAATTTATTATCTATTTTGACATACACTTTTCTATCCGTGAGAAAAGCATATATCCAATAAGCAATTTTTACAGGTAAGAAAGATAATAGAGATTCAAACAAAATACCATGATTAACGTTATTAAATGCACCTTCTATATCAAAAAACACTGCTATTGTATACTCCATATTCTTTTGAGCTGTAGTGACGTCCAAAAAAAAATGTGCTAAGCTTTCTTGAGCCGAAAGTCCTCGCCTAAACCCAAACTGGTTTAAAGGTAAAATTGAGTTCTTTTCTATGAAGAATTCCAATCTTTGTTTGATTAGCTGTTCAAATAATTTACCAGCACAAGACGTTAAAGCGATAGGACGATAAGAATCGGGATGAGATGCAATTTTTCCAGGTTTTAAAATAGGAACCAAGCAGTCCATTTTCCAATTAGGAGGAATTGTGCTATCTTGCCATAAAATATTATAAATTTGTAAAAGCTTATAAAGATTGTCAGTGTTAAGTAGCTGAAACATCTTGTACGATAAACTATCTAATCCACAAGCAGTGTTTTTTCTAGATTTCAGAGCTGCAGTTAATTCGTCAAAAGAAAATGGATCAGTGAGGAATGACTGATTATCTGGTAAACTATTGTCCTTCACAATTGGCCTGTTATTTTGCACAAAGTCAGGCGTGTATTTACGTAAAAAATCACTGACCCACGAAAAATCACTTTTTTGCTTTTTATATGTTTTATGTGTAAGTTTTCTCATGTTACCCCATACTACTGAAACTGGTGTCAATCGATTTAATTTTGTACAGAATTCTATCCAACTACTTATTCTTTCTCTCTTAATGGTAAGTTTTTTAGCAGCTTGTAATCTTTTGAAATTAATATATTTTTCTTGAGAAGGATTATTCTTAAAATCAAGATAGGCTTGCTTGCTTTCCTGGACAGCTTTAGCGCAATTACTATTCCACCAAGGAACTGTTCGATATTTTGATTTTAAGTTTTGAGTAGCAATGTTACGTGATTCGGACCGAGAGGTACGAGAGGGAATTGACTTTTGTGCAGCTGTCAAAATGATTTGACAAAAAGAGTTGTATGAATCTATTGGATTACTAATAGGGTTACATTGAAAATTATCTAAATCCTTATTAACAATTGAAGAATACAACTTCCAATCAACTAATCTATGATTAATGCGATTGTTAAAATCATTTTCATCCTGAAAATTGTTTTGAGAGTTAAAACATTGTGAACTACTATTGAATGTAATCTTAGTAAATGTTGGCAAATGATAACTGCCCAATGGATCGTCGTGTACTGACCATTCGCAGCGAAGAGCTAATGAAGGAGATACCATAGTCAAGTCCAAACCATTGGGTCTCCAAGAATGAGAACCGACAGTTGTGACCTGACCATCATTCAACAGGACTAAATTGCATTCATCTAAACACTCAAGAATATCCTTACCTCTGGAATCCGATAACGGACATCCCCAAATTGAGTGATGAGCATTGAAGTCACCAGCTATAATCGTCGGCCTATGGAGAGAATTCAAGAAATGTTTAAACTTATTTTTAGAGAAACTGGGAATACAATTTGTTGGACAATATATACTGGCTATTGAAATAGTGTTCTGATTTAGTTCTAAATGTATTACAATTGTTTGAAGAGAGTTGTCAAAATAAGATGTTACTTTTTGATATTTTAATGATGTATGGATTAAAATAGCAACACCATTATGCTTGTTGCCACAGTCATTACGTTCAATATGATAACCTTTGATTTTAAACTGCTTCTGAGGCTTTAGCCATGTTTCACATATAATTGCGATATGAATAAAATGGTCATAAAGAAATTTCGTAAAAATAAGTTGATTGCTTAATAAGCTTTGAGCATTCCACTGTACGATATTCAATTGATTGGGGGTGAATTGTGGGGATTTGATTGCTTACCAAAAGTATTTTTTAAGACCTCTAAAACACTTTTAGAATTTATAGAAGTATTTTGAGTATTATGCAAAGAAACACATTTAGTTATGGTTTCAACTAATAATGAGAGACACTTGCTGTCAGTATTGAGCAGTGTAAACAAATCTAAATTATTTTTTGTCTTACTTTCTAATTTGGGAAAATTTAAAGGATTTGTAATATCTGCATAAGAAGCAGGCTTATATTTATTTCTATTTTCAATGATTTTCTGTTTTTTAACTGGGCATATTGGAGACACACTAGTATGATTGCCATCACAATGAATGCAAGTAGCTTTTTCGATAGAAACTGTACAAGTCTTATAGTTATGATTTTCTTTACATATACTACATTTTTCAGAATTTTTACAATATTTTGCCAAATGTCCGTATCTCAAACATTTGTAACATTGCTTAACTGGTGGTATATATTGAGACACATCATGTCTCCAACCACCAATATCTATATGATTTGGCAAAATGGAAGTGGCAAATGTCACTATTACTGTAGTTGTAGGTTGTAATATAAAACCCTCAGTCACATTTATTTTTTTCATTATTCTTTTTATTGTTATTATTTTTTTTGTACTTGTTATCATAGTAAATATTCTCTTGTTTGATATAATGGTAGGTACATTTCTTATAACTCCGGACACCTCAGTTGTAGCAGCAGGAATACTGGCTTTGAATTTGTATTCTTTCAAGAAGGTATTATTATTTAAAAAGGCATTCGCCAAGTCTGGTTTTTCAAAATAAATACCTATCTTAAACTTATTGATATTTCTTAAAAATTTGACGCCTTTGTTAAAGCGCTTTAAACAAGTTGACAAAGAAAGAAGATCTCTTGTTCCAATTGGTTTCTGGATGTCTGATGACTCAACAAAAACCACAAATTCAGTGCCGCTAATTTCTTCCGGATATCTGCGTATATAGTCAGTAACATAATAAGGCTTGTACCTATCTGCATTGCTTATTTCTTCATCACTGTCCGAAGAGGACATATCCGTTTCTACCAACCTTACCTCATCTGTCTCCCTATCTGCATCACCAGACTCCGGTTCATCCTCCTTTTTTTTTCTTTTTCTCGAACTCCGCTTCCCCATATCTGCTTATAATATTATTTAATGCCTATATGTTATATACCTCTTTTGTTTGTGTTTTATTAAGTAACTGACTACAATTAAAAAATTACAAATAAAATATTTTAAAGAGCCCGCCTTTACTATGTGAAGTTCCCGCGCTTTTTTCGTCAAGCTTTCATTTATTTTTATTGTCATTTTTTTTTCTGTATTTTTGCCTTGATGTAAAGACCTTTGAGCCTTAAACAGTGGTCATATCATAGATTCAACATCCTTGCTACGTTCCGAAAAGGAATTTACCACAGTTATTTTATTTATATGTCTGTGGAATTTGCATTATTCCATGTTGTTCTTCTGTTAGGCTTATTCTACACGTTCAATGTTTGTCGCGATATTTTAGGTGATAAATATTGAACCCGGAATCGTTTTATGTGAAGTTGGCGGATCACGATCCATCAATATTATTAGCTTACTACATGATCAATAAACGTTTTGATCCGGATCGTGATCCAAGTGTCGTGATAGATTTTGGACGGGTGGCATGGGCCGTAGAGTTGTGGCTTGTTTTATTTTTTTTTTTGTGATTGTTGTGATATCGTGTGTGTATGCAGCCAACCTGTGCATATGTAATTTTGAATATTTTTTTTCTACTATATAGTGAAATGATTATTATTTAGGTTTTTTTTTAAATTGTTTTTCTTTTTATGTTCTAGATTATATTTATATATTCTGTCAATGTTTGATAAAGATGATGATGAGTTTCTATCGTGTGCATCCGACAGCTTTGAAAGTGCTCAGAGTGGTGATTCGTCGGTTGATGATGGGATTGAATTGTTGGATAACCAACTTCAATTAACACTTGGCAGGAATTCCAAATTCCTATCTGTTGTGCATATTAATGCTCAGAGCCTTTATGCTCATTATAATGACTTTGTTTCGACTTTCAGTGGTGGTCTGGTGGTCTGCATTCTTGTGTCTGAAACTTTGCTCAAACCCTCATTACCCTCTACAGGATGCTGTCTGCCAGGTTATAAGCTGTTTCGAAATGACCGCACGGGGAAGGGTGGTGGTGGTGTGGGAATTTTTCTTCGCGGACACATTCCAGCTTGTGTTATTTCAAACTCCGCACCTGTTTACTCTGGTTCACTAGAGTTCTTGTTTTTGGAGATTGAGATTCAGCATAAAAAAATTCTCTTGGGTGTTTTATATAGTCCAAATAACAAGACTGACTACTTTAATACGTTAGAAGATATTCTTCAAAATCTCACCCCATCATATGAGCATATCATTCTAATGGGTGATCTTAACACTTGCCTTTTAAAGGCTGATGTTCGAGCAGATAAACTTGTAAGCTTAGTAACTTCACTTAATCTTCATATTTTACCGATGTCATCTCCCACACACCATTTCCCCAACTGCAATCCTTCGTTAATCGACGTAATCGTTGTTTCCAACCCTAGCCTAGTAACTTCTCATGTTCAAATGGCAGCCCCATTCTCTTTCATGATCTTATTTTTCTTGCCTATAAAGTGCGTCCTCCTAAATCTAAGGCGTAGAACTTTATTTCAGCGTAACTTAAAGCATATGAACGTTGATCGTTTGAGAGAGGACGTGAGGAGTATTGATTGGTCTGAGCTGTTGGCTTCTGATAGTCTGGATGATATGGTTGAACAATTTACTTCCGCACTCACTCGACTATATGATAAGCATGCACCAGTCCGTCCGGTGCGCATTAGACATCTGCCGGCACCTTGGATCACTTCTGCTATCAAAAAGGAAATGTCGAAGCGTAATAAAGCCAAACAAAAACTCAAGATTTTTCCCAATGATTTCAACCTAGTAAATTACAAAAAGTTACGGAATAAATGTAATAGACTGTGCAGAGACGCGAAGCGCTCTTATATTCATTCTAATATCAATAATATGGATCAGAATCGTATTTGGAGTTTTTTAAAATCATTTGGTGTGGGCAAGCCCACGGACACAACTCATAGTGCCGTGGATCTTAATGCGCTTAACAGTCACTTCTGTTCTCCTCCAATTGTCTTGGATACTCTAACCAAATCCAAATCTCATAATTATCTCCTTAGTCTTGTTCCACCCGATTGCCCATCATTCTCTTTCAGTCCAATTTCTGAGGACTCTGTGGCGAAGGGTATCCGGGCACTGTCCACACAGGCTGTAGGTAGTGATGGGCTTAGCCTGGGTATGTTGCTCCCGGTGCTTGAGGATGTTGTCCATATTCTTACTCACATGATTAACTTTTCTTTAATGAACAACATCTTTCCGGCATCGTGGAAGAAAGCGTATGTTGTACCCATTCCAAAATCTCCTAACCCTAAATCCTTTTCTGACTATCGTCCCATTTCTATATTGCCACTTTTGTCCAAAATCCTTGAATCCGCAGCTCACCAACAACTTTATTCCTTTCTCTATACAAATAAATTATTATGTCCTTACCAGTCCGGTTTCCGTCCTTGTCATAGCACGAGCTCTGCGTTGCTGAATGTAACTGAAGACATACGTCATGCCATGGATAACACAAAACTCACTGCACTGGTTTTGCTAGATTTTAGCAGCGCTTTTAACTCCGTGGATCATGACATACTCCTTGATACTCTTCGCTCTGTCAATATTTCCCTTTCTACCATCCAATGGTTCCATTCCTACTTAACTGGGCGCCAACAGTGTGTTAAATACAATGATGTAGTGTCACTCTGGACTGGACTGTCTGCTGGCGTGCCTCAGGGTGGAGTACTTTCTCCGCTTCTGTTCACAGTTTTTATAGATCGGATTTCAACAGTATTAACTTGCCAGTACCATTTATACGCCGATGACCTGCAAATATACTGTCACTTTGATCCATCCAACATCAGTGCAGCCATTTTATTACTAAATAAAAATCTTGGGGCAATACAGAGGTGGGCAGAGTCGTTTGGGCTCCTTGTGAACCCAGTCAAATCTCAGGCCATTCTCATAGGTAGTAGTAGGCTAAGGTCCAAGATTAATTTAAATTTGGCTTCACCTCTAAATTTTAATGGAATGACGTTACCTTTCACTGACAAGGTTAAAAATCTGGGATTGTTAATGGACGGCGACATGTCATGGAAATCCCAAATTAATGAGATTAGCAGACGTTTGCACTTCTCAATTCACTCTCTCAAACGACTCCAATACTTTCTTCCCTTCGATACTAAAATTATGCTTGCGCAAGCTCTCCTACTCCCTATTCTAGACTATGCTGATGTCTGTTTTCTGGATCTGAATGTAGATCTGTTAAATAAGCTTGAGCGGCTACAGAACCTGGCAATTCGGTTTATTTTCGGACTTCGAAAATTTGATCGAATTTCACAATTCCGCTCTGATTTAAAGTGGCTACCGATACGAGAGCGCCGTAACGTACACATTTTGACGACACTTTTTAAGGTTATAAAAGACCCTAACGCCCCGAGCTACCTCAAATCACGTTTTCGAATGTTGCCTCCACCATCTCGTTCTGTGCGCTCTTGCTATGGTGATATGCTCGAACTCCCCCACGCCAATACCAACTTCCTTCTTCATTCTTTCTGCTTTCGAGCTGCCCAAATGTGGAATCATCTCCCGACAGTTGTTCAACAAAGCCCATCTGTGCCATCATTTAAACGCAGACTCAAGCAGCACTTTCTTTCTCAACTCTCCACTTCAGTGTGATAACGAATGTGTACAGCCTCATCATCTTAAGTAAAAGTATATATAATATTATATATTGGTATATTATGTATTTTTTATGTATATACGTGTGTTGTATTTGTGGTTTATATATTATTATTTTTTTTTTGAGTTATTTTATAGTGAAAGTAAATATGTAGTTTACGCGCTTGTGTGTTTCCCACAAAACAATATATCCTTCATACTCACAGGTTGGCTGGAAGAAATCTCTATGAGAGATAAGTCCACCTTTGTGTACATTGTCTGTTATATTTTTTTTAGTATAAGTTACTATGCGCAATAAAGAGTATTATATTATTTTTGTTTACTACAAAAATTCAAGACAAGATAAAATTATGAATGAATTAAGAATTAACTATTACGGGCTTAGGAAAATGCGGCAACGTCGCATTATTAATTCAAGCAAAATCAATATACAACTCGATTGCAATAAGAGTTATTATTGCAATCGAGACACTACAATAATGAATGAAAGAGACAGTCGCGGACGGCCGGTGCCGAGCGCCGGCGGCGGCGATAACTTGTTTCTTGCGCCGGCAGCCGGCACGGCTTAGTTCGCCTTTGGCCGCGGTGGCGCGTGCGAGCATGTCACGATGTCGCGTCCGCGTCCTACGCCCGGCAATCGCGCGCATTCAGAGTACACATCTCGTGAGTATACAATGATGATACGGGCATACTTTATGGCAGGAGAGAGTTTGACTAATGCTCAAAGACTCTATCGGGAATTGCATCCTAATTGGAGAGTGCCAGATGCGTACACCTTTCTTCGAGTGTACCAAAACTTATTGACTCACGGTCAATTTCGAGCGCCTACGCATGCTCAAGGCAGAGGTAGACCAATCTACAACATTCATGAAGATGTGCTTAATTGGTTCGAGGAAGACCCGCGGCGCAGTACCAATGAGGCCGCGCGCCGTTTTGGCATAAGCCAATACTGCGCTTGGAAAATATTAAAATTATCGGCACAACACCCATATCATTACCGCAAAGTGCAGAATTTGACGGCCGGAGACCGAGCTCCGCGTGTGCAATTTTGTCAGTGGCTATTAGAGCACCAAAGTGCGAACATTTTGTACACTGATGAGTGTATTTTTACAAGGAATGGACTTTCTAATTGTCACAATGAACATTATTGGGCCTACAGTAATCCTTACCTTACAAAGGAGCATTCCTTCCAACATCGTTTTAGTGTGAATGTGTGGGGTGGTGTTATTAACGGGCATGTGATCGGACCTGAATTTATTGAAAGCCGTTTAACAGGACATAATTATTTATCAATGCTACAACGAGTGTTGCCACGAATGCTGGACAACGTGCCGTTAGCTTATTTACGTGACCTGTACTTTCAGCACGATGGCGCTCCACCACACTACGCCAGCGAAGTGCGTGAGTATTTAAACGATATTTTCGAAGACCGCTGGATCGGCCGCGGCGGCCCAGTGCCCTGGCCCGCACATTCTCCCGACCTTACTCCAGTAGACTACTATTTGTGGAGTGAAATAAAGCGTTTGGTATACGCAAATGAGCGTCACAGACTTAAAGCGACGTATTAAAGCTGCATTTCGGCACGTTAAACGCCAAAGTAATGTGTTGTGGTCGCTCAAACAGAACAGTTTCAAACGTGCACGATTATGTGTGAGTCAAGGTGGAGGACACTTTGAACAATTACTCAGTTACTCCCCTTAGAATTCTTTTCTAATTAGAATTAAAGTTGATTAAAATCATTGTACATACTGAGTTGATTCTAATTTTTTAACTACGCCAAAACAACCTACCATAACCGTAATGCCTACCTACGGTTTGTTTTGTTTTCATTAAGTTTTGTTTTTTGTTGTTTTGCCGGTCCTAAGCCCGTAAAGTAGGAAGGAGAAATTGTTATCAACTCAGTGATGATTTTAGGTACCTAGATATTTATCTACGATCTTTCCAATCCGCAACGTTGCCAGCTTGCATTCATTCAATGTTTTGCCTACGAATTCAGTCAGTGTCCATATTAGTGCAGTATATTTTGGATATTTTAGAAAATTAATATAAAATTAAATACGTGAGTAAATTTTATTATTGATATTTAAATCATTCTACTACCGTGTCCAGAAGCGTCCCTAAAATTTTCCAGGGTGATAAAAAAGTAACCGTGTATAATAATAAATTTTTGCGAGCGGAGCATGAAACATGCAGTTTAATGCTCATGCATTATTTCGCTGTGTGTGGTCACAATGTCTCACCTAACCTAATCTACAGTTTTCAGTTTTATCCACCTATATGTATGTTATTTTTCGATTACGCTTTTATCGGGTTCGAAAAGCAATCGACTTCTATAGCGGTAGCATCTCCGAACAATATACTAGTCTGACTCGACTCGGGCACTCGGCTCGGCACATCTCTTTTATTTACAATCTGTTACTTCAACTGTCTAATTGGAGAAGAATTGGAGCAATTTTAGAAAACTGAGGCGCGTTCCAAGCCTCTGGGTGTAGTTGTCCGGTTGTTTTTTAACTCGCTCAGAGGCGTTGAACGGATTGCAGCAACCAAATCTTCTATCTCCCTCTTTCACATGATTTTTTATTTCTCTCTCTTTCTAGTAGATGACATTATAGAATATGGCCGCCAATATCATCCAATCACGTAAGAGTATTTCAGTAATAAACGTCAGAGCGTTTTACAACCATCAAATTCAATAGTTGTTCGGGAGGTTCGGTTGTAACTCGCGCCAACACTCTAAGGTCTTGAACGGGCGGTTGTTTCACCCGGTTGTCACGCTCAAAGGCATTGAACGGGGTTAGAGCGAAAAGTTGTACTTCGCGCGAAGGCTCTGAACGCGCCTTTGAACACGGATGGGTCCAAGAGTAATGGCCGGTATACACTTTGTTTAGTCAAGTGCTTAGTGTTTAGTGTTTAGTAGACTGTATAGTGTTAAGTGATTAGTAAGTGCTGTCCATACACTGTTTAGTAAACAGTGTTTAGATTATTTGTTCATTATATGGACTTAACACTAAACAGATCTGTCCAGACGTGTTTAGTGAGTGTTTAGTGTTAAGTGAGGGGTGAAGGCGGGAGAGCGGGAGGGGCGACTCGCAGAAAAAATAGAACGCGTTCCTATTCGCTAAACACTAAACACTTAACACTAAACAGAAGCTGTCCGAACGTGCTTTTTACTAAACACTTAACACTAAACAAGCCACTCGCACTAAACACTAAACAATGTGTGTACCGGCCATAATGGCCGAGTGTCAATGGCATTTTATGACTCTAAATTGAAAACAGGTACTAGTTATGACTTAGATAGATATGCTAGTATATTTACAGCAGAAGCCATGGCAATATTTGGTGCATTTAAATATATTGATAGTAACAATTTTGATGATAAAAACTGGATCATTGCTAGTGACAGTCAGAGTGTGCTCAGAGCTCTTAGTAATAACAAGCTTGATGCAAAAACTAATCATGTAATTTATGATATTAAACATGCGTGGAAAGAGCTATCTAATATTGGTAAAAAAAATATTTTCATCTGGGTCCCATCACACAAAAACGTGATAGGCAATGAATGTGCAGAGTCTGGCTAGGGCTATAACCTCTAATTCCAGTGATCTTTCGCAACACAGTTTGTATAGAAATACACCCATACCCCATACCGATATCGGCGTTATTCTAAAAGAAGAGGCACAGAAACAATGGGAGGAACATTGGCGACATACTCAAAATGTTGAAGGAAAGGGTTTATGGTATGCATCATTGGGTGTAAAAGCTAATCAGGTGCCTTGGTTTGCAAAATTTAGTTACATGGGCCGCAAATTGTACACAATTATAAATCGCTTACGCATTGAACAATGCAAAGTTAACAGAAAAGCTATGACGAACCTACCAATTTGTCGACATTGTGATAGAGGAGAAGAGTCATTGGATCATTTGTTTATTAGCTGCTCTTCATTCGGCATTCAACGCCTTGTGCTAATGAATGAGCTGATAAACTTGTAAAAGAACACAGATGATATTCCGCGTTCTATTCAAGTAATTTTAAGAAACTGCGGATCATATATACATCTTTTTAAATTTATAAGCCACACAGTCTCCGAAATATAAAAAAAATAAAGAAGAAAGAAAGCCGACTAGAAAGAAGAAGAAACAAGAAATATTTAGAAAAGTAATTTATACCACAGAATAGGCTGTATGGGCACTGCTCTTTGCCAGCTTATGGTGAGCGAAGATTTAAAAAAAATTACTTCCCATCAATAACTTCTTCACCCTGCGTTCCGTAAAACGATATAAGTGATAATATCGCGAATCCCACCAAAGTCACAACATAACCTACTGATTCAATAGCCCTTATATTTTGTGACGATTTAATTTGGTCGGATTCGCGATATTATCGCTTTTATCGCAATTCGGAACGCAAGGTCAATAAATATTATTGTACTCATCTCTAGACGGTACTTCAAATTTCAATAATTCTTTCAATTATTATTTGTTTTTGATATCTACAATCCAAACGGTTATTAATTCATAATTTCATCTAATGATCTGATAAGAGTTTTAAATAATGGCCCTCGTCTTGCGAAAATCCGCTGAATGGGTAGTAGCAGCAAAATTATTCATCCGAAGAGGTTAGTTTTAGATTGTTAGAAGTTGCTAAATAACTTTAAATATAAATCAAATTTAATTCGAAGAAAGTTTAGCCCCCTAACCATGAACAGGATTGGCGCTATACGCAGCAAAAGCAGTGTCTGTTGCAATATTGTTCTAACTTTGCTATAAGCGATCATGGTAGGGCCCCAGTATGGCCCAAGTACTGAAAATTCTCATTTGGTTGGAATATTATTTTTTTAGATTTATTACTTTGTTGCAGAATGCCGCATTTTATCAACATTACCTGAGAAACAAGAATATGCTGAACGGCAAGTAGAAAGAATACCAACCAGTAGAAAATCAATGACAAAACAGAGTATACTGGAAACTAGACACGTCTATCCGGAATTTTTACCGGATCCCAATCCGAACTGGAGGAATAGCTTACGAGAGAAATTAGAGAGAGAGGATATGTTAAAAAGGAGAAGCCAAGTTGATATACCACAGTTCTATGTTGGTTTGTGTCATGACTTTCTTATTTCTTATAACTACACTACTCAAGATTGTCTCCAACAATAGGTTTATTTTGCAAACATGGGTTTTGGTAAGACCCTTATTTATATTTTTAGAAACAACTGCTAGCTTACTTGTAAATATATCAGTTTCTAATGCCCTTTTTTATTTTTTGCAGTGACTCTTTGATATGTTTTCAATTTCTGATTAATGAAATTTTAAAAACAAACTGGATCTATCCCAATTATCAATGTTTCCAGCTTCCATACAATAAAATAATAAAATTTAATAAAGCTTCCCAGATATATATAGTTATGAAAAAATTGAGTGAGATCAATTGTTGCTTCAATCCTGTAGATATCAAATAAAAGATTTTGAGGAGAAGAACAAAACAAAGTTATTTACTGTTCTCTGAAACCAATATGAGCACTAACCTAAAATGGCGGTGACCACATCCTTCACCCCTTTGATGTGGGTATCCAATGAAATGGTTTGATTCTTGATATAAATAGTTTGTGATCTTATCATTTTTCTTTAATTATTTTGGTGGAAGTTTTAGAGATATGGGTCGAGGGGTTCCCGTTTTCTATTGTCTTACAAAACGGAAAGAGCATAACCTTGAACATTTAAATGATAATATAACATTTAAATGTTGTATAGTATGCTGTCAAAACAGCAGTGTTTTCAAAATGTGGAAGGAAACTGCTGAGGAAACAATCATTTATACTCAAATAAATCAAAAGTGATGTTGATTTCTATTGTATCAATCATTGTTGTGAAAAAATTATTTTACAAAAACACTGAAAAGTTAAAAATAATATAAGAATAGGTACAAACAACATCACACTTCTATATTGAAGTCAGTGCCAAATTTAAAGACTTTTAGGAGATCATCATTTGGCACCGACTCAATATAGAAGTGTGATGTTGTTTGTACCTATTCTTATATGATTTTTAACTTTTCAGTGTTTTTAAAGTCGGTTTTATTTTTTGTAAAATAATTTTTATTTTTGTCTTTTTAGTGAATGATATCTTTTAAGTGAATTGAGAAACCCTAATTTAATATAAACCCTAAATTAAGGTTTTGCTCGATTTTCATGGGATCCCATCATCAGCTCCTGACCTTGGGACAACCCCAGAACTATACTCTATTGAATACAAAAAGAATTTTGAAAATAGGTCCCGAATTGGCGGAGTAATCACGTAACATACACACAAAACATGTTGGACACACCTAAAAGTTTTGGGGTTTTCCTCGATTTTTATGGGATCCCATCATGGGATCCTAACTTTGGCGACCATAGGACCACCCCTGGAGTGTACTCTATCGAATATACAAAAAGAATTTTGGAAATCGGTCCACAATTGGCGGCGTAATTGCGTAACAAACACACAAAAAAAACATACGCATCGAATTGAGAACCTCTTCCTTTTCTGAAGTCTGTTAAAAATAGATCTAAATTATTGTTCTCAAACTAAATCATTGTTCAAATTATGGTATATATTTTTTTTGGAATCCTACCCATAAATCATTACAAGATCCTATGGTTGAAACCACTGAGTGTTGATCAGGGTCCTGGGGTTTAATTGCCCACGGGGGCAGAAGATTGTCTGCCTGGTTTAGTTGGCGGTAGTTCATCCGGCTTTATCATAGAAAAAGTAATTTGATGCCAATAGATAGTTTCATTCAGTAAGAACAAAATAAAAAAACAAATAAGAAATTCTAGTATAAATAGACGTTCACTAGTAAGCTATCGGCACATCGCGTTGTTTGCCTCTCACTCGAATACAGACCTTTAAGTCGAGCAGGTTACATCCACATTTACTTAACCTTTAATTGTAGAGGTTGGGTCTCAACGGCCCTGCCTTATCTACAAATCTTTCATATTAGTTGCTGAGAGGTAGTTTTGTTGCCAACAAACATTTAAAACACGTAAGTATTGAACTTGCAAAGTTTGGCTGAGGTCTCAGAGAATTTCCCTTCATTCCATACATAGCATACTTAACTTTGGTTTATATTTTTTTTAAGTTTACATTCAAAGTATACAAGAATAATCAAATAAAAAAATACAATCTAAATTCAAATATAGGGACAATCATAATCAAATTTTGCATCTAGGTATCTATTATTTTAATTTTTAGTTAATATGTTCAAAGTAATCAGCTGAGTACCTATGTCAGGAATAAAACAACCAAGCACAGGGCCGGATTTACAGGTCTGGAGGCCTCGGGGCAACAAAGGAGTGGAGGCCCCTTGGCCCCAAATTATTTTACTGATTGCCTGATTGGAGTGAACAAATATAGATCGATGATTTCTGTTAATATTTAATGTAATCATGTTTGTGAAAGGAAAAGTTATTTACTAGTGTTTACTAGTCTGGATTTGTTTTTTTTCCGAAGTCTCTATTGTGGGGGCCCCTCTTTTGTCCGGCGTTAAATCCGGCGATGACCAAGCACATCATCGGAGAATCTGCCTGAAAGGAAAGTCTTGTGCTCATAAGACCTTTCAATTGCAGATGAGAAACTGCCTTTTTCATGGTCTTTGATGAATGAGGATGATATTACAGAACATTTGATTTCCAAGGAAAACTTTCTTCAGTTCCATGAAAGTGATAGTGAACATATTAACAATAATTTTGTACAAATTGTATTGCGATTGCTTATGTTTAAATGGTGTCAATTTTTTTTTTACCTACAAGCTTATTCTTTTGTTTAATTTGTTTATTAGTGTTTATAATTGAGGAAAAAGTAGTTTTTTTTATTGCTTGACATTTATTACTATTACTACTTTACACATAATTCGTAATTCGTTATACTAAGTAAAATTGAATAAAAAGTTCATGTAAAAAAGAGTTTGAACTGCAGTCATAAAGAATAGGGACTCAGTGGACCCCACAGAAGTGTAAAGAGAATATGATGTCCAAAGTTAGAGGTTAAACTTGCTTGAGCAGCAGAATTTAATGGCTCTTAATACTTTTATCTAAAAATGTAATAAACAATTTTGAACATTCCTAAATCTGTGTTATCAAAATTATTTTTTAAAACAATACATGTCTGAAATAATAATTTGCTCTTTGCGCACATTTAAGTGTAACTCCATGTAAATTATTATTTACAGGGTCTGTGCTTGCTGTTACCATATCTGACCCTCATGCTCAAAGTAAGACCAACAAGTTTGTTGGCATTTGTATAGAACGTAAAGGATGTGGCTTGAGAGCTGAATTTACACTGCGTAATGTCGTTGATCATCAGGGTGTTGAGGTGGGTATTGAAAATTTTCCCTATAACACTCTACTTAACTGCAGGTAGCTGCAGAGTGTTCCCTTCTTATAGGAAATTAATTCGTTTTCCATAACAGTAAGTACCTCTATGGCCTACGTTGAGTGTTTTTGTTTTTTTATGAAAATTTAAAGGAATCAATTAAACATGTAAATCATAAGTTTCGTTTTGATTCATAAAATATTACATTAAATTTATTACTCCAGGTGAGATACAACCTCTATGACCCAAGGAAGTTGAATACAAGTCATTAATTAAACATGTAACTTGTTAGTTTAGATTTGTATCATATAATTTTATGTTGAACATATTATTCCAGGTGAGGTACGATCTCTATGACCCAACAATCCAGAAAATACAAGTGCTCCGACTCGAAAAACGCCTTGATGATAAATTGTATTACTTGAGAGATTCACTGCCAGAGTACAGTACATTCCCATTTGATATGGAACCAGAAATACTTGCTGAAGGCTCAGAAGTTCCAGTTAATCCAATACAGGTGATGCTTTGTCCATTAGAAGTTGTTATTCAACTTCTAATAAGAAAGCCAAGAAATATTGGTTTTTAATATTTGTAAATATGTTGCCTATTTAATGTTTTTGCTGTATCAAAAATTAAAATAATTGTCTTAATCCCATAAATCGATATTTTCGCAGGTAGTACTCAAGCCCAAACCATGGTTGGAGAGGTGGGAACGTCAAGAGCTGAAAGGGATTGCCAACATTGAGGAGTACTTGACCAATAAGGATAGAGTTCGGAGGGAGCTAAGGAAGACTCCATGGGAAAAATATGATTTGATGAAACAATACAGGTAATATCATTACAGAGCATTACAAAACTAACACATTATTTATTTAGACACACACAAATTAATAAAAACAGTTAAGTTCATGACTTTTAGTTATACCAAGATCAACAGTATAAAAAGTAGTATTCACTAAAACATGGTAGGTTTAGTGAATACTACTTTATATTTGTAAGTTAACTATTTTTACATTCATAAGCCACACAAACAACATGACATTCAGGGTACGTTTGAAAACGAGTAATATATACTCGGGGTAGAGTGAATTTCACCCGATAGCGTTCGAGAACCACCCGAGTGAAATAGAGGTTAACCGACGAATTACTCCGCTCATATTTCTGAACGCATTAGTGAAGAGTAATTTTCGCATGACAGGAGTGAATTTCTCACGGCCCCCAGAGGCGCGTTCAGAGCCTCTGGGTGTAGTTGTCCGGTTGTTTTTTAACTCGCTCAGAGGCGTTGAACGGATTGCAGCAACCAAATCTTTTATCTCCCTCTTTCACATGATTTTTTATTTCTCTCTCTTTCTAATAGATGACATTATAGAATATGGCCGCCAATATTATCCAATCACGTAAGAGTATTTCAGTATAGCCGCCTGTCAGAGCGTTTTTTACCCCGAGGCTCTGAACGGGTCGGTTGCTGTCAGAGTGCACTCGGAGTGCACTCGAGCGTAGCCTCTGAACGCGCCTCAGAGTTGCGTTCCGAGGGTCAGAGTAATGCAACCGAGAGTGTTTTTCACACTCACTCCGAGGTTCAGAACGGGTCGGTTGCTATCTTTTTTTTTAGTTTGTATCTTGCCGATCAAGTTCAAGCAAAGGCAAAATATTACTAATCCTTACTATGAAATTAACAGTCAATATCCATTTTTCTGCTTAAAAATAATTACAACACATAGAAATCACTATATTTCCCTAGTATTAGGCTTAAAAGAGTTCAAAGTAGTGTTATTTAATAAAATAATAAATAATTAGCGTATTTTTGACATCGACATTGACATAAAATCTGTCAGAGTGTTTTTCACCCTACGCTCGAGTTGGTTGTTTGGTTGCATCACTCGAAGCTTCTGAACGGGCACAGAGTGTACTAACTGCCTGTCAGAGCGTTTTTTACCCCGAGGCTCTGAACGGGTTGGTTGCTGTCAGAGTGCACTCGGAGTGCACTCGAGCGTAGGTTCTGAACGCAGCTCTGTCAGCGTTAAATTTTACCTGACATTGACAATTGACTGTTCTGTGATCTGTGGCTAGGCTACTGATTTCGTTTTTAGGTTGAAGTTAAAGTTTACAAATGTTAAGTAAAGCTTTGTGCAGTTGTAAAATAAAGCTAGTTTGCGTTGCAAAACATAAGAACTCTTCTTTTCGTTTTTATCGGACAGAACCCGTTTGAAAACTCGTGAAGTGCGAAAATCACTCGCTAGCGTTTGAAAACCAGTTAAATTTCTCTTTCTCGCAATATATCTATTCTTTTCTTTTTTACCGAGTGAAAATTTCACGGGTTTTCGAACGGCCCCTAAGTTAGAATGTAAAAAGGAGTAAAAAGATGGGGGGGGGGGATTTGTAAATGTAATCAATAAAAAAGGATTTCCATGCGGACGAAGTCGCGGGCAAAAGCTAGTCTACGACAATACAAAATGAACTTGCTGACAAATTAATACAAAAAAGAAGGAATAACCGAATTGACGAACATGTCATCTGTCAAATAAACGTCAGTGCGATTATCACCCACCTTTTTCACGGGGCGACCGGTGCGTCTTCGAACGATGTTTACAAACGCTTATACATGAGGCGCGTTCCATTTGAGCGCAGATTTGCAGCATTTTCAACATTTTTAGCATCATCGCGTTTCATTAGCTTTTGACGCTAGCAGAGGCGCGTTCAGCGCCTCTGGGTGTAGCTGTCCGGTTGTTTTTTAACTCGCTCAAAGGCGTTGAACGGATTGCAGCAACCAAATCTTTTATCTCCCTCTTTCACATGATTTTTTATTACTCTCTCTTTCTAGTAGATGACATTATAGAATATGGCCGCCAATATCATACAATCACGTAAGAGTATTTCAGTCATAAACGTCAGAGCGTTTTACAACCATCAAATTCGATGGTTGTTCGGTTGTAACTCGCGCCAACACTCTAAGGTCTTGAACGGCCGGTTGTTTCACCCGGTTGTCACGCTCAAAGGCATTGAACGGGGTTAGAGCGAAAAGTTGTACTTCGCGCGAAGGCTCTGAACGCGCCTCTGGGCTAGCATCGTGTGTTAACCCTAATGCGTTCCATTTAAACAATATCTTGATTTTTAGGTTAGGTTAGGTTAGGAAAAATAACCCCTTGTGAAAAATAGGAACCCTTTGTGAAAAATAGCGCGGCTAAAAATGTTAACATTTCTTAGAAGAAACGCAAAACAGAGTTAACATTTGATGTTAGCGTGACAAAATGGTGACGCTTATATGGAAAACGGGGATGACCGTCGTGCGTTCACACCTTAGACTATAGATACCAAATTATATTATCAATACCAATTGACGATATAGATTGGTGTACTTGAGTCTGAGGTTCACACCGAGGGTTTTCGAACGGCCGGTACGTCATCGAGCGTCGTCGGGCGACGTTTACGAACGCAGCCCTGGGCAACGCCGGGTTTCGCAAATTGTTATAAGTACATAAAACAATTTAAACTGAATAATAAGGAAAATAATACCGCAGTGGAGTTATTTTTCTGTTGTCTACTTAAGTGCCCATAAATAATGGTTAGCTACAAAAATTACCTGCCTTTGCTGAAAATTCGGGTGCGGTCCAAAATATGCTTTCAGCGTTCATGTGCGCTATTTGCATGCAAAAAGTTTGTTCATAATTGCTCATGTGCGCATTTGGAAGCGGTATGACGTAATCGATGACGTCGCCGATTTACCGACAGTGATAACAGAGGAGTGCGGTCAATAATCAGACAACAGGAGCGCGTTCCAAACCTTCGCGCGAAGTACAACTTTTCGCTCTTACCCCGTTTAATGACAACCGGGTGAAATAACCGGCCCGTTCAAGACCTTCGAGTGTCGGCGCGAGTTACAACCGAACAACCATCGAATATGATGGTTGCAAAACGCTCTGTCGTTTATTACTGAAATACTCTTACGTGATTGGATGAAATTGGCAGCCATATTCTATAATGCCATCTACTAGAAAGATAGAGAAATAAAAAATCATGTGAAAGATGGAGATAAAAGATTTGGTTGCTGCAACAACCTGACAACTACACCCAGAGGCTCTGAACGCGCTCCAGTGCAAACGTTTGCATGCATGCAAACAACCCGTTCAAATCGTTTGCACTGCTTACAGACGTAAGCACTCAGATCAATTTTGGACCGAGCTTTCGATCTGTGAGTCTGTCAAGTTGAAAGTCAATGATAATTGAAAAGAAAAATTGGAAGGAGACATGTATTGTTCCTCCAGTATCTTTACAGAGCAATCCTGAATTTATTAAGACGCCACCGCCTATCTCATAGCGATCACTCGCTATCGCTTTCGTTACATTAGAACAATAGATCTAATGTCATATTGTTGTAAGGTCGCGAAAGCGATAGCGAGTGATCGCTTTGAGATAGGCGGTAGGGCCGCGGAACTCTAATTTACCACCACTCTATGGAGGTTAGAGGTTGAAGGTTAGAGGTTAAGGGAAACTGTTTCTGTTATAAAGAAATGTCAAACTGCGTTAAATTAGGGTGGCGCCACAGTAGCAACAAGGAAAATTTCAAAGAAAGCGCTAAAACTTATCAGAAGAGAATAGAAAAATAAACTGCTGTAATTTTTGGTTATGTTTTCAAAATTATTTTGGACTACGTAAAATAGTTGAGGTTTGGACAGTCATTAACTGCTAAACATATTCATCATCATTATCATCTCAGCCGCACGACGCCCACTGCTGGGCATAGGCCTCCCCCATGGATCTCCACAACGATCAGTCCTGTGCTGCCCGCATCCAGCTTACCGCGACCCTCGCCAGATCGTCGGTCGGCTAAACATATTAAATGCTACTAAAAATATTAAATTTTCTAACTCGGCATACATCAACAACTACTACATTCATACCATACTCTTTGCCTACGCCAGCGTCGTTTTGGAGGGTTTTGAACTGCTATTTACTGTTTATACCTGGACACTTTTTCCAACTTTCCCCCCATAATGAGACGGTTCTTCTTAAAGAAAGTTCTCGTTAATAAAGACCACACTATGGTTAGAAAATGGTTACTGTCATCTAAGCTAGAAGTTTTGGAAAGTTGCTTTGGGTACTGTTTAACAGATTGTTTCACGGTACTTAATGCAGCTTGCTGTCGTTGTTTCGACTAAATGTTGGTTGTCCTAATAATGCTAACTGTGTTGCATAACCATTATATGGACCATTTTAATTTTTACTAATTTATTCAACAAAAAACGTTACTTTCTTACAGGAAAACAATACCTGCTGAAGACCAAAAAGAAATTTGGACTGAAGTTTACAGCCAGTTACAACAGTTGCAGTCAACGCAGAAAAGGTTGTCGAGAAAACGAACATTTACCACTCCCAAATCTCAACTTGCATAATTTCGTTGACATTAGTATAAAGCTTTAATGATATTATTCTATTAGTTTGAATATAGTTTTTATTTGCAGTTATGTCTTTGTTTGATAGTCTGTCCTGTATAGCACCTCAATGCTACATGATAGTATAAAATATTTTATAAAAAATAAAAACCGACTTCAAACACACTGAAAAGTTTAAAATAATATAAGAATAGGTACAGACAACATCATACTTGGGGACCCAATTGGGGATTATACATGGGACCCATTCATCAGATCCTAACTTTGGTGACCATGGAACCACCCTTGGACTATCCTCTATCGAATACAAAAAGAATAATCAAAATCGGTTCATAAACGACGAAGTTATCCGCGAACAAACATAAAAAAAGGATATATACGGTAGAATTGAGAAACCTCTTTTTTTAGAAGTCGGTTAAAAAGCCATAATATGGTTCTCATTTTGTTTTATCTCTGCGTTTGACCATGGTGCTGAAGTTACCCCCGTAGCATGAACACCGATATGATAAAACCATAAATCGATATGAACTGACAAAATATATTTGATTTAATAGCTACCTTGAAATTTTACCGACATTAATATATTAACAATGCCCAAAATAACAATACCAATATCGAAAACACTCAAAACTTCAAAGTACTGAAAAATCCAACTTTTAACGGTTTATATCGATATATCGTTTTATCATATCGTGTTTCGGTGGTCATGCTAGGGGGGCAGAGATTACTGGTGTGCACGGTCAAGAAAAAGAAATGAGAAAGTACAAAAAAATATTATGTCTAGCCAAAAAAGTCGATTATTCCCGATGTCCACCCCCTGCTTATCCCCCGCGGGTGGACAGAGACACAAATGTTTTAAAAACCTCTCGCTGTTCCCCAGGGGTGGGATTTAAATAACTATCTACTTACTTTTATGTTTAGTCGTCCTCTGCATTAATTCTTCTTGCTCTCAGTGCACTCCCAGATTTCTAAACCAGTATTATATTTTCGCTTCTTACAATATTCATGCCCTGCATGCAATAAAATTATTCCACCTTTCCTTTACACAAATGTAAAACGTACTTCACCAGAAGAAATACGCCGGCCGGGTTTACAAACGACATGGGTACAGGACAGCGAATACTAACGTTATCATAAAAAACAGAAAATAGTGTAGATGCGAAATGGTAACACATAATTATACCCGCTAAATTGCATTTTCTTTCAATATACCCACATAAATCCATGACATTTTTTAATGAATTAATATTGACGACTCTGTAACAAAACTGGGAGAAAAAAATAGCCCTTGCTGGTTTTCTTGCTGGTTTTTTCCACTACAAGGTCTCCCGCCGTAGACTTGTGAACCAATGGCGTAGCTGCTTTGACTTTCAAAAGAGATTGTAGCAATCCAATTTGAATAAAAATATTGAATTTCAATTGTGACTTATTAATATTGTACTTAGTGTTTGTGTAGTTAGTACACATTAGACATGAGGAACAAACATGTCAATAAGTGCCGCAACTTAGTGTCAATCAACATGTGTGAAAACACACATAATTGATGGTGTACTTACTCCTATTTACCCTAAAGATGTTGATAATATGATTAAACTACCTACATTATTAATTTTGTGATAATTATTTACACCCAATGCAGCAAGGGTGGACATCGAGAATGTTTATTTAAGCAGTGGCTTTGTCCACCGGTGCTGGACATCGAGAGTACCTAGTAATATGAAACTCGTATCTTTGTCCACCCGGGGTGGCCAGCGGAAACAATTAAAAATTACCTCTCGCTGTCCACCCCTGGGGGACAGCGAGAGGTTTTTAAAACATTTGTGTCTCTGTCCACCCACGGGGGACAAGCAAGGGGTGGACACCGGGAATAATCGAAAAAAGTCACATACAAGCGCATAGAAAGACGATGAAGGCGAATGACGTTGTATGATATGGGGTCGGAGGTCACAATAATATGTTTCATGTAGTGTTGCTGTGTTGTCGAAAGACACTAGTTACGACCGAAACTGAATTTTAGTTGCAGTCTTGGCTTAAACCGAAACTCCCACATAACGACTTTATTTTCAAATCACACACTATTCATTCAGTCTGATATTTGAACTAATAATAATCATAACAATAACCACACCTTACTTTAGAGAAATTATTTCTTTTTTTTTTTCAAACTATTTTGCAGCGGTATTATAATAAAAAGGTGTATTCCTCTCGAGGCCTTCGAGGATCTCCAGACCGATCGATCTCACACTTTCACATCAAACTGCTCCCGCGACCTTCAGCAGATCGTCGGTCCTCCTTGTGAGGGTCTACTAACGCTGCATCTCTCGAGGCCGCCATTCGAGGACCTTTACGCCCTAATAATTCATTTTATAATTATCAATTTATAATAATCTTCATAATTTTTAATATAATTATGATAATCAACAACCCTGGTGGGAATGGAACCTTTATACAATTTTCTTCTCTTTCACATTCGCAACAACAGAAAAACCAAAATAATTTTTTTTTTTAAATATATTTGATAGAAATCGTCCAAGTTTGTAAACGGTTTTATTGAGCTTGCCTTGTTTGTTCGGGTGAAATCTTGCAAGTTAAATTTGACCCACTTGCCAGTGTTGGATTGAGCTGAAATTTGGTATTTTAGTTTCGATGACAATGCAATTATGTATAATTATTATTTTCACTTTCAATAAAGCCGTTAAAGTAAAAAAATATAGTGTTTAGGACGTCTTATAAATAAGTGATAAGAGGAATGGGTGTAAGAACCTTATTAGTTTTATCAGACAGAACTATCGACATTAACAATAAATTATGTCGTTACTATACATAATAATATTTGTTTACGTGATTGGTATACATAATACTACTTCTTTACATTTGTCGAAAAAGGAACCAAGAAGCATTGACATCATTCGAATGAGCATTGACTTTCAAATCAAATCAAATTCTTTTTTTGCAGAATACAGTGAAATTAAGGTGTTATACATTGTCTGGAACAGTCATCGTTTGGTAGTAAATCAATGGGTACAGTATTCTACCTTCATGGGGATGCAAATGTTATGTTTTTTACAATTATCTACATACAAATCATAACAAATATGATAATTGACAAGTCAATGAGATATAAAAATTGTCAAATATACATTTGAAAGTATCATTGAGATATTCCTTGACTATTGTATGCTTTGCTTATAAGAAACTGCTTCAATCTGAAGTTAAATACGTCAATGTTAGAATAATTTATAGTAAGTGTTTAGGGAGATGGTTATAAAGACGTGGAACCATACCGAATACACTTTTTCCTTATTGTGCAGTAAAACTCGGTGGGAAACAAATTTTATGGTTAATACGTTTTGATCTTAACTGCTCGAACATAGACATATTCGTTGTATAAATATAAATATTACAATCTCATATATGTTAATACAAGAGAAAGTTAAAAGCTTAAGATCAATAAAAAACGGCGAACAACTGACTGTACATTTAAATTTACAAATTGCCCTTATACTTATACATCTTTTTTTGAATACAATTTCATTGTTTACCGAGATTCCCACAAAAATAACGCTATATCTTAATATACAGATTCGACATAACTATGGTAGGCAGTGAGCACAGCATTTTGATTTACAATTTTTAGAGCATGTGCAGAGCATAGAAAAACTCACTTGTGACTCACTTTGGTCGAAACACTAATATCTATACGAGGCTTCCAATTGAATTAAGTATACCCAAAAATTTTGTATCAGTTACTTCATTAATTATTGTCTATGCAAATTATTGCTCATTTTAGTAATTTTGCTATTAGTTCTGTTTTTAAAAGTCATAATATTAGTTATATCAAGATTTAACATTAAATTGTTATATGTCAGCCAATGAATTATAATGTCCGATGTGTTATTAATTTTCCATTCGATGTCAGATATGTTCTTACCTACCACTAAAAATCACTACTGTCGTCGGGAAATATGTAAATATTAAAAAGCAAGGGAGCTAGTACGCTACCGTGTGGTACTCCTTGGGTCATTTTTTGATATTAAGATGAGAAAATAATGTTTTTTTTTTGTTTTTGGACATATTCGAGTTATTTGAGTACATTGGATTCTGTCACTTAGATACGATTTCTAAAGATTTAGAACGTTACCTCTTGCCCCACAGACCTCCAATTTATAAAGCAAAAGTTCATGATTTACATAGTAGAAAGCTTTAGTTAGGTGCATATACATAATGACACAACGGGTTCTTTATTATTTAAAAGATTTCGGGGGTTAAAACTATTTTTTATGCTTTCCCACAACTCAAACTATCTCTATACTAAATTTCATCTAAATCGGTTCAGCGGTTATTGATTCCCCATACAAACATCCGCCCCCCTTTTATCCCCCTTAAGAAGTGATTTCTGCGATAGATGCTATCCTTTCTCAGTCCTTTCTCAAGCTCTAGACTTTCTGTGTACCAAATTTCATTCAAATCGGTTTAGTAGTTTTGGCGTGAAAGCGCGACAGACGGACAGACAGAGTTACTTTCGCATTTATAATATTAGTATGGGTTTCATTACAGTTTGTAAAATCCCTTCAGCCGTATTGATAACTGACTGTATGTATGTATGTTTGTATGTAGCTAGATTTGTGGTTTTATTCTTTCTAAAACCAACTTGTGCGTCATCGAAGATGTTGTTATTTTCAAAAAATGTGTACAGACTGGTTTTTATCATTTTTTCGAACAATTTAGAAAATATTGGTATTAGTGCTATTGGTCTGTAACAGCTGAGACAGACTTTAGACTACTTCTTCTTCTTACTTAATTAGTGGCTCGTAGTGGCTCGTAGAGGAGAACAACCATTATTGCCAGAGTCAAGTGGAGTGTATTAATATTATTAGTGTCTTGAATATCAAGATAACATTATTTTACTGTCGTCAAGTCAGTCAGTCAGTCAGTTGTCTGACGCTCCTACGGTGAAGGAAAACATCGTGAGGCAACCTGCATACATTTGCGAAGAAATTCAATGATGTATGTGAAGTCGACCAATCCGCACTGGGCCAGCGTGGTTGACTAAAGCCTAATCACCCCCTAACATAGGGTAGGCTCGAACTCCTCGGTGGGGACGTATATGAGCTGTGATGATGAAGTCAGTCAGTCATGTCCGTCGAGTCGGCATTTCTTTTTATATGCTTAAAATTAATGAATGACAAATCCGCAATACTGTGGAACTTTGTTGTAAAAAGTTATACTTATCTTTCCCCATAAAGGAACCTCCAGTTGTTTGAAGCCTGTACTTACTTTGGAATGGCGAGTTTGTTTTTATTAATTGTTATAAAATGATGAATTTAAAAAATTGGTATCAGGGAGGATAGCATGGCCTGGGGATGGGGATAAAATGGATAGAATGGTTTATCGCACCGCCGCCCTTTTTACTTTTTTTTCGAAATCGCGGCGCGGTGGCGAAATGTCAAGTAACATGGTACCCCAGTGTGACCAGTTATCGCGCGTGTGGCGGTACATCAAAGGGTTTAACGATCATGCGCGCTAACATAATCGCGCTGCGTGTGGTCAGACCTCTAGAGTAAATGTGTTCTGTAGACTAGGTTAGACTAGCGTTCTTATAGCCTATAGGCTTGGGTAAAAAATATCGATATAATAAAGCAATCGCTGAAATGAACAACGCTACAGATAGGCCCTCTATAGCGTTGTTCATTTCGGTGGTTGCTTTCGATTTGTTAAAACGTGTGCGACGCAATGGTTTTATAATTTATAGGTACATCTATGAAGCTGAATTGATCATATAGGATCCAAAATAAAAGGTTTGTTATTAGATTTTGATAGCACATGTAGAAGTAAGAAAGTCATTGCCATACTTCAACGTCTGGAAATGATTTAGGCCATCTCAGATTATTGCACGATAGTTCATGCAAAGTAACGAAGCCGCTAATGTGACCAAAGCATATAGGTACGCGATAACTTTTTAGCGAAAAAACGTACGAAGCTTCGGCACGCATTGCTTCGGGAAGATACGTAAGGTACGGCCGCAGCATTTGAGCAGCGGTGCTCAAACGGACGCTCACGATCGACCGGTCGATCGCGAGTGCCTTTTGAGTCGATCTAGAAAAAAATACCGATTAGATTTACAATTAAGCCAGAAAAGCCCCTTCATCGCTTTCTTCTATCGAATAAAACTACCTGCAAACGCTTGCAGGTAGTTTTATTCGATACGCCGTACCTTACGAAAGGCTGCTTTATAAAAGGAACGCGCGGTACTTGTTAAAGAAAAACCGCGACGCGCGACTCTTTTGATCCCACCGATCTATAATATTTTTTTTTATGGTGGGCCCACCAAATGACCTCCTCCCGCCTGATGTTAAGCGGTGAAAGAGGCCCAAATGAGTTCAACAGATAGAGTAGGGACGACATGCACTATCCTACCTGCCCGCCCCTTGCTAGCCCAAAAGATGCTTTTTCACGCGTCTTTTGAAGGAACCCATGTTGTAGGATGGAGGAAACACGTACGCAGGTAGAGAATTCCAAGTGTGGGATAAACGACAGATGAAGGAATCTTGGAATTTCTTGGTAACGGTGTGAAAAGGAGGATACAGTGTACGGATGACTCCGAAGGCCCTTACGCGTGTTTCTGTTAAGGAATGGAGAGGGAGGGATAAGGTTAAAGAGCTCCTCAGAGGATTCCCCGTGGAATATTCGGTAAAAGGCGTTAAGTGAGGCGATGTCACGATGAAGTTGTAGAGGCTCGAGTAGCGCGACGCTGCAATCTGTCCAGATCCGGAGCATCGAGGAGTTACTGAGCGGAGCCATCCCAAAGGTGCGAGCAATATTCCACGCAAGACCCAACCTGAGTTTTATACAACAAGCATAGTTGGTTCAACAAGAACTGTGAAAACCACACTGTTGGACAGCCCTATAATCGCCAGGGTGACTAGGGGGTGCCCCCAGGGTGGAGTGCTTTCACCATTACTGTGGTGTCTGATTGTTGACTGCCTAATCCGGGAGTTAAACATGGCGTACCTTCCCACCCAAGGCTACGCAGATGACCTGGTGGTCCACATAGTGGGGAAATGTCCTTCAACTATATCAGGTCTCATGCAACTCGCTCTTAAGAAGATCGAACAATGGTGCTGCCAGGTGGGGCTGTCTGTAAACGTCGGCAAAACCGTTATAGTCCCTTTCACTAGGAGGAGGAATCTAGACGGCCTTAAGCCTCCTAAGCTCTTTGGAAGGACTATTGAATTTTCATAAAGTGCCAAATACCTTGGGGTCCTCTTGGACCATAGGATGAATTGGTGTACACATATACAAAACATAATTAAGAAGGCCAAAGCAGCGCTCGGAATTTGCCGTAAGCTAGGCTGGCCTGTTCCCGGTGGGGACTGAAACCAAGCTACCTACTATGGCTTTACACCGCTGTGGTAAGACCTATGGTTAGCTACGGGTGTATAGTTGGTTTAAGCAAACGGCAATAGGGACCACAAATAAGGCCCTCGAAAGCCTGCAAGGATGCGCCTGCTTGATGATCACGGGGGCCTTCTCGTCTTCTCCCACCCTTGCTCTGGAGGCTATCCTGAACCTCCCACCGCTCCACCTGTTCATTCAGGGGGAGGCAAGGATGGCCATGCTCAGAGCGGTAGAGGGAGGCAAATCGAGTTGGAAATCCCAGACCATGAGGAAACTACATAGCAGCCTCTTGGTAAATCCTATAATGGCAATGCCAGCTGATGCCATGCATGAAACTTTGGAGTTCAGGAGGAACTACAAAGTTACGATTCCTAACAGGGAAGAATGGGATAAGCAAATCCCTGAGCCCTTTATGAAAGCCAACCAGATTTGGTACACTGACGGCTCCAGAAAAGAAGGCCGTTCAGGTGCAGATGTCTACGGAGGTAGCACGAAATCCAGGAGGACCACGAGCCTGGGTGCACATGCCACCGTTTTTCAGGCAGAAATGTATGCCATCATCGACTGCGTTCACGCAAACCGGTCGAGCGAAGGTAAAAACATTCTTATTCTGTCGGACAGCCAGGCTGTCTTAAAGGCCCTGGCTGCCGTGGAGTTCAAGTCCAAAATCACCTTAGAGTGTTCGAAGGCCTTGAATGATTTGGCGACCAGGAACTCGGTTATGATTGGCTGGGTTCCAGGTCACTCCAACATCCGAGGCAATGAAATTGCCGACGAACTAGCGAGGGCTGGCTCCGAAAACGTTCTTATAGGACCAGAACCAGCATGTGGCATTTCGAGGGTGACAAAAAAGAGAGCCCTTAGGGATTGGGTACAAACACAAGCCCGTCTCCAGTGGGCTCAGAGTTCAGGGCTTTTGCACTCAAAAATGCTCATTAGGGAAACTTGAGATAAATTACTCGAAAAATAAAGTCAAAGGAAATGAGCTTGGCAATAGCTGTAATATCACAAGTATTGACTTCAATTTCTAAACAATCTTCTTAACCCAGGGTCGCAATGTGAAACCTCCAACTGAGCAGAGGCCAACTAAAGGTTCTCACTAGAGCCTTAACTGGCCACTGTAAACTCAACAAACATCTGCACAGAATGGGATTAGCAAATGCCCCCACGTGCAGATTCTGTGGTGAGGATGACGAGAAACCATCTCACATCCTCTGTGAATGCTATGCTCTCATCCACACAAGGAGCCGAGCTCTGGGCGGACCTAGTTTGCCACCTCATGAAGCAAAGGCTCTGTCTCCAAAAAAGGTCATCGGCTATTTTAACGCTACAGGCCTATTTGGAGACCTTTGAGGAGGGGTCAGCCACAATAGATCTGTACAGGTCGCAGTGGCTTGCTGAGGGTCGCCACTCGTCGCCCACAGCCACCCCCACAAGTATAGATAGATAGATAGATAGTTGGTTCGGCGCAAAATACCTACGCACCTTGTTCAGGAAACCGACACAATTACTTCTATTAGGTCAATATCACGAATAAAACTGAATTTTTCTACGATTCCCGCCGTCTCGCCCCGCCCGCTGTCTGACTGAAGCCTTAAAGCTTCAGTCAGACAGCGAGCGGGGCGGGACAGCGACGGGTCGTCGGCGGAGCGGCGACGGCGACGTCCCGCCGTCAGTGTGATCTGAACACGAAAGCGAAAACTCATAGAACACAACGCGCTTCATCGTGTCGTTTGCTCCTCTAACTCGCATGTTTTGTTTCGCTTCTGTCGCTCGACGGAACGACCGAACGAACGATTGACATAAGCGAGAGTCATAACCCTACTCTTAAAATCGAAGGTTCGTCTATCTAGTGACAACGTTGATACATTTGACAGACGAACATTCGTAAAATTTACGAACATTTCAACGACACCTATTGAGGTATCGTTGAAATTATCGTAAAGCCAAAGGGGCAGCGTAATTTATTCAATGTTGAATTTCACTCCTATCATTAAAATATCTCTGTCTCTATTGGAATTTTTGCAATTATTGTTCATAATATTTAGGCTTTACGGTAATAATAAGTAAGTACTCTAATAGCACTAATTATTTTAAAAAATTAATAATTTCTAATTAATTATGGATTTTTTAATTTTATTGATTTAAATGCTTTAAAATAAGAAAATGAAGAGAATACTGCAAGTACAGTCCGAAGATTTTTCTAATATTTTTAAATATAATGCGTAATTTCTCGAAAGTATCTTTAAATGTTATCTTTTATAAAGAAAAAAAGCTTTTATTTATTAAAAGCTTTGAAGCCATTTTAATGGTATGTATTTTGCTTTCAGACATTCGTTATATAATTAAACTAGCTGTTGCCCGCGGCTTTGCTCGCGTGGAAGGTGATTATATTTACAGATTTGAAAACTGTATAAATATGTATGAATAATTTATTCATGTTTTTAAACGTATTTATTTATTATTAATCAATAGTCCATTAAATAAGGACTTTCATACAAACTTTCAACACTTATTTTACCCCCTTAGGAGTAAAATTTACATAAATGCTGATATATGCTGATATAAACGTTGTATATAAATACAACATTCACAGCTTTTTTGTCATTAGACAATCTATATACTTATATAAAAGATGTTCCCATCTATAGACGCACGCACAGCTGTAACCGCTAATGGTAGAAACGTGAAATTTGGACAGTGGTTTTAATTCAAAATGCGGACACACACTAAGAAGGGATTTTAAAAAAATTAACCCTGAAGGGATGAAAAAGGGGTTGCATGTTTGTATGGAAAAATAATAAAATTAGCAACGATTTTGATAAAACTTGAGATTCATGCTCTTAAAAATATTTCATTGAACACGTGTTTCATGGTTTATTGGAATTACCCCTATTTTACAAAATAGGGGTTGAAAGTTTCTATGAAAAATATTTAAAATCTGCTCCAATTTCTATGAAATTTATTATTCGGGCTTAAATCGGCTACAAAATTATTTTTCCTACGGGAAAATTTAAATTCCCAGGGGAAAACAATAATAACGAAGGCGAAGCCGCGAGCGGAAAGCTAGTACCTACTTTATAGGCACGCGCCGCCCGCCGGACCCCGGCCGGTACCGCCGAAACCGCATTGTCCGCAACGTCCCTACATTTTAAATCTGTAATATCTTCGAAAATATTGATTTATATTACATGCTGTAAAGGGCCAAATTGATCTATATTAAATGCACATTGTATTTAAGGTACTTAATTGGATAAGGATTAATACCGTATTGCTTAAAATCGCTTGGTAAATAAGCCATTATTTCTCGTAAAAAGTAAAGGATAAAAAAGGGTTATTGTGGGTTATCCCTAAGAGATAGATATATACCATCGCGGACTTTTTTGTAGACCTTTTTAAGGTGTACAATACTGTAGTAAATTATTTTTATTTATCTCGTAGAGTTCAGCCAGCGTTTGCAATCTAAGCACAAAAAAAAGTGTTTATTTACGACATCATATTAGAAACCTCTAAAATTATCAGGGTTTCTCTACTATACTATGCATGTATTATACATATAAGCCTTCCTCTTGAATCACTCTATCTATTAAAACAAACCGTATCAAAATCCGTTACGTAGTTTTAAAGATATAAGCATTTATATTATGTAGTGATGGATCCGACGACGACAACGATAACGCCAACGATAGCGAGTTTAGAGTAGGGCTAATCCGATATTATCGTTGTCGATTTTAAGAGTACGGCCCCTGTTGTATGCTCGCCGGGCGGGGCGTCGGCGGGACGCGACACGCCGGGCGGGACGGCGCTGTGACGTCTTTCATAATAACTAATACATTACAACTGCTTATACCGGGCCGACGCCCCGTCGCCGTCCCGCCCCGCCCGCTGTCTGACTAGTCTTTGGATGCGGTACGCAACAAATCGCAGTATAAATTTTTCTGCCACTTTTCGCGGGAGGCGAGGTAAACACGCTACGCACACTACGAAAATGTTTACGAACACACACTATGAAAATATTACCCTACAACCTACATAGAAGAAACACACACACATCGACAAATTAACGTGTATCTACGCAATCCCCACCAGAAAGAATTAATGTCCCTAGTGATGTGACACAAAGAATGAGTAACTATTTGGGTCGTCGTGAGTGAATGATTGAAATGTTACAATAAATTGTATTTTAATTACTATACCCTGTTCGGCTAGAGTTGATAAAAATACAATGAAGACAGGGTTTGTTAAATTAGTACAAAGCGAGGCCTGCTTATTATTATTAAATTTGTTTTGTTTTGTTTGTTTGTTTTTTTTTATTAAAACGTCGCCCCACACTAGGATTTTCTCCTGTGTCGTGGGTGCAGTTACAAACATAGAATATCACATGCACATACGCCCAAACCGGAACAAATTTCTGTAGGCCATACAAAACATTTGTCCCGTACGGGAATCGAACCCGCGACTCGTTGCGCAGTGGTGATCACTCGACCTCTGCGCTAAACGTGTGTCGTGAAATAAATATATATTTTCAGTCATAGGCGTAGGTATAATGTTTTGATTGGGGGGGACGAATTTATATTTTCAGTTAAAGAAAGACAAAAGACAGTAAGCGCTCCGATGCGTAATCATAATTTTTATCAGCTCTCGGGGATGCTATGTTTGATGACTATCGATCCAAGATGGCCGCCGCCACAAAATGGTGGATTACGTATTTTTTCACAACTCTCTTAATATGAGTATCAAATGAAAGGGCTTGACTAGTAGAATACCACACACTATGTAACTGGTTAATTTTATTTTAATATGTCAAGTAATTAGTCATGGTCAAAGTAAAACAAAGGTACCATGAAAAGTCAGTAAACAAATAACAGAACGACACTCCGGAGTGCAATCAAAACAATGACTAGTGTGACTTGACTTGCGCCACGCTTCTATCTGAACCCGTCGAAACAAGTTAGCGCGGGGTGCAGTGGGAGGGTGGGGGGATACCGGGAATGTCTTAGATGTTTTACGTGAGAATTGTTACTACCAAGAACTAATTTCTGATTTTATTATATATCTACCTACATAGTTATAAAAATAAATAAACATGTTTAATAGGTAGGCACTTTTTCGTTTAGCTTTGCTCGTATGGTAGAAAGGACAATGGGTAATGGTGGGCCCACCTCTCAATAGAAGTGAGATACTCATGAATGAATAGGTATTTTTATGCCGAATAAAACTTAGTATTACATCTAAGGTTAAAAGTCAGTACTTTCGGAGTTACACTGCCATAAAAGTGATTCCAATCTAAGTAATCAATTATCGTAGTTTACTTCATTATAGTATAAACATTACCCAGACTCGAACCGTATTGTTTATAATCATTGCTTATCTCCCTACCTGCACCCTCTACCCGCCGCGCCGTCGGCCCGGGCGCATTTGCAAATGGCGGACGGCCAGTGATGCGCTAGCGCTAGTCATCGCCAGAGTGTTTTGTGTTGTGCGTTTTGTTTCGAACGCCCGTTATCTGTTTTGTATACCTTTTGACCCGGGTCAAGGAATAGCCGGCTATTCCTTGGACACTGACTGTTGTTGTTTAAATCGTTGACCCCGGTTTTGTTTAATGGACTACTGAACTGCATCGCGATTGATTTTGTGGAAAATGGAACAACATCGTAACTGTGTTGTGTGTAGACGCGGGTTATATCATAATAGATATCAGCGTCATATTTTGACTGAAGATCTTCCGCAAACACGGCCGGATTTTGCAAGACTCATACAACAAAATGCGATATTAGAGGTTAGTAACAAAAGAAATACCATTGATGTCTTTGGCTGCTAAAAACACACACGTGTGTTTGTTAGTTAATGAAACGTGTTCTAGCGTCTCAACGCCAGTGCTGAATCACGTGACTCAGCACTGGCGTTAGCGCTAGAACATAGGGTACACACCCTAAGTTCTAGCGCTAACGCCAGTGCTGTTTGGTAGCCAGTTTTTAGCAGCCGAAGTGTAGTAGTATAGTAAAGTATCTACAGCACAAAATACGTAATACTAGTACCATATAGTTCGTTTCAAACAAAATACAAGTCGAAAGCATCTCGTAAACTGAACACGATCGATACAGAACATACAGGTAGCTTTTGTATTTTCAGTTTGAATTTAACAATACGCGAGCTGTATGTCATCGATGCTGGCAGAGAATCCATGTTGAGCTTGCCGCTCAGCCAGCTCCTGCTGTTGAGCCAGCTTCTGCTGTTCAGCTAGATCCTGCCGTTCATCCAGATCGTGCCGTTCAGCCGGTTCCTGCCGTTCAGCCGAAACGTGCCGCAGAGCCAGACTCTGTCATTCATATGAATCAATATTTTAGAGCACCAAATACTGCTAGACATTGTTTATTTAACAATTGTCAAAATGGAGACCGTCATCGTATTCCGGAGATGATAAAAACATTTTTGCTTTGCGAGTATAAACTGTATGTACCTGAACATGCCCGTATTTGCCAACATCATCTTCGAGGAAATGATTGGGATACGTTATTAGATTTCTGTAATGTTTCCCATGATTTTAATGCAGATCAAATGACAAATCTATGTGACATGTTAATAAGAGCTGCCCGCCGGCCACATAGGTTAGACTTTGAAGATGAAAATGCTTTAAGCAATGATGAAATGCATTTTTGGATTGGTCGTGATAGAAATCAATTCCGATCGATCCTCGAACAGACTCCATCTTTGGTTGAAAGATGCAAGCGCCCAAAAACAGCCTTAGCCATTTATTTATGCAAGCTGAGAACTGGAGAACCAAATGAAAGGTTGGCAACTTTTTTCGCTATGACGCGACGCACACTCGAAAACTTATTGAAGATTGCACGGGAATGTCTTTTAAACGAGTATGTTTCTTAGCACCTAGGCTTAGATCACATGACAAGAAATGAAGTAATACAGAGAAACCTATTGCTTCCAAAGGGAATATTCGGCAATGAAGAAAATACTCAGGCTATCCTTATATGTGATGGAACATATATATATATATATATATATTCAGAAGAGTTCCAACTTCCTCTTTCAAAGACAATCATATAGTCTACATAAATTCAGAAATCTCCTAAAGCCATTCATCATTGTATGCACAGATGGGTACATTTTGGATGTTTGGGGACCGTTTGCAGCAACCGAATCGGACGCTACAATTATGAGCAATGTTGTCAAAAGAGTGGATCATCCGTTACATTGGTTTTTAGAATAAAATGATGTCTTCATATTAGACAGAGGCTTTCGGGACTGTATTGGAGATCTCCAATCATGTGGTTATGAAGCGCATATGCCACCATCCAAAGATCGACGAGCAACTCAATTAATCACCGAGCAGGCTAATAAATCGCGATTGGTGACTATATGCCGTTGGCCGGTAGAAATTGTTAATGGTCGCTTTAAGCGCGATTTCAAGCATCTGCGCCAAAACTATTTTAATAAAACCGTCCTTAACATGATTACCGATTTTAAAATAGCATCTGCAATTCTAAATCATTTTCATATGCCTATAGACGACCACAGAGAAACAGATGTTTTCCTGAGTTTGATTAATGAAAGGCTCGAAGTCGACAACCTCATATTTAACTATGTGGAAGGTAATAATATGAACAGACGCAGAGTGAACTTCGAACGAATGGATGCAACTCTACAAGTTCAGGATTTTCCTCAAATAACAGAAGACGACATCATGTTTCTTGCTTTGGGTTCCTATCATATGAAGTTAGCGAAGTCATATTGTGCTGAACATCTTCGAGACGGTTTATACATAATAGAAATCTACAGAGAAAACGAATTGCACGACCTAATGGAATATAATATAACCGCAGAAAATGTGTGGTTGCTGCGTGGAAAGATACAGTCACGCCACGTAAGAGCAAAAACATATTATTGCTATATATTAATTGATCGAAACCAAGTTGGAAGAAACGCGATAACACAATATTATTGCACTTGCTTGACCGGACGGCGAACTGTAGGAACTTGCGCTCATATCATATCTTTGGTACCTAGGAGTTGGGAGATATCAACCATTCGTGGCCCCCGCGGCTTTTTTAAACGATGTAATTGTTATCGATGTACAGGACGACGAATAAATCTTGTTTAAAGTGAAATACGTGTATTATTACCATTGTACCTTATAAAACTCCATAAATAATAAGTTAGACTGAGACGACTTGAAGACGTCATATCTCCGAAAGTACTAACATTTGACCATAGTTGTATTAATAAAAAATGTTTTGCTTAAAAAGCCCTTTAAAATGGTATCTCACATGTTACTATTGAGGGTGGGCCCAGACTCCATACATTTGTTACCCAATCTCCTTTACTATCTCGTGCAAGTAAAAAGCAAGAGATAGCAACTAACTGCCATACAAACAAAATTAGTATTTTAGAAAACCTTTCATTTGTGATAGGGCCCAACGTGTTATAGCGCTTGGGACGATATCGGGCATTTTCCTTAAGTTGCACCAAAAAATGTGAGTTAAAGTAAACATAAAGATGATGCCGATAACTTAACCATGAGGTGAACGGCGATTAAATAAAGAAAAAAAGTGTATCGTATAGAAAAAGATTTTTTAAACTACAAAGCATAGTTGAACAATGGTGTCGATTCTGAAGCACAACTTACTAAACTAAACTAATTTGACAATACTAAAAATAAAGCCGTCACTTTTAATCCTTTAGACAAAAACAGAGATGGCAATAGTCTTAATCCTGTCAAATTAGTTTAGTTTAATAAGTTGTGCTTCAGAATCGACACCAATATAATAAGTAATAATATAATATTTTCTTGATATTTTTTTGTTCTATTATATAACACGTGAATTTCTATATTAATCTTATATCTGGTTTAACAAACTCCGGAGTGAATATATGATAAATAAAAATATGAATCAGCATAATTCACTCACATTGTCCCAGCACTAAGCAATAATGCCAGTGTCACAGATAATATAATTCCCGTGTATTGTGTTGAGCTACCATCGTACCATTGTATTTTTCTATCGTAATGGCATAAAAAATACTTCAAAAATGTAAACAAATGAAACACGGTAATGTATATTTTATACTTAAATGTGATAGGAAACGCCATAATCTCGAAGATTTGAGTAGCTGGATCACCTTTTGCAAGAGGAAACTGCACAATTAACCATTTTTTTGGAGCTCTTAGTGCGACACGAAAACGACACCATAAACGACACCAAATGGCAGCGGCCGCGCGTCAACTAGTTTTATATAACGTGTATGGTCATATGGTCAGCGTAAATTGGCAGAGGGGTTCGCCCAGCCTTGCCGTCTCCCGTATGAATGCTCTAAGCCTTAAGTGGATGTTTTATTGGAAGTCGATTGCTATTGGGACCCGAATCGATAGAAGCCACTTCGTTTTAATTTGGCTCCACCTGCGCCTATCGTCCCGAATCAATTCGTGCCGAAGCTTCGTACATTTTGCGCGCTAAAAAGTTGTCGCGTATGTACTGTGGAAATATCGTCTAATAATCCAAGATTGAATATTTTAAGACATTGAACTATGGACAATGAATTTCGTACTTTTACAGGTGTGTTATTACATAAAGTATTTATCAAAATGTAATAAGAAACCTTATTTTGGATCCTATGTGATGAATTAAGATTCATAATGATGTACCTATAAATTATAAAACCGTTGCATCGCACACGTCTTACTGAACAAAACGAAATTAACCGTCGCCGAAATGAACAACGCTAGTGAAGAATGAAATGAGCAGCGCGAATATTTAACGTGCTAGAAGCCTTTGATGTCGTACCGTCACACGCCCGATAACGCACACGAAACCCGAATAATCTCGACAATAGCTGAATTTTAGTGGTCACATCTGCGTGTATCGCGTCATAGACTCATAGCACGAAGCCTCGGGACGATAGGCGCAGGTGGGGCCAGGGCGTTAGATCACACTTAGGTAACTTTTGAGGAAAAGATACTGGCAACACTGATCAGATGTAGCACGCACACACATGTAATTTGTGCAGTGTGTACCTACTGCACACAATCATATTCATTTAACATTACCGGATGTAAATAAAACGAGTCAAATAAAATAATACGAGAAAGAAAGTTCATAAGTATTGTTATCGTTACATATTTAAAAAAAAAACTTTTTCGCGTGTTTTTAATTTAAATATCGATTAATTCTGTTACATTATTATCAGTCTATAAAGTGCATAATTTTATAGTGCATCTTTGCATTGGTTCTTGCGGTCAAGGATTTTAGTATTAATTTGGTGTTTATTGGAGAAGTGAACGAGAACATTTTTATCTGTGCTTGAGCAACAAAGTTACTTGTGCGGAAATAAACTTAATTTTTGTGTTGAACCTAAAGTTTTATTCGCTAGTCGCAATTTTGTTTTGTGAAACTGCACACGGACACCTGTCGCCGGGTAAGTCATATTTATATCGATTAATCACTCACTATTTGTTTGTAATTAGGCTTAAGATTCAATCTTTTTGATAAGGGGTCTATAGTTTCTTAACTTACTTCACTAATATGTTTTATGATAATCAGAACATAATTACATTTACTTTTTATTCATGCACTTATTTTTCACAGAACAGCAAAACAGTGGAAGTTCTCTAGGACTATATTACTGTAGGCAACTAGGCACTGTTGTCACCAAATTATCGATACTATAACAACATTTTGTATGTATTGTGATATTATTTATGTTTATTTAAGTAAAAACTAGATTAAGTGAAACACAAATTTATTTCAGTTTTAGGAAAACCAATATGTTGTTTTCTTACAGAAAGAACAATTCGACACAGCGATCACTAATCCTTACGTTGGCTAGGAACTTGTTTTCGTTATCTCAGAGACGATGAAGACTTTGTTTTGCTATGAAACAATTGCCACTTGTCTAACCCCCCTTTATGCCCACATGCCACTTCCACTGTTTTTTGTAGTTTTATTCTGAAATGTGGGTATTTTAATGAATTACCTAATTTATATACTTACATTGGGTTTAAAAATTTTGCAAATGTCAGTATAACTTTGAAAGAGCTTGCTATTTTAATTATACACGGTTATTTTTTTATCACCCTGGAAAATTTTGGGGACGCTTCAGGACACATCTATTATTATAAACGGTGTTTCATGATAACCAATAAATAATCAATGCATTATCTAAAACTAATTATTAAATCATTCTAATATCATGTTGTGAAGCGTCCCTTAAATTTTTCAGGGTGATAAAAAATAATAACCATGTATAGGCAAGCTGGTAATGGTAGCAATTAAGTGATAGGGGAGCGTACTGCCTAATATAAAAAAAGAACAAAATCTAATTAGTTCATCAGTTAGATAATAAAAATAATGTCAGACTAATTTTTTTTTTGTGGAAGTCACAAAAATGTACCAAGTTAAATTTAATTGAAGTTTAAGAGTGGGGGCTTACTATGTCAAAAGTTAGTAAAACATTAGACTATATGTGATGTCATGAGATAACCACCTCATAAGATGTTGATTGCATAAAAAAGGAAAAATATTATGTGTGCAATATTATATAGAAATCTGCCAGACAGATATTCAATAAAATTGTTTGCTTCACTTTTATGTGCCCTTTACTAAATAATTTTACCCACTTTTGTTTTTATATTTTACAGATCAACAAATCTTTCATCTCTCCCAAATCCTGTCCAGTATCCAACACTAACATCATCATTGAATTCCTAAATGAAGATAATTATCATAAACAATAAACGAAAATGTTTACCCATTGTTGTACAGTAAGCTTTACGTCAAGTTTACTATTTGACCTTTGGATCACTCTTATATCACTCATAATAGGTGTAGTTTTGGCAGTGCTAATATAAACTGGACCTGTCGCCTACTGTACAACTTAAACGGTTTCATTATAAATGAATTTAAAATAATTGTGTAAACGTTTTTGTTGTATGCCCTTAGAAAAATTTTGGTTGTTTCTTCCACTATTGCTTAATCAATTCAAAATCTGTGAATTATACTTTGTAAACTAGCGACATCACAGTTTTTAATTGTTTGATTACTTGTTATAAAAATTATTATTACAAATAATTGATCAGCATTAATTACCGCAAATGTGAAAAAATTTAAATTTTCTTTGATTGTGTTATCGGTAATTAAAATAATTAAGTTATTATTTATTTCAGAAAGTGACCTGAAAATAATAATTAATTATTTCAGAAAGTGATCATACTTTTTAACAATACTTACAATACATAATCTGACAATTATTCTATTTTATATTAACTGTAAATCTGTGTTTTTTGCCTCTCCTGAAAAGTTACCATATTTGACATTCGCTGTTATGAATGCCAAGCGAAGAAATGTTGATTTGTAATATGAACTGCCATGAAGTTGTTAGGTGTTCAGTTGCATTTTCCCAAATTTTTTGCAAGATAAAATATTGTGTTATTGTGTATGTATTCCTTTCACAAAATACTAATTTTATTAAATTCTGTACAACAAGCCATGAGTTAGGATTGTGTTAAATGTCATTAATAAATCAAAAAAGTGGCATCATTCATTTTTATAATTTTAATACAGGATATTGCAACTGGACTCCCATCATTGTTTTCAATATTGTTTAAAAAATTAACAACTTAAGAATTTTTGTGTCCTTGTCGTGCGTGCTTGCATGCAAATATAGGGAGGAGTTAAATGTGTCGCGTTTCAAATACGGCGCTACAGTTATCGTAATACAAGTGTTTGTCAGGTGTGCTGCCTGGCTTACTGTGCACTGCACACTTGTAATTTTCAACCTTTCGTGCTACTTACAACGGGTTGACTGGAAGAGACCTCTTATAAAGATAATTCCGCCCTTGTTCATTTTGGTTCCTTTGTATTATTGTTGATGTTTTGTAGTACAATAAAGTATTGTATATTATGGAATGGAATGCACTATCAGTTAATATATATTAATTGACTGTGCAGTTGGGAGTACTTTAATAATAACAGATTAATCTGAAAGCATTTATCTACTCAAGGGTCATAATATTTGTATATTTATGTATATACTGGGTAAGTCTAAAAAGGTTTATTAAGCCTAAAGTATCGGAAGTACACACAATAGAGAAAATCTTATTCTAGCACTTTTAATAAAAATTCATATTATTGGAATTTAAAGGCTATTTTAAGATTTAAAAAAACTACGCTGTGACGGCCTTAGCTTTTGTTTATAAATTTACATTATGGTAATTCCAGGGCACATTCCACTGTCAACAAAATGGCCTAATTTGTCTAGTCTAAATCTATGTGGCATGTTAAAATTGTAGATGCCTCTCATTCCAAAATATTTTACGATGCATAAGGCCCACTTGTTGGGTTATACATTTTTTGATTTAGTAATATTTTATGTTTGTATGAAAACAAAAATAATTGTTTTCCATAATGTCAAGTGGCAATAATATTAATCATTACTCATAAATGTTAACACTCTTATCGCTTGATACACCCGTTTTGACCCAGTGTATGTTTTATATCTTTTTATTTCTTTTAAGCATAAATGTACACATCTTTCTGCAAATTAATATCTTATCATATGACTTCCATGGTTGGCTGTCTACTTTTGTGTTGTCAACATGTGTTGGTGACAAAAGTGTGTCTAATTACCTTGAGATACTTAACCTTAAGTTAATTCACAAAAATCAATAAATGTTAAGAGCTTATTACACTTATCCTAGTTAGGATCCTAATTAAGCATTACATTGCTTTTTGAGCTCATTTTTAGCAAGTGATGCAATCAAAATAAGCAATGTATTTTTAATTAGGATCCTATTTTAGGATAAGTGTAATAAGCCCATTAGGAAAATAATGTTGCCATTTAAAACATCAAAGAAAATGCTTGTTGACAATTTTTATTTGGTGAATACTCAGCTCTAAGGCATATTCATACTTCGCTGACAACTGTAAAGAACAAAACAATGCAACCTATTTGGTGTCATTACGTAGATGTATATACTGACTGATAGCATGTCAAACATTACTTCCATATTTAGGTAACTAACCTCCACCAGCCACGGACCTGAAAAAAAGACGGACGTAGCGATGTTGAATTTGTCTTACCTGCCCTGCGAGCATGGACATGTCGATCGACATAATATATCGAATGACAAAAGCATCTGTCCTTTTCACTCCTTAGAAATATCGGTCAAATTTATCGATTTTTATCTTAGCCGTCAAATTTTGTTTATCGAGAGTTCCATGCTCGCAGGGCAGGTACATCTGTGTGAGTGTAGGTCGTATACAAACACATGAAATTGTCTTACCTTGCATGCTTCAGATTTGTTTAATGCCACACTACGTCCGTAGTGTGGCATGTGATGGACAAACGCGACCGAATTTATTCGTATCCAAAATTTATATTGAGCAGTATAACATTTTGGATTTTTTTGTCCATTTTGTTATATCGTATAACTAATAGTATGACAAGTTGGACTAACCCGTCCATACCACCAGAGCTGCGTTCAGAACCTACGCTCGAGTGCACTCCGAGTGCACTCTGACAGCAACCGACCCGTTCAGAGCCTCGGGGTAAAAAACGCTCTGACGGACGGTTAGTACACTCTGTGCCCGTTCAGAAGCTTCGAGTGATGCAACCACACAACCAACTCGAGCGTAGGGTGAAAAACACTCTGACAGATTTTATGTCAAAGTCGATGTCAAAAATACGCAAATTATTTATTATTTTATTAAAAAACACTACTTTGCACTCTTTTAAGTGTAATACAAGGGAAATATAGTAATTTCTATGTGTTGTAATTATTTTTAAGCAGAAAAATGGATATTGACTGTTAATTTCATAGTAAGGATTAGTAATATTTTGCCCTTTGCTTGATCTTGATCGGCAAGATACAAACTAAAAAAAAAGATAGCAACCGACCCGTTCTGAACCTCGGAGCGAGTGTGAAAATCACTCTCGGTTGCATTACTCTGACCCTCGGAACGCAACTCTGCATGATAAACCTAGACATGTAAACTCGGTATGCAATAAGTTTTTTTTTATCACAACAGGGAGCTTTTGGTTGTTAGCTCTTAGCTTTAATATGTCTACTGCTGAACAAGAGCTTTCCAAAAGAAATAGGGCTTCGGCAGCCTCTCACCCCACTGGCCTGTATGAGTTGGTAGAGTGCACAAGAGCTTCGTTGTGATCTGCACAGTGCTCTGTGAGTAGGCGTCTTGGATTTCCTAGTGTTATTTGGAATCACCCCTGTTAGTGTGACAATATTAATTATTATTATTATTAATAAAATAAAAAAATATGACTAAAGAGATATGGAAACTTGTCTAATGGACTCCTCAACTACAGTAGAGCTGGGTATTTTTCTTAATTTATTTTGTTTAAACGCAACGTTTCTATTGCTGCAACGGACTGGTCAGAGAAAATTTGTTGATTTGAGTCTCGCCATGAACAATTTTTTTTCTGTTGGCACGTCGCAGTTGTTGTCGCACGTGGCTCTAGCTCACAATCTATACTAGACCAAGGGACAGAAGTATACGGCGTGTTTAACTATCGATAATTTATGGCGTTAAATGCACACGGATTTGATTGCGTCAAAACTGGAACAGCCTGTGATTACGGTCGGTTCCCACAACTCACGTGTTCGGGGTCGCCGACCGATAATCCCTCAACTCGACTTAAGTAAAGAAAGAACATAAATATACCTTCACACGAACTGTACCGAAGTCGGAGAACTTCCGACTGGCCTGCTGTGTGAAAGTAAGAAATAGGGAGTTGGTCCACCAGTATTAAAATAAAATAGAAATTCATCAGGATCCTCCATATGTTTAAAGTACGTAACGAACTTTTTTAAATCGCAGCGACACATAACAAAAACAGTTTCGTTCCAGCTACCGGGGTAGAAAACATGTTTTTATCCAGGCATCCACTATCTCTGTGTCGAATTTCGTTTTACGTTCACGTTAGACCGTCATGGTTGAGCAAACGTACCGAATTTGGCATTCATGATATTGAATGAATAATAAGATTTCGATGAAATTAATAAAACATCATTTATTTGTTGATTAACATAAAATATAAAACAAAATCTAGATTTTTGAGTATTTTTGATTCTTTTGTCATTTTTTGATGCATTCTAAGATAAAGTATCGTCACCTATTATATCGGCGTTGTCACCATGGCAATTATTAATTCAATTGGTTGCTTTACTTTAAAAGCCTAATCTATCAAGGAAGCAAGGCAAATTGAACTGTTGAAAATAAGCTAATACTTATACAAAATAACTTTTAAGACTAACAATGAAAATTGTTTGCCAGTTTTGGTTGCAAACCCGATAACTTATCCAGTCGGACAGAGCTTATGCTTATCTGAACAAACAAAGGACAAATTTTTATGCACCCCAACATTTGGCATTTAGCGTTGACCGGTTAGGTCTGAGACAATTAGAAATTATCCATTTCTGTGCAGTACCGGCGGGCAACTGTGACCACTTTCTAACTTTAATTAGGTACCCTTTTCCAACTCTTGTTTGATACACATTGTAGACGTTCTTCCGCGTAATTATCTCGACACAAACGTTTTCCTCTGGACTGTTTACTCTTCGAGAGTTTTCTTACGGAAAATTTGCTGTATCGTCTTGCGTTTTGTTTAACGACGAGACGGTAGAAAATTACACTTACAAATTCGCTTGCTAGACAGTATTATAACCTTAATAGGCTAGTTGACCCTTTTTTAAAGTAGGGCTTAAAATGTTCATAATTGTTGTATTAGACCATAGCACATGAATATTATTTTTTTCGATGGCTAAAAAGTGCAAAAAATCTATTTTAAATTAAGATTTTCAATTTTGGACCGAAAACACGGTCAGCCATGATAGTCTGTTCATTATCTGTGGCAATGACGTCAGTCTTATAGTAAACAAAGCACGGGGGCGAAATAACCTCACAAAAACAATGCTTTCTATTAAATATCACAAAATATAGTAAAACTGTATATGGAACGGGACAATAGAACAGTAATATAGAAATACCTCTTCAAAGACTCCAGGAAATCTGTGGATTAGACGTACCCAGTGATATAGACATGCGAAATATTTGGTTAACACTCGCTTAAAGAAATCCTGTAACTATCTACTGAAACTCAAATGTATTTTTGCGAAAATCACATTAATGTAAGTACTATAACTGAATAACTCAATCTATGTAGGTACTTCAGTTTCAACTTAAACAAAATAGAAGTTTTTAGGTTGTATGTAAAATCAAATCTGTATGTAAATTAATTAAATTTTTATCTTTCAGTTAGAATGAAAACTGACTGCAGCCGACCAACCAAATTTTAACTTGACCAGAAAACTGAGAGAAAACTTGACCATTTACGCCTTTTTGATTTAATCTAAGTTATACACTGACACTAGATGATGTTTCAAGGAAAAGAATATGTACTTATGTCCAATTGAATAATGATGTAATTGAATATTAATTAAAAAGTATGTAATACAAACAAAAATATCAAAGTTTCATAATGAATATATTTATCTAAACAACTTTTACTTGAATTTACTGAGTACCTAATTAAAATTTGTTGCTTTCAGTGGTTACTTAATGAGAACTATTGTGTACTAACCTGTTCTCCTCCTGACAACGAGATTGATAAGGCAGTAAAAGTTGTGCAACATAATACAAAGCAGTGCATGCTCAGCCACAACATCAAAATGTGACCCGTCAACTAGAACAACATTATGTCAACAAAATAACTCAAGTATTCATATACCAAAGCACCATAGAAGTAAATAGGTCCAGTTTGGTAAAACTGAAAGATGTTATATCTTCACTGATTAAACCTGCTGGCCACCATGGCTGGTAAATTTCAGAACAGCTTACGCAAGAATATGCAAGTTATCCATTTTAAAGCCGTATACAAATATATTAAATGTGATTGCTGTGTTGTCAGCCTGTGCTCTTCTTAATTTACAAGACCCTTCTTATTAAATAAATAATATAAAGCATTTTTTTTCTTTACTTTATACATAACTAACATCTAAAGATGACATAATAAATTTTTGTACTACATTAGTCATTATGTTTTTCACAAAAAAAATGTTCTATGTTTATTTGACAATAATGACTTGTAAAGGTTTAAGTTGAATCAAAATATTTTAATTTGAAATGCATGTGTTTTATTTTTCTGTTACACCTTAAAAGATTTATAATATTTTATAGGTTTGTTGCTCATTTTTATCATTGTTACTCAAATATAGTATATGTTCCAAAAGTACAAATAGGTTGAAAAGAGTTAGATCAAATTTATTAATTTGTATATATTGCCTTAAGGTCGCAGGTAATAAAAGTCAAAATAATAGTAAAGTGATTTATTATGAAGTAATACATTCATATAATTTAGGAAAAATGTAGTATAGTTTCCAAAATGACACTATTTGATCAATAAGTTTTTTGACATTCAGATTGTTAGAACAAATACCTATTATAGCTAATATTGTCACCTTTTGAGTGTTTTCAAAATGACATACTGCTAGCAACACAAAAGTATATAAGTTTTGTTTGCTTTAGCACAAAACATCTGCATCTATACTTGAGTTAAGCATACTGTTCACAGTTTTCCGTCTTTGATAATTAACATTATCTTCAATAAAAGAGCATGTCAATTTTGTATTAATCTGATTTTATGGATACCGTTTGCTGAATAGACTATTACAGGGTATTAATCAGAAATGAGGTCACATTTTGCAAATTTCAACCCAAATCTTCATCTTTCAACTTTTATCCACATTCCATTATACTCGTAGGTGTCTGCAAGATTTCCCACCAAAAATCTTCCCAACAAAAGAACCATCATGTGTTATGCACTGGCTGGCTTTATAGCACATGGAAGCTGTTATTGTTTATAACGAAGCTCGAACTAAAGAGCTTTATTCTTTACACTTTATTCTTTCTTCATTGAAGAGGTCTTTTATTTTTTAAGAAATATGTCACAATCTGTGTCTGTGAATGTATATATATTTTTCCTCCCAGTAATTTTCTTCATGCTTGACAAATGAACAACTGCCAATCTTTCTCTTTTTATGTTCATTTACAAATTCTTGCAGTACTACATTGGTATTTGACACATGATCCTGATGTTTTCTTTTCAACATTTCTCTTGAAGTAAATACTTTTAGTGTTTATTTGACTTGTGAGAGATAGAATTCTATCCAATAGCATTCAACTGCTGTACAAAATAGCTCCTCACTGTGATGGTGCAACCACACCAAAAATGCATGTTTGCAACTCTCTTCTGCCGCGTGACAATCTTGACAAGTACACTTGTAACCGTTCTTCATTATAACAGTATTGAAACTGTACTTATATTGTTTAGAGCGATACACAAAGAATCTCCTGACCATCAATCTGTCTATTTTCGGAAGATTTGTACTATCTGCTCTCACAAATCCAACATCAATGGTTGATTTTGCTATTAATACAAATAATTTACGATATTTACAAATATAATAACGGAGACTTGAACGATTTTTTGCCAGTTTTAGGAAAGAATAGTGCAAATCGACGAGTTGTTGAATCAAATTTGACATTTCTTTGTTTACTATATGATTGACGTCACGGCCCTGACCACAGGATATCAAAGCGTTTACGGCGTGAGATAAAAAAAGATTATTTCTAGCATTTTCAAATTAAAATTTTACAGCAATCATTCATTGTTATTTATTAAAATCGGTATATTGTGGAACCTTATGCCAAATACTGTTAGAAATAAACAATATTTTAATAAATTTTGATATGAGTCAACTACCCTATTATAATACTGTCTAGCAAGCTAGTTAGCTAGTTTGTTTTATTACGCAATATTAGTTTGCGCTTGACTGGGGGCGCTTTTTATGTTTACAATGTTACAATAGTACATTGTTACCCCAGGGGTGAAAGTAACTTATTTAGTCCCGAGAGCGAGACGGTGTTTGGCGCCCGAGCTTAGCGAGGGCGCCTATAGTTCGAGGGACTAAATAAGTCTTTAACCCGAGGTAAACACTGTGCTTTTCATTACGAATACAAGGAAAGTTAAAATAAAACAATGAATTAGCTAAAGAAAAAACGTGTAAATTTTATTTTACATAAATCAACAACTTCTGCTTTAGCCCGCTTTCTCTTATAAAACCAGGCGTTAACTCCATACCTGAATAAGATGAACACATTCTGTTAATTATTAACACAATGTTATACAAATAATATAATTAACAGTTCATACAAATATCTGCTATACGGAAGTATTAACAAAACTCTATACATCGAAAAAACAAATGAAGAACGCATTGCCGCTTTCCCGCTTGTTTTTTTTTCTGTGGCCGGCCAGCTATTCAGCCATTATTTATCATTTTCATAATTTAAAAAATGGTAAATATTTTGCCCAAATCTATGATATTTTAAAGAAATAGTTGAAAATAATGTTATTTCAATTTTACACCGCGCTGTAATTGAGTGGCTGTATAGAAAGTCGGAACGTGGTTCAATAAAAATGTGAAAAGAGAACTAGTTGCTTTTTAAAATTTGACAGCAGCTGTCAGTTGAAAGTGATTCTCCCTAGGGCTGAAAAGTATTACTTTCAACCCGCTCCTCAGGCAACTTCAGACCTACTTTCAGAGTATGAGTAATGAAAAAAATCTTTTTTCCATCATTTAAATAGTTATTGACCCTTTATAACTGCAAAAGACAATGAAAATTACTTAAGGAATTTCGCCTATACATTCCATTAAATTGTCAACAAATATTTGTTGCTTTTTCTTTAAAAAATATAATTGTACGTTTTACTAAACTTTATTTTTTATTTTTTTTCCATCATTTAAATAATCATTGAACATTTATAACTGCGAATGATAACAAAAATGACAATCATACGAGTATGTCTATTTGAGCGGATTTCAATAAATTACCAACAAATATTTGTTGCCTCTTCTTTAAAAAAATATAAGTAAAAGTACCTAATTAGTATTACTCAGCCTCATTTTTTTCTTTCCGACCACTTTTAGTAAAATTACCTATATGATAATTAAAAAAATTTATTACCTCCTCAATTTTTCATAGAAAAAAAGATATGGAACTAATCGCAAAACATTTTCAGTGATCTGAATACCTGAATAAAATACTATATTTATACTTCTCGTCTTAAAGTTTTGCAAATTTCATAGCAATAAAAATATCAAAATAAAAAAAAACTGCTGTTTCCGCCCGGGATCGAACCGGGGACCTTGTGCGTGTGAAGCACACGTGATAACCGCTACACTACGGAAACGTCGACTGAGAAAACGAAATTACGAAGTATCTTGTTTGTCCACTATATAAAGTCGACTTGACGACATAGTTAATTAATATACAATTTGTTAGACCAGGAGCCCGCCGTGTGAAAAATCTATGTTTTGAGGTTAGAATGGAACAATGTTGTTCACGAGAGACTAGTCCCTTGTTACCAACTTTCCAAAAAATACCCCTAAGATCGAGATAAAACACCCTTAAATAACCCTAAATTCCACACGATAATATTACCTATATATAATATTAAAATTACAATATTTTTTCACGACTTACTAAAATCGCAAATGACTGAAAACAGGAGGGTTATTGTCTAAAAAAAAATCTATCGCGATCGCTTACAATGTGACAGTCGTGTGGTACATGCATTACTCCTTTATAAAAGGAAGTTGGCACAGAGTCTATGTTCACGGCGCAATGGCTGTCAAATTATAAGCGATCGTGATAGATTTTTCTTACTCAATAACCCACCAGCCCCCTTAGCACGTCCACCAAAACCCGATATGATAAAGCGGTTTATCGCGATGAACTGTCAAAATACAATAGGGTGTCGTCGTATTTTGCCGCGATAAATCGCTTTATCATATCGTGTTTTGCTGGATGTGCTACGGGGGCAGCCCCTTTTTGGAAGTAACCTGTGCCTTTGGATTAGGGCTGCCATCCCTCCTGGATTGCCCGGATTCGTGCTAGTTTAAAGGGCGTTCGGGTTTGTGCGGATGAGAATGCTAAAAGATTCCAAAGTGTTAAATGAAGGATAATCAACTTAAATGTTAGTCATATTTAATCATAGTAATATTTTTTTAGCGGTGTCCGGATTTTCCGGAAGCTAAATTTTACCCAAATGTTTTTTTTACGTGTTTTTAAAGTTTTTGTCCGGCGTCAACATTTGGGTTATGGCAGCTCTACTTTGGTTATGCTCTGATAAAGTATTTATGTTTGAAATTAACTTCCTCATTATCAGCGAAACAAAGAGATTTGCTAGCTACATGTATGGAATCAAACAAAAGGTGCATAGCATAGCATACAATAATCATTACGCCTGAGTCATGAAGTCGATGAGTACTTTTGCGCACGCATGTTGATGTATTTAAGTCTGATGGCTTCGGGTTTGGTGCTTAATTGTCATTAATGTAATATATCGTTGTATTTCATTATTAAGTAGAATTCATATTTCTGGCAATACTCACTATACTCTGTCCACTCGTTTATTTTCTTTTTGACAGTTTGAAACAATTCGAAATCAGTGAGGCCTTCACACGTTTACCGATTCGACTTGAAATAATAATCGATATTATTAAAGAAGAACTTTCAATCGATTTATTGCATCGAAATAATTTTTATTTAAATATTAATTACTCGTTTATTAGTTTTTTAATTATGTATGAAATAAATAAATACTTATTTAATAAGTTTTTATTGATATTAATAACTTTTTATTGTTCTTCACTCTTGGTTTGAACTTAAAATTCCAAGATTTTCCTTGCATAACTAAATAATTAATCATGGAGTCATAGACACTAAATTTATTTTCATGTTTTTATTAAATTTTCAGAAACAATACTTACAAAAAGTCTAATTATTTTTTTCAATATGATCGATTTATTTTATTTCAAGACCTGTTTTATAATCTGTGATTGTTTGTTATGCACAGGGCACTTACTAAGTGGGCGTTACCCGTCAATAAAGTACGACATTTACTGTAGTACATTATTCCAAAAAAAATACGGTAATTCATCGGCGTGAGCTGTCAAAAAGAAAATAAACGAATGGACAGAGTATAAGACACCTATCGATTTTTTTTTCATTGATAAAATCAGAACTGTGTTCAAAATAGTTTTATTGTTTCTTTTGTTTAAAAAAATAAAGGACGGAGATGGCTTACCATTTTGCTATTTGACCATTCCGCGCCTAAAGGATTGACGCAGACTACAGATCTACCTGCGTTTAGGTACTTAGTTCTGCCTCTAAATGGGGGTGTTTGTGGTGTTTGTATTGCTGTTTCGGTTTGAAGGGTCAGACAGAATGACATCTTGTGTCACAAGTTGGCATCATGCATTCTTTGATTATCTTGTTATATACAGGGTGTCCCAAAAAATAGTGTCAAGCGTAAGTCCAGAGTTAGAGCACCTCTTGGAGTACCCGAATCACCCCCATGTATGTTCCGCGATTATTCGTAGTTTTCGAGTAATAATTTTTTCCAACACTACAACCGATGTGATCCGCGAGAAAAATATTTAAATATGGGTTTCATGTAGTTAATTTTTGCTAAATTGTAATTAATCTGAACCTTAGAAATTATAAAAAGACCAGATATTTTTTTTTATCATCTGATAGGAATTTGGTAAATTTTATGAAATTTTCACCTCGCCGTCTTTGATGGCCGATTTAAGCCAAAGTATGCCCTATTAAGTACTTCTTTTTTTAAATTATTATGAAAGCAGAGAGTCTAGAGAAGTTTTTACACATACTTAGAAACCATGAATTCGCCTGTTTAGATTTTTAATTTAATGATGAATTTTCAAGTAATTATTCACTAACATTCAAATTTTGACTTTACACTACTGTTTTCTAAATTTCCACTAAAGTTACGAAGCTGATTATTTTAGACATAAAAGAAGCACTAAAGATAATTCAGTGGCATAAAGAAAAACATTAAAATATGTTCAACTTTTTTTTATTAAAAATTTTTAAGTTCTTTAGATCGAAATTTTCAAAAAGTCAGAAAAAAAATTATTACTCTAAAACTACGAATAATTGCGGAACATACATGGGGGTGATTCGGGTACTCCAAGAGGTGCTCTAACTCTGGACTTTCGCTTGACACTATTTTTTGGGACACCCTGTATAAAAACGAGAATTTTATATATTAGATGAATCGCAAAATGTGTTGGTAAGCGCAAATATCAGAAACTACTGGTTCGAATTGAGAAACTCTTTTACCATTAGAATGCTACATTGTCCCTGATGGTTATAGGCTATATTATAATTTTTACCGCGGGAAAATATTTCTTTCCTATGGGAAAATTCGATAACTACTGGGCCGATTTTAAAAATTCTTTCACCATTAGAAAGCTACATCCTTCGTGAGTAACATAGGCTATATTTCCCACGGGAAAAATATGACGGGAATACCACGGGAAAAATATGACGGGAAATCTATCGCAAGGCGAAACGAAGTTCGCGGGCACAGCTAGTACAAGTATATAATCAAAGCATGCATTGTGGTCCAAAAAGGGGTTGCAGATTTGCGACTCTCATAGCAATGGCACGTACTTAAGGCGTAGACTACCCACCTGATGATGGATCCTGAGGTACGCAGTCTGTTAGTCTGCCAAGCTAGTTGGCAAATAAAACCTTACTGTCGCTTCCATTATTTTTTATGAATGAGCATGAACTTGAGTGAGCATGAGGGACCGCAGCACAGCTGGCATATGAAGTTGCAAATTTTTTAAATATCTTAGGGTAGACTCGAGCCCCTCGGTGGGGACGTGTATGAGCTGTCACGAATGCCAAAGCTGTCGTGAACGGCTATTAGTTCTTTCTTCACGCAAAAACTTGGACAGATTTTGATGGAACTCGTTATGTAGATAGCTGAAGGCCCATATTAACATATAGGCTATTTTTATCTCGTAATTCCTACGCGATTAACGCGCAACAATATTATAGTAAAATGCTAAAATTTTATGGAGTGGCCGAAAAGTGACCTATTTCTACAATTTGTAACAGGCTAATGATAACACTGATTGCCATGTTGACTTGTCGCGAACTGTACTTTGTTTAAAATTGAAACCTCCAAAGTCGTCGCATGGTGACATCTATTTCACTTTGCGTATCTCTGCTGCCAAGTTCCGGTTTGAAGGGTAAGACAGGTAGTGAAATTACTGGCTACTGTTCTCTTTTACCATTGTGCGCTTTAGACGTTTTGCTCTTTTACCATTTTGCTCCTTTACCTTTGTGCTCTTTTACCATACGATCGCTTACCATTTTGCTTTTTGACCATTCTGCGCCTAAACGTTGGTGGCGCTGTGGACTCAGCACTTGGTTTCCATTCGAGAGGACCGGGGCTCGTGACCGCCAAGCACCAATGTGTTTTTCGTTTTTCAAATTTCATTATGTACATTTGTCTGACGCTCCTATACAGTGAAGCAAAACATCATGAGGCAACCTTCATACATCTGCAAGGAAATTCAAAGGTGTACATGAAGTCGAACAAATAGCACTGGGCCAGCGTGGTTGACTAAGGCCTAAACACCCTAACTTAGGGTAGGCTCGAGCCCCTCGCTGGGGACTTATATGCTGATGATGTTATGATGATGATGACTGTGACCTGACATCTTTAAGTTGGCAACGTACATGAGCGTTCTTTAGGGGTTGCAGTTTTGCAAGTCTTACAGGAACCACGTGATGTACTACAGGCGACTGTAGCTACTACCATCAGGCTGCTTGTCTGCCAATTTAGTTGTATAAAACAAAACTAAACGGTGAAGGGAGTATTAAAAGCATACGTGCCATAATTTAATACAGCAGTGCTTGCGGTTACGCCCGCACTTTATTCATATCTTGTAAATAAGGTTAGAGAAATCTATGGCCATTTCTGTAAGCGCTTGTCAGCGAGTTGGAACCACTTCTGGGAAGTAAAATGATTCTTGTAATAATAATTCTGTATCAGCGTGAGACCGGTAGTGTTCAGTCAGCCAGACTTACATATTGAAGAAATCAGGATGCTCGTGATACCTCACTTTTTTATAAAGGTACTATGTTGACAAACAAGCGGTCAGATCCCATAGTATATATGAGAATATGTGGTTCTGAAGGCCGTTTATCAACTTCGGTTGCTAACTAGAACACTCATTTTTGGAAGAAACATTTTGGAAGAGGGACATTATCTGAAAAAATTAAATTAAAAATTAAAAAAACCCCGACAAAAAAACTCCAAAAAGTAAAAAATAAAATGTGTTGGTTGACCCTTTAGTCGTCACGTCGGGGGACCGCAATTAATATATCTATTTATTTAATTACTTACTGACCGAATACGTAGAGCGTTACTAGATATATTAATTGCGGTCCCGCGACACGTAACGACTAAAGGGCCAACCAACACATTTTATTTTTTACTTTTTGGAGGTATTTGTCTGGGGTTTTTAAAATTTTTTGTTAAATTTTTATTTCATACTTTTTAAACGGCCTAACATATTATTTTATAATGTGCACGTGACGTGATGCGCTTTCATTTGAGACCCGACTCGAGTATATATATATTTTTTTTATACATTATGGGTAGACACTTGTCCTCATCCCTGATGGTAAGCAAAGGTGGGGACTAAGGTGGAGCCTACTCATTAGGTGCCGACTCACTCAAAATTTAATATTTGCAGACGTTCGGTTATTCTTCCCCACTTTCACCCCCACAACAATATCTCTGTATGTGTATTTTTGTCAACTGTTTTCGTAAAATCTATATTTCAATCACTTACATTTTGTTATCCTGTTGTAGTTTAATGTCAAATTTATAATAATAATCATATAAATACAACATTCTTGCTGCACAAACTTTAACGCAAATTAAAGTTTTCGTGAGGACAAATATCATAATTCCAAAATTCCAAAATATTGCCAAGTTGTTGAACGGAACCCACATAGTTTTGTAGGTATTACTTATATCATCATGTTGACAAATAAAAATAGCAGCTTATATAGTTTCTAAATCAACGGTAAGGGATTTTGATTATTATGTGTGATTTCGTAGACTGGAACGGATGCTCACAATTTTATGGGCTTAGTTTCCGTAGGTGTATTATTTTTATTGTCATGGCAGTAAACTTTATGTTAAAGGAAAGCACAATATTGCCACCACTTTCGTCCTATTATATGTGCAGTTGCTACACAAAGTTATTTATTAAACCCCTATCGAATTGAGATACGCAAGAAAGGGAATGAATTGAATAGCTTATCTCGTCGAGAGTGCTAATAGAATTATACGATCAGATAATAACGTCAGAGGTGCGCGTGCGCACCGCGGTGTCTACTAATTAATGGCCGGCGCACTCGTCTTAGATGAAGGGCAAGTGCCGATTGTGCTGAAGGGCTCAATATAACCATTGTGATTTTTGTGTTGATGAATTGTTGCGTGCGAGTTCATTGTTCATAAATGTTTTGATGATGGTACATGGTACATGTACGTCCAGCTAACTTGATTTTATATTGAGATTTAAACTTCGATTTTATGGTGATTTTTATTATATTGAATTGATTTTATTGGTGGCAGATTTTACATAATGTTTCTATTCCAAATCTCATACTTCAGTTATACATAAATAGATGGTGCAATGTCTACATTCCTTAGAAACGCAATGAATTTTCATGACAACCTTAAACGGGTCGACCTCAGGATGTTCAGATCGAGAAAAACAATTAAACTTTTCATTCTGTAAATATGTGTGGGATATTTTTTCCGTCCCTAATTAATTTGGTTGGGCGTGTCGTAAGTTTGTTATGATTTCTGTTATCATGAATGTATGCGTGAAGTGTCCCTTTGCATGTTTACGAGTCGTAAAAATATGTGTCGTGGGGTAAGTTTTAATCTCTTACCTTACCGGGGGAAACGTTTCGTTTGGGGCGTATCAAGTATCATTCACCTTTTTAACGTAGATATCAATACTTTTCCTTCGCAACTAAAGTTCCTTCCGGTTTAGAATTCGTTGTTGTATTCAGTTACTTTTGCTTTTGCTAAAAGATGGCATTCTGAAGGTTGTGCGCCTTTATATTTTAAGAGCATTGACATACATGTATGTAATGTTAAGGAGAGAGAAAATAATATAATAAAAAACCTTTACTTACACATTTACTAAGTTAAACTTGCGTACCATTTTTTCACTGTAGATCATAATAAATGTCAAAGATAACAAATTAGTTTTTGATGCTGAAGTTTCGTTCTTAACAAGATTCTATTAGCACGGTAATTATTATACTATTACCGTGCTATTAGCTAACCTATTTCAAAATAATAATCTTATAGGTACATATGCATACGTAGATAGAAAGTTAATAATGGGCAGTGCAAAGATATTATTTGTACAGACAAAGACAATAATATTCGGACGTTAGAACTTTAAAATCAGCTTTAATCAGGTGGCGGAATATAGTTAATCCCTTACATAAAAATAGAAAGTTGTTAATTTAATTATCGTTTTCTCTTGTTTTCCGTTGCGTTTCGAAATTCCTCGTTGACACCCACGAAAGTCCCAGCTTTGTTCCGACGTGTTTGGTGCTTAGACTATATCCACAAAATTACACCTTATGAGTTGAAAGTTCTGCTTGGTTAAGTGAGCAAACACGAGGATTGTTGTCAAACAAAGGTCTCAATTTGACTCAGGTATGTTCTGAGTAGCTCCCTACCAAATCGTTTCTTCTAAAACTTGAAATTATTGTAATAGGCATTCAAACGGTAATTATAAGTTTGTTCTTGATTTAATATTTTTGGCATTCAATAAACGCACCACATATTACACTTTTACAAAAAATCCATATCATTGGAACTTCTATTTCAGAGTAACAAATATGTATATGTAATTCCACTTCTCACGTTTTGTAGAGTTATTCGTGGGATTTAACGGTGGGCGCTCGGTTTTTATTTCGTAAGTTACGTTTGAGTAAATATTGAAGTTAAGGTGGTGTTAACTTGATGCATAAGCATTCAAAAAAGAGAATATGAATAATTGAATCCGTGAATGACGATGACGACCACGGTCTGTATGTCCTCATTTACCTTTGCCTTCGTATAATGTCCATTTTGAAAATGTTCCAAAATACACGTATGTGGGTTGTGGGTACTGCACTATACTACCTACCCCTAAGTAAACGCTGCTGAATCAAATTTCTTTCATTTACTACCAAGTAGCCCGTAGATACTTTGGGTTCGTCTACCACAGGTTACTCATATGGATTTTTAATATGCATTTGATCCGATTAGTTCGGCGGCGTTACGTAATGCCATTGTTGTTATGTGATTTATGTTACCATGCTCCTTTGTTTCATAATACTGATCTTTAGGAGGTCTTGCGCATGCGCAGGTATCAGGGAATGCCACCATTTAATAGATGTCAATGCACATTTTAATTGACAATGTACTAAACAAGTTAGGTTTTCTTAACCCTTAATTAGGCGCGTGGTCTGTCCTGTCATACACCCCAAAGAAAGTTTTAAGGGGCGTCCCCACTAAGGTCGCGAGGCTGAGCCTTATAGTGTGACGCGTTGCACAGGAAGTGCAACACGTCAACACAATGCGTCCCCGCGGCTGAGTGGCTTGCTTGCAATGGGGACGCGCCCTTAGGCTTATAACTTTTTAATATTTTTAAAATTAGAATTTAGAACGCTGTTCTTCTTCATAAACAAGTGCAACGTTTAGGGAGAAGCATTGAAGGTAGTGAACGGATAGGCACCAAGGGCAGAAAAACTAAGACTGAATGCTATAAGTACCACGAAAATGTATGCAGTGACCGTTAAAATGTGACTGTTAAAATTGTAGCGTAGATATCTAGTATTCACATTTATTTTGTTTTTGGGTTTTTAATTTATTGATTATTTTAAAAATAAGTTTAAAAGTTAATAAATATGCATGTTCACAGGTGCTCATCAATAAAATAAAAAAATGAATTCATTTAGTATTTTATTTAATCAACTGACTGGGGTGTGCTGCACACCCCGCGCGACCAGTGACGCTACTTTTAAGGCTCCTAATTAAGGGTTAAAGGTACTTTGTTTAATATTTTTACTGACATTTTGGAACTAACCGCCCCGCTTTTTTAACGTTTGCGTGGCGTTACCAGTACCGTGTGAGTACATACCACCAGGTATTGATTTGGAGGTTTGCTTGTTCGGTTGGTGGTTGGGCTTCTGAGCCCGTCTCGCTATAGCTACCATCGTCTGACCTAAGTTTGTCGCCATAATAGCAATGCTGTTTAAAACATTTTTTTTTTAAAAAACCACCCCACACTAGGATTTTCTCCTGTGTCGTGGGTGCAGTTACAAACATAGAATATCACATGCACATACGCCCAGACCGGAACAAATTTCTGTAGGCCATACAAAATATCTGTCCCGAGCGGGAATCGAACTCGCGACCCGTTGCGCAGTAGGCGATCACTCGACCTCTGCGCTAACCGTGTTGTCATAACATTGTGTTCCAATAATTAGAGGTCAGGTAGCCAGTTCCTCAGTTGCTGAGGAGTCCAGGTGAAGCTTCCATTTTACGCATTGTCGTCACTTAATATCAGGTGAATGAAGGCAAAGAGCTTTCCTGTACTGTGTAAAAAAAAAAGTAATAGCTACCAAAGATTACGTACTAGTTATTACTTCGCAGAAACTTTGAACGTGCTTATTAAAATAATAAAACTAATCGCACCAAATTTAAAAATATATATTTTTCATTTTTGGCCTACAAAGGCCTCAGGATTTATGGAGAAGTTACATAACACGGCATTCTGATTTGACCAAAGGGTTTTACGATCTGATTTATGCTGACATATTGAATAAGACTACATAAGCCGCATCGTCGCCATCTGCAATCTCACGATCTTTAGCTTTCTAAGCTCTTTAAAGGGACTGTGCGCTATTGGACCGCACATAATACTCGTACAGTACATAATACACAGATTCAAATGTAGGTTATAAAATATGTCACTTACCGCAACCGACGCAGGATACCACCGTAGATGTGTATATTTTGTGGCTGGAATGTTGAGACAACACTTTACATTCTATATTATTCTGTTTCTATTCTGTGCTCTCGTTCACAATAGAAGTTGAGCTTTTTTTTCTGATTGATCTATATTATGTGTTCTTTTATAAGTCCGACTACTCTACTCTTATATCTAGGGTGAGTTGCGCATCACCTAAAATTGAACTATTTTACATGTTCTTTTGTATATAATCAAACATATACAAATACACACACATATATACAGGGTTATTTTTAAACCATCAACAACCTCCCAGGGGCTGATTCTAGTGTTCAGATGCAACAACTTTTTGTATGGGACCAACATCGAAATCGTAAAAATCCACTTTCCCATACGATCTCGATCAGCTAACCTAGTTTGTATGGAGAAGTGTTTTTTTTTGCGATTTCGATGTTGGTCCCATACAAAAAGTTGTTGCATCTGAGCACTAGAATCAGCCCCTGGGAGGTTGTTGATGGTTTAAAAATTACTCTAATTACTATAGATACATACATATACACACACAGACATATAAACATATGCCCAAAACATTATATACTATTATATATATTAAAGCAGTTGAGCTTTGCCTTTGCGTGGCTAAGTATTATCCACAAGAACTGGCTCTATGGTTCAAACCTTTGCCTGTCCAAATTGAACGAATATAACTATTATTAAGTATTATCTGTGGTAATGTTAATATTCTAATAGTCTATTCGGGTTAAGAAGGTTCCCGTGACAGGTCGAAGTTTTTCGTTTCATGGATACTAGGTTCAATGGTGCAAACGCGACATAGCAGTTTCGTTTGCACCATTGATGGTGCAGGCAATGGTGCAAATGAGACATCAGGGTACCATGATTAAAAATATATTTATAATTTTAATTTTATTATAATTTTCAAGTCACGTGTGTATCGATAATTAGCTCTTATATTATATAATGCCAAGATTACTAATAAGTTGTCAATCAATATGGAATTAAATAAAAATTACATTCGTTTCGTAAGGCCATCACTGGCACTCAATGGATTTAACTAAACAAGTCATGGATTTAGTAATGAGTAATAAATCTTGTAAACTTTTAAATGGTTACTTATAAGGGCTTAATTTCCGAGGCTACAAGTTGAGTGATGCAAAAGTGTTCACTGTCGTATAATAAATATGAAATTAAAGAGCAACCTATGCACGACACGATACTAGTATTCACAGCAACCAATTTGAAAACAAATTTGTTCAAAGTCCACGTCAGTAAAAAATAATGATGATTGATTGCGTTAGGTGGATAACTGTACAGTAGTCGTCATTTTTTATTTGGTATTGTCGTTTTTGAATAGCAATAATCATAAAACAGACAAAACACAATACAAATGACATAGAATAATGATTTTGCGGCAAAGTTTAATGCGATTTGACTATTAATTTCGTACCTACTTGTAAAAAAATAAAGTAGAATACAATTCGATTGATCAGATTACTATTTAAGGATCAACAAAATTGAAATTTACACAACCTTACCGCAATTGCCTATTCCAATATGTTCTACCAGTTGAACATAATGGACACATTTACACCTATTACACCTCTGTGATGAAGGGATGGAAAACTCGAGCCCTGGCCAATGCTTCGTTTAATGACAGGCTACATTATAGGTTAAAATGACAACTTTGTTACTGAAAATCCTTGTGATCGGCAAATTACGTAGTGAAAGTGCTTGTTTTCCATTAATACTTCTATTTTTACAAGCTTTTATTTAACTTGCAATGTAAGTATGTATGTAAGTATGTATGTTCGGGTGGAATCTTGCAACTCAATTTTGAAGCAGATATCTTTAACCGATTGAGCTGAAATTTTGTATACACGTTCAGTTTGGATGACAATGCATGGTTGACTGTGTGACGTCATTTTAAATCCAAGATGGCGGATCAATTATTTTTAATGCACCCCTACAATATGGGTATAGCCCTACAAATAAAAGGTCTTGCTAAGAGTAACTCGAAAAATAATGTGACGTCACTATTTATCAAATATGGCGGACTTCTAAAGCTTGAAAATCAATTTTTAAGTAGATATCTTTTTATTTGATATAGTTGGTGTTTTAAATGTCCTTATTATGGAGCACTAATTTATAACGCCCCCACTCCACGCCAAAGTCACTCCAACTGGTAAAATAGAAAACGATGTTACTTCTCCCCAGAAAGATTTTTGTAAATAAACAATGTGTGGTGTGTAGTAGGATTCTAACGCCCTTACACAACTTCACTTGATGTTGTCGTCGACGACGCGGCGGCGGCGGTCGTGCAATCTCCGTAGTTGTAAGATTAACACTTCATTCACGAAAGCGTTCGACAGTCCAATCTTCTCTTGTGCAATGACTTGAATTTGACAGTTCCCACGAGTGTCCGGCTTTGTCCACTGACAATTGAGCCGCGACCACTTGACTTGCCGTCAGTGTTTAGCAGAATGTACCAACCACGTAACTGAAGAGCCCCAGGGGTCTGTTTAAAATTGTTCAGACGCACTTTGCGTTACGCTTGATAACTCCGCGGGAGGTTTGGCTGGTTTATTTTCGTTTTGTTTAAATACTGATAATGGTGGCTTGTCTAATGTTTCAATGTTTACACGTGTTTCTGAAATAGGTTGATTTTGCTTTGTAGGGGTTAACAGTCGAAATATTGTACAATTTTTTTTATACTTACGCGAGTATCTCTACAAAGACTTGAGTGTTGTTGTACAGCCATTCCTGCTGCATTATATGGTTGGCTCGTCGATGTGTACATAACATATTATGCTAGTTTCTATGCCAGTAAAAAAAATGATCTGCAATCACAAATGCATTTCATCACATAAATAGTGTCTCTGGTTGAAGGTTGACTGAGAAATGTGGCAAAAAACCGCTTCTGCTTATAATAGTATAATTGATAAGATAACCCGATTCATATTTACATGCATTCCTGTAGGGCAGGCATTGATAATTTCTGTTTAGCGTATTTGGCGTTTTATGTTTTTTAAGTCCGCTGATTAAACAAATTTTACTAATAATAATTTAATGTCAGTCTTTCTTGGTACGATAAGTGGAAACATATCTGTTTCTTTCTAGTGGAGGAAGCTGGAAAAGCTCGCTTCTTCCTTCAGCTTTGTCATACCATTCAGGTAAGATTAAGGCTTTAAAATACTCATTGTGACTAAAGTAATATAACACAAAAGGAGATGGTGATATCTCAAATCGTGTTTACAATAATTAGTGGCGGAGAGTTACGCCGCGCCGGTGCCGAGTCGATAGCGCAGTATTGCACCAATTAGGTGGCACCGCGAAGATTGACAGCAGAAAGCATGGGAGCTGGCTTGGCCGGCGAAAGTGGTATGCGCTAGCGCTAGCTCTGCGTGATCCAGTCCAGTTTTGTCAATTCGCTTCCGTAACGTCCGCACGCTGCTGTTTGTTTGTTCAAGTTTGTTGGTTGGTAGCGCCGTTTGTTGACGGATTGCAAATGGGGTTTTCATTTCAATTTGACTAACTATTGATTTGCATAAACCTTGCGAGAGCATAAATGTTTTGTGTTAACCATACCTACTTAAGGCGCATAGTAAGGTCAATCATAAAAAATCACTGCAGAAAAAACCGGTTCTCTTCATAAATATTGAATAAAAAAATCTTTAAAAAAGATATGTTATTATTCAACGCATTCTTTAGAGGATGGTCTTTTTAATTTTTTGATAAATTAATTAAAACTTGGTTAAAATGTGACCCAAACATGCCTCGATTTTAAAACTTTAAACTTAATCGCGTCGTAAATATTAGGTTAAATCATATACTTTCGATTTCAATAAATAAAGTGAACAATATTCTAGCGGATGGTCTTATTAGATTTTTCTTATTCGCCTTTATTAATTTTTTATTGAAATAATCATCTTACGCGTAAAGGTTTGCTTAAATATTCCCCTCACTCTCACTCACTCACTCCTATGTAATCAATGCGGGGCGATCGACGCAAGGTCATTGGGACCACTATGCGCCTTAAGTCGTACTTATAGTGAACATTATTTTTTAACTTCACAATAACTGTGTTGGCAGATAACAATAACATTTTAGCTTTAAATATTATAAATGATATAAACTAGCTGATACCAGCGACTTCGTCTCCATGGAATTTAGTTATATCGCTAGTTCTGTTAATTAGGTACATGTTCCTTCAGAAACTCATAAAAATTCGGGATAAAAAGCCTATGTTCTTCTTAAATAAATTTCATTAAAATTAACGAAAACGCAGCAGTCGGACTGATAAACAGACAAACCGACAGAGTTACTTTTGCATTTATAATTATTAATTGTCCTTTCTACAATGGTCTTACTCAATTATTTAAACTCTACTATATAGTCGTACTCTACGACTTTTAGCATCACTCGTATCTCACTGGTTTTATGTGTACTGGCAAAATAAAAGTATACATATATGCACTTAACGGAAAAACTGAGAATTAACATGTCACCTGTGTCGCTAATGACCAGAAATGGCTTAATTTTTAATCAGAACTATTACTTACTAACTGCAGCACGACAACCTGCTATTATTACGCCTCTATGCGTTAACGAGCTCAAAACCAAAGGGGGACATTTTAATAACGGTAGCCAGTAATATCTTACTTTACATTATTTGGAACAAAATTAATCATTACAAAATAATTTGTTTAATTAATTTTAAGTTGGTGAGGTTATTATAATAATAAGTTTATTTTAGTTTAATAATAAGTTTAGTTTATTTTAGTACCCAAATAAAGCTTACAAATTAAAACTTAATGTGCGAAGCAAAATATAAAATTATGCTGGCCACCTACATAGGCCAACATAAGCCTTATTCTTGATGATCTTGATAGAACTAGTCTTAGTGCCTACATAGATGCCCTGCGGCCTCACTATATTTGCCTTGATCAAGGACAAAACTATATGAAAGGGACACCGCTACAAGAGACTCCGTATAGCTCTATCTCGTTCTCATCATCACTGCTCATATACTTACGTCCCCACCGAGGGGCTCGAGCCTACCCTAAGTTAGGGTGTTCAGGCCTTAGTCAACCACGCTGGCCTAGTGCGGATTGGTCGACTTCACATACACCATTGAATTTCTGCGCAGATGTATGCAGGTTGCCTCACGATGTTTTCCTTCACCGTAAGAGCGTCGTTGGACAAATGTACAGCCGGCTTCAAAAGTAGATAGCTATTTCAGTACGAGTACCATGTCACACCAACTATTAACAATGCAATATAGGTGTAACCATACTAAATAAAAGGAATAGTTGGTGTGACATGGTACTAAATCTGCTAAAAATGCTTATCTACTTTTGAAGCAGGCTGTACATGTCAAGCTATATACTGTTTGACCTTTGGACCGTTCTTATGTCGCCCGCAATAATGGCGGATATCGTAGTGTAAATGTAAAGCTTACTGCACCTACATGGCAGGATAGAGCCGCGGACCTCCGGATTAGAAGGCCAGTGTCGAGTCCACGGCGCCACCGACGCTCCACTCTCGTTCTTACTGCGGTTTTAATACTGAGTCAAGCGATCGTGGCAAAAAGCTGCCACCTTAGACAAAAGCCACACGCAATTTCTCCGCAGTCGTTCCGCGGAAAAAAATGTATGAAAATGACTTTAGCAAGTGACCACGCTATTTTATCCCCACCTAATGTCATCTCCATACATTTTTTTTCTGCGGAACGACTGCGGAAAAATTGCGTGTGGCTTTTGTCTGAGGGGTCTGGTCTGAGTTTTGTGGTCGTTGTTAAGTGAAGAATAATAACAGATTTTATTGTTGCGGGACTCAATGTCTTCATCCTGCCCATCAACAAGAAAGGCCCTGGAGTTCCCTTCTAAGCCGCACTGGACCAGTGTGTCTCAAATTCCTTTTCCTAGAGGACGTTTTCATGAGAGAGTTTCAAGTTAAAGCATGATAAATATAGTTTTGATGTATATAATTTATTTGTAAGTTTTTAGGATTCTGTACCTCCAAAGGAAAATCGGAACTCTTATAGGACCACTTCAATGTCCGTCTGTCCGTCTGACAACAAGACCCCTTTTTCTTAGGAACGCGTAGAAATATCTAACTGAAAGTAATATTTAACGATATACGGTCTCTTTCAGCTGTAAAAAATCAAAGTTGTGTCACATCTTTTGCTCGCATTGGCTTACAAAGTCAAACGATAATCGTTTATGCCCCATATTTTCCATACATTTTGCGATTTCACAAGGGAATCAAAACCTATTATTATAGGGTACTTTCTGCTGACCATGAAAAAGTACCTAGCAATGTTTTACAGCACATGTAAAGGAAAAAAATCTGAAAACCATAAATATTTAGTCTGAATTCGAAGTAAAAGTTTGTACGAACCCTCGGTGCGAGAGTCCAACTCGCACTTGGTCGTTTTTTATTCTTTAAAGAACAACAAAACTGTATATCCCGCGACTCATTATATCGCATATTACTTGATCTAATGGGCAGGCTACGCCCAAACTGCACCTTAACTCAAACCTTTCGGTCGGACAACTTATCGAAGTTCAAATCTCGAGGGGTCTTTCCCCTCCGTGTGCGTAATTTGTTGCGTTAGTTCGACTGTTTTTGTTTTAGCTATTATTTAGTTATTAAGAAAGCTAATTAAATGAATTGTACGATTCTGATAATATTAAACGTTAGCCATTATTGATACAATCACGATTATATTACACTGATACCATATCAAAAGTTAGTGTCTTCAAATCATCATCTGCTATTAGGTCCTCACACAATGAAATTAGCGTTTTGTTGAACTGGCCATTTTGATCTCAAAATAGGTATCTGGAATTCTGGAGTTTGGTTCGAAATTCTAAATTAAATTTATTTCAAATTTAGGGTCGCGTATTTTTGTTTTGAATTTAATGATTCACTTGTTTTCGCATTATTTGAGTTTTCTTTGACATTGTTCTGTTTTCTTGACGGACATGATTGACTGACTTGACGACAATAATAGTAGATTTTACAACAAGTGCACAAAACGAACCATTTTTATCCGAGACTGTCGAGGATAAAATGGTTTTGTGGACGAGTTATAAACTCTGCTTTTCACTTCGATTGCGAGGAAATAAAACAGTGGTACAACATAACATTTCTTTATGTCATAAAAACACAGAAGGCAAATAAATTAAAGTACTTACCTAAATATAATAAAATAACAAATTCTATTTATGAACTTCTTATTGTGTTTGGCTGTATGGCTCATTTTCTTTGCCTACGTTTATGTATGAGTAGATACGTTAATGCACTTGTGCACAAATTCGATTTTGTGCAGCTTATATCCTGCACAAAGATACATTTATGTATGAGTAGATACGTTAATGCACTTGTACAAACAAATAAGCACTAACACAAATAATGTAATCTTAATATATCAAAGCCGACATGTGCGAAAACAAGACAAAACACGGAGTAACTAATCCGAGGATGATCCAAGGAGTAACATTTTTATTAATAAGGCCGCAAGACACTAATAATATCAATACACTCGACTTGACACTGGCAGTAATGGTTGTTATCCACTACGACCAATTGCCACTAATTAAATAAGAAGAAGAGGAGACATCGTTCTGTTCATAAAATGTAAAATTTAAAATATCGCGTTATTTACGAATATGGGTTCCACCGCGGTTCTAATGCTGCAGGAACAGCTCGAAGGATGAATAATGTGTCGGAGAAGTATGGTAATTTTTTTGGTTCCACGGTTTTCGTTTTGCAAATATTGACCTATAGGGCATACCCCGTGGATGGCCCGAGACCCTAGTTGATAATGAAGAATTAAAGGTGACATAAGCGGGTCCATCGCAAACCACGCTTCCGTGAAACAAATTGGAAAAGTGAAAGAAATCGAGAAATTGGTACTTACCGCAAAGTGAAACACACCAACAACCACGCATTGAGTGCTGCGTTACATTACTAAACCGTCACAATAACGACTGAATTATGAATTGTATAGTGACTTGTAATGACAAACGGAGCTGAATTTTGATAATTTCTTGCTAGGAAAAAATTTAATTCCGACGAAGCAGTCTAAACCGCCTTCATAGACAGTGAACTTCCTTTAAACTGGATATAGTGCTTAATATTAGTACCTACCTACATACTTCGACTGATTCAATATAATTTAAAGAAACAATTGTTTTTTTCTATACTAAAGAGGAAAGATTTGTTTGTTTGTATTGAATAGGCTTCGAAACTACTGAACCGATTTTGATGAAAGTTGGTATGGGGATAGCTCGAGACCAGGGGAAGGACATAGGGTAATTTTCCTACGGGAAAATATAAAATTCCCACGGGAAAACAAAATAATAATAATAATAAAAACTTTATTGTCTCGTCTCTTATGCTAGAATCACAGAAGTGGAATTTACTTAAATTAACTTGACCCACCACTAGCCACCCAACCGCGAACTAGGTACTAGCCTGTATCTCGAGAGTTGAGTATTCCAGTAGCAAGCAGCAGGGTTCAAGTGAGAAACGGAGCACTTGTGCTCCGGATCAATAACATTATATTTTTTTTAACATAGGCACTAGACGATAAATGTGTAATTTTAGAAATGAAAATAGTAATTCCCAAACAAGACGAAGTCTGTTTTTTGGGAATTCGTGTAATAGACAAATTACGAAAACATGAATAACTAGACAAGATACAGTATCTACGTTTTAGCCTCTCAAACCGCCAGATAGAATAATATTGATAATAAATAAAGAAGAGATAAATAATTGTTATACAAAGCAGTGATTGTAAGGGAGTGCGTGCGTGTCTGTGTGTGTGTATGCGTGAGTGTATTTGTGTGTTTGCGTGCGTGTGTGTGTTTATGTGTACGTCATATATGATGCTATTAAGTATGTATGTTGTATAATTATGTAATTATCTCCAGATTTTATTTATAAGCTTTTTGGTAAGAGTTTTTCTGTTTCGGAGTATGTTAAATTTAAGAGCAAAAAAAAAGCAGAGAAAAATAACGCGGATGAAGTCGCAAGCGGAAAGCTTATCTCATATAAAACGGTTATTGCATATCTAATTTCATCTCATCAATATAATGCTAGATCATATAGATTACACATTTATTTCTTTTGTACATGCTTACACCTGTATCCGTTTTACTTACGAGTAGTGGTGCCTGTGTAAATTACATATTATGTCTTTTAGACAGAACAGTGAGTTTCAAAATGTCCCCGTTTAGCGAAAATAGTCGCAAGCAAACATTAGAATAGAAACGGACAATTGTGTAAACAAAATGGAGGCATGTTGAAACATTTTATTAATTAATACAGTTCAATTTCATGATTAAATTTCAGTGAAACTAATGGAAATAAACTTACATTCTTAGTTGAATTAAGAGTTTTTTCATCCCCCCATCTCGGAAAGAGTATTTTTGCTATTCGATATCTGACGGCCAAAGTCGTTTTTATCCGCTTGAGGTTAAAGTAAATTTGAATTTAGAACATCGCGTGCACTAGGTATGTGATTTCAAAACATCATTAAACCTATTTACTTTCATCTTCATGGTGCCGAATTTATCATACAACTTTTTAAAAATTTGTTAAAAACTCAGATTTTGAACCTCCTTGGTGTACTTTTGTCATTAATTTGCTTTGCGCGCGCCATTTTATTTTCACGTCGTATTCTAATAAATAAGAAACTTGAAAACAAGTAAAAAAAAAAACGAAAATGAGTGAGTCCAGCGACGAAGAAGTTTATTTTAATGTTGTAGTAAATATGTACCTAAACTGAAATAAAAGTATCTTGTGATTGTTTTATTTTGAATTTCGTAATTTCCTCGCTGAGGGGGGATGAAAAGTTACGTGTTGCACTCGAGTGCAAAGATTTTTCACCTTGTGCTCTTTTGATGTCCTCGCTAACGCTCAGGATTCTAACTTTTGAATCACTCGCTGCGCTCGTGATTCAATTTTAGAATCCTTCGCTTGCTCGGTCATCAAAGTTGACCACGCGGTTAAAAAGCAACTTTGAACTCATGTATAACAAATAACTATTATTTGTCACTTATCTCTGTGTTATCTGGGAGGCTTATTTAATATTTAGCTTTTTATTAATTTAGTGTTGGTCTTAACTACGAGTACGTTGTCAGCAACAGCAGCCAAATTATAGCAATAAAAATTCATAACTCCAGACACTTCTCTTCTCCGAGAAAGTCAAAAATAGGGGCATGTTCGGCTACTTCAGATGAGAAGGTTCGGCTACTTTCAGATAATAAAAAATGTGTCTGAAATAAAAAAATATATATTTTTTGCATTTTGAAGAAAAAGGATTTCTGTTCGAGTAATTTTAGGTATGTGATTGAGGCATATTTAAGTATTTCAATATAAATAAATTTACAATAACTACAGGTATTGGTCTGTATTATTATTTTTCTTATGTTCATACCTACTAAGACACAAAACTAAACTATCATTTAACATCTTTATTATAAGTAATTTATATACCTACTGACCTTAGAATGGTGTTATTATTCTAAGCTACTGACCTAGAAATCCAAAAGATGGAAATTAGTATTATCCGATTCATTATCGAAATTGTGTTCATTCATAACATCTCTATTTATTAAGGTTAATTCTCAATGTTTTTCAAAAACCATTAATTTATTTTTGATTTAAATTATTGACTACACCGACGCTTAATGCTGCTGTAACTATAGTAATAAAGAGAGAGTCAATTGGCAATTAAACTTGATATCTGGGAATCTTGTACACTAATACCTCCCTAAGAAAATGCATTACAAATTAAACCGATTTAAGTAAAATATATCTGTTGCGGAACATATAATAAAGGTGGTTGTAGATTATTATCATCATCATCATCATCAACAGCTCATACACGTGTCCCCACCGAGGGGCTCGAGCCTACCCTAAACTAGGGCGATTAGGCCTTAGTCAACCACGCTGGCCAAGTGCGGATTGGTCGACTTCACACACAACCTGTAAAGAAATTCTTTCTTCACAGGTGTGTGCAGGTTTCCTCACGATGTTTTCCTTCACCGTAAAAGCGTCGAATAAACGTACATATGAATTCAAAATTTGAAAACACATTGGTACGTGGCGGGGTTCGAACCGCTACCTCCCGATTGGAAGGCGACAGCCTTACGCACTACGCCATCGACGCATACAATTTCGCATTGCGAAGTCATGTTTTAGTACTTTATCGTTCTATGTATTGCATTAATGATTCGATAATAGCTACTGTGAAAAACCGGCCAAGAGCGAGTTGAACTCGCGCACCGAGGGCTCCGTACAAACCTATCTAGGTATATACACCGTGAATTGTTAATTACCCAAGAAGCTTAAATATCGTATAAATAATATTAATAAACAATAAATTACATTTGTATTTGTTTGCAACATCGTCTCGTACTACGTTATTTTCGTTTATTTACCTATCAATACCATGCTAGACGCTGTCTCAGTCACGCGTTCTGAAAAAAGGCGACAGCGCAATATGGCTGCGATTGCGCGGCGAATTATCACCAATTTTCCCTTTATACTTTTCTGGGCTTAAAACCGGACAAATTTCCATTTATTGCAATAAATTAATCATACTCGCACCATAAGTGCATATTCTCGATTTGAATATTGAAAAGCCATAGTGTAAAATCAATCGCATACTTCGCGCCCGCGCCGTACTGCTTGCCAGCTAATTTTCGTTGCCCGTGCTCACTACGGCTGATCGCAAAATACTGAGGTCACAGCCAAGCGAAAGGGGTGAAGTAGGTACGGACGGATCAAAGCGTTGTTGCTAACTTTATTAAAGATGCCAATAGCTATCCGTCTAATGGTAATCGGTTTCATTTATAGATATGACATTGTCTTTGCCTCTTGTCAAATTTCATGGTTTTAGGTCAGAGTGCGTGCAGTAGGTACCCTATAGGTTTTGATTCAGTTCTGAAATAGCAAAATTTGCGAAAATATGTATACTCAAACTCAAAAATCTTTATTCAATATAGACCTATTGGGGATTGGAGTCGCTCACGTCCGTAGGTTTTACCCTCGAGACCCTACACGTGATCCCCGGGTGGTGCTAATCGAGTGACCAACTTCTGGTGGTAGGGCTTGAAAAACCCGACTGGCTAGCGACCACCGTGCGCATGATGTAAAACCCGTCAAGTGGCCATTTTTGTCCGCGTTTCGGGATCAGTCTGCGCACAGCCAGAGCTTGAGGGGTCGTTGCTGCGATTCGTATGGTTTGTGCGGGCTTCCGTCGACCCAGTGCCAGGTTGACTGCGTTGACCCTCCGCCCAGGAAGACCCGAAGAAACGGCTGTTCCGCTGGCCGCCCGTGGTATAGTACAGGGGCCCAAGCGGACCTAACCAGTCCGTGAGGCTGCCCCACCATGCCACGCATAATCTCGGGGTGGTCCGTCGTGCCGGTTGGTGACCGGACGGTGGGTCCCGGCGGCCACTTCCGGGGGGGTTCGGGGGCCCTTCCGTGCGGAGGGTCAGCGCAAATCAGTTGTCGGCTGTTCCCTGGCGAAACAGGCCTACACACATTAACTATGCGAAGCGCAGCAAGGACACCTCAGTTTCACGCCTCTCACTCCAATAATTATGGCAGCGCAAAATATTAAGACTGGTCGTACAGCGGTGCATTATCCCACCAAAACACCATTATTCGAGGTGGGGCTCGCTAACATCCGCGGGCTCCACTCTAACCTCTTAGCTGTCCACCACCATCTCGAGACAGCCCGTCCAGCAATGCTGTTTTTGACGGAGACGCAAATTATCTGCCCGGCCGATACAAGCTACCTTAATTACCCCGGCTACGCTCTTGAGGAGTCCTTCAAGGCGAAGGCTGGTGTTTGCTTGTTCGTCCGGGCGGACGTTTGCTGTCGTCGCCTGCGCTGTTTGGAGGAACCTTCCTTTTCCTTCCTTGCGGTACACGTCGATTTTGGCACTCATTGCCGTGTCTACGTCTGCGTCTACCGTTCCCATCGTGGTGACTTGGAGACAACTCGACTTTTTGAACATCTAAGTCGGGTGGCAGATGACGCGCAGGAGCGATTTCCTTCCGCCGAGCTGGTGTTTTTAGGGGACTTCAATGCTCACCACGAGTTGTGGTTAAGTTCCTCTAAAACTGACCATGCGGGTAGGACTGCCCACGCATTCGCTCTCACGCACGACCTGACACAATTGGTCACCCAGAACACCAGGGTACCAGATATTATCGGTCAAGCGCCCTCTTTATTGGACCTTCTGTTGATAAATCGCCCTGACGGATATCAGGTGGTGGTTCGAGCTCCACTAGGATCTTCGGATCACTGCCTGGTATCCGTCTCAGTGCCTCAGGCGTCACGACCGTCGCCTGTGGTTGCAGCACGCCGTCTGTGGCACTATGCGTCAGCAGATTGGGACGGTATGCGGGATTATTACGCATCTGTTCCTTGGTGGCAGCGCTGTTTCAATAGGATGGATCCGGACTCCTGCGCTACCTCTGTTGCTGACGAGATCATACTAGGAATGGAATATTATATTCCGCATTCCAATCTCGTCAGTAGAGGCAGACGTAACCTCTGGTTCAATCGCGAGTGCGCCTCTGCTGTTGAAAACAAACAGCTGGCTTACCGCGCTTGGATCAGAGGCCGAGCATCTAAGGATCCCAATACAAGCCTACTGAAAACAGCCTACAATAATGCCACCAAGTTATGTAAGAGGGCTTACATTAGAGCGGATGCTCAGCGCATTGCACAAGTGGGCCAGGAACTGCTATCGCACCCTACGGGTAGCCGTTCTTTTTGGCGCCTGGCCAAAGCTGTGCAATCAAACTTCTGCCAACCCTCGCTGCCACCGCTGAGACTTGCCGATGGCTCACTTGCTCATCAGCCGCAGGAGAAAGCCGACCTCCTGGCAAAACTTTTTGCGGCTCATTCCCGTGTCGATGACTGTGGTACACAACCTCCGAAACTGTCCCATTGTGGCAGCACCATGCCCGATATCCGTATCAGACAGCGTGATGTGCGGGTGGAGCTCCAGTCGATCGATACTCGAAAAGCAAGTGGACCAGACGGCATTCCTGCGATTGTTCTTAAGAAGTGTGCAGCGGAGTTGACTCCGGTCCTTACGCGTCTATACCGTCTGTCGTTCTCTGCTGGTTGTGTGCCGAAATCTTGGAAAGAGGCCAATGTCCAGCCGGTTCCCAAAAAGGGAGATCGTTCTGATCCGGCTAACTATCGCCCTATAGCCGTCACTTCCATTTTGTGTAAAATCATGGAGAGGATCCTTAATACACAGCTGATCCGTTACCTGGAAGGTCACTCGTTACTTAATGACCGACAGTATGGGTTTCGTCCTAAACGGTCAACAGGTGACCTTCTAGCGTTCCTTTTGCACAAATGGGGTGAATCTATCGATAAGCGCGGCGAATCGGTGGCTATTAGTCTCGACATCGCCAAAGCTTTTGATAGAGTCTGGCACAAGGCTCTTCTTTCCAAGCTTCCGGCATACGGATTACCCGCGCAGTTCTGTACGTGGATTGCCAGCTTCCTCCACGAGCGTAGAATTCGCGTTGTCGTTGACGGCTGCGCTTCGCGGTTCGTGGCAGTGAACGCTGGTGTTCCGCAAGGCTCCGTTCTATCCCCCACATTGTTTCTTCTGCATATCAATGATATGCTTTCCTTGGGAGCTATACATTGCTATGCAGACGACAGTACAGTGCATGGGGGATATCACGGAGCCTCGGGGGCTGCTCGTGGTGATATTGGTAGGGAAAGGCAGAATCTTATCATTGAGCTCAACAGGACGCTGGACCTCGTCTCCGAATGGGGCTCCAACAATCTTGTTGAGTTCAATGCTAAGAAAACACAGGTGTGCGTGTTCTCGGCGAAAAGGTCACCTTTCCTCCCCCTTCCTTCTCTTCAGGGCACAACCCTTCACACACAGAGCAACATCACCTTGCTCGGAATGAACATTCGCTGCGATCTGAACCCCAGAGACTACATCGAATCCGTCATAACTACTGCCTCACGGAAACTCGGTGTCCTGAACAAGGTGCGTAGGTATTTTGCGCCGGACCAACTATGCTTGTTGTATAAAACTCAGGTTAGGTCTTGCGTGGAATATTGCTCGCACCTTTGGGACGGCTCCGCTCAGTACCTCCTCGATGCTCTGGACAGATTGCAGCGTCGCGCTATTCGCATAATTGGCGATGTAGAGGCAACTAACACCCTCGAGCCTCTACAACTTCGTCGTGACATCGCCTCTCTTAGCGCCTTTTACCGAATGTTCCATGGGGAATGCTCTGAGGAGCTCTTTAACCTTATCCCTCCCTCTCCATTCCTTAACAGAAACACGCGTAAGGGCCTTCGGAGTCATCCGTACACTGTGTCCTCCTTTTCACACCGTACCAAGAAATTCCAAGATTCCTTCTTCTGTCGTTCATCCCACACTTGGAATTCTCTACCTGCGCACGTGTTTCCTCCATCCTACAACATGGGTTCCTTCAAAAGAGGCGTGAAAAAGCATCTTTTGGGCCGGCAAGGGGCGGGCAGGTAGGAGAGTGGATGTCGTCCCTACTCTATCTGTCAACTCATTTGGGCCTCTTTCACCGCTTAACATCAGGCGGGATTTGCCGGGCCATCCATAAAAAAAAAAAAAAAAAAAAGACCTTTACAGGCACTTATTAACGCGTCAAATAAAACATAAAAAAATTTAACCAAGAATCTACTTAATTAACTAATTATTATTTAATCGTTGTATATGTACACACGCCCCAACTATTATTAGGTGTATGCAAGTACAAGTAAAAGTAAAATGAAAAGAAAAAGTTGACTCTACACCTGTTCGGAAATTGGGAGAGCCTTCTCGGGAAGAACAGGCAAGAAACTCGGAAGGTCTTGCATTCTTTTTGTCTCCTCTTTTAAAAAAAATCAACTTGTGTAACGGCTGGTTTACACGGGCAAAGTAGCTAAGTGCTTAGTACTTGTCACTAATACTAAGTCCCAATGTGTAAACTGTGAGATTTGTGCTTAGTATTAGTGTTTGTAAATAGTGCAAGTGAATAAAAATCGATTCTATTTACTAAGCGACAAGTCGATACCTGACCGCGTGTCGTTGCTTGCTGACTTTGTGTAAACAGCTCGAATCAACTTGTAAGTCATTGCGATCTTTGCGATGATTTACACTGTTGAAAGAGACCACAGACCAGAGTATTTGATATAAATTTCAGTTTAATATCTCTGCCCGTTCCTGAGAAAAGGGTCTTGACGGACAAACAACAAAGTGATCCTATAAGGTTCGAGTTTTTTTTCCTTTTGAGGTATACGGAATCCTAAAACCTTGACGGTTTTGGAACAAATTGTTTAATTTTGTTTGTGAAAAAATTTAAAGGCTCGATAGATAGGAACGGGATAAGATTGAGATCGAGAGTTCTCTTCATTTCATTTGCGTGAGCTTCTGATTTTTTTTCTTCAATTGAAATCAGAATGCTAAAGCTGCCAGAGCATAATGAACACGGTGGTCGTAGATTCGTACTGGCAGCGGAAGAGATCGTATCGTCTTGGCCACACATGTTGTATATAAAAATGTTATTTTTTTGCAGACAGGTACACGGCCATCACATCCATCGGGAGGCCTGGGGCTCGATCCAGCCATGTAAACATTGAGTACCCGCGCAGACGTCTCACAGTTACAATTTCCCCGCAACTTCTTAACTTTCACGTTCATATTTTAGTTAGATTAATATAGGAAAGCGGATAGTCATTTGAATGTGTCTGTCGCACGTGTTTGTTTACTAACACAATTGCAACGCGACCCCACTTCGTCGCATTGACCTAAGGTCGGGCGACATTTGACGCCGTGTTTACAATAGCTTTTACTCTGACAGAACATTTGACGCGTGTCGTGGAGCAGAATGGGAGAGTTATGGCGTCATGTTTTCGCATTGTTTAGATACTCATCTGACTACTACAAAAAGTTTTAAACATCATAAAGGTTACGTTTTGCGTTTAACAATATTTTGTACATGTCCGTATGTTATCATAAGTCTGAAAAGTGCGAAAAATTTGATTGGTGGTGGATATGTTATTAGGGAGGCTAAACGTTTGTGACTACAATATTGTGGCTAGGAATTTCCATGCTGATAGAGCAGTAACAAAAAAAAATGAAAGAAATAACAAACATGTCAATAAACATTTATTTCAGATTTGCATCCATGGTAGTTTGTGTGTTAGTTATATTTTTTCGTATGAACTATGTCTATGTCAGTAGTGCTATGCTAATGAAATTTCACGTAATTTGTCCCATCACTACTTCTATCTAATGTCTATCCAATGTGGCTAAGACAGTCTGACGGGCAGTATTATTGTTCTCAGGACGTTGTTACTGCTGGCACTCATGTGTCAACAAGGAGGAGGCTTATTGCGTATAATTGCATAAAATCTGAATAATAATAATATCAATACCTGAATAAGGATAGGAATAAGGATAATAATATATGGGAAAAGCGATACTATTAGATTATCGCTATTCCCATATATTATTATCGTTATTCGTCGCCATCAAATGAAAATAGCCGAAAATTCTGCTGTGTCTGGGTGAGAGTAAAACAAATATCTCTAGTTCTGCATCAGACTCTTCTGATGTCGTGACTACACACATATTACACAGAAGGCTATTAAAAGATATCACTTGAAAATTAAACAGTAGAAATTTATATCACAATTTATTGAGTAAATTCCGACGTGTCTTCAATTTCATTATGGGAATATTTGAATATAACTTACAATCACTGTAAATGTGTGTTTTAGAAGCAAACGGTTACTTCTCGGTTCTAATGCTAATGTGGGATTGTATCGTAACACTTAACAATGAAAAGAATTTATTGTAATTCGAAAATTATGCAGAACTGTCGAACAATCTGTCGTTTAGTGGTATGCGTGTCGTCCTTTTTTCGTTTCATTACTGTACTTAATATTATTTTTGTTCGTAATTTTGTATTTTTACTGCTCATTTATTTGGTAAGCACTAAAATGAAATTCTGTGATATAAAATGGAGACTTCAATATACCCGTATCTAATACACAATGCCTTTTAAGTGGTAGTTATAAAAACGACAGAACATGCATTCTCACCTGACTAATCACGAAACCTCGCAAACTACGCGACGTAAGGAAATGAGTTAGATTTTACAAAAAAAAAAGATTTTAATGAATTTTACGAAACGCCCTCTCTAACGGGGTAGATTATGTTATACTTTTAGTGAAAGGAGTTAATTTCCTGCTGCCAACTATGAATTTTACACACCAACTTTTAAATTAGTGTATTGTCGTCGTTTAGCAAAATCTATGCTCGCACCCCAAAAACACTTTTAAAATCGTAAGTCAATATAAGAATGACTACATTGTAATATCCGTGTTTTATTAAACACTAAAGGTTTGTGTTCTCGTATTGATACTTTAGTTAAGGCAATTAAATTTGAATCGAAAGCAAGTCGTAACTACCGTCCACTATTATTGTTCATCCGTTCATTCATTCTCTTTACTATCGGGAGGCTGTTAGAACGGACAAGAAATTGAGCTAGTCCCCGTTAGGATATAACACTAATAGGAATTTAAATCATAATGATTGATGCCCTGAGTAGATTTGCACAAATGAACTTGATAGTTTGCCCGTGGACTCGACACAAAAGGTTTTACGACTAGAAAGTCGAAAGCCGGGAAAATTCTGACACTTGAAACTGTATTCCAGATGTGTGTGCTGTAGACTATAGTGTATTTGACATAGTGATATGGTGCTATAGATCCCTATAACATTTTCTGGCGCCTCTGGATCCCTATAACATCTCTATAAGATATTTGACATGCATCTTGCTGTGGGGTGGTAGCTACCTACTTTATACATAACATTTTGGTAATACTGCTTCACGTAGGCTTATATCAAAGACTAGCTGTGCCCGCGACTTCGTCCGCGTAAAATAGTAACTTTTGTTGAGGTTGATAAAAAGCCTATGTTATACCTTAGATAATTAGCTATCTATTAGTGAAAGTCCCGTCAAAATCGGTCCAGCCGTTCCGGAGATTAGCGGGAACAAACAGACCGACAATTTTTTTTTAAATTGTGTTTTTGTTATTGGTACCCGATATACATTCATACCCATTTAGTAAAAACTTGTTATTTTGACATTACTAACAGACACTTCAATTTTATTTATGTGTATAGATATAGATTTGTATAGACGTATAGATAGATGAAGGAATGAGTTCAATGTGCTTGTACGATAATGCCATATTAGTAGTTAGTTTTTTTTTTATATCTGTTAGTTGGTAATGGAATGTGATGTCGATTTTCATCATCAATTTCCAATTTGCAACATCTGCTGAAAATAGTTTGTTTTAGTTTTCGATTTTATCTGCACAGTGCGATATAGAAGTCGCGATGGGGAAAACATTGATAATTCAATCACAATGAATCTTACCTCAACGTGGATCTTTATTCGAATTTGATGGTAATGTGTGTTTTTAGAGCGTCGAGTCGGTGGCGCTGTGGCCTCGGCACTGGTCTGTGCGCCGAGTAGACTCGGGAGGCCCGCGATCGATCCTGCCATGTAGCAATGTGTTTTTCGTTTCACGAATTTCATATGTAGAGCCGGCTTCAAAAGTAGATAGCTGTTTTAGTACCATGTCACACCAACTATTAACAATACAATATAGGTGTAACCATACTAAATAAAAGGAATAGTTGGTGTGACATGGTACTAAATCTGCTAAAAATGCTTATCTACTTTTGAAGCCGGCTGTACATTTATCTGACGCTCCTACGGTGAAGGAAAAGATCGTGAAGAAACCTGCATACACCTGCGAGGTAATTCAAAGGTGTATGTGAAGTCAACCAATCCATCCGCACTGGGCCAGCGTGGTTTGACTAGACCTAATCGTCCTAACTAGTTAGGGTAGGCTTGTGCCCCTCGGTGGGGACGTATATGAGCTGTGATGATGATGATGGTGATATAGGCGGAAACTTGCGTAACCACAGTATAAGCATTTTTGTTTTTTTTTGTATTTGCTATCTAGTTTGAGTTACCCAAACAAATAAAATAAAATAAATGTGTTTATTTTCTGAGCGTCGGTGGCGCTGTGGACTCGGCACTTGTCTTCCAATCGGGAGGTCCGCGTTCGAGACCCGCCATGTACCAATGTGTTTTTCGTTTCGAATTTCATATGTACATTTGTCTGATGCGCCTACGGTGAAGGAAAACAGCGTGAGGCAACCTGCATACATCTGCGAAAAGATTCAATGGTGTATGTGAAGTCGACCAATCCGCACTGGGCCAGCGTGGTTGACTAAGGCCTAATCACCCTAACATAGGGTAGGCTCGAGCCCCTCGGTGGAGACGTATATGAGCTGTGATGATGATGAAATGTGTTTCTGGCCTACTATCAAATTCATTATAAGGCTTGGTAAATATATGAATTAAATAGATACTACAATCATATTTCCCCTTAAAACATTTATTGTAAGACGATCTATTTATATTTACTCCGGTCCTGGTAAAGCTTAACGGTGATCTTTAATCTTTAGAATCTCAAGTGCGCGTTTACCCGATGGCGAATGTTCAGCTGGAATTAACTGGGAAACTACATGAGCTGTGCTATTGCCTCTTATTAAAGGTTATGGTCAATATAATGCGCAGTTATCTCGTGATCGGGCACGTGCTCTAAGCAGGCTCCGATGATTACAGTTCGGATATTGTTCTTGGTGTAAATTAATGATAGCGTAGGCTTTTTCGAAGGGGAATGCACTTGACACTACAACTGGGAGGGAATCGCCCAACTAGCATATCAGGAGATTCTGCTCTTGAGCCTATGAGCTCTATGATACCTTTTACTGCCACAAAGCAGCAATGCTTGCTTGCTGTGTTTTGGTTTAGAGGTAGTGAAATTACTGGATACTGTGAGTAACCATTTATGTCGTAGTAGTAGTATCGTATAGTACGTCGTAGTTATAGTACAAGGGCCAGAGAAGTAGACAGGTCCAATTCGACTTAAAAGTTTCAACCGATCCAAAACTGACCGTTTGCCCCCATGTAACTGTAGCGACTAACTATCAGGTGGGCAGTCTACTTGTTAACCAACTTTGCTGTACAGTCAGCAAGACGTCAAGCTTTACATTCGCTCTACGAATACCGTCGCTGTCACGAGCGACATAAGAGCGTTCTCAATCTCAATATGTAAAGTCTGACGCATTGCCGTGTGTACAAAGGATAAAATCTCGCTAGGGTATTCAATGCACAATCTGCATTTGAAGTATGTGCCGTTGAGAATAGGGAAGAAAGTGACACAATACTTGTCGCATCTTGCTTCATTTTTATATGAGGGCGAAGAAAGATGTTAATTACCACTTATGGCGTTTTGAACTATTTTCGATGGATGGATGGATGATAGGTCTGCTGGTGTAAGATCACGTGTACGAGTTTCGCCTCTTCTTCATTAAAACTGTTTTACCAATTTCAATTTGTTTCTTTCTTTTGTTCGCTATAATACAGGGGTGGTATAAAAAGAAAATAATAGAGAAAGTCCTAAAGAAAAGCAAAAAAGCAATATGAAGTAATAACGCTAATTTTGTATAGAATATGACGGTTCACTTCGCGATTGTTTATTTAGATCTGTCATCTGCCAAGGGAATACGAAGTTCACCGGGCCATATACATATAATAATTACTTACATTTAACTTGTAATCTTAATATCATTATTATTGTGTAATTAAATTGGATGTAAATGCTTAAAGATTAAGTGAACAGAGTGAGTGGACCACGACGAATGCTTGTGATTTTTAATATATTTATGTAGATTAATTGACAGTTCAGAACCTGGTGAATGATATTATAGGCCCCATTCTAACAAACAAGCATGCAGACAGTCTTTTTTGAGTTGAACCAGCACCAACATATTTATGGTTGGACGATGTAAATCGGCCGTCTACTTTGGGACAAAGACAAAACAGCTTCGTGACTCCCCTGAAAGGAGACGATTTGCGAGATACCTCAGTGACCGATAGCTCGAGGGTATCGCCATTGTGCCCGATGACCGGTGATAGCGTGTTGCTGGACACTTGTACTGGTTTAATAAATAGACGTTTGTCATTCACGCTTGGTCCAAGTGATAAACTGTTTGGTGTAGTGTAATATTAACTGATGTTACATACCTATACAGACGAATTTATTGTATCTTTAAATAGCTTTGGATTCCCCATAGCGAGAGGTTTGGAGTAATATCTAAAAGGATCCAAGCTATGTTCGCCGTAAACCCTGCCAACTCTTGACTTGCCAGCAGGGTTCTAATCCACTAATTGGCCTAGCAGTGGGCGATCTATATGATTAAGAAAACACCGTCGGCTGACAAACATTCTTTGATACCTCTCTCATACAAATCGATGTTGCGAGACGTCCGGCTCATTAGTAGTAAACAGTCTTAACGTAGATGAAACTTCAGGCATTATATCGGTCATTTTGGATGATACAGGTCAGTTTGTTTGATTCACTATGGGTAGCTGCAAATGTGAAGTGTTTTCGTTTATTTTGTCTATCGCGCTGTATTCCAGCAAAATTGTTACGGATTCCTATTTATTTCGAACTAAAGTAAGGCATAAATATAAGAAACTAGCTATTGTCTGCTATTTCGTCTCTTTAAAATTTAATAATATCTCGAGTTTAATTGTATCACATTCTTATCTTAACGAATTCTGAAAAATTCGAGGTAAAAAGTTGCCTTTCTTGTTCCTCAGGACATGAGCTATCTCTATGCCAGATTTCATTGAAATTGGTTTAGCGGCTTAGGCCTCGTTTAGGGAGACGCGGGGCGTCGCGCGTCGCGTGTGGCGTGGCGTTTCGCGGCGCGTCCGACGTTTTTTCTGTTTACGGTGGGGCGGCGCGTGAAGCGGCACTCATAATCGCACGCGTAAACACAAACATATGGCAATATTCGATGTTGTTCATAGAGATGCGAGACGGGAAGCGTGGCGGTGCCCGCCGCTGCGCCCACCGCGCATCCTCAAGTGTGTAGCGAAGCACGCGGCGGGCATCGCTTCATCGAGAATTGTCGCTGCGTGTGCCGCCGCGATAAACGCCGCGTGAAACGCGTTGGTGCCATCCGCGGGCTCGGCCGCAAAAAACGCGCCATTTCAAGCAAAGGCGTGTAAAATCGCTTCTCCGTAAACGCACTCATACAACGCCATATGTTTGAATTCTGTGCGGGCCGCGCCGCGCAACGCCCCGCGTCTCCGTAAACATGGCCTTAGGCGTGTAAGCGTAAGTCATCGTAACAGACAGAAAGCTTATATTTTAGTAGGAACAACCAGTTTGTATTAGCAATTTTATCGATCACAATTAAGGCTCAATGTCACTCAAAGGGCAATGGAGAGGGCTATGCTGAAATGAAGTGATCCGTAGAAGAACTAGAGTCGCCGACATAGCCCAAAGAATTGCAAACCTTAAGTGGCAGTGGGCAGGACACATAGCTCGCAGGACTGACGGCCGTTGGGGCGGTAAGGTCCTTGAGTGGCGGCCGCGTATCGGGAGACGCAGCGTTGGTAGGCCCCCCACAAGGCGGACCGACGATCTGGTGAAGGTCGCGGGAACCCACTTGATGCGGGAGGCGCGGGACCGATCGGTTTGGAGATCCCTGGGGAGGCCTATGTCCGGCGTCTCTTGGCTGAAATTATGAAAAATGATGAATTAAATTGTACGATCAATTAATATTGACGGAAACTTCATAGCATATAATTACAATAGCTCCTTAAAACGTCTGTGACTTAGACACCATCGGGCAAGGGTCTAACTGCGCCCTTATATCAGCGATCGGACACGCATCGCCTTCCAATTTCCAGTGCCACTGGTGGTGCCCCAAGTAGACTCCACCACGTCGGCGTTTCACCGACTTGTATTGCTGAATTTTATTTGACTACCAACTCATAGAAAGCTGGTATTACTTACCTTGGCTCCAATTGTCTCCTTCCGTCTCCTCCGTAGCCGGTGGACTTCCTGAGCTAGCTCGAAGGAAGTCGCGGCTCCTGAAGATCTGCAGTGGATCCACCGGTGGAGACCGGAGCACTACAAATGCCTAATAGGCCACCACGACTCACACTCGCGATTTTGACACACAAACACAAAGCGGGCTTTCGCACCCCGATATTAGGTGCGCCGCGCAAATCACTATTTGCTTGAATATTGTGTATTATATTTTATGGATGCCCGGACATCATCCTAACCACAAATTATGACATTTCGACTCGACTCAACTGACATATCACATGCGGCCGGCCGCCAAAAAAGCTGTCACTGCACAGACTAGAATGCAGTGCCGCCACTCGCTCTTCCTCGAGCGTGAACATCCCCCCGCTCCGGACAGTCCCGGACTGTCCGCCAAATCAGTCTAAGGGGAGGCGAGAAAGAGTAGCGACCGCGCGCTTCAAAACAGAATCCCCAACTAGGACCTCGGCAAACCTGGGCACACCATCAGATCCTAGAGTAAGTTGGACAATGCGTCCGCGAAGCCAACGTAAGGGTGGCAGGTTTGGGTCCTTCACTAACACGAGGTCTCCAACCCTCGGTGGGTTTGTCTTATCTGACCACTTAACGCGCTGTTGCAAAATGTGTAAATATTCAAGGTGCCAGCGGCGCCAGAAACTCTGGGTAAGCTGCTGGAGCAACTCAAACCGCGAAAGGCGTCCGGGATTGATATCTCTATAAGGATACTCGGGCAGGGCGTTAAGTGGTCTGCCTATCAAGAAATGGCCCGGCGTGAGGGCCTGCAAATCGTTCGCGTCGGTAGACAACGGACATAACGGACGCGAGTTGAGAACCGCCTCAATCTTATGAAACACCGTCGCGAGTTCCTCAAACGTGAGAATAGTCTCCCCAATAACGCGGCGAAGGTGAGTCTTGGCGGCCTTTACAACAGATTCAAAAATCCCTCCCCAGTGAGGGCAAGACGGCGGGGAGTATCGCCATGTTACCCCCCTACGGGAGAGTGTGGATCCGATCTCAATATTATTTTTATCTAAAAATTCACAAACTTCTCTTATATGTCTATCAGTGCCCTTGAAGTTCGTCCCACAATCGGACCGAATTAGAGAAGGCAGTCCCCGGCGGGAGACAAATCTGCCTAACGCTGCTAAGAAAGCGTCCATGGTGAGTGCACTCACCACCTCCAAATGAACGGCTTTAGTGGCCAAACAAACAAACACACACAAATAAGCCTTTTCAGTCTTAGCATTACGGAGTCGCGACGTTTTTATAGTGAACGGTCCCGCGAAATCAGTTCCAACTCCTAAGAAGGTCATCGATTCATTCACACGATCAGCAGGCAAATCACCCATTTGGGGCTGCATCGTCTCGGGGCGTAAACGATAGCAGGGCAGACATCGAAAGATAACAGATCGGATGATTCTTCGCGCTGACAAAATCCAAAACTCCCGTTGGAGGAGCGCGGTCAATGCATTACATCCGGCATGAGCATTCTTCACATGGCGATCAATGATCAACAATCGCACCAATGGTCCGTCCTTGGGGAGCAACAGGGGATGACGTGATCTATAAGGCAAGTTAGTGTGCCTCAATCGGCCTCCTACACGCAACAATCCCTTATCATCCAGAAAGGGAGTCAAACGCACCAAGGGTCCCTTCAATTTGGACGTCCCGGTACGGAAAATCTTAAGTTCCGGTTCAAACGCTCTAGACTGGGTCATACGCACCCAATGCAGAAGAGCATCTTGGCGCTCCTGCGGTGAGAGGACCGGACACAAATCTTTGTCCTGAGGCCGGCGACAATTTCGTATAAATCTTCTTATCCAAGCGGTCACGCCGAGCAACTTGTCCAGAGAACTGTAGCGGTCTAATAAATTCCCGCTCTGGAGCCGCCATAGTCTCGACAGCGTGAACACGCAAGCCCGGATTTGGTACCTTCACCACAGCTGGTGTGGAAGGCCAAGACGGTTGTAACAACCAGTCGGGACCCCACCACAGAGTGTGGTCAATAAGCTGAGGGGCTTCGCTGCCACGTGATGCACAGTCAGCAGGGTTTATTTCACCTGGCACGTGGCGCCAAATCAACGTGGCCTTCGAGGCCTGTATTTGGGATACCCGATTGGCCACAAATACTTCCAGGGAGTGGACGGAGTTCTTAATCCAACACAGGACAACCTGACTGTCGGACCAAGCAAATAGCGACTCAAAGTCCACACTACGTCCCAGGGTGTCAACAACGTGGTTCATCAAACGAACCAGAAGAGTAGCTCCAGACAATTCTAACTTCGGAATCGTTAATCGAGTCCGAAGTGGAGCAACCTTACTCTTAGCAATAAGCAAGTGGAGCTTAACAGCTCCTCTATCATCGACCGTCCGGATATATACGACGGCTGCGTATCCACTCTCAGACGCGTCACAAAAGCCATGAAGGCTGGCCGTAAACCGTCCCTTAGGCAGTATATGTCTAGGGATACTAACACGGTTAATGTCGGGGAGAGACAACATGAAGGACTCCCAATCTCGCAGCAAACGGCCCGAGAGGGGCTCATCCCACGACACTTCGGCTGACCAAAGTTCCTGTAGGAAGCACTTCATCCAAAACACTACGGGACTAATCCAGCCATTTGGGTCAAAGGTACGAGCTACTGTAGACAAAACCAACCGTTTCGTCCAGACCTTGGGGCTTGGCAGCTCCAATCGATAGGTGAACGTGTCCTGGACAGGTCTGTATTGCACTCCCAAAACAGACAGTAAATCTGGAGTGTTGGCATTCTCAAAAATATGAGGCTCCTGCTGGTGGTCGTCTGGCAAGTCACACAAAAGCTGAGGTGAGTTGGACATCCACTTCCTCAGTTCATAACCACCAGCCCCGAGAAGAGCAATTAGTTCATCTCGCAAAATCAAGGCTTCCTCGACACTAGAGGAGCCCGTACAAATATCATCAACAAATGCATCCTCCTTGAGAACCAAGGATGCGCGAGGGTATCGTAATCGTTCACGTTCAGCGAGTTCCACAAGTGAGCGAATTGCCACAAAGGGGCTCGAACGCAAACCGTATGTATTGGTGTTCAGCTCGTAGACCAGCATGGGATCCCTGGGATCCTCCCTCCATAATATGAGCTGATATCGTCTATCGTCCGGGTGAATCACAGTCTGCCGAAACATCATCCGGATATCGGTCACAAAGACGACGGCATGGCGACGGAAGTTGGTCAATACATCACCCACCTCGTGGTGCAACTTCGGTCCAGCATGCAGACATTGATTCAGCGAAACTCCGGTAGACGTAGGAGCTGACCCATCAAAAACAACGCGTATCTTCCCGGTGGAAGGTTTCAAAACCGCGTGGTGAGGAAGAAAATTATGTTCCTCGTTTCGCCAGTCCAGTCGCGAGACCGACATGTGCCCCAGTTGCTCATATTCTCGCATGAAGTCGACATACTTCTGTTTGAGGTCGGAGTTCCTACTCATACGACGCTCCATGGACAGCAGCCGCTTCTCGGCCAACGGCCGGGAGCTGCCAAGTGAGGGGCGAACTGACAAAAAGGGCAAACGAGTGATCAGCCGTCCCGAGTGAAGGCGACCTGTATTGTTCTGGTAGAACAACTCACACTCCTCGTCTAAGGGGTTCACTCGCTTCACGGTAGGTGGCTCTTCCACCTCCCAAAACCGTTGAAGGACATCCGATAAGGTGGAGCTAACAGTTATGTAACTGTCCACCGATGGAGATGGTGGGTTATGCCTAACTGGTCCCATCACTACAAACCCAAGCGATGTAGATAAGGCTACCAGCCCACCCTTCTGTAACTCTCTCCTCTTCCCACAATACACGCGGCCTAGAACATCGGCACCGAGCAATAAGTGAATCGGACCGGTTCGGTGGAAGGAAGGGTCAGCCAAGGTCAATCCTGATGTCGCATCAACGACAGCGCGCGAAACGTGCTGTTGCGGAAGCTGACCAACAACCTTCTCATAAACAATCGCGGTAGCGCCAATTTTGGGCGCTGAAGAGAAGTGGGGGGAGAAGGAGAACAAAACCTGACCGATCGGATCCGGGATCCGCAGGTCTCCGATTCCTCGTACCGATTCAAGGTATGGAGATGTGTTCAAACTCAACTGCCGGACCAGCCAGCTGGAGGCAATGCAACCCTGAGCTCCCGTATCCAAAAGGGCGCGAACTAAAACAAAGGTGCCCCTCGGGCCCCACACCTGTACGGAGGCTGTTGGTAACAGCACCTGCTCCTGTGGGGGGGTTGCAGCCGACAGTTGGTTTAGTGAAAATCCTCCCGCATTCCCCGCAACGGGGGGGAAGGGGGGTCCGAAGAAAAATGCGTGCGCGGCGGAGGAATAGGGCGCTCAAGGCGCTCGAGCGGGTCCCAATCCGGCACGTACACACCCCGACCAAAGCTGCATCGGGGGGCCGGGCGGTGCCCATGATGGGCGAAAGTTGGGGGAGCCCGTAACAACCGGGGTCTCTCCATCAGAGGGGGAGAGAAGCGTATTGTCTCCCGACGTGGCTCCCTAATAACCGCGGCCCAATCCCGCGGTGGCGCCTCATAAGCGGCGCGTCGATCCCCCCCGCCCGTAGGGGGGGTGGGGCGCCCAATCCTCTCACTGGAGGGGGGGCGCCTGTCCAATCTCCGCGGAGGGGTGGCACGCCCCTCCGATCTCCTCGGAGAGGTGGGTGACCTAGGAGGGCCCCCGCCCGTGTGCGAGTCCCTCTCTCTCACCACCTCACGAGTGTCTCTATTGTTGAAGCACAAAAGGGGGTGATGGGCCCCTCCACAACAGTGGCAATCTCGTGGGTGGGGGCAAGCCGATGCCATATGGGCCCCCAGGCAGCGGTAGCACCAATTCCGCTGCTTGGCCATATTCCTACGCCCCTCGGTGCGTAGGCCAACAAATTTGGGACAGGCCGGCAAACGATGGCCATCCCGCTTGCAACACTTGCAAGGCCTCGGCCTCTCCCCGTGTGGAGAGTTCTGCCGCACTGCAGTATACTGCTTGTGCGGGCGGCGCTCTCTCCGTGGCGCTGCCCGGGTCGCCTCAAAGCGGCCTGTACTCGGTCCCGGTATAGGAACCAGATCCAAGTGGTCGGTCATCCGACACTCATCCTCCAAAAATCTGAGGAGATCCGAGAAGGGGGGGAGGCACGAGGCACTATTGCCCCCATACCTTTGTTCAAAGCGCCCCTTCATCTCCATGGGAAGCTTATCGAGGATGAGGTGGAGCAAAATAAAGGACCACTGGTCCACCGGTAGATCAAGGCGTTTGAGCGCGTTAATAGCGCTTAGCAGCGGGTTCAAAATCTCCTTCCTCAATGAGGAGACCCGCGATACTCGTGGCAGCCCTAAAATGGCAGCCACATGTGTGTCCGCTAGCAAGCGAACATTCTGATACCGGGCGGTCAACAACGCCCTTGCAATATCATAACTGTCATCATTGACAGGTAGATGCTGGACAAGTACACCAGCCTCTCCCCGTAAGGCAGAGAGCAAATAGGCCAATTTCTGGCTAGGGAACAGGTCGTCCCTCGAGTGAACCAGGCTATCAAAGAGGTTAATGAACCCCATCCAAGAAGCCAAGTTCCCATCAAAGGTTGGGATGTCTAAAGTGGGCAGTCTGCCCAGCAAGCCGGCCGGGGTAGGCTTGACCTCCCCGGGCGTGCACGACTCACCCCTCCGGACGGATAGGATTGCCTGAGCCTTGTTTATAATCACATCCGCCTGTTCAAAACACTGATCATAATCGGCATTAAATTGGTCGACTGCCCGCAACTCAGCGGCACCCTCGGCTGGGTGGTCGAGCAGATATTGTTGATGAGCAACGAAAAGCTGCTCCAATTCCTTCAAGCGAGCCGGTACTCCCTCATGCCGAATTAACAAGGCCTGTTCTCGGTCTGGTCGGTCTACCAAAGCGACGGCACTAGCAAACCATCTCAAAATCTTTTGTGCACCCGCGCGGGCACCACTAAGCGGGCTGACTGGCGGGACCATTTTGCACCAAAATTAATAAACACTATAATAATACACGGACAAACAGACCGACAACCGCAGACAATAAAACAGATCGGGAGGAACTTCAAAGGCAGAACAAAATATATAAACAAACCAAAATCAAGTATAAATGCTAGAACTTAACTAGAACAACAAGGCATTTAACAACAGAATTTTTCAAACAAATTAAATTCAAGCATTAAGTCAATAACTTAACAAACACAATATTCAAAGGCAAACAAAACAAAATCAAATGTAAATGCTAAAACTTAACACAGCAAAATAGTGTATTACAACAACAGCAAAGTCATTTAGCAGCAAAATCTTTTACACAAATTAAATTCAAGTATAAGTTTACAACTTAACAAACAAAATAGTCAAGGGCAAAACAAAGATATGAAAAAACAAACCAAAATTTAAATATAGGTAAATGCTAGAACTTAACTAGAACAACAAAAGACATTTAACCTCAATTTTTCATATACAATGACAATTAGTTAAGGAGATCGGTCCACAAATGAGCTGGTAGTCGGTTTAAAATCAGCAATCAAAACCAATTAATATGTATTGCCCGTTTGGACAACCAACAAGATTACAATATTAATTGTACAATACTAATGAAATACTCAAATCTAAGAACCACTCAAATCTAAAAACCACGCTCTGCTACCAAGAGATGGTGGTGCCCCAAGTAGACTCCACCACGTCGGCGTTTCACCGACTTGTATTGCTGAATTTTATTTGACTACCAACTCATAGAAAGCTGGTATTACTTACCTTGGCTCCAATTGTCTCCTTCCGTCTCCTCCGTAGCCGGTGGACTTCCTGAGCTAGCTCGAAGGAAGTCGCGGCTCCTGAAGATCTGCAGTGGATCCACCGGTGGAGACCGAAGCACTACAAATGCCTAATAGGCCACCACGACTCACACTCGCGATTTTGACACACAAACACAAAGCGGGCTTTCGCACCCCGATATTAGGTGCGCCGCGCAAATCACTATTTGCTTGAATATTGTGTATTATATTTTATGGATGCCCGGACATCATCCTAACCACAAATTATGACATTTCGACTCGACTCAACTGACATATCACATGCGGCCGGCCGCCAAAAAAGCTGTCACTGCACAGACTAGAATGCAGTGCCGCCACTCGCTCTTCCTCGAGCGTGAACAGCCACTTTAACCTGACCCTCGCGTTAAACGCTTGGCCCCTAACGGAGACAAAGTCTTTTGAAAGTAACCGAATGAACAACAGTATGCTTAATTTGTAGTTAAAATGTTGTTAATCAGGCTTGTGAAAACAAATATAACCGAGTATGACGTAGAATCCTAGCATAATTTGAAAAACAATGTCCATAAAATCTTTCTAAAAATATGCAAGCTGCTCCTGAAGGTTCATATCTCTCTTTTCTTCTCAGTGATATACTCTGCACGAGTCTATTTGGGACCCCTTAAACACCTAACTACTCGTAATAATCCTGATGTAAGAAAGACATGAAAAAGTGTCATCAATACATCGATGAACACCTTCTTCAAATATAAGAAAAAATACTTAGCTCTATTGGATCCTAACAATATCTCGGTGCTAAGATCAGTGTATTGGCGATAACATTCAAATGATGGTACACTTCGATATCATTGTTTGCTGAATTGCAAATGCCGCGTCGGTCGGCTGTCTGCGGTCTCTTATAATTAGGTGTTAACTTTCTAATATCACCAATACTTGTTGCACTAATTATTCGTACTTCTGCTTTTATCAGCTTTGAAACACCTTTAAGAATTTCATTGGGACTTCGCTCACATAAGCTAGATCACGAATCGCTGCCGATTTATACCTTTATACACACACACGCACTGCCAATATTTTTGATGAATCTTGTATTTTTTTAATTTGTCTTTATTTTCAACATTAGATCATTAGCACCTTTAGTTGTTTGAAGGCGCTAGACTTGTATAAAATGTTTGTACAGATGTGTTAGATATGATTACCTAAATACACTATGAATTCAAAATATAAGTGGGCCAAGGTTCTAATAGCGCGTAAATGGTAGCTATGTGTACTACGGCGGCACTGGCGTTATCTTTACTAAAGCTAGATATGTTACTTCTGCTAGTTTTACTCCAGGCATCAGATGGATGCATGAAAAAGTTTTTTTTTCTTTTAATTTTGTTATACAAAGAGAAAACGTCGATACGACAGTAAAATTAGATTCTTATATCTAATGACTTCCAAAGCCTGTATACAAAAAAATTAACAAAAACACTTAGCAGTACCTGTTACTAATACAGGGCAATGCTTTGTATTTTTAATATTCGCTACTCGATGTATAACTTCTTTGGTTATCTCCTACAAGTCATAGTCCCCGTATCGATGTAAGCAGACTATATTTTTGTTGGCTCCTAACGTTCACATCATAGTTATCACTAACAAATACTGCAACTATGCTGTTCTTACTATTCGGGGTAGAAAAACATTTTATAATCTTAATTTATTTAGTTTCCATTTATTATTATTTAGTTTGATTTTTGATGTGTCCTGTCCACCTTGTATATCAATACCAAGTCTTAGAGGCACATTATTGATGATCTGATATAGGTGCTCAATGCGTCGGCCCGCAATCCCAAAAACACTTATGCCCATTTACCGTCAATATTTCCAACACTAAACATTACCCAATAATATCATATCATTAAATGTAACAGCGAATAAAGCATTCCAGTTAAGAGGCGTGGAAACATTTATCAGAGTCGATAGTGAACCGCTAAAATGTCGCACGTTGAGCAACACTTGACTGTTACCCATTCTCCTGGATAATTAGACTGGTTCCCATGAATACCGGCGCATTCGTAGCAAGTGGTTATTACTAACTTATTATTAGCTATTTACAGATTTGAAATATTCATGTGCAAAGGTTCTTCCTTGTTATTGAGTGGTTATCGTCATGCATGTACGCATTCGATACCGTTTCTGTGATTGCAGGTGGTAATATGTTACGTTCAGCAAATAAATAATTGTTGTGCTTGCTAGTTGATGCAAAAGCTTTCATTATCTTAACTGTGTGACACTGTGTTTCATGTAAATTTCTTTCCGGTGATGTAGGTAATAGGTATAGATGTTTTTGAATTCATAAAACTCATTTCTAATTGATGTTGTTACGTATGTACTTCCTTGAATACTCGTTGGAATTTTAATCTTATACTATAATCTACTGATATTTTCTGGCAAATAATTTAAGGCGATGAAAAGCTGACAGCAATCAAATCGTAAATATGTCAAGTAACAGTACCTTTGCCAGAATCCATTAAAATCCGAAAGGTTTAAACGACTTCTACAAGTAAAATATTTAACAATAAATATTTTGTTATTCTATAAACCAACACACGCTAAGACCCCGAGCAGAGCAATGGCCCATAAAGTTAGAAGCAATCTGATCATACTCTAACCTAAGACGAAGAACGTGGACCATGGATCAGAACTAAAAGCACCTCGCGTACTAAAATAACAATCGCCTGAGCAATAGTATTATACCCATTTACATTAACCCGAATGTGTGAGAGGATGTATTGTAGAGATGAAACGAAGCATTAATGAAACGCAAACAATAGATTTTGAATAGTTTCTTGCGTCTAAAGTTATGGTTCGTGAAGAAATAACTTTGTGGCAAATTAATAAAACGCCTAAAAGGATCTCCTGAAATATCCGAGGGGCTGGCGCCGAGCCAAAACTTGCTTCGGCCATCTCTTAGATTAGAATATGGCGGGGTTTCACTACCCCGCTAGGGACTTGAAATATTTTTGATAAAGATATGAATTCATCAATACATTATTTTCTGTTTCAGTTGGTAGTATATACAATGCGATTACTAAGTGTATTGAAACTGAACAACATTTGTATTCTTTTAACTCCAATATATTTAATAAGATTTCTTTTGTTTCAGATACTTGGAGATAAATAATGAAGGATTAGAGGTATGTGGAAAAAAGCATGTAGCTTTTGTCTAAGGGCACAGGATCGTATTATTCAATTCATAAGTACAAATGAATGTAGAATGTGATTTTCTACAGGCTCTCAGACTGAGCAATGACATACTTATTAATCTCTTGTTATCGTTACATAGAAAATAAGTCAAGATCTCTTATGGTGCTATTTTCTACAATTACTTCAAAGATTCTTATTTTAGCTCTAATAACAAAATTAGGAAATCTGACGATAATAACTTACAGTACGACCGCCCTATGCGCCGGCGCACGCAGGCGCCCTTGATTGGGATTGCATAATGTCAGGTTCATTGCCATGTCGATTGTAATTGAGATTGTTGGCTCGCAGTATCATAATGAGTAGCTAAATCTAAGCAATCAAGTACTGATTTTATCTGTGTACCATTATTAGTATTTGTAAATAATGTTGCTACATCAGTGATTGTAAATTTTTAGACAATATTATGTTGTATTACTGCATTTGTAGATATAAAAAGCGAAGTTTTTAATAATCGATGTTTAATCATCATCATCACATCAACCTACGTCCCATTGCAAGCAGCTGCTGCGACGACGAGGAATTTGGCCTACTGCTACTGCACTGCGCTGGTATCAGACAGACGGGGTTGGGTAAAGGGTTTTGTTGAAACACATCACATTATCACGGAATGATTACGCCTCAAAGTGTAATTGCTTATACATTTGAGCAGGCACGCACAGCGCTCTTCACTACCAACCGACGGCTGGGATGTTGAGGGTGACGTCGATGGTGACGTCAAGAATTTCGAATTCGTTGCTGGCCGTTGAAGAATGACATTCGTTCTTGGAATACCGCACCTAACACATCAATTGTAATCGTCATACTGCTAAATTTGTAAATTCGTAATTAAATCAATTGCAAAAGTATTTCTTCGCATCATTGAGAATACTCCTTCGCATTATCAACATATTTTGGACCTTCGAACCGGGATCTTCAAGGAAAAGAGACCAGAAAAATAATAGCGGTAAGACGTGCCAACCAGGATTCCCACAACCTTTCACATCGCCTGTGCTAATATCGTACTTCATATCAATTCCAGGGGAAAAGTCAACCGGGTAGTGCATTGCTGTTTACCAGTTTCGCAGTTTGGGCGTATCGCAAATCGTGAGTACCTCGGCTTTTTACATACCACCACAAAATGACTGACCCCAGTGCTTCTAATTTAATGATTCCCTCTAAGTCTCCGTGTAAATCTCCATCAAAACTGGATAGTGAATGTATTGCTCTTAATCGTAAACGAGGCGTTATTAAAGGTCGCTTAACAAAATTGCAAAAATATGTCGAGTCATTTAATTTTGTTGCACAACCTTCTACTGTATTTAAAGCAGAATTTAAATTGCGCATACAAGGGGCATCATCTCTTTTATCAGAATTTCACGAAATTCAAACCAAAATCGAAGAGCGTAGCGATGATATTGATGAGCAATTAGAGTACCGAGAGGAATTTGAGACCACATACTACCATATCATCGCTAAAGCCCAGGGTATGCTTTCGGACGACAAGGTCCCTGAGAATTCCAATGCGCCTGCCTTGCAGTTAGTAAAGCTACCTACTATCACATTGCCTACATTTGATGGTACTTACGAAAATTGGCTAGAGTTTCGTGATACCTTTCTTTCTTTGGTTCATAATTCTACACAAATTAGCTTAATTCAAAAGTTCCATTATTTATAATAAAATCATCGTTGAAGGGTAGTGCAGAATTAGTGATAGACTCGCTCGAATTCTCTGCCTTCAATTATGACGTTGCATGGGAGTTACTCATTAATAGGTACGATAATAGTGAACTATTAGTGCACAATCACGTCAAGGCCTTATTTTCGATTCAACCGTTAACTAAAGAATCGCCAGTTTTAATAAGAAAGCTCATCGACGTCATTTTAAAAAATTTACGCGCGTTAAAAATACTCGGTGAGCCAACAGAATATTGGGACACACTTATTTTATTCATTATAGTCTCTAAATTGGATTTCACAAGCGAAAGAGAATGGGAACAACATAAAATCACACTTTGTTCTCAAAATACTGGCGAGTCTAAGTTAGGGTTGAAAGTGAGCGATTTACTTGAATTTCTTGGCCGCAGAGCAAACATGCTTGAAACGCTAATAGTTACTCATAGCAAAGGCACACAAGACGGATCAAAGCGCACACATAATATTTCACACACAAATATTTCCAATAAGGTACACTGCAACGTTTCTTATTCACATCCTAGTAAAACGCTTCAAAAAAGGAACACCTTTCAGAAACCTTGCCCTATGTGTAGCTTATATCATCCATTGTATTCATGTGAAAAATTCTTAGACTTGTCTATTACTAAAAAATATGAATTAATTTCTCAGCATAAACTGTGTAGTAATTGTATGCGCGCTGGTCACGCAGTCACTGACTGTTTGTTCGGGCCTTGCAAGAAGTGTTCGAAAAAACACAACACACTGCTACACCGCGACTGCGACGAGTCTGATAGTAACACGCAAATTAACTCTTTGGCACTATTTACATTAGACAAGGAATCGCGCGAACCACTTGGCATTGATGCGCATAAACCGGGCTCACAACAATACGATGCATTAAACGCACACATAACTTTTAGTGAACCGGTCTTGTTATCCACGGCGCTAGTCAAAGTCGGTGACAATAATCACAATTTCCATGTGGTTCGGGTGCTCTTGGACAATGGTAGTCAAAGATGTTTCATCACGAAATCATTATGCGATAAATTACACACACAAATTTTACAGTCCACTCATAAAATCAAGGGTGTAGGGAACTTGGTCACACAATGTACAGAGGCATGTGACGTCACGATTAGGTCACTGTCATCTGAGTCCTACACTTTACGTATACGGTGCTTAGTTCTGCCACACATAAGTTCTAAGATGCCATCTTTCACACACAAGCAACCTTTCAATTTGCCAAATAATATTTATTTGGCTGATCCCCAATTTTTGGAATCACATCCTATAGATATTTTAATAGGGGCCGATTATTTTTGGGAACTGCTTGATGAAGGGAGAATCCGTTTGCCGAGCGGTCCCTTCTTACAAAATACCAAACTTGGTTGGGTTATGTCTGGACCTATTTACACAAATAACAAGACTAATAAACGCACACAAGTCTCGTGTAATATGACACAGTCCCTAGACGCACAGCTACAAAGGTTTTGGGAACTTGAGGAGGTAACGTCTACTAGCAAGGCACTCAGTGATGAGGAGAAGGCACGTGAGGAGCACTTCACAAGAACTACCACTCGCACTAGCGAGGGAAGATTCTGCGTACGTTTACCATTTGGAACTGATGTGACCAAATTAGGCGAATCCTATTCTTAAGCTGCTCATTGTTTTTATTCGCTCAAGAAACGATTGGCTAACGCTCCTAACTATAAAAAATTATATAGTGACTTCATTCACAAGTATGAAAGACTAGGTCATATGACCTTAGTTAACAATTCTGATACGCTTCATTTTAAGACAGAATTTAAACATGATTACGAACATGTAACTAAACGCAACATATTGTCTAAAGTCTCAAAAATATTTAACCCGTTGGGACTACTTAGTTCCTTTATAATAAACGCAAAAATATTATTACAACGCCTGTGGTTATTGAAAATAGGATGGGATGACCCTTTGCCCGCTGATGTTATCCGTACTTGGGAGCAATTCGAAAGTAATATTTCATTACTCAGTAACATCAGAGTGCCACGTCATGTCGTAGGAGTTAAGGCAGAACGTATCGAATTGCACATTTTTTCTGACGCCTCCCAACACGCCTATGGTGCATGTGCATATGTGCGCACGATAAATACTGACTGCACAGTGACCATGAGATTATTATGCTCAAAGGGTAAGGTGGCTCCTATCACACCCACTAGAATACCTAGGCTAAAACTGTGTGGAGCTTTATTAGGTTCTAGGCTTTACACTAAAATTAAAAATTCGCTTGTATTACAGTTTCATAGTTTAACTTTCTGGACGGACTCCACTATTGTTATTGGTTGGTTGCGCATGAATCCTAACCTCTTAAAAACGTTTGTTCAGAATAGAACCACTGAAATACAGGAACGCACGCGGGACCTTCCATGGCATCATGGCAGGCAAATAGAACCCGGCCGACCTGGTGTCTTTTGGGACTAGCCTGGACACACTCCAGATTGTAGCCTATGGTGGGAAGGCCCACCCTTTCTTTTAGATCCACAATTTCAACATTCACACATTTTAGAATTAGATTCACAGGGCCTGTCTGAAACTAAATCGTTAACTATACACACATATTTTATTTCTGATGAAAATTCTAAGTGGTTTCCATTTCATAGATTTTCAAATTTTATTCTCTTGAAACGCGCATGTGCTTACCTTTTAAGATTCATACATAACACACGTCATAAGATAACAAACGCATCGGTCCGCTGAGCGTCAGCGAGTTGAGTGAATCACTAGTAGTGACTCAGTAGAATTTCACAGTTAGAATCTTTTTCAGACGCATATGCTACTATGATTAAACATAAAAAATTAGATAAATCACACAATTTAGTAAAATTAAATCCATTTCTCGATTAAAATTTTAATTAGGGTTGGAGGTCGACTAGGCAATTCACTCAACTACGCTTATAATAAAAAACATCCGATAATGATATCCAGTAAACATCACTTTACATTAAGTAGGTACTACTGTTCCAAGCCGAACACAAAGGGTTACTGCACGCGGCACCTCAAGCGTTATTGTATGCACTTCGTGAAGTCTGGTGGCCTATTGGTGGGAGAAACGTAGCAAAAAAAGTTGTTTACGATTGCGTTCGGTGCTCGCGCATACAAGCTAAGCCTCTAGCGCCTATTATGGGTAATATTCCTATGCAACGACTTGATCCAGGTTTTACATTCATGCACACTGGTGTCGACTACATGGGACCCGTGTATATTCTGAACCGAAAAGGGAGAGGTGCAAAAACTGTAAAGGCTTATGTTTGCATTTTCATATGTTTTTCTACACGCCCGGTTACATTGGAACTCGTAGGCGATTTGTCGACTGATGCGTACCTATTGGCGCTTAAAAGGTTTATTACCAAACGGGGTAAACCTGCCGTTATATATTCCGATAACGGTAAAAATTTCATTGGTCTTATGAATGAATTTAAACATTTTTTAAATAATTGTTCATCGGATATAATTGAATACGCTACAAAGCAACATATCGAATTTAATTTTATACCTCCATATTCGCCTCATTTTGGTGGTTTGTGGGAAGCTGGGGTAAAATCGTCAAATACCATTTGCGTCGGGTCGTAGGTAATTCGCACCTCACTTACGAGGAGTTTAGTACGGTACTAGCACAGGTTGAAGCCGTCCTGAACTCACGTCCTATAAGTCCTATGTCCGCAGATCCTCACGACTTTGAACCCCTCAGCCCTGCTCATTTCTTGGTTGGTCGTCCGCTGACCGCTCCGCCGTGCACAGACTTCAGAGACAAGCCAGAACATCGGCTGTCACGCTATCAGCGAGTGGAACAGATTCGCCAACATTTCTGGACTCGTTGGTCAAAAGAGTATGTTTCAGAGATGCAAACAAGACGCAAGTGGAGTACTAGCCAGACTGACTTGAAGCCCGACACACTGGTACTAATAAAGGAAGATCATCTGCCTCCATTGAAGTGGCGTCTAGGCAGAATAATCACAGTCTTTCCAGGGAAGGACGGAATATCCAGAGTGCCCGACATCAAAACTCAGGCTGGAGTTATTCGACGAGCTTTCTCGAAGATATGTCCTCTGTTAGCCGAAGAATAACATCACACGCACATCATGTTTTTTTTATTGAAAGCCGTGTCTTTCAAGGCCGGGGGCATGTTGAAACACATCACATTATCACGGAATGATTACGCCTCAAAGTGTAATTGCTTATACATTTGAGCAGGCACGCACAGCGCTCTTCACTACCAACCGACGGCTGGGATGTTGAGGGTGACGTCGATGGTGACGTCAAGAATTTCGAATTCGTTGCTGGCCGTTGAAGAATGACATTCGTTCTTGGAATACCGCACCTAACACATCAATTGTAATCGTCATACTGCTAAATTTGTAAATTCGTAATTAAATCAATTGCAAAAGTATTTCTTCGCATCATTGAGAATACTCCTTCGCATTATCAACAGGTTTTGTTCCAAGTTTCCATCTCTTCACTTGCAGAGCTGTGGTTGCACTAAACTCCCTTAGTCGGCTCTTACAGGGGATGGGAGCAAATGGAGCAGCGAGTCATGTATTCGAAATGCGTAACCACCCGTAAAACATGCAATCGATTTATAGAACATTTTGCGACTAGCTATAGATAGAGTTGAAATTCAGAGAGGACTTTTGAAAACTTTCCTCAAATGGAATGGTCATGCATGTGACTGTTAGGTTAAAATAAAATCTTAAATATTGTCATCGCCTCTGCGATATAAACTGCCAGCAAACGTTATACTGCTTCCCACTTACCGTCATGTCGTATGTGGAGGTCAAGCTTAAGTAATGATGATGACAAACCCTTCTCAAATCACAACTCTCGCACAACTATAATAATAATAATGTCCTCCTAACCGATATTCGGTCACGGCGGCCAATCTCAACAGAGACTAGCCATTTGCGCAGGAGATATTATAGTGCACAAGTGACTGCGCAAACGCAATTGCACCCTCGGTTCCTTCACTCCCCTAGTCCGATGGGACGGTTAGCCGACACAACCGGGGAGAGATCAGGCGCAGGACCCACTGTTTAACGTAGGTACCTTCTGAAGCACGGAGGATCTCGAGATATTTCGTATTTTGGTCACCCATCATAGGACTGACCACATCCCACGTTGCTTAACCTTAGCAATCGTTCGCTGAGCGCAAGCGCCAAGGCGCCACTAAGCTCTACAGTCTACACTACAGTCACAATGTCTACACAATTCTTACGCAAATATCGGCGTATAGGAAACCAGTATGAAGGCTCAATCTGATTTGAAATATTGACACAAAATCTCAGAAATTCGCTGAGTTGCTTCAGAAATTTACAAAACAAAAATTTTGTTTGAAATTAGTCACGCAGATTTGAATCTACCAAAACTTTGACTGCCGGCTAGGTCCTTGACACTTTGGCGATGGGAGCCTAATTAAGACAAAGGAAGTTTCACACATGAAATGGTAATTAACGAATTGTCTAACGCTTCGTCGCGTTAGTTCAGCGCGGTTGCCAAGTGAATAACACCACATAAAAACCGTACCGAATTAAAGTTAAGTACTAAACGTGCATGAATATTACACGTGGTTTTAATAAATAGATACCGAATATATAAATATTACACCTTAATTTAAACACCTTTCTTTCCATAATGATGCATCTTTAAGAGGATTGTGAAGTAATCGTGCGCGGCGCGAGTAGGTATTTTCTAAAATGCTATCTGTTTCACATTGCTCGGCCTCCGGTCTGGCGTTTACACCACAAATACAACATGCGCAAAGGACATGGCCCGTTTTAGTATGGGGCTGTGCCCCAACACGTTACAGCGATCATTTATGTGTCAAATGAAAGCTAAAAATATGACATATCAAAATATATGTGCCATTTTACATATAAAGCAGCGGTTTAAAAGTTATAAAGCAATTAATGGCATAACCTCAAAAACCCAAAAAGGCGTGAGTTGCACGGACTAACTTTTTCGGCAACTTACTGTCGATATAAACACTGTCAGTTATCAAAATATTTATGTTATTTGACAACTTTGTAATCTCAACACTGTCAGTTATCAAAATATATTATGTGATTTGACAACTTTGTTATCTCCGGTCTAAGTTAGATTAACTTAGTACCCACCAAGCTCCTTAATAATACCTACCTATCCCTGTTGCTATAGTGAGATTTTTTTACAGAATTAATTAGTCCCAAGGTAGGCCACATTCTACTTACACTTTTGATCTGTTTCTACGAAGAATCATTACCAAAACTAGGATATAATCATAATGAATCGTTATTAATGAGGAATAAGGTTCTATTCATTAGACTTCTGCTATAGTGAATGACAAGTAATTACTTAATAGAAACGTTAAAATATGGATTTTTGAACAGTCATGTAGCTTAAATGTTGTGAAAAATGAAACAACAGATTTTCTTTTTATAAGTTTATTGTCACTAAAATATTGTTGAGAAATGATGCTGGGGGAGTGATATTTTCTTGATGTTTCGCCCAGCCCAGGTTCCATACTAACACCACAACATGACAGCAACAATCTTCTGTATGGTTGCCCACAATACAAAATCAATAATATCATAATAATATACAATCAAGACAATTGTGTGCAGTGGACTGGGCTTCGACACGCACATAATGAAAATATATGCTATGGTTAACATGCCTACACTTCATGCATGCTCAAACAAATATAGCATGTTGCCTTCTACAGCTTCTGCAACACCTGCAGGAGACTCCAGTTCTGAACATATCTCGCCTTTCCAAAAATGACCGTGTGGTTAGGCATTTCTTCACTCATGCCAATCATTTACAAACAAAGGTTGCCTGCATAATCATTAACTACGAGGAACATAAAAATTATGTTCTCTAATTAGTATAATTGTAGTAAACTCAAAAAATAAAGATACTCGCTTAAAAACCAAGGAGACTGATTACAATTTTGAAGATGGAATAGTGTGATGTTATTGCAGCTCTTCTATATAATGGCATATTGACTGATGGTTCAGGAATTTGGTCAGGAACAGCAAAATTATCTGTGGTACTGCCCACAGACAACAGAAAGCAGTTGAAGCATTTTCAACAACAACAGGTGCTGCTGGGATATTGTTGTTATCTTGTCCAGAAATACCCCTTCGAATATCTTGTTCATGTCTTCGATTTGCTATAACCCAACAATTATGGCATAATATTTCATAGACATTCTGTTGATTCTGAAACAAAATAAACATATATAAGAACCATAAAATGCAGATAGTGCCCTGGTATAAAATAATGTTTAAGTTAATTAATAGATCTATAAACTTAACAAATACGCTATCATCATTATGATAATGAAAAACAAAACCATAGTTATAATATCAACATAAAATATATTTTATGGTAATATTCAAGTACACTAACTACAGTATCAAACATGTTTTTAGTAGACCATTGACGCATATGTCAATGAGTTACTCAATGTAAAAAGTTCATAAAAGTAAAAGGAAAACATCATATTATTAAACATTGTACAATACATACCTGTGTTGGTCTAGTCCATGGAAAGTAATGATGAGTTGTTTTTATTTAGATTGTGGCTCCTAATCTCTGATGACAGACCGTCCCCAGCCTGCACAAATATGTGCATGGTCGAATCTTCTGGGCATATTTCTATAAGCTGGAGACAGCACTATATATAGCATGCTCTGCATAGTTAATTGTCAGAGAGCTCCTGAAAATATTTTTTTTATAAGTATATTTGATTTTTGAGTATAACAAAACCCTCTTTGTATGTACCTAGTAATTAAACTTTTGATAGATTATATTTTATGTATAGATATTGATAAGAAGTTTAGTGATCTGTACACTGACTTGCATTGACAGTATGGCCAAAGGGGCGAAGCTAATTGGTACCTAATTATTCCTTATTTATTAATACAGTAGTTGTAAAATAATAGCACTTGTCTGCCTAAAGAGGCACTTACAATTAGACTAGATCACTCAATGCTTAACCAAGTTACTGGAGGACCAATGGTGTTGGTATCGTGTCCTTTAGTTATTTTGTGATTTTAGAGGATTCACTTTGTCTCAAAAAATGTAACTAAGTTGGTAAGTACTCACTTGGATTGCTAGCCACTCCACATTTGTTGTGGGAGGTTAAAAACTTCATATCTTTGGATGCGTTGTACGCATATTCCACAATTAGCACATCGAAATATGCATAAGTTCCAAATCTCAAAACTCAAGCTGGAATCAGAATTATGAAGAAAGAAAGCAGTCCAACGAAACTAAAACCACAAGCAAAACACAGTGAGTCACGTGACAGACAACAGAGCCGCACTGCCGCATCCGCATGAAGCTGTTCCACGGTACTCGTTACGTTCGATACCAGTAAGTTACATCGATCTTTTTGTTGCGATATCAATCAAATCAATCTATCTAATAGTATATAGTTGATGAGTTTGTTTGTTTGGTTGAATGCGCTAATCTCAGGAACTAGGTACTGAGTCAAATTAAAAAATATAACATTATTTTCTGACCTCCACGCGAACGAAGTCACGGGCACAGCTAGTCTATCAATACTACAGAATAAGTTATAGTAGAGGTGCAGAAACTGCTCTCTTTAAGAACTCATAGAGGATATAGGTACAAATCTTATATTGATAAAATCGAATCCATATCAACCTATCAATGAATATTATTATTCAGTACTTACTAAATAATAATATTCATAAAAGTTGGGCCGCGCATCAATGTGCCGCAACACTGCGTGTGAGAATTGTAGAATTATTACGGATTGATATGGCCTGTCTGTGTGCGATATCTATAAGAAATCTTATTTGCACATAAACTACTATAAATAAGTGCGATAATAGGGACAATAATATTTTGATTTCGGCTTGTGATTTATGAGCTTACGTGATAAAAGGGTTGTTTTTCAGTCACGCTGTCGAGGTTGGACCACGTTGTTTTTGCTTCGTGGGTTGGACTGTTGGCCTATGTTAAGCCTACTGCTCGGCCAACCAGGTACCTACTTATCTCATATCTTTGTATCTTTAGACCGGAACAGTCTGGCGATACGCGCTAGGTATCGAATAACAAAACATTTCGTAAAAACCACTAACCCCTTTACTAATGTTGTTTAACACTTGTTTGGTTGCACAGTGTTGCATAGTGTTTTGTCCCTTTCATGCTTATGTCAAACTGCAATAGTGTGACAGACTCATCCGCTATACAATCTTTATTAGTAAGGCCGTTAAAACTTTACTAAATATTTACATTTTCTACTGAATATTACTTTATTAAATCATGTTATTGGTTTTTAAAACTTCAATGAGTAGTATCGATCGATAGAGTAGATATCGATACCTCGTGAGTATCGGAACGCCGTCCCTAAAGACGGAAAGAAGATGGACGAATGTCCCAAAAAACTGGTCATTATTTTTTGTTTACTTTTCTTCCGGGGCTTTTACAGTTGTTTATTATATCTCAAAAATTTTTATTAATCATATAAGGAATTTTCGGATATGTCTCATCTGTGTAACGGTCTGGGGCAGAAACGGGCCATGTCTTTTTCACGCACACTACGACACAGCAGCGCGCGACTCGGCCACGATACTCGGCGGCGGCGCCGGCGCGGCCGGCGCGAGAGCTCGAGATTATTATTCTATCGTTCGTAATGTTTTGCGTTGCTTATATTTCTGACTCCCTTTCCGCTCGCAACTTCGCCATCGTTACTTTCATTTTTCGTGTGGGAATTTTATGTTTTCACACAGAAAAATAATTTTATAGCCTATATTACTCAGTGATAATGTAGTATTCTATTAGCCAAAGAATTTTTAAAATCAGTCTGGTAGTGTTTGAGTTTATTCATTACAAACAAAAATACAAACGTACTTAATCTTCTTTCTTCATAATATTTTAGTAGATGAGGTTCGGAATACAGAATTTGATTACATTTCGTAAATTATTTCTGTATTGAAATTTATTGTGAAGGCACTTATTTGGTATCCCTATAGGTAACTTATAGGATTGAGGGTGAGGACTTTTTGTTATGAAAGTATGTATCCTATATTTACCTGTCTAAGGAAAATGCCATTTTTTAAGATGAGTGTTATACTGAATTAAAATAACTTGCATTTGAGATGTGAATCTTTTCTGAAAATAAAACATTAAACATATAATAATACTTTTACATACAAACTAAATAGGAACAGGGATACAAAAATAAAAAGTAATAATAAATAATAATAATATTTTTTTGATTGGGCTGGGCAGCTTTTGCAGAACTTGGCTTTGCTTTCAATATGAGCATTAGCATAAAACAGAAAGCGCGGATCTTCAACTAGTGTGTCCTACCAGTGCTTACTTATGGAGCCGAGATATGGATAACAACTAAGGCCATCGTCCACAAACTAGAGGTGGCACAAAGAGCAATGGACAGAAAATTGGTAGGAGTAACACTCCGGGACACGAAAACAAATAGTTGGTTCCGAAAACGGCGTCAGGTCTCGGACATTACACACCACGTAGCAAAGCTCAAGTGGCAATGGGCTGGACATATAGCCAGAAAGCCGGACTCGTGGTGCAGAACTATCTTAGAGTGGAGGCCATGGAACCGTAAAAGACCCAACGGGAGACCACAGATGCGGTAGAAGGACGACATCGTCAAGATGGTGGGCACAAATTGGATTAGAGTAGCTCAAAATAGAACGGAATGGAGAAAGTTGAAGGAGGCCTATACCGCCATGGTAGAAGAAAAGGCTTAGATGATGAATAATATTTTTTAATAATTATATGATTATTTTTGTTGGTGATGTTCACCTCAATTTCTTTATTAATAAGCCAAACGTAACATTATCTGCAACTAGCTCCATCTCCATCCATCTTTGAAATTAGTCAGCAGCAAAACAAAAATAATGTGCGTCGGTGGAATCAGGGTTAACAACAGGGCTCTGTGACTGATCCCTCTATGAGTTTCCATAATTGATCCTCAAACCCAAGATTCCTCGAAAAGCCCGGAATACCAAAGGAAAAGGTGGCTAGATGACATTAAAAAAGTAGACTGGACTGACATCCACAATTAAAAAACGCAGGCGTTTTATTAAGTAAATAACTAGTTATACTAATAGTTTTAGAATTTATTTTTTTCCACCTCCGTGATCTAGTGGTTGAGGCCACCGGGTATTGATCGGGAGGTCCGGGTTCGATTCCCATTGGGGACAGAAGCTTTTCTGATCGGTTTGGTTGGTGGTAGGGCTTCTAAGCCCACCTGGCTAGCTACCACCGTCTTACCTAAGTTTGTCGCCATAATAACATGTTAATAGCATTGCTGTGTTCCGATATAAGGCCAAGAGCTTCCCTGTCGTATGAAAAAAAAACCTATTAGTAGGATTATATGTAATCAGGTGCTTTAAATTATATTGTTAAAATGAAAAAAAAAACGTCAAAACCGTACGAAGGGTGCCTTCTCCAAATATATGCCTACCCTGCCTAACCTACATATATTATTTACTTTGTCGTTTGTATTTGTTATACATTCGTAGATTGCATAACGCGAGTACAAATAAAATAATATTGAAAATAACGCTACTTGCATCTAGTTTGTTACACGTTTTTTAGCTGCTCCAACTTGGTTATACGAAAAATAGTTTGTGAGCAACTTAGAATACGATAACGAACATACAATGCATAACAAATACCTATCACAAGAAACAAAAAACGAATTTCTTTTGACTGTGTGTCTTTGTGGCACATATCTATTATAAAAAATAAAAACCGACTTCAAAAACACTGAAAAGTTAAAAATAATTATAAGAATAGGTACAGACAACATCACACTTTTATATTGAAGTCGGTGCCGGTAACTTTTCAGTGTTTTTGAAGTCGGTTTTTATTTTTTGGAAAATATTTTTTATTTTTAACTTTTTAGTGAATGAAGTCTTTTTAGTGAAAGAAACCCTAATATAATACCCTAGTATTAAATTAGGGTTTCCCTCGATTTTCATGGGATCTCATCATCACCATACTCTATCGAATACAAAAATAATTTTGAAAATCGGTCAACAATTGGCGGAGTAATTGCGTAACATATACACAAAACACGTTGGACACACGTAAATATTTAATGGTTTTTCTCGATTTTTATGGGATCCCATTATCAGATCCTAACTTTGATGACCATGGGACCAGCCTTGGAGTATCCTATCGAATACAAAAAGAATCATCAAAATCGGTTCATAAACGACGAAGGTATCCGCGAACAAACATAAAAAAAGCATATAGGTATACGGTCGAATTGAGTAACCTCCTTTTTTCGAAGCCGGTTATCAAACAACTACATACTTACAATTTATTTTCTTATTTGATTTTGGGAATTTACAGTTAGTTAACAGGCTACAGGCTGCTTACCCTTAAATAAGGTTTGTATTGAAATAAGATCCTTAAAATAAAACACTAAAATCAATAAACGTATTCGAAAAGACATTTACTTTTTGATGTAGAAGGTATTTGTGTAGACTTGAGTAATAACCTTTCAGTATTGATCGATATATCGATATTACTTTCTCCTCCCTAGTCGACAATAACTACGATAACATTATGTCACATCACTAGTAGATTATGCCCCATTATACCCCTGCCCCCGACCCGTATCGTGCGATAGAGAGAGTTGCAAGAACTGGTCGAAATTGCCTACAATTCCTGTTTGAAATATTGTTTCGGGCGATAACTGTTTTACCCCCCTAAACCTTTACGAAATTAGACACTTTTGGTCTCATTCTATTCAGTATACCTTAAACGATGTTTGTACGTTTTGCTTTTTTCGTAATTCAGTAAAATTTAGTCAAAAAAAGATAAAAATGCTCAAGGTAGTTTTTAAGTCTAAAATATAGATATTTAGATGCTAATAATTTATATTCTGAGCAATATTTCTTCAAAATCAAAACGTACAAACCTAGATCTTCATTATATCTACAACATTTCCAAAAATTATGAAAATTGGACTATGTTTAGTGGGAGAAAAGCGTTATCGCTTTTTGTATGAAAATTTACAGCCTCACAATCCTCTTAAGACGATATAACGTTATCAAATCTGTGATCTTGGGTATTTTTGACAAAGATGCAGCATCTACAGTTAGGTTAAAACAATGTATGTAAATAGAACACCGCTAGTCATACTTTAGTTCAAATCCGTTTTAATCGCCGTTCTGACATTGTTTTAAGATATTCTACAAGACATGTTTTATCTCGTGGTTGTGATAATTGTTAGATAATTTCTTTCAACTTTATCACAAAGTGACAAAAACATGTCTCTATTTTTATGCTTAAAACCAAATCGCTTGGTGGTATTTGAGATGATTGTTTTAGATTTTTTATATGCATTTTTATTTCACAATCAAAGCAAAACAACGTGTGAGTTAACGGAGAGCGTTGCACAGAATGTTCCTGCCGCCGCTATTTTGGATCCATAACTCATTATCTTGCGGTGTGTCGCCTGTTACCACCTGTATAACGACGGATCATCATTCATCTATCATTATATTATGAAATTTAACACGCAGCTGCTGGTGTTTTCTTTTTAAACCATTTGTCTTTCGTCGAACGCATTCGACGTTTCGTTTTCGACGCAAAATAGTAAAAAAAAATTTCGCAACATTTTATTGATTTTCATTGAATACGCTTGACCAGACATATGATTCAGAAATAGAGCCCCTGGTGAAATGGTATCGTCATAATAAGTTATGCGTCTGAATAAAGGTTTTGACATTGTTTTAAAAGATTATGGCATCGTTTCCGAACTTTCTTACCGATATAACTCAACCACTTCAGCGGTGGTAAATAAAACGTAATTTGTTCAGGCAAATTTATAGCACAGATGACTCATTTTACGCCACAAACGTAATAACAATACGAAAGTTGACAAAATAGATTGTCTAAAGTAATATCTGGTGAACTGCGGAGCGTAAAATGAGTTTGACTGATGGCTGGGGCCACGAAACTATCGATTTTCGCATGAACACAAACGGTAAACTTGTTTAAGGCGCTATATCGAAAATATTGGTTATTTGTAATGTAATGTCATAGGTAGCTGAGAGATTTTACAGATCTGTAAGTCAAATATGTGTTTCTTTATATCTTTAGAGACACGAGAATAACGATATATGCAAACAATTCTGTCCTTTCGGTCTTATCATCACTGCATCACCATCAGGTGAGACGAAAGCCAAGAGCTTCCCTCTCGTATGTAAAAAATATCCATCATGCTTATAAAAATGGGTCATAGCAAGGATCATCCTTATTCGTACTATCACAAATCCGAAAGTATCTGTGTCTCTTAAAATTTTATGAGTTATGTTCTTAACAGTCGAACCAAGTTTGGTGAATTTTAACGCTGAGATAGCTAAATTGAACGTTGAGATTAAAGCTTGATAGGTGTCAAATAGTGCTGGAAAGTGCTTGCTACAATATAGAACCATATTTACTAAGAGAAGCGATACATTCAGATGTATTACAAATAATTTCGACACGCGACACTTCTCGTTGGTTTAGCGACTATGGCCAAAGCCAAGGCTCTGAGCAATTTGCTTCCAGTGTCAGCTCATGGGCTCGTGGCCCTCGGCTGATGGCTGGGCCAATACTGTCGCACTCGTTGAACCGTGATGGAGTACCTTTATTATAATTCAAGTTGATTTAGTTCATTACTAGCGATGTTTTAAGCGTATCTTTATTCTTTATTTCTTGTTATTCCACACATTTGTAGGTCAAGTGGAGGGTAAATTCATCTTTGACCTAGTTAATTTCCAGTGCTGCCAATATGGTGAAACGAAGCTGGCGAACAGGTAGATTGCCTTTCTCATTACAGCGACTTGACTACGGTGATCATATAGTAATGTGGTTTTTGTAGATTCGTGAGTATGTTACCCTTACAATGAGCACAGTGTGACACACAAGATGTATTCAGGTAAGATAAGCTAAACGTGCTGGTAGATATTACCCGCCACCTGCTATTGATCGCGAGAGATCTTGTTTAAATGAGGACACAACACAAAAAATACTCCAATTTCCCTCCTCAGGTTAAGCAAAGCTAAAAAAACACGCAGAAAGCACATTCTGAATCGCTTATAATTTGAAGTTAAGTGAAACTATAGAAAATTTATTGTACTTATGTATTATTAGATAAAGGATGTAGAGTTTTTACGAGCAGCTGGAGTCGACTCTGAAGAGCATAAAGAGGCAGGACATCGTTATTCTAATGGGAGACCTGAATGCCAAGAGGGGCTCAGACAACGAGGACCGTGAACACTATATGGGTCGTGAAGGGGCCGCCGGGGAAATAAACGAAAACGGAGAACTCTTTGGCGACCTGTGCTCTGCGCGCAATCTGGTGATTGGAGGAACTATGTTCAAGCACAAAGAGTGCCACAAAATCACCTGGATTTCTCCTGATGGTGTGACCCGAAACCAGATCGATCATATTGCTATAAGCAGAGCCTGGAGAACATCGCTACTCGATGTTAGGAACCGTCGCGCGCGGCGCTGATGTGGATAGCGATCACCACCTCGTTGTTGCCGATGTACGTCTCAAGATGGCCGCAACTTGTCGTAAAGTTGAGAAGGCATCTAAAAAGTTCAATTTGCAGAAGGAGCGAAGAGGGAAGAAAAGAGTTCAGTATCTGCCTCCGTAACCAATTTGAACTTTTGGAAGAACTGGGAGACGAGGACATGGATGAAACTTGGGACCGTGTGAGCACTGCCTTTACTAAAGCCGGCGAAAAAGTCCAGGGCTACAAACGCTCCATGCAAGAACCCTGGATATCCCAAGAGCTGTTTGTGCAACAAGTCACGCTCTTCGAAAAAGCCGCTGAAGGACGCCACGGGACAGCTGCTGTGTACTACAGAGGAGCAACTGAAACGATGGACCGAGCACTTCTCCAACCTGTTGACTCAATGCCAAATCCGACGGTCCGAATAGCCCCGGACCACTCCTGAATCTACCAACGACTCCACCAACATACGCAGAAGTAGTCACTGCCATTAAACAGCTGAAAGCAGGAAAGGCACCAGGGGTGGACAATATCAATGTGGAGCTTTTAAAGGCGGATCAGGATAGGTCAGCTGAAATACTCTATCCCCTTTTGCAGCGTGTCTGGGAGACGGAGCGAGTTCCCAGCGAGTGGAGGCAAGGTTTGCTCATGAAGGTACCGAAGAAAGGTGACTTGTCAGTCTGCGATAACTGGAGAGGCATAACGCTCTTACCCACTGCTGCTAAAGTACTGGCAAAAGTACTTCTCAACCGTATGTCCCCAGAGATTGCAAGATTGCACACTTCGGGAGGAGCAGGCCGGGTTCCGCTCTGGACGTTCATGCACTGACCACACGAACACCTTGCGTATACTCATCGAGTCGTGCGTAGAGTGGCGAGCCGAACTTTTCCTTGCATTCGTCGACTTCGAGAACGCCTTCGACTCCGTGAAGTGGTGCGCACTGTGGTCCAGTCTCAGGCGAAGAGGAATACCTAGCAAGTATATAGGTATCATCCAGTCCCTATATAATGACAGTACTTGCAAAGTAGTGCACGACCAAGTCCTGGGGGAACCAATCCCAATGACTGCAGGAGTCAAACAGGGCTGCCTCCTGTCGCCGCTGCTCTTCGTCGTCCTGCTTGACGACGTCATGCGGAAAGTAACGGAAACACCTAGAGGCATCGTATGGAACAAAGGCTCACACCTGGAGGACCTCGACTACGCAGACGACATAGTGTTGGTCTCGTCTTCACTACCCGATCTCCAAATGAAGTTGGACTCGTTACGAGAAGAAGCTCAAGATAAGGGTCTACGAATCAACGCTAGGAAGACCGTCGAAATGCGAGTCCAGTCATGCGAAAGCCGACCCATCAGACTCAATGGTTCACCGCTGGAATCTGTCGCAAAGTTCACATATCTCGGCAGCACAGTGACCAACAGCGGTGGCTCCGATGACGACGTCGACACGAGGATCGGAAGAGCAAAAGGCGCCTTTGCCCAGCTAAAACCGGTCTGGGATTCGAACGTGCTAACCCGGCGGATCAAGATTTCCCTCTTAGATTCCATAGTGAAGTCTGTCTTGCTCTTCGGCTGCGAGACCTGGAAGGAGACAAAGGGTCTGACGAGCAAGCTACAAGTGTTCGTCAACAAATGCCTAAGATCCATCCTGCGCAGATTCTGGCCGAAGACTATCAGCAACGAGGATCTATGGAATCGATGCCACCAAATCCCGATTAAGCAGGATATTGCCCAGCGGAAGTGGAAGTGGATATGGCACACCCTCCGGAGACCAGAGGACAGCACCGTCAGAGTCGCGTTCACGTGGAGGCCTCGTGGAAGCAGGCGACGGGGCCGGCCGGCGCACACGTGGCAGCGCACCGTCGACGCCGAGCTGCGAGTAGCCGGGCTGAGTTGGAGGGACGCGGAGCGGAGGCACAAGACAGGAGCGGATGGAGACGTCTCACGAAGGCCCTCTGTACCACCGAGGTACCATAGGACAACAACAACATTATTAGATAACTAACTACAAAGTACAGTCGACAACACGTCAAAATTTACACTTGCACTACGAAAGCCCCTGCGATATAACATACCATACATACAAGCGATATAAGGGCGGTCCAAGAAAAACTAAAAAATCTAGTCAGTTGTCGTGTGTACATTAACATTACGCATACATAAGTGGAAAGCTATTAAAACACATTATTTTGTCATTAGAGGTTATTGAGAAGATAAGTATTGCATTATACAGGGTGTCTCAGAAACAATGGATAAACCTTTAACTGTTGATAGGTTTCGTCGAGACCTCTCTAATCTCAAATTTTGACTTTAGTAAAAATATCTCGGTTTTCAAGATATTTGATAGTTTATGATTTTTTTAAAAATGCCACTTTTGTTTGGTTTTTAATGTGCCATTTTTACAAATACGGACTTTTTCTGATTCAGTTTTTTTTAGCTTCTAACGGAATAGTTCAGCTATCAATAACAGTGGTTAAAATTGAGCTAGCTAATCACGAAGTGCTTGGAAAAAACAATGTTCCAAAAAAAATTAAACAAGAAATTATTTTTCATCGTGTTTGGTCAGCTACCATGTAAAAAAAATGTATGACGCTCATCGTGCCCATTATCTTAAAAAAATGCTTAGTTATTCTAGTTTCAAAAAAGGTATGATAACCTATGCTCAATGTATCTCTTAAATTTTATTACTGCTTGAATAGCAAATGGTATGAAATTTTAAAAAGATTTTTTTCGGAATAGTTATTAATTGTTAGTTTGAATAAAGAATTTGAAATAAAACAACATGAAATTTAATTTTTTTATTAAATTTACAATATAAAATGTTCGAATGTTAGAATGGGCGCTCTGATACACGCCCTACATCTTTTTATAAAAGAAAGTTTGATGCGGCGCGCGTAACCAGACGTTTTTATGTGTGCAGCTGCATTTTGTATGCGAGTACGCAACTCTGTTATTGAGGATACTGGCCTCGCGTAGACAAGGTCTTTCAGACATCCCCAATAAAAAAAATCCAAAGGATTTAGATCCGGCGATCTGGGCGGCCATAAAATAGGGCCGAGCCGGCCTATCCACCTTTGTGGGAAGTGTTGATTTAAATAATTTCTTACTACTATTGCGTAGTGAGCTGGGCACCCATCATTTTGAAGCCACATTCTCCGCCTCACTTCTAAATTGACATCTTCTAGCATGCCGGGTAAATCATTTTGTAAAAAATTAAGGTAAATTTCACTATTCAGTGTAGCTGGAAGTTCATATGGCCCGATCACCTGTCCGTCAATAATCCCAGTCCACAAGTTAACTTTAAATTGAACTTGGGACCGATCTTCCCTCATCAAATGTGGGTTTTCAACTTGCCAGCTATGTAGATTGTGGATGTTGAAATATCCATCTCTCCGGCATGAGGATTCATCCGTCCATAAAATTTTATTGAAAAATTGCGGGTCCTCCCTTATTTTATTTAACATGATTCTGCAGAATGCAATCCTGCGCGGATAGTCAGCAGGCTGTAGAGTTTGGACCCTTTGAATATGGAAAGGGTGCAAAAGGTATTTTTTCAATATGCGATGCACTTTGCTTCTATTAATGCCGGTTCGACGTGCAATTCCACGCACAGAACGTGTTGAATCTTCTTCTATTTCGTCGAGGACTACTACTTCTTCATCGTCGTTTCTTTCTGGTCTTCCTGGTCCTGCACCACCAATGCCTCTTCCTGGAAGCCTCCCTTCGCAGTACGAATTATGTACCCGAGCAAAAACTCGATAGTCCGGGTGACGTGTGTTGGGGTACCTAATACAAAAAATGACGTTATTAAATTTACTAATTCATTTAATTTTAAAATCTAATTAAACACGGCGTGTGACTATTTTTAGAAGGATAACATAATGTAAGACCCATCCTGATACGTTTAACTAAAGTTACAATAAATGTGTGTGATTTAAAAAAAAATAAGATTGATTGAATTAAAGAGAAAATAAATAATCTTACCTCTCTGCGTACAGACGAGCAGCAGCGTTAGCATTTCCTCGACATTCGCCATAAACGAAATGCATGTTTGCATATTCGCGCGACGTGTACTGATGTCTAGGCATGTTCAGTGTTATGTATTGGTTGTCAGTTAGGTTTCACAGCACAAACAATATCCAAATCATAAAGCTAGCCAAGTCCATATGATCACCAGTTGTCTATAGGTTTCACAGCACAAACAATATCCGAATCGCAAAGCTAGTCAAGTCCAAAATCACAGCAAAATGTCGTTTAAAATCATCGAAGCTCTATCGAATCTCTCGAATACAGAAAACACGCGTGGGTCACAACCGGAGTTCAGAAGGACACTAACAATCGTAACAAAGAACCCAATGATCAGTCGCAGGTAAAAAAAGTCCTTTTTGATTGCGCATAGTGGATGAGACATGTGGCAGGCACGGGCCACAAAAAAAAACACGTTTCTCAACTCTGTGACTCGCAAACGAATGTTTACAAATAAGCTTTAAGTGCTTATTAGTGGAAAAAAAAACCTTTTTTTTTCAAATTTTCATTTTATTTGCTATTCAACCAGTCAGAAAGTCAAGAAAGCATAAACTTAATACTGGAAAACTAAATTAACCGAATAAAATTAATCCGAAAAATAATTAATCCGACAAACAATCTTTTTAAAATTTTCATACCATTTGCTATTCAAGCAGTAATAAAAGTTCAGAGATACATTAAGCATAAGTTTATCATACCTTTTTTGAAACTAGAATAACTAAGCATTTTTTTAAGATAATGGGCAGGATGAGCGTCATACATTTTTTTTACATGGTAGCAGACCAAACACGAAGAAAAATAATTTCTTGTTTAATTTTTTTTGGAACATTGTTTTTTCCAAGCACTTCGTGATTAGCTAGCTCAATTTTAACCACTGTTATTGATAGCTGAACTATTCCGTTAGAAGCTAAAAAAACCTGAATCAGAAAAAGTCCGTATTTGTAAAAATGGCACATTAAAAACCAACCAAAAGTGGCATTTTTAAAAAAAATCATAAACTATCAAATATCTTGAAAACCGAGATATTTTTACTAAAGTCAAAATTTGAGATTAGAGAGGTCTCGACGAAACCTATCAACAGTTAAAGGTTTATCCATTGTTTCTGAGACACCCTGTATATACTTACATTAAAAATAAACTTTCAAACATTGCACACTAGAACTTAATATGTATAATAATGTGACTGGTGTCCTTTTTTGTATGAATTTTATTAGCAAATATTCTGGAATAAGAACAGTTTTAATTTATCCTAGGGTTAATTTAATAGATGCGTTAAAAGTTCAATGGCTCATAACAATTATGTTTTTCTTCTGGATCCCACAATGTAATGTGAATATAAACCAACTAGCTTTTCGCTCGCGGCTTTATTAACGTTATTATTGTTTTCCGGTGGGAATTTCATATTTTCCCGTAGGAAAAATAATTTTGTAGCCGGCTCGGGTCATTAATTTCATTTGAAATTGGAGCAGATTTTAAATATTTTCCATAGAAACTTTCAACCCCTATTTTGTACCCTAAGGAGGTGAATTCCAATAAACCATGAAACACGTGTTCAATTAAATATTTTTAAGAGCATGAATCTTAAGTTCTATCAAAATCATTGCTAATTTAAAGACTTTTCCCTACAAACTTCTAACCCCTTTTTCATCCCTTTAGGGTTAGATTTTTTTTAAATCCCTTCTTAGTTTGCGTTCACATTTTGAATTAAAACAACTGTCCAAATTGCACGTTTCTACCATTAGCGGTTACGGCTGTGCGTGCGTCTATAGATGAGAACTTCTCCTTTTATTGTATGTTGATGATATAAACATATTCTTAACACCAAGGCACAACTCATTCAAACACGTATGCATTACCGGCAGTATATTGGTTTGGACGCGACCAAATATAAAAAAATATATATTCCTGTCACTCCAGATTTATTCGAGCCCTCCACTCGGGACAGAGTGGTGTTAATTTATACTAATTAATGACTCCTGTATTCTTAGAAGTAACTAGGCACTATCTATCATCTGTTTGCGTTAGGAAGTCAAAATAAACAATGAAGGAACCGCGTGTCACGCACGTCGTGTGCGGCTTCGGATCTGATGAGGAAATGTTGTTCCTGGATGAAAGAAACTCGGCTTGTTATGTTATGATAACGCTTTTTTTCCCCTTTTTGATGTCAATTTATTTGCGGCTTATTAAGAATTTTAAATTTGAAGTTTTTAATCACTGTTTATTCCCAATTCAAATACTTTTGTCAATTTTTTTAGAAGGAAGAGGAAACGCTTTCCTTTGGATCGATTTTTTTTTCTAGTTTTCTTCCATCTCTCAAGGTTTAATATAGTTATTCAACTTCATAATCTTTTGAGGAGCTTGGTGGCGTATTGGCGAGTGCGCTCAGCGAACGATTGCTAAGGTTAAGCAACATTCGCTGTGATCAGTCTTAGGATGGGTGACCAAGATAAGAAACATCTCAAGCTCCTCCGTGCTTCGGAAGGCACGTTAAACAGTGGGACCTGCGCCTGATCTCGCCCGGTTGTGTCGGCTAACCGTCCCATCGGACTAGGCGAGTGAAGGAACAGAGAGTGCACTTGCGTTTGCGCAGTCACTTGTGCACTATAATATCTCCTGCGCAGATGGCTAGTCTCTGTGGAGATTGGCCGCCGTGACCGAATATCGGTTAGGAGGACATTATAATCTTTTGGTTTTCGTCGTCAATATTTCGTCAGACTTACAATTTATTATAACTTTCTGTTATTCTGAGGGGGTTGAGGGCGACCAGTGAGCGACCCCCAGTGGGCCACGATAGGGCGGCAGATGAGCGACCCCTCAGGGGCCACTGCGACCAGGGGGGTTATTGTCTAAAAAAAATGTATCGCGATCGCTTACAATTTGACAGTCGCCGTCCATCCATCGCTCCTTTATAATAGGAAGTCGGCGCAGAGTCCTGTGTTCACGGCGCAATGGCTGTCAAATTATAAGCGATCGTGATAGATTTTACCCACCTGTAGGCTTACCCTTGAACCAATTCCGATCGATCGCCATCATTGGGGTTGTGATTTTTCGTACGCTTATTTAGCAGCACTAGCGACAAATTGGATACGTATGTTGGAGAAGTTTGGTTCACTCAAAATCTGTGCAATACGGGTCCAATTCGGCGCCAATGTGGAAACTCAAGCGTACAAAAAAAAAATCACAATCTCAATATCGATGGATTGGATTGGCTCAGGAATTAGCCTACTGCTCAGATCAATCTATCTATATAAATAAAAATAAAAATGAGCAGCCGAAATGTATGTACGCGCATAACTTTCGAACGACCGCACCAAATTGGATAATTCTCTTTGTGTTCGTTATTGTCAAGACTAGGTTTGTATAAAAAAAATATTGATTTTTTAATCTCATAATACGGGAAGTGACTGAGTAAACGCGACAGAAGCGAGGAGAGATCCTCTTATTTATATGTATATTGATAAAAACAGAGATCATTGTGAACATACCGATAGACAGACACGGCGGGGGCTTTGTTTTATAATATTAGGTATTGATCTGTGTGCAAGAAAGCCTGCAGCATGCAAACGAGCATGCATTCACATGCACCATGAGCACGCACGCAAAATGTATTGCAGAATGCAAGCGAGCATGCATGCGATATGCAATTTGATGTGGTGTGCTTATCCTGCTTACCCCGTAACGGACCAAATTGTCATGTTCTAATACATTTCCTATGTGTATCTGTACGAATGCTAGGAAATGTGTGTAGGTATACTCGTATCTATCTATCTATCTATACTTCTCTCTCTTCTCTAATATAAAGCTCAAATTTCCCAAAGCAAGCCAGAATTCTAAAGAATTCCTATGAATTATATAATTCTTGGTTTTCGCATGGTTTTCGCACATTGCCTATGACATATTTTAATACCCAGTTAAGTTTGCTGGAAGAAATCTCTGTAAGAGATAAGTTCACGGTTGAACGTGTTTAAGTTGGCAGTAAAGAATTTATAACTAGTACAGTATCGCTGTTAAGTGTAGCGAAATGTATTTTGTAGGAGTCCGCAACAAGCTTTATTTTGTGCTCTTGCGCATGAGTGGGATTACTAAAAATGACAAGAACAGAAATACTTCAGTATTAGGTACTGATAATAGGTTTGAATGGGCTCCCGATCAAGGACTAGAAAGGAGGTCGCAACAGTAGTCGAGGAGACACGAGGCTCATGTATCCATAAACTCGAAGTTAAGCTTCGGCCAAACTGATTAATATCTGAATCTATGCTGCGTAAATCTGTCACCGTTCCAAGCGTCTATTCAACTATCATTAGTACAGAGTCGCATAGCTTACGAACAGCCACAATGCATCTTAGGAATGTCCAGCGCACGGCTCATTTAATGGTCCTATTTGCCTCTTGGGACGGAACTAACTCAAATTTAATGCTCGACGGGCAAACGCATTCCGCCGGTATGATATTATGACGAAACGAGATTACAAAAGCATGTCATACGTAATATTATTATGATCACGATATGAATTAGATCAAAACAGTTAAAATTCACATAATTCACATAACCTTAATACAACTTAGGAAATGATAATTTTTAAGCACTATCAATCACATTTTTAGGCGCTATTTTGTATTCTTGACATTGCTGACAAAACAACAAATATATGCTTAACTAGCTGATACTATTTGCCTGCAAAGATGTCTCTTTTTAGACGAAATAGTGAAGCTCTTGGCCTTCATTTCACCTAATGGTAACTGACTGGCTGAAGTTGGAAGCGAGCTTCACCTGAACCCTCAACAACTTATTGGAACACAACAATGTTCTAGATGCTAGCAGAACTAACATCGAATTGAAAACAGAACATAAATTTCTCTCTTCTTTACCTTGCCATAAGATAACGGAAACAAAATCGAAGTCTACATTTAAGGACCCTTAAAATATATTTGTGAACAGCTGCTCGCTACAAAAATGTCAAGTCAGCAGCATAACGACCGAGACAATGAGGGAATGATCGCCTACTGCCGACAGTTAGTTACGGTTGCACTCCGCTGCACCGTCAGCCACCCACGCCATTCGGCGTGATCGTCGGGAGGATAGACGCGAAACTTGCTGATGCTTGAATTTGAAGCCTAATTTTGGAGATGCAAGTTCACCAACCGGTTCTTATTACCCGGACTAGTGGGTCCGGCAGACGTTGTCCTGCCCGATGACAGCGCACCTACTGGGTTCAATTGTATCTACTTATAAACCTTCCCTGGACCTATTCAAACACACACAAAAAAATCGTAGGAATCAGTCGTACCGTTGTTGAGTTTTAGCGAGACTAACACACAGCCTTTCATTTTTATTTATAATATAATAAAGAAGAAGAAGAAGAAGATATTACAATTGGTGTGTCTTTCTTCATTATCCTCTAAAACTATACTGTCAAATAAAAGCTACTAAGTTATTAGTCGAAAAGGTGTCTTTATATTGTGGTTCCAGGTGGAACTGGTTATCAAACAAGAAAAAAATTCTTTGTTCGTATATGGTTATGAAAAATCAGTTATGAACGTGGAGTAAAGGGAATCTTGAAAAGGTTCATAAAAAGCTGCTCGTTCAAATTTCAATCTATATACAATAAATAAACTAGCTGTGCCCACGAACTACGTTTCGCCTTAATTTATTTTTTCCCGACATCTTCAACAAATATCGCTAATGTATACAGAAATAAATACAAAAACTTACCAAATTATATACCAGAACCTTCCTCGAGAATCACGCTATCGAGAGGTGAAAACCGCTTGAACATCGGTCCAGTAGTTTTTGAGTTTATCGCGAACAGACAGACAGACGCGGTGGGGGACTTTGTTTTATAATATGTAAGGAAGAAAGTCGTGTTAGTTACACTATTTATAACTCGAGAACGGCTGAACCGATTTGGCTGAAAATTGGTGAGGAGGTAGCTTAGAACCAGGAGACGGACATAGAATAACTTTTATCGCAGAAATCATCCCATAGGGGGGTGAAGGGGGGTGGAAGTTTGTATGGGCAATCAATAACCGCTGAACCGATTTAGATGAAATTGGGTATGGAGATAGATTGAGCTGTGGGGAAGGATAAAGGGTGTAAAAAGGGTGGGGGAGGGGAATTTGTAAAACGAACCAATAAAACAGGATTTCCATGAGGACGAAGTCGCGGGCAAAGAAGAAGAAGATATTACATTTGGTGTGTCACTAGTTTTATATAGAAGAGAGACCACAAACAGGGGGAGCGGATTCTCATCTGTACGAATCGTACAATACCTAATCTTTGACGGATTGATGCACAACATCTTCGACTGTTACATCATAATCGGACACCTACAGCTACGCAGCGATGTCCATTCATATTCATTAAAGTTGTTTGGATAACCGGTAATAGCTCGCGTTACCACTGTAACCTGGTTGTATTGTTCTACGGGCCTGCAAGGCGTGTAGTCTTAATATTGTTTCTTTACACTCAAGCGCACATTTGAATGTGACTGGCGTGATGAATTTATTTCACGCATATTTACATACGATTGATCCTCTGAACTTTCTGGCTCTAATGTTGTAATTTAGACTGTGTGTGGTTGCGTTGCGCTATCTGAAATTACGGCACGAACTTCGAAGTGGGGGCTCTTTGTTGTGAGACTGGTCTCACTATGGAATTTAACTTTGTTGCTCTAGTAAGTAAAATTCTTCTTAAATTTAACATAAATGCCAATCTTCCCTGTAAAATTAACAGTTATATTCATCTCTCATGAAAGTCCATCTTCAATGACTTCACTGATAGGTGTAATGGATTGAACAATTCAGAGTTGCAGTATTATTAAAAAAAACTACATTCTTTAATGGTACTATATTGGCATAAGTAATACTGGTCGAAAACAGTTCTTCAGCCAATACAGTATTAATATTTGTTATGGCAGAAAACAGGACGAAGACAGTATTGAAGTGCTTAACTATGACTTCGTATGGCAAAAACGCATGCAATTACCACTGAAAATTAGGAAGAAAGTCTAAACAAAAAGTTTTAATATTGTTTAATACCCACAAGGTGCGTGATTCCATTCGTGATTCTAAATCAAATGCATCCCTACGTATTCGCGACCAAAGATGTATGGTAAAGGTAAAGCGTTGATGAACGAGAAAAAAAGTTTTTTCTTCGAGATCACTGACCATAAAATTGAGGCTTAACACCATTATACTTCAGTATACTCCACAATCTACATTAATGACGTTCTTACACCAGTTCTGTTATTAAATCGAGATTAGAATACTCGTCCATCGTAATATAATCTTCTGCGTAATGTAAGCTGGTCGGTCGGTGTCACAATTTGATTTTCTGTTTTGGTACAGTTCATATCAAACGTCTGCAGCCGCAGCAAGTTTTTAAGCAACGTTTGATCAGTCTGGCTAGACGTTGTAAGAGATAGTTATTATTATTTATTTAACAGTTCTTGCACGTACGCGCAGTTTTAACGTATAACGAAAGATACGATGTACATACCACAAAGGAATTTGGCGTTTGTGGTTTATGAGAAAGAAAGCCTTTCGATTCTGTGCAGACTTGGGCCGTGCTGTCGTCCCTCCTAAGGTGACAAATAGACAATTGTTGTTATGTGTTGCAATCATTGTAAGGAAACGCCATCAAGTCAAAGTCAGTCCGCCCGTAAAAGTCATACTAAAACTCGAAACCAACATGACTTCTTGGGAAAGGTCCTTGAGTGGCGTTGGAAGACTCATTCCTGCGTGTCCCAGACGCAAGGACATAGACCTCTCTTGCGCTACTCGTATATAGCGGTTTCCCGCGGCTTTCGAGTCGATGTCGTGGGAGGTCTTCCATTGCTGCACCTCTCGGTACGGTACACCATTCGGTTAAGTTAAGGGTGCTCTGATCTCAAACTGTGTGAGAAACAACACAAAACCGACCAGCGTCCTAACTTAGACAAATTAAACACACCACTTCGATTCGCAAATAGAAGATTGTAATCAACAAGTTTGTATGCATTATTAAAAGACAATATATTAAAATGTCCAATTAGCATGTTACTGAGCTCGAGTTCTCAGGCTTGCAGCGATTGATCTTAATGGTACAGTAAGCTCCCATTCAAGCTATACATTTGCACTACGAATACCGCCGCTATTACGAGCGACATAAGAACGGTCCAAAGGTCAATCAGTATAGCTTGACAAGGAGCTTACTGTACATCTCTTCGAAGACTACTGGTACTGGTTGGCAGAGGTATGCATTGGATATTACGCTTATTTTCCACTCCTATCTCTGTATTTTTAGATAATAACGGTAAATTTATAGATGCGAATGCAAATTCTGATGGAATGGTAAATATTAATATATTACATGCATCGGGCGGATCGTACGGACGACTTTTTATGAGAGCTATAAGTAATGGTTATTGTTCTCGGTTTACCGACCCTTAATCGCTACGTATTATATGCAAAATAATTTGTTTATATTCCAACAGTTCTATCTTTCTTTATCAACTGCGAAATACCTGCAGGCGTTGCACGGGAGGACTGACAGTTGTAATGGAATAATCATCTTTAATTCTCCTCTCATAACTCGTAGTAATAATTGCAATAGAGTTAGATGTACAAAAAATACTTCTCGCACCACGAACGAAAAAGACCCAACCTAGGCCTGCTCTAGGGAATTTAAAGGAAGAGACTTTAAAGCAAGTGGGGCACAACCAGTAGTGCAGACATTTTTCGTCAGTTCCTGGCCAGGCCCTGATGGCATCGTAGAAGGACCCTGATGATCAGGGTTCTTCTACGATGAATGTTGTTTATCGTTGGCAGTCGTAATGAGGAGCGCACACGTAACATTATCACCGAGCTCCCTAATCGCTTATCACTTACATAATTTCAAGCTGTGTACTAATTCCTCCCCAGTAATTTTCCTCGCAAGACGCTCCAAGAGCGTCGGTGGCGCTGTGGCCTCGGCACTGGACTCTGCCCCGAGTAGAATCGGGAGGCCCGCGATCGATCCTGCCATGTACCAATGTGTTTTTCGTTTCGCGAATTTCATATGTACATTTATCTGATGCTCCTATGGTGAAGGAAAACATCGTGAGGAAACCTGCATACACCTGCGAAGTAATTCAAAGGTGTATGTGGTGAAGTCAACCAATCCGCACTGGGCCAGCGTGGTTTGACTAAGGCCTAATCGCCCTAACTAGTTAGGGTAGGCTCGTGCCGCTCAGTGGGGACGTATATGAGCTGTGATGATGAATTTTCTTCGCCGCGATTTGCGAATATTTTACTACAACGAAAGCGCTGTCTACTCGATGTAAACAACGCCTCGGCAGCCGTCAACTGACGAAGGTTGTTAAAACGACCCATTACTCTGATCATTAAAGAACAGTTGAACTGGCTCGAATCAAATATTCACTTTCGCCCCGCCCACCCGCATTGTCTGCTGACTTATTAGCCCTAACCAGCTATAGACCTGACTGATTGTCTCGGGAACACTTTCTCGGGCCAGATCGTAAGTTAAATGACCAACAAATGAGGTTGGAAGGTAATGTCGCGTTATGTAATAAATTATTAAGCTTATTGGATAATATTAAGTGGTTTTATTGGATATGGGGATTAAACTATTAACAGAATAAGCATTTTTATTTATCGTGTATAGGATTACAGTATGGCTCATATTATGATTTGTCAATAGGGGGTTCTCCTTTGAGAATAGGCTTAGTAATAGTTATGTCGGACTCTGCGGCCCCTGGGGGCAGAGTGCTAGCCAGGAACCGCGGCCTACCGACTAAAACTCACCGATGCTCCTCACATACGTCTGGGCACGAGCACGTCCATCATCGCCGCATCCTCCTCGTCATCGGACGAAGAGGACACGCTGAGGAGGGCCGCGTCGCTGTTTGACACGGTCATGGGAACTCGGATGAAAACATCCACGACCTAGTCGGCATATGGGCACGGAACCTGCGACTGCACTCTATCGCGCGCAAACCTTGACTTCCTACAAGTTATTTATTAATGTCTCCTTTGTCCCTAGTGACCTTTTCTCCTATCTGGAGCGGATAAACACACGGTTTGACTTCAGTGTCCGCCGCAAGGTCGCCGTGTGCCCACTGTTTGTGATAACGCTGGCTTCGTCTATCGTAGTCTTCGGGCAGTTGCCCTCTTCTCTCTTCGCCTCTTTTTAGCCCACTCCGGATTTTGTGCCACCGAGCTTCAGAAAAATTGCCTTCGTCGCCACGAGATAATTAACAGTGAAACGAGTCTAATACTCCGTGGTCCAGTCAACCAACTAGAGTCAAGCGGACTTCGGAAAAAAAAACAGATTTTTTCCTTAACATGTTCATGTTTTTAATAGGTACTGAAATTCGTGTATAAAATATGGCAAATAGTAAGTCAGTATCTCCATTATGTCGTTGGTGGTGATGTGGACTCTGCACTTGCCTTCCAATCGGGGTTCTGACGTTCCTATGGTGAAGGAAAACATTGTGAGGCAACCTGCATACATCTACGAATAAATTCAATGTGGAAGCGACTAATCCGCCCTGGGCCAGCGTGGTTGACAAAGCCTAATCACCCTAACATAGGGTAGGCCCGAGCTCCTCTGTGGGGACGTGTATGAGCTGTGATGATGATGATTTCGTTATTTGGTTATCTCATTAATTGTATTATTGAAACGGAATACTTCCACTTTACAATTACATATATCAATATTAAGCCGGATGCAGATAATGCCATTTAGATTTCGTATAAGTCCATTATTTAAAGAGGTCACCATTTCTGATTATAAAATGAAAGAGGTGAGTGTATCTTTATCATCTATAAAAATGTGCATTCTTCATAACAGTCTATAAATGTTGAAGAATCATTCACAGCTTTGTGTTGACCTACACCTATTTTTACGAGCAAATTTTCTTATGCCTGCTCCATTCGCTCCATAGTCTACGATTTCAGTGAGGAATTGCAAGCAGTTATGATTTGCTTGCGTGGGAGTGATCACGATGTGGCCGTCGATACTGCGTACACTACACTATTTTCGTCGTCGGGGGGTGTCTCGTAAATAACAGGACTTTCGATTTCTCGATAAATAGTAGCCGCCTGTTTGTTATAAGTACGTAAGGGTGATGGTGTTGATGGTTTTATGATTATTTCGAGATGTGTATTTTATTAAGTTTGTTTTGTATCAAGATCTTACGTCACAAATGAAAAAATGTAATACCAATTATGTTACATTGTAACTTCTTCTTTGTAGATGTGGGTACTTAATCGTAACGTTAAGAACTTTAATTTAGATATTTAGTATGAATGAAATAATTCTCTGAACCATGTTATCCAGCTTGGAAACTACCGAACATTACGTTCCATCACTTTCATATTAAATTTGATTTTACCATTTCTTTTAATGCATTAAAATTACTAATTAAATTTACTAATAAATACGTAATAAAAAAGTACACCAAGTGCGTGACGAGTCACGTGTTACGCGGTTCCGTAGTTGTCTACCGTAACAAGCCTACGAATTTAATAGAGATTCAGCAATTTGGCGCAAGGTGGTAGTTGTTTGTTGTAGCCTTTACGAATTTAATAGAGGTTAGGCAATTTCTAAGTTGATTGCCTATTAGTCGATAACTAGATAGGGCTTGTTAGTTGTATTAGTTTTCCTTTTTTTATTAAATATGGTCTACGTTCATGTAAATTTTTAGATTTCCAAATGCAGCGGTTTAGTTAGTATAGGGTAATATAAAGCTAAATCTTTCGAACACGGTATCATTTAGTGAAAAATGGTTTTGGGACACCCCTAAAGTTTTTTAAAAACCTATATAGTGATACCGTAAAGTATTACACGATACGGTAGATAAGAAAAAAAATTGTCCGCACTTCATTTATTTATTTATTTATAGATTCTTTATGTACAAAAGAAGTAGAAAGGCGGACTTAATGCCTTAGGCATTCTCTACCAATCAACCTTAGGGTGGTGCCGGCGTTTCTTTCCTAATTATTCATAGTCCAAATTCTAATAGTTCCACATTATTATTTTTATTTTTATTATTATGGATGAGATTATGGATTTTGGATGGATTATTTTTTATGGATGAGAGACTTTAGCCCTATATTTTTTTTTTCAAATTTTATATTACCGCTTTGTCGGCGTGGTTAATATGTACGAGTATAATCGGTCTAAATTTCAGCTTTCAAACTATAGCTTTCGAAGCTAGTTCGCGGACGGATAGACAGATAGAAATGGTGAAACTATAAGGGTTGCTTGTTGTTGTTTACTACGGAACCCCAAAATGCTATGACTATAGATGTGCCGAAACGTGTATTTCAAACCTAAATATTTAGAACACTTATGAGTTCCTCAACTCGACACAACGGACAGGCACGCAAACGTGGGAGTGACATGACAAAACCGTTGTTCCTAACTTGTATCTATCTAGACATTCGAGAAAGCCGTCTAAGGTGGATCACGATTCCGATGTGTGCCTTTCCCAACAAATTGCGATTTAGCCGCGATACGACTGATATCGTCAATCTCCAGCTTTAAGGGATAAGCTTTCTCGTTAGCCCGTCGGATTCTTTGTGAGTTGCATTGTTGCTGTTGGAAGAATTGTGTGATGCATATAAGTCTTCGACAGATACAATGGCATGGTGGTGGGATTAGAATAATTCTGTGGTGGTGAGATATAAATTGAAATCGTAACGCGTATTCGCGAGGTACAAATAGGACACAGGCTTTATGAAAAAGTTTTTTTTTTTTTTTTAGGGACCTATGCTGTTAGCCGCAAATGGCTGTTACAGCTTCACCTTAATTATTTATAAGAAGGCGAGAACTTTGGTGGGTCCTCAAGCCTCGTTTGGCTTACCGAACCTGATGGATTTCTATCTCAGAGAGGCATCACCACAGGGGTGTCCCGCTCTCTGAGTAGAGTCACCAGGCGGGTTATAGCCGGTGCGGGGATCGGCTGCAACTTGAGCGCGCCTCTGAGGCTCGGTCGCTCGAGTTCGCCGTGTAGTGGAGGGTGGTTTATGAAAAAGTATCATGTGATACAATGTAGACTGAGTGACTGATCGTAAGCTGCCCTAATTATAGGTGAACAATGGTACAACCAAATAATAGGAATTCGCGATGAGAATAATCGTATATTTCCAACACGTCTTCTAATAGATCGGGCGATGATTTATATTTGTCGTACGACGAAACCGCATCGTATGCGCGTTAGGTCCGAAAAAAGGAAACACTTCGTCATCGCTGAACTAATAGGTGGTATCTGTTTTTTACTCTACACAGTAATGTTTTAAAAATATTAGCAAAAAATTCCTATTAATACGTAGACCTGATGCATTACTTCTATGAATATGAATGTGCATACATGCTCGCGAGCATGGGCCATGGGCCTACAAAAAAATACAGGTCCGTGTTCGCGAGATGGATGTTCTGACATTTAACGTTTGACACACCTGCGACAGCTGAACGCGCTGACGAATGTCTGCAATTCTGCATTGACAAAGTCGTCAGGCAACTTCAAAAAATTCCATGTAGATTTTAGTGCCAACTTTAAAAACAATAAATGAATTTTTACGTTCATACTCATTACGGAGTAACCACATCAAAAATATTATTGACAAACAGAATAGGTGATGACTTATATGATAAAAAGTTTATCCATATTTAATATTGATTTAACCCATACAAGAATGTAAAATTTTTGTATGGGTTAAATCTCGTATTAGCTAAATCGATATTTAGCTAAATTGCTGCAAGTGGACCTAAATCCTGAGATCACTTTGTTCCATTCAGTTTATTTTAAAAGAATCACTAAAATATTATCCACATATGCAAATGTTAATCTTTTGGTATTTTTTTCCTATCTTAAACTCTCTAAAGCAACACATTATGCAAGTCGGACGTAATTATACGTAATGTTAGTATCATTTTGTTTATATTAAGCTTTCTGATTTATTTTTCGATAATGTATGAACTTAAGAGCGTAATCACTCATACCGGTAGTACTTTGAAGCAGTATCATGTATCATCTTGAATCAATTTACGTCTATTAGAAATGAAGTGCCTCTCGTAACTCTGACCACATTCAAAGTTAAAACTTAATTAAATCATTTTAAAGGCTATTATGAGTTTGAAAGTGGTGTTTGAGTGATGCCTAATTCTCTCATTGTCATATTTGCCCAATGGAACTGTCACTTTCAAATCATGTACCTGTCATATAGGAAAATGATCATATACATGATAGTTTGAAAGTCGATCGTGTGTAGTTTACTCTTATGAATTGGTTTTATTGCGCTTGGTAATTAAGTTGTATAGAATACAAAAATTAAATTACATACATATTTCATTTTGTATGAATAAATGCCGGCGTCTATTGCCTTAAAGAAATTATTAATTCCGTTAACTTAAACGTGGTTTGACGAACAACCATCAAAGTATCTTTAAGTATACTAAATTATTGAATTCGCTTAACACGTTCTCTGCCAACGCGGTCAGTGCTGACCGACAACGAATTTTCCCTTTAGGCCGAGCAAAAATCACAGTTCCATTCAAATTTAGTCCAAATATTTTTTTGATCAGATACTTATATTCAATGTCCAAATATATGTTTTTCTTAACAAAAGTCAATTTAAGTCAATACTTATGGAGATATTAACGTCGGACAGCACTGACCGACGTGGCGCCTGGAGACAAAAATTCGATTTTCCGTTACGGTGGGCCACGCGGGTCGCGGTGTCGGGTCCCCTCCCGCAGCTCCCGGGCTTTACATCTCTCTCACACTCGCGCCGCGCTCACGCAGTTGACGCCAGTTCGTTTCTTGAGTTCACCGTCACATAGAGTAACTGTTATTTTAGCGTATTTATTTGTTTATAGTATTGAAATTTATTATCAGTATGGACGAATTAGATGGTTTTGAGTTTACTGAAGATATTTTTACTCAGATCGACAACATTGAAATCGATTTTCTCGACAATACTTTAAACCAATACGACTTCAGCGAGGTGTGAGACATGGTGACGTTATATCGCCGAAGCTGTTCACAGCTGCGCTGGACGCTTTTGGAAGCTTTTGGACTGGAGAGGACTCGGCATCAACATAAACGGCGAGTACATGACTCATCTTCGTTTTGCCGATGATATCGTGGTCATGGCTGACACCGTGGAAGATCTAGGCACAATGCTCGAAGACCTCTGTAGAGTTTCCCAACAAGTGGGTCTCAAAATGAACATGGACAAGACCAAAAATATGGTGAATTCCCATGTAGTACCCACTCCTGTGAAGGTTGGCGGCTCTACACTGGAAGTTGTTGACGAATATGTTTACCTAGGACAAATAGTCCAGCTCGGTAAGTCCAACTTCCAGAAAGAGGTAAATCGACGAATCCAACTCGGCTGGGTAAGGTTCGGGAAGCTACGCAGCATATTCTCGGCCAATCTACCGCAGTGTCTTAAGACGAAAGTCTCCAATTCGTGCTGTGTTGCCAGTGATGACGTACGGAACTGAGACGTGGCCATTTAAAATGGGTCTTATCAGAGGGCTCAATGTCACTCAAAGGGCAATGGAGATTTCTCTACGCGATCGCATCAGAAATGAAGAGATCCGTAGAAGAAATAGAGTCGCCGACATAGCCCACAGAGTTGCAAACCATAAGTGGCAGTGGGCAGGAACATAGCTCGCAGGACTGACGGCCGTTGGGGCGGAAAGGTCCTTGAGTGGCAGCCGCGTACCGGGAGACGCAGCGTTGGTAGGTAGGTAGACAAGGTGGACCGACGATCTGGTGAAGGTCGCGGGAAACCGCTGGATGCGGGAGGCGCAGGACCGATCGGTTTGGAGATCCCTGGGGAGGCCTATGTCCAGCAGTGGGCGTCTCTTGGCTGAAATGATGATGATGATGACATTTGGCCGTGCACTGGCCTTCATTCACTTTTTAGTGAATGAAGTCTTTTTAGTGAAAGATACCGTAATATAATACCAGCTCACCGAAGGTATTAAATTAGGGTTACCCTTGGGGTACCCTTCGGGTTACTTTGGTGACCTTGAGACCATCCCAGGAGTATACTCTATCGAATACAAAAAGAATTTTGAAAATCAGTCAACAATTCGCGGAGTAATCACATAACATATACACAAAACACGTTGGACACACGTAAAAATTTAATAGTTTTCCTCGATTTTTGGGATCCCAGTATCAGATCCTAACTTTGGTGACCATGGGACCACCCTTGGAGTATCTTCTGTCGAATACAAAAAGAATCATCAAAATCGGTTCATAAACGACGAAGTTATTCGCGAACAAACATAAAAAAGCATATATTCGTATATGGTCGAATTTAGTAATCTCCTTTTTTCGAAGTCGGTTATAGATATACTTTAGTTGGGATACACTTTACTTGAAAATTTCAAAATACTGATTTTTAAGTATTATAATTTACATAGAGCGCAAATTATTTTGATTGATTTATTCAATGAGAATTTTTACTCTTTGGTAATTGTAGTTTTTTTTTCTAAGTCCTTTGCGTTTTTCAAAAACCAACTTGATTTGTAGTAACTGGAGGGCCACGCGGGTCAATGAATATGGGATTTAGTTTGATAGCACTGCCCTACGGCCCGTAAGAATTGATCGCAAACACTCGTAAGCCGCGGTCAGCACTGACCGACATGGCTCAAACGGAAAGTCTTGTTGTCGACCAGCACTGACCGACGCGGCCTTAACGGAAGGATGCATTTTTTCTTTTGGCGTTCAACGTGTTAATATTCAGTTAATGGATCCATAAATGGGTCTTTCAGATAGTTAATTGAAATGCGCCGATGATATTTTTTTTGTTGCACATCATAAATTGCTTTTCCAGCAAGAGAATTGGATGCGTCGCAAAATAAACATTTAACGTTTGACGGGCCCATTATCTTTTTAACACGTTTCTTCTGTCGGATATTTTGGTAAGGACATTACTGAAGCTGAGTCTGTCTTGTTCTACTATTTTTATTCTTACTCTATTGATAACGTGCATGCCTTCGTAATATTCGTAGTATTCATAGTATTTCCTAATCAGAAACTCGATGTTTCCCCGCCGATAACCACAGAGTGGCCATTAGAGCATGTATCGGGTTTAACGGTCGGTCATTGTGCGCCTAAACAGCATGAAGTTTAAATTTTACATATAAATTACGATGCGGTGGATGTTACTGGGTTAACAACGTTACTAGTTTCTTTTCGGAACCACGATTGTTGTTATTGGAAACAGGAAGCAACGCTTGCGTTTTGTTCGACTTGTTTTCTTTGATGAGCGGAGAAAACTGCCATGGACACGGAACTGACGGCTAATTGGTGGTGATAAATACGAAGGAAGTGGACCTGCAGTTAAATAAAAGAAACATTTGATTAATGAACCTTGAGACGCTTAATTATAATAGTGTGACATGAATATACAGAAATTTAGAAGATCTTAATGATCAAGTGAGACCGTTTGGTTAGAATGATCATTAATTCTCTCAAATTGCTTTCATTTGGTCCGATACATCTTATCGGTTATTATTATCTAACTCTACGTCAGTTTTGTAATACGATTTATCACCTTAAGTCATTTGTGTCGAACATGTTTGCATCGCAATTTTGTTTACACTACGATCAGTTGTCTACGTCAATAAATGCTTTTGAAGGCAAAAAGAATGCGATTACATCATTCAAAGTTAATCGCATTTTACCGTGAGACCCAGAGAGGGATGGTCGAAGATAATTTGTTACACAAAAATGCACGTCAATCAATTCTTGTAGGAAATTTGGATTGACACAGTTTTATATCGGGTTACATCAGGAAACATTAGAACTGCACCCGTCTATTTTCTTTCCTGTGGAGCGTTGCGTAACTTTTACGTTGTAGCAAAAGGTTTATGGTGTTTATTTAATTACCGGCGTTGTTGGTATTTTTATCTTTTTTGATATTCTATACGCCGATCTACATTTTTTTGATCATAAAGTATCAACGGCCAAAGTTTATTATCGTCTTCGCGGATGCATGTTTCCTGTTGTATCCAAAATCCAGTGGTCGCTGGTGAATTTTGAAAAGATTAACTATTATTGATTTTTAAAGAATTACGACTTGCTTTTCATCTTAGTTCCTGACTTCACTTTGCCGCCAATATACTGTTACGTGTTTCTTTTGGACATGATCCCTGCCAGTCTGCTTTATGTCTTCCGCACACTTGATTGAGTTTATTTTTGTATTTACTTTCATTTATGGTGCGTTTTGATCGTCTGATGCTTAAAGTGGTATTTATCGTTTCCGTTGAATTAAGATTAGTAGTAGTGCCTTCTTGACCTTATTCGTTTGCAAAGGGAGGGTGTTCAGAGCTTGGAACAGTTCTGCAGGATTATTGATGCCTAATCTGTCCGAACTAAATGTCTTCGTGAGTTCTTCGTAAAATTTTATATTTGTTTGGGCAATGAGTTCATTATTTTGCATATTATATAGCCTTTGAAATTCTTAGGAGGTGGGCATATGCAGTTTTATACCTTGTGAACTGAAATCCTCAAAATGAGTTTGCTTGTGTTCGCCCAACTTTACACTTACATTACTGGGAACAGATTAGAATTACACATTTGTAAATGGGTAGCATTTAACTGGAAATCAGAAAGTATTTCTATTGCTTAGAAAAAAAACTCAATCCTGTTAAAAATACTGCTTGCATAGCAAAATAGTTACCTACCTCAAAATATTATTATTTAAGCACCAAATAAAATTTATTTAAATGTATTTTTATGGACGCATATCTAATAACAGTTAGCGCAAGAAAAGCAAATATTTTTTTAAAACAAAGCTTTGTTATTTGTTAATAAAAATAACAATTTGCACTAACCAAGTCAATAGGTAAATCCTATTCGGGCGCAGGAATGTTGGCACAGTTCTTGCCCAACTTAACCTAGCCATTTCACCTAAGTTTTACTTCTTTTTTATTATTTTTTTACACTTCTATACCTGAACCTAAAGTATATATTCGTATTGTCTAGCTACTTTTGTCAAAACATATTTTATTTTATGTTAAAAAACGTCACATAGCTCATTTAGAAACCGTTTATCCTTTACACACAATATTATTTCATACGTCATTTTACTTTCCTTTTTCACTTTCGCTAACGGTATTGTGCTAATTCGATTGCGAATAAAATCACATCGGACTAACATTGAGCATATCCACTGTTGCAGATTAATTAATTGGATCCGATCTAAACCAAGTATTAGCTCTTAATCGGGTGGCTCTAATTCACGAGCTAATAAACAATAGGCTTAGCGTCATGTTACTGAATCTTATCGTGATTTAATTCGATTTTGTTTCTCAAGTTCTTTTATATTAGGGACAATAATGCCAACAACTTGAGAACTATTTCCGGTATTTAGTGTAAAGTTGGCCATTCAAACAATTGCAGATCCCCTGTCTATTGGGTGGTTGAGACCATTTGATTGAAATCTGAAGCGCCGAGCTGAAGTTTCCTATATGGGCTTGACCCTTTGAAGGTGGGGGAATCTGTTACAATGCCAAAGGGCTATGTTGTCTAGACTGCTCACTTAGGCATATGAGATTGATTAAGTAGAACGTTAATTATAATGGTTTTCAGTTGGCTACAATTTCTACATTGCGAAAATACCTACAACCATAATTAATGTTGTAGTAGATAATCAATCAATCATCATAACAGCTCATACAAGTCCCCACCGAGGGGCTGGAGCCTACCCTAAGTTAGTCAACCACGCTGGCCCAGTGCGGATTGGTCGACTTCACATACACCTTTGGCTTCTTCGCAGATGTGTGCAGGTTGCCTCACGATGTTTTCCTTCACCGTAAGAGCGTCAGACAAATGTACAGTCAGCAACACGTCAAGATTTACATTTGCATTATGAAAGCCGCCGCTATTACGGGCGGTCTCAAGGTCAACATGTAAGGCCTAGCGTGTTGCTGTGTGTACATATGATATTCGAAAAACGAAAAAAACATTGGTACATGGCGGTCTCGAACCCCAGACCTCTCGATTGGAAGGCAAGTGCAGAGTCCATAGCGCCACCGACCTATAATAAGAAAGAAGAAATTTAAAGAAATACAATACTCAATAGCTACGATTAGTGAAGGTGTTGATGAGGGGTGCAAAATTGGACCCACAGCAATTACGTAGTAACTATTATCTAATCTGTGACTTAAGTATGCCGGAGGCCTCGGGGCCATCAACGGCTATTCCGCTGGTAACCGCCTAAACCACCCTTCGAAACCCCTCCGCCCCGATGGAGGTACGTTTGTTATCGGGAAGGCCAATTCACCGAACGGACCCCCTGGAGACAGGCCCAGCAGTATAAATAAGCTGAGAATTCGCCTAGGAAGGGGTCACCAAGCTTACTCGTATGTGACCCCAAATGCCAGAACCGCTCCAACGACGACTTTACAAAATGTTTTTAAGAATTTGTTTCAATCGAACAAAATTATCAAATCTATACAATGGCCGATTGCCGGTAAGTTACAAAATCACCTCTCAGATCAGGGCTATAATATTTCCCAGTCAGATGTCGGTCTAACTGGGCTAGCCCCTTCCCAGCTGTTTAAAGTAATTGGAGACCACCTATATACGATAGCAAGCACGTCTCCTTCCACCCAGATGGGGTTGACCGTAGTAGTATCGACGCGTAGTATTCAAGGGTAAGACAGGCAGCGAAATTACTGGGTACCGTGACTGGACATCTTGTGTCACATGTTCTCGGGGCTGTAGATTTCAAAATCTCACAGGAACCACATGTACTACTCGTATAAGCGACTTTTAGCCACTCACCATCAAGTGGACAGTGCTTTTGCCAACTGAGTTGTAAAAAAATTGGTAATGATATTAGTTTAGTCGATGATACCATTCGTCCGCAGTAGTTGAAGTTCTATCAATGCGCGCCCGCACAGCCTGTAAATACAAACTTGAAGTTCGAAAGTTTTCGACCAGGAGTCCGGTCGAAAACGATTTCTGAACTTCAACGACTTTTGAACTCGTGTTTGGCGTGAATCAACCCTGTGCACTCGATTTCGCACCGGTCGTGTTATCCCTCATAAGCCGTCCCATAAGCGTCAATTTTCCTCACAACATTTTACCCTCTACTTAATTCATACCATGGTTAACGTGCCACACGCAAACAGGACTGAAGAGCCGACCAATATTGCGCAACGCGAAATTTTGCTTTTCACCTATTTAGAATGTAAAAAGAATTTCACTATTCCTCGCTTTACAGCATTGTGAAATCTATATTGTTTTGTGTGGCAGCTCCTGTGGCCGTGGAAAGCGGTGATAATACCAAATAATATCTACGTCACGGTACTCGCTCAGTTTTACGCATTAAGGGCCGCTGGAAAGTGAGAACAAGTCAACCAGCTTCGGATGGAATACCAATTTCTTGTAGTCTTAAACAATCATGTAAGATGTTAAATTTATTGTTAGGATATGTGGTAAATGAAATAACATTCTGCCCGTTGATTGTGTAACAAAAAATCTCATTTTTTCATCTTCCTTGTGTTTTTCATTAACAAAGAATTATAATTTATATTAGAATGTGCAATAAAATAGTTTTTTTTTTACCTAGTACTAAAACCAGGAATACAGAAACCATGAAAAGGTATTGCCCTCGCGATCGCCATCCGTGATCACACTCTGTGAATCTAGAGTGAAAAATCTCTTCATTGATTCTGCTATCCTGGTACACCTGGTGGTAACATCAAATTCATATTAATTTTATGAATAAATATATTGTGGTTGAACTAATTGTAATTTTCAGTGCAAGTAATTTTACTTATTTATTAGTTGAAATTATTGGAAGAAAAGTGTCCAATATGTTCAGCTGGTAGAACCATTGATTTACTACCAAACGTTTGGTAGTAAATCAATGAGTAGAACAGATAGTTGAACATATTGGAATAGAGGATCGCGATCGCATACGAATTGGTTTAAGAGTAAACCTACTGAACCAGACTAGAACCAGTGTAGATTAAACTTTTTTTTTTTCATTACTACTTGTATTTGCAGACATCTTGAGTAGGTATATTCAGGATGTATGCACATACAAGGTTAAATTTATGTTTCCTTTAAATTAGAATGTTTTGCTTTGTTTTGACGTCAATAAGTGCCTGTAAAGGCCTAAGTTGAATAAAGATTTTTGAATTTAGAATTTTGAACGGGTTTTTGTATAACAATAGCGCCTCCTGGCAGTCGGCCATGATGAGCGATCATTAGCAATCACGGGGAATGTAGGGAGGGCATACCCTCTTTTTCTATTTAATTTTACGTTAAGACTTTCTGTAGAGGAACGATAAATTAACAATAGGAATAATAATAGAAAACATATATCATGCTTTTCATTTTATATTACCTTCAATTAATCGGGTTCTGCGCCCACAGAAATGTCATTTAATACACTTGAACTACGAAACGTTAATGCTATATGCTTTTACCTTTGATGGCACTTTGATTGCCTGCGTCAATAAGCTCATTACATCGAGTAGAGAAGCGCAAAGTCACCGCTGGGAAAGACAATATGAAATCATTTCGTACAGAGGTGACGTGATGAAAGTTGACGAGAAATCAATTTCGGCCAGTGTCGTTAGTTACTGAATCATTAATTTCATTTATGACCAAGAAGTTCTTACGTTTTGCAACGAGGAATACGAGAAACCGTTATGTCACAACAAGCACGAAATAGTATTCTAATAAATGATCATGAGTCCGGCAATGGTTGCAGTCAAAACACGGAGTAGAATGTTAAGTGATTGCAAGTGACACAAGATAAAATCTGAAAGCGCGTCAAAGGAAAATTGGGGCGAATGAAAACGCTTAATCGGTTATGGTCGCTTATTATAATTATTTTGTAATACCTACTATCAAGATTACATTTGAATGTCTATAATTTAAGTTTTCATATTTACATCCAATTCTAACGGGAATGAGGACGTGCGTGTCTCTAACAAAGTTTAATTGATAACAATATTAGTTCATAATTTTTTTATATGTATGAAAACAAACATAAAGATATTGAACACGTATTTTGTTATTTTCCATAATATTAATTAAAAGTATTTTAAATGAAATTTTCAATGGAATAAGTATACATCCCAAATCGACATTAACCTCGATAAAAATGAAAAGTAAATGCCAGTTATAGCACTATTAAGTTTTCAAAATGGAAGGCAAAGATACTTCATTGTCTTCAGAGATTTTTTTTATATTTCATAACTTAGCGAGCAATAAATTCTGGAAATATTCGAAGTATTCAGAATATAACAAATAATAATTGGTTTCGCAATTTTCAAACCATACCTAATATTTTTGAAATGTAATTTATGCACTGACACGGACGGAGGGGCAATTCGGCAAGAATACGATGATCCCGGATGCCAATGTTACACAGTAAATTACGCAATAACACAACACTGTAAGAAGTACAAGTCTTTTATAAAGAAGGACAATCGTCCGACGATCTAAATTTAACTGGCGCGTCCTTTTGTGTTCCCCGTAACAAATTTTACTTTCGATTTCGCTCGCACTTGATTGATTACTCAAAACTGAAAATGGTAAGGTGCATTGCATTTGGCGCTTCAAATGGGAATCTGCTATAAAAACCGCCAAGTTTTCTTATTGACGCCAATACTGCCCCTTATTTCTACGGAGTAAGGGCTATAACCTCTTGTCTCCGTTCCGTTATTCGTCTGGTTCGGAACACAATAGAGCTATAGGCCACGTTAAGTCATCGTTTTTTTTGACATTTTCGCGACTCGCACCAGTTGGACGTACGAAAGTGTTAACATAAAAACCGTGACTAATTTTATGAGTTGTTGTATAACTGTTTAGCTTCAAATATTTCACCTTTGTAGCTGTTATCTTCTTCTAACCACCTGGTAAAAATAGTTCTAAAGATGGTAAAAATAGATATATAAATAATTTTCTTTTTATTTTCATAAACTGTTTTTCAAATTTCTTAGTGCATTAGTATGCGATGCGCTCCGCCTGATGCTATTACCTTCCCACTCAAGATATCTGACGCGTTGAATTGTCCTGGATTTGTAAATATGACATTTGTATTATTGTGATAACCAGTTTAGCAATCGCAACGACACGATCAATAGGAGTCATTGTTATGTTCAATTCAGCATTGGTACGTGATTATGATGTAATTGTCGATGTAGGCAACCTTGAATCATCCAAGACTTTTAAAACAGATGTCATGTTTTATTGAGACACACATCCTTTGGTTTCTCGCGTTGATGAATGAAGTTTTAAATTTCTGCATGGATGTTTGTATATACGCACCCAACTTTCTGCCTCGGCAATTAAAGCTTCTTGTTTGCACAGCTTTCTTATTTAGAGCGTCAATGGCAAACAAAAGAAGGATTTCGTTGTGTAAACAGCGAGCTTTTACGCTTTGGTTCTTTTTTAGGTCATGATCTACTTTGGCATAGCAAGGAATATCGGTTTCCTGATGTTAACTCATTAATTTCTGCACTCCTTACTCAGGTTTTCAGACTACTCTTTAAAGCTATAGGAAACAGGTTTTATTTCTTTTATCTGGTCTGCGGAAGAGAGGTCGCGTACTTTTCGATTTCTTCAATATTGCCAAACGTTGATGGACTGCGATATTAGGGCAAGTTTTGTCACATATGTCAAACAATACTAGATTCATTTCAGTTACGCCATGGGTGTTTCGTAACGTATCTTTACAAGAGAGCGATTTTAAGACGGTTTCTGTTTGCGTATGTTGTAAACATGAAGCGCAGTTGTGACACGAGCTGGGGAGTTTGTTTGGATAGTTTTAACAATTTAATACCGTTAACCCGTTTAGATAAAAGTTTACCGGCGTTTTTATCTCTCACAAAAGGAGTAAGATGCTCATTATTTTGGACTCGACGCAAAATGTCCTAAAAGCAATAAATGTGCTAAACGCATAATGACTTATTGTAATAATAGTTGTAGTACTGTTGCCTGTCACTTCATTTAGCATATAGCTGACTCAATAACGAATTAGGTCTGCTAACATAGCGTTATTCAGTGAGCTCGGTTTTATCGCGGGTTTTCTAGGAAACTCATTAAAATAAAATAAAAAAGAAACTAGCCTTTGTCCTTAATCAGAGCTAAAGCTATCTCAATACCAAATTTCATTAAAATTTGTTCAGCGGCTTAGGCATGGACGCGAAACAAACAGACATACAGTTTTAGTTGCATTCTGTCGCATCCGTACTAAAATCCCCAAAAGACTGGAAAAAAGATAAGACTCGAAAGTCACTGAGAAACGACATGCAAGTATGCAGCCTTCGACAGATCGGTCGACGGAATCTTCGCACCACAAATGTTTGCCTTCGTCAAACACTTGGTGCAGCCATCGCTGACCGCTCGGGGACATAATGTCCTTAAGCGTCGCAGTGGGCTGGCTAAGATCGAGAATGTATAGACACTTTTTTTTATCAATAAAGGTATCGCTGACAAAAAAAAACTACCGTCAATGATCAATTGTAAACCACTTCGAAAGAGGACGAAAAAAGAGGTATTATTCTATTTTTTAACCCCTGACAAAATAAAGAGGGGTGTTATAAGTTTAACATGTGTATCTGTGTGTCTGTCTTTGGCATCATAATTTCCAAACGAATGCACCGATTTTGATGCGTTTTTTTTGTTTGAAAGCTGACGTGATCGAGATGGTTCTTAGCTATAATTAATGAAGATCAGGGGCCTTACCATGATCGCTTATAGCAAGGTTAAAACATTATTAAAACAGAGACACCGCTCTTGCTGCGTATAGCGCCATCCCGCTCTAAGCGCCTTTTTAATATTATTTTGGGCGATCATGGTTAGGGGGCTGTTCAGGCGTTTGAAGATCATCACCTTTTTTCCTAGTTGATGAAGGGACCTTAGTAACTTTCACGAGTTCTAATTATTTGGAATTTGGTGCACTGTTTCTTTGGTGGTATTTCCATGATATGGTAACCTGGATCTGATGCTACAGCACCAAGAAGTCTGCGGTGTACCCAACTACTCAGCACTTAACTTATTGTTGATTGATACGAAAATTCGAAGTTTACTGTTACTTTAAGGATACTCGTATTGCTATGACAGGTAACGTTGTCCTGATAAGCATTGGCGCGTCCACCCAGCGAAGGATTGCTAGGGTTAAGCAACGTTTGTTGTGGTCAGTCTTATGATGGGTGACCAAAATACGAAAAATCTCTAGCTTCTCCGTGCTTCGAAAGGCACGTAAACAGTGGGTCCTGCGCCTGATTTCGCCCCGGTCGTGTCGGTTAACCTTCCCATTGGACTATGTATGTGAATGAACAGAAAATGCACTTGCGTTTACGCAGTCCCTTGTGCATTATAATATCTCCTAATCACATGGCTATTCTCTGTTGTGATTGACTGCCGCCGTAACCGAATATTGGCTAGGAGTACATTATTATTATAATAATATGTAGTGTGTCTAATTTAAAAAGTCATTACAGCTCATATACGTCCCCACCGATCGAGAGGCTGCAGCCTACCCTAACTAAGAGCGTTTAGGCCTTAGGCCTGACACAAAAGCCTCCAAAAAGTAAAAAATAAAAGGTGTTGGTTGGACCTTTAACTTTGATATTATTTACTTTGATATACCTAGTAGGTAATATTTTGGTACAAGCGTCGTCACGTCGAGTTTGTGTATTGTGTATGTGTGTGTAAATTTATTTGCAATTGTGTATATGTATGTGTAGCTACGTATCTTTGTTATTGTTTTTTGTTTTGTTTAAATAAGTATGTCAAGTTTTCAATTTTTCTGCCCAACCCTGAAGAATAGAAAGATAATGCCTTAAGGCATTAAGTCCGCCTATTGTACCATATTTGTTGTGCAATAAAGTGTTAAATAAATAAGCAAATTAATGTAGTTAGTTTAAATTTGTTAGTATAACATTGATTTGAGGTGCTATAACTACTAAGCCAATGCCAACGCAACGCGTGGCCGGGTCAGCTGATGTTATTTATATTATGTATTATATTGAAATATTTTACATATATGAAGCAAAATGAAGAAACCTGAATTGCAAAACGAAGCCACTTTAACTAATTATTTTTTTTCATCTGCCTAGATGTCTCTTAAAAAATGACAGGACCGCCTGCGCAAGTGGATAACCTTGTCTTTCCTGCGGTCGCAGAACCTGATCAGATAGTAATAGACGCGCAACATTTTCATTCGACACATCCTCGGCTATGTTCTAAACCGGTCGTCGCTAAGAATGTTAGCTTAGATTTGAATTTAGAATTAACTCTCGCAATTTCATAGCTATCTCGATGGCGATTGGCGATTGGCGATCGTTATCACGCTATTTACGGCTGTTATTTCTCAGAGATGATAAGAAATTTGTATGGTACCTTTTTGGCGTACCATTGAAATTCTTAGAAGCAATTATTCTCTTAACTGGTTTTTAATGTCACGCTGTCTATTTATAATTCAGACTTGCTAAATTAGCAATAAATTGAGGCAAAGTTTTTTAATGAATACAATATTAACTGGACACCAAAAATGAGGAAAAAAATGCAAACGTGAACGTCATGTCCATGTAGATACATACAGATGCCCTCAAATGAGCAGATGCAACATTTGTGTTGCATCGGAAAAAAATATTCTTCATTGACCTACGTACCATATTGTCTTGAAAAGTTCCAATTATTCGAAGTAATCATCATTCTTACGGCTTCGAGCAGATGTGTCCATTGACAGATGACAGGTGCTCAACTGTTCTTGGACTCATTAACAGCTAATAAAGGAACGCGTGCCTGCTCTTTGATGGGACACCTTTATGGCCATGTGTGCACTCGATCTACTGTTTTATATTTATTGTACGATCTAATGTACAAGTTCCATTCGTACAAGAATACAATTTTTTTACACAAATGAATTAAGTTGAATTTTTGATTTAGTTTAGTGAGTTGATTTATTTAGTTGAAATTGATTTGTTAAGTTTCATAGTAATCTTTCATAATTCGTTTAAGAAAATATATAGTGTTTCATATTGCCTGAAAAGGTTGTTTTATAATTATGGCAGTAAATTATCTTTTCATATCATAACACTGTGAAAGTTTTCCACTAGATTGGGCCCGTTACAATATACTCGATCATAATGAACCGGACAGTTTTAAAATGAAGGCAGCAGAACATCAAGATATTACGATTTTGTTGAAATTCTTTCGGCACGGTCAATGCTTAATAAGGGCATCCGTGTGAATTATATGACCTGATTCTTTTGTTAGATCATCTGTGTCGATCTTCTGTTTATTTATTTAAATAGCTTGAAATATAAACGATGTTAACGGGATTAAGATATTAATTTTCAACATCTCGTCACAAAGGTACGGCGAGATGATTCTAGCCTAACCCGCGATAGGGTGATCTAAAATATCTACCGGGACATCTAAGCGAGAGTCATGGCCTTATCTGTATACCTCCTTATGCAATTATTCTATCAGTTGAATATCCCAAAATGTGAGACAGACCGTCGGTGGTGCTGTGGACTCGGCACTTGCCTTCCAATCGGAAGGTCCGGGGTGCGAGACCGCCATGTACCAATACCAATGTGTTTTTCGTTTTCGAATTTCATATGTACACTTGTCTGACGCTCCTACGGCGAAGGAATATACCGTGAGGCAACCTGCATACAAAACTGCGAAGAAATTCAAAGGTGTATGTGAAGTGGACCAATCCGCACTGGGCCAGCGTGGCTGACTAAGGCCTATACACCCTAACTTTAAGATAGGCTCGAGCCCCTCGGTGGGGACATATATGAGCTGTTGTGATGAAGACAGATCTGCCTTTTAGGATTTTTAAATCTTATCGTTACCGAAAAATTTATTACCTACACTCTCCAAATAAAATTCTGCGTTTTAGAGATTTTAGATATAACGTCTATTGTTGTCCTTGTCTAAAGTTAGTCATAGCTTGAAAATTATGCTGTTTTATTTTTGTTAATAAGTTCGATAGACAATATCGTGTTTAAACCATGAATGACAGACAAACACCATAAGTGTAGTAAATACAAACTAAACGTAGACACATATAATTTTTTCCTTAGATACACATATTAATACTTTTAGTTTCCATTACGCACGGTCATCATCAAAGTTTTCTATACCTTGACTGAGGATTCATACACACACAAGTTCAAAGTAGATTATGAGGACTGTGAAATGCCGATTTATAGCTCGAGTAAGCATGTTCGAAAATGCAATTTGTTGCACACCGTTAAGAGTTGAAAGTTCGATACTATTGCGTACAATTCTTATTGAAATATTGTTTTGGGCGATAACGTTTTAACCCCCATTAACCTTTAGGAAATGAGATAATTTTCATCTCCTTAAATTCTAGGTCTGTACGTCTTTCTTTTTTAGTAATAGTATTTTTATTTTAGTATTTATATTTTTATTATAATAAAATATAAATACTCGAGGAAGTTTTCTCTCAAAAAAATTGTTATTTAGATGCTAATAACTTTTATCTAAAGCAATATTTATTTGAAATAAAAACGTTCGGACCTAGTTTTTTGTTATATCTACAACACTAGCTGTGCCCGCGAACTACGTTCCGCCTTAATTAATTTTTTCCCGACATCTTCAACAAAAATCGTTAATCGACACAGAAATAAATACAAAAACTTAACAAATTATATACTAAAACCTTCCTCGAGAATCACGCTATCGAGTGGTGAAAATCGGTGCAGTAGTTTTTGAATTTATTGTTCTATAATATGTAAGGATTTACAAAAAGTCTTAAAATTGGACTACGTTTAGAGAGGGGGGGGGAATGGGGGGGGGGGTTTGTGTTATCGCTATTTGTATGGAAACTAATAGCCTCGCAGTCCTCTTAAGTAATAGTCGTCCTCGTTGTAGGTAATTTCACGTTGACTGTGTCTATCTGCCAATGTTTTGTTGTTTATTTTGTAAGTGCATCGTGTGTAAGGCGGCAGCTGTTCATTGGGTGACGTGTCAAAATGTGCATGAAGTGGATACAGGTAGTGAGTAACCTTGACCCCGTGCGCGGGTGCAGCGCGGGCGGCGCGCGCGTCGTGTTCGCTACCCGAAACGACCTATGGACCTTGGGAACGTAGCTTACTAACAATTTCAAAATTGCTTGCTATCGTCCTTATACAAGTTTATTTTTTAAATATGACAAAAAATTTGTGTGCTTGTTCAGACAAGCAAACTGAACAACTTTCACTGTGGGATCAACTTTGAAATCGCAAAAAAATCAGCTGTTCCATACAAATGTTCAAGATTCACTGTATGGAATAGCAGATTTTTTTTTGCGATTTCAAAGTTGGTCCCATAGTGAAAGTTGTTCAGTTTGCTTGTCTGAACAAGCACACAAATTTTTTGTGATAATTAAAAAATAACCTCGTATGTCAAGCTAGTGGGATATGTGGGGCAAGGAATACCTATATATTATTTGTGTATTTTGGCTTTCTCTTCCTGTTACTTCCGTTCTCTTCATTTTCCATCGTCACATCACTTCTTGCGTATTGTATTCATCAATTCATCATTAACATTTCACCTATGGTGGTGCCCCAAGTAGACTCCACCACGTCGGCGTTTCACCGACTTGTATTGCTGAATTTTATTTGACTACCAACTCATAGAAAGCTGGTATTACTTACCTTGGCTCCAATTGTCTCCTTCCGTCTCCTCCGTAGCCGGTGGACTTCCTGAGCTAGCTCGAAGGAAGTCGCGGCTCCTGAAGATCTGCAGTGGATCCACCGGTGGAGACCGGAGCACTACAAACGCCTAATAGGCCACCACGACTCACACTCGCGATTTTGACACACAAACACAAAGCGGGCTTTCGCACCCCGATATTAGGTGCGCCGCGCAAATCACTATTTGCTTGAATATTGTGTATTATATTTTATGGATGCCCGGACATCATCCTAACCACAAATTATGACATTTCGACTCGACTCAACTGACATATCACATGCGGCCGGCCGCCAAAAAAGCTGTCACTGCACAGACTAGAATGCAGTGCCGCCACTCGCTCTTCCTCGAGCGTGAACATCCCCCCGCTCCGGACAGTCCCGGACTGTCCGCCAAATCAGTCTAAGGGGAGGCGAGAAAGAGTAGCGACCGCGCGCTTCAAAACAGAGTCCCCAACTAGGACCTCGGCAAACCTGGGCACACCATCCGACCCTAGAGTAAGTTGGACAATGCGTCCGCGACGCCAACGTAAGGGTGGCAGGTTTGGGTCCTTCACTAACACGAGGTCTCCAACCCTCGGTGGGTTTGTCTTATCTGACCACTTAACGCGCTGTTGCAAAATGTGTAAATATTCAAGGTGCCAGCGGCGCCAGAAACTCTGGGTAAGCTGCTGGAGCAACTCAAACCGCGAAAGGCGTCCGGGATTGATATCTCTATAAGGATACTCGGGCAGGGCGTTAAGTGGTCTGCCTATCAAGAAATGGCCCGGCGTGAGGGCCTGCAAATCGTTCGCGTCGGTAGACAACGGACATAACGGACGCGAGTTGAGAACCGCCTCAATCTTATGAAACACCGTCGCGAGTTCCTCAAACGTGAGAATAGTCTCCCCAATAACGCGGCGAAGGTGAGTCTTGGCGGCCTTTACAACAGATTCAAAAATCCCTCCCCAGTGAGGGCAAGACGGCGGGGAGTATCGCCATGTTACCCCCCTACGGGAGAGTGTGGATCCGATCTCAATATTATTTTTATCTAAAAATTCACAAACTTCTCTTATATGTCTATCAGTGCCCTTGAAGTTCGTCCCACAATCGGACCGAATTAGAGAAGGCAGTCCCCGGCGGGAGACAAATCTGCCTAACGCTGCTAAGAAAGCGTCCATGGTGAGCGCACTCACCACCTCCAAATGAACGGCTTTAGTGGCCAAACAAACAAACACACACAAGTAAGCCTTTTCAGTCTTAGCATTACGGAGTCGCGACGTTTTTATAGTGAATGGTCCCGCAAAATCAGTTCCAACTCCTAAGAAGGTCATCGATTCATTCACACGATCAGCAGGCAAATCACCCATTTGGGGCTGCATCGTCTCGGGGCGTAAACGATAGCAGGGCAGACATCGAAAGATAACAGATCGGATTATTCTTCGCGCTGACAAAATCCAAAACTCCCGTTGGAGCCCCTCGGGCCCCACACCTGTACGGAGGCTGTTGGTAACAGCACCTGCTCCTGTGGGGGGGTTGCAGCCGACATACCTTTGTTCAAAGCGCCCCTTCATCTCCATGGGAAGCTTATCGAGGATGAGGTGGAGCAAAATAAAGGACCACTGGTCCACCGGTAGATCAAGTCGTTTGAGCGCGTTAATAGCGCTCAGCAGCGGGTTCAAAATCTCCTTCCTCAATGAGGAGACCCGCGATACTCGTGGCAGCCCTAAAATGGCAGCCACATGTGTGTCCGCTAGCAAGCGAACATTCTGATACCGGGCGGTCAACAACGCCCTTGCAATATCATAACTGTCATCATTGACAGGTAGATGCTGGACAAGTACACCAGCCTCTCCACGTAAGGCAGAGAGCAAATAGGCCAATTTCTGGCTAGGGAACAGGTCGTCCCTCGAGTGAACCAGGCTATCAAAGAGGTTAATGAACCCCATCCAAGCAGCCAAGTTCCCATCAAAGGTTGGGATGTCCAAAGTGGGCAGTCTGCCCAGCAAGCCGGCCGGGGTAGGCTTGACCTCCCCGGGCGTGCACGACTCACCCCTCCGGGCGAATAGGATAGCCTGAGCCTTGTTTATGATCACATCCGCCTGTTCAAAACACTGATCATAATCGGCATTAAATTGGTCGACTGCCCGCAACTCAGCGGCACCCTCGGCTGGGTGGTCGAGCAGATATTGTTGATGAGCAACGAAAAGCTGCTCCAATTCCTTCAAGCGAGCCGGTACTCCCTCATGCCGAATTAACAAGGCCTGTTCTCGGTCTGGTCGGTCTACCAAAGCGACGGCACTAGCAAACCATCTCAAAATCTTTTGTGCACCCGCGCGGGCACCACTAAGCGGGCTGACTGGCGGGACCATTTTGCACCAAAATTAATAAACACTATAATAATACACGGACAAACAGACCGACAACCGCAGACAACAAAACAGATCGGGAGGAACTTCAAAGGCAGAACAAAATATATAAACAAACCAAAATCAAGTATAAATGCTAGAACTTAACTAGAACAACAAGGCATTTAACAACAGAATTTTTCAAACAAATTAAATTCAAGCATTAAGTCAATAACTTAACAAACACAATATTCAAAGGCAAACAAAACAAAATCAAATGTAAATGCTAAAACTTAACACAGCAAAATAGTGTATTACAACAACAGCAAAGTCATTTAGCAGCAAAATCTTTTACACAAATTAAATTCAAGTATAAGTTTACAACTTAACAAACAAAATAGTCAAGGGCAAAACAAAGATATGAAAAAACAAACCAAAATTTAAATATAGGTAAATGCTAGAACTTAACTAGAACAACAAAAGACATTTAACCTCAATTTTTCATATACAATGACAATTAGTTAAGGAGATCGGTCCACAAATGAGCTGGTAGTCGGTTTAAAATCAGCAATCAAAACCAATTAATATGTATTGCCCGTTTGGACAACCAACAAGATTACAATATTAATTGTACAATACTAATCAAATACTCAAATCTAAGAACCACGCTCTGCTACCAAGAGATGGTGGTGCCCCAAGTAGACTCCACCACGTCGGCGTTTCACCGACTTGTATTGCTGAATTTTATTTGACTACCAACTCATAGAAAGCTGGTATTACTTACCTTGGCTCCAATTGTCTCCTTCCGTCTCCTCCGTAGCCGGTGGACTTCCTGAGCTAGCTCGAAGGAAGTCGCGGCTCCTGAAGATCTGCAGTGGATCCACCGGTGGAGACCGGAGCACTACAAACGCCTAATAGGCCACCACGACTCACACTCGCGATTTTGACACACAAACACAAAGCGGGCTTTCGCACCCCGATATTAGGTGCGCCGCGCAAATCACTATTTGCTTGAATATTGTGTATTATATTTTATGGATGCCCGGACATCATCCTAACCACAAATTATGACATTTCGACTCGACTCAACTGACATATCACATGCGGCCGGCCGCCAAAAAAGCTGTCACTGCACAGACTAGAATGCAGTGCCGCCACTCGCTCTTCCTCGAGCGTGAACAACCTACCTTAGTATAAAGATTGCATTCATCTACAGATTTTTTATATCTCTTCCTTTTTAGATACAAGCTAATTAAATTGGGTAAGGTTCTGGCGCTTGTTGGTTTCCTCGTCAGTGCTGTCGCGACAGCGCTGAATTAAGTTATTTATCACGCAATGTACGACCCGTTATAAATCTGCCTTAAAAATAATAGCATTCATCGTGGGTATTATACGCGAAATAACTAATTTAGTAATGAGTATCCTAAGGAATCTAGCTAGGTATCTAAATAATCAGATCAAAATGGCTCATTAGATTTTCGTTTCTGATTGACTTTGCAAAGAAACTGAAATTTGCTTTAGTCTCAATAATGTACTCAGTCCGGTAGTGTGTTTGCGGGTTCTGTTAAAAGTTACTGCCCCCTCACTTCACGTGGGTTATCGTAGAAGTGTAGTAGCGATATGTAAAATTATACGAATAGGTAATATATGTATACCTGACGACAACAGTACGCTTTCTTTTCATGTTTTCGTATTATCAATTATAAATTTCTCATGTAGTCTCATCGCAACCTCAACACTTAGACCTTCTGACACGACTGTTACTATAATTATTGACTTAACAAACACAACCTGATATTATCTTCGCCGACGATTGCTTCTGCGACTCACTGTCCGTAATTGACTCCATTCTCATAGCCCGACAGTGAAAATGCGATCCTAATTAGATCACTGGACTAAATAATGTTGTAGGTGTTCCTTTGTACAAGTACACAGTGCTTTTAATCTTCAAAGTTTGCCTAAGCTTGTTTAGTGGATTGAAAAAAATGTTTCAATTTACGCTGCCGGTACACTGAAATAACATATGGTACGCTGAGGATTATTTCGTCTTTAATATTCATTAATATTGTTTCATCTATATTGTCTTAAGTTATGTTAGTTATGAACATTAAATTAGGGTATATAGGTTTACTTTTAAAATAGAATGTGATAAGAATAACTTTTCTGTTAAGGTGCACAATGTCATCTCAAATTTTATAATTCCAAAATTATTAAAGTTACACTCTATCGCGAAATCAAAGTTTGAATGGGCTCAGTAGAGGATACAATTTTATTTGGGAACCAACCTAGTAACTTTGCTCTCTAAATAAATTTATCCCAATTTCACACGTGTTTTTGATTTGTCATTTGTTATTTATTATTGTATCGTATTTGTAATTTTACACCCAATTTCACACATCTGCGCGATCGCGAAATCAAAGTTTGAATGGGCTCAGTAGAGGATACAATTTTATTTGGAAACCAACCTAGTAACTTTGCTCTCTAAATAAATGTATCCCAATTTCACACGTGTTTTTGATTTTTCATTTGTAATTTATTATTGTATCGTATTTGTAATTTTACACCCAATTTCACACATCTGCGCGAATGAATTAGCGGATAAATATCTAGTTATTTCTATTATAATTGATGCTAGATATTGATTGATAGTATAAGATCTTTGTCGGCTAAAAAAAATTGGACAAGTAGGTATAGATTGTCAAGTAAGATGCATTGAATTACTCAGTAACTGCAGAAAATCAACATTATACCGATAACATAGTTTTTATATCGAACTTCATAGTTTAGATGAATGGCCGAAGCGTCCCAGTTCCCGTTGTTTTCTCTTCCATAGATGTTATGGAGTTAACCTGCCCATACAGGCTTTTTCTGTGTATGCCATTTTTCATGCATTCTCAATCATTTCCGACGGCAGGATTTATTTATTATACGGTCACGCTTGTTCATGTTGTAGTTCACGTGCTAGCAAGGAAAGCAATAACTCCATTATTATATTTTTGACAACAAACTAATGTTAGACGAATAGGTGACTATGTTGAAAGTGCTAAATCGCTACTAAATCCATTATTTTGGGAACCAACACACATGTATTGGTATTAAGAATATTCAATAGCCCTAAAAGTCCATAAACAAATATGAGTGTACCTTTGTAGTCTTGTTTGTTTTATTTACATTTTAGTGAAATGGCCAATCACAATGGAAATATTTAGACCTTCGAGTAACAATTTAACGACCGGTATATTGCTGGGTCCATAATACGCCGTATTATCTCAATAATGCGGCTGCAAAATGGAATTTAAATATCCCACTCTTACCGATATTACCTTTAAATAGTTGTTTAATGTTGCCTCGGTTATGTTTTCCATGTCATGAGCCAGGGATCTAGTCGCCGTGGGGCTGGCAATCTGCATACACCTTAATTACAGTAGATTTGCAGGGCGTACATGTATTATTGTGTATGGTTGGTATGCAGGCTAGCCGCTAAATGATGGTTGATGCGTGTCGTATTGAGGATCTTCGATTTTTTCTTTTTAAAGGATTCTAACTTTACTAGCAAGGCTTTACATTGAAACGTAATAATTGTAATCTCTTAGAAAATAGTCGTATTGAGGATCTTCGATTTTTTCTTTTTAAAGGATTCTAACTTTACTAGCAAGGCTTTACATTGAAACGTAATAATTGTAATCTCTTAGAAAATGTAATTGTTATCTGGAAATCCAAAAGTAGCCTCTTAATATTATTTCACTTTTTTGGATTCTGCTTACAGAATGATTTACCTTATTTATGCCAATTTGATAAAATAGCACTTACGCAATCAATCTTAGCACATAAGCCAAACAGAATTTAGAACGGATAGCATAAATTCTTAAGCTATGACAAACTGGAATCTCGAATGTATGTATATTGAACTGACTCACATAACCTCCGTAGTTGTACTGCTAAGAAGATTGCGTTCGTATCATAAACTTACAAATATGAATACTCGTAAAGGTTGAACACCATAATGCCCTGTAATTTAACTACGCATCTCGTCTTTCACCTGTGCTTACTTTCAAATATTTGCACACGGATATCAATCATCGCATGCACGGTTGGTCTGGCACAATAATAATAGAAGAGGACTCTGCAGCAAAAAAGAAATCGTTGAAATCAATACATACCTCTAATGAAATTAATGACATGACAGTTTTAAATAATCTTGAAACAAGTAAATGATACACAACCAATTAGTTCATCAAAACCATTCAATTTGAATTCACCACTTCTAATGGAATAGGTATGTAGCTATATTCTACTTGATCACTGCTATTACGAAGAATTATTTTTAAATAGGTGCTAGAGTATGCAAATTTATGATGAATACAAGAACCAACGAACCGGTTTTAGGATACGCATCAATACTTTCGATAATGATAGCTAGAATACTATCATTTTCGTTTAAATTTATTTTTTGTATTACATATTGTAATACAACAAAAAATGAATTAAAACGAAATGGATAATACGCAGTTCTACGCTCTTAATTTTATTGTTTTGCTATTTGTCTGTCAAAACCTCCACAACATATATATCTTCCTTATCTTAATCTAGTACAGGTTGTGGGTATTTTATAACATTATACTACTGTTATTCGTCTGTTATGATATCATATGTTACAAATCAGTTGTAATAGTCGATCAAGCTCGTAGTACCTACGTAAGTATCGCTGATTGCATGAATGCCATATTTGCCATATTGCCCATGACTTGTTTATGCATTAAGTTTCTGCAACTGATAAACCTTCCAACTTGTAACAGAATTATGTCCGCCTATGCAGCGTTAAAGCCAGTAACTTTTAATTTAGTTGGGTAAAAGTTTGAAGTCCATGTGGCTCGCTTGATGCGTCGGTTGGCTGCGCACGGTGCGGCAGCCAGCACCGTCTCAGTTTGCTCGCGCTGCCCGCGCAGCTTACTCGTGTGTCACTCCGCGTTGACTAAAAACGACACATTTCGATACGAATTTGGAACGTTTTGGACCGGTAATGTCGGTTGAACTGTCGTTTTTAAACGGCGAACACTTGTGACTGACCAAATTTCGCATTGCGAATCGGACGTACGGTTGCTTCACTCTGTTACGCTAAGTCTTAACAGATAACTGTGAAGGAACGTGTGTAGGCTTTCAGTGTTGTGGAATCAGATTTAGTGCTTCATTTGTGCTGTGGAACGTGGTGCATGTGTTTTGTGAATAGTGCTGATTTTGCAATTTGGATAGACGACTGACAAGTTTCACAGAACTCGAGACAAAAAGTGATTTGGTGTTCGAGTTCATGTGATAGCAGCAGTACACGCTTTGCTTTCCCCCTGTCCATGATTGATTTATGGTAAGCTATTCAGCCTAGTCGAGGAAACATCCTAGGCAAAGTGAACACGTACATGATTAATGAAAACATCGTTACGATAACCAGGTTCTGTAGGTCACGTTGGCTGTATAAGCTTATACCTAAAAGGCTTTATTACGTTGCTGTTAAACCACCTTTTAGCACTAGGTCAAGGAAGAGTTATTGAACTGGTATTGTTGCATACTTTTCAACCTGCCTGACATTATTGACTATCCGAGTAAAGAATGCGTTTCAAAGATCTTAATAACACCTCAAACTTATTGTAATAAACCGCGTAACGATTTATCCTCGATTTAGGGACTCCTTACTGATAAAACTTAAGTGCTTGCGTTCACATACAAATTAAATAAAGATAAGAACCAACAAATTATAAAGAAACGGGACTATGATGGATGAATTCTGAATGTTGTAGAAGAAAGTGACATTAATAACTCTATTGGTAAACGCACACGCATATCCATCATACTAGAACCGGACACAGTAAAAGCTTAAAAGATTTGAAATTAATTAACAGAAGAGAATGATTCGGCAAATCGAACGTTACTGGGTCACAGTGTATATTAATTGTGAATCAGTGCGAACAAGTGGTCAGTGCCATTGTGTGCGAAATAAAATAGTATTTTCAAACTCCGTTCACTTTTGCAATTAAAGATACTACGCTCCACTACTGCTGCACAATGATGATTGAATACTAGATTCACTTATCCAATTATGGCTTTTGTTTTAACTATAATGCCTTCAACTGAAATGAGTTTTATCTAATTGATAGGTAGGATCACCCGTCTTCTGGTTGGACTTCCTTACAACCTTTCTGTGTAACAATTTTATACACGAGTCGCCGTGTTTGATTGTAAGTGTACTTGATCAACTTAAGGTTTATTTTACAGTCATCTGACTATGCTTCGTAAAGGTTATGAGTGTTATAAATTGCAGTGTATTTTAATACAACGCTAATAATTGTCGAAGCGATGTAGAGAGTTTGACCTAGGCACGAATTGAATTTCTGGGCTTAAACAGCCTAACCGGCAGCCATTCGAAGTCGATCCCTGACCCCATCGTCACGATTACTACAAATATTGTGAATCGTGACCGGTGATAGTGAATTTAATGACGAATTTCGTTTTGTTTCTATTTTCTACTTTTATTTCACCAAACCAAAAACTATAGTTATCGTGTCTATCAAAGATTTAGATGTATATAAAATATGTTGTAAATTTATTTGTTTACTACATATAGATTTAATTTGGATATTGACCTATCCATATTATTATTATCCTATCAAGCTAATATTCTTTTCGAGTTTTACTTACGACGTCGGTAAAATATTGTGGATGGTTACAATTCTATACTGTCCGGTTCAACAATAATCTTATCAGCATCGATAATACACATTCATCATTTTAAATCAATGCGCTGTTGATCCAAAACGTTAGTATTGGATTACTGCTTTCATTTTATCATTTGTTTCAATTGAAAACTTGAACTTGGATGAATTCTGCCATAATAATCATTCAATTCCGTTATCGCTCAAAGATTTATTGTTTGAAATCTTCATCGTAGTGGCGCGAATAAATCAACAATTGCTGGTCTATCGGCGTCTGTCTATTACAATCTTGGCGTTAAGGCCTCGGTCACGATCGGCTTCGATTCCGTACAGACTGAACAAATTATTGGGTGAGCTTAGCATCGCACCTTGTCATTCGCCTTCATCGTCTTTGAGCGCGTCGTTTTTTTACAAAACTTACATCACACGAAGTTTCAAGGATTTTTTTAATTGTTTGATATTCATCATTTGCTTTCTTACTATTTTTTAATGTAGATGTTAATGATTGTAAAGTTATTATTGATCGTTATTACCTTTTAGCACAAAGTGGGAATGAAAAATGAGGGGATTGTCAACACGCTTTGAAAGGTGCCTAAGTTGCGCAGCTTTTATGCTGGTTGGTTTTCAGATTAAATTTGTTATTTTTATTAACGTTATATAATCATTAAGCTGATTAATTAATTAATGCTCGAATTATTTGTGATGCGGCTAAAATTTAATTTGATAGACAACGACGATGCATTTTTGAGTCGCAACTAAGTTTAATGTCTGAATTTTGTATTATTCAGTTTGTTCAAAACATCATAACCTTTCCATACCCGATGTATTTATAGATCAAAAAAAGTTTATTAACTATAGATTTTATTTTTCTTAATTTTCTTTTTTATTTTAAATCACGTTACATGGGTCTTTAGCTTGGATACTTCCTGTTTTGTGTGTCAATGAAAAATTTTAATACCATAGGGCGGCGTAGTGTCTAATATTTGTACGAATACTACATATTTAAACAAAATTACACTTTTTGTATTTGGTTTTAAACATTTTAATTATTTAGTCCGACGTTTTATAAGTGTTGCTTAATTTAAATGAATATTTTTGTTTGCTGATAAAACTTATAGTCATTGTTTGAACAGTTTCATGATCATCATTTTTTAATTGTTTCTTCTTTCTTTTCAGAGTTTACATTCTTAAATATTTCAGTTGCCTTGTTTTTATTATCAATGTTCCAGATATTGTTTGATATTAATAGTAATGATCCATATAAAATCATTTACTCAGCCAAAAAGGAAAATCTTAGGAAAATACAGGACCTAAAGTATGTATATACTTAACGTTCTTTTTAAAATTGTAATAAATACTTATAAGCTTGCGAGATTTATTCAAGTTCAAGCTGTGCGCAAAATTTCAGTTTTCAACTTACCTCGAAGAATTCGTTCCTTTTCCAGCATTTGAAGCAGCACAACGCACTAAGTCAGCAGCAGTTGACTTAGTGCGTAAGGACGTAGCCTTACAATCGGGAGGTTGCGGTTCGATCACCGCCACGTACCAATGTGTTCTCAAATGTTGAATCATACGTATACGTTTATTACTGTTACGGTGAAGGAAAACATCGTGAGAAAACCTGGGGCTTTATTCTGCTAGCGTTAACGCATTTGTGGCGTGTCAATAACGCTTCAATAGCATCGCTTCTCGAGACAGTTATTGTTGGTTATCATCATCATCATCATCATCATCGTTTCAGCCAAGAGACGCCCACTGCTGGACATAGGCCTCCCCCAGGGATCTCCAAACCGATCGGTCCTGCGCCTCTCGCATCCAGCGGCTTCCCGCGACCTTCGCCAGATTTTTTTGATTGTTGGTTAACCGAATACTAACTAAAATATTTGTCACTATTGACTTATCAAGAAATTATAGTACAAATAAATTGCAGCAGAAAATGCGCATAAAAGCTACAAAAGCAGTTTTATTGAAACGCTATCACGACGCGACAACGACGTTAAGATTAGCGGAATTAGGCCCCTGTACACACCTGTGAAGAAATATTTTCATTACAGGCTATGTGTGAAGTCGATCAACCCGCACTTGGCCAATGTGGCTGACTAAGGTCTTCTCACCCTAGTATAGGGTAGGCTCTAGCCTCTCGGTGGGGACGTATATGAGCTGTTGATGATAATGATTGCAATCAATATGATGTTGTTTGTGGTCCTTGATATGAAACGACTAAAAATATCGTCGATGTAATTTTTGTAGGTCAAGTGCCAATTGATATCTGAATGTGGTTTTAGCAAATTAGTGTAAGGGTGGTTACCACTATGTATTCGGTGTCTTGGTAACTTTCAACGACAATCGTTTATTAGTTGATACTAATGAGAAAATAGTCAATGAACCACACAAAACTATTAGCGGTCGTGAACTTGACTTCCGTGCACAGCTGCCGATTTGATTACAAATTCTAAGATGATGTTGCCACTAGATCTATAAATCTTGACATTTACAGCATAACCGGTTGTTCTGCGGAAATCGACAAAATTAAACTGCGCATCACTATATTGGTATTTTACATTATAGTTGTATGTATACCTGCAACTTTTTTTATTTTATAACCAGTTTGAATATTCATGAGAATAAAGGTTATTTTTCTCAGATTTTCTGTGCAGTCCTCAATTTTGTTTTCTGAAACTACTAGCGTTAAATATTGTATAAAGTCTTAAATTTAAATTTTAAATTTTTTGAACTTTTGATATCTAATCAACACCTGGCTAGTGTTGGTTTTTGTTTCAAGTTTTTTGACAATCTAAACAGATTCTAACCTCAGATCCTAATGTTAGCTTTAACGACAGAAATGGAATCGTTGTACGCTGTTATAATTTGTCAAATCCATGCCATGGAATGGATGAACGATTAAAACAGAATTGACGGTTTAATATATATTATTTTGTGTTTTTTTATACGTAAGCGGGTCATCATCATGGTCATAGCCTGGATGGATGTTACAATGTTGCTTAGCCCAGGTTATACTGCGAGCTCCTACATTAGGACTACAGTTTCCTACCAAGCAATCACAAAGTTGACCCGACCCTACTAACCCTAGGCCAAATTGTTCAGAAACTAATAAATTATCCAATTTGATAATTGTGCACCGCGAGATTCCGTTAGTTAGCCCGGCAACGACGGCCGAAGCGAGACGAAGATTTTCATGGTGGGTAATTGCTTTATTAAGCTGCGCTTGTGTAATACGGGATGCCGCGTTTACGTTCGATTTGTCGTTTGACCAATTTATTGTTTCTAATGTTTTTTTCTCCTATTTTGTTGGCCTTGGACAATGAGACTTGCGAAAACTGGTTTTCAGTCAAGGAAATAGTTTTTGTGAGGATTTCGTAATGAATGCGTGTGCAGCTGAATAAACTCTTATTTTCGAAGTTCGTACATAATTACGACTTGAAATACGTAATTAAGAATTGCATATTTAGTAGTAATGTAGAATGGCGTGGCGATAGTTCAGATGTCCTTCTTCTTCATGAGTTCAATTATTACAACCAGACAGCATTGTGTTTGGTGCATATTTGCATGACACAAGACAATACATGTAAACGTACCTTAGTACTTATGAGTGGTTAAAACAAACCTTCATATAGCTGCTGTACATATTAGAATTAAATATCAAATAGAAAGATTTCTCGACCATTGTGTGACAGAAGAATAATTCTCTTGAAAAACAATTTAGTTGCATGAACTGAACACGTTGCGGAGAACTATTATGTCTCGTTTATAATAGCGGTTTAAATATGTATTTGCCAATTTAACTTACTGGTCGCATTGGATTAAAATTTGAAACTAAATGTGTGAGAATTCAGACTGAAACATTTATCACACGATAACTATAACATCCATATACTTGAAAAATGTACGACATACAAATAGTAATATTAATTTATTCACTGCTTTACAAATTACAACTTAAACTATTTTAACAATATTATACAAAAACGCTTGTTAAAATTACATCTCCAAGTTAACGTCGTCAAGCCGTAGTAGTATGAACTGTGTTACAGCTGCCAGCGTCTACCACTCTGAGCATAAGGAGCTTTTGTCTCATACAGTTATTTTAAAACTAATTGTCTATGCATATGTACACATATTAAGATTAACATTAACAATAATAACAAACAACAATAAAAGCTTCGAAAAAGTGTGTGTGTGTGTGTGTGTGTGTGTGTGTGTGTGTGTGTGTGTGTGTGTGTGTGTGTGTGTGTGTGTCGAGCGTCACGTCATGGGATGACGAGATAACAGCGGTAGTGCGAGCATGGACTTGTCGATCGACATTTTATTTTGTCGATCGATAAATCTTTTCATCGATCGGTCTTTCATTTATCTTAATGAAAATTTCCGAAAAATTTGGTGGAAGTTTTGCTATATTCCTACTCATTAACAATTAGTAATGGTGCTCCAAAATATCGTCTGATACTATTAATTAGATGGTATATTTTGCTTAAGGAAAAAAAGAAACACGTTTTTAATTTTTTTTTGTTCAAAACGGCAATTTCATTCCCCAAAACCCCTAATATTAAGTATGCAGGGTGACTTTTAAAGCAGTAGTCAAATTTTGTGTGCTTGTTGAGACAAGCACACTGAACAACTTTTACCAATCTTGTAATCCCAAAAAAACTGCTGTTCCATACATTTAGGTTCAGTGGATGTTGAACGTTTGTATGGAACAGATCATCATTTAGGATTTTTGAAATTGGCCAGATTTCATAACAGCAATGGTAAGTTACGTACGATACACAAGGTGTTTGGTTAATATCCTATCAAGCCGGAACCTACCAATGTTGACATAGTATAAAAGTATTGTATTGTATATGGTGCACGTGCAAAGTTTTTGTAACAGTTGTCTTTTGAAAGCACTCGAACCCCCTGCTTCCTGCAAACTGATTCACCGCACGCACGTCCGCTCGCGTTGAAATCAGCGATGCGAATGCGTCGCGAGTACTTCGAAAGTTCAACAATCGCGCCCTTTTCCGGCGCGCGCACAATCTATACCGTGCCGTGCGTGAATTATGACAAGCGATCGCAGTTGTCTTCGCCAATGTGCATTTCCGTTGTGACATCACAGAAGTAATGCGAATGGACGTTTTGAATCTGTTAATATGTAGAGTTTGCTCTACATCGGCAATCAATAAATATGGGTTTAATGTATCAGTGTTAATGTCTTTGTCGTTATTATTATACATTAGACTGCGTCTAATGCTTTGAACTCCGGAACGAAGACATCTCTCTCTTTTTTGCTTTCTCTTTTTACCAGATGATCACTTATGCTCTTCACTAATGTTTTAGGTGTTTTCGTACCACGATAAGATTAATATCCAGATTGTTGACGCAAAACCATCAGAAACAAACAGTTTTTCTCTATTTTGATTATAAATGTATAAATTCCACAGGGCTCAATTTTAGGCCCATTATTAATTCTTGTATACATATATTATTAACAATATAAAGCATGTAAAATTCTCCGGAAATGTAACACTTGCTTGGATTTACATCTATTTAGAGGAGTTAAAAAACAAGTTATTTGGAAGAATAATGGTACTGTGTTCCACGCAAAGCATTTAACTCACACGACCCCGTTTCTGATTTTGATTGCGATGCAGCTTAATCTAATCGTCACGATATTAAATTTATATAAAAAAGCAAATAAAAGTAATAATTACGATTGTTTGAAATTGATAAATGAGTTGTATGAGGAGACAGAAATAATAAATATAACACAACTAACCACCTATAATATGCATTTTCGATTAATTAAAATATCTAGCAGCAGCATTCATTCTAGCAGCGTGCATTCAAAGAAAAAATACCTACTCACATTATTTTTTTGTCAATTGCGATAAATTCAAATTACCTACCTAAAACTAGTACCAACTATGGCAACCAAAAAAATTTTACTTTTTGACGAAACTTTATTATAAACTGCCTGATCATTTATAAAGTGCAAGCCTAAAAAACCGACCAAGTGCATGTCGGGTCACGCGCAATGTAGGGTTCCGTCATTAAGGCGGTTATGGTTTTATTTTTCAATAATTTCACATGATTCGTCATTCTGTATTTACTACTTGTTTTGCTTAATTAACAGCTCTATCTAACTAATTTCCAATATAACTTGTAAGTTTTATTGGTCTCAAATTTTTATCTAAATATTTCTAAATTGGAGATGCAATATCGCAAGTTCGAATAGTGCCCAAGGTGTTTTTGTACTTGTCTTTTTTTCTCAATTGATAAAAGCGTTTATGCTGCTATCTTCTCAAGCATTCTCTTGCTAATCATAGGCTCAAATTAATTATTGTGTTTAGTTGTGGAGGCACTCACCATCAGTAATCCCAATGTATAATTCATTGAGTTTTCCTTATTTGTAACGCAATGGGCATCCGTTTGTCGATCGATGGCAGCTATAACCATGAATCGGATCGTAAATACAAGATAATGTAGGTGCCATTTACTGAGGAGTATTTACGCGCAAGGAAGTCTTTTGAAGGATTGGATTAGTCGCTTGGATTTGGAACGCATTGCTATATGGTAAGATTCATAAATTTTCCTTGAACATTAAACCAATAATAACCATTGACCCAAACATGCCTCGAACTTATTCGTACAAGCTTGAAACAAAATTGCTCGGTGAATTTTTCAAGGTTGAGGTTGCATTAGATCACTTACACTCAATTGATTTAAATTCAGAAAATCTTAATCCAACAAAACCTTTACAGCCGTTTATGCTTATAGACATCAAACATATAAAGTTAAATCCACCGCCTGCCCTCCATGTACAAGATAAGATTTCTTACAATAATCGCTATCGCAATGACTGAATTGACTATGTATGGGATTTGACAATTACGCTCGAAAGCTAAGCTAAGCGAGGGCTTATGTCAAATCCCATACATTTTCCTTTTAGCGATTGCGATAGCGAATATCGAAAAACATCTTATCTAGGGGGCTGTTCGGAAATTAGGAGTGGGACTACAGCCTTAAAAAAAAGACTTATAAAGAGATGTATTTTAAACAGATACTACGATCATACATGGATATACGAGCTCTGGCACCACTAAGCCCCTTGGAATATCAATCTAGATATAGATTACGCAAGAATGCTGAAGTTTTTTGACGACAGCGATAAATAAAAATAATAAATTCCGAACATATTGTTGTGTCCTTTATATACTATAATCACAAATATTTTTGTAATGTCGTTGTTCACAAATTCCCAAATCATTCCCTGCGAATGTTCCCATCCATTTATTATAGTGAATTAATGTTTGCGCTATAGGTATAGTAGTCCATTTGAAACATATTCGTTTTGTAAATAAATTGGATCCAGTTAATTCCAGTTGTAACCAATAACCGTTGAAAATGATAAATTGTACTTTAGGTAGGTGCAGTGTAGACACCGACAGGTTTTAGTTGCACTGGGCAGGTGTAATTATAATTCCTGGCTGATCTATTTCAGTTTATCATAGTTTTGTCAATAATAATAATTCAGATGGGCTTTTATTTTTAATTGTTCTAGAGAAAAATATTAATGCTTATTAATATTTTCCTTTATTTTATTTACAATAATTGCGATTGCCATTGTTTCAATACTACTCTTTAGTTCTTCTCTCTCTAAAGTTTCATTTGCCCTAACTAACATATCACTAATTTCAATCGTGTTAATAATAAAAAGCCAATTTTTTTCACAATACATGTACATAATATTATTTGTCTTTTATTTTAATTTTTGGACAAATTTTCATTCATAATAATGATATTCGATTACTTATATATTTTTCCATACAAATAAGTTGGCAAACCTAGTATAACAAGTACTTGGTTCTTGTGAGATTCGCAGCAAATCTGCAATCCCCACAAAAACCAGTGTATACGTTACCAACTTGTGAAATAAATGTAAAATTACGGTACCCAGTAATTTTACTGCCATATCCTTCAAACCGGAACACACCAATGCAAGCACTGCTGCGTTGCGGCAGAAATAGGTAAGACGGAGGTACCCAAACAGGCGACCCTGGTAGAGTCTCAGATAATTAACTTAGGTAGAGGCACAAGCTCTAATACCGGGACATCGGGAGATAAGCGGCGCACAGCATAACTCCTGCGTCGCTGAAAAGCAGTTGAGCCACGCGCCTTCACAGGCCCACTGAATAATAGAAGGGGTTTAGCGGGAACAAGGCTGTTGTCCCCTTCCCCTTGTTTTGTGGCAGACGGAGGAACTGCTGGGGAGTTTTTAGTGGGTAGGCCTGAACCGAGATTGCCTGGGGAGTTCAACATACCCTCGTGGTGGCAGGCATGCAGCGTTTAAGCAGGCATTCGCCGTGCATGCATTAATGCAGCGTGCAAGCAAGCATGCAACGTGCAAGCAAGCATGCAACGTGCAAGCAAGCATGCAGTATGCGTGTTTTCTGTCATGGCTCCGAGTCCTGGTGGTTCCACTCGCGCTAATTGTCGCAGATGGCTTCTGATTACCTCAGCAGCGTTCGTTTGCTCATAGTTACCTGCTTTTAATGCCGCGGGTAGTCTCACTCCCCTAAGATAGACTTACATATTAAGATGCTAAATTAGAAGTATTAACCAAAAAACTATAAAATTGCTAATTTGTATGTGACGTCACTCTAGGGACAGGGGAGGGTCACAAATGTTACCAGCTGTGATTATGTAAATTAAACATTCGTAAAATAATATAATTTATAGAAACTTATAATCATAACATTTGCTGCTATGGTACTTTATATACGAGTATTTATATGGCGATTAAATGTTGTCGCTAAGGAAATGTTAAAATATTATAAACGAGGATCATTACGACGAGTAATATCGTTAAGAATTATGTTAGGGATATTATTGCAAATAATAATATGTGAAAATAAATATAATAGGCCACCCTACCTTAAGAAGATGCTGCAGCATTAAATTGTTATACTGTAGAACTTGTAAATCAAACTATAAAAAATGATACGTATTCATTCGATTCGATGTTTATCGAAATTTATAACTGAATATCGAAATTTGCACAACACGGTGAAAACAAAACGCAGCTGCATTCTGCGCTTATCCTGGCAAGCTGGCTCCATAATCTCGCCGATTAAATCAGTCTAATAACCCACGGGGGTCAATCGAGACGGGTCGCGTTCGCTTTCTTTCATGATTTATGTGCGTTGCATTCTGACGCGAGGCAATTTACTAGAGGTTTGTAATTACCGACGCTTCTATATAATAGGAGAACAGTGGCCTGCACCTGACGATTTTGTGATATTCAACAGGTATTTCAAAATCAAAATCAAAATCAAAAGTACTTTATTTCATAGGCCCTTGCGGGCTCTTAAAATCGTCAATTTTACACATTTTACAAAATTATTAAAACATAAAAAATATTCGACTAAAATCAAGCTAACCCGTGCGCTAGTGGCAAGTACATCCGCGGAGTTGTTGCCGCGCATGTAATCGCCAAGAGCGACCCGATTCCGAATGTAGGGGCTAACATGAGAAGAATCGGGCAAGAAACTCATGTGCCAAAACTCTTTTAAAATCGCCAAATGTCTTACAAATTGTGAATATTACAAAACTATTCAGAGAACGAGCAATTCATTTCTTTTACCGCCACGCTGCCTTATCATTCAAAAAATCTTTAACACTGTAATAAGCCTTTTTGCTTAACTGAGCTTTAATTAAAATTTTAAATTTATTTACTGACAAGTCATGCATGTTACATGGCAGCGTGTTGTACATTCGTATACAGTGACCTGTAAAAGAGTTGCTTATTTTATGGAGCCTATATGTGGGCATTGCTAGCTTGTCTTTATTTCTTAAATTTAAATTATGATAGTCACTATTTTTACTGAATTTGATATCTTTATTCTTGTGTGCATACAGTAAGTTTTCATAAATATATTGTGAATGTACAGTCATAATATCAATTTCTTTGAATTTTTCTCTTAAAGACTCTCGGGAGCCCATCCCATAGATCGCCCGAACAGCCCTCTTCTGCAGTACAAAAATGCAGCCAATATCGGCGGCATTTCCCCACAGTAGTATCCCGTATGACATAATACTGTGGAAGTAGCTAAAATAGACTAACCGCGCAGTTTTCACATCTGTTATTTGACGAATCATTTTTACGGCGTATGCTGCAGAACTTAGTCTGTTCGATAGGCATTCAATATGAGGACCCCATTGTAACTTAGAATCTAAAGTTATACCCAGAAATTATATTTCTCTGAACGTATGCTCTGCCATACCGTTCTTGTGGATGATTAGTCTCTGTTGTGTTGTGATTATCGGCATCCGGTGTGAACTATCTAAGGTGGGCACAACTAAGTGACCATTATCAAATAATTCTTCTATGATTGAATTATATAAAATGATTAACAGAAGACCGAGTACATATATGTAAAGGGCCTCATATACGGTACGATAGATTTGTACGATCCGTCGTTTCAGACCGATCGAAACGACGAATCGACAGTGTATGTCAAGGTCGTGAACGATATACTTAACCCAAGACGACATCGGAGATCGCAAAGAAAATCCATGCGATCATGAATTATCGTAACGATGAATCGACGGTGTATGTTGACTCGACGATCAACGATTCGATTTTTGTCTCAGTCTGACGTCAGCCGCACGGCAAGAAGCACGTTTTTATTGCAGTACGTACCTTACAATAGTCGTGCAATGCTTCGTGAATGCCGCCGCAGGTTTCTGGGATGATTTTTCCCAAAAAAATCTTCGTAAGATCGTCCAGTGGCTAGAAAACGCAAAGTTGCACTAAGATGCTCGTGATTACTGACAGCTTGTCTCATGTTTGTATCACGCTTTTGTATTTTAGATGATACTAGTAAACTAGTTTCAATAACTTTAGGTAGTTAGGTAGGTTCCGTCATTCTCATATAGTTATGCCAATCTTTTGGGTGGAACCTTAATTCTTTTAAAATATTTAGGTACATGCGAATACCGATTTCGCTTTAATAGCCATTTTTTAACCCACACTTTTCTAGGTTTTCTCTTCTTCTGTAGCCAAATCAAAGTTACCGCTACATAGGTAAGGAAAAGAAGTTCGTTTTCCATTTTACACGAATTCGAATTATATAAACGCGTCTTTAACTCGTTCCGTCTCGAAAATAAATGATCAATCGCTACGATCAATCGTTTCATGTATGTGCAGCATTTTTGAAGCGATCTATCGTTACGATTAACGTTCAGATTGATCATAACGACAAATCGTACCGTATATGGGGGGCTTAACGGATTCAACTAAGAGGACAAATAACGCGTGTTCTATTTAGATATCAAGAGAAAGGTATAATGTAAGGAGGACTGACTATTGCTCCAGTGACAGGACTAGAAGCATCGGTACCTTTACATTTAAAAAAGGAATAGGCAACAGCTTAGATGACTATTACGATTATTCAACGTGTAGTAATCGATTGATAGCATCTTCATCGATAACATCAAGTAATAAACTCCTTATAAAGTTTTGTTTATAGCTGTTAGTGCAACATTCGCGTACAACTAATGAATTACGACAATAATTGCAGGTTCCCGCGGCGTTCGAACGAAAGTTGTGTCATGACATAAATTTTCTGTGATTACACATTTCATAACAGTGTTAAAATTGTTTGATGATCCCTTAGGGTTCGTTAGAGGTTTCCGGCATTAGCTTGATTTACAATTTCATATGCTTCGAGCGCGATAATTGTTGGTTTGAATACATACTTTGTTTGAAGGTTGCACAATATTTCATAACGGTTTTAGTACAAGTAACACCTGATGCCCCCTAAAGATGCAAGCTATTTCAACTTCACCATAAATTATATTTTTATTTAATGCAATTGCTTTATCATTATTAAGCAATCGTATTCCTTTTGTTAAGATATAATTAATGGAAATAAATCCTTGCATCCAATAAATTGTCTTCTCTCGAAATTAATGTGATTCTTTTGTTACAAGAATAGCTTTACGCTTCCTTAAAAGAAGGAAAAGAAATACTTATTAAAATAGATCAGTTTGCAATTTGCAAGTAAGCAAGGAGCGTTGTGTAATTTCTGTTCGTAATTGTTGGGTAGAGTTTGTTGAGCTTGGATTTTTATGAACACTATCAAAAATTTCGATTTGTCGTACCTTTAAACAATAACAGTTAAGTCAAAAGTATAATTATTTCATTTAAATTAGTGTAAACATTGTAAAGAAATTACTTGTCTCTATATTTATGTTACGACTAGCTGTGCCAGCGAACTACGTTTCGCCGTATATTTTTTACCCGTTTTTGCAACATTTGTCATTGATGCTCAGCTTCTTTTAGTCGAAGCGTGATGTTATATAGCCTAAAGCCTTCCTCGATAAATGGACTATCTAACACAAAAATAATTTTTCAATTTGAATCAGTAGTTCCTGAGATTAGCGCGTTCAAGCAAACAAACAAACTCTTCGGCTTTATAATATTAGTATAGATTTGTACAAGGTATGTTGTTTTTGCTTTAAAAATATATCGTTCCTGTCTGTTATTATAATATTAGATTTTTTACAGTAATACAATTTTTGAATTTTTTTAAAAACACTGCTAAGAAAAAATATATCTCTGTAATCAATCATATACGACAATGTATTCAATATAAATCAAAATAAACACATATTAATCATGTCGCGATAATGTGGTTCCGAGACAACTTACGATGTATCTATAAATTTCAGATCCTTTCCAAATTACAATTACAAATTACACTTGCACGAACGAACGACATCGAAAAAATTAAATCTTGCAAATAAATCAACATTTGTTAGTTGTTCGCGAGCCTACGTAACTAGTTTAGAGCGTGCGAACTCCTTAATTAGTTATAATTAGTATCAAGTGTATTTACGGCCGAGTTGCAGTGCACCGGACCAGCAAACAGCAAACCGTACGATCTGTTCTGCGCTGTTGCATCAGCTTCCATGATACTTGGTGGTGCCCAAGGTAGACACCACCACGTCGGCGATTCACCGACTTATATTGCTTGCTGATTTTTGTACCCTACTACCAGCTCATAGAAAACATTGGTATTACTTACCCTGGATCCGATTGGTCTCCGTATGTAGCCGGTGGACTTCCTGAGCTAGCTCGAAGGAAGTCGCGGCTCCTGAAGTTCTGCTGTCTGACCGAACCGGATGGTACACTTGCCTATTAGGCCACCACGGCTCACACACGCGACAATAACACAAAGTGGGCACTCTTTTGCACAACACAAAGCGGGCTTTCGCACCCCGATATTAGGTGCGCCGCGCAAATCACTATAAGGCTTAAATATTGTGTATTATATTTTATGGATGCCCGGACATCATCCTAACCTAATTCAATGTCGTGACATTTCGACTCAACAGACTGACATGTCACATGCGGCCGGCCGCCAAAAAAGCTCTCACTGCACAGACCACAATGCAGTGTTGCCACTCGCTCTTCCTCGAGCGTGAACATCCCCCCGCTCCGGACAGTCCCGGACTGTCCGCCAAATCAGTCTAAGGGGAGGCGAGAAAGAGTAGCGACCGCGCGCTTCAAAACAGAATCCCCAACTAGGACCTCGGCAAACCTGGGCACACCATCAGACCCTAGAGTAAGTTGGACAATGCGTCCGCGACGCCAACGTAAGGGTGGCAGGTTTGGGTCCTTCACTAACACGAGGTCTCCAACCCTCGGTGGGTTTGTCTTATCTGACCACTTAACGCGCTGTTGCAAAATGTGTAAATATTCAAGGTGCCAGCGGCGCCAGAAGCTCTGGGTAAGCTGCTGGAGCAACTCAAACCGCGAAAGGCGTCCTGGATTGACATCTCTATAAGGATACTCGGGCAGGGCGTTAAGTGGTCTGCCTATCAAGAAATGGCCCGGCGTGAGGGCCTGCAAATCGTTCGCGTCGGTAGACAACGGACATAACGGACGCGAGTTGAGAACCGCCTCAATCTTATGAAACACCGTCGCGAGTTCCTCGAACGTGAGAATAGTCTCCCCAATAACGCGGCGAAGGTGAGTCTTGGCGGCCTTTACAACAGATTCAAAAATCCCTCCCCAGTGAGGGCAAGACGGCGGGGAGTATCGCCATGTTACCCCCCTACGGGAGAGTGTGGATCCGATCTCAATATTATTTTTATCTAAAAATTCACAAACTTCTCTTATATGTCTATCAGTGCCCTTGAAGTTCGTCCCACAATCGGACCGAATTAAAGAAGGCAGTCCCCGGCGGGAGACAAATCTGCCTAACGCTGCTAAGAAAGCGTCCATGGTGAGCGCACTCACCACCTCCAAATGAACGGCTTTAGTGGCCAAACAAACAAACACACACAAGTAAGCCTTTTCAGTCTTAGCATTACGGAGTCGCGACGTTTTTATAGTGAATGGTCCCGCGAAATCAGTTCCAACTCCTAAGAAGGTCATCGATTCATTCACACGATCAGCAGGCAAATCACCCATTTGGGGCTGCGGTCTCGGGGCGTAAACGATAGCAGGGTAGACATCGAAAGATAACAGATCGGATTATTCTTCGCGCTGACAAAATCCAAAACTCCCGTTGGAGGAGCGCGGTCAATGCATTACATCCGGCATGAGCATTCTTCACATGGCGATCAATGATCAACAATCGCACCAATATGGTCCGTCCTTGGGGAGCAACAGGGGATGACGTGATCTATAAGGCAAGTTAGCGTGCCTCAATCGGCCTCCTACACGCAACAATCCTTTATCATCCAGAAAGGGAGTCAAACGCACCAAGGGTCCCTTCAATTTGGACGTCCCGGTACGGAAAATCTTAAGTTCCGGTTCAAACGCTCTAGACTGGGTCATACGCACCCAATGCAAAAGAGCATCTTGGCGCTCCTGCGGTGAGAGGACCGGACACAAATCTTTGTCCTGAGGCCGGCGACAATTTCGAATAAATCTTCTTATCCAAGCGGTCACGCCGAGCAACTTGTCCAGAGAACTGTAGCGGTCTAATAAAAATTCCCGCTCTGGAGCCGCCATAGTCTCGACAGCGTGAACACGCAAGCCCGGATTTGGTATCTTCACCACAGCTGGTGTGGAAGGCCAAGACGGTTGTAACAACCATTCGGGACCCCACCACAGAGTGTGGTCAATAAGCTGAGGGGCTTCGCTGCCACGTGATGCACAGTCAGCAGGGTTTATTTCACCTGGCACGTGGCGCCAAATCAACGTGGCCTTCGAGGCCTGTATTTGGGATACCCGATTGGCCACAAATACTTCCAGGGAGTGGACGGAGTTCTTAATCCAACACAGGACAACCTGACTGTCGGACCAAGCAAAGAGCGACTCAAAGTCCACACTACGTCCCAGGGTGTCAACAACGTGGTTCATCAACCGAATCAGAAGAGTAGCTCCAGACAATTCTAACTTTGGAATCGTTAATCGAGTCCGAAGTGGAGCAACCTTACTCTTAGCAATTAGCAAGTGGAGCTTAACAGCTCCTCTATCATCGACCGTCCGGATATATACGACGGCTGCGTATCCACTCTCAGACGCGTCACAAAAGCCATGAAGGCTGGCCGTAAACCGTCCCTTAGGCAGTATATGTCTAGGGATACTAACACGGTTAATGTCGGGGAGAGATGACATGAAGGACTCCCAATCTCGCAGCAAACGGCCCGAGAGGGGCTCATCCCACGACACTTCGGCTGACCAAAGTTCCTGTAGGAAGCACTTCATCCAAAACACTACGGGACTAATCCAGCCATTTGGGTCAAAGGTACGAGCTACTGTAGACAAAACCAACCGTTTCGTCCAGACCTTGGGGCTTGGCAGCTCCAATCTATAGGTGAACGTGTCCTGGACAGGTCTGTATTGCACTCCCAAAACAGATAGTAAATCTGGAGTGTTGGCATTCTCAAAAATATGAGGCTCCTGCTGGTGGTCGTCTGGCAAGTCACACAAAAGCTGAGGTGAGTTGGACATCCACTTCCTCAGTTCATAACCACCAGCCCCGAGAAGAGCAATTAGTTCATCTCGCAAAATCAAGGCTTCCTCGACACTAGAGGAGCCCGTACAAATATCATCCACAAATGCATCCTCCTTGAGAACCAAGGATGCGCGAGGGTATCGTAACCGCTCACGTTCAGCGAGTTCCACAAGTGAGCGAATTGCCACAAAGGGGCTCGAACGCAAACCGTATGTATTGGTGTTCAGCTCGTAGACCAGCATGGGATCCCTGGGATCCTCCCTCCATAATATGAGCTGATATCGTCTATCGTCCGGGTGAATCACAGTCTGCCGAAACATCATCCGGATATCGGTCACAAAGACGACGGCGTGGCGACGGAAGTTGGTCAATACATCACCCACCTCGTGGTGCAACTTCGGTCCAGCATGCAGACATTGATTCAGCGAAACTCCGGTAGACGTAGGAGCTGACCCATCAAAAACAACGCGTATCTTCCCAGTGGAAGGTTTCAAAACCGCGTGGTGAGGAAGAAAATTATGTTCCTCGTTTCGCCAGTCCAGTCGCGAGACCGACATGTGCCCCAGTTGCTCATATTCTCGCATGAAGTCGACATACTTCTGTTTGAGGTCGGAGTTCCTACTCATACGACGCTCCATGGACAGCAGTCGCTTCTCGGCCAACGGCCGGGAGCTGCCAAGTGAGGGGCGAACTGACAAAAAGGGCAAACGAGTGATCAGCCGTCCCGAGTGAAGGCGACCTGTATTGTTCTGGTAGAACAACTCACACTCCTCGTCTAAGGGGTTCACTCGCTTCACGGTAGGTGGCTCTTCCACCTCCCAAAACCGTTGAAGGACATCCGATAGGGTGGAGCTAACAGTTATGTAACTGTCCACCGATGGAGATGGTGGGTTATGCCTAACTGGTCCCATCACTACAAACCCAAGCGATGTAGATAAGGCTACCAGCCCACCCTTCTGTAACTCTCTCCTCTTCCCACAATACACGCGGCCTAGAACATCGGCACCGAGCAATAAGTGAATCGGACCGGTTCGGTGGAAGGAAGGGTCAGCCAAGGTCAATCCTGATGTCGCATCAACGACAGCGCGCGAAACGTGCTGTTGCGGAAGCTGACCAACAACCTTCTCATAAACAATCGCGGTAGCGCCAATTTTGGGCGCTGAAGAGAAGTGGGGGGAGAAGGAGAACAAAACCTGACCGATCGGATCCGGGATCCGCAGGTCTCTGATTCCTCGTACCGATTCAAGGTATGGAGATGTGTTCAAACTCAACTGCCGGACCAGCCAGCTGGAGGCAATGCAACCCTGAGCTCCCGTATCTAAAAGGGCGCGAACTAAAACAAAGGTGCCCCTCGGGCCCCACACCTGTACGGAGGCTGCTGGTAACAGCACCTGCTCCTGTGGGGGGGTTGCAGCCGACAGTTGGTTTAATGAAAATCCTCCCGCATTCCCCGCAACGGGGGGGAAGGGGGGTTCAAGGAAAAATGCGTGCGCGGCGGAGGAATAGGGCGCTCAAGGCGCTCGAGCGGGTCCCAATCCGGCACGTACTGGCCCCGATCAAAGCGGCATCGAGGGGCCGGGCGGTGCCCATGATGGGCGAAAGTTGGGGGAGCCCGTGACAACCGGGGTCTCTCCATCAGAGGGGGAGAGAAGCGTATCGGCTCCCGACGTGGCTCCCTAATAACCGCGGCCCAATCCCGCGGTGGCGCCTCATAAGCGGCGCGTCGATCCCCCCCGCCCGTAGGGGGGGTGGGGCGCCCAATCCTCTCACTGGAGGGGGGGGGGGCCTGTCCAATCTCCGCGGAGGGGTGGCACGCCCCTCCGATCTCCTCGGAGATGTGGGTGACCTACGAGGGCCCCCGCCCGTGTGCGAGTCCCTCTCTCTCACCACCTCACGAGTGTCTTTATTATTAAAGCACAAGAGGGGGTGATGGGCCCCTCCACAACAGTGACAATCTCGTGGGTGGGGGCAAGCCGATGCCATATGAGCCCCCAGACAGCGGTAGCACCAATTGCGCTGCTTGGCCATATTCCTACGCCCCTCGGTGCGTAGGCCAACAAATTTGGGACAGGCTGGCAAACGATGGCCATCCCGCTTGCAACACTTGCAAGGCATCGGCCTCTCCCCGTGTGGAGAGTTCTGCCGCACTGCAGTATACTGCTTGTACGGGCGGCGCTCTCTCCGTGGCGCTGCCCGGGTCGCCTCATAGCGGCCTGTACTCGGTCCCGGTATAGGAGCCAGATCCAAGTGGTCGGTCATCCGACACTCATCCTCCAAAAATCTGAGGAGTTCCGAGAAGGGGGGGAGGTACGAGGCACTATTGCCCCCATACCTTTGTTCAAAGCGCCCCTTCATCTCCATGGGAAGCTTATCGAGGATGAGGTGGAGCAAAATAAAGGACCACTGGTCCACCGGTAGATCAAGTCGTTTGAGCGCGTTAATAGCGCTTAGCAGCGGGTTCAAAATCTCCTTCCTCAATGAGGAGACCCGCGATACTCGTGGCAGCCCTAAAATGGCAGCCACATGTGTGTCCGCTAGCAAGCGAACATTCTGATACCGGGCGGTCAACAACGCCCTTGCAATATCATAACTGTCATCGTTGACAGGTAGATGCTGGACAAGCACACCAGCCTCTCCACGTAAGGCAGAGAGCAAATAGGCCAATTTCTGGCTAGGGAACAGGTCGTCCCTCGAGTGAACCAGGCTATCAAAGAGGTTAATGAACCCCATCCAAGAAGCCAGGTTCCCATCAAAGGTTGGGATGTCTAAAGTGGGCAGTCTGCCCAGCAAGCCGGCCGGGGTAGGCTTGACCTCCCCGGGCGTGCACGACTCACCCCTCCGGGCGGATAGGATTGCCTGAGCCTTGTTTATAATCACATCCGCCTGTTCAAAACACTGATCATAATCGGCATTAAATTGATTGACTGCCCGCAACTCAGCGGCACCCTCGGCTGGGTGGTCGAGCAGATATTGTTGATGAGCAACGAAAAGCTGCTCCAATTCCTTCAAGCGAGCAGGTACTCCCTCATGCCGAATTAACAAGGCCTGTTCTCGGTCTGGTCGGTCTACCAAAGCGACGGCACTAGCAAACCATCTCAAAATCTTTTGTGCACCCGCGCGGGCACCACTAAGCGGGCTGACTGGCGGGACCATTTTGCACCAAAATTAATAAACACTATAATAATACACGGACAAACAGACCGACAACCGCAGACAATAAAACAGATCGGGAGGAACTTCAAAGGCAGAACAAAATATATACACAAACCAAAATCAAGTGTAAATGCTAGAACTTAACTAGAACAACAAAGGCATTTAACAACAGAATTTTTCAAACAAATTAAATTCAAGCATTAAGTCAATAACTTGACAAACATAATATTCAAAGGCAAACAAAACAAAATCAAATGTAAATGCTAAAACTTAACACAGCAAAATAGTGTATTACAACAACAGCAAAGTCATTTAGCAGCAAAATTTTTTAAACAAAATAAATTCAAGTATAAGTTTACAACTTAACAAACAAAATATTCAAGGGCAAAACAAAGATATGAAAAAACAAACCAAAATCAAATATAGGTAAATGCCAGAACTTAACTAGAACAACAAAGGCATTTAACCCCAATTTTTCATATACAATGACAATGACAACTAGTTAGGGAGATCGGTCCACAAATGAGATTGTAGTCGGTTTAAAATCAGCAATCAAAAACCAATTAATATGTATTGCCCATTTGGACAACCAACAAGATTACAATATTAATTGTACAATACTAATCAACCACTCAAATCTAAAAACCACGCTCTGCTACCAAGAGATGGTGGTGCCCAAGGTAGACACCACCACGTCGGCGATTCACCGACTTATATTGCTTGCTGATTTTTGTACCCTACTACCAGCTCATAGAAAACATTGGTATTACTTACCCTGGATCCGATTGGTCTCCGTATGTAGCCGGTGGACTTCCTGAGCTAGCTCGAAGGAAGTCGCGGCTCCTGAAGTTCTGCTGTCTGACCGAACCGGATGGTACACTTGCCTATTAGGCCACCACGGCTCACACACGCGACGATAACACAAAGTGGGCACTCTTTTGCACAACACAAAGCGGGCTTTCGCACCCCGATATTAGGTGCGCCGCGCAAATCACTATAAGGCTTAAATATTGTGTATTATATTTTATGGATGCCCGGACATCATCCTAACCTAATTCAATGTCGTGACATTTCGACTCAACAGACTGACATGTCACATGCGGCCGGCCGCCAAAAAAGCTCTCACTGCACAGACCACAATGCAGTGTTGCCACTCGCTCTTCCTCGAGCGTGAACAATACTCTTCCCTGTTTTGACCATTTGTGGCAGTATGCAGTATTTCAGCTACCTTATATGTTGCAAAGTGTTTTGATTTTTTTGATTTGGATATTTCTATATTGCTGTTGTCATTTAGTTCAACGTGATACTTGCGAATGTTCCTGTGATAGACACAATCTTTTTCTTGAAAATTTGAAGTTTTAAAGCAACGTTGCAGCAACAAGCTAGCTTTGACAAGTAATATTTTTATAAAAATTTGGATATTCTGATGTTTTTACGGAAACAATTCACATGCGTTTAGAATTCTTTTCTTCTTCATTATGTTACATGTTTTCATTATTAACACTTCTAACACATTCCTTGAATTGTTTGGCGAACCGATAACAATATTTGCTCTTAAAATCTAACGTTAGGTCTAATGTTTACATACCTTGGTTTAATTTTGTACTTTATATTGCTTTGTAATTTTGCTTCCAATCGTTATGACTACGTTTTTGTGTCAGGTGATAACAGTTCTTGTTTAAATGATCATTATTATTAAACGGTATCGTGTCATTAATTGAATGTTGTATTTCGTTATCTTGATTTTGATACCTAAATAAAATGGTAATGCTTTTGTCATAGGTTGTACTGATACATTTTAGATAGGAAGATCTATATTCACTGAATTCCGATGCTATTGCTATTTCGAGACTGACATTGAGTTATATGACCTTATGAGTCATACTATCATATCTGGAATCTTTAATAACCTTCTTCATGTCCACTTCGTATTTAGCTAGATAATTAATTAGATTCTCTGTTCATTGGTCTAATGTAACTACTAACATACCTAAGTGCGCAATTATTATTATTTTTTTGTTGAGCCACTTGTTTCCCATTCTCACATCTACATCAACCATTCACTTCCCACTGCTGGGCCGCGACCCCCTAGACACCACGCTGACCAGACAGATTGTTGTACGGTTTTGTGATTTTCCACGACATCGCAGAGGTATGATTGCGGTAAACTCACTAATTCGGCTTTTACGACCTTAAAAAACCTTGTCCTAACAATAACGAATACATAAAACTAAGAATCATCCAATTTGGTGCTGTCGTTCGATAGTTATGGGCGTACATACATTTCGAAGATCCATTTTTATTTATATAGATGCTTGCCTTCACTTTTAAATTTTCTATTGTGGTATGTTCTCTTTTTCATTTGCTTTTTTTTCATTTCAGGTAAGCGGTTTTACAGAATTATCGTACGTAAGTTTTTTTAACTAGTATTAAACCTCTTGACATGTGAACGGATCTTACTTTCTTTGTACACAGAAAATAAAATAGTTGTTATCGATTAAGCAATACTACATGACTCTTAGAGTACTAAAAAGGGTCATTCACGTTTTTCAACTTTCCGCCTTGAATCATAATTATATTAAACTGGACTGATATTCTTGTTTCTATTTAATGTGAAATTAATTATTGTATTTTTGATGATAATAACCTAAAGAGATATATTTTTAAAACGTAATATTTTTATTCATGGAAACTACTGAAACTAGTATGCATGAAACAGAAAACTTCGCCCTGTCATAATAATCTTATCCTGGATATACTATAGATATTAATTTTAAGACTGGCAGGAAAAAGAAAAGAAGAAATACAAACAAATCAACAAAACAACAAAGCGTGGAATATTGCTCGCACCTTTGGGACGGCTCCGCTCAGTACCTGCTCGATGCTCTGGACAGATTGCAGCGTCGCGCTATTCGCATTATTGGCGATGTAGAGGTAACTAACACCCTCGAGCCTCTACAACTTCGTCGTGACATCGCCTCTCTTAGCGCCTTTTACCGAATGTTCCATGGGGAATGCTCTGAGGAGCTCTTTAACCTTATCCCTCCCTCTCCATTTCTTAACAGAAACACGCGTAAGGGCCTTCGGAGTCATCCGTACACTGTGTCCTCCTTCTCACACCGTACCAAGAAATTCCAAGATTCCTTCTTCTGTCGGTCATCCCACACTTGAAATTCTCTACCTGCGCTCCTCCTACAACATGTATTTCCTCCATCCTACAACATGGGTTCCTTCAAAAGAGGCGTGAAAAAGCATCTTTTGGGCCGGCAAGGGGCGGGCAGGTAGGATAGTCGATGTCGTCCCTACTCTATCTGTCAACTCATTTGGGCCTCTTTCACCGCTTAACATCAGGCGGGAGGAGGTCATTTGCCGGGTCCTACATAAAAAAAACCTCATTTTGAAGTAAAAGAGGTTTGTTTGTATTTGTAAATTATAGTCGCGTCGCCGCGACAGCGACCGCGCAGCTTTAAAGTATAACTTTATTGGTGAATTTCATTCATACACTATTAAAGGATAGCAATAGAACGAAATTTCAAACACATACAAATTATATGCGTAAAATTTGCATGGCGGATGTAGGCTTTGAGCTTCGCTGAAGATGAAACTGATATGACACTGACAAATCGAAATCGAAGATTAAGAACGTTACTTGATTTGCAACTTACCTTTGTAACATTGTATACAAAATTACTTCGTAATCCTTTACACAAACACAGATCATTATGATTTTTTTTGATTCGTGAATTTGGTGGGTTTTGCGGTTCGTTGATAGGTGTCAGATAGAGCTCGAATACGATTTAATACATTCTTGCTCCGTCTCCCGGGCTGTGGAATAGCAAGAATGATGATAGGTAAATGGATTAGCTAGAAGAAGGGTTATTATTATGTTAAGTGTACGAGAGAAATCGCGTTAACTACTAGATCTTTGTCATTATCACCTCAGCCACAATATGTCATTTGCTGCGCGTGGGTAAGATTATTGATTTGTTGCCAGAGCCGTTACGTCAACAGTATTGCTTTGTTTCTAATAAAAATGGTAGGAAACCCTAATTCCCTACGAATTTGAGGGTTTTAGCAGAATCCACCCAAAATACTAGAATAAGACTCAGTAATAGGGGTGTAGAATAAGACTCAGTAATAGAGGCGTAGAATAAGACTCAGTAATAAAAATGGTAGGAAACCCTAATTCCCTGCAAATTTGAGGGTTAGCAGACTCCACCCAAAATACTAGCATAAAGGCGGAAACAAACTATTGTGCCGTGTTGTGTTGTGAAGCGTCAGAAGCGTATCGGTTTCATACATTTTATATGGCTAGAAACACATTGCCGCCACAACACAATACATGTAATAATGTGTTTCTAGCCATATTTAATGTATGAAACCGATACGCTTCTGACGCGTCACAATACAATACGACACAATAGTTTGTTTTTGCCTTAAGATGCAGTACCTAATAGAGGCGTCTGCGCGGGCACCTATCTTACCTATTCCTGGAAGCAAGGAGCGGTGCTTGCATCGCTGTGTCCCTTCCTGTGTGACTTGACATCTTACGTCACAAGTTGGCAACATACATTGGGGTCCTTGTGGGATTTGTAGATTTGCTAATCTTACAGGAACCATAATTATGTACTATAGGCGACTCTAGCCACTTACCATTAGGTGGGCAATCGACTTGTTAGCCAACTTAGTTGTATAAAATCCACTTCAAACTTGTCCTATCACCCTTGAATACCAGCAAGGACGTAAATCAAATGTATATTTCATCTCTTTTCTTCATATGGCAGTGAAGCTAGATGCCATGAGAGTATGCATCGTTTTCACTATACATACTATTCATATCAGGTCTGAAGATGGAATAAAACGAGCGTACAAAACTTTCACGCTGTCAATAGAAAATACGTTAACATAGATATAAGGATACTATATCAAAGCGGAATTCCACTTAATAGGCAACCTGATTTACATAAGAGACCTTGTATAGGAATGTTCACAGGCTCTTTAAGTCTTCAGATATGCATTAATTAAAACAAGGCCGTAATTATGACAACTCCAATGTAAGACGATAGAAAGCTGCGGGTCTTGATGTCTGACCGTTTATCTCCGAGTGGTTTTGCTCCTATGGAGTAAATTATTTAATTATCGTGATACTATAAACTTATTGAATGATGTCGATTAAAAGCCGTGTAAAGGAAGCGGGTAATTATACCAAAGGCAGGTTTTAGAAGTCTTTGTCGCGAATGTTCTAATGATCTGTATTAATCTCGACTTCTTCGAGGATATTTTAGCTCTTCTTAGGATCTTTAGTTCTATTTCAGTAGAATAAGGCAATTGTCACACTGTCCCGCACAACGGAGCGTCGCGGGAGTGCGTGATGTAACGTTTTTTGTAAGTAGCTTGGAATATATTGAAAACACGCATAGTGTTGCCATAGAAAAAACGTGTCCGCTCGGCGAGTACACGCATTGCGGACAAATTCGCTATAATCGCGTTGGTGCGGAGAGATACCCAGTGTTATTATAGCACACCGTACTCCGCAGTACCGTGCGTGCGTTCCGTACAGTTAACGGCAACGGCACATCACTTACACTTACCTACCATAAAAACTGCCGCAAATATAAGTGACATGACATAACAGCGGTCTCAAGCTCAAACTGTAAAGTTTGACCTGTTGCTGTGGATTATCACGTCGATATGCTGTGAAATGAGGTCTCAATGCGGGATCGCCGTACACCGCAGCTCCGTGCGGAGATGCGTAGCAAGCTGCATTCTGCTGCGGTAGAAATCTTTTCCCAGACGAAAAAGTGTTGTCGTCACGGCTGAAATTTTTAACTGCATCTGTGATATTGTCGTTGAGGCTACTGTGTTCTGACCTGGGAGTCAGGGGTTTGATTTCCCACGAGGGCAAAGTTTTCTTGATTTGGTTGGTGAAAGGGATTCTGAGCCCGCCTACCTACCTAAGTTTGTCCCCATAATAAAAATGTTAAGAGGACTGGAAGTGTCAATTCGTGGCTCGAGTATGCACTTTCAAAAATGCAGTTTGTTGCACACCGCTTTAAGTTGAAAGTCCGAGGCAAGTGCTTACATTTCTTATTGAAATATTCGGGCGATAACGGTCTTACCCCCCTAAACCTTTACGAAATTAGACACTTTTGGTCTCATTAGATTCAGTATACCTTAATCTATGTTTGTACGTTTTGCTTTTTTGTAACTCAGTATAATTTTGTCAAAAAAGGATAAAAATGCTTGAGGTAGTTTTTAAGTCTAAAATATAGATATTTAGATGCTAATAATTTATATTCTGAGCAATATTACTTCAAAATCAGAACGTACAAACCTAGATCTTCATTATATCTACAACATTTCCAAAAATTATGAAAATTGGACTATGTAAAGAGGGAGAAAAACGTTATCGCTTTTTGTATGAAAATTAACAGCTTCACAATCCTCTTAATAACATTGTTGTGTGCCAAAGATTACAGGTAAAATAGACAGTTCCTCGACTGTGGAGGACTGCAAAAAAGCTCACTTCCATCTTTGGCTTTATTGTCACTTATTCGTGGTTATTATTTGATATCCGCGAACGCAACATATTTCACCATCAGGTGAGATGAAAGCCCAGAGCTTTCGTGTCATAAGCAAAAAAACACAGCGTCAAGCATTTTTGAATCTGACAATATACTGCACCTTCACGAAGAAACCAATGAAGGAGAAGAAATAAATTAAGATAAAAACTTGGCAATCAACTGTAAAATGGATACTGTGAACACGTCCCTGCGTGCGCCGGCGCCGCTCAGTTCATTAGCGTTCATTAATCATACCGAACGCGCGATGTTGACTGAACCTGTGAGAAAGGAAGCGGATTTCTTGCTGATAGCAACTCGACCACACTCAACTGTCATGACTTATGTCTTAATAACATTTCAAGCGAGCATATACTATTATATTAAAAGGCAGAGGTTGAAGAGGCCTTTTAGCTTTTTCGTATTAATTTCCAGAGCATAGGAAACTATTTGAAAAAGTGTTATCTTTTGATGGTTTTAGTGGATGGATTTAGTTTATCATTAGGTCTCTCAGATCAGTAGGCTTACTCTGGAACCACTTCCAATCGATCGACATTGAGATTGTGATTTTTTGTAGGCTTGAATTTCCACATTAGCGCCAAATTTTGCGCAGATTTTGAGTGAACCAAACTCAGTGCTATTAAATTTTTTATTTAATTTTGTCAATGTCGATCGATCGGAATGGTTCAAGAGTAAGCCTGCTGATATGATAAAAATTGACGTGGATTTCCTAGATGGCGGCAACTTTTAAACGTTTTTTTGAGAGGTATATGTTAATGAGATATTTGATTGTAGGTTCATCATTAAAAAGTTACTCTTAGCTGGTTTCAGTTTGTTTATAGGTTGACAATGCAACGACATGTAAATCATTCAATTCAATATATGACTTGGCTAATGCTTACCTCATTTCTTGCTGATAGGAACTCCTGTAGAATTAAGAGCGAATTTGTTTCTGAGAGTAGAAGCTTAAGAGGATTAACAACTGAGCACCAAATAGGTTGTTAACCGTTCTGGCAAACAATTTCTCTTTTTTTTCATTTGGCCAGTAAATGTCACGAACTTATATTTGCATGGACATCGAGCTCTCAGCTACTAAATGAAAAGACAAACTGGCTCTTAGAGTGTGCGAAAAGTGAGGAATTATTCTATTGTTTAAAATTGTCGAAGCAGCTTTGATCAGAAATGCATACGATACAGAAATGATTACGATTACCAGAATTGGAACACCTTTATGCCGGATGCACACAAAACACCGCTTTTGTATTAATTGAAAATTCTATGTATCGATGTGTATACTTCGAAGTCATAATTTGAAATGTCAGAGTTGTGAAACAGTATTTTGATTTTATTGGTAGAGTCATCGAGTTTGATGCCTTTCAATCGGCGAGTTACAAAGTCTCACTTCAGGTTCATCTTCGTTTTGCCACCTTAGTGCCAACGAGTTGCTAGGACGATTTACGGAAGTAACCCTTGTCAGTGCTTTGGTCAATATCGAAGAAGCAGGCAACAAACAAGTGGGACCGCCCCACGGAGCGGCTCCCACGGAATTCTCGGCCTATCGCCGCGTCTCTGCCATTTCGGAGCGAAAGTAAGTCCGGCTCTAAATAATTTTCGCGACTGCATTGTTCTCAGCGTGAGCTCGGCCTAGAGCCATATCGGTGCCATCCCGTCAGGCATGAATTATTGTTAGTAATCTACATATTATAATAACATTTGTTTTTTCGAGGACATTCAGTTATTCTTTTTTGACACTATTGTCGGTTTATTATTGATTCTGTACTAGCTTTTGCCCGCGACTTCGTCCGCGTGGAAGTTATTTTTTTATGATTCTCTTTACGAATCCCCCCCGCCCGAAATTTTTACACCTTTAAGGAATGATTTTAGGGATAAAAACAATTTTTTATCCTTTCCCATAACTCATTATCTCCATACCAAATTTCATCTAAATTCTCCCCCTTAAGGAGGGATTTCTGCGATAGAAGCTATTCTATATCCTTTCCCAGGCTCTAGACTATCTGTGTACCAAATTTCATTTAAATCGGTTCAGTAGTTTTGGCGTGAAAGCGCGACAGACAGACAGTTACTTTCGCATTTATAATATTAGTATGGATTTATATGAATGTGCACAAATGCGGATTAAATGCCTTAATTGCAAATTTTTCACCAATGTTTTTTAGAATTTTTGTCATGACGACTAAATCCAGGTTTATGGCCAGCTTAGTTCATAAACTCCTCTTTTGCGGGAGATGTTTTGTGCATTGCTACGAGTATATGGTTGATTATTGCATATCTTCGATTGTAGCTTCGTCAAGTTCACGAACGAAAAAATTACTACAATAGCTTTGTGATGCTGGATCAGTTATTAAAAGTCTACCCGGGTCGACTTAAAATACGTGGAAGATGTTTTCAGAGGTGAGCTATTTTTCAATATTCTTTTCCGATCTTTCATGAAATTCATGATAGTAGGAGATTTTTGAACGAACTAAAATTTGAATATCATTTACTCTTAGAATTTTTATAACTTTTAGTTTTCATTGGTGGTTTGTAGTACGCATATGCGTACTACAAAAACTACAATCAATATTTTTCATCGAAATTCCGAATTATTAGCTACTGTTTTGTTTTAGAAGTTATTCATAATATGTACTTTTAATCCTGCTTAGCGATACATAGAAAACCTGTTTTGTAAGTAGTGAGAAATGGCTTTAAAGATTTGTTTCAACATTCTATCCCTAATCGGTCCTACGACTACCTTAAGAACAGCGTTCAATGACATTTCTAGGAATGTCATTATGGCACATTGGACCTTACGCCACGGGAATAGAGATTAAAGTAGCACAATAAATCCTGACAATGCTGCCGGATTATATAAAACTTAACAGTGATGTGTCGATGTTATCGTCGCCTATGGATTTACGAAATATACTTTCATCGCCATTCAATTTGTATATCGAGAGGGCGTCACTGCAGTAGGGAAGCCGACTTTCGATTTCGTCCAAAAACGAGTTCTTAAACAATCAATAATCGGTTTTGTTAAAAGAAAACGGCTCGGGTTACAATGATCGGTACGAGACAAAGGAATGTAGTTTTTCTTTTTTTAAAGCAAACCTTCTTCGTGTTTTTTACTATTCATTAGATCGGTAAATGGACTATGGAAAGAGTGAAGTGGGGATATTTATATTATTGGTAACTTTCACGATTTTGTTAAAATGAATAGACTTGTGATTATAGGACTATCGATTGTCACGTAAGGTTTTGGCTTATTCGATTCCATTTGCTAAAAAAGTTAATTAATATAAAATACCTACATAAATAGTCGTAACTCCCAGCTCCTTCTTACTCGTAGCTCTTATCTCTGCAAAGCGATGTAACTCCTAGTTCAAGGCTCTGCAACACGATGGTCCCGCCCGGCACCCACTAGGTAAATCCATGAAATGCTAGATTATTGTTTCTCTCATTCTATTTTGTCTAATTTACTTTTTGATATGGTTTTTCGAGGAAGCCTAGCAGAAGTGCTCTGATAATGATGGAATAACGTAATTTCCAATACACGAAAGAACTCGGAATAAAATAATGTTTTTTGGTAACCGCTTACGATTTAGACCGATTTCACCTAATGTCTTAATATAGTCAATAGGTTCGGTAGCCGCTCAAGGCTACCGAACCTATGGATATATCCAGAATCTCAAGCATGCAACCCAAAGCCCTTACCGCTAGAACATGATTGATGAGCCTTATGAGCTTAAGCAAGCAGGGAGATCACATAACGTTATTTGGCTGTGGATTCTTATACCTCCTATAATGGAAGATAGAAGGTCCGTTAGATTCACCGCAGAAGTAATTTCTGTTAGTTTGAGTCTCCTCCTCCAAGAAGGTTCGTTAGATCCACCATGAAGGTAATTTCTATGAGGTGGAGCCTCCTGCTCATATAATGTCGTTGGATCAACAGTAGAAGTAATTTTCATGATTCAGTCTCTTCCACATAGGTTTATTGGAACCACCGTGGAGGTAATTTCTGGAGCCTTCTCCTCATATAAGATTAGCTGGACAGATCGAAGAGACAATTTTTAAGAGGTGGCATCTTCCTCACAGACGGCCCGTTGGATCGACAGTCGAAATAATTTCCTCATAGAACGTTTGTTGGATCCACTGTGAAGGTAATTCCCTGGTCGTATTGATCTTTAGTACGGTGAACGCTGTGAATAACTCACTGTTTGACTTTTATTGTTACATGCATGTAGCAATAACAGTCAACCAATAAAATTTACAAAACAGCCTCGTGTTTTTTTAAACTGTGTGATGTCAAGTCGACACGACAATAACCTGTCTTGATTGTATAAAAACACATTATGAAGTGTTCTTATTTCATCTTCACACGAACTCTAAACCGCAGAGCGTTGAGCACAGCCCAGCTGCACAGTTTAGGTCACGCTGTGTTAGATAGTGCAATAATTATAATTGCATTTTTTGTGGTTACTAACGTACGTGTAGTTCTTACGATTGCTACTGATCGGATTTATTTATCGTTGGTAGACAGGGCGAGGTATTAGGGCAGATACGCTGAAAAGTTTTGTGTACTTATGCACTTTTGAATAGGTATGTATAATAAAACCTAGACGATTCGACAGACGTGGTTCTGATGAAAGATTTTGTTTCTGATTCATTGACTTCTAGAAAGAGTTGATAATTACTTGTCTGTGGCTTGGATGAGACGAAAAGAATTGGATGTTTACAGTTATTAACACTTTTTTGGACTTCAACAAATAATTTAAAACTAAATAAACTGAGCTGTTTTCTAATTTCGCTCTTTATTTTTATTTATGTAGATTAATACATTCATATACTACAGGAGGGGTCTAATTCTGCTAATCTTTCTTCAATCTAACTTTGTTATCGTGTCTTGATAGCGTTTCAATAAAACTGCTTTTGCCACATTTACGCTTTTCGTGATGCATTTTATTCGTCCTACAATTTCTTGATAAGTGAATAGTGACAAATATTTTAGCTATCTGTTAACGGTTAACCGATAACTAAAATATTTGTCACTACTGCTACAATGTTTTTGTTGGTTAACCGTTAACCAACAAAAACTTTGAAGCAATGCTATTGAAGCGTTATTGACACGTCATAATTGCACCAACGCCAGTACAATCAGACTCCAGAACGTTCCAGAGCGAGACACAGTCCAACTTTCTTCGTTAATAAACGTGTACAAGTGAGTCTCGCCTCCAGCTTCCACAGATTAAATATCAAAGATTAATATCGCGCTGGATCCACACGCTTGCCAAACCCAAGTTTGTTCAGGTTTATCAACACAAATTCAGACAGTGTTTGAAACAGTTTGTGTAGGTTTATGTGCAAGCTTTTGCAGCCGATCCATTGGGTCGTTATCACTCGTCAGTTTCCTCATCGGTTTGTTGACGGGTGTCAGTTTTTGCCACAAATTACAAGGGAATTTGCCATAATTGACACGGGCACGTGTTTGTGCACTTGGGTCTCGTTCGTCCACTGGAGGTGGTTCGAGATCATAGGATCAACGAAAGTAGCTGTGGCGTGGAGTCACCATGGCGGGGTATTATATAAATTAGTAAAACAACTAATTTTTTTATTTCTTAATAACCAAATTAGGTTAAGCCGAACGTTAATCGACAAAGTCCCCAACACTTGCGCCTGCGCCCGGTACCTCTGTCTTACCTATGTCTGCTGCCAAGCAGCTTTGCTTGCATTGCTATGTTCCGGTTTGATTGAAGAGTAACACACACATGTAGTGTAATTACTGCGTACTGTGGCTTTATGTCTTACGAGTATGTCACAAGTTGGCAATGTACTACATTGGGGTCTTTGTGGGGGTTGTATATTTGTAAATATATACGTTATGTAAATATAACAGGAATCACATGTACTATAGGCGACTGTAGTCACTTACCATCAGGTGGACAGTCTGCTTGTTTGCCAACGTCGAGGCATATAAGACATATGTAACTATAGTACTATCGGAACACTAAAACAGCCAGTGTTACACTTCCAAACCATAATTCATGTAGCTGTTACACGAGACGCGCTGTAGCCGAGATTCCGCCGCTCTGTGTTGAAAGTGAAAATTGGCCATGCCGAATCCAGCTGACCGCACCTCACTCCGAGTTATTTCCTTTGTGCGCTCGTCAGCGGCTCTTATCTTTGGCAACTCAATAAAGATTGATACGGTTTACGTTTTTGCAAGGCCTCTTTGTAGCTCGCACTCAATGACCTACCTACATTTTGCTGAATGCGTGTAATGCTTTTATTAACCAATGCAATTTATTATGGTGCTTAGTTAGTGCTATCAATCACCGAAAATATTTTTAAATATTTTAATAAATGTCTTTAAGTAGTGAAATAAAATGTTCAAATTACTCTATAAGACATGTTGGAGGTTGTGGTTGTATAAATTTTGTATACAATCTATCAACTTTATCAGAACGTGACCCAAAGATCCAAGCTTCAAACCGGTGCTCGGTTAATTTCGAGTTAAATAACTTTTTTAAATCAATGCTGAGGTTGAGAATGAGGTTCAGAAAATAAAGTTCGAACCTCATAATAATGTTAGAATTTATAAATCCTCATCATTTGTATATTTCTTCTTTGACTTGATTCCTCGACGATTGATCCTTAGTAGCTATACTAGCTATAGCCGAATTAGTGTCTGTCGCATGGCAAAAACTAGCAACTTGTTCGCCCGCTGTGCTAGCTACAGGTGTTGATCAGACTTCAAAGCAAGCACAAGTGTGATTAATTTATTCGTTCACTCATTTTAGAAGTACATAGTTAAGTAAGTTTGTGAGTTTTTTAAGTACTTACCTAATGAATTTGGAAGCTTTTATTAGAATGTTATCAAACATTTGAATGAAAGCTCCTTTTTGTAAGGAGAAAGAAAACTGACTGCTATTATCTAGCTCCTAAACTGCTTGTTTAATAATAATTTAATATTTAATTTAATAAAAGTAGCCTATAACCTTTATTTATTTATTTATTATTATATTATGTAGGGACATACAGACACACTTTCACATTTATAATATTAGTATGGATGTTGATACTTCTGTTCTGATGAATGTGATAGGTTTCTTGCACTCGTTTTTCTTATTAGCTAAAAGATGTCCTGCTATATGATAAATACTATATAAGAAAATACTAGGTATATGATAAAGCGATTATCGCGGTGAACTGTCAAAATGCGATAAAAAGTATTGTATTTTGACAGTCCATCGCGATATACCGCTTATCATATCGTGGTTTGGTTGTCATGCTAGTCGCGCTGAATAGGTGGCAGGTAAAAAAGGTTTCCACGATTCCAAAGGGCATGTTCTTTCTATCAAGCTATATTTTGATTTTGACTCACAAACGTGTCAATGCTACCTATACCTACTATTAATTATTCCGTGCCATTCTGATTGTGTTGATTAATTTCACATTCAGACATTGATGAGAACTTGTTGACACGCACAAACTCACGGCTCGAAGACTACCGAATAAAAAACGTCGACCCAAATAATACTTTCTACTAATAGAGATAAGATTTAAGGCAGTCAAAACACAGCGCAGTGTCGAGTACAATGGTGAATTACGGAGATTGACGGTATTGGCACGGCTGCGGTTTTGTTCGTCCATTTCTATTTGCAGTCATAAATTATTTTGAAACTGTTCTTTATGTGGATATGATAGATTGATATCTGGGTTCTGTGCTTTGACTGGTAAGCCTGTGTGTGTTGGGTTTGTGGACGATAAAATAATAAAATCAAAAATAATTTATTTTCTTTCCACATATTGTGAAAAGACTAGACACTAGGACAAGCCTGTGTTACAGAACACCAGACTGTACACCCCATATACAAATACAAAACTTACATTGCAAATAATTCCTACTTGACACTAGCAACAGTTCTTTTTATTAGGTCTACCAACAATTGTTACATTCATAAAAAATTTTAACATTTTTTTATAGGGTATTTATGCAAAATTTACAATTATTTATAAGTAAACACCACATGCTTAATTGAACAACAATATTACAACAATTGCTTTTTTATACGTGCTTGGTACACCCCCCCACCAAGCCGAAACCCACCTATGCCAACACAGCCAACATTGGCAGGCTCCGGCCCGGTACGCCATTACCAATCACTTTGTATATTGCTTAACAACCATATAAACACAGTCGAACAGCCACATCCATACACACACACACACACACACACACACACACACACACACAAACGTACACATATACACAGGTGTATAAGTGCAGTGACATACACAAGTACCTACACATTTTGTTGGCTTGAAACTGTCTTTGTTAGCCTAATTGCGGAGATAGCCAGAGGCAGAGGCAAATTTGGTGAGCACCGAGTAGCCTGCCTTGGTATGTTAGGGGCCGTACCATGATCGCTTACAGCAAGGTTAGAACAGTATTGAAACAGTGACACCTCTTGCTGGGTATAGAAGCCATCAAGCTCTCAGTGCGGTTTCAATATTGTTTTGAGCGGTCATGGTTAGGGGGGGCTGTTCTTGCCATCAAGCCGCGATTCCTTTATTGTTGTGTTCCGGTTTAAAGGGTGACACGACATGGGCAGCGCACTACATTTTGGTGTTTGTGGGCTTGTAGATTTGCAAACTCACAAAAACCACATGTACTATAGGCAGCTGTAACCATTAACCATCAGGTGGGCAGCAGCCTGCATGTCATGCCAACTTTGTTGTATAAAAAAAGATAACCAGAAGCAGATTCGGTAGGCCCTGAGTCGCCAGCCTTTTTTTTTCGTGGGGTCAACCGCACCGTACCCACCGTTGGCTAGACGGCCTACCCACTAAAACCCCTCGGTGTTCTCCCTGCCCTTTAGGGTGCGTGTGGTAGGGTCCACAATGCGACACCACTACTCACAGTGAGTCGCCAGCCTGGGTTCGTGTTACCTATTTATGCCGCAAAGCTGATATGCTTGCATTTCTGTGTTCCGGTTTGAAGAGTACTTATAGGCAGTGAAACTACTGAGTACTGTGACCAGAGACATTTTATGTCATGAGTTGGCAAGGTATTTGTGGTACGTACGGTTTGCAGATTTGCGAATTTTACATGAAACACGAAACACTGTAAGGTGACCATAGCTACTTGGGGTCGGGAGGCTTTTGCTATCAGGTGGGGAGTCTGCTTGTTGGACAACTTTGTTGGGAATGTGCTTGTTAGACAACAATTTTTTTTCCTGTTGAATTTTGTACACACCTTTAGTTTTGGGGAAAAAAATTTTTTCAGTATCATTGTAAATTCAAGATGGCCGCCTGACCACAAAATAGGGGATTACATTTTTTTCAATCCCCTCAATATGGTAAATAAGAGGGCTTAACTTATAGAATACAGTACATCCCAAAAAATACACTAATTAGCTTGTGTATGGAAAGCCCTTGGTAATGTTATCAGTAATAAGTACCCATTCAATATAAACACTACAAATTCGATAAAGAACGATCGATAGATGAGATTTAGTTGTTTCAATTAGTAACTTATCTTGTCGAGATTATTGCGGTGACGTTTTGCGCAGACCTTGAATAGACTCAGTTGCAACTGTTTTATTTTGCTGTATGAATTATGAATAATAAATAATCTTCTTATATATAAAAATGAATCGCAAAATGTGTTGGTAAGCGCAAATCTCAGAAACTACTGGTTCGAATTGAGAAACTCTTTTACCATTAGAATGCTACATTGTCCCTGATGGTTATAGGCTATATTATATTTTTTGCCGCGGGAAAATATTTCTTTCCTATGGGAAAATTCGATAACTACTGGGCCTATTTTAAAAATTCTTTCACCATTAGAAAGCTACTGGCTATATTTCCCACGGGAAAAATATGACGGGAATACCACGGGAAAAATATGACGGGAAATCTATCGTAAGGCGAAACGAAGTTCGCGGGCACAGCTAGTAGAAGATAAAAAAGCTATGAGAATTGAAGTGTATGTTTAGATAATTGCATTAAGTTCAGAAACAGAAAATGAAAATCAGCATTCAACAGTAGTTTATTATTTATTTAGTCTCACATTGGTTATCGGCTGCCGTCGATGTCGCAATCGCAACCTTTATAGAATGGACGCGAATTTTCTCACGACTGCTCATTAGGGCTGGCACAATTTCTTCAATTCCATTTCTTTTTTATCATGGATTTGTGGTGACGATAGATTCATGTCTGTGATATCTATAATATATAAAGCTCAGTCATATAATATATAAAGATCAGTCATTTTAACATGTCATTTAATTGTAAAATCTGACAAGTTAAAGTAAGGAGTTAAAATTAAAAATGCAAGAGAAGGAAAAGGAATTGAAGTTTTAAAAGAAAGGAATCATTGCGTCCAGTCTTATACAACAGCGTCATTATTTACCATTATTAACCGAGAAGCGTGTATGAAACGCTAGAGTAGGTTTAGATAGTAGCAAGTATAAAACCGTGAGCTCTGCCTACCCTAATGGAAAAAGGAATGAGTATATGACTGTATGCACGTTTTCTTATTATTTTGTTTTGTCTAGTAAGGTGTACCTTCAGACATTAACCTGTATGGTAATGATTTTATGGTCCATCTTCTCTGTCTTAGCTAATCAACCAGTGGCAAACATCTAATATACCTCTTAGATGTTTTGCTAGTTTTTTTAAGGTAGACTTGAGTGCGTTTGACCATAATCTTTCCTGATGGAAAGCGAAGATGTGGTCTAAGGTGGAGCACGCAAACTCAAGTAGTGCCTGTTCACTCTTGTCTTAAAAATCCCCGAACTATATCTAGTTGGAAACAAAGATTTAGGAAGATCATTCCATAACATTGCAGCTTGCATGATAAACGAGGAACCGAATCGTTTGGTACGAATGGGTAGGATGTCGACTACATAATAATGGAAATCCCCACCACGTCGTGTTGCAAGTTTCTGACACAATATTTATTAGTCATTCAAATTCGAGATAGACTATCACTACTGCATTTGTGATAATTGACGTTTCGATAGGTATTTACTTTGTAAGGTTCTGTTGGCAACCCTGTGTCTTTGTCGTTCTTACTCTATTAAATTCGATACGGTTTTTTCTAGTTTCATGTTAGGTAAGTTAACATTTTACTATAAGAATTATAGTTGACTTTTTTATTTCAATTCGCTTTTTAATGATGTTATTTTGTGATGTGACTTTCGTGCGATTGATGCTGACCGGCGTCTGTTGTTTTTGGGGCGAAGATGAACATCAATTTAAGAAACTCCTTATTTTTTTCTTAGACAATGACGCCCGCCGAGTCAGCTAGTTTTCTATACTAATATTATAAAGAGGAAAGATTTGATTGTTTCTTTGTTTGTATTGCTTCGAAACTACTGAACCGATTTTGATAAAAGTTGGTATAGGGATAGTTCGAAACCAGGGGAAGGACATAGGGTAATTTTCCTTTGGGGAAAGTCTGACGGGAAAAGTTAGTTGTAATGCAAACATAGTTGCATACGGTCAGCTAGTAAGGTATAAATTAACCATGTGATATGAATACTGATTAAAATTTGTATGAAATCTTTGTCGTCTTTATTATGACGAAGTTTGTATGGACTTCGTCAAATGAAAGGCGGAGGGAATTTTGTATGTAGTGATATAAAATGTGATGTCATGTGTATTCTAATATTATTTTTTTACTTTTAAATGTTTTTGAAGTCGATTTTATTTTTTGTAAACAAATATTATAATGCTTTTAGTGAATTTAATACCGGCTCACCGAAGCAATTTTAAAGAATACAAGCAGGGTTATTACGTAATCTTAATATTGAAACAACTATCCCCTTATCCTAAAGGAACCTTCCATCATTAGTTCAGCATCACGAGATGAACTTACCAGTCGTTAATATCTGAATGGTTTTAGATACAATGTGGAAAAATGTGGTACCTACGTGTCTACGAAATTGAAGTTTCCTTCGATTTACCTCAGATGCCATCATCAGATCCTTTGAGTAACTAATATTTTGAATTTGGTTAATAATTGGATTAAGCTTGGTGAGTGCCGGTTGTAGTATTGCATTATACTATTATCGCAAAGAGCGAACCGCATATTTCAGATATCAAATAAAGTATTGCGAAAGACCAAAGATTAATAACGGCTTCGTTATTTCGCGATAAATATGCGATAATGCGAGATGTTGAAGTTAAGATATCAACTGCGGCGGCAGGTCGTCGAGCCGCGTATAAATGAAGTTTTACGGCCGCATTGTAACACTTCCATTGTGGGTTTATTGGTGATTATTTCGTTGTGCAGTTACCTCGGTGTGTCCATTTCCCGTAGTAATGTTTTGGAATGAATGACAAAATAACGTACACGTATGAGAAACGGTGACGCGAGATGGAATATTTTTTATTATACGAATTTTTAAATTTACCTTTGTTGCATTGTGTTGTGTTAGACACCAAAACCGGAACCGTGAGTATTTTATTGAGTATCTTTTTTTAAAGTATCAATTACTTTTGTAATTACTAGAGCGCATTATAATTTAAAGGCTTTGTTGCTCGTGTTCCATTAAACCCAATAAATAAGCAATCTGGATCATTGTGGATTGCGACCGAACTTTGAGAATTCTTGCTTTAAGATACTACTTGTCTTATAGAATTGTCTGATATACCCAACATTGTCCAAGAAATAAAAAAAAACATTTAACTTGCAAAAAGACTATGGAGACAGTTGTTGCCAAATTCCCATAGGGGTAAAAAACTCATACAATATCCCATCACAAAAAGATTTTGTCTGATTTACTGTATTTGTTTGCGTTTATTTCAGCGCAAACAAGTTATGAAACATTTCATAAACATGTGAAAAATAACATGAAATGATTTTTATTTGTCAACCCTGCTACTTTTCTTCACATGGACTGCTATAATCCGCTCTCTGTGCATTTGCAGATCATTCGCATTTCATAAGGCGGTCTTAAAGTCCTTGAGTGCAAGCGAGCAAATGGCAATGATTTGTGGTAAGTGCGTGTAAAAAAGACTGGCACTCAGAATTTTTTAAAGATGTCACGAATTTTTTAATTCTCGGCTTGTTCAAGTATGAGGCTGGTGAAGTTCATTCTTTTAAAAAATACACAACTCACAACCCACGTATGTACGGAACGCGAAAATCAAACTACTAATGTTTCATTTCATAAAAGTAGCAAATTAGCAACCATTCATTATGATTTTCACTTCATAGTTGAAGCAAACAAATAGCAAGTGTGATATTAGAATGCGAAGTGAAAATCACTGCTTGTGAAATTCCACATGTCAAATCATATAAATAATTTTTTTTTTCATTAAATTAAAGTGAAAATGAATAGTAGCAATCATTTCCATATCTAGTACAAACCATCCTCAATATCTCGATTTAATTTAGGAGTAGAAACAAGATCAGAGGTCCAATTCTTCTAATAACTTACAGCCGAATCGAAACTGAACCGTTGCGGTCGACCAATCGGAGCGCTCATATTGCCATTCAACTGTTCGATGACGTGATATTGTGGCGTTCTGATTGGCCGCTCGCAACGGCTCAGTTTCGATTCGGCTGTAACTTATTAGTAGAATTGGGCCTCTGTTGTGCGGACCTCCGCATACCTGTGGCATGCGGTTTCTTTGTTTATTGTTTTTTCCTGCGCCGTGATCGAAACAGTTTATTGTCATTTTCGTCGCCGTAAGGCCTCGTTTACGGAGACGCGGGGCGTTGCGCGGCGCGGCCCGCACAGAATTCAAACATATAGCGTTGTATGAGTGCGTTTACGGAGAAGCGATTTTACACGCCTTTGCTTAAAATGGCGCGTTTTTTTACGGCCGAGCCCGCGGATGGCACCGCCGCGTCCGTCGGTGTTCCCGTCTCGCCCCTCTATGAACAACATCGTATACTGCCATATGTTTGTGTTTACGCGTGCGATTATGAGTGCCGCTTCACGCGCCGCCCCACCGTAAACAGAAAAACGTCTGACGCGCCGCGAGACGCCACGCCACACGCGACGCGCGACGCCCCGCGTCTCCGTAAACGAGGCCTAAGAGTGGTAACTATACGTTGTTCCTAGAGATATCGTCGTCTAACCAGCTATTTATTGCTAACGCTATTTAGCAGCAAATAGCCGCATTATACAGCGATTGACGAGGCGGGCTCTATTCCCATGCGAAATCGTGTTCTAGCAGCATTAAATGGTCGGTAGTGAACATTAGGTTTAATAGATTTTGCTGGTGCGCTATCGTTAGTACCACTAGAATGAATGTCGTCTGTTATCTCTCTGAATCCGATATTAGTCTAATAACTGGGATTTTCATATCCTTAAATGGGTTAGGGAATAAAAAAGGAATCAGCGAGTCATGTATTGGTCGGACGCACTTCGATATAATGTGATCGAACGTAGATATGACAGCTTGTCAACCTAGAAAAGAAAGAATTCAAAAACATCACCAAGTCATATATTTTAATTTTGAATAATTAGCTTACTCTTAATTTAGTTTTGAAATAATTGATTTTTTTATACTAATACCCAACTTTTGAGTTACAGAATAGGGTTCCAGTTACACTTCGATTGAGAGATGTGAACGAAAAATATGATCGAAGTTAGATAACTTGCTACTCGAAAAAAGAACAATCAAAAAGGTGACCAAGCTTCTAATTTGCAATATATTTTTTTACTCTTAATTTAGTTACTTACTTTCAAATCATTATTTTAGAACGTTTAAGTAAAGGAATACAGTTTCAATGACACTTCGATCGAACGACTTTTAAATCGTTTCGATTGAGAGATGTGAACGAAAATGGTAATCAATTATTAAATCGCAAAGGTAAATAAAATTGTAGTACTATACTAATACTTAAGTACTTACACATTTTCTATTCAATGGTACACGGTGTCGTTTTAATTCACATTCAGTGACTCCGGAGAAGCATGCCCTGGCTTACCCAACTAAACCATCCATATGGTTCGTTTTTTTTGTTAGTGGAGTGATCCGGGATCGGTAGAAATCGCCTGCCCTGCGATAAGGTAATTACGGGACAGTGTGTGTATCCGTCTTGTAAAAAAAGGTGGGAAATAAAGAAACGCTCGCGTGATGCTAAACCGTTGCTTAGCACGCGAGCGTCCAACTGCGCGACAACCGTTTACATCTTTAAACAAGTCACAGTTATAGGGTAACAGTTAGTATTAGATTATGGTGTCGGATTAAAGCGTGAACAGTTGACGTTCAGTGTAGATTTACATAATAATGGACATCTTTTGCGTTCTACCATTAGAAAAATGAAAATTGATTTCTGTCTGGATTTCAACAATCCTTTTACTAAATGCTTACTTATTAGGGAATGGTATTTCAAAAACATAATCTCTCCATTATTTGGCAAATTTCTATGAGAATTTGGTACCTATATCCTCGAGAGACAAGAAAAAAAAATTAAAAGACAAAATACGGCGACGAAGCCATGGGTGGAAAGATTGTACATTGAAACAGATACAGATACACGGGAAAATAATGAGAAATATGAATCCAAAATAAAAGACACGAATTCGGTCAAGACGTGGATGAGGTGTGACTACAGATCGAGTAAAATTGTTCGTAGTCACACCGGTGCGGTGTGACAACGGATAAATAAAATCTACCATAGTCACACCGGTGCGTGGTAACACGGTGTGACTACGGATCGGTTGGGGAAGCTTTAACGCATTAGGGTCAGTCCGTGCTTAATAGGCATGCGATAGCGTACACCGAGTTGCGCAACCTCTGTTTTTCCTGCGACATTACCGTGTGCATATTGCATATTCATTTGTTCATTCATTGTGATAAAAACCAAGATATTTAGGTACGTAATAATCTTGAGGAACTAAGTATTATTTTAGTCACGCTTCGGAGGCCGTGAGCGTGTTGACTTGACGTTTTAATTTGCGATCGCACACAAAGATTAACGTGTTTAAAAAAAGTAGCGCGGTCGGTTGTCGAAACTGTAATTGATTTTGTGGTGCCTATAAAATTTTTGAAATTAGTGTCTCCTGCGCATTGAACTTAATAGGGCAAGTAGGGTAAGCAATATAATTATGTGTATTATTATAAGCAGTATTCAAAATCCAATGTTTGATTATCATTTATATATCAAATTACGAAGTTATAATATTTTGAACTATACTTTTGGGTAAAAAGCTTTGGGTTGAGCCTTGGAACGATGAAGTGGCACCATTCAGTCTGCAAAACGGAAATATCTACCAATAATTACAATGCAATGACAGGAATGGCAGAAAACATACTTATTTTCCGGAATTGATTAGCAGATTAGCAACAATATGAACCACGGGCAATAACCCAATTATAACCCTAGTTAGCAGTCCAGCGTGTCCTTGACAATGCATTTTAGTCATTTCACAACGTCGAGTGCTCTAGAACAGGCGTTCCTAAACTTTCCGTCGCGTATGATGTATGTAAAATGCGTTGCCGCTGCGCTGAATGCACGCTTGACCGAAGTTCGGTTGTACGTCAAAACGCGACGTAATTTCGGCAAGTGTGTTGCTAGTAGGTAGTTATAGCATTGCGGGCGCGATTATGCCGAAGTCCCGTCGCGTACTTTCGGCATTGTGTGTTTAGTTTAGCCACTTATGAGAGATTTATGGAGTACGTCAGGGATTCTTCCCTGCGGACTCTCGTTTTCCGATACTAAATGCTTAAGTAATTCTTTTCTTATTCATGCCGCAATGAAATGGAACTATACCTTCCTCGGTGTTCCCAGCAGAGCAATATAAACTCGGTTTCTTTGGAAAAAATGTAAATGGGCATTTACTCCAACTTGGCTCACTTACCATCAGGTGATTCTAGGTCAAGCGCAAACTTAACAATAACAAATAATGCTACTCGACTAGTCCACTGTTAAATCACCTAGAGGACATACAGACAAATGAATCTTAAAGGTTTTTAAAAAGCTTGTTTCACTCGTAAAGGGGTTTGCCCATAATAGGATGAGTGGGCCGATAATAGTGAAGCTCATTAACTGTCGCTACTGTAACGATCTGGGTCATTCAACTGGTTAACTCATTCATCTGAACACCGGCATCAGTCTTTCGTTCATAGTCATTGATTTACTACCAAACGTAGATAACGCATGAACGTTCGAAAAGTGGGCCGGTGAAGAACTGCCCAATAGCGATTCGTGCAGTTCTTTTCCATAGCTGTCGGCACGTCAACATGCCGAAGTGCTCATTCAAAAGTTGCGGTAATGATAATAATGTAGAATAAGGTTGAATTCGGTAAATACGGAACTTTCTTTATGGTAATTTTAATTCGGGCTATATATCAGCGAGTACAAATGTATAGTCGATTAGGTGACAGATTTCAAGCGCGTTTTTGTATGAAGCGCTCTATCTACGTTTGGTAGTAAATCAATGTTCATAGTCTTAAGTTTAACAATGATTTTTTCGTGTGACAGCCAATCTTAAAGTTTTTGCAATTTTTCAATCGTCCGTATTACTTTAATAGAATCAAATATCGAATATTTCTAGTATCTGAACTCAAACACCCGGACTGTTGCTTTTAGGGTATGATATGGGATAAATATGTCTGTCTCTATACATTTTTGTGATTAGCAGCGACGCGGTTCTCGACGCCTGCGCGGGCGCAGACGTGGTCATTTGGTAAATAAGCACGCTTCGGCTTACGTAAGTCAAGCCAACGCCGAAAAGTTTATGCACTGATAACTTCGAATATCACAATTCTATTTAGAGATTTAAAAGAAGAATTTGCATCTGTAGGTATTTTTTGAGGTTGTTATAGTAAGTTTATGGATGTTTAAGTCACCAATGAGGTCACATAATATTTTATTATGATCTATTAAGCTCAGATATTTATAAACTAGGCTGTGATCACCGTGTTTATTATTTGAAACAAAAAAAACTGTTCTCTGCTGTTTTACCTCTTTGCCTACGATCCTGTGGATATTTCAAGGTGAAAAGTGGGAGTAACTAATTTTGGTTGACTTCATTTGAATCAAGCACGTTATTTGAAATTAGTAAATCTATTGCAATCCTATCGATATCATCATGAAGAGAAAGTCAGTAGTTTTTAATTAATGAATATATTTAAGAGGAAACTTTTTCGTCGCCTAATCCATTCATATGAACGAGTATATTTCAAACTTTATTGTTTTGAGTAGGTGTGAACATATGTTTTGTGAGAAGTTAAAGATAGCGTTTGTTAGATAATATGTATTATGGTTCGGATCGGAAGTGAGGGATTAAGAAGGAAGTCCATATCTAATTTTAACACATTCCAGATGTCAAAGAAGAAAAATATGTAAAAAAAATAATAAAAAATATGAAAATCTGACGCGATTACTTTCAGTTATATTTCTAGCGGTTATAGTTGTGTGCACATTTGTCTCAAATCTTAGCTAATTGTAATAAATTGACATAATGCTTGATTGGTGGAGTCCGCCCAATATACCTCCTTTAAATTACTGCAACTAGCTATGCCCGCGACTTCGTTCGCGTATAGCCGTACAACTTTACCGGATAACGTACTGTGTGCGGGCGGGGCAAGGGGGAACGGTGTGGCTAGGCAAGTTTGTACGCGCACGCATTGTCTATTTTGCATTCGAAGAAAACGCATGCGTGCACTGTGACCAACCATGTCAACCAAGGAGTGGGGGAAAAGTTAATAGACAAGGAAATGTTAATAAGTTTAGTGGAAGAGAGACCAGGGGGGCAATCGCACTATTTATAACGTTTCAACCAAATCAGAAACGTTTCCGTTCCCATACATTTTGACAACACCTTGACAGCTGTCAGATGTCAAAAAATATGGGAACGGTAACGTTTTGGTTTTTGGTTCAAATAGTGCGATTGCCCCTCAGTTCTTGCAACTGACTCATTGGTAAACTGTAAGCGCCTTCTCTAAGTCTTTGCGCCTTGCGCCATAAGTAGATGCTGCCAGTAACGTAGATTCTTCCTTCTTCGCCGGCGATAGTACCTATACAACACGACAACGTCCATCCTTGTAGAGAAGCGGTGATATGCTGCGAATTTGCTTTGTGAACATCGCATTCAGTAACGACGGATACGTTGATAATATTTTGTCGCATCCGTTAAAAAGCTTCTGTAAATACGGAGACCATGTGTGAACGGGTTGTTGCGCGACGGATCTTATGCGACTGATCTAAAGGATAAATTGAGTAGGTAACCCGTTGATAAGAGGGTTTGGATTCGATGTCGGTGCCGGATTTAGTGATTCGGATCACTCCTAGGAACCGAGACTACCCATCTCTACTTACGACATTGTCATCAGTCAAAGGTGAACATGGCGCGTAAGGACGTTGAAAAGGAAAAGAAATCATAAAAAGTCAGCCTTGCAAACGCTCTATTGTTCACTAAATCACATTAGCGCATTATCACCATTTTACAATAGTACTATATGGTCCAACAAATTATGGAACAATAGAAATAATTGTCTGAAATCACGATAGCAGTATTTATGGTATTTCGACCAGCCCCGTATCACGCTCATTGTTAATTTCACAACCATGACTTAGAAACTGTCGACCTCCTTGCGTCGGTATAAGGGAACCAGCTGAACTTTAACTTGACGTTATCGCAATGAAATTATGTCGGGTCCCACGCCCTAGCCCTCTTGGTCATATCTCATCTGCAAATAAATAGCGTAACTGCAAAAATCAATTTATTGTGTACATATGGTAACGAACGACATATACGTATTATTGAAAATATTTGTGCTTTTGATAAAGCTGATAAGTTTCTTTAAAGCATGACATATCATGTCTTGAACGGGTGGTAGGTAAAATGGAACGATTCATAAACTTATTATCAAGTGAATATTGATTATTTTGATTGATTGATTGAGTGAAAACGAGAAGTGATCTCACTCAATTATTTGTAAACTATATAATATGATACAAAAAAACTAATTAGTGATCCTGTAAGTGTATACAAAAATAAAAGCTCTTTCAAATGCTATTAACAATGGTTTATAAAATAAACTGTATTTATTAAAAAGGTTCTTCATTATTAATTAAATTAAGTAATTAACTATCAGCAGATTTTTTAAAGTATTCTTCTAACTTCGAAGTGTCATCCTCGTCACTTCGAAGTTTCGAGTCGATTGATATAATATGGCGAACTCGTCGCCACATTATACACGGTGTAAAAAACCAATATCAAAGCCCGCGTCTACGGATTCAGACCATTAAAATTAGTTATATAAAAAAAAAATATGGGAAACGAAATTTATTTTTAGGTTTTAAAAAACAACTGCTAAAAGTACTACGCAATGTAACGCGCGCTACGGATATCGTCTCTGCGTGAGTCAGCGGCTCGCGGCCGTCTCATCGCGACGACAATACCTAGATAGCGTCCGTTGTAAATACATTGCGCGTTGTAAATTAAAAACTTTTATTTGTTAATGAAAACTGATTTTTACTTTAATGTTAGATGAAAATTAACAAATAATGTTCTAAACACTTTGGTATAAAAACCCAAAAAAAATAATTGTCACTTTGAACTTAAATATCTCGGTAACTATTAATTTCCCAAGTATGGTACTTATAGGAGACAAAAATGATATTGACGATGGGTTCAATACGCGGGCTTCGGTTTTTTTTACACCCGTTATGCATGGAATATGGAAACATCGGTTTTTTGGTTAGATCCAGTTAATTTTATAAAACATTATTGATACCATTTGATAAAGCTCGCGAAGCACTTTCAGGATCTGTTACTGTAATTAGTTTTCCGGTATCTTATACAATTTAGTTTAGAAAAATCGAATGACATCACTTATCGGTAACAACCTGCATTATATATAGATTATAGAAGCGTAGAACGTGTTCGCTGATACCTGATTAGATCTATGAGTGTGAGCTAATGATGGAATAGTAGGTAGCACTGTGTTTACATCGCACGAAAGCTCTTGCGTTCTATAATCGCTTACGGCTTACCGTTTTAGAAACTAAATGCCAATGATATTTAAACTGTTACCTTCGTGTTTAATCTATGTGTGCTGGCCTATACTAATATAATTAGCCAACAAGGCAGGTTATGGTAGTTGGTCACGAGTGCGACAGCTAATATCTGGGAGTCCTCTGTTGTAACTTTTGTCCATGGGCGTGACAAAAGTTACAAAAAGTATAAGATTTTGCCACTTAAACACTTTGATAAGTTTGCAACAATAGTACTATAATTAATTGTTCGGAAAATGTATAATAGAGCATTTATAAGTTTCTAATAAGAAGCTAAATGAAAAGTAATCAATATTTTTTTTAATTTCACGATTATGACATATTTAAATAGAATAAATATTACAGATTGGATTAATAGCTATAAATAAAAATTACTAAAATGTAAAACATACGCGATTTGAATCTGGACGTTCATTTTATTGAAATGAATGTCAATACTACGTTTAAATCACCAACGTTAATGGAGAAAACAAAGGGTTTAATATATGTAATGTTCATCGAGATCTGCCTCGAGATGTAGGTTTACATCCCGGCTGGCTAGCCGGACGATAACTCAACTTTCACATCATTCTGCGCCTCGGGTTCTGTTGGGTTTATGGTAGCTGATTAGTCGGTAAAATCATTCGATTAATAAAAGTTACGTACAAACACATGTCCGGTTTGGGTTATATACGCTGATGCTCCTTATTTATTATTATTCGATAGTGAATAGCGTTGCTGTTGCAACAATTTTTTTGTACGATTTATGTACATGCGCAGGGCGCTGGCACGCGTAAGTCGCTTGGCCTGGCCCGTAATGCTTAAAAATACGGGCCTTCCTTCTCCACCAAAAGTATGGGACCAGTTAGTGTCCCCTAGCTGCTTCCATAGTCGTAGGGATCGAGTGCAATGCAGGCGCCACAGTACCCAACCGTGTCACCCGCCGACCCCCACTAGGACGGCGGAATTAGGGCATTGAAAGTCCTCCGTCGCCGGCCTACCCTGCGACTGAGTCCGGTCTCATCACACTAGCGAGGGGATCGAACTCACGCTCTCGCTCGTGACGCTCCTTCGCTTCCATCACTTATTTGCAGAAGTGGGAAGCGGCATCCCGGGCTGCCCGCTCGGTTAGCATAGCTCTAACCAGGTCGGGCAGCGTGAGGTTACCTCCTCCAATAACCGACTCAAGATCACCGCGCTGAACTGTCCACGCAGGGCCATATGCTAATGTGTGCAGCGTGGTGTCTTCGAAGCAGCCATGCACCGACAGCACCTGCACGAGGTGAAAGCTTAAAGTGCCATATTGCCTAGACACCCATTCGCGAAGGAGGATGTGAATTTGCAACCTGTCAAGACACACAATTAGCCTTTCAAACCGAAACACACACAGTAATTCAAATTCGAAAAGTCGACGTTTTCTTGTATTTATTTATTTTTTGAGAATTGATATTATTTTTAATAATCTTAAGGCGCATAACACATTGCACCGGACACCGCTGCGGTGTACGGAGGGACGAAACCGCATGCGGCTGCGGCGGCACGGAACCGTGCCACCGTACGGTTTGCTCTGTATCACCGTCCGGAGCTGCGGTGCACGACGCCCCGCATCGTCGCATTATCTATGTCGAGATCTATTACGCGTATCCACGTCCTTTCTACGCAAAAATCCTTACGATACTGCGGCTCAGTGTGGCATACCCCGCGGACCGCACCGCATCACCGTCCGGGAGTGCGGTGCCGTCGCGCGCGCCGCACAACCGCACGGGAATGCGGTGTGAGGCTATGGTCTCCTATAAACGCCATCGGCCGCGTACAGCGTCACGTCGTACGCTGCGTTACGATGCTTACTATAGAAATGTACTATTGTGGTCTCTTTCATACGCTGACGTTGGCGTGTGGACGCCGTAGGCGACATTGAAACGCTTTGCGCCGCGTCTCTAGTTATTTCGAACCATTGCAGCGTAAACGTCTTATTTGGCGTCAGTACAAAATGTCGAAATTTGATAAAGAAAAAGACGAATTATTGATTGAATCAATGCCTTTTTGATGGCAGTTTTATTGCAAAAGTTCTACGATATGTTTGAATTGTTCTTGATTGATACGAAAATATTCCATAAATATTGTTGTTTTTTAAGTGTTTCATTATTAACATCTGGATACATCCTTCTTTCTTTCTCTTTATACATAATCGGTGCCTTGTTGCTTTTTTTTTTTTTTTTTTTTTTTTTTTTTTTTTTTCTCGGGGGGAAATGCATAACCGCACCGTACCCGCCGTTGGCTAAACGGCGAGCGTGTGTGGGGCTCTCCCGGCAGAGTGCCAGGCCTACCCACTAAAACCCCCCGGTGTTCTCCCTGCCCTTATGAGCGCGCTAGGTAAGGTCCACACTGCGACTCCACTACCCACGCGCTCGGGCAAGCCCGACCACCTGGTCGGGCTATCGCCAAGGGGGGATTGCTCGAGAACACCAGGGCAATCCCCAGACGGAGGGCCTTACGGCGGCGTGCACGGGGCCAACCGTGCACGCAGGCCTCCACGGCAGGGTCATTAGACGGGCATCGCTTGTGCGAATGCCCGCCTTCTCCTGCCTATCCGTCTGCGACGGATGGGAGCGGCTTGAGGATCTGCCTCCCGCTCCCTCTCCGCGGCCTCCTTCTGCGATATTACGTCCTCGCAGAAGGAGGCGACAGCCCCCCATTCCGCCTCGCCGCGGAGCATGGCCACGACCATGCTCGGCAGCGAGAGGTTTCCGCCTCCCAGCGCAGCGTTGAGTTCGCTGCGCTGGCATCGCCAAGCCGGGCACACCAATAGTGTGTGCTCGGCAGTGTCATCGGGAGCGTCGCAGTGATGACACTGCGGCGTTTCCTCCCGACGGGCGACTCGGTGCAGGTAGTGACCGAAGCAGCCATGCCCGGTAAGTACCTGCACCATGCGAAATGTTAGGCTGCCCCGCCGGCGCCCAACCCACTCCTCCAACACCGGACGAATTGCCTCAATCGTCCGGTGGCCGGCAGCTGGGGAGGCGAGTGCCTCACCCCACTGGCGCAGAGCCTCCCTCTGCGCCAGGGTACGAACCCGCTCCACCTCCTGTGGAGCAGACCGTCCCCCCCCGCTCTCGTACAGCAACCCGATGCCGATACACCTCCGAATGGACGCGTGCATCGACATCCCATGGCGTTTGGCCCGCAAGAACGCAGGCCGCGCCGTGGCTGACCGTGCGATAGGCTCGCACGGCCCGGGTTGCTATGACCCTCTGCGGACGTCGCAGTAGGGCCACCGTACGGGGGGAGAGGCACTCCGCCCATACCGGGGCTCCGTATAGTGCCATCGACCTTATCACCCCGTGATACAGTCGACGGCACGCCGATCCTGGTCCTCCCACGTTGGGAAGGACCCGCCCGAGTGCGGCTGCGGCGGCGCACAGCCGTGGAGCGAGGAGCTTAAAATGCTCCTCGAAACTCCATCGGGGGTCCAAAACCAAGCCGAGGTACTTGAGATGCGCCTCGACCGGTATACGTACCCCCTCCACTCGGACGCGGAGCCCCGGTGGGATCCTGCGACGGGGGGCGTGGAATAACATGGCCCTCGTTTTGTCGAGGGCCACGTCCAGGCCCAGGAGGCGGATGCGTCGGACGACCAGTGAGGTGCCGACCGACGCAAGGTGGGCCGCCTCCTCCCCCGTTTTCGCTCTCGCCGCGACAAGCGTGTCGTCGGCGAAGCAGACGACCTTCGTTCGTGGCAGAAGGTCGCCTCGCAGGACCCAGTTGTACCCCAGGTTCCATAACAGAGGACCTAGTATGGAACCCTGGGGTACACCCGCCGCCATTGTCCACGTGTGGACACGCCCATCCGGCCCATCGTAGAGGATGGATCTGCCTTGCAGGTAATCCTCCACGAGGGCGCGGAGGTACGGAGGCACCCGGTGGAAGCGGAGTGCCTCCTTTATGCACTCGTGGGGCAGGCTGTTGAAAGCGTTGCGAATGTCAAGAGACACCGCAACAACAGTCTCCCCACGAGCTGTGGCCTCTTCAGTCCACCTCTTGAGGAGGGCCACCGCGTCCACCGTGGACCGACCGGTGCGGAAGCCGAACTGGTTGTCAGCCAGGTCCGGCCCCCGGTCCTCTAGGTGCTCGACGATGCGGGAAGCCAGGATTTTCTCTAGGAATTTCCCGGCCTCGTCGAGTAGCACCACCGGCCGATACCCAGCCGGGGAATCCGCGGGGCGGCTCTCCTTCCTTAACAGGCAGAGCCTGCCCGCCTTCCAACGACTGGGGAAGCGGCCCGAGGTGATGCTTAAATTTAGCACTGCCCGGAACCGCTCCTCAAGGTGTCCCAGGGCGAGGGCCAGAACCCTACTTGGGACACCGTCCGGTCCCGGCGCCTTTTTTTTGCGCCGGAACCGTTCCCTCACCATGTCGAATTCCACGTTCGACACGGGAGGGACAACGGCAACCACTTCCACCGGAGGAGTGTCCGGGGGGACCATTCTGGGGGGCTGAAACGGACCGGGATCGGGAAACAGAGTCCCCAGTACCCGATCCAGCAGCCCTCTGTCCATAGCGGAGGTAGGGGGAGCGGAAGATTGAAACTTCCCCCTCACCATCCGGTACGGACGCCCCCACGGATCATCGTCCAGGAGCCGTATAAATTGCTCCCTAGACTCCTCCTTGGCCATGCAGATTTCGTTCCGCAGGGCCTTCTTGGCTGCCGCATACACCCGACGAAGTTCAGCTTCCTCGTCGGGTGTAGTTCTGGCGCGCCTACGACAACGCACGTAGGCGCGCCTGGCCCTCATACTGGTGGTCCGCAGGTCCGCAATCTCTTGCGTCCACCAGTACACCTGCCCCCTTTCGGGGCAGGCCTGCGCCCTCGGCATGGCGGCTTGGCAGACGACTTTCATGTCGTCTGCGAAGAGATCCGCCATGCCGTCGACATCCCCGGCGAGATGAGGCGGTACTGCTGCCCACGCTCGCACCATCGCCGCCTCCTCCGCCACATCCGGGCGGAGCTTGGTGAGCGCCCATCGCGGGAAGGCACTCACCACGGGGCCCCTACGGATCGGGGTTCCTGGGGATGCCGTGGAGACCTCATATCGGACATATAGGTGATCCGATAGGGTCTCCACTTCTTCCTCAACTCGCCAGTCATTAATTCGACTGGCGAGTGAGGGGGATGCAAAGGACACGTCCACCACGGACGTGCCCTGCACCCGGACGCAGGTAGGGATGGAGCCCCTATTCAAAATCTGGAGCCCCAGGGACAGAACCCAGGACTCCAAATCTCCACCCCTCGCGCTAGTGCGGGAGGACCCCCACGCGGTAGACCACGCATTGAAGTCCCCCGCAACTAGCACCGGTACCGGGGCCGTTCTACGGACGACCCCCTCTAGCGCAGCCAGGAAGATTGTGAAGTCCGCCCGGCTGCGATTGGGGGAGAAATATGTTGATACAACCAACATTCCCCCCCACATGGCGGCAACGTAGCCAGTGCCCCTCTCTCTTAAAATGAGAGAGGGGGCTGTGCCACGCGCCGCCCGCATTATGGCGGCGGAATTATCCGCCGCCACCAACCAATTTGACGACTGCGGCGGAGCGTAGTACGGCTCCGACACAATCGCCAAATCCACACCCCACTCCGCCGCGGTCTGACAAAGGAGGTCCTGTGCCGCAGCGCAGTGGTTCAAATTAGCCTGAAGGAGCTTTATGGGACCACTAGACATTGGTGGTCTCCATGGGCTCCTCCTGGGCCATCGCTGTGGCCGGTGCTGCTTGTGGTGTCGGGCTCCTTGGGGCCACGGTCAATTTCACTGGGGCCAAACGGCCCCTTATCGGCGGGGGACTGCAGTTCATGCCCCCCATGCGGTGATTCGCTGGTCGTTTGGCGTCCGCACAGACGGCGCAATTCAGCTCCGCCTTGCAGTCAACCGCCTTGTGACCCTCCGACCCGCAGCGGAAACACAGCCCGCTGCGGTCCTTAGCGGAGGGGCACCGCTGCATGGGGTGGCCCATGCCCATACAGCGGAAGCACCGCATGGGTTTCTGCTCAAGAAGTTGAATGGAGGCAGAACTCCATCCAACTTCGATGCGCCCGGCCTCAGCCAGGCGCTTAGCTGCCTCCACAGGCACGGAGGCGAATGCCGCCCCGACGCCCCGCACCCCCGTGTGCACACGGCCCACCTTGATATGGTTCGCCGGGCACGCACCGGCCTGCGCCAGGATCTGCCCCAGCTCCTCAGCGGTCACCGAGTCATCTAAACCAATGACCCGGATATCTGCCGTTTTCACGGGACGCGTCACTTTTGCCGCGTCCCCTAAGGCTTCTCCCAGCTTTTCCGCCAGCGAATCAGCCTGAGACGGGGATGTCTCCTTTGGGAGCTCGATAATTCGAGCTCCGGTTATCCCCGTCCGGAATTTGGCGGGCCCTATGCCTAGGGCGCTGAGGCTAACGGAGGCCTTGGCCTTGGCTATAGCCTCACCATAGGTGAGGCCTTTCTCTACTGCCTCTGGCTTGAGAGCCAGCACCACCGCCAAACATCGCGGTGCCTTAGGCAGCTTTGGCGAAGGCTTGGAGGCCTCAGCGGAAGCACCTACCTTCTTGGGCGTCGCCCCATCCACTGTCGGCTTCTTCCGACCTCGCCGCACAACCGTCGACCAACCGTCATCGACCGGTGTCGCCACCGGCGCCGTAGCCCCCGATGAAGAGGGTACTGCCACTTGCGCAGAGTGCCTTGTTGCCCTGAGTTTTCTTTGTATGCGGTTGTTTTATACCTCCTCTTCAAGTAACACAAGCGCAGCCAAAAGTGTCGAATTTATATCCATTTTATATCACACGACTACGCGTGAGCGCTGTTTGTCGTCGTTTGCGTATGAGACGTATTGACCGCTGACGCTGTGCCTGACGTACAGACGTCGATCGAAACGTTTACGCTGAAGTCGGACGCTGCATAGGCCTTGGTCTCCTATAAAATGCTATATGCAGCGTCCGACTTCAGCGTAAACGTTTCGATCGACGTCTGAACGCCAGGCACAGCATCAGCGGTCAATACATCTCATACGCGAACGACGACGTCTCGTTCACAACAGGTAGTCGACAAACAGTTCTCGCGTGTAGTCGTCTAATATAAAATGGTTCTAAATTCGACACTTTTGGTTGGCGGAGCTTATACTGAAGAGCAGGTACAAAACGACCGCATACGAAGAAAAATCAAGGCAATAAGGCACCGATTATATTTATGAAGAGAAAGAAAGAAGGATGTTTCCAGATTTTGATAATGAAACACTTAAAAGACAATAATACTAGATTTATTTTATAAAAAACGTCATCAAAAAGGCATCCTAATCCCATATCACCTGACGAAAATTTGCTGTAAACATTTGTGTTTATAAATATTATTTTTATGTTCCTTGTCACTTTTATTGTATAATGCACTATAACATTGGACTGATTCAATCTTTTTCCTTTTCTTTATCAAATTTCGACATTTTGTACTGACGCCAAATATGACGTTTACGCTGCAATGGTTCAAAATAACTAGAGACGCGGCGCAAAGCGTTTGAATGTCGCCTACGGCGTCCACACGCCAACGTCAGCGTGTGAAAGAGACCATAACAGTACATTTCTATAGTAAGCATCGTGACGCGGCGTACGGCGTAACGCTGTACGCGGCCGACGGCGTTTATAGGAGACCATAGCCATATAGCATTTTATAGGAGACCAAGGCCTGAGTGTGTTATACCCTGCGGTTTTTGTATACAAATCAAGATTCTTTAGTCAAAATTAAAAACCGCAGCGCCGCACACCGGAGCGGTGTCCGGTGCAATGTGTTATGCGCCTTACTTACAATTTCTTTTTTGTTATGAAATTGTGATAGACTCATAGACGCGCAGACGACTCTATTGTTGATTACATGCTGGTTGTTTGTGTTTATATTGGCATTATTTGGTTTGTTTTGATGGTATTCGTTTGAATGTCAATTAACTTTTAAGCGCTCCACACACAGAGGCGGAAGCGGCACGGTAGCGGAACTGCGGTAAGCTATTTACTTGCACCGCGCTGTTGTTGCGGGCGTTTTCTGTGTGGCATGATTCATAGCAACACGAACTTTACAAAAAAAAAATCGCTCAGGAATAATTATTATATTTGAATTTGCGCAATTTTCCATTAGTTCAACAGTGTATGAGTTTAACAAAAGTTATTAACTTTTTATTTTTAACCCCCACGAAAAAAAAGGGTGTTATAAGTTTTAATAATTTAGATAGCACAGTGTTACTTGACCATACTGTGACCATTTAGATCGTTAATTATGCTGAAAAGCTGGGAAACGACATTAATAATTTTAGAAATAAATTGAACCTTTATTAAACTTTCGACCGGATACTATTCGCTGCAAAAACTTTATTTTGAATTCAATAAATATTTACTGGAATAAGTCATTCATCACAATCGAACGCAGAATAATAATTCTTCGAGGGCGGCCCACAAAACGTTCTCACGTAAATATTTAAAGCATGCTAATGCTATATCAATTTACCGTTTTGCCGACGTTTTATTATGCAATGCGGTGGTCGCCATTCCTACTAAACATTCTTTGGCGATCTTTGGCCGAATCGCGCTATTCTGAGAATCCAGTATTTATCGACGCCTTTGCCGATCATGTCCTATTCTGAAAGGCGTGTACAGTGAGCAACACGTCAATGTTTCGTCATTACATGAATATTATGAATTAGTCAATATTGGTTTGATAAATGAAGAAATAATCAGTGAAGCGTCTGTCAATGTCGTTAACCATGAGAATGACTGTAACTAATGCTTTGTCTGATCATTGCATCAGTCACACACAGGTGTAGAGACTAGAGTCAGCTTTTTTCTCTCATTTTCTTGTTACTTGTGTTCGCATACAATATATTAATTAACTATGGTCGGGGTGTATGTAGATACAAGGATCAAGTAATAAATTTACTTAATATCCTGGTAAATTAGATTAAGGGTCTGTTTCACAATCAATAAGTAAGTTTGAATAGCTTACTTGACAGATTCTTTGACATATTTTTCATATAACAATCGTCAAATCATCTGTCAAGTAAGCTATTCTTCTTCTTCTTTTTTTTTGGCGTGAAGGCTGGTGTTGCCATTTGCCATATGCGAGTTATCTTCGATTATGGAGTGAAAGCGATTCGATGAAGATTTATCGATAATAATCGAAACTTAGGGTAGGTAGGTATGGTTTTTGTTATGGGTTACGTGGGTAAAAGTTAAAGGTAGGAAACGGATTACAAATCAGAGAAAATTTAGAAAAAGGGAACGGAATTTGGGAAGGGACTGCAGGTGAGTAGTTAGGAAGGTATAATTATGTGTTAAAAATAAATAAATAGATATTGCAGTTTTATTAAAATATATTAAATTTTTATATCATTTTTCCGAATAAATTTAGATAAAGGTGTATATATATTGGAGTTTAGGTCATGTAAGAGAGCAGGAATGGAAGTAGGAAAAGGAATGTTTGCATCAATCAGTGATTCGAAAAAGGAGCATCTATCGAATTTAGGGCAAGAAAAGAAAATGTGGTTTATGTCAGCCTCAGCCTCACCACATTCACATGTAGGCTCATCTATTATCCCATATCTTGCTAGGCGATCAGGAGTACAAGTGTGCCCGAGGCGCATTCGGATTAAAATTGATGTAATTTTTTTACTAAATTTTAGTTTCGAGAACCAAGGTTTAGTAAAAATTGTTGGTTGTATTCTACGATAGTAGTTAGCCTTTGATTTATCACCATCTATCCATAACTTTGTCCAGCAGTCTTTAAGTTCTATATTCGATAGGCTTATTAAGTCATATGAAAAGTTTTTGTAATAATATAGATCACCACACTTCACTGCATCTTTGGCAAGATGATCAGCAAATTCATTACCAGTGATACCGCAATGACTGGGCACCCAGGCAAAAGAAACCGAATATCCTTGTATTAAACATAAATGAAGCATTTCGCGTATTTTAAGAATTAGAGGGTAATTTTTTGATTTCAACGGGAATTTGGCTAAGGCGTATAGTGCACTTAATGAGTCTGTAAAGATTATAGTTTTTTTTAGTTTAGCTATCTTAATATATTCTACAGCTTTATATATACCAAGACACTCCCCAGTAAAAACAGAAGTTTGTGGAGGTAGTCGTATTTTCTGCTGAATTTTATAGTTGCTGTGAAAAACTCCTACGCCAACATCTTGAGATTTAGTTTTAGATGCGTCTGTGTATATTTTGTGCCACTGATGCCATGTCTCATTTACAACTGAATTAAAATAAACATTTGCATTGGTTTTATCATCAATGTGCAGATTATAAATTATATTAGGAATAATCAACAGAGATTCATAGTCAGTGTTATAAATGGGATCTAAATGAAATTGATGTGTTGGCATATTTTCTATTTTGAAATTCTTTAAACTTTTTATTAACGGCGGAATATCTTTATGGGACCAATAATTTGATGTTATTACTTTTTCAGATAAAATTTTTAGTTTTACTATAATTGCATTATTTGTGAATTGAATAGCCTTATAAAAAAATCGGTTTGCTAAATATTGTCGGCGCAGGTGTAGTGGAGGGTCAATGCATTCAACCTGTAGAGCAATTGTGGGGCTAGACTTCATGGCGCCAGTAACAATTCTTAAGGCCCTTGATTGGATTCCATCCAACTTCCGAAAAGCGTTAGCATTACCTGGCTCTAATAGGAAGGTTCCATAATCTAAAACGCTTCTTACCAGAGCAATGTAAAGCAGCCTCAAGGAAGCTGGATGGCCACCCCACCAAACACCGGCAAGGCATCTTAAAATATTTATATTTCTTTCACATTTCGCAGAAATGTACTCACAATGAGAGGTGCCTGTAAGTTTTGCATCAAGAATAACGCCTAGATATTTAGCTTCCGTTTTCTGCGGGAGGCAGTTATCACCATAATATAAGTTAATGACAGGCTGTATTCTCATTCTCGAAAATAATACTACGAGTGACTTGGAAGTGGATAGCTCTAAACCATTATTATCTAGCCATTTTTTGAGTAAAATCAAGGAATTATTTAAATTATTACAAATATTGGTGACAGAATAGTCGCTGAAATATAATACAATATCATCAGCATATTGAATAACAGAGCAAGAATCTTCTACAGAATGTTCAAGGTCATAAGTAAATAAGTTGTAAAGCAATGGGCTAAGAACAGATCCTTGAGGTAGGCCTTTATTTATTGTTCTTTCTATTTTTGTATCATCTATAGATAGAGATAAAAATCTTTCCGAGAATAAATTTATTATAAAATTTGTTAACAATACAGGAATATTTAAAGCAACTAATTTACGGTGTAAGATAGATAAATTCACGTTATCATATGCTGATTTGATATCAATGAAGACAGCTCCTACTGCTTTGTTATCGGAGAATGCAATTCGAATATCAGATATCAAAAGAGCAACACAATCTGTTGTACTTCTACCACGTCTGAAACCATATTGAGTATTAGCTAAAAGATTCTTGTTCTCAATAAACCACTCTAATCTGTTTTTAACTAAGTGTTCAGCTATTTTAACTAAGACTGTAGAAAGAATAATAGGACGATACGATGTTGCGGCCGCAGGCGATTTATTCGGTTTTAGTAATGGCAATACTATTTGCTGCCTCCACGACAACGGAATGTTTCCTGTCAACATAACAGAATTAATAATTTGCAAATAGTAATTAAGTATTTTGTCACCAAGATTTGCAATAAATGAGTATGGAATGTTGTCTTCACCAGGAGCAGAGTCGGTAATATATGTAAGGATTCCTTTCAGCTCTTGTATTGAAAATGGAGAGTTTAGAGTAGAGTGATTGTCGGCGTATGGGGAAAGTAGTATGTGCTCCCTAACTGATATCGGAACCAAGTTGTCCATGAACTGTTCTGCAAGATCTAAGGATAAATTAGAGGCTGTTGGTTGAACAAAGGCAGAGCGGAATCTACGAATATTGTTCCAGACCACTGATGGATGCATTTGAGGGGAGATTGACGTACAAAAATTTTTCCATGCATCTGCTTTCTTTTTTTTCAAATTTTTTTTTACATCTGATGTTATACGTAATAAGGCATTAAAATTTTCTGTTGTCATATAATCACGATATTCGCGTTCAGCCTTCTTTCTTCGATTTATTTCTACAGAGCAATCTTTATCCCACCATGGTGGAGAAGGAATTAGTTTCCTACATGAATTTTTAACAGGAAAGACATTATCAGCAACTTCAATCATGCACCTGGCTAATGCTTCTGAGCAATGATTTTCATTAACATTTTGTAATCTTGGTAAAGTAGAAATTCTTTCTTCCAGTTTATTTTTATAGACAGTCCAATCTACGCTGTGAAGGTTATATTTATGTGTGGATTTTCTTGCAATAGATCTTTTGGTTACAAATGGAAATTTTATTATTATTGGGTAATGATCACTTCCAAAAGAGGAGGTGAGAGGATGCCAGAGCAATGAGGTGGCAAGGCTAGGTGAACATATTGAAAGGTCTACAGCGCTTATGCATTCAGTGGGACTTGTTAGACGGGTGGGAAGGCCAGTGTTGAGAAGACATAAATTGTTTTTGTCCAGAATGTCTAATAAGTGCTCTCCATAGGTGTTTGATATTGAGCTACCCCAAGACTGGTGATGACTATTAAAATCACCAAGAACTAGACAGGGTTTTGGAAGCTGACTCAGAAGGTTATTAATTTCATTAAGAACAGATAAAGATGGGTGGGGCACATAAATAGACAAAAAGCATATATTATTAACAATTGCAGCAATAGCAGAGTAATCTCCACAAACATTAGGTAAAGTCAAAAGTCTGTATTGGTAAGAACACTTGATTAATAGAGCTACGCCTCCATGTCCATCTGCTCTATCTTGACGTAAACAAAAATAACCTGGAATTTTGAAATTAACCTCTGACTTTAACCAAGTTTCTGAAAGAGCAACAATAAACAGATTATACTTATTTATTAAATAAATTAGATCATGTTTCTTACTAGTGATGCTCCGGCAGTTCCATTGAACTACTTTGGCCATCTGGTCCATGGTGGTTTGTAAGTTTATTAATAATGTCAAGTAAAGGAGCAGCGTTGGACGGTATAGTATTAGTAATTTGAGTTAAAAAATTTATCAAAGGTACAATTATATCTGCAATTGTCAAATTTTGTATATTATTGTGATTGTGATTAAGGGCTGTACCATTACCAGTGTTGCTAGGCATATCATAATCTTTAATCATGTTAAAATGTGCAGGCTGATTGTATCCCATATTAGGATTAGTTAAAAACTGTTTGGGTTTTGCATAAATTGTTTTTTTATAAGAGTGTTTGTTTTGAGAGGTGTGACTATTAGTAGGATTTATTGGTATGGTTTGAAAATTTGAGGATTGTGATGGTTGGGATAATAATACTTCAGAATATGATTTGTTTACAGGTGGGTGTAATTTTGCAGCTTCAAAGTATGATGTATTGTCAGTAGCCATAGAAACTTTAATGCGTCTTTGACGTTCATATTCTGGGCATATTCGTTGTGTAGCAAAGTGAGAACCATTACAATTACAACAATGTGCACCTTCCTCTTCAACTGAGCATGTATCTCCACTGTGATCTCGGCCACACTTAAAGCAGCGAGGTTTTGATCTACACTGTACCTTAGTGTGTCCAAATCTACAGCAGTTAAAACATTGGACTGTGGGGTAAATATAACGCTCTACGACTAAGGAATTGTAGCATAAAAATACACGTTGCGGAAGAACCTGGCCATCAAAAGTAATTACTACAGACTGTGTAGGTTTCCATGTAGCAACATTATCTATAAAAACTTTGTGATTAATTCGTCTAATTTTAATGATTTCCCCACAACCCACAGGAACAGTGATTTTTTCTTTTATTTCCTCAGGAGTCCAGTCCTGCGGAACCCCACGAACAAGACCCATTCTCGTTATATTGGAAGTTGGAACAAATGCTTTATAATTGTTGTCTTGTAATCTTTTATCATTGATGAAATTGTTTGCAGCTTCAAATTTATTAAAGGATAAAACGATTCGGTTTCTGCCTATTTTTTTTACACTGCCCTCAACAATTGAAGAAAATTTATGGTTTTTAAGGAAATAGCCAAAGTTAACAGGATGAAGTGTAATGGGGTCGTTAAAGGCTGTTTGTTCACGCTGGACATGTACTATAAAAGGTGGTAAATCATGTGCTTCATAAGATTTTCTACTAATTGATGAAGCTGTATCAGGCTGAGGCTGACCTAAACCACTTGGCAGTGAAGGAGATGGCTTGTCAGTATTAACAGAATTAGTAATTTTATCACAAATATTAATAGATTCTTCACAGAGGCACCCATCACTTTTGCCCGCCATTTTATTTTTCCTCTTTTTCTTATTACAATGCTTACAAATTTTACAAGATTTACTCCTTTTCCTATTTGATGTAGCTGCCCAGTCCATGACTGTTTGATCGGTATCAACACTAGAGTCACCATGGCTTGTTAGAGTAACATTATAAGCAACTTGGGGCGACAATACTTGTTGAATGTTGGGTACAGATCCCCCTGGGTCAGGGGGATCGTTCATTTTAAAATTAATCAAATTAACTCACCAACCCGTTGAAATTAACAGAGAATACAATATATATGGATAAATATACAAAATAGATATGATTACACTACTCAACTGGTCCTAAAAACTACTAATAAATATTAATAAAATTTTAAAGCCAGAAAAGACACCCGCCTAATTCAACGTTTCCCGCCTTTTTCAGTAAGCTATTCAATACTTACTTTTCGATTGTGAAACAAGCCCTTATACTAACAGCCGGTTGCACCAAAAATTCATTTTACGAACTCGTAAAAAGTAAACGTATATCGTAAAAAGATGTTGCACCACGCTTTTGCGATACGTTTTACGGTTACTTATGCGGATACTTTTTACGGAGCTCACGCCCTGCTCATAACGTAAAAGTATAAATTTTGACAGTTCGGTCGTATTTGTAATTCATGTTTAAGGTTAGAAAACGCGTTTAAAATACAATTTAAATTCACTTTTCACTACATAATTCACTTTGCGACAATGATATTGAAAAATTATCCATATATTGTATAGTTGCCGTCGTCGAAGAACAGAGTAGGTCAAATGCTCACTGAAAGCAGCGATTTTTACACACAGATACAAAGATATTATATGATGCATTATTAAAATTACTCAGGCATAAAAATATAAATCAGCACACAACAAAGCTTTTTCTTCTTATTTTCGTAGCTTTGACGTTTTTACGAATTCAGCCAATGTCATGAATTTAGTATAGTTTGATTGATAAGTCATAAGTCAAGTCCATGGCCAATGTAAATAAAAAACCTCTAAAAAACACTACGTCACGTTTTGACAAATTAATAACATTTCTTGCTACATGTAAAAAAATAACTTTCATGGTAGTAAATATCTACTAAGCTAAAATGGTAGAATTAACGCTTCATTCGTGTAGCAAGGAATTTTACGGTTACTTTTACTGGAATTTTTTTGGTGCAACATAAATTTACGGATTCGTAATAGTGACAGATTGGTATAAGTCTAACGTATAACTGATTTTGTAAAAGCATAGCAATTTTGGTGCAACCAGCCGTTAGTGTATTGATTAATAAATTTTTTCTTTATTTCTGTTTGACGCCAATGAGTGCCTATAAAGGGGCTATCTCTATATATAATAAAATCGTAGGGGTACAAAAATCTGTAATTGCGAAATATTAAGAAAAAAAATACACAGGTCGCCTTAAAATCATTAGCAGAACACGATAGAATAGTTTTTAAAAAAATTGTTTGTTTGTTGGTTTGTTTGTTTGTTTGTTTGTTTGTTTGTTTGTCTGTTTGTCCGGAAAGATCTCCGAAACTACTGGACAGAATTTGATATGGCTTACACCACAATGCTTAGAATTTTCCGGAAGAACATTTAGGTATAATTTCGTTTGTTTAAATTCACTTTTTATTTTTAGTGAAAAAATACCATATAAAATTTTCGAATTGGCTTTAGGTAGAAAAACAACATGGCGCACGTGAAATTATTTTGACAAGTCTGTCACATAGTACATAGTACAGAGAGAAGGTATTTTCTTCCACGAAGGAAAGGCAATGGAACTACGCCATACAGCCTGATCTTAAGTAATTGGATTTTGAAAATTTAAAGGCAGGAATGAAGTGTTTCATATAGTACAAATAAAATTTAATATTTTCTGTTAATGGCTGTGCCCAACTGGATTTCGCCAACCAAATTGTCTTTTTCTTATGTCGTACCGTGGTGGTAAGGCAAAAAGATCAAGCCATACAACCAATGTATAAAGCAATTTTTATGATAATACTTATCGAGTGACCATAAAATTTGTAGATTGGTTTAATTCTTGACTAATTTTCACAAAATCGGTACAATTTTTGAAATATTTGAAATGTTGAAAAATGAAGATACTCTTTTCAAGGTATTTTGAAAGGTGTTATATGTTTTTACATTAGGACTAAGGAATTAAACTTTTTCATCCATTTAAAACTATTAAAAGTAATAGATTAATATTGATTAATAAAAAAAATATCTGACTGCAATGTTCTGGGTTACGCGTAGAGGGACGGGACGGGACTCTTGATCCTAATGTCTATAATGACGGATCACATTTTTTTGGATCCACCCAAGGAACATGGATATCGAACGAAGAACCTAAAGAGTAGAACACATTGAACCTAGCCACGTTGACTTAATTTGACATGACTGCCGATAAAGTTCGTTTCCAAACCCAGCGATATGCATATCAAATGAAAGGCCTTGATGAGTAGAGCACTATGAACATAGGAAAATCGCCATAAATTCAACATGGCCGCCGCTCAAATAAAACGGATAAAAGTTCGTTTCCAAACCTAGCAATATCAATGAAAGGCATTGCTGAGTAGAGCACTATGAACCTAGCAACATTGACATAAATTCTACATGGCCGCCGCTCAAAAAAGGTGGATAAAAGTTAGTTTCCAAACCTAGCAATATGGGTATCAAATGAAAGGCATTGATGAGTAGAGCACTATGAACCTAGCAACATTGACATAAATTCAACATGACCGCCGCTCAAAAAGGTGGAATAAAGTTAGTTTCCAAACCTAGCAATATGGGTATCAAATGAAAGGCCTTGAAGAGTAGAGCACTATGAACCTAGCAACATTGACATAAATTCAACATGGCCGCCGCTCAAAAAAAAAGATAAAAGTTCGTTTTCAAACCCAGCAATATGGGTATCAAATGAAAGGCCCTGATGAGTAGAGCACTATGAACCTAGCAACATTGACATAAATTCAACATAGCCGCCGCTCTAAAAAGAAGAATAATAGTTCGTTTCCAAACCTAGCAATATGGGTATCAAATGAAAGGCCTTGAAGAGTAGAGCATTAGGAACCTAGCAAAATCGACCTAAATTCAACATGGCCGCCGCTCAAAAAAAGGATAAAAGTTCGTTTCCAAACCTAGCAATATGGGTATTAAATGAAAAGCCTAAAAGAGTAGAGCATTATGAACTTAGGAAAATTGCTATAGCGGATAACAGTTGCTTTTCAAACCCAGCAATAGGGGTATTAAATGAAAGTAGGCCCTGAAGGGTACCTAGAGCAGCCATGCTCTAAGTGTGTTCCGCGGAACCCTAGGGCTCCACAATACCCCTATAAGGGTTCCGCAATAATTTAGAAAAATCATAACACCCTCTCTGGTCGAACTGTTATTATGCTTATTAATAAAGAATACACTTTTAAAAACTATTGTTTTATTTTAGGGTTCCGTCAAGTATTTCGCTTTCCAAAAGGGTTCCGTCACCAAAAAAGTTTGAGAACCGCTTCGGGGCCTATTGGATGTTCGATGTTAGATAATGCAACGATCGTGAACTAACTAACGATAACTCAAAGTTTGTGTGTTGGATGTTAGTCATCACGGCGAGTTTGCTAACCTTACTATGCCAGCAACACTATATCGCACAGTATACGTTACAAAAACGGAAGTCTCAATACATTTTAAGGCTAACCGCATAAATACGTTTTTTCGCATTCGTTTTCTGAATGCGGGTATCCGAAAGCATCAAATCTATACAAAATACTCATTGACTGCCGCACACGTTCGTTTTTATTACGAACGGAACACGTTCTGTACGTACGTTTAGGTAGAATGGTAGAAATCCCGAATGAGAAAAAACTAACGTCTGCGCTACGTTCAACTCCGTGTCTGTATTCCGTGATCGGATATCGAATACGGAAAACGTATTTGTACAGTAACCCCCCCATTCATGCTATACATTAACTCTACGAAAACCGCCAGTATTACGAGCGACATAAGAACGGTTCAAAGGTCAAACAGTATAGCTTGACAAGGAGCTTACTGTACGACCAGTCAAAATTGGCCAAGTTGTCATATCCAAAAAATATATTTTGTTGGTGTTACCAACACCCATTATAAAATCTAAACTTTATTCGTATACAGTTCTAATTTATTAACAATTGTTTATTTTAATTCGAAACATGAATACGATAAATATTATTCTTGCAACTGTGTAGTTCTTTCTACTGAAGAAGAATTTATTAATATCAATAATGTCTCTAAAACAATAATTATACTTAGTGTTTATAGTAATACGAGTATGTAATGTATTTAATTTTGTGGACTGTTAGAAAAAGAGCATTGCGAACCTACGAAAATTGTCCAAATTTCGAAATGGCCGATGCTCAAGAAAGGCAGAATAAAGATGAATCATTATGGAATAAAATGGAGGAAAAAAATAAACACTGTGTTAAGTATTTTGATGGCGAAACGTAGTTCGCGGGCACAGCTAGTATTGAATAATTTTTGAGTTTGAGTCAATATTAAGTCGCATAAATCACGAAAAAACCCCTCCAAATGATATCGATTTCTTCATCCGTAGATTGTCAAAACCATAGATACCGTGAGCTCTGTTTTCGTGGAACTAACCAAATAAATATAAATGGAACATATGGAATGACGGTTGTAAAATACCTGATAAATCTGATATTGACCTTACTCTGTGACATCCACCAGCTTTAGTCATCCTGCAACTTGGTTACTTAGTAGTCTGTGGTCATCCTGTGACCTCGAAAAGTGTTCGAAACGACGAGCTAAATTATTAAATCGTTTAAAACCAACACCAGTAAATCTTAAATCTCGAAGTAGATTCGGTTTTATTCTGAGACAAGTTTCTATACTAGGAATTGCAAAACAATATATAAGAAAAAACTTATTGTAGGCATAGATGAGATTTCAAAATTCGAATTTTGAGATATTAAATTCGTAGTAATAAGTCGTTTGCGAGATTTTTGAATATAGCGAGGAGCAAGGCCCAGTTTTCATTCGTAACATGTGTTCATGTATGCAAAATTTTAAATAAAAGTTATCACAAAAATGTACGAATTTGCTATCGAATTGGAAGGATTCGATGCAAACTCGTACAATATGACAAGTATTGGATTCTTTATACCGAGCACGTAGGTAGCTCGGCCGTAATAACGTGCTGTTTCAGCTTAATAAACTTGTCATGACCAGTGCACGGTATGAATCACCGGACCTCGCCATACCATAGCACATCATACAAGCTCAAAAATAAGTAGGCGTTGGTTTCTGTTGACAAGTCCGGAAAGTTCTAATGACCATGTAGTTATCCTCTTTGCAGTTTCAGTTAAACGTTTGTGTAGTATTATTACCACCGTACACATATTACCATGTATACCGTGTTACATAGTAACTTCTCCCTCAAATATTTTAAATCCTAAAACTTTATGTGGTTTGAGTTATCTACAATTTAGTTCTTTTTGATTTATTGAAAAATAATCAATAATGGACTATGTTTCCTTTGAAAATATATTATTAATATGTAGTGAAATTATTCGCAGAGTCAGATTAAATCATTCGAGATTGTTTCAATGTATATTCTGCGGATTATTTCTATTTATTATTTACTTGTCTATCTAACCTATCCCTCTTCACGCGTTAATCTAAGCTTACTGTATGTATGTATATCTTAATTATATATAAAGGAAATCTTTATGTATAATTATTATTATGTATACCTATTTTATTTGTGTTAATAAGTTTAATTCGTACACCGTCTACACATTCTCTCACACCATGCCGGTTGACTGGTAGAGAATGCCATTGGCATTAAGTCCGTCTTCCGTACATCCTCAACATGTTGTACGAAAAAGAATTTAAAAAAAATCTGAGACGATTACGTTACAAAACGGTTATTACCGACCAGACAAACAGTAATTTTGAAAGTTAATAAAATAAAATCAATCAGTGTTACAGTGAACAAGCCGTATCGACAGACTGTGCCCAGGGCTCTAGAAAGCCGCTCTGGGTCCGGAAGCCGATGAAATATACCATGTATGGCCACAAGCATTGTAGTTATCGTTTGAAAACCTCTGATCGTTATTCAACAGAGGAACTGTATTACGTTTAAATCTAAATGGACGTCAAGTATCTTGTGTTTATTGTTATGTTATTTTCTTCGGTTGATTTACTTAGTTTTGTTTCTTGCAAAACTTCGCGTACAAAGAAAACATACGGTACCTTAGTAACTATCATTAATGCTGATACAAATGAAATTTGTTGCTTTATGACGCAAAAATGGGTGTCAACCTTAGTGTGGTAAAACATATTTTTGTCTGACTGTACTAAATCTTCTGTTTCTTTTCTTCTGTCGAATATTCACACGTTTATGCAATATATTCCGATTTCCTGTAGTGCTCATTACCCTAAAATTTTAGAAAAATAAATCTTATTCAAACCGTGAAAATGAAAAGTAATGCGTACCGTATGTCTAGCGTTCATGGTTGTGATAATCTATTTGATTGTGATTACATAAATGATTCACTTAACTGTGAATGAAGTTTGACTTTGATTAAATTTATTTTTGATTTTGTTTCAGGTAAATGGAGTTTCGGTTCAACATTTAAAAGCGAATATGGATGATGTGTGCAGTCAATATCATACAATCATCTACTCGTACGTAGAATCATTAATAGCTTTGAGAACAATGAGATTAATAAAGTAACTATCTAGGTCCTTGCCATGATTACTTTGCTCAAGATTGAAATTATATTATTTTTATTATAAATTAAGTAACTATATTTATAACGCCATCTCACTCTAACCGCCGTATAAATACTGTTTTATGCGATCATGGTAGGAAGGCTGATCGGTCTCTGCAAACCTGGCAAATTCTGTTTGCGGACAGTTGCTTATGGATTCAGTGCTACGTGATTTTTCTATGCGTCATACATAATCAATCAATACTGTTTTAATCCCTTCCGTTGCGTACAAAGTTTAAAGAACGTGTCGTTCATCTAATTATAAAAAGGCCTAGGACAAAAAAAGAGACCGTTGCACGTTCTTTTGTGCGAGACTTCCATTTTTAAACGCGCACGTGACCTTCGCCGGCGACTGCGCCGGCGCAGGCGCCGGTGAGGTAATGCCGATGAACGAGTTAAGTAATCCGATCAAATTCGCACTTGGAATCATGTCGGCTCGATCACTAGTCGATCTGTCGGTTAAGTAATTTTCCGATTAGAAGACTTAATATCTGTGTCAACTGTCAACTAATCGAGTTACTCATTTGCTGTATCTTGTATTAGTTGAATAAATGGTATATATGTAATTGCGTTTTCTGCTTGTGGAGTGGTTCTTTTTCTACCTAGTTATTTATTGAAGAAAGGTACACATATAGATTGTAATGACTAATGCCTCGAACAATATTAATGTATATCGTAGTTTACACTAGACTACAACCCAAAAATCAGTGCACACATCTAGCACATAGTATGTCGCGGTAACATAAGTTTACATAGGAGAAAAGTAAAACTAAATAAACTAAATATTGGCCAATTTCACTAACCCCGTCCCAGCCAAGACAGCCCCAAGAAGAATACCGTTACTTGTTGTCTTCAATGAAAAGAATGTTACAAAATGCCACTCATGATCGTCCCAAGCTAAGACAAGGTTAGTGCAGTTGGCCATTAGTGTATAACATTTTTAACCGACTTTAAAAAAGGAGGTTATCAATTCGGTTGTATTTTTTTTATGTTTGTTACCTCGTAACTCCGTCATTTTTAAACCGATTTCTAAAATTCTTTTTGTATTCGATAGAGTATACTGCAAGGGTGGTCCCATGGTCACTAAAGTCAGGATCTGATGATGGGATCCCATAGAAAATAGGAGGAAAACACTAATTTAATAGGTATTAATTTAGGGTTTTTTTTACTGAAAAGATTTCATTCACTAAAAAGTTAAAAATATTTTTTTTTTACAAAAATTTATTTTTTGTATATATCAATATAGAAGTGTGATGTTGTCTGTACCTATTCTTTTATTATTTTTAAGTTTTTAGTGTTTTTGAAGTCGGTTTTAATTTTTGTAAAAAAAAAAATTTCTTATCCTAACGATTTTCCATTCACATTAACAGATAGTTAAATGAAACAGGTGACAGTGTTAACCAGAGAATAAGAATATTATCAATTATTAAAATCCAATTTAATAAATCTCTACAAATATGTTTTGTTAACTTATTAAGGCGCTACTTTCCCGTTTTATACAATTTCGATTAACTGTACCGCCACGAATATAAAACATGCAGTTCCAAAATTCATATATGATATTGTTGAACATTTTATCTAAACATTCTTAAAGACAGAAACATGATTAATAATATTTCACTCGATAGAAAAAAAATCCAAAGATTACTCTGTTCAATATTTTAAAACAGCTGTGAATCAGAAAATAAAATAATAAATGCCATAAAATTGTTACCAATAGATGTGCATTTTTGTTGTCTAGAAAATTGTAAAAATACATATTTTATTTTGTACTCCAGTTTTCCAAAAATCGAATAAAACATGTAAAAAGTAACGTTTTCGTTCGGTCACGGGCGCGTAAGCGACATTAGAAGCTATACGATTATCGACTATATTACCTCGCAATAAAGGAATCGCCGTGCACGCGTAGATTTCCAGGAGTTTTCCTCGCCTTAACCCACTAACAAACCATAATACCATCAGAAATACTGATAGAATTCCCAAAGACTAAGACAATATTCCACTACACAATAATATTTTGGATTCTTTTTTTTAAAGTAATAAATGAATATGAAAAAATATCAATTTATACCATACCATGTTAGTACCATATTACTAAGGTTGTCACAATTAAAAGACCTGGTTTATTACTTACGGTTTGTATCTTAAAGCCTTTTTTCTTAAGTTCATATCCGGATTACGGGAAATCGATGTTTCTAAACTGTAGACATTTAGGATCAGTTTTACCTGCTCCTGATAATATTTCAGATACATAGTTATGTGACATGTAACGCTATCCGACAAAGGTTGTAACTTTGTTACGAGTATTAGCGCGGACATTATCTGTCACATATATCTATGTGATATTATAAACCTGAATGCTCCTAAAAGGCTATCAGGGACTTTGTCAGAAACCGGTGAAACTGGCCATTATTCTCCCAAGTCCCGTTAAAAGAGATACAAAGATCATCTGGTTGGCTTCAATCGTCTTACCTAAGTCTGTTGCCATAACATCACTGCTTACTGATGTATTTTGACAATCAGCTTACATCTTTAGCAACGTTGCCTTAGAATTTAAATGAGATGAAGAAAGAACTTAGTTGAAGACTATACAAAAGATATATCCCCAATCGGCTAACGTTGCTTTAGAATTTAGATGAGATGAAGAAAGAACTAAGTTTATGACCATTTAAAAATACGAAGATAATCGGGTTGCTCAATATTATTTATTACAAAAATTCGAGGAACTAACCGAACTCTTCACTCCATTGATTTGTTAACTCGATCTAAAGATCCCGGTACACTAGGTCCCGGATTTTTGGTTCCCGGATCGAACAAAATTTTATTGGGTTTTGATTTAGACACGTCTGCGAGAGCACCTCTATCTTATGCATTCTGTCACAAATTAGCGATGGTTGTATTGTTGTGTTCCAGCTTTAACGGTAAGACAAGCAGTGATATTCCTGGGTGCTGTTACTTCTCTAATATGTATATTATGTCACAAGCTGGCTGCGTATTTACACTGTGGCGTATGTAGATGTTGCAGATTCGTTCTAGAAGTGACTTTAGCTACTTATCATCTACTTATATCAGGTCGGCAGTCTGCCTTGACTCTGGAGTTAGCCTCTTTTACATGGGACTAAAATAATTGGCTTAAGAACTTGTACTTAAATCTTTCAGGAAGAACATGTATGATGTTATTAATTTATTTGACCGACCAATAAAAATTACGCCATAGATTTATGAAATCTTAACTGGCTTTAAACTGAGATGCAAAGAAAATGGTTCAGTTGAAAAAAGCTGTAGACTATTATTATATAGTATCCCTATGTATAATATGCGAAAGTAATTCTGTCTCAATAACACATTCTCGCTTAGACTACCAAACCAATTTCAATGAAATTTTATGCAGGTTAGTTTAATCTTGAGCAAGAACATAGGTTGCATTTTTCCTTTTCTTAATGAGTTCCTTGGGGACGTGTGATATAACCGAACTAACAATATGACTAAATTCCACCCAGAAAAATTCGCGGGCGACAGCTAGGAAAAATATGTTTAGGAACGCTTCAGGTTTTTGTTAGCGAGCAGTCTTCTTCGCGGTTCCAGTATTTCGCACCGCATAACTTCGAAAGCAGGAAGTGTTTACTACTACTATCTTGTTATTGTGCACAGTTTTTGCGGAGCTTAAGCGCGCGTCGTTGACGCGTTAGCCCATTGAATGAGCTTTCTCGGTGATTAATCGCGGCTGCCGTGAAATCGTCGCTTAGTGGAAATTGGAGCGATCACGCGTTACGTGGATCTATGTCGCGCCGACACGTGTTTACAACGATGTTATTGTAGCGTGCTGGGTTGTGGATGTAAATATTGTTGCTGTCATAACTTGTCACAACGTCGTCGCGTTTGATAACGCTGTGAATAAAATGTCGTGTTTCGATTAGGGTTACAACCATTACAACACACAAATCGTTTCGGAAGTCACCACTTTTCATATCACCCTGAGGCGACGCGATACTACGTAGGGAAAATAATCGGTGAGCTGTATGTTCGTTTGCCAGACAGAATTATACAAAAATATTCTTGAAATCGTCGTACGCAAATTCAGTCTTATCGCTAAGAGCGATCTTTCAGTAAAGTTTGTACATGTAAAGGGAAGCTCAGTTAAGAGGAGCTCATCTAATATCTTTAATAAAAAGTACTCGAACGTAATATCTAAATTGATTCATGTCACAAAAGGTATCTTTATCGCATATCAATGATAGATATAATGTGAAACAACTGGCTTAATACGCTTATCTAATTAATTTTAGAAATTATTTGATAAAATCATCTATTTAACATCACAGACATGGAGCTTATCGGCATCATGTCAGCCCTACAATCTCCCTCCTACGTGAAGTTCATTCAGTTATGATGCCTTGTTTTCTATGCAGGTAGTTTAATTAACTTAATGACCTTGCCCTTAATCGTTGAGATGCTAAACATACCCAAACCACGTAAGATGGTAACGTGGGAAAATTGGAAATGCCTATAGTAACCTGACGAAGGATTTGGATGTTCGTGTATTCTCAGGTCTGTTTTGAATTTCAATTGGGAATATTGGAACGCTACGAAGGATCAGCGATGGCGTGTTTTTCACCCGACTTTACGAAAAGGAGGAGATTCAAGTGTATGTTTTTTCATGTTTGTAACTTTAGAACTCCGTCATTTATTAACCGATTTGGAAACATCTTTTCTGTTTGAGAGGGAATACTTTCCGATTGGTCCCACTGTCACCAAGTCAGGATCTGGTTATGGGATTCCAGAAAGATCGAGGGAATCCCTTAAATTTCATAGGCAAGTCCAAAATGTTTCGTGTTTTCTCTCAAGCTATTCAAGTATTTGCGTCTGGTATAGTCATCATCTCAAGGATTCTTCCACAATGCCGAGCCGACGATATGGAAGGATACTTGACTTGCGGAGTTAGATTTTTAAATGTAATAGGTAGGTATATTGATCTTTTGTTGTATTCTTTGAATATGATTCGATGAGTTGATATGAAAATCACTTAAAAAATTAAATAAAGAACAAAATTACAAAAAATAAAAACTGACTTCAAGAAAACTAAAATTGTCAAAAATGATGTTAGAATACACATAACGATCTCGAAACATAACCATATTTAGAAATATATGCCAAACTCTTTCGCTATTCTCAAATTTGCTTTGTTTAAGTAATTCTTATAAACTTCAGGGCTGTCTACAGAACTTGGCACAATTTTTTGCTGATGAAGTTAACAATCACATCATATTGAACTTTCGATTCAAGCCTTTTGAGGTGAACATTCATTAAATTTATGATATCTCTTACATTTTTTTATATGTGACTTTGCATTTTCTTCAAAAATGCTAAATAAATTGAAAAAATGATGAATAAATCAATAAAGAAAAGAATTGCGTCTCGGGCGGGATTTGAACCCGTGTCTCCTCATCAATTTGAATCATCACATTTGCATGTGAACACGCTATTATGACTTCTTTGATATGTTCTATTCTTCATGACAAAAAAAGGACAGTATCAAGTGACACTGCACCTAATAAATTTTTAGACCATAGAGACAATAACCGGAGCGGTTGCGACATCAGCCGGCAACAAAGCGTGCTCGGGTTACAAGAAGCTCAAAGTCATGCGCAGACGCATAAAGGGACATCCGACACCCTTTGAAATAGAAACTGCAGTGTGTCGTCAACGTTGCAGCGAATTTATAGAGCGGAAGAACGTTTTATGTTGCTGTCCTACTCTTTTTGGTGCTTAGCACTTCAAAGAAACCACCAAAGTGACTACAGCCCCCGTAGCACGTCCATCAAAACACGATATGATAAAGCGATTTATCGCTGTGTACTGTCAAAATACGACGAAACCTTATTGTATTTTGAGAGTTCGCCGCGATAAACCGCTTTATCATATCGTGTTTTGGTGGACGTGCTAGGGGGGCAGAAAGGTGTATTTCAACTTGGCAGTCGCTGCTGAGTCGTGAATGCCGAGCAGCGTCTGCCAGAATCTAAATCACATTGACAGACTTTCTGTAGCTGTTCACCATGCGCAATTACATGTCTTCTTCGAGAAAAGTTGGATGAAAGCCTTACATATGTACGAGTATTTATTATTCCATATATTTGTATGTTAGGTGTCATAATCATTATCATAACAGCTCATATGCTGGGTGTTTGGGCCTTGATCGGCCGCGCTTGCCCGGTGCGGATTGGTTATATTGTTCGTATTTGTGTTGTTGTGTTATTTGTTGGTTGTATTGATGTATATTGCGTATATATATATTAAGATTGTATTAGTTTAAATATATTAACACTGTATTAGTACAAGGTATTGCTGTGCCATAGCAGTGCATCTTAAAGCCTCTTCAGGGTCTCTACGGAAGACCAGCGCCGGGAAGTCTGCGTCGCCTCGGCATTATGCTGAGTAGATGCCCTTTTCGTGGCTCTTCTTTATGCATTTTCGCTTTTGTTATACCGGGTGTATACCGGGTTCTTAGTGCCACTGAATAAATAATTTTTCTTTCTTTCTTACATACAAAGGGTGCGGTCCATAGATAACATTGCAAACGTTTGCATGCATGCAAACAATCCGTTCAAATTGTTTGCACTTCTCACGATCACTCACTGCATTTTAAAAATTAATTTTGGACCGATCTTTCGTTCTATGAGTATGTAAAGTTGACAGTTAATGTTATTTGAAAAGAAAAATTGGGGGAAGACTCATGTATCATTACCTCCAGTATCTTCACAGGGCACTTCCGTACTTATTGCAGATATTCTAATGATAAAATACATTCGAACAAACTAAAATGCAAATAAATCTCCGCGGGAAACTAATGTTGACTTTGACATTGACAGTTCTGGAGACAGTGCACCCTACCTCTTTTCTGTTAGCACTCTCAGCATCAATTAATGATATCATTGATTACATTATACCGCCTACAAATGCGTATAAGCAATTTTGGACCGACTGTTTGCATGCAAATAGCGCTGATAGCAAATTTTGGACAGCACTCAAAGTAGGTAGCGGTTTGGTTATGCCCCTAAATTAGCAAAGTCCTTACTCGGCGATACCGCTTTCAATACTCGCCTGTTCGTCAGTAAAACAATTTTAAGCTTTGCTGTCATGGTTGCTGGTTGTAGTTGAGTAGACATGTCAATAATTAAGGAGTTTAGATTCTTTAGCCTTTAAAGTTTAGTTAGAGGCTCGCCGCCGTCTACTGTATTGAATGGCATCCACACCGTTAACACACATCGCATAACTCATTGATATAAAATAGTTATACACTAAAATATCACGACCAATATACGTGAAAGTTTATTGTAACATATCCATATGCTCAAAGTATTATTGCCTCAAAACAGTTTCTTTCACAGTCGTTACCTATAGAGCTCAATAAAAGTAAAAGCTAGATTATAGACAGAAATGTTGTATCGAACATCAATGGTCGATCGAAATGGTCTACAGTTGTTGTAACGAACATTAAAGCCATCAAAATAACATTCTTATGTAACAGACAGTTATAATATTACCTTTACTCTTAAAAGTTACACTCATGTTCAAAGAAAAGGTTCTGAATCGATTTGTTGCGAACTTTATGATTGACTGTACAAGTGGAAGGGATACTCTCTAAACCCAAACTCAAAAGTTTCGTATACGTTTTTTGGTAACTATGGCTGAGTGTAAAGGGTTCAGAATAAGATTTTACCCGGCTCAAGTCAACTTTACTAACAAACTTACCGAAAACGAACGAGCCTCTGGAGCTTGTTAACCCTCACTGGACCAGCGTGTCCAGATATGACACAAACCTTTTCTTCTTATCTGGACATGATTAGGTTATGGGATCAACGATAGTCCCGCCAAAGTTCAGTAGTGGTTGCACTGATGTTGAAATTATGATGAAATACAATACCTACTTTGCTGCGTAAGTTATTCTCGCATCACTCCAGAAACACTATACCGATTGCCAGCGAACACGTGTTTGAAACTTTAGTGATGGCTTAGAGAGTAGGCCTCAGTCATGGGCACGCGTCACAAATAAAAAGTAATGAAGTGCTTATAGCACACTGTGAGAAATTCGTCAATTAAGAGCAATGCCCGTGTCGAATGATATTGTGTAGATTGATGGGATAATTGCTTCAATAATTGCGTAGTAATTACACTGAAAGAAAAGAATGTTTGCTAGTAGCAAAAATTTTATCTGCACGTAACCAAAATCGAGTGACTCCTGAACTAAGGGCTACTAGTAACTAAACAGTGTTTCGTAAAATGAGTTGAGCTATTAATAACTCAACTCTTATAGCTAACTGGTACCAACTTAGTTTTATTGTCCGAACTGAACTGTTTGGCTATTGATAGGTGCACAGGTAGGGTAATTTTTACCAAATTGCTTTGACTAATGAATACTGAAGTTTTTAGTAACTAGTACATGTCATGGTTTAGTAAGAGTTAATTAAATTATTTGTTTGTATATTACTGGTAAAGTGTTGTTATTCCTTGCTAATCTTATAGCTAACTGGTACCAACTTAGTTTTATTGTCTGAACTGAACTGTTTGGCTATTGATAGGTACACAGGTAGGGTAATTTTTACCAAACTGCTTTGACTAATGAATACTAAAGTTTTTGGTAACTAGTACATGTCATGGTTTTGTAAGAGATAATTAAATTATTTGTTTGTATATTACTGGTAAAGTGTTGTTATCCCTTGCTAATCTGTTTTATTACTAGTAGATAAACGCTTTATGTGGAAGTAGCAGCATTGGTTTGCTTACTAGTAGCTAATACTAGATCGGCTATTAGACCCGTAACCACAGTCTGGAACCGCCACCTTTCAAAAATATTATTGATATAAACTTTATTGTATCAATCCAATACATTACAATAACATTTTTGAAAAGTGGCGTCCAGACTTGCGTATACATGTCTAATATCCGCCATAACACAGAGATGTCACATGCAAAAAATAATAAAACATCCTTATTTTATGTTATTTTATTGTTTTACAATAATTATAAATTAATTATACACGAGCGGTTCTAATCACAACCAGTGAAATGTTTTACTATATAACTATGAAAATAATTGTAATTTTAAGTACTAACTGTTTTATTGTTTGACAATAATAATTGAATAAAGACGAGATCGAACTAGCCACAACAAGTGAACTGTGTTTTACTATATACTTATGAAAATAATTGTATTAATAAGTACTAATTGTTTTACTGTTTGACAATAATAATTAAATAAACACGAGATCGAAGTAGCCACAACAAGTGAACTGTGTTTTACTATATACCTATGAAAATAATTGTATTTTTAAGTACTAACTGTTTTATTGTTTGACAATAATAATTAAATAAAGACGAGATCGAACTAGCCACAACAAGTGAACTGTGTTATACTATAATACCTACTTAAGAAAATAATCAACGTCACATGTAGACTGCTTTGGCAGTGTACAATAGTTATCAATTAAACAACGACAATAAAAAACATCAAACTTAAATATAAATAAAAAAAGTAATAAGTCAAGATATTAATAGGACAATGCTTAGCCCAAAGTAATTTTAAACTCAACATGTGGTATTTTATACAACATTTACAAGCAGTATACGATTTACAAGGCGACTCTAGCGCCACTTTCCATGCAAATGTATCGGAGGAAAGGTTTTTTCGAAAAAATCTGTTCATTATTTTGTCAGAAACTTCGATGCCCACAGTTCAAGAAGTACACAAAATAAATGGACTGTTTTTTTTTATTTTCCTGCAGAGATATTACATTTGCACGGAAAGTGGCGCTAGTTTCGCCTTGTAAATTATATACGGCCCCTTAATGTGAAATTAATAAATAACAGACGGCATTAACGTCACAATCGAGTCGAGTCGAGTAGGTATTCAACTTTTATATGAAACTGCCGATTATTTTTTTCGCAATTTCAGAGTTGGTCCCATAGTAAAAGTTGCTCATATTCATGAGTACAATCATGTGTTTAAATTCCCGCAGGTGATAAAAAAATAATCGTGTACCTATATTGTAACTCTAGCAAACAAACTATAATACCTGTACTTAATTCCGTAAATATGTTCTCAGGAATAGTCTTCATATAATCCCAAAGTAATTACAAACAAAGTCTTTGTGTTACATAAGTCTTACCATTACTAGAAATATTTATATGATTCGGCATATAAGAAATTAAATTATCCTGAAACATGTACATTATTGTTTCATTTTTTGGTACATTTACCTCAAAGCAATAATAGTGTTCATCGAAATCTTCTGTTGACAACAAAACACATTCAAATATAATTCTGTCTTCGTTAAACGCGTATATATTTTTGACTTTAATAAAACTAATGTTGTTTATGCCTTGTACATCATAAGTGAGAATTGTTCCAGGTTTATACAGTGTCATTTTTACTTTAGCCCATGTAACACATGTAAGAGACTTGTCTGAATCCAAATTCAAGTAATTTATAATATCGTCCCGTTTACTTTTAGAAAATCTTTTTGAGGGTCCCAATTTCACTGAAATATTAATACCTTTAACAAACATTTCATTAAGCTGTAGTTGATGCTTTGTAGCCAAAGTCAACGTAAGGTTTCGACGATTGAATGAAGCCCGAGCGGCAATTTTCGACAGCCTGTGTTTTGCTTCATACCGCATAGACCAAATGTTACTGAGAGGTCCAAATTTAACCATCATCGTATGATAGTGAACTAGAAAATGAAATTTGGGTTTTAATTTTTCGGGAGATAATGTAACGTATAGTTCATTTAGTTCAGATACCAAAAATTTTAACACATCAGACTTATCTTTAGTGACAGTGGGAGACATTAGTATGTCTAAGATTTTCCGTAGGGTTATGTACAGAGACCAATATGGATCTTCATTTGGTACAAAATGGGCAATAAGCAATCCAAAATAACGAATAAAAGTTAACATTTCTGATGCGGAAAGACGAATGACACCTTTTGTAATATGTTCCATGCTCAAAGGACAAGGTTTACTACTAATATCTGGACCATAATCGAAGTTAATTATTCTATCGTTTAAAAGTCGTATAGAAAAGTATTTTAAGTCTCGTGTATATTTAGAAATAAGGAAGCACATAATATATTTAGCAATTCCCTCTAAAATGTCATGCATAATATCCACTCCAACCTGGTCAAACAAACTAAAATTTTTAATTTGAAGCCAAACACATTTTTCTTTTATGCCTGTACTATTTGGACAATTTTGAAGAAGTTGTTCATTATAATTTTCAGTGTTTCTAAGCAAATTTTCATTTTCAAAGCATGTTTTTTTTAAATCTTCTTTATTTATAGTACAAATTCTACAGGGGTAATTGGATGAAAAAGTTTCATTGAATCCTGTAATTGAATGGATTCCAAGATTATCCCCAATTATAACAGCCAATGAAAAATACAATTTACCATGAAATGAAGGTACATCCAAATCAATTCCAGTTTCTGATAAAAATGTTAATTCCTCTATTAATGGCTGGAAAATTACGTTATTTCCGAATGCTGTTCGGTCAGCAGAATGAAAGAGTAAAGCTAAAAATATATTTTCTAATGAGGAAGCTTGATCTGGGGGAAGGCACGCAACGGATACATAAACTGCTCCTAACTTATGTACACCGGAATGGCTCCCTACGACATTTCCACTTTCGTAATCGTCAAAAAATAGATACAAAGGAAAAACTACCTTGTCCTTTGAGAATCGTTTTCGTTGATTTACCCAAAAAGTCCCCTGTAGAAAATGATTTATGCAACCACTTGAATTTGTCAAACTGTCAATATAGGCTAACGTGTCTTTCATTACATTATTAAGTGAAAAGAATTTTTGTAACACAAAACGAAGTGGAATAATTTGCTCTGTACACTCTATAGATATTGATCTAGAAACACCACGTATCGTAACCATAGTATTTCTTTGGCCTATGATTATTTGTTTTGGAGGTATATATGTTCCTTTCATTTGAAAATACTGAAGTCTCTTATGTTCTGTGTTATGTTGACGAAGTGGAGTTTTAATATTATCTAATAGTCGATCTTTATAAAGTGCTATATCCTTGCCTTGTTCCGCCGCCTGAAGAATATCTGAGAAAACCTTATCTATATTAGGAGCTAATGTTTTAGTAAGGTACTGTGTCATCCCATCTATGATATCTTGAACCACTTTCCTTGGAATTAATGGATTCGCATAAAGAGATGATATAAACGCTTCTAGTGAATAATTTGAATCAGAATCTGTTGCAGACGTTGCAGTACTTGCAATATTTGTAATATAAGAGCTTACAGTCCTTGTAGGAACTATTACAGAATCGTCAATCCGAGGCGATAATGCAATAGACTGATTAAATTCACAAGAAGTTGAACTGCTTGCGAAAGAGTCATTCGTTATGCGACAGTGTTCTCTTAGAAAATGTTTTCGAAAAGTATTTCTCAAATGAAAGGAACGCATACAGTCGTCTTCAATACAGTGATATACAGAAAATCTATGTCTTTCATGGGCTAAAGTGAAGTGCTTAAGAAGGTTCATAATACTAGAAAATTCTTTTAAACACAAAAAACACTTGGGCATTATCAAGCGCGATCGTAAAATACTAAATCTATTATATTAGTCTTATTAAATGTTGAGATCTGTTATTAAAGCATTGACAGTTGTATATACTTTGTTATATTTGGTGTCATGTTTGAACATTGCCATTTGTATAAATTGCCAAACATGCTTGCATTCGGATGGGTATTCAGCATTCAACACAAATATAATTTTGAAGCATGCGTCAACTGCCTCCAGTACACTTGTAACTTCATACCTGATATTATTGATGATTATGTATATATTACAAATTTCTTTTACTGATGTGCCAACGACCATGATAAATGGTTGCAAGTTAAGTCCAATTTTTTGTAGTTTCTCTCGCTTTATTGTGATACTTTCATCAATTTCGGCTGCAGTTTTCACATGGGTGATGAAAGAATCGAGCACTTCCTGCTTGGATGGCCGCCATTGTTGTCCTTTATTTTTCTTTGATTTCACAATTGTGTTTGTGTTCATTAGAAAAGGTATGGCCATAAACGCCACCAAGTCTGTCGAATTCTCGTTATCCTCTAAAAAAATATAATATAAAGATGCATTTAATTTAATGCCTGCAATGTCCTAACTAAACAAAATAAATAATCTTATAAAGTGAAACTTTGAGTGTATTCCGTAAGAATCGAATCAAATAATCTCCGGATTGTAAGCTGATACAGAAAAACAAAGACAGTTGATGTCTATGCCAAACGACGACAATCTTGTTATAAAATAAAAAGTATACATCTAAGACATTACCGTTAGTGTCTCAATAGGTCCTTCAATACTCCATCAGTTTTTTTCTTTGCATTCTCGATAAGTTTGGGTTTTATTAAATTCCAATTTTCCTTTAATTTGTTATCAGTTTTCGGGAACAAAATTTTAAAGTCTTTCAATAACTGAAAAATAAAACAGTAAGTAAACCACCAGATAACAAGACGGAGTAAGACAGATTGCACAGAACATAAGTACACATTTGGCCAGCAGTAAAAGTGTTAACACATTTTTTTAAAAAGTTTTGTTTATTTTGAACTTGAAAAGTACATACCAGGTATAGTCCTCCAGGCTGATTAAGAGCCTTGAATTCCTGAAAGTATTTGTCGATTGAAATACCACTATCTGTTAAAAGGTTCAGTCTTTGCTTGGCTGTGACTTCCCAATACAACTGTACAGTTGACCATGGATCCATACAGTTTTTAAGCCATAATATTTTTTGTTCAATATCGTCATCATTTTTTTCCAAAAGGTCGATGGCCTCTTGTGTACTTGTACTGGGCCGGGGTGAATCTGAAGCACTTGATGATGATGGTGATGCAGGGTTATGTTTTTCAGAAACTATGATGCCTGATTTTATATAATCACGTCTTCTTTGTCTATAACAATCAAGTAATTTGCCTTTGCTGAAATTTTCTGACGAGGGTTGAACGATTTAAATGGTGTAAAATACACCGCAGCACTTTCTTTCTTAAAGACTTGGTTTATTTCGAATGCCAAATGATACAGTCTTGAACTAGAGACTTTTTTGTTAGGGTTATCCTTTAGTTCACTGGATATAATTAAATTGCACAGTTTTCTTCTTGTTGCATTGTTTAGCAGCCCACTCTCTTGGTACCTTAGAAGAAGACCTTTTCCTTCGTTGCATGCACTTAAAATATTGTATACTTCCTAAAAAATAAATTATGGATTAGCGACTGTCGTTCGAATCCGGGGTGTTTGAAAGTTTTTTGAGTATATTAGCAAATAATTTCCGCCTAATTAAACATTTAAAAAACGTTTTGTACGTACGTGTGTGTGTGTGTGTGTGTGTGTGTGTGTGTGTGTGTGTATGAGTGTGTGTGTGTGCGTGGGTGTGGGTGTGTGTGGGTGTGTGTGTTGGTACCCACACCCGTGAGTCATCAACCCAACAACTTAGTCCCAAACCTAATCCATTTCAAAACACAAAATAAAAAGTTGGACCATAGTGCGGACAACAGACAGAAAGAAAGAAATGAAAAAAAAACCTTTTTAAAAACAAGCTTTTATTTGAATGCGCTAAAAAGAAAAAATAAACTTTTACTTATAACGTCATTTCACATTTGACACAATTTATATGACATAAAAGCTAGTCGCGAGATTTATTTGTATGTAGTAACTTAAAAGTACTAAAAAGAGTACTTTTAAGTACCTACCTACTCGTATTTACTTAAAATAGGGTAGTTGACTCATATCAAAATTTATTAAAATATTGTTTATTTCTAACAGTATTTGGCATAAGGTTCCACAATATACCGATTTTAATAAATAACAATGAATGATTGCTGTAAAATTTTAATTTGAAAATGCTAGAAATATTTTTTTTTATCTCACGCCGTAAACGCTTTGATATCCTGTGGTCAGGGCCGTGACGTCAATCATATAGTAAACAAAGAAATGTCAAATTTGATTCAACAACTCGTCGATTTGCACTATTCTTTCCTAAAACTGGCAAAAAATCGTCCAAGTCTCCGTTATTATATTTGTAAATATCGTAAATTATTTGTATTAATAGCAAAATCAACCATTGATGTTGGATTTGTGAGAGCAGATAGTACAAATCTTCCGAAAATAGACAGATTGATGGTCAGGAGATTCTTTGTGTATCGCTCTAAACAATATAAGTACAGTTTCAATACTGTTATAATGAAGAACGGTTACAAGTGTACTTGTTAAGATTGTCACGCGGCAGAAGAGAGTTGCAAACATGCATTTTTGGTGTGGTTGCACCATCACAGTGAGGAGCTATTTTGTACAGCAGTTGAATGCTATTGGATAGAATTCTATCTCTCAAAAGTCAAATAAACACTAAAAATATTTACTTCAAGAGAAATGTTGAAAAGAAAACATCAGGATCATGTGTCAAATACCAGTGTAGTACTGCAAGAATTTGTAAATGAACATAAAAAGAGAAAGATTGGCAGTTGTTCATTTGTCAAGCATGAAGAAAATTACTGGGAGGAAAAATATATAAACATTCACAGACAGATTGTGACATATTTCTTAAAAAATAAAAGACCTCTTCAATGAAGAAAGAATAAAGTGCATAGAAAACTAAACCACGAATCATCAATACAGAAGTGCTCTTTAGTTCGAGCTTCGTTATAAACAATAACAGCTTCCATGTGCTATAAAGTCAGCCAGTGCATAACACATGATGGTTCTTTTGTTGAGAAGATTTTTGGTGGGAAATCTTGCAGACACCTACGAGTATAATGAAATGTGGATAAAAGTTGAAAGATGAAGATTTGGGTTGAAATTTGCAAAATATGACCTCATTTCTGATTAATACCCTGTAATAGTCTATTCAACAATAGAATAGAATAGATAGATTAATACAAAATTGTCATGCTCTTTTACTGAAGATAATGTTAATTATCAAAGACGGAAAACTGTGAACAGTATGCTTAACTCAAGTATAGATGCAGATGTTTTGTGCTAAAGCAAACAAAACTTATATACTTTTGTGTTGCTAGCAGTATGTCATTTTGAAAACACTCAAAAGGTGACAATATTAGCTATAATAGGTATTTGTTCTAACAATCTGAATGTCAAAAAACTTATTGATCAAATAGTGTCATTTTGGAAACTATACTACATTTTTCCTAAATTATATGAAAGTATTACTTCATAATAAATCACTTTACTATTATTTTGACTTTTATTACCTGCGACCTTAAGGCAATATATACAAATTAATAAATTTGATCTAACTCTATTCAACCTATTTGTACTTTTGGAACATAATATACTATATTTGAGTAACAATGATAAAAATGAGCAACAAACCTATAAAATATTATAAATCTTTTAAGGTGTAACAGAAAAATAAAACACATGCATTTCAAATTAAAATATTTTGATTCAACTTAAACCTTTAAAAGTCATTATTGTCAAATAAACATAGAACATTTTTTTTTGTGAAGAACATAATGACTAATGTAGTACAAAAATTTATTATGTCATTTTAAGGTGTTAGTTATGTATAAAGTAAAGAAAAAAAATTCTTTATATATTATTTATTTAATAAGAAGGGTCTTGTAAATTAAGAAGAGCACAGGCTGACAACACAGCAATCACATTAATTTAATATATTTGTTTTAAAATGCTTTAAAATGGATAACTTGCATATTCTTGCGTAAGCTGTTCTGAAATTTACCAGCCATGGTTGCCAGCAGGTTTAATCAGTGAAGATATAACATCTTTCAGTTTTACCAAACTGGACCTATTTACTTCTATGGTTCTTTGGTATATGAATACTTGAGTTATTTTGTTGACATAATGTTGTTCTAGTTGACGGGTCACATTTTGATGTTGTGGCTGAGCATGCACTGCTTTGTATTATGTTGCACAACTTTTACTGCCTTATCAATCTCGTTGTCAAGAGGAGAACAGGTGAGTACACAATAGTTCTCATTAATTAACCACTGAAAGCAACAAATTTAAATTAGGTACTCAGTAAATTCAAGTAAAAGTTGTTTAGATAAATATATTCATTATGAAACTTTGATATTTTTGTTTGTATTACATACTTTTTAATTAATATTCAATTACATCATTATTCAATTGGACATAAGTACATATTCTTTTCCTTGAAACATCATCTAGTGTCTGTGTATAACTTAGATTAAATCAAAAAGGCGTAAATGGTCAAGTTTTCTCTCAGTTTTCTGGTCAAGTTAAAATTTGGTTGGTCGGCTGCAGTCAGTTTTCATTCTAACTGAAAGATAAAAATTTAATTAATTTACATACAGATTTGATTTTACATACAACCTAAAAACTTCTATTTTGTTTAAGTTGAAACTGAAGTACCTACACAGATTGAGTTATTCAGTTATAGTACTTACATTAATGTGATTTTCGCAAAAATACATTTGAGTTTCAGTAGATAGTTACAGAATTTCTTTAAGCGAGTGTTAACCAAATATTTCGCATGTCTATATCACTGGGTACGTCTAATCCACAGATTTCCTGGAGTCTTTGAAGAGGTATTTCTATATTACTGTTCTATTGTCCCGTTCCATATACAGTTTTACTATATTTTGTGATATTTAATAGAAAGCATTGTTTTTGTGAGGTAATTTCGCCCCCGTGCTTTGTTTACTATAAGACTGACGTCATTGCCACAGATAATGAACAGACTATCATGGCTGACCGTGTTTTCGGTCCAAAATTGAAAATCTTAATTTAAAATAGATTTTTTGCACTTTTTAGCCATCGAAAAAAATAATATTCATGTGCTATGGTCTAATACAACAATTATGAACATTTTAAGCCCTACTTTAAAAAAGGGTCAACTAGCCTATTGTAATGTATAAAATTATTCACATCAAATTATTTCATTTACTTGTTTACCTTCAAAAGTAAATCTCGCGACAAGCTTTTATGTCATATAAATTGTGTCAAATGTGAAATGACGTTATAAGTAAAGTTTTAGTGTAAAAGTTTATTTTTTCTTTTTAGCGCATTTAAATAAAAGCTTGTTTTTAAAAAGGTTTTTTCACATTTAATTTATTTTTTACTTTTTAGATATCACTGGACACGTTTCTCAGTCTGTTCATCTCATTCAACGCATCATTGTTGCAAGGTAGTTTGACGGAACGTCTATACAGAATTTCAGCTCAATCGATTAAAGATTGATTTTTTAGCTTGAGAAGTACGCCATATTGGATTAATAGTGACATCATTTTATTTTTCAAGTTAGTCTTAACAAGACCTTTTATTTAATACCCATATTGTAGGAGTGCATTAAAAAAAAAATTTCCGCCATCTTGGGTATGCCGCCATCTTGGATTTAGAATGACGTCACACAGTTAACCATGCATTTTCATCCAAACTGTGTGTGTATACAAAATTTCAGCTCAATCGGTTAAAGATATCTACTTGAAAATTGATTTTCAAGCTTTGAAGTCCGCCATATTGGATTAATAGTGACGTCACATTATTTTTCGAGTTACTCTTAGCAAGACCTTTTATTTGATACCCATATTGTAGGGGTGCATTAAAAATAATTGGTCCGCCATCTTGGGTATGCCGCCATCTTGGATTTAGAATGACGTCACACAGTCAACCATGCATTGTCATCCAAACTGAACGTGTAAACAAAATTTCAGCTCAATCGGTTAAAGGTATCTGCTTTGAAATTGAGTTGCAAGATTTCACCCGAACATACATACTTACATATTTACATACTTACATTGCAGGGATAGCGTGACATTTATGTAAAATAGTAATACCAAGTTATACTTAAAGTATGTAAAAGACTTAGTAATATGAAATAAAATAAAGCTTACATTAGTATATAAGTTTAGTGCTTCTTGGCCTTCTGGGTTTGATTCAGGTTCAGAAAAAAACTGTATGGTGGTATCAGTGAGGATTGGCAAGTTAGCGACAGACAGCACATGGGATGTAGATGCAGTTGATGGTGCAGCGGTGCTATCATGGATGAGATTCTGTGAAATTAAATATGTGATTTTTTAAAACACCAATATGTTACTTTATCTCGTAATGGGGCCCATAGTCCAAACATAACGGATATTTTTTTTTCATATTTCACATTTTTAAGTATAATTAATTGAGAATTTTCTCCGCTAAAAGCCAGTAAATTAGAATAATATTTTTTAAGTTATCTCTTAGTAACTCTTTTCGAAGCGTCGATGGCGTAGTGCGTAAGGCTGTCGCCTTCCAATCGGGAGGTAGCGGTTCAAACTCCGCCACGTACCAATGTGTTTTCAAATTTTGAATTCATATGTACGTTTATTCGACGTTTTTACAGTGAAGGAAAACATCGTGAGGAAACCTGCACACACCTGTGAAGAAAGAATTTCTTTACAGGTTGTGTGTGAAATCAACCAACCCGCACTTGGCCAGTGTGGTCGACTAAGGCCTAATCCTAGTTTAGGGTAGGCTCGAGCCCCTCGGTGGGGACGTATATGAGCTGTTGATGATGATGATGATGAAATCTTTTCTGTTAATAACTAACTTACCCTCTTAAAAAACTAATAGATCTAGGTAGTGACTTGAGATAAAAATACAAACTACAAGGTAGTAAAAGGTATAACTTAAATACCTACTTATTGTATTTTAAAAAACTCTAAATTGTTAGTTAGTAACAGGTTTTGTTAGATTTTATTCTGATAGCCTTTGAAGATTGGGGTCGGTCAGGCTAATATTTATTATCCGTGGTATGAACCACCTTATCAAATGACTTTTGAATGATTGAAGAACACTGAATGATCAACTGAATTAAAAAATTATAAAGTACACTAAAATTAAGATTTACTTACAGTCCCAAATGATGTTATCTCCTTTAATAATTTCAATTGAGTATTCAGTTTTGCTCTGTGTCCTATTAGAGGTATTATTTCTTTAATATCATCCTCCGACAACATTTGCATGGTCTCCGCGTCAATAGAATGTTCTGTTGAAAAATATAGGGCATCTTGAAGTTTTGAAATGTGTAAGTTAAACAAAAAAATATTACTGGTAGCCCTGGTAGGTAATAATAGTGAAAATACACCTACATTTTCTATGGAAATAACTGCAGCCGGTAGCCCGGTCCGCTCTCTCCGATAGTTAGTTAGGTATTATGACCGCGTCAACTGTCTGATGAGTGTTCGAACCTTAATATCTAAATAAAAGTCAAACATTTACATACCTTTGAATGCTTCTACGTACATTTCCAGACCCCACGAGCGCAAGTAGTCGCTCATAGGATCGACGGGAGTCTCGTCCATTTCAATTTTTTTTTGAGTATTTTCACGAACACGTTGCCGTTTAAGTTCAATTAGTTTTTTTACATACATTCAATTTCACAGCACAAAAGACAGACAGACGAAATGGAAAACAGAACTTTAACAGAAGTCGAAACGTGAACGCTCAAGCAAAGCAAGGCACGCACGCGCTAGATATTATTCTTTATCTTTTGTAATTAATTTTCAAATAATTTGTGCGCACGCCAGCCACCCACGCGACCAAAGAAAATGATACTCCACGCGGCAGTGCTGCCACATCAAAAATCCGACCAACCAAACTAGTTTAGTTGCAAGAACAAACTGTTTGATAGCTGGTAACCAAACGCATGGTCTAGTATTAAAACATTGTTTATTAAAAAATTGACAAGTTTTTCATTATAAATACTGCAATAAAATACATTAATTTGAAATCAATCTATTTATTGATCCGTAGCAAATTTTTTTTACTAATATTAAATCGTCATTTAACTAATTCTTGCTAAGTCGAATGGATGAAGAATACAATCAAAATTTGAGCCTATACACAAAACTGTTTAGCAATTTGTAGTTAAAATTTTGTTAATTAAAACAATACTAATTTTTTTATTAGCAACAAAACGCACAGACTCTTCCCCGAATCGGAATCCGATTGAGCGCTAAAATGATAAAAAAACCGCCAAATATTAAGGAAAAAGCGCTAGATTTCGCGCTAAATTAACAACAAAAAAGGTTTTTCTTGAATTAAATTAAAAGGTATAAAGGAAAATCAACCAATAGACCAAAACGTTTAATTCCGACATAATTAAAAAATAACATTATGTTTTTTTTTATCTTAAATTAAAAATGATCATCTATGCCAGGGGCCAGCTGCATTAGCATTTTTTGTTTTACAATATTTTCCCGATGTCCCAATTTGTCGCAGGACATCAGCTGGAAGCTAATAATTAAAACAATTGCTGCCAACAACAGTTAGTCCTGTACGAATCATCAGAATGGCATTAATTGTTTTTAAGTGCAATGTATTTCGCAACTTAGTTTTGACAAAAAAAAGCGCCAGATTGTCCGATAGGCGCTAAAATTTAGAAATAGACGCTAAACACATAAGTAAGCGCTAGAACTAGCGCCCAAAGCGCTAAAATGGCAGCACTGCCACGTGGCCGGCACGCGTTGTCCTCAGACCAGTGCTGCGATTTAAGCGCTTTGGGCGCTAGTTCTAGTGCATTTTTGGAGTGTTTAGGGCCCATTTCAAAATTTTTGCGCCTATCGGACAATTTGGCGCTTTTTCATTTATGTCATGGCAACACCACTTGTTAGTCTATATTACCGATGATTTTGATTTATTTTCTAGGGACTCCCCTTTCTTAAAATTTTCGTTCATACTTCATAGTTTTGTTTTCATTCACAGCATTCACTTACTTTGAGAATGATAATAATATAAAGAAAGTGTGTTTGTTATTAGGTACTGTAACATCGTTTTTTCTTTAAAAAAAAACTAATTTTGCAAAAACACTTTGGTTTCACTGTAGTTTTAACACAAATTTCACAACTAAAATCATAATTACAATAACTTTGTCAATTAATTTCACAATATCAATGTCAAGTGTCAACGTCGACGTCGTTTCACGTCACGTCAGTGACATTTGCAATTATCTTTGGTCATTATTCAATTTTTGCATAAACAAAGTTAATCTCGCGTTTATCCTGGCCTTATTTACAAAGATAGTTTTTTTTCGCCCAAAATCCCGTGCTCCCCTTTAAGTAGGTTGATTTTCTCAAAATTCGGGATTTGACATTTAGACATAATAAAATACACTTAAACTTATAGATCATTATAGTTTCGTCGAATAGAATTTGGAAAGCATTCAGTTTGTTTATGGTTAATTTTTCATTACGTTTTGTTTTTCAACCAAACTTATAACTTTAGCTGGAAATACTAATTGCCTATTGTAGAATTTCGAAAGATCCGTATGTTGACTTGACACATCTTGAAGCAAGTTAAGAATCTTACGAGTGCTATGAAATGAATTTGGTTTTAGGCTCAGAGTCAGACCAATACGGCTTTGATAGATACCTAACCACTCGACTGGCTTAATCTGTGACACATCGACCAAAGGAATTTATTATTGAATTCAAGAAAAACTGTTATTAATTTATCGCGAAGTCTAGCGCTTTTTTAAAGCGCTTTTTCCTTGATATCTGGCGGTTTTTTTATCGTTTTAGCGCTCAATCGGATTTCGGATCGGGGGAGAGATGATGCGTTTTGTTGATAATAAAAAATGAGTATTGTTTTAATTAACAGAATTTTAACTACAAATTGCGAAACAGTTTTGTGTATAGGCTCATATTTTGATTGTATTCTTCATCCATTCGACTTAGCAAGCATTAGTTAAATGATGATTTAATATTAGTAAAAAAAATGTTGCTACGGATCAATAAATAGATTGATTTCAAATTAATGTATTTTATTGCAGTATTTATAATGAAAAACTTGTCAATTTTTTAATAAACAATGTTTTAAATACTAGACCATGTGTTTGGTTACCAGCTATCAAACAGTTTGTTCTTGCAACTAAACTAGTTTGGCTAGTCAATTTTATTAATCATTAGCTAAAATTTTGACTATTGATAAATAATCACTGATTAGCTTAGCTGGTTTGGGATATGCAACTACATTGGTTCTGCTATTTAGAACTAAAGTTTGGTAATTATTAAAGAAATTTGCAAGTAGCAAAACTGGTTCAGCTATTTCTTTTTTTCAGTGTAACACGTTTCGGCCGTCAGCGGATAGATGTCGTTGTATAATGGTAATAATCGATTTTCCGAATTACCGGCTAAGCACTTTTGTAATACAAGATCAAAAGATCAATTTCTAGATTTGACTTCCTTCCCGATTCGTAACTACCTGAATAAATTGCTTTTTTCAGAAGAACGGTTGAGAAAAACAATAATTCATTCAACAGTCACGTGCGTATTTAAATTTTTTGAATTTGGTCTCTTCGGACTTTTTGATATTCGGTTTTTCGATCTTAAATAGTTTCTTTTATTTTGCCAGACATTTTGAAGGCCTTTCAACTTTCGTGAATTTGGGATGACTTTCCATTCTCGAGTATCATTTAGTCAGTTTTAATTGTTTAAGCATGTTATCTATGTATTGCTATAAATCAAGGACATCAAAATGGGGCACTATATATTATTAAATGTCATTCCCATACATATACCTTATACACTTGACCCATAGTAAATCAATGACTTGACCGTTGAAACAAAAATATATATCCAAAACCTGGTTATATAAACATTTGGTTAGTGGTGATGTTTTGTATCAATAAGCTTGAAGACACTTTCGGCGCTCTATCGCGGTGGGTTGCTGGATTAGGTATTTACTACTCAAAATAAAAAGTAAATTAGCACAGTAACTGTATTTCGTACACACAATATATTAATTATATTATGTAGTTACAAAAATGCTAAGACGACCGGCCTGTGCTGTGAACGAATGCTGACTCGTGACTCCTCTCTGAAGTCTGAACTCTCTATATTTATACCAGGTTGGTCGCCTTAGAAAAACCAAAGCCTTACGTATAAAAAATAAATATTCCCACTAACTAAGATACAATAGACTTACAAATAATAATCATTAAACCCAAAAGCTAATTTTGGGAAAGTTCCGGCGTCGGTACACAAAGAGAACAATAAATGAATAGTTACACAAAGACAATATTGTTTCCTTCATACGGCAACATGTTTAAAATCATAAAAGTACATAGCTATTATATTACAAATGTTAACTAACAATAGAATACCTCAATAAAGTAATACTGGTACAAACATGCCGCCAGTGAACAATTAAAATTTAAACAAAACAAATTACTTACTGCTATTACAGATACGACGCAGATGCGTGGGAACTTACAAATACCATGTTTTTACAATCGAATATCCTAAGGCCTAAATCTAGCATATTATTTAACATTATATACATGAGTTATTGAAGGGGCATACGTGGGACACAGTCACCACAACACTAATCAATCAGTCGTTTAACAGGTTTTATATTTTACTTATCGAAGTCTTGGATAAGTAAAATATGAAACCTGTTAAACGACTGATTGATTGTCTTTAGGTCTATTGATACAAAACATCACCACTAACCAAATGTTTATGAAACTCCTTAAAGGGGTATTTATTTCTTCGATAGACCTTTCAAATGAAGTGTTTGAAATATTTATTAAATATGAGGAAATAAAACTCTTATATTTTATGTCCATCCATTCATGTAACATTCATGTTAACACTCTTTCACTAATATAACTCTCCTCCCTCCACATCACGGGCCCATGCCACGCCAACTTGTTACTTCACAGTTCACTTCTTCATTGTCACTGATGTTAGCAGAAAGGTTGATGATGTTCAACACTTATTAACGGAGTGCGAACGGAAGGAAAATCAACGTCAGCAATTTATAAATACTCTAAAATTAAACAGGTTAAATCAAGGTGTTTTTCAAAGTATTCTATCTGAACCTCTATCAGATAATATTATATTAAGTTAAGTTGTTATTTGGTTAGACTGTGATTATATAATAAGTTTAACTTAGTAACTTTATAGTCTACAATAGGACTGACATGTCTTTTCAAGATGAAAGTCCTGTAAATAAATAGATATTTAAAAAAACTCGCTCTTATAAGTATACCTATTTATTCCTAATCTTATTCATACCGGTCACACTAGATGGAGGCGTCAATCTTAAATTTCCCATCTATGCCACGCTAACTCTTCATTCATCTGTCTCTTTTTATTATTTTTTTCATTCATTCCTAATGTTATCCATAACAGTCACACTAGATGGAAATATTGTTTGATCTGTCTCTTTTTAAAATTCAGATCCATACAAAGTGACAGGTTTGTTGATCGATTCATACAATTTTACGATACCATTAATAATAATTTAGTTTCAAAGTACAAACTTATTTGCGTTTCGACAGCTGTCGTCGCGTGTAAAACCGAATGTCACGCGAATCTTTACCGGACTGACAGGCGGATAATAAAAATGATAGCTGCAACCGATTATGGCACTTACGCGCTCGATTATAGAGTCTTTGTTTTATTGTATGTAGATACAAGAATGCAAGTTTCGCTTATGGAACTCTGAAGATCTTATCGACATGGTAGTCGTCATACCTTAGTAAGATCCAGAAATAGAATCATTCTTCTGTTTGTTTTTAAGGTATCCAAAGATTCAAGCCTTACTAACACTGTGCTAAATTGGCATTTTGCGGCCTCTAAATTTTTAAATTAACTAAGAAGTTTATTTATATAACTAATTAACTAAAAATTTACATTTTAAAGCAAACATTTTAAGGATTAGAAGTACAGTAGCTTGTCTTACTGTGTAATGATCTTATCAATACTATTTATTTACTTTCCAACTGCAAGCCCTTAGAAAATAAGTCTGGCGTCATAAACTCGGAGCTGTCTTATCCGAATATCTAAGTATAAATTCTTGTACAGAAGTTGTATTTATGTTGGTGTACTATCATTCGCGGTCAAAGGTATTTGGTCCAGTAGGTATCTGTTACAGAAAAAAAAGCATGTGCATCGAAAGTAAAAATTTTGGTATGAGCAACTATTTTATATAATGAATATTAAATGCGTTTCAGGCATTTTATTACAAAGCGATATCTATCAAGTGATAATGTACTTTTAGTTTGTCTTTCCGTGCATTGTCTTGACTAAGACAACGTCGATGATTTATAATGATTTCTGAGGATTTATATAAGTTTCCACCATAAGATTTTATTGTTATAAAAAAATATTGCAACAATATTGTGTAAACAGATTCGTTAAAAAATTGTTATCGTAAGTTGTTGTAAATAACCTCAAAATTTGGCGTAGCATAATTCCACATTTGGGTCAGAGTGGGGTGCCTTTTGTAGCTCCCAGATAGCAAGATAAGTATGGATGGATTATGAGGTAACAATTAAGGTTAAAAGCTATGATTTGTCTTGTTTTGTACCAAAAATTTATTACTGCAGTACTATACTAAACTTCAGATAATATGGAGATAACATTACCTACTGCTAATAAGCAATTTGTCATAAGCTAATGCTATCTTCCGTACACTTTCTTTAATTTATTTATTACAAATTTTCGCCCCATAAAAGGAGAGCGATCGAACGACCCATCTCAACAATAATGAAAACTAAATCCTCCATTCTTCTTTCTTTTTTATTATGTCGCGAATTATGTTTTTTTTATGGGATAGGGGGCAAGCGAGCAGACGTATCACCTGATGGTAAGTAATTACCGTCGCCCATGGAAACTCGCAACCCCAGAGGAGTTACAAGTGCGTTGCCGGCCTTTGAGGTGGGAATACGCTCTTTCTTTAAAAGTTTGAAGGTCGTATCGGTCCGGAAATACCGCAGGCGACAATTCGTTCCAAAGTTTGCCTGTGCGAGGCAGGAAACTTAGAGAGAAACGCACAGTTGTGGACTGCCAACCATCTGTCAACAAGCCTGGGGAAATGTAATCAAAGAACCCATCATCACCGAAGAAGATAATGGTCTACGGGGGGATTTTTCTTGCCGTGGCGTATGGGATACACAGATGGAGGCGTTATTTGACGCTCCTTCTTATATTTCACGACCCGTATCTTCTGTACTTAAATCTGCTGAAGAGGAAAAGAAAAGGAAAAATATTCTGAAGCATGCGAAATGCGACACACTACATTCACACCCCTCGTTACCTCCCTAAATGGAATCTTTGCCCCACAAAATTTGTTTCAAAAAAACACCTCGGAGAATTATTCATTGCTCATCGTTGGGAGAAATCGTTATCAATAGTGATGGGGTTGGTTTAGGTCAAGAAGTATCATTTCCATTATTCGTGTCACATGTGCATACATGTGGTACACGGCGCAAATTTAAACCTGCAGTCAGATTGTTTGGTTTCGATGATAGAGCAGCCCTTCCTAACTAAACAACATTCACAGGACCAATTTAATTTGACATAGCTTTTTCTGTGACTTTGATAAATTATAATGTAGTTATAACTTTAAAATAAAAAATGTGGTTGTGTGAAATCTTCCGTACAGTGTTTCGTGTCCGCACAGAACAAATGCTAAATATCATTTTAACCGACTAAACAAAAAGGAGGAGTTTCTCAATTTGACTGTATGTTTTTTTTATGTTTGTTACGAGTACCTCGTAACCCCGTCATTTATTAACCGATTTGGAGAATTCTTTCTTTTATCTTATTGTTACCAAACCCAGGTTCAGGTGATTCCAGCAAAATTGAGGGAAACCCTTAAAATTCATAGGCACGCCCAACTATGTTTGATTTACAGACTTTTTTTTTATTGCAGAAAGTTGGCAAACAAGCAAACTGCCCAGCTGATAGTAAGTGGTAACAGTCACCTATAATACATGTGGCTCTTGTGAGATTCGCAGCAAAACTGCAACCCCCACAAGAACCACAGTGTACGTTGCCAACTTGTGACACAAGATGTAAAGTCACAGTACCCAGTAATTTCACTGCCATATCTTACCCTTCAAACTGGAACACAGCAATGCAAGCACTGCTGCTTTGCGGCAGAGCAGAAATAGGTAAGACGGAGGTACCTAAGCAGACGACCCTGGTACAGTCTCCCTCCATCCAGACTTCAAAAAAGGAGGAGCTTATCTATTAGATTGCCCGTTCTTTTTTTATTGTTTGTTACCTCATAACTCTGGTGTTGCCTAACTAATTTGGAGAAATATTTTTTTGATTGAGAGGGTAGGGGTTCCCGATTGTCACCAAAATCGGGATCTATGGGATCCCAGGAAAATCAAGGGAAACCCTTAAATTTTATAGGCGCTGTAGCTACTCAGGTATTTGCGTCTGGTAGTCATAAGCCAAGCTGATGACGGAAGGATCTTTGACTTTAAGGAGTTAAAGGTTTGTTTTTTAATTTAATAGGCACGTATTGACCCTCAGTTATATTATTTTAAGTTACTTCGGTGAACTGGTATTAAATTCACTAAGGGCTGATTTTTCAATCCTCAGATTTTAGAACTTTAATCCAGAGAATAACTTTGACAATTTGACAGTAATCCATAGAAAATCTGTCAAAACGTCAATATTATTCGCTGGGTAAATAATATCTGACGATTGAGATATCGGCCCTAAAAATATTAAAATAAAAGAAATATTTAACAAAAGAATAAAATCTGACTTCAAAAACACTGAAAAGTCAAAGATGATATACGAGTAAGAATACTTACCAACATCACATTTTTATTTTGAAGTCGGTGCCAAATTTTAACTCATGATCATCGATCATCCACACTTACTTTAAAATAAAAAATGTATTGTATTCTTCTATTACTTTTGACTAATTTGTGTTTTTGAATTTGGTTTTAATGTTTTATTAAGTAAATATACTTTTTTTTTTATTTTAGTCTAAACCAGCAGGCTAGCCCTCGAGTTTTGTTGAAATTTGGACCCGACTCGCTCGCGGATTGCGTGTAGCCAACCGTAGTAACTGTGGATGTAATTTATACAGTCTACCGGGCTCCCTTTGTGTTAGCCATTGTTTGCACGCACAAAACGACCGTTTTTCACCAAATACTTCGTTTTAATCCTTGTCTATATACTGAGGACACAAAAAAGGAAGTATATTTAGCGCGTCCGTTTTTTTTTTAACATAATTATATCACCACAGACTCGTGGTCCGTGCCCTTTTAATGCTGTATTTTCGTTTTGATCTTTTTTTAAACTTAATAAGTCCGACTACTCCACTCTATATCTAGGGTGAGTTGCGCATCACCTAAAGTGTAACTATCCTACATGTTTATATATAACACACACACACACGCTTATACATCATATATATATATATATTTATACTCATACATACCTATTATATTCCTATTACATTGTATACTTTACATATTACAGATTTGTGTTATTCTACATTACATTATATTTTAACATTAATATACACGGTTATTTTTTTATCACCCTGGAAAATTTAAGGGACGCTTCACGACATGGTATTAGAATGATTTAAATATAAATAAAAAAAATAACACCCCTCCTTAATTTTATATTAATTTTTTAAAAAATACAAAAAATGGTGCACTAGTTGAGAGCAGCATTTTTAGAGATTTTTTTATTTTTTTTAATATTTTTTTTATTTTTTTATTTCATTTTTTTTATTTTTTTTATATAATATTGGATGTGTCCTGAAGCGTCCCTAAAATTTTCCAGGGTGATAAAAAAATAACCGTGTATATATTATATATGTTGTATTTTTATTATTATTAATTGTTTGTACAGCCGGCTCAAAAAGTAGACAAACATTTTAGTTCCATGTCACACCAACCATTAACAATGAAATATAGGTGTAACCGTACTAGATAAAATGAATAGTTGGTGTGACATGGCACCAAATTTGCTAAAAGATTGCTATCCACTCCCGGAGCCGGCTGTACATATTCGACATTTTTATACGTCCGTTTATTAGAATGGTTCAATTTGAATGTATATGTATTTTCTGCACGATGTCGGTTTTCAAATATTTTGTTAGACTTGATAGCTTATGGGAGCGTCGGTGGAGCTGTGTACTCGGCGCTGACCTTATAATCGGGAATCCGAGGACGATCCTGCCATGTACTGTGTTTTTTCGTTTTTCGAGTGTCATATGTACAGCCGGCTTCAAAAGTAGATAGGCATTTTGGAGCATTTGAGTACCATGTCACACCAACTATTCCTTTTATTTAGTATGGTTACACCTATATTGTATTGTTAATAGTTGGTGTGACACGGTACTAAAACGTTCATCTACTTATGAAGCCGGCTGTACACAGGGACCGGAAAACCCGTTCATTTGCTTAAGCCGTTCGAAAGGGTAACCCATTCGTATGGTAACCCAGTGGGCTCGGTAAGCCGTTCAACAGGTTTCCCAACAATAACGATAACCCGTAAAATAGGGGTTACCACCCACAACAATAATTTACCGCTTACCCAATCTTAAAGGTTTTTAGTGTTTATGCGCTTAACCGCTTACTGTTCGGGTTAGGGTAACCCTTTCCCTCACGCACACCGAGCGATTGAAATAGCACTGCGGGCGCAATAACGCCAGAGTTCGGTTGCGACCTTCGGCAAATATGCGGTGCAAAAGCAATCTACACGCGATATACCTAAGGTTTAAAATATTTTTTACAAATTAATCAGCGTTTAGAACGGTAACCCATTTGGGGGTTTTTGATATCGGTTAGCGGTAACCCGAATTAATTCAATCGAAGGGATTAATGTGTAAACCGGTAAGCCGTTTGAAAGCTTACCGTAAGGCAAAGGGTTTAAAAAACCAGCATTATAAAATACCCCATTAAAACCCTAAGGTTACCGGCTATAACGGTAACCGGGTCCGGTCCCTGGCTGTACATTTGTCCGACGCTCCTACGGCGCAGCGTAGGAAAACATCGCGTCCAACCTGCATACACTTGCGAAGAAATTCGAAGGTGTACCTATGTGAAGTCGACCTATCCACACTGGGCCAGTGTGGTTGACTAAGGCCTAAAGTCCTAAACACTCTAATTTAGGATAGGCTCGAAGCTTTGAGCCCCTCGGTGGAGACGTATATGAGCTGTTATATAAATTATGGCTTATTTGCACGCTTTATTAAAATTCTAACTAAAATGCAATTTAATTTTGTGTTAATGTTGTGTACCTACGGATAGGTAACTAATTGTTTTTTTTTTGTAAGCAAGACATCATATGACCATGTATACTGATGGGGTATCTTTTTCATAAATGAACACGTAAGATAGTTATTTTTCTTAATTGATTCGATGTGATTTAATCAACTTTACAGAAAAAAAGATAGACATTACTAGTGCATACACAGTCTTCAATATAATCGAACTTGTAACATTATAACATAAAGGGGTTATAATCCTTTAAATGTTTCTTGTTCAAACTGAAGGAATTAAGTTTATTAACAAAGATAACACCAAGATTCTATTAATATAGCAATAACATTTTCACTCCTATAGATTCCGATATGCTACGCTCGCAACCAGTACATCATTATCGGCCCTTTCACGCCTATCTAGACTAAATAAATCATCTAATTTAATAAAGCCAACATTTCGCTGGCCGTCCAAAGCACTGTGTAATTATATTCCGTTTAATTGTATGCACGCGTTAATCGGCGATGTGATGATAAATGAACGATCTCCGTTATGTGATTAACGAGTTAGAGTTGCATGCTTGATTTAATTTTGGACGCACTGCGGAGCGAATGTGTCTAAACGACGCATTAAGGTGTTCTAGAGGCACCTCAATTATAATGGTTGTCGTTATCGCGGAACAAATGGGAAGTCGTTAAAGGAGGCAAGACAATTGCCGTAACTAATCTTTTGATTGTGATTGTACTTCACTGTATCACATTTCGATTGACTAATTTATAATTTCTCAAACAATGTTATTTTTTTGCTCTCGATACACAACCTGTCACGTAATTGACAATAAAAAAATGTGCAGTTGTCCTAATATTCTAAACAGTAAAATTTGTAAAAACTAAACAATAGATATGATGAATCAAATGGAGGACCTCTATAAGAAAGAAAGAAAGAAAGAAAATCAATTTTATTTTAACTCCACAAGACAATACACAATTAACATTACAAATACAGAGATGACAACACAAACCGTGTAACGCCATGTGAAGTCAAAATTGCGTCAGCTCAGTTTAAGCAGCAAGCGAGGCAAGCTGCACTGGTTTTCTGCTGAACGCAGTAGTGACATAAGGTACCTACCAATACACACCCAATTTACAAGCGAGCCAACACTATGTACATTCCAGCGTAGATTCGGAACTCAGCTCCTCATGTGAATATGACATTGACAGACTGTACATTCTGTCATACGTAGTTATTAGTCTGTAATTCTGTCACTAAAATTCAACCAACGCGTCTTAGCTACTATCTCTATTAGTCTGTGGTATTAAAACTTAGAACATATAACAGAGTAGTTCTGAAGAGTAAGAGAAGAATAAACTAAGGGAACAGGCAAATCGCGTCCGAGTTCAATCTACACGAAAAACCAATCTTTTAATGACCAAACACAATGCTTACAGATTACATTATCGGAGAAACTTATTAAGACTAAAGGCCTTTTTTTTCCGGGAGGAAATGCGCAATCGCACCGTACCCGCCGTTGGCTAGACGGCGGGCGTGTGTGGGGCTGGCCCGGCAGAGTGCCAGGCCGACCCACTAAAACCCCCCGGTGCTCCCCCTGCCCTTACGGGCGCGCATGGTAAGGTCCACACTGCGACTACCACTACCAGCGCGCCCGGGCAAGCCCGACCAAGATGGTCGGGCTATCGCCAAGGGGGGATTGCCCGAGAACACCAGGGCAATCCCCAGACGGAGGGCCTTACGGCGGCGTGTACAGGGCCAACCGTGCAGGCAGGCCTCCACGACAGGGTCATTAGACGGGCATCGCTTGAGCGAATGCCCGCCTTCGCCTGCCTGTCCGTCTACGGCGGATGGGAGCGGCTTGAGGATCATTCTCCCGCTCCCTCTCCGCGGCCTCCTTCGGCAAGATGACGTCTTCGCAAAAGGAGGCCACAGCCCCCCATTCCGCCTCGCCGCGGAGCATGGCCACGACCATGCTCAGCAGCGAGAGGTCTCCGCCTCCCAGCGCAGCGTTGAGTTCACTGCGCTGGCGTCGCCAGGCCGGGCACACCAACAGGGTTAAGACTAAAGGCCTAAGACTTAAGTCAAGTAAAGGTTTATTTATACATCTGACCGCAAGTTTGCTAACACAGTTTACTAACTAACAGTTATAATGCACCACTGCCACTTTAGCGCATGGGTCTCCCTTGAAAAAGAGTCTTCAAGCCATGTGTCACCATGTTGGGATAGTTGAGAACGACAATACCTCGTCCTTTCGTCTGTTGATGGCTGAGTGCAGTATTGAGTTGGCTTGGATCCCATTAAGTAGTGATCAGGTGACTTAGACCACCCAGATATCAGGTCACCTCACGATTAGAGTGACGAAATACTCCGGAATTTTCTTTTGCGTATAGGCCCCGATTAGCGGGTGAGTCTCACACAACCACAAGAGATCACCCCAAACTCTAGTCCTAGTGGTTGATGTACAATCTTTTTTAAACGGCTTAAAAAGGGTCCCTTAAGATACGTTCAGTGAAACAGTACTTCCTGCTTCCGGACGAATCAGGGGCGAAGAGGTTCCGGAGCTGCTTCCGGTATAGACAGGTATGGGGACATCAGTGTGTAGCGGAAAGGCTGCTGGTGGACCAGAGGTCTGCGATGTACCCAAATGGGTGGGCTAGTCAGCTTGACTCCTTGGTATCATAATTGATTATACCGCCTTAAAAACGGTCTCCAGGGTACCAGAACTGAAAAATCACATTTCGCTAAACACAGGACCTTTTCGTTCTTTTAAGACATAGGACATAATGTTCCTTTCAATTATAAACATTCTATTTTAAATAGGTACTCGTACATGTGAAATAACTGTAATACCGTTGTTGGAACAATTGGAAATTTCAAAACACAACAAAGATAGTGGATCGAGGAATGTGCTGCCTTCTCCCAGCGCAACACACTGGCTTCGTGCGTTGGTCCTGACCTTTCTCTCCTGACCCTGATCTTAAAGATGGTTGAGAGTGAGGAGGCTTGGGACGCGACAAACTCCTTCTGTATGGAGGTCATCACGCAAAAGGAGGTGGCGAAACGGGCTAGGGAAGATGACCCTCTGGCGGATCCGTGCCATCCCAGGAGGCCAGGTCGAAGGAGGCGACAGTTTGCTCGCCTCCTTCTTCCTGACGGTAACCTGCGGGACGCAGGCCTGGGAAGCCTGAGTCCTGCATTGCACTGGTCGCCGTCAGTCGTAGACGCTCCTAATGCTCAGGGGCGTCGCCGGCCTCCCCGGCCTCCTCGTTATGGGGAGGTGAGAGGGACTCGCCGTGGGCGAGCAGACGCTGACGAGGTCATGGAAGTGTCCGAAAGGGTTCCCATGACTTGTCTGGTAGACACGTCCCTCCTCGGCGTGTCCTCTTCGTTCGATGACGGCTTGATGACGGGGAGGATGCGGTGGTGATGGACCAAGGCGTATGTGATTCGTCATCGTTAGGTTTTAGTCGGTAGGCCGCGGAGAGTCCGACATAACCTCGCGATCCCAAGCATGAGGTATGCGTCGTAACGCATTTCCCAAAGTAAAAAAAAGGCAGTTTGCCAAGTCCTCACTACTTATAATTTTTTCAAATATATATATAGATTGAAATATATGGGTAGATGGATAATGTACGGAAAATATACAAAAAGGTCGACTTGTGTGTATGGAGCTCAGTTGTAGGAGCACAGCGAATGTAATCACCATCCTAAAGATGCTCGTGGAGTGGAGGAAAGAGGAATGCACCGAATCTAATGTAAGTGTAATACTAATTAGGGATATTCACTTGTCCTACCTACTTACTTTAATTTTGATGGCGCTACAACCCAGTGCGGGTGTTGGCTTCTACAAGTCGCTTCCATCTGTCGCAGTCTTTCGCACGACTCTTCCAAGCTGTATAAGCTTTCATTTTTCTTAGGTCTTCCTCGACGCAATCTATCCACCTTTTCCTTGGTCTTCTACGAGGTCTTTTCCTACCTACCTGTTTTAAACCCTACTCATTAAGAATTAGTAATGGACTTCTGAAAAATAACGCCTGTTATTACCCTTAATTATCTGCTAAGGTGTTATTTGGTAACTCTTATAGTTAGAACATAAAAATATCAATGAAGAAATCTTATCTTATAAAGAAGATTATCTATCTAATAAAGAAATAATTTCTTTAGAAATTTTAGACGATATTTTTGTGTCTCAGTTTCGTTGTCCTTAATCTGTGATGACGATGAAGCTCAAATATTTTGCGTCATGAAATTATAATGGATCGAGTTTATAATACAATTTGTAGATGTAAAAAAAGTAGCAATCACTCTGTGAATATTGCAATTTAACTGTATTTTATGTGGTAATTAATTAACACATTACAAAAGAAAAGTTATAGCATTAACAATGTGGGACTATTAATGTTATGCAACAGTTTTTATCGCCACAGAATCTTGGCCGTTTCTCGAACTGCTTTAGGCAATTAATAAAAGTTTTATGTCTTGATCTGATACTTAAAATGTTTTAATGGCATCAGTACAATTTACGGATAGCATTAAACATAATATTGCTGGCGTACTTTACTGAATATTATATCACTTTATTAATAGTATAATAATTATAAGAGAACGAGCACGTTAGGAATAATCTTAAAACATTGTGTATTAAGTAGTTATGTAGTTTATGGAGACGTAAATTGGAATGCGCTAGAACTATTATATTAGATGTTAGGAGTTTCTTATTATTATATTTAATACAAAATATATTAATGTTAAAATTAGGAAGGTATACCTTTCCGCTTTCACTTTAAAAATAAATAACGTGTCTGACGAAAGTTAGGTGGCTCCTAAATGTCCTTGAATAATGCCCCAAGATTTTCTTTTAATTTTTACTCAAAACTTATATGCTAAGCTTCAAACTGAATTAATCTTGAAGAATAGGTGAATCCTAGATACATTATTATTGTTTGTGCATAATGGAGAAACTTGACATAATTACTCAAAGCTAGCAATTACTTGTCGTCGCTTCAAAAGTAAGAGTGACTTTCTGTTTCATTATTCTCTAATTCCATACTGAAGTAATTAGATGAGTAACGAATCAGTAAATATAATGGTTGTTCCTGATTGTGATGAAGATGAATCAATATTATCTTTGTCTTTTCGAAGGTTATTCCTTTTCGCAATGTCCATACTTTTTGGGTAGAGGGTGTGTGATGCGAATTCTATCTAAACTCAGCAGGAAAACTGTTTCGGACATATTTAGGTGGCTATGTGCCAGCCGTCGTCGGATTTCCAAGGTATTGTAGCCCATCATCCGTCGTCGTCCTGTTCTCCGACTAATCCTCGCAATAGCGTGAAGATTAAGTTCACGAGTACGCTCATTACACTTTATTCGTGTGAATTCTTGGCAGATGTGGAAAACGACATTTCAGGCTGCCAAGTCGCTCTTTATTTACCTTTGCTTAGGTATACCTTAAGAAAGATAGAAACCGGTAGGTTGTACTCTACGGAAATTCTCTTTACCATTATCTTATTAGGGCCACAATGGTGATAAAATTACATTTACATTTTTTTTACCGACTTCAAAAACAATTAGTTATCAATTCGGTTGTATTTTTTTTATGTTTGTTACCTCATAACTCCGTCATTTTTAAACCGATTTCCAAAATTCTTTTTGTATTTGATAGAGTATACTGCAAGGGTGGTCCCATGGTCACCAAAGTCAGGATCTGATGATGGGATCTCATAGAAAATCGAGGAATACACTAATTTAATACCAGCTCACCGAAGGTGAGCTGGTATTAAATTATTGTAAATTGTTATACACACAACAATGCAGTCACCATTACAATATTTTTTCTAATACATAATGTTATTTTCGATCCCTAACTAGCCCACAGTGGGAATTCAGGATGGCTTACATTTTTTTCTAAGGTGGTTAAAGATAATGAGTATGAAATCCAGACGAAAGGTTCATTTTGTAAAAAACTAACAAAATTCATACTAGGCCACAACAGTCGGTCATACCCCAATAGGAAAGAACGCGTTAGTTATAAAGTTAAGTTAGTTATAGTCTGTCAGTTACATAGGGAATATTTTGGAAAGTGCGTTCAAGATCTACAAATCTTACACCTCCTGCTCCATTCCTTTACAGACATTCATTATTACATTGTGGACATCCCTTTTCCTGTATGTACTAAACGTTTCAGCATTTTTTTAATGTGTCGCTGTTATTTTGTTCCTTCCTCGATGTTCCTAGTGGATTATTATCCGTGTCTATTAAATGGTGAATGGACATTGACTAGGTAAGCGCACTCCATAGACTTGGTGATTCTAGATCAAGGCCAAACCTTTTTATAGTAAAAAATACAAGATGGAAGTAAGCAACATCCAATATACTTGTCTTCAATATTAGAAGAATAAGTTATCATATTTCTTACTATTGTACACATACCAATGCTGATACCATTACAATAATATTTATTAAAACAACATGTTATTTTCGAACCCAACTAGTTCACAGTGATGTTACAGGTGGCTTTGATTCTTGCTAAGGTGGTTAAAGAGAATTAGAATAAAAACCAGACGAAAGGTACGTTTTATATTGAAAACTAACAACAGAGAAAGAACAGTCGCTCATATCCGAATAGGAACGAACACGTTAGTTATAAAAAAGAAGTCCACCTTACAATCAGTACAAAAAAGTTGAATAAGGGCAATAGATCTCGAACGCATTCCACGGGGTAAAAAACGTCAATCTGTTTTTTCGTCCTTTTCGGTCGGGCAGGATTCGTCTTGCTTTACAAGTGAGCGTGATTCAATGTTGGTCTATGCCGTCTATGTACAGGATGGTGAAAAATTACCCTTTGAAATCATCACAGCTCATATACGTCCCCACCGACGGACACGAGCCTACCCTAACTAGTTACGCGAGACCCTTTGGAATAGAAGTTGAAATAAAGTTAATTAAAGCTAATTTTGTAAAAGTAGTTTTATTTGAATTTTTATGTGAAATATTAAAAATAATATTACCAGGTGGCAGGACTATTAAATAGGATCTCTATTTTGGTGCTAGAAGGGTTTCTCTGGATCTCAATTTGATTTGGTGACATGTTTTTCATTGCATCATATTACCATATTCCGAAATCACAAACAGACTTCGAATTAGAATTTGTTATAATGCAAATTGAATCACATCTGCAAATAAATATTATGTAAGTAATGTAATTGATCAAACTCCGCCATTATATATTCCGACGAAAAATCAAGGCAGATAGAGCATTATCCAGTAGGTATTATTTCATCACTTTAAGTACTACATCTACTTCCTTTTCTCTGCACCACCCAAAGGCTGATTGGAAGATAATGCCTTTGGCATTAAGTCCGCCTCTGTATATAAATTGTACTGGAAGACTAAAAAAAAATTGAGTTTTCAGCAGGTCGCTCGGGCAAACTAAACTCAAGGTAGGCGACGCATAAGCGGCACCCATGGTGTCGCAGATATACTACATGGGCGACGATGACCACTTAACGTCAGGTGGCTCGTCTGCTCGTCTGCTCGTCATAAAAAAAAACGTACCTAGGTAAAATTATCTCGTAACTGTGAATTAAGATAGGGAGTAAAAACTCTTTTAGCCCTCCGACAGCGCTCAGTAAGGCAGTGATATTTTATATGGAAATTCACAGAAAGTATTGTACAGTCAGCAACACTTCAAGCTTTACATTTGCATTACGAAAGCCGTCGCTATTACGAGCGACGTAAAAGCGGTCTCAAGGTCAACACGTAAAGCCTAGCGTGTTGTTCAATGTCGATATTATCTTATGTTGCGGGTTGTAATTCTAATATTTGCAATTCTTCTTACATTTTTATGACTCATACTACATTTAAAAGATATTTTCTTTTGAGGGAAAAAAGCTCTAGATAGACCATTGATGGTCTTTATCAAATATTTTAAAAAAAGATGATTATTATTATGCTGAAAATTAATTTTATATCTCTTTATTATAAAGATTCATCTATCTTTTCAGGTAAAAAAGAGATTCTGAGACATCCTCTAGCTAGGAAGACAGATAAAAAGTGTCCTAAAAAGGCTTTTAATTTTTGCTTAATGAACCTTAAAAATAAAGTTCAAAAACTTACAAACTAAAGCCCTTTATTTTAGTGGAAGTGGCAACAATTGGTAATGAAATATATTAAGTATACACCTGTTATCCATGTGGGAATCTTAATTGAAGTTCCATTGGCTGTGAAAACGAAAGTTGGTAATAACAGGTTGTTATTAATACGGACAGTCCTAACTCTTAACGTGGAAGTCGGGTTATCAATAGTTCGTGCAATATATGGGAGTTTTACCGTATAAATAACTAACACAAATGTTTGTGTTCGCTTAGGGATCTCATCTAACGGTAACTGTCCATTTTATACGATAAAACAATAGTTCACTATGTTAGTAATAATTAATAGTAGGTATTTTTTATTAATATGTCTAACATGAATCTCGAAAACGTACTAATGATTGTAATAATTAGAGTTTTGTCATCATCATCACATCATCATAACAGCTCATATACGTCCCCACCGAGGGGCTCGAGCCTACTCTAAGCTAGGGTGTTTTAGGCTTTAGTCAACCACGCTGGCCAAGTGCGGATTGGTCGATTAATCGACTTCACATACACCCCCGAATTTTTTCGCAGATGTATGCAGGATTGCCTCACGATGTTTTCCTTCACTGTAAGAGCGTCAGACAAATGTAAATATGATATTCAAAAAATGAAAAAATCATTCGTCTGGAACCCCGGACTTCGCGATTGGAAGGCAAGTGCCGAATCCACAGCGCCACCGACGTTCCAAGAGTTTTGTAATAGCATTAAAATGTAGAGATAGTGACAGCGTGTGATGAAAGAATTAGGATCTATTAGTAGTTGGCTTGCACACGCAACCTTTTCTCTGGATAATCCTTAATTGATTTATCTTATACTCATCCTTCTTATATTATATGTATTCGAAATTTATCTGAATTCATGTAATCTCCAACAAACATATAAGCTTTCACATTTATAAAGAATAGTATGTACCCTGTATAAGCGATGAGAGAGACGCCGTGATATCCTTTAATTCTATAATTACATGGCGCAAGCCCCAGAACAATATTACACAAATTGACCACAGCGAAGGTTCAGTTATTAAAGTTTTTTGGTGCGCACTCGAAATGCGTGGGAGAGCGTGACTGGTGTTGTCTGAAAGTTATCTCGTTGGTTTAAATAAGTTGTAAGATTTAAAATTACTCTTGCAAAAGCTATAGTGAATTCTCAATCTGTAATAATACGATCTTATTGAAGACTTGGGTGTACTATTTTTAAGCAGGTGTGTAATTACTTTAACTTTTGACTTAATGAATAAACAATGCAGTCGGACCTGAATAGTGTTTGCCTTCTTTAGAAAGATTCCCTCTTAACAGTGGTATCACTCTAATCATCTTTAATGTCTGTTACATTTCCTGAGCCAGGAAGGAATAAAAGTAATACACAAATAAACGAACTGTAAAAGGCAATTTTAAATTTCACTTTCAGTAGTCATGATTGCATATTGCGTAGTGTTACAACTTGACTTGTTCGTGACACCGACATCTCAACACGGATGTCTGCGATGGCTGAACGAAAGGAAACGCGATCGATAATCAATAAACATTCATGAGAAGTATTAAACTAAACTAATGCAGTTCGTGCTCCTTGCGAAATGTAATCAATTTCTGTTATCTGCGGCGAAGAAATCCGCGCTGTCTAATTGATATTAATGGGACTATATGTTAAAATGTACAACCGACAATCATTCTAAGTCTTGGTCGATTTGCGAGACTGAATATTGGTTGGTTGGAGGAAAAGCAGTCTGTATTAATAAAAAGACTTCTTTACCTATATTTTGTTTTATAGAAGTAAAAGTAACTGTCCACAGTAGGTAGATATGGCTTGTTTGTGTAGCCTTTTGGTTACTATTAAAATATTTTTGAAAATTTCTTTCGTATTTCGATTCAAATCGACATATTAGAATTTGCGAATTAGCGATTTGTTTTGATTTTTCTGCTACCAGCCCCATGTCGTCGCTTCGAACGAATTAATTAAGATGTAAATGTTTTTATATACATATTTTTGATATGTTCTACATTCACATCTGTACACTCTTCCCGCTTTGAGGCAGTTAATGTTTATCGCTTGCTCTCGGAAGAAAGTTCATGCTCACATCTTGGAACTAAAATGGTCATTTAGTCAGGTTCGGTACGATTTTCGACACATTCACGCCTTTGTACACTCAGGCTGTGCTAAGAGCTCCCTTCTGAGGGGTTACAACATGGGGTCTTTCAAAATAGGAGTGCACAAGATCTACGAGCGCGTCTGGTGTTGCAAGCGTCCGTAGGCTGTGGTGACGCTTATCAGGCCAGCCTTTGGCGAGCCTCATGCTCGTTTGCCGCCTATGTAGCATAAAAAAGTAATGTGACCGAGTAACTCTTCTCAGATATATATCGGTTTCAGGATTAGGTACATCATTATCGATGTAATTCTAGGATGACACACGGTGAATGTTTGATGGCGGGCAATAAACCCGGGAGATAATAGCTTGGAGCATCGTTGCCTTCTCTTTGTTTCCGAGCGGACCTTTTACGGGGTTCAGTCAACGGGAACGGGAACCCAATAATAATTGTCCGTTTCTATGTTGTTTTTGGAACGACTAATATTTTCGAATCTGTTTTTCGTTCGTTCGTAGCCCAATGAGTTTAGTTTTTAATAGATTACGCAAGGCTATAGAAACATTTATACGTGACTTTTCAGTCAAAAACAAAAACTAGTAGTTGCTTACTAGTAGGAGTTCTAACATCTGTATGAAACTGAAATTGATATTTTCTATTCGTGTCATACAGATGTTTATTTGCTCTAAATAAATCATCACCACAGCTCATATACGTCCCTACCGAGGGGCTCGAGCCAACCAAAGTTAGGGTGTTTAGGCCTCAGTCAACCACGCTGGCCCAGTGCGGATTGGTCTACTTCACATACACCTTTGAACTTCTTCGCAGATGTATGCAGGTTGTCTCAGGATGTTTTCCTTCGCCGTAGGAGCGTCGGACAAATGTACATATGAAATTTGAAAAGCGAAAAACATTGGTAATTTGGTACATGGCGGTCTCGAACCCCGGACCTCCCGATTGGAAGCCAAGTGCCGCGTCCACAGCGCCACCGACGCTCCGAGTATTTGAAATTAATTTCAGGATGCTATCTACACGCGTTCCCATAGAAAAAGGGCCGTGACGGACAGACGGACAACGAAATGATCCTTCCTATAAGGGTTCTGTTTTTTCCTTAAAAATGAATTTTTCAGGCCACAATATTGCTCGAACAAAGCTTGAAATCAAGGATAAAAAATTACGGGGATCATTACTTCAATATGAATAATCAAGATACAGACCAAGTGACTGGTTTGAGTAATTACTTTCTTAACCTGGCGGCAGTTGAGGTACCTACTTACACAATTAATTATGAGATGGGTGACATCTAAAACCAAAAGGAAACGTTGAAATTGAAAACCTATGAAAATGAAAGCTCATCGTTAGCTTTCATGAAACTTGGATTATAAGCCTAAGTTCTACTGAAAATCGTAAATCAAATTTAATGCAAATAATGTAGTTTTTCCGTCTGTAAAATGTTATTCTGATTGTTCAATAGAACTACCATTTTTCAATCGAAACTCCTCTCATGACCTTAAAAGCAATCCGGGTCCCACGTGAATTAATATATAACGTGAACAGGATGTGTGGTTCATTCGTTATGCGTATTTATAAAGCCCTCTTTACACCTGGCGATATCCTTCACACTCTTTTCCCAATGAATTATTGTTACACTTAACGTAATGAATAACGTTAGACGAAGGTTTTGCTACACACTTGGGTAAAATAAACTGGAACATCGATAAGATTTCCATAATTTTGATTGTAATTTATATTTCTAAACTGACTATAACCGTGTCTTTCTTCGCCTCAGTATCAACTACAATTAGAAATAATTTACTAGAAATAAAATTGGCTGTCAGAGTATACAGTGAGTAATTAAAATTATAGCCCAGCAACAACTATTCGGTCGAACTAACGCAGTCACAACACAACAAATGTAGTTAATTACTATTTAACATTTCCAATGTTAGACTAAAGTACCGAAGAAATATAATATACTTACCTACAAGATTTACTTCACATTTAAATGAAATGTCGGACACAAGAAAATATATTTGAGAACAACAGTTAAATCCGGAATACATCAGACACACAATGTTATCGTGTCAGAATTTCCAAAATATCATTCTGGCTACATTTTAGAACAAAGACTTATTAAATCACTTTCTTTCCCGACACATAGCGAGTTATATTATCCGTATGCGATCTTTGAGTGAACGTTGAGGGGTCCTATTTCGATGTAAGTACTCTTTCTGTTTTTTGTCGCATACGATAATGTGGTATACCGACCGTCCACATTTTTTAAGTCTGGTCATTAGTATTTAGAATTTTATATACACAGACATCAACGAAAACGATTTATATATATTTAAACATATATTTACATTAATCAACCGGCAACGAGCAACGTGACATTTTATTTAATCTTTAATACTTTCCTATAGTGGAGTGGTTGATTACAGAGTAATTTAAAATACAGTGGGGTTATTTTATTAATAGATTATAGAATGATTCGTGACTGTATTTCGCCGTAAATTATTGCGTATGTGTTTCGACTCAAAATCCTTTTGATTATGCACTTACCTTCTCTTATTATTCCAATGAATCGCCGTACATTAGCTTCGCTAAAACTAGAAAACGCACGAGCGATTTGGATTTTCATTTTATTCTCTTATTAGCTGTAGTGCTGGGGTGGCTTATAAAGGAAAATAACAAGGAAAATCCCAAACACAACAAAAAACTGAAAATGAGGGTACATTTCGTGATTGTTTATTTAGATCTCTCATCTGTCACGTAGTTCGCCGTGTCAGCTAGTTTTTAACAATAATAATTCTGTTGACGTCACTAAGAATCGAACGAAACTGGGGTATCTGATTCATTTAACTATTGAAAGGATGCCTAGCCCAACAGAATTATTAATTTAGCAGCGATCGAGCGATCGAAAAAATGGCGAAGCGTTCAAAAATAGTTCCCTTAGCCTTTCTCCGCTTCGATATCCGCTCGGTGTCGGTGTGCTATTGTTGTGGCACTTTTTGCCAAAACCTCCTTGACAGATAACAAGCATCTCATTAACATTTATCATTGACAGAATCGGCAGACGAAAGTAACACTGCTATTACGCACAACCTAACAAGGGCAAGGGTTGGTGCAAGTCAGAAGCTTTTGGCGATGTTAAGGGTTAAGTAGAGATTTGTATACTATAAACTTCAAAAAGTTCGATATGGACAAAGTTACAAAAATAAACACAACCTTATTGGCTTAACATTAAGGTAGAGTATACATATTTTTCTCATTTTGACCGTATATCTCTCTTTGTAGTCGACTATACTACTTCTCCATATGAGGTACGTGTACGATTAATTTGAATATTAATGTATATTGAAAAAAATGTGTAAGTATGTACATTTTTTATTTATTCCAAACTAGCTTTCCGCTCGCAGCTTCGACAGTATTAGTTTTGTTTTCCCGTGGGAATTTTATATTGTCCCGTAGGAATATAATTTTGTAGCACATGTTTATCAGGCAAAATATAGGATTCCAAATGTGAATCGGTCCAGTAGTTTCGGAGCCTATTCAATGCAAACAAACAATCAAAAGTTTGGATATAGAGCTTCTCAATAGACTTAAGGCCTTACTAATAACCATTGTATAAGCCTGATTTAGTTCCACAGTGTTTTGTCACGTTCACTCGAATGACATTTTAAATTCGAACAAAAGAGACAAAACACTGCTTAACTATACAAGGCTTAAACAATGGTTATTAGTATGGCCCTTAAATTATTAGATGCTGATATAGATTTTGTATGTCACTTGTCACTGTAGACTAGATTGAGTAACAAGTTTGAGATTACGTTAAAACCTGTTTGAAATTTTTAACATTGTAGAGTCCAGTGGACCTAAAAAGGCCGCATCGCAGAATCATAATACGAAACATATTATGATTCATATTATGAATGGGGTGCAATTCATCATTAAGCAATTATTCCATTTGACAGCTTTGTCCATGTAACTACCTAAATCTTTATAATAACACACTCAGCGGACCTACAACGGCCGCATCGTAGAATCATAATACGAATCATATTATGATTCATATTATGAATTGCATTGGAATTCTTTACAAGCAAATTCCATTTAACAGCTTTGTATGAATATTAGTAAAATGGTCCACAAATTAGGCATTGCTAAAGTGTCAATTGGGACCATTTTAAATCATATCATAATATGATTCGTATTATGATTCTGCGATGCGGCCGTTGTAGGTCCGCTGAGTGTGTTATTATAAAGATTTAGGTAGTTACATACACATAATATCATAATATATGGCTATACATAGAAATGTCCATACAGATATATCTGCGTAGACATTTTTATGTAGAGCCATAATTATATGTGCCGACAGCTATATTTCTTTTCGTTCATAAAATACATTTCTCAGTGTTCTTTCAAAACGCCTTTCACTTGCAATTGTACCAACAGCGATACACCTGACAAAGAAAAGACCTTTATAAAATCATTCGCCATTATCTGGCCTGCGCATCATGAGAACAGTGTAATATTTTGATAGGTACATACATACAAGGGAGAAACGTAACGGATGTGAAATATGAATGGTGAATTATGCTTAATTTTGTTTTGATTGTGAATATTGAAAGTTTTATTATATCATTAAATGATTTAAAAACTTGTTATGGTGTTCAGCTCATATGATAAGACATCCGATGGGCTGGTTTACACGATGCGAGCTAACATGCGAGTCAGCTTGCAGAGTGGATGTCAGTAACTAGCACCGTATGGAAGCTAAGCGTAGAATACACAATCACCCAATGTTAGGTTGATAAAATGTTAGGTTGACCAAGCAGATCTATCTGCTTGGTCTATGCTATTAGTAATTATATTTCACTGTTAATCATTACATGAACAACCATGACCTTGTCTATTGTACCCTTTTCTCGAGTTTGCCGTTAGTTTTGAACTTTAATAATTATGAATGATTTTTCATAATAATCACTAGTTTTGGTAAATCAATAAATATAGGCTTTCTGTCAATATTATATGTATGTCTAAAATAATGTTTGATATCGTTGCGTTGCATTCGACTTCCTTTCTGTGGGCGATGACAAAAGATCAGTGTTCTCTCGAAAGTACGAAGTTAGACATTAAATTTTTACCTATCTATATACATTAGGCTCAACAAGTGGAAGTACTACCGAACTACGGACCTGGTTCTTGCCTGCCTTTTGGCTTTAGTATGTAAGCTGGGCTGATCAGATCTCCTAGTCGCGATATATTCAAATCGTCTGAGTTCATAAGTTGATAGTTGTGTTTGAGAGTAAAAGGAAAGTTGTAAACTATATAAAACAAAATATAATTATGAAATAACATTGGTTACACGTTAAATTTAATTTCCTTTGCCTTAAGTTGTCTTCCAGAATTTTGCTCCGAAGCACAATATGGCCGCCTTTTGTTTGTACGCGTGTTTGCCTGTATTGTCATTTAATTGTACAATTAATTATTCATTACCTTACCTTTGTGCAGTTAATTCCTTCATTCATCAGAGATTAGATTAAACTTAGAAATTACCGCTGGTAATCAGCGAATCATTAACTTTTTGTTTGGGCGAAAGTAAAATTACTTTATACGCTGTTTGCATTGTTTCAAATTAAGTGTTTCGCACGGTGTTAATGTTTTGGTTAATTTACTTTCCACGTTCACGCATCATGGTCATAAATAAATCATATTCGTATTTTTCGCTGACAGTGCGTGTAATGTTCAGCTTCCTCTCAATGTTCGTGTTTGTATCGTAACTTTTAAACTTTTGGATGAATTGTATGATTGAGAATTAAAATTTTAGGTAATGCACTCACCTAATCTGTGCTGTTGACCCGTCAAGGGTTTACAATATATATGTCAATGCTACTTTTTTCCCCAATTGACGACTCTGGTGCACGGTAAAACTTGCAAAAGTTTATGTTTGCGCCTTTGTTAACCACCATAAGCTTAAGTTTACATGCTATTGTAATAAATAAATAAATAAAAATAAAAAAACCCTGACTTCACTAATATCAGTGACATACAAAGCTAGGTCGTTGCTGACTTTGAATATAATGCTCTTTCCAAACCTCTGAACAGGGATATGTCGCGTTGTTCGAGCAGCGGGAATTTCATTCTAGAGTTGTGTAACTCAGGAGGCATTGATGCAAAAGGATATATATCGGACGCAAGGAGTGATTGTATCAGTATATCACTTCAGTTTAAAATATATCTTTACCTAGCTTACAAATGACTTATAGCTTTTAACAGTACCTACTGCTTCATTAGATAAATACCTATTTTATGTAACTAGGTTGACAGTCCTAAGCCCCTGTCAAGTATGAAGTGAAATCAGGTAACTGATTTATTCATATTCAAAACAATAATAAGAAAATCATTCGAAGTACATATGAATACAAATTAATTATAAACCTCTTTATGAATGCTAAACTCCAAATAATAAATTAGTTATTAAAACTTTAATAAAACATTAATAGATTTGATACTTGATAGACACGGATCACACATTCATTATCTCATTAACAAAATAAATAAACACGTGAGTTACTGATCTAGTTTCTCTAGCATCAATGCTTCTTTCGCATGAATTACTCAACTGAGCTAGTGATATAAATTTAATTGATATAGTGATATAAAAGAGTGATATATATCAGCAGCTCCAAAAGATATATATCTCACTTTTCTTCTCAGTGATATACTCTGCACAAGTCTATAATTCTACAGATATTATACTGGTCAATATCGCTTCCAGGGTTCCAGGTAATATGGACGAACCCCACAGCGGTATCAATTGGTACGAAAAGAAAGATGACGTTGGTACCGTGGCGAACTCCTTGCTAAGTCGTGCTTTGTCTGTGGCCATCACGCCATAGAGACTTAAAGTTAATCGGAGAATGCTAGTGAGGGCCCAAGCTAGAAATATTAAAGTCGAAATGCGAAGGCTCCATGGTTGGGCCACCCTTACTAACATATACAAAATTATGGTTTTATTTAAAAAATGCGATAAGTGAGAGTTTGGGCGACATTAATTTTTATTTTTTTTATATGTGACTTTTTTATTGATTTAGGTATTCATCATTTTTTAAATCATTTTCAATATGAGTTTTACCATCGCAATGGTGAAGAGTACGCGTATTTCGCGTTATATATAACAAAAAAATAAAGAAAAAGAAGTAGGTATAGTAAACGGTATTTAACTCGACGGACCCCATGGAAGATCCCCATCGAAGGATCCCGGAACGCTACGTAGAGCGTTACAGTACCGAAAAAGTGTTCCTCACCGTTATAGAGGCGAAGTCTCTGCGCCTGAACCCAGTAACTCTAAGGGACCTCGCGCACAAGACGGCCACGACCGTGACTAGTGCTAGTATAGAACCATATGAACGGCCGCGCACTTGGTCGAAGCGACCAACGGCCACAAAAAATGGGCCGACACGACTGGTCGTGGTCGTGGCCGTCTAGTGCGTGAGGTCCGGAATTAGTGCGTCCTTTTGTCTCTTGAATGTCATAAAGAGCAGACTAAGGGAATTTACCGCAGTTACACTCCAAACAAAATCTTACACTCACCTTAACTTTTTTTTGAGGCGGGGGAATCTCTTACGATTCAACAAGGGGCTGAAAGCTGACAAGGCCGCCCCAAGGATATGCCATTGGACTCGGGTATAAACCCCATACCTGGGTAAACCACTCTCCAGCAACTTCTACCTCCGTAGAGACACAATCGAGATCGGCGTTAGCCATTCCCCGAGTGCGCCCCCTGGAGGCTTATGACTATGAAAAGATTACACGTATTTTCTGTAGTATGCTAATACTTGGTCTTTATCGCACCTAAGTGTGATGAAGAAGTTTGGGTCGAAGACGGTACTAAGTAGGTAAGTGACGATAATATTGAAGATGGCAGCGACCGCCACGCGGAAACCTTGACCACAGAGAGTGATACGCATTTCTTGTAGCAATATCTTGGTTTTTATTCCACTTAAGTAGGATGAAGACGGTGAGGTCGCTGAAGACGGTACGAAGAAGGTTTTTTATACCACAAAGGGGGCAAACAAGCACGTGGGTCAGCTGATGGTAAGTGGTCACTACCGCCTATGAAAGAACCCCATGGTGCAGTCCTTTTTGAAAATCTCTGAAGGGAGTTCATTCCACAATCTGAACATACGCAGCGGAAAATGTCTCGAGAACCGTACCGTACATAACCATTTCAGTTCTGAGGTGTGAGGATGGACTTCATTCCGATGAGGTAAGTGACGATAGAAGCTGCGACCGCGTACCGGGAGACGCAGTGTTGGTAGGTCCACGACAAGGTGGACCGACGTGGTGAAGGTCGCGGGAAGCCGCTGGATGCGTGAGGCGCAGGACCGATCGGTATGGAGATCCTTTGGGGAGGCATATGTCCAACAGTGGGCGTCTATTGGCTGATATGATGAAGTAACGATAAGGTGAAAGCGAGCGTCTCCTGGAAACTGGATGACATTAAGAGGAACTGGTTGTATCACCTCTGATTGTCAGAGCACAACACTGTTATTAACTTTGTTATTTTGGCGACAAACGTGGGTAAGGCCGTAGTAACTAATTAGCCGGCCTCAGAAGCAGCATTTAAAAAATAAGACTTTTAAATACGACGATCAAAATTTGAAAAATATATTACTTATAAATAGATCACCTCGCTGAGCACGGCGGCTCTTCAGAATTGTGTGCTGCGACCACTGACCAGAAGCGTTGCGTTATATCTCCAATATCGGCCAATATTGATAATGTAAGACAATATCTTCGCTGTAGGGTTGGCAGCGTCGGTGGCGCAGTGGACTCGGCACTTGCCTTCCAATCGGGGGGTCGGGGTTCGAGACCCACCATGTACCAATGTGTTTTTCGTTTCGAATTTCATATGTACATATGTCTGACGCTCCTACGGTGAAGGAAAACATCGTGAGGCAACCTGCATACATCTGCGAAGAAATTCAATGATGTATGTGAAGTCGACCAATCCGCACTGGGCCAGCGTGGTTGACTAAGGCCTAATCACCCTAATATAGGGTAGGCTCGAGCGCCTCGGTGGGGACGTATATGGGCTGTGATGATGAGGGTTGGCAGATTGGAATGTTTTGACTTCGTTCAAGTTCGATAGCTAGCGTAACTAGATGGTTTATGAATCATCATCATCATCATCATTTCAGCCAAGAGACGCCCACTGCTGGACATAGGCCTCCCCCAGGAATCTCCAAACCGATCGGTCCTGCGGCTCCCGCATCCAGCGGCTTCCCGCGACCTTTACCAGATCGTCGGTCCACCTTGTGGGGGGCCTACCAACGCTGCGTCTCCCGGTACGCGGCCGCCACTCGAGGACCTTTCCGCCCCAACGGCCGTCAGTCCTGCGAGCTATGTGTCCTGCCCACTGCCACTTAAGGTTTGCAATTCTTTGGGCTATGTCGGCGACTCTAGTTCTTCTACGGATCTCTTCATTTCTGATGCGATCGCGTAGAGAAACCCCGAGCATAGCCCTCTCCATTGCCCTTTGAGTGACATTGAGCCTTCTGATGAGACTCATTGTAAACGGCCATGTCTCAGTTCCGTACGTCATCACTGGCAACACGCACGAATTGAAGACTTTCGTTTTAAGACACTGCGGTAGATTGGCCGAGAATATGCTGCGTAGCTTCCCGAACGCTGCCCATCCGAGTTGGATTCGTCGATTTACCTCTTTCTGGAAGTTGGACTTACCGAGCTGGACTATTTGTCGCAGGTAAACATATTCGTCAACAACTTCCAGTGTAGAGCCGCCAACCTTCACAGGAGTGGGTACTACATGGGAATTCACCATAATTTTGGTCTTGTCTATGTTCATTTTAAGACCCACTTGTTAGGAAACTCTACAGAGGTCTTCGAGCATTGTGCCTAGATCTTCCACGGTCTCAGCCATGACCACGATATCATCGGCAAAACGAAGGTGAGTCATGTACTCGCCGTTTATGTTGATGCCGAGTCCTCTCCAGTCCAAAAGCTTAAATACATCCTCCAGCGCAGCTGTGAGCAGCTTCGGCGATATAACGTCACCTTGTCTCACACCTCGCTGAAGTCGTATTGGTTTCGAATTCTGGTCCTGAAGGCGGACTGACATAGTGGCGTTTCCGTACAATGACTTCAACACTTGGATGTACCGGTAGTCTATTTGGCACCTCTGGAGTGACCTAAGCACGGCCCAGGTCTCGACAGAATCGAAGGCTTTCTCATAGTCCACAAACGCCAAGCATAGTGGCAGATTATACTCCGCGGTCTTCTGTATAACCTGCCGCAGCGTATGAATGTGGTCTATGGTACTATAACCTTTACGGAATCCGGCTTGTTCGGGAGGCTGGAAGTCGTCAAACCTGCGCGCGAGACGATTCGTGATGACTCTCGAGAACAGCTTGTATACATGACTCAGGAGCGTGATGGGTCTGTAGTTCTTCAACTGGGCCTTGTCGCCCTTTTTGAAGAAAAGTGCCACCACACCCCCGTGCCATGCTTTAGGCGTAATGCCCTCGAGTATGATGGAGTTAAATAGCCTCTGCAGCGCTTTCCGGACTGGTAGTCCACCCGCTTTCAAAAGCTCAGCTGTAACCCCATCATCACCCGGTGCCTTGTTGTTTTTTAGCTGTTTGAGAGCCACACTAATCTCGTACAGGCTGACGTCCGGGATGTCTTCGGTGTAATGCCGGATCAATTTGGCTCTAGGATCTGTAGCCTGAATGACAGGTGCCTGCGATGTTGTGTAAAGCTGTCCATAAAAGCGTTCAATCTCAGCCATAAGCTCAGGTCGAGACGTGACGACTCTGCCTTCCTCTGTCTTCAGCTTCGTCAGCAGACTCTGACCGAGTGACAGATCTCTTGCGAACACTTTGGAGCCATTGTTCCGCTCGATGGCTTCCTTAATACGTTCTGTATTAAATCGGCGTATGTCGCGAGTCAGAGACTTCGAGATCTGTTTGTTGAGTCGCCGACGAGCATCTTCAGAGGACTTTATGAATATGATGAATGTTTTCCTATTTGGCACAGATCCCTGAGGTCCCTCCTCAGAGGTGAAGGTTTTGGCCTACTTACACCATGCTGGCCAGACGGTTGATTTGGCGAAGGGTTTTGTTTCGAGTCATCCAACTCTTTGCAGAGGTGTTATTGCGGTAAACTCCCTTAGTTAGCTCTGACGATATTCAAGAGAAGAAAAGCCAGTATGTTTTGGTATTTGTACGTACTGTACCCACCGATGGAATTACAACGTAAACGATTAGTATGTTAGCGCGCGCTGTATTGCGACATTAGACGTGAAAATCTGTAAAATGTTATAAATTATAAAAAAATCTGTAAAAACTAAATTTTGCAAGTTCTCTGTAGCAACCGTTGAAGTTCATATAAACGGTGCCAGAAATATCACATTAGATGAAGTATATCCCTTCAAATAACTAATTACCTTAGGAATTAATTAGTCTAAGTAATGTCCTTAGACATATCCTTATTAATATTAATAAATTATTTAATTCTTTAACGATTGTTATTTATTAGTAAATACTGAAACAATATGATCTATTAAAACGTTTTATGTTATTATATACTGTTTCATTGTGAACATTTGTTTTGTACAGATTTGTGCTTGATCTAGAAGGATCTGATGGTACTCGTAAATAAGTTTTGAGTGTTATTATGATGGAGCGCGGCTAACTTTTAGTGAATGACCATTCAATAAATTTCCATCCTTAAAGAGGCCAAGATTAAATGGTCCTGGAACATCGAGAAAGGTGGAAACGAGGGAATTAAACCAAGTGAATGATGCTGATGCTAATTAACGAAATGTATTTTTGGTACAGAGATAAAATGACCAAGGTTGGCCGGTCAGAATTACGAGTATATACATTTTATTATTATGAAGTACCAATGAAGGTGATAACCCTTAATGCACGAATCGCTATTATCTTAACCCTATAAATTTTAGTTGGTAGTTACCGTTATTGTGGGAGAGCTGACAGATTATATTGTCGAACATTGTCTTGTAGGGGTCAATTTGACCTATCGCATGCAATCTACCGGTTATTAGAAAGTACGTTGAAACGCTCGGAAAATGGCACCGATGGATTCAGTATAAGGCACCTACTTTATTAGAGCGTTTAAATAATTATAATGATTAGAACCTCTTTTGCTCAAGTTGATTGAATTTCACTCCGTCTATAGTATAAAGTTATTAGACGCTATGAAGTAGTAACCACTAATTTTTTAAAAGAGATAAGTGTGGTTCAATTCGGATCGGATAAGTGAAAAAACACAAATGTCATATTTAATGAACAGTACAGAGTACAGGGGCCTAACCATGATCGCTTATAGCATGGTTAAAAAAATATTGAAACAGAGACACCGCTCTTGCTGCGTATAGCGCCATCCCGCTCTCAGCACGGTTTTAATTGTTTTGGGCGATCATGGTTAGGGGGCTGTTCATAAAAACAAGGCAGAAATAGGTAAGATGGAGGTAACTAAGCAGACGACCCTGGTAAAGAGTCTCCCTCCAGAGTTATTGAGTCTTTACTAGTCTAAGGTATATACAGGATGTAACTGAACACCAGCGTTGGTCGGTGGCGCTGTGGACTCGGCACTTGCCTTCCAATCGGGAGGGCGGGGTTCGAGACCCGCCATGTACCAATGTGTTTTTCGTTTCGAATTTCATATGTACATTTGTCTGACGCTCTTACGGTGAAGGAAAACATCGTGAGGCAACCTGCATACATCTGCGACGAAATTCAATGATGTATGTGAAGTCGACCAATCCGCACTGGGCCAGCAAGGTTGACTAAGGCCTAATCGCCCTAACATAGGGTAGGCTCGAACCCCTCGGTGGGGACGTGTGTGAGCTGTGATGATGATGATGATGAATCGAACACCCCGATAACATTTAAGGGTATGTATCCATCAGATGTAGAGATTCTGTAGGAAAAATATTAGGGCTAACAAACCTACTTTTTTCCCATACAAACTAAATAAATTATTTTTTGGTATTAAGTGCCGACAGCCCTACGTAAGCGTAGGAGGAATACTACACTCACGTCTGTCACGTCACGTGTCATTTTGTATTTAAAATTCTTTTGTGCTGAGCTGATTATGGTTGTCACTTGAAAGTTTTTGCTTTCAGTTGAAAATCAAATAACTCTGAAAGTATTGAGGTTCCAGGTCTCAGACAAGCACCGAAGGTCCATTTAGTATCTAAATTATATGCCCCTTAAATGTTATTGGGGTGTTCAGTTACACCCGGTATAAATAATTTTAACATTTAGGAGTGTACGTAATCTAATAACATCAAACGGGACCAAACCAAACACCTGCTATCGAAACACGTTGCCACTAAAAACGCTCTGGGCGCTACGCTCCTACTCTTTTGGCCAGTGTGGTGGGAGACAGTCCAAATCCATCTTTTTATGGCTTTTTTCCACCAGTAGACGTATAATGGCGATAATTATGATAAATAATGATGATGATGATATCTTTATTTATTTCAAGTGTCATTGTCGGCTGAAAATATATTAACCAATAGTGTTCACTGTATATCAAGTTCAAGTAATTACGTTCAAAATATGCAGTAACCATAATAGGACAGTCAGTAGAGCAAGAGAATTATGCGTCAATCAAGTCGCCTACTGGGCTAGATAATTTGGCGCGACAACCAATTAATCGCCAGCATAGCCTGGTTCTGTCTTTGAAGAGCACTGTTATTGTTATTGATCGGTTTCCAAGCAATTATCAGTTTGTCACAATCAGTGGATGCCCGTGTTATGGGGCCGGCTACTTTGAATTGTACGGTCGGTATACTTGTGAGGACTGGGGATGAGGTCGAAGTTGGAACTTTGGAACTCGCCTCACTCCTGTTTATTATCTAAAAGAATCCGCTACAATGACACTCATTGCACCATCAACACAAGAGTCTGTGCCGACTTCCTATTATAAATGGTGATGGATGTACTGTAATTGTCAAAATTTGAGTTACACAATCAAGGGGCTGGATACTTTAACCTCAGAAGAATAAATTGTTCTGAGACTTTAACTATAGACGAATATTGACTAAATGTCAAATTGATGCATGACGTCAGAATGACTTATGGAATTCGTAAGTTGAAAGCGAGTTTCGTTTGGTATTCCGAAGCTGGCCATGGTGTCTTGCTCGTTATTCTCCAAATAGTTACATGAATGCTGTTAACATTATTTAATATAAGATTAAGTTTCTATTGAAATGTCAAAATGAACAATCAATATAATCTCTTACAGGCACTTTTGACGAATGACATCAGAACATGGCATCAGAATGACTTACAGAATGATTACGATTACCTCCGTTGAAAGCGAATTTCGCTGGTATTGGTAGCGAATGGGACGTTCTGCGCGTAAACTTCTCAAACTGGCCATGGTGTCGGACCCGTAATTCTCTAAATAGAATGCTGTTAACTTCATTTTTAAGTAGAGGCATATGATTAAGGGCCATGCTAATAACCATTGTATAAGCCTTGTATAGTTAAGCAGTGTTTTGTCTCTTTTGTTCGAATTTCAAATGGCATTCGAGTCAATGCGACAAAACACTGTTTATCTAAATCAGGCTTATACAATTGGGATGATGACTGAATTCAAATTTTTACGTCTCGTCATTAAATATTAAAATACCGTAGAAAAAGATGCAGTCCTGTGAAAATAGAATTAAATTCGGCTTAGAAATACCTTAGATACAAGCATTTTAAGTTGTTAATTTGAAGGCGATTAGACAGAGAGATCCGACATCAACTGTGACGTCATTGTTGAGTACGGCCATATTGACTCCTTGTAAATTGCCGTTTTGCTAGAAAGAGATGGAGAAAAATATTTAATACCTTATATCTCGGCTGTTTTTATAGTTATTCGAAAACCGATTTTTTCTTTCTGTTTATTATATGAATGAGCTTCTATTAAAGCAAAAAAAAATTTTTTGTCATCTAGCCAATTGTTATTAGTAAGGCCTTAAGTTTATAATTAGTTAAGAGAGGAACCTAGACAGGCACACGTGGAAAAAGCCTAACGCTAACAAAATCAAGCTAAAACTGTGTTCACATTAAGAAAAACTTTCTTCAGACATATATGACTCAATAAATTACTAGAGGCTGTTACTAGGGAGTCTGCTAACTATTGATTTGGTTACTAACTTGTAGCGCACATCCTATTTGCGCAGTACTAGCTTCTCAGCTCTCAGATATTGATCTGGTCTGCCCAGCATCTAGGGCGGGTTACTGAGAGCTTGCTCAATACTATTTTGTAAAATTTTAATGTAGGCTCGACTCGAAGCTTAGTATGAGTAAACCACGAACATTATGATAGAGTTATCAAAAAAGTAGTAGCTTATTCCTGGAAAATTTATATTTTAATAAGCTGGCACTAAGGGTCATTGACTCCACCTTTTATAAATTTAAAGATCGCTACGAAAAGATTCATGACCAAAGAAGTATAGAGTGAGCGATTATTTAATTAAGTGATGACACGATATGGAACTAGACTGTTATTTATATATCGTGTTTGATGACAACATTGTTTCTTTTTTAATATTTCTCTTAAGTCTTTTACGTTTTACGTTCTAAGTGTATGAACGCGTACCAATTCAATTACATGTCATTTAATAATTTATCAGGTCATGTAGGTAAATGGCAATTTAAAATAAGAGTAAAAATTAGTCTTTCCGAGTTTATCATCTGTTCCACTCAAAAGGCATTCGGAATTTTGGAACAGATGTACAGTGTTAATTTATCTTATCATCATACAAAATTACAGACGTACGAGTTTTTTTGTCAACACGAAAGTGCTGGTCTATTGTTTGTTTATTGGTACTTACATTTAGCTATTTAGTTATTACCGCAAATGTGATTTTAAATGCCTTAAGAGTTCACAGCGAGTAAACCAGTGGTTAGCCACGCGTTGCGAGATTGAAGATATGTCTTCCGTGAAAGTCATCCGTTAATCTTGTTCAAGCATTAATGAATATTTAAAAGAAAAACAAATTCAGATTTTGTCTAATTAACAACCGTTATTTGGTACTTGCTGTTACATCATACCAATAAAGTGTAAAAAGGTACCGTCTTCCTGTATTTATGTAATTATCACGCCATATTGGATTGTTTGAAAGAGATATCCTAAAGATACAATGGACAAAATACAGAGAAACATGTACCAAGGCTCGTTGTTAGCTGTGTAAAGGATACTATTAAAAAATATTAAACGGATCAAAGTTCATACGGTGCCCTTGCTCTAGTGACACGGTCTAATTGAATTATTTCATACAAAAAATTGATATTTTACTACACGGCATAACGTGAATTATGCCTTAATGTTGGGCTTATAGCCTATATATTTATCATCAAATATGAAAAAAAAAACAAATTAAATAATGTAGTTTCAATAATCTCTCTCTTCTGAATTTACTTCTATCTTTTTACCGTGTTCTACAACTACTAAAACGTTGTTAGGTTGAGCCTAGGCTGTGAACTACGAGTATTCTGTGGGCCTGCGATTTTGCATTGTTTTTATCTTAAGAGCCCATAAAACATCGGCAAAGCAAGACTTTTGAACAAAGTTTCTTTCCGAAGCAACTGACCGGAGGGAGACTCTGTACCAGGGTCGTCTGCTTGGGTACCTCCGTCTTACCTATTTCTGCCGCAAAGCAGCAGTGCTTGCATTGCTGTGTTGCGGTTTGAAGGGTATGAATGATAGCTACGGGGGCTAATGTCACAAGTTAGCAACGTACACTGTGGTTCTTGTGGGGGTTGCAATTTTGCTGCGAATCTCACAAGAGCCACTTGTATTATAAGTGACTGTTACCACTTACCATCAGGTGGGAAGGTTGCTTGTTTGCCAACTTAGTTGCAATAAAAAAAATATAATGAGATTTAATCCTGCGGAATTCCGTTACGAGACTTGCACTCAAGAAAATATGAATGGAACACGTTTTTTGATTGACCTGTGCTATTGGTCGCAGACGGCCAACAGCGTCACTTCGACATAATCTTAGGAAGGCGAGAACTCTTATGGATTCTCCGGCCTTTCAAGTGAACCTTACCGTCTAGAGCTAGAAAAAGGTTATATTTTGAAGCATGTGCTTACATCTAGAAAGATCAATGTAAATATATAATGTTGCGTATAGAATGTAAATGTTTACACGTGTCCTAAGCCTGGTAAAGTGTGAAGGGATTGCGAACTCAGTGTACCTACTGCCTTTGTTTAATGTAGCTAGTCTTACGCTTAGTAAAGTATGAAGAGATTGTGGATTCAGTGTACATACAATTGCTTTTGTTCGATGTAGCCAGTCCTATGCCTTTTTTTGTCGGGGGGAAAATCGTAACCGCACCGTACCCGCCGTTGGCTAGACGGCGAGCGTGTGTGCCACTCTCGGCAGAGTGCCAAGCCTACCCACTAAAACCCCCCGGTGTTCTTCCTGCCCTTATGGGCGCGCTAGATAAGGTCCACACTGCGACTCCACTACCTACGCGCCCGGGAAAGCCTGACCACCTGGTCAGGCGTTCGCCAAGGGGGGATTGCCCGAGAACACCAGGCCAATCCCCAGACGGAGGGCCTTACGGCGGCGTGCACGGGGCCAACCGTGCACGCAGACCTCCACGGCAGGGTCATTAGACGGGCATCGCTTGTGCGAATGCCCGCCTTCGCCTGCCTGTCAGTATACGGCGGATGGGAGCGGCTTGAGGATCATTCTCCCGCTCCCTCTGCGCGGCCTCCTTCTGCGAGATATCGTTTTTGCAAAAGGAGGCGACAGCCCCCCATTCCGCCTCGCCACGGAGCATAACCACGACCATGCTCGACAGCGAGAGGTCTCCGTCTCCCAGCGCAGCGAACTTAACGCTGCAATGGGAGGCCGGGCACATCAACAAGGTGTGCTCGGCAGTGTCGTCAGGAGCGTCGCAGTGGTGACACCGCGGCGTTTCCTCCTGACGCGCGACTCGGTGCAGGTAGTGACCGAAGCAGCCATGCCCGGTCAGTACCTGCACCATGCGGAAAGTGAGGCTGCCCTGCCCTCGCCCAACCCACTCCTCCAACACCGGACGAATCGCGTCGATCGTCCGGTGGCCGGCAGCTGGGGAGGCGAGTGCCACACCCCATTGACGCAGAGCCTCCCTCTGCGCCAGGGTACGAATTCGCTCCACTTCCTGTGGAGCGGATCGTCCCCCCCGTTCACGAGTAGCAACCCGATGTCGATACACCTCCGCGAGGACGCGTGCATCGACATGCCACGGCGTTTGGCCCGCTAGAACGCAGGCCGCGCCGTGACTGACCGTGCGATAAGCTCGCACGGCCCGGGTCGCTATGACCCTCTGCGGACGTCGCAAGAGGGCCACTGTTCGGGAGAAGAGGAACTCTGCCCATACCGGGGCTCCATAGAGTGGCCGTGGAGCGAGGAGCTTAAAATGCTCCTCGAAACTCCATCGGGGGTCCAGAACCAGGCCGAGGTACTTAAAGTGCGCCTCGACCGGTATTCGGACCCCCTCCACTCGGACGCGGAGCCCTGCGACGGGGGGCGCGGAATAACATGGCCCTCGTTTTGTCGAGGGCCACGTCCAGGCCCAGGAGGCGGATGCGTCGGACGACCAGTGAGGCGCCGACCGATGCAAGGTGGGCCGCCTCCTCCCCCGTATTTGCTCTCGCCGCGACGAGCGTGTCGTCGGCGAAGCAGATGACCTTCGTTCGTGACAGAAGGTCGCCTCGCAGAAGTCAGTCCTATGCCCGGTAAAGTATAACGATATTGTAGATTCAGTCCCAAGTAGCAGAAGCTTCTATAATCAAGGCGTTTTATCACCAAACAGTGATATAATAGGCCTATAATAGTAATCATTGTGACTGCGTGTACTATAAAGGTTTTTAACATAGCGTTTTTATTCTATAACATTAAAGAACATTTAAGTTCTATAACTGAGCTCTTAAAACGCTTTCAGGACCATACAAAAGAATCTTTAAAGTGTTGAATTGTAATAGATTAGAAAAAGTGATTATAGTACTATTTAGTACTAAAGACGACCCTTCTAACATATTTAAGTATTTATTTGGCACTAATAATGTGTCAAAATAAATTTTACAGTACTAGTATTGTAACAATATCGAAAACACTATTACAGTATCATTCTGCAATATACAAGAACCTTGTACAACCATTACGTAATGTTTTAGCTTCTTAAAAGCTCTCTTAACATCGCTATGGGCTAGTTCTTTAAAAGTCATAAAAACTATTCTATAGTATTATATAGTACCATAGCGACTCCTGGTTCAGTCGCTAAATAATTTAAAGTGAAAATGACTGCTCTTTTCTACCGTGATTGCACATTAACAGCACGACTGAAGCGAATTTGTACTATAGCAGCCATAGTCGGGACAAGTCCTTATTTTATTTATTTAAATTTAATTAAAACACGAACATTATGAGGGCGCATTGTCAAAATTAAAATCAGCATAATGATTTTATCGATACAATTATTTTCGCAAGTGCACTGACACGACAGAGTCAGAGACGGTCCTTGAATATTTTGTAGTATGTAATTTTTACTAAAAGTTATGTTAAGCAACAATGACAAATAACATAAAGCATCATAATTAAAGTTACCACCTATATTTGTTTTCTTGAGGAACATTAAATGGAGTTTTTATTTAAATGCGCTAAAAAGAAAAAATAAACTTTTACACTAAAACTTTTACTTATAACGTAAAGTTTAGTGTAAAAGTTTATTTTTTCTTTTTAGCGCATTTAAATAAAAGCTTGTTTTTAAAAAGGTTTTTTTACATTTAATTAATTTTTTACTTTTTAGATATCACTGAACACGTTTTTTATTCTGTTCATCTAATTCAACGCATCATTGTTGCAAGGTCGTTTGCCGGAACGTTTATACTTACAGAATTTCAGCTCAATCGGTTAAAGATATCTACTTCAAATTTGATTTTTTGGCATTAGAAGTACGCCATATTGGATTAATAGTGACACCACTTTATTTTTCAAGTTATTCTTAGCAAGGTCTTTTATTTGATACCCATATTGTAGGAGTGCATTTAAAATAATTGGTCCGCCATCTTGGGTATGCCGCCATCTTGGATTTAGAATGACGTCACACAGTTATTTATGCATTTTCATCCAAACTATGTGTGTATACAAAATTTCAGCTCAATCGGTTAAAGATATCTACTTCAAAATTGATTTTCAAGCTTAAGAAGTCCGCCATATTGGATTAATAGTGACGTCAATTTATTTTTAGAGTTACTCGCAGCATGACCTTTTATTTGATACCCATATTGTAGGGGTGCATTAAAAATAATTGGTCCGCCATCTTGGGTATGCCGCCATTTTGGATTTAGAATAACGTCACACAGTTAACCATGCATTGTCATCTAAACTAAACGTGTATACAAATTTCAGCTCAATCGGTTAAAGATATCTGCTTCAAAATTGAGTTGCAAGATTCCACCCGAACATACATACATTGCAAGTTAAATAAAAGCTTGTAAAAATGATCACTGGAATTATTTATGGTGCAAAATAGCACTATAAGTATGTGTTGGTTACTTTTATAGTTTAGCTTTGTGACATAAGCGTTGCAGAGAGCACTATTGTAGTACTAAAAAGCGTTTCTTGACACTTTACCATTTCAACTTCATTCACCGTCGTAAACTCACCAACGTGTAACGTATTCTAATAATGTGCGTAAACTACCCTCAATAATTATGTCGAGCAAATGCGATAACTGTGATAAAAATATTACAAAATCAAGACCAGGATTGGAATGCAATCGATGTGAAAAAATAGTTCATTTAAATACCCAGTGTACCGGACTTACAAATAAACAATTAGCGGCATTACGCGCCACGGAAAATCTGGAGTGGACCTGCCAAGAATGCCAAAATTCATCAAGACGTCGCTCGATTGTAATGCCAGAAGAAGACGATGAAGATGAAAATGAATCATCAAACTTTCCAATTAATGTCAAAAAGCTGTTGGGTGACATATCGAAGGAGGTGGAAAAGGCCATCAAACGAGAAATGAAAGATATTGCACAATCTGTCCAATATACTTCAGACAAAATTGATGAATTTGTGAAAAAAATGGAAGTTCTACAAGACAACATAAAAAACTTACAAAAGAAAAACACTGAGCTAACAAACAGAAATAATCAATTAGAGGTAAAACTGGGAGCTCTGGAACAACGCATGCAGGATATAGAACAACAAAAACTAAATAACTCTATAGAAATTCATAACATTCCATTTGATAAAAATGAAAATCTTCTTGAGATTGCAGCGAATGTGGGAAAGATTCTAAAACAAAACCCGAATGATATTAAGAAGGCAAAACGACTTGCCGGAAAAAAAGATCGGCCAGTTCCGATCCAGTTGGAGTTACAAAGTCAAGAAAATCAGTCAACATGGATAATTGCGGCAAAATCAAGAGCTTCCAGAATTAAACTCTCGGATATTATGGACGATGCTAGTACTACTGATTCAAATGAAGGTATTTTTTTATGTGAAGCGTTGACGCCTTATAATAAGCAAATTTTGTGGTACGCGAAACAAGAACTGAAGAACACCTATAAATATATTTGGGTCAAACATGGAGTATTGCGAGTTCGGAAAGAAGGAGAAGATCAAAAGCCAATCATCGTCAGATCTCTGGAAGATGTTAAAAAGTTGAGTGAGCATGACGCGCCAAACACCAAACACCTGTGAGTTACACGAACTAAATAAATTGTTTTTTTTTTTCAATATGGACAGTAATTTAGATAGTATTTTTCAGTTTACTGACTGTAATGACCTCAAAGAATTTCTGGATAATGTTCCTAGTGAAATAACTTTGTTATGCATGCATATGAATATTAGGTCTATAATCAAAAACTTCGCTTCCCTTGAGCAATGTATTTTTTCTTCTTCTCGACACATTGATGTTATAATGTTAACTGAAGTTAATGTCTCAGACTCTCTTTGTAATATGTACCAGTTAAAAGGTTACACAATGTACACCGAGCTGCGGAGGGGTAAGAGAGGCGGTGGCATAATTATTTATATTAAAAATGAGCACAAATTTCAAATTAAATGTTTTAAAAGTCAACACAGTGAAAACCTAACGGGATTATTGACCACCTCTTCAAACTATTCCGCTACTCTGTGTTGTGTGTATCGTCCGCCTAATCGTAGTAAACACTTGTTTGTTAAAGAACTGGATTCACTTTTAGAAATGGCAGGTAGGCAAAACGATATTTATCTGTTGGGAGATGTAAACATTGACTTGCAGTGTAATAGACCTATAAAACATATTTACAACAATACTATGTACAATTATGGATTAGCTTGCGGGATCACAGAGTACACACGATTAGAAATATCAAATGACAGACTCAGCAAGTCTTGTATAGATCACATTTATGCTCGATCCCGCTCACTAAATCTATACACCGCGGCGCTCGGAACTGCACTAGCCGACCACCGAGTTATAGCACTCGCAGTTGTGGATTCTCAGTATAGAAACACACGGGAGAATTCTCGGTACATTAATCGTTGCGACTATAATAAATATATGACAAATTTGAAACAAGTAAATTGGCAACCGATAAAAGAAATGACTTGTCCGTATACGATATATTCAGCAATAGTCGAAAATATAAAAAAATGTCGAGAGAAAGCTGAAAAAAAAATAAAGATATCAACAAATAAAAATAGATATAATAATGACTGGATGAATAGTAAAATTAAAAAAGCATGTAAATTAAGAGATAAATTATTTACGAAATGGATAGCTGATCCAACAAATAGAATATTCAGGGAAGAATACAATGCAACAAGAAATTACGCAAATAAAATTATAAATAAAAGTAAAAACACAAAACTAAGAGACAAAATAATTAACAATAAAAAGAATCCAAGGGCACTGTGGCAAATATTAAATTCTATAACAGGTAGGGCAAAACCAATAGCGGACACTATTATACTAAATGCATTTCTAAAAAATAATAATACAATTTCTACTATAGTACAGAAATTTGCAGAATGTTTTAATATCACATCAAATAACATGCCAATTTGTGGCGTTAAACTGTTGGAAAAGGAAACATATTCTAATCCAATCAACTTGAGTTATAAATTTCAGAACATTACTGCTAAGACAGTTCTCAATGAAATAAGAGCACTTAATAATAATAAAGCTCCGGGTATAGATGGCATAAAAGCGTCCGATTTAAAAGCTATTGGTTCGAAAATTGCCGATATCATAGCTCATTTCATTAATATCACCATAAAACAAAAAATATATCCTCCAGAACTTAAGATAGGCGTAGTACGACCCATATATAAGAAAGGTAAACAAGACGTATATGATAATTATCGTCCAATAACAATCTTGTCTACTGTTAATAAGATAGTCGAAAAAGTGATATCTAAGCAAATACATGCTTTTTATAGGAAAAATAACATTATCACTGATAAACAATTCGGTTTTCAGTGTGGTAAAAGTACAACACAGTTACTGGCTAAATTTACTGACAGTGTCTACAAACACCTTGACAGTAAAGAGCATGTATTGGTACTACTAATTGACTACAGTAAAGCATTTGATACTTTAATACACGAACGACTGATAGATAACATGAATGACTGTGGAATACGTGGGCCCTTAGGGGAATGGTGTAAAGACTATCTGACTAACAGATCATATGTTGTCAAAGTATCTGATGTCATCAGCAACAAGGTAACCGTCCTAAAGGGTACAGCGCAGGGATCTGTGCTTGGACCACTTCACTATATTACTTATGTGAATGATGTAGTCAACCTTATTAAAAGATGTGAAATTTATCAGTTTGCTGACGATACTTGTATTGTTTCAAGTCACAAAAACTTAGACTTAGCCTTAAAAAATTTGCAAGCTGAATTCACATTGCTTTTGAGGTGGTCCCATGATGCAGGTCTTGTGCTCAACACAGAAAAGACTAAACTCATGTACATCAGCAGTAGTCATAATAGGAAGCATGAAAATGTGAAACTTATAGCACATAGTCACAAGTGTTTACACACAAACCATCAAAAATGTTCATGCAGTTCTATTGAACTTGTAAATAAACAAAAATATTTAGGATTAATAATCGATGATCGTTTCAAATGGGTAGATCACATTCACTCTGTATGTGACAAGTTGCGTGCAATCTTGTCCAAATTTGTATTGGTCAAAAATAAAATTCCATATTCTATACTTTTGCAACTATATAAAATGCTGGGAGAAACTATTATAAATTATGGCATAACAAGCTATGGTAGGACTTGTAAATCAAATTTGGACCTTATTTATAAATTACAACTACGGATTTTAAAAGCAATAGTTCCATCTAAAATTAAAACACGATACCGAGATAATGTATTTAAATTGTTTCATCACTGTAACATATTGCCCGTACATGAACAAGTGAAGCTTAATCTACTTTTAGAAAACTATTTCAATAACACTTTTTATAATGTAAAAAAACATTGTAAGCAAACACGTAGTGCATCAGTGGTTACGTTAAATGTCCCGCTATATAATAATCTATATGGAAGACAATTGTTACAGTTTCAAATACCTAAATTAATAAACGAATTACCATCATCAATTAAAAATCAAATAAATGAAATAAATATTAAAAGAGTAATAAAAAATCATTATCTATCTCTAATAATAAAATAAAATAAACACAAATAAATAAGAAGTAAATATAGCATTATTCAAATAAATATTCAATATATAATAAAGAGGTAAAAAAGTGATTCTTCACTAGAGAATCACGGCCCGTGTGTACACAGTTTTTGTTCCTATTGTGGTGCCGTTATCTTGTTTAATATAACCGGGCGTGTAGAGGGTAAGAGCAAAAATAGCGTAAGTAGTTGTTTCATATCCACCCACCTTGCGAGTCTGTCAATGTTGATGTTGTGTGTAAATATTGTAAGATTAATGGTGAATCCCAGTGTTCGGTAAAACCTAAAAAGGTTTATGTAGCACTGTGTTATGATAAAAGTAAAGTATAATAATTGTGATAATAAAATAAATAAATTAAAAAAAAAAACTACAGAGCTAATTTATCACCATGAGAGCCTCTATGTAATGTTTATAGATTAAATCAGTGATAAAACTAGGGCCTTTCGGGGTTCTGTAGAAGTTTACAAGACCATTATAGTGCTAAACATAAACACTAATTAGAGGCTCCAAAATGTTCTGAGGACCTTTATAGTATCAAATTTTGTTACTTGGGGTGTACCTTCAGTACATTCAGTGTACCTTCAGTACATTCAGTGTACCTTCAGTACATTCAGTGTACCTTCAGTACATTCAGTGTACTATCTGTAAGCCCTTACCAGCAGTTGCTTTAAATACGCAGTTAATCTGGTGAAGAAAGTGTTAGGTACGTAAGTACTTGTCTGAAGTTTTATCATTATTATTGGACAGCGCGCGTTAGCTCATAGCGTAGTCTTTCGTCATCGTTTATAAATCAAATAATATGGGACTTATCAGTGTCACGACACAGTGCAATGAAATCTTGAAAATTGATTTTTTTTTTCTATTTATTGAGTTATTTTAAAACTCGTGAAACAAACGTTGAGGGTGAGGTACATGTTTTTACCTGGTATGTCGCATAGTAATTGGAACACAACTACGGGTGTTTGAATTTATATAGGTTTGCCTTCGGAATTTATAGTACTTAGTACAGCATCACTTTGACTTTGGATAATTATGTAGGATCAATATTAGCATAGTAACTATGCTAATATTGTGCGCGTTTAGACTTTACATAATTATCCAAGTGAATAATGCAACGCGAAAGTTTAAAATGTAAATCACTTTGACTTTGTTTAGGGAAGACAAGAACTTTGGTAGAACCGACAGCCTGGTCGGACGAACTGATCCTTTTGGATTTCTAAGTTAGGGTGCTTAGGCTTTAGTCAACCACGCTGGCCCAGTGCGGATTGGTCAACTTTACAAACATACACCTTGAATTTCTTCGCGGATGTATGCAGGTTGCCTCACAATGTTTTCCTTCACCGTAGGAGCTTCGGACAAATTGAAATTCGAATAACGAAAAACATATTGGTACACGTTACTCCAGTACAAAATAATCGATACGGTCAAAGTTACAAAAAATGCCATAGGTAGTAGTCAGGTTTTCTTCCGCCATGGTGGATGCGGGCGTCGGGCATGCGGGACCTCTTGCCCGGGCATCTTCTGTTGGGAACGACACAAAGTTCTTCTTCGTCTTCGCTACCCTCCTGTGTTGCGACTCCGGGACCGAGGCGCGGCCCTCCGCGGTCAAGCACACCAGGCGATTGGGTCGGTCTTGGTAGGTCGCGAGCAGGCCGCGGCTTACACTGCGCCCGGAGGAGCGGTGGGAGGGAGAGGGGGCCTTTGGTCTCGTCTGGTGATGGTGTCGCTTAGGCGAGTCACGCGCGCGAGCAGTGAGGTCCCGTGGCAGACTACAAGCCGTTCTTTTTGTACTCGAGTGTACATGGCAGTATCGAACCCCGAAACTCCCGATAAGAAGGCCAGTGCCAGTGAAAATGAAAAAGAAAAATGAAAATAGTTTATTTCCATAACCAATATATCACTATTTCTACAGTGCTTGAGACCGCCTAGTAGGCAAATTAATGTGCCTGTGTCAAGAGGTCCCGCTCTTCCGCAATTCGGTTATACAGAATTGGTTACAAGTAGCGTTTACATAAAAGAAAATCTTAATACTAATAATTAGTTGTGATTGTAAGTATGGTTGTATAGTGTGTGTGTATGTGTACGTGTGTGTGTGTGTGTGTGACTGCATGTTAATTGGTATTTTGATTATTTTTCTATAATTATTTATGATTAATTGTTGCTTGTTTAATGATTATCACTTATATATTTATGAGTATATATAATATTTATAACAGTAAATATTATTATTTATAAGGTAATTTAAGTAGTTGTTCAGTTTGAGTATAGTCGAGAGTTTTCAGCCAAGATAATACATTTTTTTTACATTCACGCATGCTAAGTTTATAAATCTTTAGTTTTTTATTTATTTGGTTATATAAGTTGCCACCTTGCCAATCAAATTGTTTCGAGGCGAAGACTGTGTTGTGTTTAGATATTTTGACAACTTGGTCTCCTCTTCGTTTTTGAGTTTGTGCGGGATTGTATGTTAAATTTTTGTGAACATTTAAGGTAGCATTTAACACGTAAAGCTGTCGCACTGTGGGTAGATCAGCTAATTTATATAAATCTTTAGTTGGGAATTTATAAGGCTTGAAGTACATGACCTTTAATAAACATCGTTGAGCCCTTTCAACTTCTATGTGTTTTGTCTTCGCAGCATCTCCCCATGCTGAAATACAGTATGTTAAGACCGACTGAGCCAGTGACGTTGGTGGTGCCCAAGGTAGACACCACCACGTCGGCGATTCACCGACTTCGGGGTTGCTGATTTTTGTACCCTACTACCAGCTCATAGAAAGCATTGTGGCTTACCCCGATTCCCGTTGTCTCCGTACGTAGCCGGTGGACTTCCTGAGCTAGCTCGAAGGAAGTCGCGGCTCCTGAAGTTCTGCAGTGGATCCACCGGTGGAGACCGGAGCACTACAAATGCCTATTAGGCCACCACGGCTCACACACGCGATTTTGACACCTTTGTACAACACAAAGCGGGCTTTCGCACCACGATATTAGGTGCGCCGCGCAAAATACAATTTGTTAGTTATATATTCCGGCCCGCATATAACCTCTAACAATGTCATGACATTTCGACTCGACTCAACTGACATGTCACATGCGGCCGGCCGCCAAAAAGGCTCTCACTGCACAGACCACAATGCAGTGTTGCCACTCGCTCTTCCTCGAGCGTGAACATTCCCCCGCTCCGGACAGTCCCGGACTGTCCGCCAAATCAGTCTAAGGGGAGGCGAGAAAGAGTAGCGACCGCGCGCTTCAAAACAGAATCCCCAACTAGGACCTCGGCAAACCTGGGCACACCATCAGACCCTAGAGTAAGTTGGACAATGCGTCCGCGACGCCAACGTAAGGGTGGCAGGTTTGGGTCCTTCACTAACACGAGGTCTCCAACCCTCGGTGGGTTTGTCTTATTTGACCACTTAACGCGCTGTTGCAAAATGTGTAAATATTCAAGGTGCCAGCGGCGCCAGAAGCTCTGGGTAAGCTGCTGGAGCAACTCAAACCGCGAAAGGCGTCCTGGATTGACATCTCTATAAGGATACTCGGGCAGGGCGTTAAGTGGTCTGCCTATCAAGAAATGGCCCGGCGTGAGGGCCTGCAAATCGTTCGCGTCGGTAGACAACGGACATAACGGACGCGAGTTGAGAACCGCCTCAATCTTATGAAACACCGTCGCGAGTTCCTCAAACGTGAGAATAGTCTCCCCAATAACGCGGCGAAGGTGAGTCTTGGCGGCCTTTACAACAGATTCAAAAATCCCTCCCCAGTGAGGGCAAGACGGCGGGGAGTATCGCCATGTTACCCCCCTACGGGAGAGTGGATCCGATCTCAATATTATTTTTATCTAAAAATTCACAAACTTCTCTTATATGTCTATCAGTGCCCTTGAAGTTCGTCCCACAATCGGACCGAATTAGAGAAGGCAGTCCCCGGCGGGAGACAAATCTGCCTAACGCTGCTAAGAAAGCGTCCATGGTGAGCGCACTCACCACCTCCAAATGAACGGCTTTAGTGGCCAAACAAACAAACACACACAAGTAAGCCTTTTCAGTCTTAGCATTACGGAGTCGCGACGTTTTTATAGTGAATGGTCCCGCAAAATCAGTTCCAACTCCTAAGAAGGTCATCGATTCATTCACACGATCAGCAGGCAAATCACCCATTTGGGGCTGCATCGTCTCGGGGCGTAAACGATAGCAGGGCAGACATCGAAAGATAACAGATCGGATTATTCTTCGCGCTGACAAAATCCAAAACTCCCGTTGGAGGAGCGCGGTCAATGCATTACATCCGGCATGAGCATTCTTCACATGGCGATCAATGATCAACAATCGCACCAATGGTCCCTCCTTGGGGAGCAACAGGGGATGACGTGATCTATAAGGCAAGTTAGCGTGCCTCAATCGGCCTCCTACACGCAACAATCCCTTATCATCCAGAAAGGGAGTCAAACGCACCAAGGGTCCCTTCAATTTGGACGTCCCGGTACGGAAAATCTTAAGTTCCGGTTCAAACGCTCTAGACTGGGTCATACGCACCCAATGCAAAAGAGCATCTTGGCGCTCCTGCGGTGAGAGGACCGGACACAAATCTTTGTCCTGAGGCCGGCGACAATTTCGAATAAATCTTCTTATCCAAGCGGTCACGCCGAGCAACTTGTCCAGAGAACTGTAGCGGTCTAATAAAAATTCCCGCTCTGGAGCCGCCATAGTCTCGACAGCGTGAACACGCAAGCCCGGATTTGGTACCTTCACCACAGCTGGTGTGGAAGGCCAAGACGGTTGTAACAACCATTCGGGACCCCACCACAGAGTGTGGTCAATAAGCTGAGGGGCTTCGCTGCCACGTGATGCACAGTCAGCAGGGTTTATTTCACCTGGCACGTGGCGCCAAATCAACGTGGCCTTCGAGGCCTGTATTTGGGATACCCGATTGGCCACACATACTTCCAGGGAGTGGACGGAGTTCTTAATCCAACACAGGACAACCTGACTGTCGGACCAAGCTAAGAGCGACTCAAAGTCCACACTACGTCCCAGGGTGTCAACAACGTGGTTCATCAACCGAACCAGAAGAGTAGCTCCAGACAATTCTAACTTCGGAATCGTTAATCGAGTCCGAAGTGGAGCAACCTTACTCTTAGCAATTAGCAAGTGGAGCTTAACAGCTCCTCTATCATCGACCGTCCGGATATATACGACGGCTGCGTATCCACTCTCAGACGCGTCACAAAAGCCATGAAGGCTGGCCGTCAACCGTCCCTTAGGCAGTATATGTCTAGGGATACTAACACGGTTAATGTCGGGGAGAGACAACATGAAGGACTCCCAATCTCGCAGCAAACGGCCCGAGAGGGGCTCATCCCACGACACTTCGGCTGACCAAAGTTCCTGTAGGAAGCACGTCATCCAAAACACTACGGGACTAATCCAGCCATTTGGGTCAAAGGTACGAGCTACTGTAGACAAAACCAACCGTTTCGTCCAGACCTTGGGGCTTGGCAGCTCCAATCGATAGGTGAACGTGTCCTGGACAGGTCTGTATTGCACTCCCAAAACAGACAGTAAATCTGGAGTGTTGGCATTCTCAAAAATATGAGGCTCCTGCTGGTGGTCGTCTGGCAAGTCACACAAAAGCTGAGGTGAGTTGGACATCCACTTCCTCAGTTCATAACCACCAGCCCCGAGAAGAGCAATTAGTTCATCTCGCAAAATCAAGGCTTCCTCGACACTAGAGGAGCCCGTACAAATATCATCAACAAATGCATCCTCCTTGAGAACCAAGGATGCGCGAGGGTATCGTAACCGTTCACGTTCAGCGAGTTCCACAAGTGAGCGAATTGCCACAAAGGGGCTCGAACGCAGACCGTATGTATTGGTGTTCAGCTCGTAGACTAGCATGGGATCTCTGGGATCCTCCCTCCATAATATGAGCTGATATCGTCTATCGTCCGGGTGAATCACAGTCTGCCGAAACATCATCCGGATATCGGTCACAAAGACGACGGCATGGCGACGGAAGTTGGTCAATACATCACCCACCTCGTGGTACAACTTCGGTCCAGCATGCAGACATTGATTCAGCGAAACTCCGGTAGACGTGGGAGCTGACCCATCAAAAACAACGCGTATCTTCCCAGTGGAAGTTTTCAAAACCGCATGGTGAGGAAGAAAATTATGTTCCTCGTTTCGCCAGTCCAGTCGCGAGACCGACATGTGCCCCAGTTGCTCATATTCTCGCATGAAGTCGACATACTTCTGTTTGAGGTCGGAGTTCCTACTCATACGACGCTCCATGGACAGCAGCCGCTTCTCGGCCAACGGCCGGGAGCTGCCAAGTGAGGGGCGAACTGACAAAAAGGGCAAACGAGTGATCAGCCGTCCCGAGTGAAGGCGACCTGTATTGTTCTGGTAGAACAACTCACACTCCTCGTCCAAGGGGTTCACTCGCTTCACGGTAGGTGGCTCTTCCACCTCCCAAAACCGTTGAAGGACATCCGATAAGGTGGAGCTAACAGTTATGTAACTGTCCACCGATGGAGATGGTGGGTTATGCCTAACTGGTCCCATCACTACAAACCCAAGCGATGTAGATAAGGCTACCAGCCCACCCTTCTGTAACTCTCTCCTCTTCCCACAATACACGCGGCCTAGAACATCGGCACCGAGCAATAAGTGAATCGGACCGGTTCGGTGGAAGGAAGGGTCAGCCAAGGTCAATCCTGATGTCGCATCAACGACAGCGCGCGAAACGTGCTGTTGCGGAAGCTGACCAACAACCTTCTCATAAACAATCGCGGTAGCGCCAATTTTGGGCGCTGAAGAGAAGTGGGGGGAAAAGGAGAACAAAATCTGACCGATCGGATCCGGGATCCGCAGGTCTCCGATTCCCCGTACCGATTCAAGGTATGGAGATGTGTTCAAACTCAACTGCCGGACCAGCCAGCTGGAGGCAATGCAACCCTGAGCTCCCGTATCCAAAAGGGCGCGAACTAAAACAAAGGTGCCCCTCGGGCCCCACACCTGTACGGAGGCTGTTGGTAACAGCACCTGCTCCTGTGGGGGGGTTGCAGCCGACAGTTGGTTTAGCGAAAATCCTCCCGCATTCCCCGCAACGGGGGGGAAGGGGGGTCCGAAGAAAAATGCGTGCGCGGCGGAGGAATAGGGCGCTCAAGGCGCTCGAGCGGGTCCCAATCCGGCACGTACTGGCCCCGATCAAAGCGGCATCGGGGGGCCGGACGGTGCCCATGATGGGCGAAAGTTGGGGGAGCCCGTGACAAACGGGGTCTCTCCATCAGAGGGGGAGAGAAGCGTATCGGCTCCCGGCGTGGCTCCGTAATAACCGCGGCCCAATCCCGCGGTGGCGCCTCATAAGCGGCGCGTCGATCCCCCCCGCCCGTAGGGGGGGTGGGGCGCCCAATCCTCTCACTGGAGGGGGGGCGCCTGTCCAATCTCCGCGGAGGGGTGGCACGCCCCTCCGATCTCCTCGGAGATGTGGGTGACCTACGAGGGCCCCCGCCCGTGTGCGAGTCCCTCTCTCTCACCACCCCACGAGTGCCTCTATTGTTGAAGCACAAAAGGGGGTGATGGGCCCCTCCACAACAGTGGCAATCTCGTGGGTGGGGGCAAGCCGATGCCATATGGGCCCCCAGGCAGCGGTAGCACCAATTCCGCTGCTTGGCCATATTTCTACGCCCCTCGGTGCGTAGGCCAACAAATTTGGGACAGGCCGGCAAACGATGGCCATCGCGCTTGCAACACTTACAAGGCAGCGGCCTCTCCCCGTGTGGAGAGTTCTGCCGCACTGCAGTATACTGCTTGTACGGGCGGCGCTCTGTCCGTGGTGCTGCCCGGGATGCCTCATAGCGGCCTGTGCTCGGTCCCGGTATAGGAGCCAGATCCAAGTGGTCGGTCATCCGACACTCATCCTCCAAAAATCTGAGGAGATCCAAGAAGGGGGGGAGGTACGAGGCACTATTGCCCCCGTATCTTTGTTCAAAGCGCCCCTTCATCTCCATGGGAAGCTTATTGAGGATGAGGTGGAGCAATATGAAGGACCACTGGTCCACCGGTAGGTCAAGTCGTTTGAGCGCATTAATAGCGCTTAGCAGCGGCTTCAAAATCTCCTTCCTCAATGAGGAGACCCGCGATACTCGTGGCAGCCCTAAAATGGCAGCCACATGTGTGTCCGCTAGCAAGCGAACATTCTGATACCGGGCGGTCAACAACGCCCTTGCAATCTCATAACTGTCATCGTTGACAGGTAGATGCTGGACAAGCACACCAGCCTCTCCACGTAAGGCAGAGAGCAAATAGGCCAATTTCTGGCTAGGGAACAGGTCGTCCCTCGAGTGAACCAGGCTATCAAAGAGGTTAATGAACCCCATCCAAGAAGCCAGGTTCCCATCAAAGGTTGGGATGTCTAAAGTGGGCAGTCTGCCCAGCAAGCCGGCCGGGGTAGGCTTGACCTCCCCGGGCGTGCACGACTCACCCCTCCGGGCGAATAGGATAGCCTGAGCCTTGTTTATGATCACATCCGCCTGTTCAAAACATTGATCATAATCGGCATTAAATTGGTCGACTGCCCGCAACTCAGCGGCACCCTCGGCTGGGTGGTCGAGCAAATATTGTTGATGAACAACAAAAAGCTGCTCCAATTCCTTCAAGCGAGCAGGTACTCCCTCATGCCGAATTAACAAGGCCTGTTCTCGGTCTGGTCGGTCTACCAAAGCGACGGCACTAGCAAACCATCTCAAAATCTTTTGTGCACCCGCGCGGGCACCACTAAGCGGACTGACTGGCGGGACCATTTTGCACCAAAATTAATAAACACTATAATAATACACGGACAAACAGACCGACAACCGCAGACAATAAAACAGATCGGGAGGAACTTCAAAGGCAGAACAAAATATATAAACAAACCAAAATCAAGTGTAAATGCTAGAACTTAACTAGAACAACAAAGGCATTTAACAACAGAATTTTTCAAACAAATTAAATTCAAGTATTAAGTCAATAACTTAACAAACATAATATTCAAAGGCAAACAAAACAAAATCAAATGTAAATGCTAAAACTTCACACAGCAAAATAGTGTATTACAACAACAGCAAAGTCATTTAGCAGCAAAATCTTTTAAACAAATTAAATTCAAATATAAGTTTACAACTTAACAAACAAAATATTCAAGGGCAAAACAAAGATATGAAAAAACAAACCAAAATCAAATATAGGTAAATGCTAGAACTTAACTAGAACAACAAAAGGCATTTAACCCCAATTTTTCATATACAATGACAATGACAACTAGTTAGGGAGATCGGTCCACAAATGAGATTGTAGTCGGTTTAAAATCAGCAATCAAAACCAATTAATATGTATTGCCCGTTTGGACAACCAACAAGATTACAATATTAATTGTACAATACTAATCAACCACTCAAATCTAAAAACCACGCTCTGCTACCAAGAGATGGTGGTGCCCAAGGTAGACACCACCACGTCGGCGATTCACCGACTTCGGGGTTGCTGATTTTTGTACCCTACTACCAGCTCATAGAAAGCATTGTGGCTTACCCCGATTCCCGTTGTCTCCGTACGTAGCCGGTGGACTTCCTGAGCTAGCTCGAAGGAAGTCGCGGCTCCTGAAGTTCTGCAGTGGATCCACCGGTGGAGACCGGAGCACTACAAATGCCTATTAGGCCACCACGGCTCACACACGCGATTTTGACACCTTTGCACAACACAAAGCGGGCTTTCGCACCCCGATATTAGGTGCGCCGCGCAAAATACAATTTGTTAGTTATATATTCCGGCCCGCATATAACCTCTAACAATGTCATGACATTTCGACTCGACTCAACTGACATGTCACATGCGGCCACCCGCCAAAAAGGCTCTCACTGCACAGACCACAATGCAGTGTTGCCACTCGCTCTTCCTCGAGCGTGAACAGACGTGTATATACTGTTCAAGAGATTGTATGTAGTAATGTGACGGAGAGTTTTAAATACCCATATTAATTTTCTTAATCTGTCAGTCACAAATTGAATCTGATGATGCCATGTGAGGTAATCCCCAGGTATTTGGTAGATTCGACTCTCCTCAGGGGGACACAGTTACAGTTTAAATTGTTAAGGCTGCAATGTTGGTGAATCTTTAACGAAAGATTTTGATTGGGTTGTGTCCTACTATTGATTGTGTAGCATATATAATTTGTTTTGGTTACATTCAGTGTTAGTAGATTCTCTTTGAGCCACTTTGAGATAATAGAAAGCCCGGACTCAGCCCTCTCAAAAACTGTGCCCCAAGAATCGCCATGAAAAACAATAACAGTGTCATCTGCATATGAGAATACCCTGCTACCCGCAATTTCAATGTTGGTAAGCTCATTGATATAGATCAAGAGAGTAAGAGCCAGTGCCCAGTCTATAGCGCCACCGACGCTCCACATGTCCTATACAGTGGTATATTGCATAGTTATTGGAACGCGACTATTAGTGTTTGAATTGATATAGGTTTTCCTTTGGTGTTATGGATTCCGAATTCCAACTGCGGCTGCCCTACCTAAGTTCAAAATCAATCGTTTCCGTGCCATCTACAGGGCAAGCTACGTCGAAAGTGTTGAGCAATTTTCCTGCGAAGTTTCACGCCAGTTTGCTGATTTACACGACAAATCGTTGACACGACGGCTACGGTCCAAGTGGAGCCTGTCATCTGTCTGCCATTCGACTCTGAAGCTTATTTCCTTAGGTTAATGACTAATATGTGGTAAGCGTTTGAACTACGCCCTGCGACGTTGTCAAGTGGTTCTTTAGACGAAAGTGAAATATCTGTTAAGATGTTGACGGAATTTATGGTGTTACGTTGAGTTGAAGTGCATGTAAATATTCCTTTCACTGCTCGGAGTAGTTATTTTTGTTGCATCTTAGAGGCTATGTTACAGCAATTGGTAATACTTTAATGAGGGATATTATGAAGTGACTACGGATGTTGAAAGACTTCGGAATCAGATTTAGGTCGTAATCCAGGCCACAAACCGTCCCACCACCACTGCAAGGATCTTCCGTCCGTTGATCCCTGTGAACCCTTTTAAGGGCATGTTCAGAATCTTAAAAAGTTTATATGTAAGTAGGTATGTGATTTTTTGGAACTCAATAAAAGAATCATAATAAATATTTATCATTAATATTTTAAAAGTAACACCGATTGGTTATCCCCTTGTGCGGCGGCGGCACTCCCCCCGACTATACTGGACGTAATTAATTACTTGTAAAAACTGACGTTGGAAATATTTTTCGAATGTATCAATTTTAAAGCTAATAGTGGACATTATTGGGTCAATAATTGTTTTTTTTTTAACTGTATCTTATTTATTGGTTAGTTTAATTAAACATAAACGCTACTTTAAGGGTACACTGTTTTTATTACACTCTGTATACATGACCGGATATGCTAGCGTTAATAAAACGAAATTAATTTGTAATTTGAATTACAAATACAACTGTTATGTTATGTTCGATTTGATCTTTAAAGAAATAGGTATTTAGGTATATCTACTCAATTTTGGAATTTAAAAACTTTTCTTTAATATTCCCTAAGTTTACAACTTCAAAACAAAACGAAAGTATCTTTTTACAGTACATCACTTTCACTGCGGACCCACCATACTCCTGGGGGTACAGTGGGACTTATACAGATCACCGCTTTGCCGTCCCTAAAAATTTGCCATAGATAGATCTGGCCCTGACTATTTTTTTTATATCTAGCTGATCCGACAACGCGTTGGGCTTAGTAGTTATAGTATGTGCTTTGTTTAAAATAAAATAAATATCGGATCAATTTAATGTTTCACTTTAATGAATTTTAAAACTGTTGTTATAACTTCGTCCATTTATTCTTTTCAGGGCCGCTCCAGCGAGCAGAAGCCAGCAGAAGGGGAGGGTGGTCCACACCCTCGACAAGCAAGATGTGACCACCGAACCAACGATAAAAACAAAACAAACTCTCTTCAAATTCATGAGTCTTGACCCAAGATTACATGATTAAGACGATATTTATTGTACTTATAACTTTAATGATAACGAATCTAGTCGCCACAGCACTTTTTAACACGAAGCAAATTAGACTGTAATTGTAGAGACGTAAAGTCGAATTGAACTAGTACAAAGTATAAGGGATTGACGAGGCAGTACAAAAACTTAGTATCGGAAGGAACGCTATCTTCGATTTTTCAATAAATTGAATAATTTAGAAGTTCCTGTTTCAAAGAAGGAAGATGACTACCAGTAAGTTTTTTATTTTATTTTATAAATATTTGTATAACACAAATACTATCATAACGTAAGGTATAACATAGACGGTCATCTCTACCACCGCGCGCTCATTAGCCAATCAAATAGCCCGAGCTTTCATTAGTCAAATCAAATAGCCCGAGCTTCCCTAGCTCTCTTATACACTTACGTCCCATTTCACGAAATCACTCCCACAGACTGCAAGAAAGCGAGAGGAAACATGCTACACATAAAAAAAACGAGTGAGCCTTGCACATTATTACACATTGTTGCAGTAGTCGCATATAATGTGTAACATTTAACATCTCACTACCATCTGACGGCCATCTCTACTACCGCGCGGGCTATTTAGTCAAATTTAATAAAAAGCGCGCGATTCCCTGCTTCCTGTTACACACTTAAGTCCCATCTCACGAAATCACTCCCAGATTGAGAACTGAGACGTGGCCGCTTACAATGGGTCTCATAAGAAGGCTCAGAGTCACTCAAAGGGCAATGGAGAGGGCTATGCTCGGGGTTTCTCTACGTAATCACATCAGAAATTATGAGATCCGTAGAAAAACTAGAGTTACCGACAAAGCCCAAAGAATTGCAAACCTTAAGTGGCAGTGGGCAGGACACATCGCTCGTAGGACTGACGACCGTTGGGGCGGAAAGGTCCTCGAGTGGCGGCCGCGTATCGGGAGACGCAGTGTTGGTAGGCCCCCTACACGGTGGACCGACGATCTGGTGAAGGTCGCGGGAAGCCGCTGGATGCGGGAGGCGCAGGACCGATCGCTATGGAGATCCTTGGGGGAGGCCTATGTCCAACAGTGGGCGTCTCTTGGCTGAAATGATGATGATGATGATGACTCCCAGATTGCAAAAGCAAGAGGAAAGATGTTATAAATCAAGAACAACATTCAAATATGCATTGACTCAAAAATGTTTCACAAAATGCTGATTTCTAGCAGGTTATTAGGTAGCAAATTAATGCTAAAGTCGTCACAGCGTGTCTGCTTTTGCTTACAATATAGATAGTCCTTATTGTCAATTAGAGTTATGTTTTCTTTGTATAGGTAATAAATGAATCGGAAATGTTTTGTGTATTTTTACACGACCAATCTGTAACGGAACCAAACCTCACTGTAAATGGCTTTACCTATCCTAGTGATTTTTTATTTAGATAAAAAATATATCTGATATTTTTTATTATCTAACTGACAGAATAATTAGATTTTCATTTCTATGTTTACCTAATAGTTGTCATTCACAATTTTTCAGGTTTCGAAAACTCCGCCATGAAGAGTAGTTTCTCGCTGTCCTCCTTGGGCAACGGGCCCGCGCCCCCAGGAGGCCGCTGCGAGCAACTCGACCGGCCCTACCACAGCCTTACAAAGAAAAGGTAATTTAAAAATATTTAGACCGACACACCAACTGATTTGTATTATAAAATGATTGGGATGACTAAATTCTAATTTTTACGTCTCGTCATAAAATATTAAAATACCGTAGATAAAGATGCAATTATAGTTGAGTACGGCTATTAAAACTCCATGTAAATTGCCGTTTAGCTAAGAAAGAGATGGAGAAAAATGTTTAATTTAATACCTTATATCTTGGTTGTTTTTATAGTTTTTCGAACATTGATTTTTTGTTTCTGTTTATTATTTGAATGAGCTTCTATTAAAGCAATTTTTTTTCATTCATCTAGAATAATTTTCGTACATTATATTTACGGAGATATTTCCTTACCTTTTTTTGTTGCATATCTTGCAAATTTGAAAGTCTATGGTCGTGTGACTCCAAGTACGATGTTGCCGCATAGCCGTCGCGCCACTCATGCCAGTAGCACATCTCCTCCACGTAACTAACAAAGCGAAACCGCGACGCATAGTCAGGAACAAACAGAATACGAATCGCTCGCGGAAGGGTAGACGGCGTCGGCGGCGAGCACATCGGGCGAATCGACGCGCGACAGAGACAACGCCATAGTTAAATATCCGCGTCAGAGCAGGCAAACTCGCCAGAGCTCGCGCGCCGTACAAACGACAACGTGGGAGAATCGTTCAGCGGTTTCGATACTACCGGCATCAGTACTAGTGTCCCTTTAAGACCCTATCCTACCTTTTTCTGCCGCCATTGCAAGCAGTGATGCTTGCATTGTTGTGTTTCGGTTGCAGGGTAAGAGCAGTGAAATTATTGGGTACTGTAACTTGCCTGACATCTTGGCACTAGTTGGAAATGTACATTAGGGTCTTTGTAGGGATTGTACTCGTAGGCAACTGTAGCTACCTATCATCAGGTGGGCAGCCTGCTTGTTTGCCAGCTTGCATAAAAAAAGAAAATTATTAATAATTATTAAATTTATTAAAAATTATTAAAATTATAATAAATTAGTCATAAAATAAAAATCTCTCACGTTAAATATAACCATGGCTTGTCTGCATTTCAGAAAGGAGCCGTGTCGCGAGGCGTGGAGGCGCAGCTGGGGCTCCGCGGCCAGCGGCGGCAGCGCCGGCGACGATCTCTGGCCGCTGCTGCAACACCACTACGACTACATCATGGACAACCAGATCATTGACACGTGCAAGGTAAATAGATCAAGATGTTTTTCAATTTTGGTGGTCCGGTTAGTAGGCGGGCCGCGGTTTCCGGATCGCACTCTGTCTTCAGTGACCGCGGAGAATCCGATATAACCTCGCGTTTGCCCAAGCGCAAGGTATGCGTCACGCATTTTCTAACGTATAAAAAAAGGGGTTTTGACAAAACACCTCGTATATTTAAACTCTACCTTTGTTAGTAATCGGTCACTTTATCGCCGCGCTTAACGAAATACTTTTATGTAACGATGAATAACATTCTGCACGGAAAGTGAAGTCACCGGGGCTAAAAAGTGATTTGTCGTTTTAGGTCTACAGAAATCTCAAAGCACGCTAATAAAATTTGAAGTAGTGACTTTCATATGATGATATTATTTCTCGACCTTAATCACACCCCGGACACTCCATACAACGTTCGCAAATCAATTACCTATTACTACTACTTAAACAAATGACGTTCGTACACGCGCAAATGTGTGCGTGGAATCTAGTAGGGCTGAGTGAGCGGTTATCAATCGCAATGACGCGGGAAGTGCAGCGACTGCCTTCTCTTTCACCCGCATAGCGCTGTCTCTGTTATCGCCCGGCGCTCGCGTCTACTCGTCCGAGCGATCGCGCGCGCCCTTGTTTACTTGTCAGTGATAGTGATGTCTACAGGGAAGTGCCGGGTAGGACGAGGTATTTGAAATGAGTGCGAGGAGGTGAGTGGCCGTTCTGTACGTAGTACTATTATCTATTCTGTGCCTTAATATCAAATTCCCTGCTTCTTCCTATTTTGGACTATTCCGATACTTGTTACCCTGATTTATCCGTTACCCAGTTGAACAAATTGGAGCGATTACAGAACCTATGTATACGGTTCATCTTTGGGCTACGAAAATTCGATCATATATCTTACTATCGCTCCAAACTTCAATGGCTACCAATAACTCGTCGAAGAGACTGCCACATCCTTTCCCTTCTCCATTCTTTGCTTACCAATCCACATGCTCCTAATTACCTCAAATCCCGTTTTGTTCTCCACTCCACAACAATAAATAGAACCTTACGTTCCTCAAACGACCTGTCTCTAGTTCTCCCACCTCATTCCTCAATTTTCTATGACAAATCTTTTACGGTAAAAGCTGTTAGGCTCTGGAATTCCTTGCCGGAGTCCGAAAGGCGTGCTCGTTCGCATGACTCATTTACGCGAGCAATTAAAAGTCATTTTTTGCAGCTGGAAGCTTAGTGTTCTCCATTACTGTTTTTAGTATTTTATTTAAGTATATGTAATTTACGTAGTGTATGAATAGTATTATTTAGTATGTAGTATATGTAGTTTATAGTCATTAATTTAATATTAAATAACAAAATATAATGTTGTTTATTTACCCGTCATGATAAGTTTTAAGTTAGCTTTCCTCTAGCAGAGGTTGCCTGGTAGAGATTGCCGCTTTGGCAATAAGGTCGCCTTTTGTTTAAATTGTCTCCTTTAAATTATTGTAAAATTTTTATTTTAGAAACAATAAAGATATTCATTCATTCATTCATTCATTCAAATTAGGAGATACGTCCATCAATTTCCAAAAAAGAGTAAGTGTCAGGATCATTTAATTCAATTTCCCTGGTACTGCAAAATACGAATTTATATTTCCTTTTTTGTCAGAAGATCCGGATAGACATATACAGCTTTTTTATTAATCCCTTTGTTCAAAAATATGAAAATATTAGCAACATGAAACTTTTGAGTTGCTGGCTAAAGGATCCATTTTTTCTTCCATACAACTATGCCCAAAACATGTACCTCGGGTTTTATTACATTTTTCTATGTAAAAAAAATTTAAAATTCATAAAATAATAAAAATAATTTCTTTAAACCATTTGTACCACCTGAAATTATGACTTTAACATTTTGATGACTGGCAACATAGCATCAATATTAAGAGGATTGTGAAGCTGCAAATTTTCATACAAAAAGCGATAACGCTTTTCTCCCTCTAAACATAATTCAATTTTCATAATTTTTGGAAATCTTGTAGATATAATGAAAAACTAGGTTTGTACGTTTTGATTTTGAAGAAATATTGCTCAGAATATAAGTTATTAGCATCTAAATATCTAAATTTTCGACTTAAAAACTACCTTGAGCATTTTTGTCTTTTTTTGACTAAATTATACTGAATTACAAAAAAAGCAAAACGTACAAACATAGATTAAGGTATACTGAATCTAATGAGATCAAAAGCGTCTAATTTCATAAAGGTTTAGGGGGGTAAAACAGTTATCGCCCGAAACAATATTTCAAACAGGAATTGTAGGCAATTTCGACTATTTCTTGCAACTCTCTCTATCGCACGATACGGGTCGGGGGCAGGGGTACAATGCAGTGATAGTGATGTGACATAATGTTATCCTAGTTATTGTCGCCTAGGGAGGAGAAAGTAATATCGATATATCGATCAATAGTGAAAGTTATTACTCAAGTCGGAACTATTAATCTTCACAAATACCTTATACATGAAAAAGTAAATATCTTTTTGAATACGTTTATTGATTTTAGTGTTTTATTTTAAAGATTTTATTTCAATACTAATTTCCTTATTTAAGGGTTAGCAGCCTGTAGCCTGTTAACTTTACTGTAAATTCCCAAAACCAAAAAAGGAAAAAAATGTAAGTATGTAAGTAGTTGTTTGTTATAATAAATATGTGCCATAAAGAAACCAACTTAAAATAAATTCGTATTTTGTTTCTTGTGATAGGTATTTGTTATGCAATGTATGAAGTTGGAGCAGCTAAAAACGTGTAATAGACTATGCAAGTAGCGTTATTTTTAATATTATTTTATTTGAATTTTATTCCTTTAAGCTGGGCTCTAAGGTTTTACTCGCGTTATGGAATCTACGATTGTATAAAAAATACAAACGACAAAGTATCTAAATAATATACGAGTATGAAGACGCTCGCCGTGTAGCCAACGGCGGGTACGGTGCGGTTACGCATTTCCCCCCGAGAAAAAAAAAAAGGGTAGGCAGGGTAGGCATAATTGGGAAGAAGGCACCCTTCGTACGGTTTTGAAGTTTTTTTTTTCATCTTAACTATAAAATTTAAAGCAACTGATTACATATACTAATAGGTATTTTTAACCGACTTCAAAAAAGGAGTTTCTCAATTCGATGCGTATGTATTTTTTGTGTATGTTACGCGATTACGCAGTCAATTGCAGACCGATTTTCAAAATTCTTTTTGTATTCTCAAGATTATACTCCAATGGTGGTCCCACGGTTACCAAAGTTAGGATCTGATGATGGAATCCCATAAAAATGGAGGGAAATCCTTAAATTTTTAGGTGCGTCCAACGTGTTTTTTTTATATATAAACGTCGCCCCACACTAGGATTTTCTCCTGTGTCGTGGGTGCAGTTACAAACATAGAATATCACATGCACATACGCCCAGACCGGAACAAATTTCTGTAGGCCATACAAAACATCTGTCCCGTGCGGGAATCGAACCCGCGATCTGTTGCGCAGTAGGCGATCGCTCGACCTCTGCGCTAACCGTGTCAAGCGTTTTGTGTGTATGTTACGCGATTACTCCGCCAATTGTGGACCGATTTTCAAAATTATTTTTGTATTCGGTAGAGTATACTCCTAGGGTGGTCCCTAGGAGTATACTCCTAGGGTGGTCCCTAGGTCACCAAAGTCAGGTTCTGATGATGGGATCCTATGAAAATCGAGGGATACCCTAATTTAATTAGTAAAAACTGACTTCAAAAACACTGAAAAGTTAAAAATAGTGTAAGAATAGGTACAGACAACATTACATTTCTATATTGAAGTCGGTGCCAAACGATGATCTCTTAGAAAGTCTTAAAATTTGGCACCGTCTTCAATAATAATGTGTGATGTTGTCTGTACCTATTCTTATATTATTTCTAACTTTTCAGTGTTTTTGTAGTCCGGACGAACCCGACGAATCGAACCCCGCCGGACGGACATCCCGATCAACAACCGGTGGCCTCAACCACTAGACCACGGAGGTGGTAAAAATGAGAATTCTAAGACTATTAGTATAATTACCCAAGATTAGTGTATAAAAATGAGAGGTATTTTTTATTTGATGCATAATTATTACTTTATATTTTTTAAATCCCTGCTCCTATTTAGTTTGTATGTAAAAGTATTAATTTATCTATCTAAAATAATAGATTTTTTGTTATTTATTTTTAAGTTAACAAGAGGTCTGTTCTTGTTTAAACAATTGTAAATGTCATTTTATGTTTAGTGATTATTTTTTTCATAAAAGGATCCATTATTGATTCACATCTCAAATGAAAATCATTTTAATTCAGTATATAGTTTATATATAAACGTCGCCCCACACTAGGATTTTCTCCTGTGTCGTGGGTGCAGTTACAAACATAGAATATCACATGCACATACGCCCAGACCGGAACAAATTTCTGTAGGCCATACAAAACATCTGTCCCGTGCGGGAATCGAACCCGCGATCTGTTGCGCAGTAGGCGATCGCTCGACCTCTGCGCTAACCGTGTCAAGCGTTTTGTGTGTATGTTACGCGATTACTCCGCCAATTGTGGACCAGCCAGTTGTGATTATTTTTTTCATAAAAGGATCCATTATTGATTCACATCTCAAATGAAAATCATTTTAATTCAGTATAACACTCATCTTACAAAAAGTCATTTTATTTAGACAGGTAAATGTACGATAGATATGTACTTTCATAACAAATAACAGCTCAGTCCTATAAAGTAGGACTTGGGATACCAAGTAAGTGCCTACACTATAAATTTCAAAGGAATACTGAAATAATTTTACGAAACTTATCAACTAAAATATTATAAAGAAAGAAGATTTGTATTTTTGTTTATAACGAATAAACTCAAAAACTAGCTCACTGGGAAGTCTCGGCGTAATTATTGTTAAAATGATTTTTAGAAATAAAGCTATTTTTATTTATTATATTTGTTATTTTTAAAAACTACTAGGCTGATTTAAAAAAAATTTACTAATAGAATGCTACATTATCACTGAGTAATATAAGGTTATAAAATAATTTTTCATACGGGAAAACAAAATTGCCTCACGAAAAACGAAAATAACGAAGGCAAAGTTGCGAGCGGAAAGGCAGTCAGGAATACCTAAGCAACGCAAAACATTACAAACGGTAAAATAATGATCTCGAGTTCTCGCGCCGAGGAGTCGCGCGCTGCTGTCGTTGTGTGCGTGAGAATTTGCGCGTGTTGTATTTGTGGTGTAAACGCCAGACGGGAGGCCGAGCGGTGTGAAACAGATAGCATTTTAGAAAATACTTACTCGCGCCGCGCACGATTACTTCACAATCCTCTTAAATAAAGCGTATTAGCGTGGTGTATTCTCCAAACCTGTTTAGTAAAGGTTTTCCAACTATTAAAATAATAAAAATAGATCCATAATCCTAAGCGTTATAAATCTTGTTAGTGTCACATAGTCTGTGTTATGGTATTTATTTTGGCAACCAATACCCAATAAAAAAAGTGAGAAGTCATTGGATGTGTATTATATTGACGTATCAAATTCACAATTACTGGTGATTTGTAAGCGATCGCAATAGATGTTGACACACACGCACACATAACAAACTCCAGATTTTTAATTAGAAGAACTTTAACTTCTTTACAAACCTTTAATAAGAAGAAGATTAAAAATGAAAATATTATCAAGCGACCATAACAATGACTGATTGTCAGTGTCAAACCTTGACGTCCATAAATAATCACGTTTCATTTCACGAAGTTTCGCATTCACATATCATTTTTTATCTTATTTTTTTGCAAAATCTATTGAGTTTGAAAAGATTTTAGCCCTTGGGTCATTTTCAACACATTATTATCTTTCATTTCATATAATTTGTACCTCGGTACATGATTTGGGCAAATACTGAAGACCTCCTTTTGTATGTTGGAACATACGCGCGCGCTCCTACCAGTGCGTGCGCCAGTGCGCTGAACTCCGAAGGCTGGTGAGTGAAATGGTCGGGGATAGAGTGCACTAAGGTTTCGAGTGTTCCCGTCCCAACTTACGTGGCTGTAGTGCTCAGTTTAACCACAATATAGAGAACGATACAGTAGCCCGACTCCATATAAAGGGACGAATCGGCGCACGCACACATACAAGCGTCGTTTACACGGCCGCCAAGCAATATAGCGACGCAATGTCAAGCCGCGCGCCGCCGCGGCCGGCCGAGATTTTTGTGCTCTACGTACACACCGCGACGCTCACGCGCGGCTTGTACGTATACGTTCAGCTTTAGGTATAAATTTCAAAGATACGCCTGAGTCGGGCTACTGTATCGTTCTCTATATTGTGGTTTAACTCCGGTATTTCTTGGTAGCCTAAAGAAGGGCCTCCTGTATGTGATAGTGTGTAGTCTGTGTAGATGTCTGTGTAAGTGTTCCCAACAATTCAAGAGAACCAAAGCTTCATTGCTGGGCTTTGAACGACCTGAGGGCCTATTACCGATCTCATGGTTTTGCAAATGATATCATATGACATCATAGTGCAAAACGAAAAATACGCTTTTCAGTCAGATTTTTGATAATATGTTCATAATTTAATGATGATATCATTGTAATTATGCCATGGTGATGATATCATTGGAGATCGGTCATACGAAATGCAGCATTTCATGACTTCTTTTTCTTAAATTTATACCATGTCATACGATGAAAGATCCATAATTGGCCTGCTGGTCTACAGAAGATCCCTCTTCTGCTCTCCTTCCGTCGCCGGTGTCCAGAAGCTGCTGATGGGATTCTTACCAATAAGTCTTCAAACAATCTTTGAGTAGGTTTTGGCATATTCAACGTGCCATCCTAGGAGCCGCGTATCGCGCATATAGGTATGCCCCGGCGTGTTTGCGTGAGGTTAGGGCAATGGGGTTTTCTGCCCTACATACTACCGGCCACGTACTGAACATTGCATGTAAAAGAATGTCGTATTTTTCGCAGGAGGCAAACGGCGAGTTGCTGTCGCACAGCCCGTCCGCGTTGCAGGGCGCGCCGCGGCTGGCGGGGCCGGCCGCGGGCTTCAACCGCCAGTGGTCGCTCAGCCAGCTGCTCGCCGAGTTCACCGAGCTCTGCCAGTGGCTCACGCAAGTGCAAGAGGAAATCTATTCTAGTCCGGAGAACTTGTCCAACAGGAAACTGAGAATGGTAAGTTGTTTTGTTAATCTATACAAATAATTAAAAATAAAGTGTCTGTTTGTAATGTCAAAATAACAAGTTTTTACTGAATGGGTATTAATTTATATCGGGTACCAATAACAAAAACACAATTTAAAAGATTGTTGTCTGTCTGTCCGTTTGTTCCCGCTAATCTCCGGAACGGCTGGATTGATTCTGACGTGACTTTCACTAATAGATAGCTAATTTTATAAGGTATAACATAGGCTACTTGTTGCCTACATAAATCAAAATGCTGACAAAAGTTACTATTCCACGCGGACGAAGTCGCGGGCACAGCTAGTACGACAATATGATAAAAAATAGCATACGGCCTAACTTTTATTTAATGAAGTTAGCATTTTATATACAGGATGACAGGGAAACTCGACCTATTCCTTGCAAGGGGTTATACTAGAGGTCATTAGCATCAAATTAAGTCCAGTGAACTAGGGGTAAAAACTGGATGGTTACCGAGTTGTGATGGTTCTTCGATTTTTTAGAAATTTTCTGACGTGTTAGTCAAGTTGTTACCAAAAACTATTAATTTTGAATAAACTACTCCATTCTAAACATGAACATTCACTTGAATTGATACTTTTCTGAAAGCTGCAAAATTTGTGATCATTTAAAAAAACCGCTTGCCCATAACTTACATAATCTCAGAAATAAAAGGACTTTAGTAACAATAATTTTTATTTTTTGTATTTTTCCCGAACTTCGCCGTAAATTTTTGGAAAAAAACTGTATAGAATTTGGCGTACAAATTAGTGAAATAATTAACTCGTTTCATAAGCTCTCCAATAAGGTACAAAAGTTATTAACTTTGCCGCCAAGCAGCGGTGCTTGCATTGCCGTGTTCCAGTTTGAGGGGTTGGAGGATGTATTTAAACTTTTGGACTGGAGGGGACTCGGCATCAACATAAACGGCGAATACATGACTCACCTTCGTTTTGCTGATTATATCGTAGTCATGGCTGAGACCGTGGAGGATCTAGGCACAATGCTCGAAGACCTCTGTAGAGTTTCCCAACAAGTGGGTCTTTAAATGAACATGGACAATACTAAAATAATGTCCAATTCCCGTGTAATACCCACTCATGTAAATATTGGAGGCTCTACGCTGGAAGTTGTTGACGAATATGTTTACCTGGGGCAAATAGTCCAGCTCGGTAAGTCCAACATCCAGAAAGAGGTAAATCGACGAATCCAACTCAGCTGGGCAGCGTTCGGAAAGCTACGCAGCATATTCTCGGCCCATCCACCGCTGTGTCTCAAGACGAAAGTCTTCAATTCGTGCGTGTTGCCAGTGATGACATATGGAACTGAGACGTGGCCGCTTACAATGGGTCTCATACGAAGGCTCAAAGTCACTCAAAGGGCAATGGAGAGGGCTATGCTCGGCGTTTCTCTACGTGATCGCGTCAGAAATGATGAGATCCGTAGAAGAACTAGAGTTACCGACATAGCCCAAAGAATTGCAAACCTTAAGTGGCAGTGGGCAGGACACATTGCTCGTAGGACTGACGGCCGATGGGGCGGAAAGGTACTCGAGTGGCGGCCGCGTACCGGGAGACGCAGTGTTGGTATGCCCCCCACAAGGTGGACCGACGATCTGGTGAAGGTTGCGGGAAGCCGCTGGATGCGGGAGGCGCAGGACCGATGGGTATGGAGATCCTTGGGGGAGGCCTATGTCCAACAGTGGGCGTTTCTTGGCTGAAATGATGATTCATTTCCCAGGTATGGTGGTGGGTAAGGAGAAGATCGGGCACTAACCTTGCAACACGGGCTGTATGTGCTATCCTTCACCAAGTGCACAATAATATGTTTCGTTTTCGTTGTCTATGAGCTGAGTAGGTTTATTTTATTTTTATATTTTCACTTTCACCACTGCGCAATACGCGAGCTCCGGAGCGCGGGATAACGTATCGACGACGACAGTCATGCGATCCACTCTGGCGACGCCTTGCTACTGTTCCGGCAGATGGCGCGCGCGCGTCACATCCCCGAACGTCATGCTATCAGAAAATAAAATAATAAATGACATTAAAGATTTACTAATAGACGTGCATTTTTATTATCTAGAAAATTGCAAAAGTATAAATTTTATTTTGTACCCCAGTTTTCCAATAATCGATTAAAACGTGTAAAAAGTAACGTTTTAGTTCGGTCACCGCGCGTAAGCGACATTAGAAGCTATGCATAAAGCAACTATATTACTTTGCAATAAAGCAGTCGCCGTGCATGAGTAGATTTTCTGGGAAACCTCGTCTTAAGTAATGTCCGTGTTACAGAGCCGCATGTCGGAGCTAGCGGCTGCAGAGCCGCGACGCGCCAAGTTCATAGAGCAGGGCACCGCTATCCTGGAACGGATCCCAGAAGCGGGGGCTGAGGTAAGCAAATTCGTCCATTGGCGTGTTAACAGCAAAGTCAGAAAGAAGCGAGACTTATTAATTTGGCTTTGTGAATAAAAAAATTCGTAATATTTGTGCCCGAGGCTAAATTTTTTTTTGACACAGCAATAGGCTAGATGACAAAAAAAAATTTTTGCTTTAATAGAAGCTCATTCATATAATAAAAAGAAAGAAAAAATCGGTTTTTGAATAACTATAAAAAGAGGCAATTTACAAGGAGTTTATATGGCCGTACTCAACAATGACGTCACGGTTGATGTCGGATCTCGCTGTCTAATCGCCTTCAAATTAACAACTTAAAATCAAAATCAAAATATTTTATTCAACTTGGATTTTACAATCTCTTTTGAAAGTCAAGGAAGCTACGCCAATGGTTCACAAGTCTACGGCGGGAGACCTTGTACTGGAAAGAACCAGCAAGAAAACCAGCAAGGGCTATTTTTTTCTCCCTGTATTGTTACAGAGTCGTCAATTGGAAGCTGACCTCAAGGCAAAAATTTGAGCTCAACTTCCATAACAAATGTAGATTTGTCAGTTCTCTTCTTAGTACAACGTTACCAATACTACTTAATGAATAGTTATACACAATAACACGATTATTTACATTATTATCATTAATAATTTCTTCAAATTAACACCAGGCATTGGTATCTTGTAAATAATCGTTGACTTTATAATATCCTTTACTCATCAGTCTTTTTTACATGCGCTTTAAACTTATCAAAAGGCAAGTCAGATACATTTTGTGGGACTTTGTTGTAAAAAGTTATACATTTCCCCATAAATGAGCTTCTAGTTTTTTGGAGCCTGTACGTTGGAACGGCAAGTTTATTTTTATTTCTTGTGTTTAAATGGTGAAGTTGGAAATTGGTTTCAAATATATTATAATTTTTATAGACATAAATCAAATTTTCATAAATGTACTGTCCTGCTAAAGTCAATATGTTAATTTCTCTAAATAAATCTCTAAGAGAGTCTCTTGCTCTTAAATTATAAATAGCGCGAACCGCTCTTTTTTGAAGTACAAAAATACTTTCTATACTAGCAGCTGATCCCCACAGAAGTATTCCATATGACATGATGCTATGAAAATAACTAAAGTAAATTAATCTTGCCGTTTCAACATCAGTAAGTTGTCTTATTTTTTTTACTGCATATGCTGCAGAACTAAGTCTGTTTGCCAAGGACTCAATATGTGGATCCCACTGCAATCTAGAATCTAGAGTAATACCCAAGAATTTTGTAGAATCGACGAATTCAACAATTTGGTTGTTCATTTGCACAATAGTATCAACTTTTCTTACATTTGGCAATGAGAATTTAATACATTTAGTTTTACTTGAATTTAATGATAAATTATTTATGGTGAACCAATGCAATACTTTAGAGAGAGTATTATTTACAACGTCAGTATTTCCGTTTCCTCTGTCAACCTTCAATATTAAAGAAGTATCATCTGCAAATAGCACCGTATCGCACAAACTATTAGTGAAGTGTGGGAGGTCGTTAATGTAAATTAAGAAAAGCAAAGGTCCCAATATCGAGCCCTGAGGCACACCCATAATTATGGGTGCACCAGCAGACTTAGATTTGTTAATGACAACTTTCTGGACTCTACTGGACAAATAAGACTCAATAAGTCTAATTGCTTCTTCAGAGACACCATAATATTTGAGTTTATTTAAAAGAGTCTGGTGACCAACGCAGTCAAAAGCCTTCGATAGGTCACAAAATATACCAATCACATCCTGTTTACGTTCCCAAGCAGCAAAAATGTGTTTAAGAAGGGCAACTCCAGCATCTGTAGTGCAACGACCTTTAGTAAAACCAAACTGATTCATATGTAATATGTTGTTACTTGAAAAATAACCTGTTAGCTGATTAGACATAATTTTTTCAAATATTTTACTAAGAGCTGGTAAAATTGAAATTGGTCGATAATTTGAAGGATCGTTTTTATTTCCCGATTTAAATAAAGGTATTAATTTGCTATTCTTCATAAGGTCAGGGAAGATACCTTCATCAATACATTTATTGAATATAAACGCGAGTTGGGGAGCAAGTTCCTTTATCACAGATTTGATCATGTTGGTCGAAATACCCCAAAGGTCTTCAGTGTTTTTTGTACTGATCATGCGGAATGTTTTCAAGATAGTGTCGGCGTCAATGTGACAGAATGTAAAGCCATTGTTGCAATTTTCTACACTCTGTGACAAGAGGGCCACAGCTGCATCGGGGCACGAGCTTAAAATGCTTGTATCTAATGTATTTCTAAGCCGATTTTAATTCTAATTTCACAGGACTGCATCTTTTTCCATGGTATTTTAATATTTAATGTCGAGACGTAAAAATTAGAATTCAGTCATCATCCCAATCGAAAAGTTACATATTTTCTGCCTACCCTTAGAGGCGCTCATAGAGGTGGAAGCGGAACGGTAGCGGAACTGCGGCGCCGCTTCGGCGGGCGGTTTCTGTATGGCATTGTCCATAGCAACACAAAAATTACAAAAAAATCCGCTCCGCTACCGTCCGCTTGCCGCCTCTGTATGTGAAACGCTTGAAGAATGGAAATATTTTATTGCGGTATGTAAAAATTAATCGCAATAATCGTTTAATTAATTACGTTGCATTGTACTGTGCGAGGCCAAAGGTTAATGATGCCTTCTGCCTGCCCAGTTCGTTGGCAGTCACGTTAACCCATCAAGGGAGGTTCACCAGAATCACATGACATGAGAATTGGTAGCGTGCAATGCCAGGGGAAATGGATTCAACGATCTTGTTACTGTTTTTTTTCCACAATCAATGGACAAATCACCCGATTTAATGTGGCAGATTGATATTATGTTTATTGCAAAATTCATGTATACGGTCTTACAGGGAAGGCCGTACGGAATATTAAAAGACGTGATTATTTAGGTCACTTCTGATGCATTTGATTCTGTAATACGGTGTCCGAAACTTAACCCTATAACCCTGTATATGATTGTGCCCGTCATAATATGTTATTTGAAATTGCTCACTCCTTCGAACTCCAGTTACTGAACTAAAACAGAAAATTTCAATATACTAACTTAACACCTGTTTAGCATCTCTTTGTGGAATAGCTGGGTAAAATTAAATATTTTTAAATAAATGTTAATGGAACTCTTGAGTTATTGAGTTGGTTGCAGCTTATTCTAAAAATCGCTATGAAGTGGTTTTATCTTACAGGTTACGTGGCGAATGGAACATCTAAATGCGAAATGGGAGGGACTCAGACTGTTGCTGAGTCCAGAACAGCAGAGCAAGGATGAGGATGGATCAGATACTGTCGGTAAGTAACGCTTTACTTGAAGTGCGTAAATCTCCTACGCGATAAGTAACGAAATCGCTATTATATCTATTTATTGTCGCATTCATGATGATAACAACATTAAGCATACATACATAATTCATTATTATATGTATATATACACTATGTATTATGTTTTATGTTGTTGATTCATATTTTATGTTAAGTTTAGTATGTTATTAAAAGTCGCAACCGCCATTTTGTACACTCTTGCTCTAAACAAGAGAATACAAAATGGTCGCTGTGCAAAGAAGTAGGTATAACGGCTGCTGGGGTCAAACCAACTGCGTGCGCGTGACGTGAGGTGCGCCTGCGCGTGACGTGTGCGTACCAGCACTGTCACACCGGTTGAAGCGGTGCCGCACATGTCACGCAGAGTAGGTATCGACTGCGTGCGCGACGTCACAAATTAGTTAATAGGCGACGTGGCGTGTGCTCTCCAGAGAAGCCATATTAATGTTTTCCATAATTATTATTATTTTTGAGCAGAACGATAAAAAAATGTCCGAAGACGGCAGTTCATCTGATGAAGAAGCGTTATTGTTGCTTCTTTGCCAAGAAAAAGACTTTGGGTCTACGATAATCGTTTGTTTATTTTATAAACAAAAGAAAAGAAGAGGAAGGCAGTGAATATCATGCACTGTGTTTAGAGCTTGAGTCTTATGAAGATCGTTTTTATTGGTATTTTCATATGCCAAGAAGCTCGATAGAGCTCGTTTGTTTTTATATTCCTTATGCTTAGGATTATACAAGAATTCATATTTTCTCACAATTTCAATTAATTTTTATTTTATTTCGGTATCCATGGCGAGGAAAACTAATTTCAATGGCATTATTTGTAAATAAATACAACTAAGCACGCGCGTGCATACTCGCAGTACTGACGCTTGCGTGCGCGTGAGTGCCGGGTGTGACATCCAACAGGAAACATCATATAATACAACATCATCGGAGCTTCCCGTGAGCGACGTTGCCGCTCCGCTCCGCGCGTGCACGCAGTTAGTTTGTCAACGAGATGCAGCTCTGCGTGCGCGTGGCAGCAAATGTTACGCCACGCGGCCACGCACACGTCACGCAGCTAGATATGAGCGCCGATAGACGATTTGTCGGCGGCGGCGCGCCGACTCAAAAGTGTCGGCGGCGGCGGCGTTTCGGCGGCGCGACTAAGAAAGCCAGCGTTTTATGGGAAAATGAATAAAATGCGTTATGTTTTGTTCAAGCACAGTTTTATTTAAAATAATTTACAAAGAAGAGATAAAATTAAATAAAATTCAACAAGTAAACACAGCAGGTATCAATCAGTTTATATTATAACATTGCAAAGTCCACCGATTTAACACGGAACGTATTAAAGAAGCCATTTAGCGGAACAAGGGCTCCAAAGTTTTCGCAAGAGATCTGTCACTCGGTCAGAGTCTGCTGACGAAGCTGAAGACAGAGGACAGCAGAATCATTACGTCTCGACCTGAGCTTATGGCTGAGATCGTACGCTTCTATGGACAGCTTTACACAAATCATTAAAGGCACCTATCATTCAGGCTTCAGATCCTAGAGCCAAATTGATCCGGCATTACACCGAAGACATCCCGGACGTCAGCCTGTACGAGATTAGTGTGGCTCTCAAACAGCTCAAAAACAACAAGGCACCTGGTGATGATGGCGTTACAGCTAAAGCAGGTGGACTACCAGTCCAGAAAGCGCCGCAGTGGCTATTTAACTCCGTCATACTCGAGGGCAATACGCCTAAAGCATGGCTCAAGGGTGTGGTAGCACTGTTCTTCAAAAAGGGCGACAGGGCCCAGTTAAAGAACTACAGACCCATTACGCTCCTGAGTCATGTATTCGTATACAAGCTGTTCTCGAGAGTTATCACGAATCGTCTCGCGCGCAGGTTTGACGACTTCCAGCCTCCCGAACAAGCCGGATTCCGTAAAGGCTATAGTACCATAGACCACATTCATACGCTGCGGCAGGTTATACAGGAGACCGAGGAGTATAATCTGCCACTATGTTTGGCGTTAGTGGACTTCGATTCTGTCGAGACCTGGGCCGTGCTTGGGTGACTCCAGAGGTGCCAAATAGACTACCGGTACATCCAAGTGTTGAAGTCATTGTACGAAAACGCCACTATGTCAGTTCGCCTTCAGGACCAGAACTCGAAACCAATACGACTTCAGCGAGGTGTGAGACAGGATGACGTTATATCACCGAAGCTGTTCACAGCTGCGCTGTAGGATGTCATGGCTGAGACCGTGGAGCAGATAGTCCAGCTCGGTAAATCCAAGCGTTCCAGTGTTGCCAGTGATGACGTACGGAACTGAGACGTGGCCGTTTACAATGGGTCTCATCAGAAGGCTCAATGTCACTCAAAGGGCAATGGAGAGGGCTATGCTCGGGGTTTCTCTACGCGATCGCATCAGAAATGAAGAGATTCGTAGAAGAACTAGAGTCACCGACATAGCCCAAAGAATTGCAAACCTTGAGTGGCAGTGGGCAGGACACATAGCTCGCAGGACTGACGGCCGTTGGGGCGGAAAGGTCCTTGAGTGGCGGCCTCGTACAGGGAGACGCAGGGTTGGTAGGCCCCCCACAATGTGGACCGACGATCTGGTGAAGGTCGCGGGAAGCCGCTGTATGTGGGAGGTGCAGGACCGATCGGTTCGGAGATCCCTGGGGAGGCCTATGTCCAACAGTGGGCATTTCTTGGCTGAAATGATGATGATAATGATAAAAATCCACTGTTGTTGCTAAATAAGTCAAGCTGCTAAGAGCGTTTAATATTCTTCTTTATTACATCACATCTACTGCACAAATAAATAAACTGAGATCTAGGAAAAAAACTTCTCCAAAGTTTGGCAAAATTAAAGCAAATAGAAGGGATCAAATTAAATATTGAAAGTATTATTTAAAATATTAATGTAACCGAAAATAAATCATCCATCGTGTCACAAGCATTACTAAGACGTTATATCGCCTAAACTGTTCACAGCTGCGTTGGAGGATGTATTTAAGCTTTTGGACTGGAGAGGTCTCGGCATCAACATAAACGACGAGTACATGTCTCACCTTCGTTTTGCTGATGATATCGTAGTAATAGCTGAGACCGTGAAGGATTTAGGCACAATGCAAAGACCTCTGTAGAGTTTCCTAACAAGTTGGTCTTAAATGAACATGGACAAAACTAAAATAATTTCGAATTCCAGTGTAGTATCCACTCCTGTGAATGTTGAAGGCTCTACGCTGGAAATTGTTGACGAATATGTTCACTGGGGCAAATAGTCCAGCTCGGTAAGTGCAACTTCCAGAAAGAGGTAAATCGACGAATCCGACACGGCTGGGCAGCGTTCGGGAAGCTACGCGGCATATTCTCGGTCCATCTGCCGCAGTATCTCAAGACGAAAGTCTTCAATTCGTGCGTGTTGCCTTGCCAGTGATGACATGGGGAATTGAGACATGGCCGCTTACAATGGGTCTCATAAGAAGGCTCAAAGTCACTCAAAGGGCAATGGAGAGGGCTATGCTCAGGGTTTCTCTATGTGATCAAATCAGAAATGATGAAATCCGTAAAAGAACTAGAGTTACCGACATAGGCCAAAGAATTGCAAAACATAAGTGGCAGTGGGTAGGACACATCGCTCGTAGGACTGACGGCCGTTGGGGCCGAAAGGTCCTCGAGTGGTGGCCGCGTACCGGGAGACGCAGTGTTGGTAGCCCCACAAGGTGGACCGAAGGTCTGATGAAGGTCGCGGGAAGCCGCTTGATGCGGGAGGCGCAGGACCGATCCTTGGAGGCCTATGTCCAACAGTGGACGTCTCTTGGCTAAATGAGTGAATTTGCAGCTCTTTTCATATTACTCCCAGAATCCATCACCAAGACAATATCTCCTTTTTTCCAAATTCTTGCAATATGTCCTGAATTTTCCTTTTAATTTTTTTCATAAGTATGTTTCCCAGTTTCTCATTTTTACAACTCGCAAACTTGCGCACGCTCGTGATGTTGGATCGCACTGATCTCGCGTTCGCTCGATATTTTTCGGCGCGCCGACTCCGTAGGCCGGCGGCGGCGGCGCGGGAACAAGACACGGCGGCGGCGGCGCGCCGGCGCGGCGCTCATATCTACACGCAGCCGATCTGACATCGCCCATAGAACTTCAAACAATATGCGCGTGCACACGCACGTCACGCGCGCGCAATTGGTGTGCTCCGCGCTTTAATCAATAAATGAATCAACATACATTTATAAAACAAGTGGTAACAGTCACCATCAGTATAATAATACATGTGTCTCCTGTGAGATTCGCACCAAAACTGCAACCCACACAAGATCCACAGTGTACGTTGCCAACATGACATCCGATGTAAAGTCACGGTACCCAGTAATTTGACTGCCATACCGGAACACGGTAATGCAAGCACTGCTGCTTTGCGGCAGAAATAGGTGAGACGGAGTTCATTTTTCGGGAGCGAGTAAAGGTATATGTAAAGCTGAAAGAACAATGGCCACTTTCTTAGATTTTCACCCAAGAAAATGTAAACTTAGAGATTTATAAAACCAATTTAACTTATTGTACTGGTTAAAAATTGCATGTAGAAATAACTATATTATTTTTTAAACCCCAGGTTAAAGAGATATACAGGTTTAAATATTATTTATAAAATACGCATTACGGACCATAACTGGCTGTCAAAAGATGCGTTCCGAATGGCGATGTTATCAAAGTCAGCGCGCTAAAATTTGTTTCGAATCACGGTGAGCGTGCTCACAGCGTCCAACCTGACGTCATCGATGACGTCATTGCGTCGAACGCTTGTATTGTCAAATTACAGATACATTCTGGCTCTCGGAGTAGAAAAATGGCGGAAGGAACGCATTAATCAACATGAATGCGTTGAATAAGATTTTTTATTTTATTTTGTAATATTTTTTATCCGAGGTTTCAAAAATACATAAATCGGTTACATTTTTAATAGCATCACATTTATCCATAAATTAAACTCTATTTTTAGGTTATTTTGGGAACAGAAATGACCATTGTTCTTTATAATAAATACTCGTATCTATGGTCTCTTGCAGCTGTAAAAAAAAAATTAAGTCAATGCGATTTTTAAGTCCGTTTGTGTCGCATATTTTTGCAAATTTCGCGATTTCACAAGGGAATCCAAATCTATATCTAATCCTGTCCACCTAGAATCATGAAATTTGACAAGAAGCCTAAAGCAAAGTTTACACAAAGCCGGCGCTGGTTGACGCCAGTCCTCAGACAAGCCTGCCAGCCAGAGGGCTTGGCCCATGTTGTTCAGATGAGGCCAACGGATTCATTTCATTCCTGGATTATTCTTGCGGAGTGCATACGTTTTGTGTTTTTAAAAAATGTATTCGGCGCAAATGCGGCGGCGGTCGACAAAGAAATGTTTAAAGAACATCTGTTCACTATTTGATGACATGACGCGTGAACTGTTTACGGATAAGTGCTAGATAGAAGATAATCACTACGTTTTAAGCGATAGGGATAAGCGCCAGCGACTGGCGCTATGCGTCTACACGCGTCCTCACGCTGGCGCGGGGGTTGCGGGGCATGCGGGCGGAGGTCACTGGCTTGAAAAATAGGCCGGCGCTCTATTCCCGCTAGTGCTGGTACCGTTAGCAAGGTTTAGACGGAGCGCTGGCTTGCTATTGGCCTCGTATAAACAGTTTTTCAAGACAAGCCAATGCTGGCTGCCAGCACTAGCCGGAATAGAGCGCCGGCCTATTTTTCAAGCCCCGCAACCCCTGCGCCAGCGTAAGGACGCGTGTAGACGCATCGCGCCAGTCGCTGGCGCTTCTCCGTAGATTTAGACGTATGCACACTACAAGAATAATCCAAGAATGAAATGAATCCATTGGCCTCATCTAAACGAACCGGGCCAAGCCAGCGCAGGCTTGTCTGTGGACTGGCGCCAGCGTTACTGGCTTCGTCTAAACCTTGCATAGCAAGGTTTACACGGAGCCAGTGTTGGCTGCCAGTTTCACTAGCAGCCAGCGCTGGCTTATTATTGGCATCGTATAAACAGTTTTTCAACTTTGCATTTTTTTTAACGCTAAATAAATTAGCATTTTAAAAAATGCATAATTGTATATTAATTGCAAACTCATTTATAATTCCTCAAACGCCGTCTAGGATAGAATACCATAACTATTTTTGCGTAGATATAAAGCAAATGTTAAGCTAAGCCATGCTTAAGCGCAATTGGAAGTTCTTTTTCCTAGCTTTAGATGGCGTTGATTTTATTTAGTCTAGGTTATATAAAATCGTACTGAATTATTAACTTTAAACAAAATTTAAACTTTAAACTTAAATCAAAATGATGAAATAAATAATACGCTATCTATTGATTATTATCATTTCCAAATATTTATTTATTTAATATCATTAATGGTAACATTCCATTTTAAATATTTAACCAGTACGGATTTATATCCTATTCCAAATATTTATTGAGTACCTACTAACTAGTTGTGCCCGCGAACTAGATTTCGCCATAATAATTGTCTAAAAATATCTGGAGAGCCTCCCTTATCACTTGAGGGTATAAAATAGGGTATTTTTGTATATTTTATAGGGGTATAAAATATACAATGAATTATATTGGTTAAGAGAAGATAAAAATGTTAGTAAGTAGGTACATGTTAGATTAAGCTTTTATATGAAGTTTTTAGTGTTATGATTAGTTTTATTTTGATTAAGTTTTTTTTAGTATACGTATATTTTTTAAGATTATTATTAGTACCTATATTATACATATATGTTTAGATTAGTTTTAATGAATACATTAAATAAAAAAAAAGAAATAATCTGAAATAAAGTACATGTTAAAAAGGAAATTGTTGAATTGAATAGTATCTTAATATTTTCATATAATAGATATATAAATGAGAATATAATAATATGATATAATATAATAGTATGAATATAAGCTATACTATATGTACTCGGTAGTGGCGGTGTTTGTGTCCTGCAGTGCGATTCACTAACAGAAACAGTCGTCATCGAGATCGTTGTCGAGCTCGATGACGCGCTAGCTTTCATTTCGACGAAGAGCGCAGCGCTGACGATATACGTATTCACTAACGCCATTTAACTCGGCGTCGATCTCTTGGCTGTTTAAGCTCGTCGCTGTAATAGAGTTGCGAGACACGTGCACATAAACAGTTCATTGTACTCGTATATTGTTTTGATTCAGGTTTTCCTGTGATAAAAATATCGTAGAGACATAAAGCAACATTATTATATAAAATGAAAAAGAAACAAGTTCGTAAATATGATTTACTCAAAAATGCATGTAATGTGGTCATTATTTTGACAACCTTGTTTGAGCAAAGTCGACCTTGCCGTTCTGTTTAAAGGAGCGGCCGGCATAGTCTTGCTGGCCGCTCTAACAGGCCGGCAAAACATTGCCGGCCGCTATTTTCACGTTTTAACGTTTTAAAAAATCAAATGCAAAAAGATTTTATTTAGGTACTTGCATTTTTGAGTAAAGCACTATACAAGCCTTGGCCTACAATGACTGCTTCGTTGGTCACGCTATGATTGCCTCGAGCTAGCCTAGCTACGCTCTAGGCCTTCCAGTTTGGCCATCTTTGGAGCCCTTGCTGTCCTCACTGTACTTTATCTCAGCTCGTCCATCAAGTGCTGCACGCTGACCGCGCTGTGTCGGCCTGGAGCTGTCGGCCTATTAAAAATGACTTTATTCAAATTGTGTAAAATTCATTTCGATGTTATAATAAAATTTATGAGTTCGACGCATTTGGCCAAAAATCTCTTTTAAGAATTTCGCGTTTGACGTTTTTGTAACGTTTGACAGTTAGATACTATCTCTAGTATCTCTGGTTCAGAAAATCTCTGGGTAATAACAATGGATGTCGTAATAGCCGACTGAAGGAGCTTACGGCAATGATGTCTCCGCGAAGAAATTGACTCGAAAGAACCCTGCACAGACCCATCTCACCACCGCATTTCGTAGTCCAAGTCTGTTTTGTTGAGCTCCTCGTCGGCGTTCTCTTGATCAGTTGTTCTCACTTGATCGGTTGTTCTCTGCCATCTCAGCGACATTCTCAAATAGCAAGTCTGAACGCGAGATTGATTGCTATCGAAGAGTGGAGAAACGCTACCGAGCACATACTGGCACAGAATCTTTTGCTGAATACCAAAACACAAAGAAAAACGTCAAACTTTTGGTACCGGTTCACGCCGTGCTCGTCTTCGAAACGCTAGTGTCGCCAACGATTGTCAAGCAATATTAGTGAATACAAAATCATATTACAGCGGCGCTGCCACAGTGTCGAACTCTAGGCTGTTCACTTTAGTGAATAGCATAGCTGCTGGTAATGTTTTATGCTTAATGGTAATGTCAAGATAGAAAAAATATAAATATTTAAGTCTGACTTGGTTGATCTATGTTTTGTTGTTTTCTTACTTATGATTTTTTTTTGTAAAATGGAAAGAAACAACAGCATAGATTGACTAAACCGAGGCTTAAACCACGGATTAGGCAGTGTATGTGAACAGATTTATTTTTTTAACTGGTAAATAATGTAGTTTTTTGCTAGATACAGATTTTTGTTATGTGTTTCAAGCTCCTAAAGCAGATAAACATTTGTAAGACTGCATGCTAACGCCAACAAACTGCACTGCAGTTTTTTTTTGTTGTCAATGAAATCTGTGAGAAATTTGTATACTACTTAATCTTACTTACGACTTATTTTCATACTCTTGACACTCGATTTCAGTCGCGATTTGAAATTGGAATCAAAATTTTGACATTTGGCACTCTTGAATGCTACACTAGCGCTAAATCGTATTCTTGTTTGTGTGAAATTGCATGGAACTATATCAAATCTATCTTTGAGATTTTTTCGTACTCTTAGACGTTATTTTGACATTGACGTATCGAGTTTGGGTTCGTGTTTACAAAAAGATTAAGATTACTTTTTGGAGATTGAGTGTGATATTGCTGTGTATTTATTAAGTTTTTACAATGAAAAACGGCACATTTAGGTGTAATGTACGATATTTTAGACAATGCGCATAGTTTGAATGTAAGGCAAAGGCGGAATTTAAGAAGAATGGCGAGATATGCCAATGAAGCGTTTGATATAAGTGACGACGAATTTAAGAGTTTTCTTTTCGGTCCAATTCTTCGAGTCGTACTTTGCGATCTAATTACATTTTATCCCTTGACATCCCGCCACGTTCAACTCAGTTTTTGACATACTCGTTTCCATCTCAAGCCGTCCGGCTATGGAATTCTCTCTCTGAGAGTCATTGATTTACTACCAAACGTAGATAGAGCACTTCATATAAAAACGCGCTTGAAATCTGTCACCTAATCGACTATACATTTGTACGCTGTTAAATAGGTAGTTGAATATGCACACCCGCATTAAAATTACCATAAAGAAAGTACCGTATTTATCGAATTCAACCTTATTCTTTATTATTACGGCAACTATTTGAAGTACAACCGTGTGCAGTTACATCATGGAATGTGAAGTTGGCGCGCTTCGTGACTACACACATTCTCTCTGCTCCCTATCTCGAAAATCGAAAATACCTAAATTGGCACGTTACGCAGCTGAAAATCTACCTCATCACAGGCAGCAACAAACTATCCTCAAGGTACGATAAAGATTTTCGCGAGTAAATAAACATCTTTAAAGATATTTACAATATAATATAAGGATTGCTGATTCGAATCTTTGACTCACTGCTAAGTTTACGGACGGTCAGCTGTTTTTCGCCATCTCTTTCGCTCCTGGGGCCCGACCGCGCGCTCAGCAGCGTCTCTCGCTCGCACTATCATAGCACTGCATGAAACTAAACTGTACCCGTTACACATTTTCTAATCCGTTTTTATATGTTTACTCACACCGGTATAATGGATGTGAACTGCTCTGGATGTAAACAAAAGATTACTAACGAATCGCACCACATAAAGTGCACACAGTGCAAAGAACTATACCACCTTATTTGCGTTGGTCTGGCACCAGCGAACATGCCGAGGGTACGTGATTGGCGGTGTCCCGACTGCCTCGCGAAACTACCTAAACTGGACAATTCATCGGTACGTGTGTCCGCCTCGCCTGGCTTCACCGCAGCTACTGCGTGTGCGACGCCTCGAGCCACGAAACGAGTTGCCGTAGGTTCCCCTTCCCCGAGCGCGAGCTCGAACGATAACAAAATACTCGACGATACTAGTGTTGTCGCCGAATTACGCCTGCTTCGCCAAGAAATGTCAGAATTCAAATTATTTATAACGGAAGCCCTTCAAAGGTGCTTTGATAAAATAGACAACTTTGAACAAAGAGTAAAATCGATTGAAGATAGCTCTGCGCTCGTACCCTCGCTCCAAAAGACTATCGCATCCTTACAAAATCAGCTCGAAACTCAAGCACAAAGTGCCTTAAAAAATGAAATCGAGATCATGGGTATAGAAGAAAGTTCGAATGAAAACCTAAATCATATCGTCTTGGTCAGTGCCGCTAAGATTGGAGTAGCCCTAGCTGAATCTGATATCGACTGGGTAACCCGAGCAGGACCCAAGACTAGAGACAACACAACCTCTGAACAATCAGCGAACAATCAAAAACACCCTAGACCTGTTATTGTACGTTTGGTGAGGAAATTCAAGAGAGATGAGCTTTTAAAAAATGCCAAAAGCCGTCCTACCCTTTCCTCTACACACCTTGATTTACAAGGACCGGAAAGGAAGATATATTTTAATGAACACCTCACCAAAACAAATAGACTATTGTTTCGAGATGCCAGAGCTTGCGCCAAAGAAAACGACTTCCGATACTGCTGGGTCAGCAATGGACGAATTCACGTCCGAAGAGGAGAAGGAAAACCAGCTATCACAATCAACAGCCCTTCCGATTTTGATAAAATCCGTGCTCCCGTCCCTAACTAGGTCTACTAACTCGTTTCAAAAGTTTAAAATACTTTTTTATAAAATATGGTTTTTATGTTGTTTCGTCTTTTTCTTTAAATTGAATTGTGAGCACTTAAGACTGAATTTTTTCAATAATAATTGTTTAATAATATGTATCTTCTTTGCAGTGACTAAATCAATGCTGGTTTACGCCTTATCAATTACGTGTATACATACACATTATCCAACTGAACAACACGCATACACCCACAAACATCTAACAGAGGTACTATCAAACACATACAAATCTGATTCTATTAGCATTAATTACCACGTTATACCTGCACGTCACCTGTCATTAACACGAACATGGCCTATTACACAATCATATCACTATAGTGCGACACCTAAGACTCTTTATAATTTTTATTTTATTTTGATTTTATTTATTGACAATGGATGAGTTGGATCTGTATGAAGACATAGACGAAAGTCTTAAAATTAGGTGTCGCACAATCAATCAATTAGAAGACTGTAAGAGTATCTTAAGTGGCTACAACTTCAAAATACTCTCGTGTAATATCAGAGGTCTTCAGCACAAAGCGTCAACGGGGCAGCTTTTTGTAGCATTAAAGCGGCTTGATGTAAGCTATGACGTTTTAGTTTTTTTCGGAGTGTTGGTTTAATGAAGCTAACCCACACATTCCGTCGATCCCCGGTTATAATGCTTTTTACACAAAAAAAGTTATAAACAAATGCGGCGGTGTTACTATCTACATCAAAGAGTGTTGGACTGCTAATGCACAAGAGCCTGAATTCGATGATGCTAATTGTCTTGTAGTGAACGTAGCAAGTCAAACCACTATTGTTGGCATATATCGATCGCCAGCAGTAAACGATATTAAAAAAATTATTGCATCATTAGAACGGACACTTGAGCCCATTAAAGATAAAAAAATCACTATAGTGGCGGGAGACATAAACATAAATCTATTAAATGAAATGCCAGACAGCAGTTGCTCTAACTACCAATGCCTCATGATGGAACTCGGCTTTCTCCCGGCTATATCTCAACCCACAAGATTACTAAACTGTCTTGATCATATTTTTGTGAACAGGAAGGAAAATATTATAGGTCTTATCTGCAATTGTTCTTTGACAGACCATAGTCTGACAATGGTGGGTCTAAACCTACACAAGATTCGTAGTACTAGAAAATCTGAAAATAGGTCGAAAACAAGAATAGACTTCAATGCTATTGTTAACGACTTAGAATCAGTAGACTGGTCTGAAATCTCATTAATCGCTAATGTCAATGATGCTGTACACAAATTGAATGACAAAATCACTGGGTTAGTAGAGAAACATACCACAAAAATTAGAGTGAGCCGCAGCAAACACCTCCTAAAGCCTTGGATAACTCCAGGGCTTTTACGCTGTATGAGACACCGTGACAGACTACATCTTCAGGTTCGACAACAACCAAACAACCTTATTCTAAAGACAACATACAATAGGTATAAAAACTTTTGCAACAACCTTTTACGAAAAATTAAATCTAACTATGAAAATTCTCAAATTAGTAAACACCATAATAACCCAAAAAAACTTTGGAGGACTATAAAAGATATTTGTGACATACCTCAATCAAAAAATGACTCTCAGGAACTTCTCGAAGGCCAAAGCTCCCCAGAATACACCGTCAACTCTTACAATGAGCATTTTGCCACTGCGGGCTCAAAACTGGCTGCAGATATCCTACGTAAACTATCGGTATCCCAAGACACTCAATTTAAAAAAATAAAGTTAGAACCGCTTCGTTTGAACTCATTTTTCTTATATCCGACTAACCCGTATGAAGTTAATGGACTCATAACGAGCTTAAAAACTGATAGTGCTCCAGGTATTGACTCATATACACCCACCTTGCTCAAGCGCATCAGATCTGCCATAGTAGAACCAGTAACACACATATGTAATTTAAGTATGGAGACCGGCGAGTTTCCCGATGCTTGGAAGACAGCCGTTATCTGCCCCATTTATAAGAACGGGTCAAAAGACAAGGTAGACAACTATCGACCAATTTCTCTGCTTCCAATTTTATCGAAGGTGCTCGAGAGGTTGGTAAACAAGCGTCTCACAGATTTTATCGAGAAGCAAAAGCTTCTCTCAGATAGGCAATTTGGGTTTAGACGCGGAAAGTCTACCGAGGATGCCGTCGAACTACTGACATCTACCATATCTGGACATTTGGACAATGGGAATAGAAGCATAGGAGTGTTCCTCGATCTTGCTAAAGCCTTCGATACAGTGTCAGTTCCATTGCTGTTAAAAAAACTGGAAAGTATTGGCATTCGAGGGAATGCTCTTATGTGGTTCAAAAGCTACCTTAGTTTCAGACGCCAGCGCCTGAGGATAGGTAAGTGCCTAAGCGAAGAACACAGTATTTCCTTTGGTGTTCCTCAAGGAAGCACTCTCTCTCCTACGCTGTTTATCATTTATATGAATGATATTATAAATCTTGAGATCCCAAATGGTGAGATCATCTGCTACGCTGATGATACGGTTGTAGTTTTTCACGGTAAAAACTGGCACGATACAACCTCAGCAGCGGAAAAGGGCCTAGCACTTATCTCCCAATGGCTTGATGCGAATCTACTCACTCTTAACGTTAGGAAGACCAACATGGTTTGTTTTCATATCAATCGTGCTACTAGACCTTTACTTGATCACATAAAACTCCATCGAAACTCCTGTCCCGCACTCAGCTACAAAGATAAAAACTGCTCTTGTCAGCAGGTACATAAGGTTGTTGCTATCAAATATCTGGGAGTACTTATAGATCAAAACCTCAACTTCAAGGCACACATAAACTCACTCTCAAAAAAAGTTCGTAAGCAAATATTTCTAATGAAGACTATTAGACAAGTAGCCGACATGGAAACGAAAAAATTGGTCTATACAGCGCTGTGCCAGTCTGTGCTGCAGTATTGCGTGGGGGTTTGGGGTGGAGCAGCTAAGTCTTTAATGATCGATCTTGAGCGAGCCCAACGAGCAGTCTTAAAGGTAATGACCGGAAAGCCACGTCGTTATTCGACTTATAGGTTGTATCAGGACACCAGTGTCCTCAGCGTAAGGCAGCTGTTTCTGTTAAGAGCTGTGGCGAAAGCCCACACAAAAGCCCCAAAAACAAACAAGCAAAAGAGACATGCTCGCACAGAATTTGCACACCTCCCACAGGCTCGAACAGTGTTTGCTTCCCGGTTACCGCCATATATTCATACATTTGCTCACAATGCAATATCCAAGACATGTGATCTTCAAGAGTGCTCGAAAAGAAAAGCACAAACCAGGGTAAAGATCTGGTTGATGAGCAAAACATACGAAGAAACAGAGGCCCTCGTTAGGGTTTATGACCGCACTGCCCAGTGAAAAGCTCCCTTACTTATCTTACTCCTCTAATGCTTGATCTAAACTTTGCATTTTTATTTTAAAAGAGTTTTCAAGTGTAAGTCAGGTACCTTACAGGTGAACCACACACACAAACACACACACACCACACACACACACACACACACACTAGCTATCACATACATATATACATGCACACACATAGACAAACTACAAACACATACACACAATAGGCGCAGCTTTTCGTAACTTCTGTTGCTAAATACTTGCAGCATGCTATCATTGCATAACTTTGTGTATCCTCGGTGCAGTATTAACTTATTTTATTTCAGTCACGTTTAATCACGACTTAAGTAAAGTAATTAAAGTATTTAAGAATAATACGATCACGTAGCCGTGCACTCTATCTGTAACCCGCTAAAAACTGGGGTCACCAAGATACAGGCTTAGCCTAGTTTGGGGGCCCATTAGTAATATTGAATATTATTGTACAGTGCAAATATTATTTTTATTTTATTCCAGAAGTAGATAATTGTAAATTAGTGTTTTGATCTAGAATAATGTTGTCTGTATGAATTTTATTTTATTGTTTTATGGAAATAAAAAAAAATATCTTTAAAAAATATCTTTATCATTTCATACCTAGCCACATTAAATTTGACGTTTTAGTAATTGCTACAAGAAAATATTAACTTTATGCTCTCAAACATAATGCTCAAAATTGCTTATCCAACGCATGGAAAAGAACTGCACGAGGCCCGATTGGGCAGTTCTTCACCGGCCCACTTTTCGAACGTTCATGCGTTATCTACGTTTGGTAGTAAATCAATGCTGAGAGTATTCAAAGAGCGCGTACGCTAAATTCTTTCAAATCCCAAGTTCGTAGTCACTTCCTATCTAAAAATCCTTAGCCACTTATTGTTATGTAATTTCCTTCACTATGATTAAGGGAATCACCCCTTGATTATCCCTTTCCCATTTTCCAGTCTTAAGGTTGCCTGGAAGAGATTGCTTTATAGCAATAAGGCCGCCTACTTGTTCATCTCTTCTTTTTTTTAAGTTTGTTTCTTTTGTTACGTGTATTATTTGTGCAATAAAGAGTTTATTATTATTATGATCTTCATTCAACTTGTTTCTTAAATTTAATTTTTTTTACAATATGAATATTATAAAAAAACCTGATTATTATTATTATTATTAAGAAAAATTATCGTGTAAATAAACACTTATTTAACGTTATACACAGAGATTTGGATCCTCTGATGCGCACCGCCTAAAGCATTGAGACTCAGGGAAATATCATCCCATTTTCTCTTTGTCTCTTGTTTTGCATGTGCAGTGCGGTGCGCAGGAGCCCCTTTGCAATGCCTGTATTTTGCTCCAGAAACTCAACAAGAACTTCCAATTGTTGAATGATTGGTCTACTCATTTCAATCTGTAAAACTGTTTTTATTGAATGTACCTATTTGCTAACTCATAATGTAATTTATGTTTTCAACACACTTGCTCGTAAAGTGGGTCTTATTACCTTGCATTTAGACACGTTATTCAGTATATTAAACACGAGTGCTTTTTACTTTACATAATCGCACAAGTGCGGTAACCTTAACACGACAAACTCTAATTTGTTCAAGATTGCAAAGTAAATGTATGTCCTGTACTTACGCATTCTTAAATTAGTCGCTTAATACTTTTTTTTTAACACGACTTTATGCGGCTGCCAATTGGAAACAAATGAACAGCCTTAATACTGGTTACTTAAATATTAAATTAACAACGCCATTTAAACACAAACATTTAAAAACAATAATTAATAACTATAACTAAAATAAATTATTAAAAATCCACACAATCTTGTTTTTTGAAAACTAAAATATTCGGTTTATTTACTTTTGAATTTTGGCTGTTTGGCCCTTTTTTGTTGGCTGTATGAAGAGTTTAGCAATGCCCGGGCAGCGCGCGAAAAAAAAAGGCGCCCGGCATTTTCCCGCTATTTAAATTTTTTGTCGAGTCCAAGTGAAGAAGAATCCATATTATTAACTCCGCCGGAAATAATTATGGAGGCGCAAAGCGCGAGTAATAGCTTGTTGCCGCCAAAGTCAAAGGATAAATACTTGGCAGCATACGATACTTTCATGCAGTGGAAGATTGATAAAAAACGCAGTCATTTTAAAAAAAATATTAATACCACAAGATCTTTTATTTTCCTCACTAGTGTATTGAAAAACGTCGTATGATACACGCGCGCATTGGTCATTACGTACTCTGCTTTCTTGTCGCGCTCGCCTGCGGCTCGCGCACAATATCGCCTCATGCGCAATAACCGACATAGCGCGCTCGTATCATAATGTACTATTAAATTTAACTATAAATAAAGCCTCACCTTTAAACTTCGTCTTCTTTAAATAGACACATAAAACCAATAAAGTCGGATATTCATAAACACCGAACTACATAAGTTTTTTTCAATTTAGGAAACGCATTCAATAGTTTTATTGATAAAAATGTATACCTATTTAGACAAGGAGGCTTGTTTATTTAAGTGACAGAGTACTTAGGCGCGAAATTTTTTGTTTGTTTTAATGCGCAAGCAAGGATATTCTCTAACTGCCAATGAGTCTTACGAAATTATCGTTAAATGTATAATTTCAATTAGCAAAATTGTAGTTAAACTACACAATAACATTTTAATCAATATTAAAACGCTAAATTCCGTAAGATATTACGTATTATTAGTTTTTTCGTTTTTAGTAGCACTTTCTTTTTTTTTGTACGGTCACGCCACCTATTAGACGATACTCGATCGCTAAGTCGATCCCGAATTCAAAGGCGATTGTGTTCAAGAGTGCCACATTTCGTAGGATTTGGATTGGAACTGGCTCGAATTGGAATCGGATTGAAATCGAGATTGATTTCCAGAGTAAGCCCGCTGACTATACCTACAAAAAATGTCATAAAAATCAGTCAAGCCGATTTAAAGGAGTTCGATAACAAACACTGTGACACGTGATTTTTATATGGGATTACATTTTTATCACCCTGAATAATTTAGGAGACTCTTTAGGACACGGCAGTAGAATGTTTAAAACATGAAAAATTAAGTAACCTATTTAATTTTATATGAATTTTCGAAAATATCCAAAAAATGCTGTTTACTGCACTAGTTTAATACCTACAGTATTTTTTGTTTTTTTTTTATATTTTTTCATAAAATAATGTATGTAGATTGTAGGTATCCTGAAGCGATCCTTTTATTATCCGGGGTGATAAAAAAATTGCCGCGTACATCAGCAGGCCAATTATGGATCTTTCATCGTATGACATGGTATACAGTTGACAAAAGAAGTCATGAAATGCTGCATTTCGTATTACCGATCTCCAATGATATTATCATTATCGCATAATTTCAATAATGTCATCATTAAATAACTAACAAATGATCAAAAATCTAACCGGAAATCGTATTTTTCGTTTTGCACTATGATATCATTTGCAAAACCATGAGATCGGTAATAGGCCCTCTGATTTATGTTTCAAAAATTTATTTAGGAGGATCAGCAGGACTATTATGGATCTTTCATTGTATAACATATGGTATAACTTTGAGATAAAGTAGTCATGAAATGAAATGCTTCATTTCGTATCACCGATATCATCACTATAGCATAATTTCAATGATGTCATCATGATATAATGAACGAATGATAAAAAACTGTCCGAAAATCTGGGGGCACGGCGGCAGTGCCCCCGCCAAGTCGAGCGCGAAGCAAACACTGCCGTACCATCCTTTATTGGAACCTCGCCGCATTTTCAGGCCCCTATTTGAGAACCTCTGGATTAGACCAGAACGCAGAAATTTTCGTCATCCAGTAAGCTATAATCACGTACTTAAAATCCAAAATTTCAAGTCTGTAGGTCATTTAGTTCCGAAGTTAAGCAAAAGCAGTTTCTCATTTATGACAGATACTCACTCACTCATGATCATCAAAATAGAACTAGTACTTCCCATAAACTCAGAGAGCTGAAATTTGGCACAGAGCTAGGATTTAATGACCACATAAAGGGAAAACTATAAAAACTAGGATAATCGAAGATCTGGAGTACCTGGTGACCCTGATTAGAAAACACAAGAGCCCAACCAAACTATTAGAGATATCGTCATACCGCCTTTACAAAAAATATTCAACTTGGTGGGCCGCTTCCAATAAAGAAAAGAAAGATTTGTAATAATAAAAAACTACCCCTAAAAAGAAAAAAACCGTGTCAAATAAGAAAATCTAATAAAATAAATCAAAACAAAAAAATAAGCTCACGTTTCTACAAAAAGAAGTGAAATCCCACCAAAAATGGGGGGTCATGAAGCACTTCTTTACTTTTACATCTATTTGTTATTTGTAGGTCCACACGATATAATGTGCACGTGGAACGAACTCCGTGTTTATGCCACGTTGCAGGATGTTCATTCAAGCCTTTTTCCTGTTTTGTTCTAATTGAGCAGGTATTTTAATTATAATTTTGTTTCTTGTGACCTTGTGACTTTGACACCTTTGACATAACACTCGCTCCGATATAACCACAGACTACATAGAGTAGAGATAAGTTTAACTTTGACTCCGACTAGCTCCGACTCGTCTCACAGACTAAAGACTCGACTCTGACCGACTACAGCACAAAAAACTTAAGGCGCGTTCCACTTAAGCACAGATCGTGGTTTGTTTAATATATTTATTAGTTTATTCTTTCATCAATATTATACATAATTACTGTATTCGTCCGTATTATTTTTATTTTAAGTGTCTATTTATTATGTTTATATTGCAGTGGCGTCCATCATTTTTTCATTAGGGGCCTGTCAGAATAACAGCGCTTCTGGTTCATTCTGACCATCTATGAATGACCCAGAAGTATATGCTGAGGCAAGGCCCTTTAAACACACATTAAAATAAATCTATTTATTTTGTTACTGTTTTGTTTATTCCTGTTAGTTTTTTTTTCAATTATTGTTTTTTTTATTTTGTGTGTTTAATAAACGTTTCTTTCTTTCTTTCAAAAACATTCTGTAAAAAACTAGCCAAGTCTCGATGGAGCTGCTTGTTTATCTCTAAAAAGTAATGAAATCTAGACAAAGTCGTGCCAAGTCCAAGGACCGGAAAACCCCTTTATTTGATTAACCCGATTGTTAGGGAAACCCCATCAAAAGGTTACCGAACGATAGGGTTACCCCATTGATAGGGTTAGTCTTTCCTTGCGGAAACTTTTTTGAATAAGTTTACCCTTTAATTTTAAGTGCTTACCAACTAATAAGGTTACCCTATTGTCTCCTATCTTGTTTCCGCACATTTTCGCGATTTTTACTAATATTGATTGATTCGACCGACGCCGACGGTGAGGGCGGCGGACGGCAGTGTTTTCTTATTTATTAGATTGACGCTGATATCTGTTTTCAAGTTTTATGTTAAATTATTATAAACATGGAATCTATAATACAGCTATAAATCTTGTCGCGAGACTGTAGATAAAGAATAATACAATACTTACCTATTTAAGTTGATCTTGATATTGGTAACTCTAAGGAAAATATTTGTTTTATTAAAAAAATATTGCGGCAAGCTTTTATATTTTAATAAAAAAATGTATCATGTAATAAATTAATGTTTTTCCTCTTTTTAGGGCATTTAAATAACGAATAGACAGCTCTTGTTGCGTATTGAATGTTTGTGAATAGCAACATTTGCCATTTCATAGTTATTCATCAAGCAAATCAAAAACTAATGCTTGAACTAATTTGAAGAAATTAAGGTCTATTATCGTTTTTTTTTCAAACTTCTGCGTTCAGCTGATTTTGAGATCTGGGAAATCCTATGTTACCGCAGCAAACTCCTAATAACTTAAGAAGACTTATTCGTCAACTGGTCGCAAAACTCGCGAGCGCTCGCCAGTTGGCACCTTCCGATTTTACCTAATTTTTTGGTCGTCAACTCGCTCGATGGTGGAATCTGACATATTTATGTACAGTCAGCTACAAAAATGTTTAAGTAAATTTACAGTAGGTACCTTTTTTAATGTTTAAGATACTTTATACGATGTAAGTTTAAAATAAAACAAAACATAGTTTTGAGATAAATACATAAATCAACATGACAACAAACTGCTTATTTCCTTAATAATTATCAACAATATCACAATGACTCAAGAATTTGGATTATTAACTGTCTAAAACTAAGCAATGTGAGTGAATTTCACTATGAATACTTTTTAAGAAACTTAATTTACTACCCCTTCCTATACACGGTGTTTCATAATAACCAATAAATATTTTATCGTTATCTAAAACTAATTAATTAATTGTGTTTACCCGTAATGTCATTCAACCCAAAATTTTCATGTAAATCATAGACATGATGATGATATTATTATATACATGAAAATTGTGGGTTGAATAACATTACGGGATAAACTATTTATTAATTAGTTTTAGATAACGATAAAATATTTATTGGTTATTATGAAACACCGTGTATATTTGAAATTGCAAAATTTGTAAAACAAAATAGAAGTATCTTTAAAAGTACTAAAGAATTATTTCCAAATAAATATACAAGATATATAAATAGACTTGACCCTGGTGTTCGACCAAATTCTACAAAATTCATAATTAACTGTTGTTGAATGTGTATCTCTATATACAGTGTGTCCCCGGATAAGGTGCACAAACGAAAATGGGTGAAACTAGACTACAATTTATCGATAAAAAAGAGAAGAAAAATTTGAAAATTAAATTGTATTTAATGTTGATTTTTTTATTCTCTTTTTAAGACCTTTTGTGTTTGTAAAATTGTAACATTGTAACCACTGCGTGGATTTTATTCAAATAAAAACAATAATGATGCCAAAAGATTAACTATAGGCGCGTTCCATTTGAGCGCAGATTCGCAGCATTTTCAACATTTTTAGCATCATCGCGTTTCATTAGCTTTTGACGCTAGCAGGGCTAGCATCGTATGTTGACGTAATGCGTTCCATTTAAACAATATCTTGATTTTTAGGTTAGGTTTCCTTTGTGAAACATAGCGCGGTTAAAAATTTTAACATTTCTTATAAGAAACGCAAAACGTGGTTAGCATTTGATGTTAGCGTGACAAAATGGTGACGCTTAAATGGAAAACGGGGACTGTATGGTAAATCTTTTGGCATCATTATTGTTTTTATTTGAACAAAATCCACGCAGTGGTTACAATGTTACAATTTTACAAACACAAAAGGTCTTAAAAAGAGAATAAAAAAATAAAAATAAATATTAAATTCAATTTTTTTTCTAAAAAAATTTTTTTTTATCGATCAATTGTAGTCTAGTTTCACCCATTTTCGTTTGTGCACCTTATCCGGGGACACTGTATAATACCAGAAAAAAATTAACATTTAACAGATTTAAAGTTGAGTTATATTAATGGTTGCTATGTATTTTTTTTTTGTTAAAGAATTTTTAAGTAATAATTAGTTTTAGTATTAGTTTTTAAACTTTTATTGTAACACATATTCACATGTTATCGTAGTATAAGTAGTATAACTAGAAAATGTTGAACCTTTTTAAAGCTGACCATCTGCAACTATACCTACCATTTTCTATTGTGAATGAATAAATGATTTTAATTTATTTTGATTTTGAACAATTGCATTTAGCCAGGTAGCACCCGCCATTGATATCGCTGACACGAGTGCAATTTCTTCTCGATATTTTATGTGAAAATTTTAGTTTTTGTTAAGTTTTAAAGTTAAGTATACGTTTCACATTAGAAGACGTAAGTATAATACTTATTTTAACTAAGTAAAATCATCAATTTACTCCTACAATACATTAATATCACTAAAAACTTCCACATTCAAATATTTTTCACTGTTTCGCCTTTAATTTTGGACGTCATTTTTTCCTTACACTTCTATGGACGGGGTCACTGAGGCCCCTGTTCTTCGTTACGCAGTTTACACATTTTTTTAGATATTAGGCTAAAATTTATGTCTTAATCGTAATAAATAGGTTCAAATCAAACTAAACCAATACAAATTAAATAAAATGTTAATAAATTTTACTTAGTATAACGAAATAAAGAAGTTATGTGATAATAGTTATAGGAATAAGTCTCATCTAACAAGAAAAACTACTTTTTCCTCAATTCTGAATTCTAATAAGTAAATTAAACATAAAAGAAAGCTCGTAGGTAAAAAAATAGAAAAATGACACCTATTTAACAAAAGCAATCATAATACAATTGCTTTATCGATATTTTCTGACGCACTGCTGGCTGCACAGCTGATTATATTGAACATTTTTAAAGAAAAATTGATTAAAAGTAGAAGGAAATAAAAATATGTTTGTCCTTATATTTGTAGACAAGGGGCCTTAGAGACCCTACGTCCATAGTTAAATATTAACTGTTTTATTTCCATATTTTCTCTACAGGCGGCAGTATTAAAGGCTTAATTTTTATTATAAAAACCAAAGCACGCTTAAGCATGCTAATCTGGGCAGAGCAACGTTTTGGTCCGAAAATGAAAACCAAATACGATTGTACATATCTTAAAATTCAATTCCAACCCAGAAAACAAAACACAAAGACTCAGTTACCAACCTTCCAAACCCAGGTAAAGCTGCGGGCAATAGCTAGTTTTTATAGTTTTTGGTTTCAATCTTTTTTTATTTGACCGTACTTTACATGAGCGCGCGAGTTGACGACAAATAAAATAAAATAAAATCGGAAGGTGCCAACTGGCGCGCGCTCGCGAGTTTCGCACTCGCCAGTTGACGAATAAGTCCTTAAGAATGACAACACGCACTAATTCAAATTCAAAAATCTTTATTCAACCTAGGCCTTTACAGGCACTTATTGACGTCAAAACAAAGCAAAACATTCCAATTTAAAGAAAACATATTTAACCTTGTATGTGCATACATCCTGAATATACTCTGCAAATACAAGTAGCAATGAAAAAAAAGGTTGAATCTACACCTGTTCGGAAATTGGGAGAGCCTTCTCGAGAAGAACAGGCAAGAAACTCGAAAGGTCAAATTTTTTTAATCTCCTCTTTTAAATCGCCATTTACAATTTTGGTTTCGTTACATAGTCATTGAAAGTTAAAAAAATACAATCGGTATGCTTACATACACTTAAAATGTCAAAAAATAAGTTATAGACTTATACACTAACCATAATACAAAAAATTAGGTATGTTGTTACCAAACATATGATTACTTAGTCTATATAATTCAAAATCAGTGTCAGTTCTTTTCTGACAACAATATCTGTTAACATCAATAGCTATAACAACAACACGATTATTGACATTATAACGAATAAAATAATAACTTCATATTAAACACCAGACATTGGCATCATTTAAATAATCGTTGACTTTTTATTATCCTTTACTCATTAGAGTCTTTTTTACATGCGCTTTAAACTTATAAAAAGGCAAGTGTAACTGACACTATGTGGAACTTTGTTGTAAAAAGTTACAAATTTTGTCACTAATTTTGCTATTCACAAACATTTAATACGCAACAAAAGCTGTCTATTCGTGTATTTGGTTCCGGACGGAAATGATTTTATTTAAAAAAATGACCCGAACATACAAACATACATACAAATACACATACATACAGTGCAGGCTAAATACAAGTTTGTAAAAACAAACAAGCTGCACCGCGACTGGCGCGCAGCTTGGCGACATCTTAACGTAAACTGATTGACGAGTCACACGAAAATTAACTTTAGTGCGAATAACTTATTATTCCTTATTATTTGATGGGGCGATATTTTGCGGCTGTCGAGAACTACACACGTAAACGGTTATGCAACAATAAGTCTAATGCATTTGACGTAAAAACTTGAATTGCTTGTGCGCGTTAAAACCCTATTGATAGGGTTAGCCTCAATGGGGTTTTCGGATGCGGTAAGTGCTTACCCTAATTAACTGTATTATTTTGGTTAGCCTTTCGGTGCAGTAAGTCGATGAAATGCTTACCGTATTGATAGGGTTTGTGAAAATAAGTCTATAAATTATCCAATCAAAAACCCCTTATATGGAAAGTGGTTTCGGTCCTTGGCCAAGTCTAAGGTTCCTTACTGCCATTTCTTTATTATTATAGTTAATGTTGTGTGACTTGGTCGTTGAACATTCTTTATACGTTAGTGGGTCTTTATACAAGTCAACGGCCAAGTCACACAACATTAACTATAATAAAAAAGAAATCGCAGTAAGCAAACTTAGCCTTGGCACGACTTTGTCTAGATTTCATTACTTTTTAGAGATAAACAAGCAGCTCCACCGAGACTTGGCTAGTTTTTTACAGAATGTTTTTGATGGGATCTTATTTTCGCTTTGCACTATGATTTCATAATGTTATCATTTGAAAACCGTATGAGATCGGTAATAGGCCTGCAGGTACGGAAATCGCCTAATCCAGCCCAATTGCCTAGTTGTACCGTGTTTCGACCACTTATGCTTTCTTCCCGATTGCGCGCCGTGCGCCCTCTTTTTACTTATAACAAAAACGCGACGACAGTCGAGTTGTTGCCTTCCCGACGTACCAGACGTATAGACTAACTGACCACGGTACTCGCGCACCTACCTAGAACGTAGAGTGATATACACGGTTACTTTTTATCACTCTGGAAAATTTAAGGGACGCTTCACGACATGGTATTAGAATGATTTAAATGTGAATAAAAAAAATAACTCACTTAATTTTATATTAATTTTCAAAAAAATGCTGCACTGGTTGAGAGCAGCATTTTTAGAGATTTTTTATTTTTTTTAAATTTTTCATTTCATTTTTTTTATCTATACTATATAAAGCGTCCCTAAAATTTTCCAGGGTGATAAAAAAATGTATATTTGTACCTAAAATAGTGCCTGGAACCTAACCGAAGAAGCCCCGAGTCTGCGTATATCCTATGGTCGACCACGGTAACACCGAAATCTAGGAATAGCGGTAAAGTACCAGACTTGACTACTTGAATAACCTCACAGTTCAGCCCAGCATATTTTTTATATTATAATTATATTGATGGTTGTTCCCCCCTAACATACCGTGTATTAGAGCGATGTTGGAACTGAGCTGCGACCTCGGCTTGTTTGTTGCCAGACCGGAGCCACGAGCTGCGCTGCCTGCGGCGCTGGCTGCACGGCATGGAGGGCCGCCTGCCGCCGCCCTCGCTGGCCGCCGCGCGCGCCGCCCCGCCCCACCACCTCATGAGGCAGCTGCGCGAACATCAGGTCAGTGAGCTTAAGTTACCTAAGTACCGGACAGAGTTAACTGTTTCTTTGAGGACTCCTGGCCGCCGCGCGCGCCGCTCCACCTCCAGCACCTCATGAGGCAGCTGCGCGAACACCAGGTCAGTGACCTTCACTGCGTCGCTCCCGACGATACGGACGAGCACACTTGATTAGAGTGCTCGGTCTGGTGACCCCAACGTCACGAGCTACGCGTGGCGCTGGGCGGTGGTGACCTCTCGCTGCCAGTCATCGTCAGTAAGATGCTGGCTAGTGAGAGGGAATTGGAGCCTGTCGCCTCCTTCTGCGAGAATATTATCATGCAGAAGGAGGCAGCGGGAAAATGACACAAATGCCGCTCCTTTTGTAGAAGGCGGCCTTTTGTAGCCCACCCTCCATTAACCCACCCGCCCCCCCTAAGGTGTGTGGCTTGCGCGCTAGAGTGGCTCCTGATGCGTGCGGTTAAAGGCCCCCCCATGTTCAGAAATTAACCCCACAGGCGTTAAGATCCGGCCCGTAGCTGGTCAGGCTGTCCAGGGGTGGTTCGGAGAATTGGGGTTACCCAGACCCCGGATCACTTTGACTATGGACATGATGGACATCGAGGTTGGTTTAGTGTTTGGTAATCATGGGCCGTAGGATGCCGCCTTAAGGACTCCTGGCCTTCGTGCTGCCCTACCCTACCACTATTATGAATCTTTCAGCGTATGATATAGTATAAATAAATTTTGAGATAAGGAAGTTATGAAATGCTTCATTTGGTATTACCGATCTCCGATGTTATCATCATTATGGCATAATTTCAATGATGTCATCATGATATAATAAACGAATGATAAAAAATCTGACCGAAAATCATACTTTTCGTTTTGCACTATGATTTTATCATGATTTCATTTGAAAACCATGAGATCGGTAGTAGGCCTGCAGGTCAGTGTTTGTTAAGGCGCTACTTTTTCGAACAATTTCAGGTGTGTTCCAAATAAGATCACCACTTTGCTGTGTACATTTAGTTTCAGCTCACTGATGGGCCCAATCGTCATTTATTCTAGGGCCTGGAATAATTGACCAGTGGACTTGTTAGTAACCTCAAATCTAGTACGAAAAAGCCGCTGCGGGCAAAAAAGAATTCACGTTACTCAATCACATAACATTTTAACTTTATGACTATTCCTTAACATGAGCTGCGCGTCGAATGCGGAAATACAAAGCTGTCGCTTTTGTTTTGAGACGTAGAATCTATAATATAAATTACTAGAAATCTGTGTACGTTATAATTAACCGTGAAAACGGTACTTTAAAATATGGCATTACACAATAAAACAAATAGCATAAATACATATTATGTTTAATGCTATTTATTTAATCGTTTGATTACGTTTATCATAACATAACGTATGCTTACGCTTAATGTGTTGGAAAGCTTAGCAGCAAGAAGACAGATATCTCAGTATAATAATTAAATGTCCGATGTTATAAGTTTCGTTATGAGTTATGGCAAGTCCTCTATGGGCGTAGTCCAGCGGTCGGCAACCTGCGGCTCTCGGTGTCAAGTATAACAATATTATCAAAATCTCTTTGAAATCTAGTCGTTTTAAGTTGGGAAAACCATGGCAATTACTCGGCAACTTCTTTTCCTTTATCCCCCGCACTACCTCATTGTAGAAGTAGGTACTTAAGGTTAATCATTAGTTATCACTTTTAATGCGGTTAAAAAAGGCGATTATAAATCAGTACATTACATTACACAAATAAATAAAACATATACTATATGAGCATTCTTATTCAGTTAATTATAACTTTTGTTTCTAACTGTAACCAATATACGTATCTAGCTTTTGCCCGCGTCTTCGCTCGCGTCAAATTTGAGGTAATTTTAATTAGGATTTTGAGCTTCGCCATCTTAAATTTCAAAATCAATGCCATTTTCGTAATCAACGTCCAAAAAAAACAAAAATGACACCTATATTGATATTTAGACAGTTCTAGCCCATCACACCCCATCAGGAGATGATGGTATTTCACGTTTGCCTTGTCAGCTTTTAGAATTGTTCTTATTTATGTAATCAGCGACACGAAAAATCATGAAAACAATACCCACCCATATTGATTTGCAGACTTTGTAACCCCATTTCATATTTTTAGGGATGAATTTTAAAACGCTTGAAACATGAAGAAACTTACAGAAGTAGGTACTTCTGTAAATAAACACATACAAACTACTTATGCATTTACAAAACTACTTCTGTCAAGTTTCGGATAAAAAAATATGTGTTTGATAGTACAGTCAGTAACGGTTGGCTTTTATATATTATAAGTTCAGATGTACATATAATAATTGCAGTGTTGTGTGTATCGTCTGCGCGTTGATAGTTGTTATTGATTGGTTCATGATGTGTCTGTCTTCATTAAATTGTTACAATTCTAGTCTGTTTAAAGATTTTTGAGATGCAGGTTATAATGTAACAATTCCGCCTTAAAAGGTTGCCGATCCCTGGCGACGTCGGATGTGGAAGCCTAAATCAACAGTCGACATCATTTTGAGCAAGCCTCAGGCGAAACTCGTTAGCAAACATCACCTTATGTGTTAACGAGCATGCCATAATTATGCGTTAATTCTACGTCACAACGGCGCCTTTGTTAATTCGCTGTGATTATAAAAATTACGTGAAAGTGGCCATTTGTTTTATTACGCGCAAATGTGGGTCGGACTTTACGCTATGCCCGTTTGGATAGGTAGGATAGTTTCGCTATAACCTTATTATGCAGTATATGTACAAATAACATCACATTTGAACTCGAGGGCCTAGGCAGAGGTGCACAATAGTAGATTATGCACCAAGGGATTAAAGCAGTGTCTAACGTCACGGGCGCCATATTGAACCCGGAGCGTAACGAGGGACTCTAGAGTTAACTTAGTTAAAATTTAACTCCTGAGCGAAGCGAGGAAGTTATGTAGAGTCCTAAGTGAAGCGAGGGGTTCAAGTCGCCTAAGACGAAGACACTGCTTTATTCCAGAGGTGAATACTCTACTTATCATACCATCTGCGAGACAACAAAAACTCAGGGCTCTATAACCAATTACTTAGGTGGTTAAACACTGTCACATTATCATTATCACTATTACTATAACTATGGTTAAAATTATGATATTATCATGAAAACCATAAAATACAAAAAAATGATTTATTTTTCTCAAGCACGAACACGTCACGCAATAAGTAAAGCTTAAAACATTACATACAATACGATACGATCAGCTGCTGGACCCTGTCAATGACCTTTAGTAGCACGCAGGACGAATATTAATTTGTTAACAATAAAATGGTATCAAATAAAATTCTTTTATTTTTCAACTTTGTTGTATATTTACTTTTGAAACAGCAATTAATTACTACACACAACTGTCGAAATAAATCTCAAATAGTCGACAACCTATTGACCCCAAATAAAAAAAGCTGAAGCACCTGGACATTTACCTACTTACGTTTTTTAACTTTATCAATAAAACACTGAATAAAAAGACTGTATTATTGATTCCACAAAACACATTCCACTAAGCACTTTATTAACGTAAGCAACAAGATATTACAATTTTGAAATACGTAATGGCGTTGGCGGCAAAGTTTTAGCTATGAAAACAATACAACGGAATACTGTTGGTGCAAATTATGGAACAAATTGTAGAAACATTCTTAATTTTTAAATATGCCGCGTAATTTTTCCAAATGCTGTTTATCCGCTGGCAGCGAGTGTTCTTGCTTTACTCTGCTTTTATTCGTTTTTATCGATAGTTAATGGTGGCCGTCAAAAGATAGCGCTTTTTGCATAGAACGAATTTTATCAATAAAAAATAAAGTGAAATGTAAGTGTTTATTTTAGCTTGCAGTGTTATGTAGATAAATATTTTATAATTTTGGTAAAGAAATTATGTATTTAGAGTTTATAAAAACATTATTTACACAGGTAGAATGTCTTTGTCTCTAGTGGATGCACGCTACTGCTGTGTGGGCGTAGAACCTTTGCCTTCCTAAGCTAGCATCTATGCTAAATTTTCATCCAATTTTATGTTCCATATTTAGAACACTTTAATCCCTTGGGAGTTCCATACAAAATTATATCCCTTGGGATATAATGTCTTGCTGTACGTTGAAGTTAAGAGGGATCGAATTGAACATTGTCGAGCAGGTGGTATGAAAATATATATTAAGTAAATAAATAATATTGCCAGTTATTAGAATTCCCATATAGGCCATGTAATACTTCGAGCTCGAGTATATAGCCATTACCGGACAGGAGTCAGGACACTAATTCTAGACTTCTTTTATACACCAAAGTTGGCAAAGAAGCAGATTACACCATTTGATGGTAAATGACCGTCACATTTATGATAAATATGGTTCTTATAAGATAATCTAATATCTACAACCCCAACAAGGACTATTGTGTACTATTCAAGGTAAATAAGAATAAGGTATGGTCCGCTTAATGTATGAACTTCTTTGTAATGTGTGCAAAAAAGCGTGACATTTTAATTCGATTATTTATTTCTTGTGCCATTGTAACGAGGTGCTATACTCTAGATATAGTAACTCGTTGCATTCCCGCCTAACCTGACTGCATTTCAAATCTTATGTCTTTGACATAATTAATTTCGTCTCTCCCGTCACTCAATTGCGGGCATCGAAACGTGAAAAAGTAGCGATGGCTAATTAACATAAATTAATATTTTTATCAGCACCTTTTTCTATAAATATGATGAAATAATTTAACGAATATCATAAAATCTTAAAGGCACTTATGTGTAAGTCTTTTATTATGTTGGTAAGTTTTTATAACATATTTGTGATCCATAGCTTATAATAGTCCATATATCTGTTTCAGAGTGCCTTTTTTATTATATTTGTAACGTTGGAATAATATATATATCAGTGACACAATTCTTGGTGCATTATTTATTTACGGCCTTAGGCGCTTAACACATTGCCGCCGCATCCCGCTGCGGTGTACGGAGGGACGAAAACCGCATGCGGCTGCGGCGGCACGGAACCGTGCCACCGTACGGTTTGCTCCGTATCACCGTCCGGAGCTGCGATGCACGACGCACCGCATCACCGCATTATCTATGTCGATATCTATTACGCGTATGCACGTCCTTTCTTCGCAAATATCCGTACGATACTGCGGCGCAGTGTGGCATACCCCGCGGACCGCACCGCATCACCGTCCGGGAGTGCGGTGCCGTCGCGCACGCCGCACAACCGCACGGGCATGCGGTGTGAGTGTGTTATACCCTGCGGTTTTTGTATAGAAATTAAGATTCTTCAGTCAAAATTAAAAACCGCAGCGCCGCACACCGGAGCGGTGTCCGGTGCAATGTGTTATGCGCCTTACTCCCTAACCACTGCACCACTGCGTCGTCGCTGAACCTTCTCCTCACCCGTTACACCGTTACACTGGCGCGCGCCAGTGTAACGGGTAAGCAGCAGGTGACACAATCCTGGTGCTTCATTTGGCTAACCTACTACCCTAACCACTGCACCACTGCGTCACCTGCTGCTTACCCGTTACACAATTTTTCTCTGTCTTGAGCTACATGGTTAAATGTAGCTCAAGATAGAGAAAAATGTGCAATCTTTGGAGGAGGCCTTTACTTGAGAGGGGTTCCTGTAATCAAAAAATGAAAAAATAGTATGCTATATGAAATAGCATTTGTAAAACAAGAAACAAAAATGCTTTAAATCTATACAAATAAATAAAATTAAAGTGTATGTTTGTAATGTCAAAATAACAAGTTTTTTACTAAATGGGTATGAATGTACGTATATCGGGTACCAATAACAAAAACACAATTTAAAAAGATGTCAAGTTAGAGCTATGTAAAGTGTGAAAAGAAAACAGGAAATACGTATAAAATCGATATATATTATATACTTTTTAGACAACTCATTCCCTAGTAAGTTAAAATTGCATCATTTAATCTATATTTTTGACATTATTATATGTTAACTAGCTTTCCGCTCGCGACTTCGCCCGCGCTATTTTTGTTTTTCCGTGGGATTTTATTTCCCGTAGGAAAATTACCCTATGTCCATCCCCTGGTCTCGAACTATCCCCATACCAACTTTCATTAAAATCGGTTCAGTAGTTTCGAAGCCTATTCAATACAAACAAACAAATAAACTTTATAATATAAGAATAGATTTATTGTTGTCTAAATCATAATATTATGATATTAATACGATATAGGTACTGTTGTTTTAACTAATACATAGTAAAGAAAGATTTTTTTACACGACTTTTTAGCGTTCTCTTTCATTGAATACAACAACAGACCTATTGATAGACTTCATGTATATGCTTATGTTGGCACATAAATCTAATGAAGTTAATGCAAACCTGTGTTTCCTGCGGTGTTTCCTGAGCGCTACGATCGAGGCCTAAATAGAGCAATTCTCTCCAGGTAGGCAGTGACTGAGCTGTGCCCCTGGCATTGCAGATGTCCATGAGCAAAGGTTACCACTTACCATCAGGTGGGCCACTAGCTCGTATGCCACCGTTAGCAATAAAAATACCTCAATTTAGTGTTATGGTTTATTAACAACGAAAATACCATTTACTCAAAAATGCATGTAATGTGGTCATTATTTTGACAACCTTGTTTGAGCAAAGTCGACCTTGCCGTTCTATTTCAAGGAGCGGCCGGCAAATTTTTATTTAAATTACTTGCTGGTTTTATTTAGATTAGGTACTTGCATTTTTGAGTAAAGCACTATACAAGCCTTGGCCCACAATGACTGCTTCGCTGGTCACGCTATGATTGCCTCGAGCTAGCCTAGCTACGCTCTAGGCCTTCCAGCTAGTCCAAAGTAGTCATTATAGACCGCGGCAGTAATGTACTATTTTTATGCTGGCCATATTTTGACATACCTATACGTAATAATATGCCATGTGAAGCTTGCCACATGTGCAATCCTATTCTTATTAGGCCCGCATAGTGTGCTGCTCGCATAGTATTTGTGACTAAAGATGTCCAGCCACAGTAGGTACCCAGTTATTTCAATTCCTATCTTAGCCTTCAAACCGGAACACACCCAGTGAAGTACCGCTGCTCTGGGATAGGAATAGGGTAAGATGGAGATAACCGTACAGGCAATTTAGCACATAGTGAGCTACTACTGTTGCTACTTACAATTTCGTAATGATCATTTAATAGAAAGGTAACCTAACAATTTGTCGTACTTGTAATCAATTAATTGGTGAAGCAAAGTGATGACTTATTAATATTAATATATTTGTTAATAATACAAATGCATTACAAACAAATAAAGGTGTGCCAGTGTAATAATAAATTTGTTTTCCAGCCCCCCTAGCACGTCCACCAAAACAATATGATAAAGCGGTTTATCGCGGTGAACTGTCAAAATACAATAGGGTTTCGTCGTAACCCCGACCCCCCGATTGGAAGGCAAGTGCCGAGTCCACTGCGCCACCGACGCTCTTTTTTGCGCCACCGAGGCTTTTCTTAGTAGACTCGAATTTTGACAGGCCCGTAATATAATTAGATTAAGAGCATTCCGCGATCTAATGCTTGTAGCATTAATCTACTCGTACAAAACAATTTAGATTCAGTGCTCGGAGCGATGTTTTCATGTATAAACGGCGATATCTTCCATTGTGATACTGCGTCTGGCGCGCGATAAATGCATTTTGCAGTAGTGAAATTAAATTGCCTTTTGATTATGATTAGACTAGAAAGCCCAATCGGTATTTATTTTATCTTCGTTCAATTATTTTTTAAGTTACGTTTAAGTAGAATAACACTAGGAATGGTGGAAGACGTTGTTGTTTTTGTGAATGTAAACAGTGTAAACAAACGTTGATGAATCATAAATAAAAAAAAAAAAAAAAAAAGACAAGTCTGTATCATTCGTCTGTGCATAAGTGGGGTGGGGGGAGCGTTTGCTACTTTCTCATTTTTTCAAATACAGATTTATTTCACTTGATGTTAAACAGTTGACCTGTAAATGTTTGCAACCATACATGTCACTTACGTCTTGACGATTTCAAACCCTGCGTCGAGCTGGGGCCTAGTGAAAATATTTTTATGAGTTTCGAATAGAAACACATTTTACTTGGTAATTGTTAAGGAGTAGGTATATAGCAAAACTTCCGATAAAAAACCTACTCCTTAACAATTAGTAATGGACTTCCGAAAAATAACGCCTGACACTATCAATTTTACTTGGTAACCTACCATACTTATAAAACTCTTCTGCTTAAAACATTTATTGAAATTTCAAATACTAGGTTGAGTGTTAAGTATGATTAAACGATCAATCCATATATCTTCTTATTACACATATTATGTTTCAGAACCACATTGTACGAATATTATTTTTTGTTCCTATAGGTTTGGATGGGACTAGCTTTGGATCGATCGATATGTACAGCCGGCTTCAAAAGTAGATGAGCATTTTTAGCAGATTTAACACCATGCCACAACAATTATTCCTTTCATTTAGTATGGGTACACCTATTATTGCATTGTTAATACTTGGTGTGACATGGTACTAAAATGTTTATCTACTTTTGAAGCCGACTGTACTTACGTAAAATATGCATAATATTTCATCATTTTAAGCGCATTTCTTGAAGCATTACTGTAGTTATTTACTGAACACTTCGTAATTGCTACGCTTTGTTGCTACATGTGGACGAAACGGGACCGAAGAAAAACTTTGCTCACTGGTCGCTCTGAGCAATTTTGACTCCGACATTTATTAAACGAGATTGTGTATTTAGTCCTTTTAACTTATTACATCAATGAAGTAAACTAGTGATAAGGATGATGGGGCAGCAGGTTGGAAGAGAAACTAACAAGACATCTGTAGCTGGCATATACGCAAAGATTATAAATTTTGTGCTATTTCACTAGTAAGAGTTTGGAAAGTAGGTTATCAAAATGAAAATATATGATCTTTTTTCATATCTTTATTGACCTAAGTATACAGACTGCGGAGGCTCGTGAAAAATTTTTAGGAAGAAAAGAGATGTGATTTAATATTTGGACAAAAAAATACTGAAACTATCTAAAATTCTACAAAAGATCGAAATTGCTAATCCGGTAGTTCGTTTAATCTTGACCGGCTAACGGAAATAATTTTCAGTGAACGAGTAGTCAAGTTTGCCTCTAAATTAGACCAATAAATTATGATCTGCTTCGCTTTCTAGTGACGCGAGTAGCAACAAACTTCCGCCGGCTAGATCCTTGTCCGCCGAGGTCGTCAGTCATTGACACCGTCAATTGATTGGACAGAAAACGTTGCTCCTTTATATTGATACAGCAAATGAGTATAGTTATTTTATCACCATGTTATTAGAAGAAGATAAAGCATATATGATTGTAAATCATATATGCTTTATCTTCTTCTAATATGTAAAAATCTCGTGTCACTTTGTTTGTTATCGTACTCCTCCGGAACGGCTTGAACAAATTTTATGTGGCACCTTCAGGTCATATACCGAGTATAAGTGACACACCGTCACATTTCTTTTAACAGTGAGTTCAGACCAATGTTAATATTTGTTTACCGATGTTTATTTTTCCCGGAAAAGCTTTAAAGCAAAAAAAAGTGTTCATTTTTTTTATTCGTTTTACGCAATGTATGGCGCGCCGGCATCATTTTTGTTCCGCTCACACCGGTGCGTTGACGTTCGATGACCTAAACAGCTGATTCCGCGCGCAGTATGATGGAAATGTTATACAATTTACATTGCGAAGTTAATTTTTTGTATTTTTATTATGGTTTTTTGACAGAATATGATTTGTAAACGTTAACTTATAGTTATATTACACCACAAAATTTGGAAAATAATAAAAAAAATCGGAAAACTTGTGAATTTTCCGGAAGAAAATATCAGTGATTTTCAAATTAGGACAATGGTCTAAACTCACTGTTAAAAGAATAGGGACACCGTCCCTTATACCCTGTATATGTTTGTATGCGATGAGTATAAAATTGCCAAAGTTTTGTCCAATTTTTCCTATTTTTAATCAGTTTGGTGGAAAATAATTTCCAATAATCCTCTTTGATTTAAACATACAAATTATTGATAAATAAATCAAGCGCGGTCCTTACGGAATGCAATATCATTTCATAAAACGACAAACATTATATAAGGTTAATCATCATCGCTGGATTGTGTAAAAGACCTTTATATCGCGCTTGACTGAGTCGCGAGAAAGCAAAGGTCGCACGATGTCAGAATTAACCCCGCAATTTGTATGACAAGGGTATCTGATTATCGAAAATTGATAGTCCACTAATAGTGTGGTGTATTGGCCTTTAGTAATGTCTTGCTTGTAACGGCACTCTTTGACTGTTCTATAGATTTAGATATTCTATAGAGCTAAGCGCAGAATCTTAACAACTTTAATTTTTTTTTTCTGTCTTTTCATGTATGATGATACATAAAAAAGAAAGACAGAAAAAATCCTTTTTTATGTATTCAATTGTGATGCGAATCCTTGTTTACTCGTATTACTCATAGTTATAGGTATAGAGGTATTTCAGAAGCATTTGAATAGTCCGTAGTATGTCCTGTTAATTAATTATGCTCTGAGTCAGATTTTTTTATAATAGAATTCTAACTTACGTATACTTACAAATTTGTATACCTTAGACTTGTGTTTCACAATAATTAAGATGGTTGGCTCATTTAGTAGAAATAAAATGATTTTTAGTTTTTTATACTGTATCTACTTACATAGGATTCACAAAATAGCGTTATGTAGGTATGTAAAGGAAAGAACACAAGGTAGGTGAGTAGAAAAAACATATAAAAAGCCTTCATTATACAATCATCTGTCTTAATTATAATCAAAGCAGCATGCCTGCGTCGCTGCACACTCGCCACAGTTTTGTCCTCTTGGTCTTAACGCAACTTTACTTGTTATTAATTTATCAATTAGCTGGTAAGTCTAGCTGGCATTCCCTCTGCTCAGCAAGCATAGAAATATGCGGACATCGGGGCGCTGCGAATAATCATTTATCAACGGTGAAATTAACCAGTAGCTTTCGACCCCGAGGCGGCGCGATTCAGATTGTCAGAGATAATAATAATAACCGTGGACCACACGCGACTTTTTGGTGCGCACCTAGATAGCGTAAACATAGTCGTAAGGCTTGTGTAAAGAAATAAATAAAAAAAAACGCGTTAATAATTTTTCATCGCTTGACGTCACTTACCAATGCAAAATTTCGATATCTTATCTACGAACTATTCTTTTAACTATGTAAATCACTACTTGAACCAATGAAATGAAATGATGATGAGGAAAAACTAAAAATCTTTTTATACCCACACTAACTTATCAAGCCCAAGATAAATCTATCCTTATCATTAAGACCTTGACTCGGGAAACCTGACAGGGAGTAGCCCGCAAACAAACATTTGTGTCCATCGCGCAAATAGTTTCTACTGACAAGGATATGTACGATTTCCAACCTCCCGAACAAGCCTGATTCCAAAAAGGCTGCAGTACCATAGACCATATACAAACGCTGTGACATACACTGCGGTTATACAGAAGACCAAAGAGTATAATAACCTGCCACTTTGCTTCGCGTTTGTGGACTTTGAGAAAGCCTTCGATTCTGTCGAGACCAGCCGTGCACTCCACTCCAGATAGGTCACTCCAGAGATGCCAAATTGACTTTCGGTACATGTTGTCACATGTGTCAGTTGACCTTCAGGACAGGAACTCGAAACCAATACAACTTCAACGAGGTGTGGAACAGCGCGACGTTATATCGCCGTAACTGTTTACAGCTGCGTTGGAGGATGTACCTATGCTTTTGAACTGAAGAGGACGTGGCATCAAAATAAACGACTAGTACATAACTTACCCTCAATTTGCTAATCACTGTTGAGGCTGTATAAGATCTGTGGACAATGCTCGAAGACCTCTGTTGAGTTTCCCAACACTTAAAATAAACATGAACAAGATTAAAATTACATCGAATTCTCATGTAGTATACTCCTGTAAAGATGGTGACTCCACATTGGAAGCTGTTGACGAATATGTTTACCTGGGGCAAATAGTCCAAGCTTGGGAAGTCTAACTTCTAGAAAGAGTTAAATCGTCGAATTCAGCTCGAATGAGCTGGGCAGCATTCGGGAAGCTACGCAGCATATTCACGGCCCATCTACCACGGAATCTCGTGTCCCCGGGGAAGCCTATGTCCAATAGTGGGCGTCTCTTGGCTGAAATGATGATAGGGTCATTCTCGCGTTTCGAGCAAATCGTTAAAAACTCCGTTTAAAAAAATCTTAGCTAGATATAAAAATACATTCCACGCTAAGTTGCCCAAATATGTTTATATAGTAGAGGCCAAAAATATTTATAAATGTGAACCTTGGGCTGGAGTCTCGTGTCCTCGGGGAAGCCTTAGTCCAATAGTGGGCGTCTCTTGGCTGAAATGATGATCTAATGATGAGGATTCGGTAGTTTCGTGGGAAGATTACCAGTGAGGGTTGCACACATAAGCTGGCAACAAAGCCAACCCGAAGCAATTACTACATTTGGTCGGCTACATTTACTCGTAACTAGTGCCAACACATCATTCACAGTATTTGTAGAAAGACAAACCGATCGGGCTTACCCCAATTTATCATGTGCGCTTAGCCGAACGGTTTTTTCCCGAACGTTCATCTGCTAGGTGAAGCGGTGACCGCACAGTGACGTCTGTGGTGACGTTCCCGATCACATTCACATGCGCGTTTGTCAGAACAAGAGTACTGACAACACCTACCCGACTAATGAGCTTTGTATTCAATTTCAAAGACTGTAGTGTGTTTTCTTGCTAAATTGTAGAAATATAGGGAAATCTTAAAGTTGAAAGAAAAAAAAACAAACTTATTCCTTTAGTCCGATACAAAATGAGAAGCTTTATTCTTCTAGGTACATAATAATTCACTTATGCATATGTCACTAGAGTAAATAAAATCTCTTAATGCAAATCACTTAACTAAATGTTTAATTAATACAAGCCAAGGGCAGGATGGTTCAGGTTTGTTTGATTAATCTCGGTAAGTTCTTGTTGATTTAATTGGGTACAAAAGTCATAATACAACCGGGGTAATAAGATATACAAACAAATAGTTTTATTTCTTTTTCTAAAAAATTAGATCGTACCTTCGATTGTAAGTTCTTGCGATCACGGGATTTTGGGCGAAAAAAAAACTATCTTTGTAAATAAGGCCAGGATAAATGCGAAATTTATTTTGTTTATGCAAAAATTTAATAATGACCAAAGATAATAGGCTAGATGACTAAAAAATATTTCTTGCTTTAATAGAAGCTCATTCATATAATAAACAGAAAGAAAAAATCGGTTTTCGAATAACTATAAAAACAACCAAGATATAAGGTATTAAAGATTTTTCTCCATCTCTTTCTAGCAAAACGGCTATGACGTCACGGTTGATGTCGGATCTCTCTGTCTAATCGCCTTCAAATTAACAACTTAAAATGCTTGTATCTAATGTATTTCTAAGCCGATTTTAATTCTGATTTCACAGGACTACATCTTTTTCCACGGTATTTTAATATTTAATGACGAGACGTAAAAATTAGAATTCAGTCATCATCCCAATTGCAAATGTCACTGACGTGACGTGAAACGACGTTGACGTTGACACTTGACATTGATATTGTGAAATTAATTGACAAAGTTATTGTAATTATGATTTTAGTTGTGAAATTTGTGTTAAAACTACAGTGAAACCAAAGTGTTTTTGCAAAATTAGTGTTTTATGAAATTTTAACAAAAAACGGTGTTACAAGACCCTAACTCGTACAGCGTTTCGCCTCATTGCTGGGCAACTGTCGTCATTTTCATAATACCCTCCCGTAGGAGCTAGATCGGTCGTCCTGCTCCAGTCACTTGGCTGTGAGTGAGAGCGAACGAGGATGATAAGGATTTAGGATAGACTGGCAGAGAACGCATGCAGGAGGCATTAGGCTTCGCGTAAGAACAAGCACAGAAAATTTAGCTTTATTATCTAAATCCGTTTGGCCTAAATGTCAACAAAATGTCACTGTCAAGAGTAAAAGTTTATTTGTAATTAGAACACCTGTTAATTAGTTAATACACAATACACTTAATGACACTTAACGAGTAACTTAAGTGTATTGTTGATTGTAGACCACGAGTAAGTCGGATAGGTTCCTTTATATACTTGCATTTCCTGTTCAATTTAATGCCATACATTTTAATGCGTCAACATAAGATTATTTTCACATGATTTATCAATTCGGTTATCTTCACCTCTTGATTAATTCGTTCAAACACAACACGATTAATCAATTTGAAATCTTGGAATTATCTGTTTGTTCGGCGTTTTAGTGCCGAATCATTTTTTCCGATTGCAAATGGACGATTATTTAAACTGTGCATTGAACTAAACGAATGAATTTGTGTTACATAAGGTTAGGTTTTTATGTTTACCGAATGAGACATTTAATACACACCAGGCTCAACATATTCGATCTCATATATGTTTGTGACTTTGTATTTTCGTAAAAAAACTACAAAAAATCATCTCGGGTAGAATCCCAACTTTCTGACTTATTATGATGGTAACATTTTTATGTTCTTTAAACTCTGTCCGCTTTTTTTCCATGTCCGCGATTGATACGTAATTATTACCAGTGATTAATAGTCTACTTTGTATACTTGTGTAGCTCGCGAACGAAAGACACAAAACCCAAACGAAGTCATTGACAATGAAGATTTAACATGTCACATGACGTCACACCTACTGTACTTAGGTTTAGGTCCTATTGAGTTAGGACGGAACGAGTCATTATCCTTTAACTTTTATTTTGTTAGACGCATCGCCATGTACTCTATTGGATCCAATGTTGCTTGTGAAGAATACCATATGGCATTATGCCCGCCATTAGCATTAGCAAATTATTTTTGTTGTTGTCAGATCATTTTTAAATAAATCAACACAGGAACTATCCTTTTTTTTATGCATACCTTAGCGTTATATGCCCCAATAACAGCGCTGTGGTTATGTGGGAATCCCCAACCGGTATACTCACTAAACTAAATTCTCCCGTCCCTCTCTGCAGTCTCCTTCTGAACTATAACTTCCTCTCAGAAGGACGCGACAGCCTCCTAAGACGTAACACTACCTACCATAGTTTTTAACACAGTCGGCAGTTAAAGGTCTGCACCAAGCACATCAATGTGGGCACGTCGATAGACATCACAGGATGTACACACCGCCAAGGTGTGTTGTGCCGTATCGTCCTCGGCTTCACAATGGTGACATTGAAGGCTCGCCTCCCTCCTCGCAATAGGGATGTTGACATGAATCGCAAATATATACAAAGTAATGTTTGTACCATAAAAGCAAATATTAAAAATTAATTAAAAATGTTTTAAAAAATGCCCAGTATCACGTGATTGCTAACGCCAATCGGAGCGCGTAACGTCACGGCGTGTTGGCAAAACTCCGACACCATGGTCCAAATTGAGCTATTCAGCGCTATTTGTGCCGGTAGCGTACGGATGCGTGCCAACGAAAGCAATGTGACCTTATGAAGCGGTGCAATCAGTGCTCATGAGAAATAGGTAGTGCAGTGTGTGCGTAAATGTCAAATTCGAATTTTGACGTTTTGAAATAAAAAATGTAAGTAAACATTTATTATGTTGTGAGTTGTTAAAAACTTAATTAATTGACTATAAAAGCTATTCAGCTTTTGCTCTGCATGCTTAACTAATGTTGTTGTTATATTAAGGCGCACAGTAGGGTCAATCATAAAAAACCGGTTCTCCTCATAAATATCAAATAAAAAAAAACATTTAAAAAAGATATGTTATTATTCAACGCATTCTTTAGAGGATGGTCTTTAATTATTGTAATTTAATTTTTTGATAAATTAATTAAAACTTGGTTAAAATGTGAACCAAACATGCTTCGATTTTAAAACTTTAAACCTAATTGCGTCGTCAATATTAGGTTAAATAAATCATATACTTTCGATTTCAATAAATAAAGTGAACAATATTCTAGCGGATGGTTTTTTTAGATTTTTCTTATTCGCCTTTATTAATTTTTAATTGAAATAATTCATCTTACGCGTAAAGGTTTGTTTAAATATTCCCCTCACTTTCACTCACTCACTCACTCCTATGTAATCAGTGCGGGACGATCGAGCAAGGTCATTAGGACCACTATGCGCCTTTAACAAGACTATTTAATTAATGAAATTGACAGAAGTGCACACGAAGCGCGACGAAGCGCATTTCAAGACAACAATTTAATATAACCTGAACGTCTTGGACAAACGGTCAATAATTGCATTACACGAATACGTGCGCGGGTATCGGAGCGCCCACAAGAGCATGTGTGAGAGTAATGAAATTATTGTCTTTATATTAAATTGTCTTGAAATGCGCTCCGTCGCGCTTTCAGCGGTGTGCGCTGGGCCTTAGTCAGCCAAACGGTCTGCGTAAACCACCAACCAGGTATCAAGCAGAGAAACTTTTACCTTATATCCATGGGTAGTCTAATAAAGTAGTTAGATTCGGTTCACTGCACTGGTGGCTTGTTAGCAGAATCGGTCTTCCGAGCCAGGTAGTCTCAACCACTTGACCACGCGGGTGGTTAAACTCGAATACCGACACGAATGGGATGTGCCCTATATATCTGTTAAAAATAAATATTAGTATTTTTATTAGATGGACTTTGATTTTTAACAAAACTTGTATATTGTATATAGAGCATAATTTTACCGAGAAAATATATCCATGAGGAGCTTGGTGGCGCATTGGCGCGTGCGTTCAGCTAACGATTGCTAAGAATAAGCAACGTTCGATGTGATCTGTCCTAGGATGGGTGACCTAAATAAGAAACATCTCAAGCTCCTCCGTGCTTCGGAAGGCACGTTAAACAGTGGGTCCTGCGCCTGATCTCGCCCCGGTCGTGTCGGTTAACCGTCCCATCAGACTAGGTGAGTGAAGGAACAGAGTGCACTTGCGTTTGCGCAGTCACATGTGCACTATAATATCTCCTGCGCAGATGGCTATAGTCTCTGTGGAGATTGACCGCCGTGACCGAATATCGGTTAGGAGGATATTTTTTATATCCAGAGCTCTCAAACGTCACAATTGGGATGATGACTGAATTCAAATTTTCACGACTCGTCATAAAATATTAAAATACCGCAGAAAAAGATGCAATCATGTGAAATTAGAATTAAAATCGGCTTAGAAATTCATTAGATACAAGCATTTTAAGCTGTTAATTTAGAAGCGATTATACAGAGAGATCCGACATCAACCATGACGTCATTGTTGAGTACGGCCATATAAACTCAATGTAAATTGCCTTTTTGGTAGAAAGAGATGGAGAAATTTTTTAAATACTTTATATCTTGGTTGTTTTTATAGTTATTCGAAAACCGATTTTTTCTTTCTATTTATTATATGAATGAGCTTCTATTAAAGCAATTTTTTTTTCATTCATCTAGCCTATAAGGCGACAGACTGAGGTGCGTTCAGGAATAAGATGCGTTCAGTATTTTCGTTATCTCCATGAGAATTTGTGATTGCGACCGATTTATAGTTCGCCACCCAAGCGCAGTGATTGCAGTGAAATTCACAACGCCATATTTATAGTCATTCGTGTGACATTGTCAGATAATGTGCGCAACATGTGGTGTGACCGAATACGCACTTCATAATGTCTCTTCGTATTTTATGATGATGCAACTGATGTCATATTAGGTATGCCATTATAAACATATTTACTCATATTAGGTACACTAAACATCGGTCGGAGTACTGACCACTAGAAGCGTAATTACTTCATCATCATCATCACAGCTCATATATGTCCCCACCGAGGGGTTCGAGCCTACCCCATGTTAGGGTGATTAGGCCTTAGTCAACCACGCTGGCCCAGTGCGGATTGGTCGTAATTACTTAGTTGCCTAGAATTTTTGCCACGTGCAGCGGGGACGATATCTTGTTACTAAGTATAAACATAGAAACGCACACGTCAACGACATCGCAATAAACTTACTAACAAAGTTTAAACAAACAAATAACAGAATAAAATTAAGAAAATCATGCTTGACAGCACTACAAAACACTAATAACACAAGTGCAATTATCATGGAAATAACTGAAAACATTCTAGAGAATTGGAAATTATATGGATTCCAAGTCATCAGTGTATTGCCGGTTACGAAAAAGCTGATTGTGAGGCTAAAAATACATGTAATGATGACAATATTATGTGAAACATTTAAAGTAACTGCAACTGATATACAAAAATATCTGAAATATAAAACAAAAGTTTATTGGGATCTCTTATGGGGTACAGAAAAATCTTCAGAATAATTCATTCAGTCAGGAAATCAACTTTTGATAAATCTCCAATAATTAGCCACAGAAGAGAGAGATCAGGTAGTAATCACTAGATTACGAATAGGACACACGAATTTCATACAGTTAATAACAAAAACTCCCAAAAAGAAATGCAATTGTGGACTAGACTTAACTGTTGAACACATTTTAGTAGAATGTAGGTACAAATTATAATATTGAAAAGAATTTATGTAAAATGCCCAATAGATTAAAAGACTGCCTTAACCATAATGAATATAGCCAGACTCATTTTTTTTTCAATTATAAAATTTTATAATAATTTTGTATAATATTGTAAATCTGAAATGTTAACTGTGGTCGCTAATGACCATTGCTGTTAAAAGCGACCTAAAATAAATAAATAACATAAAAAATACCCTTAACTATAATTTCGGTTTAATATGTTATCAATTTATTTAACATATTGAAAGAAGGTGAAAACTTATAAATACGAGTATACTACTTTGTATTTTGACGTAGCCATGTTTTTTTTATTGCTACTAAGTTGGCAAACAAGCAAACTGCCCACCTGGTGGTAAGTGGTAAGTCACCTATAATACATGTGGCTCCTGTGAGATTCGCAGTAAAACTGCAACCCCCACAAGGGCCACAGTGTACGTTGCCAACTTGTGACTTAAGGGGCTATGTCGAAAAAATTTGTTATTTTTAATGTAATGTCATAGGTCACTGAGAGATCTTACAGATCTGCAGGCCAATTATGGATCTTTCATTGTATGACATGGTATAAATTTGAGAAAAAGAAGTCATGAAATGCTGCATTTCGTATTACCGATCTCCAATGATATCATCACTATGGCATAATATTAATGATGTCATCAATTATTAATGAACAAATGATCAAAAATCTGACCGGAAATCGTATTTTTCGTTTTGCACTATGATATCATATGATATCATTAGCAAAACCATGAGATCGGTAATAGGCCCTCTGAAACTTAAATATGTGTTTCTTTATATCTTTAGCTAGAAACGCCAAAAACCGGAAACGCGATTTAAAGATTTTGCCTCGATACATTTTATTTTTTAAATTACCTCTTAAAAATAAGAAAATTCAGGATTACTAGTAAACGGTATTAGGTATTCATTAAAAAGTTCCATAAATAAGTAGATATCATCATTATTTAGAATCGTGTAAAAGCATTTTTTTTTCTAATCATTATAGTTATTTTTTTATAAAATAATTTGTATTTTGTCGCTTACGTCGATAATTTCTAAACGACCTGATTGCATGCGGGCGCAGTGCATTCACGACTTTGATGCCATAGATATAAAGACTAGCTACTTGAGCACGGGGGGCGCCCCGCGTTTACGTATAGACCACGCCTTCCATTGTTTGATTTATTTTCGATGTAGCGCCTTAAGATGTAAAGTCACGGTACCCAGTAATTTCAGTGCCATATCTTACCCTTCAAACCGGAATACAGCAATGCAAGCACTGCTGCTTTGCGGCAGAAATAGGTAAGACGGAGGTACCCAAGCACATGACCCTAGTACAGAGTCTCCCTCCCATGTGTACGTATGTGACTATTTTTCAACAATAGGCGAGTCGTTACGGAGGATAAGTTGAATTTCTACAAATTAAAAAACGGAGAAAAATAGTCCGACTACTTAATGTGAAAGATAACCTCCAGAATATATTTTCCTGCAGTTTTAGGATTTAATACATAAGTTGAAATTCGTCTATTATGAAACACTCAATTTTATCGAAATAAATTTTGTAATATGTCCTCGCAGCTGTGGGAGCAATAGAATTGCAAGCAATCATTTCTTCGCTAGTTCTCTCTTATTATGAGCTTGCTGTTCGAAATTCACGGTACGGTCAACATAGAAGTAATGTGAAAGTATTTTTGAAGATATTGCATCTCCATATTGTGTCGTCTCATCTGTTTGGCATAGACTATGCCCGAGAACTAACTTGTGTTTGACTTTATACTGTCAATTTGTCAAAATTTTTGTTAGGTCAATATAAATGCCAATTGTGAAAACAATAAAAAGAATAGCATCTTGTTTAAAAACTCCCTTTTGCACCAAACCCTTCAGCTAGTATCCCACAACTGCCCCCACCGTGGAGGGGTCGAGTGCAATGCAGACAACGCGGTATTATTTAATTATCACTGTAATTAATTAATAATCGTAATTTAAATTCAATTCTAAATTTAAAAAAAAACGCTGTACAAGAACCTTATAATTAATTGAATCCTGAACGTCCATAAGTCGAGTGGGCCGGATGGCATCCCAGCAGTGGTGCTGAAGACGGGCGCCACTGAGCTGACCCCCGTACTAACGCGCCTTTACCGCCTTTCCTATCAGAACAGCAGGGTTCCATCTACGTGGAAGATTGCTCACGTCCACCCAATTCCCAAAAAGGGTGACCGATCCGTCAAATTACAGGCCAATAGCGATAACGTCCTTGCTCTCCAAGATTATGGAGCGGGTCATCAACTCCCGCCTCCTACGGTACCTGGAAGAGCACCAGCTGATTAGCGACCGACAATACGGCTTCCGTCACGGCGGTCCAGCTGGTGATCTTTTAGTTTACCTGACCGTTGGGCGGAAACCTTGGAGGGCAAAGGTGAGGCTCTCGCCGTGGGACTAGATGTTGCTAAGGCGTTTGATAGGGTCTGGCATAGAGCTCTTCTCACGAAGCTACCATCGTATGGAATCCCCGAGGGACTCTGCAAATGGATAGCTAGCTTCTTGGATGGTAAGAGCATTAAAGTCGTCGTCGACGGCTGCTGCTCCAAAACCATGTCCATAAACGCTGGCGTTCCACAAGGTTAGGTGCTCTCCCCAACCCTGTTCATTCTGCATATCAATGACATGTTGTCCATTGAGAACATACATTGTTATGCAGATGATAGTACGAGTGATGTGCGGTATACCGACCACCAGAATGTCCTTCGGATTTCGTTGCAAGAAAGGCGGTCACAACTTGTGTCTAAAGTCGAGGACTCTCGAGGGCGAGTCTCGAATGGGGTGCAAAGAACTTAGTTAAGTTCAACCCAACGAAGACAAGTGTGTGCACTGCAAAGAAGGACCAATTTATCGTAGTGCCTCAGTTCCAGGGAGTTACTCTTCGTATGTCCGGTGGTATTGGGATCCTTGGTGTGGAAATTTCTGCCAAAGTGCAGTTTGGGAGTCATTTGGAGGACAAAGCCAAATTGGCGAGTAAAAAACTGGGCGTCCTGAACAGAGCCAAGCAGTACTTCACTCCTAGCCAGCGGCTGATGCTTTATAAAGCACAAATACGGCCGCGTATGGAGTACTGCTCGCACCTCTGGGCAGTATCTCCAAAATATCAACTCGACCCTCTTGACTCCCTGCAAAGGCGTGCATTCCGCATCGTCGGTGATCCCAATATCACGGTCTCAATGGAGACGCTGGAGCAAAGGAGAGACTTTGGTTCTCTTTGCGTGCTCTATCGGCTCTTTAACGGAGAGTGCTCTGAAGAACTATTTGCAATGGTGCCCTCGTCACCTTTTTGTCATCGCACCACCCGCCACCGCAATAGAGTTCATCCGTACCACCTGGAACCGATCTCGTCTAGCACAGTTCGGTTTCAGCGTTCATTTCTTCCACGTACGTGCAAACTCTGGAACGAGCTCCCAGCTGCGGTGTTCCTGAGCGCTACGATATGTCCAACTTCAAACGAGGTTTAAAAAGAGCACTTCTCTCCAGGTAGGCAGCAACTGAGCTTTGCCCCTGTCATTGCAGATGTCCATGAGCGGTGGTTACCCTTACCATCAGGCAGGCCACTTGCTCGTCTGCCACCTTAAGCAATAAAAAAAATCAAAGTTAAGCCTGTTTTTTCAAAGAGTCCTTTGATTTCAGTTATATCAATAACTAGCTGTGCCCGCGAACTACGTTTCGCCCTAAAAGACTTCAATGCGTTCTTAGTTTCGTATCTTTTATATTTTTCTGTTTTAGCAAGCAGCGGTCAGCAACAAGCGGACCGCGGTTCGAATACGGACAGCCGAAGGTCGAACCTCGGACCGCCAAATATTGTAAAATATACCTACCTACATAATTTTAATAATATTCTCCTAAAACTAACTACAAAGAAATATTGAACATCCATACACTGAAGGTAAAAATTCAGGTGATAGAAACTTTATTTTCGTTTACTTGTGATTTTAACATTTTTAACCCTAGCTCTGAGTAGAAATTTTGACAGAATGACCCCTCCCCCCAAAATGGACTTGTGATTTTAACCCTTAACCCCCCCCCTAAATGACATTCGGATCCGCCCCTGTCCGGACCGCACAGTCGTTTCGACGGTCTATATCTATTATCTAGGTACGCAGATTCCTTATTCTTAAAAGCGATTCAGGCGTGCATGTATACGTAATTTTAATGTTATGATGGGGGCAAATCTAAAAGGTTGGAGGAGACCATTTCCTTTTATCGTTTCATGATCTGCGTTAATCATAAAAAAATATAAGTTTTTTGCTCACGGTACAACAACGTCAACCTCAACGCGCGTGCGCTCGGCACGAAGCGGGCAAGTTCACGATAGCATCGCCAACTGCGCCCGCGCATGCGCGGCTACTGATTTCATAGTCACCCTCTAATAGAATGGATAAAAGTCAAATTCAAAAGTAAATTGTATACTTACTTTTAAACCTTTCTTGCCTTTTTCATACAGAACGGGCTAAACGAGCGTCCGTCACTCCAGGGTGCTATTCACTCGCCTTGAGGCGAGTGGTTGGCCAGCTCATTGCAGTGGATCGATTAAAATAAGGGGATTTCCGATATCGAACGAAAATCAATAGAAATCGAGCGCTCGGCGACAGAGGTATGATTAAAAATGGGACCCGAGTAGGCTTACTCTCAAAAACTGTTCTGACAATCGATATTTGATACTGCGACAGTCCTCGCTCTTGAATCGCAACATTGCTACACTGGCGCCAAATTGGATCTGTATACAATATAAGACGGACCTTAACCTCCTCAGCTCAGGAGTCCGGAAAACCACAATATCAATGTTTGCAACACAGATATAACGGTCTCGCACACACTCATAACCAGAAAGTCATAACTGGAATAAAATGTCATAGCAATGTTTTCTGATGACAGTTTTACTTTTTACTATGTGCCTTTGTCTGTTTCCGGTTCCCAGATCTCTTTAGACTAACAACCAAATCTTGCATAATGAACAATATTTATATACTTGGTTTTATTCATTTAATTATATTGCATTAATTGAATGAATGAATACATTTTTTATATTAATAGAAGACGCTTATCCGTAATTATGAATTATAAAACAAGAATTAACAAAAGGCGGCCTTGTTGCCTAGGCTAATCTTTGCCAGGCAACCTATAGGTAGAGGAAAGTTGATATACGAAATGAGAGATAATGACGGGATGTGATAATCATATTAAAAAATTACCTAAATAAAATGACAATAGAATACATGAACTGCACATATTAAATGAACGTGTTCCATATACTACATAAAACACATACACAAATTTAGGAGATGAGATGGTACATCTACATGTCCAGCTGCAGAATATGCGTTTTATTTAATAGCACGTTTAAATGCATCGAGACCCCGCCACGTGACTTGTCACGAGTGGCGTAGAGGTACATGCTACAGTAGCCGATTAAAAAAAATAGTTATAAACTGTTATACTAAGATAGAATATAGTAATGCAATGTATCAATAATGCGAAATATATTTTTACTATACCATTTCATTGCAGCATCACTGCATTCAGGACTTAGCAGGTGTGAGCGTGTGGCACCGTTGCGCGATTGATATCAAACTAATTCAAACTGACAGGTCCGTAATTGCAAACATTAGCTTAATTTTCTCAAAGTGCTTGGAGTTTGGCTGTTTAGTTACTAAATCGAAATATATACGTTTCCTTACGCTGCCGCTGCATAGATATTTCAAGAGCAACTGATAGTGCAACGCCCACGACTGACTATCGGTGATCGATTTTTTGACGGTGGAAAATAGAACATATAGAGTTCTACGTTGCAACGCACACGAACTACAAAAAGTCGGCTAAACAAAATCGGTAAATTCCCGCCGACCCGACCCGATTGTCGGTGAAAAATGGGACGTTCGTAAATACATATAATACGTAAACGCATACCGACCGACAGTCCGCCACTTGCACTTACTTATAAGAAAAGACGTGTTACTTCTCGGCGACAGATGTACCAAACACCTGCAAGTCTATTAATGGCCGGTTTCAATATTTTTATTTTTTATTTTATTTTCGAAGGTGAACCAACAGTTAACAAATCAAAACAAAACAATGTATGTAATTAACAAAGGACCTATTATAGGTTCACACATATAGCTATAAGATGATAGTAACAATATCGTCGAGCACTTACAGACTTTTAGAAAACTTGTTAAAAATATATTGTCCATTTACTATCAACTACTTACAACATCATAGTTAATTTCCGTCTTACAGAATTACAATTTGAGTTAAAAATATCTATATCAAACCTTTCGCACACCCCATCGAAACAATTGCCCGCGCGAATTACGAGTAAGTAGGAATTCTGTCTATAGTTCGTTTTTGAAGATGGTATATAAACTGGTTTAAAGTTACGTAGATTTCTAATTGGAACATTCAATTTTAGCAATTCAAGCAGCTCTGGACTATCAATATTTCCTGATGCAACTTTCATCAGGAAAATAATATCCGCTATAGTTCGACGACTCTGCAGAGTTAAAAGATATTCTATCTATATATGGATTTGGTTACTAGCGATAGGCATTTGACATTAGCTCTATACAAAATACGTCAATATTCTATCTCCAGTAAGCAAATCCACATATAGATAGGACATTGAAACCGGTCGTAAATCCATGACGTACACTTCTCTCGATAGCCACCGACAAAGTAACAGACGTGTGTGTTGAGTCGGTTATATAAGAGTCGGCGGAAAAATCGTGCCGATTATTATCGGTACTACAAAATGTCGGTCGTGTGCGTTTGCCGTTAAACAACAACAGATTTATCTCGACTATTTTTTGCAGCTATTTTACAACTTCAGTGATGATAGCATCCTTTAAACTCGCATATCTGACATCGACGTAGGTATCTATGTAAAGCAGAACACGTTCACTGCAATGTTTCATAACAGTTCTTATGATCTCTACGAAATCTCTAGCAATTACACTGTTCAACACCAGAATTGCTTAATCCGCCAAGGATTTAGAAACTAGAAAGCGCTGGGAGAGTACTGAGCACGCAGTGTCGATAAGCAACTGTGGCGAACTGGCAAAAATCATCACAATGCCTGCCCAAGAGTGCCCAAGGCGAGTGCACCGGGTCTGAACTGAAGTAGTGCACGGAAAGTGCATAAACCATATTAAGCTTATCTGCGACGCTGGACCAAGGAAATGAGGTGTAATAGCCGAGCCGCTGCCAAAGTTCATTATTGAAACTCGACACAAGCAAGACCCTCGCTCGGGGCAGTCTTTATAATTCTAATCGCAATGCATTCGATCGATATACATCACTGAACGCAGGGCGTTTCTGGATAAGTGAATGTTGTTGAATAACATTGTTGGCTGAATTGGAAACACGATGTTTTACGCGTAACATTATCAATTTTGCGGGAGAAGTTTTATTTTTAGGGTTTCGTTCGTACCTCCAATAAAAATGGAAGCCTTATAGGATCGCTTCTCGTTTTCCGTCCCTAGGTCAAAACCCTTTCCTTATTAGCAACACGTAGAGAGAGATGTCTAACTGAAATTTATATGAAATATTCCGGTCTACAGACTTTTTAAGCTTTCCGTTTATGTCGCATACTTTTGCATATTTTGCGATTTCATAAGGAACTCAAACTCAAACTCAAACTCAAAAATCTTTATTCAATATAGACCTTTACAGGCACTTATTGACGTCAAAATAAAAACATAAAAATCTTCAACCAAGAATCTAATTAACTAAATTATTTAATCCTTGTATGTGCACACACCCCAACCATTATTAAGATGTGTGCAAATACAAGTCAAATGAAAAAAAAAAAAAATTTGACTCTACACCTGTTCGGAAATTGGGAGAGCCTTCTCAAGAAGAACAGGCAAGAAACTCGGAAGGTCTTGTATTTTTTTTGTCTCCTCTTTTAAAATGCCAACATTACAATATTATATTTCACAAACATTTTTTTAAATAATATAGAAATGCCTGTCGGTGTGAGTGGAACAGTTACTCGAATGAAATTTATCCCACTATCACAAAGTGTTAACACCCTTTAAACGTCAATTATCACATTTTTTGTCAATCCCAAGCAGTTTTATCTGTCATATAATCAGACACTTTATAATATGCTTTTTTCATAAGTGCGCCCTTGATAGTGACTTTAAATTTATTCAAGTTAAGTGCTTTAATATTATTTGGGATTTTATTGTAGAAACGTACACAAAGGCCTTTGAAAGAATTATTAATTTTTTTAAGCCTAGTATTTGGTAACGCTAACATATTCTTTTGCCTAGTATTTACTGAATGAATATCACTGTTTTTACAAAACGAATGTATATTTTTATGAACATATACTATATTCTCGTAAATATATTGCGACGCGACGGTCATAATACCAATTTCTTTAAATTTTTCTCTCAAAGAGTCTCTTATTTTAAGGTTATAAATAGCACGAATAGCCCTTTTTTGCAGCACAAAAACAGTCTGAATGTCGGCAGCATTTCCCCACAGCAAAATGCCATACGACATCACACTATGAAAATAGGCAAAGTATACAAGTCTTGCTGTATCAACATCAGTCAGCTGACGTATTTTCCATACAGCGTAGGCTGCAGAACTAAGTCTCTTCGACAATTTATCAATATGTGGGCCCCACTGAAGCTTTGAATCTAAAGTAATACCAAGAAATACTACGGTATCCACAAGGTCCACATTTTTATGCTTTATGTTAACAGTGGTGTGAACCTCTTTAACATTGGGTAAAACAAATTTTATACATTTAGTTTTCCCTTCATTGAGGCACAAGTTATTCGCATTAAACCAGTAAACTATGCTTGAGATAGAACTATTTACATCGTCATAAATTTGCAATCGTCTTTTAATTTTAAACATAAGTGAAGTATCATCTGCAAATAATACAATCTCATGCCTGTCTTGTACAAAAGCAGGCAAGTCATTTATATATATTAAAAATAGAAAAGGACCAAGAATTGAACCCTGCGGAACTCCCATTTTAACCGAGGCGCCCTGGGACCTCTCCCCGTTGACGTCTACTTTCTGAATCCTCTCAGTCAAATAGGAGACGAGTAAATCCAGAACAGTGTCGCGAAATCCATAGTAGTGTAATTTCCTGATCAGGGTGTCATGATGAACGCAATCAAACGCCTTGGACAAGTCACAAAAAACGCCCAGCGCATCATGTGAGTCCTCCCAAGCCTCATATATATTTTGTATTAACTCAACACCAGCATCAGTTGTTGAGCGACCCTTTCTAAAACCAAATTGTTTACAGTGTAGAAGATTATTTCTGTTAAAAAAGCTTTGCATTTGTTCCAACATTATTTTTTCAAAGATTTTGCTAAAAGTAGGTAGCACAGAGATAGGTCTAAAATTATTGGGGTCTGATGTGCTACCAGATTTGTGTAATGGAATAATTTTACTCAGTTTCATTAGATCAGGAAACACACCACAGTCAATGCAATCATTAAAAATACTAGCAAGTATTGGAGCTATTGTTTCTATTACAGATTGGGAAACATCTACAGAGTTGCCCCACAGATCCACGGTTTTCTTTTTATTCAGCGCTTTAAATGACTTTATTAAATCATTTGCACAAATATGGGCAAATTTAAATTTATCATCACAAGTTTTAACATAATCTTTTAGAATAGATTCGGCTACAGTGGGGGAGGAATCCAAAGATTTTGTGATTGAAACTGGAATGTCAGTAAAGAATTTTTCAAATTCTGTAGCTACCTCAATATCTACTGTAACTTTCTTATTTTCAATATTTAAACAAAAATTGTTGTTATTAGTTTTTACTCTTCCGGTTTCATTATTAATAATGTTCCATGTCGTTTTAATTTTGTCACTACTATTTTTTATTTTAGAGCTTAAATAATTGGACTTTGCAAATTTACAAACTTTTTTAAATACTTTGGAATAAGTTTTTACATACAATTTAAATTGATCACTAGTATTTAATGAACGCTCATTGTAAAGTTCATAAAGTTTTATTCTGCTTTTGTGAATACCTGGTGTGGCCCATTCACTAAAAGCTAATCTACCATTGACTGAGATGGTTTTTGGAACAAAGATATTTTTAAATTCACAACAAAATGTGTTAAAAAAGTTTTCATACAATTTATTTGGGTCTTCGTCATAATCAATATACTTTAAATTAATACCAAGATTATTATTGAAACGCTCCAAGCGGCCAGCAGTCTTTGGTACAACAGTGATATTCTTTTTCGCCATAAGCTTACATTTGTAAGGTAAAGTAACAAATTGACCAGAGTGGTCAGATTCTAAGTTATTAAAAACATTTTGTGCTAATGGTTCTATGTCAGTATAAATATTATCAATGCATGTGGCAGAAAACTCAGTAATTCGTGTTGGCTCCAGAAATAAGTTTTTAAGATTATATGACTGAAACAAATTTTTAATTCTCATACATACAATAGATAAAATAGTAGAGAAATACATATGTGATCAAATTCATGACTTCTATAAAAAACATGACGTTATCTGCCCCAATCAATTTGGTTTCCAAAAAGGGAAGAGTACAGTTGATCTCCTATCTAATTTTACAGATTATGTTAACAAACAACTTAATGCAAAAAAACATGTGCTAGTTTTGTTTATTGATTTTTCTCGAGCTTTTGATACCCTCAATCATAACCGAATTATATCTAAGCTCGACCAATGTGGAATACGTGGCCCTCTATTAAAGTGGTGCCACGATTATCTACAGCGCCGGTCGTACGTGGTCAAAGTTAATGATACTTGCAGTAAATCCATTATATCTACGGATGGTACAGCTCAGGGATCGGTACTCGGCCCATTACATTTTTTAACATATGTTAATGACATGAGTAATTGTGTAAAACACACAACCTGCTATCAATTTGCAGACGATACCTGCATGGTTGCTGTTGATAGGGACCCATTTAAGGCGCGCGAGCTTTTACAGCGCGACTTTTGCTCACTAATAAGGTGGTGTCATGATGCTGGCTTGGTACTAAATGCCGAAAAAACAAGTTTACTGCATATAAAATCACCGTATATAAAGTTTGACAGCTCAATTGATATAATAGCTCATAACCATACTTGTTTACATGGTAAGGGTACGTGCGGATGCCCATTGATAAAAAATGTTGAGTCACAAACATACCTAGGCTTAAAAATCGACAGCAAATTTCACTGGAATGTACACATAGAACATGTTTGCAATAAACTGCGACAATTTTTAGCTAATATTGTTATACTTAATAGACGTATACCGTTTAAAACTAAAATTATGTTATACCATTCACTGGCAGAGTCGTACATTCAGTATGGACTGTGCTGTTACGGCAGAACGTATCATACTTATCTTAAACAAATATATAAGCTGCAATTAAAAATTATAAAACAATCGTATCCCCGAAAGTTAAATTGAGATACCAAAGTAACGAACTGGATCTATTTAAGCATTGTAAAATATTGCCGATACACACATTACTGAAATTCGAAATACTTAAGAAATACTTTTTCGATAAAAGCATTTTACGAACAATAAAGCATCCTGTATACACGCGTGCTATTGCTAAAGGTAGACTAATGACCGAGCAGGCCAGCAATGTTTACGGCGAGAGGACGGCCAGTTATATTGTGCCTAGATTTATTAACCAACTACCCACCCAAGTAATTGCAAGTATTACTCCTAATAATGTTAAGTGTGAATTGAAAAAATATTTGTTGGACAGCATTAATGAATTAAATTAAGACCATCCTAATGTAGAACCCTAGCACATATTATAAACCTTTGTGGTTTCATTTGTGTTAGTTATATTGATAAGTTTTAAATTTGTACCCTTGATTTGATAAATAAATTAAAAAAAAAAAAAAAAACATAAACTAGAGTTTTCTAATAAGTTAATATTAAAATCTCCACAGACTAATATTTGTTTGCCTTGCTTACAGACTTTATTTAAAACTTCATCCATTATATTTTCAAAGTGGTCATACAATCCCGAAGGAGGCCTGTATACGCTCACTACAATAATCTGGTCCAACTCTACACAGGCAATTTCTATTGTTCGTTCAACTGAGAGGTTCACAATATCTTTACGATCTTTATATTTAAGCTTTTTATTTAATATGATTAATGAGCCACCGCGAATTGCATTTTCTCGACTGAACGAACTACCAACCTGGTGGTTGCTAAAATTAAACATGAACTGGTAGCTTTTAAGCCAATGTTCGGTTATACAAAAAATGTCTACTTTACTACTGTTCATTAATAACTCAACTTCCAGATCTTTGCCCATCATTCCTTGCATGTTCTGGTGCACCAGGTTGATAAAATTTACATGTTTATTATATTCAAATGGGTCTTCCAGTACATTATCTAATAAACAATTTTCATTTTGTTCTTTATTTAACATTATGCAAGAGGATTTCTCTATTGTCTCAATACCTAATTTAAAGACTTACTAACTAATACATCAGTAATATTACTGACAGTCATCCTACTTCTACGTTGCTCAATAGGAGCAATTTTTGTAGCCAAGTTCTTGGCTGAGATATAAAAATAATATGATAGCGATTTTGCTATTCGTCTCTTATAATAATTTGATAGACAATATCTATTATCTTTAGTCAAATACAATCTATTTACATAATTATTGATGTCAATTAAATGAAATTTATTATTATGACATAAGGTACTTAACTTTAAATTCAATTTATATCTTACACTATTTTCCTCTTGTGACAAGTTGTTGTAATAAGGTAATGTGAACAAAATAATTTTTTGTACATTTAAATTATTTAATTTATTTAAATAATGAGTCAGGACTTTTTTGTTCATATTACCTCTATTTGCAATAAATAACAACAATGTAGTAGACTGGTTAAATTCACATTCGATCACTTTTTTTAGTATGTCACAGTACGAAGCACCAGGCATGCAATAGTTCATTATTGAATGTCCCATGTTTGTTAGAAGTTGGCCCATACCTATGCCAATGTCATCACTAAACATAACAATATTGTCACTTGTGACCACTGAAGTCTGTAGTAATTGTGCATAGTCAGCTGCTGGTGGCTGAGATAACATGTTGAGAGCAGGACACGCATGATCAGGTACAACATTATAAATTATTTGGCTATCCAATGTTAAGCTATCGTTAGTGGAACTTAAGGAGTGTTTGTCCAGTAAGGCCTGATATCTGTCTTCATTAAATTGACAAAGTGTGGCTAGCTCTGTGACTGATTGGATATGCTCCTTAATTTCATTTTGAGCATTGTAATAATTTTTTGTCATGTTTGCTAAAGAATTTTGCAAGTTATTAATGACATTATTTAATTCTTGTATGTCCCTTTCATACATGTTTCTGCTCTCTCTCAATTTTGAGTCAAAAATGTCCAACGAATCTATTAAGCAAGCACGCTGCTTTCGTAATTTAATATTACTTTTAAAAGAGTTATGATTCTTAATTAATTTTTGTTTCTTCTTAATTAATTTATTAATTTTAACATATTTTTTGAGTTTATTTTTACTACTAAAATGTAAAGGTATGGACTTAACTGATGTACCTGAATACTGCTGTGTGAGATTTTGTCCACCAGGAGATTACATTAGCTCCTCAAAAAGACTATGGGTATGTATAATTTCACTATTTTGCATAGATTGTTCAAGTTTACCGATTTTTCCATTTGCATCACTCAGCTCCCGTTCCAGTTCAGAGATTTTATTCAGTGCTGCCTCATACATACTATTGCACAGAGTAAGGTCATTGATGTGGTCTTGTAACTGGTGCCGCTCCTCTAAGACTTCTTGAAATTTGGTATCAAGCGCTGAGAGCTCACTTTTGAGAGTGGTGTTTCTGTCGATAATCTTTTTTATCTCATCTTCACTGTCATCGCGTTCCTGTAGTAGCCGTTCATGGGAATCCTTTAGGGTTTTTAATTCCAATACAGCCTGTCTGAGCTTTGCCTCAGTGTTTTGTGCAGCAGCTTTACGGGTCAACATTTTGATATTTCAGCAAAGAAAACCTAAAAATGTACAAATACGTTTAAGTTCAAGTATAAACTGTGCAAAGAAATAGGGATGCAAAAAACACAGAGAGAAATCAAGACTATTGAAAGTTAGAAAAGGAAAAAGAAAAAAAAATGACAAAAAATAACTAGGACTTTTTAGCAATAGAATCTAGGGTTAGATATAATAATGAAATCAGTTTATACTATGAAACTATGAAAAGTCACTTTTTAGCCTATTTTTAATAATTAGTTAAAATGTAACATATCAGTTCCCAGTTTGTCACAGCCGCTGAGCACTGTATACATAATCACAAATTACATTTGTAAGGTATAGTAAGTCACCGTTATCCTATTTGTATTAGAATTATTAAGAAAAAAAAACTTCATGAATAAACTATCTAAATCAAAGTATGATTGAAAATTATAATGGTTACCCAAAAATATAAATTATAATATATTATATGTACTATATTGTTATACTAATAAAGTTTTCAGCAGAAAAATATCTGTGCAGTGTGTAGAGGGTGCTATGTCTGAGGCTGTAGGCGTTGACAAGTCTCAACTTTAACTTCCACTTTATGTCAAGTTAAGAGAGACACAACTTAGCCCAAGTGTGATACTGGACGTGTCTCACTTCACGTGAGAATTATTGAGTAAATTTACTAAGTACTTAATAAAATTTGTTTGTAAATGTAGGTATAAAAACATTTGACCAATGTCACTATATGTCTGAACTAAAGCTGAACCCTACTTTCACTGTATGTAAAGTGAAACAATCAACGTGTAACAGAAAATTGAATGTTCTAAGGTAAAACTGGATAAATCTCAATAGCTTTTAATAAGTGTGCTGCCTATGTTGGAGACTAAGATAGGTACCTATGTTCTAAGATTTGCCTAAATGAGGACTGAATGTGTAATAATAAATACAATACTCCCCCGGTTTATGTATGAGTAGGTAATCCGTCAATCATCAAAACTGCCGTCACTGATTAGCTTGAAGAATTTCTTGCTAGCTCTGTACCACGGATACTTTCCACGATTTCAGTTTTTCCAAGTATTTCCTCTTGATAATCAAACGGCTTGGAATTAAAATTTTAGCCTTTTGCCGTGATCTTCGAAAATATTCGTTGGCTCGTTCAAATCCGTGACAGTAGGTGTTAACGTCGTCATAAATTTGTCGTGATAAACATAAAATAGCACCGCGAATCGCTTCACAAACAATACAACCGCGTTTCAACACAATACTAATTCTAAAAATGCATTAATTTACAGCAATTTGTCGAATATACAATAAATTAACTTAAAATTATTACGAAGCTAACAAAAGACCATACGAGCTTAAAAAAAATTTTACACCTTGGATCCTCGGATTAGTTACTGCGTGTTTTGACTTATTTTGACATATGACAGCCGACATGTGCGGAAACAAGACAAAACACGGAGTAACTAATCCGAGGATGATGCAAAGAGTAAAATTTTTATTAATATGGCCGATAGGGTGCTTCTCTTTGGCATGAAGCAATATCCAACAGCAAATGTTTTGGACAAAATCTGTAAACCGTTAATATGTCGTCGGGAACTTATATTCTTTGTGGATTAATTTGTACGGAACCCTCGGTGCGTGAGTCCAACTAGCACTTGGAAAGTTTTTCTTGTAATTTGTGTATAAAGTAACGTAAAAAGGAACTTCATGTTTTAATGAAATCGAATGTGTTTAGAAAATATAAATTCGACAAGTATTATAAATTGTAAGCAAACATTATAAATTGTAAGCTTGTATATAACAATATTTTTTATTTTTTGAACCAAAAAAAAAATGAAAAGAATTAAATGATATTTTCTAAACATTTACTGAATATGATTTCGGCTACTGGTTTAACAACAACGTTTGCTTTGATGAAACTAAAATTAAAATTTTTTTGGTTGCACCTTCAGCTGCAACTAATAAGTTAAAACACAAAGTTTTGTTTGAAAGTTCAACAAAAAATGAAGATAGTATGTATAGTGTATACATACAAACTCAGACATACATACATCATATGTGCGGATTTGGTAACATTCAAATTTCAATAAAAAAAATAATCAATATCATTGTGCCTATACACTCGACTTTCCCTTGTTTACACTCGGAGGTCGCGTTAAACTAGGGTCAGTTCCGACCGGTCGCGGGTTCAATTATCAGTTTGTATCTTCATTCCTCCGAGGTCGCGCTCTGTGGGTGCAGACGTCGCTCAATCCGCAAGCGTGTAGGGCCTTATGCACAGCAACGTTTGATGTTAGCCAAAAATTTGGGTAATGACGAGAATAACTGAAAACTGATCTAATATAAATTATATATCATCATTCACATTTTCATTTGGAAACAAGCTTCCGATGCCATAAATTCTGTCATTAATATTAACAATGGATCATCTACTTTGTGGCTGAATGTTTCTCCCTATCCACCCTTAAATGGGCCTGATTTGTCAATTTGTCAATATCACATTTAATTGTTCCTTTCTAGCCATTAACGACCTGGAGGATGTATTAATTCGTCTATTCGCGCAAAATGACATTGAGCATTCTTGTACAAATCATTTTAATCTTGCATTTCATGTCGGCAGATATTTATTTTTCTTGCTTTCCTCTTTCTTGCTTAAAGTTTTCTATCACATTAAATAGACTTCGTTCTGTTGATATCTGCCCCCGTAGCACGTCCACCAAAACACGATAAGACAAAGCGATTTATCGCGGTGAACTGTCAAAATACGACGAAACCGTATTGTATTTTGACAGTTCACCGCGATAAACCGCTTTATCATATCGTGTTATAGTGGGCGTGCTAGGGGGACTGGACTATAGATAGCAACAGCTTTGATAGATGCTAAGTGCGTGCGCTTAGCGCCTGCGAGTTTTTTTGTTGCTCTTCAAAGGCGACCGTATGATATGTGAGCAGCAATTTTATTTTATTTCTAAATATTTCCAACTTACCATGAACTTGTGAATGAGCCTTATGCAAGCCTCCAATTCCAGCTTTCACCCTCTCTTAATATTTACGTTGAATTTGTTGCGTAGCGCGTATTATACGGTTTTCAATCAGACGTCGGACTGTAATGACTTCTAGAATTGCTTTTATCTGCCAGCAAACGCTTTATGATGAAGTGTATTACGAAATTCATCAGTTGATATTCGCTTATGACCATTTTATTGTGGTGTTAGTTGGTATTTCGTATCACTGATTTTAAGACCGTTTTCTAATGTATTTGTGTTTTATACTATGTTGTCTTTTCTGCGTTGAGGTTTTCATTTGTTTTTAAATATTACTTCTACTCGTTACTTTTTATTGACATTTTTGTTAGATATTTGGTTTTAAGCCTCCCCAAATTAAACTTTTATTGCTTTATTAGCATTCAAGTGTCCCTTTCTCCTGTAATGTGCATTTATTTCTTTTTCTATATATTAATACTCGTAATATGATAATAAAATGGTAATTTGTACATAAAATTTGTGGACAAATCATTATTTTATTTTCTTTTTAGCACATAGTAGATATTGTTCGTTTATTCTAAACCATGTATGTATTTGTACGGATTTCTAGTAAAAGAACTAAAAAGGCGCTGTTTTGCACAACATAATAATATAATTTATATCTTAAAGGGTCCTTGGTTCCTTATTAATGGATTAATTTGATTGAACTTTAACGATCCTACAATCTGTGTAGTAGTTATTATTATGGGAGGCTTATTCGGTATTATCGGTTAAACTGCGTGCGAGATAACTGTAAGCGCTTTATGCCTTGATAATTAATTTTACTTTCACATTGTTTAAGATATCAGGTTCACCTAAGATATGCCCTTTTGCTTGTAAATTTATTGTGATTGATTTATGTTTTATATTGGTGCCGGCATTTTGTTTCGCAAGCTTGCAGACTTGAGTATTGCATTTTTTAGTTTGATACGGTTGGGTCAATTATTTATTTAAAAGGAGGAAACTTTAAGCTTTTGATCTCGTAATAATAATACCGTGGAAGTGTGATGAGATGTTATCCACAACCACTGAGGAACCGCGTTTATTATGAACCTAAAACGTTCATAGCGGCGTCAGTAGGTAGACTCTGACACTGTTGTCTTATGAGGAAATCGTACAGGCCGTATTTCCATACCAACGTAGTCCCCTGTTTCCTTCCTGGATAATGGCACTAGTTGCTCTATTTTTTCCAATAAAATCAATGGCCACTATAAGCATGTTCCTATGTTTTCCTTTATTTGTTAAGTTAATTATTAAAAGAGATTTTAAACCTTCAAAAACCTAAAAAATCGATCTAATTTTCTGCTATATTCAGACGTCCAGCAAACAAATTGAAGAAGATTATATGGAAAAAACAAAACATAGAAACACAGAAGAAGCCTTGCTTTACTTTTTAATGCAAAAAGTATTTAAATCGGTCAATTTTTTGCGGAGAAAACATGGAACTACGAATCGTATATTTTGTGTACTTTTAACATTTAATAGGTATTTTCGGTCCCAGCTGCAGTTGTCCCTATCGCGCTCAGTTCAGTTGTTCGGACACAGCGCGACAGCAATACATTTTACAAATACCTATTTCTGAATTCTCTCGACCTTTGTGTTTCCTCCTAATAAAGCAACGTCGACTGAAATGTACATTGACTGTCAAAATTGAAAGCTGTTGTGTTAAATTTTAAAATATACAACGAAGGAGATGATTTTTGCCCGCTACTATTGTTGACATATAACGAAACACTGTTAAGATTATAGAATTTAGGCGTCAGGCTTATGTAAGATGGTAGATTGTGATATTTATTCAGGCAACCTGAGATAAAATAGGGAAGATGAGAGAAAGAAAGAAAAGCTTTATTTGGATGCGCACACACACACACACACACAAATATATACATACAATTTGCGAAATTACAATGAGTGCAATCCAAAAAGGTCATTGCCTCAGCTAATTGCTTTTGCGCTGAATCCAGGGACCGGAAAACCCGTTCATTTGCTTAAGCCGTTCGAAAGGGTAACCCATTCGTATGGTAACCCAGTGGGCTCGGTAAGCCGTTCAACAGGTTTCCCAACATTAACGATAACCCGTAAAATAGGGGTTACCACCCACAACGATAATTTACCGCTTACCTAATCTTAAAGGTTTTTAGTGTTTATGCGCTTAACCGCTTACTGTTCGGGTTAGGGTAACCCTTTCCCTCACGCACACCGAGCGATTGAAATAGCACTGCGGTAGAGTAATAGCAATAGAGTTCGGTCGCGACCTTCGGCAAATATGCGGTGCAAAAGCAATCTACACGCGATATACCTAAGGTCTAAAATATTTTTTACAAATTAAACAGCGTTTAGAACGGTAACCCATTTGGGGGTTTTTGATATCGGTTAGCGGTAACCCGAATTAATTCAATCGAAAGGATTAATGTGTAAACCGGTAAGCCGTTTGAAAGCTTACCGTAAGGCAAAGGGTTTAAAAACCCAGCATTATAAAATACCCCATCAAAACCCTAAGGTTACCGGCTATAACGGTAACCGGGTCCGGTCCCTGGCTGAATCAACGCAAAAAGAGATGAAAAAAAGTTGAAGGATTTTCGAAAACTTTTTTGTAACAATAACGCTGTCATGATTTGAATTGATAGTGTAATACATTAAAGGAAACTAACGAAAAGCAATGAAGCGAAAGTTCACCGCAACATATAGACCTACAGGTAGTTCAGCGTAGAACCAATGCATAGTATTGTAATCGCATATCGATCACTTTGAATAATGTAACAGATCGATGTTTGCCCGCGATAAATTCCGCGGAAGGAGCACCAGCAACACAGAGGTGATAGATATATAGCATCTGTTTCGTAATCGTCTTGATAACCGAGACAAAGTGTATGGTAAATACACATTTACTAATTGTGATTTATTTTTTTCACTTTCATGTATTATTTTGTGAAATAAATAAGATGATACCAGACTGACCAATCGAACTAAGTGAAAAGCTAACCGTTAAAGTAAACCTTAATAGTACATTGCGATATAAATGCGGTATGGTGGTTATACACAACACACGTATATCGAACGACGATTTTCAACACACTTGTGAGGAAAAAATACTTCATTTACTGAATTTTTGAATGAAATAACACAAATCATTGTTAATTTGTAGACACAACCAAATAATGGTATGAACATAATTGAGAAATAATGTAGTTCGGTGATGATTTTATATATTACCTCTAGCTTTTAAAAAAAATATAGTAGGTACATTACTGCCGCGGCCGGCAATTGCAGCATTGCCGGACTCTGTGACGCGTGTCTCGGCTATAACACGCGCGTGTTTTATGAGCTGCTTTATGTATCTAAAACCGGTCAAATTAGATCCACTTTACGAGCAAGTGTGTTGAAAAAGTTATAAGGTAATTCGTCCTGCAATCTATTAGAACTAGGTAACAAAAATATTTATTTATTCAGCTACATGCCGTATTAATATTAGATAAAGTGAGGTGCAAAAGAACGAACAAATCGGTTTTCACATAAAATAAGAAAAAAAAAATTGCTGCAGATATAAGAACGCATGTAATAATACCTCATTACAGAATTTTAGACCGAAAAGTACAAAAAAAAGTAAATATATGAATATTAAGTTGCATACAAAATGAAAACAGGAACTTTTTAGTGTAGTTTTCTTCGGTAGCTTAAAAGTTACAACATATTAGAATACACAGAATATAGTAAAGGTTGTACACAGAATATAGTAAATGTTTAATTGATAAAGGTCTATATGCCCAGTATTTTTTTTTAAAATTTGAATTTAAATCCTAGCTATAACTGGAATTAACAATACCCAACGCAAATATACTTGTGTTAACGCCTTAGATAATAATTGGCAGATAATGTTTTCATTTACTGGCTTTGGGTGTGATGACGAGGTGGTCAAACACACCAATAGTTCGCTATCTCACATTTTCACCAGCTATTGAGTCCGATTTGATTATAGTCTGGTCGGCATTATCACGGTTCCCAATAAATTCTGCAGCGTTCAACGGTGCAGTTATCTCGATCGCTATTAGTTCGGCCATAACTCAACTGTTGCATAATCGTAACACGTGGTTAAGGAAACGTGGGGGCTTAATTTATATTGCAAACGCAATGGGTTAAGACTATCGTGTATATCATTATTGAGGATACAATAATAACAGATGCACTCGATCGAGTAATCGATATAAAATAATATGAATGAGATGAAACTTAATTATTGAATTATTTAATAATTGTTTGTCAATAAGTCCAATAAATATAATATTTTTGCAAAATCAATACACTGTTTTTAATTTACGCGACACGCAAGTGACTTGAAAAGAAAAGGCAGTTAATGCGGCAATTTTTGACAATCAGTGTCAGGTATTTGATAATTTAATTCAGCGTCAGTATGACACTGACATAATATAGCGTGAATACCAGTGTCCAATTTTTCGATGAGTAACAAATATGCAATCTTATTAAATCTCAAAACCTCATCAGTTGCTGGCGTGAAGTTTTTTTTGCACGCTAGTTGTTATATTGTATTACATTGATTGATGTGATTTTTAGTATACAATGTAATTTACATCAATACAACGTAATTTATATCAAGACCTATTATTATGGATGTATAAGCTTAGCTCCTTTTCTTTCTTAAAAATGGAATATTTTAAATTTATTATGGCGATGACGATTGGTGATCGTTTTCGTGCCGAATTTAAAATGTTATTACAAATTTTTTTATCAAAGGATGCGAGGTAAACATTTTTTTTATAACGTGTTTGGTTAGTAGCCTATACTATCAAGCCGAAACCTACCCATGTTAACACAGTCATACGAGGTGCGGCAGAAAAGTAATGTGACTGGCAACACTGCAGGCAATCTGGCAACACTGTTCTGTTGTTCTCGATGGAGCCCGTGTATCAGTACCCTCCCATAGCTCAGTGCAAGTTTCATCTCCTTCTGTTATCTATGTGATTTTGATTACCTACTACTATTAGTGAAGATGTGCATCACGCTAAATGGAACAGCGGAATTTGGAGCAACGTTATGTGTGCCATTAAATTTTGTATGAAACTTGAAGAATTAGCAAGTATAACGTTTGAAAAGTTAAATCAGTGTTATGGGGAACATAGGCTTGTTATTTATCCCGAGCTCAAGTTTTTCGCTGGCACAAATCAATTTTGCAAGGCAGAGAACACGTTGAAGATGAACACGGTTCAGGGAGGCCTTCAACTTTGAAAACCGGCGAAAACATCGAACGTGTGAACACTCTTGTGACATTAGACCGTCGTTTAATATTAAGAATGTTGAGTGAACAATTAAATTTGAAAAAAATCCAGCGCTGCTACCAAAAATAGGAACAACATCTCCATCGATGTGCCAAGGGAACTACTTTGAAGGGGATAACATTGATGTTTTTGAAAACAAATAAAAAATTTGGTAAATAAAAAATCAGTCTCATTACTTTTCTGCCATGCTTCGTATAAAATTTATGGTGTCATTAAAAATTCGAAATTGTAGAAGTAAAATTTTAATCCCTCGTACTTGTTTAAAGGAACCATGGCAAATAAAATTTTCCGTAGTACCATTGATGGTACTATTTAATGGTCCCACGGAAAACAAACGAAATAATTTTGTCTCTGACAAAAAATGTATGATGAATTAGAAAATAAACTTTACAATTTCGAATTTTCAGTAATGCCATAACTTTTATATGACTATGTTAGCATGGATAGGTTTCGGCTTGATAGGGTATTGACCAAACACCTTGTATATACATAAATGTGTATCATAAGTACTTTTTTTAAAGATAACCCTTTTCATTCATTTAAGTATATTGTTAATTGTAATGACCGAAAGGATCATTATGTTTTGGATAAAGACCATAATGTTTTGAAAGTAAATATTTAAGGCTGTGATCGTGTGTGGGTTTCTCTGAGTTCAATTTATGTTTATCCTATCTACATCTATATTCCCTTAGATGTATTATATCTTCCATCTTCCACAAAGTAAGTATTAATGTTTGTTTAACAGTCATTCGAAATACGCCATTAATAATAAAAACACATTTACTATGTTGTGAGTTACCGCGATAATTAACATTTACAAAGCTCAAAGCTCTACTTACTTCGAGGCGCTATATTTTGCGGTCCGTCATAATTTTCCATGGAAAACCAGTCATTACCTCGGACTTGCAATTATTTTCTCTTTGGTTCCTCTCAGGCTCAACTTCGCTTGCTTTATTTTGATTCAGATAGTTATTATAGCAATTACACACCAAACAAAAACAAACCATGTGATCATTCTATAATTCATATAGAGAACTACTTACTGTTTTGTTTTAATAAATAGAAATGAACTACATACTTACTTTCTAAGTTTTTAGTGTTGTGAATTTTTTCGAGAATAACATTTTATTTACTTTTTTCCGGTGATGGTGGTAGAACTTTTTGTATTACTGCTAGTACCTAACTACAACCATTTTACTTTAGTTTTGCCATTGCAAATGTGATAGGAGCTTTGTTTCCACCATACATGTGTGATGTGCATGCGTGCGTGTGTATTGTGAGGTCGTAGTGTATTTCTCTATGATTGCCATATCCTTTCGATAATTAATATTTTACATTTATTACGAAACAGTCCATTTCAATAAATAATCTTTTATTACGCAATTGACTTCATGAATTTAGTGAACCGCTTAAATTTGTTTAATATAACATTTGAATTAGGTACTTTGCAGAAATAGCAATGATATAAATTATTGTGTTTTGAAGTTAACCATTAACTTTGTGGAGAACTTTGTGATTATTACACAATAAATAATAAAAAGTAAGAATTTAAAGCAATCATAACTTCATTTACGGTCCAAATATTTATTGAGCCCCTACTTGAATATGCATATCTTCAGATCATGCTATTAAAAAATCTATTACACAAATATTGACCTTGTTTACAATGGGCAGTTGCAGAGCGTACTGCGGCCAAGGTCTGTCCCTTTCTGATCCAATATCCGGTGTGGGAACTATTGTGCTCGCTTCCTGTCATGCCTCAATTAATTTACTTTTACGACTTATTACTTGTGCACGATGATAAGCCGTTCCGGCGGGAATTCATCGTGATTTATTATTGTAATTATTGCTTAGGTAAATTGCTGCAAACATATCTAATTTATCCCATTTTGGGTGAACATATTAGTAACTTATATCAATCCTCATTTGTTATTAGTGCGAATCTCTGCAATGCTGAATTGACGTTTTCCTTCGGATTGTTTTGTTCTTGTAATGATTGCTTAGGCAAATTGTTGCAAACATATCCAACTTATACCATTTTGAGTGAATGTTTCATTTATTAGTGTGAATAGAATCCCTGTAATGCTGATCGAACATTTTCGTTCGGATTTTGAAATTGGCGAAAGCTTATATACGTCTCAATGTTTAGGCATAAGCCTTGCTACGCCACTGAGCTCCTTATGCTAAAATCTAAGTATGATTGATTTAATCAGCAATTGATTAAACAAATCAATATGTCGCAACGTTTCGTCTACTTGCTTTGCAATATTGCGTCTCGCATTTCATTTCTCCTTTGTTTTTTCAACTATCACCGGTGATGAGACTCGGCCTGTCGCTTTTCACACATTATCCATTGACCCCAGTTGACTGCTTTCTCGTATCTGCATGACTCGTTGTCATAAATCCGCCGATTGTTAGATCCAGCCATAAAATGTTCACAGTCATTATGTTAATGTACTGAGAAACCTTTGACTCCTGTCGTGACTGTTCTGAGCATAAACTCTTAATTTGTTTGCTTACTTCAGTACGGTCTATGGTGACGAAAATTTTTTCGGATAATTTAGAAAAACGCACAGTTTATGGTATTTTTCTTGCTTTTTTTTACAGAATACAAGGAATAGTAAAACAACAATTTCGTTTGATACCGCGAATCTATCGCTAATTCATCCGGCTTATAATACGGACATTACTTAAGCATCAGTTTTATCTTAACAATTTCTACTTTATATTATACCTAGTACTGCAACAAGTAGTCATATGCACAAAAAAGTACATTATCAAATTTTCATTGTGTTTGTGTAAAAGTGACAAGAAATATTCTGCCCACTTTAAGGGTTGGTGCCACAAAGCCGGTTCAAAATGAAGTAAACTGTAACAAGCTCCAAAGGTTTCACGTACCTCACCCGAACGTCCGTCATTATAGAACGGTTTACAATTTATAATGTGGAACTGTCACTTGTAGCACAGAATGTCTTGTGGTCCGACGTCTCCGGTCGTGACGGCTCCTCCAATCGGCGGCACGATCGTCGCAGCATTGCCGGCTTCATTACCACCGTCTCTGGATTTAGAACTGCCGTCTTGTTATTTATTACTTCACTTATTAGAAATTTTCACATCTAATGCTATCTTTACACTTTTATCATTGTTGATTTCTTTTGTTTGTTTTGGTGTCGTCGGCTTATCTGCTGTTTCTCCGTGAGCATTTCATTTTTTTATGACTCTCTTGAAATTCGTTTGATTAATAAGCTGCGGTGTTTTAATGGTTATTTTTATGTGCAAATTTTTAAATGAGCCTTATTTGATTCATTAACGTATTCTTAACGATTTATTTTGCAAAAGTGGTTTTTAAGGAGAATATGTTTTTTGTTTGATATTTCCTTAGTGTACCAATAATGTTATAATATTTTTTGGTTATGTGTGGATTTAGGTAAATTATGATTTTATAGTTCGTCGTCTAATAGTCGTGACACGGCCATCTAATCTCCGGCATGATCGTTTCTGTTGCGGCCTGCTTCATTACCACGATCCTTGGATTTAAAGCCCCCGGTTTGGTTATTGTTTTGTTTCAGCTTACATTTTCTAGCAATTTTTGATTCAAGCGAACTTTGTCTTAGTACGTCATTGTCTTTGTCAAGTATCTTTGTAATGTTTAAGTTACAGTCTCAATAAATATTTCGTATTTCGTACCCTTTTGCGATACTAAATATTTACGATACGTGATAAGAAAATGAAAATTTGATTTTTTTTTATTGCAGAAAGTTGGCAAACAAGCAAACTGCCCACCTGATGGTAAGTGGTAACAGTCACCTATAATACATGTGGCTCCTGTGAGATTCGCAGCAAAAATGCAACCCTCACAAGAGCCACAGTGTACGTTGCCAACTTGTGACATCAGATGTAAAGTCACAGTACCCAGTAATTTCACTGCCATATCTTATCCTTCAAACCGGAACACAGCAATGCAAGCAATGCTGCTTTGCGGCAGAAATAGGTAAGACGGAGGTACCTAAGCAGACGACCCTGGTACAGAGTCTCCCTCCAGTAGATACCTACTGAGAATAGCTGGGTACTTATAGACTTGCTTATTGATTCAAAACATTGCTAATTAGATAATTGTGGGACGATACAGTCGGTCGACTACCTGTCCTTGTAAATACTAGTTACCGTGAGTATAACTGGATATTTACCAAGCGGAGCATCAGTCTTCATTCAATTATGTGGCAATGACTGATTTGAGATAGTCGTATGATTTATGGTTAATAATGTCTGTCTCCAATCTTATCAATTATTCAATCTAACTTAAACTTTGGGCTTTTGTTTCTAAACGTAAGTCCTATTGTCTATTGTTTTACCATACTATACTTGACACTTTAATTTAACAAGAGATCTATCAACCATACAATCTTAATGAATTTATTTTAGAAAAGAATAAATTCTAAATATTCTTAGTATAAGTTTTTGCCAGACAATCACCACAAACAAGATCTAGCAACCATGTTATACGTCGCCTCTATGTATTCCGTGATTTTAGTCCAAATAACGACGTAATAACTAATTCACTATTATATCGTGTCAAACAGTAGCATGACGACCAATTTGTATTTTCATTTTAATAATGATTTTTCAATTCACACCGACTCCACTATCATAATTTAAAATTATGTCACGACTCATGACATAATCGAATTAATGTTCAAAATGTGTCTCGCAAACTGTGAAATTAATTCATTTCACGTAAATGCCTCGGCTGTTACTTAACTCGGCTGGCGAGGAAGATCTTATCACAACATTTTTATGTTTCAGCTGCTTTCACGTTATTACGGTGTTTTTATAGCTCGGTTAGAGCATAAGTTGTGTTTAAGCGGGATAACGTTGTCTTAACTGATTTATTAGGCTGACCGTTGAACTTGCTATGTTTTGCGAATAACAAGCTAAATTTGAAAGTTCCGGCAACTGTATTCATGCATTGCGGCTATGTTTGCAAGAACAGAAGCCTGTTTACTTATTTTATGTGCTATTGAACAGATTTCAAATTTGTGAACATAATAATAATTTTAGAAACGTTCGTCTCCACGTATGTTCTCCTGCTTGAACTTAGGTATTCACATATACTCGTAGATTGAACACTTTCTAGACAGTAAATGGTTGTCACTTAACGTACTCGTATCTGCAGTGATATGTACCACATCCAAAGGAGTAAATCCCGTCGATACTGAAGTGCTTAGTCTAGAGATAAACGATAGTCTTATCTCAAGTTGTCTTGGTTGCTTAAGTTATTTTGATAGTGTTCTCGAATAAAGAAACATATTTCTATAAGTGTTTAGATTTGAGTTATCATTAACTATTTTTTCATGCTCTTTTATATAAATATACTTATACTTTGTTGTTTGTCATTTAACCATCGTTGATTAATAATGAGCACGTAATTTTTATTCCCATTGGTCTGACATGCACTGCAGCTTTTCGGAAGTAATTATAATGTAAGTTACTTCTCTATAACATGTTTTTTACAATCCCAGTGATAATAGTGAATTGAAGACTACAAGAAGATGTAATGTATTGCTTTGTCGATTTTCATTTTGTGCAGTGTGTGTTGAAAAGTAGGCATATAAATTTGCGTGTACCAAGCCTACAATGGAAAGTTGCGCGCCTCGAGATTTAGCTCCCATAGTGTGAGTTGTAGTTTATGGTGTTATGTTACCTACTGCCTAGTTTCACCTCGCCCTGAGACGCTGCTTTTTCGATTTCGGACCAAACATTTAAACGAGAGATATCGAAGCTTCCGAGCTATGCAAATGACATTGCACAAAATCATAGTAAACCACTCTTAAATGCCGGAAAGATTCTTTTGATAATATCTTGTAAAGGCCCAAAAATAAGAGGTGCCTATAGCTGGAACCTTTAGGGAAAACGAAGCATTTCAATGATTAATTGTTCTTTTTTAATGACATCAAGTAATACATTAACAGTTACTATCATATGAGTCGTTTTTTAGTCTGCTAATGCCCGATTGTTTTTGCAACTTTAGGCGGGGGGGGGGGGGGGGGGGTTGTCTTGCTGCAGAACAACATACAAAAAGTTTATCTGCAATTCTGCGGTGTCGGTCGATAACCATAAATTACGATATCGTATCTATCGTCTCACCTACATCTTAATGCGGTACGTGTGTAACTGCAAGTCTGAACCTGTGACCCGCACGAATTTGTAAATTCACTCAGGGCTGTCTTCAATACGTTTGAAGTTTTAAAAAGCGTACTTCGCAGCTTGCTTAAATGGTCGCTGTGTAGTTATAAGTTAGCTATGGCCTCATCGGCCGATTTCAATCGAGAGACGCCTACTACTGGTCTTAAGCCAAGGATGCCTGAAGGATTTCTAAACCGATGGGTCCTCTCCTTTAGCATCCGGCAGCTGTGATCGTCGATTGTGGGTCAACCAGCGCTGCTTCTCCCGGTAAGCCTCTGCTCCTCGAGGACCTTAATACCTCAGCCGTTAGTTCTGTGAATAATGTGCCCTGCCTACTGCTATTAAGGTTCGCAATTCTTCGGGCTACGGCGGTGACTTTAGTTCTTTTACGGGATTCATAATTACTATTTCGATCATGTTGGGAGTTTGGGATTCTCCGAGCATTGTCCTATGTGGTACATGAGCTTTTTATGGGACCATTGTAAGCGGCCACTTATCGGTTCCATAGCTCATCACCGAAAACACCTGAAAGTCTTTGGTTGTCGCGAGGTCCAACTTTGTCAGCGAGATAATTGTTGCTACTCTAATCGCTGCTTAATTTAAAGTTTCCTTATCCTTTTACTATCTTGCAATTTCTTGAGCATCTCCAAATAAAATTCGTAATCAATAATGCAACTAGCGTTCTAATATTCACAATCTTTGGATTTTAGTCTAAACATAATAAGGAATCTTCGGAGTATTGGCCATTCTTATTGGGAATTCATACTCAAAACCGAAGTATCGTATTCCATTTTTTTTTCAAGGATAATATTTAGGAATATTTTGATTATATTTTTTTATAGGTGACACTCTCTCTACGCTTTCTAGTATGGCAGTCAGACAGGTTATGCCCACCAGTCTACATCTTATTTCAGTTGCATATGAAAAAAGTTGACACTACTTTCGATGGCAATTACATTTCAATTAATACATAATAACGAATGAATTAATACGTTATTGTTTCAAAATTAAAAAAGTGAATCGATAAAATCCAACAGGAAGCAGATCTCTCGTGCGTAGTTGCGATTAATAGTAGGTATAGATGTGATCAGAGCAGTTTGCCGAAATGAAGGTGGTTTATCTTAATTACGAGGAAAATACTATACATGCGAATCTAACTGTCTGCTTGTTACGTCAATTCCACGCCTACAGCACTGAAACCGATTTAATGAATTGTGGTATGATTAGTATTGAGATAAAAGATCATGCATATGTAAGATTTAGACTCGTCTCAATGCTTTGGATATCTTTTACAGCGAAATTAAACCTTGTGTAAGGCGAAATAGAGGCGAAGTGTAAATGCCTGTATGCCTTCTGTATGCACATACAGCAATTGAGAGTCAAGTCCTCTAATATCAGATAGAACGCCACATTAACAGATTTACCACAAGTGTAAAGCTTGACATGCTGTCGATTGTGCCACAGATGACTAAATTATCATTATCACTACGGAGTTACTGTACTGTACTGACCATGAAGCAAATACAAAGAGGAGATGTTATAAGCATCTAGGTCCAGCTCCTATCACCAAAGTCCTGACGTCACGCATTTTTAGTTTTAGCTACTTAACGCCAGAGGCGCTGACATCAGTCGATCTTTTTATCTGTCGGATTAGTACGTCGTACGCTCTTCTTTTATTTTAGTTTTAAATTACCTAAATACAAAATGAAATGTTGTATTCTATCGTGCAACAGTTACACAGACGACAGAAACAAAGTGAACGAAAAAAAAATCTCTTTCCATTTGTAAGTACATTAAACAAGCATTATTAATTTATTACTTGACGTATTGCTTCTAGAATGTTCGACGCCACATGGACGCTTCTGTATGTCCCGATAAAGCACAAAAGGCCCTCTAGTGGCGAGTAAAAATACTAACGAAAACGTAGGATGTATTAAGGGCGAAAACAAAACACGTGAATTAATATAAGCAGTTTTAACGATTTTTATTTTTAGATTATATTGACACAGCACCTAATAAATTATCTTTCTCCTACGAATGTATCTTTTAACATAATTATCTTTCTCCTACGAATGTATCTTTTACTGCCACCTAGTAATGTATAGCGGAACTTTTATGTTAACGTCAATAATGCTGGCATTTTAGTAATTCTACTCGCTACAAGGTGACAGTGGCGTCGCGCACCCTCCCCCCGCACCCCGATTTCCGGCTTCACTTGATTTCATACGGAAAACGCGATAGGGCACCTCCTCTTTGTATTTGCTTCATGGTACTGACTGTATTACGGTTTATTTTTGACTCGACTTTAATTTTTAGAAATAGTGACTTATTAATTCGCCCCTAATGGTAAAACGCAATATATAATTTTATAATTATTATTAAAAGCATGGACATATTATTAAATGGTTTTATAATTTCTCAATCTAAAAAACGTAACGGATTTGGAAGAGATTCAACACACATAGGTAATCTAATTTTTCACTCATAATTAGGCTCCAAATTTTGAGCTAAACACTAATAGGTAAATGTAAAAAAACTATATTTAAAAATTGAGTCTTTTGGGAACCCTAAGTTGCAAGAGAGGTGACGATTCTAGTCATCTTGAGTTTCTTGCAGAACGTGGTATCATTATATCTTGTTACATTCACTGGCGTATAATTTTAGCTTTTTTTACGTAAACAGTTCAATTTATCTTAAGTAACTTGGTCTAAGCTATATCTTATTCGCAGTATCAAAACAAGGAATCTTTGAATTTCACAATGTTTACATGTTTTATGGTGTTTTTAGTCTTTATACTTATAAAAAAAATGTAATTTGACCACAATTGTCATAATCTAATACTTTTTAGTCTGAAATTACTTTGTCCTGATGACTGCTCCTACACGCCTTTCTGTTGGTTAGAAGACTCAAGATTTTTGGTGGGTTCTCTTTATTAGCCTGCGATCAGAGGAAATCTCACAAAATCTTCCCGTATATTTACTGGTCTCCTAGATTGGTCTTTATACGAACCATCCCTCTCTCCTAACGATGAAAGTAAAAATAGCACGATACAGCTTTAGCAGAGGGAGACTCGTATCAGGGTCGTCTTCTTGAGTACCCCCGTCTTACCTATTTCTGCCACAAAGCAACAGTGCTTGCATTGCTGTGTTCCGGTTTGAAGGGTAATATGGCAGTGAAATTACTGGGTACCGTGACTTTATATCTGATGTCACAAGTTGACAACACAGTTAGCGCAGAGGTAGAGTGATCACCTACTGCGCAACGGGTCGCGGCTTCAATTCTCGTACGGGACAAATATTTTGTATGGCCTACAGAAATTTGTTCCGGTCTGGGCGTATGTGCATGTGATATTCTATGTTTGTAACTGCACCCACGACGCAGGAGAAAAACCTAGTGTGGGGCGACGTTTTTTTTTTCAAAAAAAAAACAGAAAAAAACGTGCAATGTGGCTCTTGTGGGGGTTGCAGTTTTGCTGCGAATCTCACAAGAGACATGTTATTATGTGTTATAGGTTACTGTTACCACTTACCATCAGGTGGGCAGTTTGCTTGTTTGCCAACTTAGTTGTATAATAAAAAAAAACAGTATCACCCACCACTTCCAGGCGGAGTCCTCAATTGCAACATAAAACTCGGAAGTCGACACGATCTACTTAAAGCGTTAATTATTTATTCTTAATCTTAGGCTACGTGATTCTTCGTAACGATATTAGGTATACAATGGAAATAATTACATCGTACCTATCGCAATAGAATAGAACGCATAATAATACGTTTCTTAATATCTACATTAACACGTGGGGCCCCACGAACACGACGCCGCGACGGGGCGTTATTGTGCCCGTTCGTCGGACATTATGTATGACAGGAGAAACCGAACGCGGAATCGAACCTGCGCCTGCGCCGATAAATTACGTATGAGATAATAATTCATGCGATCGGAACTCGCGAGTGACGCGTCGCCTCGCCTTTGAAGTGGGTACGCAACATCAAAGTGACAATAACGTATAAGGTATTAATCTTGTGTTATTAATGATCTAGTTGCGAGTTTCAGTGCGTCTGCGCACGTGTCCATTCAGGTGTTGTCTCATTATGAATAAGGTGAATCACGTGCAAGTCAGTTTCTAAACATAATGATGCGTACTATTTTACCTTTAAATTTTATTTCCAGAAGCGTAAAATTTCTCCAAACATTCTGCTCCTAATGAACCTGTTCAAATGCCAATGGCGATCTTAAAAGCATACAACTAATAAACAAAAACAAAAGATGGGCAATGTTCAGTTAAGTGATGTAGCCGGTCCATAGAACTATAGAACATCGTAAACTGAAGGTAGAGTTTGAGGACTATTTGTTGTCTTCTAACTTACTTTTAAGTTTTACCTCGCGAAGCTTATCGTGGCAAAAATTTCTCAAATATTCTTCCCCTAATGAACCTGTTTAAATAATCAATAAGATCAATGGCGATCATAATACCGAAGTAAAACACAAAACTAATAAGCAAAAACAAGAGAAGGGGAACATTTAAGTGCCATTCTAGAATCTTTACCTCATGGAATATCGTAAACTAAAAGAAGTTAGAGTTTGAGGACAATTTGTTGTCTAGTAGTTTAAAATAGAGTTTCCATCCATTCAGGATTAGCTTAAAATAGAGTTTCAACCCATTCAGGATTAATAGTGTCTGTGGTCTGCCTTTATTAGCGCTATCGACATGATTCCTACACTTTAGTAATAAATTCGTGAATTATTGAAGGTCTGGATAATAATTTGAAGTTAACATTTTCAAATTATCAAAGGTCCCTTTGTGCGACTATGTACTTCTACTTTTGTACCAACTACCAATACAGTATTTTGCGCAAGCGCGGCCCGCGCAGATATTATCTAGCGTTGTAATAATTATTAAAACTTATTGTTACAGGTACGTTTCACAATTGGCATTGGATTATAGAGCGAAGGGTGAGTAGTATCCTATAGTGGACCTTGGATATGAAAGCAAGCTCAAATTTCCATCTGAAATAAGCTGATTAACTGCACGTTGGCGAGGTTTTGGTTTGTGCTGTGTCTACTGCAAACAGATCAGTGGATTTTATACCGAACTGTTTGGAACATTATTTGTCAATTTCCGTCCAAAGAAACATCTAAGAAAAAAAAACCGGCCAAGTGCGAGCCGGACTCGCCCATGAAGGCTTCCGTACGATTTATGACGCATTAAAAAACTACTTACTAGATCTCGTTCAAACCAATTTTCGGTGGAGGCGGAAGTTTGCATGGTAATGTACATATTTGTTAGTTTTATCAGTTTCTTATTTTAGAAGTTACAGGTGTCCCCCCGGACACACATTTTACCACTTTGGAAGTGTCTCTCGCGCAAACTATTCAGTATAGAAAAAAATAATATTAGAAACCTCAATATAATTTTTGAAGTCCTATCCATAGATAGGACTCGTATGGGTTTGATGAAAAAAAAATTTTTGAGTTTCAGTTCTAAGTATGGGGAACCCTCAAAATTTATTCCTTTTTTTCTATATTTGTGTGAAAATCTTAATGCGGTTCACAGAATGCATCTACTTACCAAGTTTCAACAGTATATAGTTCTTATTTAGTTTCGGAAAAAAGTGGCTGTGACATACGGACGGACAGACAGACAGACATGACGAATCTATAAGGGTTCCGTTTTTTGCCATTTGGCTACGGAACCCTAAAAACAGTATTTATTAACAAATAAAATTACAACGCGAAATGTAATTGCAACGGTCCCTGTCTTTTGTCGCCACGAGCCGCTGACTCACCCAGAGACGCTATCCGTAGCGCGAGCGCTTAGTACTTATTGCAGTTGTTTTGTAAAACCTTAAAATAAATTTCGTATTCCATCAAAATATTTTTTATACACGGTTATTTTTTTATCACCCTGGAAAATTTAAGGGACGCTTTATGACATGATATTAGAATGGTTTAAATATAATAAAAAAAATAACTCACTTACTTAATTTTATATTAATTTTTAAGAAAATACAAAAAATGCTGCATTAGTTGAAAGCAGCATTTTTAGAGATTTTTTTTTTATTTTTTTTATACATATAATAATGGATATGTCCTGAAGCGTCCCTAAAATTTTCCAGGGTGATAAAAAAATAACCGTGTATAAGTTAGTTTAAATGGTCTGAATGCGTAGACGCGGGCTTCGTTATAGGTCGTATTACATTACACCCTGTATACTTAGATAAGTGTGTACTGAAAGTCTCGGTGCGCGCGCGAGTCCAACTCCGACTTGACCGGTCTTTTATGGAAGGGGACCGTCTTTACAGTTACGGATTTAGAATCGTCGCCGCTCCCCTTCCTCCCTTGGATGACGTTAGAGCCGACTATGAAAAATTGCGTAGTAATCATCCCTCTGCGAAGAGATGGTAAACTTGATAGAACAACTAAATGTCTGGTGATGTAGTAGGTCATGTTAATAATAATAATAAAATGCGTTTATTGCTTTCCACATAAGGTAAGTACACAAACTTTATTGAAAATACAGGAGAAAAAAGAGAGCAATAGGAGATGACTCAGCATAAGCTCATCTACGATCTAGGGTAGCGCTGATTTTCTTCTCGTCTAAAGAAAGACCTGTCCGCGGAAGTGCTTTTACATCAACGTATACTCCCGAAACTCGCGTTTTCGTATATTACCATTTTATATTTCGCTCTGTCGTTCATCGATAGCTTGGTTTCTTCTCCAACGACACAGCACTGCAATGAATGAAGCTTTGCGATTTGCTGAAGTCCTACTTCAGCAAAACGTAAAGCAATTAATAACGTTATTTCTCTTCTCTTTTAAAATTTGATTTTTTCCACACCTCTCGTAGGTGTGATGAGTCTATCTTATGATAAGAAATTGGTTTTGCTACTCGAGTATTATTTGATGGCAATTGTTAATTTCATCCTTGAACAGATATCTCGAGCATAACACCCAGCGTTTAAATTAAACTGCGTTTTAATACAATCCATTTCCTAGATGTGTTAAGTACCAACCTTGCGTTGGCATTGGCTGAGTTGTAATTTGGAAATATTCAAGTGTTGAGAACAAGGTCTTGCGCACAAATGTTACCAAATCGTAATGAAGGTTTGATTGTTCCACAACAAACTTAGCGTGGCCCACCCGCGATAGTGTCATGGTGTTTTGATTATCGATTGTAATACATAGATAAAACATTCTTATTTCAACGGGGAGTACCTACTGGACCACCAATATGGTTCGGTTACGCAATTCTCGACCTTATCTCGTTCAAATGAAAACTATATCGGCACTAGATACAAAGCTTCAACAATTGTAACGTTATATCGATGTTTGAATCAAAGGTTTCATTGTGGGTTGCACTGCACGTTAAATTTATTTATACCGACGATTTATCATGTTCAAGTGACGTCAGGAAATTTTCTACTATTAATATTCCAATTTCTTTTTACATCGGGTCAAATGCTTGACAATACAACGTGAAAAGAAATTGTGGTGTTCTTTAAATGGTTGGTTTGAAAGAATTCCTCTGTATAATTACTCACATGCTGATGACACTTAGTTATATGTGGAAGACGATTGATCTTTAGAAGTTATCATTAATACTTTAAAAAACAAGATGTTGACAATATATGTCTATAATTAATGATCCAAAGTTCATAGTGTAGTATGTGGTGTGAAATTAGAGACCTTTGTTCGATGATCGATATATTGTATTTTGTTTCTGAGTATGATGCTAAAGACAAGCTAATATCCTTATCCCCACACTTATTCAAAGTAACGCAATTTCTAAACACGTGCAGGTAAAGTTCTCTATCATGCAGAACGTGAATAGCTTTAGACGCTGACATGATGGACTACAGCATTATTTTTCTTTAATGGTACTAAGGATACAATTATGTATCCCTCCCTAGTACCGTCATTGGTTACAATTAAGGGAAATATAGTTAATTTTTTTTAATGGTAGTTAAGATACAAAGTTGTATCATTTGCACCGTCAATGGTACTAGTCAATAGTACTACTGACATAAAGGCAGAAAAACGTAGGTACTCAACATCATCGCTAATGTACGAGTAGAATATTGTTTTCAACCAAGATTTCTGATCGAACATTCCTATTTATTTCAATAGAATATATTATAGCTAAGCTAGTTGTTACCCGCTACTTCGTCTGCATGAAATTCGCGTCTGCATCAACGTGAGTTCGGATATAATATGCTCTCCTTAGGGAACTAATTAATGTTTGGAATAAAAAGTATAAGTGAGCGTCGGTGTGGACTGTGGACTCGGCACTTGCCTTTCAATCGGGAGGTCCGGGTTCGTGAACGCCCTGTACCAATGTGTTTTTCTAATTTTAGATGTACGTTTGTGTGACGCTCCTACGGTGAAGGAAAACATCGTGAGGCAACCTGCATACATCTGCGAAGAAATTCAATCAATGGTGTATGTGAAGTCAACCTAACCGCACTGGGTCAGCGTGGTTGACTAAGACCTAATCACCCTAATATAGGGAAGGCTCGAGCCCCTCGGTGGGGACCTATATGAGCTGTGATGATGATAAAAAGTAGCCTATATATAGTATGTCCTCTCTTGGGCTTAAGCTACCTTTATTCCACATTAAATTAGAGAGTTACTATACTAACATATATGTATGTAACGGAACACTGAGAAATAAGATTAAAGATTTTACTATCCATCAGAAATGAAGATTCTGTAGAAAAAAAAATGCTAATCAAGAAACTTATTTATCATACAAACAAAATAAATTATTTTTGATTCTAAGTGACAGCCCTTCAACAGCGTACCTCGTTCTTCATTCCTTGCTTACATTTGTTTTGTGTTAATTCCATAGTCAGTTGAACTATGGTTGTTATGTAAAGTTCTTGCTTTCAGAAAAGTTAATTGACTTTTTTTTTATTGCTACTAAGTTGGCAAACAAGCAAACTGCCCACCTGGTGGTAAGTGGTAGCAGTCACCTATAATACATGTGACTCTTGTGAGATTCGCAGTAAAACTGCAACCCCCACAAGGGCCACAGTGTACTTACGTTGCCAACTTGTGACTTAATATGTAAAGTCACGGTACCCAGTAATTTCACTGCCATATCTTACCCTTCAAACCGGAACACAGCAATGCAAGCACTACTGCTTTGCGGCAGGTAAGACGGAGATACGCATGCACACGACCCTGGTACAGAGTCTCCCTCCGGTAAAGGAAAGTATTTCCCAGATCTTAGTCAAACACCTAGGGTTCATCTAATATCTAACCTATATGCCTCATAAATATTTTTTCGGCGTTCAACTACACACCCACTATATACTAATGTAATAGGTTGGGGAAAAAGTTTCTTCGCATTTTTTAAGAAAATTCAAAACATTTTTAATATAGTTTATTTACATTTAACTAAAGTTTGTAGGTACCATTTTGTTCGATAAATTTTTGCCATCTTGTAGGTAGGGACATGATCCCATTGCTATAGAAATTTTGGGACTTCTGGTCAAAATACCGCGACAAGTGGTTTTGGCAGTTCTCTCGTGATGTTAACCTGACACTGCCTAAAGAATTCTGAAGAGACCGAAACAGGTGGAAATCTGAAGGTGCAAGGTCAGGACTATACGGCGGATGCATTAACACCTCCCAGCCAAACTCTCTTAATTTTTGCTGAGTGGCTAAAGATGTGTGAGGTCTAGCGTTATCATGATGAAAAACCACACCCCTTCTGTTGATTAATTCCGGCCGCTTTCTCTCAACTTCTTGCTTTAATCTCATCAGTTGTTCGCAGTAGAGTTCAGAATCGATGGTCCTGCCTGGTGGTAACAGCTCATAATGAATAATGCCCTTCCAATCCCACCACACACACAGTATCACCTTGTTGCGAGTTACCCGGGTTTCGCCACAGTCTGTGAAGCCTGACCGGCCTTTGACCACGACCTTTTTCGCACGTTCTTGTCGTACGTGATCCACTTTTCATCACCAGTTATCAGCTTCTTCAAAAATGGTTCGGTTTCATTACGTCGTAATAAAGAATCACAAATGAGTACACGGTTCATTAGGTTTCTTTCAGTGAGCTCGTGAGGTACCCAAATGTCGAGCTTTTTTGTGTACCCAGTTTTTTTCAAATGCGCCAAAACTGTTTTGTGGTCAATTCCCAGTTCTTCAGCTACGTCGTTACTACTGACATGCCGATCTTGCTCCACTTTTTCAAAAATGGCATCCATTTTATCTGTAATAGGGCGACCAGAGCGACGTGCATCTTTGACATCAAAATTTCCGGATTGAAAACGCTTAAACCAAATTTGTGCTACTCTCACAGACACTGCACTAGGTCCATAAACATCGCAAATTTTTTTCGCGGCTTGCGTTGCATTTTTACCTTTTTTGTAGTAAAATTTTAAAATGTATCGAATTTCTTCATTAGATTCACTCATCTTGGCGGTACGAAAAACAAATGAAAATCACACATTTTCCTAATTTGAATTTGGAATTATGTTCTTTAAAATTTAAACTTTCAATGATACCAAAACCAGCCAGATACAAATAGTATAGCCAAAGAGATTTTATTACAAGTTTATACATACTATAATGCGAAAAGACTTTTTCCCCAACCTAATATACTTTGTACTTATACCCCAGCGATATCCATCACCGAGGCTAGCATTTGGCAATAGAGTCGTACACAATTCCGAGCCTTGGTCTTGTGATTCTGGACTAGATTGCCACATGCGAGTATTTTCAAATTTAATAAAAAATGCCGTGAAAACTTTTTATACAACTAAGTTGAGAAACAAGCACACTACCCACCTGACAGTAGTAACAGTCACCTATAGTACGCGTGAGGTTTGCAGCAAAATTTCAAGCCCCACAAGAACCACAGTGTACGTTGCCAAGTTGTGACTTAAGATGTAAAGTCACGGTACCCAGTAATTTCACCCAATCATACCCTTCAAAGCGGAACACAGCAACGCAAACACTGCTGCTTTACATCAGGAATGTAAAGGTAAGATGCGGAAGTACCCAAGCTGGCAACCCTTGTACAGAGACTCCCGCTTATGAGGTTTGAAAAAATTCTCGGTTCTAATTGTTTACGGTAAATGAATATGATGTAAATCCATCGCGCAGTCAGTGCCAGAAGGGTCTGGCACAGACTAAAGATAAGGGGGCAGATAACTTGCAACACCGTGTTTATCCTGTACCTACTCTTTATCGCCGGATGCGTAATCCCTAATGCTTGTAATAATTTGCAGGCGCAAGTCGTAAAAGGCGCGCGTTTAACGGTTCCTTGAAGCAACTACACCTCTGTAATATTTAATAGTTGTAATTTTGAAATAATTGTCTATTTTACAGTTTTAGTCGTAGCTCGGTGTAATGTTATTCGCAACTGTTGCAAAGTCGTTAATCCTGAATATAAAATCAATTAACTATTTTATATTATTAAAGGTGTGTAACCGTTCATTTTCATTTCGTGGATGTCGTTGAAGCCTAGTGAGGGAGTTTACCGCAATCACATTTCTACGAAATAGAAAACTCAAACCTCCCTTGTGGAAGCTGATTCTTGCACTCTTCGTACAAAGTTCGAAATTCGAATTCGAGTCTGTATGTCTCTGTCTCTTGCACCTGTGAAACAAATCAAACTTGTGAGTCACCGCGACCGAGAGATATGATTTCAAATTCAAATTCAAATTCAAAAATCTTTATTCAACTTAGGCCTTTACAGGCACTTATTGACGTCAAAACAAAGCAAAACATTCTAATTTAAAGGAAACATAAATTTAACCTTGTATGTGCATACATCCTGAATATACCTACTCAAGATGTCTGCAAATACAAGTAGTAATGAAAAAAAAAAAAAAAGTTGAAGCTACACCTGTTCGGAAATTGGGAGAGCCTTCTCGAGAAGAACAGGCAAGAAACTCGAAAGGTCAAATTTTTTATCTCCTCTTTTAAATCGCCATTTACAATTTTGGTTTTGTTACATAGTCATTGAAACTTTAAAAAAAAATACAATCGGTATGCTTACATACACTTAAAATGTCAAAAAATAAGTTATAGACGTATACATTAATCATAATACAATAAATTATGTTGTTACCAAACATTTGATAACTTAGTCTAATTCAAAATCAGTGTCAGTTCTTTTCTGCCAACAACATTTGATAACATCAATAGCTATACCATAGACGAAGGCTATACACAACAACACGATTATTGACATTATAACGAATAATAATTTCATATTAACACCAGGCATTGGCATCATTTAAATAATCGTTGACTTTATAATATCCTTTACTCATTAGTCTTTTTTACATGCGCTTTAAACTTATGAAAAGGCAAGTCAGTTACACTATGTGGAACTTTGTTGTAAAACGTTATACATTTCCCCATAAATGAGCCTCTAGTTTTTTGGAGTCTGTACGTTGGAACGGCAAGTTTATTTTTATTTCTTGTGTTTAACTGGTGAACGTGGAAATTGGTTTCAAATGTATTATAATTCTTATAGACATAAATCAAATTTTCATAAATGTATTGTCCTGCTAAGGTCAATATATTAATTTCTCTAAATAAATCTCTTAGATAATCCCTTGTTCGTAAATTATAAATAGCGCGAACTGCTCTTTTTTAAAGTACGAAAATACTTTCTATACTGGCAGCCGATCCCCACAGTAGTAGTCCATACGACATAACACTGTGAAAATAACTAAAGTAAATCAATCTTGCCGTTTCAACATTAGTAAGTTGTCTTATTTTTTTAACTGCATATGCCGCAGAACTAAGTCTGTTTGCCAAGGACTCAATATGTGGGTCCCACTGCAAACGTGAATCTAATGTAATGCCCAAAAATTTGGTACAATCAATGAATTCAATAATTTGATTATTCATTTCCACAATAGTATCCACTTTCCTTACATTTGGCAATGAAAATTTTATACATTTAGTTTTATTTGAATTTAATGATAAGTTATTAATTGTGAACCAATGCAATACATTAGAAAGAGTACTATTTACAACGTCAGTATTTTCATTACCTCTGTTTCGTTTATGTTGCGAATTTTCGCAACCTTTGCGATTTCAAAATCACCAAAAATCATGATATTTGGCAAGAAGCAATGCCTTTCAGTAGGTACACGTAAAGGAAAATTCTGAAAACCGTGAATATTATCATTTTATACAAGGTTATTTTTTTATAACCCCGGAAAATTTAGGGGACACTACAGGACAGAAAAAGGAAGTTAAAAAAATTTAAATTCACTAAAATACTGCTCTCAATTAGTGCAGTAATTTTTGGTTATTTTAGAAAATTAATATAAAATTAAGTAGGTGAGTTATTTTTATTATTAATATTTAAATCATTCTACTACCATGTCGTGAAGCGTCCTTAAATTTTCCTGGGTGATAAAAAAGTAATCCTGTATACTGAGATTAAGTTTGTGAGAAACTGGAGGGAGACTCTGTACCAGGGTCGTCTGCTTAGGTACCTCCGTCTCACCTATTTCTGCCGCAAAGCAGCAGTGCTTGCATTGCTGTGTTCCGGTTTGAAGGGCAGATATGACAGTGAAATTACTGGGTACTGTGACTACATCTTGTGTCACAAGTTGGCAACGTACACTGTGATTCTTATGGGGGTTGCAATTTTGCTGCGAATCTCACAGGAGCCACATGTATACCACTGTTACCACTTACCATCTGGTGGGCAGTTTGCTTGTTTGCCAACTTTCTGCAATAAAGAAAATAAGTCACTTATTTCGGTGCTCGAGTGTCGGGTGTAGTGGAGACGTCAATGTCAAGTCATTTTCAAGTATGGTTTTTATTCATTTTTTTTTATTTTTTGATCATCTTATTAAGTACTAGCTGTGCCCGCGACTTCGTTCGCGTGGATGTCCGAAAATAACAATATCGTGATGTTATACAGCCTAAAGCCTTCCTCGATATATGAACTATCAAACACAATAAGAATTTTTCAATTCGAACCAGTAGTTCCTGAGATTAGCGCGTTCAAACAAACAAACAAAGTCTTCAGCTTTATAATATTAGTAAGTATAGTATAGATATTCTTAAAATTTACTTTTAAACTACATTAGATATTTATTGTAGAGTTTAACTTAACATTTTGTTTGTCTAGATATACCTACAGTTAATATTATTTATTCCAATTTAAATTATTTTAATGAAGATCGAAGTCTAATTTATCTTAAATAAATAATTATTTCATAGAATAAAGATAAAAAGGTGAAAAACGGAGCCCAATACTCGAGATAAGTTAAGCGAGTGACATTCCTTGAAAAATGGCTCAGCTCGACATGTCCAGTTTTCTCATTGGCTTAGTTGTGACTTGATTTAATGAGCCAATTCTTCCTCGTCTAAGTAGAACCGTGTGCCCAGCAGCGGGATAAAAATGAGTGAATGGACAGAGTAAATAAAAATGAGTGAGAAAAGATATTGAACATGACTTCTGCACCAAAAGATGACACCGTTGTTGTTAGCATGTTTTGTTTTATTCTCTGACAGATTTATTAACCGACTTCAAAAAAAAAGGAGGGTATCAATTCGACCCGTATGTATTGTAATATTTCCAGAACTGCCCAGTTTTCGTATATATATGTTAGTCTATATCAGCGTCTGAACAAATATGTGCCAAATTTCAAAAGTGTATGTATGTATGTTTTTATGTTTGTGTTCGCATATCTCCGGAACTACAAGTCCGATTTAATTAATTCTTTTTTTGTTGTACTAGGTATTGTTCAACTTAGGGAATACTTCAAGTTTCATCAAAATCGGTTTAGTAGTTTTTCAGATAGGGAATTTTAACCGACTTCAAAAAAAAATTTAGAAATAAACATTTTTTTCCAAAAAATAAAAACCGACTTCAAAAAAGTTAAAAATAATATAAGAATAGTCACAGACAACGGTTTTTATTTTTTGTAAAATAATTTTTTATACACCTTCAACAGAAACCTTTCGTCCGAAACAGTTGTTCTTCTATTGATGGTGTAAATTTGTTTGGTCAGTTTGTGGTGAGCTAAATGATCCATAAAATGGGACAAAATCTCGCTGTATTGTGACCACGTCGCAGTTAATATATGACGAATCGATCACGACGAACGTTTTGTTATTTACTTGCATTGAACTAAGCACTATACAGTAACTACTTTTATACATTTTTTTATCTCCGATTAATATTTGATCTCTGAAGAATTATCTTTGACCAGTGTTCTCTTCGCATCATTAACAGCATTAGTGTCTTTGAAGTTCTTACATGTTTATCTTGTTTCTAATAAGTTTAAATAACCTATCACAATAAAAGATAGTACGATACTCTACAATGTCATTATTCTTGCTTTTACTGCTTTTTGAAGTTCCCTCTCTCTTGTTTGCCTATCACATGCGCCGGCGCAACCACGATCACGAACGATCGCCGGCGCGCTAGCTAGTGTCGCCCCCGTGACACGACATCGATCCGATCCGCACAATTGCGCGCCGGCCGATTCTGACCGTGTTTCGAATGAAAACCGCTAAATTGACGGCTGTCTGTACACAAAACCCAACACCTGGCCTTGGCTTGGCGGTAGTACTGTGTACACTGGGTTGAAGTTATTGAGCTAAATTTGCTTGGGTCTCGACTAATAGTTTCATTTTCTATATTATTCTTTACATTATTGGTAATATTATGTGAAGTTTAGTCAATCTTGGCTAAGTAATGTCTAATAACTCAATATGTTTACTATATCTGTGATCTGGTTCTATGGCAACATCCCCGTATATACTTATTTTTAAATTTTTCATTATTCTATTTGTAATTGTCTAATCCGCCTACTTCTCTCTAGCATACGATTAAATAATAAATAAATTCTGCTTGAAAAGTGATCATATATTTTCTTTATTCGTTTGGCTAGCTACCACCACTTGACATAATGTCACGAAAACAATATCGTTCACATCATTTGAATGTTTGATGTTACCCCTTTCCACAGCATAATTGATATACCCTATGCTCTAACTTAATTATGTCTTATATCTTGAGCTTGACTTATCTATTATGCTTAGTACTAATACAGAACTTAGAGTGAAGCTACATTATCATCATTTTCCCTCAGCCGAGATGAAGTTTTCTTCGCTTTGCTAAAAAAAACTAAATTCTTGAGAAAATATTTTATTTCAGACAATGTTGATTCAAATGTGTTGAAATCGTGACATGACTCAAGTCGTGAGGTTTTAACGAGCCATTTCACAATAGTCAATACGGAACTGTCAACGGAATAGTATTCTTTTTACGTTATTAGATAAAACACTTCACACACATTAATAATGCTATTGTTCTGAAGTCATAAAGTAACTTCCGATCGATTATATAAAATTGAGTTTAATAGTTTATCTTAAGGCTGTCACAATTTCTATTCTCGATTATCCTTCGATGAACACAAATGAGATAGAAGCTGTTGTATATTATAAAATCTTCTTCGTGAACTCAATGGCCATTTTGTGTTAAGCCATGTTAAACTAGTTTGTCTTTTACAGCGGCCTTTGCTTTGTTGCTACCGGTTCAAAAACGTCACTGATATTATACAATGAATTTCCTTTTTGTTTCTGCAAACTGCTACCTAATGGTAAGTTTGAACTCCACTTCCACTCATCATCAGGTGGAATGGAGTCATTTGCTGGGCTCACTATAAAAAAGTGCTACATCAGTTACTTATACGTGTAGTTTCTATGAGATTTGCAAATGCAAACCCTGCATGACCCTAGTGTATGTTGCCACTTTGTAACATAAGATGGATAAGTAAATTAATTTCCCTGCCTGCCCTCCAAACCATAACATAGTAAGCACTGCTGTTTTGCGGCAGACATCGATAAGGTCAAGGTAGCCACGTAGAATCTCCTTTTGTGGCAATCTAGACAAAGTTTACTTTATGCTATGAGTCGCTTAATTTTTTTCGAGAAATATTGAGTTAATCAAACAATAGTGATGATTTCTATGTCTGGATTATAATCTTAATTCAGACATAAAAATTAATCCAAGTGAAATTTAAAAGAAAATACATACATTTATTATATGCTTCGATATCACTAGTCAAATATAGTTCGATACTCCAAGCTTTTGTATTGGAAACACTGTACTGCGTCTAACGCAGTCTATTGTCCACACTCTGAATTACTTGTTCGTGTCACTTGTCGCAGTCAACTAAGGCTGTGGAATTTGTGTAACAATGATCCAAATAGGATTAATTTATCGCCTAACCTAAGTTAACGCTGTTGCAAGCTGCGTTTGCGTTCTCATTTCCCTTGCTTTGTTCTTTGGTGAATGTGTCGCGGTGATTGACAAAGCTTTCCAGGTTTGAATGATATTTCCCAATTGGGAATATGTCACTGCAATAATGTTTTTGAATAAGTGTTTGGCATAATTTTTTTTAAAGATTTTTGTATTACAACACGTTTTTATCAATATCTACACTAATATTATAAAGAGCAAAACTTTGTTTGTTTGTTTGGTTGTAATGAATAGGCTCAAAAACTACTGGACCGTTTCGAAAAACTCTTTCACCATTCGAAAGCTACATTATCCACGAGTAACATAGGCTAAATTTTATTTTGGAAAAAAAATAGGGTTCCGTAAGATATTTGGGTTTTTCGGACACAAGGTGTAAAAAATCAACCAGAAAAGTAACTTATTTTGCGTACGCTACCTAAACTATAAAAGATAGAACCATAAAATGTTCTAATTAATTGTAGATCTTATAAATATCTACAAAAGAGTCCGCGACACACTATACCTATCTATGTCGAGTGTGGCACAACAACCATTTTTTTATTTAAAAATCTAGAATTTTTTTTTGGACTACATTTAAACGGATTTATTTTTCTCATATCCTTATCAAATCAATCCTTATCAAAATAAATTATTTCATCACTAAGTACAGTTTTTGTAGATAATATTTGGTGTTTGAATGATTAAAATTGGACGTTTGGTTTTGAAGTTATGGCGAAATTAAAATATTACGATTTCTGCTGCACGGCCAGTTGCGAAGTGAGCGTCACCAAGGCGGGGTGCGGGTGCGGGAGGTTATGGAATAAAATGGAGGAAAAAATTAAACACTGTGATGGCGAAACGTAGTTCGCGGGCACAGCTAGTTTATTATAAAGAGGAAAGATTTGTATGTACCTATGTATGTAACGAATAAACTCAAAAACTACTGGACCGATTTCAAAAATTCTTTCACCATTAGAATGCTACGTTATCCCTGATTAACATAGGCTACAAAATTATTTTTCCTACGGTAAAACTAAAGAACGCGGGCGAAGCTGCAAAAAGTAAAGCTAGTTTCAAATAATTCAAATACGATAAATAGTAAGCATCGATTTTATCTTATATTATGCAAATAATTCATTCGAACCGTTGAATAATTTGTTCAAAATATAATCCTCTTTGTTTCGACACCGTATAATGAAATCAATTACTGTAAGTAGAGGGTGATAATCACCTTATTCATTCTAATTTACAGTGACCATGAAAGTATTAAGTGCTACATTGCTCGTTTTGCAACACTATCTCTACAATCTAACTTTGCGATTTGAGCAATTGTAATCAAACACAAATAGATCTTTGTACATTGCTGGAGCTGGGTTCGTAAACTGATTCCTTTGTGACTCCAATGAATTCCATCGGATTGTTAGCGTTATCTTTAGGCTTGCGGGGGCATGATTTGTTTGTGGCATCGTTAAGCGTTTGCATTGTTATTTCTCAAACCTGTTTCAATGCTAACAGTTTGAATGTCAGCGGCTGTGTAAATGTTAAAAATTTCGCGACGTTGATTTCTTTATATGTATATGCAGTTTACAACGATTTTATTCAGCTTAGAAATGTCAAGTGCCACTCACAGTTTATTGGATTGAAGTAATTACTATGTATGACCTTTAGATAAATTAAATACTTGCATACCTATTCATTGAAAAATAAACTCGTAATCATCATATTTTACCATTTGAATCACATGATATTGCTTAGTTAAAGTGGACGGCAATTCCTACATATTAGTAATTCGCAATTCCTCACGAATCAAATCGTGCAAATAAACAAACACTTGAACCAATCTACACGAACTTGACTAAACACAAACATCTGAACAATTATATTGCCTATTATAGAGGGTATTTACTTAATCAGAGAGTCTGCACGATGGTGCATCATCAATTAAGTATCACGTGGGTGTTTGCTGTGGGTGTATCTCAATACTGCACTCTGCTGTGTAGCTCTCACGGAAGTGCCCAGAGTTATGAGTGTTACACCTTTGAACTTTAGAGAAGAGTAATTGGAAGATGATATCACAAATAGAATAGAGTAATTGGGAATCGTAAAATAAACGGTAAGCAGTAAGAAACAACTAATCAACAATTAGATTTTGACAAGTGAGCGTCGTCGTTGTGTTAAGACCATGTTAAGACCAAAATCATAAGGTTTACGCAACATTAATATTGAAAATGTTTGACAATAGAACTTATATTGATATTTTTAAAATAAAATAACACACATTATATTCAGTGCTTAAGACCACCTTGATCTGATCTGGAGGTCTGGGGTTCGATACCTCACGAGGGCAGACGTTTTTCTGCTTGGTTTGGTTGATGGTTGGGCTACTGAGCTCGGCTCGTCAGCTACCAACTGTCTAGCTTTAGTTTGTAATAATGTTAACAATTTTATATAATTGTTGAAGTGAGAACTTCTTTAGCGGCGTTGTACACTTTTTTGGTAATGGGTAAAAAATGATAAACTCGCGTCAGGACACGTGACACTGATCGAAGGATCGAAAATTCGTAAGACCAATTAAAATTGAAATGGCCGCAGGAACTGTCGAGGTGCGGTGAGGGGTCCACGTAAGCCGGCCGAGAACAATGACAGGGGTCCACGTAAGCCGGCCGAGAACAATAGCGGCTGTCAAAAGTACTGGAAGTCACACGTCACTTGAGACAGTTTTAATCAATTTATTTACTTTGTTAGGAAAAATCTAAATTGTGCTTTTATTTGATTTTGTTGTAAATATTAATTAGGTAAGTTAGTATAAATTAAATATTATTTATTTGTTATAAAATTACGTTTTTAAGTAGTATATTAATGTCTGTTTTGATCATATTAGGTTGGGGAAAAAGTCTTTTCGCATTATAGTATGTATAAACTTGTAATAAAATCTCTTTGGCTATACTATTTGTATCTGGCTGGTTTTGGTATCATTGAAAGTTTAAATTTTAAAGAACATAATTCCAAATTCAAATTATGAAAATGTGTGATTTTCATTTGTTTTTCGTACCGCCATGATGAGTGAATCTAATGAAGAAATTCGATACATTTTAAAATTTTACTACAAAAAAGGTAAAAATGCAACGCAAGCCGCGAAAAAAATTTGCGATGTTTATGGACCTAGTGCAGTGTCTGTGAGAGTAGCACAAATTTGGTTTAAGCGTTTTCAATCCGGAAATTTTGATGTCAAAGATGCACGTCGCTCTGGTTGCCCTATTACATATAAAATGGATGCCATTTTTGAAAAAGTGGAGCAAGATCGGCATGTCAGTAGTTACGACGTAGCTGAAGAACTGGGAATTGACCACAAAACAGTTTTGGCGCATTTGAAAAAAACTGGGTACACAAAAAAGCTCGACATTTGGGTACCTCACGAGCTCACTGAAAGAAACCTAATGAACCGTGTACTCATTTGTGATTCTTTATTACGACGTAATGAAACCGAACCATTTTTGAAGAAGCTGATAACTGGTGATAAAAAGTGGATCACGTACGACAAGAACGTGCGAAAAAGGTCGTGGTCAAAGGCCGGTCAGGCTTCACAGACTGTGGCGAAACCCGGGTTAACTCGCAACAAGGTGATGCTGTGTGTGTGGTGGGATTGGAAGGGCATTATTCATTATGAGCTGTTACCACCAGGCAGGACCATCGATTCTGAACTCTACTGCGAACAACTGATGAGATTAAAGCAAGAAGTTGAGAGAAAGCGGCCGGAATTAATCAACAGAAGGGGTGTGGTTTTTCATCATGATAACGCTAGACCTCACACATCTTTAGCCACTCAGCAAAAATTAAGAGAGTTTGGCTGGGAGGTGTTAATGCATCCGCCGTATAGTCCTGACCTTGCACCTTCAGATTTCCACCTGTTTCGGTCTCTTCAGAATTCTTTAGGCAGTGTCAGGTTAACATCACGAGAGGACTGCCAAAACCACTTGTCGCGGTATTTTGACCAGAAGTCCCAAAATTTCTATAGCAATGGGATCATGTCCCTACCTACAAGATGGCAAAAAGTTATCGAACAAAATGGTACCTACATACTTTAGTTAAATGTAAATAAACTACACTAAAAAATGTTTTGAATTTTCTTAAAAAATGCGAAGAAACTTTTTCCCCAACCTATTATTTTTAATTTAATTGTAAATATTTTGATTCATTATTACTAGTTATATAATTATGTACGCACAACGTTACAACAGGAAGTTGATTTTTCTGAGGGATAAACTTTTTAATGTAATATAAATTGTCATGTTTGTGTACGATAGCGCAATAAATAAATATTGTAATTAATAATTCATGGGATCTCATCATCAGATCCTAATTTTGGTGACCTTGGGACCACCCCAGGAGTATACTCTATGAAATACAAAAACAAAATTTGAAAATCGGTCCACAATTGGCGGAGTAATCGCGTAACATACACACAAAACACGTTGGACACACCTTAAAAATTTAAGGGTTTTCCTCGATTTTCATGGGATCCCATCATCAGAGCCTAACTTTGGTGACCATGGGACCACCCTTGGAGTATGCTCTATCGAATACAATAAGAATTTTAAAAATCGGTCCACAATTGGCGACAAAACCGCGTAACATACACACAAAAAAAAAGATACGCAACGAATTGAGAACCTCCTCCTTTTTTGAAGTCGGTTAAAAATAGGTTCCTTTCTAGGGGGCCTAAACAAAAAAACGATAGCGAGTTCGAAAAAAACAAAATGTGTGGGAATGATTGCACATCACGAATCATTCCCGTAAGTAATTACATTACCGTTCGGTACAGAGGCCCAATTGGCTAGATGACTAAAAAATTTTTTTTTCTTTAATAAAAGCTCATTCATATAATAAACAGAAAGAAAAAATCGGTTTTCGAATAACTATAAAAACAACCAAGATATAGGGTATTAAAGTTTTTTCTCCATCTCTTTCTAGCAAAACGGCATTTTACATGGAGTTTATATGGCCGTACTCAACGATGACGTCACGGTTGGTGTCGGATCTCTCTGTCTAATCGCTTCAAAATTAACAGCTTAAAATGCTTGTATCTTATGTATTTCTAAGCCGATTTTAATTCTAATTTCACATGATTGCATCTTTTTCTACGCTATTTTAATATTTTATGTCGAGATGTGAAAATTTGAATTCAGTCATCATCCCAATTCTGCTAATAAGTTACAGCCGAATCGAAACTAAACCGTTGCGATCGACCAATCGTAGCGCGTGTGTTCAACTGTTCGATGACGTGATAAGGTGGCGTTCTGACTGGTCGATCGCAACGGTTTAGTTTCGATTCAGCTGTAACTTATTAGCTGAATTGGGCCCCAGAACGTACAACATAAACGGAACGAGCGCGAATGTCACTTGGTCTAGGTCCTGTATTTATCACAGGGCTTAGTTCTCTGTATTCACCTTACGTAAATGATCATCTGCTCATACTGCCAAGTGAGATTATGTGTAAAGGCATTCTTCCTATTAATAAAATGGATAGTATTTTTCATGAAATATATTAATTAAACGCTCAATAAACCTATTTCAATTATAGAGAGTTACGTTTCTTCTTTTTAAAACTCAAAATTGAATCAGATGATAGTGAAAAACAAAAATCAAATGGGTTTTTAAACGTTTCATCATGTTAAAAAAATTATGAAACAAAGTTTAAAGTAGTTTTACCAAGGATAAAATTTCAATAATAATAATAATACTTTATTTGCAAGAATATGGTAAAATACATGATTAACGTTAAATTATACATAATTCCTCATAATCTACTGCTAAATTGGCAGTATGCAAATATTAAAAAACTTAAAATAGTACATGTCAAAAAATTGAGAATAGAATTTATTTTATCTTCATTAACACAATTAAGAAGAATTAAAAAATACAATTTAAAAAATACAAATGATTAAAAAATTAAATTATTAAAATCTACCACGGTAATTAGTTAAGTCACCGTTAGTCTCAAATAGATCCTTATACTACCTAGACTAGAATAGAACCTTCACAAAAACAGTTACCTCAAATATATACACGGTTATTTTTTATCACCCTGGAAAATTTAAGGGACGCTTCACGGCATGGAATTAGAATGATATAAATTTGAATAAAAAAATAACTCACTCAATTTTATATTATTTTTTTAAAATATCTAAAAATTGCTGCACTAGTTGAGAGCAGCAAATTTAGAGATTCTTTTATTTTTTTTTATTTTTTTTTTCTTCCTTTTTTTTATTTTGTATATAATAATGTGTGTATAAACACGGTATAGGCATAATATCAAGTTCCTTAAATAGTGGTTTACAAGAATTCAAATAGACAGCTTCACATATTTCCTTACAATTTATTTTTTTAAGAATAAATACTCTGTTGTGTCCCCACAATACTCGTATAATGCCATAAAGGAAAACTTTGGAAACTATTTGTCGTATTCTTCTTATAGCAATTATATATCTGTCCACCTTTGATATAATTGTAGCCCATTTAGCAACCAAGCACAAGACATTGTAGCTATATAACCTTCTAGTTGCACTGACTGTCTAGCATAATACCCTTAAAATTTTATTAGCGTTACTTCTTCAATTTTATTATTATTAATGCATATATCCAAATTCTGAAACGGAGCATTGCTCCGTGCAATATCTAATTTAGCATTTAGCCGATGACGAACAAAATTCCACTCATAATCATCACCATTTCAGCTAAGAGACATCCACTGTTGGACTGCTGCCCTTCCAATTTCTGCTCGCTGAATCCTTATTGAATCCTATCGGGTTGTCAGTTTTGCCGATGACAGCTTACGAAAAGTTATCGATCATGAAATAGTAATTCGTCACACATCCAATCTATAATTCCTTTGCAATCTCTATCTGCTGTAATACGGAAAAGCGCCCACGCAACGCTCGAGCGGGAAGCGAAGAGTAATTGTATCTCGATATAAATGAAGATATCTGATAAAGCTTATTACAATGTTTGAGGAAGGATTGTTAGTTTACCACTATACGGTGAGGTGACGATAGACTTTTCATCAGTACGTATTTTGATTTGACTAATCTTGATAATTGGGTGTAAACGATCTATAGATTGATTTACGATATTTACTATTTGTAATACTTATCTAAAATCTGTCAAAAATCTTTCTATTGATTCTCTATGTAATTTCTCATTACACCCATCAATGGTTTCAGTTGAGTCTGTCAAATTCTCCAGATATACATTACATACGAAAATAACAATTTTTCGCATATCCAATTAAGTGCAAACTATAATTTTTATGTAAATCCTCTAAGTCAATTAGCCTTCTAACATACCTAAGTACTGACATTAGCATTCGAAATTACTTTCGTGATCCGCTTTAAATAGTTTCGAAGCCCCGTGCGATGTTTAGGTACTAAGGCTTATAAGGAAACCTGCATTTGAATAAAATTATCATGGCGTTACTCCATTTTCTTATAAGGGCAACGTGGTCATAGTCTGGTGTTTCTTCAGACTTTAATTTGTCTTGTGAATTGTCCAGTTTTCTATTGGTTTATTTTCACTTATCTTTATGTAATCGAGCTTTATATAGTATAGATTATGTTGTCTGATATCAACTCCATTATGAGTATTTTAAATACATATGTTTTGTCTCTTCCAGAATCCAGATCCTTTTCGCTTGCACAGTACACTAGAAGTAGTCATTGGTATATATATGTTTTTTCTCTTAGTTTTCACGATGTGTATGTCAAAAGCCTTGTATAGGTACTTGGTAGATTACTGTAAATTAATAAATGATTTATATATCTATCATCTATCTATCTAACGTTTCTAGATCAAAATGATATCGAAAATCGTTTTGATTATGGATAAAAATATAATTCCAGCAATACAAACTTTTGGCGTCATATCCCTTTACAATATATACTTGCGTAACAAGGCACCGCTATCGGTCACTTTTCCATTAAACATCAATTATTTCGTTCCCTCGAAAAGAAGCGCTGGCGCGGCTGAGATTGCTTTGTATCGTAACGTCATCGCTTTTACTTTCAAGGTTTAAAGGGATGGCGCTTACGTCGGGAAGAAAGTCTTTAATCATCACATCAACAATAGATGTTAATCTTCAATCAACGCAGGAATCCCTTTATTTAGTCAGTGTGATGAAACATTGAAAGGGAATTACTTCGTGATGTTTGTTGTCTTCGCTTTTGGTAACCTCTGTCAGAAAAAGCTAAATTTAACACATTTCAAAACTACATTAAAGTTTCTGAATCCAACTGATATCTTGTACTTGTTAAATGTTAATGAGGATTAGATAGATATTCCTGAATAAATAAATAGCGATTGTATACTTATAATCTTGTTTCCTTCCAGCCTACAGCGTTAAATTATTTTGAATTACTAAGATATTATTTTAATGGTATTTAAGTGATGTCAAAGGGATAACATGAAAAATAATTAAAATGTATAACGATATCTCGGATAATAATGGAATAAAAGTCTGGGTATCTGGCACTCTTGTTTATTAACAACAAATCCTACAATAAACCTCAATTTATAACTTTGTATAATGTATATTTCACTTCGTAACAGTACTAAATATTTATAAGAATCTGCTCTGATAATGCCAATGTGATCGTTGTCTTTTCATTTTATTGCTTCAAACAACATATCAATGTACAAGACGCTCACGTTAGTAGTATTAAAAATCTGTGATAAGACGTTAATCGGTTCGCACGTAGAGATCTTTTGGTTGGAAGGGTCCAAGTGAAAGTTGTGCATTTCGTGAATGAGTTCATCGTATTGTCAGTTGTGCCGTGATCCAGAAAGATCGTCTCAATTCAGGGTTGCCTGCGTTTTATTGATGACCGTTTCATTTTTTAATATCTTCAAATTCCGATGAAAATAATATCCTTGAATAAAATTGGAAGAGAAATTATGTTTAATGAATTTTTACCTTACATAACGGCATGAACACGAAAAGCTTTTTTTAGATCAAAAGACAAAAAAAAAATAATCCGGCATCTAAATTGCGGGTTTAATCAAATGAATAATCCATGTTAGAGAATTGAAGATTTCTTTTCAAAAACCTTGCCCTGTTTTATGTAACTTCACATTTTTTGTTGTGTCAATCATCTGTCGCTCTATCTATGTTTAAATGTGCGCTGTTGTTTTTCCATGATTACCGCTAACTGTGGTTATCACTATGCGGGCCTCTATACAAAGAGGTTCTCTATTAAAATGTATAGTTTTCGGGAATTGCCCAAACATAACTTTAATGACGATTCCGACGATCGCGATGACAAACGACGATCGATGACCTCTTTATAAAAATCATTGCCTATTTTTTTAATATGACCCACAATCAAAATTTTGTTCCTTCTTATTTTTCCAATGAAATTGGCAATGAATCCGCATCTCTAAAAAATTGTCTTGTTTATTTATTGAAAACTATCTCTGCTCGTGAACTGTTTCGCCTTAAAAGTTCAAAGAATGAACTGTAAATCTACTTTTCCGCGGAAACTACTTACTTTTCCGGGATAATAAGTAGCCTATATATTAATCCCTGTCGTAATCTGTCTACCTACAATATTTCATCGGAATCCATTCAGTAGTTTTTGCGTGAAAGAGTAAGGAACATCCTCACAAACTTTCGTGTTTATAATATTAGTAAGGATGGGCTTGAAAGTACCAACCCTATAACAAGCGGCTCCATTTACACCATTGTTTTTATCGTAGGTATAACAGTGTTCGTGTCGTTTCGTTCTATACAAATTATAAGGTATCTTCCGCTAAGGAGGTCAATACAATAGAAAACCTTTAGTAAGCATATAGGTACTTTGGATTGGATCGCACACAATAGCAAACGATCAATTTGTGCTTATCGCAGTACCGATTTTAATGGAATCATTATTCCAGAAAGAAAATTGCCGTCCTCTGAAATACGAGTAGTTTGAATTTTTACACGGGTATTAGTTTTAGGAAATGAAATACACTAATTGTTAGTGAGTCGATATATAGCAAAACTTCCGACAAATATATCAGTAATTGGTACTAACTACACTGGCCAATGGTGCACCGCCCGCCCTACCTCAATCGCATGCGACAAAGGAATATCACTATTTAGTACCACACAAACTACGTCGTTGGAGCGCAGTGAAGACGACAACATAACATCCTGAAGATGCCCTGTGTAGTGGTGAAACGCGTATCTAAGTATTTGCATGTTGGTGATATGATATGTTGGTCAGATATTCCTCTGTCGCATGCGATTGAGGTCGGTGCACAATTGGTCGGCGTAGTTAATACCAATTACTGATATACTTGTCGGAAGTTTTACGATATACCAATTTGAGAATGTCAGAGTTATAAATAAAATTGTAAAAGTGTAACCTCTTCCTTCCATATACTACATATTTCGCCATTATCTCGTTCTTCAGTCGATCGGATGGCGTCGCTAACATTGGAGCCGAGTGCTAACTGCTAAGTGAATCTGGACCAACGCATAGGACTCCTCGAGGCCTCTTTCCTTCCACTATGCCAGTGACAAGTAGCTTCACCATGTTATCACCGCGCTTCCTAGCAATGTGTCCGAAGTACTCGACTATCCTGCGTAGTCATTTGTTAAAAAGTAATTCTACCCTAAAAATGCAATGATTTATAGAATAAACATACAAAAAAGGGAATGTAAAAAATGATTGAATTAATTCTATTTATATATTCATTACTTTTAGAAAATACTTTGTTTTCACTCTCTCAAAAGGCAGATAGAAATAGGTCTCTAAGCTTGGAATGTTGGAATGTATCTGTACTAAGTCCATAATATATGCATTATGTAAGTAAATTTTATACAGCAGATTGCTATCGACGACATAATCAATTTTGTACTTGCCGAATTGCATCTCATCGACATTGCTCTTATCTGCCGCAGGCCGTAGTCCGCCACTTATTTTCTAGATTTAAACCACCGATTTTGTCGATAGATTTGGGTGTTTGATATTGTCTCTCAATGCTGCTGAGTGTGAACTCGTTATTAAGATAATATCGTATTGCACCTGTCAACAATATGCACCACTATATTTTGCGTGTTACTCAAATTAACTGGCTTCCAATTCATCTTCGTAACAAAGCTGTAACTTTAAACAAATCTGGAACTATAAAACCCTCGAAAACAACGAAAACCCTTTTAGATGTCGAAACCAAATACATGCAACGTAACCGAATTTTACGTTGTTTTGGTAACTCGCCCTTTCTTACGGCCGCGCTCCATTTTCTAACGTAATTCAACACGCACAATCTCAACTTTTATGAACACAATGGGATTTCCTAATGTAACGCGTTGTGCCTGTAATTTCATGGCGTCGTCATTCACCTCAAATCCCTTAGCAATTTACTTGGATTATGCAACTTGAAGTATGACTAATGGAGTTAAATCTCGTTTTTCGTAATGACTGTCTTTTATTTTGATTTTTATAATAATACTCGTAGTTTCGTTGTTCATGAAATTGTATCTTTGTAATTGCCTTAACTGCTTTGATTGTAAGACCCGGGATTTCTTCGGCTACTTCATTTCTATTTCTGTTTTGTTTATGATTATTAATTGAACTTATTATTAAATCAACCAGCGTTTTTGCATTAGAATATTGATAAGAAAAATTCTGAACATCTTGAAATAATTATAAACATTTCATAAATTTCAATGGTGTTTCATGTTTTTGTTTACTTATATCGTCGTCATCTTTGGTTACAGATGATTTTTTTAATATTTCTTTTTACCAACACATGATCTGAAACTAAGATAAGATATTTAATTAGATGACATTTTATTTGGGCTATCTTGAATAATTTCTGTTTCAGCAACTCTTTTAAAAATTTAGATTAATTACATTTTAGAGTAAGTAGCTATGCAATAAATCTAAAGCACTTTTAAAGTATTAATAATAGTTAGTTCTTCGATGTCGAAAATAAAAATGTCAATTAATATTTCCTCCTTTAATAATAACTTTACTCGCAACTCTCTATCGTCACGCTCGAACGCGCGTCTATGACAAAAATAGACAACAACAACCGTTTTCCGAAACACTCGACCAAGAAGAAAAAAGTCCTGCCAAATACGTTAAAAAACCTCGTTCCATTCCACTCCACTCCAACTAATAGCAGGCAACTATTCACGTCGCTGTGAAGCTTATCCTGCGATAAGAAAAACGCCGCGTGAGTGAGTGCCATCTCGCTCGTTCGTTTGTAAATCGAGTGAGCCGAGGGAGACGGAGGTAGGGCGCCCTCCGCGTGGTCGTTGATGTTTAGTTTGAAACGGAACGGAACAGTTTGCAAGTCGCCGGCTTCGCGCATGGCCGACTGGCGCAGACCGTCTGTTGTGCTCAAATCGTGAATTTATTTTAACGCTTCTTAGACTAATTTCAAGTCTAATTAGACGAGTGCCTTATTAATGGATGTGCAAGTGTATGCATGGAATAACTATTCTGGATAACTCACCGCTAATGAAACATAGCAGCTGGTGGATTTTTTGAAGTTTTTCCATTTGTGTCTTTTTGGTATAAAACGTGAATGTTATTGGTCTGTGTTTGCTATTTTACTAAGTGTTTCTTTGTTCAAGGATTGTTGTTGTCTCGGACACGTTTTCCCTGCCTTATATTGGCACGAGCCCTTAATAATAATAGTGCATCAAAACCAGTTTGCGAATGCGGTTCGAGTTTGGTCATCCTGAGTTACATATGCGGGTTCCTTTCTTCAGAGCGAATTTCGTTTAAATTATCCTCTTGCGAAGGTCACTTGGCTATGATTTACAAAAGTGCTTAAAGGAAACTAATAACATTTAATCTTGTTGAATTCAATATCAGATATTATTATTTATTTCTGCTTATTGTAATCTATTCATAACTTATTGTAATCACACACTCAAAGATAGGTCCCATATTTTTTTTAAATGATAAGGAATAATATTCTTTTTTGTATTAACAAGAAAACTAAGTTGTTACCAGACTGCTTCACCTTGACCGTTAAACACGTTGTTAAATCAGTCTGTGACTTGTAGTTACGAGGTTAAATCGAATCCTGCTACCTGTAACGTAACTGGGTGTTCACAGTGTAATTATTGTTAACGACCGGTCAATCGCCGACATTTACTTGTAAACACCCGGTACTGGCTTGCTAATTAACAAAGACTTTGTTAGAAATATTTATAGCCACAATGACTTACAGCCTTCAGAGAACATCCGTTCTATGTAACGGAACCTTGGATTCATCCACTTCTAGGTTTCGATAATTCGCACTGAATATACCTAAGCAGCTTGTCAACCAACGGAAGAACTAGTTAATGCATAATTTAACATGAATGGTTGGTTGGCAAAGCGTTATTCACTAACTGTCTTTATTAGCTTCGATACCTTCCAACATAAATTGTTTGAAGAGTGCGCTTCTCAAATCGCCTCTGTTAATCTCAGTCTCGTTAAATTTCCTCCAAGCAGAATTTGTCCGTGTTTCTTTGCAACTTGTTGCACGCTTCGCTTCATTTATAAACGTGACTTCATTGTCAAGTTTTTTGCCACTGCTACGAACTGTTCCCTTATCCAACATCAACCGGCAATCTAGTTTGAAATTGCCCAACATCACAGGCAGCAATTGAACAGTTTTTGCCGTCTAGGATGTCTCAGAGTTCTAATATTGCGTTTCCTGTGACTCAGAAAACACATCGGGATAATGTGCCTACTTATTGCGTAACTCAACGATGGCACTCATCCAAATATTGTCAGGTGAAATGAATTATTTCCACAACAGTGATTGAAGAATAGACACTGATCACGCTGTTCACTTTCCGCTGGTTTGACTTGAAATATCATATAAACGATAATCGGTAGGCCAGAAACGGTCTATTGGCTGCTAAGTATTAGTGAAATTGTATCATTCACGGCCACGTATCAAACTCGTCCGTAATGATTCACAGATCGCTCCAAACTGCGGTTTATTGTTAACAGCATGTTATGTGGTTTGCTATTTTCTGCGCAATTAGTCGGTAGTAATTTGGCCCGTTTATTCTTCCCTAGCTATTGATTACTTTCTCTTAAATCATCATTAAAGTCCAACGTAACGCTGACGCGAGATTACTCTTGCTGCCCTTGCAAAGTTAGTCATTAGTACCTACGACTTTGTAATCACCGTCAAGTACTTTTCCTATAATATTTTGTTTCTAACATTCATACGCTAACCGTGCTTAAGTTTTCTGTTCGTCTCTAGCCTCGTAATGTGTGGGAACATAATTTACGTTTAATGACTTAATGATTCTAGAATGTCATATTTTGGTTTCAAACTGTTTTGATGCTTTCATAGAGGATAACCTTTTTTTCTGTATCATGGACATCACCCCGAAACTGTTTAAAAAACCAATATTGAGCTTTATGTTAATCAATCAAAAATAGATTTCCAAATATTGAAAGAGCTGTCCGCATGCTTCCATGTCTCTTTTATGACTTTTTATTTTATGGCCGGGCCTGTTTCCATTAAAACTGTGTTTTTGTTTGTATTTTTCGTTAAGCGATTTTGTTTGTATTTTTTGTTAAGCGAAACCAATGATACAACGTTACACGTATAATTGGTTTCGAGCGTGACTCTACTAATAAGTCTAACGTTTATTTTTATACGAAAAGGACACGAAAGCAGTATTTTTTAAAATTATACAATAAATAAGAAATCTTAACAAGTGATCAAACTGTGCCTTATGAAATACACACAACCCTTTGATTTATGACAAGCCAGTGATAGATCAATGGTAATTAGAAATCAATAAACCTATGCAGCCCGACGAAACCCGAGGAGATTCCACGTTTCATAGGATGATACAAAACTTTAGGTGAGTCTTTATTGTTAAAACGTCCATTTCTGTATGTTTGTGCTTAATGTTCACAAATTTCTGCTGTCTGATTTATGATAACCTAGTTGGTAAACCCGGTTTCAGTGGATATCGGCTATGTAAAATAATATCATGTGTCCTTTCTCAAACGCTTATCTTACAAATCGGTTGACGTGAAAACTTTACAGTCAATAATCAAATTTACATTTTTAATATTAGTTAAATTAGTTCGGATGTTTCATATTGTGGAATGAGAAGTGGATATGAGAAGTCATGAAAATCTAACGACAATGAAACTATTTATACAAATTGAAATAAAGTCAGACAACACTCATCGGTTTCTAAGAACTCACGTTTGAGTGGTTTTATCCATGTTCTAATCAGCTGTAATAGGGATACGTTGAGAGTTGTCCAATTTTACCGGAAAATTGTTTTGTAGCTCTACATTTTAATAAAGACATTTCTTTTGATTTTTTCATATTGTTGCAATGTCAAAAAATTACATGTCATGTTTTGTAATAACATGGGGTTACTAATCACATTCAGCCCCCGTAGCACGTCCACCAAAACACGATATGATAAAGCGATTTATCGCGGTGAACTGTCAAAATACGACGAAACCCTATTGTATTTTGACAGTTCACCGCGATAAACCGCTTTATCATATCGTGTTTTGGTAGACGTGCTAGGGGGGCAGGACTTTATATTATATCTATATTGATTTATACTCTTATTAGAAAACCTTATTTATTTTTTTATAATTGTCTTAATCCTAAGTAAACTTATAGGTATTTATTGGTTTAAATATCTCTTAAAGGAAAGGCCATATTAATAAGCTCTTGTGAATACGTACGAAGATTGTACCATTACTTTGATAACTCAACTGTTTCGCTCGTACTCATTTGGATAGTTGACTCACTAACCCAAAATGTGAGATAAATGGATATTGCACATCGAACGGTTTTTACTGTAATATACACGGCACCCATAACGGATTGATGGTTGCTTGATGATTTGATCACAATTCTTGTGAAAAATGGGAAGTAATTGACACTCTTCGTGCACGGATATTTCTTATTGTAGTACATTGTGTGGTAACAGATTTTCTTAACTTCGCAATGTTAATCACAGTTGGGAGTTTAGTGGCTTCAATGGCCTCGTCAGCCTGAATTGCACACACTGCCGACATATTTTCTGAAACACGTCAGAAAGATTATCGTGAATGAATGCTTTATATATACAAAAAAAGTATAACGATGGCTTGTAAAAATCCTAAAGAAAAATTACAAAATAATCTTAAGTAGGTAATAATGAGAATTTTGTATGGAAAATGATGGTACACTCACGATTATTTATTTATGATACAAAGTTCACCAAGTTAGCTAGTTGTTAATAAAATTACGCTTATAAATAAAACCTTATTACCAGGCAATCCATGAGTAGTGGACGAATAAAAAAACTATTATCTAATCTGTGGTTTAGCTATAGCCGGCTAGTAAGTGAACCTTCGATAGTAGGCTGTCAGTTAATAATAATAATCTAAGGATCGTTAGACGTTTACTCGTTACTGATGCTTATTGAATTATAGAAGACCCGAGATAAACTTTATAGTGAAATTCCCACGAGATCGATCCTCAACGGCTTAAAACGCGGGGCGCACGCGCAGCTAGTAGAATATGATTCTTTTATAACTTGTATGGTTGTATGAACACACGACAACGCGGCAGACTTTACATATTGACCTTGAGATCGCCCCTATTTCACTCGTAATGGCGGTGATCTTGTAGGCGTAGTGGAAATGCAAAGTTTGTCGTGTTGGTGACAGTACATGAGCTCAACTTTTGGCAGATCCGGCTGTTGCAACGTTCTCTTCACGGACTACTTCTTCCATGGCTCGCTTAATTGCAATTTGCTGTGCTTCTATTATGAAGCCACCCCAAACGACGATTTAGGTCTTTTTTTCAATGACACTGTACAAAGTTGTTATTGGAGTAATTAGCGATTAAGCGTGACTGCCTTTTATGAGAAATTAAGGACCATGGCTCGGTAGCTCTCTTAATTGTTTTAAACGAAGTCGGAGTTGTATAATAGTGAGTGGTTTAAATGTGTAATTGAAAATTAGAATTCAATATTCAACAGTTGGATTGAGCGGTTCAGAAATCACAAAATTTCTAGTGCGGAAGTTTGCGTTGAAATTTTTACTCAACGCCAGTCAAAGCACAATAGTTAGAAATTTATTTGGCCTAATGCTATTTCAGAACTAAAAACATGATTTGATGTTGCGAACTAAAAAGCGTGCAACAATGGCTCCGAAAGTGGCGTCAGCCGAAATGTAATCACGATGTACCGTTACGTTCTGTTGCAGTCAGTTGATATACAGACTAGGTCATTTTTTGTCAGTTGCACTGGTGCTCGAGAGGCAGAGGTTTTTTTTTATAAAATAGGTTGGTCAGGTCAACAGGAGATATGATTCGTTGAATTCCGACCGTTTTCATCATTATACTATTTTTTGCGTGATTAGGATTTGCCTTATCTTTGGACTTGTAACTTTTCACTTCATGAGATACGTATTATATTCTCCGAGGTAAAAGTCCTAACCACTAATAATATCACTTCCATTCCAAGCATATCAATCTGTTTTGTTTAAACAAATGGGCAAGGCAATGGGGAGCCAGTCCCCGACAGAAAGTAAACATTTCTTTTGATACTGCATTAGGGAACTATGCTACTGATAGATTTATTTCTATTCAGAGCTCCACGGATTGTGAGCATGTCCACGGTGTTTATGGTGATGTGAAATGAATTGTGGTCTTTGTAATGGCGAAGTCTAAATCTAATGTGATACAGACAAAATCACTGTATATATTGTCGTTTTGTATTGTAATGTTATGAAAATTTAAGTGTTATTTAACTATGTCCATTTTTGGTTTCGAATCGTCACTATTAGAAAATTTATCTTCAATCTTTACAGTTCAGTTCAGTTATTAACCATGCAAATGCAACGTTAGTAAAGATTGGAGCACAGAGGTCTTGACTTTAGATACAAGCTAACGGCTTGCTCTAGGAATTTTGTCTTCACAAATCATAACACCCATTTGAATGTGCTCGCGCTAGATAAAATTATTATTAAAACGACGACACTTCCACCTACAAATGCCGTTTTCACATACTTTACCATACACAATGCATGATATTTTATAATTATTATAGTCCATTCGTCATAATCTTCTTGTTTCCTTACATTTTTCGAACAGTTACTAATACTAATGTATCCCGTTCCACCTTGTGCATGTCTGATCGGGATCGTGTATAACATGCAGAATATGCAAAAGATACAATAGCCTATACAATACAATAGCCTAACATATCGATATTTTCGTTAACGGATGGACAACTTACTCGAACCGCCTTGAGTGTCGTTGCGTGATTATCAGTAGGCTGCGAACAAATTATGAGTTTTAGCATAATTAATCCGTACCGGCACTATAGTTTGAAACAAAAACCTTTTGTTTGTTCGAAGCGGAAATAGTGATTGAAACATTAATCATGTAATAATTAACACCAAACAGTGAGGTCCTCACTGGCCCAGTCATGTAATGAATAGAAGCCACTTATATATTATTTACAAACCTGTGATTATTTTAAGTTTTGATTGGCTATTGTATCTTTTGCATATTCTGCATTTTATACACCATCCTGCATATTAAATCCCGATACCAGTTGTTGCGGACACCTCTTTTTGGGAATTTTTACTTATATATATATATATATTTCAAATTGACAGTGTTTTTTGATAGTTTTAGATATTTTTGTTACCGCCTATGTCTAGTCTTGACAAGTAAACGAAACTAATGCAGCAACCCTTTTTTTTTTTTTTGGGAGGGGGGAAAATGCATTTACGCATTCCTCGTGGTCGAGCCAAACCACGAGGATATGTGGGACTCCCCAGACCGTACCCGGCCCGGGCCTACCCACTAAAACCCCCCCAGCAGCTCCTCCGTCCGTCACAAGACAGGGGGAAGGGGACAACAGCCAGGCCTTTTTCCCGCTGACCCCCTGCCTGTGACATGTCCATTGCCGGACTCTCCACCTGGCTCAGCTACTTTGTGGAGCGGCACAGAATTGCGCCGCTCTACACCCCGGATGGTTTTTTATTGTGGTTGTCTTCCACGCGGTCCGACGCTCAGTGCGCCGAACCCCCGGCCCGCTCAGTGCGGGTAACGGGTTGCCCGACGGCAGACCCCACTGGATCCACCGCCGCGCGGTGAGCCGAAGCTCAGGGAAAATCCCCAGAAGGTGCAAAGCACCATGGCGATAAGAATCGCCTCACCTCCGTCAGCCGAAATCGACTTCCAGCGAAAGCCACACCTCTTCTTAACACAAGAAGAGGGGACTTCGCCCTTCCCCAATGCAGCAACCCTCTCTAGTTTGATTTTAATTATACCTAGTTCTTCTAATGTTACCTTGAACCAGCGCACAATCGCCCATAACACCAATATACTATTGATTCAAATTTATTAATTTTTTAAAGAGATGGAAAACCAACATTTTACTGGTGGAACGACATGGTTGACTTACAGTTTTGACTACAAACAAAGTCGTTAAGAGTTTCTAAATGATGATGCGCTATTTTGAAACCTGCACGATTCGTAATGATATTTTGACCGTTAATATATAAAATGAGTATGAGTTGTCACATACAGTTTCTCATAGAGTGAATATTGCTATTGTGTAGGTAGGTAGCATGATTGATTTCATAATTGTAAAATTTTAACGTTTTAACGTTTTTCAAAGGCGATTAGTTTTATTCCATTCTACGCAACCACCTGCCACCGAGTTGAGCTTAGTGCTAATTAGATAATACCAGCACAATGAATTCGATTTATTTGTTCGGTCGTTACAATACTTTCGCGCAGCTTTGATGCCCTTCCATTCAAACGTTGAATAGCACGTAAGAATCTCATTAAGAATAATTGACGGTATAGAAGGGCTTTCTAATTGTTCCGGCTTGATGTCTAAGAGCACGCTCGTGTTCGCATGCGCCCATTGTCTTATGATCTCAGTTGTCTTATACGGTACAACTAATGTCAATAATCATCAGCATATCTGAAACAAGTCTATCTGTAGAGCTGTCAATATTGATGTCAGTTAAGTTATTACGATTAGCCAAGGTTGCTTTATTCCAATCAAGTGTTAGTTAAGAATGGCACTTGCGAGTATTTTTAAAAATGTAGGGCATTACGTTTATGTCCATTACTACTCAATCGGGACATTAAAAACTAACGAAATTCTGCCTTTGCGTGTGAGTGAGATCGTCATTAGGGAATCGGAATAAACAGGGGGAGTGTCAGTAATTGTAGTGTCAGCGTAGGGACACTGTTAAGGAACATATTAATGATATTCCCCCTGTCCTAGATACGAGTAGATTCACACTACTCTTACTAAGGCAGATTTATCATTATCAATTTAGCCGTAGAAGATAATCATAAAGTTTTAGCGATATAATGTTATTTTTCCTCTTTGTCAAATTACACGTTTGGAATCGTACTAAGTTTTACATCTTGACGCCGTGTAGTAGACACCAATAACTATATAACACTATTCAGTTTGACGGCCAATGTTTTCTCTCGAAATAAAGTTATCAAACAACAGGGGCCATGTTGTTAATCTATTTTTACATGTGCCGGTGCGCGTGCGCACGCATAATTCAATTCTGTTGATAATCGACGTGGGCTCAGCGACAACTTAATGGATTCCTTTTGTTACTGAATATGTATACAACTTTTTTGGTAATATGGACTGAATTTGATCAATTCCAAGACTCATGAATGCCAAGACTGCCAAGAGTTTTCTTATTTTTTGTAATAATTTTGATAATTCCCTAATTCACTTTCAAAATATATTAAGTAAGGTCAGGGTCAGGTTCCGGCATACTTTTTTGAAACCTAAATTTGATTGAGCATAATAAACAAACCTTCTAAATATCTGCTGAATTTTAAGTGGCTATCAAAAATAATTTTATGTAACTTCTTGTTAAAGTTATAATTTTTTCTAATCACTAATAAATGTTTAAGATAAACGGCATTTTTTGAAAACCTTCCCATTAGACGGATTTTCCCGCAAATCGGGGCAAATCCGTCATGTAGCAATAATTAAGCCAACAACAAAGCAATTTGAGACTACACCTTTTTTTTTTAACGGTGGGAAATGCTTTACGCATACCTTGCGCCTGGGAAGACGCAAGATTATGTCGGACTCTCCGCGGTCCCTGGGGGCAGGGTGTCAGCCAGAAACCGCGGCCTACCGACTAAAACCCACCGATGCCCCTCACAGCGAGCGAGCGCGAGCACGTCCATCACCGCCGCATCTTCCCCATCATCAGATGAAGAAGACACGCCGAGGAGGGACGTGGATTACACCTAAGTGAAACATTTATTAGTGAACGACAGTCAATTATATAACTTACACTTGTAAAAATAGGGTCTAGATCTCATTTTAAGCGTAAAAACATTTTTTGGGGGCTATTCCGGCATACTGACGAAGTGCAGGGATAGGAAAGCTACTTTTAGTTTATACGATGTATGAAATGAAAAAAAATCTTTACATTTAATTTCAAACCATTTGTTGCTTTATTGCTGATATATTAGTTTTAAGCACCTGGTTAAATCTGAATCAGTGTTATCAATGTATGTACCTATTTAAAATAAAATCATTTTTTATAAATTCTAAACAAATCTCAAATACCTTTATAACCAAATTAACGACAGTACCTACTACAATATTAACTTGAATATTTATGAGGAGCAGTCACCGTATAAAATAAATATTTAACTATTACAGTAAGAAATAATAAAGAATAAATTATGTTAATCGTTTTTATTATAAAAAAAATCAAGTCTCTCAATCAGTCTTATTATTTTAAAATCAACATAAATATTATAGGATAAATTCTTTCTTATACTTTATCACTAGAAAAATTTAAAAACTATTTGTCGTTTAATAAAAATTAGCAAAAAGGCTAGACAATGATTTTTTATTTAAATCAACATTGTGCCAGTACAGCTTGTATGTACATCTATTTATTTTACGACCTTTTTACCACGTACTTTGCAAAAAGTAGTATATAATAATAGAGGCACCATTACATATTCTATATGTATTTTTTTCATGGCAGCCCTTTAGATCTTTAGTATAATTTGTAAAATAAATTAAATCTATAAATCTAATAACATTCGGTTTAAAAGTATGTTGTTTTGTTTCACATAAATTTCAGGGGTAAAAAAGGTTTACAATGTCTGATTTAGGTCAAATCCGGCATATGACGAATTTGCCCCATTCAATGTAGACGGAATTCGCCACTTCACGATTTTGAGGTTACAAATGTTTCAGATACGATTATTAACTGTTTAAACGTTTTATTGCAAAACAATAACATACAATAGTATAAGCATGCTTTAAACTATACACTTAGTTGTCTTTTATAACAATAAATCGAATAATATCATATTCACGTTTGATAAAATGTTCTCACAACTCACTCACATAACACTTTTGAAACTCAACTGCACTTCAAATGCTGTTTATTCAAAATCTATGGCAACTAACGCCATCCATCTGACATGATTAGAACGGAGATGCTATCCTGTTTTACCCACATTACATAACAAAAGCATAGGTTAGTTCTGGCAAGAGTAATTCGAAGCAGACGGTGATGCCCCCTAGACGGAATTAGCCACCCTGACCTTATACTGGCAATTCAGAGACACATACGTTATAGATGTATATATTTACGAGTACTTTACCAAATATCTATAATTCTTTTAGAGGTCTATGTGTGCGTTTCTACCATAAAATTCCAAGTTATATTCAATAACTTAACTTAAATGAATTTAAAGTTGCAATCAGAGGTGTACTTATGAAACAAGAATATTATAAAGTTTCTGATTATATGACGGATAAGAAAGCTTTTGTTTGACCTCACAATGATAATATCGTAAAATAGAAGAAAAAAAACAATAAATTTTGGGGGTTCCCTATACTTAGAACTGAAACTCAAATTTTTTTTCATCAAACCCAAACGTGTGGGTATCTATGGATAGGTCTTAAAAAATCATATTGAGGTTTCTAATATCATTTTTTTCGAAACTGAATAGTTTGCGCGAGAGACACTTCCAAACTGGTAAAATGAGTGCCTCCCCCCCCCCCCCCCCTGTAACTTCTAAAATAAGAGAATGGTAAAACTAAAAATAATATATCCGAAAATTGGTTTGAACGAGATCTAGTAAGTAGTTTTTTTTAATACGTCATAAATCGTAAACCGCAATTTACCTTTCATTCAATCAAGTCAAATATAAAAATAAAATATTATTATCATAAACATAAACCTTAAGCATAAACCGTGAACCATTATTTTCTAATAAAAAAATCCCATCATTTAGGTACCTAATGTTTACTTATCAATAACTTAATTAAAAAAATACACTATTATTAAAACATCGATCAAAGTTACAACGAACTACAAGAACTTTTATATTATTTTACTTGCTGCTACGGAACCCTTCATGGGCGAGTCCGACTCGCACTTGGCCGGTTTTTTCTTTATATTTTTTTAATGGGATAGGGGGCAAACGAGCAAACGTATCACCTGATGGTAAGTGATTACCGTCGCCCATGGACACCCGCAACCCCAGAGGAGTTACAAGTGCGTTGCTGGCCTTTAAGGTAGGAATACACTCTTTTCTCATAAGTTTGAAGGTCGTATCGGTCCGGAAATACCGAAGGCGACAATTCATTCCAAAGTTTGACTGTACGAGGCAGGAAACTGCGAGAAAAACGCACAGTTGTGGCTTGTGGACTGCCAACCATCTAAGTGATGGGCATGGACTTTTTGTCGCGTGGAACGATGGCGGAAAGAGGCGGCAGGTATGAGACCGAACAATTCCTCGGAGCATTCCCCGTCATATATGCGATAGAAGATGCATAGTGAGGTGACATCTCTACGCAGCGCCAAGGTATCAAGCCGATTATTTTATTTTAAAAATAGCCCTTGCTGGTTTTATTGCTGGTTCTTTCCAGTACAAGGTCTCCCGCCGTAGACTTGTGAACCATTGGCGTAGCTTCCTTGACTTTCAAAAGAGATTGTAAAATCCAAATTGAATAAAATATTTTGATTTTTGATTTTTTTGATTTTTGATTTGAAATTTCCTGGCAGTCGACGATTCGAGTCGCTCTCCGCTGAATGTGGTCCAGTGGGAGAAGCTGGTATTAGGGTGCCCCTGCCCAAAGATGAGAACAGTATTCCATATGAGGCCGAACCTGCGCCTTGTAAAGCTGTAGGCGGTGCGGTGGACTGAAATACCTTCTCGATCTATTGAGCACACCAAGCTTCTTAGAGGCTAATTTAGCCTTACCCTCCAAGTGGCCACGGAACTGGACTTCGCTCGATATGTCGACACCAAGGATCTCAATATTGGCTGAGGCAGATAGGGGAATGCTCTGAAAGCGAGGAGATACGACAAATGGCATTTTCTTGGCGGTGAACGCGCAAACCTGTGTCTTTGTAGGGTTAAAACGGACTAAATTAAGTCGACCCCAGTTAGAGACTTTCTCTAATGATGTATCAATTTCAGATACAAGTTTATTCCGGCACTCAATGACGTTTTCCCGAGAAATATTCGCACGGCCGTTATAGGAGGTATCTTTCGTGCTGTCATCTGCATAACAATGAATGCCGCTGATTTGCAGCATATCATTAATATGCAAAAGGAATAGTGTAGGTGATAGCACACATCCTTGGGGGACACCAGCATTTATAGACAGTGAGTCTGAGCATTCACCATCAATTAAGACCTTTATGCTTCTGTCTAATAGAAAACTGGTGACCCATCCACATAGTTTCTCGGGAAGCCCATACGAAGGAAGTTTAGAAAGAAGCGCTTTGTGCCAGACCCGATCGAAGGTCTTCGCGATGTCCAAACTTACTGCCAGTGCATCCCCCTTCGCTTCAATTGCCTCTGCCCAATGATGTGTCAAGTAAACTAGAAGATCACCAGCAGATCTTACATCACATCTTCTTTACATTCACATCTATCTGCTGCCATAGAAAGTGACAAGTTTAGAACTCATTCGTCTAAAATGTGGAAAGACGTTCATGAATGCACTTTAATATTTATGGAGAATACCGGGTGGAAAAAATACCGTGGTTGGAGGAAAAGTACCTTTAATATTGATGGAAGCAAATTTTACTGAAACGAAACATTCATTTATTTTCAAAAATAATTAAAACTGCATTTAAAGATTTTTGAAAAATCACCTGCTTCAGCTGGGAATCGAATCGGTGAAATGTGAAAAAAAAACATGCTGTATTTTACGATACCAACTGAAAGAGTCATTCATAAGGATCAATTTCTTTAAAACAACAAAGTATCTTTCGGTTGGAACCATAAACTACAGGATTTTTTTTGTCACATTTCACCGGTTCGATTCATGGCTTAAGCAGATTTTTCAAAAATCTTTAAATGCAGTTTTAATTATTTAAAAAAAATAAAGGAATGTTTTCTTTCAGCAAAATTTGGCATCATCAATATTAAGGGTACTTTACCTCCAACCGCGGTCTTTTTTTTTCCACTCTGTATATTAATAGAAGGATTATATAATTAATTTTTAAAATTTTTAAATACTTATCATTGTATTGTATCGTATTTTGTTTAATAAGGTTTTTGTGTATTCCACAAACACTTCTATAAATGTCCATGAAAGCGAAAGTGAAATATTATTGAAAGAATACCAAGTGTTCCATCACTTGTAGCTATGGACAGTAATCTGGCTATCACGCCGATTACGGGTCATTTCTGGCCGCCGTAAGCGCACCACAATAATATGACTCTAGATTTAATAAAACCCATGTCCGGAGAGAGTTACGGTAAAGTGTTGGGGGCAGTGTTGCCCAGTCATTATTTTGTTAGCGATTTCACTGAAAACACTTGGAAATTCTCGATGGAATTACTGGTTGTGGGCCTACAATCGTTATGAGCTGTTACGCATACAAACTGATTAAGTATTTAATTCAATAATACTACAACATGTTGTGCATTGTCTTTAAAATTATCGATTATTACTTTTTCATACCTGAACGCTATTATTGTGAAATTCCATTGAGCACCAATATTGAATATTGTGCGTCATTAGTTATCGTGATTCGTTGATGTACTTTCGCCGGCATTCTTATCTTTTGGCGAACCTTTTCATATATTCAATAACGCATTGATAAAGCGTCTGTATCTTTATTTATACACAGATTATGTCATACCTTATTTACGTTATTGCACAGTTGCATCACTCAGCCAGCAGCTCGTTCAAAACAAAAGCACTTGAAGACCTCTTTGTATCTTCAAATCCAGCAGCATTACGTATTCCAATTACATTAGTATGAATCAATTTTAATTCATTGCTATTGTCACGATTTCGAAAAATAATACTCGACGAAACCATCTTAGCATCTACTGGATAGTTGCAGTATCGTCGTCGGTAATTGACGTAACAATCGCCTTGGTGAGGTTATGTCAGTTTGACGTGTAGAATGAAGTGTAGTTGCTCAATATAGTGGCTCTAAGTCCTATGTACGCCCTTATCTGTACTTCGGTACATGCAATATGCCGCACCAAGACAAATCGTCTCGCTTATTCATCCGACACTAGAACACGCAATTTCTCCTGATAGTTCCCGATGATAGTTTCGTAGTGGACTATAAACTATTCTTGTCTCGGATTTGCTTGAAGCGTCGTTCTTTGAAATATAAATTTATTTAACAATTGCTTGCTACTATTGGAAAATAATGTGATTGATCATGCACTACCCAGTTGCCCGGGAGTGATTTTCTTCAGTTAACTTACATAATTTTTCATTTATTTTAATCATAAATATAATCACATGTGCCTGGAAATGTTTTTGAACACAAGAAAAATAGTAGGTTATAATTTGTTGCCATTGTAAATAGAAATCTTAAGATATACAAGTTGACGGTTTGTTAATTACAAATATTCATAAATTATATTACATTTACAAGTTGGTAGATTACTAAAATTACTTAATGTTACTATAGGGCCGATCAATTTGCTTTAATGGATATTAATAACTGACGAAAATTTTCCGAATTTACCCGTTAATACGTAACTTCTGCCTTAAGATTCGAAAGCAAGATGTGGGATTTAATGCAGACTGGCTCAGCTCTTTGTAATTATGGTGTGGTTACTTACGCAACTTGTGTGAATACGAATATTAAATAAGTGAATTCAGTTACAGAAAATGGTGATTTAACGCGTTTCTAATGATTGTGGTGCAGCGATGAACTCAAGATGCTGTAGGAAACGGAAATTTAACTAACAAATAATCACACAGCTATGCGAGTTGAGCAGTTCACAGGTTGAAGCTCGTTAATAAATAGCTGTACCTATTTTGTTTTGTTTTCATACACGTATAATATTACTAAATAAAATCTGATTTTCAATTATTGTACTATCACTTTTACTCTACATTGAAAATATATTATTTGTTACGCAATCTTGCAAAGATTTTTTTTGACGCAAGTACTTGTATTGAATCCCGAGCCTTACGAGGGGTTCAGAGGTAGGGTAGGAGACGCAAAATAACTTTGCTGCCGAGCCGAACGAAACACAATCTTTTCACCTCACTATACAGCGAGGAAGATGCTAGGTGCATAAACCAGCTTAAATAACATTTATTAAATTAGTGTTTGCACGCATATTATAAATTTTTGATTTAAAATAGGTAACTACATTACGTAATATTGAAAGTTATTTGTTTGGGAAGTGTTGTGCTTGTTTTGTATTGTTGTGTTATTGTAGTCACTTGTGTAGGTACTATTACTGGGTAAAAAGATTTTATTTTTTATCAATTCAGTGGTCGTGCTGGCCAGTGCCATTATTTTAAAATGTGGTTGGCACACTGAAATGCATGATGTAATGAATAAATATTAATACATTTTCAGTGGAGTGACAGTAGGGAAAATTATTAAATTTTAAGGTTCGAATTTTCGAAAAAAAGAAACACTCCACGCTAGCGGATAAAATGCACTTTTGCACTCAGATTTTGAATGATAAACAAAAATCTTTCCGTGCTCATTGAGGTGAAAACAATATTTAAGCGTAGTTTATTTTGTCGCCTTTAAAGTTTGTTCTTGAATGTAACTTTCTAAATCTTGACGCTCCATTACTTGTCGCCTCTATTATTGTTTTACAATGTAAGATGGAGAATTCACGGGATCTAATTACCCGTAATCCGATAGCGGTTGAATAGAAGATATTTCATAGTCGCAGCCATTCAAGGTCTCTGTAATGTCTAATTAAAAGGCTCATTCTCTTAATTTCAATGCGTCATTATATTGAAACCCGTGTGGGCGCAGCTTTGAAACTCTAAAATAGGGCTAATGCTAATGCCATTTTATCCTTGACTTAGCTTGTATATATGAACACTATATGAATAGTGTGAAACTAAATGTCGCATGTTATATAACGCTTTCGCCAAACATTAACATTTGGAAAAATAAACCAAACCAAGAAAAAATCCAAGGAATACTGGCATAATAATTATAATGATCCAAAAATTAATATACATAAATTATTAAGATATAGTATAATATTATTAAGATATATATTTAAATTTTTAAATTGATTGAGTTGCGCAACTCCCCTTAGATTAGGAGTAAAAAGTAGTCGTAAGTCTTAATATAATAATTAATAACAAAATAGATCACAACGAGAAGATTACATGAAAAGAGCACGGACCACGAGTCTGTGGAGTGTTAAATTAGTAAAAAATTAAAAACAAGAAAAAATAAACACTAATAAATTTGATTACGTCATGTAAATTAATTTAAACAAAATATCTTCGTTATAAATAATGGCCTTACAACAACTTCTACGCTAGATAAATAATACTTCACTACAGCGGTTAACATAAAACGATGTTTTCATTACCGTAATTGCAATTATACTTGTAATGAATGAACTTATGCTTAGTGCATGTAATATTGCTAATTCAAGGTTACTTTAGTGAAAGTAAATTCAACAGGTTCACGCTTTACGTATTTAACATGTCATCTTCGATTTATGTTTAATTTGCGTGATTTTATGCTTTTATGATTAAGAACGATCGGAGTGTTAGTGTGTTCTTTACAGTGTGGTAATTAACGATAACTAAATATTTATATATATCCTGAAAAATGTTTTTCTTTATGACAAAAATTTTTAAATTTTTCATAATACATTTGACATTCAATTTATAACCCATAGCAAAGATACACTAACAAAATATTTGTTAGGTGTAAACGATAAAATTGATTTCAACGTTAAAATTGATTCTAATGAAACAGAAGAATTTTCATATCTGTTATCTTGAGAAGTTTAATGATGTGATTATTAATTTAATATTTTTTTGTAAAGTAACCAATTAACATCCTCCCGATTTCTCCCAAAACCCGCCTCCTCTAAATAACGTACCTAATTCTAAGCTTGTATAAAGACATTAAGACTAACAGGTTAAATTAATCTCAAAAGACATTTGAAAGTGCCAGTTACTTTCAAACGAAACAGCTGCTGCATACAATTAGGTTTCCAATGCAATTATTTACTTTAAAAGACGTTTATAGTCTCGTGATAGATGTTAGACATCACAAGCTGTTATTCAGTATAGTAAATGACGAACGTGGAGGTTCATGGGCTAAAGGCATTACAGATCATTATCTGATATTAAACCTAAATCTTCACTTTAATTTGCAATTGTATAATTAAAAAATTCCATATCTGCAGCAGTGTATTTGTTCTATTTCTTACTCTATTTGTGTTTCAAGGTGTTGTATACTAATTGTCTAGTTCGTACCTATCTCCGTAAACAAATCGTCAGTATTATCGGTATTACTTTTAGACTATATTCACTTGTTAATTCTTATAGTTACGGTAAGGGACTTTCAAAGTTCTGGACATTTTTACATGTCGGGCAGATGGGAATAATGAAAACATCGATCGCTCTAATTATATAAATTCATTTTCCCAACTTTATATTCTTTACACCTCGTGTGAGAAAAAAATAATTATCACGTTTTCAAGTTGAATGTTTTAATAAAGGAATCTGTCGCGAAGCGTGCCAATGGTCAGAATTTAAAACGCAAAACATATTTTATTTATCGATCAACCGGTTCTGTGCACAAGAAAATTATATTAATTGTCAGCAAAGAACTAATACACCGTCGTCGGTGACTGTTTCTTCATATCTTCAATTTGCATATACTTAATCGAATATTCATTAATGCTAATTCTTATTTTACAACTTTAACCTCTTATTAATTAACACTGATGACCGTTATCTGATCGTGAAATGTTTTGTTTATATTTTTAATAAAACATGTTAATAGTTACGAATCCGTAAGAATCCGTTTTATCATTTTCTTCCATTTCTTCTTCTTCTCTATGTTTGGATTCGTCACCATCAAAAGGGTTTGGGCAACTGATGTGAATATGCATATTGGGTGTTGAATCTATTACAAATGACTCAGTATCGTGGAAACCTACGCCACATTGCAGATAATACGAAATTTGCGTGAGATTTGATTGTATTCTCGTCATTCTCTCATTCAGTTATGACCGTAGAAGTCGTAGCGTGAATAATCTATGTTTATTTATGTTGTTCAGGATATTTAACGACTGTGGCATTAGCCTCGGCTCTTTCGACACCAATTGGCAGAGTAATTGTTAAGTAAGATTTGGTAAATTTTAAAGCTAGTTATTAGGATATCAATCATCGTTGCCTTTTCTGACAAGAAATAATATCTTAGTCGTGAATATACTTGTAAGTGTAATGCTTTAACTATATGCTTTGCACGTTATTCAATAACAGTATTCAGTGATTAAAATTTATTATGGTCTTGTTTTGTTTTACCATGTTCAATTATTTATGTTTTTCTACCACTTTTCACTCCTAGGGGAAGTAATTATTTCTTAACCAGTTTTCATCACTATGCTTGTATAATCGAGCTCAGATAATCGTTTACTCTCATAAATAGACTCGTATGCTTGTACATTAACACTAGCACTACATTACCTAAACTATTTTCTGCTGAACTAGAAAATAAATATAATTTTAGTGCATATAAGACTTGATTTTCTGTAAATTTACCGAAGACCTTCTGATTTAGACCTAGACTATTGGGAATAAAATTCCTCTAATGGCAGACATGTCTATGGTTTGTATGGTGGTTGGGTATTTCATTAAGTTTCTCTGAGCGATACTTACATCTTATCGTAAGATGTATGTGAGTTCTAATCGTATTCAGACAGTAACAGTTATATTTAAGATCAAATCAATTAGTTTCTGAAGCAAAGGAATGTTATGTTCTATGTTCTATGTTATCGGGGTCGGTTTCCGCACTTAATCCTTAAGGTGGACCATTGTACGTGAGGGCGGCCGTCACTCCAGCCAGCCCACCTCCCTCCAGAAGCGTATGAGATCTCCGAGTCTGTCCAGAGATTCTGTAACAGAATTGGGAGATCCAAGGGTGTTTTTCCGTATTTCGGTGACACCTGTGCACTCAAGGAGCACATGTGACACCGTTTCCTCGGCCCCTAAGCATGCTCTGCATAGGGGGCTATCTGTTATGCCTATGGTGTGGAAGTGTTTAGTGAGCAGTGTCCAGTGATGGTTCCCGTCACCAGCCGCAGACTGTTCCTGTCCAGACGCAATATGCGTCTGGTCAGTTTGTTATTTAAGATTGGCATGGCTTCCTTTGACTGTCTGCACCCTGGAGTCGAGAACCAGTGGTCTTGTGCTTGTGTGTGAGTGAGCTCTTGCAGCCATCCGCGAATCTGGCTGAAGGGAATTGGTACGATGGGCTCGGGTCCGAAAGCCGTTATGTCGGATCCCCTCCTAGCCAGCTCGTCGGCCGCGTCATTGCCCAGTGATCCGCTGTGTCCTTTTATCCATTGTAGTGTCACTGTGTTCCGGTTGGAAATCACAATTCGTTCTAACACATTGTGACATTCCAATACAAGTTCCGAAGTGACATAGGTTTTGTTTAGGGATTTGAGTACCGAAGCACTATCAGAGACTATGCGGATGTGAGAATCCATAATTCCTTTAGATTCTATGGCGAGGGCCGCCAGGATAATACCTACGCATTCCGCTTGGAATACGGTGTTGAATCTACCTAGCGGTTTGGATATCTTGATGTTGAGCTCATTTGAGTATACGCCTGCCCCGGTTCCTGAGTTGGTCTTGGAGCCATCAGTGTATATTCTGAGCTCTTTTGGGCCTGAGTAATCGTGTGATTCCTCTTCGAGCTGTATATTATAGTGCTTCTGGAAATTGAATCTCTTCAGAATCCTATCATTGGGTGATGTCATCATCGGGTGATGTTTGGTAGCTTGTTCTTTTATGCGTATGTGTTTGATTCTGGGGTCCTTTCCCAGTGTGCCAGCATTGTGGAGTCTGAACGCTGCTAGTGCTGCCTCCTCTTTAACAACTAGGTGCAAAGGTGGCAGCCCCAACATAGCTTGCAATGCGGCTGTGGGTGCGGTTCTCATACTACTAGTGATAGCCACGCAGGCATTTCGCTGTAGTTTTTCTAGTGCTCTTTGGCCGTTTGCCTGGTCTGTCCTGGGCCACCAGACTAGGGAGCCATATGTTATAATTGGTCGAATAACCGTAGTGTATAGCCAGTAAGTGGCTTTGGGACTAATGCCCCAGTTTTTTCCAAGCAGTCGCTTGCATTGCCACAGTGATATACTAGCTTTTGTGGTGATGTAGTCAGTGTGTTTAGCCCAGTTCAGTTGTTTGTCCAAATAGATGCCCAGGTATTTGGTCTCCGATGTTAGGCTTAGGGTGGATCCGTAGACTTTTGGTAATTGTAGATTTGCTAGTTTCCTCTAGCAAAGCAAAGGAATTATGTGAAGCTTATCCACACCATTGTTTCTGTGGTTAGTTATCATTGCTATAACATGTAAGTTGAGTTTTTCTTTAATAAAATATTTGCGATGTTACATAATATTTTTTAAAATTTTAATTGATTGAAATTTTACCTAACGTAGTAATTTTTACCGTTCTAAATATAGTATTTATATCAAGGCCAACTGTCTAATTAACCATTCTCAAATAAAATCACGAAACAGATTCATTATTTCGGCCGTCACTAATCATGCTTTTGAAACCCGACCTTTGACTACGCTTGGTTAAATAACGAAATCTAAGGTTACTAAGTTAACATTCACGCCTTTTTCTCCTAGGGGTGGTGATAATTTAGGTATTCAGAATAAAAAGGCCATATAACTTTACGAGACCGTTATATGGTTCCACTCCACCCCCCACGATACTTGAGAAACACCCTTCTTCTGATCATATGTTTGTTCGTCCTAACTAAATCGCTTTTAGCGATTGAGTCGCCTTTTTTGCTATTTGTGAATGTATTGTGCTAATCCTAAATAACACAAATGTTTCTATTTATTTATCTATCTATATCACGCTATAGCTTAATGTTGCTTTATTTATTTACACATCTTAACCTATTTGAGACCCAACTTGTTAATCTAGTCGTGTTTTCCAGAGATGATCGCGTGTTTTATATACCGCAATAAGTTACATCTCAAACTATTTTTTTCATCTCATTTTTGGTATTTACTGTAGTATTGCGAACAACTAAAAGTTATATGTGTCAAACCTCTTCATAATAATATCAATCTCCCTTAGATAAATGTGGAGTGCCACATTTATCGCCTCTGTTATCAACGATCAATATATCGCGCGATAAACTGCCGTGTTTGTAGCTGCAATTTGGTAACGATCAAAACATTTATACTATGTGATCACAAATAATTTAAATGTACTTATTCTTTTTGTTTCAGGTAATGCTTCGTTCATCTAGAGTTTTGAGCGATATCTGCTGTAAGGGATACTTTTTATAACTATTTTAGTTTGGGTTTCCGTAAATATTTGTATGAATGTTTTACAGTTGTAAAGTTATATACGAGTATAATAATGCAACAGTTTTTTCAACTCGAATATTTATTACAGATTTTAACGTGACAGTTTTGATCGATATTATAAATATCATGAAAAATAAAAAGCAAGTCATTCTTGAACAATAACAGGTGGAAGACGACCTCTGAGAACCATTTCTACAGTTATTAATTGATTTTAGCTCAATCACCTCTTAAACTTGTTCGAGTATTGTTGATGTAAAAATATTCCGAATGGAAAGAATATCGAATATTATCATGCATATTCTTTTAGCTTATTTATTTATTAACTTTTGAACAAGCAGAACGAGGTCAGCACCTGCATTTTAATTATTAACCAACATAGATTTTCTAAAAGAGTTACTTATTAAATCTTTGATGCTTTTCGAAAAGAGCTAATGATTATTTTGATGTCTCCCAAGAACTTGATATTGAATAAAATGAGGTCAAAGCCTTGCATTATGAAACGCACGTTGAACGTAGTGTAGCATATGACGCTGCCGTCTGTGGCACTCTCCCACGCGTCGTGGGAATGTTAGGAACAGGCTCGGACGAGATGAAACGAGGCCCATGAGATCGTTTGTTTGTAATGCATGTTGATATAGGATAGAGCTTTTTAGATAGCCCAATATGTTACATTTACTAATGACGAAGAAGATGACCTGCATCGGATGAACAATGAAAGATAAAATATTTCCGATGATTCAATAAATCCTCCTCAAAGAAGTTTTATTCTAAGATAAAACAAGAATATACTGCAACTAGAAAAGTTATTAAGGTATATAAGGTATACTAAGCTAAATGCAGAAATTAATGTGAGAAAATATAATCATCCATGATAATATTGACACGTCCCATTACTCGTACAACCTCTTGATGTACAAAATGAGACCATGCATGCTGATCAAATATGAGGTCCAGACGTCCAGTGTGAAAAAACTACAGCGTTATTATATGCGTCACAGTGCAGTGACTTTGACCAATGTCACGACCAAGCGCAAGGATATGGTTGTGATCACGACTGTGTCGGTAACGTGAACTGTTTCTTTATACTCTTACAATTTTAGGAAGCTCTGAGAAAAGATTGTATTACGGATGTATGTTTAGAGCAAGATGTTTATTTTGTTTACTCCCAACTTGGCGTGTCTGTGGTATAATGACGGATAGTGGGCTCCTTTACTTCTTGTTCTAGATAACATATGTACGTACAGTCTATATTTGCTTGTTTAGAAATGTTATCTATAAAAATATTATAACAGCTTATTACTTGGAGTAAAATGAATCTTTCGAATAAATACAAAAAATTGGATCTAAACCTGAATGTTTAAAAATTGTCGTGATAGATTTTATTTGATAGCATTTGCATCTGGTCAATTAGTTTGTAACCAATACAATACAGGATGGATTCTCGAAATTATAAAAATTGCTTAATTTTGTACTAAATGTCATTGTTGAAACGTAGAAAATCTCGTTAAATCGTTATATGTATATAGAAATATACAAAAGCAAAGTTTATAAAAAATGGTCGACATAAAAGTAAATGGCTCTGAATATCTAACTAATGATGCACAAGAATGTAATTACATGTTCTGCAGTAACTGAGTACAACAATTAAATGTATACTATAGTTACTTACTTACTAATATTATAAAGCGGAAGAGTTTGTTTGTTTGTTTGGTTGAACGCGCTAATCTCAGGAACTACTGATTCAAATTGAAAAATTATTTTTGTGTTGGATTGGATAGTCCATTTATCGAGGAAGGTTATAGACAGTATAACATCACGCTACAACTAATAGGAGCTGAGCGTCAATGAAAAATGTTGCAAAAACGGGAAAAAATTGTATGGCGGAACGTAGTTCGCGGGCACAGCTAGTGTATATAAAGCTGAAGAGTTTGTTTGTTTGGTTGGTCGAACGTGTAAATCTCAGGAACTACTGATTCAAATTGAAAAATGCTTTCTGTATTGGATAGTCCATTTATCGAGGAAGACTATATAACATCACACTGTTTTTATTTTCCGACATCCACGCGAACGAAGTCGCGGGCACAGCTAGTTATAATAAATCAAGGTAAAATGAAGTCTAACCTAAGTCAACAAAAAAGTTTGTTTCCTATGAAAGTACGGTAAGTAAAGCACTGCTGTGAAATAGTGAACAGCGGCAGGAAACGAGTGGACACGTGTTCGATTTCGACCCCTCCCCTGCTTCCTTGTGGCCCTCATTAAACTACGGCTACGCCTAAATGCGGAACAAGCGGACATTGTTTTGAAGCTCCAGAAACTGTTGACAGTCGATTTGATGTTTCCGTCTGTACACGCGATTCTGTCGTTCACTAGAACCCATTAAGTTAGGTAAGGACAAATCGAATGTGAAATAAATAGTCTCCCCTCGTGGTATGGTATGGTTATTCAAATAAGTGTTAATATTATTATTTAGAAAGCCAAAAAATGCTTTAGAGGATTTTGTGCAAAGAAATTTACAATATTATCATTACCTACGGTAAACATTGTAACTGCTACACCATAAGAATCTAGTACAATAATGTTTATATTATGTCACGATATAGTAGAAACTAATAATAACAGTATAACCATTTACAAACAAATACCGTTATTATGGTATGAGGTCTTTTGTGATTTTTTTTGTAGAAGATTTTGATTACTTATTTGTTATTTAATAATAACATCTCTAAATAAGTATGTCTAATACCAATGTACAAATTGTTATATAACGAATTTGATTGTTATCGATGTAATATGATCTCAGTCAAGTAAGTCTTCACTGTTCCATATGCGGGTGTCATTTCATTCTGCTTATCCACATCGAAGGTCAGCCGTCAGTATTGCAGGAACGGTATGACCCTTCGGTTAGTCAATTATATTGGTCAGAAATATTTTTTATGTAAACACTGAATATTTGCCGGATAACAGTCATGTAATGTAGTTGCTCACCATTATGATATACATCATTAAGCGACAAGTTAAGATGACCAGTTAGAATTTGTTAACATGGCAGTTTTAATAGTTTATGAATCAATTTTTTTTGTAAGAATATAAAAATCAATGTTATTATAGTCTCTCTTGCCGCATTAGTTAAAGATGTATATGTATATTATTATATGCATTAGATTATAGTAGTTGCCTTGAAAACATGTTCAGTGTTTTCTCGACAACGGCGCAGGATTTAATAGCTTGCTCAAGAGTTTGAGCACACTGCATCGCTACCTAGACGTCGGGTTAACACTTTAACAGTCATGCTAAAGCTATTAATGTCTACTGGTAAATACTGGTTTATGGTGGGCTACTACAATAGTTGGAAATCGTAAAAAATATTCATAAAAATATTCCCTTGGTACGATCTCATGGTCAGTAAATCTTATTATGTTTTTTAGATTTTATTGTGTAAAGCATAAGTGTTATTCTGCGGATATACCTAGCTGTAACACATAAATACATAAATTCAGAAACACCGGTTGGTCTCAGCATGATTTTCAGTCGTTTTCATGTCAATTTAATTCAATGCTATATTTTTTACCACCAATCTTTCGAGTCCTTAGTCTTAATTGGATTGATTCCAGCTAACCTGACACAAACTTGACGTCTCTATTCTACATTCGCGTGGCCTAAATCTCTTTTTTTCTGATGATATAATATTAAGTGATCTGATAAGGTCGAGTAGATAATATTTGATTATAAATTATAACGCCATTAAATATGTACTGGAATATTTTAGGTAAATTCAAATTTAATGTCATTTATTGTAACCAGCTAATATAGCTAATGCTTGTTATAATTTTATCGCTCACTGCTTTCCTTAATATCGTAGTAGTATCTCTTAAAACTTTCAGTAGTACAAATACTAACAGCGAGTTTTTTTAATTCTGAACAAACATTGAATTTAATCCATGTTTTTTTTAAGTCTGGACGCCCGATGGTTGGCAATTCTATCGCGAGTCAGCCATTTTGGCTAAAGGTCGTTCACCTGCAGCGTTAATCACGGCGCGGGAGTCAAGACGGATGGCAAGATTTATGTTTACGGTGACGCCAACGACCGCTCAATTCCCTTTGGCCTTGCAGGGCGCGGTCGTAATATTCGATTTACTCTAGTAGAATGTGATATTGCCATTTCAATTTCGCTGAAATTTTTTGTTTACAGTTTAAGACGATTTACTTCAAGCTATAGTTCATCATCAGTTTCATCAACTTCTTTGGTGCAATTTTACACACTCTAATACATTTTCTTTACATACGACTGGGAAGCTCTTAGCCATCATCTCACCTGCTGGTAACTGACAAGGCCGAAAGAGGAAGCAAACTTCGACTGGACTCCTCAACAACTGAGGAAAGGTTGATTTTACCTCTAATGTTTCAAATTATTTAAGTAAATTGCCCTCGGGCAAATCCTTCAGGTGTCTAAATTGCAAATCTACAGCTAAATTCAATTAATCACTCGAAGTGCAGCTCAAAACTCGCCGGCAACTAATAAATTTACTATTTATGCCCGCGAAGAAAGCGTGAAATGCCCTCATAAACATTATTTATTTTAAAGCAACCACGCTTTCAGAATAATCAGATTATGTGAATCGGCATTACTACCGTTTCTATTGACGGCCTTAATTAACCTGGGGTGCGGACTATCGATTGCAGCATTTGCAGTGCTAAAACTTGTTCTAGGACTATAAAAGATTCAACAGATATGGACTATATGCTTTAATTAAGGATGGCACATTTTGTGGTCTTTAAATATATATTTTGTGAAGTTTCACACATCCCAATTCTTGCTATACTTTTTGTATATCATTTTATACTATTTTAGATTCGCATTCAGTATTATTTTTGCCAATTTTTCTATCATTGACTCAATATTCAATCTTCTTTCGATACTTGCAGTCCTAATCTTGTCTATCCTTGTCATGCCGTAAGTTCATCTCAATATTCGCATCTCCGCTGACTGCCATCCATAAAATAAATCCTGTTAAATCAATTATTGTTATAGCGATAGTTTTGACAGATGTTTCGTGTTATCCATATAAGCTTTATCGCGACGAGCTTAATTAATTTCTCTACAAAGCCAACCGAACAAATTTCCTTGCCACATTGTGTGACAATTTGATGTATTGCTTTGTGTTCAGTTCATTTGATTAATCATCTCTTATGTATGTACTATCTAAAAGTTATTATTTTATAACATATTTCAAACTAATGCTTTGTACCGATTGTAATTGTATAACGTGTAATACGATATTTTATAAAATGATTCATAACAATGTATAATATTCATAGCAATTCATCAACAATAACTGTTATTAGAGATACATATTTTTTTAAAGTTTTCTTATGTAAATTTTGAATATTGAACCTCAATTAAGCAGAAGTAAACTGTTTGAATTGTTTTACGTTACTTAGAAATTATTGTATTTCATTCATATACTCGTACATTGACTTAAGGCAAATATATATTCTTGAGTATTTTTTTGTGAATTTAAATTTACTCAGAATGAAAGATTTCATGTGAAAAAAGGTCAGTGCACTAGTCGCTCCCCTTGACTGTATACTGTATGCCCAAATTAAAGTGCGATAATTACAGTCCGATTTAATCAGTGGTATCATTATACAAAATTAGGGGCTAGATTACATTCACTGACAACCTAACATACAATATTGGAAACTCTGTGGTAACTTGTTAATAGAGATACGAGTCTTAATGTACCTGGAAGATAATGGAAACCAATAACATGTGCGTTGTACTGTAGTAATTATTTGTGGTTGTATGTAGATTTGTTACGTTATGCATGTTAAGAAAAAAATGTTTTCTTTTGTACCATCAACTGGTGTTGATAGATAAAAACGATGAATTTATATTTTAGTAGGTAGGATCTGATCTCTAGTCTTTCAACCTCCTCTTGCGTTATTAAGTTTCCTAAGCAAATTCTTCTTCGATCTCCATTTGTCTTAGTATGTCAGTAATTTAATACTGTTCACAAACATTCATTTGGAAGTAGATACGTATATTGATCCACTAGAAATAGTTTGGATTTGAATAAGTAAGTGCTATTTCATTCAGAAAATAGGACAGCAATTTAGCCGCGCCATTTAGGCGTGTTCCCCCGAATTGTATCAGCACGCAACCGCCACGCGTTGGAACAGGTGACAGGTTTATCGATCAAAGATACAACCATAGTGTAACGTTACAATTGGCTGGTAAAGGTGATACGTGAAAAATTTTGACGATTTATAAGAACTCTTTATCAAGTTGTAGGTATTTGAATGAACATATTTCCACAATATTTAGTGTTGCCATTTTAAAAAGTTATAAACTCTACTGTTCTGTATTGAACAAACTAAGTAACTGTAAGTGCATCTTACATGATGCTTATCATTTAGAAAACCTTGTCATTAACTAATACTCAGAGGCGTTATTTCATTTTGAATTCTTTATTAAAGTTAGTCTGTTGTCATTCTAATCGATAATAATAGTAATTATACAGACGACAAGTCACTTTGAACCGCTTTTAAGTTGCTGGCATTAGCGGCGATTTACGTACTGCAAATGTAAAGATTGACATGGCACCCACTGTACATCTTATTTCGTGTTTGTTTGTAAAATATCATAAATTTACTACATGTAATTACTAATAGTGTGTTTAGATAATAGACCATAAATTGCTATATATTATACCATTGCTATACCTCCTCAATAATTATTTTTTTGATATAGATGACAATTAATTTTTCTGAAGGGAGACTATGTACCAGGGTTGTCTGCTTAGGTACCTCCATCTTACCTATTTCTGCCGCAAAGCAGCAGTGCTTGCATTGCTGTGTTCCGGTTTGAAGGGTAAGATATGGTAGTGAAATTACTGGGTACTGTGACTTTACATCTTGTGTCACAAGTTGGCAACGTACACTGTGGTTCTTGTGGGGGTTGCAGTTTTTCTGCGAATCTCACAAGAGCCAAGTGACTGTTACCACTTACCATCAGGTGGGCAGTTTGCTTGTTTGCCAACTTTCTGAAAATTATGACCGTAAATAGTATACGATAATAACTAACGTCAAAATTACGAACGTTATTCAGATTATATAAAATAAGTACAAAAATTTTAAATATCGCATTGAATGTAACTGCTACTAGTTTAGTATTTGGTTTCTGCTTTCTTTACATACCTATATGCTAGTTATGGCTTTCTTCAACTTAGCGAAAGCATGATAATATATGTACTAAACCAACGTAGTATATCTTGACACCGTTTCCTGAAAAATTCATAATAATGATAATATAATGCTCTATACACACGCAACTTTCTCATTTCATCGTATTGCCAACTGAAACTCTAAAAACGTCAAGATTAGAAAGTACTGGATACTTAAAATAAAATTATCCATTATCCTCCTTTGGGCTGGTTTGAAATGAGAGCTGCAGGATTTACCAGATATTTACCAAAACGTTGAGATGAAGAAGAAAAAGAAAACTACATCGAACATTTTTAAGAAAACGGAAACAAAGCACAGATGATTTTTGGGCTCCGTACCTCAATAGGAAAAATTTGTTTTCCGTCTGTCCGTCAAGACCTCTTTTCTCGAAAACGCGTAGAGATATTAAACTGAAATTTATATCAATTCTTAGCTGCGCCCACGAACTAGGTTACGTCAGTAAAAATAAAAAAGGGGGTTAGTGGTAGAAGGGTGAAAATTTAGGGTTACCTATATGTATTTCTTCATTCTAAATCATAAGAAATAGAAAAATACATTGATTGATTGATTGATTGAACACTTTATTGCACACGAAACATACATAAACAGGACACAACAATACAAGAGACACAGTAACAATAGGCGGCCTTATTGCTAAGGTAGCAATTTCTACCAGGCAACCTTGGGGTCAAGGAAAGCTCTTGCTAAGGTAAGTGACGGGAATAGTGCTAAACAGTTCTAAGAAATAGTTAATATACGTTACGATTATAATTAACATCTAACAACAACAAAAAATTAATATCAAAATACTATATATATAAGGTCACAAAATATATATAAATGTAAATATATACATACATAATACCTATACATTTGTTCAGATAAATCCTGGAGCACCCTTATCACCTAGGGATATAAAAAATAGCCTACGAGCTATTCTCAGACCTACCAAATATACACAAAAAATGTCATAAAAATCGGTGAAACCGTTTCGGAGGAGTTCGATAGCAAACACTGTGACACGAGTTTTTTATAGTTATAGATTAATTGGGTTTACGGTCTGTTCAGCTGTGAAAAAATCAGACTTGTAAGTCAACACAATCAAAAAATATGACCATTTATGTAGCATATTTTCGAAAATTATGTGATTTCACAAGGGAATACCTATAGAGTACCACCCGTTGACCTAGAATCATGAATTTTGGCAAGAAGCAAATTCTTATAGCAAAAACCATTTTTTTACCAGCCGTTGGGTAGACGGCGAGCGTGCGTAAGGCTCATCCGACAGAGTGCCAGGCCTACGCACTAAAACACCCCTGTGCTCTTCTTGCCCTTATGGGCGCGCATGGTAAGGTCCACACTGCGACACCACTACCAACGCGCGCGGGCAAGCCCGACCAAATGGTGGGGCTATCGTCAAAGGGGGATTACCCGAGAACACCAGGGCAATCCCCAGAGGAAGGGCCTTATGACGTCGTGCGCGGGGCCAACCGTGCACGCAGGCCTCCACGGCAGGGTCATTAGACGGGTATCGCTTGTGCGAATGCCCGATGAGAGCGACTTGAGGATCTTCCTCCCGCTTCCTCTCCGCGGCATTCTACTGCGAGACGACGACGGCGACAGCCCCTTCTAGCAGAAACCTGAAATCCGTAAATATGTATATGGTTACGAAGATAAGATAATTATACGAAATTATATATTACGAGGCGTAACGAGGCGTCGATGGCGTAGTGCGTAAGACTGTCGCCTTCCAATCGGGAGGTAGCGGTTCGAACCCCGTCACGTACCAATGTGTTTTCAAATTTTGAATTCATATGTACGTTTATTCGACGCTTTTACGGTGAAGGAAAACATCGTGAGGAAACCTGCACACACCTGTGAAGAAAGAATTTCTTTACAGTTTGTGTGTGAAGTCGACCAACCCGCACTTGACCAGCGTGGTTGACTAAGGCCTAATCGCCCTAGTTTAGGGTAGGCTCGAGCCCCTCGGTATATTAGCTGTTGATGACATATATTACGAAAAAAAATACTTAGATAAGTTTGTATGGAAGCCTCGGTGCACGAGGCCAATTCGCACTTGGCCGGCTTTTTAAACTTTTTAATCTTTAGTAGGACGACCAGACTTAAGACGGTAAAACAAAAGACTTCATTCGCATAACAGCAAGAAAATGTACTGTTGCTTTAAGCGTGGACTTGTATTGTATAGTAGTAACATCAGTACGATAATAACCTTTGATACCAAAATAGAACATGTCGATCGATCTGACGCGGCAAAATTTGCCCTACAATAAATAAAAACCGGCCAAGCGCGAGGTAATGTACATCATATATTTTTTTTTAGTTTTATCATTCTCTTATTTTAGAAGTTACAGGGGGGGACACCCATTTTACCACTTTGGAAGTGTCTCTCGCGCAAACTATTCAGTTTAGAAAAAAATGATATTAGAAACCTCAATATGATTTTTGAAGACCTATCCATAGATGCCCCACACGTATGGGTTTGATGAATAAAAAAATGTTGAGTTTCTGTTCTATGTATGTGGAACCCCCAACAAATTTATTGCTTTTTTCTATTTTTGTGTGAAAATCTTAATACGGTTCACAGAATATATCTACTTACCAAGTTTCAACAGTGTAGTTCTTATAGTTTCGGAGAAAAGTGACTGTGACATACGGACAGACAGACATGACGAATCTATAAGGGTTAACCCTAAAAATAGAATATTTATTCCTCTGCATGGATAATGATCCGTTAATTACACGTGGCGTGGTTATGATATTGTGACTTGTTCATAACGGCAATGCAACTAATGTTAATGATCTGGCTTAGCGTGGTACCGTCCGATCGGCCCCGGCAGAATGCCGATACCCGCGCCATTAACAACTATAAAAGCTTCATAAAACGAGCGTATAAGTGGCAATAAAGCTATGTTGTTTAATGAATGTTACTGGACATCAACTTTGTAAAGTTCACCTTGTGTGCTTACTTACTGTTTGAACATCGATTCAGGAATGAATTTGTTGCAGCAGTACTAATCGAACTCCAATGATCTTTACTAGAATTTATACCATAACTGAACACCGCAGTGGGGTTCATCCATATTACCTGGAAACAATGCCGTCTAGTACAGTTCGCTTTCAGCGCTCATTTTTACTACGAACATGTCGCCTCTGGAACGAACTTCCCACTGCTGTATTTCCCGAACGCTACGACATGTCCCTTTTCAAGAGAGATTTGAAGAGAACACTCTATTCAAAGTCGGCAGCGACTTAGCTATGTCCCTGATATTGGCGAAGTCTATGGGCGGCGGTTACCGCTTACCATCAGGTGGGCCGTCTGCTACTTGCAGCAATAAAAAAATCCGCGATCCTAATTGAAAACGACTCTACATACCGTTGTAAGTTGTTCATGAAGCATGTACATTTGTGTTGGCTACAGTCAACTAATAGAAGCCTAGTACTAAGTGCATCTGAATTAACATTCGCGTGATTGTAAGCGATACAATTCAGTGAAAGCGAACAAAAACCGGAGGCTAATGACCCTGAACTTTTCGACCTTGCATCTCGTGTACTGAACAAGGATCGTTTCATTAGAGCTAATGATTTAATAGAGACTGTCGCTTTCGTAAACGCCGATAACGCCTTTAAGCCTAATGCAGTAAGGCGCGAAGTTGAAGCCGCAGATGTAAATTAAAAACCCTCGTAAATTTAAACGTTTGAGCTTTTGGAGTAATTAGAAAGCGAGGCTCTTTGTCCGTCTGGAGCAAAGTTGATGAATTGTTACGTTAACATGTGGCGCAGTTATCCTTAACAATGGATGTGACAGTTGCTAGAAATAAAAACAGGGGAAATGTAACGGTGGTCCATTTTCCAGTTGGTTTATTTAGAAGTGGGTAGAGTTTGATCTATAATCTTTTAAATAATATTCTTATCCCACAAACACCTGTAAAGTCAACACGCAAATGTTGGTGTAAAGCAGATAATCCTAAACTATTTTGGGCAAGAGATCCATTTTCCAAAATGAACTGATACCTCAGACGCCCATAGCCAAATTACTTTAATAGACATATCACTAGTTTCTTCCTATTGACACAAAATACGAGTTATCAATTTAAAAACCGATAAAACAATAATATTTCCTACTAAAATATTAGTCATTCTTATATCAAGTTGGTACACGCAACCCCACTTATACAGTATCTTAGACCTCCTCGACCCTCAAAATCCGTTTTTGTTGGGAATCCCTGATATGAAGCTTATCAAAGTTCTTCCATCTAGACTGTTCAGTATTTGCAGTTCAAGAAGCAATGCATAGAAAAAGAAATACGTTTGAAAGCATTGCTCTACATTTAATTTTTAATTAGATGAGCATGTACGAGTAAATGTTATGGTGTTGATTTGAGTGATGAATGTGAAAAGTTCCCGAAAGGAAACGGTAATGGAGGGCCAGTTTCCTTTCTAGGAATCCGATAGTTATAGAGAGGATGCTATTTTTAAATAACTATTTTGGCTTCCACCCACCTTGGGTGGAAGATATCGCGGTTTAAGAGAATGTTTGAGTTCTTTATCGTGGTATCTTAAATTATTAATCTACCTGAACAAGGAACAGTTGCCTTCATCTGCTAAAATCACGAATATTTTTTCGTGTACTTTAATTTGTCAAATGATATTATGAAAATGAATTCGATGACTTATATTCTTTAGTTTTTTATATCTTTTAACCGCCTCCGAGGTCTAGTGGTTGAGAACAACAGGTATCGGTCCGATTCCCCACGGGGACAAAAGTGTAGTTCCCAAGATATTCTCGTGAGAATGCCCTCATCATTGCATTGATTGATCCGCTGCTATGATTTATTTTATACTAGCTGTGCCAGCGAACTACGTTTCGCCGTATATTTTTTACCCGTTTTTGCAACATTTGTCATTGATGCTTACAGCTCCTATTAGTCGTAGCGTGATGTTATATAGCCTAAAGCCTTCCTCGATAAATGGACTATCCAACACTAAAAGAATTTTTCAATTTGAATCAGTAGTTCCTGAGATTAGCGCGTTCAAGCAAACAAACAAACAAACTCTTCAGCTTTATAATATTAGTATAGATAGATGGTTGTATAGGTCTTATCACAATTTTATAGATATAAAATATGATATGAACTATCGCGACTCGGAATCATATTTTTGTCACGAGTGTTTTAGTAACTTATATTCTTACACATAGTATCCAGACAGAAATATCAAATCAAATTAATAATAGGAATTATGAGTATTTGAAAATTATTAATCGTACAAACAGATATCTTTTATCGTAGACATTACGCGGAAATCTAAACTTTTTGGTACTTACCGGAAATACTCTACTAACATTTTAAGCATGCCGTCACGCACTAACACGCTCAGTGCATCAAATGCGTACCAGTCATGCACTTGTAATAATAACTGACCCATTTAGCGTAGAAACAGGATGGTGTGAAGACTGTTTAGTCTAATTTTAAATGCTCTCAGTCATTGTTCTGCTATGTTACAGTTTAATTTCGTATTGTGCTGATCTTTAGAAAACGATCACTCTCTGCTACATATAGCTCTGTCAATTTTACTCTTTTGTGTCACCAACTACTTGATATGAATTGAAACTTGCTACTAATGTTGCTGAAAACCGCAAATTAAATGTGTTTTATTGCGATTACTCGTAATGCTGTTGTATCGATTAGGGCCATATTTGTTTAACGTAATCATTATATAGTAAAAACTTGTTTAATAGTTTTAGGAAGTTGGAATATAAAATACAGTTTCATGATTCTAAGTGCTGTGACTTTACATCTTTATTACGTCTTTTTACGGTTCCGTAGCTCGAAAGGAAAAAACGGAACCCCTATAGGATCACTTTGTTGTTCGTCCGTCCGTCTGTCAAGACCCTTTTTCTCAGGAACCCGTGGAGGTATCAAGCTGAAATTTATATCTAATACTCAGGTCTACTGTCCCTTGGAGCTGTGAAAAAATCAAACTTCTAAGCCAACGCAATCAAAAGATACAGCCGTTTATGCCGCAAATTTCTGCAAATTTTCGACACTCGCAAGGGAATCAAAACCTGCAGGTTACTTTCCCGTGAACTCAGAATCTTGAAATTTGGTACGAAGCACAGATAAAGGAAAAGTTGCGAAAACCGTAAACTTTTAGTTACATCATATAATAAAAATATATGGGTGAACTTTTGTTATTACTTTCTGTTATTATATACCTACAGGTTTGTAAATACGGAACCCTCGGTGCGCGAGTCCGACTAACACTTGGCCGGTTTTTTTTCACAAAACAGGGAAAGCTCTTGGCCTTCATCTCACCTAATGGTAAGTGACGATAATGCCGAAGGTGGAAGCGCGCTTCACCTGCAACCCTCAATATCTGAGACTGGTTATCCTACCTTTAATTGTCGGAGCACGAGAATGCTATTAACATAGTAACTATGGCGATAAATTTAAGTAAGACGAATCTTATGTCAAGTTTGCAATGTATACTGTGATCCTAATAACGGTTGCAGGTTTTGCAAATTTTACAGGAATCACATGTGTCACTTATTATCAGGTATCTTACCATCTGATTGTTTACCAACTTATATAAAATATGTTTGTTTTATTGCTAATGTTTTATACCTTGTGTTTACGCATTGGTGTCATAATAATGATTTGCTTATCTGGAACAATAACTGCATATGGTGTTGACTACGTGTGGAAATTATAAAGAGGATCGATTAAAATTGTACGCCTACTAAATTATAACGTTGTCGGTTTAAAGAAATGATTGATTACCTACCAACTTTGTAAATGGTATCGCTTTGAAGTGGTTCATTATACAGCAAGACTGCTGCTTGGTAGTTATAGTATATTTCGCCGCAAGTATGTGGCCCAGACTCAAAAATGGAGACAAAGCGATAGGTGGGAAGATATGTTTAAAACATTTAAAAACTATCATTATTTAGACATGTCGTTTCCGCTTAGCTTCAGTGGAACCTCTGAGCAAACATATAGTATTGATCAGCGCAATCGAAACTTTATATTGATTAACTTTCAACCCTTATTTTTCACCCTAGGGTTTTGTCTCGAGAAACATTGTCTGAAAATCACGCGTTTACATTTATTTTGATTTGAGAATGTGTCTAAAATATCACTTTTAAATCAATAAAAAGAAGATAGGATTAGAACGATACCACTCAGCTTAAGAATTTGCCTGCTGTCGTGCAAATATCCTGTAAAATGTTCTCAAATCTTAACAATGTGTTTTTTGTTATGTGTACGTGACTTCGCACATGTGCTTTAATAAATATTATTATTATTACTTTATTCATCGATGCAGCATACAAAGAAACCTAAACCTGTAACATAGTTTGCGTCTGCCTTTTGGTCATAAAAAGGTTCGAAACATAACGTTTGTTATATCCTATTGAAAGATATTGCTACTGTTAAGATGTTGCTATCTTAACAATATATACTCTCTGGCAGAAAACGTTAATACTTGAATAACATCTGTCCATATTTACTTAGTCGTCAGCATAGAGAAACATACGAAAAACATGTGAGATTAAGAAAAAAATTGAATTCTGTGCATATTTTTGACGCAAGCCTTATCGCATCGTGTTTGTGATTGATTGATTCATCCAAAGAATTTGTGCGTTTATACTAAACTTTCTTCACAATATTCATAGAAAGCTTTTAGTGAATGGGTTTCGCCAGGTATTCACAAAAGCAGAATAAAACACTTGAACTTTACAATGAACGTTCATTCAATACTAGTGATCCAAAGTGTTCAAAAAAGCTTGCAGGCTTGCTAAATCCTAACTACAATAATATCATACATATTTAATTTCATTTTTTGCAATTGACAATCGAGTATTATATGTACAAAGTAATAGAAATTCATTCCAAAAAAGAATTTATTTTATCTATTGATTTGACTTGATTAATGATTAGCCGTTTCATTACAGTCTACCACTGTCATCGAAAAAGTTACGTCCATAACTCCAAGTGCAGCTATTGCCCTCACACCGTCAAGTACGACGTTTTACAGATGCTATTAATGCCACGGATTTATGTTTCCCCATTTCTAGTTGTTTTAATAGCTACGGGTACCCGGAACGCCTTTCTCCCGAGTCTGTCGTCTTGCAAGTATGAGTTTCAGTATCCTGTGTATACGCAACCACCGCAGCGTTTTCGCCTTAAGCCAAATTCTTAAGCCAATTATAGCCTAGCATTGGCCTTGAGTCCGAAGTATAATTAATCCTTCGCAGTTTCTTCCCGCCTTGCTGTTTGCTTTTGTAAATTTTGATTTGATTTTTTTATAAGTTAAGTATGAAGTATATATATTTTTTTAAACAACTAAGTTGGCAAACAGACAGATTGCCCATCTGATGGTAAGTCGCCAAAGTCACTTAATGTACCTACATACACTGTAAGATTTGCAAATATGCAACGCCTACAACCACAGCTTACGTTCTGATGAAAGATTTAATGCACATCTGATAGACTTTTTATATTCACATAATATGGAAGTTTCTTTCTCGTATTTGATCAGGCCGAATGTGGAGTATGCAGCTTCAGCCTTGGAAATTGAGAATATTCAACCATAAAAAGAACTAATTTATTAAGTATATTCCTGTGGTGATTTTTCCAGGTTACAATAAAATTAAAATAGCAATCTGAAGAGATTTTTTCTCCAAATGTTAACCAAAATGCTATTCTTATTCTGAGCCCTAGTAGTTCATCATATTCACTTGCAAAAAAACTCCGCAACGATATTCCACTACGTTGTTATTGTACCTGAATAAATATCCATTCCTTGAATCCAATTATGTCTTCTAATAATTGGATAGTATATACAGTGTTATAGTTGTTAATAAAATGACTAACGGTATCACACCGTCTGAACTGTGTGTAAGCAATTACAGTATTTTGGCTCATACTCTTGTAGCAGTTCATCATAACAGCTCCAATAACCAGCCAGTTAAGATTGATTTATCGTCAGATCAATTGTATCAAATTACTGTGCTGTGGGATTAATTGCATGTTCCATGTTTTGTAGGTTAGTCCAACACGTTTGTTGTTGTTATTGTTATTGGTTCGACTTTCTTTCTGTTGCTCATTATTTTCATTATTACAGTCAATTTTAAATCAGGTTTTTTTTTATTTTTTTTTTATTTAAAGTTCCAAATATTCTAAAATGTATCGCAGAGTTACATATTCATTAACTGCTAAAGCCACTTATGGCTTATTTACAGCTTTAATCCAACATTTTGTCATTCTTTTTTATTGACGTTTAATTTGACTTCAGTCTTAAGTGCTAGAGTAAAAATAACTATATACTTACCAGAGAAGATAATTTAAAGATGTGTAATTTCATTGCTAAATGTACGCTTATCCAATACATTTAAATTTTTGGAAATAATAGTTTCACTACATCAGTTGATTCCGATACCTAAATATTCTTTGTATGATTCTTATAAATTTTGCAGTAAAATTTGTATGCCAAGTTGACTTTGATTGATATTCGGGTCGTAATCATAATATCCTTATCAATAAAATAAGGCTATTATTATGCGATAAAACTACGTTCCTACTTGTACAGATTACATTCTGTCTGTCGTCGGTCATGCGTGTAAGGTTATGGCATATTCAGGAGTCCCATTTGGAAAACTTGTACTTTTATGAATTGTATGAATAAACATAGTTGATTTTTGCTTAAAAGTATGGAAAAATTTATAAATAACATTGATTAAACATTAAGATTGATAAGATATTCACTATAACTAGATTTGTTACGCGAAGATCATACTAAATAACAAAATTTGTAAATATTTTCCGCGAGTACTAATTTCGAAAATAAAATATTAATGAAGTAATTCTATTTTTCTGGACTCTTAGTGTATGTGTGTGTGAGAGAGAAAGAGCCTTCAAATCAAATTCTGTACCTGGCGTAGTATAATGACCTAATCAAATGGGATAATTTTGATATGTGTGACTATTTAAAAAACAGGACCTACTCTGATTAGATATTAGTCAATATTTGAACAAACGTACCTACTCTGAATAGCTTGCTTTTACAATCTCCACTTGATTAAACCCGTTTCACTTGAAAATAAGGACAAAAAAGCCATCAACGCCTAGGCGATACGTGGGAGGGACAACATCTGGTGCGATACTATTATTTGTACCCAAATTCTATAGTGACGGTTCCTCTTTTGAAGCGGCGTGTGTTATTAAACTTTTGCTATGGTATTAGAAGAGTGTAGTGTAATTAATTGTTGGGGTGGCAAGCGTGGTTCGATCTTTTGGACACGGAGATGCATGAAAATAGATATACGATGTAATTTAATCAAACCATTTAGTCGTTTATGTTGAGTAACATGCTAATCTTCATCCCTACATATATTTATTAAAGTAAACTCTATCTGTATGTATGTCTGTCGATTATGCTTTGACGTCTAAAAACGAAGAGCGTCGTCGGTGGCGCTGCACGCTGTGGACTCTGCACTGGCCTTCTAATCATCTAATCGGGAGGTCCGCAGTACGATCGTGCTGCCGTAATACGGTCGCCTCCAGAAGTAGATGGCCATTTCAGTACCATGTCACACCAACTATTCATTTTATTTAGTATGGTTACACCTATACTGCATCGTCAATAGATGGTGTGTCATGGTACTAAAATGATTATCTACTTTTGAGGCCAACTGTACACATCAACGTGTTTTTCGTTTTTCATATTTTATATGGACATTTTCCGACGCTCCTACGGTGATGGACAACATCGTGAGGCAATCTGCATACATTCGCGAAGAAAGTCAAAAGGTGTATGTGAAGTCGACCAATCCGCACTGGGCCAGCGTGGTTGACTAAGGCCTTACTAAAGGTAGACTCGAGCCTCTCGGTGGGGATGTGTATGAGCTGTGGTGATGACAGCTATCTATCTCTGGATTTGTTGACTGGAGATTGACTTTAGACGCATTTTGTGTGGAGCTAATGTCAAATACCGATCGCTGGTAACCAAGTAAGAATATTGAAACCAGCCGTAAACCGCTAAACTGAAGGACATAGGCTACTTTTATCCAGAATTTTAAGGAGTCGCTGGTAACCAAGTAAGAATATTGAAACCAGCCGTAAACCGCTAAACTGAAGGACATAGGCTACTTTTAACCCGAATTTTAAGGAGTCGTGGTGAACAGCTAGTTATTCATAATAAATTGTTGACCCATCACCGTTAATATATCAGTAATCTACCGTAAAATTTTAAAACCATCAAAAACATAAATATGACAGCCAAGTCCAATAGTAAGAATATGCGTCTGTTGAAATTTTGGATTCTTAACAAGCAAAGGGGTTGCAATAAATGTGCCAAATTTTTCATGTTTTGCTAATATGATGTTTTGAGAATATGATGTTTTGCGATTATGATATTTTGATAATATGATATTTAGAGACTGAGCGGTTTCGAGTTGTGAAGGGGGTCATACATAAGAAGCTCAAAATGGTTCATGTAATGATATTAGTTTGTTATTACTCATAGGGATGATGACTGAATTCAAATTTTCACGACTCGTCATAAAATATTAAAATACCGCAGAAAAAGGTGCAATCATGTGAAATTAGAATTAGAATCGGCTTAGAAATTCATTAGATACAAGCATTTTAAGCTGTTAATTTAGAAGCGATTAGACAGAGAGATCCGACATCAACCATGACGTCATTGTTGAGTACGGCCATATAAACGCCGTTTTTATAGTTATTCGAAAACCGATTTTTTCTTTTTGTTTATTATACGAATGAGCTTCTATTAAAGCAATAATTTTTTTTCATTCATCTAGCCTTTTTCAGTTTTCAGATTTTTTATATACTTACGCCTAAAAGTTTACCTTGACGCCAGCTCCTTTTTCTTTGAACTTGGCTGGATACAATGCCGCGTGTCTAGATTTTGCATTTGATAAAATGTCTAATGAAATGTTTTTGTTTTGTTTTCAGGTAAATCCAGTTTATAATAATATCGCCCGATTTAAAGGTAATGTTTGCAACATACTGACAAAACATGTTTCTAATTTTATTAATACTACACAATTAGTGTAAAATATGTTCTAACGAACGAATCGTCGGGGACAAGGTGAATAAGAAACCTTATGTGAATGCGTTTAAAGACTTATTTTATTTGCGGAGTTAATAAAAAACAATTTTGTTTATTAGGCATCAAGTTACTACAATGTATAGTGGTGTCAGCATTCGACGAACTAAGACCGCCTAACAAGTCGGTAGATATAAACTAAAATTTGAACGAAATCTGCTACCGATGTTTACAAAACGATATCTGCAGGCCAATTATGGATCTTTCATCGTATAACATGTTATAAATTTGGGAAAAGGACTCGTGAAATGCTGCATTTCGTATTACCGATTGCCAATGATATTGTCACTATGGCATAATTTCAATGATGTCATCAATAAATAATGAACAAATGATCAAAAATCTGACCGGAAATCGTATTTTTCGTTTCGCACTATGATATCATATGATATCATTTGCAAAACCATGAGATCGGTAATAGGCCCTCTAATCAATACAATCATCGATATCAATACGAATGCCGCATATTTTATAGCTGTATTGTTTATATCAGTGGATAAGTGATCTATCATCAGTAAGTACCTATATATTGGTTAAGGTGAAGTGGTGACTACATCGCACGTAAATAAATGTACATTTTCATTTTTCCCATCATAACACAATATGAAACACAATTTTTAGAACGTTTGGCACGTCAAATGTTGATAGAAGCACAAGCAAAATATTTTTTTTATTGAGTTTTTGTGCAATAGATATGAAGACATATTTTTTAAATGTCCGACATGTAGGTTATTAAAATATGTTGGAAACGTATTTTTCCTTTTTCTTACACAATCAAAAATTTTAGAAGATTATATTGATTTGAAGTATCGTACGACATCATACGCTGGTAAATTTTTTAAATTGAGGGCAAAATGAATGTTTTGAACTGAATCAAACTACCATTATGGAAATAGTACATTTCGATACACGTGCGGAAAGTCATTTCTTCCAATGACAATTCAATCCTTGGACAAGTAATAATTAACATTACACTTCATTACAGTTTCTTTGCTGCGTCCGGGTGCGCAGCGCGCCCGACTGCGCGCGCTTGTATTGTACTGTACCGCTCCATCCTGAATCGCTCAATAGTATTCACACTGTAAAATAGTCAATTAATTCAAAAAATTTGTACGGCAAACTTTTTGATTAAAAGCCTCCTTCTTGGAGGTTATATGCAGAAGGAGAACAGAAACCACTTTTGCAGAAAAGAATAACTTTCCGCACGCTAAACACACACGGAGAAGTCTACTTTTGAGCAAACGTATTAAAAAATAATTCGCTCTGTTGCATGTAACAATTTCCGAAATAGCAGGACTAAGACAGCTGATTATGTTGTATACTTCTAAAAAGAATAACTTTTATTATCTATATCTAACCTACATGAGAATGCCCCCTAGCAAAATCTTTATTCACACCACGCACCGATCCGGCTGAGCCACTGTCGTGTATATAATTTTCTTGTCAATCGCCCAATTAGATACTGTAGTCATTCTCTCGTAAGAATCATAATTTGTACTGTTAAAATTAACGTCAGTTGTCCGCTCGGAATAAGTGAAAGTTTGACGAGCATATCATGGGAGCTTATTTCGGAACATGTCTAATAAGCAATTCGTGTGAGATGAATCGATATCATACCACACATTCGCCATCTTGTCAGCTGATTGAAGATAGTCAAGACATGTGGGCCGTCCCCTCGTATCGAATTACGTGTATGAAATAATTAGGATCAGTATTAGATACGCTATGAGCAATATTTAATTGATTCTTGCTTGAGGAAGTTGCTTAACCTTCAGATAATTTGGAAACTTTTATAGATGTAACAGGAAATGGTATTAGATTCCAAATGAAAGTACAAATAGCAATATCACATTAATTTGTTTCAAACATTGTAGAAATTTTTCTAAAAATTTAAAACATTGTATTTGAAAAGTCACTTATTCACTAACAGCGTCCCTCCGCTGAGCTCTAGCTCTCAGTATAAAACAAAGAAGTCACTCCCGCTGTCTGTACGCTTAGATCTTTTGAACTGCGCAACGGATTTTAATGCAGTTTTCAGCAATAGATAGAGTGATTTAAGAGGAAGGTTAATATGTATAACTAGTGACTCGCTCCGGCTTCGCACGGGTAACAGTTTAAATTATCCACGCTGGCAACGCCGCGGGCGGTTCGCTAGTTCCAAATTAACTCTCATGCTCTACCTCTCATAAATATGTTAGATGATTTTGGTGAAAAATATCATGAGTAATATATTTTCACAACCTTTCTAGTACGGAATCGATCGAATCAAACTATCAGTAGGGCCATCAAGGCACCAACCCGGTCACTTGACTATTGTTTCATAAGATGTTTCAGTTGATAAGCGCGTAGGAAGCTCTTAACTGGTTTCCAGCCATAGAGATGGTCAATTATGAGATACAATCATTTCGATCTTTATCTTAATTCATTTTCAATGGCAATAGTTTTGATATGCACAGAGAAGTGCTGCGGAGGTCTGTAATTAATGAAGCACATTTTGCTTTCTGGTTTACGATTTCCACGTTGGTCTCTAGATCGTAGGTATTACCTTATTTATGTGCGTGTATGTGTGTTAGTAGCTACGTTAGATATTAAATCTTTTAAATGTGTTTAGTTGTTGCTTAATTTTCTTTAAAGGACAAAATCGTGACATACTCGCTAGCATTGCGTGTAAGTGAATGATGATGTTTACCAATGCACAGAAGGCTGTTGCTTAATTCATTAGATTAGAATTTCAATGGAAATTTAATATTCCTTTTGGGTTTATACCTATTTTCCTTGGCTTTGCTAGTATGTTAGAAACTTTCATAATATGTACTTTTGCATCGCAAAAGGAAAATTGTTCGAGTCTAGATTCATTCAGTCTATAATCCTGCTAATGTATAAGCAATTTGTAGAGAGAACTATTAAGAAATGCAATTCAACCAGAATTCTTTTTCAAATATCACGGCCTCGTTCCGAAGAATAGTACGCAAATTATGGCTGGAGGTGTAATAATAGCGTTATCATTTATCGTGGCACAAAGCTACGGACCATCACGAGCGTATGTTGATTGAGTAAGTTGTACCACACACCGCACCGTATGTGATACCTTTATGGTGTAGCATCGTGAGCTCGGACTTTCTTCACAACACCATCTTCACAGCTGCACCATTAGATACCTTCGGAACAAGGTCAAATGTCTCGCGTGATGAATAGCATACGCTATTTGTTACCAGCAAACTGAGTAACACTGATTGAGTGCTTCGTTGTGGCAAACAACCTTTGCCTGTCTCGATCTGATTGATTTCGATTTTCAATTGCATATATTTATATTGTTAATTACGGTTGTTTGTGTTCACGATTTCGGTTTTATTGAGACTTTGTTGTAAGTACTATTCCACAATGGAGTTAAATTACGTAAAAGAAGATAAATCCAACACACTCGTTTCTACCTAATCTATACTTACTAATATTATATAGCTAAAAAGAGTTTGTTTGTTTGGTTGGTTGAACGCGCTAATCTCGGGAACTACTGAATCAAATTGAAAAATTATTTTTGTGTTGGATAGTCCGTTTATCGAGGAAGGTTATAGGCTATATAACATCACGCTAGGACTAAAAGAAGCTGAGCATCAATAATTTTTTTTTTCAAAAACGGGAATTTTTTTATGGCGAAACGTAGTTCGCGGGCACAGCTATTTAATTATAATTAGTTTTGGCGTTAGCATATATCTGAAAACGTTTCAGAAGTTTTCTACGTAGACAGGAGATTTTTTTATAAAATACTAGCTGTGCCCGCGACTTCGTCCGCCTGGTATAGTAACTTTTGGCAGCATTTTGTTTTTTGTAGGCACTTTTTAAAGTAGCCTATGTTATACCTTATATAATTAGCTATCTATTAGTGAAAGTCCCGTCAAAATCGGTCCAGCCGTTCCGGAGATTAGCGGAAATAAACAGACAGACAGACAAAAATTTTTTAAATTATGTTTTTGTTATTGATACCCGATATACATTCATACCCATTTAGTAAAAACTTGTTATTTTGACATTACAAACAGACACTTCAATTTTATTTTTTTGTATAGATTGTGTTGAAGTCATCAAGCAAACTAAGGCCCGTATTAATAAACCGCACTCAGCTCTGAGATAGAACTTGAGCGCAAGCTTAAGATACTGTGCTAATTAATATATCATACTTGAGTTCACACTTGAGTACAAAGTATCAGCTGAGTAGCGACGTATTAATAAAACGATTTCAGGACTCAAGTGCACTCTCAAGATGCTACTTAAGTTACTGTTTTCTGAGTGTGGTCGAATCATGACTTAAGTGCGCGTTTTGGCGGTTTATTCACGTGTCATTTGGACATTGGGTATTTTACTGTGGAACATTTACCCACGGCGAACAAAAATAAAATTTGGTTAGATGTAAGTATAGGTAATTACCTACATCTAGATTATAATGGGATAGTTTGCATATCTGTGGGTCGTGGGATTAACACGAAAATTACCATGAAATTATAAAAATATAGTAGGAATAGTATTTTTTTACTTGTTTTCTTGCAAAAATCAAAAAGATATAAAGGTAAGATAAAGGAAAAAAATTATTTTCATATGAAACTCATATAAGTACTTATAACTGGAATAATGTGGCGACCGTCACTCAATTTGATTCAATCTAGTGCGCCAACACTATGAATGAAAAATTTTTTGGATGCGTTCCGTTACACTTTTTTTTTGTACATACAACAGGGAAGCTCTTGGCTTTCATCTCACCTGATGGTAAGCGAAGGAAGCGAGCTTCACCTGGACTCCTCAACAACTAAGGAACTGGCTTTCTTACCTCTAATTGTCGGAACACAACAATGCTATTAACATTTTTATTATGGCGAAGAACTTAGATAAGATGGCGCGGGCGGTAGCTAACGAGGCGGGCTCAGAAGCACTACCACCGACCAAACCGTACAGAAAAACTTCTGCCCCCATGGGGAATTAAACCCCAGACCTCCCTAGCAACATGTGGACCACGGAGGCGGTTAAAGTTTTTTGTTATTTTTTTATTAAGTCCTAAAAGTTATTTATTTATTTATTATTATTATTCTGGCAACGCTGTCAACTGGCGCAAGCGCACGTGACACGACCCGTTTTATGAGACTATGCGAGAGAGAGAGAGAGACAGAGGGAGAGGGAGTGAGACGAACAAAACATTCCGACCGCATTACAGGTATTATTCAGTTGGACATTTTTATCAAATACTAACTAAACGCTCGCAGCTTCGCCCGCGTTATTTTTGTTTTCCCGTGGCAATTTTATATTTTTATTTGGGAAAAATAATTTTGTAGCCTATGTTCATTAGGAATAATGTAGAATTCTAAATGTGAAATAATTTTTAAATCGGTCGAGTAGTTTCGGAGCCTATTCAATGTAAACAAACAAACAAATATTTTCTCTTAATATAACGAGTAGTAAAAATTAACGAAATACTCGCATGATATAAACACTGATAATTTCCGTTCCCATTGGTCTGAATTGAAATAACTACAGAAAATGAAAGCTGAATAAAAGCAGCAGGATCACAGAATAGATAATAGTGCAGGATCTAAAAGTACTTATTTTAAAAATGCCCAATGTCCATCACGTTTGACGACTTTTGTTGTTTGGTTAAAATGGACATTGAAAATATTATCGACGAAATCGATCACTATGACAAAATAGATTATTAGGTATGAGTATATCTTTCAGATAAAGGAGCATCGAAATCCAAAAAAATATATAAGAAATACTCAGAATACTTTGATATACGAAATGAAGACTTTTTGAAACGATATAGATTTCACCAAAACCTTCCATCATCAGCTCAGTAACATGACATGATGACTACCATACGCAAATAACTGAATATCTTAAATAAAACCGGCCAAGTGCGTGTCGGGCCACGCGCAGTGTACGGTTCCGTAGTTGCAAATGCCAACTTTGAGTTCACAGTCACACTTCACAACACTTTGCCACAGATTACTAAATACGTTGCTATTAAATTAGGCATTATTATTATTATTAAAGCTGCAATGATTTTATATTTCCTTAACTTCACATGGTTCGTAAATTTATATTCAGTACTAATTTTCAATGAAATTTTGCTTTTCCGAGTACATTTTATAAGTTAGTCGTCTATAACTTTTTAGTTTGTACTTAGTACTCAACTCTGATAGTTTTCCTTTAAGCTTCGTTATATATACTACTGTTGTAATTTTTTTCACGTGTCCATATATAACCGTTTACCAGATAGAGGGGGGGGGGGGGGACACTTACCTCTAACAAAAATGTGCATTTTAAAACCAAATATTTCAGAAACGGATCCCTCAATCGAAAAATGTTGTCCTGAACCTTACATTATTTTTTAAAGACCTATTTAACAATACCCCACACGATGGGTTAGTTGAAAAAATTTACTTCCACTTTACTTGTATGGGAGCTACCATAAAAAAATATTTTCAACGTTTTTTTCCACCACTTTTTGGCATGATTAATATAGATACCCATACCAAATTACAGCTTTCTAGTACTAATAGTCTCTGAGTAAAAGCGCGGACAGACAGAGACAGACATGGCGAAACTATTAGGGTTCCTTGTTTACTACGGAACCCTAAAAAGACATAAAACACGTTGGACGTGGCATTAAAATTTAAGGTTTTCCCTAGATTTGCCCGGGATTCCATCATCAGATCATGACATGGTGACAAAGGGTCCATCTCGGGAGTGTACTTTTACGACTACAAAAGGAATTTTGAAAATCGGTCCTCAAATGGCGGAGTAATCGATGAACATACATAAAAAATAAGAAAATACAGTCGAACATAGAAACTCCTCCTTTTTGAAGTCGGTTAAAAATTACGTTTACTTGAGATCACGCTCTTAAGAGCGCGATCTTGATATTATATCTCAAGTGATACGCTGTTGATGTAGGTTTATTAATTAGCGACTATCTTAAGTGCGTGATCACATCTTGAGAGTGACTCGGCTGAGTTCGCACTTGAGAGCAGTTTTGAGATCGCTTTATTAATACGGGCCTAAGTTTTAAAAAGAAATTACGAAAGCTGTACCATGACAATTTTTTTACTCCTGTCGATTAAGGATATGCAGATTATCTTCGAAATATCATTTCGAATGTCATTTTCGTTTTATAGTTTTGTAAATTAATAGTAGGCACATATATATTAGTTTATTTTATTTATAATATTTATGTATTAGTATATTATGTATATAGCATTATATATTTTTAAATTGTTTTTTTTTTTTTTTTTTATTTAATATTATTAACACTAACGACATTTACATTACAATAAGAAAAACGATGATACCCGCAATAGTGTATAACACTGTGTCGCGTGCATCAACGCCCCCCTCCTAAACAGTAGCAATCAAGAAAATTTTAAAATAATTACAATAATACTTAAATAACAAAAGCAAAAAGTGATTAGACTGTTAGAATATCAGAATATATGAATATGTAGGTATGTGTGTATGTGTGTATGTGTGTGTGTGTGTGTGTATATGCGTGAGTGTGTGAGTGTGTGCGTGGGTGTGTGAGTATGCGTTTATGATATAATTTTTAGCAGGTCTTCAGTCTCATCATATGACAGTGATAGCAGCCATTGTATACATTTTGTTTTGCATTTAAATGAAGAGAGTGGATAAATATGTAACTGTTTGTTAACTTTATTATATAGTTTTGGGCTCAAATAGCAATAATGTCGAGCTGCCAGAGCCGTACGGTGACGTTCAGTGAAACAAACTATATCGGATCGACGTTTCGAGTATACAGTTTGAGGGTCAAAATCAATTTCACCGTGTTTCTTTAATACTGTGTAAAGAATAAAAAGTTGTCTAACTGTAAGGACCCGGCAAAGAGAGTATAAGTCAGAAGTCCGGAAGCGAATAGGTTTCTTCGAAAGTACTTTAAGAGTTGCTCTCTGAGCTCTTTCCAAGCGCAACATATGAGTCTTTGCTGATCCTCCCCAAGATGTAATGCAGTACGATAGCACTGATTGGGCGAGAGCAAAATAAATGGTTTTTAAATATTTGAAGTCAACAACCGATCGGAGACTCTTAAAGGTATAAATTAATTTACGCACTCTCGACACTGTGTATTCGATGTGTTGCTTCCAATTCATAGCGCTATCAATCATGACTCCCAGATATTTAGAAGATGAGACAACTTTCAATAATGTACAGTTACAGGGTACCGAACCATTCACATAAGGACAAACATGAGCTCGAACGGAGAACGATGGAGGATTTTGTGAGGCTGCTGTGGGAGCGAAACCTATAACTATGGTCTTAGATAAATTGAGAGTGAGAAGATTTGCACTAAGCCAGCTCATAATAGATCGCAGGGCATTTTCTGTGTAAACACGAACTTCGTCCCAGTTTCGACCATGAACAAGAAGTGCTGTGTCGTCAGCATAGGTGATAATTTTGGTGTTGGGAAGTGACATGTTGCAGAGTTCATTTATGTATATTAAGAATAAAGTGGGGCCAAGAACGCTTCCCTGCGGGACGCCAAAGCTAAGTGATTCCTCCTCACTCTCAAATTTATCTATAACAACAATTTGCGAACGATTTGTGAGGTAACTGTTAAATAAATCAAGGGCGATGCCTCTAACGCCAATAGAGTGAAGTTTTGATATAAGAATGGGGATAGAAACAGTGTCAAATGCCTTTGACAGATCAAGGAACACTCCTGCGGATTTGAGTCGTTTGTCAAAGTTTTTAATAATGTGATCGGATAGTTCCAAGACCGCGTCTTCCGCAGATTTAGATTTTCGAAAACCATATTGATTTGCAGACAGTATATTCTTAGCATTTATGAAGTTTAATAATTTTACATTTAAAATTTTTTCAAAGATTTTGGACAAAACTGTTAAGACCGAAATGGGCCTGTAATTAGTGACACTATCTTTATCACCACTCTTGAAAATAGGATGTACAATAGCCCTTTTAAAGGCACGCGGAAAAATCCCATGAGAAAGTGAAAGGTTGAAAATATGAACTAAAATAGGAATAAGGATATGTTTAGCAGCTTTGATAAGGGTAGTAGAAATACCGTCCCATCCAAGCGCACATTTATCTTTTAAACCCAAAATTACGTTTTCTACCTCTGCGTCATCGACATCAAGTAGCACCATCGAGGTCACGGGGACATCATGAAGTGAGGAAACAGAAGAATGGTTAGAAAGTTCATAAGCCGAAGTGTTTGAGTTGAATTTAGAAGCTAGAGTAAATCCAATACTAGCGAAGAACGAATTCACGGTATTAACTGACATGCTGGGGTCATCACATAATTTTAACAAAGCATTGGCAGTATTTTGCTTTTTATCGATATTAGCGATGCGATTTATAAGTTTCCAGGCTGCTTTTGGACTCTTTCTAATCTTAAGAAACTCACTCTGTTCGTATTCGCGCTTGACTTTTTTAAGAAGACTATTGCAAAAATTTCGATAGCGGAAATATGAAATCTTATTTATAATATTCTCAGGGTCTCTTCGATATTTTTTGTGCAATTTGTCCCGATTACGAACACACCTAAGAAGACCAGAAGTCATCCAGGGTTTTAATATACGTTTTCTGCTGGGTACGCTAATAGTTTGAGTATGCTTATTAACAGCAGACGATACAATGTGAATTAAGTTGTCACAAGCTGTATCGGGGTCGTTACACTTTAGGACGGTAGAAAAGTTGGATTTAGACAATTCGTCCACTATATCAGGAACATTAGAACGTCGATAGGTGTAGCAAAGTTTAGACCTAGTCATGTGTGTACTACAACTAAGTATAATAGGAGCATGATCAGTAATAAAACTATCTAAAACAAGTGTTTTGCAATTAAAAGGAGATCGGGCTATGACATGATCGAGACAATTTGTTTCTCTAGTGGGAAAAAGATGAGCTGGAAGTAAAGCATGTTGTGCAAGCAAGTTCAAATAATCATCAGCTGAGGCATTACGATTTGATGGGGCTATATTAATATTTAGGTCACCAATAAGAAACAAGGACTTAAAGGACCGTAGTGAGTGTAGAATTGTATTAAGGCTGTCAAGAAAACGATCTAAATTTGAGTATGATGGAGAACGATATATGGCAACAACAGATATTTTATTTGAAAAATTTAAGACTAAGCAATTCCCGTCGCTTAAATCAAGATTAAGAATAGTACATTCTATGCCATGTTTGACAAAGACCACAACACCGTCATTTTGATTCATATAGTCAGATTTAAAAGAGTCATAACCAGGGATAGTGGGCAAGCCAGCAACTTTGCTTAACCAACATTCAGTAAGGATAAAAACGTCAAATTGAGAGTCAAGTCTATGTATTAAGGTATACCATTATTCAGTTTTTTTACCATTAAAGTACTACATCTACTTCCTTTTCTCTGCACCACCCAAAGGTTGACTGGCAGATAATGCCTTTGGCATTAAGTCCGCCTCTGTATACAAATTGTACTGGAAGTTTAAATAAATAAATAAAAATAAAAGGTATGCAAACTGTCGATTTGTTGGCAAAGCTCCTGGAGATCTTCATAAGTCTAAACAGATTTTTATTGCAAAATAAAGCTTGCTTTATTCCGATGCTTCTTATCATCAGGTTTCAACGAAATTCTATTAAGGCGCATAGTAAGGTCAAACATAAAAAATCACTGCAGAAAAAACCGGTTCTCTTCATAAATATTGAATAAAAAAATCTTTAAAAAAGATATGTTATTAGTCAACGCATTCTTTAGAGGATGGTCTTTTTAATTTTTTGATATATTAATCAAAACTTGGTTAAAATGTGACCCAAACATGCCTCGATTTCAAAACTTTAAACCTAATCGCGTCGTAAATATTAGGGTAAATCATATACTTTCGATTTCCATAAATAAAGGGAACAATATTCTAGGGGATGGTCTTTTTAGATTTTTCTTATTGGCCTTTATTAATTTTTTATTGAAATAATTCATCTTACGCGTAAAGGTTTGCTTAAATATTCCCCTCACTCTCACTCACTCACTCCTATGTAATCAGTGCGGGACGATCGACGCAAGGTCATTGGGACCACTATGCGCCTTAAGTAGTTTGGAGTGGTGTCAACTAGTAACTAACACACATCAAATATTTAACAATGAAACACAATGCGGCGGATCGCAGAAATCTCTTGCAAAATAAAAACCTGAGTCCATAATTCCCGGTATTTCACTGATATGAATAATTGCCATAAATTTCAAAACGCGTAACAGTTTGGTCGCCACTTGCATCCGCCTGCAGCCGTGATTAATATTTTTACAGCCGGCAATTATGATGCTTCATGATTTTCTCTTATTAAACTGAAGATCAATAAACCAGGTTTCATATGGCAACCAATTAAACGGTGATAGGTTTAATTCAGGTCCGATATGGTATTAATGATGGTGATGGCCGTATTGCAATATTGCATCATCAAATGTATCTGATTTAGAGGTGCATTGAATTCATCTCATCTGTGAATTTCTTATGTAGGTATGCGTAGCCCGTAGGTAAATATACCTTACTTTACCTCGTAAATATAAAGTAAGGGCCAACAGAAACAGTTGTACTCGTAATCCACAAATTCCTAAGTATGATAGAGTAACTTGAAACATTATTAGCTTTTATTTTTTCTGTCCCAATCAAATCGTTTTGATATACTTCAATAAACATACTCGTACGAGTATGTACATTGTACACTAGACATGTAAAATAGTTAGCCTAATAATTGATAACGTATCATTAATTTTCTTTTCGCTTAGCATGAGCATCATATGTTGTGAACGGTTTTAGTTTCTATATTATGTGAGACTAGCTTTCCGCTCGCGGCTTCGCCCGCGTTATTTTTGTTTTCCCGTGGGAATTTTATATTTTCCCGCGGGAAAAATTGCCTACCACTCGCCGCGGCTTTGCCCGCGTTACTGTTTTCCCGCGGTAATTTTTTATTTTCCCGTAAGAAATTTATATTTTCCTGTAGGAAAAATAATTTTGCAGCCTATGTTAATCAGGGATAATGTAGTATTCTAATAGTGAAAGAACTTTTGAAATCGGTCCAGTAGTTTCGGAACCTATTCAATACAAACATACAAATCTTTCCTCTTTATAATATTAGTATAGATTGATAATGGAATACAGTTGAAATTTACAGAATGAATCGGGTGGTGACATTTATTCTTAGTCCGTCACAGGTTATTCATAGCAAAGTGTTATGTTAGAGACGTGTACGCTAAATTCTCTCACGCGGCCCGACAGTTGACCCAATTCTGCAATATTTTCTTGTGAAGCATGCCTCGATCGCAAGTGTATCGTAAAATTGGCAATAAAAATAGATGAAGCGGCCATCAAGAGGTTGCTGTCATTTGTTTATTGTTGTTTATTGAAATACATATCTCGCATAATGTAGGCGCTTATACATATTATAAGAAACGTTGCTAGGGTAGGTACTTGAAATTTTTTGTTAAACTAGGATGTGTGGTTTAATACATCAATATATATAATTGGCACAAAAAATAAAAGTAATTTGATGTTATCCTTACTTAATATTATAAATGCTAAAGTAACTCTGTCTGTGTGTTATTGGTAAAGACATAGTTTGAGTCCCAGGAAAGGACATAGGATTGCTTTTATCGCAGAAATCACCCCTTAAGGAGGAGAAAAGGGGGGTGGAAGTTTTTATGGGGAATCAATAACAGCTGAACTGATTTAGATGAAATTTGGTATGGAAATAGTTTAAGTTGTGGGGAAGGATAAAAAATCGTTTTTATCCCTGAAATCATTCCATAAGGGTGTAAAAAGGCCACTACCCGGGCTAGCCCGATCAGTTGTTCAGACTATCTAGGGGACGAGAACACTAGGACAATCCCCAGACGGAGAAGCCTTACGGTGGCGTGCGCGGGAGCCGCCCTGCCTCCCGCTCCCTCTCCGCAGCCTCCTTCTGCGAGATGACATCTTCACAGAAGAAGGTGACAGCCCCCCATTCCGCTTCGCCGCGAAGCATGGCCACGACCATTCTCGGCAGCGAAAAGTCTCCACCTCCCGCAGCGAACTAAACGCTGCGCAGGCGTCGCCAAGCCGGACACACCAACAGGGTGTGCTCGGCCGTGACGTCGGAAGAGTCGCAGTGGTGACACTGCGGCGTTTCCTCCCGACGAGCAACTCGGTGCAGGTAGTGACCGAAACAACCATACCTGCTCCATGCCGAATGCTGCCCTGTCGGCGCCCAACCCACTCCTCCAGCAACGGACAGATCGCTTCGATCGTCCGGTGGCCGGCAGCTGGAAAGGCGAGGGTCTCACCCACCGGCGCAGAGCCTTCCTCTGCGCCTGGGTACGAACAACCTCTACCTCCTGTGGGGCATATCGTCCCCCCCGTTCTCGGACGGCAACCCGATGCCGATACACCTCTGACTGGCAAGTAAGTACGCAGGCCGCACCGTGACTGACCGTACGATAAGCTCGCATAGCCCGGTTTGCTATGACCCTCTGCGGACGTCGCAGGAGGGCCACCGTTCGAGGGGAGAGGCACTCTTTCCATACCGGGGCTCCGTAGAGTGCCATTGACCGTATCACTCCGTGATACAGTCGACGGCACGCCGATCCTGGCCCTCCCACGTTAGGGGAGATCCGTCCGAGTGCGGCTGCGGCGGCACACAGCCGTGGAGTGAGAAGCTTGAAGTGTTCCTCGAAGCTCCAACGGGGATCCAAAGCCAAGCCGAGGTACTTGAAGTGTGCCTCGACTGGTATGCGGCCCCCTCCACTCGGAGGCCTCCGGCCCCTCGTAGAGTATTGTCCTACCTTCTAGGTAATCCTCCACAAGGGTGCAGAGGTACGGAGGCACCCGGTGGAAGCGGAGTGCCTCCTTTATGCACTCATGAGGTAGGCTGTTAAAGGCGTTGTGGATGTCAAGCGACACCGCAACTACAGCCTCCCCACGAGCCGTGGCCTCCTCAGTCCACCCCCTTGAAGAGAGCCTCCGCGTCCACCGTGGACCGGCCGGTGCAGAAGCCGAACTGGTTGGCAGCCAAGTTCGGCCCCCGGGTCCTCAAATGATATACTTTCCTACCTAGTTTCTAAATCCAACTAAATTTGCAGTAAAAAAACGGTTAACTCGTTAACAGTGAAAAACTGTTTGAAAAAAAAACGGTTCGTATGTTCAACGCGGACTATTTACACCACTTTATCCATCTATTATCTATTGAGCGTTGGTGGCGCTGTGGCCTCGGCACTGGACTGTGCCCCGAGTAGAATCGGGAGGCCCGCGATCGATCCTGCCATGTACCAATGTGTTTTTCGTTTCACGAATTTCATATGTACATTTATCTGACGCTCCTACAGTGAAGGAAAACATCGTGAGGAAACCTGCATACACCTGCGAAGTAATTCAAAGGTGTATGTGAAGTCAACCAATCCGCACTGGGCCAGCGTGGTTTGACTAAGGCCTAATCGCCCTAACTAATTAGTGTAGGCTCGTGCCCCTTGGTGGGGACGTATATGAACTGTGATGATGATGATGATGATCCATCCCTTTATTTTCCCTCCACGGGAAAAAAGGAGCGACGACATTTGAAAATCCTTCACCACGGATGACGTCAAAAATTTATCAGAATATGAACGCTAAAATCAAATATTTGTGTAAACCCAGTAGTTTTTTTTATCTAAATCATAAATGCTTAGTCTATGGGAACTATAAATATTACTAATTGTGCATGAGTGTGTACAAGTTATGCCTAGCCTACTATAATTCACAGCCTATCTCAGTACATCCGAAGGAAGTTTCAAATCCATTCGATTCCTATAAATGTGGCGTGTCAGTGCTGCTACCAGTAATCTGACATTTATTTTGAAACATATAAAATATTTACGACATTATCTTTAACGGATGATAAAGGTCCCTCTTGATTTCAAATTTATTCATTGAACCTAGTAAAATAAATTTCAAATTAATTAAACTGTCCGCCGTACTAAAGAGCCCATTATCACACGGTATAAATAATAATGAATCCGTGGATGTACAGTAATTTTGATTATTTTATGTGAAAGCAGCCATAAAAGTTACACGTTACATTATTTAAACCACGTCTAATCTAATGATGTTTCAGTAATTAAGAAGCGTATTTCATTAAAACTTACACGAGATCGTCCATTTGATGTGTATTGTTACTCTGATTGAGATCTTGCAACATGACAATAATAATTATAAGATTTGCTCTCAGATCGGCCGCACAGCACAATCTAATAGAAAAGTAGGGCATCTTATAAAATTATCGCCACGCGTGTGCTCACCATTCTCTATGGAGACCAAGGTCGCTGGATGTGATCCAGATTTTTTATTATATTAGTTTGAAATGCATATGTTTTTATTGGCGCGAAGTGAAGGGCCTTAAAGTAGCGTCGCGTTGTGATGAAAGTCAATATTATTCAAAAATACTTGCGAGAAATAATAGTTTCCTTTTTCCGTATTTATCTAAATCGTTTATCAAAATGCTTATGGCTATTATCGCTGTTAGTTGCTCTTCGATATGGGTCTGTTAGTATGCATTATTACATTTTATAAGGGGAACAGACATTTACAAAATAACAGTTAATGTCTTTATCGTCATTTCCGTTTCGAATATTACTATCAGTCGGCAATACCTATTCGAAAATTTGTGTACCTACGGCATTTTATTTTTCGTTTGAAGGTTTTGTTACTATAGCCATTTCCATGTAAACTTAAACTCTGACACCAGGTCAACCCAGTGGTTAACCACACGATAAGAAAGTCGATCTTTCCCGTTATGATGATAACATATATCTTTAACAATATTGATTTTATATTTGTTCCCACGATCTAGGTGCTCGTAGAATGTAAATGTTTTTTTTTTTTTTTTATTCCTCTATCGTGTGTTTGTTAAGTAAATAGTTTTCTGTGTTGGCTCACATAATATTGTTGAGTTCCACTGTTGAGTACTTATTTGTCTTTAGTAATTACTCTCCTTACCCCTTTTTTAATAATAGGGTCAATGCGCCATATTTATATGCTATTATACTTGGCAAACAAGCAGGCTGCCTACCTGATTGTAAAGGGCTACATGATCAGAGCCTAGTAGTTTCATGATTCCTATTAGGTTTGCAAATCTACAACCACTACGAGGACCCCAGTAATGCGACAAGTTCCAACTAATTAAAACAGTTCCTGTACCTTTCCATTTGAAGGTATCGCTTTTTTGTGTTGAGGAATCCTCGGATCAAACAACACGAAAGCTAATATTGACGTGAAGCTTTAAATATTTCCGTAAATTCTGTAGCATCCTTTATTAGATGTCAATTTAGAAAGTACGGCGTGACCATACCCCATGCTCTCCGGGATTTTCTTCCGTCGTGCGTAAGTGAAAGTGGTTCGGCAAATTGCCATGATACATTATCATAGGGCACGTTTGACTTCACTGATTTTGATAGCCGCTATTATTATGATGTCGGTAATAAGTGTCATGATCATGAAGCACCAATCATTATGATCGCAGGTTTGCTAGATAGAATAATCGTGGATTCTTTGTTAACGAGCTGATAACATAAATTTTTAGATATGGGTGAAATTTTTTGGGGATATTATTAGTTAATTGTGTGTTAAGGTAATAAGGTCCAGCATATTGATCTCCAGGTCTTTAGAACTATTTTTAAGTAGGAGGCAAATGATGTTGGTGGCTACGGTGTACGGTTAATGTCGAAATCCGTGTGTTGATATAAGTATTATATATCAACACACGGATATTTCCAACAATAATATTCCAACAATAATTTAAATGGAAAACGATAAACAATGTCATCATCAATACAGTTTCCACGGATTTCTGTTTTCGGCAGCCGTAAAATACATTAGCTATTGCTTTTATTATTATTATTTATTTGTATTATTAATCATTTTTGACACTAACCAATACCGTGCCTTCTGGTTTGACATCGATAACTATGTAATCGTTAAATATGAGTTTCTTTGGTTTCACAATGAATTTAATAGTTCTACCTACAATGTCCCCAAAACCAAGGTCTTATATATTTGGAATTGCTGTTGTCTTATAATGAGTATACTAAACGATTGACGACTGAACAGATACACATTGTATTTTAAAATAAAGAAAATGTATATTACTACTGTTGCAAGACATATTGAAAAAGATTGTTCGGATATTACGACTATTACAAAGTATAAAATGCACAAAAAATTAGAAACAACTATTCGTTTTAATCTGAAATCCATCAGCATTCTAACTTGGAGCATTCACACATGACAAATTAATTCATCGTTTCGGTTGTAAAAAGCTATATATGTTAACCTAAACCTATTCAAGCATTACTTCTAATTTGTCGTTAATGAAAAGGTGACGAACCATTTCCGGCTATGGGTACAATATTGATTTATGTCGAGCCTTTTGTTATAGATCAGATGGTCAATAGTTCACTTACATCATCACATCTGCTGGGCACTAGCATAACCTAAGCTTTTATCGCGTCAAACCCAGACATATTGACATGTACAACGTTGTTGGTACATAACACATGCAACGTTGTGTGGACTGTGATCAATCATCCTAAGCCCGTGGTACATAGAAAGCCTTCACTGACCGGGGTGAAAAGGCGATGGCTTGAGATAGTGAAATTATTTTATTAGGTTCTTGGTAATGATCGATCACACTTTTATTTAGTTTTGCGTTGCAAAATTAGACCTTCTTCTTAAAAATAGTTTAAAAACATAAAAGGCTTCGAAAATTATTGCGATGGTTTGTATTATATTTATTTAAATCAAAACATAATGGAATGATCTTAAGGATCTCCCAATACTTTCAGGACGTTTTTTAGCTATAAACAATATGATACTGTTCTAAATGCGTTTGTCCCGGCCTGACTGATTTCTTCACTTAATTCCCAACTTTTGATAGTTACATATCGGCATTACAATCCAATGCAGGGGGTTGAGATTGTCTTTAAAAACGCTTTTTTCTTTAAAAACTTTGTACTCACGACCTTGCCCTGGAATAATTTATGTCTGCAATTTAATGAAACCAGAAGTCTGTTTGTGAACATTTTATATTGTAAGATTACATTGGATGATGTTTGCAAAAAATAAATGAAAAGAAAATAAAACATGATTTTAGGAACAGTAGCTTTCTTAATTGTTGACCTAATTTACGTTATATTTTGTTTAATAAACAACGTAATCCCTTAATTATAAAAGAGAATCGGTAGCAACCGCATAGGCAGTTGGACCTTTTATGAAAGTTTTCATACATTAACGTATTCACTAAATTAACTTAAAAGAAGAATTGAATTGTGCCAAGGAAATTAATACCCATGAGAGAGCAAACATACTCATTCAGCTCACAGCGTGTTGGTTCTTCCAACACTGGACCAAACAGACCGTCAATTCCTAAAATCAATTGCTAAATTGAATTTTCAAATATATCACCCAGCAAACACTTAAAGCTTAATATTTGTTCATAAATAGATTCAAAGCGGCACACTTATAGAAAGGACCATTCAGTCAATATAGATATTATATATACATGTGGCTTGTGTCAACGTCAAATCATAATTAGATAATGACGGACGTACGAAATATGTACATGCAAGGTACCTTGTAAACTGTCGTATTTACGAAATTTGTTGCTGCAATTCACTGGAACGAAAGATATAACATATTCGATGAAAACGTGTGGGTAGATATGATCGATGTCCTTGTCTATAATTATGAGTATATTAAAATTTAAAAATCAAACATAATAATATACTCTGTAGCAGGCTTTGCTTGTGAAATCAAAACAATGGACCGCGTTCACGGGCGTCCCTAACCCATGACCCTCGCACACTGTAACGTCAGTTACTGTCTTATTAGCTCCTAAGTGGTTATGCTGATTAACATCGAAGCCTGCCGGCAATTACATTGCAATCACTTTCTCTAAATCCTCTATTCAATGAAGAACAATTACTTGTGTACAAACACGGGTTAGGGTTGCCGCCACCGTTAATATGAGAGGGAAATTATTTCATTCATACAAAAATTAATCCTTTCAAATATTTCCTACTATTACTTTAAGAAATTGTACGCACTAAACTACGGTCAGTCGTACTTAACTAATTTTTCAAATTAGAAGTTATGTGTATGGATAAGTTCAAATTCAATCTATGACGTTGCTTGCTGAACTGCGGCATTTTATTTTGACCCCTTCTGCTGCCAGACTGTAAGATTTATCAAAGTGTATAATAATGTCAAAGAATAAGCGCAGAAACAGAATTATGACTTACAACGTACATAAGCACCATCCAGTATCGTTTCTTAAATAAATACCTTGAAAAAGAAGTAAGATTACCTTAAACTTTAATTTAATTTGTGTGTGCGACAACCCTGAAATCACAATTGATTGATCGCCAATCGTCTGCTTACGATGATAGATAAAACCACACTCTTTAGCATATAATAAAAGGTACGCTTATTATTTTCGTATTCATCGTTTAACCTTTGCGTCAATACCGAGCGGAACAAAAGAACACTCCAATATTCAAATTGATATTTTTTCACTTATGTAAATTAGCTTTTTGTTTCTCTGTTACTTTTATCTTAACAAACGTCGTCTCCTAATATGAAAGTTTGAATGGCTTCAATTTATTTTTATTTACACGTTATAAGGAATCTGCAGAAAAAGAAGACTAGGCAATTGACGATAGCAGAGTTAGAAATGATAATATTGACAAGATTTATAATGCCCGCTGTATCAACCTTGTGCGAACAAAATTGAAATTGAATTTAGACAAAATCAATTATTGTAATGAACTAAGTAGAATGGTACTCCTAAGTCTCGTACGCAGTTTCTTAGTTTGTTCTTTATTTGAGAATTTGCAAAGTCACTAATTTTAATATAATGTTAATCAACTCAATCCTTTCACGTATAATTATAAAGAAGGTATTGATAAAGCATTAGATAGAAAGTGAACACGATTTGTGAATTTACGCTTGATAGCAAAACTTTGTCTGTAGTTACATATTTTCAGTTATTTTCGATTTATTCTCTTACGTAACTTTTATAACCCTTACCTCATATCACACTGTAGAACAAGATGGATATCTTGTATTACCTAATCAAAAACATGTGTCAGTACAATCTGATTTATGTTTCTTCTATGTCTTTTCTTCTCTGAACTATTTATCTTCTTGTTTCTTACTTTTTAATTCTTTCGTGAATAGTTTTTTTTCAGTATCACCTACCCCAAAAAAACATATTTGTATGTTTCTGGATATCTGGTATACCGGGTGTAACTGAACACCCCAATAACATTTAAGGGGCATATAAGTTAGATACTAAATGGACCTTCGGTGCTTGTCTGAGACCTAGAACCCCAATACTTTCAGAGTTATTTGATTTTAAACTGAAAGCAAAAACTTTCAAGTGACAACCATACTCAGCTCTTAACACAAAAGAAATTTAAATACAAAATGACACGTGACAGACGTGAGCGTAGTATTCCTCGTACGCTTACGTAGGGCTTTCGGCACTTAATACCAAAAAATAATTTATTTAGTTTGTATGACGTGAGCATAATATTCCTCGTACGCTTACGTAGGGCTGTCGGCACTTAATACCAAAAAATAATTTATTTAGTTTGTATGGGAAAAAAATGTATGTTTGTTAGCCCTAATATTTTTTACTATAGAATCTGTACTTCTGACGGATACATACCCTTAAATGTTATTGGGGTGTTCAGTTACGCCCTGTATATTTAAAAATGTCATATTCTGGGTGAATTAAGTAAAGTAACATAATTGTGAATAATAAGCTTTTTAATTCAGCTCTTTCATATTATATGATAGTAGGTACACCACGTCTTTGTTGGATGCGGAAATACCGGTGACGACTTTCTTTTGCAAGAACAATAACAGAGCGCACTGTTTATGCAAATCGATTTGACATTTTCGAGTTGATAGCGCTTAAGTAGTAACTTTTAACGGGTTATCGCCATCGCGCCAGCTTTTAAAAGGGCGTCCTTACGCTGGTTTCGTAATATTGTTAATATCGTGTTGATTGAATTCTTGCTTTCCAAAAACATTAACGGCAGATTGCGAGCGATAACTTCAAATGAGGAACAATGTTACAATAATCTTATTATTCTACCAGAGGGAGACATAGTACTAGTGTCATCTGCACGGGTACCGTCTGCCGCCAAGCAGCGGTGCTGACATTGCTTGTGTTACGGTTTAGTAAAGGATTTGCAAATCTTATAGATGCTACTGCCACTAGTACACTTACCACCGGATGGGGAGGCTACTTATTTTCCAACTAAATTATATAAAAATTTAGTATGTTCTGGGAATTGAAATTTCAAATAAATCCAAACTTCTATATTCGTAACATTTTACACAGAAACCGTTTGTCGGTTTCATCAGTTCTCTACATTTCTTGGTAGAGTTTTCCGACCCTCTGTAGGATGCGATTAGGCTATAATAATACACGAAACATGAGAAACAGTAGGTAATGCTTGTGTTCACGGATTGACAATATTAATCTTATCTCACAGTCTCACACATCTTGAAACCTCAACGTCAGTCGATGTTTTGCAACGCCGAAATTAATGTATTTACGAGTGAGTGCGAAGTGAGATCGTTGCACACTTGCGTTGCGGCGGGACCCGGTGATGAAACGTAAGTTCATCAACGAAAAAAAACCTGGCTACAACGCGAACGATGCGCGTGGGCATAATGTGTAGGTACCTATACACCTATATACATGCTAAATGATATTGTGGGTGACAACTGCAATTGTGAAAGCGGTGTTTTTGGTGGAAACGCTCTTGATTATCGCATTGTTCTGTGGATTTAGATTGACGGTCTCGATAAAGCTCGCATTTGTTGCTCGCTTTCTAATTTAAAATATAGTTCTGCTGTTTTGAAACTTTATGCTTTTTTTAACCGACTTCAAAAAAGCAGGAGGTTCTCAATGCGATGCGTATGTTTTTTTGTTTTTTTTTGTGTGTATGTTACGCGATGACGCCGCCAATTGTAGACCGATTTTCAAAATTCTTTCTGTATTCGATAGAGTATACTCCCATGGTCACCAAATTTAGGATCTGATGATGGGATCCCATGAAAATCGAGGAAAACTTAAATTTTCAGGTGTGTCTAACGTGTTTTGTGTCCTAATTTATTACCTAAACATATCCATCCACTTTTTTAGTCGAGAGATAATACTTATCTTTTTACGGCACAGTTACGAAAAGACGTTTCGGAGTCATAAGGTCACCGTAAAGCAAATGACCCAGATGCAATCTTTATTAATTCTTATTTAATTCATGCATTCTTTCACAACCGAAATGGGTTGATTAATTGTTAACTAATTAGCAGTGGGCGCGAGGTTACGCCGAAACAGACAAAGTGTTAATTATCACAATTTAATATCATTAATCATATTAGGTTGCGAAAATTATAGTGAATTTATACCCTTTGTTTCAACATGAAGCTTTTTATTGTGGTTTGGTTACAAAAACTGTTTGGATGTTTTGTTGCAATCTTTTAAATGTAAAAAATCATAATTAAGATCGAACAAAATGATGGAATATGTTTTTGATCTTGTTAATCGTAAAAAAATTCACATAATGTTATGACTTTTTTCATATGAGAATTTTTATGAAATATTGGGGCTGAATGAGAAATATATTAAACTTGGTTCTATGAAGGTGGATCGTAGATTTCAGTTAATTATTTTTTAAATCAATTCTTTCAGCAGAACTATTTATGCAACTAAATGGAGTAAATCCATCCTCATCTAAATGTGCAATGTTATCGGAAGACCCCTAAGACATAGCCTAAAACTCAACGAAAGGATTTCTCGAAATCCTATACGGAACATACTAACATTTTAGGATTATAGACGAAGACTAGACATAATATGGTACCACACCATATCTGTGGGCTTTAATGTTACGAATCCTAACAAGGATGAATGGAATAAGCAAATCCCTGAGTCCTTTTGGAAGGCTAATCAGATATGGTATACAGACGGCTGCAGAAAGTACAGTAAAATTCAGGTGCAGGAGTCTAGGGGTAATGCAAAATCCACGTTACCGTTTTCTAGGTCGAAATATATACGACGAACTGACGAGGGCTGTGTCTGAGAACGTTCATACCTGACCAGAACTAGCATGTGGCATTTCAAGAGGGACCAAAGTGAGATGTCAGGTAAAAAACAAGTGCAACTTGAATGGGCTGAGTACCCAGGCTTATTAGGTACACTTGGAAATCCAGTAGCAACGCGAAACCTCCAACTAGGTAGAGGCCAACTATAGACTAGACAGTTTTATTCGATCCTATACTGGTCAATACAACTTAAGAAACACCTTCACACGTGACTATTGCGACCAAAGCGATTGACTTGATTGAAGCTATCATTTCATATTATATGTGAGTGTTATCTCTCATCCACACAATGAGCCGAGCTCTCGGAGTAGCTAGTCTGCATCATGATGCGAAAGCTTTGTCTCCAAAAAAGTTTATCGGCTATGTATAAGAGCTATGATGAGTGACCAGAAAGTTAGGCAACTCAATACTTTACTACCTTTTTCATCATTACATCATCGCAATCAACTGGTGAAGTGAAGAATACTGTTTTATTGTTTAAACAGTCACGACGCGCTCGTTATAATCGCATTGACCCCCGTCTCTACAAAAACATGCAAAACATACCAAGGGTTAACTAATCACTTTGTTAAAATAACCCTTAATGCTTACAAGATAAGATTCTACTCGCCTTACCTTTTATTTATAGACTTTAAAGGATTATATACCTTCTGTAAGATGAATAAGGGCCATTTTCGGATGTTGACTACGATGAACTTGTACGAATCAGTAGCTGAGCCTGTAAATAATGAATCCCATCCGCTTTTGCAGGTGTTTAGACCACCTTGCGCAGACGCAGTAAGAGGAACGTAAAAGAAAAATCCTTTTTACCTCAGATCTGTTCTGTCTGATATTGAAACAATATTTAAATCGATCTTGTTGATGAATTTGTTCATGACTTGTGATTTCTGACATAACTAATTAGTGTATAAGATTACATTTCGTATCCCGCTAAAAGTCACTAGCCACTTGACCATGCTACTCTTGATTTCTCTTATAGTAAGAATGCTCAACGCGAAGTCGAATAAGGGAGTGAATATTCAAATATTTATTTACTATAATTACATGGCGGCTGATAGACGTGAGATCAAGAAAGATAACTAGATAAATGTATCCGCACTTTTTATTTCGCTCAAGATCACCTTTCTCTAGAATGGTACTGTCAAATTAGTCATTTTATGCGATCAGCCGTCACTCAGTGTGGCTGGTTAAGGTAATTTCGGAGGTGTACATTGTAATTTTTGCATAAGTGGTCTGCTATTGTCGCCCTGGGCACCGACCGGTGCATGTGTAGCTATGTAAAAGTGTATTATATGTCGGACAAATGGACGTTGTGCTAATGTTTTATATTTGTTGTTTTGATGGATAAATGTCATAATCATAACGCGAGAAAGCCTTATGTTATTATGACAATGTTCTACAATTTAAAATCTCGTCAACTTGTGGCGACAACGCTTTGATATATGCAGTATTAGTGGCTCACTCTAGGTTATTAAGTGCACTTTGCTCAAGTTTCCTTCCTTGGGTCCTTTTACTAGTAGGACTCACACGTCCTTTCCTCGTTTACGGCATTGCCGTACTAAATGGATGAATAAGTGCTTTTCGGATTTAGTGATTTTTCGAACAAGTCGCTTTGAAAGCAAGTCTTTTCAGGAATTGATCCTTTTAGGTCTCACGTGTCTATTGCAGAATAGGGCATTTCAGTACTAAACGGTTAAATATATTATTCTCCTTCCTCAAATACGAGTAGATGACAAACACTTCAGTGCTTAATAAACACATTAATAAAAAGTGCAAGTGCTTGCTCAATTTTTACTTTTAATCATTTGGTTTACTTGCTCAACATTCTATTTTTAGATTGTATTCTTTTTTATGAACAGTAGTTTCTTCTTTGATGCACTCACAGCAACTTTTAAATATTGTGGAACAAAAGGCCGTTTGCTAGTCGTGGATTAAACATTGAAACATCATAATAACATACCTTACACTAAAGGCCAGACGTCCATTAATTAACAGTAAAACTAACATAATACGCCAATCAGAAATCGGAAGCATGAAGCTGTAACTCCTATTTGCGAAGCGGAGCATAGCGCGGCGCATAAACCTTTTAAATAACTTTTAACTTGCGTAATATCTCACGCCAGCGTAATTTGGTGATAGGTGTGCTTTAATATTGCGCAATGTATAATTTGCGGACACATATGTAAGTATAGTAAGTAAGTAAGTGATTCGACAAATATGAAGCATCGTGACGCCTCCGAAAAGAAAGTGTTTATTTTTTGCCATTATCAAAATGTAGATTATGTTAATGGAGTCGTTACGATTATGAACAATGATGCGGACATTATATTGAATGTTATAAACTACAAATACTAGAGTTCAAATGGCGGAGATTAGAATGGAAAGATGGATAAAATTAGGAATGAATATAGAGGAAGTTTGAAAGAAACTCCAGAAAAGATGTGAACAGGTAATCGTAGTATGAGCATGTAATAAGGAGATGCGGGTATTATTACCAGAAGAATAGACATAAAGGTGGACAGTCATAATAACGGAGGAAGACCGTTATTATGACTGTCCACCTTTGCAAGTGTGAATGGATTGCGTGAAGAAGTATGTGCACGCGAAGAATCTCAGTGTTGAGATGGCGTATGATAGAGATGAATGGACGAAGACAATCTGTTGCGTTGATCCCACTTTTGGGGTAATTACTACATTATGAAATATACAGAACAATATAGCATTTGCAGTAACATTATTCGCTATGATCAAATGATAGTTGAAGAACGGTATAAAATCAGAATATCTCGTTTTCTACTTGTTCGACATTCGACTATTGGGGTCGGTTTTTTTCCCAACAACTATCCTTACTAAGTCATTCGACCTAATAACAACATTTAACAACATTGTTGTCAAGACAACCTTTGTGGCTTTAGAATCCAGGTGAAATTTGTAATCACTCTCTGCTTTATTTTTACTTGAACTTGTCTCTTAACGTTACTTCTTACAGTTTCCTGCCACGGGTGGAAAAAGAGATACGCAACATTTGTTGATATTTTTGTTCGATCTTTACGCAGCTTGTGTTTGTACTCGTATATATATATAATATATTGTCTTTATTACGACCATGTTATTGTGGTATTGCAATAAAATGTAAAACAAGATCGAAATTAGGCACATTCGAAATGATATTCTGTGCTTTTGACTGGTGTCCGTACGATTGATGGAAACGTTTTCGAAACTTTTATTGCGTATCTTACAGAAAGTGTGTTAAATTTTCACCGTCGAAAGGCTATGCCCAATGACGCTAATAAGTTAATTTGTAAGCAGATGCTGCCATGTCACGACTTTTCCGAGAAACGATAACAATATGTTATTCCGCTGTTAGCCTAGACATTGTGGATCAAAAACGACCAAGTTTGTAGTTTTCTTGTTTTTGTGGGTCGTGAGACTCGTGAGCTTCCTGCATGATCTTTTTTTCTTAATAAGGGTTTTAGTTTTACACTTGCTACGATCCTTGACGCCGTGGATTGCACTATGGATGCTAGTATCCAATGCAGTACGGATTTGATCAGCTCCCTTCGTAGGACTATGTCGTCTGCCTCAGTCCTTCGACTTATCTAGTAATTATTTCTCGAGATATTTCGGAGCCATTAATCGACATTTAGCATGAAGGCATTGTGCTTTCAGCCCCACTTCTATTGATTGACGATTAACATATTATTTTAAAAATACTATTTTATTGTATCATCAGTATCATTATTTCGACAGTGTCCCACTATTCAATATTGACCATAATGATAAAAAAAAACATTATAAATGCTAATATTTCCGTCTTTAAACCGTAATGTAGTTACATACCACTCTTCTTAATCTTGAAATATTACGAACTAATGAAGTCATTGTAATTTTTCATATATGGCATGCATGATGCTTGATTTTATGAAGACAGCACACTAAGAATCGATTTTTAATCGATGCGGCCGACAGCGTAAGTGAATTCACGGTGAAAGTAAAGCTGCTCTTTTGGGAAATGCAAACTTGTAAGTTTTTGCTGATCGAACGTGTTACATGCGAAAGTTGGTATTTTAAATGATAATAAGTTATTCTGAGTGCTTATTAAAGGGTGTTGGAGTTTAGTTACTATTCGCTAACTAACACTAACATAAACAATATGTTTTTCAAAAGTCTGCATTAAGATAAAATAAATGAAATGTTCAAACGTCACAATTAGAAGATATATCTACTCGTATATTATGCATAATTGTAGTAAACAAACTATTGTTTTCTGTTGAGCAGGCATTTTCTATTAACAAGAGCTTAACATTTTTCTTTAATATCATTTCCTTAATTTTCACAATTCTACCAAAAGGTTTTATTTTTTCATAACTATCAAATGTTTCATAAAAAGGTTGTTACTAGTGTTCAAAAATACAGACATAATTAGATGTTTAAAAAAGATTTCCAACCGAGCCGGCCACACTTTCTGCTCTTTCTCTTTTTGCGAAAATTAAAACTAAAGTAGTTCAAGTTGTGAGATGATTTTCTGGCCCAGTGCACGTGGTGGTTAATTAGGCAGCAGTCACTTCAGTGATTTCTGTGTTCAAATCTCTACTACAGCCGATAAAAAACATAATTGTAATGAAAACTGGCAAAATTATTATAAATAAAGTCGAACAAATTTGAATTTCTTACCTTGTGACTCTTGTCATTTTTTATTCTCTTACGCGTATTTAGAAAAAAAAACTTTTAAATGTGAACAAATATATACAAATAATATATATTTCTTCTGTAAATATTACTCAGTTTCTTATATGTATAATTGTTGTGGTTAAAACTTTTATATTTCTTATCAACGCTTAGCCTTTACACATTCTATTGATCATTTTGATATGATTGTCCATTTGATTACTTTAACTAAAGCAAATACCATATACATGTAAATATTTGGGGTCTTCTTTTTTCATTTCATTACATCTAGTTCATATATGTACTTGTACTAAATGGTCTAAGATGTACTTTGAAGTTACACATCAATATTGGCATATAGTATTATTTATAAAAACGTATTTTTGTAAGTACAACTCACTGTTACATATAAGCAAACTAGCTTAAGTAACTGCTATATCTTAATAATATTATAAACGCAAAAGTTTGTAAGTATGGATGTTTGTTACTCATTCACGCAAAATCTTCTGAATGGATTTGGATTACGACATTCTATTAACATATAGGCTACTTTCTATCCCGGAATAGTAAGTAGTTCCCGCGGGAAAGTAGATTCATTTTTTTATGTATAAGAGAAGATATTATAACATAAATTGTGGTTTTGGATTAAAATAAAAAAAACTGATGAAAAAGTGAAAAAAAAAATGAACCAGATATATCTCTTTAGAGCTACGTGATATGAAGATGTAGATATATGTTTATGTATGTGTACGTCATGTAGATGACGGAGATCCCTACTATGCCTTCTGTCTGTTTGTCTGTCTATAATGCTTTCACGCCTAAATCGCTGAACTAAGTTTAAGTTCAACGTGTGCAGGACATTAGCTACTTTTATTCCGATTTCTAATGAGTTCCCGGGGGAACACGTGATAACTTGCACTGCACACAGACGAAGTAGCAGGAAACAGCAATATATCTTGTAACTTTATTCTGATTTGTCCACAAAGTTTCCGGCCCTTTTATCTATTAGAGACTATATTATCTATAAAAGCATTAGAAATAAGATCTTAAGTCTTACAATACAAGCAAGGTAAGTATAGTTCCCCAATCATGATGGCACAAGGAAAAAACTGCTCCCGCTCAGTCGATTGCGTGCAAAATTTATTTTAATAGACTGAGCAAAAGCACTCGCGTTTTTATCGAGTAACCGAACACCAAAACTACCGAAGTGTTATAAGTTCACTTGACTTCTGCAAGCACGAGTTCTCGTGACGAAACCTGATTCGCTTTCTCGTGCCTTTACGTGGCTGCGGTTTTGAATGTCAATAATTCACCTTTGATTAATTAGTAAAAAATATCAACCTCAATATTTAATCCGCCACTGTCTTTTGCTCTTTTTTCGAAGAGAGATACTTGAAAGGCTTCTTACTAGTAATTTTTCGGTATGAGCTGTAATAGGTGCGTCGTAATTTTTGGTCATTTTGTAACTCAATGTCGATTCATCCAAGTTTCCATGCCATCAGACAATAGATATTTAAAACATTTTTTTTACACTTGGAAATATTTGTCGATAATCCGACAATCGTTAAGGTAAACGCGTTCAGGAGTGATGACCGTGTTTAAGCAATGTAAATAGAAATGCCCTATGTCTAGGGGGAGGGGAGGGGTCTGCGTAAAACTGCTGCCGTGCGGGGAGTAAGAAGTGCGATGTGAAATGCCTTGCGAAATGCTTATTACCAGAAATTACTAATTTAATTACATATTTTATATACGTCATCATATTGTATTAGATCGGCAATTACATTAGCTATATCAGCTTGTGCGATACCATAACATCACACCACCCAGATGCAAAAACTGTTGCCGTGAATTGTGTAATGACGTAACAATCGATTATATACAGCATTTTTTGTCTGGCTCATTGTCGAAGCGGCGTCATTGCCCTCAGCCTTGCCTAGAAACAGTAGTTTTTTTCCATCGACACACACCAAGTACACCAGCACAGGTGTTCTCATTTTTTATCAGATAAAAATCAATCTCCAGCATGTAATTTGTTGCGTCTATTTATAGTCATATTATAATTAATCTCCTGGTACACGTACTTTTTGCGTTTTGCCGCAGGTTTTTGACCTATAATGCTGTGAAGTATACGACATTAACCATATATGAAAAACTAATTCATACCTTCGATTAAAGTATCAAATTCGAGATGTCTCCATAGTTTTGTACACGTAATATTTCTCTAAGCTTACGATGTTATTGGTTACTTTCAGTCACTATGTGCATTCCGAGAAATGGCACTGTCAGTCTAGTGATCCCATATGGCAACATTCTATGTTTATTATATTTAAACGGCTGCCATGCTTGAAATATTCTGCTGTGTCAATAATCACAATGCAATATACCATGCAATGTCTTTATCTGCATTAATTTCTGCTTTTAATAATTGTACTCTGTATTATTAACGTTATAATGTACCCATGCATACCTTTACGTACCTTTGTACAATATAATTATCATTTCTATTGTTTCTGCAAGCAACAATATAACAACAGGAAATATAATTGCCAAAATTGGCAAAGCAGTTTTCGAGCGTGCTGCTTTTGTATCATATCTATGATTAATCTGTGATTAAATCGTTTTTGTATCGTTTCTAACCCACCATTTAACACGCTCGCTCCTGCAAATTGTATTAGGGAAAAAGACTTTACGATCAATTGAGTTCTTATTTCAAAGCTCTTAGAGTATATTTTCGGAAAGAATTACAATGATCGGTTTATAGCTCGAAGCAATTTTTCGTATTTTATAATATCTACAATTATCAGCGAATTATATCTCTGAACTGCGACCTTTGTTGCGCAAATGCAAGAAAAGTATACAGCATATAATGTATACAAAAGGATCGATGAATTGTTCAATTCACTAATTGTTATATCGTTTTGTTTCAGGTAAGCTTCTTTAACTACGCCCAGATAAATATAGAAAATGGTGAGAGGAAGATACGTACTGATGTGAAGATAAATAAGTAAATATTATGTTAATTAATTCTAATTTTAATGATCCTAAATAAGGACATGTAAAGTTTACATCCCCTTTTAATATATTCGCCCTTGGATCAAAGTTGGATGGCAAAACAACTATTAGTGAAGCAATATTATATTAACAGTACACTTAAACCTAGGGACATGACGGAACCAATATTTCAGAAAGCTTGCAAATCATTAGCCGACAATCATACCATTGTCGAGGGTGAGATGATTAATGATACTCCATTGATCCAATTCATCTTTGAAATGCAAAAGTTTAATGCTACTCATCATAAAAGGAAGTAATCGATACCAGGAAATAATCGATACGTTTTATAGATGCGTTTTTTTTTAATTTAACGCAAAGCTTTAAGTTTTTAACATAACCTAATTTCTGTTTTTACTACGTTAAAAGCATGAAAAGTGTAGTATTTTTAATTAGATAAAAGTGAGATTGGAAATAAATCAGAATCGCAATTATTTATCATACTTTCTTCGAAAATTAAGAGAAATAATATTGATGTTAAAAATTTAATTTACAAAAATGTGCATTTTTTATTTGAATAAATCATACATTTTTTTTAGAATCATCTCTTTTGTAACATCTTTGAATGAATAAAAAATGTATTTATTATTTACAAATGTTAAAGTTTACATTAATATTTCATAACAAAAGAGTCTATATTTTTATAGACTCTTTTGTTATAAAAAATATAGACTCTTCTAGATTACCTTTATTTTACATAGACTCTTCTAGAAGTGTCCTTATTTCCAAAGCGGCAACCTCTGTCTTAGAATGAATATTAAGTAGATTTTTTAAAAAGATTTTTTAGTTAATAGGTCTATCCTGCATTTTAATTTTGTGTTACATCAGTTTTATGTTCCATGATACCATTTAGATCAGAGGGCCTATTACCGATCTCATGGTTTTGCAAATGATATCATATGTTATCATAGTGCAAAACGAAAAATACGATTTCCGGTCAGATTTTTGATCATTTGTTCATTATTTAATAATGACATCTTTGAAACTATGCCAAAGTGATGATATCATTGGAGATCGGTAATACGAAATGCAGCATTTCATGACTTCTTTTTTCAAATTTAAACCATTTCATACGATGAAAAATCCCTTTATTGGCCTGCAGATCTGCAAGTTCACCATATAATGTCTATCTTAAACATCATTAAACTAAGGGGCAGAACGTCCCATTCTCAAAATGTCTTATTCGCAGAAAGTCCCATTCTCACATTGTTTTATTCGCCAAGGTCTTATTCGCATATAATTTCCTTTGTTATAAAAAAGCCTTACAAATAAAAGAAGCTTCGCGAACGAGAGCCACGACTAAAAACAGCCCTGAAGAGTAAATTGCAGGGTTGCTGCAAATTGGGAATTAAAACAAATTGCTCCGTCCGCTTTCGACATTCAGCGAAATTATGTCATTCGAAACAGATTGAACAATGCAGGAGCATCGGCTTTGGAGTGCAGCAGTCGAGTCGTCGCGACCTCTCCAGCCTTGGCGTGCATTTGCACAGCTGTACCCTCGTCGCGGCGTCGGCATTATTTTGTCGAATTTATATCGCCATGTACCTAAATATTCATTTTGTGTTTTGTTGAACAAATCAACGGATACCGCTTATTTCAGCACGCAAATACTTTGATGATAATATTTGCAATTGATAATATTACATTTTACTTGCTCGTATGCTGATTGAGTAACGTAAACTTATAAAAGTAATATTCATTTTGTGTTTTGTTGAACAAATCAACGGATACCGCTTATTTCAGCACGCAAATACTTTGATGATAATATTTGCAATTGATAATATTACATTTTACTTGCTCGTATGCTGATTGAGTAACGTAAACTTATAAAAGTAAGAAACTGGATATAAGATGTGACATCAGACGCGGATCTAAAATTAAATTTTTACCATACAATAAGTAAGGTATACAAAACTGACAACAAAAGGAAAATTAACCTTTCTTTTAATTTCTCCGCTTGTTCTGAGTTTGGCATAACATACAAATTACGAACAGTCAAATTACAATTTATTCGCTTAGGATCAATTTAGCAGTAGCTGAAAATGGATCTTGTATGTTAAAACCTCAGAATAGGAAAAAAAAAATAAAAAACCGACTTCAAAAACACTAAAAAGTTAAAAAATAATATAAGAATAGGTACAGACAACTTCACATTTCTATATTGAAATCGGTGCCAAATTTTAAGACTTTCTAGAAGATCATCATTTGGTAGGTACAGACTTAAATATAGCAATGTAATGTATTATTTTAACTTTTTATTGTTTTTTTTTCTTTTGAGTGTATCGCCTATTGTATTTAAAAACTAACCTCCAACTTGTAAAAGTTAAGGATCCTTCCATCATCAGCTCCGTTTTAAGACTACCAGACTCAAATACGTGAATAGCTTCGGAAAAGACATGAAACACGTTGGACGTACGTATAAAATTAAAGGGCTTCCCTCGATTTTCATGGGATCCCATCAGCAGATCCTAACTTTGGTGAAAATGGAAGCAACTTTGAGATATACTCATTCAAATAAGAAAAGAATCACCAAAATCGGAGAAAATACAAACAAAAAGTTATGCGTTATCATACATAATATAATAAAAAAATATACGCGTCGAATTGAGAACCTTCTCCGTTTTTTTTCATCGGAAACATATTACTATAGGGACCGTTATCGCCAAATTCCGATGAAACATTTCCACTAGTGGTGGAACATTGTATAAGTTTCTTTCTGTGCAATATTCTATCAGTAGAGGAAACATTTCGCCTGATTTCATATTTTTTTGTGTTTATTTTAGTAAGGACTAGCCTACATGAAACTCTAGATGTAGATTGAAGAAAGACTTTCATATAATTAGATATAATTTCCTTAAATTGTGCAAAGACAGTACAATAGCAGTAATATCTTCACATACCTGTGGCACGCGGACCACATGTCACTTCTACTAGTTTTTTTTCTGTTGCGTTTTGTTTGAACCAAAACACATAATAGGTTGGGGAAAAAGTTTCTTCGCATTTTTTAAGAAAATTCAAAACATTTTTTAATATAGTTTATTTACATTTAACTAAAGTATGTAGGTACCATTTTGTTCGATAACTTTTTGCCATCTTGTAGGTAGGGACATGATCCCATTGCTATAGAAATTTTGGGACTTCTGGTCAAAATACCGCGACAAGTGGTTTTGGCAGTCCTCTCGTGATGTTAACCTGACACTGCCTAAAGAATTCTGAAGAGACCGAAACAGGTGGTAATCTGAAGGTGCAAGGTCAGGACTATACGGCGGATGCATTAACACCTCCCAGCCAAACTCTCTTAATTTTTGCTGAGTGGCTAAAGATGTGTGAGGTCTAGCGTTATCATGATGAAAAACCACACCCCTTCTGTTGATTAATTCCGGCCGCTTTCTCTCAACTTCTTGCTTTAATCTCATCAGTTGTTCGCAGTAGAGTTCAGAATCGATGGTCCTGCCTGGTGGTAACAGCTCATAATGAATAATGCCCTTCCAATCCCACCACACACACAGCATCACCTTGTTGCGAGTTAACCCGGGTTTCGCCACAGTCTGTGAAGCCTGACCGGCCTTTGACCACGACCTTTTTCGCACGTTCTTGTCGTACGTGATCCACTTTTCATCACCAGTTATCAGCTTCTTCAAAAATGGTTCGGTTTCATTACGTCGTAATAAAGAATCACAAATGAGTACACGGTTCATTAGGTTTCTTTCAGTGAGCTCGTGAGGTACCCAAATGTCGAGCTTTTTTGTGTACCCAGTTTTTTTCAAATGCGCCAAAACTGTTTTGTGGTCAATTCCCAGTTCTTCAGCTACGTCGTAACTACTGACATGCCGATCTTGCTCCACTTTTTCAAAAATGGCATCCATTTTATCTGTAATAGGGCGACCTGCCCCCGTAGCACGTCCACCAAAACACGATATGATAAAGCGATTTATTGCGGTGAAATGTCAAAATACGACGAAACCCTATTGTATTTTGACAGTTCACCGCGATAAACCGCTTTATCATATCGTGTTTTGGTGGACGTGCTAGGGGGGCAGAGCGACGTGCATCTTTGACATCAAAATTTCCGGATTGAAAACGCTTAAACCAAATTTGTGCTACTCTCACAGACACTGCACTAGGTCCATAAACATCGCAAATTTTTTTCGCGGCTTGCGTTGCATTTTTACCTTTTTTGTAGTAAAATTTTAAAATGTATCGAATTTCTTCATTAGATTCACTCATCTTGGCGGTACGAAAAACAAATGAAAATCACACATTTTCCTAATTTGAATTTGGAATTATGTTCTTTAAAATTTAAACTTTCAATGATACCAAAACCAGCCAGATACAAATAGTATAGCCAAAGAGATTTTATTACAAGTTTATACATACTATAATGCGAAAAGACTTTTTCCCCAACCTAATATTTCAATTAGCGACCAATAACGGGTAAAACGTAAACGCTTAAATGGCAGCGACACGGATTTAATTTCCGCTTTAATTTCGTTTGGAACAGATTTATTCATCGGTTCCACAGTGTTTCTCTCCCGCTGTTCAGTCGCGTCCACATAAATATTCTAAGCAGTCGTTAGGATCCTTGTAGAAACAGCCTCGATTTATCCAAATCTGTCGTCTGCTCGACTAGTCGTATAGACTATTTAATCGCTTAATTAGCAAGATTAATGTCCCTCGAAGTCGAGACGAACTCGACTACAGATTACGATTTCCAATACTAGAGAGATAATGAAAAATAATAAAAAGTAATTGACTTCCTGCCATTTGTTTGTGTTTATGCGTCACAGGTTAATTAACAAAATATAAAAATAGCGACTTCAATATTCTTACATTGTTTTGACTATTTTGTGGTTTGAAGTCGGTTTATTTATTTTTAACTATTTAGTTCTCTCAATATTTCTTGGACCCCATCATCAGATAGGTACCGACTTTGGTGACAATGTGACCAATCGGGAACTATATACTCTCTCAAACAAAATAAGAATTTTCTAAATCGGTTTAGGCGTTGTCCAGTAATGGGGGAACATAGGTACATAAAAAATAAAAGACTCCCAACGTCTTTTATTGAAGTCGGATAAAAATTACTTAATTAGAGTTTTATTGTGACTTTTTGCCACTCACTTGCAAGAAAATCAAACGACACTAATCTCTACTTGAATTTTTCTTGCATGTTCAATTTTCACACCAGATGTAACAAAAACCATATGTTTAATTTTAATTTGTGTCGTCAGCATATTACGCAATTTCTATCCTGCCCCTCTAGACAAATACCACACGCTAACTTTTCTACACTCGTTCTGCAGAAAAAATGTATGGATATGACATAAAGCCTGCGACAAACTCACGCATTTTTTTCCGCAGCTAATCTCCACACATTTTTTTTGCCGAACGACTGTAGAAAAGTTAGAGTGGGGCATTTGTCTAGGGGGGCTGTTTATTCAGTCCCTATTCGCTGCTATATTTCTTAAAACAATTAACAACACTTCAAACTCAATCGACATCGCTTAAGACTTTAACGGGAAATACAAAATATCTCAAAATACCAAAATTCCCGGTGCAAAGCTTCTTTGTGTCTAAAGTAAAATTCTAAATGAACCTCATTTACCTGCCTAACTTCCGCTTACTGAATAAAAATCGATAGTCGATCAATTACTGCGATCTGTCGCTCGATTAGTGTTGTTATTAGTCTTTGCATTTTCCGCTTTCACTGTTACTTGCTGGATATGCTTATCAGCTATTTATAGGTCGATACAAGATTACTACGAGAGTACCAAGCGCACCACTGCAAGTTTTCTTTGTGCTAAATTGATAAACTTATCTCATTGATTTAGTATCAGATTATTTGCATTGAGTTCCGAGATAAAGGTAACAGTTCACAGTCGTGCTATTAACAATTTGTCTTGAGACACTTTCATAGCGTTCTATGCCAGCATCGCCAGTGATATTTATTATGTTATCGATATGATCACAAGCTGCACCCAGCCCGTAAATAATGGGGGAGTGAAATTATACACTGAAGTTTACAATTCATTGGGTTATAGGATAACATCAAAATGTTGTCACCCAAGCACTCAGCTTCAAATTTAAGGCTGGTTTACAACCATAGTATGTTCCATGATATTTTTTGTTTAAACTTGAGAAGAAGCCGGAAGATTATTCCTGAGAAATTTTATGTTATTCTTCGCCTTTGCTTATTTTATCAAACCCTGATCTCGTGTTTATATTGCAATTACGTATTGTTACTTATATTAAAGTGCAATTTATACGATTCTCAATGAAAAATAGCGATAATTACGTTATTGAAGTGTTTAAAATTTAATTTTTAAAGTTTATACAGAAAGTATGAAATATCGTTGTCGGTGTGCAGGCGTGGACATTAATGCCTAAGACCGTTGGGCGGTACACTCGCCTTAAAACATAACCATAACGTTGAATTCCATTCAATTTAACGGAGGTCATTTGTCGACAACCCTCCTCGAGAGTGGTATATTATGTCCATCTGTTCGCTGCCGTGCGTCGATTACAGCATTGGTCTTGTTGATTTTCGACAGATGCTGTGTTTGGTACTGCTTGCTTGCGTCATTACTATTAATTAATTAATAATAAGGAGATTTAATTGTTTAATAATTTCGTGAACAAATTCAATGTATTAAAGTCGTGTTTAAATGTGGTTTTTATTTTCATGTATCCGGGTTACGTTTTTTTATTGATCGTCCTATTCATCAATTGAAGGCAATTTAACTTGAAATTTCTCTGTTATCTCGTCTAGTGCAAATATAGGTCTAGCTTGTACAAATATAGATCTTTTTGTACAGACATGGTGGGAGACTCTGTCTACCAGGGTCGTCTGCTTGGATTCCTACGTATTACCTATTTCTGCCGCAAAGCAGCAGTGCTTGCATTGCTGTGTTCCGGTTTGAAGGGTAACATATGGCAGTGAAATTACTGGGTACCGTGACTCTACATCTTATGTCACAAGCTGGCAACGTACACTGTAGTTCTCGTGGGGATTGTAGAGTTTCTGCTAATCTCACAAGAACCACATGTACTATAAGTGACTGTTATCACTTACCATCAGGTGGATTGACTGGCGGTGCCTCAGACTAAGTACACCAATGGTCTCGCAATGTATTAACTATGGCTCGAATAAATTTGCGTCCAGTCCGCCATTACAAAGCACCGTGTTGTTGTGCTAAAATATCAGTCAGTGAGCGTTATTTGTGAGTGCATTTTACAGTTCTTTGTTTTTATTGATTTTTTTATGAATTGTATAAAAAAAACATAATAAGTGTGGAATCTTGGATGCGGCGTCCCTAGTTTTTCCGCCATCTTAGAGCACCAACACAAATTTTGGCACGCTTTTTTCGTAGGTATTTCATGTCCTTTGGTATCCATAGTCTAAGGGTGGTGCTAATAATGGTAGAGCACAAAGTAAATGAAACTGTTGTGAAAGACAAGCGTTGCAGTTTTTATTTTTATATCTGCGATTTAATAAAAACTTTCTTGTTAATTATTCTTAATTGAACTTTATCATCATAGGTTATGTCATTCGGCGCCTCAAATGATCATTTTAAGATATCGCACGGCATTCTTGGCACCAATGATCTACCGTATGATCTTTCTAATTGAATTTTTTCTATTGTCGTTATTCTCTGTGCAAAGATAGCGTCTAAGATGTATATAATATTCGTAATGAATTAATGGATTTAACGTTGCCAATGAATGTTTCATCAGTTTCATCACTGCTAAATTATGATGACATAAGATGTCAAGTCACAGTACAGTCGGCCCAAAACTGGTTTACAACCCTAAGGTTGAAATTAAGTTTCATGTCATAAATCAATACAGTCAACTTGCCTTTGCAATAACACACTGACAGCTGTAACCTTAGATATTTTGTTTATACGTGATGTTTTGGCAAAATTGGCTCACCACCAGTTTCCATCTTCGAACGAACGATTTCATTCATATTGATGTTTTCCCTATTTTTTCAATATATCAATCAAACTCAAACATTTAAGGAACATACCGTTGCACAGAGACAAAAGTAACAATGCGTTTAATGTGACGAGCTACGTGTGGCGCGACATAACGGGCGACAAATGTTGCTTAGTGGATAAAAGCTTGTAAGAAAGCAATGGCAAGGCTTATTATGCGTTATAGGCGGTGCGGATAGGGGATATTTTTTTCTCGAAAATCATCAAGCGCCTATTGAATTTGTATAGATTGCAACGGAAACAGAACAATCAATCATCCGCTCAATATGAGTGTTTGGTAGGATTACGGAAACCTATTATTGTTAAATATTTTTCGGTAACGGGAGTGGCTACAAGGGAAACTGATTATTGTGTGTGTGAATGGATCCGTTTCAAATCTATGAACTCAGAAAACAAAACATTTATAAATTCAAATCAATATAAGAACAACTTAAAAAGACTAAGATAATTATGACATTCTTTTAATGCAATGATAATGAATAGAGTGTAGAGATTATTTATCTAACTAATACACTTTCAACAAAATTAAAGATTTTCTTTAATTTGTGGGAAAAGTATAAATACACAGACAGATTAACAAAAATAATTATTTGCCTACCTTTAGCACGAAATGCAATTACTAAATACATTATTAGATACAATTTGTGAAAAAATATTTTTTGTCAGAATTATCATTCTGAAATATATTGTTCTATCTAGAAACTGACAAAAATTGTCGAATCATTCATTATACTATATTTGTGCTTAAGAGATTAGTATAGATTGTAACATCCGTTCTCACTTATTGTTAACGCGGAGGAATATAATTGTCAGGCAGTATAAGACATACCCAAGAAGAGGTTTAAGTGGTACCATGTCTCAAAATATTAATTGTATGTACTGTTTCTGATAGTAATAATAAAAAAAGAAACATCACAATTACATGCAATGAATACAGCTAAGTTAAAGTTATCGTCCGCTAGCGGAAATAATGTCTGAACTGTGTCTGTAGTCGGAACAATGACACTGTAGAACGCCCCATCATTCATGTTCATATCGAATTTCTGAGTATAATTAGGTTTACTGTTGATATTTTGGTTGTTGACAACGTTGACATTGAGTAGGTAACCCATTAGGTGGGTTCTGTCACAATTATCTCTCGCATTTGGGCATCTGTCTGTGCCTTAATCCTAATTGTGTAAACAGTTTTTGTCGTATGTGGGTAGGGCCTAAATGATTTTTCAATACTTTCTATTTTATTTGGTAAATTTGGTATTTTGTTTTCTGAATGATATTCAACGCGTTTTACCGCTTCCGTGGTCTAGCGGTTGATAATACCACCTAATCTGGAGATCCAGGACTCGATTCCCGACGGGGCTAGAAGTTTTCTGCTTAGTGTGGGTGATGATCCGGCCGGTGAGGCTCCTGAACCTAGGCTAGCTACCACCATCTTACCTAAGTTTGTCGCCATAATTGAATTTATTAACATTGTTGTGTTCCGATAATCAGGGGTAAATGTCCAGTTTCTCAGTTGTTGAGGAATCCAGGTGAAGCTCGCTACCATATTCGGTATTATCGTCTCAAGCTATGAGGGCTAAGAGCTTCCCTGTTATGTAAAAAATTAGTTATAAACGTAAAAAGTCAATTTATTTTACTATAATTCTGCGGACGAAAACCATAGAATATACTCTATCGAAGTTTTAGCAGATTTATCCATTTAGTCTTACAAGTTAAAACTCAGACGGGCGGTGTTTAGGACTTGGTTTCACATGCAACGCACCTACCAAGAAGCCATAATTATTAACGGTTTTTCTTGTAAGAGCGAACGGAGCATGTTTTAGCAAATTAGTTACGCCACTAAAGCGCGAACACATACCACTAAGCGGTTTAATGGCTGGAAGATAAAAACACAGCTAAGGTTCCCTCCTATTGAGAACGAACCAAATCAAAAGCTAATCCTCACTCAAAGAATGAGAATAAAGAAAAGCCCGTTCATTTTGAATTTCTGTGTGTTAAAACGCCCCGAGTTTCAGCCGATAATATTATTGAATATTCACAATCTGAACATAATACCTTGATGTTAATGTTAAATAATTACATTTGAACTCCGTTCAATGAAACACATTCAAGTTGAACGGGCTCAGGAATTCAATAGCAGTTAGTTAGATCAAGGCCGGCAGAGATCACGATAGGGTGGAACAAGCCCCAGTAAAGGTAATTTAGTAAATTATGCACCAGAATTGTTAAATTTACCGTTTTGATTGTAAAATTATATATATTTAGTGATCTTACCATTGCTAAAAGCGTTTTTTTTTTTCTTCGTCAGCCTGTTTGATATCTTTGATCATCTTTTAGACTGCACTAACATTTAAAACTCCTCTGATTAGCATCGCACGGGCAAACGTGTGAGCCGTGAGTGACATTCACTAGACCGCCATTAAAGAAAATCAGGTTACTAGCCTCAGATGCGGTTTATTGGTCATTAACACACGTGCCTCAAGAATACTTTCTTTTGAGAAATTATCATTTGTTAAATTTATTGTAGGCTTACAGATTCATATTGACATTCATAAATGGCTTGAAGGTTCTTAAATATTGTGAATAGCTATTTTATTCCACATTAGATAACCACAATGTCAGTGATATTAGCCAACGGCTTATACTTTTTATTATACTTATTTCATTTTTACAAGATGTTGATTTTAATGGAGATTATAAATGCTGGTGGAGAAAAATTTCAAAACAAATCAGCAATTGCTTTGAGACTATAAAACGGCAATTGGCTTGAATACAATAAAAAGAGTCTTTAGGTCATCATAACCTCAACCCATAAACACTGCTGGGCACCGGATCTCCACAGACGAGGAGATATTGACCAACTACATGTTGGTGGTCTGCATTTTTGTTTTCAGTTTTCCATCTCTTTAAAGAGGTGTAATTGGGATGAGCTTATTATCCTCTGCATATTGTCCTGATATTATGAAATTTATCTGTGTGTAAGTAGGTATATATTAGAGAGTGACAATACATACATGAAACAAAATAGTTGGAAAATAACGTAACAGAAATAAAAAAAATCATCTGTAAGAGAAATAAGAACAATAAATTACACATTACTGGATATTTGATCTCTGTGAAAAATGCGAAGGCTACGCTACGGCCCGATCTACTTTTTAGTTGGATAGAGTTTGTAGAGCTTCGAAATAGCTCATGATGTACCCTTGGATTTGTCTTAACCGCCATATTGTGCGATACATACGACGTACACTACTGCTACAACATTAAAAAAAACTATTTTATTTTAAACTGTGGATGTATGTAGATAGCAAGGATGATATAAAGAAAGGATTGTCAATGTCTAACATTTCTAAAATTAGTTATAACCACGAGCAATAGATGGAGCGAGCTGTATCAAATCCAAAATTTGTCGATATTTCTAAAAGCAACAAAGCACACACGCTCCTAGGGTGCACAGCAGTGATTACATAGATTTATGTAGTTATACAAGAGCACGATAGATGGCGCTATATACATTTTTGACACTTTCTGCCAGACATTCCCTCTCATTCGAGAACAAGGTAAAAATTGATAATGTTCGAGAAGCAAAGTGGAGTAATTTTCGCCTGACAGGAGTGAATTTCTCGTGGACCCCAGAAAGCGTTAAATTTTACCTGGTATTGACAGATGATTGTTCTGTGATTAGTGGCTTTCGTTTTTATGTAGAAGTTAAAGTTTGCAAATAGTAAGTAAAGCTTTGCGCAGAACAGTTGTAAAATAAAGCAAGTTCGCGTTGCAAAACACAAAAACTCTTTTCTTTATTTTTGAGCTACTAAAAAATTTAGGAGTGGCAAAAAATTAAACCCTTTTTTAACCGACTTCTAAAAAAACCGTATCGGGCCACGCGCAGTGTAGGGTTCCGTAGTTGCAAATGCCAACTTTGAGTTCACACTCACATCACACCTCAACACGTTGCTATTAAATTAGTAATTATTATTATGATTAAAGCTCCAATGATTTTATATTTACTTAACTTCACCTGGTTCGTAAATTTATATTCAGTACTAATTTTTCGTCTATAACTTTTTAGTTTGTACTTAATACTTCGTTATACAAGTTGATTTTTTAGTTATGACAAAAATTTGGTGTGCTTGTTCAGACAAGCAAACTGAAACACTTTCACTATGGGACCAACTTAAAAATCGCAAAAAAAATCAGCTGTTTCATACAAATGTTCAACATTCACTGAATTTCGAAGTTGGTCCCATAGTGAAAGTTGTTCAGTTTGCTTGTCTGAATAAGCACACATTTTTGTCATAACTAAAAAATAACCTTGTATACATATACTACTGTTGTAATTTTTTTCACGTGTCCATATAAACGGTTATTTTTTTATCACCCTGGAAAATTTAAGGGACGCTTCACGACATGGTATTAGAATGATTTAAATTACTTAGGAATAAAAAAATAACTCCCATACTTAATTTTATATAATTTCCCAAAAAAAATCAAAGAATGCTGCACTAGTTAAGAGCAGCATTTTAGAGATTTATCTAATTTTTTTCTATTTTTTTAAAAATTTATTTCATTTTTTTTATTTTTTATATAATAATGGATGTGTCCTGAAGCGTCCCTAAAATTTTCCAGGGTGATAAAAAAAATAACCGTGTATAACCGTTTAGCAGTTAGAGGGGGGGGGGGGGGGACACTTACCTCTAAGAAAAATTTGCACTTTAAAACTAAATATTTCAGAAACGAATCCCTAAATCGAAAAATGGTATTCTGAACCGTACATTGTTTTTTAAAGACCTATTCAGCAATACCCCACACGATGGGTTAGTCGAGAAAAAAATGTTACTCCCACTATAGTATGTATGGTAGTCACCCCAAAAAAAATTTTTTTTTACAATATTTTTTGCTACTACTTTTTTGGCATGATTAATATACATTACCCATACAAAATTACAGCTTTCTAGTACTAATAGTTTCTGAGTAAAAGCGCGGACAGACAGACAGACATGACGAATCTATAAGGGTTCCTTGTTTACTACGGAATCCTAAAAAGGAGGAGGTTTCTCAATTCGACCGTATACCTATATGCTTTTGTTATGTTTGTTCGCGGATAACTTCGTCGTTTATGAACCGATTTTGATGATTTTTTTTGTATTCGATAGAGGATACTCCAAGGGTGGTCCCATTGTTAGGATCTGATGATTGAATTCCATAAAGATCGAGGGAAACCCTTAAAGTTTTAGGTGTGTCCAACGTGTTTTGACCGATTTTCAAAATTCCTTTTGTATTCGATAGAGTAGGTATACTCCTGGCGTGGCCTCAAGATCACTAAAGTCAGGATCTGATGATGGGATCTCATGAAAATCGAGGGAAATCCCAAATTTCCTTTATATTATTTTAGGGTTCTTTTCACTAAAAAGATTTCATTCACTAAAAAGTTAAAAATAAAAAATATTTTACAAAAAATAAAAACTGACTTCACAAACACTGAAAAGTTTAAAATAATATAAGAATAGTTACAGACAACATCACATTTCTATATTGAAGTCGGTGACAAATTTTAAGACTTTCTGGATCATCGTTTGATTCCGACTTCAATATAGAAGTGTGATATTGTCTGTACCTATTTGTAGACTTTTCAGTGTTTTTGAAGTCGGTTTTTATTTTTTGTAAAATATTTTTCTATAGTGAAGAACGCAAAATTGTTTCAATTTTTGATGTGCCTCATTTAATAAAAAATATAAGAAATAATGTTTTAACTCATAATATCATTAACAACAAAAATGAAGTCTTTTAAAGATATCATCAACTTATCATTTAGACAAAAATAATAAAAGTAGGTCGGTCTAAAAATAACCGATCGGCACATAAATCCGAACGCATTCCAAAAAAAGACTAGAAGCCTTGCAACTCAACACCTAAAAGTTTAGGTACCTACCGTGCATAGAATCAAGATAGAATTAAAATGTATCGGAGCATCGGGTATAACGAAGTTAATTTCTCCGCGTGTATTTTTTCTTTTTTTTACAGCTTAAAATACACTTTTTGTTACTTCTTTTAATATTTGTGTACATGAGATATCATTTACAATTCCTATAATATACACAGAAAGAATTTAAAAAAAATATATTATTGAATGTAACATTATCCATTAAATTAAGCGCCATCTAGTAAAAAAGTATTATAACAATCTAAGCACCGCACTGACCGCACCGTGCTTAATTGTATTCGCCATCTAGCGCGAAACCGTAGAAACCGTGTAATAGGATTAAACTTTTCGATAAAGATTAAAATTGTTCTGGCGGAATATTGTAGAATTATTTGTAATTTACTATTATTAAAACAACTTTTTATTAATTTTCAGGCATGATTCAGTATAAATTATCAACAAAATTTAAGTTAGCAACCTTATAGGTCAGCGCCATCTAGATATAAGGCGGGAATAGGACCTTTCTTATAGTTGTATGACATTGGCAGTCTATATTATTCTTCGTCTATGGTAGATAGTTAAAGTTTCATATAACAAGTCTGACGGGAAAATTCGCAAATTTGCAACATAAACTTCGCCCCGCTGTCAACTTTTCAGTATTTTCCTTGGATCTCGCGCACAAGACGGCCACGACGACGACGGTGACCGCATGCGACCATGGGCTCTCTTTTTGAGTCATTCGTCCGGCATCGAGCGCTTTTCAAGCGTCATCTGTGCTCGATTACTATTGATTTTCGCTTCTCTTGCGATGAAAATCAATAGAACATTACGACGAAGATCAATATTGTTTTGATTTTCGTCGAATACAAAACGAAAATAAGTAGAAATCGAACACTGACGAGACGAGCACTCGGAGACGGAAGAATGATTCAAAAAGACGGCCCCAGGTTAACTGTAGAACCATATGAATGGTCGCGCACTTGGGTCGCTGCGACCAACGGCATCAAACAATGGGCCGTCACCACTACGAGCCTAGACAAAAGCCACACTCTCATTTTTCCGCAGTCGTTCCGCAGAAAAAAATGTATGGAAATGACACTAGCTTGTGACAACCTCACGCCATTTTTTCCGCTTGCTAATGTCATCTTCATATATTTTTTCTGCGGAACGACTGCGGAAAAATAATCGCGTGGCTTTTATCTAGGCTCACTAGTCTTGTATTGTAACTGCATTCTATGTTTGTAACTGCACCCACGACACAGGAGAAAATCCTAGTGTGGGGCGACGTTTTTTAAAGAAAATAAAAACAAGGAGTCTGTGGACGGGCTTGGGATTTGAAGTAGTTGGATTACTCCAACCATTATCTCTATTGAAATTCGGGTGTTTTTGAATCTCAATAGCCTCGCGTAGCATCATTGGGGTGAATCGGTGTTCTTTGGCGAGAATCTGTGGATTAACAAATCTATACTTACTTACTTACTAATATTATAAAGCTGAAGAGTTTGTTTGTTTGAACGCGCTAATCTCAGGAACTACTGATTCGAATTGAAAAATTATTTTCGTGTTGGATAGTCCATTTATCGAGGAAGGATTTAGGCTATATAACATCACGATATTGTTATTTTCGGACATCCACGCGAACGAAGTCGCGGGCACAGCTAGTCTTAAATAATGGCTGGGCCCGTCAAGAATAGTACCCCAATTTTTATGCTGTCTTATACATACTGTTGATCAATGTAATGTGCACTCTAATAGCATTGCACAAAATATTTCTGACACGGTTGAAGACGGTTTCACCGGTTCACCGTAATTGTTTCCTGACAGTGCGATACATAAATCGAGTCGAAACGTGAACGCGAATCTTTATTCTAATAACCCAGTAAGAATTTATCGACGCGGCAACAATTATATCGACTGCTACATTGTCCCTCTAAGCGATAAATCGTTTCCATGCTGCATTTGAATAAAGCTTGGTGTTTCCTCAATTAAAGTCTGGACTGTTTGTTTTTGTTATATCAGCCAGCTCACCGAATCTAGAACAGCGAGACACCAATTGTCGTCTGGATTTCCTACTCATAAATTTGTGATTGGCCCCCAGGTGATAAATGTTGTTGACTGAGCGGACAGTATTAAGTTCGTGTTTACCGCCTCACTGATGTATTTTCTTTTATCTCACTCACAGTAATTTGTACTTTTGATATCACATAGGCTTTTGCCTAGATTGCCGCTATCTATAGTGTAATAAACGCCACTAAAGGTAATCGTTCCAATGACAAATTCTCATAATTATATATTGTAAATAAGATAAATATTACTTTATATGCAAGGAACAATGCTTCTATTTGTATTTTCCATTTGGAGATTGATTAAATAACAATCGAGCAGAATTAACACAAAACACTTTTAAAATTTATTAACTGTTTCGTAACTGCCCTACAGCTTAGTTTCTTTTTCTTATATTTATTTTAAGTGATTGACCATTTGACCTTCGGTTTCACCACAGAATGAGAATACGGGTTTTTTTCTGTCGATCGCTTAAACTTTTTATGATGTTTTTAGACAATACAATGTTTTCATTTCAGATTAGTACTTTGTAGGTGTATTTGTTAGGTTTATTAAATGATATTTGTTGTACATACCATTCTGGAAATATTAATTTTATTATCAATAACATTTAAACAAAAACTAATTTTCTTAATATTCACATCGTTTATACCACCAATGTATTATTAATATAGGTGCTTATGGACTAAGAGAACGGATAAATAATAGCTAATTAATAGCTTAGAATATAATAATATGGTAAACATTGTCTTAATACTCTGATACAGATATATATGTAGGAGCAGAAGGAATTTTCACTTTTAAATGTAATGTTTCTGCTAACAACGACCGGGACTACCTTTCCATTGCCTCTTTTTATGCGATAAGTCTTGGGAATGTCGTCGCAGTCTCTGGGGTCTGTCTGTATAAAGAAAGACGAGCTTTCATTTCAACTTTGCTTTTGCCTGAATGCGATTTAAATAAAGCGTATTCTATCATCTCCGATCTCATAACTCCTAGTTGTTATCGTGCAAAATAATGTTCATTAATATTAGGTACAATGTGTCCTACATTGAGCAAGATTATTCATGCTTGTTACATGTGCGTAACAAATTGAAGTTATCAACGCAAACGGCCGAACGTCTGTCTAAATCAACCTTTGTTTATTGTGGTGGTGTACTTTTCAGTGCGGTTGATTCGTCATACAATTTATTTAGTCATTCGTTCAATTTTAGCTTACGAATTGCAAAAGTGTGTTCACGTCGTAAAAATACTCCGAACGCTCTTGGAGCACCGACTATTAACCATATGTAACTGTCATAGCTAAATCTGGTTTTCTATCGGCAATCATATCTTTACTCACAAATTCGATTCGATGTATTCCAAACGGTAAATGTAACGAACGACGAACGTTTAGGCATCTGATAAAAATTCGTGCGAGTGCACAAAATAAGTAGTCCAATTGTGCGGAAAGTTGATTAACTCAGGGCTTGCTCTTAATAATATCATTTGCGTGCTGTTTTAACACTATTTGGTCCGTGCTGTGTTGGGTTTAGCGTACAGGTCTGACCGCTCCTAGTTTTGCCGTAGATATTACAAGAGCCGACTAAGTAAGTTCTAGGCACAATGTGCGCAGACATCTGTAGAGTTTCCCAACAAGTAGGTAAGGTCTTAAAATAAACATGAGCAAGACTAAAATTATGTTGAATTCCCATACCTACTCCTGTGAAGATAAGAGGTTCTACACTGAGGAATATATTTACCGAGGGCAAATCGTCCACCTCGGTAAGTCCAAATTCTAGAAAGAGTTAAGTCTAAGTTTGGCACAATTACACTTCTGCGTAGAGAGAGATAGACGAATCGAAGCAAAACCCTACAGCAACCCTTATCAGTGTGATTGGAGTAGGCCAATTCCTCGTGATTTGAAGAGAGATCCGTGCCCAGCAGCAGGATGAATGTGGATTAAAGTTGTGATGATTAACACTATTAAGACTACGTCTTCGGTCCTGACTTTGGAGGTGTTAAGATTACAAATACTCATTCGTCATCATGACCACAGCTATTATGCGGCATAAGCATCCGAGCACGGTGCATCGGAGAGGTTTAGGTTCGCTCGGGTTCCATCTCCTCAAACACTCATTGTATAATTTTTATTATGAAGTATGTACTAGAGTAGTAGTAGGTATTTATAATAGGTATTGCTTACTATCTTTTATTTTGATTATCTTCGTATCATAAATCAGATAAACCATAACACGCACACACAATATTCTGAGATAGTCCTTGACCAGTCAAGTGTAATTTTGGAAACAATATCAAACTAAAGATCTTCGTCAGGTTTATTTAATTAAAGTCTGGTTGTAGAATTCACTTAAATTTACACAATACAAGTACTTTTAACAATATGTTTTTAATCGTAGAAATTAAATACTTGGAGAGCGCACTCGATACGAATGCCCTATTCCAACTGTACCACTATAAAAGGGAAAAAAATTGGTATCTGAATTCAGATATGGGACATAATTACTTTAACGTAAACAAAGTAAAGGAATGCTTGTGGTCGCTGTTATCAAAAGTTCTAAACATATTATTGAATCCCACCCAGCACAGAAAGAACAATGTGCGTCGTTCGCGGATAGTAAGCTATTTTTGTAATGTTTAAAGTGAAAATATTTACGGATTACCATATAGGTCACTGCCACTATTTAGCTATTACGACCAACGCCGTCTTCCAGAATAAAAGAATAAATGTGAGTCATACATACTCCCTCGATGATCTCATACTTATATGTAAGTAGTACTGTGCAAAAAAAATGCTTCCTCGTATAAACTAACGTAACGACTTGAAGTGCCTTGTTAGATAAAATTTAATTTAATGTTAAACATTCAACGCAACAGGGCCACCGCTCAACTTTGAGCGTTTTTGTTTGTAGTATTTATTGGCTCATATTTTCAACTTAACCTTATTCGGGTGATCTCACGAATGGATCATTAAAGTGGATGCATTCAAATCTAACTGCTGACATTACAAGGTCGTGTTTAGTTTCCTGCACGCTTATTAGTACAAATTGCACACTTTGTACCATAGTACTTAAGGCATTGTTGGTGATATCCAATGGCCTAATTGTTGCCGGAAAATATATCAATCCCTGTGACAGTTGGATTAAGAAACTTGTATTTTCTTCCTCTTCGCGTAGTAGCTGATTCTAGGTATTTCAAAGAAACTAACTAACATTATTCCAAATGAAGGACCACTATTAACAGTACATTTAGGATTTAGGATTATGAAGACATGCACATCTACCTTGATGTTTTCCGTTTTAGTAAGCTTTAGAACTTTACCTTTCATGTAGTATTAACATAGTAGTATGAGAACATAATGTTTTAAAAAGTACTCGTATGTCTTAACTACGGTCACTATTCAAATCGTACGTAAGTGTAATAAGCACTCAATAGTAACTAGAGATGTTTGTTAATGTTTGCGAAAATCATTCTCACGTAATAAATAGATGAAGCCTACCCACCGGTTCGAGGAACTAATACTTCAACGACAGCCAGTTTACGCAGAACTCTGTAGGGCGGTTAAAGTAACCGGTTTATTATAGATTGCACTATTTTGCAAAGTTCCAGCAACCAAGTCGGCAGCCACTGTATCAGATACACATTGATGCGGACAAAATAGCTCAATTTGTCTTCAACGCCGTAAGTGGCTCCTTGATTTAGGATTGCGAGCTCGCCCACAGTTATGGTAGGAAACCACTAAATCTCTAGAATGGACACAAGAGCTAGGGGATTAGTGTCAGCTTCTGACTTAAGGTGTAATGCGTGTTATATTTCCGTAATAATACTCGTAGATAGGTAATGTAACTCGCACTATCCGCTTTGATACAGATGAAAGAGCATGTCGTACAATGTGTTGGGTGTTGAGACTTAGTAATTATTGTCTTTAATACATTTTTTGTGCAACTAAGACAGTAAAAAAACTCACCTGATAGTGGGTGGCTCCAGTTGCCTATAATACATGTGGTTCCTGTAGGATTTGCCTATTTAAATATATCTTCCTATTTGAATATTGGGTCGTTTATGAAAAGTCGTTTTACGAAAAAATACAAGTATAAAAAGCCGCGAAAGTTAAACTAGTATGATTTAAGACAACTCAGATTTAGCACCGTCTGGATAATTTCAATTCAGGATTTTTTATTTTAAGCCTAACGCCGCATATTTTATTTCTTAAAAATCTCTTCTGGAAATCAGTATAAAAATAACAGCACTCTTTGTTCTAACATTACGTAATGTTTGAACCGTGACTTGGTCACATTTGCATATAGCATCCTGTTGTACATTTTATATTCTGACGTCACAAGCAACAGTCTTCTCTTCGATCTTTTTTGACCTCGGCCTCTGGCACTGCGGATGGCCAACTGTCGCCCCTCTCACCATCGTTCAAGGTTATTCACTGACGTGCTCGCACTCATGAAGTCCATAAACAAAACGCTTTTCAGTTAACTTGCCACGTTTTATGAATCCTGTATTAGACTGGCTTCTCTTTGTGAAATGTATTCATACATCGAGTTATTGATCATTAGAGGATCACTAATATTGAGTTTCAGTAAAATTTGATCGATGACACAGTATTCGATCGTCATGGTAATAATGTCATTTATGTTACACTAGCTTGTTCCCCGCGAGTGCGTTGACGTGGAGTTCCATTAAATAGTAAGTTCGGCTATATCAAGCGTTTCCGAGGGAACTCATTAAAATTCAGGTTAAAAAGTAGCATATGCCCTTCATCGGGGCTTAATCTATCCCTATACCAAATTTCATTAAAATTGGTAAAGCAATGAGAGCGTGAAAGGTTAACAGACAGACAGACAAACGAAGTCACCTTCGCATTTATAATATTAATAATTAGGTATGAATAGGGGACAAGAAAGTTTAATAATATCAGACAAGACATCAATTTTCTGGTCAGTTATTGCGAAACACTCGTTTAGCATACCATTTTCAACAAAAGACTTCATCGAAGTTTTCTCTAAAAGGATAAGTTAGAGCCCACGATACCTGTCTTATTAATTTATATGAGACATAATATTAAATTTAATTTAGATGGAGCGTCGGTGGCGCTGTGGACTCGGCACTTGCCTTCCAATCGGGAGGTCCGGGTTCGAGACCGCCATGTACCAATGTGTTTTTCGTTTGCGAATTTCATATGTACATCTGTCTGACGCTCCTACGGTGAAGGAAAACATCGTGAGGAAACCTGCATACATCTGCGTAGAAATTCAATGGTGTATGTGAAGTCGACCAATCCGCACTGGGCCAGCGTGGTTGACTAAGGCCTAATCACCCTAACATAGGGTAGGCTCGAGCCCCTCGGTGGGGACGTATATGAGCTGTGATGATGAGATGGAAAGCAAGAAGAAACCTGTGTACATATATGTTTGTTCCAACTAGTTCAGTTCTAGCTATATCAATCAAATGGCAGATAAACAAACATCAAGCGAAAATAATTCATCAATAATAAATTTGTTGAATAATTGTAAATACTCGTACTTTGGAAATATCACAAAGATTGACCAACTATTGAAAAATGCTCGTAAACAATTGAAAAATGTATCTTTCGTAACCCCAAAATGTAACTAACAATGCTTACGATAGAACAATAATTATTTCTCACTTGACTGACGTTCCGACATAGAGCAGTTCCAATGAAGTACACAAAAAAGCTGAGTTGCATTCGACAAAAATGTGTATTTTGTAATACTATCCAATTACAATTTAATTAAGTTCAAGTGTGGGTCAGCATAGTTGAAGGAAATAATACTTCGCGCGTTTTTGAAAGCGATCCCGAATTATATAACGCTAATTAGTAGAGTGTCCTATTTCATTGCTTCTTTTACTGTTTTATTATGGTCGGTATCAGTTCGTCCTTCCAAACTGGTTAGAGATCCCTCATTTGTTATTCTAATGCGCCGTGACATGTTGGCTTCACTTTCGTTAATGTTGACTGTTAAATTTGTGTTGTTGTCTGCAATGTCTCGTCGTTCTAATTGACAATAAGTTTTGTTGTTTTTATTATTATAGTTATTTGTCTTTTGTAGCTTAAGAATTGTCAAGTAAGTGTTAAACCTTTGAAGTTTTAGTTATCGTTACAAAATATTTGTTTTTAATATTGTGAATTCAAGGGAAACATCAAGAATTCGTTTGACAGTATCAACATAGCTGATTGATTTATCATTTTAATTGTAAAGATTGTACCTTCAAGCAGCTTGTAAAGATTGTACCTTCAAATCTGAAAGATTCATCGATATGAACATCACTGAAATGCATAATAATTCGTCGTCACGAACATTTTAATTGCAACGCCACAGAACTGATCAGATCCTGTTGAACGCACGATAAATGAACATCCGAGCGTACAAAAACACCCACCCGTTTTGGTTTACTGTGCTCCTCATTTGTGGAGATCGTAAACGCATTAGTAATCTGATGTGGGTAGGCGTTGATTGAATCTAATTTTGTTTCGGGATGAGGTGAACGAACTGTCTCGTATTATGATTTACCGGCACGTAGGTGTTTACGTGCTTACAACACATATACAGAGACGTCTGTCTTCAGACGCTCATTCATGAAGTTATGGTTATATTTTTAGTTGATTGGGCCCATCTGCAACATAATTAATGGGTAATAAAAATTTATTAAAATATTAAGAAACGAAATCGATGCTGTCTCATTTATTTATTCAAATCATTTATTATTTATTTTATTTTACAATTTATGTACACACAAAAAACAGCATCAAAAACATATACACATGGAAACACTGTACAAAGGCACTGCTTATTTCTTTGCGAAATGTCTTCCAGCAGCCCCGTTACTAATAAAAAAATATTTAATATGGTAGTTGTGTGTGTAAACACAAACAAAGGTAAAAATAATATTAATAATAAAAGACCTACTTTAATTAATTAAATTAAATACAATATACTAAAAAATAGGGATATATATAAAAAAAAAAACTAATAAACTACATTGTTAAAAGATAATAAGCTTTTACTCGTTTCTTAAATAGCTGTAAAGTTTGACAGTCGCGAATGTTGGCTGGTAGGGAATTCCACAGTCTAACTGCATGCACAGTGAAGGAGTGGGAGAAAAAGCCGCTATTATGGGACGGGAAAGAAAGCAGGGAGCGAATATGGGATCGACAATCAGCATTAGGAGGACGTGCAGAAGAGAATCGTTCGCGTAGATAAACAGGATAGGACGGATTGTGAAGAATATTGTGTAGGAGACTAAGAATACGAGCATTTCGACGGAGTCTGATAGGAAGCCAATTCAGTTTTTTCCGGTACTCAGAAACATGATCGTATTTCCTTAGGTTAAATATGAACCTTATACAGGTGTTCTGCATGCGCTCCAGTTTGTTCAAAACTTCCTCAGTGGCATCAAGGAAACAGGCATCAGCGTAGTCAAAAATAGACTGAATAAGGGATTGGGCTAAAGAAATTTTCGTGTGTAAAGGAAGAAAACCTTGGAGACACTTCAGAGAATGAAAATTAAAGTGTACCTTCTTACTCACCTCATTGACATGTGGGAGCCAGGTCAGATTAGAATTGAGTATTACACCTAAGTTTTTGGCAGTGTCAACGAAGGGAATAAGTGCACCGTCGAGAGAAATTGAGTGAAGTAAGGCAAAGTCCAGCGAGTTAAGTATAGGGCGACTTCCGACTAGCAAGGCTTGTGATTTATTAGGATTAATGAGCAAGCCAAATTGTGTAGCCCACTCATTAATACGAGTTAGATCCTCATTGATAGCATCAATTGCAGCATTTGCATCTGCCGCCGTAAAATGTCTGTATAACTGCAAATCGTCTGCATAGAGATGGAAATGGGCAGAAATAATAGGAGTAACTGTATTAATAAATACCGAGAAGAGCAACGGAGACAGGACGCCACCCTGAGGCAATCATGTTATTGATCTGACAAGAAAAACTTATGGTTGAACGTATTTTGAATTTGAAAAAGGTGTCAAGGTCTTCTAGATTATTGTGGCTGTACACATGTCACATTTAATAATTTTAAGTTAGTGATAGCTACTCGAATCGATCCTTCTCTTCAAATAATTGCTATGATTGCTCTGGTCCCAATTTTCGCAATAGCTATTGTGCAATGCCACAATCCGCGGTAAAATCATCATAGCTACCTATAGCTACCACTAGCAATTATGTTCTTAGCATTATTGGTTCCTCATGATCATTGTATATCCATCATACTTTCGTTCAAATGATATGCTGATTTGATTGATGACATATTAATGATCATGATCAATCCGGCTCGATTGCTGGCATGTAACTTCTTAATTAGAATAAATTCCTTTATGTTGAACAGGTAGCTTTGGATTTATTTCTCGTTTATTTTCTTCGGCAAAAATAGTTGAAGTTATGTAAGTAGTTGATACTAGTGAGTGGTTTCGCCCGCACAGACGTCTACTCTAGTTAGTAACTAGATGTCATTATAACAACATAGTCATTTCTATATCCTAGCAAAGAATTTATGTGTTTCCAATTTTATGTTGGCCTCCTAATTTTTCTATACACTAAAGATATTATTTACTAAAAGGTCACTAATAACAGTGACGTTCAAGCGTTTTTGAAAGCTTTATCGAATTCTTGCATGAGAAATGTATATTATTTCAAGCTCTCCTGCTATGAGTACAATAACTCGTCCAGCTTTCCCCTTAAAATGTAAAACAATGGGCACTTCATAAAGAATTTCAATGGCGTGTACGTACACAGGAGGAAAGAGTAATGTTTACTTACAAATCAACCGGTCAATAGTAACGACATAATTCCCGACTCGCTAACACAAACCAGCACTAGGTATTGTTTGTTCAACGAATTCTTTCACTGTCAACAAACCTAATGAAAGTCTACGGCAGTCTAATGAAAGTGTTGTATTAATAACAATTCCCGGTGATCGAATATATTTCCAGTGAATGTTTTATAGATTATAATGCACTTGAAACTATTTTGGTTGTTTTTTTATATCCTTTATTGAATTTGGAATTATTTTTGTTTCAGGTAAGTGGACTGGAAGGAAATTGTAAACGAAACAAAAGACGGTGAGAATATCAGTGTTGTAAACTCGTCTCATAACAATTGAAGGATTTACGGATTCGCTTAAAATAGGTAAGGCTCATTTTTTAGGAAACAAAGAATAGAACATACATAATAATCATGATCTAGGTACGTTAATAAATGCTGTCGATGCATCGAATTACAAAACATATGTTTCAAGAAAATCCTTATCAACTCGTGAGTTCATTGCTCCTAACGGTTATCAAATGGTATTTACAGTAGGTACGTCGGCGTATTGTTACAATGAGAAATCTATTTTTATAATGAAATGTAAATAAATCACGTTCATATAACGTCTTCGTGATTTAGATTATTGCTTGCCGACTCGTATGTTTTGTATACATTTTCAGTCATCACATCCATCCAAATAAACAGAAAATTTTGGAATGAATTAGTAACTTTTCTTAGAAGAGGACAGTTAGTTATGTGAAGTATAAGAAACTTAAAAGAACAAAATCACTACACCGACACAGATCATGTCTACTTTTTATTTTCGTCTCATTATACACGGTATCGTTCGTTTCATAAGCTATCTAATTAATATTAAGCTAACTAATAGTGAGCATCGCGGTTATTTTTGAATAATTGAAGACTATTAATCACTTTACTTGGAGTTTTGAATGGTTTCGGGATGTGACGCTAAAACCTGTATCGGCAACACAAACATTGCTTGTGAAACAATGTTTATTATACGAAATACACATTACACATACCTATTTCTTGGCAAACAGCATTTGAAGTAAGATTCAAAACGAGAATTTGAAGCATAAATTGTTCGGATTCGTGCATAATTTTGTAATAAGCAGGTTCACGTCACGACTCATTAAATATTTTAGTTGAAACAATTCATTGAGCAAATCTCGCAGTTGCACGCCCGTAAATGGTCGGCCATGCAGCTGCATACATGCGTCAAAAACAGCGCACGTGTTCCACAGTGCGTATGTATGTACTATCGCCCAATGAGGGGCCGTATTAACTCCCTCCTCATAACTTTTGTTTACTCATAATAACAGTCACCCGCATGCACGTCATTAACGAACTCTACATTTGAGTAAGCGTAGCTTTTTCTTTTTCTTTTTGGGCACCGTGCTTTTTAAAAACTTAACCCATGATTTTTTCTGTCAAAGTAAGTCACTATCAAACACGCCATTATTACTTAAAACATCGTCTCAATTATTTATATGTATATTATTATACTTTGAAAGTATGGGAGGTATTTAATCACCTCTCATTTTACCGCCAAACTTCGCACCCACCATGTTTTACAACCTTGTTATAACAGCAGTGTTATTTACATTTGTGCTGTTACTTGCGATTTCAGCAAACAAAAAGATTCGATATTGCATCGGAATGGCGCAATTTACGAAGCAAAACAATTTCCACCCTGATGCCATTGTACCCAATCCGTCCATTAGACAATTGCTCCGTTCATATGCGCGAGGGCCATTACGATGATTCGTGTTGATTATAGACTTGCATTGGTTTTGCTTAGTGCAGATGTACAATCAGAATATCAAATGAAATACAGCACTTGATCGATGTCTTCATTTTAGCCTTTGGGCATGCAGTCGATACCATCGTATGTATAACAGTCCTACACAACATCCAAAATTTCATATTTTATACGGTCGTCGTTTCAATCCTATATTGCTTGTTTTTTATTATTTTACTTTTACCTAGATAACACACAGAAGCCCTCGTTTGTTTAGTTGATAACACGCATAACTGTTTAACGCTTAACTTGGTCCTGAAATCGATTTGGGAAATTTATACATGATTTGGGAAATTTATATCTTAACCACGGGAGGTTCTATTGTCCACTTTTTCATTTGGTGTTTATTTTTATTACGTGAACCTTCTTTAGTAGAGGCTTATGATATGTAATCATGATCATCTATGAATTGATCCTTTGGCTAGACCGTTTCCTATTTACTGGAGGTAAGCCTTCTGTTTCCTAGTTTTCCACACTAAACGATCTAGAGCTGTGCTGGCATCCAATTTTCCTTTTTAGGCCATTCTCAACCGTTGTCAACCAAATCCTAGGTGGTCTTTCACATCTTTCGTCATGAGTCGAAGGTCAGATATGATCTGATGATCAGATAGTCATATGCGATCATCCAGCCGTCTTCGGATATACCTAACTATCGAAGGCGATTTTCCATGACTTTATAAGAAATGGAAGCAACTTTTTGATAATTGCTAACGAGCACAGCAGTCGTATTTCTGTGGTACTAAACATTTACGGTGTTACTACAAACAGTTTTTAAACGCTGTCTTAAGTTAGACACTGTTTAAACATGATGCTATCACTATCTATTCTTTACGAAAAAGTGAAACAGCATCATGTTTTAACAGTGTCTAAGTTTAGACAGTGTTTAATTTTTTTTGTAGTAACACCGTATGTTCTTATTTCGTTTTTGCTTAACATTCAGTCATATGCAAGGTTGCGAGACTTAAAGAGTCTTGTAAACATGGTTTTGGTTTTCACACTTTTCTTTTCACATGTAACGCCTGTGAGCATTAGCCATCGAGCCAAGCGGATGTCATTCTGCTACTAGAGTCGCTATCCAATCCAAATATTTAAATTCTAACTCATGGACTTGCAATTGATGTTTTAAGGGAAATGATGGAACTATATGGAGTATTGATATTAATCTGTTCAGTATCACCAAAGCGCTCTTTTGCCAGCGTACGTTCCAGTTTATTAACTATGCGCTTATTATGCGGATAGAGAAAGGCATCTATCAATTGTATTGTATTGAATAATTTGTTTTGTATCGCCTCGTACGCGCAAGCGCAATGTTAACAATGGCAAGATGATACAAGCTTATGTTTTGAATTTGATCGATTGTTTTTTGTTCTGTGCGATTATCAGAATAGGCGCCATTGTTACTGTTTTATTACCTAATCAATTTCGTATTTGAGTTGCCAACATTTATCATAATAAACTCATTTGCAAAAAAAACGGGCACCTAAGCAATGAACCATTTCAATTGTTAATATTGCTTTGTTTGATAATTATAGGTAGGTTTATCCTCACAATTTGGTAGATTAATAAGAAAATAATCGTTTTCATCAGTATTTCATAAAATTTTGATACAATTTATGGGAAATAATGCTAAACCTCACTAGTAGTGTATGTTCGCTAGCAGTGCATATGCTCATGAAGTAAAAATAAAAAAGTATTTTTGTTTGTTTTTTTTTTTAAAGTAAAAGCAGATATATGTTTAGTATCGAGTGTGACCCGCTCTAGCTAAAATCACAGCTTGAATTCATCTGGGCATGCTAGCGAGTATATCCCGGATACTTGCTTGCGGAATACGTTCCCACTCCGCAGTAATCACATTCTTCAGCTCTCTGATGGTCTGCGGAGCTGGTTGTACTGATCTCACACGCCGTTTCAGAACGTCCCAGACATGCTCTATGGGATTGAGGTCGGGACTTCGAGCACTCGCCGACGTCGATCTTCACCGAACAGAGATATCCTGGCTTCATCAGAGAACAAAACCCTATTCCAATCTTCTTGAGTCCATGATTCACAATTTCTAGCGAACCTATGCCTGTGAACTCGGTGCTCACGGAGTAATTTGGGGCCGCGGGCCGGGCGGTGACAGCGTATATTGGCAGCGAGAAGCCTCCTCCTGACCGTCCATAGACTAATATGCACATTTCTTACTTCTTGGAGGTTGTTCTTAAGATCCGCATACGAAGATTTGCGATTTCTCAATGCGCGACTCACAAGAAAACGATCATCCCGTGGTTGGGTACATGGTTTTCTTCCAGAACCAGGCCTTCTCTCGACGGAACCAGTCTCCTGATATCGCTGCCAGGTCCTTTGGACCGTTGAGCGACTAACATTTAGCCTCCTAGCCACGAAGCATTGGCTGCAACCCTCTTCAAGCAGCGCGATAATTTTGGTAGCTTTTACCACTTTATCTACCATTTTTGATAAAGCCAAACAGCAATAAATAAAGCTTTGACAGTCAAGGATATGAAATTAATCGATGAAAATTGAATAAAAGTTATGAAAGTCGATGTTAACTTCTGAAACTTCGCGCACAAAAATGTAGGATAAAAAGGGTTTTTCTGTAAAAATGAGCATCAAATAAAAATTTGAATTTAGAACGTACTTTTTTAAATACCACGGCACGGATAATATAATACTACAGTACAGATGCCTCATCCCATACAATGAAATGGTCCCTACTTAAGTCGGGCAATTCTTCGAGCTGTTTTATTTCACCATTTCACCGCGAGATGACGCAACTAAAACGCCACTGACAATTCTGAGCAAGCTCGGGCCATCGAACCTTTGCTACATTGGGTTCAGTAGTTCTCGCACGCACTCGACAGATGGCACTTTAATTAAACTCCTGCTTTGCTTATAATTTTTTTAACAAATTCATATTTATGCTTCGTTTAGTTCATTACAATGACTTATGCGTAAATAGGTCTTATAAAACATCATACGCTTACGGTACGCTAAATGTGTTACAATTTGGTAAAAAAGTGACGTATAAATCCATGTTATACCTAAGGGGTTGTTCCGCCATGGATTGGATTTATGTCATACATTTTATATACCTACGTTTGATATTTAAGATGTAAAGTAAATATATCATTGGAGATAAGTCATTTTGGTAGTGGGTACTTTCTATTATCACAAGGTTATCTGTAACTTCAAATTCAAAAACTGGTTAAGAATAAAGCAAACTTGCAAATTTTTCATATGTGTTTCAATGATTTAGGTATTCATCATTTTACAATTTATTTATTATAGCCGGCTGAAATTCATTTATTCGACTGTTTTATCAAATTCCGAAATTATATAATTTAGTACTATTTTTAAACAATTTTTTTCCTTGTTCTTTCTTACCAGTTATCTAATTTTCTATTTCATTTTAACAAATGTTGTTATTAATTCTGTGATAAAAAATCATAAAAACATAACATGCATTACGCGGGTTCGAACCGCAGACCTCTAGCGGTATAACGCAATAATTCCGCAGTATATCCTCATGAGCCATCCGTTCGCTTAGATTTGATGTTGAAATTTCGAATCTTTTATTTAAATTGTGACGTGTACGTGTACTGTCAATCTATATTATATCTTTTATCTTTTTATATATAAAATTCTCGTGTCACAGTGTTTGTTACCGAACCCCTCCGTAACGGCTTAACCGATCTTTATGAATTTTTTTGTGTATGTTCGGTAGGTGTGAGAATAGGTCGTAAACTAATTTTTATTATGCCGAAACGTAGTTCGCCAGCACAGCTAGTATATATTATAAAAAGAGAAGTTCATCTATAGACGCACGCACAGCCGTAACCGCTAATGGTAGAAACGTGAATTTTGGACAGTTGTTTTAATTCAAAATTTAAGAAAATTTAACCCTGAAGGGATGAGATAGGGGTTGCAAGCTTGTATGGATTTTTTTAAAATAAGCAACGATTTTGATAAACCTGGAGAATCATGCTCTTAAAAATATTTCATTGAACACGTGTTTCATGGTTTATTATATATTGGAATTCACCCCCTTATTGTGCAAATTAGGGGTTGAAAAATTCTATGGAAAATAATTAAAATCTGCTCCAATTTCTATGAAATTTATTATTCGAGCTCCTAAATATAAATAACAGTCTTCTATATAATAGGCTACAAAATTATTTTACGGGAAAATATTAAATTCCCACGAGAAAACAATATTAATGCGGGCGAAGCCGCGAGCGGAAAGCTACCTATTAAATAGCAGTCGCGGTTGCCACACTATTTGTAAATGGTAAAATCTAATAAAACACCGTACTTATTTGCCAAAATTCAAAATATACCTAATCACCATTGAGAATAAAAAATAATTCAAGTAGTTAGTATTAGTACCTATATTAATTTTATTTATTTATAGTCAGGCAACTTATGTCCATTAATAATCTTTACGTATTACTTACCTATATTATCTATTACTATGTATGTACTAACATAGTTGAATGTACCACTTCTAAGGTGTTATTAAAAATTCAGATTTGTAAAATTAGTTTGGAAATCCCCCATACAAAATAGTTAGGTCAGTGAAAAAAATCACTGTGGTTTTATGAAACGAACATGCAAGTGAGACTTTTTTTCGGTTAGTAGGCATTTAACTGAAAATATCCGAAAAATTATTAAATAGGGTACTTACTTATAAAAATCGCGTTTTTAATCTTAACCTAAATCTTTTTGTTCTGAAATGAAAATTATAAATAAAAAATAAATTGAGATATAAAAAAAGGAATTGATATAATAACCAAAAAGCAATAAAGAAAAACAAAATAATAAAACAAGCAATTTTTGAAAAAATAACTAGGTACACCAGGAATCGGGATCGAACTACTGCCACACAGATTTAAAAACGAAGATCAAACGAATAGATAGACCAATCCTGACCTTTTTAAGTGGTGAAATTTAAGATGTCATGTTTTTGTGTAATTCGATCATAATTCGACATTACACTTTCAAATGTATAGGGATTACAAAATTAATTTTACAATTTCGAATTTTCAATGACGCCATTACTATTATAATTATGTAAAAAAAATATGTAAAAAATAATTTAACTCAATGCTATGTATGCTAGTTCGTAAGGTCTGTGACCTTACGAACTAGCCACTAAATAGTGCCATCTATGAGTGAGCAGTATGTAATCAAATAGTCAAAGCAGACATTGCGTGCTTCTTTGAGCTATGCTTTTGAGAGATACATTGAAGTTCACATAATTTGTCGCTAGGAGTGCTATAAATTTATAAAAAGAGATGTTAAACCGTTCTAGCATGACTTAAAAACGTATTTTGATACTTCCCACGTGCTAAGTGATTTTTTTAAATATAATCAATACTTTTCTGAACCTCCTTGTTGACTTTTACTAAATTCACAAAAAAGTCATTACAAAAATCGATTAAAGTAGCGCCATCTGTTGATGCTTTCATTGAATTATTTTACTTTTGTTCGTGATGGGTCCCCGTGACCACGGCATTTTTAAATCCGGCCAGTAACGTGTACAAACGATTGAAACCTTTTTTGTATTGTATCTTTTTAAAGATGAATGAAAATCAAAACCGCCCGTTTTTTTTTTCAAATGAGTGTATATCAACTTTTCGGACATAAAGGACATTTAACAAATTGGTACGGTATTTGTAAATTGATATAAAATTCAAATACAAACACATTAGATAGACGAATGGAAATTAATTGTTAACCTTATGGATAAAGATCAGTTGCTTTTGTATGCAATGCATTCATATTAAGTTAGGCATAATTTGTATTTTGACAGTACGATGTTAAAGTTGTATCTTAGGAGTTAGCATAAATTAACAGCTATAATGATTTATGGCAAAATTACATAGGAGACGGGTCTCACGCACCACAAGGTAAGGCCATTGAATGAGTCAGTTAGTTTCACAAACCAAAGCAACTGCAACCTGTGGTTTCTTGTTAATTTCGTCTTCAAATGGAAGGTACCGAATCACAATTATAACGCAAACCAAGCAGTAATTTGAGTTTTGAGAAATGGCGCAAAATAGCAATTAAGATTCACAATTCCATTTCAAATATGAAATAATTATCAGATTAGGTTTATTAATAGCTACTAATAGGTGTCACTGAGCTGGCGAATTTAGAATACATGTCTCCCTTTCTTCCCGTGGATGTCACAAGAGCTGGCTTAGCTAATAATGTTTACGCAGCAGAGGTGGAAGATCGGCGGAGAGATGGAAACTTAAAACCCCGCACCAATAGCAACCCATCTGAGGCCCTATTGTACTAATAAGTTACAGCCGAAGTGAAACTGGTCCGTTGTGGTCTACCAATAGCAAAGATTGACTTTGAAATGTTCTATGACGTGGTAACGAAACGAGGCATGTGATTGGTCAAAAGCAACAGTTCAGTTTCGGTTCAGATATGGCTTATTAGTAGAATTAGCCCTCTGGTCAGCGTTATGTAGTAGACCAATTCCACCTTGTTTGAGGACTTTCCTTAAACGATCCAGACCCGTGCTTGATAATAATGGAACGTATATATATGGATTCAAGTGATGATAATGATTATTATTGATTTTAATTATGGGACATTGTAATAGTAGATTGTTTTTTTTGGCTGAACAGCACTATTTGAAATAGGGGTGTACGTACACCCGAATTAAACGCTCTACTTTTCATTTCGAATATGAGGAAAGTAAAACAAGGCCAATATTCCAACAAATATATTTGTGTTCGATGACATTGGCTTTCCCGCCGTTTTTTTAACGCACAATATTTAAGCCATGGCACTAATATGTAAATTTTAATTATGTATTTGTGACTGCTTAATCAGTTTCTAATAAAATACTTCCATAAATTTTAAAAAGAAATAAGATGTAAGTATGTTATTTAGTTTGTTTGTAAAGTTTTCACCGTCGACGTGTGACTGTATTGGTTTTTTGTCATTTCCCAAAATAATAAGTTTTTCTTTTTATACACTAGATATGGCTATGTTGGATTTAATTCGTACTATGACTATGGCCGCATATGACAAATAGTAAAATGCTTTTTTTAATTACTCGTCAGCCCTAGGGTCGTAATGTATAATTTTGAAGCCTATACTTAACATAGACCTACTTTCAGAATATAGGAAATGAAAATACTATTAATCTAGTGACGTAAACAATTAACACATTACACCTAAATATCGTATATTTCAGATTAACGCTAGAAAAAATACATCCTTTTGAGTAGGTAACACGATTACTATCACCTTCGCTTCAAAGGTGACCGATGAAAAGGTCGTGAACATAAATGGTATCCCTTCCTGCATGTATGAATTCAGCCACAATTATGTCGCATTACGCAAGAGAGATCTCTATGGTCATAAACAATGGGTGATCAGATCAAGCACTTCACATTGCATCAGTGCGATCAGTGATTTCACAGCTCACGTCTCGGCTCATTTCATTTACCTAAGTCGCCTGTTACGGACACCGGTTACGTCAATGTTATCTTACAAGAGACCTGTCGATACTGAGTTACGTTTCAGTGGATTGGCACAGGGTTGCATTTCTGTTACGGATCCTTGGGACGATGTTTTTTGTCACTTGTTTTATTAGGGTCATTATATTGTTATTATCTATTATATCCCACCTTATCTTTTGAAGGTACAGATTATGTTTAAGATTAAAGATTCATATTGTTAACTGCTTTGACGTTTTCGTAAACTAATAACGTCATTAAGAAAACGCTTGAGCACTTAAAGTCTATTGACAATTATTTGATGATGGTAACTGCTAATAATTTAGATTCACATCATTTCTAGATAGATTCTCTCCAGTTGTAGCGAATATTGAAACATGAATTTAATTAACGAAGAACTAATAATGGACTATGAAATTTAAATGTTATATCTATCGCATTATAAATAAGTGTTTGATTTAATGTAATCTTTTTAATCGAAAATAACAGATCATCGTAGTAACACTAATGATAGTAATTCTTAATACTTATACGTATTCTAATGGCTAGCCCTGGCCATTTTGTCTTGATGTAGAGTGCTTTTTGATTAGCGACTCGATAAGCTATGAACATGATTTGAACTTTCATGACTTTTTACGTAATGATTGTTCTCGATGACCTTAACTTTGCTATCATCGTGTTTATTGACTGGAACTAATGCATTAGAGAGCGGAGTAGGCAGATCAGGAATTATTCTCGCTGTCTGATTTTTTCAACGGATAACTTACATCAATACTCATCAATAATACTGAAGGTTTTGTTTGTGTAATTTGCTTAAAATTGATGAACGCAGGATTGTGTATTAAGCGCATTTAGCGTTGATTATATGTCGTACTAGCTGTGCCCGCGACTATAGTAGCTTTTGGGAGCATTTTGATTTTTGTAGGCAATTTTTTTAAGATCTTGATAAATAGTAGCCTATGTTATTCCTTATAAATAATTAGCTATCTATTAGTGAAAGTTCCGTCAAAATCGGTCCAGCCGTTCCGGAGATTAGCGGGAACAAACAGACAGACAGACAAAAAAATAAATTGTGTTTTTGTTATTGGTACCCGATATAGATTAATATCCATTTAGTAAAAACTTGTTATTCTGACATTACAAACAGACACTTCAATTTTATTTATTTGTATGATCATACAAGTCGCCCTGACTAAGAATTAACAGCGGGGAGCGATAATTGTTTTTAAAACTTTTGAATACATAGGTTTATCTATATTAATATCATAAAGAAGAAAGAAAGAAAGAATGCAGAGCTTGTTTGTTTGTTTGGTTGAATGCGCTAATCTCAGGAACTAAGTACTGATTCAAATTGAAAAACTCTTTTTGTATTGGAGAGTCCATATAACTAAAACCGTTCTATTAAAGCTCTTTAATTGTTATTGTTCAAGCAATTGGTTTAACTACAGAACAACTAATTATACTGCGGTATTTTAAACCATTTTAACATGTTCCCACCATTTTAATTACTGTAACATACTCTTAATGAGCGTCGGTCGGAGGCGCTGTCTCGGCACTTGTCTTCCAATCGGAAGGTCCGGGGTTCGAGAACGCCACGTACCAATGTGTTTTTCGTTTTCGAATTTCCTAAATACATTTGTCTGACGCTCCTTCGGTGAAGGGAAACATCGTGAAGCAACCTGCGAAGACATTCAATGGTGTATGTGAAGTCGACCAATCCGCACTTAGGCAGCGTGGTTGACTAAGGCCTAAACACCCTAACATAGGGTAGGCTCGAGCCCCTCGGTGGGGACGTATATGAGCTGTTATGATGATGATGATGATAACTCTAATAATCACGTCTGTGTTAATCTCGTATTAGCGAATTCTATAGCTGTTCTAGAACTTCATTTAAGAAAATTACTGGCGCCTATGGCCGGTACACACATTGTTTAGTGTTTAGTGCGAGTAGCTTGTTTAGTGTTAAGTGTTTAGTAAAAAACACGTTCGGACAGCTTCTGTTTAGTGTTAAGTGTTTAGTGTTAAGTGTTGAGCGAATAGGAACGCGTTCTATTTTTTCTGCGAGTCGCCCCTCTCGCTCTCCCGCCTTCACCCCTCACTTAACACTAAACACTCACTAAACACGTCTGGACAGATCTGTTTAGTGTTAAGTCCATATAATGAACAAATAAACTAAACACTGTTTACTAAACAGTGTAGGGACAGCACCTACTAATCACTTAACACTAAACTGTCTACTAAACACTGAACACTAAGCACTTGACTAAACAAAGTGTATAACGGCCATTACAATTTAACCTCGGTCAGCAGGCCTATTACCGATCTCATAATTTTCAAATGATATCATGATGAAATCATAGTTCAAAACGAAAAATAAAATTTCGGTCAGATTTTCGATCATTCGTTCATTATATCATGATGACATCATTGAAATTATGCCATAGCGATGATAACATTGAAGATCGGTAATACCGAATATAGCATTCATGACTTCCTTATCTTAAAATTTATACCATGTCATACGATGAAAGATCCATAATAGACCTGCAGGATTGGAACTTGCGACTTCGACATACCGCGTCCACAGTCACGAAGCCACCGAGAACTTACGCAAACTGAGTGAAACTTCACATGTGTCTGATCTTCACATTTATGATCTCTTCTTACTTTATTAAGTCAAAGTAGTCCTTGTTCACTATAAATAATAAATAAATGACAGTAAAACTCACGTTTTAGCTTCCAGTGTCAAATGATGTCAACCCTGCAAGAAGTTTCGCATTGGGGTAAAGCTAACAGAGTCAAGTTCAATGCCTCCAAGATCCAGGCGTGTCTTTTTAGCTCCAAGCGGAACCCATTCAACTTGGTTCCCACTTTCCGAAATGAGGGTCATTTAAGCCTACTGGGCATCGACCTCTCACCGAATTTCAACTTTAGACGTTCTATTTAAGCAAAGGCGGCTACTGCACCTAAAAAGCTTGGCATACTCTGAAAGGTTAGGCGGTATTTCACGCCGGGGCAGATTCTTACGCCGAGAAGATGCCCGGGCAAGGGGCGACCAATGCCCGACGCCCGTACCCGCCCATGGTGGGTGAATTCTGACTGAACGACTCCACTTTTCCGTGCGAAGCGTTTCGCTTCAACCTTTTTAATGCGTTCTGCAAAGGAATGGATTTCTTTGCCGCCCTCTGTGTTTCCACCGCACTACAATCCGGGTCTTTTCAGGACAAGAGTGAATCGGCACCTAATGAGTAGGCACGCTCCACCTTAGTCCTCACCTTTGCTTACCATCAGGCAAGATGAGGTCAAGTGCCTACTCACAAACACACAATTTTACAATACAAAAATTACAGTATACTGAAAAAAGCTTGCTTTTATAACTCTAACAAAATAACCGGTTAGATTTTTAATGATAAGGGGAATAGTTTCCATTTGTTCCCATAAAAATTACATTCAGTTTGGCCCAGTTGTTTTTATTTTAAGCTCAAATTCCAATACGCATGTATTAAATTTACTAAAAAGATTGAAATAAACATTGTTTTTCAGAAAATAAAACCGACTTCAAAAACACTTAAAAGTCATAAATTTTATTACAACGGCACAGCACAGAATGGATACTTACAACGGCACAGTTTTATATTGAAGTCGGTGCAATAATTAAAATGTAAAAATATAGAGCAATAATAAAACTGTGATGTTGTATCTATTCTTGTATTTTTTATGATTTTTTAGTGTTTTTGAATTCCTTTTTTTGTTAAACAATTTTGTAAGTTATCTAGTTTTCCAAAAATCTATTAAAACGCAATAAAAATTTACGCTTTCGATCGGTCACAGCGCGTAAGAGACATTAGAAACTATGCAATTATCAACTATATTACCTTGCAATAAAGCAGCCGCCGTGCCCGAGTAGATTTCCTGGGAAACCTCGCCCTAAGAACACCTCGCTCGGAACCGTCCTTCCTGCAAGAGGCCCGCAATTCTCATAGCCCTAAATAGCTTTAATGATGTTTTCTGTGTCTAAGCTAATTCCTGCCAATTATCCGTGCGTGTGTGGAGGCTGTGGGAAGTAGGCAGTAGACAGATTTATGTTCTGTGCACAACTGTGCCACCGCCGCCGTACCTGTCCTAACGGTCCAGGGTAAGAATTGATGTATTGAGAGAGACGCGTACACTCAGCCTCATTTTGTAATTCATCCTTGTCGTTGTTGTACGTTCTGTAGCTACATACGTTGGAAATGTTAATACTGTAAAGGCCCCAGTAGACGATCAAACACGTTTGTCAGATTTACGTTTTTGACAAACTTTTTGTTCGTGTAGGGATGTGTTTGACGCGTTTGACAAACAAACTAGAACTAACTAGAACTAGAACCTCCTCCTTTTTTGGAATCGGTTAATAATACTTCATCTGTGTGACTCATTTTAAAACAGCGCTCGCTAATACGTCACCTCACGATAAAGAGAAAATCAAAACTACGGTCAATATTTGACAAATTAGTTTCAACTTTGGTTTGAGCGTCTAAGCTACTGTTTGATGAAAACGTAAAGTTTGTCAAGCAAGTTTGACAAACATGTTTGATCGTTTACAGGGCACTTAAGAAAGATCGGCGGCCCTACAACCTAACTGATAGCGATACGCGATAGTGATAGCGAGGCACTCGCTATCGATTTAATTACACGGAGCTTGCTATTATGGCGGTCCGAAATCACAAGATGACGTCATCGATGACAGCCAAAACGACGACGGCGATTGAGTTACGCGGTACGTAGGGCCGCAAGTATTCGTAGAAGATAGCTAAAATGCTACAAAGTAATAGTATTCATCTGATAGTAACGATAGGATTATCATGTAACATTTTGCAAAAATCCTTTGTAACAAACAGAAAAATTTGTATGAAGGAATTTACTCATAAAGTCTAGTTCCAGCAAAGCTACGCGAAAATTTTACAGTGCGACTTATTGGTTATTTTGACATTTCATCGGCGTATTAGTCACCGCCTCCGTGGTGTGGTGGTTGAGACCACCCAGTGTTGTTAAGGTCCGGAGTTTGATTCCCCTTGGGGACAGAAGTTCTTCTGCTTGGTTTGGTTGTCTGAAGAGCTTCTGCACCCTCTGTAACAATGTTGATAGCATTGTCGTGTTCCGACAATTAGAGGTAGGATAGCCAGCTCCTCAAGTTATTTAGGACTTCAGGTAAAACTCGCTTTCGTCTTTGGCTTAATCGTCAATTACCTTTGGTGAGATGAAGGCCGAGAGCTTCGCTGTTGTTCGTAAAAAAACGTAAATAGCTGTTCATAATGTTTCAATTGATTTATACTTCAGAGACAATTTTCAAGTTAACAACAATGTATAGGCAACTGACATTGGTCTTCGTTTCATCATTATCATCACAGCTCATATACGTCCCCCACCGAGGGGTTCGAGCCTACCCTATGTTAGGGTGATTAGGCCTTAGTCAACCACGCTGGCCTAGTGCGGATTGGTCGACTTCACATACATCATTGAATTTCTTCGCAGATGTATACAGGTTGCCTCACGATGTTTTCCTTCACCGTAGGGGCGTCAGACAAATGTACATATGAAATTCGAAATGAAAAACACATTGGTACATGGCGGGTCTCGAACCCGAACCCCCCGATTGGAAGGCAAGTGCCGATTCCGCAGCGCCACCGACGCTTCCGGTCTTCGTTTAAGAATGTTTAAATTGTGAATAAATATAAAAAATCATTGTGTGGTTTTGCAAGTGAAATTTTTTTTCGGATCGTAAGCATTTATCTGAAAATTTTCGGAAAATTTGTCGATTTAGGGTATAAAAATCGCGTTTTTAATCTCGTCTTTTTCTTCTTAAAAGAAAATCATAAATGAAAAGAACTAATTAATAAAAAAACATAAAGTAGCTGATAAAAAATAAATTAAAAAACAAAACAATTTAATAAAAGAGAAACGCTCTACACCAGCCTCGAATCACTGCCACACAAATTCAAACTGGAAGATCTAACGCAGACCAACCCTGACCTAACGCAGACCAACGTAACGCAGACCAACCAACGTAGATCTAACGCAGACTAACCCTGACCTATATGAGATAGTGAAATTTAAGATCTCATGTTTTTGTGTAATTCGACATGCGATAGACGGAAAATTTGAGGTGATGTAAAAAAAGTTTCACTTTAAAAAAATTCGTGCGTACACCGTTGTAAATTACACATTGTTTTAAATACTTACATAAATCAAAAAACATACATCACATAAGGTCAAGACAGTATTTGAAATCGTTTATGATAGGATTGCTTACGCATAAGCAACATTTCGTACAGTGTATCTAATGTGATCCGAATTCATTATACAACCGTGTCAGCTATGGTATTAAGTTAAATTGAGAATTTCCGACGCAGGTTGTTGATAGTTAAATAAGAACGAGACCCCGACTGGTCCACGTCCGCCCTACCTTTTGCGGTGACATAACCTATTTAATAACGGTGCTTCGCGAATGGTTTTCTTCGACCATTCGTCAAACGCGGAACGTAATGAAACTAGTGATAGCTGTAATCAATCCTGTCTCGATTTTTCACTAGAAAGTCACATGATGTGATGATACGGTTAATGAATTGATAAATTAAACAATTAATACACGAAAAAATTGGGCCATCGAAGTAGGAATTTCGTTAGGGCGGCAAGAGTTCGGTGATCGAACTTATACTATACCCGCCCTGACGAAATTTCTTCCGTAGTGATTTCATTTTGTGCTTTGCTTAGCCAAAGTAGACTTAATTTATTCACTGCAATTAGTACGTATTTACAACCAATTTACCAATATTTACAGATTTCATGAAAATTTGTTAGCAATTAAGCTTTCCTGTAATGATTTACACATATTTCAACTTATTTTGCATTTTAAATTAAAATGCAAAGTCACTACTATAAAAAACGGTTGAGTAAGTTGTATTTTTTGGGTCTTCAATCATCTTGACCAAATTTTCATATCTTTTTACCTATAGTCACGAATGTCAAGCTCCTAAACACAATACGGGAACCAAACTGATAAGGTGATTTGTATCTTAAACGACTGCCTTGTTGGTCACAAGCACGACTGCTTATCACGTGGTCCCAGTTTCAATTCCCGGATCCAGGATAAATTTATTGAGTGTTAAGAAATTATCAATAACAGCTTGAAATCTAAACTTAGTCCTGGACGTGGAACTTAAAATTTTTGGCGAAGCGGGAGTATTTATAGATATGTACAATTAGACAGGTTTAAAAACAAATAATTTTTAAACAGGAGCCATATTTTGTGTGTGTTGTTCAAACAAACAGACTGAACAACTTTTACTATGGGGCCAATCTTTAAATCGTAAGAAAAATCAGCTATTTCCATACAAATGTTTAACATCCACTGAACCTAAATGTATTGAACAGCTGATTTTAGATTAGGCACATACCTATACAGGATATGTGCCTAATCTTTTGTTGAGTACAGGCGTGATAATACCTACTTTAAAAGATACTAATAACAACTTAAATTGTGTATGGTATGGCAAATATCAGTCTTCGTCCCAAACAATAAAGAATACAACATCTCATTGTATATCCTCAATCAGATCACAATAAACAACCTCGGAGTAACATTAATTATCAATTATCTTTTGTCATGCGTAATGTTCCGCTTTGTCATCGTAAGAAGCTCGCCGAGGCCTTGAGTGGAATTCACACGGTTTGTCGGCTATGTGTGACAAAAACTGTTCTCAAAAATTAATTCATGCTCACTTCATGCTCATTGCTCGTGTCTTTTTATACGCAGCTTTAAGATTTCAGTTTCGGGGCAAGAAAACGTAAATAAGGCAGTTAAAAACCAGCAGGCCTATTATGGATCTTTAATCGTATGATATGGTATATATTTTGAGTTAAGGAAGTCATGAAATGCCTCAGTTGGTATTACCGATCTTCAATATTATCATCACAATGGCATAATTTGAATAATGCCATCATGATATAATGAACGAATGATCAAAAATTAAACCGAAAATCTTATTGTTCGTTTTGCACTATGATTTCATCATGATATCATTTGAAAACCATGAGATCGGTAATAGGCTTGCTTGTCATCTTTATTTATGGACGAGATTTTGGTGACTGACTGAGGTATCAACGTTAAGGCCAAACTATACTGGAGCTAGAAACATTAAATTCGGCACAGGGATTCAATGGCTTATATAATCGCCCACTAAGAAAGGATTTCTCAAAATTCGCACACGAAGCTGAGAAATCCCTATCCAAAAAATAGGGAAACTACAGTGGTGACCTTTATTAAAGCGAAACATAGGTCGCGGGACCAGCTAGTGTTTCATAAATTCATTTTTTTACACATCCACTGCTTACTAATGATTTTATTTGGGTATCACTACTTTATCATCATTTCATTGCTGGGCTGGATGGATGAATAGCGTTTTTGTGTTCCGACAATTAGAAGTTAGATAGCCGGTTCCTCAGTTGTTGGGGAGTCCAAGTGAAGCTCGCTTCCACCTTCGGCCTCATCGTCACTTACCATCAGTGGGATGAAGGCAAGAGCTTTCCTTTCATGTGTGAAAAAAAAAACTTCTTGACGTAGAGGAATGGGGCGACGACATCATTTCGATCGATGAGTTCCGTTCCTATGCAATCCTTTTTTCTTAATTTTTTTATTCAACTATTTAGATATCATTTGTCATTTGTAAATTAGTGAATACTCTTTCTTGCCGTAAGTAAAAATGCATGGTATTATTCTTTGAATCTTATAGATAGACCGAGATTCCAGACGCTTTACTTATTTTCTCACAAATAATACTTTTGAATGAGCTTGTGTTAGTGTCATATCATTGATTAGACTGGTGGCCAATTCACAGATATCAGTTGCTAAGGGTACAAAAGAATATAGCCAACTTTAATAAGTAATGTGGATTCGAATGATATACTTAATAATAACAGATTTGTTATTTACTTATTTTGTATACGTAAAATTACATCTGTTTAAATGATGGCTAACTTTTATCTTGCCTAACTCAATTATTTAATAATGCAAACGTTAACCAGAAAGTTCGCTAATGTTAATATATAAATAAATCTTTTTAATAAATCTTCTTATCTTTTCATTGCATTTTAATAGATGATTTTGATAGTAGATTTCATAGATAGTGAAGATGTAAATTAAGGTTTTATAATTAATAGCCGCTTAAAATTTAATCGATTCTTCATTATGCATGATATAACTATGCGGCATTGCATTGTTATGCAATGGCGAAGTCACTTAATTGATAAATGATATTATCAATGATAGGGAATCAGCATCTGCGAAATTCCATTATGAAGACAGCTGCACCTGGATGACCTTTTGATAGTAAGGCAACAAAAAAATATTTTCCATTTTTTTGTTTGTTTAAGCTTAATGTTAGGTTTGGAATTGGGAACATTTGTCGCGTTAATTAAGAAATCTCAACAATATTTTCAAAGGTAGTGTGCTCAAGAAGCTGAAGAAGTTGTCATTTGATTACGTAGAGCTTTTTGGATTACGAAATGAAATCTACGTAAAAGAAGTATGAGTGAAACATTCGGTAAAGCGCACTGTTCGGTTTTTGCCATCGTCGGTAAACACAGATTTAATATTTATAAAAGAAATGTCCCAAATTTTGTCCAATCTTATTTTGTCTCAGTCTTATCTTAATAATATACATATCCGCCTGTCATCCATCGTCCATCAATAATCCTCGTCATTGTTAGGCATAGATAGACTTTTTCATGAGACAAGTTGAAGATTTATGGTAATGCTGGTCTTTAGCTGAGCTAATTAAAATGAGAAATCCTCATCGTGCATTGAGATTCAGGCCTTATTTTGAACGAATATCTCTAAAACAGAACCATTTATCCATACACGGTATAAAGTGGTCCCATTGTTACTGTGAATCGTTTAAATATGTACCTTTTTAAAACTGTCAAATAAGTTTTCACATAAATTTGCATGGTGGCAAAAGAAATCGCAATGCTAAATGACAGGAGTCGCCGTTCGATCCGCCATTGACCGCACGCGCACACGACCGAAACGCGCGCATTTTCTGCACTCTCGGCTATTTCCGAGCACCGTTCGGTTATATCCGTCGGTGGCGGACGATGACTCCGGCGGCATGCGCCGGCGCCGGACCTTGACGTAGCGCCGAATTCTGTCGCTGCAAATCCTAACCTTGTTGCTTATCAATAAGATCTGCCCCCTAACCATGATCGCCCAAAACGATATTAAAAGCGCACTGAGAGCGAGATGGCGCTATACGCAACAATAGCGGTGTCTCTGTTTCAATATCGTTTTAACCTTGCTCTAAGCGATCATGGTAAGGCCCCTGAAGGCTTATTGGGCATGTACCTGAAATTCTATCACGATCATTTCGAACTAACAGTCATTGCAGCGTCAATACAAGACTCTGCGACGTATCTTTTGAAACAGTGATGGATGAGTACATACATTCACTATGAATTGGAAATGGTCGTGATACCCGTGATAGATTTTAAGTTACAAGATGAAGGGGCTGACAATATCGAAGGATTGGATCTGATTTCGTATTGTGTAGGTAGTATATGCATAACAGTAGATTTCCCACTACTTTGCTAAGCACGTAACTCTTCAGCTATGGAGGGTTTTGTCCCAAATATGTAGATTTAAATGTATAATTAATGGTGAGCGTAAAAGTTATCTGCGAATGTTAAACAGATTGGAGACCAAATATTGCTGTTCGCTTTATGTTTTTGCTGTAAGCCTTATGTCTTAAGTCACTATATGTACAATTCTTTGGATCTTCACCTCACAGTATTCTATACAGTATTCTATTAAAATGCCCTCAACCACAGAGTAACTCGTTTAATGTATCCTCTTAAAAACAACTGGTAATAAATTGTAGCCTCTTCAACCCAGGAAAGCTTGCAACTATTAAAATTGGTCTGACAGAATCGAATTGAACCTTGAACCCCTACATTAATTAAGTGAAGTATCACTTTATTTTGATTCACATATGTGGTGCGAGTGTCTTCTTAGATAAGGAGGAATCGCACCTTAATCCCCTACACTGACGATAGAAATGTCACTTTACTTTAACTCACATACTTCGCACTTCTGGGCGAGGGTATCTTTTTAGAGTAGGCGGAATCGCATCTTGAACCGCTGCACTGACCACAGAAGCATCCACCTTTACAGCTCATATACCTACGTCTCCACCGACGGGCTCTAAGCTACCCTATATTAGGGTGATAAGGCTGTAGGCCACGCTGGCCCAGTGCGGATTGGTTGACTTCACATACACCTTTGAATTTTTTCGCAGATGTATGCAGGCTGCCTCACGATGTTTTCCTTCACCGAGCGTCGGACAAATGTACATATGAAATTCGAAAAACGAAAAACACATTGGAAGTCTCGAACCCCGGATCACTCAATTAGAAGGCGAGCATAGCGCCACCGAGACGTTCGACCACAGAAGCATCACTTCACTTTAACGCTTTACGTCCTACTGCTGGGCTCGGGTCTCCATAGTCTAGGACGAACTGGCCTACTGTCACGCTGACCGGGCCGGTCGGTGTACGGTTTTGTTTCGAGTTTTTTAGCTCTTTGCAGATGTGTGAATGTGGTAAACTCCTTTAGTACACTCTTATACGGTATCCACGGTAAAAAAGGAAGTACAGGAGCCTTACCATGATTGCTTATAGCAAGGTTAAAACATATTGAATCAACTACATCGTTCTTGCTGCGTGTAGCGTCATCCCGCTCTTAGTGCGGTTTTAATATTGTTTTGGTCGATCATGGCTAAGGGGGCACTATCACTGAATAAACAGAAGCGTATCCCAGCGGTAATGACTAAAGATTGCTGATGTAGGGGTTAAAAATATGAAAGTATGTATGTTTAGATTTTCAGAGGATCTATTAGTCTGCGTAATGGCAATAACAGATAGAGTCACCCTGGCATTTATAACATTAGTAATATTAATTTGATATTATCTGGGGTAGTATGGATGCAATCCAGGACAATCTGACGATGTGATACCTTAGAACCAAGTTATTCTATTTGAGCGGGCTCCAGAGAGAGTGGAGCCAACATCCGCGTGCCAATTAGAAAATGCAACAAGATCACATTACGCGTCCGCCACTCTGCACCTTCCCATGATTACAATCGTTAATTTCAACGCAGACTTGTAATTATGTTGTCTTCGGAAAATCATGGACAACTCGGCCTGAACCGAATTACGCGTTGGCTGATTTGAATTGTTATTGGCGTTAATACATGATACTTGAGAGTAAGTTGTAAAGTGTGATTTCTTTTAACGTTCTCTCCTTTCTATGTTTATATCGTATTGTAAATATTTGTACATTTAAATACTTATATGATTATTTTAAAACGTACATAATCAACTACCAGTCCACGAACTTGCAAAACCTACTGCAATTGTACCTCCCATACTCCTGTGATATTTGGTACTCTTATAGTAGCTGCTCTTAATTAAGTAGTACACATCACAATATTAGAACTCTACAGTTAATTTTATGCCTTTCTCTGTGTTAGCAAATGTATATTCTTATTTCCTCTAAATTGTGTTCCTTTAATACCGTCTTAATAAAAGTAAAGTAAAACATTAAATGCGGCTGAGTTTAATTGAACACAACTTCAGACAGATATACGTTTTGTTAGCTGTCTGTCACTGAAATAAGACGTGTTACCTACTTGAACCGAGAATGGCAAAATTGTTATTACGAAATAATACAATTGTTAATGGAGAATGGTTGTTGAGAATTTTTGTAGTTTTTTTTTTGCATTATACTCATTACATATGCAACAACCAGTTTACAAATGTTGTTATAACAAGCACACGTTAGATAAAATATTGGGATGTGGTCCGCAAAAAAATTCACGCAACTACTTTTACATTTCCTCAAAGTTCATTTACGTAATAATAGCACCCTGTTTAATATAAAGATCTGCTTATCATTAGTGTCGATAAAGATCACAATGTTGTACATTTCTTGACTCGTCACATGCTAGTAATTTTGACGGTCGTTAATTAATTAATTGCTTAGGTCGAAGGGATCAACTTGGAATTTCTCGTATTGCTTTTGTTGCCCTGCCCTCTCCTTGTATTAAACAAATCATGGGATTAGTTTCCTTCTCTCTTTCTATACTCCGCCTGTTTAAGAACTCTGGCACTAATCTCTTTGCATTAGGAGAAAATCAACTCGTATGTTATTATTTTATATTTATTAGTATAAGTATTATAAAGCTGTAGAGTTGGTTTGTTTGGTTGAACGCGCTAGTTTCAAGAACTACCGTTTCGAGTTTAAAAATTCTATTAGTATGGGATAGCCCATTTATCGAGAAAGGCTATATAACATCACGCTTTGACGAGCTAAATTTTACATAAGTGAACATCTCAATAGGTAGATCAAGTAAATGCATCTGTCTTGTTAATAAGTCCTTTAACTACAAACGTTTATTGGTTTATCGACTTTGCTAATAAAACACGACTCTGTTACAATTATTTCTGTAATAAATTCGAAAAGAGATACAATATCAGAAGGAAAAGCAAAACTACTTGAGTTATAGGCGATTGAATAATGCCGCTACATTGTAAGAGCATTTATAATCTATGTTTCTTGCACATTTACACAGACTGAATACAACGTTAATAATGTTTGTTTGACGTTTATATCCAATTGTATCTTGTATTTCAAGTGCAACTATTGCTCCATTATTATTATCGTATAAAATATTTCGAATTAGTCATCGACGATACCATTTTACCTTACTTCAACATCTAACAAAGGAAACGCCAAGAAGAGTCGGTCAACCATGAAGGAATTATATATGCCAAGCTCTTCTTGGGCATGCACAACTGGCTCAAATTCACACTGATTGCAAATAGATTGCAGACTGGCCTATTATAGGTGCTTTAGTTGCCAAATTTCGCACTAAGATCATACTTACTAGAATGGGACATGCCAGCGAGTACCATAATCTGTAGGGCCTGCGGGGAAGGAAAGGAGATCGTGATATATTTTCTGTGCCACAGTTACGCTCTAGCCTGCAGGAAGGTTCACACTAAATGGTGCTAGATATCAAAGACCGAAATAACAGAGCCATGCATGCCACCAAAGAGTGTCAGAAGTTCATGGGCACGGTGACTGAGCTGAAAATGGCTTTACTAAAATCGGGATTGGATTGGAAATCGGATGTGGATGAAATTTTGTAGGTAGACGGATTACGACAGGGATTAATATATAGGCTACTTATTATCAAAGAAAAGTAAGTAGTTCCCGCGGGAAAGTAGATCTACAGTTTCTTCTTTGAACTTTTAAGGCGAAACATAGTTCGCGGGCACAGCTAGTATGATATAAAGCTGTAGTTAGTCCTTCCACGGATGGTCCTCGTTGAAGGAGAAACCTTCAGTGTCCATCCGTGGCCGTGGGCGTCAGTGTGACTTATATCGATTGATGATGAAATGATAATGGTGATATAATTATTTTAAAATTTTGGAGCACAACTTCAGTATATTTCACACAACACAGCACAGATTTCAATCCGCTTTCTCTCAATTTTTTAAGCCGTCAGATGTACGAGGACGAAGAGGCTGACTCACAAAAAAGTCTCAATACAATCGTGACTCTTAGCGATTGCTACTGATAGAATATTCGGCTTCCAACTTGCGCAACCTTTTGTGATCGAGATGCTCCGAAAAACGCCTCCGACACATCTTGATTCTTATCCAACACGATTGTCAATTGTTATCTGCATACATTTGCCGCGCGTGACTTCCTATGTACCGATTCGGTATTCAATTGTTACTTAATTCACATCATCGATGTCTCAGTAACATTATTATTAGTCCATATTTCGGTAAATATAATATTCTTTTGTGTGTGAATCTGTAAAGCTACATCATTTAATACAACGTAGCGAGCAACGCGAATGACATCGTCATTTTTATCACCTACTTTAGTTTACTTTTAGCTCAATATAATAACGGGGTGGATATCTTAAAATCTTGCTAATTTGTTTCTACAAGTTACTTACATAACATTTGTTTGGTTACACCGCACCGTCCGAACGTTACCTGATATTAGATCTTTTGAACTGTGATCATTATCTTCTGATTTGATTCCCTTAATATTATATAAGTTTTATTGTGTATGTTGATCGGAGGTTTGATCTAATCGCCACGTTTCAAATCGACATATCACGAAATCAAACTCGTGCTAAATGTCAATGCGGCATCGTTCCGTTAATGCAAATTTAGCCTTGACCTATAAAAATCTAAATAGTTATCGTGTATATTAAGCCAACCATTTGATCAACCATAGGTACGTAATACTTGCTTGTATCATGGTTAATATTGACAGTGCGAACCCCATTCATGTTGAAAATATCAAGATATTTAACCGCCTCTTCTTTCTAGAAAAAAAGGCGGACAGACCTAAATCCGGCGTTCAAAATCATTAACTTTAGTTGTAACCTCAACTTTAGACTTGGATAAAGGTAAATGCCCAAAAGACCTCTTCCACAAGAGTCCACCTCCAGAGGTGTCACTTCATCTTGGATATCTCGGCAAATCCCAGGATTATTCCTTATTTCTATCCGCCTGATGAGCTACCAACATATTAAAAGTCTATCGCCATAGTAAATTATAATGATAAACGTGTCTTTAGATTAGAAATAAGTGAGCAACTAGGTCAACGAATTCGACCAATATTCTCTTTCGACGACGCTATTCGCATGGTATATCTTGATAAGTATACCTTATATCAAAAACATTATCCTTACTGCCTTGTTGTCGCAAGAGACATTTCAATGATTTCTTTTTGGCGTAAACGGTATTTTTAGTTCACTATATCCGTTTCGACTAACAAAGCCGATCAAAATCGATCAGTTACCGATTGATATTCTGGTAATTGATAATAAGGCTACGTTGATGGTTCTCATTCACAAGGTACCATAAATTTCTTTAGCTCTAATGCAAACACACCAATAAAGAAAAAAGTTATAGTTTGCAAGAGCAATTTTTATCATAAACATTTAGTGCTTTATGTTTCAATGTAATAGACGTTGAATTTATTACAATAAATTAAGCTGCAAACTGTAATACAATAGTACAGTACCTACCGTAGTGTAAGCGAGAAAGAGAGGGGGTGAGAGAGCGACACGTTAATATAGTTTGATAGGTATATGTTTTCGATATAGGATATATACTAGGTGATTTAAGGAGATATAATAATAAATAAAAAATAGTGTAAAATTTAATCTCACATGTGATTTAAGATATAGAACTAAAAATATGGAGTTTGATCATCCACGTGATTTGGTGCCGGGTAATTTTAGTACACAAAAATTTGGAATTTGATCACCTGGGTGATATCACTCAGGAGATCAAAGTGGTATAATCCTTCAGGCCAACGTGTTCCCCTAACAATATAATTTAGATTATTTTAACAACCCCCAACAAACCCAATGAGTAAACAAGTATCCAATGAGAACGCATGTACTATCTTAGGTCAAATATCTAAATAGGACTAGATTTTCAAATGATTTCTCATTAATCATTATGTAACAAGATACAAGTTCGTAAGTCCCCACACAGCCATGTCATCCTACAAGGTATCATAGCATAATCATTTTCATTTCTATATTGTATTTTTGTTCGCAAATAGAAGCGTTGTGCAATATACAATAATGTCCTTACATAAACAGTCCTAACAATTAGTCGTATGATGTAATATACCAGATTCCAATGAGATTGTCAGTTGAAATGTTTTTATCTGTACAAATGGACAATGCAGCGTTGACAGCAGGTGATAGTCGATTGTATTATTGTATAACGTTCGGGTGCTTGCGTGCTCTAAAAACAATCGTAAACATAACACTAAAAATAGCACATTGTAGAATGTGCTGGTGCCACTATTGTTAATTTCGATTCGGTAATGGAGAAGATAAAACTGTTTTACCCAGCATGGAATAATATGTCATATTTATAGATAGCTTTGCTTAAAACGTGTAACAGACTTAACAGGCTGTTAAAACTTTCAAGTAGGTACATACTCGTACTTAAACTTCGTGTCACAAAGATGATTGAAGGTAAGCAAACAAACGCCGTCAAACATTAAAATTTCCTTTATGGAACTTTAAAAAGACATTCAACTCGTAATATAATATGTTTTTATGTTGGTTTTCAAGTTGTGGACGATAAACATTTATGAACACATTCCCACATATTTTACGTTTGTGAGTCTAAAGAGATTCAATCTAAGTATTGGTCATAAAAAGCTTACATACATGTTAAACATTTCAATGCCTAATTCCATGAGCATACCTACAAAAATATTTTCAAATGTAAGTTTCTTATAATTTAGGTGTTGTGGACATAAAATACAAAATATATGTTGTCTTATATTATGCATTTTTTTGGAATCTTCATAAATATTAACTCTTAATTTTGTGCTTTAAGCTTAGTATCTGTTAAATTAATTAATAATATTTCTGCTACTAATGTAATGTGTCCGTCTGGGCCGTCTGTTTGTCTTTGTCATGTATGATTAATATTAACACGATTAACAAATTTTCAGATTAATTCGCTTATCTATCTATACTCTTAACATTTTATTACGTTTCGAACGCTTTATCGCATTCCTGGTCATCAGACTCATATTCGCTGGAATCAATCGTCATATTATATGATGTCACATATTATTATTAACCGTCCTTTAAAAATTATATTATAATCATCCTCATTATTGTTTACGAATAGGTAAGAAGTACACTACCTAGTTCATTAATAAATGCCATTGCACCATCGCATCGCCGCTTTCGACCGATCAATCGCCGCCGTGACTGCATTAGCCCCAGTCGCCTCATTGTTTATTCCATCTTCAAGATTGATCAGCTAAGAATGCAGGTGTGAATGCATTTCATTACGCTTTGAGCCGCTTAGCGACCCGCAACGATCGGTTCAAATGATGTGGGTGATTGAGGTAGTTTACAGAAAACACTGCTCCTATTGTATTAATTTTCCATGAAAATACTAATATCCCCTTTGGTTTTGTTTATATTTTCAGTTCGACATTAGGAAGAATGTCAGAAATTTATTTTTTTGGCAAAGCTGTGTTGTTTATCGTTGAGATTTATTATTTCATTTCATTATTGCTTTTCTGTTGATTATTGTTTTCATCTTAAGTGGGCAAATATAAAACAGGAGCCTCACCATATTTTTCTTCGTTCCAGCTGTATATTAATGCTCGATATTTACATGGTATATCAATATTGAACCATGTACCTATAAAGACCGTAAAATATTGCTCATTCTATCAGAGTCAACCCTAATAACGACGACAGCCCATATCCATATCCGATAGACGAAAGATGGAATGCACTTTCGTCAGACCTTCATCATTTACTTATTAACTGCTCATCATAGATCTTTTTATTATTTTCAAAGGCTCTATATTCTTCAGGAATAGAAATCTATAGTGCAAATGAATGAGACAGCGGGAATCTATGTTTACTAAATAGGCATTCGAATATTGGAAAATGCAACGACCGACCTAATTGAAAGTGAAAAAGACAATTAACAGGAAGTGTTCTACGTGAAATCGACTGCGGCAGTTCCGTTCGCGTTTTTGTTTTTTGTAAAATAAATACCGCAATTTGGGCTGTCATAGACGAGTGCGCGCGCCAGAGCACGTTCCGCCCTTTGTTGATTTTTTAGACTTCTCTTCTACTAAATGCCTCCGACTTCTTATGTCAACTTATTGTTGAAATTGATTGGTTATTCTGGCTGTCGACATTGCATTGTGTGGATTCGAATTAGATTTTTTTGTAACTTCCAAGTCTCCGACCGAAGGGTCCGGTCGGTCTCTTTGTCGATTGTAATAGACGCTATAATGTTCGATTTCGAAACATAATATCTGCCCGCACGTTGTACACACAAGGTGCTTATTTGTTATGTGTAAGGAGATCCGTGTTATAACTTTTCAAACTTTCGTCACGTCTGATCAACTCTGCGTTTCACCTGTAATAGAGCATCCATACTTGTTTTGATTGCCGCTGAATTGCATTTCGTGTTTAATAGCATGCTTGGTGCAAATTGCGGTGTAATTTAGATACATTCGTTCGAGTAAGGAATAAAGGATAGGGGTTCATAGTGTGTAAGACTTTATCAGCGGCACCAGTATAGCTTTTAGAAATATGTGTTTTGGTTTTCATGTATCTTCCTTACATATTATAAAACAAAGTCCCCCGCCGCGTCTGTCTGTCTGTTCGCGATAAACTCAAAAATTACTGCACCAATTTTCAAGCGGTTTTCACCACTCGATAGCGTGATTCTCGGGGAAGGTTTTAGTATATAATTTGTTAAGTTTTTGTATTTATTTCTGTGTACATTAAGGATATTTGTTGAAGATTTTCCACGTCGGGAAAAAATAAATTAAGGCGAAACGTAGTTCGCGGGCACAGCTAGTTGTGTCTAAGATCTATAGCTAGCTATGAGTAAGTACCTAGACTTTTAAATTAATACATAAGTAATCACTTATGTATTAATTTTGTTATGGCTGACTTAACCTTAAAAATTATATGGCAAATAATGATTTTAATAAAATTAGAGATTGACAAATTTGAAATACCAAATATTCTTCCTTTTAGCAATAAATTTCGCCATCGCACTTACTACGTACATACACTTTCCTTAATTACTGTTATTAAATGAAAATTGTAATTTCAAAAGATCCTTCTTTTTACGTATTTTTTTTTCTTGAAAACAGTGCAATAAGAATCCTTAACCGCCTTATAACTTTAAATAATAGACACTGCAACTGTTCTTTTTTCTACAAAAATCCCCAAACAATAAAACGTCATAACTCCGTTACCGGCAGGTATCTTAAACGTGCAACACTCACTACATAGTCTGTCACGTTTAGTCGCACAATGCCAAATTCGCAAAATGGCAACCGAGTCGTAAAGGCATTCTTAGGCGGAAGTGTATTTTTAATCTGCAAATTCGTCTATCCAGTTGTGTCAAGCAAGGTCCGTTGTCTGTCGCGCAGGTATTGCAACGCGACGTGGAATGCCACGGGCGCATCGTGAGCTCTGTGGTGCGGCTGTGCGAGGGCGGCGACGCGGCGCGGGCGCTGGAGCGGCGCTGGCACCTGCTCTACCTGCGCGCCATCGAGTGGCAGTGCCACCTCGAGGCCTGCCTCGCCAGGATCAATAATCAGGTGAGTCGATGCGATGACCTTTGTCGTCCTGCTCTGTGCGCGGTGACGACGGGAATAAGCAGTAATATTAGGAGGAAACACTAAAGTCGGGGGAGTTCAAAAATAGGTATTGCTGTCGCGGCTATGCCCGAACAGACGAGCTGAGCGCGATAGAGACCTATGAAAGGTACATAAAATAGACGTTAGAAGTAGTCAGTACACTATCGCCGCCATAAGTTTTTTATTAATTATGATGAATTAAAGTCCTTTCTACAAAAAAATCGCTTTTTAGTTAACTGACATACAGTCTACCTGATATTAAGTAAGGGGGGCTACCGTATCTTCTGAATGCATGCGACCAGATTCACTTGCTGGATACCACCTCGTTAGCTCATAATTCTGGCAGCATGCGCTAGTTTTATTCTAATAAAAAAATACCACAAAATAACACGTGGCACAGGAAACGCCACACGCTACATAACTTACATATACCAAACGCTGATTACTGATACTTAATGCCACAGACGTGGCGATGCCTATAGCAATATGTTCAAATTTGTACATGGGTTCATTGTTTGCTTGTAAGTTTGTTATACATTTGGAACACCTTTTGAAATCACCACTCTCTAGAAGTCCTAGAATTCGAACAAAGGATTCTCGAATCGTATCCTATGTGTAACGTTCCCATATCTCTCATTTTTTAATATGCTACAGTATCATTCACGTTATACACCCCAGCTTTAAAGTGCAAAATTGAAATTTGTCTGTAAAAGTATTAGCGGTGAACCAACTCTTGCTCACTTTATTGCTGATTCCCACAGCCGTGGCTTTCCCAGCGCGAGCCACAATAGCGCAATCAACCACCCGTCGGTGCTGTTTGCAAACACGACCCCAAGTGGCCTATTAAACGTCCCCTTTGACTGTCGCATAAAACATATTCGCGCTAACGATTCCTTCCTACCAACTTGATTCGTTCCACCCTTTTGAACATAAATGGATAGCTCTCGATTATAATAAATCGAATCGATCTTCTTAAGTCGATGTTTGATCTGTGTTGTGGTATTTTTAACTTACACTTGAAATGGTTACCAGAATTATTCTTTGGAATGATACTAAATTTAATTTGTAAACTATTTCTAACTTTACCTATTGCTATTAAGAGGGCATAGTACCTACTACTAGCGCCGCCATTCGTTTTTTTATTAATTATGATAAATTAAAGACGTTTCTACAAAAAATAGCACAGTCAGGAACTCAATATAGATACTTCAGATTTATATTTACCTATTTTGTACACATTAACCGTATAGAATAGTCGAAATCATCATTATTGCTTAAAGTGGCCACTTTTAGCAATAATTCTTAATATGATTAATTACTTACTTTTAATCTATGTCTGAATGACTCCCAAAAATCTAAAATATATATATTGAGTTCCTGACTGTTCTATTTTTTGTAGAAACGTCTTTAATTCATAATAATTAATAAAAAACGAATGGCGGCGCTAGTAGTAGGTACTGTGGCCCCTTAATAGATAGGTGTAGATTTAACTTTTTTTTTCATTACTACATTTATTTGCAAACATCTTGAGTAGGTAGATTCAGGGTGTATGCACATACAAGGTTAAATTTATGTTTCCTTTAAATTAGAATGTTTTGCTTTGTTTTGACGTCAATAAGTGCCTGTAAAGGCCTAAGTTGAATAAAGATTTTTGAATTTGAATTTGAATAGGTATACTGTTTTACTTGTTCAACCTACTGTCGGTTAGATAAGAAGCAAATATTTAAATGCCTCATTTAGCCCTCAACTTACTATCCGATAAAATTGTATCGGGCTACAATGACTCACTTTATGCCCTTGTTGTACAATCTACTATATACCAGAGGAAGATTGTACTAGAATCGTCGGCATGTGTACTTCTATTTTACCTATCTCTCTCACCATGCAGCGGTGCTTGCATTGCTGTGTTCCGGTTTAAAAGGCAGTGAAATTACTGGGTACTGTGACTTGAGATGTTATCTCACAAGTTCGCAACGTACACTGGCGTTCTTGTAGGGGTTGTAGATTTGTAAGTCTTGCTGGAACCACGTGCCACTTACCATCAGATAGGAGGTCTGGTTGTTTACGAACTTAGTTGTATAAAAAGTCTACTGTCGGCTGTGAACGCTCTTAACTTTTTATTCGTATAAGTACTGTAATGAATCTACAAATGCGACCTCCTTTTACCGTTCTCTATTTGAACCCACTAATATACGTACTTCGAAGTGTACTCCATCGCAACCCTCCTATTATACTTGACTGTAATGAACGACGTCAATTGAACATTTAAAGGGTTGAGCCACGTGTCTCTCGCCCATAAATCATATAATCGGCGTATATGGGATTTGTTTTTGATTTGCGGTTGCTAAGAAACTATTTGACCCACATTCTCATGTTCATGTTGGGATGGTGCGGCTCGCGCGCACTCTATTAAGAGTATACGCGTATATACGCGCTCTGACCATAAATATTTGAATGGGTGGCCTTATAGGGGTTATAAATTAGTTTATGGCACCGTGTGTCCCAGTTTATTCGATTAAGTATGAACGGGCGTTGTGATAAATTTTCCATATTCTAAAGCGGAATGGTTTTTAATTGTTATTTATAATCCGTGGAATTAAAAAATTGAGTTATCTATTTATCTTTCAATGCGAGTTATGATCTAATTTTGTATCAAAACTAGAGCTTAATGGTCGTTTTTTTGTGATTTATGTTTTATCATAAATATTGGAGCACGTCCAATTCCTTTTTGTTGTAAATCATCTTAAACGTTGTCGTTATGTCTTTGGAACTTATTTCTTCCTCGTCAAGTTTTCACAAGTATCGACGGAATAAGCTATATATTAATTCTATATTCAATTCTAATTAATTTTACATTAACCTGAAGTATATTCTCACATTTATGCCTTCCTTCATCATTCTTTCAATAAAAAGATTACAATCATATATGTCGCATAAAAAATACCTAAGTAGGTATACCTAAACTCCAAAAAGTCATTGCTTTTCCTTCAAAACATACAAACACCCGCAAAAAACTTGACATTGAGCAGGTAAAAAGTACAAAGCTGTGGAATATGATTCAAAATGAAAACGTTACTTCAGGGCGGTGTGTCGGCGGAAACAGCCAGCGATAGCGACGACGAGCCAGCTCTCAAGCAGCCGAGGCTGAGCAGACGCGGCTCGCCGAGGCGACAGCGCACGCCCACCAACGCGAGGCGCAGGCAACGGTCCGTGGACAGCCGGCAGTCTGCCTCGGAGGTGAGTTATACTCTGTGGGTTTTGTTTATGTGTGTCGAATTTACGACATCCGTGGTGGTCAAAAATGTCAGTGCACGCCGACTAACGCAAGGCGCAGGCAACAATCTGTGAACAGTCGGCTATCTTTATCTGTCTCTGAGACTCTATACCGGGTTATTTTTCCATCAGGAGCCAAATTTTGTGTACTTGTTCAGACAAGTAAAATGAGGATATTTTACTATAGGACCAAACTCGAAATCGCGAAAAAAAAATCAGCTGTTCTATACATTTAGGTTCAGTGGATTTGTGTGGAAGAGCTGATTTTTTTTCGCGATTTCGAGATTTGTCCCATAGTAAAAGGTCTTCATTTTGCTTGTCTGAACAAGCACACAAAATTTGGCTCCTGCTGGAAAAATAACCCGGTATGATCTGTGAACTTTGTTGAAAATGACGCGACTTTAATTGATTATTAAATATCTTAGTTAATTAGATGGATGTGATTTCTTTGACGTCAATATGTGATTTCTTTGACGTCAATATGTGTGCCTGCAAAGGACTTTAGTCAATAGAGTTTTTTCGACTTAAAGAAATTCAAAAATAATTAAATAACATGTCATAGTAGGTAATAATAAATAACAAATAAAAAAAACAGAATATGAATCTAAAGAAAATTAACAAATTATCAATGACTAGGCTGCATGGATTTTAGTTTCCTTTGCCTTCACATGGATACAAAAAAGGAGATTTTTGAGTTTGCTATTTGATTTGTCGATCGCAGGAAGAGGAGCTGGAGTATGTGGTGAGGTACGCGTGGCGCGGGTTCGGCTCGGACTGCGAGTCGGAGGTGGCGCGCGCCATGGCCGAGGACTGCGCCGACCAGACGGTGCCCGCGATGGACCACATTGACGGTGAGTAACCGTGAACACCGTGAGATACTTCAGTGACGTGGATGACGTGGAGTATGACGTGTTTGCGTTTCGTGCAGCTGGAGAAAATCCTCTTTTGAGTTTCGTATCTAATGACGTGGAGTATGACGTGCTTGCGTTTTGTACAGCTGGAGAAAATCCTCTTTTGAGTTTCGTATCTACGTCCGAACAAAACCTCTTGAGCAGGGGTGGCGAACCTGTCGATCGCGGCTGCTAGTCCAGTCGATCGTGGCAACATAGAATATAACATTCCAAAAAGTGTGCAATTGATAGATCGCACAGCAATTCGTTAGTGGATCTTGGACCTAATTAAGTTGGTCACCCCTGTCCTATAGGATTCTTCGTAGGTGTCTCTGACGATCTGTCGCCGCCAATTTTTTCTTTTGACCTAAGCTTATCGACAAGGTTAATAATATAACACAATGACAAAGTTAATAATAGCTTAAAACTCGCTTACATATTTCACATTATCGTAACTTACCTGCCTCTCACTTGCCAATCAGCAGATGATGCTCTGATTAAGGATTATAATGAAATACAAGCTGTACCCGTAGCTTCGCTTGCGTGAAATTCAGCTTTTTTTTGGCATGATATTGTATAGCCTAGCCTTGCTTCTTAAATGGGTTATCCAAAACTAAAATTATTTTTCAATTCGAACCAGTCATTCCTGAAATTAGCGCGTTCAACCAACCAAATAAACTCTTCAGCTTTATAATATGAAAAGTAAAAATTATAGATTAAACTTGAAAATGTGAATGATAAAGTGAGGTGTTTTGACAAGACAAGACAGAGTTAACCTGTAATTAAACTAGAGAAAAAAGTAATATTTCATAGGTATCTTAGTTAGTCTGAAAAATATGAAATTATAAATGTCTCGAAAACAAAAACAGTAAAATGAATTCTATTCAACGTGGACACTGAGTATTGTTACACAATACTTATTGTGAGCACAAAAGATAACATGCGCACACTCACGCATCACAATATGTTACGAGTCTACTTTCCATTTTCTCACAAAAGAAAACATTCAAGCTCTCGGCACGCTTATATTTAAAACAATAGCGTTATGATACCAAGAATGGAAGCTGAAACGACAACAAACAAACATATTTGTACACACACTCGTCGACTAACACTCAGTCACTTTTTGCAGGCATAGAAACGAACGTCTCGGTGCACATCGAGGAAAAACTCAGAACTCCGCCGACCGTCATCAAACGGAAGAAGCCGGTCGACAGTTCGAAATTCAACCAGTCGAATCGGAAGTCGAAAAACTGCGCAACGTTCTACTTCAGACACCATGACACGGATTCGGACAGGCAAATGATCGAGACCGACGAGAAATCGCAAGAAGAGTCCTCCGAAGAGGAGGAATGGACTTACGTTGGCGCTCCGAGAATAGCCAATGAAGATTCGACTGACATAATGACGTCATCAGTGGAGATTCAGTGCGAGTTGCCTCCGGACGAGAAGAAAGACAAGCCACCATCGCCCAAGCCTAAACTGGAATCGCCCACTCCGGACCTATTGCGTGTTGAGAACACGAGATGTAAAGATATAGAAAGGTTAGTGATACAGGCGGAGGAGTTGGTGCAGAAACAAGCTCAGCAGATGGCCAAGAAGAAAGGCTCGAGGAGCTTCAAGCCGCTTATGTTCGAAGAGGAGGGCAAGAACGTGAACAGGGCGAAGATGTCGCGGATCAAGGAGTGGCTGAATCAGAGTTCGGACGACAAGAACGATATCAACCAGGTTAGTTAAAATTTTTGAACTAAACATATACATATATTTATTAATTCATCGTTTTCACTTTTACTTGTCAATTAATGTCATCTCCAGTTTGTTGCTAGAATGTCACTCATCACTGGGTTTATACATGTCTAAGGAACAGGTGGGTTATTGTATTGTCTAAGAAGAAATCTATCACGATCGCTTATAATTTGACCGCTGTGAACACAAGACTCTGCGCCGACTTCCTTTTATATAGGAGCGATGGATGGACGGCGACTGTCAAATTGTAAGCGATCGCGATAGATTTTTTCTTAGACAATAACCCCCCTGAAACCTAACTATTCTAAATGGTCTCTATGGGGAAAGTGTATCTGCGGGGAATAAATCCTTTTTTCAAGGGCAATCACCTATTTACGAACCATCCACAATTAGGAGTTAGGTAGTAACGTAAATGTGTATGTCTGGCTTAGTGCCTTCTAAACCTCCTCTGTTACGTACACTGCTATTCCTCCTCTAAGCCTTTAGCGAAGCAGCTCAAACTTGCCTATACCCATTTCACCAATGCATGTATGAACATCCCTTTTTACGGAGGAATTGCCTTAATGCACCGTCCAAGCCCTTTGAGTGGGGCATGGGTGTGTAGTAGGACTCCACAGCAGAGTGACGCGACTATCCACTAAGCCCCTGGGGAACACTTTTCCGTCCATGTTTGGGTGACTACGAGCGCTAAGCGCACGAAAGTCGCTCGGTGTGATGTCTGAACATCCTGTCTCGACTGAAATGATGACATCATTAAGGCAACAATAGGGATGATGACTGAATTCCTATTTTCACGTCTCGTCACAAAATATTAAAATACCGTAGAAAAAGACGCATTCATGTGAAATTAGATTTAAAATCGGCTTAGAAATACATTAGATACAAGCATTTTAAGCTGTTAATTTGGAAGCGATTAGACAGAGAGATCCGACATCAACCGTGACTTCATCGTTGAGTACGGCCATATAAACTCCATGTAAATTGCCGTTTTGCTAGAAAGAGATAGAAAAAAACCTTTAATAACGTATATCTTGGTTGTTTTTATAGTTATTCGAAAACAGAATTTTTCATTCATCTAGCCTATTATCAAAATATCAGGGAACATAGGAAATTATAATGTGACCATAAAAAAGTTACAAGTGTATTCAGCGAGAGTGACGCACTAAGCGAGATTTTTTATTAGTGACATTGTACTGTAGTAGATCTAAATTGAAATTATCTTCGCTTGCAGGGTACAGAAAGTTACGACGCGTCCGGGGAGTATACGACGGAGAGTGAAGTGGATACGTCCCTCACGTCGGAGGAGCGAAACCTGCACTCCTCGATGGACATGAGCACTTCCACGTGCACCGTCACACCCACACACCACGCAAAGGTAACTTTTGGTTGTTTGATCTTCAACCTTATGCGCTTTTCATTATTAACGCTTAAAGCTTAAAGTGGTTTAAGGAGCTTAAAATGTATGACATTATTTGTTTGTAAGTACTATATTTGGGCGATTCTAACTAATGTCACACAGAGTAATAAATTGCATTTATAATCCTGGGGGGTTATTGTCTAAGAGAAAATCTATCACGATCGCTTTGAATTTGCCAATACGTCGATAGTTATTTTATTCATTCATTTATTAATATTTTAACTCGCTACATCTCAAGTGATTATCGTGAACGCAGTCGGTGCAATTGCGCAAATAAGGTTAAATTATGTCAACTCATATTACTAAATGTTCTAACGAAAGTCATTCACCACAACACTTGTGAGCACAGACGTATAAAGGGAAGCAGAGTTAACATAATTTTACTTACACATTTGTCATAAGTAATGTATATCGTTTTTACTTTCACTCCAAAGTGACATGATATATCGCTATTTCTGTTTTTCGTCTATGGCGATACTAACGCACACATAAACATTTCCGAACTCGTGGCAAACGCCACGTGGACGCCATGTTTAGCTTTGTCAAGAGACAAATGGCGACGTGACGTTTTGTGATTAAAATTAAAAATATATGCTAATCGGACAAGAACAATGGTAAAGTGCTGTGCCCCGAAGTGTTCTAACGCATCATATAATAAAACTCCAGAAATTACAATAAAATTAAACTAATATTGTTTGTGTGTGAGTAATGTTTACATGTGGTAAAGTTGCCACGCTTTTTGAACGAATCGTTTAGTCTGCTTCCCTTTATACGTGCTTGTGAGTAACACCAGCTTGGTCCTAACCCGCGTTAGGTGCAGCTGCGCAAGAAGCGTGACGGGGCGGCGCGGATGGCGGGGCGCGGCCGTGGTCCATGTCGTACCAGTCGTTAAATAAACAATAAACCTGCAGAAATGGCACTAGTAACATCGACATCAATAATTGATTCATTCATTTATCAATCATGTTTTCATTCAGTCAAAAAATGTTCACACCACTCGTAAATAACACCAGTTTGATCTAACTCGCGTCAGGTGCAGCTGCGCAAGAAGCGCGGCGGTGGCGGGTCACGCCCGTAGTCCGTATTGTGCCTGTCGTAAATTTAACAATAAACCTGCAGAAAAGGCGCTACAGTTATAGAGAAATAAGAGGCCCGTTTTGACAGTGTCATCCCCATAGTTTATATGTCAAAACTGACGGATCACATATGGGGATGACATCTGTCAAAACGGGCCTCTAATTCTCTATAACGGTAGTAACATCAACATCAATAGTAGATTTATTTATTTATCAACCACTAGCTGACCGTGTGCAACTTTTTTTGCATTATAACTAACTTTACCCGTACGAAAACTTTTCCCGTCAGATTTTTCCGGCGGGGGTGGAGCGGGCGGCGGCGCTCGGCCGTGGTCCGTGTCGTGCCTGTCGTTAAATAAACAAACTAGTAACATAACACCGTATCATGAAATGTTCTAACCACACCGCTCGTGAATAACACCAGCTCGCTCCTAACCCGCTTAGGTACAGCTGCGCAAGAAGCGCGGCGGGGGCGGCGGCGGGGGCGGCGGCGGGGGCGGCGCGCGGCCGTGGTCCGTGTCGTGCCTGTCGTTAAATAAACAAACTAGTAACATAACATCGTATCATGAAATGTTCTAACCACACCGCTCGTGAATAACACCAGCTCGCTCCTAACCCGCTTAGGTACAGCTGCGCAAGAAACGCGGCGGAGGTGGGGGCGGGGGCAGCGGGGGCGGCGCTAGGCCCTGGTCCGTATCGTGCCTGTCGCAGCTGGCGGCGGCGGCGGCGGCGGGGGCGGGGGGGGGCGTCAGCCTCGCCCGCCCACAACATGTCCATCTCCGAGTCGGCGCTGAACACGCTCGCCGCGCACGCCGCCACGCCGACGGACGCGAAACTGCGCGGCAGCTCCACCACGGTGCAGGTACGTGCGGCGCGCCGGCGGCGGTTTCGGACCGCGGGGGCGACGTGGTTTCGGACCGCTGGGATGACGCGGTTTCGGAACGCTGGGACGACGTGGTTTCGGACCGCGGGGACGACGTCGTTTCGGACTGCGGTGACGACGTGGTTTCGGACCGCGGAGACAAAAGAGGTGGTGTTGTTTGACGCTTTCTCTGTAAAGTCAACGCGGAGTTAGAACGTTAAGTAAGAGGCTGAGTAACGCCAACTACCTTGTGAGACACGATTTGTACTGGATAACGGGCGCGGTGCGTTATTGAATTTGAACGCAAAAAAACCAAATATGGATATATTTTTTTAAATAAACTAGTAACTTATTTGTAGATATGAAACATCAATTAAGTATAATGAGTTAATTTCCTTAAAATCATAAAATAACCTTCGTTAAATAACTCGGATTTTCTTCTGGAAGCTGTTTTTGATGGTTGTCTTTGGCATTTTTTAACGAGAAATTTAGATTAAAATTTGTTTTGGGGACATGGATATTCTCAAAAATATTTTCAAGAGTAAGATATATTTTTTTTACTACGGTATATGAAACAGGTTTTGCTAAAAAAAAGTTTTAAGTGGGGCTCGATATGCTCAGCTCAGAGTTTAATAGGATCAACGTAGTTCCCTGTTTCCTTTCTAGATTATGGCAATAGTTGTAATATTTTTTTTTCATAAAAAATGTTTCCCTTGTTAACATATTCTTTTTTCTATTAACTCAATTATTAAAGTAGATTTAAACCACGGAGACAACAGAAAAGATGCGTTCCGGATGAGCTTTTAACAATAAGAGTGGTCTGAGCACTCACAACTGTTCCGAATGGGATATCACGCAAACATCGATAATGACAGATGGCCATTCGGAACGATAGTTTGCGCACTTACGACGCTGACGTTGACATCCATTCGCTTGACAATTAATTTTCAGCCACGGCAAGTAGTTTTTGTACCTAACCATTTATTTCCATTTATTCATGTATTCAGTAGTTTTTGTACCCAACCATTTATTCCGAATTGCGATAAAAACGATAATATCGCGAATCCGACCAAATTAAATCGTCACAAAATATAAGGGCTATTGAATCAGTAGGTTATGTTGTGACTTTGGTCGGATTCGCGATATTATCACTTTTATCGTTTTACGGAACGCAGGGATGGTCGCCGAAACGTAAGATAGCGAAGGTAATGACGTCAGGTTGGATGCTGTCGACGCGCTCACGATGATTTAAAACGACTTTTAACGCGCCAGCTAAAATCGATATCATCACCATTCGGAACGCACCTAAAGAGGTGGTGTTGTTTGACGTGGACGTCGTGCATTTGACGCTTTCTTTGTGAAATCAACGCGGGGTGAAGGGGACATTAAGAGGTAATCATACGTGGTTTCGAACCACCGAGGAAACACAAAGAGGTGTTTGACGCTTTCTCTATGAATTCATCGCGGAGTGAGGGGAGCATTACGAGGAAATCATACAGACCGTTTTCCATACAGACGTAGTCCCCTATTCCTTCCTCGAAAATGGCAATAGTTGCTCTATTTCTTTCCAAAAACATATATGGCCACTATAAGCATGTTCCTATGTTTTCCTTTCTATTTTTATTAAGTTAATTATTAAAGGAGATATAAACCTTCAAAAACCTTTAAAAATTGCTATTTTGCCTGCTGTATTCAAACACCCAGAAAAAGGCAACACAGCCAAAGCCTTTCTTAATCTATCTATATAAATAAAAATGGATCTTCGAAATGTATGTACGCCCATAACTTTCGAACGAATGCACCAAATTGGATGATTCTTGGTTTTATTTATTCGTTATTGTTAGGACAAGGTTAGTGTAATATAAAAATTACAATAATTTAAACAAACATTTCAGGAATTTAGTTAAAAAACATGGCGATACAAAGTACGCCGTGGTGCGCCGGGTCAGCTAGTTTTTAATACAAAAGTAACTAAATCTCTCTAACTTTTCTCTAACTGGGGTCGACTTAATTTAGTCTATTTCAACCCTAAAAGACACAGGTTTGCGTGTTCACCGCCAAGAAAATGCCATTTGTCGTATCTCCTCGCTTTCAGCGCATTTCCCTTAACTGCCTTAGCCAATATTGAGATCCTTGGTGTTGACATATCGAGCAAAGACTAGTTCCGTGGCCACTTAGAGGGTAAGACTAAATTTGCCTCTGAGAAGCTTGGTGTGCTCAATAGATCGAGACGGTATTTCACTCCGGCGCACCGCCTACAGCTTTACAAGGCGCAGGTTCGGCCTCATATGGAATACTGTTCTCATCTTTGGGCTGGGGCACCCCAATACCAGCTTCTCCCGCTGGACCGCATTCAACGGAGAGCGACTCGAATCGTCGATTTCAGGAAATTTCAAATCGGCTTGACACCTTGGCGCTGCGTAGAGATGTCGCCTCACTATGCATCTTCTATCGCATTTATTACGGGGAATGTTCGGACTCATACCTGCTGCCTCTTTCCGCCATCGATCCACGCGACAAAAAATCCATGCCCATCACTTGGATAGTTGGCAGTCCACAACTGTGCGTTTTTCTCTAAGTTTCCTGCCCCGCACAGTCAAACTTTGGAATGAATTGTCGCCTGCGGTATTTCCGAACCGATACGATCTTCAAACTTTCAAGAAAAGAGTGTATTCTCACCTTCGCACTTGTAACTCTCATTGGGGTTGCGGGTGTTTATGGGCGACAGTAATCACTTACCAACTGGTGATACGTTTGCTCGTTTGCCCCCTATTCCCTATAAAATCGGTCTAGTTTTAGAGGAGAAAACAGGGAACTACAAAACATCTATTTCGTGTTTTTTATGTATCTTCGGTCCGAGCTGCAGCTGTCTCCCAACTTTAGTGCTTCCTCTTAAGAGCTGTATAGTGGCAAACGGAAGAACTGGAAAAGCGTGCTTTGTGGATGTGTTCAATGCAATTATCTCAATCCGCATTATCATGCTAGATGGCGCTACGTGTGAAAATCTTTATTTTAGTCTGTCTGTGTCGAATGTTCCAGAAATGCTTCTAGTTAAAAATGAATGAGCCATATTTTAAAAATAAATGAACTTACGAATGAAAACATAATTTCCTATAGTTGACTTTATTTCCATCGCCTCTGTATTTATCACAAGCAATAATACAGCGTCAGTTTTTTGCAAACAGTGCGTAAACAATGAATGCTTCGGTCATTACCTACACATGGCTCCTCGCCTCGGGACTCTCGGGACGAAACGCAGCAGTATCGCACTTTTAACGCTCCCTATGATACGGCTAAGCACACGTATAGTGCTCGGCCTGGCGATCTTAGTTTGAAATCAGGTGTGGCGTTGGGCACCACAAAGAGGACGAAGGTCGTCGCTTTTTTTTTATTTATTTATTTATTATCAGGCAACTTAAGCCCATAGATATATACCTTACAAACTAAGATACATAATATATATAACAATTTATCTAGACCTGTTAACTTTCCAAGAAGATATTATTTCGTAATAAATGCTACGGCCACATCTTCACCTATCGTCCCGAAGCAACGTGTGCTGAAGATTCGTACGTTTTGCACGTTAAAAAGTCGTCGCGATATGCTGTGGTCATATTAGCGGCTTCGTTATTTAGTCTGAACTAACATACAATAATCCAAGATAGCCGAAATCATTTCCAGACGTATCAATGACATATCAAAAAAAAATAGTTTTGTATAAAATTTTGATAAATCAAAATAAAATAGGTTTCTTTTCGATTTTCGGTTTGACCACCATTAAGTCTCATTAAAAAGACGTCTAACAGGTCTAGATAAAGTCACTATCCATTGAGGTTTCTACAATAAATGTACGGAACTAACACTTGCGATAGACAGTCTGTAACGAGTGTCAACCGCTAATTTTTTATGTTACACTAGCAAGTGACTTTTCTTAAGACGCATATTAGGGTCAATCGTAACAAAATCACTGCAGAAAAAGCCTTAAGCCTAAGTTTTTATTCCAGTTATTGAAACAATCTCACTGTTGTTTAATTTACTCAAAATCCACGCAACACGGATCCAATTAGGCTAGTGTTGCATGCAACTGAAGAGTGAAATAGTAAAGTCGAACGCGATCGCATCTGGTTTCAAGTGTAAGCTAGCGGCGGTGGGCGGTATGAAAAGAAATATAGTGACCGGTCGAGTCTCCGCACGCAGGGCCACGTGTCCAGCACGAACACGATGACGGAGGCGTGCACGTCGTGCGTGGAGACGGGCGACAAGCAGTGCTGGCTGCGGCGCAAGCGGCTGAAACTGCGGCGCAACAACGCGCGCCGCGAGCGGCTGTTCAAGTCGCTGTCCTTCTGCGGCCGGCTCAGCCCCGAGCTGGAGGACAAGCACGAGCGGAGCGCCGCCAGCGACCCCGCCACCAGCAGGAAGAGCAGGTTTGTTACATTGTCGTCATCATCGTCATCACAGTTCAGCTTGTACAGGGTATTTTTTAAACCATCGACAACCTCCCAGGGGCAGCCCCTGGGAATGTTGTTGATGGTTTACAAATTACCCTAGTGCTCAGATGCAACAACTTTTTGTATGGGACCAACATCGAAATCGCAAAAAAGACCACTTCTCCATACAAACTAGGTTAGCTGATCGAGACTTTAGTATGGGAAAGTGGATTTTTTTGCGATTTCGATGTTGGTCCCATACAAAAAGTTGTTGCATCTGAGCACTAGAATCAGCCCCTGGGAGGTTGTTGATGGTTTAAAAATTACGCTGTATACATCCCCATCGAGGGGCTCTAGTCTACCCTAAGTTAGGTTGTTCGGGGTTTCACTCCGCAGTTTAGGTACGTTGGGCCGGCGCACCTGCCGGGCCGGTGTATAGCAAAGGTTGCCGCTCGGCTCGCACGCTGGCCGCGTCGCACGTTATAATTTAGATTTTTCTCGGTAATTTCCATAACGACAACTGCATATCGGTGAGTGGGAACCCTGCGCTCTTATCGCTGAATCGGTATCGGGTCAGCGACGCGTAACGGAACACTCGTGTTATGCAATAAATTTCAATTTCCCGTGCAGTCAGATGAAGGTCGTAAGAGTAGGTACATTTTCATACCTAAACTTGGCTTTTCTTCGAGAGTGAACCTTCTGTACTTTAGTACTATTATTTATTCTGTGGCGCTGGCCCAGTGCGGATTGATCGACTTCACACACACCTTTGAATTTCTTCGCAGATGTATTCGACTTCACACACACCTTTGAATTTCTTCGTAGAATGTTTTCTTTCACCGTAGGAGCGTCGGCAAATGTACATATGAAATTCGAAAAACTAAAAACGCATTGGTACATGGCAGGTCTAGAAAGACGGACCTCCCGATTTGAAGGCCAATGCCGAGTCCACAGCGCCTCCTAAGCAATTAATTCATAAATAGAGTTACCATTTTTATTTCAGCTTGAACACGTTTGGGCATTTTAATCGCTTCCGTTGTCTATCTTCCGTTCTCTGTCATAGCTATTTCTGTCCCCAAGCAGTGATGCTTGCATCGCTGTTTCCGGCTTAGGGGCTAAAACAGGCACCAAAATTTCTGGGGACTTGACATCTTAAAGTCACAAGTGGGCGACGTGCATTAGAGAACTTGCAGGGCTTGCGCATTTGCAAATCTTACGGCAACCACATGTGCCTCAAAGCCACTGTAGCCACTTACTATTAGGTGTATTGTGATGGTGGAGAGCTTGTTTACCATTTTAGTTGTAAAAAAATGTCCCTTTTGTCGGAAGAATGTTCCTACTCGGGAAAAAATGTCGAGCTTAGGCGAAGTCATTTGAAAGTTTTAGGCGATTTTTAAAAATATTTTAGAGTTTTAAGTTTATTGTCAGTTTTTGTTTCACAAACTCCAAAACTTTTAATTTTATAACAATCAACACAATATTTCAGTATCACTCCTTTTATTTCACGGACACTTATATGTGCCAGCCAAACTGACCCAATCCCGCAAAAAAGACGCAAATCAAACGCACACCAATACACTTTGACAGCAGCCAGTCCAGCCCCCCTAGCACGTCCACCAAAAGACGATATGATAAAGCGGTTTATCGCGGTGAACTGTCAAAATACAATAGGGTTTCGTCGTATTTTGACAGTTCACCGCAATAAATCGCTTTATCATACCGTGTTTTGGTGGACGTGCTACGGGGGCTGTAGTAAAATATGTCAGCGGAATACAAATCAAAATCTTTGAGGATGACGTTGATGGTGAGCGTGGGAATCGAATATTGTCCTTATTCTGATAGAATTATTTATTTTATTTAACACCTGCGGTTTTACTACAAATACAAAATGTTGTTTAACAGCGGTTTAAAGTTTGTCATAGTTTTATTATAGTTCTGTTTCTATCTAACTAATTAACAAAAATAAAACAGCATCATATTTTATCCATGACTACCTAGATAATGTTGTGTATTGCTCTCGTCACTACACTAAAGGACACGAAAGGAAACTCTAAACAAAGCCTCAGACTCAACATCCGATGCGTATACGCACTGCAATGAAGAATTTAGTTAAAAAATGCATCAATCTTCCACAGATTCGACACAACGTCCACCTCCGGCAACGACAGCGACGAGGACCTACGCAAGAGCATAGAGAAGACGCACATTTCGTCTAGGGAGCAAGAGAGTGCAATTCCCGAACAGAACGAGCCGGAAACGATCCCGGTAGCGCCGAGCTTCAAACTGGGTCCCGCCGGAGGACCGGTGCGGCCTAGAATCTGCAAGAGCACGGACCGGGAGAGATCGTTCCTGGCGCTGAGCTTGGGCGATCCCAACCAACTCTGGGACCTCAGTATGGATAAGGATTCGGACGTGGATAAGAGTGTCACGGCCGGCACCGAGGAGCATAGCTCGTTTTCTGAACAAGCTTGGGACTTTTATCAGGTAAATATAGTCATCATCATCATCATCATCACAGCTCATATACGTCCCCACCGAGGGGCACAAGCCTACCCTAACTAGTTAGGGCGATTAGGCCTAATTAAAACCACGCTGGCCCAGTGCGGATTGGTCGACTTCACATACACCTTTGAATTACTTCGCAGGTGTGTATGCAGGTTTCCTCACGATGTTTTCCTTCACTGTAGGAGCGTCAGATAAATGTACATATGAAATTCGTGAAACGAAAAACACATTGATACATGGCAGGATCGATTGCGGGCCTCCCGATTCTACTCGGCGCACTGACCAGTGCCGAGGCCACAGCGCCACCGACACTCATACAGGATGTAAAAAGACGTATACCGAAGCCCGCGTCTACGCATTCATACCATTAAATAAAGCAATATAACGAAAAATCAATGATGTGAAACGAAATTAATTTTTATGCTTAAGGCGCATAGTGGTCCCAATGACCTTGCGTCGATCGTCCCGCACTGATTACATAGGAGTGAGTGAGTGAGGCTGAGGGGAATATTTAAGCAAACCTTTACGCGTAAGATGAATTATTTCAATAAAACATTAATTAAGGCGAATAAGAAAAATCTAAAAAGACCATCCCCTAGAATATTGTTCACTTTATTTATTGAAATCGAAAGTATACGATTTAACCTAATATTTACGACGCGATTAGGTTTAAAGTTTTAAAATCGAGGTATGTTTGGGTCACATTTTAACCAAGTTTTAATTAATTTATCAAAAAATTAAAAAGACCATCCTCTAAAGAATGCGTTGAATAATAACATATCTTTTTTAAAGATTTTTTTATTCAATATTTATGAAGAGAACCGGTTTTTTCTGCAGTGATTTTTTATGTTTGACCTTACTATGCGCCTTAAAAAACAACGACAATAAATACTACGCAATATAACGCGTAACCCCGCGCCTGGCTTGCGCGTCCGGATACTTCGGTGTTAGTGAGTCAGTGTGAGTGCGTGTAAAGCAAGACGAGTTTCCCGCGCAAGAGATTCCTTTTCAGTCATAAATTTTGTTAAGAAATACTGATTTTTTCGTAGATGTTTCTTTGGACGAAAATTATCAAAATACATTTCGAAAAGTTTTGTATAAAATTCTCGAAATAAAAATTTTAACTTTAACCTTGAATATCTCGGCAACTATTAGTTTCACAACCATGGTCTAGACTAGAAGACAAAAACTATAGTGATGATGGGAGCAATACGTGGGTTTCGGCTTCGGTACCGGTCTTTTTACACCCTATATAATGATGAACTATATTTAGTGATGAACTAAAAACAATCCACTCAATGATAAATGTGTCAAATAAATACAAAACATAGCACCCCGATTATTAGCGTAGATGCGTGTATAGTGGAGAATGGGGAATTAAGATGTCGACACAGTCGACAGCTAAACTAAAGTCTTAAAAATTATTTTTTCCATTTCTAAAAATGTGACACGTTATACGTAACTACGGCTAGCTTTGATCCGTGATTTGACAAATATTCATATTTAATATCCCGTAAAAGAGCTACTTGAAATCTAAAATTATCATATTTTTAATACTGACATTCAAGATGTAACGCGTTCATTGAAGGCGAGACCTTACACGAGTCAGGTGGAGTTTTAATAGACAACTATAACAAAAAGAAATCACTTGTGTTCCGTGTTCATTTTATTAATATCATAATTCAGCAGATATTGATCTAAAAAAATCAGCATCAGCAATAACCCTGGTCTACATCACAAACCATTTGTCATGTAGTAACTATAAACAACCTTTTTGTCTTCAGGAAAAGTACAACTCGGAGCCGTACTCTGAAGCGCCCGATTCGGACGCGGCTCGCCGCCTGCTAGAGTTCGGGGACGACTACCGGGCCTTCTTGGACTCCCAGTCGGACTGTTGCTCCAGCCTCTCAGCGCAGCCCGACAACGACCACAGCCCCGGCGGCACCCGCAGGAGACCTTCCGACCTGTCCCGGGAGAGAAGCCTGCCGCGGTACAAGCGACCGACGAGAAACTCCCCAATAGACAATCCCCCGCGAAAGCCCAAAAAGTCCATGTCGAGCGCCGAACGAAAGAAATCTCTGCTGGACAGCTTAGAAAGATCCAGGAACAACACCAGCCTGGAGAGCAACGAGAGCCGCAGACGCAAGCCTTCGGAGGGCGACCGCAAAAAGCGCTCGCCCGAATTCGATCTGCTCAATATCCAGGCGTTGAGCCGAAGACGCCACAGCTCGAACCCTACCAGCGACGAGGTGAACAGCTCGCTCGAGTACACGGAGGTGAACAACCGTCCGGACATACTCGACTCGTTGAACCGAAGACGCAGGACCGAAAACGGCGACGAGTTGCAAAAGGTCGCGTTGTCGGAGCTGCGCAGGCGATCGACGGAGGGCGCGGATTCCGAGGGCGAGTCGTCGAGTCCGAAGAAGCACAGCAGACGGAACTGGGGTGATTCGGACTCCGAATCCGAGGAGATTCGGTCGCTGGTCCGCACTTCGAGCGCGCAGCTGGAGGCGGCGGAGGCGATGATGGCGCGGCAGGAACAGTCGCCGGACCTGCTTCGCGCGTTCGACTACGTAAGGAACAAATATGATACAGATTACAGTAGCTGTTCCGATGCGGACGATGTCGGGTCGTGCGTCGCCCGTCGCCCCGCATGCTTCCGCGCCAGAATCTGTCTGGCCGTCGCCGCCTTCTCTATCCTTGTAATCGTTTACATACACCTCCAATGACATATTTTGGCTTGAGCTTGTGTGATTTTTTTTATTGTCTGTGTGTAAGTATGCGCATCGGGTTCGACGCGATCGTCCGCGCCTCGGAAACTCCGCAAGAGGTTGATTGCGAATTTTTGAGCGCTTTTCGGTTGTGTAGTTTCCTGTAGACGATTAATGGTTGTCCGACGATCGTGTTTGAACTTGCGTGGACAACGAATCGATACTAACTAGAGTCCTTTGATTCCCTATCGGTTATTCATGAAGGTTTCACTTTGTAATCTTTTATGAGTAAACACTACCAAAGTGAAGCCGTCAAACAATGATTATTTTTTTAATTTTTCCTTAACGATTTGATTTCGCTGCCTCACTAACCTTTGCGGTAGTCGTGTGTTTGTAATTTTGTTTTTTTTTATACTAACTGCCTGTCGTTATTTTTTCTTTAGTAGTTTACATCTCCCACAGCGGTGGTAGTTCGGTGCTAGGGCAAGTCTAACTTGAAACGTGCTTGTAATAAATAGGTCAATTATTTCAAAGCAACTTATACGCTTACTGAAAATGGTGCAGAGGTACTAAAAGCTGCATAAAAATATTATTTCTTATTTAATTAATTCGACATCGTGTGATTAGAACTGCGACATTGTCATAATGACAGATGTCACATTTGACGTTTTACTTTTGTTCAGTAACGTGAAACGTCAATGAGTTGATATTTTTCGTAAATGATTTTCAGTACCTCAAATGAAACTAGACTTCTTGTCATTGAGTGATAATAGTTTAATGTAAGTTAGCGTTCACAAGGGACTAATAAATTGTTGTAATATTTATTGTAATATACTTAATAAGCCTTCGGCATAATATTAGTGTAGTGCTGTAGTGTGTAAATGTAATTTGACTGAACTCCTTAATCACGGTGAATTGTATAATTTATACTTATCAATAGGGATAGGTTGTTAATTGATCATTTTTATACAAAATGTAAAAAATCGAAAGTAACTGTCTGTATAAATTTTTAAAAGAATAAATGTATCAGTTCAAAAATATAAATGGAGTTTCAGTCAATTAACACCCTTCTCTATTAACTCAATCACTATAGATTATTTGTAAAGAAAGTAATTGAAATTAGATTTATTAACTCGATACATATAGTTTCTATGATATTCCATTATTGGGTCTGTTTTACATTTCCTTCAAATATTTTTGACAATTAAAAATTTATAGTTTAAATAGAGTGTTAAATTTGAATAATTAGTTCATATGCGTTATTTAGAATATCATGAAACACCGGCTTAAGTTTTTCCAACTAATGACTTGATGGTATGAGATTTTGTTTGCCTTTTTTATTTTGACAATAGCTAAGAAGGAGTAATGTTTCTTAAACGCATGTATTGTTAACAGAGTTGCTTTTGATGAACGCATGCAGTCTGTTTTAAAAGAGATGTTTTTCGTGTGTTTTGAATTTCGCGTGGAGGAAACTACGTGAGTTAGATATACTTCATAATTACTACGTAAATATTGCTGTATTAAATTATTTTAAAAAAACTATTGTAATTTCACAGCTTAGGGTAGTACACTGTAGTCTGTGTATCCGTTTACCTTCATAGCATAAGACACTCAAGGAGAAATGTCTAAGCAATGTGTTAATGAAATATCGCAAAACCTGAAATTAGTTCGTTCAGAATCAATTGAATCGAGTAGAATCAATTGCACTAATAAAAATTATGGGTCAGATTTTATTTTGAAAAAATCTACCACACCGCCTTTTAAGTTTACTTGACTCAACTCGCACTCGAAGACGCGCGACCATAGACTTTTCAATTTGTAACAACGAGACAGTAAAAAGAAATATATTCGTTATTAATCCACGAAAATGTATTTTCATTTATTTTCATTATTTATATAATTCTTTTTTAATAAAAATAATGGGGTGTCTAAGATTTTGCGCTTTTTTATTAACACAATTTTTATGTCGAAATATCGATTTCTCGATTTCGATCAAATGACAAAAATTCAAAATGGCATTTGAGCATGAACAGAGCCATTGAGAAATGTGTGTCGAGATTCTTGTGCTATGCGGGCAGTGAAGTTCCCAATTGTCTATTTCCTGTTTCCAATACACAGACGGAGGTAGTGTCGAGGTGTCGGGAAAACATCAACTTATTGGAGGCGGCACTGGCGGGCACTTCGCTGTCGCCGGCCTTGCAGAGAGATATTAGAGGTTAGTATTTCTGTAATTTGCTCTCTCTCTCTCTCTCTCGCACAGCTTTTTTATAGACACCTGAACACGCCGTACTTTTCTTCTGTGAATTTCACACACATTGCTATTTTGTAAAGAGATCTAGTCTGTTTATGACACCGTTTTATATTAGTTATTTCAGGCGGCTAACTTGAGTAATACTTAATGAGTAGATAAGTATTTTTATCTAATTTTTGCAAATGAACTACCACGGTAATAGTAATTACTATTACCGTGAACTACCAACCATTTTAAAATGTTATTTTCCAATCACGTAAACGACTGAACTGATTTGGATGCAACACACAACGCAGTTTGTTATCTGAATTAACTTTTTTACTTTACGAAGGCACAATGAGAAAAGTCCAGACGAAATTGTATCCACAAGGTCGTTGTTGATTTCTACGAAAACATAATTATCTGATGCCACTTTTGTACCTTTTATAGTACAGGTGATATGATATAACAGTACTTTTAGTCGGATTTAAAATAATATGTTTAAATATCTCGAATTCTCGATTCACGTTACAATGAAACTACAGGTCTTACTACTACTAAAACCTTTTAACTCCGGAATACACATTACAAGGCAGCTTTTTAGATAGATGTTATATTGAAATTTACTATCACAACATAATCGATAATCGTTAACAAATTGAAATAAAATGTGCCGCGGTCAACAAGTGCCCAGTCTCCTCTCAAGAAGAAGTGCGTAATTATCAACGTTGCTTTTTGCTGACCTTTGCGGTTCCATAAAAAGAAAACAGCACATCATGTTTCATGGCGACTGAGTTTTCTTTTTTCTTTATTTAGTTGAGGTTGAGGGACTATTTTTCGCCCAGAGATGTTACTTTCTTGCACGCACGTAATTCTGTTTCCACTTCTTAAGGGCGTGCACCCGCAAGATTTTACATTGAACGATAGATACGATTTGATGAAAATTACTCACTTAGTTATAGTCAAGTATGCATGCCTCATGGTACTTAGTCGATTGCGAGTTTGCTAGCGAGTCAACTTCTTATAAAATACAGTTATAAAAATATTTCATTTTTTCTTGATTTAAAGAAGGAAATATTTCATAACCATCTGTATTGTTAAACAGGGTGGCACATTTAGATCGGTCAGTATGGGAATGGCCGGTACACACATTGTTTAGTGTTTAGTGCGAGTGGCTTGTTTAGTGTTAAGTGTTTAGTAAAAAACACGTTCGGACAGCTTCTGTTTAGTGTTAAGTGTTTAGTGTTTAAAGAATAGGAACGCGTTCTATTTTTTCTGCGAGTCGCCCCTCCCGCTCTCCCGCCTTCACCCCTCACTTAACACTAAACACTCACTAAACACGTCTGGACAGATCTGTTTAGTGTTAAGTCCATATAATGAACAAATAAACTAAACACTGTTTACTAAACAGTGTATGGACAGCACCTACTAATCACTTAACACTAAACAGTCTACTTGACTAAACAAAGTGTATACCGGCCAGTGTAACTAAAAGACATACAAAGATCTGTTATTAGGAACCATGTCATCGATTTAAGTTACAAGAAAAACTGCATACATAGATTAAAAAAACTTGTAGTCAGTTCGGGAATCGAACCCGGTCGTATTGAAAATTAAAACTTCATTATTTCTATTTCGATATCGATTGTGTAGGCAATAAATGTTACTGTGAAACATGATATCTAACATGAAAAAAAATCATTGTAGGTATTTCATATCCTTTAATTTAATTAAGTTAGATGTCCGAAATGTCGACCATCCATTTTTTCAATGCAATATTCAACTTGTTAAGTAACGCTACGTTTACAATTGCGTTTAATATCTTTAGGTAATGAATTTGAATTTAAATTAATTTATTAATAAGTATTTTTTTTACTTAAACGGTTTTATTGAAAGTGAAGATAATAATAATTATACATAATTGCATTGTCATCGGACCTAAAGGTGTATACCAAATTTCAGCTCAATCGGACACTGGCAAGTGGGTCAAATTTAGCTTGCAAGATTTAACACAAACAAACAGGACAAGCTAAAGAAAACCGTTTAAGAATATTCATTTTAGATATCATGTTTCATAGTAACATTTACTGCTTATGACCCACACAATCAATATCCCAATAGTAAATAATGTAAGTTTAATTTACGTAAGTAGTATTTACGTAGAAGTACAAGTTTTTGTAAATTAATGAATGCTGTTTTTCTTGTCACTAATATCGATAACATGGTTCCTAAGAACAGCAGGCCAATTATGGATCTTTCATCGTATGACATGGTATAAATTTGAGAAAAAGAAGTCGCGAAATGCTGCATTTCGTATTAGCGATCTCCAATGATATCATCACTATGGCATAATTCCAATGATGTCATCATTAAATAATGAACAAATGATCAAAGATCTGACCGATAATCGTATTTTTCGTTTTGCACTATGATATCATATGATATCATTTGCAAAACTATGAGATCGGTAATAGTTACAGACTTGCCCATGCCCATACTGACCGATCTAAATGTGCCACTCTCTCACTGATCACTAAATGTAATCTAAATATGTTCTAAGTCGTTTGTCACCCAGCATGACCCACGCTTTCAAAACAATGTTCATTTACAACAACTTGTTTAGTAGTAAGCATAAATTTGTTTACCACAAAACTTCGTTTGTCGATTATAACAGCGGCCTCTCCGACACGAAACGAACCAAGTGCATCAAAATCCACTGCAATGAGCAGACGATATTGCGTTTCTGCAAAAATCCGAACACGCCGTTGCGCCCGCGCCGCCGCCCGCCGGTGCGGTTTCTTTCTAGAGTTACGACCGGTTTCTGAGCGAGCGATGCTCTTTGTTGTTCCAAATTGTGATCCTGTCGTTTCTTGTTTTACACGTTTTCATTTTGAATTTATTGACTATAAATATACCGCTTTCTTATATGAAAAGAGGTAAGTATAGAACATAAGTAGATAAAACAATATATTTAAGTACTTCGATCATAATTAAAACTCGATATGACTAAGATTAAATAGGAGAAGAAAAAAACAAGTAATTTTTATACTCACATAGTCAGAATCAATGCGTTTATTTAATAAAAGCCAAACATCTCAGAAACCTTTACCTATTTGTTAAGCACACAGATGTAGAGTTTAGCGAAAATCCTAGATTAGGCATCTGTAGCTAATTGTCATTTTGGAATAACTTGTTGAAATTCTTTTTGTTATTTCTTGGGCAATCAGGAAACGTTGGAACTAAAGTCGTTCAACACTATTATTGTTCGCTCTTTCGTAAAACCTGTTGACATTTGTTATTTTTAGCACTTTATTTCGAACGCAGCACTGTAGAGGAAAAACGAATTTGCTCAACTAATTTGTCAAAAAGGGTCACCCTATAACGGTTGGTCTAAAACGGGACAATTCGTTAATTTGGATGTCACAAATTCACTTTAGTTCTTTTTTCTTTGATATGCTCGTAACTTAAAAGGGAACATGATAAATGTGAAATGGTATTGATGGAAACATAAGCATAATGAAAAATATCTGTAATAAATATCATGGGGATCGATACTACGTCTTGTGAATATTGTGCAGATAATATTGCATAAAATTCCTTTGTCATCGTTTTATATTCATTTATTTTCTGAAGTGAGTATGATCATTTACTTTGTACTATTTTAAATTCTGTCACTTTATCCATTTCCATATTCTCGATTTAACACATATTTTGCCAAGTAGCATTTTATGTGGAAAGAATATACAATATCAAACCCTACATAAATTCAGGAGCGAAAATTTCATTCATATTGATACAGAATCAATTCTGTATATCTCGATTGGTATGTGTGCCTAGCTACAGAACTATTGCGTCAGTCAGCGGTGCACAAAAATCGTTCGTCAGTTTCCGGCCAAAAGTATGAGTTCATCATTCGGTGATTTAATATCGCACTAGACAGTTCTTTTCATAACAATGGCATTGTAATGACGAAAGTGACAGCCCTGTGGCGTAACCCGGAAGCGGCGATACGGCCGCGCGCCCACTCGATCATCTCAGTCTATTTCTGCCAACGAAAGCGGAACCGTCCGGCGCGTTCGCGATTTGTGGACACCGTACTCGAGATGTTCGACTTGAGTACTTTTTTGTATTTTTTTAGGGTTCGCGTCCTATGGCTATTTTATGTGGTTCGTTTGAATCTTGATGCGTCGTGATTAAGCATTCCTGATTTGAGGCGGGGGTGACTTACAAACACCGTTTTCTAAGAGAACGGCAACAGTAGTTTCGGTTGGATTTATTTTTATAGGGTTTCCGGTAGATTTTTAATTTGCCAGAGATTTAAATTAAATTTGAAAAAAGATTTTAATTGATTTTGTTAGTTAGTCGAATAGTAAAATAGAATTTCGGGTTAAACTTACATGGCGATGAATTTTTTTCTAATAAGTAGCAATGATTACAATGGTTTCGAATCTCAGGTTTCGTATACGCAGCCCAATGGATTACAATGATTAATAGGAAAGCTGGTTAATCGATTGTTTTATAACAAGAAGGTAATGTCCTTGACTCCTACTTGCCAAGCCTTTTAGTAACCTAAAATTGTTCTTAACTTAAAAAAAATTACCGTAATTTGGACACGTACAACGTGTTCCGGTTTATTAAGACAGTTTCTTATTTTGTACTGATTAATATTAAAACCTGACCATTAACATTAATGCATAACAATGGAGGTACCATGGTAGCAGAAAACTATTCAAAATATACAGATTAAAAAAACCGGCAAAGAATGAGTTGGACTCCCGAACCGAAGGTTGGTGGCGCTGTGGCTTCGGCTCCGGCTTCTAGTCGGGAGGTCCGGGTTCGATCCTGCCATGTAGCAATGTGTATTTCGTTTTTCGAATTTCATATGTACCGTTTATCCGGCGCTTCTATGGCGAAGGAAAATATCGTGACGCAACCTGCATACATCTGCGAAGAAATTCAAAAGTGTATATGAAGTCGACCAATCCGCACTGGGCCAGCGTGGTTGACTAAGGCCCAAACGCCCTAACTTAGGGTAGGCTCGAGCCTCACGGTGGGGACGTATATGAGCTGTGATGATGATGACGATGATGATGACCGAGGGTTACACTTATCTTAGTATTCCGTTAAAAGTATGATTTTTCATAGACTCTACGATCTGTAGACCCGAGTATGTGATGTAGGGTTTGCTATTTCGTTTTAAGATTAACCATAACATTTAAAATAAGGTGTAACCAACTGTACACCAATTTGACAATTTTATTTCCGACACACGGAAGCAAAGACATTAGTCAATCCGTAAATTTTGTAATTTTCCTTTATTTGCCAAAAGGGCGATTTCGCTGAAAGGCAAATTCCCTAAAATGATTCTTTAATTTCTCAAGCGGACATTTGTACAATCAAACGAATGTAGCTAATTACCTAAATGTATTTTTTAATATCATAAAAATAGACTTTGTAATGCATCTAACACTGTTTTTCTCAATAAACGACTACTAAAAGGATGGCAATCGTGACAATTGAGCTATTGTCAATGTAAGTCACCATTTATTTAAGTTTCATTGGAAAAACTTTGATGACATAATAAGAGCCAAAAAATACGTAAATGTTTTTACTATGATTGTGTACTGAAAGATGTTGTCGTTTTGAGAAATTGCCTTTTAGCGAATTTGCATTTCAGTGAAGTTGTCCTTTAGCGAATTTTAAGATCCAGAGGGTTCAAAGGAACCTCAATTCGATACAATACCTGATTTGGAAGTGTCATAGAAGTGCGATGTACTGTACCTGAAATAGGAAATTGAGTAAGGAACCAAAAAGAGTTTCGACTTTCAGCTTAGCACAGTTTAAAATCTATTTCTGGCCTATTTATGTAGTATTTTAAGTCATTTATTATTGTTTAAAGATGGCATCTGGCTGTCGTGCAAGATAAAGTATGTTTGAAGAGTGCTTTAAAAGCTATTTAGATGTTGCGGTAGGGTAAGACTCTAATTATAGTGAAAAGAAACGTTCGGAATGTTTATGACCCCCGAAAATGCCATCCACCTCGCGCGTCGCTCCAAAACTCAACATGATAATGAAGTATTTGTAGACTATTTTATACAATAGATTTGATCGTGCTATTCTATGCGGCCTTGAAAAAGGCTTTCCAAAAACAATATTGTTTTCACTAGACTAATTTTATACATAAGAAAATAGTATACTTAATTACTGGATAAAGAATACTCAATTACTGGATATAGAATACTTAATTACTGGATATAGAATATTTAATTACTGGATATAGAAATTGGAAATTGCAACGACCGTCTTTATAGTTTTGATTCAACTGGCTTGCGCCGGACCGGGAGACAGACTGTATTGGCTCTAATCTTGCTGACACAGCAGCGTTAAAGTTAAGATAGCTTTTCTTTATACATTGGCAATGTATTACAGTTCCTTCCCATTGTAAATACATAACATATTGCGTACAGAATTCTTCTTAATTTTTATACAACTGAGTTGGCAACCAAGCAGGGGCTGCCCACCTAATGGTGTCTTTTTACAAACTACAGGGAAGCTCTAACCTTTTATCTCACCATATGGTTAGTAACGATAAGGCGGACGGTGGAAGCGAGCGTCACCTGAACATAATGTTGCCCAAAATTGGTATGGGCTTCGGTCTTGCGAGACTCTTAGACCGAGACCTGGTACAGAGGGAGACTCTATACCAGAGTCGTCTGCATGGGTACCTCCGTCTTATATTTCTGTCGCAAAGCAGCAGTGCTTGCATCGCTGTGTTCCGGTTTAAAGGGTAAGATATGGCAGTGAAATTACTGGGTACCGTGCGTGACATTACATCTGATGTCACAAGTTGGCAACGTATGTACACTGTCGCTCTCGTGGGGGTTGCAACTTTGCTGCGAATATCACAGGAGCCGCGTGTATTATAGGTGACTGTTATCACTTACCATCAGGTGGGCAGTTTGCTTGCTTGCCAACTTATCGCAATAAAAAAAACCAAGATCGTCCTAATTGTACCAAGACCAAGGCTGATCCATGCAAGATTTGAGCAAGAGTCTTGCTCAAATATTGGTGTTGGTCTAGGACTCGGTCTTGCAGCAGTGGAAGACCAAGAAACCTTAGGTAGTACATGTAGTTCCAGTAAGATTTGCACATCTAAAACCCCTTCAAGGCCTCCAATGTATGTTGCTAACATGTGACCTAAGATGTCCAATCGTGTACTCTATGGATGGGTACTGCCTTCGGAACACAGCGATGCAAGCACTACTGCTTCTTGGCGGAAGAAATAAGTTTTCGTATTCCCGCGTATTTTTATAAATGAAATTATAATAAGATCCACGGGTTTGTTTTTCAACGGCATATTGAAATTATTTTTGTTTTCTTAACGATACAGAGTCACCCCTGCAAAGGGGTATAATACTTCTAGCACAGTGGCGAACTGGCGACCATAATTTCGCAGGAATTGCAGAATTTTCTTTGAAACTTGATTTTATCGAAATCGGATCTGTAGAACAAAAAAATACATAATTACGCCATAAAGTTCTAACGGCGCAATGTTTTCAAGTAGGTTATCTATGTTAGGAATCTCGTATAAACTCCGATTCTTATATTATGTATAGATCTTCTATCGATATAGGTACATAGCTTCATCGTTCGTCGCTTTTTTCCTTAATTCTCAAAAATTATGTCTCTCATAACTTAAGATAGAGGTATTTAAAAATTAATGTTTTCTTATAAACCATTATACCTACCTGTTAAATTTGCCTACACACTTAACATGGCTATAATAAATAGTAAAATTGTGTGGACATCGTTTTTATGAACCACATTAGATCACGCTCGGCTCAATGACATCATCATCACTGAAGCTCTAAAAATGGTGAACAAACATTCATCACTCTAATTTCTTATGCACTTTGGGATTAAAATGTCAGTGTTCGTCGGTGATTTAGCCAATTTGGTCGATATCTAACTGGCACAAGAAAAAAAATGTTTTGTAGAATCATTCTCGTTTTTGAGGAAAGGCGAAGAACTATACAAAGTAAGTTTTTTTTAGTGTACCATTCTCATTTAAATATATTAATGTATTATTTGAAGTAAAAAAGAAATAAATATTTTCCACTTTTAAACACGTACTTATTCGATTTCGTTTTAATTTGGTAGGTACGGAGCACATTAGATAAGGTAGCTTTCAATTATTTTTATTTAAAAATGTACATATTGGTTTTATTTTATGGAAAGGAATTTTAGGAATTTCCAAAAAAAAATTTCTAATTTAAAAAAAGAAATTTCCTAAAAAAATTTTTGGAAAATAAACTTTATTATTATTATTTTGATACTTTTCAAAAAATGTCGTGTAATACCACAGAATAAGTAATAGTACTGTAGGTAATACTGCAGAATTGAATATGCACATTATGTGCTCTTAATGACTTTACATGTTTTTACATACCAAAGGGATGCTCTTGGTCTACACGTTACCTAAGGGTAAATGACGATAACCACCTTGATCCAACCAACAACTGAGTAACTGGCTGTGGCACCTTTATTTGTCGGAGCACAAGAATGCTATTAACATTTTAGACGGTGCAGTGGTAACTAGCCAGGTGAGTGCAGTGTCCCTACCCCTAACCAAACCAAGCAGAAAATCTTCTGCCCCCATGGAGAATCGAACCCCGGACCTTCAGATGGATAACGGATAGTCTCAACTACTAGACCACGGATGCAGTTAAAACTTCACACACTAACTCCAGTCTAGAATTATTAACGATTATTATATTATAAGAATAATAAAATAAATTGTCAGCCGGAAAATTTTTATTATAACTGTTATCACTGAATACTTGTAAGAGAACGCGAGTTAAATTGAGAAAGCTTGTTTTATAAAAAAAAAGAATAAAAAGAAAAACGCGTTCAATCTTGCCCGCTTAAACGAGTGATTTTACTGCGAAGGAATGTACCCTTACCTTGCTGAAGAGGTGAATGCGAATATAATATTAATTATTAATCGACGTGATCCAAGTGGGTGTATAGCGACCGCGTTACGTAACTAAAAAATGCTAGTCAACTAGTCTGCATTCTTGGCATGGCCGTCAGCTATTGTGCCCGCGGTAATGCCTGATATCTGCACTGTTAATGTCAGCGACGGACAAGGCCGGAATGCCAATTGACGCGAAATAAAAACTGTCATTGATTCTATAATTTCTTGGACAACTACCTAGTTGCTCTTTTGTTTTACCCGCGGAGGTTCCCGTTGGAATTTCAGAAAAATAGGTAGTCTATAGGTTGATTTAGGCCGTCGTCTATCTGCATATCGAATTTTATCAAAATCAGTCCGTTAGTATTTGCGTGAAGCAGGAACAAGCATACATCCATCTTCCTTACAAACAATTACATTTAATTTTGTCATAAGAGTATATTTTTCAGCTGCGTGCATGATAGCACTAGCAGGTGGGATGTGATACTCGTGTCGTGGGTACATGCATGATAGCATGGGTGCAGCATGGGATGATTCATGCATAGTGGCACGGAATAAGTAACTGAATGATAATAATGGCCATTTTGATTTTGGCTGTGAGCGGATTTGCTGTTAAGATATACACGGTGTTTCAAAATAACCAATAAATAATCAATTCTTTATCGAAAACTCATTATTAAAATGTGTTTACACGTAATGTCATTCAACCCAAAATTTTCATGTAAATCATAGTATCATCATCATGTCTATTTGTCATCAAATTGTCAACGAACCCGTAATTATACACAGTCGCGTTCATCACTAGCATTAGCCCGGGAATTCAATCTAGAAATATCTGGTCACGGAAGTAGTACCGAAGTAAATGCACTGACTATTTAACAAACAAGACCGCAGTCAATTAGGATTATTAGTACATACATTCTAAGGCGGGAACTAGCATTAATTAGCAACTCACCTTACTATCTAAAGCCGGCCTTTGCGCAAACTTGTTTGAACCTATAACTTAGTGATGACGTATGTAACTGAGACGTGCCCGTTTACAATGAGTCTCATCAGAAGGCTTAATGTCACTCAAAGGGCAATGGAGAGGGCTATGCTCGGGGTTTCTCTACGCGATCGCATCAGAAATGAAGAGATCCGTAGAAGAACTAGAATCACCGACATAGCCCAAAGAATTGCAAACCTTAAGTGGCAGTGGGCAGGACACATAGCTCGCAGGACTGACGGCCGTTGGGGCGGAAAGGTCCTCGAGTGGCGGCCGCGTACCGGGAGACGCAGCGTTGGTACTTGGTAGGCCCCCCACAAGGTGGACTAATGATCTGGTAAAGGTCGCGGGACGCCGCTGGATGCGGGAGGCGCAGGACCGATCAGTTTGGAAATCCCTGGGGGAGGCCATGTCCAACAGTGGGCGTTTCTTGGCTGAAATGTTGATGATGATGTGTGAACCTATGTGTGGCTTTGGCATTTAAATTTTTTCAAAGTTTAAGCACACTGCACTGACTATTGAACAGACAAGTCAACAGTAAATTAGGATTGGTACTCCATTGTAAGGCAGGAACTAATTAGCAACTTACCGTACTATCTAATGACGGCCTTTGCACACTTTTGTGGCAGACATAGCCTCAAAGCTTAGAACACTTATGTGTGACACTTTTGTGTGGCACGGGCATTAAACTGTTTTCAAAATTTGTGCATATACTTTGCAATTTTGTGTCGACCAATCCACACTTGACCAGCGCAGTTGACTAAGGCCTAAACAAGCTATCTTAGGGTAGGCTCTAGCCCTTCGGTGAGGACATACAACCCTGTATGTCCGAAGACGCAAAAAAATTTGGACTTTCTATGACAATTTCCTTAGTTAAATTTTTGTCGTTTTCAGACAAATGTTCCTTGGGGACAGTTGTTCAGTTTCACAAGTAGAATTGTGTTCTCTTTTTGCGGAAGCGGTTGTATTACACCATAAGTATACCGGATGATCAATCTAAATGGATCAGTAGGGAGAAGTCAGAAATAATGAGAGATAGCGAAATTTGTTCTTAGGAACCGTGGCATCGATTATAGATTTAATAATAATAGCATTGTCAATTTTTTTAACTCTCATGCATAACCGGGAATCGAACCTGGTAAAAATTCTGTGAGTAATCGCGTGCAGTAGTTGATCCTCTAGGTATAAAGACCAAATTTTGCTATGAAATCTCGTGTAGTTATTACATTGAAATGCCCACTATTTAAATAGTTTGCAAAATGTTGTCATAGTTCATCAATATGAATCATTTATTTGAAGAGACCACTTATGCATATTTTATCTGCATCGATATTATTACAAATTGCGTTTACTTAAAATTAGAACACATTCGTTCAGCGGGCGAGCCAATTTATTTAAAATTATAAAAACTTATTGAAAGAATTATTTTTGAGTTTTTCTTTTCAATTACTTATTTAAACAAAGTGACGTTAAAAATGTGTTCGTTGTGACTTATGGTTCACGTCATCAACAATACCAACTAAAAAAACTTGCGAGATTTATAACATTGTTTACAAAGATTTTGACCAGGTTCGATTCCCGGTTATGTATAAGAGTTTAAAAAAATAAATGCCATTATTATTATTAAATCTAAATTCGACACCATTGTTCCTAAGAACAGATTTCGCTATCTCTCATAATTTCTGACTTCTCCCTACTGACCCATTTGGATTGATCACCCTGTATATGAGCTGTGGTTGTGGGTGATGATGTTATGTGGTGTCGGCTTTGGCCGCACATCAAAGCGGCGTTTTCCCAAATGAATATATGCATAGTTTTACACTTAAGTGTGCTAAGGTTTTAAGCTGTCTGGCGCTAGCTTAAAAGTATACGATACATATAGCAACTACGCATAGCTATACTCCATATCCAAGTCGGCTTATTCGTCAACTGGCGAGTGCAAAACTCGCAACTGCGCGCGAGTTGAAGCCTTCCGATTTTAATTAAGTATATTTTTTGTCGTCACCTTGCTCGTCCGTAAAAATTTTATTATCGTATTTATGTACAGTTACCCACAAAAACATTTTAAAAAATGTTAATGTTAACCTACTTTAAACTTTATTCACAGATTTCATATGACTTAAAGTAAAATGAAACAAAATATAGTTTTTTAGAGACAAATGAATTTGTCGGTTCTAGATACAGACCAGCTGCCGTGCGTGCGTATCGTTGTCATGTCATTAGAACAATAGTTTTGATGTCATAGATGACATTAGAGCTATTGTTCTAATGCCACGAAGGCGATAGCGAGTGATCGATATGAGTTAGGCGGTAGCCCCCCAGGATAGCAGAATCGATAGAGAGGGTTTTCACTTTGGATTAACAAAGAGTGTGATCACGGGTCACGACTCACTATCGCCAGGGGAAAACCTTCATGGTTTATGCATTCCAGGGCAGTTTGTCTAAGAAAACATCTATCGCGTTCGCTTAGAATTTGACAGTCGCACAGAAGTCGGCACAGAGTCTTATGTTTACAGCGCAATGGCTGTCAAATTATAAGCAATCGCGATAGATTTTTTCTTACGATCGGTTTCAATATCCTATCTATCTGTGGATTTGCTTACTGAAGATAGAATTTTGACGTATTTTATATGGAGCTAATGTCAAATGCCTATCGCTAGTAACCAAATCCACAGATAGATACAATATTGAAACCGGCCGTTAGACAATAACCCACCTGGTCCCCAAACTCCTGTGGGTTCCTTTGTGTGACTGTTTTAGGTAATGACAGCTACGAAAAAGAATTAGAGTAGTTCTACATACTTACGTAAAATTGTTTAGATTTTATAAAAGTTTTTTGTTCTCCTTTTATTTTACTGTACGTGCACGCTGACCTGAAAGTTCTGACAGATTTTCAAAAGCTGTCAAACTGTACTATTCCTCGGATTCAAGTTAACTTACGAAACGTCGGCCCTGAGGAATTAATTAAAATAGAAATTAAATTATTACAAAATTTGTATTATTTAAAAAAAATGAATACCTATTTAGAATCGATAAACAAAAATCATCCAATTTGATATTAGACACTCTCTAAGCGTACCACGCTGCTTACAGAGATCTCTGTACAGTTGCATTACAAAATACGCGAACAGATTCCTATCGATACATTATCAGAGTACATTATCTGGTATCGTAGACGCATAAAAGGATGATCCAAAGATATTTGTAATAGCGCTGGAAACAAAACAATATTTGAACTACACAGTGCAATCAAACTGGCAACAAAATAATGCTCCATTGTATTCAAATTCAAATCGAGCACAGTGTTTACCGTTCGCCAGATAGTTTATCGGCCACGTTACGTTGCGCGCGCGGCAAGCTAATGAGGTGCATATGCAACACATAAGAGCTTAATACAACACTATTTATTATTCTTATTCTGCGTTTTTAAAATTTGCAATGACACCAATAACATTTGATTTTACAACTAAGGATATACTCGTGAAAAAGCAAAAAAGAAAAAGCCTACTAAAGATTGTGTATGTAATTAGGAATTTAATGGCAGATAAAACTGCTTGGATTTGACAAAAGATGCGACAATTCGACGTCCATATGCACACCTTGTGATTAATAGTTAAATTTAATTTTAGTAACTGTTTCAGTCACTCTGGCGAACATTTTAATATATATTTTTAAAAATTAAACACATACACACACAGTTTGACCTTTGGACTACTCTTATGTCGCTTGTAACAGCGGCAGATTTCGTAGTGCAAATGTAAAGCATGACTGTACGTAAAATACGTAATAAATACCAAAATAGGTACCTACAATTATTGTAACGTTAGCAATTTAAAAGCGGAGTCAAAAAAATTGACTTTCTGGTCTGTTTTTTTCGAGAAACGGAGAAAGCTGTCAATGTTCGAACGGGAGGCTGATCTAGTTATAGTTATGAAGGATGGTCTCACGGATTTGAAAAAGTTCGAATTTAAATGTTTTCTCAATTTCAACAGTCTAGCTTTCTTTTTTAGCTTTTGTTTGCGGATGACACTAAAAATAAAAGTAGGTATAAGGTGTTCCAAAAAGTTGCGATTATATGTGATGAGGTTGTTCAGACCATCGATTTAAACAACTTTCGCTTTGCGACTAACTCTGGAACTGTTCCTAATTTTAAAGATTTTTTAAAGATTCGAAATCAGTGTAACCATAAAAAACAAATTCTATAATAGATAAAGTTTCATGGCGGAAAAAAATACACCAGCAATAAATCTTCACGTGAAACGGAACGTGATGTATATATGAGTACGTTCCGTATATTCTACTGCTAGAAATCAAAAACGAGCGGGTAGGATCACTCATTGCAGAATTCACGGAATGAATATTCAAAAATAGTAAAATTTTGAACTTCTTATTAGAATCTTACGATTTCGAATGCGAGTTAGAATTCTATTTTTCAAAAATGCATCTCCTGAGCTTTTGTATAAAATAGCAGAATTTTGCTATTTCTAAGTTACTCCGACCGAAGTGAAAGTTGTTCAATAAAATAACCTCTTTGAATTTTTACATTTCATATTATTTATTCTTACATTTTTACGTTTCACTTCTTTAATCACATACCATTTTATTGTATACTCGTGACTTGCCAAGTAAATGGTTTGCCAGATGATTGAGAAAATAGACCGACTAAAATGGCACTTTTGTATTGATGCCTACGGTACCGTGACCGTTGACTCTTGGTCAACGAAGTATTAAATCACTTCTTTTCAATTTTAAATATCTCTCAATATTGCTAGCTTGCTCCATCATTATTTAGAAACTCATAGACTGTTTGAGGAAATTATACAAAAATAATAAGAAAGCGAACTATAATCCTTGTAATAAAGGTTGTATGTGTGGTAATAAAGACACAATACTCGTATTTTGACGTCAACGCACAAGTGACAAATTTATCATGACAGAAAAATATGAAAGACTAGCTTTCCGCTCGCGACTTCGCCCATAGGAAAATTACCCTATGTCCTTCCCCTGGTCTCGAACTATCCCTATACCAACTTTCATCAAAATCGATTCAGTAGTTTCCGAAGCCTATTCAATACAAACAAACAATCAATTATCAAATCTTTCCTTCTTATAATATTGGTATAGGTTAACTTTTAAATGGGTAAAGGACTTACTCGTTATATATCATCACAGCTCATATCCCCCCACTCAGCCCCCACTGAGGGGCTCGAGCCTACCCTCAGATAGGGTGCTTAGGCCTTAGTTAACCAAAGGCGGTTGGGTAGGACGTAGGAAGAGGCGCTAGTCCCAGCTAGTTGTGTCAGTATCATAGCATACCGCTGAGCCTGACCCCAGGGGATTCGTTCGGGAAATGGCTAGTCCGACCCCGAGCGTGCCTTCCCCGGGAACGGAGAGGTTTAGCTGGGTATGGGGCTTAAACCCGAGCCCTACGGGCATATTCAAGGGGCGACCTTGTCAGCTTCAGTCCCTTGTAGAATGAAAAGAGATTCCCTCGACCTAAAAAAAAAGCCTTGGTCATCCACGCTGGCCCAATGCATAAACAAAACAGCAGTGCAGAAACTTGAAAAATAATTGGTTGGCTTCACATACACCTTTGAATTTCTTCGCAGATGTGTGCAGGTTGCTTCGCGACGATTTTTTCCTTTACCGTAGGAGCGTCGGACAAATGGCACATTACACATTAGTACATGGCAGGTTCAAACCCCGGACCTCCAGATAAGAAGGCCAGTGCCCGTGTCCACAGTGCCACCGACGCTCGTAATATACTTATAGGTACGCCTATAATATTTCCACATGTCTGTAATCCTGTCTCACCTGTCTGTAATGCAGAAACTTGGAAAATAATCGTAGCGACAGTAGATGATGCAAAATCTTTTTGATATGTAGGATATTACTTTTTTTAATTTTAAGTAGACGTCCCGATAAACATCCATAGTACAAGTCGCCTCTATCACTTCATTGCAATCAGATTCATTAAATAAACCGAACATAAATCTCATTAAAATATTAATGACATGAATTTTAATGTGACAGATTGCAGTCGATAAAATCGACAGGAGCTATAGTAATCTTATTTGATAGTGTTTTGCGAACATTGCTTCCTTATTGGCTAATTTTAATCGACTTAAAGTAACTAGCTATATAGTAAAGCCTTTTTACTCCTGTCAAGTCAAAAGGCATATTTAGATCGCAGCACGTAAGTTGAACAAAACTGCGTCTGCGCAATGCAATCGTAAAGGTTCCTCTTCGCAATCGTCCATGGTGGGAGATTAAGCAATAGGCTAGATGAATGAAAAAAAATTGCTTTAATAGAAGCTCATTCATATAATAAACAGAAAGAAAAAAATCTGTTTTCGAATAACTATAAAAACAACCAAGATAATTAAGGTATTTAAAAATTTTCTCCATCTCTTTCTAGCAAAACGGCAATTTACATGGAGTTTATATGGCCGTACTCCACAATGACGTCACGGTTGCTGTCGGATCTCTCTGTCTAATCGCTTCCAAATTAACAGCTTAAAATGCTTGTATCTAATGTATTTCTAAGCTGATTTTAATTCTTATTTCACATGATTGCATATTTTTCTAAGGTATTTTAATATTTTATTGCGAGACGTGAAAATTAGAAATCAGTCATCATCCCTATTGGCCAATGATCGGCAGTTGCCACGTTGAAAGCTGTACCTACTGTCCAGTGTACACACAATCGTGACATTTTATATCACTGACGTCTGTTGAGCTACATGTTTATCTTTTCCTGTTTTGAAATTCTTTTTTTTTAATCTAGAAAATTGTGTAGACACGCGCACAATCTTCGGCCAACAAACTAAACTGTGAGTAATAGCAGTATCGCGATACATTGACAAGCTGGTATTGTAATTTGACTATGAATAAATAAAATAAGATAAAATCGGCGCAAATTCCTTGACGTAACAGCAACTTACCAATTATCGTCCAGTGCAGGAGACCCAAAAACCGTAGCAACGAAATCCACAGGTAATCATTCATACAGCATTTATTGTTACAATTGCATCTGCGCAGATGAACACTATTTCTGTTCAATTTATGGGCCGCGATCTGTAGCCAACGGCAGACTGTACAATCTACGCGAGGTGTATTTACGCTGCTGTTGTAGATCAAATACGCGCGTAGCAGGCGCACGCACCGAACGTGCGCACGCGCCGCAATCTTTAAAAACTTCGCGAGTGTTTTGTTTAAAAAAGTATATTTTTATTTTTTCATTTCGATCACCACAACTATTGCAAAAGTAATTATCATTATTGATTTCTTATTGTGAGGGAAAACATGAAATTATAAGTGAAATGGCTTTATCAGCAACAGTGGATGCGCACGAGTTGAACTGTTGACACTTTCGCCTGTTTAGTGATTCGTTGCGGATTTGCGTTCGCTTGATTTGATGGAAAAAGAGTTTCAAAGTTATCAAAGTGTGGTCTAAGTCTAAATAAATATGCCCCGACCAAGGTCAAACACAATGCAAATTGCCAGCTGTGTAAACTACGGAATCGACTATTTTAAACTCGCGTAGATGTAATTGTTTACAATGGCGCTCTAACAATAGTGGATTCACGATGTTTGAGTTTATTTAGTGACCAAAGTCAGAAAAGTACGTAGGGAGTTAATCTACGCTAAATCGAGAACAATATTTGATGTATTGATCATAAATACCATAAAACACGAGTCGTTGCTTTTTTTATTGTTTCTTAGTCAATAGTGGTAGTCATCAAATCATCCCAACCCAACCTCGCAAAAAAATGTACCTTACAGGTAATTTACAAAAAATATATTGTGTGCTGTGGGGTAGGTTGACTTATGAATTTCCACTGAACCAAATTGTTAATGTTTAAATATAACAAGATAAAATACTTTATAAGATCAGATAGAAGACACATAACTAAAGAAAAGCTCTTTAAATGCAACTATAATATTAAAAAATAAAATATACTTACAATAATTATAATAGTTACAAAACCAAATAACCACAACATGAAAATAATTTCTGCCTTTCTCATTTCCAGCAATATTATACAAATTGATCAGTATCATGCTATTCGTGCTTATCCAAACGCAATCGAACTTGAACAGCAATAATATCATGTTTTACAACAAAATTTATCTTTTGCATAACACTTTAACTAGCTACCGATAATGTTGAAAAGACTGTCGGAAGGTTGGATTATTGGTCGATAAGATATTGTTGACGAATGACGAGACATAATAGATACGTATTGTTTGATAACATTGCCTATACCGTTCACTGATGACATGGCTTTTTATGTCGAATACTCCACTTTTGATGGCAATGGTCATAAGCAATTATAGTTATTATATAGGTTCAGGCAATAACAGAGTCAAAAATTGTAAATGCATAGGTTATTGTATCTTTGGATGTGTTTTACTCAATCCCGGTGATATGGTTAAAATAATTTAACTATGTAACGTTTAACTCCCAAATAGTTTTATTTTTATATATACAGTTGATTTTGTAACCGTTTATGTAACCCTTATGCGACAGCCATTACTGGTTGACTTAACGATCACACAACAATGTTGTGATTTAGAAAACAGTATTTGTATTCTTAAAATAATTTTTGATCGGATAAGCAATAAAGGGTTGTATTCACGGCGCAAATTATTACTAGGTAGTATTCTTCCTCTAAGTAATAAACGAATTGGGAATCATAACATAAAAAATCCACTATTGATCCACCTCGTGTACATTTTCATTGGTTAAAGACTGAGTAGCAATTAAATAATAAATCATCAGGCATATAATATGATCAAATCATATTGTTTTCGCAAAAGTTTCACATTGATTACAATAAGGCAACTCCAAAGCTATCCAATTATCATTATCGTAACCGAGCACTGAAATTATACTCTTGCCTCGATCAGAAATGGTTCCCTGTAGCATTGGATATCGGAACTTATCATTACGTCTATAAATTGGTTGAAATTGCTCACGATAATGTCTGCACACTTTTATTTTTGTGAGTATGCTGTGTCGTAACCCGCAGTATACAGAAGTCGTTATACAGCCGGTTCCTTTGTTCTGCGTTGATAATTGAAGAAGTCTGAGTCTAGATGGGTTGCTTGTTTACTTGATTAAACATTCAGACAGTCTTTAGCATTTACATTTTGTTCTTGAACTCAGTTACCTGTCTGAGCTGTTGGATAATTTAGCAATAACATTTGTAAATGTAAGATAGGGGCGTACAGATAATGCATCGATTGTTTCACCGCCTTATACTGTCCATTGTAAGGTACATAAAAATCATGAGCGTCATCATATCAACCCATATTCAACTCTTGTGGGGTTTACTTTCTAATTTTGCATCTCATCACAGAGGTGTAACTGCGGTAAAATCCTTTAATCGGCTCTTACAACATCCACCGGAAGAAAGGAAGGAACGTATACAAATAGATGTCAGAACAATTTGTTATACATTCAAAATATGTGCAAATTTAAACGACACCTACCAAACATTCCCCTTTTTGCCCGTGGTATAGTGGTTCACCTCCCAAATGACAACATAAAAACTTTGTCTCAGTGTTTCGGGTGGGTAAAGTGCATTTATGTGGGTGTCAATTGAATGTCAAAAATACATAAAAGCATTAAAACAATGAAAACTACTTACTGCACCTCTGCTTCGTGCAAAAATTAACATATTGTACAAAAAGAAGGTCTTGTTTTTAAATGGTACCTTCATATTAAACAATGAGACAAAAATACAAAATCATTAACATCTATTTCTCTATTGGCGTTATGCTGTTTACGAGTATTACTTCAGACTCACGTTTCTCCACATATTGTGAAAGTTCAGACTTGTGGTTAGATTATTTTGTCCGTCTTTATGCAACCGTTGATATATTAAGGCCGACTGCAATAAACTAATGTAATGGTCATTTTTAATCATTTTTAAATTAGTATTTTACCACTGTTATTAATATGACGTCCTATGTCCTGATTTCCTAAATAACCTCTCCTGGCTACTGGGATGGTACAATTTGCATTTTTGCAATAAATGTCGTCCCTTTTTGCAAGATTTTTTAAGGTTTATTTATTATCTGTTCCAACTTTCCAGGGTTATCACGTTGTGTGCGTTAGTTTGGCTTTTAATGGCGGTAGAATAATTTTATTGGGTAGCTCTTATTGGGGTATCTGTTTCTAAGTTCTTCTAGCTTAATATCTAATCACTAGTCCGTTTGTCCGACAAGCAGCTGTCGCCTTAATAACAACACCATTGTTACGTTTCTGAGGTAACATCATCGGTTGTTGTTCTTACTACACTGCTACTGTTCTGATTTGCTATGACTGACTTTACTATCACTTTCATGATTTACTTTGTTTATCACTAGTATAAAAGTGTGTAGGTATAGGGGACCGCCTTAGCTACTTCTGTTGTCGGCGATTTCCGTAAACAGTCAACCAAGAAGATATACTTACATGTGTCTGTTACGCATTCTGTGATTTTTAATAGGAAGTCGCTTTGTAGAACAATATTAATATTTTTACTTAATTTTACTAGTGAAAATTTTTTACTGATATATTTTTACATCAAAAATGTAATTATTCCCAATTTCATTAAATTACTATCGGAAATAGCTAACTTATCGTTGGTATATCCAACACAGAAATGCTGTAACTATAAGTAATTCTTTAAGTAATTTGCTTAGCATACTCTTAGGTAATTTGTGTTATCACAAGCAGGAACAGATAAATATAGCCATTAAGGCAACTAATGATGTTCTTTTAATATTTATTTACCAAAGTGGTCCATTATGAGTAATAGAAACTCGGTTAAAGCGTGGATTATAAGTTTTTTTCGATTCTGTCCTTTTTTTTTTATCCTAAAAACGTAATGAAATGCTTAATAAAACATTTACAATGACTTATTTGTTTTAAAAAGATTATGTGCCCGATCGGCAGTTAATGTTTCGCTGTCATTAGTAAAAATTTGTCATCATCACCACATATTATCACCGCCTTTTGTTTCCTCTTAAAATTACCTCCATCACGTGCCTCCAGCATGGACACCGTGCCGCGGTACGACGTCCTGCCGTTGCACGGTGATGGTGCCGCTCTGTTGTGATTCTTCTTGTTCTGCCAAGTTAGCCTATTTCCACTCTGAAGAAAATTGTGAAAATTTGATGATAAGTTTAATATATCCTATATATGAAACTTATCATCAATTATAGGTACGTGTTAATAGTGTACGTGATAATTTATAAACAACGTTCAAAGGGTTTTAACACTTTGTGATAATTAGATAAGTTCCACTCACTCCAACAAGCAGGTCTATGTTATTTTTTAAAATGTTTGTAAAATATAATATTTATAATGTTGGCAATTTAAGAGGAGACAAAAAAATACAAGACTTTCCGAGTTTCTTGCCTGTTCTACTTGAGAAGGCTCTCCCAATATTCAGGTGTAGGTAGAGTCAACTTTTTTATTTTACTTGTATTTGCATACATCTTAATAATGGTTGGAGTGTGTGTACAATACATACTATTACAATGATTAAATAATAATTACTTAATTAAATTCTTGGTTGAAGATTTTTATGTTTTGTTTGACGTCAATAAGTGCCTGTAAAGGTCTATATTGAATAAAGATTTTTGAGTTTAAGTTTGAGTCCGCGAGAATTTAATTTATATAGTTCTTAACAAGTTGGGTTGTTTGAGGTTTTGCTCTTTATATTACCTACTGTTGATCATTAATCAAACTTCAATCGCCGATCGGTAGGCATAATAAAGCCTTTTCGGACGATACTGCGCATGAATAACGTGTTCGCCGGTCCCTCCCACCAGTCCCACCCGGCTACAATGAGATCATGGCCGCTCCTTATGCGGCTTTTAAAAAATTAAAATATGGGTTGGCGGCGTGGTGTGTTTCGTTTTCGCTTACATTATAACAATGTGATGAATTCATTTCTTATCATAGGAGCCAACTGAGGCTTCGTATAAACTAACCTGATTTCCAGTGTCTTTGTTAGCATCACGAATCTGCTTGAATTACCTAGGTACCTATATTATGATGATATTATTACCTACCAATATTATTATGTTATAATACAATGATATTATAATAAATAGGTGACTAATTTCTGTTTAACCTCTTGCTGTTGACATTTTAAATTCTGTACGCAAAAGTTTGTATTGATTTTGAGCGATCTTTTCTAAATTACTGGTGTTTACTGCATTCCGGGACGTTAATGGTCAATTACACTACACCAAACTTAGCTTAGGAATCTCCTAAGTCCTTATGCTGTTACTATTTATTGTCTTTAATGAAAATAACGTCCTGTACGTAACAGCATGCTACCTAAGAGTATCCTACCTTAGCTAGACAAGGTTGATGAAATTGACCTTAAATTTGCTTATTGCGTACTTAAAACAGCAAAATTGACAAACACTCGTAATTCTAGATTAGACACTGGCTCTTGATTTTCTATTCATCCATGTTTAAAAATAATTTAAAGGGAGGGTGATTCTGTACCAGGGTCGCCTGCTTGGGTACCTCCGTCTTACCTATTAGTGGACGAAGCGAATTTTCTTGGTGTCATGATTGATTCTCATTTGAACTGGAAAGCACATATATCAAAAATTAACGCAAAAATTTCTAGTCTTTGTTTTCCTTTATCTATACTTGCCGAAACTGCGTCTACAGATGTAACCAGGACTGCTTATTTTGGGCAGGTATTTCCGCTACTCACTTATGGTATCATTTTTTGGGGAAACTCTGTCAATGTTGATTCGACTTTCATTTTGCAAAAACGATGTATACGTATAATTTATAATATGTATTCCGATGATACCTTAAGAAATACTTTTAAAGACAAGGGGTACCTAACCTTAACTAATATTTATATTTTGGAAGTGTCAGTATTTATTAAGCAGTACCCAGAGTTATTTGATGAAAAAACATTTCAATGTACCCGTAATGTTCGTAAAAAATATAAGTATAATTTACCTATTCCTATAAGTAATAATTATATGTTTTATAAGAGTGCTTTCTTCACCAGTATTAAAGTATTCAATCATCTACCTCTAGAAATAAAAGCCCTAAGTCTACCTAAATTCAAATTTAAATTAAAACATTGGCTGATGAAAAATGTTTTCTATAGTTTGAGTGAATACTTTTATACAACATATTAAATATAATGTAATGTAATGTAAAATAGTGAGTAAGTAATAATATGTAAATCTCTTTTATTTTTTTAAATTGCATGCCCGTTATGGGTAAACTGTTGAACTTATAAATGCATTAACACCAGCACTTTGTACACAGTTTAGCAATAAAGACTATTCTATTCTATTCTATTCTATTCTATTTGGCATAAAGCAGCAGTGCTTTCATTGCTGTGTTCCGGTTTGAAGGGTAATAATAAGATATGGCAGTGAAATTACTGGGCACCGTGACTTTACATCTGATGTTACAAGTTGGCAACGTACTTACCTACACTGTGGTTCTTGTGGGGGTTGCAGTTTTGAATCTCACTAGAGCCACATGTATTATAGGCTTTATAGGTGATTGTTACGACTTACCAATAAGGTGGGCAATTTGCTTGTTTGTCAACGTAGTTGCAATAAAAAAATATTCAATATGTTTTAACAATTTAAAAATCAGCTGTTGTAAAAATACGTAGAAATTTCTATTATTAACTGTGCAACATTTTAAATCTTATTAATTAGAAGTTCGTTGATATGAAACGAGTAATTATTAAAAGGAAATTGCGTAATGCAGGATATTACTAAATCATTCTTAAACAACTCGTGTCGTGTTTGTTACGTAAATTTTGTCAATGGCAGCCATATGCAATTCGTAACTTCTTAATAATTCCTACGGCTAATCTGCGAAGAAGTAATAAAACAGAAGTACATATTCTTAATTAGGTCGCTACATAGAAGTTGCGAAGGGTAGACAAAAATTGCTTTTTGGATAAAGAATAAAAACTTCGTTGCATATACTCGTATAAGTCGCCAATGCTTCGTGGAACGAATCAGAATTCAAAAACATTTGCGAATTTTACGACAACAGAACTGCCCTGGACATTGTCCAGTAGACATTTTTCCACGATCTCAGTTCCCATCAAAACTTAATTTGGGATAACTTTGCTGTATAATGATATTTCATGTGTGGAATAAGTTCAATTAATCACCAATCCGATGACAATGATGAATCGCACATAATATGTAGCTATATTACACCCAAGACCTAGCTATGGTCTTGGGTGTAATATAGCTACACGTGGAATCAAGGGGGATGGATCCCGCCCCCCCATCAGAAAAAGAAAAATCTTTAGTAAGTTCATTCTAATGAGACTGCAGTTACTGTGTCTTATACTTGCATGGTACTCGCACGCCGATACCATCTACAAATTTGTTTTCTGACTACGGCCTCGATTAGACCATAATTGTATGTGATTCTTTAGCTTATTTTGATAGCCGAATAAACTATCTGAATTTGTATATTTTCAACGCATCAGTGCTGATTTTAAATAAAATTCATATTTAGTCGTCAGCAGAATCTAACCTAACTTTGATAACAAATTCTTTATAATTCCAGTGAATTTTTCGACTTCACTTTTTCTAGCGACAAAGTCTTATTACGCAATTGTGTCCAGTCCGGCCCGGTGTAATAGATATCTGCGATGCGGCCGTGCAAACTTTTACCTAAAATTCATGAATACATATTTATTAGTAGCGCGCATAATTTTTATAGCTCTTGTTCCCTTTCCGCTGCTACTCCATAAGTAATGCCCATATGAAAGTGGAAACACACCGCACAAAAGTTTCACTGCGGTCAGTTCGCAGCAATTACCCCGAGTGGCTGTGAAATCTAACTGACTACTTGGCGTCGCAAATCATACACTCTGCAAACCAATGTCGTAGTATTATGTTGTAGGTGTTACCTCGAAGAGCCTAAACGACAATTTACGAGAAGGCTTATTCAATTCTATCTAAGGGGGTACCTATCCTAAATATCATTCTGTGATTAAACACAGACTTGATGTAACAGTACCAGTCTTTTCCATTTTTCGTTTCATGTTCGTTCCATTCCATAGTTTGTTATTACGACATGTCTACAACAATGGGTATATCTTGGTCATCGCAATTTTGAAAATCTTAAGCTCAATGAAATGGAACATTTCATTGAAGTTCATTCAATCGTTTAATGTGGAAAATATTACTCTATGTCTACTTATTACGCTTCAAAAGATATCATTTTCACTGATTGACATGATTAATTGGTCTGAAATAGTTCTAGTCAAGTGTAAAGCTACAACGACAATGCTATCAAGACACGTCACACTTTCTGCATTAGAAACGGATTCACGTAAAAACTTTAAATTTTTAATCGGCGATTCCATTCACGGCTGCTTGCGCCAACATTAATCAAATCGCTGAAGTCCTCCTCTCCGATCGTGTCAGTTTCTCGTGCATCTATCGATTGTTGCAGATTAAGCTGTGTTTTAATTGCGACTGTCAGTAACGGTTTACCAGACCGGCCATTCTAGTTCTCGTCTCGTTTACCGCTAACTTTAGTTCTTGACGTTTAAAACTACTTTTTATGTTCCCTCCCCCCGATTCTTGCGTCTTGTGCGGTTGGTAGTTTTAAATCTTTAGAAAGATATGCGTTTATGTTTATTATTTCCAATTATAAGTAATGACGGTCACTCACATTCGCACAAACAAACGAACCAACATTTTCCGAACTTAATACAAAATTTCGAAACTTTCGTCGGTTCCTTTCGCACATACAAGTTCGCGATCCCGCAACCACCGCGTAGATCCTCATAGTTTCGTGTCCTCTAGCATAATAAGTCACACTTTCGTATCCTCGAGCGTATTGAATATCCGAACCATTTGCATATTCACTGTTTCGCGAATGAACGTGTGACGGTGTTTCATATACCTACGCGCAAACATTCGTATTTGTGTAAGAAAAAGCTGTGTTTATGTATTAACAAACATCCAAGACACCTTAGATTTTAGATGTTGTGAATTCTACACATGAGAGGAGACATAAATCTACATTTTAATGTGCGCCTACGCAGTCGATGTACATACAGGACAATAAAAAGTATGATCATTGTATCTTATCTCGGATAAATACTTAATGTAAAGACAACCAATGCAACTGAAACTGTGTTATATACTTATTACAGAACATTTGTATGCTGAACATGGAATCTGCGAAAACATATCTTCATAATTTACATTTATTTTGGTAGGTATACTGCAAGCGACATGATGTATGCCGTCTTTTTTGAGGTCTCATAAAATTGTTGATGTTTTCCAACCATTAACGTTCCAGATTGCCATCCTTTGTTATACTTCCTTCGTATCTTCTTTCCCGTCAATGGATATTGGGTCGCTTTGAATGTTTCTGACCAGGTGCCCAATAAAGTCGTGATGCAACGGACCATGTTCTACCAATGTATAACTAGAACACTGCTTTCGATGCACCAATTCATTATTAAAACCATATTTTGTGTGAACAATTATTATTTAAAAAATAATCATAAACATTCCCAAAATAATATGACCTTTATTTGCAATTTCCACTCTAATACGATGTGTGATGTAAATATGACACGTAGTGATGAGTGTTAAGTTAACGGATACGGTGATCACCCTATAATTAAGTAATAAGTTAATCTATACAATGGTTCGATGTTTCAAAGGTTTCGAGCCCATGGCCGTGATCGAAATCAAAGCCGCCCATATCACTGTTTTTCCTAAACAAAAGAAGTTAAATCCAAGTAAAATTCCGAGGTGACATAACCACAACAACTCGTGTGCATCTTCAGTCCTATTAGATAATGCCCGATTAAAATACATGACAAAAGACAATGTTTGATTATAATTATAAAAAAATTGATTGTTAACTTCTTTGCGTCAGTGATTGGTATTGCACAACAGCGCTGTAATTTTAAGTGATCTAATTTTCAGTGGAGTCGATGAACTAAAAACAATGGAACTTTGAAATGCGCATAATAGTGTACCTACAGATTGTATTGAGTGGTGTGAACTGAATAAAAAGTGAAATTAATTAGCAGCAAAATGAGTCTGTCTTTTACGACGACAACAACGACTAATGACACTGAGGAACTTGGTAAGTGCAGTTGATGTAAGTAATTTAAGTAGAGTTTAAATTTTCAAAAGAATGTAGCATTGTCAACTGTATATGAGCTGTGATGATGATGATGAATTGTTTGGCACTGGCAATTAATTATGTTTCCGTTAAGCACCCAAACGCCCACAAATTAATGATATACATATTTATAAACTGTTCTAACGTGCGAATGCTGTATACTTGACCTGATCCTTAGTTCGAGTTCGCCTACACTCAGCCTACGCCGGTCTAGGTACTATCGACATAACCATTTTCTCTTTGAAGTGCTTGTTTTCCACACATTGCTCGATTATCTTCCATTATTGCTAGAAGTTTGGAAGTAAAATTTCAATATGAAGCCGATTATTCTTTCGTCAGCTATAATTCCTAACCCCGAAAACCTTACTCAAAATGTTTAACATCAAAAAAACTTGTGTTTCATTACAAGGTTATAATTTGTAAAACTAATGTTTTTTTACGTGTTTTCATGTTAAAGTGCAATGATTTACAATAATAATTTACTTGCAACAAGCGACTTTAACACTGCCAAGTCGCTCTGCTGTTCGTTACATCGACTGTTATGCATTTATAAACATATTCTGACCAGTGTCACACATGCTTCAGACTCTAAAATTGCAAATATACGCTTTAAGAATTATTAATAGACTTGTGGTTAAAATTAAAGCTACAAAAACTAATAATAAACTAATCAAAATTTAATCACCCAATTCAATCTACGCTGTGATGTGAATGCTTTTGTTCATAAAATCAACAGATATTTCAGACATTATCGATGACTGTCCGAAACCGTGAAAGAGATTGAGTTCGCTGTCAGATCTTATATTTATGTGCGGCACTCACTGTGTAATTCATCAGACCGACATGGTGCAATTGTAATCCTTACGCAACCCCAGTCCCAGACGGCCAACAAACAGACAAACAGATGTGCCAAATTTCATAAATCCTTTATTAGGCCCACGACTTCATTAATAGCTACTTGCGCAACACCATAATCTTCTGTGCCAAACCGTAAACTAACTCATTCGGTGACTTACGTGAATTCATTATGTAATTATTATTTTATTCACGAGATACGCTTCCGATCAAATTATGTCGCGTTTGTTCACAGTCATTTGGTTCGATATGCCGTTAACGTTCATAGCATTAAAATGTGAAAGGTGGAGTTGAATCAACACTTCTGACTGTGCTTGCTGAACGTCATTCTTCGTAGTTCATAGGCCTCGCTTTTTCATAAATGCCTCACGTTTTTGTCTTTATTATTTGTGTTTGGTTTTACATATGAACCTTATGTACCGTTAGAATAGAAGATTCATCAATCTCATCGAGTTGTGACAATGAATCTCTATTGAGATCCATCGTCGTTGCTCTTAGTATGCGAATTCAATACATACAGTATGTTTTAATGATCGTATACCAGACGCTGTAATGTTGTCCATGTCTATAACGTTGTGAAGGTCAAGCGGTCTGTGTATCGATCGACGCAATAGTTTGACTTAAGGCTGAGGTCACGGCTCAATCTTGATAGCCTTCTTTATCGGATACTATTATATGTGTATATATTATATTGTATCGTTCCATTTCTTGCTAATTGTCATTTTTTTTCTTTGCGATCACTGTGATATATTTTTTCGACTCCTACTCATATTATCCGAAAAGAAATAATCCCTATCACATGGCTGATTTGTTTTATAGTGATCAAAATCATACATCTTTAGCTGTTAACATGTAGGTAGGCGTTAGGATTACTCGTCTCAAAAAATTCAGTAGCTTTGTTTGCCAAAATACTAAATTAACATTAAATTACCACCTGATGTCACTTAATTTACAATTTTAAAAACTTGTTTCTTAATCAAATTCAAACTATCACCTTTCGTCAGGTGGTAGACATAGATATTATGTCGGTATGTATTTTGTACCACGTCTCGTCTCCCTACAAATATCCCAAAATAGTCTAAACACTCTCCCTAAAAGTATACTGTAACAAACTTCCACACAGCATTAGCGGTCAAGTTATACATAAATATTCTATCTGCATTTATACAAATAACATCTGTTACTGTGATCTAGAAGAAACTTAATATTAAAATCGGGGTCACCTTGTATTTGCCACGGTGTACTTTGTGCATTCTAAAAACAACCTTGTGAATGCAGTTGCACAAACATTTGTTCCCTTGTAATAAGCGTTACTTTACTCTGACCCACTTGCATTTGTTTCGTATTGAGCTCACCCCAGTTATCAGTTTATTGTGACTGCTAATTAACAATTTGCAGAACATTTTAAATGTGTACTTTGTGCTGAGAAACTCGAGGTAAATCGTGATTGCCAAAAAACGCAGTAGATAAGAGTTGAGATTCGGGTCTTGTTGCCGTTGTGCTAAAGTTGTTTTTTGATTGTCCAACAGTAGTTGCGCAGGAATCATTGGTGCAAATAGTCTTGCAGTTCCGACCTTGTCTGGCTTCCTGCGCTCGCGCATGATCTAGTTGACAGCACCGTAATAGATGGCGACAGTCTCGCCTCGTTCAGGTATCATGTGATCTCGGGAGTCTAAGTCATAATCTTGTATTGTTACTCCTTTGAAAATATGAAGTTAGGTGAGTAGTATCTATAGAAATATGAACCATTATCTTGAATCTGAAGCCATTGACGTTTACCTGTAAATTTTAAATCTCATTTTTAATAACAATCTGTGGAAGCTTTAAGCAAACTAAAAACCCTGAAAATGTGTTCTAATATCCTAATAGTTTTCATGATTTTGATGATTTATTATAAAACTAGCTTTCTGCCTGCATGCATGGATAATTCAATTTTCGCTATTTTGTTTTTTCCTGTTCTCTCTGTATATACCAGAGATAGGTATAATATAGGTATTATATGCCATATGGTATGGTATACCATCTCTAGAATATAATTATTTGTTAAAAATTGTCGTATAGTCGAGTGGCTACGTTTTCATTGGTACTTCTAAATCAAGTAATGTCGGACTTCCCAAATGTCAAAATTTTGCAAATTATATAATTAAAAAAACACCTTTACATTAATTAATCAATACTAATATACTAATTAAAAATACCTATTAAACTTAACCCTTCCAAATTAATATTCTTCCCCGTCTAAACCCCATATCCCATTCCATTTCCCCATTCTCCTTCGGGAATGAGGTCCCATAAATGTTGCCACATTATATTCTTTCTTTCTGAGTAAAATGCTTTGTTAATGGTTTGTTTGAATGCTTTCTTACGTCCAATCAACTAATTTAAAAACAGTTATTTGCTTATTTTTTCTTTATTATCCAACCTTGACTTTTGTTGAAAGTTTCATGAGCAAGGTGTCTTTGTCTTTCGTTGTTACTTCCAGAAACAAAAGTTTATTCCACATAGATTTAAACAATGCAAATCGCGTCGGGTTGTGCAGTGTGCACGCGCATGGTAATCGATGCCTTTTACGATTTGTTTGCTTTCACCCATCACACGAGTAAGGCACTTATGCTGTAACCCGCTACTCCAAATATGGACACGATATTTTTACATTGGAAAGCCAAGGGAAGCTGGTGACAAACCTGTATTAAATTATGCAGTCGACTCTCAAATAAGTCCAGGACATATGTGCAATATTATCCTTAAGTTTCTATACGTGAAAACAAAATGTATCACGCTTGTATATCTGGTTTGTATTTCGTGAAAATTGCAGAAACGTGTCTACATCACCCGGAAGAAACTTTCATCGAAATTTATTCGGTTCATATATAAGATCGAATTACTTAACCTCACGGTTAGCTGAATAAAAACTCGAATAACCGGACACTCATTCGATATTTGAGGACACGTAATTATCAACATGCAAATAAGCTACGAGGTCTCCTTGTTTGTTTGACCATTTAATCCCATCGTGGAGATCTGGTAACATTACATAATTAATCATTACTCGTAAGTTGTGTTAACAAATCAATCAACTAATTTGGTTTATTGTAAACTGACAAGCGTGACGTTGGTTACGACATGGTAGATGACTCCGCAGTTAACGTTGTTGCATTGAGTGGAGTCAGAGGAACGCAACTTTCAACGTTAGACACATGCTTATGCTTATTGGGTAATGAACAAAAATCTGTTCTGACTGGAAATACATTGATTTTTTTTTAATTCTACGATTGGTACGTATGATATAAAGTTGTCTATTTCGATGTTCAGATGTTTCTTTCGTTACTGTGTGGCTCAAAACAATAGAATTAGGTGAAAATTACTTTTGCTTATGGTTTCTATATTTGCCATGCTTTCTACTAAGACTACTATCGCGACCGCATTCAATCAGAAACCTGACGTGATAGTCTACACAAAAGGAGGCCCGAATTAGGATGCTTCTCATTTGACCTAAAATCCACGTGAGTTGCGGAGAGGTGTTTGTTTTATAATTAAAGTATTTTATTATTTCGACACATAATGAAATGTTGAAGTAACAGAACTGCGCATCAAACAAACAAATGGACGGTACCTACGTAGTTGTAATCAACTATCGTTTTGTGCCCCCCCTGCAGTATGTAGGAAGCGGCAATAGGTCAGCACTCGGAACGACTCACAAATTGGTTTCCCTTCCGTTCTTTGCGAATCTCAATTTGTTTTGTACTCAAACTAATGTTTGAGTCATCCATCAGTTCCTTTGTGAGAGTCGATTGAAGGCGCATGCATAAGCAATTGGGAAGATATCCAATGTGCGGCCTAAGACTTTAGAAAACAGTTAAATACCTATTAGGAGTTTTAGTAGCTCCTTAACTTTAGCGTTCTGTCAAATCAATTTTTTTGATATTAAAAAAGCGCTTGTGTTTTATTTAAAACACGTACAAAATATGTATATACACAGAGACGCGTAGGAAAATGGCATTTCAGTTTTTTTTGTATCATAAATATTCCTGTACATGTGATAGGAACATTCATAGTATTCAATTCACCTGATGGTAAGTAACGGTAAGGTCGAGGATGAGGGGAGCTTCACTTAAATTCCTCAACAATTGGGCAACTGCCCCTTGATTATGTAACAAAAATCTATCGCGATCGCTTTCAATTTTGACAGTCAAAGTCCATCCATTGCTATTTTTTATTACACAGTCAACACAGAGTCTTCTATTGACGCCGCAATGATTTGTAATTTCAAGGCGATCGTAGCTGTGTTCCAGTTAACCAGTTAACTTTGCTGGTGCTGACATCTGATGTTAGCCTCGTTTTGCGTTTCATATAACAAAATAATGTTAAATTATTAGCCGCGCTAATTGTTACAAATGAAACGGACGGTACTTACTGATTTTTCGTGCTGAATTTTGACACCTCACTAGCCCAGTAAAACTATAAATATCTTTTAGTAATTTTTTTAAATCCGCTGAAAAATATTTTTGATTCATGAAAAAAAGAGTCCAAATGTCAAATTTGAAAGCTGTCAAAAATTAAGTGGTATCAGAGGGCCTATTACCGATCTCATGGTTTTGCAAATGATATCATATGATATCAGTGCAAAACGAAAAATACGGTTTCCGGTCAGATTTTTGATCTTTTGTTCATTATTTAATGATGACATCATTGAAATCATGCCACAGTGATGATATCATTGGAGATCGGTAATACGAAATGCAGCATTTCATGACTTCTTTTTCTCAAATTTATACCATGTCATACGATGAAAGATCCATAATTGGCCTACAGAGGTCCCATCTATGAGCACGGGTATTTGATGCTAGCTTTTCGTGGCAAAAATGTTTAAATAGAACACATGAAACCAGCACGAAAAGTTAACACCAAAATGAAACGCGTTGATGCTAAAAATGTTGAAAATGTTGTAAATCCGTTGTTATCTGGAACGCGCCTCGTGTTAGATTTTTTCGTAGACAATAACCCCCCTGGCTATCTTAGTAAGATTGTTTTTAATGCGACAAAGTTAAGGTTTGGCGTTAGTTAGCCAGGAGGGCTCAGAAGCCCTACCGAAGAGATACTGAGACAAGTTCATGGACCTAATGACATTTAGAGTGCTATTTTCGCATCAAAGCTATGGCTAACATTTTTATGTCTAAGATGTGAGCTTCGCGGCTTGCACAGACCGAGCGAAGCTGTTTTGTCCTTTTTTGTGTCGCGTACACAGATTTCCTGCATTGCCTGGAAACGCAATAAACACAACGATTTATAAGGTAAATGTTACGGAGGGTAATAGAATCCTATTTAGCTGCACTTGCATTTTATAGGGCTTAGTAATTGTTATAGTGATAACTAACCTTGGACTCTCTAGTTCTATAATTTTTATAGAGAAATTTTAGTCCTTCCGTTAGGGTTCCGTAGCCAAATGGCAAAAAACGGAACCCTTATAGATTCGTCATGTCTGTCTGTCTGTCAGTCTGTCTGTCCGTCCGTATGTCACAGCCACTTTTCTCAGAAACTTTAAGAACTACACTGCTGAAACTTGGTAAGTAGATGTAGTCTGTGAACCGCATTAAGAGAATGATAAAACTAAAAAAAATATATGATGAACATTACCATGCAAACTTCCACCGAAAATTGGTTTGAACGAGATCTAGTAAGTAGTTTTTTAATACGTCATAAATCCAACGGAACCCTTCATGGGCGAGTCCGACTCGCGCTTGGCCGGTTTTTTTTCTGTTCTATATCTAACATGACAGCTACTTACATTCATTATTTGACTCTGTACGTAATGTAAATCTTATTTTAATTCTTATTATTAATATCTTATTTTAAGTGTGACTCTATTTTAAATTAGAATTGCAACATTGGCAATAAGAAAAATTTCAAAAGACTACCTATAATCGGAAAACACAATTTAATGCCAACGGATTTCTTCTGACCTATGACTTAACTTCGTTTAACAAACACCATTGTAAGCAAATTAATTGAGCAAACGATGCGAATAAAAAAGATTTTTGTTCATTATACATACGAGCTTCTATATTATCTAGCTAGTGTATAATCGATCGAAAATTACCCACTTTACCTATGAAGAATAGGTTATTTCTATTTAATTAATAATTGTCAGAGCACCCAAGAAATGCGCAAAAGAATTATGTAAATTGGTGTTTATTGTTGTATTTTATTTGTTGTTTATTGTCTACGGTTTCTCATAGGCTATTATCGGTGGCTTAAGATTGAATCTTCATTATTTATTTATTGTATTTCGTCTGGCTTCATCCTGGGTCGTAATGTTCGCATTCGCATTTGCAATAATTTGATGCTAATTAAAGTTATATCCCCTTAAGTTGTTGCTCATATACAATTATGTAATCATTACTTACTTATATAAAATAGGGATATGGACAGGTTATAGAAATGAAAAATCTATTAAGTCCGTCAGTTAGATAAAAAATCAGACACGTATTTTTGCTTCCTCGGAGTAATAAAAAGTAATAAAAAAAGCAAGTTGGACTTTCACACCGAGGACTGTATTAGTTCCTAACTTCATATTTACAGTTTTCTGTTTTTTCCCTAACATGTGTTTTAAGACCTTGCTTCTTCTTCAAATTTCGTGATTCTAGGAGGGAACTCAACAGGGAGTAGAAAAAATAAAACAATAATCATGAAGGCAGACGTTTTTTGTGGAGTTCTCAAAATCACATTTTAAAATCTGACTTCTTATTTCAATTTGATTTTATTTCGTTGTTTTGACCGCAGAACACAGAAAGAGGTTTCTGTGTTCTGTGGTTTTGACAAAGATCGGATTAATTTCATTTGAATCGTTATTTTGAAATATCGATTACTTCTGTTTGTTAGTTTTCGTGTGGTATGTATATTTATTTCATACCTATAGGTACTTAATATTTACAGCTTGAGTACTTGCGTTCTCTTTGATGATATACCTCCAGTTTCCTTTGAACCCTTATGTCTATTTCCGTCATTTTCGCATAAAACACAAATAGCTAGTGGCTACATAAGCATCCGATATCTCCGCAGTACGCAGATGGCCAACAATTTCCTTTCCATTAAAGCGAAAATGCCACGTACGTTGCTTCGCTGTGATTACATCTCTTCCTTTTACAAGTTGCTATCGAGAAACACGGAAACGTATACGAATGGTAATATCATTGCACTTCAGTTTAGATTTTTGTTTTATTGGTTATATGGTGTATGATGGCTCAAAAGTGTCGATAAAGACATAATTGAACCGTTGTAGGTAACTGATGTTAAGCCAAAGGCTTTCATTACGTTTCGTAGGTATAGGTATGAAATTTGTTTGCTAAAATCTTTACTACTTACTGTTTTTAATTATCTGTTTTTGTTTGTGTACTACGTCCTTTTTATTTCCTGCTTTGGAAACAAACACAAAAGGCTAAATAGCAATTTCTGCCGGGCAACCTTAGGGCTAAGTAGAGTGTGAAAATAAACAATGGAGCGGGCAGTGCATTATAAATATAGACCTAATATCAATTAAAAAAAAATCAAACAATTTATTTTATTTCCACATATTGTGTGTGTGTGTGTGTGTGTGTGAGAGAGAGAGAGAGAGAGAGGTTGAATGCTCCTATGTATAAGTATAATAGTATGCGTGACTGATATGCGATTTCGGTACCTTTGAATATCCACCAATCACCAGACTGATTTAACCTGCTTCTCAAGTTCTTCTACATTAGTTTTAGCCAGAAAAGAAAGTAAAAACTTGTTGTATCTATTTCTATTTAGGCTTTCCAGTTTAGTTTTGTTATTTTTATTCTGAACATAGTTGTATAGTTTAGGAGCCAATTAAGTAATCACTGTGTCTTTGAGCAAATTTGGTTTTGCTTATTGGAACCAAAAATATATAAACTAATATATACATAATTATTAAACATATACATATTTTATAAACTATAATAAATATAATAAACACTATCTTACATAAGGATATTTTAAGGACAGTAAATACAATTCATTACCCATACTCCAGCTCAAGGAAATATGTTTCCAATTTTGTTTTAAACATATTTTGTGAGAGTGCTCGCCTTATGGCCTCAGGTAAAGAGTTCCACAGTTTAATAGCTAGTTAGAGGAAAGATTGATCGTTTGTTTGCATTGAATAGGCTCTGAAACTACTGGACCGATTTGAAAAATTCTTTCACATTTAGGGTCCTACATTATCCCTGACGAACATAGGCTACAAAATTATGTTTCCTTTGGGAAAATATAAAAAAAATCCACGGGAAAACAAAAATAACGCGGGCGAAGCTACGAGCAGAAAGCTAGTTGTTTATAAAGTTGAAAATATCAGCTGAATTTATAAATGTGCTTACGGCTCTCTGTTCGAGTCGTTGCGGCTAACGGCAATGGCACGGCCATGTTATACTATTACCGTGGTAATATGGCATTTTGCTAGGACGCCACTGCATTGATATACATTTACCACTGTATCGAAAACAAAAACGCAGTGAATGTTTTCTATTTAGATTTGAAAAAAAAAGATCTCTGTTCTAGGTTTCATATGATATTTAGAATATGATATAAGTAATACAAATCTTCTTACTGGATTAGTTCTTTTATTTTGTGGTAGAAAAGAATTTGGAATAAGTACTATTATAGGACTTTTATTTTAGACAATTTTGGCTTTTTGTGTCCGAGGCATAAATAATGCTAGCAGCATCAACTTAAGTGCGTACTATGAAAAAAAATTAGAAATACGCATGTTTACCTTCAGCCGATGCGTCTGCATCGCATGTGGGTCATCCCTGCGCAGTAGCGGTTACTGGGCTAATGTGTACCGTAATATTGCTCGTAAATGTTGGTTTGATGCCAGCGGGCGCATTTAGAACTACCTTCCAATCGACAGGGGGCTTACACTGAGTTACACTCTGTTGCTATTGTGGTTTCAAGCCAAGTTGCTATGCTAGCCCGTTATTAAACATAATGAATTATAAAAATATGGCAAATAATTTACAAAGGTTGGTTCGATTTTCAACCAACTGCGCAACGCAAAGGAGGGTAATGTGTTCATCAGTTGTACAGTTGTGTGTATGTATTTATTTTGGGATTTTGATGATTCTTATATCAATCGGTTCGTTTTAGTCTTGCGAGTGTCACTAAAGACATGACAACTATCGAAATCTAAAATGGCGACCATCAGGCGCCATATTGGAAAAGAGATAAATTCGTTGAACTACGTCATGTTTTACTATTACTGGGTTTTTGTTAGACACTCTATAAACAAATTTTGAATGTAATCACATAAAAATTAAATTAATCTAGATAAACTTAAATATTCCAAACAATGGGTCTCGTTGCTAGAATTTTATACAACTGGGCTTTGTTTCTTTGTTTTCAGGTATCATTTATTACTTTTAATGCAGTCGGGTTTTTAAAAATTAAATATTATTTTTTTATTAATAAGTACCACGTATTTATTTATTTATAATAATTAGATTTAATTTAGTCACTATTACCTACTTACTAGAAATGTATAGTGCGCTCAAGCCCATGTACTCTCAATAAGGTTTAACGACTTAAAACCGTTATATTTCTTAAACGAATAATCAAAATAAAAAATGGTCCTAGAAACCTAACAATAATTTTTAAAGACCTATTTAATCAATTATCGGCATTGACGATGTGGCGTCGCCAGCGCACAAAAAGGTGAGGAATCGGTGTTAGGTAGGTACTTCTAAAATATTAATCATTAAATAATTATTTTGATTTTTTTATTGAATCGTTAAAACAATGACATACTTACATAAAAACCTTCGTATATCGATTCTGAACATGCTTCTAAAAGGGTTCACAGGGTTTTGTTACACACTGTTTAATCATATAGTCTTAAAATATAAAATGTGTTAGACAGTAGTCACTCAGGTGCTACGAGCTCCACGCTTCTCGTTAAAAATAGACTTGAATGTAATATTGTTAATAGATTTGTAGGACCTTGATTATCGGATATTGTTAGTGGTTGGCTCATTGATCTAATTAAGCTAATAACATGATACGAGATAAGACAATCTGAAATAACATGGAGTAGATTTCGTAGATTGCAGTAAGTAATTAAATATTAAAGACAAATACCCATTTGTCTAAAGCTTAGATTGTGTTTTGTTTATATTCCACACATAAAGATTTCTAGAAACAATGTACCTACAAAATACTATTGTTGAAGTCGACTGGCCATAATGGCCATGTAAATAATCACTCCTAGTAGAAAGATCCACATCTGAGTCAAAGGTCACCTCAGAACTACAAAACTATCATTCAAATTTCCTAATTGATCCACTTGTGCTATAAATCGTTACAATCAAAGCTTACACGACACTAAGAATGAGGATTGATGAAATCTATTGTCCACAGCTGTGTCAGCCAGATGGTCCGCCCTACGCGCGGCCGCCACAAGGCGTGGTGGTGCGAGACGCCTTCGCCGCGAAATCGCCGCCCTCCAGGCCTCCCTCGAGGAGATATGCGAGCCGGGAGACTGCGCGTCCCAACCGCACACCAAAGCTCAGCTTAATAGGAGAATTGAAGAGTTAAAGGTGAGAACAAACTGGAACTTTTTGTGGTATAGTTAAGATATGAAAAAAGCATATATGAAACATGAATCTCAGGTCCGTGATATGAAATTAAACTTTTGTATTCAATAGAATTTCTTACACAATAGACATTCTGTGTCAAAGGAGTTGAAACCAAAATAAAAATATTTACAAATTTTAGATTAAAACTAAATAGGTTTTACAACAAAGGCCCACTTAATCTAAAATTTTGAAAGTCTGGAATAACATTCTAGCAAAAAATAAATTCATATAAAACAACACATATACATTCAATGCTAGCTAAGTTATCCCCATTTTGGTAACACAGTTATTGTGCAACAATCTACCTAGAGGTTTAGTTAAGACATCAGCTGTCATTTCTTTACTGGGAAGATATTTCAAAACAATAATCTTAATTTCGTATCTAAGTCGGTTTATAAGTAGAAGAAGACTTAATAAGTCTTTATCTCGTCGGCGCGGCAACATCTTACTCGCAGGCGTGCAACCGACCCACAGTTTTCAATTTGCAAGATTATGCAACAAAACGAAAAAGAAGGAAATATCTTCGTAAATAACACCTATTAAACAATTCAAACCTAAGTATATAAATATTTATTAAATGATTCCTATATTTCTTATAATAAAATAAGTTGGGGTGTCCGAAGTTATGCGTTATTTTATCAACCCTTTGTACAAAATCATTTCTATACATTCTCAAAGAATCTGCTCTAAAATCGCCATTGTTATTTCTCCTCTGAACTGAACCCTTCGTATCAATCAATAAAAATTAAGACTTAGGTAACTCTGGTTACTTTGTTCGCAGGAACGCTTGTCGCGTCTTCTAGAATGCAAGGTGTCTATGTTGAAGTTGACCGTGTCGGTCCGCCGGACCCTGGGCGAGATGGAGTCTGATGACACTGGCTTATCAGCTGAGCTCTCGGCACTGCTCGCTGCCTGGGATGACTCGCATCAGCGGTATGTACAGTACTACATATTATCTAGTCTGTGGTACAGTGCAGTAGTACAGTATAACCTTTGGATCGTTCTTATGTCACTCGTAATAGTAGCGGTTTTCGTAGTGTAAATGTAAAGCTTGAATGGGAGCTTACTGCACCAACATTCAACAATGCCGCTTTTTAGGGTTCCGTACCCAAAGGTTGAAAAGGGACTCTATTACTAAGACTTGGCTGTCTGTCCGTCCGTCCGTCTGTCTGTCACCAGGCTGTATCTCAAGAACCGCGATAGCTAGACAGTTGAAATTTTCACAAATTATGTAGGTATTTCTGTTGCCGCTATAACAACAAATAATAAAAACAAAATAAAATAAATATTTAAGTTTATATACAAACAAACGCGACATACAAAAAGCTTGCCCTTTGATTTTTTGCCCTTTTTTGCTCGATATCAATAAATGGTAACAGGTGAAATATTCACAAAATTGTATATTTATTTTAATAATAAATACCTATGAAATTTGTGTACCTAGTGTTGTTTACCTAGTCAATGGTACGGAACCCTTCGTGCACGAATCCGACTCGCACTTGGCCGGTTTTTTTATGTATGACATAAGGTACGGTAATAGTGCATCAGCTGATTTTAACACAAAAAGAAACTCTTATTAGAAAGACCCAAGAGAGAAATTAGTAACCTTAACCTAAAAACATTAACTACAGCGAAATCGGTTATATTACCACTAGTTGTCGGAACCCAAAAATATTACATGGCGACAGACTTACATACACACCCGTGTTCGAAAACGTCTCCCCGAAACTTCCTCCACTCTACTGTTTTCTAAGAAGTTCGTATTCATAGTCGTAAAAAGCTTCTTCGACTTTCTGTCGTAATGTCATTTTGACAGTTCATTCCTATCTCCAGTCGAGGGAGCAACAGTCACACACACGAGTGCCCTCGTCAGAGTCGAATATGAGCAAGTTTCTTGGAAACTTTTTAGAATATGGGTGTTAGTATAGGCTATGATAGCGAATCCAGACAAGCTTAATTCACCGGATTAGGTCACAAAAGCCCGCACCGACTTTTATCAGTGTTTCAATTTCATTTATCCCGAATAATACCTAAAATCTATTTGTGTACTCAATGCGTTTTTTTCTTTCAGCACGTCCAGCGAACTACTGTCCCTAGAAAAAGCGATAAGCGCTTGGGCAGAATGGGAGAACGCCCTTCGCGACCTCCAAGGCGCGCTCAGGGGCGATTTGGCTACTCTGGAAGCTCTGAGGGACAAAGGATCCGCTGTAGGTGACCAGACCGAGGTCGCGGCTCAGCTGAAACAGCTTGCTGCTTCGCTTGTGGATAAAAAGAAGGTAAGAAGGCTATTTATTTTAAAAAATATCACAATTTCTTGAATACGTACAGGGTTATTTTTCGACCCCCCGCTTAAATGCAATATAAGATAAAGAAAGTAATATTAAAAAGTCTGGGTTAATATTTTTTTGTTTAAATCAACATATTATGACCACTTTTTAAACCCAAAATTTCTAGGCGCGTACGCTCATCATCATCGCCTTGCGTGGCCCAAAACCGGCGAAGAATCTAGCGTGTACGAATACCAAACATTGATGGTGCAGCGACCTTGCGCTCAGCGCCGTGTGCAATAAACAAAAAATGTGAAAAATCTGTGTTTTAATTTTATAAATTAACTAGCTGTGCCCGCGACTTCGTTCGCGTGGATGTCCGAAAATAACAATATCGTTATGTTATATAGCCTAAAGCAGTATTATGTTATCTGTGCTAAAGCCTTCCTCGATAAATGGACTATCCAACGCATAAATAATTTTTCAATTCGAACCAGTAGTTCCTGAGATTAGCGCGTTCAAATAAACAAACTCTTCAGCTTTATAATATTAAGTATAGATTGCATTACTGCCTTAGATAATTTAGCCTATGGATATGGTACGCAACAAATCGCAGTATACATTTTTCTGACACATTTTGCGGGAGGCGAGGTAAACACTCATGGCACACTACGAATATCTAGCATTCAATTGCAGATTAATACGCAATATTACCTCACTATAAAGAAACACACACACATCGACAAATTAACGTGTATTTCCGCAATCGCCCGCAAATCATGCCCGTGTACTGTGTTAAGACACTGTGTACACACCTTAAATACAAAACCAATATTCTATATGACGGCCCTGCTTATACAACGGTCTTATGATGGCTATCTTAAGTTCAGCGGGATATTCCCCTTTTCTTATACTTGATAAATTTTGCCAAAATTACACATAAATTATTTTTTACATAGCTAATATCCTTAATTCGTATCCATCACGGCCAGGTGATTTATCATCACTCATTTTGTTTAAAATTCTTAAGTTATCATGCGTAGGTACTCGCCTCAACAAACTACATTGAAACCATTCAATTTGTTTACATGTTGAGAGTGATCTAAAAAAGTTTGACTTCACTGGTGTTTATGCTTAATATTAACTATTTCCTCTGTAAAACTTGTTGAAAATTTATTTGAAAAGTACGACCTTTTTTGGGAGGGGGGAAAATGCATTTACGCATTCCTCGTGGTCGAGCCAAACCACGAGGATATGTGGTACTCCCCAGACCGTACTCGGTCTGGGCCTACCCACTAAAACTCTCCCAGCAGCTCCTCCGTCCGTCACAAGACAGTGGGAAGGGGACAACAGCCAGGCCTTATTCCCGCTGACCCCCTACCCGTGAGATATCCGTTGCCGGACTCACCGCCTGGCTCTGCTGCTTTGTGGAGTGAGGGAAATGGGCCGCTCTACACCCTAAACTGGTTTTTTTTTGGTTGTCTTCCACGCGGCCCGATGCTCAGTGCGCCGGGCTTCCGTCCCACTCAGTGTGGGTAACGGGTTGCCCGACGGCAAATCCACCACCGCCGCGCGGGTGAGCCGAAGCTCAGTGAAATCCCCAACAGGCGCGAACCGCCACGGCGAGAAACTCGCCTCAACCTTCCTACCATCAGAGGTAGCCTCCGGAATCTGCTTCCAGCGAGAGCCACACCTCTTCTTATCACAAGAGGAGGGGGACTTCTTATCATAAGAACGGCATTTATGCGCTTGTTCACCTTATTTCTAAATGCTGTATCTATAATATTGTAATCTACAATTAAAGTAATTTGGAGATGATTTCCACTTTCTAAATAATTTTTTCCTTCTGTTTATGACATTTTAAGCTCACACGTTATCCACGGTTGTTGTATTCTTTTGTTTATAATTACTGAATTTACTGTACAAGACTCATTTCATAAATACTATTAAAAACACTACACAATATATTATAAATTTCTACTGGTGACTTGAATGTTTCAAAATCAGACCAACAAATACAGTCAAGTTTATTACGCACAAGTCTGTCTCACCATTGTCCGCGTGTTAGGTATGTTACCGTGTAAGTGTAGCGCAGTGTCCCTCGCAAGTTGTATGCCTACCAGATAGTGATCCGCCAACGCACATACCGCACTTCTCCGACTACGAATCCACACGCGATCGCGACATGAACGTTCCAATACTCAACGACACGGTTAGCGCGTACGGGACAAATATTTTGTATGACCTACAGAAATTTGTTCCGGTCTGGGCGTATGTGCATGTGAAAAAATACTTCATCGCGCACCTCTTCTCGCGTAACGTCATCTATAGCGCACTCAAAACCTAACTCACATAGCGATCTTTGAAATGCAACTAACGGTGAAGCGCTTACTTTTTGTCAGTTGCTAGTGTCGGATCTACGAGCATTGGCGGCCTTAGGGGGTGGTGAACAGGGCAATCACCCGGGGCTTCGCGCAACAACCCAAGCAAATTTTATTACCACCATACCTGTTACAGTTGCGTCGGCTGAAAGGAGTTTTTGAAAGCCTTAAATTATTAAAACATATTTGAGCAATTCGATAACACAAGATCGGCATTCAGCCCTTGCTATTCTTTCAATCGAAAATGACGTAGCTCATTTCGTTAGATTATTGTGTTTTAATTAAAGATTTTAGTCTAAGGAAAAGCCGCAAACATCAAATTTGAAATTTATTATCTCTGTATTTGTTAATTTTGTAAATCTTTCAATGTAAAATATTTTAAAACTCAAATTTTATTTATTTTTATAACTTTAGCATTTCTCGTCAAACATAACTAATACCTAAACCAAACAACCAAACCTACTTTAGCATCACATACTGTTTACGAAAGACAAAGGGCCTCGCAAAGACCTGCTGCCCGGAGCCTCACAAAGACCTGCTGCCCGGAGCCTCACAATGGGTAAGGCCGCCGCTGTCCACGAGTACCTAAACGTTCGTGTCTTCCGCAGGGGAGCTCCACTTGTGACTCGCTGTCCGACTCCGGAATATCGGATGGCGACAGCGAGGGCGCCGGCGGCCGCGCGAGGCGTCTCGGCGCCTTGAGGGAGCTGGCCCGTCGGCTGCAAGCGGCCCTCGCACCTAATTCGCCCGCTCACAAGGCTATCGCTAAGGTAACTTTATCCTTAACCAATAACACGAAGAAAATAAAGATTAATAAATTATTGAGGACTAGCTGTGCCCGCGACGACTTCGTCCGCGTGGAATAGTAACATTCGGCAGCATTCTGTAGGCAATTTTTTTTAAGATCTCGATTAAAAGTAGCCTATGTTATACCTTATACAATTAGCTATCTATTAGTGAAAGTCCCGTCAAAATCGGTCCAGCCGTTCCGGAGTTTAGCGGGAAGAAACAGACAGACAGACAAAAATTTCTTAAATTGAGTTTTTTTATTAGTACCCGATATACATTCATACCCATTTAGTAAAAACTTGTTATTTTGACATTACAAACAGACACTTCAATTTTATTTATTTGTATAGATTTCAACATATTTTTTTTATTTCAGCGTATGGAACAAACGGAGAACGAAGTGCGTACTCTCCAAGAATCTTGCCGTGCGCTGGTCGAGCAGAGCATTCCCGATCTGAAGATAGATGAAGACACGTAAGTTTTTTTTTACTCCTTAGCTGTAGCTCTTGGCTCTCACTTCACCTGGCGTTTTTTCTACAACTAAATTGGCATGCAAGCAGGCTGACCGCCTGATGGTAAGTGATTGCAGCCGCCACAATCACATGTAATATAACATGTGGTTCCTGTATGATTGGAATACTGCAATTCTTACACGGACGCCAATATCATTGCCAACTTATGGCTTAACATGTCAAGTACTCGGTCATTTCACTGCCTGTCTCATTCTTCAAATTGGAACACTGCTTCTTGGCGGCAGAAATGCGTAAGAAGAAGTGCCCGCGTATTCGACTCTAGTACTGAATCTCCTCTGTTAAGTAACAATAACACCGAATTTGAATGAGAGCTTCAGTAAATACGTCAACTGCATAGGAACTAGCTACCTTACCTCCTATTGCTTAAACACGACAACACCACCAAAACCATTGTTTATAATGTTAATAAATTTCTGTAGGTATACATGTCAAATTAGCGTTGAATGTGGAAAGAGTAATATGAAAAAATGAAGAAATAAGAAATTAGATATTAAATCATCAATCGAAGTAGGTTAGGTACCCTTTCGTCATTTAATAGGCCATTTTATAGGTTTTATAGGTATACCTGTAAAAATGAAAAGGATAATAATACTTCAGATTTTTATGGTATAGCATTTTAGGACTACTAATATTATTTCAAAAGAAATCAGGGATTTAAAAAATTATGCTTAGTATTATTATGCCTTTAGATAATTATGCCTCATAAAAATTATGCGAAGAAAAAATTATAAGCCATTAATGTTGTGCTATTCGATGATTATGCCTAATGATTTATGCCAAGTGTCTTTATAACAAACTACATTATGCAAAAAGTAGCGTCCCCTATTAGGATATGTCTCGAGATATTGAACTATTTTTATAAGTATTTAATTTCATTGTTTTTTTAAAGGAGAGATATAACGGTACGCGCTGTCGCTGGAAGCAAGACTGGTGCCGGAGATCCAGATTATAGTCCCCGCGGGGGTTGGGTGTGGCGGGTACTGCGATCGTCCTTGCCGATACAACTATGTCTAGTAGCACTTCTGCTGGCGGCCTGGTTGGTTGAACGGCCGCGTTGCTGTGACGCTTTGAACTCTCTTGCCCAGACACTCACACCTCAACTACGCTACGTACGAGGTCCCCCACCTGTATGAATAATGAAATCGTGTGTAGATTGTGACCAATAACACGCGTTTGCCGAACCTTTAGGGTTTGAAGTTTCTGGCAGATCCCATTGCCATACCGTATGGCCTTTTAAAAAAGTAATAACATATCTCACGTACTATTTTCAATAGGAACGGATGGCAAATGGGTTGAGTAGAGCGCCCGACACTACTGTGGTAAAGGAAGTTTACACTTGGGTGGTTTTTGAGTAGATGGTATACATTCGTATACATGGATTGCGTTATGCGATAAGTATTATTATATCACTAACATACACTGAAAAGAAAATAATTTTTAAATTCTTATGGATTTTGGAAAATTTATGTTGTTATTAACATAATAGGAGTAGAATAGCCGACTACTGCGTGTAGTATGGACATATCGTAAGGACTAACTGACATTGATGTTTCCGATGTATGGTGGTTATTAATAACTACGAAATGTTACTGTCTGTTGGAACCAATAGTTACTAGAATGCTGAATGAAAGCTGAATATTGGATGCGATTGATAAATGCAGTGAATCTTGAATTGCTCACATAGCAAAATAAGTTCAAATAAACAAGTGTTCCATAAAAAAATAAGTAATCATCTGTATCAGATGAAGTTCAAACTAGGTAGAACCTACACTTTTTTGTATTCATTTACTAACGTTTGACAAACAATTCATTTTATTTGTTTAGTCTAGAAGCATGCCTATTTTAGTACAATTATTTTATAGATAATTTCGATTAATGCGGTGTGAATGCGCTGTGTGTGAAAGAGTCAAATTATTTTAAGATTACTTTTTGGTAACTAACGAAATTTATATGTATCAGGACAAAATTTTAGTAAGCATTTTAAATTGTTTTTACATGTTTCTGTAATCTGAAGCCATCGAAATCATTTTTAAAAGCGAATCCTTAGTTTTGTACGCTTTTTTGAATTGTGGCCTTAATAATAATATAGATAGAAGACTGATTTAATATGGACTGTCTTTAACAGTAGCGTAACAGTGATTACGAAAATTAACATACACTTTATTAGTAATATTTTTAACAATGCACTGTATTTGATATTTTAATGGTTGTCAAAATTGAAAGGTATAGAAACTTTTTCACAAACTAAGCTATAAAAGGAATAGTGTTGCAAAGCGTTGATGTCTACTGTTGAAAGTATTCATGTTTCAGAAAATTTATTAACCTTATCATAATATAAAGACGGACAAAAAGACAGGTGAAAATTATATTAACTTTTTTCGTTATTTTAAAATTTGCAAGAAAAATTGGAATAGTTCAAATACTTACTGTAACAGCCTTCTTCACCTAGCTGGCTGCATATGAATTATTAAGTACTGTAGAAATTTGAACCTGTTGAAAAGCAACTTTTCTATTATCAAAGACATATTATTGCATTTTTTGAAAATTCTTCATAATGAAATTTATTATTGTTGTTATCTTCATATTTTATTTTTTTATCACATCGATATTATTATTTATTGATGATTTTATGTTATCTATTTATTACTTTCCCACTGTTGACTAAAATGTATAATTTGATAGATGACTAGATATTACCTGAATTAGGTAATTATTGTTGGTTTAATTCAAATCTCAATGGAAAATCTTTTGCTATTATTAAAAAAAATATGATGGTGAGTTTCAATAATTAAATGATTTGCTCCATTTTAATATTAGTATAAACGACAATTTTAAACTTGCAATCTCGAATTGTATTCCTATAATATGTAGGTAATGCATTTAGTAATAATTATGTAGGTACACGTATCGGGTAAAATTAAATTGTGGAGCCAAACAAAAATATGATACAATACGGAAACCGTAGCTTAGTACGCAGTACAATTGAAAAACACAATAACGAAAAAATTGCGTTATTAAGCGCATTCCAGATAAGCACGAATTTTCAGCTTTTTCTTTTTTTCCATCAACTTGTCTGATTAGCTTTTGGTGTTAACTTTTTAACTTTTCGTGCTGGTTGGTTTCTTGTGTTCCATTTATAAACATTTTTATCCAAGCTATCAGGTGGGTCCTCTGATACCACTTTGACAGCTTTGAAATCTCTTTTCACGAATCAAAAATGGTCTTCAGAGGATTTTAAACATAAATTGAAAGAAATGTATCGTTTAAGCCGAATTTTCTGAAGGTGTTAAAATTCAGCATGAAAAATCAGTTCCTACCGTTTCAATTGTTACAATTAGCGCGGCTAAAAAATAGTAATATTTTTTAAAAGAAACGCAAAACAAGGTTAACATCAGATGTTAGCACCAACAAAGTGCTTATTTGGCTTATCTGGAACGAAGCTATTGTATATTCTGAAATGCATTTTATGTGAAAACTATAACGATTAAAAATAAAAGATACTTGTTTTTGATAATGTCTAAATATTATTTCAAAATTGGCTCCTTATTTCAATTTAACCCTGTATATCGATATACCCACCTAATATTATAATATGTATGTGGGTATTAATCAAAGAGCTTATGATTAATATTTTGATCACCAAAATTCAGTTCAAAAACCAACTGATACTTATTATTATTGCTTATGGATTTAATATCCAATAGTAATAGGTACGAAATAACTCATTCGTGTGTGACGTCATTGTTTAAGTCAAAAACAATTTTTCTTGTTAAAGAAAATGCTGCCAATTTGTAAATCATCCAATTAATGCAAAGTATCGTCAAAATATCCAGAGCTATCATTAAATTTTGGCTTTTCAAATTTTATTAGCCTTCACTTAAAACAGTTTTATCTCAGAATCATTAACTAAATAATTACTGGACGTGCCTAATTTTATTTAAATATTTAAAATCAATTCTGATATAATTATTTATCTGTCATTAATTATAATTAATGATAATGATTTTTTAATAATGCGGTAAACTGCCTTTATGTGTGATTGTAGTGTGCGAAGTTTTGATTTCGAATGAATCTTTCTCAATGGTTTTGTATTAAATACTTAAATAAGCTATTGTTATACGCTATTGCTTGAGCGTTGTGATTTATTTCATTGATTTTATTGTTACTTTTGAAAAAAACCATAGAGAAGGATCAATTTAATTTAAACATTCAATAATTTCATGAGACAGGGCAGTTGAAGCCGCTGTAGTGTCATATTTCTTTAAAATTAATATTTTAGTGTTATACTAGTAAACAATTTGAAGAATATAGACATACTTACTAAATAAGGATTATTTGCATTTAATTTTGCGATGATGGTAAGCATAATGAAAAATAATGAATGCGTAGTAGCATGTTGGCTTTTTGAAAATGAAATAAAAAATTAAAAATGATGTTGTTTTATTTATTTGAAATTATATCAGATAAATTTCTGTTATGTTCTGTGGTGTGTACGGCGCCCAATTTACAGTTTAAAGACCCAGATTCTCCACATATTTGATCAATAAGAAGGTACAGTAAGCTCCCATTCAAGCTATACATTTACACTACGAAAACCGCCACTATTACGAGCGGCATAAGAACGGTCCAAAGGTCAATCAGTATAGCTTAATAAGGAGCTTACTGTACCACCCAGACACTTAGTGTCACGCGATACGATTCGTGACACGCGATTGGCCGCCATAGCTGCTAGCCGATATCGGGTCACACGACACGATATCGGCTAGTCGCCATGGCAGCCAATCGCGATGAAACCGCGTCAAGCGGTTGAATGGACTTCCAACTAAAATGCATGTTGGTCCATAAAGAAAATGGACGCCGTCGAGGTAGCTTATGTTCCTTCTTTGTCCGTAGTCCTACTGATGGGATGATCCACGGGTATTTAATTTTCTCCGTATCTTTTAATACACTTCACGAATACGTACAAATTCAACGGCGGCTCACCTCGCCGCAAACTAAAGGCTGTTTCACAGAGATCAGCGAAGTCACAGTAAACCGTGATGATTATTCTTTTATACATTCTCTATAAACGTCACTTTAGAGCCGTGTGTCGTCACGTACACTGAGGTGTGGTTACGTGAAATGTGAAATTATGGAAAATTAAGTGTGGCTGACCCCAGCCGGGCCACAAAAAAAACTGTGAAAAATAGATTGTTTGAGTATGTCGCTATAATGTCTAGTTTGTCGGCAAGATTCAGTTTGTCGCTTGCGCATTTCAGAGATCTGTGTGGCCCGGCTGGGGATACGTTACCCCAGCCGGGCCACACAGATGTCGAAAACGAAACGACCTAGTGAAAATCTGTTTGCTGATATAGATAGGCGGCAGTTTGTCGAAGTTTGTCGGACAAGTTTGAGTTTTCACCGGGCTCGCGTTTAAGGGGGCTGTGTGGCCCGGCTGGGGTAACGTTACCCCAGCCGGGTAACGTTACCCCAGTTTATTATTTAAAAAAAATTATTTATTATTATTAAAAATATCAATTAATTATTTTTTACCCAATTTATTATTATTAAAAATATCAATCACTCATCGCGGATTTACATACATTTAAATATTAACGGTTACTGTTTCATCACTGAATTCAATTTACTATTTTACATTAACTTATTGTAAGTACATAAAACATAAAAAATAACGAAACCTCGCACATTTGGGACTCCAGGCTCCTAGACTATTTACCCAAATAAAGAATTCTTTCGTTCTTTGGATTGAGGCGTCGACAAACTCTGAATCTTTGAAGAATGTATCGACAAACTACCACCTATCTTTGTCAGTAAGCAGATTTTTGCTAGGTCGTTTCGTTTTCGAGATCCAGGTGGCCCGGCTGGGGTAACGTTTCTCCAGCCGGGCCACACATATCTCGGAAATGCGCATGTCTCAAACTGTGGAATTTGTTCGACAAACTCCGACAAACTACCGCTTCACTATTCCAGCAAACAGTTTTTCTCTACGTCGCTTTGTTTTCGAGATCGAGCTAGCTCAGTTGCAGCAACTTTGCTGCAGGTGAGCTCTGAAATGGTGGATCGACAAACTCTAAAACTTGTCCGACAAACTGACAAACTGCCGCCTATCTATATCAGCAAACAGATTTTCGCTATGTCGTTTGGTGTTGGAGATCTGTGTGGCCCGGCTGGGGTAACGTTACCCCAGCCGGGCCACACAGCCCCCTTAAACGCGAGCCCGATGAAAAGTCAAACTTGTCCGACAAACTTCGACAAACTGCCGCCTATCTATATCAGCAAACAGATTTTCACTAGGTCGTTTCGTTTTCGAGATCTGTGTGGCCCGGCTGGGGTAACGTATCCCCAGCCGGGCCACACAGATCTCTGAAACGCGCAGGCGACAAACTGAAACTTGCCGACAAACTCTGACAAACTCTAGACATTATAGCGACCTACTCAAACAATCTATTTTTCACACTTTTTTTGTGGCCCGGCTGGGGTCAGCCACACGATCCTTCGTCCACATTCGTAACCAAAGTTTCATAACCAGTTTCGAAACTGGAATTTTTTTCACGGTTTCGTAACCAGTTATGAAACAACACGTTATTTGTCCATTTTCATAACTTAGATTTTATTCAGTTATGAAAGTACACATTATTTTCTGTTTTAGTAACTTTTCGTAACCACTTTATTTTCTTCTATTTCATAATATTACTAAAAAGTATAGTGGCAAGTTTTTTCAACAAACTACTTTATTACAATCGCAAAAAAATCGCGTGTATTTCGGACATGCAATTAAATGCAAAAATTCTTTTAATAGCCTTAAGACCCTCACTAGCATGAACAGCATCAATAGTCGATCGAAAAAACACTAGGTCATCATCATCATTATCATTTCAGCCAAGAGACGCCCACTGTTGGACATAGGCCTCAGGCCCAGGAATGTGGAAACCGATCAATCCTGCACTTCCCACATCCAGCGGCTTCCCACAACCTTCACCAGATCGTCGGCCGCCACTTGAATACCTTTCCGCCCCAATTATGGTCAGTCCTGCGAGTAATGTGTCCTGCCCACTGTCACTTTGGGCTATGACGGCGACTCTAGTTCTACGGATCTCATTATTTCTGATGCGGTCGCGTAGAAAACCCCCGAGCATAAACCCCTTTGAGCGACCTTAAGCCTTCTTATGAGACCCATTGTAAGCGGCCACTTCTCAGTTCCGTACGTCATCACTGGTAACACGCACACTAATATAGGTTACGAAAAAAAAAGTAACTAAAATAGAAAAAAAGTTTAGTTTCATAACTGAAAAGAAATAAAGTTATGAAAATGAAAAAAAAACGTGTTGTTTGGTAACTGGTTACGAAACAGTGAAAACAATTCCATTTTCAAAACTGGTTATGAATATTTGGTTACGAATGTGGCCGAAGGGGGCCAGGCCAACCACCCTTACAAAGTAAAGCCTCCGAACACTCAGAACCTCGGCTTCTGCATAAAGAGCATCGGTTGAGAAACGTTTCCTAAGCGCTACCTTCAAAACTCCCCTCTGTGCCCTTTCGAGGGAGAGGAGAGTCGAAGAACTTGCACCACCCCAGGCTAGGATGCAGACATTCTGACAGAGAGTTAAGTACCTACCTATGTCATAGTCAAAGGTCTATATGCAGTCACTTCGCGGAATTACTGGTTTATCCTAGGTTTGACCAAAGCCTTCGGGCTAACCGCGAAATAAATTCAAATTTCGGCCTTTGATTAAAGTATTTTTAGTCAAACCTAGAAGTTCCTAACTTTTCAGTCAAACGTCGAAAGTAAAATAATCTGTTTCGGGTTTTGCCTAGTCGATCCTAGAAGCGACTGGCAGACTCGGTCAAACGTCGACTGTATTTTTAACACGTTTAAGTTTATACTTGCGGTGTTCATGCAAGCAAGTTTATGCTTTCTTTGTAAATTATTTTATCATTTCATGTTTCGATATTAAGCGTGTGTAAGATTAAAGACGAGTGAATCAAATAGTGGTGTTACTGAAAAAGTGGATGAAGAAGGAACGATAAACACACTTTTTTAACCGACTTCTAAAAGAGGAGGTTTGTAAATTCGACTGTATGTATACTTTTTTTTTGTTTGTTCGCGGATAACTTCGTCGTTTATGAACCGATTATGATTTTTTTTTGTATTCGATAGAGGATACTCCATGGATGGTCCCACGGTAACCAAAATTAGGATCTGATGATTGGATCCCATAAAAATCGAGGAAAGCCCTGAAAGTTTTAGGTGTGTCCAACGTGTTTTGTGTGTATGTTACGCGATTATTTCGCCAAATGTGGACCGATTTTCAAAATGCCTTTTGTATTCGATAGAGTATACTCCTGGGGTGGTCCCAAGATCACTAAAGTCAGGATCTCATGAAAATCGAGGGAGATCCTAATTAGGGTTCCTTTCACTAAAAAGATTTCATTCACTAAAAAGTTAAAAATAAAAAATATTTCACAAAAAAAAACCGACTTCAAAAACACTGAAAGTTTAAAATAATATAAGAATAGGTACAGACAACATCACACTTCTATATTCAAGTCAATGACAAATTTTAAGACTTTCTAGGGGTTCATCGTTTGGCACCGACTTCAATATAGAAGTGTGATGTTGTCTGTACCTATTCATTCTTATATTATTTTAAACTTTTCAGTGTTTTCGAAGTCGGTTTTTATTTTTTTCGAGGAATCAAATAAAAGAATGCAAAGAGAATTTTCTTAATTTCAAGGATGTGCCCAACGTAAAGCTGTCTCTAAGAGAAACAAGTGCAAAAGATTCTAAATTTGGGGGCCAAGGCTTTATAAAATGTCATTGCAACAAAAAATGCTCTTCAAAATTATGTAAATGTAAGAGATCTGACGTATTGTGCAATTCTAAATGTCATAATGCCTCACCATGTTTAAATAAAGACTATTTTTTATTTTAACTATGACAATATAACAAAAATAAATATTAAAATAAAAAAAACGTTATATTACACCAATTTAACAAACTGACTTTCTAATACCTAATTGAAGTTTGACTGGTCAAACCCCGACTTCATTAATTTGAGTTTTGACGTTTGCCTGACCAAATTAGTTTCTCCTAGGTTTGACGAAAATTCTTTAGTCAGAGGCCGAAAAACTTCATTTGTTTGGGCTTTGACTAACGGCCTTACAAATAAAAACTTATACCGAGGATAATCCTCGGAATAATTTATTCTGTGTTTTGTCTTGTTTTAGCACATGTCAGATGTAATATGTCAAAATAAGACAAAACACGGAATAGCTATTCCGAGGCTATTCCTAGGAATAAGTTTTTTATTTGTAAGGCCGTAAGACTTCAACTCAGACCTGAGGATTGACTAGTCAAACCTAGGAGCGCCGGAGCTTCGAGGATTGATTATAACACCTACACCATTTTCAAGATTTTTGAGATACAAACAACAACATATCACTTACAATACCGCATTGATTAGAAGATAATTTACCACATCACGAAGATTTTCCACCACTTGTATGATTTTCCTTACTCTCTTGGCCATTTCAGCAATGTGCAACTTAAAAATAAGTTTCCCGTCCATAACCACACCCAGATATTTAATAGAATCTGATCGGTAAATTGAGTTGCAATTACATTTATCTGAGAGTTTATAAGTACATGAACTGATATTATGTAAAGAGAATTCAATCACCCACTCCACACCTTGCGTAAGACGCATATTATACGGAGTGGGTGGAAAGGACAACAACTTTTAGCAGCATAGCAATGAATTCGTAATAAACTTTATGGAAAATTTATTTTTATTGTTATGAGCGTCGGTGGCGCTGTGGCCTCGGCACTGGACTGTGCTCCGAGTAGAATCGGGAGGCCCGCGATCGATCCTGCCATGTACCAATGTGTTTTTCGTTTCACGAATTTCATATGTACATTTATCTGACGCTCCTACGGTGAAGGAAAACACCGTGAGGAAACCTGCATACACCTGCAAAGTAATTCAAAGGTGTATGTGAAGTCAACCAATCCGCACTGGGCCAGCGTGGTTTGACTAAGGCCTAATCGCCCTAACTAGTTAGAGTAGGCTCGTGCCCCTCGGCGGGGACTTATATGAGCTGTGATAATGATGATGATGACGAAAATTATTCTTTTCAGACAAACAAAACCTCATAATGCTTTGCATGCACTTATTAAAATCGTTTTTTTAAAGAAAGTTGTAGGTACGCGACTGTTCATTAGACATACTCGTAGAAAGACAAGGAGACCAGCAGGCCAATTATGGATCTTCCATCGTATGACATGGTATAAATTTGAGAAAAATAATTCATGAAATGCATTTCGTATTACCGATCTCCAATGATATCATCACTATGGCATAATTTCAAAGATGTCATCATTAAATAATGAACAAATGATCAAAAATCGCTTCGCTGGAATCGTTGCATATTTCGTTCGCTTCGTTCGCATCGCTGACGTAGCTTAGCTCTGTAGTTCGCGGTGTGAACCAAAGTATGAAAAGAGGTGACACGATGCTCGCTCGGTGCGCTCGACCGCTGGCAATGTGGCGCTTTAAAATATATCAATCACTCATCGAGGATTATATTAATTTAAATATTAACGGTTACCGTTTCATCACTAAATTCAATTAACTATTTAACGTTAACTTTTCATTGTAAGTACATAAAACAAAAAATAACGAAACCTCACACATTTGGGACTCCAGGAGACCTATTTTTGAATTACGTATGCGATTTAGAAATCACCGCTGACTAAATAGTCAGCGATGACTTTGAAGTCACGAATTCCAAAACATCCTATTTTTGAAAGTCGAACGCAGAGCTGCCAACGTAAAAGTTACTCAACTAACTAATTTCAAGATGAAAAAAACTATATCAGAAGACTGACTGAAAAATCAACACACATCAACTTCAAACTTGTCAATATGTTCTCTAAACAAAACACAGATAACGTTTCCACAGATGACTTGTTTACGAGTGGGTGAGGGCACTCGTAATGAAATCACATCCGTGACTAAGGTAGTCACTTAAGTGATATTCAAAAATAAGAATTATTGAAAATCGGTGATTATTAGTCACATCGGTGATTTCGAAGTCGCATACGTAATTCAAAAATAGCTCTCCAGGTTCCTAGACTACGAGTATTTACGCAAATAAAGAATTCTTTCGTTCTTTGGATTGAGGCGTCGACAAACTCTGAATCTTTGAAGAATGTATCGACAAACTGCCAACTATCTCTTTGTCAGTAAGCAGATTTTTGCTAGGTCGGTCGTTTCGTTTTCGAGATCCAGGTGGCCCGGCTGGGGTAACGCTTCTCCAGCTGGGCCACACGTATCTCGGAAATGCGCAAGTCTAAAACTGTGGAACTTGTTCGACAAACTCCAACAAACCACCGCTTCACTATTTCAGCAAACAGTTTTCCTCTCCGTCGCTGTTTTCGAGATCCAGCCAGCTCAGTTGCAGCAACTTTGCTGTAGGTGAGCTCTGAAATGGTGGATCGACAAACTGTGAAATTTGTCCGACAAACTCTTGACAAACTGCCGCCTATCTATATCAGCAAACAGATTTTCGCTGTCGTTTGGTTTTAGAGATCTGTGTGGAGTGGCTGGGGTAACGTTACTCAAGCCGGGCCACACAGCCCCCTTAAACGCGAACCCGATGAAAACTGAAACTTGTCCGACAAACTTCGACAAACTGCCGCTTATCTATATCAGCAAACAGATTTTCACTAGGTCGTTTCGTTTTCGAGATCTGTGTAAGCTGGGGTAACGTTACCCCAGCTGGGCCACACATATCTCTGAAACGCGCAAGCGACAAACTCTGAAACTAGTCGACAAACATTGACAAACTCTAGACATTATAGCGGCATACTCAATCTATTTTTCACAGGTTTTTAGTCTAGTTTGTCGGCAAGTTTCAGAGTTTGTCGCTTGCGCGTTTCAGAGATATGTGTGGCCCGGCTGGGGTAACGTTACCCCAGCCGGGCCACACAGATCTCGAAAACTAAAAAAACATTGCGAAAATCTGTTTACTGATATAGTGCTCATCATGCTTGGGTGTAAGCTGTCTGTGTGTGTGAGCTGTGTGAAGATCTCCAAAACGGAATGACATAGTGAAAATCTGTTCACTGATATAAATAGGAGGAAGTTTGTCGGACAAGTTTCAGAGTTTGTCGATCTAGCGTTTTAGAGCTCACCTGCAGCAAAGTTGCTACAACTGTGCCAGCTGGACATATACACACACATATCTCTGAAACGCCTATATCTCAGCAAACAGATTTTCGGTTTTTTTCGTTTTCGAGATCTGTGTGGCCCGGCTGGGGTAACGTTACCCCAGCACATATCTCTGAAATGCGCAAACGACAAACTCTGAAACTTGCTGACAAACTCTGAAACTTGCTGACAAACTCCGACAAACTCTAGACATTTTAGCGGCATACTCAAACAATCTACTTTTCAGTTTATTTTTGTGGCCCAGCTGTGGTCAGCCGCACGAATGTTTCGATAAAATCTTCAACAATATCATATTATACATTTGTGGCGGTACAGTTAGTAGTAATTAGTACCACCAACCGGTTGGTACAGTTCGGTGGTATCTGTGGGAACAAAGGAAAATATTTATTATAAGTAATTATAATTCAGTGACGTTAACAAGACAGACGTATACAAAACGAGGTGTGATTTTAAAAAAATAAAACAATTAGAATAAAATCATAATTTAATTAATCGCCAGCATACTTTAAATCTTTTATGGACATTGAAATTGTGAGAATAATAGACGACTACATTAAATACTTCTTAAAATTAAAAACTTTTTAAAATCAAGCTCAGCATTATAAAAAAATATTTCCATTCTGTACCAATCAGGATTTGAAGCACCACAGTTAAGGTAGGGTGAAGAGCGAAGCGAGCTCTTTGAAGAGTTGTTTACGAAATAAACAATTGAGAGCCGCCCTTCAGTTAATGAATGTACACAGGAAAAGTAAATGCTTACTAGTTACCAAAGCACTTCCAAGTTGCCAAAATAACATCAACATTTACTTATTGAAATCGAGTTTAGAACTTTACGTGTAAAAATACAAAGCAGAGAAAAGCAGACGTCGCAGGAGTACAAAGGTAATGATATATGGCGCTTAGTTTTCGTCGATTTCCTCCTGCTCTTCATCGAACTCAGCGTCCTCGTCGGCTGTGGCCTCCTGGTATTGCTGGTACTCCGACACCAGGTCGTTCATGTTACTCTCTGCCTCGGTGAACTCCATCTCGTCCATGCCCTCACCAGTGTACCAATGCAAGAAAGCCTTACGGCGGAACATGGCTGTGAACTGCTCAGAGATGCGCTTGAACAGCTCTTGGATGGCTGTGGAGTTTCCAATGAAGGTGGCGGCCATCTTAAGACCGCGAGGCGGAATGTCGCACACGGCGGTCTTCACGTTGTTCGGGATCCATTCCACGAAGTACGACGAATTCTTATTCTGGATGTTGAGCATTTGCTCGTCGACCTCCTTCATTGACATGCGGCCGCGGAAGATGGCGGCGACGGTGAGGTAGCGGCCATGGCGAGGGTCGCAAGCGGCCATCATGTTCTTGGCGTCGAACATCTGCTGTGTGAGTTCGGGGACTGTGAGCGCACGGTACTGTTGGCTACCGCGTGATGTGAGAGGGGCGAATCCAGTTATAAAGAAGTGCAGCCGCGGGAATGGAACCATGTTCACAGCCAACTTGCGCAAGTCTGCGTTCAGTTGGCCAGGGAACCGCAGGCAAGTGGTCACTCCCGACATCGTGAGTGACACTAGGTGGTTCAGATCGCCATAAGTGGGTGTGGATAGTTTGAGCGTGCGGAAGCAGATGTCATACAAAGCTTCATTATCAATACAGTAGGTTTCATCTGTGTTTTCGACCAGTTGGTGAACTGAGAGAGTGGCATTGTAAGGTTCGACTACTGTATCTGACACTTTGGGGGATGGTACAACTGAGTATGTGTTCATAATTCTGTCGGGATATTCTTCTCTGATCTTGGAGATTAGGAGTGTGCCCATGCCTGAACCAGTGCCACCTCCAAGTGAGTGTGTAAGTTGGAAACCTTGGAGGCAGTCACAGGATTCTGCTTCTTTTCTTACTACATCTAAAACAGAGTCGACGAGTTCAGCACCCTCGGTGTAGTGTCCCTTAGCCCAGTTGTTACCAGCACCGGATTGGCCAAACACGAAGTTGTCTGGCCTGAAAATCTGCCCAAAAGGTCCGGAGCGAACGGAGTCCATGGTGCCAGGTTCTAAGTCAACTAAGATAGCCCTTGGGACGTATTTGCCTCCGGAGGCCTCATTGTAATATACATTGATGCGTTCCAGCTGCAGGTCGGAGTCACCGTGGTAGGCACCAGTTGGGTCGATGCCATGTTCATCAGAGATGATTTCCCAGAACTGCAACAAGCAACATAGCACTGTTAGGGTGTTTAAAAGTATTAAAATACGAGTTGTTTGGCTAAATTACTTTTATCTACTACTATAATGTTGATTTTTATCCTGTGGAAAGATGGTTCAACTTATAAAGTACTTTTAATGAACAGATTACTATTTGTGTTGATTAGAGATGATTCTGCTATTGTGTAACTCAAAATCTATCACCGCTTTCAACATTGACAGTCAACGTTCATCACAGTTTAACGAGAGACAGTCGGGCACAGACATGTATTAACACTTAACTGTCAAATTAAAAATTAAATTAAAAATTAAATTAAAAATATAAATAACCCCAACAAAAAAACCTTCAAAAGTAAAAAATAAAATGTGTTGGGTGGGTCTTTAACTTTGATATATCTAGTAATATTTTGATTCAAGCATTGTCCGTCACGTCGGTGGACCGAAATTAATATATCTAAGTATTTATTTACCGACCGAATTCGTAGGGCGTTACTAGATACCTATATTAATTGCGGTCCCCCGACATGACGACACTAAAATCAAAATATTACTAGATATATCAAAGTGGCCTTGGCGCCAACCAACACATTTTATTTTTTACTTTTTGGAGGTTTTTTGCCGGGAGTTATTCAAAATCTTAATTTAATTTTTATTTCACACTCTTTAAACCCTAGTCCTAAACACCCTAACTTAGGATACGCTGGAGCCCATAGGTCGGTGGGGATGTATCTAAGCTGTGATGACTTTTTAAATTAGACACACCACACAATATTATATCTTATCGTCCCAACCGATATTCGGTCATCAATCTCAACAGAGACTAGCCATCTGCGCGGGAGATATAATAATGCACAAGTGTCTGCGCAAACAAGTGGAGTCTCTGTTCCTTCACTCGCATGTCCCATGAGACGGTTAGCCGACCAACCAGGGCGAAATCAGTCGCAGGATCCACTGTTTAACATACCTTCCGAAGAACGAAGCAGCTCGAGATGTTTCTAATTTTGGTCACCCATCATATGACTGACCTGACTGAACGTCGCTTAACCCTAGCAATCGTTCTCTGAGCACACGCGCCAATGCATATCAGGTCAATGTAACCTGTCGTAGCAAAACGAGCATTATCAAAGTAACAGTAAATTTCGAATCAATATCAATCAGCAGTAAGTTGCTGAGGAGTTAGGTATCCCACAGACTACTTGATGATGCAGCATCAGATCCAGGTTACTATATCATGGAAATACCATCAAAGAAACAGTACACCAAATTTCAAATCATTTGGTGAGATCCTTTCATCAACTAGGAAATAAGCAGATGATCTCCAAACGCTTGAACAGATCGTCGTAAATTATAGCTAAGAACCATCTCGATCATGTCAGCTTTCAAACAATAAAAATCGCATCAAAATCGGTCCATTCGTTTGGGAGCTACGATGCCACAGACAGACACACAGATAAACATGTTAAACTTTTATCACCCCTCTTTTTCCGTCGGGGATTAAAATCAATAGTCGCCCTAAACGATATTCGGTCACGCACAGCGGCCAATCTCGACACATAGAGATATTATAGTGCCTAAACAAACGCAAGTGCACTCAATTCCTTTACTTGCGTTGTCCAATGGGGTGGTTATCCGATACTACCAGAACAAGATCAGGCACAGGACCCACTGTTAATTCATTCTTTTCGGAGCAAGGAAGGGCTCGAGAAGTTTCATATTTTCAGTAGCCCATCATAGGCCTGAGTAATTGAGCATGGCCCTGGTTTCTTCAGTTTAGTAATGGTTAGCCAACCACACACGTTAAAGTACCAATAAAACAACAATCCTCCAAAGATCCTGGTATTGACTCAATACCAGGAGTAGAAATAAAAGGTCTGGGAGTGAATTCTCTACCTACCACAGGATTAGAACAATTAATGTAAGTAATTAATGTAATGATGAAATGGTAAAAAGTAACAATAACAACAAAATGTATGAGTCACTGTGAAAACTTTAACAACAACGTTTTCCCTGTTGCAAGTTTTTCTACGGATGGCTAGTACAATTTTTTTTATTTTAAAACACTTTGTCTAATGTTCAAGAAAAATCGTAATAGTACTACCTACTAGTGCTACTTACTTCAATAACACCAACTTTCTCAATAAATGTATGACTAAACTCTACATACAACTTACTAAAATTTTCTGAATACAAACTCATTCTAAACCTTAATTTCTTCGCTTTTTCATCTTTTGCTATATATCTCAATTAACCTGGTTTTGTCTTCCATTGGCTGATATATTGCAATGTAGTGACATCTATTATCCAATGATTAATTATGCCCTGGGATTGAACGAACAAGATTTACAGATCAGTGAATTAACCAATGAATGCATAGTAGTAACAGTGGCGTAGCTATACCATCTGAGGCCCATGGCAAATTCTTTGGATGGAGCCCTACCTACCAGTAAAATTGATTGACGTCTTTTTGTTTTGAATGTGTTGAAATCTTAATAATTAGTTTGTATTACTATATTATTATGATCTTTAGTTGTGTCACACTTTAATTGGTTTTAAGTACTTAAAAACAATATAATTCTTAAGTACTTAGGTACAAAATTTTGTTAAACGTATTAGGTTATTTCTGAGCTCGCGGCCTCTTGGGCCGGGGCCCCCTCATGTCCGGGGCCCGTGGAATTTTGCCAGCCCTGCCGCCCTATAGTTACGCCACTGAGTAGTCATTTCATGTATAATAAAGATACTGAGGTTGATTTGGATTTCTCCATGCAGTAACCAGTGTAGCAAACATGTGTCACTGCTCCTTTCCTCCAATGAATGTGTAATACCCTAAAAAGGAGTTTACCAGTGATACCTTCGCAAAGAGAGGGAAAACTCGAAACAAAACAACTGCCAGATGTGGTCTGCCAATTTCTAGTGTGGTTATTTTTACATTAAGTGTACCCATGCATGCTCTAAGTCATGCTTAGGCTCAATAGGCTAGATGAATGAAAAAAAAATATTGCTTTAATAGAAGCTCATTCATATAATAAACAGAAAGAAAAAATCGGTTTTCGAATAACTATAAAAACAACAAAGATATAAGGTATTAAAGATTTTTCTCTATCTCCTTCTAGCAAAACGGCAATTTACATGGAGTTTATATGGCCATACTCAACGATGAAGTCACGGTTGATGTCAGATCTCTCTGTCTAATCGCTTCCAAATTAACAGCTTAAAATGCTTGTATCTAATGTATTTCTAAGCCCATTTTAATTCTTATTTCACATGATTGCATCTTTTTCTAAGGTATTTTAATATTTTATGACGAGGCCCGAAAATTAGAATTCAGTCATCATCCCAATTTAATTGAATCTATGGTTTCTAAGAAACAGAAAAAACAATGAGAGTGCTGTGATATGTCAATATTACTATGTGGATTGCCGTCACTAAATTCTTATACAGTAACACATTTTGAATGATTAATAATCATAACTTAGGTATAAACCAAAATATGCTTAATTAAAAATTATACATTTCAAAATTAAACGTGGTAACGGTCAATTTTGATACGTAGGTAAAAAATTAGACTTCATGTAAAAATTTACCTTAAAATTTTATATCTAAGACTAATGAAACATTTATTGTCAAAACTTCTTAATTTCAGTGAAATATTTAATCAGTTAATAATGTTATTTAGACATTTATACCAATTTGGAAAAGAAAAAGTCTAAACAAAATTTTATGCGATTGGTAACTAAAGAAAAAGTAAGGACATTTTCATACTGAGGTATACTCACTTTGTAAATTTTTATTTATTTATTATTATTGAAGAATTCTGAAATTATTTTACAATATAGGAATATAAATTGAATGAAAACAGTTTTATGTAGACGGTATTTATTATATCTGCAATTTTTGAGAGTATCTTGTAATAATCTGAAATGATGTTCCAAAACACCGGCAGATGTCAGGAGTTGAATCTGTAATCTTGAGTTGTGAATGGTTGTACGGCAAAAAATCTGAATATTCTTGGTATTGGCTCTTCTCCGATGGCTCCATTTTGAACTCTATGAAATATATATAAAGGCTTGTTATCAGCGATGCTGATAACAATCGTTAATGCTTATTTTGTGGTAAAGTTTATAACGAACATTTGGTATGGAGCCTAATTAAGTTGAAAATGATGATAAAATTCATATCTTACATAGAAAATGTAATGTAAACTGTCCTAACAATTCAATTTGTTACCGATCGAAGATCAACTTAGCGGCTAAGCAAATTTTAAGACAACAATTCAATATTAACTGCAGTGACTTGGATAAAGGGTCAATAATTGACCGTATGTCCAAGACATTACGATTTTTATAAAATTGTTGTCCTGAAATGCGCTGCGCCACGCTTTCAGTGCCCTGGGCCATATACGTTACCATTCAAAAGTAACAAATTTGAAGTCACAAAATTTATAGGTTAGGTGATTCCCAAGGTAATAAAAATAGCTAAATTTAGTCTATAACTCATAAAATTAGTGAGTAAGTAGCGTAACGTAAGCAGCTTTTTTTACAAAAATAACATAGTAATGAAATATAACCTACTTACCAGTAAATCAGGACACAAATTTGAGCACAAATCGGTACCAAAATCTAACTCACGCGCTTGCTTTGCTTTGCACTGATTACCGATAAATAATTAGTGATGGCGTTATTTGGTGTTAGAATGACAATGTTGATATACTTTAAAAAATAGTTCCTGTATAATATAGTTTTATTTGTTCGGAAATAATATGGTATCTTTGATAATGAAAATGGATGTTTATCTAGGACAATAAAAAATTGTTTTTAACAAATAAATAATTAAATTAATGGTTGGTCAGAGAGTACTCATTCAACTTGTAATTTAAACCGAACTACTACAAAATCACTTTTTAAATTGTATGATTGGGGTAGGACACTGGTAAAAACCAAACATTGAAATGATCCAACATAAAAGAAAAAATTATTTATTTTTCTGACCTTTTTGGCATACTCAGTATGCCAATAGAAACATTTTGGCAAATAATTGTAGGTATCTGATTAATCTTGATTGTATAGGACACCTATTTTCAGACAGGGACAATTTCGTTGAGAATAACGAAATCTACATCAATCCAAAAGAGTTAAGTAGGTACCTAGGTTATAGGTAAGTAGGTAAAGGTCACGTCAGGCGCAAAATGGCTTTCATAGATAAAATCAAATTCATCCGTTAACTGTCGGTTTGTCATGCGATTTCTTTTTTGCTTTAAAATAATATCTAAAAGCAAAACAACACAAGAAAATGCATTGTATATTTTTCTTGAGCTATAGTACTAACTTTAGGTGACTAATAAATGCCGGCCGTTTCGTCGACAAGACCGGAAAGCCGCCGCCCATTCTTTGAAAATAATTTTGAGGAAATGCTTACCTTAGCTCCGATTTGGTTTCCGCACTGGCCTACCTGGATGTGAACGATTTCCCTCATTTTGTTGAGTTTAAAGTCTAAAATTTATTACAAATAAAACACTTTGCCTAAGACGTCTGTCCTACAGTCCAAACCACGTCCAAACCGTTTTCTTCACAGACTACTTAAAGATACTACGTTAGTTATACGTATTTCTTTCAATTCACCACAGACTACATAGAGATAGATAGAGATACTACGTAAGGCGCGTTCGGGACCGGTGCCCGTACCGCCTAACTCAAAACGATCACTCGCTATCGTTATCGTGACATTAGAACAATAGTTTTAATGTCACAGCTGACATTTGAGCTATTGTTCTAATGTCACGAAAGTGATAGCGAGTGATCGCTATGAGTTAGGCGGTAGCCCCTCGGTAGCCTATGGTGGCGTTTTTAGCATTATCAATATTAGCATTGATGAGGGGTTCCGTGACGATCAAGCGGCTTGAAACAACCATGTAGATTTTTGCTTGAGGCAAGCATTCTTCCGTGCTTGATGTGATTTTATATTTTAAATATATTTTTTAAAGGTTGCCTGGCAAAAAGCCGCCTATTTTGTAATTTTTGTATGTATTGTCCAATTATTTGTTATTTTCTTATGCAAAATAAAGTGTTTCTATCTATCTATTTTTTTGCTTGACGCGAGTGACGGCTTGATACTACGTGTCGATAATGTTCGCGACCGGCTTGATCAAGCATAGCTCAGTCAGTCGCGCGTTAGCAAGCAATCATGGCGGACGACTCTTTGCCAGGCGATAGCAAAAATAATAATAACGAGCAACAGAACGAAAAAGAGATTCCGCTATTATTGATATCATTGTATCGAGAATCAATAACAGACAATCAAAAGTTTAAAACTGCCCTCAATGGCTTTCTTGCTGAAAAAACATATTATAGTCTGAAAGATTTCTTAAATGATAAAAAAACAGCATTGTATTGACATTGACATTTTAATTTTAATTTATAATTATCTTTGAGTTTTCTTTATATTTTTTTTCCACTTTTGTATCCATTGACATCTTACTATGATATATTTGACTCAATTATTCGTTAATCACTACCTCAACATTACATTTTATTTGACTCTTTAAATCTAATTTGTAATTATTTTTGACATTCTTATTTTATTGCCACTTATTTAATTTTAAGATGCTCTTTTAATTTGACTTACTTTTAGATATAGTATTATAATTGACAATACATAAGAATAATATAAATTAAGTCTGTAATTCTATTGACATTTATTACATAAAATATATTTTTTATTACTCTCGTTTACCACGCTGACATATTGTAATTTAATTAATAGACTTTTTCTGTTCATATGCCTTCAAGGATACGGCGAAACACGGCTGTACTCTTTTAATTTTAACATCTACGTTTATACCCATGTTTTATGAACAAATAATTGACACCAAATACGTTTCTTTTTCTTCCTTTTGTTTTAACTTAAGTAATGCTAATGTAAGAGCTAATAGCGCTTTGTACTGCTCGACCACCTAAGCGGACGATCGATTAAGAAATGAATTAAATAAAGTGCCTCTAGCTTGCTCATGCGACTTGACTCACTTGCTTGATCAAACAAAACAAGATTAGGTACGTGCTTGTTTCAAAATGCTTGATCGTCTCGGAACCCCTTAAAGCATTCGGTTAGAAGGTTATGAAATATTTGCCATTTTCGCTTCACTCGCTTAACCGAACGCTACATATCAATATGTCAATGTCATAAAATATTATAACCTATTTTGAGATTCCGGATGTAGTATGACGTAATAAGCTCGTTTCATGACTAACGATCATTAATTTCCGTAAATAATGAAAATAATTTTTTGTTCGTTAAAACTAATTCAATCGTGTCAAAAATTTTACGTTTAGTAAACGTCAAAACTCTTAATGTCAAAAACTTCCACGTTTGACCCACTTGAGTTGGGACAAAATTGGAAGTTCACAATGCCATTTTTGACATTTTTTCAGCTATCCGAACGGTTGACATAAACAGATAAAAATGCAACGACCAATTGCCACAAATTAAAAAAGATGAACTTTTGTTCACGTTTCTTCTAACCGAACGATCCTTGTGTCAATTTTGTCATTTTTAACCTCAGAAGAATAACTAAAGCATAGAAACCTCAGAACAATAACTAAAGCATAGAAGGAACATTAAAACAAGAATTCATTGTGTGTTATTTGTCATTTTCTATCATACGGCACAAAACTGTGTGAGAGATGAGTAATATTTGTCTTTTTGGCATATCACAAGGTGGTCACTACATGAATTGTCATTTGGTTAAAATATAACACGACCAAATTCTATAGTACCTTGTCTCAAAGATAGACCATCCGAGTTTGAAGTATTTGAATTGTTCGTATAATCTTTGTTTGTGCGTCCCGTGGCTAGAAATATTTTGGTGATATTTTATTAATATTTAAGTGATTAGAATGCAAGAATTCTTTAGGTATTTACAAATAGTGTATGTTTGTGCACTCTGTTGCACAATGTACCTATGTGTAGTTTGTTTGGGGCTGCAAGTTTCATTTGTCGCGTTAGGAAAATACTTAAAATTTATTGACCTTAAATCGGTATGTTTTCTCATATTGATACTTGAATGTGAGTTAATAAGTCAATATAAATACACATGAAATATTGCTGAATCATTTTGTAGAAAAACAATACGTAATTCTAACTCCACTTTTATGTTTTAGCGATTATTAGAAAATTACTGTGAGGTTATCTTGATCATGCGTATGTAGTGTTGTAAAATTTGGTCGATATTTTTATTTTACAGATTTTCTAAAGACGGTGTAAAAAAAAAACAAATGGATAAAGTGTATTGGCAAACGAAATTGGAGTCCAAAAAAGCATAGTCTAATTTGCTCCAGACATTTTCCATCAGATTAATTTGTATGTACTTAGTAGTAGAACTATGAAATGGAGACGTCAAGACGTAAGTTATTTAATAAAAGGAAATCTTTAAACTTAAATATTATTTATGAAAATTAAAATGTATTTAATTTCTTAAATATTTATTTTAGAAATCCTTGTCACAGATGCCAAGAGGAAACAGTTCAGAAGATATTTTCTAAGAATTAAAATATTAGAGAAGGAACTTGAAAGATTCAAAATGATAAAATATAAAAAAACGCCGCCTACGGAAAATTTAAATTAACTAACCATGGCCCTACATCAAGCGTAATAAGTCTATCGAAAAATGTTTTAACAATAAATTATGGTTGAATGTTAATTTTGCTAGTTAAATTTCTAAGCTTTATGCCTACAAATAGTAGTTTTAGCATTCACGAATTTATCTAAAGTTCAAGATGCACGAGGGTTACATTTTCGGGTAAAATAAATATGAGATTAACCTTAAGTAAGGGCGATCAAATAAAAACAGTCTGTTTCCGATTACCTTCCCATAGAATTTGTGAAACTCTGCAATGGAAAATTCCAACAATTTAGATAACGGGAAAACCCCCCTTTTTAATAGTCCAATTTTTAGGGTACCTCAAAAGGAAAAACGGAACCATTATAGGATCACTTTATTGTCCGTTTGTCTGTCAAGACGCATTATCTCGGAAATGCGTGAAAGTATCGAGTTAAAATCAAAACCATAGAAGTACTTAGGTCTACAGTCCCTTGAAGTTGTGGAAAAATTAAACTTCTAAGTTAACGTAAAAATTACTATTACCTTCCCATTGAATTTGTGAATCTCTTAAATGGAAAAATTCCATCAATCTAGCCAACGGGAAACTCCCGTAATTTTAATAGTGCAATTTTTGTCTTAGTACGCCAGATTTTTCAATCCTCAGAAAGGAATGAAAAGGAAATAATTTCGAAATAAAATTATTTATTTATTTACTATAAACTTTTCAAAGCTATTCTTGAGTAATTTGTCGTCACAGACGTTTAAATTAGTCATCATAAGGACCAAAAACCCTTCCATCCCCCAAAAGCCCCTTTACTCATCTTTCAATTTCAATAACTGTGTCAACGTCCGCTTTTAGTCTCTTGACTGGCTAGCTTGATCATACCAAAGGGTACAGCAGCTTTAAACAGGATAAGTTTCATAAGAAAATGTACCCTTTATGATTTATTTCTCGTAATAAAAACATTAGAGTATTAAGAATTTTAATTCGTAATATTCATAATATATCGACGTTGAAACTAGGTGAGTCATGAGAAGAGCATCACTAGCAGGAACGAAATTAGTGACCACCTAAGAATTTTCGAAACATCTTACATAATACCTGTCTTTTTCTAACTAATTAAAGTCTGCCTAATGTCAAAGTGAGTCAAATATATAGAATTGGGATGATGACTGAATTCTTATTTTCACGTCTCGACATAAAATATTAAAATAGCGTAGAAAAAGATGCAATCATGTGAAATTAGAATTAAAATCGGCTTAGAAATACATAAGATACAAGCATTTTAAGCTGTTAATTTTGAAGCGATTAGACAGAGATCCGACATAAACCGTGACGTCATCGTTGAGTACGGCCATATAAACTCCATGTAAAATGCCGTTTTGCTAGAAAGAGATGGAGAAAAATCTTTAATACCTTATATCTTGGTTGGTTTTATAGTTATTCGAAAATCGATTTTTTTCTTTCTGTTCGTTAGATGAATGAGCTTCTATGCACAAAAAATTTTTTTGTCATCTAGCCAATTCAGTAGCTATTTTAGCAAGGTTTCTATGCTTTAGTTGTTGTTCTGAGCACGTTCTGAGATAGAAACCTAGCAAAAATAGCTACTGAACTTAATATATTTGACTCACTTTGACATTAGGCGCTGCTAATAGAAGTTAAACAGAGACACGTATATGCAAGATATTTCGAGAAATTTTGTAGGTCGTCACTAATTCTCGCTTGTCAGTTCTTCTCCCAGTGATGTCGTGCTCATCACTCACCTAGTTTCAACGTCGATAATTATATTATGTAGGTATTCAATACATCCCTAGTACTAAAATGTCTTTATTAAGAGAAATATAACATAAAAAAAATAATTAAAGGTAGATTTTCTTGTGTAACTTATCCAGCTAATAGCTGATGTGTCTCTTTGGTATGGTCAGGCTGGCCGTTCATGACACTAAAAGCGGGAAGTGCAAGTCGGACTCGCTCACCGAGGGTCCCGTCAAACCATCAATTTTTCAGTTTTTTTTTGTGGCCCGGCTGGGGTCAGCCACACAGGGTAGGCTAGTGCCAGCGGTGGTACCAGTGGGAACCAAGGAAAATATTTCTTTGAATAGTAATAATTCAGTGACGTTAACAAGATAATAGACGTACCTATCTTACTTATTATAATTTGATTTAAGGTGAATTAACGGCCCGTTCCAGATAAGCATTTTTAGCCATAAATACCAACATTTTTAGCATCTCTGCGTTTCATTAGCCGGTGATGCTAGTTTTTCTTGCTGGTTGTCATGCGTTTCATTTAAGCATTTTTAACACGAAATGCTATCATCAAATACCCATGCTAGTAGATGGGTCCTCTGATACCACTTTTGACAGCTTTCAAATTTGACATTTGGAATCTTTTTTTCATAAAACAAAAAGGATTTTCAGCGGATTTAAAAAAATTATTGAGAGATATTTATAGTATTAGCCAATTCTGATTTATATTATAAAAATTTTAAGTGGCTGGACTAATTAAGTGAGGTGTCAAAATTCAGCACGAAAAATCAGTACCTTGCGTTTCATTTGTAACAATTAGGCGGCTAAAAATGTCAACATTTCTTAAAAGAAACGCAAAACGAGGCTAACATCTGATGTTAGCCTCAGAAAGTAGCAGTGCTTTATCTGGAACGCAGATTAAGTCAACTAAACAGTGTAGGTACTTAAATCATCTTCAGAAACAACGGCCGTACCGCCTAACTCAAAGCGATCACCGCTATCGTTATCATGACATTAGAACAATAGTTTTAATGTCACAGGTAGAGAATGCAATCCGGATTATTCGAAATTCGTAAACATCTGAAAAATACGAATTTAGGGATATTCAAAAAAATTCGAATTTTGAAATTGAAATACAGTTTTTATGGATTTTTTAACACCCTTGCTCGTAAAGCTGATGTAATTCCACCGGTTTTAAATATGTAAAGCGGGTCATAATATTAATGTCTGTATTTTTGGAAAATGTTACCCTAGATATTATAATTCAAAACTGGCTATAATACCTATATTGTTGTTAAAGGTTTATTTTTATTGATTGTACTCGTAATTGTGAGGCTTCTTATTTATATTTGTGTGCTATTGTTTATGGCTGAATAGGTGGTCAGACAAACAACAACACCTTCTATGTACCCTTTTCAAAGACAAATAAAAATATTCTATTCTATTCTATTCATAAAAAATGCGTTTGTTACCAAAGCAAATAGTTAAGTTATAGTCCATACAAATTCCATAACAGTATTATTTGCCATTTCAAATATGGAACTGATCGCCGCCGCACGACTCCAGCTAGTGAGCAGCGCGCTGTTGCTATTCAAATTTTGAACTAATCGCCGCGCGGCGCCAGTCAGTAGGCAGCACTAGCGCGCTGTTAAAATGGCGGGAAAGCAACAGTGTGCATTCAAAGATTGAGTTTATTTAAGGCGCATAGTAAGGTCAAACATAAAAAATCACTGCAGAAAAAACCGGTTCTCTTCATAAATATTGAATAAAAAAATCTTTAAAAAAGATATGTTATTATTCAACGCATTCTTTAGAGGATGGTCTTTTTAATTTTTTGATAAATTAATTAAAACTTGGTTAAAATGTGACCCAAACATGCCTCGATTTTAAAACTTTAAACCTAATCGCGTCGTAAATATTAGGTTAAATCATATACTTTCGATTTCAATAAATAAAGTGAACAATATTCTAGGGGATGGTCTTTTTAGATTTTTCTTATTCGCCTTACTTAATTTTTTATTTAAATAATTCATCTTACGCGTAAAGGTTTGCTTAAATATTCCCCTCACTCTCACTCACTCACTCCTATGTAATCAGTGCGGGACGATCGACGCAAGGTCATTGGGACCACTATGCGCCTTAAAATGTTTTTTTTTCTGTTTCCTCGCAAATGTGTTAAAAAACGTCGTACGATATACGTGCGTATTGGTTATTACATCTTAACGCACTAATATCGTAATGTACTATTAAATGCTACCCCGCTGCGTGGTATCTGCCGCTCCAGGCTTACCAACTTAAGGCTTTTAGTCCCAAATTTAGGGCCCAAATATACATATTTGGGCTTTTTAGGGCTCCAAAAAAATTATTTTTAGATTTTAGGGCTATTTTTAGAGACTTTGAACCTAACCTAAACAAGTAAATTAAGAATGTTCTGTTTATTCGCTAGTTTGCGCATAAACAGAACATTTTTTACTTGATTGCGCAAGTGTGTGTTATAGATCAGTTTATGGCCATAAAAGCGATGTAATAAGGCTCTTTTAACGAGCAAACGTGTTGAAATCCAGGTCTAAAACGCGAAATTTTTAGGCAAAAGCTTGTAAAAATCGGGATTATCACTTTCAAGTCGGGACAGCAAAAAAAACTAGACGACACAAATTTAGAAAGCGAATTTTCGGAGCAGAAGCTTGCAAAAATCGGGATTAAAACGGGAAAGAAATATATCTTATCCTAAAAGTTCCTGGCTAAGAGGCTCGGACAAGCCGGGTTTCGAAAAGGCTATAGCACCGTAGACCACATACTCGTACATACTGTTTGGCAGATTGTGCAGAAAACACAGTACAATCGGCCGCTGTGTATGGCATTTGTGGACTACGAGAAAGCCTTGACTCTATCGAAACCTGGGCGGTTCTGGAAAGCTTGCAGCGATGCCGAATCGATTGGCGAAATATCGAGGTGCTGAGATATCTGTATGACACCGCTACGATGGCGGTCCAGATCCAGGATAGAAAGACAAATCCAATCAAGTTGCGTTGTGGAGTGAAACAGGGTGATGTCATATCGCCCAAGCTTTTCACAAATGCGCTCCAGGATGTCTTCGAGACACTGGACTGGTCAGGACAGGAGACCAACGTAAACAGTGAGTACATCTTGCACCTACGATTTGCCGTAGTCGTCGCCGCAGAGTTGCCGGAACAGCTTAGCGGAATGCTACATGACCTAAATGAAGTTTCGGGGCGGGTAGTCCTCGGCACGAACTTGGATTAAACCAAGGTCATGTTTAATGAACATTTTATGCCCGGGGCCGATCTGCATCGGCGGTTCGGTACTTCAAGTTGTGCAGGAGTATGTCTATCTGGGACAAGTTATTAAACTCTGTAAACACAACTTCGACAAAGAAGCCAACCGCAGAATTCAGTTGGGATGGGCGGCATGTCGCAAGCTACGTTGAGTCTTTCCATCGCTTAAGCCGCGGTGCCTAAAGTCAAAGGTCTATGATTAGTGCGTCTACCTATCATGACTTACGGTGCCGAAACGTGGACACTTACAGTGGGGCTAGTCCTCAAATTAAAAATCGGTCAGCGAGCTATGGAGCAAACTATGTTAGTAATTTCTTTGAAGGATAAAATCCGAAACGAGGTTATCCGGAAAAGAACTAGAGGGTTTATTGTCTAAGAAAAAAATCCATCTCGCTCGCTTACAATTTGACAGTCGGAGTCCATCCATCACTCCTTTATAAAAGGATGTCGGCTCAAAGTCTTGAGTTCACGCCGCAATGGCTGTCAAATTGAAGACAATCGTGATAGATTTTTTTTCTAAGACAATAACCAACCTGGAGTCACCGACATAGCACGCAAGATAAGCAAACTGCAGTGGCAGAGGGTTGGCCACGTTTTTCGAAGGACCAATGGCCGTTCGAGCAGACGTGTCCTAGAGTGGAGACCACGAATCGGCAAACGTAGTGTTGGATGTCCTGCAGCCAGGTGAACCGATGACATGAGGAAGGCGAATGGACTGGCGGCGGAAGGCGGAGGACAGTGTTGTGGAGCAGACTGGGAGAGGCCTATGTCGAGCACTGGACTGCGTTAGGCCAATTGATAAATTCACTGCTTTACTATAGGAAATTGACAAATTTTTGTGATCCGATCAACAATCGGGATATTTTGCGTACCGATCATGGTTAAAGCGGGATGTCCATACACCTCTTAAAAATCGGGACACCTGGTAACCCTAGTTGAAATAAATAAAAATAAAATATCTTTTATTTCAGGAAAACTTTTACAACTAATGCACTTTATGCACTGCTCACATATAAGGTCACCCTGTATTATTATGAGTCAGGCTCATTTTATTAAGAGGTTGTGGAAGTGTTCGTCAGAATTCCCATGACCTTGTCCGGCAGCGACACGGCCCTCCTCGGCGTGTCCTCTTCTGATGAGGAGGAGACCGCGATAATGGACGTGCTCGCGCCAAGGCGTATGTGTGGGGTATCGGTGGGTTTTAGTCGGTAGGCCGCGGTTCCTGGTTGGCACTCTGCCCCCAGGGGCCGCGGAGAGTCCGACATAACCCCGCGCCTTCCCAAGCGCGGGGTATGCGTAATGCATTACCCACCGTAAAAAAAGAAAAAAAGGCTCATCTTATTACAATAATGTTTTATCAACAGAAAACATTTTTTCTCTACCTAATTAGAAAGTGAATAGTAGTTTGTTTTCCTTTTTGATCACAATGCCTACGCCGCAAAACTACTTTGAAGGATTACTCCTAAACAGCTATAAGACTAAGTGGCAAAATTACTAACATTTAAAACGCATAGAAAGCAAAATGCCTCAAATAAATGTCTCTAAAGCGGTTTGCCTAATTTGCAATACGTCTGCATTCTTTCTTGTCTAGGCAGCATAACGTCTCAAAAATTAAAATGACTTTAAAGGATAATACATAACATGCTATACGAATAAGAAGCATAATTAATCGCTATCAAAAACGGCTATAAATCAAACTGCCTCAAATTAATAATATCCAACTAATATAAATGTGACATAGAAAACTCTATGCCATTTTGCAGTTGAGTTGCAGTTCAAATTCGGTCCTGTACCGGCCCTAGATGACCTGTTTTACAAAATACCAATTTCATAGGTAATGACCTAATACTAAACAATTCGTGACGGACCATTAACTATGCTTGTATTTATACCTCGTTTTTGTTTGATTTCCTGTAATTTGGAGCATTTTGGTGTTTTGGGGCCTTACCATGATCGCTTATAGCAAGGTTAAAACAATATTGAAACAGAGACACCGCTCTTGCTGCGTATAGCGCCATCCCGCTCTCAGCGCGGTTTTAATATTGTTTTGAGTGATCATGGTTAGGGGGCAGGTCATAAAACTACTGAGTTGTTTTGCATATGAGGTATTTTGCATCCCTAGGCATCTTCATATCCAGGCATTTTACAACAGAGATGTTTTGCATTTGAGCCTTATTAAGTTCATAGTCATTCTAATGTTTAGAAATTTTACTACTAAAGTCCTTTTGCATTAGAGGTAAAGTAATAATAAATTGTTTTAATTTGAGGCATTTTGCTTTATAGCCGTTTTACATGTTACTTATTTTGCTTCATAGTCATATAGCTGTTTAGGAGTAATCCTTCAAAGTTGTTTTGCGGCATAGGCATTGTGATCAAAAAGGTTTGTTTTTTGTGTGTTAGTCTCTCTATGTATGTCTATGAGCACTCGTAAATCAGTAATATAAGGTTATGTATGTGCATGTTCCGAGTACAACTTATATATGGCAGATGGTGTGTAGGTATGTATGACTATGATGATCTAATTGTACTATAAATAAGGTCTTCCAAACTGTCATCAAACCATTTTGATACCATTTTTTTTTTATTTATTAGTTGTATTGAGTAAGGTTTTTAGTTTTCGATAATTTTTTTTAATACGGACACTTTGCAAAACTAAAGTAATATTTTTATTCTTAAAATACAACGGAAAAGTCATTTAATAATTACAAGCATTTAAGAACATACTAATTTAGTTTCTACTAGCTTTCCGCTCGCGACTTCGTCCGCGTTATTTTTGTTTTCCCGTAGGAATTTTATATTATCCCGTAGGAAAATTACCCTATGTCCTTCCCCTGGTGCCGAACTATCCCTATACCAACTTTCATCAAAATCGGTTCAGTAGTTTCGAAGCCTATTCAATACAAACAAACAATCAAATCTTTCCTCTTTATAATATTAGTATAGATTAAAAGTGCAATGCATACGTGGCAAAAAGTTAATGGACTGATTATGAGTATTTATGAGCAATAAATAATGTTTAAAATAAATACGGATGAAAAAAATTTCATTGTTTTATTTATAGACGATTTTTGAAATAAGAATAGTTTTAATTACATAATAATCATCATTTAAATTTAAAATATTATTTGTAAACGATAAAGTTAAAATATTGAAAAAAAATTGATAAATCCGGATAATCCGGATTTGCAGGTGATCATAATTTTAAAATCCGGATTTGAAAAAAAGCCGGATTTTGCATTCTCTACAGGTGACATTTGAACTATTGTTCTAATGTCACGAAAGCGATAGCGAGTGATCGCTATAAGTTAGGCGGTAGCCCCCCAGGTGAATTAAGTCTCCATCATTTATATCGCCGATTTTTTAAAAATAAAACAATTACAATAAAACCATAATTTAATTAATCGCCAGCATACTTAAAATCTTTGATCGACATTGAAAATTGTGTGAATAGAGAATTATAGAAGACTACATTAAAAATCAACTTTAAATTAAAACTCAGGTCTTTAAAATTAAGCTCACGTTATAAAACTATATTTCCATTGTGTACTAATCAGGATTTGAAGCACCGCAGTTAGGGTGGGGTGAAAAGCTTTCCTCTTTGAAGAGTTGTTTACGAAATAAACAACTGAGAGCCGCTCTTCAGTTGATGAATGTACCCAGGAAAAGTAAATACTTACTAGTTATTAAAGTACTTCCAAATTGCCAAAAAAACATCAACATTTTACATATGTATTGTAATCGAGTCTAGAACTTTACGTGTAGAAATACAAAGCAGAGAAATGCAGACGTCGCAGGCGTATAAAGGTGATGATATATGGCGCTTAGTTTTCTTCGATCTCCTCCTGTTCTTCATCGAACTCAGCGTCCTCGTCGGCTGTGGCCTCCTGGTATTGCTGGTACTCCGACACCAGGTCGTTCATGTTACTCTCTGCCTCGGTGAACTCCATCTCGTCCATGCCCTCACCAGTGTACCAATGCAAGAAAGCCTTACGGCGGAACATGGCTGTGAACTGCTCAGAGATGCGCTTGAACAGCTCTTGGATGGCTGTGGAGTTTCCAATGAAGGTGGCGGCCATCTTAAGACCGCGAGGCGGAATGTCGCACACGGCGGTCTTCACGTTGTTCGGGATCCATTCCACGAAGTACGACGAATTCTTATTCTGGATGTTGAGCATTTGCTCGTCGACCTCCTTCATTGACATGCGGCCGCGGAAGATGGCGGCGACGGTGAGGTAGCGGCCGTGGCGAGGGTCGCAAGCGGCCATCATGTTCTTGGCGTCGAACATCTGCTGTGTGAGTTCGGGGACTGTGAGCGCACGGTACTGCTGGCTACCGCGTGAAGTGAGAGGGGCGAATCCAGGCATAAAAAAGTGCAGTCGGGGGAAGGGGACCATGTTCACAGCCAACTTGCGCAAGTCTGCGTTCAGTTGGCCAGGGAATCGCAGGCAAGTGGTCACTCCCGACATCGTGAGTGAAACTAGGTGGTTCAGATCGCCATAAGTAGGTGTGGATAGTTTAAGCGTGCGGAAACAGATGTCATACAAAGCCTCATTATCAATACAGTAAGTTTCATCTGTGTTTTCGACTAGTTGGTGAACTGAGAGAGTGGCATTGTAAGGTTCGACTACTGTATCTGACACTTTAGGGGATGGTACAACTGAGTATGTGTTCATAATTCTGTCGGGATATTCTTCTCTGATCTTGGAGATTAGGAGTGTGCCCATGCCTGAACCAGTGCCACCTCCAAGTGAGTGTGTAAGTTGAAAACCTTGGAGGCAATCACAGGATTCTGCTTCTTTTCTTACTACATCTAAAACAGAGTCGACGAGTTCAGCGCCTTCGGTGTAGTGACCCTTAGCCCAGTTGTTACCAGCACCGGATTGGCCAAACACGAAGTTGTCTGGCCTGAAAATCTGTCCAAAAGGTCCGGAGCGAACAGAGTCCATGGTGCCAGGTTCTAAGTCAACTAAGATAGCCCTTGGGACATATTTGCCGCCGGAGGCCTCATTGTAATAAACATTGATGCGTTCCAGCTGCAGGTCGGAGTCACCGTGGTAGGCACCAGTTGGGTCGATACCATGTTCATCAGAGATGATTTCCCAGAACTGCAACAAGCAACATAGCATTGTTAGGGTGTATAAAAGTATTATGATACGAGTTGTTCTGCTAAATTACTTTTATCTACTAATAAAATTTTGATTTTTATCCTGTGGAAAGATGGTTCTTATAAAGGACTTTCAATGAATTGATTAAAGATCCTTTTCATTTTCATGTATTTTATTACATACGAGGGCGGGTCAATAAGTCCGTGACTTTTGAAACAGGTTTTTAAATAAAAAGTTATTTTATTTTTCAACGTTTCAAAGAGTTCTATATGCTTAGCCCAACGTTTCTCCAGTTTTTTATCCCTTCCGAAAAATATGACTTGTCGAGATCTTCAAAATAGGCATTTGTTTGTGAGATGACTTAGTCATTGGAGGCAAATCTCTTTCCGCCGAGCCATTTCTTCAAGTTTGGGAACAAGAAATAGTCACACGGAGCTAGATCGGGTGAATAGGCTGGATGAGGGAGCAATTCGTAGCCCAATTCATGGATTTTTGCCATGGAAACTGCACATGTGTGCACCCGTGCATTATCCTGGTGGAAAGGACTTTTTTCTGGGCCAAGTGCGGTCGCTTTTTTTCAATGCCTTATCGAATCGACCCAATAAGTTGCTGTAATATTCACCATTGATTGTTTCTCCTTTTTGAAGGTAGTCAATGCGGATAATACCGCGTGCATCCCAAAAAACAGTCGCCATGACTTTATTGGCTGACAAACCCACCTTTGCCTTCTTTGGCGCCGATTCACCCCGAGAAACCCACTGTTTTGACTGCTGTTTGGTCTCCGGTGTGTTGTGGTGGATCCACGTTTCGTCCACGGTTACGAAACGGCGCAAAAACTCGTTCATATTGCGATTGAACAACGCCAAACATTCCTGCGAAATTGTCACACGGTTGCGTTTGTGGTCGATTGTGAGCAAACGCGGCACCCATCTTGCGGAAACTTTCTCATACCCCAAATGATCATTCAAAATTGAAACCACTGAGCCATGTGAGATGCCTATGGCTTCCACAATCTCTCTCACTTTGAATCACCGATCGGCTAAAACCATATCGTGGATTTTTACAATTGTTCGGATGTGGAGACCTCACCTGGGCGTCCAGAACGTTCGGCATCTTCCGTGCTTGTACGGCCACATCGGAATTCAGTAAACCACTTTTTTACCACGGAAATGGATGGTGCAGAGTCCCCATAATATTTATCAAGCTTAGCCTTGGTTTGCGTAATGGATTTTATTCGCAAAAAATAATGCTTAATGAGCACACGAAATTCACTTTTTCCATTTTCTTCTCAGTCAACGCAGTAGTCTGATATTAACGGCTGTCAAAGTAAGTAAGTATTTTTATAAAGTCAAAGGTTTTTTTATTAAAAAAAACATTTTGCCAGCGTCACGTCAGCTGAGAATATACGGTAAAAAAAAACAAACTAAATGTCGCAGCTTGTTCAATTTTTGACAAGAGTCAACAGACAGATTACTGTTGACGGGAGCAGTGTTGCCATTTCAATTAAGAGGCGGGAAATTCAAAAAGTCACGGACTTATTGACCCGCCCTTGTACAATAATTACCTTCTTAAAAACGGCCAACAGTATTAAAACGTATTATTTTCTACAAAAAAAAACGTTTCGTTAAGAATAGACTATATCACGAAAGACATGGCTGTATATCAACTAAGATCCCTTCGTCCACTCTTATTAAGGAGAATTTATAACAATATTTTGATTTGATTATGATTTTGCTGCGAGTTTTGAGAAATACTACTACTACTACTACATAACTACTACTATGATATAATTTGTGGTACTACTACAACTTTTTTTGAGAATTGTTGGTTAAAAGAATAAAAAAACAGTATTCGGATTTTGGTAAATAGATAATATACTTAAAGCCTTACTAATAACCATTGTATACACCTGATTTAGCTAAACAGTGTTTTGTCACGTTCACTCGAATGACCTTTCAAATTCGAACAAAAGAGACCAAACACTACTTAACTATACAAGGCTTATACAATGGTTATTAGTAAGGCCTTTAATTTGTAATTATTGAAATCACTTTTGTAATATTGTTTTCAATGTTAAAAATCTTCTTGGAAAGCCTGTATCGTCTCACTGATTGTTTCTCACTTAATTTAAATGCAATACCACTATAAAGTCACGCTTTAAATTTTTTTCGAGATGACGCTAAATAAGCTTCATGGGCTGTTTCTAACATATCTAGGAAAATCATATTATATTTTTAACAGGATAACACTCAACACTGAAAAAAGTGAAACTTCAATCAAAAAAAGGAGCGTCGCATGTGCGTCGCATGAACTTTGTATTTTAACAGCAGTTGCGTTCCAATTTTAATGTTGCGTTCCAATCTCCTGTCAAATCATTACCGTGATACGGAATGTCATAAAAGTTGAAGTTCTGTCGTAGTTCTATTCCAATCCAACTGCATTTGTTTATCGCGATTAGCCTTCAGAGAATGAATCTGGTTTCTTGAGTTAAGTAATTTTTAGCCAAACATACACGTTAAAACATCAATAAAACAACAATCCTCCTCCAAAGATCCTGGAATTGACTCAATACCAGGCTTAGAAATAAATGGTCTGGGACTGAATTCTCTACCTGCCACAGGATTAGAACAATCATAATAAGTAATTATGGCAACAGATAGATGTCATCTAAAGATGAAACGGTAAGTAACAAGAACAACACAAACGGAGCTTAGTAATGGTTAGCCAACCATACACGTTAAAGCATCAATAAAACTAAACAACAACCCTCCTCCAAATATCCTGAAATAGACTCAATATCAGGATTAGAAATAAAAGGTCAGCAGGCCAATTATAGTTCTTTCATCGTATGACATGGTATAAATTTGAGAAAAAGAAGTCATGAAATGCTGTTTCGTATTACCGATCTCCAATGATATCATCACTATGGCATAATTTCAATGATGTCATCATTAAATAATGAACAAATGATCAAAAATCTGACCGGAAATCGTATTTTTCGTTTTGCACTATGATAATCGATGATATCATTTGCAAAACCATGAGATCGGTAATAGGCCCTCTGGTCTGGGACTGAATTCTCTACCTGCCACAGGATCAGAACAATCAAAATAAGTAATTATTGCAACAGATACCTACGAGGGCGGGTCAAAAAGTTCGCGGAATGAGGGGTATGGAGGGGGGAAAGGTGACTTTTTACTACCTGCACTAGTTGTGACACTCATTAAGAGTATAAATACTAAGTTTCAAAAAAAATAGGTCATAATTACCTGAGCTACACATCAATCAACAAGTCAATCCGGAAGAAAATTTGCAACATGGAGAAAATTGAGTTTCGCGCAGTCATCAAGTTCCTTACCAAACAAGGAAAACCTCCCCAGACTATTTTGGAAGAGATGTCTTCTGTTTACGGGGACTCTTGCCCTGGTAAAACCATGGTTTACAAGTGGCAAAACCTGTTTAAGCAAGCCAGCCATTCGATTGAAGATGATCCGAGGCCAGGGCAGCCTGTCGAGGCAACCACGGCAGAAAACGTCGAAAAACCTTGAAAAAATCATATTGGAAGATGCCCGTTTAAAGAAGAAACAGCTTGCAGAAATGATTGGAGCATCAGCTACAACCATTTTGAACATCCTACACGACCATCTTGGCATGTCAAAGGTGTGTGCAAGATGGGTGCCGAGAATGCTCACGCCACACCAGAAGCAGCGGCGAGTTGTTGTCGCGAGTTTTTAGCGCTCTGTGGTGAACAAAAGGATGAAGTTTTGAACCGAATTGTGACTGGAGATGAAACTTGGGTCCATTTCTTTCTTTTTTTCTTTTAAAAAAAAAAACGTCGCCCCACACTAGGATTTTATCCTGTGTAGTGGGTGCAGTTACAAACATAGAATATCACATGCACATACGCCTGAATTATTTTAATTTATTATGAACCTGAATTATTATGAACCTGAGTCCAAACAAGACTCCATGCAGTGGCACAAAAAGGGCACACCACCTCCGAAGAAATTCAAAGTGTCTCCGTCGGCTGGAAAACTCATGGCTACTGTTTTCTGGGATTCAGAGGGAATCCTCCTTATTGATTATAAAGAAAAGGGTGTCTCTATCACTGGAGAGTACTACGCTGCACTATTAAAACGTCTGCGAGATGCTGTGAGAGAAAAAAGACGGGGAAAATTGACTAAAGGTGTGCTCCTTTTGCACGACAATGCACCCGTGCACAAGGCGCAAGTTGCGATGGCTGCTGTTCAAATAGTGGGCTTCGAAATCTTGGAACATCCTCCCTATAGCCCAGATTTAGCCCCAAGTGATTATTATTCGTTCCCAAAAATGAAAAAAGAGCTTCGAGGGAAGAAAGTTTCCAGCGATGAAGAAGTGAAGAACGCAATTTCGGCCTATTTTGACGACAAAGAGAAATCATTTTTTTTCGAAGGTATTAATAAATTAATTGATAGGTCTAATAAATGTATTAGAGATAAGGGGGAATATATTGAGAAGGAAAAATAATTTTGTGTTTTATTTCTTACTTTTTACCCTCCATTCCGCGAACTTTTTGACCCACCCTTGTATATGACATCTAAAGATGAAACGGTAAGAAGTAACAAGAACAACAAAATGTACGAGTCACCGTAAAAACTTAAACAGCAACTTGTGGAGTTTTCTCTGTAATGGCTGGAGCGCGTTCAGAGTCTCTGGGTGTAGTTGTCCGGTTGTTTTATGACTCGCTCAGGGGCGTTGAACGGATTGCAGCAACCAAATCTTTTATCTCCCTCTTTCACATGATTTTTTACTTCTCTCTCTTTCTAGTAGATGACATTATAGAATATGGCCGCCAATATCATCCAATCACGTAAGAGTATTTCAGTAATAAACGTCAGAGCGTTTTACAACCATCAAATTCGATGGTTGTTCGGTTGTAACTCGCGCCGACACTCTTAAGGTCTTGAACGGGCCGGTTGTTTCACCCGGTTGTCACGCTCGAAGGCATTGAACGGGGTTAGAGCGAAAAGTTGTACTTCGCGCTCCTGGTTTACAAAGTGCGAGTTGGTGTGCGAGCTACTCGGTCGGCGACTCACATGCCAGTGTAGCTCGGCTCGCTTTTAAATTCTTATGGCTGTTTACACGATGATGTCGAGTTAAAGGGAATTAATTAAAAAAACTTGGTATAATAAGGTCTATGACTATCTAAAAGGCGAAGGCGCGGCGCAGGCATGGCACGGGCGGGCCTCACTCAAATTTCGTTTTATACTTGTATAGAAATAAAGACGAAATTTGAACACACCGAACGGATAGGCACCTGTATGACTTGCCATGTCGGAGACTGCTCGATAAGTCGGTACGGTGAATTCAAATTTGGTCCGTGCCGTGCCATGGCTGCGCCACGCCTTAGCCTTTTTTCTGTATAATTCGCGCCTGAGATGGCGTTGATTTTAATTATTTTAAGCAAGGGTAAAATCATATTGATATTTTAATCATACACTACACTAAAATACACATAGTAACATGTGCTAAGTGCTATTAGTAATTTGTGTTAATACATTCTCTCTCTATATGTCGCAAACAAAGAAATGGAAAACTTGAAAGACAACCCTATACCAACCCATTTGGCAAGCGTGGTGTAGTAGGACAAACTACTCCTCGTCGAAAAAGGGACCCGTGCCCGGCAATGGGACGTACGAGTATATGGATTGATGTGATTATGAAATATTTCGAATAGTTATTTGGATTAGATATTATTTTTAAATATTCAACGTGCTTTGATTAAAAAACATCAACTGAGTAAGCTGAGGAACTGGCTATCTTACCTCTAATACAACAAATATTTTTTTTTATGGCGACTAACTTAGGTAGGACTGAAAAGCCGTACCACCAACCAAACTAAGCAGACAAATTTCTGCCCCCATTGGTAATCGAACCGCGGACTTCCAGATCAACACGGGATGGTCTACCACAAGACCATAGAGGCAAAAATAGAAAAAGTAACGGATTTGGATTAGAGATTGGATGGCAAGATCTTTCGGAGCAACATGTACCATTTTTAAGCTTTATCATAATAAAACCCCAGACAATAAATGTAATATTATCCTCCGAAGATCATTAATCTGCAGCTATTTAAAATTCTGTAAACGCGTGTAGTATAGGTGCAGCACACAAAAAAGACAGATTTTCGATTGCAACTGCCTAGTGACACTGCGGAGCTACTGCTGAACGCGTCCAAACGATGCAAGCGACGGCCGAGTTGCTATCTCGTGCGAGCTACTGTCATGGGATTAGACGAGTGAAAACAAAAAATGTGTAAGTAACTCGGATGAGAGCAATTATCCAACTCATACGATGCGTCCATATGGTGCGAGTTACTACACTGCTGCTACTCGATAGGTTGACTCGCATGCCAACTTATTTTGAAATACTTTTTCTAATGTTCAACAAAAATCGTAATAGTACACCTATAAACTAGTGCTATTTACTTCAATGACACCAACACATTACAAATGTTAGGACTAATGACTAAACTCTACATACAACTTAAGTAATAAAATTTCCTGAATACGAACATTCTAAACCTTAATTTCTTCACTTTCTCATCTCGGTGTATATCTCCTATATATGGTTTTGTCTTCCATTGGCTGCTATATTGCAATTATGCCCTGGGGTTTAACGAACAAGGTTTACAGATCAGTGAATTTAACAAAGAATGCATAGTAGTAATTTAATGTATAATATAGATACTAAGGTTGATTTAGATTTGTTAATGCAGTAACCAGTGTAGAAAACATGTGTCACTTCTCTATTTCTCCAATGAATGTGTAACAGCCAAAAAAAGGAGTTTACCACAGTGACACCTTTGCAAAGAGATTGAAAACTCAAAACAAAACCCAACATCAACTTGCCTGGCCAAGGTAGCAGATCAATTCTTCCTTATCTATGAAGAGATCCCTGCTCAGTCGTGGGAAGTATGTATGGCAATATTAAGCAAAATCATAAAACATCAATCAATTTCTGCAGTGTAAATTTCTAAGTGTGGCTATTTTTACAATAAATGTACCCATGCTTATGCACATTTAATAATAATATATATTTTTTGACACCATGTAGAATGAGCACAACACACACAATAAACAAACTTATTGCTCAGATTAAATGACATAAAACCATATTTCTGCCGGTACTTAAATTAGGATAATCCTGTGCTATAAGTATCAGTTAAATATTGAATCTATGGTTTATACGAAACAGAAAAAACAATGGATGTGCGCTGATATGAACATATTACTATGTGGGTTGCATGTCAATAAATTCTTATACGGTGACACGATTTTAACCATTAAGATACTTTTTTTTAGTTAAATCGAGTCTTATGAAACCTGAGTGTATATAGATAGTCCATTTATTCTAGTCATACAAAGAGATTAAAATTTACTTGAATCATTGAAGAAAATAGAAGTATAAATATGCGAGGCTATAAATATGCAGATATACACACTGTGATACACAAATGCACTTTCCTCTATTTTTCTATTCTGTGATAGTTTTTATATTTTTTTATTATTTAACTAATCCTTCAATCAGCCTTCAAGGCTATGTAGGCACAGATGGGATAAAAGGTATGATAGTGTAGAAGCATTACTCTCAATGAAGCTTAGCCCATTTATCTCTGTAGTCAGTCTTCATGCCGGCTCTCCTTATCGAAGATCTCGTCTTGAAGCTGCGAGCGGAAAGCTAGTATTACAACAAACAAGAGGGGACTACCTAGTTCGGGTCCTATTTGTAAAAATCTCTATTGTTTAACCCTTTTGAAAATAAATTAATTTATTATTAATTAAACAGAAAATATTGCATTTTAAAAATGCATTTCTTTGACTTTATATAGAATTGAAATTCATATGACATCAATAAACTTTTATTACACCTCAATGTAGGATGAATCAAAGTAGTTTCAGTAAAATCTTATGAATTCTTTCACATTATTTATATTTTAAAATATCTCACCATTTAATAAGCTTATAAATTATGTACTAATTCATCTCTTAAATAAGATTTTGCACTATTATTTGTTGATAGAATAACTAGAAGCTTCTATTGCAGTTAGATACTAGTTATTGTGTTGATATTGTTAAACCATATATCGAAAAGCAAAAATAGGTGTGGTGGTGAAAATTTCTTTAGTCTGAATTAGTAAAATTGTTCTCTAAGTAATCATAAAACTGATAAGTTCAAAAGTATTGGTACCTACCTATCTGTATTTATTTCAAGTTATCTACATCGGACAAAGAAATAAGATCAACATCTAATTTGTGCATAACACTAAAAATAATAAATTGCGAAAAATAAGTAAGCCGATTATAGAAAGTTGGATGGAGTATGAAGGAAGAGGAATAGGTATGTATGTACATCGATCCAACAACGCGTAAGTATAGTCGTCGTGAGGAGCAAAATGGCTTTCCGAACTAAAATCAAATTCATCCGTTAAACTGTCGGTTTGTTCTGCGATTTTTTACTTTAATATAATAAGTACCTAAAAGCAAGACCACACAACAAAATGCATTGTATATTCTATTTTTCAGAGCATTTCCTAGTTTTTATATGAATGATTAATAAGTAAATGCCGGCGGTTTCGTCAGCAAGACCGGAAAGCCGCCGCCCATTCTTTGAAAATGGTATTGAGGAAATGCTTACCTTAGCTCCGATTTGATTTCCGCACTGGCCTGCCTGGATGTGAACGATTTCCCTCATTTTGTTGAGTTTGAAGTCTAAAATTTATAACAATTCTTCACGTCTGTCTTTCACCCAAACCAACGCACCAACGACGACGGATGTAAAAAAATGCACAGACAGCAGACACAGACAGCAGCCTCGCTCGTAGGCCTGGTAAAAATATCGATATATCAAAATATCGATATTTTTCCAGAAAACAATCGATATATATTGTCGATATTTTTAATCAGAAAATATCGATATTCATTTATTTCCGAGTAAGTATCTTTGTATCGAATTCGATATTTTTAAGAGCTTTGTTATAATAATAATTTAATAATAATAATAATTGATTGTTATACCAATTACAATTTTTCTTTTGCTTAATCTAATACAATAAAATAGCTTTTCTTAAGTTTAATATTCAATAATTTAAAAATTAAGCATATAGAGTCATCTGCAGCTGAACTAGTAATAAATACTGTATTTCGGCTTACAGCGCCCTCCCTATTTATATTGATACTTAATATAATTTTATGTCGACAATAAAATAATAATACAAATAATAATTACATTGCAATTAATTGTGTGGATAGGTAGGAACATTAACTCTACAATCAATCTGACCATCGATTTTTGTTAACGATATACCCAGAATATAGGTCACTAGACAAATACGACAGTGTTTTAATTTTTTTGATATCTTAAAAAGTGACCGAGTTATAAGCGTTCAAAGTTGCCGTGCCGTCCGGATTTATAAAGCGAGTCGCGGAACGTTGATGACGTCACAAATCCACAGCGGGGAGAGGCACGCGCACTTCGACGTACTTCGTTAGCTCTGTGCTACTGGTGCGCGCGATTTTACGTGGCTCTAAGATGTGAATCAACATTATGTCATATAATAAATACTATGTAGTACCTATGTGTACAAATTCAACTATTAAAACGCCTACAAAACTTTTTTTTGAAGTGCCATTGAATGCCAAAAGGCGTAAAAAGTGGATGAACGTTATGAAACGGGCCCTAAGACCGTTGGATTTTGTTGTGATGACCATTTTGATGTAAGTAAAATAATAATAATAATAATTTTTATTTATATCTTCACAATGGCTTACATTATAGGTACTACATCTTATTCTCTAACAAGTATATTTTATTTAAATGACAAGCCTGTGTGACAAAATTCCGGCCCTCCACCCTCTAGGATTAAATCAAACTAAATAAACATATTAAATACTTAGATAATAAACATAATAAAAACATTTTCATAATAAATTTATACATATTACATTATTATTTTTATTTTTATTATAATATGTAATTAGATATTCTAAGCTTCGGGGTACCTATTACCTACTAGAAAATAACCTATAACTAAGTTGTATTACGAGGTGTTTTGGTGTAATGTCTTCTTTTTGTCACTTTTTAAACCACATAGGTATGTATCATTAAAATATGTTGACTTTTGTTGACGGTAAAATGAAGGTCACAAAAGGTTTTGCCGTCAACAAAAGTCAACATAGGTACCCAATTTTATAGAAAAACTAGCGGCCGCCCGCGGCTTCGCCCGCTTGGTGTTTGGTTTCTTTATCGCGCCACAGCAGCGCCTTCTGGCGACGCGATGAATAGCTGAGCTGCTAAGTGTTTTACGTGAATCCTGATGGAACTATAATTTTTTGCTGGATGAAATCTCTTTTTCTGTAGGTACCTCTGACAACGTGTATATGCAAACTTTCAGGATCATCGGTTAAGCATTTTAGGTGTGAAAAAGTAACAAAAATAAATCAACAAACTAATTCACTTTCGCATTTATAGTATTAGATGGGATTAGGATACGATTCATGTTACCTAAACATGTACACCTACCTATAGACACTCACCCGTTAGTAGGCACCTACTAACTTTTGAATGAGTATCTTAGACCTGCGGGTATTTGATTTGCTTGTTGGTCCTATATAGGTACGTTTATAGTATTTACCATTTCCCAGCTGTTTTTCTTACCAAGCTGAACGCTTTTTAATAACTCTCCCGCCGTTGGGTGCACGACGAGATCTCCTGGGGTTCTCCACCCAAAAGGACTCGTCCTAGAGTAAGGCCTATCCGGGTAGAAACCCCTTGGATGTACTCTCTGTCTCCGGAGGTCCAAAGGTAGGTAAACGGTACCGATGGTCCATGGCGGTGATTGCGCCGTGGACACCGTTTGCCTACCTACCTAATCCTAAATAGGTGACACCTACGTATCTTTCTGTTGATTAGTTTTTATTGTAACTTCATAAACTTGTTAACTTTCAAACCATTGGCCATTTTTTGCCGAAAGCATCGGTAAATATTTTTTGTATGAAAGTTGGTGCCTCCCCTTGGCGTAACTTGGCGGCTAGTCCGCCAGGATCGTCCCCGGTCTGCCCCCCTATTCTGTAACTTCGGTTGCTAACTAGAACTGTCATTTTTGAAAGGAACTTAACATCCATTACTCCTATCATGAACGCTGCCGTAACACATAAGATCACTAAACCCGTAATGGATATAAAGTGGCTTTCAAAAATGACAGTTCTAGTTACCAACCGTAGTTAGCGAATAGGCCTGCTGATGGCTCGGAGAAGTGACCTTCCCAATCCCGAGTTATTTTACCATATATATTTTATACCATAAATATTCCGGCGGAGACTTTGAATTAGTGAATTAGCCACCGGCGAACCGGAGACCGGCATACGGGTACACCGGGCTCGTCACTCTTTGTGCCAGTATCGATAATCGCATTATTCCGCCTCAAAAAAAAAGGCAATACCACAGAAAATAAACTTGATTGTAGGTATGTACACTAAACTGTTTGACTTCATGAGTCGTAGAACATACATTTGTAGGAGCTACAAAAAAATTTAACTATGCATGTAACTATTATTTCAGATTGTAAATGACATGGAAAATTAGGTCAAATATAAATTGGTTGGAGGAAGACTAGTACTAAAAAAAAGAGGCTTGCCCTCTTAAGTTTTCTTGTCAGCAAAAGACAGTTAAAAAAATTAACGATCTGTAGTGCAAAAATGTAGGCAAAAAGAACTGATTCACAAGATACCTACTCCATGAAGATATACCGAATCCGATCACTTCCCAACATATTGAGGAAATTCGGTTTGAGTCCTCGCATTTCCGCTGCTATATAATCACTATTTTTGGAAAAATATTGAGTCACCATAAAACTGTCTACTTTTGGTAAATTATCTGATTGACCATGTGGAAATCCTTTCTCCATTGTTGTAATTAAAAGGCTAATAAACAATAAAAGTCAAGTTACACGGAGCGCAGTAGGTATGTACGACACAAAACTCAGAGCAACTGCGACTAGCGAGCGAGCGGCTGCCGGCTGTCGATTTGTGACGTCACCTACCTAGAGCGCGCGTACTTGAAAATTTAAATAGCGACCGTAACTTTCGGCGTTAATAACTTTGGAAATACTGCATCGATTTTAATGAAACAAAAACTATTGACATGTACATAACCATACCTCTTATTTAATGTGTGTTTTATTGTAATTTTCAAACCTATCGGTCACATCAATTATAATTAAATAAAAACTGAACAAGAAAATTAATACCTACTACATGAGTGATAGTGATCTCTCTTTGACTAAAATGAATGCGAATGTATGCGTGTGAGAGGGTGTGCAAATAATAGTAATATCAATGATTTTTTTTGTTATACATATTTAATATTAATTATGTATTCCACTTTTTGTAATATTTTTGCCCGTTTCATGCATACATTTAAACCAGGCGCGCGAGTTCGACTACAGTCTCTATGATCTTAATTTGATACGCTTAAAACTATACAGTAATGGTCATATACACGGTGTTTCATAATAACCAATAAATAATCAATGCGTTATCTAAAACTAATTATTAAATTGTGTTTACCCGTAATGTCATTCAACCCAAAATTTTCATGTAAATCATAGACATGATGATGATACTATGATATACATGAAAATTTTGGGTTGAATGACATTACGTGTAAACAAATTTTAATAATTAGTTTTAGATAACGCATTGATTATTTATTGGTTATTATGAAACACCTCGTAATTAAGAACGCTTAATAATACAAAGCCAATACGATGCGATGGAATGTATTTTAGCGCTATTATTAGAATTTAGAATATAGTTTTCTGCAATTTGTTTTTGATTAAAATGTGAAAAAATAAATCTTGCGACTCTACTGCTAGAGAAATAATAATAAATCTGCGTGCTCGTAATTAGTCGTATATAAGAATTGCAGATCACTTGCATTGCTCAAAAACGATGGTGTACCAAGCTGTGAAATATTTTAATAATAGGGTCGGCAACGCGTTTGTGATGCCCCTGGTGTTGCAGGCGTCCATAGACTACGGTAACTGCTTACCATCAGGCGGGCCGTAAGTTTGTTTGCCGGCATCGTAGTATAAAAATAATAATAATACACATCAGATAATCTCGAATATCCCCCGGAAACCCAAAACAAGAAAAACTACTCCACGAGATGATTTAAGAATAGTTCGCCTTGCTAAGAAAGTCCCGTTTAAAGGATTAAACACAATAAAAAATGACGTTTTTAGTGAGTATAATCCTAGCGCAATCTCTGCGCGTACCGTTCGAAGAAGGCTAGTAGAGGCACAGTTGTTTGGGCGAGTAGCAAGGAAGGTTGAAACCACACCATAGAGGGGCCCGACTAGCGTTTGCAAGGAAGTATCAAGATTGGACAGAGCATCAGTGGAAAAATGCTCTGACGGCAAGCAGTACGTACGCCGACCTGTGAATAAGGCATTCGATTCTAAATACACGAAAAAGATAGCGAAGCTTGGCGGTGGAAACGTTAAGATTTGGGGTTGCTTTTCTGGTTATTGCGTGGGACCTACTAGGCTTACACAAGGGACTAGTATCAATACAAAGATATACTCGAAGAATGTATGTCGCCATTTGCAGATGACAATCTCCCGGTAATTTGGACATTCCAGTACAATAATGACCCGAAGCACACAGCACTCTCTGTAAAAAGATACCTCGACAGTCAACTAGTGACTATGTTAGAGTGGCCACCGAACAGTCCAGGATCTTAATCCGATCGAACATCTTACCAAGTGAAAAAGAAACTATCAAACAGACGGTGTGGTAACATTAATGAGCTGTACGATTCGTTTTTAGAAGAGTAAAGTTCTATTTCAGTTGAAACCTGGCAAAATTTGATAGCGTCGATGCCGCGCCGCTGTCATGCAGTTATCCACAGCCAAGGACATGCCACTAAATATTAAAATACTTTATTTTCAAAAAATATGTTTTTCAATTACTTAATTACAATACTTCATTATTGTATTAAATCTGTTCAGTACTCGGCCGTGATGGTGTTGTAGCCTACTTACCAACAGACATCGTCGAGTGAAATAGTAAGCAGCTCTGAAAAGAGCTATGGTTTGAAATAAGAGCAGCTCTGAAAAGAGCTATAAGACAGCTTCCAACAGTTTTCAACACAGCATCAAATCTTCGTGTAGTAGTAATTCACTGCGCGCGCGCCGCTGTTCCGATGTAGGCGCGCTGCCTCCAGCCTCCACACATGTACGCACCGTCTCGCTGTCGCCGCCAAAAAGAGCGCGCCTACGTCATCGCAAGTGTTTATATCGCGTCTGACTTATACGCCGTGAGAAATCGCACCTTCGCCGGCCGCTGAATTTTGATTGGTGTAAAATCCTATTTTTTATTGGTTTTAGTATTAAGTTTGTATGTATAAATATAGCTCAATTTTGTAAATAAATTCATTCCTATTCTACACACTGAACACGGATTTTACTCAAGCAACCTTCTGCCAAAGTGGTGGCCCCGGCGTGATGAAAAGAAGCCAGCCCAGAAGCTCTACTCCCCTGCCTCACAACAAGCTGCCACTACGTCCGTCCGTCAGAAGACAGAAACCAGAAAAATGAAGGAATCACCAAACGCAACGCAACCAACCACGTCACGATCAGCTGAAGTCGCCAATATATCGCTATCACTGCGAATACCACCTTTCTGGCGTAGACACACTTTGCTTAAACCTACTAGCCACCATCACGGGGAGTACATACGACCGCGTTTCGTGGCTGTGTTAGGAGGCACGTGAAAGTTGCCTAACCATACCTAACTTGTTAATTAAGTAAGACCTACGTACTCACAGTCCAGCTTTTCTTATTTTCTGATCACCGTGGCGTACAAATCAGGGGCCCCTGCAGGCTTATTCACTAACTCAACTGACAAGTGGAAATTATTGACTATTAACCATCTATAAACATGACGTTTTTTATCTGTGGCTAACCAAAAAGCCTTTTTTGGTATTCACTAACACCGGTGTCTAACGAAAAATCACTAGGCTCACTGTTAATCACTAGGGTTGTATTGATAATCACCGAACGACAATTTTCATCGATATTTCACCTAATTGGTATTCTTTATCGTTCAGTGTCTAACGTTTGATGTTTTGAATGCCTTATAGTGAAAGTCACCGTAGCACAGAGGGACACGCTCCATACAAGGGCGGTCATAAATAGTTAAAGTCCTGTTACTATCAATACATTGTATTATTTTAGTGACTTATAGTTGTAAAAGTGTTTTAGGAACATTAAAATGAAAGAAGTACATGTATTTACGGAATAAAAAACGTTTACTTCAGTAAAAAACAAATATAAACAATAACATACTTTTACCTAAATTTATCATGAACAAACACTTAAAAATTGGAATGTAAAACATATATTTTAAATAAAATAAGAGTCAAAACATTGATAACATTATTTAATTATAATAAAATAATAGAAATAAATAAATTAAAATTAATTAAATACAAAAAAAACAAAACAACTAACAAAATACAAATAAATTATTCTTATTCTAACAATATTAAACATGTAACAATTCTATTACACTTTGTGACAGAGTATTTTTCTTTTTAGGGGGAAGTTTCCGAAGACTTGTAATATAAGGATCTGAATGTAATAATAGTCGTTGTATTAAATCTTGATTGGTAACTTCACGTGACATTTTTCGAGTGTGACTTCGTCTATAAATTTTGATATACTTATTTGTCGCTTCAGCAGCTTCTTCGGAAAGTTCTCCTATAGATAACAATGCATAACTTATAATATCTGATCCATGTACGAGCACCTTGTGGACAGAAGCAGGAAGACTATACCACGGATATTCCTCGACCAGGCTGTATGCTGTTTGTAATGCATAGTCTTTAAACTTGCATTCATTAATTTTATGTCCAGAAGATAACGTTTGTAATATTACACAACAACGATCTATGAGATCCTTATTCAAACCTGTAATTTCAGCAGATACAGCTGATTCCAAAAAAAACTTCCTGGCCGTGTTTCCGTCGTTAGACGTCCCGCTTCCACCACTACGCGGCTTGTCAACTATTAAACCTAATCGTTCCCTAAACTGGGACTGTACATATTGTTTTTTATTTGATAACAATTGTTTATCACTATCTAGCCTAACTTGCCATTTTTTTATGTCTAATCTATATGAAAGATGAATAAAATATTCGAAGAAACGTATCCAAGAATGTAGTGGTGATAATCCAAATTGGTATCTACTCTCTATTACAGGTTTTTGTAAACATTCGTCTATTTTATTCATCTCTTTAGGGGTAGCATTACATATATAACATCTACTTGTAGATGTTTCACTTAAAGCACTACAAATTTTACCATCTACCATTGAAAGCTGCAACTTATGAGAAACGACCAATTCACGATTGTCGATCTGAATAAAAGTAGGTTGCAAACTTTCAATTTTATCCTTAAAATAAGCTTCCTCTTGCAAAGACACTGCTGTGCTTTCTTTCAAAAATTGAAATCGAATAGGACGGCAGTACCTAGTGGAAGAGGGTCGAGGATTTTTCCATAAAATTTTACAATTATCTTCAACTAATTTTACAATAATTTGAAGGGGTACATAAGATGTTACAAACAAACTACTATCTTCTAAAGTTGAATCTGAAAAAAATTGTTTGTATTCACTATGTCCAGTGCTGCCATCGAATCCCCATTTCCCAAGTAAAGAGATATTAGACAAACAATCATCAGGAATCTGATCTAAGACCTCTTTTTGAGATTCAAGGATTCGAGAAGCTGTGTGATCAAAAAGACTTTGTAATTCAACTTCAGCTGAAGACTCGGAAACAGTTATATTAGAAGGGTAACATCTCTGTTTCGCTTTAGTAATTTGTTGGTAACATGGTAATACATTAGGAGAAATCTTACTATTAACAAAGTTTTTAATTAATAAATACTGATGTTTTGTCAACTGAGCATCAGTCACAAGTGACAAGACATCATCAGTGCTAACTCTAGATATACACGAATCGAATGAACAGTCTGAAACATCAAGCAATGCACTCACAGTAGAATCATCAGACTTTGACAAATCAGCTACTCTCCGACGTTTAGTCCTTTTACTACATTGCGTAAAAGGTTTTCGAGGACGACCACGTGAATGACACGGCGACGTTTCAGATGGAGTACATTGCTTATTGTTTTTCACAAGTTGAATTTTTTCAATAACATTAAACCAATCGGAATTCTTATATAAAAGCTTGGTTTTATCCCTATTACATTTTTTCTAGAATCGAGCAATAGCTTTACATAAATTATTAACAATTTTCTCTAAATAATGAATATCAATGTTCTCAGCATCGTCGTTCAGAGTAGTCAACAAACTTTGTAGGACTTGACGACACTTTTCCGAGTCATTATCGGTATTGACAGTTAGCCATATTTCAAGAATATGCATTCTTGAAAACGAGCATATATATAAATTACCTAAAACAAAAAAAACGGTTAAAATTCAGTCACAAAACCTACACAAAGCACTAAGACTAAATAAACTAATTTCGTAGCAAATGCTACGAGATAATCTGGCAACCGTAGCACCCTTGTCATCGCCAAAAGGGCAGATAAGGGCAGCCAAGTTTTAATTTTCCTAAAATAAGAAAGTCTAAAGATTATGGTGCAATATACCTCCATAGTCGGAGCGAGTGGGAACATATTTAAAAGTTTATTCAAACTTTGAATATTAAAATATAATACTCCAAGAAAAGTCGCCTCGTAGCAATGACATACTAAAGAAAATATATACTAAGATACAATTAAAATAAAAATATTAATTATTACATACCCTGTTCTTGGATATCCATTTCAGAAAAAACTCACACAGCACTCACAGGTCCCGCAATAACAACAAATGACGTCACGCTTTTTAATGACTCACTGATAACAGTATTTACGATTGGCGATGCGCTCTTTTTGAATGCACAATAGATCAAAGAGTATGTAACACTACGTAAGAGTCGGGTCTCCCATACTAAAAAATGGAAAAATTGCTTTGTATGAAACGCGTACCAAGCTCTATTACCAACAAAAAAATAAAAAATATGACGTCACTTCCAAAGCTGCCAACATAGAAATGCTAACCGAAGGGTTGTGCCACTACTCGGGATATATCGATAGTTTGAAAAAAAATTACCGGTACTTTTTGCTACTTTTTATTCTAAGGTACATTCGAAATTGGGATACATTGAGATTTGCGTGATGAAATAAAACAAAACTATGATTATTATCAAAAGTACAATAAAGATCTTTTGTAATAACTACAAATTTTTATTTTTATTTCCCAACGCTCTGTTGTTGCGCTTTCTTTGCCGAATCTGCTGAAGCTTCTTCTGATAGGTAGTGCAAAAGTACATTCCTTTCTTACGAATTAAAATGTGGCTTAGACGGCGCAGCAGGAGATCAACCATTTTATATTTATGATCATGACACACCTAAGAAAAATCAATATTGGTCAACATCACGGTCATAGTGAATTCTTCGGTCATATTTTCTTTTTCAGCTAAAGGAAGTATTTCTGCAGTTATGTTGTAGAAACTGTAATTACAAAAATACACGTTAATTCACATTAATCTCAATAAACAAAACGAAATTTTAATGAACTTTATGTAAACTTACTTGAGCCGATTCTCAATCTTTTTCATTACCAGATGTTTGTGTTATCTTCTCTGAAGAATCTGTAAAATACCAAACGATATACCAATATAAGAGATAACATGGTAAAGAGCTAAAATAACTTTAAAAGTTACAATAGTGTTACCTTCAGTAAAATAGCACATTTTTGGCTTTTTTGGTGTATTAATCACCGTTGACATTTTTTACACCTGGAAAAATAAAATATAGCAAGTTTATTATTAGCAGTTTTCCTTATCTAATATTAATTTGTCATGTTACAAAGAAAAACAAAAATATCGATAGTCGATAAAAAAATGTCAAGCTCTATTGATACTTGATAGGAATTTTTATACTAAATACCATAATAATATTAGTTTTAAAAAACCTGTAAATCACGAAAAGTACTTTTCTGTTAAGTTTTGTAAATATAAATTAATGTTTACCTCTCTTCATCCAGCGGAAATTTTGCCTTGAAAACTCTTTTTTTACTATGTTCCCGACGGGATTTTATTCCACATATTTCACACTTTTTGTAATGCATGACAGTAAACGTTTTATTCAATACTTCGAATACACTAACAACACCAAGATAAACACTGCACATAAGCATACACAACCCAAGATACAATAATATTCAGAGAAACAGAAGCACAAAATTAAATCTTACAATACAACGTCGGAACTCCGGCCGGATCCGGGAACGCCGAGCGAGCTGAGAGAGAAGGCAAGATGTTAGAGCAAGACAGCGATAGTCGCCATTATTTTTGGTACGCGTTTCATACTTCATTTTTTTGTATGGGAGTTGCGCCAGCCTGCAATAGATAATGAAGGCGCACTCTAATTACTGACCTATTTATAGTTTCAGAAGGTACCGCAACTATCCAATGTAACGACAAGGAATAAAATGTAAAACAAGAAAGCAGGTTTTTAAGATTTATGATCTATGGATGTCCCACAGTGCGTAGGTTCGATTAATCACTATTGGTAAGCAGTGTTTTATTTTAATCCACTCTAATTATCAAGCTTAAAAGTAGGACTATTAATATTTTTAAGGCAGAGAATTGTTAATTTGGTTCAATTAAATCAAAACTAGTATGTTACATCGATATTCTATATGAAATTATATATTTTTGGAAACTATATTTTTCGAAACATCATATTTTTGTGATACTTCGACGAGTATGATTTTATCATTATAACAAATTGACGCATTTAGGGCTTCGAGGAGTCAAATCTTCATTTAGCTCCGTACGCAGATAATTGAGTATTTATATGGACACTTTGTAATTTTACAAAATTCATTAGAGGAGAGAAGAAAGGTGTCCAGCAGGCATAGCACGAACCGTGGATAAAACGGGATAAGAGACAAATATCATGTTTCTTCTCGCTCTCTCGTATCACGATGAAGCGAGACGGGACGAGGGTTAGTCACTTTCTCTGCTATAGTTTACGCGCCGTGTTGATCACAGAAGATATAATAGTACTTCATACAGAACGGCCACTCACCTCCCCGCACTCATTTCAAATACCCCACCCCGCACTTCGTTGTAGACATCACTGACACATAAACAAGGGCGCGCGGGATCGCTCGGGCGCGGCGACACTTCACGTTCAACGAGTAGACGCGAGCGCCGGCCGATAACAAAGATAGCGCTATGCGGATAAAAGAGAAGGCAGTCGCTGCACTTCTCGCGTCATTTCGATTGATAACCGCGAACTGAGCCCTACTAGATTCCACGCACACATTTGCGCGTGTACAAACGTCATTTGCTTAAGTAGTAGTAATAGGTAATTGATTTGCGAACGTTGTATGGAGTGTCCGGGCCTACTGATGAAGGACTTCGATATTGGGTGTAACTAAAAAAAGTAAGTTCATATAGGTATTTAAATGCAATTATATGGAATATTCACATTACGACAATTCCGTAAAACATTCTTACCATTGTGGTTTCGTCAGGGAATTGAAAATATGTATAGGTAAGTCTTAGGTAAGTATATATTTTTTTTCAAGAACAGCAGTTTTTATTTCAATATATCATGCACTTTGATCGTCGTCGATAAATAATCATAAATGTCAACAGTGATCGGCGGAAATGTTTGCTCATCTCCTTATCACATCGTATCTTATCAAAGTAACGTCACCGGCTTGGATATGCTCGCTGTTTCAACAAAATTTCAAAATAGCGGTTGTATCTAAGTATTTTGACGGTTCATCGTGATAAAATGCTTTATCATATCCTCTTTTTATGTTCATGCTAGGGGGGGCTGGGTATTTGATGCTAAGTTTTCGTAGCAAAAGAGTTGATGTGGAACACACGAAACTAGTCTAAAAATGTTGAAAACGGTGCTTATCTGGAACGCTCCTTTGATAGTCTTATATTATCTGTGGGTTCAATGACGGAATTAACGAGCCAATTACGAAGTTACTGATTTCTTTTGGGGAAAGTCCGGTAACTAAGGCTACTAAAATTAGTCGGGTAATGCACAGTGACGTGTTGTGATTTATCGATATCCACTAGGGAACTTTCGTTGTACACCGATAGACCACGTGATTCAAATGCCTTACAGAATAGCAATTAGTAGTTTTGATGGGTTGCCCACTTTGGACGGTGGACAACTTTAAACAGTTGGTCACTTCGAACTGTCAAATTAGCGAATAAGGCTGCTGATCGCCATAAGGCAAGCCACTGACGTTCCACGACTTGGACGTGGCTGGACTGTTCTTCTAGAGTAGTCACAAGCACAACACATATACAGAATTTTCACTAAACAAGGGGTCCTAGATAGACCGCCAAGACAATAACTACAGATACCGGGTCGCTACTCAGCGAACAAAACCACGGTCAACACTGCACGGGTGCTCAATCCTGACTACGTCCTTCCGCGCACACATAGGCTATCCAGTAACTCAAATCTTCAAGACTATGGCGTTTCCTATCACATGTAAGTATAAAATATACATAAACGTGTTTTATTTAAGTACAATTTTAAAGTTATTTTTATGCCGTTACGATAGATGGTACGTTGGTAGCTCAAGATAGTACACGGGCATGATTTGCGGGCGATTGCGTAGATACTCGATGTGTGTGTGTTTCTTTATACCTAGTTAGGTAATATTTTCATAGTGTGCGTATCTGTAATTAAATGCTAGATTTTCGTAGTGTGCCATGCCATGCATGTTTACCTCGCCTCCCGCAAAATGTGTCAGAAAAATGTATACTGCGATTTGTTGCGTACCATATCCATAGGCTAAATGATCTAAGGCGCCAAGTCGCCCCGACGACGCTTAGTTGAGGAGAGATGTGTAGATCAGTGTTTCGCGTGCGGTCGTTACAAAATTCACAGTAACACTATGTAATATACAGGATGTAACTGAACATCCCAATAACATTTAAGGGTAAGTATGTATCTACCAGGGGGGCTACCGCCTAACTCATAGCGATCACTCGCTATCGCTTCGTGACATTAGAACAATAGCTCTAATGTCATCTAATGTCATGATAACGATAGCGAGTGCTCGCTTTGAGTTAGGCGGTACGGCCGCGGAAGTAGAGATTCTGTAGGAAAAATGTTAGGGCTAACAAACTTACTTTTTTTTCATAAAAACTAAATAAAATATTTTTTGGTATTAGGTGCCGACAGCCCTACGTAAGCGTAGGAGGAATACTACGCTCACGTCTGTCACGTGTCATTTTGTGTTTAAATTTCTTTTCTATTAAGAGCTGATTATGGTTGTCACTTGAAAGTTTTTGCTTTCAGTTTAAAATCAGATAACTGAGGCGCGTTCAGGGCCTTCGCGCGAAGTACAACTTTTCGCTCTAACCCCGTTCAATGCCTTCGAGCGTGACAACCGGGTGAAACAACCGGCCCGTTCAAGACCTTTGAGTGTCGGCGCGAGTTACAACCGAACAACCATCGAATTTGATGGTTGTAAAACGCTCTGACGTTTATGACTGAAATACTCTTACGTGATTGGATGATATTGGCGGCCATATTCTATAATGTCATCTACTAGAAAGAGAGAGAAATAAAAAATCATGTGAAAGAGGGAGATAAAAGATTTGGTTGCTGCAATCCGTTCAACGCCTTTGAGCGAGTTAAAAAACAACCGGACAACTACACCCAGAGGCTCTGAACGCGCCTCTGTGAAAGTATTGGGGTTCCAGGTCTCAGACAAGCACCGAAGGTCCATTTAGTATCTAACTTATACGCCCCTTAAATGTTATTGGGGTGTTCAGTTACACCCGGTATAGCACCATGTAAGTATATCCCTTTGAGGTTTATAAATGTGTTTTTTTTTTCAAAATATCTGCAGGGGCCCTACCATGATCGCTTATAGTAAGGTTAAAACAATATTAAAACAGAGACACCGCTCTTGCTGCGTATAGCGCCATCCCGCTCTCAGCGCAGTTTTAATATTGTTTTAAGCGATTATGGTTAGGGGGTTGGTTATCTGTGATTCTGATTTAGTGTAACGTTTAGTATATTCCAGAAATTTATCTGATGGCTAGAAAAGTCCGAGTTGCCATCAATGGGCCGATGCTGGGATCTTTGATTGGACTGGTTCAATGATGGAAACTATTTTATATCTAGTTTTAATGTGTTCGTCGAACCGTTTAGCTCAGCAGTTATGAGCGCCAGCTGAGACGTATTTCTTGAAAAAATGTATGTAGGGCTAGAACAATGCATGTGGTGGTGACTTAATTTATTTATTCAGTATGTATTGTTTTTGTTTATTTTCAGCATGGCAAAAAGGAGGGCAGTATTACACTTGGAATGAAGCTAGCATGAAGCGATACTATTAATGTATGGCACACCAACAGACACTATATAATTGATTGACACAGATATGAGGACAAAAATAGGGGTAGCAAGAAATTTGGGTGTAATTTTTGACAGTCAACTTCAGTTCGAAGATCACGTTCAAACAGTTGTCAAAAACTGTTTTTACAGATTAAAAGTTCTTTATCAAATTCGCGAACATATAAGCATAGATTTAAGAATAAAATTGTGTGATAGTCTTATTTTATCTAAGTTGAACTACGCAGATACAGTTATAGGTGACTGTCTCCTCTCCAGAACCAAAACTCTGATTCAACGTGTGCAAAACGCATGTGCAAGATTTTGTTTTTCAATTCCGCGTCGATCTCATATTACACCATTCCTGAACAAATCAAATCTCATGAAAATGGAGACACGCCGCTCATTGCATTTTGCTACATTGCTTTTCGGCGTTATTCAGAGTTGTAAGCCTTATTATCTATATAATAAGTTAGATTTTTCTAAGCGAGGTATTAGATTTGCGTCAAGGCTGATGTGCCCATCACACAGGTCGTCTGCTTTTCGTGGCAGCTTTCGTTACGCTGCCACTAAGTGTTGGAACAACATTCCACCTCCGCTCAGAGCCTCTAAGCCCGTCGGGCTATTCAAGAAGAAATTTAAAATTCATCTACTTCAGCAGCAACATAACCTCAATTATTCATAAAGCAGACATACTTACCATATACCAAATTAGCTTAACCCATTTATCAAATACCGTCGCTGTCACTATTACACTATGACTACTACAATATAAACAAAGTTTATTAATTAATAATTGCGAGTCCAGAGAGTCTTTATTTATTTATTATTTCAATTAAACATTTGTCACCATTTTAACTGCTTTATATATTTGATAAATACCTACATATTTTAGAGAATTTATATATTTTTATATATATATACATATTTATTTTTAAATACATATATAAACGGCTTCACGGAAGACCAGCGTTGCAGTGTTGCAACTCATGCTGAGTGAAGACCTTTTCGGTAGTTTTATTTTATTTTTCCATTAGATCTAGTTATAAGACCATTATTGTGATTTAACTACCGAATAAAGAATTTGAATTTGAATTTGAAAAAATATAAAAACTAAAGAAAAGTAGCAAATTGTCGGTTCATCCGGTTATTTAAACCCCAAATTGGAAGAAAAGTTAGTCTATCAGATTTAAGAAATGGAACGTTGTTTTAAGCAAGGGTATTCTTGCTTAAAAAACGTATACTACTCAGATATCATTTTTATATATTAGTTAATCACCACAAATGTTTGTTATCTCTTATCGAAAATAAAAATAAAAACTAAATTCAAGAAAATATTATAGTATCATAATTTTGGTTAACCTGAAAGGCTCCATCAATGGACCATAGGAGAAAAGTTCTTGGTCCAATGATGGCAACTTTGTGGTCCAATCAAAGTCACGGTGGTCCAAACAAGGCGACCATTGAGATTTATGTTTATTCGTTATTTCAGGATATTTATTTTTAAACAATGATTTTGGAATTCAATTGTAACTATTTAGAACATATAGCGTTTTAGCTGACTACTTATTTTTTTTCATATGTCGTGTAGTTTAGAACGTATTAGTGTCCAAAGTTAAGTGGTCCAATAGTGGCAACCTTACCCTACTATTTTAATTAAACCTGAATATTCTACTTTGCAAATAATACTTATTTAAATAATAAGAAATAATAAAACTGACAAATTAAAAAAAACTACTCGAATATTGCGATTAGAGTCTGGCATACGAAACATGAGCTTGGAAAAAAGCGGCAAATTCAAAAATTCTAGCTCTGGTAATACTGTGTACAGAAGGTAAAATACATTTTGATACTTGAAATATTCTAATATTTTTTAGTTTATGTAGTAATTTAGAATGTTAAATTTGTGAAAGGATTGTCTTTTTTCCCTACTATATTCTACTGAATATAGTAGAAAAAAAAGGAATTGATACTTTTTTTTAAATTAAATATTAGGTAATGTTTAGTTTCAATGAACTTCCAACAATGAACATTTTATAAGAAACCGCTGTATTTGGATTTCATGAATGTTAAAATTACTTAATATCTGTAATATTTTGACAGAAATTAAGAAAAAAATATTATGAAATTGTTTATTACAAAGTATCAAAATCACCATGTTGAACTAAACTACATGGGGACATTGTATCAGTGTTGCTACTTGAAAAAATATCAGGTTCATCTTTCATTAGCCAGACTCTAATTATAGAAATATCGATATTTTAACACTGCATATTATATAACAACCTTTAATATTATTTCGGTATTCCGTTACACCCGGCATAGTGCCTATGCCCGCCTGCCTGACATCGATGGAAAATAAATGAGAAGCTCAAAAGCTCGATGTGTGTCTGAATGTCTGAATGCTCTATGACGTAACTCCACATGCGCCTATCGTCCCGAAGCTTCGTGATATGACGCGATACACGCAGATGGGAATGGGACCAGTCATATTCGGCTATCGTTGGATTTCGTAGTATAATTATACTATTTGTACGATTATTTCATGATGTGTGGGAGGTACGCCACTATTGGATCCTCAGAATAACAATAGTTGTTATTCTGAGATTGGATCTCTCCATTTAGCCAAAAAAACGAAACGTAGTATAATTTTTGACAAGTGGTATATTTTTCATTTCCATAGACAAGAATTTTGTGAGGGTCTGAATCCAACGCTGCGTATGCGTTATCGGGCGTATGGCGGTACATCAAAGGGTTTTAACGCGCTAACTATTCGCGTTGCGTGGTCACACTAGCGTTGTTCATTTCGATAGTTGCTTTCATTTGTTAAAGACGTGTACGAATGACTCTAGTTAATGAGATAAAATGGAGGATGGATAAATGCATCATATTAGCACACATGTAGAAGTAAATAAATTCGTCGTCTAGAAAGTTAAGCGTCTCGAAATTTCGGCCATTTTGGATTATTGCACGATTATTGGACGATAGTTCGTGCAAAATGACGAAGCCGCTAATGGGACCACAGTATATACGCGATAACTTTTTAGCGTACAAAACGTCCGAAGCTTCGGCACAAATTGATTCAGAATGATAGGCGCATATGGAGCCAAAGGGTTAGAGCATAAATGGATGTTAACGTATCGATATCATGTTTGCAAACGTGTTGCAAACACACATAAATATTCACTTATTGAATCAACCTTAACCCAGTTTTTTAAATTTTAACTTTTTTGTTTTTGGTCTGTATTTTTAAAAGTTACCGCAACGAATGTATAGTAAAATAAGGCTTTTTAAATTTATTTAAAAAGCCTTGTTTTGAGACTGGGCATTCGTATAATAGACAACATTTCATTTTTGCTTTGGTACCTACCAAAATTCAAAAACCATTTCGAGATTTTTGCATTGTTATCACAATAAACGTTGTTTGGATATTTTTTAAAAACGTATTTTAAAGATATTTCGAAAAAACTTCAGAGTACGAAGTGTGCCTTTGCCTATCCTTAAAAACTAGTTTTCAAATGCTAACATTTTTGTCTGTGGCTAATGCCTTCTATACACAGTACGAGTTGACATGCGAGCTACTCGGCCGCAGCTCGCATGCCAGTAGCTCGGCTCGCCTGTCAACCTGCATGGCTGTTTACACGATGATAGTAGCCACCCAGCCCACCCAGTCTACCTACCCAGTCTCTTGCGAGTTTTCGCGAGGTCGAGTCAGCGGGATTTTATTAAATTACTGTAAGTAGGTCTATGACAATTATTCAAAATGCATTTAAAGAAAGAGAAAAAGGGTTTGAGTTGAAAATTGGACAGCAAAATGGTTATTTCGGGGCAAAATATCGGGGCTCTCATAACCTATCCCTATATCTTACTTAGTAAAAGTTTTGAAACAACACGATGAATATGAATTCATCGTGTTGTTTCAAAATTTTTACTAAGACAGCTATAGAACTGTGGAACTGTCTGTCTGAGGCCATAAGGAGAGCAACCACTATACGCAATAAAATTGAAGTGTCTGTTTGTAATGTCAAAATAACAAGGTTTTACTAAATTGGTATGAATATATCTCCCAACCTTCAAGAATAAATTCACATAATAATTCTTTATCCATAACTTCAAGTTGCTACTAACAATTTAATGTTTGCTTTGTTTTGTCTACAGGTAGCCCAACCGGCCAAGTATTTAAATATTACCGCTAGATCCTTTTAAGCTAAACCGTGTTTTCGCTACTCGACATTGGCAAAATTGTCAAATCTGACAGAAGCCACTCAAACTAAAAATTGAATTGAATTGAATATCGGGTACCAATAACAAAAATACAATTATTTCTTTTTGTCTGTCTGTATGTTTCCGCTAATCTCCGGAACGGCTGGATCGATTTTGACGGGACTTTCACTGATAGATAGCTAATTATACCGGGTGTAACTGAACACCCCAATAACATTTAAGGGTATGTATCCATCAGAAGTAAAGATTCTGTAGGAAAAATATTAGGGCTAAAAAACAAACTTTTTTTTTCCATACAAACTAAATAAATTATTTTTTGGTATTAAGTGCCGACAGCCCTACGTAAGCGTACGAGGAATAGTAGGCTCACATCTGTCACGTGTCATTTTGTGTTTATATTTCTTTTGTGTTAAGAGCTGATTATGGTTGTCACTTGAAAGTTTTTGCTTTCAGTTTAAAATCAAATAACTCTGAAAGTATTGGGGTTCCAGGTTTCAGATAAGCACCGAAGGTCTATTTAGTATATAACTTATATGCACCTAAAATGTTATTGGGGTGTTCAGTTACTACCTGTATAAGGTATAAAATAGGCGCTATCAAGATCTTAAAAAAATTGCCTACAAAAATCAAAATGCTGCCAAAAGTTACTATTCTAAGCAGACGAAGACTAGCTGTGCCCGCACAGCTAGTTTAAAATAAAATTGGAAAAATATTTCCTTGAGCTTGAGTATAGCTAATAAACATCTTTAACAGTCCTTGCAATACGCTTTTTGTAACATATTTATATATTGTATTTAGTAAGTATAATTTGTAAAATATGTATATAATTATAATATGTTTATTTATAACTAGCTCTGCCCGCGACTTCGTCCGCGTGGAATAGTAACTTTTGTTGATGTTGATAAAAAGTAGCCTATGTTATACCTTATATTATTAGCTGTCTATTAGTAAAAGTCCCGTCAAAATCGGCATAGCCGTTCCGGAGATTAGCGGGAACAAACAGACAGACAGACATACAGACAAAAAAATTTAAATTGTGTTTTTGTTATTGGTACCCGATATACATTCATACCCATTTAGTAAAAACTTGTTATTTTGACAATTACAAACAGACACTTCAATTTTATTTATTTGTATTGATTAAATATATTTTTTTCTATATTGACTGTTAGTATGTATTATGTAATGCACTTTCCGCTCCATTATATCCTTTACTCTTTATTTAGCCCTAAGGTTTCCTGACAGAAATTACTATTTAGCAATAAGGCTGCCTTTTGTGTTTATATTTCTATAATTTGTTATTTTTTAAGATGTTCTTTGTGCAATATAGTATACAGGGTGTCTCAGAAACAATGGATAAACCTTTAACTGTTGATAGGTTTCGTCGAGACCTCTCTAATCTCAAATTTTGACTTTAGTAAAAATATCTCGGTTTTCAAGATATTTGATAGTTTATGATTGTTTTTAAAAATGCCATTTTTGGTTGGTTTTTAATGTGCCATTTTTACAAATACGGACTTTTTCTGATTCAGGTTTTTTTAGCTTCTAACGGAATAGTTCAGCTATCAATAACAGTGGTTAAAATTGAGCTAGCTAATCACAAAGTGCTTGGAAAAAACAATGTTCCAAAAAAAATTAAACAAGAAATTATTTTTCTTCGTGTTTGGTCTGCTACCATGTAAAAAAAATGTATGACGCTCATCCTGCCCATTATCTTAAAAAAATGCTTAGTTATTCTAGTTTCAAATAAGGTAAACCTATGCTTAATGTATCTCTGAACTTTTATTACTGCTTGAATAGCAAATGGTATGAAAATTTTAAGAAGATTGTTTGTCGGATTAATTATTTTTCGGATTAGTTTTATTCGGTTAATTTAGTTTTCCAGTATTAAGTTTATGCTTTCTTGACTTTCTGACTGGTTGAAAAGCAAATAAAATGAAAATTTGAAAAAAAAAAAGGTTTTTTTTCCACTAATAAGCACTTAAAGCTTATTTGTAAACATTCGTTTGCGAGTCACAGAGTTGAGAAACGTGTTTTTTTTTGTGGCCCCTGCCTGCCACATGTCTCATCCACTATGCGCAATCAAAAAGGAGCCTTATCATTAACAGCACATGAGTCATAAGCATTTGCAACCTTACCTGCTATCGAATTTCCTGGAAGGACTTTTTTTACCTGCGTCTGATCATTAGGTTCTTTGTTACGATTGTTAGTGTCCTTCTGAACTCTGTATTCGAGAGATTCGATAGAGCTTCGATGATTTTAAACGACATTTTGCTGTGATTTTGGACTTGACTAGCTGTGCGATTCGGATATTGTTTGTGCTGTGAAACCTATTGACAACTGGTGATCATATGGACTTGGCTAGCTTTACGATTTGGATATTGTTTGTGCTGTGAAACCTAACTGACAACCAATACATAACACTGAACATGCCTAGACATCAGTACACGTCGCGCGAATATGCAAACATGCATTTCGTTTATGGCGAATGTCGAGGAAATGCTAACGCTGCTGCTCGTCTGTACGCAGAGAGGTAAGATTATTTATTTTCTCTTTAATTCAATCAATCTTATTTTTTTTTAAATCACACACATTTATTGCAACTTTAGTTAAACGTATCAGGATGGGTCTTACATTATGTTATCCTTCTAAAAATAGTCACACGCCGTGTTTAATTAGATTTTAAAATTAAATGAATTAGTAAATTTAATAACGTCATTTTTTGTATTAGGTACCCCAACGCACGTCACCCGGACTATCGAGTTTTTGCTCGGGTACATAATTCGTACTGCGAAGGGAGGCTTCCAGGAAGAGGCATTGGTGGTGCAGGGCCAGGAAGACCAGAAAGAAACGACGATGAAGAAGTAGTAGTCCTCGACGAATAGAAGAAGATTCAACACGTTCTGTGCGTGGAATTGCACGTCGAACCGGCATTAATAGAAGCAAAGTGCATCGCATATTGAAAAAATACCTTTTGCACCCTTTCCATATTCAAAGGGTCCAAACTCTACAGCCTGCTGACTATCCGCGCAGGATTGCATTCTGCAGAATCATGTTAAATAAAATAAGGGAGGACCCGCAATTTTTCAATAAAATTTTATGGACGGATGAATCCTCATGCCGGAGAGATGGATATTTCAACATCCACAATCTACATAGCTGGCAAGTTGAAAACCCACATTTGATGAGGGAAGATCGGTCCCAAGTTCAATTTAAAGTTAACTTGTGGACTGGGATTATTGACGGACAGGTGATCGGGCCATATGAACTTCCAGCTACACTGAATAGTGAAATTTACCTTAATTTTTTACAAAATGATTTACCCGGCATGCTAGAAGATGTCAATTTAGAAGTGAGGCGGAGAATGTGGCTTCAAAATGATGGGTGCCCAGCTCACTACGCAATAGTAGTAAGAAATTATTTAAATCAACACTTCCCACAAAGGTGGATAGGCCGGCTCGGCCCTATTTTATGGCCGCCCAGATCGCCGGATCTAAATCCCTTGGATTTTTTTTATTGGGGATGTCTGAAAGACCTTGTCTACGCGAGGCCAGTATCCTCAATAACAGAGTTGCGTACTCGCATACAAAATGCAGCTGCACACATAAAAACGTCTGGTTACGCGCGCCGCATCTAACTTTCTTTTATAAAAAGATGTAGGGCGTATATCAGAGCGCAAGGACGCCAATTCGAACATTTATTGTAAATTTAATAAAAAATTAAAATTTCATGTTGTTTTATTTCAAATTCTTTATTCAAACTAAGAATTAATAACTATTCCGAAAAAAATCTTTTTAAAATTTCATACCATTTGCTATTCAAGCAGTAATAAAATTTAAGAGATACATTAAGCATAGGTTATCATACCTTATTTGAAACTAGAATAACTAAGCATTTTTTTAAGATAATGGGCACGATGAGCGTCATACATTTTTTTTACATGGTAGCAGACCAAACACGAAGAAAAATAATTTCTTGTTTAATTTTTTTTGGAACATTGTTTTTTCCAAGCACTTCGTGATTAGCTAGCTCAATTTTAACCACTGTTATTGATAGCTGAACTATTCCGTTAGAAGCTAAAAAAAACTGAATCAGAAAAAGTCCGTATTTGTAAAAATGGCACATTAAAAACCAACCAAAAGCGGCATTTTTTAAAAAAATCATAAACTATCAAATATCTTGAAAACCGAGATATTTTTACTAAAGTCAAAATTTGAGATTAGAGAGGTCTCGACGAAACCTATCAACAGTTAAAGGTTTATCCATTGTTTCTGAGACACCCTGTACATATATGCAATAAATTAATTAATTCATTTAAAATGTACCATTTTAAAGGAGTATTCATGAAGTTTTCATTAAAACCCTCTAAGAATAAATGTAATATTATCCTCCGAAAATCATCTATCCGCAGCTATTTAAAATTCGATTAACGCGCGTAGACGTAGCACACAGAAAATGCGGGCATCCGCATGCAACTGCCTAGTGACACTGTGGCGAGCTACTGCTGAATGCGTCCAAACGATACGAGTGACGGCCGAGTTGCTATCACGGGCACGGGATCAGCCCCCGTAGCACGTCCACCAAAACACGATATGATAAAGCGATTTATCGCGGTGAACTGTCAAAATACGTCGAAACCCTATTGTATTTTGACTGTTCGCCGCGATAAACCGCTTTATCATATCGTGTTTTGGTGGACGTGCTAGGGGGGCAGGGGGGTTATTGTCTAAGAAAAAATCTATTGCGATCGCTTACAATTTGATAGTCGCCCTCCATCCATCGCTCCTTTATAAAAGGAAGTCGGCGCGGAGTCTTGTGTTCACGTCGCAATGGCTGTCAAATTATAAGCGATCGTGATAGATTTTTTCTTAGACAATAACCCACCCAAAAAATGTTGATGAAGTTCGCATGCGAGCTACTATCCAACTCGCACGTTCGAGTTACTCGTACGATGCGTGCACACGGTGCGAGTTACTGCACTGCAGCTACTCGGCAGGCTGACTCGCCAAATCGCCTTGTGTAAACTAGCTATAACATTCAAATAACATTCACGGTTCGTTCCAGATAAGCATTGCAACTTTTTGGTGCTAATAACTTTTTGGTGTAATATTTTAACCGCGTTTTGCGTATTTTTTAAGAAATGTCAACATATTTAACCGCACGACTTTTTCAAATGAAATTGTAAGAACTGAATTTTCGTGCTGATTTTTGACACATCACCTAGTCCTGTAACTTAAAATACAATTTGTGCAAATCAGAATCGGCTAAAACTTTATCAATTTCTTTCAATTTATTTTTTAATTCATCTGCAAAACCTTTTCAACTCATGAAAAAACTAAAAAAAAGGGTCAAAGAAGCTGTCGAAAAGTGGTATTAGAGGACCTATCTTATAGCCTTGGTATTTGATGCGAACTTTTCGTGGCAAAAATGTTTAAGTGAAACACCCAAAATCAGTCAATCAAAAGTTAACACCAAAAGCTACCAAATGAAATGCGTTGGTTGATGGTATGGTCTAATCTAAGGTTGGTTGGTAGGTTGGTACTAAAATTGTTGCAAGTCCGTGCTTACCTGGAACTGGAACGCGCCTACCTACACACACGCGCCTTTACTATAATTTGTGCGCGCCTTTGACGTCTGCATTCGTGGTCGTCTGTCACGAAAAAATGACCAAGTTTTTTTGTAGGCCTTATGCAAAGTTAACAGTATTATGCCCAAATCTATTTTTGTGAAATAGCTAAGTTTAAAAAAATATTGTAAGTATAAGTAAAACATAAAAAATGGGAAAATAAAATATACGGAAAATAATACCGGGTGTAACTGAACACCCCAATAACATTTAAGGGGCATATAAGTTACATACTAAATGGACCTTCGGTGCTTGTCTGAGACCTAGAACCCCAATACTTTCAGAGTTATTTGATTTTAAACTGAAAGCAAAAACTTTCAAGTGACAACCATAATCAGCCCTTAACACAAAAGAAATTTAAACACAAAATGACACGTGACAGACGTGAGCGTAGTATTCCTCGTACGCTTACGTAGGGCTTTCGGCACTTAATACCTAAAAATAATTTATTTAGTTTGTATGACGTGAGCGTAGTATTCCTCGTACGCTTAGGTAGGGCTGTCGGCACTTAATACCAAAAAATAATTTATTTAGTTTGTATGGAAAAAAAGCAGGTTTGTTAGCCCTAATATTTTTCCTACAGAATCTCTACTTCTGATGGATACCCTTAAATGTTATTGGGGTGTTCAGTTACACCCTGTATATAAATTAAGTATATTGATTTTTTTGTTACAAATTACATTATCATGTTGTCAATTTTTTTAATTAAATATACGGGTACTTTTATTTTTCGAGTTCTTTTGTGTAGGTAAGTTAAAAAAATGTAGGGGGTAAAAGTTTCAAATACAGTAATACCCCGGACTTACGCGATAGGTGGGACTGAGCGCTATCCGCGTAAGTCGAATTCGCGTAAGTCGGGGTACAATTTTGCATATAAAGACATACAAAGTATGTTTAATTGGGACTGGAGACTAAATAAAACAATAATTTAGGAAATAATTAGTATCTAATTCTAGATAATATGACAAACTATATTAATAGAGTGTATAAACACAATCCGAAGTTATTTTGATGTAGAAGGTTTCATAAATTGTAACATTGTTCAATTGTTGTGTAGTCTGACGAGTCAATGATTTTTTCTTCTCCCGTAATATCTCCTCGTAGCATCCTAGTAATTTTTTTATTCCATGTTTTGTAACAAAAATGCGCTCTTCATTGGAGTCTATGCTTTCCAAAATTGTTAACCCTTTTTCAATCGAACTGAGGGCTTCTGTCAAGTTTCCAACTGTCATTTGATCTTCTAATTGAACTGGATCCAAAGAATCATGATTATCAATTTCTTCCTCTTGTTCACGCATTGTTATGAGCTCATCAATTGTAAGCTCCTCATTGTGTGAATCCAACAGCTCTTGAACATCATCACTATCCACTTCTAAATTTATTTGTCTACCAAGTTCGACAACGTCTTTGAAAAATTAAATCGCGTAACTCCGAATTCGCGTAAGTCGAGGTAGCGTAAGTCGGGGTATTACTGTATTGTCAAATAGAAGAATATTACACAAAAATATAAGTAAATTTTAATACTTAGGTACTTTACTCTATCAAAAAAATATTTATGTTGATGGTCTAGAAGTGCTCGGCCAGTATGTAGAAGTACAAGTAGAGTTTATTTTTGCATGATATAGGTACTTAGCAAGTTGTATACTTATTCGTTCTTATATTCGTTTTCTTATTAAAAATAGTCGATACATCGATAGCCACTCGATGCACAATTCAAAAATGTCGATTTATATGCACGTCTCTACAATAAAAATAGCGAATCGATAACCAGACAGGGCGTGGAAGACTGGAAGTGAACTGCGCAAGCGTACGACAGTGCGGCAGTTTCACCCATGCATGCTTTCTCCAGTGTGGTGAAACTTCATACCTACTGGAACATTTTTTTAATATGGAAGCGATTTCAAGTTCCGTAAAAGTAAATACTCCATAGAATGACAATGGAAGTCGTAGCCCAGCAGCCGTAATAGACGTCCTGATTTGGTCGGAGCCGACCGCTTGACCTTAGCTCCTCTACACGATGGACCAACGCGGGCCTAGCAAGATGGTCTTGCGATGGTTGTCACGATAAACGTGGAGGTTTTAGCCGCTGCGGCAATATATCTGTTTATTATCATTAGGTATAACGATGTAAACTATCTCGATATATACATACACATACGTAAAAAAATTGATCTACCACTACTCTTTGATGTGCGGACGAAAAACCGACATCGTGGCCATCCCAGCACCATCCCACCGTGCCATAAACCATCCATCATCCAAAAATACCCCTTCTACAAGATGGCTCATTCTAGTGATGGCTCATGTAATGATATCATTATTATTATTAGCTTGTGGGATGCATGGTCGGCCCGACCGCGCATCTGACAAGACAAGTACCACTTTCTTTTATCTTACTTTGCATGCACTTATTAAAATAGATTTTGTTAAAGGAAAGTTGTTCGCGACTGTACATTACTTCATATAGATAGACAAGGAGACCAGATGCCGAATGTTGCATAAATAATACATTTAAAATATATCAATCACTCATCGAGGATTTACATTAATTTAAATATTAACAGTTACTGTTTCATCATTGAATTCAATTAACTATTTTACATTAACTTCTTATTGTAATTACATAAAACATAAAAAATAACGAAACCTCGCACATTTGGGACTCCAGGCTCCTAGACTATTTACCCAAATAAAGAAGTCTTTCGTTCTTTGGATTGAGGCGTCGACAAACTCTGAATCATTGAAGAATGTATCGACAAACTACCACCTATCTTTGTCAGTAAGCAGATTTTTGCTAGGTCGTTTCGTTTTCGAGACCCAGGTGGCCCGGCTGGGGTAACGTTTCTCCAGCCGGGCCACACATATCTCGGAAATGCGCATGTCTCAAACTGTGGAATTTGTTCCACAAACTCCGACAAACTACCGCTTCACTATTCCAGCAAACAGTTTTTCTCTACGTTGCTTTGTTTTCGAGATCCAGCTAGCTCAGTTGCAGCAACTTTGCTGCAGGTGAGCTCTGAAATGGTGGATCGACAAACTCTGAAACTTGTCCGACAAACTCTGACAAACTGCCGCCTATCTACACTCGCGAGCAAAAGTTTGGAATCAGTTACTTGAAATTGGTTGCGCGTTATCTTGAGTAGTTAATACTTTTTTAATAATCGTAAAAATGACATCATTTTAAAGGTTCAACTCTTTACTTTTAAACTGATACCGAATTCATTAAAAACAAGCCAGTATTTATGGAGCCATTCCGCATTAAGTGAAGGTGTATCGAAAAAGACGTGTTTCAATTGTTTGATACGTCACGAGTTGCGACCTATTGACCCCCTATAAAAGCACCTGTTATCAGATTTTCTATATCAGTCGACTTTCACACGTTGACCGGTACACATCTCCGCCACCTTTGACCCTTTACCTTGTACGACAATGGAGACAACACCTACAGAAGCAGCACAAATCGTAGCCCTATTGCAAGAAGGGCTCAGCCAGCGGGTTGTCGCTCGTCGGCTCCACATAAGCCAATCCTGTGTTTCGAAAGTTTATAAGCGCTTTCGGGAGACTGGTGGCTTTATCCCGAGACCAAGATCTGGACGGCGCCGGTGCACATCGGAGAGGGATGACCGTTTTATCGTGTCAACCTCTCTCCGAAATCGGCATTTGACTGGTGTCGACGTCCAACAGGAGCTCGAGATGTTCGTGGGGTAGCAGCCAGCGAGTGGACAGTTTGTCGACAACTCAAGCAAGCGAATCTGACTCTAAAAAGGCCTGCCACAGGCCCGAAACTCACGGCAGCTCACCGACAAGCACGCCTTCAGTTTGCTCGCACGCATCTTGATTGGGAGGTTGAGCAATGGAGGCAAGTCCTGTTCTCCGACGAAAGCAGGATGTGTTTGCACGGTAGCGACAGAAGAGGAGGACGGGTCTACAGGCGGCCTGGGGAGCGATTTGCACAGTGCTGTGTCGCTGAAACAGTGGCTTATGGGGGCGGCTCTTGTATGATGTGGGCTGGAATTTCCTTCGATGGTAAAACCGAGCTTGTTTTCGTGCCTGGCGGGGGACGAGGAGGCGGTCTAACTTCGGACCGGTACATTTCCGATATTCTCCTGGAACATGTCGTTCCCTATGCGGGATACATCGGTGATGACTTCCTCCTTATGCACGATAACGCTCGTTGTCACACTGCCCGTGTAACAACGGAATACCTCGAAGAAGTCGGTATTGCCACATTGGACTGGCCAGCGCTCAGCCCTGACTTGAATCCCATTGAGCACGTGTGGGATGAACTGAAGAGGAAGGTTCGTTCCAGAACTCCTGCTCCTTCATGTCTGAATGAGCTGAAATCAGCGTTGATTGAGGAGTGGGAAGGTATTCCACAAGAATCAATTCAGAAGCTGATCAGGTCTATGAAGAATCGTCTTGGAGGTGTGCATTACCGCAGCAAAATGTTGTGCTTTAGAGAAGTGAGAGTATATCAAATAATTCGTTCATCATGAGGAGAAATTAGTTCATGAATAGCAAAATTTTATGTAACTTTACGCAATATGAATATATAGAGAATTTTAAAAAGGTTTTTTTAAGTCATCGAATACGCAGCTTCCATTAAACAACGAAACATGGCATACTATGAACAAATTAAAATGTTCCATCAATAAACAATCCTGTTAATTCCAGCTTTGAATTACGGCTATTATGAAAGTTATATCAAAAATAAGATATATCAGTAATTTGTCAATAAGCCGACCGAATTATAAAGGTTGCGTAAAAGCGACCGCATCATACATAAGGCTAACCATTTTAAATGAACGGTATAATATTGATGTTTCGTTAGTACAGTTGCGAAAAAAAGGGTATAATAAAATAATGAAACGAGAACGACATTTTTTTATTTAAAAATCAGTCTTATACAAATGATATTTTTTACTTATTAAAAATCACAGATAATTTTTATAAGGCACACATGCACATTATACGTGAATATAAAATCATCGGATTGGTAGAGTGAAATTAATCTGTTGAGCCGCGTAATACTCCCGGGAACAATAAGACAATGAAAATATCCTTCATACAGAGCCATGTTTGTGCGATCTGAGAAACAAACTATACACGGTGTTTCATAATAACCAATAAATAATTAATGCGTTATCTAAAAATAATTATTAGAAATGTGTTTACACGTAATGTCATTTAACCCAATATTTTCATGTAAATCATAGTATCATCATCATGTCTATGATTTACATGAAAATTTTGGGTTGAATGACATTACGGGTAAACACAATTTTAGTTTTAGATAACGCAGAATTTTAGAAACGACTTTATGTGTATTCTCGACTTTATGCATACTTATTTAGGCTAAACGTTATTAGGCATTTCGTTTTTAGGTGATATATGTTTTAGGCCAAACGTTATTAGGCAATTTATGTTTAGGTTTTAAGTATCGGACTCCTCCAACGATGGTTGATCCCATAGAAGTTTTTGATCAGTATTAGAAACAGGATCGATTGGCATCAAAAAATGTTTTTATGTAAAATTGCTATTTTCTTGCTAACTGTACATTTTTTCGAAAATCTGTGAATGGGGATCAATATTCCATAAAAAATTATGGATAGTCTCCTAAAACCATTTTCGTGTAGCTGCAACGGATAAGGTACTTCTCCTTACTGCCCCGCTGAAAGTTTCCACACTGTATACTTAAGTCATTAAATTGTATAATAATACTGTTGATTATCATGATTGCAATTTACAAAAAAGAAAACTGGTAGAAATATTTAAAAATCGGTTGTCCGAATTACTATTCTACCCGACTGTACACTACGTCACATACTACGCTGCTAATTTGCGAAGTATACCCGTATGTATGGTGCGGTCGCTTTTACGTAACCTTTATAATTCGGTCGGCTTATTGACAAATTATTGATATATCTTATTTTTGATATAACTTTCATAATAGCCGTAATTCAAGGCTGGAATTAACAGGATTGTTTATTGATGGAACATTTTAATTTGTTCATAGTATGCCATGTTTCCTTGTTTAATGGAAGCTGCGTATTCGATGACTTAAAAAAACCTTTTTAAAATTCTCTATATGTTCATATTGCGTAAAGTTACATAATCTAAGTTTACTGTCGTTATAAAGGTGTACCAAGGGTACACCACTCCACGTGGCATCTTCAGGCTGTTGTCGCCTTCGCTGCGGTACTGTGGTATTAAACTGTCATATTCCTTTGTCGCATGCGATTGAGGGAGGGCGGGCGGTGCACCATTGACCTGCGTAGTTAGTAGGTACCAATTAGTCAGCATCAGATATATCTAGGCCTACAGGATAATCAAAACTATGTCATTTCCTGAAATTCATTATAATGTACGCATTCAAAACTATCATAATTATCTAAGCACTCAAAGTGTTCTATAAATCTAAGCAAGACCTTTCATAAAAATGTAAGCTGTCAACGTGTTCAAAATTATATACGCACCTAAAGTGATCAAAGGTATCTAGGCATTTAAAGCATTTTGATAGCTGAACTGATTTGGTAATTTATAGACAAAAAGTTTTTAAAAAGGAGGAGGTTCTCAATTCGACTCGTAGATTTTATTGTGTATGTTTCCGCCATTTATCAACTGATCTGGAAAAATCTTTTTGTATTCGAAACAGTATACTCCTGAGGCGGTCTCATTGTCATCAAGTTAGAATCTGATGATGGGATCCCAAGAAAATCAAGGGAGACGTCAGTTTATAGGCACGTCCAACGTCTTTCATGCCTTTTCTGAAGCTGGGTATTTACGTCTGATACTCATCATCTCGTCGTCCACTATTAAGATTGGTCCACTATGCTAAGCTTATAATAAATAAATTTTTTAAATATTGACCCTTGCAGGTATTAAGCCTTAGATGTATTCTTTAAAGTTGTTTCTGTGAGCTAGTATTAAATTCACTAAAAAGATTGAAATGGAAATGTTATACAAAGGATAAAAATATTTAAAGAATATTATAACTATTAATTTTAATCTTATTTAGATTAGTTTATTAATTATTTGAGCTTAAGGCGCTACTTTCCCGTTTTATACAATTTCGATTAACTGTACTGCCACGAATATAAAACATGCAGTTCTCAAATTCATATAATTATGATGTTGTTGAACATTTTATCTCAACATATGGAATAGTACTTTGGGGATCGGCAGCTAGTATAGAAAGTATTTTTGTACTCCAAAAAAGAGCTGTTCGCGCTATTTATAATTTACGAGCAAGAGATTGTCTAAAAGATTTATTTAGAGAAATTAATATATTGACTTTAGCAGGACAATACATTTATGAAAATTTAATTTATGCCCATAAAAATTATAATACATTTGAAACCAATTTCCAAATTCACCATTTGAACACAAGAAATAAAAATAAACTTGCTGTTCCAACATACAGGCTTCAAAAAACTAGAGGCTCGTTTATGGGAAAATGTATAACTTTTTACAACAAAGTCCCACAAAATGTTACTGATTTGCCTTTTCATAAGTTTAAAGCGCATGTAAAAAATACTCTATTGAGTAAAGGATATTATAAAGTCAAAGATTATTTGAATGATGCTAATTCCTGGTGTTAACCTAATGATAAAGAATCATGTTGTTGTGTATAACTATTTATGTAAACAAATATTATTTTGGTAACGACACATTAAGAAAAAAACTGACACATCTAATCTTGTAATGGAAGTTGAGCTCAAACTTTTGCTTTGAGGTCAGCTTTCAATTGACGACTCTGTAATAATACAGGGAGAAAAAAATAGCCCTTGCTGGTTTTTTCCAGTACAAGGTCTCCCGCCGTAGACTTGTGAACCATTGGCGTAGCTGCATTGACGTTCAAAAGCGATTATGTAATCCTAATTGAATAAAGTATATTGACTTTGACTTTGACAACATTCTTAAAGACAGAAACATGATTAATAATATTTCACTCAATAGAAAAAAATCCAAAGATTACTCTGTTCAATATTTTAAAACTGCTGTGAATCAGAAAATAAAACAATAAATGGCATAAAAGTGTTACGAATAGATGTGAATTTTTAATGTCTAGAAAATTGCAAAAATACATTTTTTATTTTGTACTCCAGTTTTCCAAAAATCGAATAAAACATGTAAAAAGTAACGTTTTCGTTCGGTCATGACGCGTAAGCGACATTAGAAGCTATGCGATTATCAACTATATTACCTCGCAATAAAGGAATCGCCATGCACGCGTAGATTTCCAGGAAAATCTCGCCTTAATCATCAAACATAAAAACTTTTAGGATCAAAAAAACTTGACAACTGTATGAAATTAATGTAACGGTTTTACCAGAATTTCTCACACTCAAGATTTTTGCTTTCATATTATAAAAAAAAAACAAATATATAAAACCCAATAAAACCCAAAAGTTGGGCTGGGGTTTGAACCACGGGCCTCTTGCATATAATTCAACTAGCCAGTGTTCAATGAGCTAATGGCTCGCTTACGTCAGCTTTCGAAATTTTGTATATCTTATTAAAATTATGGCATGACCTGTCAGTTACAATACCAAGCAGCCGCCACATTAATAAAAAAAATCTGAAAAATCTATAGTAAAAACAAACATTTATTTAAATGCAAAATAATTTTGAAAATTGTTTCTCACTATTATTTTATATTTTTTTTATTTAGTGACGACGGCTATCTTGGTTTTAATTTTTAATCGTGTACCTACCTACTGTATTTTTTAAGTCAAGGCAAGTCAAGCCTTTTCATTTGATATCCATATTGTGGGAGTTGTATAAAAATATGTAATCCGCCAGAATGTATTAATGTAGAATGTATTAAGAAGCAGTTACATTCTGATCAGAAGGAAAGGTGTATCCCAAATTTGAGCTCTATCGGACACTGGCAAGTGGGTCAAATTTAACTTGCAACATTTGAGCCGAACATACGTAAAATATACATTGCAAATTAAATAAAAAAAAACGGGGCAAGTTCAATAAAACCATTAAATAAAAACTTTTAATAAATACACAAACATGAGGCGATTCTCACATTGCCCCCCACCTCGCAGCGTAGCGCGAATGTGCGTGGTGTATGTAACTAACGTTGTCTGTAAGTATATCTGTTTGAATTGAAATCATATGAAAATATTAAATGTAAGTATTATCTAAATCTGAATAAATTAACTGAATTTGTTAAAATACTTACGTTTAGTAGTTTTCATTTGTCAACAAAATCCTACTTTCTGCTCATATTTGACCTCTTTCACCGTTTCTTATTTTAGTCCAAATACAAAGTTTTATGTTGTACTGCTTCTAGAATAACGATTTTCCTTGCAAACTTTTAGCAATTTAATATTTTTTGTGTGTGATTGTAGAAAGATAGTACCTAAGTTTTGTAATACCTATGTTATAAGAAACTCGATATTACCATAATCGAATGATACAAATTTAATATTATTATCCAATTCACACAGGTAAAACCGTAGGAATAGCTTTGTTTACGTTCTACGTTGCCTATATATGAATTCAATGTCAAAAATAATTTACCATGAAACGTCAATGAAGATTGCCTAAACAAAAGATATATCACTGACATCATGAACAAAATGAAAGAGAAAGACTTACATTATGAAAGAAAACATTATTTTTTATTCGTTACATTATAGTACCCCATGCATAATACACCGTGACCTCTCGGCTTAAAGTCGATTTTTCCCATATGCATAGATTATTTGACCACTTTTATTGCCTAGTTACCGGTGAGCAGTTTGAATGTGTATATAATATTGAGCACATTGTCCATTTACATTTAATGGCAAGTTCAGCAGCTTACATTATTTAAACAATTTGGATGCGTACAATAATTTGGTCACATTAACTGACAATATTAATTTGAATTCTTGTCCATCAGATCTTTTTGACTATGTGGGATGCCAAGATTCTTATGATGCTGACTGTACATGTTACAGCCTTTTATTTTATTGTAAGTGTACTGGTTTACTGAGAAATTCGTTTTTTCTGATTTTTGAAAACATTTAATTACATTGGTATTCATCAAGCAAATCAAAAACTAATGCTTGAACAAATTGAGGTCTATTATTGGTATTTTTTTCAAACTTCTATGTTCAACCGATTTCGAGATCTGGGATATCCTAAAACGTTACCGCAGCAAAATCTTAAATAACTTAAGAAATACAACATGCACAAATTTTGCTATTCACAAACATTTAATACGCAACAAAAGCTATCTATTCATGTATTTGGTTCTGGATGGAAACGATTTTATAAAAAAAGATTTTGCCAGGGTAACGTTTCGAACATTACTCCAGCAAAATCTGTTTTTCTCGAATAACTTTAAAACTACAATGCGAACAAATTTTGCTATTCATGAACTAATTTCTCCTCATGATGAACTAATTATTTGATATACTCTCACTTCTCTAAAACACAACATTTTGCTGCGGTAATGTCTTGGAGCAGTTATTAGGGCGAGGGGAGGGAACACATAATATTGACACTTATTTTTAAAGATAAATAAAATTTTTATTTAATAAAAAAAATAGATTAGATTAGAAATAGATTTAATAAGAAAAATAATAATTTATTTAATAAAAAAATAGATTGTTTGAGTAGGTCGCTATAATGTCTAGAGTTTGTCGGCAAGTTTCAGAGTTTGTCGCCTGCGCGTTTCAGAGATCTGTGTGGCCCGGCTGGGGATACGTTATCCCAGCCGGGCCACACAGATCTCTGAAACGCGCAGGCGACAAACTCTGAAACTTGCCGACAAACTCTAGACATTATAGCGACCTACTCAAACAATCTATTTTTCACTTTTTTTTTGTGGCCCGGTTGGGGTCAGCCACACAAAATACTCGCTTTTTTCTCAAAACTTGCTTTCACTTAACTTATTCTTGTCACTTTCTATTACTTGTCACTTAACAGTCTTAGCTTAAGAAGGCAGCATAGCTTAGATTTTTTAAAGTCAATCGTTATTAACTTAAAAAACGGGGTGCTATTTTTAAAATTAAACAATTGGAATAAAATCATAATAATTTAATGAATCACCAGCATAATAATTAAAAACTTTGATCGACATTGAAAATTGTGAGAATTGCATTTTAGACGACTACATTAAAAACTTCTTAAAATTAGAACTTAAGTCTTAAAAATCAAGCTCAGCCTTATAAAAAAATATTTCCATTGTGTACAAATTAATATTTGAAGCACCACAGTTGGTAGGGTGAAGAGCTTTCCTCTTTGAAGAGTTGTTTACAAAATAAACAACTGAGAGCCGCTCTTCAGTCAATGAATGTACACAGGAAAAGTAAATGCAACTTCTTCCAAGTTACCAAAATAACATCAACGGTATTTAGCAACTTATTTTTACATAATTGAGTTTAGAATTTTACGTGTAAAATACTAAGCAGACGTCGCAGGCGTACAAAAGTGATGATATAAATACTGCTCAGTTTTCTTCGATCTCCTCCTGTTCTTCATCGAACTCAGCGTCCTCGTCGGCTGTGGCCTCCTGGTATTGCTGGTACTCCGACACCAGGTCGTTCATGTTACTCTCTGCCTCGGTGAACTCCATCTCGTCCATGCCCTCACCAGTGTACCAATGCAAGAAAGCCTTGCGGCGGAACATAGCTGTGAACTGCTCAGAGATGCGCTTGAACAGCTCTTGGATGGCTGTGGAGTTTCCAATGAAGGTGGCGGCCATCTTAAGACCGCGAGGCGGAATGTCGCACACGGCGGTCTTCACGTTGTTCGGGATCCATTCCACGAAGTACGACGAATTTTTATTCTGGATGTTGAGCATTTGCTCGTCGACCTCCTTCATTGACATGCGGCCGCGGAAGATGGCGGCGACAGTGAGGTAGCGGCCGTGGCGAGGGTCGCAAGCGGCCATCATGTTCTTGGCGTCGAACATTTGCTGTGTGAGTTCGGGGACTGTGAGCGCACGGTACTGTTGGCTACCGCGTGATGTGAGAGGGGCGAATCCAGGCATAAAGAAGTGCAACCGCGGGAAGGGGACCATGTTCACAGCCAACTTGCGCAAGTCTGCGTTCAGTTGGCCAGGGAATCGCAGGCAAGTGGTCACTCCCGACATCGTGAGTGACACTAGGTGGTTCAGATCGCCATAAGTGGGTGTGGATAGTTTAAGCGTGCGGAAGCAGATGTCATACAAAGCTTCATTATCTATACAGTAGGTTTCATCTGTGTTTTCGACAAGTTGATGAACTGAGAGAGTGGCATTGTAAGGTTCAACTACCGTATCTGACACTTTGGGGGATGGTACAACTGAGTATGTGTTCATTATTCTGTCGGGGAATTCTTCTCTGATCTTGGAGATTAGGAGTGTGCCCATGCCTGAACCAGTGCCACCTCCAAGTGAGTGTGTAAGTTGGAAACCTTGGAGGCAGTCACAGGATTCTGCTTCTTTTCTTACTACATCTAAAACAGAGTCGACGAGTTCAGCACCCTCGGTGTAGTGTCCCTTAGCCCAGTTGTTACCAGCACCAGATTGGCCAAATACGAAGTTGTCTGGCCTGAAAATCTGTCCAAAAGGTCCGGAGCGAACAGAGTCCATGGTGCCAGGTTCTAAGTCAACTAAGATAGCCCTTGGGACGTATTTGCCTCCGGAGGCCTCATTGTAATATACATTGATGCGTTCCAGCTGCAGGTCGGAGTCACCGTGGTAGGCACCAGTTGGGTCGATGCCATGTTCATCAGAGATGATTTCCCAGAACTGCAACAAGCAAACAAAATATTGTTGAGGTGAATAAAATTATGTTATTTCAGTGCGAACGCACACGACCGACTATCGGTGACCGATTTTGATTTTGACAGTAGAAAATGGAACATATGGAGTTCTACGTTGCATGCAACACACACAAATTACAAAAAGTCTGTCATAAAAATCGGTGAATCCCGGCCGACCCGATTATTGGTGAAAAATACAACGTTCGTGAATATATACTGCGCAAACGCAAACTGCCTACTCACCGAACGAGATTTGACGGTTTGCACTTGCTTGGTAAGAAAGAAGGTGTAGGTGTCATTGCTCGGTGATGAATGTACCAAACACCTGTCAAATCCATTAAATACATGACGTGCAATTCTCTCGATACCCACCGACAATGTGACAGACGTGTGTATGAGACGGTCAATAAGAGTCGCGGGGAAAAATCGGGCCTACAAAAAGTCGATCCTGGGTGTTTGCCGCCATTGTGTATTCAGTGTTGAGATGAAACCATAATTATTATGATATGAACTGTGTTTTGCTCATTTTGCGTGTGGTGCTCATTCTGCGTGTTGCACATTTTGCGTATTGTACATTATGCTCCGAAGGGATCGTAGAGACTTGAAACTTGGAGGGTGTGTTCTTTATATGACGTAGGCGTCCGTTAAGAAAGGATTTTCCGAAATTCTACCCCTAAGGGGGTGAAAAAGGAGGGCAAAGTTTGTATGGGACAACTAGATTCCTTGGTCCAATCTACTTTAAATTTTGCATAAACATTCGTTAAAAGAATCGATGGATAACATGTTTCGTATTTTATTGAAATTCACCCCCTAATAGGGTGGTAAAATGTGATATCGACATTATTGTCGTTTTCATGGTTTTTTGGGTCGTAGATTACGAAAATAAAAACGATATCAAAATCCAACATGGCGGACGCAAAATACCATCATCCCTTGATGGGGTGGAATGAAGTTGAAGAGATACGATTCTGTATTAATTATATATATATTCTTTATTGCACACAAATTTTCATACATTTTTTATATACGTGAGTTAAGTACAAGGGCGAGCTTATCTCTTAAAGAGATCTCTACCAGCCAACCCTACCAGGTGTAAGAGAGGTTTAAAATTATCTTAATCGTATTTAATGTATACACGGTTATTTTTTTTATCACCCTGGAAAAATTTAGGGACGCTTCAGGACACATCCATAATTATATAAAAAATAAAGAAAATAAAATAAAAAATTAAAAAAAAATACAAGAAAAATATAAAATATCAAAAAATGCTGCTCTCAACTAGTGCAACATTTTTTGGATTTTTAAAAAAATTAATATAAAATTAAATGAGTTATTTTTTTATTCATATTTAAAATATTCTAATACCATGTCGTAAAGCGTCCCTAAAATATTCCAGGGTGATAAAAAAATAACCGTATATAATAAAATCGTAGGGGTGCAAAAATCTGTAATTGCGAAATATTAAGAAAAACAATACACAGGTCGCCTTAAAATCATTAGCAGAACACGATAGAAACGTTTTTAAAAAAAATTTTTGTTTGTGTGTCTGTTTGTCCGGAAAGATCTCCGAAACTACTGGACATAATTTGATATGGCTTACACCACAATGCTTAGAATTTTACGGAAGAACATTTAGGCATAATTTAATTTGTTTAAATTCACGTTTTATTTTTCGTGAAAAAATACCATATAAAATTTCCGCACAATGCTTATGTAGAAAATCAACATGGCGCACGTGAAATTATTTTGACAAGTCTGTTACATAGTGCAAAGAAAAACTTAATCTTTTCTGTTATTGGCTGTGCCCATCTGGATTTCGCAAACCAAGAAGTTTAGGAAGTTTAAATTGTCTTTTTCTTATGTATTACCCTGGTGGTAAGGCAAAAGGATCAAGCCATACAACCAATGTATAAAGCATTTTTTATGACAATATCACGTCACAAATATAAAATTTTTAGATTGGTTTAATTCTTGACCAATTTTCTCAAAATCGGTACAATTTTTGAAATGTTGAAAAGTATTTTGTAAGGTGTTATATGTTTTTACATTATGACTAAGGAATCAAACTCTTTCATCCATTTAAAACTATTAAAAGTAATTGATTGATATTGATAATTTAAAAAAAATATCTGACTGCAATGATTCTGGGTTACGCATACGGGACTCTTATCCTAATATCTAAAATGACGGATCACATTTTTTTTGTATACACCTAAGGAACATGGATATCGAACCAAGGACCTAAAGAGTGGAACACATTGAACCTAGCCACGTTTACCTAATTCGACATGACTGCCAATAAAAGTTCGTTTCCAAACCCAGCAATATGGATATCAGATGAAAGGCCTTGATGAGTAGAGCACTATGAACCTGGCAACATTGACGTAAATTCAACATAGCTGCCGCTCAAAAAGGCGGATAAAAATTCGTTTCCAAACCTAGCAATATAGGTATCAAATGAAAGGCCTTGAAGAGTACAGCATTATGAATCTAGGAAAACCGCCCTAAATTCAACATGGCCGCCGCTCGAAAAAAAACGGTTAAAGTTCGTTTCCAAACCCAGCAATGTGGATATCAAATGAAAGGCCTTAATGAGTAGAGCACTATGAACCTAGCAACATTGACATAAATTCAACATGGCCGCCGCTCAAAAAAGGTGGATAAAAGTTCGTTTTCAAACCTAGCAATATGGGTATCAAATTAAAGGCCTTGAAGAGTAGGTACCTAGAAAGTAGAAGCATTAGGTACCTAGAAAAATCGACCTAAATTCAACATGGCCGCAGCCCAAAAAAGGTCGATAAAAGTATGTTTCTAAACCTAGCAATATGGGTATCAAATGAAAGGCCTTGAAGAGTAGAGCATTAGGTACCTAGGAAAATCGACCCAAATTCAACATGGCCGCCGCTCAAAAAAATGGATAAAAGTTCGTTTTCAAACCCAGCAATATTGGTATCAAATGAAAAGCTTTAATGAGTAGAGTACTATGAACCTAGCAACATAGACATAAATTTAACATTGCCGCTGCTCAAAAAAGGTGGATAAAAGTTCGTTTCCAAACCTAGCAATATGGGTATCAAATGAAAAGCCTCAAACTGTAGAGCATTATGAACTTAGGAAAATTGCCATAATTTCAACATGGCCACCTTTAAAAAAGGGTGGATATAAGTTCGTTTCCAAACCTAGCAATATGGGTATCAAATGAAAGGCCTTAAAGAGTAGAGCACGATGAACCTAGGAAAATCGCACAAAATTCAATACGGCCGCCGCTCAAAAATAACGGATAAAAGGTCATTTTCAAACCCAACAATATGGGTATCAAATGAAAGGCCTTGATCAGTACTATGAATACTATGAACGTACACTATAAACATATTGATTGACGTAAATCTCAACATGGCTGCAGCTCAAAAAGGGCGGATAAGTTGCTTTTCAAACCCAGCAATATGGGTATTAAATGAAAGGCCCTGAAGAGTACCTAGAATATTACGAACCTACGAAAATTGTCCTAATTTCGAAATGGCTGCTGCCCAAGAAAGGCAGAATAAAGTTGAATCATTGAATCATTATGGAATAAAATGGAGGAAAAAACTAAACACTGTGTTAAGCATATTGATGGCGAAACGTAGTTCGCGGGCACAGCTAGTCTAAAGATAAAATGGTAAAAATGTAATAAGTGCAACAAAATGTATGATGAGCAAGTTATGGCGTTTTCTCTGTTATATTGTTTCATGTTTTTTCGAAAACATAAAAGTGATTTAATTTAAGTTTCACCATCTGGACACGCGTCATAATTTAGGCGTGTCTAGATGACGAAATAATATGTGATACTAATTTTGAGTTTCACCAACTGGGCACACGTGTGTCCAGCCTTTCGTGTCCAGTTGGTGAATAACCCGTTTTTTCTAGGGATAGGTAGGTAGTAGGAATTTTTCATTTTGAAATATGTACTTGTTTTAATATTAAACATAAATTATAATTAGTTTCTTCTACTAGCACTACTTTAATTGCGGCAACACAACAATTTCTCAATTTTATGACAGTACTAAACTCTACAGGCAACATACTAAAATTCTCTGAATACAAAACTCTGTATAATTATTTCAATAGAAAGATGTCATCTAAAGATAAAATGGTAAAAATGTAAGTGCAACAAAATGTATGATGAGTACCTAACTGTAAATAATTTATCATGAACTTATGGCGTTTTCTCTGTTATTTTGTTGCATGTTTTTTCTAGGGATAGCTAGTAGGAATTTTTCATTTTGAAATATGTACTTGTTCTAATATTAAACATAAATTATACTTAGTTCCATCTAGCACTACTTTAATTGCGGCAACACAACAATTTCTCAATTTAATGACGGTACTAAACTCTACAGACAACATACTAAAATTCTCTGAATACAAACACATTCATGACTTTAATATCTTCACATTTCCATAATTTGCTGTATATCTCATTGCTTCAATTAGCTGATGTAAGGTTTTGTCTTCCATTTGCTGCTATATTGCAATGTAGTGACATCACATCATCCAATGATTAATTATGCCCTGGGGTTTAACAAATAAAGTTTACAGGTTGGTGAATTTAACACTAAATGTGTAGTAATACACTGAGGTGGATTTGGATTTGTTTGTGCAGTGACCAGGTTACTACTCCCTTTCTTCCAATGGATGTATCTGAGCAAAATTAAAGAGTTTACCACAGTGGCACCTCCGTGATGAGATTGAAAACTCGAAACAAAAGAAATGTAAAACTGAAATAATTATGAAACCAGTTTCTGGTATTTTTAACATTAAGTGTTCCCATGCTTAATGCACAATTAATATAAATCTTTGGTTTCCACAAAATAGAAGAAACTGGAATTGCTGCAACATGACAATATTACTATGTGGACGACTGTCACTAAATTCTTATACATAATGGTAACAGATTTTGTATAACAGATTTGATTTTGATTAGGATACATTACGTATGACTGATTTCTTTGTATTTTTTTTAATATACCTAGTTAAATTAGCGATGGGCGACTCAAGTCGAATAACTTAGTTGAGAAAACCAACCTGAGTTGGTTTTCTCATCTACCGAGTTGACACGGTCAATATTAAATGATATAGCCTATGATTTCACTCACACGGTTTTCTGCACACCCCTCCCGGCGCCCATGCACAAAAATAAATTCGACTTTCAACCGTTAGTTGGTCGAATCAACTCGACCCGAGCCAGCCCGAGTTTCAACCCGAGTTAGAACTTATTTCAACTTGAGTTATCGGAGTTGAAAAAATTGCGACTCGACCCATCACTAAGTTAAATTGGCCTTATGAAAAATGAGTGTACATAGACCACATAGGTAGTCATACAATGAGATTAAATTTGACTTTAATTCAAAGAAGAAAGTAGAAGTTTAATTATGTGGGGCTGTTCACTACTGTGACACACACAACATGCCCAAATACAACGTCCTGTTCTTTTTTTTCATACAACAAAGTTGGCAAACAAGCAAACAGCCCACCTGACGCTAAGTGGTAACAGTCACCTATAATACATGTAGCTCTTGTGAGATTCACAGCAAAACTACAACTAAAGTGGACTTAATATCATAGGCATTCTCTACCAGCCATCCTTAGGGTAATGGAGAGAGCAGGTGTGGTAAATGCACCGAAATAGTACCAGATAAACTGTGGATAATAATGTACCTACTATAGGTACATTTTTCAAAATTTGGTATTCAATGCCACTGCATTTAATAAAGTATTTTTGCCTTAGATGGCATCTTTAAATTCTAGCATTTACATGGAATAAAACTCACAATTCACTTAAATGTCAGTATTTATGGTGAGAGTATTTCTTTCATCTATTCATACATCTCTACCATGACGCTCAAGATTTTAACCCCATCAACCCAACCAACCCCAAGATATTCCCCATTAACACAAAAGCATTAATGGGGATGCTACACACTAATAGGAACATTAATGGGAATTTTAGTGCAGTTGCATTGCTCAAAAAATTGAACTGCATATTAAGAGTTTCCTTCAAATGTAGAGAAAACCATGAAGCCTGAAGATGCTGCCAGTTATTCATTTTGCTGCTTCCATGGAGATAATGCCTACAATCTTTTGTCAAACAAATATTGTCCAATCTTTTTTCCGGTTAACCAACATTTTCTTGACCGGACAAACAAAGAAAACTGGACTGTCCAGTCCAAAACCAGACAGTCCAGTCCAAAACCGGACATCTGGCATCAGCAGGTACACCTCAATATAGGATGAATCAAACTAATTTTAGTAAAATCTTTAAATTCTTCCACTTTATTTTTATACTTATGCCAATATTCACAATTTCATAAGCTTATGATTTCATTCCAATAAGATTATGCATATTATGTTTAATTTCTGTTGTCATTAGAATGACCAGAAGCTCAATGAATTGCGGTTAGTTACCTTGATATTATGTGTCAAATCAAATATTGCTAAGCCTACCTACTTACATGCAAAAGCAAAAAAGGGGCGTGGTTATGCATATTTCTTTATCTGTCTAAAAAATGTCCAATGTCTACTTTATAATAAATCTTGATATTCTACGAATATCTAGTTGTTCTTATTTCAAGTATACACTTAACCTACATTGAACATAAATAAGGCCAACGGCGTCTAGTTTGCATTGCACATAACACTAAAAATAATGGATTGCGAAACATAAATTGGCTGAAGTGAAACATAAAGTGAAGTTGGGAGTATGAATTGGACTACCTACACCGTTCCATCAACGCGTAAGTTGTAGTGTGAACAGCAAAATGGCTTCCCAACCGGACCAAAATCACTCGTGAGGCGTTAACTGTTGGTTTGTCCTGCGATTTCTCTTTATGTTTTATGAAAACACCCACAAGCAAGATAACACAAGAAAATGCGTTGTATGTTCTATTTTCCAGGGCATTACCTACTTTTTAATGGATATTACGCCGGCCGCTGCGTCGGCCAGACCCTATAGCCGCCGCCCATTCTTTGAAAGTAGTATAAATTGAGGAATTTCTTACCTTAGCTCCGATTTGGTTTCCGCACTGGCCTGCCTGGATATGAACGATTTCCCTCATTTTGTTAAATATTAACTATAAAATTTATTACAATTAAAACTGTTCGCCTGTCGTCTGTCTGATCCCCACCGCTGACGGAAGTAGAAAGAAAAGAAAATTGAACGGATTCTATTCTAGAGATGGGACTCGAATCGAATCACATTTGATTTGAATGATAACCGACTAAACTCGATTCGAATGAGATTCAAATCTTGACTTCATTCGAATCGAAATATCGAGTTGTTTCGATTCCATGATTTGCGGGACAAGATTTTATTTTTAATCTTTGGTTGCTCTAGTTCTCAGACTAAGGAAAAAAGAATAAGGAAAAAAGAATAGACATGAAATACCTACGAAAAAAACGTGCATACCTAAATGTGAATCTGGCACAAAGATGGCGGCTTGCTTGCTCATGCGGCAGCCTAACACACTGCACTTACCCATAATAAATGCAGTATTATGCAAGTTCAACACTTTAAACAAGCACAATTTTCGCCTAATAACAAAATTTTCTTCAAAACACTGAAACAACAATCCCATCCTTAGCCTCACATTCAAAATACTTAACTATCCTGAGATCCCTCATTATTTGCGGTCCCGATTTCACCTTCTCCCTCCCGATCCCCCATCCCGAGAATTTGACATAGTGATATATATATACCTGTGTGTGTGTGTGTGTGTGTTTGTGTATGTTACTTATAATAGTAGTAAGGTAAATTTATAAATGTACACCTCGTCCCGCATCTACTTAATTTTCACTTCCGCTAGGGTTAGCTGGAAGAGATCTCTTCAAGAGATAAGCTCGCCCTTGTACATGTTTGTTGTATAATATGTTTCTATCTGAAAAATGTGTGTACAATAAAGAATATAACAAACAAGTCGCGATGACAACTGATGTACTTGTTGTTCATTGTGAGTACTGTGACAAAACATGGCGACCGGCCGCAGTGAGATATTCTGTGACGTCGCCAAGATAATGTTGCCATTTTTGGTAATGATAAAACTACTGTTGTCCTTTTTTACTTATGATTATCCTCATAAGTTAAAAAGAGATGCCAATATGTCAGAAACTATGCTGTCGAAATAAATCACATTCACGTAGTAACTATTATCTAATCTGTGCTATAACTACGTTCGTTATGCCGAGTCCTCTTTTTTTCTATAGTCTGAGCTCTAGTTAGCAACCAAAGATTAAAAATAAAATTATTGAAAGAAACTTAATATACATTACTGCTATTATGAACGCCACCGTAACATATATGTATAATCACAATGGATCCAATAATATGGATATAAAGTTCCTTTCAAAAATGACAGTTCTAGTTACCAACCGTAGCTAGTTACATACGCCTGCAGATTCGAATCTGCGAGCTGTTCGAATCAATTTCTTTCATTAAAATCATTCAATACCCGGCAATTTTACCATACAGATTTCAATTAAAATTCGTTTGTTTTAAAATTAAATATTTTTTAGAAGTCCGTATATTGTTATAGGTAATTGGAACAAAATTTCTTCTGGGACGTTGTGGAGACAGGAGCTAGCCGGCAAAAATCGTGTGTGTTACAAAAAAGCGTTACAGCGCATTTATGATTAAACTAGCTTCTGCCCGCGACTTCGTCTGCGTGGACTTCAGAATTGGGTCTAAAGCTTCGCTCGTTAACAATTTTTAATCTTCCCACGGGAACTATTACATGTCCTTTTCCATAGCTTAGGTGACATACCTGCCCGCGGCTTAGCTCGTCAACAATTTTCAATTTCCCCTCAGGAACTACATCAGTAATCGGGATAAAAGGTAGCCTATGTTCTTTTCCATGTCAAAGGCTACATGCATGCCAAATTTCATTCAAATCTGTTCAGCCGTTGTTGCGTGATTGAGTAACAAACATCCAAACATCCAAACATCCACACTTTCACATTTATAATATTAGTAGGATAACTCGAAAACAACACATCGACATCGAAAATTAAAGAAACGATGCGAATGATTTTTAAGAATTTTCTAGAGAATCGAAACGATTTTTAAAATATGAAAGCTGAACCAGACATATTTTTAGTTCAATAGGTACCTTAAATGATCTAAATTCAATACTGTTGCAATTTCACTTTGGCTGCGGTCCGAAAATCAATAAAAATCACTATTAGCGCGTCCCGAAATGTTGTAAGCGCGCTAACGTTAGCCGGCATGGAGAGCCACTTAATGTCATCGTTTACGTTGTATCAAACTTACGGCGCTTATGTACTGGAGTGAAATTATCGTAAACGAACTGTCAGTCTCACGTTTGATAATTGTGTTTTCGGTTTAAAATGAACATACCTGTTCTGGATGAGCAGCGGGGAAACAATGTTGTAATTAAACTTCCATAAAACAAAAGAATTAAGAAGAAAATGGCCTAACCAATTTTTACCTCCACATTTGGTTTAACAAATTGATACGCTAAAACCCCGGACCGAAATCTTAAGCATGTTGATAGCGATGTTAGCACTTTTAGTGTGCTTTTTTTGGACCGGACGATTATAATAGTTAGCACTGTGAGCCTTGTTACGGACCGCAGCTTTTGGCTGCGTTCTGATTATTATACAACTAGTATACTCATCAACCAAAATGTTTGATTGACCAAAATATTTTTGTTATAAAGGCTTTGCATTTTCATTAAAAAAGCTAAAAAATGAATAAATCATTTAAAAAAAATTACTTCTTGAGCGGGAATCTACCCCACGTCGTCAACATACCGTGCTACCACTACCACCCGAGTGCACCAGCCGAGACATTTTTTTTCTTTATTCATTTTTCAAAAACTTATTGTTTCTATAGTTTTTGGACTATAGACAAAAACGGATTCATCTATAAAGGTAGACATGGAAATCAAAGTAAAAATATTATATCTATACTTACCTATACATATAACGTTACGCTATCCTTAATTTATATTTTTCGTTACATCCAATTAATCTTAATACAGTACGACCACTTTTATAAGTCGCATCGGCAAAATTGGCCTGAACAGAGGAAAGCAACTAAAGCAGATTGAATACGAGTGTCGACACTGTCAAAATATAGACTTTATTACGTAGGTATGTACGTTAAGATTTCAAGTAACCAAAATCAGAATTTCATTCTATCTCGCTCAGAATCAGAAAATGAGACTTCTGCGCAGGTACATCGGTGTAACTTTTGAACGTGGTACTACTATACGTCATCAGAAAGATTCTACGACATTCGTATTAAAATGGCAAATAAAAATTAATTATTAATAAAGCGCCAGATTTTAAGTTCATAGAAACAAAAAAGTGGGAACGCGTGTTTTTATTTTAATATACATTTTTTAATAAATTGATAACTTCAGTGTAGTTATGAAAGGTTAGGTGAACCTTTATGACAATTTTTTCATCAAAAATATTCGATACTTAGATCTATTACTCGATCCACCATTCAAAAATGGCAATTAATAGGTACATCTCTACAACAAGTCAAGAAATCGATAAACCGCTATTTCCTGAACATGGGCCGCGCAGGCGTGCGTGTGATGGTGCCTCCAGACTCACGCCGAGAACCCCCGAGAACACCCGAGAAGCGTGAATGTGATGGGTTTCTCGGCTTCTCGTTCTCGGGCTCGCCTGTTCTCCGATCGGTGTCGGTTTTTTTGCCCGCTTCAAAGGGTTTCTCGGGCGAGAAAAGAGAACACTATGTGATAGTGTTCTCTTTTCTCGCCCGAGAAACTGTTCTCTTTTCTCTCGTTTGTTCTCAGTGCGACTGCGACCTTGGGTATATGTGTTCTGTGACTGCGACCGTGGCGTAGATCGCATGTTATCTCGTGCCAATTATTCTATAAAAAAAATACTTTGTGGTGTCTGATGCATATCAGTATCATTTAGATAACTTCACAGTTATTGTATACTCTTTCATTAACATAGTCTCTCATCTGTGCTATCAGTGCTTAACAAAATAATGTGTGATAAATATTAAGAAAATAATTTAAATTCACGAAGATTTTAATTGTTTTGAGATATTTCGTTAGTCTTTATAGTTCAGTAATTTTAGACATACGAGTAAAAAATGTGGAAAAATGAAACAGAGTTAAAGTTTAAATAATATTTTCACACAGAGCCCATTTTGTGGGAAGCAAAACGTTTTCTATAAAAAAGTACTTTGTCAATAACCACCATCGTTTGAGCCATTTTTTCTTAATATTATTTTTAATTTTCGTGTTAACGAGATTATAATGTGCTAACGCACACAATACCAAGGCAGTAGCACTGTCGTCCATTCCGGATCACGACCGAGAATGTAAATGAGAAGATCGCTGAGTGTGGATAGCTTCTCGGTTCTCGCGCAAGTTCTCGGCGAGACTTCTCGCCGAGACTTCTCGCGTGAGTCTGGAGCCGGTATGACAGTTTCGCCGTTTTGCCTGCTCGATATTATCTCTAAAAATATTATTGAGACATTGAGACATACATATATGCATAATGGACCACAGATTCTATGTCATCTGACTTAATTAATATCAAATACTATCTAAGTTTCATCCTTACTTAAACAGCACTCACTACTCGTTTATTTTTTGTTTATAAAAATATTCTGAACTACCTAGATCTTTCAGATTTTTTTCTGCCAAGCCAACCAGCAAGAATTACATCATCATTTCAGCCAAGAATCGCTCAGTGTTAGGCATAGGCCTCCCCAGGGATCATCAAATCAATGGTCCTGCGCCTCCCGCATTCAGCGGTTTCCCGCGACCTTTACCAGATTGTCACTATTGTCAGTCCACCTACCAACTCTGCGTCTCCCAGTACGCGACCGCCACTTGCGCTTAAGAATTACATGAACTATGTTCATTTCATGTAATTCTTAAGCGTTATTATACGTAATGGATACTTTCTCTAAACTTTTTCTATTGTATCATTTAACTGTTAAGTCGGCTAAACGTGAACGTCAGAATGGCCGGTCAACAGTCGTATTTTGACTTGAAATTGTGCCTAAAAATTACTTATCAATTGCTTATATTTGCTTACCATAATGAGAGCATTGCTTATTTCATAAGTTAAAAGAATTAAAACATTTAAGGTTGACCGTCCATTCTGATGTCAGAATGGCTGGTCAATCTCTGTAGAGCAGTAACTATTTGGAATTACTGAAATTTTCTTTGGCCAAAAATTGCTTATGAATTGCTTATTTCACAATGTATAAGCCCAGGCCAAATTATTCTTTAGAATATTATTTTAGAAGAATATTTGTTTAAAAGCCCATGCGCCTGCTAAAATATGAGAGCAACACACATTAATTACTTCACTTAGCTTTCATTTTTAACAGGCGTAGAAGAAAATTGTGTTTACGGGTTTGTGAATTGCGTTGATATCAAAAGGCACTTAGTCTCATTTAATATATGATTTTCAGTCATGTCATTTTTTAACTACGTTTCACTTACTGACGCAGAATAATTCATAGTGGCTTATGCCAACAATGAAAATAATAGAGGTGAAATGAATCTTACCCTTAATACTTTTTACTATACTTATTGTCTTCCATGCCCAGGGACCTTACCATGATCGCTTATAGCAAGGTTAAAACAATATAGAAACAGAGACACCGCTCTTGCTACAGATAGCGCCATCCCGCTCTCATTGCGGTTTTCATATTGTTTTAAGCGATCATAGTTATATAGGGGGCTGTTCTTCTATGCCCAGCAGTGAGCGTCGTGCGGCTGAGATGATGATGTCTAAAGGCAGTTGACTGTGTATCTCATGACCTTTTTACTCGATAAGTTGGGTGATTATGGTTTAAGAGGGCCTGCCCTATCATGGATGAGCAGCTATCTCCGAAATTGAAATTTCGGATATCGATGACGATTTGATATTGACATAATTTAAGTCGTCTATAAAGAATAACCGTTATGGTGTGCCACAAGGCAGCATATTAGCACCTTTGCTCTTTAATTTTTATATAAATGACCTGCCTGAGGTAATGTCCGAGAAATGGTTTATGTTTGCAGACGATATTTCATTAATTATACAATCTAAAAATAATAATTTTAAGCAGCGAAATTGTGAATTATGACAAACTTCTCAATCATTGGGCTGAGTAACGATCCGGAGAGCCCCTATGAGGCTGACATGGTTACCATGAGTAACTAAAGCCTCTTAAAATAACAGATTAAAAAAAATAATGACGTAATTTATGAACGACATATTAATAATGACATAGATCATATTTCGAAATAGGCACAAGTCAACAATCTACCATTTAATCGAAATTAAACATGCTAGGTATATGTATTTCAGAAATTATTGTGGATCTGATATAAATCTTAACATTAACTGTAATGCAGTTCCAATCAATAAAGCAAAGGAAACAAAATTTCTTGGGGTATTGCTGAACTCTCACGTAAATTGGAAAGCACGTGTAGAAAAAATATGTTCAAAAGTCAACAGTTACGTACATATACAGGGTAAATTTTGAGGTACCGGCAACCTCGCAGGATGAGATAGCGAACATCATTAACTACAACGTTTGTTTTACGAGTTTTAAGATAACTCAATACATTGAACAAAAATCAATTTTCAAGTTTTTATTGCACTGTCGTGACATTGATAAGTCTATGTTTCATTTATTAACGACGACGGAAGACAACGCTACGCTCGCGCGCTGTGTGCGTAGAACTACAAACATTCTAGAATCTAGAGGTATATTAAACGAATATTTATTTTTGTATCAATGTAAAATCTAACGAATTATCAAAAGTCGTAGAACAAACGTTGTAGTTAATGATGCTAGCAATCTAATCCTGCGAGGTTGCCGGTACCTCAAAATTTACTCTGTATATATTAGTAAATTAAGAAAAAATACATCACCACAGACAATATTGAAGGCATATTATGCGTGTGTACTCTCAACTATTGCCTCTTTGTCTGAGTTAATAGTACAGACAAAAGCAGAGCGATTATTGGACAAAAGAAAGTATTCGAGCTATGTACGGGTTGGCAACTGATGAACCATGTCAACCATGTAAACCTTTTTTTTAATAAATATCAAATTCTGCCACTATCTATGTATTTATTAAATTTGGTGTGTTTTGTTAAAGCGAATCCTAAGTTATCCGAGAAACTGTTGGCATACACATAAGCTAACTCATGCTGAACGACCAAAGACTGCTTTATATGAGAAGAAAATTGTTCAGCTATGTGTATTAAGGTATTTAATGCTCTACCAAATGATTTTCATTTGTTACCTCTTTCAGGCTTTAAAAATGTGAAATTATGGCTATTAGAAAATTGTTTTTTTTCCATTAATGAGTATTTTAGTTTGTGAATGTAAGGATGGGACATCATAATCGCATGGGCAGTTGCTAGACTTTTAGGCTTATTTAACAATTTAATTATTTACTGTAATTTAATATATTTATCAATTAATGTAATTATGTTGTTTGTCACTAACGTGACTAAATGTGTTGGATGTGAAATTACTTAATAATCTCTTTGTACCACATTTCACGCAATAATCTTGAATCAAAATACCACTGTTGACCGGCGACAAACTCGTAAACACAATTTTCTTCTACGCCTGTTAAAAATAAAAGCAAAGTGAAGTAATTAATGTATGTTGCTCTCATATACAAATATTCTTCTAAAATAATATTCTAAAGAATAATATGGTCTGGGTTTATACATTGTGAAATAAGCAATTCATAAGCAATTTTTGGCCAAAGAAAATTTCAGTAATTCCTAATAGTTACTGCTCTACAGAGATTGACCAGCCATTCTGACATCAGAATGGACGGTCAACCTTAAATGTTTTAATTCTTTTAACTTATGAAATAAGCAATTCTCTCATTATGGTAAGCAAATATAAGCAATTGATAAGTAATTTTTGGGCGCAATTTCAAGTCAAAATACGACTATTGACCGGCCATTCACGGCTAAACGGAGTGTTGAACATATTAGGTTCTTACATATGAAATTGGCGTTTTGCCGTAGGTACTTGCCACTTTGATCTCAAATTTTAATATCTCCTCTATGGTTAGGAATTCCAAATTTAAATTTATACAGCTATTTACTCATGTACATATTTTTTATTGTATTTATTATTTACTCGTGTTTAAATTATAATTCTCTTGTTTTTTCCACAGTTGTTTTTTCATTGCGTAACTCAGTTTACAAAATGGAAAACTTGAAATATCGCGTTATTTACGAGTACGAGTTCCACCGTGGCACCAGTGCTGCAGAGATCGAAGGGATCGATGAACTACCTATGAGATGGCAAAAGTGCATAGATAGCAATGGTATGTAGGTACATATTTTGATTGAATAAATATATTAGGTATATTTAAAGAAATCGACTTTATGTTCCTCCCATACAAAACGCCAATTTCATATGTAAGGACCTAATATTAAGACAAATGTCAAACTATGGATGTGATTTGTTTACAAGAAACTTGGGCTTTGCTATATGAATTAGATTTTTTAAATGGTATTGACAGTAATTTTGATTGTTTTGCGAAATCATCCGTAGAGACTCTAAGTGTATTGTTTTTAATGCAATGAAATCTCACCTGGATATACAGGAATCTGGATCATATTTACTATCATATTCCTCTTCATAGTCTCATCAATTTAGTTATGATTTCAGTAAAACAAAAGCACTTATATAAAAAACGTATGTATTTAAAAGGCTAACAAAATTCCATTTCAATAAATTTTCACAATAAAATACGAACTCCCAAAACAACAAATCTTCAAACAGTGACTTACATAATCTGACATCATTATGACAATTTCAAACATCATACCGAATTTGAATGTTAAAGCCATAGAGGAAAATTCCTCCCTACAACATCCCCTCTGAATTTTCATCAGGTTTAAACATTCATAAACTTAAATTTTATATCATTTTTTAAAACACCTATTGCTTCATCAACAAAACAACCTGTATATATCACTCCCTACTTGAAAATAAAACATACTGTATATACTCCCCTCAATTATAATAGACTCACCTCATATAAAGTCTCTTCCTCAGTAAAAATAATAGAACTCATAAATAATACTCCCTAATTCAACATACAATAAACTACATCCTATTTAAACAAAAAAAATATAATACCAATTAATCATCATTTTAAATACCTAATACTAAAACTAAATTTTGAATTAAGTTCCTGAACAACCTTAAAACTAACATTAGCTATTAAAATAAAACACTGAGCGTCCAGTTTAATTACTTATCACTCATTATGTGTTTTCTTAATCTCAAAAACTTTGTTCTGTCTAGTCCTTTAGTGAGTATATCGGCTAAATTTGCATTTGTAGGACAGTAAAATATTTCAATGAAGTTTTGTTCAATTTTCTCTTTAATAAAATGAAATTTCACATTAATGTGTTTGCTACGACGATTTAGGATTCCATTTTTGATCAAAACTATTGCAGACTGATTATCGACATATAATTCTGTCTTTGGAGTTATACCAGTAATCTCTCTAAGCAGACACTGTACATATAATAAATCTTTGATACATTCGGCAGCCGAGATGTATTCTGCCTCTGTGGGTATATGTGTTCTGTGCTCTGTACTTGATAAGGCCGTTACAGATTGCTTCCGTGAAGACCAATGGATTGGTCCGCCGCCATACAGAATTACAAAACCAGTCGTACTTTTTCTAGTATCAGGATCACCCGCAAAATCTGCATCACAGTACGCTCTCAATACTTTGTCATTACTACGAGAATACTGTATACTAGAATATATTGAACTTTTTAGATACCGGAAAATATTTTTAATATTATTGAAATCATTCATATTAGGACATTCCTGATGTCTACTACAGTACCCAACATGAAAGGAAACATCTAACCTTGTTTTATTTACTAAAAACAATAATGAGCCAATCAACTGTCTATAACGATGTACATCATCACTATTCCCTTTCCCCTCTTGATGTACATCAATCAAAATATCTGGATAGACACATTCTTTTAAATGATTATATCCTAAACTTTCTAACATTTGTTCAATATATGATTTTTGATAAATTTTTATGTAATTATCTTGAACCAAAATATCAAAGCCAATAAACTTTTCTATTTTATCAAATTTTCTCATTTCAAATTCTTTCTCCAAATTAAGAATTATCGAATTTAAGTCTGATTCGTTATTCCCTATTAATAATCCATCATCAACATAGATAGCTAAATAAATTTCCTTACCTTTACACTTAAACAAACATGGATCTAACTTTAATTGTTCAAAACCTAACTTTTTAAGGAAATCAGTTAATTTTATGTTCCACATTAAAGGTGCTTGTTTCAATCCATATAAACTCTTTATTAATTTGCAAATTTTATTATTTTCTGCTTTATAGCCCATTGGAATTTCCATATACAGGGTGGCCCATCCATAGGCGTTCAAAAGAAAAATTTAGAAGCTCTATGCTATGGGGTATCCGAATCACCCCCATGTATGTTCAGCGATTTTTTGTAGTTTAGGAGCTAGATTTTTAGATTTTTTTCAGTAATTTTCTACCGACATTGGTTTTCCTTTTTTATCTTTTTTTTCCTTACGTTTACAGATGTTTTTTTTTGTGTAATTAATCATCATGATAGTAGCTAACACCTGAAATAAAGCGGTTTGGCTAAGCATTGCAGAATTTACATAAAATTTTATCTGAAGTTCAAAATTACTGTTAGAGTTCAGTAGTCAAAAATGTTAAGGGCTTAAAAAAATTTAGTAAGGGGTGCCAGAAGTTTCTAAGCATTCTTAAAATCTGCTAAGAACCTGTAACAATGAATATCATTCATAAAAATCAGACCTTAATAGTGGTTTTTCTTCTGTAACTGGCCTTGAGGTAAACAAAGGTCGACAAATTGAAAAAAAAAATGTTTTTCTTTAGGTGTTGTTGAATTGTAACGTGTCTAGTATTACTTAATATTCGGTACTCCATGGCGGTCATGTTTTTTTTTTTTTTTTGTTATTAGAAACATACAGTCTTAAACAATAAAGATAAACAACATTGTGCACAAGTAGACCTGGAGTTTCCTTAAGTAACATACAAACATTTATAATTAAGCCAAATAATAATCAAGACAGCGCAATCTTATATAATTTTGAAACAATGTTGCATTAAATATTTAGAGCTAGATTGAAATTTTAACTGATACCAAACAATTTATCTGCCAGCCTTTTTTTGAAACTGTTTAAACTTTCATTGAATACATCAATTTCACTCAAGTTTGTATTATAATAGTGAGTACAGCGCCTTATAAATGAATTTTTTGTGTAATTGGTTTTACAAAAATCTATATGAAATGTATTTTTCGAACGTGAGGAGGTACGCCCTACCTTAAGATTAATTTTTTCTAGCAGGCAAGAGGAGTCAATTATGTTATTAATTATTTTATATAAAAATATGGTGTCCATGTAATACCTTCTATCTTTTAGACAGGCAAGTTTATGTCGCTGAGCAGAACCATGACTATTCTGATAATGATTAGCAGTACGATAGTCTAATAGCTTTAAGAATTTATTTTGAATTTTTTCTATGCGAGACATATGTACTACATATTGTGGATTCCACACTACGCTCGCAAATTCTAAATGACTACGCACGAACGAATAATACAAAATCTTTAATGTTTTGACTCGTTTAAAAGGCTTAGAAAGTCTTGATATGAGACCCAATTGTTTAAATGCCTTATCAACTATATGATCTATGTGCACATTAAAGTGCAGCTTATGATCCAGCATGACTCCGAGATCTCGAACTTGGTAGACTCTCTTGATGCTTTCATTAAAGAAAGAATAGTCATAATTAATAGGGTTATGCTTACGAGTGAATGTGATTACGTGGCATTTGTCGGGGTTAAGAAGCAAGTTATTTAAGGTACAGTAATCAGCGAAACGATCCAAATCTATCTGAAGTGCACTACAATCAGCCATTGACCCGACCACTTTGAAGATCTTAGTGTCGTCAGCATAAAGTAAGTGGCATGAGTTGTCAAAGCAGTTACCTACATCCATTATGTAAAGGCTAAAGAGAAACGGCCCCAAATGGGAGCCCTGAGGCACACCAGATGGTACAGGAAGAAACTTCGACATTGCACCCTTCAAAGACACCGCTTGACTTCTATTTCTTAGGTAAGACTCTAGCCATCGAAGCAAATCGCCGTGTATACCAACTTCGACCAATTTGGATAAGAGTATACTGTGAATAATTTTATCGAACGCTTTTGAGAAGTCCGTATACACGGCGTCCACCTGACAGCCAGCATCCATTGCATCTAGTATAAAGTCAGTGTATGTCACGAGATTGGTGTCAACACTTCGCCCGCGGAAGAACCCATGTTGTTCCTGTGGGACATGATGGCGTAACAACATAGTCAAATCTGACGTTACTAGCTTTTCGAAAAGTTTTCCAAAAATACAAAGTTTAGATATTGGTCTATACATCTTTACATCATTCTTATTTCCCCCGCCTTTGAAAATTGGGGTTATCTTAGCCTTCTTCCAAATCTCTTGAAAACAGCCCTCAGTCATGGAGGTAATGAATAAAATAGTAATAGGTCGTACTAACTCATTGGCACACGTTTTAACTAATATTGGATGAATTCCATCATGTCCCGGTCCCTTATTGATATTTACATTTTTTAGCAATTTCAGTACTTTTTCCTCGGTTATATGCACAGACGAGATATCAACAGGTGAATCAGTTACCATGAAATTGTTACTATTCTTACTATTGGTTGAGGAAATATCGACAAAAACAGAATTGAAATATTCATTAAAATAGTTGCATATTGATTCATTATCTGAGGAGGAATTACTTTCATAATATATTTGATCAGGGATAGAATTCGCAGAAAATTTTGATTTAATAAAACTCCAAAAGTATTTAGGGGCATTGGAAATCCTGTCTTCGGAGAGGGATATATAAGTATTATAACATTCTAATTCTAATTTCCTTTCACGTTCTCTTAATAATTTAAATGATAAATAATCTAAATTGTTTCTATAGGTTTTCCATAGCTTGTGCACTTTACGTTTCTCCTTTACCACTTTTATTAGTGCTCGCGAGTACCAAGGCGGGTAACCGTTGGAACTGTTTACTATACGTATTGGTACATGTTCAGCTATAATTCTGTTCAAATTAGAATAGAAGAAGGCAGATGCTTGTTCAGTGTTCATGCTTGACATAGGGTTCCAGTCGATCTCAGATAGTGATTGACGTATAACGTCATAGTTAGCAGCGTGAAAACTGAGTTTTTTACAAGTTTTCTCCGCAGCAGTTCGAAATTCAGGAAGTCGCAGGTCAATATCTAGGGATTTGTGATGCGGGTCCTCGGGTGTCAGTGGGTGAGAACATTCAGATACAGTACAGATTCCATTAGATATCACCAGATCTAATATTCTAGAGTTGCTGTTTTTACGTAAATTATATTGATTAAAATCCGTGTAACTAAAAAAATCGCGTATGATGGTGACTTTATGATCAATACTATCACCCAAAGAAACTCTATTCCCATCGACATACCAAGCCGCATTCGAGATATTAAAATCGCCTACCAGGAGAAAAATGTCATCAGGCCGGTCTATGATAATTTGTGCGCTATTGTCGAAGAAAGATTGTAAACGCGATAAATGATTATCATTGTGCGGAAAGTATGCACACGCTATATAAAGATGGGGGGTTAGTGTACGTGGAGGGCAGGCGGCGCGGGGCGGGTGGCGGGCTCGGGGAAGGGTAGTAGACTGACTGACCAACTCAACAGCCAGCCATAGCTCCTCGGCATCACGGCTGGACGTCCACTCGGGCAGCGCGCGCGCGCGCACCCCGCGCCGCACCGCCACTAGAACGCCGCCGCCGCGGCTCGACACGCTGTCAGACCGATCCCGACGAAATACCACATAATCATTAAAGAAAAATTCTGCATCACTAAAATTAGGCGTCAGCCAGGTCTCTGTAAGGCATATAATGTCATAATTAGATTTAATGACATTGGACAAAAAGTTATGTGATTTAGTACGCAGCCCCCTCACGTTCTGATAGTAAATACTTACATATCCAAAGTTAGCCATTGATAATTAAATAGAGAAAATAATAATGAGTAAGTATTACTGATACAGGGAGTGTCAGTATAGGTATGTTTTATAAGGCGACGTCGCATCACAACGGTAAAGAAAGAAATTAATATAGATAATAAGAAAATTTGTGAGGAAAATAATGAATGAAATTAGGACGACATACAAAGGGCTGAGCAGATTGATGGTTCGAGATAAATAATTTAAAATTATTATTAGCGTAACAACATGCACTTTATTATTTAAAAATGTACTAAATAATAGTAGTCACTTTAGCTTTAACAGGTCATTTTCATTCGTAATGCGTATGAACTTTGACGTATCATTTTTTCTCATCATAATCTTACAGTCCCTTACCCAGAGATAAGAATAATGCAGTTCAGTTTTTAATTCACGGGCGCGTTTAAGTAACATCTTATTGGCCGGGGTTAAGTGGTCACTGAGGTAAAGGGGCTGGGGCGCACCCGGCAGGCCGACGTCGGTGGTGCTGAGGCCGCGGCGCGCGCGCACGGCGGCCAGCAGCTCGTCCTTGCGCCGCCGCTGAGTGAACCGGACGATGATCGCCGGGGGACGACTATCACCCTGCTGCACCTTTTCGTTTCCACTAGAAAAACGGCGGACTCGGTGGACCGTGTCGATGTCGGTCTCCTTAAGCGAAAAACCGACTTTATTACAAACATCCTGAAGAATGGTCTGGAGGTTTTCACTTTTTGCAATAGGGATACCGGATATCTCCAGATTATTCAATCTGGAAAACTGGTCACGTAGATTGTTTTCATCCGATAGCTCAACATTCCTTTTATTACAATTTTGTAACTGATGTTGTATCTCAGTGAAACAGGCAAGCTTACCCTCTATCTGTATTATTCGATCGTCAATCGAGCTAAAACGCTGCTCCATCAGACTCCATTTAGATGTCAGATCTTTCACTTCCTGCGAAGTATTGTGTACATCCAGTTTAACCGTATCGAAGTCACTCTTCAACAGGCAGAAGTCGTTTCTCATTGCTTTTATTTCCAGTAGGACTTCGCTCAAAATGGCATCATGATTGCCTGAGGGGGCAGTATTACGACAAGATAAACAACGCCAATTTGCTTTTTTCTCAGGGCCGAATTTTCGATACGTGGTTTCTGCAATACCAGCGCATTTGAAGTGAAGTATATTTCCACACTGTCCACACTTCACGTGATCAGTAACTGGAGTTCCGCACATATCACAATTCATTTTAAATCCGAATATAGAATGTTACTTAATTGTTACGGAAAAACTGCAACTTTAGCAGCGTCCTTGGGCGTAACTATAAAAAGTACAGGTAGGTAGATTAGCTAGAATTCAATACGCGTTAAAGTTAACTATCGAGTTGCGCGCGTCGCACAATACAACCGGTCTTAGCGGTGGCTTACGCCTGAATGTTATCGGCTTCAGATGATTTTTGAATTATGCAGATAGCCGTAGTCTTCTCGGAATATCTCTTTTAAACCTTAAAACATCTACACAGGTAAAGAAATCCTTTACCTGAGTCGTGGTTTCGGCGAGCGCAAACAATGAAACCGGTTTGTGCGAGTGAGACAGCTAGCGACGCCAGCAGCGCAGAGGACCGCAAACTCAAGCAACGCCTCAGTCGTTCTCACACTGTGTTTACTGCTGCTTGTTACGTCGTATCATATCGCTTTACTCACGAACCCTGCTACCTCATCGGATTCTGTTTTCTGTTATCGACTTGGACTGTGCGCTCGTTATCGGACTCCGCTTTGCATATCGATTTGGACTTGTTACTTGTGGTAGTGATGAATTACTCGCTAAGCGAATATGCAGAAATGCATTACTATTACGGCGTTGCTCAAGGTAATGGCCGTGAAGCAGCAAGATTGTACAGAGAACAGCTTCAACGTCGAGGAGGACGACAACCTGATCGTTATCCTGATCATCGCGTTTTTATTAACACCCACAACGCGTTGATGGCAGGCCGGATTCCTGGTCGCCATGGTGCTGGAGAAGGGATCCCTACAGCTGATCCTGATCGCAGGGAAAGAGTTGTGGAGGAAGTGCAAAGGGATAGTGCAACAAGTACGAGGAGAATGGCTCGTAGACTAGACATTCCAAGAGTTTCCATTCAAAGGATTTTGAAAGGAGAAGGATATCATCCGTACCACATTCAGAGGGTCCAGGCATTACAGCCCACAGATTACCAACTAAGGATTGATTTTGCCACACAATGTTAAGAAAAAACGCAGAAGACCCGTGTTAAGAAAAAAAGAAGAAGAATAATATTTTGTGGACAGACGAGTCTCGATTCCAGCGATCTGGAGTGTTCAACATTCACAATTACCATAGTTGGGCTATCGAGAATCCACATGCGGCAAGACCATCAACATTCCAACACCGCTTCAGCGTGAACATGTGGTCCGGCGTTCTCAACGGCGAATTTATTGGCCCTTACGAACTTCCATCCAGGCTCAATGGAGCCGTTTACAGAGAGTTCTTGGAGAATCAGCTTCCAGATTTGCTGGAAGATGTTAACTTATTGCTGCGCTGTCGAAACATGATTTTGCAATATGACGGGGCGCCATGCCATTACGCAAGTCAAGTGCGAAGCTTCCTAAATGAAAACTATCCCGGCAGGTAAAACACGATAGTTGATTTACATTTTTACAATTTAAAAGCTGTGACAAATTAGTAATTACACATTTTTTATCTGATTTTCAGATGGATCGGAAGAGATGGACCAATTTCCTGGCCGCCACGGTCACCTGATCTAAACCCAATCGATTTTTTCATCTGGGGGTACTACAAAGAAAACGTATACGCGCGGGAGTCTAATAGTGAAGAAGAGCTGAGGCGGAAAATTGAAGAAACGGGAAACATAATAAGAAGCAACAGAGAAGCTTTTAGACACCTCAAACACAATTTCTTTAGGAGATGTAGATTGTGCATTTCTGTGAGAGGACGCCAATTTGAAAACCTTTTATAAATGGCACTTAAATAAAATTTAGGAACTAACAACTGTGTTTTATTTAATTAATCATAACTCTTTAAAAAAATACATAAATTTATTAAATTTAATTCAAAAATCATCTGAAGCCGATAACATGACCGCCATGGAGTACCGAATATTAAGTAATACTAGACACGTTACAATTCAACAACACCAAAAAAACATCTTTTTTTTCAATTTGTCGATCTTTGTTTACCTCAAGGCCAGTCACAGAAGAAAAACCACTATTAAGGTCTGATTTTTATGAATGATATTCATTGTTACAGGTTCTTAGCAGATTTTAATAATGCTTAGAAACCTCTGGCACCCCTTACTAAATTTTTTTAAGCTCTTAACATTTTTGACTACTGAACTCTAACAGTAATTTTGAACTTCAGATAAAATTTTATGTAAGTTCTGCAATGCTTAGCCAAACCGCTTTATTTCAGGTGTTAGCTACTATCATGATGATTAATTACACAAAAAAACATCTGTAAACGTAAGGAAAAAAAAGATAAAAAAGGAAAACCAATGTCGGTAGAAAATTACTGAAAAAAATCTAAAAATAATTCTAGCTCCTAAACTACAAAAAATCGCTGAACATACATGGGGGTGATTCGGATACCCCATAGCATAGAGCTTTTAATTTTTTCTTTTGGACGCCTATGGATGGGCCACCCTGTATACATCCTCTTTTAGATCACCATACAAAAATGCTGTTTTCACATCAAATTGATTAATTTTATACCCTTTCTGTCCAGCAATCGACAATAAAATTCTCACATTAGTAGTGTTAACAACAGGACTATATGTTTCTTTATAATCAATATTATATTTCTGAAGAAAACCCCTAGCTACTAATCTCGCTTTATATCTACCACCCGGTTTTATAGTGAAAATCCATTTACTCGAAATAACTTTTCCATTTTTGGCTTCTGCCCTATCTACTAATACCCATGTTTTATTTTTATCTAAGGAGTCTTTCTCCTCCTTAATAGCTTGTTTCCATTTTTCTTTTTCATCACACTGTAATACCTCATTATACGTTAAAAATGACATATCTAAATCATAATCCTCGAACCTTTTCGGTAAACGTCTATTCCTCTCAGGCAAAACTCTCCTTTGTAAATTTTCCTCAAACTCATTCATAAAACTTTCATCGCAACTATTAATTTCTCTATTTTCATCATTCCTACCATTATCTACAATTTCATTATTTTCATTAATATTCTTACTATTCCTATCATCTCTACAATCAGTTTCATTCTCAATCAACACCTCTTCACAACAATCCATAAAAATGACATTATTTTCATCATTAACCCTTTCTTCATCAACTACTGTATCCTTATTACAAACTCTATTCTCAATAAAAACTCTATCTTCACCAAAGATATTCTCTACATCAACAATCCTATCTTCGCCAACAATCCTATCTGCATCTTCCTCTATAGTATTCCTCTTTCGTCTTATTTCTCTGCTTCTAACTCTATTTCTATTCTCAAAATTAACACGTCCCCTCTCAAATTCAACATTTCCCCTCTCAAAGTCAACATTTTCTGTTGTTGTTCCTCTCATAAAACTATCTCTCCTTTCCTCCTCTAAACTTTCATTATTATCAAATAAATTCATCAAATCCTTTCGTTTTGTTTGTTTCCTACACTGTTTTAAAAATATTTCAATCTTATCTCTATCATTAATAAACCTAACATCTCTCGAATAATAAACTTTGCAATCTACCGGATCCCAGATTTTATATCCATTATTTGTATATCCAACCAAGAGCCCTTTATTACATATAGAGTCTAATTTCCCAATTTTATAGTTTATTTTAAAATAAGCCAAAGATCCGAATATCTTTAAATGTTTCAAATTTGGAACCCTGCCGAACCATAATTCTGCCGGTGTCTTATCATTAATAGAGTTCGATGACCTATTCAATAAGTAAGCTGATGTCATAACCGCTTCACCCCATAACTCTTTTGGCAAAACATTATCAAACAAAAGCGCTCTTGTTCGCTCCATAATAGATCGGTTTAAGCGCTCAGCTTTGCCATTTTGCTGTGGGCTATAAGGTATCGTGTAGTCAATGATAATTCCTTTATCCAGACAGTAATTTTTAAATCTGTGACTAGAATATTCACCCCCATTATCACATCGAAACGTTTTTACTTTTGTGCCAAAATGATTTTCTGCTAAAGTAATATAATTTTTAATTTTGAGAAAGGCCTCATCTTTTGTTTTTAGTAAGCAGACCCTGGTAAAAATGTGTGTAATCATCCAAAAATGTAATAAAATACTTATATCCATCCCATGTTTCTACATCAACTGGACCACAAATGTCACTATGAATGATTTCAAGTGGATGCTTGGCTCTATGTCTAACTGTATTAAATGGTTTCCTACACAATTTGGCTTGAATGCAGATTTCACAGTTGTCAACCTCCTTTTTTATTTCTGAATTGATTCCATTAACGATATTTTTCGTTTTCAATATTGAATCATGACCTAATGCCCTATGCCAAAAGTTAGAATTTTTTATAAAGTTTACAGAGTTTTCGACTGACCTTGTAATCTGCACATCATACCTTGCAACCCGAAGTCTCACGTAAAACAATCCATCACGGTCACAGGTGGCAGTCAGAATACATCGTCCATCAAATGCATCAAAGATGTTACATTTGTTTCTGAAAAATTCAATTTTACAATTATTTTCTACTAGTTTTGAAATTGAAATTAGATTCTTTTTCAGTTTTGGTACTAAATAAACATTTTTGGGTATAATATTTTCAGATTGGCAATGTATATCTCCAATAGTGTCTACTACATGTACATTACCATCAGCTGTCAATATCTTATAATTACATTTTTGATAATTTGTAAACACATGTGAACAATTTATAGTATGACATGTAGCTCCCGAGTCCAAAACAAATTCAATTTCCTCTTCATTTTTAAAATTTTCAATATTACTTACCGAATTATTTCCTCTATTTAAACAAAATTTGCTAAAATGTGAATTATTTCTACAAAATATACAATTATTTTTTTCTGTTCTTATGTCCAAATCGGTTACATTTAAAGCATTGTAAATTTCTATCTCTTCCAAAATGATTTCTGTTGTTTTTGCAAAATTTCGCTATATGTCCATTCTTTCCACAATTATAACATTTTTTAACTGTCAAAAATACATTTTGCTCATCTGTCATTTTGACAGGTTCAGTTATTTTTGGTTCAACAATTTTTGATTTAATTTTATTTTCTAATAGTATTCGGTTCATTCAATTTGAAATCGTTTTCTCCTCTCTGCTTGTTGACTCCCATGCTGTTCTCAGATTTGAATAATTTTCTGGTAGACTACATAAGATTTTACTCATCAATTGATTATCTTTAATATCGAAGCCAAGAGATCTAATTTTCATAACAATTGTTTCCAATTTACTTACGTCCTGCATTATATCTGTATTTGTAAATTTATAATTATAAAAATCTTCCAATAGTTGACAGATCTGCGTATCCTCATTTCCCAAAAATATTCGATCAAATTTGTCTATCATTTCTTTTGCTGTTTCACAGTTAATAATATGGTTTATATATTTGTCACTAACAGAACAAATGATAATATATTTAGCCTTAGCATCCTTCGTTGTAAAATTTTTGTCATTTGCGCCATCTTTTTCAAAGACTGAATTTAAATCTTTTGCCGATAAAAGTAATTTAATTTTTCTTTTCCACATGTTATAATCGTTTTCATGATTTAATTTCAAAGTATCAGTATTAGAATTTGAAAAATCGTCAGACATTTTGGAATTTCTTGATTTAAACAGGCTCTATAAAAACTTAACTCTCACTATCGTCATAGTTAAACTGTGCTATCGTCAGAAGCTTGCGATGCCCATAACCTCTAAGTGTATTGTTTTTAATGCAATGAAATCTCACCTGGATATACAGGAATCTGGATCATATTTACTATCATATTCCTCTTCATAGTCTCATCAATTTAGTTATGATTTCAGTAAAACAAAAGCACTTATATAAAAAACGTATGTATTTAAAAGGCTAACAAAATTCCATTTCAATAAATTTTCACAATAAAATACAAACTCCCAAAACAACAAATCTTCAAACAGTGACTTACATAATCTGATATCATTATGACAATTTCAAACATCATACCGAATTTGAATGTTAAAGCCATAGAGGAAAATTCCTCCCTACAACAGAGACCTTGGACATATTAGGTTTGGTACCTAACCACCTAATTATTTAATTCGGGTTCGCAGTGAAATTAACTAGCTTTATAATAAATTTGGATATTTATTAAAGTAATGACAACAAGATACACAAGAAAAAAGATAAAATGTGTCAGAGAATGTAAAATGTCAAAAATGAAATTGAAGTCGGTGCCAAACGATGATCTCCTAGAAAGTCTTAAAATTTGTCACCGACTTCAATATAGAAGTGTGATGTTGTTTGTACCTATTTTTATATTATTTTTAATTTTTCAGTGTTTTGAAGTCGGTTTTTATTTTTTGTAAAATATTTTTTCATTTTTAACTTTTTAGTGAATGAAATCCTTTTAGTGAAAGAAATCCCAATTTAGCGTTTTCCTCGATTTTCATAGGATCCCATCATCAAAACCTGACTTTGGTGACCTTAGAACCAGGAGTATACTCTATCAAATACAAAAAGAATTTTGAAAATCGGTCCACAATTGGCGGAGTAATCGCGTAACATACACACAAAACACGTTGGATTGGACACACCTTAAAATTCAAGGGTTTTCCTCGATTTTCATGGGATCCCATCATCAGATCCTAACTTTGGTGACCATGGGACCACCCTTGGAGTATACTCTATCGAATACAAAAATAATTTTGAAAATCGGTCCACAATTATCGGCGTAATCGCGTAACATACACACAAAAAAAACATACGCATCGAATTGAGAATCTCCTATTTTTTTGTAGTCGGTAAAAAATAGTTCAGTTCACGCATACAAACCTATTTTCTCCCTAACACGAGGAGTGTTAATTTCATTTCTCTAGACCCATTCCTCTAGCACACCATTCAAACTTGCCTTTCAACAACGGTTTCGTCAAAGCATCTGCCACCATTCGCGCAGTTTCCACATACTCTAACCTAACTCAGTGTGACCTTCCTCAACTGCTTCTCTTACAAAGTGGTGGGGCACATCAATATGTTTTGTGCGTTGGTGATGCACAGGGTTCTGCGCAATAGCTATAGCAGACTGACTGTCGCTGTAGACCGTTTCAGGTTTTTTTATGCCCTCGGCAATAAATCTTTTCAGGAATATTGCTTCTCTAGCAGCTTCAGGCATAGCCACGTATTCTGCCTCTGCAGTGGAGAGAGCTATCGTTTTTTGCTTTCAGCTCTCTCATCATATGGCCCCTCCACTATACAAGAAGACCACTCCTGTGTACGACCTTCTGTCATAGCTTGTGGCATGACTTGCATCTGCATAACCCAAATTAGTATTTGATTTCATCTTCTTTGTATACTTTAGTCAATGGCTTTTCGTGCCCTTCAAGAATCTGAGCACACGTTTTGCAGCTATCCAGTACTCTTCAGTCATTCATGCTTCATGTCTTCAGTGTAGCAAGTGTTAAACTGGCTCAGTTGGTTCACAGCATGTGCTATGTCCGGTCTCGTACAGACAGACAAGTACATAAATGAACCAATCAAATTTTGATAAGGAATCCTTTCATCTGACCTGTGCTCTGGCCCTGGTTTTTTCAGTAACTGGCCAGCAACTGAAGGTGTTGATGTGACCTTACAGTCAACCATTTCAAAAGTCTTTAATAACTGTTCCACATACTTTTCTTAGTCGACTTTAATTGCACTTTCATTCTGAGTAATATGCATTCCCAGAATGTACTCTGCCTTACCGAGATCCTTCATCTCAAATTTTGACATGAGATCCCTCTTAACTTTGTACAGCTCGCCCTTTTTGTTCCAAAAAATGAGCATATCATTAATACTACATGGTGGCAGCAAAATGGGTACGGAACAAAAACCAGAATCTTTTGCGGGACAGCAAGTGTTCAATGCAGGGATTGAAAACCGGTTCCAATTTCGGTTCCGGTTCTTCATTTAGGTTCTTGAAAAGGGTTCTCTTTTCGGTGCGGTTCCGCTTTCGGTTCCGGTTCCGGTAAAGTTCCAAAGTACCGGTTCTTAATACAGGTTCAAACTAATAATAAATAAAGGCTCTAATACCGGTTCCATATATTGCTTAAGAGGGGATGTGTTCGGCACGGCACGTTTCTTCTACGCTTGTTATTTTAGTTATTTGGGACTTTCTGGACACTGTATGTTGGTGTAGAGTTAGTGAAAGTATTGTAATTAAATAATATTAGTGTTTTAGTTATCCTGGACTAACTATTGAATTAACACAGCTTACACTGTAATAATTTAATATGAGAATGCACAAAGGAAAGTTGTATTGTATTATTTTGTGTTGTACCAGTGTATGATGTTGGTGTACATACCCACCTATTTATATGGAGATGTGATTTTTTATGATGAAATGAATTTTGACAAGAAATTTATTATAATAGGAAAACAATAAAGACGACGTCATAAAAAAATAAAAAGTTATAATTAGATAAGTAGAACTTTGGATAGTAGTTAAGGGCCAATTTCACTAACCTTAGCTTATGAAACTCCTAAGAAGTATGCCGTCACTTTTTATTTTTAATAAAAGAATGTGACAGTATGCCACCGAAGAGTAGGTATCCTAAGCTAAGACAAGTTGGTGAAATTGGTCATCAGTTTATCAATAAAACCATAAGGATACTCATAAGTAGTCTGCTAGATACCCAACTCCTCTACTGCTGATTGATACTGATTTAAAGTTTATTGTAATATACTGTTTCTTTGGTGGTATTTTCATGATACGTCATTTCTTAATAAGATGTATAATGGCTGTAAAATTTCTGTCTTGTTTTTTTATAAATCTACTTACAAAATTTACCATACCTAGGAATTGCATTATTTGTTTTTTAGTCGATTTTTAGATGATTTTTTAGTCGAGCCAATGTCACTTCGAGTTTTGGAATTGGAAAAACTGGCCTCAAAATATTCTTATTTAACTGTGTGTAATCTCCACATATTCTAACGTTTTCTTTATCTTTAGGTACCACCTCCATAGGAGAAAAATATTGGGTTGGTTCCTCTACTTTCACCATTACCCCTAGTTTACATAACCTATCTATTGCTGATTTAACTTTCTCTAATAATGGAATTGGAACAACCCTAGGTGTATATTGATTATAATCAGATTATAAAACGTCATGAATACAAGGATGATAAATTGGTGACGTCATATAGGCAATACCATTACTGGAACAAAATTCTTTGAACTCTGCCGAGTTAATCTTAACATCGTTATCGGAAACTAATAAATTAGGTATCCTACCGAATATTGAAAATATTTGTTTTAATTTTGCAATGCGTGCGTTGCAGTACCATTTAACACAGATGGTTTTCGCCCTGCTCCTCAGCTCGCGGGCCGCCGCGCCCCTCCGCGCCTACGCGGGTTTGAATTACACTCTAGGGGTAGGACAAACAAGACTACGTGGAGTCGGTTTTGCAGCGATTCGATTCTGTCACTAGTAGCATGAATGAATTACTTTGTCAAATAAAAAATCAATATACATATACTATGAAAAAAATATATCAAATGAAAATATAGAATATTCGAGAATTATATTTGAATAAAATAATATATGAAATGTTATTATAAAAAGTTTAGTAAAACAGAGAGTAAACATTGTATCTAATGAACGTGATATTCCTTAAAATAAAATCATTTCTAATTATAAGAAATGCCCCAAAATATTAGGGATATCATTAATTATGACACTTAAAATTATGGCAAAACATTTTAGGACTACCAATATTATGTCAAAAGAAATTAGGGATTTCATTAATTATGCTTCATGAAATTATGCCTTTGGATAATTGTGCCTTATACAAATTATGCAAAGAAAAAATTATGTGACGTTAATGTTATGCTTTTCGATTATTATGCTTAGTGATTTATGCCAAGCGCCTTTATGACAAACAACATTATGCCAAATGAAAGGTCCCCATCGCATTCAGCTCCTCCTGAATTGCTGCTTTCCATTCATTACTGTCTTTCATAAGGCCTCTTCAACTGTAGTAGATTCCTGTTCAGATTTAGCTGCTTGATACAGTATAATCCGGAAACTGCTTGGGTTTTCTATTCTTAATGGGTACCTCCGTCCACTTTCTTGAAAACCTCCTTCACTGTGAATTGAAACCGATTCGCAGTCTTTAAACTGTTCCACCTCGACAGGCTCCGAAGTACCATTAAGTTCACTTAGTTTGTCCTCTTCCACTCTACAAACTTCATCTTCTTCAGTTTGTTCTATTGACCATCCCCCCCCCCCCTTATCTCCGAAACTACTAAACCTAAAATTTTGAAAAAATACAAAGATTAGTTTTCTACTTATAGATTATAGGAAAACCTATAATATAATTTTTATTTAGACGAATCCTAAAAAGAACGAAATGGGATCCAAAAATTATAGCACATTCACATAGTTATTTGTCATAATGCTAAAGCGCATCGATTTATGCATCCAAGTACTGGTGAAGTAGTAAAAACAAGAAACGTGATATTTTTTTAAAAACCAAAAACGGAAGTAAACGGACTTAGAAGAGCATCCGGAGGAGATACTCAAATTATCTAAAGAAACTGAAGTAGACAAAAAGAGGAACTTAGAAGAGTCTAAGATTCAGCAGCTACCAGAGGTAGATAATGAAACAGAAGTTCATCCTGACCCTGAGGTAGAACAAACTGAAGAAGATTAAGTTTTTAGCACGTTTTTAGCACAGATATCAGGGGCGCCTCGCGGCACCCACTTTGGGATCCTCTGGCTTACTTAGTCATGGAAATTTAAGTCAGTAGGGACGTGAGGAATGCATACCTACTCAAGCGATTCGATATTGAAAGCGATCCGAATAGCGGCGAGATACGTCAGTCGTTCTCCGGGATTAGACAAACAAAAAATAATCTTCTCTATTTAATTTTTCCGTTTAACTAAAAAATAATCTTTCCAATTATTTTTTGTTTGTGTAAACCCGGAGAACGACTGACGTGACGCTTCTCGTTTAATTTCTATCTAAATAAGCGTGAAGACAACTGAATACACAGCTATCTAGGGAGTTTTTGAGTAACGGTGTCAAATTTCTTTATAATAATGTGTCTGGGCCGTAGAACGTTCAATTTATAAGTAATATTTAGTTTGTTTCTAAATAGATAAAATCGAATCACGATTTTCAGGGGTGAAGTATCGATTCTCTGGATCAATTTAGTACTAAAAATTGATTGAAATCGATTTTTCGATTAATCCTCCTTTCTTTCGATTAATCTTCTACAAATTCGACAGAAAGTCATCCCAGGCCCCCGATTCTCAAGCCATAGACATAATGTCGAATTCGACATATGTCGAAATTAAATGGCGGATGTCGAATATTTCACAGTTTCCGTATTCTCAAAATGTCACGATAGAGAAATGTCTATGCCTAGTGGTAGATAGCAATCGACATTTTTTTTCATATCATAGAGATTTTTAGTAGAGATGCAAAGTATTAGAGATATGTCGAATTAGAGATATCTCTAAAAAACTGAGAATCGGGCCCCTGGGGCCCGATTCTCTATGATATGAATGAAAAAAATGTCGATTGCTATCTACCACATTTTTTTCATATCTCTATGATATGAAAAAAATGTCGATTGCTATCTACCACTAGGCATAGACATTTCTCTATCGTGACATTTTGAGAATACGGAAACTGTGAAATATTCGACATCCGCCATTTAATTTCGACATATGTCGAATTCGACATTATGTCTATGGCTTGAGAATCGGGGGCCTGCCCTGCGCTTGCGCTATTTTCATTTGCTTGACTTTGTTGCAGTGTGACCATTTGTGGCAGATTTCTGCCATTTTAGCAGATTTGGCTGGTAGATTTTAACTCTGGCAGAATAAGCGGACGATTCAAGAAAGTCGCAGAATTTGGCAGATAAATAATGAATAACTATTATTATTATTATGTGTTTACGCTCGAGGAAGAGCGAGTGGCAACACAGCATTATAGTCTGTGGCGGCCGGCCTCATGTAAGATGTCAGTCAGTCGAGTCGAATACGGAATGACATTGTTAGAGGTTATGTCCGGGCATCAATAAAATATATAAGCATCTAACAAATAGTATTGCGCGGCGCACCAAGTGATTGTTGGTGCGAGGTTCCGCCAAGTTTTAGTGTCGGTGAATAGTGTATCAAAGCTTTTGTGTTCGTTAATGAGTTCGGGTATTGGTGGCCTAATAGGCAAGTGTACCATCCGGTTTGGTCAGACAGCAGAACTTCAGGAGCCGCGACTTCCTTCGAGCTAGCTCAGGAAGTCCACCGGCTACATACGGAGACCGAACGGAGACAAGGTAAGTAGCAAATTCTTTAATGTATTTGGTGGACATCAGCAATCAAATAATCGGCGAAACGCCGATGTGGTGGTGTCTACTTTGGGCACCACCATCTTTTGGTAGCAAAGCGTGGTTCTTAGATTTGATTGATTGATTAGTATTTGATTAGTATTGTACAATTAATATTGTAATCTTGTTGGTTGTCCAAACGGGCAATACATATTAATTGGTTTTGATTGCTGATTTTAAACCGACTACAATCTCATTTGTGGACCGATCTCCCTAACTAGTTGTCATTGTCATTGTAAATGAAAAATTGGGGTTAAATGCCTTTTGTTGTTCTAGTTAAGTTCTAGCATTTACCTATATTTGATTTTGGTTTGTTTTTTTCATATCTTTGTTTTGCCCTTGAATATTTTGTTTGTTAAGTTGTAAACTTATACTTGAATTTAATTTGTTTAAAAAATTTGCTGCTAAATGACTTTGCTGTTGTTGTAATACACTATTTTGCTGTGTTAAGTTTAGCATTTACATTTGATTTTGTTTTGTTTGCCTTTGAATATTATGTTTGTTAAGTTATTGACTTAATACTTGATTTTAATTTGTTTGAAAAATTCTGTTGTTAAATACCTTTGTTGTTCTAGTTAAGTTCTAGCAGTTACACTTGATTTTGGTTTGTTTATATTTTTTGTTCTGCCTTTGAAGTTCCTCCCGATCTGTTTTATTGTCTGCGGTTGTCGGTCTGTTTGTCCGTGTATTATTATAGTGTATATTAATTTTGGTGCAAAATGGTCCCGCCAGTCAGCCCGCTTAGTGGTGCCCGCGCGGGTGCACAAAAGATTTTGAGATGGTTTGCTAGTGCCGTCGCTTTGGTAGACCGACCAGACCGAGAACAGGCCTTGTTAATTCGGCATGAGGGAGTACCTGCTCGCTTGAAGGAATTGGAGCAGCTTTTTGTTGTTCATCAACAATATTTGCTCGACCACCCAGCCGAGGGTGCCGCTGAGTTGCGGGCAGTCGACCAATTTAATGCCGATTATGACCAATGTTTTGAACAGGCGGATGTGATCATAAACAAGGCTCAGGCTATCCTATTCGCCCGGAGGGGTGAGTCGTGCACGCCCGGGGAGGTCAAGCCTACCCCGGCCGGCTTGCCATTTTTCCTTGAACCCCCCTTCCCCCCCGTTGCGGGGAATGCGGGAGGATTTTCATTAAACCAACTGTCGGCTGCAACCCCCTCACAGGAGCCGGTGCTGTTACCAACAGCCTCCGTACAGGTGTGGGGCCCGAGGGGCACCTTTGTTTTAGTTCGCGCCCTTTTGGATACGGGAGCTCAGGGTTGCATTGCTTCCAGCTGGCTGGTCCGGCAGTTGAGTTTGAACACATCTCCACACCTTGAATCGGTACGGGGAATCGGAGACCTGCGGATCCCGGATCCGATCGGTCAGGTTTTGTTCTCCTTTTCCCCCCACTTCTCCTCAGCGCCTAAAATTGGCGCTACCGCGATTGTTTTTGAGAAGGTTGTTGGTCAGCTTCCGCAACAGCACGTTTCGCACGCTGTCGTTGATGCGACATCAGGATTGACCTTGGCTGACCCTTCCTTCCACCGAACCGGTCCGATTCACTTATTGCTCGGTGCCGATGTTCTAGGCCGCGTGTATTGTGGGAAGAGGAGAGAGTTACAGAAGGGTGGGCTGGTAGCCTTATCCACATCGCTTGGGTTTGTAGTGATGGGACCAGTTAGGCATAACCCACCATCTCCATCGGTGGACAGTTACATAACTGTTAGTTCCACCTTATCGGATGTCCTTCAACGGTTTTGGGAGGTGGAAGAGCCACCTACCGTTAAGCGAGTGAACCCCTTGGACGAGGAGTGTGAGTTGTTCTACCAGAACAATACAGGTTGCCTTCACTCGGGACGGCTGATCACTCGTTTGCCCTTTTTGTCAGTTCGTCCCTCACTTGGCAGCTCCCGGCCGTTGGCCGAGAAGCGGCTGCTGTCCATGGAGCGTCGTATGAGTAGGAACTCCGACCTCAAACAGAAGTATGTCGACTTCATGCGAGAATATGAGCAACTGGGGCACATGTCGGTCTCGCGACTGGAATGGCGAAACGAGGAACATAATTTTCTTCCTCACCACGCGGTTTTGAAACCTTCCACCGGGAAGATACGCGTTGTTTTTGATGGGTCAGCTCCCACGTCTACCGGAGTTTCGCTGAATCAATGTCTGCATGCTGGACCGAAGTTGCACCACGAGGTGGGTGATGTACTGACCAACTTCCGTCGCCATGCCGTCGTCTTTGTGACCGATATCCGGATGATGTTTCGGCAGACTGTGATTCATCCGGACTATAGACGATATCAGCTCATAAAGCATATTATAAAGTGTCTGATTACATGACGGACAAAAAAGCTTGGGTTTGAACTCTCAATTCTAATATTTAACAATGTATTGCGTTTTGTTTCAAAGAAACGTTCAGTGAGAGCAATTTATTTATAATCTAAGTTCACGCACTTCTCTCAGAGATAGCTTATATAATGTGAATTAACACATCTATTCTTGTAATGGAAGTTGAGCTCAAACTTTTGCTTTGAGGTCAACTTCCAATTGACGACTCTGTAACAAACCAAAATTGTAAATGGCGATTTAAAAGAGAAGATAAAAAATTTAGACCTTTCGAGTTTCTTGCCTGTTCTTCTCGAGAAGGCTCTCCCAATTTCCGAACAGGTGTAGAATCAACTTTTTTTTTTTTCATTCCTACTTGTATTTGCAGACATCTTGAGTATATTTAGGATGTATGCACATACAAGGTTAATATAATTTCTTTAAATTAGATTGTTTTGCTTTGTTTTGACGTCAATAAGTGCCTGTAAAGGCCTATGTTGAATAAAGAATTTTGAATTTTGAATTTTGAATTTTGAATTTTGAATTATGGAGGGAGGATCCCAGAGATCCCATGCTAGTCTACGAGCTGAACACCAATACATACGGTTTGCGTTCGAGCCCCTTTGTGGCAATTCGCTCACTTGTGGAACTCGCTGAACGTGAGCAGTTACGATACCCTCGCGCATCCTTGGTGCTCAAGGAGGATGCATTTGTGGATGATATTTGTACGGGCTCCTCTAGTGTCGAGGAAGCCTTGATTTTGCGAGATGAACTAATTGCTCTTCTCGGGACTGGTGGTTATGAACTGAGGAAGTGGATGTCCAACTCTCCTCAGCTTTTGTGTGACTTGCCAGACGACCACCAGCAGGAGCCTCATATTTTTGAGAATGCCAACACTCCAGATTTACTGTCTGTTTTGGGAGTGCAATACAGACCTGTCCAGGACACGTTCACCTATCGAATGGAGCTGCCAAGCCCCAAGGTCTGGACGAAACGGTTGGTTTTGTCTACAGTAGCTCGTACCTTTGACCCAAATGGCTGGATTAGTCCCGTAGTGTTTTGGATGAAGTGCTTCCTACAGGAACTTTGGTCAGCCGAAGTGTCGTGGGATGAGCCCCTCTCGGGCCGTTTGCTGCGAGATTGGGAGTCCTTCATGTCGTCTCTCCCCGACATTAACCGTGTTAGTATCCCTAGACATATACTGCCTAAGGAACGGTTTACGGCCAGCCTTCATGGCTTTTGTGACGCGTCTGAGAGTGGATACGCAGCCGTCGTATATATCCGGACGGTCGATGATAGAGGAGCTGTTAAGCTCCACTTGCTAATTGCTAAGAGTAAGGTTGCTCCACTTCGGACTCGATTAACGATTCCGAAGTTAGAATTGTCTGGAGCTACTCTTCTGGTTCGTTTGATGAACCACGTTGTTGACACCCTGGGACGTAGTGTGGACTTTGAGTCGCTCTTTGCTTGGTCCGACAGTCAGGTTGCCCTGTGTTGGATTAAGAACTCCGTCTACTCCCTGGAAGTATTTGTGGCCAATCGGGTATCCCAAATACAGGCCTCGAAGGCCACGTTGATTTGGCGCCACGTGCCAGGTGAAATAAACCCTGCTGACTGTGCATCACGTGGCAGCGAAGCCCCTCAGCTTATTGACCACACTCTGTGGTGGGGTCCCGAATGGTTGTTACAGCCGTCTTGGCCTTCCACACCAGCTGTGGTGAAGGTACCAAATCCGGGCTTGCGTGTTCACGCTGTCGAGACTATGGCGGCTCCAGAGCGGGAATTTTTATTAGACCGCTACAGTTCTCTGGACAAGTTGCTCGGCGTGACCGCTTGGATAAGAAGATTTATACGAAATTGTCGCCGGCCTCAGGACAAAGATTTGTGTCCGGTCCTCTCTCCGCAGGAGCGCCAAGATACTCTTTTGCATTGGGTGCGTATGACCCAGTCTAGAGCGTTTGAACCGGAACTTAAGATTTTCCGTACCGGGACGTCCAAATTGAAGGGACCCTTGGTGCGTTTGACTCCCTTTCTGGATGATAAGGGATTGTTGCGTGTAGGAGGCCGATTGAGGCACGCTAACTTGCCTTATAGATCACGTCATCCCCTGTTGCTCCCCAAGGACGGACCATTGGTGCGATTGTTGATCATTGATCGCCATGTGAAGAATGCTCATGCCGGATGTAATGCATTGACCGCGCTCCTCCAAAGGGAGTTTTGGATTTTGTCAGCGCGAAGAATAATCCGATCTGTTATCTTTCGATGTCTGCCCTGCTATCGTTTACGCCCCGAGACGATGCAGCCCCAAATGGGTGATTTGCCTGCTGATCGTGTGAATGAATCGATGACCTTCTTAGGAGTTGGAACTGATTTCGCGGGACCGTTCACTATAAAAACGTCGCGACTCCGTAATGCTAAGACTGAAAAGGCTTACTTGTGTGTGTTTGTTTGTTTGGCCACTAAAGCCGTTCATTTGGAGGTAGTGAGTGCACTCACCATGGACGCTTTCTTAGCAGCGTTAGGCAGATTTGTCTCCCGCCGGGGACTGCCTTCTCTAATTCGGTCCGATTGTGGGACGAACTTCAAGGGCACTGATAGACATTGTGGCATGCGCCACCTTGAACATTACAAATATTTAGATATTATGTATATATTGTATATTAATTGTAAATACATAGTTTTTAGTAACATTATAAAAATCTAAAATTCTAGTTACCTTAAAAACTAACATTACTTAAAACACTATGTACATATTTACAAGATAGAATTAAAACGTAAATATGCATTGTATAAATTATTAAGTTCCTAACTAACCTACTGTCATATTGTACTATCATAGTGAAACCAACCTCATTCGAGACCTGGCCACTACATTACTTATATATGAAAAACAAATGACAGTTGACAAGTGAAACATTTTTCTCTCGATATTTACTGATGTTTTTCGGCGCACGTAGTAATTACGAATTTTATTATTTGTTAATAATTTGCCTCCATCAAAATTAAATCGTATTTGTAAATATTGTGAATAAAACTCTGTACATAATTTTCTGTGTATATATTTGCGAAAACGCAAGAAGAATAGAACAATTTCAACATATTCTATAGTGGTGACCCCTGATTTAGCCTATTATACATTGTTGGCGACTTTGTAAGTACTGTACATATAATTATTTTAAGAAGATTGAAGACTATTTTATAAAATGGCTCACGAGTCTCACGACGCGAACAACAGCGCATTTTCCGAAGGAAGTTCTGGGCAAGTTTTTGCTGATATTTGCCGCGTCGGCGTGCGAATTCCGCCGTTTTGGCCTGAAAAACCGGCGCTATGGTTTTCACAGATGGAAGGTCAGTTCATTATTTCAAATATTACTAAAGACGAAACCAAGTTCTACTATGTAGCTTCGCAGTTGGAACATCAATTTGCATCTGAGGTAGAGGACATTTTGCTATCGCCGCCACCTACTAATAAGTACGAAAAATTAAAAACGGAGCTAATCAAACGTCTGTCCGTTTCGAAGGAAAAGAAAGTCAAACAATTACTCTTACATGAAGAGCTTGGGGACCGAAAACCTACACAATTTTTGCGTCATCTTCGACACTTGGCCGGTGCAGACGTACCATCCGATTTTTTAAAAACCATATGGACAAGTAGGCTCCCAAGTAGTATTCAAACTGTGGTTGCATCACAGCCGAGCTTATCATTGGAAGAATTAGCGGAACTAGCGGACAAAATTTATGATATAGTACCTCAGTCATCCCAGTAGCCAGTACTTCTGCTACCGTTTCCAGCCCAGTAATTGACAACATGGCAAAGCAAATAGAATCTCTCACTCTGCAAGTACAAGCTCTGTCAACACAGGTACAGCGAAACTCTCGTTCTTCATGCAGATCGGCGGTCGGTCAGCGACAACGTTCTTCAACCAGATCGAGCTCCAGCTACCGCAAGTACCCGCTGTGTTACTATCACAATAAATTTGGTAATAAGGCAATAAAATGTATTAAGCCGTGTGATTTTAAGCCGGAAAACTGCAAGAGCAGTCAATAATGGCGGCTGGTGACTGCTTAACCTGTAAAGGCCGTCTCTTTGTAACTGACACTAACTCTAAGATACAATACCTTGTTGATACAGGCTCCGATGTTTGCGCTTATCCGAGAAGTCTTCTTCGAGGTAAACATATGAAGTCAGAATATGAGTTAGTAGCTGCAAACGGAGCCCCGATACCTACTTACGGAACTACTCTGATAAGTCTCAATCTCGGACTTCGCCGTCAGTTTACATGGAAATTCATTATTGCTGATGTTTCAAAACCCATCATAGGGGTTGACTTTTTAAGTTATTATGGCTTGCTGGTTGACTGCCAACAACAGCGATTGCTGGATTCTCTTACCAATTTATCAGTTACCGCGCCATCATCTCATACAAAAGGTCACGAACTTCTTTCCGTCAAGACGTTTACTGAAAATTCAGTTTATCATGAGCTTTTGCGACGCTACCCTGAAATTTCAAGGCCAGCAGGTTCATCAACTGGTTCTCGTCATAACACCAAGCACCATATCCGAATCACTCCAGGACCACCAGTTTTCTCACGTCCAAGGCGTTTGGCTCCTGACCGTCTCGTGATTGCCAAAAAGGAATTTGAGGACATGATCAAAAGTGGCACAGCTCGTCGTTCTGAAAGTCCATGGTCTTCTCCACTCCACATGGTACCCAAGAAAGACGCAGGATGGCGTCCCTGTGGAGACTACCGAGCATTAAACGCCAGAACAATTCCCGATCGTTATCCAGTAAGGCATATTCACGATTTCGCATACCAGCTGTCAGGGTGTCAAATATTCTCCAAGATAGATCTAGTCAAAGCTTATAATCAAATCCCGGTTTTTGAAGAAGATATCCCTAAAACGGCAATAACCACTCCATTTGGGCTTTTTGAGTTCCCATATATGACATTTGGTTTGAGAAACGCAGCGCAAACCTTTCAAAGGTTTATAGATGAGGTTCTTCAGGGGATTGATCACGCTTACGGATATATCGATGATATTCTTATTTTTACACAAGGAGGAGAAAAGGAACACCTGCAACACCTGGAGATTATTTTTGAGCGGTTTAAAAAGTATGGCATTGTGATAAACACTTCGAAGTCCGTATTTGGTGTTAAAGAAGTCGATTTTCTGGGTTATCACGTGTCTGCAGATGGTATACAGCCTCTTACGGATAAGGTAAAAGCCATTCAGGAGTACCCAGTTCCCAAGACAGCAAAGGAGTTAAGAAGGTTTCTGGGGATGTTAAATTTTTACAGAAAGTTTCTCCCTGGTGCCGCTGAAATTCAGGGACCATTACATCAAGTTCTCTCTGGTCCTAAAATCAAAGGATCTACACCTATCCAGATGACTCCGGAGCTTCATAAGGCTTTTGAGGACAGCAAGACTAGCCTATCTAACATCACACTCATCTCACATCCAGATTTACAAGCTCTATTCACGGATGCTTCTGATGTGGCTATTGGGGCAGTTCTCCAACAAAGACGTCATAACATCTGGGAACCTTTGGGGTTCTTTTCCCGAAAGCTTTCGCCGGCTCAACGAAAATACAGCCCGTATGACAGAGAGTTGCTAGCGATTTATGAAGGGATTCGCTATTTCCGTTACATGGTTGAGGCGCGAACATTTAAAGTGTTCACCGACCATAAGCCTATCACCTATGCTTACACCACAAGAAGAGATAATTGCTCCCCTCGTCAACACCGTTATCTTGATTACATCGCGCAATTTACCACTAGTATTCATCACTTAACTGGTAAAGATAACGTTGTTGCTGATGCGTTCTCTCGCCTGGAGAGCATTGCAAGTGTAATAGACTATAAGGACCTAGAAATGAAGCAAAAAGAAGATCCAGAGCTTCAAAACTTGCTTGTGAAGGACACTGCGCTTAAACTAAAGAAAGTTCTGACGCAAGAGGCTAATATTTACTGTGATCTCTCAACATCTCGGCCTAGACCATTCATAACACCGCAATTTCGCCGGAAACTTTTCGACAGCGTTCATAATCTTAGCCATCCTAGTCCAAATGCCACGTCCAAACTTGTATCGGAACGATATGTATGGCCATATATTCGACGAGACTGTAAGAATTGGGCTAAGCAGTGTGTTGAATGTCAGCGCAATAAAATTTCACGACATACTTTTTCTCCACTGACACAGTTCCCTTCACCTACTCATCGTTTTTCTCACATCCATATGGATATCGTTGGTCCATTACCTTTTTCATCTAACTTTCGATATTGTCTTACCGTCATTGACCGTTTCACCAGATGGCCCGAAGCATACCCATTAGAAGACATCACCGCAGAATCTTGTGCTCATACATTCATATCTGGCTGGGTTGCTCGCTTTGGGTGCCCTCACACCATAACAACTGACCGCGGTAAGCAGTTCGACTCTCAGTTATTCCATAAAGTATGCAATATTCTTGGAGCTACACACAATCTTACTACAGCTTACCATCCAGCTGCAAATGGTATGGTTGAGAGACTACATAGACAGCTTAAAGCAGCCATCATGTGTCACAATAATCCAAGATGGACTGAAGTTCTTCCATTGGTTCTGCTCGGTATAAGAAGTGCTTGGAAGGCTGATCTCAAGGCATCTGCAGCGGAACTCGTTTATGGAGAGACACTTCGTCTTCCCGGTGAATTTTTCACACCGGATACTCACCTGTTCACTGATATCGCTAGTTTTACAGAGCGACTTCGTAACCACATCTCCAAGCTATCGCCAACTCCAGCTGCCTGGCACTGTAAGAAAACATTTTACTTACCTGCTGATATCTTCACGTCAGAATATGTATTTTTACGCCAAGGTCCAGTTAAAAAGTCCATGGAATCGCCTTACACCGGACCGTACAAAGTACTGGAGAGGAATCCTAAGACATTTAAGTTGAATGTACAAGGAAGGGAATTGAATGTCACGATTGACAGACTGAAACCAGCTTACCTGGTTGATGATGATCCTTCTCCGGTTTTTCCTGAATCTTCTACAAGTAGTCCATCTTCTTCTCCACCGGTTGCTGAAAGGAAAACTAGAAGTGGAAGAGTAGTTAGATTTCCCGATTACTATCGACAGTGAAACTGTCTCGGCAGGGGAGTGATGTGGCATGCGCCACCTTGAACATTACAAATATTTAGATATTATGTATATATTGTATATTAATTGTAAATACATAGTTTTTAGTAACATTATAAAAATCTAAAATTCTAGTTACCTTAAAAACTAACATTACTTAAAACACTATGTACATATTTACAAGATAGAATTAAAACGTAAATATGCATTGTATAAATTATTAAGTTCCTAACTAACCTACTGTCATATTGTACTATCATAGTGAAACCAACCTCATTCGAGACCTGGCCACTACATTACTTATATATGAAAAACAAATGACAGTTGACAAGTGAAACATTTTTCTCTCGATATTTACTGATGTTTTTCGGCGCACGTAGTAATTACGAATTTTATTATTTGTTAATAATTTGCCTCCATCAAAATTAAATCGTATTTGTAAATATTGTGAATAAAACTCTGTACATAATTTTCTGTGTATATATTTGCGAAAACGCAAGAAGAATAGAACAATTTCAACATATTCTATAACATATAAGAGAAGTTTGTGAATTTTTAGATAAAAATAATATTGAGATCGGATCCACACTCTCCCGTAGGGGGGTAACATGGCGATACTCCCCGCCGTCTTGCCCTCACTGGGGAGGGATTTTTGAATCTGTTGTAAAGGCCGCCAAGACTCACCTTCGCCGCGTTATTGGGGAGACTATTCTCACGTTCGAGGAACTCGCGACGGTGTTTCATAAGATTGAGGCGGTTCTCAACTCGCGTCCGTTATGTCCGTTGTCTACCGACGCGAACGATTTGCAGGCCCTCACGCCGGGTCATTTCTTGATAGGCAGACCACTTAACGCCCTGCCCGAGTATCCTTATAGAGATGTCAATCCAGGACGCCTTTCGCGGTTTGAGTTGCTCCAGCAGCTTACCCAGAGCTTCTGGCGCCGCTGGCACCTTGAATACTTACACATTTTGCAACAGCGCGTTAAGTGGTCAGATAAGACAAACCCACCGAGGGTTGGAGACCTCGTGTTAGTGAAGGACCCAAACCTGCCACCCTTACGTTGGCGTCGCGGACGCATTGTCCAACTTACTCTAGGGTCTGATGGTGTGCCCAGGTTTGCCAAGGTCCTAGTTGGGGATTCTGTTTTGAAGCGCGCGGTCGCTACTCTTTCTCGCCTCCCCTTAGACTGATTTGGCGGACAGTCCGGGACTGTCCGGAGCGGACAGTCCCGGAGCGGATGTTTACGCTCGAGGAAGAGCGAGTGGCAACACAGCATTATAGTCTGTGGCGGCCGGCCGCATGTAAGATGTCAGTCAGTCGAGTCGAATACGGAATGACATTGTTAGAGGTTATGTCCGGGCATCAATAAAATATATAAGCATCTAACAAATAGTATTGCGCGGCGCACCAAGTGATTGTTGGTGCGAGGTTCCGCCAAGTTTTAGTGTCGGTGAATAGTGTATCAAAGCTTTTGTGTTCGTTAATGAGTTCGGGTATTGGTGGCCTAATAGGCAAGTGTACCATCCGGTTCGGTCAGACAGCAGAACTTCAGGAGCCGCGACTTCCTTCGAGCTAGCTCAGGAAGTCCACCGGCTACATACGGAGACCGAACGGAGACAAGGTAAGTAGCAAATTCTTTAATGTATTTGGTGGACATCAGCAATCAAATAATCGGCGAAACGCCGATGTGGTGGTGTCTACTTTAATGGGCACCACCATTATGGAAACAGAAAATATTTACTTTTTTTTTATAACTAATTTGTTAAATTTTACTTTCTTCTTATGTTACTAGATCCATCGAAGATCTGATGTGTATAGGTACAATTTGCCAACCTGATGTTGCATTTTAAAAAGTATGAAGTTTTAAATTAGTTTAAAGAGTATCTTCATTTGTTAAAGAACCTCCCAAAAACGTAAACCAGAAATCCCTTCTCAACTGATGCAATATTATGATGGTATATTTTTGTATTTTTTTTTTATGTCACGTTTGGCCTCAGAATAACAACTAAAGCATAGAAGTAACAATAAAATAAGAATTCATTGTGTTATTTGTCTCTTTCTATCATACAGCACAAAATTCTGTAAGTGTAAGAGATAAGTAATATTTGTCTATTTGGCAGATCACAAGGTGGTCACAAGATGAATTGTCATTTAGTTAAAATTGGTTAAAATATAATACGGCTAAATTCTATAGTACCTTGTCTCAAAGATAGACCATCCGAGTTTGAACTCTTTGAATTGTTCGTATAATCTTTATTTGTGCGTCCCGTGGCTAGAAATATTTTGGTGATATTTTATTAATATTTAAGTGATTAGAATACAAGAATTCTTTAGGTATTTACAAATAGTGTGAGTTTGTGCACTCTATAGCACAATGTCTCGTGTAGTTTGGGTCTGCAAATTTCATTCGTTGCGAAAGGAAAATAGTTAAAATTTATTGACCTTAAATCGGTATGTTTTCTCATATCTTTACTTGAATGTGAGTTAATAACACAACAATGACAATACGTAATATTAACTTCACTTTTATGTTTTAGCGATTATTAGAAAATTACTTTGAGGCTATTTTGATAATGCGTAGTATTGTTAAATTTGGTCGATATTTTTATTTTACAGATTTTCTAAAGACGATGTAAAAAAAACTATTCGATAATGTGTATTGGCAGATTTGGCAGACGAAAGTGATGTCTAAAAAAGCAGTCTCATTTGCTCCAGACATTTTACACCAGATTAATTTGCATGGTAAAACTATGAAATAGAGGCGTCAAGACGTAAGTCAAGTTATTTAATAAAAGGAAATATTTAAATTAAAATATCATTTATGAAAATTAAAATGTATTTAATTTTTAAAATATTTCTTTTAGGAATCCTTGACACAGCAGATACCAAAAGAAACCAGTTTAGAAGATTTTTTCTAAGAATTAAAATATTAGCGAAAGAACTGGAAAGAGTCAAAAAGATCAAATATCAAAACGCTGCTTTCGGAAAATTAACACCTCTAAACCTCTAAATAAACACGGCCGCACATCAAGCGTAATAAGTCAATCGAAAAATATCTTAAGAATAAATTATGGTCAATTTTTAATGTGTTTAGTTTAATTTCCAGGCATATGTACAAATAGTAGTTTTAGCCTTTACGAATTTATCCGAAGTTCAAGATGCATGAGGGTTAAATTTTCGGGTAAATTAAATATGAGATTAACCTCAAGTATGTACATGCCTAAGAGCGAACAAATAAACATAGTGTGTGTTGCCGATTTTCTGCCTATAGATTGTAAATCTCTGTAATGGAAAAATTCCAACAGTTAAGATAATAGGAAACACCCGTATTTTTAATAGTTAAATTTTTAGGGTTCCGGTCCTCAAAAAGAAAAACGGAACGATTATAGGATCACTTTATTGTCCGTTTGTCTGCCAAGACCTATTATCTCGGAAACGCGTGAAAGAATCGAGTTTAAAAGTATCATGAGACGTCGGACTTAGAAGAGCATCCGGAGGAGATACTCAAATTATCTAAAGAAACTGAAGTAGGCAAAAAGAGGAACTTAGAAGAGTCTAAGATTCAGCAGCTACCAGAGGTTGATAATGAAATAGAAGTTCATCCTGACCCTGAGGTAGAACAAACTGAAGAAGATTAAGTTTTTAGCACGTTATTAGCACAGATATCAGGGGCGCCTCGCGGCACCCACTTTGGGAACCTCTGGCTTACTTAGTCATGGAAATTTAAGTCAGTAGGGACGTGAGGTATGCATACTCAAGCGAATCGAGTTTAAATCAAAACCATATAAGTACTCGGGTCTACAGTCCCTTGAGGTTGTGAAAAAATTAAACTTCTAAGGGTACGTTTGAAGACGAGTAATATTTACTCGGGGTAGAGTGAATTTCACCCGATAGCGTTCGAGAACCACCCAAGTGAAACCGAGGTTAACCGACGAATTACTCCGCTCGTATTTCTGAACGCATTAGTGAAGAGTAATTTTCGCCTGACAGGAGTGAATTTCTCACGACCCCCAGTCAGCGTTAAATTTTACCTGACATTGACAGTTGACTGTTCTGTGATCTGTGGCTACTGATTTCGTTTTTATGTTGAAGTTAAAGTTTACAAATGTTAAGTAAAGCTTTGTGCAGTTGTAAAATAAAGCTAGTTTGCGTTGCAAAACACAAGAACTCTTCTTTTCGTTTTTAACTGACAGAACCCGTTTGAAAACTTGTGAAGTGCGAAAATCACTCGCTAGCGTTTGAAAACCAGTTAAACTTCTCTTTCTCGCAATATATCTATCCTTTTCTTTTTTACCCAGTGAAAACTTCATGGGTTTTCGAACAGCCCGTAAGTTAACGTAAAAATTACTAATTACCTACCCATTGAATTTGTGAATCTCTTAAATGGAAAAATTCCATCAATCTAGCCAACGGGAGACACCCTGTTCACGCAGAAGACCCTTTATCTCTCAACGCCTCGTCCATAGACAGCTCCACAGAGCTGTATTATTTTTATGTACATCTGATTTTTAACCCTCCCAACACTAACCATTTTTATTATATGGCAACACGCGCAAACTGAAATGATTTCGCCAATTTCAAATTTATAAGAATAACGATCTTCGCTTTGTATCGACCAAGAAATATACTGTTAAGCACGAAGACTTCGCATTATTCATCTCCGAGCAGCTCCTCATCTCAAACCCTCAAGTAAAGGCGTAAACATACGTCGCGTGGACCTTCGTCGCCGCATTATTGTAAAACGAACCAGCGACCCTCGTCGTTTTCATCGCAAGCAGCCCGCTCGCAAAGGGACTTCGCCTGCAAGAGACCAGAGGAGACAGAGGGAGTTCCAAGGACCGAGGCTAAGACGTCGGAGGACCTGCAGCTGCAACCGCACATCAACGAAAATCGCATTTCGGTACGGCCAGCCATCCTTCCTAGCCCTATCCTTTACGATTCATTTGTGTTAAAACCGTGCTTAATTCACGTTACAGTTCGCATTAACGGTACTTCTGGAGTCAGCATTCTGCCGTTGCTAGCGCCAGCTGACCACACACACCAGAACAAAACCGTGAGTACTTCCACATATCACCAAAATGAGTCTAGAAAATAAGCCTGTTACTCGTGATAGATCTCCTCTTAGACCAGTAGCGCAAAATGAAAGTGATCGTGATTTGCTTAGCGACTTGATCAAGGAACGAGGCATTGTAAAAGGAAGATTGACTAGATTTACTAATTATGTCAATATAATTTCGGTTGAACAGTTATCGCATCAAAAATGTATTGAATTAAAACTGCGCATACAAAGTGTCAATGCTTTACACACCGAATTTAGCGATCTTCAAGCAAAAATCGAAAAAGTCGTTCGCGATATTGATTTGGACGCACAATTAAATCAGCGAGATTTGTTTGAAGATAGCTATTACGCAGCACTGTCTCAAGCTGAATACATACTCAGCACGACAGAGGTCACTGATGGCTCTAAAGTCTGTAATAGCAATAGTTTGCAGTCAATAAAATTACCCACAATATCTATGCCAACATTTGACGGTGCGTATGAGCATTGGCTCGAATTTAGGGACACATTTTCATCTTTAGTACATAATTCTAATGAAATTAGTAACATCCAAAAGTTTCATTATCTTAAATCCTCATTAAAGGGGAGCGCAGAACTTGTTATCGATTCCTTGGAGTTCTCAGCTAGCAACTACATTGTTGCATGGGAACTGCTTCTTGGCCGCTATAACAACAACAATTTGTTGACTCACAATCACGTCAAGGCCTTATTTAGTATGCAGAAGCTGTCTAGGGAATCACCACAGTTACTCAGGCGACTAGTTGATACAGTGCTTAAAAATCTACGCGCACTCAAAATATTAGGTGAGCCTACAGAATACTGGGACACATTAATTATTTTTATTATAACGTCGAGGTTGGACGAGTGCACAGAGCGTGAATGGGAGCAATTCAAATGTACAACACGCACACACAACGACACACAGTCATCACCCCTGAAGGTGGATGAATTGCTGGCATTTCTCAGAAATCGGGCGGATATGCTGGAAACATTGCAGGTCTCGCACAACAAAGTTACCCTCGACAATAAAAAGTACAGCGCGCACACGCATAATACGCCGCATAATTCACTTAACAGGGTTCACTGCAATGTTTCCACCAATAAGCCACAACACACTCGCACAGAATATACTGCTAAGCAACCGTGTTTTATGTGTAACGCAGATCATCCGTTGTTTTCATGCCTACGGTTTTTAGACTCCGATTTAAGCACTAAGTTACGCATAATATCCACCAACAAACTGTGTGAAAACTGTTTACGCTCTGGGCATACGTTGGAGATGTGTAGGTTTGGGCCGTGTCGAAGGTGCAATAAAAAACACAATACACTGATTCATAGGGACGACACGGCTAACCACACACCTCAGGCACAAACAGTAGTGTGTCACACTGTCTGTGATGGGCAGAGTGCATCGGTACTAGACAATGCGCCGGCGTCCGCGCCCGCTCACCTCGCGCAGTCCGCGGTTGCCCTCCCCATCCAGGCGCCTATTACTCAGGTGTGCAATGTGCAAGTCAAAGACACACACACATTGAATAACCCTATGAATCAGGTTTTGTTGTCTACTGCTCTCATCGAAGTAGCCGATAGAAAAAATAATTATCACAGTGCGCGTGCGCTACTCGACTGTGGTAGCCAAAATTGTTTTATTTCGCAGCATTTACGCAAAACATTAGACGCAGATATGATACAGTCCACTTACGAAGTTCGAGGAATAGGTAACACATCAACACACTCGACATAACTGTGTGATGTTAGGATCAGGTCACGCAATGGTTCCTATTCTAAAAAAGTTAGATGTTTTGTGTTACCTTGTATAACATCTACGATACCGGCCGCTGAATGTCAACAAAGCGCACAAGGAATTAATATTCCTAAAAACATACAGCTTGCCGATCCACTTTATTACGAGTCCAAAGATATTGACATTTTAATAGGTGCGGAAATATTCTGGGACTTGTTAGTTAGTGGTAAGATACGCTTACCTAAAGGGCCTTCCTTACAAAACACTAGGTTAGGCTGGATAATTTCGGGGCCCATTAATTATAGCACACATATCACTGATAGGTCTATTTCATGTCACTTCGCGCAATTGATTGAATCACATTACGACAATTTTGGGGGGCAAATGAGATGTCGAAAGCGGCAAAATTTCGCACAGACGGTGAGCGTCCCGGCATAGCACATTTTACCACCAATACACGTAAAAAATACCAGACACGCTCATATGCTTCCCAAAAGACTATCAACTAACTCAATTCCCCTCACGCAATTTAACAACTTACGCCAAAGAGAGGTAGGGCATAGCGTTTATCGCTCTAATGAGCCGCCCGACTGGGGAAGTACCTCCACCTCACAGAATACAGCAGCCAAGCAATCTTGTTGCTTTGCTGCGCGTGAGTGAGGTAGCCAGCGCTCACTGGGGTTCGCTGTCAGTACGCTTACGCTTGACAGTGCTGACAGCATGGGGTTATAGGGTTGGCATCGCAAGTTGCTCTGGTCATGGGCGTCCACTGGCTAAGGTGGCCGCTCAGCGCCAGGTATGCTTGTTGCCATTTATTTTATGTTTTTTGTGTATGTTAGTAGTAGCTTAAACGCACACAAAGCTACCTAATTTTCTTTCGTTATTTTTTCAATATTTATTTTCGGTTGTTGTTTATTTAGGTACTTATTACGCTTTATTTTATTTACTCACGCATATGAATCGCTTCTTGAAATATTTTTTGTGACCACTTTTTCACATTATCATTAGTATTACCATTTTTAAAGATTAATTTAACTCGAGGCATACCGACTAGCAGGCGAGGCAATTATTAAAATTGTTATCTCAACTGGACATTCATAGATAGGAAACATTTTTTTTTTACTTTCGTGTACTTCTTTTCACTTTGTTGCATTTTCGACATTGGCACAAACTTACACGCAATTTTAAAAGTACTTTCGCACAATCTGTCTGGAGATCTAGTGGCCTGTCTGTGGTAGATGTTTGCAGTTGTGTTGTTCTAGCGGTTTTGAAGCAGTACACTTACTCTTTAAATAGAAAACATACCTAAGGAATGATGACTTCTGGTACATCTTTGTGAAGTGGATTAATGCATCGATTCAATGCTCATGCGCAACCGTGGGTGACAACTGCAGAATGTTAGGTTTACCTTTTTCTAATGTATCACAACACACGCAGTGAACTTAGAACTGGTCAGTGACCTATCAATTCTGCATTTGCATCAACGTTTTTAGCATTTTAATTTTTAAGAATATTTCATACAATTTTTCTGTCGTTATTTTGTCCACTTCATGATAAACTTAAAAAGAATCTGGTTAACTGCTCAACTGAAATTCAAGATCACGCAATAGTTAGAGGTATCACCACTTCATTTTATCGTATGTGCCTCATTTTGGTGGTTTATGGAGGGCTGGTGTGAGCTCTGTACACGCGTATTTAACAGACGAGGAATTCAGCACAGTTTTAATCACAAACAAAAGCTGTCATGAATTCTGTCCTTTAAGCCTTCTGTCCTCAGCCAAGCAAAACCTTACTCAGTCCAGTTCACCTCCTGGTTGGCCACTCACTGACTACATCTGTATGTGACGACATCGATGCAACAGCTTCACATCGACTTGTACGCAACCAACGCGCGCAGCAGCTTCAAGACCAAACCTCAGAAGTTACCAGAGTAACAAATATTCACACAACCTCTGGAATCAAATTCTTCTCACTGATGACAAGTTGCTGAGCAAGATATCAATTGAAAGCCGGTGCTTTCAAGGCCGGGGGCATGTTCACGCAGAAGACCCTTTATCTCTCAACGCCTCGTCCATAGACAGCTCCACAGAGCTGTATTATTTTTATGTACATCTGATTTTTAACCCTCCCAACACTAACCATTTTTATTATATGGCAACACGCGCAAACTGAAATGATTTCGCCAATTTCAAATTTATAAGACTAACGATCTTCGCTTTGTATCGACCAAGAAATATACTGTTAAGCACGAAGACTTCGCATTATTCATCTCCGAGCAGCTCCTCATCTCAAACCCTCAAGTAAAGGCGTAAACACACCCGTAATTTTAATAGTGCAATTTTTGTCTTAGTACGCCAGATTTTTTTAATTTCCAGATAGGACTGAAAAGGCAATAATGTAGAAATATTTTTTATTTATTTACTATCAACTTTTTAAAGCTATTCTTGAGTAATTTGTCGTCACAGGCGTTTAAATTAGTCATCATAAGCACCAAAAACCCTTACATCCCCCAAAAACCCCTTTACTCGTTTTTCTTAATAGCATGTCAACGTCCGCTTTTAGTCTCTTGACTGGCTAGCCTGACCATACCAAAGGGCACAGCAGCTTTTAACAGGATAAGTTTCATAAGAAAATGTATCCTTTATGATTTATGTTGTATTTCTCGTAATAAAAACATTTTAGTATTAAGAATATATTTATTTCATAATATATCGACGTTGAAACTAGGCGAGTCATGATAAAAACATCACTAGCAGAGGCGCGTTCAGAGCCTTTGCGCGAAGTACAACTTTTCGCTCTAATCCCGTTCAAGCCTTTGAGCGTCTCGCGCGGGTGAAACAACCGGCCCGTTCAAGACCTTAGAGTGTCGGTGCGAGTTACAACCGAACAACCGTCGAATTTGATGTTTGTAAAACGCTCTGATGTTTATTACTGAAATACTCTTACGTGATTGGATGATATTGGGGGCCATGATCTAAAATGTCATCTGATAAAAAGAGAAAGAAAAATAAAAATTCTTGTGAGAGAGGGAGATGAAAGATTTGGTTGCTGCAATGCGTTCAACGCCTCCGAGCTGCGTTCAGAACCTACGCTCGAGTGCACTCCGAGTGCACTCTGACAGCAACCAACCCGTTCAGAGCCTCGGGGTAAAAAACGCTCTGACAGGCGGTTAGTACACTCTGTGCCCGTTCAGAAGCTTCGAGTGATGCAACCAAACAACCAACTCGAGCGTAGGGTGAAAAACACTCTGACAGATTTTATGTCAATGTCGATGTCAAAAATACGCTAATTATTTATTTTTTAATTAAATAACACTACTTTGGACTCTTTTAAGCCTAATACTAGGGAAATATAGTGATTTCTATGTGTTGTAATTATTTTTAAGCAGAAAAATGGATATTGACTGTTACTTTCATAGTAAGGATTAGTAATATTTTGCCCTTTGCTTGATCTTGATCGGCAAGATACAAACTAAAAAAAAGATAGCAACCGACCCGTTCTGGGGCCCGATTCTCAGTTTTTTAGAGATATCTCTAATTCGACATATCTCTAATACTTTGCATCTCTACTAAAAATCTCTATGATATGAAAAAAATGTCGATTGCTATCTACCACTAGGCATAGACATTTCTCTATCGTGACATTTTGAGAATACGGAAACTGTGAAATATTCGACATCCGCCATTTAATTTCGACATATGTCGAATTCGACATTATGTCTATGGCTTGAGAATCGGGGGCCTGAACCTCGGAGCGAGTGTGAAAAACACTCTCGGTTGCATTACTCTGACCCTCGGAACGCAACTCTGGGCAAGTTAAAAAACAACCGGACAATTACACCCAGACTCCAGAGGCTCTGAACGCGCTCCAGAAACAGAAATTAGTGACCACCTACTAATTTTCGAATCATCTTACATAATACTTGTCTCTTTCTAACTAATTATAGTCTGCCTAATGTCAAAGTGAGTCAAATATATTGAATTCAGTAGCTATTTTAGCAAGGTTTCTATGCTTTAGTTGTTATTCTGAGCGTTTGGCATATTTTAAGTCAGTGTCGGGTAGATTGGGTAGATTTGCCGTTTTAAAGATGGTCACATTGCTTCGTTGTCGTTCCGTTCGTTTTCCATCGTTCCGCTTCCGTTCCCTTCGTTCGTTCTTGCTTGTGTGGTTGGTTTGAGTTGTGTTGCACGTGGTGAAGTGAAAAAAGTCAGCATCAAATTATTTATTTTTGTGTTTGATTGATAGCGGCAGAATAAAATAATCAAGGAATAGTGCAAATCAGAAAAATAATTCTTCGTTCTCTAAAGCGGTGCGTATTTATCTATTTTTTACTTGTTTACGGTATCGGTGTCAGACCGCCATGTTGATTTGCAATTTCGTTTAGGAGTTGGCTTGTGTTGGCGGCTCGTGGTAATTCATAGGAGCTTAAAAGTGTTTTCAATTTGATTTTTGTGTAGTTTGTTTTCGTGTTTGGGTGATATATTATATCATAGCGGTATGTATGTTGTTTCAATTGAATCTTTTGGAGAATTATTCATTTCTACAGTTTTTAGATACACCGATTACGTAAACCCGTCTTCGTAAACCTTACATTTTATGGTCGGAACATAATTTTTGTTAAGTTTCCGTACCACAAATTGAAAAAGCGGTATCCTTGTAGGTTCACTTCGTTGTCCGTCTGTCCAGACCTTTTTCTCAGGATAAAGTAGAGTACTGCAATTTAAGCTAAATGCTCTGCTCTACGGCCTCTTTCAGCTGTGAAAACTGGTTAGTCAACGCGATCAAAAGATATGACCATAAATGTCGCATATTGTCACATATTTTGCGATTTCACAAAAGTATACTTCCCGTTGGTCTATAATCATGAAATTCCTCACAAAGCAATTTCTTAAAGCACATATTAATAAAAAGATCTGAAAAGTTGTCTGTAAGTTTGTATGCATTTGTTTGCAAGAGTAAGGCGTTCCGTAATGATAGTTGTAATACCACATTGCAATATTTAATAAAATAGTCCCGCTAATCGTTTAATGCGTCCCGCATCTTATTTTGTAGATGTAGTCCTGCTAGTGTTCCACATCAAAAATACGAACGACGAGATGAGACGTACCATACTTCGGTAGGAAATCCAGAAGTTCAGAACTAGTAAAAAACTCATGTGAAAAATATGACTAATAATGAATTTTGATTCAGTAGTGTTGTTTCTAATTTAAGTGCACCACCAACACATCCTCAGTCTGCTTGTGGATAGGGGTGGGTGTCCCGCATTGACTTATTAGAAAGTTTGCCGCCTTATGCAAGGCTCCAACTCGCACACACCAGTTTGCACACCAGTTTTTTTTCTTCGTCAAATCTTGATGGTTATTTGAATAGGGTTCTACTCCATACATTTAACATGGTCCGACTCATTGACAATGGTCCCTTCTCAACAGGGTTGATAAAAATCGTGTTTTTTTTGTTTTTGACAGATTTTTTTGATATTTTTCAAATAAATCAAAATTTTTAGTCCGTCCATTTTTATCCATTTTTAGTGATATCATTAAAAAGTGAAACGGATTTACACGCGAACGAAGTTGTGGGCAAAAGCTAGTTGATAATATTACTAAGAACAGACGGTATTATTATGTACTCAAATAGTCATCATAACTAGTGATATTGAAGTAGTTTACAGTATTGGTAATTAAATCCCAGGGGTCGAAACTGGTCAGTAAAATCAGTAAAAGTCAGTTTTTTTGAGCATGGTCAGTAAATATCAGTTTTTTGAGAAAATGGTCAGTTTTTTCAGTTTTTTGAGATCAACACACATATTGCCCCATAATTTTTTTTGGAACCTTATTAATATTTTACTGATACAATTTTCTCTGTCTGTGTGTACCTCAGGGACCGGACCCGGTTACCGTTATAGCCGGTAACCTTAGGGTTTTAATCGGGTATTTTATAACGCTGGGTTTTCAAACCCTTTGCCATACGGCTTTCAAATGGCTTACCGGTTGACGCATTAATCCCATCCATTGAATTAATTCGGGTTACCGCTACCGATATCAAAAACCCCCAAATGGGTTACCGTTCTAAGCGCTGATTAATTTGAACATATTATTTTAGACCTTACGTATATCGCGTGTAGATTGCTTTTGCACCGCATATATGCCGAACCGAACTCCAGCATTATTGTGCTATTTTAATTGCTTGGTGTGCATGAGGGAAAGGGTTACCCTAACCCGAACAGTAAGCGGTTAAGCGCATAAGCACTGAAAACCTTTAAGATTAGGTAAGCGGTAAATTAATGTTGTGGGTGGTAACTCCTATTTTACGGGTTATCGTTATTGTTGGGAAACCTGTTGAATGGCTTACCGAGCCCATTGGGTTACCATACGAATGGGTTACCCTTTCGAACGGCTTAAGCGAATGAACGGCTTTTCCGGTCCCTGGTGTACCTGTGTCGTTCCTATATCCGCCTACCTTCTTCAATCTAGATTTTGCTTAAGTAATATCTCATATTATATTGTGTCAACAAAAACCAAATTTTATTCATTCTCATTTTCTTAGCCGGGCCCAGTGATGGTTTGAGGGCAACAAACAACTGATGCTCTATTATGATGTCTTGTGGCAACTTAATATTGTAGCATCATTATTTCGAGGAAAAATAGTCAAATCTTACTATTTTTTCTCGAAATAAACACATATTAATAATAAAAAAAACTGTTAATTATTTGTAAACTTTTTAACAATAAAAAGGTGGTGATGGTTGGCTATGGTCATGGTGGAGGCCAATAATTGTAAAAGTATTTTTTCAATTTCACATGAATCTTTTATTTTAAGAGGATTGTGAAGCTTAAAATTTTCATACAAAAAGCGATAACGCTTTTCTCCCTCTTTAAATAGTCAAATTTTCATAATTTTTGGAAATGTTGTAGATATAATGAAGATCTAGGTTTGTACGTTTCGATTTTGAAAATATATTGCTCAGAATCAGTTTTTTTTTTCTCCACACAATACAACATATTAGTAAATGAAAAGATAGAATATACATTATTAGCATCTAAATATCCATATTTTAGACTTAAAAACTTCCTCGAGCATTTTTATCTTTTTTGAATTACAAAAAAAGCAATACGTACAAACATAGATTAAGGTATACTGAATCTAATGAGATCAAAAGTGTCTAATTTCGTAAAGGTTTAGGGGGGGTAAAACAGTTATCGCCCTAAACAATATTTCAATAAGAAATGTAGGCACTTGCCTCGGATTTTCAACTCTAAGCGGTGTGCAACAAACTGCATTTTTGCAAGTGCATACTCGAGCCATGAATTGGCTCTTCACAGTCCTCTTACGTTAGTTCAGATGGTCAGTAAAAGTCAGTTTTTTTAGATTTCTGGTCAGTAAAATCAGTATTTTTGAACACTGAACCTGTTTCGACCCCTGAAATCCACAATTATTTGTTTGGCTATTAGTTTATCACTTAAACAACATTTTAGTGGTTACCCACTTTGAGATAATCATGTTTTCTTATATGTATAGTTACTTGAAGATGATATTGATTTTATGTTTTATTTTAACATTTTTATGTATATAATAAGAAACCAATCAAACTCAAGTTGGATTCTCATACTGAGGGTTCCTTACAAGCTTATCTAAGTATATAAATTCCTGAAATACATGGGTCAATATTTGCTATTTGGGCAAAACGAGTTTTATTATAAAAACTTTATTCAACAAATACGAGTATACATAGGTTGCTACTTAAAAGCTTTAAAAAAGTTGTGTCCTTTTTAATTTACCTAAAATCCTACTGTTAACTGAAGTAAAACAAGAATTAAATAAACAGTAATATAGGGACAGGTTTATCACAGGCGAAGTCATGACAAACCGTCGGGGAGTGCAGCTCCATCCTCGCAGAGACCAGAGCGCTGCCATCTGTGGCGGGTGCCACGGATGCACATACTGCTGGCCCTGATGATCGCGATCTGGATTCTTGCGCGTAACCATCCCATTATTGGGGCGAGGGGCCGGCTCCAGCGGTCTGCCAGTGCTTCGGCGAGGTGTTTGGCGAAGGTTTTCAATTGTGGTGCGAAGACCCCGTCGACTGAGGTTACCAGGGGTGTAAAGGTGGCATGGCGTGTCTCGCATGGGCCACAGTATTTCCTCATTTTTTCGTCTTCGGCTGAGCGAAGGACGGCTGCAACTGGGCGTGATGCGTAGGAGGGAGCGTCGGTGTCAACGACACGGACATCAAATAACGCCTCCCTCTGCGCGATCCACACCCCGCGGCAGGCCAGGTCTCCGCGCAATCCGGAGTCTCCTTCGGAGATGACTGGCTCTTTCGTGACGTTTCCCCAGGCCTGTTGACATAGATCACAGAAAAGGTCCCTTATCTCATTGTGTCTGCGTGTGATGAGGCCGCCTTTCTTGCAGCACAAGGCGTGGTCTATGTTGAAGTTGTCGCTGCCGCAGCCGTCGCAGGACGTAGGCATGGAGACCGGTGTGCGGAGGTATCTTATGGCTAGGGCGTCCCTGAATTCATGGGGTGACAGGTCGAAGTTGTCTTTTCTTGTGGGTATTATTGAGAGCCAGGTGGAGGTTTTTGTGTTCATTTTTGTCGCTATTGATCTTTCTATTGCTCTTTTCTTTTGGGGTGGTAATTTAGTTAGGATATTTTCGAGAGTTTCGTTGTCGTATGTTTCTTTTTCTTTCTTTCCTTCTTTTCTTGCGTCACGTAGAGATTTGTGGTGATCAGCTAGGTTTATGTCCTTCGATTCGGTTAAGGCTATTGAAAGTGTTGTTGATGCTTTTTTGTTTTATTTTCGAGTTTTATTGTTTTCGATTTTTTTTAAAAATATTTTTAAGTTTATTAGAAGTTGTAAAATTGTAATATAGTTTATTATATTGAATAAACGTGCGTTCCGTTAACTTTAGCCTATTTTAACAATAATATAAAGATATTTGCAAACTGCCAGGACAGGAAAATGACATGATGACAGGATAATGACAACCTAAATTGAAATCAAAATATTTATTGTGAAATAAGACCTAAGCGTAACTTAAATATACCTTTTAGTAGAAAATTAAAATAATACTGAGGATTCGACATGAGTATTACAAATTATCAATCACAGACTAATGACATGATGACAGGATAATGAACTTTGACATTACTGTAAGTATTTGTTTAAGGTATTTTAGTTTTAGTTATACTTTTATATTTTTGTATTAATTCACTACGGACTCTCTCTAAATACTAATTAAAAAACTTCTAAACATTTCGGAGTTGATTACTGTGATAAAAACAGTTTTAACTCACAGTAATCATTACTAAATGTCCATAACGTAAGTCTTAAACTCTTAATAGACAAAAACTCTAAAAACTTAATAGACACTAGGCAGGAAAATACCAGTCGCAGTGTGGACCTTACCTAGCGCGCCCATAAGGGCAGGCAGAACACCGGGGGGGTTTTAGTGGGTAGGCCTGGCACTCTACCGGGAGAGCCCCACACATGCTCGCCGTCTAGTCAACTGCGGATACGGTGCGGTTACGTATCTCCTCCCGAGAAAAAAAACAAGGGTAGGAAAATAATAAAATCTTTAAAAATTAAACAAAAAAGTTTCAAAAGGGTAGAAACATTTTTATCACAGTCAAACGTTGCAATTATGTCATGAAAGCGCAAAACACTTAACTTAAAATCTTAAATTCAATGGCACAAAAGACTACCTTAAACATAAGATCTTAGGAGAGTATTCTTTCTTACGCTGTTTAAGCAGTTCCACCATGCTTGGTGTTTGTGGACTATAAGAAAGCCTTTGATTCTGTCAAGACCTGGGCTGTGCTTGAGGTGCCAAATAGACTACCGGTACATCCAAGTGTTGCAGTCATTGTACGAAAACGCCACTATGTCAGTCCGCCTTCAGGACCAAAACTCGAAACCAGGACGACTTCAGCGAGGTGTGGGATAGGGTGACGTAATATTCCCGAAACTGTTCACAGCTGCGTTGGAGGATGTATTTAAGCTTTTGGACTGGAGAGGACACGGCATCAACATAAACAACATGACTCACCTTCGTACATGACTCACCTTCGTTTTGCCGATGATATCGTAGTCATGGCTAAGACCACAGAAGATCTAGGCACAATGCTCGAAGACCTCTGTAGAGTTTCCCAACAAGTGGGTCTTAAAATGAACATGGACAACACCAAACTCGTGGTGAATTTCCATGTACCCACCCTGTGAAGGTTGGAGGCTCTACAACTCTACAACTCGCCTGGGCAGCGTTCGGGAAGCTACGCAGCAAATTCTCGGCCAATCTACCGCAGTGTCTTAAGACAAAAGTCTTCAATTCGTGCGTGTTGCCAGTGATGTCGTACGGAACTGAGACGTGGCCGTTTACAATGGGTCTCAATGTCGCTTAAAGGGCAATGGAGAGGTCTATGCCCGGAGTTTCTCTACGCGATCGCATCAGAAATGAAGAGATCTATAGAAGAACTAGAGTCATCACTATAGCTCAAACAATTGCAAACATTAAGTGGCAGTGGGCAGGACACATAGCTCGCAGGACTGACGGCTGTTGGGGCGGAAAGAACCTCGAGTGGCGGCCGCGAACCGGGAGACGCAGCGTTGGTGGGCCCCCCACAAGGTGGACTGACGATCTGGTGAATGTCGCGGGAAGCCGCTGGATTCGGGAGGCGCAGGACCGATCGGTTTGGAAATCCCTGGGGGAGGCCAATGTCCAACAGTGGGCGTCTCTTGGCAGAAATGATGATGATGATCTTAGTTTTTCCAATTCTCTCTTTCACTTTAAAACTTCCTCCTGTGTCTTTCTTTTCGGTGACATAGCTTTTTACATATACATCCATCCAATAAATCATTCCTCCGTTCTTATTGCAAATGGGTAAAAATAGACAAAATCAACGTAGATATAACACACTAGTCATTATCCTGTCATCGATATGACAGACTAATGACGGCAGGAAAATGACGGAATGGGACATTTTCTTCCGTATTTTTATTTTAATATTTAAATAAAGTAAGATCAATGAACATCTGAACACGTAATCACATAAGTCATGTATTTGCATGAATATTTTGAAGATTGACTCATGTTTTAGTAATGTTTTGATGCACAGGAAATATGACCACAGTTAGGGACACTCACTGAATAACGTGCTTCAATGACGCCGGTAACCAATGTTCTGATTAAATGGCATCTTTCGACCCACCAATCACAACGAGTGTCGCCGCGTCTATCTTAACGTTTTTGATTGGTTATGCTACAGCTTCTATTTGGCGAGATTTTTTAAAATGAAATTTCGGCAGACTAATGACCCAATAGGCATTCTCCAAAATATAAGTATGAAATTGAACTTGATTATTTAAATAAAATAGTATAACTAGGCTTTAGAAATGAACTATCACTAAGTAACAAATATATTAAATATACATTTAAACTAACATTACTATAACAGTTTTGTTATGAAAAAATATGTTCAGCAATCGGGATTTTTCCCTGACAGGAAATATGACTTTTTTGGCTAAAATATTTTATTTTGGTAATTATTTTTTAAAATACTTTCCTGAAAGTTAAATGACACAGAAGTATGATATTGAAGTATTAAATAAAAATAGTTAGAAAATAAAGTAGCGTTTAATTTCTTTAAAATATGCAAAAACTCGTTTTGCCCAAATAGCAAATATTGACCCACATATGTAAATATTTACGGTTTTGAGATTTTTTCCTTAATATGTGCTATAAGACCTTACTGTTTGCCAAATTTCATGACTAGGTGCATTGGAGGTACCCACGTTATAGGTTTTGATTCCCTTGTGAAATAGAAACAATTGTAAAAATATGTGATGATGACAAGTATGATTTTTTTCACAGTTGAAAGAGACTGTAGATCCAACATCCAAATTTATTTAATATAAGTTTCAGATTTTATGTCATCTTTTTTAAAAGTAATGGCAATCGGTCATGGTTGACAACCATTACCTACTGCCAATCTCCAGTTTTGGATGAAATACTGTTTTTAGAGTTTGTCAGTTTCAATGTGAGCAGTGCTCAAGTGTCCAAGTTTTAATCTGCTTATGATTTTTATCTCTTAAAGTGTTTCTGAGAAAAGGAGTCTTGACAGACAACAAAGTAATTCTATAAGAGTTCTGTTTTTCCCTTTTGAGGTATGTAACCCTAAGAATGAACCATGTTACATGACATGATGTTAGGGAGGTTGTTAACTCTAAATTATATCCTTGCTTGTTTGTTGAATTTTGGTATTTTTTTTATATGTAAATATGCAATCTGTTCCTATAAGAACATTCAGCAAATGGTCAAAAACTTGCTAATGGTCTTTGGGGCAGTATGTCCAGTGACTTACCCTTTATGGCTCATTACATTTGTGTCATGCATAAGTTTAGTCCCTTCCACACAGATCTCTGGGAGTCCTTAGCTTTAATCTTTTAATAGTTCCAGTGCTACTCATCAGCTTTGTGGCCAATCTGTTTGGGTGGTTTTCAAGTCTTTTCTTAACCTATAGGATAAGACAATTGCGGCTTATAAGAACAAGACAGGAACGAGACAAAACAAGCGTGTATACCTCATGCATACCTCTTGCATGTATTGTATTAAACAGTAATTTCGAAGAATTCTAGTATGTCTTTAGTCTAGTAACTCGATACTACGACCACCATTCGCCGGGCGACCGTGCGTAAAACCGTGAAACCGTGTACATGTAAAAGAGGTTGCATGGTACGGTGCCGTGCCATTTAGACGGCAACTGTATGCATGTGAAAAGGCACCAACTCATTGGGCATGTCCATATTAAAATTCATGCGAAATTGCACTAGCTAATCTGGTGACTGGTATGTTTTTATGTTGTATTTCACAGAAAATGGTGGGATCACGTGTATATGTTGGTGGTCTACCATTTGGAGTTCGTGACAGAGACTTGGAGAAGTTCTTCAAAGGCTTTGGAAGAATTCGTGATATTCTCATCAAAAATGGATATGGTTTTGTTGTGAGTATCACTTATATATTTATCCATCTATCTATATCTCTATCCTTGGAGTACATATGACAGGAGGCAAGGCCACTCTCATACAAACATTGTGCTAAATGTTTAGAGCTAAACAGAAGAGTGTGCTGCTATATGGTGGCTCCATTAGTATAGTAGCCCAATAGTACTCTCCCTAGGGTGTATCCAAATGTCATCAAATATGTTTAGACTGAGGCTATACTTGCAAACTGAATATGAATGTTATAGTGTGTATTTAATGATTTCAGCAACCTTGTCTTTGCTTAGGAAGCTCCTAGGTATCCTGTCACTTTTTTTCTTTAATAAAAAGAATATGACAGTATGCCACCTGAGAGTTCCCTAAGCTAAGAAGAGGTTGGTGAAATTGACCATAACTCTCCTAGAGTCTGGCCAAAGAAAGCTGAACCTTTTTTTTTTTTTTCTCGGGTGGAAATGCCTGAACCTGACATTTTTTCAAGTTGCAACACTGATACAATGTCCCTTTGTAGTTCACTAGTTGAACATGGTGATTTTGATACTTTGTGATGAACTTGTTACTTTGAAATTTAAGTTTCGGTTTTGGTAGAGAAACACAAACCTGAGCCAATATATGAGAAAGACGAGGTTTTTAGGGAGCATGGTTATGAGGTGTTGAAAATTCCTTCATACAATTGTGATTTTAACCCTATATTTAGAGGTCATAATGGAATTTAGTTAGGCAAGCACAAGGTTGCAAACAAAAACATGTCATTTATAATAAGCGTAAATGATGGTGAATCAAGCAGCTCAGATGAATCAAATATGGGTGTTGAATATTTGGAAACTGATTTTTATTACAGTAAATAGATTAAAATATTTTTAAATGTATTTTGATTTTTAACAACTATATGTACCAATTGACTTAAGTCTTAGTTTTCAACATTTAATAATATTTTTTCTTAACTTCTGTCGAACTATAACAGAAATTAAGTTATTTTAATTTTCATTGAAACCAAAACCGTGATTTTTTAAAATGTTCATTTTTAGAAGTTCTTTGAGACTAAACATTAATCTTCTTATATAGGGTGTCCCAAAAAATAGTGTCAAGCGTAAGTCCAGAGTTAGAGCACCTCTTGGAGTACCCGAATCACCCCCATGTATGTTCCGCGATTATTCGTAGTTTTCGAGTAATAATTTTTTTTCTGACTTTTTGAAAATTTTGATCCAAAGAACTTAAAAATTTTAAATAAAAAAAAGTAGAACATATTTTAATGTTTTTCTTTTTGCCACTGAATCATCTTTAGTGCTTCTTTTATGTCTAAAATAATCAGCTTCGTAACTTTAGTGGAAATTTAGAAAACAGTAGTGTAAAGTCAAAATTTGAATGTTAGTGAATAATTACTTAAAAATTCATCTTTAAATTAAAAATCTAAACAGGCGAATTCATGGTTTCTAAGTATGTGTAAAAACTTCTCTAGACTCTCTGCTTTCATAATCATTTAAAAAAAGAAGTACTTAATAGGGCTACTTTGGCTTAAATCGGCCATCAAAGACAGCGAGGTGAAAATTTCATAAAATTTACTAAATTCCTATCAGATGATAAAAAAAAATATCTGGTCTTTTTATAATTTCTAAGGTTCAGATTAATTACAATTTAGCAAAAATTAACTACATGAAACCCATATTTGAATATTTTTCTCGCGGATCACATCGGTTGTAGTGTTGGATGTGTTGGATGTAATGCAGTACTTACCTGCTAAAAAATTGCCCGAGTGAGAGGATATGAAAGAGACCGCATTATTGCTATCTCTCTCACTCTCATTGGCGAAATGGATAACTGTAACTGAGGAATGCTATTCTTTGTGACAAGGGGATGAGGCGGGGGGTGTAGTCCGAGCGCCTATTGTGTTCTGGCGCCAGTCGTTTGCCTGCTTTTGTTTACGCCTTACGTACGATACGCTCATTTGTGATTATTTGACGACCTTTTTTTTGCTTTCTTTACGGACCTTGAGTGCGATTACGATTTGGTTTTGTGTGAATACGGGATTTTGACAAATTTGGCATTCTTAACGGACTTTTCAAGCTCTTCATTTTGTGATGTCTTTTTCATCGCAAGAATATGCTCTTATGCATTACTTTTATGGATATGCAAGAGGAAATGCTTCTGAAGCAGCCAGGTTGTTCCGGCAGCAAGAACAAAATGGAGGTGGACCTCAGCCTGAAACTTGGCCTGATCATCGCATGATTTTAAGAGTACATAACTCTTACATGGAAGGACGCCTACCAGGTAGAAGATCGGGGCGCCCATCTGAAATGAGTGACCCAGATACTGTCCAATAAGTGGTCGAAGAAGTGGTGAGAGATCCATCAGTTAGTGTAAGAACAATAGAACGTCGAATCGGAATTCCGAAATCACAAGCACATCGAATACTTCATCAAGAGCGTTTTCACCCATATCACATCCAGAAAGTTCAGCAGCTCAAGCCCGCAGACTACCCGAGAAGGGTGGCATTTTGTCAGGAAATGTTGCGGAGACAAGCTGAAAACGAAAATTTCTTTAAAAATATTCTATGGACTGATGAATCACATTTTAAGCGATGTGGGGTATTTAATGCGCATAACTACCATTCGTGGAGTATTGAAAATCCACACCTCACAAGGGAATCTAATTTCCAAGAACAATTTAGTATCAATTTGTGGTCAGGCATCCTAAACGGACAGCTGATTGGTCCGTTCGAACTACCGGACCGACTGAACAGCGAGGCCTACTTGCAATTTCGGCGTCTTATTAGAAGATGTAGACCTATTAACGCGGAGAAATATGATTTTTCAAAACGACGGCGCTCCATGCCATTTTGCTAGAAATGTTAGACAACATTTGTCTGAAACATTTCCAGGCAGATGGATCGGTCGTGGAGGGCCCATTGCGTGGCCGCCACGGTCCCCCGACTTGAACCCCATAGATTTTTTCGTCTGGGGATACTACAAGGAATTAGTATACGCCAAGGACATTACAAACGTCACAGTGTTAAGAACAAAATTAAGACGGAAGAAACAATAAAAAACAACAAAATTGCATTTATAAATTTAAAAGAAAACTTTTTTAGATGATGTAGAATATGTATTGAGCACTAAGGTCGTCATTTTGAAAACTTTCTTTAAGCGATCGAATAATAAATACTTTGAAAATAATGTTTTGTTTCATTTATTATGTTATAATAAACCTTCAAAGGTTATTAAAGATGGCAGCAGGAACAGTTATTTTTGACCTTCAAATAATAAATTTTTAGCTTTTCTACAATCATTTTTGGTTTATTAATAAATAATTGGAATTAAAAAAAAAATTATTCAGAAGTCGGTTTTTATGAAATTTTCACCTTGCTGTCTTTGATGGCCGATAGCCCTATTAAGTACTTTTTTTTTAAATTATTATGAAAGCAGAGAGTCTAGAGAAGTTTTTACACATACTTAGAAACCATGAATTCGCCTGTTTAGATTTTTAATTTAAAGATGAATTTTTAAGTAATTATTCACTAACATTCAAATTTTGACTTTACACTACTGTTTTCTAAATTTCCACTAAAGTTACGAAGCTGATTATTTTAGACATAAAAGAAGCACTAAAGATAATTCAGTGGCATAAAGAAAAACATTAAAATATGTTCAACTTTTTTTTATTACAAATTTTTAAGTTCTTTAGATCGAAATTTTCAAAAAGTCAGAAAAAAAATTATTACTCTAAAACTACGAATAATCGCGGAACATACATGGGGGTGATTCGGGTACTCCAAGAGGTGCTCTAACTCTGGACTTTCGCTTGACACTATTTTTTGGGACACCCTGTATATACATAAAAATGGATCTTCGAAATGTATGTACGCCCATAACTTTCGAACGACTGCACAAAATTGGATGATTGTTGGTTTTATGAATTTGTTATTGTTAGGACAAGGTTTGTGTAATATAAAAATTACAATAATTTAAACAAACATTTCAGTAATTTAGTTAAAAAACATGGCGATACAAAGTACGCCGGGTCAGCTAGTACTTAATTTTTTCCTAATACATTCAGTATTCGATTGCCCTCCCCAAATTTTTAAAATTTCCAACGTTTTGCTAGGTTCAGCTTTTATTAGCCAGACTAGTCACATCAAATTAATTTTCAACATCTCACACACAGCCAATTTCTATAGAAGATTCTTGAAATAATTTTAAGTACTATTCCTGTGTGTGTCTTGATACTAAAACAACAATATTTTATGAATCATATTGTAGATCACAGAGGTCATATGGATCACCATTGGCATTACTGAATGGACTAGGATCATTGCTGTTACTATTGGACATTCATTTTGTTATAAACAATTTGCAAAAATAAAATCTGTCATTTTTTACAAGTATGTAAGCCTTGTTATGCCTAGAATATCAAATGTTGTAAATTTTAGGAATATAGTTACTAGGAGCTATAAATAAAAGTGACCCATGCCAATGAAAACTATCAAACATAATTGAAACATTACTAATCACCAGTTAAAACACCTGTTCATGAAAGAACTATCAGTCAGAATGTCTTAAGACACAAAAGATGAAAAACTACACGTATACTACATGCTACAGGCTATAATGCTATTTTCAATGACGCCATATATCTTTTATATGACTATGATCACATATCTAGATTTTTACCAGTTTGATAGGGTATTGACCAAAAATCTGGTATAACATTCTTAACCTATTTTGAATGGGTATTTTGTTTTTTCAGTGGTATCCTTTGATCCATTTTACAAAACCACCATCTAGCTAGAGAACCAGACAACGAAATTGGCATAAATCTGTAATAATGTGTACGTAAATTTTCAGGAATTTGAAGATTACAGAGATGCTGATGATGCAGTTTATGAACTAAATGGAAAAGAATTACTGGGGGAAAGGTAAGATCTATTTATTGCATACTGTTAATTGAAATTAGTGACCAGTATATTTAAAAAAGAAAATTTAAATTAATAATTATCTTATTCAGCCGGCTCCACTTTTTGTGAGAATTGTATGGAGAACGGATATAGTTCAAAATTTTTGTATGGTCATGGAACTTTGGATGTGAGTGTAGGAATGAAAGGCTCTTCAAAAATTATTTTTATTTTATTTTTTTCTTTATTGGCTAATCTACTGCAGCTGCTTTTGTGTGATGTTTTGAATTATAATTGTTGTGCGAAGTTTGTGTTTGAGATGTGTGAAAAATCAACCATTGGCTGCTTGTCATGCTGTTATAAAATCAATATCTATGAAATGGGGTAAAAAAAAACTAAAATTTTACATATGATATTGCAGTCTTCAGTAACAGATTGTGCTGTTGGAAAAACATATACACATTATTTTAATTTTGTGAAACTACTAAATCAGTTTAATACTGAAATTTAACGAAGGATTTTATTATTAATTCAGTTTATGCATTACAAGTGCCCGAGATGGATTTACACAGTCATACCTTGTTAAGGTGTTACATTCAATTAAGAGTACAGATAAATTCACCAATCGGTCCCGTCGTATCTATTGTTATTCCATCGAAAAACAAATGTTTCGCATTACAACAGTTCAGACGAAGAAAGTGTGATTAAAAACAAAAAAAAAACTATTAACAGGACGCGTAATGTGAGCGTTCAGTGAGTGGGATCGACAAGCGCCAAGGGTGTGGGGACTGTGGGGTGGTGTGCACGGGACGGACGGACGGTCGGCGGGCGAGTGCGTTCTCTAACACAGGGGCTCTCCTGTCGGTGCAGGGTGGTGGTGGAGCCGGCGCGGGGCATCGACCGCAGCGCGGACCGGTACCGGCGCGACCGCTACTACGAGCGCGACCGCGGCCGGTCGCGATACGAGTGAGTGTCGCGGGTCCGCGTGTCGGGGCGTGTCGCGTCGCGTGACACGTCACCTCCCGTGTTTGTAGGGTGTCGGTGGAGCGCGCGCGCGGCATGCCGCGCGGGTCGGACCGGTGGCGCGGCCGCGACGCGACGCCGCTCGCTACGCCGTCGCGCCGCCCGCCCCCCGCGTCGTCGTCGACGACGCCGCCCGCCAGACGAGACGCGTCCGTATATTTTCAGCGGATCCCCGTTGCGGTCCTATGATGAGCACGTTATCGCCTCTCGATATATCGCCACATTCGCGGTCGCGTCGCGTCGCGTTTCGTCGGATCGGCTGAATTGAAACACCCCCTCCGCGTGACACAATTTCACACCTGATCAAATTGGCGACGTGAGTTGGCTCACAATTGAATTGTTCATACGTGTATGTACACAACTACCGGGTGTAAGTGACGGTGTCCCTTTTCTTTTAACAGTGAGTTCAGACCAATGATAATGTTTGTTAACCGACGTTAATTTTTCCCGGAAAAGCTTTTAAAGCGAAAAAAAGGAGTTTTCATTTTTTATTTTTAACCATGTTACGCAATGTATGGCGCGCCGGCATCATTTTTGTTCCGCTCACACTGGTGCGTTGACGTTCGATGACCCAAACATCTGATTCCGCGCGCGGTGTGATGGGAATGGTATACGATTTACATTGCGAAGTTAATTTTTTGTGTATTTATTATGGTTTTTTGACAGAATATGATTTGTAAACGTTAACTTAGTTATATTACACCATAAAATTTGAAAAAAAAAATTCGGTAATGTTATGAATTTTCCGGCAGAAAATTTTAGTGATTTTCGAATTAGGATCATGGTCTGAACTCACTGTTAAAAGAAAAGGGACACCGTCACTTATACCCTGTATATGAGCAATTTGCTTTCGAGTTTGTTGTCTGTACTGTGGAACACACAGCATGCCGCTTGTAAGATGACTGATGAATAAAATTGGCCAATTAGCGTCCACATAAACCGATTTGATTAAGCGCTATTTTGTAGCGTCATGTCGTGCGGTCCAAGCCATCCAATGACCTTGAATTGGGCCATAGACTCCATACGACACAATTTGATTGCCAATCTAAATTAAAATTGTGTCACGTGGAAGGGGTTTTAGAGATCCAACTGCAAGCTTGCAATTTCAAGTTGGCCGACTATCGAACAACTGTGGATTGCGTATTTTCACAATTTTATCCACCGACTCATCTGTATCGGTTACCAGCTGCAGACTATAATAGACTTAATGTAATAATTTAAATAGTAAAATTTACATTTTAGTAGATCTACATACTTTTTTTTTAGTAAAATGAAGAAGGGTAGTGTAGTTTAAAACGACTCAATAACTCTTTTTTTATTTATACAAGGTTAATTGTAAAACACCTGCAACCTCGCAAGATTAGATAGCTAACATCATTTACTTACTACAACGTCCGTTTTACGAGTTTTAAGATAACCTAAAAATTTACCAAAAATCAAGCTATCTAGTATTTCACTGTCTTGTCTAAGTACTTTTGTACCTAACACTTTCTTCGCCACATTAACTGCATATTTAAAAAAAAAACAATAACACTAAAAAAACAATTAGTAAGTACACTGAGTCCACAATCTCTTCATACTTTACCAGGCATAGGGCTGGCTACATTAAACAAAGTAGAACAAACGTTGTTTATTATGTTAGCTATCTAATGTTGCAGGTCTCATTAATCCGAATCGGAACGCGTTCGGAATGTATTCTACATTTAAAAAAACGCATTTACTCTTTTCAAAAAATATGTGTACAATGTAAAGTATCCATAGCCAGAGAATCCATTTTGTCAAAATAATTTGGCAATAAATTCTTTAAAGATGTAGATCTACATAACTGGTTTTTAGATAAATCCTTAAAATACGTGGATCTTCGTAAAAAGATGTAGAGTTGACAACACTGTGAGAACTCCCAATAGTCCGCGAACTTCCGCGCGCACTGCGCAGTCAACCGATAGTTTTTAATTGTGCTAACTTAGAAGGGAATCTCGATTCTGATATCATCGGTGACAAATTATTTACTTACACAACAGTTTAGTTGGATAAGATGTGCAGATTTCCAAAAGTTTTAATTTTAATGTCTATTGGTTCTCTCTGCAATTTAGTCGGCCTATTTGAAATCGTAAATCAGTGGTGTCTCTTAGGGTATGCGCGCACTATGATACTTATTCGTTGCGAATTTTAAAGTACGAAATAAAATCGCAAACAAAAATAATTCCTACGCGCACAACGATTTAAGTTAAAATCTACCAAACGTGGTCACGCTGCTTGCGATGTTTTCTGCAATACTCAGTGTCGTGTTTAGTATCGCTTCATAGGGTATAAAATATTCTAACGATTCCGCGTCTGCTACATCCAACCGCAATCGTTTTTTTTCGCTGTGCGCGGACTCTAGTTGATTGATATTTTTAACAGACTAGCGAAATTTTTTTGCAACGATTTTTTATCGTAGTGCGCTCTTACCTTTAAACACATGCTCGCACGGTGCATTGTTATTCATAAATTTTGCATCTTCGGCCGAGGCTTAACCACACGATGCTCGAGGTGCATTCATACTTTTAAAAAAAAATATTGAGGCCATTTAGCAAATCAGTTTATTGAGCTCAGAATGTAACGAAAGCTTAGATTCTTTTTACATGTTATGGCAATTACGATGGGTGCAAAATTTATCAAAAATTTATAAGTGATCACCTATTTGTCAGTACTTTTTACTTTCAAATGCATGATTCATTAGAAAACAATTTAGGTTTATTTCTTGATGTAAATTTTATCTCTGTCAAAATAATTTTTGTAACAACCAAAGCCGTGAACATAATAATATGATTTAAGTAGATTCTTATTTTTTATTTGCCAGAGACCACTCAAAGTCATTTTCAAACATTTTTATTATGTCTGGCTTAGGACTTGATATTAATCTTAAATTAATATTTAACTTATAATGTTAACTTTCGCAGTCAAAAGTGGGTCGTCTGCGAGCACGTTTAAACAGTTACGAATAAAATAATTGAAGGTGATTTTTAAATACCAACATGCCAATTTTGGGAAGAGATAAACGTGTCTCTCTCAACTACAATTACTTGTACAAAGATATACAACTATTTCATTGTTTGGTTTGATTCTAACGCTGCTTGGATCGCTGGCGCAGTCGAGGCCCGTCGTCGCACGCGCAGCCGCCGCCGAGACGAGACACGTCTGTATCTGCGATATTTTTGGGCACGTTACCGCATCGTCATCGCTCGATAACTCGACTGACAATTGTCTGTATCGATTCGGCGCACTCGTAGACGACACACTTGAGACTGACAATCAGCTGACTCTTTTTTGTATCACCATTGGTTACAGACTACGTTAGTGTATTTGGTACACATTTTAGTCCTTCAGTGGTCATCCCGAGCCTTTAATGCCTCCAATTTGTGTGCAATCAAAGAGCTTGTGTAGTCCTATTCCATCTTCATTGTGACACGAGGCTGCATCGCTGTACATCAGAGATGGTGTGGGCTAGCCGATTTTTAATATAATCACCGGACATCTTCATCATACATAAGCATGTCAAATATACACTTTGTATACAAAGGCAGACCCTTTCAGTCATATTTGTGACTGTGTGTTTGATAGTTGGCAAATTGAACTCTGCTGTTCGTGTCTTGCAATCATCCATATAGAATACATCGTTCAATCCACATTTGCGTTTATACCTGATATAGAATGCTAGAGTGCTAAGTTAGAACCGTTGTGATGTTAATTCATAACGGTAACAAACGGTGAGTTGTGTTGTTATGTTGATCAGAGTGTTGTTTCGATGCTTTTTTCCTTTATACAAATTTGTTTTATCATATTTTAAACGACAATTCAGCGATAAACGTATGCGATAACGTGCTCAATATCAATTCACCTATACACGAGTGTTGCATCATTTTTGATATATATTATAATCTTTAGTTTGCCCTACTTTATCCTTATATCCTTTAGTTGATACTAAGCAGCCACAGCTTCTAAATGTGCTGGATTAACTTATCGTAAGTTGTAGGTAAACAATACAATACCTATTTAACTTGATCTTGATAGAATATACCTATATTATAGGTTATTCTACTTGATTTAATCTGATAAGCAGCCGTCAATGAGCTAAATAGAGGACAGTTTGACCCTTGCACCGCCCTCGTGTCGTTAGTGATAGATAGTGGACTCCCTTGTGCAATAAATCAAGTTTTCGACTGAACCTACACACCATTAGAACTTATTGACTTCGACGATATCGCACACATGATATTAAATGATTAGTCACGGAAATTTTGGCTGCTTAGTTTAGTCCTAGACATGCTTTGTATTTCATCAAATACTGAATTTCACCAAAGTAATCTTTTATTGTGCAAGCTCCTTGTCAAGCTATACCTTTGGACCGTTCTTATCTCGTTCGTAATGGTGTCGGTTTTCGTATTGTAAATGTATAGCTTGAATGGTGGCTTACTGTACATTTCACTTACTATCTATGCAAAATACACACTTATACTAATTCTTATTTAAAAAGATATCCAACACAAAATGTAAAATGCATTGTAGTATTTGCATATTATAGTGGTTGGTAATGTAACAATGTTATGCCCGTTTCTTTGCTTCCCATTCTTTTAAAATCATTATCACTTCAGGTGTTTTTGGTATAATTTTGAATCCCGTTGTGAGCTTTATATTCATTTAACACAAAACATTATTTTGCAGCTACGTGATGTTGTAAGTAAATAATCTTATGTTTACCTCTATCTAGGAATGTTATCACAGGTGTCATGTAGCCGATAGGGTGTTTCAAGTAGCGAAGCTAAACCAGACTACCTGTAATTTTATTACACTTACTGATCGATAATGACACCATTGTGCTATCTTCCTAATTTCATTCACATGTTTTTTTTAAAATCTGGCGTAATTGAAAAACTCAGATTAACATTTCAATAAAATTATTTTATTTTTGTAGTTTCATAATTAATTTTAATATGATAATCCTTCAAAAGTTTAAGCATACCCATTGGATGGGTATGCTTAAACTTTATGAAATTCTATAATATAATATATGTAACTATATGTAGAAAGCATGTATTCTATCCAGTGCCTTTAAGTGTATGCGCATATGCCATAACAGTAATTCATGTCTTAAATGATATTAATTTTCCAAGTGGTGCCATTGTTTACGTCTTATTTTCTTAGCTTAGCCGTCTACACGTTGTCTTAACCTAGAAACACACCTGGTACTATCAGGTGACTTGGTCTATGATGCAACACACTTGCCCAGAAAATCTCATTTTTTATTTATTTAATAATATCCAGACTACGTTTTATTTTTATTTTGATTACATTTTGACGATAGTAAATATTGGCACCCGATTCTCATGTAAAAGAAGTTATCTTAACATTGTCTATTAGGGAAATAAAAATAAAAACACTTAGCCGACGATTTATTGGCGAATTCATTAACACGTTTCTCTTTCCACAGTGACTACAATTATAGATACGGACCGCCGACGCGCACGGAGTATCGGCTTGTCGTCGAAAATCTGTCTAGCCGCATTAGCTGGCAGGTAAGGAAACGCGCGGGTCCGCTCGGGGTCCATCATCATCCATCACACCATCACCCAGGGTCCTGGACACGCTTCGCGGTTACTTGAGGGCTGGGCACCATCGGACGGCACTTATATCTGAGGGAGGACGGACGAAATGGCACGAGGGCGCACTCTTGGCTCGGATTTTGCGACGACCATACCACAACGGACAAGGGAGATTGGCGCGAACCACGCAAGGATATCGAATCCGAAACAAAACCGCAGATGGTCGACATCCGGACGACTGCGACGCACAAAACGGCCGAAGGACCGAGCGCGGGACGATGGAACGGCAGCGGACGTCAAACACGAGAGCTCAACGTCCGACGTCTCCTTTGCTTTACTAATAAAACAGAACATTCTATACGTTTTGTATAAATCTTTAAAAAAAAAGTTAAATTGCCTATGTACATACATAATTTAGTTCAGTGACTTGAATAGAAAGATATTAGTTTAGCCTTAACATGAATAATGTTCTCTTAACGTTTTTGTTTTAAGCCTTGTAATGAAAATTACTCACGAGCTTATACTTACCTATACTTGAACAACAGAAGGTGGCGTTTCGTGCCCAGAGCCCTCTAGCGCAGTGTGAGATGTGGTCTGATGCGATGTAAGCTGCCGCCGTCGCCGCGCCCTAGGCCCGCAAGGTAAAGTCAGGGGGCACTGGCAAGGAGCCGTTATCGTTATGTGCAAACTCCCATTTTATAATCATTTTGGCATCGTTTCTCTGTTTCCAATGCATTTGTCGATAGTGCCCAATAGTTGTCGCGCCACGCGTGCGATAACGTTTGGGCGTCGTCACTGTCGAGAACTTGAATTCATTGTGTATTATTAGTGCGCGTTCACACGTGGGTGCAGTGCGTGGCCAGGATACGAATGTTGATAAATTTCTGATATTTCCTATTTTATTTGGTTAGTATACGCTATCCGCGGAGACGTTTTAGTGCACATGTTAAAACATGGCGTGTTCAATAAACAATACTCAATTAATATAATATGGTTAATCTCTATCAATTAAAAAAAAGAATGACATTTATATTTCTCTGAATAATCTAAAAGACCCTAAATTAATGAACGAAATATAATGGTCTTTTTAACTTTGTTGGTATTTTCCTAAAGATTTGGTTTAGAATAAAGGAATCTTGTTAACCAATTTTTTATTATGAACTTCACAACTAGCCTGAATATCCCGGCACCGAACGCATAGACTGCCACCTATGATGTGAAAGTTAGGAAGTTATGGTCAGTTTTGTTTCGCCTCGGCAACGTTTCGTGTTGGCAATTCCTCGTGGTATCATTGTTTATGACGGTAACCATTGAACCGGGGACGTTACACGAGGAGGATGGACTGGAGATGTGCCCATAGGACGGACGAGACGATGGTCTGGAGGAGACGACAGGTTGTGGAGGATCACAGCTTAATCAAAGACACTAAGACAGTTCACCCACATAGCGACGTTACGCGAGGAGGATGGACGGGAGATGCGCCCTTAGGACGGACGAGAGGCGGTGGTCTAGAGGAGACGAGAGGTTGTGGAGGATCACAGCTTAATCAAGGACACACTAAGACAGTTCACCCACAAGAGGAAGATTGTTTATGACGGCAACCACTAGACGGGGACGGTAAACGCTGACGCTGGATGAGAGAGATTGAGATGCGCCCAAAACACGGACCAGACAGACACACGATAGTCCAGAAACAGAAGACCACAGGTCGAGAAGGTTCAGAGCTGGATGAAGGACACACTAAGACAGTTCACCCCCTGAGCAGTCGTCCAATAGAACTTCGGATACAAAGAATGGCCAATACACTGAATGTTGAAGCTATCAGAAGAAGAGCACAAAATTTAAGAGTCCATAAGAATTGAAGACAGACGATAGATGTTCCACTCAGTGCGGCCCTTGCGGAGGATGTGCGGTTGACTATACTAAAGGTTTTGTAAACAATGATAACCACGAGGTAACCATAACGAATCCGTGTCGTTGGCAATTTTTTTGTTTTTTTTTTGTTTCATCAGGTCCTCCTTACCTTCTCATAACTACATATACATGCATAGCCAGGAAACATTAGGGCTTATTTGTTCATTGTTGTCACTGGGAATTTCATAATTGGCTGTATATTGAAGTTTGAAATTAAGTCACTGATTTACAATTTACTTCAATTTTGAGGAATATTTTTTTTATATGTAGTAGTAGATATCACAAATGAAATGAAATTGTTTCACGGTTATATAACCATCACTAATGTAACCAAAAAACATCGCAAAGCCAATTATTCGATTCCTGGTTATTACGTTTTTTTTTACAGAATAGAACTTTTTCAAAAGTCTGACACTCGTTTACTATGATGATATCGTTTTTTTACCATCTTTCGGGGCTGAAAACCTTGATGTTAAACTTTAACACTGATGAAGACTTTTGAAAAAGGTTCTTCGGAATTGTTTTAGCTCATCATTAATGCTAGCAATTGGTTTGCAGGATTTGAAAGATTATATGCGTCAAGCTGGTGAAGTAACCTATGCTGACGCTCACAAGCAACATAGGAATGAGGGGTGAGGATTTTTTTTTTATTGACAATATTGTACCTTTCTAAATGTTCTGAACACTTGATTAGTACATCTATTTTGTCGGGACCATGAAAATGATGATATCGCATTTTTACCATCTTTCGGGGCTGAGAACCTTGATGCCAAAACCTAATCTGACATACGCAATACTCACATTTTAATTGGACCGTGTCACATATGTCGTCTTGTATGAACGAGCAAATACGTAACGTTCCGCGCAGTGTTGTCGAGTTCGCCACGCACTCCGATATGCGCGCGGCCATCGAGAAGTTGGACGGCACCGAGTTGAACGGGCGGCGCATACGCCTGGTCGAGGACCGGCGCTCGTCGCGCCGCCGCACGCGCTCGTCGTCGAGTCGCTCGCGCAGCCGCTCGCGTGACAGACGTCGCAGCCGCTCCAGGTAATAATAATAATGAGGTCCCACACTGACACGTTTTTTATACTAGGTGACCCGGCCACGCGTTGCATACGCTTAATAATTATGTGCCAGCCCGCGTTGCGGCAAAAATATCCCCTTCAAAAGGGGAAGAATAAGTAAGATAAGAAATAGTAATTAATAATACCTTTATTAAAATATGGTCGAACAATTCTCGAAATAGTGTATAAATTATTAGTCCAGCAATTTTTTGCCAATAAGTAACATGCAAACATTATACATTTAATTAATTTTCCTAACACACATAGCAGGGCATTGATTTTTATACAATGCTAAATTTGGGAAGTATATAAATTGGTATTTATTGTTCTGAGTAGTTAAAGTACGTTGGATCAATATCATACCTAACTTCCTAATGTAGGCAAATTAATATTCACTAATTTAGATGACGTTTTTATACAAAACTAGCTTTCCGCTCGCGGCTTCGCCCGCGTTATTTTTGTTTTCCCGTGGGAAATTTATATTTTCCCGCAGGAAAAATAATTTTGTAGCCTATGTTAATCAGGGATAATGTAGCATTCTAGCCTTCTAATGGTGAAAGAATTTTTGAAATCGGTCCAGTAGTTTCGGAACCTATTCAATACAAACCTTTCCTCTTTATAATATTATTAGTACCTATAGACGATACACAACAGTATAATTTAACACAATACATTTTTTACGTAATTAGTCGTAAACATAAACATATATTTAACGTGGAATAGACTGTAGCTTAAGGAAATCGAAACACAACATCATCTATTGGAAAGTTATCCAACCTAGATAACTAAGTAACTAAGATAAATTAACTCACACCGCCATCAGTTAGACTCTTATGGAACCAACAAATAATTACAAACAATTTAATTCGCAATAATAAATATTCAAGTTAATAATCGACATTAATACTAGTTATGATTTAGGTTTATTTTTATGATGATACTTTATATTTTACCATCTTTCGGGGCTGAAAGCTCTTGATGATAACATTTCTACTGAGATTATGTTTACATAACCAGTATGAGAAAACTATGATTTCATAGATTTTCCTATAATGTGCAATCATATTTTCAGGTCCCGCTCTCGTCGCTCGTCCCGCAGCCGGTCCCGCTCAAAGTCCCGCCCGAAGAGCAAAAGTCCCGCTGCGAAGTCCCGGTCCCGCTCTCGGTCCAAGTGAGTTCTCCTTGGGGTTGTGGCGGACATTCTATGTAACCATGTTTCTTGATTAAATGCCGATGAATTATCGAAATTATTAGTGATATAATACTTCGTCTTTGATAATAAAAAAAAACATGGTTACTGAGATGTCTGCGCATAGTGGATGTTGATGTGTGATCGATTAGGGATGCAAATTTTTTTTGTCAATCAAATTTATTGAAAATCTAGAAATGATCATGTCAATCTTGTATATACTGTAATTTATGATGTAACTTATGCTAGCAACTATTATTTTTCAATCATATCCTGCTATATACGGTGTCGTGAACATGAGCACAGTGCCTGCATGTGCCAGCCCCGCCTTCTATAAATACCGCAAAATAGTCTTGGTAATATGACATAGCATGGTTTCCTGTCCTAAATAACCTAGTGTTCATTTGACTAGGTGTGTTGTTACTTGCGCTGAGCAAAATTTGAAGATGTAAGTACTACACGGATATGTAGGTACTTCTGTATTTTGTTTTTCTATCTGTAGCTCGTGTATCATACTATCACAGCTCTTGTGTAGATTTGACATAAACTGTTATACTCTGATTGAAGATGTAGATTTTTCTTATCTGTCTTATAGAAATTACACATTTGATTTGTCGAATTGAAACAACTTTGTCTGTCTTCGACAGTTCAATGATGTGAATGAATGTCTTCAGCAATTTGATAACATTTCATTTTGCACAACATTTTAAAAAATCCTGATGCAAAGTGAAATATTGCACAGATTATCTTGTCAAAATACAGTAAGTATTGGCTAACATTCTAGTCAGCAAATACTTACTGTATTTTGATAAGAGAATGAACGTTCACCAAGTTCACCAATTGCTACAATGGAATGTTGTCAATTTATCTATGTAACTATTGTATATCTATAGAACTATAGATAAACTGTTGGAGTAGCGATGCCTGTTGAACATGTGTGACCAGCGCTCACAATAGCTGTATAATAAAAACCCAACCTTTTAGGTTTAGTTCTTCTTTTAAGTTTTATTTCACTTCGAAACTAGATATTTCTTAAGGTGGCTAGCGCATCATTCACTAAATAGATCGGCGCTTTACGCAATTAAATTTTAATTGGTTATTTGATACAATACGATTTTCTCTGTCGAGTTTCGGAATGCAATGTCACGATACAATATGTAATATCTAATATGGCAAATATGACAGGTCATAAGGTGGTGTTTTTTTGATTAAATTAACTATGAATTCAAATAAACTTGAACTATTTCCTTAATCTTGACTTTTGCTTTGTCGAGTTTCGGAATGCAAAATCAGGTTTACTAATAATACTTGCCATTTTCACAATTGCCGTAACAAACACTAATCAAACACAGCATAATTTCTATTCAAATTATGCTGTTTAAAAGTATCGCAAATCATGTTTGTTTTTTAATTTAGTAACTAAATTTATATGAGAAGAAAATATTTGTTATAGGTATGTCTAAAGTCTGTGTAAACATCAAACTCTATTTTCGAAAACTGCCAAATAGCCAATTGTGTCAGTCAATTTCCATAACAAAGCCCATAACGCTGCATATGCGGTGAAGCACGTAGACTACGTGTTATGTCACCACTCGCTTTGTTCCCATGGATGCTGTATGATCTGAACAAGGGAGGTTACCGCAACTAAACCACAGCGAAGAGATAGGAAATTCGAAAAAAAACACACCACAGTGAAATGATAGAAAACTATTGTATTTATGTTATTTTATAGAAAAAATTTGGGTCTATGGTCGGTGTAGACCCAAATTGTGCTCCAATATGCCAGCCATTGTTATCGCTGATCACACATTTTGTTTTTGGCTTAGCTTGCTATCCTATACACTTCTGTATATCTTTGACTGCTGGGTGTTTGTGAAGCGGCGCAGGGATGCGAATACGTGTTGAAGGTTCATCGAAATAAACAACTCGACATGAATAATCATATTATATGTGTATCTAAAACACACAGCGTTGGTTGAAGAAGCATCCATAGATTTTACCGTCTTAAGTATTAAATTAAGGAACTTACCAGAATTATTCCTATGTATCAAGAATTTTTCTTTCACTCACCAAGGCTGCATGTACTCCATTCCCTTTTACATGTAGCTCAGTAGTGACATATACCAGCTGTCACTGTCATAGCGTTTGTAGATTTTGCCGCGATTACGCACAAAATTTTTCAATTGCTCTATTTTACTATATAAAACAGTAAAAATAGTGATGAGCAGTATCGGGGTAAGTTGTTATTTAACAAAATAAATTGTGAAAAGAGATTGTGGATCTTAATGTTCGGAACTCGAATGCCGCTGCTTCGGAGGAAGTGCTTGTTTCTTGTAGTGCTAGTATTGACAAAATTTCTTCCTCTTCGGAAGACGAACAGAGTTTCGTTTCACTATCTCCAAATAATAGGAGAAAGCGGACTCACAGACAAGAAGATCCACGAATCTCGGCCTTGGTAAATCGAATTAGGTACCTACTTACATTTCGAAATAAGTATCTAAAAAGATTACCGCAGTACGTTAGTTCTATCCCCAACATACCATCAATATCTTGCCTACTGCCCAGTTCTTCATTAATACCATTAGGTATTAATGTAAACTCAAAGTGAGATCAGGGTACACCATAAAAAAAAAAACAGGCGAGATATACAATGAGTAGGATGATAAAAAGGTTATCCGTTCTGCCAGAGAGAAGCGAGATTTAAAGGTTAATAAGTTACAGCATTTTGAATAACAGTCATTGAAAGGCATTTGTTGATAATGTTCATTAAGAGGTTATTCTGAAAACACCTCAGGTGTCTACTGTTTAAAGTTAATGAGATGTTATTTTAATAAATTAGGGACTATTTAGCTTCTGCAGAAAATATGTAAACCGGCCTAACAAATGCTGATTTAGAGCAATGTAAATCACTAAGACAGTTTTTACAAGTTCTAGTAAACTGGGCAGCAGTTAATCCATGTGAGTTAAATCCTTATTTGATCAAATGGACCTTGCTTGGTTCAGGCTCTCCTTTGCATAAAGTTTCAGATAATAGGTGGGAGTTGTAGTGAATGTATTGAAATAAGAAGAGAAAGAATTTTAAAAGAGAGATGAATTTAAAGTCATCCCTCAAAACATGTTTATTCAACATAAATGTTTTCTATTCTATTTCATTAAGGCATGAACACTTGTTTAGTTGGGCGGCTTTACAGCCTATTATCCAATCATTAGATGGTTTCCACATGTGGTTATACACTCCCACATAATTGAGAAACAAGACTCGGGCAGGTTCCAAGAGCTTTCAGCTATGTCATGCTCATGAATCAAAAAATACCACTGAACAAAGAAAGATAAAGAGTTGTCAAGAAGGGTAGATATTCTCCTGAGAACCAGTAATTTTAGCCCATTTAGCAACCAAGCACAAGACATTTCTAATCTAACATCAGACAAAAATAATTTTTAGCTAATGCTTGGAAGCAGTTAGGTGCAAATTCTTTTAACATGAAAATAATAACCTACAGCCAAATTCCAGGCAAACAGAAACTACTTCTTGTCATCTAAGCAGATTCAGTTTTCACAAATATTGTATAAAAACTTCTTCGCAGATGAATCTGGTAATTTACAGTCTAAAGGAGAAGGGCATTTCAGAAGTACTGACAAAAGTAAGAATGGGATATCTTTAAAAAATTATATATAAAATATATACCTATATAAAAAAAAAAAAAGCCAGATGGAGGAATATGGCCAATTTTTGATTTAGGGGTATTGAACAGGAATGTTACAACAATACCTTTTCAACTAATTTCTCAGAGAGATATTGTAGACTTTCTGCAGGACAGTCACTGGTTGGTTAAAATAGATTTACAGGAATGAACATCCTTTCCATTTGGCCAGCTTCAGCTGCCGGATTTTTGTTGCGGTATCAGATTGGATAGCAGAATATCTGCGACATTAAATATACTGGAGATGCTAGGTTGACATATAAGTTACAAAAAGTCAGTATAAGAACCTTACCAATCAATAGAGTACCTGAGTCTCCTCTGAAATACTCAGGAAAGAACAATGGCCTTGCTATTTAAACAAAGCCACAAGAATAAAGCTAGCAATAACCTAGCTTCTCAACAAAAGACAAGCTATCTTACAACAGATATAAAGCAAATTAAGTTTACTGAATTTTTCAAGCTTAACAACTCTGAAAGGGCGCCTATTGTCGTCATACATAGATGTTTCTCAGACGTTTCAGGCAGCACCACCTCAGAATGAAATAAATCTTACCTAGGGAGGTAGGTACCAGGTTCTGAGCTGGTGGCTAAGATCAGTCAGTTGATCACAGTATTATCCCACCCCACTGTACAGGGGAGTTGTAACTTATGTTAAAAAAAAAAAAAAAAAAAGTTAGTCGCGGTCTGAGTCACAAAACTCAACGGCGAGTCGGATTTATCAGAAACATGGTTTCAAAGACAAAGTGTTGGCACCCAAACCTAAAAGGGATATTTGCTGTGTACACATGTTATAAGCAGTCAGCTGCCAAAACTTGTACAGTTGTACAACAGAACGTTTGTAGCACACATTCCAAGCTATTGCTCACCTTGCTTGAATTAGCAATGAAATTGTTAGGGATGATCAAACAAATTTAACACCACACTTAGCGGCGTATCTCTCGGGGAGGTACAGGCATTGCCGGCCGCTTGTCCAGAAACTAACCAGTGCTGGAATAGCACTTGTTGCCCCAAGCCTCGGAGGCTATATTCAAAATGTGGGGTAGGGCAGATGTCGACTTATTTGCGTCTTGAAGAAGCGCAGTCCAACCAGTGCCGGAATGGTACTTGTTGCCCCAGGCCTCGGAGGCTATATTCAAAAAGTGGGGCATGGCAGATGTCGACTTGTTTGCGTCTCGAAGAAGCGCAGTCCAACCAGTGTGGGAATGGTACTTGTTGCCCCAGGCCTCGGAGGCTTTATTCGAAAGATGGGGTGTGCCACATGTCGAATTGTTCGCGTCTCGAAAAAGCGCAGCCTGACCAGCGGCGCAGGAATGGCATTTGTTGCCCCAGGCCTTGGAGCCTATATTTAAAAAGTGGGGCAAGCCAGATGTTGACTTGTTCGTATCACGTCGCGCAGTTGTGCCACGTAACCTGAGCCTGCATAACCTGGGATTGCAGAGACTCCGCGCTATTTTGCGACCCATTAAGTCGTCTTTAGCGGTTCAGCTTGGCCTGGAGGTTTCAATGCCCAACTTAAATCCCAGAGTACTGAGGCACCACAACACAGCTCAGGTAACCTTCAGTCTGATAGCACCTCAGTGGTTTTAGTGTTTTTTGGCTGGCAGAACTGGAGACAAGAGCTCTAGAGGAACTGATAAAAAAAAAAAAAAATTTGCTGAAATAGATTTCACAATGAACAAGAACGAACACCACAGACACAGAAGTTTTGTTTGCTTAGAAAATTGAGGCTATTTAGTATAGATAGCTCACAGGTCAATGCAGGAAAGGAAACTGCTTACAAATAGTTGCCGTGACTCAACAGTGGCAACTTACAAGGCCCCAAGCAGGAGGTGGACTGATTGGTGCAACATACAGATATTGACCATAAATCACCTCAGGGTCAAGATGTAGCTAGATTTTTAGCAAAATTTTATTTAGAGGACAAGCTGTCATATCATATCAGACTTTTACACAAGTCAGCTATATACATATAATATTACTGTGCAACTAACATTGACAAGATAAAAAATAAATAAATTGGTCCGCTAGCTAGACTACAGACAATAAAAGCTCAATTTTGGATACCAAGATACTTTTTGATTGGTTAATTGAGAATTAATTATTAATAAATTGAGACACCAATTGTAAACTCAGATAGAAGTAGAATTGTGGAATCAGAATAGCGATAATATTACTTTTGGCCCCTGGCAGAAGGGTATTCACTCTTTTAGAACTACCTGAATAGATAACCTAAGAAGAAATATGTTTTTGGTCCAAGTTTGGCTCAAGGGCTGATATTGCTACTAATAGACAATCAGGGTGGCTAATGAAACAGTACCTGATCCATCAAATATGTCCAATTGTCCATTTCATCATGTGAGAAAAATAATGCATTAACTGAGAGTACAGGGAATGTGAACAGATCTTGGATACTTATATCTATTGCTGGAGTAGTTAAACCAGTCATTAGAACAATAATTGGTGGCTGGATCAAATAAGAATCTGATTTGAATGGCCAGTAACTGTTCTGTAGTAGTATCTAAAGGTTGGATAGAAAATAGAGCTATTATTGAGGATATTATGAACAGATCTATCTAGAAGAATGCCTAGACCTTTTATAAATTTATTATAAGGAAGTAAAAAGGAAAGACAATAGTGTATATAACCAAAATTTGTTGACCCTATACTTTTTATATATTTCCTAATTTAATTATTTTTGTTGATTTGTAAAGGAATATAATTGATTTGATTTCAAGTTATGATGTCTATATTATTTATTATTGAGATTTCACATAGCATTTGTAGAATTTCTTTCACCAGCAGATATCAAACAGATCTTCAACCAACGCTGTGTGTTTTAGATACACATATAATATAACTGTTTTGCATTACAACAAAACAGATATTATGTGTGTGAGAAAACACACAGCGTTGAGCAAGGGCTTGCAGGTGTTTATTGAAGACTATGACAGTGACAGCTGGTATATGTCACTACTGAGCTACATGTAAAAGGGAATGGAGTACATGCAGCCTTGGTGAGTGAAAGAAAAATTCTTGATACATAGGAATAATTCTGGTAAGTTCCTTAATTTAATACTTAAGACGGTAAAATCTATGGATGCTTCTTCAACCAACGCTGTGTGTTTTCTCACACACATAATATCTGTTTTGTTGTAATGCAAAACAGTTATATTTTGTTTGAACTTTGACTCGGCAAAGGGTATTATTGCCTACCCAGATCTTAACTTAGTTTTGTTTTGTACACTTAGGGCCGCTTGCACGTTCCAGGGTTAACTTATTTACTCCTGAGTTAACTATTAAACTAGGGTTAAATGGGTTAGTAAACCCTGGCTTATTTTCTGTTAGTGCAAGATAAACTCAAGAGTAAAAAAAATGTTTTATCAACATTGAGTTAGTAAACTCGGAGTTATTTTGTTATCTCGAGATTTCCGTGCAAGCGGCCCTTATTAGCTAGTTCAATTAAATTTTTTTCACACGTGTACCACTGTCGTTCTATTGACAAGTCTATGAAATTGAATGAGTCTAGTGCAAGTATAGTTTATTTCGATGTGCCTTCGGACACGTGGTCGCGTCCCGGCGGGCGGCCGCCTTGCGCACGTTTCACACCTGGAGGCTTACTCTCGAACCGATTCCAATCGAACGACATTGAAATTGTGATTGTTTGTACGCTAGAGTTTCCACATTGGCGCCAAATTGCACCCGTATTGCGCAGATTTTGAGTGAACCAAACTCGGAGCCATTCATTTCTACCAAGATACGGATCCAATTTTTCGCTAGTGCTGCTAAATGAGCGTACGAAAAATCCCGAATCCCAATGGCGATCGATCGGAATTGGTCCGAGAGAGTGAGGCCGCTGACGGGCGTCGTGGTCGCGTAGGGAGCGCAGTCGTTCCAAGTCGCGGTCGCGCTCGGCGTCGCGTAAGTCCGACCGCCGCTCGGCGTCGCGTAAGTCCGACCGCCGCTCGGCGTCCCGCCGGTCCGCGTCCAAGTCGCCCGACCGCAACGGCCACAGGTCCGCCTCGAGGTCCAAGTCGCGATCGCCGAAGGCCGAGTCGAGGTAAGTGACCGGACGTTTACGCACCGGTCGGCCGGAAAAATAACGAACCTAACCTGTCTAATCTGTCGGCTTAGAGCACCGCCCATACATGAATTTACTTAGGCAGCGTCAATAACCTTGGTCTGGATATCTGAGTGCCCAGTGCGAGTTTTATCGAGCTCTACTCGATCGTACGCGTCGAACGCGTTAACGCGGTTTTGTATGGAATTAGAGCAGCGCCATCTAGTAGCTGCTATGGAATGAGAGGGCTTCACCTAGTGACTACTAGATGGCACCGCTCTAATTCCATACAAATTCGCGTTTACGCGTTCGACGCGTGTGATCGAGTAAAGCTCGATAAAACTCGCACTCCGCACACTGACGTCGATAAACCGTTTAAAACTGTGAAAAAAATATATCGACCTCCTTTTTTTTTGTCTTTGAGTTTTATGCAGTTAAATGCCGCGCAATTTGGTGTTTTTCTCAATTTCGATTTATGGCTACTACTGATAACGGTGGAACGCTTGACTAATTAGATTCGTGTCTGTGCGTGCTGCTAACATTCTATCGATAGTAATTTGGTCGAGCTTTTAACCAGTACGGAATTGTATGCAACTAAAACTACGCGCATTATAGTTGTACATTTCTGTTCTGATCGAGAGCTGGACCTAATTATGTCTCGGAGGGCTACTCACACGCAAATAACGTGAAACACGTGGGGGTATGTTTACAGCAATTTTCTGTAAAAGTGTACACTCAGCAGTGTGTGTAATTTGGTGTGCGAGTTATCCCCCATGAGCCAGAGAAAGCGGCATAAGGTTTTATGATTATTAATTTACTAAGGTGAGTTTTTTCTAAACTGATTTTATTTTTTTCGGCCGACCGTATGTTCTTCGTGCGTACGCGTGTGCGTGTGTGCTTTCAATCCGCCCGTCCGTCCCGCTCTGACAAGAGTGTGTTAACAATATGAGAGGTTATGTTTTTTTATTAAAATGGGATAGAGTAGAAATCTTTATTTTGTCAGTATACATTTTGACCTCTTCAACCTGCAAGCAATTATTGCGTGTATTTTGTCGCGTTTTATACAGATATTAGTTTTATGGGATTTAAGTGCTGTTTGATTTCGCTTTTGTCTTAATCGTTTTTGAGTCTTCAAAGGTGATTATTTTTTTTTGTTTCAACCCAATTTGCATAAATATTTATATACTCATAATTTTTACTTACATAATTTTTACAGATTTTTCTGTTTATATTTCCGAATTCGGTCTGTGAACATTGTGACATAGTACTAATCAATGTGTTAATTAAGTAATATGCGAAACGCACACGATCGAGTACATTGAAAAACGTAACCTCTCATTGTAACCACGACTTGTTCAGATGCGAATTCATTATTAACTATTGGTCTACTTAAAATTATTAAATAGTAAAATTTAAAATAAAATGTGAATAATATTGATGGCACAATTTTAAATCTCATCTCACTCTCTTTTTCCTGCGACTCAGAGGGAATGCGATCGCAAGGTGAGCAATAGTTGTTTGGTGTTGCCAGTAGTACTCTAAGCTTTCTGCCAATTTCAATCTGTATTTTGTATGTTTTATTTGTAGCGAGCTGTGAGTATTTCTTAATATTTATTGCTAGTAATGCTAGTTTTCATTTTATTTACTATTATGTGTAGCGTAGACCTATAATTATGTCCTGTTTTGTGCTGTTATTAGAAATACAATTTTGAGTAATTGCTTGTTTAATAATAGTTTATTGATATCAGTGTTATTCTTTCTTGTTCTTGGTTGACACATACTTGCCTTTGTGAGACAAAGCGAACGCTCAGATTTCCTTGACCACAGGGAAACTGGCGTTCTATTTTCTAAATCGCTGCTTTTAAATGCTCGACAGCGACAGCACTCTCCTAGCGCTAGTGGATAAAATCGCTTGCTGCAGTCGAATCGACTGAAAAATAGACAATTCCTGATATTGAACTAAAATCAATAGAAGTAGAGCGTTTGACTTCAGACGGATACGATTCAAAAATCGAGCCTCTGGTCTTAACTCTATTTCACAAACCATTCATTGTTGTCCTGGCACCACATTGTACAAAGGGATATAAGTTTTTTTAAGTCTCACCTCCACTTAAAACTACCAGAAAACTTCTGACCTCGAGGAGGATGGAAAACTTCATGATATATTATGTAGACTAGAGGTAGTTTCTATCAAAACAACAGTGGTGGAAGATGCCCTTGAGGGATTTTTTAACCCAGTTAAAAGATGTTACATTTACCGTAGTGGGGGTGGGGCCCGACTGAGGTAATGTGGGACTCTCCCCTAATAAGGCCTACCCACAAAAAAACTGGGGAGGTTTCATCAAAATCGCATTCCGCGTACAAAGGGAACTTTTTGCAATTGCTTTGTGTGTCGAGATGCCATTGAGGCAACATTAAAACCGCGGTTGAAACGCGGCAGTGCCATTCATTTACCAGAAGGAGATTACGGAAACGTCTATCTTACCTATTTCCGCTGCCAGGCAGCTGAGCTTGCATTTCTATGATCCGGTTTGAAAGGTAACAGGCAGAGAAATCCCTGGGTATAATTGTGACTTGATATCATTGGGATTGATTATCAACATTGGGTCCTTATAGATATAGATGTTATACATTTGTAACTCATACAGCAACTACATCCTAACTAATATTATAAATGCGAAAGTGAGTGTGTTTGTTTGTTGCCGAGTCCGTCCCGTCGTCTTATGTTAATTTAGAATAATAACACCTAGAGTTAAACGCACACGCAAATGTAATGTGGCTAATTGATCAGTGAAAATATTTCATAACAAAAACCACTTATGATCAATTTCACTAACGCTTGTCTTAGCTTAGAACAAGCTCAAGTGGCATTCGGTTATGATAATTATATTCTTTTCATTAAATACAAGAAGTGGCAGCATCCTACCATAAGAATAACTAATAATACGAGTATAGAAGCGAAACTCCCGGCCGTCGAGCGCTCAAGGCCACGTTATTTACCTACCGTTTGATTTCCGTTAAACGGAATCGCCAGTCAAGGCGCGCACCGTGTGTTTCAGGTACCTTGTGAATGTTTTCCTATTGATTACCTGATTAAGCTTTTTATAAGAATGCGTATTTACTACGCGCTGAAGTTTAATAACCGAAACTTCAAATCATCTACAAAAACGCCATCTTTTATAAATATCAGACATTTGTAAATATTTCTGTTGAATTGAAACCTTTTAAATAAAAATGATTGGATACTTAAAAATTATTTTTATTATACCTACCCTAGATACAGATACCGTTTTATTCGTAATATTCATTACATGTCAAAGCTAATACAATATAATGTATCGAGTTTCTAAAGCTGTCATTGTAGTGCAGTTTTGAAACTCTGTAAGTATGGGATTTTTTTGTCAAGTCGGGAATAATTTGAATTATGAGAAACTTTGGTACTGCTATATATATTTTTATCGACCTTTGTCACTGTTCCATATAAAATTTAAATACAATCAATACTTGATTAAAATTATGAAACAACAGGTTTTTATTTCAAGTGAAAATGTTGGTCTGATAGTAAAAAGTGAGCTTAGGTTTTATCCATTAGTACATTCATAACTTCAACTCTTGGACTATAAACGTAGGTACGATACCTGAATTACAAACCATTTTTGTACATCGAAATTCGAAACATTTTAATGATTTTGTTCTCGAAGTGTTCCCTTCACTTCGAGAACAAAATCATTAAAATGTTTCGAATGAAGCTCAATTAATCAAAAATAGGCAGGTTCTTATAACTACGGAATCAAAAAAACTAAAAATGTGCGTACTATTGCTAAAGATAGTCGCTCGCTCGCTACACTTGAAGTACAAAATCAATAAGACTCGGTGTATGCCCAGTTTCTCATTTAATGTAAAATATGGAGGTACCTATAAAAAAATATTGTAGTGGTAACCATACGTCCATGTGGTGACCCTTGCGGCGTCCGCAGACTACTGCGGGGCGTTACAGGGGGAAGGGCGCTGTAGGTATGCAAATAGCGGCATTTGGCGCACCCACAAAGGAGATTCGCTTCTATACTCGTATTATTAGTTATTCTTATGATCCTACTTACGATTATCCTAAGCTAAGACATGGCTTGTGAAATTGGTTGTAAGATTTTATTCATAAATAACTTCACTGCATTGTCTTGACACAACTATTTCTAGGCGTTTGTTATTACCTTTTTAATCTTGAGATAACTTTGATGTGCAAAACAATATGGTGGTTTTATCAATGTTTACTTTAAAAGGCTGTCGTAGGCATATTTATACAGTCATCCCTATATTAATAAAAAAATTACTCCTCGGATAATCCTCAGATTAGTTACTCTGTGTTTTGTCTTGTTTACGCAAATGTCGACTGTCATATGTCAAAAAACGCAGAGTAACTAATCCAGGGCTTCTTAAAGTGGGGTCCACGGACCCCTTAGGGGTCCGTAACATGTGTATCAGGGGTCCGCAGTAGTTCAATTTGTAAACATATTTAATAGGAAAGTGTATTTAACATGACATACGCCTTGCCTTTTCGAAGACAATCCCACAATTTAACGTTCTCATTGAGGCCAAACAGCAGCGCCAATCTCATTAACTTAGTAGTAAGTGTAATGAAAGTACCAATCAATTAAAGTATTTCTTATTAATATAAATAAGGCTTTTTTTTTCATTTCGAAACATATTTTTGACAGGGTCCGTGGAATTGTTTAAATTGTGAAAGTGGTCCGTGACTGCAAAAAGCTTAAGAAACCCTGAACTAATCCGAGGAGTAAAATTTTTATTAATAAGGCCGTATGTGTATTGCGCGCTTTAAAAGTGTATGTTTGTTTAGTAACTGCTCTGTTCCACCAGGGAGAGATCCCGTTCCCGAAGCAAGGAGGCGTCGCCGAAACGCGACGAGGAGCGCCGCGCGAGCAAATCCCGGTCGCGGTCCCGCTCTCGCTCGCGGTCCCGGTCCCGGTCCCGCGACCGGTCCGGGTCCCGCGACCGCTCCGGCTCTCGCTCCCGGTCCGGATCGCCGCGCCAGAACGGCGACGGCAAGGACCGGGCCAGCGCGGACCGATCACCACGGAGCGGCGATTAGCGCCAGTAACGGTGACATAGTGTTAGGACTCCTAGGTTTACGCGCTAGATTTAATGAACACTTGACTTCGTATTTTGCCGGTTTCCGTGGAGCTGTGTTTATCGTTTCGCGTTTGCTGCGTCGTCTGTTAAAAATTAACGAGTATACATGTTGCTTAGGCGCTATTGGTGCATAGCGGCTGGTCAAGTCGTCAATTCACCGTTGGTCTAATTAACGTTTAGTTCAATACCGGCATGATTAATCTCAATTTGAGGTCAATCATAAAGGATACAATGTTAAATTATATTGCGACTTTGGAGTTGACATTCACTTCGGGCGCCATTATCATCTTACATGGCAATACAGTTTGACGAAACTTTGTAATGCATTAAATTATTTCCAAAGATTTACATTAAACGTTTAATGTATTTTTTTAAAATAATTTAATGCCCTTAAAAAGCACAAATTATGTGAAGTATGTTTTGCAGAAGAGGTGTTATTTACATAAAAAATGATTGTGCTCCAATTACTTTGAAATTGGATCACAATCATTTTTTATGTAAATAACACCAACACCATTCCAAATATCTGTTGGCGTGAGCGTCATTATTACATCAGGTCAAAATTACCTGGTAAAGTTGAAGTAAGATGAAAGTTCGAAATCAACTTTTTGCATAACTTGATGATATAGGATTGATTAAAGATTTTAAATATATTTTGTCTAAACGCTAATTGCACTGACCATGAACTGGACCAACCGCTATACGGTGTTTTTTTTTTTCCACTGTAGTGTACCAGTTGCGTCCAGAGGTTTAGTTTTACGTGCTAGATATTTTATAAACACTATGTTTATCAATTTCTGAGAAAACCGTGTCGCGGTTAGTGTTCGTATTTGACTTACGTCGTGACAAATTGGAACTAAAACTTTGAACTCTTTAGTTCTTTCTCATAAGCTTTGCCGTCGCTCTGGCGAATTTTCGAAGTCTTGACTTGTAACATACATCTTATATACTTGCATACCGTACTGAGTGTAAACTATTATTTTATTAATACCGTTTTGAAGCTATTGTTTGCAATAAAAATTCAACTGACGCATAGTTTTAAAGTTTTATCAATTAGTTTTTAAATTAAGTAAATATCATTAAAAGCATTTGATTAGGTGTAAGTTTTGTCGGTAGTCAATAATTGTCTTCATAAATTTCTTGGCTCGCGTTTGACGAAACAGGTTTTAGGTTTTGCAATACCTTATAAAGGGGTATGTGGTATGTATTTGTAAATACAGAAATTTGTTACTAATTACCAAATAAATTACTTTAGATTAATAATACATACGCGTTTTTATTTTACACAACCCTTCCACCTTTTTGAGACATACCGTCAATTTGACGTCATTCAAGAAAATATGTAAAATACCTCTCGAAGGACATAGCACCTGCTTCCACTATCGTCCATTACACAAACTGCTTGGCGCAAGCTCAAATAGATGACGGTATCTGAATTTGACAGTAGTATGTGTAGAACTATGCATTGTTGTGGGTTGCACTATTGAAATTAAAATATTGTCTAGTCACTGTACTGTTAGAACAAAGTAACAGTGACGTTCAATATTGTCATTTGGACTGAACTGGGGCCTTGTCGCACTTAGAACCAAATAGTTACCGTTCCCCTCAAAAGAATCCGTTCCCATATAATTTGACATCTGCCAGTTGTCATTGTCAAAATGTATGGGAATGGAAACGTCTAGCTGATATAAATAATGTAAATAGTGCGGTGTGGCTGACCCCAGCCGGGCCACAAAAAAAAAATGAAAATTAGATTGTTTTGAGTATGTCGCTATAATGGTGTCGATTCTGGCATGATTCTCTAAACCTAAAACTAAATTTGACAACAGTCTATCCTTGTCATACTCTATACAAAATGACAAGGAGAGACTGTTGTCAAATTTAGTTTTAGGTTTAGAGAATCATGCCAGAATCGATACCAATGTCTAGTTTGTCGGCAACTTTCAGATTTGTTGCTTGCGCGTTTCAGAGATATGTGTGGCCCGGCTGGGGTAACGTTACCCTAGCCGGGCCACACACATCTCCAAAAACAAACGACATAGCGAAAAACTGTTTGCTGGAATAGGGAAGCGGTGGTTTGTCGGAGTTTGTCGAACAAGGTCCACAGTTTGAGACATGCGCATTACCGAGATATGTGTGGCCCGGCTGGAAAAACGTTACCACAGCCGGGCCACCTGGATCTCGAAACGATCTAGCAAAAATCTGCTTACTGACAAAGATAGGTGGTAGTTTGTCGATACATTCTTCAAAGATTTACCGTCTTATTACAAAACATGGTCTAAACCAGCCATACTGCGGCTCACGGGTCGCATACGGCCCGCCATGCATTTGAAAGTGGCCAACCTGTTGTAGCTTCAAATCGCGCGGGAATTTAAATTTAAATTCCGCGGGATTAAAGCGCAGCGCAGGGCTGCGTTCGTAAACGTCGCCCGACGACGCTCGATGACGTACTGGCCGTTCGAAAACCCCCGGTGTAAACCATGAAGTTATAGATAAAGATGGAGACCACATTTCACACAACAGCTTGAATCAAATACCTACATATCTCGATCTCGTTCTCTGTGGTCTGACCTCTCTTTTTAGTGTGTGGTCGGTATTGCTACTTCTTTATTTAAATCTCCCAGTAAAAACATTAAAAAAGGTAACACTAGCCCACAATCTAATGATTGTGGGCTCAATCAAATAGTTTATATTTATTAAAATTTTTCAACTACAATTACCGATTTCAAATACAAAGTTACATTAGATGATGAATTTATAAATGAGTCAATGAATTATTATTACATATCCTGCAGACTTGGTAATATCGTCGGTCGGAAACAGTAGGTGCCTAATGGAACATTTCAAAATCACATGTTCTGAGTAATTGAGGTTTTAAGTTTTTGACAATATTCAAATCTTATTTTACTTTATCTTGAGACTTGTATTCTCTTATCTGTGCTTGAGATCATTTTGTGTTTTTTTTATTTACTAAATAATATGAAGATTATAGTCTAGTTTAAGTTTATTGTGTGTAACTAAGATTTAGGATGTCATGTGTAGTTTTTGAGTTATCAGCAATTTTGTGAAATATTCTAATTATTAAATTAAATAATTTCTGAAAATCTAAGATGTAGTTAATTGGAATATTTCTAAATAAACCAGTAATGAAATAAAAATACAATCAATTCAGAAATATTTTAGGTATAGAATTTCAGAGTCATACTGGAACTTTGAGAAATATTTCATTATTAAAGCCCGGATGCACTTTAGAATTTAGTGTCGCAGCGCGGAACATTTCAAAATAAATTGATACTGAAAACGAAAAGAATACAAAATTTTTGTTTTCTTTATTGGAATTAATAGTTTTCTGTCAATTAGAACTAAAATTTAAGTTGTACCGTTGATGATTTGGAAAAAAATATTTAATTCCTTACCATTCTACATAGTTATCTCAAAACGTGCTCAAAACACGTAATTTGGAAATATTCTGGTAATGAATCCGACCGACGATATGGCAACATTGGCGCTGTTATGTCAATATAAATCGGCTGAATATGGCGGTTGTTTACTTTGCAGTTCACGACTTTGTTCAAGATTTTTCGCTATCGTTACGCTAATCATCGTTGATTGATATTGAAAAATGGTGCAATCTTATGTAGTGATAGTGCGTGGTGTCCAGGAGGTGATATAAAATTTCACGCATAGATTTTTAAACCGTGATTTTTTAAATTGAATCATTGTAATTAAGAATCATAGTTTTGTTCGATCTTCCAAAAATAGTCGTTGGTGCTTCCAACAAAATATTAGTAAATGATTGATAAGTCAAGATCATATAGATATACGTTGAATTTCATTGAATTTGTGTAACGTGATTTTGTTTGTTTACAAACAGTCGTTTTGATGTAGAACGACCAAAATGTAAATGTATCTGAGACTTTCTTTGATACAAGATTTTGTACGAGATGTGCAATGCATACATTTCATGATTATGATTCTTACTCGTTATGTACACATACTCTTAATATAATCTCTTATTCTTTGTTATCTATACATTTTAGTTTTTTTATACAGTTATGTAATTGTTAACAATATTTTTCCTTTTTAGATTTCCTAAAGACAGTACCCGGAGAAAATTGTGGCTATCAATTATAACACTGAAGACAAAATTAGATGGACAAAAATGGAAGTGAGGATTTGCAATTTACATTTTAATGAATCTAATTATGACACTACAACAGGGCGCTTAAAACAAACAGCAGTTCCTTCTTTAAGGCATACAATATCTCCATTTAAGGTAAAGATTTTTAATTAACAATAAGTATATTTGTGAATGATTGGTTAGTAATACATTTAGTATCAAATTTCTGGCATATATATTTTTTATATATGCATACATTTTAAATACTTAGTATAGAAAATAATACTTTATTGTGAATTTTTATCATGTGCCACTCCCATCTGGATATATAATTCAGTTTGTAATTAGAATTGCATATCATCCCATTGATGAATGATTTATATTACATGTTTAGAATTTAAGTATTTTAAATATATGACAAAAATGCAACATTATAATATGTTTTCATCATAATGTTAACATTATTATTAATTTTCAGACAACAAGTGCCTTACATAAAGAGTAAATGTTCCAAATAACTGATGTTGCTGTTCCAAGCACCAGTTCTGGCATTTACAAAAGTGAATGTCCGTTTAAGGATACAAGACTGAAACGTGCTAGTTGCGATTTGGAAGGTCCAGCAAGTAAAATACAATGTCGTAATATCCTGGAAGACATAAGCAACCTTAACAAGTTAATTAATGTGGTATCACAACATTTTACGCCTATGCTTCAGCAAATGTTTAAGCACTCGGTCACGGACTCAATATTTTGTACTGATTTGCATGAAACTACGATAGTTAAGCGATTAACTAAATCTTTCTTTTAATATGCGTATACGAGCTCACTTAAAGAGGAAGACAGAAAATATATTCATAAATTACGTGGAAATAGACAGAAATTACACAGAGCTGTGTAATATAATATCAACATTATAATAAATGATATTGATTTTAAAATGTTTTTTTTTGCACATCATCATTCCCCGAATTTTGTCCCATATAGTCGTAATATACTTTCTTAAACAGATGTTTTTAAAGTGATCCAAATTTTTTATGTATTTTTATTTGAAGTCTTTTTAATCTTATTAATAGTTAAATTAAATACTTATATTAATAGTTTAATTTAAACTACTTAATAGTTTAATAATCAATTCCGATGTTGATTGGAAATTTCCCTGATTCATTTTGGGAGGCTTAAATCTATCAGTGGTGACTGCTGAGACGACAATTAACCTATACATTATACGTCGACGTGACGACGTGGGCCGCGGTCCGTAAATCGCTAAAAGCGATAATATCGCGAATCCGACCAAATTAAATAGTCACAAAATATAAGGGCTATTGAATCAGTAGGTTATGTTGTGACTTTGGTCGGATTCGCGATATTATCACTTTATCGTTTTACGGACCGCAGGGGTGGTCATGATAATCAAAATTTCATCATACAGAATCTGTACGGTTAAATCGTAATTACGAATAGCGTAAACGGATACAAGGATTTATTTTATTTATTTATCTGTTGTATGTAGCGTTAACGGATACAAGGATTTATTTTAATTAATAAAATGTAAAAAAAAGTAAAAAAAAATATATTTCGATCCGGTGGATGTGTGGGATGTGTATTATTTAGTGTGAGTGTGTGTTGAGTGTGATGCTCTGTTTACTGGGATGATTCACAAAATTGAGGCAGTCTCCGCACTACATGTGAGATAGGTATATTGGTTTCGTTTTAAAAAGAAAATATAGACGTCGCTGAATCTCTCTTCAAGTGTGCACGATTCTGTGCAGGACAGTGTGAGCAGCAAAGTTTGACCTAACGGTTTCAGTGTAGAAATTAAAGAATATTGATATGCAACATTTATACAGCTATAAATAATTCCCGATTAAAGTATAGCGATGTCCTGAAAAAATAAAACAAAGGTTACCCTATTTGAAAGAGAAGGTTAGCCCACAGAGAGTGAGATAGCGATACTGAGGTATTGCCTCAAATAGGTATTCAAGGTGTGGTCTCCATCTTTATCTATAACTTCATGGTGTAAACGCACGACGATCATGTATAGCCGTCTTACTCTGAGGTAGATTATAATATATCGAAGTGAAACTGTTAAATCGCGCGTTAAATTGTCAACTGTCCGAAGGCTGTCCCTGATTGGTCCGTCTTACAGTAGAACGTTCTGTGTCCATAGAGTTAGGAATCAAACACAGTGTCAGTCAAATAAAATAAATGCACTTCAAGAATAGTGACATCAAGTATGTATTTTTTTATTTAGTAGTTAATAATTCTGACATCATAATATGGTAAGAAAAATTAACGAAACAAAATCTTGACTTATTGTAAGAGTAATAAAAAATAATATGAAAGAAAAATGCACCAATAAAAATGTTCCCGTATTGGGAACTTGTAGGCTAAGGAAACATTTTTGATGTATTTTTTTTTCATATTATTTTTATTACTCTTACAATAAGTCAAGATTTTGTATCATTTTTTTCTAATAGACAATTTTGTTACGTTTCGATTTTCATTTTTATTTTAATTAGGTAGTTTGTGTTTAATTTGCTTCGGCGAAAATTTTTTATTATTTTTTCAATCTTAATTTGTGTTTGAAAAGATAATGTTGTTACCTTTCTGATTTTATCATTTGGTTACTATTTTTCTTACTATATTATGATGTCAGGAATATTATTTAACTACTAAATAATAAATACATACTTGCTGTCACTATTATTGAAGTGCATTTATTTTATTTGACTGACTGACTGACTGATTTATTGTGTTTGATTCCTAATTCTATGGACACAGAACGATCTTCTGTAAAACTGACCAATCAGGGACAGCCTTGACAGTTGACAATTTAACGCGCGACAGATTGTGATCTAACAGTTTCACTTCGATAGATTATAATTTACCCAAAAATAATGCGTTAAATTAAATTGTAAGCAGTGTGTTACGGTTCACAATCTTTCGATAGTTTACAATCTCGCGAGATAGATTACAATCTAACGGTATTTGCAATTTTACGGTGACATATACAAAGAACGCATACGGAAACCGGCTTAAAGATTCTCATCTCGATAACGCATTAAGAGTAGTGTGCAGCAATTACAAGCCAGATCTAGATGAAATTGTTAAAAAATGTTCCCAATGTCATCATTCTCACCAAGATTTAAATAAACAATTAAACGCAATAGGTTTTTTCATTAACGCCTAAAAAACAGGTTGTTGTGATTTATTAGGTAGCGGCCCGCGCGACACAGCTAAAATATGAAAGTGGCCCAAGAGAAAAAAGTTGAGTATGGCTGGTCTAAACTTATGCTGTCTTTAGGTGTATGAACACAGGTGAAAGCGCACTAGGCTTAAACCAAGACTAACTTTAGACCAGGTTTAGTACAGGTTTTGTAATAAGACCGTTACGGTCGTATTACAAAACCTGGTTTAAACCTGGTGGTAGACAAGGAGACCAAATTCCAAATGTTGCATAAATAATACATTTAAAATATATCAATCACTCGTCGAGGATTTACATAAATTTAAATATTAACGGTTACTGTTTCATCACTGAACTCAATTAACTATTTTACATTAACTTCTTATTGTAAGTAAGTGCATAAAACATAAAAAATAACGTAACCTCGCATATTTGGGACTCCAGGCTCCTAGACTATTTACCCAAATAAAGAATTCTTTCGTTCTTTGGATTGAGGCGTCGATAAACTCTGAATCTTTGAAGAATGTATCGACAAACTACCACCTACCTCTGTAAGCAGATTTTTGCTAGGTCGTTTCGTTTTCGAGATCCGTGTGGCCCGGCTGGGGTAACGTTACCCCAGCCGGGCCACACAGATATTTGATACGCGCAAGCGACAAACTGAAACTTGCCGACAAACTCTAACCATTATAGCGACATACTCAAATCAAACAATCTATTTTTCAAAGTTTATTTTTGTGGCCCGGCTGGGGTCAGCCACACAATAGTGCGATTGCCCTTCTCCTGATCAATCCAGTAATGTGTTACCGATTGGCGATGATGTGGCCGTTTCCTGGAGAGCCTACTAAAGTGAAAGAGATACTACCATAAGATACCAATGGAAGAAAATAAATGTTTTATTTCCCACTTTTTATACACGGTTATTTTTTTATCACCCTGGAAAATTTCAGGGATGCTTCCATTATTATATAAAAATAAAAAAAATAAAATTAAAAAAAATCTAAAAATCCTGCTTTCAACTAACGCAGCATTTTTTGGATTTTTAAAAAAATTAATATAAAATTAAGTAAGCGAGTTATTTTTTTTATTCATATATAAAACATTCTAATACCATGTCGCGAAGCGTCCCTTAAATTTTCCAGGGTGATAAAAAAATAACCGTGTATAGATTGTTCACTCAACTTTCACTGTCTCCATCGTCCAAGAAAAATTTTGGCGCAAGAATTAGCTGAGCCACAAAAAGAAAACAACTGAGGAAAATAGATTGTTTGACTTAGAAGAAGAGCCATATAGGTATGGCTCACTACGCCCGGCAGCTCCGTACCGTTTTTATCGTTGTGCGTGTTCGCGCTCTGTACCGGGCTATCCTTCTATGCGTTATTATTCTAAGCCTAATATACCTTTTCCGTAGATTTTTTAAAATTATAAGTAATTATTTTTGAATCTTGACTACTTATCTATCACTACAGCCTAATTAATATAGACCAATTTCATTACATAATTGTTAATATGAGATGTTCCAATAAAGTAAATCAATAGTATTAATGTTCAATATATAGGAAATAACTAAAAAGGCAACACAAAACTGGAGGGAGACGCTGTACAAGGGTCGTGTGCTTCCCAGATAGCAATGGCTTGTCGTGCAAGTTTGAATCAAACTTTCTAGTTCCCAATGACAAACTTGTGTAAGTTTTGTTTGTTTCGGCAGTATACAATGTCAAACTTTAAAAAGCGACTAGTTTGTTGGGGCAATATTGTATGTACATTGCGTTATTGAAAAAACAAACATCATGCAAGCTTAAAAAAAAAACATGATTCAAGCTTGTTGTTGGGAAACTAGAAAGTTTGATTCAAACTTGCCTCAATTTTGGCAAGTTTGCATGCTATCTGCGTGGGTACGTCCGTCTGACCTGTTTCTTCCGCAAAGCAGCGGTGCTTGCATTGCTGTGTTCCAGTTTGAAGGGTAAGCATGGCGTTGAAATTACTGGGTACATACACTGTGGTTCTTGTTGTTTTGCTGCGAATCTCACAGAAGCCACATCTACAGCCGGCATCAAAAGTAGAGAAGCATTTTTAGTACCATATCACACCAACTATTCCTTTTATTTAGTATGGTTACATCTACACTCGCGAGCAAAAGTTTGGAATCAGTTACTTGAAATTGTTTGCGCGTTATCTTGAGTAGTTAATACTTTTTTAATAATCGTAAAAATGACATCATTTTAAAGGTTCAACTCTTTACTTTTAAACTAATACCGAATTCATTAAAAACAAGCCAGTATTTATGGAGCCATTTCGCATTAAGTGAAGGTGTATCGAAAACGTGTTTCAATTGTTTGATACGTCACGAGTTGCGATCTATTGACCCCCTATAAAAGCACCTGTTATCGGATTTTCTTTATCAGTCGACTTTCACACGTTGACCGGTACACATCTCCGCCACTTTTGACCCTTTACCTTGTACGACAATGGAGACAACACCCACAGAAGCAGCCCAAATCGTAGCCCTATTGCAAGAAGGGCTCAGCCAGCGGGTTGTCGCTCGTCGGCTGCACATAAGCCAATCCTGTGTTTCGAAAGTTTATAAGCGCTTTCGGGAGACTGGTGGCTTTATCCCGAGACCAAGATCTGGACGGCGCCGGTGCACATCGGAGAGGGATGACCGTTTTATCGTGTCAACCTCTCTCCGAAAGCGGCATTTGACTGGTGTCCAACAGGAGCTCCGAGATGTTCGTGGGGTAGCAGCCAGCGAGTGGACAGTTCGTCGACGACTCAAGCAAGCGAATCTGACTCCAAAAAGGCCTGCCACAGGCCCAAAACTCACGGCAGCTCACCGACAAGCACGCCTTTAGTTTGCTCGCACCCATCTTGATTGGGAGGTTGAGCAATGGAGGCAAGTCCTGTTCTCCGACGAAAGCAGGATGTGTTTGCACTGTAGCGACAGAAGAGGACGGGTCTACAGGCGGCCTGGGGAGCGATTTGCACAGTGCTGTGTCGCTGAAACAGTGGCTTATGGGGGCGGCTCTTGTATGATGTGGGCCGGCATTTCCTTCGATGGTAAAACCGAGCTTGTTTTCGTGCCTGGCGGGGGACGAGGAGGCGGTCTAACTTCGGACCGCTACATTTCCGATATTCTCCTGGAACATGTCGTTCCCTATGCGGGATACATCGGTGATAACTTCCTCCTTATGCACGATAACGCTCGTTGTCACACTGCCCGTGTAACAACGGAATACCTCGAAGAAGTCGGTATTGCCACATTGGACTGGCCAGCGCTCAGCCCTGACTTGAATCCCATTGAGCACGTGTGGGATGAACTGAAGAGGAAGGTTCGTTCCAGAACTCCTGCTCCTTCATGTCTGAATGAGCTGAAATCAGCGTTGATTGAGGAGTGGGAAGGTATTCCACAAGAATCAATTCAGAAGCTGATCAGGTCTATGAAGAATCGTCTTGGAGCAGTTATTAGGGCGAGGGGAGGGAACACAAAATTTAAAAATTTAAGGGGTCTGTGTGGCCCGGCTGGGGTAATGTTACCCCAGCCGGGCCACAGCCCCCTTGTACGCGAGCCCGATGAAAACTGAAACTTATCCGACAAACTGCCGCCTATCTATATCAGTAAACAGATTTTCACTTTTGGCCCGGCTGGGGTAACGTTACCCCAGCCGGGCCACATATATCTCTGGAACGCGCAAGCGACAAACTCTGAAACTTGCCGACAAACTATAATCCTTTTATTAAACTTTTAACCACGTCACGCTTCGTATCGTACTGACTTTTCTCGTCGTATCTCCACCTCGGCTGCTGCAGCCAGAATGTGTGTCCCTTCTAACTCCCGTCTTATATTTGTCTATTACCTAGCTCAATGTCTAAACGTCTTTTGTTTTTTTTTATTGCAACAAAGTTGGCAAACAAGCCACAGACATTTCCCTTCAATTCAATTTTTTAGGTTGTATGGCCTCTGTCAGGTGTGACAATTTTGCCAATGTCGAGTAGCGAAAACACGTTTTAGTTTAGGTACATTTAGCGGTAATACTAGAATGCTGGGTCGGTTGGGCTACCTGTGGGCAAAGCAGAGCGAACATTAAATTGTTAGTAGCGGCTTGAAGTTATGGTTAGAAATTATTTTGTAAAATTGTAGGTGAAATATGTTGGAGAATAAAATGAAGTAAGAAAAAATGTGGAATAAGTTAGTTGTAGGGTCTACTATTTTATAATTTAATTTGATTTCTTTCAATAAATTTAAAAAGCATGTTTAAAAATGGGGTGTTCATTTGAGTAAGCAGGAAATTCATATTTACAGGACGTGGAATGAAATCAGGAAGGTGGTATAGTGATATTTGTTGTCTCGGGCAATTAAAGAAAATATGATCCACGGTGCCTTCGTCTAAGCCACATTCACATATGGAATGATCTCGAATGCGTATTTTAGCCAGAAAAACTGGGGAGCATACATGTCCAAGGCGTAGCCGGATTATAGTCGAGGTGGTAAGTTTATTGGCTGATTTGTATTTAAAAAACCATGGCTTAGTAGGGACATCCAACTGAATGTGACCATAGAATTTTCCTTTTATGGAACGAGAATGATTCCATTCCTGTTGCCATTGTCTGCTTAAATCTGATTTTGCTGATAAACGGATATCTTGAGAAATGCATTTATCATAAGACAGACAGCCTAGTGATGTGGCTTGTTTAGCACATGCGTCAGCATTTTCATTTCCTGTGATACCGCAATGTCCAGGAATCCAAACAATAGCAACATCCTTGCCTTGTGAGTCACATCGAAAAAGCAGTTCCCTGGTCTTCAATGACAAGTAGGATATATTCGAATTTCCCTTTATATGTCTGTGAAACAATCAAACTGCCCACCTGATGTCTGTCACCTAACAGTCACCTTATAAATGTACAACCAGCTTCAAAAGTAGATAAACATTTTAGTACCATGTCACACCAACTATTAACAATGCAATATACACTCGCGAGCAAAAGTTTGGAATCAGTTACTTGAAATTGGTTCCGCGTGATCTTGCATAGTAAAAAAATTTTTAATAATCATAAAAATGACATCATGTTAAAGATGCAACTGTCCACTTTAAATCGATATAAAATTAATTCATATCGAGCCAGTAATTGTGGAGTTATCCCGGATTAAGTGAAGGAGGTAGGAAAACAAGGAAATAGGGAAAAATAATGAATGAATAAAACAACATAAATTATTAAATAAAAATTTTATTTATCTTTAAAAATAAGTGTCAATATTTTGTGTTCCCTCCCCTCGCCCTAATAACTGCTCCAAGACGATTCTTCATAGACCTGATCAGCTTCTGAATTGATTCTTGTGGAATACCTTCCCACTCCTCAATCAACGCTGATTTCAGCTCATTCAGACATGAAGGAGCAGGAGTTCTGGAACGAACCTTCCTCTTCAGTTCATCCCACACGTGCTCAATGGGATTCAAGTCAGGGCTGAGCGCTGGCCAGTCCAATGTGGCAATACCGACTTCTTCGAGGTATTCCGTTGTTACACGGGCAGTGTGACAACGAGCGTTATCGTGCATAAGGAGGAAGTCATCACCGATGTATCCCGCATAGGGAACGACATGTTCCAGGAGAATATCGGAAATGTACCGGTCCGAAGTTTGACCGCCTCCTCGTCCCCCGCCAGGCACGAAAACAAGCTCGGTTTTACCATCGAAGGAAATGCCGGCCCACATCATACAATAGCCGCCCCCATAAGCCACTGTTTCAGCGACACAGCACTGTGCAAATCACTCCCCAGGTCGCCTGTAGACCCGTCCTCTTCTGTCGCTACAATGCAAACACATCCTGCTTTCGTCGGAGAACAGGACTTGCCTCCATTGCTCAACCTCCCAATCAAGATGGGTGCGAGCAAACTGAAGGCGTGCTTGTCGGTGAGCTGCCGTGAGTTTCGGGCCTGTGGCAGGCCCGAAACTCACGGCAGCGTGTGTTTGGAGTCAGATTCGCTTGCTTGAGTCGTCGACGAACTGTCCACTCGCTGGCTGCTACCCCACGAACATCTCGGAGCTCCTGTTGGACGTCGACACCAGTCAAATGCCGCTTTCGGAGAGGTTGACACGATAAAACGGTCATCCCTCTCCGATGTGCACCGGCGCCGTCCAGATCTTGGTCTCGGGATAAAGCCACCAGTCTCCCGAAAGCGTTTATAAACTTTCGAAACACAGGCTTATGTGGAGCCGACAAGCGACAACCCGCTGGCTGAGCCCTTCTTGCAATAGGGCTACGATTTGTGCTGCTTCTGTAGGTGTTGTCTCCATTGTCGTACAAGGTAAAGGGTCAAAAGTGGCGGAGATGTGTACCGGTCAACGTGTGAAAGTCGACTGATAAAGAAAATCCGATAACAGGTGCTTTTATAGGGCGAGTTTCAGAGTTTGTCGCTTGCGCGTTCCAGAGATATATGTGGCCTGGCTGGGGTAACGTTACCCCAGCCGGACCACAAGTGAAAATCTGTTTACTGATATAGATAGGCGTCAGTTTGTCGGACAAGTTTCAGTTTTCATCGGGTTCGCGTTTAAGGGGTCTGTGTAGCCCGGCTGGGGTAACGTTACCCCAGCCGGGCCATACAGACCCCTTAAACGCGAACCCGATGAAAACTGAAACTTGTCCGACAAACAGATTTTCGCTAGGTCGTTTCTTTTTCGAGATGTGTGGCCCGGTTGTGGTAACGTTACCCCAGCCGGGCCACACAGATCTCTGAAACGCGCAAGCGACAAACTCTGAAACTTGCCGACAAACTCTGAAAAACTCTAGACATTATAGCGGCATACTCAAACAATCTATTTTTCACAGTTTTTTTTGTAGCCCGGCTTGGGTCAGCCACACAGCAGTTTGAAATGTTTAAAAAAATCTATACGGGAATGTATACAAGGTACTTTCCCTCTACTTGGCATCGCCGTGGGAGGCCTGTATAAAATGTCGCATGTAGTATAACTAGGTGAATTGCGTATTCGAAGCATTGATTGCACTTCTATGCCTTGAATGCACTTAGCAATTACGTATTAATATAAGGGAATGAAATATAATAAAATGCATGTTTAATCTTTTGTAAACAATTGTTTATTAACATTTTATTTTCGCGGCTTCACTGCATACACATTCGTCACGCATTCGCTGGCATTTACAATCACAGCGTTGGAGCCCCGCACGCCGGGGACGCTGCCTACATGAATACACATTATGATTTATACTGACAATATAATCTATGGAATTATCTATAGGTGATTACTTTCATTTTTCTTTTGGAATCAAATTGTTTAAATACACCTAAAAGCATAAAACGATTTGTACCACAGTACACAAACACAAAACAGACAATCACTGGTTTCATGCAAAATTATTTTTTTTATGAAAATAGCAAAGATTAAATAAGATTTTTTAAAAAGACTAAGCTAGTGGAATGATTGGAATATCTTACTCACAGTTCTATGTGAAATATAGCATTCATGATTTCCAGTAAAACTGTCCAAAATAAACAAGAAGTGCATTCCTTCAGTCAAAATTGTATACAAGCTCAAAAAATAATTATTGATTTCACTTAATAAATTAAGGGGAATTTACAATATTGTAATCGTTACAACGCGTAGCAATAAGTTAGTTAAAATACTGTCATTTTATTGGTCGGATAACAAAACTGTTGTTAAACTTCTCAAAAAGAAAAATGAAAGAGTCTCTGTGCTCGTTTGTTAAGTACAAAATGTGTTTGAGTACAATTGTTGGCTCTGTGTTCACTTCCGCATAATTTAAACTTACATTTTGTCATCTTAAAAAATTAAATACAAGAACATTATATTGATCATCAGTCTATTCATATCTCGATATAAATTTTACAATTGTCCTTTTACCACTTTATTCTACGTTCCGGTGCAAGAGGCAACATAAGAGGTGACGTCTACACTTACCAATAGTATCTACAAAGCTTTAATATATCGGCAATTTAACATAAATTATTTCATAAATGATTCAAATGTCGACGCGGTGCAAATTCGCCAAGGAATATGCGCCACGTCGAGCTGGGAATCTATTAACACAACATACTTTGAGAACTGCACCTATTAAAATAAATAAGTTAAAACAATTCGACATAATTATCTCGTCCTATGTTGCCTGATGACTCTTATATTGTCACAGTACTCTTACGAAAGTAATGGAGAATATACTTACAATTCTAGAACTTAATAGTTTTTTTCTATACACAATGACTTAGGTTTCGACATTTGTTTCTTATAAGTACACCTGTTATTTTAACCTATGGACTAACAACGCGCGTGATTCACATTGGGACAATCCGAGGGCGATTTGTGCCTCTTCTTTAGGCAAAGGAATAGAAGAGGCAAAAATGGCGCTCGGGCCAGGAACGTTAAGTTGTGGCGTAACACCCAAAAAAACGGAAGCTATAAAAAGTGTGAGAAAAAATCTATGTCGATTTTCAAGAAAACCTGAACAAGATTTTTTTGTGGAAATATAACTTTCATTATCATAAATCATAGGAACAAACGACAATAATTAGTCAATCACAAAACAATCAACGTAAAACTGATGAACGCATCATTCGCGTATTCATTTAAATTAGTCTAACAACCTTATTTTACGCACGGTTTGGCTTCTGTACTGGTGCGAGTCGAGAAGGATAGTTTTTAGTGTTGAGCTGTTCGCAGGGACAGTACTGGACACATTTGATTCATAAACAAAAAAAATATACATCGACACGAGAAGTTCATGATAGGCGGAGACGATTCAGTAAAAATAAAACGAGAAAAGTGCGAGGATTGGGCAGATGAAGACAGATTTAAAATGGCGTTTGAGCAGTACTGTTCCTGAGAACGGGAGGCGCGCTCGATGGACCGACATCGCTCGCGCTTCGCTCTACACGAATACCTATAGAGATCTCAGACGTGGACTAATCCACGCGGCCCCACGGCTCGCGCGGTCTCACCCTCTGCCGCATCGAACTTAACATCTCAATAGCCTCTATCAGAACCATGCCTAAGACATCACAATACAATCAACAATTTAAATAAATCATACAACATTTTAAAATAAAAAGAAAAATATATAAAAAGATTGCAATTCAATTAAAATTATAAGGACACATTTTATTGTATTTTAATCAATTTTATTATTAAAAAATCAATATTTTATTAAAATCAACCGATGGATTGTGTTACGATACAGACACGAATTTAAAATATCACCTGTGGATTAAAACGCACGCATAAAAACATTCATAATCACTATTAAGATGTTAAAAACGATAATTTAGCCGCTGAGCGTGCATGCTCCATACTTGGGACCGTAAAGTGCAGTCTGCTTACGAGAGCAATGTCTAAGTATACACGAATACAGCAATATCTACATTCCTATAATTATGTTACTATTGTGATGTGAAGTGATAACTTGATAAGTGTATGGGCGAAGGCGAATGCTTTCATACACCGACTGCACCAAGTGACGTCACTTCACGGCCCCCGCATGGTACAAGTGCACCGCATCAGTGCACCCACGGGCGACGCTCGCCGATAAGGGGCGGAAAAATACAATCCGTTCCGCCATTACTATTTACAGGGCGTACGAATACAATAAATACACCGATGCTTAAAAACTAGCCGTTTTTATACAGTCACTTTACACTTTTATCTCTATATGTACACGCGGCGCACAGCCAGTTTCGCACGAGCGTCCGTTGTGAATAAATAAATTATTTTTTGTCCATCGCGTGTTCGTAACACTACACTTGCGTCGCGAACGTCGGCGGCAAGCAATGGTCGTCTAGCACGTACACCCCTCCGCCTTCTAGCGCTCGTTTCACTAACGACGTATCGCTGTGGACAAAAGAGAAATAGGTTAATGGAATCGACAGGTTATTGTGACATTAATGAGTTTTACGGAGTTTGATTCTAATAGTAGATGGTTGTTTGATGTTAATTATTCATTTTACAAAATAAGTTTCAGACGTTAACCCTACCTTTGATCACTACAAATTAAACCTAATAAAAGAATGTAATATTAATTAAATGAAACGAACTGTGTGATTCTCTGAACGCAGCGGGGCAATACATGTTTGTAAACTAAAGTTGTGTGTTGTTACATTGAGAAAACATTACAGCGGAATCATTTCTTCCCATTCCCAAGGATGTCATGGAAATTATCGACAGATTGCATCGAAATCATGTCTTCGCTGTATTACCTATCTTGTAGTAGGTTAACATGAAGTTAGCAGAACACAACATGCATGCAACATGTATGATTTTATATGTTGATTTATTATTTACTAGCTGTTCCCGCAGCTTTGCTTGCGTGAAATTCAGCTTGGTGATGTAATATAGCTTAGCTTTCCTAGATAAATGGGCTATCCATATTCAACACTAAAATACTTTTTTAGAATTTTTGCATTCGAACCATTAGGTAGTTTACTGAGATTAGTAAGTAAGTATAGTAAGTATTCAGCTTTATTATGTTAGTTAGTATAGATGGTGTGTGTGTACGTAACTATCATTCATCGTTATTTTCTATATTTACATACTAGCTGTGCCCGCGACTTCGTTCGCGCGGAGGTCCGAAAATAACAATATCGTGATGGCTTCCTCGATAAATGGACTATCCAACACAAAAGGAATTTTTCAATTCGAACTTCCTGATATTAGCGCGTTCAAACAAACAAACTCTTCAGCTTTATAATATTAGTATATAGATTCATAACCATATTCATACTGTTTATAAGAAATCTATCTTCACGACATATAAAATAATGTCTCCCACAAAATAAATTGTATTGTATACACTAATATGCCTTCCTTTTATGTAGGTACTGTCATTTTGTGGTGAGAAATAAATATACTTTATTAATATTATTTAATGATGAAAAAAAAATGGTGTGAGACCGACCTGTTAGCGCAGTAGGCGGAGTCGGCGGATAGCCTCGAGAGGCGCGGGTCGAGCGCGGCGAGCAGGCGCGCCGCGCTCTCCGTGTTGAGCGTCTTGCGCTTGCACTCCTCGGCGGCCGCGTTGTGCGCGTTCTGGCACTCGGCGGCGGCGGGCGCGTCGCACTTGCCCCACGTGTTGCGGATAACGCGGCCGGAGCCAGCGCCGCCCGCGTTCGCCGCGTTCTGCGCGCGCGCCTCCGCGTCCGCCGCGAGCGCCGCGCGTTTCCGCCGCCGCCTCACGCACGCCACGCCCGCCGCCGCAGCCAGTGCCAGTGCCGGCACCGCCGCCGATAACGCCGCGATCAGTGCCACGTGACGACCCGACAGACTCTCCTCCACTTCCCCACCCTCCCCCACTCCCACCCGTCGCAGATGACCCCCCGCCGGCCTCGACGCGAACTCCGCCAGCAGCACCGTACACACGCTCCCCCCCCAACCATCCGCGCACTCGCACCTATACCCGTTCACCCGATCCCGGCACACCCCCCCGTTCCGACACGGCGACGACGCGCACTCATTTATATCGACATTGCACTGCTTCCCGCTGAAGCCCGCCGGGCACTCGCATCTGTAGTCGTTGTCCAGCACCAGGCACCGGCCCCCGTTCGCGCACGGCTTCGCCAGGCACATGTCCACGCGGGTCTCGCAGCGCGCGCCCACGAAGCCCGGCGCGCACTGGCAGCGGCGGTCGTTCACCATGTCGACGCAGGTGCCGCCGTGCTCGCAGGTGACGCCCGCGCAGTCGTCGATGTCGACCTCGCACCGGGTCCCCTTGAAGCCGGGCTTGCACGAGCAGCGGTGGCCGTCGCCGTCGCGCGAGCACGTCCCGCCGTTCCTGCAGGGGCCGCCGGCGCACGGGTCCGCCTCGAGGGCGCAGTCGGCGCCCGCGAATCCCGCCGGGCACGCGCACGCGTAGCCCGACGATCGCGTCTCGCACGTTCCCCCGTTTCGGCAGGGTCGGTCGGCGCACGTGAGCACTCTGGTCTCGCACTGCGCGCCCTCGTACCCCGAGGGGCAGGCGCAGACGAGCTCGTCGCCCTCCGGGACGCACGCGCCGCCGTTCAGGCACGGCTTCACGGCGCACGAGTGCAGCGACTTCTCGCAGTTGAGCCCCGTGTACTCCGGCGGGCAGACGCACGTGTAGCTGCCCTGGCCGGTGTTGTGGCACGTGCCGCCGTTCCTGCACGGCCGGTGGTTCGTGCAGTAGTTCAGGTCCTGGTTGCAGAACAGCCCGCCCCAGCCGTCCTCGCAGTTGCAGTCCCACGGCTTGGTGCAAGTGCCGTGGAAGCATCCGGGATGCCGCTGGCACTGGTCGCACAGCTCGCCCACCCAGCCCGTGTGACAGCTGAAATCGAACAAAGAATTCGTAAGAGTGCGCGATGACGGGCGGCTAAAAAGCGTTGCCGCCGGGAATGCTGAACAATGAGGAGGATGAATGATTTAGCGCCGGGAGGTTGCGCGGCGTTTAGCACAAAAGTGTTAAGTGGATACTCACATGCACTCGTCGGGCTTGATGCAGTGGCCGTGCTCCGCGTCGCAGCCGGGCAGGCATCGCGCTGCAACAAAAAGAGCCTTCGTTAGCGCATCGCTGAGACAAAGCGCATACGAGTATAACAGGATGCGACGTGAAGGATTTCTTTAATTTGAAACGGGGGGATGCGAGCGATTAATGACTTGAATGAAAATCAGTTCGCGATGGTAGTTTGATGTAATAAAGTCGGAATCTCCGTGCAGTTTCGCCGCAAAGGACGCGACGAGTGCAACAAAGAGAGAGGTTCGTTAGCGTCCCGGGCCGGGGGCGAGGTCGCGCGCACCGACCATTTATCTTTGGTCCTACGAATGGCCGGCTAGTACGTGCTTCTTTTTAGACTTTATTACCCCTGTTTAATTAATTTTAACTGATCTCGCTGCATAACATTGTACGTTCGCTAGTATTCCTTCACAATTCCTAACTATTTCTAAACAAAGTTCTATGGTATAACGCGTTTAGAGATGAATATTCTAAGCCCGTACAGTGATGTATTAGAGGCGTAATATGCGCGCATCGTTAACTGTGTGATTTACGTTCCATACTCGGCGAACCTTACCCTGTTCCGTAGTTACAAAGCGAAGAAAGTGGCGTGGCAATCGGCGAGGGGTCGGCGTTCATTGCGTTAAAATATTGTATGTGTAACATTCGAGCGCAGTGGAAACGGTAATGTATGGCGAACATTGGAAAGTGTTTTGAAATAAGAAGTCGTATCGGTCGGGTGCGCATGGGCAAGTTATCGGAGCGAATACAAAGGGGGCAGATAGCGCGGGGAGCTAACCGTCGCTCGACCGTTATTATTCCCCTAACCTGCTAGAAAAATACTAGATGTATGCCGTGTTAGCAAAACTGTTGGTCTATTCACTCGTAGAATTGAATGAGGAAGCAATTTCGCCGAGATTTCCTGGACTTCTCGAGTTGATCCCTTCGGCGGCGGCGGCCAAATAAAACAGATTAGGTTCTCGCTCCCTCGCTAGTAATAATGTAGCTCTAATCCCTGAGAAGCGAGCACAAAGCCCCTGAAACTTGGCCGGTGTTCGCAAATCGGCTTTAAGCGGCGGTTGTTGGGAGAGATTTAGCATTCTATTATTCGGAGTGAATTGAAAACAAAGCGATCAACTTTTACGGAGACCATTGTATAACTTCATTATACTCTCGGAATGTTATTCGTTGTCTGATAACGTTTCATGAAATAAAATATATTCATGCGTCTCGCTGTAAAAATAGCGCCGGAATCTACAAAGATCAAAGCATCTCAAGTGTCAGACCCATCGCTCGATGCACTTTGGAGAACTCCCACTCGAGTTTATCTTGACCCTCGAGTCGGTAAAACGGGAGTAGTAAAACTTACACCATGAGCATCAAGAGCGGGGGCGGTCAAAGAAGCCGCGGGATGTAATTCAAGTGAACTCCTGCAGAGCCATTAATTATCAATGGGCACGAACAGTATCGATTTCTAATGAAAGGCTATCGAGTGCCGCACTGCGACCAAGGTCTGTCGCGGAGTAATCTTCGACCTTCGCCGAAGCACGGTGACAAAAAGTGACCTTCCCACGTGTATGCAAACAACGACGCTATATATGCCGAAAGGAAATTAGGAGTGTGTGGGACTCGCGATTCGATGCAGCAGTAATATTCGTGAGAACTCCACTCTCGTCGACAATTAGGCGAAATTAAGCGGCCGTAAAGGGTTCCTCTCGCGTTGTTTACCCCGTCATTAGCCACCGAAGCCGGGAGCTGGATAATACGGTCGGGACATGCAAATAAGTTTTTCTGGATTTAAGCTTTCCCAGAAGGCGAGATACCGTTCGGCAGATGTGAGGCGAGCTTCGTGACACGGTCAAGTACCGAGTGTATTTCGATTGGTGTTCATTTCTTGTTTAAAGGTGTTTTTGACCCGGTTCGCGGCATCTGTGTTGCGCCCGCGCCGCACTGTGTGTGTGAGCGAGCGTACAGCGTTGTTTTCATTTCATTATGGCCGCATCTCTCGCTTTTACATTTTCGTAATCGCCGATACAAACTCGACTGATAGGGTTGGCGAGTTTTATTGCATTGCATTCGGTAATGTACCTTTACGCTGTACTGTACTTAGTTTCACACGTTCGCTCCGGGCTTGCATCGTGGCCAGGTAAGCGGTATTCGTTGACAGGCGATAGTTTGTTTACTTTTCCAGAAAATTGTGATTTCGCGGTGATCCTGCGTCGTGGAGGCAGCGGCGGGCGCGCAGCCCTGGCGTGCGAGCGGGACGGCGCGCTATGCTGCGCGCGCGCACGCTCTCTGTCTCGCCGCGTTTTTTGCGGCGCCGGAGTGTGGGAACGCGGCGGCAGGTGGGGCTGCCGAGATTGCGACGCGACATCCGCCCAGCCACAATGCATCTTGAGACGCACCGCTTTGTTTTACAATACCAGACTCTTTAACATACGTCAGAAACTCAGAACAGTAACGACGTTTGAAACGAATAGAACCTTGTTTTTATATTCCGAATCGAGCGAACTGTAATGCTCGATTTGTTTCAATGTCAATGGTGGTGGTATAAAAACGAGCGATGGGATCCGCTGCCGATGGTTAGTGCTTTGTTTACAATTGGAGCGTATTGATCGATGTCGGTGTAAAAGCAAACAGACCACACGCATGTCGGTCACACGCTGCTGGACAGCATAGATTCGTCAATTCTGACGTCACTTGGGAATCTTAGAATTCCTCAGTTAGGATGTCAACTAGAGATCTAGATTTAAACTAACGTTAATAACTAAAACGTGTTTTTCAGTAAGTGTGACGGAGTGGTAGTTGTTCATATTAATCTGGTTTAGTCTAAAGCCATAAAGCTAATTACTTTACGTTTACATAGGTATCCCGATTGAGACTCAAAGGTGAACAACATAAAACCGGCATTCGCGTGAAGATTACAATATTATTTATTATAATCGTGGCTGTAACAGTAAGATATTACGTACAATTGTCAGGTTTTAACATCAGTAAATATGTAAAAAAGGAAATTTATAGCTGGTCATTTGCTTAGGTCGAGCGATGGCAGGAAGTTGGTATAAACTTATAAATTTTATGAATAGCCTAATACTCGGTTATGGCGTATAAAAATGCTTGAAATAATTAAAACGACGATTTACGGCGAAGATGTGACTGATAATTAGAACTATTGCCGGCACATGGCATTTGGGAGAGCCATTCCAGATTAGAACATCCGCAGTGGTTGGTAACATTTATATAATTAATTTTCATATATTTAAATAGCACTTTACGGAATAGCTACCTCAAGTTATACGTGTTATACACGTATACTTACATGTATGCTACTGGATCTAAACTATTCAAACTCACTTTAAATTGACACATGATATTGCCAAAGATTATATTTAAGATCTGTCAAACATACATTTGGTGACTCCATAAAGAGCGTGATTTCTGATTGGGATTTTTGACTAATGATGGTGAAAATATAGGTACATGATATTGATAGACTATAAAAAAGCTTGTGCTGAACTATATTCATTGTAGAGAATTAAAGACAAATTAACAGTTATCATGTCAAGGCATCTTATATGGAATAGGGAAATATATGATCAACAAATATATAAAAACAATGAATAACCATTTCAGTATAAACACATTACCATTCTAGTACACACGTCGTGTTTTAGGTCTGATGTAAGGCCACAATTAATTTTATGAGAGGAAGCGGCCAAAATTTTTACACCATAACCAGTTAATGAGGATGAATGAATTTGTTTCCACGTTTGTAAAGTAGGACAGCTCGAAATGTTTGTTGCGAAGAGTTTATTTCGGTAGAATTTTGGTAATTTAAGCGTTTCAATTACTCAGTTAAATCTATATTTACGCCTTGACGTTGCTTATGGATGTGATGACGTTAAAATTGTAAAGAGCCTTTAAAAACTATTAGGGAATTAAAAATCGGCCGATGTCACGTTTGTGACACTTGCAGATTGAGCGGACCCACGGGGCGACTTTCACGAATAAAGGCCAGAGCGTCTTAAGTGTAAAAATATTTATGCAATACGCGAGAGCGTTCGAATAGATGTTAATTGATTTCGATACCGAAACGTCGGCAGTGGTGAAGGAATTACAGCTATTTGTGTGACAGTCGATAGATTTATAAGCAACAATTGTAGACGCAACAGGATTTTAAAATATACGATCGAATTGTATAGACTCGAAAGGAGGGAACGCAATATTTCCTTGTAAGCCTCAAGACATGTGTAAATGTCCAACTAACCTGGGGAGTGACGTGGACATATGCAAACGAGATGTTAAGGTCCCATGTTATATTTATAAGCGACGTGAGAGCTTAGAACCCTGTTCATCTGTAACTTAGCCAAAGGAATGAAAGCTAGACAGTAGAAATAAAAGGAGTGTGCATAACGAAATTCGAGATACCGTTTGTAATGGGTTTGGACGATCAGCATTATGGTGATTATGACAAACAATCTAATCTGAAAAATTAAAATACTCGTCTATACGATCTAAGTCCAAATTGAGCAGATGATCCTAATGACCGTAAATCTGAAGTTCTTGAATTAAATGTTGAGGAATAACTTACGTTTCGTGCAATAGTCGCCAGTCCAGCCGGGCTTGCAGACGATGGCACCGGTCGGCGAGCAGGTGTAGTGACCGAAGTTGTCGTCCCTAGGCCTGCAGAGGACCTCGCAGCCCGCGCCGTAATAGTGGGCGGCACACGTGACCCTGTACGACAGCCGCAAGTGCGCGCCGCCAGGGCCTCCCCAATGCTGCTCCTCTTCCACCCAGGGCCCTCCGACGTCGGCAACGCTCTGCTTTGTCATCCGCGCGATTAACGTATCTGGAAGCGAAGAAGCGTCTTCTAGATTTTGTATAACACTACACAATAGTCATGTTTCCTCACTCTTGTCATTTGAGATGCACACGATTAGATTATCTCCTCCCAAATGGATGAACGTCTTTCAGGGATTTAAAGGATAATGAATGACGCAATTAGTCCGATTGTAATCTGGAGAAAATCAAATATTTGTTTATCATCGTGGGAAAGGGTTACAGAAGTAAATTGACCTGTTAATGTCGACCGTTTGACGCCCGCATTCGACCGTGAGATCTCATTGTTCCCAAGCGTGATTCACTGTTTTGATTCGACGGAGGCGCCTGTTGTGTGATTGATTAATAGTTTTAACTACATTCTTCATGCGGCTAAACCACTGTAAACTAGCTCTGTGCAGGAAATCCAGTGGACATCAAGAAAAAGCGAAATACGAGCAGCGCTTAGGATTCCACGATATAACTCACGTAAAAACTGGTCTGTGAAACCGAGCCGTGATGATTAAAAAAACTGCCACTCCATTCATCAAAGCGATGTAAGTGGCGAGTCGAAGGCATGCTGAGAAATCTCAGTCCGACCAGTTCCTACCTTTACTTATTTCTCGTCGTGTATGCCCGCTTTTTACTCTTATTGCCCGATGGTACATTCCTAAGCCGGTAATCCCGACAGCAGATAAAATTAAACCAGACGCGAAACAAAATTAAAAGGTATATAAAAACGATCGATCCCGACTAATTTCGTGGCGTATGGTATTCGATACGTTTCTCCTTTGTTTCGTTTTGTGGGGTGTCGGCGATAAGGGTGTCCGGTAATGAGAGCGCGTTGGCACTATCTTCGATCGATTCTTTCAATGCGATTCGTCTTTTGTTAACAAATTCGATGGTCAGTCACTTGGGCTATCGATAATCGGCAGTAATTGGAGTGGTAATAATTCGGACCGTACTTGGACAGAGATTAAGACCGAGCCTCAACACACTGACGGAAGATTGATTCGAGAGATCGTATCGCTCCAATTCGTTTTAAAACATACTCATACAGTTCCAATCTAACTCGAGTAAATTCAATCCATGTATATCAAGATCATAGGGGTCAGGTTTTGATTTCAACAAACATTGTGGATTGTTCTAGCGAAGCGTAAAGCTAAATATAGCGTGTAACCCAACTCTCTATATGGATGCAAATATTAACAGATAAATTGACAGATACCGAGATAAATTGCCGACAGATTAATGATCGTAAAAGGCCAATTAAGGTTGCTATAGCGGAAAATGGGATACGGTAACTTACATTTTTATGTAGCATGTTAAAACGTGTAACGGTTAGTATATCGAGTTCGGTGATATAGATGTAGATTTGAAAATTGTCTGATTTGCGATGAGTGAAATATTCTTAGAAATCCAGGTGTTCGATGATAGAGAGGTTATTAAGTCATGTTTATAGTTCAGTCAGAGGGAATTAGAAAAATGACGTGTGGGAACCAAGAGCGGTGAGCAATTTGCCGCGAATGTGCGCCGAGAATTATGGCAACCTGCACGGTTGTCGAGTCAGCTGCGCCAGGGCTGCCGGGCGCTAGGAATTTATGGATTTATTTATCATACTGAACAAAAAGCTATCGAGATCGAATTATTGCTGTAGATTGTTATCTCTTGAATACATGGCTTACGATAGCTGAAGTTATACAGATGCAGAGAGAATTTTATATAATTTTAAACACTCAAAACCAGTGCCAGCCCTAACAAAACGGTCCACAAGTAATTTGTAGGAAAATGTTGTACGAGTTATGACGTTTTTGTTCTCCGTTCCTCGGCGGAGTCTACGAAACTTTACCGGCGCGCAGTGCCACGAAAGCCGCACAAATTACACCCATCATCCTAATTCAGAGCCGTAACGATATTAAATGAAGGTGTACCCCACTATCGCGTCTATTAATGTAATTCCAATTCACAAATAAATAACACATTTAAAGAAGGACGAGGCTGTTAGTTCGCGTACGTGCTGCGCCGCCGCCGGAGAAACGTGTAATTACCGGCCGAGAGGTCAACAAATAAAATGAAAATAAATCCCAACTCAAACGCCAATAAACAAAAACAAAAGCGAGCGAAATAACCGATAATTTGAACTGGCCGCTATCGGAGGCGGACGCGGCCGATTTGGGATGTTCGAAACGCGATTTTGGGGAAACGAGGATGCGATCACGCGATGCAGCTTCCGCCGCTGCGATCGAAAGATTGATGGACGCCGCGCCGGATGGCTTTCGTTCATCGCGTCGCGGATTGACATCTAGCCATCGCCTTAACTGGACCGGCGCTCTAATTAGCTGGTGGGCGTCCAACGAAATCGAAATCGGTGACGCGTAGTTCTGCGTAGTGCGCTCCGCAGCCGAGCCGAGGCCCGCATCGTTAAGGCTGTCTCGATTTCCACTTCTCGATTCGGACACCTGCCCGGCCGGTCGTCGGTCGATGCCGCCGGCGCTGTGAGAACGCCAGCTTCTCAATGGAGTGTGTGCGCGACGACTCACATTTGTTTATAAAACTGTCCACTTCTAACTCGACGGTACGTTCGACCGAAGGCCCTCTGGGACGCGTCTCGGACTAGATAAGCAAATAACTTATCTCCACTCCACGCTCGAGTGTTTAAACGTGTCGAGAGATTTAATTTGGACACTGACAAATGTTTGTCTGCTTCGGAGATTTCGCGTAATTCGACGGTGCCGCATATTTAAGTCCGCCATTGTTTTGTAAGAAAACGGGCATTTTCGTTCCGGGCGGAGAGTTTGATGAATGCCGAGGATTGTGCAACGAGTTGCTACATTTCTAGACGGGTGACGTGGCGCGTTTAACCTTTGAGAAAGCTAATTAACAGCGTAAGTAATCATAAAGACGCGAGAGAGCTCTGGGAACCGCGCCGGTGTGGATGGAGCGCGTAATGAATTGACTAATAACGCACGGCCGGATAACGAGATAAGCGGCCGTCACAACATAACTGTATCGATAATCGCATCTCGGTCGTGTAATGTCAAGCGGCGAGCGGTAGCGCGGCCCGCGGCGACGCATCGGCCCACGCGGGTAATTGCCTTCACGAATCTCTTATCGATACTTTTCACACGGCTCCTCCAAAATTTCAGCGGCAGTGAAAGCTTCGAGCGCGCGTGTAAAGAAACCCGTGCAGGACACTGGAAGTGTGCCCACCTATTATCCCGGAGCATGTGCTTAGCATCTGTCGACGGAGCTTCCTGAGCGCCACGTCTCGGCTGCTACATCATAAATTGAACCTTCCGGGACGCCTTCCGCACTTTTTTATCCAGTTCAAGCCGTACGACGACGAATGATGAAGTGTAAACTAAAGTTACTTCCCTCGGCTATGGTTCTTAGCGTCTCGGGTAAACAATGACGGTGCTCCGTTAATACGGGCCAGGTGCGGCCTTGCCCGCCTCGGGCAGCTCGGGCCCGCACAAAAGATTTCGGTGAAGGAACGAGCGACAACACCGGGATTGCCTGCGACTATTGTTATAAGCACGAGACTCTTTGTGCATTGCCAACGACTATTCTCCGTACAATCGCGTGTTTATCTTCATGATAAATGACTCGATTTAGACGCGTATTCCCAAAGATTTCAACGTCTTCACGCGATATATGAAAGACTGGGAGCCGTGCGTCGGTTTGTGCAACGTTTATGGTAGTTAGCCGAGTGCAGCTGTTCGGTCGTGTATTAGATAAAAAACCGAATGTGATTTAATTAAGCATTAGCCCAGTGAGTCGATAGTGAGTGAACACAAACGGCGCACGAGTAACCTGTTATTAAGGTTGATTAGATTTCTGTTGGTAACATTTCTCGGTAGTGAGGCGGCGCCGCCCATCGCTCCCGCGCCGTATTAAAAATATACCCGTCCTCTAAACTATCCACTTCGGACGCTAATGATTTTCGGTAAACCGGCCCGTAGACACACCTCGCCGCGTATCTCTAAATCTGTTTTAAGTAAATCACCGGGCTTTTTTGTTATTCGGTCAGGAGTAGTAATTATGTCGGTCAGAGTGCAGCGGGATGAAAATCTAATTAAGAAATGGGCGTAGCGAGTCAGCATTCGCGCCCGCCATTTTGATAGTTTTTGAAAATCGAACCGGTCGCCTTTGTAACCCAACCCATTGATGCGTCGAGACGCCCGTTCCTGTGCGCGGAGGAGTTTGTGCCTATTGCACGAAGCGAATTAACATGATGATGTATTTACGACCGAGTTGGGTACAATTCATTCGGAATCGTTTTTTCGGTCACGCCATGTCGCATGCACGCGGTAAACGGCTGTCGATTCGTTTTCGGATTTTGGGCTCCACGCCGTATCGTCAAACGAATTGAATCGAACTCGAACAATCGATTGTTACGATGATAACCATCGACAGCTCGAGCTCGTTGCATAATTCGCTCATGAAACAAAACACGGTCGTAAAAATTTGCCCATTTTTTATTTAGGCCATGTCCGTAACGCGACGTCTAGGCACCGGTCAATGGCCAACTGAATACATTAGAACATTTCTACTAAATTTTCGTCCTACAGAAGGCTGAGTTTATTAGAATACTGCGCGCATTGCGAAGCGGATCACGCGCGTCGCGGCGTGCCCTGAACGCCAATCGTCCACACCATGGGAACATTTTTGTCTTCCACGATATGATAATATGAGCATTCAAATATACATACTGTCCGTTAAATGCACGATAAACACCCAGAATTACAGTGAAACCTGAATGCGAGTGAGTCGTGAGCGACGTGATTTGAATTTTACAAACCGCGACGATTTTCATGACCCCTTTTTATCATAATCGCATTAGATAGAAGTCAACTCACCGTCAGATCTCGACGTTTTGTTGGTGTCGTGCCATGCTTCGACTATGAGCGAGAATGTGCCCTGAAAAAGAAAGAAAAAATCAAGTTAAACTCGTTTCATGAACAGGAAATAAGCGAATCTTATCATAAAATAAACATAGAGAAACGATAGGAGCTTAACCTAATAAGAAAGCGGCTCGAGTTATCGTATTTATCGGAATTAACGTGTTGATCGTCTTTTGTCACTTTGTTATTGCCACGCCGGTGTTTTGTTTCCATAGACAACAGTTCGAAACGACAACCCGATAGTTTTAAAAATCGAATTGTAGGTAGGTACGCTTGTCGCGTGGTCCACAACTCTGGACAAGTTTAAAAATCGCATTGTACGCCTCTGTAGTGTGACAGGGGACCGGTCGACCGGTCGCATAGAAAAAAAGTCTTCCTTTCATAACGATAACGATCATAAAAATTAAACCTTTAAAAATGGCATTGGCAGTTGCTGGACTCTTCAAATATTTCCTTTACTTTATGACATAGTTGTAGTCACTCGGTATGCCGGACGAGCGTAAATTAACAGCATGATAGACAGGTGAAGCGAGCAGCAGATGGCAGCGGAATTGTTTCAATATCAGGCTAAAAATACACAAGTAGCGACCGAGACGCACGCACTTAAGCGCCCAATATGGGTGTATGTAATGGTTGTGCCTTTATAAAAAACGGGAACGTGTACATATCAGATAGTAAGATATTGACATTTGTCTGTTGACATAAGGAGGCGAAACGGCAGTCGAAAATCGATTATGGGGTGATAAGGAGAAGTCAACAGCTCCGAGGCGCCGACGCAACTCGCTGCCGGAGTCCGGACGTGGAGATCCGCGAAAACAATCGTGATGGTAAATCATACAAATTAGTATTGGCCCTGACAACTTTACTAATTACAGAAAAGCTCTTGGCCTTCATTACATCTGATTGTCACTGACGATATGGCCGCAGATGGAACCGAGTTTCACCGGGACTCCTCATCAACTTTTTTGGCTGCTTTATTGGCCTGGATTCAAGTCCTTTAGGACACTCACTCTGCGCCGATATCCTTTTATAAAGGAGCGATGGACGGACGGCGACTGTCAAATTGTAAGCGATAGCGATAGATTTTTTTCTTAGACAATAACCCCCCTGGCCATCTTACCTATTATCGGAACGCAACGTTATTTGGACGACAAACTTAGGTAAGACGGCGGAAGCCAGCCAGACGGTCATCTCTATTTAAAATTCAGCAATTAGAAAAAGTTTATCAACGAATTAATGTTTTATTGACAATTCATATATAATTATTCTTTTTGTAACGAATAATAATCAATATGTAGCTTTTGTACTTTAATTTGTTACTTTCAAGCATTAATTTGCTTATTATTAGTGTAATTAGTATTAGTTAGTGATAAGTATATATAAAAAATGTTTTCAACCCTTATTTTTGTTAAACAAAGGTGAAGCGGAGTAAAAGAGATATGCTGTAATTTAAACGTAAACTTGTTACAAAGTCTGCGAATAAGTATAAATATTTTAAATAGAACTTTGCATTTTTTTAATAATGCTAAATAATTCGAAAAATTAATTAAATCAATATCCTTTGTCTGGGCTGGTAAGAGCTCGTTGGCCGAGATGTCTAGGCGTCAACGCGGTATGTTGGAGCCGCGGGTTCAAATAACGCCCGTGACGATTTTTTTTCTTTATTCATTTTTCAAAGAATGTATAAGCTTTGACGGTACAGTCATGGAATTCGAATGTTTAGCAGGTTAGAGCTTTTGGTTTTGTTGTATTATAAAAACAAATGAGCGCTACGGAACACAAGAAACTGTCAAAATATAGGTAGTTCGCGTATTGGTATTATGCGTCTAAAGTAATTATACAAATAATCGCCAACCTGCTAAGCGTTTAAATTCTTTGACCGTACAGCAGGCGCCGCATTAAGCTTTACGTTTGCACGACGAAAACCGACCCTATCAGGAGCGAAGTAAGAGCGGTACAAAGGTCGAACAGTACCTCTAGCTTGACGGAGTTTAACGGACGGAGTTTAGCTGGGCCCTACCCCCCACTGAGCTGTGGCAGCTACACTCACTCGTGAAACATAGTGAATTTAAACACGCATATTGAAAACAAAGTAATTCGATTTGGTAGTGCATTTCACTCACGAATTCTGCAATAGGTAAGCCTTCACGATTAGACAAATATTTTTTTTTTATTTATTCAAAAAAATTACATACAATTTTAACATTTTATGTATCGCCAAACTGCTTACCAGTTTGTTGGCGAAATCAATGCACTCATTTTAAAAGTAATGTATATGAGCTTAACAATATTTTGTTGTTGTGGTATCATATATTATATACTTAGATGAAAAACGAAAAAAAAAATTGTTAATTTATTTTTTCAACACACTTACTCGTAAAGTGGATCTAATTACAGCAGCTTATAAAACACGCGTGTATAATAACCTTAGTCAAAAAGTCGGAAGATGGATGGTTAATCTAGGGACCTATTTGTGTCGTTCGGGGAATGGCTAGTGTAACACCGTTTTTTCCTTAAAATTTACACTAGTCCGATCCCGAACGTGCCTCCATGGGGATGAGTTACTGGAGGGTTGTTTATCCAGGTATGGGGTTTCTACCCGAGTCCAATGGCATATCTAAGGGGCGGCCTGGTCAGCTTTTCAGTCCCTTGTCGAATCGTAAAGAGATTCCCCCGCCCAAAAAAGGACCTCCTTGTGAATGTGTATAGACCAATCGCCATCATTACATACAATTCAAATCCATAGCTTCATCTATACTGTCCTTTACATAACATTAATGGCTACACATAAAATGGCTGTCAAACTAAAAATGATCTTCATATAAACGTTGAATTGACTAACACAACAGTCAACAACCCTTTGGCTTCAGAGAAACTATTTCAATGTTAACCGTACAATGGTTATTGCTGTTGTGTCAGCTAAGAACCAACCAAGTGCAATATGTTTGTATCCTTCAAACCGGTCGGTGCATGAACAAGCTGAGCTCCCGAGATCGACTGCAAATTCCCGACTTCTAGATCTGTAATCTGAATTTAATTGCGAGCTGCCTGTGTAAGCGAGCAACAAAAGGTAAGCACCTCCGTAACCAGCACATGAGCCGATCCGAAATTATAGGGCAGTTTTAAGATTCAGGAAGTTTCGATACAGCCTTATGGACTTGATTTAGGACCTGTTCACAGATTTTTGGTAGAAAATGTTTAACGTATAACCTACAAATCTACAAGTATTACTGAGACATAGAAATGTTGACATACGCAGAAAATTGAGGCTAGGTTGTTATTTGGATTTATTTCGCTGAAATCTGTCCAGACGGCCGGTGACCATCTTATCAGTAAGTAAGGAAAGGCCTTTATAATTGCAGCGAGCATGTCATGGGTCACCGCTCGCGGCAGCTGCGTCGACGGATGCCGGGTCACCATGTTCATTCATTAATTTGATCACTCCACTACACTCTTAAGGAGTGATTCAGTTTTTCCTGACAGATGTCCCCGTTGTCAATTAAGAGCTTGATGAATGAAAACTTCATTTGCATGGTGAACAATGCGGCCATTTGCATACACAGATAAGGTTCTCTATCGAACAATGATTGTTGTCGATACGAGAAATCATTTTCTCTGCGCGTTTCAGAGTTGCGTATCCACGTGAGATATTGTACACTTTTTCTCTCGCAGTGTCAATAGATGCTCAGGAACATTGTGGAATGGCAGAGTTTTGACGAATTTATAATGAGCATTCGTTAAATACGTCGGCGACAAGCGGACGTGTTATCGTCGGAGTCTGAATACTAAACAGGCCTCGGTGCGGTTGGCCGACTCGAGCCTAGCACCGCTCCCGTATCGCGTTTATTCGACTTTGTAATGAAACATCTATTTATCGTAAACCTTATTCGATGTAAATAGAAGCGAAGGCTAGTTGTCAAAATATTTTGTGCTGCCGCGATCAAATATGGCCAGTCGCACTATACGCATTGATTTGTTAATCGAATATGGAGAGCGCATTTCGGTCAGCTGTGGCTGGTCGTAAGTATATGCCGGTTCCCACGACAGTGACTCTCGAGGCTGCCCATAAAAAGCGGTCGACGTAAGCGTACGTGTGCAGGTAGCTTTTGTAGACGTGTCGAGTTGGCGATACCGTATACTTACACGGGTTGCATTACTGGCTTCGCTAGATCTAGACAATAATTAAAGAAACTTATTCGATTTTTAAACAGCCGAAACGATTCATCGTTGAGAACAATCGCGTTCCAATTTTAGATTGAGCACTGGCCATAGACACCATAGATGTTGATTACCGTTCAAAATTGGAATCTTTTATCTTTTCAAACTCAGTTATTTATGACACTGTGGAGGTACAATACTTACGAGCGGCCATATCGCGACGCATTAATTTCCCTCGACGTGATGCGGTAAATTGTATTAAAGACTTAAACGAAGCAATAGAATGATACCGTGCGGTTTGAATGCTGGGGAATTATTTGATAATCGTTTTATGAGGGTGCCCAAAGAGGCTACTTCCATATCGGAGCCTGTTACGAGCTCGTTTCGTTATTAATTAAGGATCCCGAAGTATACGTGGGAAAGGAGCAAGAATTTAGTGGGCTCTTCGAAGCGCCATGTGTTCGGGATTTACAAAGTCAAAGACAAAAGCAGTATTATCAGGTACCTATCTTACTTTTGTCGGGATTCGTACACGTGTTTCGGTCACCATTGTTTGGTTTATTGTTTAGTTGTTTAGAAATTGCAACAGATGTTCGGTTCGGAGGTCCATCTGTTTTGTTAGCGCTCACAACGCAAACAATTACTGCAAACAAAAATGTCGAAAGTCGAAACTTGAGCGTTCGCACGGCGGGCGTAAGTTATGTTCGGTGTCAATTTAAAATAAATGGAACAAGGTCGCCGCACCATCGGCTACGGTCAATACTTGGGTAGGTATGACATCGAAAGTATTTATCATTGATGAAAAACAGGAAAGAGTGCCGGCTCTCGAGTTTCGACACGAGAAAATATTTGGAACGCAAACACCTGAGCTGGAGTCGTGATTTCATATTTCACACTTCGCCAGTGTTGGTGAAGAGCTCCACTTTTCAAGTTAGTCATAAAAAATCACCTTTGCTCGTGACAATAACTAAAATGACCACTATTGCTCGCCCACTACGGTCTCCAGCCGCCGATTTTGTCTCCGAACCTTCAAACTTCGTCAAATTAAAAAGATATGCTAATTCACCGTCTGGCAGATAAACGTAACGTGTTTTGTTATTAAAGTGTTTCGAGCGCATTTAATTCGGATTATTAATGCTTTTAATTAAATTTATCTCCTTCTATTTTGGCATTTCTGATTGGCCGGTGCGTTGACCCGTGAATCATGGACCGAGTTTTTATAAGCGTCGCTTTAAGTATTTATATGTTTGAAGACAAACATGGGACCAATATGCGTGTAAATACACCTTTAAGGTGTAATTGTTAAATTTATTCGAACGTTAAGCGTGAACTATACGACATTCTGATCCTGTAAGGTTTTGAATAACAATATCCAGGTCGATGTTTTATTAGTGACAGTAGTACCGCACATTTCGTCGAATGAAAAATACCAACGCTACACTGATAAATAGGATGGTGACTCAAAAGAAAGTCACACACACGACTTTTTCTTAATCTTCATTTGGACGGGTAATGCTTGCCAGCAACTTATATTGGACCTAAACTCCGTTAACATAAAAACGGTATTCCTCCGCTCCCAAAGATATTACTTTCCAAATGGATTCTTTAAAATCGGTTAAATCATCTCGATCATATCATAATGTAATAAGTTTTGGAACACGTCCAACGCGAGATTTTACAGCTAAGATTTATTGTAACACCAACGAGCTTTTTACACTGCTAAGTTGTTCCGACGAGTCAAATGCAACTGTTAAATCAAATCAATCCTACTTTTGTCTCCATATTTTATCTTTAACAGGCTAAAAGTATGTATAACTGAATTTTTCGTCAATTCTTTTTTAAACGCTATTTACATATTTGTCACGGTGCATGTTTAGTTTTGTGAATAAAGATTTAATATTTTTTTATAATGTTAGAAATTCTAATATGTAGCCAATGTACACATAATAAACAGAAGGATAGGTACCATCTGCTACCCTCGTTACATAATAAAAATTACAGGTTCTTGCAATTAACAAGTCTACGCAAATGGCATTCCCTGACTTGTTTACAAATAAAAATTGGTTTAGCTTAGGTATATGTATTCAAACGTATCTAAACCCGTTGAGTTTGTTTAATTGTTTGATTGCTTAATCATCTCAGGTGTGAAGGTAATGGCCGGCCGATCGACTGTCCATCATGTTCACACGCCAATCAGAAAAATAAGCAGTGAATCGATACCGCCGTTTGATACAATCAGCTGAGAAAGTAAACTCAGTCCAAAATTAAACGGGACGCGGGACGATGTAAAAGAAAATTAATTACAATGGTCCCATTACTATGTAACGTTATCCGTAGACATGTAACATACAACTCGTAACAGTTTACGTACAGCAATAATTTTACCCGGTTAAGAGTTAACGCCGACGTAACCACTTTTTAACCACCGACCGGTCCGGGTCGAGACACGAAATAAGTCAGCCATTAACAATTTATCGCCCCCAATTGCAATAACCGCGAAAAAAGCAACATCAACAAAGGCATTCGGCAGTTTAAGACGCGGTCAAAGTGAAAAACTAAGGCTGCCTTAATTTCGAGTGGCAGCGGCGGCCGAACGCAGCCCGCGTCGGCCATCTTAGGAATTCCAAAAATTAAAATGTCGACCATAAACAACGGAACGATTTGAATGAAACTCAAAAGAGTAAAAAGGCCGTACAAATTTTTAGGGACGTTCGCACCGGCCTCTATGTAGATCTGATAAGCATGAGAAGGGTAAAGCGTTGAAACCAAAACCGCACTAAAAAATAAACGATCTCGTGATCAGTTCATCCGGACTTTATTCGAGAATGACGCGTACAGCCTCTTACAAGTTTCAACATGATTCGATTTGATATTATCTCTAATTTTTTTACCTAATCTACTTTGCATACGTGAGCAGTAAAACTAGGCGGAGTTTATTCGATGAGTAATATTGCCCATGTAGTAAATCGAACGTTTATATTCTAGACGTGGCCGTCGGCGTGGAAATAAACTAGATGCTGTGAATTCAGAGGTTGATAAAATGTTTAATTTCGCGCATTGGAATGGCTTCTCGGAATCGTCGGCGATGGTGAACGCAGACTGAAACAAATCCGCGGGACACGGGTGCATGAGTCGCAGAGGTTCCCAGCCTATGATGACCGGCATTTTACACGTCCATAAATTCGTCGAAGACCGCGCGTATGTAAGTACCGGCGCACCTCCCATACTAAATAATGTGGAGGATTTATTTGCGAGGTCTAATACGACCGAGCTCACTGCTTAGGATTCCTAGAAGCGCGCGCGCGATGAATAAAGGCGGGGGAACGCTAGGAATTTCATCATCTCAGATTTGTTTGAGGGTTGCTCGCTCTATACCACGTGAGAACTCCGCGACATCTCAGCCAATAAAAAAGGAACTCCGACCGAATTTGAAATCATTCGTAATTTGAATCATGATTGACGTGGCTCTATAATCCTTGGCATGAGGTCTAGGCAAAAATGTCCGCAAATTACATTTCAGCTACTTTAAGGACCGGCTTCTTTGAGCAATTTTATTAGTGAACATAAATGTTGAGAGACGCAGTTAAAATGTCAGAATCTGACCGTAAACGAGCGTCCATTTGGAAAAGGATTGTTTTCTTTAACGTCTGCCTCTACCGCGTTGTAATAACAAGGCCGGTAAAGTTTATTGTCTATTCACTCCGCTGATGAGCTTATTCCCTTTTATATCTTTGTCGATGACTAATCATTATTTTTACACAAATCTTGAATTACGAAATCATTGTTATTTTAGCATCCATCTACTTATCGAACACCAATAATTATCTCATCACGATTGTCACGTAATAAGTTTATTTAGGCGACTAAGCCTGCAATAATTGATAGGTTGCCGAACCTGCGCGATGGAACCGAACAATGCAACTGCAATTAAACGAGTTCCGATTATTTAAAACTGAGACTTATGAAATAGTATTACAATTGGTATTGTGATGGCAAATTCGTCGTAATATCTTCAAATTGTTACGGGGAATTTAATTCGCGATGGTTTTTGTCGAGCGTTAATTGCCGCCCGTCGGAAAGGAGATAAAAGACGGCTCGACAAGATCGTACGGGGCATTCCATAGCTTCGGTAGACTTTATTAAAAGAAGCGGATGTAGGGGTAAGTATTTTAAGAGGGACACGGCGCGAGCGGATTGGAATAAAGGAAATTACTAAGAGCTCTCTTCTCAATAAAAAAAGAAGCCGCGTAGACGGGAAGTCTATAGTAACTACGAGTAAGGAGTTTAGAGGGCCATCGTCTTTCAGTCCAGCAACAAGTCGACGACCCGCAAAGGATTTATTTACGTTTTCGGACCATTGGAAACTTATGTAATGAGGTGTTCGCCGCCCGAATAACAATGCGATGCGTGTACTCAATTACGATTCGAACATGAATATTGGGCGATTTGGCGCCTCAAAATCGGTTTTGTGTTGTTTCGTGGATGTGAGTTTACGCGGCGTGATTACTTTTTAATGCAGATAATGCCATTGTACAAGAAGCAAATGATTTGAAGACACGCCCGAGTTAATAACAACTGACGATCGATTGTCACCGCGAGTTATCGCACTTTGTAAATTCGAATGATGGGGGATGTGACGTAACAAAACACCGCGTTCCATACTTTTTTAAATGACAAAAGGCAAAGGCGTTGCCAACAGTAGCCGCCAGCCGTCATACGTGGAGCCAAGGAGTTTTCATACTTTCATTTGAATGCCACTATTTAGAGCGTGAAACTATTGACGAAACATGCAAAATAACTAACAATCTCTCGAATTAGTTACGCCGTTGCTTAGTCTACTTGTTCCACAATAAAGATGCATGTTTCTTCACTAAGCGACACAAATACATTAATCAGGCGCCGAGCTTTGTGTGATTAGAGTGTTGAAGACTATGGAGGCTATTAATATTACTTACTCGGCTTTTTGTACAAGATACCAATTGTCAAGTTACCGGCCGCCTGCACTGAAAGTTAATACCATGAGCGTTTCTATTGAACGTACTCAGTGCGTACTCGGAAATTGTACTAACTGTAATTGATGCAGTAGACTAGAAATACAATTGAAGAACTAAGTGTTGCGATCGGTAAAATAAAGCAGCGTCTATTATAGTTAAGACTGTGATGAGTTTAACGTAATAACTATCTGTAAGAAGCAACTGTAAAATTTAAAGAAAAATTTGCCATAAATAAAGGGTGACCACAGAATTCGACTTCCAAATAAGTAGGTACACGGCCGAGAACATATTTTTTATCTCAAAGTGATAGTGCAGAGTAAATTCATGGGTAAGTAAGCACAGTTCAGAACAAATGATGTTTATAAAGGAATTTTCAGAGTTGTCTGTGAACGGTCCGGTCGGTTGCGCACGCACACAATAAGCGCAAGACAAATACTTATGACCATAACCACGTCGCGCATGTGATTTAATTAACCTTAATTAAGCTGGAATAATGCTGGGTTACTCTCACGCGATCTAATAATAATACAATTTTTCTGAACCAGAAATACATGCGAAGAGAAAGAAAGAAAATTGTGTACCGCAGAGTGATGATTCAAGTCGACAACTCGTTTGGCTAAGTTATTAAGTCTCGCTTATATAGTTGGTGTTAGTGAAATAAGTTAAATAAATTAAAATAAACACAACAAATAAAAAGCAACAAAAATCGCAGTGCACAAATAATTAATAAAAAAAAATACACACCAAATCAATACTCAAAAAGATACAAATATTCATCAGCAATTATGAATAGCGTCTCAGTTTACTATTTCTCAAAATCACCCGTTTCCTGTTTGTTTTTAAAGTATCATACGTAAGGCGATGGGATCAAATCTGTACAGTCAGTTTTATAACTCGGCCGTGAATAAATAATGTGACCAGTGCGCTTTCATCTTACAAAAAAGATATTTAATTGAAAATACGTGCGTACTTAATCTGTGTTGGCAGTGTGTGAGGTATCTTGTTTTTATAGGGCTGTACAATGGCCGACCGCGTTGTGGGAAAGTGACTTGCTGAAATTCATCGGCTAAGGGACGATTCGTTGACAATACCCTATGACTTACAAATTTGATGAACTACTTTTAACAGTTTTAATCATCGGCGTATTAAAAATCTCTCTAAAAATTAGTTTTCTTTTGATTTGATTTTTTTGTTATAAATCTTCTCCTTAGATATTTATATCTTACGGATCTGTCTTATAGTGATTTTTTAGCGCAACACAATAAGATGGACATTTAGTTAGATAAGAAAACAATGGCGTAACTATATACAATACGGATCTGCGGTGAATCCATAAAAAGAATAGTTCACGGTCAACATAACTAAGCAGTGTACATAGATCTTGTGCGTCCGCGCAGCCAAGAAGTGTAGTTATAAAAACTTTCGCGAAGTTTAATTAATAAGCATTTTACACAGTTTGGGGTAACGGTTAAAGGTAGGTAAGTAAGCGCGGAAGCATTCTTTGACATTTGCGTTCCCAATAGCACAGCAGGTGTTTCCCATTAAATTCTTTAGTAAATTGCATAAGTGCAATAACAACATTTTTTCGCGTAAAACGTTTAAGAATAACGGTTCGAACTTGAATGAGCCCGTTCATGAGTACGGGGTGTAAATAGTACCCTTGTAGTAGGGGATATTTAGTCTCAATGACCTTTGATCAGAAACCTGCTCTCTACAAGTACTTACGTGCTGGCTTATAATCCGCTCCTCGCCTTTGTGACATCCGCTCCAGCTAATGGACTGAGCACAGATACAATATAAAACTTGTGATTTTAAAACACAAATTGTTTAAGATTAATAAATGAAACCCCGCCGCGTAGTTGAACGGCTGAATACAAATGAGTTTTCTTTTTAGAGTGAGCCATCTTTCTCTAAACACTGCATGATAAATTGTTTCTATGCGTCGTTAACGCGCGCGCTGCTTTACTAGTAATTTCACTGTTCGATGTTGTCAGTAATATTAATATGCTCATGACCTATTATCGGGCGGGTCATCTCCAAGGCCTAGCACCGATTTATTTCATGACCGATCAGATAAAAAAAGTTCGGATGCAGTTGCGTTTTAAATTACTCGCTCAGGATCGTAATACAGGACCGTTAGCGCGCCGAGAGGCAGAGGGCATCAGATTTCAAAATATTATGATGTTGGTCATCGACACACACGGTCGATAAATAAAATCGATTCGAATTTCAAAATCGAATATTAGCCGAGTTCTTTTGTAATGACGTTTTAAGTTGGAGGGATAAACGCAATTCTCTTTTTAAAACTCCAAATTAAATCTCCATTCACCTGTTGGGTCACGAGTCACGATTCCACACAACACGTATGTTTGAGGCGTGCTTTCTACTTCGGGATGTAAATACGTTTGTGCTTCAGCAATATGGCTCGTGTGAGCTTGACGCGCGTTCGAAATGGCGTATTGAAGACAAGAAAGAGGAAAATACTATACAGGCTTTAAAGATTACGATGCATATGCCATTTACAGTTAAAGAGGATCATCGACATATGGGACGAATGGCATCTGGGAGATGCCTGTCATATTCATCGGATATGTGAAATAAGACAAACTGCATATGGCGCGAATAGCTGTCGATCCCCAGTAACTGATCAGTTTGAAATTCGATAGACAGGATTATTTCGCATCGCTTTCGCTCAATTGATCGCATGTCAACAATCAACATATGTCACGGCGAACTAGGAATTTAAGCAGGAAGTTTCAATTTAGTGCCAATTCATTTGGAACGGTTAGATACGTAACAGGATGGTCTATACTCTATGGTACGGAAATTTTTATGTTTCCGAACGATTTCTACCTGCACTTCGGCGCGGTGACCAAATGTAACGTTTTTCTCCAGATGGCCGAAGCTTGTGCAAGCAACCTAGCTCCGACTTGTTTGCTCAAACATTACGAGACGGTACGACATTTGAAGCGGGCCGCTAAATAAAATACAAATAGCCCTCCAAACGTCGACTGTCCACACGGGGCTGTGTAAACTACAGACAATTCACGCCAGCGAAATAACCGTAACTAAGGTTCAATTAAGATGTCCGTTATCCTTGAATCCGAGATAGATTTAAACTGTAAATAAATAACAGGTAATTACATTATCGAATCACGATCCCGATCGACCTCTCTGCTGTAATCGCGGAGATGAGAACGAAGTCACAATGAAGCTTACTACTTGCTCATAATAACATACAACTGGCTACACAACGCGACTTCATAATTAATTAAAAATGAACCATTGAATGCTGTAATCGTCCCACGCGGTCGCTCGTTAAACCATCAAGTATTCTTATCGTCATCGCTTCTGTCAAATTTGAATATCGAATCCCTGAATTTCTTTTTTACTATTATTCACGGCGAATGGGATGCCGCACACTGGCCTCCGCGTGGATTATTGGAATTTGAATGTTGGTAACAACTACGGCGTTGATTTATTGACGTAGGGTTGAGCCCAAATGCTTCTTTAACGACATATTATTGATTTTATGCTACCAAAATTAATGAGTTACAGTGCTTTCTTTACCCAAGTATTAAAGTATTATGCTGTATTATACACTAAAAAAATATTAAAATCACTTACCGGCCACGTGAAATCGAAGGGAAAGACGATAGGGTTGCTAAACCCCTCCACGTTGAGATTAGGCACATCCAACGAATTTCCACCCAGCACTGGTGTTGTGGTAACACCAAAGGTACACGGTGACGTGGTATCAATATTTGCTTGGTATATCTTGAGGCACACTCGGAATTTAGTCCTGCACGGCGCCAAACACGGCGCATCACTATTACTTGAGGAACCATCACAGCACTGCCCACTACTTAGCCTACCCAATGAGTTCGTAAAACTTTTTATCCTAAGTTCGAAGGAACCAGATGACAGCACCTGAAAAAAGAAAATAAATATACAATACACGCTAAAGTATCGGGTAGCTTAAGTCTATTTATCAATATCATCGTGACAACACAAACTGAGCGACTAACACCCCCAAGATTTAATCCTCAAACAAACTATTATTTGCACAACTGTCCATGTGATCGATCCCGTTGAGACATTAACGGTTTTACTGGACATGGTTTATGTAGGTCGACAAAAATGGGGTTGTTGGCTCATGCGGGGTGACTGTACGAGCGACACCCCTAACCTGAATTAAATTTCGAACCCATGCACAATACCAACGTACGGCGAAGTGTTTCTAATCTATTAACTTTTTGTTTTAAATCGACAAGTTTATTTTTACATTTGGCCAGCAGTATCGATTCGAAAAATAAAATCGATTTAAGTCGATAGACAGTCGCAGTAGTCGTCTAAAAACTTCAATACCCGTTTGTTTTTTCTTCGACTATGAATAATAATAACTGGTTTTTTGTTACCCTCCAGGGTGCTGTAACCCTTGTATTAATGTAAGAATGTGCAGTTGTTCGTATCGTATGCGGGGTCAACTAGTTTCAAAGCTAATGCATAAGGGAATGCGCGTGAGCATACTCCGAATAATAAGCTTTTTACGATGTGTGTTTAAAATGAGAGAATATTAAAATTAAAAACGTACTTCGCGACGGACGAACGCAATTTATACGGCATCGGAAGGAAGTGGTAGGTATTAAGTTATGGCGTATGTCTTGGCAAATCATTACCAGACTTAATGACGTGCGTGTGCGCGTTTGTTGTTGTGGGGCAAAAAATGTATCGCTTCCTGTTTAGTTTGGCACCATTGATTTTTATTACATTGCACCATAATTGCGGCGAAAATATTTGCTACGAGCAATTAAACTAAATGCGGACTGAATTTCAATAGATCTCGTGTGCAACAATGAACATTTTTCGACTCGAAAATATTTTATAGCTGAATGAGAATTAATCTTCAGTATCCTACAGTCCATTTTAATGGATAAAGTTAACAGCCTTTTTCGCCCTATAAACATATTTAAATTTAACAAACAGTGAAATCTATATTGACATTTAAATTGAAAAAAAAAACAGTGAAATCTATATCAGTTGTGAACATTTTGAGATCAATAACTATTTTGGAGACTCCATTTTTGTTTTGTTTTCTGTTTGAAATGTTATTACACTTATTACGTTAAGTAACCAAATGTGAGAAAGAACAATGCTCCATTGAGTCGAGCTCTTATCTGACAGTGTCGACTGCAAGTCTGTGGCTGTCACAATGTAACCCCAATGTAAACAAAACCGAAGAAAAAAACTATCTACCAGATTTCAACTGACTTCCTGCCGCATCTGTAGGGGAGGAACACCTTAGTACTGAACGCGAAAAACGATGCCTCTCTATCTAACTATATAAAAAAGACAAGGAGAGAGGTACGCTCTCATCAGTATCCAACGTCAGGTAGGAGCGGATCCAAAAAAATGCACCAAAAAACGCACGCGCACTCTAAACATCCCCTTTTTTGTTCACGTATTGTTTATAAAAGGAGTTAAAGTAGCGTAGATTGTGAATTGTGGTGTGATGGATTGGCTCACTGTTTAAATTCGAATATATCGTTTATAATTGACATGATAAGACGTATGAAAAGCAAAAATCTGTTTAGGTCTTAGATATAGTCATATATTTTCTTTAATGTAGGCTTTTAAAGCACTTATTATTGACGTCATAGAACAGATTAAAATAATGAATTTGTTAAAAAAGATAACTATCATATAAAAAATATAAATGATAGCTAGCTTGTTTGTATACAATTCGTATACTCACGCCAGTATTACTAACTAAAGATAAAAATAGTAGACACGTAAATCGAATTTCAATTTAATGTGGGGCCTCGCTATGTAACAAAACTAGAAAATGTGGGTATTTAACCGTGACGTCATGCGATATTTCAAATGTGCATCGTCGCAACTAAATGTTGATAGAAAAATTTCTGTTCAATATTTTTCAGTCACCTCGTAACGCGTTAATAAACTCAATAATTTGACGTCACACATATTTGGCCAACAATTAAGCGTATTGATTGGCATGTGGCGTGGCATTGTTAGTTTGACGTTTATTACTTCTGTAGAGAACTCCGCAGATGTAGCCACTGTTTTAGACGTTATTTTTAACGCATTCAGTAACGTGTATAATGACGCAGACGTAGACACAAAGATTAACGAAGATTATTTTGTTATCATCCCTATAGCGTAGATAGTCGTAAAATACTAAAAACTCCATCGTCGAATGGGGCGAGCACATTTTAAATTTTATATTAGAAATAAACTGATAGAGGAGCGATAAAAGTCGGTCACATGATGTTATTAACTCCTCGCCTCAGGCTGCCCGCAAGCTAACAATTAAATAATACTTACCGGACTACCGAATAAGTTGTGTTTTATATCTCCGGGCGATCTGACGAGGTGTCCGTATGATTTATGCTTTTAAGGTCTTAAAAAGGTATGTTTAGCCATTATAAGTTTGTCTATTCTAATTGAAAACGAGATCGTCCGACTTGTTTGTTATTTATAGTGCACTTTTTAAGAGTAGCATTCGACGTTTTAACATCGAGTAAAACGTGCATGGTAATAAAATGGATGTAGTTATCAAAGTATTAATGCGCCGCGCATCAGTCGTGAAGATTCTCCTTTTTGTTTCGTAAGGAAAGTAACACTAGCATGTAACGTTAATTGCGCTCGCGCAGGCCTAAAAAACCATCTAAATTGATTTGAGTACCAAATCGACGATCGCGCAACAGACCAAATATATCGTGTTACATTAATTCTTTTTTATAAATTTAATTGCGGCGCACTATGCGCACGTTCTGTATATTTCAGAAAGAATTGTTATGCCAAAATGATTCATGGAGGTTTTATTAGGTTTGTCTCGAGGTGTGCGTTATGGAAACGAGCTTCAAGTGTTTTATTCGCTCGTAGCACGGGGTCCGGCTAATCGGTAATAATGTGAACACCATTGTATGTAAGTAAGCCAACGGAGTAAACACTCGTTCCAGTCGGCAGGTTGAGCGTAGTCTAAAAATAACTCAAATAATGAAACGCAGGGGAATGTTTTTCATCTCCACCGTTTTACATTAAGTACGTATGCGAAATGTGTTAAAATAAACAGTCTGTTAATAGCGTCACGGTGTGGCCACTGCATCAAATTCGCATTTTCAAATTTATATTTGGAACGCGGAGCACGCATGATCTTTTTTTTAGTTTTTACTCGATCGATGTTGGCATTTTTTGGTTACGCATCTCGTTCGTACACATGCTATAAAGATGTTACGTTTTAAAAATAGCGTTTCTGTCCCGTGATCAATTTGGATTGGCCAAGAGAGAACTATTAATTTTGTCCTTTATCCACAGCTGACGAGCGAGCGTTGTCGCTAATTGGTTTTCTGACCTAAGTTGAGTATTTGGAGTTACCTACTATTGTGTAAGGGGAGCGGGCCCGTTTGCAACAAAGAGGTTTCATTTCAAAGAATGTCTCTAAAAAGGACACTCGTCTTAAAAGGAACAAAACAGTGTGGAGTTAGCGCGACAAAAGTTGCGAACTCTTTGTTAATTTCGCTGGCAGCTGCGCGCGTATTTATAAAAGAAGAATATGATCTGTGTTCGGAATTCGAAATTAACGGAGAATCATGAGCGAGCGTAATAGAGCCAGAGATTGCCTGGAACGTATATGGAAAGCGCGTAATAAGGTATTTTGCGGTTATTTAAGCGTGTTGCACAAGCGAATTGAGATTTCGTGCGTCGGTGTTCAGATCTATGGTCGGCTGGGGCTGCAGTTGGTACTATTGTTTAAATATTCTTGGATGCATTTCAGTATAGTTTACAAATATTCGTCGTCCATTATGCGGAAAATACTACAAGACAAGAGCTTCTAAAATTTCCCATAATATCATTTCCTAGTCTAGACCGTATTGTTAATTTTAATGTAATTAAAGTGCATGATAGTGTTATTATATTATGTAATTAAAGAAGTTTGTTTTTTGTGTTTTGCTGTGGAGATTTTTGTAATTAGAATTAAGATGATATTGACAATAAGTATAGCCCAAAATAGTAGTGCTCCTTAAAATTTGTAATAGAAAATTTAACCACTCTTGTTATTAATCGTTTAATTAAACTTAGTGAGAAATGTTTGCAGTTTAATTTATTTATAAGTTTATACTAATATCTGAATACATTACAGTAGTACTCACACAGGTATCTTCAAGGCGTGGGACAAAGACAAAAGAAAAAAATGCTATTAATTATCGTATATTATTTCGCTACATAACCTGCTACCTAACACCTACGCAGAATTCTCGTAATTATTTCACATGAATTGTTTAAGTATTCATAACTGTCATCTGACGGCCTTAACTTTCAACCTACGAAACTACTCATCTCTAATCTATGCCTGAAATTGTGCAACCCGATTGCATTGCTGACACATTTACCGATTCGGAATTTAATGAATTAATGGCAACACTGAACAATGGTAGGTAGGTACTGTTAGGTGCGCAAGGATTTGACTTTCGAAACAAAAGGATATGGAAAATAATAAATAGGTAGGTCGGCTAGATTCTTATTTCAAATTTTATTTATATCTATTCGGTTGTAAGTAATTGGTAATGATTTGAATTTCGAAACAAGAATAGAAAAATATATTTCTTGTTTTTTTTTACGTATTTAATTTATGTATGTTTTGTTTATTTATTAGGACACCAGCAGTGCATGTATTAATACAAGAAATATACGCAAATTACAAATTGGTCTGATGCATACCTACCTACACCTTTGTTGGTGACACAACATTGTTAAGTAACAATTCAAACAACAAACAACAACAAACAAACAAACAACAGTCAAAAGTTAAATAATAATAAATTAATCACAAAATCATATAAATGTTTTGTACAAAATGTGTACATTTCAGCCAGGAATTGATAATGATATTATTTTTTAAATATATAAATAAAGCGTTTATCGCTTCTCACTTAGTTTAAACTCTTGTTTACCTCTTGGTCCGAGTTGTTTACAGACTACTTTATTCCAAATTTTTTGATGTTTTAAATTACATGCGCCTGACGCACCGCATAAGCCGGTGACATGTTTTATTTCTCGAAATCATATTAGCCCCAGATTAATTCATGTACTTATTATAACAGATACATACAACAGTGTCTTCACAAGAAATATTAAACATTGGAAAGGCGAGTGCTAATAAATAAAACATAAAAGCCTGTTGCTGTGCTGCAGCCGTCCAGTTTCATTGCGTAATCTGATCAATGATCCAGACATGTTCCGAGGTAGTTTTTTCCAGGCACCTGGATGCAATTAACGTCCGGTCCGAATTGTAAGAAAACATACACGTCCGGTGTTAAGGGGAAAACGTTGGCGCAAGAAAACGCGACGTCCATAGGAATTATGACGATTCTCTTGTTAACAAATTTATAAACAATGTAGTACACAAAAATGAATGTAAGAGTATTGCAGTGAAGATTATTTCTTTCATATGAATCTTAAAAATCATATCGTCTTCACTAATCAGTTCGTATAATGATATGGTTAACTAATATAACATTAGTGTTTTACAATATTTTTTTCTTATTAATTTTTTTTTTGGCGCTTGTAATTATGAACAGTATACAAACATGACAGTTTTGGACCATTTATTTATAGTTATCTAGGACACCTATCTATAAATTTATTAACTCTTGGTGTGTAGTTATCTTGTTCTAATGTGGGTTGACATGCAGTTTGTACATTTATGTTATTGAAATCATGTGATGTTAGATGTCATGATGATGCCAACTAAAAAGGTAGTGACAATGTTACAATGTATTTTTTTAAGTTATCCGACTTTTTTAATATTTTATTATTTGTAGCCTTTATATATTCTGTGTATTAGTGCACATATTAAACGTGCACTCATAGACAGAATATGTAAAGGCACAGACAGAATATTCTATCGTATCCCAGATGTCAACGAACCTTCAAATCGGAGTTTTGTCTACCAGTAAAACAAAAATGTCATTTGTCAAAAAAGTCGCGTAGACAAGCCGACTGAGAGCGTCTAAATAGACCCCACAATGCAATGAGACCAAAAAAAAACTCAAAATTCTCATAGTTAAGCGGTTAAAACTAACGATTACACGGGTCTCTTAGTTGCATTTATAATTGAGACGGTTCACATAGAACAAAAACCCATTTTGGACAATGGACGAAATTATAAGAGGCCCGTTAAAGTTTCACATACTTAAATGCTTAAATACATCGCATATGTGGATTAATTATTGTAGTTGTGGTAATTCCGGCGGCTGAATAGCGAAGTTCGGTAATGGATGCTCGAAATTGTTGTATACCTAGCTGAGAACGAAACCTCCATTGTACCGAATATGAGCTACTAATATAGCTAAATAACCATTCTCGTGGAGACAAACGCTTTCCAAATAGTTTCCAGATACCTACCTACCATGTACAGCCGGCTTCAAAAGTAGATAAGCATTTTTAGCAGATTTAGAACCATGTCACATCAACTATTCCTTTTATTTAGTATGGTTACACCTATATTGCATTGATAATAGTTGGTGTGACATGGTACTAAAATGTTTATCTACTTTTGATTTTGAAGCCGGCTGTACCTACCTAGTATTAAATTACTTTTGGCTTGATTCGAAAGAAGTCGAAGTGTTTGATGAATGAATTTATACTCGAAGGAATTAATTAGTTTATCGATATTTCGTAAATAGGTAGTTACCTACCTAACTGTCATTTTTAAGAATCACACAAAACTCGAAAATCGAAGTTTGAGCTTAAATCAACATGTTGTTTACTAGTAGAATTCTCGTATCAAAGTAAACTGCGAAAAAGCAGATGTTGGGTGTTTCTCAGTGTGCATTAATATATTTAATATTCCCACCTGCTACGAGCTATGTGCGCCGGCGAGCAAGGCGGTCAACGTAATCGCATACACAGTCCTACATCGACAAGCAACAGAAATCAATTATATCACAAATCATATCGCAACACATACTGCGTTCTGATCGGGCTAGGTATGACATGTCCTAGATATGCGACAGGTAGACGCCAATTCCGTCATAAAACGATTGCATTACTTTACAAATACCGAGCTAAAATTATTTACCTCGATACTACAACAATGTCGTGAAAAACAGCAAACACCAATTAACTTTGACAGTTTGTTTTATTTACTCTGTAGTAAATAAAAGACGCATTGTTTTAACCTCTTTATTCTAACTCGCCTCCAATAAGTGCAACCTTCAGAGAATTATTTATTTTAAATTGGAAATTATTCCTGCGGTTTGGGCCAGACGTGTTTCCGAAGCCGCTTCCGATCAAACGGTTGGATGATCACGCAATTTGTTCGAACGCGATCTCCGATTCAAGTAGGAGAATCGAACTTGCACGTGTGCAAAAAAGGTAAAAGGCAAAGGAACAGGCTAGGCTATTCCTCCGGATGTAGGCAAAGGAGACTGGTCGATCACTGGACAATTACATCAATGCATGGCCGTCACGTAGAGCACCGGGGACGAGACAAACCTGTCCAACGCGGTGGTGCGCAAAATACCGTTTTTTTTATGGAGCAACGCGACTTCATTCATAATTTGTATTGTAGTGCCTTGAAAATTCACTCACACGCACACAAAGACCGTCCATAAATACGTATGCGCAGGTTAGGTTGAGGGAAGAGGTCTAGCAGCCAAACAGGTTAATTAGACAACACGGCAAGATGAAGTTAATAACTAGGTGACAACAAAGTGCATAAAAATCTTACATGTATTGTAGTACGTCTACTTAGGACACAGGAGTTTCCTACGCAGTCGACCGCGCACACGAGCATTTTTAAATTCATTTCGTTATTAAATTCATTCCGTTATTAACAAACACAGATGCACAGGCATCTGTGTTTGTTAATAACGGGATATATTTTGTGCTAAAATAAAGCGTATGGTTGGTTGTTGCGCACACGCATGCATCGGGGAATAGTTCCCTCGCTGCAAATTGCTATTGTAGACGAGTAAACGATGCGGGGGAACAAAAACTCGCGCGACTAGATTATCGATTTTTTGTTCGACTTTTGTCGATGTGTTGACATTTTGGTTTCAGTGCAGAAACGAGAAGCAGCAGAGGAAATGGCAAAGGTTGGTTTTATTAAACATTTACCAACGATTGGTATAATTGGCACTAAGTTAGTGCGCTAGACACGATTTCTTGGTGAATCATGCGAGAGAGTTTTCAGTTATTCAAGGCGTTACTTCTTGTTGTTGAAAATAAACAGTCTGCCATTACAGCGTGAGGCATTGTTTTGTTGCAGGCGATTCGATTGATTTAACGATTAACGCGTTGAAATAACTACGTACCTTTATACCTACGTTTCGTATAATTAACGGCAAATCTAGCACGAAACACGTAGGTACTTAATCCTAATAAAGTTTCACAGGTTGAGTGCCCTTTTTTTTTTTTTTTTTTTTTTTTTGGGAGGGGGGAAAATGCTTTGACGCATTCCTCGTGGTCGAGCCAAACCACGAGGATATGTGGGACTCCCCAGACCGTACACGGCCCGGGCCTACCCACTAAAAACCCCCCCAGCAGCTCTCCGTCCGTCACAAGACAGGGGGAAGGGGACAACAGCCAGGCCTTATTCCCGCTGACCCCCTGCCTGTGGCACGTCCGTTGCCGGACTCCCCATCTGGCTCTGCTACTTTGTGGAGCGGCACAGAATTGCGCCGCTCTACACCCCGAAATTGGTTTTTTATTGTGGTTGTCTTCCACGCGGTCCGACGCTCAGTGCGCCGGGCCCCCGGCCCGCTCAGTGCGGGTAACGGGTTGCCCGACTGCAGATCCCACTGGATCCACCGCCGCGCGGGTGAGCCGAAGCTCGGGGAAATCCCCAACGGGCGCGAAGCGCCACGGCGAGAAGCTCGCCCTCATCCTCCCTACCACCAGAGGTAGCCGCCGGAATTGGCTTCCAGCGAGAGCCACACCTCTTCTTAACATAAGAAGAGGGGACTTCGCCCTTCTCCGCATGAAGCGGGTGGCCACACGAAGTGGCCCGCCGGGCAAAGCCCGGCCATCCCACGCCCCCCCTCCATGGGGGTCCTCTCGTCAGACTATTAGCCCGCGGCAGAGAATCTGCCGGGTTGCCCAGGGTGCACCACGTGGAGGTGTCTGACATCGCACCCCAGGTTGAGTGCCCTGGCCCGATAGCCCTTAGGTTTAGGTAACCTTGACCGGATCTAAAGGCAATGACCTCAAAATCTGGAAAAGTACCTATTTATTTTCGCTTTAACATTTGTAATTAGAATTTACCTACTCTATGTCTAAAATGTTTTGGAACACAGCGTCAATTTTGTGAAGATGTAAGTTTCACGTAGGTACTAATTTATTTAGTAAGTACTTTTAACGGCTAGGTAGTTGATTATTTATTAACAGCCAATAACCATTGGAAGGGCCATCGTGTAAACTAGACCGAACTACTAACCCTGCCCGAAATATCTTGCCTTCAGAGACGTCTGGACGAGCTATTCTGGTCGTGCAAGTTGTGAAGATATGTACAGCGTCGCGGATTCGCCTGTTTCGGGCACAACTTCACCACCGTGTCTCGGAATGCATCTAATTTTAAAGCGAAGAGGCTCGCGACCTAACTGACCCCGCGCGCCGGCCGTATTATAAACCTGAACTTTCTTTATAACTATGTACCTCGTCTACCTATGTTTGCTCCGCAAACGTATCGAACACACACAGGCGCGAGTTGGAGTCGGTCCGTCGAGCTGGGCCCGGTCACGACTCACCTAACCTACACCCTCGCCCCGGCTAGGTATATCCAGGACAATCTGCTGAACGCCCGCCACGCTCGTGGGAAAGTGACGGTCGTGTAATGCACAACGGCCTCGCGCCTACGGCCACCGGCTTACATTACAAAGTTGTTTATACTGCCGATGAGAACTAACGTTTTGCGTGGACACATTCGCACAATCGGGGATTCGCGGTTTTAGGTGTCACTGTCAGTACCTGGGGTAGAAACCCTATCAGGGCGATGAGCACCGCGGGGGCGCGCATGCTGGCGCGTCCGGGCTAGCGGCGCCGGGGCATATACGTCGGGTCCAAGACCCGGCGCGGTCAGCACTCTTCGAGAGATCCGCAGTAATCCATCACTCGCACAAGTACACACCGAGTTTCACTGCAAGTCACACAGCACAATATTCGAGATGTCACTGTTTGCTCATCGGCCACGGCGAACCGGTCGCGAGAGTTCACTACGTTCGAAATGCGCGCGTCGCGTGTTGCGGCGTGTGAGAGCCGTACAGACGTAGTTTCATCAGGGCGCGTGTCGGCGGACTGAAGGCGGGCGGCGGCCGCGGCGCGGGCAGGCGCACCTGGCGGGCCGAGCCTCGCTAGATGGCGCTGCGCGGCGCATCTGCCGGCGGCGCCCCGCTGCCCGCGCCCCGCACTCGCCCCTTCCTCAGCCAACCAGAAAATACACGGAAAACAGGCGTCTTCTGTACGCGAACACGTGCCCCTATGTAAAAAGTTCGGAGAAGAATGAAGTGATACGCTATGCAGTTTCTACGGCCGGTATGATGCAGATCTCATCTCAGTATTTTGCAGTAATTACGATAACATAACATTGTTTCTCTTTGCTGAGTCGCGGTTTTAGATTTAAGAATCCGAGTTGTATTCTTGACGAATTGGTACTGAAGCTGTGTTTTCTGTGTCTAATTAACAAATTTCCAAAGAAGTACAGAAGTAGGTAATGGTAAAGGAACCAAAAATAAAGAAAAATAATATTAAAATTTTTGTAATGTCTTATTATTCAAAAAGCTTTTTAGATTTCGATGTTTATTGGTTTTTAATATTATCAGCAGCCAAAGTTTCTCGAAATACCTACCTAGGTACCTACCTACACTTAAAAATAAACTCAAAATATACATAAAATCTTGTCTCGTCAAAAAATCGTGAACATATCACAATTTATTCAATTTAATATTTATTTTATAAGTAGGTACCTGGAGTACTACCTAGTTATAGGTACAATAAGATGAATTGAAAACATTGACATTTGCCTACCCAAGAAAGGCAACATAATCGATCGCACACTGCCTAACATAATCGATATTAAATTTGGATAATCATCTTGATCGAATCGAATTTATTCTTACGTGAAATAGAGGAGTTTTGTACAAAAAAACTTCATCATAAAAAAGGCTGTTTTGCAATTGCGTGCTGCAGTCGGATCGACAAATAAATGCAAATTTTTATAATCTCCACAATTTGGCGTTATTGGCAGCTGCTCAGTTGCGTACACCAAAATGATACCGTATTCATGAGGATGTTTTATTAAAATTCAGAACCAGGTGATAGGAAATTAAGTAGTTAGTTACTTATCGTTTTGGGAATGGTAGCAGATTTAGGGGACATAAGTAATTATTTGTGATTTTTTTTAACTAACATAAACACTTGATTGTATGCCGTAGACGGCCAAGGTTCGAATTATGATCCTTTTTAGTTTCGAAATTAATTTGTAATTCTCTCGGATTGATGCACGGAATTCTCGACAACAAAATTTCGTAGTGAAGTTCGACATTTATCGAATGTCGATTAATCAACAAATTCAACAAATGCGGAACCGATCATCCTATGAACTTAGCATGCAACCAAAGTTAGAATATGCGCCAGTATATTCTATCCCCCTACTAATAAAAGTTACACTCCCGTCGAACACTTAATTGTTCAAAACATTTTCTATGGAAATGTAATTTTACAAGTGTTTAACGGGAACGTAACTCTTAACTTATTTTTGACAAATTCAGGCGGTTGCAGAAGTATCAATTATCTATACAAATAAATAAAATTGAAGTGTCTGTTTGTAATTTCAATATAACAAGTTTTTACTAAATGGGTATGAATGTGTATTGGGCACCAATAACAAAAACACAATTTAAAAAACATTTGTCTGTCTGTCTGTTTGTTCTCGCTTATCTCCGGAACGGCTGGACCGATTTTGGTACAAATACATATACAAATAAATAAAATTGGTTGATCTATGGTACAACATAGGCTTCTTTTTATCAAGATCTTAAAAAAATTGCCTACAAAATAGTACATTGTTACCCCAGGGGTGTGATTCTCCCTAGGGCTGAAAAGTATTACTTTCAACCCGCTCTTCAGGCAACTTCAGACCTACTTTTAGACTATGAGTAATGAAATAGTACATTGTTACCCTAGGGGTGAAAGTAACTTATTTAGTCCCGAGACGGTGTTTGGCGCCCGAGCGTAGCGAGGGCACCAATAATAGTTCGAGAGACTAAATAAGTCTTTAACCCGAGGTAAACACTGTGCTTTTCATTACGAATACAAGGAAAGAAAAAAGTAACCCATTGAATTAGCTAAAGAAAAAAGGTGTCAATTTTATTTTACGTAAATCAACAACTTCTGCTTTAGCCCGCTTTCTCTTATAAAATCAGGCGTTAACTCCATGCCTTAATCAGATGAACTTTTTGTGTTCATTAAAACACAATGTTATAGACATATAATTAACAGTTAATACAAATCTCTGCTATACGGAAGTATTAGCAAAACTCTACAAATGGAAAAAACAAATGAAGATCGTATTGCCGCTTTTCTGCTTATCTTGTTATTTTTTCTGTGGCCGGCCAACTATCTAATCAGCCATTATTTTTCATTTTCATAATTAAAAAGATGGGAAATATTTTGCCCAAATCTATTTTATTTTAAAGATATAGTTGAAAATAAATTATAATAAAGTCATTTGAAAAATATATTCTTTAAATATTTAACATAATGTTATTTCAATTTTTATACCGCGCTGTAATTGAGTGGCTGTATAGAAAGTCGGAACATGGTTCAATAAAAATGTGAAAAAAGAACTAGTTTCTTTTTAAAATATGACAGCAGCTGTCAGTTGAAAGTGATTCTCCCTAGGGCTGAAAAGTATTACTTTCAACCCGCTCCTCAGGCAACTTCAGACCTACTTTCAGAGTATGAGTAATGAAAAAGTTATTATTCCACGCGGACGAAGTCGGGGGCGCAGCTAGTTTTGAATAATTTTAACCGCCTCCGTGGTCTAGTGTTTGAGACCATCAGGCGTTGATCGGGAGGTCCGAGGTTCGATTCCAACTGACTGTACATAGCTATCTGCCGTTTATTTTAATGAAAGTTGGTCGTGCTTTCATTTGGCGTTGTATATTAGAAAAAATGATATTTTAGGCCTGCCACTTATTATGTCAGATGTAAAAAAAAACGAAAAGTAAGTAGTTCCCGCGGGAAAGTAGGTTTACACTTTTTTCTTTGAACTTTTAATGCGAAACATATAGTTCACGGCACAGCTAGAAACAACATAAGACATTGGCTGTCGCGGGCCGGATTGATGGCACTATGGCGGGCCGGATTTGGCCCGCAGGCTGTAGTTTGGAGACCCCTGTTTTAATGGAACGTCGCTTGACTTGCCTGAGAGTAGTAGGATCAGTTTTTCACTTCTTGATCTTTCTATGTAATAATTATTTATTTACGTAAGATAAATAAATCATTAATAAAATAATTAATTTTAATTTGGATCATTAATATGTTTGTTTGGACAAACAAAGCGCTAAGTGAAATTCTACAATAAATGTGTAACGTAATTGAAAATAATTTTAAAATATACTAAGGTACATCAAAAACCATAATGTATAAAACCATATTTAAAAATTTTGAAAAGTTTGTGCAGAACTCTCAGTGCTAGAGAGAGAGAGTTCAAATCGCACTCGACCGGTTTTAGTAGTAGTAGTAGTAGTAGTTTTAAGTAGTACCTACCTATTTAAAATAATAAATATTTATTTTTTCAATCGTATGAGGAAAAAATAGTTATAAGATGTACAAAATGAGCCTGCGTAAATATTAATCTTTTTTTCTTAATTTTTCGAAAACTATCTAATAGCCAATTGTGCGTAAATCGCATCGAATTAAAAATACCTACCAATATATTATCGCCGTGTCGCCTCGCCATATTAGATATTTAAACTTGCGAAAATGGGGATAAATAACAGCACTATTAATAATATCTATTTATTATGTTTTAAATTAAGTATACCTCTGTAGGAACAACGTAAATCGGTTGTGCATAGTAGGCGGGATAGTAGGTACACAGGAACACAGGGCAACAGGGGTCTTACCCATGTCTTACCATTATCGTTGGGAACGCGATTAAAACAATATTGAAGCAGAGATCCAGCTATTACAGCGTATTCCGCTATCTGGCCCCCTCTGCGGTTTTACTTGGTAGTGACGTCGCAAAGATAGTCAAATTAAACAACCATGATACATTTTTTCACAGACAAAAATCCCGAGACTTAGCACGATTAATGAAATTGCGAAAAAAATAGCTGTTTCATACAAACGTTCAAAATCCACAAGATAATAGTACCATTCCGCGCACACTGAGAGTGCAAAAGCAGCGGGGCTGCCGCGCTCTTGGGATAAATGCATACGCAATTACGCACAGTGTATAGAAACGTTTCGCGCGCTTTCTTGCGTGCTGTAACACCCCGTATATTATATGAATATTGCTGACTTAGGGATTTTCAGTTGTTGCCGAATTTATTCTTTTCAATTATTGTGATCAGCAATATTTGTGTATAAAATCTCGCGTTTTTCTTAATTTCTTCAGTCTCTGCTCAACAAGTGGAAGTGCTGCCCAACTACGGACCCGGTTCTTGCCTGCCGGTTGGCTTCAGTACCTAAGCTTGGCTGATCAGACCTCCTCGTCGCGATACTTTTAAATCGTCTAAGTCTAATAAGTTGAAAGTAGTGTTTGAAAGTAGAAGTTAAGTTGTGAACTTTGTAAAAATATTATAAAATAAACTTTGCGGTGTAAAACTTAGTTTTTTTTAAAACAAAGTTAGTGCTCAGTGTAACATTGGTGTCAGAAGAAAGCGGGATTTATTCCTGTTGGTCGCCTACTCCTGATGACGGCCTAGTTCACAACGGTCTGCTGAAGCTTATCATTTGGGCTACATCAAGACAACATACTGACTGCTGCCACTGTCTCTCTGGCCTTGTGGTGTGTCAGTTGCTTGCTACTGCTGCTACAACTACTTCAACGCCGAGTCATCTCCAGTGAAGAGTTCCCTGATGATTCTTAATTTCAGTTTAAAAGATCTTTTAGATGCTATTCTCTTTGGCAAACAGAATATTGTACATCCTTCGGTTTTGAATCCCATGCAATTATTTAAAGAATTAAATTCCAATACAAATATCATAGCTCATAATTTTCCCTTACCTCTAAGTCTTGATAATATTCATATCCTTTTAGACATAGCAGATATATCGTCATTTATCACTGGAAATAAATTAGTATTTAATGTAAAAATTCCATTAGCCCTATTAAACGAGTATAAATTATATCATGTGTATTCTCTGCCTACTCCACATGATATAAGGAATCCTGACTCATTCGCCATGATAAACCCTACAACTAAATATTTAGCTTTAACAGAGGATAAATTGACGTATTCTTTATTAGATAACTTAAATGAGTGCAAAGTGATTCAAAATAACTACTACTTGTGCAAACTCGGAAGTATTCATTCCTCAGTGTCAAATCCAATCTGTGAAGTGACAATTCTAACAGAGTATGTAAACAAAATCCCTGATACGTGTGATTATAAAGTGATAATAGGACATGTAGATGTGTGGCAAAAGCTTATAAATAATAGATGGATATATGTACTTAGCGATATGTCGAAACTATCTGTAAACTGTAAAGACTCAATGACTGATTATGATATCATTGGAACAGGAATTCTCCAACTACCAAAAGGGTGTAAAGCGTATCATAAATTATTACAATTTATTGCGAATAACGAATATCAAACTAAGATTTATTTACCATCTCCTCATTTTAATATAATTGAAGACGATTGCTGTTCCAAGAAAACTTTAAATAAAACACTTCCATATTTAACACCAATTCAGTTATCTCATATTAATTTAGATTCGTTACAATACGCTTCTCATAAACTTAATCAAGCCACAGATGAACTTGATAAAATTGAAAATCAACCATATCATATTAAATATGGAAGCTATTTTAGTATGATTACAACATTTTTATCAACATGCATGTTTGGTTACATATTCTATAAGATTTATAAATGTCTATGTTCTAGAAATAGGAATAAACATAAGCGTAATAACTCTAATTGTATTGGTACTTGTTGTATAAAAATATTTAATTCATGCTATTCCAAACCCAACAATCGTGTAACCCATACTAGCTCAAATACTATAGATACATCTGATTCGAGTTATGAAATGACAAGTATGCATTCTAATTCAAATAATTCATTAAACTTACCGAAAAGAAATTTACAATTTCAATAAATCTAGGATTGTATAAAGGATGCAATTGCCTAGCTACCACTTCTTAATAATCAATTGCTTACCATATTCAATTGTTTACTATTTCTATTTAGTTACTAGCCTTAATACCATTTCTATAATGTTTCTATTCTATAATTAAAGTACTATTTCTGATTAAATTATTAAACTTAACTGTAGCTTACCATTTTTAGTTAGTTAAGTCAATTATCGCTGTAATCCTAGCCTTATTTTTTAATTAAAATATTAAATTTAACTGTAACTTTATTAATTACCATTTTATAACTTAATTATCACTGTATTCCTAGCCTTAATATCTATGTTTAAATAATAACAAACACTATTATCTCTTTAACCCGCGTGTAAGTTCTCTTATTTTCTACTCGCATCCTTATTTTTTGGATGTTCCGTTCTAAAGGGGGGAGGTGTAACACCCCGAATATTATATGAATATTGCTGACTTAGGGATTTTCAGTTGTTGCCGAATTTATTCTTTTCAATTATTGTGATCAGCAATATTTGTGTATAAAATCTCGCGTTTTTCTTAATTTCTTCAGTCTCTGCTCAACAAGTGGAAGTGCTGCCCAACTACGGACCCGGTTCTTGCCTGCCGGTTGGCTTCAGTACCTAAGCTTGGCTGATCAGACCTCCTCGTCGCGATACTTTTAAATCGTCTAAGTCTAATAAGTTGAAAGTAGTGTTTGAAAGTAGAAGTTAAGTTGTGAACTTTGTAAAAATATTATAAAATAAACGTTGCGGTGTAAAACTTAGTTTTTTTTAAAACAAAGTTAGTGCTCAGTGTAACAGTGCGCTTGATTACTTACCATCAGCAACAGCCCTTTCGCTGGAGCTGCTCGACGTAAAGCTCGACGTAGTTTTGATTCGGCTAGGATGCTGAAAGTTTAGGTACCTATTTAAAATGTCGGCGTTTTTCAAGATCAAAGAAGAGCAGCTGTTTTTTCGTGCTATCGAAATCGGTTCCATAGTAACAGTTGTTCAGTTTGATCATCTGAACAAACTCACAAAATTTGGCTGGTGACTAAAAATCACATTGTACTTATAGGCTAACTTTATCTCGAATTTGAATGAGTTCGAGATAAAGTTAGCCTATAAGTTCGAGTTTGAATTTATAGGGAACGCTTCATAAGTTCATAAGTGAACTCGCAATATAAATTCCACGCAGGTGAAATCGCGGGCAACAGCTAATAATTAAGTAAATCCAATGTGGTCTGTGATTCAGAACATAGCTCTATCATTCCAATAAGATTCCCGTACTGTTAAGTAACTATATAACATACTTGCATTACGTCTTATATATGTATTCGATATGATTGATCCTGTTCATATATCACTTTATATGGTCAAAGGCTCAATCGTCTATTTATTTGTATAATGAATACGGCTACCTTAATAAGGCAAATTGAACTCATTGCTGTTAAAATAGAGGCGGTAATTGAATATATGAACCACATAATATGAAACGCTTGTCAAGTAGGACTGCTGCTAAGAATTTATAAATAACATCAACGTATTTTTTTATGAAGAATTGCAACGAGTTAGGACTATGTAGCAGTCGACGGAAAAAAATTAATGCCTTAGATAGGATCGAGTAGAGCTAAAAAGATAAGTTCCGTACATGTTATATGTTTTATTACAGATAGGAGAGTCTCGTTATAATAAAGATATGAATTGATATAAATTCTGTTGCAAAAACCACCACTGAATCGCTTAACCGTTGCTTTCGATTTCGACCAATCAGAACGTCACATTTAAATCATTCGTTCGTTTGGCATCGAGTGTTCGTCGAGCGTCGTCTGTGCTCGACTTCTATTGATTTTCCTTTATTTTGAAATGAAAATCTATAGAACACTATGACGAAAAACTATCGCGATCGCTTTAAATTTTGACAGTCGAAGTGCATCCATTACTATTTTTTATCAGACAGTCGATACAGAGTCTTGTATTGACGCTGCAATGACTAGTAATGTCAAGGCGATCGTGATAGATTTTTTATTAGACAATAACCCCCAGGACCGCCGACTTATGGCTTTGAGGCTGCGGATATCTTACGGACTTAATATCAGTGGCCACGATAACTTAAGCATAATTACTCAACCTAATATTGCCCACCACCCGCTTTGAGAATTTATTTTTTTTGTAGAGCTCCTCCATGTTAATTTTGTTCTTTCATCCTCCATATTTTTTAATCTGCCCACGACCCATCTCAATGTTGCCTTATTTAGTCTGGGTCTTCTAATGCCCCCCCGAAAGTTTTAAACGCCCATCGCCCACGTTAGGAACTTATGAGCCTTAGATCAAGATAAAAACAATATCTAAACAGGGAGATCGCTTTTGCAGCTTATAGTATCATTTCGTACTCGGTGAAAGAAAGAAAGAAAATTCAATGCTGTTTAAATAATGTTTTAAGCAATCCTGGTAAGGGGACAGGCCAGGCTAACCTTTGCTTCCCTCGGTTTTCGTATAAAGCATGTGTTGTACTGTACCCACAGAACTTATAGTAAGAAAGCAAACATTTTATTGTCCACAAGCACAATAGTCTACAAGAAAAATACAGATGCACATAATGGCCAATTAGGACCCGACCTCATCATAGGCTGCAACAGACTAGTCTGATGCAGCGCTGGTATTCTGGCCTACAGTACAGTCTATTATATATTCTGTGGTACAGTAAGGTGAAAGGCGATGGCTATGATAACTGAGGATAGGTGACTTAAACCACCCTAAACTTTACATTTTAGCACCACATAGCTTGTCTACTTGTATCATAGAAGAGAATAGAATTGTGATGATGACTAAATTCTAATTTTTACGTCTCGTCATTAAATATTAGAATACAGTGGAAAAAGATGCAGTCCTGTGAAATCAGAATTAAAATCGGCTTAGAAATACATTAGATACAAGCATTTTAAGTTGTTAATTTGAAGGCGATTAGACAGAGAGATCCGACATCAACCGTGACGTCATTGTTGAGTACGGCCATATAAACTCCTTGTAAATTGCCGTTTTGCTAGAAAGAGATGGAGAAAAATCTTTAATACCTTATATCTTGGTTGTTTTTATAGTTATTCGAAAACCGATTTTTTCTTTCTGTTTATTATATGAATGAGCTTCTATTAAAGCAAAAAAAAAATTTTTAGTCATCTAGCCTATTCTTCGATTATGTTCCGTTACAACAACCGATGTAAGCAATTCAAAATCATGTGAGGTTCAAAGTTTGGTTTTGCGTGTTGTGATTTCAATATTTCAACCATCGATAAGTAAAGACTACTAGCTGTGCCCGTGACTTCGTTCGCGTGGATGTCGGAAAAAATTGTTAAGTATAGCCTTCCTATAAATTAACTATCCAACACAATAAATTTTTCAATTTGAATCGGTAGTTCCTGAGATTAGCGCGTTCAACAAAACAAACAAACAAACATACTCTTTTCAGCTTTATAATATTAGTAAGTAAGTATAGATTAGTGCGACGTGTTTTGCTATTGACGAACCCTGCTATATAGTAACATATTTTCATGTATCTGGTATTGACATATGTATTTTAATTATAACATTGAAATTACAATGTAAATATTAGCAATTAAGGTTTTCATCCTACCTTATTTGTTAATGGCATGTTTAATTAAAAACACAACTTCATCCTCATACATTGAGAAAAATATGTCTTCAACTCCCTATAAAGTAGTCTTGTAGGCCATCTAGATGAGGTTTCCTCACCTTTCTTCTTCAGAAACGACAGCTTCTGTACCGTTGGAGGTCATCCAAAAGCCCCAAACGACAGCTTCTGTACCGTTGGAGGTCATCCAAAAGCCCCAAACGCCGAAATAATTTCGATTACTAAATTAAGTTGGTAAACGAGCGGGCCAACTCCAATGATTTCATCATAACACCTAGCGCCAACAAACATAACACCCCACTTCCCAATTTCACACTCTGGCAGTGGTACAGAATAAATTATAGTACTAAAGTAACTCTGGAAGATGGAGCAAGAATGTATCAAATCGCATTTGAGCTCCATCTCCCTTTCATTCGCGAATCACTCAACCCACAAGAAAAACAAATAAAGAAGGAAGAAAAAAGACTAATGAGTAAAGGTTATTTATTATAGTTAATTTGTCTGGTGTTAATGTGTAGAATCGGGACGTTCGCGGCTCGATCCTGCCCTGTACGAATGTGTTTTTCGTTTTTCGAATTTCATATGTATGTTTATCCGACGCTCTTACGGTGAAGGAAAACGTCGTGAGGCAACCTGCTTACATCTGCGAAGAAATTCAAAGGTGTATGTGAAGTCGACTAAGGCCTTAACACCCTAACTTGGGGTAGGCTCGAGCCCCTCGGAGGGGACGTATGTGAGCTGTGGTGATGATGATGATGTTAATTTGTAGACATCACTCGTCGAAATGTAAAGAAATATTATTGTGTATGGTAACGACATAATTTATTGTAAATGCCGTTAGATACTTCTGATAAAGCTGATCAGTTTTTACGGCCATTCTTATCAGCTAAAATATCTTCTGAATGGGTGGCAGGTGAACAATTTGGACTATTATGACCATTTTCATCAATCTCTTCTCAGCTTAGGGTACTCTTAAGTGGCATGCTGTCACATTTTTTCATTAAAGACAAAAAGTGACAGCATACGTCTTAGGGGCTGCCTAAACCTCAGAACAATCACTACAGCAACCTATTGCTTTAGTTATTCTTCTGAGGCCTAAACTAAGTAATGGTTGGTGAAATCGGCCAAAGACCTTCCTATCAAATCACATTTGAATATAGATCATTTTGATTTTAGTACATAAATGTATGCGGCTCTTATAAACTTTAACTCGTGACATTTCGTCATACGGATGGTATAAAAAGACACTACCAGATACTATTTACGCCGAGGTAACAAGTGTCGGATCAAAAACAATTTCACTAGCCCTGTCTATTACTGCATAGTACTCAAATGGTTTAGCATGTACTACTTTTACAATTTGTGTGTGACCGCGTCTAAGTTGGAGTGGTAAAATTCGTAGCTGGGTTATTCCGTAACCCGAGCGGCGGCGGTGACGCGCGGTCCACTTATTGGCCGTGCAAGCCACGCCTTCAGCCAATGACTTCATTATTCGGCGGCAGCACTCCACTGGCTTATTATAATACATATAATATATACAATATATGTTTTCGATTATTATGTTAACACGGTAACTTTACGGTCATTGTTAAGTCTTGAATCAGACCATGAGACAACTTATGTTGCAGTTGACCAACTGTGACATAAGTAGTCTGGTTCAGGAGTTCCTACCTATTTTGACAGCTAAACATCATCAACCTATTGCCTAAGTTTAAGGGCCCGGTCTCTTAATAATCGGTGTTCTAGCAGAATTATCAGAGAAGTAATTTTTTTTAATTATTAAAAATGCAATGAGGGAAATACATTTTACGTTAATTTAGACTAGGACTTGAAGTTTCCATAACACATTTTTTTACTATTTACTTAAATGCTATTTTTTATGTCGTTTTAAGGCTTTTATTATCATCACAGCTCATATACGCCCCCACCGAGGGGTTCGAGCCTACCCTATGTGAGGGTGATTAGGCCTTAGTTAACCACGCTGGCCCAGTGCGGATTGGTCGACTTCACATACATCATTGAATTTCTTCGCAGATGTATGCAAGTTGCCTCACGATGTTTTCCTTCACCGTAGGAGCGTCGGATAAATGTACATATGAAATTCGAAACGAAAAACACATTGGTACATGGCGGGTCTCGAACCCCAACCCCCCGATTGGAAGGCAAGTGCCGAGTCCACAGCGCCACTGACGCTTTTATGGCTTTTTTATTCTATTATTTAGGCTTTTAACATACCCAAATATTTACATTCCACGCGTTTAAGGACTCATTCATGCACTCGTCACATAAAAAATATGACCAAAACATGAAATATATTCAGGTAACATTTATTTTCAAATCTTCTACAATAATCTTTACTGGTTACTTTTTTGCGAAGTGTTTTAGTTTCCTTATATAAAGCGGTTTAAATAGTTCTAATTTTATGAATTTTACCACTGTTAAAATATCACTTTTTCTATAAGAAATCATCCTTTAGCGTAATCAAACTTTAACCACTTAGAAACGAGCTAAAAACGGGAAGCAGCTGCATGAGAACAGCACAAGACTGATCAGCACGAGATCTTTAGGGGAGGTTTTAACTTCTGTTGTCTTTCAGCAGTAATGCTGATTACGATTTTTAAACCATGTTGCCTTATGCGACAGTTGCAGTGCTCACTTTTTACACACAACAGGATAGCTTTGGCCTTCATCTCAGCTCACCTGATGGTAAATGACGATAGGGCGGAATGACTCCTCAATAACCGAGGAACTGGCTATCATATATCTTATTGTCGAAAAAAAAACCAATGTTATTTACACTCTAATTATGACAGCAAACTTAGGAGAAATGGTACTAGCAAGCTTGCCAGGCGGGCTTAAAAGCCCTACCGCCAATCAAACCAAAAAGACAAATTTCCGCCCCATGGAGAATCGAACCCCGACTCACTTGTCACTTGTCAAGTAGCCAAACAACTCGAGCAAATACATTATTTACATAATAAAGCCGGCTTTTGACTATGGGATGTAATGTAATATATATTACATTTTGAGATATAATATTTTATCGCTTGCCATACTTTTTTACGAGACCGTTCTCACTGTGCTATAATATATATTACACCCCAAACTGTAAATATTTTTTCGCTCGACCGAGCTATATTTGAAGGCTATTTAGGCGGTATATATTTTACCTCACGTTCCCGCACACCGCACTTCTGCCCCTGCCTCGCCTTCATTTCGAATCGTGACGGTCATGCGCACGTACCTAGCTGTCCGCATGTTATGATTTTTGGGTATTTTGGTTCGCAATCTTTACTTTACGTATTTACCTATTTACGTATTTATCCCTATGCAGGGTTTCTTAAACTTTTTGCAGTCGCGGACCCCTTTCACAATTTAAACAATTCCACGGACCCTGTTTAACCATATTTTTGGAAATGAAGAACACCTTATTTATATTGATAAAAAATACTTTTATTGATCCTTGCATTACACTTACTACTAAGCTAATGAGAAGGGTGCAGCTGTTTGGCCTCAATGAGAACGTTAAATTGTGGGATTGTCTTCGAAAAGGCAAGACGCATGTCATGTTTACGTCGAGTTTACTACACAATGTTTACAGACTGATCTACTGCGGACCACTGATACATGCTACGGACCCCTAAGGGGTCCGTGGACCCCACTTTAAGAAACCCTGCTATAATGGAACATTTTATAGAAAGTGTTAGGAAATATCCTTGTTTATGACCGACTAATCGTGAAGAGTATAAAATGAATGAAATTGTGGCGACTCCGTTCCCGAACGAAAAGCACATCGCGGAACGCGCCACTAGATCATAATAATATACTCTGTATATTTGACAGGGGAGTTTTTCGGATTAGCGCCAAACTACTGAAATCATCACTTGTGTGTCTAAAAGTGGCCTAAAAATTATATCCTATTTTCATCAGTAAATGTATGTTACATTGTGAGTGATTGAAATACATCGTGAGTAAGAGCAAGCGTCTTTCATTTGGCATTGGGGAACGCCGTAAACAAAATACCCCAAATTGGTGACCCCGACGTGATCCAACAAGTGGTTCGACTGAGTCTCAACACCGCCTTCTTCACATAAAACTCTACGAGGTTTTGGATACCTATCGACCTATCAACAATATAGTGTCACTTCAGCAACTGCGTAGTTTGATCGCCGGCAGCATAGTGACTCAACATTCCTCTCTTCTCACATCAATCATCTACCCAGCTAACTACAATCTCTTCGTGTTGGTTCGTACTTCCACATTTTTTTTTATTACTTCACGCCAGCCAGACTACCAGGGAGTGTTCACTGGCATCGTTCTTTTTACACCACAAACAATCTGCATATCAGTACAGAAAATAAAGTGCACAAACAGTTTTTTTGTGAAATACAAGAAGTTTGAACAAGCTGTGAAAAATAACTTAATTACTCAGTGCAAACAAATTAAAGAGCAGATCCTAGTAATTTTGTTAGTGCATATAGTGTTTACAGTACCTATTTATTATTGAATAATAATTTGTATGTAACAATATCTATTTGTATAATACACATCTACAATAATGTATAAGCATATTTTTGGTTTCAAGGATTATTCATAAGCATCTTAATTTCTATAAATCTGACTGTGTTCTGCGTAGTTAAGAAAGTATACTATAGTAATAATTCAAGGTACAATTAACCTAGATATAATATTTTAAAAATATTCTTTAATATTTTAGTTCATTTTGGGTAGTTTGTATTCATATAATTTTTATTTTGGCAAATTTGTGCAATTAGATCTTTGGGTTTTCACAACTGTTAGGTGTGCATACTTTATTTAGTTTATTTTATTTAAACTTAAGAATTGGTGTATCTTGTTTTCTGTTGTCATTCATTATTGCTGTTTACTATTTTTGGTATAATTTATTTTGGTGATTTTGTTTTCCAGTTTTGTTATATTTTATTCTGTGTGTTTATAAATTTTAATTATGTCTGACTTAGAGGAGCGTTTTGCTGCCTTGCAAGCACAAAACATAGAACTAATAAATCAAGTGCAACAATTACTTACCATAACGCAGCCCCTGCAAGAGCAGAATGCTACTCTACAGGCCCAATTATCGGGGTTGCAAGCGGAACCCAACCACACCACACCCTTAAAACCTACACCTAATGCCATTTTTAAAGTAGCAGCAAAATTACCTCCATTTTGGCAGGATAGACCTGCAACCTGGTTCGCACAAGTGGAATGCCAATTTAACATTGCCGGCATCATAAACGACCAGACCAAGTATGACTATGTCGTTGCCCAATTAGACTCCAGAGTCATAGGGGAAGTTGAGGATATAGTGACCAAGCCTCCACATATAGACAAATATACAACATTAAAGACTGAATTAATTCGCCGCCTGTCCTCTTCAGAGGAACAACGCGTAAGACAACTTGTCAGCGAGGAGGAACTTGGCGATAGACGGCCATCACAATTTCTCCGGCATCTTAGGTCTCTAGCTGGAGCCACCCTGTCAGATGAGAATATCTTACGCCAGCTGTGGGTCCGGCGCCTGCCTCAACACATCCAGGCAATTCTGGCAGCGCAATCTGATCTCTCATTAGAGAAAGTTGCAGAGTTAGCCGATAAAATTTTAGAGGCCTCCCCTAATACTCCTCGCTCCCCCTCATCAGTATGCTCCGCTGCCACGCCCTCAATCGACGCCCGTTTAGACGAGCTTACAAGGCAAGTCAGCGCCCTATATGCTCAGTTCAACCGAAGTAGATCTTCTAACAGATTGGGTAAAAAAGGTTACGGATCCAAACGTCAGCAATCCCCATCACCTGCGCCTGTTAATAAAGGCCTCTGTTGGTATCATAGGAGGTTCCAAGATAAAGCCACCAAATGCACGTCCCCATGCACATGGAAGCAGTCGGAAAACCCGTTGGGCTGTCAGTAGCGTCGGCAGCTGACAAGCTCACCTCAAGTCGCCGACTTTTTGTCACAGAGCTGGTATCCCGCCGCCGATTCCTGGTAGACACCGGCTCTGATCTTTCATGTTACCCACGTCGGTGGCTTTCCTCACAGCATCAAGCCACTAATTATATGCTGTGCGCCGCTAATGGCAGTGATATCCAAACATATGGCTCTAACCGCCTCAGCCTCAACATTGGCTTGCGCAGAGATTTCGCTTGGAATTTCATCATTGCAGATGTGAGCGCCGCCATCATTGGAGCCGATTTCTTGGCCTATTATCACCTGCTTCCCGACTGCGCCGGCAAGCGCTTAATAGATGGGATGACTGGTCTACATTGCAGTGCCATAAAAGCCTCCTCATCACAAATGAGTGTCAAAGCAGTTTCTTGTACTGCAAGCACGCGTTTTCTCCAAATTCTTGCCGAATTCCCTGAAGTGACCAGACCACCTGGAACCCCAAGGGAAATCAAACACAATACTCGGCATCACATAAAAACGACAGAAGGACCACCCATATCCTGTCGCCCACGCCGCATCGCACCCCAGAAACTGCAGGCAGCTAAGAAGGTTTTTGAGGATATGGTGCAATGTGGAACAGCCAGACCATCTAAAAGTCCCTGGGCATCCCCGCTCCACATGGCACCCAAAAAGGACACTTCATGGCGCCCCTGTGGCGACTACAGAGCTCTTAATTCACGCACGGTCCCTGATCGCTACCCCGTCCGACACATAGGAGACGTCTGCAACAACATCGCTGGGTCTACGATTTTCAGCACGCTGGATTTGGTAAAAGCTTACCAACAAATCCCAGTTGCCACCGAAGATGTATGCAAAACTGCCATCATTACACCATTTGGCCTCTTCGAGTTCCCGTTCATGACCTTCGGTTTGCGCAATGCCGGCCAAACCTTTCAGAGGTTTATCGATCAGGTCGTGGCGGGACTCGACTTTTGTTTTGCATACGTCGATGACATCTTGGTTTACTCGCGGAATGAGACCCAGCATGTAGAACATCTCCGTGTCTTATTTCAACGACTCAGCGAATACGGTGTCGTGATTAACCCAGCAAAATGCACACTAGGCGCATCAGAGGTCACTTTCTTGGGCTGCCGCATCAACGCAGATGGCACATATCCACCCCATGATCGGATACAGGCATTAAAGGATTTTACCCCGCCCAAAACTGTGCAAGGTTTACGCAGGTTCCTGGGCATGGTCAACTATTATCGGAGATTCCTGCCCAATGCCGCACTGCAACAGGCCCCATTAGTTAACGCCATCATTTCCATCAAAGGAAAAGGTAGCGCACCGATACCCTGGACCCCGGAACTTCACAAAGCTTTCGAGGTGTGCAAAGAAAGTTTATCTTCCGTCACGCTGTTGGCACACCCCATTGGCGATGTCCCACTTGGACTATTTACAGACGCATCTAGCACCCATATTGGAGCGTGTCTACAACAACGCGTGAACGGAGATTTCAAACCCATTGGTTTCTTTAGCAAGAAGCTTACTCCTCACCAAGCTGAGTGGCCGGCTTATTACAGAGAGCTGCTTGCAGTGTATGAAGGCATTCAACATTACCGTCACATATTAGAAGCTCAGCATGCCACGATCTTCACTGATCATAAGCCTCTAATATACGCCTTCAAACAGCGCCGAGAAAGACTCCCTCCAGCTCAATTAAACCAACTGTCATTTATATCCCAATTCACGACAGACGTCGTCTATATTAAGGGAGAAGACAACGTCGTCGCTGATGCTATGTCGCGTGTGGATGCCATCTCCATCGAAGCTGACTATTCAGACCTCGCACTCGCACAACAGCACGACGACGAATTAAAGGCATTATTAGCAGGTAGCACGTCCTCATCCCTCGTTCTCAAAGAAACTGACATCCCAGGAACTGGTTATAGTCTCATCTGTGATTACTCTAGTGGCAAGCCACGACCCTATGTCCCTCTACAACTCCGCAAACAGGTGTTCGACAGGTTGAGCCATCCTGGAGTTAGGGCTTCATGTCGGCTAGTCACCGAGCGTTTCGTCTGGCCTAATATTAGGAAAGAGTGCAACACTTGGGCCCGTTCCTGCGTAAACTGCCAAAAGAATAAGGTGACTAGACACATGAAAACACCACTTGGCCAGTTTACCAATCCAACGGCGAGACTCAAGCATGTTCATATCGACATTATCGGTCCGTTACCACCGAGCGGTTCGTATCGATACTGTCTTACAGCTGTGGACCGCTATACTCGTTGGCCCGAAGTTTGGCCCATGGTGGGCATCAGTGCAGAGGAAGTCGCCAGTACCTTTATTTCTGGGTGGATTTCTCGATTCGGCGTTCCCACTATCATCACTACTGATCAGGGACGCCAGTTCGAATCGGACCTGTTCAGACGACTTCTTCAGTGCTGCGCAACAGTAAGATGTCGCACTACTAGTTACCATCCATGTGCTAACGGAATGGTAGAACGCCTACACAGGCAGTTAAAGGCTGCTTTAACATGCCACGGAGATTCGTGGGTCGAAGCCCTACCTTTAGTGCTTCTAGGAATTCGGTCTGCACTGAAAGATGATCTACAAACCTCCGCAGCGGAGTTACTGTATGGGGAGACCCTTCGCCTACCTGGTGAATTTGTAGCACCGCCCTACATAACAGGCCGTATCGAAGATCCCGATGATTTCGTAGTAAGATTTCGAAAACAGATGTCAAAGCTGCGACCAGTACCAGCGTCCAGACATGCTAACCCAGGAACATTTGTATTTAAAAATCTTGCTGATGCAAGTCATGCCTTTCTGCGAGATGATACGGTTCGCCGTCCCCTTACCTCACCTTACACTGGTCCACATCGCATAATTCAGCTCAATTCAAAGACTGCAGTCCTGGATCTCAACGGTCGTAACGCTGAAGTAAGCTTAGACAGGATTAAACCCGCAATACTAGAGGCGGAATCATCAGCACCATTAGTTACGCAGACATTCCGAAATAGGCCTCAAGCAACTAGCACTCCAGAATCACCAACTCATCAACAGGAGATGAGCCCTTCCCCACAGTACACAACCAGGTCAGGTCGCAAGGTCCGCTTTAACGTACCTTTTGATATATAGTTTTTTTTTTCTTTACCTCTTACCTAATTTTCTCCGTAGGGGGGTGGTGTGGCGACTCCGTTCCCGAACGAAAAGCACATCGCGGAACGCGCCACTAGATCATAATAATATACTCTGTATATTTGACAGGGGAGTTTTTCGGATTAGCGCCAAACTACTGAAATCATCACTTGTGTGTCTAAAAGTGGCCTAAAAATTATATCCTATTTTCATCAGTAAATGTATGTTACATTGTGAGTGATTGAAATACATCGTGAGTAAGAGCAAGCGTCTTTCATTTGGCATTGGGGAACGCCGTAAACAAAATACCCCAAAAAATTAAGGATGCTGCATGGAGAAACGTAATAAGAAATTCACTATAATCTTTTCTTAGTCTAATATGATTCGATATCCAGAATCGACGTTTATTGAATTTTTTGTTAAATAATGAGACATGTAAATCGAATACTGCATCATCTTCGTCTGATGAACTATCGAAAGTATCTAGCAAAACAATTTCCATATTATCCATTTATTAACGAGGAGTCAACCGTTTCGATTAGACGTTATGATGTAAGGATCATAGACGCTGAACTATTCTTAAAAATATATCTGATAGTGAGAACAGCAAACCCGGGATGTAATATATAGCTGAACATGTAATATATATTACATCCTATAGTCAAAAGCCGGCTTAAATATACTTACCAGTTTTCAGTATGCGCATAAATTATCACACGATTAAGCGATGAAACGCATTAGTCATTACAATCAAAATATTTCGCAGACCCGAGGCATTCGTTACGCCTGAAAGCGTTTTTTTTTCTCTAAAGTTTACATTAATTAATATAAATCACACAAGTAAGACATTAACGACCTAAAATAATTAGCAGAGATCGCATGCAAATGGCAAATAAAGAGTAAACACGCGATAAACTGTCCATATTTCATATTTTTTTGCGAAATTTTCCTAAGAGGATTCCATATACATAGTTAGCAAATAATAATATGTTCAATGAACTGCGTAGGTAAGGTCTCTTTTTTTCACACAACGGGGAAGGTCATGGCTTTCATCTCACCTGATGGTAAGTGATAGTGTTACCCAAAATCGGTCTTAGTCTAGCAGTCTTGCGAGGCTCTTACTGCAAGACCAAGTCCTAGACCAACACCAAGACTGACCCATGCAAAGAATAATGATCACTTTCTTAGACCGATTTTCACTCAAAAAAATGAAAACTTAGAAGTTATAAAAACTAGTTTAACTTATTCTACTGGTTAAAAAATGCACGTTGAAATAATTAAGATTATTTTTTAACCCCAGGTTAAAGAGATATTCAGGTTTTAATTTTATTGATAAGATACACATTTTGGACCGTAACTGGCTGTACGGATGCGTTCCGAATGACGTTCAAAGTCAGCGCGCTAAAGGTTGTTTCGAATCACGGTGAGCGTGCTGACAGCGTCCATCGACCTTACGTCATCGATGACGTCATTACGTCAAACACTTGTACTGTCAAGATACAGATGCATTCTGGCTCTCGAAGTAGTAATATGGCAGAAACAAATTACGTTAATGCGTTCAAGAAGATTTTTTATTTTATTTTGTAACTTTTTTTTGGGGTTTCATAAATATTCTAAATAAATAAATCGGTTACATATTTTATTAGGATCACATTTATCCATAAATTAATCTCTCTATTTTTCGCATTTTTAAATTACCATTGTTCTTTGAGCAAGACTCTTGCTCAAATCTTGCATGGATCAGCCTTGGTTTTGCTCTTGCTACTATTAGGCCGAGAGTCCGCCTGGCTAGCTAGGGTTTAGGTAACCCCAATTATCCTTGAGCTCCATTTCGCTTTCATTCGCGAGTCACTCAAACCACATAAAAAACAAATTAAAAAGAAAAAAAATCAATTCTTCGGACCACTGAACAGCCTGCGAGCCTGCCCTGAACTTGGTTGCAGATTGCGACAGATTTTTCCCACTTTTCTCGCATAAAAGTTCCCTAAATACCTATTGTCTGACGAGTAAACAATTAAAAGCAACTTCACCATTCTGCTTAATAATGTTATTCACTTATCATCGTAACCTTGGCAAAGTATTCGGCTACAGTAACAATTAATCACAGTAGAACAAACAATGAGCCGCCACACCTTCTGGTGCCACGCCCGGGAAATCAGGTTGGCGTTTCAGCACCCTTGAAACACGCGGCACTAACAAATTAAATATGTTAACATTGTTAACAACGAAGCGTAGACAGACTAGTTTACTCCTTTGCCTTTGGGATGATTAGATTCAAATATCGAACAACAAATTCAACTTTATGCATCTATTTGGAGGCTCTTTGGTGTGGTGGAGGCAATATTGGGTAAATGTGGTACCTATTTGTTTTACATCCGCTTAGTTTGTTACCATCATCTTACCCAAGTTAGATGTCAAAAGAACAATGCTATAAGTCTTGCTCTTTTTAGATAATTAACGTAAAAGTGGAGGTAAAAGTGAGGAGCTTGATGGCGTAGTGGTTCAAACGCTTTAGTTTTGATATTGAAAACAAGGCAACCTTTAACATTATTAACGTTTAATGCGCTGTTTTGATAACCTGAACGTACGTCCAGTTTTGACTGGACCATCCCGTTATTCGGTTATTTCTTCCGTTTTCAATAAAAACAATTCGGGTCGCAATATTGTTTTCAGAGACCACGCGAGTTTCGGAGCTTGGTATGACACAAGCGGAGCGGTTTCGAATAAAGCCGTATATTAAGTATGACGTTATATTTTGTAAAGAAATATTTACACGTTTGGTTTTCATACAGATGGCTGTCTAGTTAGATTAATTAAAACTAAGGCAACCGATTAACATTAGGAGAGTCGTATGATTGTTTGGATAAATTTTTCTCCCCTTCTCGATAAATTTTTACATGGATGTTCGAGAACTTTCAAACTAACAAAGCAGCCAAGCCCTGACATCATCATTACATGCCACGTCCATCCTTTATTGTCGGTATTAGCATATCTAACTATTGTTGAGCTTCCGTTTGATAACGCTGGCCTTATGCATAAGGTCAATGCAGTTTTCCCGATAACAAAAGAACAAGTTTTGCGTACTACATTGTTACAAAGGATACGTTTATTTTTACCGGAGACCAGCTAAATTTAAACTGGATCGAGACCATTATTGATAGTTGCCGGGCTAGTATTCTCGATGTAAGGGGTTTAAATAGTTTCCTGCGTTGCATTCGCATCGGCACATTTGAATTTGAGTGATCTTATATGCGTTGTGTATGTTTTATGTGCAAGGAAAATGGAAATCAGTGAGTTTTTAACAAATAACAGTTTTATTTTATTTGTTTATTGTTTGATAGCAAAGTACTAATTTTTCTCTGATTTCAAAAGTCCTTACCATTAAACTATAAACATTGTTGTAAAGGTTTGATTAATGGAGTACTTACTGACGTGATCATAAATCTGCAATGGAGACTTCAAACAATTCCACGTCTGGTCAGCGTGATATTGTAGGCCAATTTTATAATAAAAATATTTTCTACTGTTTACATCAAATTTTTTAACCAACTTCAAAAAGGAGGTTCTCAATTCGATGCGTATGATTTTTTGTTTTTTTTGTGTGTATGTTACGCGATTACGCCGCCAATTGTGGAGCGATTTTCAAAATTCTTCTTGTTTTCGATAGAGTAAACTCGTATCTCGAGGGAAACATTATAGTTACGTCCAACGTGTTTCATGTTTTATTCGAAGTTATTCAGGTATTTACGTCTGGAGTCATAAACCGAGCTGATGATGGATGAATCCCTTACTTTTAGGAGTTAGAGGTTTTTAAAATACATTTGGCACGTATTGACCCTTTTTTAAATACAATAAATATACTGACACTTTGTCATATACTTCAATTCACATCACTAAAAAAAAATACTACGAAAATAAAAACCGACATCAAAAACACTGAAAAGTTAAAAATAATATTGGTTGGGGAAAAAGTCTTTTCGCATTATAGTATGTATAAACTTGTAATAAAATCTCTTTGGCTATACTATTTGTATCTGGCTGGTTTTGGTATCATTGAAAGTTTAAATTTTAAAGAACATAATTCCAAATTCAAATTAGGAAAAATGTGTGATTTTCATTTGTTTTTCGTACCGCCAAGATGAGTGAATCTAATGAAGAAATTCGATACATTTTAAAATTTTACTACAAAAAAGGTAAAAATGCAACGCAAGCCGCGAAAAAAATTTGCGATGTTTATGGACCTAGTGCAGTATCTGTGAGAGTAGCACAAATTTGGTTTAAGCGTTTTCAATCCGGAAATTTTGATGTCAAAGATGCACGTCGCTCTGGTCGCCCTATTACAGATAAAATGGATGCCATTTTTGAAAAAGTGGAGCAAGATCGGCATGTCAGTAGTTACGATGTAGCTGAAGAACTGGGAATTGACCACAAAACAGTTTTGGCGCATTTGAAAAAAACTGGGTACACAAAAAAGCTCGACATTTGGGTACCTCACGAGCTCACTGAAAGAAACCTAATGAACCGTGTACTCATTTGTGATTCTTTATTACGACGTAATGAAACCGAACCATTTTTGAAGAAGCTGATAACTGGTGATGAAAAGTGGATCACGTACGACAAGAACGTGCGAAAAAGGTCGTGGTCAAAGGCCGGTCAGGCTTCACAGACTGTGGCGAAACCCGGGTTAACTCGCAACAAGGTGATGCTGTGTGTGTGGTGGGATTGGAAGGGCATTATTCATTATGAGCTGTTACCACCAGGCAGGACCATCGATTCTGAACTCTACTGCGAACAACTGATGAGATTAAAGCAAGAAGTTGAGAGAAAGCGGCCGGAATTAATCAACAGAAGGGGTGTGGTTTTTCATCATGATAACGCTAGACCTCACACATCTTTAGCCACTCAGCAAAAATTAAGAGGGTTTGGCTGGGAGGTGTTAATGCATCCGCCGTATAGTCCTGACCTTGCACCTTCAGATTTCCACCTGTTGCGGTCTCTTCAGAATTCTTTAGGCAGTGTCAGGTTAACATCACGAGAGGACTGCCAAAACCACTTGTCGCGGTATTTTGACCAGAAGTCCCAAAATTTCTATAGCAATGGGATCATGTCCCTACCTACAAGATGGCAAAAAGTTATCGAACAAAATGGTACCTACATACTTTAGTTAAATGTAAATAAACTATATTAAAAAATGTTTTGAATTTTCTTAAAAAATGCGAAGAAACTTTTTCCCCAACCTATTATAAGAATCGGTACAGACAACATCACATTTCATCACAGTCGGTGCCTAACGATGATCTCCTAGAAAGCCTTTGACATCGACTTCAATATAGAAATGTGATTTTGTTTGTAACTATTGTTTTTTTTTTCAACTTTTCAGTGTTTCTGAAGTCGGTTTTTTATCAGCTTCTTATTTAGGGAAAATTGCGCCAAACATGAATAAGTCAACCATAAAATGCAGTAGTTATGACTTTGTCTCAAGCGTTCATGTCAATAGCAAACACGCTAGAATTTATAGCCCACTTGCCTCCCGTTTTATTCGTCTAGCCGGAGTGGGCAGGGCGGCCGATTACCTATGCGCTCAAATTAAATTATGACGCGCCTCTCAATTAGCACAATAGACTCGTTTATCCTGTTCTAACAGTTTTCATACTGTAAGTGTCAAGCGGGGGCCACTGGCTGATGTAATTACTGAAATGCCTTGCCAAATAACATTATTGTACCCGTGGCGTAACTATACCATCAGAGGCCCGTGGCAAATTCTTTGGATGGGGCCCTCCCAGTAAAATTGATCGACATTTATTTATTTGTTAATTCTTCATGTACAATGTGTACAAAGGCGGACTTAATGCCATAGGCATTCTCTACCAGCCAACCTTAGGGTCACGGAGAGAGCAGGTGTGGAAGATGTACCAAAATAGTACTAAATAAATTTTGAATAATAAATAATTTTGAATATAAAATGAATAATATCCCAATACACAAATACCAATAATTAAATAAACTAATATATATTATATCAACAATGCCTACGAAATCAACCAGGCGACTGTTCGAGTTGAAGATAAAAAAAATTTACGAGCTTTGTTTTTGAAACCTAGCCTGGAAGTTGAACTTTTAATTTGAAGAGGGAGTGCGTTCCAAAGAATGGCCTAATCAAAAAAGGAGGAATGCATAATGTTAGCGTAATGAGAAGGACACATAAGTAGCTGATTGGAGGATGAACGCAGTGGTTTATCGTGAGAGGTACACAAGTACTGAAAATGAGAACTTAAATAGTTGGGTGTTGTAGGAGTACAAAGAATAGCAAATAATGTGACATCTTTTTGTTTTGAATATGTTGAAATCTTAATGATTAATTTGAATTTGTATACTATGGTCTTTAGTTGTATCTCCCTTTAATTGATTTTCAGTAGGATTTAGGTACAAACTTTTGTTAAAAATGTTAGGTTGTTTCTGAGCTTGGGCTTGGGCCAGGGCCCTCTTGGGTCGGGGGCCCGTGGCATTTTGCCAGCCCTGCCACCCTATTGTTACGCCTCTGATTGTACCTCATCAGGGAGGTGGGTACGTTAAAATACTTATTTTTTCACATACGACACGGAAGCTTTTGGCCTTGATATCACCTGATGGTAAGTGACGATAAAGTCGACGGTGGAAGCGAGCTTCACCTGGACTCTTTAACAGCGGAGGAATTGGCTATCTTTTACTTCTAGTTGTCGGAACACAACAATGCTATATTACGGCGACAAACTAAGGATAGGCGGTGGTGGCTAACCAGGCGGGTTAAGAAGTTCTATCACCAACCAAACCGAGCAGAAAAAAATTCTGCCCCCATGGGGAATTTAACCCCGGACCTCTCGGTCAGCACTCGGTCTCAACCACTAGACCATGGAGGCGGTTATACCTACATATATTTATATCTCAAATGTTTTTTATACAACAAAGTTGGCAAACAAGCATACTGCCTACCTCATGGTAAGTGATGTCAGTCACCTATAATACATGTGGCTCCTGTGAGATTCGCAGCAAATATGCAACCCCCACAAGAACCACGGTGTACGTTGCCAACTTGTGACATCAGATGTAAAGTCACGGTACCCAGTAATTTCATTGCCATATCTTACTCTTCAAATCGGAACACGCAATGCAAGCACTGCTGCTTTGCGGCAGAAAATGTAAGACGAAGGTACCAAGGCAGGCGACTCTAGTACAGAGTTCTTTTCTTCTGACATTGTCTTTAAGTCAGCATCATCCAGATTTTTATCATACGTCATCTTAGCACTGACATTCTGCAGCCATATCCTGCTACATGCAAACCATCAATATTTAGTAAGGTCTTCCTCTATGTCCCCACACGTATCAGATGAGATTTTGACCGGAGGGAGACTCTGTACCAGGGTTGTGTGCATGGGTACCTCCGTCTTACCTATTTCTGCTGCAAAACAGCAGTGCTTGCATGTGTTGTTTTGGTTTCGGTTTGAAGGGCATGATCGATTTATGATATTGTCTTTAGTTTTTTTTATTTTAATAATTTGGGACAAAAGTTTAATATTTTAAGAAATAAGTATATAATATTACTTGAACAAATTTAAATACAAATACCTAGAAGTAAATATGTGCTCAATAGATCGAGACGGTATTTCAGTCCAGCGCACCGCCTACAGCTTTACAAGGCGCAGGTTCGGCCTCATATGGAATACTGTTCTCATCTTTGGGCAGGGGCGCCCCAATACCAGCTTCTCCCACTGGACCGCATTCAGCGGAGAGCGACTCGAATTGTCGACTGCCAGAAAATTTCTAATCGGCTTGATACCTTGGCGCTGCGTAGAGATGTCGCCTCACTATGCATCTTCTATCGCATATATTACGGGGAATGCTCCGAGGAATTGTTCGGTCTCATACCTGTCGCCTCTTTCCGCCATCGTTCCACGCGACAAAAAATCCATGCCCATCACTTAGATGTCGCCTTCGGTATTTCCGGACGGATACGACCTTCAAACTTTCAAGAAAAGAGCGTATTCCTACCTTAAAGGCCGGCAACGCACTTGTAACTCCTCTGGGGTTGCGGGTGTCCATGGGCGACGGTAATCACTTACCATCAGGTGATACGTTTGCTCGTTTGCCCCCTATCCCATAAAAAAGATTAGGTATATGAAATTTTATTAGTATCAGAAGTACCAACTATATAAATGAAAAAAACAAGAAAATTAAAAAATAAATACTTAACTGTAACTAAACTACAAAATTCATTTAAAATTGGGTTTTCTACGAAATGAATGATGTCATTTGTACATCTCTTTAGTTTAACTAAAGCGAATAGACATATTTTTTGCTCAATTATTCAAACTCAAACTCAAAAATCTTTATTCAATATAGACCTTTACAGGCACTTATTGACGTCAAAATATTGTTCTTTTAAATCATCTTTAAACATACTTTCCTAAAACTTCGTTACATTGTAAAGATTTCTATCATTGTACAGTCTATTTAGTAATATTTATCGATTTTCTAATACTATCAAACATCTTCAAACACCTTGTTTCGGGGTCATGAAACATCGATTCTGGCTCAACAATGTCTTAACTTCCGATCAAAGGAATTTTCATTGATGCGTCACCAGTGCATTCCGACCTTCGCAATCGTGTTTCAAGTCGGCTCTTGTTGTGTAAGTGTTAAAGTTGGATTTGCAATAATCTCCACTTAGAGTGTCCTCATTGACGTCCGAGATTTCACTGAAATATAATGTTAGTGTTGTATTGGACTTTCTGTAGTATGTAGGTACGTCATCAAAATACGTGTAACGTATAATAGCTTATGAGGAAACACTATTGGTCGATTTCACCAACCTTAGCTTAGGAAACTCTTAAGACGTGTACATGCTGTCACTTTTTGTCTTCAATGAAAAGAATATGACAGCATGCCACCATGTATACCCCAAGCTAAGAAGAGGTTGGTAAAATCCGTACTAATATTATTAACGCGAAAGTTTGTGAGTATGGATGGATGTATGGATGTTTGTTACTCTTTCACGCAAAAAAAAAACTACTGAATGGATTTGGATGAAATTTTGCCGGTAGACGGATTATGACAGGGATTAACATATAGGCTACGTATTACCCGGAAAAGTAATAAGTTCCCGCGGGAAAGTAGATTTACAGATTCATCTTTGCACTTTTAAGGCGAAACATAGATCGCGGGCACAGTTAGTTAACCACTTTGATTATAAGGATAACCATAAGGTAGAGAGAAGTCTAAAATAGGCATTTGCAAAATGTATTGCTGTCGCGCTGTTACCGAATAGCTGAGCAGGGGCCTTACTATGATCGCTTACAGCAAGGTTAAAACAATATTGAAAGAGAGACACCGCTATGGGATTTTCTATGACCGATTTTCTATGGGAGCAGAAGTTTTCTGCTTGGTTTCCTTGATAGAGGTTTTTAGGGACCGCCTGGCTAATTGCCATCGTCTTACCTAAGTTGTCCCAATAATTACATCGTACCGACAATTAGAGTGAGGAATTCCGCGGATGTTGAGGTTTCCATTTTCGGCCGAATCGTCAATTACAGGTAGAGTTGCCAGTTCTAAAAAGCGAAATTTCGGGGCAGAAGCTTGTAATAATCGGGATTGTTACTTTCAAGTCGGGACAGCATATAAACTAGAAGGAATTTAACTTACGAAAGTACATTTTAACTTTGATTCACCAAATGATCAAAACTAAGTATTACTATGTTTCTTCTTTTCTTCTTCCGTGTGGAAAGGCAAAGAGAATGGAGCCCACATATACAGCCTAGTCGAGTGTAATATGTATTCATTTCAAATATTTAAGGGATAAATATGTCAAGGTAATTCATATTATTTAGTCACTGCTTTATAATTCAAGCCATAGTATTTAGTGGAACTGCACTAAATACACTGCTTTATAATGGAAAATTGAAAAAAAAATGTGATCTGAGGCCCTAGACAAATGCCCTAGATAAAAGTGGCATTTGCCTAGGGGGGCTGGTCAGAAAACGGGACTTTTGCGTCTCGATCATGGTTAAATCGGGACGTGTCCATATACCCCTCAAAATCGGGACGTCCCGCTCTACTCGGGACACCTGGCAACCCTACTTACAGGTGAGCCGAAGCCTACAGCTTCCCTGTTGTGCGTAAAACAATACAAAGATAGAATTTATGTTCAGGTATTACGAAGACGTCTGGTGTGCCGAATGACGCTCTTTCTAGTCTTTCGGTTGAAAGCGTGTCGTATTTAATCGGCAATTAATTTAGTTGCAGCTGTGGGCTGGTATTCTTCAGCGATATTAAGGCTTTGAATGGGATATTAGATAAGTAATAAAGCCCTCAACTTTCACCTTTGTTCGTGTCGTAAGTTTCACAAATAAACCGTTGTTATAATCAATAAAATTGGCACTGAAATGGATGTACCGTGTAAAGGCTAACTCTATGTACGATCTTATCGAATTGGAAATAAAGTTGAATACTACGCGTAATACGCGCGGTAGAGCGTATGAGCGTAAGCTGGTAACCAATGTTTGAAAAACTTTTGTCGACGTACAACACTGCGAGAGGACGCACATTTGTTCGAACGGGAACAGCACTCACGGCAATGTACTGCAAACTTAGTATTTACATCTTTGTCGTGGACTCAGAGTGTGGTCACACGATGCGAATAGCTCTCATTAAATGCGTTTAGTCGTGCTACGGCTCCGCAAACACACGTTTGAACGATCCGATCTGAATTTATCGAGTGGAATGCGTAAAAACATTGATTGTATTTGCATATTGGAATAAAGTTGAGCCAAATTGCATTCAGTTGGTGTCACGGTTCACGGATTATTGTCTGCAAATGATGATACAAATGAGAGTTGAATGAACCATACATGTAGTTACAGATTATTCTTACGCCGGCTCCACATGTTGCAAGCGCGAATCCACCGTTGTGGTCACGATGGGCATGCCCACAACCCTAATATACTTGTGACGGTTCGTCACAAACCATCTCTCCTTCCTTTTTACTTTCTTTCTTCCTGCCATCCTTCCTAACAACACTTCTTTTCATCATAACACCCAGCGCACCCTTACCATAACTCCACTTCCCCATTTCACACTCTGGGAGATGGAGCAAGAATGTATCAAATCGCATTTGAGCTCCATCTCCCTTTCATTCGCGTATCATTCAACCCACACGAAAAAGAAATAAAAAAGGAAAAAAATACACGCGCTTGACACGTTGGCCTCGACGCCTTGCACCCCGGCTCCACACGTTGGTCCAACGTTGGAACCAAAGCCATTTTCTAGATTCACGTTGGACGAGTGGCGTTGCCGCCAACGTTGGGGCCAACGTGTGGAGTCGGCGTTATGGTACATATACATATATTGATTTTAGCATACGCAATAGAAAACGTTGGAACCAAAGCCATTTTCTAGATCCACGTTGGACGAGTGGCGTTACGGCCAACGTTGGGGCCAACGTGTGGAGTCGGCGTTATGGTACATATTTTGATTTTAGCATACGCAATAGAAAAAAAATCTTTCAAATTGACCACAAATGTCCCACATTTACGGATCAATATAAAGGAAGACGACTTGAGGAAGTTGAATATGTATGTATGTGTGTCTTAGAATAAGAACGCGTCACAAGTCAAAACGAGTAGTTAAGTCAAATATACCAAACTAGCTGTGCCCGCGACTTCGTTCGCGTGGATGTCCGAAAATAATAATATCGTGATGTTATATAGCCTAAAGCCTTCGTCGATAAATGGAATATCCAACACAAAAAGAATTTTTCAATTCGAACCTGAGATTAGCGCGTTCAAACAAACAAACAAACTCTTCAGGCTTATAATATTAGTATAGATGTGGACGAACTGAGGGTCAATTACCGTTACTGCGTTACATGCTAAAAACAGTGCAGTTCACTAAATTCTAACAAAATGTATATAATATTCTAATTTTTTTGTATGAATTATCTTCCATTCGAAACAATTGAATGATAGCCGCTGATAGCCACGCACGATACAAAACACCGAGTGCGACGGAGAGCGCGAATCCGAATGAAATGTATTCGAGAAACGGATATTGTATCGGATATGAATAGTCAACAGAGCAACAGTGTTGCTGGCGATTCCATTATCGATAACGTCTGAGGTAGGCGTCCGAAATGTTTATTCAATTGAAGATGGTACCCGGCTATTTTGTGCCCGCATATTTTTGGCCGTGTGGACGTCGCGTCGTGACTAGGGTCACCAAATTTAGTTGGACTAAATTTTTCATTGGACAAACTTAATTATAATAGATTCAGTTATTTGTAACTTCCGTATTTGAATGTCCGAGATGGTGATTCTAAAAAAATGTTAGACACTATTTCTTATTATGGTTGTGTAGAGTGCATTCGGGTAATTACGAATGGATTTTTTTTTGAAGAGTTGGCGGAATGTTTTTATTTTCAGTAACTTGTTATAATGATGGAGTTAATGTTCCAAACGTAGGTCACTTCGTCTACTTTAATGTACAATTTAAACGATTATATTAAAGACTTTTTTTGAAGATATACTTCAGAATTTATAAAATAAAACTGTTTAAAAACATGATTAGTTATTGTTTGGCCAAGTGCAATTCCGATGTATCTTTGGGTAATTCCGAATGACATTCAAAAGTGGGTTTTATTCAATTCTGACAATCCGAAAATAACTAAAAACCTTTAGCTGCGTTATTCTAAGCAAACTTAATAGTAGGTACACTAATCAAACACATATCACAAAATCGGCCTAAAAACAAAAACTATCAAAGTTCTGGTAATTATGATAATCCAAAAATGCGGAAAATAATACTCCTTTACAAATGCGCTTACTCGCTAATAGCAGCCGGTAACAACTGAGCTGGGTCATTTGGGCATGGCGGAGGAGGGACCTCCCTTGTATCGGCCAATATCTCATTCATACAACGCTAGTTTTTAAACAGGAGCTAAATTTTATGTGTATTAAGATTTTGTATGATTCAGCAAACTGAGCAGGTTTTTCTATTGGCCCAATCTTGAAAAAAAAAAGCAGCTGTTTTAAACAAAATAAGCTTCGAAAACGACAATCTAACAAATAAATGACACTCGACTCGCGCGCGAAAAGAGATTGTCAACTTTTTTCATTATAGTTTTTCACAGATAATGCTAAGAACTGTGTTTACTTGATAGGCAATACTGCCAATTTATACTGATTTTTAAAAAGAAATTTAATCAAATAATTGCAAATGTCTCTGAAATAATAGTAAAATATTAATACAGTTAAATGTACCGAATAAATTTTATAAATAAGTACAGTAAAATTGGTTTGTATCCAAGATTTGTAGATAGGAAATAAACCTTGGCTGAACTTAAACCTCTTTTGTCTGAAATGAAGTACGAGTAGTGTCACACTGCTCCCTTTTTTTTCGGGAGAGTGGAAAATGCATTCCTCGTGGTCGAGCCAAACCATGAGGATATGTGGGACTCCCCAGACCTTACACGGTCCGGGCTTACCCACAAAAAACTCTCCCGTCGGTCACAAGACAAGGGGAAGGGGACAACAGCCATGTCTTATTCCCGCTGACCCCCTGCCTGTGACATATCCGTTGCCGGACTCCCTCCTGGCTCTGCTACTTTGTGGAGCGGCGCAATTTGCGGCGCGAAGTAGATTTTTTTCTTCAATCTTTTTAGTTTATAAGTAAAACATGCGTTTTAGAATTTGAGCCAAGGCAAACACCAGTCTTTCGCTCTAAATAGTACTGAAATAATAATTCCCGAACTCCTACCTTCCATCAGATTTCCCTTGATTTTCATAGATCCCATCATAAGATCATGACATGGCGACAATGGAACCACCTCGGGAGTATACTCTTTCGATTACAAAAAGAATTTTGAAAATCGGTCCACAAATGGCGGAGTAATCGGTAAACATATTTCTATTACTTAGTAAATATTTCTATACAAAGTTACAGTTAGGAATATAAATTTTAAAATCGACATCTTTTAATAAAAATTGCAGGCAACGTAAAGAACAAAACCAATGAAAATCTATTTGAATTTTTTCACTCGCGCCTTTTACGGGGCTGCCGAACGTCAGATTTTCCGCGGGAAACTCAACAACAACTAATGAAATTGCGGCGCGCGAATGTAGAGATAAAAATAATACTGACTGGATAAAAGTAATAAGTTTTTATATGTGCAAATACATATATTCAATAATATTTGGTATGAACATTTTCAAATCAATTATAATTAGACTATAGCTATTTCCTTAATGGAATACAATACATTAATATTTTATACAACCACCACTCACACGTCCGCGGGGATAAATAACAAAATACAACGTTACAGTAGGTCTAAGTAGGTATATTTTTAAAACTAAACTCATAACTCCCTCGGAAGTTATAAAAATCAATAACTCACGCGAGAGGTAAGTCGGCATAACTGCTCTATATGCCTGCGTGTAATAACACCCTTTACGAGCAAGTGCGATGAAAAAATATATAACACTAATTTCTTACTGATGAAAGAAGGTAATATGATAACTTTGCTTAAGTCGTTATAATAACATTCCATTTCCAGTGGGTGCTGTGACAACCCGATCTCATCGAGGATGCCTTAATTCATCTGCAATTACAACTCGGTGACATCTCATGAGTGTGGTAACTCCACTAGAAAGTGCGACCCTGGGTCAGCTGGGCTTGAAGCTGCAGCCGTGCCAGGTTGCACCGGAACCGACCGGTTCAGAGGGGCAATTAGACATGTTTATGGATATCACTTCGAAGTTTGAGGAGGAAGGTGGTCATTTCTGTCTCGTTAAATGAGATTTCGTTTAGAATGAAATCTGTTTAACTAATTTCCTTAAGTCAAATGTTATAAACGCGAATGTTTGATAATTCTGACGAAAAAATCTTCTAAACGTGTTACTTTAGTGTCGCGATAGTAGATAACTGAGGACTAAGTTCCTTCGCTATTCCCTGTTCCTAAGGTAGCCTTGAATCGCTTGATTATTTTATCAATAAGGGCGTCTTACACTTATTATCATTGTGATTCGAATTGTTATATGTGTAAATATGTTTCTTTAATAAATCCATGGGTGCAGCTTCAACTAGCCATGTATCCTAAACGGACAAATTTCTATGTCTTTGTCGATCACCTATTTGGGGTTTTTCATTCTGTATTAGGTAGAGATCGCGCCAAACTTCCAGTTCGCTCTGAACATAGCAACAATTCGTTGCATTGTCGAAATATACGTATAATTAAATTTTATTATATTGTCTGTCTACATAGGTTATAAGTGGTAGATGAATGTCACATCACTAAATAAGTTTTATCACGATAAAAATAAACTTAGTATATTTTATGTGCATGAGAAAGAGGCGCGAAGCAACTTCAGACGTGATTTTTCGTACGCTTATTTTTGCGCATTGTCTCCAAATTGACCCCGTATGTGCGGATGTTGGGTGCACCAAACTCAGTAGGTATTATTAAATTTTCTCAAAATACGGATCTAATTCGGCGCTAGTGTTGTTACTCAAGCGTATGAAAAATCACAATCCCAATGACGATCCATCAGAAATGGTTCAAGAGTAACCCTACTGAGCTGACTAGAAGTTTGGCGCGACCTGTACCCAATACAGAACAATAAATCCCAAATAGGTGAGCGAGAAAGATATAGAAATTTGTTCGTTTAGGATACATGGCTTCGATATTAGCATTAAAATTTTGTAACGTACCGAAGAATATACTTACACGGTTATTTTTTTATCACCCTGGAAAATTTTAGGAACGCTTCAGGACACCATTACTATATAAAAATAAAAAAAAATGAAATAAAAAATATAAAAAAATCTCTAAAAATGCTGCTCTCGACTAATGCAGCTTTTTTGGATTTTTTGAAAATTAATATAAAATTAAGTAAGCGAGTTATTTTTTTTATGTATATTTAAATCATTCTAATACTATGTCGTGAAGCGTCCCTTAAATTTTCCAGGGTGATAAAAAAGTAACCGTGTATAAGTACCCAAAAATATTTCGAGACGTCAGCCGAAACCAGCTAATCGTTACAACATCAGTTCTACATATAACCAGACTTAAATTTCTCAATACACTCAACAACATAGAGCTTTTCTGATGATTGCTTATGCTACTAATTTGTTTCGATGTCAAATTCCCTAAATATAGTAGAGGGGTCATCTCAAATATCTTGTTCGTTCGGTAGTTAATTTTAATTAATGTCCGCGTACCGCATTATGCAATATGAGATATGGCGTGAAAATATTTACATAATGCCACCAGGTTATATATATTTTACCATTATTGTCGATGCGCTCCTTCGGTTGTCGTATCGATTACTACACTCATTTGCATATCGATCTTAAATCGATATCGCATCGCCATCGTGTGCCGTTTGTCATTTCGTAATAGCGTGCCAACTGCTGGAGAGTTAATATCCTCGCTAATTGTTTCCTCATTTGAATGTGGGATTGTTAATTTATATATCGATGTTGGTACGTACTATGCTCTTAAAAAGACGCGAGGCAGCGGGCCAAGCAATCGGATTTGTCGGTTGATTCGAATTATCGATTAAAATCGACTCGTGGTTAAAGGTAAATTAGAAAACTCTGATAGCGTTTTAATGTAGTTCAGATCAAAATTATACACGAAATATCCTGTTACCATAAGGATTCGAGCTTCGGACCTTCAGACTTGTCGGGAATGACAAGTCTCTACCACAAAAGCAGTTGAATGTCACTAATCAATACTAATCGTCACTTACCATCAGGGTTTCTATTCACATCATTGTCGTGTTTCGACAGCACATAACAATAACTATTTTTAACTTTACAATTTTTTATTAATTCATACAGTGGTGTCTATCGAACTTAAGTTTTTGAAATTTGTTAAAAGCAGATGTTACTGAAACGTTATTGGGGCGCCATAATTGCGTAAACTTTAGCAGAATTGGCGTCCAGGTGAGATGAAGACGAAGAGCTTCCTTGTCGGGTGTGGTAGATTCAATGCGAAATAAAATCCGTCTCAACCAAAAAGTGAATTAACATTACTTTCTACCATTGATAAAATCTACATTGCTTTGTTCTTTCTAATTTTGCACGCCAAAATGTGATGAATCGAAAATACTACATATTATCCATTTCTCGGCGCCCTCATTTCCCACTACAATTCGCATCCCGTAGACTCTTCCGTAGACTATAAGCTGTATGTATAATTTAAGCTTATCAGCCCTTTTATAAGAACTAAAGCACACCACATATGAAATGCTGTGTATGGGGGACAGAATGATATAGACTAAGAGGATTCCGACAGTAACATTTTACATGTGGTCGCATCATGTTGGCATCATAAATTTTTAACCTTGCAAATGGTACCTATTGTGCAGGGGTTCCCAAATTTTTTCAAGTCGTGGCACACTTAGAAAATTTGAATTTTCTCACGGCACCCTAGTCATTTCTTTCTATTTATTAAATTATTTATGTTATACCTTTTTTGAAATTTAGCACAGATATCGGGGGCACCTCGCGTCACCCCTGATCTCTCTCCGTGGCACCCTAGGGTGCTGCGGCACCCACTTTGGAAACCTCTGGCATAGTGGAATCTGTACCATTTGCATCGAAGGTACCGGGGGCCAATCGAGACTTTTTGAAATTTACACGTCAAGAAATATTTTGGCACAAGTCATCGATGTATATAGGTTCCGCTAGACCGGAAGTGGGGTCAAAATATATGTTTCGGTTAGTAGGTCAAATTCAAATTCAATATAGTTTATTCAAGTTGGATTATTACACAATTACTTTTGCACGTCAAAGAAGCTACGCCGTGGTTCACAAGTGTATGCCGGGAGACCTTGTACTCGAAAGAACCAGCAAGAAAACCAGCGAGGACCATTTTTCTCTTCCTGTATTGTTACAGAGTCGTCATTTGGAAGCTGACCTCAAAGCAAAAGTTTGAGCTCAACTCCCATTGCAAGATTAGATGTGTCAGTTCTCTTCCAACTGTGGCATTACCGAACACAACAATATTTGTTTACATAAATATTTATACGTAGGTATCCAAAATGACACGCGGTCATGTCACATATTTACAATAACACGTAGATGCCACGTACATACATGTCTGGATTCGGGTTAACGGATGAATCGAACATTCAATGAAAACTTGTTATTTTGGAATTCAAACATTAAGGAGTTAAAAATAAAAGAATTAAAGCTCTCGAAACAACCTGCGTCGGCCGGCGTTCACAGACAGAGTTCAGACATAGACAATTTGTGTCGATTAAGTAGACATAACTCGTTTATGGCGTTGTATGGAACAGTTTTTACGGTGTGTGACCGATCGGTCGATAGCTCCATAGTTAGTGCTCCGAGACGCTTACCTCACTCCGTACACACGCACTGTTTTTGAGACTGTCTCATTATTGGTAAAACAGTGATGTCATACTGTCGAAAAGCTGTCTGTGAAATACTTTATACTGTCAATGGAAAGGTGTTCGATTGTTTGTCATGACTTCATGAGGCTACAGAGATTTTCATCTCAAGACTTGCTTACTGACGATTTCTGTTCACCGTCTACACGAGATTTAAGACGATGTAGGGTATTCGATGCCAACAAAATAATTTACTCTATTCTATCCTATAGCAGACATAAAAAATACACTTAAATTTCTATATAAATAAATTGAAATTTACGCAATAAACAACTGCTATGCGCAATTGTTAAACAGTCTAAAATTAAACTAGCACAAATTATTTCAGAATTCAATTTGAAAGACAGTTAAACCAGCATGTTTTTAACGATTTCAGTAAAACTTACAGCCAGTGTCAGTAAGCCACAAGTGTCACTTACGGTAAGGCTAACTCAGTAAATATAACTGTGTTTTAAACCTAATGTGGAACAATAAAACCGAATAACCATTTATGCTGAAGTAGCATAAATGGTTATTCGTTTTTTTGTCAGCATACTTATTACTGAGTTCTCCTTCCCGTAAGTGACACTTGTGGCTAGAACTCGAACTCCAAATATTGTCCTGACTGTAAGTTTTACTGAAATCGCTAAAAACATGTCTTTCAAAATTTTAGAAGTCTTTGCAGTTACATTTGTATGATTGAGTGACAATAGACATATAAATAAATTATTACTTTTATCTCTATCTCTATATATAATAAAATCGTAGGGGTACAAAAATCTGTAATTGCGAAATATTAGGAAAAAAAATACACAGGTTGCCTTAAAATCATTAGCAGAACACGATAGAATAGTTTTTAAAAAAATTGTTTGTTTGTTTGTTTGTCTGTTTGTCCGGAAAGATCTCCGAAACTACTGGACAGAATTTGATATGGCTTACACCACAATGCTTAGAATTTTCCGGAAGAACATTTAGGCATAATTTCGTTTGTTTAAATTCACTTTTTATATGTACATATTTAGTGAAAAAATACCATATAAAATTTTCGAATTGGCTTTAGGTAGAAAAACAACATGGCGCACGTGAAATTATTTTGACAAGTCTGTCACATAGTACCGTAGACGGATAGTACAGAGAGAAGGTATTTTCTTCCACGAAGGAAAGGCAATGGAACTACGCCATACAGCCTGATCTTAAGTAATTGGATTTCCAAAATTGAAAGGCAGGAATGAAGTGTTTCACATAGTACAAATAAAATTTAATATTTTCTGTTAATGGCTGTGCCCAACTGGATTTCGCCAAACAAATTGTCTTTTTCTTATGTCGTACCGTGGTGGTAAGGCAAAAAGATCAAGCCATACAACCAATGTATAAAGCATTTTTTATGATAATACTTATCGTGTGACCATCAAATTTGTAGATTGGTTTAATTCTTGACTAATTTTCACAAAATCGGTACAATTTTTGAAATATTTGAAATGTTGAAAAATGAAGATACTCTTTTCAAGGTATTTTGAAAGGTGTTATATGTTTTTACATTAGGACTAAGGAATCAAACTCTTTCATCCATTTAAAACTATTAAAAGTAATAGATTAATATTGATAATAAAAAAAAAATATCTGACTGCAATGTTCTGGGTTACGCGTAGAGGGACGGGACGGGACTCTTGATCCTAATGTCTAAAATGACGGATCACATTTTTTTGGATCCACCCAAGGAACATAGATATCGAACGAAGAACCTAAAGAGTAGAACTCATTGAACCTAGCCACGTTGACTTAATTTGACATGACTGCCGATAAAGTTCGTTTCCAAACCCAGCGAAATGCATATCAAATGAAAGGCCTTGATGAGTAGAGCACTATGAACATAGGAAAATCGCCCTAAATTCAACATGGCCACCGCTCAAATAAAACGGATAAAAGTTCATTTCCAAACCCAGCAATATGGGTATCAAATGAAAGGCATTTATGAGTAGAGCACTATGAACCTAGCAACATTGACATAAATTCAACATGGCCGCCGCTCAAAAAAGGTGGAATAAAGTTAGTTTCCAAACCTAGCAATATGGGTATCAAATGAAGGGCATTGATGAGTAGAGCACTATGAACCTAGCAACATTGACATAAATTCAACATAGCCGCCGCTCTAAAAAGAAGAATAATAGTTCGTTTCCAAACCTAGCAATAAGGGTATCAACTGAAAGGCCTAAAAGAGTAGAGCATTGTGAACTAAGGAAAATTGTCCTAAATTAAACATGGCCGCCGCTCAAAAAATGGATAAAAGTTCGTTTTCAAACCCAGCAATAGGGGTATCAAATAAAAGGCTTTGATAAGTAGAGCACTATGAACCTAGCAACATTGACATAAATTCAACATGGCCGCCGCTCAAAAAAGATAGATAAAAGTTCGTTTCCAAACCTAGCAGTATGGGTATCAAATGAAAGGCCTTGAAGAGTAGAGCATTAGGAACCTAGCAAAATCGACCTAAATTCAACATGGCCGCCGCTCAAAAAAAAAGGATAAAAGTTCGTTTCCAAACCTAGCAATATGGGTATCAAATGAAAAGCCTAAAAGAGTAGAGCATTATGAACTTAGGAAAATTGCTATAAATTCAACATGGCCGCCGCTCAAAAAATGGATAATAGTTCGTTTCCAAACCCAGCAATATGGGTCTCAAATGAAAGGCCTTGATGAGTAGAGCACTATGAACCTAGCAACACATAAATAAATTCAACATGGCCGCCGCTCAATAAAGGTGGATAAAAGTTCGTTTTCTAATCTAGCAATATAGGTATCAAATGAAAGGTCTTCAAGAGTAGAGCACAATGGACCTAGCAATATTGACGTAAATTGGACATGGCCACCGCTCAAAAAAGGTGGATAAAAGCTCGTTTCCAAACCTAACAATATAGGTATCAAATGAAAGGCCTTGAAGAGTAGAGCACTATGAACCTAGGAAAATAGCACAAAATTCAATATGGCCGCTGCTCAAAAAAAAACTGATAAATGTTCGTTTCTAAGCCCAGCAATATGGGTATCAAATGAAAGGCCTTGATCAGTAGAGCACTATGAACGTAGCAACATTGACGTAAATTCAACATGGCCGCCGCTCAAAAAAGACGGATAACAGTTGCTTTTCAAACCCAGCAATAGGGGTATTAAATGAAAGTAGGCCCTAGAGCAGCCATGCTCTAAGTGTGTTCCGCGGAACCCTAGGGCTCCACAATACCCCTATAAGGGTTCCGCAATAATTTAGAAAAATCAAAACACCCTCTCTGGTCGTACTTTTATTATGCTTATTAATAAAGAATACACTTTTAAAAACTATTGTTTTATTTTAGGGTTCCGTCAAGTATTTCGCTTTCCAAAAGGGTTCCGTCACCAAAAAAGTTTGAGAACCGCTTCGGGGCCTATTGGATGTTCGATGTTAGATGTTACCTGTGTTTAGTGTCCTTCGAGACCGTGATAATGCAACGATCGTGAACTAACTAACGATAACTCAAAGTTTGTGTGTTGGATGTTAGTCATCACGGCGAGTTTGCTAACCGAACTATGCCAGCAACACTATATCGCACAGTACACGTTACAAAAACGGAAGTCTCAATACATTTTAAGGCTAACCGCATAAATACGTTTTTTCGCATTCGTTTTCTGAATGCGGGCATCCGAATGCATCAAATCTATACAAAATACTCATTGACTGCCGCACACGTTCGTTTTTATTACGAACCGGAACACGTTCTGTACGTACGTTTAGGTAGAATGGTAGAAATCCCGAATGAGAAGAAACGAACGTCTGCGCTACGTTCACGAAACTCCGTGTCTGTATTCCGTGATCGGATATCGAATACGGAAAACGTATTTGTACAGTAACCCCCCATTCATGCTATACATTAACTCTACGAAAACTGCCAGTATTACGAGCGACATAAGAACGGTTCAAAGGTCAAACAGTATAGCTTGACAAGGAGCTTACTGTACGACCAGTCAAAATTGGCCAAGTTGTCATATCCAAAAAATATATTTTGTTGGTGCTACCAACATCCATTATAAAATCTAAACTTTATTCGTATACAGTTCTAATTTATTAACAATTGTTTATTTTAATTCGAAACATGAATACGATAAAGATTATTCTTTCAACTGTGTAGTTCTTTCTACTGAAGAAGAATTTATTAATATCAATAATGTCTCTAAAACAATAATTATACTTAGTGTTTATAGTAATATGTAATGTATTTAATTTTGTGGACTGTTAGAAAAAGAGCATTACGAACCTACGAAAATTGTCCTAATTTCGAAATGGCCGATGCTTAAGAAAGGCAGAATAAAGTTGAATCATATGGAATAAAATGGAGGAAAAAACTAAGCACTGTGTTAAGTATTTTGATGGCGAAACGTAGTTCGCGGGCACAGCTAGTTCAGAATAAAAATAGCACTTATACAAGTAATGCGTATGGGATTCCATCAACTTGGTTTTGTTTACTACTTTTATTATTGGTAACCTAAGTCAAAGATTAATATAGAATGAATTAATCAAAATTTCTCCACCCGTGTGTCTCTGATCTCGTCTCGGGGCAATCGTCACGCCGTAATTTCCCACACGGGCCGAGTTCGCGTGCGCAGGCGCACAGACACGCGTATTATTATCTATTAGTAATAAAACACTAATTGGAACGTGCGCCACATACGGACAATAACTATAAGTTTTACTTTAAACCAAGTGAAATCAGGGGAAAATTGATTATATCGTTTGAATCGTACCTTTAGACTAGAAGTTTTTCTACAATAATACCTACCCAATTGTACGTTGGGCATGAATAGTTTTGTTCGTCAATAAACACTTCAAAAAGGAACGTTCCGATTTCCTTATAAATCTGCTCGGCCGCTTCTGCGGAGTAAATTTTTTTTTGGTAGAAGGAGTACCTATTGCGAGCGGGGGAATTATGAAAACTAACGAGAAATTTAGCAAGAAGCAACGTCTATAGCTAATTAAAGGAAATTAAAGAATTACCTAATTTGTGAATACATCACAGTCACACCGATTGTAAGATGTATATTCGAATGATTCAACCAAAGAGGTTGATAGCAAAAAGAAAAAAGGTTTTAATAGGCACCCGACTGTTTAACGCACATTTTAACACTTAACTCGCTGAATCAACATACTAGATTCCTTTTTCTGCCTTTATATGTCCATCACATGTGACATTAAAATATTGAACTGGCCACGACGATCTTGCTCCCAATATGGTGAAATCTAATGAATCTCCATCAGTTTTATTGAGGAAGTTGTATTAAGTGGTTTCGAGAATAGCTAATTAATAGATTTAATATCAAACAAAACGTATAAAATATATGTTATCGCATAACAGAAGTAACACTGATTGAATTTGGTTTGGCTTTCTATAAATTTGATTAAGCATTAAATTATGTACAATTGTTTATTTATTACAGTTGGTGTAATACTCTGAGTGAAGTGCTAAGTATTTAAAATAACTGCATTCAAAGATCTAAGCATTGATTTACTACCAAACGATGGCAGGTCAAAACGTGTTAAGAAAAAAGTCTATGAATAATTGATACTCATAGCACACAAAAATCTTATTAATTTACCGAAAAACTAACTAGATAAATTTGGCGTCTAAATAACTTGAATTGACATATTTTATTTAACACATACGCTGCTTTTTATCTATAGGTAATTCCTAATCGGGACCTACGAGGGAAAAGCCACGATTTTTTTTGCAACATTTATCTGTCTTATAGTTATAATTGATAGTTCATATCACATTCTAGATTTTTAAAAAGGCTAGAATTATAAAATTAGTGACTGATTGAAATTGGAATAGTCAAAACAATGGCTGTTTCCTCGTTCCATCATATCAAACCAGCTTCTTGAGAGCATAGCATAGGCTCAATTGAACATGCCATCGGAGAAGTATGATCTATTTTGTAAACATAATAGGCAAACTCATTAGCGTGTGATCTTATACCTTTTGACACAGCAGTCGCTTCTGATTGATAATTCAAGTGGATAATTATAACCTCGGATCATCTTTGTTCTCGCCGACACAGAGGCAATGTGATAGACCTGTGGTGGATTGGTCACTTTGTGTGCAAACCTTTTTTTACTAATTCTTATTGAACATAGTCAAAAATACAATATGCACTACATGTGTATTACGATGTTATTTTGGAGAAAAAACGCAAACATATTTCATGATAGTTTTCAATTTTATCAGTCAGTGTACGTCCATAAATGCTTTGAAATTAGGCAGCAATTACAGAGTTTGATATATTGATACAATCTGGAGAGTATAATCAAAAGTAATCGTGATTGATTTTATGATACTCTATAATCCCTCAGTTGTTGACGAATCCAGGTGAAGTTCGCTTCCATTTAAGGCCTTCCTTAAAACTTTTGGTTTCCATCTCATCTAAAATTAGCTACTTACTATTAGATGACATGAAGGTGAAAAGTTTTATGATTAAAAATGACCCCTGGTTATTGTGTTAAAATAGTTCGTTCATTTTATAATTCTTTCATTTTAAGAGTGGGCATTATAAAAGATAAACTCTAAAGAAATATAACAACGACCAGTCACATGCAGCGGCACTCACTAATCGCTTTGGGAACAATATATTTTTATGCTTGTGACATATTGACTCTTTTATTGGCATAGAAGTCGTGCTGCTTGTGGGTGGCATATCATTAGACGGACGAATAATTATTAATTTGGGAACAAACTCGGCGCATGGTTAATGCAATAGCTCTTATTATAATTAATCTTTAATTTTATTATGAAACCGCTGATGCATTATATTTTTTTAAGTATCTTCTGCTAGTAACTTTGATCTGCCTATATACAAACTCACTTCAGATTCACAATTCTTCTTCTTCTTCATTGTGAATTGAACATAGACATATACATCAACCACAAATACAAGAGCGGGCATAAAGCTAGAAAAATATCAGATTTCACCCGCGCGCCTCATACGTTCCGCTCTCGACCATCGCAGCGACAACGTCGCCGAAAGTCGCTCCCTCTTCATAATATTTTGTGCGATCGCGCACAGTATACCCTACACAAGCAGATTAAATTGGCTAAGTGCGAGTCGGACAATGTATCTGTACTTTGCAATGTGAATATAAAATACTTTTCGCTGGTGATGAGTAAAACGAAAAGGTAAGTAATATAATTATTTTTTTTGTATATGTACGTTACTTAAGATAATAATTGCTTTATTTACAGTTACCTGCTAAGCACTCATCGGATAATCTATATAGGTATGAACATACTTCAAACACAAAAATACTTTATTTTTTATTTTATTTATAAGGAATAACAAACAGCTGTCACAGTCAGTCTTAAATTAGAGTATAACTAATAGATACTAGAAACTAGTAACAATAATCTTATTTATTGTGAAGCCCATACCGTTCCACGGATTGTTATAATGTGTTACTCGATATGTACGAAACAAATTTGTGCAGATTCTAGTTGTATATAAAAATAGAAGTAATTGTAAACAAAACTGCTTTTACATTAATATAAGAAGATACATACTAAAATCTATATAAAAAATATACACAGGTTTTTTTTATCACCCTGGAAAATTTTAGGGACGCTTCAGGACGACACTTCAGGATATATCCATTATTATGTAAAAAAAATAAAAAACATGAAATCAAAAATTTTAAAAAAATACAAAAATTTCCAAAAATTCTGCTCTGAACTAGTGCAGCATTTTTGGATTTTTTAGAAAATTTATATAAAATTAAGTGTTATTTTTTTTCATATTTAAATCATTCTAATACCATGTCGTAAAGCATCCCTTTAATTTTATAAAAAAAATAGCAGTGTATGTATATATTGAAATGATGGTAATAATTTTTCGTTCAGCTTGTCTACTTTGTAAAACATTAAAAACATGTCTTTTGAATTTTGACTCTGATTCTGAGAATATATCTAACTTTGAAAATACTTTGAAAATAGCACATATAATATTATATCAACAATCGTAAAGAGACCAAACCAATAATAAAATTGAGTAGAATGTACATGTGTGCTGCAGTGCCTAAAAGGGTCGAGGCTCAGTGGGGATTTTTGCCCTAAAAGGACAAAACACTGATTTTCAGCCATCACCTTAGGGCAGGCGTTTTCAACCTTTTCATATCACTGGCACACTTTTCTTTTTATAAAAGTTTCACGACACAGCAGTACAAAAATAGCAAAATTTCGAGTCGGACTTGCGCGTGGAGGGTTATCATCTTATTACTCGTGGTTTTAACGCCGACCGCATGTTATACGAAATTTTCTGTAAGTAATTCGATTTGATCAAATTATATCGAAATTTTTGTTAGAAAATTTCGTATCATAAGGTGCCGGCTTTATGCTGCTTAACACTATTATTACATTACGCAATATACAGCTTGCGATCTCGACACTGTCTAAGAGTCTAACTAGATAGTGTATTATAAAAACGACACAATATCTTACATATTATATACACTACACTGAGTCTGATTATCGCGAGTAATGTAATATTCACCATAGTCTAATACGACCTTCAAAATTCGCGGCACACCTGAAAGCTTAAGCGGCACACAAGTGTGCCGCGGCACACCGGTTGAAAATCACTGCCTTAGGGAGTGAGACCATATTACTAAGTAAGCAACATTTTGCTTTGCACAGGTTAACCGTCAAAGTCGGTCTATTATATCTCAGAGACTATACTTGTTTAATTTGCTCCCATAGGGGGGCGTGGGATGGCCGAGTGCAACTCGGCGGACCGCTTGCGTGGCCCAACGCGTCATGCGGTACAAGGTGAAGTCTCCTCTTCTTTTCAAAAAGTGGTAAGACTCTTGCCTGAGGATGTGATGTGGTCAGTCTGATCCATATTAAATGGCAGTGAAGGGGCGAAGTTTCGCCATGACGTTTTGTGGATGTGTCACTATTGATGCTCCATGAGCTTCGGCTCTCTTGCGCGGCGGTAGATATAATGATGTCTGCCGTCGGGCAAACCCGTTACCCACATTGAGTGGGCCGGGGGTCGACGCATTGAGCGTTGGGCCAAGTGGAAGAAAACCACATTAAAAAATTACCCCAAATCCTAAGGTATGGTCCGTGCCGATAGTATGAATGGCTGGAGGGAGTCCAGTCCCGAACGGCCTCCTCAGGGAGCTTCCCCTTAAAAAGCAATAATGGAATTCGGTGTTGAAAAACAAACACACCAGGGGGTGTCAGTCCCCCCCGTAGGACCGCGCAAGGCGGCTGCGGGCAGCCGGGAGTATCTGGTGCCGTGCCACTCGAGTTCCACCATTGATGCGTCAGTAACTGAATATGAACCCGTTGAGAGCGGGCCGTCGCCGGTATCCGGGCCGGTTGGCGGAAATAATGTATACGAGGCGAGTGGGAGAGTTGATTAAGGAGGAGGAGCTAAGCTCAATAGTTGTGGGGGATATACGGCGCCGAATGCTACCCGTACACGGTACGGAAAATCGGACGGATGTGCTGTCTCGAGCTCAGAAGAGACAGTCCCAAAAAAGACGGCTGCTAAACGAGGCCGAGGGCGCCCGCCCACTACCGGAAAATACGTAGGCTTAGCGAAAGCAAAAAAAGCAAAAAAACGCTCTGCTCCAGGAGTCCCTAAGGCAGCAGGCGGAAAATGAGTCTGCAGATGAGCTAACCCGGCATCAACTTCGTTCGCAGTCCGCTGCTTCGCAGCGATCTGATGCGTCGGACCTGCTCTTTGTTGAAGAACAGGGAGAGACAGGAGCCAACAGACTCTATAAGTCGGTGCAGGATGCGTTGGCCAATATTCTCGAGGTCGCCACTAAATCCAGCCATCTGAAGGGTACAGATCAGAAGGTCCTCAAGTCCTCCGTGACGGGCATTCAGGAGTGCATAGATCATTCCCCGAGTTTGAACTTTTCCTCGGTGAGCTCGGAGCGGCCTTCCGGCGGATTCCTGCGTCTCTCTCGGTTATTGTGATGGGGGACTTCAACTCCAAGTCTGCTGCTTGGGGTTCCCGCATCACTGATCGTCGTGGCTCTGCAGTTGAGGCCTGGGCGGAGAGATACAGGCTAGTGTGTTCCAACCGAGGTTCAGCTTATACGTGCGTACGTCGACAGGGTGGGTCAGTGGTGGACTTAACGTTCACCACCCCTGCTTTAGCTATATGCGTCCGAGACTGGCGGGTCACGGACGCTGAGACCTTGTCGGACCATGTTTACATCAGGTTCGACTTGGTTCTGCCACGCGCTATAAATTCCTCTTGTTGAAGCCCTATTTCCGGATAGATCTGAACACGTGCCTCCACCAATGACTCCGGAAAATGGCGAGTTGACGTATGATCCGCAGCCTCCGCCCCTAGAGATCTCCAACACAGAGTTCGATGCTGCGCTCCGTAAATTGCGAGGCAAACGGACTGCCCCGGGTCCAGACGGGGTCCATGGCACAGTCCTGGCCCTCTCTTTGGTGGAGTTAGAGCCACGCCTTCGCAGGCTTTTTGACGCGTGCCTCTCCGCAGGTCGTTTCCCCCGAATTTGGAAACAGGGCAGATTGGTGCTCCTCCGAAAGGCTGGTCGCCCGGCGGAATCGCCCTCCGCGTACCGGCCCATTGTCCTTTTGGATGAAATCGGTAAGCTGTTGGAGCGCATTGTCGCTGGCCGGATCGCAAGCCACTTATCGACGAATGGTCCGGATCTTGCGGATACACAATACGGGTTCCGGGAGGGCCGATCGACAATTGACGCAATCTTACGCGTTAAGTCCCTCTCCGATAACGCAACCACCCACGGTGAGGTTTTGCTGGCGGTGTCACTTGACATCGCCAATGCATTCAACACCCTGCCGTTTGAGTGCATCACCGAGGCGCTCCGATACCACGGAGTGCCCCTGTACCTAAGACGGCTTATCGCAGACTATTTGCAAGATCGGGCCGTTGTCTGTCAGATGAGTGACGGTGGCCTCCTCGTAAGGCGAATGGTTTGTGGCGTTCCACAGGGGTCGGTTCTGGGCCCACTACTGTGCAACATCGGTTATGACTGGGCCCTCAGAGGGGTTTTGTTGCCTGGCGTAAACGTAACCTGTTACGCCGACGATACGTTGGTCACCACGCAGGCAGTTACATTCTCCGAGGCCGTCCGCTTGGCAAATGTTGGGAACATGCAAGTGGTCCGCCGCATCCAAAGGCTTGGGCTTCAGGTGGCTCTCGGTAAAACCGAGGCTATCCTTTTTCATGGTCCAAGGTGAGGACCGCCTGCGGATGCAGCTCTTGAATTGGATGGGTATCGGGTACTTGTAGGTTCAACACTTAAGTACCTGGGCCTCGTGCTGGATTCGAGGTGGAAGTTTTCACCTCACTTTCGCCAGCTGGGCCCCAAACTTCTGAGGGCAACTGCCTCCCTTGGGCGCCTTTTGCCCAATCTCGGCGGGCCGGGTGATACATGCCACCGCCTATTTACGAGGGTGGTGCGGTCAATGGCCCTTTATGGTGCCCCTATATGGGTCAATGCCCTGTCGGCTACAAACAAGGCTCTGCTAAGACATCCACAGCGGGTCATGGCCGTCAGGGTTATTCGAGGGTATCGCACCGTTTCCCACGAAGCAGCGTGCGTGATGGCGGGCACCCCACCATGGGAGCTGGACGCCTCAGTTTTATACGAGGTGTACCAACAGAGTGCGGCCTTTCGTCAGGCAGAAGGCTTGAGACGAGTGCCGCCTGACATTGTAGAACGCTGGCGTAAGTCTGCGCAATGTCGAGTTCGCCGGCGATGGCGTGGGCACCTAGCAGAGCCGGTCTCCGGTCACAGAACCGTCGAGGCAATCCGGCCTGTCCTTAGACGCTGGACGGAGAGGCATCACGGGGTGCTGACCTTCCGACTCACGCAGATCTTGTCGGGGCACGGGTGCTTCGGTAAGTATCTGCACAATATTGCTCGAAGGGAGAGCACCCCGCGGTGCCACGAGTGCGGGGCAGACGAAGACGACGCGCAGCACACGCTAGAACATTGCATAGGCTGTTCAGCGGGCCGCCCTCGTCACCGATATCGGGGGTGACCTGTCTCTGCCGGCCGTCGTCGAGAATATAGCCAGCAGTGAGATATGTTGGAGGGCGTTTGCCTCCTTCTGCGAGGAAGTCCTTGCACAGAAGGAGGCCGCAGAACGGGTTCGCGAGGACGATCCTAATGCTGACCCGTCTCGCAGGCGGCGGCCGGGTAGGAGGAGGCGAACTTACGCCCTCCACCAGCTGCCAGAGGGGTCGCGGTGACGGAGTTGGGTTCCCGTCACTCGTACTAATAACCCCCCATGCTGAGGGGGTGCCTGAAGGCGCTCCACAGACACTCCCTACTCTTGAGAGGAGCTCGATTTAGTCGGGCAGCATCGCTCTCGACACACAAAGCGATTGCGAGAAGTACCGATTGTATCGAGAATGCGATTTGACGGAGCCTAGCCAGTATTTTTAGTGGGTATGCCTTGATTAGCCGGGTGAGTCCCACATAACCGCAGCTGGGCCCCATTCCCACTGCGGTAGATATAAAATCTTTTTTAACTGGGTTAAAAAAGAAAAGGTTTACGCAGTACTTGGATCGCCTCAATAATATTAAACTGTATTTCAAATCATAGTCGAAACCAATATGGGAAAAATAGGAGAGAAATTGATACTCACTTATCTTTTATGGACTTTGGTAGTCGGAATATTGTTAAAAGTTGAATATGATCTGAAAAAAAACGAAAAAAAATTCGCCCTATTCACTTATTTTTATATCACAGTGTTATTTACGTCTAACAAAAAAATACAATAATTTGAACGATTAAAGTAACGAATTGCCTCAAATTTTAACCGCAAATTTGATCCAGTTTTGATTAGTAATTTAAACCTCAAAATAAAATTTGACAGTTAATTAAGTAAATGTAAGTCTTTACTAAAAATCTACACAACATTAATGTCAAATTATTGAACAATCGCAATAAACTTACAAAGTTGATGAGAGATTTCTGCTTACAGATTTAACTGGATCGCATGCTTGTGCGTTATTACATTCTGCAGCAACTCTAAAATACAAAATTACTATAAATAATTAAGAAATACCAAATAAATAAACAAAATTCTTTTACTTTTCTCTCCAATTATATAACCCAATAAATAAAGTATCATAAAGAATTTGTGGTATGGGTACACATAAATAAATAAATATAAATAAAGCAAAAATAAATATAAATAAACATACATGATTTGAGGATATACATAATATTCATGTTCATCACAAAAAATCTGCCTCGACCGGAATCGAATCCGGGGCCTTTGGCGCCTTAGACTGCGTTCTGACCACAGCGCTAGACAATCGTCACTAAATATGTGAAGTATGGATATGTATGGATACGATAATTTCGCGTCAAAATGTTAGTACTATAAAAAGTATAACTTCAGATACTGTCACCAGCGTCCAACACGCGAGTAGTCAAAAGCATCGATTTGTTTTGCATACACTACCCGCGCCGACGTTGTACCGCTTGTACTTTGTACTCGTATTATGTTATGATATGAGCAATGAGCGTCGGTGGCGCTGTGGACTCGGCACTTGCCTTCCAATCGGGAGGTCTGGGTTCGAGACCGCCATGTACCACTGTTTTTTTTCGTGTCGAAATTCATATGTACATTTGTCTGACGCTCCTACGGTGAAGGAAAACATCGTGAGGCAACCTAGATACATCTGCGAAGAAATTCAAAGGTGTATGTGAAGTCGACCAATCCGCAATGGGCCAGCGTGGTTCACTAAGGCCTAATCACCCTAACATAGGTACATAGGGTAGGCTCTCGAGCCCCTCGGTGGGGACGTATATGAGCTGTGATGATGATGTTATGATAATTATGACCACTAAAGTCGACGGCAAGAGTCAATATTGTAAGGTGAAACTACCTACTTACAAAAAGATATGAGGCAAACAATAAAAGTAAAGTAATAGGTATCTTTCGTTTCCGTTTTTCTTATTGTAATGTAATGTTGTTAGTTAATGTTGTTGTGTATAATAATAAATAAAAATAATATAAAATAGGTACCTTCTACAATAAGCCATACTTTGAGTTTTTGACTTCTTAAGTACTCTTTTAGACAATTTTCTTTTATTTTTTTTATTTGCCATGATTTTATCGATGTATTTTCTCGGGTGGGGGAGCACGGAAACACAGTTTACTCGTCTCAACGGAGCGATCAAGACTGATTGTTGAAACAAAACATGCCTGTTACCTCTGGTCAGGTGCGACAGACGATAGCGTTCTGCGCGGAATAAGAACGATGTAAGCGCCGAATTAGTTTTATTTTAATTACTCGTAAAATAAACATTATTTTTGAAAATCGCTAGTACGGTTCCTGGGTAATATAGTTTTATATTATATATTAAAATATTGACGCAGTTATATGCATCTCATTGAAAAACAATCGATTTTGCTTGAAAATTAGACGTAACTTCGCGATTTTTTTCTATCGATAAAATATGATGATTTTATGTTTTCACTCAATCCGTTCACTTACAAATATAGTTAAATATCTATTTTTAAAAAATGGGGTAGTTCGTTATTCAATTTCAAGTGTAAATATCAAATCTACGATTAGCAATTTAGCTTTATACCCCCTCTAAAATTACAATTACTCCTTATACATACCATATTTAGATGTATGTAAATTTACTATACACCTTTTCGGAAGGTGGGAGTTGTCGCGTTACGTTTAGAATACGGTCATTTCTTTATTACCGAGTAGAATTTTAGGAATCACTCTTTACGGAATGGTTAAAAATTGCTGTTGAGGATCATAGTGCGAGATTTCGCTGAGGACCAGGGGCGGTTCAAACAAACCAGGTTCACCGCAATTTCGCACTGAAAGCCTCTGTCAGCTATTCGGCAGTACCAATCTTTTAAGGGCAGGGTGTAGATGATGGGGCTCTGAGGACGAAGCGAAGACGGAATAATTTTGCTTTGTTGTAAATGACACCTATCCACACTCTCTCCAAGGCAAATGTAACTCACAAAATAAATATTTTAACAGATAAGAGGTAGGCTATAGTATTCTGATGAAATCTTATTGAAAGCCGTAGGGTATAATGTTGTCGTGCAACCAGCTGTAAGAGCAAATAATATTATTTTTAATGATAATTTGCGATGTGGTTCCGCGGAACTTAACTTCAAGCGAATACTTAAGTGAAAGCTGGGCCGTTGGGCGCGTGCAAAGGATGACCTAACCAGTTTTAGAGGAAATCTATGTTTTTACTGAATACGGTAGATATGCGATTGCTATTGTGTTTTCTATTAATACTTGTCTTTGTACTTTGTACAAGTTGTATACTGATGAGGATTTTATTTATTTAATACTTTCAGTACAATTTGTGTACATAGGCGGACTTAATGCCAGAAGCATTTTCTACCAGTCAACCTTTGGGTGATGCAGAGAAAAAGAAGTAGATGTACTATAATAAAAAAAATAATACTGGTTTTACATTAATTTAACATTAAACAAAGAGATATATATATATGACAATAATTCTAACACTAACAAGATCAAAAGTAAACTTGATATAACCTACAAAATGCATAAGATACTAATTAGAGATACTAATTAAGGATTTAAACCAACTGAGACTTTAACATTTAATTTAAGACTGTAACATTTAATTCTAAAATTAACATACTTATTAGGACCCTCTTAAAATGTTGGATTTTAAGAACATGTTATGCTGCATCTATAATACATCGAGAGCTGTATGGAGCATATTTGATAGAACAAAAAAGACTCGATCTATTAATTAAAAGAAATTGACCCGCTATTTGGGACATTGATATTAAAGTTGAATTGAATGCAACCATGTGTGCTAAACCACGCAAAAAATTTACACAGATTTTCTATTCTATTTCAATAAAAGTAATTCGAATAGTTCCATAATCAACGACCCCTGAGGTAATAACATGACAATAATTTTTCAAGTCCTCTATTGGAATTATTCCCAGTAACACTGTAACCTAGTTATATTGTGCCCTATTATTGTTATTTTTATAGTTTTCCAGTCAGTTGGACACATTGTCCGGAAGAAATAAAACTATAATTTTAATTGGAAAATTTTATATTATTTTATGTTCTCAAGACTTAGATACAAGGACAAAAATTAGCAGTCTTTCACACTGCACGCAACATTATTAATTATTATAATAATTGGGGAAGAAGTCAGCTCTCAACTCACATATACGAGTATTATATACTTTATTGGGCATAATTATTATATAAAATAAGTAGTAAAAAAAAATTAACAAGTTTTTATTATTGCATTATCACGCGATATACATATGCATGCAAAATTTTAGCTCAATCGGAATCGGAAGTGGGTCAAATTTAGTTTGCAAGATTTCATTACGAAAGTAAATAAAAGCTTGACTGTTTACAGTAGACAAGAGTAGACATAAGCCCACACAGAGATAAAACCATCTTATTCTTCCAATCAAACCTTACCTTAATCTTAAATCGTAAGAAAAGTCAAATATTTTGTTTTGTAAATGGCTGGTTGCTGCAATCATAGTCAATAAGCACTTCCAATAAAAGTTTGATAACACATAAAGCACTAAGGTACAATGCATCGACAATCAATTTTAATTAATTATTTATTTCACTTGTTCGTTACCGGCCCATGAGAATTTTATCCAACACGTAAATTTATTTACAACAGTTTTATTGTTGTTGGGTGGTAACCGGACGTGTTTGAATGCGTCCATATATTTGTCGAGGTTTTACTTCAATAAGAACTACATAATCGTAAATTGTGCTTGATGTTAAATATTAAATTATTCCTGAATATTTCCACAACTGATCGTGTTTAATGCTCGCTTTATATTTCCTGTCAACACCACACTTTTTTCATTTGCCCGGTTCCCTCGGAATTTTTTGTATTGCTGTCCATGAGAAAATGTCCTACAATGGTATTTCAGACAATTTACTGCTTCTACTATTTCGCGTTGGCAATTCATGGGCTGACAGTAATTCCCAGGTAAGTTCTATAATTATTAATTCAAATCAAATCAAAATATCCTTTATTAATTGCAAACATTAATTAATTACATTACAGTGCGTGTAATACAGCTATCTACAGTCAAAGACGAACATAGTTTACAGTCAAACATATTCAATCTTGTGAATTGTTTGTGAGTTTTTATGTCAATTGTTCCTAATTACAAATGGTAATAAATAAATCAAGTATACGAAGAAACAAATTACAATAAAACACAATTAGGCGGCCTATTCGTAAAAAGCAATCTCTCTCAGGCAACCTTTACGATAGGGAAATAAGGGAAAGGTTTCAGGAATAGGAATAAAGAGGCTTTGTGTAATGAGGAAGGTACATTTATTTTGTAAAATATATGCATAAAATCGTCTTCCGTTATTGTTACATCTCAAATATTAATTAAATAATTCAAGTAAGGCACAAATAACCACATCATTATTTTTTTTGGTTTTTATTACATCTTACATTTTCCCATTTAGGTATAGTTTACATTAAATCGTATATCCTACATATTTGAAATCAAATCAGAGATATTGCGTATGTTAATTAATGATGAATGTAGTACATTAATTATTGATAATGTAATCTACCTAACTAATGTTAGGAATGAAAGCAGTTGCTTGTAAAACCTTAATTAAATATATTTGGAAGCGAGATAAATTTCACATAAAAAGGTCGGTATTTTTTGTAGCTTTGAGTATCTCGATCATGCTACCTTGCTATAAAATGACAAAAAATCGAGAAAGCTGCTTAAATTTGAGCCTTAAAATGACGATTCACGTTCCAGATTCGCTCGCACCATCAAGTCAGATGTGATTGAGACGAACAGGTGTCGTAAGAAACAGGTGATTTTGTGACCGCTAATATATTGTTTACAGGATCCAAATCGCTGCACTCATATACGTGCTATATAAATTTTATCGCACGCCGTTCTCAACTTTGCGCTGTTGAAGTAAGATCTAATACGGTTTGTATGCGAGGACAGATGCTATGTTTACTTAGTGAACGATGTATGTGCCCGGTGCTTATGTCTTATGTCGCGGCGAGTGGAATGGCTAAAATGCCTAAACCCGGCCTTGGTGTTTCGTTTCTATCCCAATTGGATCGCAGCTTGTGCTATTCAATATAATCTACAATTGGAACCGGTATCGTGCAAGGACTTATTTAGCGTATTTTAATAATGTTACCGATGAAATATTTGTTCATCTATTCTAGATATAGTGTAACTACCTAATTGCATCACGAATATAAGGATTTACATCAATTGGGGTGCGGATTGAGTATGAACATTGTTGGCACTGTGTAATCATAATAGCATATAGTTTACAGTGGTAAGTAATAATTGTCTTTTGGAGGGGAGACTAATGGTCTACTGAGACACTGGCATCCGCCTAGTTCAGCACCAGCCTTTCGCAATCATTACTTTTATACAACGTAGCTCTATGTAAGGTGTACATGTAAGATTGTCGGAGATAACAATAAAGTTTTTATTATTATTATAAGAAGCGAGGGCTCGCTGCCCACCAATAAGTATGAGTTTGTTACATAAACTTCTTGAAAATTTCATCCTTATCCTGTTTGCAAATAAAATAGTTAGCATAGCATAAATACGTTTCTATTATGAACCCAAAGATTATTTGCAATGACACGAAATACCTAATAACACTTATATGATTTCTGTGTTAACAAACGATCTAAGTAAACATATTAGATGACAACGACGAAGAATAAAAAACCATTCTCGGTAAAAAAGCAACTCAGCCACCTTGCAACGAATTTAAATTTGCATTCAGTGGCTTTTATCGATGCAGTCCATATTTCTAATGATTTTCTTAATATAGCCACATTATCATTCGCGTGCGCACTGTGCGGGGCAGATGTCTGTGTTTTTAATATTTGAATAAAGATAACTGAAACATAAATTATTTGCTCCCTGTTTTTTTGCATTGTCCGTGTGGTCTGGTGAGCTCTGCGTTTTATCGATGGGGGACGACAAACGCGCATGAGTTTGCCACGTGGCAGCGGGAAATAGTAGAAGCAGTAAATTGGCTGAAATACTGACATCTTGGTTTTGTGATGGTGATGCCGGTGCAGCACGAAGAGAGTAGGATACGCAAGATCTTTTTCTAACTGCGTGATTAAACAACACCTACGGCACTTATACGAGTATAGTATGCGTTACTGTATCTCAATTGGAAAAAAAATATTTAGAGTGTATGTCTTTTTATACTTGAATAGATTAAAAGTATTTAGACATCGATTAACTCTATCGCCACGGGACATCGGGTCGATGCGCATGCGCTTGTGCATGGATTTGTTGGTAGTTTGCGCGTGTGTCCGCGCGACCTTTAGGCGAGCCCTGCGACCTACAGCCGGGACGTTTCATTATAGCTATTCACTTGCCCATGCTGTTAGAACGGCACCGGAGGAGGCATTTTTTTGTCAGGAAGAATGCTGTAGCGCGCCGTACCTGTCAGTAGCTAGTCGACTAGTGAATATATAGAGTTATGTCCTAACTATCAATCATGTCAGAGCGATCCGTGGTCTCAGAGCCCCGGGCGATCCAGGGTCTCAGTGACCCCAATTCCCTGGACCAACTCGGGATCCTTCAGCCGGCTACGGGCAGGGTCTTATCGCCTGTACGGGATTACCCTGATCATGGGGGTAATACTCAGACGGGGGTCCTGTAGTGGCCTGCTAAGGAGCCACCTTAGTAGGCCTCACCTATAGTGCTTATGGAGTAACTACCGCGAACATTAAAAATTAAACGAGATCGAAGCATTTTATTTATATACAATTTCAGTTATTTTATTGAGAAAGTTAACTATCAAAAGAACATACATTAAAGATCTTTATAAAACTTAACTCAAGCGTCGTTGACTACAAAAATAAATAGTTGTTCGGAAAATAACCGATGAAAATTCACGCAAATCTTTCATGACAGGTAGGTACTTAAATGAACACGAAAATTTTAAACGAACATCTTACTTAACTGACACTAAATAAATGTATGGTTTTTATCTATGACGTATTCTTCTATAATTTGACCCACAAATGATTTAAGTTACGAATTAATAATTTCATCGTAATAACATCTCTCATTATAAGTTCAAAAAACATAGCGCATTCAAACAATTTTCTCGATCTTGGACTCGACCAGCCCGTGCCGAATGCTAGATCACTCGAGGAATGTTAGACGACGAAGGTTGTGAGATGTTAGCAGAAAGTAGCGCTCATCTTCATTCGAAAGCTTGGATGCGCATACTTTGCTGAGCCTCACTGAAATACACCTTGCTGCACTAACAATAAAGACGATTCTCCAGCGACGATTCAAAGATCTACGACTTCAGTAAATAGGTCCTCGATTTGCGAATGTTAATACAGAATAATTCATATTGAGGACATTATGAACTGCGTCGGATTTTAGCGTTTAGTGAGACTTATGCTTTAATTGTGCGATCAAAGCTGAAATGTCCAGAAAGAGGAAAGGTCTAGCCTTCATTTCACTTGATCCCAAGCGCTGAAAAACACTTTAACAACTCGTAAAGAGAAAACTGATAACATTTTTAGCATTAGCCTTCCTAGGATACACGCATCTATCTCTGATAAAGATGTGTAATAATAACTAATAATCCACTAATTAAAACTAATAGATTACGAGTGTGGTTTCGAATGTGATCCCGAAAATAGCTTAGTAAAATTTGATATAGAATTGTGCTTCAAAGGCTCTTATTTTAGAAGCGGGGCTACTATAAGGCATGTATGAAGTGTCGTGAGAATAAAAAGGATTGACGAAAATATTTTTCAGTTTCACAATAATTCACCATCACACAAAAAACAGAGTTCCGACATGAGTCAGTAACTTCCCATGACACGAGACGGGATGACTCAACCAGTCGTGTGACCCATAATGTTTGACGTGCAATCGTGATCATTGTGGAGGCTAGACAGTAACTGAGTCAAGGTGATGAACAGTTAAATCTAGGTGTTTTAATTACGTCTGCATAGACGTAAGAGATTACCCTGCATATGTTTGATGACCCGAAGCTAGTATATTTGGACTATGTTGGTTTAACTACCTGGTTGGTTTAACTTGATGACGACATATCTCAGTGTCTATTGGTCATTTTTTGGTTTATACTGTTATTACCCGGAGATCGAATTTATTGAAGGCTGAGATGATAGAATGATAATAGATAGACGAAATAAATAATAGTACGAAAGTTAATAATTCGAGCATAGAGCGTCGGTGGGGCTGTGGACTCGACACTTGCCTTCCAATCGGGAGGTCCGGGTTCGAGACCGCCATGTACCACTGTGTTTTTCGTTTCGAATTTCATATGTACATTTGTCTGACGCTCCTACGGTGAAAGAAAACATCGTGAGGCAACCTGCATACATCTGCGAAGAAATTCAAAGGTGTATGTGATGTCGACCAATCCGCATTGGGCCAGCGTGGTTGACTAAGGCCTAATCACCCTAACATAGGGTAGGCTCGAGCCCCTCGGTGGGGACGTATATGAGCTGTGATAATGACTAAAGTAAAAGTAATGGCGGAATGAATGTTCCATGGAAACGTGAAAAAAGTGCTGAATTTTTTCGATATTTTTCCTGCACACTTGTATCAAACAAATTGATTGTTAGAGTCATAAAAGGAAGAAAGTGTTAGTAAAATGTAGGCAATTTGCTGTAATAAAGCTAATAAATAATTAACAAACCCTGATTCACTACTAAAATTAAAATGTTATTTAGAAGATTATAAGCGTAATATGGTAAAAGCGTGCGTTATCTTGAGTGCAGCAAATAGAGTTTCAAATAGTACGACAATTGAAGGACAAGACAATGAGTTTATTTCATTGCTTTACTGGTATCACACAAAGAATTTACGTGAAAGCATTGAAAATAGAAAAAATCACTAGCTAGATAGGAACATGTGCTGAACACGTGTAGGCAAATGAAAGCAGATTACAAAAGTATTGTGTGAAAGCAGACATGAATTTCCAAGATTTGAAGTCGCGCAGGTGTGCTCAAACCTACTTCTAAAGTTCTAATTGCATTCTTGTGTTTAAAGAAACAAAAGAGCGTAATCTGACACCAGATGTGGTGGTAAACAGTTTTGCATTTATTGTTTATTGAGTGTCATTGTTTTGGAAATAGTCTCATTATGTTCCCGGTACCTGCGGTTCGCTGCCACATGTTGAGACAAGTCTCGTAGTTTTATGGCCTGTTTGTTCTTCGTGCAGATTTTAAGTAGGTACATTTTTTGAAGTGATTCCCATTCCCATAATTCTATATCAAATTTTAAGAATGGTAAGTTTTTGGAGTTGATGTTTGTGCGTTTATGTTTATGCTTGAGCTATGAAAACAGTAACACTTATCTCATGTAATTTTGAAAAAAGTATAAAAGTTTGCTTTTTGCTTATAATGCGTTACCAGCATCAGCAATATCTTCTTATGTGAGTTATTTTAATAAACTTTTCCCCTTGGTTATAATCACCATGTCGGGACTTTGTTCGGTGCTTAGGGTAAACAATACTTTTCATCTGATTTTTTTTACATAGGCTGACGGGGCTACTTATTGAAATCCATATTTTTTCTCGGCCAATCCACCAAAGAGGTTTCAATCAATTTTTTGGTTAGATGCCATTTGTCAGCAGCAAACAGTTTGTCTGACTAATATTGAACACAAACATTTCGCACTACAAGAAACTCGTACAGTACAGTACAGTATTAATACAGAGAGTTATCAGATGGTGTAAAGGTCAGGAGGATCGTGTCGGGAAGGAACCTGCTACTGCCTATCAGGAATACTAACGAGTCACTATGTCACGATGTACCTGTATATGTTTTCAGAAAGCCCTGTGAATGTTGGCGTTGAGAAATAATTTAAGTTTTGGAAAACTATTGATAAAACTGGCGTCGATAATGTCGAAAAAGAAATTTTTATTAAATTAAGATTTAGCTTGTGGTATATTATATTGAGGAGCGTCGGTGGCGCTGTGGACTCGGCACTTGCCTTCCAATCGGGGGGTCGGGGTTCGAGACCCGCCATGTACCAATGTGTTTTTCGTTTCGAATTCCATATGTACATTTGTCTGACGCTCCTACGGTGAAGGAAAACATCGTGAGGCAACCTGCATACATCTGCGAAGAAATTCAATGATGTATGTGAAGTCGACCAATCCGCGCTGGGCCAGCGTGGTTGACTAAGGCCTAATCACCCTAATACATAGGGTAGGCTCGAACCCCTCGGTGGGGACGTATATGAGCTGTGATGATGATGATGATGATATTGTATTGCACATTACATTTGGTACAGTGATCGGAATTTGACTCAATATATTTATTTATATATTATTATAGTTTTAATATATTTATTAAAACTCAGAACTAATAAATAAAAAATCGTCATTAATCTCAGGCTATATAAAGTTTTATGGCAATGTAAACTTTTAATTATATATTTTATTGATATTTTTTTGTAATTATAATTATATTAGTAAACATTGTAGCGGATTCTTTGGAGATCGTACTAAAATATGCAATATCGCCCAGTCAGCATGATCACATTGTAATGTCGAGTAGTGTTGCTAACTATTCATAGTTTGTCTATCGATCAATCACTTCTAAACGCTTTTCATCATATCGAAATAATAAATAAAGTAAATATCTTTCGTTCACTCATTTTTATCAAATTGCAATGCTCTATAGAGTCATTAGTTTTATATTTTGTTGGCAAAATTGCAAAAAATTAGGTACTATTAATAGGGTTCCCTATGGGTCTTCGAAAGTAGTTGGTTTGATTTTTGTCAAATCGAACACGTTGTGACGATAATTCAGTTGTGCGATGTTTCATTCTATCGATGCTTATAAGCGTATGTATATATGTAAATAAAGAAATTTCTGAACTCGCCTTAGAAATGTGAAAAAGAGGTTAAAATTAAGTTTTTGTTTAAGTTCTCACAACTACTTTACGTATAACGGGACTTTTTTAAAGCTTATTGTTTTATAGTTTGAATTTATTTACCACGGGAAAATATAGAGTCCAGCTAATTAAAATAATGCCGGCGTAGCTGCGAGAGGAAAGCTAGTTACCTACCCCCATTCGAAATAAATCCGTCCAACTGATGGTTCAGTAGTTTTTGCCGAACACAGACAGACGCGACGGAGAACTTTGTTTTTATGTTGACGATGAAGGCGAAACACAGATTTTCTTTTACAGCTTCGACTATCGACTCTGGGATACGGATTTACAACTCTAGTATCGACCTTTAAGGCCGATCGGCGGGTCGTCGCGGGCTGGGCGCTGCCGTGCGCGTGCGCAATTGAACTACGACATTCTCCAAATAGTTTTAAATGTCGCAATGAGCGTGGCAATAAGATTTATGTGAACAATTCTGTGCTCGGCGAAGGGCTGCCATATTTAATTGAAAATAATAATAATGTTTTTTATTCGAACTAAAATTATGAATTGTTACAGGTAAGTGATTAAGTCAGTCGGATAATAGCTGCTGATTGATTAAAGGTCCAGCAACTTAGTGCAGTAGTGAGGTGGGATGATGACGTTTGGTTAAAATCATCGATATATAATAATGTACTACTAAAGTATTTTTATCGACTATTTTTTTTCAAAATTTATATTTCTTACTAATAGTTATAACATAACTCGTGTTACAATTAATTGCATGAGAACACACATTCGCAAATCGCAACACACATAGTGCTGAAATTTTATTTCGTCCGCTAGTCGATATTACTATTCTAGTTTGTTATCTTAGAAGTCTATATGCTTGCGAGCGGGAAACATTAAAATCTCGAAAATAATTAGAAATTAAAAATAAATATTTAATAGTACGTGTGACAAACTATTCCAAAAAGAAAGACAGCTATGATTTTTTCTAGAACGGGGAGGAGGAAAATGATCCATGTTTTTTTTTATTTATTGAACGTTAATTTCTCATCGCTATTTCAAATCCACAAAGGTATGCAATTTGTGTAATATTAAAGCACTGTTACTAATTTCAATCTATCCGGCGTCCGCCAAGCAAGACCGCCGCGCCGTTTGTACGCGCTTCTTGCAAAGTGCAAAAATAAATATTTAAACCAAAATAATAAATAGAAACTGTACCAAGATAGGTACCAAATGACCCACATGTTCTATTAACATTGTCACAATCACATTAATTTCTTATTATCCATCCGAGACGGCGGCGTTACGTATAATTTTCAATCTCTATTGTAGAAGAACACTTCAAACATGTAAACAACTAAATTACAACATGTTTGATAATTACCCTCATCAAGCATCTCTCTTTGACATTAAGTTGAAAATTAAAAAAATACTTGTAAAGTTACGTGACCGGCAAATAATTTCTATTTATTAGCTGACATCACGCCGGCATCAGTAATATAACATGTTGAGAAATCGATTATTTCAATCGATTAACCAAATGGGGATCGATACTCCGCGACTCGGCCGTAAATTGAATCCCTCTTGTAGATAAGTATCGTCATAAGACACGAAGGTGAGCCGAACGGAGGGTGAAGGGACGAGCAGAGGGGACTGAATTCCTTAGGGCTACCTTCACCTGACCTACGTTCAGCACAGATTTATTAATGTGCTGCATTGCGAGAATAAAGTATTGGAGTGGCAACGAGAATCTTAGAATTATTTACGTCCTAAAATAAGACTTGAAAAAATTAGAATTGGATTCAAATATGTTTCTCTACAGGTAGTATGTGTATAAAACAATACTTGAATGTTATTAAAATGCCTTTATTTTTTATAAATTTTTTGTAGACCGCCATTTTGCTTTTTAAGACCACCATTTTGAATAAATAAAAAAATATTAATATCTAAAGTGTTTTATTTGTAAACAATGCTTGAATGACTAAATATAAGCCTATAAAAGATTGCAAATATTGTGGAAAAATAGTCAGTTTAACCTACCCATAGGTAAAGGAACGTTAAGCATGAAATATATGATAATGATGAAATTTATCATAAGAGCGCAATGGCAATTATGACAGTGATAAAAGAATTATAGAATCGTCCATGTTTATTAAACCTTAAAAATGTCAGCAACTACTCAGCAACTTATTACTACTTAATTTAAAGCTTTAGCTATATTCGGTAATTACCAATATTTGTTTGTTGTTTGTGCCTATCTGGTGATATACTCGTACGTATTTCAATATCAACTTTATTTCAAATGTTATCAATACATAATACTCGTAACATTAGCCCTGCTTCCGTATTAAAGGGTCTTGAACAAGAATATCGATTACATTAGCAAATTTCGAACCATTAGACGACTCAGAAGGACGAAAATATTTTTAATAATCTTTATAATCTCACATGAAAATATAATTACATTGGTGAACAAATTTCTCTATATATTGTAAACAGAATATGTAGAAAGTCTAAAAATCATCTTTTAACAATAGTTTATTTATTCAAGTAACACAGGCTCATGCTTTAATCCTGGCCTTCGGTTTTAATTGAATATTAAATCCTAAATAAGTCTTTCGGATTTCTCAATATCTTCCTAAATCTTCGTTCGGTAAGACGCAAAGTCAGCCAGTATTATATCACTATTCTGATTGGCTCAGACCTTTGGAGTACTTTATGAGGCATTCAACGTCTATCAAGACTTAATGCTTAATGAAATAATGTGAATGATATTATTATTTCATTATTTCTGTATTTTTTTTTGCTGTGGATAGCTGATAGCCTTTAAACATAAACTGGCCCGTTCTTCCCAAAAAACCCTAGATTTTCAAAATACTAGTTCTTTTTTTTTATTTTATGCTTACACGAATTATGATTGGTATTTTAGTTCCAATTTATTTCAAGATAGGTATAAAAAGATAAAAATATATCTAAATTTGACCTCGTAGTAATATTTTCTTATTTCTAAAGTCCACTTGTAGCTTGCAGTAATTTTGCTAAATTTAGTATTAGTTAGATCGAGATTTAGCAAAATTGCTGTCAGTGGTCCTTACTTGATTGAAGTTCTATAAGTATTTACTTTGCTTACATGTATGAAATTTATATGCGCATGAGTCGGTTAGTAGCGGAGAAATAAATATATTGTTATATTCGTTTGTACAGAAATTCTTGTTCAGACGATAGAGATCTAGGGAAAACGAAAAGTTTAATTTACGCTTCACCAGTGATTTTAAGTAATCTGGAATGCGATTAACATACTTATATAGATAATCTAACTGTCGGTCTGTTTATGACATAGTGTAACCGATACTTGAACGTGGGCGCTTCCACGGAAGATAGTATCTCGTTCCTTATACTTCATCGAGTGAGATTTACTTGTGTTGAGTTTGTAAGAAATTTCAGTTAATTAACTTTAATATCGGGAATTACCTAAGTCCTGTATGAGTTGAAAATACGAATACGTATGTCTTATCGATACTTCATAATTATATTAGCCAAGAGACGCTCACTAATGGACATATACCTACTTAGGTATATCTCAAACCATCTCCGAACTGATCAAACCTACACGACATTAAACTAACCTTTCATTAAACTTAAAATAAATGTTTAACAAAACAACGTATTTGACTATCAAGGATTTCAATGATAATATCACGTATGTGATCTGTTTATTTCGATATGTCTACTGTTTCTTACTTAGGCTTGACATTATGTTACCTAAGTAACTTTTTATTTGATAATAACAATTCTCGAATTTTTGCTAGCTTTACTCGCGAGGTCAGTATTTCGATCTTGAAATCGAACCCATTAATTTTTTTTATCGTTTTTACGTTATCAAGTATATGCTTCTTACTTACGATATATAAATGTTTTCTTATAATATCTTCAGAGCTAGTTTGATTCAGAAAAAAAAATCTGTACGAATTTTAAACGTTAACTAAATATATGTAGGTAGGTACTCAATACAAAAATATCGAGATAAACTTCGATTTTAACCCCCCAATCGTCCGTAAAACGGCATCTGTCGAACCCTTCCCTTCGCCATGTGTCCAGTAATATCTAAAAAGTTCCGGCGCATAGACAATGGGATGAAGATTTATACCGGTCTAACATCTGGTCAGTTCGACCCCTACCTGGCCCGAGGTGAGATACTCAATTGTTTCTGAACGCATCATGCAAAAAAAGCAACAATTATCATAGCATCATGAAAAGGATAGTTAAATTGATTTTAAGTAAATAGGTTCGGACATCGTTGATTCTATACTTTCGCTATGGTGGCGCGGGAGTATATTTATTTATTTATTAAGGTAAATTAACATCATATGCATATTATTTAACACTATTACACAATTTTAGGGCATTTCATCTCATACACATGACAGTTATAAATCTATACGCATTGTCCATTTAGGTTGTTATCTAGTTACTTATATGTAGATTCACAGAAAGAAAAAGAATTAAAAATCAAGTAATTCTTCTCTAATATTAAATTTTAAAATCAGTTCTTATTTCTCATTTTACGTTTACCTATATACCTACTTTCGATTTTTGAAAAAATTGTCTACATCACAATTAGATTGCAGCTCGTTATAACTTCTACACAGTCATGCTTCTAACATATGTATAACACTACTCATGTACTTATACTAAATATATTTTACATCTCTCATGTTCGGTAAGTAGGTCCTTATTACCCCCAAATGGGGCTTGTAGGTGACCAATTAGCGCTCTAGGGTAATAATGTAGGTAGAAAAGCCCTAGGGCTGTAAGTAATTTATTGCCAGTATGATGGTTAGATGTACGCGAACTTTTTGAAATAGTGATGTTTTTTTTAACTACTTACCGCCCTAGGGCTTTCCAAGCTACATTATTACCCTAGAGCGCTTATTGGTCACCTACAAGCCCTATTTGGGGGTAATAAGGACCTACTTACCTCACAATCGAGATGCAAAGCAGAGTAGTTAGCTCGGGTGTAAGCACCAGTTGCACCCTCGAAATATAAAAATCTCTCCTCGAAATTATCTCGGGCTGCAATTGATGCCTTATAGCCCTTAGCTACTAATCTACTATTTTTGTAGGTCTTTCTAAATATATGGTGATTATCTTGCTCGAAACATTAAATTTAGTCTTACAAGTCAGTTTAAATTTTCATTGAATCAGAATAACATAGATTGGACTCTAGTCATGCGAAATTAAAATTTCACGTTACAACTTGATCAGCTACTGAAATCAGGCTTAACATAAAGGTTTAAATTATCTGTAATTCCATAGAGAATATCTAAGTAGAGATAAATTACATTTATTAGTATTGTCGGTCCTTCGTTCTTTAAAGTGGATGTTGATTTTTTTATGATTCATTACACTAAAAAAACGCCCCATAATTTCCCGTGTAATAAACTTATGAATTACTATTTTTTAAAGATTAACATTGAAACTGTTACCACATTTCGCTATGGAATATGTTAGTGGACAAGCAAGAAGCTCACTTGTGAATAACATATGCGGCTTATGCTTCCAGCAGCAAACAAACATCGAATTTTAATTGGTTAATTAAAAAAAAGGCCCTTTTTGCCGTGAATTCGATATAATAATTTTATAACTTTTGTATTAAGCACTACGCGAAAGCGTCATGACAACTTTTCTGGATTTTAAGGATGAACTGAAATTATCTGCTTTTCAACTTTGTCATTTTGTAAAATACTCAGTAATTAGTATGATTTTAAATTGTATCTAACAATAATATTGTTAGACACAATTTAAATAGATATTTACAATATGTACGCAGCGTAATTTGCGTCAGTTAGTAATACTTACAGTATCTTCCAAAATAGCATTTGAGATAGTTATGGTGTTTATATAATATGCAAAAATCTCGCATCACAGTGTTTGTTATCGAACTCTTCCGAAACGACTTCACGGATTTTTATGAAATTATTTGTGTATATTTAGTATTTTTTATACCCCTAGGTAATAAGGGTGGCCCTTTCCAGATTTTTTTTTAGTTATTATGGCGAGACCTAGTTCGAGGGCACAGCTAGTTTTACTATAAAATACATACTTAAAAATCCTCAAAAGAACCGAAATTATTTTGTAATGAAAGGAGAACGTCGATTTTGGTGTTTTTAAGAATAGAAAAACAAATTGAAATAGGTAGTTCTTTAATCATAGTTCTTAAATTGGAGAATGCTCAACAGTGGGCGTTTCTTGGCTGAAATGACGATGATGATGATGAGCATTCAAGCAAACAAGCATTCCAACATTATTCTCTTTTTTTGGGTAAGATAAATTGATCTTATTAGATTTTTCACTGCTATTTTATTTGCTCATGGTAACACTGACAAATATGTTACCAGTTAACGACCGAAACAGATGGATAGTTTAATCCATCTGTCTGTTTGTATGAAAACTATGTGTGTTAAACAATTAGAGAGATTTTTCTTTGACAAATAAAAGTCAAACCACCAATAACGATAAAGAAATTTAAAAGAATTACAAATTCGTCTGCTTGGGTACCTCGCCGTTTTGCCTATTTCTGCCGCAAAGCAGCAGTGCTTGCATTGCCGTGTTCCGGTTTGAAGGGTAAGATATGGCAGTGAAATTACTGGGTGCCGTGACTCTACATCTGATGTCACAAGTTGTCAACGTACACTGTGGTTCTTGTGGGGGTTGCAGACTTGCTGCGAATCTCACAGGAGCCACATGTATTATAGGTGACTGTTACCACTTACCATCAAGTGGGCAGTATGCTTGCCAACTTAGTTGTATATAAAAAAATACAAAACTACATAGATACGGTGATCCAAAATAAAAAAATAAAAAAAATTTACAAAAAATAAAAACCGACTTCAAAAACACTGGAAAGATAAAAATAATATAAGAATAGGTACAGACAACATCACACTTCTATATTGATGTCGGTGCCAAACGATGATCTCCTAGAAACTCTTAAAATTTGCCACCGACTTCAATATAGAAGTGTGATGTTGTCTGTACCTATTCTTATATTATTTTTAACTTTTCAGTGTTTCTGAAGTCGGTTATTATTATAGTTATTTTATTTTTCGTGTACTATGTTTGTATTTATTTGTGTTCAATAAAGAGTTTATATACGAGTATAATGATTACGTGGATTTCTTACTTGATTAATTATGATTTTCATTTAGCTTCTATAATCTATATTAATATTATAAAGTTGAAGAGTTTGTTTGTTTGTTTGGTTGAACGCGCTAATCTCAGGAACCACTGATTTAAATTGAAAAATTCTTTTGGTGTTGGATAGTCCATTTACCGAGGAAGCCTATAGGCTATATAATATCACGCTACGACTAATAAGAGCTAAGCATCAATGAAAAATGTTGCAAAAACGGGAAAAAAATATATGGCGGAACGTAGTTCGCGGGCACAGCTAGTATTACATAACTGGCCAACCACATTGAATCCTCGATCGCATCGCGAGTCGCGACACATGACGCCTCAGAGTTTTTAATTAAAAAAATATAAAAAAGACGTGCGCCTCACCTGCCGACGCAAAGGTGTGGATCGAGACCGTCCCAAATTCACGAAGCGATTCCCGTCTTTTAATTTTGTTAATTTTTCCACTGTCGCTTGATTTGTGTTGATTAGTAGCTGTTGTCGTTCAGACTATGTTCATCATCATCATACTAACAGCTCATATACGTCCCCACCGAGGGGCTCGAGCCCACCCTATGTTAGGGTGTTTAGGCCTTAGTCGAGCACGCTGGCCGAGTGCGGATTAGTCGACTCACTACACCTTTGAATTTCTTCGCAGATGTATGTAGGTTGCTTCACGATGTTTTCCTTCACCGTAGGAGCGTCGGCAAATGTACATAATAATGAAATTCGAAAAACGAAAAGCACGTTGGTACATGGCAGAATCTCATCACGGACCTCCTGATAAGAAGACCAGTGCCGAGTCCACAGCGCCACCGACGCTCTCCAGACTATGCTGCGAAACATTAATCTCCAACAGTAAATTAGGCAATTGACGTGCCTAATGTTGGACATCATGTTGCTCAACATGCTGAACAGTAACGTTGAACATTCTGTAGCAACATTGTCTGTTTTCTCGTGAACAGCTGCAGTGCGTTTCCCTACTCGTATAGGTAGTTGTTAAGACAACTTGGTTCAGGCCTAAAATTGTAACTTCAAATAAACTTTCAAAGAAGACTGGCGAAATCCGACCTCATATTTTTATAGACCGTTTTTGAAAACCTAAAAAATGAATAAATTTGAATGTATAGAATTAAATCCAAAAAAATCGTGGGTTTTGAAGACCGGAGTAAAGAGATATTTACACTTAGTTTTTACTGAAGAACTGACTTTCGTACTTCACTACACAAAAGTAACTAAAGACTTGACCGTATAGCAGAGATTCCTTTGCTATCTAGCCACATGAACATTGATACAATTCATTCATTCATCACTTCACTCTGTTTTCATTTGTTTTGTTGTGTTTGGGGCGCGAAAATTCGAACGGGTATCGTGTATTTACTATAAATATTTGATAAATCCTTAACTAGCGTCCCTTTTTTATTAGTTATTGTGTGTAAATATTTGTACATAGAATTATTTTGTTGAGTTAAGTACATTTAGTTATTCAAAATGAATGAAGAGAGTGGCGGCGGAAAAAATTCTGCCGCCAAACGCAAGTTTCAAGACGATGTCGATTCTCCTCCACATAAAATGGCGGCAAATTATAATTCTTCGAAAAGAGGTTTATTTAAAGACTACACGCACATTTATACGGAAGATTCTAAGAAAGAATATCCAATTTTGCTTTCATCTTCAACTCCTAATACAAAACTTGATTTATTAAAAACAAATTCCATTCTTAAATCTTGCACTGGATTAAAATATGTGAAGCCCATTGGAAACTTCTTGTTTAAAGTTTTTTTCAATAACAAGAATTGATGGTGCCCAAGGTAGACACCACCACGTCGGCGTTTCACCGAGTAAGGAATTTTGGGTTGATTGCTGATGCCCTACTACCCGCTCATAGAAGGCATTGTGGCTTACCCCGATTCCCGTTGTCTCCTTCCGTCTCCTCCGTAGCCGGTGGACTTCCTGAGCTAGCTCGAAGGAAGTCGCGGCTCCTGAAGTTCTGCAGTGGATCCACCGGTGGAGACCGGAGCACTACAAATGCCTATTAGGCCACCACGACTCACACACGCGATTTTGACACAAAGCGGGCACTCTTTTGCACAACACAAAGCGGGCTTTCGCACCCCGATATTAGGTGCGCCGCGCAAATCACTATTTGCTTGAATATTGTGTATTATATTTTATGGATGCCCGGACATCATCCTAACCACAAAATATGACATTTCGACTCGACTCAACTGACATGTCACATGCGGCCGGCCGCCAAAAAAGCTGTCACTGCACAGACTAGAATGCAGTGCCGCCACTCGCTCTTCCTCGAGCGTGAACATCCCCCCGCTCCGGACAGTCCCGGACTGTCCGCCAAATCAGTCTAAGGGGAGGCGAGAAAGAGTAGCGACCGCGCGCTTCAAAACAGAATCCCCAACTAGGACCTCGGCAAACCTGGGCACACCATCAGACCCTAGAGTAAGTTGGACAATGCGTCCGCGACGCCAACGTAAGGGTGGCAGGTTTGGGTCCTTCACTAACACGAGGTCTCCAACCCTCGGTGGGTTTGTCTTATCTGACCACTTAACGCGCTGTTGCAAAATGTGTAAATATTCAAGGTGCCAGCGGCGCCAGAAACTCTGGGTAAGCTGCTGGAGCAACTCAAACCGCGAAAGGCGTCCGGGATTGATATCTCTATAAGGATACTCGGGCAGGGCGTTAAGTGGTCTGCCTATCAAGAAATGGCCCGGCGTGAGGGCCTGCAAATCGTTCGCGTCGGTAGACAACGGACATAACGGACGCGAGTTGAGAACCGCCTCAATCTTATGAAACACCGTCGCGAGTTCCTCAAACGTGAGAATAGTCTCCCCAATAACGCGGCGAAGGTGAGTCTTGGCGGCCTTTACAACAGATTCAAAAATCCCTCCCCAGTGAGGGCAAGACGGCGGGGAGTATCGCCATGTTACCCCCCTACGGGAGAGTGTGGATCCGATCTCAATATTATTTTTATCTAAAAATTCACAAACTTCTCTTATATGTCTATCAGTGCCCTTGAAGTTCGTCCCACAATCGGACCGAATTAGAGAAGGCAGTCCCCGGCGGGAGACAAATCTGCCTAACGCTGCTAAGAAAGCGTCCATGGTGAGTGCACTCACCACCTCCAAATGAACGGCTTTAGTGGCCAAACAAACAAACACACACAAATAAGCCTTTTCAGTCTTAGCATTACGGAGTCGCGACGTTTTTATAGTGAACGGTCCCGCGAAATCAGTTCCAACTCCTAAGAAGGTCATCGATTCATTCACACGATCAGCAGGCAAATCACCCATTTGGGGCTGCATCGTCTCGGGGCGTAAACGATAGCAGGGCAGACATCGAAAGATAACAGATCGGATTATTCTTCGCGCTGACAAAATCCAAAACTCCCGTTGGAGGAGCGCGGTCAATGCATTACATCCGGCATGAGCATTCTTCACATGGCGATCAATGATCAACAATCGCACCAATGGTCCATCCTTGGGGAGCAACAGGGGATGACGTGATCTATAAGGCAAGTTAGCGTGCCTCAATCGGCCTCCTACACGCAACAATCCTTTATCATCCAGAAAGGGAGTCAAACGCACCAAGGGTCCCTTCAATTTGGACGTCCCGGTACGGAAAATCTTAAGTTCCGGTTCAAACGCTCTAGACTGGGTCATACGCACCCAATGCAGAAGAGCATCTTGGCGCTCCTGCGGTGAGAGGACCGGACACAAATCTTTGTCCTGAGGCCGGCGACAATTTCGTATAAATCTTCTTATCCAAGCGGTCACGCCGAGCAACTTGTCCAGAGAACTGTAGCGGTCTAATAAAAATTCCCGCTCTGGAGCCGCCATAGTCTCGACAGCGTGAACACGCAAGCCCGGATTTGGTACCTTCACCACAGCTGGTGTGGAAGGCCAAGACGGTTGTAACAACCAGTCGGGACCCCACCACAGAGTGTGGTCAATAAGCTGAGGGGCTTCGCTGCCACGTGATGCACAGTCAGCAGGGTTTATTTCACCTGGCACGTGGCGCCAAATCAACGTGGCCTTCGAGGCCTGTATTTGGGATACCCGATTGGCCACAAATACTTCCAGGGAGTGGACGGAGTTCTTAATCCAACACAGGACAACCTGACTGTCGGACCAAGCAAAGAGCGACTCAAAGTCCACACTACGTCCCAGGGTGTCAACAACGTGGTTCATCAACCGAACCAGAAGAGTAGCTCCAGACAATTCTAACTTCGGAATCGTTAATCGAGTCCGAAGTGGAGCAACCTTACTCTTAGCAATTAGCAAGTGGAGCTTAACAGCTCCTCTATCATCAACCGTCCGGATATATACGACGGCTGCGTATCCACTCTCAGACGCGTCACAAAAGCCATGAAGGCTGGCCGTAAACCGTCCCTTAGGCAGTATATGTCTAGGGATACTAACACGGTTAATGTCGGGGAGAGACAACATGAAGGACTCCCAATCTCGCAGCAAACGGCCCGAGAGGGGCTCATCCCACGACACTTCGGCTGACCAAAGTTCCTGTAGGAAGCATTTCATCCAAAACACTATGGGACTAATCCAGCCATTTGGGTCAAAGGTACGAGCTACTGTAGACAAAACCAACCGTTTCGTCCAGACCTTGGGGCTTGGCAGCTCCAATCGATAGGTGAACGTGTCCTGGACAGGTCTGTATTGCACTCCCAAAACAGACAGTAAATCTGGAGTGTTGGCATTCTCAAAAATATGAGGCTCCTGCTGGTGGTCGTCTGGCAAGTCACACAAAAGCTGAGGTGAGTTGGACATCCACTTCCTCAGTTCATAACCACCAGCCCCGAGAAGAGCAATTAGTTCATCTCGCAAAATCAAGGCTTCCTCGATACTAGAGGAGCCCGTACAAATATCATCAACAAATGCATCCTCCTTGAGAACCAAGGATGCGCGAGGGTATCGTAATCGTTCACGTTCAGCGAGTTCCACAAGTGAGCGAATTGCCACAAAGGGGCTCGAACGCAAACCGTATGTATTGGTGTTCAGCTCGTAGACCAGCATGGGATCCCTGGGATCCTCCCTCCATAATATGAGCTGATATCGTCTATCGTCCGGGTGAATCACAGTCTGCCGAAACATCATCCGGATATCGGTCACAAAGACGACGGCATGGCGACGGAAGTTGGTCAATACATCACCCACCTCGTGGTGCAACTTCGGTCCAGCATGCAGACATTGATTCAGCGAAACTCCGGTAGACGTAGGAGCTGACCCATCAAAAACAACGCGTATCTTCCCGGTGGAAGGTTTCAAAACCGCGTGGTGAGGAAGAAAATTATGTTCCTCGTTTCGCCAGTCCAGTCGCGAGACCGACATGTGCCCCAGTTGTTCATATTCTCGCATGAAGTCGACATACTTCTGTTTGAGGTCGGAGTTCCTACTCATACGACGCTCCATGGACAGCAGCCGCTTCTCGGCCAACGGCCGGGAGCTGCCAAGTGAGGGGCGAACTGACAAAAAGGGCAAACGAGTGATCAGCCGTCCCGAGTGAAGGCGACCTGTATTGTTCTGGTAGAACAACTCACACTCCTCGTCCAAGGGGTTCACTCGCTTCACGGTAGGTGGTTCTTCCACCTCCCAAAACCGTTGAAGGACATCCGATAAGGTGGAGCTAACAGTTATGTAACTGTCCACCGATGGAGATGGTGGGTTATGCCTAACTGGTCCCATCACTACAAACCCAAGCGATGTAGATAAGGCTACCAGCCCACCCTTCTGTAACTCTCTCCTCTTCCCACAATACACGCGGCCTAGAACATCGGCACCGAGCAATAAGTGAATCGGACCGGTTCGGTGGAAGGAAGGGTCAGCCAAGGTCAATCCTGATGTCGCATCAACGACAGCGCGCGAAACGTGCTGTTGCGGAAGCTGACCAACAACCTTCTCATAAACAATCGCGGTAGCGCCAATTTTGGGCGCTGAAGAGAAGTGGGGGGAGAAGGAGAACAAAACCTGACCGATCGGATCCGGGATCCGCAGGTCTCCGATTCCCCGTACCGATTCAAGGTATGGAGATGTGTTCAAACTCAACTGCCGGACCAGCCAGCTGGAGGCAATGCAACCCTGAGCTCCCGTATCCAAAAGGGCGCGAACTAAAACAAAGGTGCCCCTCGGGCCCCACACCTGTACGGAGGCTGTTGGTAACAGCACCTGCTCCTGTGGGGGGGTTGCAGCCGACAGTTGGTTTAATGAAAATCCTCCCGCATTCCCCGCAACGGGGGGGAAGGGGGGTTCAAAGAAAAATGCGTGCGCGGCGGCGGAGTAGGGCGCTCAAGGCACTCGAGCGGGTCCCAATCCGGTACGTACTGGCCCCGATCAAAGCGGCATCGGGGGGCCGGGCGGTGCCCATGATGGGCGAAAGTTGGGGGAGCCCGTGACAAACGGGGTCTCTCCATCAGAGGGGGAGAGAAGCGTATCGGCTCCCGGCGTGGCTCCCTAATGACCGCGGCCCAATCCCGCGGTGGCGCCTCATAAGCGGCGCGTCGATCCCCCCCGCCCGTAGGGGGGGTGGGGCGCCCAATCCTCTCACTGGAGGGGGGGCGCCTGTCCAATCTACGCGGAGGGGTGGCACGCCCCTCCGATCTCCTCGGAGATGTGGGTGACCTACGAGGGCCCCCGCCCGTGTGCGAGTCCCTCTCTCTCACCACCCCACGAGTGTCTCTATTGTTGAAGCACAAAAGGGGGTGATGGGCCCCTCCACAACAGTGGCAATCTCGTGGGTGGGGGCAAGCCGATGCCATATGAGCCCCCAGGCAGCGGTAGCACCAATTCCGCTGCTTGGCCATATTTCTACGCCCCTCGGTGCGTAGGCCAACAAATTTGGGACAGGCCGGCAAACGATGGCCATCCCGCTTGCAACACTTGCAAGGCATCGGCCTCTCCCTGTGTGGAGAGTTCTGCCGCACTGCAGTATACTGCTTGTACGGGCGGCGCTCTCTCCGTGGCGCTGCCCGGGTCGCCTCATAGCGACCTGTACTCGGTCCCGGTATAGGAGCCAGATCCAAGTGGTCGGTCATCCGACACTCATCCTCCAAAAATCTGAGGAGATCCGAGAAGGGGGGGAGGTACGAGGCACTATTGCCCCCGTACCTTTGTTCGAAGCGTCCCTTCATCTCCATGGGAAGCTTATCGAGGATGAGGTGGAGCAAAATAAAGGACCACTGGTCCACCGGTAGATCAAGTCGTTTGAGCGCGTTAATAGCGCTCAGCAGCGGGTTCAAAATCTCCTTCCTCAATGAGGAGACCCGCGATACTCGTGGCAGCCCTAAAATGGCAGCCACATGTGTGTCCGCTAGCAAGCGAACATTCTGATACCGGGCGGTCAACAACGCCCTTGCAATATCATAACTGTCATCATTGACAGGTAGATGCTGGACAAGTACACCAGCCTCTCCACGTAAGGCAGAGAGCAAATAGGCCAATTTCTGGCTAGGGAACAGGTCGTCCCGCGAGTGAACCAGGCTATCAAAGAGGTTAATGAACCCCATCCAAGAAGCCAGGTTCCCATCAAAGGTTGGGATGTCTAAAGTGGGCAGTCTGCCCAGCAAGCCGGCCGGGGTAGGCTTGACCTCCCCGGGCGTGCACGACTCACCCCTCCGGGCGGATAGGATTGCCTGAGCCTTGTTTATAATCACATCCGCCTGTTCAAAACACTGATCATAATCGGCATTAAATTGGTCGACTGCCGGCAACTCAGCGGCACCCTCGGCTGGGTGGTCGAGCAAATATTGTTGATGAAGAACGAAAAGCTGCTCCAATTCCTTCAAGCGAGCAGGTACTCCCTCATGCCGAATTAACAAAGCCTGTTCTCGGTCTGGTCGGTCTACCAAAGCGACGGCACTAGCAAACCATCTCAAAATCTTTTGTGCACCCGCGCGGGCACTACTAAGCGGGCTGACTGGCGGGACCATTTTGCACCAAAATTAATAAACACTATAATAATACACGGATAAACAGACCGACAACCGCCGACAATAAAACAGATCGGGAGGAACTTCAAAGGTAGAACAAAATATATAAACAAACCAAAATCAAGTATAAATGCTAGAACTTAACTAGAACAACAAGGCATTTAACAACAGAATTTTTCAAACAAATTAAATTCAAGTATTAAGTCAATAACTTAACAAACATAATATTCAAGGGCAAACAAAACAAAATCAAATGTAAATGCTAAAACTTAACACAGCAAAATAGTGTATTACAACAACAGCAAAGTCATTTAGCAGCAAAGTTTTTTAAACAAATCAAATTCAAGTATAAGTTTACAACTTAACAAACAAAATAGTCAAGGGCAGAACAAAGATATGAAAAAACAAACCAAAATCAAATATAGGTAAATGCTAGAACTTAACTAGAACAACAAAGGCATTTAACCCCAATTTTTCATATACAATGACAATTAGTTAAGGAGATCGGTCCACAAATGAGCTGGTAGTCGGTTTAAAATCAGCAATCAAAACCAATTAATATGTATTGCCCGTTTGGACAACCAACAAGATTACAATATTAATTGTACAATACTAATCAAATACTCAAATCTAAGAACCACTCAAATCTAAAAACCACGCTCTGCTACCAAGAGATGGTGGTGCCCCAAGTAGAGGAATTTTGGGTTGATTGCTGATGCCCTACTACCCGCTCATAGAAGGCATTGTGGCTTACCCCGATTCCCGTTGTCTCCTTCCGTCTCCTCCGTAGCCGGTGGACTTCCTGAGCTAGCTCGAAGGAAGTCGCGGCTCCTGAAGTTCTGCAGTGGATCCACCGGTGGAGACCGGAGCACTACAAATGCCTATTAGGCCACCACGACTCACACACGCGATTTTGACACAAAGCGGGCACTCTTTTGCACAACACAAAGCGGGCTTTCGCACCCCGATATTAGGTGCGCCGCGCAAATCACTATTTGCTTGAATATTGTGTATTATATTTTATGGATGCCCGGACATCATCCTAACCACAAAATATGACATTTCGACTCGACTCAACTGACATGTCACATGCGGCCGGCCGCCAAAAAAGCTGTCACTGCACAGACTAGAATGCAGTGCCGCCACTCGCTCTTCCTCGAGCGTGAACAAGAATAATGCAAATTCTTTTCTTCTCGGGAAATCATTATTGAAATCCCAGAATTGGCAAGCTAAAATTCCATATGATCATCTGGAATGTTTAGGAATAATCAAAGCTCCAGTAGATATTTCAGAAGAAGATTTATTGACAAACTTAAAAGCAAATAATGAAATTATTGGTGTGAAAAGATTCTCCAGAAAAAATTCAGATGGCTCCTTCTCTCCGACTCCTACAGTTTTGCTCACATTCTTGAGTTCCACTCGACCAGACCATGTGACATATGAATTTATTTGGTTTGATGTGAAGGAATATATAAAGCCAGTTAGACAATGCTTTATTTGCTATAAGTTTGGACATGGTCGCGGGTCTTGTAAGAGTCAACAAATTTGCTCAATTTGCTCGGGTAACCATTTCTTCAAAGAATGCTGCAACAAAGAAAATGTAAATTGTGTTAATTGCAAAGGATCTCATCTAGCAGTCAGTAATTCATGCCCAATAAAACAAGCAAAAGTTCGTGAACTTATGGACAAAATAAGTGGCAAGCAAACATATGCTACTGTAGCGGCTAAAATTAAGGATTCAAACCCACAACCAGAACCTCCTAGTTATAGTTCAAAAGAGAAATATGCTTATAGTTCGAAATTAGTTAATACTCCCCACAAAAGACTTTTGTATACAGATATCCTCAACTCCGATGATGTACTTAATGTCATAACAAAAACTATGGTAGATTTAATGAAGAAAGAAGATGCTATCTCTACCAAGCTCATAAAAGAATTGCTGATTTCCAATTTCTCATCCTAATTTTTTATGGATAGTGACATTGGAATTAAACATTTTAATATCATGCACTGGAACTGTCGTAGCATCACTCAAAAATTAGACGAACTCAAATTGTTTATTTCATCCCATAGTTTTAAAATTGATATTATTCTGTTAAATGAGACATGGTTAAACTTACCCAAAACTATTAAGATTCCAGGTTTCAAGATAATTCGCCGTGATTCTGACCATCCTCATGGTGGTGTTGCGGTGGCTATCCGAGATAAGTTCTCTTACACTATGATTGATACTCCGTCTAGTTACCACTTTCAAAATTTATTAATTTCTGTTAAATGTGGTTCGATTGTAATTGATATTCTTTGTGTTTTTATTCCACCTTCTCCTAATGGTAAATTTAATTTAAGCATGCTTAATAGATCTTTCTCCTGTATAAATAGCAGAAGATACTTAATAATTGGTGATTTTAATGCTCATAACATAGCTTGGGGTTCACGATTGAATGACAGAAGAGGTAATATTATTAATTCTTTTGCAGATGAACACAACCTTGTATGTCTGAACGACTTTTCTAACACAACATTGGCGCCGCACGGCCAAACTGGTAACGTTTTGGATTTAGCTTTTGCTTCCTCTGGGGTAAGTTCCAGCTGTTCTTTCTCTGTGCATGATGATCTTCTGAGTAGTAATCACTACCCGCTTTTCGTAAGCATTTTGTATAATAGTCCTAACAGTAATAATAACGCTTGCTCGTTTCATAACCTCAACTCTAATGTTATTTTGGATAATTATTCTTCATGTTTATCTAATATAAATTTCAACAAAATTGACTGGATACTGTTTTCACAAGTATGCGAAAGTAGGTTTTCTTCCTTTTCTTTAAATCAAGATCCTTTTGAAAGTTACAATTCATTCATTAAAATTCTGAGCGAAGTACTTTTGACATTTCCTCAGAAAAATAGTAATACTAATAATTGCCATAGTAAAAAACGTAAGGCCGTTATATGGTGGAACGATCTATGTTCTAAAGCAGTCAACGAAAGTAGGTTTGCTTTGATTTCTTACAAACGTTATCCAACTTTGGAAAATTATTTGCTGTACAAAAAACTTGACGCTAAAAAGAAAAGAACTTTGTTTGAGCAAAAACGCTTAAGCTGGTCCAAACTCTGTGATTCATTTAACAGAAAAACACCCTTAAAATTAATTTGGGATTATATTAAAAAATTTAAATTTGCCAAGTTAGGTACAAGCACCAGTTCTCATTATCTCAATAATCCATCTAACGCCACTGAGTTTTTAACTAAAATAGCTTCTCCTAGTCCTTTAATTTCTTTTAATAATCTTTTTTCGTTTTTTCATGATAAAGGTTCAAATTCAGCGACATGGATTCAGAAACCATTCGAGTTTCATAAATTTGAAGCTTCATTACATAACAAAAGGAACTCGTCCCCAGGTCCAGATTTCATCCCTTACTCAGTCATAAAAAAGCTACCTACGAAAGTAAAAAATATTCTTTTAAATATATTTAATCAATTATGGTTGCATAAAGTAGTTCCTTCGATTTGGAAAATTCAGTTTGTTGTTCCTATATTAAAACCTAACAAAGATTGTAATAATTTAGACTCATATAGACCAATTTCATTAACCTCTTGCTTTGCGAAACTATTTGAAACTATGTTAAAAAATCGACTGGAATGGTTTATTGAACACAACTCTTTAATACCAGATCTACAATTCGGTTTTCGTAAAGGAAAAAGTACAATGTACAATTTAAGTTGCCTCATTGGTGATGTACAAAATAATCTCAAAAACAATAAAATTACACTAGCAGTATTTTTGGACATCAAAGGTGCGTTTGACAACATTAATCACGATTATTTAATGGAATGTTTACATTCACTGGGTATTCCTGGTCATATTTTACAATGGATGTATAACTTTCTGCATGGCCGCACATTATTACTTAAAGTTAAAAATAATTTATATGGTCCTAGAAAAACTTTTAAAGGTACTCCACAGGGTTCTGTAATCTCTCCATTCATTTTTATTCTATCATTAGTACATGTAATGAAATTAATACCAAGTTCTATAAATTATTCCTTTTATGCTGATGATCTTGTTTTATATCTGGCCTGTGAAGATGTTTCACAAGGAGAGCAAGCAATGAATAACTGTCTGTTAACTTTGGGTAGCTATTTCAAAAACCGTCTCGGTCTCGAAATAAATGTCGGGAAAAGTTCAGTGATGGCTTTTGCTCATTATGACTGTTTAGTAACTCCTCGCATATTATATAATAATAGTATTATTCCGTTCAAATCGTCTGATATGTATTTAGGTATTATGCTTGACTGTAATCTATCCTGGGACTCACATATCGCATATATTTGCAAAAAAGCAGAGCTTCGACTTAATATCTTAAGGTCCTTAGTTGGTGTGAATTGGGGTGCTGACCCTAAAATTCTTAAAAATGTGTACGTATCTCTGATTCGCAGCCAGTTTGACTATGGATGTGTATTTTACTCGCACGCTTCTAATTACTTGCTTCGTAAACTCGACATATTACAAAATAAAACACTACGGATTATTACAGGCGCTATGATGTCTTCACCAATCAATTCTTTGGAAGTGGAAGCCGGGATTCCTCCATTACTTATTAGGAGAAGTTATTTAACAGATAAATTTTGTCTAAATTTAGTTAGTCGCGACAATGTTGTGGTCAGACGTTTTTTAGAAAATTACTATATTCCTAATTTTAATAGCATTCCTTTGATTTTGACTCCTACGATTAATGCATCTATTGCCTACTTAAATTTTGAATTCCAAGACATCGTTCATTGGGTAAGTTTAATTCCATGCTTCTCATACAATTTAGATTCCATGCTTTGCGACGTTCCAGTGACTATAACGCGCTATGTATCAAAATATGAGTTTTATGAGTACTTGGAAGAGAAATGCAATTTTATAAAAATTTATACTGATGGTTCTAAAACTAAACATCGCACCAGCTTTGCTTTTTATGATGCTTGTAAAAAATTTGGTAAAGTTTTTGCATGTGATACTCATTTTTCAATTTTTTCTGCAGAACTGTTAGGTTTAATTTATGCTGTTAAATATATTTTAGATAACTATGTTGGATTACAATACCGTAATTTTATAGTACTTTGTGATTCTATGTCTGTACTTCAAGCGTTGCAGCAAAAGTGTATTAGTAGTAACCATAATTATTTGCTATACGAATTGAGGCATCTTATATATAATTTAAATGTAAATAGTATCTGTATCGAGTTCTGCTGGGTGCCTGGACATTCGGTCATTTTCGGTAATGAACTTGTAGACAAACTTGCGCGATCGGCTTCAAATATCACTACTATTGATGACTACAAAGTACCACAAAGCGATTTAATAACATGTCTGAAGAGTGATATGATTAAGCGTTGGTCAACAACATTATATGAAAGTCGTCAATTAAAAGGAAAATGGCACGCCGAAATTGTCCCAATGCCAAGTACCAAGGCATGGTTCGATGTAACTTCTTATTTGGATAGAAATTATATTACTTGTTTTTGTAGATTAAGGCTAGGTCACTGTAAATTTCCTTCACATCTTTTTCGTCTTAGGTTAAGTAACGACTCTAAATGTAAATACTGTTTTCAAGAAAATTGTGATCTTCAACATCTTTTCTTTAATTGTACATATTTTAACTTACAACGTCTGCTTTTTATTTCTTCTTGTATAGATATATTAAAATCAAATAATATGCCTCAAAATTTGCAAATTTTATTAAAAAATATTAAATTGTACGATGTAATATATAAATTTTATATTGATTGCTTTGGTCCATTATAATAGTTAGTTACTTTAGTTAAATGTTCTACTTATGTATCTGATATTTTTAAAAGTTTCTTGTGTATAATGTTTGTTTTTCGATAATGTTTTATCTAACTAATTTGAAGTGTATGTTATAATAGTATTTTATGTATTGCGTGTATTGCTTAAGCTGATGGCCTGGTTGCCAATGCTTTAATAAAGAAAAAAAAAATTGTTTGTGTTCGTTTGTGGTTCGGATTGTTTCTTGTTTTTGTGGTTTATTGGATATTTGAACGACTTAGCACTTGTTAGGCTATTTTAAATTAACAGTGCTTATACCACCTTATTGCTAAAAATACCAAAAATAACTGTGTGCGAAATTGCGGCCAAATCAAATTTCTTAATCAAAACTAATTTTATAGATATCTATCTATTTGATCAAAGTGGCACATAAAGGTGATCTAAGAAGATATTTTTGATGACAATTAGAGGACAATGATGCTCACAATTTACACGACGGCGCACACAATGAATTTCTAACCTCAAAATATTTAATGCGATATCAACAATAAATAACGTTTGAACCCCTACATTTTCAGAGTACTAACAATTAACTTTTTTGTTAGTCTTAAAGGTGTTCTATAGATATCACTAAGTTCCATTGGTGAACGCGACCTTTAAATGCAGGTCTGAAAATGTATGGAATATCGCCAATCTTTTTTCATGGCTTTAGTGGTTTGGGGATTTGGAGTTCGCCTTCTAAGCCACTACTTAAGTTGTAGTTAAAACGAAGTTTGTTTATTCTCCTCGTTTTAGTGTTTAATTCGCCTGCTGACCCACCGCCAACGGCATCAACTAACTTAAGTCTGCAGTCATAACAGCATTTAATAGAAGTGTTTTGTTCCAACAATTAAATGTGAGGTAACTAGTGTATCGTGATTGTAGAATTCAAGTGAAATTCGTTTAACTTATCGTCACTTACCATCAAATGATCCAATTAAGCTTCCTGCTTACTGTCAGTAGAGTAACCATTAACTATTTTTTATTTATTTATTAAAGACTTACATTTCCAAAACTAAAATTAATTTTTTTGCGGTGCACTATAAACCATAATTGGTAAACCATAATATTACAATCATATATCTTTTCTTGGGTAGGATTAGGGTTACTCATGAACCATTTCCGGTGGATCGTCATTGGGATTGTGATTTTTCATATGCTTGAGTAACAACACTAGCGCCGAATTGGATCCGTATTCTGAGAAAAATTAATAATACTGAGTTTGGTTCACCCAAAATCCGCACAATGCGGGGTCAATTTGGAACCAATGCGCAAAAATAAGCGTATAAAATACCGGCCAAGCGCGAGTCGGACTCGCCCTTCATGGGCATGGGGTTCGTAGGATTTACGACGCATTAAAAAACTACTTACTAGATCTCGTTCAAACCAATTTTCGGTGGAAGTTTGCATGGTAATGTACATCATATATATTTTTTTGTTTTATCATTCTCTTATTTTAGAAGTTACCACTTTGGACGTGTCTCTCGCGCAAACTATTTAGTTTAGAAAAAAATTATATTAGAAACCTCAATATGATTTTTGAAGACCTATCCATAGATACCCCACACGTATGGGTTTGATGAAAAAAAAATTTTGAGTTTCAGTTCTATGTTTGGGGATCCCCCAAAATTGATTGCTTTTTTCTATTTTTGTGTGAAAATCTTAATACGGTTCACAGAATACATCTACTTACCAAGTTTCAACAGTGTAGTTCTTATAGTTTCGGAGAAAAGTGTCTGTGATGTATTCTGTGAACCGCATTAAGATTTTCACACAAACAGAAAAAAGCAATAAATTTTGGGTGTTCTCCATACATAGAACTGAAACCCTAAAAATTTTTTTTCATCAAACCCATACGTGTGGGGTATCTATGGATAGGTCTTCAAAAATTATATTGAGGTTTCTAATATAATTTTTTTCTAAACCGAATAGTTTGCGCGAGAGACACTTCCAAAGTGGTAAAATGTGTGTCCCCCCTGTAACTTCTAAAATAAGCGAATGATAAAACTAAAAAAATATATGATGTACATTACCATGTAAAGTTCCACCGGAAAATTGGTTTGAACGAGATCTAGTAAGTAGTTTTTTTAATACGTCATAAATCGTACGGAACCCTTCATGGGTGAGTCCGACTCGCACTTGGCCTGTTTTTTAATACTGTTTTAAGCGATCATGGTACGGAGGCAGACTGTTTTGTAGTTGGTGTTATCTGTCCCTTTATTGTGCACTTGATGTGCCTGCGAACTACTTTTATTTATTAAAAAGGTCAACACTATAGTTTCCTTATTTTTTGGATGGGGATTTCTGCGCTTCCTGTGGGAATTTTGAAAAATCCTTTCTTTGTGGACGCCTGCATAATCTAACGAACCTCTGTACTGAATTTCATGCTTCTAGCTCTAGTAGTTTGGGTTGTACGTTGATACCTTAGTCAGTCACTCACCAAATTCTTTACAAATACAGATGCAAAATTAACCATGATCGCTTTAAGAAATGTATAGTTTCACTAATTGACATCCATCACTTCTTGTAATTATAACAGCTGTCGCAGAGTCTTGTATTGGCACCGCAATGAATGTAAAACTGAAAGCGATAGACTTTAGCTAGTTTAGTTACAACAAGATACGCCCCCTGTACGGCGATGAGAGCTTAATAAAGGCGTGATCGCATTTGTGTTAGGAGAGCAGTCTGCGCAGACAGATGTATTTGTAGGCGTCTGAAAATAATTCAACCGTGAAAAGCGTAAAAAACAAAGTTTGACTGAGATACATATGGCTTTGTAGCGATGCTGATGCGCTTGCGATGTGTGAAGAATAGAGTGGATACGATATTTTTTGTAGAGGCCAGTTGGTATTCTCAGCCCACCTGATGGCAAGAGATGCAAACTGATCTAATGAGGCCCTTTAAGTGCGCTCAATGATCTGCGATATTGTTATTTTGTACCCAAGAAAAATATTTTGAGTGAGGCTGAGAGGTAGATGCTAAAAGACGTTTAACTATAAGTGATAAGCCGATACTAAAAATTCTTTATGATACATGTCTCTGCTTTAGTAAGCAACTAGTTGTGAACTGTCATTGCGGTTAGATAATGTGAAGTTTTGAACACTTCATGAATTTTTAGGGTTACAATTTGTGCGTTAATTTTCATTGTGGGATCTCTGGTAACAGAAAAAATAAAACACAAACAATTGTTAATAATGTGATTACTATAATGCTACAGCTACTCCTGCGTCCTTGCGCGTTATCATACGGGATAATTTTGACACTACACAGATGTGGCCAACAGCGTAACGCGTTAATTTATATGCTTGTGGCCACCGTAGCCGTTATTTTTAACGCATTCAGTAAGACGTATTAAGATGCAGGCATTGACACTAACATTAGCTCTAGCATAATAAATAACAAATAAAAATACAAAAAATGCAATCTGAAGAAATTGAACAAATTACTATTGACTAGGCTGCTTGGACCTTTGTTGCCTTTACCTTCCCCTAAACAGGGAGAGTGAAAAGAAAAGAAAACTTTATCCCCTAGGACTAAGAATTGACGCTATTTTAGTCCTGTTGCGGTATAACCGCTGCAATGACGGACTTTTTGAACTAGAAAAGTAAAAACTTTATTTTGTCTTTCGCCTGGAATGTGACTAACATAATTAAAAAACCATTTATTGACCAACACGATCAATAATCTCACGTTGATCTAATGAACAAAAACACATCATATTATATTATATAGATTTGTTGGTTTTTTCACTGCCTGGCTCGGCCTAGCACGATTTCCAGCGCAGGTAGTGGCAACAAAAACCTATGTAGGTATACCTCGCTTGCCAGTTATTGTATTTTTTAACACTTTATTCTAAAATAATACAGATAGCGGACTTACTGCCTTCGGATTTTTTCAGTCAACCAGGCAAGGCATAAATTTTGTTTTTGTAATGAAACCCAGTCCCATCCATACTAGTTCCAACGTATCGCCGTAAAGCGTCTTGGCAAAACAGCTGTTCTTCAGACAATGTCCAATCACGGGCCTATAAACTAAATTAGACCGATCGACTTTATAGTCCGAAGCCATCAACCTATTTACCTATATGTTCCATACTAAAATGTTAATGGCACGTGGGTCGGTCTGTTGAAAACTAGCTTTAGTGTACGAACATGTTTGAACTATTTCCTAATGAAATTATTGAAACGAGTTCAATACAGTCCTTCAATAAAAAATATATTTTATTAAATTTGGTCCTGCCTGATGAAAATCAATAACTGAGATGCTCCGCTGTATTTACATGACTAGCTGTGCCCGCGAACTACGTTTCGCCCTAATATTTTTTTCCCGTTTTTGCAACATTTTTCATTGATGCTCAGCTCATATAAGTCGTAGCGTGATGTTATATAGCCTAAAGCCTTCCTCTATAAATGGACTATCCAACACAAAAAGATTTTTTCAATTTGGATCAGTAATATTAGTAAGTAAGTAAGTAAGTATAGATTAGCTATACTTACAACAAAAAAAAACAGTTGTATAATATTAATAGGATTATAGGTCACACTATAATGGTTGTCTTCATCATTGATTGGTTTCTAACTACAGTGATTTCACTAAAGTTTCAAGTTTATTTAGGACAGTGGAGATTATCTCTTTTTAATTGCTAGTTCTAATGTGTACGAGTAGTTAAAGGCGAAATATTTCGATGTTAAATTTACGCTTGTGGAGTCATTCTATTGATCGATCATGGGGGAACCGATAACGAAATTTGGAAGTAAAGTCAACTATATGAATCTATTCATTTCACCTTATTCTGTAAATAATTATAATCAATATTACCCATCATCGGTCAAGCGAAAATTTCATTGCTTTCCAAAAACTTAAATACATAAATTTAGAGGCTATACCTCTAAGTTTATGTATTTAAGTTTTACAGCGTTTATACAGTTTTAAATGCTACTTGGGCAATTTCTGTAACAAAGCGAAGAGGGCGAGGTGAGGCTAATATACCGTTTCAAGGGGTGAAATAGGGGTTAAATGTTTGTTTTTGTTTGAATATCACACCTAACGAGTTCTAACTGGACTTTTATGATTTTGCTTTATAGTTTGAATTGTTTTTACTACAGGAATATACACGGTTACTTTTTATCACCCCGGATAATTTAAGGGACGCTGCAGGACACATCCATGATTAAAAAATAAAATGAAAAAAATATAAAATAATAAAATATACTGCACTAGTAGGACAATTGGCTAAACTGTGATTACCGCTCGAGAAAGAACTAGAATTGGAACTTTTTTACGGATTGTGCGATAATTCGTGGTCATGGCCGCCTAGTGTGCCAGATCCTTAAAAAGTAAACAACAACATAAGCAATCGGTAGCCTATGAGACCTTAATTATGAATACAAATGGCGGTTTTAGGATCTTCCCACGTGGATTCTCGTGATGGTTGTATTAATTTTTTTCGACTTGGCACAAGGAACAGATGCGCACTGCTCCTTCAGGGCGAGAGATGTTCGGGAGTCACTAACGTTAACGGGTTTCAATTCATGACATCTGCTGATCTCCGCGAATCGTGGTGCAAGTTAAAGGCGAAGTTTTCAGTGTATTCAGAGCGTCGTCGGTGGCGCTGTGGACTCGGCACTTGCCTTCCAATCAGGGGGTCGGTGTTCGAGACCCGCCATGTACCTATGTGTTTTTCGTTTCGAATTTCATATGTACATTTGTCCGACGCTCCTACGGTGAAGGAAAACATCGTGAGGCAACCTGCATACATCTGCGAAGAAATTCAATGATGTATGTGAAGTCGACCAATCCGCACTGGGCCAGCGTGGTTGACTAAGGCCTAATCACCCTAACATAGGGTAGGCTCGAACCCCTCGGTGGGGGACGTATATGAGCTGTGATGAGTGTATTCTCCCGTGGGAATTTCGCGATAAAAGAAGGTTATTTAGCACAATCTGTCCATAGGTTTTACGTGACGTAATAAAAATATTCATAGGGCCATACTTTACATAAAACTTTCGCATTGACACTTTAATTTTAGTAGAATTTCTTAACTTGAAATACATTTAAATTATTTAAAAGGAAATTAAACATTTTTGATGTAAAACATCTATAGGCGCGCCTTGGCAGTAAAATTGACTCGTATGCTTTGGCAAACGTGATGACGCTGCCATGCCCTACGCCTCTGATCGCTACTCCCAAATAAATTGATTTTATTACTACCAAATAATTCTTTTTTTTCACTCCATATTTCGTTATAGGTGTTTAAATTCCAATATTAAAATAGATGCTTAGCATCAGCCCGTCCCGCGACAACCAATTTTTTTTGGTGAATGTTGGTTTCACCTCACATTGTGTTATTCTGTTTTAGATATTATATAAGTTAATATTAATAAATATCTGGTGCATTTCTGACTATCTAGTAGCTTCTCTGTTCTGTTTTCATGTTTTGTTGAATTAGTATTTCTAATGTAGCACATTTAACATATTTATATACAGGAAAAAAGTAAAAATAATACCATTAGAATATTTCTAAGGTAGTATTTATTACATAGGCATATTTTGTAAGAACAGAAATTGGACCACCGTCCATAGCGGAGTAAGAAAGGATTGCGTTTGACTTACAAGGTGCGTCCGCGCAGTTTTTTGGTGATAACTTGTCCGTAGAAAGGTGTGTCCTTTCATTGTGGTTGTGGGAGAGCCGTCATGGGATCGTGCGACATGTGCACTATGACTGTAATAGTAGGTGCATTGGTACAGTACAGTTATTGAACTCGAAACAGGATATTACGGATTACTGTTAGATTTTTATAATTCAGCTGCTCGTGTTTTTATGTGATTTTACGCTGGTATAGCATAATCTTTTTTGTTGTTTCGCTTCACGATCCATGCTTATTTAAGAAAATGTTTCTTGCATATTGTAAAGAGACTATTTTAACCCTATGTTGTTGACTGACTATTGGGGTCTTTATCCTTATAGAGGTTATCAAAGTTTCAAGAGGAATCACAAAAGGAGATAGATTCCAAAATATTTTTTTTTATATGTTATCATATCGCCTTGTGCTCGAATAAACGAGCAGAGTGCTCGGTTGTTCGGATACAACTGCAACTCAGACCTAAGATACCTTTGAAAAGTACAAAATAATATAATAGATGTTTACCATTTTCCTCCTTTAAAACTAGACCGATTTAATACATTTTTTCTTTAAAATTAACTTTGGCTGTGTCGCTGTGTATAATTTTTTTCATATAATCTCGTCTTTGTTTGCTAAATGCTGAATGTTTGAATGTAGCATTGACATATTATGTCAATGGAATGTAGCGGCAATTCTGGGCAATTTTGAAGGATTTTATATCTCTTAATCAACATGTTAATAGTGGTTTTTTGTGCATAAACACAGTTTTAATTTCATGATACCTATAATCTCTATGCTCATATAATCTATACAGAAGAAACTTCAATGCCAGGCACATTCTAAATTTCCAGATAACTTGATTGATTGACTTATTATACGTGGTGTCGCGCTATATAACTAGTTTTCCTATTGGTTACGCAGTCACATGCATGCCATACTAGAACAGCTTAGATCTATCAATTATCATCATCGTCATCATCCATGCCCATGCGGTGCACATGTTTTCTTCTTATATTCGTCTATTCTTCTTAAATACGTCACTTTCACATTGACATTCTTCGCATGTATACGAGTATTCTTCTTTACGCAATCCATACTAATATTATAAATGCGAAAGTCACTCTGTCTGTCTGTCTGTTGCGCTTTCACGCCAAAACTACTGAACCGATTTAAATGAAATTTGGTACACAGATAGTCTAGAGCCCGGGAAAGGACATAGGCTACTTATTAATGCGATATTGGCGACTTGCTGATTATAACCGAATTCCACGCGGACGAAGTTGCTTCGCTAGAGAAACAATAATATTACACAAAATGACTCGTAGTGTTAGTTCTGAACAATTTCTTATTATGCCGATTTATGAATATTTCCACATTCGTCAGCAGCAGCTGCGTGTCGTAGAAACTTGACAGATTGCCTACAAACACGCTAAAATAGTTTAAAAATTGCAAAAAACGCGTCACATGCGAGACTAATCAGTCGATACTGATTTTTAGCTGCGGATGCATAAGAAATGAACGGAAACCGGCATCTTTACCTCATTCGAGCGCAAAATAATATTTTTATCGCCGTCGTTGCTCGTAGTTCTAAATTGTATGTGCCGAGAGTCCACTTCCGCTTAACGGCATGAATCGGAAACTGCATCATTAACTTGGTCGAGAAGCGAGTGTTATAGAGGACTCGCGCTAAAAAATAATGATTTTTTAAGATTCCGTATTTTGTAGGTCAACTTTTTGCTATCAATTCATTATGCAGATGTCTCTTTAAAAACACGCTTCCGAGTTAGCAGATGCAAGGAGGCCTTGAAGATGTTTGGCAATGAAAAAAAGACGAACACCTTTACTTCGAGTCCATCAGGCGTTTTTTTTTTCACGAAAGATGCGTCTGTTTGTGATATGCTTATTTCGAAGTTTGTTTTTTTTAGGACAGCATGTGAATTTTTTGGGGCTAATTAAAACGGCTTATTGCTATATTTTTGTGGTGTTCCCGTCTGGTTTTGAAACGTTGATAAAAACTAGCAGTATTAAGTTCTCTGGAGGTAATTTTTACTTTTATGCTTTTATGTTAAACATCGCTCTCTACCAGCTAATGATTCTTATAATCATTGATGTTTAAACGTATTCCCACATTGACATTATTTAGAAGACATTACATTGCTTTGTATCCACACAATTAATTATAATGCTCGTCTCGTAAGTATGTCCAACATTAATTAGTTTCAAATAAACTGTTAATTAAAAGTAAAAATAGAAGGTATTTAAATGAAACAAACTGTCTGAATCTACCTCGCGTATATTTGATTCTAAATATTTTAAGTTATTTTAGCTGTTAAATGTTTTAACGTGGTAGATGTCATACAGTAAGAATACATTTTTTTATCAACAATCTTATACCTACAATAGTTGTTAACAATCCATACCGAGGTCGTCGCAAGAGGCGCGTGCTACGAAAATTTCCGACATTGACCGAAGATTTTTGCCGAATTCAGAACTAAGCATTACAGCTGCTATTGCTTAAACATTAAGAGTGGATTTCGAGCGACGGCAACATAACATAGTATCATTGTAACAAGCAGATGTGAAGTTTGTAATAAGATTTTTTTCTCAAGAAAGCCATGTGCGTAGATGTCCAGGTAGAAGGACCAATGCAGATGGTCCCAAGACGTCAGGTCATTTCAATTACAACAGTTAACTTTCGAAAAAGATTTTATATTTTTCAAAGAAGAGTTTAAAACTTTTCTTAAACAGTTTGTTTTTATTCCCGTCATACTTATATTTAGTATAATGAATACAAGCAATGAATTTGTCTGTAATATATAAAGTTCTATTTTCTGCTAGGTATGGTTGGTGGTGGTGGCTTCTTATGAGCCCGCCTGGCTAGCTACCATCGTCTTACCTATATGTTAGTCGCCTTAAAAACAATGGTGATAGCATTATTGTGGAGGCAAGATAGACAGATCCTCAGTTATTGAGGAGTCCAGAATCCATATAAAGCTCGATTCCACATTTGACTTTATTGTTACTTACCTTCAGGCTTCAGGTGAGATGAAAGCCAAAAGCTTCCCTATTATATGTAAAAAAAAGTTATTTTAAGAAATCGCAATATAAATATTATTTTTTAACTGAATATGTATGAATGAATGTATCGTGTGTAATATTAATTGTGCTTAAATTATTATTAACAATTTAAAACTTCATTTTATGTAATGCATAGGAACGCATATTTAGTTCGTAAGCTTTGATTTTATTAATATTCAGTTTGAAATAAAATGAAATGACATAGCGACATATCTCTCTACGCAGATGTGTCGAGCTAATGAAAACAAATAAGTTCCCATTAATCTAATTAATCGTGAATGCATTCCTCATTTTGATAATGAAGCTATGCGATTAAATTAAAAGCCTATTACAAGACTGCTGAACACCTTGTTCGTGTCTTGTGTGCGACGTAATTGAGTGAGTTTTAAATTCAATTCATGTAAAAGGTATCTTATATATGAAATCGGCGAATTTGAAGGTTTTTCTTAAATAATTTACTTTATTATGTATAGTTGTTTTACTTTAATACATAAATACAATTATAGCAATGGCGTTTCGATTTTTTTACTCAAATCAATGAATTAATTGTACATACAAATCTCTTCTAGGGAACAATAGGTACTGTAAAAATATTTAACGTAAGAAAATAGAATAGTTGACATGCAGGGCATTCCACAATCAGACCTTTTTGGAAAAGGAGTAGGAATGAAATTTTGTTGAGTGGGAAGTATTTAGCCAATATAAGGCCGTGGCAGGAACGTAATGCTATAATTGGTTTATGAAGAGATATAGAGGGAAATTATAGGATAGACAAAACACTCCTTCAAATATGGAGGGAAACTTTCCCGAGTATTAGGAACATAGACGATCTGCTCAAAAAGAAGAGATTTAAGTCAATTTTATTTATTTCTACGCGTCGCTAAAAATAGAACTCGTAGATATATGTACACAAAAGCTAATCTTAATACAGTGGACAACGGAAAACCTAGCTAACTGCCCAGTGCAATGACATTATTCTTATCCTTATCAACTCACAAAAATAAGTTGGAGCCTTTTTAGATATTTTAAAGACATTTTAAAATAAATTAAGTTGTAGTAGTAAAAATTTGGGTCCACATTTTACCATTTTTACTGCCCGAAGTTTGAATCATTCATGAAATGATAATTCACATTTGTCTTCTGCATAATCCCAGCGTATTTTATTTTAGTTACACACAAGCATACAAGAGCACTTAATCTTGAGATACTAATGGAGAACAGCTTGATAAGACAGATTTGAAGGCGCCGCGCCGCAGCACATATGAGTGATCTTACAAAAACTAGACAGCCAATGCTTTTTTTGGGCAACACGGCACGTACCAAATGTGACGGCAGCTGTGCAGAGATAGCTTCGCAAATTTTCTCAAAAGGCAGATGCATAAGTTGCTTTTCAAACGTCTTGAGGTGTTGCACTCGCAAAAATGTTCTTTAGGGCTTTCGAAAGGCAACTTTATTCTCAGCTTTTTAAGGTCAAATTTGAAAGCGTTCCTGTCTTCATGTGCAAGGGTAACGCGGTTTTACACTGTACCTACTCGTTTTTAAGACCATAAAGACACCTGATACAAAAAGTGAGCACAAAGTTGTGTACGCATCGTTTTGTGTGTTGTCAGAGCACACAAAAACGATTTTTCACAACAATACACTTTTGTAATACGGAGGTAGGTAGCCTCGGCGGTGCTAATATACAATGTTATGTTCATTTACAAGTATTTATTCAAGATTGTAAAGCTAAAAAATATAATATGTCCAGAAGCCACAATAAAACGCCCGATAAAAAAGTGGATAGAAGAACTCTGAAATATATCGAGATTCTCTATTTCTCTCGGCCTAGTAACTCAATGAATATATTTTTTTTTTTTTTTTTTTATGGATGGCCCGGCAGATGACCTCCTCCCGCCTGATGTTAAGCGGTGAAAGAGGCCCAAATGAGTTGACAGATAAGAGTAGGGACGACATCCACTCTTCTACCTGCCCGCCCCTTGCCGGCCCAAAAGATGCTTTTTCACGCCTCTTTTGAAGGAACCCATGTTGTAGGATGGAGGAAACACGTGCGCAGGTAGAGAATTCCAAGTGTGGGATGAACGACAGAAGAAGGAATCTTGGAATTTCTTGGTACGGTGTGAAAAGGAGGACACAGTGTACGGATGACTCCGAAGGCCCTTACGCGTGTTTCTGTTAAGGAATGGAGAGGGAGGGATAAGGTTAAAGAGCTCCTCAGAGCATTCCCCATGGAACATTCGGTAAAAGGCGCTAAGAGAGGCGATGTCACGACGAAGTTGTAGAGGCTCGAGGGTGTTAGTTGCCTCTACATCGCCAATTATGCGAATAGCGCGACGCTGCAATCTGTCCAGAGCATCGAGGAGGTACTGAGCGGAGCCGTCCCAAAGGTGCGAGCAATATTCCATGCAAGACCTAACCTGAGTTTTATACAACAAGCATAGTTGGTCCGGCGCAAAATACCTACGCACCTTGTTCAGGACACCGAGTTTCCGTGAGGCAGTAGTTATGACGGATTCGATGTAGTCTCTGGGGTTTAGATCGCAGCGAATGATCATTCCGAGCAAGGTGATGTTGCTCTGTGTGTGAAGGGTTGTGCCCTGGAGAGAAGGAAGGGGAGGAAAGGTGACCTTTTCGCCGAGAACGCGCACACCTGTGTTTTCTTAGCATTGAACTCAACAAGATTGTTGGAGCCCCATTCGGAGACGAGGTCCAGCGTCCTGTTGAGCTCAATGATAAGATTCTGCCTTTCCCTACCAATATCACCGCGAGCAGCCCCTGAGCTTCCGTGATATCCCCCATGCACTGTACTGTCATCTGCATAGCAATGTATAGCTCCCAAGGAAAGCATATCATTGATATGCAGAAGAAACAATGTGGGGGATAGAACGGAGCCTTGTGGAACACCAGCGTTCACTGCCACGAACCGCGAAGCGCAGCCGTCAACGACAACGCGAATTCTACGCTCGTGGAGGAAGCTAGCAATCCACGTACAGAACTGCGCGGGTAATCCGTATGCCGGAAGCTTGGAAAGAAGAGCCTTGTGCCAGACTCTATCAAAAGCTTTGGCGATGTCGAGACTAATAGCCACCGATTCGCCGCGCTTATCGATAGATTCACCCCATTTGTGCAAAAGGAACGCTAGAAGGTCACCTGTTGACCGTTTAGGACGAAACCCATACTGTCGGTCATTAAGTAACGAGTGACCTTCCAGGTAACGGATCAGCTGGGTATTAAGGATCCTCTCCATGATTTTACACAAAATGGAAGTGACGGCTATAGGACGATAGTTAGCCGGATCAGAACGATCTCCCTTTTTGGGAACCGGCTGGACATTGGCCTCTTTCCAAGATTTCGGCACACAACCAGCAGAGAACGACAGACGGTATAGACGCGTAAGGACCGGAGTCAACTCCGCTGCACACTTCTTAAGAACAATCGCAGGAATGCCGTCTGGGCCACTTGCTTTTCGAGTATCGATCGACTGGAGCTCCGCCCGCACATCACGCTGTCTGATACGGATATCGGGCATGGTGCTGCCACAATGGGACAGTTTCGGAGGTTGTGTACCACAGTCATCGACACGGGAATGAGCCACGAAGAGTTTTGCCAGGTGGTCGGCTTTCTCCTGCGGCTGATGAGCAAGTGAGCCATCGGCATGTCTCAGCGGTGGCAACGAGGGTTGGCAGAAGTTTGATTGCACAGCTTTGGCCAGGCGCCAAAAAGAACGGCTACCCGTAGAGTGCGATAGCAGTTCCTGGCCCACTTGTGCAATGCGCTGAGCATCCGCTCTAATGTAAGCCCTCTTACACAGCTTGGTGGCATTATTGTAGGCTGTTTTCAGTAGGCTTGTATTGGGATCCTTAGAAGCTCGGCCTCTGATCCAAGCGCGGTAAGCCAGCTGTTTGTTTTCAACAGCAGAGGCGCACTCGCGATCGAACCAGAGGTTACGTCTGCCTCTACTGACGAGATTGGAATGCGGAATATAATATTCCATTCCTAGTATGATCTCGTCAGCAACAGAGGCAGCGCAGGAGTCCGGATCCATCCTATTGAAACAGCGCTGCCACCAAGGAACAGATGCGTAATAATCCCGCATACCGTCCCAATCTGCTGACGCATAGTGCCACAGACGGCGTGCTGCAACCACAGGTGACGGTCGCGACGCCTGAGGCACTGTGACGGATACCAGACAGTGATCCGAAGATCCTAGTGGAGCTCGAATCACCACCTGATATCCGTCAGGGCGATTTGTCAGCAGAAGGTCCAATAAAGAGGGCGCTTAAAGATTTGTAAGTGTTTCTAATGATAAGAGAAATCAATTACCTATTTGGATAGAAATGTTGATGGTCAAACTAAATATTGCCACAAGCTTCTATTTCCATTCGAATTTCAATCGAAACTAATTGTCAAACAAACCTTATTAATCGATCTATCTGTTTATTTATATGATTCGTCTTTTATTACCACGTTTGTCTGTAATTTCATATTAAATACGTGTTCAACATAACGAGCGGCATAAGCTCCGAGTTTAGGTAGCTGTTATTTTAAGATCAAGTTGTTCATCCGGAGTGCCTCAAGGCACAGTTTAGGGGCCACCTCTTTTCTTAATGTTTGTTATTCGTTAATAAGCTTCACAAATGCTTGAGCACGACTTGAATGACGTTTTATTGTTTTGTGATGATGTTTAGATGACACTCTTTTGACGATCAAAAGGCTATAATAGTCGTTAAACATATCTTATAACAGTGATGTTGCGGCGAGGTTTTCTTTACAGCTATTCAATAAGTAGAATTTGAACGGGATTTTGGTACAAACGGATTTCGGATTTTATCATAGCGTTAACATTAAGAGTACTGTCAACAGCAAAACTTTTTAATAATCAGTTTTCTTTTAAAATCGGTTCCTATCGACTTAGTGATTTTCCATACTCTAGAATTGCAAACACGAGAATTAAATATTGTGAATCACGTGGATCTTGAAAAAAATAAATAGCACTAAGATTGTTTCACTTAGGTACGCGTAATATGGATCAATTTTGGCCCTAGTGTCAAGCTATCAATATCAATTTCGATCTGTTAGAATCTCGACATTTTATAAACAGTCTTTACAAGCTACAGCTACATAAAAGCAAGAACATGCATTATGCTTAAGCGTTGCAGCGAAACGGGAACAGTAGAGATTTCATATTTTATTTATCCATTTTGAAGTAGGTATATAGTGTAATCCAATTTTTAAATCATACTGTTTATCTTCTCCACCTTGTTTTCAGCGTGTTTTTAATGTTTATATTCTGTTGTAAAATATAGAAATATACATATACTTACTATAAATATACTACAATATATGTTTTTGCATTGGTACTCAATAAAAAAGAAAGATAGCTTTATTTGCTCGAATATGGAAACACAAGTTCTTAAATTTCAAGCGATCTACATATACTCTGATGAAGTAGTCAACGTGCAATATATTTTGTCAAGTTATACAATACAACACAACATGATCTACATGATTTCATTATTCCTCATGGTTTCTAAAGTTTAACCATACCATTCCAGTACCATTCACATAACAATGATTACAAACAATTTATGAGATGAGCTCTTCATGATTTCTACAGTTTAACCATACCATTCACATAATAATGATCCAAACAATTTATGAAAATTATGCTTTCAAAAAAGCACCTGTTTGGATTATCACAGCATTGAGAAATCTACAATATGTCTGTTCTATACTTGTTCCCAGGATACTCAAAGATGACACGAACGAGGTCGCAACTGGCAGGCATCCGCCAGCAACAATTGGACTGTGTAATACTAGCTTAGGTTAATCCCGTGTAATTACCGTCTCGATTCAGATTACAAAAGCAATAGCTGGTAATTTAATTTGGTACCAAACTGGTTCTCGGCAAAAAATGCGTAAAGTTCAAAGAGCCACGGTGTTTGTTTTTTAGTTAATTTTGGAGGTTGGTTGGGTTCGCGCTTGACACAGCCAGATTAGGTCGCCTGTAAACAAGGGACGACCGTACAGGCTTTAATTAATGACAATAATTTATATGATTAATATGCTGAGGCTGAATTGTATGACATAAGCCTTTGGTGAATCGTTATTGTATATTGCGGCTTTTTTACATTCGATTAAATGTTCAGTATCTGATAAGACTGTCCTTCATAATAGTCTTATTTAAAAACATTAAATAGGTACCTATAGGTACTTTAGCTATTTTTAGTGATTATGTAATATAGGTAATAATTAATTGCGAATAACTAGTATTTGTAGTTTATGAACATTTTAATAAATAAATTCCTTGGACACTTTATAGCTTTGGATTTCTATTTGTTATTGGATATCTATCAAAAGTAATTTTTTTACTTAATGATACTATGACATATGATTTTTTTAAAAATGTGCTTTTTTTCTTAAACATTTGTACTTGATCAATTCTATTGCTATTTAATTTATATAGGTACAATAAATTTACACAAGTGTCGACCAATCCGCACTAGACTAGCGTGGTTGACTTAAGGCTTATACATGCTTATACACCCTAACTTAGGGTAGGCTCGAGCCCCTCGATGGGGATGTAATCACGTGGGGGTCACCAATTATACGGAGTATGGACCGGGTTAGGGCAGAGATGATACTGCAGTTGTTGGTTGGAAGAAAGTATATTTAGACGGATTCTGTGTGCTCGTTAAATACTATATCCAGTGTCTCTTATCGCTATAGTCTTTATCTCCGAACAGACTTTATCCGATTTAGTATAATTAGATGAGCACGTTATGCGTAGTATACGTGCCTAGCCGGCACATATATGAACTGTGATAAAGTTAACACAAAGCAAGGTAATTAGAACGTTATAAATGGGAATTTTAATGAAATTAATAGTTTTCTAGTTTGTTTTGATACATGGCGTCCAACATGGACCGCGTGTGATCGCCCTTACAGTCTTCGGTGAGTCAGCTCTGTCTCGTCTTGCGCTTGCGCAACTTTGACGCACACAGCCTAACTTAGGAACAACGCTATTCACACTTACTCAACACTGAGACTAACATAGTTTCCACTTTGGACCCTTTCCATCACATCGCTCACTATGCGGTTGTGAAACATTGCCCTCGTTTAACCGACGATGTATATTTAAGCGATAAATTCTAACAGTAAGACGCATTCATCGATATTATTACGGATGTCAGTAAACTTAAAGCAGTTAAGCACCTGTTTACATACGAATGTGATGTTACATGGTCGTACCACAGGTCGTACCGAGTGTGAGATTTAATAGAGACGTTGGTTCGTCTCAATGTGTATTTTTTGTTATGACAACTCAAATACACTTTATACATAAGAATTTGTTTTATGGTTCTAAGCACTTTATTGCTTTGTCTATAAGTTTATTTAACATTTCATTTAGAAAACCTACTTTTTACCAAAGCAAATCCGTGATATTAAATATTTGGTTTCATTTGATATTAAATATCCGCGTGTTTTATTTTTTTATTTATTTAATTAATCTGAGCGCGGAGGTCAACATGATTGTCGATAAAGCTTAGAAAAAGTTGGTACAAATAGATTGTCTGTAAACTTATGAGTCTACTTTGATATACCATTATCCTGATGGGCATTGTACATTTTTTATGGGACCGTATTTTAAATTTGGAGGTCAAGACCTTCGCTGCATCATAAAAAAGTTACTTCCGCGATCGATTATTTATAATCATCATTGCTATTGTTTCATCTTTAAATTTAAAGTATATTAAGCAGTTTAAGATTTCACAGCGACAAATGCTACTGATGTCTACAAGACTTGCTCACGGGAAGTCACTTAATAAATAACCCATTTTTGTCTGGTATATTTAAAAAAATCTATAGGTACTTCAACGATATTTAACCAGTCATCAAATCAAGGTCGGTTAAAATGATAAATATCGATGTATTATTTGAGCTAGTTATAAAGTTTAAACTTGTTTAGGCTGTGTCTGTAAGCAAGCAGAATATTTTTGTAGTATTTGACAGTATTGGACATTGTACCTAGTAGGTATTGGTTTTTTACAAATTAAACAATACCTTAATAACTTACCTAGGAAAATATATTTATAATGACTGTTTGTATCAAAATAAAGTGAAAAAAGAATCTCCTCAATGACGATGATGAGGATGATCAAAGATGACGAGAATCTTATCTTTTAAAAAGTATATTTTGAATATTATGTAACTTTTAATGACAAAATTTTACATAATTACTATAAAATTTAACGTTTTGTAAAATTTATGAACATTCTTTTAATTTTAATTAAAAATATAATCTTAAATAAGTGATAAAATTGTCTTTTAAATTTATACATATACTTTAACATTTTGTACGAAATTGATGGATTTTTTGATGATTTATTTTAATATTATAATATTTTATATCATGCGTGTTGTTTTAAAGAATATATATGCATGTATGTATCATTAGTCATTACATTAAGTAATCGATATCGCAACCTGAATATGCTCAAAATATTCCCTTGCAGTCTCTGAATTTCAAACTTGTCACAATGTTTGCAGGTTTCGTCAAGCAAAAAACATAATTTATCGCGAAAACTGGTTCTTCAAACAGTTCCACCATAAGCATAATCTAAGCAAAAGGCTGCAAAATTGGACTATTGCAGTCTCTCTGTTCCGACAGCCGATTATGCTTCGCATATCGGACTACGTTCCCACGACGGCCACAAACAGGTTATTATTAAAACCTACTGCAACTCCCATTCTAAAACTTACCTTCGTACCAGCATTTACAGTTGTTTCTACACCGGCAAGTGTTACTGTTACGTCAGGTATAGCATCAGACAAATCCGACTCAAATACAACAGCCATTGAATTCAAATTTGGCGGTAGCCTTCGTGAAGACACTTCGTCTGAAGAGCATAATTTCAAATTCGTATTTAGAGCCGTTTGTGAAGGATTTTAAGTCCTATCTCGTGTGTTTAAGATGCGTTTGAGTTAAGTAGCGGTAAATTTTTGTTTAATAGTGAAGATACAAGCAGTGGTGAATATAACAATATTAATTGTAGTTGTTCTTGTATATCGTTTAGTTTTGTGATGAATGAGTTGGTGAATGGAACGTGTGCTCAAATAGAATGGTGATTTGCGTATGATTTCAGCTCGTAGAAATGTTATTGTGATGAACTTTCCCTGATCATCAGCTCAATTATCATTATCAATGGCTTAATTGATGTCTACTCTACTTTCATTTTTACTCGCTATAAATTTCATTCATTTGATGAATTATTTTCTTATTGATAACTTGTCACGTTTCACTTTTTTATTGTCTTATATTTATTAGGGCACTTATAATTGAAACAATCTCTTATTAATAAAGGTTTATTAAGTAGAGATTTATCTTGAGGTATGTTTTAGCAATACGATAAAGTTAAAGTGTTTCATTACAATGTTCGTTGCTCTTTTGGTTTAATTTACTTAAAAAACCGTGAAGACCTCTAAGAAATGTCAAGCAGCTATTTTCCACTATTTCTGAGAATTGTCTAGCTAGTATATCTCTAGCTTACTCAGACGTGATGTGAACTAAAAATAAGGAATAATGTTTTGCCAAAAATTCGTGGTGATCAGATTTGTAGCTTGTCTAGTATGGTAATTGTATCAATGCAATTTGAATTCTCAAGTAAGCTGTTTCTCTGCTTAAATATTTGTGGTAAAGCCGAATAAGCGTTATTGAATACAAACTTCATACTTAAAACTTTGAATATCTACCCTTTATTGTGTACTTCAGAATCCATAATGACCGGTTTCAATTTTGACAGTCAATGTGCATCCATTACTGCTAAATAATAAGACAGCAATCACAGTGTTTAATATTGACGACGCGATGACTATTAAAACAACACAATAACCGTGTTTAAATCAACAACCGTGAAAGATTGTATGTTAACATAATAAGCCCTTCAATCTATGGACAGACAATCTATGAATCTGATTTGACAAATTGAATATTTTGAATTTTTTCATCCGCGGTTTTACATTAGGGCATTTTTTCTATCCGATTGAGTCTGCATGGTAAAAGCTATTACCAGCTAACTACTTAAGTATACGTCGTATGGTAATATTATGTTGTTTTCTAACAGTAAGAGTTAAGATGAAACTATGTCCTCTGTGAATGAGGAATCTAGATACAGCTCGTTTCCAGTTTAAAAGTCATTTATCGTTACTATCAGATAAGGTGAAAATCAAGAGCTTCAGTATTTTGGATAGATGAATAAGGGCATAAATTTGGAAAAATATTACAAATTTGAGGATTTGTCATATGGAATAGAATCTCTTGTTTCGAAAACACTTGATACTTTTTAAAATATTACCTTATTTAATAGGATAGCAAAGCCGCCATGTTGAATGAGACAAATCGTTGTTTTTATATAAATTTTAATGTTAATACTCCAGGCATTAACCTCGCCGCACACACTTAACGATAGTCGTACATATTTACTGCTTTGAATGGATAATTAAGTTATTACTCACGATTCACTCCATAGCTAAGTATCTCACGATGGATTAGTTATGGTGATGCGGAGTTTACGCGCTATGGAGACGTCAGTGCGCACGTCTGTCTGTTCGGCCGCGCCGTAAACAGCCTTGGCTTCAATACTACAGCGATTTGTCAAGTCACTTAGCTATGCTGTTTTGTTTCAAATTGATTGTAAACTAGGTGAAGTACACGACTCTACAACCTTTGTTGTTGATGATCAATTTGATTCTTACTAACATATTAACTTGTATAATATGATACATAATGACCGAGATACACGAAGCTAGTCCTTCAAATCAGGATAGCAAGTTGGCAATTCTGGCTTCGGATATACAATACGCTAATAAGTTAGGTAAATCACTTGTGAGCGTTTTAAGTTAAGATCCTATTGTAGCTTGAGAGATGCTAGCGTACTAGTTTTTTTTAGCTTAAAGGGGTATCATCAGAGCTCATATACGAGGGGCTCGAGCCTACCCTAAATTACGGTGTTTAGGCCTTAGTCAACCACGCTGGCCCAGTGCGGAGTGGTCGACTTTACAATTCACATACACCTTTGAATTTTTTCGCAGATGTTTGCAGGTTGCCTCACGATGCTCTCCTTCAACATAGGAGCGTCGGACAAATCAAATTCGAAAAATAAATAAGCACATTGGTACATTACAGGATCGAACCTGGGACCTCCCGATTAGAAGGCCAGTGCCGAGTTCACAGCGCCACCGACGATCCGGTCCTTATCGGGAATAAAAGAGTGAAATTCTTTACAACTGATTAGCATACTATAAATGCTACAGTCATTTGCGCTTTAGAAAGTGGCACAAAAGTCAAAACGCTTGTTATCAGTATAACCAGATTGACAGCTATGGTAACCGTTTAGGACTAGCATCCTATGGACACTTCACTCCCTTTTGCTGCCAGCTGAAAAGTACTGACAGCTCTAGCAATAGATTACGATAAGCATCTTATAGACACTGCAGTCACAAGTGTGTTGGTTAGTGGCACAAAAGCCAAACGCATTGCTATCATAAAAGCACTGACAGCTTTGGCAACAGATTACGATTAGCATACTTAAGGATGCTACAGTCACATGCGAGAAGCATAATGGCTCAAAATCAAACCACTCGCCGCCTGCAATAAAGTATTTACAACTTTGTACTTGAGTAATTTGCTTCTACAGCCGGAGTACACTATCTTACATACCTATATCTGCCACAAAACAGTGGTGCTTGCAATGCTTTATACCGGTTTGAAGGGTGTCATTATTTGGTACTGTGACTAAGAATTCATTTTATGTCACAAGTTGGCAACGTACACAGTTCTTGTAGGGTTTGCATGTCTGCGAATCTTACAGGAACTACATTACATAGACTGACTGAAGCCACTTACTATCAAATGGGCAGTTTATCAACATTGTCCTATATAAAACCATTGTTGTATAAAAATTCGATTACTCCGTGTAGTGCTGGATTATAATTGCGTGTCATCACTCCCTTTGTTCCTGTTGATATCATAAGAGCCGTGTGACGAGGTGCTATACAGGATGGCACATTTAGATCGGTCGGTATGGTCAAGTCTGTAACTATCTTCTTATATATAAAAATGAAACGCTGTGTGTTTGTCTCGCAAAAACTCTGAAACGGCTCGACAGATTCTTATGAAATTTTCTGTGTGTGTTTGAATAGGTCCAAGGAAGGTTTAAACGTACAGTTGGACCCGGTAGGTGGCGCTGTAATCGGGCGGGACAACGTCCGCCGGGCCCACTAGTAAGATATAAAGATCTGTTCTAAGGAACCATGTCATCGATTTTAGTGACAAGGTAAACTGCATACATAGATTTAAAACAAACTTGTACTCAATTCGGGAATCGAACTCGGTTATATTGAAAAATAAAACTTACATTATTTCTATTTGGATATCGATTGTGTAGGCAATAGTAGTTACTGCTTATGCAACAGTAGGCATAAGCAGTAAATGTTACTATGAAACAAAATATCTAATATGAATAAAATGCATAGTATTTCAAATTCTTTAATTCAATCATTTATTTCAATGCAATATTCAACTCGTTTCGGTAATGGTTTTACTATTACGTTTTTAATCTTTAGGTAATTAATTTGCATTAAAGTTGATTCTATGGCGGCTTATATGGGGTTGGATATTCTCTTTCTCCATTTTACTCTATCATTTGTAAACTTTGTGATATTTCCACGAAATTGTTACTAAAATTAGTCGTTTTCTTATAATAGTCTCATCATGCAGTTAATCGTGACAGAAACCAATTTAAACTCCATCATACAACGTGTATGCAGCGTCGTGCATATGGTAATGAATTATAATTCTGCTGCAATCGTTCTCGACAGATCAGTGTATTGAGGTCATCTTAGTTTTTAATCATTATTGTGCGCAAGTCCTTATTATATAATAGGCGTAAAATATATAATATTTAATTGGCGATCTGTGCTCAAAATTTCCACTGCTTCTGTACGCGTTGAGACTACATGGTTGTGGGGAACTGACGTATTGGAATTAAGGCAGAAACAAACAATTGTGTAGTGTTGTGTTGTGACGCGTCAGAAGCGTATCGGTTGCATACATTTAATATGGCTAGAAACACATTATTACAGTGTGTTGTGTCGTGGCGCTAATGTGTTTCTAGTCATATAAAATATATGACACCAATACGCTTCTGACGCGTCACAACACAACACGACACAATAGTTTGTTTCAAGCGTTAGTCGCTTCTCTATGCAAGCAGATTACTGTTCAGTTCAGGTCATCTTTTACGTCCATCTGGTAAGTTCCTACCATCATAGTTAAGATACCCTATGGGAGCAGATTTCTGCTTAATTCAGGTTAGCTTTTGTGTTCGTTTCGCTTGGTTAGCTCGCACATCTAAATAAAGCCTGTATAGATAGTCATTTGGAGAGCTGTTTACTTATGTGTTTGAGGCTTCATCGATCTAATCATCATCTTGGTTCAATTAGCTAAGACAGAGACCAGAATACATCTAATATAAGTTAAAAATCCAGCAGATAACTTAAACAATCATAGGATGGACATCCTGGTAAAGTACTCTAACTAATAAAGATAAATAATTGGTATATAAACTATGTAAGTGCAGCCGTGGGTTTGTTGCAAAATTTTATGGCTTATGCGAATGCCTCTACAAATTTTTTGAAAATACTCGTAAATGTGAAATACGGTATCAGTAGAATATCTACAAAGAATTATAGTTTTAAAAAAGGGACGGCAAAGATAAAAACGTAATTAAATACAAAACATTAAAAGAGTGTAAGGTTTGCTAAAAAGAATTCTTTCATATTTTAAACAGTATTTATCTTGATCGCTATATAAAAATGAATTCAACAAAAGTGTTTATATACTTGACATTAAGATGCATAACACAATTCAGAGAGCACTCCATGTCAGTCGTTACTGTGTCGACTCCCGCGCATAACTGGCATGATTTAAGTGTTTATACTCACAACAATAGTGCGCTGTTTGTTTTAAACAATTGTTTTTATCGGCCGTCCACCGGCGAGCTAAATAAACAAAATTGTTATTGTTTGTCATTGAAGTCGAGTGGTCCTTTAAACTTGTCTTCGAGTCTAACGAGCAATGCCCTTGCCTTTTTTGAGAGAATATTAGGTCTTAGTCACACACTCAGTACCAGACTATGACGACTCAAAGACTAGAGTTGCTAAGTTGACGTGTAGTCTATTATATTATTAGATATAATTATATAATTAGATAGATGTAAATATTTTCGTATCTGTGTTCTATTTTCAATGTCAATGAATATGTTACATGTTTTTTCAACACACTTGCTCGTAAAGTGGATCTAATTTTACCAGTTTTAGATGCATAAAGCAGCTCATAAAACACGCGTGTTTTATAGCCGAGGTACGCATCACAGAGTCCGGCAATGCTGCACTTGCCGGCCGCGCCAGTAATGTACTATACTATTAAAAGCTAGAGGTAATATAAAAGACATCAACGAACTACCTCCATGATTTTTCAAACGATTATTTTCATACTATTATTTAGTTTTGTACATTGACAATGATTTGTGTTCAGTTCATGTCAGTTTATTAAGTATTTTTCCTCACAATTGTGTTGAAAAAAGTCGTACGATATACGTGCGTTTATTGGTTATACACACTCGGCTCTATTACGCACTTAGTTATATCGTAATGTACTATTGTGAAACAAATCGAAGTTTCTTGTTTGGTAATGTTTTTAACGTGGTCCAAGCATTTTTTGGTACACACTCTCTTACCACCGGCTTCAATATCCTAGTCTATCTACGAGTATACTGGGGATATAATTTTGACGGTTTTTTATGGAACTAAGTTTACAAACAAGCAAAGTGCCCACCTGATGGCAAGTGGTGACAGTCACCTATAGTACATGTGGTCCTTGTGAGTTCGCAACAAATCTGCAACCCCCACAAGAACCACAGTGTACGTTGTCAAATTGTGACATAAGAAGTACGAGTAAAGTCGCAATACTCAGTAATTTCACTGTCTTAGCTTACCCTTCAAACCGGAACACAGCAATGCACGCACTGCTGCTTTGCGGCAGAAATAAGTAAGATGGAGGTACCCAAGCAGTCGATCCTGGTACAGAGTCTCCCACCGGTGTCGTATTTTGTATGGAACTAATAATGTATAATACCTCAGTGGCGTAGCTAGGAGGGGGAGGGGGGGTTAATGGGTAACGGCCGTTGGAAAAATAAATCAATAATAAATCACTGACTTAAAGGCAATAATATAACCAAGTTTTAAATAAAATTACAATAACAAAGCATTAGTTGTTTTTTTTATGTACCTACATTAACACGGATGTGTTTTTTTTCGCTATCAGTTAACTTTTCGTAGCTCTATGATTTGATCGACTAGGTAATGTAGTGCTTTTTCTCGCTGAAAACAAAAAGAACTGAATTTTGTAGTTTCACTGTGGTTTTTCAAATCAAATTCACACGGAAAACGGGAGAAATACCTATATAAATATATAAAAACTTTATGATCTTCAAATCAATTACTTCGATCGATCAACAAATTACTTCGATCGATGTCTCACAGACTAATCATAACCTAGACGATAGACTAAACCAACGCTCCACTTGCGCGCAGATTTGCGTTTATGTGGAAGCGACGGAGCCGAGGTCCGTTTGCTGAATGTTAAGCGCCGTATTGGCGACGGAACCTCTCCTAAAACCAAATTCATTTCATGACACTCGTAAGACTCTTAACTTGCTTCAAGATGTGTCAAGTCAACATACGGATCTTTCGAAATTCTACAATATGCAATAAGTATTTCCAGCTAAAGTTATAAGTTTGGTTGAAAAACAAAACGTAATGAAAAATTAACCATAAACAAATTGTGAATGCTTTCCAAATTCTATTCGACGAAACTATAATTATATGATCTATAAGTTTAAGCGTATTTTATTAAAATATGTCTATAGAAATGATCAAAACAAACGGTCTAAATGTCAAATTCCGAATTTTGAGAAAATCAACCCACCTAAATGGAAGCACGGGATTTTGGGCGAAAAAAAACTATCTTTGTAAATAAGGCCAGGATAAACGCGAGATTTATTTTGTTTATGCAAAAATTGAATAATGACCAAAGATAATTGCAAATGTCACTGACGTGACGTGAAACGACGTTGACGTTGACACTTGACATTGATATTGTGCAATTAATTGACAAAGTTATTGTAATTATGATTTTAGTTGTGAAATTTGTGTTAAAACTACAGTGAAACCAAAGTGTTTTTGCAAAATTTGTGTTTTATGAAATTTTAAGAAAAAACGGTGTTACAGTATCCCCCCAACCACGATAGAATTCACGTAGGGAATTCGTCTGACGCCCCGTCAGCCTCAAAACCCCCTAACCAACCAAACAGAATTATCATAAATGGAATCAATTAGGTACTTAAAAACTATTCATTCGTGATAAACTCTGTACCCAATTACGCCTAACGTTATCATTTTTTTTATAAGTTTATTTATTTGTATAAGATAAAACATAAAGCTTTAAATATAAACGTGTGTAAATAAAGAATATTTAACATGCATGCACCTTAAATCTACGTAAATCCATTAATATGGTATGTTAAAGATTGTAATAAAAAAACAACATTCACCAATAAGGTGACAAAATCTAGCGCGAAACTACTGCTGCTAGCACCTACATGGTTTTAAAAAAAATATTCACCCATAAGGTGGCAAAATCTAGCGAAACCACTTCTGCTAGCACCTATATGGCTGTGATAAATAGGTAAAAGGCATTATATCCTATGCCCATCAAATATAAGTAAGTAATAAAGAAAAACTGTAGTGTCAGGACTGACGCCGAGATGGCGTTGTTAAATAAGTATATCTTGACACTAACAGAGTATAGCAAGTAATGTCAACAACCACCGGTAGATGTCGTTATTACAGACATTTTGACTCTAATCGTCAAATAATAAGTAAAAAAACAATAAAAAGGAAATAATAAAAAAATGAGTTGCATGTGTCGTTGCCCCTGATCGTCGATATTGATTTTCCTACGTTTCCAGCTAGATGTAACTTCCTCCATTATAAGAATATAGCAAAGGCTTATTTCTAGAGTTGCAAACCGCTCCTGTGAGGAATTCAAAATTAATTTTGTTGATTAGAGTAGAATACATATAAAAATAATGACCAAGACACGTTTCGACGTATCCGAAGAATAGAGTTCTATATGATCATAGACCAAAAATTATTTTAATAGTTAGACGAGATATCGAATACAAACTGTATAAACGTGTGTTTTTAGAATTTTCGTATCTTATTTAGTTTCGGAGATATAGAATCGAATAACGTTCGATCTGACATTTGCTCCGTGCAACAATGCAAGCGACGGCGCGCGGGGAGCGAGGGTGGCGCGAGCGCTCTGTCCGTTCGTCACTCCGGCCCCTGTTTGTTGAAGGGTTAGTGCGTTTCTGTTATGCGCTTAGCTTGCTACAATTTTAAAGAAAATTACAACTTACTAGGCGTATTTCATAAAAAGTATTTTGTTCATAATGTCACGATCACGGAAAATATTGAATATGCTTAAAAAAGATGCAGAAGAGCCTGAGCTTAGTAAGTTAATTTCAGATGTTTTTACTGTGTTTGTGAACAAAAGTACAAATTGTGGTAAGTTGAAGAATTTTCACTTGTATTTCATTAGCTATACACACTTTTAAGTTATTTTTACAAACATTATGCATTATTTACTTTCTTGTCTCACGAACCTAGCTGAAGTCGGTCCATGGTAATATAAAGAGTTTTTCGATGGAGATATTACGAAACGCATTTATGGCGTAAAAATACGATTGGCGTAATTGATATTCATGGGGTAATCGCCTATTATGACATATTAAGTAGTAAAAATTAGAAGACATATGAAATATTAAGACGATTTTATATGAACATTGTTGAACTTCTATACATCTGATGTGAATATAGGACATGATTCTACGGAATCTGTAATACGATTCGTTGGTTCGATGTTAAGATACGACGTTGTTACTGGAAAAATGAAATCAGTTAGGACATTGTTCAATTAAAAAAATCTTAAAATATAAAGATTTTTTATTAAAAGTTAATTAAATTAATTGCTAGTTATATTGTCTTCTAATACGCATTAAAATATTCTGTCATAAATATCTATAATTTAGTATTTTTTTATTTCAGTTGAGAACGTTGAAGAAAATGGCATGTCATCGCCTTTGCCTCCTGGTGCTGAGGAAATCAGTCATGAATTAGCTGATATATAGAAAAAAGTTCTGAATGAAGAAAGTGGGACCAAAGAAGTCATCTGAGGCAGCTCAATACCAAATGTCATATCTGTTCAGTCTACCGAGAATGTTTACAGCAATCAACCTAGTACATTTTCATTGGATGTCCCTTGTAGTTTTTAAAATTCACCATTAATACCCCCGTTAATTCAGAATTGTCAGTACCAATTCATATGCCGTCTCCTACTAATGTTTATTTGACTTGCAATAGCACATTTTGCTCTAATCATGAGGACTGTTTTACTGTTTCCTCGTTGTCATTTAGCACCACAAATTCGCCTGCTATTTCATGCTCAAGCGATCGCAGCTTGACTCACAAAATGACGAGAAAACCACAGAGGCACCCAAAAGAATGGGCAGACGTTAAACGCAAATGCCTTAAAAACTTTGGTAAAAAATGTGTTATAAAAAAAGCCATTGATGAAAAAATGATGGGGCCACTATGCAAATGCCGTAACAAATGCGCTACTAAAATGTCTCACCAACAAAGGCTGGACTCAAAATTTTGGCAACTGGGAGATCGAACTTTGCAGTGGAATTTCATGATCAAATATTCCGACAAAATGAATAAGAAAAGGTGCCTAAATCAAGAAATTCCAGAAATAGAAAGCATACTTTCAAGTACTATCTGCCGCTTATTACACATTCTAGTGAGAGTCACTGCGAGAAGATTGAAGTCTGCCAAACTATGTTCATTAACACCCTTGTCGTTTCCACTCGTATCTTGAAGAAGAAATGGGCGAATACGATGGAAGTGCCATATATTGGATGAGGACAGACGGGGCCGTCACAACAATCATAAAATTGTCATAGATGGCGCAATGAAACAAAGCGTTATAGACCATGTTCGTGCATTTGTCCCTGTAGAATCTTACTATTTACTCTAAAACAGCCAAAAGCTATACCTACAAGGAGATCTAAGTATTTCAAAGATGTTCAAACTATACCTTCGATGGTTTGACCCCCAAAAATACACTTCTAAGGCAGTATCGCGACATTGTCAACTCAAACTTGAATTTGGCTTTCCATATTCTTAAAAAGGATCAGTGCGATGAGTTGTCACGTTTTCCTATTGAAAAAGAATCAAACTGACCTAGAAAAAGAAATTTTTCAGCAACACACAAAGGGCAAAAAAATTACGGGAGCAACAATCGAAAAGTTCATGCAGACGGTAGTGATGTCAACAAATTGTTTTTTAAATATGACCTGACTCAAACTGATTGTGATACATTAGTTATTAGCGGAAATAAAAGGAATTCAGTACAAACGGAAATAAAACATGCCTACTCTGAACCAATAATGATTCCTGCTGTTAAATATAAAGACCCAACTGATATGTGCCCCTTAGAAGTTATTTCGTTAGAGTACCATCCATGCTTTATGTCTTTTCCACATCACATCACTGTTGAGGTTTCTGGAGAATCGGACGAAGAGCTGTGAATAAGAAACCTTTTGTAATATTTAGTTTGATTTTTAATTTGTTAGTATTTAGTTAAGTACTGAACTTGATTTTTGCCTACAATTTCACTGTTGTTAAGTACCTTTATTGTGTATTCATGTCTAGGTAGATCAATAAGTGAGACTGATAGATTTTTAATGTTATTATCATGATAGCTACATACATACCTAGAACTAGTACAGTGGCCAGCACTTCAGGTTACAAAAATCTGTTATATTATTTCAATTGATACTGAACTTTACTTATTTGTCATAAGGTTTACATTCCGTGGCGATTGTAGTACTCTGAAGCGCCGGCCACTATACCTTGGCTTATAGGTTATAGAGTCTATAACCAAAAATTAGCATAGTCTATTATTATAAAGACTCCATATATTGATAGACTATTCTAATTTTAACAACCTAACTGTGATCGCTTCTATAAACTAATAATATAATTTTACATTTATTTATTTTTAAAGGTTACCTTATTTATATTTAAGGTTTATTTATTTATATTTAAGGTTTTAAGTTTACCAATTTTCAGGTGACTATCCACCAAGGACTCATACAAAGGATTGACAATTCCAACTAAAAACGATTCATGTTAATATGGAACGTTCCTTAAATCAGAAGTATTCGTAAAACAATGTATTATGTTCACGACAAACTCTCGCTGTTCCGCAATAAAACGTTCTATGTTGATATAGTACTCCCTATCTACTAAACTAGAAGGATTATAAATATACACTACAGAGCATTTAATCACACTAGGGCGTTATTAAAACATATCAAAAAATCTAAATCTTAAGTTTCGCTGTTTATGAGTTATACAAGTCAACAACTTCTACAGACTCTACTGAAAACTGCCAACCCTGCAGATCGGACTTTATTCTACGAATGAGTCGGTTTATATTTGTGATCTTGTGCTAAATGCATCTCTCTAACCACATAACAGTTATAATAAGTACATACTTGTTCCTTAATTCTGGTATCAGATACTAAAGAAGTAATATCCATTTTATATAATGGTAGTAATAATATATTTATAATGGTATGAACTAAGACACGTATAATATTTGTGTTTTAGATCTTTATGTACTTATGTAATGGTAATATCAATTTTGAAGATGTTAGGTATATGGAAACTTAAGTATCAAGGCAAATCAATAAAAAACGACAGGGACAGACACATGCAAAAACGCCGCCAGATGTTATATGGCGCGTTATCCTACACTCGGGTTCTACGAGACGCCAGGAAGAATGGCGGGGTGGGTATTCTGTGACCGCCGCACCCGCGGTGCTTAACTGTTAAATGCTTATAAAAATATGGCTATTTTCATAAGAGTATAAAAATGAAAATTAAGTAGGTATGATGTTACTAGGTATGTAATTTAGTCACACGAAGTATCTAAATTTTTAAAATCTTTTATGTGCCACTTCCCTATGTATTTTCCGTTCTCGTCCTCGAGCTCATAGACGAGGCGGGAAAGTTTACGTATAATTTTACAACGCTCATATTTAGGGGCAAGTTTAGCAGTAAAATATTTATTAGCAGAACTCTGCTTGTACGTACGCTTCCACACAAAATCACCAACATTAAATGAGATATCTCTGCGTTTGTTGTTATAGTATTTTATATTCCTTTCATGGGCCTTACGCAACGACTCTCGGACTTTGATGAAAATGTCACCGAGGTGGCCAATATTAGACGCATGAGTATCGCGTGGTACCACAACCAACTCTTGGAGATCTACAAAATCACGGTAAATACTACCATCAGTGACAGCTTCCCTACCGTGTACTAGCATGAAAGGAGTATAAGAAGTAGACTCATTTACTGAGGTGTTCATGGCAAATTGTATTTTATGTATGTTAATATCCCACGTTCTATGATCGTTCTCAACAAACGAGGAAACTGCAGTGATTATTGTGCGGTTATAACGTTCCACCGTATTAACTTGTGGACAATATACTGGACCCAAATGTACTTGCGGAATATTGTATTTTTCATATAATGCCTGAACCTCATGACTTATAAACTGCGAGCCATTATCAGACATCACAGTCTGTGGTATTCCGTGAACCAGAAATACATGGTCTTCTAACCTTTGCGCTATAACTTTGCCCGTTGCACGCCGTATAGGAAATAATAAGCAATATTTTGTAAAACAACACACAACTACTAGTAAAAAGGTGTTTTGCTGTCGAGACATCGGCAGTGGACCAACGAGATCAATGCTGATGCACTGGAATGGTCGACAGCAGACCTTGGGTTCCCCCATAAAGCCAGGTGGCGCTAGTGAGCTATGTTTATATGAGTTACAAGTGGCACAATTTTTAATAAATTCCTCGGTATCTTTATGCATACCGGGCCAAAAATACCGTAATTTTAATCTTTTATATGTTTTTGCGACGCCTAAGTGCGCAGCAATTGGTTCAGAATGGTTACTTGTAATAATATCCTCCCTAAGCTCCTTTGGTACAACTTCCTTCCACTGGTAGTCACCACAGAGTTTGTTAGTGCTTTTTGTAAATCTAAAAAGCCTACCATCAATAATTTGAAAATTGGGACACGCGCGCGGCCTATCCGTGCAACGTTTTAATATATTGTTATACCAAGCATCGCTGGAAGTAAATGCGTCTACGGCTGCCACTGGTACAGAACGTGATAGTGCATCCGGTACGACGTTTTGAGATCCACTACGATGCTCAATAATGAAATTATAAGGCGATAGCCTACACCCCCAACGCGCTAGTCGACCTGTCGGATTCTTAAGGTTTAAAAACCACTTTAGACTAGCATGATCGGTAATAATTTTAAATTGTCGACCACCTTCAAGGTAAGGGCGGAAGTGTTCAACGACATGTACCACGGCCAATGCCTCTCGCTCTGTAGCGGAATAGTTACGTTCAGCGGGTGTTAGTGAACGGCTACAGTACGCAACAGGATGTTCTTGTCCATCTACAACCTGGGTTAAGGTACCTCCTAACCCGAAATCAGAAGCGTCACAGTGGACAGCAAAATCTTTCGAGAAGTCAGGACATACCAGAACCGGAGAAGTAGACAGTGCGAGTTTTAGGTCGTTGAACGCCTCGTCTGCCTCGGTCATCCATTTGAAAGGGGGCGCGCTCTTACGGGTAGAAGTAAGAGCATTAAGGGGACCAGCTCTATGACTAAAATTTTTTATGAAACGCCTATAATAAGATGCAGTTCCCAAGAAACGTTTGACGTCTTTCCTGCAGGTGGGAATAGGAAAGTCTACTATAGCCTTAATTTTGTCAGGATCCGTGCGCAGACCATATTCGTCAACCACATGACCCAAGAATTTCAGCTGTCTCCTGAAGAACTGGCATTTACCCATGTTGACAGTAAGGTTGGCTAGTTTAAGTCTCTCCTTTACCCTACGTAGGAGCTGGAGGTGATCCTGGAAGGCCGTTGGGCCTTCAGGAGTAAGTAAAATTAAATCATCAACATATACGAACACCTTATTGTCAAACTCGGGCCCAAAGAGGCGGTCCATCAACCGCTGCTGCGTAGCTGGAGCTGCAGTAAGTCCAAAGCACATGACCTTAAAGTGAAACAAGCCTCTGCAGGGAATAGTAAAAGCAGTTTTCTCTCTGGACTCAATAGAGTCCAAAGGAACTTGGTAATATGAAGACTTAAGGTCAATAGAAGATAAGTACTTAGCGTTTTTGAGCTGGTCCAGAATATGGCTAATATAAGGCATAGGGTAAGCGTCATGCTTTGATATGGCGTTAAGTTTTCGGCTGTCCAAGCAGAAACGTGATGACCCATCTGATTTAACCGCTAAAGTAACGGGGTTGTTCCATGCACTTCCGCTAGGCTCCACAACATCATCCTTCAGCATTTGGTCTAGGTGTTTATTTAATTCTGCCAGTTTTGCGGGTGAGACTACATAATACCGTTGTTTAATAGGTGGATGGTCACCGGTATCAATTTTATGACTCACTAAGTGTGTCCTACCTAGGCCTTTCTTTTCTGCGGAAATGTCATCAAATTGCTTTATGACGTCATTGACCAGCCTACGCTCAAGCTTAGATAAAGTTTCAAAATCGTGTAAAGCACGGCTGCCTGACATAACTGTGTACACCTGATTATTATTTTTATATAAATGTCCGCTATCTTCTAACAATGATAAAATATCTGGCGCAATATTAAATTCCTTCCAGAAATTTAAGCCAAATAACAACTCTGTAGCAACTCCAGGGACGACGTAAAATTTAATAACACGAGTTTTATTCTCTATCGATACTGGTAAAAATAAATACCCAGTTACTCGTGAAGTAGAACCATTTGCAGTTTTTATAAAGTCTAAGTCCTCAGACTTATGTAAAGTAGCGAAATCTTTAAAATATTTGTATGCTTGCCCTCCCACAATGGAGATCTGTGATCCTGAATCCAGTAATCCTCTGAATTCCAAGCCAAAAATATTAATCTTCAGATAAGCTCTGGTATCATTATAGGTGGCGTTAGTAGTAGCGTGAACCGATGTAACCTTACCTTTATGCATATGTATGTTACTAGCTTTATTTACATTATTATAGAATTTATTGTATTTCTGCCTTGATTGTTCAGAATTACAATGTTTATTATAAAAATATACTGTTTTATGCCATCGGTTCACTGCTTGGCGTTTTTTGGAATCTCTGCGGTTGAAGGTTTTGAAGAAGTGCACTTTGGACAATTATTTGCATTGAAGCCCTTTTCTCCACAACGATAACAAATAAGTACCCAAGGCGCCTTGCAATACCTCAAGCTGTGGCCATTTTTCCGACAGCGGACACAAAAAAGATTATTTTGTGTATTATTCACTGGCTGTATTGAAGAGACTTTTGGTGACGTCTTGCTAGTGCTGCTACTACTATTACTACTTTTATAACACAAATCGGGAGCCAGAGAAGATGTGGTGACCCTAGGAGGTTCACTGAAATGCACCGATCGCTCCTTTGCACCTTCTAACAACCTACATTTTTTCTTTAAATCAGTCCAAGATTCCACTGGGGCTAGAGCAAGCTGAGCAGTATAAAATGGTCTAATATTAAACATGACTATGTTCAATTTATCATCATCAGAGATTGGTTTTGATAATCGAGTAAAATAATTTTGCATAATGCTGAGGTAATTCACAATGCTTTCGTCGGGGCCCTGAGTACGACTTCTAATTTCTTGCATCAAGCGATGGTCATAATCAGATGGTAAATATTCATCGAGAAGCAAGGTCTTCAGCTCAGTCCAATTGTGAACGTCTGACTTTACTCCTCGATACCAGCATAGCGCTTCATCAGTGAAAAGTTCAGCCGCAGAACAGAAAAGCTTTGAATCTGCAAGGCCACGAGACAAGCATAACTCTTCGAGGCGTTGTAAGAAGGCTTTAATGCATGTCTTGCCATTGAAGCGTAAATTTAGTTTATGCACGGAGCAATCATTAGCTGTATTGTGTGTAGTTGCAGTGGAGTGCTCAATCGGTTGTTCAGGTGCCAAGCTACTTTTAAAATTATGACAAATATTATCTATTTTTACAAGAATGCTATCTAATCTATTATTCAGAGAAGTAATTAAAGAAGTAAGATTATTATCATCATACTCCGATAAAGACAAGCGACCAATTCTGTGGAATAAGTGGTGTGCAAGAGTTTGAATTCTATTTAACATCTTAAGTGATGACAGCTTACTTGAAGCGCTTATGATGAGCTTCTCAAGATCATCTAATTTCTTTTGAATTACTTTTAATTCAATATTGACATCAAGATCACAAGTCAGTATTTCATCGGAAGGCAGATCTTTATTGAGAGTACGGATCTGTGCTCTCAGAGCCATCACCGTGTCAGCTGGTTTCGAACCCCTGATTTTCACCTCATATTCTAGTTCATCTTTGTTAAGTAAATTAAAACTAATTGGTCTTTGTTCCATTTTTGTAAAAATATACTACGCTCTATTCTATATGAGAAGTTAATTTTACAATATTATTTATGTTATATACTCAAACTATGAACAAAAAATCTTAAAATATATTCACCTTATTCAAATGTAACTAAAATTTGTTTTTATTTATACCTATCTGAACCAAACCTGCATAGAATTCTTATTTATCTTATAACTAGTGAGACCGGCAGACGTTCTCCTGTCCGATTCCAGCGCCACCTACTGGGTCCAGTTGTACTTTTAAACCTTCCCTGGACCTATTCAAATACACATAACATTTCGTAAGAATCGGTCGAGCCGTTTTTGAGTTTTAGCTTAACTAACACACAACGTTAAAAAAAAGAAAATTATTAAAGATACATACCGAGATGGATCAACACTATCTGAGCATTTGACCAGAATAATGGGCCATATAATGCCACAAAACCTGCTGTATATTCGGGCGCCAAATTGTAGTGCTTTTTCTCGCTGAAAACAAAAAGAACTGAATTTTGTAGTTTCACTGTGGTTTTTCAAATCAAATTCACACGGAAAACGGGAGAAATACCTATATAAATATATAAAAACTTTATGATCTTCAAATCAATAACAAATTACTTCGATCGATGTCTCACAGACTAATCATAACCTAGACGATAGACTAAACCAACGCTCCACTTGCGCGCAGATTTGCGTTTATGTGGAAGCGACGGAGCCGAGGTCCGTTTGCTGAATGTTAAGCGCCGTATTGGCGACGGAACCTCTCCTAAAACCAAATTCATTTCATGACACTCGTAAGACTCTTAACTTGCTTCAAGATGTGTCAAGTCAACATACGGATCTTTCGAAATTCTACAATATGCAATAAGTATTTCCAGCTAAAGCTATAAGTTTGGTTGAAAAACAAAACGTAATGAAAAATTAACCATAAACAAATTGTGAATGCTTTACAAATTCTATTCGACGAAACTATAATTATATGATCTATAAGTTTAAGCGTATTTTATTAAAATATGTCTATAGAAATGATCAAAACAAACGGTCTAAATGTCAAATTCCGAATTTTGAGAAAATCAACCCACCTAAATGGAAGCACGGGATTTTGGGCGAAAAAAAACTATCTTTGTAAATAAGGCCAGGATAAACGCGAGATTTATTTTGTTTATGCAAAAATTGAATAATGACCAAAGATAATTGCAAATGTCACTGACGTGACGTGAAACGACGTTGACGTTGACACTTGACATTGATATTGTGCAATTAATTGACAAAGTTATTGTAATTATGATTTTAGTTGTGAAATTTGTGTTAAAACTACAGTGAAACCAAAGTGTTTTTGCAAAATTTGTGTTTTATGAAATTTTAAGAAAAAACGGTGTTACAGTAATACTTACAAAATTTTGTAATTTGTTTTATTGTTGTTGTTAGCTTTAACCAATGCTGCCACTTTAGCTCTTTTTCGGGCTCGAAATGTGATGAGCTGCTGCAAATGCTATAACAATTTTTAGTCCACTGACTTCAGTCTTACCCATTGGATCAACTTTTTTGAATAATTATAAAAATATAAATGAAAATCCCATGAAACCGTGTATTTTGATTAAATAACTCCGTGCATTTATGTATAGCCCCATTCAAATTGGTATTCAAATTGGTATTGCTATGTAATACCGAATTTTTTCTAATTTTAACCGTTTTCCTTCTTGGGTTGACACCACAATTTCCGCTCCGGGTGCAACCCATGTGCTACGTCACAATAATACTTATTGCTAGTTACCAACTCCACAGATAGATAGAATATTGAAAACCGGTCAATAAAGACTTTGGGTTTTCACTAGAGGTATGAATGAATCTAGTTTTGCCTATTTTGATTTTTTTTGGGACCGACTCTAGATTCTCATACCGCGTAAGACTTTATACAGAGTTACTTTTTTATCACCCAGGATTTAAGAGACGCTTTACAACATGGTAGTAGAGTGATTTAAATATGAATGAAATGAATAACTTTTCTCAAATATCCAAAAAATGCTGCATTAGTTGAGAGCAGCATTTTTAGAGATTTTTTACTTTATTTTTAAATTTTATATAATAATGGACGTGCCCTGAAGCGTCCCTTAAATTTTCCGGGGTGATAAAAAAATGACCGTGTATATTATAGATTGAACATATGGTTTGTAACAATTCGTTGAACTGGATTAATGTTGCTGAGAATGGAAATGCTCATAGCACCAAAACCGCACCTGGGATGATACCATTTGGGTGCCTGACCCGAATATCGGGCAAATTAAATATACCTATGGCTTGTAATACCTCGTAGAACTTCTCTCTTGATGCTGAACATGCAAGCACTAATTTTAGCACCCAGTGCTGCACTAATGTAAGGGTTATGCCACTAAGGTAAGGTAATTTTTTAAATCCTTACACACTTATTCAACTTTCTCGAATTGCTTCTCTCTACAGTCTTTACCGATCTGTAAATGTATTTTTCACTCCTCATGCTCTGAAAGAGCTTATTTGTGCAGGATATAGGCTGCACAAAATCGAATTTTGTGCACAATAAGTGCATTAACGTATCTACTCATACATAAATGTATCTACCGGGTGCGGCGATTGAACTGTCCGTCTCTATCTAACTGTTTTAAAATTCGAACCACTGAATCGAACGCCGCCAAAATTTCAAATGTTGGTCTTTGACATGTTCTCTATCATCATTTGAAATGATTCTGTTGTGAGAGAAACACATTCGAATTTAGAACAATGGATTTAAAACGAAATTCAGTGATTGCTCTTCATTTGGAGGGAAAATCGAATATCGAAATACGTCAAACGCTGCCAAATCTTCAATTGAACGAAAAATTTGTGCATCGCACTATTCAACGTTATAATGAGACTGGTATCGTTAAGAAACGCTACGGTGGCGGACGACGCTGTACTGCAACGGCGCCAGCAGTTGTCGAAAAGGTGCGTCATCGATTAGACAGAAATCCAGCGCGCTCAGCAAACCAGCTCGCGAAGGATCTCAAGGTGAGCGATCGCAGCGTTCGTCGCACATTGAAGGAAAAGCTTAAAGTCAAACCATTAAAAAAAACCTTTCTCAGGAACTCACTGCTTTACAATGTAGCAAACAGTTGGATCGATCGAAAGAGCTGATTCGCTTGCTCGAGTCTGGCGAGCTTCCCAATTTGGTGTTTTCAGATGAGAAAACTTTTTGCGTTGAACAGTTTTTAAACAAACAAAATGACCGTGTTTCGATGAAGGGACGTGTCAGCGACCATTCAGATGAATTGCAAGTCACTCGCCGCCAAGGAGCCGACCAAATCATGGTCTGGGTGGCGGTGTCTGAAAAAGGCCGTTCTCCGCTCGTTTTTCTTCCAATGGGTCGCAACCAAGTCAAAATAAACCAACAGATCTATCGAGACAAAGTCTTGCGACCAGGGCTGATACCGTGGGCACGCAACACATTCGGTTCAGAGCGTTGGACTTTCCAGCAAGACTCGGCACCATCGCACAGAGCAATTGCAACGCAAAATTGGTTGAAAGCAAACGTTCCAGTGTTGATCGACCGAGATATGTGGCCGTCGTCATCGCCCGACTTGAATCCGCTGGACTTTTGTATTTGGGGTGTTTTACAGGCCAGGGCCTGTGCTAAAAACACACTTCGGTGGAAGCGCTCAAAGTTACTCTTACGCGAGAATGGAATTGTTTGAGTGACGACGTCGTTCGACCAACCTGCGCTTCATTCAGAAAGAGACTTCAGCTCGTAGTAAAGGCTAAAGGCGGTTTTATTCCTTCGGAATAAGTCATAATAAAACTTTGAACTTTCTACTTTCACATGGCAAAAGTGTATAAATAAATATTGAAAATTAACAAAAATATTTCATTTTCACATACGGACAGTTCAATCGCCGCACCCGGTATATTAAGACAAAGAAAATGAGCCATACAGAAACACAATAAGAAGTTCATAGATAGAATTTGTTATTTTATTATATTTACTTTAATTTATTTGCCTTATGTGTTTTTTTAGTAACAGTAAACAGTAAAATAACATAACATTTCTTTATGTCTTATAAAGAAATGTTATGTTATATTACTGTTTTTATTTCCTCGCAATCGAAGTGAAAAGCAGAGTTTATAACTCGTCCACAAAACCATTTAATCCTCGACTTTACTATCATAAAAATGGTTCGTTTTGTGCACTTGTTGTAAAATCTACTATTTAGCTACTGCGCCATAATTGCGTAATAGGGAAGATGCAAATGTAATATTTATGAACGATTTATAATTAAAATGTTATAAAAACCTAAAATAGGAATGATGGCAACGTTTTTATTTTAGTTAATAATACTATTTTTCATGAAAAATTGATGATGAAAAATACGCGAAACGGAACGCATCTTGATTTACCAATCAGCGACTAGTGACGTCACTCGTGTTTTATGTCCCGTCAGATGTTATTATTTTTACGAAAATTATTTACATTTCTATGTAAAAAAAATGGTAGTTGGTCGTATAAAAATAGACCCCAGAAACCTACCGAGAGTTAGTGTCGACATCACAGAACACAGAAAGAGGTCGACATGGTAGTAATTTTTTTGTTGAAAGTGCTGAGTTTTCGAGTGCAGAAATGAAAGGAACTAAACTTCTGCGGTAAAGTATTAAAGTATTTTATACTTTACCGCAGAAGTTTAGTATTAGTATTTATTTCTTTCTGTAGGTAAAGTATTAAATTACAGTAAAGTTTTAGTGTTTCATTAAGAGCATAAAGTACGAAAAGAAGGTTATCGTGTTACAATCATTTTTTCAACTTTGGATCAGAAGGTCCAGTTAAAAACAATTTATTTGGGAACTTCTTTGAAATCGATGGACACATTGGTATAAAACATGAATCCAAACGTCTTTTTTCAGAGCAATAATTGCATTTTTCCGACTATCCTATATCTTATAGTGATGGATAGTCCATTTAAAATAAGCAATTTGAAACAAATGGAAACTTTCCCTATGATATTTGAATTGAATGTTAGCGACGAATGAGTGACAGACAGGAGTGGCGTCATCAGAACTGTAGGCCCTTTTTAGCGCGTTTGAAACTGTTAGTTTCAGACTGCATTTTATTGCAATGTAATTTATTATTTTTATTTTTATCATACTTGTGATCTATTCTACATGGGATTCTTTACAATAAACGAAAAATAAAAATATTGCATGTTCCCTATTATTAATGCATGCATGCATAAGCATGCGCGCCGCACTCGCGCGGGGTAACTTAAAGATCTGCAGAGAGTGGTATACTGTCCACAATAAAATAAAAAATACGTATGGATAACTTAAAGAATAAGAAAGGAGGTTGTAAAAGTAATTTGATAACATTTCATGTTTAAATGCGTAAATGGCTAAAATGTTCGGAAGGTTGCGGGAGACCCAAATTTTTTTCATACTTTACCATCGATCCCTTAAAACAGTGCTGAAATTGGATTGTTAGCAAGATGGCGCTACACGCTGCAATAGTAATGTCTCTGTTTCTATATTATATTTACTATTAATAAAAAAATGAGTTGTTTTGATTAGTATATGAAACTTATGAAAAAACAATTCGCTACTTCATCGATTCGTTGGAATCAATTTGTCTACCAACTTACATAAAGGTGATTTTGATAGATTCGCCACGTTATTTAGCGATGGCATATGTCAATCCCATACATTTTGTTTTTATCGAACTTCGTTATCGTTTTTGAATTGTCACTTTGTCTAGGCCCCCTGATAGTATACAATCAAAGCTACATAAATCAGTTGTCACCAAACGTCTTTTCTTTTGTACGAGATTACGAAAAAAGAATCTAATACCGCAAACATTCTTTGTAAAATACAAAACTCTAAAATAGTTATTCTTGCCAGGCACTAATAAGAAACATACTCGTGAGTCCTATCAGGATTCAGTGTCCATTTTCAGCATAGAGTCCTTGGTAGTTCCGTACTTATAGAATATCAGGCCTATGGGTTTGCATAAATACTCGTACTTACGTAAATTAATATAACTACAAAATGCAAGTCGTAACAATTTTTCTCTATGTTTAACGAAATGTTATAAGTATTATTTTTACTTTAGGCATAGTTTCAAAACGCAAATTTAACGACACACAGGCTAGTTGGCAATGTTAATAATATTATATTGTATAATATTTTACATTAAAATCATAAATGTTGGTAATGTTCCCACGGCGTTAGGCACTTTAACTGGACGCACATCGTAAAATGGCGCCAAACTAATGACCATTCTTAAATGAATAACTATAAAAGTGTTAGGTAAGTAAGTATTCATAATAGCGATTGTTATATTTTTCGTGTTTTTTTGCGGTATATTCAAGTCTCGTTTTTACCATTGCATGATAAAATTTTATAACAGCCAATTGTAGGGTTTTATATGAAATAGTCATTGCTTTTGTTGAGAGAAAATTATGACAATGAATTACACCTTACTGCCTTTTTTGTTTCTCAAAATTTTTTTGTCGTAAACAGTGTTTTAGAGTGAGAACCAGATTAAACTTTTGAAAAGAGTAAGCATCGTATTTATCTTGAAAACTAGGTATCCAAGTAGTGTTATATAATAAAAATAGGGCCTTTTTTAAGGCTGGGCGTTTGGGAATCCAAGAGGTTATGTCGGCCTCTCCTCGGCCATTGGAGGCAGGGTGTTACCCAGCGACCGCAACCCAACGATCATATACGCCTTGGAGCTAGGGTTACCAGACCTCAAGATTTGTTCTGACATGTCAGCACTTTTTGGTCCCCGCCAGGATTCCGACCGGATTTAGAGTGTCAGGATTTTGGGACTGCTGTGGACATTAGAGCAAAACAAACCGCGGAAGTTAAGTTTTATTTACTATTCCTTTCTTTGGTAACAATCAACTAGATATACTCGTATAATACTATAACATTTTCTTATATACAATGTGTTCCAGAAATACCCTAAAAAAGACATAAAAAAAACCAATTCCACACCAACCATAGAATCCTGTTATCTCAGTCAATCTGATTGGCATTGACTATTTTGTTTGACAGACTATTTTGAAATTAGGTTGTAGGACATACATACTTCAACAATAATGATTTTATTTCTTTTTTAAAGTTTTTTTTTGTAACACGTATAGTTTTATATTTAAAAAATTACTTGCTGAAAATATGGATTCGAGCGGCCTTACTTTTAGGACTTTTCTACATTTTACTTCAATAGAATAAAAATACATGAGGGAAATATATATTTTTACAAATAATAAAATTGCTTAATACACAAAAGATTATTCAAATATTTTTTTGAAGCTTTCGCAAACGCTATTTCCGTTTTCCATTGTAAGAAGATGTGATTATTTATAAAAAGCCTTATGACTGCGCCGGTGCGTCACCACCGCGCATCAAACGTGGGACCGTCCGGTAGGCGGGCGATTCCTTTCATATCTCAGCGAGTCTGCACGATTAGAATTCTTGTCGTGGATCTTTTGAGGTCGTGCATTGTTTCTTCTCGAATCACTTTGCTTTTTTATTACTAAGACTGCCTGTTTTCTCAAGCTGCACTTTGTCTTTAAGATGTGGGTGTCATTCATACGGTAAAGTTGCAATAGCTTCGAATTTTCGCGACCTTTCCCTTTTTGTTTTTCATTGAGTGTATTAGTGTAAGGTAGAAATCAATATTTGCATATTATGTATCTCATTGATTGATTAAACAATTGACGTAAATGGGATTTGACACATAAAAAGGCAACAATAGGCGGTTATTATCACATCATGTACCAGGCAACTTAGAGGCTAAGGGAAGATCTTGTAATGCTATATAATTTCAAAGAGGAAAACATGATCTAAAAAATTAAAAAAAAATCAAATACAATTATATACATGCATATTAAATAATTAATAATTTATATTATACGCTTATATAAATATTTGTTTCAATATTTATAAGAATTTAATCATTATTTTCTCGTGATAATTGGGCTTCGTCGACCCCTCTGCCTCTATGGGGCGGAGAGGTCCTGGATCAGACCGATTAGAGTAATAGGCCAGTATTAAGTAAACTTCTCTTTATACTAGCGGTCTAACATACTGAAGAAAGCTCCTCTACCTCGTCGGTGTCTCCAAGAAAAGAGTGCCATGGTCCGAGCCGTAGTTCCTAGAATCTATCTATAAAAGAAAAGTTTTTTGTTGCCCGTTTTAAATGTGACTAAAATTATAAAAAAATAATGTGACTTTTTAGTACGGAAATGTATTCTTCTTCTTATTTAATTAGTGGCAATTGCTCGTTGAGGATAGCAACCATTACTACCAGTGTCAAGTCGAGTGTATTATTAATATATGTATAATTAGTGTCTTGAATATCAGGAGAACATTATTAGTCATATCCGTCAAGTCATGTATTCTTGGGTGTTGGAAAGCCAATGCAACATTCATTTATTTTTTTAAATAGCTATCACACTACCTAGATTAATAATGTCGTACGTATACATAACTGCCGGTCATGTATAGGTATAATACTCAGTTAACCAGTCCTGTCATTCATAATGCTTAAAAATCTGTCAAAAAAATATAATATTTTGATTATTATTTAAATATCGAATTATTATAATAATTCAACTTCTATAACATTTATTATATACTTCTACATCTTTGCTTTGCTCTGTTAACATTGAAATTCAGTTGATTGAGTTGGCAGCTATTTTAAGCTACTTTAATATATTCACGATAAAGTGTTGCAGAAATTATTGCATTAGTTTATTTAATAATTGACTTTAGTGTTATAATGCACATTTGTTATAAACAGATGAATGAGCCAACAAAAATTGTAAGAAACTCTGTCCTACGAGTGAAATAGGTACCTATTTACTATTAACGACATCAAGTGGAATTATGTGCAAATAAAATGTATTGCTTCCTACGGCAAAATCATCTGTCAAATCACATTTTGACTTGATTGATTTTGATTAACAAATGAACTTCTTTGGCATTTCATTGTTCTAAATATATATATAGTCATTAGCTGTGCCAGCGAACTACGTTTCGCCGTATATTTTTTACCCGTTTTTGCAACATTTGTCATTGATGCTCAGCTCCTATTAGCCGTAGCGTGATGTTATATAGCCTAAAGCCTTCCTCGATAAATGGACTATCCAACACAAAAATAATTTTTCAATTTGAATCAGTAGTTCCTGAGATTAGCGCGTTCAAGCAAACAAACAAACAAACTCTTCAGCTTTATAATATTAGTATAGATTTGCAACGATCGCATTGCCTACCTATGCATGCTAAGCTGAAGCTTTCTCGGTGCCAAGGCCACCGAGCAAGGCTGAGCCAATGTTCGTCTCCGAGCCCACGGCGTATTAATCTTTATATCTCGCTGTTTATCTCCGTCAATCGGTATGCAGACGCCTCTGTGAATTAGTCATCGAATGCAACCGTGCAACGTAGGATGTTTTCTCACAGCTCAGCTTCCAAGGTTTCTATGGCGACACGGAAGGATGGAGTGGTGATAATTATGACGTTTCTGCGACTATCAGCATGCGGAGACGTTAATTAGTTTACTGTATACTGTGTGTGTGTATACTGTGTGTATGATACTCACTTTCAACCACTAGATATTTCACACCTTAAGGTCGAATTTCACCAACATTTAACAGGCGGTTATAGTTAACAAACAACCGTTTTTGACACTTATTGTATGAGTGAAATGTCAAAAACTTGTTTGTTAGTTAACTAACCACCTGTTAAAATATTGGTGAAATTGGACCTAAAGGTTATATTTAAGTGACAAATGTCTTTATTCTGGACTCATTCGCTGTTTCGTCCCTCGACCTTTCGTCCCATGGGACGAATCACAGAATTTGAATTATTTTATTTTTTTTATTCAGTGATTCGTCCCATTTCTTTATTCTTACGAAATCTATTTTTTTTAGTACAGTTGGCAACGCAATTTATATATTTATTTATATTTGGAAAACAAACAGTTAACATTTTGCTTATTATAATCACATTAAGATAATATCAAACACCAGCAAAATTTCCACTGATTTGAAATTACTGTGTACTCTTTTGATTTTGTGATAATTACTCTGAATATCAGAGTAAATAATTAAATATTAAATACCTACTAGCCACTCTTTAGCGCCAAAGTAAACTAGGTATGAAGCATACAATAAATACGTTCAAATTAGTTCCATAAATTTCAATCTGGCTGGGAATGCTGACCTCCCCGAAAAGAGCGAACCAGAGACTGGAGTGCAAAAGCGCCAATATATATTACAGAGGGTAACAGAACATCGAAATAATACTAAAGGATATGTATCCATCACAAGTGGAGATTCTGTACGAAAAATATTGGGGTTAATAAAAGCTACTTCTTTCCGTACAAATTATATTTTGATCCTAAGTGTTGACAGCCCTAAGTCGATTACCTCGAAAAGTATTACAATCCGTAATACTTGTTAAGGTTAAGTAATGTTGGCTATGGTCAGTCCTATGGTGGGTGACCATATTACGAAACATCTCGAGCTCCTCCGTCCTCCTCCTGCGCCTGATCCTCCCCGCCCCGGCCCTAATCGTCCCATCGGTCTAGGCGAGTGTAGGAACAGAGAGTGCACTTGCGTTTGCGCAGTCACTTATGCACTATAATATGCAGTCTCCAGCGCAGATGGCTAGACTCTGTTGAGATTGGCCGCCGTACGTAACCGAATATCAGTTAGGGGGACATTTTTTATGTGTTTAGTCAATTTTATTTGCTTTTTTTATATTTTTTTTATTCTTAATTAAAGCCTTCTTATCTTAAAAGATCAAGCCGGCTTACAATGTTTTAAGTTGTTATTTTATCCTAATTTAGATTATCTATATATCTATAATTTCCTTACGTAGCTTCAATGAGTGAATAGGCTAGTTGACCCTTTTTTGAAGTAGGGCTTAAAATGTTCATAATTGTTGTATTAGACCATAGCACATGAATATAATTTTTTTCGATGGCTAAAAAGTGCAAAAAATCTATTTTAAATTAAGATTTTCAATTTTGGACCGAAAACACGGTCAGCCATGATAGTTTGTTCATTATCTGTGGCAATGACGTCAGTCTTATAGTAAACAAAGCACGGGGGTGAAATAACCTCACAAAAACAATGCTTTCTATTAAATATCACAAAATATAGTAAAACTGTATACGGAACGGGACAATAGAACAGGAATATAATAACCTCTTAAAAGACTCCAGGAAATCTGTGGATTAGACGTACCCAGTGATATTGACATGCGAAATAATTGGTTAACACTCGCTTAACGAAAACCTGTAACTATCTACTGAAACTCAAATGTATTTTTGCGAAAATCACATTAATGTAAGTACTATAACTGAATAACTCAATCTGTGTAGGTACTTCAGTTTCAACTTAAACAAAATAGAAGTTTTTAGGATGTATGTAAAATCAAATCTGTATGTAAATTAATTAAATTTTTATCTTTCAGTTAGAATGAAAACTGACTGCAGCCAACCAACCAAATTTTAACTTGACCAGAAAACTGAGAGGAAACTTGACCATTCACGCCTTTTTGATTTAATTTAAGTTATACACTGACACTAGATGATGTTTCAAAGAAAAGAATATGTACTTATGTCCAATTGAATAATGATGTAATTGAATATTAATTAAAAAGTATGTATTACAAACAAAAATATCAGAGTTTCATAATGAATATATTTATCTAAACAACTTTTACTTGAATTTACTGAGTACCTAATTGAAATTTGTTGCTTTTAGTGGTTACTTAATGAGAACTATTGTGTACTAACCTGTTCTCCTCTTGACAACGAGATTGATAAGGCAGTAAAAGTTGTGCAACATAATACAAAGCAGTGCATGCTCAGCCACAACAACAAAATGTGACCCGTCAACTAGAACAACATTATGTCAACAAAATAACTCAAGTATTCATATACCAAAGCACCATAGAAGTAAATAGGTCCAGTTTGGTAAAACTGAAAGATGTTATATCTTCACTGATTAAACCTGCTGGCCACCATGGCTGGTAAATTTCAGAACAGCTTACGCAAGAATATGCAAGTTATCCATTTTAAAGCCGTATACAAATATATTAAATGTGATTGCTGTGTTGTCAGCCTGTGCTCTTCTTAATTTACAAGACCCTTCTTATTAAATAAATAATATAAAGAAATTTTTTTTCTTTACTTTATACATAACTAACATCTAAAGATGACATAAGTAATAAATTTTTGTACTACATTAGTCATTATGTTCTTCACTAAAAAAATGTTCTATGTTTATTTGACAATAATGACTTGTAAAGGTTTAAGTTGAATCAAAATATTTTAATTTGAAATACATGTGTTTTATTTTTCCGTTACACCTTAAAAGATTTATAATATTTTATAGGTTTGTTGCTCATATTTATCATTGAATAGGTTGAATAGAGTTAGATCAAATTTATTAATTTGTATATATTGCCTTAAGGTCGCAGGTAATAAAATCAAAATAATAGTAAAGTGATTTATTATGAAGTAATACTTTCATATAATTTAGGAAAAATGTAGTATAGTTTCCAAAATGGCACTATTTGATCAATAAGTTTTTTGACATACAGATTGTTAGAAATAGCTAATATTGTCACCTTTTGAGTGTTTTCAAAATTACATACTGCTAGCAACACAAAAGTATATAAGTTTTGCTTTAGCACAAAACATCTGCATCTATACTTGAGTTAAGCATACTGTTCACAGTTTTCCGTCTTTGATAATTAACATTTTCTTCAGTAAAAGAGCATGACAATTTTGTATTAATCTAATTTTATGGATACCCTTTGTTGAATATACTATTACAGGGTATTAATTAGAAATGAGGTCACATTTTGCAAATTTTAACCCAAATCTTCATCTTTCAACTTTTATCCACATTTCATTATACTCGTAGGTGTCTGCAAGATTTCCCACCAAAAATCTTCCCAACAAAAGAACCATCATGTGTTATGCACTGGCTGACTTTATAGCACATGGAAGCTGCTATTGTTTATAACGAAGCTCGAACTAAAGAGCACTTCTGTATTGATGATTCGTGGTTTAGTTTTCTATGCACTTTATTCTTTCTTCATTGAAGAGGTCTTTTATTTTTTAAGAAATATGTCACAATCTGTGTCTGCGAATGTATATATATTTTTCCTCCCAGTAATTTTCTTCATGATTGACACATGAACAACTGCCAATCTTTCTCTTTTTATGTTCATTTACAAATTCTTGCAGTACTACACTGGTATTTGAGACATGATCCTGATGTTTTATTTTCAACATTTCTCTTGAAGTAAACACTTTTAGTGTTTATTTGATTTTTGAAAGATAGAATTCTATCCAATAGCATTCAACTGCTGTACAAAATAGCTCCTCACTGTGATGGTGCAACCACACCAAAAATGCATGTTTGCAACTCTCTTCTGCCGCGTGACAATCTTGACAAGTACACTTGTAACAAAACAAGTATAATAGTAAATATATAGTTAAAACAGTATTGAAACTGTACTTATATTGTTTAGAGTGATACACAAAGAATCTCCTGACCATCAATCTGTCTATTTTCGGAAGATTTGTACTATCTGCTCTCACAAATCAATGGTTGATTTTGCTATTAATACAAATAATTTACGATATTTACAAATATAATAACGGAGACTTGGACGATTTTTTGCCAGTTTTAGGAAAGAATAGTGCAAATCGACGAGTTGTTGAATCAAATTTGACATTTCTTTGTTTACTATATGAGTGACGTCACGGCCCTGACCACAGGATATCAAAGCGTTTACGGCGTGAGATAAAAAAAGATTATTTCTAGCATTTTCAAATAAAAATTTTACAGTAATCATTCATTGCTATTTATTAAAATCGGTATATTGTGGAACCTTATGCCAAATACTGTTAGAAATAAACAATATTTTAATAAATTTTGATATGAGTCAACTACCCTATTACATAACTAAGAACCCTAGCACTATGTTTCTCAGTAAAATTACTAAAAATACGGTGTAATAGAAAAAACAAATCGTGTTCACAACATTGAGTATCTTTCATTAATTCTCGTCTTGAAGCTACACTAATTTTACAATGCAATAAAAAGTGAATTAGATCTTCCTTTTGATTACACGTCTTGCATTGATCTGATTCAACTTTCTTCATTAAGAAATAAAAACTGTTTAAAGGAAAGTGATAGGATCTTAGTCTAAAACAAATAACAAGTTCTCTCCTGCTCAGTCTTAATGTCGAAAACCATGGTATATGGGGCGGTTCACTCACCAACGTTTTGTACCACGTGCCCTTTTCTACAGATCTTTTATCACAGTGAGTTTTCCATTCCTGATAATTTTATTTGTTAATCCAAATACAATGTTTCGTGCTTCTGGTTTACCCTGTATGAACTTTCATCCCTTATTGTGTCTATCAATTTCGAAGAAGAATTTTCAATAATATTGTCTCTGGATTTAGTGATATACATGATGGGATCTGCTGCTAGCGACGATAACATATTATTTTCGGCGTCAATAATAATTGCGAGATATATTCTATAAAAAAAAACTAGCTGTAGCCCGTGACTTCGTCTGCGTGGAATTAATTAAAATTCGAAATAAAAAGAAGCCTATGTCCTTTCTCAGGGCCTAAGCTATCTCTATCCAAATTTAATTGAAATTGGTTGAGCGGTTCAGGCGTGGAAGCGTTACTGACAGACAGACAGAGTGACATTCGCATTTATATTATTATTATTAGTAGGGATAATAGGGAGAGACTATGCTAAGAAAACATTCAACTGTTTATAAAATCTGATAGAATTAATAGGTGAACTTTGAAGTGCATTATCTAACCCGCTTTATAGTCGTAGTGATGTGCAAAAAATGGAGTGCGCACGGGCCTTTCAAGAACTTTATCTCGCTGTAGTCATCAAAAATATTTTCACCATATGAACATAATCGGCCCTTTTCAACTGAGTGCCGGAACTAGTGAGGGCTGCACGTGCCGATTACCGGCTTGTGGTAAGACTACGATGCTCAAGCGCGGATGGAGCCGCAGAGGGGAAGGAAATAGGTAGAAAAAAAATACTAACTTCAAAAAGGAGGAGGTTCTTGATTCGGTTGTTATATTTTCTATGTTTGATATCAGATTACTCCGCCAGTTATGAACAGATTAGAGATTATTCAATTTTTTTTGTATCTGAAAGAGTATATTTCTCAGGTTGTCCCAATTGTTACCAAGTCAGGATCTGTTGATGAGATCCCACGGGAAATCCTAACATTTTAAAGGCAAGCCATACGAAACAAGTCTAACATGTTTCGTGTGCTCTCTGAAACTATTCAGGTATTTGCTTCTGGTATTCAGGTATTTGCTTCTGGTATTCAGGTATTTGCGTCTCAAGAATTCTTGCAACATGCTGAGCTGAATGATTCTTCATTTTAAGGGGTTAGAAGTAAGTTGTTTAAATATAACAAGCCTTTAGTAGTATTCTTTCAAGTATCTGACACATAACTCTTAACTATAGAATAAATATGATGGTGGTGGTTTATAAGACTTTCCAGAAGATAATCGCTTGGCACCGACTTCAATATATGTAGGTACTCGTATATATAAAATGTGTGTGTATTCTCATATTATTTTTGACAGCGTTTTTGAAGTCCGTTTTTATTTCGATTGTATTTGACTATTTTTTTCATTTCAGTAGCTTTATCTGAAAAGCTATGAAGAGCTATTTGGAAACTAGTTTTTTTACTTCATCATCATTCATCTTTATTTTTTGTTCCTAATAGTAATTGAAAATGGACCACGCTGGTCAGACAAGTGACTTTTCTATCTTTTCACAAATATGTTTTCGCGGCAAAATTATGGGATTTCAGTGGCTCTTACGCAACAATCTTTTATATCATATAAATTGGGTAGTATAATAAATTGACGACTTTTCAATTAAAAGTTTCTTTTTCTTTGAGCATTTAATAAAATAAAAGTTTGCTTTAAAAAAATGTTTTTCTTTTAACTATTAATTTCTAACATAAATACTAAATTTTATAAGAAGGAACGAGACAAAATGTATATTTTTTTATTCTGGGCTTTAGACGCGTTTATGAATAAGGATGATAAATACAGAATTTTGTTGGTATACATAAATTAAGTATCTTAAAAAGGTCACGAATAATGCCAATATTCCTGCTCATATACGTCAAGTTATTTTTAAAACGATAGTAGTATTAAGTATAAGTTAAGGTTAGGTCTAGGGGTATAATAACATTAATCCTACGCTTCACATGCCACCTTACCGAATCAACGTGACATTCAGATATTATGTACGAGCACAGATAATATAATACTACAGTAACGAGTAAAAGAGTACCTACATTCGTTATAAGTAGCTATAACATAGACACAATGCTCCCGTCCGTCAGTCAGTTTTTTTTCTGTAATATGGTTAATTATGTGCCCGCTTTTCCCAAGTTGCGATAAGTTTTTATTACATAAAGTGTGTGATTTATACACTCCGGAGTCCGAGACACCTAAATCGAGCCACCTTGCACTTTGGATTATATCGTCCATAACGTTAAAAAGTGTTGTACAATTATATACCTAGCTGGCATATTCATAATCAGCACATCAGATTGAACATGAATATGTCAGCTACAAAACTGCATAAAAACTTTTTGGTTGTCTAAATACTCTTAAAAGATATGGACGATATGATCCAAAAGTGCATGGTGGCTCGATTTAGGTGTCCCGGAGTGTATTATGCGATTTAGGGCCGATTTCACCAATAGGAACGCAAAACTAGAATAACTATACCGTGGATAAATTTATACTTTACATTTATTCTCAGATAACCCATTTTACGTTTCACCACATTTGGTTTAACTATTCTTCCAAATAGAGTTTTATTTTGTCTATGTGAACGAATTAATGATAATGCTTCGAAATTAAATAGTACATTCTCTCCGTAAACCACATTGCCTTTTAGCTGTTTTTTAAACTAGTAGGATTATAGGTCAGGTAGGACAACTGTCACTTTAGACAGCTTGCCAATCTTTCTTATTTATCCTAGTATTAAATCTGTTATACCATCAAATTCGACGGTATAAAACCTACTCTTGGATAACGGCTTTATTCTAAGTACAAGTATTTGGTGAAATTAAAATTGACCTATCTGAGAATAACTCATGACTTTATCCTTGGTATAAATCGGGCCTTAACGTTTTCCTCTTTTTAGAGCATGCAAATAAAAACTTCTACCTATTTAAAACAACTTTTTTACGATTGGTTACTGTCAAAATTGAAAACTATTGCAATAGATTTTAAGTTACACAAACAAGGGGTAGAGTAGAATTACTTTGCCTCGTGCTATTAACAAAAAACAAATGACAGTACAAAACGGGCGCAGTTTTCCGTCAAGCACCACTCGTGTTATCGCCACTCAGACACGTTTAGGGGGACCAGCCCTCCAGCTATTAGCTCTTAGCTGAAAGGGCATTGAGGATACGGCGTAAGTCTAGATTTCCTACAGACAGGTCTGAGTAAGGGCACTGATAGCCAGACGCTTAGAATGGCATTTTTGCGTTAGAGGTTCAGTTAAGAGTATTGATACCATCAAAGAAAGCGCGAGTCAGCTATTTGGGTTCTTGCCGAATCGAAATACAGTTGAGGCATGTGTTTTATTTAAGGGGGCACAGTCAGACCACTAGCGCCGCCATTCGTTTTTTATTAATTATGATGAATTAAAGACGTTTTAATAAAATCGCACAGAGGGGTACTCACTAAAGATACTTCAGATTTATATTGACGTATTTTATGTACACATTAACCGTATAGAATAGTCGAAATCATAATTGTTGCTTAAAGTGGTCACTTTTGGCAATAATTCTGATTATGATTATCCTTATACTTTTAATCTATGCCTGAATAGCTCCCAAAAATCTGAAATATCTATTTTTGGGTCGCCTGACTGTGCGATTTTTGGTAGAAACATCTTTAATTCATCATAATAAATTATAAGAAACTAATAGCGGCGCTTGTGGACTGACTGTGCCCCCTTAAAAAAAGTACAGGTTTGCCTTTTTTAAAAATAAGGGAACGTTTCCTTTCCGCGTATTTTGCTACCATCGTTGATTGGGATACTTTCCCTTCAAATACCGTTTCATTCACCTGTATATCAAATTACGGAGACTATTTTAGTTAAAAAATGGTAACAACTAAATGGAGCTTAGGGAAAAAATGCTTATAACCAATTACTTGATTACTTGATAGATATTTTGGCTATTCAAGACATGCTAACAGAAAACGGCTCCACATCCTATCTCCGCAAAACGCAATGTTAATTCACTTCTGCATCATTATCAGAGATAAGATCAAACCGGCGGTCACGTAAAAACTATTCAGATCACTATTGACGAGCGCGTATCGAATAGTGGCGAAGAGTTCACCGCTACTTACTCGTATTTATACTGTTTCACACAATCGTCCGTTTCCTGCGCTGGAGGCAGATGGTAGATAAGTGTTGCTACAAAACATTTTGACGGCGATCCGTATCAGCTCGCCGGCTCCGCGTTTAGCAAGTGATTGTGTTGTTTTGCCGAGGAAATATATGCTTCAGTTTTGCTTATTGAAAGTGTGATTGTATTTTTTTAGTTTAAATTATTTTTTTACTAGGTTTGCTTTAGTCTTGGCACGCTTGTATGTACATCGTGAAGGTGATAAAGTAAAGGTAATTTTGTAATAATATAATTTAGAAGAACATGTAAGAAATAGCGAATTTGATCGCTTTAAAAGAGCTGTCCATCAAGTGATATTGGAATGAAGACGTTATATTTTGATTGAGCGAAGATGTTTTACGTTGTTCAGTACATATCGCGTTAACAATAAAACAGGTATCAGATCTTGTAACTCGTGATTTGTCACTTGTTCAACAATTTTGAGAGAAACCAACTGCACAGAAGATAGTTAAGTGTAGGCTGTTTCTTTATACAGTTATACGATCGGTCAGATTGTCTCTCATCCAAATTCCCTTCAGAAACACTTAAAACTGTTTAAGGGTTTTAGCAATATCAAAATATAAAAAATTCAAATTTTCATATTTATGATTAAAATAACTACAAATCACATCCGACATTATCTGTGTATTTATAAAGCGCGTCTAAATTTATTCGTTGAGAAGTATATGGTAGGTGTTTTTTTAAAAAGTCCAATATTCTAATTTTTCTTGCAGCTACGACTATATGACATTGACCAACAGTAGGCATGTCTGTCTAAATCATAAGTAAATGACGCACGATCAATACTTATTAAAATGTAAAATATAACATATCGCAACCCAGGGGTGCGCACGCGCACGTGGTCTAGCGCGCCCCCTGTCCTGATTTCCGACGCACACTTCCTTCCTGCATGCCAATCGATTATTAACCCATATCGCACGTAGCTTTCACGTGACGGAACTGCCTGGAAGGGACTGTTATTGTAATATGAACTTTTACCGAATTCAAATTTTAACAACGCTGTAATTTTGGCCTTGTCATTGTGTTTGAGTTTTTTTGGTGCTCGCGTCACAATGAATTCTACATTATTAAATTTATATTTCCATTACATTTTCAATGATATTGCTGCCTTTAAAATAATACATTTCCAATCATTAGGCTTCCGTACCTCAAAAGGTAAAAACGGAACTCTTATAGGATCACTTTGTTGTCCGTCCGTCCGTCTGTCCAAGACCCTTTATTTCGAGAACACGTGAAGGTATCGAGTTGAAATTAAAAACTCAGGTCCACAGTCCCATGAAGCTGGGAAAATATCAAAGTTCTAAGTTAACGAAAAAGAAGATACGGCCGTTTATGCCGCATAAAACATATATTTCGATACTCTCAGGGGAATTAAAATTAATATGGTACCTACTGCCTGTTGACCTAGAAGCATAAAATTTGTCAAGAAGCAAGGTTTTATAGCACATACCTATTCGGGAACAATCTGAAAACCGGAAATATGTACAAAGTTAGGAATTTATAGAAATTTGTACGGAACCCCCGGTGCGCGAGTCCAACTCGCTCTTGGCCGGTTTTGTTACTTTTTTATAGGTACAACAATAGCAAACATAGCAGCAATAATATGAACAGTAATTTTAAAGATAAATGATATGTAAAAAGCTAAAAAATAATTATGTATAATTCAAAACAAATATAAATAAATAAAATTACATTTTTATTGTCAATAAATTAAATTATTAAAGGAAATAATCATAAAATTACATTCGTAACAAAAAGAAATTAAAAACAATCATATAACAATGTTTTTCTTTGGTGAATGCCGCTTCTATCCATTCTGACATCGCGCCTCCTCGGGAAGGGTTGTTTAAAAAACTTTATTAAAAATGTTGATGCCTCCCTCTTGTCGAAGCGCGTCCGTTCTTAATTGCATCATTATCGGCGCAGTGTTTTCGGAGGGCTTTGCCTTTGTTCGCGGAAGGGTTACAAGCAGATGTATGATTTGTACTGTATATTCATAATTGGCTTCACGTGCTATAGTTGGATTTATTTTATTGCTGTTGTGCATGTGATCTTCGTTGTGTGAATCATAAAAGACTTATTTTACTGGTTTATTTCATTACCCACGAATCATCATAACCCACGAAATTGACACGCACAAAATTTGATAACACGGTCAAGGGCAAATGGCTGTCATATGAGTACCTATGGAAAAAATAGCATGAGATATTGAATAAAAAATACAACACTTCTGGATCTCCCGCTAAACTTGAATATCAGATAAAGAAAGCAATAAAAAGATGCGAGTTAAAAAATATGAACGCCGAAATGGTGAGTCAAGAAAATTAAGCAAACGATGAAATATTGCCTTGTTTAGTTTTATTCAAATGATGGTTGCAACGTGTCGCTGAATTCGCATAGGTGATACAGTCCGCGGCGCGCGAGTTTATATGAACAGTTTTAACTATTTTTTATACAGATTAATTTTGGTGCCGCCCGCTGCGCCCCCCTCTCGATTCACTCTACGCCCCCCAAGTGGGGTGCGCTTCACTGGTTGGGAAACACTGGTTTAAATCCTCATTTTACAACCATTTTTCGAAGACTTAATTTCTAGACGCGTGCATTCACCCTCTCCCGCTGCGAGGCCCTAAAGAATGTTTTTAATCGTTCCAGTAGTTTCTAAGCCTACCAATTCAATGAAAACAAACAATCAAATCTTTCCTCTTTATAATATTAGTATAGACAACAGGGTAGATCTTTGCCTGATGGTGAGTGATGATAACGCCGAAGGTGGAAGCGAGCTTCACCTGGACTCCGCAACAACTAAGGAACTGGCTATTTTACCTCTAATTGTCGGAATGTAATAATATGTTCATAATATTGTCGGAACACAACAATGCAATATTATTAACATTGTTATTATAGCGATAAACTTAGGTAAGACGGTGATAGCCAGGCGGGCTCAGAAGCCTTTTACCACCATTCAAACCGAGCAGAAAATTTTCTGCCCCAATTGGGAATCGAGCCCGAACCTCCCGATCAACACCAGGTGGTCTCAACTACTAGACCACGGAGGCGGGTAAATTTATATTTTATTAAAATCATTCATATAATTATGAAAGAAGTTACAAAATATTCATATATTTGCGTAACACAAGTACAAAACGGAGGCGAGAAATTAATTCGAAGCGTCCAAACGTATAAACACTTTAAATAAATATCCACCAAAATGTATTCAGAAAAATGTTGCAAATTTCACGAGTGGCTTACGCGAAGTATGTTTTAATTGCCCGCTGAGTAAATCACATTCTTACTTAATTAATTCGTTAAGGCGATGTTATTTATTTGTTGTTGCGCTTCTTGCATATCGTGTGTGTGTACATTTAGCCTTGATAAATTTGCGTGTACCAACGGCTAATAGGAAATTTTGTTTGTACGCTTTTTCTCTTATTTTATGTAACAAATAGGTATTCTTTTATTATCACTTGTACATCAGAAATGATGAGAACTAGAGTCACCGACATAACCCAACGAATTGTGAACCTAAAGTAGCAATGGGAAGGACACATAGCTCGCAGGACTGACGGTCGTTGGGGTGGAAAGGTCCTCGAGTGGAGGCCGCGTACCGGAAGACGCAGTGTTGGTAGGCCCTCCACAAGGTAGACCGACGATCTGGTGAAGGTCGCGGGAAGCCGCTGGATGCGAGAAGCGCATGAACCCTGGAGGCCTCTGTCTAACAGTGGGCGTCTCTTGGCTGAAATGATGATGATGATATAGGTGCACCTTCTTCTTTATTCTCTGTGTAACTTAAATATTGACCGGCAGATAATGCTCATGGCATTAAGTCTGCATTTGTATGAAAAAATGAGTAATAGATATAAAATAGAAGTAAAGAGTTATAAATATAAAAAAAAAACAAATTATTAACTGTTCTCATGGCTCAGATTTTATCATCACCGGCACCATATCAGTTTCAGGATATGCCCATTGCTGGGCATGGCATTCTTCATGAAGAGGTAATTTAGGCCATCTCCATCCAATATGGCCCAGTGCGGCCCAACCTCGTCCGTTGATCAGCAGCGTCTCAACGAAATAATAAATATATTGAGGTCAATAATCGAGATAAAAACTATTCTATCTTTCAAGTTGGACCAAACAACATACTTACAATACTAAGCTAATTTCATCGAAATCCGTTAAGTAGTTTCGGTGTTTATCCTGGAAACACTGTGACACGAGATTTTTATATACATACTTACTTTTATATCACCCTTGAAAATTGAAGGGACGCATCAAGACACGGTAGTATTGTTTTTGGATAGTTTCCTAAAATATCCAAAAACACTACGCTAGATTAATGCAGTAATTTTTAGGTTTAAAAAAAAAAAAAAAAATTAATGGATGTGTACCGAAGCTTCCCTTAAATTTTCCGGGGTGATAAAAAAATAACCTTGTATAGATAAGAAGATAATACCAGGGAGCCTAGCACGGGGTGCGATGTCAGAACACCTCCTCGTGGTGCACCCTGGGCAACCCGGCAGATTTTCTGCCGCGGGCTAAGAGTCTGACAGCTGCCCCGTGGAGGGGGCGTGGTGTGGCCGGGTTTAACCCGGCGGGCCACTTCACGTGGCCATGTGGGGCGTCACCTCCCCTTCTTTTTGAAGATGGGGTTGTGTGTCGCCTGGGGACCCGCTCGCGGGTCATGGCGCGTTGCGCCTTGTGCCGTTGCCCCTTTGATCGGGTTGGTGCGGGTCCTTGTTGAGCTTCGGCATGTCGTTGTTCCGAGTCGGTGCAAGCTCGTTGAGCTTCGGCGTGTCGTTGTTCCAAGGACTGAGGCTGACCCGATCAACGTGTGGCTTCGGCACACTTGTGCGGCCCCCATGAGGGGGGCGTGGGATGGCCGAGTGCTACTCGGCGGGCCACCTCGTGTGGCCACCGTGGCCGCTTTTTGCGGTGGGTCGGCGCTTCGGCGCCGCTGAGCTTCGGCTCGTGTGCGCGGCGGTGGATCCAGTGGGGTCTGCCGTCGGGCAAGCCCGTTACCCCGCACTGAGCGGGGCCGGGGGCCTGGCGCACTGAGCGTCGGGCCGCGTGGAAGAAAACCACAGTAAAAAATTACCACCCGGAGTATGCTTCGGGAACTCCTCTCCATCTCCATCTTGGAGAGGGCGTGAGGGGCCCGCCATTGGTGGGCAGGTGCCGTGGACGGGGTTATGGTCGGTCTGTAAGGGTTCCCACGACCTCGTTCGGCAGCGGCGCGTCCTTTGGACGTGGCTGCGCTAGGCGCCAAAGAGGGCATATCGAGGGGTTTAGTGGGTAGTCGCTCGCTGCGGAGTCCCACACACCCTTGCCCCTGCGGGGGCTTGGACGGTGCGCAAACGCATTCCCCTCGTAAAAAAAAAAAAAAAAAAAAAAAAAAAGGGAGCCTAGCACGGCACATGGACTATAAAAGAGAGAGTGAGTAACCCTCGTCCCGTCTCTCTTCATTTTTATATGAGGGAGCGAGAAGAAACATGTTATTAGTCTCTTGTCTCATTTTGTTCACGGTAGGGGCTACGCCTGCAGAGGGAGACTGTACCAGAGTCGTCTACTCGTCTGCATGGGTACCTCTATGTTACTAATTGCTGTGTTCCGGTTTAAAGGATAAAACAGGCAGTGAAATTACTGGGTACTGTGCCTTGACATCTTATGTCACAAGTTGGCAACTTACATTGGCGTCCCTGTGGGGGTTGTAGATTTGCAAGTCTTGGACCCACATGTATCTACTATAGAAGACTGTTGCTACCTACCATCATATAAAATAACGAATGACTTATGAAACAGCAACATAAAATAAGACAGCGATAGTGTACATTACAATATGAGTGCGTTATGGTGGTTATAACTCACGAGGCGGAATTTCAACCCGAGCCGAGTATAACCAATATGTGTATAACCAATATACGTCGTTTTTCAACACACTTGTGAGCAAAATTTTTTTTAAATTAAATAACACATAATATATTAAATAATTATATCAAAATAAACGTTTATTTATTATATTTTATGTAGGTAATAGAGTTTATTTATTAAGAAAAATTTTGCTGATTTATAATTTAATTTTACCCTATCGATTTTTTTCGAACACGTTTTCGATAGATAACGTATCCACATTACTACGATAAATCAATGTAGTTCGTTGATGTCTTTTATATTACCTCTAGCTTTTAAAAGATAGCACTACTTATAAGTAAATAGTTTAATTTGGGTTACTTGTGTTTTATGAGCTGCTTTATGTATATGTATATTATGTATCTAAAACCGGTGAAATTATACCACTATACGAGCAAAGGTGTTGAAAAAGTCATAACGTAATTAAGCTACGAAACAAACAAAAGAATATAATTTAAAAGTATATCAAATAAAAACTATTTACAGAAGCGAGATAGTAAGCGAGTTCGTAATAGATTACACAAAAATGAAATTATACATACATTAATACTTGAAGGTTGTGCCATGTTTCTATTTTAATGCTTATAGTAACACATTAATAGAACTAACTGTTTTGTTTACTTTAATTAAATGTTACGGTTTGAAATTATTGCGTAGGCAGTTCATAATCTCGCTGTAATTTGTTGCTCGCTACTATCACAAACTGCCATTAAGCAATTATTTTCACTTGTAATGTGTTAAGTTTAGTGCGAAGCAATAAAATGACCTCGCCACTAAGTAAATGGGCTCTTTTCAATAAACCGCTCAACGCGAATGTTTGAGACATTAACACAAGTGCTTCTTGCGTAGGCTTAATGACGAAAGGTGCGCGCTGCAACAGTTGGCAGACAGGCATCTTTCGATGTTTTCTTTTATTGTAACACTAGCTTTCCACGCGCAGGTACGCCGGCGTTATTTTGGTTTTCCCCCGGAATTTCTATATTTTCGCGTGGTGAAAATAATTCAAATGTAGAACAGTAACGGCCTTTTTAATAAAAAATTGACTTCTAGGATCATCCTCGGATTAGTTACTCCGTGTTTTGTCTTGTTTGTTTATTAATAAGGCCGTTAATGTTCCTTTAAATCAGGATAAACAAGCAGTTTTAGTGTGATACTCACACAAATATTTATGTTTCAATCCTATTTCACCAATTGGTAGTTTTCAACAATACAAACTTATATAAGTTCCTGTGTACATATTTACAGTTTTCAGAAGTTTTTCCAAGCATGTGCTATAAGACCTCAGAAGAATAACTAAAGCATGCTTTAGTTATTCTTAAATAATGCAAAGTTATTCTTCTGAGTATAAGACGTTGCTTCGTGCCAAATTTCATAATTCCATATCAATGGGAAACCTTTTGATCGTGATGACTTACGAATTTATTTTTTTCACAGCTGTTTTTTTTATACCACTGAGTTGACAAACAAGCAAACTGCCTAATGGTAATCGAGGTAACAGTCAGTCACCTATAATACATGTGGCTCTTGTGCGATTCGCAGCAAAACTGCAACCCCCCAAGAACCACAGTTTACGTTGCCAACTTGTGACATCAGGTGTAAAGTCACGGTAGGTACCAGTAATTTCATGAGCGAGTATCCATGGACCAACTTGATAGCACAAGTGGTTGTGCTATCGGGACATGCTCCGATGGATTTGTCCCCGTGACACGTCTGAGTAGTTGGTTAATTGGTACATTGCCAATCCGCACTGGGCCAGCGTGGTTGACTAAGGTCTAAACAACCCTAACTTTGGGTAGGCTCGAGCTTCTCGATGGGGACGTATATGAGCCGTTATGATGATGATGATAAAAAAAGTAGATTTTAAAACAAATATAAAAGTATGAAATTACGCATATTCTGTAAAAAGAGAGTTGTTGCTAGCGTTTAGCATAGCCCAACAAATAATGTTAATTAGAGCCTGCCTGCATGCCTTCATAACATTTTTGTGTAGCAACCATTCTGCAAGAAGGTGTCTGTGCAGCCAAAAGTCCATACGCCGTTCCGCCGGTGAGCCCGCTATCTTCGGGATCAGCTTGCGAAAGCCGCGCGCAAGCGGACCGCGACGTGCGCGCGCGCCGCTTACTTAGCGCCATCTAGAGACAATTTTTAAAAGTTGTATGATTTACATAATTCTAGCATGGTATTTATTTATTTTAGGAGGCCATTTTAGGAGTTTTCCCTCCTTTAGGGAGTAAATATTATTGTTATTGTACGGTCTTTCGCCTTGTAGGCCTTGTTCACCTCGACCTAGAAGATCTATTGTGAATTATAGCACCGTAAAGTATCTCCTTCAAGCCCAAACCCTCTATGAAGCTGAGGATTTTTTGGTTTGGGAGATTTTGTATTTCATCTGGTCTCATGATATGTCTGGGGTAAATAAGTGGGATGGGATTTTTTGGGAGCTTTATATTTTCAGAGGTTTTTTGACAGCGAATGACACTAATACATGTAATAATTATTGATAATAGTATCATATGAGTGTATTTAATACCTGCATGTACATTCAGTTGCATACCAGTCTTTATCTACACCAATGTTATGAATCCTTTATAAAAGTTGTAGCACTCTTTGATATTTCAAAATGTTTTCTCGACTTTTCTGGTGATAGTTACTTAGAAATGTCCTTTGCGGCATTCGGAATATTTGCTTCCCCTTTGTTGGCAAAAAGTTATTGTTTCAGAAAGTTTTATGAAGGTTTTATAACATGGTTACAAATAAAAGAAAGTCATCGACATTGCCAAAGAATTTAATAGATAAGTAGTAGTAGTAGTATCTTGTTCCCCACAATGGACCGAACTGCGAATAATACAAGAAACCAGAAAATAATTCACCTCGGTCAGAATAACAATGGAGGTATTTCAAGGAAAAGAATCAGCATGATTGTAAAAAGTAACAAGAATCATATTTGAGGTCAGAAAAAAATGTTGGTTTATACCTACGTACTTATTTTTAAAGAGAACGCATTTTCAAAAAATATGCAATGTTTTCAGTTGCAAATTGTTATTTTTCACGTTGGGTAAGAACATCGTCGAGAGAGTTGATTTCAGCGGTATTCTACCTCGGTCGGTATGCTCGCATCGCTGTCCTGGCTCACAAAGTACATCGTATATCGACGAAGAATCACCATAGCCAGAGCAAAAAACATCCAACCGTTAGATATTTTCTAATAGTGCACCATTGTCAGCAATCAGAAAGCAACTTAAATTGACGGGAAAATTGTAACGCGCCGTCCGATTCGTTTCACGTCACACAATACTCGTATGTGCACGCGGTTACTGATTGCTGAACTGTGACTGGAGTTCTTAAAGATGTTGGTTCAATCGGTTACTTAGAAAATACTTATATGCTTAGTAATGAAGAGCAATTGCAAAAGCGAGCGAAATGTATTTGGTTCAAAAAGTTTTAATTTGCTTAGTTTGACCATACGAGAGAACGACTAGCAAGCAGCTAGGTTCAAAAATCCCATATTCTGTCGCAGTCTTTTCTATACACACATGGACGTACAAAAAATACGGACGTAGTGTTGCATTAAAATAATATGAAGCATGTGGACTCGGCACTTGCCTTCCAATCGGGAGGTTCGGGGTTCGAGAAACCGCCATGTACGAATATGTTTTTCCTTTCGAATTACATTTTTCTGACGCTCCAACGGCGAAGGAAAACACCGTGAGGCAACCTGCATACATCTGCGAAGAAATTCAAAGGTGTATGTGAAGTCGACCAATCCGCACTGGACCAGCGTGGTTGACTAAGGCCTAAACACCCTAACTTAGGGTAGGCTCGAGCCCCTCGGTGGGGGCGTATATAAGCTGTGATGATAGTGATGATGATGATGACTCTTGATTGAACAACGTTCCGTCCGTCTTTTTTACAGGTCCGTGTATACACACAGATTTTTTATAAAGTCAACTACATTATTCAACGCTATCATTATTTATTCAGTGTTTCTATTTACTGATAATATTAAGAAACATAATAATAATGTTATTAATATCAATGCAGTATATCACTTGAAATTCTACTTTTTATAATAGACATAAACTGGCAATAACGTCATAGATTGCACAATTAATGAGTCATTACTACCAATGCGTACATTAAATAAGAAGAATTTAGCGCCGGATATGAGGCAATCTCAATAAATATCAAGGATGTTCATGTTTGTACAAGGAAAGGAATAAACTTGACTATTTACATTGAAAATTGACGATCAGTATCTTTTCGCGAAGCTGAGATAATATGAATGTCTGAATTCATAGACATGCAAACTGATATAAATGACGCGTCTGTGAAACAAATCAAAACAAATGCGAAGAAATGAACACATAAGAGAAACGGAGTGAGTGTTGGCATTATTCCTGTCAATTTGGGTTTGATAAAAAAGTAACAGACCTCTGAAAAAGTTCTGGAATTTGAATAAAAGTTCAAAATAAAATATTAAATAAAATTTGAATGCTTTTTTACTTAGAAACCAATAAACAGAGTACCTTATTCTTACTTTATGATATACCGGTTTTATCGCATCCTTGGTTGAGATCACAGGGTGTTAATCGAGAGGTCCGGGGTTCGATTTCCCATGGAAGCAAAAGTTATTTTGCTCGTTTAAATATAAGTACTATAATATATACATTTTATACATTTGAAGGAAATTGCATTTGAACTAGGGTAAAGGGTGGCTCTGTTGATTTGTCTGCCAAAATTATTTTGATTGGTGGTAGGGCTTCTGAACCCGCCTGGCTAGCTATCACCGTCATAGCTAAGTTTGTCGCGATAGTAACAATGTTAATAGCATTGTTGTGTTCCGACAATTAGAAGTAAGATAGCCTGTTCCTTAATTGTTGAGGAGTGCAGGTGAAGCTCGTTTCTACCTCGGCCTTATCGCCATTAACCACCAGCAGGCGTAGCACGGGCTGCCAAGACTGGACTCGAGTCACGCATTATCTCATAATTTCAGTGACATAATATCTGTCTTAAAGAGTAGTACAAATTTCTTGGGGTGCGCCGACTGCTGTGGTTGTAGCAAAGGCTTTAGAAGATGGAACAGCAGTCGGAGAGCAAAAAATTTGTGATAAAACACACACATGTCCCTGATGAGCGTCATGAAATTTTTATCACGTCAGTCCCACTTATACGCGCCACCGTGCTACTCTTTAAGACATAGAGATTATGTTACTGAAATTGTGAGATAATGCGTGACTCGAGTCCAGTCTTGGCAGCCCGTGCTACGCCTGCTGGTGAGATAATAGTGAAGAGCTTCCCTGTAGTATGTAAAAAAAAATCCAAACACGAGGTACTGAGCTTTAATGCACTAAGTCGTACCAATGCATGCACTATATTGAACTTATTACCAACTTGTACGCCATCGCTTATCCTCTTCCGCTTGTTTTTGAGATTAATTTTGATTCCGATCATTGCTTGCAATACTCAAATGTATTATACATACAATGAGCTTATTTACAGACTCAAAGTCAAAGCTCTTGCTTTCGATTAAAGTATTTGACGTAGTGGCACCAGCACTGGAACAGATTTGAAATAATGTATTTTTGTATTTCCTGGTATTTCTTTCAATTTTTCTCTTCCTATGAATTTTCTCCGCAACAAGTACTAACAAATATAAAAAAATAGAATTAACGGAACCGTTATGCCAGTTTCAAGTTTCTCGATGATCCGATTTTAAAATAGTAATGTGATACTTATACTTACCATTTTACTATAATGTTTTTGAAATATTTTTTTACGTTTGTACAATATTTTTAGTTTTAATCTTTAAATAATACAACTAAGGATGCCTGGAAGTCAATCAATGTACACTGTCCCATGACATCTCAATATCTTCTAATATATAAAATTCTCGTGTCACAGTGTTTGTTTCGGATGTGGAGACCTCAACTGGGCGTCCAGAACGTTCGGCATCTTCCGTGCTTGTACGGCCACATCGGAATTCAGTAAACCACTTTTTTACCATGGAAATGGATGGTGCAGAGTCCCCATAATATTTATCAAGCGTATAGCCTTGGTTTGCGTAATGGATTTTTTCCGCAAAAATAATGCCTAATGAGCACACGAAATTCACTTTTTTCCATTTTCTTAGTCAACGACGACGACTACCAAGTCTGATATTAACGGCTGTGAAGTCGACCAATCCGCACTGGGCCAGCGTGGTTGACTAAGGCCTAATCACCCTAACATAGGGTAGGCTCGAACCCCTCGGTGGGGACGTATATGAGCTGTGATGATGAACAACAAACTAAATGTCGCAGGTTGTTCAATTTTTGACAAGAGTCAACAGACAGATGTCTGTTGACGGGAGCAGTGTTGCCATTTCAATTAAGAGGCGGGAAATTCAAAAAGTCACGGACTTATTGACCCGCCCTCGTATATACGAATAACATCGGAATATCATAGTTTACTAAAACAGTTATTAGGATCTGTATAAAATGTGAATGGTGTGGACTGTATTAGAAGCTCATAAAATCATTGATTGCCGAAACACGATTGAAGCATCGACGTTAAATCAACAGGCGGAAGACGAGCGACGTTAATGCCGTTTAAAAGTTACGCTCGTATTGATTACCCTCGTGAAAGTAGATTCTTAATGCATACTTCATCAGCCAATTGAATTAAAACTACTTCTAAAGTGGTTTCATAATAATTTTTGGTTTTTACGAAATTCCGACATAGGTGATCTGACAACGTCATGAAGTTATGCGATGTAGTCCTAGGGCCCGCCGCAAAACATTTGTATCGAGGTACAGACTGGGATAATGTAATTAATTAATACTGACCACAAACTTTTTCTACTTTTGGCCAGATGATAGATTTTTGATCTCACTTCCAGTCAAGTGGAAACTGTAATATAAGATGGACATGGACGTCAAAATTTTTATTTTAACGTAAAATTTTATTAATCAGAAGGCGCCAAATAACAGTTGGGCGTCGGCGACCAATAGACCCATTTTTGCCTGTGGTATCTTTTTAACCGACTTCACAAAACGTAGGAGGTTATCAATTAGATTGTATGTTATTATTATTTTTTTATGTTTGTTACTTCATAACTTCATTTATGAATCGATTTCGAACATCCTTTTTTTTTTAAAGGCTATACTTCCCGACTGGTCTCATTGTCACCAAAGTCAGGATCTGATGATGGGATCCCAGGAAAATCGAGAAAAATCCCTTAAATTTTATAGGCATGTACGTTTTTTCTGAAGCTTTTTAGATATTTGCGTCTGGTCGTCATGAGGTCGCTATGAAGGTCCATATTGGAATTAAGAAGTTAGATGTTAGTTATTTAAATATAATCGGTACCTTTTTTTTTGCAGAAAGTTGGCAAATAAGCAAACTGCCCACCTGATGGTAAGTGGTAACAGTCACCTTTAATACATGTGGCTCTTGTGAGATTCACAGCAAAACTGCAACCCCCACAAAAACCACAGTGTACGTTGCCAACTTGTGACACAAGACTGCTACTTTGCGGCAGAATTAGGTAAGACGGAGGTACCTAAGCAGACGACCCTGGTACAGTCTCCCTCCAGTATATTACTTATTAAGCCTAAGTTGTATTCTTTCAAGTTACGTTGGTAAGCTGGTATTAAATTCACTAAAAATACAAAAATAATATAAAATATTTTAATTTTGTCATGTACCTACTACGTACAATAAAAATATTAACCAAAAAGTAAATCCGACTTCAAAAGCACAAAAAAGTAAAAAATAATATAAGAATACCAGTATCACATTTTTTATTTTGAAGTCGGTGCCAAATTTTAACTCATGATAGCTGATCATCCGTACTAACTTCAAAATAAGAATGTAATATTTGTATCCTTATATAATTTTAGAGTATTTTGTGTTTTTGAAGTCAGTTTTTAATGTTTGTTAAATATTTTAATTATATGTACATGGCAAAACGAACATATTTACACAAGTCTGATTTTATAGATCGGTGCATAGGTTCCGTTATGCGGGCAATGGAGTCATAAATGAAAGATCTGAGCAAATTGAGAAAAAATATTGCTGGCATCCGATTAGTCTATATCAATACTAATCACTGCACATTGTCTCATTCTGTACCTCGATACATAGGTTTTGATACGGCGGGCGCTTGGTCTATAACAGTGATTCTTAACCTTCTAATGACGTGGGACGAGGGACCATTTTCCAAATATCTGACTACCTACCAACTTTGGACCAATATAGAGTATGTGAATAAAGGGTTGTTTATTATATCCATAATATTATTTTTCGGATGGCTTCGCTGATCACTTCGGCTGCTTCCGGGGACCACCAGTCGTCCGCGGACTACTGGTTAAGAACCACTGGTTTATAAATAGGGTAGCCAGATGGAAAATCTAAAATATCTGGTGGTATCATATTGATTTTATTATGTCAATGAGTTATCAAAATTTGTGTAGCTATATTGGTTTTAATTAAATGAAATTGGTTAGTTGAGTTACATTACATTTGAATTTATTCATCTATTTATCCCATAAACGAAAAATATTACCTACTCAAGGATTTTATCTTATCTCAAAGGCTACCGATGATGCGAGCGCAGTCATGATTAACTTGTTTGCATTTAGATAAGACACTAAAATCAGTGCTGGCTACTCTGACTCTGCTTATCTACTGTAATGTAAGCAAGTACGCTACTGAGAAGCTTATATTTTTCTAAGTATTCAACGGCCTTCATAATTACCACATTCACGACTACATTTACTTAAAAAAATAAACTTTAGTTTAATCCGAAGTTAGTTATTTTTATTATTCTGAAGTCATTTACATCGCGTTCGACGTTTGTGAAATGACGTGATAACATGGCGTGTGGTGCGCATACGCTGCATACAAGGCCTTTCTACCCTCCTTCTTTGCGTGGCGCATTGGCGCGTGCGCTCAGTGAACGATTCCTAAGATTAAGCAACGTTGGCTGTGGTAAGTTCTGAGATGGGTGATGGTGAATACGAAACATCTCGAGCTCCTCCATGTTTCGGAAGGCACGTTAAACAGAGGGTCCTGCGCCTGATCTCGCCCCGGTCGTGTCGGCTAAACGCCCCATCGATCTATGCGAGTGAAGGAACAGAGTGCACTTGTGTTTGCGCAGTCACTTGTGCACTATAATATCTCCCGCGCAGATGGCTGTCTGTTGAGTTTGCCGCCGTGACCGAATATCGGTTAGGAGGACATTATCATTGTGTTGTATGATTGACAAATTATATTCAGTCCACGGATATCCGCCGTGAGATGTATGGATTTTGTTCATCAGGGTTATGTCAGTTGCAAAAAATAACTGCTGGATAAAGAATTCCTTCTGGAAGAAAGGGTTTGGGGTGCGGGTTGGTGGGTAGGATTAGCATAGAAGAAAAACCGGGAATACACCTTTGTCTAGTGTTGTGTATTCTATACCTATCTATGTGCATTTTACTAACACCATATTACACAGAGGTCAAGCACCAGGCTTGTACAATATAAAAGATCTCATGTGTCAGGGTACACCACCGGAACGGTGCTGTGGTCAGCCAGCTACGCAGACCACCGTAACTTGACCTCCCGCCTCCTCAACGCCACGTCAAAACTGAATGGGGCAGCGAAAGCTAACATTATGTTATGGGTTTTATTAAGGCTCGTGTTACCCTGAAATTGTGAATTTTGTTCACATTCATAATATACTTACGTCGCCATTCTTGCGCCACATGATGTTTTAATATAAAATTCCGTAATAAACATTTTACATTGTTTTCACATTTAACCGAAAATGTGTTCTTCGTTAGAAAGCTACCGTGGTGCCTTGAATATATTTATTTTAAAGCTTTGCAAGTATGTGTGTATGTGTGTAGGTATCAATCTTAGGTCCCATATTCTCATTTGCTGTGTAGCTATTTCCACCAGATTGTCGGCGTACGTATCTGTAACTTTAAGTTCTTTCCTTAGCGGCAAGCAGTGAAAGGACTTTGTCGAAAATCGGCCCACGACCAACAAGGATTTGATTTACGTCATAATTATATGCATATTTTATAACACTCATAACAAATATAAGTATTTGATGGACAAATCAAAAATATATAAAAGTACTTTCAGAAACAAAACCAAATGAAGTAAAATAAACGAATGGTAATTGTTACCTTTACTCGACTGAACAGAATTGAATCGATTTTATGTAGGTATGGACATTTATTTATTTGTATTAATTATGTTTTCCATAATTTCTTTCACAATTTACAACGAAAATTAAATTAAAACATATACGTCAATTGACTACTCACGCGCTGTCGCTTGTTACTTCGTTGTGTTTTTGACTTGCTTTATAATTTAAAGATTTCTTGTTCTTTACTAAGTGCCTATAATAACGTTCTTTGATGATTGCAATAATTATTATTTTAATAATTGTATAGGTATGGACTATGTGTATTGCTCTAACGAAATAAAGTGTTACTTCAACTCACCTCAAAATCTAATTAATTTTGATATATAATTCGATTTCGAAGCTTGTCCGTGGTAATTGATGTGGACGTACAGTATTTACTAATGTCTAATTATACGAAAAGCATTTTTTCACTGCTGTTGGTATTGGGGCGAACAATTTATGGACGCAGAGCAATGTCCTTTTAAGGCGGTTAGGTCATAGGTGCGCTTTTCAGGTCAGTATCTAAGATATTGCGTCGGTGGCGCAGTGGACTCGGCACTTGCCTTCCAATCGGGGGGTCGGGGTTCGAGACCCGCCATGTACCAATGTGTTTTTCGTTTCGAATTTCATATGTACATTTGTCTGACGCTCCTACGGTGAAGGAAAACATCGTGAGGCAACCTGCATACATCTGCGAAGAAATTCAATGATGTATGTGAAGTCGACCAATCCGCACTGGGCCAGCGTGGTTGACTAAGGCCTAATCACCCTAATATAGGGTAGGCTCGAGCCCCTCGGTGGGGACGTATATGGGCTGTGATGATGATCTAAGATATAATTTTATGGTGGGCGTGCATTGCTCAAAGTTTTGTTCTAAGTTTCTTCTTATTTCTAGAATTATAAATTTTACACATAATTTCAGAATCTAGGTACTTATGTTGTCGTATAAGTACCTAGATTCTGTTGTTTTCTTGATTAAAAAAGAGTGATTTTTGAGTTTGAGTTTTAGTACTCCTTGAAACTAAAATTATAGTATGTATTAAAATCTTTTTGAAATGAGTACTATGTTTGAAAATAAATCGCACACAATCACAGTGCTTGAGTTTTGCTTGTTTCTCCTTGTACTACACATTACACATGCAAAGGAGTGAATTCATAATGAAAACATGATCAGCGCTTCTAAAGTAAACATCAGTAATCGTCTATAAACAAAGTTACATCTACTTCTATCATAATTTAAATGCATGGTTTTAATGTATACCTTTGAGAGATACACTCGCCTTAAAAAACCGACGGCAGGTTGCGCGCGCGCACGCGTCATGTATTAACGCAATTCGAAGGAAGCGTTGTGGTTATTTTGTGAACGGCGTTATTTTGGAGTATTGAATGTCATTTGTGGACGACGATGATATTATTAGGCAATGATAAATAGCATACTAGTTTTATTGCACGACATCCTGTTTCTGGACTTCAGGATTCTAGGGAGAAAAAAAAGTAGTTTTTGTGTTAATTCCATATGCGTTACAGAATTTCATCATTTCACCCCTCTATATGTATATGTGAACTTCATCTAAATGACGGAGTGACTTTCATTATTAATTTTTATGTAGGTATTGTTACATATTGACTTTAATGTTTGCTATCCTATTAAAAGGTTGACACTTAATCAGACTACACCTAATTGTGATACGTATGAGCGAAGACTTCCTGATACAGGTATTAGTTCCTTACTACGAGTAGAAAAGTCTCCACACCATTTTGTAAGCACACGGTAGTGACTGAAATGAAACTTTTGTTTGTTTGTTTGTGATTCACAATCATAGACATCCCTACCTACTTTAAAGATAGGTAACAGATGGATTGAAATTTTATTATTGTATAGAGAGCTGTTTCGTAGAATGTGAAATGTTGAAATCTTTTTCTCTTGAAGCGCCGTTTAAAACACGCAACGGCTTGACCGATTTCAGTATTAATTTTTGTATTTTGTTCGTTATAGTTCAGGGGCTGTTTAAAATGAATAATTAATAGGGAAAATCTGGAGAAAAGTTAAAAAATAATATAAAGAAATAGTGGTAATTTTGTATGGAAAATGTTGGTACACTTCTGTCATCTAAGTATCAAGGTGATATAAAGTTCACTCGATCAGCTAGTATTAAATAAAAAAGACTGCAACAGCTCTCTCTTTTCCTTTCTTTTTATATATTTATAAGAAAATAAAATAATACAAACTGGACCAACCGTACCTAAATATTAAGTTCTTATTCATTAGACATTTTCAAATTTTTGTTTTGTTTCTAGCTTCAAAAAGATATTAAAATGCCTTTAATGTTATGAAACTATATAAAATATATATATCTAGATTGATTTTTTTAAACAGTCATAAAAACACAGACATCCAGCAATTAGTTCGCTTCATGAAAAGTTATCAAAGACAAGTAAAACATCCTTTTTATAGCGATACGCGTCGTCAAAACGATTGAAATCGTACGTTTACAATCGAAAGAGTCATTTTAAAACCCCTTTCGAAAACGACTCTATGAAAGGTGTTCTGTAGAGTAATTATTACAAATGTGCGTAGGGTTGCTACCCCAAAGAAAAAAGCAGCAAAATATTTTGAACTCTTGCCCTGTAACATTAAGATTCAGTTTCGTCGAAATAAGGGTTGTCAGAACAAATAGCAACAACAAAAGTTTATATTATTATTTTTTATTTTGGTCAGCAATATGTAGATAGAGTATCTTGTAATTGAAAGCAATGAAATATTTTACAACTCGTACTTGTTTTATAGTAGTTCTCAAAATTATGTGTTTCAAGAAAAAATAGCCGGAGATAGTTTTGGTTTTAAGATTGAATCACATAATATAATCAACTGAAGGTGTGAGGATATTACATACATTTGTAAAAAAAAATAATTATAATGCATGTAAGTACCTACCTACTACTAGTAAATATTTAAATGAAGTTCGTATTCACAGTTTTTCTTTTATTCTGAATTCCAAATGAAATGTTCCTTTAATGTACTCACATAAATATTGGTTAAAAAATTTCGGTATCAATTTCATTTTATTCGCTCGTTTATGATTATTTATTTTAATTTAATTTAATACAATCTCATTAGCTTACTTATCGGGTATGTGTGTTATACGACTACTTTAAAAAATACATAATGTACCAAAATGTTTCATTCTATTCTTACGTAACGAATAAAAAATACTGCATTTCTATACTTTCTGTGCGGAACGGAAGGCGAACGACATCTTGGTTTTAGCTAGGGTTGTCAACTGCCGTAATTGTTAAACTGTAATATTTTGACAGATAATCATATAACATTAATTTCAAGAAATTTTATGAAACCGCAGTAGAAATTTTCTTTTAATATGTGTTGTCTAATAGAGAGCAATCTTACTACACAATATTATTGAAAATAAAATAAAACATGGTGAATTTGTTATTAAATCATGCCACTAATAAGGATAAATTGGAGCATACAGGTCGTTTACAAGTGTTGGCGACAAGCTGGAAAACTCTATAGTTTTAAGTTTTGATATGACATATGTATTTGTATATTTTTGAAATTGGATATTGTCATGTTAGTTGGGTTGTCTTTGCTTTCGTGTTTGTGTCAGTGGTTCGATTTTATATATTGCTCGCTGTATTTTTATTTTAAATATATTTATATTATTTCAAGCTAGTGTTTTTATCATCAGCCACGCATACAGTCCACCTCACTCGCTATCATTTGGTCCTTTTGTCGCCGTAAAATTTACCATCTTCCGTAAGTTGTCATAATAATTTTCACAAATTTTTTCCATTTCATTTTCATTTGTTCATTTCGCTTAATTTTCACGTTGCGATATTTTCTTGACATTTCATTATAAAAATGGTGAAAACACGTAGCCAAGCAAAACTCGTGGATGATTCGGCATTGCCAGGCACATCGGTCATGCCAACCTCGGACGGCGCTACCACCGTTGTAGCACAGCCTTCGACTACATCACGACCTCCAGCGCCACACAGTGGCAACGCCCAATCACCATCACCGAGTGTCGCGTTAATTCGCAGCGAGCGACCTGACACCTCAGCACGTACACGCTCGTCTCGCTCATCTGCCACCGTGAGGGCTCAGAAGCTCGCCGCCGAGGCGGAGATCAAGAGACGTCACCTAGAACGCGAACGACAGCTGGCGCAGTTGGAACTCGAAGCGGAGCAAACAGAACTTGCAGCTAAATTCGCAGCACTTGAAGCTTCTTCTGACAGGTCAAATCGGTCTGAATCTAGTAGAGACTCCTACACAGCATCTTGGGTACGTAACGCAACCATGACCAACGCGGCCACCCAACACGTGTCGAACACGTGTCAGGCCCACCGAGTCAACCATGCGGTACCACAGCAGCCGAGACTTGACAACGCTCCGATCCATCGACATTCAACTGAACCCATATCTCAACTAGCCGAGGCCATAGCCGGTCTCGCTCACCATCCCAAGAAACCAGATCTTGTGGTCTTTTCTGGAGAGATCACTCAGTGGATGGCTTTCAAATCAAGTTACGATCACACTAAAGCTTTTTTCTCTCCAACAGAAAACCTGGCGCGACTAAACAGCGCCATACGCGGCGTGGCGTATCAGTCAGTGGCGTTGCTACTTTGGACAGCGTGCGAGCCTGAGGACATTGTCCGCGCCCTGGAGCAAAACTTTGCGCGCCCTGAACTCTTGGTTGCACGTGAGATCGCCGACTTGCGGGCACACGTCAAAATAAATACGCCCGACGAACTGAACACATTGGCAAACAAAATTCGAAATTTTATTGTTACTATTAGGCAGCTTAATCAGATGGACTATTTACACTCACCCGAACTCTTTCGTTGTGTTGCACTCAAACTCAACGAACATACTAGAGCACGTTTTACCGATTTTGCTTCAAGTCACTCGGCCACCAATGAAAATATGTCTAAACTAGAATTACTATCTCAGTTTCTTTTGTCTGAGGCAGATAGACAGTTGAAGTTTAATTATTTTATTGACTTTACCTCACCACAAATATCCAGGTCCATAAAAAAAGAGGTTATTCACACTACTGTCTCAACCAATAATAATAAGGTCGAGTGCACATATTGCAAACAAGGGCCTCATGCGATAAAATCGTGCAAACACTTCCTTTCTCTAACTACAGATCAACGTTGGCAATGGGTTAGAGAAACTAAAACATGCTTTCGATGTCTAAAGTCGGAACCTCACAAGTGGAACATCTGTCGCGCGAAACGCTGCGGTCTCAATGGCTGTTCTAGGCGCCATCATCATTTGCTTCATGGCACATCGTCCGATGTAACAAAGCCCGTTTCACCACATAACACAGTTGCAACAATTAATCCACTTGTGCCGGTCGACGAAAGCATCAAAAGCAACGTTGAGCCCACAAATGCGTTTAGCATTATTATCGCTACAACAGGTTCACCGCAGTCACCGTCACGTCCACGTGGTCTATTAAAAGTTCTCCCGGTCGTCCTCGAAGGTCCTGACGGCGAGTACAGCACCACGGCACTACTCGACGAGGGCAGTACGGTGACGTTGATCGACAGCGAAGTAGCGGCGCGCATCGGTGCGAAGTTGGAGAATAAGGAGAGTATCGTTATTCAGGGGGTGGGTGGCATGGCTAAAACAGCCGATGTAGCTTACGTCAGTTTTTATATACGGGGGCTTAACCTACCTAATCGCCACCTAATACAAAACGCGCGTGCAATATCCTCACTAGGACTACGCATAGAGACTATCCCGTCCTTTGATTTGGTCGAATATCACCATCTTGCCGATTTGGCTGGTCAACTCTCACTTGTTGAGTCTCACCTGTCTAGCCCAACCGTTTTAATCGGCGCTGCAGATTGGCAGTTGTCTCTGAGCCACGAGGTCAGAGTGGGAAGGAAAAACGAACCCGTCGCCTCGAGAACGCTGTTAGGTTGGGTATTGCACGGTGCGTTTTCCACGTCATGTAAGCGGTTAGAGGTTATCAATTATGTTAACGACGACTTAGATATCCTCATAAAGCAGCAGTATGAAATTGACTCCATAGGAATCTCAAAGAGAACTCTGCAGCATAATAGTGATGACACACGTGCGATAGATATGATAGACTCATCGGTTAATAGGCTCGACGACGGCCGTTTTGAAGTGCGGTTGCCCTGGAAGCAAGAGTTGCCAAAATATATTCCTGATAGCTATCCCCAGGCGCTGTCACGCTTCAAAGCGCTCGAACGACAAATGGCTAGGGACTCTGATTTCGCTGCCGCGTTCCGTAATTTCATACATGACATAATTCATAAAGGTTATGCCGAAGAATGCGATCCTAGTACTTACCATAAACGTCTTCCCCCAGGTAGTTCGTATGCTAGCTCAGATGGTGTAATTCGCTGGTACCTGCCAATTTTTGGAGTTTACCACCCCCAAAAAAAGAAACTTAGGGCAGTTCACGACGCCGCGGCTGTGACACAGGGCGTCAGTCTAAACAGTCTCCTTTTACAAGGCCCCGATTTGCTACAACCTCTCTTAGATATCTTGTTCCGGTTTAGAGAGGGTGCTGTGGCACTTAATGCCGATATTAGGGAGATGTTTCCGCAGATAAAGATTTCCCCTAAAGACAGGGATGCCCAACGTTTTCTTTGGCGTGGTGACGATGAAACTATTCGAGAGTATCGAATGGCATCGATGATTTTTGGCGCAGTTTCCAGCCCTTTTATCGCGCAATATTTAAAAAACAAAAATGCAAAAGAGCTGGAAACTTCGTATCCATCCGCCTGTAGGGCCGTTATATACGACCATTACATGGATGACTATCTGGGTAGTTTTTCAAGCGTAACCGAAGCCGCGAGCGTAGCGGCTGACATTGTTAAGGTCCATAAGAACTGTGGTTTCGAAATGCGATCCTGGATATCGAACAAACCCGAAGCCCTTTCTATGATCCCTCGAGAGCTAAGAAATGACCCTAGTACCGATACAGAAGTCATCTTACCTGCTAATAAGGAAATAGGCGTTTTAGGAGTTCGATGGAACCCTTTCCATGACAATTTAAGCTTTCGTTCTTTTCCCGTGTCCCCATCTGACAAAATTACAAAGCGCACAGTATTGTCAAATGTCATGAGAGTTTTTGACCCACTCGGGTTACTCATGCCTGTTACGATAAGGGGACGAATATTAGTACAGAGACTATGGCGGGAGGGTATAGACTGGGACTCGCCTCTACCAGAAAAATACACAGTAGAGTATAGAGACTGGTCTCAGCAGTTGCAGGATGCCGCCGCGATACGAATCCCTCGATGGTATATGCACAGAACCGACCACACCTGTACCGAATTACATGTGTTTGCCGACGGGGGTGAACAAGCATACTCGTGTGTAGCATATTGGAGGGTGACGTATAGCGACGGATCCGTCTCGGTGAGATTGTTGGGAGCAAAGCACGCGTCGCTCCATTGAAGCCCCTATCAATCCCACGTTTGGAGCTTCAGGCGGCCTTAATAGCAACGCGTTATGCGCAAACAATTATAAGCTCACATCATTTGAAGCCCTCCGAAACCGTTTTTTGGACGGACTCTACGACTGTCCTTAAATGGATTCGGAGTGATGCCCGAAATTTTAAACCGTTCGTGTCTCACAGATTGGGAGAGATAGCGGAGTCCACTAATCCGTCTAATTGGCGGTGGATCCCTACCTCTCTCAATGTGGCTGATGACGCCACCAAGCCAAAAAAGTTAGATTTTACAGGCTCTCACCGATGGTTTTCAGGCCCTTCATTTTTGTTAGAATCTAAATTTTGTTGGCCTACGGAATCAAATCGCAACGACGCCGAAAGCGCATTCGATTCCGAATTAAATAAAACAAGAATACGTGGGAATTATTGTTGACGTCCCTTTGCTGTATCCACCTGTACCGAACGTGACGCGTTTCAGTAGGTGGCGTCGTCTTCTACGCGCCACCGCCTGCGCCCTTTCGGGTGCTCGTATGTTCCGCGCCAAACTAGCTCGACCTGTGGACGCTAACTCGATACTTTTTGCACCGACAGATACTAACGAGCCCACGTCCTTCTCACACCTCCGTGCTGCGGACATCGATTTAGCAGAGAAGTTGCTTCTACTACACTCCCAAATGGAAAGTTTTCCCGAGGAATATAAGTTGCTGAGAGCCTCGCAGCCCGTGCCCAAAGGAAGCAGAATCGCCAACCTTGGTCCACAATTAAGTCAAGATGGTCTGCTTAGGCTCGATACTCGTATCAGAACTGCACCATCTGTAAGTGACAGCATGAAGTCTCCAATAATCCTCGACGGACGCCATCAAGTTACTCGGCTACTAATTCTTTCATACCACGAAAAGATGGCTCATGGTTTTAATGAGACAGTACTCAACGAACTTCGTCAGAGGTATTGGGTCCTAAAGGCAAGAAGCACCATAAGGAGCGTTGTAGCAACCTGTAGACAATGCCGTAGATTCAAGGGACGAGTGATGATTCCGCAAGCGGGAAATCTACCTATCGAACGTCTGGACCACCACACAAGGCCGTTCACGCACACGGGCCTGGACTACTTTGGCCCAGTTACTGTTGCCGTGGCCCGACGCCAGGAAAAGCGGTACGTAGCCTTGTATACTTGCCTCGTAACCCGCGCGGTTCACATAGAAATTGTTTCTTCACTGTCATCGGATGCCGCCCTAATGAGCTTGAGACGATTCATCGCCCGCAGAGGATCTCCTTCCACCATCATCTCTGACAATGGGACAAATTTCGTTGGCGCAAGTCGGGAGCTAAAGTCGCTTTTTGGGGATTCTGTGGAGGAATTCGTAGCCAATCAGGGTATTAAGTGGCAATTCATTCCCCCTGCCTCCCCATTTATGGGTGGTACATGGGAACGACTCGTCCGCACAATCAAGACTGCACTGCAGGCCACCCTCAGGGACAAACGCAACCCCAGAGAAGACGTCCTCACCACCCTGTTACACGAAGCTGAAGCAGTCGTCAACTCAAGACCACTTACGTATGTCCCATCGTCAGCGGAAGTCCCCGAGGCTATCACGCCTTTCCACTTCTTGATAGGAGCATCATCGAATGCGCCCTGGACAAGTAGACTGACGGACACGGATCTTCTGCGACGAAGTGATTGGCGACGAGTACTTCGCCTGGCAGACCACTTTTGGGCACGTTGGCTGCGAGAGTACTTACCTACTCTCCGGCCCAGAGGACTTCAAGACGTCGGGGACAATTTCAAAGAGGGGGACGTGGTACTAGTAGTAGACTCAACCTTGCCACGAGGCTTGTGGCCTCTGGGTAGGGTGATCAAAGTGTCCACAGGTCCGGATGGACGGGTCCGCGTGGTGGATGTCTTGACCAAGGGAGGTACACTGCGCAGGCCTGTCCGCAAGCTTCTTTTAATGGAAGCAGAGTCCCAGGCAGTCGCCACCGATGCTTAGTGTTCCACTGGGGGTGGGAATGTTGGCGACAGGCTGGAAAACTCTATAGTTTTAAGTTTTGATATGACATATGTATTTGTATATTTTTGAAATTGGATATTGTCATGTTAGTTGGGTTGTCTTTGCTTTCGTGTTTGTGTCAGTGGTTCGATTTTATATATTGCTCGCTGTATTTTTATTTTAAATATATTTATATTATTTCAAGCTAGTGTTTTTATCATCAGCCACGCATACAGTCCACCTCACTCGCTATCAACAAGCCTTATTTATGCTCGCGATTCAAGTCTACGCCCGTGGCATAAAACTGCCTTATTCCCTTGGTTAATAATCTTCTATTAAACCCCATGTTTATATCAAGATATTCTTTCACCCTCACAGTCCTTTAATTAAATACAATTTAATTAGTACTGCAATACTTCGATCCATGTAGTCTATATAGATGATGGCAGCAGCAATTTAGATATAAATCTAAAAAATAATTGATGACATATTCTATGATTAAATAATTTATAGGTGGCAAAAAGTAGTTATAATTGCATTTTTAACTTTAATGTGCCGTGATGTCACTTAAAGCTCTATATTAGCACAACTATGTATTAAGACATCTTACACAATACAATTACATAAAAAAATAAAATATAGTTTTGTAAGAGCGTTCGAACGGGCTGTCGGATAAAAAGTCGTAAGTGCATGCCCTGGCGCGTGCGCACGCTCCGGAACGACGCGCGTCACGGCCCCGGTACAGCACGGGCCGTGTGTCGGTAACTGTCTTTAATTGCTTTCGGGGACCTTGTACGCTGCTATCCAACTGTATTCACCAGCTTTTTAAAGTAGAGGCGTATTCGGAACTGCTCTCAACCAAGAAAACCAATGCACTCTCAGTATATATATTAACTATATATATGGCACGAATAAATTTGCGTCCAGACCGCCATTACAAAGCACCGAGTAGTTATGCTAAAATATCAGGTGTTGAGAATTCCTCCATACAATTGTGACCTTAACCTTATTATATATTTTTTTAAAAACGTCGCCCCACACTAGGATTTTCTCCTGTGTCGTGGGTGCAGTTACAAACATAGAATATCACATGCACATACGCCCGACTGCGGTTATGTGGGACTCTCCCCTAATGAGGCCTACCCACAAAAAAAACTGGGGGTTCCATCAAAATCGCATTCCCGACACACAAAGGGAACTTTTCGCAATCGCTTTGTGTGTCGAGAGCGATGCTACCATGCACATACGCCCAGACCGGAACAAATTTCTGTAGGCCATACAAAACATTTGTCCCGTACGGGAATCGAACCCGCGACCCGTTACATTATTGAATTACAGTTCATATGGAGTTTAGGTAAGCACAAGGCTACAAACAAAAACATGTCAGCAGCGAAACTAGAAGAAATTAAATAACGCGATTATTCATAAATGGTTCACTGTTGGAATTTCGTTGAGACTTGATATTAACATTTAATAAAAAAGTATCCACTCCGTTTTTTCCTTCTATATTCAACATTGCCTGCCCCAATTTTTAAAATTTTCCGCTTTTTGCTAGGTTCAGCTGTCATTAGCCAGACTCTAATTATACAGGTTACTTTTTTAGCAGGATCCAAATTTTGTGTGCTTGTTTAGACAAGCAAATTAAACAACTATTACTATGGGACCAGCCTTGAAATTGTGAAAAAAAATCTGCTGTTTCATACGTTTAGGTTCAGTGGATGTAAAAAATTTGTATGGAACTTCAATCTTGTCCATATAAATGCTCAAAGCATTCCTGCACATTATCCCGAACTTCTTTCAAGTTTTGATAGTAATCACATCCATGGAATCCTTGTTTCGGAAACTTGGCTTAAGCCGTGTCTTCCATCTACTTCTTACTCCATACCAGGATTCCAACTTCTACGGAACGATCGCATTGTTCGTACGGGAGGCGGTGTGGGTTTATATATCCGCTCCCACATACCTGTTTCTATCGTTGCAAATTCCTGTCCCACTTCCACGTCAGATGTTGCTCAATATATGTTTGTTGAAGTCACACTTCGGCATACGAAGGTTTTGTTGGGAGTTGTGTATAGCCCATTACCAACTGTAAATTACTTCGCAACACTTAGCAAGTTTTTCGAAGATCTTTGCCCCCTTTACAGTCACACAATAATCATGGGTGATTTCAACACGTGCCTTCTAAAGGATGATTTACGTTCCAAGCGTTTAAGAGCTATAGTTGAATCAAGCAATCTGCATATCCTTCCACTTGATCCTACACATTTACTTCCAAACTGCACTCCTTCTCTCCTGGACCTGATGATCGTATCATCGCCTAATAGTATCGAGTCCCATGGCCAATTGAGCGCCGATTCCTTTTCCTATCATGATTTAATTTACCTTTCCTATAAAATCCGTCCTCTTAAGTACAAGCCCAAGGTGACAATGCAGAGAAATTTTGGTGGTATTGACACTGAGCTTCTACGTCATGATGCCCGTAATCTTGACTGGTCTGTGGTGAATATGACTGAGGGTATTGATGATAAAATCGTGATTTTTAATACTCTTCTTGTTGACCTGTATGATAAACATGCCCCCTTAAGACCGGTCAAAATAAAGCACTGTCCAGCTCCGTGGTTAACTGAAGAGTTAAAATTATTAATAAAAAAGAAGGGTCGAGCTAAAACTAAATATAAACTGATGCCCAATGATGTTAATCGCGATAAATACTTAGGTATCAGAAATCGCTGCAATAGATTGTGTAGGGACGCACAACGCCACCATATTCACAGCTCCGTAGAAAATGGAAATCCAACTAAGGTGTGGAAATTCTTAAGATCACTGGGGATCGGAAAATCTCGTCACGGACCGAATTTTCAAGACATCGATGTCGACAGTCTCAATAGATACTTCACAAGTGCTCCAATAATGGATAGTGCTTTAAAAAATCGAACCATAAATCATCATTCAGCTCAATCCGCCCCTAATCATCCTCCGTTTAATTTCAGCCATTTTACAGATTGTGATGTTAAGAAAAGTATCCTGTCCATAACCTCAAACGCTGTCGGTATCGATAACATTAGTCGTAAAATGATAATTCCTTTGCTCGATATTCTAACTCCCATAGTCTCTTCCATTTTAAATTACTCCATATCCTGTGGTTCTTTTCCCTCTTCGTGGAAAGACGCTCAAGTGATACCACTTCCAAAAAAAGTAAATCCCTCGTTAACTGATTACCGACCTATATCTATTTTACCGTTCCTGTCCAAAGTCCTTGAGCATCTTATACACTATCAACTAAATGTATTTGTAACTCATAACCAACTTCTTGATTCTTTCCAGTCTGGTTTTCGTCCTAGCCATAGCACTGTTACTGCTCTTGTTAAAATATCTGATGATATCCGTTTGGCCATGGATAATAAACAGCTAACCATACTTGTGTTACTTGATTTTAGCAACGCATTCAACACTGTTGAATATGAGGTATTCCTTGCTCTCTTTAAATGTCTTAACATATCTCCAACTGTAATGGCTTGGCTTCGAAGTTATCTTTATGGCCGCCGGCAACGTGTTGTAGTCGATAATTCCGTGTCACAATGGTGCGAAATTACAGCCGGTGTGCCACAAGGTGGTGTGCTATCTCCTTTGCTTTTCTCAATATTCATCAATTCCATTACAAGTATACTTACTTCTTCCTACCATCTATATGCAGACGATCTTCAAATTTATAGCCACGGTACCCTGGAAAACTTTAACGCAGTTGTCGCCCAAATTAATGACAATCTTGCAGCAATAGCACATTGGAGTAAAAACTATGGTTTAAATGTGAACCCATCTAAAACTCAAGCCATTGTTGTAGGAAGCACATATTACCTATCTAGAATTGATTGGGGACTACTACCTCCTCTATTTTTTGATGGTGTTCACATAACTTATAGTGACAACGTGAAAAATTTAGGAATTTTATTTGACAGAACACTGTCATGGACACCTCAGGTTGACCTGGTTAGCTGTAAGATGTTTGCAGCGATGGGATCGATGCGTAGACTACGTAACATGTTGCCTATAACCACCAGAATGTCTCTTGCTCTGTCACTTCTTCTTCCCATCCTTGACTATGCGGATTGCTGCTATTGTGACCTTGGCGAAGTATTGCTTGATAAGCTTGAGCGACTCCAGAATTTGTCCATTAGATTTATCTTTGGACTGCGAAAATATGACCACGTCTCACAATACAGAACTGAACTCAAATGGTTGAAAATACGCCAACGCCGTGATGCACACATTTTATACCTTTTATACAATATTTTGTTTAATCCTAAAACACCCATTTACCTAAAGAAACATTTCATTTTCCTTCATTCCTCACATAATTTAAACACTCGTTCTTCTGATAGCCTCCTATTAAAATTTCCCACACACTCGTCCCAATATTTTAATAAATCCTTTACTGTTCAGGCGATTCGACTTTGGAATCGCCTACCTTCTGATATTAGGTGCAAACAAATACTTGACTCTTTTAAAAAAAGCGTTCACCGCCATTTCCTTGAGCTTTGACCCCCCCTCCCCCCTCGCCCCCTATGAATTTATATATTATTTTTTATTTACTCTGTTATTATTATGTAGTATGTTTTAGTATTTTATATATTAAAGTATATATTTTGTACCAGTGTATTATTGAAAAATACCCACTTAATCATATGTTTTGTCCTATCTAAAGGTTGTCTGGTAGAGATCGCCTATGGCGATAAGGCCGCCTTTTTTGCTTGTTGTGTATGTATTGTCATTGTTTGTGTCATTTTATTTAAGCAAAATAAAGAGTTTCTATCTATCTATCTATGGAACAGGTGATTTTTTTTGCGATTTCAAAATTGGTCCCATAGTAAAAGCTGTTTAGTTCGCTTGTCTGTACAAACTCACAAAATTCGGCTCCTGCTTAAAAATTAACCTATTATTAAAGTTAGTTAGTCAGTCATCATAACAGCTCATATACGTACCCACAGAAGGGCTCGAGCGGCTCGAGTTACCCTAACTTAGGGTAGGCTTGAGACGGGGTGCGATGTCAGAACACCTCCTCGTGGTGCACCCTGGGCAACCCGGCAGATTTTCTGCCGCGGGCTAAGAGTCTGACAGCTGCCCCATGGAGGGGGCGTGGTATGGCCGGGTTTAACCGGGCGGGCCACTTCACGTGGCCATGTGGGGCGTCACCTCCTTTCTTTTTGAAGATGGGGTTGTGTGTCGCCTTAGGACCCGCTCGCGGGTCATGGCGCGTTGCGCCTTGTGCCGTTGCCTCTTTGGTCGGGTCGGTGCGGGTCCTTGTTGAGCTTCAGCATGTCGTTGTTCCGAGTCGGTGCAGCTCGTTGAGCTTCGGCGTTTCGTTGTTCCAAGGACTGAGGCTGATCCGATCACTGTGTGGCTTCGGCACACTTGTGCGGCCCCCATGAGGGGGGCGTGGGATGGCCGAGTGCTACTCGGCGGGCCACCTCGTGTGGCCACCGTGGCCGCTTTTGCGGTGGGTCGGCGCTTTGGCGCCGCTGAGCTTCGGCTCGTGTGCGCGGCGGTGGATCCAGTGAGGTCTGCCGTCGAGCAAGCCCGTTACCCCGCACTAAGCGGGGCCGGGGGCCTGGCGCACTGAGCCGGGCCGCGTGGAGGAAAACCACAGTAAAAAATTACCACCCGGAGTATGCCCCGGGAACTCCTCTCCATCTCCATCTTGGAGAGGGCGTGAGGGGCCCGCCATTGGTGGGCAGGTGCCGTGGACGGGGTTATGGTCGGTCCGAAAGGGTTCCCACGACCTCGTTCGGCAGCGGCGCGTCCTTTGGACGTGGCTGCTCCAGGCGCCAAAGATGGCATATCGAGGGGTTTAGTGGGTAGTCGCTCGCTGCGGAGTCCCACACACCCTTGCCCCTGCGGGGGCTTGGACGATGCGCAAACGCATTCCCCTCGTAAAAAAAAGGGTAGGCTTGAGTCGACTTTACCCTAAGATAGGGTGTTTAGGCCTTAGTCAAACACGCTGACCCAGTGCGGTCGCCGTCACATACACCATTGAATTTCTTCGCAGATGTATGTATGTTGCCTAAAGATGTTTTCCTTCACTGTAGGAGAGTCAGACAAATGTATGAAACTCGAAAAACGAAAAACAAATTGGTACATTGTGCAGGTCTCGAACCCCGGACCTCCCGATTGGAAGGCAAGTACCGAGTCCACAGCGCCACGCTCGACAGTAGTTAGTTAGTAGGTGATTATAAGTCTGATAGTAAATACTAATCAGTCAGATCCAATCAGATAACAGTATTGTCTTTCTCAGTTTCACTGTCGGTAAGGTTTTAAAATAACCATGCCTCTGAAAAAGTAACCAGATATAAATCCTAGTTCTAGAACACCTTATTTAACTATCACGCTACAATGCTAGCCGATCTACATAACTAGTTAGATGTCTGTTTGTCCGTGCATCCGTGTCGACCTAAAAACGGGCATTCCACCTGCGACCATTGTTGCGCAACTCCTGCGCAGCCTAGCTAGCAGGTTGGCAATTAGTCGGTATCGTTAAAGTACAAGAACACTATATCATTAGAACATAATCGAACTCGTTAATAAATTGATTTAATATCGGGATTTCAAATATCTTTACGCTGCGTACACATTAATACTATATCATATGGAATGTTAACATACATATTATAAGTGACGGTGTCCCTTTTCTTTTAGCAGTAAGTTCAGACCATGATCCTAATTTGAAAATCACTGAAATTTTCTCCCGGAAAATTCATAAAATTTCCGATTTTTTCTTTTTTTTCAAAATTTTGTGGTGTAATATAACTAAGTTAATGTTTACAAAACATATTCTGTCAAAAAACCATAATAAATACACAAAAAAATAACTTGTATAATTTATTAATGTTGTATTTAGTAATATTAATATTGTATATTATCATTGTATAATGTACTTAATACTATCTAAACTAAAACCAACATTGTAAGACGTATTTCACATATTTTGCGCATTTGTTCCTATAGTAATATCGAATAAACTGTCTTGTCTATGCACTAAAATTCATCACAAAGTTTGAAGAGTTTGTTTTGATTTACCGCTTAATCATAAAGTCATCATCGCTTTCATTACAAAGTAACATCTTATAGCAATATTTGTTATCTAGGCGAAATAGCTACACCAGACAGCAATGAAATGAAAATTATATTGCACTACCGATCAGAATCAGACAACAATTGGGTCAACCCTTCACGCATCATGCGGCTTGTGCCGTAACATATACACTATGTAATGTATATGTAACAAACGTTACTGTAAGACCATGTTAATGTGCTTATTGAGAAAATCACTTTAATATTACTAAGTAGTATAAATGTTAATAAAGTTGATACATTCAGCAGGCGTAGCACGGGCTGCCAAGTCTGGACTCGAGTCACGCATTATCTCACCATATTCTCACCATTATCTCTTTAAGACATAATCTCTATGTCTTAAAGAGTAGCACGGAGGCGCGTATTTTGTGTGACTGACGTGATAAATTTTCTTGACGCTCGTCAAGGAACACGTGTGACTGAGTTTTATCACAAATTTTTTGGCGTGCCTGTGCGCCGACTGCTGTGGTTGTAATAAGGGCTTTCATACTTTGGAAGATTTCGCAGCAGTCGGAGAGAAAAAATGTTTGTGATAAAACCGAGTCACACGTGTCCCTTGACGAGCATCAAGAAATTTTTATCACGTCAGTCCCACTAAATATGCGCCACCGTGCTACCCTTTAAGACATAGAGATTATGTCACTGAAATGGTGAGATGCGTGACTCGAGTACAATCTTGGCAGCCCGTGCTACGCCTGCAACATCCTAAAAAAGATGTATTTGATTAATTTTGAAAATTGGGTTCAATAAATTGTGCAGACAACATTTTTAGTCAAATCTACATCTGATAAGGCTAAAATACCGTAATTTGTATAATATTCGCGATATTTATCAGAAAGTCTCAAAAAAACATAAAAAAACAGCAAAATTTACAGGAGAGATTCAGTATTTTTAATTTGCAGTAATTTCTGTGTTAAGAGGAGAGGATTCGCCTTTTGCATAAAACAGCAGATTTTATTTTTCCCAATTTTAGAGTTGATCCAATACTGAAATTTGTTAATTCAGTTTGGTAATCTTCACAACTTTTTGGAACACATTATAGAATCGATTAGAAAATGTATAAATGATGCAAAAAGTGAAAATGTGATTGAGCTGCTTTGTGATTGAGGAAACTAGATGAAACTCGCTTCCGTCTTCTTTTTTTTTGTCACTTACTACCAGCAGGCCTATTCTGTAACTTCGTTTGCTAGCTAGAACTGTCATTTTTGAAAGGAACTTAACATCCATTACTGCTATCATGAACGCTGCCATAACACATAAGATCACTAAACCAGTAATGGAAATAAAGTGTATTTCAAAAATGACAGTTCTAGTTACCAACCGTAGTTAGCGAATAGGCCTGCAGGTGAGCCAACGCCAAGTGGAGAACTCGCATCATACATAAAATCAACCAATTAGGTATCTCTAAAAACTTTTAGCCATTTCAACTCAGGGGACTATTTTAGCTGACTAAATTGGCTTTTCAATAACTCCAAAATCACAGTATTTTCAAACCATCTAAATTGTATTGATTTATTGGCAAGTAAAAGCGGTGAACATGTAGGTATTCTAAATTCGTCCCCCCACGAACATACGTTACTTACATCGATCAACATAACAGTTGAAAAATAGCCCAATAATAGATTATCGTCTGATTGATGACCGTGCCTAATTAATTTATGAAATAATAAGCACTGACTACTGGGCCCGCCAAATGAATATTTATAGGGCTTAATTGAACTTCGTTAAGTCTAAAGATCACAGATTAGCGATGCACTGACGAGATAAAGCAACCGATCTCCTTCGCTATCCGTTCGGCGGGTCACTCGCCGTAATTGCTTCTGAAGGCGCATTTTGTTGTTAGTTTGGAATTCCATAAGTCATAACAATGATAAATCTTCTTCTTCTTTTTTTTATATATAAAAATGAAACGCTGTGTGTTTGTCTCGCAAAAACTCTGAAACGGCTCGACCGATTCTTACGAAATTTTCTGTGTGTATTTTAATAGATACAGGGAAGGTTTAAAACAAAAGTTTGACCCGGTAGGTGACGCTGGAATCGGGCAGGACAACGTCTGCCGGACGCACTAGTCTTCTTATATATAACAATGAAACGCTGTGTGTTAGTCTCGCTAAAACTCAAAAATGGCCCAACAGATTCTTACGTAATTTGCTGTGTGTGTTTGAATAGAACCAGGGAAGGTTCAAACGTAAAGTTGGGCCCGGTAGGTGGCGTTGGAATCGGGCAGGACAACTAGTTAATAATTATTATTATAGACCTTTACGATTATTTTCAATTTACTTTACATTTAAACAAAAGTAGATTAAGCTCGCGTTAGTTTCATAGGCTTTTTCCCCACTGCAAAATTTAGATTTTCGAACATATTTTAAACACTTATTCAGAGATAAGTTTTGTCTATTTGTGGGAATTAGAATTTCTGCTGACGGACTCATATTAACCAAATTTTCACTACGATATCACGAATGGTAGGATTTTTATTAATTACATTTTAGATCTTCTTATGTAATGTAAGATTCATAAAACCTAAATATTATAGGTACCTACAGAGAATAAAATTTACTAGAAGCATTCAAATTATGTCGATATCCCTCACCCATTAGAATAATAAATACAGGAAGCAGATTCAGATATTCTTTACGACTAGGTCAGTTGGTAATAAAATAACGTCCGAAAACCCAACGATATGTAACACTTCCTCCCGAAAGTAACCCTTGAAGACACAATAAAAATATCTAACAATAAAGCTGCGGTCAACTATCCCCCATTAACTCAATCACTATCAACTGCGTAGCCAATGTAACCCTTACTATAACACGATAAGGCTTCAACATTAACGTCTCAAAAAGACATCGCGGTGTGATCCACCAAGCAGAACTTGACATGAGATCAGTCTTGACAGTGAAATAAATTAAAAAGAACTGTAACATCTCAGAAATAAAAGTGTTTTTAATTCAACAGCGTTTACTGACCGGTGTCAATCCAACGTTACGATAACGGAGAAGTTTTAGTTTAAATTCTTTACTAGACACGTTGAATATAAAGTTGAATTTTGTTTGTACCGCGGAGATTGGACGTTGCCGCAGAGGGGTAGGCGTCGTCACGGTGCGCGCGCGCAGCTAATGGGCAGGCAAACAGTAAGTTTTTACTCGATCAACATGGATCAAATTGTTAGGTAATTTAATTTCCAAGTACGAAGTGAAAAAATGTCATCATTATTGGATCTTAGTGTTTTATGAAGACATCAGAGCAGCTTTTTATGTGGGCCGAGAAGTTGCGTCACAACAACAGTGACATGATTTTCATGGCGAATATAAAAACATTAAGATTTTATTACACACGAACAAAATATTTTCCTCAAACTTTGTTGCATAATTAAAATATTAAAGTAATGTTGTTATGTAGCCATATGGAGAATTATGTAGACAGAAATTTATAGACACATACTTAAAGTGCATGTGTGCATTTAAATGAAATAACATTAAAGTATAAATGCTGATTAAAGTGAATAAAATTAAAGTAGATTCTTGGTCAATTAATTTTTTTTGATGTCAATAATGCCTGTAAAAGTCTAGCTAGTATATTGAATAAGATTTTGGAGTTTGAGTTTGAAAAGACAAGTCTGAACTCTGAAGGAAAGCTTAAAATAAGTATAAGTACATTTAATATACGTTAAAAAGTAGCAGATTTTAATTAGATCGTTTTTTCGATACCGTCCTGTGCTTAAAGAGTGTTCCAATTATGATTTAAATATTCATAAGCCACGTAAGCCACAAAGTTTCTTATAATTAAGGTGATACTTTGCCGTTTTCGAATAATTTCGTTCTTGTTGAACATATTACAACAATATTTCATTGGACAGAAAAAAATCCAAAGATCACTCTGGCTGTTTAATATTTTAAAGCAGCTGTGAATCAGAAAATATAATAATAAATTACTAAAAGTATTGCCAATTAACATGCATTTTTTTAAGTTGTGAAAATTCATTTATTTTTCATTACTCATACATACTCTGAAAGGTGTGAAGTTGCCTCAGGCAACTTTTGCAGCCTTATGGAGAATCGTTTTCAACTGACAGCTGTCAAATTATAAAAATAAACTAGATCTATTTTGATTTCTATTGAACTATATTTCAACTTTCTATACAGCCACTCAATTACAGCGCGACGTAAAATTAAAATAACGTTTTTCGAGTTGTAGTGTTTTGTTTATACTACCATATAGCAGAGATTTGTATTAACACAAAGAGTTCACCTGCGCCTGATTTATTTTTACTTTTCTTGTATTCGCAATGAAATTCAGTGTATAACTCGGGTTAAAGACTTATTGAGTTCCTCGACCTGTTGGCGCCCTCGCGTTACTTTCATTCACCCCTAGGGTAACAATGTACTATTGTAAGCCAGTTCTCCAAAAATCAATTAAAACGTAGTAAAAAGTGACGATATCTGTCGGTCATAGCGCGTCTGAGCGCGTAAGCCACATTAGAAGCTTTGCATAGCTCCTAATGTGGCAATTTATCAACTATATTACTTTGCAAATAAGGAAACCGCCCTGCACGAGTAAATTTTCCGGGGAAACTAGCCTTAACTGTGTATATGCGAGTGTTGTGTTCGGAACACTTTTTTGGTTAAAGTGTAGATATATCTTTTATAAAAATAAAACATAAAATAGCTGTATGGATTGGTTGATTGATATGGATGGATGTCTGGATTTGAATGCAAAACACAGAATAGATACTCTATTCCGGTAAGAATCAAAATTAAAAGTACTAAATGGTCAATGGTGGCTATTCTGTTGGCACTAATTTGATTAAACTAAACTAAATTTAGTTTTAGAGCTGTCAAATTGTGTTTTCAGTAAAAAATTTTTGAACTCAAAATACGATTTGACAGCACTAAAACTAAATTTAGTTTAGTCTATTCCAATCAATGCCAACAGAATTGACACCAATATGTACATACCAGTGTTCAACACGATTTAACAATTGCATTGGTAAAAACAAGTGAGAGGACCGCAAGAAATCTCATGTAACTTTTTAATTTACAGAGTAAAAACGAACTCGATAAAACAAATGACACTCGTTCGTTCTCAACTTAAATTGGAAGGAATAAAAAATGCAATTTATGACATAGAAATAATGGACGTCACGAATGGATACAGTTATTTCTAATTATTGTATTTTTTGGTGGCAGGTGGACGCGTCTAGCGAGTGACGGGTGAAATTTATATAGTCATTAGTAATTTTACGGGACCCCTATTTAGGGACTTGTTTCGGGGTTAGTTAGCACCGGTAGGCACGTGGCCACTAAAAATGTTAAGCACATGACATTTAGACAACAACCGTAGCAATTCATGTATATTGACGAACACGTCGGTTTAATCATCAGAATGCACAACTCGGAACTGACAAAATTTGACTTTTACAAATTTTGTAACGTACTGACATACCTATTCAAAGGAAGAAATGTTACTTCTGATGGAAATCACAATGACTTCTTTAAAGAAAAAAAAATATAATAATTATGTTGACTACATCATGTAAAATTAGTGATTAAAATATTTCATTTTTTTTTACTTTCAAGACTGTTAAATATGTAAGCACCATTTATTCTCGATTTATATTTGTGACTTTGGATTTTCTTTAAAAATGCAAAATAAATTGAATATAGCAATATAGAAATCATATGCTTGCAAATAAACGATATTATTACTATTTTAAGTATAGTACTTAAAAAGTAATAGTAGTTATACTTAAAATATATATTATATTTGTGTATGTCACTTTATAACACATGTGTTTATGGGTCTACGTTCTCCGAGTACAATAAACAATTAATAAATAAACTTCGTTTAATTAAGGGCTTACTGGCATCAATCTTACTAGCAAGGAAACCTATTTTTAATGTAGGTAACTAATTCTTGTAAATTCTCAAGTTGCACTAGCGTAAGGCGGCATGCATAGTCCACATATCCTTGGAGTTACGGACCTTGACCGTGCCCTGGCGATTTGAATAAAGGATTTGGTCGACTTCCTGCGCGGCCGCCACGCGTACCCGTGCGCCGTGACTTGTGAAGTATTCAAATGTTGCCCTCTTTAGTTACTGGCTGCGGTGCAATGTCATAGAATCGGAGGAAACATATAGGTGAATTAAAAAATATTTTGTTGATATATGCTAAATAATATTTCTATACTTCAATTTCTTTTTTCTTAGTAGTTGCTGAATGTCTTGCAACTCTATGCAATATAGAGTCTGTATCTGCAACGTTATCAAACATTTTATCTTCATGCTACTAGTTCTATCTCGTGAATTTTTATTTAATTAAAATTAGCATGTCACAGGCAGCAAGCAGGTGAATTTAATAAACATCATTCATTTTGTAAAATAACTTAGTAAACAGGTCTTACCAAAACATTTAACGCTACAACAAGAGAGAAATAAACTAATGAAAACCTAAAAAAACATACACATACTGTTAATAATATATAAAATTCTATTAAAATCACAAATCCAGACCAGCAGGCGTAGCACGGGCTGCCAAGAAATTTGTGATAAGATTCAGTGACATGTATCCCTTGAGGAGCGTCAAGAAATTTTATCATGTCAGTCACACTAAGGCTGCGTTCCGAAAATCAATAAGAGTCACTATTAGCGCGCTCAAACGCGTCGCGAAATGTTATGAGCGTGCTAATTTTAGCCGGCATTAAGAGCCACATGACGTCATCGTTAACGTCATATAGAACTTACGGCGTTAATGCTCTGGAGTGAAATTTCTTTATGCGAACTGTCAGTCTGACGTTCGATAATTGTGTTTTCGGTTCAAAATGAATGTACCTGTTCTTCCGGACCGAAATCGTAAGCATGCTGATAGCATTTTCAGTGTTCTCTTTAATTTGGACAAGGCGATTATAAATCGTTAGCACTGTGAGCGCTGTTATCGGACCGCAGCCTCAATACGCGCCGCCGTGCTACACTTTAAGACATAGAGATTATGTCACTGAAATTGTGAGATAACGCGTGACTCAAGTCCCATCTTGGCAGTCCATGCTACGCCTCTGGAAGATATTCTGGCGGTGGTAGAAAGCTGAGGATATGTGTTTAATGTTGTATAGTCAGCTAAAAAGTGGTTTACCACCCGAAGTTTCATGCTATAAAACAACATAGCTGACTTTCGTTGGCAAAAACATACTGACAGCTACAAAGGTAGCTTTAACGATATTTTGTTTATATGCGTAGTTTTGCTAAAACTAGTGCATCACTTTCTTGGTTTATTGCAATATAGTTTTGTTAGCTTGTATTTATAATGTACTATAATGACTATATCTATTTATCTGGCTCTATTACTCTCGCTGAGTGGCGATACTGATCCGTTGAGAGCTTGTTGAGGGAGGTAAAGGCAAGCCTTAGAGTCATGGGTTGACTCAAATAAATTAATCCTCACCTAAAACGTAATTTAAGGAGTAACAATGACTTGAATTATTCGAGTATTTATATATATCACTAGCTTTCCGCTCGCGACTTCGCCCGTGTTACTTTTGTTTTCCCGTAGGAAAATTACCCTATGTCCTTCCCCTGGCCTTGAACTATCCCTATACCAACTTTCATCAAAATCGGTTCAGTAGTTTCGAAGCCTATTCAATACAAACAAACAAACAATCAAATCTTTCCTCTTTATAATATTAGTATAGATTACCAGAAGTAGAACATTTTTTTAAAATCAACTCGGACTCGTCAAGAAGCTCTTTCATCGTTATCTTGATTTTTTTTCACTTTCGACACGTTCAGGCTGAGACTGTACGAGTAGTTTGATTATTTGTTTATTGAAAATCACGTAATGGTACTACTACGGTATGGTACGCTACTTAAAATAAGTTATTTAAAAAATAGATTAGTAAATTCATAATGTCAATTAACATAATATACACAGCCGTATAGTTCGTTTAAAGACAACTTAAACTCACTTAAATTCGTCCGCTTCTCACTTGACCCATAAAAAACTCATTAAGCATACGTTCATACAGGGTGTGTTTTTTTACGAATCGATGTTGCGTGAATAATGGAATCACATCGCACTGCAATATATTAAATTCGGAGATATCTTTGAAGGCGGCGTCAAACGGCACTAAAAATAGTTTCCGGTGCCAACCGTTAAAAGCTGACGTTTTTTTGAGTCAATTAACTTCGAACTGACGCAATTAAGTGTTTAATAAAATTTGTTTCGACTGCACCGCTTCAATCTGCTTATGGTGATTATTTATAATAAATATATGAAAAAAGATGTATAGATGAAGCGGAGACGACAATAAATGAAAACACGTCCAATATAATTATGTTCCTGGTATAGTAGGTTATTTGAAAATGATCAAATATATCTTAGTGTCGGAAATTATGATAATGTTTTTGTATGCGCTTTCAGGAGCTTTTACGAAATATTTGTCGCATTGGCGACTCCACCCCGTAGGTATATGTTAATGAACATTGCTGTAAAATTATGTAAAGTTATTGCTTTAAATTACTTACTAGTGGTGCCATATGACTGAAACCTGGTCGACTGGTGGTTTTTTGCGTATATATTTGAAATGAACTTATTTAAATTATTTCGTTCATGCATTCTTAATTTAATTTATAGTTTGTCCTTAATTTAATTTATAGTTTGGCGTACCGGGAGACGCAGTGTTGGTAGGCCCCCCAGAAGGTGGACCGACGATCTGGTGAAGGTCGCGGGAAACCGCTGGATGCGGGAGGCGCATGGACCGATCGGTATGGAGATCCTTGGGGGAGGCCTATGTCCAACAGTGGGCGTCACTTGGCTGAAATGATGATAGTTTGTCGTTTTTTTTTATATATTTATTAATAGTACCTATAAGGGCGTGGTGATGGCACTTGCTTAAAAAAGTGACAGGGCCCAGTTAAAGAACGTCAGACCAATCACGTTTGTGAATCATGTTTACAAGTTGTTCTCGGGGATGATCACGAATCATCTCGCTCATAGGTTTGGCAACTGCCAGCCGGATTCAAGGCTAATTTGTACCGTACACCACATCTTTTCAAGCAAGCAATCTTGAAAGTCTTATACCTAACGTTCTGCGGGTCTTTATGGGAAACCCAAGCAATTTCTCGATGTTCGATCACTCAATTTGAATCTTTCTCAAAAATTCGAGTAACTTCCTATCTTATCTTTCAATTAAAAAAATTAATTAACAGTATCCCAACCATAAATACAAATGTATGATAAAAATAAACCAGCGAAGCGGGCGTTTGCAGCTAGTCCATAAATAAAATACCGACCAAGCGCGACATGGACTCACGCACCGAAGGTTCCGTACAAACTTCTATAACTCCCTAACTATGAACATGTTTCCGGTTTTCAGATTTTTTCCTTAATATGTGCTATTGTGCTATAAGACCTTGCTTCTTGCCATATTTCATGATCCCAGGTCAAAGGGAAGCACCCTATTAATTTTGATTGCCCTGAGAGTGTCGAAATATACGCTATTTGCGGCATAACCGGCCGTGTCCTTTTTTACGTTAACTTAGAATTTTGCTTTTTTCACAGCTTCAAGGAACTGAAGACCTGAGTATATGGTTTTAATTTCAACTCGATACCTCTGCGCGTTCTCGAGATAAATGGTCTTGACGGACAGACGGGCCGACGGATAAGAAAGTGATCCTATAAGGTTCCGTTTTTCCTTTTGGGATAGGGAACCCTAAAAATAAGCTGTGCATCGCTATGTTGGTTACGTAATAAGCTGATAGCAAGCAATTAGTAATGTTACCGCCACTCGCTCGACCCGCGATATAATCCAGTGTCCGAAGAGGACCTAACCAGTTTACTTAGCGGTTTCGTAACGTGACACAGTTTCGACTGGTTGCTAATCAAATAAATTTTGAAGTTTTTTGAATCCTCGAGTTTGTATTATTATGCTAATTTATTTACAAGAAATAAAACCGACTTCAAAAACACCAACAAGTCGTTAATAATACTTATAAGAATACATCATAGTTTTATATTGAAGTTGGTGCCAAATTAACTAACTATATTAGTGTTCTTATATTTTTTTAAAGTCTTTCCAGATGATCATTATTTGGCACTGACTTCAATATAAGACTGTGATGTTGTATGTTTTCTTATATTATTTAAGACTTTATGGTGTTTTCAAGTCGATTTTTTAAATTATTTTAATCTTTTTAGTAGATTTAATACATTAGTATTAAAATTTGAGCCAAGGCAAAAACTAGAATAACTTAAAATAAAACGTCTTTAGCTCTGAACAGTATTGAAAGAATTATTCGTGAAGTCCTTATCTACCAGAAACCTTTCATCATGAGCTCAGTAACATGATAGTATACAGATGACTACTAGATGCAAATACCTGAATATCTTCAGAAAAAACACGAAAAACGTTGGACGTACCTATGAAATTTAAGGGTTTCCCTCAATTTGGTTGGGATTACATCATCAGATAATGATATGGTGACAATGGGACTACCACGGGAGTGTATATGTGTCTTTCGATTATAAAAAGAATTTAAAAAATCGACCCACAAATAGCGGAATAATCAGAAAAAATACATAAAAATAAAATAGATACAGTCGAACATAGACCCTCCTCCGTTTTCTGTTTTTTATACAGCTAAGTAGACAATTGATTGTCTACTAACTAATCTATAATCGCCTGATGGTAAGTGACTATAATCGCCTATAGTACATAAGTTTGCCATTATGTTTGCAAATTACAACCCCCACAATGTATAATTACCTACCGACCCTAATGTAGGTTCTTGTGACATAAGATGTCAAGTCACTGTACCCAGAAATTTCACTGCCTGTACCTTTCAAGCACCGCTGCTTGGAGGCAGAAATAGGTAAAAGGTAAAAGAGGTACTCGCGCAGAAAAAAAATCTAGTACCGAGCTTCTTGTGGCAAGCGACATATTTTTAGCTCGGTTGTGCTTGACGATAATTAAAGATTAAGGTGCTTGATGATGTTTTAATTTAAGTGGCTTACATAGACCGACTATGTTAGTTAAATTTATTCTTTGTCGACTTGGTTGCAAAATATTGTTATTAGTACTCAAAAAAAGAACTTTATAAGGTTTCATTATCTCACTGATGGTGAAAACTGTATCAAAATACGTAAAGTAGTTTTTGAAATCATCGCCCTACAGACAGACTGACGCTGCGGAGGACTTTGTGTTATAATAGGTATTGATTCGACTTGTAATTATAATTTAATCCGTAGCTAAGTACCTACGTATACTATGTGGAGAAATATAAACCTACTAGCTTTCCGCTCGCGGCTTCGCCCGCGTTATTATTGTTTTCTCGTGAGAATTTTATATTTTCCCGTAGGAGAAATAATTTTTCATTCCTCATGCTCGGAAAGGAGCGTTTCCTTGATCTGAGTATTGGGAGGAAAACGCTAGTTCCCACCAGCGGGCGGGAAATTCTCATACTATTTACTTCCCTCCTTAGGGCGGAAAGTAAAATTTTAAAAATAGAACTGAATTAGGTTACGTACATACAATCTTTGGTACAATGATAATAAAAGTATTTGGCTGAATGGCCAGTAACAGGTAACGCGATGTGTTCCAAATTTAAAAATACCTGTGAAAAAGATAATTTTGGCGGGAGGGGAATCTGTTACGCTGTACCGAAATCTTGATTGTGTGATTTAGGTATTTAAGAAAAACAATGAATAGGGTAGTTGACTCATATCAAAATTGATTAAAATATTGTTTATTTCTAATAGTATTTGGCATAAGGTTCCACAATATATCGATTTTAATAAATAACAATGAATGATTACTGTAAAATTTTCATTTGAAAATGCTAGAAATAATCTTTTTTTATCTCACGCCGTAAACGCTTTGATATCCTGTGGTCAGGGCCGTGACGTCACTCATATAGTAAACAAAGAAATGTCAAATTTGATTCAACAACTCGTCGATTTGCACTATTCTTTCAAACTGGCAAAAAATTGTCCAAATCTCCGTTATTATATGTGTAAATATCGTAAATTATTTGTATTAATAGCAAAATCAACCATTGATGTTGGATTTGTGTGAGCAGATAGTACAAATCTTCCGAAAATCGATAGATTGATGGTTAGGAGATTCTTTGTGTATCGCTCTCATTGATTTACTACCAAACGATCACTCTAAACAATATAAGTACAGTTTCAATACTGTTATAATGAAGAACAGATTACAAGTGTACTTGTCAAGATTGTCACGCAGCAGAAGAGAGTTGAAACATGCATTTTTGGTGTGGTTGCACCATCACTGTGAGGCTATTTTCTACAGCAGTTGAATGCTATTGAATAGAATCCCATCTCTCAAAAGTCAAATGAACACTAAAAGTATTTACTTCAAGAGAAATGTTCAAAAGAAAACATCAGGATCATGTGTCAAATACCAGTGTAGTACTGCAAGAATTTGTAAATGAACATAAAAAGAGAAAGATTGGCAGTAATATTCATTTGTCAAGCCAAACATGAAGAAAATGACTGGGAGGAATAATATATATACATTCACAGACACAGATTGTGACATATTTCTTAAAAACTTAACGACCTTTTCAATGAAGAAATAATAAAGTGCATAGAAAACTAAACCAGGAATCATCAATACAGAAGTGCTCTTTAGTTCGAGCTTGGTTATGAAGAATAACAGCTTCCATGTGCTATGAAGTCAGCCAGTGCATAACACATGATGGTTCTTTCGTTGGGAAGATTTTTGGTAGGAAATCTTGCAGACACCTATAATAAAATGTGGATAAAAGTTGAAGGATGAAGATTGGGGTTGACATTTGCAAAATGTGACCTCTTCATTTCTGATTAATACCCTGTAATAGTCAGTTCAACAAACAGTATCCATAAAATTAGATAAAAGAGCATGACAATTTTAGTAAAGAAAATACTAATTATCAAAGACGGAAAACTGTGAACAGTATGCTTAACTCAGTATAGATGCAGATGTTTTGTGCTAAAGCAAAACTTATTTGTGTTGCTAGCAGTAATTTTGAAAACACTCAAAAGGTGACAAAATATTAGCTATAATAGATATTTGTTCTAACAATCCGTATGTCTAAAAACTTATTGATCAAATAGTGCCATTTTGGAAACTATACTACACACACACTATACATTTTTCCTATGAAAGTATGACTTCATAATAAATCACTTTACTATTATTTTGACTTTTATTACCTGCGACCCTAAGGCAATATACTATGATAAATTAATAAATTTGATCTAACTCTATTCAAACCTATTTGCACATACTTTTGGAACATTTATATGTTTGAGTAACAATGATAAATATGAACAACAAACCTATAAAATATTATAAATCTTTTAAGGTGTAATGGAAAAATAAAACACATGTATTTCACATTAAAAAATTTTGATTCAACTTAAACCTTTACAAGTCATTATTGTCAAATAAACATGCAACATTTTTTTTGTGAAGAACATTATGTCTAATGTAAGTAGTACAAAAAATAGTTATGTCATCTTTAGATGTTAGTTATGTATAAAGTAAAGAAAAAAATCTATATATTATTTATTTAATAAGAAGGGTCTTGTAAATTAGGAAGAGCACAGGCTGACAACACAGCAATCACATTTAATATATTTGTATACGGCTTTAAAATGGATAACTTGTATATTCTTGCGTAAGCTGTTCTGAAATTTACTTTCTTCTAGTAAGTTAATATCACTAATACTGCTTTCATATCCTGTATATATTAAATTGACTAAACCATCAGGTAGTCACAGTAATAAATATTCAATAGTATTTGCGTTTTTATACTCAGGCCAAGTTACCTAGTACTTTATTGGGTTTTTGAATTTCATTTCTTAGCAATCTATGATTACCCTTTTATACTTATGGTGAAACACTAGAAGTAACTTTTTTTATTGTGCTTTTGGTTAAAAGGTCTAATAAATGGTTAAAGTTCACTAACTTTCTTTCTTCTTTTCTTCATAAGTTTCCTCAAGAGCTTTATTTCTTTAGAAATAATATATCAACTATTAAATAAAGTTATTTAGGTATCCCTATGTATATTCTTGGTTTGTGCCTTATCATACATAAAAGTACGTACTGTCCAGATTTAATTTTTGGTTATTGTGATTTTTCCTTTTTATGTCTTCAGTTGTCCGACTTGATAGCTTGACGGAGAAGACTTAAGTAATGATCCAACTAGTGAAGGTATATAAAATGTCATTATCATAATTTTCCTCACTTGGAAATAATAATTTTTAATAATGTGTGGCCAGATATAGGTGGTTTGCAGCACTTTACTTCAGACAATTTATTGGGAGATGTTGCAGTTGATTGGTGGTGGGCAGCAGGTTTAATCAGTGAAGATATAACATCTTTCAGTTTTACCATACTGGACCTATTTACTTCTATGGTGCTTTGGTATATAAATACTTGAGTTATTTTGTTGACATAATGTTGTTCTAGTTGACGGGCCACATTTTGATGTTGTGGCTGAGCATGCAGTGCTTTGTATTATGTTGCACAAGTTTTACTGCCTTATCAATCTCGTTGTCAAAAGGAGAACAGGGTAGTACACAATAGTTCTCATTAAGTAACCTCTGAAAGCAACAAAATTTAATTAGGTACTCAGTAAATACAAGTAAACGTTGTTTAGATAAATATATTCATTATTATGAAACTGGGATAGTTTGTAATACATACTTTTTAATTAATATTCAATTACATCATTAATATTCAATTGAACATAAGTACCTACATATTATTTTCTTTGAAAATCATCTAGTGTCAGTGTATAACTTAGATTAAATCAAAAATGCGTGAATGGTGAAGTTTTCTCTACGTCTGGCGTTAAAATTTGGTTGGTCGGCTGCGGCGTTTTCATTCTAACTGAAAGATAAAAATTTAATTAATGATTTTACATATAACCTAAAAACTTCTATTTTGTTTAAGTTGAAACACAGATTGAGTTATTTATTTATAGTACTTACATTAATGTGATTTTCGCAAAAATACATTTGAGTTTCAGTAGATAGTTACAGGATTTGTTAACCAAATATTTCGCATGGCTATCACTGGGTACGTCTAATCCACAGCTTTCCTGGAGTATTTGAAGAGGTAATTTTATTTTCCTATTCTATTGTCCCGTTCCATATACACATTTACTATATTTTGTGATATTTAATAGAAAGCATTGTTTTGTGAGGTTATTTCGCCTCGGTGCTTTGTTTACTATAAGTCTGACGTCATTTGATGTATGCCATAGATAATCAACAGACTGTCATGGCTGACCGTGTTTTCGGTCCAAAATTGAAAATCTTAATTTAAAATAGATTTTTTGCACTTTTTAGCCATCGAAAAAAATAATATTCATGTGCTATGGTCTAATACAACAATTATGAACATTTTAAGCCCTACTTTAAAAAAGGGTCAACTAGCCTATTCAAGCGATTCTGAAATTTCGGCTCCAGATTCAGTCACGAACGAAGCAAATACAATACTCGAAATTTTTTTGCCAAAAATTTCAAAGGATAGATTTTTAAATACATATTCCGACTTTATGAAGTGGCGAGATGCAAGGAATATAAAATCATTTTCTGAAAATGTATTTCTTATATACTTTAATGAACTATCTCATAAAGTGCAGGCGTCTACGCTATGGAGCAGATATTCAATGCTTAAAAGTACACTAAGTGTAAAACACGATGTCGATATGTCATGTTAGGAGTATTTTTATTAATAAATTTTATTAGAAAAGCTATTTTTTATTTTCCTTGCATTCGAAATGAAAAGTAGAGTGCTACACACGGGTAAAAGGAATCAAACCCTACTCGGACTATAGCCTAACAAGTCTAACAACCTCGTAGGGATTGATTCCTTTCCACCCTTATAAAGCAATCTACTATTGTGGCCTATTTAAGCCCGGATAATAAATCTCATACAAATTGGAGCAGATTTAAAATATTTTCCATATAAACTTTCAACCCCTATTTTGCACCCTAAGGGGGTGAATTCCAATAAACCATGAAACACGTGTTCAATAAAATATTTTTAAGAGCATGGATCTCAAGTGTTGTCAAAATCGTTGCTAGTTTAAAGATTTTTCCATACAAACTTGCAACCCCTATTTCATCCTTTCACGGTAATTTTTTTTTTAAATCCCTTCTTTGTGTGCGTCCACATTTTGAATTAAAACAACTGTCCAAATTTCACGTTTCTACCATTAGCGATTACGGCTGTGCGTGCGTCTATAGATGGGAACATCTCCTTTTATATACACGGTGTTTCATAATAACCAATAAATAATCAATGCGTTATCTAAAACTAATTATTAAATTGTTTTTACCCGTATATCATTCAACCCAAAATTTTAATGTACATCATAGACATGATGATGATACTATGATATACATAAAAATTTTGGGTTGAATGACATTACGTGTAAACACATTTTAATAATTAGTTTTAGATAACGCATTGATTATTTATTGGTTATTATGAAACATCGTGTATACTATAGGTATATCTGTATTTATAAAACGCTATATCTGTAAATTTGTAAGTGATAGACTGAGGTTTCAACGTAGGGCCTAAAAACAACTGAAGCTAGAAACTTGAAATCCGCTAAAGGACTCGGTAAACGATCGTTGGCTTATGTAATCGTCCACTAAAGAAGGATTTTTCAAAATTCCCACAGGAAGCTGACAAATCTCCATCCGAAAAATATGAGCGAAACGTAATTCGCGGGCACAGCTAGTCTATAAAATATAAAGACCAGGAAAGGAATTGTCCATATGTCCTTATGTCCACTTTTAATTGCGGGCGCAAATTAATTGGCTATTGCCTAGATGCGGTCTCATCCTCGCAATCGCGTGGCCAGCGGAGCAAGCAGACCGGTCCCACCTCGGTGCGCGTCCAATTATCATATCCACTTTCTCGGCTGTTATGCCATCGCGCCGCAGGTGACTTGCTCATCATGAAACCAGGACTAGACGAGCAAAATCACCCGTTAATGTTGCCTAGTCTTAATTCATTTTCATGACATACTCGTATTAAATTGCATCAGTTCTGTATTGGCAGAAAGGAAGTATATTTCATTCATTCAGTTAATACTAGACAAAGGAATATGTTAGCTTTACCAAATACCAGGCTCCAAAAAATCAATAATTCTTTTAGAGGCCTGTGTATACGTTTCTACAATAAAATCCCAAGTTGTATACAAGAACTCAGCTTAAACAAATTTAAAGTTGCAATCAAAGATGTACTTATTAAAAAAGCATATTATAAAGTGTCTGATTACATGACGGACAAAAAAGCTTGGGTTTGAACTCTCATTTCTAATATTTAACAATGTACTGCGTTTTGTTTCAAAGAAACATTCAGTGAGAGCAATTTATAAGCTAAGTTCACGCACTTCTCTCAGAAATAGCTTATATACCGTGAATTAACACATCTCTTCTTGTAATGGAAGTTGAGCTCAAACTTTTGCATTGAGGTCAGCTTCCAATTGACGACCCTGTAACAAAATCAAAATTGTAAATGGCGATTTAAAAGAGGAGACAAAAAAATTTGACCTTTCGAGTTTCTTGCCTGTTCTTCTCGAGAAGGCTCTCCCAATTTCCGAACAGGTGTAGAGTCAACTTTTTTTTTTTCATTCCTACTTGTATTTGCAGAGTCTTGAGTATATTCAAGATGTATGCACATACAAGGTTAATATGATTTCATTAAATTAGATTGTTTTGCTTTGTTTTGACGTCAATAAGTATCTGTAAAGGCCTATGTTGAATAAAGATTTTTGAATTTGAATTTTGAATTTTTGAATTTGAATATGCAGTCGACACATCTCAAAACTTTATGTAAACAAAATTTAACTTAATAGACCCAACTACATAAAAGTTAATTAAGTTCAAATGAAAACTGAAAAGAACAAAAACGAAAGAGAAAACCAAGCCCAGTAGTATAAAAATCTTGCAGACGTGACCCATTAATCTACATAAGCTCAAATATTCCCATCATGGTTTTTTCTTTTTAATTATTTTCCAATATGGATCGTGATGGTCGCCATATTGGATTTCGATAACTGTCATGTCTTTTAGTAACACTTAAACGAAATTATTAAAACGAATCGATTGACATGAGATTTATTAATATCGGTCTACACATTTGACCAATGTAGTGCCACAAAGGAACAAACCTCAGAACAATTAGCGGTAGAAAAAGAAGGCAGAGTCTCAATCTACAAACTGCTGCTAGCTCTGCTACTTTCATATTTTTTATGGAATTGAATAAGAGAAGTCTTTGTGTAATACTACTACGTCATCGCTAAGGGATGTTATATACTTACAAGCACATAATAATTAGCTTTGTTGAGGATTTCCATAATCTCACTAAATATACCTCCAACAGACCCGAAATTGATATTAATTGGCCTACCTCTAAAGCGTACGCTTTCAGATAAAAATATAATCATCGACGAAAATATGGATTAAAATATTATTAAATATATATGTTACCGGAAATGTATGAAATTTAGGAATTGTATACAATCCCTAGGAAATGTATGTAATTCTTAAAATCACCTTGTAATAACCTAACCTAACCTACGGTTTAAGCCAATGAATTTCTTTTTCAAGCAGTTAGATGTCTCTGTATGGTCACAATATCTAACCTAACCTATCCTACAGTTTAATCCTATAACTCCTCTTTACTTTTCCTTGCGGGGGGCTGCGCCCCCCTGCACCCCTTGCTCGAAGCTGCTGGGAAATGTATACATTTCCGAGGATATGTATGTATTAAATAATTTTTAAAACAATATTTTAAAATAGCTTGGAAATAGTACACATTTCCTAGGAATTGTATACAATTCCTAAATTTCATACATTTCCGGTAACATATACATACTCTTACATAAATACGAACACAAAAATCTATCAGCTTTTCCATACATCTAGGTTCAGTGTATGTTGAACATTTCTATGAAACAGCTGATTTTTATTCGCGATTTCTATAAGTAATTTCTTAAACCTACATGAAACCTGTAGGTTTTAGAAATTACTTATAGGAGATTTTTACATTCCATAACTTTATAGTTATATCAAAGTAAAAAAAATACCTTTAAATCTCACTTTAGTATAATGCTAGCTTTTCCAGAACTGAATCAGGAGTCTGCAACTATTAAGATCTTAGGCTTATAATATGCTCTTAAAATTTAAGACAAAATCCACGTAATAAACTGTTGTCAGCGTTTTTAGGGTTGTAATAATAGTTTATTAGTTTAAGGACTTATTAATCTTTTTCAAAAATACTTAATACGGTCGTATTAAGTATTTTTGAAGATAGCAAAGCGTTAAACTTTTCATGATTCTCTTGAATTCTTAAGGCAATTTTTACAACCGAGACCCGAATAAAACTACTATAAGACTACTTGGGAATTCACAGTCTGATGAAGCAAATTGTATTCTACGGCTAAAGAGTTCCATTTTCAAATGAAGTAGGTACCTAATAACTTTTTAAATATTGTTTATGTAACTGGCCAAATCCGAAAACTATTAGTGTGACCTATGTATAAATGGAGGAAATAAATATTTTTAACAGCTCTAAAAAAATATTGTAGTCCCGATTCAGCCTGTTCCAAATCTATGATTTACAGAGGAAACTTAGCTTCCGGTTAAAACCGAAACGGTATCAAATTAAGGTATAAGCAATCACTTAACTTACTTAGCACGCTCAAGTTTGTTAATGGGCAAAGATAAGCCTGGCTTTAACGGGCCACTAAGTAGGCTTAATTGAACAGAATTTTGTACGAAACTTGTTTGGATGTGATTTGACTGAATCGTGAGTAAGCTGATAATAAAATGCTTTAAGAAGAAGGTTGTTATTTACTTGCTCGCAAGACTTATGGCCATATTCATTAACACCCTTCGAGGTCTTTTAAACGTTGCATTTACCTTTACGACGAATTAGCATTTCATTTTTCCGCATGCAATAATAGTTTTAATCATGATACATGAAACACAATCTATGTCTATTATTTCATATACGTAAAATGTGTCCAACTATTTGACGTAACTATGACAAGAATGTACGTAATGATCGTTAGGTAAAATACGATAAATTAAACAAAGCTACAAAGAATATCATTGCAAGTTTGGGAATGACACAAACGTCCAGGAATGATGTATCTCTGAACTTTCACGTGACATATTTTGCTTTGCTTTTCTCGGTTGGGTGGATACAAATTAAATAGCCAGTACGTCTTAAACTATCATTTTACAAATACCTATATAGGATACGTGATATAAACATCCTTCTGCGACAGATTCACAAACAGTAATTTAGTAATGGCAACACAGCAATCGGACACAGAAATTGCTAGTGGAAATTTGTAATTGAATCTAGAAACTTATGCGGCTGTGGACGAAGCAAGAGCATTATCCAAAAGTGGGTCATGCGCATTCATCATTCGACAAGTATAACGCATCTGGCATAATCATGGCATTAAGTTATTTAACAGTAATTTCTGCAGCGCTCGATACACATTTGATAAATTTGTTATTAGATATCAATTTGATGGAAAATGGATAGAAACGACACGTTATGTTGAGCGTGTTATTTGATTGCACATTGAGCTCGTTACATAATGTTGTTTGTCATAACTATGAAGTACGTTGATTACGAACACTATTATTAATTCAATCCTCTCCTTGAAGTTTGCAAAAGCACTACAATTTGTGTGCTTAAATGAAAATTTTGAAAGTAGTTTCAAATCTATTCTAATACTCTCGTGTCGATACTTGCATCAAGAATACATTGATTGCACATTGAGCTCGTTACATAATGTTGTTTGTCATAACTATGAAGTACGTTGATTACGAACACTTTTATTAATTCAATCCTCTCCTTGAAGTTTGCAAAAGCACTACAATTTGTGTGCTTAAATGAAAATTTTGAAAGTAGTTTCAAATCTATTCTAATACTCTCGTGTCGATACTTGCATCAAGAATACAATGTTGATAACTGGCTTTACTAGATATTTCAAAGACTTGGGTCATAAAATATGTTAACATTAATCACACAAAAATTAAGTTTAATCTATTCTTCAAGCAGTGACAAATCTATTATAACAGTTAATCAAACAGTTAATGTTGGCATTGTAGTAACGAACAAAGCTGTTAATTGTACATATTAAGTTATATGTTGTTCCTAATGTCCTATACAACGAAAAGGTAAATAGGGCTGATGTTTATAAAAGCTTTAATTTTTCTGAGCTTTAATAGCTAATAAGTGATTATATTACAGGGATTAATCTCATTAGAGGTTCTTTTAAGCGATGTGTGGATGAACTAAATAAGTCGATGAATAATGTAAACGAAACCTATCGGTCGTGTTGATTTGAATAATTCTATGTTGACTGTTACCTTTCGAGCTCAGTGCACTAATTAAAAGTGCACTAACTTTCCAGGAAGTTTTTCTATTTAGATAACTGGTTTGTATATTGTTTTCGACATCTAGAGTGAAGGGTCGACTGTTTGTGGTTGTGTGTGGATGGGTGGGTACTTGTTGCAGACATTGTTCTGCTTATTCGGCTATCGTCGTCCATTTTTGGCAGATAAATGCTTTATCCCTACTGCAGAGATGAAACGGAAAAGAGTAAGCCTCTTTAAATTCCTTTGCAAAGGTTTATTATTGTTAAACTAATGACGATGTTCTCGTTTTCCTCACGCGGTTGTTGTATCTTCCACGCCATGGACAACTGTCGTCATCTCTTCGTCGCTATAGGCGCAAAGCCTCTTATTATTGTTTGCAGGTAGATAGTTATTCTGAAACAATGAAAATGTTTATTTGCTGTAAATTGGCATGAAAGATTATCTAGTTTTATACCACATGACTTGGATGTAGTGTTTGTGAAAATTTTTCATAAGAATTTGTTAAGATTTGTTCGTTTATACAATAGAGGAGGAAATATTTTCTATTAAATACAAACTTACAATAAGTAGGTAAAGCATCATAATGGTTTTCAAATTTTGATTTCTCAAAATCTTAATATACTAAAAAATATTTATCCGCTCCTATAATAGATAGGACCATTTTTGCTATTGAAAGGAGCTGTTTATACAAAGGGATGAATTTGATCTACTTTCGCTACACTTGCGCACACGCCCCGGATGGGACGTATCCGCTGTAGGCTTCACTAGCAACACACACTTACTCAAATCAATATGCTCGGTATACATTGCGGGTTTGACGCAAAAGCTTAGAATGACATCGCTTGTTTCTTTCCAATGGGCAGGGGATTAAGCGTCCGACTCGAAAGGAAGGTTAAAATTTGAGTATCGTATGTCTCTTGCGAATATTTGTTCAATTGAGCCAATCCCGTACCTGATGGGCGCACACGGATGTAGTAAGGGCGGAAGTTAAGGTATTCACGGTGAGAAATTGCTGGTTCCATATTTAAATTTGACGTCTGCTCGTGTCTGATTACAAGTGGCCTATTTTTTATACCAAACGGACATATTCCGGATAGTTTTACAGCTTCACTTTCAAAAGATGTCATGGAGAGAAGTCGGTGATTTTAATTTTTCAATAAATGTTTTTAGATAGCATATATTATAATAAGACTTTAAATTATATATCATAAAAATAGAACAGAATATAAAAGAGAGCGCGGGATTCATTATTATCAAACTTTCAATATTATTACCAAGCTCAAATATTTTTACTCTTCATAAAAAAATTTGCATTCTTGCAAAATTACTTTATGCACATACTTATCTTTATTATTAAATCGAGCATTAAAATTTTAAGTCACTATAATTATGAATTTCATTATACTTGTCCTCAATATAAACCAATAAATGTTTTAGATGGAAGTAATTAAAATGTTTTCTTGTATTATGATCAGTTATCTGTTGATATTCCGATCAATTATGGTTTAATCGACCAACAAAAATTGGAGTTGGTACGTAATATAATTTTTAATGAGAATCCTTCATACATTTTTTTTACAGGTTGAATGAGCACTTGTGTGCTACGGTGGTCTTTTTGATTGTTTTAAATTATGTTGGGAGATAATCAATTAGGTTAGTTTAAATAACAAATTGAAATGAATTTGTCGCAAAATTAAAACCCAATCCAATATTCTTCCACACTACAGTAAAATTAAGTATACCTTAATAAAAAAAATACTATAATACTATAAGATCTAAACGTAAAGATATTGTACAAAATTATAAAAAATGAGTCTCTTCATGTTCCCTGGATTTGTAATTGAAAATTAAGTAAAAGCAATATAATAACAGTTTTCAGACTTCATTCTGGACACATACCGTCAAACAGTTTTAAGTACCTATCTAAAGAAGCTGTTTCTCCTAATTGTGAAGTTTGTGGTAAGTTGATGAGTTAAGAGGCTTATCACAAAATCGCTTCGCGCCATACAAAACAAACTGGCATCGCCGGCGCGGCAAAATATATGGTAGTTTTATTTTGTTAATAAAACAATATAGTATCGATATATAAACATACAAATAATATAACAGTTTAAGCAAACATTATATAACATTTTGGCATAAAAATTGCGTTTAAACGACGAAGAACTTAGTACATAATCTGACTTGTTTCGACGCCTTTTCGTTAGAACATTTGATTAGATTAAGAATTTATTTCTTTACTTAGGAGCCATATAACGAAAATATATTTTATTATTATTGAAGTAAAGGATATTGTGTCACATAAAATAAATAATTTGATAGTTGATATTTAATAAAATCTGTAAATTAGAGCTCCCAAATCAGCTCCGCGTGAGTTTTTGCCTAAACATGCTTCGGGAAAATAACTATTACTAAATTAAGAAAAATAGAATCTAAAACCCGCTTTATTATTATTGTAGATAAGAATATGAACAGGTTTTATCAAGTAAATGTTCTTTATTGCGACTAAGGTAAGGTATACAATTTGAACGATTAAAAATCTTAATCTGCGCGTTTTTTTGTAATAAGTCTTTTAACATGTATTGACGGAGTGTGTACGGAACAAAAATCAACGTCACCAACTAATAGATTCCCTAAGATAAGTTCAATTAAAGTGTTTTTCAAGTCATCTGTCTGACTGAACCCCTACTATTAGATTATATTAAGTTAATGGTGCACGTTTTTCCTCTTGAGACGGCACGGCATTCAAATGTTTTGTCCGTGTCGTGCCGTGCTCGCACCATTGCAATGGACAAACGCCCAAAGTTATCGGAATTTCGATCGCTCAGTCTCTAAATATGAAGCAACAGTCATGATAGTAAAATCTTCCAATTTAACGGTGTGGTTTTGAGTATCGAAACCAGTTGAAAACATACTAAAATCATCTATATTAATCTAAATCTATCGTCCAGATTCAACATACCTCTAATGGATACCACATTGTCTCGTCCTATTTCCTACTTCCTCAAGGGTTCGGATCTCGTCCAACAATAAGAAGGCGCCATATGCGGCCCTAAATAAAAATAGAAACATATAAAAACCGTTCTTAATGAACGTAATCTCCGTATAAAAGGGTTAGTTAAAAATAAATAAGCGGAATGTTCTCTGAGGTTGAGAGTATTTTATGGTTTCTTTAGAGATACTTAGCTCCTCAAAGTATTGAACTTGATATGAATAATTTTAATTTAGTTTTTCTACTGTTTGTCATTAGGCAATGGAAGCAAATTTGGAATGCCACTATCAATACCTACTAACCTTAATGATTTAAATGCAAAAAGTTTTTAATTTGTTTTCAAATGAACTTTAACATTTATAATTAAAATAACGTGTAAAATCCCCGATAAGCATAGCGACTCTTACGCTTTACAGTAATGAACTTCTTTGACTTATTTAGTTCAAGCTAATATGTCTTTCAATAAATAAACACAAAAAGTATTCTTCATTACAGATCATATAGGTACGTCCCCTCCGAGGGGCTTGAGCCTTCTCTAAGTTAGGGTGTTTAGGCCTAGTCAACCACACTGGCCCAATGCGGATTGGTTGACTTCACATACACCTTTGAATTTCTTCACAGGTATAAGCAGGTTGCCTCACGATGTTTTCCTTCATCGTAAGAGCGTCGGATAAATGGACATATGAAATTCGAAAAACACATTGGTACATGGCAGAATCGAGCCGCAAACTTCCCGATAAGAAGGCCAGAGTGCCGAGTCCCCAGCACTACCGACGCTCACAATAAGTATTTGTTTGGTAGCTGAATTTTGCAATCAGCTAATTCTGATTTATTGACCTGTACATTGAATTCAGTCAGCCCACTAAATCCTGTATTCCGTGATTTCCACACGACTTACAATCGTTAATTTGGTAAACCAACAGAAGTCAATAAGTCAATGGACGGCTCCATCGATCAATATCATACAACCCAACCAATCAGGCTTTTATTCAACTAACATACGTAATCGAGATGCGTCGTTGGTCCGCATTGTACTACACGAATAGTATAACGGTATACAATATTTCATATTAATGGAGAACAAATTGATTGTGAGAGCATAATGTTATTGAAACAGTTGTGAACAAGACAGGAGATCATCATGTTTATATATCTCTTCACGCATGCGCCCACGCACATCAGAATCTCAAAGGTAATGAACATTAAATCAAATAGAGTCGTCATTATTATTTTAACGTTATGTTTATGGCTGTCGATTTATGTGAGATAGCCAGATATTTTCATCTGTGTTTTTGGTCTAGTGCTTTGCCTGGTTCTGCTCCTTATTTGCCTGTCATTTTTTATTGCAGCGCACAAAGCGAGATAGTAGGAGGTTACTTTCGGAAACGACTCCGTAATCCGACAATTGTGAATAAGAGGGCAGTTCTGTTGTTTTGCAGTCCGGTTCCTTATAGCTACAAGTTTTCTGGAGGGTCTTGTTAAATAAATAAAGAAAAATTCACGTGGTTTCATAATGTCATTTCAAATATTGCCGTTCGTTCTATGCGATTTAATGCAACGAACGCGTGGTGTGTGTGACTTCAGTCAGAGGCTCTGTATCGTGACTGCAGCGAGTTTAAAGCACGACGTACTCGTATCGCTGTAAACATCGCAGTGTGTAAAGAACCTAACTGTGTAAAAGTTCTATCTAAAAACCGTATAAGCTTGCTTCTATAACAATAATGAAACTGTATTGTTATCCTTCGAAAAAAGTAGAATAACTGTGCGCTGTCATTTTGAAGACAAAAATGTACTATTTTGTTTAGCAAAATTTACTGGATATTTTTCCTTTTGAGCCGAAATACAGTGAACCTTACAGCAGAAAACAACAAGAAAGTACAACTGAGAAAGTTAAAAGTCGTCTGCTTGCTAGACAAAAATCACTTTCGCAGTTTTGCGGTGATTTTTTCAAAAATTTCGAAAGTCTTTAGCATGGTAAAAATCGACTACATCAGAATAAAATATTTGGTGTGATGCTCTGTAGCCACGCCACCACATTTTTTATTAGTATGGTGTATCACATTTTTATGTACGACTGACGTACAAGACGTACGTGTATTATTTGAAAATGTACTGCTTTTAGTTTAAAAGTAATAAAACAATTAATGTGGCGTTGCTGCGGAGAACTCTCTGTAGCCACGCCACCTGTAATCAATACTTGATGATGCTATTATAACTATTTATCTGAATTTAACTAATGTACAAACGCTGTGCAGTATGTACATATGAAAAAAGAACGCTTTTGTAAGTTAATTATATTAAAATTTGAACATATAAATAAAATTTATTGTTAATAATAGTAGATTATGCACCAAGGGATTAAAGCAGTGTCTAACGTCACGGGCGCCATATTGAACCCCGAGCGTAACGAGGGACTCTAGAGTTTTATGATATCTAGAGAAATTTTTATGACATCTATAGAAATTTTACTCCTGAGCGAAGCGAGGGAGTTATGTAGAGTCCTAAGTGAAGCGAAGGGTTCAAGTCGCCTAAGACGAAGACACTGCTTTATTCCAGAGGTGAATACTCTACTTTTCATACCATCTGCGAGACAATAAAAACTCAGGGCTCTATAACCAATTACTTAGGTGGTTAAACACTGTCACATTATCATTATCACTATCACTATAACTATGGTTAAAATTATGATATTATCATGAAAACCATAAAATACAAAAAAAAAGATTTATTTTTCTCAAGCACGAACCCGTCACGCAATAATTATATCTTAAGTAAAGCTCAAAACAACATATTTAATAATAATATAACAAGTATGAACTTAGTCTACATATCGATTTACAATACGATACGATTGACATTGACAGGGTCCAGTAGCTGGACCCTGTCAATGACCTTTAAATACAAAGGACGAATATTAATTTGTTAACAATAAAATGGTATCAAATAAAATTCTTTTATTTTTCAACTTTGTTGTATATTTACTTTTGAAACAGTAATTAATTACTGTAATTGTTTGTTTTAGCTTGCAGTGTTATGTAAATAAATATTTTATAATTTTGTTAAAGAAATTATGTATTTAGAGTTTATAAAAACATTATTTACACAGGTAGAATGTCTTTGTCTCTAGTAGATGCACGCTACTGCTGTATGGGCGTAGAACCTTTGCCTTCCTAAGCTTGCATCTATGATAAATTTTCATACAAATTTTATGTTCCATATTTAAAACACTTTAATCCCTTGGGAGTTTCATACAAAATTATATCCCTTGGGATATAATGTCTTGCTTTACGTTGAAGTTAAGGGGGATCTAATTGAACATTGTCGAGCAGGTGGTATGAAAACAATATTAAGGCCCTAGAGCCAAAATGACCCGGCATTACACCGAAAACATCCCGGGATGTCAGCTTGTACGAGAGATAAGTGTGGCTCTCAAACAGCTTAAGAACCGAGTGCTCGAGGACCAAGTGGTTAGGCATCAACACTGAGTAATTGAAAACGCCGGTTCGATTCCCGCCTGATTTTTTTTTCATGCATAACCAATGTACTTCTTTTTCAGATTACTTAGAATGTTTAAAGATAGATGCAGAATTTTTAAGGAAATTAAACAGAAACTTGTTTAATTTTCTTATAAAAATCCGAATCCACAATTCAGATTAATTATCCTGGCGAATCTCTCCGGGTCGCATTTGAGAAACAAGGCGCTCCCCATGAACGCTAGATATCATGCTGGCATCCTTGTCAAAGAATACTTTTTAACAATACAGTGTCTGTTTTAAGGCATGGTGGCAATTTTGTAAGGTAAGCCAAACAGTTCAAGTTTTCTTTACAATCAACACTTCTGTTTTTGACAGAACAGTACCAAAAAAGTTGGTTATGGTTCCATTAACAGCTACCGTTCAGCGTTAAGTTTATTGTTCGGTAATAACCTCGGCTCAGAAGTACAAGTCAAACGTCTATTCAAAGGCATATTAAAGCCGGCGATCCCTAAATATACCTTTACCTGGGATCCACAGATTGTATTGCAACATATAAAATCTTGGAGAGAAAATAAGATTTATCGTTAGAAATGATATAAAAAAAAATAGTTACCCTTTTTGTTTTGTTCACTGCACATAGGAATATAAACATTTGTCATAACCTTATTAAAATTAGTTTTCTTTGATTTATAATTTTCTTTCCAGAAAAGAAATATTTATTAAAATAGGAATAGTAGACATAATCAAGACATTAGCCGCGGGCCGCGATCTACCAATACTATCACTCCCATGTTTTAATAATAATAAAATTATCTATCCAGCAACGACCCTAAAGCATTATCACAGTATTACAACAGCTTTAACACCTAGCTCAGTAAATAACATAATAGTCACCTATAAAAACCGCATGGCCGCCACCAGCCCGACCATCAGCCGAAGGATCAAAGCGGTACTTGCCGCAAGCACCGCAGTAGACGTGGCAGCGCGTACAGCGACACGCTGCCACAAGCGCGGCGCACGCTGGAGTGTCGTTGGACGTCATAAGAAAAACAGCCGGTTGGTCGCGAACCTCCGATACTTTTTTCAGATTTTACAATCGCCAAGTTATTGAGGAATCCGTTTTTGCAAAATCAGTTTGTCAGGTTAATTCATAAAATATTATGCTACAATGATTATGTAAAGTATACCTTTTATTAAGAAAAACAAGTTGTTATTATTTTCTTAAAAGAATAAAGCATTATAGTTTATTAATAATGCAGTGGTTTTATAATAATAATAATACTTAATAAATCAGCAAAATTTTATTCTCTAAACATCGACATGTGTTGCTTATAAGAATGAAGCCGGCTTTTGACTATGGGATGTAATGTAATATATATTACATTTTGAGATATAATATTTTATCGCTTGCCATACTTTTTGACGAGACCGTTTTCACTGTGCTATAATATATATTACACCCCAAACTGTAAATATTTTTTCGCCCGACCGAGCTATATTTGAAGGCTATAGGCGGTATATATTTTACCTCCCGTTCCCGCACACCGCACCTCTACCCCTGCCTCGCCTTCATTTCGAATCGTGACGGTCATGCGCACGTACCTAACTGTCCGCGTGTTATGATTTTTGGGTATTTTGGTTCGCAATCTTTTCTTTACATATTTACCACGTATTTACCTATTTACCATTTTATCCCTATAATGGAACATTTTATAGAAAGTGTTAGGAATTATCCTTGTTTATGGGCGACTAATCGTGAAGAGTATAAAATGAATGAAATTAAGGATGCTGCACGGAGAAACGTAATAAGAAATTCACTATAATATTTTCTTAGTCTAATATGATATGATTCGAAATCCAGAATCGACGTTTATTGTAATTTTTTCTTAATAATGAGACATGTAAATCGAATACTGCATCATCTTCGTCTGATGAACTATCGAAAGTATCTAGCAAAACAATTTCCATATTATCCATTTAATAACGAGAGGTCAACCGTTTCGATAAAAGACGTTATGATGTAGGGAACATAGAAGCTGAACTATTCTAAAAAATATATCTGATAGTGAGAACAGCAAACCCGGGATGTAATATATAGCTGAACATGTAATATATATTACATCCTATAGTCAAAAGCCGGCTTGAAGCGTACTATTACATTACAACGTGACCTAACCACTTGGTCCTCGAGCACTTGGTTCTGTTTGAGAGCCACACTAATCTCTCGTACAAGCCGACATCCCGGGATGTTTTCGGTGTAATGCCGGGTCATTTTGGCTCTAGGGCCTTAATATTGTTTATTAGCAATAATTTTTATTTTATGTTCAAATTTTAATGTAATTAACTTACAAAAGCATTCTGTTTTTTATATGTACATACTGCACAGCGTTTGTACATTAGTTAAATTCAGATAAATAGCTATAATCGCATCATCAAGTATGGATTACAGGTGGCGTGGCAACAGAGAGTTCTCTGCAGCAACGCCACAGTAATTGTTTTATTTATTTTAAACTAAAAGCAGTACATTCTCAAATAATACACGTACGTCTTGTACGTCAGTCGTACATAAAAATGTGATACACCATACTAATAAAAAATGTAGTGGCGTGGCTACAGAGCATCACACAATATTTGGATCAGAATTAATGAAACATTTGGTAATTATATTTAATACTAGCTGTGCCCGCGAACTACGTTTCGCCATCAAAATACTTAACACAGTGTTTAGTTTTTTCCTCCATTTTATTCCATAATGATTCAACTTTATTCTGCCTTTCTTGAGCATCGGCCATTTCGAAAATAGAACAATTTTCATAGGTTCGTAATGTTCTTTTTCTATCAGTCCACAAAATTAAATACATTACATATTACTATAAACACTAAGTATTATTATTGTTTTAATTAGAGACATTATTGATATTAATAAATTCTTCTTCAGTAGAAAGAACTACACAGTTGCAAGAATAATCTTTATCGTATTCATGATTCGAATTAAAATAAACAATTGTTAATAAATTAGAACTGTATACGAATAAAGTTTAGATTTTATAATGGGTGTTGGTAACACCAACAAAATATATTTTTTGGATATGACAACTTGGCCAATTTTGACTGGTCGTACAGTAAGCTACTGTTTATACTGTTTGACCTTTGAACTGTTCTTATGTCGCTCGTAATACTGGCGGTTTTCGTAGAGTTAATGTATAGCAAGAATGGGGGGGTTACTGTACAAATACGTTTTCCGTATTCGATATCCGATCACGGAATACAGACACGGAGTTTCGTGAACGTAGCGCAGACGTTCGTTTCTTCTCATTCGGGATTTCTACCATTCTACCTAAACATACGTACAGAACGTGTTCCGTTCGTAATAAAAACGAACGTGTGCGGCAGTCAATGAGTATTTTGTTTAGATTTGATGCATTCGGATGCCCGCATTCAGAAAACGAATGCGAAAAAAGGTATTTATGCGGTTAGCCTTAAAATGTATTGAGACTTCCGTTTTTGTAACGTGTACTGTGCGATATAGTGTTGCTGGCATAGTTCGGTTAGCAAACTCGCCGTGATGACTAACATCCAACACACAAACTTGGAGTTATCGTTAGTTAGTTCACGATCGTTGCATTATCACGGTCTCGAAGGACACTAAACACAGGTAACATCTAACATCTAACATCCAATAGGCCCCGAAGCGGTTCTCAAACTTTTTTGGTCACGGAACCCTTTTGGAAAGCGAAATACTTGACGGAACCCTAAAATAAAACAATAGTTTTTAAAAGTGTATTCTTTATTAATAAGCATAATGAAAGTACGACCAGAGAGGGTGTTTTGATTTTTCTAAATTATTGCGGAACCCCTTATAGGGGTAGTGTGGAGCCCTAGGGTTCCGCGGAACCCTTCAGGGCCTACATTCATTTAATACCCCTATTGCTGGGTTTGAAAAGCAACTGTTATCCGTCTTTTTTGAGCGGCGGCCATGTCGAATTTACGTCAATGTTGCTACGTTCATAGTGCTCTACTGATCAAGGCCTTTCATATGATACCCATATTGCTGGGCTTAGAAACGAACTTTTATCAGTTTTTTTTGAGCAGCGGCCATATTGAATTTTGTGCTATTTTCCTAGGTTCATAGTGCTCTACTCTTCAAGGCCTTTCATTTGCTTGGTTTGGAAACGAACTTTTATCCACCTTTTTTGAGCGGTGGCCATGTCGCATTTACGTCAATATTGCTAGGTCCATAGTGCTCTACTCTTGAAGACCTTTCATTTGATACCTATATTGCTAGATTAGAAAACGAACTTTTATCCACCTTTATTGAGCGGCGGCCATGTTGAATTTATTTATGTGTTGCTAGGTTCATAGTGCTCTACTCATCAAGGCCTTTCATTTGGTACCCACATTGCTCGGTTTGAAAATGAACATTTATCCTTTTTTTGAGCGGCGGCCATGTTGAAATTAGGTAGATTTTCGTAGGTACCTAATGCTCTACTCTTCAAGGCCTTTCATTTGATACCCATATTGCTAGGTTTGGAAACTAACTTTTATCCACCTTTTTTGAGTGGCGGCCATGTTGAATTTATCTAAATGTTGCTAGGTTTATAGTGCTCTACTCATCAAGGCCTTTCATTTGAGACCCATATTGCAGGGTTTGGAAACGAACTATTATCCATTTTTTGAGCGGCGGCCATGTTGAATTTATAGCAATTTTCCTAAGTTCATAATGCTCTACTCTTTTAGGCTTTTCATTTGATACCCATATTGCTAGGTTTGGAAACGAATTTTTATCCTTTTTTTTTTGAGCGGCGGCCATGTTGAATTTAGGTCGATTTTGCTAGGTTCCTAATGCTCTACTCTTCAAGGCCTTTCATTTGATACCCATATTGCTAGGTTTGGAAACTAACTTTTATCCACCTTTTTTGAGTGGCGGCCATGTTGAATTTATCTAAATGTTGCTAGGTTTATAGTGCTCTACTCGTCCAGGCCTTTCATTTGAGACCCATATTGCTGGGTTTGGAAACGAACTATTATCCATTTTTTGAGCGGCGGCCATGTTGAATTTATAGCAATTTTCCTAAGTTCATAATGCTCTACTCTTTTAAGCTTTTCATTTGATACCCATATTGCTAGGTTTGGAAACGAACTTTTATCCTTTTTTTTTGAGCGGCGGCCATGTTGAATTTAGGTCGATTTTGCTAGGTTCCTAATGCTCTACTCTTCAAGGCCTTTCATTTGATACCCATATTGCTAGGTTTGGAAACGAACTTTTATCCATTTTTTGAGCGGCGGCCATGTTTAATTTAGGGCAATTTTCCTTAGTTCATAATGCTCTACTCTTTTAGGCCTTTCAATTGATGCCCATATTGCTAGGTTTGGAAACTAACTTTTATCCACCTTTTTTGAGTGGCGGCCATGTTGAATTTATCTAAATGTTGCTAGGTTCATAGTGCTCTACTCATCAAGGCCTTTCATTTGAGACCCATATTGCAGGGTTTGGAAACGAACTATTATCCATTTTTTGAGCGGCGGCCATGTTGAATTTATAGCAATTTTCCTAAGTTCATAATGCTCTACTCTTTTAGGCTTTTCATTTGATACCCATATTGCTAGGTTTGGAAACGAACTTTTATCCTTTTTTTTTTGAGCAGCGGCCATGTTGAATTTAGGTCGATTTTGCTAGGTTCCTAATGCTCTACTCTTCAAGGCCTTTCATTTGATACCCATATTGCTAGGTTTGGAAACGAACTATTATCAATTTTTTTAACGGCGGCCATGTTTAATTTAGGGCAATTTTCCTTAGTTCATAATGCTCTACTCTTTTAGGCCTTTCAGTTGATACCCATATTGCTAGGTTTGGAAACGAACTATTATTCTTCTTTTTAGAGCGGCGGCTATGTTGAATTTATGTCAATGTTGCTAGGTACCTAATGCTCTACTCTTCAAGGCCTTTCATTTGATACCCATATTGCTAGGTTTGGAAACTAACTTTTATCCACCTTTTTTGAGTGGCGGCCATGTTGAATTTATCTAAATGTTGCTAGGTTCATAGTGCTCTACTCATTAAGGCCTTTCATTTGATACCCATATTGCTAGGTTTGGAAACTAACTTTTATCCACCTTTTTTGAGCGGCGGCCATGTTGAATTTATGTCAATGTTGCTAAGTTCATAGTGCTCTACTCATCAATGCCTTTCATTTGATACCCATATTGCTAGGTTTGGAAACTAACTTTTATCCACCTTTTTTGAGCGGCGGCCATGTTGAATTTATGTCAATGTTGCTAAGTTCATAGTGCTCTACTCATCAATGCCTTTCATTTGATACCCATATTGCTAGGTTTGGAAACTAACTTTTATCCACCTTTTTTGAGCGGCGGCCATGTTGAATTTATGTTAATGTTGCTAGGTTCATAGTGCTCTACTCATCAATGCCTTTCATTTGATACCCATATTGCTGGGTTTGGAAACGAACTTTTATCCGTTTTATTTGAGCGGCGGCCATGTTGAATTTAGGGCGATTTTCCTATGTTCATAGTGCTCTACTCATCAAGGCCTTTCATTTGATATGCATATTGCTGGGTTTGGAAACGAACTTTATCGGCAGTCATGTCAAATTAAGTCAACGTGGCTAGGTTCAATGTGTTCTACTCTTTAGGTTCTTCGTTCGATATCCATGTTCCTTGGGTGGATCCAAAAAAATGTGATCCGTCATTTTAGACATTAGGATTAAGAGTCCCGTCCCGTCCCTCTACGCGTAACCCAGAACATTGCAGTCAGATATTTTTTTTAATCATCAATGGGGGTGATTCTGAAGCGACCACCTAAAACTATAACTAAATAAAATTAGAGATAGAAATGTCAATCACCGTTTGGTATTCAGAACTCACAAGTTAACTCTAAAATTAAGAGTGACGTTACTCAATTTAGTGTTAGATGTTATTTTCGTATTCTGACATGCTTCCTAAATCTAATTTTTCCTATAATTTTAAATATGTCAAACTAATTTTAGGAGGTGAACTTTTAGGTGCCGTCTAAATTTATCTTGTTACTTTTTAACGATTTTATAACATTTCCGAAGGCAATTTTTTTTGTGCAACTTGCCAAATGAATGATGAATTGGTTGTTATGGCATTAATAGAGTCTTCAGAAAGGTAAAATATTTGTTTTATATAAGAAATTAGATAAATACCTGCCTCATAGTTTTAAAATATATTTGTAAAGTATCGACTTATTTATGTTATAGAATAGGAGAAGAAAAAGTAAAATTGAGGAAGTTGAGGGACAAATCAGACCCATTTACTATGCCCGAACGTAAATTTAGAAAAATATTTCGTTTTCCTCGCCAATCCGCTCGCAACTTTATAGAAGCTATAGACTGCACTGAAGTACAGATTGGCTCCTTACCGGAACATTTAAAGGTTTTAGCCAGCCTTCGGTCATGCAGAGCTGTCACTGTTGTCACTGATTTAATATTGCGCAAATTAACTTAACAAAACAAAAAATTAATTTTCTAAAACAGCAATAGAAAAGGACCTTGTCAAGGCAGAGTGAGCGAGCACCTACTTACATTGTAATAAAATATTTTGAAATAATTATTAAGACTTTCATTAACATTCTCCGTCCTTTTTCTATTTAGGTTTCAACAAATATATGGAATGCCAAACACACTTGGAGCTGTTGATGGTACACATATTGGTCGAGGCCTGGAATGCAGCAAACTCCTTCTGTGTGGAGGTAATCACACAGAAGGAGGTGGCAGAACGGGCCAGAAAAGATGACCCAGCGGCAGATCCCTGCCGCCGCAGAAGAACGGGGCGGAGGAGGCGGCAGTTCGCCCGCCTTCTTCCTCCTGACGGTAACCAGCGGGACGCGGGCCCGGGAAGCCCGAGTCCTGCATTGCACAGGCCACCGCCTGTCGTCGATACTCCTAATGCCCAGGAGCATCGCCGGCCTTCCCATTTTAGGGAGGTCAGAGGGGCTCGCCATAGGCGAGCAGACGCTGACGAGGTCATGGAAGTGTCCGAAAGGGTTCCCATGGCCTTGTCCGGCGACGGGGCGTCCCTCCCTGACGTATCCTCTTCGTCAGATGACGGGGAGGATGCGGCGGTGATGGACATTCTCGTGCCAAGGCGTTTGTGAGGGGGCATCGTTGGGTTTTAGTCGATAGGCCGCAGTTTCTGGCTGGCACTCTACCCCCAGTGGCCGCGGAGAGTCCGACATAACCTCGCGCCTACCCAAGCGCGAGGTATGCATAACGCTTTTCCCAACGTTAAAAAAAAATGGTACACATATTGGTATTGTTGCTCCACCACTGACACACCCTACAGCACCAGGAAACTTATTATACAATAGGAAAGGCTTTTATAGCATCAATTGCCAAGTCGTGAGTTGTAATTTGTTTGTTCCCAAGTAGTCTAATAGTACTGACATTTAGATGATAGGTAGGTTATGTATGTATGTATTTACTCTTACAACAGAAATTAATATTCTATCTGCAGATAGAAGTATGCCTATCTAAGATTTGTTGCCTAGCAATTACTATTATTTGTCAATAAATAACAGCGGTTATTATGAAAAGAAAACAAAAATTACTAATGAAACAAAATACGCAATTTTAAAATTCAGAGGAAGTCACGAATTACCTATCTATACAACTACAGACTACCACGCAATTATTTCTTTCATGGCATAGGCGCGAAGCCATCACAATTGCAGAATAAATGTCGAATAATTTTTCTTTTGTGATAAAATGAATGATAAATAATAAAATTTCTTTTCTGTTATTTACAAATACGATCAAATCTTAAATTAACAATTTCTGATAGTAAAATTAGGAGAATATAGCTGTTTTCAATGTTTCTAAATTATCCCGTTTTTCTACAGCACTCGGTGTATTTATAATCTGTGTATTCAATTTAAGAAATTGTCAAATACAGTTTAAATTTAGAGAGTCCGGCGTTTCAGAATACGAATTACCTAAAACTAATTTAAAATTATATGTTTAATTTTAGTTTTAGTTTTAGTGCAGGTAACTTCAGAATTACCCCCAATATTAATCTATTACTTTTAATAGTTTTAAATGGATGAAAGAGTTTGATTCCTTAGTCCTAATGTAAAAACATACAACATCTTTCAAAATACCTTGAAAAGAGTATCTTCATTTTTCAACATTTCAAATATTTCAAAAATTGTACCGATTTTTCGAAAATTAGTCAAGAATTAAACCAATCTACAAATTTTATGGTCACTCGATAAGTATTATCATAAAAAATGCTTTATACATTGGTTGTATGGCTTGATCTTTTTGCCTTACCACCACGGTACGACATAAGAAAAAGACAATTTGGTTGGCGAAATCCAGTTGGGCACAGCCATTAACAGAAAATATTAAATTTTATTTGTACTATGTGAAACACTTCATTCCTGCCTTAATTTTCGAAATCCAATTACTTAAGATCAGGCTGTATGGCGTAGTTCCATTGCCTTTCCTTCGTGGAAGAAAATACCTTCTTTCTGTACTATGTGACAGACTTGTCAAAATAATTTCACGTGCGCCATGTTGTTTTTCTACCTAAAGCCAATTCGAAAATTTTATGGTATTTTTTCACTAAAAATAAAAAGTGAATTTAAACAAACGAAATTATGCCTAAATGTTCTTCCGGAAAATTCTAAGCATTGTGGTGTAAGCCATATCAAATTCTGTCCAGTAGTTTCGGAGATCTTTCCGGACAAACAGACAAACAAACAAACAAACAAACAAACAAACAATTTTTTTTAAAACTATTCTATCGTGTTCTGCTAATGATTTTAAGGCGACCTGTGTATTTTTTTTCTTAATATTTCGCAATTACAGATTTTTGTACCCCTACGATTTTATTATATATAGAGATAGAGATAATTACCAAATGTTTCATTCATTCTGATCGTCGGCCGCTAAATTCCCTGTTTTGTGCTTGTCTTTTCCAGATAACGCTTACACCAACATTGGTCTAGCAGCCACTGTCAAAATTAGTTATCCAACATGTCAAAATTTTTACGTGAAACACAATACTCGCCTGTCAATAATTCCACCGAACACAAAATTTTCTCATCGGACCACGGGATAAATCAAACTCCAGATGTTCTCAACCACGATATTTTTTACAACAAAACGGAAATGGAAAGACAAGAACTAACGTTTTCTCTGTCTAAAACCGTATCGGCGTCCCGTTCTATCGTCTTCCGATTTTTTCTCGTGTGGGAAGTAGGCACATTATATTCGCAGGTTTTCGAGCACAGATTGTATGCGCGTCCGCCACCTGCTCGGGCGGAAAAAATGTTGTGAACAACTGACGATCATATGGTGCGCATGCACAGGTATGTTTATGGTTTCGAGATGTTTGGCGATCGTTGTACCTACATAGTGAATTTTAAAAATATTTAGCTCTCCTTATAGAAGCGAAATCTTTTGTTATAAGTGGACTTTGCATAAACGATTTTTATGTTTATTAAAAGTATACAAGAGATGTTCGTTGCAAAAATATTGATCGTTCTAAGTAGACGAAAAATAAGTAGTAATAGTTAAATTTGTTGAACCAAGCAGCAATATATGAACTAAGCTTATTAGTGGCTTTGAAGTACATACTACTGGATCTCGTGGTGTAAAATAATATGTTAAAAAATATAAGAACATATATAAATAAAAGAAACATTGATTGTGATTGAGAATCATAGATAAAATAATTACGAATAACCAAGTTTTTGCATGTATATTATTAGTATGAAATTATCTGTGTTTAATCCAATTTTCTATGAGCGCGATTGCAGTAGCAGAGACTTCGATATACATAATATAGAGTAACGCATCCAGTGGCGTATTCTCCAAAAATCTAACTAACTTTTTTATTTGGTGCCCGAAATAAAAGTATTTATAATGACAAAAGAACAAAGAACAAGAAAATCAACCAGGATTCAATAAAGTAATCCGACTATAATTTGTTTCACATAAACAAGCCACATTGAGTTCTAATTAAATGTGACATCAGAAACGTTTATATATAGATGGTGACTCCTTACCACCCTTTGGCAGCGTAAATCATAAAATGTAAGCTCATTTTTAAGCAGCCATGATTTATTGAATGTGCTTAGATAAAGGGTAACGTTGGCACGAAGACAGAGTTAGTTACGGCTACGAGCTGTTTCATAAAAAAAAATCGAGTATGGCAACATTTTACTTATTAGGATATTATTTTATGCACTTAACGTTACTTCCAGAATTCGTATAGTGAATAAATTTTTGTCTTATCCAATTACAAAAAAAAATAATCTCTAAAAATCTCGTCTCACAGTGTTTGTTAACGAACTCTTCCGAAATGGCTTGACCGATTTCTATGATTTTTTTGTGTATATTTGGTAGGTTTGAGAATGGGTCGTAAGCTATTTTTATGACCCTATAGGTGATAAGAATGACACTCTCTAGTTTGTTTTGACAATTATTATGGCGAAACGTAGTTCGCGAGCACAGCTAGTCATATCATATATAAAATTCATATAACTCATTTATTCTTTGCAGAAATGTAATGAAATTTTTTGTGTATATTTGGTAGGTTTAAGAATAGGTCGTAGGTATTTTTATACCCAAATTTTCCCCCTAGGCCTTGACCCAGGCAGAGCTTTTTTGAAGCGTTCATTTTATGGGTAATTAATCCGGGGCTTCGGAAAACATTACTTTGGATCACAATGTGGGAGGGGGATGTAGTTACATATCACGTGTATATTTTTTATTTATTTGTTAAAACGTTGCCCCACACTAGGATTTTCTCCTGTGTCGTGAGTGCAGTTACAAACATACAATATCACATGCACATACGCCCACATACATATATTTTTGTGCAACCATAATATAAAACGCCTTTCGGTGAGGTGCCGTATGTTAAGTAAAACGCAATTGATTCAACTGAAGAAAATAAACATAATTTGTAATGAAAAGATTGTTGTGAACATAATTTATGTATACGTAACACCACATTTTATTTTAAAATATTAAATATTTTTTAGGTAGGGTAGCTTAGAATCTCACCATGGATCCCCCCTTGGTGGGTCTAAAAAGTAGTCTAAAAACCTCACGTGATTAATGGACGACCCCTTAACTGTTTAAATTTCTATTAAGGTACTCGTATATTTTCTACTAAAATAGACATTTCTTCACCTTAGAACTAAGTAGGTATTAAATATATAAATTAACTCACATTATTTACGTTGTTGCTGTTAAAATATGCAAATACTTGTTGATTAATTATTCACAGCAAAAAGGACACACAATTATCACTCAAAGACTATTACAGTGTTGCAGCCAGTATAAAGGTTAGTGGAGTACGGCATTATGACAATAGAAGTATTTATTTTGTCACTTTCACTCAGACAGACCACAAAAAGCTATAACTCAATTTCTTGTTAATGTACTTCTTTGTTTAATAATATATTTATTATGCTATCGATGACCACCCCTTAATATTGAATCTTTTACAGATTGCGGTTTTTTCGGTAGTCTGCTTCATCATTGCAACCACGAGACGTCCACTGTTCGCCATAGCCCTCCGAAGGGATCTTCAAACCGATTGGTCCTGCACCTCCCGCGTCCAGTGGTTTCCCGCGACCTTCACCGGATCGTCGGTCTTGTAAGGGGCCTACCAGCACTGCAACTCCTGGTAAGCGGCAGCCATTAAAGAACCTTCTCGTCCCAACTGCCGTCAGTCCTGCGAGCTATGTATTCTGCCCACTGCCAATTACGGTTTGCAATTCTTTGAGCTTTGTCAGTTACTCTAGTTCATCTAATGATATTATCATTTCTGATGTGATTGCGTAGAAAACCATCGAGCATAGCCTTCTCCATTGCCCTTTGAGTGACCTTCAGGCTTCTATGAGACTCATTGTAGGCCACTCTTTAAGTTCCGTACGGCAACGCGCACTAATTGAAGACCTTCGTCTTGAGAGACTGCGGTAGATGGGCCGAGAATATGCTGTGTGGTTTCCGAAACGCTGCCCAGTCGAGTTGTCGGCTGAGGCAGTAAAACCCCAAACCTGGTGTAATATACATTTAATTTTGGATTGACAGTAAGCAAAGCTATACCTAATTCGCTTACTACTTTGTATGTCTGAGATATCATTACGCAAACGCATCTGCTCGCGTAAAAAGCAAAGGGGATAAAACCCACAAGGCTTTCCCAGCTCGCAAAGTAAATGATTGCCGATACCATACTTACCAAGTCTTTTTGCGAGTTGTAAACAGCATTTGGCCGGCGCGGCCAGCCCTCACCCCCTCTACTGGCACCTGTTGCTCAGAAGTGATTTTATAGGATATCGTCCTGAGCCGCACGATTGGGAATACGGGAAAACTGTGGAGTCGCATTTTTTTTAATGACTTTTTGAATTTTTTCCAAGTACTTTATAAAATGCGGAAAAATACGAGTACAATATTAATTTCCATTGTGTAGGAATTCGTGTCTCGTAAAGTTTATAATAATCAATATTGTGAATAGATTAAAATGATTTTAAGGTTTTTTCTTAATTCGAGTTATTTGTAGCTGTCGGTATAAAACCACTGTTTTTCACTAAACTTACCTATTTAAAATACTTGTTAGGGGATGGACCGCAAAAATAGTCTGAATCTTATTAATTACGTACTACTGGGAAACCTAAAAGAGTTGAAATATGTATTCATTTATATCATTTTATGTGTTCTGAATTTGATTGCCGGCTTCAGCAAATATTTATTGCTTCTTCTTAATATTTATTTTCTGGTTAGAAAATTCTAACTAAAAAATTAACAGTCAGTTAAGTCTGGTGTTAGTACCCGGTAGTGGCAATAGGCTCAACCTCTATTACATGAGACATAAAATAATTGGCAAAATGTGGGTGATTATATACTTCTTTACATGGAACTTAAATGAATTGGCAAAACGTGGGTGATTATATACTTCTTTAGCTCTGCCTAAACTTTAGAGAAAAGCAGGCGTGATAACAACTTTTCAGGGAGCTCTTGGCCTTCATCACCTGATGGTAAGTTAAGACAAGGCCGGAAATGGAAACGATCTTCACCTGGACTCGTCAGCAACTGAGGAACAGGCTCACCGTAAATCATAGGAACATAACACTTTCAGCTGTCTTAACCCTTTCACTGCTGAACACTCGGATCCGAGTGGAAGCATGCGGTACCACCCTGGTGCCGCACTCTCGGATCCGAGTGACCGTCCCGAATATTTTGTTTGTTTATTACTTTTAATTTGGTACTTTTGGCAAACGCGTGTCGTCGTTTCGTACGCACATACCTATAGATGTAATTGAACTTGTAAAAACTTACAACAAAGGTAACAATTTATACTTAATGAATACACGCATATATCATCAACATTATTAAAAATGTATAGTATGGGACCTGGCGAGATTTTTATATTAAGCCATTGGCAGTGAAACGCTTGTACTTACTCATTATGCACAACGCCCGAAAAAACGTCGCACGCATCGAAGATCGCTTAAAAGTATTTGAGCGAAAATAAAGTTTGTGCCTAATTAGTCGTTTTTATAAAGGAGTTTAATATGTCATTGCTATGAGTATTTAGATATACATTTAACTACTGACGATTCTTATGTCTTATGTCTATTTTTATGTTTTACGTGTTCAATATTGTGGGCATATTTGCACTTTAAATATAAAAAGTGACAAAACAATGACATTTGTGAAATTTACTCGTATGCATGCAAGAATATGAGGGCCCAAGCAGTTGTGGTTACCAAAGCTAACACACATTTTTATGGAGGGCCATAAAACGTTTGATTGTCTATGTCAAACACCGGTCACAATGGATAGGCTATCTTGTTGGGTAGATATTCGGTATGCCAAAGAAAAGCAAATGTTTGAGTAATTACGATACATACAAAGTACATTGTACATACATGATCAAATGTTTGATGTGTCGATCTAAAATTTGGTAGAAAACCAAAGAGCTACGTACCTATCTACTATTTACTGTAGAAATCCGCAAATTCAGGGTCATAGGTTTGGTAACTTTTGGTTGATAGAGCGAGCGAACATGTCGCGCTGGTTTTAGAGTTGACAAAAGCTACAGTTAAAACTATACGAAATATGTTGATATATTTTTTAAATTAACCAGTCTTGCGCTACATAAGAGAGAGAGAGAGAGACGATAACTTAGCATGCCATGGATTCACCGTGCGGGTGTCGGGTCCATCAATAATAATACACGTTTATCTGTATTTTTAAAGAGCTTTTTTTTCGAGGGGAATGCGTGACCGCACCGTACTCGCCGTTGGCTAGACGACGAGCGTGTGTGGGGCTCTCCCGGCAGAGTGACGGGCCTACCCACTAAGCGCCCCAGTGTTCTCCCTGCCTATAAGGGCGCGCGTGGTAGAGTCCACACTGCGACCACCACGACCAACGCGCCCGGGCTACCAAGGGGGGATTGCCCGACAACACTAGGGCTATCCCCAAACGGAGGGCCCTACGGCGGCGTGCAAGAGGACAACGTGTACGCAGGTCTCCACGGTAGGGTCATTAGACGGGCATCGCTTGCGCGAATGCCCGCCTTAGCCTGCCTATCCGTCTGCGGCGGATGGGAGCGTGAGGAGGAGCGGAATAGGGGGCTGTCATTTCTTTCTGCGAGGATGTCATCTCGCTGAGCATCAACGTAGAGTACTGGAGCTAGAAGCATGAAATTCGGTAGAGGGATTCGTTGGATTGCTTCGACGTCCACTAAGGCAAGATATTTCAAAATCCCATGATTTTCAAATCTGCAGCTCTTACATGAATCTCAATTTACTTTGCTAACTTGTGACTTAAAATGTCAAGTCACAGTACCCAGTAATTTTATTGCCTGTCTTGCTCTACCGGAACACAGCAATGCAAGTATTGCTGCTTAGCGGCAGAAATAGGTAAGATAGAGGTATTTATACAGACGACTGGTATAGAGCCTCGCTCTGGTTATCTACTTGCAATGTTAAAATATTTCTCTTGCTTCCTCCGTTTCTATTTTAATATCATAAAACAAAAATATTGCGTTGAAAGTCGAGCGTAACATCCAAATTGTTTAGTTAAATGTAAATTGTATTAGCTAATGTTCGCGCTTATTCAATCATCTGTCTCGTGTAATTGGTAAATAGAACGCAGAGAATTCCATCCCATACTTTCGTTTTTACTATATCCATCAAAAGGCAAGCACGATTCACATACATTATGTGTATAACGCTAATTTATATCCGGATCGCATGTATAACCGATAGAGTAATGATGAATTATCTTGATTGATGTAATGACATGTCTATATAATGTAATAAACAGTGGAGAGGCATTACGTATCGCTGTAGACTACAAAATATTGTTTAAAGTCAACCATGTTTTACTTGACGCTGTCTCTATCTTACCTTATTAACACAAATTAAATAGTATACACGATTTATTTAGGATTCGTTGTGTTATTGCCTCGTTGTTGTCCAGATTTCCCCTAATCCAAAATCTGTTGCTTACCTGTGGTACAAGCGTGTCAAATACCAGCCCCCAATGATCGATCGGGGGATCGGGGTTCGAGACCCGCCATGTACCAATGTGTTTTTCGTTTCGAATTTCATATGTACATTTGTCTGACGCTCCTACGGTGAAGGAAAACATCGTGAGGCAACCTGCATATATCTGCGAAGAAATTCAATGATGTATGTGAAGTCGACCAATCCGCACTGGGCCAGCGTAGTTGACTAAGGCCTAATCACCCTAACATAGGGTAGGCTCGAACCCCTCGGTGGGGACGTATATGAGCTGTGATGATGAATGATCGCTCAACATTAAAACCGCTCTGAGAGCGAGATAGCGCTATACGAAACAAGAGCGGTGTCTCTGTTTCAATATTGTTTTAACCTTGCTAAAAACGCTCATGGTAAGGCTTCAGTGGTGCCTTGGGAAACCGCTTTTCCCTTATGTGCTACCAGATAAGGAGAAATAAATTAATCCCAATAATACAAGCATGCGATTCCAGTTGTGCACTGGGGAACTGCTGATGACCTTATTCACTACCAGTTGTGCAAAAGGGAAATACTCGTATATATCCCAGTGATAATAATAATACCTTTTTGTCGAATTCCATATTCATCCTAATACGTATAATCCCCGGTTTAATCCACCAAACTACAACTTTTTCACAAGTTATTACACCTTTTAAAGTTAAAGTTAAAATATATTAACACAGGTCTTCCCCGGGGATCTCAGAGCCGATCGGCTCTCCGTCTCCTGCATCCAGCGGCTTTCTACGACCTTCACCAGATCGTCGGTCCACCTTGTAGGGGGCCTACCAAGCTGCGTCTCCCGGTACGTGGCCACCACTCGAGGACCTTCCCACCCCAACGGCCGTCCAATGGGCTATGTGTCCTACCCACTGTCACTTAAGGTTTGCAATTCTTTGGGCTATGTCGGTGAGTTTTATTCTTCTGCGGTTCTTATCATTTATGATTCCATCGCGTAGAGAGCATAGATTTTTCATCTATACACGGTTATTTTTTATCACCCTGGAAAATTTTATGAACGCATCCATTATTATATAAAAAATAAAAAAACACTAAAAATGCTGCTCTCAACTAGTGCAGCATTTTTTGGATTTTTTAGAAAATTAATATAAAATTAAGTGAGTTATTTTTTTTATTCATATTTAAATCATTCTAATACCATGTCGTGAAGCGTCCCTTAAATTTTCCAGGGTGATAAAAAATAACCGTGTATAAAGCAACATACATTTTTGATTTATTTAAATAAAAATGGATTACTAAATAGACTAAATAATTACCCGTATATTGCTAAGCACAAACTTCTAGAATGGACAGATTGGTTCAGGTAAATTGTTTTTCCAAGTATTCGTTGAATTCCGTAGAAGGTTGGTATGAAGAAAAGAATTGTAAAAATCTTTAACTAAACTATTCCTGTGCCAATTCGATCAAATAATGACGTCAAAGTCCTCTAATTTGACAAAGCGACGTCTGTGGGGTTGGTTAATTATATATTCTTGCATGTAGCTAGTATTGCAGTTAGTTGTACATTTGCGAATCTGTCAAGTACTAATATATGTGACTGTAGCTACTTACAACAGGTGGTTGTTTGCTTGTTTGTCAATTTTGATTAATAAATAAACACAAGCATTACATACAATACAATTAATACACAGGAGAATAATGTCCCTCATTATTTTAATTATTTGCCTGATTATCCGAGCTTGTTTTTTTTTTATTACGATATTTTTATGTGTTCATCCCGTACGACATATTGCATTGTCTGAATTACGATGAATCTGCATTATGTAGAATCTAGAGTACGCCGAGTCAGGAACACGACGAATCTGGAACAAATAAGCCATGTCTTACTTTAGTCGAACATCAAAAAACATTTTGTAGTAGGAAAACCAGTTGTGTTTCTGCATGAAGAGGTTGTCAAAGTTTTTGGGGTTTATTGTCAGTTCTCTTGTGCTGGTGGCATGATATTTTGGGTCGGAAAGGGCTTAGTCTCTCAGTTCTTGTGGAGGACTATTCCCAGCAGTGAGCATTTTACGGCTGAGGAGATGATTATAAAAGCAATTGACTGCTTTAGATGCTGCTATTTTACATTCTTTTGTATTTAATTGTGATGACTTTATATAAAATAATCTGTATAGATTTTCGTGTCAACGTAACATTATTTTGTAAACATAGTTTTTATTTGTAAGTGTCATTCAGTCCACCTATCTTTGAAAGACATGTAAAGAAGCCAGGTTTATTAACTGCACAAAGAAATTAATAATGTTTCTCGACCTTGAAAATTTCATAAGTCTTTTTTATCAAGAAGAGTGCAAACGCAGCTCCGCCTATGTGAATGTTAGCTCTGCTGCTATATCTGTCATGCGGGAAATCCTAAAATAAAGTAAATAAATAAAATAAAAATGGGCTACTCCAATGAATTCGATGTTAAAAATCAAACCACACGCTAAAAGATACATAAGGGATGTATTTTAAAATAATGTAGAGCAAGAGAAGGTGAGGGATGCACGGCGTCGCTTCCGCCGCGGACGGGTTGTGCAGACACATGCGCCACAGATTTCCGGTAAGACGTTCCAAATTCAAAAACACCTGGCCGAGAACAACTTAAAAAGACTCCACTTTTTGTTCCATATTAACCCTTCAAATTTCGAATTCGAGGGAAGAGCTCCTTTACCCCTTTTCATTTATTTTTTATAGTGCAGCCGCCGTTTTAATTCCTCCTTGTCTATGCTCCAGTGCGCTCTGTTCGAATTAGAAGGAGGTTTTAACAGCTTTCAGAACCCTTCTATTTTTAATTTCGAAAGGTCTTCGCAAAAGTTTTTCTTGTTATACCGATGGTTATCGGAGCTTCAGGTTTTTGTGTGAATGCTGTTTTCGTGTTTTTTCGCGTGCATATGGCAGATTATTAGCTATTTTTAGGTTAGCATGTGCTCAGCGCCATTTGCGGCAGCCAGTGATGTCATTCCTTTATTTTTGACAATTAAAGGGTTACGTTTTCGGGTAACCGAACGGAGAGCTTGACGTTTGGTCCAATTATAGACGATGACACTAAAATTTACGCGACTTAGACAAACGGTTGAAAGAGCTACGTTTCGATGGCTGGCTTTTGATAAATAGTCGGTTTATCGAAAGATTAGTCATTGCAAATGAATCACGGCTATAAAAGAAATCGAGAGGTTGCACGGCTGGCGTTGTTAAAAGTAAAAAATCGTGTTTGCGGCTAATTTGATTGAGACAGATGCGAGCCGAGCCAATAGACTAATGGACCGTGGATGGGAGAAAGTGTTCGGTTCGCACTCTGACCCGAGTGACTGTCTGGGAGCCGAGTTCTGGGGACTCCGAGATAACCATCTTCGTATCGATCATAATCTCTTAAATTGTACACCTTTTAAAATCGCGAGTTACAAAACTCCGATGCCTTTTGCCTGTTTCTAATGTATATTTGTGTTCATGTCTATTCCGCTGACGTTACATTAGCCCGACGTGCTCACAAAAGAATTCGAATATGATGGGTCATCTTTCACAATATACGATAATATTTGATGGTTCACTATTCAGTTGTGTTGAGTCGGAGAGGAATGTGAAGTAAGTCTGTAAATCATTGTGCAACCGTTCGAGTTGTTTGCTGAATATTTTTTGTATAACAATCGATGAATAAAGAAGCAGCTAAAACCATAATGACAGTGTTGGTAATTGAGTCTTGTAAATAGCTATTTAAGATATTTTCGTTATTATTGGTTTGACTATTTATATTAATTTTGGCTAACAGGTCCACATACATTGGACTACATGTCTAGGGAACATATTTAGTATATATAATTTTCTTTAATATGACAGGTTATAGTTTGCGATCAGTTACTTCGTTAGTCTACAAAAACATTAAATACGAGATATCAAGCTCAATTACTGGGTCAAAATTGTTTTTATAGTTTTTTAAACCTACTCACTCTAGTATAATTTCCTGGTTATTCCTAGCAGTAGGTACTACAAAATTCATATTTCCTACAAATCCAGTGTACATTGAATTTAAAACCTCATTTTGGCATTTAACCAAACCTAAAGAAACGTTTCTACCTCCACTAGGAACTGAACTCGAGACCGTCATCAGACAGAACAAAACAAATTACCGCACATAGTCGATATCATAAAATTTAATGCAACATAGACTTCACTCAATGACATCAGAACATGGAGTCTAAAGTATTAAACATAATATATAGCCTTTATGTAAGCGTAGATAAATGTATGTAAATCCATACATCAAAATGTCAGTGTGAAGATGTATTTGGTGATAGGTACCCTTAACCACAGATAATATACCTTAACTTATACTCCGTCGGGATAAATAAATAATCAAACACGTTTGCTGTGTGACTCTGCGTATTTGCGACTGTAATTAAAAGTTGAGTGGTGCAGGGCAACTCCTTGGCGTAGCAACGCAATTGCTGAGCCGGCAATAGTGTGTCCCTACATAAGCAAAGATAAGTAGAAGAAATAGTTGACTAGCAGTTTTCTAAAATGTCATGATCGGAAATGGAATAACGAGAAGAGAGAAAAAGTTCGGAAAATATGATTTCCGAATTTCTACTAATTTGTAGATATATTTCTATTTCTATTTTATATTATATTTCTATATAATTAGTCACAAATACTTATTAATCTGTTATCTATCACAGTAATTTGTGTCATTGATCTGGGACTTGCGTCATGAGAAGGTTACATCTGGCTCTGGGTGTCGAGGCGCGTTCTTCATCTGACCTCGCCACTGACCGCGCCGCCTCTGATACACAATCTGTCAATGTTCCCAGGTAGATTTCGATGGCGACCGGGTTCGCATGCGACCGATTTCCGGCTAGAGAGCCGATTTTACAGAATCGGCCGTTACCAGAGTCTTCTGAATGCCAAAAAAAAACAGCCGAACCAAAACTACAGAATAGATAATAGTACTCCAAAACTGAATTATTGCGGTCAGCAAATCAGGCCCTCTAGACAAACGGACAAAATGTATGCATGGAAATGATTTCACGTTACGAATCATTCCCATATACATATTTTGTTCTTTTCTAAGTTCGTTATCATTTTTGCATTGTTACTTTGCCTAGGCCCCCTGAAAGCATAAATACTCTTTGAATTTTTCGACAAGGCGATGTGATGATTGGTCGTTTTAAGTTGTGTTGTGTTCAATGTTATTTTGTTTGGTCGAACGGTTCAATTTCTGGCCCACTAATAAGCGGTACTACTACCCATGTTCGATTTCTAGCAAACGTCGGATAATATATATTTTCGTAGGTGAAAATGTATTCGAAAAATAATAGAAGTGTTGAATAGGATTTTTTTGGCATTTATCTTTATTTTTTATTTACACCACTAAAGTCGACATGATTTTGGTCCAGAATATGTAACTATTGCCGTATAGTGTAAGTTATTATCGTTCTGTTTATAAAAAAATATAACATTATCTTATAATAACATTATCTTTATAAAAATATACATATTATATATTTTTCGTGCTATTTTAGATAGGTTAGAAAATTTCTTCAATTTATTCTAATCCGATAAAATGTGGTCACAAACAATCCGTAGTATGCGGGCCGAGATTAAGTAATTTAAGCACAAAACTAACTGCGTGCGCTTACACGTTATTAAAGTTCGTGTTAGGAGCCGCTTTTTTGCAGTTAAGCTCGAACAGAAACACCGCTTACGGATTGTTCAATGTCTGTTAATGTTAAGTGTCTGTTCGACGTAACCTACTTGTACAACTGATGGTAGTATTTGAGTTATTATGATAGTTTGACATCAGAACTCTAGACGTGTTACAATCAATTAATGGTGTTTTTTACTGAACAAGCGGTTCGTTTTATGTTTACAATTTATTTAATGAGGCAACTTTACTTTTGCTGTGAAGTGCTGTTTTTCTACGCGTTCATCTTTTACTTTTGGTTCTACTTAATATATATTTTTTCAAATACTAATTTCATAATTCATAATAAGTGTGGTCGCCAGAGCTCAGTTTTGGATTTTATGCAACGAAATTTACTTAGACAAGAAAATGTTTGTATTGAAATTGAAATTTAAAGGAGTGAAAAAGAGGTAAAAATATATTGGGATTTCATAATCTCTGTTAATTTACTACGAGTTTCATCGAAACACTGAAACGGGATCAATAAATTACGTGTTTCAGCGTTTCTCAAGATGATCTCTGAAAGGGTAAAAAAAGGATGAATTTAACTACGATATACAACTTCAAAGACGCGACAGTGTTCGCCGGAACAGTTATGCATAAACTCGCGAAATATGACCGTGTGTACCGCGTTCGGGGAACTGAATCAAAATATTGTGACAGCTGATAAAAGTATGACTGACAGCGCTGTTATCAGTGCAAGCGCGCGCAAACTTGCGCCCGCGCCGGCACGCGCGCAGCTGCCGACACAAAAACGAGGAAGTTGGGACTCAATTGACTCAGTTTTTTTAAACCTGAGTGCATAGTCGGTGATCGGAACAAGTTGGCTTTGAGGTTAAGAGCAGTATGGATACGGTGGTTGATCATTTGTGAACTTGTAATTAATTAATGTTGAATTGGATCTTCGGAGTTTGCTGCCCTCTCTTATGGAGGCTCTCTTAATTTGCAAACAGCCCTGCGAGCATGGAACTCTCGATAAACAAAATTTGACAGCTAAGATCGACATACTCGACAAAATCGATAAATTTGACAAGGAGTCAAAAGGATGCTTTTGTCGATCGATATATGTCGATCGACAAGTCCATGCTCGCAGGGCTGGTTAGTCATCATTTTGATGGCACTAATCGTTTACTATCAGCCCTCTTGTTGGTAGGTGGTAACCGCCGCCCATAGACTGTGCCAATATTAGACATAGCTCAGTCGCTGCCTACCTTGTATGATAGACTTGATGTCACGAATGTTAGATGGGCCTAAATTCAAAAGCACGCAATTTTGTTAAATTTAAACTCATTCTATGATCCATAGTTATCATATTATTATACCTATTTATATTAAGTTACGTCAAAAGCTCTTACTGTTTGCTTGATCATCCAAAGATCCTTTATGAATCGTATTACTTAAGTATAAAAACAACACTTCTGTATTGTAATAAAAGTTCTTAGCTGAGCTGAAATCATTTGATCACTTTGTCCCTGTTTATTTTCACCTGTAATCTCTCCTAATATTATAAACTCGAGAGTAATCTCTAAGTCTGTCTGTTAAAATCAAAATAATCTTTATTCAAATATGACTTGAAAGAAAGAAGAAATCTTTTGAAGCGTTGAATTTTTTTGACCTACCCCTATTCAGGACATCATTTAGCTGATAAGAAGAATGGTCGCAACAAACTTATCAACTTATTACGTCACCATAACCATACACAATAATATTTCTTGGCATAGTTATACACAACAATAACATTTGTTTACATTTTGGTGAGTGATGTCTACAAACAAATTAACACCAGGCATCATTCAAATAATCGTCGTCTTTACAATAACTTGTACTCATTAGAGTCTTTTTACGTTCGCATTAAACTTATGAAAAGGCAAGTCAGTTCTTTGTGGATTTTTGCTGTAAAAAGTTAAACATTTCCCCATAAACTAGCCTCTAGTTATTTGGAGCCTGGTATTTTTATTGCTTCTGTTTAAATTTGTCTATCTGTTCGTTATGTTTTGACATCTAGACCGCTAAACTAATATAATTAAATTTGCTATAGAGGTAACTTAGGTAATATCTAGTATCTAATAAGGCGGATTAAGTTTCCTCCTTTCCAATCGCTTATATCCACATCACTATTAACATCAAATAGTAAAATGAGAAGCAGTAAAAAATCAAATCACGGAATTACAAAAAGCAAGTATTGAGTCCGAAGCACGTGTTCTGGCACATGTGCCTCTTTATAATGTCTGAAAGGAGGAATCGGAAATAGCTCAATGGGCCGCGTACTCCGCCTTACGCTATAAACCATTATACGTTGGAATTTCCCACCCCTTCAGAGTCCCGACAGACTTACTAAGAGCCCATGCTCTATGTCCGTGAACCAAGTTTCGAATTCGGAGTTCGATGTACGACGCAGCCAGTGTACGCGCGCTTTGATGACGCGGGCACAGCGCACAGAAATGCACTGCGGTTTCCGTACTCGAAATGTCGATTACGGACTTAGGGGACAGTCTCTCAGTTCGTCGTAAGGTTGGAATGTCAAGGGTCTCGTTATGTTTGAAGCCGTTCAATAATTTTATGAATGAACTTGCGACGATGGATGAATGAGGAGCACGTCCGGCGTCTGTGCGTACTTAGTTTAATTTGCATTTGTAATGCCGAATGTTAAAGGTTACTTTGGATACGTAAGGCTCAATTTGCCCGTGCGTTAGCGGTGTCTTTGCAACTAACAGGAAGTTGCAGTACCGTCCATTATTTTTATTGCTGCTTCAAGTCCAATGTCGTCTTGTACTGTCAATTATGCGGAAGAACGTGACTGATGCAACTTAAATATAGCATTAAATTTAATAAGCCTTCGTGAAATCGATTGTTTGGCGGATAGACTTATATGAAGATATCTTTAACTTGAAAAAACACAAACGCCCAGACTTTAGTTACACCGAAAGATAATAGATATTGATTGAGACCACCGGGTGTTGATCGGGAGATCAGGGGTTCAATTCCCCACGGGGGTACAAATTTTTCTGCTGGATTTGGTTGGTGATAGGATAGGGCTTCTGAGCCCGCCTGGATAGCCACCACCGTGTTACCTAAGTTTGTTTGTTGTCTTACATAATAACAATGTTAATAGCATTGTTGTGTTCCGACAATTAGAGGTAAGGTAGCCAGTTCCTCAATTGTTGCGGAGTCGAGGTGAAGCTCGCTTCGGTGAACCACCGGTGAACAACCACCTGATATGGCAGTGAAATTACTGGGTACTGTGACTTTACATCTTGTGTCACAAGTTGGCAACGTACACTGTGGTTCTTGTGGGGGTTGCAGTTTTGCTGCGAATCTCACAAGAGCCACATGTATTATAGGCAACTGTTACCACTTACCATCAGGTGGGCAGTTTGCTTGATTGCCAACTTTCTGAAATAAAAAAAAACCTTCGGCCTTATCGTTACTTACCATCAGGTGAGATGAAGGCCAAGAGCTTTCCTGTCGTATGTAAAAAATACTATGATAGCACCTTTACAAAAGTATTAAGCGAAGAAAATTTATTTTATGTAAATACTTAATTACATTATAATTATCTCGTCAAAACAGCATACGTTTGATTTCTTAATATCTAATATATGTATAATTGTATATAAATCTTCTATCTATCTATGTATTTAATTTAATATATATGTTACGCTCAAAGACCGATAGCGCTCATTGAGCGAAAATATAGCTCACAACGCGTTGTGGTCACAGTAAAACAGACTTTCGCGACATGACGAAATTCGTCTTATGGCTCTAATGAAAACGCTCACGACGCGTTGTGGCAATCACAGAAAGACCACATAGCGAAATTCGTGTCGTGGCTGACATGCTATTCGACCTTGACGCGTTTTGGTAATGAAGAAAAGCCATTAGGCGTATGGAACCATATTTGATTACGACGCACAGTGCTTTGCGATATGAGTCCTACTAGGTAGTATCAAAACGCTTATGGTAAAACGCTTATGGTAGATGTCCTTACAGTCAGTCAGCCACGACACGAATATCGCTATGTGGTCCTTCTGTGATTGCCACAACGCGTTGTGAGCGTTTTCATTGGAGCCATAACACGAATTTCGCCATGTGGATGTTTTTCTGTGACCACAACGCGTTGTGAGCTATATTCTCGTGTCACATTGTGTCGTGTCGTGTTTGTTGTCGACCTCCTCCGAAATTACTAGTATGGCGAAACATAGTTCGCGGGCTCAGCTAGTTTGTATATAAGTAAATAAATGTTTAGTCAGATTTATGTTAATAATACGCATGTCAAAATTAATATTTGTGTATTTATTTTATACAAATTTCAACGTGGTTTACAGTATAATGTATATATTAGTACTACTATTTAATTGTATCACAAATTTCTGTAAGGACATCAACTAAAGATTTTTTTATGAAGCAACACAATACATCCAGTATTGACTGTTGAATCGAAAACGATGTTTATAGTAGTAATGCCATTATGTCAATGAGTAATGCAGATCTACTCAACAAATTAGACTGACTTCTGAATAACTGCATTCAATTCGATTTTGACAAAACTTAAAATTCGAGTCTTTAAACTCAGTCATCACGTCTATTTTTTACACAACGCGTATCAAGTATCGAGACCATTATCTACAACACAGTCGTGTTAAATGCACGCCAGGCCAGCGACAGTATGACACAGGAATCCCGCATGTTATCATATTTTATCGAAAAAACGGAAATATCTGCTGGAAATCCATTAAAAAGCTTACAATAAATCACTCGCATCTGCCGGCCCGCGGGCGACGTCCATTATTTTTAAAAATCGCTTTTGTCCTAGACTGAAATCGGATTTGAAAACGATTTGTTTTTTATGCTCTAGCAAAAATGATTGATTCGTTTGCGCCATGCGCTTTCAAATGCGACCATTGTTTTTGTGATGTCACAAATGGTATGTTAAGTCGTTAAGAGGATTTTCCATACAAACGTAGTTCCCTGTTTCCTTCCTGGATAATGGATATAGCTGTTCTATTTTTTCAAATACATTTTAACAAATCAATGGCCACTATTAGCATGTTCCTATTTTTAAGTTAATAATTTATTACAATTATATAATATAATAATATACCTACGCTTTATCGACAACGTTAACATTAGCAGAATTTGTGTTACAAAAATCTATCGTGGTCGCTCTGAATCAGATGAAATACAAATATCTGATATGCGGAAGTATGTATAAACAAAACTCTGCAACTCAAAAAAAAAACAAACGAAGATCGGATTCCCACTTTCACGCCTTTCTGTGGCCGGCCAGCTATTCAGTCATTATAGGTATTATTCATTTTCACCATAGAAAAAATGGTTAATATTTTGCCCAAATCCATCTAATTTTGCCCAAATCCATGTTATATAAAGTGTTAACACAACTTTATGTTATTTCAATTTTACATCGTGCTGTAATTGAGTGGCTGCAATGTATAGAAAGTTGGAACATGGTCGAAAAGACATGTTAAAATAGAACTAGTTTTTTTTATACTTTGACAGCTGTCAGTTGAAAACGATTCTCCCTAGGGCTGAAAAGTATTACTCAATCCGCTCCTCAGGCAACTTTAGACCTACCTTCCGAGTATGAGTAATGAAAAGTAACATTTTGCCATCGACAAATTTTCGCAAGTTCGTCAAACTCCATAGTATCTCTCAGTATCAACTAGTCTATTGTCATTACCAATGTCGTCCATTAGCTTTTTTAACCAGAGGCAATACAGGCCGACCAATACCAATAATGGCGACAAAAACGTCCATAAATTCCTGCTCACGGTCTAATATAAGGGCGGCCTTTGTCAACCCAAGATCTCCAACTGCAAAGCGCAGTACTATCATTTATCCTGCACGTGTAATTACAAATGAGTAATGGGCTCTTGATCGAGCAAATTGGCCGCTTATTAAAGAGAATCATGAGCCAATTATCCAAGATTAAAACATTTTCTGTTTATGCCTTCGATGCTGGCCTGTCGTTTGCTGCGGAAATGCGGGACGGGTTCTCTGTAACACGGTACCAATTGCCAGTACTCCAGTGGTGTATAATTCGGGAAATAATATTAAATCCCTTCTTCCCTGCTAATATTATAAATGCTGAAGTAGCTCTGTCTGTCTGTTTCTCACTGAACCAATTTTAATGAAATTTGAAAGTTTTCATGTGTGCCTGCTGGATGGCCAAATCCGAAAGTATTACAGAAAGCGAAAAATACTCAAAGAAGTCTCGAGACCGATTTTAATTTAAACCGCATCAATAGGTTTTTTAAAAAAATATTTTCTTAGCCGGCAATTGAACTCGCTGGATTTGAGAAATCGAGTTAACGTATTCTGTATTATTACATCAACTAATAGCGTTGCTTATAATGACCAAATTCTGGGACGTAGTAATGACATTTGCAAACTAAAGGAGGGTTGTTTTTTTGACACAAGGGCTCAATGCAAGCAGAGTGCTGCTTAGCGGCAGAAATAGGTAAAATGGAGGTATCCATGCAGACGACTATGGAAGAGACTCTCCTGGTCATGCAGTCAGTATGACAACTGTCAATCGAACATTGAGAATAATCCAAAAATCTGATTAAAATCGCAAAAAAAACTCTTCGAACAACGACCTTCTAAGCAGATGTAGGAAAAAAAATGAATTCACCACAACTATTAAACATTTCACGACCGGCTAGTGCAGAAGTCGGCAAAGTAAATTGGGCAATTTTTACGTAATTGGCCAATTTTTAGTCCCCGAGGACGAATTGTGCAATAAATCAAGTCGTTATAACAATGTTTAGTGATAAAGGAAATTGACACAGGAAACGGTGAAGGAATACTTGACACGAAACTAATGATTATATTACGCAATAGGCCCAAGGTTTTCAAATTTATCCTTTTAATGTCTATCGGCCGTTTTAGAACCAACTGCTATCCTATTGAGTAGGTACCATAACTAAAACCAATATTCAAATTGAAAACAAAACTCTGGATATTTTCTGCTTTACTTATATTATATAGATTTATATTATACCAGCTGTTGCCTGCGACTTCGACCGCTTAGTAATTCTGTTCGTTCCTGACATATACCCTTAATAAGCCATAGGACTATTATTTCCCACCTCAGTGATGCCCACAAATCAATTTATTATTTTTTTACTTTTACAGAAACAATCAAATAAATTGAACGCATCTTAAGATAAGTAGTTTTTTAAAGTTTTTTTCTGATAACACGTCTTTCTAAACGTCATCTGTCAGTGTCAATAGTCATTCAAAGTGAAACGTTCAGTTTAACGTCCATTTTCTCCCGAATCTTGAAATGGTTTTTGAAACTACGCCCAGAAAAATTCCTGTAAGAATGCTATTGTTTTTATTTCGTAAAGTAGAACATGTATTTTGTCCATTACTAACAAGATAACCTACGAAACCTGTTACGTTGTTATATTTTTTCTTATTCGAAAATAGTGGGAAATTATTATCCTATAGCCGTGTATGAAATCTTCAAGTGGGAAATTGTTTCCCTATAACCCTTAAGAAATACAAAATGTTTGTCTATATATAATTGAAGTTGTTTTGTCTTTTTGTTTTTTTAAACATAAATTTCGTTTTTTAGATAATGGCACCGCCGTTTTCCAAGAAGAAAAAACTTAATGAAAAGGAATTATAAGAAATCGTCGATGGTTTATCCGTTCTTCATTTCCATTGGATGATAATCTAGTTCCATTGGATGAAAATTCTTTTCTTTACATAATGATATTACAAGCATAATTGGTTAATTTTTAATAAACAATTCATTTAATGTTGCATTTTTTATTTTCTGTCCCTATATAAAAATCGACGAGTAACGACGCAGACAAAAGCTTGTCAATTGGGAAATTATTTCCCACTTGTATGTTCATGGACATAGGGAAATAATTTCCCACAATATATAACTTTTAATCGTTATGGGGAAATAATTTCCCACTGCAAAAAAAACTACTTACCACCTACTAATTTCTTTTTTAGTATTTAAGTCTTTAATCTCAATATAACCCCGTACTGATATATTAAAATCAACTTGTTTGAAGCCATGGCCGATTAAGGGTTAACTATATTCTATTTCTCTTCCAATTTCAAATTCCTAAAAGCGTAGGACTCCATATAAAGTTGTGAGAGCCCTTAGTTCAACCCTGTCACAAAATTCTTTCTTAGCTAATTCTCAGCTAAGTCTTCTACTCATAAACTCTTAAACTTGCGAAAGGACCTTTTTAATCTAGCCTTGTCACAAAATCCGTTCTGAGCAAACGTTAATACCTTACTAACATTGATTACCTCCCTGCCAAATTTCAAGTGTATAGCACAAAAAGTAAGTAATACAAACTTGCGAGAGTACTTAGACTTCCTTAATCTGGCCCTGTCGCAAAATCCGTTTATAGCGAACGTTTAATCTACCTAAGAAAGGACTTTCATACAAACTTGCGATATCACTTAGACCTACTTAATCCAGCCCTGCCACAAAATCCGTTTTTAGCTGACGTCTACTAACTATAAACTTATCTCCCTGCCACATCTTTGTACGTCAAGCAGTTATCGATATTTTGTTCATATTTCAAGCGGGTTTCGAATTTAAATATTATTTAAATCGCGCTACATCGTTGTTTTTTATTTCATGAAACCAAACACGGCACGAATAAATACGAAATAATAGGTCTTAGGTAAAATGTATTTCACAAAAGTTTCGTCTCTAAATAAGTTAGTAAATCGAGATATTTGAAAACCTCTTCTAAAAAGGATGGGTATCATTGAAATTGAAAGAAATTTCGGCGTTCACTTTAACCGCATCATGACTCCCATTTTTTCTGTGATTTCTACCTACTATTTTGATCACAAGACAGTTTCATCACCTAACTCGAGAAGCTCTGAGACAAATTTTTAAAATTTATTAATTTGTTGTATTTTAATGCACTGGCAGTGAACTTACAGTACATTATGTGCAGAAAAGATATCATATTTATACTCAGTCATGTCATAAATTCTGTCCCTCGCATAAACATATCTAGTGTAAAGAAAAAATCAAGGAAAATTTTAAAATCTTTGCACATTTGACTTTAATATATGTAGTTGTTAAAAGTAGGTACTCAAAATGACCTTAAGCTTTTACACATTTTCTCCAAATCTCTTGGACATTCTATGGCCGCATATTCCAATGGTATCGACGCGGCTGTCTTCACTTAATCTGCTTGTAGCGACTCGATATTTCGATGAGATTTTGAGCAGACCTTCTCCTTTAAAATATCCCATAACCAATAATCTAAAGGATCAGGACTTGTATTAGACGGCCAATCATTAGAGGCGATGAAATCTGATAAATTCACTTCTAACCAGCGCTGGTTTGATTACATTAGAGGGGATGAAATCTGATAAATTCACTTCTAACCAGCGCTGGTTTGATTACGCTTTATGAGCTGGCGCTAAGTCCGCTGTCTATCAACAAACACAGTTAAATTACCTACCTTCTCTATAATATCGCTTTGGTTGTTGCTCGTGTTTTCAACCTGGGTGGTGGCATCTTTCGACCTGGGTAATTATCCCAGTAACTCCTTTGGAGCTGTATGCATAGAGACCCTATTTGGTTTTGACGTTTTAACTACAGAAATAAAATTTAATTGCTAAATATCTTAAGTAAATCAGATTTTTTATTAAATTCTTGGTTATAAACATATTATTTGACGTCAATAAGTCCCTGTAAAGGTCTATATTGAATTGGGATTTTTAAGTTTGAGTTTGAATTAACTTCGGTAACCTTTTTTAAAGAAATAAATGGAAATTTTAACTGAAATTATATTTAAATTGTTAAAAGGTAAACGTTAGAGTTTAGTGTACCAGTTGCGAAGTGCACTTTGCGTTAAACCCCATGGACTGGCCATGATTGTATTTTAATGAAACAATTTATAATCTTTGAATGCAGTGTTATTATGAGTATATGTATATTGCAATAAAATTGTTATATTACTGTTACTACGAGTATTATGTTCAAATTGGATGGTGTAAAAAAATTAAGTAGTAAAGAAAGAAAGAAAGAAAATATTTATTTGGTCGCACACAACAACAATATATAACATTACAATAATATACAAAATATATATTCGGGAGAAAAAAAATTTAAAAAGAGGCTGTGCGAGGCCAAAAAGGTCCCTGTCTCAGCTATTGGCAACAGCCCCGCAATAGCGCTGATTTTCAGACAGAGCCTTTGTCGTGGCCATGTAAGTGATATGCATATTTAAGGCAGCGACCTACGGGACATGACATAAAAATACGTCTTAAAACTAAGGTTATAACAAAAAAAAATCTTTTTATGATTTGTTGACGTACTATAAATTGTTCGGAGGTTGTTTGTGTGAACATCAAGTGACAGACATTCAGACAGGCACAGGCACATTTAAGGGAGCATTTAACAAACAATAAACACCCCGGCTTTTTAAAAGGCCCGCATTGTACAAATTACGTACCGTCTTTACATAAGGCATTTCTAAAATCGATCCTGGCTCAGAGTAAAATATGAACGTAGCCTTAATAAACTTTATCGAAAGAAACCCACTGTAAACTTCCGGAACAATATAAAAAGTTGGTTAAGCAATAACATCGCGATGTTTGATTGTCGTGCGGAATAAACATCGCGCTCGGTACGATGAACTTTACCATCTCAGCTAGCTCATTGCGCTTCTGCGGCAACCCGCGACTCATTTTTCAGCGATGAAAGCTTTATGTGGATAGCTTCAATATAATTTTTAACGACCTGCAAGTGAAATAATGACAATTTAAATTTATTTAATACCGGTCTGTAGATAAATGCCTCACCAACTATATAAAACATAAAATACATTTATATATAAAATAGTAAAATAGTATGTTTGTGTGTTTGTTTGTTTGTTTGCTTGAACGCGTTAATCTCAGGAACTACTGATTCAAATTGAATTTTTTTTTTTGTGTTGGTTAGTTCATTTATCGAGGAAGGCTTTAGGCTATATAACATCACGCTACGACTAATAGGAGCTGAGCATCAATGACAAATGTTGCAAAAACGAGTAAAAAATATACGGCGAAACGTAGTTCGCTGGCACAGCTAGTAATTCAATATAGAGTTTTACAGGCACTTAATGACGTCAATCAAAATAAAAGAGCGAACACAGACCGCATTGTGATGACTGGTTAGTGGGACAGTGGAATCGACTGGATTTATCTGATATGTGTTTTTGCTTTGACTATGCTTATTTGGCAATAAATTTAAATAACTTTTGGTATTGTGTGATAAAATTTAATAACACCAGCGTCACTGAATCCACTAGCTAGATCAGTTTTATCTTAGTACCGTAAGAGGTAAGAATCCTTACATACAGCAGATAATACCTGACTAGTTCATCTCTAACTTTATCAGGTTTAAAGTGTACTCAGAAACGCTATATTAGTCAGTGTACGACCAACTTCTACAAACTTTTAACAAAAAAGAAATTGGCTCTCTTCGAGATTTGGAGGAACCGTAGATGTCTTAATTGGACTTCAAGATTCATTTTTAATAATTGCAAACGTTACTGCGTATTATAAAAATATGTCTTATCATCAATAATCTTACGATATCATCCCAGAAGTATGAGCCGGGGTTGTGCCGCGACTCCCCATTGCCATAAATCTTTCTTTGTACTCGCATTGTTGGCACGAACGTCGACAAACGCGAAATGTCGATATGTCGCAGTTAAGTCATGACTTTGGTCATTCATAAAAATAACCATTACTTCGTCCGAAATGTGTAAGACAATATTTCGGTATTCTTTATTTGCTAATATAAGTGACTGGAACAAAAACCGGCCAAGTGCGAGTTGGACTCGCGAGTTAGTGTGAAGCACTAGCCCCTTGATTGTGTAACAAAAATCTATCGCGATCGCTTTCGATTTTGACAGGCAAAATGCATTCATCGCTATTTCTTGATCAGACAGTCGACACAGTCTTGTCTTGACGCTGCAAAGATTAGCAAATTTAAGGCGCTCGTGATAGATTTTTTCTTAGACAATAACCCCCCTGTGTTTCATCCGTTGATTAGCAATTTGCACCGCGAGCATGCGGGGTTAGCATTAGTTTCAGCGCGCGCCTCATCGCTAGTAGTTGTGACTTGGTCCTTATTATAATAACCAACATGAACAAAATAGTTCTACTCTAATTAATTCAATGTGCAATCAAAAGATAGCAAAAGGTGTATAAATACCGTCATATTTCGCCACCAAACGTTGCCGTACGACCCGCAGCAGGCGTAGCACGGGTTGCCAAGATTGGACTCGGAGTCACGCATTATCTCACAATTTCAGTGACTAAATCTCTGTGTCTTAAAGAGTAGCACGGTGGCGCGTATTTAGTGTGACTGACGTTATAATTTTTCTGGACGCTTGTCAAGGGACACGTGTGACTGAGATTTATCACAAATTCCTTGGCGTGTCTGTGCGTCGACTGCTGTGGTTGTAGCAAGGGCTTTAATACTTTAGAAGATGTAGCAGCAGTAGAAGAGCAAAAAATTTGTGATAAAACTCAGTCCCACTTAATACGCGCCACCGTGCTACTCTTTAAGACATAGAAATTATGTCACTGAAATTGTGTGATAATGCGTAACTAGAGTCCAGTCTTGGCATCTCATGCTTCGCCTGCAGCTTTGTTGTGGAAAAAGTTACCGACTGCTAATTTTACAATGGCAACGCGATCAACAAAGTATCTCTAAGTGGTCTGTGATTAACAACCAAGTTAAACAATCGGTCGCTGTCCAAGTGTTCACACGCATTTTTAGTTCGTCAGTCGCTCGCATGTGGCGCTATCGTAGCGCACTCCAACGTTCAATAATACGAATTTGCGATTTATAAGCAATATTCTACAATCGCAGCAATTGCGACTGTCTATAAAGATCGGTAATAACCCTGCCGGCCCACGTGATGGCAAGCGGTTACCCTTCTTGAATCCTGTTGAATCTCTCCTGTGATATCATCATCATCATTTCAGCCAAGAGACGCCCACTGTTGGACATAGGCCTCCCCCAAGGATCTCCATACCGATCGGTCCTGCGCCTCCCGCTTCTCGCGACCTTCACCAGATCATCGGTCTACCTCGTCAGGGGCTTACCAACGCTGCGTCTCCCGGTACGCGGCCGCCACCCGAGGACCTTTCCGCCCCAACGACCGTCAGTCCTACGAGCGATGTGTCCTGCTCACTGCAATTCTTTGGGCTATGTCGGTAACTCTAGTTCTTCCACGGATCTCATCATTTCTGATGTGATCACGTAGAGAAACCCCGAGCATAGCCCTCTCCATTGTCTTGTGATAACCTCTATATAAAGTTCATTCAACATTCTGAGTGTGCGCGGAAGAAAATTCCTTCAAACGCGCACAGTAATCTTAAGTTTTATGTAACAGGAGGCGAGCTTCTTGTCAGTTTTCTAAAATTCAATAAAACTTTTGCCTCACCTCGAAATTGAACCTATTTTATTACTGAACTTATTTTGCATTCAAACTTGTGACCGTTTAAACCAAACTAATAGCTGTTTAACTAAAGCTAAAGCTATGGACCTGCGGATCAACAAACGCAAAACAGTAGAAATGCGAGTCACGTCGAACTCTTTAGACCCATTAGTGCTGCAAGGTGTTCCATTGGAATCCGTTTCCAATTTTGTGTACCTCATCAGTACAATCACGAGTCAGGGAGGGGCAGACGAAGATATGGACAGTAGGATAAAGGCCAAAGCTGCGTTCGCCAAACTAAAACCTGTTTTGAAGGCCAATGTGTTCACTTGACGCATCAAAATCTCCGTTTTCGAATAGTCAAGTCGGTATTGCTGTTCGATTGTGAAACGTGGAGAGTGACAAAAGGGCTGACGAACAAGTTGCAAGTTTTCATTGATAACTCCCTAAGGTCGATCCTCCTCGTTTTCAGAAAGAAGCCAGAATGGAGCTGCGGAAAATGGAGGTGGATAGGCCACACACTTCGAAGAGGGACGACAAATATTGCCTGCATATCTTTCGAATGGTGAGTCCTTAAATATGCCGTACAGACTACCGGAGGGAGACTATGTACCAGGGTCTTGTGCTTGGGTACCTCCATCTTACCTATTTCTGCCGCAAAGCAGCAGTGCTTGCATTGCGTGTTCCGGTTTGAAGGGCACTGAAATTACTGGGTACCGTGACTTTACATCTTAAGTCACAAGTTGGCAACGTACACTGTGGTTCTTGTGGGGGTTGCAGTTTTGCTGCGAATCTCACAGGAACCGCATGTATTATAGGTGACTGTTACCACTTACCATCAGGCGGGCAGTTTACTTGTTTGCCAACTTTATTGCAATAAAAAAATAGACGTGACGCCGGAGCGTTGTCTGTGAGCTACGACTCTCTCTACTGGAGTGAGGCCAAGGAAGCCACAGTAAAGAGAAAAGCGGGACTCTGTGGAGGCCCTATGCACCGCTAGGTTGTCTTGGGAACAACAGCAACAATAGTAGTTATCATATTCATAGGAATAACCGCAGACACAGGTTTTATTCTTGTCCGAGGAACAATCTTAGAAGAACAATAGAAGCACAGAAGCATATTTTAAAATCTGTTATAACCTTACTTCTCAATAATTTCACATGTTTTCTCAATCAGTTTCAAATGAAAATAGCAGCACAAAATTATTACAAAATAGTCGTAGTCTTACCGAAAACTCCAGCTAACAATTAACACGTTCTAATTCCTTCCAACTATTCAAATTGATTCGTTACAATTCGTTAAGTTATTACATAATAGTTCATTTTTCACGATTTTGTTTGGTCACATTTCACCAGACATCAAGTTGGATAACTAAATAGTTATTGCTCACGCAAACTGCCTCGAGTCGCGCCGCATTACGTCCCGGGTTGTTAGCATGTCGCGGGAATGTGGGGTAATCGGACATTCTATGAAATGACTTAATTGGAGACGATTACTATTTGTTATAATCATAATTATTTTTAGTGGTTTTGGCGCACGAATAACCTATTGTATGTCAAATTTAATGTGTTCCGATATGGGTATATCGGTAAGGGATTTCGAGAGGCGATTGCAGAAGATTCTGTGATCGCTTGACCGTGCTGTTGCATGATTGTTTTCATACGACAGGGAAGCTTTTGGCTTTCATCTCACCTGATGCTAAGTGACGACAAGGCCAAAAAAACTAGCTGACTCCTCAGCAACTAAGGAACTGGCTATCTTACCTCTAATTGTCGCAACACAACATTGTTATTATGGCGACAAACTTAGGTAGGTAAGACGGTGGTCAAGTCAACTTAGGTAGGTTCTTACCTCGGTGGTTGTGGTGGTCAAGTCAACTTAGGTAGGTTCTTACCTCGGTGGTTGTGGTGGTCAAGTCAACTTAGGTAGGTTCTTACCTCGGTGGTCAAGCCAGGCCGGCTCAGAAACCATACCACCAACCAAAACAAGCAGAAGAACTCCTGCCTCCATGGGAGTCAAACTCCAGACCTCCAGATTAACACTGAGTTGTTTCAATCTCAGCTACCGGACCCGGAAGGCGGTTGACTTATTAACGGACTTCAAAAAAGGAGGAGGTTCTCAATTCGATGCGTATGGTTTTTTTTGTGTATTTACGCGATTACTCCGCCAATTGTCGACTGATTTTCAAAATTCTTTTTGTATTTGATAGAGTATAATCCTGGGGTGGTCACAAGGTCACCAAAGTCAGGATCTGATGATGGAATCTCATGAAAATCGAGGAAAACGCTAATTTAATTCCAGCTCACCCTCTGTTAGCTGGTATTAAATTAGGGTTTCTTTCACTAAAAAGATTTCATTCACTAAAAAGTTAAAAATAAAACATATTTTACAAAAAATAAAAACCGACTTCAAAAACACTGAAAAGTTAAAAATAATATAAAATAGGTACAAACAACATCACACTTCTATATTGAAGTCGGTGACAAATTTTAATACTTTCTAGGAGATCATCGTTTGGCACCGACTTCAATATAGAAGTGTGATGTTGTTTGTACCTATTCTTATATTATTTTTAACTTTTCAGTGTTTTTTTTAGTTTGTTTTTTTGGTTGTATATGACAGATAATATTAAATGTTTTGTGTTGGCTTTCAGTCCATAAACATTTTAACTGTTGATTAACACTTAAAAACCAATCCGCACTAGGCCAGCGTGGTTGACTAAGGCCTAGACACCCTAACTTAGGGTAGGCTCGAGCCCCTCGGTGGGGACGTAATTATGAGCTGTAATGATGAACACTTCAGCTTTCTAGAGCAAGCCTTTTTGAGCTTTATAGCTGAAATGAGGAGATTTTTAGGGGCAATAGATGGTTGCTATTTAGGCTAAGTATTAATTATTTATAATGTGTAAATAATTTCAAACCAAGGAATACCTGTTACTTTTTATCATTATCCATCGGACTATAGGTATTTATTATTTATTTATTTTAATAGCATCATATACTATATATCAGTTTATATTATATAGGTACATATAATACGCTTATTTTATAAATTTAGTTTTTTTTGTAACTTTATCATCATATTTTTTCGTAGCTACGATGAGCGGCGCCTCTAATTCTCTGTTAAACTCAATGGTTGACTGGTAGATTATGTCATATGGCATTAAGTCTGCACTATATTGTGCGTATTTTTTTTTGTAACGTGCAATAAAGATTTAAATAAATAAATAAAAAAATACCTATAAATGTACAAATGGCGGACTTATTGCCATATTGCATTCCCTAACGGTCAACTATTGGATCCAAAAGATTGAATTCATGGTGGAATACAAAAATCATATAATAAACTTCATTAAGCTATATATCTCTATGCTTATTATCTATACAAATAAATAAAATTGAAGTGTCTGTTTGTAATGTCAAAATAACAAGTTTTTACTAAATGTCAAAATACCAAGTTTTTACTAAATTGGTATGAATGTATATCGGGTACCAATAACAAAAACGCAATTTAAAAATTTTTGTCTGTCTGTCTGTCTGTTTGTTCCCGCTAATCTCCGGAACGGCTGGACCGATTTTGACGGGTCTTTCACTAATAGATAGCTAATTATATAAGGTATACCATAGGCTAGGCTTTTTATCAAGATCTTTAAAAAATTGCCTACAAAAATCAAAATGCTGCCAAAAGTCACTATTTCACGCGGACGAAGTCGCGGGCACAGCTAGTAATATCATAAGAACCAAACTCTACCCGGTATTGCGACTTATAAGAATTTCGGTTAAATTAGTCGCCCCTGTAGGTAACTATGGTTGACAAAGGGATTGTGCAACTAACGTTTTAGATAAGCGCATTATTCATGGAAGCTTCGTATTACCAACAATAAAAAGATTATAGGGAGCCGTTACCTATTCATGGAGCCCTGATTTACCCTGACGCATAAAATAAGGTTCAAATGCTATCCTTTTTAATATGGTGTCCTTTTAAGCATGTTTTTATTTTGTTCTGAAAACGTTCGTTATCACTATTAGTTTTTTTATTATTATTATTATTATGTTTACTCCACAGACTCTTAGTCCATGCCCTTGTTCAAATTATTATTATTTTTTTACAAAATTCCTTTTTAAACTCCTTATAAATAACAATTATCACTTAGTAACTTTTTTTTTCTACAATTGCGCAGCTTATAAATTAAAATATACTTTACAATATAACTATTATGATACCCTACCGTATTATACTAAACAAACGTACAAACGGCAACGCTTCAGAGCCTCCACTATTAGTTTTCGTACGAACGAATCGAAAATTTACACTGGAACAATGAGAAAACACTAAGGTCGAGAGAATCCAAAAATAGATATTTTGCCTTTTTTATAAAATCTTGTCAAATGTGTGTGTGTGTTTGCTGGATGTTTAAAGCAGAAAATTAGGCCAATTTTTTAAGCTTTCGATGGTTTAAATCTCTTTTTCATTACTCATACTCTGAAAGTAGGTCTGAAGTTGCCTGAGGAGCGGGTTGAAAGTAACTCTTTTCAGCCCTAGGGAGAATCGCTTTCAACTGACAGCTGTCAATTTATAAAAACGAAACTAGTTCTATTTTCACATTTCTATTGAAACATGTTAAGTATTAATTAAAGAATATATTTTTTAAATGACTTTATTATAATTTATTTTCAACTATTTCTTTAAAATAACATAGATTTACAAAATTAGTAGATAGATTTGCAAAATATTTATCACTTTTTCAATGGTGAAATGAAAAATAATGGCTGAATAGCTGTCCGGTCACAGAAAAAAAAACAAAATGGGCGAAAAAGCGGCAGTCCGATCTTCACTTGTTTTGTCGAGTTGTTGTTTATACTCCGTATAGCAGAGATTTGAGTTCATCTGATTCAGATATGGATTGACCGCCTGATTTCATAAGAGGCTAAAGCAAAAGTTGTTGATTTTAAAAAATAAAATTCACTTATTTTTCTTTAGCCAATTTATGTTTTTATTTTTACTTTTCTTGTAATCGTAATGAAAAGCACAGTGTTTACCTCGGGTTAAAGACTTATTTAGTCCCTCGAACTATAGGCGCCCTCGCTACGCTCGTGCGCCATTCCCCATCTCGGGACTAAATAAGTTACTTTCACCCTAGGGTAACAATGTACTATTTCATTACTCATACTCTGAAAGTAGGTCTGAAGTTGCCTGAGGAGCGGGTTGAAAGTAATACTTTTCAGCCCTAGGGAGAATCACTTTCAACTGACAGCTGTTGTCAAATTTTAAAAAAGAAACTAGTTCTTTTTTCACATTTTTATTGTGTAAATCCATGTTTCGACTTTCTATACAGCCACTCAATTACAACGCGGTGTAAAATTGAAATAACAATGTTAAGTATTTAAAGAATATATTTTTTAAATGACTTTATTATAATTTATTTTCAACTATTTCTTTAAAATAGCAGATTTGGGCAAAATATTTACCATTTTTTAAATGATGAAAATGAAAAATAATGGCTGAATAGTTCGCCGGCCACAGAAAAAAAACAAAATAAGCGGGAAAGCAGCAATGCGATCTTCATTTGTTTTTTCATTTGTAGAGTTTTGTTAATTCTTCCGTATAGCAGAGATTTGTATTAGCTGTTGATTATATTTGTATAACATTGTGTTAATAATTAACACAATGAGTTCATCTGATTCAGGTATGGAGTTAACACCCGATTTTATAAGAGAAAACTTGCTAAAGCAAAAGTTGTTGATTTATGTAAAATAAAATTTACACGTTTTTTCTTTAGCCAAGTCATTGTTTTATTTTTACTTTCCTCGTATTCGTAATGAAAAGCACAGTGTTTACCTCGGGTTAAAGACTTATTTAGTCCCTCGAACTATTGGTGCCCTCGCTACGCTCGGGCGCCATATACCGTCTCGGGACTAAACAAGTTACTTTCACCCCCAGTCACTCAATAGTACATTGTTACCCCTGGGGTAACAATGTACTATTAATAATTAACTTAATAAAAAAGGAAAACATGGAACATGAAAATAATGGCCATGATTTTTTTTAAAAATAGAGCAACTAGATATGCTGCTGCTTTTATCCAGGAAGGAAACCGGGGGCTACGTTTGTATGAAAAAACGACCCGAACGATATCCTAATTATCAGATTTACATTATTTCATTTAGTATTAACATTTCATCAATCTCAACTTAATTTTGAACATTGTGTCCATTTTAAAAATTTAAACTAATTGTGACCTTATGAATTTGTTGAAAACCACCTTAATTGGAGATACTTACTATTTGCAGTTCTCATGTCACGGACTTGTTTTAAGTATTAAGTTACAATACTTCGCAGTTCAAGCCCGTGGGATTCAAAACAAAAGAATCAAACGCATGCTTCAAACTTGGACATTTGGCCATGGCGCAGGTAACCTTGAAAGTATGTTATATTATTCGCGTCCACGCAACACCCTTTTTAGCATTAAAAAAATCAAAATTCAAAACTGATAGGTGGCTTCAAGCTAGGGGAACCGGCCTCTTACCCATAAACGTGTTACGCGAACGGTGTACATCGCTTATCGTTTCATTTATACTGCGATATCAAAGGACGCGATATTGAAACTGTCGAAACGAGTTCGGTGGTACAAGTGGGGTGGTGCAAACATACAGACAGATGCGGGCTTTATGACTACGCCCGTTGTTTACGATCTTGTTTCAATATGAATATGGAATCGTTAAATAGTTTAATATTCCTTGTTAGGTCATCAGTTAGGCGGTTGCGGTTGTGAATCGTTGAAAACTGAGTTACGCAAATATAATAATCACTGACATGCTGTCTGATGTGTGTCTCTAATTACATAGCACCTGCAGTTCGTCGATAACACTAGTTTTTTTCATCTAGTTTGATGATACAATAAATCTACATTAACTCACTAAGATGTAGGATACGGAAATAAGGCAATTTTGTTACCTAAATATCATCCATCATCATCATCTAGGCCACAATGATTTCCGGGGGAGGTTGTCGTTGCGGTGTCATTAGACATCCGCAACGCATTCAACAGCCTCCCCCACGAATGCATAGAGGAGGCACTGCGTTTTCATGGAGTGCCCCTCTACCTCCGCTCCCTCATCACCGATTACCTCCGCAGGAGGGAAATCGTGTATGAGGGGGCGGACGGTCGCGTCCACAGGTGGCCGATGGCGGCGGGAGTACCCCAGGGTTCCGTGCTGGGCCCTCTGCTCTGGAACCTGGGGTACAACTGGGTTCTGCGGGGCAACCTCCTGCCGAACATGGAGGTTGTCTGCTTCGCCGACGACACCCTTGTCGCGGCGAAGGGGCGCACGTATGAGGAGGCGGTCCACCTGGCGTCGGTCGGCGCGACGATGGTCGTCCGGCGCATCCGCCTCCTCGGGCTGGACGTGGCCGTCGAGAAGACGACGGCCATTTCGTTCAGGCCGCCGCGTCGCCGCAGACCCCAGGCGGGGCTCCGTGTCCGAGTAGAGGGGGTGCAAGTCCAGATCGAGAGCTCGATGAAGTATCTCGGTCTGGTGCTGGACCCCCGATGGGATTTCGGGGAGCACTTTAAGCTCCTCGCCCCAAGGCTGTGTGCCGCCGCGGCAGCCCTCGGACGGGTCCTCCCCAACGTGGGGGGACCAGGCGCAGCGAGCCGTCGACTTTATCAGAAGGTGATAAAGTCGATGGCGCTGTACGGAGCCCCGATTTGGGCGGAGCGTCTCGCCCCTCAAACGGTGGCCCTCCTGCGTAGGCCGCAGAGGGTCATTGCCACCCGGGCCGAGCGGGCCTACCGCACGGTCTCTCACGGGGCGGCCTGCGTTCTAGCGGGCTCGCCTCCGTGGGATGTCGAGGCACGCGTCCTTGCGGCCGTGCACCGGAGTCGGGGGGAGCGCCCCCTCCCGCAGGAGGTGGCGCGCACAAGGCTCCTGGCGCAGAGGGAGGCTCTCCGCCAGTGGGCCGAGACGCTCGCCCACCCAGCTGCCGGCCACTGGACGATCGAGGCCGTTCGTCCAGTGTTGGAGGAGTGGGTTGGGCGCCGGCAGGGCAGCCTCACCTACCGGATGGTGCAGATGATGACCGGCCACGGCTGCTTCGGCCATTATCTGCACCATGTCGCACGGAGGGAGGAGACGCCGCAGTGCCACCACTGCGGCGCTCCCGACGACACGGCCGGACACACCCTCTCAGAGTGCCCGGCCTGGCGACCCCAGCGCGACGCATTAGCCCTCGCGCTGGGCCTAGGTAGGGGTGCGCCCGTCGTGCTGGCCAACGTCGCACGCGAGATGCTGACCAGCACGACGGTGTGGGAGGCTGTCGCCTCCTTCTGCGAGGAAGTGATCTCGCAGAAAGAGGCAGCGGAGCGGGCGCGAGAGGTTGACCCTCTCGCCGCACCGCTCCGGCGCAGGCGGTTGGGTAGGAGGAGGCGCGCGTTCCTGGACGCGCGCCACCAACTCCCCTAAGCAAGCTGGGGATGAAATGGCCCGGCCGGCCGACAACCGGTCGGGAGACACTTTTCTACCCCTGGCCTGCCCGTCTGGGGGGTCGAATTATTGCACTTGTCGACCCCCCCGTAGAGGTAAGACCTGGCGCTTGCGTCAGGCCTACAATCCAGGGGGCGCACTCGGGGAATGGCTAACGCCGATCCCGAGTGTGTCTCTACGGAGGTAGAAGTTGCTCTGGAGGGTGGTTTAGCCAGGTATGGGGTTACCCAGGTAACCCGAGTCCAATGGCATATCCTTGGGGCGGCTTTGTCAGCTTTCAGCCCCTTGTTGAATCGTAAAGAGATTCTCCCGCCTCAAAAAAAAAAAAAAAAGGCCACAATGATTTCCCTGCTGGGCAAAAGCTTCCTCCAAGCTTTCCCCTTCTTAATCAATCAAGAATCAAAAGAAGGGTGATCTTCCATCACTTCATAGGCACTAGGAGAAAGACGTTCCCCAAGGATGTTTAAACCGATCCGTTTTATTTAAGGATTTAAGGATGTTTAAACCGATCCGTTTTTCTCGTAATAAGGTTACTAGGAATACGTGCAAATAAAATAGTTATTATCTTGGCATACTACTGTGGATGGCCTTAGAATATGCTGTCTTATAGCTTCCCGTACGCTGCCTAACTCAGATTTTTCGATTGACCTCTTTCTGGAAGTTGGACATACAAATATACGCTTGAACAGTAGCGTTCACTGCCAAGACTGTATCTTCGTGGAATTAGATCAAAATTAAATTCAAACTAGAAACTTTAAGTTACTTTAAAAAGTATTAAGTTGATTATGAAAGAATATAACTTAAGGACAGAGATTTATTCTCTCAATATCTTTATATCTCTTATTCGAAAGAGATATAGAAACAACGAATCTACCCATATCAATATAATGTCGGTTTATTATTTATACAAACAGACGCATCCAGACATTGGATTGGCAATCCATACATACAGCCGGTGGACTTGTCCATCCGTCCGTCCATGACCTACACACGTCATTGGTGCCGTACCAAACGGCCAAACATATAATTAAAGGTTACAGTGACAGATAATGCAAAAAATTTGAAACATATCCAATGTTTTGATCTAATCTTCATTTTTAAAGTTCGAGTGAGTAATACTGTGGTAAACACATTAAGATAAATTTAAAAGACGAAGTGATTAGCAACGACACAACTGAACATTATGTTTTTTATATAAACAGAATCAAATAAAAAGATTTCAAGTTATTATTATTGTAACTAATAGTAGATAAATACCATGTCAGTGACTGTCTGAGTTATGTAAAACATAAATCACGAAAAGATTATTATTTATTTACTTTATAAGTTTTTAGTGCACAATAATTTATATTAAAGATAAATTTAGTACTTATATGTAAATATATACATTCATTTACTACTGCATTACTCGCCATAAAAATGCATTCGATATCAAGCCAATAACTTTAAATTATGTTAATGCTTTAATTAATCAAAAATTGAACAGCTGATAAGAACTTTTTTCTTTATGCTGAGCAAAATCAAGCATGAAAGAAAAATTATATATTTATTATTCAACTAAAAAAGTTTTTAACCAAAATATTTTCTCGTAATGTATTGTCTAATGAAAATAAGCGTACGTATATCTTATAACTAAGATAAGAACTTTATGAATTAAAATATTTAAATATCCACTCGAACGCTCGCCACGCGAAGCGTGGTGGGTTTCAAAAGCAAAAAGTAGTATATCTCAAATATCAAAGGTGCCGCCATTGCGGAATGACTCACCCCGGCGCGTACGGAGTGTTCATAAAATTGCGGAGAGTGACATATACTGTCTACAAGAGAACAAAAAATACGTATGGAAAGGTAATTTAATATAGAAGGAACTTATAACAGTTAATTAGATAAGGATTAATAATTAAATGAATGAAGCGCGAAAATGTTCGGAAGGTCGCGGAAGACCCGATTTTTTTTTAAAATTTTTTGCACAAAAACTATTTTATAAAACTTTAAATAACCATATATATTATTATAGCCCTATTCTTGAAGATTATTTTGATATATAATAGTTTTGGGTAATATTTTTAATGAAAAAAGAAAAAAATAATAAAAACGATTAATTACGTAATTATATACGCGAGATGCGCACGCGCGACCTCAAATTTAAAAAAAATGCAAAAAATAAATTATTGTGTCTAAAATTAAATAAAAAATACGTATGGAAAGCTAATTTAATAAGGAATGAACTTATAATAGTTAATTAGATAAGGATTCATAATTGAATGAATAATGACGAGAATAGTAACTAAAGTGCTTAAAATTTCAAAAATACTCACTTTTTGAAAAAAACGTTTAGTGTGGCAATATAACACTATAAACTATCATAAACCATACATAATAATGTAGCCCAATTCTTCTAGTTTATTTTGATATAGAACACTCTACGAAAATACTAATACAGACTAAGTAAGTACGCAATAAATCTCATCGGTCATGGAGTAAGAAACGTATGGATACGGCCAAGTAAGTTAAACCGCAGACTATGACAAATTTATTTCAATCTAAGACTAAAAATAAATTGGACATGACCTGTCAACTTATGAAAGAGACTATTGACAAAGGAATAAAGCCATAGAGAAAATATTTTATTTTTCGCGATTTTTTTATCACACCGCGCGGTTTTACGCAAAGGGAACTGGGTACCATAGTACCCAGGTCGATCGAGAAGATCGAGATTTTGGGGACTATAGTCCCCACGGACGTTCCAGTGGATATACATTCTATTGCCACGGTTTTTTGTACATCGTTTAATCCAGCGCAGTATCACTAAGCCGTCCGTTCGGACAGACTACAAAATGACTAAAACACACAAGACCAATGTTGTTTCAGAGATTTAGAGGAATTAATAACGTCATACTTAATTCGCGGCTAGATAATTAAACACCCGTGTCAATTCGTTAGTTGCTGGTTTATAATCGAGAAAGAAACAATAAGTTCGCCTTTCAATGATTTAGTGTTGATATTAATTTATAAAGGACATAATAATTAAATGACTTTCTTTCTTGCTTTCTTGAATCTCTGATATTATAGTCATCGTTTTATTTTTAATCAACCTCAATTTTTCTGGTATTCGCCAATAGTTTTGTCTACAAAAGCCCAATTTAATTATACTGGTTAAAATACTCTCATCACTTGGGCCTCCGCTAAGGGGGAATTTGGCACATCTTCTATCACGCTGGATTATTTGAATAATTATTTGTGGTTGTAGTTGTAGGAGCATACCCTTGAGATTTTATAATGTCACCCCATATTTTATATGAAGTATTTGTACTTTTTACGGTGCGTCGGTGGCGCTGTGAACTCGGCACTGGCCTTTTAATCGGGAGGACCGGGGTTCGATTCTGTCATGTAACCAATGTGTTTTTCGTTTTTCGAATTTCATATGTACTACATTTGCTGCTGCTCTAAAACATCGTGAGGCAACCTGCATACATCTGCGAAGAAATTCAAAGGTGTATGTGAAGTCGACCAATCCGCACTGGGCCAGCGTGGTTGACTAATGCCTAAACACCCTAGCTTAGGATAAGCTCGAGCATCTCAGTAGGGACGTGTATGAGCTGTTATGGTGATGTGAAGACAACTAATCCGCACTGGGCCAGCGTGCGTAATTATAATAATAATTTACTATATTTTACAAAAAAGCGTCGATGGCGTAGTGCGTAAGGCCGTCGCCTTCCAATCGGGAGGTAGCTGTTCAAACCCCGCCACGTACCAATGTGTTTTCAAATTTTGAATTCATATGTACGTTTATTCGACGCATTTACGGTGAAGGAAAACGTCGTGAGGAAACCTGCACACACCTGTGAAGAAAGAATTTCTTTCCAGGTTGTGTGTGAAGTCGACCAACCCGCACTTGGCCAGCGTGGTTGACTAAGGCCTTATCTCCCTAGTTTAGGGTAGGCTCGAGCCCCTCGGTGGGGACGTATATGAGCTGTTGATTGATAATGTTTTACAAATTGTTCGTATCACAAATCTGCGATTAGATAGGTAAGTCAATGTTAAGCTTATAAGCAGTTTCAATAAACAAAGAGTAATTCACAGGATCGTCATTGATGTTACAAAACTATGCCATCGCCTATCTGATTCACGATCGGATGTATAAGGCGAATCGTGAGTTCCTACACCTAGCGTACGTGGGTTGGTTCCTATGTAATTCTGATGGTAGATCCAACTTGAGTTAGTGCTGGTGAAATTCCTTTACAGTTTGATCATTGTTACATGGATTATGCTGATTTGGAAACACGAGTTTAAATTCTACATGCGCGGCATTAGGTTCTGATTGTAGAATGGGGTTTAATAGCTTATTCAATATTGTAGATTTATGTAGGTCTCTTCAACGGACATTTATAATTTTCATTAGTTTGTAAGCATGAACAATTTAATGAAATACCTTGTCATTTGTTCTACTTCTCTTCACATGGTCTGCTATAATTCACACTCTGTGAAATCCTAGATCATTCGCATTGAATTTAAAGAAGACTAAATTTTTAAAGATGTCGCGAACTTGATCATTCCCATACCTGTTTAAGTATGAAGGAAAGTTCATTTTTAGGGTTACGCTCCTCGAAAGGAAAAAACGGAGCCCTTATAGGATCACTTTGTTGTCCGTCCGTCCGTCTGTCTGTCTGTCAAGACCCTTTTTCTCAGGAACGCGTGGTGGTATCAAGCTGAAAATTATATCAAATACTCAGGTCTACTGTCCCTTGGAGCTGTGAAAAAATCAAACTTTTAAGCCAACGCAATCAAAAGATACAGCCGTTTATGCTGAAAATTTCCGCAAATTTTCGACACTCGCAAGGGAATCAAAGCCTACAGGATACTTTCCGTAAACTCAGAGTCTTGAAATTTGGTACGAAGTAACGTCTTATAGCACAGATAAAGGAGAAATTGCGAAATTTTTAGTTACATCTTTCTTTATATATAAAAATGAATCGCTGTGTGTTAGTCTCGCAAAAACTTTGAAACGGTTCGACAGATTCTTACAAAATGTTCTGTGTGTGTTTGAATTGGTTCAAGGAAGGTTCAAACGTACAGTTGGACCCGGTAGGTGGCGCTGTAATTGGGTGGGACAACGTCCGCCGGGCCCACTAGTCTTCTTATATACAAAAATTAAACGCTGTGTGTTAGTCTCGCAAAAACTCAAAAACGGCGAGACCCAGACTGATTATTACGAAACTTTCTGTGTGTGTTTGAATAGGTCCAAGGAAGGTTTAAACGTAAAGTTGGACCCGGTAGGTGGCACTGGAGTCGGGCAGGACAACGTCTGCCGGGGCCACTAGTCATATAATAAAAATATTTTTTATAATTTTAAACTTACTACCCCTTTCCTCATAAACGCATAGAGGTATTAAATTTAAATTCATATCAAATACTCAGGTCTATAATACCTTTAAGCTGTAACAAAATCAAACTTCTATGTCAAAACAATAAAAAGGAACAGCAATTTAACAAAAAGGGAATCAAAACCTAAAGAGTACTTCCAGTCGACCTAGAATCTTGAAATTTCATCATCATCATCATCATCACAGCCCATATACGTCCCCACCGAGGGGCTCGAGCCTACCCTATATTAGGGTGATTAGGCCTTAGTCAACCACGCTGGCCCAGTGCGGATTGGTCGACTTCACATACATCATTGAATTTCTTCGCAGATGTATGCAGGTTGCCTCACGATGTTTTCCTTCACCGTAGGAGCGTCAGACAAATGTACATATGAAATTCGAAACGAAAAACATATTGGTACATGGCGGGTCTCGAACCCCGACCCCCCGATTGGAAGGCAAGTGCCGAGTCCACTGCGCCACCGACGCTCTTCTCGCTCGACGCTCGACGACGCTCGCACCGACAATCTTGAAATTTGGCATGAAGCAATTTTTTTTATATATTTTTTTTAATAATTATAAACTTGTAATAAGTTTCCTCATGAACGCGTAGAGATACCAAGTTGAAACTCAAGTCGTTGAAAAGTTGAGCCTGTTTGTAATGTCAAAATAAGTTTTTACTAAATGGGTGTGAATGTATATCGGGTACCAATAACAAAAACATAATATAAAAAAAAATTGTCTGTCTGTCAGTTTGTTCCCGCTAATCTCCGGAACAGCTGGACCGATTTTGACGGGACTTTCACTAATAAGGTATAGCACAGGCACTTTTTATCAAGATCTTTAAAAAAATGCCTACAAAAATCAATCAAATGCTGCCAAAAGTTGCCGCATGCCACGTGAACGTGATTTTTGTAGGCAGCATTAATCCCAAGAGTAACACCCAGTTTCTGAAAAGCTGTTCAGCGATAAAATTAACTAACACGCTGTCAATCTAATGCTAACTATGAATTGAGTTGCTGAAAGCTAAATCAACTTATCACTGTGTTAGTAGACACAGGTGTCAAATTTATTTCAAAATTATTAAGGAAAGACCCATTTTGGGTTTCCAAAATACATATGAATAAAACAAAATATATGATTTCAGCAATGTGAGCGTGTCTAAAAATATTTCTCACGAGAAATCAAATTATTAGAGATAAGTCATTTTTGGCTAACCAACGTTTCGGAAACTCAAATTGATTTGACACTGCTGTTAAGATGACATGGATGTTAGTTGAACAATATTTTGATCAGCCTTTCAGAAACTGGGGGTAAGAGTGTTCACTCATACGTCAAAATGTAGACAGTCCAAAGAAGCGATACCTGCACTAAAACCGCGACTGGCACATAGACTGCTACTGACTTGAACTAAGAAGTGGTAGTCTCTCCAACAGGACACAACACACTCAACAACCATTTACATTTATTAGGCGTAACTGACAGTCTCTTGTGCAGAGGATGTCAGGACGCTGAAGAATCAGCTGCCCATCTAATCCTGGAATGCATGGGAGTAGCCACAGAACGGGCAGAAATAATTAATAAGAATAAGTAGTCCGAACTTCCGATGTCACTCCTAGAAGCCTGTGAATGTCCCAGGAAACTTCTGTGCTTCTGGAAGGAGTTGGGTTGATTCGAATAACTGAGGCGGGACGGAGATGGAATGGAAGTCACCGAGGACGTCATCGGGACCCCCATCATCCAGGAGGAGGCGGCCGCGGGAAGGGATGTTCCCCGCGTTAAAAATGGACCCCAGCCCCATGGCACCTAGTGCCGGGACGCTTTCGGGGTGTAAAGCGGCGCACAACACCTGCGCCGCTCACAAAGCAGTAGAGCCACGCGCCTCTTTGGCGTAGCGCGAGTCTGGCAACAGATGACTCACAGGCAGGGGGTCAGTGGGAACAAGGCCTCGCTGTTGTCCCCTTCCCCCTGTCTCGTGACGGACGGAGGAGCTGCTGGGGGGTTTTTAGTGGGTAGGCCTGGACCGATATGGCCCGGGGAGTCCCACATACACTCGTGGTTTGGCTCGACCACGAGGGATGCGTAAAAGCATTTTCCCCCGACAAAAAAAAATGGTTCGAATAACTGGTCATCCCATAATGGACGAAATAAGAGTCTAAATGCTGAAAAAGCAGCACACTGCAATACAAAACAAGTATTTAATTTAAAAAGGCAGGGTAAGTCTAAAGGAATTCCGTTGATATCCGTCGTGTTAAGATAATGTTTGATTTTGCATAACCGCAGACTCGACTGTTTGTTTGTTCGTAGCAAGCATCCCGATTGTTTGCATGTTTATATAACACTCATTGATTGCAGTGACGCGTGCGCTGGTGACGTCATCTGATGACGTCATCCTTCCCGCAGATATTCCGAAGGCGATGACATATTTACGTATCGTGGACATATTGATACTATTGCTTTGTGAACTGGAATGCAGTTGTAGTTTTGAGAAGTATGCTCTGAAGTAAGTATGTAATCATCATCACAGCTCATATACGTCCCCACCGAGGGGCTGGAGCCTACCCTATATTAGGATGATTAGTCCTTAGTCAACCACGCTGGCCCAGTGCGGATTGGTCGACTTCACATACAGGTTTCCTCACGATGTTTTCCTTCACCGTAGGAGCGTCAGACAAATGTACATATGAAATTCGAAAACGAAAAATACATTGGTACATGGCGGTCTCGAACCCGGGCCTCCCGATTGGAAGGCAAGTGCCGAGTCCACAGCGCCACTGAAATATGTAATGTAGCGTTAAATTCCTTCTTTTTCAAAAAAGGAGGAGGTTATCAATTCGGTTGTATTTTTTTTTATGTTTGTTACCGTCATTTTTAAACCGATTTCCAAAATTATTTTTGTATTCGATAGAGTATACTGCAAGGATGGTCCCATGGTCACCAAAGTTAGGATCTGATGGTGGGATCCCATGGAAATTGAGGAAAACCCTTAAGTTTTAAGGTGTGTCCAACGTGTTTTGTGTGTATGTTACGCCATTACTCCGCCAATTGTGGACCGATTTTCAAAATTCTTTTGTATTTGATAGATTACTCCTGGGGTGGTCACCAAAGTCAGGATCTGATGATGGGATCCCATGAAAATTGAGAAAAACACTAATTTAATACCAGTTATTTAATACCATTTAATACCAGTTAATACTATTACTATTTAATACCAGCTCACCTTCGGTGAGCTGGTATTAAATTATGGTATACTTGCTATTAAATTAGGGTTTCTTTCACTAAAAAGTTAAAAATAAAAAATATTTTACAAAAAATAAAACCGACTTCAAAAACACTGAAAAGTTAAAAATAATATAAGAATAGGTACAGACAACATCACACTTCCATATTGAAGTCGGTGACAAATTTTAACACTTTTCTAGGAGATCGTAGTTTGGCGCCGACTTCAATATAGAAGTGTGATGTTGTCTGTACCTATTCTTATATTATGTTTAACTTTTCAGTGTTTTTAGTGTTTTTGAAGTCGTTTTTTATTTTTTGTAAAATATTTTTTTTAATTATCCGATTTTCCATCAGAAACTGGACATACATACTGGTAAGAGGCCGCCGAAGATTCCGTTAGGGAGGAAAGGTCGTCGAGTTGCTACGTAGTGCCAGCCTGCGTTTCTCGTCTGAAATGATGATAAAAAGACACATCTGAAAGCTATGTCTTATATATACTCTAAAGGAGGAGATATTGTACCTCTGAAAGCATAAGTACTACGCCAAAATATGCCTGAGATCCTCTTTCTTGATGCCCACTTTAAGCATCAAAATGGCGGAGCCCACCATGCTAGAAGACGCTACGCATGTAGAGAATCACGCCTCATTAAAAAATCATGAAGCAACGCAAAAATGCTCGAAGTGACGAAAGAAATCGACGCGAATCAAATTAATGCCAAACGTATTGTCGCCATGATCTCCAGTTCCGATAACGAAATCCATGGATTCTCTCCAATTACCAAACACGGGGCTTTAAGTTTAATCTTATCGCTGGCAAACACAGACATCAACACCATCTGCCCGTCAAAACAGCTTTTGTCAGAAATAAAGGTGCCTCCACAACGACGAGTTTCCAACAATCGTCTGACACTATCTAATTGTTCCATCTTTTTATCCATTTTGTTATACTGATATTACGCGCTCGCATTGTGAAGTGGACTGTCGCAGATGAAAGCGATTATTAAAATTTTGATCTAGATACAATCAGCTTTGAGGCGTTGTGGTAACGTCGCATATGTTGTTGAATTTGTTTGTGTCATGCACTGTAAGGATCCGAAAGGTGATAAGCTTTAAACTTCAGTTGAGGGTTAAGGAGGTAAGCGAACATACATTAATTAATTTTGTGTTGGAGTATTACTCATTTTTTCTCATTTCATTCAATTAAAAAAATCATGTTTTTTTGTAAATATGTAGGTTCTCAAATTCAAATTCAAAAATCTTTAAATTTAAATTCAAATCCAAAAATTTTTATTCAACATAGGCCTTTACAGACACTTATTGACGTCAAAATAAAGCAATAAATCAAGTAGGAATGAAAAAAAGTTGACTCTACAGCTCATCTACTCTACTTATTGCGTTTTTTTGAATTTTGCTTTATTGAATTGTTTCAATTTTTTTGTATCAAGTGTACTGATTTTCCGAATTACTCCTATCTATAACCAATTTAATTACTTATTGTTTAAAAATGGGAAAATGACAGATTTTCTGATTCTGATATATGTCTATTCTATAGAGACCCGGATATCAGTAGTCTTGAATCTAAAATGCCTCAAACAATCATATACGATTTGACTAAAGTAGTTAATGTGTTATATAGATAAGCATTCCCACAATATTTTAAGTAATACTGAGTGCAGAAGTTGTTCATATTTACACTAATAATTAACAACTTATTTATCTCAGCACTTCTGTACTCAGTATTACTTCATGGCGTTTTAATATCGATCATTCGATTTTTAAATCGAGCGCATGATTTGCGATTCTCTCTCGATTGTTGGCTGCTTTGGCCGTTTCGTCGATCGCTTTGACGACTTCATCAATCAACCCGCCACTGTCGGGATTTCCATTATTTAATTTGTAATCTGCAAAATCTTAATTTGCGGTTCAACCGCATTATTGTGCCCCTGTTTTATTTTACTCGAGCGAATCAGTGAAAGACGGGAGTCCTGATTGGTAGTGAAATGAATAAAAATGTTGAATTATGTTTATGATGACAAACAAAATGAAAAAATGTATATAAGTGCCTACCTATATTTCTATCGAACGACAAATTTCGATAATAAAATCTAGAGATAAACTGAAAGGTCTGTCTTTACGATCATAAAATATTTTTATACACGATACTAAGTATTTGTATATTATCCATTTCGAAATAAATATACAAACACCGATATTGAGTCACTCCAATTAATTTGGATACTGATTGAAAGGTAAAACGTAGTGCCAAATATGGAATGAATCTTCACCCAAACAACTAAGTACCTAGTATGTATGAGCTATTTAATAGTATAGCTAATGTAATATTTTGTATAGATGGGGGAAGTAGTATAAATACATGTTTCCATTTGTAATGCAAAGTAAAACCTTTTAAAGCTTCTATTTATTTAATGCTTAAATGTACGTGTAAAGATGAGAGCTATATTAAATAAGTACGTACCCAGCAAGGGCACTGCAAGATATATAGCAGATCGCGAACTGTTACAAATTATTATTATGTTATGTATGTTATGTCATTTATATAGTTTATTTGATTATTCATTACATTATTATATAATTTATTAAGTAATGTTTCTGGTAATAATTTAAATATGGTTGTACATTTCAACATATAATGCAATATTTTAGAATGAAATCAAAATTATGCAATCCAGTTATCAATCAATCAACACCACAAAGAACAATATTTGAATTAGTCAATTGCAATAAAATATTTCAATATTTAATTATCAATTTAAATTAATCTTGGTCATAAGGAGTGCTCATAAATTTCACCAACTAAATGATACCACACACAGCAAATAAGTATAGTTAGTAAGTATGTGACATCAGAGGAAACAATTATTTTTGCGCAGTCTTTATTAGAACGTTCATTTTATGTATTAGGAAATGGAGGAAGTGCGGTGTCGAAGATGAAAGGCGATTGACGTGGGGTACATCGATCAGAGGAAGAGATACGACTTGAAGATAGACGACATCATTAGGAATCAAATACCAACTCGGCTTGAACTAATTGATATTACATTTTTAGGGTTCCGTACCTCGAAAGGAAAAAACGGAACCCTTATAGGATCACATTGTTGTCCGTCTGTCCGTCCGTCTGTCTGTCTGTCTGTCAAGGCCCTTTTTTCTCAGGAACGCGTGGAGGTATCGAGCTGAAATTTATATCAGATACTTAGGTCTACTGTCCCTTGGAGCTGTGAAAAAATCAAACTTCTTAGCCAACGCAATCAAAAGATACAGCCGTTTATGCCGCAAATTTCCACAAATTTTCGACACTCGCAAGGGAATCAAAACCTACAGGGTACGTCCCGTGAACTCAGAATCTTGAAATTTGGTACGAAGTAACGTCTAAGGAAAAATTTGCGAAAACCGTAAATTTTTAGTTACATCATATAATAAAAATATTTTTAATAATTTTGTACGGAACCCTCGGTGCGCGAGTCCGACTCACACTTGGCCGGTTTTTTATTATATTACTAGCTTTCCGCTCGCGACTACGCCCGCGTTAGTTTTGATTTCCCGTGGCAAATTTTTTCCCGTAGGAAAATTACCCTCTGTCCTTCCCCTGGTCTCGAACTATCCCCATACCAACTTTCATCAAAATCGGTTCAGTAGTTTCGAAGCCTATTCAATACAAACAAACAATCAAATCTTTCCTCTCTAAAATATTAGTATAGATTATAAGTTTTATCTCAAAACTATCTAAATTAAATGAGTATAGATAGATGGTCACTTATCTCCAGAACTATAGTAAGATATAACATTAATATATATAGACAATATTTTAAGCGTGTTGTTCATACATTATTTAATGTTGCTTCTTATACCTACGAGTATATTGCTAGGGTGCCGCCTGCATAGCATATAAGTTAGTGTTAACGGCAACGCTGGATTCCGTGCTAGTTCGTGTTAAAAGTAACTTTTTAATAGAGTGGTTAAATCGGTGTTTGATACAAAAGTTATAAATGTCTAACGTCACATACAACGTCACTAACAATACCACATACCAATTAACGCGTTAAGCTATTGGCACATAATATGTGTGATGTCAAATTATTACAATTATTAACGCATAACGACGCATATGGAGTCTCAGCATTAGAAAACTGATTGATACTGCAATCTTCGTCTTGATGAGGATTTGAGCTATATGTCCCACTACAAGGCACAAGGGCCTAGTTCTGCTTATCTTAACGTTATTATCGTTTTCCAATACAGTTTCAATAAAACTGCTTTTGTCACTTTTATATGCTTTTCATGGTGTAATTTATTCGCACTACAATTTCTTGATAAGTCAAAAGTGACAAATTATGCTTGAGTTAGTTATCAGTTCACCAACAATAACTGTCTCAAAAAGCAATGCTATTGAAGCGTTATCGACACGTCATAAATGCATTAACGCTAGCGGAATAAAGATCCAGGTCTCTTAGATGACGGAGGAATTGGTCTTCTACTTTACGTCATTTGCCAGACGGGTATATTTCAAGTTTTCCAACTCTTCGTAGAATTATAGGCGGTATTATTCCCTTAGTCAGCTTTTACGATAAAGACGACCACGTCGAGAGAAAGACGACACATGTATTCTAATAAACCCATTACCACACTATCACACCGTACGAATGTCCGGCCGCTAGTTTACAATATTATAAAGATGTAGATTTAAAGTCTTATTCTTAGTATAGTACCACGTAATAAGACACTGAGCGTCTCGGTCACAAAGAGGGGAGGCAGTGTGTTCCCATAAAGCACATCGTTAGCGCGATCACTCGCCAGAACGAAAAGTAGGAAGTCGCCGCTTAACCATGCACAGGCTATGGATTGAACGAGGCATGAATAGTTAAAGAAACGTACAGTGGATATAAAAATGTTTAGAACCACTGCTAAACGCATTATGTTAAAATGTGATGGATATTTCTACACCACACTCATGACTGATTTTAATGAATTGCAAAGATTGAATGGCTTTATTGCATTAAGAAGCAGTATGATAGCAATAATCTTGAACACTGATTTCAAATTATATTTTCATATTAACATTTCAATCGCGTCTAATTTGTCTATCAAAGATATTTCAACTTTAAGGTATATCGATGATTTAATTAGATTCTAGCATTCAAACACCCATGCCAAACGTTCATACGTCAATGTTCAAAACATTTTCTTTGCATTGTGTTTTTTAATTATTGAGCATAGTTACTTTAAATTCGTGTTGTTCATGTATTCGTACATTTAACTGTTACAAACCCGTCTACATTTTCATGTCTTATAAACGCCAGTGTAACATGGTCACGGCGCGCGCGCATTTGATGCACGTAAGACATCTAATCGTAGTACTCGAATGGCAGTCTTTTTCTAACCCCTGAGAATAATCCACTTAAAATAAATACAATCTTCCTGAGATAACACTGTCTTTGTCATAGATTTTTTGTTGGTCCACATTTTAATTGTGTTAGAACTATCGAAATTTTCAACTCGATTTAGTATCCTTTGATTTATCATTTGCTTTTTTTATATCTTATTTGGAACATTACTGTCAATATCTACAACCGGATTTATTATTGATGTGGTCATTATTCTAGGTCCTTTTTATATTTTATTTATATTAAAACTACAAAAATCAGCATTCGGATCTATAGTTGATCTTCCTAATAAATTATTTAGTCCTTTAGTTAGATCTTAGGATGTTTTTCAACCGTCAATGTTAACTAGTTGAATAACAAACATAGCCTAAAAACCAAATATAGTTCAAACAAAAGTTACAACTGACCCTAACCAATCTATTTTGTCTATTAGTACTTTTAGATATGTGTCCTGCAGACGGTCTTAAATTACTTTTACTACAGTCCATTTTTTTAAATCGAAGTTTTTTAAATTATTTGTTTTATGCTCATCATAAAACAACTAATAGCTGCGATCTAAAACGTGTTCCCGTGTATTTTAATTTTATATCAGCAACGAATGTTTCAAATTGCAAGGCTTCAAGTGCGAGAACACAAAAATTACCGGTTACGTAGTTAAATGACGCAGTGTAATGGTCATTCTGGTGACCTCGACTAGTTACGGACGGGCAAAGGGTGTCTTTGAGACGCTATCTCGCAACGACGCGGCGCGTGCGCCGGCCACGTGGCTATCCCACCCAAATTAGTGGCGGCGAAAGTATTGTCGCGAAAATATCGATAGTTTTTTGATGTACCTACCAAAAACATTTCAAACACAGAATCCAAAACACATTGCTTAAATATTTTCGACATAACGTCTACGGAACATTAAAAAAAATTAATTGCTGTCGAAAAACATTTATTTATCATAAAAGATAAAGAGAAGAGCATGTATCTTAATAGTTATATTGATTGTTTGGTTCTTAGTTAATAACCATAAATAAATAATTTAAAAAGAAAGAAAGAAATCTAAGTAACTAGCATAAAATAAATTTAAGATAGCTAACATAAGTGTTTCGGCAGTGAAAGACGACTCAGCCAATAACAATGCAGCGCTGATTTTCTGTCGTTATCAACGCTTATTATTTGTAGCTAATCATAGTGAATTTGCCTTACTTTGAATATATTATTCTCATCATGTGAATATACAATCCATACTTAATACCTACGATATTTCATATTACTGTTATAATATTCTGACTCCGCTAATTTCAGTTACAGCAAAGTGAAAATGTTACATCACAGAAGTAAACCGACAAGACTAGAGATCAGCCAATTAAAATCAATATAATAGGTATTTAATAATACCTTTAAGTGGTCATTCCTAATAGACAAAAAAGTAGACAATATCGATAACTCGCCAACACGCGCACATTGGAAACGGGATAAATTAAAAACCTCTTGTCACGTCACTACTCTTATCGTACGGGGCCTGCGGGCGGGGGTCGGCTAACCTTGGCCGCACAGCTGCTCGCAGTCACCTGCCTCCGCCATTATTGGCTCCACCACTGAGCACCAGCAAAACATCCAACACCACAATAATTAATGCAACTTTCGGCAATTATTTCGCTCCTGATAAAACTTCCGCGAATTATCGCCAAACATGCACGTTTCATCGATTGAGCTCGGAGACAAATGACGTCGCCGCTTTGCTGGCTGCGTTCCGCGTGCCGTTTAAAAAAGCAGCAATACAAGAAAAAATATTGTATTGGTCAATATTGTTTGGGGTTTATTTGGCTACTTTTAGAGAAAACGCAGTCACAAATATTAAGTTTAAAAAACTGTTGTAATTTTTTATTAATATACAAATGTATGTTTCTTTTGATTGCTTTGGTTGGTCGATGGAACTATTTATGCAGTAAAAAGCATTCTATGGTTGTTCTCAATTCTTGTTTGTCATATTTTTATTTGTTTTGGTTTTCATAGATTACTGTCGTTATTTCTTTTCCACTCTCCAGCACTAAAGGGACTTTTTGCTGCCTTAAAAGAGGTAGCAGTAAGACCGAAAGATTCGAATTTTGAACACCACCACTCGCCAAATAGAATATTCATTTATTTATTTATCTAGCTTGCTTACATGTACGTACATTATAGATAGTAAAACATTTAAAGTGAATCAGTACATGCACCCTGCAAGGGCACTGCTTTGCAAAATTAACCTAAATTTCTTTGTAGTTTAAAAATTAAAATATTCCATTAACAATGCGTAGTCAAAATGTTCGCCATATTTTAGAAGGGAGGATGGTAGTAGTTTCTGTCATGTTACTGAATTTGAATAATAATAAATAATATAATTACAACATTATTAAATGCTGTTTACATTACTAATGAAATAGAATTTTGATTAAATTTTTATCAATAAATATCAATCAAGCCACGCATACAATTTATTTATGTATATATTATAAATGTCTTTTTTTCGCTTTTATTGATGATTGTCATTCTATTTTAATTAAATATATATATTTAATTATTTGATATCAGTACATACAATTTAACTTAATTTTTGCAAATACTATTTGATTGTCAGAATAGTATTTTATTTATGTAATTTTAAAGTGTTCACATGAAGTAATATTTTGTTAATCAATTGGCATTCAATTATACTATTTACTTGTTTAATATACAAATTAATATTACATATTTATTAGTAGACCTATCAAAATTGTCAAATTATTTATTATTATGTTAGATTTCAATTTGTATGAGAATATTTCAATTTGATCATTATTATTATTTTTAGACTACACTTGTAGACAGTTATATTGTCTACATGTTACATATTTATATTTATAAAATTTGAGAATTAAATTTCGTCATATACTTAAATGTTTCTTAAATTATACTTTTATCATTTAAATATTCGTCAATTGTGTAGTAGCTCTTTTTAATAAGTAAGTCTTTTATTTGCGCAATAAACCTATTGTATTCAGATTCTTTTAATATTTCATATGGTAAGTTATTGTATATTTTTATTGACATCACCAAAGGGCTAGTTGCATGTAATTTTAATAGAGATGCAGGCAGTATTAATTTATTTTTATTTTTTTCCCGAGCAGCGTATCTCATATTTGCATCTTCTCGTTTTGTGTAGAACTCCGGATGTTGGCGGACAAACTTGCACATTTCCAATATGTACATGCTCGGTAAAGTAAGGATTTCACGTTTGATGAAGAAAGGTTTTTTATGTTTTCTAGAATTCTTATAAGTTTTTTTTGTTTAATAAATAATGATGTCATGTTTGTGCTATATCCCCATAGAATGATTCCATAATTTAGCCACGAATATGCATAGGCGTAGTACATTGCCAGCGCCGTTTGCGAATTTGTTGTTTTCTTTATTTCTCTGAATGCGTAAATAAAGGTAGCAATTTTTGATTGATTTTTTTTAATATGTACATTCCAACTGATATGTGAATCCAAAGTTATACCCAGTAAATTAGATTCACGAACAATATCTAAAGTTGTATCATCATATTTGAAGTTGATGTTTATAGGAAGCTTTTGATGGGGGTAAAAACTAATAATTTTGGTTTTGTTAAAATTTATTTTTAAATTATGTTTGTTCATCCAGTTGGTTACTTTATCTAGTATATTTTTTAGTTGGATATCAAGGTTATTACTATTTTTACATGATGTCAATATAGATACGTCGTCCGCAAACAGAACACACTGCTCGTCGACGACTTGGGGAAGGTCGTTTATGTAGAGGAGAAACAGTAAACATCCCAGAACACTTCCCTGCGGTATTGACGCATTACAAATTATACCATCCGATCTCACTTTTTTATATTCATAATTTGAGCAGTTTTCTACCTCTACGAACTGCTCTCTATTACTGAGGTACGAAGTGAACCACTTGTGTGCTTGTCCCCGAATCCCTAAGTCATTTAGTTTCCTTAAGAGTATTGTGTGTTGTACCATATCGTATGCTTTGGACATGTCCAGGAGTATACCAATTGCGTAATGTCTTTGGTTTAAAATATTATAAATACTTTGTATATATTTATAGACTGCTAAAGTAGTTGACCTCTTTTTCCGGAATCCGTACTGATTTTCATTGAGGATTTTAAATTTTTCACAAAAACGGGACACGCGATTAGACATAGCCTTTTCGAAAATTTTTGAAGCTGTTGGAAGTAACGCTATTGGTCGGTAGTTGCTTGGATCAGTCTTTGAGCTTTTCTTGTGGATCGGCTTAATTATAGTTTTTTTAAGTAGTTCTGGGAAAACCCCGTCATTAAATGATTGATTTATCATAAGACAAAAAGGTAGAGTTAATTCATCAGCGCATTGTTTGATAATGTAGGGTGAAATTTCATCAATTCCACAACTTTTTGTATTTTTTAATTTTTTGATAATTTTATGTATTTCATGTTGGTCAACCGGCTTTAAATACATAGAGTTTACTGGATAGTTTTGTACAGATGCAGTATTCTTAATTGTTATCCGTTGGTCGATGCGAAAAGTTGTGTATTTCGCACGAGAGCTAATACATGTCTCGTACTTCTAAATCAGTGTGTTCAGTCACGATCAGTGCTCAATAAAAATTACCTTGCTCTCTCGTTACCCAAATAACTTTTTTAGTACAAGTATTACGCTTCTCTAGTTTGCCTACCTGATTACACAATCAAGGGGTTGGCCACGCGTTGCATTGGCTTAGTAGTTAGTTACAGTACGTTTTATCGATAATTTAACTCACACCGCCATCTATTTGAAGCTTATAGAACTAACAAAAATATTCACAAATAATTTAATTCGCAATAATATAAATAATGAGGTAAAAAATGGAGATAAAAACTATCTCATCTTTTAAGATGCACCAAGTTATATACAGTAATCCGAATTTCATCAAAATCGGATAACTTGTTTCAGAGTTTATCCCGGACAAAGATCGTGACACGAGATTTTTAAATACAGGATTACTTTTCAATCACCCAGGATAATTTAAGGGACGCTTCAGGACACATCCATTATTATAAAACAATGTGGTGGTGCCCCAAGTAGACTCCACCACGTCGGCGTTTCACCGACTTGTATTGCTGAATTTTATTTGACTACCAACTCATAGAAAGCTGGTATTACTTACCTTGGCTCCAATTGTCTCCTTCCGTCTCCTCCGTAGCCGGTGGACTTCCTGAGCTAGCTCGAAGGAAGTCGCGGCTCCTGAAGATCTGCAGTGGATCCACCGGTGGAGACCGGAGCACTACAAATGCCTAATAGGCCACCACGACTCACACTCGCGATTTTGACACACAAACACAAAGCGGGCTTTCGCACCCCGATATTAGGTGCGCCGCGCAAATCACTATTTGCTTGAATATTGTGTATTATATTTTATGGATGCCCGGACATCATCCTAACCACAAAATTATGACATTTCGACTCGACTCAACTGACATATCACATGCGGCCGGCCGCCAAAAAAGCTGTCACTGCACAGACTAGAATGCAGTGCCGCCACTCGCTCTTCCTCGAGCGTGAACATCCCCCGCTCCGGACAGTCCCGGACTGTCCGCCAAATCAGTCTAAGGGGAGGCGAGAAAGAGTAGCGACCGCGCGCTTCAAAACAGAATCCCCAACTAGGACCTCGGCAAACCTGGGCACACCATCAGACCCTAGAGTAAGTTGGACAATGCGTCCGCGACGCCAACGTAAGGGTGGCAGGTTTGGGTCCTTCACTAACACGAGGTCTCCAACCCTCGGTGGGTTTGTCTTATCTGACCACTTAACGCGCTGTTGCAAAATGTGTAAATATTCAAGGTGCCAGCGGCGCCAGAAGCTCTGGGTAAGCTGCTGGAGCAACTCAAACCGCGAAAGGCGTCCGGGATTGATATCTCTATAAGGATACTCGGGCAGGGCGTTAAGTGGTCTGCCTATCAAGAAATGGCCCGGCGTGAGGGCCTGCAAATCGTTCGCGTCGGTAGACAACGGACATAACGGACGCGAGTTGAGAACCGCCTCAATCTTATGAAACACCGTCGCGAGTTCCTCAAACGTGAGAATAGTCTCCCCAATAACGCGGCGAAGGTGAGTCTTGGCGGCCTTTACAACAGATTCAAAAATCCCTCCCCAGTGAGGGCAAGACGGCGGGGAGTATCGCCATGTTACCCCCCTACGGGAGAGTGTGGATCCGATCTCAATATTATTTTTATCTAAAAATTCACAAACTTCTCTTATATGTCTATCAGTGCCCTTGAAGTTCGTCCCACAATCGGACCGAATTAGAGAAGGCAGTCCCCGGCGGGAGACAAATCTGCCTAACGCTGCTAAGAAAGCGTCCATGGTGAGCGCACTCACCACCTCCAAATGAACGGCTTTAGTGGCCAAACAAACAAACACACACAAGTAAGCCTTTTCAGTCTTAGCATTACGGAGTCGCGACGTTTTTATAGTGAATGGTCCCGCAAAATCAGTTCCAACTCCTAAGAAGGTCATCGATTCATTCACACGATCAGCAGGCAAATCACCCATTTGGGGCTGCATCGTCTCGGGGCGTAAACGATAGCAGGGCAGACATCGAAAGATAACAGATCGGATTATTCTTCGCGCTGACAAAATCCAAAACTCCCGTTGGAGGAGCGCGGTCAATGCATTACATCCGGCATGAGCATTCTTCACATGGCGATCAATGATCAACAATCGCACCAATGGTCCGTCCTTGGGGAGCAACAGGGGATGACGTGATCTATAAGGCAAGTTAGCGTGCCTCAATCGGCCTCCTACACGCAACAATCCTTTATCATCCAGAAAGGGAGTCAAACGCACCAAGGGTCCCTTCAGTTTGGACGTCCCGGTACGGAAAATCTTAAGTTCCGGTTCAAACGCTCTAGACTGGGTCATACGCACCCAATGCACAAGAGCATCTTGGCGCTCCTGCGGTGAGAGGACCGGACACAAATCTTTGTCCTGAGGCCGGCGACAATTTCGTATAAATCTTCTTATCCAAGCGGTCACGCCGAGCAACTTGTCCAGAGAACTGTAGCGGTCTAATAAAAATTCCCGCTCTGGAGCCGCCATAGTCTCGACAGCGTGAACACGCAAGCCCGGATTTGGTACCTTCACCACAGCTGGTGTGGAAGGCCAAGACGGTTGTAACAACCAGTCGGGACCCCACCACAGAGTGTGGTCAATAAGCTGAGGGGCTTCGCTGCCACGTGATGCACAGTCAGCAGGGTTTATTTCACCTGGCACGTGGCGCCAAATCAACGTGGCCTTCGAGGCCTGTATTTGGGATACCCGATTGGCCACAAATACTTCCAGGGAGTGGACGGAGTTCTTAATCCAACACAGGACAACCTGACTGTCGGACCAAGCAAAGAGCGACTCAAAGTCCACACTACGTCCCAGGGTGTCAACAACGTGGTTCATCAACCGAACCAGAAGAGTAGCTCCAGACAATTCTAACTTCGGAATCGTTAATCGAGTCCGAAGTGGAGCAACCTTACTCTTAGCAATTAGCAAGTGGAGCTTAACAGCTCCTCTATCATCGACCGTCCGGATATATACGACGGCTGCGTATCCACTCTCAGACGCGTCACAAAAGCCATGAAGGCTGGCCGTAAACCGTCCCTTAGGCAGTATATGTCTAGGGATACTAACACGGTTAATGTCGGGGAGAGACGACATGAAGGACTCCCAATCTCGCAGCAAACGGCCCGAGAGGGGCTCATCCCACGACACTTCAGCTGACCAAAGTTCCTGTAGGAAGCATTTCATCCAAAACACTACGGGACTAATCCAGCCATTTGGGTCAAAGGTACGAGCTACTGTAGACAAAACCAACCGTTTCGTCCAGACCTTGGGGCTTGGCAGCTCCAATCGATAGGTGAACGTGTCCTGGACAGGTCTGTATTGCACTCCCAAAACAGACAGTAAATCTGGAGTGTTGGCATTCTCAAAAATATGAGGCTCCTGCTGGTGGTCGTCTGGCAAGTCACACAAAAGCTGAGGTGAGTTGGACATCCACTTCCTCAGTTCATAACCACCAGCCCCGAGAAGAGCAATTAGTTCATCTCGCAAAATCAAGGCTTCCTCGACACTAGAGGAGCCTGTACAAATATCATCAACAAATGCATCCTCCTTGAGAACCAAGGATGCGCGAGGGTATCGTAATCGTTCACGTTCAGCGAGTTCCACAAGTGAGCGAATTGCCACAAAGGGGCTCGAACGCAAACCGTATGTATTGGTGTTCAGCTCGTAGACCAGCATGGGATCCCTGGGATCCTCCCTCCATAATATGAGCTGATATCGTCTATCGTCCGGGTGAATCACAGTCTGCCGAAACATCATCCGGATATCGGTCACAAAGACGACGGCATGGCGACGGAAGTTGGTCAATACATCACCCACCTCGTGGTGCAACTTCGGTCCAGCATGCAGACATTGATTCAGCGAAACTCCGGTAGACGTGGGAGCTGACCCATCAAAAACAACGCGTATCTTCCCGGTGGAAGATTTCAAAACCGCGTGGTGAGGAAGAAAATTATGTTCCTCGTTTCGCCAGTCCAGTCGCGAGACCGACATGTGCCCCAGTTGCTCATATTCTCGCATGAAGTCGACATACTTCTGTTTGAGGTCGGAGTTCCTACTCATACGACGCTCCATGGACAGCAGCCGCTTCTCGGCCAACGGCCGGGAGCTGCCAAGTGAGGGGCGAACTGACAAAAAGGGCAAACGAGTGATCAGCCGTCCCGAGTGAAGGCGACCTGTATTGTTCTGGTAGAACAACTCACACTCCTCGTCCAAGGGGTTCACTCGCTTCACGGTAGGTGGCTCTTCCACCTCCCAAAACCGTTGAAGGACATCCGATAAGGTGGAGCTAACAGTTATGTAACTGTCCACCGATGGAGATGGTGGGTTATGCCTAACTGGTCCCATCACTACAAACCCAAGCGATGTAGATAAGGCTACCAGCCCACCCTTCTGTAACTCTCTCCTCTTCCCACAATACACGCGGCCTAGAACATCGGCACCGAGCAATAAGTGAATCGGACCGGTTCGGTGGAAGGAAGGGTCAGCCAAGGTCAATCCTGATGTCGCATCAACGACAGCGCGCGAAACGTGCTGTTGCGGAAGCTGACCAACAACCTTCTCATAAACAATCGCGGTAGCGCCAATTTTGGGCGCTGAAGAGAAGTGGGGGGAAAAGGAGAACAAAACCTGACCGATCGGATCCGGGACCCGCAGGTCTCCGATTCCTCGTACCGATTCAAGGTATGGAGATGTGTTCAAACTCAACTGCCGGACCAGCCAGCTGGAGGCAATGCAACCCTGAGCTCCCGTATCCAAAAGGGCGCGAACTAAAACAAAGGTGCCCCTCGGGCCCCACACCTGTACGGAGGCTGTTGGTAACAGCACCTGCTCCTGTGGGGGGGTTGCAGCCGACAGTTGGTTTAGTGAAAATCCTCCCGCATTCCCCGCAACGGGGGGGAAGGGGGGTCCGAAGAAAAATGCGTGCGCGGCGGAGGAATAGGGCGCTCAAGGCGCTCGAGCGGGTCCCAATCCGGCACGTACACACCCCGACCATAGCTGCATCGGGGGGCCGGGCGGTGCCCATGATGGGCGAAAGTTGGGGGAGCCCGTGACAACCGGGGTCTCTCCATCAGAGGGGGAGAGAAGCGTATTGTCTCCCGACGTGGCTCCCTAATAACCGCGGCCCAATCCCGCGGTGGCGCCTCATAAGCGGCGCGTCGATCCCCCCCGCCCGTAGGGGGGGTGGGGCGCCCAATCCTCTCACGGGAGGGGGGGCGCCTCTCCACTCTCCGCGGAGGGGTGGCACGCCCCTCCGATCTCCTCGGAGATGTGGGTGACCTACGAGGGCCCCCGCCCGTGCGCGAGTCCCTCTCTCTCACCACCTCACGAGTGTCTCTATTGTTGAAGCACAAAAGGGGGTGATGGGCCCCTCCACAACAGTGACAATCTCGTGGGTGGGGGCAAGCCGAGGCCATATGGGCCCCCAGGCAGCGGTAGCACCAATTCCGCTGTTTGGCCATATTCCTACGCCCCTCGGTGCGTAGGCCAACAAATTTGGGACAGGCCGGCAAACGATGGCCATCCCGCTTGCAACACTTGCAAGGCATCGGCCTCTCCCCGGGTGGAGAGTTCTGCCGCACTGCAGTATATTGCTTGTACGGGCGGCGCTCTCTCCGTGGCGCTGCCCGGGTCGCCTCAAAGCGGCCTGTACTCGGTCCCGGTATAGGAACCAGATCCAAGTGGTCGGTCATCCGACACTCATCCTCCAAAAATCTGAGGAGATCCGAGAAGGGGGGGAGGTACGAGGCACTATTGCCCCCGTACCTTTGTTCGAAGCGTCCCTTCATCTCCATGGGAAGCTTATCGAGGATGAGGTGGAGCAAAATAAAGGACCACTGGTCCACTGGTAGATCAAGTCGTTTGAGCGCGTTAATAGCGCTCAGCAGCGGGTTCAAAATCTCCTTCCTCAATGAGGAGACCCGCGATACTCGTGGCAGCCCTAAAATGGCAGCCACATGTGTGTCCGCTAGCAAGCGAACATTCTGATACCGGGCGGTCAACAACGCCCTTGCAATCTCATAACTGTCATCGTTGACAGGTAGATGCTGGACAAGTACACCAGCCTCTCCACGTAAGGCAGAGAGCAAATAGGCCAATTTCTGGCTAGGGAACAGGTCCTCCCTCGAGTGGACCAGGCTATCAAAGAGGTTAATGAACCCCATCCAAGCAGCCAAGTTCCCATCAAAGGTTGGGATGTCTAAAGTGGGCAGTCTGCCCAGCAAGCCGGCCGGGGTAGGCTTGACCTCCCCGGGCGTGCACGACTCACCCCTCCGGGCGGATAGGATTGCCTGAGCCTTGTTTATAATCACATCCGCCTGTTCAAAACACTGATCATAATCGGCATTAAATTGGTCGACTGCCCGCAACTCAGCGGCACCCTCGGCTGGGTGGTCGAGCAAATATTGTTGATGAAGAACGAAAAGCTGCTCCAATTCCTTCAAGCGAGCAGGTACTCCCTCATGCCGAATTAACAAAGCCTGTTCTCGGTCTGGTCGGTCTACCAAAGCGACGGCACTAGCAAACCATCTCAAAATCTTTTGTGCACCTGCGCGGGCACCACTAAGCGGGCTGACTGGCGGGACCATTTTGCACCAAAATTAATAAACACTATAATAATACACGGACAAACAGACCGACAACCGCAGACAATAAAACAGATCGGGAGGAACTTCAAAGGCAGAACAAAATATATAAACAAACCAAAATCAAGTATAAATGCTAGAACTTAACTAGAACAACAAGGCATTTAACAACAGAATTTTTCAAACAAATTAAATTCAAGTATTAAGTCAATAACTTAACAAACATAATATTCAAAGGCAAACAAAACAAAATCAAATGTAAATGCTAAAACTTAACACAGCAATATAGTGTATTACAACAACAGCAAAGTCATTTAGCAGCAAAATCTTTTACACAAATTAAATTCAAGTATAAGTTTACTACTTAACAAACAAAATAGTCAAGGGCAAAACAAAGATGAAAAAACAAACCAAAATTTAAATATAGGTAAATGCTAGAACTTAACTAGAACAACAAAAGACATTTAACCTCAATTTTTCATATACAATGACAATTAGTTAAGGAGATCGGTCCACAAATGAGCTGGTAGTCGGTTTAAAATCAGCAATCAAAACCAATTAATATGTATTGCCCGTTTGGACAACCAACAAGATTACAATATTAATTGTACAATACTAATCAAATGCTCAAATCTAAGAACCACGCTCTGCTACCAAGAGATGGTGGTGCCCCAAGTAGACTCCACCACGTCGGCGTTTCACCGACTTGTATTGCTGAATTTTATTTGACTACCAACTCATAGAAAGCTGGTATTACTTACCTTGGCTCCAATTGTCTCCTTCCGTCTCCTCCGTAGCCGGTGGACTTCCTGAGCTAGCTCGAAGGAAGTCGCGGCTCCTGAAGATCTGCAGTGGATCCACCGGTGGAGACCGGAGCACTACAAATGCCTAATAGGCCACCACGACTCACACTCGCGATTTTGACACACAAACACAAAGCGGGCTTTCGCACCCCGATATTAGGTGCGCCGCGCAAATCACTATTTGCTTGAATATTGTGTATTATATTTTATGGATGCCCGGACATCATCCTAACCACAAAATTATGACATTTCGACTCGACTCAACTGACATATCACATGCGGCCGGCCGCCAAAAAAGCTGTCACTGCACAGACTAGAATGCAGAGATGGTGATGCCCCAAGTAGACTCCACCACGTCGGCGTTTCACCGACTTGTATTGCTGAATTTTATTTGACTACCAACTCATAGAAAGCTGGTATTACTTACCTTGGCTCCAATTGTCTCCTTCCGTCTCCTCCGTAGCCGGTGGACTTCCTGAGCTAGCTCGAAGGAAGTCGCGGCTCCTGAAGATCTGCAGTGGATCCACCGGTGGAGACCGGAGCACTACAAATGCCTAATAGGCCACCACGACTCACACTCGCGATTTTGACACACAAACACAAAGCGGGCTTTCGCACCCCGATATTAGGTGCGCCGCGCAAATCACTATTTGCTTGAATATTGTGTATTATATTTTATGGATGCCCGGACATCATCCTAACCACAAAATTATGACATTTCGACTCGACTCAACTGACATATCACATGCGGCCGGCCGCCAAAAAAGCTGTCACTGCACAGACTAGAATGCAGTGCCGCCACTCGCTCTTCCTCGAGCGTGAACACAATGAAAAAATTAAATAAAAAAAATCTTAAAAAATACTGCACTACACTAGTACATTAGATATTTTAGAAAATTAATATAAAATTAAATATATAAAAAACCATCTTTGTAAACTTCGACAGGATAAACGCGAAATTTATTTTATTTACTTTTGCGATCAAAAGTACTTGTTATCTGTCAAAGTGACGTTGACATTGTCATTATGAAACTATATATTTGACAAAGATTGGTGTAGTTAATATTTTAATAGTGATTTATGTGCAAAAATAACAGTGAAACCAAAGTGATCATTGCAGATTTAGTGTGACTGGTATTTCAAGAAAAACGGTGTTACAGTACGTCGAAAGTTCTCTGTAGAAATTTGTTAAATTAGATTTACAAAAGGAAAATTTACTATTTCTTACTTTTTTTTATTTTAGCTCAGCATATTTATAGGCTAATAGCTATTACACTATTTATTACAGTTACGTAAAAGGGTTGACGCAACATTGTAGCATTACCGTTATCATAGCCAATAGCATATTATAGAGCACATTTAAACAATTATCATAGCCATACACATTGCTCGCCGTATCATGTCCCATCGGCATCGCTCATTAAACAGTAATTATTGTGGTGAAAAAATAAAAATGTGGTCTGGGAGCTACCAACTGGTTATTTTAAAGCATTAAATCAATCTTAAATTATTTTTACATGTATCTATTTTAAGCGTAATTAAAACAGGATAGAATTTTTTGTTTGAAAATAATTGATATGTAGGTACACAAGATAACTGATATGTTTCATAAAAAAAAGAATAAACTTTACATATTTTTTGTTATATTTAATTTTTGTTATTACCTATTTACAAACGAATAAGTGCAGAAAAAATACACGAGAGTAAAAATAATTAATCTCTTTTTAGGGTTTCGTCCTCAAAAGGAAAAACAAAAACCTTATAGGATCGCTACGTTTTCCGTCTCTCCGTCTGTACGTCTGTCTGTCTGTTAAGAAACTTTTTTGTAGGAACGCGTAGAGATATTATCAAATATTAAGGTAATTTTCAGCTGTCAAAAAATCAAACTTGATAGTCAACACGTTTAAAAGATATGACCGTTTCGATTCCACAAGGAAATTAAAAGCAATTGCGGTACTTCCCGTTGACCTAGCTAGACTAAAGAAAGAGATTTTACAGCACGATGTCAAGAAAAAAATATGAGAACTGTAAATATGAAGCTAGGAACTTTTATACTTAGACAAGTTTATACGGATCCCTCGATGCGTGAGTCTAACTCGCACTTGACCGGTTATTTCATAATATGGTGCTACCGTATCAAACGTTGCACAGTGTCTCCTTGACTATAATGATCGCAATTAAACATTAGCGGCGTTCGCGCCTTCAATTCAGATACACCCTATCCTTGATATTTAACTTTTGTACCCTATGAATTAATAATTAGTATCAACTACTCGTAAGTAGGTACCTATATCTAACGGCTGTAAGTACTTAACCTCAAACTACTTAGATTTAAGCGGAAAACCTATCTTTTAATTCCGAGTCTAGTTTACTTAGCTTCGAATCTGTTGATACTCTTGAAATTCAGACTACAGAGTAGAAGATTGGACATTTAAGAGGATAAGAGATTATGTAGCGAAAAAAGAACTTGTATTGGAAGAAATGGAGACGAGACAGCTGTATTTGAAGACGAGTAATGGAAGAAATTTAATATTACTCCGAACCTTACCATTAGAAGGCTAGATTTTTTGTGGTAGGCGTTTGGTATGCGTTTTGTACGAAAGCACAGCTCAGAATATTAATTTTCAAACCAGAAAAGTCCTATTCAGAATTGCACCAGGCAGGGCGCAATCAAACCAAATTGTTAAAAGAATAATTTTAAAACACCTAATTTTTTTATTAAAATTAACGAACACCTGCACAAGGGGATTAAAAATGCCACCCTTGAAGGGGGTTGAAATTTTCCATGAGAGAATTGTAGATGACCCAGCAAAAGAGTCACAATCGCAGTGACTCAGCTTTTCTTGGCCCTAAGAAAACTACGGGGTGTATTGTGAAATTGAAATCCTTTTTTTCTGGAAAGGGTTGCTTAAGGCAGATGTCTGCAGATGCGTAAGTGATACCGCTACCGGGGTAAGGTAAGATTGTTTACAAATCCCTCCTTTTATGCGTGACAATAGGCAGTTAGTCGGACCGTTCGCCGAGCAAACACGTATTAAGATTAAGAATTGTAATTACCTACTCATTGAATTATTCGTGCCACATCTGTCCGATGTATGAAACTTGTTTACTTATAAGTTTGCGCTCACAGATGTGAATAATCGAGATGACACTGAGTAAACATTTTTAATTTGTTTATGAATTCTACGGGCGTATGTTCTGCTCGGCAAGAGTTTGTAGTGGTTACATTACATTTGATGACAGATGATATGGCTAAAAATATATTTTGATATAGAACTTACTTATTAAGAAAGGTATTATAATATACACGGTGTTTCATAATAACCAATAAATATTTTATCGTTATCTAAAACTAATATTTAAATAGTTTTTCCCGTAATGTTATTCAACCCAAAATTTTCATGTACCTATATCATAGTATCATCATCATGTTTTTTTTTATTGCAGGAAGTTGGCAAACAAGCAAACTGCCCACCTGATGGTAAGTGGTAACAGTTACCTATAATACATGTGGCTCTTGTGAGATTCGCAGCAAAACTGCAACCCCCACAAGAACCACAGTGTACGTTGCCAACTTGTGACACAAGATGTAAAGTCACAGTACCCAGTAATTTCACTGCTTCCAGTAATATCTTACCCTTCAAACCGGAACACAGCAATGCAAGCACTGCTGCTTTGCGGCAAAAATAGGTAAGACGGAGGTACCTAAGCAGAATACCTTGGTACAGAGTCTCCCATGTCTATGATTTACATGAAAATTTTGGGTTGAATGACATTACGGGTAAACACAATTAATTAATTAGTTTTAGATAACGATAAAATATTTATTGGTTATTATGAAACACCGTGTATATCTATAGAGTCTGACACACGAAACATGAACCTGACATTTTTTCAAGTAGCACCACTGATACAATGTCCCCATGTAGTTTAGTTCAACATGGTGATTTTGATACTTTGTAATAAACAATTTCATAATATTTTTTTCTTAATTTCTGTCGAAATATTACAGATATTAAGTAATTTTAACATTCATGAAATCCAAACACAGCGATTTCTTATAAAAGGTTCATTGTTGGAAGTTCATTGAAACTAAACATTACGATAAACATTAAGATATTGTGAATAAATATTTAAGCAAACAACAATACAGTAGAGTGTTGCAAAAATACCTATTAGATCATATTGAAATATGAAAATTATTATGTATAATAACTAAGATATTTATTAAGTATGCGAACTCCCACCCGCATAAAAACCCCAGTGGTTTAAGCGAGGGTATTATGTGTAAAAAATATGTATGTTGAAATAATTTGACCAATAAATTAAAAAAAAAAAAAAAAAAAAAAAACCTAATATTTAATTTTAAAAAAGTATAAACTCCTTTTTTTCCTACTATATTCAAGGAAAAAAAAGACAATCCTTTCACAAATTTAATATTCTAAATTACTACATAAATAAAAAAATATTAGAATATTTCAAGTTATCAAAATATATTTTACCTTCTGTAGACAGTATTACCAGAGCTAGAATTTTTGAATTTGCCGCTTTTTTCCAAGCTCATGTTTCGTGTGCCAGACTCTACCTTACTCAATAGGGGTGCGGATGCGGATTGATTATGAAGAATCGCAATCTAATAACTCCATCAGTTAGATAATAAAATTTGTTTTTTTTTGGTTTGGCAAAATTCTATGCTACTTCTTATTAAATTGATATTGATTTAAAATAACGTTCAACAAACTAAACCTCTTCTTCTGATTGAAATCGATTCCTACAAATTTTATTGTCGGTATTACGTTTTTTCTGCTTTTATTTTCTTTTGGGTAGTTACTTACTTCTTTTTTTATGTTTTACTCGTTTTTACTTGGAGGAAAGCTCCACTCTTTCTAGTATACGTTGGCTTTTCAATGGCGGTGTCAGGGCCTCGGGCCTATGGCGGACATTAAAAAAATTAATCGTCTTTCCTATTGTCAATGGTCAATTTTTCCGAGCTATGACTTTACGACGATTTTCCATCAAAATATTTTATGGTTCAGTTCACAAAAATTTATATTTGATATAATTCCTTCATTTAGAATTAGAATAATGTAACTCACAATACAATTAATCTTAAACCTTATTAGTTTTTAATCCTTTTCTTTTTTTACAAACTGATGTTTATCGGAATATTGCACCAATCAACATAATTTTAGCTTGTGAATTGAATATCGCCTATTTTAACGCTGTCTACTGTCCACTGTGGTTAATGAAAAAAAAGCGAAAAAAGCGAGTAATTATCATTCGAATCAAACAATTCAACCACGCTTACACATCGTCGTAAGTACATACATATATAAAAATATTTATCCAAAGGTACACTTAAAATATTACAGAATTTAATAATAATTTAAAATTCGTCACAACAAATCAAACTCGTTCAAGCGAAGGTTGATAAGGAAAGTCAAAACTTGACAGCTTCGCGCAGTGCTCGAAATAAGTAATTAACGTGTTCAAGAGTCGCTCATCCACTGTGATAAGTAAACGCATGCATCAACAACAAGATACAGGGAGATTATCTATTAATAGCGATGTGATAAACGCAAAGGCTTCAACGGGAATAAATAATAAAATAAGTCGATCTCGCTTTACCTTTGGCTGCGGTAGGGTCGCCATAAGTTTGGCCAGAGAAAGAACACTTTACTTTTTTTTTTGAGTTATGGAATTGCCAAATTAAAACGCTACGGCGGCATAGAATAGTTACTTACATAATAGTACTACGTACAGAAGCTACACTTCTTTGGTCTTGAAGAAAGCCGACATTTTAAATAACTTAACTTCGAAACTGAGACTTGAGACTTAGTTACACTATTTAATAAGTAGTGTAACTGTTCGATTGTAAGTCGTTCTTGAGTTATAAATAGTATTTATAACTCAAGAACGGCTGAACCGATTTGGCAGAAAATTAGTGGGGAGGTAACTTAGAACTAGAAGACAGACATAGGATAGCTTTTATCGCAGGAATCACCCTTTTTAAGATGGAGAAAAGGGGGGTGGAAGTTTGTATGAGTAATCAATAACCGCTGAACCGATTTAGATGAAATTTGGTATGGATATAGTTTGAGTTGTGAGGAAGGATAAAAAATAGTTACATTTTTTTACAAAAAATAGAACCGACTTCAAAAACATTGAAAACTTAAAAATAATCTTCTTCTATATTGAAGTCGGCGCCAAACGATGATCTCCTAGAAAGTGTTAAAATTTGTCACCGACTTCAATATAGAAGAATATTATTTTTAAGTTTTCAGTGTTTTTGAAGTTGGTTCTATTTTTTGTAAAAAAAATTATTTTTAACTTTTTAGTGAATGAAATCTTTTCAGTTAAAGAAACCTTAAATTAATTAAATTGGTGTTAGAGCTGGTATTAAATTAGTGTTTTCCTCGATTTTCTATGGGATCCCATCATCCGATCTTGACTTTGGTGACTATGGAACCACCCTTGCAGTATACTCTATCAAATACAAAAATAATTTTGGAAATCGGTTTAAAAATGACGGAGTTATGAGGTAACAAACATAAAAAAAAATACAACCGAATTGATAACCTCCTCCTTTTTTGAAGTCGGTTAAAAATTGGATTTTTACGCGGACGAAGTCGCGGGCAAAAGCTAGTGGTAAATATAATCAAGTGCACACAAGAAAGCGCGCGAAACGTTGCTCCTTTCAAAATGACTAACCGTAGTTAGCGAATAGGCCTGCTAGTTGTATTAAATTATCTTGTACCTAAGCGCGTAGTGACGGAGGCCTGACGGGGCGGCCCAACACATAGCGATGCGCGATGGCGATAGCAAGACACTCGCTATCGTTTCAATTTCAAGTTTGCTATGACAGGCGGTACGAAAACACAATATGACGTCAAAGTGATTTAAGCGGTAGGGTTTGTCTTAGTTGAAATGTATAGGGTTTTTGATTAGTGCTTATCATCAATCACTTCAACCTATATTCATCCTACTGATGGCGACTGGGGCATTACCATGATTACTTAGAGCAGGGGTGGCCAAACCAGTATATCGCTATCGACCGGAGGGGACCTGGATGCTTTAGAATTCGTTGCATCTCAGTCTGGTCACCTTAGTCTTGTGTAGGTATATTATATTTTGTGCGCGTGCGCACCGAACACAACGCACCTGTACGGAATGTAACGGGACCTTTCTTGCTTTTTGCGGATGGAATGTTCACTAATTGACCAAGAAAAAATAATTATCACAGAGTCAACCTCCTAACCTTTTCGCGAAACATCTCTCAACCCTCGTCCGCTCGCTGATCGCGATCGAGTGTTTATATGAGGCGCTAGACTCAGCATTTTACTCAGTATATTGATGTTAAGACATTCATGGACTTGTATAGTTGTAATCACGATTACATAAATTACTTTAACTAGGATCACGCTGATTGTAAAAGATGACGGAAAACCACATTGAGTGGTCCGGATTGACAGGCAGATATCAATAAAATCTTTATTCATAAAAGCGAAACGATATCATTCATTCACTGGCTACTCGACTCGAGATATTTCAAAAACTAATACTTACCATTTGACATGATTTTTGCCACAAAGATAGTTTGTAGTATGAGAGGAGTCAGCTTAGAAAGTTTTTAGTTAAATTTTATCCTTAATGAACAGGGGGTGCAAGTTTCTATGGAGATTTGAAAATAAAAATATTGCATGTTCCCTATTACCCGTCCGTGTGTAGAGTCAACTTTTTTTTCATTCCTACTTGTATTTGCAGACATCTTGAGTATATTCAGGTTGTATGCACATACAAGATTAATATGATTTCTTTAAATTAGATTATTTTGCTTTGTTTTGAAGTCAATAAGTGCCTGTAAAGGCCTATGTTGAATAAAGATTTTTGAATTTGAATTTGAATTTGTGAGGAGATAAAATGGTTTGTTCGTATGTAGGTATATAAAATAACTTTCTACACTGGACTCTTTTCTGTCTGTGTAACATATGTTATATATGAAATCGTGGAAGTATTCATGAGAGCTTCCATTATCTTGTATGGTAGAGTAGAGACGCATCTCCTATCATCCTGATGCTGAGTGTGCTCTCACCTATGAGTCATCTTGAGTATATTTTACTGGAGGGAGACTCTGTACCAGGGTCGTCTGCTTAGGTACCTCCGTCTTACCTATTTCTGCCGCAAAGCAGCAGTGCTTGCATTGCTGTGTTCCGGTTTGAAGGGTAAGATATGGCAGTGAAATTACTGGGTACTGTGACTTTACATCTTGTGTCACAAGTTGGCAACGTACACTGTGGTTCTTGTGGGGGTTGCAGTTTTGCTGCGAATCTCACAAGAGCCACATGTATTATAGGTAACTGTTACCACTTACCATCAGGTGGGCAGTTTGCTTGTTTGCCAACTTTCTGCAATAAAAAAAAAAAGTCAAGAGACATGTGAGGGCATCGCTAGATTTTTGGTACATACCTTCGAATAGAGATTTCATGCCTCTACAGTCGTGAGTTTGTAGTTCCTACTAAATACATCTTAGTTTCTTAATTAAGTAAATTATTGGCCGCCCCAAAAAATCTAGTCACCCTAAGCGTTACCGAACTTTCGCACCGTCGAATGTATTTCTGACGTGTTATACCTGGATTGTAATTAATATCTGAAATAAAATATTATTATATTATTAAGTCACTTAAACAAAGCTTTCCAAATTAAAAAAAAATATATTAATAATAAATGCTTTATTTTTGACATGATCCGCAGCAAGCACCATCGCGCACCTTGTCGCCGAGTTTCGAGAGTCAAATTACATAGCGGAGGAGGCATGTCCGCAATATAACATACCGCATACTTATTCCACGCACTGCTCTTTTTACATCAATGAAAGTGAATAATTTTAATTTTAAACTCACCTGCAGCTGCTGCTGTCGCGAGGCTGACATTTATTTCGTCATACTGTTAAGCTGACGAATATTTCTTCTCGGAGGTGTGCGGTAACTAGCGGGATAAAAATACTGACGCTAACTTAATTAGGCCAGCAATTGTTCGATTGGTCGTTGTCATTACTTCTTTAATATAGTGTTACCAGTATAGAGAAGGAATTTCTGGTCACTTTTATAGTTGTTTTTAAACGAAAAAGCTTTTGAGGCTTTAGGCAAAAGTTAAGTTTTGTTTGAACGTGTATCTCTTGACGTCAATGGAAACAAACCGATCAATCAATTAGGTATAATAAGGTAAGTACTGAGTACCATTTATACCTAAGGCACCTTCAATTTACCTATTTTGATCGCCCTTATTAAGATATTGCAAATAGAATATTTCGCAAAACGCTAGATCTAAACAATTTATTTTGTAAGATCTGGCGTCTTTCATAGAATGACTCATTCATAACAAATTTCGAACCATAGACCATAGCACAGATAAAACATAACTCGTCACCATAAGCTCGGAGATTGGCAATATCAAGTGGGCGCAGTGCAACAAAATTTAGGCAAAGGAATTAACCACTCGACGTATCCTGCCCGTATCATCGGGGTTCATTGTTTACAAACGCAAGGTATCGAATGCTTGCGGTGGGTGGTCCGTTGACACGTGCTTATAGCTTCCGGTATGATGTTTTACCAAGTTTTGTATTAAGTTACTGAGCTATCAAAGCTATCGCGTCCTAATTATGTATTGATAATATATTTGGTTATAAGACAAGGAAATAGCTATTTTAAATTGCTTTAAACATTCTCAATTAGATATATCTTTATTATCTTCTAGCTGTGCCCGCGAACTACGTTTCCAGTCTTTGCAACATTTTTCATTGATGCTCAGTTCCTATTAATCGTAGCGTGATGTTAAATCTTATATAGCCTAAAGCCTTCCTCGATAAATGGACTATCCAACACAAAAATAATTTTTCAATTTGAATCAGTAGTTCCTGAGATTAGCGCGTTCAATCAAACAAATAAACAATCAAACAAACAGACATCAAAAAAGGAGGAGGTTCTCGCAAATCGTTTGGCACCGACTTCAATATAGAACTGTGATGTTGTCTGTACCTTCTATTATTTTTAACTTTTCAGTGTTTTTAGTTTTTGAAGTCGGTTTTCATTTTTTGTAAAATATATTTTTTAGATTACTATGTACGAGTATTATGCTTGTTGTTTTACTTTTGAAATCGACCTTATTTACAGAGTATTCCAAAAAAACCTAAAAAATGGCTTTACATTAAAAAATATTTATCTGAAATCGCTGCAGTAACATATTTTATGAACCATACAACTGTTGCACAGTACCTACGCGGGTGATTAGCCAAACATCTGTTCGGCCCGTGCTAATCTCCAAAAATAATGTTTACCGCGAATTCTCAGAAATGGCGCATACAGACTATACATTATTTTTTCCACTAATTTGACAGACAACTTGCGCCCGCATACGATTTTTTCCAAATAAGCACGTGGCTAGTTTTTTACAAGGCTTCCTTGTGCTGGTGCCTTACATCTGTCGCGGCAAGCTGTGGTTTTGGGTGTTATCCGGCGAAATACTAAAGCCGGTTGAATGCTGGCGTTTGAACTTCGAACGCGGTACTGTTTAAATTAGTCGCACATTTCGATTTGCAACATGATGCTGGCCGCTTTGGTACCTGCCGGCTGCATCTGGTGCTTTCTTTGCATTTCGAGTTTTAAAAATAGAACGTGCGGTGCAGCAATATCTTGGTACTTATGTACCTCAACAATATGAGTGCTCTTAGCTAATGACCGGACTCAAGTAGGTACTCGCATTATACTAGTGTGTCCATTAATATGCAAGTGACTCGGAATTTTTGCTTCAAGAAAATATTCTGTTGTTTATAGTTTAAAAGAAGCGCAGCAAGTGCAGCTCAAAATTTAGCTTGAAAAATTGTAAAAGCACTGATTGACGGGTTATCGATGTTCACGTGAGAAGCGATACAGCCATTTGAAGGAACAAACTTCTCAATTTCAATCAATAATATTTTTTTACAAATAATATAAAAGTGGGCTTGTCTCTTGAGAGGATTTCTTTCAGCTAAGGTAAGCTGGAAGTTAGGTTAGCTATGTTAAGTAAATCAATGATGTTAATATATAACCTAAATTTATAATATATGTGTGTATTTATTTATTCACTTTGAAAATTGAGCAACAAAGAGAGCTTTACTGTGTAATAAGGGAATATGGTATTTGCAGTATTAAATAAAATGGTAACTGCAGAATACCAGCGTCGAAGCACTCTGTACCTCTATTTGGCCTAAAAACTATCTGTAATAGAATGTTTTAAATAACAATAAAAAAAATAACTCGCTTACTTAATTTTATATAAATTTTCTAAAAAATCCATAAAATACTGCACTAGTTGAGAGCAGCATTTTTTGAGATTTTTTTAATTTTTTTTAAATTTTTTTTTATATAATAATGGATGTGTCCTGAAGCGTCCCTAAAATTTTCCAATGTGATAAAAAAATAACCGTGTAGGTTATTTTCTCTCAAAAAATGCTGCTCTCATCTAGTGCAGCATTTTATGGATTTTTTAGAAAATTAATATAAAATTAAGTAAGCGAGTTATTTTTTTTATTCTTATTGAAAACATTCTAATACCATGTCGTGAAGCCTCCCTTAAATTTTCCAGGGTGATAAAAAAATAACCGTGTATATATTTTTTTTGTTATCTTGTGCGTTATATTATTTGTGCCAGATTCATTCATTCAAAAGAGATCCTTAAAAAGGACTGCCATATAAGGCTAAAAATTCCATAGCAATAACACGATAAATCTACAAATTATATCTAATAAATACGATGTGGCATTTTAAAAACATTAAACATTTATTTCATGCATCAGTGACATTGTTTTCATATTTCATTTTCAAATTATTTAGCATTTTAAAATAAAATGCAGTCACAAATATAAAACATTAAACAGTTCTGTCATTTTTGTTTTGAAACTTTAATCTTATGTATTAATTCTTCGACATTTAAAAACTGCTCCCATATCCTTTATTCAAAACACCAGTTATACTGCTTATTAAAATACCAAATACACACTTCATACATTCTCACATTCATACATAATGGAATTGTACGCTATCTTGAGATATTCAAGAAGTAATATCAATTTTTATTTATCGTGACCCTCCTAATAGAAATCATGAATGCGGACGAGCATTATTAAACTTCATACCGTTACCTCATCAATCCATAGACAACTTTTTTCCGAAGACGCATCCTGCCACCGCATTGACAATAGACCATAAGGACCATGAAAACGATATGATCTCGGGTCAACAATCGTCTGTGGTCTATGGTTTGCTATTGTGATGCTTTCCCGCAGGTAACACCACAAGATATTGATCGATGTTGAATGGGGGAAAAAATGGAATAGATCTTATGTACACGCTACGCTCTGTAAGGCGCTTAGTACTGCCAATGACCTTGGATCGATCATCCCGTGCTAGTCATTTGAGTGTGAGTGAGAGCGCATGGGCGGAATAGGCATAGGCATGCAGACTAAATATGAAAAATCTAAACCCAATTATTACTCTGTTAGTCAGATAATAAAAAATAACACATACAATTTTTTTGTTTTGTTGATATAACAAAACATCTGCTGACATAAAGCGATTTAAAGTTAAGGAGCGGGGTCAAAGAAAGCCCCCACGGCCTGCTACGTCACAAGTAAGTAGAAAATTTACCTGCGTAGCACATCATGTGGCATATCAGATCAATATACCAACGAAAGTTCTTGATTGTGTATAAGAAGAAAAAATGTGTCCATCATTTTTATATAATTATAACCTAATACGTCGGGCATTTAGAAAAATGGTCTTCTCTCTATTTGTAGGAAGATACTAGCGTGTAAGCTGAACCATAAAAAATATAGAACCTTTTTATGAGGCCCATTGTAAGCTGCCACGTTTCAGTTCCGTACATACTATTTATTTTCAAGCTTCAAAATTAAGTCATGTTTGGGTCAGTTTTTTATGACGTTGAAATCTATTTATATACTTGTATAAGATCAAATAAATTATGAAGAATAATATATCTTTTACGTATAGAATTTTTATAGACATACAATTTTATCTCGAGTGATTTTCTGTGATTGAGACGACTAGGCGCCTTAATGTAGTTTCGTTTGAGAATGATCTCCGTTATAGGTTTCGACTGGGGTGGATTATTTGAAATCTATGTTAACAGTCCCTTAATATAAAGATGTTGGTCTAGCATAACTAAAGGGACCAAATGCGTATAAAATTTGAAACCGGATACTGTTGGAGAAAGAGCCATATAATCGCTCTAAGAGCTCTAAGAGATTTTATTTGGTAAATTCGTAGTATTAAGGGAATCCACCAGATTTTATTACCAGAAGGAGACTCAGCGCCATTCTGCTCGCCGGGTACCTCTCTAAATTAGCTTTTCTGCCGCAAAGCAACGTTGCTTGCATTGTTGTGTTCCGGTTTGAAGGGTAAGACAGCAGTGAATTTACTGCGTTTATTATGTAACAAGTTGGCAAAGTACACCTCTCGTCTTAGTGAGTAAGCCTTTACTCATCATTAGGTGAAGTGAAGGCTTCCCTGTCAATTTAAAAAAAGTTGGCATACAAGCAGGCTGCCCACCGAGTGGTAAATAGCACACTCAGTCACTTACATGAGGTTCATAAAGACTGGCAAATCTGCAACCCCCAAACCCTCACTAAGACGAGAGGTGTACTTTGCCAACTTGTTACATAATAAACGCAGTAAAGCGGCCTTAGCCGAAGGTGGAAGTGTGCTTCACAGGGACTCCTCAGCGGCTGAGGGACTGGCTATCATACCTCTTACTGTCAGAACACAACAATGCTATTGACTTTGTTGCTAAGGCGACAAGCATAGAGTGTTGCTAGTCAGGCGGGCTCAGCAGCCCTAACACCAACCAAATCTTAGCAGAAATACTTATGTTCTCATGTAGGCTCGAACCTCGGACCTCCCTTATAGCAGTCGGTGCTCTCAACTGCTCTCAATCACTAGACCACGGAGGCGGATCTTGATTGGCAAACCAGAATAACATTAAATAGAATTATTTCAACTGAAGGTTGACATGGACATGACACCTCTGCGCCCACATAATCTTCCAGAGAATAGTTTTCGAGAAAAAAGCGCGCACTGCACTCTTTTGAACGAATCGACCGATTTCACTGCTTTTTGTGTTTTTGCATTCGAAATTTTCCTTACAAAAATGAGCGTTATACAGATTTTTTAAATCTTTCACATGAGAATATATTAGGAATATATTTTTTATATAAATATTTAAAAAAATCCAAATTTTTTCCAATTTTTTGTAAAGAATATGGGTTTAAACGTTATGTAGGTATGTAAGTTTTTTCTTTTTTCATTTATAAAATGCCCCGGGCCATAGCAGAGTGTTAGTTTACAAAAAATACATTAGAAATCTTGCTCAGATGCCGCACAAATGTAAACGATCGAACACTGAAGCTTTATTAGGATACCTGTACATTATTAGTTTACTGGTATAATAATAATAAAAACCGAACAGGGTCTTTGCGGACGTTATTACAATTATCATGCAAATTCCCATCTTCCATGCCGCGTAAATCAGACATACAATTACATTATTTCAGTCATATCGTATCCGACTATCCCACAGTCGGTCGCGATGTAAACCAGCGAAGGTGTGCAGTTCAAGAAGTAGCTTGCCAATCTATTCTGAGTTTTATTACTGAGGCGCCAAGAAACAAAGTGCAGCCTAACATAGTGTTTGAAGTACACAAATGCAAGATTGCAATACGGTAATGGTCTTTTAATAGGGAACGAAAAGCGTCCTTGCTTTGTCCTATTGTATGCACAGATCACTTCACAAAGAGATTGCGTTTCACTCGTCCTTTGGTTTGCAGTGCTGGAATGTTTAAGTGGAACACCAATAGCTAACGCCAGTTACGCCAGCTGGTTGGAGATTTGCTTGAGCTGCTCTATCAATATGTTCCTGCGATTTACATCTTCAAATCTTAAGAGAAGGATATAAAAGGGACTTTCGTGGTGGGGGGCACTGATTTGATTATTATTGTTGTTTTTAAATTACCAACCTCACTTCCTTGTGGCGCAGTTTTCATTTAAAACGTTTACTTACTTATGTTGTCCTAGTACATTTTTATGTTCCCATTCTTATTATTAGCTACAAAACGTCCTAAATCTGTAGTTAGCAAAAATAATTTGGATGATTCAAAAAGGCTTTCTATTAAGGCAGACTTTTAAATAAGGACTACTACGATTTGTTTGATTATAGTAAATTACGATATAAGTGCATTATGGTGGTTATAACTCACGAGGCGTTATAGCTACATACAGACAAGTTTTAATATCTAATCAACTGATTTTTTTTATTAAATAACACAAATCAATGTTAATTTGTAGACGAAATTAAATAACGATATGAAAATAAACGTTTATTTATTATATAATAAGTAATAGAGTTTATTTAACAACAGAAATATTTACTCATTGTTTTCAGACAACTTTTTGCTGATCTAAAAAAATAACATTATAACGCAAATAGTGCGGTTATTATCTATAACCGCACTATTTGCGTTATAATACACGAGTGTTTTATGAGCTGCTTTATGTAACTAAAACCGGTGAAATTTGAACACTATACGAACAGGTGTGTTGAAAATGTAATTTATCAACATTGGTGCTATCATGATAAACTTAGGAAAACGGTGATAGATAGCTAGGCGGGTCCAGAAATCCACTCGCGAAATGGCTAACCCCGATCCCGATTGTGTCTCTACGGAGGTAGAAGTTTCTGGAGGATGGTTTAGCCAGGTATGGGGTTTATACCCGAGTCCAATAGCATATCCTTGGGGCGGCCTTGTCAGCTTTTAGCCCTTTGTTGAATCGTAAAGAGATTCCCCCGCCTTTAAAAAAAAAAGCGGGTCCAGAAGCCCTACCACCAAACAAACCCAGCAGAAAAACATCTGCCCCGCGGGGAATCGAACCTCGTACTTCCAGATCAATACAGGCGGGTGGTCTTAACTACTTGACCACAGAAGCGGGATCGGAACGTTAAACGGATGTAGAGTTAATTCAAAATCAATTTCCCTCAGTAAATTTTGTAACTTCAGTCATGTCAATCACACGGTGAGTATAATGTTTTAATCTTAACAGATTCTCTATTTCTGCTGACACTGTAACCGTATAATGATAAATGAGTCTGTCTTTAATAAAAAGATTTTTATGAGCTATATTTTCAACTCTAATCCCATTCGGGATTAGAGTTGAAAATCGTTTGAGGATTCATATTGCCTATACCGGAATATTGCGTGCTCTTAGACATTTCTTTACGATAATCTCCGGTGTACGCTAACTTTTTGGTTATTAGTTAACGATATAAGGTGATAGGATAATAGCGTGTTATTTTGTGAGAGCACGCGACTTTCCGATTTTAGACGGCGATTTGTTAGGCTGTACGATAATTGAAATTCCCGGTTTACTCTTATTCGATTAAACTTTTTCTCGACGAAACGATCAATATTACGAGTTGCGTTATTTTGATGATTTAGATAGACTGCGTTGTACCTATAGATTTCTAAAAACTCATATTTATTCAAAAGACAAAGACCTTTACATTTATATGGACACTAGCTTTTCGCTCGCAGCTTCGCCCGCGTTATTTTTGTTTTCCCGTGGGCATTTTATATTTTCCCGTAGGAAAAATAATTTTATAACCTATATTCATCAAGAATAACATAGGATTTTTAATTTGAAAAAAAAATTCAAATCGGTATAGTAGTTTCGGAGCCTATTGAATACAAACAAACAAACAATCAAATCTTTCCTCTTTATAATACTAGTACAGAGTATAGATAAATAAACTGCATTGTTATTAGTTTAGGTGTTCCCGTACATATTATTTTTATTTATTTATTTATTGCTTCCATAAGTAGATACAACGGTGGTGCAGGTGGTACTATTAATAAGTAATTACAAATGAATCTACGCGAAATCAAGGTTTGAAGACTTGATTTGGGAGTCGTAGAATTTTGTAAAGTGGAAATATGTTTAAATGTACGCATTGAATATTAGCTGGGACAAAATGACTTGTAGGAAGAGGAAGTCAAGAAGCACGCGCAGCAGACAAAAATCTCAGGCTCCGCGAATTTTCCATTAACCGAAAGATTAGAATAGAAATGGGTGGTGCTGGATACGTTTAACTATCGTGGTATGGAGATGCAGAAATTGATTACAGCCATTAAATTTTATCAGCTCCTCCAGCAAACCCTTTTTTACAAGCTAGCATACTCTAACTAGAACATTTTTAAGCCCTACAATACATTACCTATTTATTTCTGGATCAGTATGTGTATACGAAAGTGTCAACAGACGTTTGAAATCACAGCTGGAAGCCAGTAGAGCCTTCTTGAATTGTTAATACTGAATCAAAAATTGTAACCAGTTTCGATTCGTTCTTTTTTTTCAAAGTACGTTATTTTTCTTCCAAAGGTAGAAATACTTTTTGCGTAACTCAGGTAAAGCCTTCAAGCACGTGTTACTGCCTCAACCGTTCCCACGTTCTTACGCAAACTTTTATCAAAGCGTTTTTTTTTTGAGGATAATCTCTTAGAAAAAAATTGCACATTCTAACACGTGTGCCTTGCAAGCCTTGGGAATCAGCTGATTCTATATGAATTCTTCGAAAATGTTATCTATGAAGTTTAAAATAAGAATACATTTTGGTTGTTCTGTTCTTCTCCAAACAATATGTACCTAAACATTTCTTAAGGTTTCGATTTAATAGTGTCTTGGTTCATTCAAAATGCACGTGCATTTGAATACACGAAATAACAGTTTTGTAATTGTATTAACAATTTGTAATTATCATCATGAATAGAGTTTTTAAATTAGGCGCACCATCAACTACGATCCACTGAAGCAAGAGTTCACCATAATCCACCATTGTATCAGTGGATTCTGTAACACTTCAAATCCATCAGATCCTGGTGGATGGAATATCAAATCCATCAGGAGCCAAGAAATGAAGTCGTAATGAATTCCATGGAATGCATTAATAAGTTGTCTAGTCCACCCATTTATGCATGCGTCAATGCTTGGTCCATTGGCGCTTGCGCTCAGCAAACTATTAAGGTTAAGCAACGTTGGTTGTGGTCAGTCCTATGATCATCATCATCATCACAGCTCATATACGTCCCCCACCAAGGGGTTCGAGCCTACCCTATGTTAGGGTGATTAGGCCTTAGTCAACCACGCTGGCCCAGTGCGGATTGGTCGACTTCACATACATCATTGAATTTCTTCGCAGATGTATGCAGTTTGCCTCACGATGTTTTCCTTCACCGTAGGAGCGTCAGACAAATGTACATATGAAATTCGAAACGAAAAACACATTGGTACATGGCGGGTCTCGATCCCCGACCCCCCGATTGGAAGGCAAGTGCCGAGTCCACAGCGCCACCGACGCTCTTAGTCCACACTATGGTTCTCAGTCCTATGATGGGTGACCAAAATACATAATACCTCCGTGCTTCGGAAGGCACGTTAAACAGTGGATCCTGCGCCTGATCTCGCCCCGGTCGTGTCGGCTAACCGTCCTATCGGACTAGACGAGTGAAGGAACAGAGAGTGCACATGTGTTTGCGCAGTCACTTGTGCACTATAATATCTCCCGCGCAGATGGCTATGTCTCTGTTGAGATTTGCCACCGTGACAGAATATCGGTTAGGAGGACATTATTAATGATGTCTAGAGCCCCCATCGTTGGCGTAGGTGAGGGGAGGCGGGGGGCTTGGGGTCCGGACACCCCCAATTAAGTAAAAAGGTACTTCCATCTGAACCTAAACCGCCCACCCCCCCATTTCGAAAAGCTATACCTACGCCTATAGTCCCCATGCCTGGCTAGACTTCCTTGCGTACTATCCAGGGATGTTAGTAAGTCAATTCCTCTTCATCTGTGAAGATTCGTGACCTGCAGTGTGATGTAATTTAAAGGTTAAAGGAAGACTCTGTACCAGGGTCGTCTGCTAGGGTACCTCCATCATAACTATTTCTACCGCAAAGCAGCAGTGCTTGCATCGCTGTGTTCCGGTTTGAAGGGTAAGACATGGCAGTACAATTACTGGGTACCGTGGCTTTACATCTGATGTCACAAGTTGGCAACGTACATTATGGTTCTTGTGGGGGTTGTAGTTTTGCTGCGAATCTCACAAGATGACAATTGCCTCATGTATTATAGGTGACTGTTACCACTTACCATCAGGTGGGCAGTTTGCTTGTTTGCCAACTTAGTAGTATAAAAAGTTAATGTAATGATGAATGAAGATGAAGAACTTATCTATCTAGTAAGATTATTTATTATTTATTCCTTATATAAGATTATTTAGTAATTTATTTATTCCTTATACATTGTTTTTTTTAATGTCTTTATCTAACTTCTATTATCATCATAAAATTTGTAAACTATTGCACCTCTCTCCAGTTTTTCCATCTTTTACTATCCCTTTTCTATGGTTGCCTGGAAGAGATCGCTGTGCAGCAATAACGCCACCTATTATTGCCGCACAGCGCTTTTGTCTCCTTGTTATGTTTTTCTCTATGTTATGTTATTATGTGCTATGCAATAAAGTATTGTGTATGTGTATGTAAGATTATCAAGAGAAATGTTAAATATAATGTCGCGAGACCCCGTAGGTTCTTTAGTTGAACACACTGTGTATGTCATAGTTTGAATTTTTATCAACAAAAGAATCACTTAGCTTGAGACAAGAATATGTAAGATTTGTAAAACATAAAATAGCAAAGAAATAAAAATACTATCTAATTAATACAATTCTATTGCATTCTAATTATCACCTGTCCCTACCAATCCTAAATTCAACAACGAAAAGTAGCTTCTCCCGCGCTATTTTTCGTTTTACCGCGTGGGAATACTACATTTCCCCGTTATAAAAATAATTCAAACGATAAAGCAAAAGTTTCAAAAGTGTTTAAATACCTTAAGTAGTTGTTTGTGTACCTAATACTCAAACAAAAAACAAAATTTCAGGCACTATTTTACACTTTTAAAGAGGAAATTTTCAAAAACACCTAAACACGTGTTCACTCATTTCTAATCATCAGCTCAAATACAAATTTTGTGCCTCTAGCCGCAAAAATGACGGATTTCTATACGAATTTTCAACCCCTTTGAGGGTTGAATTGCGTACAACTGTTCTTAGCTGATATGTCCTATCCATAAACTACCTTTTCATAGATCAAACAGTTTTCAAGATTTTATGATTAATCAGTTTTAAGATGGCGAATGTTTTTTCGCTTTTATATATAGAAAAAATACAGATACAATTAATTAATACAATAGCAAGAGCAATTAACTTAGAGTTATTTCTGTAAACATATCTGTGCGAATGCGACAGCTTTTACGAAGTTTACTAAGTAGAGGCAGCTGTCAAACTACCAGGTAGCTCTTTCCATGGGAACCTAATCTTGGACGATTATTTTTTAAATCCTTTTTTGAACGACTCATTCACAAAAAACGCTCATAGCGTATTATGTCAGCGAGAAAATGTATTTATCTTTTATCATGGTAGAGCTTCAGGGACAAAATTGATGAGCTGATATTTAGATAAAATGTATCATTGTATTTTGTAATATTTTTTAATTATTTATCAAAATACATATACTCTTTAATTACGCAGTGAAGAATATTCATATGACGTGTCCATTGCTTTTATTCCGCGAACGTCGTAAGAATCGACTTTAGCCGTCTTATTACAAAACATGGACTAAAGTTAGTCCTGGTTTAAACCGGGACTAAGTTGACGCTGTCTCTATCTATGTATATTGACACAAGTGAAAGCGCACTACGTTTAAACCAAGACTAACTTTAGACCAGGTTTAAACCAGGTTTTGTAATAAGACCGTAGAAGTTTATAGCAATGTACTGTATCGGAACAGGGACTTCGGATTTACATCTCTCCTGATGGTAACAGACGATAATGCCGATGGTGGAAGCGAAATTCACCTTGATGCGACTACTGAGGAACCTGCTACTAACAATACTACTTTGCGAATAATTAAACTGCGTTATAACATAAAAGTGTACGTTTTTGTTCACGTACCGACAGAAATAAGCGCTTTTATGACATTTTAAGTTATATTTCACAATAAATTCTGTATTTAACAGTTTCATTTAACATTAATGCACACACCTTAAGCGTGCAATAAAACTGTTCCCTTTTACGACTCTATCATCAAATGGCACTTCATGTCTAAAGAAGTCTTGAAGATATAAAAATGATAACCCAACAAATAGTCTATAAAGCCAGCAATATTGAGCAACAAAAACTATGATACATATCAACCTTTCAAAATCCACATCGCAAATCTAGTGTGTGCAAAGAAATAACTCGACGTATCCAGTGAACGTTCATACGCAGAAAAACGACTCTTACAGGTCTTATTACAAAACCTGGTCTAAAGTTAATCTTGGCTTAAGGCGAGGTTTTCCTGGAAATCTACGCGTGCACGGCGATTCCTTTATTGCGATGTAATATAGTTGATTATCGTATAGCTTCTAATGTCGCTTACGCGCCCGTGACCGAACGAAAACTTTACTTTTTACATGTTTTATTCGATTTTTGGAAAACTGGAGTACAAAATTAAAAATGTATTTTTGCAATTTTCTAGACAATAAAAATGCACATCTATTGGTAACACTTTTATGCCATTTATTATGTTATTTTCTGATTCACAGCTGTTTTAAAATATTGAACAGAGTAATCTTTGGATTTGTTTTTCTATCGAGTGAATTATTAATAATCATGTTTCTGTCTTTAAGAATGTTTAGATAAAATGTTCAACAATATCATATATGAATTTGAGAACTGCATGTTTTATATTCGTGGCGGTACAGTTAGTCAAAATTGTATAAAACGGGAAAGTAGCGCCTTAAACCTAGTGCGCTTTCACTTGTGTTAATATACATAGATAGAGACAGCGTCAACTGTGTTAATATACATAGATAGAGACAGCGTCAAATGTGTTAATATACATAGATAGAGACAACGTCAAGGACTAAGTTTAGGCCATGTTTTGTAATAATAATACGGTTGGTTTTACAAAGTAGATTTATGGCCATTTGCACTAACCTTGTCATTAGGTTTAGGCTTAGGAGTGGCATGCTTTCACATTCTCTTCATTAAAGACAAGAAGTGACAGCATTCTTTTTAGGATTGTCTTAGCTAAGACAAGGTTAGTGCAATTGGCATTAGTATTATACAAGGTAAATTTTGAGGTACCGGCAACCTCGCAGGATTAGATAGCAAGCATCATTAACAACAACGTTTGTTCTACTACTTTTGATAATTCGTTACGTTTTACTTTCATACAAAAATAAATATTCATTTAATATGCCTCTAGAATGTTTGTATCTCTACGCGCAAAGCGCGCGAGCAGCGTAGCGTTATCTTCCGTCGTCGTTTATAAATGAAACATAGACTTATCAATGTCACGACAGTGCAATGAAAATTGATTTTTGTTCAATGTATTCAGTTATCTTAAAACTCGTAAAACAAACGTTGTAGATAATGATGTTAGCTATCTAATCCTGCGAGGTTGCAGGTACCTCAACGTTTACCCTGTATATGCTTGATATCAAAGTAGGATTATTAGATATCAATCTTGATATCAATGGGAAACAAAACGGATATAAGGAGGATTAACTCATAATAATTATTTGTTATTTTTCATGCACGATAGCGAACTTAATACCTTAGGCATTCAAATTATATGCTCAAAGTAATTATTCTTGTAACATAAACATTGTTACAAATGACCAAGTCCTCGATTAATAGGGTTTTATTATAATTATCAACAAAAAGTTATTAGATGTAAATTATTTCAAAATATTCTAAGGTAAAATTAGCAATGTATAAAGACATAAATATGTCTACATAACTAATGAGGTTTCAGATCCAAATTGTTGCATAACGTTAGTTCCGTTTCGGGGCTGAAATAGCTGTAGTTACTAAAGTCATTAAGATAAACAAGGCAACTTTGATACTGATGTATAGACATAGTAGAAGAAGTGTAATATGGACCAAAACACAAAGCACTTCATAGACACTTAAAAAAATAGTTACGACTTTCCAAGAAGTTTACACAATAAAAACTAAAATTTTAACTCTATGGTACGAAAAGGGCACTTTTTCGCGGCAAGCTTGAAAAGTGATTTGGATTTTCAACGCAATCAGGTTAGAAGGACGCCAGTCGTCTTAATACAAAACATGGTTTAAACTTAGTTTACGCTTGACGCTGTCTCTGTCTATGTATATTAACATCTATGTATATATTAACACAAGTGAAAGCGCATTAGGTTTAAACCAAGACTAAATAAATTTAGGTCAGGCTTAGACCAGATTTTTTAAAAAGCCCGAATAAGATTAATGATAAATGTATCAATACAAAAAAATATCCATTTTAGACATGTTTTATCTTTAACATACCGTGTTGACACCATGACCTTATACAACCACCGAGGACTGGTCGAACTGTATTGATTTCATTTCACTTTGTCAAGTTAAAGTAAACTTTACTCACATGTCATATTGTAATTTCAATCAGTTTATTAAACATTTTATTTAAAAATGCTTGATACTCGTAAATTGATAGCTAAATGAGTCCTACCCCAGTCCAATGTGTTCCTTGTAATAATTTATCTATTTATTAAGCATCTATCTTCTATAATATACGAACAAAGTCTCAACTAGACATGCTAAGAGATTACCGGAGGGAGACTCTGTACAGGATCGTCTGCTCGGGTACACTGTGATTCTTGTGGGGGTTGCAGTTTTGCTGCGAATCTCACAGGAGCCACATGTATTATAGGTGACTGTTACCACTTACCACCAGGTGGGCGGTTTGCTTGTTTGCCAACTTAGTTGCAATAAAAAAAAAGATTACTTGTTGAGATTAAATAACAATTTGCAATGCTAATAAGTATACTTATTACGCAGAATTACACTTTAATCAAAAATGTTGAAGCGGACTGCGGTGCATTACTGCTGTGTTTTGCTACTGCTTGAGTTTCAACTATCACACACATCGCATAGCACGTTGAATCACCAAACAAACAGGTTTGAGGAAAAATGATTGTATCTAATACGTACGTGATATTGGTTTACTGATGAGAGCTTGCGACTCGGCTCAACGTACATGGATTAAACGGTTATACTATTTATGACCTGGACATGTCGTTAAATCTAAGCCCACTGGCTTTAGTAGTGTTACGGTATTTATTGGAATTACTGAATTGAATAAGACAATATAAATTTAAAAGTAGTTTCGAGCCAAAGGGAATAATGTTTAAGCGTGTACTCCATCTTGTCTATGATTCCGTACGTGTTCATGTTAGAATAGTAACATTAAGCAAATTCCATAATTACCACCTTACAATACACATTTTACACTATTTTCATGTGCCTAAATAGAATTTATATGATTTTTAAAATATCTTAATATTGAACAGAAAAAATTTAACCTGTTCTTCGTTATAAACTAATTCCCAAAAAGGTTTCTTTAGTTAGATAATTGGGAATTTACGTATTTATTTTTATACTGGACTTCCATAATTATTTTCTTCACCTACAGTGAGATTTTATTAACTCTTCATCTTTAAGAGGACTGTGAAGTACCAATGCATGGCTCGAGTATGCACTTTCAAAAATGCAGTTTTCTGCACACCGCTTAGAGTTGAAAGTCCGAGGCAAGTGCCTACATTTTATATTGAAATATTGTTTCGGACGATAACTGTTTTACCCCCCTAAACCATTACGAAATTAAACATTTATGATCTCATTAGATTCAGTATACCTTAGTCTATGTTTGTACGTTTTGCTTTTTTTGTAATTCAGTATAATTTAGTCAAAAAAGATAAAAATGCTCCAGGTAGTTTTTAAGTCTAAAATATGAATATTTAGATGCTAATAATTTATATTCTGAGCACTATCACTATTTGTATGAAAATTTACAGCTTCACAATCCTCTTAACAGGAGAAAGCCTTTACTTTAGCATGAGATTCATTATAATAGTACTTTTTAATTTTAGTTGTGATTAATTGGCGACCAACCAATAAATGTTCTAAACACTCACAGCCAAAACGTTTCAACAGGCGAAACTCTCACGATACGGATTGAAAAAAACATTAACAATAACCGAATTAATTTATCGTTCTTCATCGAACACCCAACAAAAAGTTTGTCCAAAATCCAAGTAGTGTATGTAGATTGAGAAAGTAAAAATAATGAGCGACCATCCAGCACTTTCATTCGCCGATCCATCATCAGTCAAACAAAAGTGTAAGCTGTGCAATTGTAGCCAAAATTGGGGATAAATCAAATCGTCTCGGTAGCCTCGTAGCACTTCTTATCGGTCTATTGTCCGGAAGTAAGATTCGGATAGTCGACCAATCATAGCGGACCATCTGCCGGCGACGGCGCGTGCGACGCTGCTTTGATCGATCGTGCACTGCGCCTGTGTGCGTTCCATAGACAATTTTTTACAAACGCTCTATTCCTTTCTGAGCGTTCCTTGAGATTTGGCAGATGGCACGTGCTCGACTGCGTTTCTTTTCGTGCATCTGTCGATTCTTGTGATTTTTTCAATACACCGCCCTTTTTTTCACAAATCTCGGATTTTTTCTAAGCGCGACATGTGCCGGTGCGATGCAAATATGACGCCCAGAAAAAATGGGTGGATTTAATTTCTAGATGCATATGGTGTTTGAAAAAATAAATCGTTCGGCACAAGTGCTTTGTGAGGTATTCGCCATCTGCTCGCACCTTTGCTGTGTGATCCGAGATAAACATTGTCACCAGATTCCTTATAAATGTCTGTGTGGCTTCGTGTATTACCTAACCCTAAAAAGTACTTACATATTTTTACTTTACTTAGTTTCGATTTACATATCTTTGTAAAGCTTGTACAGCATATAAAGTTTTATATAAACGGTTATTATGTGTTTTGTCAATAAAATTTTATATTTTCAAAGCTTTGGACATTTCCCGATTAAAAAAAATATTTGTTTTATTTACTATGAATATTATTAAACAAACTTACAAGTTTCAAAGCAAAAAAAAAATTACATTTGTGTCTATTTTTATTAGGTTTTTAAATGTTATTATTATATCAAAATATGTATAAGTAAGATTGACGTAAAATGTACAAACAATTAAGTATAATTTTGACGACACGGTTAGCGCAGAGGTCGAGTGATCGCCTACTGCGCAACGGGTCGCGGGTTCGATTCCCGCACGGGACAAATATTTTGTATGGCCTACGGAAATTTGTTCCGGTCTGGGCGTATGTGCATGTGATGTTTCTATGTTTATAACTGCACCCACGACACAGGAGTAAATCCTAGTGTGGGGCCACGTTTTATTTTTAAAACAAGTATTCTCATTATTAGTTCTCATCGTTCAATAATGAAGGTGTTAATTAGAACACCCGCCACACATATCAAGTTAATAACCAAATGAATGGTTGGTATAGTACAAATAATATAATTATTTAAACGCTCCTCCATCCCTCGTCGTCTAAGTATATAAAAAAAGAGATCTGAAACTCGACTCCAAGGTCAAAATGCACCTTCAGTCAAGCAAGTAGCACAGGAAGTGGGACAAAGCGGGGATTGCGCGGGAAAAGGTACGAATCTCATCTGCTCGCTTCCGGCGGATGCGGAACCGGCTGCTTTGCGCCGGAAACGCGCAGAAAGCTTCGCGAATGCGCGCGCGCAGGTTGCGCTCGATCTAATTAGGCGCGTACACGTGGTGATACATAATACATTTAAATTAATTTTGAAGATTGTTAGCAACTGCTTTATAAGAATCTTTATCAAATGGATGGAGAAGAAATACGATGATTACTTTTAGAATTTTAACATATTACCAGAATATACATTATACATTTAAATTAGTGTTGTAGATTGCATGTTAGCAACTGTTTTATAAGAATCTTCGTCAAATGGATTGAGAAGAAATACGGTGATTTTTTTTAGAATTTTAACATAATACCAGAACATTAGAAAGTAGAAACAAATTATAGTAAGTTAAAAACTCTCAAATAACTCACACTTAAAAACTGTTACTTATAATTTCAGCCAATTATTAGTATAGGTATGAATCAGAAAAATATTATTTGTATGTGGGTATTACATAACTTAATTTCTCAACATTAAGCTATAACAAATGGCCTTTTTACAATAGTGTGTGACTGTCGTCGCGTATGTAAATATGTTTTTATGTAACATATAATGATGTAAATATTAATTATGACTGGAGGCTTAAATTTAATAACTTACCTTGAAAAATGAAAATTTTAAACAAGTTCAATGGACAACAACACTATAAACATTCCATATCTTCAGACATAGCTCCTTAACACAAGTAAAAAGATCCATACACCGTTTATTATTAACTTCTGACTTACAGAACCTGATCAATTGACAGACAAACGGAACGAAAATAACCATAGACTACAAAATTTAAAAGTCAAAAGTCTTCTTAACTCTTTATGGAGACGGCTAAGGGCCCTTTACATTTAATTTCAATTTTAAAAATGGAATGCGCCCCGATGTTATGGCTGCCGGTGCGCACGCGCACGCCCTTATAAGGTGACGCGTCCATCGTGAATATTGGACACCTAATTGCGAAGTAGGTAATTACGAATTGCATGACACTTTGTTTGGAAAAAATTTATTGTTGTCTAGCAACGAGAGATGAAATTTGTAATTCTTTAAAATTTCACAGTTTTATACATACTTAATATTATATTTACATAATACCTTGTGGTAATTTAAAGAAGAATACTTATTAGGTGTCAAGACCATTTTAATCTTTTAATTAAGTAAATAAAGATGTAAAATTATATTTAAAATTATATTTACCGGAGGGAGACTCTGTACCAGCGTCGTGTGCTTGGGTACTTCCGTCTCACCTATTTCTACCGCAAAGCAGCAGTGCTTGCATTGCTGTGTTCCGGTTTGAAGGGTAAGATATGACATTGAAATTACTAGGTACCGTGACTTTACATTCTAAGTCACAAGTTGGCAACGTGTGGTTCCTGTGGGGGTTGCAGTTTTGCTGCGAATCTCACAGGAGCCACATGTATTATAGGTGACTATTACCACTTACCATCTTGCTTGCAGGCAGTTTGCCAACTAAGTTGCCAACTAAGGAAATCTGCTTTAATAACGCCAATTCATAAAAATGGTGTAAAAACTGATGTAACTAATTACAGGCCAGTCTCAAAGCTGTGCATTATAGCTAAGATATTCCAGAGAATCATTTATAATGAATTATATTCTTCTTTACAAAACTCTTTTACCGAATCTCAGCATGGTTTTCTTCGAGGACGATCCACTATTTCCAATCTGGTGTTACTTCATGATTTTATCACTCTTAGTATGCAAAACGGTAGTCAGGTCGATGTCATTTATACGGATTATAGCAAGTGCTTTGATAGAATCCACCACACTCTATTAATCAGCAAGCTGGAACATATTGGGATAAACGGTGATTTGTTGAGATGGTTTAAGTCATATATTTCGAACAGATCCCAGGCTGTTGTTATTAACAATTATATTTCTAGCTGGGTTGTTGTACCTAGCGGAGTGCCCCAAGGTTCCCTTCTTGGTCCACTTTTGTTTTTAATCTTTATAAATGACATCGGCTCTTGTTTCCATCACTCCAAGTTGCTTTGTTTTGCAGACGATATGAAAATTTTTAAATCCATTTCATGTGCATCTGATATAATAGATCTTCAGTCTGACTTGACGCGTCTAGACAGGTATTGCGAAGCAAATAAATTAGATCTTAATCCATCCAAATGTTCCGTTGTAACTTTCAGTCGCAAAACAGTCAATATTTTGTCTCATTATAAACTGAAAGGCACAAAGTTACAAAGGTTATCTGAAATGCGAGACCTTGGAATTCACCATGACTCTAAACTTCTTTTTGACGGGCACGTTGATAGAATTATTAAGAGGGCTTCTCAGGCACTGGGATTTCTATGAGATCTTCGGCTAGCTTTAATGACATCAAAACAATCAAAATATTATACTGCACCTTTGTAAGAAGCGTCCTAGAGTATGGTTCAGAGATCTGGAATCCGCGTTATAATAAATATATTGATCGCATTGAGCAATTGCAGAAACAAATTGTTAAATTTTTATGCTACCGACTCAAGTTGCCTTATAATTCTAGAAACTATCTTAAATTCTGTTTGAGGTTTCACCTTCTTCCTTTGCAAAAGCGAAGAGAAATGTCAGATATTGTATTTTTGCTAAAGAAAATTACTAACAAAATTGATTCACCTGAGCTTCTTTCCAAAATTTACTTTGATATTCCATCAAGATCAATAAGATACTACATTCCAATTCATCTACCGGCAGCTTCAACAAATTACTGTCAAAACGCATTTCTGTGGCGAGCAAGCAAAACTTTGATATATTTTATTAACAACAGCGAGGCGGTTATTAAGCCAAGATTTCTTTTCTAAAGCATAAAAAGGGATTTGTTGCACTCTCGATATTAATTGTCAATTTTCTTTCATCATTAGCAGAACATAATTAATTCATTATCTTGTCCACACGTAAAATTATTTAATTTCTTGATTTTAAACGTGGAGACCTGTCATTGGCCAACTGTATCTATTTATTGTCAATTGTATGTTGTATGTGCTGTTGGTGTTCCAAATAACAAATAAATAGATTAAAAAAATACTGCATATTACGTCAATGTCATTGCGTTTAATAATAACTATCAAAAACACCATAAATTTATTTTTAATTGATTATTTATACGTTTAATATTTATCTGTAAAATTAAATTACTAAGATGGACCTCTAGTAAAATGAGGTTTATCCCCAAAATGTTTATATCTATCTGAGTCTATTTATCTCACTATTTGAAATACTTTGTTGATGATCCAATAAATAAATACGTGAACGTTATAAAATTTTGAACAAAAGGTTTCAAAGAATATCTGTAATATAATATGCGATTAATCTAACGCTGAAATGATTTTACCTCAATTAATAAAAGATGAAGCAAAGCCCCAAATATAAAAAAAATCAACATTTCAATAGAGGAATGCATAATAAAATAGCGTTTAGTAATAATTCTGACAGTTATTATCATGAGAATTTGAGAAACACAGTATATAATCAAAACAGATGTCACAGGAAATGACACCGAACTCCACATGTAAATCAGTTTGTCTATGGTCAAAGCATGTAGAAATTGAATCAATCTCGGGAAAGAGACAACTCAATAGCTTTTTGTGGAGCCGCGGTTTTTGTCGCTTTAATTCTTATCGCGTACGTGACACTGTTACAGCTGATTTTACTAATGGCCACTTTTTATCACCCGTGAGATCCCGACTTTTTTTCTTTTTACACGCATCAATTTTGATTATTTATGCATGCGGTAGGTAGCTCGGCCAATAGATACTTACAACTAGACGTACGTGATTATAAAATTCCTTTTCATTTTGAGCAACGACTCGAATGAGTTCGTTAAAAAACACAGCGCCATATTATGATGACCATAATGACCAATAACCCTTCATCGGTCGTGACGGAAAAAATAAATTACGCCCGTGATTCTACCACTTAATAATCGTAGTGGCCAGTATCTCACGACTACTTTAAAAATAAATGCCCCTAAGAATATCGAAGTAGGCCCGTTCGAAATACGAAAGGAGCGCACTGATTTTTTTAATCGAAAGCTGCGAACGGCCAGCAGGTGTAATCTACAATGAGGATTTGAAAAAAGAGGCTCGAACAGAAGGCCTTTTTCCCACGACCCTTGTCGATACTCATTTTGAATTTCGAACGCCACATTTTAAAAAAGTTCCTTATCATTTTTTCTTATGTGCCATCGTACAACCTCCGTTTATGATAATGGGACACTTACTTAATTGTACCTACCTAAAAAGTTTTTTCTTGCCTACTTAATTAATTAAACATTATTCTTGAGTCTATAACTTGATTTTTGGTTGTCTCAAATCATATTTCAGTGCAAATAGACATTTCATTGTATCGTACTAACTCGCATCTTAACCGTTTATCCAACCGCGTAACATAAAAGGTAAATTCATATCGCTATTATTACCTGATTGCAATATAAATGCCGATCGCCAGATAATTTATTGCAAAATTTTATGTTAGTAGTATAACACCTAAAAGTGCTTCGCTAAAACAGCTCAATAAAATAACTTTATTAATTCTTCTATAAAATAGCAACAAAACGCTGTATTGCCAAGAACGTGTACATCTGTATTTAGACTCCCAGGAGTGAATTTTATAGCTTACACGCAAAAAGGCGAATGTTTCGCAATACACTCCTTAAAATTTTATGTAAATTACCGCAGTAATATTTTACGTTTTACCGTAATTAAAGTAAACGACTTATAAGTGTATAGTTTATATGTTATACTAGTTTCTGATACGAAGTGCAGTTTCTCTCTGCAACTGCATACGTAGACTATGCCGGATACATACTCTTGCGAGTGCACCTCGCGAAGGAAGAACCCCATCATTGTTGTTGACCCTCGAAGCACGATGCGTAGCGAGCAGAAACTGCCCTCCAGGCCCAATTCTACTAATAAGTTACAGCCGAATAGAAACCGAACGGTTACAATCGACCAATCAGAACGCCACATTATCACGTCATCGAACAGTTGAATGGCAATATAAGCGCTCCGATTGGTCGACCGCAATGGTTCAGTTATGATTCGGCTGTAACTTATTAGAAGAATTGGACCTCTGAACGAGTACTGCCCCCTAACCATGATCGGCTAAAACAATATTAAAACCGCGCTGAGAGCGGGATGGCGCTATACGCAGCAAGAGCGGTGTCTCTGTTTCAATATTGTTTTAACCTTGCTATAAGCGATCATGGTAGGGCCCCTGGAGAGCAATTTTAAAGCATTCGTTTGAAATCGTATCGCATGCGACATAAGTCATCGACGACTTCGCATTCGCATGATGATGATTTTCTGAATTATTGAATCTTTCGCCACCGATAATACCCACATAATAAGAAACATTACACATGTTTCGCAATGACATGACATGGTGACAATTCTAGGTACAATATAATTGCCACCAAATTTAATGTAATTTGTAAAGCTACGGAACCAACAAAACATATTAATATCGATCTACAAAATACTAAATGACAGTGACGTATACGTTTTTGACGTTTATCTATTACTCGACACTATCACTCGCCTGGCTGAGACTAAGTTGATGCCACTCGATTCAAAGAAGAGAATTTTGGATATCGTATTATAAGAAAATCAATAGAAATCCAGCGCGCGACATCAGACGTATGGTTCAAAAATAGTGCCTCGTCTTGCCTCCTGAAGAATGTTGTCCGAGACCAAATTTTTTACCAGTTTAGCATAATTTTTGACCACCTGTAATGGGAAATACATGTTCAAAGTTAGAACACCTCTGGAATGCCCCGAAAAATTAAAATTTTGTGAATAATGTCAAATACTACTTTAGGACTAGGTACTCTATAATTAGTAAGAATATCAACTATCTATACCACCATGTGCTGGAAAATAAAATTATTATCTTAAGCAGCGGCAAATAACCACTATTAGTAACCTAGTGCACTAAAACTGAAACGCCGTTAGTCTATCGAAGCATACAATAAATAAATTTTCATAGCGAAGTAGTCCGCTTCGTAAACACTGATGCGTAAAAATGTCTCTTTAATACCCACTTATTGTGCAAACTCGGGCTGTTCACATTCCGGTGCGAATTCGCAAAATTATCTGTAACGCGAGCACCATTTACACGGTCGCGTGATTGGTTTATTATTTTGTTGGTTGTGTTGTGAACTTGTGACTCAAAGTGTGCGGACATAATGCGCGTTACTGGCCAAAAACCATATTCCATCTAGCGTACAGTACATACAGTTTTCCTCCGCTTAGTTCTGGCGATTCTTCTTTATAAGGTGCAGGTATTTCTCTCTCGTTCTACTCATTATAGCAATACACGCTAGTAAACTTATCTTCTGTTATTTCTTCACCTACGTCTCATCATCAATTTGTTGATGTCAGATATCTAACTGTTCACTGTCAACTGACAATATCATGAAATAATAGCCCTTACCGGTATTCACAAAATGCAACCTTTGTCTTTATAGAGACGATAAAATCGAATACCTAATTGAGATTTACCTGGATTCATCTAGAAAAGCATTACTTTCTTAAGTTGAAACATAACTATACTGTTAAAACTTAGATTAAACGGTGGTGAACCCAGAGGTTCTATAGAGTTTACCAAACTAGACAGAAAAATATCTGCCTCATGGGAATCGGACTTTGCACCTCCAGGTAGTTGCGTCATTATCAGGTAGTTGCATCTACAAGACTGAAGGCAGTTTATATTAGTCCAGTCAACGAGGACATTCGTTGTATGGAGACATCCGACAAATTCTTCCGTCTATGAAATTTGGCATGTGGTGATGATACCTAATACAGATGACAGATGTACAATAATCCAACAAAATTTATAATGGGAAGTTAGGTATTTTTACCTAAACATGAAAAACGCTTATAGCTCTCTGTGGATATTTCCTCAGTTTGAAATTATTCTTGTATACGTACGTATGTACTAGTTAGAACAAGTATGTAAAGTAATCCAAAATTTTTTCGATTTGGGTGATGCACTAAATTGAACTTTTAACATTTTGCGCAATAACTTCTATTGGAAAATTGCTCTGCTAATTTTTATTTTTTAATATGGTCTTATTTCCCTAAATAAAAAGGTTTGTTAAGTAATCCAATAAATTTTCCTTTTGAAACATATTTTTTTGATTTTTGCTTAATAACGTGATGTGAAAAATTACTCCGTCCATTTTTATAACTTTATACGTTATATGATTTAATAATAAAACAGAATTATCAATAATCCAACAAATTTTCGAACGTTCATATATTTTTTATGATGTATGCCGATTTATATTTGTGCGAACCTTATGCATCACGCAATTTGTGCGTAGTTGATCTTCACGTGACCGCTCGGAGCTACTTTTACCTATTTAGTAATCTGTGCTTTTACTACGTTTTGCACCACATTATAGGAATTCATAATAATACCTACAAAACTAACTCTAATGCGAGTAAAAAAACATTGTAAAAACAAAATTTTATTTTAATGCTCTTATAAGGGGAAATTAAACTTTAAATTAAATTAAGCCCATCAATTTGTTACATGCCGCAATTTTTCCAAGAGTTCCGTACCTCGAAAGAAAAAAACGGAACCCATATAGGATCACTTTGTTGTCCGTTTTTCTCTTCTTCTCGGTCCTTTTTCTCTGTACATACTCATAGTTAGGAACGTATATAACTTAGATAAGTTTGTAAGGAACCTTCGCTTCGGTGCACGAGTCCAACCCGCACTTGGCAATTTATTTTATTTGTACTTCCTGTACTGTCTGTACTTCCTAATATTATAAAGCTGAAGAGTTTGTTTGTTTGGTTATACGCGCTAATCTCAGGAACTACTGATTTAAATTGAAAAATTATTTTTGTGTTGTATAGTAGGCTATATAACACACGCTACGACTAATAGATGCTGAGCATCAATGAAAAATGCTGTAGAAACGGGGAAAAATTGTTATTTTCCGACATCCATGTGAACGAAGTCGCGGGCACAGCTATCATAGCCTATAAGCTTGTCGCGAGATTTACCTGTGTAGATAAACAGGGACACAATACCTATTCAACTTGTTCTTGATAAGTATAGGTAATTCTTTAAAAAAATGTTTTTATGACATTGGTAAGTAAATCTGGTCAAATAATAAACACTTATTTTTCTCAAACACTACGATATACGACCAAAAATTCTTTGAAATAAATCGAACTTGCAGTACTTGGCCTAGCAGCGGTGGGTGCGAAGTCAGACAACCTCCTCGTGGTGCACCTCGGGCAACCCGCGGGCTAATAGTCTGACAAGTAGCCCCCATGGGGAAGTCTCTCCTTCTTGTTGTAAGAAGAGGATTTGGCCATAGAACGCTGACCCGTTGCGGATCGTAATTTGGCTTGAATTAATCCAGCAGTTATTTTGCTGGCTGTAAGGGACCAATTGTTCACTATGGCGCTTCGCGTCTCTTGTTGTTGTTCTGTTCGGAGTGTCCGATCCAGACTTCTTCAAGCTCTGGCTCGTATGCGCGGCAGTGGATTCAGTAGAGTCTGCTGTCGGGCAAACCCATTACCCGCACATAGCCGAGCCGGGGGTCCGGCGCACTGAGCATCGGGCCGTCTGGTCCGTGCCGATGGGATGACTGGCTAGAGGGTCTCCAGTCCCGAACGGCCACCCTAGGGAGCTCACCCTGCAAAGCGCAACATGGATCTTAGTGACGAAAAACAAACACACCAGGGGGTTTCAGTCTCCGCCGTAGGCCCGCACAAGGTGGCTGTGAGCAGCCGGGCGTATTTGGTGCTGTGCTAACCGAGATCCACTTCTTCAGATGCGAATTAAAAAGGCGAACCCGTTAAGAGTGGGCCACCGTCGGTATTCGGGCCGGCGGCGGTGGAAAATATAACCGAGGTGAGTGGAAGTATTATTGATGAGGGGGAACTCCGTTTTGGGAGCGGAGAGGAAACACCGCGTTTAACGCGATCGCACAGCAGATCTGCGGCGAGTGTACAGAATAATATAAGTAATGTAAATAGTAGCGATAAGTCTAGCTCTAAGTATAGTAGCAAATCTAGTGCTAAAGATGTAGATAGTAAGTTGACAAAATCGGCGGTTTCGCTAATGTCAACAGAAGAGTCGAGGGTTGAAATCATCGTCATTACAGATGTACCCGATAAGGGGGAAAAGAGACGGTTGGACGATTCTGACACGTCTAATGAGTCGGTGCAATCTATGATATCTTGCATTGATGCCATTAGAATGACGACCGGTGATGTCTCAGATGCTGGTGGTGCTGCTTTCGAGCGGTGACGGTAAGTCCGCAAGAAGAAAAAAGACATCGAATGGCTCTGCCCAATGATGAGTCAAGTAAACTAGAAGATCACCAGTAGAGCGACCCATACGGAAGCCGTATTGTTGGTCACTGAGCAGCTGATGATCCTCTAGGTACCGAAGGTGCTGGCGGTTGATAATTGATTCCATTATCTTTGAAAATAAAGGTAGGAAAGGTAAGAAGTGTCCGCCGGAGACGATATCTGCGTCTCCGTCAAAAAGAGCAAGACCGGCTTTACTGTCTCGAGGTGATGGTGGACAGCATTGAGGTTGGAATGAAGCCCCCTAATATTACAGAAGTCCACAGTCAGTGTGGCAGGGGGTGTGTCATCACTGCGACGCTCCCGACGATACTGCCGAGCACACTATGCTGGTGTGCCCGGCCTGGCGACGCCAGCGCAGCGAACTCAACGCTGCGCTGGGAGGCGGAGACCTCTCGCTGCCGAGCATGGTCGTGGCCATGCTCCGCGGCGAGGCGGAATGGGGGGCTGTCGCCTCCTTCTGCGAGGACGTCATCTCGCAGAAGGAGGCCGCGGAGAGGGAGCGGGAGAATGATCCTCAAGCCGCTCCCATCCGCCGCAGACGGACAGGCAGGCGAAGGCGGGCAATCGCGCAAGCAATGCCCGTCTAATGACCCTGCCGTGGGGGCCTGCGTGCACGGTTGGCCTCGTGTACGCCGCCGTAAGGCTCTCCGTCTGGGCATTGCCCTGGTGTTCTCGGGCAATCCCCCCTTGGCGATAGCCCGCCCAGCTAGGTCGGGCTAGCCCGGGCGCGTTGGTAGTGGTAGTCGCAGTGTGGACCCTACCACGCGCGTCCAAAAGGGCAGGAAGAACACCGAGGGGTTTAGTGGGTAGGCCTGGCACTCTGCCGGGAGAGCCCCACACACGCTCGTCGTCTTGCCAACGGCGAGTACGGTGCGGTCACGCATTCCCCTCGAAAAAAAAAGGGGGTGCCGTGGGTTTGCTCTTGCCCCCCCCCCCCCCCAGAATACGAGGGGCGGCCTAGGCGTCCACGCCCAGGTATAATGCGTCCTGGAAGTGGACGTCCAGAGAGGGATTCTCTAACGCTAGCGCAGTTGGTACCCTCCTGGGGTAACAATCTATTTAACTGCGCCATCATAAGGGACCCCCCTTTGGGGGTTGGGCTGGGTTGGGTTGGGCCTCCGGTACCCTCACTCACACGACGAAACACAACGCAAGCGTTGCTTCACGCCGGTCTTCTGTGAGGCCGTGGTATCACTCCGGTCGACCCGGCCCATTCGTGCCGAAGCATGGCTCTCCCACGGTAAAAAGAGTGGACTAAGGCTTTGGGGCGTAGAGCAAGAACCAAAAGAAATCAGGAGCAGGTCCAAGCCCTGGCGGTGAAAGCAGCTACCCTTAAAGAGAAGGGAGCTAAGGCCAAGGCTAAAGCAGCCAAAGCCAACATCAAGAGAGCGATGAAGGCCCCCCGCAATCCTGCGGTGGTACTTACCATCAGGCCTGAGGCTCAGGAGGAATGGCCAGAAGCGTGGGCGTCAATGACCTCCGATTCAGGGGAACTGCCACGGGGGCTCATCTTATCGAGCTTCCGAAGGAAACTCCCTCTGAAAAAGCAGTCTTATTGGTAAGCAATTTAAAAGACATCTTCTCTGAAAATGTCAGTGTCGTTAAACCGGTAAAGTGTGCCGATTTGCGTAGTTCCGGCCTGGACGACTCTGTAACCAAGGAGGATGTGCGCAGCGCGATTTCCGAAAAGGGCGGCTGATCTACTGGGGCAACAAGGGTGGGTGAAATAAAACAGAAACTTTAGTCGCTCGGTATCGTCTCGGTTAAGTGTCAAATCCTGGAGCCGAGGTCAACGCGCTGTTTTAAATGCCTTGAGCCCGGGCACACCAGAGCAAAATACTCGACGGGGAATGACAGCAGTGACCTTTGCTTCCGTTGTGGGATAGCCGTTCACAAGTCGTCGGGATGCAATGCCACTCCAAACTGTGCGATTTGCACAGATTTCAAGAATTGCCACCTTCTTTGAGATTTGCACAGATTTCAAGAAGGTGGCAAATCACGTAATGGGTGGAAGAAGCTGCAACCCACCCAAACGCAGAGGAAATGCTAGGAATAGCTACTAATGACGCACGCTCCGAAAGAAGCGAAAGGCCTATGAAGACCTAATAGTTGATAGGATCTCCAGGAAATATCTTCAAGGGAATCTAAGTTAGTGCGCCGCCGCTCAGAATCTATTCCTGCAGTCGATGGCACAGCGGTCAATCGACGTCGGAATTATCTCCAGCGGAACTACGCCCTCGATGATTGTTCTAGGCGATCTTATGCCAATTCGGCGGCTTAGGGATCCCCGGCCACTGATCGGAGGAGTAAGCTGGTGGAGGAATTTCTTTCCTTAACCGCGGTTCAACAAACACTTGTGTTCGACAGCAGGAGAGTCCATTGTAGACCTCACGTTTGCTACCCCTGCTATCGAATGCAAAGTCACTGATTGGCGGGTCTCCATCCAGCATACCGGACTGGGCAAGTCACGGAAGGAATGCTGGCTCCATTTTTCCTTGCTGGGCCATCTCCAGGATGGACAAGGAGCTTACTAATGAGTTAGCTATGGCACAAGCCTGGCTTGCGAACTCACTATCGTTCGAGGAGGTCGATGCTGAGGCAGACTGGCTGCGCGACGCGCTCACCAAAGTGTGTGATGCAGCTATGCCTCGAGTCCAGCATCGTCCTCCAAAAAATCGTCCGTTCTCTACTGGTGGTCCGGAGAACTCTCTGATATAAGAAAGGACTGTGTTAGGGCAAAACGGTTGACGGGCCTGACCTGGCGGAGAACCAGTTTCACGAATAACGCGCTCCGCTAGGTCAAATCCCTTTCCAAAGAGGCTACTTCCGATAGCTGCGTCTTGATAGCAGTTTCTTTAGACATAGCGAATGCTTTTAACACGCTTCCACCTCAGTGCGTCTTAAAGGCACTCAACTACCACGAGGTTCCCCTATACCTGCAGCATGTTATTGCTGATTATTTTAGAGAGCGAATCGTCCTTTACACTGACAGCAACGGACATGTTGTTCGAAAGTCTATGATGCTCGGTGTTCCATAGGGATCGGTCCTTGGCCCTCTTCTGTTGAACATCGGGTATAATTATGTACTAAGAGGGAACTTATCCCGCGGACTGGAGGTAGTGTGTTACGTCGATGATACCCTTGTTACAGTTCGTGGAAAGAATTACAGACTGGCTTCCTTATTAGCTACAGCTGGCGTGGAACAAGTCGTCTCAAGAATTGAAAGATTAGGGCTTTCGATAAAACGAAGGCCCTGGTCGTCCATGGGCCTCCCAAGGGACCCCCACCTATCTTATGATCAATGGGACACGGGTGGATATTACTCCACACTTGAAGTATCTGGGTTTAGTGCTGGACAGGAGCTGGAACTTTAGAGAACATTTTTCTCGACTGGCTCTTAAATTGGTATCCACAGCCATGGCCCTTGGGAGGTTGTTAACCAACACCAAAGGTCCTAGTGCTGTCTTGTGACGAGAGCTATCCGCGGAGTCCGCCTGCGCCTTGGCATCGATGCCACCATGGGATTTGGAGGCACATGTACTAACGGCGGTATATAATAAAAGAGTCGCCTGACTGAGAGAGAGGTGAAAAGTTGGCGTGAAGAGGCCATGAATTCAGTTCTTGGGTCCTCGTGGTCTTCAAGGCTCTAAAGAGCAGAATACGGTCAGTGGATCAACGCGGTGCTCCATCCTGTCCTCCGTGACTGGGTTACAAGGAGATTCGACACCCTCACCTTCCACCTCGTGCAGGTACTGTCGGCGCATGGCTGCTTTACAGGTACCTTCGCAAGGTTGCCAGGAGGGAAGATGACCCACGTTGTCACCATTGCGGTGCGGACGAAGACACCGCGCTACACACTCTTGTGCATTGTCCTGCATGGACTTCTCAGCGCGGTGATCTTATGTCCGTAATTGTTATTGACCTCTCATTGCCCGCTGTGGTTAGAGCTATGCTCACCGAGCGGGCGGCCTGGGATGCTGTTTCTCACTTTTGTGAAGTGGTCATGGAGACGAAGGAGCGCCACGAGAAAGCTCGTGAGGCGGACCCCCCTCGCCAGTGCGAGAAGGTTAGGGTGGCGAAGAAGTGGCTACAACGCCCTGATTCCGCCACCTTAGTGGGGGCGGCGTGCAACGCAGTTGGGCGCCATGTTGCCTGTATTGCACTCGATCCCTGTGACGGTAGGAGCAGCTCTGGGACACAAGCTGCTCTCATGCAGAGAGGATAGTCTACAGGCCGAGCTGGTTCACGCGAGCGCAGCGCTATGCGCCTGCTCGCAGCTGCTCTGAAATGGCCGGATAGGTGTTCTCGAAGGGTTTAGTGGGTATATGCCGCACTCTACCGTGGAGTCCCACGCACCCTTGCCCCTACCCAAGGGCTTGGAGGTACGTAAAAGCATTTTCCTCGTAAAAAAAAGACCAAGCAGCAGCAGCAATTTTTTATCTAGCGTGCTAGAACGCCCGGCAATATAATTTGAAAATGGATCAATAGTAGATTGTACAACAAGGGCATAAAATGAGGCACTGTAGCCCGAGATGACGGCTCGGGTGGATAGTAAGTTGAGGAGTACAATGACTTGTTTATGCCAGTGTTTTACACTCTGCTTTTCACTTCGATTGCAAGAAAATTAAACTATTACCTACTTCAAAATATATACGAAAAATATGTAACACAATATTGAAAAATTCTGCCAAGTAATAAAAATATTTCGATTCGTTTTAATAATAACTGGTTACTATTTTTATCTGGTTTCATAACTTTTGAGGTAGAAAACACAAGATAAATAAATTAAAGCAAATAAATAAATTATCGCAAGTTATTAATATAAATAAATTCTGTGAAGTTTTAGGCTGAGCGTTGTTGGCTGTTGGGCCTAAGAATCTTCGTCTAAAAGAAAATTTTACTTTATGCTCTAGAACATGAAAGCCATTTTATGCAGCCTATAAACGACATAAAGACGAGCTTTGCGAGCACGAGAAGTGAAAATTTATTTAAAGCCCTTACATGTTTACTAAAGAGGTAACTTAAGTAAGTTTTATATGAATTTCGAACCGGCACGACAAAAATAATGCTCTGCTAGATAAATAGAAAAGTATAAAAAAAAATAGTCGGTATTTGCGCGCGGCTTGACTATTTTTATCGTCTAATGTAATGTCTAATTTATATGTTGTGGCTACAAAGTAAAACCAAATGCTGGTTAGTTAATACATATATCCAATGTTAAAAACATTACTAATTAATTGTCGCCAAGATTTATTGATTATTGTATTAATCTGTGATGCGTGCCTAGGCGAAGCGCGGCCCGCATACTCACTATCGCCTGGCAATGCTGCACTTGCGGGTCGCGCCAGTAATAATTGACTATTTAAAAGCGAACATGTTTTAAAAAATATATGTACGTTGGAAAATTTGTTGGATTATTGATAATTCTGTTTTAATATTAAATCATATAACCTATAAAGGTATAAAAATGGACGGAGTAATTTTTCACATCAAGTTATTAAGCAAAAATAAATAAAAAATGTTTAAAAAGGAAAATTTATTGGATTACTTAACAAACCTATTCATTTAGGGAAATAAGACCATATTAAAAAATAAAAATTAGCAGAGCAATTTTCCAATAGAAGTTATTGCGCAAAATGTTAAAAGTTCAATTTAGTGCATCACCCAAATCGAAAAAATGTTGGATTATTTTACATACTTGTTCTAACTAGTACATACGTACGTATACAAAAATAATTTCGAACTGAGGAAATATCCACAGAGAGCGTAAGCGTTTTTCATGTTTAGATAAAAATACCTAACTTCCCATTATAAATTTTGTTGGATTATTTTACATCTGTCATCTGTATTAGGTATCTTAACCACATCCCAAATTTCAGAGGCAGAAGAATTTTTCGGGTTACAAAGGCCCCGTTGATTGGACTATATGGCATGAGATTCGTCGCTGTCATATTTTTAACATTCTTCTATGCTCTTCTCGCAATGTATGTTCATGAAACGAGTAGAAAGTTTCACTTTTTAACCAACTTCAAAAAAGGAGAAGGTTATTGTTTTATTTGTATACATAACCGGACTTAACACTTTTTATTTTATTTGTTTACCGGAGAGAGACTCTGTACCAGGGTCGTCTGCTTGGTTACCTCCGTCTTACCTATTTCTGTCGCAAAGCAGCAGTGCTTGCATTGCTGTGTTCCGGTTTGAAGGGTAAGATATGGCAGTGAAATTACTGGGTACCGTGATTATACATTTAATGTCACAAGTTGGCAACATACGTCGTGGCTCTTGTGGGGGTTGCAGATCATATAGGAGCCACGTGTATTATAGGTGACTGTAACAACTTACAATCAGGTATGCACCAGTATGCTTGTTTCCTAACTTTTTAAATTGTATAAAAAAATAAGTAGCTATTGACAAGACGTTAAGATCCAGCCTTAGACTAAGCCGCCTGGAAATAGTTCGTGAAATAAAAACATTAGATCCGGATCCATTTCACAAAGGGTTAACAATGCTTATATCATTTTTTTTAAAGCACGACCAATTAACTGTACAATTGTAATGCCATATTGTTTCATTCAACAACACATCTCAAAACTTACTCAAATTGAAACATCCGCGTCGGTGTAAATGCGCCCACTTTGTCGTGTGCCAGCGCATTGGCAAATGTATGAGATGTAAGTCAAAGAGCCGTGACATTTGCTCTACACGTAAAAAAGGCGATGGACCATCAAGGTGCTGTATCGCCCCACTTGGGACAGTTATGTTATTGTCTTGTTTGACCGCGAAAGCGCGTGCGCAAGGTGTTATTCGTCAACAGAGCGATTGACTTGTGATTACAGCTCTATGTGATTAAAGAAAATGTTATAAACTACAAGGGGCGTTTAAAAGTGTACGATGTTTGGGGTTGTTGACGTTGTTGTTTTAATTTTCAGAAAAATCCAAGCTCGCATCCAAATCGATAGGTGAATTTTACAAGCGTTTATTTACTTTCACCTGTCCCGGTTTCTGATTGAGTTGAAATTTTGCATGCATATGTATATCGCATGACAATGCAATATTTTGATGACATGGAGCTGATCTAATGCTGGAGCTGGAAGGTGGCTATAGTAACTCGGCAATAAAACGACACAACCCCATCGAGTTTGGGCTCATTCCATTGCTATTGATAAGTACCTACTAAAAGCTTGTATTAAAAAAGTTTTTTTTAAATAATTTCTTATTAAGTTATGTTACACTTTCTTTTTTAATGTATAAAGTAAACATTATTTTAGGTGGTGCTTATTTTAGATTTCATCGAGATCATTAGTTTTTATTTTATGCCTCCTGCGCTTTCTTACACTCAACTGATTAGTACTTACGGGACAATCGATCCAAAATCATTAGCACTACTAAACCCCTGAGGCACAGAAGATATAAAAGTACTCCGTACCTGAGGGCTGATCAATAGGTTATATTAAAGGTTCTTTAGCATTTTAAAGTTAGAGTGTGTTTAACATTAGTGCAAAACACATCTTCCCCCAGCATCACCCTAGCGCGCGCTTGACGAAGCGACACCACGAATCTTCTAGCCCCTTTGTCCCTGCATCGCTCCTCCAGCAGGCGTAGCACGGACCGTGGACAAAACGGGACAAGAGACAAATAATATGTTTCTGCTCACTCTCTTATATAACAATGAAGGGAGACGGGGCAAGACCTAAACGCCCAATGTGCTTAATCACTGAGGGCCGCTCATTGATCTTGGAGTAGTGGTAGTTGGTGGCGCATTGGCGCGTACGCTCAGCGAACGATTATTAATGTTAAGCAACGTTGTCTGTGGTCAGTCTTATGATGATTGGCCAAAATACGAAACATTTCGACCTCTTACGTGCTTCGGGAGGCACGTTAAGCAGTGGGTCCTGCGCCTGATCTCGCCCCGGTCGTGTCGGCTAACCGTCCCATCAGACTACGCGAGTAAAATAACAGGGTGCATTTGCGTTTGCGCAGTCACTTGCTCACTATATCTCCTGCGCAGATGGCTAGTCTCTGTTGCGTTTGAAATGTCCTCCTAACCGATATTCGGTCACGGCGACCAAACTTTGCTTATTTTTCCGCAGTCGTTCTGCCGAAAAAAAATGTATGGAGATGGTGATGCTGAGGAAATCCTCTTAGAATCAGAAATGAATACTAGGAAAATGATAATAGCCTTGCCCCCTATTACATGGAACTTAAAAATTTGTCGAAGTGTGGGTTTGCCTGATGACCTTTCGTGATGATACACCAGGCCGATAGAGCCGATATAGGGAAATAGTATCACAAGTAGTAAATGATCTAGATTGCATAGCAGAATTGGCCCTCAATTATAGCTTTTATTGTGCATCAAATAATATTGCCTTTACAAAGTCTGGGATAATGAGCGCGCTATTGCAAGATTACTAATAATTGTAAGTTGTATAAAACTCATGGGTGATGCGAGTTTATTGTAGGGGGGATTCAAGGTCTGTTGGCAATGTTGGCTTGACACTATGTAAGGATAGAACAAAGAAAGCCCAAATGAAGTTCTCCAAAATTACAGGACAAAATATTGATTTTATTGATAGTAAACAGGGATATAATTTTAAATTTCTCTAGTACTCAAAAGAATCCACAAAATAAGTGAGTGAAATTCCAAAAGGTAAATCTAATTGTGCAAAAGGAGATTACGTGATATTACTTGAGCTTACATTAGTTACTTCATATATCGTTATCAAACGATGTCAATTATAATGGAACGAGTATTTAACTTTGAGGCTGATGACGCCAGAGGCCGTCACATACGCAGCTCATAGAACAGCAATGTATGGGAAAAAATCATAAAACCACGAGACTTAACACTGAACTGTGCTCTCTGGCATCTTCAGCCTCAAAGTTGAATACTGGTTCCATTATTATTGATATTGTTTGATAACTTTATATATGAAGTAACTTATGTAAGCTCAACTAATATCACGTAATCTCCTTTTGCACAATTATATTCACTTTGGGGAATTTCACTTACTCATTCTATTACCCTTTGCAGCTGTCAAGGGATTAGCCCAGTCGGACTGACATCTGACTGGGAGATATTATAGCCCTAACTGGTAGCTTGTCTGGGGTTACAAAAACGATCAAACCAGTTAATCCCTCCCTAGGCGAAATCCCAGCATGTTTATACTGCTGGGCCTGTCTCATAATCATAATCATTTATTCATCCATAAACATAGGTACAGAGGGTGATATTTGTTGGTTGTGAGCTCTATGCTTCACCTATTTAGGCACATGAATGGTACTTAATTCGATGAATTTAAACATTTACTTTTCTAAATAACAATTAGAATATAGCGGTCAAACAAACAATAAATAATATATTAGTAGGTCAAATATAAATGTAAAATAATTAAAATGTTAAGTTATCATCAAGTACATAATTCAATAATTATCAACATTTCTAAATGGTGAATAACAATCAGAATATAGTCAAACAAACAATTAATAACATTAGTATGTCAAATTGAACATTATATAAAATTTGAATATAAAATAATTAGAATGTCAAGTTATCATTAAAGTAATCGTTAATTGTATAATAGCATTTGTCAATGAGTATTTTTTTTACATAGTACATTTTTGAATACTTACTTAAGTAGGTCAATTTCTTATGTAAACTGGCAGTTTATTATATAGCCGTGGAGCCATAAGCACTACACTTTTCTCTAACAGCAGTTTGACAGATTCGAGTGCGAATAAAAGGTTTCCTGGGGCAAATGCAAGAGTCTTTTGCTGATTCAACTATTTCAAAAAGGTGTGGATTCTATTAAACAAATAAGCTCTCCTTGCGTGTGTTCGGGAATGGGCCTTGCCGATCCCAACCGTACCTCCACCGACGGCGAAGAGGTTTCGGAGGTTGCCAGGTAAGGGGGCACCAGCGGGATAGCTGCTGCTGGACCAAAGTCCTACGGCATACATAATGGGCGGCCTAGTCAACTTAGCCCCTTGGCATGAAAACAAATTCCCTCGCCCCAAAAAAAGGAGTATCACCATAGATTTATACCTAAATCCGATGAGAAACACACAAACACTTTACTCGGACAAAATATTGATCTTTTTATCTTTTTTTTAGATATTGTAAAGATATCTAAATGCCTAAAATTTATATAATGTGAACTGACACTTCTACTTGTAATGGAAGTTGAGCTCAAACTTTTGCTTTGAGGTCAGCTTCCAGTTGACGACTCTGTAACAATACAGGGAGAAAAAAATAGCCCTTGCTGGTTTTCTTGCTGGTTCTTTCCAGTACAAGGTCTCCCGCAATAGACTTGTTAACCATTGGCGTAGCTGCTTTGACGTGCAAAAGAGATTATGTAATAATCCAATTTGAATCAACGATATTGAATTTGAATTTACCTATCGTCGTTGTATTATTGTAGTCTATGTTAAATAAATACTTTTTTTATTTGAATTTGATACATATTTTTTCCGTATTGCTGAAAGTTAACGAAGGGGATTTGATTTGTTTTGAACGCGAAAGCTAATCGCTTCGTACGTTAAGGCATGTCTACCAAAATAATAAGTAACTCCAACCTAACTGTATGTACCCTTTTAGAACGATCGAGAAGAAAAATGATGAAGATTTTGGCGGCAGTGGAAGGCTGCGCGCCTAGTATGGCGTCCACCTGCGCGTCCCACCTGCCGCGCGCACATCTGACACAGATGCGCCCTAGTGCCGCCCCGGGCCGATATATCGATACACTGACATTTTTATTTTGCTCACCTCGTAATCCCACAGTTGATGTGCTAAGATGAACGCCGATTACATGTTCTGTCGATAAAACATATAACAAGATCGAAATATTTATACGCTTTTTGCATCCGATAAAAAATTATGACTAATGGTTGTGCTAGAGTTTTGTACTTAAGAAATACAGTATAAATACTAAAAGAAAATACATAGTATAATACTTAATTGATATTATGAAAAAAAAATACTTAATATTTTTAGACAGCACATCAAAATTAATTACGTGCAGCAATCTCATACAACGTATATATTTATATTGGATGTGAATATACTACAAACATAACGATTGATTTTTTGCGGTAGCGCATGGTTTTGTATTAAATATCTTAACCATTCTTTCTGGATCATCAACATTAAGGCTACCGAACATCTATATAATACTCTGATCATCAAGATACAACTAAATCTTTTTAAAACAGAATTAATACTCGTAGCATTCCATTTACCACGATCTAAACATACTTGCCTTGTAGTTGTTTCTTTTTCTTTAATCAGTGCTTTCAACACTCTCATTGCCTATTGGCAAAAGATAAGTTTTTTATAATGTTTTCTTTCTCGTTTGATTTTACTTAGATTATCTCTTAGTTCACGCACCATATCATGTAACATTATATGTTTTTACAGCCAAATTTATATAAAATAGGGACCAATGCATTTGAAGTTGAAAACGGGGAAAAAGGGATTTTTTCAAGGAATATAATATTAAGATCATAGACTTCTAATAGATTTTCCTGTAATTAATAAGAACTGTCTATAATATAAAAAACTGTTTTCTGTATAAATATGAAAATTACAATGCATTTATAAAAATAATATTTGAGATACCATAAGCCTTATCATAAGTTTGTCAGAAGTAAGATTTGAAAAAAAATCACAATTTGGCCTCCAAAAGTGAATCCCATTTTCAAAATTTATTAATTTATGTTGCACATCAATATTTCGGTCACAAAAATTGTTATGCACAGTCAACACCACGACAAGCTTTGCACTACAAAAAACGTGTCAAGTATCATAAGGGTGGTCTCAAGACCAACATACAGCTAGCGTGTGTGTTGTGTGTGTGTGTACATGTTCCAAATTTACCAAATCTTAAATTATTTAGTCCCACAGAGTCGAAGCAAATTGCCTATGATAGACGGTCACACGACTAATCCTTTATGGGTTACGTTTTTTATTTAAACGTACGAAACCCTTAAAAGAAATATAATTGACATTTAGAAATAGCCACTGGACAACACACACACACTCATACACAGGATAAACATTTTTATTAGATTAATAAATTTTATCGATGTTTTCGAAACCATTGACATGCACGTCACTAACTTACTTCACACATCTCAAAGCACATGATGAATGCGCTTTGCGCGACGCGAAGTGCTCTAATTATTGCCGCAAAATACAGTTGGCGCTGCAAAGCGACAAAATCGCTAAATTGTTTGGCAATGGCAGGCAACCCTCTGTTCCTCGCTAAAATAACAGCTCGGTGCAAAACCGCAAACGTGAATCATATTTCGAAGTCTGGTGAAAGATGATATTATTATTTTTTTCACTGAAGTTGGCAAACAAGCGAACTGCTGTCAACAATCACGTTACACGTGGTTCTTGTAGGCTTCGCAACTCTGGAACAGAGGTTCCAAGGACCATAACATAACGTACCTTCTGCGTTGCTAACTTGTGTCCTTCTTGTGTCATTGTGTAGTGTCCATTCACAGTATCTAGTTATTTTCCTGCTTGTCATATTCAAATCGGAATAGCACTGGGCCAGCGTGGTCTAATCGCCCTAACTAGTTAGGGTAGGCTCGTGCCCCTCGATGGGGACGTGCCCCTCGAAGCAGTTTTCATCTCTCTTCTTTTGGCGCGGAACCACCGTGCACTGTTTTGAGACAGAAACAAGGCAACATTGAGATAGGTACAGAGAACTCGGGATCTTCAAGCATAAAATAGCATTCGGAACTATGCTATTGTTTCTTAGCATTCGTAATTAGGCTATTGTCTAATCTAAGCACCATTGATTTCAGGCCAGCGAGTTGGGAATAGCGTTATTTCGACCGTTGTATTCATCGATTGATATATATTTATTCGAATCGTGGTTCTTAAATATTATAATATACTTAATATTTTTGACACTGAAATTAACACACATTTTAAACTTATTGTACAAAAATAAAGTACCTATACAAGTTTATACTTTTTACGTAAAGTACGTATAAGTAACGTACATTAAGAGCAATTAAAAGTGGTACCACAGAATATATAATAGTAGTGGTACGTCGGGAGTGTTAGTTAAAATTTAGTTAGTAAAAATACATAATACAATTTAATTTTAGCAACAAACTGAAACTGCGTACTTTTACATGAGAGCATACACTTTTGAGCATATTTGAGTGTGATGCGGTCAAGATGCGGTAGATATATTTAAATTCAAATGCAGAATCTAGTGTGTGTGTGTGTGTGTGTGTTTGTGTATGTATGCGGGTGTGTCTGCGTGTATATGTGTGTGTGAAATGTTTACATACTGACATTTTATTATCGGTATGGCAGATCAAAACAAAATTGTTTGTCATCTAAAAATAGTGCACTGGATATTGTGGCTTAATAGGCATGATGAAAATAATAACAATTTGGAATAAGTTTGTTTCATTTCGTATCAAAGTTCTTTTATCGTTTTTCGCGATCAACATTTCCTATCCACATTATGCCTCTTCTTTATTTGATTTTACTATTCTTTATATAAGTTTGCCGTAAAAAGACCTTAATATTTTTCATTAAGGTTAGCCTTATAAAATTCGAAAGCTCACTTTTGAGAGTCAATCATATTGCCTGCAATATTAAATTAAAGCATATTTTGATTTCTAAGTGCATCTCAATTGCCAGTTTGATAAATGCACTCGAAATCGTTTGCAATTAAGCGCTACATTAAACAAAGTTGTCTTAAACAAAGATAAATAACAGTTAATGAATGAACAATAGAAGGTGTCGCGAATAGCCGCGACGCTATCGGTATCAAATATTTAAAAAAATGCAGCTGATCAAATACTCTCGTTGAGGTGACCAAATAAACATTTATCTGTCGGATATATCTTTAAAGTCTTATATGTGGCAAAATTTTTGTGTTGACCTAGAATTGTTCAAAATTTTTGGAATAATAAAATTTGTGTAGTAATTTTATTATTCCAAAAATTTTGAACAATTCTAGGTCAACACAAAAATTTTGCCACATATAAGACTTTAAAGATATATCCGACAGATAAATGTTTATTTGGTCACCTCATCGAGAGTATTTGTTGTCGTTATTTTTATTGTCACCAAGCTATGTATTTTATGGATATAAATAGGGAGAGCGCTGTAAGTTGAAATACAGTATTTTACTAGTTCGGCTACAGATGACTTCAAATGCTTACCTAGTTTTAATTTTATTTTATGGATTACCTATTTTGTTTTATAGAAGTACTGATTTGCTATCAGCAATTATAATTGGTTTATAAAATAAATTATTATTATCGTCTTTATTTTTTTTCTTAAATATAATTTTTACAATATAAATATTATTAAAAAAAAACAAAATTTTGTATATATCCATGGCAGCGAGAAAATGCCCAAAATGTCTGACAATTCGTGACAATAAATTATTATTATTATAACTACAATTAGAATCTTCTTTATTTTTTTCACACATTAAAATAGAAAACAGGTGCTTTTATTTTTATTTTTTTTATTTTATTTGTTTTAAGACTTTCATTATAATCCTGTGAAAAACTAAAAATTGGTTTCGATATTGAAGTCTTAAAATCTTGAATCAGAGGGTGCTTACCACAGAACACAATAAAAGAGGTTAGAAAGGCCTTATGCGTAGCGTATGCGCGACACACAGGTATGCTCAAATGCGCATAGCTTCGACTTCACCATGTGATCACATCAGTGTTTCACGAACGTCAAACGCGACGTTATAAATTGATTCAGAAAAATATTTAAAAATGCCTTCTCGTGCTAAGTTGGAGAGGAAGAAGTGGAAAGTTTAGTTTAAGAAAATATGGAAGTGGTAACGGGCCAGAAACAGCAGTTCTTGTACAAATTACATTTATCACCTTCTCTCGTTCACCTCATTACTGTGTTGTGTTGCTCACTATGTTCGCTTAAAACATTATTATAACCGCAATAAGAATGAGATGGCGCTGTAGGATGCAATTGCAGTGTCCCTGTTTCAATATTAGTCCTTGCTCGAAGCCATCATTGTGAGACCCCTGGGACTCTTTTTTTTATTCATTCGGTGCTCGATTTCCTTTGAATTTCTTTTCGACATTTTCAGTGATAATCAAAAAATTTTCAATACTTACATAGATTATTAAAAATCAATAGATAGGACGCATATTAAATTTTATATATTATGTTGATTTTCGTCGAAAACGAAACGAAAATCAGTAAAGATGCTTCCAACTAATCACTTAGGATTGAAAGTTCGTCGTTCACATCAAAAACTATTCACATCAAGTAGGTATGATTGATTATATTATTTATTTAATTCATTCATAATTCATAATTGAGAAGCAATTGAATCAAATAATGTTATTTGATTCAATTGCTTCTCAATTATGAATTAAGATATTTGTTTCTCGAACGAAGCGATAAAATCCCGATTGGGGTCAAACTCATTGACACACTATAGACATCTCAATAAAGCTATTGTTCCGCGACCGACAGACAGGTTTACTTTTATTATGGTTGCGTAAAACGGAACACTTAATTTGTCGTTTGTAAAAACACGATATATCGGATGTGTGTTTAACCTTCATTCCACACAAACTTTTTGTTTGACAAGATTCGGTCGTGTCTATTTTATAAGTATTATTTGCGTAATCTTTCTTGTGTCTACATAAAAAATGGCATGCAGCCGCAAAAAGGCCATAAATCTATATACGAGTATATTTATTGTGTATAATTTTAACTATTTAGTAGAAAAAAGGAAACACACAGAAATTCTGTCTTTCTATAGGTCGTTGTAATTTCATATTGCGGAAAAAGTATTAATCAGTTATACGAGGCGGAGAAGACAATACGACAATCTATACGGGTATATATAAAAGAAAGTCGTATTAGTTACACTATTAATAAGAACAGCTAAACCGATTTGGCTGAAAATTGGTGGGGAGATAGCTTAGAACCAGGAGACGGACATAGGATAGCTATTATTGCAGAAATCATCCCTTAAGAGGAAAAAAGCGGGTGGAAGTTTGTACTTGAAATAATTAAAAGAAGAGTCATTAGAAATTCTCATAAAGTACAGCTGCGGCTCTTGGCAATGATTGGTTGGATACTCGGCTTAAATCATTAAATATGTCTTGCATGTCTCCCAAAAAGTTACAAATATCGTATTGATATTACCATTGCTAAAAGTTAATAAGAAAATGGGTGTACTATGTGTATTCCTTTTACACGAAAAAACTGTTATTAAAGAAACTTGGGACGAAGATAACTAAAAACCATGATTAATGCATAGTAGTGTTGCCAGACGTCCAGTAAGGGACCTGGCTGCCTCGAAATCAAAATCTTTGAATCATGTCCTCAGTATTTTGGTGCAAGTAAACATTGATAAAATGGCGAAGGGCACACCAATAGATAATAATACTTGTTATTTGCAATCAAGTCATCGGAACTGCTTGACTGATAACTGACGAGTTTCCGTTACAGGTGCTCACTCGATATACGAGTAGTTATTTTTATTTTATTAGAGAAACTATTTGCGACTAGCAAAAGTTCATCAAAGTCTGTATGACCGTTATAGGTGTAATATCAACATGGTAATTTTGGATCATTTTAAATCCGCGGTACGATGATAGGACCACACTGAATTGAACTGACCAACTGAACACTCAAAACAACTTCTTCATTTGAAGAATATAGTACCTACCTTTACGTATATTTAATTATTTACTGTATATGAATGATAGTTATTTACGTTTTGTTATCATTTTCGAAGGGCCTGGTGATCTAAGATACAGGCAGACATCTGCCTAATCTGGACTCCAGTCTCTCACCAGCGTAGTTAGTAATTATCTAAAGAGATAAAAAGTTATATGTATGTCTGTGGTGAGGATAATTAACTATTTATTAATATCATACAAAAATTCAAACCTATGGCTTTACCCGTTTGTTTGCGACATATATCTACATGAATGTAACAAAAATCTCGGTGAACTTTTTGTTGTTTTTGTTAAAAATACCTACAGATAGAGTGGTCAGCCACATAAGTACTTAATAAGAGGACCGAAATAAACATTAATGTGATTTTAGTAATATAATAACAAAAACCCGGTAATCCAGGACAGGAAAAATAGTTTTTTGGGAAGTGGACAAACTGGGAAGTGAACTTACTGGACAGAAGTCATTCTGGGAGAAAAGCTTTCGGAGTCAAAATTGCGATAGTATGTTAGTTTGTTTATTTTTTTATATCGGTTTAATTGTTATATCAAAGTAGGTATTATGTTATTTTATTTTCCAGAGTAACACTAAAAGCTAAAAAAAAATATTACAAATAGTTTTATCTAAGACCTGGTTTTTTGTCACAGACAAACACGGAAATGCTTGCAGAAATTCTCCATCGAGAATTTTCATTGTAATTCTGTTACGGGTGATGCAGTAAACTTAGGTTTACCCGGGTAAAACTAGTAGTAGCCAAACCTTTTAGGTAGAGTCCGTAGCTAGCATGCAAGTAAGCATGCAGAGAAAGCTTGCAGCGTGGAAGCAAGCGTGCAGCATGCAGTGTACTAAACACGGAAATGCTTGCAGAAATTCTCTATCGAGAAATTTTCATTGTAATTCTGTTACGGGTGATGCCTAAAGATGCAGTAAACTTAGGTTTACCCGGGTATAACTAGTAGTAGCCAAACCTTTTAGGTAGAGTCCGAGCTGGCATGCAAGTAAGCATGCAGAGAAAGCTTGCAGCGTGGAAGCAAGCGTGCAGCATGCAGTGTACTAAACACGGAAATGCTTGCAGAAATTCTCTATCGAGAAATTTTCATTGTAATTCTGTTACGGGTGATGCCTAAAGATGCAGTAAACTTAGGTTTACCCGGGTATAACTAGTAGTAGCCATACCTTTTAGGTAGAGTCCGAGCAGCCCCCCAACCATGATCGCCCAAAACAATATTAAAACCGCGCTGAGAGCGGGATGGCGCTATACGCAGCAAGAGCGGTGTCTCTGTTTCAATATTGTTGTAACCTTGCTATAAGCGTTCATGGTAAGGCCCCTGGCATGCAAGTAAGCATGCAGAGAAAGCTTGCAGCGTGGAAGCAAGCATGCAGCATGCAGTGTATAGTCATAATGTCTAACCTACCTTACCTACAGATTTCAGTTATCATCCTATAATCTTTTCCTTGCGGGGGTCTTCCGCCCTCCGATCACTCCAAAGAAGAGGGCTGCGCCCTCTACACCTACGCTCATGCCAGTGTTGGTTAGAGCAAGGTAAACGTCGGATATTAATCAAGTTTGAATTAATATCCGGACTTTACCCAAAAGGCTTGGGTAGTACAGGTTTTACCCGGGCAATCCTAAGTTTACTGAATCTTCTAGCATTACCCGTAATAATATTCCATTTCGACCAATCATAAAGTGCCGCTTACAATGAATTAATTCGGACCGTGACACTGAAGGCGATACCTCGACGAAATCAAATAATTTACGTGCGTCATAAATGTCAAAACTAAGTGCGAGTTACGCTCCCGATGATGTGCAGCTGAAATAGTTCTCATTATCGTTAAAGGAAGAGCATAATTACGCGAAACCACGTCGAAGTATCCATTTACTATTGCAACATTGTAAGGGATAGCAACTGCTATGTATCTATAATGGCCATTTTGTCTTGTACTATTAAGTTTTGTTTTATTGCATACGTCGAACGGGTTTTGTATATGGATCGCACGTATTGATTGTTATTAATGATAGCGCGTAATGGGGTCGGTTTGGTGTCCTACCTATGTGTGTTCTAGCGGAACGTATTAGGAGGTTTTAATAAAACCGCTGTCAGCTCGCGAATAAGTAAAACACGTCTGAGTGCACACACTCCTTTTTAAGGTTCTGTACCTCAGTAGGAAATAACCGAACCCTTATGATCACTTCGTTTTCCGTCTGTCCGTCTATACGTCAATCGGTTAAAGCCCTTTTTTTGGGAAAGCGTAGAGATATCAAACTGAATATTAAACACTCGATTTGGTTTAAGAAAATCAGCTGTGGAAAAAAGAAAATTGTCATATCTTCCTCATATCTTTTGACAAATCATAAGATATGACCCATTAAATCGCATATTAGTGCGGTTTCACAAAGAAATCAAAACCTATTAGATACTTCCCGTTGACCTAGAATCACTAAATAAAGCAAGAAACAAAGTTTTATAGCATACTTATGTTAAGAAAAAATCTGAAAATCGTGAATATGTATATAGTTAGGGACTTATATACCATAGGATCTTATTTATATTATATGTACCTACTTATAGGTCTTGGATAAGTTGTACGGAATCCTGGGTGCGCGAGTCCAATTCATACTTGGCCGGATTTTTTTTATTCGAATATCACAAAATCCACTGCTTAGCGTGTTTAATCTTGTATCGATCTTGATAATAAATATATTAAAGCATCATATTTCTCAACTACTGATTTCAGTAGGAAAACTTTATCAAAACCACAAAACTATCCGTTAAAAGAGAAAGAAACTGTAAATCAAAAAATTGCAAGCATTATAATCAGTTTAAGTTCACTGCAATATTCACCAGACGGATAGGACGCGTTAAATGCGAGCTTATTTTATTAACTTAATGAATTTAATTGTTCCGTCTATCTGAAATCCGCCGAGGCTCAGCTTGAGTCGGTCGTAGACTGCGCGGGCGCACGCAACCGCATGCCTCGCGATTACCCGCCGCCATCTTATGGGAAAATCGCGCATCAAATCCCCCTTCGACAATTACTCGAGAAAACTGCCACATATGGGAAATCAGAAGCGAAAACAATTAATTACCTCCATGTCTGTGGGGTAGATCCTTATCAAAATGCTCCATCAAAAAGAGACCGTCTCACACGGTCCCCTATCAAAAGCTTACGAGGTTTTTAAAGGGTTCAAGTTAATTTATCTTATTGAGTTATTTTTGAGTTTGAAGAATTAATCATGATTAATTATGGTACTGGCACCCAACAACGTAGATGAATTTTGAATTATAGAAAAGAACAGGTAAATTAAAACGAGAGAAGCAAGTAATCGCATTTTATATTTTTTAAAAATAACAGAAAATCGCGATTTAAGTATATTATAATTATTTAGTAATGTGGTATAAATTTTAGCCAAAATCTATTTTCCCTATAGATCTATTGTTGTATAAATAATGTTAACATCATTGTTGTACTCTGACAAAAAGAAGTAAATACCACGTAAAGCCATTTTCCTTGTAGTTGAGGAATCCGGAGATTCATTCCACTTTCACCTTAGTCCTTACTGTCACTTTCATCAGGTGGATGAAGCTAATCACGCATATCATCATAAGCCAGATCGCCTTTTGATGAATAAAAACCAGCAGTAAGATAAATAACCATGAATAGTAGAAGAGTTGTTAATAATAATATAATCCAATAGGAAACAATGTTGATCAAGTAATATACCGGGTGTAACGGAATACCGCAATAATATTTAAAGTTGTTGATTAACAAAAAAAATGTTTTATGACTATTCTTTGTATTTTTATTATATCCCTACTTTCGATTTAACACGCTGAACTGTTAAGCGTATTAAATCGAAAGTAGGCATATAATAAAAATCCAAAGAATAGTCATAAAACATTTTTTTGTTAATCAACAACATTAAATATTATTGCGGTATTCCGTTACACCCGGTATATAAGAAGGAATGCCAAAAGACATTAATAATTATAAATGAGGCAAAATTTATAATTGTTACAGCATACAGTCTCTACAACTATTTTAGACAAAGAATTTTTGTACCTAAACTATTTTTTTTTTATACTTTGTAATAAAAATATATGTATTGTATAGGTTAGTTCAAAATTTGCAGCACTAATTTTCATATTATAATGTTTATGTTCCACAATGAAGTGACATGAAAGTTAAACATAGATCAAAGGAGATGTGTTTGGAGAACCTAAAAAGCAAAAAGTACGAAAAGCTCCCAAAAAATCAAGTCCATTCACCAGTGTTGCTATTAATATTTATTTTTGCCGACGCGATGTCTTATCTGAGTGCGATAAGTATATCCGTCTGCAAATATAAATAGGAATTAACGCTTTCACATCAAATGATGCCGTGTGTTTGTTATTTGCATTAAAAAAACCGCAATATGCTTGAAATACGATCGTGACTACTACAGCTTTATCTGTTAGATATCGGTAAGTTCAGTCAGTCATCTTTTGTTCAGCTGGAACACGCTTACTGGTGGACATAAGCTTCTTCGATGAAAGGGGGAAGTAAGGGACCGTCTCCTAGCATGCTGCATTGCGGGAGTGACATAGCATCGTTGGCGCTGTGGACTAGGCACTGACCTTCTAATCGGGACGCCGGGGTTCAATCCTGCCATGGACTATGTTTTCTTCGTTTTTCAAATGTCATATGTATGTACATTTGTCCGACGCTCCTACGGCGAAGAAAAACATCGTGGGGCAACCTGCATACATATGCGAAAAAGTACAAAGGTGTATGTGAAGTCGACCAATCTGCACTGGGCCAGCAGGCCTAAACACCCTAACGTAGGGTCGGCTCGAGCCCCTCGGTGGCGACGTATATGAGCTGTGGTAGTGAAGATTACAGACCTTAATCTGTCAAATGAGTTAGCCTTGGGTCCCGTGAAATATTGCTTCATAAGCTATGAGCTGGCATGGTTAGCTATAAAGTAGCCGATGAAGCCCGATGTAGCTCTATTTTTGCCTTAAATGTTCTTTGTACAGTGAGGGCTAGTAAGGATACCATTAACGTTGTATGGGATGCTTGAAGGGGACTTATTTTATTAAGCATCTTGCTTAAGATCTAGTTCCCGCCTCCTTTCATTTTCAAAATCGTATATACACTGTTTTGAACAAGGCGTCTCCATTCTAGTTGAGTTGGAGTAAAGATCTCTAATTGGCGAAGTTCAATCTTCATCATCTTCATCTCTTCAAATGATAATATACTTGAAACCCAAAAATTGACCACCATGTTTCCACATCCCGTGTTGGAGTTCGCTGTAGAATATTCGTTTCGCCTTTCTGTCGTTAGATATTCGAGACAGATGACCACACCAACGCACCTGACGTCGCATCAGATATAACTCTATTTCACAAAGTCGTAGAAGAATATCGGTATTGCGCACTCGATCTGATCACTTGATGTTCATTATGTCGAGAAGGCATTTCAGATGGAACCCGTTTAGCGCATATGTTTATCTCTCCGATGAATAAAGGATGACGGACGGACTCGGACTATCATCATGTTTACCGAAATTTTTGTAGAAAGTTTAATATCATGTTTACTAATGTCAACACCTTTATTCGTAATCCGTTACCGCACAAACAACTTGATTGTAATTACAATGGATTGCTGAAAAATAAATGAGAAAAAGAGTAAGTAAATCATGTACAGTCGGCCTCAAAAGTAGATAAACATATAAGTACCTACCATGTCACGCGAACTATCGTAATATAGGTGTAACTATAGGTACTAAATAAAAGGAAGAATAATTGGTGTGACATGGTAATAAAATGTCCATTTATTTCTGAGGCCTATCGTACCTACAATTTGTCATTTAAATCCTTTCTTGAGATACGAGTACCTACACCCAAACGTCCTGCGGTAATGGAGAAATAACAGTCCACTTCACAAATTACCTTTATGCTGACAAAGGTCAGTCATTTCGTGCTCCTTATAGGGTTGCTACTTCGTATACCGGTGTTTCATAATAACCAATAAATAATTAATGCGTTATCTAAAACTAATTATTAAATTGTGTTTACCCGTAATGTCATTCAACCCAAAATTTTCATGAAAATCATAGACATGATGATGATACTATGATGTACATTAAAATTTTGGGTTGAATAACATTACGTGTAAACACATTTTAATAATTGGTTTTAGATAACGCATTGATTATTTATTGGTTATTATGAAACACCATGTATAATTTCGTTTATATCTTGTTTATTTCTTGGGCGTCAATTGGTAGTGATTGCTAGTGATTTAAGGGACGCTTCACTACATGGTAGTAGAATGATTTAAATATGAATAAAAAAATAACTCTCCTCCTTAATTTTATATTAATTTTCTAAAATATCCAAAAATACTGCACTAGTTGAGAGCAGCATTTTTAGAGATTTAAAAAAAATCCTTTTTTTTTCTTTTTTTTATACCGGGTGTAACGGAATACCGACATAATATTTAAGGATGTTGATTAACAAAAACAATTTTTTATAACTATTCTTTGTATTTTTATTATATGCCTACTTTTGATTTAATACGCTTAATAGTTAAGCGTATTAAATCAAAAGTGGACATATAATAAAAATACAAAGAATAGCCATAAAACATTTTTTTAGTTAATCAACAACCTTATGGTATTCCGTTACACCCGCTATAATAATGGATGTGTCCTGAAGCGTCCCTTAAATTTTCCGGGGTGATAAAAAAATAACCGTGTATAGAGCTGAAAATGGAAGCTGTCAGTTTCATCTGGAATCCCCAGTTATTGAGGAACGAAAGATTTTTTTATACATAATTAGATATGGTTAGAGCCTCGCGGTGGTCGTCCTTCAACAGAACCTACAAAAGTTTCATCACAACACAATCTGTTCAATAGCTTGGAAATGCATATAGAACAAATTAATATACAAATGCTCGTTGGGGAGATGAAAAATATATTAAATTTTTTATCTTAGTTTCACAGTACAAATAAAGTTGACAGCCCTACTCTTGATGGATTACCAGCTCATTTTAAAACACTTGTCTGCTAATTATTTTTTACTTTTTAGATTTTTAAATGAAATCGCAACATTGTTGTTCCCACTTAATTATGTTCATTATTAAATATGTGAAAAACTCGTGTAAGTATTTCCACATAAATGTCTCGTTGATTGTTACAAAAAGGTTAGATCTGTTTTTTACTGACGTAACTCATCAATTTATCATATCATATTGTAGGATTCTCGCGGTCGTAACTCTTACAACTGCCTTTGCATACAAAGTCATCGATCCTATAAAGTTCTCTAGAATCAGATAAATGTCGCCAAGTCTGAAAAAAAATGGATTAAATTTTATAAACATAATTTTTAGAATTACAGCAGCACTGTTATACTAGCCAACTCGTAAATTTTCATAGACATAGGTATTGATTAGAATATCAAATTTTAAACAAAGAAATTTTTTATCGCTCTGTTTATAATGACGTGAAGCGCGTTGTGGTGAATGACTGCAGTCAATAATTTAAGACAACAAAATTTGACTACATTTCAAAATTTCTGTACTATCCTTTATTTTCGAAAACAAATAATTTTGATATTTTTCGGTGATTTTTGAAGTATCAACTTTTTCACACTATCTTTAGACTCGTCATACATGATTTCGAAATAGATACAGTCTTTTCTCCCGCATTTTTAAACCCACATTTCGCCAATTGTGTCGAAAGTAATGTGAGAAAATATAACCGAGACCATGTAGTACTATTATCTATTCTGTGCTCTGTTAAATGTCATTATTAATATCAATGCGAATTGCTCTCCCACGGGTTAGCAAGAGTAAGTACATGATAAAAAAATAAACGTTAACGTTAAAATCTAATGATACACACGTCCTTACCAATTACCGAAGACAATTTCTTTTTAAAATCTTAATTATCCGCAGTAAACATGACCACCTTACATTTAATTAAAGGCTGTATTATGAAAGGTCCGAGACTAAATCACTCGACAATCTGAATAAATGTATTTTTTTTGTTATTGTTAGAGGTGGGTCTTTAAATTATAATAGAAACGATTTTGAAATGAATAAAAAAGATTAAATTAATTTTTGAATTATTATTTAGAATCGTTTAAAATAATTAGACTCTATGGACTAAGTATATGCTAGCCATATGACAGGTTATTTTTTAAGTTCTTCATATTTTTAATAGTAAACGTTCATATATAGTTCAATTATAAATATTCAACATTTTTTGAAGGTTTCCAGATAAATTACGTAAAATTATCTTTCAAACTAAAAAAAATCAATACAGCATTTGGGGCTATTATTTACTACCTAGTTACATATACAAGAAGCCTAATATAAAATTATTTTTGAAGTCGCAAACAACATTTTTTTCGAATAATATAAATTATACAGTTTGTTTGCGAAATTCCGCAAATTCTACCGTTTCCAGCATCGCGATCGAGATCGTATCAAGTCGCATTCAAAAGTTTAACCCTACATGAGGCGAATCGCATCCGGCTGTCCGAAAGATTTCATTTCCTGAGCAAAATATGGAACTGCACACTGTTAAATTTACAATAGCTTCTGTCCGCAATTTTCCGCAAGCCACTTGATAATGTTATGAATGTTTGCCTTCCTACATTTCAAAAAGCGTTTTTAATTTCAAACATTTTTTTTTATGTTTGTGACTTGTCTTTTCATTGTTGTTAAATACTAAAGAAATTTTGTTTCTTTATCAAATTATAAATACACCAAAATGAAATAGACATTCATTAATCATTGAACAATTCACAAATATTAAATAAACCAAGTCACAAATATAAAATTTATACGTTCCTGAATTGCATGTTGATAGGTACGTAATTATTAGTAGTAAAAAAGGTTTACTTTGGCTTTACAAGGTAAAAAGAGATCAATAAAGTTAAGTATTGCAAGTTTGAATCCCATCGAGTGTTAATTCTTAAAATGATTTTATTGCTTTTGGATCTTGAACTAACGAATATGTTTAGATGTTCAGAAGAGACAGATAAACAAACAACTTTAATCACTTTCAACGTTGAGAACCCTTAAACAGTATTAAAATATGGTATAAATGAGATACATCAAATGTAAATTGAAAAACCTCATGTTAATATACATATCCATTTTTGATACCCGTTGAACATGTCACTAATTTTCAGAAATTATCATTTTATCTTTTAACCGTCCACAAAATTCTTTCCAACCGAAATCTAAAGCAAAAAATCTAAGTCACATGTCTTATGGGCCAACGGCCGAATTTTTTACTGACCGTACGTATGTCGTTACGTCGTAAAGGGGTGAAACGGAAGGGTTATTCTGGCCGAATTATGATTCGTTATTACCCTGGATGTGTGCATGAAGAGGCTCACTACGGCACAGCAATTATTTTAATGAGCCCTCATGCCACGGACAGTAAACTATTCTTGAATACTTTAGCACCCTACACTTACTTCAGAAATACTTTTGCTAATGTAAACTATCAAAATGGTGTGAGGAATTTTTTTCAAAGTTTTCGTGTTACGTAATGTCCAAATAAAAATAACAAGCGGAGCGCCCTCAGCATGGCCCGCGTTTGTTTTTTTTTTCTCGTGAAGTTGCTATATGTTTTCCAGTAGTTGACCTCTTAAAATGCCTTTGCTAGCGATAGCAAATGCGATACGCATACCTCGCGGTTGGGAGGCTATGTTGGATTGTGGGTAACTGTTGGCAAAATGCCATCCAGCCACCACGGCTTACCTTTTAAAACCGAACGTGGAAGGCGGTGCTAGCGCCAAGGCGTCGCTGCATGGTCATGGGAACTCGAATGAACACTTTCAAAAAACACCTTACGAGACCCACCAAACCAACATCACCTGAGCCATACTATGATGGCTTAGAGCTGGGTTAAAATAGTATTGAAACGGAGACACCGGTAGCGTATAGGAAACTGAAACGGTTTACCAACATTCTATTGGTCCATGAACCGTTGATCACAGTTTATGGTTTAAGGATTTATCCTTTTCATCCATAGGACTTTTCACCCACGAACGTTTCGCCAACTTTACGTCAGTGAATGCTTAACCAACAGAATGTTTTGACCAATTACTTTTCACCCTAACAACATTTGGCCCATGGTCTATTCCCCAACAGAACGGTACACAAGTCAATGTTTAACAACAGAATCTCTTGACAATTTTTTTCCCCATGAACTTTTCGCAAAAATTTTAAAAAATTTCTCCCTGAATATAATATCCACAAGTTGGTTAATAAGGCTACTTAGTTTCAATGTTTCATTTTATTACTGTTGTTGTTACTTAATAATCAATATACAACACTGTATCAGTTGTCCCGGTGTCTATATTATTTTTGTTAATAAAACAAAAATAATATAGACACCTGGGCAGGTAAAAGCAAATACTCGTAAATGCTTGCAAAATATATTAACAATAGTCGTATGATAGTTCTATATTTGTGACTTTGCATTTTCATTAAATAAAACCTATAAAAGTAAAAACTTAAGACAATCTGTCTCTAATAGCATCTGAAATTCTTTCAATAGTGCTTCGCCATCAAGACAATATAATCCAAGTTTTCCTTCAAAACTTGACTGTCCTCGGCTACTGCAAATGTTTGACTTCAGAATCCCTTTTAGAGTACAAATAATTTCTCTGTTTCCTCCAACGGTTATTGGTTCAAAATCTCAAGTTTTGAGATTAAGTAAACTGTTCAATAGTTTTGGTAAATCCAGCGATATTTTCTGGCAAAACACATTTCGAATACACTTACAAGACTCCATTATCCCTAAATAGGTGACATATAACACACACATTAGGTAGGTATAGGTATAATATAGTTGTAATACTAGCAATTTTTGGTGAAACAATAGATTTAAAAAAACACTCATGTTTTGAGAATCTCATATTTTGCATTTTATTTTTGGCTTGCTCAGATGTGAGGAGCGTAATTTTCTGATGACCGATGGCTGCCACTGGATAAGGCTGCCTCTTTTGAGCTTCCTACCTCGCGCCAAATACACACCAAGATCATAGAGCCAAAAACAGACTTGAATTTTGAGAAAAAGAAATAAAAACATTTTACGTACGTCATTGGAGAGCATACAATATTTTATTTAGATTTTTGTGTGAATTTACAAGTGAACGACAGGCATGGGCACTTACATAAAAACGTCGATTTAAAACTTGGTCTAAAGTCGCCAGTTACAGAAAATGAACAGTTTTCGTTAACGGCGATAGTAATTGGACACTGCTATTTTATGCCTTTACGACTGCGTAGCCCGCATGAACGCTTTCAATGTAAGTGGATGGGTTAACTTGAACCATATTCTTTAGTTAGGTAAATATTAAACCTTATAATGGTCTTTGAGGTTTTATTTATTACTAGTTATACCCACAGACTACGTTTCGCTTTAATTTAATATGACTACGCTCACATGCCCAACACTGTTAGTTTCGACAAATGAATAAAATCAATAAAGAAATAATTTCGTCTCGGGTGAGATTTGAACCCGCGGCCGCGTGTCCAATATACCGTGTTGACGCCTTGACCAACTAGGCCACCGAGCTCTTACCCGCCCCGACGAAATACTTACACTCGTATCTATAGTCAAGTCAAAGTAATTACTTGAGTAAAAGTCATTACTTAAGTTGTGATTTTTATACAATAAACAAGAATTTCAATCAAGTGAAGAAAGTTGTGCTTATCACCTAGTGCAGGTTGATGCATTTTAACGATTGCAAATACACCTGGGAGCAAACTAGCCGTTTGAAAGACGGACGAGCTCGAGATACTCGTAGATAGCTCGAGTAGTAAAGTTTTTGGTCACCCATCTCGTGACGGACCATTGCGAAAGCGTAATCGCCATTATCACAGGCCGAACGCGCGAGCTACTGCGTCACCGAACGCAATAATAAGACAATTTTTTTATTGTCACAGTACTAATTGTATAATTACAAAAAAATAAAACCGACTTCAAAAACACCAAAAAGTCATAAATAATTTTAGAATACATACAACATCACATTTCTATATTGAAGTTGGTGCCAAAGTAACTAAGCAGGTATATTAATTGATCTTTTCATTTTTTAAGACTTTCCAGGTGATCATTGCTTGGCACCGACTTCAATATAGAAATGTGATGTTGTATGTATTCTATGAAGTCGGTTTTATTTTCTTGTAATAATTTTTTTTTAAATCTTTTTAGTTTATAATACATGCGTTTTAGAATTTGAGCCAAGGCAAACACCAGAACAACTTAAAATAAAACGTATTTCGCTCTAAACAGTAATGAAAGAATTATTTCCGAACTCCTAACCTACCAGAAACCTTCGATCATCAGCTCAGTGATATGATTGATGACTATCAGATGCAAATACCTGAACACCTTCAACAAAAACATGAAACACGTTGGACGTGCCTATGAAATTCGAGGGTTTCCCTCGATTTTCATGGGATCCCATCATCAGATCCTGACATGGTGACAATGGAACCACCTCGGGAGTATACTCTTCCGATTACAAAAAGAATTTTGAAAATCGGTTTACAAATGGCGGAGTAATCGGTGAACATACATAAAAAAAATAGATACAGTCGAACATAGAACCTCCTCCTTTTTCGAAGTCGGTTAAAAATCTCAACTTAAGTAACGACTTACTCAAATAATTACTTTGACTTGACTATAGATACGAGTGTTAGCCTTATTGATCTCCTTCATTCTTTGTTACGCCAAAGAAGTCTTTATTCACTGTTAACTTCGTATTTATAAATGTGAAGAGTTTGTTTGTTTGTTTGGTTGGTTGAACGCGCTAATCTCTGGAACTACTGGTCCGAATTGAAAAATTATTTCCGTGTTGGATAGTCCATTTATCGAGGAAGGCTGTGTAATATCACGCTGCGACCAATAAGAGGAGAGAAGCAATGGAAAATGTTGATAAAGCGGGAAAAATATAGAAGATACGAAACTAAGAAGGCGTTGAAGTCTTTTAGAGCGAAACGTATTTCGCGGGCACAGCTATAATATTATACTGTTTGTTTAATTGTTTGTTTGGTTAAACGCGCTAATCTTAAGAAGTGCTTATTCAAATTGAAAAAATCTTTTTGTGTTGGATAGTCCAATTATCGAGGACGGCTATAGGCTATGAATCTAACATCACGCCACGACTAATAGGAGCTAAGCGTCAATGTAATATGTTGCAAAAACGGGGAAAAAATATATCGCGAAACGTAGTTCGCGGGCATCGCTAGTCATATAATTAAAACTAAAATCCAACATACCGTGTTGACGCACTGACCAACTAGGCTAAGAATTTCCTCTGGGCTGGTAAGAGCTCGGTCGCCTAGTTGGTCAGGGCGTCAACGCGGTATGTTGGGGACGCGGGTTCAAATCCCGCTAGAGACAAAATTTTTTCATTATTGATTTAATTTTAATTTTTAAAATTATGCATGAAAATGCATAGTCTACACTAATATTATAAAGAGAAAAAAGAGGAAAACTTTGTTTGTTTGTTTGGTTGTAATGAATAGGCTCAAAAACTACTGGACCGTTTTTAAAAATTCTTTCACCACTCGAAAGCTACATTATCCACAAGTAACATTGGCTAAATTTTATTTTGGAAAAAATAGGGTTCCGTAAGATATTTGGGTTTTTCAGACACAAGGTGTAAAAAATCAACCAGAAAAGTAACTTATTTTGCGTACGCTGCCTAAACTATAAAATATAGAACCATAAAATGATCTAATTAATTGTAGATCTTATAAATATCTATAAAAAGTCCGAGACATACTATACCTATCTATGTCGAGTGAGGCACAACAACCATTTTTTTATTTAAAAATCTTGAATTTTTTTTGGACTACATTTGAACGCATTTATTTTTCTCATGCTATTAATCCTTATCAAAATAAATTATTATTTCATCACTAAGTACAGTTTATGTAGATAATATTTGGTCTTTGAATGATTAAAATAGGACGTTTGGTTTTGAAGTTATGGCGAAATTAAAATATTACGATTTCTGCTGCACGGCCCGTTGCGAAGTGAGCGTCACCAAGGCCTCCCGCACGCGCACGGGGGTGCGCGTGCGGGAGGTTATGGAATAAAATGGAGGAAAAAATTAAACACTGTGTTAAGCATTTCGATGGCGAAACGTAGTTCGCGGGCACAGCTAGTTCTATATAAAACCGTTAGTTTCCTTATTTTTTTTGGCAATTTTAAAAAAATCTTCTGTAATCGGCGCCTACGAATCCATGCACCGAATTTCATGCTTCTTGCTCCAGTGTACGCTCTACGTTGATACCTCAATCAGTCGTAACCAAGCTTTTTATAAACACAGCTCAAACGTGGTCGCTTACAGTGTGAAAAGTCCAGGCTCAGGGCTTGCCAACGAGCAATAGAACGCAGCCTACTGTGTATCAGGCTAACAGACCGCGTTAGAACCACCACAATACGCTCAAAGGTTGGAGTAGCTGATGTGGGTCGAAAGATTGAAGTGGAATATGGGCCGGACATGTTAGCCGAACGTACCCCAGCGGTAGATGTATATCATCGCCCTGACGGACAACGTCAAAGGGATTTCGTCGACCTCGAAAGAGATGGCGCGACGATTTAGATGCCTACTGCAAGAACTGGTGGGTGGGACCAAGCACGGGATAGAGAGGAGTGGAAGGATAATGGAGAGGTCTTTGCCCAGCAGTGGAATAGTATGAGCTAAGTATGTTATGTAAGAAAGCATCAATTGGAGAAAGTTCGTATTTTGTTTTTTTTTAATATCTGTTCGTTGTCAAAGGTTTTGAGTGTCAAAATTGCTGTGCGTTTGCTTTATTCGCAGAATACCAGATTCTCAAAACACCTGATTCTCAGCATGCTTTCTGCATGCTGTCATCGACGTCAACAAAGCATGCTCGCTCTCGCACAGCTAACTTTGAGATCAATACTTTGACTACGAAATTCTGTTACGAGAGGCAAAGTATAAAGTTTACACACCGCTATACTTATCAACTTTTTAATCGACTTTTTACTCTGTTATTTATTGACTGATTTGGAAAATATTTTTTTTTGTTTGCAAGGTCTACTTCTCTATTGATCCCATTGTCACTAAAGTCAGGATCTGGTGATGGGATCCCAGGAAAAAAATCCTTAAATTTTATAGACACGTCCAATGTGTTTCATATTTTATTTTGATGCCTTTCAGATATTTGCTTTATGTCAAGAGCCGAACTGATATGGGAGGATCCTTGATTTCTAGAAATATTTTTTTTCAATACAAAGGCACGCATTGACCTTCAGTTGTATTCATTCAAGTTACTTCGAAGAGCAGGTATTAAATTCACAAAAAAATATTAAAATAAAATTAATATATTTAACAAAAATAAAACACACTTTAAAACATAAAAAATCAAAAATAATATAAGAATACAAACAACATTATATTTTTGATTTTGAAGTCAGTGCCAAATTTGAACACCATGATAAACGATTATCCGCACAAATTTCAAAATCAAAATTGTACATAATGATGTTTGTACGAGTATTCCGTATGGAATAGTGCCAAATCCAAAGACCACACAGACAGAAGAATTAGCGAGTAAACACTTGTTTAGATGTTACCAGTATCTCTTCAATTTCTTATTGGTGCTACATTTGTAGTCGATTGCAATATAATAATTATGCAAGTGCCGGTCGTGTTAACATCGGATCGTGTGCCGTGGGCACGTGGTGCGGCGATGGCTGTATTACTAATATTACTATGCAGCGTGACGCGGCGCGCTTCTAACACAATAATAACGACGCGTGCGCACGCTGCGACACTGCCCGGCCGGCGGTGCAGGGCAGTACGCAGGGCCTTTTTTTACGCTGGTAAATGCGTTAAATCGTACAGTCCGTTTTTCCATACAAACGTAGTCCCCTGTTTCCTTCCTGGATAATGGCACTAGTTGATCTATTTTTTCCAATAAAATCAATGACCACTATAAGCATTTTCCTATGTTTTCCTTTTTTTATTAAGTTAATTATTAAAAGAGATTTTAAACCTTCAAAAACCTAAAAATCTACCTAATTTTCTGTTGTATTCAAACGTCCAGCAAACAAATTAAAGAAGATTATATGAAGAAAGCAAAACATAGAAACACAGAAAAAGCCTTGCTCTAATTTTTAACGCAAAAAGAAATTAAATCGGTCAATTTTTGTCAGAGAAAACAGGGGACTACGAAACGTATATTTTGTGTACTTTTCATAGGTATTTTCGGTCCCAGCTGCAGTTGTCCCTATCACGTTCAGTTCAGTTGTTCGGACACACAGCGTGACAGCAATACATTTTACAAATACCTATTTTTGAATTCTCTCGACCTTGGTGTTTCCTCTTAAGCTTTTTTTGCGGCGGAGGAATCTCTTTACGATTCGACAAGGGACTGAAAAGCTGACAAGGCCGCCCCTTGGATATGCCATCAGAAGAGGACATGCTGAGAAATGGCACTGCTGTTCAAGGTTGTATAGGAACTTGTAAGAACGCTTCCACGAACACAATGACTACGGCTTGCATAAACAACTGTGTAACATTAATACAGCTTATGACTAGTACTTATACGACAGAAAATCATACAATTGTTATACAGTTAAAAACGTAATCTTAGTGAGAAAATCATGTCCACGTCTTTTAGAAACTGCAGAATTTATTTTTATCCATGCTAGTAGAATTTTACCTAATTCTTACTTAAACGGAGTGAGAATAACCTGATTAATTTTCTTCCACTCTGTTCATATCTCTTACGTTCCTAATTTGTCACTAATAGAGTAATGCAACATTATTAACAATAATAGGACAGATACAATGCAAGGAATGAATGAATAATTTACATAGAAGGTATAATTTACATACTGTGTTCTGTTGATGCTAAAGGATAAAAAAATTATAAGATTAATGTCACTCTATTTAATGCACTAAATCGAACGCATTTTACATATACATACATATATCAATCGTCTTCCTGCTGTTAAAGGGCCTCGTAACATATGAGTTTACGCCTTAGCCGCGCCAAATTAAAGTCACAAAGCCACTGCGCAGGATCAATTATTATTAAGACTTGTTATTTTAAATTGTAAACTTTATTCCTTTTGGAATACTAAGCGTCAATAGCAAGTAAGACAGTAACTGAACAGAATAATTATACCTTACCGAAAATATTGTCTTCTTAAAATTACATAAGAAATACAATACCTTTGCTAACTCGAATTTTTAATGCAATCTACATAAATAGTTTTTAAGGTGAATTATTTTTTTTGTTAAATTGTTAAGTGCAAAAGTTAACCGCCAGTGAACTAATTTACCCTAAGTTCGCCCCTGCATTGATGGCCTATCAAATGGCTACGCAACGGGTGTCGTAAGAATTTTTTTGTGAAAATTGGCCACGACAATGGGCCGGCCGCTGTAGGTGTTAAAGAGCCCTTAACCCTTTACCGGCATGACATATGGCGTGTCCTGAGGGTGCTTCCTGTTGGCAATACAATAAAACGAACGTGACTATTTCAGTCGTTAAATCTATGACGATATGTAGGTGTCATTAGATAGATAGACAGATAAATTCTTAATTGTACATCACAAATTAAAATTGACAAAACTATTTTATAACAACAACGGCAACGTACAATCGTAACGTACAAACGTACAACGTTCAACAACGTACGGCCTTATCGCAATGTCATTCTTTCTGTTATACCATAAGTAAATACTTAATCAATATCAAGTTAACTTTAATTCCGTTTGTAACATGCTTCATTTGTAAAACATAATAAGCGGAATTTTGTTATCCTTATTTTGTACAAATTTATTAAATTTTACAAAACATTAATAAAAACATTAATATTTTTTTTGTATCACAAAGTATTTTTTATTAATTAGAAATTATTGTTATGTTGTAAATAATCTTTAAGAAAAAAAAAAGAATTGATAACAATATTATTATGTATCAATTATCTATATTTTAATTTTGTTACGGTTTTTAAAGGTAATCAAATTTATAGCTTATTATTAATAATTAATAAATGTTTAAGTACTTATTCAAAATCAATCACTAAACAAGTAGTTATCAATCAGTAGTCAGAAGGTATTGGTACTGTTTGCTAATACTTATAAGATATCGATAATGAACTTAGATCATTTAGCCTAAGATAATGAAGTACAATTAAATAAATTAAGACACACAAATGTTCTAATGCACTCTATACAATTTTAAGCTGCCTCGACCGTTCTAACGTGACGTGACACAAAAACCCTTTACGCAACGGTGCATGTCACCAAAAGGTGCTCTTCCGTCAGTTGTGGAACTAAAACGCAATCTGCACAGTTCGCCTGGAGTTTGCACATTTTGCGTCAATTGTCAAAAGTAATGACGGCTAAATCTTATTGTGATGGACACGTATGGTAGTTACACCTTTGGGTCAGTGTATTGTGGCCACAGATGTTTATGAGGCTTACTATTCATTGTTGCTATTATATTTAGCACTATAGTCTTGTTTGGCAAACGGAAGTACTATGAGTGGTAACATTTTTTTTGAGTGGATTTGCCGGGCGATTGCATACGTCGAATGCACAACAGTTGAAAACGGCAATAAGAGATTTTGCACTAGTAAATATTACATTTATATAAATGTAAATATGAGCCTCTACCCGTAGCTTCGCCCATTTTTTCATTTTTAGGGAACCATAGGGTCAGTCTCAAGTTGCCTAGATAGTATTAAGACTACACTACACTAATGACTATATCGTAAAAATGACTAGGTATCATTTCGCCTACATCTTCAAATTGACTGCATCCGTTCATACCCTTACAGAACCCTTATAGAATCACCCGTAGAGATCATCATCATCATCATCATTTCAGTCAAGAGACGCCCACTGCTGGACATAGGCCTCCCCCAGGGATCTCAAAACTGATCGGTCCTGCGCTTCCCGCGACCTTCACCAGATCGTCGGGCCACCTTGTGGGGGGCCTACCAACGCTGCGTCTCCCGGTACGTGGCCGCCACTCAAGGACCTTTCCGCCCCAACGGCCGTCAGTTCTGCGAGCTATGTGTCCTGCCCACTGCCACTTAAGGTTTGCAATTCTTTGGGCTATGTCGGCGACTCTAGTTCTTCTATGGATCTCTTCATTTCTGATGCGATCGCGTAGTGAAACCCCGAGCATAGCCCTTTCCATTGCCCCTTTGAGTGACATTAAGCCTTCTGAGGAGACCCATTGTAAACGGCCACGTCTCAGTGCCGTACGTCATCACTGGCAACACGCACGAATAGAAGACTTTCGTCTTAAGACATCATCATCATCATCAACAGCTCATATACGTCCCCACCGAGGGGCTCGAGCCTACCCTAAACTGAGGCGATTAGGCCTTAGTCAACCACGCTGGCCAAGTGCGGGTTGGTCGACTTCACACACAAACTGTAAAGAAATTCTTTCTTCACAGGTGTGTGCAGGTTTCCTCACGATGTTTTCCTTCACCGTAAAAGCGTCGAATAAACGTACATATGAATTCAAAATTTGAAAACACATTGGTACCTGGCGGGGTTCGAACCGCTACCTCCCGATTGGAAGGCGACAGCCTTACGCACTACGCCATCGACGCTTTTAAGACATATGAAACTTAAATTTATATCAAATAGATATTCGGGTCTACAAGCTCTTTCAGCTGTGAGAAAAAAAATATACTTGTAATAAGTCAACGCGATCAATACAAAATAAAACTGTGACAGAATGGTTACTCTCCATTGATTACATTGAAACGGAAAATATTTTAAAATATAAATACTAGTAAATATATGCACATGAATGATTTTAGTACGAATAAAATCCGATGTGCTATGTAAACTGTTTGTTTGGTAAGGGTGCTGGGCCCGTTTTTAAAAGTAAGTTAGGTATGTAAGTATTGTCGTGGCAATGCTTGTGATAAGTAGATAAGTAATGTACGTTACCAATTGTCTGGATCGAAGATACACTTATTAGGTATTGCACTTGTTTGTTGCACAATAAACTTTAGGCACAAGCACTTAGGGAGTTCCCAATTTTCAAAAACGCGTGGTGGCGTCACACAGCAAGCCAAATCGGTCAGTAGTGTCAAGGCATAAGAATAACTAATAATACGAGTATAGAAGCGAAACTCCCGGCCGTCGAGCACTCAAGGCCACGTTATTTACCTACCGTTTGGTTTCCGTTGAACGGAATCGCCAGTCAAGGCGCGCACCGTGTGTTTCAGGCACCTTATGAAAGTTTTCCTATTGATTACCTGATTAAGCTTTTTATAAGAATGCGTATTTACTACGCGCTGAAGTTTAATAACCGAAACTTCAAATCATCTACAAAAACGCCATCTTTTATAAATATCAGACATTTGTAAATATTTCTGTTCAATTGAAACCTTTTAAATAAAAATGATTGAATACTTTAAAATTATTTTTATTATACCTACCCTAGATACAGATACAGTTTTATTCGTAATATTAATTACATGTCAAAGCTAATACAATATAATGTATCGAGTTTCTAAAGCTGTCATTGTAGTGCAATTTTGAAACTCTGTAAGTAGGTATGGGATTTTTTTTGTCAAGTCGGGAATAATTTGAATTATGAGAAACTTTGGTACTGCTATATATATTTTTATCGACCTTTGTCACTGTTCCATATAAAATTTAAATACAATCAATGCTTGATTGAAATTATGAAACAACAGATTTTTTTTCAAGTGAAAATGTTGGTCTGATAGTAAAAAGTGAGCTTAGGTTTTATCCATTAGTACATTCATAACTTCAGCTCTTGGACTATAAACGTAGGTACGATACCTAAATTACAAACCATTTTTGTACATCGAAATTCGAAACATTTTAATGATTTTGATCTCGAAGTGTAGAGATTAAGCTCAATTAATCAAAAACAGGCAGGTTCTTATAACTACGGAATCAAAATACTAAAAATGTGCGTACTATTGCTAAAGATAGTCGCTCGCTCGCTACACTTGAAGTACAAAATCAATAAGACTCGGTGTATGCTCAGTTTCTCATTTAATGTAAAATATGGAGGTACCTATATAAAAAGTATTGTAACCATACGTCCATGTGGTGACCCTAGCGGCGTCCGCAGACTACTGCGGGGCGTTACAGGGGGAAGGGCGCTGTAGGTATGCAAATAGCGGCATTTGGCGCACCCACAAAGGAGATTCGCTTCTATACTCGTATTATTAGTTATTCTTATGGTCAAGGTAAGGAATTAGGGTTCACACAAAAATTTATGCAGGTAGAAAGGATTGGGCCGCACCACTGTTTTAAATTGTTATTAATCTACCGTCTAAAATAAATTTAATAAACACTGTTTGTTGTCACTAATAAAATAAAATAAAATCCGCACTAGGCCAGCGTGGTTGACTAAGGCCTAAACACCCTAACTTAGGGTAGGCTCGAGCCCCTCGGTGATAGGGACGTATATGAGCTGTGATAATGAAATAGTTTTTTTATTCTAGTTGCAATTCAGACTATTCAGCAGAAGCTTTTAAAAAGTCTCATTTAAATGCATTCAATAGATTAAGTCTTGACGTTGCTCTTAAGACTAGCTTCAATAATTTATGAATAAATCAGTTAGTCAGTCAATTAATCCAGATACTAGATTCAATCACACACTTAAGATTTTCAGTAAAAATGAAAGTTTCATTCTGTTAGTCGGTTGATTACATTTAAAATATTTAACAAAAAATAAAAACCGACTTCAAAAACACTGAAAAGTTAAAAATAATATAAGAATAGGTATAGACAACATCACACTTCTATTTTGAAGTCGGTGCCAACATTGATCTCCTAGAAAGTCTTAAAATTTGGCACCGACTTCAATATAGAAATGTGATGTTGTCTGTACCAATTCTTATATTATTTTTAACTTTTCAGTGTTTTTGAAGTCGGTTTTCATTTTTTGTAAAATATTATTTTTTTATCTTTTTAGTAAATGCAATCTTTTAAGTGAAAGAACCCCTAATTTAATTAGCGTTTCCCTCGATTTTCATGGGATCCCATGATCAGATCCTGACTTTGGTGATCTTGGGACCACCCAAGTAGTATACTCTAAAAGAATTTTGAAATACAAAAAGAATTTTGAAAATCGATCCAGTATTGGCGAAGTAATCGCGTAACATATTAGGTTGGGGAAAAAGTCTTTTCGCATTATAGTATGTATAAACTTGTAATAAAATCTCTTTGGCTATACTATTTGTATCTGGCTGGTTTTGGTATCATTGAAAGTTTAAATTTTAAAGAACATAATTCCAAATTCAAATTAGGAAAATGTGTGATTTTCATTTGTTTTTCGTACCGCCAAGATGAGTGAATCTAATGAAGAAATTCGATACATTTTAAAATTTTACTACAAAAAAGGTAAAAATGCAACGCAAGCCGCGAAAAAAATTTGCGATGTTTATGGACCTAGTGCAGTGTCTGTGAGAGTAGCACAAATTTGGTTTAAGCGTTTTCAATCCGGAAATTTTGATATCAAAGATGCACGTCGCTCTGGTCGCCCTATTACAGATAAAATGGATGCCATTTTTGAAAAAGTGGAGCAAGATCGGCATGTCAGTAGTTACGACGTAGCTGAAGAACTGGGAATTGACCACAAAACAGTTTTGGCGCATTTGAAAAAAACTGGGTACACAAACAAGCTCGAAATTTGGGTACCTCACGAGCTCACTGAAAGAAACCTAATGAACCGTGTACTCATTTGTGATTCTTTATTACGACGTAATGAAACCGAACCATTTTTGAAGAAGCTGATAACTGGTGATGAAAAGTGGATCACGTACGACAAGAACGTGCGAAAAAGGTCGTGGTCAAAGGCCGGTCAGGCTTCACAGACTGTGGCGAAACCCGGGTTAACTCGCAACAAGGTGATGCTGTGTGTGTGGTGGGATTGGAAGGGCATTATTCATTATGAGCTGTTACCACCAGGCAGGACCATCGATTCTGAACTCTACTGCGAACAACTGATGAGATTAAAGCAAGAAGTTGAGAGAAAGCGGCCGGAATTAATCAACAGAAGGGGTGTGGTTTTTCATCATGATAACGCTAGACCTCACACATCTTTAGCCACTCAGCAAAAATTAAGAGAGTTTGGCTGGGAGGTGTTAATGCATCCGCCGTATAGTCCTGACCTTGCACCTTCAGATTTCCCCCTGTTTCGGTCTCTTCAGAATTCTTTAGGCAGTGTCAGGTTAACATCACGAGAGGACTGCCAAAACCACTTGTCGCGGTATTTTGACCAGAAGTCCCAAAATTTCTATAGCAATGGGATCATGTCCCTACCTACAAGATGGCAAAAAGTTATCGAACAAAATGGTACCTACATACTTTAGTTAAATGTAAATAAACTATATTAAAAAATGTTTTGAATTTTCTTAAAAAATGCGAAGAAACTTTTTCCCCAACCTATTACATACAAAACACGTTGGACACACCTTAAAATTTAAGGGTTTTCCTAGATTTTCATGGAATCCCATCATCAGATCCTAACTTTGGTGACCATGGGACCACACTTGGAGTTCACTCTATCGAATACAAAAAAAAATTGAATATTGGTCCACAATCGGCGGCGTAATCGCGTAACATAAACACAAAAAAAACATACGCATCGAATTGAGAACCTCCTCCTTTTTTGAAGTCGGTTAAAAACGAAAGAACTTCGCTGATTCACATTACACTCAAAAGCGCGCTCTTCAATTATCAAAAGCAGGTGTTCAAGACAATCGACAATTGATTGACCAACACACCCACGTGCCCGGCCCGCGCGCGGCGCGTGCGCACGCAGCGGTGTCGTGCGACATCGCCGACCGCGGCCGTCACGGACGCTCGTGTTTGTCACTTTGCTTACCAATAATATTATAATAAATAAATAAAAAAATAAGCGCTCAGTGCCTCTAGCACGAACCACCCTCGTTACAGTAATAGTAATCGTATTAATTTACTATCCTATAACGATTGAGATATTATATAGACAGTTAGAAACACTAACATAAGACTATCGTGAGCTCGTAACGTAACGATAGTTCTCTCAACTGTTAAATGTTCGGTGAGAGATTCAAATTCAAATTCAATATCGTTTATTCAAATTGGATTATTACATAATCACTTTTGCACGTCAAAGAAGCTACGCCAATGGTTTACAAGTCTACGGCGGGAGACCTTGTACTGGAAGGAAAGAACCAGCAAGAAAACCAGCAAAAGCTATTTTTTTTCTCTCCCTGAATTATTACAGAGTCGTCAGCTGGAAGCTGACCTCAAAGCAAAATTTTGAGCTCAACTTCCATTACAAGTAGATGTGTCAGTTTACATAATACATTTAGGTAACATCAGACTTTATTTACATATCAATCGAAAGAATTATCATGTGTGGAGCTAACCTCATGTCCAAACAGATATTACAATAGCTAGCTGTTGAATAAAACGATACGATATGTCAAAAGTGAGTTTGTGCTGACGATTCTCATACTTGAACTCTCATTAACTATACCATTACCATTTAAGTTCCTTAAACGACCGTAGCGGCGCGGCGCTGCTAGACTTGAGGCATAAATATGTGATTAGGTACGTGGATTAGGTATTTTTCGTTACCAGTACATACCTAATCCATGCCACCTAGGATTAGGTATTCGTATACCATGTTTGTTAATCGTGAAGTATCAATCTGTCAAACTATAGGTCCTGTAAACAAAACTACACTTTACGTCAATTATTAAGTTTCAAACGTCATCTAGGATAAAATACCATAACTATTTTTTGCTTAGAAAATACAGCGAATCTCTTGTTCAGTTTAACAAAATCATAAAATCTTTATACAAAATACAAAAAAAATAAAATTCGACTTCAAAAACACTTTAAAGTAAAAAATTATATAAGGATGCACACCATCACCTTTATATTATGAAGTCGCTGCCAAATTGAAGTCTTTTTGAAGTCGGTTTTATTTTTTTGTAACAATTTTTTTTTGTTTTTTTTGTAAATTTAATACCAGCTCACCGAAGTAACTTGAAAGAATGCCATTTAGCATCAAAACGTGCCTATTGTATTTAAAAAACTAACCTCTAACTCCTAAAAGTCAAGGATCCTTCCATCATCAGCTCATTTCATGACTACCAGACGCAAATACCTGAATAGCTTCGAAAAAAACATGAAACACGTTGGACGTACCTATGAAATTTAAGGGTATCCCTCGATTTTCCTGGGATCCCATCATCAGATCCTGACTTTGGTGACTATACTCCCCAGGACTATACTCTATCGAACACAAAAGAATTTTGAAAATTGGTCCACAATGGGCGTAGTAATCACGTAATATACTCACAAAAAAAAAACGGTAAAAATATTAAACTTGAATCAAGAATGAAATTAAAAATTAGGACCTATTACTATTCCAATACATTCCCTAATCCGAATATTTATGCCAATACTGAATAAATATTAAGACCTATTACGATACTAATACATTCCCTATTCCAAATATTTATGCCGGTACCTAATAAATATTAGGACCTATTACGAGTACTAAACTAATACATTCCCTATTCCGAATATTTTTGGTGGAACTGAATAAATATTAGGAACAGGTATTTGGATTAGGTGTTTGAAAATATTAGGAACAGGTGGATTAGGTACGGAAATTAGCTAATCCAGCCCATGTCTAGGCGCTGCTATAGCTTACATACAAAATAATACGATTACCAAAACTATAGTGGTTCGTGCTTGGGGCACTGAACGTGGCACGGCTAAACGAAGTCAATTGACTTACCTTGGCCATAGTCTAGCGTCGTTCGGCTAATTAATCTCTTTCGTAAAATGTCATATTTGAGACTCCAAAGAGAAAGAGATTAAATAACCGGATAGATATATCCTATTTACACCTTTTATCGCAACATCATTGTTAACAATTACTATATCCTTACTTCTATATCCGCGACTCTGGCAGCATTCGTAAATTACAATATCTGTTTGTCTCCCATTCATTATAATCTCAGTCACAACGGCCACTGCTGGACAAGGTCTTTCACAGAAAGAGAGGATTTGGGTTTAATTTTCATCCAGTTCGGGTTGGTGGGAAAGATCTATCTATCTAAAACCATTGATTGTCAGGATGCACCGGGAGCGCGCGAGGACGATCGGGATCCGATAAGGTGTTATTCGTAACGTTTTACATTTCCGGTATATTTTAGAAGTTTTTTTAAGTTTCGTCCACTCTTTCGACCGTTCAATGTTTTCACATTAAGTTTTTGATACACTGCAAAAAATCACAATGCAAATATTGTTGGTTGCATATTCTTTATTAAGGGGCCTTAAATCGCCTCAAAGACATAAGCCTTATAATCATCCGCCCTTGAGAGGGATTGGAAAAATCTACGATTGCACAGCAAGAGAATGTAATGAAGTGCGTGCACAGGACCGAATAATCGAAGCATACTCGTACAACAATTAGAATGTTAAGCACAACGGTTTCAAAAACTTGAGGAAGTTCTTTGCGAACACTATAACTGTATTTTGCGTCAGCGTATACAATGTACATGGTGCATAAGTTATTTCATGATAATTATACTGATTAGATAGAATCAGTTTTACAAAGTTTTTTAGTTTAAGATGTGATGTTATGCCAATTTATACTGTACTCTAGCAATACATGCTTACTCATTAGGCTAATATAGTAATTTGTTTTATATATACTTATAAAATAACATCTCCTTACTGACTGACTAATTCATCATCGCCCAGCGTAAACTATTAAAGTTAGGGTCGTAAAATTTGGTGAGTAGAGTCGTTTTATTGAGTAGACACTCACTAAGGAAGGAATTTTGAAATTTCTACCCCTAAGAGGTGAAAGAGGAAGTTAGAAGCATTAAACTTTGTCTCCAGGCTTTTGATTACAAATAAATGAATAACGTATATCAGCATTTATGGAAATTCTACTCCTAAGGGAGTAAAATAAGTGTTGAAAGTTTGTATGAAAGCTCTGCGAGCAGGCTGGTGGTTCTAGCGCACGAAAGTCGAACTACAATTAATGTGATGTACAAAGAGGTCTTAAATTAACGTAATATTTTAAATTAATCTGTAAATATAATCAACTTCCACGCGAGCAAAGCCGCGGGCAACAGCTAGCTAGTAATATATAAGCCTTGCCTTGCTCTCTTTTTGGTCTAGGTAATAGCACTGTCACCAACAACCAACCCACTGCCACTTCAGCTTGCTAATCCGGTGGGGTATGACGAAAGCTTTCGATTTCTGTCTGGTCACCTGTTCTAGATCCGATCCTTCAAAGAAACTCCGAGCATAGCCCTTTCCATGAATTGTTGAGCGACTTTAATTGTGGATCAACCACACTGTGAGTGACCATGTTTAGACTTCGTATGACATGACGGGTACATTCATTGGAGGCTTTCGTCTTTAGATATTGTAAGGCGCTGGCGAAAAGGTAAGTAATGATATGAATATATGAAAAATTACACACAACAGGAATGTTTGTACTAACTGTTCGAAAAGTAGGCATCAAAAGCTGGCAAAGGTCTCGGAGATCATTTAAAATACGCTGCCAAACTCGAAGTTGTACTCTACTAAACTGTACAATTTGCCCACAGTAGACATACCTATCCCTTACAACTATGAGTAACAAATGTAATAATATGTAAATACATATACCTCCATATGTAATACAGGTAATTTTGTTTTCTGTGTCACTAAGTAATCTGTAATCAAGGCATCCCTGATTAGCTTGTTTGATTCATTAATGTCAACAATTTACGATAGATATCAAATAAAATTCTGTAAAGTTTGCTTTTCGAGCAATCAGTTGTAAAACCTGCATTTGTTACTCAACAAAATGTATAACAAACTTTTGAACGGTCACAACACAAACAAGAAACCGACGCACGTACCGATTTATTTAACATGCGTGAATTATCCGACGATAAATAGCTATCGAAAATCATCGATTATTGGAATTCCTCGAGTCGTCAGTATCAAACGTTATGGACTACAATAATCTCATTCTTATGCATTGCTTTTCGAATCGGAATTCTATGTTAATGACATTGACATGTAATCTCGGTCGGCTCCCGATTTGTTGTCGATGTCTTCTGTCTCGCTTTATTCTGTCAGAAAGAGTAGGATAAGCGATTGTTTTCGCTCGAAATTGTTTCGTTTCGAGTGGTTACGAGTCGGTCGCCTCGTTAGAATCCTTGGGTTCACGTAAGGGGCGTTAACGAGGAGGGTCATTAGACGGTGTGTTGGTGCCCTAATGCGCTCGGGTTGTGTGTAATGGGCTTTATGACCGTCCGGAGCAATTACCAATTCGAGAATGAATCTGTTTGTTTGTAATTCTGTGCGTTTATCTGTGGTATGCATCGCAGTATCGTCGTTACGGAGATTGAACTCATTAGATATTTCATTTTAATAGATCGATGGTAGAGTTGTTTCAATTGTGTTTAAAGTCAATAAGTGCCTGCAATGGTACTGAATAAAGTTACTTTTTATGTTAAAAAAAAACTAGGTGACCCGACCTGTTATATACGAGTATAACTCAGTAGTTATAGTATGTACTTTGTTTTATCATTACAGCTCACATACGTTCCCATCGAGGGTCAAACCAACCAAAGTTGGATTGTTTAGACCTTAGTCAACCACGCTGGCCGAGTGCGGATTGGTTGACTTCACACGCAGGTTGCTTCACGATGTTTTGCTTCAGACAAATGTACATACATATGAAATTCGAAAACGAAAAACACATTGGTACACATGGCGATCTCGAACCTCGCACCTCCCGGATCTGAAGGCAAGTGCCAAGTCCACTGCGCCACCGACGCCACTTACAAGGTGGGTAGTATACTTGTTTGCCAACTATTTTTTTACAACGAAATCAAAGAAAATCTTTGGGGTACTTCCTATTGACTTGGATTATTTAATTTGGCAAGAAGCAAGGAGTCAAACCACATGTTCTTCTGAAAACCGTAAATCCATACTAATATTATAAATGGGAAAGTGTATATGTGTGTTTGTTTGTCCGTCTTTCACGGCAAAACGGAGCGACGAAATGACGTGATTTTTTAGTGGAGATAGTTGAAAGGATGGAGAGTGACATAGGCTACTTTTTGTCTCTTTCTAACCCCCCACTTCCTTAAAATGGGGGGTGGAATTTTGTATAGAGCATTCCGCGATTTACAAGGTAGAAAGCTAAAAATTGGTATGCGGACTATTTGTGACTAACAAAAAAAGCGTACATCATTTTTTTTGGAAATCTGCCCCTTAAAGAGGGGGTGAAATTTTATATGGGACTTTTCGCAGTTTTCAAGGTAGGAAGCTAAAAATCGGTATACAGACTCTTTGTTACCAACGAAAAATACCTGCATTATTTTTTTATGAAAATCTTCCGTGCTACCCCGAATTTAACGCGAGCGAAGCCGCGGGAAAAAGCTAGTATGTACATAATTAGGAACTGATACCAAGATAAGTTTTGCATGAGTCCAACCCGCACTTGACCGGTTTTTCTCCGTGGTCTAGTGGTTGAGACCATTGGATGTTGATCGGGAGGTCCGGCGTTCGATTCCCCAGGGGGCAGACATTTTTCTGCTTGGTTTGGTTGGTGGTAGGGCTTCTGAGCCCGCCTGGCTAGCTACCACCGTCTTACCGAAGTTTGTCGCCATAACAACAATGTTAATAGCATTGTGTGTTCCGACAATTAGAGGTAAGATAGCCAGTTCCTCAGTTGTTGAGGAATCCAGGTGAAGCTCGCTTCCACCATCGGCCTTATCGTCACTTACCATCATGTGAGATGAAGGCCAAAAGCTTCCCTGTCGTATGTAAAAAAAAATACGGCTTCTAGCCTAAGGCTAGCTGAAAGAAATATATTATGTTTATAATTACAAAAATCGATAAATTTATTTTTTTCAATATAGAAGTCACCATTAAACACTTCACGCATACGGAACACATATTTTGTGCAAAAGGGCGACAAAACCATTACCACATTTGACTTCTCAAAATGTATCTTTATGCGAGCATTGGTAAGATTGAAAATGGCATTCACTCTAATATTTCGGCCCTTAAGAACAATTTCGCCGGGGAAGTAGAGAAATTTCAAACATAATTAGGTGTGGCATTTATCAAAAAGCGTTAGAACACGTGTTGCTGTCGACACGCTATAAGGATATACATGGGAAGAAAAAATATGTCCCGAATTCCGAAATAAGTGTGTACATTCCGGTATTGAACTCCAAAGAATGTAAAATTTATTTTATTGTATGTTAAGTTCAGCATATTAAGTTATAATTAAGTAGTAAGTAGGTACGAGTATATGCGGTTTGGATTTATCAAAAAAACTTTGTAGGATTTCGCTTAAATGGCTTAAAAGGGAATGAATAACTACCCAACTTGCAAATTGTGTACACTTTCAAAATAAAATCCCAACTTATATCAAAGAACTTAGCTTAAACAAGTTTAATATTATAATCAAAGATCTACCTACTTATGACAAAAGTATATTGTAATGTATCTGAATAAAGGCAAATTAAACTACTTGTGTGAATATGACAGACAAAAGTAAAAATGTTTTGCGTTCATAAGTGCGTTGTATTATATATTACTAATGGCTGCTGGAGTGTGGCCATAGGAACTCCTTAATAAAACGATACATTCCGCTCGTAAACGCAAAAAAATTATTTAAAAAAAATTAAAATACAAGCTTTTATTTAGTACTCGTCAATACGAATCAAACGAGCCCAAACTTGATGGGGTTTGTGACGTTTTATTGCGGAATTCCTATAGCTACCTTCCAGCTCCAGCATTAGATCAGCTTCATGTCATAATAATATTGCATTGTCATGCGATATAGGTAATAAGCATGCAAATGACGATGCCCACTTTTGTATGGAGACTTGCCCCACTTACAAATTTCCATGAACTGAAACAACTCTAGGCTCATTTTAAACGCTTTTCGTCATTGAGTAGAAAACAGGTTTTTTTTAATTAAAGCTGCATTTTCGTAGATATTCATAAAAAATGCTCCTAATCTAACCTTAGCGTCTTAATAGTTGCAAGACGTCAAACTACACTCGTTTGCAAAAAAAACGGGCGGTATTGATTTTCATTCATCTTTAAAAAGATACAATACAAAAAAGGTTTCAATCGTTTGTACACGTTACTGGCCGGTTTTAAAAATGCCGTGGTATTTAAAAAAGTACGTTCTAAATTCAAATTTTCATTTGATGCTCATTTTTACAGAAAACCCCTTTTTATCCTACATTTTTGGATATCTCTGTTCGGTGATAATCGACGTCGGCGAGTGCTAAGAAGACAAGGAGAACGCTTTGCAGAGGCATGTTTCGAAGAAATCACACCTTATGGTGGGGGCTCTGTTATGTTTTGGGCAGGAATAAATTCAATGGATCGTACAGAGTTAGTTTTCATTGAAAACGGCTCACTGACTAGGCATCGATACATAACGGAAGTTCTAATTCCTCATGCACAACCCGCATTGGCCGCTCTAGGTGAAGACTCGATTTTTATGGACGACAATGCTCGCGCCCACCGATCTCGCGATGTTAAAGCATATGTGCAAGAGATCGGCATTCGTCGTTTGGATTGGCCAGCTCGAAGTCCCGACCTCAATCCCATAGAGCATGTCTGGGACGTTCTGAAACGGCGTGTGAGATCAGTATAACCAGCTCCGCAGACCATCAGAGAGCTGAAGAATGTGATTACTGCGGAGTGGAAACGTATTCCGCAAGCAAGTATCCGGGATATACTCGCTAGCATGCCCAGACGAATTCAAGCCGTGATTTTAGCTAGAGGGGGTCACACTCGATACTAAACATTTATCTGCTTTTACTTCATTAAAGAAAAACAAGCAAAAAAACTTTTTTATTTTTACTTCATGAGCATATGCACTACTAGCGAACATACACTACTAGTGAGGTTTAGCATTATTTCCCATAAATTGTATCAAAATTTTATGAAATACTGATGAAAACGATTATTTTCTTATTAATTTACCAAATTGTGAGGATAAAACTACCTATAATTATCAAACAAAGCAATATTAACATTTGAAATGCTTAGGTGCCCGTTTTTTTTGCAAATGAGTTTAGTTATGCTGAACTTTCGATCATAAAGTCAGTTACAATAATACTATCAATATACTTACCTATAGATACCCAGTATTATCAACAATAAGGAATCAAATGTGTAACAAAAACGGCAAAGACTGCAACGTGACAAGCAACAAAGGGAACTGCGCCTTATTTTAGGCGCGTTCCACCTAAGTACAGATTTGCAGCATATTCAACATCATCGCGATTCATTCGTTTTTTTTAAGGGTAAATGCTCTAAGGTTTTTGACCATCGTCAGAGCATGCTTGCTTAGGTGGAAAACGGGGTTTTTAGGGTTCCGTAGCCAAATGGCAAAAAACGGAACCCTTATAGATTCGTCATGTCTGTCTGTCTGTGTGTCTGTCCGTCCGTATGTCACAGCCACTTTTCTCCGAAACTATAAGAACTACACTGTTGAATCTTGGTAAGTAGATGTATTCTGTAAACCGCATTAAGATGTTCATACAAAAAATGAAAAAAGCAATAAATTTTGGGGGTTCCCCATACATAGAACTGAAACTCAAAACTTTTTTTTCATTAAACCCATACGTGTGGGGTATCTATGGATAGGTCTTCAAAAATCATATTGAGGTTTTTAATATCATTTTTTTCTAAACTGAATAGTTTGCGCGAGAGACACGTCCAAAGTGGTAAAATGTGTCCGTCCCCCCCCCCCCCCCGTAACTTCTAAAATAAGAGATTGATAAAACTAAAAAAAATATATGATGTACATTACCATGCAAACTTCCACCGAAAATTGGTTTGAACGAGATCTAGTAAGTAGTTTTTTTAATACGTCAAAAATCCTATGCAACCCTTCATGGGCGAGTCCGACTCGCGCTTGGCCGGTTTTATATTATATGCGATCGGTCAACCTTTTGTCATTGCAAAAAAATGCTTTTTAATTGAAATGATGAAATGTAATCACAATGTAATATATTTCATAATTTATTAGAAATAAATAATTAAAATGAAATAATGCATAACATTGAAGAAAGTAGGTTGTAGCTACAACGAAAAAATGCATAATGTACCTAGTTGTCATTTTGTAACAGGAAATGCATGTAAGTCTTTAATTTTTTGCCGAAAAAAACCGTAGCTTCTATCTGTTTTATATTATACTGAAAAATCATATTATGATATAATATATTTAATTAGAAATACCGCTTTATTGGTCATCAACCTTGATAGTGGGGCAAAATCGGGCATCCTTCTTTAACTTGCAAGATTTCATTATAGACACCGGGACAGGTGAAATAAATAAAAGCTTGTAAAATAAAAACTTGTTTTAAAAAATATTTTTACTATTAATTTATTGTTTTTACCATTATTCAGGCGGTAGAGGTAATACCCCTAGTGGCGCGGGGTCAGTTCCGACGTAAGTGTGATTCTGTCAATCATCATCATCATCATAAGCTGTTCACGCCGCCGCGGGAGGCGCAGGACTGATCAGTTTGGAGATCCCTGGGGGAGGCGTATGTCCAACAGTGGCCGTTTCTTGGCTGAAATGATGATGATGATATTCTGTTCATATACGTCCCCACCGAGGGGCTCGAGCCTACCCCAAGGGTGTTTAGACCTTAACCTACCTGGCCCAGTGCGGATTGGTCGACTTCACATACATCTGAATTTTGCCTCACGATGTTTTCCTATACCGCAGAAGCGTCGGGTATGGAAATCGAAAAATGAAAACACATTGGTATACATGGCAGGATCGAACCCCGAACCTTCCGATAAGAAGGCTAGTGCCGGGTCCACAGCGCCACCGACGCCTTTTTCAATAGCACTGGCGGATTAATGACGTCAACATTTCGCGTGACATTCCAAGTTCACTAGATGGTAGATGCCTAGAAGCGCTACTATTTCACACCCAGTATTGACAAGCTACCGCCGTTCCTCCATGTTTACGACCAATAAACGTTCACACGCCTTATTACTGGCGCAGGAAGCAATTAGACACCGCATGAAATGGCAACACGATAGGAAACAGCTTTCAGCCTAAAATTTTGGTAAATTCTACAGCCAACAATTTATTAACTTCAGTTGCTCATTGACGTTATAGCTTCAGTTTTCCAATGTTCCATTAATTAATGTATAAAAAGTAACCCCTCTCTCTCTCCCTAGCTCCCTAGAGTAACATTGTTTGCACCAAATCTATACCATACCAATATTATAGAGGGAAGATTTGATTGTTTGTTTGCATTGAATAGGCTCTGAAGGTCCACTGGACCGATTTGAATAAGAAATTTCCTTGATGAAGGCCATAGGCTACAAAATATTTGTTCCTACGGGAAAATATAAAATTCCCACGGGAAATCAAAAACAACGCGGGTGCAGCTGCGAGCGGAAAACTATACTTTATATTTTGATGTATTTACTTGCTTACATATACGTATTTACTACTTATAGCAATATCGAAACAGTACATGCACCTTCTATTTAAGCATCTATATGCATCTTCTATGTAAAATTAATATCGAATCAGTACATGCATCTTGCAAGGGCACTGTATAGCTAATATAGAACTGTGATATGATATGACATGATAGAATAAATGTGCAATGGAGATGAACAATTATTAAATTTTTACCCAGCAATTTAGGACGAAGGATCTCTTGACTTAAAGTTAAATTGTTGGGTCAAAATGATCATTTTATTAGGTAGGAAATGCCTGTACGTGATTTATGAATAGGTATTTTCTTTATTTGAAATATTAAAATGATATGCACCCCACTAAACACCTCTTAATATTGATTGGAGAGAGACGGGATTCCGAATTCCGTATTATTGCTACAAATTATTTTGAAAAGAAACATCACATGTGACAAAACTGTGGCGCAGCTGTTTCGAAAATGGGCAAATCGTAATACCGTCATTCGTATTACTTAAAAACACCGCAAACCGCCAAAAAACGCAATTATTCACAGTCGAAACGCACAATATTTGGAGCGTACGTAATCTGTCTAATTTTTTTATTGTCTATGACTCGTAGCGGAAAGTGAACACGTCGACACGCACACCTATTAATTCATATTAGTGTTCTATTTTTGAAATTTAAAAAATAAAAATGGTTCGGTACCCTCTTGCCTCGTGCGCTTGCCTTGAAATATGAAACTCGCGCGCGCGCGATCTCTTTGAAATTGGAATAAGTTTCGTAACTGACGGTTACTTTTTAACTTTACAAAAAGTGCCTAAATATTCACAAAAGCAAGTTTCACATAATACGATTGAAGAGTTCTAAAGGAAGATTTTAAAGGGTTTTTTTTCAACAGTCGTGAATATTTTGCACTGAATGCGGTGTTAATTGGTCAATTAACATTCAGTTTGACGATAAATTTATTATTAGGTAAATTTTTCATGGTTTTAAAGTTTTTGGTTTTTTTTATTGCTACTAAGTTGGCAAACAAGCAAACTGCCAACGTAGTGGTAAGTGGTAACAGTCACCTATAATACATGTGGCTCCTGTGAGATTCGCAGTAAAACTGCAACCCCCACAAGGGCCACAGTGTTCATTGCCAAATCACGGTACCCAGTAATTTCAGTGCCATATCTTACCCTTCAAACCGGAACACAGCAATGCAAGCACTGCTGCTTTGCGGCAGAAATAGGTACCCAAGCACACGACCCTGGTACAGAGTCTCCCTCCGGTAAAACAGTGACAGATAGTCAGTTTATTTATTTATTAACAATTATTTTTTCGTACAAAGGCGCGGACTTAATTCCTGAGGCATTTCTGCCAGTCAACCTTTGCGTAGGATATGCAGAGAAACAATTTGGTAGATGTACCGAATAAACAAAGAAAAATAATATTTTAAGTTAGTATACACGGTGTTTCAAAATAACCAACAAAATAACCAATAAATAATCTATTCTTTATCGAAATCTCATCTTATATAAAATTAAATATAATCTCAATACATAAATAACAATATATAAATGTATTTGTCTAAAATTCATTTTACAAAAATTCTAGAATAGTTTAAGCCTATTCCTGAGTAAGTTAAGTTTTTTTACTAAGGCTGCTCAACGAACAGCTTGCGTAACTTATTTTTAAAGCTGCGTATAACTTATTTTTATCTAGGCTTATCGCCTCAGTCACTATCATGCTGACATTTGTTGCTCGCTAATCTTAATCACCGAATGTTTATAGTACTGTCTTTTATTTGCACGAGTACTACACAAAGACTACACCCTATGTTTAATACCTTATGTGTAACACCATATTTTATTGTAATTATCAAAAAAGAACTTTATCGAACAAACATCTAAATTAAACAATTAATTTACCGAGAGAGACTCAATAGACTAGACTAGATGTGGCCGCAAACGTTTCGCCATAATAATAGTCCAAAAAGATCTGGAGAGGGCCACTCTTATCACCTAGGGGTATAAAAATATCCTACGACCTATTCTCAGACCTACCAAATATACACAAAAAATTTCACAAAAAACGGTCAAGCCGTTTCGGAGGAGTTCGATAACAAACACTGTAACGCGAGATTATGATATATTAGACTAGCTTTTGCCCGCGACTTCGTCCGCGTAGAAATCCTTTTTTACTGATTCCCTTTACAAATCCCCCTCCCCCTTTTTACACCCTTAAGGAATGATTTCGGGGATAACGGGGATAAAAAGTATTCTTTATCCTTCCCCACAACTCAAACTATCTTCACACCAAATTTCATCTAAATCGGTTCAGCGGTTATTGATTCCCCATACAAACTTCCACCCCCCTTTTCTCCCCCTTAAAAGCGACAAAAGATATCCTATGTCCTTTCCTGTTATTCGAACTATGTTTATACCAAATTTCACCCAAATCGGTTCAGTAGCTTTGGCGTGAAAGCGCGACAGACAGACGGAGTTACTTTCGCATTTATAATATTACTAGCTGTGCCCGCGAACTTAATTTATTTTTTTCCGACATCTTCAACAAATAGCGTTAATGTACACAGAAATAAACACAAAAACTTAACAAATTATATACTAAAACCTCCCTCGAGAATCACGCTATCGGGCGGTGAAAACCGCTTGAAAATCGGTGCAGTAGTTTTTGAGTTTATCGCGAACAGACAGACAGACAGACGCGGCGGGGGACTTTGTTTTATAATATGTAAGGAAGTATGGATTATTGCCTTTATAATGAAATGTCAATTATAAATAAGCAGGTAGGTAAGGACGTGGCACCTTGTCGACCACAAACAGTTCTAATCACTCCATTATGCATTTGCCGCATTATGCAGATTTTGTATAAGGAAGAGCCAAAAAGCGTGACTCGCTGCCTGGGAGCGCGGTAACGTATCGGACGAATTACGGTTTGTTACCGTTCGCCCCAGGGTCTGCATACGAAAATTAGTTATATCTATGACTTTACATCTGTTGCCAATTTGAGCTTATTGGCCACGACCCATACACTGTAAGAGCTGGGAGCCTAGACAGTGTAACCAATCAAAAATGATAACGAAGTTCGACAAGAAAAAAATGTATGGGAATGGTTCCACATCGCGAATTATTCTCACACATTGCCATTCGATACAAGACGTATAACGTAAACGAACGCGAATGCTTAATTTTTTCTGGGTCCTTCTCATATGAAATTGGCGTGTATTAATTCGCTTTACTTCGAAATCTAATTTCCCATGCATTTTTTTCACAGACCCAACTATTTGTATGGGCGATTTCAAAATTAATTTAACAATTTCTTTTTAATGACGCCATAACTTTTATATACAGGGCATCCCACGGCTATGCCACATGGAGGGAAAGTACCTTGAATATTGTAGATGGAACATTTTACTGAAAGAAGACATTATTTTAATTAAAAAAACAATTTAAACTGCATTCATAGATTTTTAAATAATTACATGGTTGAACCGGGAATCGAACCCGCTACACGAGAAAAAAAATTACCCTGTAGCTTTATCATACCGATCGAAAGGCTTCATGATAAGGATTATTTTCTGCTAAATAACATAGTGTCAGAAATAAAAGGAAGACCATGAATTTTAACATTTTTAATACAAACTTAATTCATCAAATGCTCAAAATGAGTCCCATACTGTTGAATACAAAGTCGCACTGTTTTCATTATTTCACTCCCTGACGATTTTTTGATCTTGTAGCTCGTGGACATTTTCATACCGGTTCTTGTAAACTTAGGGGTCATAGCTTTTATTATGTCCATTCCTTGGACTCAAACTATGTCAATACCCATCTAAATCTCATCCCTATTATGTCTTATGTTAGCTACTGTTATTTATTTTAAAGAATTTTCTGGATACATGCTAGATTAAATCATGAATGTAAATTTTTTGTCTGGTGTTTTCCGTGATAGTTTCAGCGCCAATGGCTGATGGTAACGCACTAAGAGCGGGTAAGCGGGACCATTGTCGGCCCTGAATAATGTTGAGTGTTTCGCTACAGCGCTGCGCCCGCGCTGGCCCTATAAACAATTTCGCGAAATAAATCCTGGCTTCTCGCGCGGAGGGTTATTGTAGCTCGCTGTATTGGCATCTTTTACAATAAATGCATGGTTAAAATTTTAATTGTACTATGTGACGTATGTGGCTGTGGACGTTAACAAAGTTACTCCGTTTGTATAATTTAACCCTTAAATATAACTCAATGCTGTTAGTAATTATTATTAAATAATCATATTAAATCCCTCATAACAGTTAGCAATTATTAATATTTAACTGCTTCATCATCGTCGAACCTATGAAACTTGGCAAACAGGTTTTTTTTATAACGCTAACAATCACTAAAAAAGCATTTTTGGAAATTCTATCTCTAAAGGGGTAAAATAGGTTTGAAAGTTTGTAAGCAACTTTGTTCTTTTTGAAGCTACAAGCACAAAACTTTGTATTTATTAATAATTTTAAAAAGTGAGAATTCACGAATTTTAACATTTTTGAATGTAGGAAATACTAGCTTTAAACTTCTTTTTATTGGAGTATCACACACTAAAAGTCTTAAACGTACGAGTATTTTAACGGGGCTTACTTTAAAGCTTCTGATTACATAATTTGAATTATTTTTAATTTTTAATAACTTTTTTGTCTTCCGATAATAAGAGGTAAGATAGCCAGCCCCTCAGTTTTAGGAGTCCAGGTTAAAGCTCTCTTCCACCTTCAACCTTATCGTCACGTCTTACCATCAGGTGAGATGAAAGACAGTAGTTTCCCTGTCGTATGTAAAAAAATATTTTTGCCTTTTGAATTAAATCTCTAAGTGATTAGGTTTATTTAATGTGTTTTATTTTTGATTTATGTTTTTTTGAAGGAGTTTTATTTTTTTGAAAAAATTTGTATTCACTTATGTCGGTTCCTTCTACCTATATTTTCCGTTCTAAAATGAGTCTAGCTTTAAACTAAGCGTTAGCCCGTCAAGTGCGCCAATGCAGTGCGACGTGACTTGGGTGGAATCCCGAGCGGCGGAGATAGCATCGACACCGGCGTCTGCGATGGGACACGAGCCCTCCTTACGCCGCACACCCAGCACATGAACACCTAACTGTACAGAATGAGTACTGAGGCTGGCTACAGACAAGGAACGGCTAGATTTTTTTTTAAAAAGGAAGGTTCGAATGCAATACAATGTTTATCGATATCCTACATCTACTATATTTATAAAAATCTCCCGTCACGGTGTTTCATCATCAGCTCATATATGTCCCCACCGAGGGGCACGAGCCTACCCTAACTAATTAAGGCCTTAGTCAAACCACGCTTGCCCAGTGCGAATTGGTTGACTTGCCATACACCTTTGAATTACTTCGCAGGTGTATGCAAGTTTCCTCACGATGTTTTCCTTCACCGTAGGAGCGTCAAATAAATTTACGTATGAAATTCGTGAAACGAAAAACACATTGGTAGGTACATGGCAGGATCATGGGATGCTCGGGGCACATTCCAGTGCCGAGACCACAACGCCACCGACGCTCACCGAAATTTGGCTTACTATTATGTTATTTTATCCGACTTAAAAGATAGGATAGTTTTCATCTCGATTATTGACTAAGGTCTAAGAATCCAGTATATAGCGTTGTGTTTCAGTTTCTTTATTATTCAGTCTATTCCACTAGGGTGTTAGTATAACTTGTGGTGTAATATTTATCCGACATTTATTTAATTTTAAATAAAGCACATACCTACCATAATTACTGAGCCACAGAATCGTGGCCGGGTTAGCTAGTTTTTGTTATATTTTCAACACACTTGCTCGTAAAGTGCATATAATTTCATCGGTTTTAGATACATAAAGCTGTTCATAAAAAATGCGTGTGTTATAACTCAATTAATACGGTTATAGATCTATACCGGTACTATTTGCGTTATAGTGTTATTTTTTAAAAGCTAGAGGTAATATAAAAGACATCAACGAACTACATTGATGTTTCAAACGATTATTTGCTTACCATTATTTAATTTTGTCTACAAATTAACAATGATTAATCCAAAAATTCAGTTTGTTAAGTATTTTTCCCACAGCTGTATTGAAAAACGTCTAACGATATAGGTACGTACGTATATTGGTTATATACACTCAGCTCTATTACGCCCTCAATTTCGGCTCAGGCTGAAATTCTGATTCGTGAGTTATAACCACCATAACGCACTTATATTATTTGGCAGAGCGAAACCTATTTCTGCCGCCAAGCAGCGGTGCCTGAATTATTGTATTGCGGGTTAAAGGGCAAAACAGGCAGTGACATTACTGAGTACTGTGACTTGACATCTTGTCACAAGTTGGCAACGTTCATTGAGGTGCTTTGTTGAGGTAGATTTGCAAATCTTACACGAGCCACAATGTATACCTACTAGAGTTAGGAACTGTAGCTATAGCTCCTTATCGTCGGGTGAGGTCTGCATTCTATTTGCAAATTGGCTAAAATTCAAAGTAGGCACATAACACGTTTAGTACTAAACACCAATTCTGTACCATTTTCTTATTCGTGTGCACTCAGCACCGTCGTGTACCATAGAGTAATTGCTATACCAACTCTTTTCTGTGACAATTTTTCTGCACGTATACCTTGTTTAAATAAACAAGGAAATTAATGAGGTGATGTTTGTTTGAGTATTAACTTGTAGCACTTTCATATGATATTATATTATATTTAGGTGGTCGTTGTGAACTAAAGTGGTTAATCTCGATGTTCAATTATACAAATACTATACACTTACGCGTCTTTCCCAGGAGGTAGGCAGATATCAGATTCATAACTGCCTCAACATAAATGAGTATGAAAGCTTCCTTCTTCGACTTCCTTTTATGCTTTTATACGTGCTTGGTTTAGGATGTCTTGACCAGGCCAATTTTCGTCAATTTTACATGGAGTATTTTTTCCTTCTTTGCTTGTGGTAAAGCTTCTGAATCCACCTGCAGGCCTATTAGGTTTTCAAATGATATCATTATGACATCATAGTGCAAAACGAAAACTAAAAATTTCGATCAGATTTTTGATCATTCGTTCATTATATCATGATGACATCATTGAAATTAAGCCATAGTGATGATACTCGTATCATTGGAGATTGGTAATGCGAAATGAAGCATTTTATCACTTCTTTCACACAAAATGTATACCATGTCATACGATGAAAGATCCATAATAGGCCATGATCAACAAACAACTACCATCTTACCAAAATCTGTTGTCATAATAGCAATTTCAACGAATACGATGCGATCTTCATCCTTATAGTCACATACCATCAAATAAGATGAAGACCATAAGATCCTTATGAAAATATAAAACATAGGTTTTATAACATGGCAGATTTCGGCTCGATTCGAAAATGAAAGTCACCAAACGCATTTTACCACAAAACGCATTATATTCATTCGGGTTACAGAATGAGGCAGTTCAACCAATATTACATTCGATTCTCCACGGACACTAAATAAATTACGAACACACGTAATGTTGGTGCTGGTGTTTTGTACATTATTTATGGTCGGGCCGACACCGTTTGTGCAACCGCTTCGTGTCGCAATCTGCCACAGAGTTGCGACTAGGACGAGTCGGTCAAAGTATGTTGAACATCGACTAACTCGTAACAGTAATCAGATTTCACAAAACTGTAATTCTGTATATTAATCTTGACTCCTTAATAGAACACGTGATGTACTATATATACTATATTATCAGAGTCTGTCTCATTGATTTTAATTTTTTCTTTTATAAAAAGATCAAGATAAAGTGATTGTCTTACTACACTCTCTGATGCGATGTTGCCTCTAATCGTAATTCCCCGATAACAATCATTTAAAAAAAACATTCGCATTACTCAACATTACGCAACTGTTGCGGCGTCCAGCCTTCGTAGCTAAGTCTATGCCTGACATCACTTGACGAGTATTATTGACGGACGATGACAGACGGATTTATTATTGAGACTAAGACAAAATAGGATCAGACACAAATTTAGGACTTTTCTTTTGTATATATTAAAACTGTGTTTTATTATATACAAAAGACCGAACAGCAACTGATCGGAGTATAAAACGTTATGCTTTTAAAGCAAGGTTACTCTTAAAACCAAATTCAAAGGCATCCATCTCAACGACAAGAACTCGAACTCAAAACTCTAAAATTATTTCAGTTTTCAAAATTTAAATATCATATTCTTTGAAGATGCCTATTTTTTCCATTCAATTCAATTCAATGATTCACAAGTCTACAGCAGAGGACCTTGTACAGGAAAGAACCAACAAGAAAAGCAGCAAAGGCAATTTTTTTCCCTGTATTGCTACAGAGTCGTCAATAAAAAGGTGACCTCAAAGCAAAAGTTTGAGCTCAACTTCCATTACAAGATTATTTCAGCGCATTCATAAGATTTCAACTTATATATTTTTTAATTATTTAGATTTATGTTAATAATTTTTATTTAGATTTACAAGCTTTATATAATATGGATTAGGTCATATAATAATCGAGTGAAGCCCCCTTTCTTCGGCGCAGTGCTATTGTTTGTTATTTGTGCTATTGTTAGTTAGTTATTTTCTATTGTTTGTTAGTATTGTTAGCATGCAAACATACATCGCAATCACTTGTGGTATCTTTAACATATGTGCATGTGATATTCTATGTTTGTAACTGCATCCACGACACAAGAGAAAATCCTAGTGTGGCGCGACGTTTCTTTTTTTAAAAAACAAGTATTTGTATCGAGTCGCGTTCATTTCGGTGTTGTGTCGTATGCCGTGTGAAGACAAATGCAACTCCGTGGCGTGCGCAAGCAAAGTATCCATTGAGTATTTATTTATATTAAAAAGAAGTCCGCTCTGTTATTGAAAACGCCTCTGCCACGATGACAAATGAATTAATAAAATATAACCACAAATAAAACTGGTTGCATTTTTCCATCTCACGTCGACATATTTGATTAGATAGTCTTTTATTGTTATTAAAAAGGTGTCAAATGGCAGTTTCGGCTGCGGAGCATTTTGAAAATCGCCGATAGCACATATTTGTATGTTGATATTCCATTGATATGTAAATACGGCGTGACGAATACATTGGATGCTATCAAAACATTTGATTAAAATAATGAAATACCGTATCCGATAGTATTTTATAGAGGCTGTTAGGGCCTTCGACTGTTTTATGTTTATGCGCAGTTTTAATGGAGAAATGTGAAGCTTTCCACTCTTCTTCATAATATTTGATTGGTTGCGTGAAGCAAATCGATTGATAAAAAGTTTTTGGAGCGAAGTTCCTTATGGGACGTTATTACGACGACATAGGCGAAAACTGTAAGTTACAAAAAAGCGTTACAGCGCATTTATTAGAAAGTCTTAAAGTTAAGCACCGACTTCAATATAGAAATGTGATGTTGTCTGCACCTATTCTTAACTTTTCAGTGTTTTTATCTTTTTACTTGGTAATACGTGCCTATTGCATTTAAAAAAATAACCTTTAACTCCTAAAAGTTAAGGATCCTTCCATCATCAGCTCGATCCATGACTACTAGACGCAAATACGTGAATAGCTTCGCAAAAAACATGAAATGAATGACCCAGTTCGGAATGACGCGTAGTGTTTCCTTCGTTCCGAACTGCATGTGTAAGTAAACCCCGCTGATTACAGTTAACCTACGAATAACACGAATTGTTCTTAAGTGTTGTGTGTACGCTGGTACCATAGCCTAACCCGCTTGTCTTCTATTATTTCGATGCGAGACATGTTGAGCGCCCGCGTTATTCGTTTTACCACGTAAGTAGGTATATACTATTACCGTGGTTTTAGTCGAGATTTTTATAGCCAACGGCCAAGACATATCGTTCTAGTAACGACTTTTAAAATTACCTTTTGGAATCTTTTCTATTTAGATATTATTTAGTTAAAAGTTAAACGCACGTGATACAAATAAAAAATCCGCCCCGTAGCACCTGAGCAGCTGCATTTCGGCACATTCCGTCTTCTCCGTCCATCTGCACCTTCGTGGAACTTCACAGACAGGGAAGTGTCGACCAGCGAAGCACAAATTATTAGGGCTTAACCTCTTTCTGTGTTCTGTGAATTTTTTTACAATACACTATTTAGGTGTACTTGGGGGTTTCATTTATTCTAAATCTGTCCCGTCACAAACTGAAGCATCGGAGTCAGTATTTTACAACGTTGACAGCAGATGGCGCTGGCAGTCCCCTATAACGCGGTTACGTTTACTGTACATGACCACTATATAAACGATTTACGACACACTGATCAAAACTGCATATTGGTCAAGCGATGCAAAACCCTTGTATTTACTGTCTACTCGTCAAGTTCATATTTCTGCATACTCGTCAAAACTGCATATTCGTCAAGCGATGCTTATTTTTACTGTCTACTTGTCAAGTTCATATTTCTGCATACTCGTCAAAACTGCATCGTTGTGATGCCTCTCTGAGCTAGAAATCCACCAGCAGGCGTAGCACGGGCTGCCAAGACTGGACTCGAGTCACGCATTATCTCACAATTTCAGTGACATAATCTCTATGTCTTAAAGAGTAGCATGGCGGCGCGTATTTAGTGTGACTGACGTGATAAAAATTTCTTGACGCTCGTCAAGGAACACGTGTGACTTACTTTTATCACAAATTTCTTACTCTCCGACTGCTGTTACATCTTTCAAAGTATTAAAGCCCTTGCTACAACCACAGCAGTCGGAGTACAGGCACGCCAAGAAATTTGTGATAAAACTCAGTCACACGTGTTCCTTGACGAGCGTCATGAAATTTTTATCACGAAAGGCTCACTAAATACGCGCCACCGTGCTACTCTTTAAGACATAGAGATTATGTCACTGAAATTGTGAGATAATGCGTGACTCGAGTCCAGTCTTGGCAGCCCGTGCTACGCCTGCTGGTTAGGTAAGCCAAACGAGGCTTGAGGACCCACCAAAGTTCTCGCCACAAATAATCAAGGTGAAGCTGTAACAGCCATCTGCGGCTAACAGCATAGGTCCTTCAAAAAAAAATTAACAAGCATCGAAGCAATTGCAACACAGCATTTTTGGAATTTTTGAAAAACGCTCTTTTAGGGGCGTTTCTCGTCACATGCGTAATTAAGTGTCCATTATTTTTTAACCCCTTAGGTCGTTTCAGTATAAAAAAGTACTCTCCTGTGGTCCTAGTCCTGTCCTGCCTGGCGTCCATCTCACTACTTAGTAGAGCAGACATTATTTTCTAATCCGTTTAATATGAAAATTTGTTAATAAAAAACTATACTAACGGCCGGTTTCACCGACTTGCACCACTTTTAACGGTTTCGTAAAAGTCAATATAAATACGTAAGAATTGCACCATAACATAATGTCTAGCCTTAAGTTTCAACTGTAGTTTTATTTTATCCTTTACCTTTAATAACTTAGCTTAGGAAGCCCCAAAGACGTATGCTGTCACTTTTTGTCTTTAATGAATAGAATGTGACAGCATGCTACCTAGGAGTACCTTAAGCTAAGAAGAGGTTGGTGAAAATGGTCATTAATCTTTTTTTGTATTTAATGGTTATCATGATAATGTGATAATTTTAACCATAGTTACTAGTGATAATGATAATGTGACAGCGTTTATTATAAAAATTACCCATACGAAATTACCACATAAGTAATTGGTTATAGAGCCCTGAGTTTTTATTGTCTCGCAGATGGTATGAAAAGTAGAGTATTCACCTCTGGAATAAAGCAGTGTCTTCGTCTTAGTCGACTTGAACCCCTCGCTTTACTTAGGACTCTACATAACTCCCTCGCTTCGCTCAGGAGTTAAATTTTAACTCCCTTTTTACGCTCAGGAGTTAACTCTAGAGTCTCTCGTTACGCTCGGAGTTCAATATGGCGCTCGTGATGTTAGACACTGCTTTAATCCCTTAGTGCATAATCTACTATTATCACAATTTTTGCTTAGATATTTAGCCATGATATTTCATGATTACTCCGCTAAATCATTAACTTGGTAAGGTCTTCGGCTTAACAACATTAATGAGAAATACTGTAGAGAACGCCGTGCGCCTAACATTATAATTATCTTTATAATATATAATAAACATTTGGAACTTCATCATTAACATGAATTCCAGGTAATTTCAATGTTTAATTGTAAATGGGTAATATATGCAATAATGATGGTGCAGACGACACCCTCGCGTGCTCATTGAAATGTTAATAAGCAACATTCGTCAGTGTTGCCGGTAAATTGAAAAATGGACTTAATAACGCCCACAGTCTAATTCAAATGGTTAACCAATTCCATTACCCTATGTAAATTGAAAGAAATCGTCGTTTAAATTCAGGGAATAGGTATCTGGTAATGGGCATTCTAATGTTATCGAAGGTGATGAAATAGCCAAACATTTGAGTTATGAGGTTCTATAGATTTTTTTCTTGTTATTTACTGGTTGCGCAAACGCAGAGAGAGTCGCGAACTGTAACTAGTTTTCCACCTAGCGTGGATTTTTGGAAAAAAATTAAAGTTAAGGGATGTGATGAAGTCTAAATTAAGGAATGATATTTTGCGTTTAACTCTATCTTACGGGAAAACCGGCCGACTAATTTACCTAGTAAGCAGTTTAATTTATTAGGGCATTTAATGTACAAACGGAAGATCCAGGCTACCTGCTACAGGTATCTTGAACGCCTACTGGGTTGGCCTCAACAATTGTTTTTGTAACCAAACCTGCTAGTGAAATAAATTTATTTTTTATCTTTTTAGTATATAAATTTCTATCAGTGTACATATTTACGGTTTTCAGATTTTTTTCCTAAACATGTGCTTTAATATTATTTATTACTATTGGGTCCGGCAGACGTTGTCCTGCCCGTTTCAATAACACCAATTGTACGTATAAACCTTCCCTCAACCTACTCAAACACACAGAGAAAATTTCGTAACAATCTGTCGAGCTGTTTCAGAGTTTTTGCGAGACAAACACACAGCGTTTCACATTTATATATAAGAATACTAGTGGGCCCGGCAGACGTTGTCCTGTCCGATTCCAGCGCCACCTACCAGGTCCAACTTTAAGTTTAAACCTTCCTTGGACCTAATCAAATACACACAGAAAATTTCGTAAGAATCTGTCGAGCTGTTTCAGAGTTATTGCGAGACAAACACACAGCGTTTCACATTTATATATAAGAAGACTAATGGGCCCGGCAGACGTTCTCCTGCCCGATTCCAGCGCCACCTACCAGGCCCAACCTTAAGTTTAAACCTTCCTTGGACCTAATCAAATACACACAGAAAATTTGGTAAGAATCTGTCGAGCTGTTTCAGAGTTTTTGCGCGACTAACACACAGCGTTTCGTTTTTATATATAAGAAGAAGAAGAAGAAGATTTCATAATTTTATGTCAACGGAATGTGCCCTACAGGTTTTGATTTCGTTGTGAAATTGCAATATTTACGAAAATATACGGTCATTTCTAGATAAGTAAGATATTTTTTCAGTTGAAAGGGACCGTGGACCCAAGTATTTGAAATTTCAGTTTGCCATCTCTACATGTTCCCGAGAAAAGTTCCCGGGGTCCTAATGCACAGACGGACAGACGGACAACGAAGTGATCCTATAAGGGCTCCGTTTTGTTTTTCTTTTTAGGTACCTTAAAAATTAAACAAATGCGACCGAAACTGCGATGGGAATCACGGGAAAAGCTAGTCTTCTTCTTCTTCTATATAAATAAAAATGAGGGTTCGTAGCAAAAAAAAAAGAAATTTACGTGGCATTGCAACGCATGCCGGGTACAGCTAGTCTTCTTCTTCTTCTTCTTATATATAAAAATGAAACACTGTGTGTTTGTCTCGCAAAAATTCTGAAACGGCTCGACAGATTCTTACGAAATTTTCTGAAAGTGTTTGAATAAGTCCAAGGAAGGTTTATACGTACAATAATTGGACCCGGTAGGTGGCGCTGTAATCGGGCAGGACAACGTCTGCCGGGCCTACTAGTACTTTATATTTTTTGCATAAAGTATTTGCACCGCTTAGTAATATAGACATTCTACAGTACAATTTGAAAATTAAAGAAAATCACTTAAGAGGAAGTACCTACCTTAAATATTAAAAATATCAAATTTTACTTAAAAGAAACTTGCCAACATTTTGCACAAAAATTTAGTCTTCATTCAAAGATTTTGAAAAAATCACTTGTTTGAACCAGGAAATAGAACCAGGTAACGTCCAAAAAAATTGTTTTCAAAATCTACCAGTAAACTATAAACATTAAAAGTAAAAGTTAACACACCATTCCTAACGTAATAGTCACAATCAATTTAGACAGTGGCAATACTGACGCCGCGTTGTAACATACCACCATTACTCAAATACACTGGCTTGCAAAAATAAGCAGTTACTCTAACGATCTTCCATAGTTCACAAGCTACACTTCCATAGTCTTCAATTCGAAAGCATTGAAAAATCAATTTCATAATTTTATTATTACTTAAAACAAAGAGAAAAAAAAAGATCAAATAACCTTTTTTAGGGTTTCGGGCTTTAATACGAAAAATCGGATAGATACACTTTGTTGTCCGTCTGTTCGTCTGTCCGTCAGTCTGTCAAGACCCCTTTTCTCGTAAGCACGTAGAGATATTAATCTGAAATTGATACCAAATTCTCGGGTCTACGATCTCTTTCAGCTGCTAGAAAATCATACTTATAACTCAACACGATCAAAAGATAATATGACCGTTCACGTCGCACATTTTCGCAAATTTTGCGATTTCACAAGGGATCAAAAACCTATATACTTACCAGTGCTTCCCGTTCAAAATTCAAAAATCTTCACTCAACATAGGCCTTAACAGGCACTTATTGACGTCAATTCTAATTTAAAACATTCTAATTTAAAGGGAACATATTTAACCTTGTATGTATTGTGCATACATCCTGAATATACTCAAGATGTCTGCAAATACAAGTAGGAATGAAAAAAAAGGTTGAATCTACACTGACGCTGACGTTGACATAGAATCATGAAATTAGGCAAGAAGCAACGTTTTATAGTACATGTTAAGGAAAAAAAGGCTGAAATCCGACAATATGTATATAGTTAAGAACTTATATACTTACTTACCGGAGGGAGACTGTACCAGGGTCGTGTGTATGGGTACCTCCGTCTTACTTATTTCTGCTGCAAAGCAGCAGTGCTTGCATTGCTGTGTTCCGGTTTGAAGGGTAAGATATGACATTGAAATTACTGGGTACCGTGACTTAACATCTTAAGTCACAAGTTGGCAACGTACACTCTGGTTCCTGTGGGGGTTGCAGTTTTGCTGCAATACTCACAGGAACCACATGTATTATAGGTGACTGTTACCACTTACCATCGGGTGGGCAGGGCAGTTTGCTTGTTTGCCAACATAATTGCAATTTAAAAAAACTTAGATTAGTTTGTGCGGTACCCTCTGTGCACGAGGCTAACTCGCACTTGGCCATTTTCTATTTTGCAACGTATTCTTATTATGAGGAGAATATTTTTAAAATATTTATAAAAAAAGAAACGCGAGATTATCTCTTCAAGAGATCTTTTCATGGATAACTTGAATTAAATACCTTATGCAAGGTTATTAAGTAGATCGTAGTAGACTAGATTGTTGTATGCTATATTTTTTTTTCCACTTAGCGTACCACCTCCGTGGTCTAGTGTCTCCGTGCAGGTACAGGGTTCGATTGTGCATGGAAGCAGACTTTTTTATTGCTTGGTTTGGTTGGTGGTAGGGCTTCTAAGCCCGCCTGGGGCTCTATCTTTAAATCATTAGTTTGGCATCGAACGCTTTTCAAACGTCATCTGTGCTCGATTCCTATTGATTTTCGTTTCTCTTGCGATGAAAATCAATAGAACATTACGACGAAGATTAATATTGTTTTGATTTTAGTCGAACACAAAACGAAAATAAGTAGAAATCGAACACTGACGAGCGCTCGATGCCGGAAGAATGATGCAAAAATAGAGCCCCTGGCTAGCTACCACCGTCTTACCTTCGTTTATCGCCATAGTAACAGTCGGTATTAATAATATAGTTATGTTCCGACAATTAGAGATCAAGACACGGTTAGCGCAGAGGTCGAGTGATCGCCTACTGCGCAACGGGTCGCGGGTTCGATTCCCGCACGGGACAGATATTTTGTATGGCCTACAGAAATTTGTTCCGGTCTGGGCGTATGTGCATGTGACATTCTATGTTTGTAACTGCACCCACGACACAGGAGAAAATCCTAGTGTGGGGCGTTTTAAAAAAAGCCCTCTTCCACCTTCGGCCTTATCGTCACTTACCATCAGATGAGATGAAGGCCAAGAGCTTCCCTGTTCTGTGTAAAAAAACCTAGTGACTTGTTATTCATGCACGGTATTGTACCGTAAAGGTTGCATATTTGAGCATTGCGTGAAACGGCAATAAATTGAAATTTTACTATCAATAAACGTTAGATGACTAAGACGAGAGGGCGCAACGTACGTGATGCACTCAAGAACGTGCGGATTACGGATTTCGAGTGCATAACTTGCGCGCGCGGCAGCTGAATTTAGACATTGTCGTTTGTCAAAAGAGCGTTTATGGTGTTGACAGAATAGAGCTTTCGGCGTTAGAGCTGTCAGCGTAAATAAAAATGATACATTGTGTTTTTCTTTTATGTCAAAGTGTCATAATTATAAGCAATTCCTGAGGATTTTTCGATTAACTTGTTAACAAAAAGGCACGTAGCGTCGTTGACACATGATACATCCAAATGAGGTTTGCAAAGAGGATAGTAGGCTCTCGGCGCATATAAGATATGTCGCTAATCACTCTCTAGATCTAGAGACAAAAGCCATATATGGATTTAGTGGCCCCATTTCGCATATTTTGTAAATGTTGCATAATTCAGCAACATACCTGAGACCGCACGCTCTTGCGCATTTTATTCCGGACTTTTCTCTTGTTTCTTTATTCGATATTAATAATAAGCCCTGACGCGTTCAGATGATATTCTTAAAAATTTTAAACCTGACAATCTAATCTTTAAACATAAATGCTTATTGCATCTAAGTAATTTTACTTAGATGTAATAAGCACTTTTGTTTAGATTTGATTGTTCGGTTTAAAATTAAAGTGTTTTGCAATATATTCAAAATAAAAGATTTAAGTCATATTTAAGTTAAAGAATGTCATATACCTTATTCATGAAAATATTTAAGTTAAGCAATGTCACTGTCATTTTCAATCTCATCACAAAAAAGGACATCGAAAGTGACAGCAACATTTTTTTTACTTAAACGTTGCTTAAACATTTTTTGTGAATAATGCCGTTGGTTAATAACCAAAAAACTATTAAAATTCAGTTAAAATGAATTGGGTCACAATAATAAGCCCTTATTGCACAAACAACTCATAAGAAAGAAAAACAAATGCAAAAAAAAAAAGAAGATATGTACAAGTAGGCGACCTCTTCTCTCTTTGGACAAAGTGTCATAATCTTGTAGATAAAGGTGAACCAAAATTTTATGTCACATTAGCTGAAACTTCCTTAATAAAAATTATTTGTATAGTTATTTTAAAAAAATCTTTAAACCTCTGCTGTTAATCTATAAATTTTTTGTGATCTGGAGAAAGAAAATAACTGTGTATTTATTAGGTACAGTAAATTCAGCTAGACAGTTCCAGTATATAATCTGCCCTCACCATACTAGTGTTTTTATTAAACAGACGATTCCGTCACAAAAAATGTATTTAAAAAAATGATATCAATAATACAAAATTTTTACTATAATAACACCTATGTCAGTTCTAGAAATTCCTTGTACAACATCGAATTGTGAACATATTGTCGATTAGCTAATTAATTCTTTCATACGTGACGTGACTCCTTAAAAGCGGAGGGGTATTAACGAATTTGCACAATCTACCCTCATGTTTCATTTGATAGAATTAACTTCACAATGACATCTTCGAACGAAATTGCATAATAAATATTTTTTGCCCACTGTCACCTCTTCATCCCATAAAATAATGTCCCGCCGCTGGCAACAGGTCTCTCCTTAGATAAAGAATTCTTAGGGCGTCGGCATCGGGTATTCGCTTTTACAACGAGATTCCTATCGATATTCAAAACTTACCTCTTAATAAATTTAAAAATAATTATGAACCAAAGTTTCTGACAAAGCAACGAATTATCACAACGATAATAATTCCCGGATTTAAATCTACTTGTTTACTTGTTTCTTTGACAGACTGTTTATTGACAATTTATTTTCCCTCACTAACTAATTAAACTAAAGGTATTTGTAACTAATTGTAACCTTTGTACCTAATTTTTTACAAGCTTTTACGAGTATTTAACTTGCAATGTAAGTAAGTATGTAAGTATATACTCGCAAGTATGTATGCTGTTCGGGTGAAATCTTGCAACTCAATTTTAAAGCAGATATCTTTAACTGATTGAGCTGAAATTTTGTAGACACATTCAGTTTGGATGACAATGCATGGTTGACTATGTGACGTCATTCTAAATCCAATATGGCGGCATACCCAAGATGGCGGACCAATTATTTTTAATGCACTCCTACAATATGGGTATCAAATGAAAGATCTTGCTAAGAATAACTTGAAATAGGGTTAAAGCTATTCGCTGCTGGTCAAGCATACGTGGCCTTAAGTAGGGTAAATCATTAGGGGTGCGATGTCAGACAACCTCCTTGTGGTGCACCCTGGGCAACCCGCCAGATTCTCTGCCGTGGGCTAATAGTCTGACGAGAGGACCCCAATATGGGGCGTGGGATGGCCGGGTTCAACCCGGCGGGCCACTTCGTATGGCCACCCGCTTCATGCGGGGAAGGGCGAAGTCCCCTCTTCTTATTTTAAGAAGAGGTGTGGCTCTCGCTGGAAGCCGATTCCGGCGGCTACCTCTGGTGGTAGTAGGGTCGAGGCGAGTTTCTCGCCATGGCACTTCGCCCCCGTTGGGGATTTCCCCGAGCTTCGGCTCATCCGCGCGGCGATGGATCCAGTTGGATCTGCCGTCGGGCAACCCGTTACCCGCACTGAGCGGGCCGGGGGCCCGGCGCACTGAGCGTCAGGCCGCGTGAACGACAACCACAGTAAAAAACCAGTTGCGGGGTGTAGAGCGGCGCAATTCTGCGCTGCTCCACAAAGCAGCAGAGCCAGGCGGAGTCCGGCAACAGACATGTCACGGGCAGGGGGTCAGCGGGAATGAGGACTGGCTATTGTCCCCTTCCCTCTGTCTTGTGACGGACGGAGGAGCTGCTGGAGGGGGTTTTTAGTGGGTAGACCCGGGCCGGGGACGGTCTGGGGAGTCCCACATATCCTCGTGGCCTGGACCACGAGGAATGCGTATAGGCCTTTCCCCCCCTCCCAAAAAAAAGGGTAAATCATTAGAAGGTCTTCTTATTGAAGAGCTAGACTCCTAAGTTAAGCGGCAAACAACCTTGCAACAATGATGCGTAGAATGAGATGAACAGACTGAGAAACGTGTCCAGTGTAGTGTAGTCTTAATGCTATCTAGACAACCTGAGACCGACCCAAATGAGCTAAAAAGAAAAAATAAACTTTTACACTAAAACTTTTACTTATAACGTCATTTCACATTTGACACAATTTATATGACATAAAAGCTTGTCGCGAGATTTATGGCCATTTTCACCAACCTCTTCTTAGCTTAGGGGACTCTTAGGTAGCATGCTGTCACATTCTTTTCATAAAAGACAAAAAGTGACAGCATGCGTCTTAAGGGCTACCTAAGCTAAGTAATGGTTGGTGAAATCGACCATTACTTTTGTAGATTAACAAGTAAATTAAATAATTTGATGTGAATAATTTTATCAATTAGAATTTTCAAACTAAGTAAATACGAGTAGGTACGTAAAAGTACTCTTTTAAGTACTTTTAAGTTACTACACTTACTATGTAGACACGTTTCTACAAGAAATATGTCTACATATTAAATTAATGTGTTTTATTTTAAATACAGTCTTAATCTGGTATTTTGTGTTAGCTATAATAATATAGCTCCTAATAAAATACCCGGGGTGTCTCAGAAATACCACATCACAGTGACAGAATATAATCAGTCAGTAAAATTATGCAACTTTTGTTCTACGACTTTTAGAAAATGGCAAAAACATGGTTTTCCATTTTTTTTTGTAGCCGCCCGCAGTACAACCAAAATATGCGAATTTCTAACAGTCGTAGAACAAAAGTTGTTCAGTTTCACTGACTGATCATATCTTGTCACTCTGATGTGGTATTTCTGGAACATCCTTTATACCTACACCCAACAAATAAGTTCAATACTAGAATATAACATATTCTTAGTTAATACAAATAAGAGTACTTGATTACATTGATACAGATTACATTTATTTTAAATATAATATAATAATAAAAACAAAAACTGTACATACTTAACACATTCATATACTTGTTAGGTCAATACAAATATATGATTTTTTACGTTTGATTCTAGTTACAAACCCGATGGGATCATACAAGTTACTTGTTTAGGCTAAACTTTACTTTATATAGGTAAGTAAATCAGTGAGAATATTAAAGACATCAACAACTTCATTAAGATTATCAAGTGTTAGTAACATGCACAAAGAGCAGTTAATAACGGAAGGGTGCTACCCTCGAGCGCTCAAAAATGTTCGCGTTTCTCCTCTGTACAAAGGCAAGGGAAGTCGCGAAGATGTAAATAGCTATCGGCCCGTTTCCATAATACCTGGGATTGCAAAAGTTTTTGAATTCGGTCTCAGTAAAAGAATTATGGAATTTCTAGCTACGAATGATTCCCTCTCTAACAGGCAATATGCGTATAGACCGGGAAAGTCGACAACGGATGTCGCGCGGGAGCTCGTGCGACACGTATTGGAGGCTCGGGAGCGCGGTCAGCATGTGGCAGTCATCATGTGCGACTTGTACAAGGCTTTTGATGTCGCCGATCATGATGTTATAACTATAAAATTGAAACATTATGGGCTCGATGGCCCGGCACTTTCACTTTTACGTAGTTTTCTAGGGGATCGATCTCAGGTCGTCACTGGAGCGGGGGGACGAGTTATGTCGGGTGCCCTTGGTACCTCGATAAGAGTGGCCCAAGGCTCTTCACTGTCCAATATCATATTTTCCATCCTTTTGAACGATCTCCCGGAGTGTATTGACTTGGCACACACCGTTATGTATGCGGATGATGTTGCTGCCGTTGTTCAGGCGCCCACCCTCGACCTCCTGGAGGAGAGATTGAATACGGTGGCCAAGAGGCTGCATCAATGGTTCAACCAGAATGGTTTCTTACTCAATACTACAAAAACCAACTTTATGCATTTCAATCTTGCTGGTCGTCCATATAGACATTTACGTGTAGCCCTGGAAAGTGGAGTTATAAGCCAGGTTAAGGCATCATCATTTCTGGGATTTCAGATTGATGAAAAACTATCATGGGAACCGTTTATTGAAAAATTATGCGAGAGAGTGGGTCGAGCAAGCTTTGCGCTCTGGCGCGTATCGGCGACTCTGGAGCCGCACATGACAAGGAGCTGCTATTTCGCATCAGTACAGTCCCTATTGCAGTACGGCGGGCGTCGAGTTCTGGGGTAGAGCTGCCGACTAGGGGCGGGCATTTAGAATGCAGAAGAGGGCGGTGCGAGCGATTGCCAGAGTTCCGTGAGACACTCCAGCGCGACCTATCTTTCGTTCCCTTAGAATTATTACAGTCCCGGGGCTTGTAATTTTGCAGGCCGCTATGTATGCGCGAAATCACCTCGGTGAATGCTGTAAACAAGGTGATAGCCACAGCTACATGACTAGATATAGGGAAAAACTAAAAGCAGTACCCCGACGGCTTACGAAAACGGCAAAGTTAGTTCATGTAATGGCACCGACAGTCTATAACCGCCTACCGAATGAAATCACAAGTGCTGAGACGACACGGTCCTTCAAACTAAAACTAAAGAATTGGCTTGTTGAGCAATGTTACTATAGGATTGAGGAATTTATGAAATAATGACAAAATAGGACTTTCAATTTAATTGTATTTTTATTAAATTAATATTTTATCAGATGAATTAACTTATTGAAATAATATCACTTTGTTGAATTTCATTTTGACTGTCAATTATTGACGAACTTGTTAATTATGACAAAATGACATGAAATTTAATTGTATATTTTATTAAAATTAATGTTTTATCATGACTGTCAATTGACGAATTTATAAATTATGACAAAAGATGACCTGCAATTTAATTGTATATTTATTAAAATTAATTAATTAATGTATTGACAATTTAATCACTATATTGAATTTATTTTTACTATACAATATTTATTAGTATTTAAAAATATTATGAAATGAAATAAGTATAATTGACCTGTAACTAAACAATAAGTGTTACCAATAAATGAACTTGAACTTGAACTTGAACTTAACACTAATGAACAGACTTGATTAAGCCGACAATTATTTATTTCATTCTAGTTACAAATCCAATAAGATCAATCAAGTTACTTGTTTAGACCATACATTACTTAATATAAGTAAATTAGTGACAGTATTAAAGACATCAACAACTTCATTAATATTATCAAGTGTTGGTAACATGGACAAAGGGCAATGGATACCAATAATGACCAGACTTGATTAAGCAGACAAATATTTATTTGGATCTACTATGTCTGCTTGTTCCGTTTCTCAATCAAGAAGACTTAATTTCCAGAATCACAAAACTTTGTGCGCTCGTATATAAACAAGTGATGTGATAGCCATAAACATTTGTTTGATGTATGTTAACATTTTTTTTTTCAGTGAAACGATGAAATAAAATTCCCTTTTTTAACCGACTTCAAAAAAGGAGGAGGTTCTCAATTCGATGCGTATGTTTTTTTTGTGTGTATGTTACGCGATTACGCCGCCAACTGTGGACCGATTTTCAAAATTATTTTTGTATTCCATAGAATATACTCCTGGGGTGGTCCCAAGGTCACCAAAGTCAGGATCTGATGATGAGATCCCATGAAAATCGAGGGAAACCCTAGGGGAGCTTGTATTATATTAGGGTTGCTTTCACTAAAAAGATTTCATTCACTAAAAAGTTAAAAATAAAAAATATTTTACAAAAAATAAAAACCGACTTCAAAAACACTGAAAAGTTAAAAATATTATAAGAATAGGTACAGACAACATCACACTTCTGTATTGAAGTCGGTGACAAATTATAAGGACTTTCTAGGAGATCATAGTTTGGCACCTTCAATATAGAAGTGTGATGTTGTCTGTACCTATTCTTATATTATTTTTAACTTTTACAGTCTTTTTGAAGTCGGTTTTTAATTATTTGTAATCTTAACTGATTACGAAACTTTGGTGTCGAATGTGGCCGAAGGAAAACATATTTCGTTTTCCCTAGTTTTTCCCTAGTACTTATTTCATTTCTAAGTATCACACTCACGAAGCCTAGATTTATACGAGTATGTATACGTCTATGTATATATTAAAGCAGATATAATTACATTCCCGACACACCTCCGGTGCGAATCACCAAAATGAAACCCTAATTAATTTCAGCCATAATTCAATATCAGTGTCGTGTGGCGAGCCGGCACATGTGACAGACATCGTGACAAAAACACATAACGGGTTGGCGGCACCCGGAGGGGGGCGGTCGGCGACCCTTGACGCAACCTTGACCGAGCTGACCTGCTTACCCTAGATCATACCTACGTGGCTATATGCTAAAGCTTGTTATTGTAAACGTTGTTTACTCAAAGGAAGCGGTAAAAATAGAAATTTTTAACCGACTTCAAAAAAGGATGAGGTTCTAGGTTTTCAACTCGATGCGTATGTTTTTTTTGTGTGTATATTACGCGATTACTCTGCCAATTGTGAACCGATTTTCAAAATTCTTTTTATATTCCACAGTGTATCCTCCTAGGATGGTCCAATTGTCACCAAAGTCAGGATCTGATGATGGGATCGCATGAAAATCAAGGGGAAACCCTTAAATTTTATAGGTCCGTCCACGTGTTTTTTCCGTCGTGTATTTTCCGAAGCTATTCACGTATTTGCGTCTCGTAGTCATAAACCGAGCTGATGATGGAAGGATCCTTAATTTTTAGAAGTTAGGGGTTAATTTTTAAATACAATAGGCACGTAGTAAAATGTGTTTTTACAAAATATAAAAAACGACTTAAACACACTGAAAAGTAAAAAATATGAATAGGTACTTACAGACAACATCACATTTCTATATTGAAGTCGGTGCCAAACGACGATCTCCTAGGAAGTCTTAGAACTTGGCACCGACTGCGGTATAGCAAAGTGTAGTAAAGTATGAAAAACACGGAAGGTGTTTTTGAAATCGGTTTTTATTTTTTGTAAGATTTTTTTATGTCTGTACTTGTTGATTGTTTTTATCAGTTTTGATTATATGAATAGTGCCAATTGAAATCCGTGCCAGATTTTCGGCTGGCTTTATTCCGAACTGGCTCCTCTTACATCTGACCGGTGCGAGAATTGTCAAAATAATGACTTAAGACGTGCACTTGTCAGAGATGGAAATAAGGGCGTACTTTTCCATGCGGTTGTGACGTTGTGAGATTGTTTTATGTTGATTTACTTTATAGGTGATTGTATTTTTTGTATGTGTTGTATTTGTATGTTTTATTTCTACATGTAAATTAAATTTCTATTCATTCGTATATGTTAATCAATGTTTATATTATGATGATCACAACGTAGTTTTTTTTTTATTTCCCGGGCAACATTTGTACTTTAAGAAGGTCTGGCGCAACGGCCGGTAGCATAGACATCAATTAAAAAATAAACTTTTTGACTAGGATCCACAGACGTATAAAGGGATAGAATCAAACTATTGACAAGATTGTGCCCATTTTACAAAATTCCGTTTTTTTCAACTTCTTCAATACTGAGCAAGTTTTGAGCAAAAAGCCTGACATATTGATAACTTCAATAATTAACTCTTTACAAAGAAAAACTAATTTCAAGAACGCATATTATGTTTGGGCATCAGCCTACTCAAAGCCCGTGAAAAATACAGAAGCTATGTTCTTGTACATACATAGTCTAGTCAAACTATTTCATAAGTTACGTTAATGGGACATTATTAAAATAAAAATGCAATTATCACATGAACATAAAAATTCTTCTCGTTCAAAACTCTATTGTTAGTCTAAGCACATCCTCAATTAAAATAAATACATGCTCGATGTATGACTTCAGTTCTTCAACCCGACAACAGCGTTCTTATACATTTATATTTATCACTGAACGCCACATCAAAGATCTTTATTTTTATTTATAGATACTTCGACCCAACAATAAATTAAACCGCTTGGCAATTTATTATAATGCTATACACTTTAAGTTCAGGCACTTACAAACAAATTGATTTAATAAAGTACTCTTAGAAACAAATGCTGCAAGTTGATATTGCGAGTTTTTGCTTTATACTTACGTTAGATGATTCTGGAAATCGTTTCTCTTCTCTCTTCATTTCGTAATTTTTCTGATAAATCTGTTTAGGCTCAAACGCCCATTATTTTTCATCAGATTAGAGACGTTCGAATAGGTAAAAAAAATTGATTTAAAAAATTGACGATTCAAAAGAGCTTTTATCCAGTCATATTTGAATAAAGAATCTTTTAATTTTGATTTTCTCCTTTTTTTTCTTTTTATTTATTTCCTAACAAAACTTTTAATCATCTTTCATTATCTTCAGTACAAAAACTGAGTCTTTTCCTGGTTCCCAGATTTTAGAGATGGCGTTTTGCGATAGAGTTTATCTTACCTTAGAAAAATGGTTTTATTATGAGAGTTTTTCGAATCATCCACGGGAAGGAAGGATGCGGTGACACTTGTATTCTCCGTCACTAGTCCGATAGCGCACGGAGAAGAAGGTATTGTTACAAACTTATACAGGATGTCCCAAAAAATAGTGTCAAGCGAAAGTCCAGAGTTAGAGCACCTCTTGGAGTACCCGAATCACCCCCATGTATGTTCCGCGATTATTCGTAGTTTTAGAGTAATAATTTTTTTCTGACTTTTTGAAAATTTCGATCTAAAGAACTTAAAAATTTTTAATAAAAAAAAGTTGAACATATTTTAATGTTTTTCTTTATGCCACTGAATTATCTTTAGTGCTTTTTTTATGTCTAAAATAATCAGCTTCGTAACTTTAGTGGAAATTTAGAAAACAGTAGTGTAAAGTCAAAATTTGAATGTTAGTGAATAATTACTTAAAAATTCATCTTTAAATTAAAAATCTAAACAGGCGAATTCATGGTTTCTAAGTATGTGTAAAAACTTCTCTAGACTCTCTGATTTCATAATAATTAAAAAAAAAGTACTTAATAGGGCTACTTTGGCTTAAATCGGTCATCAAAGACAGCGAGGTGAAAATTTCATAAAACTCGACTTCTGAATAATTTTTTTTAAAATTCTAATTATTTATTAATAAACCAAAAATGATTGTAGAAAAGCTAAAAAATTATTATTTGAAGGTCAAAAATAACTGTTCCTGCTGCCATCTTTAATAACCTTTGAAGATTTATTATAATTTAATAAATGAAACAAAACATTATTTTCAAAGTATTTATTATTCGATCGCTTAAAGAAAGTTTTCAAAATGACGACCTTCGTGCTCAATACATATTCTACATCGTCTAAAAAGTTTTCTTTTAAATTTATAAATGCAATTCTGTTGTTTTTTATTGTTTCTTCCGCTTGTCTTAATTTTGTTCTTAACACTGTGACGTTTGTAATGTCCTTGGCGTATACTAATTCCTTGTAGTATCCCCAGACGAAAAAATCTATGGGGTTCAAGTCGGGGGACCGTGGCGGCCACGCAATGGGCCCTCCACGACCGATCCATCTGCCTGGAAATGTTTCAGACAAATGTTGTCTAACATTTCTAGCAAAATGGCATGGAGCGCCGTCGTTTTGAAAAATCATATTTCTCCGCGTTAATAGGTCTACATCTTCTAATGAGATCACGTCGTAGAAATTGCAAGTAGGCCTCGCTGTTCAGTCGGTCCGGTAGTTCGAACGGACCAATCAGCTGTCCGTTTAGGATGCCTGACCACAAATTGATACTAAATTGTTCTTGGAAATTAGATTCCCTTGTGAGGTGTGGATTTTCAATACTCCACGAATGGTAGTTATGCGCATTAAACACCCCACATCGCTTAAAATGTGATTCATCAGTCCATAGAATATTTTTAAAGAAATTTTCGTTTTCAGCTTGTCTCCGTAACATTTCCTGACAAAATGCCACCCTTCTCGGGTAGTCTGCGGGCTTGAGCTGCTGAACTTTCTGGATGTGATATGGGTGAAAACGCTCTTGATTAAGTATTCGATGTGCTTGTGATTTCGGAATTCCGATTCGACGTTCTATTGTTCTTACACTAACTGATGGATCTCTCACCACTTCTTCGACCACTGATTGGACAGTATCTGGGTCACTCATTTCAGATGGGCGCCCCGATCTTCTACCTGGTAGGCGTCCTTCCATGTAAGAGTTATGTACTCTTAAAATCATGCGATGATCAGGCCAAGTTTCAGGCTGAGGTCCACCTCCATTTTGTACTTGCTGCCGGAACAACCTGGCTGCTTCAGAAGCATTTCCTCTTGCATATCCATAAAAGTAATGCATAAGAGCATATTCTTGCGATGAAAAAGACATCACAAAATGAAGAGCTTGAAAAGTCCGTTAAGAATGCCAAATTTGTCAAAATCCCGTATTCACACAAAACCAAATCGTAATCGCACTCAAGGTCCGTAAAGAAAGCAAAGTTCGTCAAATAATCACAAATGAGCGTATCGTACGTAAGGCGCAAACAAAAGCAGGCAAACGACTGGCGCCAGAACACAATAGGCGCTCGAACTACACCCCCCGCCTCATCACCTTGTCACAAAGAATAGCATTCCTCAGTTACAGTTATCCATTTCGCCAATGAGAGTGAGAGAGATAGCAATAATGCGGTCTCTTTCATATCCTCTCACTCGGGCAATTTTTTAGCAGGTAAGTACTGCGTTACATCCAACACTACAACCGATGTGATCCGCGAGAAAAATATTTAAATATGGGTTTCATGTAGTTAATTTTTGCTAAATTGTAATTAATCTGAACCTTAGAAATTATAAAAAGACCAGATATTTTTTTTTATCATCTGATAGGAATTTGGTAAATTTTATGAAATTTTCACCTCGCTGTCTTTGATGGCCGATTTAAGCCAAAGTAGCCCTATTAAGTACTTCTTTTTTTAAATGATTTTATGAAAGCAGAGAGTCTAGAGAAGTTTTTACACATACTTAGAAACCATGAATTCGCCTGTTTAGATTTTTAATTTAAAGATGAATTTTTAAGTAATTATTCACTAACATTTAAATTTTGACTTTACACTACTGTTTTCTAAATTTCCACTAAAGTTACGAAGCTGATTATTTTAGACATAAAAGAAACACTAAAGATGATTCAGTGGCAAAAAGAAAAACATTAAAATATGTTCTACTTTTTTTTATTTAAAATTTTTAAGTTCTTTGGATCAAAATTTTCAAAAAGTCAGAAAAAAAATTATTACTCGAAAACTACGAATAATCGCGGAACATACATGGGGGTGATTCGGGTACTCCAAGAGGTGCTCTAACTCTGGACTTACGCTTGACACTATTTTTTGGGACACCCTGTATTACTGTGATATAGACTCGACTACCAAAATCTATTCATTTAAAAACAAGTATAAAATAGGTACAAAGTATCAAATTTTCACCTAAAGTCTAAGAACATTTAAGACGTATTTTGACTGATTTCATTATTGTCAGTACACAAGTTAAATAGGTACTTTTTACCCTAGCCTTTATTGTCCCACTGCTGGACAAAGGCCTACCTCAATGCCCACCACAATACCCTATCTGGAGCCACATGTCGCCAAGTTTCGTGGCAAAAATTTCCACGAATTCCAATTTTTGAGATCATCCCGCCAGCGCTTTCCTTGCTGACCTCGTCCGCCATTTCCTTCTAATAGCACCTAAGACGTAGAACACATCTTTCTCCGTGGTTTAGTGGTTTAGACCACCGGGTGTTAATCGTGAGGTTCGATTCCCCGTGGGGGCAGAAGTTTGTCTGCTGGGTTTGGTTGGTGGTAGTGCTTCGGAACCCAGGTAGCTACCGCCGTCCTACCTAAGTTTGTCGCCATAATAACAATGTTAATAGCATTGTTACGTTCCTACAATTAGAGATTATTTAGCCAGTTCCTAAGTTTAAGGAGTCCAGGTGAAGCTCGCTTCCAACTTCGGCCTTATAATAATAATACTAATATATTTTAGTATTAGCAGTTTTGACGAGTGTGTCGTAAATCCTTGAATCTGGCTGTCTTGACTTCCACATCGGCAGTTGAATACTATCTTGATAAAATTATTATGGCTGAACAAAATAAGTATATCATCATCATCATCACAGCTCATATATGTCCCCGCCGAGGGGCACGAGCCTACCCTAACTAGTTAGGGCGATTAGGCCTTAGTTAAACCACGCTGGCCTAGTGCGGATTGGTTGACTTCACATACACCTTTGAATTACTTCGCTGGTGTATGCAGGTTTTCTCACGATGTTTTCCTTCACCGTAGGACCGTCAGATAAATGTACATATGAAATTCGTGAAACGAAAAACACATTGGTACATGGCAGGATCGATCGCGGGCCTCCCGATTCTACTCGGAGCACAGTCCAGCGCCGAGGCCACAGCGCCACCGATGAGTAGGTAAGTACAAGTAAGTATATAGCAATCCAAAAGTAGTGTGCACAGCATGTATACAGACTTATCGTATAACAAATATCATCCTCGTCATCATCACAGCTCATATACGTCCTCACCGAGGGGCTCGAGCCTACCCTAAGTTAGGGTGTTTAGGCTAACCATGCTGGCCCAGTGCGGATTGGTCGACTTCACATACACCTTTGAATTTCTTCGCAGATGTATGCAGGTTGCCTCACGATGTTTTCCTTCACCGTAGGAACGTCGGACAAATGTACATAATATGTTTAAATGGAATACGAAAATCGAAAATCACATTGATACATGGCAGGATCGAACCCCGAACCTCGCGATTAGAAGGCCAGTGCCGAGTCCACAGCGCCACAGACGCTCAATTCCCACACATAATATAACAAAATGACCTCAAACAATTATCTCATTATAAGAATGGTAAATTACAACTAAATAGTTTAAACAAGTGTGATCAAAATTAAGAAGCTTGGTGTATTTTATTTATTTACTTTACCTAAAACTGAAGTCTAGCCATGGCCCTGGATCAGCACAGCGGCGAGTCCCCCCCACGACCGTGGGAACTTAAGCACGTGCGGCCGCGACCACCGCCACGTCCCAGTTTTGTTGGTAAACAACATTGACTTTGATACAAAGCAGTTTAATGAGGTTAGCTGCGTAGTTGTTATTGTCAAGTCCTCATTTGCGTGGACTTCTTTTTTACCGAAATAAACATATCTTCATGTTAGCTATAAAACGTCTACTACTAAACATATAGCTCCGCAAAAGGGGGTTATTCTACCCATTTTCCACCATGCCCTACCTGTTCAGTAGGACTAGCAAGAACATTTGCGTCAAAGTATTCGTCATCGTAAAATATTTATATGAGAATTGTACGCTAAGTTCACGCACTTATCTCAGAGATAGCTTATATAATGTGAATTAACACATCTATTCTTGTAATGGAAGTTGAGCTCAAACTTTTGCTTTGAGGTCAGCTTCCAATTGACGACTCTGTAACAAACCAAAATTGTAAATGGCGATTTAAAAGAGGAGATAAAAGATTTAGACCTTTCGAGTTTCTTGCCTGTTCTTCTCGAGAAGGCTCTCCCAATTTCCGAACAGGTGTAGAGTCAACTTTTTTTTTTTCATTCCTACTTGTATTTGCAGACATCTTGAGTATATTTAGGATATATGCACATACAAGGTTAATATAATTTCTTTAAATTAGATTGTTTTGCTCTGTTTTGACGTCAATAAGTGCCTGTAAAGGCCTATGTTGAATAAAGATTTTTGAATTTGAATTTGAATTGAATTTGTACAGCGCCCCTACAGGGCGTACTTGGAACTGAAATTCTCATACAAATATTTCATGATGACGATGCGAATACTTTGACGCAAATGTTCGAGCTAGCCCTACAGGTTGGCATTACCGACTTGTGATAGGATGTAACAAGTCATAGTATCCAATGATTTCACTGCCTTAGCACCAGAAGTACCTAGGTATATATGATAGATGTACCTTCGCAGATGACCTCTGGTTCACCCGGCACCAATGACGTGAAAATAATTACGAGACCGATGACACCGGGGCATCATGACCCAATTTTTATCAATAACTGTTACACGAAATTTAGGAAGTCACTTTAATTAATTTTTATTACTGTTTATCTAAAAAGGGTTATATAGTTAGGTAGTAAAATAAAAATAATGCTTATAAATTTTATAAATCAATTTTTTTAAGATTTCTCAATAACACATGCAAAATCAACGTTGAAAACATAACATATAAAATTTTTTGATATTTGGTAAATTATTCTTAGTAGTAATAGGTAGGAATCAATAATCTTACAGATTAAAAGGGAGATACAACAAACACACGTTCACGCTCGAGGAAGAGCGAGTGGCAACCCTGCATTATAGTCTGTGCAGTGAGACCCTGCGGCCGGCCGCATGTAGCATGTCAGTCGAGTCGAAATGTCATGACATTGAAAGAGGTTAGGACCGGGCCGCAATAAAATATAATATAAAATATCTAACAAATAGTATTGCGCGGCGCACCAAGTGATTGTTGGTGCCAGGTTCCGCCAAGTTTTAGTGTCGGTGAATAGTGGCAAAGTTTTAGTGTCGGCGAAGTTCGGGTATTGGTGGCCTAATAGGCCTATGTAGTGCTCCGGTCTCCATCGTTGGATTAACACCAACCCTTCAGGAGCCGCAACTTCCTTCGAGCTAGCTCAGGAAGTCCACCGGCTACATACGGAGACCAATTGGAATAGGGGTAAGCCACAATGTTTTCTAGGAGCTGGTAGTAGGTTATTAAAATCAGCAGTTTTGTTCGGTGAAACGCCGACGTGGTGGAGTCTACTTTGGGCACCACCATCTTTTGGTAGCAGAGCGTGGTTATTAGATTTGATTGATTGATTAGTATTTGATTAGTATTGTACAATTAATATTGTAATCTTGTTGGTTGTCCAAACGGGCAATACATATTAATTGGTTTTGATTGCTGATTTTAAACCGACTACAATCTCATTTGTGGACCGATCTCCCTAACTAGTTGTCATTGTATATGAAAAATTGTGGTTAAATGCCTTTGTTGTTCTAGTTAAGTTCTAGCATTTACCTATATTTGATTTTGGTTTGTTTTTTCATATCTTTGTTTTGCCCTTGAATAATTTGTTTGTTAAGTTGTAAACTTATACTTGAATTTAATTTGTTTAAAAAATTTTGCTGCTAAATGACTTTGCTGTTGTTGTAATACACTATTTTGCTGTGTTAAGTTTTAGCATTTACATTTGATTTTGTTTTGTTTGCCTTTGAATATTATGTTTGTTAAGTTATTGACTTAATACTTGAATTTAATTTGTTTGAAAAATTCTGTTGTTAAATGCCTTTGTTGTTCTAGTTAAGTTCTAGCATTTACACTTGATTTTGGTTTGTTTATATATTTTGTTCTGCCTTTGAAGTTCCTCCCGATCTGTTTTGTTGTCTGCGGTTGTCGGTCTGTTTGTCTATGTATTATTATAGTGTATATTAATTTTGGTGCAAAATGGTCCCGCCAGTCAGCCCGCTTAGTGGTGCCCGCGCGGGTGCACAAAAGATCTTGAGATGGTTTGCTAGTGCCGTCGCTTTGGTAGACCGACCAGACCGAGAACAGGCCTTGTTAATTCGGCATGAGGGAGTACCTGCTCGCTTGAAGGAATTGGAGCAGCTTTTCGTTGCTCATCAACAATATTTGCTCGACCACCCAGCCGAGGGTGCCGCTGAGTTGCGGGCAGTCGACCAATTTAATGCCGATTATGATCAAAGTTTTGAACAGGCGGATGTGATCATAAACAAGGCTCAGGCTATCCTATTCGCCCGGAGGGGTGAGTCGTGCACGCCCGGGGAGGTCAAGCCTACCCCGGCCGGCTTGCTGGGCAGACAGCCCACTTTGGACATCCCAACCTTTGATGGGAACTTGGGTGCTTGGATGGGGTTCATTAACCTCTTTGATAGCCTGGTCCACTCGAGGGACGACCTGTTCCCTAGCCAGAAATTGGCCTATTTCCTCTCTGCCTTACGTGGAGAGGCTGGTGTGCTTGTCCAGCATCTACCTGTCAACGATGACAGTTATGATATTGCAAGGGCGTTGTTGACTGCCCGGTATCAGAATGTTCGCTTGCTAGCGGATATACATGTGGCTGCCATTTTAGGGCTGCCACGAGTATCGCGGGTCTCCTCATTGAGGAAGGAGATTTTGAACCCGCTGCTAAGCGCTATTAACGCGCTCAAACGACTTGACCTACCGGTGGACCAGTGGTCCTTCATATTGCTCCACCTCATCCTCAATAAGCTTCCCATGGAGATGAAGGGGCGCTTTGAACAAAGATACGGGGGCAATAGTGCCTCGTACCTCCCCCCCTTCTCGGATCTCCTCAGATTTTTGGAGGATGAGTGTCGGATGACCGACCACTTGGATCTGGCTCCTATACCGGGACCGAGTACAGGCCGCTATGAGGCAACCCGGGCAGCGCCACGGAGAGAGCGCCGCCCGCACAAGCAGTATACTGCAGTGCGGCAGAACTCTCCACACGGGGAGAGGCCGATGCCTTGCAAGTGTTGCAAGCGAGATGGCCATCGTTTGCCGGCCTGTCCCAAATTTGTTGGCCTACGCACCGAGGGGCGTAGGAATATGGCCAAGCAGCGGAATTGGTGCTACCGCTGCCTGGGGGCTCATATGGCATCGGCTTGCCCCCACCCACGAGATTGCCACTGTTGTGGAGGGGCCCATCACCCCCTCTTGTGCTTTAATAATAAAGACACTCGTGAGGTGGTGAGAGAGAGGGACTCGCACACGGGCGGGGGCCCTCGTAGGTCACCCACATCTCCGAGGAGATCGGAGGGGCGTGCCACCCCTCCGCGGAGATTGGACAGGCGCCCCCCTTCCCGTGAGAGGATTGGGCGCTCCACCCCCCCTTCGGGCGGGGGGGATCGACGCGCCGCTTCTGAGGCGCCACCGCGGGATTGGGCCGCGGTTATTAGGGAGCCACGCCGGGAGCCGATACGCTTCTCTCCCCCTCTGATGGAGAGACCCCGTTTATCACGGGCTCCCCCAACTTTCGCCCATCATGGGCACCGCCCGGCCCCCCGATGCCGCTTTGATCGGGGCCAGTACGTGCCGGATTGGGACCCGCTCGAGCGCCTTGAGCGCCCTACTCCGCCGCCGCGCACGCATTTTTCTTTGAACCCCCCTTCCCCCCCGTTGCGGGGAATGCGGGAGGATTTTCATTAAACCAACTGTCGGCTACAACCCCCCCACAGGAGCAGGTGCTGTTACCAACAGCCTCCGTACAGGTGTGGGGCCCGAGGGGCACCTTTGTTTTAGTTCGCGCCCTTTTGGATACGGGAGCTCAGGGTTGCATTGCCTCCAGCTGGCTGGTCCGGCAGTTGAGTTTGAACACATCTCCATACCTTGAATCGGTACGAGGAATCGGAGACCTGCGGATCCCGGATCCGATCGGTCAGGTTTTGTTCTCCTTCTCCCCCCACTTCTCTTCAGCGCCCAAAATTGGCGCGACCGCGATTGTTTATGAGAAGGTTGTTGGTCAGCTTCCGCAACAGCACGTTTCGCGCGCTGTCGTTGATGCGACATCAGGATTACCCTTGGCTGACCCTTCCTTCCACCGAACCGGTCCGATTCATTTATTGCTCGGTGCCGATGTTCTAGGCCGCGTGTATTGTGGGAAGAGGAGAGAGTTACAGAAGGGTGGGCTGGTAGCCTTATCTACATCGCTTGGGTTTGTAGTGAGGGGGCCAGTTAGGCATAACCCACCATCTCCATCGGTGGACAGTTACATAACTGTTAGCTCCACCTTATCGGATGTCCTTCAACGGTTTTGGGAGGTGGAAGAGCTACCTACCGTGAAGCGAGTGAACCCCTTGGACGAGGAGTGTGAGTTGTTCTACCAGAACAATACAGGTCGCCTTCACTCGGGACGGCTGATCACTCGTTTGCCCTTTTTGTCAGTTCGCCCCTCACTTGGCAGCTCCCGGCCGTTGGCCGAGAAGCGGCTGCTGTCCATGGAGCGTCGTATGAGTAGGAACTCCGACTTCAAACAGAAGTATGTCGACTTCATGCGAGAATATGAGCAACTGGGGCACATGTCGGTCTCGCGACTGGACTGGCGAAACGAGGAACATAATTTTCTTCCTCACCACGCGGTTTTGAAACCTTCCACCGGGAAGATACGCGTTGTTTTTGATGGGTCACCTCCCACGTCTACCAGAGTTTCGCTGAATCAATGTCTGCATGCTGGACCGAAGTTGCACCACGAGGTGGGTGATGTATTGACCAACTTCCGTCGCCATGCCGTCGTCTTTGTGACCGATATCCGGATGATGTTTCGGCAGACTGTGATTCACCCGGACGATAGACGATATCAGCTCATATTATGGAGGGAGGATCCTAGAGATCCCATGCTAGTCTACGAGCTGAACACCAATACATACGGTTTGCGCTCGAGCCCCTTTGTAGCAATTCGCTCACTTGTGGAACTCGCTGAACGTGAGCGGTTACGATACCCTCGCGCATCCTTGGTTCTCAAGGAGGATGCCTTTGTGGATGATATTTGTACGGGCTCCTCTAGTGTCGAGGAAGCCTTGATTTTGCGAGATGAACTAATTGCTCTTCTCGGGGCTGGTGGTTATGAACTGAGGAAGTGGATGTCCAACTCACCTCAGCTTTTGTGTGACTTGCCAGACGACCACCAGCAGGAGCCTCATATTTTTGAGAATACCAACACTCCAGATTTACTGTCTGTTTTGGGAGTGCAATACAGACCTGTCCAGGACACGTTCACCTATCGATTGGAGCTGCCAAGCCCCAAGGTCTGGACGAAACGGTTGGTTTTATCTACAGTAGCTCGTACCTTTGACCCAAACGGCTGGATTAGTCCCGTAGTGTTTTGGATGAAGTGCTTCCTACAGGAACTTTGGTCAGCCGAAGTGTCGTGGGATGAGCCCCTCTCGGGCCGTTTGCTGCGAGATTGGGAGTCCTTCATGTCGTCTCTCCCCGACATTAACCGGGTTAGTATCCCTAGACATATACTGCCTAAGGGACGGTTTACGGCCAGCCTTCATGGCTTTTGTGACGCGTCTGAGAGTGGATACGGCAGCCGTCGTATATATCCGGACGGTCGATGATAGAGGAGCTGTTAAGCTCCACTTGCTAATTGCTAAGAGTAAGGTTGCTCCACTTCGGACTCGATTAACGATTCCGAAGTTAGAATTGTCTGGAGCTACTCTTCTGGTTCGTTTGATGAACCACGTTGTTGACACCCTGGGACGTAGTGTGGACTTTGAGTCGCTCTTTGCTTGGTCCGACAGTCAGGTTATCCTGTGTTGGATTAAAAACTCCGTCCACTCCCTGGAGGTATTTGTGGCTAATCGGGTATCCCAAATACAGGCCTCGAAGGCCCCGCTGATTTGGCGCCACGTGCCAGGTGAAATAAACCCTGCTGACTGTGCGTCACGTGGCAGCGAAGCCCCTCAGCTTATTGACCACACTCTGTGGTGGGGTCCCGAATGGTTGTTACAGCCGTCTTGGCCTTCCACACCAGCTGTGGTGAAGGCACCAAATCCGGGCTTGCGTGTTCACGCTGTCGAGACTATGGCGGCTCCAGAGCGGGAATTTTTATTAGACCGCTACAGTTCTCTGGACAAGTTGCTCGGCGTGACCGCTTGGATAAGAAGATTTATTCGAAATTGTCGACGGCCTCAGGACAAAGATTTGTGTCCGGTCCTCTCTCCGCAGGAGCGCCAAGATGCTCTTTTGCATTGGGTGCGTATGACCCAGTTTAGAGCGTTTGAACCGGAACTTAAGATTTTCCGTACCGGGACGTCCAAATTGAAGGGACCCTTGGTGCGTTTGACTCCCTTTCTGGATGATAAGGGATTGTTGCGTGTAGGAGGCCGATTGAGGCACGCTAACTTGCCTTATAGATCACGTCATCCCCTGTTGCTCCCCAAGGACGGACCATTGGTGCGATTGTTGATCATTGATCGCCATGTGAAGAATGCTCATGCCGGATGTAATGCATTGACCGCGCTCCTCCAACGGGAGTTTTGGATTTTGTCAGCGCGAAGAATAATCCGATCTGTTATCTTTCGATGTCTGCCCTGCTATCATTTACGCCCCGAGACGATGCAGCCCCAAATGGGTGATTTGCGTGCTGATCGTGTGAACGAATCGATGACCTTCTTAGGAGTTGGAACTGATTTCGCGGGACCGTTCACTATAAAAACGTCGCGACTCCGTAATGCTAAGACTGAAAAGGCTTACTTGTGTGTGTTTGTTTGTTTGGCCACTAAAGCCGTTCATTTGGAGGTGGTGAGTGCACTCACCATGGACGCTTTCTTAGCAGCGTTAGGCAGATTTGTCTCCCGCCGGGGACTGCCTTCTCTAATTCGGTCCGATTGTGGGACGAATTTCAAGGGCACTGATAGACATATAAGAGAAGTTTGTGAATTTTTAGATAAAAATAATATTGAGATCGGATCCACACTCTCCCGTAGGGGGGTAACATGGCGATACTCCCCGCCGTCTTGCCCTCACTGGGGAGGGATTTTTGAATCTGTTGTAAAGGCCGCCAAGACTCACCTTCGCCGCGTTATTGGGAAGACTATTCTCACGTTCGAGGAACTCGCGACGGTGTTTCATAAGATTGAGGCGGTTCTCAACTCGCGTCCGTTATGTCCGTTGTCTACAGACGCGAACGATTTGCAGGCCCTCACGCCGGGCCATTTCTTGATAGGCAGACCACTTAACGCCCTGCCCGAGCATCCTTATAGAGATATCAATCCAGGACGCCTTTCGCGGTTTGAGTTGCTCCAGCAGCTTACCCAGAGCTTCTGGCGCCGCTGGCACCTTGAATATTTACACATTTTGCAACAGCGCGTTAAGTGGTCAGATAAGACAAACCCACCGAGGGTTGGAGACCTCGTGTTAGTGAAGGACCCAAACCTGCCACCCTTACGTTGGCGTCGCGGACGCATTGTCCAACTTACTCTAGGGTCTGATGGTGTGCCCAGGTTTGCCGAGGTCCTAGTTGGGGATTCTGTTTTGAAGCGCGCGGTCGCTACTCTTTCTCGCCTCCCCTTAGACTGATTTGGCGGACAGTCCGGGACTGTCCGGAGCGGGGGGATGTTCACGCTCGAGGAAGAGCGAGTGGCAACCCTGCATTATAGTCTGTGCAGTGAGACCCTGCGGCCGGCCGCATGTAACATGTCAGTCGAGTCGAAATGTCATGACATTGAAAGAGGTTAGGACCGGGCCGCAATAAAATATAATATAAAATATCTAACAAATAGTATTGCGCGGCGCACCAAGTGATTGTTGGTGCGAGGTTCCGCCAAGTTTTAGTGTCGGTGAATAGTGGCAAAGTTTTAGTGTCGGCGAAGTTCGGGTATTGGTGGCCTAATAGGCCTATGTAGTGCTCCGGTCTCCATCGTTGGATTAACACCAACCCTTCAGGAGCCGCGACTTCCTTCGAGCTAGCTCAGGAAGTCCACCGGCTACATACGGAGACCAATTGGAATAGGGGTAAGCCACAATGTTTTCTAGGAGCTGGTAGTAGGTTATTAAAATCAGCAGTTTTGTTCGGTGAAACGCCGACGTGGTGGAGTCTACTTTGGGCACCACCACTTTTTATTATTAAAATAATAAGGAATCAATCTTCTACTTCATCATTCAGAGCCATGGAACTGCTGCAGTTATTGCAGAATGGAATCAAATGCTCTGGGTTTACGGAAATGTCGTATACATGAGAAGTATGAAATGTTTTTTTGTCCTTTTAGACGGACATATTTGACATCTCTTGGGAGTTCCTCGTTGTTATTAGCCCAATGTATAATGTTCGCATTTATGCCCGATATATTCAATGTAAGTGGTGGTCAATATAAAAATCCGAAGCAGTCTGCGAATCTTTATTGTCAGATCTGACAACGCCATAATACTCTCCGGGTCGTTGGATAGTTATATTTTTATTTAAAAAACCTAAAAATAAAAGGTGTATTAACTTATAACATCCAAAAAAAGAAAAAATGTAAGTCATAAAATTACCACGCCAGCAATGTCGCTGGGTCATAATTACCCGTTTTTACTCGACTCAAGAATCGCGTCGCATTGAGAATACCAACGAGACGGGTAGAGGGGTGCTATATCTCCAGCTACATAAAGATTCAACACACGACTAGCGCAAAAATAAAAAATGTCCGTTAAAAATTGCCTCGGGTCAATTTGACCCAGCGTCATTGTTGCCGGGTTAAGGTGCCTAAAACTGGGATACCGCTATAAGAATGACAAATCAAATATATTTAAACTCTATTAATTACTTTAAATTACATATATTCATAAATCCATCCACTGCCACGAATTTGACAACACAGGGAAAAATATAGATCTATTTTTATACTTTTAACTGGTTTATGCCTTTTTGGATACTAAACACCCTATTAATTCGTTACACGTGCTCGTTCATATTATTCTCGTGTGTTTCATAATAATAATCCTTATGTACTCTTTTTATAATATTTATTTTGCATTTTTTTCTCGATATTTTAATTCTGTATTTGATTGTCTGAAACACAGGCTAATTCTAGTTGAGGCTCACGGGTATATTTTTTCTACATGAAATCTTGTCTTGACTATAATGTTGTAACATGTTACCATAACGGTTACTGAAGTAAAGATTTATTTATTACCATGTTGCGTCGATTTGTAAACATGTTTCAACTTGTCTTCGAATCCAATGGTCTGGATCCGCCATGTGGCCCGTTTGATGCTGAAAACGATGGCTGGACCAAGTCCCTGCCTGTGGTCGTCCTCACGTGCCATATTTCCCACGATGTTAAAACAATACTCGTATTCAAAAAAAAGGTTACATAGACACTTGTGCGAATTATTATTACCAGAATTATATCAGAACGAGACTGTAACCATGTCTTTTTTTACATACGATAAAGAAGCTTCCTCTCACCTGATGGTAGGTGATGATAAAACCGTAGTTGGAAGCGAGCTTCACCTAGACTCCTTAACAATACTGAGGAACTACGCGGGTATCTCGACGATATTATCTATATCTGCCGCAAAGCAAATAAATTCAAAATATTAGAAGGTACCGAATTCCATTCGGCCGCACTTTCTGATGTTAATGTCCAAAATCTATAATGTTTGCGTCAACAATTAATGTTATTGGTGGCGCCTTGTTTTTTTTAATATATATAGGTACTCGAAAACACCGATCAATGTATGTACATGTACACACTATTCTGTACATCGATACATAGGTTGTCATGTGCTGACCTCTCTATCTCTATTCCGTCACTCATATAATCCGATGCGACATTCAGCCAACACGATTAAAGCGGGATTAGAAATATAAGAATATAAAGTACAGAGGATCATCATCATCACAGCTCATGAACGACCCCACCGAGCGGCTCCAGCCTATACCCTAACCATGTAAGGATGTTCTGTGCCATAGTCGACCATGCTGGCCCAACGCGGGCTATACACCTTTTAGTTTCTTCGCAGGTGTATGCAGCTTGCCTCACAATATTCTTCTTTTCGTAGGAGCATCAAAAATGTAGGTACATATGAGATTTGAAGATTCAAAAAACATGGTACATCGTAGGTTCGAATCTCTATAGAGCACATAAGGAGAGAGAAATACTAGCTGTTCACTTCGAGTTTGCCGCTGTCAAATGACGACACAGACCGAACACGCCATTGTAATTATATTCTCTCTGCTCGGTATACTGTCCTTTTAGGGTCAGTAGTCGCTTGATATATCCTGCAGGGCGATTCTCTAAAGTAATAGCCTTAATTAAGTTCGTCGTTGTGACTGTGCTATATTACTTTTTTCCTCACTTTTTTCACTATGATCGGTAATACCATACAGCGCTGTCACGTTAGAGAATCGCCCGCTGTACGGTACTACTGAGTTTAGTCCCATTAGTTCGGTTACGTCTAACCGAACTGTTAATACTAAATATTATGAGTGGTCCGGTTAGGAATGTAAGCATTAAAGTATATGGGGACAAAGCTTTAATCGTAAATGAAAGCATCATACATAATAAACTTCTCTGAAATCAAGGTTTAGTAGTAAAATTTATAGGCACGTTTATAAGAATTACCGGAGAATACCTACTGAACATTTACTTTGAAAAAATATTATATTTTTTCTCCTTTCTTCTTTTAAAGCAAAATTAAGGTACACTTTCTTAATAAAAACAACATTTTTTCTTTTAAAACATTAAGTAGATAATTTTTTATGCGAATTTAACATGCACTAATACAGAGCGATTTTATGTAAATTACATTTATGGTAAAATTTAACGTCTTACGACTTTGGTAAATGTACGAGAATTTTGTACGTTGTACGTGATGTATGTTGTACGAGAATTTTGTATAAAATTATTTTATATTATTTATTTTTACACCTTATTGAAACAAAGATAAAAATCTTTTTTTACAATAAGTGGTTGGCAAATGGTGAACTTATCTCTGAAGGGTATTTCTTCCAGTCAACCCATATTATGGTAGTGGAACTGGAATAATAATAATTTTAATTGTGGCAATCTTAAATAATCTAATCCGCCATACTTCATAGTAGGGAGCAAACATAGCAGACACCATCGTGCTGTGATACTTTAAAAATTTAAAAATAAAAGTTGTTTTCGATACATTATTAATAATGTAACTTTTTACAAAATTTGTATTCAATTTTGCATGGGTCTAGTCACCTGAAATAAACGTTTATTATTATTAGTCGAACTACAGAAATAAGTCACTACATCTCGGCTTGACGTCTTAATCGAACTATTGTGACAAAATTTATCTTTGTAGTCCGTTCCTGCATTACACAGCAGGACTACTGAGACTAAGGAAACAAAACTATGACAGTATGTGTATAATATACCTACCTAGCAGATCTCAGCAGATCCACGTCATCGGCTACATTGTTGCATCCGAATTAACTGAGTTTACCGAAGCATAAATAACACATTGATTGCTGAGTATTTGGGTTGCAATAATACGAATTGCGAACGTTCAAAGCAGAAACTAACATTATTATAAGCTGGACCAATATGTTTGCTGGCACATTCGTATGATAATTCGTACATCGCATACTACATTATTTTCTATACGTGAAGAACCACAAAGCTTTCATAAGAGATGCACCGACATACTTTTGCAAGTGATGAGAAATTTGACATTTGTATCATAAAATTTTCACCTGGCTTTGATTGACTGTCGGGGTTTTTTCCATAGTCCTCTTGGCTCACCAGTCTAGTCACTTTCCTTTTTATTTGGCGAGGGGGGGGGGGATGCGTAACCCGCGTCTCCGTAGACGAGGCCTAAGGCCTAATTGCCCTAACTCGTCAGGTTAGGCTCGAGCCCCTCGGTGGGGACGTATATGAGTTGTGATGATCTTATTCTATAGAATAAATTGATGTATACACGTATAATTGTATATGTAAGTATACGAGTATACTAACTAAACGAAATAAACCATAATGTTCATAACCAATTATTTTAGATTGCAGCAAAAACGACACTATCTTAAGAGCAATTTGTTGACTCTTACGGTGCTACTTAATATAGGAACTATGCTGTAACTATTCACTATAAGTTGGGCGGTCTACTTATTTGCCAACTTTGTTTTTTACAAAAAAAACGACTTTAAAAACACTAACTTTACAATCATAAGGTAAAAGTAATACACCAACACCTCATTCTTATTTTAAAGACTACCAAAATTTAACTAACTACATCAGATAGCTCTACATTTTTATCGCATAAATAATCGCTTGGCACTTAGCTACTTCAATATATTCTAGTTCTCTGAAGTCGGTTTTTAATTTTTGTATTCAAAATAAGAGCTTCTATCAGAAACCTGATTACCGACTTACATATTTACAACTCCAAAAATGTCTATTTTCATAACCAAACTGTCATTTACCTACTAAATGATTCTAATATTAACGATATAAAATAGTAAAAAAGGATTAACTGATTTCCCCCTTGGCGATAGCCCGCCCGGTTCTGACCCGTTAGGTCGGGCTAGCCCGGGCGCGTTGGTAGAGGTAGTCGCAGTGTGTCGCAGGAAGAACACCGGGGGGTTTAGTGGGTAGGACCGGCACTCTGCCGGGAGAGCCCCACATACGCTCGTCGTCTAGCCAACGGCGAGTACGGTGCGGTCACGCATTCCCGTTGAAAAAAAGGTCAAAAATCTAAGTTACGCAAGAGGACCACCGTGCAATGGGAGAGGCACTCCGTTCAAACACGCCATGGTAAAGTCGACGGCACGCTGAACTCGGCTCTCCGTAATTTTGGAGGACACGTCCGAGGGCTGCTGCGGCAGTGTAACGAGGAGCTTAATTAAAATGCTTCTTAAAACTCGATCAGGGGACAAGCACCAGGCCGAGGTACTTCATTTTGACCTCGACCGGTTTGGGAACTCCTCTACTCAGACGTAGAGCCCTGATTGAGTCCTACGACGAGGGAATGGAAAACGAAAGCCGTTGTTTTTAGCAACGGCCACATCCAACGCTATGAAGCCGACGCGTCGGAGCGACACCTCACCCGTTGGTGCTTTTGCGGCCACAAGAGTGTCGTCAGCGAAACACATAACCTCCGATGCGTCGCAGGACCCCGTTGTACCCCAGGTTCCAGAGTAGAGGAACCCTGAGGTATACCTGCCGCCATTCTCCAACTATGGACGCTTCGATCCACGCCCTCGTACAGGGCGCTCTCCAATCCCTTATGCTGAGATAATCCTGCACTATGGCGCATTACGACGTAAAGGATTTATTTTAAGTCAAATCAAGGACTTTAAAAAAACGACGCGCTAATCGAACTTTATAATTCGTTTGTAAGATCTCAGTTGGAGTATGCATCTAAGCACTGTTTTTTTAGTAAGATGAAAGGTTTTGTTTCAATTCGTTAGCTGTTATTAATACCTTAGGAGGGGAAAATTTAACATACTTATGTATAAATTAGTTATATAGTGTCATCTGTACAGTTGTGTTTACAGTAACAGTTCACATAACAGCTGTTTGTTTCCCAAATGAATAAAATCAATTCCAAAAACGTTGAAATGAACGAAATATTATTACAAATAGAGGTATGTAGACCTCTATTTGTAATAATAATATTTACTTATATGAAGTACCATACAAACATCCACCCACCATATTATCCCTTTACGCGTCTCTTACTCGTAATCTAGCTCTGCTAACATTCATTTTAAGTTTTTGTGATTAGACAGTGAACGAACGAACCTTCTTTCGCTTTAACATATAAATTCAACAAACCTGGTACTTACCATCAGGTACATGACTGAGCTCAATAAAAAGATTGTCCATTTTAATGAAAAATGTACCAGTTGATATTTTGACAGATGACTGATTTGATTTTTAGTTGACAGATGTGCAATGAATTATAAGAGCGTTCATAGGACGATATACAACCGCTTGTTCGCATCCTGCGCTGACGCATCGGCGCTACATTGCAATTGCACCATGAAGGTCGATTTATGCACATCGAAACAATTAACTGGGTATAATGACTGGTATTGTCTTCAACAGGTATTATGTGGTTTATATAATGATACAAGCACATTTTATTCTATTGGTAAGGCGATTTGATTAAAGCATACTTAGTTGCTTTGTGAATATACGAGTTGTTTTACTTTTGTTCGAAGGCATCATCACAGCACGTCCCCACCGTGTGGCTCGAGCCTACCCTGCCTTAGTTAATATAAGTACGAGATTTTTACATAAATAATTTTCTTCAAAAATATCATATTTACTATAAATTAATTAAAAGTATTTTTTGACAAAGTAACAGAAACGAATCTCTGCCAAACGGACTCCATGTAGTCTTGTTTGTCCTACCTCTAGAGCGTTATTCAAAACCGCGTAGGCACGGAGGGGCGAGGCGGCCCGCGAGCTGAGGAGCAGGTGGTTCTGAGGCTGGCCAGCAAATCGAAACTGCGGTCGTGAGCGAAAACCATCTGTGATGATTCGCGAGGGACCGCCGGAGCCAGAGCCGTGTCAGAAACATGCATGCTGCATACTTGATTGCATGCTGCATACTTGATTGCATGTTGCATTCTTGATTGCTTGCTGCGTGCTTGATTGTATGATGCATGTTTGCTTGCACTCTTCATGCTTTCATTGCTCGCTGTATGCTTGCTTGTATGCTTGCTTTTATGCTGCGTACTTTCTCGCATGTTGCCTTCCTAATAGCTTCTGCCATTTTGCACTAGAATATATAAAATGAAAAAATAATTGTTCCCATAAATATTAAATGTGTCAACTGAAATGAATTTTTTAATTAATTTATTTGGGTAACTCAAACTAGGAAACAAACTTATAGAAACAGAAATGCTTACAATGTGGTTGCACAAGTTTTCACCAATACCTTATATTATATTTAGTGTAAGACGATGATGAAACTAGATAAATAAATAATTAGCATAACAAGGAAAACAGAAGAAACACTAATTAAAAAGAACCTTTAGGTGTAACAACAATGAAGGAGGTTATTTTTTTGTCCGAGAACTAAAGCAGATATAGTATCTCCTGCCACAGTCACGTTATTACAGGGGCTATTCTGCTAGCATTAACGCGTTTGTGGCGTGTCAATAACGCTTCAATAGCATCGCTTTTTGAGACAGCTATTGTTGGTTTACCGAATACTAACTAAAACATTTGTCACTATTGACTTATCAAGAAATTGTAGTACAAATAAATTGTAGCAGAAAATGCGGATAAAGCGACAAAATCCTCTAGTTGCAGTAGTTCGGTTGGTGGTTCGGTTGACCGAACTAATGCCACTTTTTTATTGAAACGCTATCACGACGCGACAACGACGTTAAGATTAGCGGAATTAGGCCCCAGTTGAACTATGACGCAGGATGGCAGCAATAAGGAGAAATTATCAATTCAATCAATTTGCCAAATGCGCGACATCTGTGAGACTCCATGTCACCGATTAAAGGTAGATATGTAGTTTAGAAACAGCGTATGGATTTGAAATTTTCGAAAACTATATCAAATGGATCTCTATTATTACGTGGACGTAAGTTTTAAATTCGATTGAAGAAAAATCGTCCGCACCTTTTATTGTTAGTGCAATTGTTACAAATAAAAAAGAAATGAGGGCATACTATATCATTAAAAGTGTAGCGATCATGTGAATCAAAGTTCTCTAGCGGAGAAACCATTTTCGTTGTATCACAAGCAGTATTGTGGTCAAAATCATTGTGCAATGCGTCCATGAATAAGTCAGTCGGTCTGCAATCACATTCATTTCATGACGGTACCATTTTCATTGCAGCGATAATTTCCTTTGTGCCAGCATAGTTTCCCATGTCACACGAATGGGGCTTAAGATCTGAGGTTCACAAACAATTAAACTGTCAAGTCATTGCAATAATAAGTACAGGTTGATAGAACTCGGAAATGATGTCCAGAATACACTTGACTAATTCCTAAATCTAGGAAAGCAAGCAATAATACAAAATTATTTTTTTATTTCTCATTATATACGAATCAGGTCACCGGCAATAACGTATTGTTAAAAAACACGATCACAATTTATTCGTATTATCGCTATGGTAAAAAAATTAAGCCTGAAAAGATTTGAGTTAAAACTAGTGTAGGTGTCGTGGCGACAAGAAGGCAGTAACTAATAAAAAGTTTCATAACGTATCCCGGCTCGTTAAATCATACTGAATGCGCAATGTAGAGCTATTTTTGCAATTTATGTTTTATCTAGGCGACTCGTACTTTCCTCGTAATTTTTATGTTCTCGAGGTCTTTTTGTGCATTAAAACTTGCCTTGATGCGTTAAGTTTGTTTCCATTTTTTAATAATCTAATAAATGACGGAGGACGTAGGCTGGGTAGGTTGTAGGTATTATACGTTAAAAATACACTAACGCCAAGATATATGTACATATCACGTAAAAGAAACTCTATACGATGGTGGTACAATTTTTCATTATTATTTATCCAAACAAAGAAAGAATTACAAATTATTGAATGCTCTAAAGGCGCGTTTAAAAAGTCAAAGATTGCGAATTAGCTATACACAGACAGACAGACCCCTGCACGATCAAAGAAAATATGCAATATATTAAATACTATCTGTGCCCGCGACTTCGTCTGCGTGGAATAGTAACTTTTGTTGAAAAAAAGTCTATGTCTAGCCTATGTTATACCCTATGTAATTAGCTATCTATTAGTGAAAGTCCCGTCAAAATCGGTCCAGCCGTTCCGGAGATTAGCGGGAACAAACAGACAGACAAAAAATTTTTTATTTGTGTTTTTGTTATTGGTACCCGTTATATATTCATACATTATTTTGACATTACAAACAGACACTTCAATTTTATTTATATATATAGATTGCCTACTAGTGGCCTACTATATCAAAAAACACAACTATCGCGGCAAACTTTAGTTACTGCTTCTTGACAGATGTGGTGCGTTATACATTCATCTCAACCTGTAAAAAAGCAACAGCAAGGTAGATTCAGAATTCCCAGCAACCACCTAAATCAGGAATTTCGTAATATTGGTCACTTTTTTATAAAACAAAGAAGGCAAACAAACCTGACGATAAGGAGTTACAGTCGCCTAATGTCGGTATATTTTTATTCAAGCTCCTAAGGCCGAACATTGAAGCGAGCTTCACCTGGACCCCTCAACAACTGAGGAACTGACTATCTTACCTCTAACTGTCGGAATACAACAATTCTAATATTGTTACTATGGCGACAAAGGTTAAGGTAAGAGTAAGGTTAAGACGGTGGTCTAGTTAGGCGGGGTCAGAAGCCCTTACCAACCAAACCAAGCAGAAAAATTCTGCCCCGATGGGGAATCAAGCCCTAGGCCTACAGATTAATACCGAATGGTCTCAATTCCTAAACTACGGATGCGATTAACACGTAGTTACTGTAAGATTTACTTATACCCTTCAAGGACCCTAATGTACCGGCAAATTATGACATGAGATATCAAGCCACAGTACACAGTAATTTCATTGTCTGTCTGACCCTTCAAACCGGAACACAAGCACTGCTTGGCGACAGAAAAATGTAAGATAAAGCGGATACGTATCTGGCAGTTGACTCTAGTATTTGAGGTACCGTCTGGTGCTAGAGTCACTTATACTAAAATTTCATCCCAGATGACTCTCGTACTTGAGTCTCCCTCAGCAGTCGGAGCACAGGCACGCCAAGAAATTTGTGATAAGGCTCAGTCCCTTGACGAGCGTAAAGAAATTTTTATCACGTCAGTCACACTAAATACGTGCAGTTGTGCTACTCTTTAAGACATAGAGATTCATCATCATCATAACAGCTTACATACGTCTCCACCGAGGGGCTCGAGCCTACCCTAAGTTAGGATGTTTGGGTCTTAGTCAACCACGCTGGCCCAGTGCGGATTGGTCGACTTCACATACACCTTTGAATTTCATCGCAGATGTATGCAGGTTGCCTCACGATGTTTTCCTTCACCATAGGAGCGTGAGACAAATGTACATAGGAAACTCGAAAAACACATTAGTACATGGCAATCTCGAACCCCGACATTCCGATTGAAAAGTAAGTACCGTCTCCACAGCGCCACTGAAATTGTGGATTATGTCACTGAAATTGTGAGACAATGCGTGACTCAAGTCCCGTCTTGGCAGCCCGTGCTCCGCTTGCTGGTGCTAGAGTCACTTATTCTAAAATTTCAACCCCGTGTATAGTTATCGGAAGGTCGGGCATCAAAGCCGTGACGTCGTGGAAACGCTGGTGGCATCTGCATTAGTATGCTGGGGCGATACGACGTCGGTGCACGACTCAGATTTACTGTTATGGCGTGCATCTCGCGTGCAACCTAGCCCCGCTCGAAATGTTGCCACTTACTGTGTTGTATACGCATTTTTTGACAACTGAGACGTGACTGAACACTAGACGTACGGCCTGAAGATCAATTATTGGTTCGTTCGTTTGAAATCGTATGCGATATAAGTAATCGTCGACTTCGCATGCCGCATGGTGCTGTATTTCTGAATTTTTCTATTGTTCTACCGGTAATACCAACACAATAAGAAACATTACAAATATTCAGCTATACCGGGCGTCCCACGGTGATGTTACATGGAGGAAAAGTACCCTAAATACCGTAGATAGAAAAATTTACTGAAAGAAGACTTCATTTTGATTTTATCAATCGAACAATCCGAGCTGCATTCACGGTTATTTGAGTAATCGCCTGTCTGAACCAGAAGTCAAACCCGGTAAAATTAAGAAAATTAACATCCTGTATTTCTATGATACCGAGGAAAGAAATCTCTAATTTTAAGGACAACCATTAAATCAAACAGTACAGTATCTTATTCATAACGAGACAAGACGAAGTGCTAACAAATCAAAAAGGTATTAATTTACACTTGTTACTCGTACATAACCAAGTTACATTACCAGCGGGCAGCGATGTACAAGGAAAAAATATTCTTCGTACAAAACCGGGTAGTGTACTAAGAAACATTTCGCAAGGAAAAACCACATCGACACAGATTTTCTTATTGTTTTAATATAACTCACGCATTTTTAAATTAAGTTTAAAAGAGAAATTCTGGGAATTTATTTATAATTTTTTTACGTTTTGGCTTTATGATCTTACGTAATTTTTATAGTATTCGACACATTTTAGAGATACTCGTATTAGTTTTAGTGAACGGTTTCAGAAAAATGCAGGATGTTATTTTTTTGAATTAATGGGTTCGTTCCAATTCCGGCAGTCGATTATTGAAGTAAATAAATAAAAAACATTTGTTAGTACTTTGCCTTGTCCCACTATGGATTAAGTACTGTTTGATTTTTCATCAGCCTCTAGTTTTAGAGGTAATGTTTATTAGAGAATGTTCCCTATGATCGACTGTATCGATCGGTATCATAAAAATACAGGATGTTAATTTTCTTAAGGTTACCGTACTCGATACCCGGTTCAGACACACGATTAATTAAAAATCTGTGAATGCAGTTTGGATTGTTTTTGAAATAAAAATGAAGTCTTCTTTCAGTAAAATTTTCTATCTACGATATTTAAGATACTTTTCCTCCACGTGGCATCGCCGTGGAATGCCCTCTAATAACTGTCACCGAGTTAACCGTTATTCATAAAGTTATTCGACCGATAAATCTTATAAAAAACTACCATGAAATATCACTAAATTACAATCAAGCATCCTGGACCTACAAAAAATTACGGACGTAGTGTTGCATTAAACAAATTTGAAGCATGCAAGGTCAGTAAAACTGTGATCTACAGTCACACAGATGCACTAGGTAAGACAAACCGCCGTCCATGGATTTATTAATCAAAACATCTTTTCATTATTAAGTCCATGCCGCCGTCATTTCTCTACGAGCAAGACACTCACACATACAAATGTGCTGTCATTTGCATGTTTCACTCTTGATTCAACAACGTTCCGTCCTGAGGTCCCGTCCGTCTTTTTTTCAGGTCCGTGTCAAACATATTATGTTTTTTGAAGTTTAACCGCTCCGAGACCGCTCGTTGCAGTCCATCGAATAAAAATAGAGATTTTTTTATATCAATAAGCTATTATACAATACAAGAATACTTCAACGACAAGACGATTTTATAGGTATCTATTATTTTTATTTATACCTTTTGTATGGCAATTACTGTGATATTTAAAAACCCAAAATAATAAATGTGGAACATTAATAATAATAATAATTGAAATGAAATAAAATGGTATTTTACTCAAATGTATGTATATAATAATGAATTGAAATAAAATGGTATTTTACTAAAATGTATGGAATAAAATGTACTTATTTTAAATTATTTATTAATAAACTTTATAATACAAATAAATTGCAGTGACGATTACAATTAATTTAACAAATGAAATAATTAATTTAATAAATGAAATATGTTTTACATGAATTAATAATGGCAAATTAATTCATTTTACAATTGACATAAAAAAAACTTTAATGGAATGTACGAGTATGAATTCTTAATAGAATATATTCTGAAGTTAGTTTTCAAAACCTAATTTCAGAATATATATAAACTAGTAAATAATATAAACTAGTAGCACTCATGAGAATAAAGGATAAATGAAATAAATTAAACTAGCAATATTATGAATTTTTAAATTTTAATCTTTTATCTTTAAACTAAACCTTGTTAAGAGCTTAATTATAACAAAGGTCTTAAAAGGATTGTAAAACCAGAAGTCAGACAAGCTATCTTGTTCTAGTTTTATAATCCGAACAATCATAAATAGTTGTATTAGAATTATATAAAATATTATATTATTATTAAAAAAAGCGCCGCTCTCACACGTACACACACACATACACGCACGCACACACCCACGCAACACGCGCGCACAAATCCACGCATACGCACACACATCCACACATACTCACTACATACAGTTTTAGATATATAAATGTAATATTGTAAAAATATGTAACAAAATCGCTTATAAATAAATTAAATCGTAATATAATATTTATAATTTTAAGCATAAATCAATTAAAGAACCTAATCTTAAATTATGGCCTCCTCTCTCCTAATATTGCTGTGCCCGACGGGGTCCACAATTTACTTAAGTTATAACCAATCAAAAATAACATCGAATTTCATTGTGGAAAAGCAATAAAGTATTGAGTATTGAGTATTGACTATCACATAAAAATCAGTAGAAATCCAGCGAAAATGAGGTCACAGGAAGCGCATTTTTGAATCATTGGAAAAGAAAAATCAGTAGAAATCCAGCGAAAATGAGGCCAAAGGAAGCGCATTTTTGAATCATTGGAAGAGAATCGTGAATTCGAACACGAATACAAATCATGTACAAAATTATTTTCTACTGTTCCAAATTTTAAAGATTTTTAAAACACTCGAAGTCAGTTTTGTCATTAAAAACGAAAAATTCGATTCCGTTTCAAGCAAAAAAATAAAAACCGGTACACAATAACTTAATTTAAAAAACGACCGATGATTCGGGTGTAAGACGGAACGTATATACGTTGCGTATATTCTGGTAGAAATTAATAACGAGTGGGTAGGAACACTTGCTACAGAATTCACGGAATGAATATTCAAAAATAGTAAATTTAGAATATCGTATTCTACGATTTCAAATACGAATTTGAATTCATTAGTTTCAAAAATGCGTCTCCAGAGCCTGTAAACAAAGTATCATTGGCGTGCGTTTCGTTTTATATACAGAGTGTAACTGAACACCCAATAACATTTAAGGGTATGTATCCATCAGAAGTAGAGATTCTGTAGGAAAAATATCAGGGCTAACAAACCTACTTTTTTCACGTACAAACTAAATAAATTATTTTTTGGTATTAAGTGCCGACAATCCTACATATGAAAATTTGATTTATGTCTATAAGAATTATAATACATTTGAAACCAATTTCCACGTTCACCAGTTAAACACAAGAAATAAAAATAAACTTGCCGTTCCAACGTACAGACTCCAAAAAACTAGAGGCTCATTTATGGGGAAATGTATAACGTTTTACAATAAAGTTCCACATAGTGTAACTGACTTGCCTTTTCATAAGTTTAAAGCGCATGTAAAAAAGACTCTAATGAGTAAAGGATATTATAAAGTCAACGATTATTTAAATGATGCCAATGCCTGGTGTTAATATGAAGTTATTATTCGTTATAATGTCAATAATCGTGTTGTTGTGTATAGCTATTGATGTTAACAAATGTTGTTGGCAGAAAAGAACTGACACTGTTTTTGAATTAGACTAAGTTATCAAATGTTTGGTAACAACATTATTTATTGTATTATGATTAATGTATACGTCTATAACTTATTTTTTGACATTTTAAGTGTATGTAAGCATACCGATTGTATTTTTTTTTAAAAGTTTCAATGACTATGTAACAAAACCAAAATTGTAAATGGCGATTTAAAAGAGGAGATAAAAAATTTGACCTTTCGAGTTTCTTGCCTGTTCTTCTCGAGAAGGCTCTCCCAATTTCCGAACAGGTGTAGATTCAACTTTTTTTTTTTTTTTCATTACTACTTGTATTTGCAGACATCTTGAGTAGGTATATTCAGGATGTATGCACATACAAGGTTAAATTTATGTTTCCTTTAAATTAGAATGTTTTGCTTTGTTTTGACGTCAATAAGTGCCTGTAAAGGCCTATGTTGAATAAAGATTTTTGAATTTGAATTTGAATTTAAGCGTACCAGGAATACTACGCTCACGTCATACAAACTAAATAAATATTTTTTTGTTATTAAGTGCCGACAACCCTACGTAAGCGTAGGAGGAATACTACGCTCACGTCTGTCACGTGTCATTTTGTGTTTAAATTTCTTTTGTGATAAAAACTGATTATGGTTGTCACTTGAAAGTTTTTGCTTTCAGTTTAAAATCAAATAACTATGAAAGTATTGGGGTTCCAGGTCTCAGACAAGTACCGAAGGTCCATTTAGTATCTAACTTATATGCCCCTTAAATGTTATTGGGGTGTTCTGTTACACCCGGTATACTCTATCAAACGGCAATCATCGCAGCTCATATACGTCCCCACCGAGGGGCACGAGCCTACCCTAACTTATTATGTTAGGGCGATTAGGCCTTAGTCAAACAAACCACGCTGGCCCAGTGCAGATTGGTTGACTTCACATACACCTTTGAATTACTTCGCAGGTGTATGCAGGTTTCCTCGCGATATTTTCCTTCACCATAGGAGCGTCAGATAAATGTACATATGAAATCATGAAACGAAAAACATTGCATGGCAGGCAGGATCGATCGCGGGCCTTTCGCAGATTCTACTCGGGGCACAGACCAGTGCCGAGGCCACAGCGCCACCGACTCGATGTGGAATCGTTCCCATATATTTTGTTCTTTTCTAACTTCGTTCTCGTTTTTCAACGAGTACTTTGTCTAGGCCCCCTGACTATTCTAGAAAGCTTTCATTACCATCAATATCAATAAACATAAGCTGCTGATCTTCAAGAATACATATATCACTGATGTCTGAAACAGCATAAGGCATTCTTTCTTTTAATTGAATTGTGAATATTAACTTTATTTTGTGTCACTTCTAAAAGCTGGTTGTAACAATTTCTTACGAACTAATTGTAAGTAACTTGACCCGGCGCATTGCATTCTTCCGATCGCAGATCACCCTACAAAGGACAAAATTGTGAGTGTTGAGGAGAGTCTCAAACGACACACCTCTCCGCAGTTCCTTGCCGGAACTGCATTGCTACCTTGAACAAGTACAAAAGCTGCATTGCTACCTTGTCAACAAAATTAGGTAAAAAATGTGTTAACATTAACATAAAAATTATCGATAAAGAACATACAATATCGGTTATTTGTTGTTTAATATGCTAGCTTTACTTATTCAACGGTGTAACTGTAGGGTGGCATAGCGGAAAGGACTACGGGCCCCCAGCCTCAAGGAATAGTGGACGGAAAAGACTATGAGCACAAGATCGCAGCATATACATATAAACCTGTGAGAGCCTTTGGGAATCTTAAAATAAAAAGAATTGGCAGAGTCATCAAGTTTCATCGCAATCTGGTTAAACAGATCTTGAGTGAAAGAATCCAAACATAAATTCTCATAAACTTGCACTTTTTAATATAAGAAAGGTAATGATTGAAATTCATTGAATTTTTTTTTTCACTTCAGCATAAATCACCAGATTTATATTTATAATTTTATTCCGCTTATTTCTATTAAAAACAAGCGTCTAATGAGTACAAATACAATAGCTCATATAAATAATATCAAACCGTAATGCCAGTGCCTCAAAATAAACTGCTCTAATTTTAATTGAATCGTTCTATAATTTAACAATGCTGCCGCAAAATAAATTGACCGTGTAATACTCGTGAATTGAGCCATATGAGTCATTCCGGCTTATGACCGACGGACAGACGTAACTCATGGGAACACGGGCGCTGCGGTTAGCGCATAAGCAATAGTGATTCATTTCACTACACTATCGTATTTTCATTTAAATTAGTGGCTAAATATCTTAGGAATGTACGCGTAGAGATCGAACTGACAGATCGATCCGTCCCCTCCACCATGCATTTCCAGTCGCAAACTTCATAGGGCATAGCGAATTCCCAAACGTATTGCATGGTAGTTGGGCACGGAGTTGGCTGCCTAGATCCTGGATCGCCCTGACTAAGGACAGGATGCTTATCGAGATTTAGTTAAGATAGCTTTCAATGTCCTATTTATCTTTGGATTTGTTTGCTGGAGATAGAATTTTGACGTATTTTGTATGGAGCTAATGTCAAAAACCTATCGCTAATAACCAAATCCACAGATGAATAGGATATTAAAACTGGCCATTAGTGGGTATGCTAACGACCGACAGATACGGTGCGCAACAGTATTCCACCTTGTTAAAAAAGGGGAGGCGTGGAGATACCTTTTTTTTCGGGGGGAAATGCGTGACCGCACCATACCCGCCGTTGGCTAGGCGGCGAGCATGTGTGAGGCTCTCCCAGGTCCCAGTAGAGTGCCAGGCACTAAAACCGCCCGGTGTTCTACCTGCCCTTATGGGCGCGCATGGTAAGGTCCACACTGCGACACCACTACCAATGCACCCAGGCAAGCCCGAACAACTGCCCCCGTATTACGGATCGTTTATGACATGACATGGTATAAATTTGCAATATTTAGAATGTCTAGAAATGCTCATTTACTTGTCCTTACTCTACTGATATGATTGCTAGGGTATAATTTCGATAATGTCATCATGCCATAACCCTTGAAAGACATATTTATGAAGTGTTGATCCGTAAAAAGGCAAATAAATTTTATGTCATCATGATATCATTTGTAATCATGAGATCCGTAATCGGCCCCCTGATCAGGCTATCGCCAAGGGGGGATTGCCGGAGAACACCAGGACAATCCCCAGACGGAAGGCCTTACGGCGGCTTGCACGGGATCAAACGTGCACGTAGGCCTCCACGGCAGGGTTATTAGACGGGCATCGATCGCTTGCGCGAATTGCGCTTGCCTTCTCCTGCCTATCCGTCTGCGGCGGATGGGAGCGGCTTAAGGACGTTCCTCCCACTCCCTCTCCGCGGCCTCCTTCTGCGAGATGACGTCCTCGCAGAAGGAGGCGACAGCCCCCCAGTCCACCTCGCCGCAGAGCATAACCACGACCGCATGGTCGTGGTTATGCTCTGCGGCGATGAGGCGGCAAAGGTTTCCGCCTCCCAGCGCAGCACTGAGTTAGTCGCGGAGAGACCTGCAGTTCAATCTCATTGTATTGTAGTGTTTCTCGTTGTAATAACCCGTTCATTATGGTCTCGAAGAGTACATTCTTCCAATATTTTCCCACGAAGAATGCTTTTAGCACCGTTCATGTTATTCAGGGCGACAGACGTGACTTTGTGGAACTCTGTTTTTAGACCGGTTACTCCCACCGGTTCATAGAGGACGGACACTCTAGGACGGACGCTCTATGTGACGTAAGCCTAACTCTTACTCTCGTCCGTGGTTATGAGAGACAACCAGATGACCACGGGCTCTATATTGCAAGGGCCCACGTACTCTGAGAAGATATGTCATATTACGTGGTTCTAGGAGTGCATTAAAACGCCAGAGGGATCCAAATCCCATATTTATAGCTAACGCGTGACTCCACTAGTCGCAATAGTTGATGAGCTACAATTTATAAAGGCAGGAGGCCACTAACTGCTGCCTCATCACAAAATTGTGAAAACAATTCCTATAAAATTTGTCACTAAGACAGACTATTATTAGGAAACGTCAAATAAAAAAGGATTTAAGGAAACTCCCTCTTTAAAGGAAAAAATGGGAGGTGAAAGTTTGTACTGAGCTTTGTCATGTCTCTAAGCAGGCGAAGTTGAGGACAGAATGCTTTCACCACAGCTCATACACGTCCCCACCGAAGGTCTCGAGCCTACCCTAAGTTAGGGTGTTTAGGCCTTAACACACTCAACCACGCTGGCAAAGTGCGAATTGGTCGACTACACCGCAGTAGCGTCGGACAAATCTTCAATTATATAAAAATACTAGCTTCTGCCCGCGACTTCGTCTGCGTGGACTTCAATTTTGAACAATTTTCAATTGTCCCTCGGGAACTACTTAAGGAATCCGGATAAAAGGTAGCCTATGTTATTTTCCACGCCAAAGGCTACATGCATGCCAAATTTCATCCAAATCCGTTCAGCCGTTTTTACGTGACTGAGTAACAAACATCCAAACATCCACACTTTCAGTACACTATTAGGATACACTAGTAGGATATCGTGTCACAGTGTGTATTATCGAACTCCTCCGAAACGACTTGACAGATTTTTATGAATTTTTTGTGTACCTATATTTGTAGGTGTGAGAATATGTAGTAGGCTAATTTTTATTGCCTTAGTTAATAAAGGTCCAAAATTTTTTTGGACATTTTTTTTATTATTGAGCATAAAAAAATACTTATAACCTTAAATTTTCACCCCTCTACAACCAACCCCCATTTTTTAAAAGCGATATTAGTATTTTTACTAGCGAAAGATAGTTTGAGGGCACAAATAGTGTGTAAATGAGATTAGAAAAACGCAAAGCACATTGGTACATGGCATGATCCAACCCCGGACCGCCCCATTAATAAGCAGGCGCCGATAAGCTAATTATGAATAAAATAATATACTTAAAATATAACTTATGAAGTTTCTTAGTTATAAATTTCTAATTAAGGTTGAATTCATCGTGCTTTAAGAGAATGGTATTATGTTATTGTAAGTTTATATAGTTATAGTGGATAATCAGTTCTATGTTGTGGACGTGCTCGGCGACTTGCGATTCAGTCAATTTGCGCTTATAAGGAATAATAATGGCATTAGGTAATGTATTGATAATCACATATAATTGTCTTACACAATTACATAAATGATAGATATATAAATATAAAACAAACTGTACAATGTATGTGCGTTTTACCTTTTGTGTTTATTCTCCCTGAATAAAACTATCAATTCTTGTGTGTTTCTTGATCATTACGTATTATTTTTTTCGATGCACTAATTTTTTTATTAAGTTCGGGCGTGGATTTAACAATATGTAAGAGTGTGGCATAATTTACAAGCTTTTATTTAATTTTAACAAACTTTTATTTACTTTCACCTGTCCCGGTGTCTGTAATGAAATCTTGCAATGACTCACTTCTCGATTTCCGATTGAGATGAGATTTTGCTTGCATATGTAAGTATATCGCATGACAATGCAATATTATGATATGGAGCTGATCTTATGCTTGAGTTGAAAGGTGGCCATAGGAACTCCGCAATAAAACGACACAGCCCTATCGAGTTTGGGCTCGTTTGATTCGTATTGACGAATTCTAAAAGCTTGTATTTAAAAAAGTTTTTTTTATATCTTGTTTTATTTTCACGTCCCGGTGTCTGTAATGAAATCTTGCAAGTTAAATTTGACCCTACTAAAAGCTTTTTTAATAATTTATTTTAACTTGCACTAAATCAATAGTTTGCTAATAGTATGTAGGTTATTTTCAAAACTTACAAATCTTAGCTCAAAGACATGACGGTATATCGTGTTTTGTTTGTAGCAAGGCAGATACAAAATAAAACAGGCGAATAATCTATAAAACTTATCTATTTTGGCACACTAACGGACTGCGATAAAGTGCTAGATTGTAGTTTTGTAGACATTGAAATACGACATCCATGTGTTAAAAAGTTAAAATATTTTGTACTAACATTAAGTTTATTTTACATCGTACATTAATCACAAAGAAACAACGGTTGCTATGGATACCATATTTGACCCTAAGTACCTATAGGTTTAATGTAAAGAGCCCCGTAAACGATCAAACGTGTTTGTCAAACTTGCTTGACGAACTTCACGTTTTCATCAAACACGACGTCAATCCAGATTCTTTTCAAACACATCAAACACATAGTTTGTTTGTCAAACGCGTCAAACACAGCCCTACAACAACAAACATGTTTGTCAAACACGTAAATTTGACATACGTATTTGATTGTCTACAGGGGCCTTCATCATCACAGCCCATATACGTCCCCACCGAGGGGCTCGAGCCTACCCTATGTTAGGGTGATTAGGCCTTAGTCAACCACGCTGGCCCAGTGCGGATTGGTCGACTTCACATACATCATTGAATTTCTTCGCAGATGTATGCAGGTTGCCTCACGATGTTTTCCTTCACCGTAGGAGCGTCAGACAAATGTACATATGAAATTCGAAACGAAAAACACATTGGTACATGGCGGGTCTCGAACCCCGACCCCCCGATTGGAAGGCAAGTGCCGAGTCCACTGCGCCACCGACGCTCTTGCTACAGCTACAGGGGCCTTAAGGTTAGTTAATAGCCAACAATAAACAATATAATTATCGACAAAAATAAGTAGGTAAATTATGGTAATTCTTGACTGTACGAGGTGTTGAAACCTTCATACTCAGAAGAATGAAGGTTTCAACACCTCGTACAGTCAAGAATTACCATAGCCTTCATACTCTGCCCGGACAGACTTCATTCTGTCAAAAATGATTTACTCTGATTTGTGTGGGAAAATTGAAGTGTTTTTTTACTATTTTCCACGCAATTTTCTAAGTACATACAAGTCCGATTTAAGTAATTCTTTTTTTGTTGTACTAGGTATTGTTCAACTTACGGAATACTGCAAGTTTCATCAAAATCATCGACTTAAAAAAAATTACAAATAAAAAATTATTTTACAAAAAATAAAAACCGACTTCTAAAAAGTTAAAAATAATATGAGAATAGGCACAGACAACATCACACTTCTATATTGAAGTCGGTGACAAATTTTAAGATTTTCTAGGTGATCATCGTTTGGCACCGACTTCGATATACATATAAGTGTGATGTCTGTGCCCATTCATATATTATTTTTAACTTTTTTGAAGTCGGTTTTTATTTTTTGTAAAATAATTTTATTTATTTATGTATAGACTAACGTCTGCGTCCCTAGTGAACTTATTAAATTTCGGGATAAACAGTAGCCTATGTTATTCTCAAGGGCTTAAGCTATCCCTATACCAAATATCATTAAATTTAGTTCAGGGTTTTCACGTGAAAGCGTAACAAACTCATTTTCGCATTTATCAAATTAGTACCTAGGTATGATTTTTAAAGAGCTGTGTTTTGTTATGTCAAAGTCAAATACAGACTGAAAGCCTGACAACGTAGGCGTTCAGTTTGTATTTGACTTTGGTATGTACGTATACTAAAGGTGTGTACGTATATTACATACAAGATCTTCATTTCGAAGATCTTGTATGTAATATATTTTTTCGGCATAATTTATTTATATACATAGTTTAAAAATCGTCTCGTACACAAGGCTTTATAATGCCAATAATCTTGGATCGATCCACCCGCATTAATTATTTGAGTGCGAGTGTGAGCGAATGAGAGGAGTGTATAAGAAAATAAACTAAAATATTATTAACAAAATATAAGGGAATATGAAATAAACTAAAACAACCACAGGATTAAATATATCTAGGTACCGTATTTGTTGAAAGAAAAATCGCATTGAAAGTTTAATTAATAAAGGCATAATTAGTTCTATTTATTGTGAATTTAACAAAAAATAAAACCACAACATTTAACGTTTTTGTTAAACCAGATACAAATTTCTCTTTTTAAATTTTACGCAGATTTGATTTTCTATGATTGAGGCATATCAGTTCCTTAATCATTACAGCTGGCAATTCACCGCATGTGCAATTCTTGAGCACATTTTACTAGTAGTGATCATGTGAAAAAATAAGGCTTTTTTATCGAAGACTGCAATTGAAAAAAAAATATTTTGATTAATTCTTTTCATCAAAAGTAGATTTTACTAAAAGACAACTTTGAAAAAAGTTATATTTACCAACTTTCAACTTCTTTACTAACGTCTACTAGTTCAATCCGACGCCTGCAATAATCAACACTGTTTCTTGTTACAGTTGGAATAATTTTTGAAAAAATATAAATTGTATTCGTTTTGTTTTTCAAAGATAGATGACATTAGCTGCGAAAAAATAGCGTCAGGTTGTCGTAAGCTAATGTCATCTCCATACATTTTTTCTGCGGAACGACTGCGGAAAAGTTAGCGTGTGGCATTTGTCTAGGGCCTCTGATCACTATTTTGCCGCAACGAATAAGACTTACTTCGATAGTTTCCCTTATTTGCACTAGTACAATTGTTGAACTAGAATGTTATCTTAAATGGTACAATAATAATTTTATGATCCTAACATTCCTAGTATGACAACTTCTAGCCAGAACCTGTGACGTTCTATGTTTATTCTTCCACTTAAGAACGTACACTTGCATTATACATTATTATATAATTACACATTTTCAGTACACTTGCTCTGAAAGTGTCCGATGACAAGGACCCACATAGGCACGTAAAGGGCTACTTACCGCACACGTGCGGTAAAGTAGCTTTACAGTACACTTGCTCTGAAAGTGACCGATGACAAGGACCCAATGACTTCGTTCAATTTACAACACTGTACCAACGTCAGTTTCCATTTTAACAAATAAATAATATTTTTTAAAAATGTTTTTTTTTTATTACCTCGCATGTACTGTAAAACGTTGTACAATACACGTGTAGTTTGGTCATTCCCAACTCGTGTCGGTGTAAAACACTCACTACGTTCGTGTTTTATCATCACCGCCACTCAATGGGAATAACCAACTTACTACACTTGTATCGTAAATAACTATTACAGTCCAGTACTTATTACTATATTAATTATAAACACAAAACAAAAAATTCATGTATATACTATACAAAACGTTTAATGTATGGAATTATTTGACAAAAACCTTGCTTTATCCCATATGTAAATCAAAATATCAGTAATCTTTATCAAACTTTATATTACTCATGTTTAATTATGAAGCTGGGAAGCAGATATTAGAAATGTAATCTGAATCGCCATTTTTCATTTATCAGACCATTAGCTACTGATAATGGCAATGCAGGCACAGGACGACAATAGCCTGGCTAATCTGACAACACTGGCACAAAGGTAGTTTTCCCCATTGTCGGTTTTTTTCGCTGGCTGACCACCGTGTGAATATGGTTTCATTATCATCATTATGAATGTATGAGCTTTGTAATCAATAATCATTCATGTCCGACGTAACAACGACACAATTCATAATACACGTTTAACTGAACATTGATACGCTTTTAACAATACAAACAGTTAAATGCTGTTAAGTTTACATTTAAGAACGTACCTTTTTGTGTTCTATATTACATGCGTCTTTAGTTTTGCATTCAAAGTGTGTGAGCATGGAGATTATCGCAGGCACCGTCTTCAATACAATACAAATCACATTCTTCAGTAAACAATACAAATCACAATATATTGTCGAAGAAATCGGTGAACATAAAACAATTTAGATAGCGTCGACTATAGAATCTCCTGCTTGTTTTGAAGTTGGCTTACAAATATAACAAACATAGTGAGTGACAACCAAGAGCAGGGGAAAGTTGTCGAATTTGAAATTCAAAAATATTCATGCAATAGATTTAGTTCAGTCAAAAGTTTTGTTCAGTGAAGTCTGTGATTTGTATGGCATCAGAAAAGTGTTGTTTTTACTATTTTCCACGCCATTTTTATGTTTTTGCTCTCCATAAGAACCTTTCTTGCGCCTTAACGAGAATATAAAAATCACAGTCACTTATTGACACCAACGACAAGTAAAAAATTCAAATTAAAAACAATATTAGTCTTAGATTTATATGAGAGGGTGGCTCAAAGTCTTCAATTCGTACGTGTTGCCGTGATGACATACGGAACTGAGACGTGGCCGTTTACAATAGGTCTCATAAGCAGGCTCTAAGTCACTCAATGGATAATGAAGAGGGTTACGCTCAGGGTTCCTCTACGTCAGTATATGAGAAATGATGAGATCTGTAAAACCAGAGCCACCGACATAGCTCCAAAATCTTAAGCGAATCTTAAGTGGCAGTACGCAGGACACATCGCTGGCTGGCCTGGCGGCCGTTGGGGTGGAAGGTCCTCAAGTGGCGGTTAGTAGGTAGTTGGTAGGTCGCGGAGAGCCGCTGGATGGGAGAAGCGGAGGACCGATCAGTTAAGAGATCCCTGGGAGAGGCCTATGTCCAGCAGTGGGCGTCTCTTGGCTGAAATGATGACGAACCATAGTCTATACATATTGGCATATTACCTACATCCCAAATTCGCAACCATAGATAAGTAGAGGAAATATACTCTATATCAATTATTAACAGATAATATTTAAACTTAACACCAAAAAACTAATTCTAATTCGGAATCAACCTAAAAGTTATTTGACAGGCCTTTCCGGATGAATTTCATTAATTTTCGTCAAAAATTGCTCACTATCGAACAATGCTTAAAAATAACTTCTTGGTTAAAAATTTTACCACATGTCGGGTGTAGTGTTGACTGTTATTAAGATTATCCATTTCTAATCAGAAGGCAGAAAACTGGCACTATGGCACAACACCAGTGATTACACACTCAACAAATTATAATTTTATGAATTGTTTTTGTAGTTGGAATTATAGAAATCCTGCTGATGCATTACAGTGTAGGCAGCGGCTATTGACCAAGTCCATGGGTAGTTTTAATTACCTACCATCGTGTGAGAAGTCTGCTCGTCTGCGACTTAGAGCAATATTAGAATAGAATTCATTTTATATAAATTTTAGGTGACGAATCGTGGAAATATGTGCTGCAATTAATGCTGCAATTCATATAAAATTTTATTGAAATTTCATTACTGACAAATTTTAAGAAGCAACACTTACTCTTCAGCGGGCCGGCAATAAGAGCTCATTATTGTTAATTTCTTCGATAGCTTTTATTATACACACAAGTCGCTATTTATTTATTGCGTATTTTTAAACACTCGCAATGAAATTAAGTTGAGATTCATCAATTTTTGCTATTTTTAATGCAATGCGTTTGCGCGACAACGGTCGGTGCTTGAAGATGAAATTTGAAATTTAAAAATCTGATCTAGAAAGATTTTGTGTATTAAATCAATCTCAACAGAAACTAGCTATCTGCGCAGGAGATTTAGTGCACAAACGACTGCGCAAACGCAAGTGCACTCTTTGTTCATTCACTCACCTAGTCCGGTGGGACGGTTAGCCGACACGATCGGGGCAAGATCAGGTGCAGGGCCCACTGTTTAACGTGCCTTTCGAAACACGAAGGAGCTTCAGATGTTTCGTAGTTTGGTCACCCATCATAGGACTGACCACAGCCAACGTTGTTTGAACTTAGCAATCGTTCGCCCAGCGCTACATCACCAAACTCCTCATGTGGTGTGTATTAGGTATTATTTTACTATACAATACGAAATTTCCAGGATGTAACCGAACATTTAACATACTGCACCTGATATCACAATCGAATTGCGCGCCGCCGGCCTATTCTCCAACGCTAGTGGCTGCGCAATTGACTTTTTCTGTGATATGACGTTCTCTTGCACAACCGCCTTGCGGTATGGCTCGAATCCTTGGCGGCTTAATGACCAAACCAAATTAAACAGCCTGGGCTAACTTAACGCCACTAGTAAACCCGACACTGTATGCAACGAACGCGGCAAGTGTGATATAAATTTTAATGTAAATAGTGATAATGCGTCAAAAAATAATGCTGGTGTTTGCGGTGCGGCTTTTTGTGTTCTGTTTACTCTTCCACTGCAGCTTGCAGCTATTGCCACTGCGTAAGTACTAGAATATCTCAACATATTTAGTTCAAAAATACTATAAAAGCGAAAATAGTAATGACAGCTATCCTAATTTATGATAACAATAAAATGAATACAGAAATTTCATATCACTTCATCCTACAACTAATTATTTAGCTAGAAAAAACGGATATTGTTATTAGTTTAATATGTTGATTGTTTAGGTCACAAAAATTTAAGTCTCATTACTACATTACTTCTCATAATTATAATAATAAAAAAGAAAAGACAAACTTTTTAAACTTACGAAACTATAAATTATACATACGAGTATGTAATTACTATACTTACATTATTCTGAGTTAAAAACTTACATTTCGCAAATATTAAATATAAAAAACCCGTTGTAAAACCCATATAATATTATGCAAATCAAAACTCTTCGCACTCGCACTTGTTTTCCAAACCAATGAAATATGCCGACTAAAACACAGATTAGAGTGACACATCAAAACATATTTTCTCGAAGAAGAAGCAAAGTGAATTCTCGCCAGGATAGTGGGTCAAGCCGGCTGCATTCGCTGTTGCGGCAACGTTAAGTAACGCAAGACTCTACACAAACACGCTTCGCAATCCTTGCGTATAGGTACTTAAGGGAATATGCATTCGAACCAATATTATCATGAATAAAGATACGACGTACCGAGTTTATCACAATTCTTCTCGCTAACGCTCTTTTCATTTCCGAACGGGTGTAGAAGTAAATTTTTGTTCCTCTACTTATATTGGTGGCGCTGTAGACTTCGCACTTGTTTTCCAATGGAGCGAGGGAGCAGAGGGATGTTCGAGGTTCGAGACCGCTATGTACCAATGTGTTTTTCGAATTTTTTATGTACATTTGTCTGACACTCCTACGGTGAAGGAGAACGTGTGAGGCAACCTGCATACATCTGCGAAGAAATTCAATGGGGTATGTGAACTCGACCAATTCGCACTGGGCCAGCGTGGTTGACTCAGGCCTAATCACCCTAATATAGGGTAGACTCGAGCCCTTTTTATAGAATAATAATCTTCAGTTTTAAAGCATATTCTTCATAACTATACTTCATCACCACAGCCCCTCGGTGGGGAAGTATATGAATACGTCTCCACCGAGTGGCTCGAGCCTACCCTAAGTTAGGGTGTTGAGGCCTAGTCAACCGCGCTGGCCCAGTGCGGATTGGTCGACTTCAGAATCATACACCTTTAAATTTATTCGCAGTTGTAGGCAGGTGAAGCGTCGATGGTGTAGTGCGTAAGGCTGTCGCCTTCCAATCGGGAGGTAGCCACTTGAACCCCGCCACGTACCAATGTGTTTTCAAATTTTGAATTCATATGTAAGTTTATTCGACGCTTTTACGGTGAAGGAAAACATCGTGAGGAAACCTGCACACACCTGTGAAGAAAGAATTTCTTTACAGGTTGTGTGTGAAGTCGACCAACCCGCACTTGGCCTGCGTGGTTGACTAAGGCATTAGGCATTAGTTTAGCGTAGGCTCGAGCCCCTCAGTGGGGACGTATATGAGCTGTTGATGATGTAGGCAGGTTGGCTCACGATGTTTTCCTTCGCTGGAAGAGCGTCGGATAAATGTACGTATAAAATTCGAAGAACAAAAAATACGTTGGTGCGTATGGTGGGTCCAGAGTGGGATCGAATCACGGACCTCCTGATCAAAAGGCCAGTGCTGAGTCCACAACGCCACCGACGCTCTATACTTGAAATATATTTTCGTAATTAGTACTATTGTTTTTAATTTTTTGTTTGTGATTTTTTTATTAAACTCTACATCGTGTAAAAAACAATAATAATACATGAATGAAGTGTGTTTCCTAATTATTGACACGACTAATATCTAACAAACTATTTTTTCATCACTATTATTTAATATGCTTCATTTCGTGGATTCTAATAAGAATCTTTCCCCAGAAAAGCAAAATAATTAGTTCTAAAATAGAGAGCCCATAAAACTGTTAATGTATACATATAGTATATAAGAAAAAGTTTCAATATTATTTGATAAATAAATTATGATTGTTTCAGCTGATTTCATCCATCCATGCTACGAGCTAACTGACGAATGTTTCACAAAAGCTACCTTGGACGCCATCCCGGGGGTGGTAAAGGGTATCCCGGAAGCCGGCATCCCGGCGCTCGACCCTCTGGTCATAGACAAGAACATTAGCATAGAGCTGCCAGGGAACTTGAAGATGCAGTTCCATAACGCAAAATTAGCTGGATTAAGTACATGTGTGCCTGACAAAGTATCGTAAGTTTTTTTCTGCTATACTTATTTTATATACGGTGTCTTAAAAAAATATGTTGACATTAAGGGGTTGTTAGACCACCAATCGATATAACTTTAACGAAGGCGAGGGCTGATATTGATGTCGAGGATAAAATGGTTTTGTGGACGAGTTATAAACTTTGCTTTTCACTTCGATTGCGAGGAAATAAAACAATGTATAACGTAACATTCCTTTATGTCTTAAAAAACACACAAGGCAAATAAATTAAAGTAAATATAATAAAATAACAAATTCTCTCTATGAACTTCTTATTGTGTTTGGCTGTATGGCTCATTTTCAGTATGAGTATGAGTACTCAGTATGAGTAGATACGTTAATGCACTTGTGCACAAAATTCGATTTTGTGCAGCCTATATCCTGCACAAATAAGCACTTTCAGAGCATGAGAAGTGAAAAGGTTATTTTTGAATTACCAAAAAAATTTTGTGTGCTTGTTCAGACAAGCAAACTGAACAACTTTCACTACCTATGGGACCAACTTTAAAATCGCAAAAAAAAATATCAGCTGATCCATACATCTAGGTTCAGTAAACATTTGTATGGAACAGCTGATTTATTTTTTGCGATTTCAAAGTTGGTCCCATAGTGAAAGTTGTTCAGTTTGCTTGTCTGAACAAGTACACATTTTTTTTTGGTAATTAAAAAATAAACTTGTAGGTATAGGGCAGGGTTTCTTAAAGTGGGGTCCACGGACCCCTTAGGGGTCCGTAACATGTGTATCAGGGGTCCGCAGTATGGTCAGTCTGTAAACATATTTACTAGGAAAGTGTGTAGTAAACTCAACGTAAACATGACAAGCGCCTTGCCTTGTTGAAGACAATCCCACAATATAACGTTCTCATTGAGGCCAAACAGGGGCCTTACCATGATCGCTTATAGCAAGGTTAAAACATTATTAAAACAGAGACACCGCTCTTGCTGCGTATAGCGCCATCCCGCTCTAAGCGCCTTTTTAATATTGTTTTGGGTGATCATGGTTAGGGGGCTACAGCACCCTTCTCATTTACTTAGTATTAAGTGTAATGAAAGTACCAATAAAAGTACTTTTTATTAATATAAAAAGGCTTTTTTCATTTCCAATTTTTTTTTCAATTGTGATAGTGGTCCGTGGAATTGTTTAAATTGTGAAAGTGGTCCGTGACCGCAAAAAGTTTAAGAAACCCTGGTATAGGGTCAACTCTTAAATTGTAAAAAATCGGCTTTCATACATTTCGACCGCATAGTTTTTAAAAGTTGTTGTAACAGTTAGTGTATGATGCCATGACAGATCCTATTACCTTTTTTGTTTTTTTCTTAAACTACTCATAGTTTTACGTAATAAATGGATGGCGCCTAGTTGACATTTTTCTCGTATTCATTCTCGTCTTAGTGGCCGAATTGATTCAACTAATGTTTTTGACCCAAACGAATGTGGCATGAAAAAAGGTTTTTTTTACGCCTGTTGTCGCACTTGTCTCTGAAATCTCAGTTTCTGACTTGTAGCATTCAGAGCTATCGACGGATAAAGTCATTTTTTTATGTATTTCGTTTGGCGTTTTCAAGTGCTTTATGTACCCATGAAATAAAGATACGTTTATTTTTTATTAGTACTCGGCCAAGGGCCTGCACAACCACTGAGTGTGCCTGTGGCCTCGCTATAGCGCTCTCAATAGCAAACGCACGTAACAATCATTGAGTATACAGATATTATTAATTACAGTCAGAATTCAAATAAGCAAAATATGTTTGTTAAATAATGAAAAAAATACGTTTACACAATGGGCAAGCTTTAATATTTAATACCACTGCTATTGTAATATTAGTACATTGCATGTTGACGTTTCGGTTTCGGTCAAGCCTCATTAAAATATAGAAAAAATTTACACTTTTTTACAGTAACAGATCAATACATTTCAATTAATTAACTGTGTAATACCAAAAATATCTAATATATAAAATTCTCGTGTCCTATTAGCTAAACATGAACAGACAATAACCAAATTCCTACGAAACGGCTTAACCGATCTTTATGAAATTTTGTGTGTGTTCGATATGTCTGAGAATAGGTCGTAAACTATACTGTATACCCCTAAGTGAGTATTATGGTGAAACGTAGATCACGGCCACACCCACAGCTAGTATCTTTAACTTTATAGATTTTAAATTATTATAGTTCCCGTCGCGAAAAGCGCATGTTCATCTTCGACATGCACTGCAACTTCACCATCCGCGGGCTGTACAGCCTTCGCGGGCGCTTGCTGCTATTCAACCTCGACACCGACGGATATGCGAAAATTAAGATCTGTAAGTCAAATTATTACACTTTGATAACTAAACAACTACTAAATTATACACCGTCCTCCTTTTAAATACGGCTAATCTTAACAAGGACTTACCAAAACTATCTGCTCGGGTGGCATAATGGTGCAGTGTCTTCGCAAACACAGGTACTCTATCTCTTTCTCTCTCAATCCCTCACTCTCTGTTCCCTCACTGGTTTATAGTTATGTACACATGCATTACACCATCAGTACCTCTAGTATCTTAATTCACTGGCAGCACACCAGCCGTTCAAGTATACGCGCCGTAACATATTTTTGAACAGCTTATGATGCCAATGTCACTTCTTTGAGAACATTTGAGGATTACAAAAAAAATAACGAACAACACAGGGAAGGAAAACATAAACGAAAGAAAAGAGTCGCCTAGTTGGGTGACCAAAATAATCGCACCGTAACGTTTTGCAAGTATTTGTATTTGCTTTAAGGGAACCAACACATACGGTTGGAGGTTGTGGAGAAGGTGGTCCGGAACAAGGACGGAGTGGGCCATTACAAGATCAACTCGTACAAGTACAAAGCCGACTACGGGTCCGACCTGAAGATGAACCTCACCAACCTCATTAGGGGGAACCCGGAAATCAGTGAGTATTTTTTACGAACAACAGAGAATGTCTTCGTCTTCCTCTCACCTGCGCCCTGACCATGACCGCCCAAAATAATATTAAAACCGCACAGAGAATGAGATGGCGCTGTACGCAGCAAGAGCCGGAGGGAGACTCTGTACCAGGGTCGTGTGCTTGGGTACCTCCGTCTTACCTATTTCTGCCGCAAGCAGCAGTGCTTGCATTGCTGTGTTCCGGTTTAAGGGTTAGATATGGCACTGAAATTACTGGGTACCGTGACTTTACATCTTAAGTCACAAGTTGGCAACGTACACTGTGGCCCTTGTGGGGATTGCAGTTTTACTGTGAATGTCACAGGAGCCACATGTATTATAGGCGACTGTTACCACTTACCAATAGGTGGGCAGTTTGCTTGTTTGCCAACTTAGTAGCAATAAAAAAAAAGAGCGGTGTCTCTGTTCAAATATACCTTGTCTCTCAAAGGGCAACGATGAGGGCGATGCTCGGGGTTTCTCTACGTGATCGCATCAGAAATGCTGAGATCCGTAGAAGAATTAGAGTCACCGACATAGCCCAAAGAATTGCAAGCCTTATGTGGCAGTGGGCAGGATGTGCCTTGCCCTGCTCTTAGGACTGATGGCCGTTGGGGCGGAAAGGTCCTCGAGTGGCGGCCGCGTACCGGGAGACGAAGCGTTGGTAGGCCCCCCACAAGGTGGACCGACGATCTGGTGAAGGTCGCGGAAAGCCGCTGGATGCGGGAGGGGCAAGACCGATCGGTATGGAAATCCTTAGGGGAGATCTGTGTCCAATAGCCGGTGTCTTAGCTGAAATGACGATAATCGATCATGGTAAACCCCTGATAGTAGACGATAAAGCCAAAGAAGTAAGAGAACTTCATCTGAGCTCCTCAACACCTAAGGAATTGACTATCTTATCTCCAATTGTTGGAACACAATAATGCTAATTAACATTGTTGTTAGCGATAAACTTAGGTAAGACTGTGGTAGCTAGCCAGGCGGGCTCAGAAGGCCTACCACCAACCAAAACAGACAGAAAAACTTCTGCCTCCGTGGGGAATCGAACCCCTGACCTCCTAAACACCCGGTGGTCTCAATCACTAGACCACGGAGGCGGTTAATTAATATTATAACAGAAATAAGACAACACAACCAAAAAGTTAACCCAAAATCAAAGGAAAAAAGAAGGAAAAAATTACATATGCTGAAAAGTTTTAGACATGTGGCGTGAGGGGAGTGATCGAAAAGCCCGAGACCTGGGATCATGATCATCTAATTAGTACATGACGCTTTTATCCAGTCCTTCAGTTTTATTTCGATGCAAATGATATAACATACCTACCTATTATCTGTAGAATCTGTCACTTTCACATATATAAAAATAAAGAAATCAAACCGCATGTGTCGTTACTTTTAATCTTCTAATATATAAAATTCTCGTGTCACAGTGTTTGTTGCCGAACTCCTCCGAAATGGCTTGACCAATCTTTATGAATTTTTTTTGTGTATATTCGGTAGGTCTGAGAATAGGTCGTAAACTATTTTTTATTATGGCGAAACGTAAGTTCGCCGGCACAGCTAGTCTAATATATAAAATTCTCGTGTCACAGTGTTTGTTACCGAACTCCTCCGAAACGGCTTGACCGATCTTTATGAAATTTTTTGTGTATGTTCAGTAGGTCTGAGAATAGGTCGTAAACTATTTTTTGTTATGGCGAAACGCAAGTTCGCCGTTATTGTGGCGAAACGTAGTTCGCCGGCACAGCTAGTCTTATCTTCTTCTTCTAATATATCAAATTCTCGTGTCACAGTGTTTGTTACCAAACTCCTCCGAAGGGGCTCAACCAATCTTTATGAAATTTTTTGTGTATATTCAGTAGGTCTGTGAATAGGGGGTCTCGCGCCCACTCATAACCAAAAATCTCATAACCAATACGTAAAGGTCCCACTCATAACTGCTGATGTGAGAAGAAGAAACTCATAACCAACACAACTACACAATTATGTACAGTCGCTTTAATAATTATTAACACCATTAACAAAAAAGGGTGAATAATATTTTAAATCAAAGTAAAAAGCTTGGTATAAAAGAGGTGTAAAGAGGCATTTTACAGGTCGGCAAGGTGAGGGTGGCTATTGCGGTGTGTAATCTCTCTCCCGCATTAAAATTAGACAGCACAAACAATACAGAAGACAAAATGAAATTTTTATTTAACAAAAAATTAAACCGACTTCAAAAACAACAAAAAGTTATAAAAATATAAGAATACAGAACATCATAGTTTTATATTGAAGTGCGTGGCAAATTTTAACTAGTACTTTTTATATTTTTTAAGATTTTCCAGGTGATTATTGCTTGGCACCGACTATAATATAAAACTGTGATGTTGTTTGTATTCTTATATTATTTATGACTTTTTGGTGTTATTGAAGTCGGTTTTTTTTTGTAAAAAAAATTTCAGAACCATAAAATACCAAAACCTTATCCTAAATATAACAAATACTTTTCTGAAAACCGCATCAAAATCGATTCAGCCAAACGTGAGATAATCGCGGACAAACATACATACAAACATACAGGTCAAACTGAGAACCTTCTTTTTAAACCGACTTTGAAAAAGGAAGAGGTTCGATGTTCGACTGTATCTATTTTTTTAAGTCCGTTAAAAAGGATCTGCTAATTTCATAAATGAAATTTCTTCCAGCAGACCTGCGAAAGGAGAAATTGTCATATATTAGAATTTGCGTGTATAGCAGCTTAGAAGGCGATCAAATAGTAAAAAAATATATAAAATTAAATGTAAAAAAACCTTTTTAAAAACAAGCTTTTATCTAAATGCGCTAAAAAGAGAAAAATAACTTTTACACTAAAACTTTTACTTATAACGTCATTTCACATTTGACACAATATATGAAATAAAAGGCTTGTCGCGAAATTTACTTGTGTATAGTAAGTAGTAAGCAGTAGTTATAGTATACAAAATTTCACCTCAATCGGTTAAAGATATCTACTTCTAAAATGATTTTCAAGCTTTAGAAGTCCGCCATATTGGATTAATAGTGACGTCATATTATTTTTCGAGTTACTCTTAGCAAGACCATTTATTTGATACCCATATTGTAGGGATGCATTAAAAATAATTGGTCCGCCATCTTGGGTATGCCGCCATCTTGGATTTAGAATGACGTCACACAGTCAACCATGCATTGTCATCCAAACTGAATGTGTATACATTTCAGCTCAATCGGTTAAAGATTGAGTTGCAAGATTTCACCCGAACATACATACTTACATTGCAAGTTAAATAAAAGCTTGTACATAAAACCATACTATATAACATACTAAATAAAAAATATGAAGAAATACCTATTACACAAATAATATGAATATTATTAAATTTTTATATAAGTACTCGTATCATAATTAAGACTTGGATAGATAGTATTCTCAAATGCGGCGCTTGAAAGAGTCGATGAGATATAGCTATCAGGACAAACTAATTCTCAATCACTTCTCAATATTGTTATTTTTGTTGTAGATGTCACGGAGAGAAACTATTTATGTATTCCTCGCACTAAGATTTATTTAGTACTTACTCGTGGTTCTACCGTTGGTACTACGGTTAGTATAGTACTACGGGTATTTTTTGTTGCCCGATCCCGGATTTGGTGACAATGAGACTAATTGAGAAGTATACCCCCTCAAACAAAAAAATAATTGTCCAAATCAGTTAATAAATGACAGAGTTATGAGGTAGCAAACGTAAAAAAAGAACATACAATGGAAATGATAAAGTCCCCCTTTTTATGAAGTCGGTGAAAAAGTGAAATGACTCGCAATTGAAAGCTGCGTTAAAGTTGCTTTTAAAATAGTTTTATTAAAGCGTTCCTTAATTTCTTCAAAATAATATAAAAATTAAAACCAATAGTTACCCACATGGTATTCTTTGATTGTCAAAGATAATAAGTAGTACTACAGGCAAAATTAATCACCCGTAGTACTAGGTACCGGACACGTGAGTAGTACCACGGGTAAGCACTGGATTTTTTGTGTATTGCGTCTTGAAATGACAGTTAAGACTGTGTTGCCGTTTGTACTGTAACTAAATATTTCTTTGTAGTATGAAATAAAAAAAAACAAAAAGTACCTAATTTAAAATTAGTATGCAAGTATATAATAGTAAGCAAGCACTATTGGTCTCAAATGTACTTCAAAGTTTAGGTATTTGCTTTTTTTATGTTCGGTTATGAGTTACTCCTCTAAATTCAATATTTTATAAGTTTAAAATTTATTTCATAACCATGGTTATGAGTGGGTCCTCAAGTCAGTCATGAGTTGCTACATTTTATTCCAGTTATGAGTTTCTGGTTATGAGTGGGCGCGAGACCGAATAGGGTTACCATCTGACAGGCGTTCGCCGCATCTGACAGGCATTTTACGATTTAGACAGGCGTGCGGCCGGCGCTACACGCTGGGACAGGCATTTCTGAACTTCGCGGGTCTCAATAGCTCAAATACATTGGCGTAGGGGGGGGGGGGCTTGGGATCCGATCCTCAAATACATCTTCCAATCATGAGACAGGCATTTTTCCGAAAAATCAGGCGTTTTGTGCATCCTCAACAGGCATCCTCCCTGACATGGATGGTAACCCTATCTGAGAATAGGTCGTAAACTATTTTTTATTATGGCAAAACGTAGTTCGCCGGCACAGCTAGTGTTATAAATACTATAATACTATAATAATAATATATATAATACTATACTATAATATGTATGTGTGTAACGAATGAACTCAAAAACTACTAGACCGATTTCAAAAATTATTTTACCAATTAATGCTAGATTATGCCTGATTAATTATTTTTCCTACTGTATAATATAAAATTCCCACAGAAGAACAACGCGGACGATGCTGCGTAAAATAAGTCCCTGATTAACATGGGCAAAAAAATTATATTTCCTACGAGAAAATATAAAATACCCACGGGAAAATAAAAACAACGCGGACGAAGCTGCGTAAAGTAGTAATTAGAAATCACAATTTCTCAAAAGGCATTTATGTGAACTCATTTCACGTATTATAATTAAATGGCTCATACAAAACTCGGGAAATTGGCCAAGACATTAGTTATACGGTTCACATACTCGATTAGCCAAAACATTTCTAATTATTATACGCATTAATGCGAGTATCGGATACGGTTGCGAGTACGCTTCGAGTTACAAAACCAAACAAATAACATCGTTTTTGGAACGAAACGGACAATTGAAATCCCTAGAAATGCTAGCTTGTAGACAAAGCTATGAAGCTTTTACCAAAGGGCGACTCTGTACCAGAGGCGTCTGCATGGGTACCTCCGCCTTATCTATTTCTGCGGCCAAGCAACAGTACTTGCATTGCCGTCCTTGTCCCATATGATTATATTATTTTGTTTTATTTCAGTGTTTTTGAAGACGGTTTTTATTTTTTGTAAAAAAAATATTTTTATCTTTTTTGTGATTTTAATACCAGCTCACCGAAATTCACTTGATAATACGTACTTATTGTATTCAAAAAACTAACCTCTAACTCCTAAAAGTTAAGGATTATCTATACAGATACAGAGGTATAAACGGGTAACCAGTCAGAGGTAGTCTGACAACTATACGTTTCTCATCAAAAAATGGTATTATACTCAAAAACAAATACCTACTACTGTATAGCTATATGAAATTATAATAAAATACCAGACCAAATTTAACCTATAACAAATTTAAATCATGTTTGTATAGCCTTTTGTTTGACAAAATGGATAACAATATTAATGAATATCTTATGACCACGGCTTATGACATATCATGAAAATTTTATTAAAGGGGTCGTTCGAAATCCCGTGAGGTTTTCACTCGGTAAAAAAGAAAAGGTAAAAAGACAGCTACGAGTATATTGCGAGAAAGAGAAGTTTAACTGGTAATGAAATGCTAGGGAGTGTTTTTCGCAATTCAGGAGTCTTCAAACGAGTTCTGTCCGTAGCTTTGTGTCGAGGGTTAAAAAACGAAGAGTCCTTGTCAAAATCAACAAATGGGTGATTCTTGCTATCGGCTGAAATTCACTCTACCTCGAGTAAGAATTACTCGTTCTCAAACGAACCCTAAATTAAACTCTATTATCACCTTGACATAAAACAAAGCATTTTTTGATAATAAATATTGATATAAAGTCAATCTATCGCCCTGTAAAAGCCATTTATTGATGCAAAACTTTTGAAATGAAAATTAGGTGTTCTTGTTGAATATTTATTAATAACTAGCTTTTGCCCGCGGCTTCGCTCGCGTCAAATTCGGGGTAAGGCAACCACCTTCCAGCAGCACCTTGAACTGTACTAATTATAGATGCAGAATTATTCCTGGTAACTACTCCTCTCGTCTCGCCGCGCCGCCCGCGCTCGCCTAGGTACCCGATTGACGACGATCGAGATGGCATACCTAAAATGAAAATATATATTACCCCTTATTAGAACCCTTATTGGGTGATGATATTTCACGTCTGTCACGTTAGATTTTAAAATTACGTTTATTATTATTTTGTATAAAATTTAAATTGTTATTACTGTACTGGTCAAAAGTTATTAGATGTATTTTGACTTACCTAGTATAACTTTAATTGTTATAAGGTCAAAGAAATAAATACAAATACAAATAATACAAATTGTTGCTGTTTTCGTAATCAGCGAGAAACCACAAAAAGAATACCCATTTAGCCCATATTTGACGACACGTTTAGCGCAGAGGTCGAGCGATCACCTACTGCGCAACGGGTCGCGGGTTCGATTCCCGTACGGGACAAATATTTTGTATGGCCTACAGAAATTTGTTCCAGTCTGGGCGTATGTGCATGTGATATTCTATGTTTGTAACTGCACCCACGACACAGGAGAAAATCCTAGTGTGGGGCGACGTTTTTTTTTTAAAAAAAAACATTTTGATTTTCAGACTTTCTTATCCCATTTCCCTTTTTTAGGGGTTGCATTCTGTAAAAACTTAAAAACACGTGTTTACTCATTTATTGATAACAGTACTCCTGTGAAATTTCGAATAAAATAGTCTGATTTTGTTTCCTCATACAAATGTTGAACCTCCGTTTCAAATCCTTAGAGGGTGGTTTTTGAAAAATCCATTCTTAGTGCTCATAGCCCTTAGACCTCATAAGAAACCTACTTGTTAAATTTTTCATTTTTAAACCCGAAGGTTTGGGCTGTACGTTGATATGTGAGTCATTTTCTTCTTTTCCATATTAAGAAGAAGATAGAAAACGATGATGGAGTTCACGACCGCCAGGTTGGATTTAGAAATCGTTATTGTTTTTGTAACCAGTGACCCGATAAACCATACAAAGGATACCCATATTAATTTTAGCCTTCGACACCCCATATCCCCCATTTAAAAGGGTGAATTCTGAAAAAAACCTAAAACAAATGTTGACTCATTTATCGATAGGAGTACTCCTGTAAAGCTTCGAATAAAATAGTCCAACTAATCTTGTTCCCCCATACAAAATTTGGAGCCCCATTTCAACCCCTTAGGGCGTGAATTTTGGAAAATCCTTTCTTAGTACGTCTCATAAGAAACCTACGTGCCAAATTTTAAATCTCTAGATCCGGTGGTTTAGGCTGTGCGTTGATATGTCAGTCAGTGGGTTTCTTCTTTTATATATACAGATATAGATAGATGATAATAAGTAATATGTAGCTGAGACCTATATTTAATAAATCATTTTTCAGCCCGAGCCCTATTATGTAGAGAAATTTAGAGATTTTACAAATATCTCCAAAGTAGTCGTCGGAGCTTAAAAAACAACGAAATGTTGGATCCCTGTGATGCCTGTGATACCCAAGAGAAAAGTCGGAGGAATCTAATGTACTTATGAAAAACGGTGGTGTGAGTTTGATAAAAAAATTGATATATTTTTCCTTCTGGCACTGGCTGCATTGCATTTTTAACCGACTTCAGAAAGGAGGGGGCTGTCAATTCAGTTATGTTCGCTACTGTGAAACTTCGTTGATTGAGAGCCTATTTCTGTGATATCGCGGGAATGGCCCCATTTGGATACTGGCGGTCCGGTGCTTTTTGAAAGAATCGACTGGAACAGAAGTAAGGGTGTTTGCCTTGGTTTTTTGGTGTGTCGTTTATTAATTTTGTACAAATTTTAGACCTCCGTTTCAACCCCGTAGAGGGTGGTTTTAGAAAAATCCATTCTTTTTGCACTTGCATAAATCTCCAGCCTAAATCCAAAATTTGGAAATCCTAACTTTAAAACTGACGGACTTTCATACAAACTTTCATCCCCATTTTACCCCCTCAGGGGTGGAATTTCCAAACATTCTTTCTTAGTGCACCCCTACACCTCACGAGGAACCTACGTGCCAAATTTGGAATCTCTAGACCCAGTGGTTTGGGCTGTGCGTTAATTTTATTAATTTTCACACTTTGACACCCCATATCCCCCTTTTAGGGGTTGAAATTTGGAAAATTCTGAAACAGGTGTTAACTTATTAATCGATTGGAGTACTCATGTGAAGTTTCGATTAAAATAGAGCAAGTAATCTGGTTTCCTTATACAAATTTTAGAGCCTTTTTTCAACCCTTTAGTGGGTGAATTTTAAAAAATTATTTCTTTTAGGGGTTGAAATTTGGAAAATCCTGAAACAGGTGTTAACTTATTTATCGACTGGAGTACTCATGTGAAGTTTCGATTAAAATAGAGCAAGTAATCTGGTTTCCCCATACAAACTTTGGAGCCCTTTTTCAACCCTTTAGATGGTAAATTTAAAAAAATCCTTTCTTAGTGCACCCCTTCACCCCATAAGGAACCTACGTGCCAAATTTGGAATCTCTAGGCCCAGTGGTTTGGGCTATGCGTTGATATTATCAATTTTCACACTTTGACACCCCATATCCCCCTTTTAGGGGTTGAAATTTGGAAAATCCTGAAACAGGTGTTAACTTATTTATTGACTGGAGTATTCATGTGAAGTTTCGGTTAAAATAGAGTAAGTAATCTGGTTTCCCCATACAAAATTTGGAGCCCTTTTTCAACCCTTTAGAGGGTGAATTTTAAAAACTCCTTTCTTAGTGCACCCCTTCACCTCATAAGGAACCTACGTGCCAAATTTGGAATCTCTAGGCTCAGTGGTTTGGGCTGTGCGTTGATATTATCAATTTTCACACTTTGACACCCCATATCCCCCTTTTAGGGGTTGAAATTTGGAAAATCCTGAAACAGGTGTTAACTTATTTATCGACTGGAGTACTCATGTGAAGTTTCGATTAAAATAGAGCAAGTAATCTGGTTTCCCTATACAAACTTTGGAGCCCTTTTTCAACCCTTTAGAGGGTGAATTTTAAAAAATCCTTTCTTAGTGCACCCCTTCACCTTATAAGGAACCTACGTGCCAAATTTGGAATCTTTAGGCCCAGTGGTTTGGGCTGTGCGTTGATATATCAGTCAGACAGTCAGTCAGTCAGTTTCTTCTTTTATATTTATTAATAATTAAGTCATTTAATTATTAATAAATATTCGAGCGTCGGTAGCGCTGTGGCCTCGGCACTGGACTATGTGCTCCGAGTAGAATCGGGAGGCCCGCGATCGATCCTGCCATGTAGGTACCAATATGTTTTTAGTTTCACGAATTTCATATTATTATGTACATTTATCTGACGCTCCACGATGAAGGAAAACATCGTAAGGAAACCTGCATACACCTGCGAAGGTATGTGAAGTCAACCAATCCGCACTGGGCCAGCGTGGTTTGACCAGGGCCTAATCGCCCTAACATAACTAATTCGGGTAGGCTCGTGTCCCTCGGTGGGGACGTGTGTGTCCCCACCGAGGACACACACGTCACGTAAATTAAATGACAAATGTATTATGTACCCACGAATTTCAATATTTACACATCAAATATTATTGTAAAAACCTAATAACCATATTTTAGCAAATATATATATTATTATTATGATATGTGTGATATATCACAAGCATGCAACGTACACATCCTTGTAGGCAAATCTTTTTAATTTTTATACAACAAAGATGGCAAACATGCAAACTGCCCACCTGATAGTAAGTGGTAACAGTCACCTATAATACATGTGGCACCTGTGAGATTCACAGCAAAACTGCAACCCCCACAAGAACCACAGTGTACGTTGCCAACTTGTGACATGAGATGTAAGGTCACAGAACCCAATAATTTCCCTTTGTCATATCGTACCCTTCAAACAGTAACACAGCGATGCAAGCACTGCTGCTTTACGGCAGAAATAGGTAACCGTCCGTTTAAAATAAACTCTTTGAGATTTATTTGTTATAATAATAATAATTACTGCCTATACCGCTAAGAGAGTAAAATCCATATAAAAATTAAATGTGAAAAAACCTTTTTAAAAACAAGATTTTATTTAAATGCGCTAAAAAGAAAAAAATAAACTTTTACGCTAAAACTTTTCCTTTAACGTCATTTCACATTTGACACAATTTATATGATATAAAAGCTTGTCGCGAGATTCGGCGAGATTCGCGAGATCGAGCGTCGGTGGCGCTGTGGACTCGGCACTTGCCTTCCAATCGGGGGTTCGGGGTTCGAGACCCGCCATGTACCAATGTGTTTTTCGTTTTGAATTTCATATGTTCATTTGTCTGATGCTCCTACGGTGAAGGAAAACATCGTGAGGCAACCTGCATACATCTGCGAAGAAATTCAATGATGTATGTGAAGTCGACCAATCCACACTGGGCCAGCGTGGTTGACTAAGGCCTAATCACCCTCACATAGGGTAGGCTCGAACCCCTCGGTGGGGAACGTATATGAGCTGTGATGATGATGACTAGTTATCACTGGGCACGTTTCTCAGTCTGTTCATCTCATTCAAGGCATCATTGTTGCAAGGTCGTTTGCCGGAACGTCTATACAGAATTTCAGCTCAATCGATTAAAGATATCTACTTCAAAATTGATTTTCAAGCTTTAGAAGTCCGCCATATTTGATTAATAGTAACGTCACATTATTTTTAGAGTTACAGCAAGACCTTTTATTTGATACCCATATTGTAGGGGTGCATTAAAAATAATTTGGTCCACCATCTTGGATTTAGAATGACGTCACACAGTCAACCATGCATTGTCATCCAAACTGAATGTGTATACAAAATTTCAGCTCAATCGGTTAAAAATATCTGCTTCAGAATTGAGTTGCAAGATTTCACCCGAACATACTTACATATTTACATACTTACATTGCAAGTTAAATAAAAGCTTGTAAAGAGGCTTGTAATAAAAATGGACCTTCGAAATATATGCCCATAACTTTCGAACGACTGCACCAAATTGGATAATTCTTGGTTTTATGTATTCGTTATTGTTAGGACAAGGTTTGTATAAAAGAAAATATTTAGGTAGGTAGGTATGCGGTAGGTTTTTGGTATACCCGTGCGGGACCGGGGCAGGCAGCTAGTATATTATAAAATTGTTGTATAATAAATTATATGCGAGACATGTTTTGGTAAGCTTCTATTTCAAAAAGGGAATATTAAAATCAGTCTGTCATAAACAACGTATAAAATACATTAACTAAAAAATAAGGTTTTACAACATCCCGTGTACTTTAGGCGACTGTAGCCACTTACCATCAGGCGGGTATTATACCATTGTTTGCCAACATAGTTGTATTAAAAAAGGTAAAAAGTTTTGACAATTTATTCAAAAAGGACACTTTCGACTACAGTTTCACCATTGGACCGGCTCCTAATGCTCGGACTCATAATATCTGTAACACTCTCTACAAAACGCGTTGATATCTTTTCCTCCGCACGTTATTTAATCAACGAGTGAGTAAAGTTTTGTTTTGCTGCTAGAGCTTACTTTAAATTGAGTTACACAGCAAAGTGATTCCAAATTTTCGAACTTTTTTTATAAATCACTTGAAACATTTTTATGGCGAGCATAAAGAGAGCTTTGTTGAATTTGATACTATAATATCGTTGACTTGAAAAAACAAAACATTTTATTTTTTATTTCTCAAAATTCAACGTTTACTGTTAATTAAATGGAACCAGTGAAATTTGTGTTTTAATAACAAGATAAAACATTATATTGTTTAAATTAGTCGTGTTTGTATAAGATTATTCAAAAGTATGATTATGTTAAATAAATATTTTTTAATGTGAGTATTAATTTCAGTGCAAGCTACCTTTTTTACTTGCTCGTGATGGAGTTGCGGTCAAAACTGGTAGAAGACGGTCCACACACCCCCTTTCCCCCGACTTCACGAAGGCCTGTGCCTAGTCTGTGGATAATGACTGTCACTAATCTATCTTCCGTCCCCTCTCCAGGTGCCAATCTCCTGCAGGTGTTGAACCGCGACTCGCAGCTGTTCGCCAACGAGTTCGGAGGCCCCATCCTGGACTACGCCATAGATTACGCCATGAACGTGACGCAGAGGTTCTTCAACGCATACGCGTACGACCAACTCAGTCCAGTACCACTGACTGATGATTTCTTTGTTAAAGAATGACCATTGTTTGTAAGTTTAGGTGTTAAAGTAAAGTTTTATAAAGCTGCTTTATGGTTTTATTGTGTTTTGAGATTTGTTCCCCGAAAGTTTAGGCAGATGGGTAAGTGCACAAGCACCCATATTTTTCCAATAAAAATAAGTGCCATGTAAAAGGGCTCTCAATGTCATGTACAAGGACATCAACCTGCGGCCCGCCGGGTCATAGTGATTGGCACATCTTGAGTTACAAAATTGTAAACTATCAGAGCAACCGTGGGCGCACTGAAGGCACGAGCCTGACCTAACTAGTTAGGGCGATTAGGCCTTAGTCAATCCACGCTGACCCAGTGCGGATTGGTTGACTTCACATACACCTTTGAATTACTTCGCAGGTGTATGCAAGTTTCCTCACGATGTTTTCCTTCACCGTAGGAGCGTCAGATAAATGTACATATGAAATTCGTGAAACGAAAAACACATTGGTACATGGCAGGATCGATCGCGGGCCTCCCGATTCTACTCGGAGCACGGTCCAGTGCCGAGACCACAGCGCCACCGTCGCTCCCCCTCGCTAAATACGCGTATGGAAATATTAGGAGTCAAGAAGAACTAAGGTGATGGTTCGAATTATTACGACCACAGTCCTTCAATGTCATTACGTAAAACTGAGCGTGAATGTAATTTGCGCAAGTTCATTTGAGTCTCTAAATCGTTTGTATTTGCAGTAGCACGCAATATCTAAGTGGTTTTTCAATATCAATCCGCGACCGACTGTCGATCTGTGAGACAAACGTGTGCAAATGCAAATGAATTTAAGTAAGTGTACTGAAGATCATTGCTTTGATGTCAAGGTGTTTCGTGCGTTATTCAAACAAAAATTGTTTTTTCCACATTATTCATAAGACAACAATAATTGACATGAACCTATACAGTTTATCTTCGTCAATTATACCTCGATTTTCAGTGTAAAATATATGAGTGTTTGCATGTTGAACTTTTAATGATAAATACATATAAGCTTGACATCAATTTGTTATATCTTTTTATACATATAGATAAGTTAAAAAAAATTAAACAGCTAACATACAAATGAGCGAGCGCTGCGAACTCGTCATCACGCCGTATATCCGCATATATATCTCCGAAAAATGCTGATCTTGTATTAATTATTACTTTCGTGAATCTTCTTTCACTGTGACAACATAACACGGTAGATAGATGACGTTTTTTCGGTAAAAAAAACAAAATATCGACCACGGTATTGATGCACACGGTCACATATCGATGAAGATTTGCCACGTGGTAAAAATGGCATAATTATGTCAATCCCATACATTTTGGTCAAGCTTCGTTATTGTTTTCGCATTGTTACTTTGTCTAGAATTCTAGATATCTAGTAGCTGACCGGGCTGTTTTCGGGTGGTCCGGAGAATAACCTTGATAATGGATAAAATAGACATCGTGGTTTGGTCTATTGGATATGCCCCGCACTCAGCAGACAGAGTCCCACACACGTCTGCCGACTAGCCATCGGCAAGTATGGTGCGCAACACCTTGTGACGAAAGGCCCCTTGATTCTGATATGGAAGAGATTTTTATTGTATTTTTAAGGCAACATGGACGGCAAATATTCGTGCGGTGATGGGCTTCGAATACAGATATCGCCGCTCCCTTTCTCATTTACCCCGTGGATGTCGTAAGAGCCATCTAAGGGAGTTTACCGCATTCACATCTCTGCGAAAAGACGGAACTCGAAACAAAACCCTACACCAACCGTTTGATCAAGGTGGTTTATTTTTATACCACAAAGTTGTAAATTGCGGAGGAGTTAGGTATCCCGCAGACTACTTGATGCTGCAGCATCAAGTCCATGTTACCGTGTGATGGAAATACCACCAAAGAATCAGTACTCCAAAGGACATACGAGTATTTGCTCCGCGTCCATACATTATTCGCCCCAATACCAACAGCAGTTAAAAAATGCTTTTCGTATAATTAGACATTAGTAAATACCATAGACGAATTTATATCATCCTTGGTAAATACTGTACGTCCACATCAATTACTACGGACAAGCTTTATATAGTATAGATGAATCAGATTTTGAGGTAAGTTGAAGTACCACTTTATTTCGTTAGAGCAATACACATAGTCCATACCTATACAATTATTAAAATAAAAATTATTGCTATCAATCAAAGAACGTTATTATATATTATAGCCACGTAGTAAAGAACAAGAAATCTCGAAATTATAAAGCAAGTCAAAAAAACACAACGAACTAATAAGCGACAGCGCGTGAGTAGTCAATTGACGTATGTTATAATTTAATTTACGTTGTAAATTGTGAAATAAGTTATGTAAAACATAATTTATACAAATAAATAAATGTCCATACCTACATAAAATCGATTCAATTCTATTCAGTAGGGCAAAGGTAACAATACGTAACGTATATTTTAATTCATTTGGTTTTGTTTCTGAAAGTACTTTTATATATTTTTGATTTGTCCGTCGGATACATGCTTATATTTGTTATGAGTGTTTTAAAATATGCATATAATTATGACGTAAAACAAATCTTTGTTGGTTATGGGGCGATTTTCGACATTGTCCTTTCTAATTATTCGGACTTGTAAAAGTTGATGAGATCCCTTCGTCAACTAGGAAATAAGCTGATGATTTTCAAACTCCTGAACAGATCTTTATAAATTATATTATATTAAAAAACCGCATCAAAATCGATCCATTCGTTTAGGAGCTACGATGCCACAGACAGACACACAGATACACATGTTAAACTTATAACACCCCTCTTTTTCCGTCTGGGATTAAAAATAGCTTAAGAACGACATAAGGGCGGACTTAAGGTCAATATGTAAAGTAAGACCTCTTGTCGCGTGTACAGTACATAAATAACATTTTGATATATATATATCTATAACTGTAGGTCAGTTTAATAATCCAAATACTATTTTTATCGTTTTAAAACAGTATTTCAAATCTGTACAACTATTTTTTGTATATTTGAAGTAGGTTTATTGCAATCAAACACAAGTCATAAAAAGCAAACATTTAACTTGTCTCACACGATTACTAATTAGCCATTGTTTAATCATTAATTCCACGAACAAACATGTTAGAATTATGACACGAAAGTCAAACAGCACGGACGTTTCATATAAATGTTTGGTGTAGTTTTAAAACTTGTCCCAGTCATGTTATGCTATTTTCTACAATGTGGGCAAAACTTCTTTTTTATATACGTAATAATTACTTGGTTTTTAAGATGATTAACGGTATATATTGTCACTGTATTTTCATTTGAAATCCTACTAATATTATAAATGTAAAAGTGTGGATGTTTGGATGTTTGTTACTCAATCACGCAAAAACAGCTGAACGGATTTGCATAACATTTGGCATGCATGTAGCCTTTGACATGGAAAAGAATATAGGCTACCTTTTCTCCCGATTCCTTAAGTAGTTCCCGAGGGAAAATTGAAAATTGTTTACGAGCTAAGCCGCGGGTAGACAGCTTTGAAATTTGGTATGCATGTCACCTATGCTATGGAAAAGTATATGTCCTTAAAAGTATATGATCTCTCAAATAGTTCCCGTGGGAAGATTAAAAATTGTTAACGAGCGAAGCTTTAGACCCAATTCTGAAGTCCACGCAGACGAAGTCGCGGGCAGAAGCTAGTGCTAAATAAATTGAAAAATGATCATAAACAAATACACCAAAATAAATTTCATCTCGGGCGGGAATCGAACCCTCGTCTCCAAAATAATACTATACCGGGTGTAACTGAACACCCCAATAACATTGAAGGGGCATATAAGTTAGATACTAAATGGACCTTCGGTACTTGTCTGAGACCTTTCAAGTGACAACCAAAAACTTTCAAGTGACAACCATAATCAGCTCTTAACACAAAAGAAATTTAAACACAAAATGCCACGTGACAGACGTGACCGTAATATTCCTCCTACGTATACGTAGGGCTGTCGGCACATAATACCAAAAAATAATTAATTTAGTTTTAATGACGTGAGCGTAGTATTCCTCGTACGCTTACGTAGGGTTGTCGGCACTTAATACCAAAAAATAATTAATTTAGTTTGTATGGGAAAAAAAGAAGGTTTGTTAGCGCTAATATTTTTTCTACAGAATCTCTACTTCTGATGGATACATACCCTTAAATATTATTGGTGTTTAGTTACACCCTGTATAAAAAAAAACTTTTTTAAATGCACGCCTTAATTTACGCGTAGAAAGTACACTAAAAAGGAGAAAACATTTTTTTTCTTTGCTGCTATTATGTTATCCAAAATCTTCATCTATACTTTACTTACTTACTACTAATATTATAAAGCTGAAAAGTTTGTTTGATTGTTTGTTTGTTTGTTTGGTTGGACGCGCTAATCTCAGGAACTACTAATTCGAATAGAAAAATTCTTTTCGTGTTGGATAGTCCATTTATCGAGTAAGGCTATAGGCTATATAACATAACACTACGACTAATATAAGATCTAAATATAAGAGCATGGGGCGCTCTTAGAGCATTTAACCACAACATAGAGAATGATACTACGAGTATATTGTGATTTAACCTAATGCTGCTCTAAGGGGGCGCTCATCATAATCCATTTCTATGATGAGCGCCCCACGCTTTCATTTTGTTTTCCTTTGTGCCATTATTCTATTATATTTTTAATGTAAAGTTGTTTACATTTTATTTTAAAAAATGGTACATGGTAGTACAACTAACCTCCTTTACTGAAAATACTTAGACAGAGAGACCTAAAACACACAAAATCATAAGCGCATATTATCAAGAACTCGTAACAATGCATAAACAAAGATTACAACACGCGTAATTGCTTTAGTGAAACTGTCTGAATTCCCCTTCTGTCAGTTCTGAATGTTCACGTAGACATCCTTTTAGGGCTCCGACTATCACTACCGCTCGCGATTTCATCCAAAATTCAACTTTATTGATGCGCTGATATGAATTGGAATGCCTGAGCAATGCGTCCTCAACTCAGAAGGCGGTCTTTGATTTGATGCGCGTCCTCCCACGTCCTGCTTGCTTTCACTGATCATCGGGTGCGATCCCACAAACCAATTAGGACCTGCAATATTGTCAAATAAATAAACATACTCGTAATTCTAAACATAAAATGTTGGTATTAAGATGCCAACATTTATGTTTAGAATTATATTTCCAACCTTAAAACATTAACTTCATAAGCGAATTGAAATTATGGCACAGAAGAATTATGGTCTCTAAAGCTTTAAATTCTCGAATATCTTCACTTATCAAAACTACTCGTACATAGCTCCACCTTAGAGAATTTAGGCTATATGCTGTAAGAGCTCCACTTATAGATGTTTCATCCTTTATGTAACCCATTTAGCGGTAGAATATCCAAAAATCCTATCTTAAAAGAACTTGCTCAACGACAACAAATACCTAAGTCAATTAGACAGTCATTTTTATGTACTTATAGAAGAATTTACAAAAAAAAACTGCTCAGATAAACTAATTGTATACAGATGTCACACACAATAATAAGAATCAGAACAATATCAACGCGTTAATAAAAAAACGCAAAACCGCAGACACCTAAACTTATTTTTATTATAAATAATTACCTATATAAATGTGAAAAATTAATATTACTCCACGGACCTGAAAAAAAGACGGACGGAGCGTTGTTGAATCACAAGTAAAACATGCAAAAGACAGCACATTTGCACCTAGTACATTTGTGTGAGTGTAGGTCGTGTACAAACACATGAAAATGTCTTACCTTGCATGCTTCACATTTGTTTAATGTCACACTACGTCCGTATTTTTTTGTAGGTTCATGTATTACTACCGAAGATATTTTTTTTTTTGTACGCCCGCGAATATGATGTTCGCGCCGCTCGCGTGCCGTCCATTACTGCTATCATGAACGCCGCCGTAACACATCACATAAGATCACTAAACTATAATAGTAATGGATATAAAGTTTATTTCAAAAATGACAGTTCTGCGAGTAGTTACCAACCGTAGTTAGAGAATAGGCCTGCTGAAAGTATGCTATCACTTTTTGTATTTAATGAAAAGAATGTAACAGCATGCCACCTAAAAGTATCCTAAGCTAAGACAAGGTTGGCGAACTTGGCCATGAGAGATCAAGTCGATAGAATTAAGTAAAAAGTGGCCGATTTTTTTTAATATCGTCGATCAATCGATAGAATATGTCGGGGTCATCTGAATGTGACATCATAATTTGTTACCATATTCTTGCAAATAAAGATTATTATAATATTATTATTATCCCTTATTTTAAACAGGATATAAATATTATAAAAAAACCTACACTTAGCGGGTCCATCGGCACCGAGACAGTACCCAAACTACCGGTGGTTAGGGCTGCAGGGTAAGGAACCTCCTGACAATTCGTGCCGTGCCAACGTGCCAAGGATTACCGCCTTCTGTATCAGGCCCTTGATTATTAGTATTATATTATTATTATTATAGAATCTGACGCAATTTTTTTATAATTAGAATCGATTCTGCTCTTGGTTCTGAACAAACTAATTCTAGGTCTGGCGCAATTTTATTAATTAGTACGTTGTATGTGAATCTAAAAAGAGTGTTATCTATTACAGTTTTTCAAATACATAAACAATATTATTTTGAAACAATTAATACGTGTCTTGTAGGAAGACGCCATGCCGAGCCATCACTCGTGTTGTAAAATTGCCGCCCCCCCACTGACGAATCAGGAGCAATTTACTTGTTGCAAACTGCAGCTACAATAATAAATTGGACCAGTGTGGAACAAGCTATCGTGACAATTTAAGGCGCATAGTAGGGTCAATCATAAAAAAAATCACTGCAGAAAAAACCGGTTCTCTTCATAAATATTGAATAAAAAAATCTTTAAAAATAGTACATTATGGTACAAGTGTGTAATGTTGGTGATTACGGTACGGTACGGTGAGGACGGTAACCATCAATACACACGTGTATCATACAACGTTTTTCACCACACTTCTGAATAAAACAATACTTAAATAAAAAACCATTTTACATAGTAGATAAAAAGTTTACTTAGAGAAACAATTAGTAAATGTGCAGTTAGTAAAATTATAATTAACTATTTTTGATGACATAGCGGTCTCATCAGATAGATTATTTATTGAAATACTTTCATGTTCTATTGTTATTTGTGATGGTTCATTATTCGTGTAGGTAGGTGAAATCCAATCATTGCACGTACTTGGTATTTCGCCAGTAGGATGCGTCTCAGAATCAAGTTTAATTCTTTTTGTGATTTTTGCACAAATTTCCTTCTTGTTTTGTATGGAATCTTCTACGTATGATTCTGCTACATTGCTAGATCGCCACCCGCCATGTCGCTTCAAAGTCATTATATCAGCTCCTGAATTTGCCAGCAATATAGCTGAAGTTCTTCTGAAACTATGTCCAGTGTAGCTCTCAGCATCTACTAAACCCAAAAACTTTGCCATTTCTTTAGGCATAGAACCAAATTTGTTTATACCTATAGGCTGACAGGTACATTTACCATTCTGGTAATTTAGAAAGAAACGGTCATTTTTTGTTTTTGGCGAACGCAAACTTTCATACTTCTTAACAATATCATAGAATGGACCGTGTATGGTGAATGACCTAGGTATTTTATTTTTCGTGATAGGTATCTTCACTAAAAGCATCTGGCCATGGTTCTCTATATCTTTTACAGTTATATTTGTTAATTCTTGTATCCTACAGGCACCAGTTACACCAAATTTTAAAGCAACCTGACACAAAAGAAAACACAAATAATTAAGGTCAACACACAACACAAGCTGCTATTAAATATTTAATTAAAATTAATTTAACTAACCTTTGTAGCCAAATATTGGTTATCTGGAGCATCGTTAATAAATTTTTCAATATCATCAGATGATAAAACCTTTGATTTTTTGCTTCTAAATCCATCAGATAGTCTCTTTAGATAAGCTGACAAATTCGAGTATGTTTTTAAGTCCACTCCATTCTTTGTTCGGACTGTACTTTTTAACATTGAGTAAATACACCACAAAGAGCTAGGTTTGTACTTAGAAGATAATTCTTTAAAGTACGCCATGAACACATTTTCTGAAAAAGACTGCGTATTCTTGTTGTTCTGCCATTGTATGAAATTTTGGTACGCTAATAGATATTTTTCCTTTGAGTTTTCTGGTAGTAAACTTTCCATAACGTTCTGGGCTTCACATCTTATATCGGGCGGTGTACAACATAAATCATTTTCTTCATAAATTGTATTTGCAGACATCTTAATTAATAACTAACTAAATAACTTCAAAAGAGAAAACGAGACGAGTTGTGAAAAATGTTTCGTAATGGCGGGAAAAATTAATCAGTTTTCCTATGCGCGCGCATCGGCCATAGACTAATAAATTTCGTAATGGCGGGAAAAATTAATCAGTTTTCCTATGCGCGCGCATCGGCCATAGACTAAAAAATGAGGTTTCTTTTTTTTGGGCTTTTCGCGGATAGCATTTTAGCGCAAGTGTAAGCGTAACTCAACCAATAATATTAAAAAAAAACTATTACTCACACGTGAATAATAGTAATGAAAAAGTCACAGTTTGATTATAGGTGTCATTATGTGCCTAATTGCCATGGGATTAGAGCCACTTTATGAGGAAGTGTGTTGAAAAGATATGTTATTATTCAACGCATTCTTTAGAGGATGGTCTTTTTAATTTTTTGATAAATTAATTAAAACTTGATTAAAATGTGACCCAAACATGCCTCGATTTTAAAACTTTAAACCTAATCGCGTCGTAAATATTAGGTTAAATCATATACTTTCGATTTCAATAAATAAAGTGAACAATATTCTAGCGGATGGTCTTTTTAGATTTTTCTTATTCGCCTTTATTAATTTTTAATTGAAATAATTCATCTTACGCGTAAAGGTTTGCCTTAATATTCCCCTCACTCTTACTCACTCGACGCAAGGCCAATATGCGCCTAAAGTGAAACAATAGACGGCCTGCAATATTTGCAACATTACATAATCAGCATTTTGATTATCTAGTTGTCTCAAAATCAAAATATTCTTTTCATCCCCCCATCTCGGAAATAGTATTTTTGCTTTTCGATATCTGACCGCCAAAATCGTTTTTACAAGCTTTTATTTAACTTGCAATGTATGTTCGGGTGAAATCTTGCAACTCAATTTTGAAGCAGATATCTTTAACCGATTGAGCTGAAATTTTGTATACACATTCAGTTTGGATGACAATGCATGGTTGACTGTGTGACGTCATTCTAAATTGAAGATGGCGAACCAATTATTTTTAGTGCACCCCTACAATATGGGTATCAAATAAAAGGTATTGCTATGAGTAACTCGAAAAATAATGTGATGTCACTATTAATCCAATATGGCGGACTTCTAAAGCTTTAAAATCAATTTTGAAGTAGATATCTTTAACATGCTTTAACCGATTGAGGTGAAATTTTGTATACACACACAGATTGGATGAAAATGCACGGTTAACTGTGTGACGTCGTTCTAAATCCAAGATGGCGGCATAACCAAGATGGCGGACCAATTATTTTTAATGCACTCCTACAATATGGGTATCAAATAAAAGGTCTTGCTAAGAATAACTTGAAAAATAAAGTGACGTCACTAGTCACTAATCCAATATGGCGTACTTCTAAAGCTAAAAAATCAATTTTGAAGTAGATATCTTTAACCGATTGAGCTGAAATTCTGTATAGACGTACCGGCAAATGACCTTGCAACAATGATGCGTTGAATAAGATGAACAGACCGAGAAACGTGTCCAGTGATAACTTAAAAGTAAAAAATAAATTAAATTTAAAAAAACCTTTTTAAAAACAAGCTTTTATTTAAATGCGCTAAAAATAAAAAATAAACTTTTACACTAACAGCCTTACAAATAAACGTGGCATAAAGTTAAACTCGAGAATAAACTAAGAATAAGCAAAATGTCTACAAATAAACCAAGAATAACTTATACTGAGTATAACATTGACATTTCTATTGATACAAACGTTATTCCGAAGTTATACCAGCCCGCACCCTTGTATAAACCTAGTATAACTCGATTTGTGCTTGTTTGCTATGATCATTTGAGGTTATAATATTTAAATATAATTAATGGATACAATAAAGTAGTCTTTATTCACTGTTAAAAATTAACAAAGTTCAAATGAGAGAATCATCATCATCATTTCAGCTAACAGACGCCCTCTGTTGGACATAGGCCTCCCCGAAGGATCTCCACACCGATCGGTCCTGCGCCTCCCGCATCCAGCGGCTTACCACGACCTTCATCAGGTCGTCGGCCCGCCTTTTAGGGAGCTTACCAACGCGGCGTCTCTTACGGATCTCATCATTACTGATGTGTTCACGTAAAGAAACTCCGAGCATAGCCATCCCCACCCCCCACCCCTCGGCCCCCAAATTAATGAGATCAATACAGTTAAAGATTTCGTCGAAGCTGATAAGAGCTCGGTGGTCGTTGTGGTCAAAGCGTCAATACGGTACGTTGAAGACACGGGTTCGATCCCCGCCCGAGACGAAATTTATTCATTGATTTATTCAGCATTTTTGAAAAATAATCAAGTTCTATATCGAAATTTAACTATATTCAAATTAATATAATTATTTACACTAAAGTATGAACAAATATAATAATATGGAAATGAAACCAATCAACAAAACGGTCGCCCGGTCGAAAAACTGACAGCTTTCACAGATAAGATGTTACTTTTTTGTACATTTTTCTTTGATTGCGCTGTTGCCATTTTGTGCATTTTGATAGATCGGAAGAATAGCTATACCGAAGATAAACCTCGTTTATTTGTCAAAAAATATTCTAGAGTTATTCCCGTTTTATACTAAGTATAACTATACCTAGTATAAGGGTGGAATAAATGTGGTATAACTTATTTTTATTTGTAAGACTGTAAACTTTTACTTATAACGTCATTTTACTTTTGACACAATTTATATGACATAAAAGCTCGTCGCGAGATTGAGAAGTGGAGCACAGCGTTAACTAGGCAGCTCGACTGGGTACGGGTACGACTGAGAGCAATATAAGGGAGTTCCAGAGAGCAGATGTGGTAGACAAATCAATTTTATGATAGAAAAAACACTGAAAAGTTAAAAATAATATAAGAATAGGTTCAGAGAACATCACACTTCTATATTGAAGTCGGTGCCAAACGATGATCTAGAAAGTCTTAAAATTTGGCACCGACTTCAATATAGAAGTATGATGTTGTCTGTACGTATTCTTATATTATTTTTAACTTTTCAGTGTTTTTGAAGTCTGTTTCTATTTTTTGTAAAATATTTTTTGTTTAACTTTTTAGTGAATGAAATCTTTTTAGTGAAAGAAACCGTAATTAAATTAGCGTTTCCCTCAATTTTCATGGGATCCCATCATCAGATCCTGACTTTGGTGACCATGGGACCACCCTTGGTCACCAAAGTCCCATTCGCAGAATATCGCAGTGTTTTAAAACGTCTCATTCGCAGAGAGTCCCATTCAATATCCTAATAGATCCTAAATATCCTAATTCATCTTAATACATAATAAAAATTAAATAAACTAATATATATTAAGAGTATCATCATCACAGCTCATATACGTCCCCACCGAGGGGCACGAGCCTACCCTAACTAGTTATGTTAGGGCGATTAGGCCTTAGTCGAACCACGCTGGCCCAGTGCGGATTGGTTGACTTCTCATACACCTTTGAATTATTTTGCAGGTGTATGCAGGTTTCCTCACGATGTTTTCTTTCACCGAAGCGTAGGAGCGTCAGATAAATGTACGTATGAAATTCGTGAAACGAAAAACTCATTGGTACATGGCAGGATCGATCGAGGGCCGCGGGTCTCCCGATTCTACTATAGGGGCACAGTCCAGTGCCGAGGCCACAGCGCCACCGACGCTCCTTTTTTTATAGTTTATGGGTAGACACTTATCCTCATCTTGTCTGATGGTAAGCAAAGGTAGGGACTAAGGTGGAGCGTGCCTACTCATTAGGTGCCGATTCACTCTAGTCCTGTTGTAAGACCCGGGTTGTAGTGAGGTGGGTACACAGAGGACGGCAAAGAATTCCATTCCTTTGCAGTACGCATTAAAAAAGTGGAAGCGAAACGCTTCGTGTGGAGCAGTGGAATTTCTACTATACGTAGGGGTGGGTCTTTGCCGTTCTCCGGGTGCCTCTCGGTAGTAAAAGGAAGATGGTGGAATAACATCAAACAGCTCTTGGGAACACTCTCCGAAATGTAACCTGTAAAAACCGATAAACGGGCCACTGCGTGGCGATGTTCAAGACTCTGGAAATTTGAAATTTTCAGTGTCTTCACCGATCAACCTCTTCGTCCGGCGCTACACCGAGTCTTCTCCCGTCTTATCCTGATTCCTTAAGTAGTTCCCGAGGGAAAATTGAAAATTGTTTAAGAGCTAAGCCGCGGGCAGACAGCTTTGAAATTTGGTATGCATGTCACCTATGCTATGGAAAAGGACATGTACTAATAATACTTAATGATCTCTCAATTAGTTCCCGTGGGAAGATTAAAAATTGTTAACGAGCGAAGCTTTAGACCCAATTCTGAAGTCCATGCAGACGAAATCGCGGGCAGAAGCTAGTTCTTTATAAAACTATGTCTTTAGTGAGTTATACATAGTTAAATTATGTCAAACAAAATTATGGAAAACTAGCTGACCTTTGTATCACCATGTTTTTAACTAAATTACTGAAATGTTTGTTTAAATTATTGTAATTTTTATATTATACAATCCTTGTTAAAACAATAACGAATACATAAAACCAAGAATCATCCAATTTGGTGCAGTCGTTCGAAAATTATGGGCGTACATACATTTCAAAGATCCATTCTTATTTATATACTAGTGGGCCCGGCAGACGTTGTCCTGCCCGGCGATTACAGCGCCATCTACTGGGTCCAACTGTACATATAAACCTTCCCTGAACCTATTCAAACACACACAGAAAATTTCGTAAGAATCTGTCGACCCGTTTCTGAGTTTTAGCGAGACAAACACACAGTGTTTCATTTTTATATACCGGGTGTAACTGAACACCCCAATAACATTTAAGGGGCATATAAGTTAGATACTAAATGGACCTACGGTGCTTGTCTCAGACCTGGAACCCCAATACTTTTAGAGTTATTTGATTTTAAACTGAAAGCAAAAACTTTCAAGTGACAACCATAATCAGCTCTTAACACAAAAGAAATTTAGACACAAAATGACACGTGACAGACGTGAGCGTAGTATTCCTCCTACGCTTACGTAGGGCTGTCGGCACTTAATACCAAAAAATAATTTATTCAGTTTGTATGGAAAAAAAAGTAGGTTTGTTAGCCCTAATATTTTTCCTACAGAGTCTCTACTTCTGATGCATACATATCCTTAAATGTTATTGGGGTGTTCAGTTACACCCTGTATAAAGAAGAAGAAGATGAAGAAGATAAGACCCGGCGTACTTTGTATCGCCATGTTTTTAACTAAATTACCTACTGAAATGTTTGTTTAAATTATTCTCATTTTTATATTTTCTAGAAAATTTCGTCGTATGCCTTCGCGCTTCTAGGGGTCTGGGGCATGATTTCGAATTTCATTTGTTCGATGAATCATAGTTCGATTGTATTTTGTTCGATAATTATTTCGTTCGAAAGTTCGAATGACTTTCTGCCGACGAACGTTAGTTCGAAAGATTTTATTTCGATGTACGGTCTGTCGACAAACTGTAGTAGCTTTTTTTGCTAATGAAATTGAAAATGTATTCAATAAAAACAAGGTAAAAACGGCTATGTACTTTTTGTCAATGCGATTTGGAAGGTAATTTCATAGCAAGCAATTAATAGAATATATCAAAGAATTTTTACGGACAGTATAGCTTGCGTTGCCCACTTTTCTTATAAGCGCAATTGAAAATAAATGAAACAAATTAAACTTTTAAAAATAATATGTTCAAAAAAGTAAGGTACCTACTGACAAAAACGAATCAAAAGAAATGAATGAAATGACCTTTATCCTAATTAAAAATCAAACGTAATTATAACAAAACTTATGTAGATTAATGGAAAACATTGATTAGGAATCGCACAAAAGGAAGTTGTGAAGAAACACGTCAAGTTGTGACCCGTGGCGGGCTTGATTTCCAGGGCGGACTCCATAACAAACGGTAACTTAATTTTAATTTTAAGGGGACTCGAAGCCCAAATTGACTTCGAGTGGTAGCAGAGAATAGTTTGGGACCACCAATCCAAAACACCTGTTTCAATTTCAAAACTAGTGATTTTTGTAACTAGCTAGGTATTTCGCTGGGTGCGAAGTACTAGGTGGCGCCTCAGTCTCTAAATAACTTTTTACGCGGCATGTAACCGAATCACTAGTTTAAGTAGTGATTTTTGTAAGTGCTCTTACAGATTAGCGACACTCGCGAGCAGTCGCCGACCGCTGTCGGCTGTCGCGCGACCGGCAGCGGTATCAGTACAGAGTGGTTCGGTTTCTAATGAATGTATTATGGGAGTTGGGAGCTAAGGTTTCAAAAATGAATTTAAGGAAGAAGTACTTCTTTTGCTATCACTTAATTTTCTTTGGGCAAAAATGAACCACATGGACGATTTATTAATTGCTTGATTTATTAATATTTTTTTGAATACAGTAACTCGACGAGTAAGCGCTACTGTCCATGGAGGCGTAGCTTCATAGACGCATATTCGTCATTATACGCTTGCTGTACGCTTGCTGTACGCCTACATACAAAACTATGAAACTCTGTCAACGAAGCGGCAGCGTGTTTAGTTTTGCAAAAATAGCGGGAATGGCGGCCAATTTTTTTAAAATAGTGGAAAAATACTCATGTTTGTACAATAGAATCTGTCCTCAGCTGAATAATCGTAATAATCGAGTTGAATATGAGGTGGCGTATGATATTAAATGAACGAGTGAGCACCTACTTTTGTTTATTTTGTACTTATTTAATATGTAATAACATAACATTTATTAAATGTCATTGTATGTAGTTATAAACCAAAAAGATGTCTTCGTGGTTCAACTGCATCGTCATTAATTATTGAAACCGTACGCCTGCAATACGCCTCGTGGACAGAGGTTAGTAGTACTAACCTCTGTCCACGAGGCGTATTTTGAAGCGTCTATGACGATACGCCTCCGTGGACAGTAGGCCTAAACTGAATATCTTAAAATATTTATTAATTCGTCAAACGACGCTATAGACATTCTAAAGTAATTAAAAAATTTATTCTTATCTCGTTGTAATATACAGGGTAATTTTTAATGCATCAACAACCTCCCAGGGGCTGATTCTAGTGCTCAGATGTAACAACTTTTTGTATTAGACCAACATCGAAATTGCAAAAAAAAATCCACTTTCCCATACTAAAGTCTCGATCAGCTAACCTATTTTGTATGGGAAAGTGGTTTTTTTTTGCTATTTCGATGACACTGAGCTCACGGAGGGACTTTAGCTCTCTCTGTGTGTTCTACCGTCTCTTCAACGGTGAGTGCTCCGAGGAACTGTTCGAATTGGTACCAACGTCACCTTTCTATCATCGTACCACTCGACACTGCAGTGGGGTTCATCCATATTACCTGGAAGCAATGCCGTCTAGTACAGTTCGCTTTCAGCGCTCATTTTTACTACGAACATGTCGCCTCTGGAACGAACTTCCCACTGCTGTGTTTCCCGGACAGAACTGAGGTATCGGTATCAAGTTGGAATGTGGCGTAACGTAAAAGTTTTCTTGTCATGACTTTAAGTACTGCCCAGTTCAGCCCAGTACTTAAAGTCATGACAAGAAAACCTTCCCGTTACCCCACATTCCAACTTTATACCGATACCTCAGTTCTGACCTGGTGGGTGATTTTGTAACTCATCGGCAATCGACTATCGCATCGATTTGATAATTCTGTTTGATTAAAACTGATTTTAAAAATGTTTAACGTTTTGTAATGTCTTCGTCTAAGTAGTCATGGTATATTTGTTGAATAAATCAACCAATACTTATAGCTAATGAAGATAATTTCGCTCTTCTTTATTAAATCATGCAGTCTGATAACGATTGCCGATCAATCGATGAGTTACAAAATCACCACCTGTGAGACAACTTTTTCTCGTGTATCTTATACTCCGCAAACACTCACAATTAACTTTTAACCCTAAACTTACCCTTACCCTATGAAATTGCGGACATTTCCTAGAAGTTAACAAAAATAACCGATAATACTCGACATGTCATGCCGAGTCGATAATAAATAACCTAACGTAATCTGTATATTTACAGCTCGTATACGTCCCCACCTAGGGGCATGAGCCTACCCTGACCAGCCCTGCGAGCATGGAACTCTCGATAAACAAAATTTGACAGCTAAGATCGACATACTTGATAAAAATCGATAAATTTGACAGATATTCCTAAGGAGTGAAAAGGACAGATGCTTTTGTCGATCGATATATGTCGATCGACAAGTCCATGCTCGTAGGGCAGTTATGGTAGGGCGATTAGGCCTAAATCAAACTACGTTGGCCCAGTGCGGATTGGTTGACTTCACACACGCCTTTGAATTACTTCACAGGTGTATGCAGGTTTCCTCACGATGAATTCCTTCGCCGTAGGAGCGTCAGATAAATGTACATATGAAATTCGTGAAACGAAAAAACACATTGGTACATGGCAGGATCTATCGCGGGCCTCCCGATTCTACTCGGAGCACAGTCCAGTGCCGAGACCACAGCGCCACCGACGCTCTTTATATTTTTTATAATTTTCTTCTAAGAAGAAAAATATTTAAGGTTAAAAACGCGATTTTAATACCCTACATTTTGCGAAAATATTAAGTAGTTTCATAAAATCATACAATGAGTTTTTTCTAAAGCTTTAAAAAAAGATAAGAAGTTACAAACAGCGAAAAATAAAAACTAAACTTAATACTGAAAAGTGATCTAACATCGTACTATTTTAGATTTGTAATGCAACATTCATAAAACATTTTAGCTTAATCGCCTTCAACAAAAACAACAAACTAGTATTAATAAATTCATAACCTTACGGTTTTCTAATCAAACATTCAAATAAGACATGCAAAAGCAACGTCAATAAAAAACTAATTTATTTAGCCTTTCGTGGGTACTGCTTGCTTTTTCACCAATTAATATTGGGAAAGCATTGCCTTCCTGTCAACAGCGCGGGTCACGCGATCGCAAGTAGGCCGAGATATCGTCTGGAAAGTTAGATTGTGACTTTTTAAAAACAAAACCGTATAGGCTAAAGAGGGAGGGAGCGATGAACCCCATTTTGTCATGGGGATCTAATAGAATAGCGTTTCATAGCGAAAAAAATAAAAATCATAGCGCACTTCGGGGAAACGTTTCGCTATTTAACTTTTGATTGTATTGAGTCTGTTCAACCGTAACTTTCAAAATAAACGTAAAATGTTGAGCTAATAAAAGAAGGAATATTACTTTTGATTAAAGTTTTGCAACGGAGCATACTAAAATCATAGAAAAATGTCGCTGAAAACAAACACGAAAATTAACTTCGAAAGTCACCTGATAGTTTCCATCGTATACCTAATCTATACGAATATTATAAAGAGAAAAAAAATATTTGTATCTTTGTTTGTAATGAATAAACTCAAAAGCTTCTAGACGGATTTTAAACATTCTTTCAATAATAGAATGTTATATCATCACTTAGTAACATAGGCTATAGAATTGTTTTAAATATGCAAAAATATAAAATTAAAACGAAAACGAAAATAGAGTGTACGAAGCTGCGGATATAAAGCTAATATGAGATAATCTTATATTCTAGTCTGCATGGTTGGTCTAGCTAGACCCTAGTTGATTGACCAATCCGCACTGGGCCAGCGTGTTTTGACTAAGACCTAATCGCCCCAACACAACTAGTTAGGGTAGGCTCGTGCCCCTAGGTAGGGACGTATATGAGCTATGATGATGATGATGGTTGGTCTAGCTAGATCCTAGTTGATCACAAATGTTTTGCTTAATGCGGTTCAGAAATTAGTTTTTTTAAATATTTATTCCAACTGGACAAATCTCAGCAACAACCCAGCAGCTTTTCGAACTATTTATGAATGTTTTAATCAAAACCGAATTGTTGTCGTAAACCGAACCGAAAATTTGGTTTAAACGTAAATAGTGCGACTGTCCATCTGTTCGAAGTCTGCAGGTTGGTTATAACTGTTATTGCCAACTAGAGCTGTCATTTTTGAAAGAAACTATATCAATTACATATTTACTTTATATAAACTTTAAATCACCCTCCTTTTACGAAACCAAGGGGCTCACTTGGGTGTGCCGTAGAACTCCAGGCCAGCTTTTTGTTATAGTAAGTCTAGCAAATCTTCATTCCACCTGATGATAGTGGAATGGACTTAGGGTTTTAAGAAAGAGAGAGAACGTAATATATATTAGATATTGTTTTAACCTCCTTAAGCGATCATGGTAGGGATAGCTAATCATTTTAAGTTCCATCGTTACACACTGGACCGTGCAACTACCTCTCTCAATAAAAGTTGTGTGCCATCTCTAACAAATTCATACCTCATTCAAAGAAAACCGTATTAATTTATTAAAATTTCAGTGTTTTTAAAGCCTTTAAATCTCAACATCATTGTTAGTATTTATTTATGATAGGCAACAAATTTGGTTTTCCCGCAGCAATGGGCAGTTATGATAGCCGCTATATGATAATTCAGCGTCGGAGGATGCTAATAACTGGCCATTATTTAATGAAAACACGGCCCGCGCCAGGCAATCCGACGAAATATTATCCTGCGCCGGCAAAGTACACTCGCTCACGAAAATTGTCATTGGCAATTTGTATTTCTTCTTTAACTCAATTTTTTATTAAGCTTTGTCATTAAAAACTCCGAGACTCTTTATTAAAGCGATGCAATTAATCCTTGTATATGCTATTCTTCAATGTATATCATCATCATCACCCCCCAACTATAAGTAATACATAATTTATGCAAAAACAAGTCGAAAAAGGTGACTCTCAACATGTTGGAAATTGGGAAAGTCTACGTGCGAAGGATGAAGAATATAAGCTTGTTATGAGTTGGAGTAAAGCGAGAGTGGAGTGTTGGAGAATATTTACTAAATTTATTCAGTTTTTATTATTTTATTCGTTCGTCACCTTCTTTTCGTTCGACCTTATATGCTTACCTACTTTTTTCAATTAAACATGAAAAGGTCAAGCATTGAAGTGGTGGTCAATCTACACAACGAAAAAAATCCCTTTGAAGTTCTATTCTTCAACGTTGTTTAGTTTTTAGCTATCTTTCTTTCATACTTCGGCAATCACGCATACGGCTCATCATCATCATCAATTCTAGTCAAGAGACGCCCACTGTTGAGCACAAACCTACCTCAAAGATCTCCAAACGTTGAGTTGAACGCCAACGTTGTCTATGAATGCTTACGACACCAGAAAAAAATTGATCGACATGATGTACTCAATTCGACGCTTCGACGCGTATATTTTTTTTGTGTATGTTACACGGTAAGTGCACTAATTGTGTACCGATTTTCGAAATTCTTTTTGTATTCGAAAGAATATACTCCTTAAGTGGTCCCATTGCCATCAAAATCAGGATCTAATAATGGGATCCCAGGAAAATTGAGGGAAACCCTTAAATCTTATAGGCACGTGCAACGTGTTTCATGTTTTTTCCGAAGCTATTCAGGTATTTGCGTCTTATAGTCATGAGCCGAGCTAATGATAGAAAAATCCTTATCTTAAGAGTTAGAGGTTTGTTTGTAAAATACAATAAGCATTTATTGACCCTTAGCGGTATTTTTTCAAGTTACTTCGGTGAACTGGTAGTTACTAAATTCACCAAAAAAGATAATAATAAAAAATATTATTACAAAAAATAAAAAACAGATTTCAAAAACACTTAGGTATATGTATAGGTCAAAAATAATATAAGAATACACACAACATTAGATTTTTATATTCTTAAAATGTATTATTGACTTTTAAGTGTTATCGAAGTCGGTTTTTATTTTTTGTAAATTTATTTTTTGAAAAATATAATTCAGTGAACTTTTACAACTTTTATACAGCACTGTACAGCGTGTACAAAGCTATTAGCCAGGCCAGACTAGCCTATTGATCTGCTAAATTTAGTGCACTCGGCACTATTGAGCCGTTTGCACCGTAATGGGAGCCTATATCGGGATATTCGGGATGGTAGCGCCGCCGGTGCACATGACACCTCCAATTAGGGTTCCCTTCGTGTAACTAGTGGGCATGTAAATGTGCTTCTAAGCTATTCCCAGTTCGTTTCTAGTACGTAATTGGAATACACTGATGCACTTCGTCGCTTGCTTTTCTAAATGACGTATCTGACATATTTGGCGAAAATGACCTTTTGATCACATCCTTCCTACCTACTTTTTTAATCGAATCGATCTAACTAATCGCCGTATCTGTACGCCTTACTTATCCCCAGAAAACTGTCAAGTTACCCCTGACGTATCTGTGATTCGAGAAAACAATTCACTCTAAATGTTGTAAGTGACATAGGTACGCCCTTTAGAAAAAATATTAATGTAAAGTAAGAGACGTAACTGACATGTACGTCTTTTAGCGGGAGCAAAATTTCATCACATGTTCTTTCCCTTTACACCAACAGATGAAGTATAACTAATTTAATCTTAGTGTAAAAGTAAGATAAGTATTTTAATAAATATTTATTAAAATACTAGTTGTTTAAAAGTTGATTTGCAGGTAAATGCATTTTATCTTATCATAACATAACATACAAGTTTAGTAGTGTCCTAACTGATATCAAACACCAAAGTTATCACAGAGTGATGTATCTATTTTAAATATTTATAAATTATATATAACAACAAATTAATTTTTAAACTTTAATCTAAACTGTCATTGAGACCTCTCAAACAGCGCTATACATGGTTATTTTTTATTACCCTGGAAAGTTTTAGGGACGCTTCAGGACACTTCCATTATTATATTAAAAAAATGAAAAGAAAAATAAAAAAAATCTCTAAAAATGCTGCTCTTAACTAGTGCAGAACAAATAATTTAATTGTTTTTGAAATTTATCTTTGCATTTACAAATACCTACAAAATTTCTAGTCTACAGCATTTGTAAACATAAAGATATATTTTTCTCCTGTATAAAAACATTAATAATACTCCAAGTAGTGTGGTATACTTACATTTAAATATAATTCATGCTCGATGCAAAAAGTTGATGCTAATAATTCGGCATAATATATTCTATTAACCATGCGAAGCCAGGGCGGGTTCGCAGTGTAGGATAATTAGGATATTCGGATCATTAATTTATATCCATCCATCAACTGCATAGTTACGTCACGGGGCGGAAATCGCGCATCCCCAGATTGTTTAATGCAAAGACGCCGGGCATTTCTCATCGCTATTTGTTAGCAAGATCGTTAACTGCCATCCGATAGGAACACTCAGTCAACAAGCGATCTTTGGGTAATGTATTCTCTACTGTAAAAAAAGTCTGTAAAAAGTATGTTTTTTAACCAGACATCACCTTGTATATTTATAAAAGACAATGTTTAGGGTTCCGCAGTTCAAATGAAAAAACAACGGAACCCTTATAGGATAATTTCGTTGTCTGTCTGTCCGTCCGTCTGTCAAGACCCTTTTTCGCAACGCATAGAGATATCAACCTGAAATTCATATCAAATATTCGGGTCTACGGTCTCTTTCAGCTGTGAAAAAATCAAACTTGTAAATGAACGCAATAGTAATCAAAAGATATGACCATTTATGTCAGCATCATCATAACAGTTCATAATATACTTACGCCCCCACTGAGGGGCTCGAGCCTACCCTAAGTTAGGGTGTTTAGGCCTTAGTCAACCACGCTGGCCCAGTGCGGATTGGTCGACTTCACATACACCATTGAATTTCTTCGCAGATGTATGCAGGTTGCCTCACGATGTTTTTCTTCACCGTGGGAGCGTCAGACAAATGTATATATGAAATTCGTAAAACGAAAAACACATTAGTACATGGCGGTCTCGAACCACGGACCTCTCGGTTGGAAGGCAATTAAGTAGCAAGTCCACAGCGCCACCGACGCCACCTTTTTTTCAATGCCTCTGGCTTAAAGAAAGTCGTGCTAGAATTGAAAAAATATATTTTAAGTTTCGAGTCTGAACTGAACAGCTTTCGTTTTATTATTCTGTTCTAAATGTTTAAGCGAAAAAAAATATAAAGTGTCATTTTGTAAATGTACTCGTAAGTAGGTACTTTGAGGCAATTCTTAATCCATACTTTCGTTATTTACCAAAATTTTGACGGTGTCCCTGGCCTGGTGGTTGAGACGACCCGACATACTGATCTGATGGTCCGGGATTCGATTCCCCATAGGGCAGAAGTTTTCTGCTTGGTTTGGTTTGTCAGAAGTCCTACCACTTCTGAGCTCGCCTGGCTGGCAACTACCACCATTAACCTAAGTTTGACGACCTAAATGCCAACGTTAATAACATTATTGGGTTCCGACAATTAGAGGTAGGTAATAGTACATTACTGCCGCGGTCTATAATGACTACTTTGCTGGTCGCGCTGATGATGGCCGACAGCGCAGCGTAGCGCAGCTCCAGGCCGACACAGCGCGGTCAGCGTGCAGCACTTGATGGCCGAGCTGGAAAGCCTAGAGCGTAGCTAGGCTAGCTCGAGGCAATCATAGCGTGACCAGCGAAGCAGTCATTGTGGGCCAAGACTTGTATAGTGCTTTACTCAAAAATGCAAGTACCTAATCTAAATAAAACCAGCAAGTAATTGAAATACGCAAGAAAAACATTTTCGGATAAAGATTTAGATTTCCTACTGATTTTCCACTGCACAAATTTTTCATATGCAAGCTTATATTTTTCCTTTGCGTTTCGCGGTATCAAATTTTCAACCACTAATTTAGCTTCATCTTTAATGTCCGACGGTGTTAAACACATTGAATCGGAAGAATTTTTCGCTTTGAGAGCTCATTTTTAGCAAAAAAAGTCACTAAATAAAAACAAAATTTTCGCTGAACCGCGCTTTTGTTACTTCTTTGTTTTTTTTAAGCAATGGTAGTTGGAACTATACAGCCAAATATGGAATAAAATCTTTTTGTACCTATCTCTATAAATACAAACAGCTGTGTTTTAAATAAAATCTTTTTGCATTTTAAAACGTTGAAACGTCAAAATAGCGGCCGGCAATGTCTTGCCGGCCTGTTAGAGCGGCCAGCAAAACTTTACCGGCCGCTCCTTAAAACATAACGGGAAGGTCGACTTTGCTCAAACAAAATAATGACTGAATGAATGAATGGTTGTCAAAATAATGACCACATTACATGCATTTTTGAGTAAAATAACGTTCTTTAATATCTGAATAATGAATAGTCGCTGTGAAACTCACTTAATATCTTCGACCTCATTGTCACTAAACATCACATGAGATGAAGGCCAATCGCCAAGAGCTTCCGGTTTGTAAGAAAAAGAATGTATGGCTTTTTTACATACGACAGGGAAACTCTTAGGTGTCGATTCAGACACACAACTTAATTTAACTAAACTAATTTGACAGGATTAAAACTATCGCCATCTTTCTTTTTAAAGGATTAAAAGTGACGGCTTTATTTTTAGACCTGTCAAATTAGTTTAGTTTAATTAAGTTGTGTGTCTGAATCGACACATTAGGCTTCATCACACCTAATGCTAAGTGACGCTAAGGCCGAAGGTGGAAGCGAGATTCACCTGGACTCCTCAATAACTGAGGAACTGACTAAATAACCTCTAATTGTCGGAACACAACAATGCTATTCAAATTGTTATTACTGCTACTGGTAAGGTTTCTGAGCCCGCCCTGGCTAGCTACCACTGACTTACCTAATTCTGTCGCCATAATAACAATGTTAAGAGCATTGTTGTGTTCCTACAATTAGAGGTAATTTTGCCAGTTCCTCAGCTAGCTTACCCCTTCGGCCTTATCGTTACTTACCGTCGGGTGATATGAAGGCTAAGAGATTCCCTGTCGTATGTAAAAAAACTAACCATCCAGCAGGCCTATTCTCGAACTATGGTTGGTAACTATAACTGTCATTTTTGAAAGGAACTTAATATCCATTACTAGTTTTGTGATCTTGAGACGTATTTTTGAAACAATAGAATTCAAATTGGCATTCGAAATCGTTAGATTCGCATACGAATTTCCAAATTCACTATTTTTGAATATTCATTCCGTGAATTCTGCAACGAGTGGTCCTACCCACTGGTTTCTGATTTCTACTAGTAGAATACGAGTATACGCGACGTATATACGTTCCGTTTTACATGCGATTCATCTCTGGTTTTTGTAATTTAATGAGTTATTACCATGTTATTGCGTATCGAATTTGATTTTTTCCTCATGTAATGATTTTTAATAAAGAATTTGTTTTAATGACAATACTAAATTCGAGTGATTCGAAAATCTTTAAAATTGGAAACAGTAGAAAATAATTTCGTACGTGATTTGTATTCGTGTTCGAATTCAAGATTCATTTCTAATGATTCAAAAATGCGTCTCCTTATCTGTTACGGCGGCGTTCATAATAGCAGTAATGGATTTTAAGTTTTTTTCAAAAATGACAGTTCTAGAGTCTGACACACGAAACATGAGCTTGGAAAAAAGCGGCAAATTCAAAAATTCTAGCTCTGGTAATACTGTCTACAGAAGGCAAAATACATTTTGATACTCGAAATATTCTAATATTTTTTTATTTATGTAGTAATTTAGAATGTTAAATTTATGAAAGGATTGTCTTTTTTTCCTTGAATATAGTAGGAAAAAGGAGTTTATACTTTTTTTAAATTAAATATTAGGTAATGTTTAGTTTCAATGAACTTCCAACAATTAACCTTTTATAAGAAATCGCTGTATTTGGATTTCATGAATGTTAAAATTACTTAATATCTGTAATATTTCAACAGAAATTAAGAAAAAAATATTATAAAATTGTTTATTACAAAGTATCAAAATCACCATGTTGAACTAAACTACATGGGGACATTGTATTAGTGTTGCTACTTGAAAAAATGTCAGGTTCATGTTTCGTGTGTCAGACTCTAGTGAGCAACCGAAGTTAGAGAATAGGCCTGCAGGGAGCAGCCGCCGGCCTGTTTGCTAACTTTGTTGTATACAAAAAACTAGCCCGACTAAGTACTATTGCCTAGCTGCCGAGGATCCTGTGAAGTTATTCGAAACCTGTTAAGTACATTTATTGAAAATTATACCAAACAATAAGTATGTATATGTATGTCAAATACTTTTCACAAAGCAATTAGGCTACTGTCTATATGCATAAGTGCTCGTGACCCAGCTGGAATAAGTGGGTCGACAAGTTAGCAATTCTCAAACAAATTGGTGAAGCCATATAAAAATTGATTGTTACGACTCTACACCACAAACCTCGAAAAGACCTTCAACGTCAACACCGAGCTATAATCTATAATCATTATTGAAAGCTGAATGCATTTAAAGAAACGATTTTAGTGCATTTCTACTCTAGTGCAATTTTTCCGTCTATAAGTTAACTATGTAATCTACCCAGGGAAGTTGGTGAAAACGAATGTAGTAGGTACATTGTTGCTTTACAAGGAAACCGTCAGCCTTGATTTTGCAGTACCTGCTTAGACGGAAACTGAGCATCTTGCTTATTGTTGGGTTGTTCTCGACTATTCTCGAGAAGGTTCTCCCAATTTCCGAACAGATGTAGGTAGACTGCTGTCCTGGTTTTTCAATAGGCCGTATAATGCGATTCAACTAAGAATAGGACCGACTTGGCGCCATATTGTGACGTCATAACTGTCAATTCAAACCAGTTAGGTAGGGTGAGCAAAAAAAAGTTTTTCTTTAATAAAATTTATTTACCAGATTAAGTGAGTAAATCAGATTTGTTAAATATTTTTTTTTACTAAGATTGAGAGAAATAAAACATCTGATTTTTAATAATATTTATTTATTAAGACTAAGTGAGAAGAAACATTAATCAGAATCAATGGAAATAACAATGGAAATAAAAAAGGTCAGTATAATTTTAAAAAACTAATTCTGACTAGAATATTAGATAATTAAATTATAATAAAAAAAATAAGATATTTTTAAACAAAGTAAAATACACCGTTCTTGTTGAGAATAAGTTTTTTTTGCAAACCGTACTTTTCAAGTGATGTTTGACAGATGGAGGTCATTTGGCTTTCCTATTATTATTTGAATCGCATTGTATAGGCCGCGACCTAGGGGCGGCAGATTTGTGCCGTCCTTACTATAAATGGAAAATTATTATTTAAGAAAGGCATATTGGGCAGCGGAAATGAAGTGGCCTACACTCATAATAATGTTATATTATTATGAGTGTAGGCCACTTCATTTCCGCACTGAGGTAGAGTCAACTTTTTTTCATTTTCCTATTTGCATTTTTGTATACATTTTAATTATGGTTGAGGTGTATGTAAGTATACATACAAGAATCTAATAAACAACAAGGAATCTTTATAGTTTCACCAAGTCCGTTTGTCCGTTGGTCACATTTCAGCCCCGTACGAAACTGGGGCTTCGTAACCAGTTACGAACAAATAGGTAATTTTTCCTCCTTGCACGGTCTGTCGGTGTAACTGTCCGCGGTGTTGCTCAGAGACTCTTCGTACTAGGAAGCTGTAATTTGTCATGGGTAAGTACTTTTTCGTCGGCGTGATTAATATACTCGTAGTAAGTATATTAATCACGCCGACGACAAAGTCAAACAAAATTTTTAAAAATATGTTATTAAGGGTGAAGACCCTAAAAAAATTATAGCCTTAGGTATATAATAATACCCTAAATAATATGTAAAAGGGGATGATTTTTTTTTGTATCGTCTATGCGTCTGTCCCATGGTGTAGGGTGTCGTTGGATAGGTCTTTCGAAAATATTGTGGGTTTGAACACTATTTCTCGATTCAGTGATCCATTTGTGAATTATTAAAAATAGTGCTAATTTTTGTTAGAGTCAAGTGCCTAGGGATACATAAATATATTCACGGTCCTACCTATTTTTTGTGACGAAATTTAAAGGAAAACTATCACGTCTAAGTAGGGTTTACAAATTAAAGAATTATAATCAACTAACTTATAAAATGCACTTGGTGATGAAAAATTTCCTCCAAGTTCCATTTAAAATTAGTTGGATAAAGTTATTAGTCAAGTAAAACAGATTTATATTGACGAATGATGTGGAAGTATGGAAGAATAAAGTCGTAACGGCCTTAATAATAATAATAGAACGGAACCCCACATTGCGCGTAACCCGAACGACACACACTTGGCCGGGTTTTCATTTTCTTTTTGACGCCAACAAGTTTTTGTAGAGGTCTAAGTATATTGAACAAAGATTTTTGATTTTTACCAAAATCTTCGACAAAGCCAACCGGATTAGCAAGCTGAAGTGGCAGTGGGCTAGCCTCGTTAGCCTCAGACGGTCAAACTAAGTGGAGCTGGGATGAGAATGAGATTAACCGCGAATCGGGCTTACCAGCATACCCTTGAAGAGGCATGTATTTAGCAGTGAGCGTGTCTAAGCTAACTATGATGACCTACTTAACTGCACCCGAGTGACGTGTTCAGACAGTTGTGGGAGTGTGAGAACCCTTCGGATTAGTAGATTACCACTGGATTAGGTTTACCGGAGGGAGACTCTGTACCAGGGTAGTGTGCATTGGTAACTCCGTCTTACCTATTTCTGCCGCAAAGCAGCAGTGCTTGCATTGCTGTGTTCCGGTTTGAAGGGTAAGATATGGCACTGAAATTACTGGGTACCGTGACTTTACATCTGATGTCACAAGTTGGCAACGTACACTGTGGTTCTTGTGGGGGTTGCAGTTTTGCTGCGAATCTCACAGGAGCCACATGTATTATAGGCGACTGTTACCACTTACCATCAGGTGGGCAGTTTGCTTGTTTGCCAACTTGGTAGCAATAAAAAGAACCTCACTCGTCCTTCGTGTGCCTTCTGTACCTTGCGCACTAGACGGTCACGACCAGCCGTAACGGCCCATTGCTTGTGGCCGCTGGTCGCGGCGAATAGGGTTGCCACCCGTATATATTATAAAGTATTGTACGCTATTTCGGGTCATTGTACTCTTTACTTTATGGCAACGTTGAAGTACGCGAAAATACTTTATTTTGCGTGATTTGATTTCGTTAGGATTAATTTAACATTAAATATACAAAAAAGTTTATTCTAAGAATGTTTGCGTAATACGGAACGACAGATTATGTAGAGGTTACTAGAAGCTCATTCCTGAACGCAACTTAACCGCAAATGTCAACCTTTTTTTATTGCGATAAGTTGGCGTCAAGCAAACTGCCCACCTGATGGTAAGTGGTAACAGTCGCCTATAACACATGTGGCTCCTGGGAGATTCGCAGCAAAACTGCAACCCCCACAAGAACCACAGTGTACGTTGCCAACTTGTGACATCAGATGTAAAGTCACGTCACCAGTAATTTCAATGCCATATCTTACCCTTCAAACCGGAACACAGCAATGCAAGCACTGCTGCTTTGCGGCAGAAATAGGTAAGACGGAGGTACAGAGTCTACCACCAGACAAATTTTTATAAAGACCTTTACATTGTCATGTAAAGGTCTTTATAAAAATTTGTCTGTTTTGTTTGATTGATTGAGTGCAATAAAAATAATATAATAATATACCAGCCTTAAGCTTGCATGATTTCAAATCAGCAAATATTATGTATTTAGCCTCGAACGCTTTACAAAAACAAATTTAACAGGATCAGATATCAAACTTATGGGTTCCATATATGTTTGCTTAAAACGTACCCTATTTTCGATAAAAATACTTTAGAAAAAAGCGTAAAAATCCATAAATAATTTGAGTCATAACAAAATCCTCACGTAATGAAACACACGTTTTTCGCTCCCGCTATTTTTGGCAACTTTTTCAGCCCTTGGCACGTGGGGTGTCATCGGATACAAGGTTTTTTGCCACCCACGGGTAACGTTTTATTTTCTAACACAAAAAACGTTATAAAAAACTAACATGGGGCGGATATACACTTATCTTTCGCACGAACTATATGTTATCACTTTCACCTATGCGGCTCTCAAACTTTGAACGCAGTATAGTACTAATTAATGTTTGATTAGTACATAAAATTAAACGACAATTTTCCAATATACCGTTAAAATAAAATTGAATTCATTTAGTGTTAAAACAGAAAGTAATAATGTTACGAAAATTATACACTTATCTTTCGCACGAACTACTTATCTGTTATCACTTTCACCTATGTGGCTCTCAAACTTTGAACGCAGTATAGTATAATTATTAATGTTTGATTACATAAAATGAAACAACAATTTTCAAATATATCGTTAAAATAAAATAAAATTTATTTAGTGTTAAAACAGAAAGTAATAATCTAGGTAACGAAAATTCGTTATCCCTAGAGTTTACAACAATTTTATGTTCTCTTATATTGTTTCATCTATACATATACTCCACGGAAAGTTCCGTGGAATATATTTTTTAAAATATTACACAATAACGTACACGGATAACAAAAACACTTTTTTCTGTTATTTCTGATTTCTTCAATCAACAGTTTTTTGGCTGACTGCTACCTACCCGCCCATACAACTCTAGTACCACGGTAATAAATACTATTACAGTGCTAGTACTGAATCTCGTACGCCGAGTACGACTGTACTAGTAACGACAGGGACCCACTGTGAACTTGTTGCTGCAAATGGAAGAAATAGCTCATAAATATAGTCGTTCTAACTTCCAACTATTCTCCAATATTGCACAAACAATTAAATATAGAAAGCCATGTAAACCTTTGAGAACCTCAGACCTTCGTTAGCCCCACTGACATCTCGCTCGCTTGTAAAGACATCCGTCATTCCGCACTCCGCGACGACATCCACCCCTGCGTTCTATCCAGCCACTTTGTCCACCAAAAACAGTAGAGCTCTGCTCCGAGAAAAACAACTTAACCATCAAAATAACAATGAACATTTGAAGCTCTTGAAAAGCTGGTTTAGAATTAAGCCGTGTAATGTGCCATTTCCGATAAACGTTTCAATGAGACATTTAAGCTTATAGTTTTTAAGCTTCGCGCGTTGAACACTGAATCTGTCTATATTAATTAGAAAATAGTCGAAACTTTTAGTAACGAATATTAGCATTGCAATATTTGTAAGACTGGCACCACGGTAATAAATAGGTATTACTGAATCTGTCTACTTTGAAATTCAAATTCAAAAATCTTTATTCAACATAGGCCTTTACAGGCACTTATTGTCGTCAAAACAAAGCAAAATATTCTAATTTAAAGAAAACATATTAACCTTGTATGTGCATACATCCAGAATATACTCAAGATTTCTGCAAATACATATAGGAATGAAAAAAAAGTTGACTCTACACCTGTTCGGAAATTGGGAGAGCCTTCTCGAGAAGAACACGCAATAAACTCGAAAGGTCAAAATTTTTTATCTCCTCTTTTAAATCGCCATTTACAATTTTGGTTTTGTTACAGAGTTGTCAATTGGAAGATAGATAGATAGATAGATTCTTTATTGCACTCATCACAATTTAAATACAGTAGGTACAATATGGTTCTTAATATTAATGAGGGCAAAGGCGGTCTTATCACTAGAAGCGATCTTTTCCAGACAACCTTAAGTTTAGAAAATTGGTAAAAAATGAGTGTGCCAATTAAAACAAAAAAAAACAAAAATGGAATTAAAACAAAAAAAATTGATGTTGCGTGCAAGTACCCGCTACCGGCGCAGACCAAAAAGATGTTGATGCAGCTTTCGTTTAAAAATCGCTAGTGATTTGGATTTCCGAATAACAGGCGGCACATCAGATTGAACATGAATATGTCAGCTACAAAATTGCATAAAGATTTTTTGGTTGTCTTAATATTTTTTTTAAAGTTATGGACCATATAATCCAAAAGTGCAGGTGTCCGGGAGTGTATATCGCGACGCTTCTGTCATAATACCAATTTCTAAAAATTTTCTCGCAAAGAATCTCTCATTTTAAGATAGCCGAATAGCTCGAATAGCCTTTTCTGCAGCACATAAACGATCTGAATTTTGGCCGCATTTCCCCACAACAAAATACCATACGACATAACTTATAAGTTACAAATGGCGTTGCAATATTTGAACAAGACTTGCCTACGTAATGAATATTTATATACTGATTAGGAATTAGTCTGAACTGTTTAGTTTCAAATGGCGCTACAATATTCGAACAAGACTGGCACCGCTAATAAGTGTTATGAATCTGTTTACACTAATTTGAAATAAGTCAAAATGGTTTAGAATCGAATGGCGTTGCATTTGCGATATTTGAAAAAGGTGGTACCGCGTTTTATGTACATGCAGCAGGACGGTGTTATAGTTAGGTACAGTATATTTAACACCTCTGTAATCCGTATTACGCACTTTTAGAGCTACGTAGTAACTATTTAGTAATCTGTGGTTAGAGCTCAAAGTCGCAGCGCTTTCGCTGCTGTAGCTCTAGACTCTAGTGTAATATTTTCAAAAGTTAATGTATGATATTATATAAAAATATGAAAGTTCATTTAAAAATAGCTTGCTTGCTAATCACGTACAACACATCTAAGGAATGCTTGGATCGCAGCTCGCCTTGGCGGCAGGCGGGATGGCGGGCCGCAAGGGTGGTTTGTGATGATGTATGGCTGTAAAAACTTGCGTGCCAACTGCTTGTAGCTGTCAACGGTTGCGATTGATGGACGTTAGAGTACAGAGGTGGAAAATCGCATCATTTGATTTATACTTAAGTGATTTTAAAACTGAGACAAAGCTATCCCCTTCTAATTAGCGGTTGGGAGGTAGGCGGACCTACACAGCCCTTCTTCCGCACATCCCTTGGTGTGGTCTGCGCATTTTCGATTCCCGCATTTGTGAGCCCTTCTGTTAAGGGATTACCTTTGTCTAGATATTGTGTTGTCCAGAGATAGTCGGATAAATTAGGTCTCCTCGGTTCTTAATCGCCCCACATACAGACAAAGACGGACAAACAACATCTCCAAAAATGGGTATATATATATGCGGGTAAAGAACAAACATACGCCTATCGATTAGCCATTGGCATTAGTATGCTGCGTATACGCATTCCACCATACTGCTAAAAGCCACTAGAGGCAACACTCAGTGTCCGAAAGCGATAACTCGAAACCTCTGCACTTTTCATAGCTAAGGCCATAGGCGTATATAGAAGGGGGGGGGGGGGGGGTTATTGCATTTACTCCTCTTTTAATTCATGCATTGTCAACGACACCACCAAACCGCACCACTGTGGTGTCGTTTACAATTTTTTTTAGGTAACTACACCACAGTGTAATGAAGTTCTAATACGAAACTTATGTATGCTTTTATCGATATAGTATTTTATTTTGCTTTGTTATGAAGTTACGTTATGATTAATTTTGTTTTATTGTAAAGGATACAATTATTATTTTATTTTGCTTTGTTATGAAGTTACGTCATGATTAATTTTGTTTTGTTGTAAAGGATACAATTATTATTTTTTACGAATCCCTTGCGAAGTCGCCTTTCAGCGACATTACTTAATAATAATTAAAAATTTAAACAACGATTTGTTTTTATACACGTTAGACATCACTAGTCGGCAGTGGTGTGGTTACCTAAAAAAAATTGTAAACGACACCACAGTGGTGCGGTTTGGTGGTGTCGTTGACAATGCATGTTTTAATTAATTCTAACAATAAACCGCGTTTAAAAATGTTTAAAGAACCTTTAAGCAACTTTCAAAACTATAGTTCTGTTTCAAAAGTTTCGAACTACTTCTGATGAAGTAAGATGGCTAGCTATAACTTGGTCGGGTCGGTCGAGAGCCGAATGGGGTCATCGCATCCGCGCGCCCGAGATGCGACCCCCGCCCGGCCCAGTTTACAGTTCACTGAAACGAAAGATTTCATCTTAGTTGCTTTAGGGTTCTGTATACCTATAGTCAACAAATAACCCCTATAGTTTCGCCATGTCCGTCTGTCTGTCTATGGGTTAGCTTAGAGATACTTCGTACTAGAAAGCTCTTATTTGGCATGGCTATACAGGATGTAACAAAAACCCTGTGAACACTTAAAGGTGCGTGTAGATGTTAACTTATATACAAATCAAAAGGGGAAATACAAATAAATAATAAAACAAATATTGACTCAATAGTGTCTACTATTAGATTGTTTTATAATGGGCTAGATGAATGAAAAAAAATGCTTTAAGAGGACTGTGAAGTGCCAATGCATGGCTCGAGTATGCACTTACAAAAATGCAGCTTGTTGCACACCGCTTAGAGTTGAAAGTCCGAGGCAAGTGCCTACATTTCTTATTGAAATATTGTTTCGGGCGATAACTGTTTTACCCCCCTAAACCTTTACGAAATTAGACACTTTTGGTCTAATTATATTCAGTATACCTTAATCTATGTTTGTACATACGTTTTGCTTTTTTGTAATTCAGTATAATTTAGTCAATTAAGATAAAAATGCTCGAGGTAGTTTTTAAGTCTAAAATATGGATATTTAGATGCTAATAATTTATATTCTGAGCAATATTACTTCAAAATCAAAACGTACAAACCTAGATCTTCATTATACTCGTATCTACAACATTTCCAAAAAATATGAAAATTGGACTATGTTAAGAGGGAGAAAAGCGTCATCGCTTTTTGTATGAAAATTTACAGCTTCACAATCCTCTTAATAAAAGCTCATCTCTACCTCTATAAGTATATAATATATTCGTAGGGGTACAAAAATCTGTAATTGCGAAATATTACGAAAAAAAATACACAGGTTGCCTTAAAATCACTAGCAGAACACGATAGAATAGTACTCGTATTTAGAAAAATTGTTTATTTGTTTGTCTGTTTGTCTGGAAAGATCTCCGATACTACTGGACAGAATTTGATATGGATTACACCACAATGCTTAGAATTTTCCGGAAGAACATTTAGGCATAATTTCATTTGTTTAAATTCACTTTTTATTTTTAGTGAAAAAATACCATATAAAATTTTCGAACAATGCTTATCTAGAATCAACATGGCGCACGTGAAATTATTTTGACAAGTCTGTCACATAGTCACACATAGTGCAAAGAAAAATTTAATGTTTTCTGTTAATGGCTGTGCCCATCTGGATTTCGCCAACCAAGAAGTTTAGAAGTTTAAATCGTCTTTTTCTTATGTCTGAAGTCGAAGACTCTCTAGGGCGAGTCTCCGAATGGGGTGCAAAGAACTTGGTTAAGTTCAACCCCACGAAGACACAAGTGTGCGCATTCACTGCGAAGAAGGACCCATTTATCGTAGTGCCTCAGTTCCAGGGAGTTACTCTTCGTATGTCCGATGGTATTGGAATCCTCGGTGTGGAAATTTCTGCTAAAGTGCAGTTTGGGAGTCATTTGGAGGACAAAGCCAAATTGGCGAGCAAAAAGCTGGGCGTCCTGAACAGAGCCAAGCGGTACTTCACTCCAAGCCAGCGGCTAATGCTCTATAAAGCACAAATTCGGCCGCATATGGAGTACTGTTCGCACCTCTGGGCGGGAGCTCCCAAATATCAGCTCGACCCTCTTGACTCCCTGCAAAGGCGTGCATTCCGCATCGTCGGTGATCCCAATATCACGGCCTCAATGGAGAAGCTGGAGCAAAGGAGAGACTTTGGTTCTCTCTGCGTGCTCTATCGTCTCTTTAACGGAGAGTGCTCTGAGGAACTGTTTGCAATGGTGCCCTCTTCACCTTTTTACCATCGCACCACCCGCCATCGCAGTAGAGTTCATCCATATTACCTGGAACCAATCTCGTCTAGTACAGTTCGGTTTTAGCGTTCATTCCTTCCACGTACGTGTAGGCTCTGGAACGAACTCCCAGCTGCGGTGTTTCCTGAGCGCTACGATATGTCCTTCTTCAAACGAGGCTTAAGAAGAGCATTTCTCTCCAGGTAGGCAGTGACAGAACTGTGCCCCTGGCATTGCAGATGTCCATGAGCGGTGGTTACCACTTAACATCAGGTGGGCCACTGGCTCGTCTGCCAACGTTAGCAATTTAAAAAAAATGTATTACCGTGGTGGTAATGCAAAAGGATCAAGCCATACAACCAATGTATAAAGCATTTTTTATGACAATATCACGTCACAAATATAAAATTTGTAGGTTGGTTTAATTCTAGACCAATTTTCACAAAATCAACAATTCTTGAAATATTTAAAATGCTGAAAAGTGAAGATACCCTTTTCAAGGTATTTTGAAAGGTGTTATATGTTTTTTTACATTATGACTAAGGAATCAAACTCTTTCATCCATTTAAAACTATTAAGTAATTAAAAAAAAATCTGACTGCAATGATTCTAGGTTACGCGTAGAGGGAGTACGGGACTCTTGATCCTAATGTCTAAAATGACAGATCACATTTTTTTGGATCCACCCAAGGAACATGGATAACGAATGAAGGACCTAAAAAGTAGAAGACATTGAACCTAGCCAAGTTGACCTAATTCGACATGACTGCCGATAAAAGTTCGTTTCCAAACCCAGCAATATGGATATCAAATGAAAGGCCTTGATGAGTAGATCACTATGAACATACGTAAATGAATTTAACTTGTCCGTGGTTAAAAAACGGATTAAAGTTCGTTTCCAAACCTACCAATACGGGCATTACATGAAAAGCCTTAAAGAGTATAGTAGAGTATGAACCTAGGAAAATCGCACAAAATTTAATATGGCCGCCGCTCAAAAAAAACCGGATAAAAGTTTGTTTCCAAACCCAGCAATATAGGTATCAAATGAAAGGCCTTGATCAGTAGAGCATTATTGACGTAGCAACATTGACATTTAGATAAATTCAACATGGCCGCCTCTCAAAAAAGACGGATAAAAGTTCCTTTTCACACCCAGCAATATGGGTATTAAATGAAAGGCCCTGAAGAGTACCTAGAGCATTACGAACCTACGAAAATTGTCCTAATTTCGAGAAGGCCGCTGCTCAAGAAAGGCAGAATAAAGTTGACTCATTATGGAATAAAATGTAGAAAAATACTAAACACTGTGTTAAGCATTTTGATGGCGAAACGTAGTTCGCGGACACAGCTAGTTCATATAATAAGCAGAAAAGAAAAAATCGTTTTTAGAATAACTAGAAAAACAACCAAGATATAAGGTATTAAAGATTTTTCTCCATCTCTTTCTATAGTAATATGCCAAGAGTTCACAGGATTTTTGTTTCACACTGTATACATATTACATATAGGTACAAAGTATTTGGTGGTATACCCTTTCAACCTACCCATATTAACAACGTCATATAAAATTTGAAATCCCCATACAAATAATTAGGTCTGTGAAAAAATGTATGGGGAATTAGAAAATTAAATTTACAATTTCGAATTTTCAATGATGCCATAACTTTTAAATGACTATTTTAACATGGGTAGCTTTCGGCTTGATAGGGTATGTACTTATCAAGCCGAACTGTACATTACAACTGAAAAAAAATGTGTTCCGCCCTTACATGTAAAGTGGGGATGGATATGTGAAAAATTTCACGGTAGTACGAAATTAAAACCGAAAACCTACTTATCGCAGCAGAGTTTACAAATGTACCTAAACAAGGAAAATTTAGTACAAATTTCATTGAAAATTTTCATAGTTAAGTAAAATAGATTAACACGAGCGGTTTTTTTAATTTAACATGCCCCCTAACCATGATCGACCAATACAATACCAATACATAACTGGATGGCGCTATACGCAGCAAGAGCGGTGTCTTTGTTTCAATATTGTTTTAACCTTGCTATAAGCGATCATGGTAGTGAGAGTTTTCATTCAACATACATAGCCTTGTTAACTTTAATTTTGTTTAAATCTAACCCCACCAAAAACATTTTCATGTAAAATGTTGCCAAGACAAGACCATATGGCTTGCACTGTCAAAAGTTATCAGATCTCGTGTAAAGCCAAGCTTCTAACTCTATACGCCCTGACTCATTTTCCAAAATCTACACCTTAGACAAAATATGTGGCTTGGCCGTTTCGCCATGGGCCGTCACATGTGCGTAAGGTGAATTGATTAACTGTTCATTACCTTTTCTGTTAAACAATAGTTGTTGTATTAAAGTAACGGCCAAGCTACATGTTTTGGTATGTTCGCTATTCAGTACGTCAGTTGCAAAGATTAAAGGTGCAAACAAACTGGGCTTATGTGATGCCACGCCACGTTATGTGATTGGTCGCGTTAACAACGTCACGTGAGCTAAGTGTAATTGATTATTGCTAAACAATGATTTTTCATACATTTTCTATTAAGAGGATTGTGAAGCTGTAAATTTTCATACAAAAAGCGATAACGCTTTTCTCCCTCTTTACATAGTCCAATTTTCATAATTTTTGGAAATGTTGTAGATATAAGGAAGATCTAGGTTTGTACGTTTTGATTTTGAAGTAATATTGCTCAGAATATAAATTATTAGCATCTAAATATCCATATTTTAGACTTAAAAACTACCTTGAGCATTTTTATCTTTTTTGACAAAACTATTCTGAATTACAAAAAAAGCAAAATGTACAAACATAGATTAAGGTATACTGAATCTAATGTGACCAACACTGTTTAATTTCGTAAAGGTTTAGGGGGGTAAAACAGTTATCGCCCGAAACAATATTTCAATAACAAATGTAGGCACTTGCCTCGGAGTTTCAACTCTAAGCGGTGTGCAACAAACTGCATTTTTGAAAGTGCATACTCGAGCCATGAATTGGCACTTCACAGTCCTCTTAAGACCGATGTCTTCTGATGGACGTAACATCACATACGTGGCATCACATAAGCCCAGTTTGTTTGCACCTTTACTCTACATTTAGGTAGCGAACACAGCGCATTAACCCAAACTTTCGTGCCAGATAAAATAAACATACCTATGCACTTTGTGAGTATTCTCAACACTCCATATAAGTAGTTTACTAGATATGCATGCACCAATATACATTAGTCTGCAAAGAAAGCAGATCAGTAACAAAACCTCAATATTTTCTAAAGCTTATAATGATGGTAAGGTATTTAAAAAAATTTCCTCCTAAACCAAAACCTCTGCTGTTTTTTACCTCTTATTATCCCTTTTTCTATGGTTGCCTGAAAGAGATTGCTGCGCAGCAATAAGGCCGCCTATTGCTTTTGTTTTTTATTATGTTTTTCTCTACGTTTTGTAATTATGTGCAATAAAGTGTTATGTATGTATGTAAATATTTAATAATAACGCCGAAGCGAAACAAGGTTTACAATTTCCTACGTGTTATTAAAGTAACATTTATTTTGTATTTATGACCTAACATAGTTCTTAATGTTTTACTGACACGTTTTATTTGTGGCCCAGTGTCTTTCAACAATTTTGTTAAATAACCGTTGTAGTTTATACGTTATTATAATAATTAAATTAAATCCAGTGTGGCGCATAATTCTATATATGAATTATATGATTTTCATTAGGTATATTACATGTCTGAACTATCAATGTCATACTATTGAAATTGAACTGAATAAAATTATACAGAAAAAGTTTATATTCCTTTCTTCAAGAATTAGTACATAAGATCTATTATTCACGTACCAATTAAATAAGAGGAGGAAATGTTTTGTAAGTCAGCGATGGGCGCCTGGCGCGTACACCACGCATGCTAAACAGCTGACTATCGCAAACTATGCGCTTCACTATAAACATAGGCTAAGTTTCACGCCGAAAGCGGACAAAGCATCGAGTAAGTACTTGGTGGAGCCAACCCAGCAGGCGGAGCACGGGCTGCCAAGACGACATGAGTCAGTGATATAATATCTATACAATCATATATGTCTTAAAGAGTAGCACGGCGGCGCGTATTTAGTATGACTGCTGTGATAAAAATTTCTTGACGCTCGTCAAGGGACACGTGTGACTGAGTATTATCACAAATTTCTTGGCGTGTATGTACTACGCTGTGGTTGTAGCAATGGCTTTAATACTTTGGAAGACGTAGCAACAGTCATAAAGAAATTTTTGTCACATTAGTCGAACTAAATGATATATTATATTGATTATTCAAGAGGCTCCAAGATGTGCACTAAGGACGGCACCATGATGGCGGTCTTCTTTCCGAGCAGACTCACCAAAGGGATATCTGTTATATGAAGCGCAATAAGCATTTGTCGAGACCTGGGCGGTACTTAGATCACTCCAGAGGTGCCAAATAGACTATCGGTACATCCAAGTGTTGCAGTCATTGTACGAGAACGCCACCATGTCAGTCCGCCTTCAGGACCAAAACTCGAAACCAGTACGACTTCAGCGCGGTGTGAGACAGGGTGACGTTATATCGCCGAAACTGATCACAGCTGCGTTGGAGGATGTATTTAAGCTTTTGGACTGGAGGGGACTCGGCATCAACATAAACGGCGAGTACATGACTCACCTTCGTTTTGCTGATGATATCGTAGTCATGGCTGAGACCGTGGAGGATCTAGGCACAATGCTCGAAGACCTCTGTAGAGTTTCCCAACAAGTGGGTCTTAAAATGAACATGGACAAGACTAAAATAATGTCGAATTCCCGTGTAGTACCCACACCTGTAAATGTTGGAGGCTCTACGCTGGAAGTTGTTGACGAATATGTTTACCTGGGGCAAATAGTCTAGCTCGGTAAGTCCAACTTCCAGAAAGAGGTACATCGACGAATCCAACTCGGCTGGGCAGCGTTCGGGAAGCTACGCAGCATATTCTCGGCCCATCTACCGCAGTGTCTCAAGACGAAAGTCTTCAATTCGTGCGTGTTGCCAGTGATGACATACGGAACTGAGACGTGGCCGCTTACAATGGGTCTCATAAGAAGGCTCAAAGTCACTCAAATGGCAATGGAGAGGGCTATGCTCGGGGTTTCTCTACGTGATCACATCAGAAATGATGAGATCCGTAGAAGAACTAGAGTTACCGACATAGCCCAAAGAATTGCAAACCTTAAGTGGCCAGGCCCCTCTTACCCATTGGGCACAATGGGCACGTGCCCAGGGCCCCCGATGGACTGGGCCCCCTAGTCCCTACTCGATTACCAAGCGATAACCGATAGCTACTCTACTTTCTCATTATACATACTATATTATATACTACTCAAAACAAAATTACAGCCACCTGTAAAATTTTATGATAAACAAACTAACATTAGGTACTCATTTCTTAGCTCATTTCTTCTCTGTGTTTGTTTATTGGTTTTAAGGTCCCGAACGTTTTTGACGACAAATAAATTAAGTGCGTACCTAATATAAATAAGCAATAAGATTCTATTGAAAATTAGTAAAAGTAATAGGTGGCTCTTATTTTCTTTTGAATAGATATATGTTACTGTAAAAGTCCTTATATTGGTAAATCTTAGGTTTTGTCAGTAAGGAACATTATTATCCACTTTGGACCTGATGATGTCTAGAAATGAAATATATTTTAATATAAAGGTTAATATAAAGGTGATTTTATAGTGCATCTGTTACTGTAAAAGCCCGTATGTCAGTAAATCTTAGGTTTTGCCGGTAAATCCTACATGAGCTGGTAACTGTTAGGATTTTAAAAAGAATAGATGATTTTTCGAGCTTTTAGACTTTGGGGTATGCTAGGTTTTACCAATGACGGTTAGTAAATATTGGTTTTCGGAATAATAAAATGTGTATTTCTGTCGTTTTTCTTTTCAATTTAACTATTAGTCAGCACCTTACAAATTAATTAAGTTACGAATCCACCTAGACTGTACAAAACGACATAGTTACATGCGACCTGTAATTGTACACATTAAAACTAAACAAAGTCTAAATTAAATACTAAATAAAAAAATTATAAAACATTTGTTATTGTAATTATTTTTATTTATTTTTTAATCTCTACTAATAATTATAAAGAGGAAAGGTTTGATTGTTTGTGTTTGTATTGAATAGGTTTCGAAACTACTGAACCGATTTTGTCGAAAGTTGGTATAGGGATATATTGAGAGACCAGGGGAAGGACATAGAGTAATTTTCCTACGGGAAAAAAAATCCCACGAGAAAACAAAAATAACGCGGGCGAAGTCGCGAGCGGAATGCTATAGTAACTTATAAAAAATAATTTTAACACCTTTAAAAAAACAAAACAATTCAAAAACGAAAATTATTTTCTCACAAATGCCTACGTTGGCCTGTGGTAACTGAATCATTATTTATCTTATTATTTGGTATTTTATAACTTACTTAATTAAAATATTTGACCAATCTAAAAAGTCTAACGTTTTATGCGTCTCAAGAGAAAACACTAAGGTCAGGAGAATTCAAAAATAGGATTTTTTAAAATGCAAGTATTGCTGTCGCGTTGTGCCCCCAAACAAACGAGTGCCATAGAGACAACTGAAAAATACACAAAATAGACGTTTCGTAGTCCTCTATTTTCTCCTCTAAAACTTGAACGATTTAATTACTTTTTTTAAATTTAAGGAAAGGTTTTGGTTATGTTTCTGTGTTTCATATTTTTTCATGTAATCGCGTCAAATTTGTTTGCTGGATGTTTGAAACAGCAGAAAATTTTTGAAGGATTAAATCGCCTGTAATAATTAATGTAATAAAAAAAGGAGAACGTAGGACCATGTGCATAGCTTTTTTTTTGTAAAAATAGGGCAACTATTGCCACTATCGAGGAAGGAAACCCGTATGATTTCCTCTTAGGAATATTTTCAACATTGACCGCGTCTTGGTGTTGGTGGTAAGTTCTAGGATTTACCGGGTGTATAATGGTAAAAGTCCGAAATAAACAATGATCACAGAACAGTTCGGACTTTTAAACATTAAGAGTTGATAAATCTTAGGTTCTACCGGAAAATGTTAGGATTTACCGTAGTTCGGGCTTTTACAGTAAGATATACACAAAACACGTTGGAAATACCTATACAATTTAAGGGTTTCCCTCGATTTTTATGGGATCCCATCGTCAGGTCCTGACTTTGGTGACCTTGGGACCACCCCAGGAGTATACTCTATCAAATACAAACAGAATGTTGAAAATCGGTCCACAATTGGCGGTGTATCCGCGTACATACACACAAACAAAACAACATACGGGTCGAATTAATAACCTCCTCCTTTTTAAAGTCGGTTAAATAGTGCTTTATTATGGTCATAGGGGGCCCACTATCCTAATGTGCCCAGGGCCTCTAATAGGTGAAAGACGGTCCTGTAAGTGGCAGTGGGCAGGACTCATCGCTCGCAGGACTGACGGCCGATGGGGCGGAAAGGTCGTCGAGTGGCGGCCGCGTACCGGGAGACGCAGTGTTGACGACGATCTGGTGAAGGTCGCGGGAAGCCGCTGGATGCGGGAGGCGCAGGACCGATCAGTATGGAGATCCTTGGGGGAGGCCTATGTCCAACAATGGGCGTCTCTTGGCTGAGATGATGAAGCATTTATATAGGTAACACATCGACAACAATATATAAAACCAAAATTCACGTCTTAAACCACCCGAGCGGAATTTCATTTGTATAAAATTTTTGTTTTACTGTGAAACCAAAGTAAACTTTATTCACGGTTGAAAACTACGTATCAACATACAATTTAGACATATTTAGTGTAAAACTTACAAATCTTTACTTTGCATTTTGTTAAATTAAACAAAAAAATTACCCTAATACATAGATACAATGTTGTAAGGGAAAGTATTTATATTATGTAAGTATGTAACTAAAACTCAACTAATTACGAATCAAGGTACATACTTGGTTTGGTTATACTGATAGTAGGAACAAAATCAATGACATTCCAAGTCTACAGCTTTTACAGGTTATTATATGAAACATAATTTTTGTAATGGCCTATGCCGATATAAAATCACTCAAAGAATTAAAACCGTCTTCCAATCATAAAGAGTTCGAGTAGGTATATCAACTACTGTTGGCTGCTAACTTGCATTTTGAACTTGGCTGTAATTTGGGCAAGACGACCGTAAACGTAACAGATCGTAATCGCTTCCGCTTATCACTCAATACTAAGCGAGACAATTGGTGAATTGCTTCACGTACGTAGTTTGTGAAAAGATACAGTTCCCATGCACGGTGACTCACGCGGCGAGATAAGAATGCAAATTTTTTTTCACCAACTCATGTTATTAATCATGCTTAAACCTTATCATTATCTTTAACATTAGAAGCCCTAAAACAAAAACGAATTATTCTCAAACCAATTTGATCAGAACTACAAACCGAGAACAAAAAAGTTTGGAAAAAATCAGGCGGTTGTGTCTCGTTCGTTGCGGAGAGTGGACCACTTTTGACAAAACATGACGTATAACATATAAACAAAATATCTTTAAAATATCTTAAATATCTTTATTTAGGCTACCTAAATAATTGTCACTAACGTATGCTTTATTGTTTTATCACGCGAGACTGAATATCAACGATTGGGTGATAAACCACTTTATCATTGGCGTATCTAGAGTTTTTTTCCAGAGGGGGCCTGGCCCATGATTTTGTGTGAAGTTATCAGTATTTTGGCGCCCATCATTGAATTTTGAATCGGTAGCCTAACATCCTGGCGTGGGCACTAGACCATTCTGGGGTGGGCACGGGGTGGCATCGATGCGCAAATGCCCTAGGAGGGCGACAAGTTCTCCAAAACAGAGGAAAGATCAAAGATACTAACAAAATTACGTCACAATGACAGAGCATATATTTCAGAGCAATTTGACATTTAGCTACCATCGTGAATATAAAGGAATGCGTATGGTAAACAGTAAAGAAAGTATCTGTAGCGTTGTCTCCGGCAGATAAAGGAATTCCTGCGACTCCTAAGACAATGGAAGCGTAAAGGCGCCTCTTGTTGCATAATTGAGATGTCAGTCGCACATTGAGCCGCCGGGGAGGTCTCACGGGTCGCCGCTAAACATTATAATTAGTCACGGCACGAGCGTGCTGCCTGTAGTTTGAGTCTGAACTCGCAATAAGCTTGTGTTGTCCGAGTACCGCTAATGTGGGTAGGTACTCATTAACTTCAATGGCACAGGATCACATAAGTCTAAATAAGAAAAATATTTCATTCATAATTAATTAACCTTGAAGAAAAGCGACTCCGATCTAGTGGTTTCACATCCACCAGATCTGGGGCCTCATTTTCTAGCGCAGTGGTTCCCAATTCCAATCAGCGGTCCACGGACCACCAGTGCCGCCCGGATTCGTGCCGTTTCCGCCTCCCCATATGATTTTCTAAAATAATAATTTTCTGAAATCTGCCGCCCCTAGGACGCTGCCGCCCCTAGGCCGCGACCTATACGGCCTATTGACAAATCCAGGACTGCGGACAACGGAAGGAAAAAAGTAGTCCGCGAATGCACTCACTTCTCGGAGCAGCCCCTTAACCATGATCGCTCAAAACAATATTAAAACCGCACTGAAAGCGGGATGGCGCTATACGTAGCAAGAGCGGTATCTCTGTTTCAATATTGTTTTAACCTTGCTATAAGCCATCATGGTAAGGCTCCAGGTCTTTGTCGGTAATAGAACAAAGTCCGGACCGTCTGAAATCATGCTTCTTTCTGACCAAACACGGTGTTCCAAAAGACCACGTACTCCATGTGGGTTCGTACGTGGTCTATATTCATGTTTATGTACTCCAGTACTCTAAAATACTATTTCTAAAATTCTTCCTCTTGGCTCTATCCAACGCAGGACTGTTCTTATTGCTAGAAATTCAGCACTCACAGATTCACTCACATTTCTTCGATTTCGCGGCACGTCTTAGACGTAATAAGCAGATGTCGGTCCCCCGTCCATCGGGCCCCGTCCGTCGTATAGTTACGACTAGTAAGAAGTTTACGTGGTTTCGGAACGCATTTTGAATTCGATTCCAGTCGTGGGGGGCCTAGACGAGGGGCAATCGACACGGTTAGCGCAGAGGTCGAGTGATCGCCAACTGTGCGACGGGTCGCGGGTTCGATTCCCGCACGGGACAGATATTTTGTATGGCCTACAGAAATTTGTTCCGGTCTGGGCGTATGTGCATTTGTAATTGCACCCACGACACAGGAGAAAATCTTAGTGTAGGGCGACGTTATTAAAATAAAAAAAATCGTTTCATAGGCTCATAGCCAAACGATATTTATTTATTTATTTTATTTAAACTTCCGGTACAAATTGTGTACAGAGGCGGACTTAATGCCAAAGGCATTATCTGCCAGTCAACCTTTGGGTGGTGCAGAGAAAAGGAAGTAGATTATATACTTATATACTTTAATGGTTAAAAATACTGGATAATGGTATATAAATAATATACTAATACATAAATATTATAAATAAAATAAACTAATATATATGTGCCTACTATTAATTTACAAAACTATAAAACGAAAATGAAATTCTAAACAATATTTCGAAGATAGTCTGCATATCCCTAATCAACAGGTGTAAAAAGATTCTCATGGTACAGCTTTCGTAATTTCTTTTTAAAACTTAGTTTGCTTGATGACTTTCTGACGTCAAGTGGGAGGACATTCCATAACAGGATTGACTGGACTAAGAAAGAAGAGTGTATGATATCAGATTTGTGGGCAGGGCATTTGAGGAGACCATTAAAGGTAGAACGAAGGGATCTATCATGTGTGGAACATAGGAACTCAAAACTATTGTTAAGATAACTGGGCTTGTTGGGACTATTAAGTAATGAATGGAGTGTAGTCAAAGTTCTCATGTGCCGACGTTGTCGTATAGACAACCATTTCAAACGCAGCCGATGTTCAGAAACATGATCAAACTTTTTAAATTATAAACGAATCGAATGCAGTTATTCAGAAGTCGGTCAAGTTTATTGAGTAGATCTGCATTCAGGTCGAGATAACACATATCACCATAGTCAATTATGGGAAATATCAAAGTCTGTACAAGCATTTTCTTAGTCTCTGAAGGTAGAAAGTTCTTCAGGCAATAAAGAGTCCGTAAAATCCCTGTAATTTTTTGGCAAATGTTGGCAGTTTGGGGTCGCCAACTAAAACTGGAATCCAGGTATAAACCTAAATCCTTCACGGTATTACTGAAGGGGATGGTCTTGTCATCGAAAACAACAGCGCTAAGGCTATCGGGATCTATCCTTGACATAATTCTTGAACCACCCATAATTATTGCTTGGCATTTGTTTGGATTGATAAGGATCCCAAACTGCTCAGACCAGCTCTTGATAGATTTAAGATCCTCATTGATTGTATCAATAGCATCATTTACAATATCAATATCCGCCTGGGTATAAAGCTGCAAGTCATCGGCATATAAATGGTACGAGCAGCGAAGGTAAGTAAGAAAGTTTATGAAGATAGAAAACAGAAGAGGGGATAAAATGCCGCCTTGAGGAACTCCAGCTACAAGGTTACTCCATGAGGACGATGACTCATTCGAGATAACCGATTGCTGGCGTCCCTGAAGATATGAAGAGAACCACTCCAGAACCTCCCGGGAGACCGAAAATTTCATGATTAACGGTATTAAATGCATTTGAAAAATCAACAAGAACCAGAATAGTAACCTTCCTGTCTTCAATTCCAGCTCTAATATCACTAGTTACCTTAAGCAGAGCAGAAGTAGTGCTGTGACCAGGTCTAAAGCCAGGTCTAAAGCCAGAATGGGGAATAATAAAACGATCGAATAAAAAAACAGGGACTGATGATGAAATACTATTTAATACCTTGAGCTGTATGAATTTGAGTAAGCGAAAAATGAACTGAACTGACGACGAATATTAATTAATAATAAAATACAGAAAGAGCTTACAAAAAGTGGGTTATGAATAATCGATTTTGGATATTAAAATTTTAAACGTGTGACTAAATTACTATGTGAGCGACTAGAAATACAGAGAGGGCATCTTTCTGTATAAAAGACTAAAGAGCAGGAGGACGAGGGGGCGCAGAATATAGGGGACAAAATTGCCTACTGTAGGTTAGATTAGGTTCAGAACATGACCATGCGTAGCGGAGCGAGCGAAGCGAGCGCAGCGTCATACCTACTATTCTATGGGAACCTATACCACTGAAATCATATTATTAATATCTTCCAATTTTAACATCTTTTAATTCTTAAATAGGTTCAAGGTGCGGCACAAACATGATCGATATACAACCAAACCTTTTTCCCATACATTTTGAGATTAGGTTTGTGTAAAATTTAAAAATTAATATCTCGAAAACTACGCATCGCCGAGAGGGGGGAGTGGTACAGGGGTTAGCTCCCCTCCTCATCTCGTTATTAATTTTCAAAAATTATTAAAAAAAATTGAACCAAAGTACTATAAAAATTTCAAAAAAATTTGAACCAAAGTACTCTGCTCATTATGCTAATTTTTGCAATGACATGTACAAATGATGATTGTGTTGTGACATAAAATATTAATCTGCACGACTGTACTTTGTCATGATTTCGGGTTAAATGACGGGACGTGTGTCCAGTTAGCGAAAACATAAAAGTGATTTATTTAAGGTTTCACCATCTGGAGTCCTGGACACGCGTCATAATTTAGGCGTGTCCAGATCCAGATAACGAAATAATAAATGATACTAATTTTGAGTTTCACGAATTGGGCACATGTGTGTCCAGTCTCTCGTGTCCAGTTGGTGAATAACCCAAAAAAAAAAAAATCCCTAGAATACCTCTAAGCAGCAAGAATCGGGGCGTCGTTGAGGCCGTTAGCCAGATGCTTCTTCCTTATTTGGAAGATAGTGGCAGTCTCAGTGATACCAACTCAGTCCTTTTTGCCGCCGCAATAGCCGTCTGTAGACTGGTTGGCGCTAGTTCCCATAACGAGAGTAGGGGACGTTTCTCACGGATGGCGAAACAAAACCCCATCGTGGCGAAAAAGGATTGAGAAACGTATTGCTGAGACAAGGGTCCTCATACAAACTAATCAGCTTCAGGTCAGGCAACACAAGACCACGATTCGTGAATAGGGCAATGGCGGAAACAGAAATCAGTTTCTCGGATCGCAACCTGGTGCGAAAAGTAACTGAGCGCATTGATGACCTGAAGCAGAAAATTGCTGCTTGGGGAAGACGAATTCGGCGATACTCGGAGAGAGTGGCAAGATTTCACCAGAATCGTCTCTTCGGGAGTGGCCAGAAGAAGTTCTATCGCACATGGGAGACAAAGGCTGAATCCTCCATGAGCCAAAAACCTAGCAAAACAGATACCATTGCCTTTTGGCGAAATATCTGGTCGCAGCCCGTGGAGCATTCGGAGGGCGAATGGATGGCGGCCATTGAGGAAACGTGTGCTACGATCGAGCCGATACAACCCATTACCATCACGCCAGATGACGTATTGGCGGCAGTCCAGACTACCCCGAACTGGTAAACTCCAGGGAGCGATGGGCTGCACCAGTATTAGTTGAAGGGGTTTCGTTCGTGCCACGAAGTCCTAGCCCGTCAATTCCAAGAAACCCTCGAACAGCGAAGTCTCCCAAACTTCTTCACTACAGGGGTCACTCATTTAGCTCCAAAATCAGCTAACACCGCGGTAGTTAGATGGAACTACCGCCCCATAACGTGCTTATGTACAACCTACAAGACGTTCACATCCATTCTGAAGGCTAAAATAGATGCTCATATCGAGCATAATCACATCATGGCGGACACTCAGAATGGTTGTAGGGGTGGGAGCCGCGGTGCAAAGGAGCTCCTCCTGATTGACACGGTGGTCGGCCAACTGGTGAAACGTAACCGACGCAATTTCGCCGCGGCCTGGATAGATTATAGAAAAGCATTTGACTCAGTCGCCCATTCGTGGCTGAAGAGAGTCCTCGAGCTGTATAAGATTGACGATACGGTTCGACACTTTCTCGAGACCTGCATGGAGCAGTGGAGCACACAGCTTATGCTATCCGGGGTGCGGCTGTCGGCTACAGAAGACCGAATAAGGATTAAGAGGGGTATTTTCCAGGGCGAATGTCTGAGTCCACTATGGTTCTGCCTGCCCCTTAATCCGCTGAGTACTTTGCTGAATAGGACAGGAGCAGGCTTTCAGTTTCGGAGAGGAGGACACAAAGTTACTCATCTGTTTTACATGGACGACCTCAAATTGCTTGCTCCCAACGACCAGAAACTGGCGGAGTTGCTGAAAATCACTGAAGACTTCAGTAGCTCCATTGGTATGGAACTTGGGTTAGACAAGTGTGCGGTCGTTAATGTGTGCAGGGGTCGAGTACGTGGGGAAGCTATGGACACCTTAGGATTAGATATGCGCACCCTCACCGAAGCTGAATCATACCGATACCTGGGCATGTCTCAGAATGTGGGTGTGGATGTGGCTATCATGAAACAGTCTGTTACAGAAGCTTTCCTTGGGCGCCTAACAAAGGTGCTAAAAAGCTGTCTGTCTGGTGCCAACAAAGTCAAGGCATTCAACGGCTGGGTTATGCCTGTTCTCCTCTACACCTTTGGCGTGCTCAGATGGTCTCAGACCGAACTAGATGCCCTGGATAGGAAAGTCCGCACAACTTTGACACTCCATAGGATGCACCACCCGAGATCGTCAGTAATGAGATTGTATATCCCACGTAAGAGTGGTGGCCGCGTATTGCTCAATGCGAAAACCATGCACAACCGTGAGATATACAATCTCCGTAATTACTTTCTGATGAAATCGGAGAGCAGCGAATTGCACGAAGCTGTCAAAGAGTGTGACAAAGGACTAACCCCTCTCTTCTTGGCCACCGAGCAATGGCAAAAACCGGCAGTGCTTAGTACCACTGACCGAGAGGCCATTTAGGAGTTGCATGGAAGGTTCTTCATGGCGCTACACGAGCGCCACGTCAACCCGAAGGACTCTGTGCATTGGCTGCGTTTTGGGGACCTCTTTGGGGAAACCGAAGGGTTTGTCTGTGCAATACAGGACCAAGCCGTTATGACCCATAATTACCGGGAGTATATCATAAAGGATGGGACAGAAGACATATGCAGAGCCTGTCTCCAGCCTGGAGAGTCACTCAGGCATATTACTTCCGGTTGTCCTGTATTGGCCAATACCGAATATTTGCACAGACATAACCAAGCAGCCAAAATACCCCATCTCGAGCTAGCTTTCAAATATACCATTAAACAATGTGTTACTTTAATACAGTCTGCCAAACTGCAGAGCAGTTTAATTTAATTTAAAAGCAACTGGTTTAATTTAATGATTACACTTGCAATACTTTAATTAACTAAAAGCGACAGCCCTGCGTCAGTAGCTGTGACGAGGCTATTATCACTCGCAAGGAGCCCGAGTCGGCCTACTATGTAATTTTATACTAAGGTTTTATTATAAACTCGAGTAAATAGAAACAACAAATTTGTAAAATCATTATTTTATTCGATGCTTATGAACACAATTACAAAATATTTGTACAATCCACGTAATGGTTGAAATCTCCATAAATACAATAAATTAAAAAACACAATTCTATGATAATAAAGTAAATTGTCGTTTTCCAACATAATATTGACAATTATTGCAATCACATATTGCATATTGTCAAAATAAACAGTATATTGTTCGCGGATTGTACTGTATACAGCCGAAAACATAGTTCCGGCTGCATAGCCAAAGCATAGCTTTTTAATAGGTTTTTTGGTAAAAAACATTTTACCAGAAGACATTTCAGATTAGAAAATAGAACTCAAATTTAAATACCACTCGATATTTATACAATAATTGAATTTACTTCAAACATATCAGAAATACTCATTAACAAATAGAACTATAATATATTGTACAATTTTTATCTTCTGTACAGTGAAATTACTCTAAAATTTAAGTAAGTATTAAAACACGTTTTGCTTTATGTACATTATAATTAATACAGTTTCTTGCTTTATACAACAAAAAAAAACAAATATAAAATACGAAGGTGTCATTCAAATGGAAAACAATTGATAATTTTAATTCATTATCTATACAGTTCGCTAATGCTAATTAGAGATTTCCTAATTATTATTTTCATGTGGACATAAATTAAAACAAAGTTTCATAAACTTTGGCAGGTACCATACAAGGAATACCTTGTAATAAATTTACATGTGAACACACTTTGTACACTTGTCACTATAATCTATTTGAAAATTGCACTATAGGTGGGTCATTCACACTGACTTTATATAATGTTCCTTTATTATAAAGATTAGCATCTGGAATAAAAAAAAGTGTGTTAACAATAATATTCCTCAATAATAGTAATTATATAATATTAAGCTGGCCATACTACTTTACAAAGAAAATTTACAATCTTAATTACTGGATTTACCAAAGTCAATAATTAAAATTCAATTAATTGTGTAATATTTTTAGTAATCGAACATACTTTTCAACATTGCTAAAGCGCTATTCGATTTACTAGATGTTTCTTTAATGCTCTTAACTTTGATTGTTCTGCCTACACGCGTTGGCCAATTACTATTTTACAAGTCGCAGCTGAATGTCCCAAGGTCCCTCTGGCGACCTGCATTAGGCTCATACTTACAAAGCCGTGGCGTGTTCAGAGTTCCCTCTGTGTACAGTCAGCGTCAAAATGATCTAAGCATTCAAACCTACCAAAAGTATCTAAAGATTTGGCAAAAATCACTCTTAGCACAAATACTTTAAGGTGTACATCTTTTGTTGTCATTTGTTCTCAAACAACAAATGAAAATGAATCTCTACGTCTTGAGATAAGGTTGATTTTTGTCAAATCTCTAGATACTTTTGGAAGGTTTGAACGCTTAGATCATATTGACGCTGACTGTACCTGTGTTGATCAAAAGCAATTGTACAACAAAAGCCGTGGGTCTGTATTCCAAGTTCCCTCTGCTTGCATTTACGTACGCCCGCCTCAGAGGGGTGAGAAGGACCCTAGGGACAAAGGAGACGGAATCAAATAACTTATAGGGAGTCAAGCATAGGAGCGTCGGTGGCGCTGTGGACTCGGCACTTGCCTTCCAATCGGGAGGTCGGGGTTCGAGACCCGCCATCATGTACCAATGTGTTTTTCGTTTCGAATTTCATATGTACATTTGTCTGATTCTCCTATGGTGAAGGAAAACATCGTGAAGCAACCTGTATACATCTGCGAAGAGATTCAATGGTGTATGTAAAGTAGACCATTCCGCACTGGGCCAGCGTGGTTGACTAAGGCGTAATCACCCTAACATAGGGTAGGCTCGAGCCCCTCGGTGGGGACGTATATGAGCTGTGATGATGAGTCAAGCATTGCGCGCGGTAGAGAGCAAACGCAGGATCTACTGCGAATTGGCCAATATAAGAAAGATGGTTGAGTGGGGCCATGATGGTCGGTGGGTTTGTCCGTTGTACATCCGTCCCAGAAAGGATAAAAGGACACTAGGCAAAGAGGTAACAGCATCGAATAACGTGTAGGGAGTCAAGCATTGCGCACGGTAGAGTGCAGTCGCAGGTTACTCGCGCAGACATCTGCCGGGATGCGGCCCGTATAAGCAAGATGGCTGAATTGGTGGGTTTCCCCACCCCAAAAAGGAGAGAAGGACACAAGGGACAAAGGAGACACAATCAAATGACTTCTAAAGAAATCACGCATTGCGCGCAGTAGAGTGCAATCGCAGATGGCCGAGTAGTTTGTCGTCCCTAGTTCATAGCAGCAGCATGCTTGTGTACAAAAGCAACAAAAGCCGCGACCAGCGTTGCCAGAACGTTACTTTTGTAACAGTTTACGATACACTTTGTTCCCGTTACGTTACATTTATGTTACACAGAGATCAAAGCGTCACTTTTTTACATTTCGGAATAACTTTTACAAATAGTTTTTTAATATTGAATCAAGAAATTAGTTGAGAGGAAACGCGGCGATATCCACTAAGATCCATTGAAAAGATTCATTGATGAATATTTTTTGCACTCTTATGTTGTGTACAAAAGCGACAAAAGCTGCGGCCAGCGTTACCAGAACGCTACTTTTGTAATATTTTACGTTACACTTCGACCCCCTTACGTTACTTTTTTACTTTTCGGAATAACATTTAAAAAATATATTTTTTAAAGTTTATTCAAGAAATTAGGTGAAGGGGAACGCCGCCGCATTAAAATATAAAAATTTACCGTACCTTTTCCTGGGAAATGTTACTTTTAGAACAATCGAATTTTTTATACAATTAAGTTGTCAAATAAGCTGGAATATATGTGGTTCCTATAAGACTAGCGATATATTGAATTTTGAATTTGACATAAGATGTCAAATCCCAGTACCCAGTAGTGGTGCCCGTGCAGACGACTCTGGTACAGTCTATATGGTGAGATAATTTTTGAGGAAAGATCACGGGCAACACTGGCCGCGGCCGTATGTCCCGGTTCCCCTGCCTACCCGCGGCGGTAGGACCCATTGCCCTTTCCTCAAAAATTACCATAAAGGAGGGGTCCTTGAGGTAGGTAATTTTTGAGGAAAGGGCACTGGCAACACTGGCTGCGGCCGTATGTCGCTGGTTTCCCTGTTTACTTGCGGTGTGACCTGTCCCCACTGGTGAGGTAATTTTTGAGGAAAGGACACTGGCAACACTAGCCGCGGCTATACGTCCTTAAGTACCCTGCCTACCTACGGTGGTGGGACCTGTCTGTTCAGGTCATTTTAGAGGTGAGGTCACTGGAAACCGTGGCCGCGGCTGTATGACCCCGGTGGGACCTGACCCTCCCATGAGGTAATTTTTGAGGAAAGGTCACTGGCAACTCTGGCCTCGGCTATATATCACCGGTTCCCTCTACCTTCGGCGGCGGGACCTGTCCCATCCGGGCAAATTTTGAGGGAAAGCAACACTGGCCGCGGCTCTCCTTCTTATTTAATTAGTGGCAATTGGTCGTAGGGATAACAACCATTACTGCCAGTGTCAAGTCGAGTGTATTAATATTATTAGTGTATGGAATATTAAAATAACATTATTTTATTGTCGTCAAGTCAGTTAGTCATATCCGTCGAGTCAAGTCGTCATTTTGTCCAAAATTGTCAATCAATCAATTAATCAACTGCCCGAGGATACGTCACCGGCAACACTGGCCGCGGCCGTATGTCCCCGGTCCCCTTGCCTACCTGCGGCGGGCGGCGGCCGTAAGTCCCGTTTATTTATTTGACACACCATCAACAATATCACAATAATCATACAACAAAAAGATAGGAGCATAATTATAAGATCATTTGAATTGCCTTTACAGGTGTATACTCAATAATTTAAAATGGTACAAACCATCTCATTTACACTTAAACAATTACATTATAAACTAGAGAATTACAAATTTGGGAAAACAAAAAAAAGTACTAAATAAAAAAGGGTAAAATAAATTAGATTTGCGCTACAAAATTTACACTTATAAAATTTTTTTCATTGTTTTATGAGAATGGAAGTAAATATCAATAGTTGTCCAAGATTTCATTCCATGATTCCATAAGACGATTAAATGGTGCCACCAATTTAGTACAATATACTGATCTGGTGAAGGGCTTTAGCATGGGGTGACGGGGAATCCTCCTTGGTACTTTAATATTTATTTGAGCTAACATATCAGGTGCATGAATGTTTCCATTTAAAAGCTTATGCAATAAAAGGACGTCAGACGCGGCCGTACGTCCCCCGGTCCCCCTGCCTACCTGCGGCGGTGGGGCGGCGCTACGGCGGCGGCGCGAGCGGCACCAGCAGCGGCTCGCGGGGCCTGCGAGGCCGCCGCGTGGGCCCCCGGGGCACCACGGCGCGGGACCGCGGCCTGCCGGGCCCCCGCCGCACGTCCCCCGGTCCCCCTGCCTACCTGCGGCGGTGGGGCGGCGCTACGGCGGCGGCGCGAGCGGCACCAGCAGCGGCTCGCGGGGCCTGCGAGGCCGCCGCGTGGGCCCCCGGGGCACCACGGCGCGGGACCGCGGCCTGCCGGGCCCCCGCCGCACGTCCCCCGGTCCCCCTGCCTACCTGCGGCGGTGGGGCGGCGCTACGGCGGCGGCTCGAGCGGCACCAGCAGCGGCTCGCGGGGCCTGCGAAGCCGCCGCGTGGGCCCCCGGGGCACCACGGTGCGGGACCGCGGCCTGCCGGGCCCCCGCCGCACGTCCCCCGGTCCCCCTGCCTACCTGCGGCGGTGGGGCGGCGCTACGGCGGCGGCGCGAGCGGCACCAGCAGCGGCTCGCGGGGCCTGCGAGGCCGCCGCGTGGGCCCCCGGGGCACCACGGCGCGGGACCGCGGTCTGCCGGGCCCCCGCCGCACGTCCCCCGGTCCCCCTGCCTACCTGCGGCGGTGGGGCGGCGCTACGGCGGCGGCGCGAGCGGCACCAGCAGCGGCTCGCGGGGCCTGCGAGGCCGCCGCGTGGGCCCCCGGGGCACCACGGCGCGGGACCGCGGCCTGCCGGGCCCCCGCCGCACGTCCCCCGGTCCCCCTGCCTACCTGCGGCGGTGGGGCGGCGCTACGGCGGCGGCGCGAGCGGCACCAGCAGCGGCTCGCGGGGCCTGCGAAGCCGCCGCGTGGGCCCCCGGGGCACCACGGTGCGGGACCGCGGCCTGCCGGGCCCCCGCCGCACGTCCCCCGGTCCCCCTGCCTACCTGCGGCGGTGGGGCGGCGCTACGGCGGCGGCGCGAGCGGCACCAGCAGCGGCTCGCGGGGCCTGCGAGGCCGCCGCGTGGGCCCCCGGGGCACCACGGCGCGGGACCGCGGTCTGCCGGGCCCCCGCCGCACGTCCCCCGGTCCCCCTGCCTACCTGCGGCGGTGGGGCGGCGCTACGGCGGCGGCGCGAGCGGCACCAGCAGCGGCTCGCGGGGCCTGCGAGGCCGCCGCGTGGGCCCCCGGGGCACCACGGCGCGGGACCGCGGCCTGCCGGGCCCCCGCCGCACGTCCCCCGGTCCCCCTGCCTACCTGCGGCGGTGGGGCGGCGCTACGGCGGCGGCGCGAGCGGCACCAGCAGCGGCTCGCGGGGCCTGCGAGGCCGCCGCGTGGGCCCCCGGGGCACCACGGTGCGGGACCGCGGCCTGCCGGGCCCCCGCCGCACGTCCCCCGGTCCCCCTGCCTACCTGCGGCGGTGGGGCGGCGCTACGGCGGCGGCGCGAGCGGCACCAGCAGCGGCTCGCGGGGCCTGCGAGGCCGCCGCGTGGGCCCCCGGGGCACCACGGCGCGGGACCGCGGCCTGCCGGGCCCCCGCCGCACGTCCCCCGGTCCCCCTGCCTACCTGCGGCGGTGGGGCGGCGCTACGGCGGCGGCGCGAGCGGCACCAGCAGCGGCTCGCGGGGCCTGCGAAGCCGCCGCGTGGGCCCCCGGGGCACCACGGTGCGGGACCGCGGCCTGCCGGGCCCCCGCCGCACGTCCCCCGGTCCCCCTGCCTACCTGCGGCGGTGGGGCGGCGCTACGGCGGCGGCGCGAGCGGCACCAGCAGCGGCTCGCGGGGCCTGCGAGGCCGCCGCGTGGGCCCCCGGGGCACCACGGCGCGGGACCGCGGTCTGCCGGGCCCCCGCCGCACGTCCCCCGGTCCCCCTGCCTACCTGCGGCGGTGGGGCGGCGCTACGGCGGCGGCGCGAGCGGCACCAGCAGCGGCTCGCGGGGCCTGCGAGGCCGCCGCGTGGGCCCCCGGGGCACCACGGTGCGGGACCGCGGCCTGCCGGGCCCCCGCCGCACGTCCCCCGGTCCCCCTGCCTACCTGCGGCGGTGGGGCGGCGCTACGGCGGCGGCGCGAGCGGCACCAGCAGCGGCTCGCGGGGCCTGCGAGGCCGCCGCGTGGGCCCCCGGGGCACCACGGTGCGGGACCGCGGCCTGCCGGGCCCCCGCCGCACGTCCCCCGGTCCCCCTGCCTACCTGCGGCGGTGGGGCGGCGCTACGGCGGCGGCGCGAGCGGCACCAGCAGCGGCTCGCGGGGCCTGCGAGGCCGCCGCGTGGGCCCCCGGGGCACCACGGCGCGGGACCGCGGCCTGCCGGGCCCCCGCCGCACGTCCCCCGGTCCCCCTGCCTACCTGCGGCGGTGGGGCGGCGCTACGGCGGCGGCGCGAGCGGCACCAGCAGCGGCTCGCGGGGCCTGCGAGGCCGCCGCGTGGGCCCCCGGGGCACCACGGTGCGGGACCGCGGTCTGCCGGGCCCCCGCCGCACGCGGCCCTCCGCGCGCCCGCTGGGGCCGCCCACGTCCAGGATCTCGAGCGGCGCGTCCGACTCGAGGAGGGCTGCTCCTGGGTAGTGAACGATCGAGGTTTGGTTCCGAAACTATCGAACAACATTTAAAATGGAACATAAGACGCAATAGCCGGATTTAAGGTGGGGACCTTAAATCCGGCTATTGCGTCTATGTTCCATTTTACATAATTCATTCCATTTTGCATAATTATACTGAATAAGTACCTGAGTTCTTTAAAAACTACGCAGAGACAGATTCATAGTAGTACGCTATAGAATGAACTAACGTAAAATTGACCAAAAATGTTTTTAATAGTCCACTAAAAAAAAGGAAAAAAGCTATTTGTGTCTATAATATTATAACAGTAGAAGACAGTAGAGCACGCAGCTCCCGCGTTCTCTCTATTTTTCCTTTAAAGTCCACCAACATACACATTATGTCTACCATAATCACCTGCGATTAAATTAAGCTAGTGAGGACGAGGATCTAGCGTTTGTATCCACAATAAAGAAAAAAACTATTTTTTTTATGTGCAACATACAGGTTACTAATAAAACATATCGGATACGTCTTGTTTTTCATTGTTTTACACAATCATAAACTTCCAACGATATATTGATTGGAAATATGGCATGACGTCATATGTAGGTAAATTATCTACTTATGACGCAGCGAGCCCCCACTTTAACTTAAATCACTTTATCTCAGTACTTTTTTTATTGCGAAAAAGCAAAAATTACGTGCCTGTAATTTTTTATTTTTGTTATTATCTGACCACTTAAAATTGACTACTTAGATTTCGATTTTTCATCAGTCCACACCAAGAATACGCTAGAAAGGTCACCACTCAAAGTACAAGTACAGTCCAGTAAAATAAAAGTACGTACGGAGGAGGCAGTTACCTGCGGCGATAGCGGTGGCAGTGTCGCTCGCCGGCGCGGAGTGTAACGGCGAGGAAGCCGAGGCGGCGTTCGCTTCGTTCCTCCTGGAGAACGCGTGCCTCGAGCCGCGGGGGCGACCGCGCCTCGCCCCCCGCCCTGGCCGGCCGGTGCCCCACGCCCCACTGCGCACTGGCGGCGAGAACGCTGCAAGAAAAAAATAACAAACATTACAGTATCCCTAGCACGAACCACACTCGTTATAGTATCGTAATTGTATTTACTTACTGTGAGATATTGGGAGGATTGTGGGGGTGTAAATTTTCATACAAAAAGCGATAACGCTTTTTTTATAACGATTTTCATAATTTTTGGAAATGTTGTAGATATAATGAAGATCTAGGTTTGTACGTTTTGATTTTCAAGTCTAAAATTTAAATATCTATATTGACTTAAAAACACCTCGAGCATTTTTATATTTTTTTGACTAAATTATACTGAATTACAAAAAAGTAAAACGTACAAACATAGATTAAGGTATACTGAGTCTAATGAGATCAAAAGTGTCTTCGTAAAGGTTTAGGGGATAAAACAGCTATCGCCCGTAACCATATTTCAATAAGAAATGTAGGCACTTGCCTCGGACTTTCAACTCTAAGCGGTGTGCAACAAACTGCATTTTTGAAAGTGCATACTCGAGCCATGAATTGGCACTTCACAGTCCTCTTAAATGGACAACTAGAAATATTATCGTAAAACTATCGTGAGCTCATAACGTAACGATAGTAAAACCTAATATCTCTCACTGTAAAATACTCGGTGAGAGATATTACGATGGTTAGCTGTCGAATAAAACGATACGACATGTCAAAAGTGAGTTCGTGCTGACGATTCTCATACTAAGCTCTCGTTAACTATACCACTACCATTACGACACCATTTAGTTCCTTAAACGACCGTAGCGGCGCTGCTATAGTTTTCATACAAATAATACGATTACGATAACCACTGTAGTCAACAGTGGTTCGTGCTTGGGGCACAGATGATGTCAAACTACTAGTCCGCTCTGAACACAGCACGATTCGCGTCGCACTGTCGAAATACAGGTGTAATTTAATTTAATAAAATTGTAAAATGTTGTCAGTCTATACAAGCTATAGGTGACAGATGAATCGCGAAATAAATTTAAGCACGATTAAAGCTGATCGCACATATTATTATGCCCGCGCCGCACGCTCCGAACGCGCCGCATTTTTGGAATTTTTTGTATGAAATTATATGAAACCTCGCACATTTGGCCGCACCGTACGCGCCGAATTTCAAAAATGCGGTAGGTGTTCGGGTATTGAAGGACAAATGCTGATGACGTCATATAATGCGGCACGTTCGGCGCGTGCTGATACTCAGTGTTACCAGATACAGAGGAATTACCCTACATGTACGCAGAAATCCCCAAACATATAATTTATTGACAGATTATACATATAATACCATACGTTTTTATGCTAGTAGTTGTTAAAAACATAAGTAAGTTAATAGTAGTATATTATTATTACTCAGTGAGTTGCAAAATGAAAAGGCATATAATATGTATATACAGAGTTACTATTGAAGCAGATGTCCCAAATTTTGTGTGCTTGTTCAGACAAGCAAACTGAAATGAGACGAATCATGCAATAGCAAAAAAAAATCATTGTGTGATGTTATGAAACAACAATGAAATTTTTTCCGGATCGTAGACATTTAACTGGATGGAAAATTTCTATTTTAATCTTAAATTAAATCCTTTTCATCTTGTTTTTTACTATTTTGTGTATTCTTATTGCTTTTTTGTTCATTTTACTAATTTGTTTTTTTATTTAATAAAAGTTATTACTTTTTTAAAATTAACGACGACACGGTTAACGCAGATGTCGAGTGATCGCCTACTGCGCAGTTGGTCGCGGGTTCGATTCCCGTATGGGACATATATTTTGTATGGCCTACAGAAATTTGTTCCGGTCTGGGCGTATGTGCATGTGATATTCTGTGTTTGTAACTGCACTCACGATACAGGAAAAAATCCAAGTGTAGAGCGACGTCTTTCAAAAAAATGTTTTTATTTAAACATTATAAATTACAAAAACAGTGCAAAATAACGTTCTACAAGCCGAAACCTACCAATGTTAACATAATCATATTCTCCCCTTCTCCCTATACATTTTTTAACAGACCCAACCATTTGTATGGTGGAGTTAAAAAAAGAGCGTGGGCAATACTAAAAATTTGCTTACGGCGCGTGCGGCCATTATGTGCGAGGCCATCAGAAAATGCGGCTGATGCAGCGCGTTCGGCGCGTGCGGCGCGGGCATATGTGCGATCAGCTTAAAACGTAACTGTACCTCCCTTTCCAGTCGATCGACATTGAGATTGTGATTTATTGTACGCTTGATTTTCCACATTGGCACAAAATTGGAACCGTATTGTGGTGATTCTGAGTGAACCAAACTCGGTACTATCTAATTTTCTTAAAATACGGATCCACTTTGTCGCTAGTGTTGCTAAATAAGCGTACGAAAAATCACAATCTCAATGCCGATCAATTGGATTTGGTTCAAGAGTAACCCTACTAAGCGGACTAGAAATTTGGCGCAGTCTGTACATGCGTCGTACCTAACCTCTATGCTTATGACAAATGTTAAAAAATGTTTGACGCATCAAAATTCACATCTCAGATATGTATAAAAAGACGATTGCTATTATTATAATGGTCTTCTTAACCTCAAGCTTACAATATAACCTTCACATATATCCTGGCATTTCCATTCTTAATCAGTCTGCAGACAGACATAGACGGCCCAATCCTCCCCATCTTGGGGTGACCTAATTCCAATAGTTTTTTTTTTATAATTGAGATGATGATATTAAGCATTTTTAATACCATCATCTCAGCTATTAAACGCCCTCTGGATCTAAATGAATAAATGGTTCACACATACTCGTATTTTTTATCTCATAAAGTATTAAAGCATAGACGAATTAGATTCGTTACTTTATTGCCAATACAAAATTACTAGTGGTCAAACTGTACCCCCTAATAAAAATGACACCATTCATAACTTTTTAAAGGCTATGTTATCTATATCGAAAAATTTTGCCTGACAAAATATTACTTATATGCAATGAAGCAGCCTTGAAAAAAAAAACTATTATACCGGTTGTAACTGAACACCCCAATAACATTTAAGGGGTATATAAGTTAGATACTAAATCGATCTTCGGTGCTTGTCTGAGACCTGGAACCCTAACACTTTCAGAGTTATTTGATTTTAAACTGAAAGCAAAAACTTTCAAGTGACAACCATAACATATACCTGTGTATAAAAAATATGTGTGGCATTTCTAACACTTGAAAGTTTATGGAAGATTATAAAAAAAAATCTTAAATTTCGCTAAATATGACAAGTAACATGTTAAACACTCACGCATTGGCGTCATAGACAAGGGAGGAACATCGACGACCAAATTATCACTTTCATCGTCTACTTGCAGCGGACTTCCTGGCTCCGACGCGGAGTCGCGATTCCGCTTTGGTTCTATGTTGGTAGGCTGCAAGTTTACACGTAAATTACAAACACAACAATAAAAACAACACTTTTCATTGACTATAATGTCCTCCTAACCGATATTCGGTCACGGCGGCCAATCTCAATAGAGACTAGCCATCTACGCAGGAGATAATTTTATAGTGCACAAGTGACTGCGCAAACGCAAGTGAACTCTCTGTTCCTTCACTCGCCTAGTCCGATGGGACGGTTAGCCGACACGACCGGGCGAGATCAGGCGCAGGACCCACTGTTTAACGTGCCATCTGAAGCACGGAGGAGCTTCAGATGTTTCTTATTTTGGTCATCCATCATAGGACTGACCACAGCAAACGTTACTTTACCATAGCAATCGTTCGCTGAGCGCACGCGCCAATGCGCTACCAAGCTAGGTCCATTCACTATAATAACACCTACATTCTATAGAAACTTTTGTACATTCAAAAGCATATCAGTTTGTTCAAACCTGTCAATTTCCTCCTATTTAAATCTATGTCGATAAATCGCAGTTTTCGGCAAATAGCTTACCGTTGGTAAAATAGATTTTCGTTTGCGTTCCTTATCTTCCATCTTCTTTTCTTCGGATTTTTGACGATCTGTGAAAAAAGGAAAACATTTGAATAACTCTTTTAACGATTAATATAATATATAATATTATTATTACACTTGAAATATACTGGATGCATACATTTGAGTTCAATTTCCTCGTCATCCAAAAGCAACGAGACCACCTCCTTTGGTTTCAGGGTGTCTGGTTTAAAGTTACCTCCACTTATTACCATTCTTTGGATCTGTAAATCGATAATAAAAAATGAAAGATGAACGAAAAGTTATAGCTATACAAAATTCCAATATCACAAGGTCACTTTAAAGCTTTTAAGAAATCCCTGTCCACCTTTGTGCACGTAAAAATGCTTCATATCTCTAAATATTTCCTTTTATGTGCAAACAAGAAACTTTTCATGTAGCCGTTTCTACTGTGAATCTGGAGCCTCCCCGTTCAAGACAGGCATCAACCATTCACATCAATACCTTTTTCATAACTCTACATTTTAATGTTTCCAGTATGATCCCCTTCAAAGTCCATACCTCGCTCTTCTCTCTAGCACGTTGCATGATCCTCTCCTCTATGGTGCCCTTGCAGATCAGACGATAGACTGTCACCTGCTTGGTTTGACCGAGCCGATGCGCTCGGTCCATAGCTTGCTGATCCACAGTCGGATTCCAATCAGAGTCGTAGAATATCACCTGAAAAGCAATATTAATTAGAATGTTAGGGGGGTTACAAGCTACATGGTGCTATACACTTGAAAAGTACGAATTCTTTGAAAACATATTGAAATAGTTAACAATATCCTAGTCCTAGAATAACATCCTAATGCAATAAAAAGATAAGCAAAATAACTTACAGTATCCGCAGCAGTAAGGTTGATTCCAAGACCACCAGCACGTGTTGAAAGTAAGAACACGAAAATATCCGTGCGAGCCTGTAGTTCAATTTGAAATTTATTGATAATATATGCTAAGATAATATATGCTATTTTTATTAATCAGCATTATTTAACAATGTACGAATATACCTGAAAATCTGCAACCATGTCGCGGCGCGCTGAAATTTTACTGGAGCCGTCTAACCGCATATACTTGTGCTTTCGGTGCCACATGTACTCCTAAAAATTAATTAAACGTTATGGACAGTGTTTAAAGTTTCAGAAATCAATAAATCTACCAGATTCATATTTCCAATAACTCATTAAGATTGAAGTTTTTAATATCTGTTGTTATTTTATGATATTTTACAAAAATATGTAGAACGTAAACTGTAGCAGACCCACTTCTAACTGGAGATAGTTTATTAAAATGTCTGTGACTAATAATATAATAGTACATTACACATATAATAGTACATTATACTAGATTCAGCGGATATTGAGAATATCGTTACACTACACACCTCCAACAAGTCAATCATCTTCGTCATCTGACTGTATATTAGCACTCTGTGCCCTCGTTCCTTCAGCCTCCTCAGCAGTGAATCCAGGACTGTTAACTTGCCAGCGTCGCTTACTAGCTGGTTCTTATCTATGGACAAATATTTTATTCACTTTTCATATACTCATTATTATGGGTTATATGGCAACACCCTTGTCGGTTGTTTTTCGATACATTTTTTTTATTATGAATAGAAAATTATCCAATTATAATTATCGTGATAACTGTCTCTAATTAATACTTCCTGCCAGTTTAGAAATAAACCGGCACCTTCAGCCAGACCGTTACCCGTCTGTCGAGAGGGCACCACACTGACTCACCGGGGACCGCACTAACTCACCGTGGACCGCACTGACTCACCGGGGACCGCATTGACTCACCGGGGACCGGACTAACTCACTAGGGACCGCAATCACTCACCGGGCTCTTGCAGGCGGGCCAGTAGAGCTAAAGCGCCGCGCACCCGAAGCGGCTTACTGCGCGGCTGACCGCCGGACGGCACTGACTTACAGAGGACCGCACTGACTCCCAGGGACCGCACTGACTCACCGGGGACCGCAATCACTCACCAGGCTCTTGCAGGCAGGCCACTAGAGCCAAGCGCCGCGCACCCGATGCGGCTTACTGCGCAGCTGTCCGCCGGACTGCACTGACTCACCGCGGACCGCACTGACTCACCGGAGACCGCACTGACTCACCGGGCACCACACTGACTCACCGGGGACCGCAATCACTCACCAGGCTCTTGCAGGCGGGCCAGTAGATTTAAGCGCCGCGTACGCAAAACGGGTTACCGCGCGGCTGTCCGCCGGACTGCACTGAATCATCGAGGACCGCACTGACTCACCGGGGACCGGACTGACTCACCAGGGACCGCAATCACTCACCAGGGACCGCAATCACTCACCAGGGACCGCAATCACTCACCGGGCACCTGCAGGCGCGCCCAGCCGGCGGGCGAGCGCGCCGCCGCCATCAGAGCGCCGAGCGCGGCGCATCCCTCGCGACTCTCCGCGTGACGATGCCGCGTCACGTGGTACGCGAACTGACGCGACGTCGCATACGGCGCGAGCGTGTTCGCCCACACCTGCGTACAGTAGTACCACAATATAGAGAACGATACAGTACTTTGACTCCATATAAAGGGACGAATCGGTGCACGCACACATACAAACGTCGTTTACACGGCCGCCAAGCATGCTCTGAACGGCATAGCAACGCAGTGTCACGCCGCGCGCCGGCCGAGATTGTTGTGCTCCACGTACACGCCGCGCCGCTCACGCGCAGCGTGTACGTATACGTTCACCGATTTTTTTGTAGGCACCTTACCTAACGCGCCCATAAGGGCAGGGAGAACACCGGGGGGTTTTAGTGGGTAGGCCTGGCACTCTGCCGGGAGAGCCCCACACACGCTCGCCGTCTAGCCAACGGCGGGTACGGTGCGGTTACGCATTCCCCCCCGAAAAAAAAAAAAAAAAAAAAAAAAAGGCACCAACCCTAGCGCCCAGTTCAGCTTTAGGTATAAATTTCAAAAACACGCCTGAGTCGGGCTACTGTATCGTTCTCTATATTGTAATAGTACCACGTTCATAAGTTACACCAAGGTACCTGTGCAGAAGTCTTTCTGATTCTGAGCGAGACAGAATGAAATTCTGATTTTGGTGACTTGAAATCTTAACGTACGCAATAAAGTCTATATTTTAACGATGTCTGCACTCGTATTAGATCGGCTTTAGGTTGCTAACTCCGCGCAGTCGAATCTTGCCGATGCTACTTATAAAAGTGGTCGTTCTGTACGAAACGTGACAGCGTCGCTTGAGTACACCGCGCATGTGAGAACTGCATTTTTTCTGGACGGCATACAATAGTTTTTTGTTATGTAGGGCTGCAAAGTTGATTTTTGGCGCAGGTACTGGTACTGATTCCTGTATACAGGGTGTCCCAGAAGCCGACGTCAAGCCGAAAGCAGGCGGTAGACTAACTCATATATGTTATCAAAAAAATATAAAAAAAATCTAAGTCACCTATTTAAAAAAAAATCTAACATTTAAAAAAATCGATATAATTTACACCCTGTGACGGTTTTTTCACTCTTGTTGCTGCAAATCTTGACTTTTCTAAACATTTTCTTTTGTTTTGTAATCCTGAATAATGTTTCTGTATACTCTAATCTAAAATTTAAAGCCAGCTGCTCCAAATTAGAAGAATATGCCATTTTTATCTAAATTAAATATTCAAAATTAATTTTTCACACAGCTTTAACAAGCTGTACTGAAAAAAAAAGGAACTATGCGAGTTTGGCAAGTAACTGCAAAAGATGGCGCATTCAATAAGGATTCCAAAATGGAATGATACTTGGTAGATAATTTCTACGATTGCAGACAATTTTTTTTTTTTCCAAAAACAGGCAGTTTTGAACAACTTTTTCTTACGTACTTAAAATTTATTCTAATGTACCCATGGTTTGCTTTAAGGCCGTAACTTTAACATTCTAGTTTGAGTGAGACCTGGAGAGTCATTTTACGAAGTGTGAGAGAGACAGATAGTGACGCTAACGTGACAGAGACGGAGAGATTCGAAGTATGAGCGAGACAGATAGTGACGCTAACGTGACAGAGACGGCGAGTCTCACATCCACTTCGTAAAATGACTATTTTACGAAGTGGAAGACAGATAGTGACGCCAATTATACGCTAACGCACAAACAATACACATCAGTACGTTTCGCTCCTTCGCTTACTGCGCGTCTTTTTGTATTCGTTCGTGTTGATTTCGTGCTTACCACTTTCTGCTTCGTTTATTGGACTTGATTGCTTGTGTTTTGGATTTGGCATATTCTTCTAATTTGGAGCAGCTGGCTTTAAATTTTAGATTAGAGTATACAGAAACATTATTCAGGATTATAAAACAAAAGAAAATGTTTAGAAAAGTCAATAATTGTAGCAACAACAGTGAAAAACCGTCACAGGATGTAAATTTTATCCATTTTTTTAATGTTAGATTTTTTTTAAATAGGTGACTTAGATTTTTTTATATTTTTCTGATAACATATATGAGTTAGTCTATCACCTGCTTTCGGCTTGACGTCGGCGTTGACGTTTGGGACACCCTGTATAGCGAGGGTTATTTATTAGTCTAAAAATGAGGTTAGCGCATTGCCGTGAAAGTATAACTGCATTTTCAGTGGGGTATAGTCAATTATTGTAAATTCGAATTTTTGAAAACTCTTCTCACGCTAGCGCCAACTTTCTCAGTTTTTTAATGATAAACTGAACCTTTCTAAGGCTGTGAGGTGAAAACGCTTTTTTTTTTGTTTCGTCAAACAACTATTTAGTGTGAATGTGCGGTTTGTTAAATCTCCAACAAAATAAGTTTTTTTTATTACTTGCGCATTATTAAAGTAAATAATATTTTGTTCAAAATATGATGATACAACCACAAGTTGCGACCTGTATTTCGATTTTTATGGTAATGGCACTTCATATTAACCTATAATTCTCAAATAAATTACGACTTCCGTGGTGTTATTTAGAACTTTAGCGACGATATAAGACACTCATGCTTATGCCTAGCAGAGAGCGTATTAAAGTTCGTATGAATGATGATGATGATGATGATGATGACGCTGCAAATAAGTTACCAACCTTCGGTTGCGCCGTGTAAAGGTAGCAGGGCATCGGCGTAGGTTGCTGGGGGCGTATGATCGGCGGCCGCTCTACGTGAGGGAACTCTATCTCCGCCGGAGCCACCACAGGCGTCACTCCCCCTTCCTCTGTCTTTATTTCCGTTAGCATTTCCGTCTACAAAAAAAAAACGAAAACGTGGCTACAGTGCGAGCGAGGACCTCGACAAAATATACGATCGATAAACCAATGATGTATTAATGAATTAACATTTACAACTTAAAGAAATATAATAATGTTTAATTTTAAGTCGGAAGTAGAGACGGTAGGCGGATAATGTTTTGTTGTGTTCCTGCTCATTAATGCTGTCAGAGGCCCTAGACAAAAATGTCACACGCTACCTTTTCCGCAGTCGTACCGCAGAAAAAATGTATGGAAATGACAGTAGCTTACGACAACCTCACGCCATTTTTTCCGCAGCTCATGTCATCTCCATACATTTTATCTGAGGAACGACTGCGGAAAAGTTAGCGTGTGGCATTTGTCAGTACTCTTATCAACTCGGCTGTTCGTTGTTTTAAGTATTTTTATGACGCGTTAACGTTAAAACAACTTCAAAATATTATTCGCATTACTTTTTAAAATGTCACTAAAAGCATCTTCAAACAAAATACACGATAACCACTCACCGGTTCCTCCTTAACTTTAATATTGCGTGACCGCATAGTTCGGTGCTCGATCGTCTCCGGCGTATAGTATATCGTGTGATCGACATGGGAATAGAACGGACCGCCGGCTGAATAGACAAGAAATAAGGAATAGATCTTAAAAATACAGATCCAAAGAGAAAAGACTATCATGCAATTAATATAAGATTAATTATTACCATCAGTCCACAAAGGATCCGTGAACAACAGCTCCCGCCAAGTTAAACTGTCTTCCTTACTTCGTCCCAACACGTTACCGTCTGGACATATCAAGAATAAGTCTTTACTCCTCACTTGATCGTAACGATCTGTACATTGATAGGTTTCTGCGAGTTGTTCCTCTACTTCGCTCGACTCTGATTCGTCCCACCACCAGCATTGTCTATGGCGAAGTTTGTCATATTTCTCTAAGCTGTATTGTATATGATTTATCCTAAAAGTGACAAAGTATAAGTTATAATCATGATCTTAAAAATAAACATAAATGTTACTAACACAACAACAATTCGTTTCTAGTATATTCACTATTCAAAGACACCTAACTAAACGTGATTAATCCTTTTGCTTTTCTATTAAAGAGTAGTAATTCTCATTCCTAACGACCTTCAGATCAAAGTTTCTCGCTGTAAAAACAATATTCATTGAGTTGTTCAGTTCCTTTCAAAGATCAAATAGAAAATTCCGCAAATCAGATGGCATATTGGCCAAGACCATTCCCATTTCAAATAATCTTTCTAAATAAGAATTCGAGTATATATGAAATGCCGCCGTTCTTTAATCTTGCTAAAACACGAAAACGACTCGACCGATTCTTAACATTTAAACGTACAATTGAACCCGGTAAGTGACGGTGTATTCGGACAGGACAATGTCTGCCGGGCCCACTAGTTAAAAATATAATAATAGTGACAAATTATATTAACAGGCAAAACACTTACGCATACAGCCATCCGCACAGCATAACCCTGTACAACTCCATAGGCGATAGGTCCATAAACCTCGTGAACGCGAAACATCTGTCAGAGCCATAGACACCGAGGCTATCCTCCCAGCACTCGCTATCGTTGGCGTTTCGATGCACGTGTTCCGGTATCAGAACGCACAGTATATTGTATAGTAGGTGGCGCTTCGATGGGATAGAACGAATCAGCACCCCATCCTCAGCCAGCAGCTTCGGTATGTGATAGTCGTCTACTTGCATCGCGAACGGTGATTTTACGTCTCGCCTCTCGAACAATTCTGGATGATTGCATACCTGCAATAAGAAACTCTGTGAGATATAAATAATCCTATCATCCTAGTCTGCTATTCTGATATGGCAATATTGACATAAGCTTTGGTGTTCGTTAACCACTCGGGGCGTATTGGGGTGGACGAGACGTAGTAGCATACGTGCTTCTACGACGAAGCGATCCAAGTAGCCAGGCACTTCTTCTCATGCAACCGAGCGGGTGGGCAGGTTGCGGATAGCCTGCCGGTTGCGGGGCCGACTAGTTCTTTTTTCTGACGGTCGACCCCGCACCCGGAATGTCCCTAGCGGACCCCGGACAAGAGAAGCTGTCTGAAGTCAGATCCCAGACCAAGGGTGACCCATACCTTTATTTCCATGATCCTCTTTCCGAATTAAACTCCCTCCTTCCACTTTTTTCTCCCTTCATTCCTTTCGGTCCAAGAGGAGGGGCAACCTCTTACTCCAAAAGCCCACAAAACCCGTCAATAATGAAGCAGGAAGAAAATTTATATCCCCAGGTGGGTCCCGGCCAGGCCGGGGAGTCCCGCACCGTAAAGGTCAACTCCCATCGTAATCTGGAGGGGAGTACCTTACTGCCGACGACATCCGCGCCTAATGCGCGACCGGCAGCTAGCATGCTAGCGCCCGCGACACCGGCTGCGACAAACGCGCCTATGGACACACAACCGGCTGCGACGCACGCGCCCACTGGCACACAACCGGCTGCGATACACGCGCCAAAGAACAATAACTTGACTACGACACACGCGCCCTCCACGAGTGTCTGGCAACAGAGCCTCGTACGGAAGAGCACTACTCAAAACCCTGACATGACCACGGGTAAGGAGGCCGGCCCAAGCAGTTCCAACTCTGCACCTGGCGGCAGAGTACGCAGGCGCGAACCACCAGGGGTAGAGGAGTAAACGACCCGATGCGCAACACCCGCGAAGGCGCAAGCCAGCGCGATGCACAAAGGGCCGTTGAAATGATAGTACGCGACCAGTCGCAAGTACGCGAAGGGACCACCCAGCGCGAAAAACGACCGGACGCGGAAACGCTTTTGCAGGGAGAAGTACGCGAAGGGGAAACCCAGCACGAAAAATCCTCGCAAGAGACGGAACTAGCCAGGGATGGCAGCCGACCCCGCGTACGGAAAAGGGGGAAGCGGGCTGGAGCCTTGCACAAGGCGTCTCTGGCCATAACACCCAGGCCAGACACCTCTGAACCGCAACCGGGCCCTAGTGGCACGGGAGCGATAAAGAGAGTGCGTCCGGATGAGACGACTTCGCCGAGAACTCTCCAGGGCGACGTCAAGCGAGTGAGGATCCAACCTCCTCAAGGGGGGCAAAGAACCTACGCGCTTGCCACAAGGGATATCCCTGCGCGGCTTGCAGTAGCAATTTGCCTCTCCCCCCCTACCCGAGACATGACCACTGACGAGGCTGAATCCATAAAGAGAGGGCTCGAAGACCTGGTTATGGACGCTGACCCCAGCACACCTCTCCCGGCATTCCGCGGCTACCCACGGGTGGCGGATGGCACGGTGCAGATTTGGTGCGAGGATGACGGTGCCCTAACCTGGTTGACGGAGAACATCCCAAGGATTCAGCTTCCCAACACTGACGCACGACTGACGGTAATGCGACAGGTCGACATACCGACCCGTGTTAGAGCCGCGCTCTTCGTACCGAAGTACCAGGGCGACATAGCGAGGCTCCAGAGTGTTCTGACCCGTCAGAACACTTGGTATGACATCGGTCGGTGGTCGCTATACAGAGCGACATCCGTTGGTGGCGAAAACCCGGGGACATATTTGACCCTGGGGATCCCACCAGAGGATGTAGAGAGGCTCTTGGCGCGGGAGCGGCGTGTATCGTACCTTCTTGGTTCCATATACGTCCGCTTCTACCCCAAGAACCTTCCCTCTGTAGCCCAGACCATGACACCGACACCGACACCGACACTGACACCGACACTGACTGAGCTCAGACCAGACCAGACCGACACAGACGACATGGCGCGACTAGAGGAGGCAATGGCGAGGGCGGCGATGAAGGATGCAGATGCTGACATCCCACCACTAACATCACCAAGGTCGATCGATGGTAGGCATAGGATCGAGGAGGACGATTCCAATGAATCGGACTAACTCCTCTCCCGAGCCACCATCGCTCACGCCTAACCCCCTCGAAATCGTACAAGCCAATCTCCAGCATAGTCAGACTGCCACGGCCAACTTGCGCAGGGCGCTGGAGACAAACCCCCGAACAATCGCACTGATCCAAGAGCCGTGGATCAGGAACAATAGTATATGCGGCCTTAATAATATCGGAGGTAAGCTAATCCTAAACACACACAGTACAGACAAGCCAAGAACCTGTGCATACATACCAAACGACATCCCGATCACGACACTCACGCAATTCTGTTCCAGAGATCTGACGGCTGTCAGACTACAGAACACTGAAGAAGTCCCTGGCATAGTACTAGCTTCAGTGTGCATGCCAGGCGACGATGAAAACTGCCCACCGAAAGAGATGGCTGACCTTGTGGAATACTGCGAGGGCGCCAAACTGGATCTCATTATCTGCACCGATTCAAATGGTCATCACCAGCTCTGGGGATGCGACACTTCAAACACCAGAGGAGAGGTATTATCCACTTACTTATTCTCAACTAACCTTAATATAGTAAACCGGGGCTGGGAACCCACTTGGGTTACAGCCCGGGGACAATCAATTATTGATCTAACGCTTGGCACAGATAACGCAGTAAAACTCATATCTAACTGGCGAGTATCCAACGAACTCACTTGCTCAGATCACATGAGAATTCGTTTCACAATAACAGCAAACACAAAAAAGCCCACCCCGAAACGAAATCCGCGTCGGACAGACATACCTGGCTACAAGCGTCTTCTCGATTCCCTGATAGCTAGAAATCTACCACGCACAACCATAACAGATCCCACACAAATAGAACACATAGTGACAAAATTGACACTATACATCACAGAAGCTTATCACAAATGCTGAACAAAGAGTTCCGTACACCAAATGTAAAAACAACCGATGGTGGAATGCCGAACTTGAGAAACTCAGAGTAAAACTACGTAAACAATTCAACCAAGCCAAGAACTCGAGACAACCAGAGGATTGGGAACTATACAAAGAAACCCAATACATTTTCAAAAAACAAATCAGACATGCCAGGAGATTAGCCTGGAGAAAGTTCTGCGAATCTATCGTATCAAACAATGAAGCTGCCCGAGTGAGGAAAATCCTATCTAGCGACCAAGATCGCAGCCTTGGTGCACTGAAAAAGCCCGATAACACTTTCACACAAATCAGCAAGGTCCTTCTTGAGACGCACTTCCCAAACTGCAGCCTCTTAAAGGATAAGGTCTGGGCAGACGACATAAGAATGGAACCAACCAGAAACGACTGGACTATAGCCCACGAAATAGTGACAAGGGACCGAATAATGTGGGCTATCAAGTCTTTCCAACCATACAAATCCGCAGGCCTGGATGGCATTCTGCCAGCGCTTCTGCAGTGGGGCATCGACCCCTTAACCCCATGGTCAGGCCCCCGTCACTCGCGCAATGCAGCGTTACAAATACCTACCGCTAAGTAGCGCGCCGGCGCGCCGACCGGCAGAGGGCCGCCGCCGCGCCGCACGCGAGACTTTTATTATTATTATTAAATCTTGTAACTTGTTTTTTTTCATAAAATAGTTTTTTATTATTTTGTTTATTTTATTGCTTTTTTGTTTATTATAATAATTTGATTTTTAATTTCGTTTTGTTTTTTATCAATTATTTTTTTTATTTATAATGTTCTTTTCAGAACTACAAACGGGATTTTTATACCTAAATCGAATATTTCTCTGAAAATTTTATTTTTCAAAAATTTTAATTTTATTTTAGTAAATCTGAATAAACGTGAGTTCAAACATGAAAAAAAACATCGATCATGTATTTTTCATAATAATTCGTATTTTTTTTAATCATTTGTAATTTGACAAATGAATAAAATCTATGAAAAAAAAATTCGTCTCGTGCGGGATTGGTGATTTTTTTAATAATTTGTATTTTTTTTTATAATTTTTAAATGTATTAATGACGATAAAATAATATCCTATTCTCTTATTTTTTGACATGTACTATTTTAAATTTTTAAATATTTGCGCACTGCCAATTTAAAACTATGATTATGAGTAATAATGTGTATAATTTAACACCAATCATGTATTTTAAAATATTCTTGCAAATAAAGTAGGTACTATTATTTTATTATTTTATAAAATTAAAGCACATTTAAGTCGGGGCCTTTCCTCGCAATCACTTTATTTCATTAAAATCCTACGTATATAAATAAAATAATAACATTAAAGTTTCACTTTGGCCATTTTGTTTATGTTCTTTGTACAACCCTTAAGTTTTCGCTCGATGACGCAATCACGCGGTGTACGCGGGAATCTCGACTTTCGGCGCGCGTTCATAGAGACCTTTTCTTCTTGTAGCGACTTTTGTCTGTCGGTTTTGGCTATTATTATTACAGCGATTCGAGCGTTTCTATGGGAGTGATGTATCTGTTACGTAGTAACTATTATCTAATCTGTGCCCATGGCTGGAGAAAGTCTACCGAGCCTGTATCGCACATAGATATATTCCCCTCGCGTGGCGGGAAGTGAAAGTTATCTTCATTCCAAAGCCCGGAAAAACCGATTACACACAGCCCAAGGCCTATAGACCTATAAGCCTAACATCATTCCTACTAAAGACCCTCGAAAGACTATGCGATAGACACATTAGAGATGGACCTCTACGCATGGTACCACTACACAAACAACAGCACGCGTACTCCATAGGAAAATCAACAGAATCCGCTTTACACAGCGTGACTTCCAGAATTGAATGCGCCATAGAACACAAAGGCTCTGCACTAGCTGCCTTCATCGATATTGAGGGCGCTTTCGATAAAACAATGTTTCACAGCATCGACATAGCCCTTAAAAGACATGGTGTGGCCCCCACCCTGTGCGGTTGGATCACCAATATGCTCAGGCAGAGGGCCATACAAGTCACGGTGAATGACACCACGAGAGCCATCGTGGCGAAAGGATGCCCACAAGGAGGCGTCCTCTCGCCTCTACTGTGGAACCTCGTTGTGAACAGTCTTCTAGACCGTCTAAACGACAAAGGCTTCTTCACCGTAGGCTACGCCGACGACATAACCATTATAATAAATGGCACTCACGAAAACACACTGTGCAACCTCATGCGCCAAGCCTTGAAAATAGTAGAGGACTGGTGCAAGGAGCACAAACTAACAGTTAACCCCACAAAAACAGAGCTAGTCCTCTTCACCAAAAAGAGGAAACTAGCAAATCTGCAATTACCAAAATTCTACGGATCCACCCTAAGCCTAACATCGGAGACCAAATACCTGGGCATCTATTTGGACAAACAACTGAACTGGGCGAAACACACTGACTACATCACCACAAAAACTAGTATATCACTGTGGCAATGCAAGCGACTGCTTGGAAAAAACTGGGGCATTAGTCCCAAAGCCACCTACTGGCTATACACTACGGTTATTCGACCAATTGGCTCCCTAGTCTGGTGGCCCAGGACAGACCAGGCAAACGGCCAAAGAGCACTAGAAAAACTACAGCGAAATGCCTACGTGGCTATCACTAGTAGTATGAGAACCGCACCCACAGCCGCATTGCAAGCTATGTTGGGGCTGCCACCTTTGCACCTAGTTGTTAAAGAGGAGGCAGCACTAGCGGCGTTCAGACTCCACAATGCTGGCACACTGGGAAAGGACCCCAGAATCAAACACATACGCATAAAAGAACAAGCGACCAAACATCACCCGATGATGACATCACCCAATGATAGGATTCTGAAGAGATTCAATTTCCAGAAGCACTATAATATACAGCTCGAAGAGGAATCACACGATTACTCAGGCCCAAAAGAGCTCAGAATATACACTAATGGCTCCAAGACCAACTCAGGAACCGGGGCAGGCGTATACTCAAATGAGCTTAACATTAAGATATCCAAACCGCTAGGTAGATTCAACACCGTATTCCAAGCGGAATGCTTAGGTATCATCCTGGCGGCCCTCGCCATAGAATCTAAAGGAATTATGGATTCTCACATCCGCATAGTCTCTGATAGTGCTTCGGTACTCAAATCCCTAAACAAAAGCTATTTCACTTCGGAACTTGTATTGGAATGTCACAATGTGCTAGAACGAATTGTGACTTCCAACCGAAACACAGTGACACTACAATGGATAAAAGGACACAGCGGATCACTGGGCAACGACGCGGCCGACGAGCTGGCTAGGAGGGGATCCGACATAATGGCTTTCGGACCAGAGCCCATCGTACCAGTTCCCTTCAGCCAGATTCGCGGATGGCTGCAAGAGCTCACCCGCACACAAGCACAAGACCACTGGTTCTCGACTCCAGGGTGCAGACAGTCAAAGGAAGCCATGCCAATCCTAAACAACAAACTGACCAAACGCATATTGCGTCTGGACAGGAACAGTCTGCGGCTGGTGACAGGAACCATCACTGGACACTGCTCACTAAACAAACACTTCCACACCATAGGCATAACAGATAGCCCCCTATGCAGAGCATGCTTAGGGGCCGAGGAAACGGTGTCACATGTGCTCCTTGAGTGCACAGGTGTCACCGAAATACGAAAAAACACCCTTGGATCTCCCAATTCTGTTACAGAATCTCTGGACAGACTCGGAGATCTCATACGCTTCTGGAGGGAGGTGGGCTGACTGGAGTGACGGCCGCCCTCACGTACAATGGTCCACCTTAAGGACTAAGTGCGGAAACCGACCCCGATAACATAGAACATAGGTGTTCGTTAAGAAATTAATTTCTGGAAGATGTATTGCTACTTGCTAGCGATATAATGAAATTGAGCATAGGGTAATATTAATCATTTTTCTTGAATCTTTTGCGAAACACTAAGAATGATATCGATTCTTAGCGTATAGAATCGCAAAGATAGAAATAAGAGTTTGAGTCGTTATTTTACTATCCAAATAATGAAATACAAAAAAATTTGAATGCTTGGTAATAATATCTCAAGTCACACGTAACGCGGTTCTTTGTTGTGAGTGTTTACAATTAATAATAATTCGCGCTATCGCTTTGCGATACTTTTCTCACTCACCTTACGAAATTGCATAACCAAATTCATAAGATTCGATGTGAAGTTTTTATCTACATTGTGTCCTGATTCCGATCCCACAGAATAGTGCAGTAGCTCTTCGATTTTTATTTTCTTCTTGAGCGCTGCAAGCAATACAATCAGATGCTAAAAAAACCCAATAATTATGAACGTAAAACGAAAAACGTATATCCGTCGAAATTGTGGCACAATCACTCACCAATATACAAGAGTTTCTGCCTTATGGTGAGCGGACAATGGACCATGATCTCAATCTTATCGGACAGCTCATTTTCTACATCTTTCTTGATACGACGCAACATAAACGGCTTGAGTATCATGTGTAATCGAGATAGATGTTCTAGAAAATTAAAAAAAAAAACAAATATCGTGTATTTGAACAGTTGACAAACACATCAGAAGAAGAAGCTCGGTCTCTACTTACTCTCGTCAATTGTGCTTTTGTTTTCGGCGTGACTCTCAATGTCCTTGGAGAACCACTCATTGAACTCCTCATGCGAATCAAACAGTGTAGGCATTATGAAGTGTAACAATGCCCAAAGTTCCGCCATGCTGTTCTGGATCGGTGTACCTGTTATACATTAGAGAATAATAAGAAAATTTACCGCTCGCCATCAAAAGGGAGTCCATCGTCACACCTTAGAACCAAAATGGTCACGTACGGTACGGTTCTCGAGACATTCTCGAGTCGGCAACGCACAAGTGTTGCCACTGGTGTTCCATAGACTGTGATGATCGCTTATTAAATAGATAAATAATTATATAATATGGCAATAAAACTCCTAGACAAAATCACAAAAATGAAATATTAAGATTGCTTCTGAATATATCCTGTCCGACATGACTGACAATTTTGTTTTATTCACATATGTATTAGGAATTAACAAACGACCTGCGTTGACAAAGAAAAAGTGTTATCATAAACAGAATCTTTTACCACAGAATATCTTCAACCGTAATAACAAATAGGTACCTAAGCCTCTTATCCGATATACTTAATTGAGATTAACATTTGCATCCTCTAGTGGTAGTAGCCTGGATGTTAGTTCTGTTTACGTAGTAACTATTATCTAATCTGTGGTTCTGTTGCCGAACTAGCTCAACGTTTTAATAGCAATCGTTTGATTGGTTGAAAGCACCGAACTATTACCGTTTAATGTATTGTTAACTGGCAACTTCTTATTAAAAATATTTTCAGAAAGATAAAACAAATAGTAAATAACGCCTAACGCCGCACCTGACAACAGCAGCCGGTTCCTACAGCTGAAGCCCAAGAGCAGTTTCCACCTCATACTGGCGGAGCTCTTAATGGCCTGAGCCTCGTCCAGTATCATGTACTGCCACGACACCCTGTTCAGGTACTTGAGGTCGGAGACGACGATTTGGTATGACGTCACCACGACGTGGAAGGCCGCCTGTCGCGTATGGAGATCCTTGCGCTCCCAGAATTGACGGAGGATCTTACGCTCACTCGGACTGCCCCAATACGGTACCTTTGGACAAGAGGGTACGTGTATAAAATGTATTTTTCTTATACCCTCTAACTGTCTGCTAGTGTACAAAGTAAGAAGACGCACCGAATTATAATCTACCGAAGTTAATTTATAAACATAAGGTATCAGTCGATTTTCTTTTACAGTTGTGCCACATTATGATTTTGTAAAACTATTAACGGACATAGAAATAAAAAAGTTACAAACAGTGAAATTTTCGTCATTTGAAATTAATAATCTCAACGAGCGTGAAAACAAATCATTCGCGAAAAAATATTGATAACATACCACTTTAAAGTCCGGCACGAATCTCTCCATCTCCTGCTGCCAATTGTGGAGTGTCGACGCTGGCGAAACCACAAGGAAGGGACCCCATACGCCCAGCCTTTCGGCGACGTGGCACAAAAACGCTATGCACTGGACAGTTTTACCTAAACCCATTTCGTCTGCTAAAATACCGCTGATACCCTGGGAAAATGTATAACCTAAGTTATGTATTTAAAATCAATAAATTATCTTGCGTATAGGTGAATTTGACGCTCGCATCGTTCTGCAGAGACATGGAAATCATCTATCTACATCTATCAACAACACCAATGTATCAGTTATTATTGCCCATTACATTTTAGTTTTACGAGTGCTTTTTTGCCTATGATATTACACATTAGTAATATCATAGGCAAAAAAGCACTGTTACAACTCCTTAGAAAAAAATATTCTACTATTCAATATAAGAATCCAAATTGTCACTGCAGGGTACCAATTGAAAACCAGCGCTGGGTGTCTTAACGTCCAGCAAATGCTGAGATAGCAACTCTTTCGGTACGGGCAATTATCATCATTTGTGTTCATTATAATTTGTTGTACCTACTTTGTGTATGTTGCTGTTGTGTCTGTGTCAAATAAATATTTTCCATTCTATTTTATGCACTGGCCTTCTCGGGAGGTCTGAAGTTCGAATTTCATATGTACATTCATCTGACGCTCCTACGGTGAAGAAAAACAATGAGGTAACCTGTATACATCCTGCAAAGTATCGACCAATCCGTACTGGACCAGCGTGGTAAACTAACGCCCTAACTTAGGGTGGGCTCGATTCCCTCGGTGGGGACGGTATAGGAGCTGTTATGATGATTCTATTCTATTAAAATTTTTCACCCTACCCACCACAGCTGCTTGTAATCCCATGGGAGTGTGTAGACAACGTCACCGGCACCACGCACCTGATCGTAGAGGTTCGCGAGCCAGTTCATGCCCTTCAGCTGGTACCCCTTCAGGGTGCCGCGGAAGATGGATGGTTGCGCGTGATCGCCGCGTCGGTCGGCGGTATCCGGTTCCGCGGCGTCGGCGATGTCGGCGATGTCGGCGGTGTCGGCGATGTCGGCGATGTCGGCGATGTCGGCGATGTCGGCGACGTCGGCGGCCCGGTCGCCCTCCACGCCGGCCGCCGCGTCGAACTGCTGCGTCCGCGCGCGCTCCGCTCGGAACGCCTCGCGAGCGTTGCGCGACGCGCGCGCCTTCATCGCTTCGCTGTTAAGAGGAAATCTTACAGTAAAGATGCGCGATATGAATCGATATTATACTGTATCGATACGTACCAATGCGATATATCGATATTTTGTATCGATGCAGGACCATACAATACGCATCGATATATCGTATCTCCAGGTAAAAAATATCGAACCCAATGTATATCTGCTTAAAATTATGATTTGATCGAACCTGTAATATTAAACGTCCTTTATGTTTTGGTAAGGAGAGATTAATGTAAACAAACTTTGCACCGGCCAACTGAGCTGGCAGCGTGCGGCACGCTTTGTTTGTGCACTACCTACCCGACACGTCAGTATTCTTTCTAATGTTAGGTACCGGCATAATAAAATAAAATAATTTCCTTTCTGGCTGTATTGACAAGTCGTCTTTGTTTTAAGGAACACGTCGTCAATAACTTTTGTTGAAATATATTTTATTCCAACTAATACTTTTATTTTATTTTTCCCCTGTTTAAAAAATGGATAAATATCGTATGTATCGATACAAGACGTTGCGATATATAGCTGAATTGATACGATTGTTTGCGATACGTATCGATACGCTGTATCAATACAAACGATTATTTTGGCCGTCTTTATTGTACAGTCCGTTTTTCCATACAAACGTAGTCCCCCGTTTCCTTCCGGAATAATGACACTAGTTGCTCTATTTTCTCCAATAAAATCAATGGCCACTATAAGTATGTTCCTATGTTTACCTTTTTTGTATTAAGTTAATTCTTAAAAGAGCTTTTAAACCTTCAGAAACCTAAAAAATCGACCTATTTTTCTGCTGTATTCAAACGTCCAGCAAACAAATTGAAGAAGATTATATTTATGAAAAAAGCTAAACATAGAAACACAGAAAAAGCATTGCTTTAATTTTTTACGCAAAAAGTAATTAAATTCGTAAATTTTTCGCGGAGAAAACAGGGGACTACGAAACGTATATTTTGTGTACTTTTCATAGGTATTTTCGGTCCCAGCTACATTTGCCGCTATCGCGCTCAGTTCAGTTGTTCGGACACACAGCGCGACAGCAATACATTTTACAAATACCTAATTTTGAATTCTCTCGACCTTGGTGTTTCCTCTTAAGCCGAAATTAGACGATTCATCAAAAGTGATTCATTTCTGCGATGAATAGTGAACGATGAACAGTGGATTGCGTCGTTTGTATAGACGGTTCACTTTTGAGGAAAGCTATCATTTCATTTCTCGTGGAATTCCCGCGGGAACACATCGCCCGTGGCAACGCGGCAGTATGAGAAATGAACGCTGTGAATGAACTGTCGGCCGTTTAGACGTTTCACTTGTCGTTCATGCCGTTGTCGTTTGTACGACGCGCGAGCTCTGGCAAACTAGCCTGCTCTAAACGCGGATATTTAATTATGGCGCTGTCTCTGTCGCGCGCGGATCTGCCCGATCTGCTTAGACGCCGTCTACACCTCCGCGTTAGATTTGCCGTTTTCTTTGTTCCTGACTTTGCGTCGCGGTTTCGCGTTGTTAGACAATCGGAAGCCGGACGCTTTCATTGCAAAATCCCCCCCCCCCCCCCCCCCTTACAAGATAAGATACGTCACCTGTCATACTGATCTATGGCCGCCAGCCTCGGGTCCCTATCCTCGTCGAGCTGCCGCAGGATGCGGTCGGCGCCGCCTTCGCCCTCCTCCGACGAGTTCATCTTGCGCTGCATGAAGTGCGCGTACAGCTCCGTTTGCGTGATCAGGAAGTTCAGCTTGCGCCGTTGCCTCTTGGCCTCCATTAGCTCTACGTCCATCTGTGGTGGGCGGATGAAATGATTTTATTAATCATTTATTAATTAATTACACATTATTTTAATTTGCATATAATGAAACCGCTCATAGAATCAGGTTTTAAGATTGACCGTGCTACTTGCGATTAATTTAAAGCAAGTGAGAGCAGCAAGCAGCAGCAGCAAGCAGCAGCAGCAGCAGCTTAAGAGCATTTCTCTCCAGGTAGGCAGTGACAGAACTGTGCCCCTGGCATTGCAGATGTCCATGAGCGGTGGTTACCACTTAACATCAGGTGGGCCACTGGCTCGTCTGCCACCGTTAGCAATAAAAAAAAAAAAAAAAAACAATTTACAAATACTTTTTGGATGAGTGTATAAACAAAATTAGGAATATCTTTATATTATTTGTGTGATTATGTGCAATCCTCCTAACATATGCATTCTTTATTTATCTAAACATATTTTAATGTAAAAAAATAAATACAATGAAAATGTAAATATAAAATGTCTGAATAAAAGGCTTATTATAAAAAAAATGTAAATAAGAAGACTGTAAATGCTTTTTTTTTTCAATTTTAAATATTAATGTTATAAATGTTTTGGCACATGTATTATCTGAAATATGAGTCATTATAATTAAACCAGTTCTTAGATAATCTTGATTTGATTTTAAAAGTGCATCCATCACTGGCTTATAAAAGACAGTCGTCACAAAGTCTTGCAGTGAGACCGCAGTGACTGTCACATTACAAGTGATCGTCATCATTTTCTTTCTTTGACAATAAGCCCACTGTACTTCTCACCTTTCTCTGTTCCTCTGCCTCCTTCTCCATACGTCGCCTCGTCTCCCTCTCGGCGCGATCGTACCGCCTCCAGTACGCTTGCATCTCACGACTCAAACGCTTGCAACGCCACACTGTCTCTTTCATATTCTTCTGAGACTGAAAAGAGATATGGGATTGAGTTAGAATAATAAAGAAATAAGTATTTGCGTAACCATTTTGACATATTTCCTACTGTCGTACTCAGAGACGTTTTTTAATTTTTAATTCTTCATTAAGGTTAGTCTGTCTTGATGCATTAAAATTAATGGACGTCTCTGAGTGCGGCAGTTAGTTATGTATTATTTGGTAATAAGTCTTTTCATTAGTTTTTCCACACGTAAATATCAAAAGCGGCTGGAAAATCACCCGAACGTGCTTGCGGTGAGCTTAATTAAGCGCAGCTACCAAAAGCGTCTCAAAAGGAAAGACATCACATAGAGGAATCAGACTGTGAATATGATGAGTGGCTGTCTTCGCTGGAGGATACCCTCGACCAGTCAAATCGCACACAACGTACCTGCTTATAGTCTTACTGATAGCAGATGAGCACAAAAAAAAAGTTTTTTACAAAATAAACTAAAGGGAGCTATTGCATTCTAAAGACTTATATAAAATTTTGCTTTAGCAGTATTTGCAGACGTGAGTGACATTATTGTATTTAATACGAGTGCAGAGTTGAAATTAACACACGCTAGACAAGTTATGTAGGTACTGTATCAGTCAAAATCGTAATTTGATAATCACCGCAAGTTTATTTCTTGCACGTACCTGCATGGCTACATGCCTCCAATGCTTACAGCACAGTGTAGCCAGCCTCTTCCTCTGCAGCATGGTGTCTCTGTGCGTCGCCGTTCGAGCCCGCTGCACTTTACCTAGCTCCTTTTTCACCAGAAGCATCCAATGGCGCCTTCTTCGTGCTGTCAACGCTTCGGGACTCTTCAGTGTTGATAATTTCTTGCGACCTCTATTAAAGAAGACAGACGTGATTATATAATTTGAATGAAAGGGATAAATGAACAACCTCAACTCCGAAGTGAGTGGAAATTTGGTAATTCGAAATTATAAATTCAATTATCATTAATGGAATACCTGACTCCTGGCTTATCAATTGCTGGACTGCTATATTCTTCTGAGTCATTTTCCTGTTTAATGTTTCGCAAATGCTCTGCCCATTCCACTCCATCCAGCTGCAATAAAAAAATATTTTTACAGCATTACTTTCTCATGTAGGAACACGTTTAAAACCTAGTAAGCTGAACCTGGACTGTTTTTATTATTTTAAAGTATTTAAGGGCAAAGAATTATATTAATAAGTTCTATAAAATGGCTTAATACTATTCACTCATAATAACAGCACCCTTGTAGAACTGTCCGTAAGAGCATACGCTGAGGGCCTTTTTGAGCCTCGCACAGATTATTTATATTTTTATTTAACTGTGTGATTAGTCTTTACCAACTTTTCATTCATTCATTCAACTTTGCATCTCAAAACAATAAAACCCTCTCACAATTTCACCACCGCTGTCATTGGAAATCTTGCTTTCTCCTCTAGCACGGCCTCGTCTTGATTTCGGAGCACCTCTGATAGAGCCCCTTTCTGAAGGTCTGCCTCTTCGACCTCGGGTTGACGGTGGAGGGGCAGCCGCTCGGCCAATTCTTCTCTCTGGATAGCGGTCAATAGTTGAAAGTAGACCTGCTCCATAGTACATATATCTTGAATTCTGAAACCATCCCATCAAAATCAAAATTAATCAGATTCCAGAATACAGTGTGTCCCCGGATAAGGTGCACAAACGAAAATGGGTGAAACTAGACTACAATTTATCGATAAAAAAAAAACAAAAAAAAATAAATTATATTTAATATTGATTTTTTATTTTTTTATTCTCTTTTTAAGACCTTTTGTGTTTGTAACATTGTAACCACTGCGTGGATTTTGTTCAAATAAAAAACAATAATGATGCCAAAAGATTAACACTGTATGGTAAATAAAAAAAAAGTACATAAAAGTACACTAATTTTGAACATAAAAGTGTTACTTTTATGTTCAAAATTAGTGAAAAAAAAATTTTTCTCCCTATTGACTGCTTTTATGTACTTTTTTTTTATTTACCATATAGTGTTAATCTTGTGGCATCATTATTGTTTTTTATTTGAACAAAATCCACGCAGTGGTTGCAATGTTACAATTTTACAAACACAAAAGGTCTTAAAAAGAGAATAAAAAAATAAAAAATCAATATTAAATACAATTTAATCTTAACAATTTTTTTGTCTTTTTTTATCGATAAATTGTAGTCTAGATACTCTAGATTCACCCATTTTCGTTTGTGCACCTTATCCGGGGACACACTGTATATATAACAGTCGGCTTAGCTCAGTTTAGCTTTACGCTATTACGAGCGACATAAGAGAGGTCGCAAGGTCAACATGTAAATTGTTGCATGTTAATGTGTATACAGATCGCGCTAAACTTCTAATCCGCTCTGAAGCTTTCTAATGCACATAAAATATACAAAGTTTATTTTTAACGTGCTAAAACTTATTTAGTGATGTGACATTCATCCACCCCTTTTAACTTATGTAGGCAGACAACAATAATTTAATTAAATTATATGTATATTTCGACAATGCGACGCAAATCGTGCTGTATTCAGAGCAGACTAGAAAAAATTCCCTGACTTTTCCCTGACTTTCCTTTCCCATTATTTCAAATTTCCCTGACAAACTAAACCCATTTTACAGAAAAATAAAAATCAAGACAATTTTTTTTAACATCTAGAATTTTTTTTTTTTTTAGTACTTACATAATTTATATTTTTAGTCACAGTATTTTTACACTAGAAAATACTTACTTTAACAGCAATTTTGTGAATTAAACTTCAATGCAGAAAGTTAAATGCAGGAAATTAAACTTCAATTTTTTGTACATATTAGGTTGGGGAAAAAGTCTCTTCGCATTATAGTATGTATAAACTTGTAATAAAATCTCTTTGGCTATACTATTTGTATCTGGCTGGTTTTGGTATCATTGAAAGTTTAAATTTTAAAGAACATAATTCCAAATTCAAATTAGGAAAATGTGTGATTTTCATTTGTTTTTCGTACCGCCAAGATGAGTGAATCTAATGAAGAAATTCGATACATTTTAAAATTTTACTACAAAAAAGGTAAAAATGCAACGCAAGCCGCGAAAAAAATTTGCGATGTTTATGGACCTAGTGCAGTGTCTGTGAGAGTAGCACAAATTTGGTTTAAGCGTTTTCAATCCGGAAATTTTGATGTCAAAGATGCACGTCGCTCTGGTCGCCCTATTACAGATAAAATGGATGCCATTTTTGAAAAAGTGGAGCAAGATCGGCATGTCAGTAGTTACAACGTAGCTGAAGAACTGGGAATTGACCACAAAACAGTTTTGGCGCATTTGAAAAAAACTGGGTACACAAAAAAGCTGGACATTTGGGTACCTCACGAGCTCACTGAAAGAAACCTAATGAACCGTGTACTCATTTGTGATTCTTTATTACGACGTAATGAAACCGAACCATTTTTGAAGAAGCTGATAACTGGTGATGAAAAGTGGATCGCGTACGACAAGAACGTGCGAAAAAGGTCGTGGTCAAAGGCCGGTCAGGCTTCACAGACTGTGGCGAAACCCGGGTTAACTCGCAACAAGGTGATGCTGTGTGTGTGGTGGGATTGGAAGGGCATTATTCATTATGAGCTGTTACCACCAGGCAGGACCATCGATTCTGAACTCTACTGCGAACAACTGATGAGATTAAAGCAAGAAGTTGAGAGAAAGCAGCCGGAATTAATCAACAGAAGGGGTGTGGTTTTTCATCATGATAACGCTAGATCTCACACATCTTTAGCCACTCAGCAAAAATTAAGAGAGTTTGGCTGGGAGGTGTTAATGCATCCGCCGTATAGTCCTGACCTTGCACCTTCAGATTTCCACCTGTTTTGGTCTCTTCAGAATTCTTTAGGCAGTGTCAGGTTAACATCACGAGAGGACTGCTAAAACCACTTGTCGCGGTATTTTGACCAGAAGTCCCAAAATTTCTATAGCAATGGGATCATGTCCCTACCTACAAGATGGCAAAAAGTTATCGAACAAAATGGTACCTACATACTTTAGTTAAATGTAAATAAACTATATTAAAAAATGTTTTGAATTTTCTTAAAAAATGCGAAGAAACTTTTTCCCCAACCTATTATACAATTGCATAAATAAAAAACATGATTATATTTGAGATTTTGAGTCAGTAAAATTAACAATAAGAAATTGAGAATTTGGGATTCACTCCAATCCCAAAAAAACAATTAAAGTAAGCTAATTGTAACAAAAATGTTAATAAAACTTGGCTTGTAATAACCAATGCCACATCCAGTTGACTAACTTTGGATCCGTGTCTCTTGTGGTCGCCCGCTTTGTCTAATTGTTTTTGTTACCTGTGTGTCTGTGTTTATTGTACGTTAACTGGTCATGTTATAGTTGTTTCAAACGTACCCTCATTTTAAAATCAATTTAAAAATAAATTATTGTTTTGTAACTTAGTATCTAAATTACCTGGCACGCTCGGTGATTTTTGTGATTATAGTATGTTGTTTCGAAGTATTTCTCATGTAAGTGAATTATAAAATTCTTATGAGAATAAATATCTTAAACCATAAACCATAATTCTTACCAAAATTATGTCCTAATGTCCAATCCTGGACAAGTCATTCTAGCTAAAGCATTAAAATATATCCTGCATTTTAGAATCACTAGGAAACTTTGAGATACAGTGTAAAATCCTATTTTTTCCCTGACTTTCCAGGTGGCACTTCGATTTCACTGACTTTCTCTGACTGCTTTGATCTTCCCTAACTTTACCCTGATTTTCGCTGACTTTCTGGAAAGTCAAGGAAAATCACTCAAATACGTGAGTAAACACCCTGGTAAGGTGATGCACTCACAAGGATTAAATCTCTCTAAGCAGCATGCTAATTTAAATGAATGAAAATTCAATGGCACAGGATTAAACACTCTTACTCAAGTGTCCATTGGATCACATATTAGAAATTAATAATTATCTTTAAAGTAAAATATTAATTAATAGGATCTCGACGCCATTTAATGATAGTATTTTCTTATTCACCTTTGTTTTTACAAATTATGTCATATTTGTCAGCTGCAGTGTAATTTGATGTTCCTCAATTGATTGATTCCTCAAGAGTCCACAGGTGAAGCTCGCTTCCATCTTTGGCCTTATCGTCACTTACCATCAGGTGAGATGAAGGCCAAGATAAATATGAGTTAATTTATAAAAACAATAGTGAATGAATAACAAAAGACTATTGTTGTGTGGCATCAAGTTTCCTATTAATAAATCAATAATTTACATTAAAGATAATAGTTAATTACTAACATGTAATCTAATAGAGTAGTGTTTTATCTTGTGCCATTGAATTTCCATTCTTTTATATAGGGTCAGTCGTAAGGATATAATATCTCTAAGTAACATAGAGATATTATATCCTTACGACTGACCCTATCGAACTATGCCTTAACAGTGTGGGGTGTTATTTTTCAGATATTAGCCAATTTGATTCCCGGGTGTGGCAAGGATAACTTCAAGTAGTTGTAGACTTAAATATCTAACAAAATTGACATGTACTTATAGGTAACTGTAGTTACTCACCATCAGGTTGAGCCGTTTGCTTATTTGCCGACTTTGTTGCTTAAAACCCTTATAGCCATATAAATCAAATCATTATTTCCATACTTAATGAATTGTATACTTGCAATTAAGATCAAGGCTAAATTCTTGATACAAATAAAGAAACTTACACCAGGATCCCTATAATATCTTCTAACATATCTGTTATGATAACGTCGCTCTTTAAGTATTCTCCGCAATCTTTGCTCCTTTCCAGTAGGTGTATCGTCATCACTGCTGCTCTCGGAACCAGATGACAATAATACATCTCGAAGCCATTCTCTTTCTTCACCCACTGATGACAAATTATATAATCGCATTCGATCGCTCTGGCGTTCTGTAATAAAAGAATATAATGGATTATGCATCAAGTAAAAACCTTGGTGCAGGTGGTTCATTGTTATAAAATACCTACTTCATGCAGCTGATACTTCTCTGATTGCATACAACTCACCTTGTTTTGTGGTGACCACTCCATGAACTAATTTGTCTCCTTTCGACATTTCGTTAGAAATTGATTTAACCTCAGAGTCATCTTCACTGTCAGCATCCTCCTCAGAGTTTAGAATCTTTTCAACCTGCCTAATAAAAGGACGAATATCCAATGCCGCCTCCAACCTTTGAATATGCACCGGTTTTGCCACCTCATGCCGCTTTAGGATTGCTTTACCAGTTACTACTGCCTTGTCGGTCATTATTAATACATAAGGTATTATTGTATTGCTGAAAAAATATGTTAAAGGAAATGCAAGTAATATTGTCGCCTCCTCAAAGGATATTTATTATTACTTTGCTCCGCAAGTCAGTACTTAGGTAAGAATTGAATTATAATCATATCATGAGCGAATATCTACGTACACATTAATGTAAACACATAATTCCGAAGAGTAAACATACACTTACCGAAATGGTCAATTCATACCAATTTATGATTTCCACTAATGAACGCTATGACTATATAACGCAAAATCCCATAGCATTTACAAAATGGCGCAGGAAAATATTCGACAAATCGCTGTCAATGTCGCCGCCCGTGCGTTGCACTTTCTTAGCATTTTGTCTTCGAACTTGAAAAAATACAAACCCGCCATATCTGAGAATTTGTGACCACAAACTATATAGAGATACTACGTATCAGACGGCAATCTCACATAGACAAATTTTTGCTTGAAAAAAGAACTGTCAATACTGAAACGATACATGACATTTCTTTTTTTTTTATTGTTTTTTTTTTTAGATATGGCGACTGCTTATAGGCAAAGGGAGTAAACATACATTTACACTTTTTTTCGTCACATATCTTTTTAACTACTTTTGAAGTGAATAATTGTGCAATAAAAGATTGTAGTATTTATTAAACTGTTTATTTTTACATTTTTTTTTGATATTTTAGTAAGGTTTTTGCCTTTTACTCTTTTAAATTTTTTGTAACATTTTTTTTGTATCCATTTTCTTCCAAATACCTATTTGTTTCTTTAACAATAGTTCCAAATGACCTCACGAGCTTTTCAGAGGGGTATGTTAACTTCTTTGCTTTCACCGTATTGTACTCCCGGGCACTTAACCAATTATGGATATTTTCAGTTTCAGTGCTCGTTAGACCGCTCTTCCATCTCTACAAAACCAGTTACTTGGTCCTTGCTCTTATTAAAATGAAGCCCTGGAGTCAATGATATCTCATCAAAAACTATTGAGCATAGCTTCTTTTTTCATCCCAGCTCGCAATCTAAAACAAAATAAAAATTTCATTTGTAACTTCAACATCCAATTTACATGAAGCTACGATATGATACATTATAATGTTTTTAGAATATTACCTGTTCTTTCAGAGCTGTAAAAATTTGTGGATTGACTCCAGCTTCCACATTTAAATTTGATGTGAATTTATTTAGTGTTGTTTTCGATGGTAAAATGAAAATTCTATGTAGAAACCTGTAAGCTTTCGGGCTTTGCTTCATTATAATTAAAGCAAGTAATTTTTCTTTTGCAGAGAATCGTCTTCCTTTTTCCTTTCTATATGCTAAATTGATTTGCATTTCAATAATTCTTCTCGCATATGGATTTAATCCTCGAGTAACACTTGCTGGAACATTTGTAAATTTAGGTTTCTTTAAATCTGAAAAGCAATAACAAACAAATTGATTATTTATTACATTTGACGGTTCAGTGGTGCAGTGACTGAGTAGTTACAATGTGAGTTCAATTCCTACCAACGACAAACACTTATGTAATAAACATTAGCATTGTCTAAATATGTATAAAGGACATTGAACAAAAGTGGTCGAAATTTCCACCAGTAACATGACATATGTATGTATGACATGTGTATATAGTAAAAAGATAGTACTAAACAAAACTTGCTATTAACTATCTTACATAATGACAAGCCACTCTGAACCAAGTGCTTACTTCTTTGCTTAAAAATTATTTTTGATAAAGAAGTCTGATATCTGACCTTAACACACTTTTTGTTTAGTAACTAAGTACCAATCTGCACTTGATGTTGTAGGTAGTCGTTCCTGTACATTTAAAGTTATGTCTTGTAACACTGCACAGAAAGGCTTGCAATAATTGTGGTCAAAGCTTCTTTTCTGGGAATAAGTGTGGTACTGAGAAATGTTCTCTGTAACAAATAAAAATTATTTATCATCACAAACCATTTTATATGACATCTATTCCTAATTCAGCATCGATTGATGATGTTTGTTAATCTTTTAAAAAAATATATTATTATATTACTTTTTTCACATTAAGATACATATTTGGTCTAAATTATTACTGGGATACGTGATAATTAAGGTTAGGTGCTCACCAGTATCCTCAGAGTGTGATGACGATATGCCCGTAGTGATTTCTTCACTTGAGAATAGCGTTGGATGAGCAGTTATGAGTTTTTTGGTGTTATAAAACGTTTCTCGAAATGCTTATGACAAACATAATGGTTTCTAGGCTCACTTATACTCAAATCCCGGAATTTGTCACTACCAAGACACTAAATCCACTTTTCAAGTCTTTCCTTGTTGGTAAATGGAAAACGGTGTAAATAAACGTCCTGTCGTACACTATCACACCCTTCAACACAGCAAAAGTAATACATTTTTACAAAATGTAAATACAATTGTAAATATCACAGGTAATTGCGGAGATGTGGTCGGAAATTAATCAACGAAATCGCACACTTGAAAACAAGAATTGAAATGTCAGCCATATTGTTTATTTGTTTTCGTGCGTGATGGACGACGGGCCACAGAGGGGAAGGGAAGGGCAGGGCGGGGAGGGGTAACTGTCATCTGACGATATAGGGCCCCTTTCTGGGATGAATAAAAAAATAGTATGGAGATTACCACCCGTGTTTGTGACTGACAGAACATGACAACTGACTGACATTTTTTTTTTTTTTTTTTCTTTATTAAAGCATTGGCAGCCAGGCCATCAGCTTAAGCAATACACGCAATACATAAAATACTATTATAACATACACTTCAAATTAGTTAGATAAAACATTATCGAAAAACAAACATTATACACAAGAAACTTTTAAAACTATCAGATACATAAGTAGAACATTTAACTAAAGTAACTAACTATTATAATGGACCAAAGCAATCAATATAAAATTTATATATTACATCGTACAATTTAATATTTTTTAATAAAATTTGCAAATTTTGAGGCATATTATTTGATTTTAATATATCTATACAAGAAGAAATAAAAAGCAGACGTTGTAAGTTAAAATATGTACAATTAAAGAAAAGATGTTGAAGATCACAATTTTCTTGAAAACAGTATTTACATTTAGAGTCGTTACTTAACCTAAGACGAAAAAGATGTGAAGGAAATTTACAGTGACCTAGCCTTAATCTACAAAAACAAGTAATATAATTTCTATCCAAATAAGAAGTTACATCGAACCATGCCTTGGTACTTGGCATTGGGACAATTTCGGCGTGCCATTTTCCTTTTACTTGACGACTTTCATATAATGTTGTTGACCAACGCTTAATCATATCACTCTTCAGACATGTTATTAAATCGCTTTGTGGTACTTTGTAGTCATCAATAGTAGTGATATTTGAAGCCGAACGCGCAAGTTTGTCTACAAGTTCATTACCGAAAATGCCCGAATGTCCAGGCACCCAGCAGAACTCGATGCAGATACTATTTACATTTAAATTATATATAAGATGCCTCAATTCGTATAGCAAATAATTATGGTTACTACTAATACACTTTTGCTGCAACGCTTGAAGTACAGACATAGAATCACAAAGTACTATAAAATTACGGTATTGTAATCCAACATAGTTATCTAAAATATATTTAACAGCATAAATTAAACCTAACAGTTCTGCAGAAAAAATTGAAAAATGAGTATCACATGCAAAAACTTTACCAAATTTTTTACAAGCATCATAAAAAGCAAAGCTGGTGCGATGTTTAGTTTTAGAACCATCAGTATAAATTTTTATAAAATTGCATTTCTCTTCCAAGTACTCATAAAACTCATATTTTGATACATAGCGCGTTATAGTCACTGGAACGTCGCAAAGCATGGAATCTAAATTGTATGAGAAGCATGGAATTAAACTTACCCAATGAACGATGTCTTGGAATTCAAAATTTAAGTAGGCAATAGATGCATTAATCGTAGGAGTCAAAATCAAAGGAATGCTATTAAAATTAGGAATATAGTAATTTTCTAAAAAACGTCTGACCACAACATTGTCGCGACTAACTAAATTTAGACAAAATTTATCTGTTAAATAACTTCTCCTAATAAGTAATGGAGGAATCCCGGCTTCCACTTCCAAAGAATTGATTGGTGAAGACATCATAGCGCCTGTAATAATCCGTAGTGTTTTATTTTGTAATATGTCGAGTTTACGAAGCAAGTAATTAGAAGCGTGCGAGTAAAATACACATCCATAGTCAAACTGGCTGCGAATCAGAGATACGTACACATTTTTAAGAATTTTAGGGTCAGCACCCCAATTCACACCAACTAAGGACCTTAAGATATTAAGTCGAAGCTCTGCTTTTTTGCAAATATATGCGATATGTGAGTCCCAGGATAGATTACAGTCAAGCATAATACCTAAATACATATCAGACGATTTGAACGGAATAATACTATTATTATATAATATGCGAGGAGTTACTAAACAGTCATAATGAGCAAAAGCCATCACTGAACTTTTCCCGACATTTATTTCGAGACCGAGACGGTTTTTGAAATAGCTACCCAAAGTTAACAGACAGTTATTCATTGCTTGCTCTCCTTGTGAAACATCTTCACAGGCCAGATATAAAACAAGATCATCAGCATAAAAGGAATAATTTATAGAACTTGGTATTAATTTCATTACATGTACTAATGATAGAATAAAAATGAATGGAGAGATTACAGAACCCTGTGGAGTACCTTTAAAAGTTTTTCTAGGACCATATAAATTATTTTTAACTTTAAGTAATAATGTGCGGCCATGCAGAAAGTTATACATCCATTGTAAAATATGACCAGGAATACCCAGTGAATGTAAACATTCCATTAAATAATCGTGATTAATGTTGTCAAACGCACCTTTGATGTCCAAAAATACTGCTAGTGTAATTTTATTGTTTTTGAGATTATTTTGTACATCACCAATGAGGCAACTTAAATTGTACATTGTACTTTTTCCTTTACGAAAACCGAATTGTAGATCTGGTATTAAAGAGTTGTGTTCAATAAACCATTCCAGTCGATTTTTTAACATAGTTTCAAATAGTTTCGCAAAGCAAGAGGTTAATGAAATTGGTCTATATGAGTCTAAATTATTACAATCTTTGTTAGGTTTTAATATAGGAACAACAAACTGAATTTTCCAAATCGAAGGAACTACTTTATGCAACCATAATTGATTAAATATATTTAAAAGAATATTTTTTACTTTCGTAGGTAGCTTTTTTATGACTGAGTAAGGGATGAAATCTGGACCTGGGGACGAGTTCCTTTTGTTATGTAATGAAGCTTCAAATTTATGAAACTCGAATGGTTTCTGAATCCATGTCGCTGAATTTGAACCTTTATCATGAAAAAACGAAAAAAGATTATTAAAAGAAATTAAAGGACTAGGAGAAGCTATTTTAGTTAAAAACTCAGTGGCGTTAGATGGATTATTGAGATAATGAGAACTGGTGCTTGTACCTAACTTGGCAAATTTAAATTTTTTAATATAATCCCAAATTAATTTTAAGGGTGTTTTTCTGTTAAATGAATCACAGAGTTTGGACCAGCTTAAGCGTTTTTGCTCAAACAAAGTTCTTTTCTTTTTAGCGTCAAGTTTTTTGTACAGCAAATAATTTTCCAAAGTTGGATAACGTTTGTAAGAAATCAAAGCAAACCTACTTTCGTTGACTGCTCTACAACATAGATCGTTCCACCATATAACGGCCTTACGTTTTTTACTATGGCAATTATTAGTATTACTATTTTTCTGAGGAAATGTCAAAAGTACTTCGCTCAGAATTTTAATGAATGAATTGTAACTTTCAAAAGGATCTTGATTTAAAGAAAAGGAAGAAAACCTACTTTCGCATACTTGTGAAAACAGTATCCAGTCAATTTTGTTGAAATTTATATTTGATAAACATGAAGAATCCAAAATAACATTAGAGTTGAGGTTATGAAACGAGCAAGCGTTATTATTACTGTTAGGACTATTATACAAAATGCTTACGAAAAGCGGGTAGTGATTACTACTCAGAAGATCATCATGCACAGAGAAAGAACAGCTGGAACTTACCCCAGAGGAAGCAAAAGCTAAATCCAAAACGTTACCAGTTTGGCCGTGCGGCGCCAATGTTGTGTTAGAAAAGTCGTTCAGACATACAAGGTTGTGTTCATCTGCAAAAGAATTAATAATATTACCTCTTCTGTCATTCAATCGTGAACCCCAAGCTATGTTATGAGCATTAAAATCACCAATTATTAAGTATCTTCTGCTATTTATACAGGAGAAAGATCTATTAAGCATGCTTAAATTAAATTTACCGTTAGGAGAAGGTGGAATATAAACACAAAGAATATCAATTACAATCGAACCACATTTAACAGAAATTAATAAATTTTGAAAGTGGTAACTAGACGGAGTATCAATCATAGTGTAAGAGAACTTATCTCGGATAGCCACCGCAATACCACCATGAGGATGGTCAGAATCACGGCGAATTATCTTGAAACCTGGAATCTTAATAGTTTTGGGTAAGTTTAACCATGTCTCATTTAACAGAATAATATCAATTTTAAAACTATGGGATGAAATAAACAATTTGAGTTCGTCTAATTTTTGAGTGATGCTACGACAGTTCCAGTGCATGATATTAAAATGTTTAATTCCAATGTCACTATCCATAAAAAATTAGGATGAGAAATTGGAAATCAGCAATTCTTTTATGAGCTTGGTAGAGATAGCATCTTCTTTCTTCATTAAATCTACCATAGTTTTTGTTATGACATTAAGTACATCATCGGAGTTGAGGATATCTGTATACAAAAGTCTTTTGTGGGGAGTATTAACTAATTTCGAACTATAAGCATATTTCTCTTTTGAACTATAACTAGGAGGTTCTGGTTGTGGGTTTGAATCCTTAATTTTAGCCGCTACAGTAGCATATGTTTGCTTGCCACTTATTTTGTCCTTAAGTTCACGAACTTTTGCTTGTTTTATTGGGCATGAATTACTGACTGCTAGATGAGATCCTTTGCAATTAACACAATTTACATTTTCTTTGTTGCAGCATTCTTTGAAGAAATGGTTACCCGAGCAAATTGAGCAAATTTGTTGACTCTTACAAGACCCGCGACCATGTCCAAACTTATAGCAAATAAAGCATTGTCTAACTGGCTTTATATATTCCTTCACATCAAACCAAATAAATTCATATGTCACATGGTCTGGTCGAGTGGAACTCAAGAATGTGAGCAAAACTGTAGGAGTCGGAGAGAAGGAGCCATCTGAATTTTTTCTGGAGAATCTTTTCACACCAATAATTTCATTATTTGCTTTTAAGTTTGTCAATAAATCTTCTTCTGAAATATCTACTGGAGCTTTGATTATTCCTAAACTTTCCAGATGATCATATGGAATTTTAGCTTGCCAATTCTGGGATTTCAATAATGATTTCCCGAGAAGAAAAGAATTTGCATTATTCTTGTTATTGAAAAAAACTTTAAGCAAGAAGTTTCCAATGGGCTTCACATATTTTAATCCAGTGCAAGATTTAAGAATGGAATTTGTTTTTAATAAATCAAGTTTTGTATTAGGAGTTGAAGATGAAAGCAAAATTGGATATTCTTTCTTAGAATCTTCCGTATAAATGTGCGTGTAGTCTTTAAATAAACCTCTTTTCGAAGAATTATAATTTGCCGCCATTTTATGTGGAGGAGAATCGACATCGTCTTGAAACTTGCGTTTGGCGGCAGAATTTTTTCCGCCGCCACTCTCTTCATTCATTTTGAATAACTAAATGTACTTAACTCAACAAAATAATTCTATGCACAAATATTTACACACAATAACTAATAAAAAAGGGACGCTAGTTAAGGATTTATCAAATATTTATAGTAAATACAAGATACCCGTTCGAATTTTCGCGCCCCAATCCCCACTGACTGACAGAAGACACCACAGACGAATGATTTGTATTGTATCTACGACTCAGATTAAGTAAACCAATGGATTCGCAATGTTATTCTATGTCTCCAATTTTGCGTCCAGTTCAGCCCCCCTAGACAAGATGCATTTCGATAATCGCTATCGCAATCGCTAGAAGGAAAATGTATGCGATTTGACATAAGCCCTCGCTTAGCTTTCGAGCGCAATTGTCAAATCTCATACATTGTCGATTTAGCGATTGCGTTAGCGATTATCGAAAGACATCTTGTCTAGGGGGGCAGTCCGCCATTACAAAGCACCGTGTTTGTTGTTGTGCTAAAATATCAGTCGGTGAGCATTATTTGTGAGTGCATTTCACAGTTATACGTTTTTTATTGATTTTTTAAATGAATTCTATTAAGAAAAACATAAAAAGTGTGGAATCTTGGATGCGGCGTCACTAGTTTTTTTCCGCCATCTTAGAGCACCAACCCAAATGCTGGCACGCTTTTTTTCGTAGGTATTTCATGTCTATCGGTTTCTATTGTCTAAGATCTACGATGATAAAGGGCCCTGTAAGCGATCAAACATTTTTGTCTACCCGTGCGTTTACACTGAGAAACATAACCGTGCGTTTGCACTAACGAAACATCTACATATAAAAACATGTTTTTTAAACATGTTTGTCAATGTTTATAAATGCGTTTCCATTGTCAACACTCCAACAAGTTGCAAAACACGTATTAAGACTTTAACAGCTGAAAGTGCGAACGCAATCGTTGACAAATCCATAAAAAACGTTGACAGACAACAAGTTTCGAGGCGGTCCTAACGCAATCTGCAACAAATCTTAGGATTTGTTCCGAATCCAACACGATTTTCGTCGGTGCAAACGCAAAAGCATACACAACAAGTTTTGAGATTTGTATTACCGTGCGTTTGCACTGAGAAACATAAAACATGCAATGTTTTACAACTTGTTGTATGATACAAATCTCAAAATTTGTTGTGTATGCTTTTGCGTTCGCACTGCCGAAAATCGTGTTGGATTCGGAACAAATAATAAAATTTGTTGCAGATTGCATTAGGATCGCCTCAAAACTTGTTGTCTGTCAACGTTTTTTATGAATTTGTCAACGATTGCGTTCGCACTTTCGGCTGTTAAAGACTTCATACATGTTTTGCAACATGTTGGGGTGTTGACAATGGAAACGCATTCATAAACATTGACAGAAACATGTTTAAAAAACATGTCTTTATGTAGATGTTTCGTCAGTGCAAACGCACGGTTATACAACAAGTTGTAAAACATTACATGTTTTATGTTTCTCAGTGCAAACGCACGGTAAAACATATAATATTTTACAACTTGTTGTATGATACAAATCTCAAAACTTGTTGTGTAGCTTTTGCGTTCGCACTGCCGAATATCGTGTTGGATTCGGAACAAATACTAAGATTTGTTGCAGATTGCGTTAGGATCGTAGAATCCAGGAATGGAAACGTAATGTCTACCAACCGGTCGTCGGCCAGCCGGGCTTTTCCAACCATTTCATCCCAGGCTTGCTTAAGGGAGTTAGTGGCGCACATCCAGGAACGCACGCCTCCTCCTACCCAACCGCCTGCGTCGGAGCGGTGCGCGGAGGGCGCGAGAGGGTCCTCCTCTCGCGCCCTCTCCGCTGCCTCTTTCTCCGAGTTCACATCCTCGCAGAAGGAGGCGACAGCCTCCCACGCCGTCGCGCCGGTCAGCATCTTGCATACGACGCTGGCCAGCGCGACAGACGCACCCCTAATAGGCTAGTTGACCCTTTTTTAAAGTAGGGCTTAAAATGTTCATAATTGTTGTATTAGGCCATAGCACATGAATATTATTTTTTTCGATGGCTAAAAAGTGCAAAAAATCTATTTTAAATTAAGATTTTCAATTTTGGACCGAAAACACGGTCAGCCATGATAGTCTGTTCATTATCTGTGGCAATGACGTCAGTCTTATAGTAAACAAAGCACGGGGGCGAAATAACCTCACAAAAACAATGCTTTCTATTAAATATCACAAAATATAGTAAAACTTTATATGGAACGGGACAATAGAACAGGAATATAGACTATAGAACCTCTTCAAAGACTCCAGGAAAGCTGTGGATTAGACGTACCCAGTGATATAGACATGCGAAATATTTGGTTAACACTCGCTTAAAGAAATCCTGTAACTATCTACTGAAACTCAAATAGATTTTTGCGAAAATCACATTAATGTAAGTACTATAACTGAATAACTCAATCAATGTAGGTACTTCAGTTTCAACTTAAACAAAATAGAAGTTTTTAGGTTGTATGTAAAATCATTAAATAAATTTTTATCTTTCTGTTAGAATTGAAACTGACTGCAGCCGACCAACCAAATTTTAACTTGACCAGAAAACTGAGAGAAAACTTGACCATTCACGCCTTTTTGATTTAATCTAAGTTATACACTTTTTTCAAAATTCAAATTCAAAAATCTTTATTCAACTTAGGCCTTTACAGGCATTTATTGACGTCAAAACAAAGCAAAACATTCTAATTTAAAGGAAACATAAATTTAACCTTGTATGTGCATACATCCTGAATATAACTACTCAAGATATCTGCAAATACAAGTAGTAATGAAAAAAAAAAAAAGTTGAATCTACACCAGAACTGACACTAGATGGTGTTTCAAAGAAAAGAATATGTACTTATGTCCAATTGAATAATGATGTAATTGAATATTAATTAAAAAGTATGTAATACAAACAAAAATATCAAAGTTTCATAATGAATATATTTATCTAAACAACTTTTACTTGAATTTACTGAGTACCTAATTAAAATTTGTTGCTTTCAGTGGTTACTTAATGAGAACTATTGTGTACTAACCTGTTCTCCTCTTGACAACGAGATTAATAAGGCAGTAAAAGTTGTGCAACATAATACAAAGCAGTGCATGCTCAGCCACAACATCGAAATGTGACCCGTCAACTAGAACAACATTATGTCAACAAAATAACTCAAGTACCTATTCATATACCAAAGCACCATAGAAGTAAATATGTTCAGTTTGGTAGAACTGAAAGATGTTATATCTTCACTGATTAAACCTGCTGGCCACCATGGCTGGTAAATTTCAGAACAGCTTATGCAAGAATATGCAAGTTATCCGTTTTAAAGCCGTATACAAATATATTAAATGTGATTGCTGGGTTATCGCCTGTGCTCTTCCTAATTTACAAGACCCTTCTTATTAAATAAATAATATAAAGAAATTTTTTTTCTTTATACATCTAACATCTAAAGATGACATAATAAATTTTTGTACTACATTAGTCATTATGTTCTTCACTAAAAAAATGTTCTATGTTTATTTGACAATAATGACTTGTAAAGGTTTAAGTTGAATCAAAATATTTTAATTTGAAATATATGTGTTTTATTTTTCAGTTACACCTTAAAAGTTTTACAATATTTTATAGGTTTGTTGCTCATATTTATCATTGTTACTCAAATATATATGTTCCAAAAGTACAAATAGGTTGAATAGAGTTGTAATAAAAGTCAAAATAATAGTAAAGTGATTTATTATGAAGTAATACTTTCATATAATTTAGGAAAAATGTAGTATGGTTTCCAAAATGGCACTATTTGATCAATAAGTAATTGTTAGAACAAATACCTATTATAGCTAATATTGTCACCTTTTGAGTGTTTTCAAAATAACATACTGCTAGCAACACAAAAGTATATAAGTTTTGCTTTAGCACAAAACATCTGCATCTATACTTGAGTTAAGCATACTGTTCACAGTTTTCCGTCTTTGATAATTAACATTTTCTTCAGTAAAAGAGCATGACAATTTTGTATTAAACTAATTATTTTATGGATACCGTTTGTTGAATAGACTATTACAGGGTATTAATCAGAAATGAGGTCACATTTTGCAAATTTCAACCCAAATCTTCATCTTTCAACTTTTATCCACATTTATTTATACTCATAGGTGTCTGCAAGATTTCTCACCAAAAATCTTCCCAACAAAAGAACCATCATGTGTTATGCACTGGTTGACTTTATAGCACATGGAAGCTGTTATTGTTTATAACAAAGCTCGAACTAAAGAGCACTTCTGTATTGATGATTCGTGGTTTAGTTTTCTATGCACTTTATTCTTTCTTCATTGAAGAGGTCTTTTATTTTTTAAGAAATATGTCACAATCTGTGTCTGTGAATAGAATGTATAAGTATATATTTTTCCTCCCAGTAATTTTTTTCATGCTTGACAAATGAACAACTGCCAATCTTTCTCTTTTTGTTCATTTACAAATTCTTGCAGTACTACACTGGTATTTGACACATGATCCTGATGTTTTCTTTTCAACATTTCTCTTGAAGTAAATACTTTTAGTGTTTATTTGACTTTTGAGAGATAGAATTCTATCCAATAGCATTCAACTGCTGTACAAAATAGCTCCTCACTGTGATGGTGCAACAACACCAAAAATGCATGTTTGCAACTCTTCTGCCGCGTGACAATCTTAGTACAATACAAGTACACTTATAACCTGTTCTTCATTATAACAGTATTGAAACTGTACTTATATTGTTTAGAGCGATACATAAAGAATCTCCTGACCATCAATCTGTCGATTTTCGGAAGATTTGTACTATCTGCTCTCACAAATCCAACATCAATGGTTGATTTTGCTATTAATACAAATAATTTACGATATTTACACATATAATAACGGAGGTTTGGACGATTTTTTGCCAGTTTTAGGAAAGAATAGTGCAAATCGACGAGTTTTTGAATCAAATTTGACATTTCTTTGTTTACTATATGAGTGACGTCACGGCCCTGACCACAGGATATCAAAGCGTTTACGGCGTGAGATAAAAAAAGATTATTTCTAGCATTTTCAAATTAAAATTTTACAGTAATCATTCATTGTTATTTATTAAAATCGGTATATTGTGGAACCTTATGCCAAATACTGTTAGAAATAAACAATATTTTAATAAATTTTGATATGAGTCAACTACCCTATTATGCCCAGCGCGAGGGCTAGTGGGTGGCGCTGGGGTCGTCAGGCCGGGCACTCCGAAAGCTGGGACTCGCCTAGGTTGGGGTCACCAAGTTACCACGATGTGACCTCCCAAACGAGCGTTCAGAGAGGAAAACGTTATATCTCCGGGCTGGTTGTCGATCGGCCGGGCCACTTTCATCCCTGGATGCTAAGGGTAGTTGGTGGTGCGCGCTCAAGAACGCGCCTCCTCCTACCCAACCATCTGCGCTCTTCTTCTGCGAGATCACGTCTTCTCAGAAGGAAGCAGCAGCCTCCCATGCCGTCGGCCAGCGCGACTAGCGAACCCCCACCTATGCCCAGCACGAGGACTAGTGCGTCTTGCTGGGGCCGGGCACTACGTTAGGGTGTGCCGGCCGCGTGGCCAGGAGCGCCGCAATGGTGGCACTGCGGCGTTTGCTCCCAACGTGCGACATTGTGAAGAAAATGGCCAAAGCAGTCGTGCCCGGTCATCATCAGCACCATCTGGTAGATGAGGCTGCTCGGCCGACGCCCAACCCACTCCACCAAAAGTGGAGGAACTGCTTCTGAACTGAACTGTTCAATGGCCGGCAGTTGGCTGGGCGAGCGTTTCGGCCCATTTTCGCAAAGCCTCCCTCTTTGCCAGGTGCCTTGTGCGTGGTGCCTCCTGCGGGAGAGGACGCTCCCCCCAACTCCTCGCTGCCACCCGATATCGGTGCACGGCCGCAAGGACTCGTGCCTCGACATCCCATGGGGGCGAGCCCGCTAGGACGCAGGCCGCCCCATTAAAGATGGTGTGGTAGGCCCGCACGATTTGGGTCGCAATTAGGGTCCGAGGGCTGCTGCTGCGGCAGACAGCCTTGGGGCGAGGAGCTTAAAGTGCTCCTCGAAACCCCATCAGGGATCCAGTACCAGACCGAGATACATCCTCGAGCGCTATCGTTTTATCGACGGTCACGTCCAGCCCGAGGAGACGGATGCGCTGGACGACCATCATTGTGCTGACTGGCGCCAAGTGGACCGCCTCCTCATACGTGCGCCCCTTCGCCGCGACAAAGGTGTCGTCGGCGAAGCAGACAACCTCCATGTTCGGCAGGAGGTTGCCCCGCAGAACCCAGTTGTACCCCAGGTTCCAGAGCAGAGGGCGCAGCACTGAACCCTGAGGTACTCCCGCCGCCATTGGTCACCTGTGGACGCTACCGCCCTCCCCCTCATACACGATTTCCCTCCTGCGGAGGTAATCGGTTATGAGGGAGAGGATGTAGAGGCGCATTCAGGGCTGCAACCTCCGACTGAAGGGCGTCAAGCTGCCTTTTCAGCCAGCGGTTGTTAGCCTGTAATCTGCGTACCGCGAGCGTCGGTGGCGCTGTGGCCTCGGCACTGGACTGTGCTCTCAGTAGAATCGGTAGGCCCACGATCGATCCTGCCATGTACCAATGTTTTTATCGTTTCACGAATTTCATATGTACAGCCGGCTTCAAAAGTAGATGAACATTTTAGTACCGTGTCACACCAACTATTAACAATGCAATATAGGTGTAACCATACTAAATAAAAGGAATAGTTGGTGTGACATAGTACTAAATCTGCTAAAAATGCTTATCTACTTTTGAAGCCGGCTGTACATTTATCTGATGCTCCTACGGTGAAGGAAAACATCGAAATCCTGCATACACCTGAGAAGTAATTCAAAGGTGTATGTAAAGTCAACCAATTCGCACTGGGCCAGAGTGGTTTGACTAACGTCTAATCGCCCTAACTGGTTAAGATAGACTTGTGCCCCTCGGTGGGGACGTATATGAGCTGTGATGATGATGATGAATCAGCGTACCTCCTCGGAGGTCTGTCTCTCCGCTAGCATTCTGGCAACCCCAAGGATTGACGTGGAAGCCTTCTTGAGGTCTCGCACGCACGTTCCCTTTAGGTTACCAGATTTCTTTACCACTTCGGTTATGAGTAGGGCGCTGGCTTTCGCCCTACCCAAAAGTTCCTCATTTATGAAGCCTCTGGGGATGGGTGCCTCTCCTTCTTACTCAATTTTCCCTTGCCTTCCCCTTCGAGGGCTTTGGGGCTTCGGTTGGGCGCTCCCTGCGGACCTGAGAGAGTCTGACCGAGTGAAGAAACGTACCATCAGGAGGGACGCTGATCTTCTTACCAGTTCACTTTCGTGTTTTACGGGCCATCTTTGACTTGGGGATCCTGCCCCCCCCCCCCCCTTCAGCCTCAACCTCGGTCTCTGCTTCCAAATCAGTGCCGGAGCTGGCACTAAAGAATCTACTTATTGATGGTCTCTTTAGGCTTGCTGGCGTTGCCGATCTAGCCACCCACTCCGTGGTCCGTAAGGCGGCCTGACAAGCAACCTCGGCAATACTCGGCAAAAGCAATGTCAGCCATGGGGGTCTCCACCAGCAGGATTTCATAGTTTGACTCCTCTGTGGCATCAGACACACTAAACTGATATGTATGTACAAATTAAAATCTATCTCTCTGGGAGCACGTACGTGGCGGCGCTGCAGTCCCGTCTGCTGTAGTCTTGTCCTTATTCGTACATTATTGGGTTCGAACCGTAATCGTATAGTAGGAGTAAGGTACTAGTACAGCTTATTCGTGCTGTTAGTATGTACTATTAGTCCCGTAGATTTAAGCTATTTTTAATACAGTGAATAGTACCGTACTAATAGGTACGAATATTGATTGAATCATTGAGCTTATTAACCCTTTATTTCGCAACGTGTTCGAGCTAATACAATCTAAACAAAAATAAATAATGCACAAACTAAATATTTTTATTGTTTAATAACATCACTGTACCATTAGGCATACTACTGCCATCTAGTGAAAAAAATATAATGCCACTCCTGCGATCTGTCATTCATTCAATTGCAAAATGGCGCCGCCACGTCGTGTAACTCGCGGACGCTCGGTGAGTTTTTATTAATAATAATGATAATTGTAAATATTTCATGAATATATCACTATAAATTGATTGTTGGTGACTTTATTGAACTAAAACGTGTTTAAATAGTATTTGATTGTGTTTTGTTTTGATATAATCGATACGATCTTTTGTATGTATCACCCGTAATACATTGTCCTTTATGCAGTAAACTAGAATCGGCTTTGTATGTAATACCGGTGATACATTGCGCTACTACTAACAAACAAGGCAAAACAGTTTTTTAAACAATTTCTTTCTTTACTACCTGTTTTATAGTCTTGTACATGTATAAAACAATATATTAATAACTTTTATATGTGGTGCTCGTGTGATAGACAAATGCGCTTATGTATTTTGCTGGTTTTTGTTGTGTGTGAGATAATGTGCTTTTTATTTCTTTAGTTTGAATAAAATCACGCAATTGTACATCACACTATACTCGTACTAATACTAACAAAATACCTACAACGTCCTTTTGGGTAATTCATGTTTTGGATCATGCTGCATGTTTTTCTTTTCGCTTTTATCAGGGGTTACAGTGGGAAAGAACCAAGAAGATACTGGCACTTGTTCCTCCCAAAGGTGCTTCCTCTACAGATTCATCTGCTTCAGATGATGAAGTCATCATAGAAGAGGCTTTAGCTCTTCGAAGCAGCTTTTCTGGAGACGATAATTTTGATTTGAGCTCTGAACCAAGATCTATTCCATCTTCGCTAGAAAAATTGAACATTTTCGATAGTTCAACTTCAGAACAGGAACACGATCAATCATTTTCTCTTCTTACTCAGGAAGAAGTAGTTCAGCTTAGTCCAAATGATATTTTTAATAATGTTGAAAAGGAAACGATTCCCCTTACCCCAATGGTAAGCGAAATGTTCCCAATAGAAAAACAATATGATCAACTGCCAGTGTTAAACTCAGTATCATCGGTTTTGTCTCCAAATATTACACCTGTCACACATAAAACTCGATCCAAACGCAATGCAAATCAAGAACCTAGACTTATAGTAAAGAGACCAAAAAAATACAAACGACCACCTATTCATTTTAAATGGAGAACTGGCAAATTTAAACATATAGCAACCCTTGAAGAACGAACATTTACCCTTGCCGCTGAAACAACAAAATCACCATTAGATTACTTTTATAATTTCTTCTCTGAAGACATAATAGATTATATTACAGAACAAACAAACTTGTATTCCGTTCGAAAAGATCCTACCAAATGCATAAACATCAGTCAAACAGACATGCGCGACTTCTTGACTGTAACGATACTGATGGGTATTATAAAAATGCCATCGTATCGTGATTACTGGAGCAAAGATTTCAGATTCCCACTGATTGCTGATGTTATGCCTCTTAAAAAGTACGAGCAAATCAGGCGCTTCCTGCACTTTGTTGATAACACTGAAATGACAGATGATCGCTACTTCAAAGTGCGGCCTTTGTTGGAGAAAGTAAGAAGAAACTGTTTGCAGCTTGAAGAAGAATGCGATTTTAGCATTGATGAAATGATGGTTGCTTACAAGGGTACCAGAGCCGGCAACAGACGCCAGTATATGCCGAAGAAACCGAAAAAGTGGGGCATCAAGCTCTTTGTTCGAGCTGGAGCATCCGGCTTGGTATATGACTTTCTCTTGTATGGTGGTGAGGAAACCTTTCAGTTTTGTCCTTTAACGGAGTATGAAAACAGTCTTGGACTTGGAGCCAAAGTTGTTTTAGCTTTGTGCAAAACCATAAAGAAAAGGCCAGCCAATGTCTATTTTGACAACTTTTTTACATCGCTAGAGCTTATCCACTTCTTGCGCGAGGAGTACGGCATCTTTAGCCTTGGAACAATTAGATCGAATCGCCTAAAGGGCTGTGAAAAATTTTTACCGTCGGATAAAGATTTGGCAAAAAAGGGTAGAGGTTCCAGCAAATAGATCGTATGTAACGATAAAAAAGTTGTTGTTGTGAAATGGGTAGACAACAAAACTGTCACTCTAGCAAGCTCATTTGTTGATTCCAGTCCATTAGGAAAAGTCAAACGATGGTCAAAAGAGATGAAAGCTAAGGTTGACGTCAACTGTCCCGCAATTATCAAAAAATACAACTCGTTTATGGGCGGTGTTGATCTCTCGGACATGCTAGTGGCCCTCTACAGAACCAACTTCAGAACAAAGAGGTGGTATATGGCCATATTTTCGCAACTTATAGACATCTGCGTAAATAATGCCTGGTTGCTTCATCGACGAGAAAGAAAAGGAAAGACCATTTCTCTTAAGAAATTTAGGAGAGATATAGCAATGGAGTTGCTACAAAAGGGCAGGGCCAAGAAGAACTATCCAGAAAAGAAAAATATACCAGTTGTCAACAAAATTACTGAGCCTATTGCTCCCCGACCAAATGAAGCTATCCGTTTTGATGGTGTAGGCCATCTACCAGTATTTCGAGACCATGGGAGGTGCAGATATTGTAAAGACGGACAAACGAACGTTCATTGCGTGAAATGTGACCTGCGTCTCTGCTTTGTCCCTAAGAGGAACTGTTTTCTAAATTTTCATACAGTATAAGTAGATTAATTATGTATTTGAGGAAGCTAGATCTTGAATATAAAACCTAAATAAACGTTTATTATAAGTAATATTAACATTTATTTTAAACCATTGTTCAAGAGCAGTGTATCAAATATGATACATGCCTTTCAACAACTAGTTATGCGTTTATTGCGCAATGTAACATATGTGATACATTCAATTTCCAAAAAAATACAATATTTAGATTTTTTTTAAAAAATTTTTTTATATCTTTATGTCCTATATTGGCTTTAAATTTACAAAAATACAAAATATTTAAGGAAAAAAATCTTGCGCTTTAAAGGGTAATATGGGGATGGGGAAAGAAATATAATTTGAAATGGGGATTGATAGAGTAATATAGATTACAGACTAAATACACACAAAAAGATAGCCTTTCCCGAAAGAGTGAAAAAGGTTACAAAATTTTCAACTAATTTTTGTATAGAGTTCAACACTTATAAAAAATTCAACGTATTTAGCATGGATGACTTCAATTATTTGCAATCCCTTTGCTACACAAGGTGAAATCTGGACTAAACTTCATATAAAAATCAAAATTTAATTAAACTCACACTTAACCATTTTTTGATAAGTCCATTATATGTGTCCCATTAGCTGCGGTCTACGGGGGTCGACAATTTCGTTATTTTTTAGCTCCGATGGATCGTTTTTGAGATATAAGCATTTTTGTAAATCATTTTCTTGAAGCTATACAGGGTTGGAATTCCTTACAAAAACAGTCGAAAATATTCTAAGTCCATAATATTCTAAGTCCACTCCATACTAAATACGGTGAAATTTTTGTAGGTGCTGCTAAAGTTTTTTCTAGATGGCATGTCATACGTCGTCTACCGGCGTTGAACACACTGCAGCGCACGTAACCTCGATCACTCGTACCTCATCAACCGTTAACGCTTTGGCGATGTAGTATACGATGTACGAATAGTACGATTAGGTACCATCAGGATTCAGCCGGGTAACGTTACCTATTAGTACATTGTACGTGTACTATACAAGACTAGTCTGCTCCCTCCACACTTCACAGCACGCACTACACCACAAACACCACGTTCGCCCGACACAAAAGTGATCGGGGTCGGCAAAAGCACTAACACACCACCTACTGACGCTTGTAGGCTAGCCGGAACACGGCGGAGCGTCCGCTGCGTCGATCGGCGTCCGTCTGCAGATCCGACAAAAATCGGAGACCGGCGGGCGCCGGACTAAGACCAGGACCGGCGGGACCGGAACCAGGACTGGCGAGACCGGGACCAGGACCGGCGAAATCGACACCAGGACCGCCGAGTCCTTGACCGGGACCGGTGGGACCACGACCAGGACCGGTGGGCCCAGGACCAACACTCGGTCCGTTCTTACTCTCTTCAGCGAAACCAGCACTTTCAAAGTTGCAAGCCTCTAACACTTTACTTGGCTCTTTACTTGTTCGCAACGACACTTAATTTGTGTGAGGGGGTCTCACAAAAACACTTTCATTTACTAGTCCGGAACCAGGACCGGCAAGATCGGAGCCGGGACCAACGGGACCAGGGCCGAGACCGGCGGGACCGGGAAAAGGACCGGCGGAACCAGGACCGGTGAGACCGACACTTTTTAACACTTTTACGTGTGACCGGCGGAGCGTCTCGATGGGCGCGCGCGCTCTGGAGCTCGCACTCGCACTCGCAGAGCGCGAATCGCAGGGCAACCTCCTGCCCAACATGGAGGTTGTCTGCTTCGCCGACGACACCCTTGTCACGGCGAAGGGGCGCAGTTATGAGAAGGCGGTCCACCTGGCGTTGTTCGATACGATGATGGTCGTCCGGTGCATCCATCTCCTTGGGCTAAAAGTGGCCGTCGACAAAACGACGGCCTTGACATTCAGGCCGCCACGTCGCCGCAGTCCCCTGGCGGGGCTCCGTGTCCTGGTGGAGGGGGTCCAAGTCCAGATCGAGAGCTCGACAAAGTATCTCACTTTAAGCTCCTCGCTCCAAGGCTGTTTGGCGACGCGGCAGTCCTCGGATGGGTCCTCCCCAACGTGAAGGGACTGGGCGTAGCAAGCCGCTCACCGCGTGGCCTCTGCGGTTTGGGGCCTCTTGGGATGCCGTGGAGACCTCAAATCGAACGTACAGATGGTCCGATAGGGTCTCCACATCTTCCTACACTCGCCAGTTGTTAATGGGTCATTGTCAAATTTCGTGCAGGTAAACTAGTCCCCCAAATTTTTGTATTTTTTTATTAGTAATAATCACATATCCTCTTGCGAATTTTATAATAAATACAAAATACATCGCATTAGTAAACACTGATTACTAATATTATTAATAATATGTTTTTTTTAAAGTAACATTGGAGTTGTTTCTGGTAACAGAATGGTTTTCCTTCCAAACTCTACGTGTCCCTGATAGCACTCCGTTATAATAAAGATCAAATAATTTCATTTTCTACTACCGCCAACCTACTTTTAGTAAATCATTACCATAACGGAGTATTGTTTAGATAAATAAAATATGTCTTTAAAGCGTTAAATATCAAAATGTAATTAATAACATTTTTTTAAATGGAATACTATGTTACCAAGTGAATCGCAACTTATAATAGGCGTAGTAGAAAATGGCGCTGCTTAGAGTTTGTACTAGCTTGGACGGGTTATCTTCATTAATCGTAGGTGAACGCTGGCCGTCAACGTGGGTAAGACGGCCGCCATCCTGGTCGGGTCGCAGCGCCGCATGCCACCGCCGCTGACACTCCGCGGACAGGACGTAGCTTGGCAGACCACAGTTGCGTACCTAGGATGCCGCATCGACCGCCAACTGCGCATGGTACCTCAGGTTGACCACGTAGTCAACCAGGCCAAGATGGCCCGTGGCATCCTGCGCCCGGTGTTGGCATCCTGACTACCACTGCGTACGAAACTGACGGTCTACAAGAGCTACGTTCGTACGCGGCTCACCTACGCCGCCCCAGCATGGTATGCGTTGTGCTCCCCGACCCAGCGTTCCAGACTGCAGGTGGTCCAGAACGTCTCTCTCCTTGTCGTGACGAACGCGGGGCGCTACGTCAGGAATGACGTCATTGCCCGGGACGTTCGGATGCCGACGGTGGAGGAGTTCGTCGCCCGTCTGGCGCGTCGAATGTTCGACAGCGCCGACAACGGGCCCCACCTCCACCTCCACAACATTGCTCCCTATGTTCCCAGGCCTCCAGACTCTTCCGGACGAGCGCTGCCCCGCGACTTGTTGTCGCCCAGGGCGGAGAGAGACCACGACCTACCAGCGTCACCACCACCATCACCAGCTGCATCCCCACGACGAGGCGACCCACCCCGGCCAAGACTCCGCTTCGTCAGCGACTTCGCTGACGACGCCACCACCTGACCAGACCTCGTGTCGCTTATGGCTTGTAGTCTGCCGCGGGACCCCACCGCTCGCGCGCGTGACTCGCCTAAGCGACACCACCACCGGACATGACACCACCATCACCCAACAAGACCAATGGCCCCCTCCTCCCCCCACCGCTCCTCCGGGCGCAGAGTAAGCCGCGGCCTGCTCGCCGGCGCTCGCTGGGCTTGGGACAAGCCCCTCTAACTCGGTGTGCTTGACCGCGGAGGGCCGTGCCTCGATCCCGGAGTGGTAGCACAGGGGGGTGGCGAAGAGGGGCCCGTCACTACGTGACGTGCCCAACACCGGCGAGCTATCGCTCGCCGAGAAGATGCCCGGGCAATGGGCGACAAATGCCCGAAGCCCGCACCCGCCCATGGCGGAAGAAACCCTGACTGACAGGTGAACGCTAGACCGGGGAGAGATGTACAGGTGGTGTCGGTCGATCATGTGGCCTACAACTTGCTGCGTGTTTTTATTGTGCATCCACTTCGTTACCTACCTATTTATGTAGATCTATTTATCTCTCATAATTTTACGGTCAGTATCTTTATAAAGGACGTAAAACTTGATAAACGAGATGTATTGCATAAAATAAAACAGCTTGATGCACGTAAGGGAGTGGGCCCAGATGGAGTTCCTGCAAAATTCATAAAGGAATGTTCCGATGAACTGTCTTATCCACTAACAAGTTTATTCAATAAATCGATTAAGTATGGTACATTTCCCTCACGCTGGAAGACTGCTCACATAATCCCAATTTATAAAGCCGGTGATAAGTCAACATGTTCTTATTATCGGCCCATTAGTATACTCTCTTGTCTAGCAAAATTATTCGAGTCTTTAGTATATGTGCACCTTTATAATCATTTTAGCAACATTATATCGACAAAGCAGCATGGTTTTGTTAGAAAGAGGTCTACTCTCAGTAACTTATTGGAATTCAAAAACTATTTATGTCAATCATTTGCCTCGGGGGGTCAAGTTGATGCCGCTTACTTGGACTTTTCTAAAGCTTTCGACAAGGTTGACCACTCCTTATTGTGCTCCAAACTTTCCCACTACGGCATACATGGAAATTTATTAAGATGGATAATTTCGTATCTAAACAATCGGAGTCAACTTGTTACAGTAAGGGGCTACACTTCTTCCTCTATGACAATTTCATCAGGGGTACCACAGGGATCTCATCTGGGTCCACTATTATTTGTTATCTTCATTAACGATCTCATTGATCGCCTCTCTTGCCCTGCTCTTCTGTATGCAGATGATCTAAAAATATTTACGGATGTGAAAGACGAAACTCAGTGCTTATCACTTCTATCTGACTTAAATGTTATCTCTGGGTGGTGCTTAAGTAATAACATGAAGCTCATTACAGATAAATGTTTTGTTATTTCCTTTACTCGAAAGAAAATAAAACGGTATAGTTCCTACTACATACAGGGTCAGGTTATAGGCAGAAAGCAGGTTGCAAGGGACTTGGGAGTCCTGTTCGATGAGGAATTATCTTTTCGACCGCATTACGATCATATCCTCAACAAAAGTAATAAACTCTTAGGCTTTGTTATTAGGTCAACTAAAGACTTCAAAAAACCGAGTAGCACTCTAAATCTCTTTTTCAGCCTAGTGAGAAGTGTGTTGGAATATTGTTGCCCTATTTGGTCTCCTTATTATAAGATCCACATCGACAGAATAGAGAGAATACAGAGGCGATGTATGAGATACGTCTGCCGAAAGTATATGTTTGGCCGGTTGTTGAATAGCTACAGTGATAGGTTGTCTAGATTTCACGTAATGCCCTTATCTGTTCGTCGTGAGAGATATGATCTACTCTGCCTTTACAAAATTCTACATGCATCTATTGACTCTCCAGCACTTCTGTCATCATTGCACATATTGACTCAATATAGAACGCGGTTCCCTAATACGTTTGCTGTCCGGGTATATCAAAATAACACATCTTATTACAACCCTCTCGTAAGAATGTGCAGATCTTATAATGAGTTGACGCGGAGTAACAGTGACTTAGACATATTCGTAGGGAGGTTCGCCCGGTACAAAAAGATGATCAGTGATATTTTGGAAGGCAAAATTAAATGTCCTTAATTCTATGGTTCTCGACATACATAGTTTAGATTTAGTTTAAGACAAAAAAAAAAAAAAAAATAATTTAATATGTATAATATTTGTGTAGGTATACTGCAGATGTTGATGCATTAGTAAGTTTAGACCTAAGATAAATAGCTGTAAACATGTCTTCGCAACTTTTTCGTCATGCTGTGTATATTAATCTAGGATTACAATCTAGCCTAGTTTTTAAGTTATATTAATAGAGTATGTAATGATTGTAATTTGTCAATGTACCAATATTAAATAAATAAATAAATGAAGGGTTAAATATTCTAAATATGAACTAAAAAGTGTATTTCATGTTTAATTGTATGATTTATGTCACAAGAAATGTAACATTTACTACTTTGTTACCACGCAACTCCGTTACTAGCGCCTGGTAACAGAGTTGTTAAGAAATTATCGAAGTTGAATTTGCACTTTTGATATATTCACTTTGCACTTTAATTATATATTTTAAACGATATACTTTATAAATAGGCTTTTTTTAAGTAGTTTATAAGTTTGGTAAAAAAAATTATACACGAAAACATTCTTACAGGATACTGTGTATTTATTTGTGATTTAAAGATGCAGCAACGAAACCGAAAACCGGCGTAAGAATAACCCTGAAAATGAAACAGAATCTAAAAGAAAAAGATACCATGCCAAATAATGCTTAGTACGAGATTTGACAGCACGTGAATATCGAGCAGCAAAGAAGAAATGGCGATCTGCAAATGCTTGACGGAAGATAAAGCTCCTCGTTCACACCTCACAATTGTTGTCTCCTCGTTTATAGTCCAGTCCCTTTAAATCAAGAACAAGCTATTCAAAATGCTGATCATCATTTGTCTACGCCCCAGCGGTTAACTTACCGTGAAAATACTCCTAGCTACATCACATCAGCAGCTTCTTGTGGCACAAAGTAAGACGCAGTGCAGCCGATGGGATTTGTGTTTTTTAAACGTTCTACTGACCAACTTTTTGCACGTGGGAGTGATGTGATAAGAAAAAAGAACAACTATGTCACTGTATAACAACTCTGTTACTTTTCTGTCCCAAAGATTAAAGGACATACTAAAGAATTTTATGAAAAGCTAGTTAATGTAATATTGTTAAATAACAGTACGTGAATTTGTTTACAATAAACTGGCACTTGGCGCCATCTTTGCGTCGCCTCGCGACTTTTCTTAGCGAAAGAACGCTAGCCTTGCCGACGGCGCACGAACTCTGCTTTGTCAATAAAAGAAACGGTGTGCTCGGGCGATTGCTGCGACACTTGGGTCAATGATAATAGCATAGAATTGTTGATTTGTTGTTTTTTCATTTGATAATTACGCGTGGAGTGTTCAAAAGGGAAATTGGGTTTTGATTTCGCGTGGAGCATTCAATAGAATAAGTATTTGGACCGTTTGTAATTGTTAACGTCAGTGTGTAAAAGAACAAAGTGTGTCGCATATGAAATGGCGGATCGGCTATGAACTAAAACTGAATATTGGTTTGTCGCTGCGGAACGTGAGATTCTTCAAATTCATATCTGGGTGTGGTACCACAGGGGTTAGTCTGGGTGATTAGGAATCGCAAAAAAGAAATTGTGAAGAAACACGTCGCGTTGTGACCCGTGGCGGGTGACCTCCAGGGCGGACTCCATAACGAACGGTTAGTTAATTTTAAATAGATCGGGACTCGAAGCCCAAATTGACTTCGAGTGGTAGCAGAGCTTGACTTGACTTGGGTTGCACCAAATCAAATCAGATTTTGTTAAACAATAATACATTCATACATATGTTATAGTAAGGAGTAAATATATCAATATTTAAAGAACTTCGGTAGAATTTAATATCTGTAAAAATACAAATATAACAGAGTTGTTTGGAATTTAAAGTTTGTTAAATAAAGAAAATTCTTTGTGGTTTTAAATGTAATTATAAGGTAAAAGAACGTATTTACCATTAACGCCAAAATATTTGGGACTGAATGGCTTATTTTCGTAATAAAAAATAAATCTTGATGATAATAGATTTGTATTTTTTTACACCCTAATTCACAAAATGTGGAATAAATCATAAATCATTCGTTAAACATCGCGGCCGACTGTAATAGAACAAAATTTAGTTATTTTAACAGGCATTGGCCAAAAGAAAAGTCATGTTTAAATATTTTTATTTTTCTAAGTTTTTCATTTTTAATCATGGTTACCTGCACGTCTGACAATGACCCTTATTCGACAGGCTAGGGAAGGGGTAGCGAAGGACACATCTACCATGGACGTGCCCTGCACCCGGACGCAGGTAGGGGCGGATTCAAAACCTGGAGCGCGGAAAAATTGACGCGATGGTGCCCGTGGCCCCAAGAAGCCCGATGCCACTCTCACCAACGCCAGCCCCGGCCGCAGCCACGGTCCAGAGGCCCTAGACAAATGCCAAAAACCAACTTTTCCGCAGTCGTTCCGCAGAAAAAATGTATGGCAATGACATTAGATTACGACAACCTCACGCTATTTTTTCCGTAGCTAATGTCATCTCCATACATTTTTTCTGAGGAACGACTGCGGAAAGTAGCATTTGTCTAGGGTGTCAGGAGGAGCCCATGGAAACCATCAATGTAAACATATTACTTTCTCATCTGTGCCATCAATGCTTAGTGATCCCATCAAGATCCTCAAGGCCAATTTGAACCACTGCGCCGCGACACAGGACCCTCTGTGCGGAGTGGGGTGTGGATTTGGTGATTGTGTCGGAGCCGTACTACATTCTGTCACAGTCGTCAAATTGGTTGGTGGCGGCGGATAGTTCCGCCGCCATTATGCGGGCGGCGCGTTGCGGCCATGTGGGGGGGAATGTTGGTTATTTCAACGTATTTAATAATATATTAATTATATTAATAAGTTGGTTATTACAAAGTGTTGGAACGACTTACCACCACCCATAAGGGGCCTAGTTTGTAAGAACAATTTTAAGGAAAAAGTTAAAACACATTTATTAAAATTTCAAAAGCTAGGTTGTAATTGACTATTACACTTTATTCCTATTTTATTTATATTTTACCCCTTGAGTTTGAGTTTTTGTTGTATTTTGTATTTTGGTCTTGCACTTTTTTATTACACTACCGACATTTTTGCATCATATCTATATTAAACTAATCCTACTAGTAGGTACCACAAAATTAGATAATGGTTTGGAACAAAAATGTTCAATGTTTAGGATATGTTATTCGCTTGCAGTTGCTTCTCATCTCTATGCCCTATAGCCTCTCCATCAACCAGGGTAATGGCTGAAAATCAGTGTTTTTTGCTCTTTTTAGGGCAAAAAAATCTACACTGAGCCTTGGCCCTTTGGGTACTGCAACACATAGGCGCATTTTATTTACATACATTTTTTTTTATGTTTCTTAATTCTTGTTTTCAATCCACGCGTGTTGATATTGATTGTATCTTAATCTTGTTAATGTGTTTGTGTGTTTTGTACATAATAAACGTTTTATCTATCTATCTATTTCTCCCCCAATCGTAGCCGGGCGGACTTCACACTCTTTCTGCCAACATTAGAGGGGGTCGTCCGCAGGACGGCCCCGATACCGGTGCTAATCGCGGGGGGGTCCTCCAGCACTAACGCGAGGGGTCGAGATCTGGAGTCCTGGGTTCTGTCCCTGGGGCTCCAGTTTGGCAGACTATAGGCAAGAAAAAATAAAAAATGTTGAAGTTACTCGGATACGAGCTACTATCCAACTCCCACTTGTGAGTAACTTGTGCGATACCACAGTTTAACAATCATACAGTTTAGAAACGCGTTTGATGTCGGACGATGCCGCCGGCAGCGTGGGAACTTACGCTGTCACTTGCAAATGTGTAAGGGTTGTCAAAAAAGAAAAATAATTTAAATGCTATTATAATGTAATAGTTAGGTAGCTACGTCAGGTAGGTGACCGGTGCTCGTAGGTGAATTAAAGTACAGACCTAATACCTACCTAAGTTCGCCATATTTTAAAGGTATAAAAATGTATACAAAGTAAAAAAAATTGCTATAAGCTTTTTTGTCGTCTCTTTCGACATCCACGGGAAGATACCTAGGTAGCGGCAATACATGTATTATAGAGTTTATTAATAGTTCAGAATTAAATATTAAACAATATTTTAAATTACACTTAACTATTTAAGTCGTTTTTTTTGATATCCACGGGAAGATAGGTAGCGGCGAGACATTTATTCTAGAGTTTATTCAAATATAGTTTAGAATTAACTAGAAAGTATTTATTATTATTGCACTAAACTCTCATCTATACTAATATTATAAAGCTGAAGAGTTTGTTTGTTTGCTTAAACTCGCTAATCTCAGGAACTACTGATTGAAATTGAAAAAATCTTTTTGTGTTAGATAGTCTAGATAACATGGAAGGCTATAGGCTATATAGCATTACGCTATGACTAATAGGAGCTGAGCATCAATGAAATAAGTTTCAAAAACGGGAAAAAAATATATGGCGAAACGTAGTACGCGGGCACAGCTAGTATAGTGCATAGATGCAGATTGTAACTTTTTAAATCTTTAAGTTATGCTTTAACCTTTTTACTAGTATAATATCACTATACGACGGATATAAATAGTGCATAGGTACAAATTAAATAATAGTACTAGACGATACCAATTTGGTTAAGAAATTATAGGAATAAATATACCTCGCGTCGCGGGGAAATCTATGGAATCTTAATTCCTTATTGTATTTTGCGGTCGAAAAACATCCGTATACAGAACAAGTGTGCACCATTATAAATATTGTAATAAATAATTCACGTAAAAAAGCAATGCAAATTTCGCTCGCGTATCACACAGTCGTTCCCTTCAACCCTCAACCTTCGAGTAAACAAACTCGGCGAGTTTGTAGGCCACGGACCGCGCCGCCCGCTTCCCCGTGAGTTCCCCGCCGTTGCTCTGCGCAAACACGATCGTTTCGTAACTGTATGATTGTTAAACTGTGGCGATACGTTCATACGCTGCGAGTTATTGCACTGCAGTTACTCGATAGGCTGACGCTTGAAACAAACTATTGTGACGTGTTTTTTTGTGACGCGTCAGAAGCGTATCGGTTTCATACATTTTATATGGCTAGAAACACATTAGCGCCACGACACCACACACTGTAATAATGTGTTTCTAGCCATATTAAATGTATGCAACCGATACTCTTCTGACGCTTCACAACACACCACGACACAATAGTTTGTTTCTGCCTTGACTCGCATGTTAACTCGCACTGTGTAAACGAGCTAATACGCAGTATTACTTACTCGTTCTCGAACGTACCCATAATTAGGAAATGCATATAGGGCTTTAGATACCGTGCGTTCCGAATTGCGATAAAAGCGATAATATCGCGAATCCGACCAAATTAAATCGTTACAAAGTATAAGGGCTATTGAATCAGTAAGTTATGCTGTGAATTTGGTCGGATTCGCAATATTATCACTTTTATCGTTTTACGGAACGCAGGGTTAGCTGTTGCCAACATGCTAAAAATTAAATACTAAATTACTTTTAAAATAAAAACAATTAATAAACAATTTCAGTTTATGTGAGTAACATATTCACGATTTAAAAATATTTTAAACCTTCAAACATTTCATTTGAATTCCAAAAATAATAAATAAACCTAATCCAATTTAATTGAACGTGATGTTGCTTAGTACACTTCCGTACCAATCAATTTGGCAGCGCAGGTTAGGTTATTCCAAAATGGTGGACGTTTGTTGTGCTTTCAAATGATTTGTTAAAAATTATGTGTACTACTAGTGATCGTTTATTTTTTTAATTTAAAGGTGTTGTGAACCGTATAATATGCTAAAATTATCACCAAATAATAATCCGAGGCAATTATAAAACATATTTTGTTAATTCGATAATTCTTGATTGCTTACAAAGAAGAAACTTCCCTGTTTGTAGCCTTTGACTTATGATGCTTATTTAAGTTTTAGCTGGCATATTAGATGATCAATTAATGTTGGATAAAGATATAATCAAGTAAGATATTGTTCCAAGTATGTTCGCGCGTTTTTAACGCTGTGATAGATAGCGCGGGACCTTTGCGTAGCGTCTCAAAGGAATTATACAAACATTACTAAATACATCAATTATGTCGACTTTGTTGCAAAAATAATAAGATTATTAACATTGTTTCGTTGAAAGTGTTTTCAGATTGTATTTTTATCAATGTTAATCGAAAATAGTTTTATGCTGAATGTCTTGTAGGTCATACATAACCTATAAGATATTCCGCCGGGTAAATATTCAAAATAAAATTAATTACCGGTATTGTGTTAATTTACAGGTTGACCTTATTATATGTTTAAATGAAGACTTTCGATTAAATTGATAATTGTGGAATTATGGATGAAAAGGAATCTCTAAGTGCTAATCCCGTTAATAGCGTAAGCGGGACCACTGCAGAAACAAATTTTGTCAATGATTCGTCAACTTCATTAGATCATGGCGACCCAAGCAATGAAGATGTCCCTAGTGGTCTGACAACTGATAGTTATAGTGCATTCGAAAATAGAGATAGTGAAATTCAAAACCATGTTGATCATGATACCAACAACTTTGATGCTGACAGTGCATCTGCTGATTCTAAAAATATAAACGATTGTGAAGAGAACAGTGTTGTTAATGTTACTACTTGTGGTAAGGATGTATACTTATTGATTGAAAGAATGTAAAACTACTTAACTTTTGATGAATGTATAAATAGTCTATTCAAGATAAGAAGGTTCCGGTGACAGGTCGAAGTTTTCTGTTTCATCTATATCTATACAAATAAATAAAATCGAATTGTCTGTTTGTAATGTCAAAATAACAAGTTTTTACTAAATGCGTATCAATGTATATCGGGTACCAATAACAAAAACACAATTTAACGAGACTTTCACTAATAGATAGCTTATTACAGAAGGTATAACATAGGCTACTTTTTGCCAAAAGTTACTATTCCATGCGGACGAAGTTCACGGGCACAGCTAGTGCATACTATAGTCTATTCAAAATAAGGTTTCCGTGACAAGTTTTCCGTTTCATGCATACTAGTTTCCGTGATTAAAAATGTTATGTTTTATAATATATAATATCTTGTTAGATTATTTTTATTAAAAATGCAATCATTAATTCCACATTAAATAAAAACAAGAATGAGTCCAGCTAGAAAAAAAATTATAATTCTGAAAAAACATTACTTTAATTAAGTATGTATTTGATTTGTGAATCGGAACTTATACTTTACGCTAATATTTTATTAGTAAACTATATTTAACTGGACTGATATTCTTGTTTCTATTTAATGTGAAATTAATTATTGCATTGTTGATAAAAATAATTGAAAAAGATGTTTTATTTTTAAAACAATATTTTTAATCATGGAAACTAGTATGCATGAAATGGAAAACGTCGACCTGTCACCGAAACCTTATCATCAATAGACTATAGTGCCTGTTTAACCATTTTTCAGAAATTCGTCCAATAAGTCTTCGGGCCTATTTAATTAATGTGATAATCTGTCAATTTTGCTGCTATTAAAAATTAGTCAAATTGCATTCCATAAATTATGCTTTTTAATAAAGATGACATTTATATCCACGTTCAATTGGAAATAACTGAAAATTATCAGATTACAAACCCATTTCACCCTTTCTTTTATCCACTGGTGGATACTAAGGAAATTTGTAATGTTTTATTAATTGTGTTTCAATAAGAAAACAATGTACTCCTCTGTAACTCGATATTTTAGCAACCAATAAAATTTATTTGTATAGACAATTTTAATAATTATAATATTAGTTATGGTCTAAAGAATATGGAAACTAGGCATGTTTCTGTTAGCTACTGAAAATGAAAATAATATAACCAAAGTCATTCTTTTCCTAATTCTTAAAAATGTGAAATTATATGTTTATGAATATCTGAATATATGAGTACACAGAAATGAGAACAATCAAAGAGGAAGTAGAACACAGAGCAATGGCATACCAAAACCGAATAAAAACACACACAAATACCCTAGCAACTGCGTTAGGTGAACCACTATGTGACAGAAGACTCAAAAGGCAACACATATGGGACTTTGTTCCTAAACAAAGCCGGAATTAAAATGAAAGACAGCTTCCTCACAGGAGGAACAGTTCTTACCTGACAATAATCCACAACAAATCTGCTAAGGGCTTGTAAAGCCGATCGCAAGATAATAAATTTAAGAAAAAAAAAAAAATGAATATCTGTGAATTTATTATTTCAGATGATGAACCTGACAAAAGTGAACAACATTCAGAGGAATCGGAGCAAACAAATAATGTTAAAGATGAAATGTCTGAAAGTCAAAACTCTGCAGAAGTATGTTTTTCTCAAACAACTTTAGAAGATGTTGATGAGAGCAAGAGTACTATAGAGAAGCAAGACATGGATGAAGATGGGAGAAGGAAAGACAATGAAGTTGGAAAACCCGAGTTTGAAACTGCACCAAATGTTTCTATGGAAGATATGCAGGAGGATCACACACAGGTGATCTATCATTTATTAAGCTGTGTTGCTAACTCAAACACTTATTTTTCTTAATGACCTTATTAGCTTAGTTCATTATTTAGATAATGTTTCCCGTTGTAATTCTGGCTATATTTTTTTTCTTTTTGAAGACCTAGACTGCAAAAATCAATACAATAATCATTGTTTATTAATTTTTAATTATTCACAACTTCTATTATTATTGTGTCTCATTGATTTTAAATCTCATTTGGACATAATATGCTTTGCTAAGTTTAATGCTAGGAATATTATTTCATTATTACAGGCATCAGATCCATTTGATGCATTGCTCAAAGATCGTAGCGAATCAAATGCAGATGTAGAAACACCGACAACATCACAGAGAACTTCTCAAACAGATGTACTGAATGTGAATGATGATGATGAGGATGATGATCAAAATGTAGACAATGTTGAAGGTGAAGAGGATGACACACCCACAGGTAAATACTAAAAATAAATATACAATTACAATTTACGGGCATACACTGCATGCACGAATTACAACTTACATATCTCTAAAATTATTATATAAAAATATCCAAACAACGTTTATTGTGATAACAAGACGAAAATCCTTGAGATAGTTTCTGAATTCTGTACCTATGCAAAAACGAAATGTTGTCAGTTAATGTGGCAGGATAGCCATATTTTTACATATGCTTATAGTTTTTTTTTTTCAATGAAGACCAAAATTCTAAATATATTTTGAAAAGGTCTTTGCCTATCATTAAAAACTAGTTTTCAAATGCTAACATTCAAATGCATTTACAGAGCGTTCTTGATAAGTATTACAACTTTTTGCTTCCTACATCTGATTTTAATTGCATTTTGTTTTTAAGAAATGTTAACATTTTTAGCCGCACTTCTTGTGACAAATGAAATGATAGAAAGTATAAGAAATGATTTTTCGTTTTGATTTCTGACATCACCTAGTCCTTAGTTAGTACAAATGGTACAAATCAGAATCTGCAAAAAATATCTAAATGTCATTCAATTTATTTTTAAATCCTTTGAAAAACCTTTTAAGTTAATGAAAGAAGTTTTCATAATATGAATAATATATTATGTCTCAGAAAGCTGTCAAAAAGTGGTATTAGAGGACCCATCTTTTAGCCTTGGTATTTGATGCTAATTTTTGTGGCAAAAATGTTTACGTGGAACACGCGAAATCAGCGCGAAAAGTTAACACCAAAGTTAATGAAACGCATTGGTGCTAAAAATGTTGCAAGTCGTGCTTATCTGTAATGTGCCAAATAAGTTTTTTTCTGGGCCCTAGGTAAGAACAATCAACAGTTTTATATCCAACTCTAATTTTGTGATCTAAACAAAAAAAAAATTGTTAAATAAAAAATATGGGTTTCTTTATTTTTTACATGCCTTCATGTAAGCTAAAAATATAGGGGTTGATAATTTGAAATGTTGTCCATTGTCAATTATAACTTTTTATGCTATATGGGTGTCAAACATGTACGAGGGCGGGTCAAAAAGTTCGCGGAATGAGGGGCATGGAGGGGAGAAAGGTGACTTTTTACTATCTGCACTAGTTGTGACACTCATTAAGAGTATAAATACTAAGTTTCAAAAAAATTAGGTCATAATTACCTGAGCTACACATCAATCGCGCAGTCATCAAGTTCCTTACCAAACAAGGAAAACCTCCGTAGACTATTTTGGAAGAGATGTCTTCTGTTTACGGGGACTCTTGCCCTGGTAAAACCATGGTTTACAAGTGGTACAACCTGTTTAAGCAAGGCAGGGATTCGATTGAAGATGATCCGAGGCCAGGGCGGCCTGTCGAGGCAACCACGGCAGAAAACGTCGAAAAACTTGAAATAATCATATTGGAAGATGTCCGTTTAAAGAAGAAACAGCTTGCAGAAATGATTGGAGTATCAGCTACAACCATTTTGAACATCCTACACGACCATCTTGACATGTCAAAGGTGTGTGCAAGATGGGTGCCGAGAATGCTCACGCCACACCAGAAGAAGCGGCGAGTTGAGTGTTGTTGCGAGTTTTTAGCGCTCTGTGGTGAACAAAAGGATGAAGTTTTGAACCGAATTGTAACTGGAGATGAAACTTGGGTTCATCATTATGAGCCTGAGTCCAAACAAGACTCCATGCAGTGGCACAAAAAGGGCACACCACCTACGAAGAAATTCAAAGTCTCCGTCGGCTGGAAAACTCATGGCTACTGTTTTCTGGGATTCAGAGGGAATCCTCCTTATTGATTATAAAGAAAAGGGTGTCTCTATCACTGCAGAGTACTACGCTGCACTATTAGAATGTCTGCGAGATGCTGTGAGAGAAAAAAGACGGGGAAAATTGACTAAAGGTGTGCTCCTTTTGCACGACAATGCACCCGTGCACAAGGCGCAAGTTGCGATGGCTGCTGTTCAAAGAGTGGGCTTCGAAATCTTGGAACATCCTCCCTATAGCCCAGATTTAGCCCCAAGTGATTATTATTTGTTCCCAAAAATGAAAAAAGAGCTTCGAGGGAAGAAATTTTCCAGCGATGAAGAAGTGAAGAGCGCAATTTCGGCCTATTTTGACGGCAAAGAGAAATCTTTTTTTTTTCAAAGGTATTAATAAATTAATTGATAGGTCTAATAAATGTATTAGAGTTAAGGGGGAATACATTGAGAAGGAAAAATAATTTTGTGTTTTATTTCTTACTTTTTACCCTCCATTCCGCGAACTTTTTGACCCACCCTCCTATATGGCCCATTACACTAATCATCTACCAGTTTTTTAGATGTAGTATATAATATATAGCAATATTATTACAAAGTTTGTCATAATATTGCTATAACAAAATCAGTAGCAACTCATTCAATAAAAGGAGAATAAATATTATTGGATACAAACCATGTTTATCTATACAAATAAATAAAATTGAAGTGTCTGTTTGTAATGACAAAATAACAAGTTTTTACTAAATGGGTATGAATGTATATCGGGTACCAATAACAAAAACACAATTTAATTTTTTTTTTTCTGTCTGTCTGTTTGTTCCCACTAATCTCTGGAATGGCTACTTCTTATCAAGATCAGTCCAGCCGTTACTATTCCACGCGGACGAAGTTGCGGGCACAGCTAGTTGTACAATACAAATTTTCAACTGCAAATTTTCAATAATACTGTAACACTTAAACTAAATTCCATATAATTATTTTCCAGAAGGGCAAGCTGAACCAGGAGCTGATGAGGAAGTGTGCTTGCTTCCAGACACAGAAAGAGAAATTTCCGAAGCTGATAAAGCAGAAGCAGAAAAAGTATTAGCAGAGAAAAGAAAACAAAGTGAAGGTACTGATTTATCAATAGTATTCTACAGTATTCAGGAAGTAAAATAAATACTATTGGTTGTAGCGATGTGTCGATCTTTACAGAAACGACTCAGTGATTCGTTTCTTCCAAGTGATTCACTGATTCAAATCTTTAACAGCGTTGCAAATGAATCATTCGCTCAATTGCATCTCTGTTTCAATCCGCACGCGGCGCTCGCACGATTGAGATAGGTAAATAGTTCAGAGTCGGAGCGCTTCGGATCGCGTCGCTCAATTGCATCTCGGTTTTATTCATGAAGCAAATACAAGCATATTATTTGTATATGCTTCATGGTTTTATTCGACACGCGGCGCTCACACGATTGACATTGGTAAATAGTTCGGAGTCGGAGCGCTTCGCGTTGCGTTGGCGATCGCCAACCGCCATCTCTCTCACTAATTCATTACTAGTGGGTGAGTGAGAGAGTTGGCAACACTAGCCCAAATAAAATCGATTTTTAAATACGCCAGTTAGATCTTTAACAACTAACTGACAGTCCTGTAATAAGTATGAAGGAAAATCGATTTCTATAAAAACTTCAATGGAAAAAAAAATTGAGTGAATCGATTAGTGTGGATAGCACTACGGTGCCCTCTGCACTACGACTGTCATCAATCATCATTCAATAAAAACGATTCATGAAGGTATTTATTTCATTTATTTGCGATACTAAATCGGTTCCGAGTCACTGATGCAAATGATGCAAAGAAGCACTTTACTGATTCGAATCTTTGTACTGATCCGGATACAAATGATCCAATCTCAGCAAAGATACGTTTTTTCCATCTCTAATTGGTTGTGCTTTGGCTTGTTTTGGATTCATAGAGCTCACGGAGTTGTTAAAGCCCAAACATTAAATTCTACTTGTCACTACTAGAGTTTTACAATTCTGTTTACAGGATACTATCCAAATTTATTATGATAACAGCTTGTAGATACTGGACTGTCAGTGATCATGCGAAAAACAGTAATATCACGAATATAATGCTGATATGAACCAATTATCTGTTTTCAAAGCGTTATTTACTGTTGGATGCTGTAGCACAGACTAAAATCTGTTTAAATGAAACTACAAATTTCAAATTTACTTGCGCTTGGTTTTAGAAATTTAAATTATTTAGCCCTATGTTTCAAGTGCTTTTCAGCATCTTCAGTCTCAGGATGACTAATGTTTAAAAACAAATACATGTTAGTAAATCAGAAAATACTGAAGAAGCATCGGTGGTGCTGTGGACTCGGCTCTGGCCTTCTAATCGGGAGGTCCGTGGTTCGATCCTGCCATGTACCAATGTTTTTCGAATTTAATATGTACATTTGCCGACCCTCCTACGGTAAAGGAAAACATCGTGATATAGGAGCGTATTCAGAGCCTACACTCCAAGGCTCTGAAGGCGCTCCTATAAGTTGTTCTTTAACTCGCTCAGAGTTGTTGAACGCATTGCAGCAACAAAATCTTTTATCTCCCTCCCTTCACATAAATTTTTATTTCTCTCTCTTGTTGAAGTAGTGACATGTGCTCAACACTGCTAATGAATATGGATTGAAGTGATGACTATAACATTTTATGTAAGTTATTAGGGAATGCAATCCTGAGTCGGGAATGCCCTCTCGAGATTCCTCGAGATGAGAATTTCCAATCCCGCAGGATCCCTAATATCTTTGTGTGCTTTTTAGGGTTCCGTACGTCAGAATAAAAAACGGAACCCTTATAGGATCACTCATGTGTCCGTCTGTCTGTCGGTCACAGTCAAATATCTCTGAATCTACTAGACCGATTAAGTTGAAATTTGGTACACATATCAATTGCTGTGACCCAAACGCAGAGGTGTGACGTGAATTAATGAAATCTATATTGGCTGTATGCACGACTTCAGCGCCATCTAGCGTCCGCAACTCTGTTGGCTGTCACTTTAAAATTTAATGGCGGCATTGTGAGAAAATATTTAAATGAGAAACTATCTTTTAATTTATATTAAAATTACTGTGATACGGTGAAAATAACTGCTATGATTCATTTTTGTTGGAATAATAATGCGATTATTAATATTAGGTATTAAGTCTAAACAGATTGCTTTGACATTTATGATAGATAACAGAGCTAACATTATTTCTACTTTTGGCCACCATGAGCGCTGCGATAGATGTAACTATCCCCACCTAGTACTTCGCACCCAGCGAATATGGGATGTCATATTTGGGGGGAAGGTAAAAATTAAAAAAAAAATAGAAAACTGCATAATCAAATGAAAGGTCTTGTTGTGAAGATCTTAAATGTAATTTTTTATAATTTTTAAATAAATAGATTCCAAGTTATTCGAGAAAATAGACTAAAATTGACCATCCCCCCCCCCCCTTCCTCCAAAACTACTGAACCTAAAATTTTGAAAAAATACAGAAATTAGTTTTCTACCTATTATAGATTTTAGGAAAACCTATAAGAAGTCCATGATATTAAAATAATATTAAATTATGGTAAATCACTCAATATTGTGCGTACCAACTTACATTTGCAGGTGGAATGTGTGGGAGAACATATTTTTTCAACTCTAATGTTAATTTATCTAGTCAATGGTACGGAACCCTTCGTGCGCGTGTCCAACTCGCACTTGGCCGGTTTTTTTTGTTTAAAGAGCTGAATAGTAATTAAGTGCACTACATGTACTACATGCATCATGTAGTACATGTACATGGCACCTTGCATTTTTTTCATCATCGCATTAAAAGGACAATGTCGATTTTTGTATGGAAGCGTGACGGGAAATGTACATAGATAAAAGAAACGATTACAGTCAGCTGAAGCCTTCTACATTATGGATTCGAAGAGTTTGTTTGCTTTTGTAGATTTATAATGGAGTAATATGAACTTTTATGAAATGTAACTTAACATTATATTACTTAGCTACAGTACTTCAGCGGGTTTTTTTCCATTCTCTTTCGTCTTAGTAGCGGAGTCGAATAAGAAAATAATGTCAGTATTTGTTTTTTTTATACGCATGTTGTCCATTCGATCTTTTCATAGATGTCACATGGTAATAGAAATAATCCACCATTTTAGCCAAAAATACCTATTTTCAATTTCATAATTTCTGTGTGTTGAAATTATTTTATTTTATTTAATTTTAAATTAAAACAGTAATAATTTTATTCTTGTATATTTCCAGTTTCAAATCTGCATTGTCCCTTTGTAGGCGTTTTCCAAGCAGCAATCATTTTTTAAATTCTTATTTTTAAAGAGGCTTTAGTACACTCTGGGTGACTATGCCAGCCTCATAGGAAAAAGCCTTCAATGAGTGTCAGTTAGTTAAAACAACTAACGCTCATTGAAGGAGTGTTTTATAAAGATAAACAGTCTGGAAACTGTGTTTGAACAAACTTGAAGCGTCGATGGCGTAGTGCGTAAGGACGTCGCCGTCCAATCGGGAGGTAGCGGTTCGAACCCCGCCATGTACCAATGTGTTTTCAAATTCATAATTTGAAATTATATGTACGTTTATTTGACGCTTTTACGGTGAAGGAAATCATCGTGAGAAAACCTGCATACACCTGTGAAGAAAAAAATTATTTACAGGCTGTGTGTGAAGTCAACTAACTCACACTTGGCCAGCGTGGTTGACTACCTATATGAGCTGTTGATGATGATGATGCTGATGAAACAGTCAATGTTAGGTTGATATATTTGAACAAATATTATAAAAATTTTTATTATTTAAATGTCACGTGAAGATAATTTTTTTAAGTACTCACTAAAAGCTCTATGGGTGTGTAATGTTTGTTTGTAATGTTAGTCCAATGACGCTAATGTGTTTGCAGTTGTCCAAGCTGTAGAAAACACCGTACCTAAAACAGAAGCAGACGTTATGGACGTAGATGTGCCTTGCAAAGAAGATGGCGTAAATAATGAGTATACAGAAATGGAAACATCAGCGACGGAAGAAACAACGAAAGAAAATGGTGGTGGTAATTTTTTTTTCTTAATATTTATCATCTTATCTTTCCATTTCTTATTTTCTGTCAGGTGTCTGTGAGACCTTCTTTTTGTCGTACAGTTTATCCATAATGCATGTAGTGTATTTTTTCTCTTGAAAGCTTTTCTTATTGTTCAGTTTTGTCTACAGATCGTACTTGTCTTGTTTCTTGCAAGTTTTGTAAAAAAAACTTTGTTTTTATTTTCAGATAAAGAAAACGATCATGATGAATCCATGGAGTCGGAAGAGGTGTCAGTGCAAAATAATATCCAAGAAATTTCACTTTACACCAGCCAATGTACACAATGTAATGAAGAAAAGGCGTGCAAATTCAAGTTTACAGTGCAGGATGTTGAAGATAAGTACTTATGCTCGGATAACTGTGCTAATGAATTCATGGCAAAGCATCCTGGAGAATTCGTTATTGTTTCTATGAAATATAATATGGTTGAGGAAATCATTCCGAAACTAACAATATGTTCTGAGTGTGAAGAGAAGAAAATTTGTTATTTTTATTACAATTTAGATGGAGAACCTACAAATTATTGCTCTTTACAATGTTTACACGGGATGATGGCAGATGAAAGAGACAAGTTCTGCTTTAAACGGCGTAAGATTATGGTTAAAGAGATAAAACCTAGAGAAGTGGAGTGTTCTGCTTGTAATGAGGTACGAAACTGCCAGTTTTCACTGGTAAGGTATGGAGAGCAAGTCTTTGTATGCAGTCACGGGTGTATCAAAACTTTGAATTTTAATGAAAATGGGCGATATGTAATAAAACGAAAGAAAAATACACACAAAGCTGTTGCTGCTTCCACACCTCCTGCTAACCAAGCTCCCATTACTAATCCTCCACTGCTCAAGCTGAAAGTTATTAGCAATGCGACAGACAAGTACTTGGACGAAGCTTACAAAATTCAAGCGAAAACCCCAGCAATGGTTCAAGCTGCTCGCGACGAGAGAGAGCGTACTTTTATTCGTCGTTGTCACAAATGTTCTTCCGTACTTCCAGTGGAGGAGAAGATTTTATCCTGGGAGACTATGGATTTTTGTGATGAAGTATGCTTAGGGTGGTATCAAAACAAAATTGGCTCTAGGTGTGCGAACTGTCAAAAAACAGTACAGCACACAAGCTTAGGAAAGTATTGTGTTAGGTTTGGGTATGATATTAGACAGTTTTGCAACTCTGCGTGTCTCGAAGAGTTCAAAAAGGGCCTGAAGATTTGTTGCTACTGCCAGCGGGATATCTCTGTTGGCCATCAGGGATTTCTGGCGCCTGTTGGCGACAAAGGGCAGTTCAAAGATTTCTGTTCGCAAGTGTGTATGGAGAAATTTGATCAGATGAGCAAAAATCCAATACCCCAACCGGTATGGGCCAAATGTGCAGTGTGTTCACTGGAAAAGGCGACCACCATAGAAGTGGAAGTGAGTGAAGATGTGTCACAAAGACTATGTTCAGATCCTTGTTTTGCAGCGTTTAAGTTTGTCAATAATGTTTTTCCTGGTAAGTTTATTGTCAGCATAATAGTTTTCTTTTTTCAGCTCTTTTTTGATAAATTTAATAGATAACTTAAAAAGAATTTTCACTGTAATTTCAGATCAATGCCGCTGGTGCAAAAAGTACTTTGAACGCAAACAGTCCAAATGCTTTACAATATACGAAGGCAGCAATCCACAATGTTTTTGTTCAAAATCTTGTATAAATGTATTCATAAGCAACTCCCGGCAGATAATGCCTTGTAATTGGTGTAAGGTGAAGAAATATAACTTCGACATGATAAAGCGCGCACAGTCTAACGGGCAGGCACTTATGATGTGCTCTCTCAATTGTCTTAACCTCTACCAAGTTTCCGTAAATGCTGTTTCTTCGAGAAGGTGAAGCGATTATAATTTTAAATCTTAGTTTGTGCCAATGTTATGTTAATTAATTTCAGTAACAAATTTAATGAAAGTAGCAAAGAAAAATCATAGCTTAGTTATCAACATATTTATCAAACAACACAGTTGACTTTCCATACAAGTATTAATGTTTTGAAAAATTAATTATTATATATTTTTACAGGACCAAATGTGATATGTGTAAGAGGACTTCACTAGCTCAGTATCATTTAACTATGTCAGATGCGACAGTGCGCAATTTTTGTACATACGTGTGTGTCATGTCTTTTCAGGTAAATGTCCACTAACTGAAATTGCTATCTAAGGTTTTATAGTTGAGTAATCCTAATATGTCTTATTTAAGGGCCAATATTCCAAGCATGCTCCTCCATTGTTGCCTGGGGAACAAATTGAACAACCAAAGGCAGTACCAACTGGCGCGCCTCGAAGAACATATTCGGGGACAACAAAAAATAATGGTAAACATTTTCCTTATTGAAGAAGGGTGAGCTTATTTTTAAATAAATGTCTTTCATTTAACCCTAGAGAAGGTAAGTTAGATAAATGCGGGAAGATTTGTTTATTCATATTTAAATGAATTATTCAAATTGATATGATAGACAAACATACAGCATATAGATTTATATAGGATTACTGGAGGGAGACTCTGTACCAGGGTCGTCTGCTTAGGTACCTCCGTCTTACCTATTTCTGCCGCAAAGCAGCAGTGCTTGCTTTGCTGTGTTCCGGTTTGAAGGATAAGATATGGCAGTGAAATTACTGGGTACTGTGACTTTACATCTGATGTCACAAGTTGGCAACGTACACTGTGGCTCTCGTGCGGGTTGCATTTTTGCTGCGAATCTCACAGGAGCCACATGTATTATAGGTGACTGTTACCACTTACCATCAGGTGGGCAGTTTGCTTGTTTGCCAACTTTCTGCAATAAAAAAAAATAATAATAATGTTAATATTTACAATGTATAAACATAATAAATTAAAAAACAATTTCAAGAGAATGTTGGTTTTTAGTTTGTTCTTAAATCATGTTATGTTGTCAGAGATAGGATCCGCAATGCATTCCATTCATGCATCACGATCTGTTAAGACCAGTGTTACCCTTTGGCTCCACATGCGCCTAACGTCCCGAATAAATTCGTGCCGAAGCTTCGGACGTTTTCGACGCTAAAAAGTAACCGAGTATATACTGTGGTGTGGTTCCATTAGCGGCTTCGTCATTTTGCACGAACTATTGTCCAATAATCCCAGATGGCCGAAATCATTTAGCGAATTGCGATTTTGTGACTCGTCGATTAATCGGTAATCGTAATCGAACCCGATGACTCTTTAATAAAAAAATGAAATTCAGTAATTTCTCAAGTTCGATTTGATCGATTTTGTAATCAATGAACGAATGCTAAAGGATATAAGTCTATGTTATATTATTTAAGCTCTTTTGGTGGTACCTACTACTTTCCTCATTATGATAATTAAAAATATTGAGAATTCACTTAAACTTCTGTTGTAAACCATCCATCATCAACCACACTGCTAGACAATCTTGTCCAGCACAATCCCACTTTTGGGCATCATGCCCAGCACCAGCCCACTGCTGAACAATCTTGCCCAGCATTATCTCAATGCTGGGATACATGCCCAACATCAGCCCACTGCTGGGAATCTTGCCCAGGACAAGCCTACTGGGAATCATACCCGGAAGTAAGGTACCTGGGGAGTCACCTTTTTCATTTTACGATTAATCGTCAACGACTTATTCCAAAATTTCTTCAAATATTACTTTTTATGTGAAATCATTCAGTATCGGCTATGTTCCCGATTGATTCGACGAACTTGTCGAGACCGCTCGGACGACACGTTACAAAATACCAAACGTATTCGATTATTGGTTTCAATCTTAACGTCGTCACTAATCGAAAGCAACCGCCGAAATGAACAATGATAGTGTGACCACGCAGCGCGAATAGTTAGCGCGCTTATGTACCGCCACACGGCTGACACGGACGATAACGCACACGAAATCCGAATATTCGCGACTATAGCCAAATATGACTGGTCACATCTGCGTGTATCGCCTCATAGCACGAAGCTTCGGGACGATAGGCGCATGTGGAGCCAAAGGGTAAGAATTTTATTTGAATTTTACTTGAATCATACATCTATTTTTTATTATTTACCTGATTATTGCGGCTAATGTGTTTTGTGTACAAAACTATTAAAACCTAGGATTCCTGTAAAAAGGAAGGACCATGCTTCTTGTTTACTTAAACAAAACATTGCAGTGCTTGATTCTGAAATGTAAATTTTCTTCATGTAACCTCCATATGAATGTTAATTCCACCTTTTACAGCTGCAAAAACGCAACAGCGTTCGACCATGCCTGTGATATCAAATGTACAATCTCTGGCGGCACCGCCTCCTCTAACGCCTTCAGTCACCAGAGCTAAATCGAAACGGTTACTAGCACAACCGCCACCGGAGCCCGAACCACCCGCGGCCCCTCCAACCCCACCCCCACCACCAAAACCGCCAACGCCCCCGCCTCCGCCCCCTCCAAAAATATACAACCACGTCATAGTCAAAACGCTGCCTCCAAAAGAAGTGGCCAACAAAGCTACCATGTCCAAGCCCCAAATGGTCTCGAAAGGCGTCTCCTGTCGCCCCCATCCCTGCACGAAGGAGTGCCAAACGGACCCCAGCTTAGAGAGGCGAGTGTTGATACCAGTTCCGGTGCCGATATACGTGCCGGTGCCGTGCGCTATGTGGTCCCTTCCGTTCCCCGTCCCGGTTCCAATACCGATACCTATACCGACACCGGTGTTCATTCCGACCACGAGAAACTCCGCGAAGGGTATCATGAAGGAGATAAATAAGATCCACGACAAGATGCCCACGGATCCGTTCGAGGCGGAGCTCCTGATGATGGCGGAAATGGTGGCCGGTGACAAGAAGAAGGATCAGAGCGATTCTGAAACAGACGATGATAACGGTTTGTATACAGTTTTGTATGATATTTTGGATTTAACATGAATAAATGGTTAATAGTGTACAATCTGTTCATGTAGGTAGGTGTACAATTGACAGTCTAGTTTATTGAAAAAATTCATTGTTCGAAATCAGTAAATTAACAATTTTGTGTTTCAGCCGAAGAGACCTTTAGTCCTGTGGCTGGTATGGACGGCAACAATGCTTTTGGCGAGGATATGTTGCAAATGGCACTTAAAATGGCCACAGAGTATGAAGACCAACCAGTAGACTTGGAATCTGCGATGACGGCTAACACGATAACCCCGAGCTCACATCCGGGTATGCCAGGTGAGTGAGAACACATTGACAATAAAACAATATAACATTTTGGAACGTTTAGTAACAGTACAGTAAAATGATACTTAGTCGAATTAAGACTATTAAAAAAATATTTAATTATTCACTTTCGTTAGGATCAATAGATGTTTAGGTTACAAATGATTGTTAATATAACTATTATCAGATCTGTAATACAGGCACACCCTGGACACTCCATACAACATTTGCAAATCAATTACTTATTACTACTAGCAAATGACGTTTGTACACGCAAATGCATGCGTGAAATTAAGTAGGGCTGAGTTAGGCAATTATCAATTGAAATGACGCGAGAAGTGCAGCGACGCCTTCTCTTTTACCCACATAGCGCTATCTCTGTTATCGGCCGGCGCTCGCGTCTACTCGGTGAACGTGAAGTGTCGCCACGCCCGAGCGAACACCCGCGCCCTTTTTTAAAAGGAAATCGTACGGGTCGTTTTTCCATACAAACGTAGTCCCCTGTTTCCTTTTTTAAAGACAATAGCTAGATAAAGGCAATAGCTGTTCCATTTTTTTTTTTGCAAAAAGATCAATGACCACTATTAGCAAAAGTTCCTTATGTTTCCCTTTTTTATTAAGTTAATAATTAAATGAGATATAAATTATATGCAAAAAGCAAATCATGGAAGCACAGACAAAGCCTTTCTTAAATTTTTAACATATCAATTTGTCAAACCAAATGTTAAGTTAAAAACGTCAGCGCGCTCACATTTCGGGACGCGTTTCAGCGCGCTAATAGTGACTTATTGATTTTCGGACCGCAGCCTTAGTGTGACTGACGCGATAAAAATTTCTTGGCGCTTGTCAAGGACATACGTGTGACTGAGTTTTATCACAAATTTCTTGGCAGCCCGCGCTTCGCCTGCTGATGTCACAAGTTGGTATCGTACAACGTGGTTCTTGTGAGGGTTGCAGATTTTCTGCGAATCTCACAAGAACCACATGTATTATGGGTGACTGTTACTACTTACCATCAGGTGGGCAGTTTACTTGTTTGCCAACTTAGTAGCAATAAAAAAATATATATTATTTGAAAACCACGAGATCGGTGATAGGCCTGCTATACGGAGAACGAACTCCACTCAGGGACAAATTTAGAGGAACGATAAAAATTCACTTCTAGTTTTGATAACGCTGTGTATTTCAGCATACGAAACCATATTCAGTTTTACCAGCTTTCTAGCCATTGGATTCACTATAAAAAGAACATTCACCGCGGAAACTAGTTGTACGATTGTGATAAAAAAGACTACCATTAAAAGTTACTGTTCTTCTCCACGCCACAAATAGGGAAATTTTGACATTATCTGTTATGGCCTTGGTCATGAATCTTGGATAACAATCAAACAAACGCATTAAGGCGATTAACACACTGCCACGTACCACGTTGCATCATGCGTGTCGACGCAGCTACGCGCGTACTTGCGGGAGTGCAGATCCCCATCTTCATGCGGGTTTTTTACGCATTCACGCGCGTAGTTGCGTTTCCAAAATCAACGTCAAGCCCTTCCAAAATCACGCACGGCACTGCGAGACTCGGTGTGCTATACCTTGCGTCATTGCGTCTCGCGCGCACCTACGCGCGTGGGTGCGTCTTTCACCGCTTGTAGGCGCGTGATCTGCATGAACGCGCGTGGATGCGTTTTCTGTGTGTTGGACTGTGCGTGTTTTCTATACAAACGGAGATACTTACAAGCAACGCAAGAACACGCATTCAAGCGCTACGCTCCGTGGTGCATGGCAGTGTGTGAATCGCCTAAAGGTCAATCACACATCCATATGATATTGTAAAAGTAGCTTGAATCACTACAGTGACCTTCAAAAGTAAGTACCACGCTTTTAAAATTGCAATAATAAGTAAGCAAAATATATTATCGAAATAAAAAGTATTAAAAAGACTAATGTATAAAAAACTACAACTCCCGAGAAACCTGACGAAATGAGCTGAAAATGTTTTTTGTTTGAATCCTTTATCTTTTGTAGTTTAGGCACAGAATAGATAATAGTACTACGTACAGAACAGCCACTCACTTCCCCGCACTCATTTCAAATACCTCATCCCACGCCGCACTTCGTTGTAGACATCACTGACACGTATACAAGGGCGCGCGCGATCGCTCGAACGAGTAGACGCGAGCGCCGGCCGATAACAGAGACAAGGCTATGCGGGTAAAAGAGAAGGCAGTCGCTGCACTCCTCGCGTCATTTTGATTGATAACCGCGCACTCAGCCCTACTAGATTACACGCACACATTTGCGCGTGTAGAAACGTCATTTGCTTATGTAGTAGTAATAGGTAATTGATTTGCAAACGTTGTATGGAGTGTCCGGGGTGTGGTTTAGGAAAAATTTTAATGTTAAAAGTGTAGTACTTACTTTTGAAGGTCAGTGTATGTATGTAAAAAAAGTGTAGTGTTCCTCTAAATTTGTCGCTGAGCGTATTGTATCTTCTGCGACATAGGTCTGGAGGGCGACAGCATCCACCACCACCACATGATGGTGATGGAGCAGCAGCGCGCGGTGGCGGCGCTGCGGGCGGGCGGGGCGGGCGCGGCGGCGGCGGCGGCTGCGGCGGCGGCGGCGGCGGCGGGCACGGCGGGCGCGGCGGCCGGCCGCAAGCGCACCGCCGCCGCCGCCGCCGCCGCCGCCGCCGCGCCGCCGCAGCGCCCCTCGCGCTCGTCGAAGCGGCGCCGCGCCGACCCCGCGCCGCCGCCGCCGCCGGACCCGCCGCGCGAGCCCGCCGAGAAGCCCGACGCCAACATGTGCCTCAAGGTGAGCCGAGCGAGAGAAGTAATATTCGTCCAAATTGGACAGGCAAAGGTTCGACCATACAGCCAGATCTTATGTATTGTTTTCTATTGAACTATATTATAAAAGGCAACGATTGCCAATTCTTCAGTCTTAAAGTAATTTGTTCAAGTCCAATCTTCATTCTTCGTAATATTTTGTTTTTATATTTCCCCAATTGAGGAGATAAAAAAGTCATAAATTGGAATAAAATTGTCAAAGCAAGCCAATAATTCCTGTAGTGAGGGCGGGATATTTTCATATCTTTCCAGTAGCTTGTCAATTAGTATAAGGCGTTGTACATTAAAAGCAGGGCATTTGAAAAAAATATGGTCTAAAGTTTGCTCTTCCAAATTACAGTCTGTACATATAATAGGGGATTCGATAATATTCAGGCGATAAAGATGAGCTTTGAATCTGCCATGTCCAAATCGCAACCGCATAATTACAGTATAAAACTTTCTTGTTAAATATACTATTTCTTGTGTGAACCAAGGCTTTTTACCCACTTCCTTATTTATACTGGCATACCATGCTCCTTTATTTTGAATAATCTGATTCCTTTCTTCTATCCATTCATTATTAAAAGTCGGACGGTAAACTGACAAAACATCCTGCCAAGGACATAATATCTCTGTAGTATTCCCACCAAACTTATTTGTCATTTTTGCAAGATAATCTGCATTTTCATTGCCTGTCACTCCTACATGTGCTGGCGTCCAATCAAGGTGAGCTGAGCGAGCGGTTTTTCGTTTGTTTTTCCGTGTTGTCGTGGTTGTGGTTGTTTGTTGCAGAGCAAAGGGACGCGAATGCGTGCGGCCGTGGCTTTTGATTTTGCACGTCACTTTTTGATGGGAAACATCTATGGCGGCGGGTCAGACCGACTATATTATGATAGTGTGTATGAACCAGTGGCGAAAGCCGAATAATTGGAATATTTTATTTGTCTTCGTGCCATATTTATTTCCTGTCAACTACCCTTTTATGCATATTACCTGTGTGCGGAGTGCGAGTTTTATCGAGCTTTACTCGATCGTACGCATCGAACGCGTTAGCGCGAATTTGTATGGAATTAGAGCAGCGCCATCTAGTAGCTGCTATGGAATGAGACAGCTTCATCTAGTGACTACTAGATGGCGCTGCTTTAATTCCATACAAATTCGCGTTAACGCGTTCGATGCGTACGATCGAGTAGAGCTCGATAAAACTCGCACTAGGCTCACTGTACTTAATATGTAATTTCGATGTTTCACATCTGCCAGCCTTCCCGCGACAGCTCACAATTTTTTTCAAAGTTGGTTACCTACTTTTGATCCACATTACTATGACCTTGAGTGTATGTAAAAAACATTGTGTGTCATTTATAATTCATTAGTTTTATAATAAATCGTTCAATTGTGGAAGCTTACAATCATGATTTTCGAATTGAAAAAGATATCTCTCGTTGAATCTAGCTCGGATGGGCAGCGTTCGGAAAGCTACCATAAAATCTTAGCGTCCAAATGAAGCGATTCACACACTGCCACGCACAACGCTGCATGTTGCGTGTCGCACCTGCGCGCGTACTTGCAGATCCGCATCAGCATGCGGGTTTTTTACGCACTCACGCGCGTAGTTGCATTTACAAAATCAACGTCAAGCCCTTCCAAAATAACGCACGGCACTGCGGGACTCGGCACACCGAGTCTCGCCCGCACCTACGCGCGTGGGTGCGTCTTTCTCCGCGTAGGCGCGTGATCTGCATGAACGCGCGTGGATGCGTTTTCTGTGTGTTGGACTGTGCGTGTTTTCTATACAAACGGAGATATTTACAAGCAACATAAGAACACGCATTCACGCGCTACGCTGCGTAGTGCGTGGCATTGTGTGAATCGCCTTACCTTAGTGTCTCAAGACAAAAGTCTTTGACCAATGTTATGTTGCCAGTGATGACACAGTGAGATGACAGTGCTCGGATCAGTAACTCAATATTTGATAGTATTCTAGCTTGAAATCTTATTTGCAGTATACATTTGGCGTGAACGCGTGGAAACAGTGGGTGATGACGAAGAACGCCGAGATAGAGAAGAGCTCGATACGACGGAAACCGTTCAAGTCTGAGATACTGCAACTGACCGCGGACGAACTCAACTACTCTCTGTGCATGTTCGTGAAGGAGGTTCGAAAACCGAACAACAGCGAATATGCACCAGACACTATATATTATTTGGTTTTAGGTAAGCTTGCACATTGCGATATGTTCACGGAAAGTTCGAAAACGATTGATTGTCCTTATGATAAAGGGCTTAGAAAGGAATAATTGCATATTTTTGACCTGAAGAAAGAGTGGCGCTTGATGTATAAAAGCTGTGTGATTATGGCATTCAAACTTACATTTTTTTACTCTCTACTTTGGACTAGACGGCATATTAATTAAATGTTCCTTGTTGCTTCTTTTACAATAGCAATGGAGTAAGAGTTTTATTTTTAAATGTTCATGAAGGATGTCACTTTCATTCTACCTTATGTTTAATGTACTTGTAATATGGCTATCAATCAGTATATCAGATTTGAACAGACGATAGGTCTGTTTAGTTCTGGAATATTTAGATTTTGAAAAGAGTGATATTCATACTAATTGGTGTTTTTCTATTTCAGGAATACAGCAATATCTTTTTGAAAATGGTAGGATAGACAACATATTTACAGATCCGTATTATGAAAAATTCACAGATTGCTTAGACGAAGTGGCTAGAAAATTTTCAGTTTTATATAATGACTCTCGTAAGTATTTAAAATTTATATTAACAAAAATGTGATAGTATAGATTTATTTATTTCACGTCAGCCTTAACTACTCGTAAATTATGTATTAAAAATAGCTTGTTTAAGGGTAGCTACACACATAAGTGGGCCGGCATTAATCGGCACAGGCAGGCGGTAAAAAATCGTGTCTTTATTCTTCAACATTGCCGAATCGTTAATGTCGGCCCACCTAAGTGTGCAGCAACCCTATGATTTTCATTATGATATACTTACCGTTACAGAATAAAAACGTAATTAGTAGGCTAAAAATATTTTATTTATTTCTACAGAGTACATAGTAACGCGAGTCGAAGAGGAACATTTATGGGAGAGTAAACAGTTAGGGGCGCATTCGCCACACGTGCTTTTGTCTACACTTATGTTTTTCAATACGAAACATTTTAACCTTGTGGTGAGTGCTGTTACGCTCGAGAGCATTTAATCTGGGTCATACCTTGTCGCTCCAGTGGCTTGTTTATGGGGAAATACATAACGTTAGACAGTAAATGATCATTTGAATGATGCTTATACACGGTTATTTTTTTATCACCCTGGAAAATTTAAGGGGCGCTTCACGCACGACATGGTATTAGAATGTTTTAAATATGAATAAAAAAAATAACGCACTAACTTAATTTTATATTAATTTTCTAAAAAATCCAAAAAATGCTGCACTAGTCGAAAGCAGCCTTTTTAGAGATTTTTGATTTTTTTTTAATTCTATTTCTTTTTTTTATTTATTTTTTATATAATGGATGTGTCCTGAAACGTCCCTAAAATTTTCCGGTGTGATAAAATATAACAGTGTATATTGTTCATGTGATTGTCAATATTTTCATATACTTTTCCGGCCTTATTAATAAAAATTTTACTCCTTGGATCATCCTCGGATTAGTTACTCTGTGTTTTGTCTTGTTTTGACATATGACAGCCGACATGTGCGGAAACAAGACAAAACACGGAGTAACTAATCCGAGGGATGATTCGAGGATTAATTTTTTATTAATAAGGCCGTTCATGTTTAGAGTCATCCCGATTCCTTACATTGCCCCCGCCATTTGTTAACATTAATAGTTACAATGAACCATTAATAATATTAATAGTTTACCAATTACCACACACAAATGTTATTGTGTGTGGTAACAGCATATTTTTTTTGTTAATTTCGGTATTTCTGAATGGGTGGTAGATTTCTAAATTGGACGATTCACATATTTGAATACTTTTAGTTTTGATATAAAGATACATGAAATCTCGGAAATTAAGAAAGCTAGCTTAGTAGAATAAATTGTATTCAATAGACAATTAAATGCTTAGTGATAAACTTTTATTACTTCATTTCAGGAGTATTTATTCATATCTATAAACAGTTATTAAACATAATTAATTTCACTAAACAAGCGTTCTTTGTGTTTGATAATCTTTATGAGATCCAGATTCATTGCTCTCGAGTATGTTTATAAATATACTTTATTATATTAATTGCATATTATACTGTTTTATATGTTAAACTATTAACTGTTAATTATGATATTTTCAGACAGTGGACGAACATATGCAATTATCATTTTCACATATAATGAAGCATTGGAAACGAAATCCAAATCAGCCAGGTCAGGCGAAGATTCCGGGTTCAAGAAATGTTTTACTTAGGTTTTACCCTCCACAGTCCGCATTAGGTACGATATCAATTTTTAAAGTGTAGAAATGACGTCTTTATGAAATTGCGTAGAACCTCCGACACCCCAAATTATTTTTTATTATTATTAAACAGTTATTATGAAAAAAAATACGCGGATTGTTTACGAAGATATTTCCTTTTTTGTTATTGCATATCTTGAAAATTTAAAACTCTGTGGTCGCGCGCCTGTCAGTATAATGTTGCCGATTAGCCGTCGCGCCGCCGCTCAGTGGGCGAAAAAACGGGGCTCCCTTTCATAGGATTTTTGAAAACGAATTGCTTGGTTTGTTAGTTTTGGGTATTCAGTTCGATTAGTAACATCAATTTATTGATAAAAAATATGGTTTTGGGATAAACAAATTAAATTTACGCCGCTAAACCTGCGCGCAAATGTTTCAAATGTATGGAAACGCAATAAATTTCTGTAGGCCATACAAAACATTTGTCCCGTACGGGAATCGAACCCGCGACCGGTTGCGCAGTAGGTGATCACTCGACCTCTGCGCTAAACGTGTCGTCGATTGCTTGTTTTGGTGCTTTTGTCGTATGGGTCTAAGTTGTTCAGTGTTCGTTTTTTTTTGTGTTTTCTGCAAAACTACTTTATGTTTAATATTGAGTAGTTCGTTATTTAGTATGTAGCTCAAGTACATAACTACCCCATATCCACAAATTCGATCAAGTGTCCGTAAAAGAAAAATGTTGTATAATATTCAAAGAAATTGTTTCTAACTTTAAACTAAACAACAATAGATAAAAGACGACGAATGTGTTGTTTGCCTGCTGAATAATTTTTCAGCATTTTTTTCAAAAATCCTATGAAAGTGAGCCCCGTTTTATCGCCCACTGTGCGCCGCCGCACAGTGACAAAGACGATAGAGTTAATTAATGAAATCTAAAAAGTGATTATTACAAGATTACAAGATTCATTATTCTATTTACAAGATTAAAACTGTCTGGTAATGTGAAACAATTAAATTCTATTGAATTGACAGAAATCGGTCGTGAAAAGTGACTTAGTTGAAAAAAAATTTTTTGAAATAGTCTGACCCATATTTTTTATTAATGGAATCGATTGTACTTCCAATTCTGAAGAAACTGATTTCAGGTTTTGCGCACTTTCATGACCACATTGTATAAATAAGTTGTTAAACACATTGAAATAAGTCATAGATGTATAAACATTGTTTTCTGTTACAGAAGCAAATTCTAGAAAAAAGAAAGTATATGAACAGCAAGAAAATGAGGAAAACCCCCTTAGATGTCCCGTTAAATTGTATGAATTCTACATTTCCAAGTGGTATGTGATGGTGTTATATTTTTTTTTTCAAACTATGCCTAATTTGCATAAAATTGTGTTACAAATTTTTAAAATATGCGTAGGCGTCCACATCGGCGTGTCCATAGCTTGGGTTTTTTTTTCACTTTCTTCTGGCTTGCACGGTTTGTCTATTAGCTATGCTTTTTGTATTCTTTGCCAAGGAGCATGGGACTGGCACTGGGGGGAGGCTAGTGCGAATGGCAGGCAAAGAACATGATCATAGAGCCAGATCATATAATGTTTCATCATAGGTATCTGTATCTGGACAATGTATTTTGTGTCAATTTTGTATACATATATTTTGACATCTGATGGGTCACTTATTCAGGGCTTCTCATAATACCGGTATGGGGAATACAGTATGGGGTTCTTCAAGAAGGGAGTAAATAGGTTTTTAAAGGGTCGGCAATGCGTTTGTGATGCCCCTAGTGTTGCAAGCGTCCATAGACTACGGTAACTGCTTACCATTAGGCGGGCCGTAAGTTTGTTTGCCGGCATCGTAGTATAAAAAAAAAAACCAGCGCTTCTGCACTGGCACACACCACAAAAGCAGTAGCTGAGAGCAAGTCCTATTTGACCAGTCATTATTAATAGCATAGATAAATCTGTTTTGTTTTCTTTTGTCATAAGTATTGTTTGTATTTCTATTTTTTTATTTTTGTTTTTTTTCTAATGTTTTTATGGTCAAATAAAGTATTACCTATTTTATTATATTATAGATCTAAAATAGTCATAATTAATTTATTAAAACATGTATAAATGACAGATATGATTATTTAATTACTAACAGTCTCAATTTATATGCAAATAGTAAGCATTGTGCTATAATTGAAACATTACACTATAGTCAATATAATATAGAAGAAAATATCAAATAGAAAACACGTATCGGCTGGATCAAATGGTTTCTAAATCTTGAACAAACTTTTTACTTGATCTTTTTAAAGAAATTTAAATTTCTTATCGCAGATTTTTTCTTAATAATCATTTTAATTCTTCTCCGCGACAATATCATACTATGTCGGTGTGAGGTTGAACTTTAAAGTAGCCGAAAGTCTACCCATATCTTAGAACACGAGAATTGGTACTCAGTAATGATAGCACAGCCATTCTACAACGTGTTAAGTAAATAGCGCATAACCTCAGATACTTATTTTTTATTGTAAAATTAATAAATGCAAATTCTTTCGATTTATTAATGTAGATATGTCCATCTTTCTGTTTTGTTGCATATCTTTCAAATTTGAAACTCTATGGTCTCGCGCGCCTGCGAATACGATGTTGCCGCTTAGCTGTCGCGCCGCCGGCAAGAGGTAAAGGCGACAGAATTATTTAAATTTAAAAAGCGGCGTAGTTGCAAATTTGGATAAAATCTGATACAAATTTTTATTTAGCGGAATCGATTCTACCCTCGATTCTGAACCAACTATATTCAAGTTTTGCGCAATATAATTAACACGTTGTATACATCATCCCTTATACCCTACTAGCTCTCCGCTCGCGGCTTCGCCCGCGTTATTATTGTTTTCCCGTGGGAATTTTATATTTTTCCTTAAAATAATTTTGCCTATTATACAGAATACTGTTATATTTATATTTAGGAGCTCCAATAATAAATTCCATAGAAATTGGAGCAGATTTTAAATATTTTCCATAGGAACTTTCAACCCCTATTTTGCACCCTTAGGGGGTGAATTCCAATAAACCATGAAACAGAAGTTCAATGAAATATCATTAAAAACATGAATCTCAAGTTTTATCAAAGTCGTTGCTAATTTAAAGAGTTTTCCATAGAAACTTGCAACCCCTATTTCATCCCTTTAGGGTTAAATTTTTTTAAAATCCCTTCTTAGTGTGGACGCATTTTGAATTAAAACAACTGTCCAAATTTCACGTTTCTACCATTAGCGGTTACAGCTGTGCGTGCGTCTATAGATGGGAACATCTCCTTTTGTATATATATATAGATATGCGAAAGCCAGTGTCCTGCTTTAAAAAGTAGAGGCTTGTTTATGGTGAAATGCATAACTTTTTACAACGAAATTCCACAGTGTTTCATAAGTTTAAAGCGCATGCATATAACAACTAAAGGTTAATTATAAAGTCAATAATAATTCGAATGATGCCGATGCTTGTTAATTTGGAGACATCACTCGCTATAAATATTATTGTGAACCAGCTGTGCCCGCGAACTATGCTTCGCCTTAAAAGTCCAAAGAAAAAAACTATAAATCTACTTCCCCACGAAACCTTCTTACTTTTTTGGGATAATAAGTAGCCTATATGTTAATCCCTGTCGCAATCCGTCTACCTTCAAAATTTCATCCAAATCCATTCAAGTAGTTTTTGCGTGAAACAGTAACAAACATCCTCACATCCTCACAAACTTTCACGCTTATAGCATTAGTAAGGATATGGTAACATAATTTATTGTATATGTTAATACTTCTGATATAGCTGGTAGATGTCTTGCTCCCATTCTTCTTATCATTTGAAAACGTACCGAATGGGTGGTAGGTAAAATGAGATTAGACGATTCAAAAGAGATTTCTATCAAGTAATGTTTTTTATCATGTAATTTCTATCAAGAAATGTTTGAATGTGGACCTCAATTTTTTTATTTATATGTATGTATTGGATTTTTTACCTTTATATAGTAAAATTTACTGTTTACACATCCTAATAAAAATAATTTGTTTTATTTTTCAATACGACCGGTTTCGATTTCCGAACTGAGTACAAGTTTATTTTGAAATTCATGTATGCAGTTTTTCTTTTGTCACTGAAATCGATGATATTATGGTTCCTAAGAACGGATCCTTGCATATCTTACAGTTACAGACTTGTCCATACTGACCGATCTGAATGTGACACTGTATAATATGTTTCAATTGACATTTCTTCGCTTCTTCGCAGTCCCGAGTCGGTGCGCACGCGCAACGACGTGTTCTACCTGCAGCCGGAGCGGTCGTGCGTGCCCGACTCGCCCGTGTGGTACTCCACGCAGCCCCTCAGCCGCGCCGCGCTCGCCAAGATGCTGCACCGCGTCAAGATGGTCAAGGAGATCAACATAGCGCTGCTCACCAGCTAAGGTAACGCGTAAACTCGAACCTCCAACTGAGCAGAGGCCGACTAAGGGCGCTCATTGGAACCCTAATTGGTCACTGCAATAGTACATTACTGCCGCGGTCTATAATGACTTCTTTGCTGGTCGCGCTGATGATGGCCGACAGCGCAGCTCCAGGCCGACACAGCGCGGTCAGTGTGCAGCACTTGATGGACGAGCTGCGATAAAGGCCGAAACCGTAGGTCGAGGCCTTTACAGTGAGGACAGCAAGGGCTGCAATGATGGCCAAGCTGGAAGGCCTAGAGCGTAGCTAGGCTAGCTAGAGGCAATCATAGCGTGACCAGCGAAGCAGTCATTGTGGGCCAAGGTTTGTATAGTGCTTTACTCAAAAATGCAAGTACCTAATCTATACAGGATGGATTTTTGAGATGGGATTTAAAGGGCAGGTACATTAACCGTTATAGTTACAAGAAAACATTGTTAGGCAACCATCCATAACTTTTTAAGATATTCTGATCTGCATTCACAGATTTTGGAAAAAAGTTACAGTCAACAAAAAAAATGCTGAGATAGCAAAAAAAAATAATTTATGCCTATCGATCCTATTTCATGTAGGGATCAAAAGACTCTATGGGACCATTTAAGGTATGAGTACTAGAAATGACAGAAATCGCCAAAAACATTTCCCATTTTGTACGGAAAATCCTCGGCTCCTATTTCTTACGGTGATCTCTCTAAGAATCCTATTTTTTATTGGAAAACTGTTATTTAAATAACATAAAAAATTTTTTTTGCTATCTCAGCATTTTTTTTTGTTGACTAACTTTTTTCCAAAATCTGTGAATGCAGATCAGAATATCTTAAAAAGTTATGGATGGTTGCCTAACAATGTTTTCTTGTAACTATATGTACCTGCCCTTTAAATCCCATCTCAAAAATCCATCCTGAATAAAAGCAGCAAGTTTAAATAAAAAATATATTAATTTACTAGAAATTTAATTAAAATGACAATTATGAAAAGTTAACGGCAAGGTCGACTTTGCTCAAACAAGGTTGTCAAAATAATGACCACATTACATGCATTTTTGAGTAAATTATTATAATATCATCTATACCGGGTGTAACTCAACACCCCAATAACATTTAGGGGGCATATAAGTTAGATACTAAATGGACCTTCGGTTCCTGTTCTGAGACCTGGAACCCGAATACTTTCAGAGTTATTTGATTTTAAACTGAAAGCAAAAACTTTCAAGTGACAACCATAATCAGCTCTCTACGCAAAAGAAATTTAAACACAAAATGGCACGTGACAGACGTGAGCGTAGTACTTTCATACAAAACGCTTAAGTAGGGCTGTCGGCACTTAATACCAAAAAATATTTTATTTAGTTTGTATGACGTGAGCGTAGTATTCCTCGTACGCTTACTTAGGGTTGTCGGCACTTAATACCAAAAAAAATTATTTAGTTTGTATGGAAAAAAGTAGGTTTGTTAGCCCTAATATTTTTCCTACAGAATCTCTACTTCTGATGGATACATACCCTTAAATGTTATTGCGGTGTTCAGTTACACCCTGTATATTTGACCAGATATCAGAAAAACTTTTGAAACAGCATCGCGATTTATTGACACCTCCCATAACATACGTCTGCAATATCTGTCTGATATCTGGAATCTTTCTTTATACAGGATCAATTTTTAGGTACCGGCAACCTCGCAGGATTAGATAGCTACCATCATTAACTACAACGTTTGTTCTACGACCTTTGATAATTCGTTAGATTTTACTTTCATACAAAAATAAATATTAATTTAGTATACCTCTAGAATGTTTGTAACTCCACGCGCATCACCATATGTGTATTCGAGCGGGGCGACGCTAGCACCTTTGAAGTGAACTTGACCTACTTTTCTACGGCCGCCAGTCGGCGGCTTTGATGCACGCGCCTCACATGTCCTTGTGTGCCAAAATCTTTCGCACCTTTCGATCGATCTATCGTACGTACCTCAGTATAAAAATGATCAGTGAATAATTGGTATCAAGCTATCAACCAATATGTGATATTGAGTTCAGTGTAACTAGGAAACGAATCATTCCGTTAACCGTTTTCACATATTTTGGTGGTTTAGATACCTACCTACCTAAGAATTCGTTTTTAATTGTTTAATGTAGCCAGTCCTAAGCCTGGTAAAGTGTAAGTTAGTGTATGACACAAATACGCGTGTGCTAGTAAAGTTTCGGGACGATCTGTGAGGAGCTCCGGTCTCTAGAGGCGTTTTACTGATAGATTGCAGTGGTTTTCCAGCAAAACAGTGCTTGTAAAGGGTAAAAGTGCGTGCGCTACCCTAGAACGATCTGTGACCCACCCCAAAAGAGCCGTTTGATGCGCCTCGACGCCCCTCAGCCTTCAGGAAATTTTCTGATTTTTCCATTGGGAAACCAGGGAGAAATGCGGCAAAAACCGGGAACGCGGAAACCACGAGATCCTGGAATCGCGCTTCGTGGAAAGGATCTGAGGGTGCATGGAGACGACAACTACCGAGGCAGGAAGAACGACATATCGCACGTCCTGATCGGCCAACGGGAGAGGCACGGAAGAGTTTTGCGTGTGCACAATTTTTTTTCCCAAACTTCCACGACCGATATCTCAAGAAAGACAGCGAAGCTCTCCAAGTATAAATTACCATCGTAAGCAGAAACTCTTCCCCTACAAGCCTGTACCCGAGCGCCCGAATCCACTCAGGGTCAGCGGGCGAAAGCGGGTCCCGAATGAAGAGAGAAATTTTCTAGCCTCTTGCACCAGCTCATGAGGTCGAGGATCCGAGGTAGCTGGAGCAAAACCAAAGCCGGTCCCGGGTTCCTGACGCCAACCCTAACCCGAGGACGTATCAAGCGTCGCCGGGCGACGCAAGGAAAGGGAGCAGGAGCGCCGGGAAGACAATTAGGTTAGTTTTTACAAAGAAAAGTGTGAATACAAACTTTGAGGGTCGGGAACAACCCCAAGGTTGGGAAAATAGTTAAATATATAGATGGTATAATTTGGAACTTAATAAGATTTTCACCAGAATTTTAAGACACTACTGCCGATTTCACCAACCATAACTTAGCTTAGGAAGCCCCTAAGACGTATGCTGTCACTTTTTGTCTTTAATGAAAAGAATGTGACAGCATGCTACCTAAGAGCCACCTAAGCTATGAAGAGGTTGGTGAAAATGGCCATTAGTTCTTTGAATATAAGCAAATAATCCCCGGGGGGAACGTTTTAGCGGAATTTCACAAATTCCGTTTCGTAAGTATAACCGAAAAATATTTTTTTTTGTTTTGAGGAAATTTGAAATTTAGCAGTGTAGGTGGGGTTAGTGGGTATAAAAACTGAAACCCCCAAATTTGATAGATATCCCGTAGATAATACGAGAGGAATCAGCTATTTTCCGCGATTTGGAAAAAAGCTAATTTCTACCGTATTATAAAAGTAGCCACCAAATTAGAGAAATGGGGTGTAATAACATCCAAAGTATAGCCGAAGTGCCTAGGTACGTAAGTATGTACTTATACTCCAGCCAAATCCAATGACGAATAAATGTATACAAATCAATTTAGGGTCATCACAACTGAGGTTACATTTTTTTCTAAAGGTCGTATTTCTGACTAAATTACTGCACATTATTTAATAATACCTACTTTAAGGAATATATTTTTTCTGCAATATATCACTAGAAACACTCGCAAAACGTTAATATTTTAGTAATAAAACGAAAAAATAAATAAAACATAAATTATTTTTAGTAGACAGCCCTATAACCAAAATATAGAGAACGATACAGTAGCCCGACTCAGGCGTGTCTTTGAAATTTATACCTAAAACTGAACTGGGCTGGTACCTACAAAAAAATCGGTGAACGTATACGTACACGCCGCGCGTGAGCGGCGCGGCGTGTACGTGTGTATGCGTTGCTATGCCGTTCAGAGCAAGCTTGGCGGCCGTGTAAACGACGTTTGTATGTGTGCGAGCGCCGATTCGTCCCTTTATATGGAGTCAGGCTACTGTATCGTTCTCTATATTGTGCTATAACGAAAAAGAACTCGGGTATTATGAACATTTTCGCACTTATTATACCAACCTTCCAACTGAAGTTGGCAATTACTTTCTTTCGTGTTCCTTTACCCTTTTTTTTTACGATGGGAAATGCGTTACGCATACCCCGCGCTTGGGAAGGCGCAGGGTTATGTCGGACTCTCCGCGGTCACTGGGGGCAGAGTGCCAGCCAGAAACCGTGGCCTACCGACTAAAACCCATCGATGCCCCTCAGACACGCCTTGGCGCGAGCACGTCCATCATCACCGTATCCTCATCGTCATCTGACGAGGAGGACACGCCGAAGAGGGGCGTGTCGCTGCCTGACAAGGTCATGGGAACTCTGACGAACACATCCATGACCTCGTCGGCGTCTGCTCGCCTAGGGCGAGCCCCTCTTACCCCCCCAAAATGGGGAGGCCGGTGATCTCCCGGAGCATCCAGGGGATCAGCGAATGGCGGCAACCGATGCAATGCAGGGCCCGGGCTTCCCAACCCAGGGCCCCGCTGGTGGCCGTCAGGAGGAAGAAGGCGGGCGTACATCCGCCTCCTCCGCCCCAGCCTTCCGCGGCGGCAAGGATCAGCCAGAGGGTCATTCTCCCTGGCCCTTTCCGCCTCCTCCTTCTGCATCATGACCTCGACGCAGAAGGAGTCCACCACGTTGCAAGACCTCTCACTCTCTAACATGAAACGCACCACGGTGTGGAGTGAGAGGTCAAAGAAAGAAACTACACTAAGAAAGAAAGAAAGATACTACACAATAAATGAATACTTACACGACAAAGAATTAAAGCAATATACAATTTAAATTTTAATGACAATAATATTAATTTAGGTATATAATACAACTTTAATATAAATAGTATTCAAATTAATATAAATAAAATTTAGTAAGTACATTATTTACAATGTATAATAATAAAACAATATAATTATTTACAATATACAAGAAATTGATATTTACTCACCAAAGAATTAAATCGTTAAATTAAAATTCAATGAGAATATAAAAAAAAATTAATATAGATAATATTTAGTGTAATAATTATATTTATATGATACTATTAATAAAAAAAAACATACATATCAGTACAAAAATTATAATATATAATAATAAAACAATATAATAATTTATGATGCAATTACATAATACAAAATATTAATAAAAATACAATAAATGAATATTTACACAACAAAGAGTTAATCCGACAAATTAAAATTCAATGACGAAATTAATAATAAAATATAAATAATATTCAGTGCAATAATTGTGATTTACAACAATAAATCAGTAAACATTTCAATGACTTATATTAATTCATATACGAGAATGGTAAAAGCGTTAATGATCAATTCAAATCGATTGTCCTAATAACTATTTTATTAGCACATGTATACTATTTTAAAAAAGAAAAAAAAAAGAAAGAATTATTATGACGTTATCCTCTCTTCTATATTGCTGTGCCCAACAGGGTCCAAAATTGTGTCAATAATAATATTTACCATCTATGTAATATTTTGGAATGCAAATAAATTGAAATTGAAAGATATCTTTATTTGCTAGAATATGGTGACACAAGTTCTTAAGGTTTAATGGCTCTACATACTCTGTTGAAGTCGTCAACGTGCAAAATGTTTTCGTCAGGCTTTACAAATTATTGTTGCTAAGTAATATAATATATGTTATGTCATGTGTTCCTTTACCCTGATTAATGTTAAAATTGGTCGCGTAATTATTGCACTATAACCCGAACGCGTTTGGAAGTCCTACGTATCGTTTCACTATTTAACACGACATACACTTTTATTTTTTATTTACCCTACTTATGTTTCCGAAGCAATATAGTATTTTGAATTTATTGCATTGTTTTAAATAACAAGTTTATGAATAACTGTTTAATTATTTAATGAAATTATATTAATAATATCGCTATTATAATTATAATAATAATTATATATATAATAACGTGAAAATATAATTTGGTCGTATTATATTGTTTACAAAATGGCATTTTCATTTTTCATAAAGAAAACATTATAATTAACCAATAAACACACTGCAAATTTTAAAAAAATTGTATACTATTGTCTGAAAGAAAAAGGTTGGTATTATATGCCTGTCGGTGGTTGCTAGGCAACGTTTTGTTATTAAACATTCTTCATCGGATTTGGCTAGAGTATAGTCTGAAGTTTTATCATTATTAATTGCACAGCGCGAGTAGCGTCGTCTTTCGTCGCCGCTTATAAATGAAACAGAAACTTATCAATGTCACCACAGTGTAATAAAAACTTGAAAATTGATTTTTGTTCAATTTATTGACTTATCTTAAAAATCGTAAAACAAACGTTGTAGTTAATGATGTTATCTATCTAATCCTGCGAGGTTGTAGGTGTTTAAAAATTAATACTCATTATACCAAACCACAAGAGATCTCTCATTATTATACCAATCCACAAGGGCTTCTCATTTTGTCCAAGATTGTGGAAAGATTGAACAAATGTTTGGTTGACTCTCTTGGTAAGTATAACATACTTTCTTTTTCACAGTATTGTTTTTGCTCAGGGCAGTCAACCAACAATACTGTCCATGATCTCACTAACTTTGTTGTCACAGGTTTGGATAGGGGGGAGAAGGCTATTATGTATTTGTCGACTTGGCAAAAGCATTCGACACTATCTGTCGCAAATCCTCCTGGAGAAAATGGATAGGCTGACTGTAGAGGCTTAGCACTTTAACTGGTTACCAGCTATTAAATAAATCGCTACCAGGCAGTCAAGATCGATAGCTAGACTAGCTAGTGGGGAACTGGCCGTTACTTTTGGCGTCCCACAGGGTAGTGTCCTTGGACCTACGCTATTTCTAATTTATATCAATGATCTTTGTCAGAAAGTAAGGAATGGAAAAATTGTGGCTTTTGCTGATGACACTGTCTTTCTGTTTATAAGATACATAGATGTCATGATTGACTGCTGTCTAAACTTCCAGCCCCACCTGAATCTTCGTTCTACACGAGTAAGGAAACAAATATATATTTTTTAAAATTGTTGCGTCATCTAGCTAGTCGATCAGTTTGAGGCCAGGCTACCCGTCACTTTGCCAGTCATTTTTTGGGGTTCTGTATGTCTTGGTGTGGTGCTACCAGAAATCATTTTCAAAGAGTTGAACGGACACAGAGAGCTGTCTTAAAGGTTGGTGCATTCCTACCTATTACTTGTCCCACGACTGATGTATATAAACATTGGAATATTCTAACTGTCCGTCAACTTTTTATCTTAGCTGTAATCCTTTGTAAGCATATCATCTATGATCCGCAGCTAATAGCTGATAAGCGCAGTAAAACTGGTACTGTTTGCACCACGATTTAGTTTCCTACAAGATTCGCTCAAAGATTCTTTAACCGACTATACACCTCAATTAACTATGTACTCAACATTTACAACAACTTGTGTACCTCACAAGCTGTAGCTGTAAGAAAAAAAGTATTAGAGTGGCTGCTGGGTTTGAATTATACAGAAGGTGAAAAATATTGACAGTGATTAGGTAATGGAGTATACAACATTAAGGATTGTTATCCTCCTATGTTTTTTTTTTGTGTAGAGAAATGAATATATTTCTTATATCATCTATGACAACCGTACATTTTTTCCTAAAAAAACAATTCAGGATCTATTTTTAGTTTACTTACTATTCGGCGGCCACGACTATTTTACCGACAGATAGTAATCATTAATGTAACTGTTTTGAAAATATATCTGCTTTTCTTTAAATCGTTGAAATCTAAAGAACAGTCATACCAAAACAACATCAGTGAATTTATAAGTATTTTTTTTTTCTATTTCAGATTACACAATAATGTTGTGGGTTTGGAGACTACGCAACAATCCGACGCCGTACTTTGTTACAACTCGAACTTTTGTTACTGGTTGATAAGAAATGTGGAAAAGTCCTGCCAGACATTCACTTAATTGATTGTTGTAAAGATGGTGACAGTGTATATTTTTTCTACTTTGTATATCTGTCTGTGAATGGACGTCGAACATTATTTTTAAAGCATAGTTTATAATAGATGTCATTTTTATAATGTTGCAATGTTTTAGGTTAAGATTTCTGTATGGGACTGTTTTTATGTACAGTTTGTGTTGTATTCGTATTCCTCGTAAAAGTTGATATTTTAATTAATAATTTATCATTGTATGTCAAATCAACATGTTTAGGCAAAATAATGAATTATTTGGAAATTGCAAATTATTTTGATGTAACAGAATTGTATATACGCCAAGCGACTTGCACGCATAGACATTACGTTATTTGTAAGTTCATGGCGCTGTTGAAGAACGATAATGAGCTTACGTTCCTCAGTGGCTGATATTATTTTATTACACGTGTGTAATATTAATAGTATACTTAGCAACTAAGAAGAAAATTCCAATTTTAGAAAAAGAAGCATTTTTTTGTTTCTATAGCATTATCAATCGGAACATAGTTATATCTCAAATAGACATTTTATATTAAAAAATTATATAGCTTAGTAAAAGAGTCAGATTCGTATTATATTTTAAGAATAATGGGCGTCTGTAAGTCTAAGTTACGAAGTGTAAAAATAATACTGATTCCCCTAAACTCTCTCTGTTTTATTTATTTATCGCAAATTAGCCCTATTACATTAGCTAGTAATCTAAATTTGAAAAAATATTACTAAAGAAAAATAATAACTTACAAACAAAACTCTGAAGTTGAATCGAATCTTGGAACTCGCCATAAATATCAACTTTATTTAAATCGTACAGTTGAAACGGATCCCTGGCACTGGGTCATCTCTGTATCAAAATCTAGTTCAGACCATATATTGAGTATATGTATGAAAATGAACCTATGTTACGTGACTAAGGTCACCTGACCTGAAAAAGGTTTGACCTGAAAAATCCCAGACGGACTAGAGTTCTTGCCCCTTTCACCTAGTAAAAATGTGAAATCTAGGTGGCCCAAGGACAGTCCGATCTCGACAGAACGGACAGATGGAAGGACGGAGGGATAAACTTAGTTTATTTTATGTGCGTGAGAAAGAGGCGTGATACAACTTCTAGTCCGCTCTGAACACAGCACGACTCGCGTTGCACTATTGTAATATAGGTATAAATAAATTATATTGTCTGTCTACGTAAGTTATATTATAAGTGAAACATGAATGTCACATCACTAAATAAGTTTTAGCACGATGAAAATAAACTTAGTATATGTGCGTGAGAAAGAGGCGTGAGACAACTTCAGCGCACTAGAAGTTTGGGGCGCACTCTACCAAAGTTTGAGTCTCTCAAAAAAGTTAATACGAGTTTACACGCAAACCTACAATGGGATATTAACGAGTAACTTCTCCGCTATGGAAGATGCAACAGTTTTCGCCTTCTATGTAGATGGCATCCATAGCCTAGGAGTAAGGAGCCTATGTGTGTGGTCTATCCACACACATCAGAGGCCACTAGCTTGCTACTAATATAGTAATCTGTGGAGGCCACCTAGACAAATGCCACGCGCTAACTTTTCTGCAGTCGTGCAGAAAAAATGTATGGAAATGACATTAGCTTACGACAACCTCACGCTATTTTTTCCGCAGCTAATGTCATCTCCATACATTTTTTCTGAGGAACGACTGCGGAAAAGTTAGCGTGTGGCCCCTAGCCGGACCACAAAAAAAACTGTGAAAAATAGATTGTTTGAGTATGTCGCTATAATGTCTAGAGTTTGTCGGCAAGTTTCAGAGTTTGTCGCTTGCGCGTTTCAGAGATCTGTGTGGCCCCGCTGGGGATACGTTACCCCAGCCGGGCTATACAGATCTCGAAAACGAAACGACCTAGTGAAAATCTGTTTGCTTGATATAGATAGGCGGCAGTTTGTCGAAGTTTGTCGGACAAGTTTGAGTTTTCATGGGGCTCGCGTTTAAGGGGGCTGTGTGGCCCGGCTGGGGTAACGTTACCCCACACAGATCTCCAAAACCAAACGACATAGCGAAAATGTGTTTGCTGATATAGATAGGCGGCAGTTTGTCGGACAAGTTTCAGAGTTTGTCGATCCACCATTTCAGAGCTCACCTGCAGCAAAGTTGCTGCAACTGAGCTAGCTGGATCTCGAAAACAAAGCGACGTAGAGAAAAACTGTTTGCTGGAATAGTGAAGCGGTAGTTTGTCGAAAAAATTCCACAGTTTGAGATATGTGCATTTCCGAGATATGTGTGGCCCGGCTGGAGAAACGTTACCCCAGCCGGGTCACCTGGATCTCGAAAACGAAACGACCTAGCAAAAATCTGCTTACTGACAAAGATAGGTAGAAGTTTGTCGATACATTCTTCAAAGATTCAGAGTTTGTCGACGCCTCAATCCATAGAACGAAAGAATTCTTTATTTGGGTAAATAGTCTAGGAGCCTGGAGTCCCAAATGTGCGAGGTTTCGTTATTTTTTATGTTTTATGCACTTACAATAAGAAGTTAATGTACAATAGTTAATTGAGTTCAGTAATGAAACAGTAACCGTTAATATTTAAATTAATGTAAATCCTCGATGAGTGATTGATATATTTTAAATGTATTATTTATGCAACATTTGGCATCTGGTCTCCTTGTCTATCTATATGAAGTAATGTACTAGACGCGTACAACAACAAAAAAAAAAACGATTTTAATGCAAAGTAAGTTTTATGAGGTTTTGTCTATATGTATCACTCTGATACTCTGACAAACTCAAAATTGATTTTAATAAGTGCATGCAAAGTAAAAACGTAGATAATTATTAACATGTAGAGAATTGAGATCTGACTTCAAGAGATATACAATTTTATTTTTCATGTTATGCCTTGCTGTAATTAGGTTATTAAAACACCTATTTTTTCTACTAGTTTTGTTAGTCTCGCAAAAATTTAGAAACGGCGAGACCGATTGTCGTTGGCGATGTGGACTCTGCACTTGTCTTCCAATCGGGAGATCGGGGTTCGTGACCCGCCATGTACCAATGTGTTTTTCTAACATAGGGTACGCTCGAACCCCTCGGTGGGGACGTATATGAGCTGTGATGATGAGACCGATTCTTACGTAATTTTCTGGGTGTGTTTGAATAGGTCTAAGGAAGGTTTAAACATACAGTTGGACCCGGTAGGTGGCGCTGGGATCGGGCAGGACAACGTCTGCCGGGCCCACTAGTCTTATATCACAGAATAGATAATAGTACTACTTACGTACAGAACGGCCACTCACCTCCCCGCACTCATTTCAAATACCTCGTCCTACCCGGCACTTCGCTGTAGACATCACTGATACGTAAACAAGGGCGCGCGCGATAGCTCGGACGAGTAGACGCGAGCGCCGGCCGATAACAGAGACAGCGCTATGCGGGTGAAAGAGAAGGCAGTCGCTGCACTTCCCGCGTCATTTCGATTGATAACCGCTCACTTATTACTTTCTCATCTGCGCTCACTCAGCCCTACTAGATTCCACGCACACATTTGCGCGTGTACGAACGTCATTTGTTTAAGTAGTAGTGATAGGTAGTAGTTGATTTGCGAACGTTGTATGGAGTGTCCGGGGTGTGCTTATATATAAAAATGAAACGCTGTGTGTTTGTCTCGCAAAATCTCTGAAACGGCTCGACAGATTCTTACGAAATTTTCTGTGTGTCTTTGAATTAGTTCTAGGAAGGTTTATATGTACAGCAATCGGGCAGAGCAACGTCTGCCGGGGCCACTAGTGTAAGTATAAACGACAATTAAATTGAATAATTATTTTTTATCAAAAACTAGTGGGCCCGGCAGACGTTGTCCTGCCCGATTCCAGCGCCACCTACCGGGTCCAACTTTACGTTTAAACCTTCCTTGGACCTATTCAAGCACACAGAAAATTTCGTAAGAATCGGTCGAGTCGTTTATAAAGTTTTTGCGAGACTAACAAACAGCGTTTCATTTTTGTATATAAGAAGAAGAAGATGACGCGAGAAGCTCTTTTCGAATAAAAGTTACAAAGGTATATTAAATTTATCATAACATAAAACAAAAGAACAAGTTTGTGATTAATAATTAAACATAGCAATTACACAGTTAGATATAAGACAAAAGTCAAAGTTTCTAACGCTTTATCATAGTGTTTTGGTGTTCATGCTAGGGGGGCTGGTAGCTAGTACTTAGCTACCAGGAGTAGGAGATTGAACTTATGAGCTGCGCTTCAATGTCGATTATTTTATTTTTTTACCAAAAATAATTAGTTTTTCGGCAATTAATAATATCAAGCTACGGTCGTCATATATTGGGAATAAACTCTATATACGGGACCCTACAGCACCCTTTCGGCTTTAGCGGTATTTTTGAAACACCTTGTATACAAGGGTAAATAAACTAAACTTAATTCTACGCCAATTAATTTTTATGATTTTTAAATATGTTGATAAATGAATTTTTGATACATAACAATAATTATTAGACCGATAAAATTGTGTAGTGAGGGAAATGACGATAGCAGGATGGAAATGATATCTTGGTTGATGGACATAATGTGACTTGACTGGTAATGATTTTGTAAATTAATTTATTTCATTTGTGCAGCTTAACATCTCAGGGCTTATAAATAAAATAGCATTTCATTAAAACGAGTTGTATGTACGTACATACATACAAAAAAAGCGATTAAATATTTCTTTGGGGAAAACCAGTCATGGAAAGAAACCGTCGATTAAGCAACTCAGAATCTTAGGTTTCACGTTCTATACGCATATTCCAAAAGCCAATCGGTAAAAGCTCGAACAGAAAGCATGAGTTCTTGTAGGCTATGAAGAAGATGACAAAAAGTCATAAACTTATAAGGTCAATGGACATAACGCTTAAAGACATCCCGTTACTTGGTAAACCTGAAAAGGATGAAGTCGCGACGGAAAAGGCAACGACTCATCCTTAAAGGAATCTTGAGCTAAACCATCCAAATGAAATTGAAATCAATGAAAAATCGATAGCATCTGAAATAAGCCATGAAATGAGCAAACAACAAAATACTAGATGAAATATCTCCAGCGCAAAGCAGTTGAGAGCACAAATCTAAGAAGATTAAAGAGTAGATTCAAATGAATCAATATAAGAGGACTTACACTCAGAGAAAGAGCTTAAAGGGCAACAATTTGAAATAGAACAATCCTTAATCCCCCGGCTATATTCCGTGATTACATAATGGCTTTAGAAGCATAAATGGTTTAATTTGGATCATGTACATGGAAAAAGGTTATGGCTTGTTAAGACTCAGAAAACTGGCAAGAAGCTGTCAATAGATAAGCTCTCTGAATGACAATGACTCTTGGGAACTAGTATATTGTCCAAAAATAGAAAAGCTATCCAAAAAGCAAATGTTTGTGTCTACCGGAGGGAGACTTTGTACCAGGGTCGTGTGCTTGGGTACCTCCATCTTACCTATTTCTGCCGCAAAGCAGCAGTGCTTGCATTCCGGTTTGAAGGGTATGATATGGCACTGAAATTACTGGGTACCGTGACTACATCTTAAGTCACAAGTTGGCAACGTACACTGTGGCCCTTATGGGGATTGCAGTTTTACTGCGAATGTCACAGGAGCCACATGTATTATAGCTGACTGTTACCACTTACCATCGGTTCTCTATTTTGTCTCATAATTTTTTTATCCATAATCTAACGTGTCATAATATTTTTGGACATAATCATCATATGTCCGTTTGATAAGCACCCCTAACTTAATTTCTCATAATATCACTTGCCCGAAAACCGAAATCTCTAAATATAATATGACCTAATTTTTTTTTGCTATAAATATCACAATCTATAATATTTTAATTTCCTAAAAATCTTTTCTATAATAGTCATAAGTCCTAACGTAATATCTCATAATATAACGTGCCCAAAATCGAAATTCCACAAATATAAAGTTCTTTCATTATATGTATTACCAAATCCATGCATACGTTTAAAAACAGTCACTTGATGTAATGCAAGCAAGCATGCAGCATGCAAGCAAGCATGTAGCATGCAAGCAAGCTTAAAGCATGCAAACAAGCAGCATGCAGCATGCATGGCTTCTGTCACGGCTCCGGCGCTGCGGGGCTCCGGCGGTCCCACGCGACCTTATCGTCGCAGATGGTTTTCGCCCACCACCGAGGCTTCGGCTTGCTGGCAGCAGCCTCAGCCGCGGCGGCGGTCGTTAAAACCACCTGCTCCTCAGCTCGCGGACCGCCTCTCCCCTCCGCGCCTACGCGGGTTTGAATGAGGTTCCGTAACGATTTTAACTGTAAATGTAGCTTTGTAGACAATTAAAAAACAATATAAATGGTACCAATTTTTTTTTTCTACGATGAAAATTGACGAAATTATAACGAAAAAACAGATCGCTCCGTCAAGCGGCCGCCTGGCAGGCGTGTGACGTCACATGACACGTTCTAGGCAGACTCCGCATCCGTGCTATCACTCCCGAGTTTTCGACTAGGTAGTAGCCGCGCGCAGCGTTTCATGCGAAATCGTATTACATACCTATATTGTTTTTTTTAATGTAATAGTGGTAGTAGTATTCAGGAGGTTCAGTACAGTTTGAGCAATGAGTAATATACTAGAAATCGGTTTTGTGTAAGGTCAATCGGATAAACTTCCTATTTTTGACATTTTTATGGAATCTGGTTATCTGATTACTTACCCATTTAAAGTACACCAGTGCCGAAATCCGTGGTTGGAAACTTCAAAGGTAAGTGAATAAAGCTACATATTTTAAAATTAGAATAATAATATGTAGGTTATTGACCTCTAAAGTTATGTCACTAAGTTATAAACTAGTATTTACCTTTGAGTATTTCTTTGGTTCTTATCTATGTTTAAAACATTCAAATAGATATTTTTTGATGTAGGGAGGTATAGGTTGGTATTCTGAGCACAAAATGAGTAGGTAGGTCTATTTCGTAAAATGTACGAATGAATGAACACAGGGCTGTCTTCAGGATCGCAACGTGACAGTTTTGGGCGGTCTGGATTTCATAGTATGGTGGTGATGTTATGATCGAAACACAATGAGGGTGCAGCGTAGCGCGGAATATATTCTTTATTTACACTATGAGCGTGCGCTCCCTTTTGATTTTCTCTTTTAAAACACACATTTTTTATTATTTCTGATACCTAAACTTATCCTGTCCGTACCCGCGGCCGTACCGCCTAAAAGCGAACACTCGCTATCGTTATCGTGACATTACAACAATAGTTTTTATGTCACAGGTGTCATTTAAACTGTTGTTCTAATGTCACGAAAGCGATAGCGAGTGATCGCTATGAGTAAGGCAGTAGCCCCCCTGGACTGCTGAGATGATTTTGAGTGTAACATATGTCCTTGGGCCTTATTCTGCTGGCGTTAATGCATTTGTGCTTGTGGCGTGTCAATAACGCTTCAATAGCATCGCTTTTTGAGACAGTTATTGTTGGTTAACCGAATACTAACTAAAACATATTGACTTATCAATAAATTGTAGCACAAATAAATTGTAGCAGAAAATGCGCATAAAAGCGGCAAAAGCAGTGTTATTGAAACGCTATCACGACGCCACAACGACGTCACAAAGAATGTTTCCATTTTTCAATCTGGGCGTGCAGCTTATGGCGATGAAACCGTAGGTTAGGTGCAAGTAAAGAGAACTGGCCACATTGTGCACTGTTAAAGCCAGAATAACGTCAGAACACAAATAGATTCACTATATCATTATGCATGGACTCATACAACGGTTAGTCTCTCTCTACTCGTTTACTGTAGGTAGGATACAAGTCTCCCTGCCTGCCACAAAGAGAGTTTTTTTTTCATTGATTGTAGCACTAAACAAGAAAACATTCAACCTTACTGAAAAGAATAATAATAATAATAAATGATTTATTGCACACAAAGCATACAAAGATATAGAAACAGAAATTTTTCAAAAACAACACAGATGAAAGTTGGTATAGGAATAGTTCGAGACCAAGGGAAGGACATAGGGTAATTTTCCTACGGGAAATATGAAATTCCCACGGGAAAACAAAAATAACGCGGACGAAGTCGCGAGCGGAAAGCCAGTAATATTATAAAGAGGAAAGATTTGATTGTTTGTTTGTTTGTATTGAATAGGCTTCGAAAGTACTGAACCGATTATGATGTAAGTTGGTATAAGGATAGTTCGAGACCAGAGGAAGGGCATAGGGTAATATTCCTACGGGAAAATATAAAATTCCCACGGGAAAACAAAAATAACGCGGGCGAAGCTATGAGCGGAAAGCTATTGCTAATAAGCAATATCTTCCAGGCAACATAATCTATTATGTAAGTAAAGGAAACAAAAACAACTGTTGTCGAAATTTCAAGATCGCGTTAACAAAACAAGCCGAACGTTTTGTAACAAAAAATTCAACATGGCTAAACGGTGTATTAGGTTTGAATAACGCATATGTGCAAGAATTGAGAGACGAAGGCAGGGCGGAAAAAGCTACGATTGTTGCCATAATGCGAAGCTCTAATACAAACGAGAAAAAGGTGATGAAGAAAAATATTTCATGAAACCATCAATATGAAAAGTTTCTCTGCAGATGAAGCTTTGGCCCTCTACGGGGATTTGGATCTGTCAAATGCTAGTACACATTTTTAAGATTTGGATGTCAAAAGCTAGTACACATTTTTAAGATTTAAAATTTATAGAAAAGAACTCAGTCATGTTTCCGTCATTATTATAACATATCGAGTATCTGACGAAAAAAAAACGTACTATTTGCCTGCTTCGAGTATTGAAGTAACATACACAAGTGCTAAAGTAAAGCTACAAGATTTGCTGAATCATACTATTGGCCGTGTTTTGATGATAAAAGGTGTTTACAGACCTTCTCAAATACGTCTCAGGTTTAGCAAATGAGGATGTGTTGGTTCATCGGGGCAAAGTGAATACAAACAACGATAAACTTTAAGGTAATATTATATTTAACTTTATACATTTTGAGGGAAACATGTCTCCCGAATAAACAGACCTGAATAAAAGATTCTTGTAGGTCCATGCCCTTATAGTGTATTTTAGTCAACTATCACGTCATTTAGTGATATAATATAATAGTGATACAATAACAATATTATATCATTATTTCCTTTATAATCACCTTCATATTCTCGTAATAAGCAAACAATGAAACGGAAAAAGTAATTTTGTATGGAAAAGTAGCGATTTTTTATTTTGTATGTGTTTATGTGTAATAATAAATTAACTATATAAAGATTCTAGTATCATTTCATAGCCTATATATTGGAGATCCTGTATGCAAAATTTTGTATCCGTAGGTGTAGTAGAAAAAAAGTTGCAGATTTTTGAAACGCAACTCACGCTTTCATCCCATAGTGCGGCGCGCGGCGGCGGCGGCGGCGGATAGTGTCAACTGACGTCACAGCCTGTCCGTAGGCAGCGGCGGATTTAATAAAATCAGTTGATGCAAATTGGTTTATAACTTAACATCGGATGGACCGATTTTGGTGATTTAAAAAACATATTTATTGTAATACAATACGGAATGTTACTATGTATGTTGTATTATGAAAAGCGATACCATTACGGGACCTCATTACACTCTAGGGGTAGGGCAGACAAGACTACGTGGTGTCGGTTTTACAGCGATATATTTCTGTCACTGAATTTTAAAACGTAACGGTTGTTAAGGTTCATAAGACAATATTTTAATTCAATTTGTTATTATTGATAGTAGGTCTAAGCTTTATGATATTGATAACATAACCAAGATAAATCACCTTTTAAACATGTTTTAGGACTAACAATATTATTATAAACCATCATTCGGACTAACAATATTATACAATATAACACTTAGGACATGTGACTTTATAGCAAGTAAAATTAGGATATCTTATTATTATAGCACCCAATATTATGACACAAAAGCATTAGAACTAAAGACGATTAGGTAATATACAATTTCGTACACCCGAACATTATGGAAAGTGATGATTATAGCAAGCGTTTTCGGGATTATGATTTTTGGACGATCGATATTCGGAGAAGAAAGGGACTTCCCTTACCATCAGGTGGGCAGTTTGCTTGTTTGCCAACTTAGAGCAATTTCGATTTCTGTATCGGACATCTTCACGTTGGCCCACGACGGGACAGAACTACACTGGCGAGCAAAAGTTTGGAATCAGTTACTTGAAATTGGTTGCGCGTTATCTTGAGTAGTTAATACTTTTTTAATAATCGTAAAAATGACATCATTTTAAAGGTTCAACTCTTTACTTTTAAACTGATACCGAATTCATTAAAAATAAGCCAGTATTTATGGAGCCATTCCGCATTAAGTGAAGGTGTATCGAAGACGTGTTTCAATTGTTTGATACGTCACGAGTTGCTACCTATTGACCCCCTATAAAAGCACCTGTTATCGGATTTTCTTTATCAGTCGACTTTCACACGTTGACCGGTACACATCTCCGCCACTTTTGACCCTTTGCCTTGTACGACAATGGAGACAACACCTACAGAAGCAGCACAAATCGTAGCCCTATTGCAAGAAGGGCTCAGCCAGCGGGTTGTCGCTCGTCGGCTCCACATAAGTCAATCCTGTGTTTCGAAAGTTTATAAGCGCTTTCGAGAGACTGGTGGCTTTATCCCGAGACCAAGATCTGGACGGCGCCGGTGCACATCGGAGAGGGATGACCGTTTTATCGTGTCAACCTCTCTCCGAAATCGGCATTTGACTGGTGTCGACGTCCAACAGGAGCTCCGAGATGTTCGTGGGGTAGCAGCCAGCGAGTGGACGGTTCGTCGACGACTCAAGCAAGCGAATCTGACTTCAAAAAGGCCTGCCACAGGCCCGAAACTCACGGCAGCTCACCGACAAGCACGCCTTCAGTTTGCTCGCACCCATCTTGATTGGGAGGTTGAGCAATGGAGGCAAGTCCTGTTCTCCGACGAAAGCAGGATGTGTTTGCACGGTAGCGACAGAAGAGGACGGGTCTACAGGCGGCCTGGGGAGCAATTTGCACAGTGCTGTGTCGCTGAAACAGTGGCTTATGGAGGCGGCTCTTGTATGATGTGGGCCGGCATTTCCTTCGATGGTAAAACCGAGCTTGTTTTCGTGCCAGGCGGGGGACGAGGAGGCGGTCTAACTTCGGACCGGTACATTTCCGATATTCTCCTGGAACATGTCGTTCCCTATGCGGGATACATCGGTGATGACTTCCTCCTTATGCACGATAACGTTCGTTGTCACACTGCTCGTGTAACAACGGAATACCTCGAAGAAGTCGGTATTGCCACATTGGACTGGCCATCGCTTAGCCCTGACTTGAATCCCATTAAGCACGTGTGGGATGAACTGAAGAGGAAGGTTCGTTCCAGAACTCCTGCTCCTTCATGTCTGAATAAGCTGAAATCAGCGTTGATTGAGGACTGGGAAGGTATTCCACAAGAATCAATTTAGAAGCTGATCAGGTCTATGAAGAATCGTCTTGGAGCAGTTATTAGGGCGAGGGGAGGGAACACAAAATATTGACACTTATTTTTAAAGATAAATAAAATTTTTATTTAATAATTTTTGTTGTTTTATTCATTCATTATTTTTCCCTATTTCCTTGTTTTCCTACCTCCTTCACTTAATCCGGGATAACTCCACAATTACGGGCTCGATATGAATTAATTTTATATCGATTTAAAGTGGACAGTTGCACCTTTAACATGATGTCGTTTTCTATCACCGAACTCAGGAATTCAACAGCTACTAGCTTCTTTGAGATATAAATTGTCAAACTTTACTATTGATGATTATTGTATAATTGTATTGGGCGAGACTGACTTAAAATCTAACCATAACCCCATTGAACTGATCAATACAATTAAGAAATCAATACAAGAAATAAACTACACTAATGTCATTATATGTACACCTACATATATACAAGGAGCGCCTATATACAATTATAAAACTGAGATGTTCAATAGTTTGTTGTATTTGGAGCTACAAAATCACGACTACGTACACTTTTTTGACTCTAACACATGTTTGACCTATGAAATGTTATCCAACCTGACTGGTAGAATTAATAACTTAGGATTAGTAAATATTTTTCAAACTATAATGAACCAAATTAAAATCGACATTGAAAGATTCCCTTTAACGACTAATGATGACTGCAACGAAGCCATTGAGAGTAAATCTGGAACACGTGGGTCTGTGTCTGAAACTGGTGACAACTCTGCTGATCATTTATTTCGTATATAATAATTTAAATATATTACATCAAAATATAGACGGACTTATGAGTAAATCAAATTCACTTTTAATAAATTTAGAGTCTTTAAAAGAGTCAGATAAAACTATTGATATTCTTTGTATCACGGAACATAACATGATGGAAACTGACCTACATCGCCTGAGTCTTACAAACTACAAGTTGATGTCATACTTCTGTAGGCAGCAGCATAGGGGTGGTTCTTGTATTCTTATCAGAAACAGCTATGAATGTGAAAATATGCCAAATATAATTAAGCAGTCAGTATGTGGTGTGATTGAATGTTCCGCGATAAAAATAGTACAACACAAAATGGTTATTTTATGTATTTACAGACCTCCCCGGTCTAGAGCAGAATCTCTGAATTTATTTCTTACTAGACTCGATGAAATATTAAATATGATCACTAGTACTAACACCAACTATAAAATTATTATTTGTGGTGACTTTAATATTGACATTTTGAAAAACAATAAAATTACCAAACATTTTGACGAAATATTATCGACATATAATTTAAAATTTCACTTTAAAGCGCCTACAAGACCACGTAGTAACACTTGTATTGACAACATTATCCATAATATACGTGGAACTAAAGGAGCTATTACTGAGTTAGCTTTATCGGATCACACAGCTCAAATAGTCAATGTGCCTGTGAAAAGAACATGTAGACTGAAGCATTGGTTCACATATCGACGCGATCTCTCTCGTGATAACCTACGGAAGTTCAGAGACTGCATAAAGAGTCTCAGCTTTAAAGAAATATATGAAACAGAAGATCCAAACGATGCTTTTAATATCTTCCATGACTATTTTACGCTATTTTGCAATCTGTGTTTCCCAAACAAGAGACTTAAAATCTTATCTTATAGCAAACCCAAATGGATCTCGAAAGGCATCAAAGCATGCAGTAAAAAAAGACGAGATCTATTATGGAAATACCGTATATCGCCAACTATAGTTAATAAATCAACCTTTGTTAATTACACAAAAAAGTACAAAAAAATTATTAAACTAACTCAGAAAACACAAAACGAACACTACATAAATACATCAAGCAATAAATCGCAAGCAACATGGAGAATTATTAACAGATACAACAACAATACGCCAAAAGAAAATATTTCTTGTATTATAAACAATGACATACATATAACTAAGCCGACAAACATAGCTAATAACTTTAATAATTTTTTTATTGACTCCATTAGTACTAATATTAATAATAATAATCCAAAATTAAATAATATACGACATAATCAATTCCGATCAATATTTCTATCACCAACCATACCAGATGACATTATAAAAACTATCAAAACCTTAAAAAACACAAGCAGTGTAGGCCATGATAACGTGTCAACCAAAGCTATCAAGCATGTAGGAGATATTATTGCACCTACATTAAGTCATATTATTAATCTATGTATGGAACATGGAATATTTCCCGACAGATTGAAATTAACAATCACTATACCAATATATAAAAAAGACAACAGAAAACTGCTGAAAAACTATCGCCCTATTGCATTAATATCTATATTTTCCAAGATCATAGAGAAAATTATAAATGGCAAATTTTACAATTACTTTGAAGCGAATGATATATTTACAAAACATCAATATGGTTTTCGAAAGGGTAGATCTATGAATATGGCAATTTACGATTTTGTAGAAAAAGTAATTAGTAACGTAGACAAACGAAAACCGACATTAGCTATTTACATGGATATGACTAAAGCTTTTGATAATGTTAACCATAAAATACTGCTTATGAAACTTGAAGCATACGGTATAAGAGGTAATGCTATAAAACTAATTGAATCTTATTTAAATAACAGAAAGCAAATTACACACATTAATAAAATTAGCCCTACAACTGGAATTAACACAACTTATGCTTCAAACGAAAGGTCTGTCTACTATGGAGTTCCACAAGGCAGTGTTTTAGGACCATTGCTATTTAATATGTATATAAATGACCTTCCTAATGTAATTAACCACTCCATGACGATTTTTGCCGATGACAGCACTATTTTATTTACATATGATAATTCACATGATGTAGAATATGATATTAATAATACTTTAACATTAATAATCAAATGGTTGACATTGAATAATTTGACGATTAACCTGACAAAAACGTACTTGATGAACTTTAAGCTTCGCAATAATTTCCCGTTAAATTTTGACATTAACTATTTAGGAAACTCAATAAAAGAAGTGGACATAACAAAATTTTTAGGACTAACGATAGATAATAAGTTGACATGGAAATTTCATATTGATAATCTAGTAAAAAAATTAAACCAATTTTCATATGCTTTGTATAAATTAAGATATGTTAGTAACTTAAAAACACTCTTAACAGCATACTACGGATATGTGGCATCTATATTAAGATATGGGATAATATTTTGGGGCAATAGCACTGACAAGCAAAGAGTCTTCAAGGCGCAAAAAAGATGTGTAAGATCAATGTTTGGCTTGATGCAAGAAGACTCATGTCAACCCTATTTTAGGAAATATAAAATTTTAACACTCACATCCATATATATTAGTGAGCTAGCAAACTTTTACAGAAATAATTCACACAACTTTAAAGCGTACACTAGCGGAAGTCGACATGAAGGCAAACTGAAGTTAATTCATAGTTATAAGACCTCTTTACATAGAATTAGTGTTAATTGTATGCTACCCACTGTGTATAATAAAATACCATTGTCAATCAGATCAATACCTGAAAACCAAAAGTTTAAAACTACCCTCAATGGCTTTCTTGCTGAAAAAACCTATTATAATCTTAAGGATTTTCTAAATGACAAATAAATAGTATTGACATTATGAATTGAATTTATAATTTTGACATTAATTATTATTTTTTAAGCCATTTTGTATCCATTGACATTCTATTATAGTATATTTGACTCACTTATTAATCGAACACTCCTTAGTATGGCAGTGTATTTGACTTAAAAATTAAACATGATTATAATCAACTTTGACATTTTCGCAATACTATTCTTTTTCCTTCTTTTACTAATTTCTATTTTGTATTACCTTTCAATGAAATATTATTATTGTCAATAACATTAGAATAGTAGTTATAGTCTGTAATTCTGTTGACATTTATTTTAAATTCATATAATATGATTGTTTAAGTACTAAGATAACATAATTAATTTGTAAATTAAAATTAATTTAGATTTTCACCTCCTTTTCCTCATATGCCTATAAGATAAGGCGAGACATGGCTGTACCTTATTACTCTTAAAATCTATGTTTATACCCATGTATTATGAGCAAATAAATGAATTATGAATTATGAATTATTATGTCATTTTTATGATTATTAAAAATTTATTTAGTAAGCAAGATCACGCGGAACCAATTTCAAGTAACTGATTCCAAACTTTTGCTCGCGAGTTTAGTTTAATAGCCAACGTGTAGTCTGGCTAATGAAAGATGAACCTGACATTTTTTCAAGTAGCAACACTGATACAATGTCCCCATGTTTAGTTCAACATGGTGATTTGATACTTTGCAATAAACAATTTCATAATATTTTTTTCTTAATTTCTGTCGAAATATTACAGATATTAAGTAATTTTAACATTCATGAAATCCAAATACAGTGATTTCTTATAATAGGTTCATTGTTGGAAGTTCATTGAAACTAAACATTACCTAATATTTAATTTTAAAAGAGTATCATAATATCATAGTAGGAAAAAAAAGGCAATCCTTTCACAAATGATAATGCCAGAAGTTCTATAGAAGTTTGCCCCACCCCATAAAATTGATTTACACGAATGCGATAAACGACATTTGATAGCTGTAATATTGGTCATTAAAATATAAAAGTTATAAATTCTCTAGATGTTGCGGTTTTTTTTATAATATACTAAAACGAGAACAATTATCTTACGTTTCTTGAACTGCATTTGTGCAGAAAACTGTAATTGCTATAAATTAATAGTTAGGCGCTTTCATAATTCTAATAAATAAGTAGTAGCTAGGTACCAATTCGTCCGTTTTACGATAATTAAAGTAGGTAAGTAAATATATTAATCTAATAGCTCATTATTAATTGTTGAGTTAAATCAATCGATATTGTCGATAAATTGTTAAGCCTATTACAATAGATTACCTATTCCCACATAGGTTCCGATCTTGTGGGATATTAGAGATATACCTAATATACCGGGTGTAAGTGAACATGCGACCCAAACTGAGTCAGATGATAGTACTAGTGATACTTAACACTACTACATAGAAAAAAAACTTTAAAAAAAATAGATTTTTGTCAATTTATTTTCGCATTTTTCTAACAGCATTGTGTAAACACAAGATCATAAAACGATATTTTAAAGTTTCAAAACAAAAGAACGATTTTTTACAAAACGCGCAATGTAAGTTAAACCGTAGAATAAGACTCGACAAGCCGCCCGCTGAAAGGCACGCTACACTACAACAGCTGAGCAGAGCCTACGCGGCCGCCCGCCCGACGCCGAGGTCATGAACTCACGCGAGCCCACAGCTGATTCGGCCTAGCATCTAGCATCGAACGACGCCCGCGCATTTTAGCTTAAAAAAACCTACGCCTATGTGCTATCCTTACAAATAGCTTACATACGGTGGAACACACATTGTCATGTTACCTACATAACCATTCCTTAATCTGGCTTAAATGAGGCTAGCAATAAGTAGCACCTAACAAAGCATTAATTGTTATTAAATTTGTGGCAATTTTGCCAATCGTCTAATAGCCCGCAGTCGATTTAATTATTTAAACGGCAACAAGTAATTTTCTTCCAATTGTATTCTACAAATTACGTAAGATAGGGTGGGTATTTAGGTATTAAACCTAACTGTGGGTGGGTGTCGTGTCACACTTCCACCCAAAGGACCTAAGACGACGTAGGTACCTATACGTCAATGCTAAAAGATTACCTGGTCTACTTACCTCTGCGAGTTTTGGTGTGTGAAATAACACTAACGCGGACAAACAGTTACATAGTAATTGTATGCACATTTGAGTAATTTGTGTGATATCTGACAACTTGTAATTCTTAGTTCTTTTAATCATACAAAATGTTTCGATATAAAATCGAATCGCATGGCATTAAAGTAGTATCGTCTTTATCAAAATTCAATTAAATTCTTTTTATTTTAAGAGAAAACTACATTTAACTAATAAAACGGCACATAGGCACCATAGGTATACTTACGCAAAGGTAATAATAGTAGGTATTCGACGTCTTTTCGGCGGCAAAGCTACTTACAGCAGCTACCTAGGAATCTAACACAGAGTACGGATAGTTTCAGATGGATGCTTAATGGGTACCTACTAAAAAGAGTGGTCCACCGAGCACACTCGGTGGTCTGGTCATCAGTCAATTTGTTTCTGATTTATTGCGTGCGTAGTTTTAGATTGAAATAATTCGCTTTACTTATTTTTGAATAAATAGTATGGAAGTAGAGAAATAAAAATAAATATCAGTGGGTTAATTAATTACAAACCCAGCAATTAAATTTTCAATAAAATCTTAAGAACGTTAATATCGGTTGCGTTTTGTTTACAATGTGCAGAAAAATGTATCAATAAGCCCAATTGTTGTTTTGCGTATTCTGTTACTATCTTGTACTCTGTACTACGGCTGAAGAGGGGCGGCGAGCGACTTTGCGGCGGCGGCGGCGCAGCCACATAGTACAAAAGCGAGCCGAAAGCCTAGATAGCGCGAGGCGGCTGCTTTATACCTTTTCATTCTTTTCGGTTTCTAAATTCAGTGCGTTACGTACTTCGAGCGAATGCACGTGCGCGGTTCATATTCGCAATTACGATAACTGTATTGTTAATTTTATTCCTTCTCAAGCCTGTGTGTTGAGTGTGTGTGTTTGTGTGTTTAGTGATTAAGTGTATTTAATCTAAATTAGAAAAATTCCCAATTACGGCTACAGTGCTCGTGAATACGGAGCAATGTTAATGTGCCTTGGTGAAGCTGGGGGCAACGCTTCTCGTGCCTTAAGGATTTATCGCAATAGTTATCAACATCTTCGGCACCCTACTCACGGCCGAATAATTACTGCGGCATATCAACGTGTCCTGGAAAACCAACCCATAACCCCGGTAGTAGCTTCTGGGAGTGGTGGCGGACCACCATTGGAATCGAGGACTGAAAACCGCGTGATGAACATTATTCGCCAGAATCCTTGCCTACGTACACGCTCATTTGCGAAGTTAATGCGGCGTGGGGGAGGACCAACAATCTCTCATTGGACTGTGCACAAAATTTTAAAGCGGAGAAGAATGCAGCCGTATAAAATACACAAGGTGCAAGCGTTGCAAGTAGGAGATCGTGATCGTCGTGTAACGTTTTGTCGATGGCTACTTGACCAACAAGTGCGGGAGCCCGGGTTCGTGCAACACGTCGTTTGGACAGATGAATCCACATTCACGCGAAACGGGCTATGGAATCGCAGGAATGCACACGTGTGGGCTGAAACCAAGCCATACGTTACACAGCAAACCGGGCATCAAACTCGGTGGTCTGTAAACGTATGGGCTGGTATTTTTAGGAATAAAATTCTTGGCCCCGTATTTTTGCCGCAACGTCTCGACGGATCGCGATATTTAGAATTTATCAACCAGCAACTAGTCGACATGCTGGATGAAATGTCGCTGGCTGAATATCGCAGAGCATGGTTCCAGCACGATGGTGCTCCGCCGCATGTTATACGACCCGTTCGAGACCGTTTAGTGAACTGTTTGGATATCGATGGATTGGAAGGTTAGGGCCGCAAGCCTGGCCACCTCGCTCTCCTCACTTAACCCCATTGGACTTTTTTTTATGGGGCTATGTGAAAGAAAGGGTTTTTGATCGTGAATGTGATAGTGCAGAGGAAATGCGATCTCGCATTATAAGAGTGTTCGACGGACTCCGTACGGACTGCGCCGAGGACAGCACGCTGATGCCGCGCCTCCACGAAGACACGCTGCGACGGGCTCGTGTTTGCGTGCAGTTGGATGGAGCGCAATTTGAACCGCACCTCATAAGAAGAAATTCTTAAAAAGGTAGGTGACTTTTATAGTCATTTTCAAATAGAATAATTTGGGTACTGTGTCTACTACGATTGACCAGGCGATTATTTTGTTGAGCCAAACGCCCGGCCGCGGCCGTTAATTTCGCGCGGAGCGTTTTGAGTTGTTAGTAACGGCGAGAGCGAGTTTTTCGGATATTGTATTACATTGCGCGTTGGCAAATTATGAAATCTTGGAATATTTGATTTAAAGAAAATTGTGTATGGCATAAAATTTACATTATTATAGTAGATAACATAGCCTTAGTTTGGATCGCATGTTCCCTTACACCCTGTATGTATAACACTTCATTTCTAATGGTAAAATAATTTTTTAATTGGCTAAGCAGTTTCTGAGTTTATTCATTACAAACAAACTTACCAATCGTTCCTCTTCATATAATGTAAATGTACTTAAATAAAAAATTGCAATACCGATTAACAAAAATATCTATCGTTACTAACGAATAGGTATATATCATATATATATTCCCTATTTGCGACATCTTATAAATAAGCAATATTGAGCCGCGTTCAGAGCCTTTGGGTGTAGTTGTCCGGTTGTTTTTTAACTCGCTCAGAGGCGTTGAACGGATTGCAGCAACCGAATCTTTTATCTCCCTCTTTCACATGATTTTTTATTTCTCTCTCCTTCTAGTAGATGACATTATAGAATATGGCCGCCAATATCATCCAATCACGTAAGAGTATTTTAGTATAACCGCCTGTCAGAGCGTTTTTTACCCCGAGGCTCTGAACGGGTCGGTTGCTGTCAGAGTGCACTCGGAGTGCACTCGAGCATAGGCTCAGAGGCGCGTTCAGAGGCGCGTTCAGCGCCTTCGCGCGAAGTACAACTTTTCGCTCTAACCCCGTTCAATGCCTTTGAGCGTGACAACCGGGTGAAACAACCGCCCGTTCAAGACCTTAGAGTGTCGGCGCGAGTTACAACCGAACAACCATCGAATTTGATGGTTGTAAAACGCTCTGACGTTTATGACTGAAATACTCTTACGTGATTGGATGATATTGGCGACCATATTCTATAATGTCATCTACTAGAAAGAGAGAGAAATAAAACATCATGTGAAAGAGGGAGATAAAAGATTTGGTTGCTGCAATCCGTTCAACGCCTTTGAGCGAGTTAAAAAACAACCGGACAACTACACCCAGAGGCGCTGAACGCGCCTCAGAGGCGCGTTCAGCGCCTCTGGAATATGGCCGCCAATATCATCCAATCACGTAAGAGTATTTCAGTCATAAACGTCAGAGCGTTTTACAACCATCAAATTCGATGGTTGTTCGGTTGTAACTCGCGCCGACACTCAAAGGTCTTGAACGGGCCGGTTGTTTCACCCGGTTGTCACGCTCGAAGGCATTGAACGGGGTTAGAGCTCAGACTATAGAAAAAAAGAGGACTCGGCATAACGAACGTAGTTATAGGAATGTGATGTATTTTGACGGCATAGTTTCTGACATATTGGCATCTCTTTTTAACTTATGAGGATAATCATAAGTAAAAAAGGACAACAGTAGTTTTATCATTACCAAAAATGGCAAAATTAGCTTGGTGACGTCACAGAATACCTCACTGCGGCCGGTCGCCATGTTTTGTCACAGTACTCACAATGAACAACAAGTACATCAGTTGTCATCGCGACTTGTTTGTTTCAGTGTTTTGAAGAAAATTTTGTTATTAGGCGAAAATTGTGCTTCTTTAAAGTGTTGAACTTGCATAATACTGCATTTATTATGGGTAAGTGCAGTGTGTTAGGCTGCCGCATGAGCAAGCAAGCCGCCATCTTTGTGCCAGATTCACATTTAGGTATGCACGTTTTTTTCGTAGGTATTTCATGTCTATTCTTTTTTCCTTAGTCTGAGGGTTAGAGCGAAAAGTTGTACTTCGCGCGAAGGCGCTGAACGCGCCTTTGCACGGAGGGACACGCTCCATACAAGGGCGGTCATAAATAGTTAAAGTCCTGTTACTATCAATACATTGTATTATTTTAGTGACTTATAGTTGTAAAAGTGTTTTAGGAACATTAAAATAAAAGAAGTACATGTATTTACGGAATAAAAAACGTTTACTTCAGTAAAAAACAAATATAAACAATAACATACTTTTACCTAAATTTATCATGAACAAACACTTAAAAATTGGAATGTAAAACATATATTTTAAATAAAATAAGAGTCAAAACATTGATAACATTATTTAATTATAATAAAATAATAGAAATAAATAAATTAAAATTAATTAAATACAAAAAAAACAAAACAACTAACAAAATACAAATAAATTATTCTTATTCTAACAATATTAAACATGTAACAATTCTATTACACTTTGTGACAGAGTATTTTTCTTTTTAGGGGGAAGTTTCCGAAGACTTGTAATATAAGGATCTGAATGTAATAATAGTCGTTGTATTAAATCTTGATTGGTAACTTCACGTGACATTTTTCGAGTGTGACTTCGTCTATAAATTTTGATATACTTATTTGTCGCTTCAGCAGCTTCTTCGGAAAGTTCTCCTATAGATAACAATGCATAACTTATAATATCTGATCCATGTACGAGCACCTTGTGGACAGAAGCAGGAAGACTATACCACGGATATTCCTCGACCAGGCTGTATGCTGTTTGTAATGCAAAGTCTTTAAACTTGCATTCATTAATTTTATGTCCAGAAGATAACGTTTGTAATATTACACAACAACGATCTATGAGATCCTTATTCAAACCTGTAATTTCAGCAGATACAGCTGATTCCAAAAAAAACTTCCTGGCCGTGTTTCCGTCGTTAGACGTCCCGCTTCCACCACTACGCGGCTTGTCAACTATTAAACCTAATCGTTCCCTAAACTGGGACTGTACATATTGTTTTTTATTTGATAACAATTGTTTATCACTATCTAGCCTAACTTGCCATTTTTTTATGTCTAATCTATATGAAAGATGAATAAAATATTCGAAGAAACGTATCCAAGAATGTAGTGGTGATAATCCAAATTGGTATCTACTCTCTATTACAGGTTTTTGTAAACATTCGTCTATTTTATTCATCTCTTTAGGGGTAGCATTACATATATAACATCTACTTGTAGATGTTTCACTTAAAGCACTACAAATTTTACCATCTACCATTGAAAGCTGCAACTTATGAGAAACGACCAATTCACGATTGTCGATCTGAATAAAAGTAGGTTGCAAACTTTCAATTTTATCCTTAAAATAAGCTTCCTCTTGCAAAGACACTGCTGTGCTTTCTTTCAAAAATTGAAATCGAATAGGACGGCAGTACCTAGTGGAAGAGGGTCGAGGATTTTTCCATAAAATTTTACAATTATCTTCAGCTAATTTTACAATAATTTGAAGGGGTACATAAGATGTTACAAACAAACTACTATCTTCTAAAGTTGAATCTGAAAAAAATTGTTTGTATTCACTATGTCCAGTGCTGCCATCGAATCCCCATTTCCCAAGTAAAGAGATATTAGACAAACAATCATCAGGAATCTGATCTAAGACCTCTTTTTGAGATTCAAGGATTCGAGAAGCTGTGTGATCAAAAAGACTTTGTAATTCAACTTCAGCTGAAGACTCGGAAACAGTTATATTAGAAGGGTAACATCTCTGTTTCGCTTTAGTAATTTGTTGGTAACATGGTAATACATTAGGAGAAATCTTACTATTAACAAAGTTTTTAATTAATAAATACTGATGTTTTGTCAACTGAGCATCAGTCACAAGTGACAAGACATCATCAGTGCTAACTCTAGATATACACGAATCGAATGAACAGTCTGAAACATCAAGCAATGCACTCACAGTAGAATCATCAGACTTTGACAAATCAGCTACTCTCCGACGTTTAGTCCTTTTACTACATTGCGTAAAAGGTTTTCGAGGACGACCACGTGAATGACACGGCGACGTTTCAGACGGAGTACATTGCTTATTGTTTTTCACAAGTTGAATTTTTTCAATAACATTAAACCAATCGGAATTCTTATATAAAAGCTTGGTTTTATCCCTATTACATTTTTTCCAGAATCGAGCAATAGCTTTACATAAATTATTAACAATTTTCTCTAAATAATGAATATCAATGTTCTCAGCATCGTCGTTCAGAGTAGTCAACAAACTTTGTAGGACTTGACGACACTTTTCCGAGTCATTATCGGTATTGACAGTTAGCCATATTTCAAGAATATGCATTCTTGAAAACGAGCATATATATAAATTACCTAAAACAAAAAAAAAACGGTTAAAATTCAGTCACAAAACCTACACAAAGCACTAAGACTAAATAAACTAATTTCGTAGCAAATGCTACGAGATAATCTGGCAACCGTAGCACCCTTGTCATCGCCAAAAGGGCAGATAAGGGCAGCCAAGTTTTAATTTTCCTAAGATAAGAAAGTCTAAAGATTATGGTGCAATATACCTCCATAGTCGGAGCGAGTGGGAACATATTTAAAAGTTTATTCAAACTTTGAATATTAAAATATAATACTCCAAGAAAAGTCGCCTCGTAGCAATGACATACTAAAGAAAATATATACTAAGATACAATTAAAATAAAAATATTAATTATTACATACCCTGTTCTTGGATATCCATTTCAGAAAAAACTCACACAGCACTCACAGGTCCCGCAATGACAACAAATGACGTCACGCTTTTTAATGACTCACTGATAACAGTATTTACGATTGGCGATGCGCTCTCTTTGAATGCACAATATATAATGAAGGCGCACTCTAATTACTGACCTATTTATAGTTTCAGAAGGTACCGCAACTATTCAATGTAACGACAAGGAATAAAATGTAAAACAAGAAAGCAGGTTTTTAAGATTTATGACCTATGGATGTCCCACAGTGCTTTGGTAAAGCAAAACCGTCTTTGTTTCATTCATTTTGTCATTGTCATCAGAGGCGCGCCTTTGTACAATTAGTGTTAAGTGTATTATTTATACGTTGACTTTAAGCTGGTTGGTATTGTACAACAAAGAAATATTATATTCTATTCTATTATTTCAAAATGGGTTGCGCAAAAGAATTTTATATCTGCTTTTCAATACAAGATAGGTTTCATTAATATAATAATTATTTAAAAAATAATGAATGTCAATGATTGTCTTTCAATAGATGGGTCTTTCCAATCGTTATATTATGTTGAACCCACCGCCACATAACATATAATCAAATATGTCAACTTGTCAAAAATGAGTCAACACTAAAATCTCTCTGTGATATTTAAATACATACCTAGTTAAAGAATGAGTAATATTTTAAGAAGAAAAAAATTAAAAACTCATCAGTGTGAGTCGAATTGTTTCAACAATATTTAAAACTTTTGTGGTTTCGCCAATATCTTGTACAGAATTTTAATGCCAATTCCTTTTTCTAATAACTTAACATCGTGTAAGCTAAACAATAAATAACTCATATAAATTACTTTTATAAAAAAATGTTGAAAATTGCGATAATATTTATGTTAGGTACATACCGTGTTGTCACCCTACTACAATGACAATGAAAATTACTGACATTGACAAAGCATCGTTGTTGCAATATAAAATTTTTTGAATACTACCACTAGAATATTTCCTGGACTTAAAATCATAGTGTTATAATTATTAATAGTAGGCTAACATGATAATTTATTTTATTTTATGTTATAATTATTAAAAAAATTTTTTTTAGGTATTTTGGGCGTTAAAAGTAATTAAAATAAACAATAATAAAAAATCTTCATCTACCAATAGTTGTTTCATAACTACTAAATAATAAAATATACAACAGTAGCAACACTGGGAAAGGGATAAAAGGTGCAGTTATTACTATCTCTCTCGGCACACTTTTGCACTTTCAAGTGTTTAGTCTTTATTTACATAGAAATAAAGTCCAAATTTGAATAACAATATTTTGAAGAGCTCATTCCTGTTTGAGTAATAATTCCATGGCCAGACTCTATACTATACGCCTGATCCAAGGTTGGCGCCAACGTTGGGGCCAACGTGTGGAGCCGGCGTAATAATGTTGTGAGCATAGGTTGTGACTGAATGATACTTTACCTAGCGAGAGCGAGTGAGTGATTGATTCCTTGGATCGGCCAAAATATTTTACGCGTAGTATCTCTGTAGTCTGTGATATTTTATTTTCATCTATTCATAAAAAAATACAGATACTTAAGGATTGCTTTGAAATAAAAATTGATGGTAAAATTGAATAGTGTTCTTTGTAAATAATGTTGGCCTTTTAGAATTTAGTGATTTTAGCTACTTAGCTTTTGTTATTCACCTAACAATTTTTAAGGACGTACCTCATAATCAATTTAAAAGATGTAAGGGCAATATTTCTTACATTGATTGGTTTCTTTCGCCATTACATCAAGTGGCTAAACATGGTGGTTTTTATTGTGTAGAAAATTGTGCTGGGGTGTAATATTAAAGTCAAGTTTACTAGATTATGGTTTATTGCAATAATAATACGAAAAAGGTTCCAATTCGCTTTCAATTTTGGCGGGAGTGCTGGCACGTAGTCTTCGTTGAAGCGACCTGTCACAACAATATGTCTTCTGCCCATGTTGACTAAATTTAATTAGTTTGTTTGAAGTGATTACTAGTAAAATTATAGTGCAACCGTTAAATTGGTGGCGTGTGATCGATGTGGACACTAGAAGATGCGTCAAGAATAGGCGCGTCGGATATGGATAGTAGGCGAACTCGCCCAACTTACGAAGCCGGGTTTGACGCGTGCGAACCTCTGGGATCTACAGTAACGTGGACGGGACGAACACCAGCTCGAGTGTTGCGGCGCAGGTGCCGTAGCGAAGGTGTGGATAGGTCGCCGTATGACGATGTTAGTCGTGAGGCCAACCGCTCCGCAGACGGCTATCCCAGATACCGTGTGCTTCCGGATAAAAGTCGCTTTACCTTAAACAACTCTGATAATTTCCTGAGTCGATTCCCGCACGACTGCTCGCAGACTTCAATTCAGAACGGCGATTATATCATGGCCCATGAACAAAATGGGCACAATGGGTAAGTGACATCACAACAACATAACCTCAAATATCCATATGGTATTTGTGAAGTATTTATTAGAAATGTATGATTTCGTGATTAAGCTTAAGTATTTATTATTTTTAGTTATCAACCAGGAAGATCTAAATTTCATAGAACAAGTCCAACTAGATCATTATTGGTAACATCCATATCAAATACAAAAGTTGATGAAAGGTTACCTAAAGTGGAAGAACTCCTAGAAAAGGTTGATCATGAAATGATGGAAGTGCAAATGCAAAAGCAACCCCTTAAATCAATTCTGAACAACCCGCTACCAAAGTCCGCACCACAAGGAATACTCAAGAAACCTAAGAATAGATCTTACCAAGACTGTAAATTAAATGAAGGTCGCAGAAGACAGAGGGCTTCTAGTGAATCAGACAATTTATATTGTAATTATCACATTGGTTCACCCATACCAGGATATGACAAGTAAGTGTTTCAATTTAGATCATAAGAAATGTATTTAGACATGGTTGTTGAAAATTTTTACTACCTGTAATAGATTGACACATACTTTTACATTAATGTCATTCTTGTTTATGCACTGGTTATCTTATCATATCTTAACCATTATGTAGATGGGAGTATTTGTATATTGTTTAACATTAAATTTAATGATTTCAAAATCTGGTTGCTTCTTCATTTATTGAAGAATAATGCCATCAATATCAATTTGGTATGTTATTTTTTTTTACCATTATCCAGTGTAATTTTACTGGTCAAAATGTTATCTTTTTTTCTTTCTGATAAGTTACTTGTTTTTGTATGACTTCTCATGTAAAGTACTGTTGTCTCTAGACAGTGTTTAATATTTGTATTGTGAATAACATCATATGTAATCAGTACATTGGCATCATTGCTGATGGCATATCATATAATGTTTTGTTACAGCCGTCTCTCCTACCTGTCAAGTAGTATGAAACGGGCGAAGGACAATTCTGGTACAGGTTACTCATATGGTTCAGCAATTGCAAATCTTAATCTCTCACCAATTAATAAAAGTAACACTAACTACTCAAAAAGTCAACGATGCACCTGCAAGGATCAAGTAATAGTGATGAACAAAGATGAGGTTCACAATATGCATATCCTGAGAACAACCGCAATCAACAATGATACAGTCAACAGAACACCAGTTCTGGAGTTGGTGAGTAAATCTTTCTTTAACCCAATGATTAATTTATTGTTCATAATGTATTATTTTGGTATCCTATAAGTTTAAACTTATTCTATAAATAAAAATAGTGTAAAATGTCCAAGAATAAGGTTCCAAAATGCATACTTCTGAAGAAAACAGCAATTTTTATTAAAATAGTTTCAAAATGGTCACTAGTGTCGTGAGTCTATATGTTTGGGGTGTTGCCCAACTTATATCGGCGCAAGATTACGGGTGGTACAATCCTGTATAAAGTAATCAAGGAAAAGCAATGAAACTTAAGCCTTTTGTTGAGATACTTATGGTTGACTTTTGTGAATGTGGTTGTAACCACAGCTGCCTTTGTCAAACTGTTGAATACAATGAATTTTATGTGTGCCTTAAGTTTTTTCTATTGAGAAGTAAGTCCAATCATTCATAATTTTACTAAAGGGAATGCAATGCTGTGATACTTAACATAAAAGTGATTTATATGTGAAATGTTATTTTTTGAAGTTATTCCCTTCGGCGGACATGTCTCCTTGTCAAATTGTGCACTTCCTATAATGTCATAAAATTACTGTCCAGTAAGTTGACTTCCCAGTTCGTATGAGAACGGAAAATAAAAAAATATTGATTAAAAATTAATTCATATTATGCTTTTCCATTCTATTTCACAGTTTAGATAATACCTTAGAGTTATGGGATATCAAACACATTGTATACAGTGGTAGACACATAAAAGTTAGGTACACAATATTATTTTAATAATATTTTAATTAGCTCCAAGAAATACAGTTTGCTCTTAGGTTTCAGTCAGCAGGTGTAGCACGGGCTGCCAAGACTGGACTCGAGTAGCCGCATTATCACACAATTTCAGTGTGAAGAAATACGTATTTCTTTTATGAATAAACCAGCTCATCTCAAAGATCCTTTTTCCAAGAATCAAAATTTAAGTGCTGATTTAGCTAACATGCTAACTATGGAAACAACCATTTTGGGGGTTGTCATTAACAATTAATGTTCTTTAGTAAACAGCAAAATCTCATAAATAATACATAATATACAAGGCTGTTAAGAGCCAATTTAGCTAACATGTTAACATATAGAAACAACCATTTTGGGGGTGTCTTTAACAATGAACTTTCTTTAATAAACAGCAAAATCTCATAAATATACAATGCTGGAAAGGTTAGAATTTCCAGGCTCTCTGATATTGTCGTTTACAGGATTTGGTGGGCTGAAGTTACAAATGTCAAGAAATTGCTGGGTTATTGTCTAAGAAGAAATCTATCGCAATCGCTTACAATTTGACAGTCGGAGTACATCCATCACTCTTTTATAAAAGGACGTCAGCACAAGAGACTTGTGTTCACAGCGCAATGGTTGTCAATTTATAGGCTTTTGTGATAGATTTTTTGCTTAGACAATAACCCACCTGTAATGTGAATGATGCGTCGGTGGCGCTGTGGACTCGGCACTTGCCTTCCAATCAGGGGGTCGGGGTTCGAGACCCGCCATGTACCAATGTGTTTTTCGTTTCGAATTTCATATGTACATTTGTCTGACGCTCCTACGGTGAAGGAAAACATCGTGAGGCAACCTGCATACATCTGCCAAGAAATTCAATGATGTATGTGAAGTCGACCAATCTGCACTGGGCCAGCATGGTTGACTAAGGCCTAATCACCCTAACATAGGGTAGGCTCGAACCCCTCAGTGGGGGACATATATGAGCTGTGATGATGAATGTGAATGATTCAGATTTTTATATAGAACTTTGCATATGTTTTGTAAATGCTAAATAAATTAGGTCTCCTTTATTCATTATCAATTTTCAAGAAATCTTAAAGATTTCGAAATTTGATGTTGATAATACAGTTAAAGATTTCATCGGGGCTGCTCCTAACCACAATATAGAGAACGATACAGTACTTTGACTCCATAATAAAGGGACGAATCCGCGCACGCATACATAATATAAACGTCGTTTACACGGCCGCCAAGCATGCTCTGATTCTGAACGGCATTGGCATAGCAACGCAGTGTCACGCCGCGCGCCGGCCGTGATTGGCCGCGTTCCGTTTCGCGATTATAGTGACCATCAGCACTGAGCGCGCTAACAGGCAGCCCGTTTCGCGACAACAACGTTCACGTCGGATGTGATGACGTCATTGATTGCGTCACAAACAACGTTTACAGTGCTCAGGCCGAATTCGTCAGCACCGTAAGTCAAATGTCATTGTCACATTGACATTTTGTTTTGGTTCGCTAGTTCAATGGTTGAAAATTACTCTGTATTTGAATTGAAGGCAAAAATAAGCCAAATATCCTAAAAATTGAATTAAATATAAGGAAAAAATGACGACAATTCTAATGTTGTCATTTTTTCCTCAACCTCAAACTGTCTCTTAAAGACGCTAAAAGAGCAGAAAATGTTAAAAGGTACAAGGCAAAGAAAAACTACTAAAGCTTGGATATCACAGAATACAATTGAAATTACGAGTTAAATTCTTTTTTTTAACCGACTTCAAAAAAGGAGGAGGTTCTCAATTTGATGCGTATGTTTTTTTTCTTTGTGTGTATGTTACGCGATTACTCCGCCAATGGTGGACCGATTTTCAAAATTCTGGTATTAAATTAGGGTTTCTTTCACTAAAAAGATTTCATTCACTAAAAAGGTGGTGACACATTTTAAGACTTTCTAGATCATCGTTTGGCACCGACTTCAATATAGAAGTGTGATGTTGTTTGTACCTATTCTTATATTATTTTTAACTTTTCAGTGTTTTTGAAGTCGGTTTTCATTTTTTGTTGAGGTTATGTTTGTTTTGATATTATTGACATAAGCGCGTTCACGATCGGTCCGAAACGATAGCATGCCATTGGCGTCATTATCACGTCTATTGATTCGGTCCGGGCGTGAGCAATCTGAGTGTGAGTAGTGTAATCTCGAAACGGAACGGGGCCATTGTTGTGCTCCACGTACACGCCGCGCCGCTCACGCGCGGCGTTTCCGTATACGTTCACCGATATTTCTGTAGGTACCAACTCTAGCGCCCAGTTCAGGTTTAGGTATAAATTTCAAAGACACGCCTGAGTCGGGCTACTGTATCGTTCTCTATATTGTGCCCTAACCATGACCGCCCAAAACAATAGGTATTAAAACCGCACTGAGTGTGAGATGGCGCTATACTCAGCAAGAGCAGTGTCGCTGTTTCAATATTGTTTTAAGCGATCACGCTAAGGCCGCAGGTAAGAGCTCCTGGCCGAAGTGGTCAAGGTGCAAACAGTAAGGGCGTTCCAAATAAGCACTGCATTTTCAAAATTTTTAGCATCAACGCGTTTCATTAGCTTTTGGTGTTAACTTTTCGTGCTAGTTTTGTGCGTTCCATTTAAACATTTTTGGCTCCAAAAGTTAACATCAAATACCCAGGCTAATAGATACCATTTTCGACAGCTTTGAAATTTGATATTTAAAATCTTTGTTAATGAATTAAAAAGGTTTTTCAGAGGATTTAAAAAATACATTGATAGACATGTATAGTTTTAGCCGTTTTTGTTTTACTATTTGAAATTTTAAGCTAATGGACTTATTAAGTGAGGTGTTAAATTCAGCACGAAAAATCAGTTCCTACCATTTCATTTGTAGCTATTATTGCGACTTCAAAGTTGACTTAAAATTTCTTAAAAGAAATGCAAAAAGAGTTTAACATCAGTTGTTAGCATCGGCAAAGTGGTGATTCTTATGTGGAACACACCTAGTAAAACTTTTTAATTTATATATAGGTACTCAAATTTTTAGAGTTCCGTGCCTCAAAAGGAAAAAAGGAACCCTTAAACTCAAACTCAAAAATCTTTATTCAATATAGACCTTTACAGGCACTTATTGACGTCAAAAAAAACAAAAATCTTCAACCAAGAATCTAATTAACTAAATTATTTAATCCTTGTATGTACACACACACCAACCATTATTAAGATGTGTGCAAATACAAGTCAAATAAAAAAAAATTTACTCTACACCTGTTCGGAAATTGGGAGAGCCTTCTCGAGAAGAACAGGCAAGAAACTCGGAAGGTCTTGTATTTTTTTTTGTCTCCTCTTTTAAAATGCCAACATTACAATATTAGGGTTAGTCCAACTAGTTATACTATTAGTTATACGATATAACAAAATGGACAAAAAAAATCCAAACTGTTATACTGCTCAATATAACTATTTGGATACGAATAAATTCGGTCTCATTGGTCCATCTAGTTATACCTACTCATTTTTTTTAAATGAGTATGTCACGCTTATGATATCAATAAAATTAAATATATTTATTCAAACTTACGAACGAAAATTACTATTTTGATATTTTTATTACTAGCGATCAGCCCGCGACTTTGCCAGCGTGAATAATTTATATTAAACTATTTCCCGTGCGAAGCGGGGCGGTAGTTATACATTAAACTTTCCACTTCAATGTCTGTTGCCGAAAACTGCATTAAAATCCGTTGTGTAGTTTTAAAAATCTAAGCGTACAGACGGCGGTGGCGACTTTGTTATAAACTATGTATGTAAAGATTATGAACTATTATATTCTTCTCTACAGAAATTTTATCGATGATAATAATATCAATAAAATTAATAATATAAACTGAAAATGATATCAAATTTATTTTAAAAAATCACACTTTTAATTGGCGCTCAATTCGAAATACTTTTTCAAATTCAATATCGATTATTCAAATTGGATTATTACAAAGACATTTTCGCACGTCAAAGAAGCTACGCCAATGGTTCAGAAGTCTACGTCGGAAGACCTTGTACTGGAAAGAACCAGCAAGAAAACCAGCAAGGGCTATTTTTTCTCCCAGTATTGTTACAGTCGTCAATTGGAAACTGACCTTAAAGCAAAAGTTTGAGCTCGACTTCCAATACAAAATTAGATGTGTCAGTTCACATTATAAGATAAAGACTTTATTAACATGTCAAATCAAAAGAATGTGTAGAGTTGACCTCATGTCCAAATAGTTTTATCTTCCAAATAATAATCTTTAATAATACCAATCTCTTTAAATCTATCTCTGAGAGAAGTGCGTGAACATAGCTTATAAATTGCTCTCACTGCACGTTTATTTAAAACTAGCTGTGCCCGCGAACTACGTTACGCCATCGAAATGCTTAACACAGTGTTTAATTTTTTCCTCCATTTTATTCCATAACCTCCCGCACGCGCGCCCCCGCCTTGGTGACGCTCACTTCGCAACGGACCGTGCAGCAGAAATCGTAATATTTTAATTTCGCCATAACTTCAAAGACCAAATATTATCTACATAAACTGTTCTTAGTGATGAAATAATTTATTTTGATAAGGATTAATAGCATGAGATTAATAAATGCGTTTAAATGTAGTCCAAAAAAATGGTGATTTTTAAATAAAAAAATGGTTGTTGTGCCTCACTCGACATAGATAGGTATAGTGTGTCGCGGACTTTTTTGTAGATATTTATAAGATCTACAATTAATTAGAACATTTTGTGGTTCTATCTTTTATAGTTTAGGCAGTGTACGCAAAATAAGTTGCTTTTCTGGTTGATTTTTTACACTGTGTCCAAAAAACCCAAATATCTTACGGAACCCTATTTTTTTCCAAAATAAAATTTAGCCTATGTTTCTAGTGGATAATGTAGCTTTCGAATGGTGAAAGAATTTTTAAAAACAGTCCAGTAGTTTTTGAGCCTATTCATTATAACCAAACAAACAAACAAATAAGTTACTTTTCTGGTTGATTTTTTACACCTTGTGCCCGAAAAACCCAAATATCTTACGGAACCCTATTTTTTTTCAAAAATAAAATTTAGCTCATCTTACTTGTGGATAATGTAGCTTTCGAATGGTGAAAGAATTTTTAAAAACGGTCCAGTAGTTTTTGAGCCTATTCATTACAACCAAACAAACAAACAAAGAAAGTTTTCCTCTTTATAATATTAGTGTAGACAAAACACAGTACATTGTTAGATATAAGAATTGGGAGTTCAGTCATGTAATCAGAATCACACACTTTATAATATGCTTTTTTAATAAGTACATCTTTGATTGCAACTAAATTTTTAAGCTAAGCTCTTGTATACAACTTGGGATTTTATAATACATGTATAACTAGATGGACAAACTCGACCGAATTTATTCGTATCCAAATAGTTATATTGAGCAGTATAACAGTTTGGATTTTTTTGTCCATTTTGTTATATCGTATAACTAATAGTATAACTAGTTGGACTTACCCCAATATTATATTTCACAAACATTTTTTTTTATAGGCTCACTTGTCCGTCGGTCCATCTGCAGATTGACATTAGCTTCTAATCTCGAAAAATCTACGCGCCCTATTACATCCAATAAATGGCAATATTCAGTAAAGATTGATTAGACATGGGGTCGAGATTCCCAAAATTAATTTTTGTTGTTTACTTTCAGCATAAACACGTCTAACACACCCACATGCTAAGGGCTAAACCACAGCTACCTAATATATTGACGACAAAGCGACGAGGGGTGCGATGAACGTACTAAGTACGTGCCGCTCTACAGGCCTATTACCGATCTCAAGGTTTTCAAATGATACTATAATATCATTATGAAATCATAGTGCAAACGAAAAATAATATTTTCGGTCAGATTTTTGATCGTTCGCTCAAATCAAATCGTTTATTTGCTGGAGTATGGTTTTACAAGGTTCATTTATATCATGATGACTTCATTGAAATCATGCCATAGTGATGATATCATTGGAGATCGTTAATACGAAATGAAGCATGTTATGACTTCTTTATCTCAAAATTTGAACCATGTCATACGATGAAAGACCCATAATAGACCTGATGAGCTTTGGAAGCCCCGGTACACGCTAGTACAATTGTTTCTCGGCATCTCCTCAGAAGTCGCAACGCAAATCGCGTCTCTGGTAGCTGCGGCCGGGGTGCAACACGTTTCAGAAGTCATGGCCACATCTTGCACAACGCTATTTGGTAAAATGCGTCATCACGGAGCCAACCACTTCGTCACGACATAGATCTTACTGTCGTCACAGCTCGCACCTACTCTCAAAATAGCCGACATACCGATGTTTCCGACATTCCGATGTTTTCATCTGATTCAAGATTTTTTTCATACACATTTATATTCATGGTGTAACGAATATTGGATTATTTATGTTGTTACGTTGACTGAGCGAAACTGGAGTCGCCAAAGCTAAATGAGATAATGCTATCAGAACGCCTCCACTAACAAGGGATCAAAAAGAAGCTTCTCATAAGGAGGTACCATGTTAAATTCTTACTAACTCATATGGGAAAAAAATAGTCTACTTCTGAGAAGCATAAAACAATTGAATTGTGAACAGTACTTCAGGAAAGCGGTAACTAATTTCCCGTATACTTTTTTTTTCTTTTTTCTACGAGGGGAATGCGTTTGCGCACCGTCCAAGCCCCCGCAGGGGCACGGGTGTGTGGGACTCCGCAGCGAGCGACTACCCACTAAACCCCTCGATATGCCCTCTTTGGCGCCTAGCGCAGCCACGTCCAAAGGACGCGCCGCTGCCGAACGAGGTCGTGGGAACCCTTACAGACCGACCATAACCCCGTCCGCGGCACCTGCCCACCAATGGCGGGCCCCTCACGCCCTCTCCAAGATGGAGATGGAGAGGAGTTCCCGGGGCATACTCCGGGTGGTAATTTTTTACTGTGGTTTTCTTCCACGCGGTCCGACGCTCAGTGCGCCAGGCCCCCGGCCCCGCTCAGTGCGGGGTAACGGGCTTGCCCGACGGCAGACCCCACTGGATCCATCGCCGCGCACACGAGCCGAAGCTCAGCGGCGCCAAAGCGTCGACCCACCGCAAAAAGCGGCCACGGTGGCCACACGAGGTGGCCCGCCGAGTAGCACTCGGCCATCCCACCCCCCCCTCATGGGGGCCGCACAAGTGTGCCGAAGCCACACAGTGATCGGGTCAGCCTCAGTCCTTGGAACAACGACACGCCGGAGCTCTACGAGTCTCCGAGCCTCGGAACAACGACATGCCGAAGCTCAATAAGGACCCGCACCAACCCGATCAAAGGGGCAACGGCACAAGGCGCAACGCGCCATGACCCGCAAGCGGGTCCCCAGGCGACACACAGCCCCATCTTCAAAAAGAAGGGGAGGTGACGCCCCACATGGCCACGTGATGTGGCCCGCCGGGTTAAACCCGGCCACACCACGCCCCCTCCACGGGGCAGCTGTCAGACTCTTAGCCCGCGGCAGAAAATCTGCCGGGTTGCCCAGGGTGCACCACGAGGAGGTGTTCTGACATCGCACCCCAATTTCCCGTATACTGAAATAACAGATGAAACCACATCCTACAGTGGTATATTATTAACTTAAAAAAACTTATTTAACTTGTAGGAGGAAATAAAGGGTTTTATTTTATTGGATTTTTGACCCTAGATCAAAGGATTTACTACTTTTTACTAGACCCAGTATTAAGGGCCCACCATCCGCGCGAGCCCGAGCTAGTTTATATATATACATCATAAAAATACATATGTCCAGTAGTTTTTACGTTGCCATACTTACGTATTTTCATATTTATAATATTTATACAATTAGCTGAATCTCGTTAATTGCTATGAATCATGTCACTGATTATCTTTTATGATAACACTGATAACTTCGTTACTTTATTAAACAATTCATTTGCCTCAGTTTCATTACGAACAAAACGAAGATGCGTTGTTGACAGTTCTATAAAAACAATTAACTAAGGAGGTTAACATACTCGCTGTCGACAGTGATTTTTGCACATAATTATATCATAGCAAATAATGGTTACAGATTCCTTTCTCTTCGTTTTCTTTATCCTTTGGGATTTCGTCGGAAAGTCGTGATTGCGCGGTTCCTTTAGCAGTGTTTATTGTAACTAGTCTCATCTTGTGCACTCTTGTCTTATTGTCTGTTTGATTCGGTGCTCTTTAGATTTTATTGTGACTTCGGTTCAGGAGACCGGGCGCCGTGCCAAATTGTATAAAATGTCAATACGATGCATTATAATTGCCGTTCCTACCGAGCGGTATCGATCTATGATGAATTTTATTATTGTGCTTCACCAAAATGATCTCTGGTGCAGTGGTTTAATTTCATTTGTACGTTTGAGAAGTGGATTGCAATATTTTTAAGTGATGCGAAATATTCTTACGTTATTTTTACGGGTTAACAGTGAATGACAGTTTAAAAGCTGACCCCTCTTAGCCTACCTTGACATCTTTTGTGTGGTTATATTTGAGATCACTTAGTGTTCGTGTGTGTGTCCAAGGTGCAAATGATACTTCGAAAAACTCAAGAATAGTATGCCGGCGGCGGCGGCCGCCAAATCTGCGAATAATTCCAGCGTGCCGGTAAAATGTTTCACTGCACTTTAAATGCTAGAGTATGTCCCATTTTTATCACGTAAAGTTATTTAATGCGATTGTATGAGATATTGAAATATGACAAAGTTTAATTAAACATAGTAATTAAACATTACTTCCTACTTTTATCCAATGCATCAGTTCTTTCATTACATTATTCATTGGTCAAGTCTTATTTATCATCATCAACAGCTCTCATCGAGAGGCTCGAGCCTACCCTAAACTAGGGCGATTAGGCCTCAGTCAACCACGCTGGCCAAGTGCGGGTTGGTTAACTTTACACACTACCTGTAAAGAAATTCTTTCTTCACAGGTGTGTGCATGTGCAGGTTTCCTCACGTTTCCCCTCACGATGTTGCCTTTTAAGCACTACGCGATCGACGCAAGTCTTATTACTTGATAATTATTACTGTCATTGTCCATGTTAATACATATTGTTAAAAGTATACAAAGCATTTTCTATACATAAATATACAAATTATTGTACTTGCTAACAGTTTTATGTCACATGAGTGACTCAATTGTTTACGCGAGTTAAGATTTTTAACAATGATCTAATGTTTGATTCATATTAAGGTATGCGCATTTAACAGACAGGTTAATGACTTAATAATATCCTGGCTAACATAGTTCTAAACAATTTCAATGTTTGTAAGACTGATAGTGTGAAATAGTAAAGCTAGCTTATAGATTCTTATAATAAATTGTCTACAAATGTATTTTTGGTAAGTGATGTGGGTTTTGAGTCTGTCTGTAGGTACCACTGTATTACAATAGAAGTAAAGTAGTCGACATCATCACCATTATTAGGGTGGCACTGAAAGTCCGTTGTGTTTTTAAGTTTTGTAGATGTTTTTTCTGAAAGATATGTTTTCGTAAATTCAGACAGTTATACACATTAATATCTCCCGCGCAGATGACTATAGTCTCTGTTCAGATTGGCTGCCGTGAAGTTTTGTATCTATATTTTCTGATAGATGTTTAGTCTTAAATACAAAAAAAAACTTGTCCAAATTAATGTCCTTATAGTCTGGCCTCCGTGACCGAGTATCGGTTTCGAGGACTATTTACCTATTTTGAGAATTTAGTGGTCAGATATTAAATTATACGGCAATACGGTAAATTGAGATGGCTTTGTCTAATGAATAACCTGAAAGTATTACTTTACGGTGTGTCGTCAAAGTATGTTTGTTGACATTTTTATACGTGAAACTGATGCATGTTTTTTTTAAACATGCTTATTACTTACAATGGAACAAATATATCACAAGTGGTTAGTATTTCAACAGGATGTGGTCTTGTGGCTTCGCTAGCTCCCTATAGAACTTTATGGAGTATGGTTACGTTTTAAGTATTAAGTATTAAACGCGAACAGATATCATCCTATTTTATGGTCTGTGGTTACATTCGGTCTGTAAAATTACTAATTAGATAAGTGCTAGTTTGCATAGTCTTGAGTATCGCGGTAAAGAATACGATTCTCTATATTTGATTTTTTAAATTATTCTCTCAGTGTTCAATGCATGTTTTTATATCATCCGCCCATCACTTCTTGACCTTATAATAGTGTTTTCTCTTGATCAAGTAGTTCAATATGACCATTTCGCTGCTGATCAATTGCCCTACCATGATGTTATATATAATTATCTAACTTAACGTTCGACCACCGACACAAAAACCTTTAGTGATTCAACCTGTAATGCTACGTTATTTCAGAAGCATGAATCTCGATCAGCTACGCAGCGAGGTACGTAATATCGATTGGTCGGAAATAGTCTTCTTGATGCTATAGATAGATGAACATAGGTGGCACTTTATTGGTCCAAAAAGCTTTGATGTTGCTTGATACATATAATCCTGTTCGTCCTGTACGCATTAGGCATGCTTCTGCACCATGGCTTACTGACGAGGTTCTGGAGTTGATGAACAAGAAATTGAATTGTGAGAGAGAAGAGAATCATGAGCGGTACCCGCAGACTCGGAATCGCTGTAATACAATAATACGTGACATTCAGTAACGCCATATTCATGAGTTGGACGAAACTTGTAATGCTGCCAAGGTCCTATGCTTTTCTAATAAATGAGGAGTTAGTACTAGGCAACAATAAAACAAATAATCTGATTCTGATATGAATGCACTAAATATACATTTCGCTTCATCGCACACTATTCATGCCAATATTTAAAAAAGACACGCTTGATAATCTTCCGTCGCCTCCGGTTTCTTTTTTTCATCCTTTTTATTTTACTCAATTTGTTAAGAAATGCACACTCTCAATTGCCTTTAATGCCAGTGGTAGTGAGTGACTGCATTAGTCGTAGTATGTTCGTTCTGTTAATTGATATCCTCGCAACTATAATCACTAATATTCTGAATAAATCCTGTAGTGTTTCCCTCAACCTGGAAAGAAGATAGATAGATACGAGGGCGGGTCAATAAGTCCGTGACTTTTTGAATGAACCACAGGTTTTTAGATAAAAAGTTATTTTATTTTTCAACGTAGTCTCCTTTGAGCTCTATACACTTAGCCCAACGTTTCTCCAGTTTTTTATCCCTTCCGAAAAATATGATTTGTCGAGGTCTTCAAAATAGACATTTGTTTGTGAAATGACTTCGTCATTGGAGGCAAATCTCTTTCCGCCGAGCCATTTCTTCAAGTTTGGGAACAAGAAATAGTCACACGGGGCTAGATCGGGTGAATAGGCCGGATGAGGGAGCAATTCGTAGCCCAAATCATGGATTTTTGCCATGGAAACTGCACATGTGTGCACCCGTGCATTATCCTGGTGGAAAAGGACTTTTTTCTTGGCCAAATGCGGTCGCTTTTTTTTCAATGCCTCATCGAATCGACCCAATAAGTTGCTGTAATATTCATCATTGATTGTTTTTCTTTTTTTAGGTAGTCAATGTGGATAATACCGCATGCATCCCAAAAAACAATCGCCATATGACTTTATTGGCTGACTAACCAACCTTTGCCTTCTTTGGCGCCGATTCACCCCGAGAAACCCACTGTTTTGACTGCTGTTTGGTCTCCGGTGTGTTGTGGTGGATCCACGTTTCGTCCACGGTTACGAAACGGCGCAAAAACTCGTTCATATTGCGATTGAACAACGCCAAACATTCCTGCGAAATTGTCACACGGTTGCGTTTGTGGTCGATTGTGAGCAAACGCGGCACCCATCTTGCGGAAAGCTTTCTTATTTATACCCAAATGATCATTCAAAATTGAAACCACTGAGCCATGTGAGATGCCTATGGCTTCCACAATCTCTCTCACTTTTAATCGCCGATCGGCTAAAACCATATCGTGAATTTTTTCAATTGTTTCGGATGTGGAGACCTCAACTGGGCGTCCAGAACGTGCGGCATCTTCCGTGCTTGTACGGCCACATCGGAATTCAGTAAACCACTTTTTTTCCATGGAAATGGATGGTGCAGAGTCCCCATAATATTTATCAAGCTTAGCCTTGGTTTGCGTAATGGATTTTTTCCGCAAAAAATAATGCTTAATAAGCACACGAAATTCACTTTTTTCCATTTTCTTCTTAGTCAAGGTGGTAGTCTGATATTAACGGCTGAGCGGAGTCAACAGACAGATGTCTGTTGACGGGAGCAGTGTTGCCATTTCAATTAAGAGACGGGAAATTCAAAAAGTCACGGACTTATTGACCCGCCCTCGTAGATACATTTTTTATTGTACATTACAAAATTAGGGTTAACAAAATACGTAATAATGATGGTACAATGGGCGGCCTTATCGTAATGGGCGATCTCTTCCAGGCAACCTTTGGATGGACTCCATTTACGGAAACGAAAGAATTGGGGAAGTTGGAAAGTACAAAAAAGAAGCTTATTTATGACCCCTCTTCTTAAGAATTCAAGTCCAACGACTTATGTTCCGACCGATTTCCATATTACCTATCTTATTTGAAGTCCTGGAAAAGCATGTTTACGAACAATAAGCGAATTTTCTAATTAGCAAAAATTTTAAATCCCTACCAATTCGGTTTCCGCTTAGCAGGCGGAGCACGGGCTGCCAAGAAATGTGTGATAAGACACAGTGACACGTATCCCTTGAGGAGCGTCAAGAAATTTTTATCACGTCAGTCACTAAGGCTGCGTTCCGAAAATCAATAACAGTCACTATTAGCGCGCTCAAACGCGTCCCGAAATGTTGTGAGCGCGCTAATGTTAGCCGACATGAAAATCCACATGACGTCATCGTTAACGTCATAAATATAGAACTTACGGCGCTAATGCTTTGGAGTGAAATCACTTTATGCGAACTGTCAGTCTGACGTTTGATAGTTGTGTTTTCGGTTCAAAATGAATGTATCTGTTCTGGATGAGCAGCGTGGAAGCAATGTAATTAAAATCTACAAAACAAAAATACTGAGAAGCAATCAAAAGCAAAATGACCTAGCCAAACTAAATCTTAACTCGACATTTGGTTTGACAAATTCATACGCTAGAACCCCGGACCGAAATTGTAAGCAGTTGATAGCGCTAGTGTGGCGGCGCTGTGGACTCGGCACTTGCCTTCCAATCGGGAGGTCGGGGTTCGAGACCCGGCATGTACCAATGTGTTTTTCGTTTCGAATTTCATATGTACATTTGTCTGACGCTCCTACGGTGAAGGAAAACATCGTGAGGCAACCTGCATACATCTGCGAAGAAATTCAATGGTGTATGTGAACTCGACCAATCCGCACTGGGCCAGCGTGGTTGACTAAGGCCTAATCACCCTAACATAGGGTAGGCTCGAGCCCCTCGGTGGGGACGTTTGTGAGCTGTGATGAAGATAGCTGTGCTAGGACTTTGGACCAGGCGATTATAATCGTTAGCACTGTGAGCGCTGTTTTCGGACCGCAGCCTACAAGAGATTGTCACTAAAATTGTGAGATAATGCGTGTCTCAAGTCCCGTCTTGGCAGCCCGTGCTACGTCATAGTACGACAACTGCGCTTGTTATGATAACTGACTATATTCGATATGGTATCAAAAACAAGGAGCTAACGGTGTTAATGCTTCTAGATTTTAGCAATGCGTTCAAAACTGTTGACTGATACACTCCTGGCTACGTTATGCTCTGTTAACATACGGCTATCTCCACCGGTTGTTGAGTGGTTTCAAAGTTACGTGCGGGCGTGTCGACGCTCGTACAGGTAAATTACGCGAATACGCATTGACAACGATTTCTCGTTGTGATGTGATTAATGTATCTGCTGACGTACCGCAAGGTTTCGTTTTATCTTCATTTCTTATTCAGTTTTAAAAACTCAATTGCTCTTCCTCTATCTTCGTTCTATTAGATCTACACCCAAGCGCCAATAGATGATTAGGGCGATTGGCACAATCAAAACAGTTTTGAAACATATTGCTGTCTGGAGCCCAGTAAGTGGTAAACTGGGCAGTGAAGATTTGTATGTAGCTTCGTCATTTTTTATTATAAATAACATTTGAAAATGATCTGTTACAACATATTTCGAATTACATCCTTTAATTGGTGTTTTAAATCGGGATTAAAGTGTGTTTGTATGGAACTTTCTTAAAAGAATGGGGAATTTTGTAATATACCTATTTGAGTTAGGCTAAGTAACTGTAAATGAAAATTGTATCAATCTGTCATTTTTGGACAAGATCTATAAAAATGTGACTACTTTATTATTTGACAACTCAAAAATGATATTATACGCTATACCAGCAACGGGAAAAACCAAATTGCCGAAAGTGGCAGTATGCCACGTCGGCAAAGCCACTGGTACTTCTAAATAAAGTCGATATCCTATACGACAATCTTGTCGATTAATGTAAGCTGCAGAGGGCAATAAGTTACCTATTAAACTCTTATATGAATAACGCAAAGCTTATAAGAAGGAGCATTGTTATAGTGACTGCAAAATTATATACAAGGTGTAAAAAGACGTATACCGAAGCCCGCGTCTACGCATTCAGACCATTAAATAAAGCAATATAACGAAAAACATCATTGATTTTTCGTTATATTGCTTTATTTAAGAAACGAAATTAATTTTTAGGCTTAAAAACAACGACAATAACTACTACGCAAAGTAACGCGTGCCCGCGCCTGGCTTGCGCGTCTGGCTTGCGCGTCTGGCTTGCGCGTCCGGATATCGCGTCGGTGTTAGTGAGTCAGTGTGAGTGCGTGTAAAGCAAGACGAGTTTCCCGCGCAAGAGATTCCTTTTCAGTCATAAATTTCTTTAAGAAATACTGAATTTTTCGTAGATGTTTCTTTGGACGAAAATTATCAAAACAGATTTGTATAAAAATCTCGAAAAAATTTTTTTTAACTTTAACCTTGAATATCTCGGCAACTATTAGTTTCACAACCATGGTCTAGAAGACAAAAACTGTAGTGATGATGGAAGCAATACGTGGGTTCCGGCTTCGGTACCGGTCTTTTTACACCCTGTATATCTATGTATCTGGTTGGTAGGCTTAATAGGCTCGGGCTCGTGAGTAGTGGTATCGCGTTGTGGACCTTACTACACGCGCCCTAAAGGCAGAGAGAACACTGGGGGTTTATAGTGAGTAGGCCTGGCACTCAGTCGGGAGAGCCCTACAGCGGGTACGGTCACCCATTTCCCCCCGAGAAAAAAGTTAAATAGGCTATTGGATGAAAAACCCTTGTATATTACAAATGCGAAAGTAACTCTGTATGTTACGCTTTCACGCCAAAACCGCAGAAACAATTTTAATTAAATTTGTTATAGGAAGAGCTAATAAGAAATCAAACGGGCCGTTTTTCATTTTCATTCATGGTAGACTGTATCTAAATTTTGTCACGGGGAGTGTCACAGAGTGTAACAATGACGCCGCATTGACTGTCCGTTGCACAATAAGTCCCCTGAATATGAACCCTCTGATTTTTTGCAGTCTCGCCAGGAGACGCTGACGCCCACCTGCCCGGCAGTGAGCCCGGCGCTGCCGGTCAGCTCGGGCACCGCGATATCGGCCAAGAAGCCGGTCAAAGCCGTCAAGAAGAAGGTGAAGCCTAAGCCGAAGGTGGTCAAGATGAAGACCAGCGCCAGCAAGGTGGACTGCACTGCCATCGACGGGGAGGTTGACGAGTGAGTTGACTGATTTAAAGGATGATTTACCTTGATTAAGTTACATGCATCATCATCATCATCATCATCACAACTCATATGCGTCCCCAACGAGGGGTTCGAGCCTACCCTATGTTAGGGTGATTAGGCCTTAGTCAACTACGCTGGCCCAGTGCGGATTGGTCAACTCCACATACACCATTGAATTTCTTCGCAGATGTATGCAGGTTGCCTCACGATGTTTTCCTTCACCGTAGGAGCGTCAGACAAATGTACATATGAAATTCGAAACGAAAAACACATTGGTACATGGCGGGTCTCAAATCCCTACCTCCCGATTGGAAGGCAAGTGCCGAGTCCACAGCGTCACCGACGCTCCTACATGCGCCAGTCGGATTTCAATCCCGGTGCTGATCAGTAGGCTTACTTTTGAACCAAGTTCGATCGATCGACATTGAGATTGTGATTATTCGTACGCTTGAGTTGCCACATTGGCGCCAAATTGGACCCGTATAGAGCTGATTTTGAGTGCACTAAACTCAGTATTATATAATTTTCTCATGATACGGAACCAATTTTGCGCTAGTGTTGCTAAATAAGCGTACAAAAAAATCCCCAATCCCAATGTCGATCGATCGGAATTGGTTCGAGAGTAAGCCTACTGACACTGGCATCGTACCAATGGGAATGATGACGTAATGAAAATGAAGACATATTGAGTCCATCAGTTAGATAATAAAAATCTCACACACGTATTTTTCCTAGGAAAACTCTTAGTAATAAAATACAATTTGAAGGATCCTTGACTCTCTGGACTCCTAGATAATAAAGCACTATTCAAGAACCCCTTAATATTATAGAATTAAACTTACAACTATTTATTTTAGTAGGTACTGAAAAGAAATGTTAATGTGTAGGTTAGTGCTGCTTTTTTGTAACGAAATTAGTGATATTTGGGTTGATGTTACTACTAAGTTGTAAATCTCAAACCGGATTCTGCTTTTTATCTGTTCGTGTTTGATTTTAAATGGTGCAAATATGACACTGCAGATCCCCAATTCCCCACACATACATCCGGACCCCCAGGTTCAGGTGGGCTATTGGCTACGATCGCCTATAATTTGACAGCCATTGCGTTGTGAACACGAGACTACGCCGACTTCCTTTTATAAGTCTGGCCGCACACATACGTTTACCGCATTCGATTTCCGAACACGGTACTCCGACACGGAGATCCGTGAACCTAGCGCAGACGTTCGTTTTTTCTCATTCGGTATTTCTACCATACTATCTAAAACGTACGACCGGAATGTGTTCCGTTCGGAATAAAAACGAGCGTGTGCGGCAGTCAATGCATTTTGTATAGATTTGATGCATTCGGATAGGAATACGGAAATCGAATGCGGAAAACGTATGTGTGCGGCTATTCTAAAAGGGTGATGGATGGACTGCGACTGTCAAATTGTAAGCGATTGCGATAGATCTTATACAATATCTTAGTTAGACAATAACCCCCAGGTCCGCGGAACACAGGTTCAGAAACGCTGTGCTAGTCTATAATAATATGACAACACTATTTTTGTCTCTTCTTAAACTATTCCATGTTTACAGTGCCCACAGCAGATCACCATCTCCAGACCCAGAGCCAGAGTCTTGGCCGATGGAGACCGACTGCATACCAGATTCTGACAAAAACGGCAAACCTCCCCCCAAGTTGGATCCCTCCGATTCCAACTCCATTAGTAAATTGTCCACGAAACTCAACGGGACTGTCGTCTCACCAAAAAACGTGCCTTCAAAAGGTAATCTGTGTATTTTTTTAAATTAATTTTTATTATTTATTAATCTGACAATCTGTTTCGTGCACATTCGATAAATTCTCAAAAGTCTTCTGATCAGTTAAGTCTTTCATACACAAAAATATGTAGGAGTGTATTTAGACACGCCGGCACAGATTAGTTAATAGTTACTGACGCCGGAGTGTATGTACTTCGCATGTCAAAAGGCATGAGCAATGCTAGTCTGTTTAACTGTTTCACTTAGTTAGCGTTCCATTGTTATCATTGCAGCAAAACGAACTATAAAAATATGACTAATTGCGCTGTATTATGCTAAAAAAACTCAAATACCAAAATCTTCATTTTGGTAGTTACATTCGGCAACGAAAAAATTTACTTCAGTTTTCAATCCAATGGATTGATGCCGTCAAGTTAGATTCATTTCTTTTGTATTTCTTTTAATTTTGAGTAAGTGTTATAGAATAATTTAATTTATTAAACTTTTTGTATTTCAATAAAATTTTCTTACGTGTGATATTCGAATTTAAAAAATGAAACGGAACTGAAATTACAATCTGCAAGATGATAAAATTAACTTTTTCATTTGAAAGCAACTGCGGCATCAACACAAGACAAGTCTTATAATATAATCTTGTCGACAGGATTATATTAATCATGATTGGCAATATAACACTCTTACATTATATGGTGCAATTCAGTGTAACATGAGAAGATTCTAAATAAATGTCACTGTCACCAGTCTTACATAGGATATTGTTCAATTACTGAAGACATTAAATTTTTCGCTCAAGTGTATCAAGTGGATAATTTTTATCTGATAAAATCGGTGTCAATATAGCTAAGAATGTATAAATTTCGATGTTAGAATTCTTGTTGGTAATTGGTATCTCAGATTTTTGATAACGACAATATTACATATAATGTTGAAGTCACATTTTTATAACATTTCCTGAAATGACATGATACAATGTCTTCATTACATGTTAATGGATTGATTATAATAATAAGATCAAAAGTTAATTACTTAATAGGTTTAGTTCATTCTAATGATAACACTTTCATTTTTATCTGTATTATTTTTCATTCAATTCTGTTAATCAGACTATTGTTAATAAGTACCTACTCTGAAGTTTCATGTAAGAAGAATTATATGAATATGGATTTATATGAACTTTTTATTGGGCTTATTTTGGAATAGATACCGCAAAATGTATACGAGTATGTAACTTTAGCATATATGACATCACGGTGATAGTAATATACTAATGACTGTAATTAAAATATTATTTGACATGACTAATGTTTGCAAAGAAATTCTCGATTGACCGGAAAATTTTGATGTTGTTTACAGAAAAAATAAACAGGGACCAACTGTTTCTAACCGCATTACACACAACTAATCCCTTCAAACTGCCAAAACGCAAAGGTTACTGATATATTGTACAAATTATTATTAATCCATTTTCGTAGGTTTTGCTGTCTCCCCTAAAACGCATTCGGAACTAATGATAGTGACGTCTTAGTTTATTCGATATTTTAACATAGATTCTTCTTTAAAAAAAATTTAAAGCAAATTTATCTTTTCGTATTGCTCATCATGATTACGTTTACGACTGCGTTTTAAGTCCTTTTCGTCTTTCCAAAATTTTTATGCTTTTATTTAAGTGTATCTTTCTATTTGTACGAGTTTGGTATTTAGAATGTGTTCATGAATTAATCGCACTTAAGCAAGTTTTTCTCGTCATTATCAACTTTTTCTCATATGCCACGTTCTATTTGGATCATTCATTGTTTTGTAATTAGACTTATGTATACAGTTTTCTTAGAGTCTTCCTCATTGTTGATATTGATGTGTTTACATGGTTCTAAAAATACTAAGGCTGACATCACGTTATTCATTTCCAGTGCCATACCATGCCCCTTGTTGAGACAACCGTCGTACAATATAGAAGAACCATCCTATGTTGTTGCATATTGCAGTTTGGGTAGCGTAATGTCGGCTTGGTTTTTTAAGCTTTCGTTATATATATTTTATGCAAGTATTAAAATTACTGCTACATTTAAAAAATGTTTTTGTGTGTCGTGCACTCGTGCATTACAACAAATTCAATACTTCTAATGTCACATAGCATACTGAGCCTCGTACAATATTAATTTTTGCATTTATCTATACTATATAAATAAGGTTATATACTTATAAGGTTAGATAAAATTCAAATACATAATTTAACCTTTAGAATTAGTTACCATTTCCTGCTTAAAAGAAAGAATACCCAGGCTCAGAAGATGTTATTAATGATTATATGATGTATATATTTATTTTAAAAAATCTATTATTACAAAATTCAACATTTATTACTGCAGGTTACATTTCGGCGTATATATTTTACGAAAGTAGCTGTATAGTTATATTATGGTCCTTGCTTTCATTATTTTTCGATTATTTAAGATCCAACCATACGATGTGTGACCTAATTCTCGCGCACTTGTTTTCAGAATCTCCGTTAAGTATACCAGAGTCTATAAGTAATTGTTTGCGACCATCGCTGTTTCCGAGAGTGCCCCCCTACCTCAGATTCGTGGGGCACGAGGACGCGCCCCCCGTGAAAATACCGGTCGCCGTACAGAAACATCTCAAGTGGAAACTGACCACAATAACGCCGATAGTTGTTAAGAAAACACTAACAAATTCTGGATTTAGATTAGTGAAAAGCGAATGTGATACTGCGGAGTGTCCGCAAGAAGGTTGGTGATGATTTGGAACCTTTTTTATTTTAGTCGTTTACATTTTTATTTTCTCATATATATTTTTTATTTTCCTCATCTAATTCATAATAACAATGTTATATATTAAAACTATTGTATAGGTACTAAGGATTGTCAGTTTCTGCCGCAAAGCCTTGCATTGCCGTGTGCCAATTTGAAGGTATTGATTTCTTGTGACAAGAAACTACTAATTAATAGGTTACTGAAGTTTACCATCCGGTGGGCAGTCTGCTTGTCCGCCAACTTTGTTATATAAAAAACATAGGTGTTGTAATTTTTAAGTGTTTGAATGGTCACTAACGATTTTTTAAAGAAATCTAATGTCGACGCCACAGTGAGCTTTTAAAACCTTTGCACACTTAAGTGAAAGACTTTACATATATTTTAAATTGTTGCTGCAACCTGCCACACTTAAACAAAGTACATTGAATTATTTCTGACTGCTTTGATGTGTGCCAAGAGCTGACACCACATGGCAAAGTGCAAAAGTCAAACTTTCTTATTAATTTGAACATAATATAGCCAAATGTGCATTCCACACATAGTTTCACACAACTGCTCAAAGCCTTGAAGGTATGTCCAGCATGTAATCTTATGCTCCATATTGCAGAAACTGTAGAATGGATAGGTATATGGGGCAAACATATGAAGTCCCTAATGTTCCGAGCAATAAAGGATGGCCAGAAAATGAACCATTTCCCGGGCACCTTCCAAATAGGGAGAAAGGATCGTCTCTGGCGGAATCTCCAGAAGCTGTCGGCCAAATATGGCGTCGCTGAGTTCGGAATCATGCCTAAGACCTACGTACTGCCCCACGACTTAAAATTGCTCAAACACGATTGGGAAAAATATGCTGCCAACAATGAAAAGTGGATCATTAAGCCGGTGAGTGTGACAACATTAGAGAAATTGTGATAGAAATATTAGGAAAATGGTTGTCCAGTCGAAATTTATAGGAATTTTCCATAAATTCCTCACTCGAATAGTATACGCCACACACTACACAATCATTACCCACATACTGTGGCATATTCTTTTTAAATTAACTTTCATCTGTAAGTGAATGGTCGGTATACATTTCTTGTGGGTTCATCAATTTCGGTTTAAGACACTGCTAAAATATGTATTTGATATTCTTCAAATATTATAGGTAAATGCAAAAAAGTTTGTTCCCGCAGGTTATTCTCTTTGAAATCATTTTTAATTCCTCCCTCTTATTAATAACTTTAGTCTTTTTGATTAGTATTTTACACAAATATATAGGTATTTACTTCCAAAATATTATTTTCATAAAAATTATAAATTTTCTGATAGATAAATTTAAAATATCCTGTTCCTGCAGCTATTCTCTATTGAATATTTAATTTCTTCTTATCTTTTGAAATTGCTTCTTGTATAAGCAAATTTGTTATTTTTATTAATTACTAAGTCTTATTAACTGTTTATGTTTAGAATTGACTGAAATAAATAAATAAGTGAGCCTGCATTAACAATGGAGGAAATCCAATCAATTGTTCTGTTACAGCCGGCATCAGCCCGAGGGACCGGAATAAAGGTGGTGTCTCGCTGGACACAGATACCAAAGAAGCGTCCCGTGGTCGTCCAGAGATATGTCTCCAAGCCGTACCTGATCAACGGGAACAAGTTTGATATGAGGCTTTATGTACTAGTCACTTCTGTGCACCCGCTCAGGATATACCTGTACAAGGATGGCCTTGCAAGGTTTGCTTCAGGTATGATATAAAGTTTGTTATGTGTTTACTTCATTTAGTCACTTTTTGAGTATGGAGCCTAAAATCAAAACCTTGTAAAGATTATTTGTGGTGCTTGTTTCGAGAAACCTTTATGATATTATATTATCTGTGCTTCAGTATACAAATGATTTGGTTTAGTTTGTTGTAAATCCATAGCCGAATACTCGAATCACATTATCTACTAATAAAACTTTATGCCTTTTCTCTATGCCTTTCTAAAACATTGATCTATGGTGGGTTTGAAACAATAGTATAAATTAGAGGTGACCCAAAGATTATTTTGAAAGTTTCGTTATTTTGAGGACGGTTTCCGGCCCAAAAATTGTATATAAAAAAAAACTAAAGATACAGCTTGTAATGCAATAAATTGGGATTGTGTACTTTCACTTGTTTGTATTATTAGTTTCTACGTTTATTTCTCAACGTTTCATAGTAAACAACATTTAAACTTTCAGTGAAGTATAACGACGAATTGGCGTCGTTGAACGACCGCTACATGCATTTGACCAACTACTCCATCAATAGATTATCTAAAAACTACACGCCCAATGAGGACTTCGCGGCTTGTGAGGGACATAAATGGTAAGTTTTAAACGCAGCTTTTGTTTCAAGACACTAAAACCCGGTTTCAATATAGAGGTTATTAAAACATGAGCAGGTGTTTGAAAAACGAGCCTTGGCGAGTTTTTTATGGGTCATTATATTACAGGTTGTTTAATTTTTATTGAAATTATCTGTGTTAAAAAAGTATGTTAATATATGTGGAAAACGGAACGTAAGGAGTGTACGAGTGAGATGTATGCATGTGGAAGGGAAAAAGGTATAGGATACGCCATCTTGTAGTTGTGACAGATCGGATTAAACGGGTTAGCACGACGAACGACGCAATTTATTCACTGTAAAAGAAGTTTTTACTAAAGTAGTTTTCCAAAATCATCAAAGTTTTTGCATCTCCCCCGCCAACATACAAGGTGTAAAAAGACGTATACCGAAGCCCACGTCTACGCATTCAGACCATTAAATAAAGCAATATAACGAAAAATCAGTGATGTGAAACGAAATGAATTTTTAAGCTTAATAAAACAACGACAATAAATACTACGCAATTTAACGCATGCCCGCGCCTGGCTTGCGCGTCCGGATGTCGCGTCGGTGTTAGTGAGTCAGTGTGAGTGCGTGTAAAGCAAGACGAGTTTCCCGCGCAAGAGATTCCTTTTCAGTCATAAATTTTGTTAAGAAATACTGATTTTTTCGTATATGTTTCTTTGGACGAAAATTATCAAAATACATTTCGAACAGATTTGTATAAAAATCTCGAAAAAAAAATTGTAACTAACCTTGAATATCTCGGCAACTATTAGTTTCACAACCATGGTCTAGAAGACAACAACTGTAGTGATGATGGGAGCAATACGTGGGTTTCGGCTTCGGTACCGGTCTTTTTACACCCTGTATATGTTCACCTTTGAGATCTTAATTCGAATATAAAAACATGACTGTAGATAAAATGTTTTACCGTCTACCATTTCCGTTTTTCTTGTTGTACGGTCGTGGTCAGAAAATGTTTACCAGTTTTGAAATTAGATTCTATATCACACTTTTTTCACTTAAGTCTAAAATGTCATATCAAGTTACTTATTACCTTTCAAAAGTTAATATGCAAAATGACGCATCGAGAATGACAAAGAGAATTATTTATCATTTTTTGATTATGAAACTCATTTCTTTATTTGTTGACATGACATTTAGCAAAAATGATTGGACGTCCTTTGGACAAGAGCAAAATTTTACTTATTACAAAAATGATTCGTCGTTACAAAGAGAACGGTTTCACACCAACTAGTTATTTTGCTGCTTTATATGATCTGAGTGAGAGACGATCGGACGAGCTTTGCACAGTGCTGGACTACACTACAGCCACCATGCTATTAAAGTGGAGCTGAAACCTCACCACAAAACAGCCCGGCTTAACTGTGCGCGACAACATCTCGATTTTGATTTGTCGAATACTATATTTACCGATGAAAAAACTTTTAAATCAAGCCAAATTGGAAAATTTACTTTGTGACGCTATAATAGAACTCGGTATGATGAAGCTCATATCGTGCCTCAAAACTAGTCAGGTCGCATGATGTTGGAGAACTGGCTAGGTACTGCCATTAATTATGTGTCGCTTTAGGAAGAATTGATGCTGCCTAGAGCCTACTATACGCGTAGTGTATCCTGCATCAGAATTTCCACACATTACTTACGTTCAAGATAATGCACGGATACACACGACCCGTACTATGGCGTGGTTTCAACCTGCACCGTGACATTCGTCCCATTCAATGGCCCGCTCGTTTTGCTGATTTAAGCCCTATTGAAAATTTGTGGGGGCTTTTGGTTCAACGCTAGGACTGTCAAAATGAAAGAAACCCTCATGCTCTTAGATCACACTGTGCTACGTGCCGTCATAACTGCGGAGGGAGGTTATACTAGATATTAAATAAAGATTTTTGTACTTTCCATTTTATTATTTCTTCATATTCTTAGTTAAAAAACTAAAATATTAGTTTTTTCAAAAAAGGTTTTCTATATTTTTTTGACGACATGGTTAGTCATCGCCTACTGCGCAACGGGTCGCGGGTTCGATTCCCGCACGGGACAGATATTTTGTATGGCCTACAGAAATTCGTCCCGGTCTGGGCGTAAGAGCATGTGAGATTCAATCTTGTAATTGCACCCACGATACAGGAGAAAATCCTAGTGTGGGCGAAGTTTTTCAAAAAAAATATATCAAACCTTGATAATAGTCAGTCCATCTCCTAGAGCGATTGGTTGTCATATCATATCATTAGAAAAAAGATAATCTATGGTCCATCAAATTAATATGAAATAGACATTTAGAACTTGTGACCTAAATGTGTGCATGCAATTGTGATCCTTAAGGTGGTAAATATTTTCTGACCGCGACCGTACAGTCGATGACTATTACGTCTGACATAAGAACGATATAAAGGTTAATTAAAATGTAATGTCTGACCTGCTGTCCTATGTTCTTTGCGTCTTACTTTTACGAATTCTTAATAATAATAATTGTATTGACCTACACTGCCTATATGTCAAGAAACACAAACAGTATGTTAATAAAACATTTCAACCAAATATAAGCCCTTTCGGCTTATGTGTTTTTAGTTCTATTTTTGTCCAAACTGACAACCACTTTTTTGTCACTAACATAATCATCAGTATATTCTCAAACCAATTTCAGGACACTACATTCGCTGTTCCAATACTTAAAGACTGAAAAGAACGTAGACACGGATGCCTTATGGGACTCGATGAAGGATTTGGTAATAAAGACAATAATATCAGGCGAGGCTAGTATCAGCTCACTGACCAAAGCCAACATCACTTCGAGGTACAATTGCTATGAGCTGTTTGGCATCGACGTTTTGTTGGACGAGGATTTGAAGCCGTGGCTGTTGGAGGTAAGATAGCTATATATATTTTACAACTAAATTATTTACTTACTATTTTACAACTAACTTGGAATAGACATGAGATAAAATAGTCAACAGGACATCAGGTTTCCTATTGTTGTATATCAGGTTTCCTACTTTCTATTTTTGTAATATAAAACAGGATTCGGAGCAGACTTTTATCTTATCACCTTCTATAACGTCTCAGGGATATGTTATTAAATTTTTCGTATGGTTTACGCCGCCAGGTGAACATATCGCCGAGCTTACACAGCGCGTCGCCGCTGGACATCCACGTGAAGGGCCCGCTCGTCAGTACGGTGCTCAACGTGGCCCAGTTCCACGTGCCCTCGCGGACCAACCTCGACCAGCTGGCGAAGGAGAAGCCTCACAAGCTGGTAATAATCATCGACATACCGGTCATTAATAGTAAATTAGTAGCTAAGGGCTGTAAGGCATCAATAGGCTAGATGACAAAAAAAATTTTTTTGCTTTAATAGAAGCTCATTCTTATAATAAACAGAAAGAAAAAATCGCTTTTCGAATAACTATAAAAACAACCAAGATATAAGGTATTAAAGATTTTTCCCCATCTCTTTCTAGCAAAACGGCAATTTACAAGGAGTTTATATGGCCGTACTCAACTATGACGTCACGGTTGATGTCGGATCTCTCTGTCTAATCGCCTTCAAATTAACAACTTAAAATGCTTGTATCTAATGTATTTCTTAGCCGATTTTAATTCTAATTTCACAGGACTGCATCTTTTTCCACGGTATTTTAATATTTAATGACGAGACGTAAAAATTATTTGAATTCAGTCATCATCCCAATTGCAGCCCGAGATATATTTTGAGGGTGCAATTGGTGCCTACACCCGAGCTAACTACTCTGCTTTACATCTCGATTGTGAGGTAAGTAGGTCGTTATTACCCCCAAATGGGGCTTGTAGATGACCAATTAGCGCTCTAGGGTAATAATGTAGCTTGGAAAGCCCTAGGGCGGTAAGTAATTAAAAAAACACCACTATTTCAAAAAGTTCGCGTACATCTAACTATCATACTGGCAATAAATTACTTACAGCCCTAGGGCTTTTCTAGCTACATTATTACCCTAGAGCGCTAATTGGTCACCTACAAGCCCCATTTGGGGGTAATAAGGACCTACTTACCGAACATGAGAGATGTAAAATAAATTTTAATGACCGGTATGTCGCTGTACACTTTATTTTCATAAACAAGTTGGCAAGCAAGCGGACTGTGGACCAGCAGGCGAAGCACGGGCTGCCAAGACGGGACTTGAGTCACGCATTATCGCACAGTTTCAGTGTTTCATAATCTCTATTTCATAAAGAGTAGCACGGCGGCGCGTATTTAGGCTGCGGTCCGGAACAGATTGCGGCGCTCACAGTGCTCACGATTATAATCGCCCGGTCCGTAAAGCACATTAAAAGTGCTAACAGCGCTAAAATCCTGTCGTGCATGCTTACGATTTCAACCCAAATGTCGAGTTTATGGTTAGGTAGGGTAGGTCATTTTGTTTTCGATTGCTTCTCAGTACTTTTGTTTTGTGGATTTTTAATTACAACATTGTTTCCCCGCTGCTCATCCAGAACAGGTACGGTGATTTTGAACCGAAAACACAATTATGAAACATTTCAGGACGCGTTTGAGCGCGCTAATAGCGCTGATAGTAGATTTTATTAATTTCGGACTGCAGCCTTAGTGTGACGGACGTGATAAAAATTTCTTGACGTTCGTCAAGGGATACGTGTGATTGAGTTTTATTACAAATTTCTTGGCAGCCCATGCACCGCCTGCTGTCGCCTATAGTACAAATCGCGCCAAATTTCTAGTCCGCTCTGAACACAGCACGCTTCGCGTAGCAAGGTCGAGATATACGTATAATTTAATTACATTATATTATTGTCCGTCTACAGAAGTTATGTGGTGGGTGAATGTCACATCACTAAAATAAGTTTTAGCACAATAAAAAAAAACTTAGTTTATTTTATGTGCATGAGAAAAAGGCACGAAGCAACTTCAGAGCGGACTGTACATGTGGTTCTTGTCAGATTCACAAAAATTCAAGCACTTCAAAGACCACAATCATCATCATCAGCTCATATACGTCCCCGCCGAGGGGCACGAGCCTACCCTACCTAGTTATGTTAGGACTTCACGTTTCACGAATTTCATATGTACATTTTACATTATATAGTACATTGTACATTTTTTATCTGACGCTCCTACGGTGAAGGAAAACATCGTGAGGAAACTTGCATACACTTGCGAAGTAAGACCACAATCACAGACGCGCGATGCACCGCGCTCGCTCAGTGAGCCAACAGACTTCGACGAGAGACGATGCGCGTTTAAAAACTATCTGTGTGCCAAATTTCATCCAAATCCGTCATACACATTAACAAACATTGAGACACAGACACACTAACAAACATTCACATGTACCTATAATAAAATTGATAGGATGTAACAAAATGTGTTTGATCCCTAAATTACCTGTAATAGCTTCCTTTTTCTGGTTAAATCAGAAAATGACGTATTTTCATTTGTTGTTCGTTGGTGGTAAACTTTCTGTAAAATAGAATATTATTTCTTTTTTAGCGCACTTGATTCAGACTTGACCAAGTAGGCTCATTAAAGAATAGAGTAGAATCTCAAAATTACTAATAAATGTCATAATTATCAGTAGCAGGTATATGTCATTAGTCATTAGCATAGAACACTTATCCACTTACTTCTTCATTTTGTGTCGTATTCAGCACCAAAATTTTCGGATATGCTGTTCCGAATAATCGTCTTAACTTTTTGCTGATTACATAGTCCTCTTTATTGAAGTGGATTGAGCAAATTGTACTGTGTGGTGAAGGAAACCAATTTCTATTACCTGTCGCTTCAATCCATTTATTTTTTACAATGGGATCGCTTGGAAAACTGAAAACAATCACGCCCTATCTATACTTAATTCGAAAATGCATTTTCATTGGTCTCTCAATTATCATTCTGTTCTTAAACCGAATTGATGGCTCGATTGCTTGAATCGATTTGAAAGTAACCATTGTACATCACTAATCGCAAAATTTGACAGACGAATGATAAAAGCCCTTGTACCACGAAACTTGTTTACTTTGAAGTGATTCTGTCGTTTAAAATTCATTGCGTACGGCCAGAACACCCGATGGTGGTCTTTCAAAGCCAAACCCGCAATGTAAAATAAATATATCAACATTCCCAAATACGAATTTATCGCAGTAGTATCACGCGAATATCACAACAAATCATAAATTATTGATTTTAAAATGAATTACAGCTATTTGTGAAACAAAGTTACTTACCGATGATAGGATACATCTCCATTGACACGATTTACTACTTTTGAAGAGTTTTTACAGTTTACAATTTGCGCAATTTGGCATTTTTACGTTTTCAACCACAGGACTCGTCAACGTTACGTTAGAATGCCAACTAAAGTAGAAGCGCGGTCAGTTTGAGCATTGCTCAAACTCGGGGCGTCTCGGGGCACGCTGCGCCGGGCAACAGGTGGTATCTAGCCTACTCTAAATCTGTGACCACAATGCATGTTGTCAATTTGGGACATTCGATATACATGGTTATTTTTTAGTCGCCCGCAAAATTTTGTGGGCTTGTTCACAACAAACTTGTTTCAACAAGCGGACTGAACAACTTTTACTATGGGAACAATCTCAAAATAGCGAATAAAACTGCTGTTCCATACAAATGTAATCATGGTGGCGTCACATATCCATGTACCTAAGTAACCATTTGTACTAAAATACCTTGTACTATGTGATATGCAATAAAATGTATTATTATTATTAATTAAAATAACATCTACTCAACCTAGATGTATTGAATACATGATTTTTTTTTCGCGATTTCAAGATTGGTCCCGTAATAAAAAATTTCACTTTGCTTGTGCTTGTACAAGCACACAAAATTTGGCTCAATAATTGTGGGTAATTCGTAAAAAAGTAGAAAATTCAAAAGAGTCAATATCATGTATTTGAATAAATAATGTCTTCGTTTTGGTTAAATCTCGCCAGCTGACTTCTTAATATCTACTTGAGTTTTAATTATTTCTTATGAAGTTATTGGTATTAATGATTATATGCTAATTGCATTCATTGTATAGACTTTTGTCAAACTATTTCAGGCGGGGTTAACTTACGATAGCAGGTTATACACTGTGTACCTGTCAAAAGAAGAAAGAGATAAACACATAATATATACAAATATGGAAGAACGTGATATGGTGAGTGACCTCTTTTGTCTCTCTGGGCTCTCAGATGGGTTGTTGGTATATTTTTCATAGATATCTTCATTTATTAATATTACCTTTGAAGGATTGGTTTTTTGATTCAGTAACATGGCGATTATAAATCTAATATTCATATCTATTGTATCATGAAACACACGTAATGACACACTAGCAATTTTACATGGACAAAATCTAGTACAAAAATACGAAATGTGTGTTACAGAAATTTTCAATCCATAATCTATTTCTAATGACAAGTACTTGCTTAATTTATTTATAATCAATTCACAATGCCTAAAATGAATGACACTGAAGAGGACTATCAACATTATTTACATTATTTTTGTTTTTGAAATGAATAATAGCGTCAATTAAGTTTATTTTACTGATTAAGCTGATCGCACATATCAGCACGCGCCGAACGCCCTGCATTATATATATATGACGTCGTCAGCATCCGCTTTTCTATAGCCGGACACCTCCCGCATTTTCGAAATTCGGCGCGTACGGTGCGGCCAAATGTGCGAGGTTTCATAATTATAACTATACAATGAATTCCAAAAATGCGGCGCGTACGGCGCGTGCGGCGCGGGCATATGTGCGTTCAGCTTAAAACGATAATAAAACAGAACACTTTCGAACTCATTGTTACTGTCGATGATATGCTATATCATTTAATTTGATTACATTAACAGTATCTACGTGACATCCTGTCGACGCTGACGCCGGACGACGTGCGCCATTTGATACAAGCGGAGGACGAACTAACACAGACTGGAGATATGGAGAGGGTGTTTCCGACGCACCGCACACACCGCTACCTCGCCTTTTTAGCGGGCCCTCGGTACTACAATAGGCTGTTCGACGCGTGGGAAGCTCGCTACCACAACAACAGACAAGCTGGTATGTATTTTATATACAGTTTTTGACAAAAAAAAAAGTAAAAAATGAGCCCTATCCTAAGGTTTGCAATATGTCATTATTTCCCAGTTTGGTTCTTACAAGCGACACTGTTTGATTGGTAATACAAGATGTTTTTTTTTTCTTTCAAATCCAGTGGCTTCGATCCCCGGCAATCAAAATAAAATTTTCAAAAATCTAATGATGCAGCTTTAGTTTTTCGGCCTGAACCAAATCGTTGCTGTTGCCATATTATTTGACATTTGACAGCTGTCAAAATGTATGGGAATGGAAACGTTTCTGATTTGGTGTAAACGTGGTAAATAGTGCGATTGCCCCTCTGTTATAGTTTCGGATTTGGCTATCCAGGTACACTTGAAAAACTTACCCTGTATAGATTGGCACAGAAGCACAGAATATATAATAGTACTCCGTACAGAACGGCCACTCACCTCCCCGCACTCATTTCAAATACTTCACCCCCAAAAAAAAAGAAAAAAAATACCTCACCCCACCCGGCACTTCGTTGTAGACATCACTGACACTTAAACAAGGGCGCGCCAAGCTAAGCCATAAGCTTAAAAAAATGCTACGAACATATGGACATAGTTAAGTTAATAGTTAAGAACACGTATAAAAATATGGAATATGTACAGCCGGCTCCGGGAGTGGATAGGCATTTTTTAGCAGATTTGGTGCCATGTCACACCAGCTATTCATTTTATTTAGTATGGTTACACCTATATTTCATTGTTAATGGTTGGTGTGACATGAAACTAAAATGTTTGTCTACTTTTTGAGCCGGCTGTACAAACAATTAATAATAATGAAAATACAACATAGAGATGTCTTCTGTTTACGGGGACTCTTGCCCTGGTAAAACCATGGTTTACAAGTGGCACAACCTGTTTAAGCAAGCCAGGGATTCGATTGAAGATGATCCGAGGCCAGGGCAGCCTGTCGAGGCAACCACGGCAGAAAACGTCGAAAAACTTGAAATAATCATATTGGAAGATGCCCGTTTAAAGAAGAAACAGCTTGCAGAAATGATTGGAGTATCAGCTACAACCATTTTGAACATCCTACACGACCATCTTGGCATGTCAAAGGTGTGTGCAAGATGGGTGCCGAGAATGCTCACGCCACACCAGAAGCAGCGGCGAGTTGAGTGTTGTCGCGAGTTTTTAGCGGTCTGTGGTGAACAAAAGGATGAAGTTTTGAACCGAATTGTGACTGGAGATGAAACTTGGGTTCATCATTATGAGCCTGAGTCCAAACAAGACTCCATGCAGTGGCACAAAAAGGGCACACCACCTCCAAAGAAATTCAAAGTGTCTCCGTCGGCTGGAAAACTCATGGCTACTGTTTTCTGGGATTCAGAGGGAATCCTCCTTATTGATTATAAAGAAAAGGGTGTCTCTATTACTGGAGAGTACTACGCTGCACTATTAGAACGTCTGCGAGATGCTGTGAGAGAAAAAAGACGGGGAAAATTGACTAAAGGTGTGCTCCTTTTGCACGACAATGCACCCGAAATCTTGGAACATCCTCCCTATAGCCCAGATTTAGCCCCAAGTGATTAGTATTTGTTCCCAAAAATGAAAAAAGAGCTTCGAGGGAAGAAATTTTTCAGCGATGAAGAAGTGAAGAGCGCAATTTCAGCCTATTTTGACGACAAAGAGAAATATTTTTTTTTTTCGAAGGTATTAATAAATTAATTGATAGGTCTAATAAATGTATTAGAGTTAAGGGGGAATACATTGAGAAGGAAAAATAATTTTGTGTTTTATTTCTTACTTTTTACCCTCCATTCCGCGATTTTTTTGACCCACCCTCGTAATAGGTATGTATGAGTATAAATATATATATGATGTATAAGCGTGTGTGTATTATATATAAACATGTAGGATAGTTACACTTTAGGTGATGCGCAACTCACCCTAGATATAGAGTAGAGTAGTCGGACTTATTAAGTTTAAAAAAGATCAAAACGAAAATACAGCATTAAAAGGGCACGGACCACGAGTCTGGTAATATAATTATATATATAAAAAAAACAAGGGCGCGCGCGATCGCTCGGGCGAGCAGGAAGACGCGAGCGCCGGCCGATAACAGAGACAGCGCTATGCGGGTAAAAGAGAAGGCAGTCGCTGCACTTCTCGCGTCATTTCGATTGATAGCCGCGCACTCAGCCCTACTAGATTCCACGCACACATTTGCGCGTGTACAAACGTCATTTGCTTAAGTAGAATTAGAGTATTGTTGCTGTAATTATTGCGACAAATTTAGCTAAGAAGTCCTACCATCAACCAAACCAAGCAGAAAACCTCTGCCTCAGAGGAAATCGAGCCCTAGACTTTCAGATCTATATTAGGTATATTCTTCACCATAGACACAACAAAACCGTGGACCACGGTTAGCTACAAATACAAATAACTTTATTTGCCATAAATAGGAATAGCTACAGAACGATAACTGGTAAGTGACCTATATTATTGTGGTTGTTGAAAGATTCCTAAATTTGCTGCTTCTGCAAGGACCAATGCGTGTCTAGTCACCGCATCCATTTATTTCACTACCTGTCTAATCCTTGGTATCCAGTCGAGCAGGTCGGGAGAAAATCATAAATTATGGGCAAGTTAGTGATCTTACAACTGCATCCCAGGCAAGCAGCACCTGTGGAGAGGTCACTCCACACGTGCTTGAAAACGTGCGGATAACAACATGGATGGTTGCAGTTACCAGTTATAAGCTTTAGCCACCAGAGGAGATGTGGCAACCCGTAAACCATCAACGCTGTAACAAACATCTTTAAGATGCTGTGGTCAATGATTTATAATGCTAATCCAAACCGAAACACAGTAATACAAGCACCGCTGCTATGTGGCAGAAATACTTGTATGCACCTAATTGATGACTCAGCACTGAGTTTCTATCTGATGACTCAGCACTGAGTTTCTATGTGATGAAACACGAGTGGCAAGCAAACATACGAAGATAAACTAGAAGATTAAGGAAGTGTTATTTGTCAGATACCATACAGTGTGTTATGAAATACGCAATTCAATTTAAAACCTTTTGAACCTCCCAATTTCTCATTCTAACTCATGTGACTTGGTAACTTTAGCACTAAGTGAGGGACACTTTTGAGTTTGACACGTCATGTCTGCACTACATTATCGGCGATGATCGTTGCTCGTGTGCTCGTCTATAATCGGCACGATCATCGTGCAAGCATCCACACGATCGTCCACGTTCGTTTGTGTAGAAGCAAGCAACCACAGGCGATTCCCTTTGATGCGTGCCCGAAAACCGACAATTCACGGGTCGCAGGCGATCATCGGCGCGCACAGCCGAGTACAGCCGAATATGCCCTCTACACTATCGCGCTCGCGCGTGATCGTCTATTCGTCGATAATGAAGAGGAGCCATTAAGTTTTCATCTTCACAACACTGGTAAAGCTGAACAGGTCAGGAGCCGACAGCAATAGGTCAGTTCAAAAAACATGGGATTAATTTTTCAACATTTTCTTCAATATATTCTATTTGCCATTAATGCTCATCAAACCATGTAAATAGAATATATAAACACACTAGCATTTGCCTGCGACTTCGTCCGCGTGGAACACCTTTTTTATTTATTCCCTCCTCCCCCCTTTACATCCTTAAGGAATGATTTCGGGTATAAAACCTATTTTTTATCCTTCCCCACAACTCAAAGTATCTCCATATCAAATTTCATCTCAATCGGTTCAGCTGCTATTGATTCCCCATACAAACTTCCAACCCCTTTTCTCCCCCTTAAGGGGAGATTTCTGCGATAAAAGCTATTCTATGTCCTTTCCTGGGACTCAAACTATGTCTATACCAAATTTCATCTAAATTGGTTCAGTAGTTTAGGCGTGATTGCGTAACACACAGACAGACAGAGCTACTTTCATAATAATATAATATAAGTAAATAAGTAAGGATAACTTGCACGTTATCTGCTGTACATTATGAATTACTTGTCAGCCATTTGGCTTAATAACAACATAGGAATAAACCTTTGTTACGGTCTTTCTAGGTGTGGAGTTACTGCGGCGACTGTGCGACGTCGGATACCATTTGGAAGTGCCGCCCGTTCCGCTCAAGGTAACTACCGCTGCTATACATTAATCGCTATCCCTTTGCCCATTGCCTGCCTGAGCTTCTAAGGTTGTTCTATAGCCCAGACAAAATCACCAGTCCGTTTGATCGCAATCGAGGACTAAATTTGGCCACTATCTGATATAAAGCATGTGTATCAAAGATTGATAATGATACATAGTCGTGATTCTGAATAACTGAACACATTTTATTGTATAGTCTGTGGTTACGACAAAAATTGGTTTTCTGCTTGATTTTTATATAAATAAAGAAAAAAGTCGTTAACAAAAGTTTCTATAAATTTATTAATATAATGGTGACAAGTGAAGACCTTAAAAGTCTTAAAAAGCACATAAACAAGATATTAAAAATGTAAGTTCAATAAACTATAAAATGTAATATAAAAATCTTATCTCATGGCAGTATCCTTTAGAATAAAAATTTGATGAAATATATATTTTATCATTAATATATGTATCTACAGAAAATATGTAAGTTAAATTTGAAAAGATTGTTTTTTTAAGTCATTGGTTGCGAGTACTTGATTATCACCAAAAATACACGCATGCATGCTTCCTGTGCCTCACTAAAGTTAATCTTGCGATATCTTACTGTGTTTGAGGTATTAAATCAGTGTGAGACTAAAAGACTGTAAATATGGAAAAGTCACTACAACTTAAATTTTCAATTTGCTAAACTGGCGTATTAAAGAAAACTAATATTTAGATTTTTGAATGTCTAACAAAATTAGACAAACTAATTTGCCAACTAAGATTCTTTGTGCCAGTGATTGATTTTTCAAGGTTTGTTTTTTTTATTCAATATAGACCCCTACAGATACTTATTTGGCGTCAACCAAAATACAAGAATCTAATTAACCACAAAACTAATTACAAATGTGGCAAACTAAGATAATGTGTAATTTTAAACCTTGTACGAGTATGTATATAATATACACCCCAACCATAATTAAGATGTATCCAAATACAAGTGGGATGAAACTCAAAACTTCAATGTTGTTTGCATGTGGTTTTGCTTTACAAGAAAGACTCTAAAGACATATCATACTCACATATGTATTTTTTATATTATATATTTTTTATATTATATATTTTTTATATTATATATTTTTTATATTATATATATAATAATGTTTATTCTTTATGTAAAGTTAGGATTGAAATAAAGACGTAATTGCGTTTCTCTGTAAAAATTAAAGTTTTATTTCACAATATGTTTTTACATCTAATGTTTAACAAACACAACGAATACAATTCGTAAACATAAAATTCACTCACCTGTAAAAATTAAAGAAACAACATTTAAAGCCCCTATTTCATGCTTATTTTTAAATACCTTAGAAATGCTTTTATATTATAAAAGGAAGTTAATTCTTCACGAAAACAAATTAAATATTCTTATATTTGTCACAAAAGTCAGCCGTGATACCTATGTCAAAACACGGCAAAGACAATCTAAAGGAGAGCAAAGGTTTTCTTTACATATATTTTTTATATTATATATTTATATGATACTTATTATATTTGTAAAAAGTTACCTTGTTCTGTAAGAATATATAATTTATTTATATGGTGTATATTGTTAAGGGTTTTCGAATATTTTGAACAATAAGATATGAATATAATAGTGGAATATTATAGGCAATGTCCGTTTAGAATCAAACGATATTGTGAATTGCAGGGCAAGGCTGGAGTTAGTGTGGTGAGACATCAATTCGTTAATCCAGCATGTTTTTTCTATTCTATTTTATTTCTTTTTTTGATTTCCATAATCGACAGGATATTTTTGAAAGCTTTGTTTTAACTTTCCATAGAAAAAATCTTTCAATTTGTTTAAATTGAAGGACATTGAAATATTTCAATGTCGAAATTATTTACATCATTGAATTATGCAAGCAAGCACACTAAATTATCTAAATATGTATAGGAAAAATCGTACAGCTTAGCTCTTTAAACTATTGTAATTTTACTCATTTACACTTCCGTGTGATTACTTGATTTTACAGTGTTTGTTTTCTAATGTTTTCTTATTTGACTGTATCTTGTTATTAAAACATCGGAATGGCTGGTTGTCAGGGCAAAGTCACAAGCGCGCTAAGGCGTGCCTACTTGGGTTGTAAGCAGGTCGCTCACAGTAAGTGCGTAGTACGTTGGACAAGCAGAAAAGTGTATGTGGCTACGAGAACAGATTATAAACCCTTAACGTTGTCTATGGCCCATAGAAACATAGAACTTTCGAGTTAACTTAGCGTGAACGTGACCCAAAAAGTATTGGTGCTAGTCTATGGTGCTATGTGTTAGAGCTAGAAGAATATGTTTAGAATGTTCAGGTCTACGTGTCTAGAGCGTACATAATAGATGTATATTAATTGATAAATATGTAATAGTACATTGTTACCCTAGGGGTGAAAGTAACTTATTTAGTCCCGAGACGGGGATTGGCGCACGAGCGTAGCGAGGGCGCCTATAGTTCGAGGGACTAAATAATTCTTTAACCCGAGGTAAACACTGTGCTTTTCATTACGAATACAAGGAAAGTAAAAATAAAAACATGAATTGGCTAAAGAAAAATAAGTGAATTTTATTTTAAAAAAATCAACAACTTCTGCTTTAGCCTCTTCTCTTATGAAATCAGGCGTTCAATCCATATTTGAATCAGATGAACTCAAATCTCTGCTATACGGAGTATAAACAAAACTCCATAACTCGACAAAACAAATGAAGATCGGATTGCCGCTTTTTCGTCTATTTTGTTTTTTTTTCTGTGTCCGGACAGCTATTTAGCCATTATTTTTCATTTTCACCATTGAAAGAGTGGTAAATATTTTGCACAAATCTATGTTATTTTAAAGAAATAGTTGAAAATAAATTATAATAAGTCATTTAAAAATATATTATTTAATGAATACTTAACATGTTTCAATAGAAATGTGAAAATAGAACTAGTTTCTTCTTTATAAATTGACAGCTGTCAGTTGAAAGCGATTCTCCCTAGGGCTGAAAAGTGTTACTTTCAACCCGCTCCTCAGGCAACTTCAGACCTACTTTCAGAGTATGAGTAATGAAAATGGTATTTTAATTATTGAATTTGATTTACCTCTAGGTGTTAAATATGACGTTTACATTTTTATTATTGAAGAAGAATTGAAGCATGATTACACAGATATCTTAGATATTTTATAACTGTGAAATGTTTAATAATAATTGAAACAATTGTTTTTAAATTTCATTAGATCTTTTTTATTATATTTATTATGGTTATATGTGTGTAGTGCTAGGTATTTTGAAATTTGTAGCTAAATAAATTTACAACTAGGTATTAATAAAATGTCAATTTTGCTATCTAGGTTGTTAACAGCATTGTGACAGGTAATCACATTGATTTTATTAAATGAGCTAATTGTATTTTTTATGTAGAAATAGATCTTTCGTATCTTGCCGTTTTTAAAAATATTAAACTTACATGTTATATGTATAGTTATGAGCGATTTACATATATTTGCTAGATAGGTTTGATAATAAATTGTCATTTAGAATCACAATGTATCATGTATAAATTACTGTTAATAGATTCTAGCTGTAGGCATATCCAAGTATATTTTTAAGCTTATTTTTTTATTTAAAGTATAATATTTACATATGTACTTATTTTTTTTATAGATATTTATGTTATTATTCAATTAAATTTTAACCTATTGCTTTTTAACACACATGCTAGTCCACCACCTTGCTTCAGCCATTCGCATAAATTATATCATAATATTTGGATGGCTGGATAAATTATAAAATTCTCGCGTAGGATAATTTTTTTGATGACCCAATTTTACAGATTAGAATTAAGTTATTTCATTTGCATGCTGATGGTCTTTCATTATCCTTCCCATGTGTATGAAAAACAGTTAACTATAAACTATATAATTGTATAAAAACACATCTAAAGTATTAAACTATTAAATTTTTGTATTATGATTATTTGACGACCCCAGTTTTATTGATTACATTAATTGCATGCTAACAGTCTTTCGTAGAATACATGTAGTAATTTCTCTCTTCATTTCTTAGATATGCATGCAATAAATTACTCTTTTCACGCCTTAACCTAACGCACCAGTACTCGCTAATGTGCTGATAACTACTTACAAAATAAACCATAGACAGTAAGTTCTGACAATTTCAATTGACAGATAACTTATTAGTTATTACAGAAGTAAATACGACATTATGGCAAGTTTTGTTCTTCAAATTTATCAAACCGCCGCATTTTATTATTCTGAATATAAATTTTAATCAATGATTGGAAAAGAAAATTATACTTCTACGAAGATATAATTAAATTCGACAGTAAAAGTATAGTCTAAATAATTTTAAATATATAAATGCTCAAATTAATTTATAAATCTTATAAATCTATCACACATTAAAATTTATTTTGGTAGTAAAGTATGAAAATTAGTGATTTGTTAATGTAAATTATTGAATTCGGCGCGGAAAAACTTATGCGTAAACTGCCACAGACCTAATTAGTCTTGTTATTGATTTCTCCACAGTTATTTAATTTAACAGTATTTACATTCAATTTGAGTGCACGATTCAATGTAATAAAATGGAACTACTAGCGTGTAAGCCATAGCAAAACAGCAAATGGCAGTGAGTAATGAGGTTGGATGAGACGGCATATTAGTTACATACGAAAGAATGACATTGACACCGTTACAAATAGTGACGTCACCAATTATTGTCGTTTTAAGTCACGTGACACAGCGATTAAAAATAGTATTTAATTTTTGTGAAAACATTACCTATATTTTTGGATTCTCACTAAAAATTATTAATTATAAACTATAATCATTGTGTTATAATTTTAAATCGATTACTGGACAATATTATGATAAGTGTGTAGTCGATACATAATATTTGAATGAATAATGCACCGTGTAAATTAAAACTGATAATTTTTTTTTGTAGTTTGATCAAACCATTTCATGTACCTACTATATTAATCATAAACTCGTCACATCATTCTGCTTTCGTACCAGTTCAAATCATGCTTCGATCATTTAATCGCTTCAGCTACTAAATTTTATAACCAAAATTATTTTAAGCTACTTTAGATAGACCAATATCTAGTCATATTGTCATTTTGCTTTTATTATTTCAAATATACTTTATGTAGACCGAACTTTGTTTTCATATAAATACATTTTCCATACCATCAGCAGCACAATTGAACGCCGAAAGCGTCGCCTTACGAACTTCTGTTGACTGTCCTTACTCTTTTCGCAAATAAGTAGATTGTAACGTTCATGGAAAAGATAAGTAATAATATAGATATGCGTAAACATTATATATGTATATACATTTAAACAGAAAGAATTGAACTGATATATTTGTTTCATATTTGTTTATTGTTACATTTAAACATCTCGTGGTGTAATTATATTCCAAATAAATTGAGCGCGAAGAAATCGTATATATGTGTTCGTTACAATAGTAGTTGACATTTCAATAATTTAAAAATAAGATTCTGTAGGTAATCTGTACTTGACAAAAGCAGTCGGCGAACATAAAGTTTCCCTAACAAAAGTTTCGCGCCTTAACTTAATAAAACTCGGGGACAGTGCACGGTCGTGTGTAACGTGACGCGGTCGGCGTGCGAGTGAGTAACGGTGCCCCCCCCCCCCACCCCCTCCACCCCGCCCCGTCCCCGCACCCTCCCCCCGCTCCCGCTCCTGGTGTTATAGCGGGCGGCGCCTCAGCTGAGCGCGTTGGATCGTTCCAGAATGATGTGGACGCGCCGTCGCCGGCGGGTAGCGCTAGCGCCGCGTCGGTGGGCCGCGGGTGCTCGTGCGTTGCGCTGCAGGCGGCCCCTTGCCGCGCCTAGCGCCCGCCCCCGACCCCGCCCCTCAGCGACACTCGCCTCGGCCACCACAGAGACACACACCCCCACCACGGCCTCTGCTTCGGCGTCAAGCGGGTCGCTCCCGTAACACACTCGGCGTATCTACGCGCTGTACTACGCTGCAGCGTGAGCTAGTGCGCTGACTAGATGCCATCTGCCGCGACATGGACGCCACCGACTGCGACAATAGTGACCTCATTTATCGCGACAATAGTGACTACATCTATCGCAACAATAGTGACCACATTTATCGCGACAATAGTGACCATATCTATCGCGACAACTAACCACATCTACTGAGACAATTGTGACGCCATCTATCACTACAGAAACATACACCTGCAGCCTCTGCCTCTCCGTCAATCACTCTGCGTATCTGCAGCATTGCCTAGTTAGCTAGGAACACTAAGTAGCGGGTGCTCGTGCGCTGCGCTGCAGGCGGCCCCTTGCCGCTCCTAGCGCCCGCCCCCGCCCCCGCCCCACCGCGACACTCGCGTCAGCCACCACAGACACACACACCCCCACGGTCTCTGCTTCGGCGTCAAGCGGGTCGCCCCCGTAAAACACTCGGCGTATCTACGCGCTGTTCTACGCTGCAGCGTGAGCTAGTGTGCCAAATACCGCGACATGGACGCCACCTACTGCGACAATAGTGACCTCATCTATCGCGACAATAGTGACCACATCTGTCGCGACAACAGTGTTCATATCTATCGCGACAACTAACCACATCTACTGAGACAATTGTGACGCCATTTATCACTACAGAAACATACACCTGCAGCCTCTGCCTCTCCGTCAATCACTCTGCGTATCTGCAGCATTGCCTAGTTAGCTAGGAACACTAAGTAGCGGATGCTCGTGCGTTGCGCTGCAGGCGGCCCCTTGCCGCGCCTAGCGCCCGCCCCCGCCCCACCGCGACGACACTCGCCTCGGCCACCACAGAGACACACGCCCCCACCACGGCCTCTGCTTCGGCGTCAAGCGGGTCGCCCCCGTAAAACAGTCGGCGTATCTACGCGCTGTATTACGCTGTAGCGTGAGCTAGTGTGCCATCTACCGCGACATGGACGCCACCTATTGCGACAATAGTGACCACATCTATTGCGATAATAGTGACCATATCTATCGCGACAATAGTTACCACATCTATCGCGACAATAGTGACCAAATAATGAACACTTCTACTGCGCCAATAGTGACCACATCTACCGTGACAATAGTAACCACATCTATCGCGACAACAGTAACCATATTTACCGTGACAACTAACCAAATCTAGTGAGGCAATTGTGACGCCATCTATGGCGACATTAGTTACATTTGTCACTACAGAAACACAGACCCCTGCAGCCGCTGCCTCTCCGTCAAGCGGAAATCACTCTGCGTATCTGCGCTGTACTGTACTGCGCTGCAGCGTGCGCTAGTGTGCCATCTACCGCGACATGGACGCCAGCTACCGCGACCTAGTGGTCGAATAATGACCACTTATACTGCGGCAATAGTGACCTCATCTACCGCGACAATAGTGACCACATCTATAGCGACAATAGTGACCACATTTATCGCGACAATAGTGACCACATCTATCGCGACAACAGTGACCATATGTGACAAATGTTTTAGATAGTAATCGTTTAGCCAACAATAACTCTCAAAAAGCAATACTATTGAAGCGTTATTGACACGCCCAAATGCGTTAACGCTAGCAGAATAAGGCCCCAGAGAAATCGTCTACCACCACGTTGACACTAACTCTACAGCCTCAGTTTTTATGTCAACTTGGTTGCCTATATACAGCACGCAGTGTGTAAATTGCATTGCATAATGCATTACATGGCAGTAGTCTTGTTTAGTATCATCACGTCGACAACTCCTACAGCCTTAGATTTCCTTCGATCGTATTGCCTCTGTAAAGTGCGTCTTACGTTGCAGCATTGTTTATTGAGCTAGTGACGTATACTACGTTGCAGCACTAGGCTTGTACGCTAGTGACGTCTACCACCATGTCGACAACTACAGCCTCAGATCTGCGTCGATCGTATTCCCTTTATAAAGTGCGTGGCGTACTGCGTTGCATCATATTTCTTGAACTAGTGACGTCGCTGGTTCGTGGGTGCGATGCAACGCGATTATTGTGACTTCGTGCTGCACTACGTTGCAGCGTTGTCTAGTGATGCAGATAGTAACAACACTGGCTCATGTATGCAGCATTCCGTTCCGTCTAAGCCAGTACTGTGGCATTGAAACGGATTCCAATCGTCGCCTTTGCAACGGGTTTGTCTTTTGGATAAATCGTCCTGTGCTGTACGATACTGTGCTGCACTGCAGATATACAAGGTGTTTGGTACATAACAAACCAAGCCGAAAACTACCCATGATAATATCGTCTTCTTTTATCCTTGCAAAACCTCTTAAAACGGCTCGACCAATTCTTACAAAATTTTCTGTGTGTGTTTGAATTGATCCAGGGAAGGTTTATACATACAGTTGGACCCGGTATGTGGCGCTATAATACAGCAGGACAAAGTCTGCCGGACCCACTAGTCTCTTATACACGGTGTTTCAAAATAACCAATAAATAATCAATTCTTTATCGAAAACTCATTATTAAAATGTCCCATCTCTAGCTGTTTATACGTAATGTCATTCAACCCAAAATTGACATGTAAATCAAAGTCAATTTTGGGTTGAATGACATTAATAAACAGCTAGTAATGGGACATTTTAATAATTCGTTTTCGATAAAGAATTGATTATTGGTTATTTTGAAACACCGTGTATAAAAATGAATCGTCGTTCGTTAGTCTTCTTGTTAAATAAAACTCAAAAACGGTTTCACCGATTTGAATATTTATTTTTTTCTTTCATTCGCTTTAATAGTTTAAGAATGGTTTAAAAAGAAAAAATAATGGGAATATCCTTAAGAAAAATTAAAAAGTAATACAAAGTAATAATAGTAACTGAATGGAAAATGACGGTTTACTTCGCGATTGGTTATTTAAGATCTGTCATCTGTCAAAGGTGATACGAAGTTTGCCGGGGCCAGCTAGAGTAGTCATAAAAAAGTTATGGCGTCATTTAAAATTTTATTATTTCGAATTTTCAATGATGCCATTTTATTTCTTTTACATGACTATATTAACATGGGTAAGTTTCAGCTTGATAGGGTATGTATTAAACACTTTGTGCAGCAAATTATTATTATTATTAATTGTGATGTCGTTAATGTCGCGGTAATAATAATATTGCATCATGCTCATGTGCCTCAATATATTTAGCGATTCTGGTAATAATCGTGCTGCGCTGGAGTCTTGTCAAGTAATAGTCACAAAATGTGTGAATGAAATAGGATAGCAATCTGACTACGATTTTTAGAACACAACCAATCTTAATAGCAACAGAAAAATCATTTCCTAGTCATTTTGTGAAATTGATAATGCAATATGTAAAATTTTTAACTTGTAATTGTTTGATTGAAAGCTGTTTAATAGGATTTTTAATTGGTTTGGGTTATCTTATAAAAATGTCATTGACAATCACGTAAAGAATACAGAATTTAGTAGTTTGTAGAAACATCGATTCACGCATTGAAATACTTATAGTTAATTCACTTTAATTAGGTGACCGATGGGACTTTAACGCAAATCATTTGCCGCACGATAACTGCAGACAATAGTAATTTCGTTATTTTGCGTACGTGAAATCATGAAATCGTGAATTAGTTCTTTGTTATACGGCTACAGTAAGACTTAGGTTTATAATAAATCTTTTGAAGTCTTAGTGGGGCTATATTAATAAATTAATTTTTTTATTGTCAATAAATACAACCAAACGATCAAATATTATAGTGATCTAATTTTTAATGATATATTTATGATCCAATGAAATCCCTAGGTGAATTATATTTAAGTCTTACTAATCAAAGTGATTCAAATATGCTCTGTCTATCTTTAACATTCCTCAGAAGAGTCAGAAGTCGCTTATTTGTGATTCTTATGGAAAATCTTTATTAGAGTATATGTTCTAGTATATCCTTGTTTAACAATCCAATGTTTCAGTAAATTGGCTGCTCAATTTCATAACCTATTATAAAAATAAATAAATTTTTATATGTATAAAGTATTTATGTAACCACATTCTAATGTATTAAAATTAAAGTTAAAATGAAAACTGAAGATATTACTAATATCTGGTTGTCTGGTTTCGATAATAAGTGTATGTATAGAAGAAAATGTAATAAATTGTGCTACTTTCAAATTGTATTTTTAACTTTGTAGAACGTAGTCGTTACTTATTGTTGTGTAAGGCAGTGTATCCTCTGGTGATTAACGACCAGTGTCCATGGCCAGTTTCAAAAATATCTACGCTTAGCTACAATTGATAAATAAATAAATCTAGGATTTGAACCTGTGTCTTCATTCAACATACCTAACGAGAACTAAGTTTTCGGCGGTCTTTGTATGTGGTTATGGTATCAACACGGTATGTTGAAGAATTTTTTTCATATATTGGTTTATTTATTAATCAATAAATTCAGCATCTTTAATTAAAATGCAAAGTTGCAAAAACGTTTAAAATTCCGAATTATAGGACCATTTCAGGTTATTATTGTATTTTAATCCAAAATATAAATAACCGCAATAGTTTTTTTTCATGTTCCACCTTTAAAATATTTGCTGAGGCTAATTAAGAGCTTCTAAAATTATATGAAAATTTAAACGTTGACTTCGTCTGATAGTAATGCGGCGTTGTAGCATTAACGGACTAGTGGACATTGTATGCTTATCGGTCAGTATTATCGCTTCGGCAATTTTGACTAATAAGCATACAGTGTCGATATTGGTCACTTGTTTTTTGTTTGTACTTTTTCACTTGCAGACAAAATAACATTTGAGCAATCTCTGGTCTTTCTTGTACATAATATGTTATAATTTTTATACATTGTCAACATTAAACAATTCTGTTCGTTCGATTGTCTATGTATAATAAGGTTAGATACTTATTACCACAATTTGTCAGAGAATTTTTATTTGCTGGAATTCTGGCACATGAGAAGTACTTATAGAATATGATTTATACAAATTCAACTAATTATTTATTTAGTAAAAGATCTCATTTGCAGTATAAGTTATTATAATCATGACGCAACGTATAATCAGTAATCTTATTATTTTTAAAATGTATGAGTTCTCTTAAGAACAGTTTCTTCTGGTAACTTATAAAAAAATCGCATATTTCAACGTTAGAATTCCAGCCAATTATAAACACTTAGAGTAACGTAATATCATGAGATTCTAAATTATTGAATTCATAAGTATTTTGGACTTTACGACGTGTTCAATGTAGAGCTATAGAGTTGCTAGAATTGGTAATTGATGGGGTGTTATTATACAATTAGTATATTCGGATAATGTTCAGGGTTAGACGAGTCGGATTAAAGTTTGTGTATATGCTGTTTGATTCGAACTCATGTGTGTTATCCTTTGTTTACATTCCTTTATCATCGAATGTATTAATCCTTTCTATTTTTCGACCAGTATGGACGAAAACAATTAATTAATATTATTTCATTATTTATTGTAACTTACCTAATGAATAAATTGAAAAGTAAATTAATTAGTACTATATGGTACGACATTTCTTGACGATGATTTTAACATGTAAACTGTAGATATTTTAAGTGTCGTTTTTTATTAACGAATGTTTAAATTCATTGTATCTTTTGTGAGTACTGTAACTGATACTCTGCGTTACCTGTTCATCTATCGCCTATAAAGGCGTTAAGGTAACCAAAGATTTTGTCGTTATAAATACTCTTGTCTCCATAGTGTAATTTTATTGTTAGCTCGGTTTATGCATTTATTGATATTGTTGTTTCTGTATTTCTCAACGTATCGGCTGGATTGACCTGATATCCGTGAAACCATAAAAAATTGGAAACAAACTAGTGTTTTATTAATTTTCCTCCATTAATTTTGTACCAAGAAACGCCTGATAAATTGGAAAGGCAAACATTTGCTACAGCAGCGGCTTCTTGAAATGTGTCTTTATTGTCTATAAATAAGGCGCATTTTCGTACAACATGTATATAAGCGTTATATTTTTCACCTAACGTTCGCACGGACCTAAAAGATTAGGTTCTTTTAATTGATTTAAAAATTCTTTAATGCTGAACAAAGACTCCTTGTGAAAATGGCTGATCAAAAATAAGTAATGATTCTTCGAAATGATATCATATAGCAATTATTTTGAGGAAATGTAACAAATATGTAGCCAATTTTCGAACATACTTCCAAAATAAAAATTCAAAAAAAAAATCGAACAAGCCGTTTCGGAAGAGTTTGATAACAAACACTGACACGAGATTTTTATATTAGATTTAATTGATATAAAAAATAGAATGGTTAGATATAAAAAAAACAGAATAGTTGGATGTTTTTCTTTTGTAGATTTATGATGGAGCTTTTGTGACAAATACTTGTTAAAATGAAAAAAAAAAGAATAAAAAAAACCTTATCACAAGTGGAGATGCCGGGGATCGAACCCGGGGCCTTTCACATGCAAAGCGAACGCTCTACCACTGAGCTACATCCCCCATGCTTTTTGCAACCAAATTATAGACCAGGTGATAGAAGTACACGACTCAAACCTGATTTTTTTATTAGCCTTGATATTATATATTATTGATATTATAAGAAAAAAAAAACGATAATATACAAGTTTATTTTTTAGTTACTGAAAAAATGTTGTGTGCTTGTTCAGACAAGCAAACTGAACAACTTTCACTATGGGACCAACTTTGAAATAAAATAAAAAATAGCTGTTCCAAACAAATGTTCAACATTCACTGAACCTAGATGTATGGAACAGCTGATTTTTTTCTGCGATTTCAAAGTTGGTCCCATAGTGAAAGTTGTTCAGTTTGCTTGTCTGAACAAGCACACGAAATTTTTTCAGTAACTTAAAAATTACCTGTGGTGTCGTCGTAGTCTCTTTTTACATATGATACGACCCTTCCGTCCATTTGGATCCACCATCTCGATCCACCAGTGGATTCAATAGCACGCTGAAGTTCACATGATCCACCATTGGTCTGAGTGGATCCTGATACGACAGCTCTTTGTCCTTCATCTCACCTGATGGCAAGTAACGATAAGGCCGAAGGTGGAAGCGAGCTTCACCGGGACTCCTCAATTCTACCCCCATGGGGCATTGAACCCCGGACCTCCTGATCAACACCCGGTCACAGTTTAACAATGCATTGTAAAACGTTGACCCGGTAGTCTCAACCACTGATCACGAAGGCGGTTGGGATTTTTATAGGCAAAAAGCTACAATATACCTATAAACGTGTTTTTATCGTGGTTTGGAACAAATAATAACCAGCGGGCCTACTCTCGGCTCTACCCTCTACCCTCTCTACCCTAGCTTCGGTTGCTAACAAGAACTGTAATTTTTGAAAGAAACAATATTCATTACTGGTATTATGACCGCCGCCGTAACACATCACATAGTACATACGAGTATAATCACTAAACTATGTAGTAATGGATATAAAGTTTCTTCCTAAAATGACAGTTCTAGTTACCAACCGTACTTAGTAAATATATAAAATAAGTTTTTAATAGATGCAACATTGCTTAAAAGGTGCGCTTGTTAGACTGAATACCAGCCTACTGGCTACCTGCTTGCCTTATGGTGCCGATCACAGAACACAGACCTCTTTCTGTGTTCTGTGGTGCCGATGCCGGGGCGCGTACCTGGCTACGCCCTTGTGATCATGAGATGATGACTATCAGATCAGATGACCAGAGTAGATCCAGAGAACAGAAATGCCGCCTAGTAGCGATAGCGAACATTTCTTTGAACGCCGCTGAAATTAAAAGAAACCGCCCAAGCAATTATTTCAGCGAAAAATGCAGATTTTTAATATGCTGTAGGTACCTTTATTTTTTACATTAAAAAAGCGTCCACGTAGCGTATAATAGAGATGTACACATTTTGGGCCCGTGACACCACCATCTTGCACCACTAGTGGTGTCAAAGGTATAAAATATCACAGTACATACAGCACACCTACACAACTATTAACTAATCTGTGCCTACACTAACAATACTAACAATAATGGGTGCAAAAAAATGTAAGAACAATGCTGTTAGACTTTAATATAGAAATGTGATATTGCATGGTTACTATTTATGATGACTTTTGGTGTTTTTGAAGTAGGTTCTATTTTTTGTATTTTTTTGGGGTAAGTAGGTATTCATTGTTCAATTTATGTGCCGCGATCTGTATCTAGGTACTTGTGGTCTTCTCTGTGCCAAAAATATCTTTACCTACTTTTAAATCACTGTAACGATTTCAATATAAACGTTAATTAATAAAGTCTCTCTTCTTATTTTACTTCGTAGGTGTAGTTACTATGTGTCAGTGTCACGTCACTCTGAAGAAACTGATACGCTAGTCTACAAGTCACGATTACTTTATCGCTTTGTTGAACACACCTACTTACTATTGCGAATAAACCTCTTCAGAACCAAAAGAGCTCTATTGCTGTTTTAATAATTAAAGCAACAAAGTCGTTTTTTGCTGCTACTAGCAGCAAAAGCGATCTTGCTAAGTAGGAGTTGGCATCAGTGATTAAAATTTTTAACACCACCTTTTCCAATTATTCGATGTCGAAAAAATTTTTACCGACAATCTTGCTTTACCTACACTACAGGGTAATACGACATTGTCTCACGGACAGTTATGGATGCTTTTGGTTGCCGATATCAGGGGCCGTACCATGACCGCTTATAGCAAAGTAGGTTAAAACTATATTGAAACAGAGACACCGCTCTTACTCCGTATAGCGCCATCTCGCTCTCAGCGCGGTTAAAATATTGTTTTAGGCAATCATGGTTGGGGGGCTGGCCCACAGAACACAGAAAGAGGTCTTTCTGTGTTCTGTGGGCTGGCCCCTAACCTTATGGCCATTTTCACCAACAATCCCTAAATTTTAGGTAACCCCTAAGCCACGATAAGTGACACTTAGTATAAATTTGGTTTTCAGCAACGCTTAAGGGACACCTAGTACCGTAAGGGATGCCTTAAATATAGGGGCCCATTATTCCACTCCCTAGTGCTAAGTGACAGTTATTTTTAGGTTAATTTCTCCAAGTTTGCTCTAATCCTAATAGCATGAAGTTTAGATGCTCTTGACGCTGTAGAAACTACACAGGATATAAGTGACGGTGTCCTATTTCTTTTAACAGTGAGTTCAGACCATGATCCTAAATTGAAAATCACTAAAATTTTCTCCCGGAAAATTCATAAATTTTCCGAATTTATTATTATTTAATTTTTTTCTAAATTTTCTGGTGTAATATGACAAAGTTATTTACAAATCATATTTTGTCAAAAACCACAATAAAAACACAAAAATATTTGGGTTAACTTTTTTGTTGCACGTACGTGAAGATGATGAAGAATTATTTCGAAATCGAGTCATAAGTAATGCAAAATTAATAACAGATATTGTTGCAAGGTGGCCAGGATCAACCAAGATAAATTGTAATTTTTCTGTTTTCTCCTGTCGCGTATCTTCTATAAAGGAGATGTTCCCATCTATAGACGCACGCACGCACAGCCGTAACCACTAATGGCAGCAACGTGAAATTTGGACAGTTGTTTTAATTCAAAATACGGACGCACACTAAGAAGGGATTTAAAAAAAAATCCTATAGGGATAAAATGGGGGTTGCAAGTTTGTATGGAAAAATCTTTAAATTAGCGACGATTTTGAGATTCATGCTCTCCAAAATATTTAATTGAACACGTGTTTCATGTTTTATTGGAATTCACCCCCTTAGGGTGCAAAATAGGGGTTGAAAGTTTCTATGGAAAATATTTAAAATCTGCTCCAATTTCTATGAAATTTATTATCCGGGCGTAGCCTGTAGGCTACAAAATTATAATTTCTACGGGAAAATAATAATAACGCGGGCGAAGCCGCAAGCAGAAAGCTAGTAATAAATAAAAATCCCATGAGTGGGAAACGTCAACCGAAACGCGAAAGTCGCGTTTTTTGGGCAGCAATATAGTGTATGTGAACGGTGTTGTTCAGCCAAAAAATCAGCTAGTAAGCTTTTTCGTACAACATCATGCAGAAAATCTTTTTTTTTGTCATTATTAAGCTACTGTACAATAAACTGTGTCCATTTTAACTCAAATTAGGCAATATTTCAGGTAATTTCATAAAATCGATTGAGCATCGATTATGTTCAGCGGTTCTTCTTAAAGCAATCTGTCACCTAACTAAGCGGTCCCTAATAAAGTATCACTTTGCTCGGTGAAACTAAATTTAGGTAGTAGGGGTTTGATTTAAGGTTCACCCTAAGCTAGGGAACTCCTAGCTAGGGGATTCTTTAGGATTGGTTGGTGAAAATGGCCATAATGGCCATCCTTAAAACAATCCTACTAATATTATAAATGTGAAAGTGTGGATGTTTGGATGTTTGTTACTCAATCACACAAAAACGGCTGAACGGATTTGAATGAAATTTGGCATACATGTAGCCTTTGATATGAAAAAGAACATAGGCTACCTTTTATCGTGATTCCTTAAGGAGTTTCCGAGGGAAAATTGAAAATTGATTACGAGCTAAGCCGCGGGCAGCGAAGCTTTAGACCCAATTCTGAAGTCCACGCAGACGAAGTCGCGGGCAGAAGCTAGTATTAAATAAAGCCGCTCTGAGAGAGGGATGGCGCCATACGCAGCAAGAGCGGTATCTTTGTTTCAATATAGTTTTAACCTTGCTTTAAGTGATCATGGAAAGAAAGGCCCCAGCAGTTACCGCTATACCCAAGGACCCTAAATTACTCGGTGAGCACTCGATTTGCTCGACTTCAGTTTGTTCGAAATTGTGTCATAGACTCAGGAGGATTGCAACAAAGTGTTGTTTTCCAATGAAGCTAAAATGTATTTATGAAGTGAGGATCGACTCCGGCAAGTGGTGCGAAGACTAGGGAAACGCTATGCGCAGATGTGTTTTAATGAAATCGTTCCGTATGGTGGAGACTGCTATTTTTCGGCAGCAATTAATCCTGTGGAACGAACGGAGTTAGTTTTCATAGAAAATGGAACATTTAATTCACATCGGTATATAACGGAAGTCATGCCACATGCACGACCCGCATTACAATTTATTTGGAGAATAATCTATTTTCATGGATGAAAATGCTCGCACTCTGAGAGCTGGGAGCGATGGTGGCGCTGTGGACTCGGCGTTTGCCTTCCAATCGGGAGGTTCCGGGGTTCGAGACCGCCGTCTAATAATGTGTTTTTCGTTTCATATGTTTTTTTCTATTCATATGTACATTTGGCTGTCAATTTCATATGTACATTTGGCTGGCGCTCCTACGCTGAAGGAAAACATCGTGAGGCAACCTGCATACATCTGCGAAGAAATTCAATGGCGTATGTGAAGTCGACCAATCCGCACTGGGCCTGCGTGGTTGACTAAAGCCTAATCACCCTAACATAGGGTAGGCTCGAGCCCCTCAATGGGGACGTAAATGGAGCTGTGATGATGAATGCTCGCACTCATTGTTCTGGCGACGTGGAAGCGTATACGCAAGATGTTGGGGTCCGTCGCATACGCTGACGTCAATTGAATAAGCCTCACAGGAATCGCATTTACTATAAAATAAAAAATAAAAAAATCGTTTATTTCGGGCTACGTGGCCCATATAACAGAATATTAAAATTTCATTATTAAATTAAATTATTATTAAAATTACATTATTACTTAAATTACTATGATAAAATAAAACAATTAAAATACAATTCAATACAAATCACAGAATAATCAGTCTAATATTTATTGTTAGTCAGTATATGTCATACAGCAATGGTGCACATACTGACAGTCAAACCTGGGGCCTAACCATGATCACTTATAGCATGGTTAAAACAATATTGAAACAGAGACACCGCTCTTGCTGCGTATAGCGCCATCCCGCTCTCAGCGCGGTTTTAATATTGTTTTGGGCGATCATGGTTAGAGGGCTGTTCGCAAAAACGCTCAGGATGCTGTTAGCGCTGGCCCGAATCCTGCGCACCAGGGATGCACACCGTTTCCGTATGATGGTGTGAAACAGTCCACCTGCGCATCTGCGAACATCCCTGACGCGCTGCAGAATCGGGGCAGCCCCATCAACACCCTGAACGCGTTGTTATACTGAACGCGTAGGGCGCTGTACTGCTTTTGCGTATGATTTATCCATAGGCTGCTCGTGTAGAAGTTGGTACAGTAGGCCCGAAAAAGAGTTCGCTTAATTTCTGCTGTACTACGATTACTCTGTGCGATTGTAATCACTTACCATCAGGTGGGCAGTCTGCTTGTAGTCTTAGTTGGATTATCATTGGATTATCTTCTATCGCCAAATTGTTCCAACATCATATTAAAATCTCGGGTTACTAGTTTTGTCCGGGATAAGCTCCGAAACTACTTAACCGATTTTGATGTGTTTGGTTTAATGTATGTAATTCTTATCCCGATTATTGACCTCAATATTTATTATTGTGAATTAAATGGTTTGTAATTATTTGTTAGTTCCATAAGTTTCTTAGAGATAGCGGTGTGAGGTAATTTATCGACATAACACTTCATCTAGGTTGGGTAACATCCATTGGCGCATCTAGAGTTTTGTTCTGGGGTAGGCCTGGTCCTCAATTTTTAACCGACTTCAAAAAAGGAGGAGGTTATCAATTCGGTTGTATTTTTTTTATGTTTGTTACCTCATAACTCTGTCATTTTTAAACCGATTTCTAAAATTCTTTTTGTATTTGATAGAGTATACTGCAAGGGTGGTCCCATGGTCACCAAAGTCAGGATCTGATGTTGGGCTCCCATAGAAAATCGAGGAAAACAGTAATTTAATACCAGCGGTGAGCTGGTATTAAATTAGGGTTTCTTTCACTAAAAAGATTTCATTCACTAAAAAGTTAAAAATATTTTTTTTTTACTAAATATAGAACCGACTTCGAAAACACTGAAAACTTAAAAATGATATAAGAATAGGTACAGACAACATCACACTTCTGTATTGAAGTCGGTGACAAATTTTAACACCTTCTATAGGAGATCATCGTTTGGCGCCGACTTCAATATAGAAGTGTGATGTTGTCTGTACCTATTCTTATATTATTTTTAAGTTTTCAGTGTTTTTGAAGTCGGTTCTATTTTTTGTAAAAAAAAATTTTTGTTTGTCGTTATCACTGTTTGGCATTCATCATAGAATTTCGAAACGGTAGCCTAACATCCTGGGGTGGGCACTAGACCTTTCTGGGGTGGGCACGGCACATCCGGCCCTCCCTCTATATATTCATGTATTAGGTCACATCTCTATGGTGGTATAGTTAAGTCCCACCATACCCCCAGGGGTATGGCCAGTGGTATGGTGGGTCCGCAGTGTTTACGCCTATGGTAACAACCATGCAATACATGGCGTTGTGTACTATAAATCTACTGAGCCACACAGTGTTGCCAAATGTTCACACGTCACATTTTAGGACCATAGAAATATGGAACCTATCATCGGTAATACGGTGATTTAGTTTAAAAGTAGTTGGTAATTACTTAAGGGTGCAATTGTAGTATAATTGAAAAAGTATGTAAAAGTATTTTTATGTAAAAGTATTTTTTGAAATACTTACATAGATTCTTTAACTATTTTTAATACAATATTTCCGGACCGATACGACCTTCAAACTTTCAAAAAAAGAGCGTATTCCCACCTCAAAGGCCGGCAACGCACTTGTAACTCCTCTGGGGTTGCGGGTGTCCATGGGCGACGGTAATTACTTACCATCAGGTGATACGTCTGCTCGCTTGCCCCTTATCCCATAAAAAAAAATACAATAACAAAAATGTGTCTTGCAAGAAACATAATATGACTTCTGGAAAGAAAACGCATGTTATGACTTAAGAGCTCTGGCAGCACTGGAGCCACACAGCAATGGGTAGCTGGGTCAGCTAGTCTGTTTACAAAAACAACAAAAAAATTAGTTTCGTGTAATTTTTAATGTATATATAAAAAATTATATAAATGTAAAAATGGGTATACAAATTATTATTTTTAATTTTAATACAGGGAGCTACTGGGGCAGTTCTGTGCGTCATTATCTTCATCGTCTAACAATACTACAATCTCAGTCGGCGCAGCCGTTGGCCCCTTCTTTGAACGTTTAGGATTATCCGTCGGCACGGCATCTTTTTTGAGGAACCGTCGTCCACTTTTGGTGAAGTAAAAGTCTTCTTCATTGAAGTGTTCAGAACAAACACGCGAATGCTCCGTTGGTAACCAGCGGCCTTCACATCTGTTACTTTGTATGAAGTTAACCCATTCCTCTCTTTTACTTTGCCCAGGGCGTGGAACTCTGTGAAAAATAAATCATTAGCAATGAGAAAAGAACATGAACGTAAAACAGTGTCAGTTGTACAGTGTATTATAATAACCTTGTAATTATAATGACAATGTATGTACCAATACCAATATTGTAAATGGCGATTTAAAAGAGGAGATAAAAAAATAGACCTTCTGAGTTTCTTGCCTGTTCTTTTCGAGAAGGCGCTTCCAATATCCGAACAGGTGGAGTCTACTTTTCTTAACAGACTTCAAAAAAGGAGGAGGTTCTCAATTCGATGCGTATGTTCTTTTTTGTGTCTATGTTACGCGATTAATACGCCAATTGTGGACCTATTTTCAAAATTCTTATTGTATTCGATAGAGTATACTCCTGGGGTGGTCCCAAGGTCACCAAAGTCAGGATCTGACAATGGGATCCCATGAAAATCGAGGGAAACCCTAATTTCGCTAAAAAGATTTCAATCACTAAAAAATATTTTACAAAAAATAAAAACCGACTTCAAAAACACTGAAAAGTTAAAAATAATATAAGAATAGGTACAGACAACATCACACTTCTATACTGAAGTCGGTGCCAAACGATGATCTCCTAGAAAGTTTTAAAATTTGGCACTGCCTCTCCTAGAAAGAGCCAAACGATGATCTCCTAGAAAGTCTTATAAGCGCTCCACATTCTCGCGAGAATCTCGCGAGAACGCGAGAACAACACGAGAAGCGTGAATGTGGATCCGATTCGCATGTTCTCGCGTAGTTCTCGCGTAGTTCTACGACTTTTGTCGGTTTTTTGGCGCGAGACAAAGGCGCGAGAACTATATTGAGAACCTTGTTCCAGGGTTGGTAAAAATCATGATTTTTTAATAAAATCCAATTAATCATGATTTATTGAATAAATCCTAATTTATCATGATTTTTTTGATGTTTTAGTATTTATCTTTCCTAATTTTAATAAGTAAGCAACTATTTTGCGGAAACGAATTAGGAAGAGGAAAAATTAAATATTTACCCAGTTCTGAGGCAACTATTTGGAGCGATAGCCTCCTCAGCATCAGTGGAAAGTTTTTTTTTACATTTGGCATTGTTAACTCGAAATTACGTAACAGACTAGGGGCCAAAAAGCTGGAAAATTAGTTTTTTAATCAAGAACTACAATAATGACACTGAAATATGAAATATCAGATTTACTCGGAAAATAGATATTCATAAAAATACATTTTTATTCACAAAAATAAAGACATTTGATTTAATCACTGATTTTGTGCCAACCCTGCCTTGTACGTTCTCGCGAGAATCTCGCGAGAAGTGTGTACCCAAGAAGTTCTTGCCGAGGTTCTCGCGTACTTCTCGCGTAGATTCTTGCCGAGACTCTCGCCGAGAATCTCGCGTGAATGTGGAGCGCTCATTAAAATTTGGCACCGACTTCAATATAGAAGTGTGATGTTGTCTATACCTATTCTTATATTATTATGAACTTTTCAGAGTTTTTGAAAGCGGTTTTTATTTTTTGTAAAATATTTTTAAATTTTAACTTTTTAGTGAAAGAAACCCTAATTTAATAAATAAAGTAGCGTTTCCCTCGATTTTCATGGGATCCCATAATCAGATCCTGACTTTGGTGATCTTGGAACCACTCCAGGAGTATACTCTATCGAATACAAAAAGAATTTTGAAAATCGATCCAGTATTGGCGAAGTAATCGCGTAACATACATACAAAACACGTTAAACACACCTTAAAATTTAAGGGTTTTCCTCGAATTTTATGGGATCCCATCATCAGATCCTAACTTTGTTGACCATGGGACCTCCCTTGGAGTTCACTCTATCGAATACAAAAAAAAATTTGAAAATCGGTCTACAATTGGCGGTGTAATCGCGTAACATACACACAAAAAAACATACGCATCGAATTGAGAACCTCCTCCTTTTTTGAAGTCGGTTAAAAAGATCTCCTCTTTGAAATTGCGATACCCGACAGGGTCCATAATTTGTACTTTTTATATATATGTAACACCTTTTGTAAACATTATAATTGCAATAAAAGTATTGAGTATTGAGATAAAAACAAAAATGGTATGGACACTGAGTGAAGTTGTAGGCAAAACATTGAATGAACGCGAACTGGCAACAACGTCGCCGATTCAAAGTCATCACTGAGTTGATCACAATTTCACCTTCCTACTTTACGGGCTTACTTAGGACCGGCAAAACAAAGTTTTTAAAGAAAACAAACAGTACTAGGTAGGTATTACGGTTATGGTAGGTTGTTTTGGCGTAGTTAAAAAATTGGAATCAACTTTAAATACTTACCTACCTAGGAAACAATTTAAATCAACTTTAGTTCTAATAACAAAAGAGTTCTAAATTTAAAGGAAGTGCTCTAACTCATACATAGTCGTGCACGTTTAAAACTATACATGACCACAACAACATACCTATCACTTTGGTTAGTGTTTAACGTCTCGAAATGCAGTTTTCGCTTCCAAGTCTTACGTTTGTGGGTTCACTTTCTTACACCAAACACTTAATTTCACTTCACAAGTAAAAGTCTACGGTCTACCGGAGTAAGGTCTGTGTATTCGCGAGATGTGTTAACTTGAAACTAAAATTCCGAATGCGCCCGATTGCCGCGCGTCAGGCGCGGGCGCGACATCGCGATACGTTCACACGCGCCGAGGTCAAAGGCGAACTAAAGCCGGCCGGCTCGTGCCGACAAGCGACAGCAAACAACAAAACGCCGCCGCCGGCGCTCGGCGCCGGCGCCGACTGTCTCTGTCTTTCACTATTGTAGTGTCTAGTGCAATAATAACTCTTATTTCAAACGAGTTGTAGATTGATCTTGTTTGAATTAATAATGCGACGTTGCCGCATTTTCCTAAGCCCGTAGTAGTAAATGCTTTATTCATTCATAATCTTACCTTATCTTGTAGTAAACAAGAACAATGTCTATAATTTAATATTATTGGCGGATGAAATTTAAAAATATAACCACATGTTTTTTTTATTGATATGAGTCGTCTAGCGTCTAACGAGCTGCCTCTAAAATTTTTCAGTATGATAAAAAAATAACCGTGTATACACGGTTATTTTTTTATCACCCTGGAAAATTTAAAGGACGCTTCACGACATGGTATTAGAATGTTTTATATATGAATAAAAAAAATAACTCGCTTACTTAATTTTATATACATTTTTTAAATAATCCAAAAAATGCTGCCTTAGTTTAAAACAAGATTTTTAGAGATTTTTTTATTTTTTTGTAATTTTTTAATTTTATTTTTTTTATTTTTATATAATAATGGATGTGTCCTGAAGCATCCCTGAAATTTTCCAGGGTGATAAAAAAATAACCGTGTATAAAAAAAATCAAAACCGACTTCAAAAACACTGAAAAGTTAAAAATAATAAGGTGCAAAATTTTAAGACTTTCTAGGAGATCATCGTTTGGCACCGACTTCAATATAGAAGTGGGATGTTGTCTGTACCTATTCTTATATTATTTTTAACTTTCCAGTGTTTTTGAAGTCGGTTTTTATTTTTTGTACAATATTTTTTTTTTCATTTCTACTTGTATTTGCAGACATCTTGATTATATTCAGGATGTATGCACATACAAGGTTAATATGTTTCCTTTAAATATGAATATTTTGCTTTGTTTTGACGTCTAATAAGTGCCTGTAAAGGCCTATGTTGAATAAAGTATTTGGAATTTTTTGAATTTTGTAGTTATTACAGGTTATTTAGTTATTTCTCTACGTCATTGCCACCTTAAAAACACTCTTGCAGTAGGAGTTTTAAGCCCGTATTAATAAACTTTTTTCAAGCCTAGTAGTTTAGTTGATTTATTTTTGTCTTTTTCGAGCATAACTAAAGTATAATAAGACGGAACGAGACGAAGGATATATGAACTAAACCTGGGCTTAAAAAGTTTATTGGTAAGGGCCTTTGAGATTATTCGGTTATGGCGGCTATTCTCAACTAAGGGTATTTCACAGATTAGATAATAGTTATTACTATGTGCTATTTGAAGGGGACATTTATTTTTGAGCTAAATTAGGTACATTTTATTCCATTAATCGCGCTGTGCTCGGGATCGGATGTTGAAGTGACTCGACTGGAGTGGGAAGATCCTGTTGTTTTCGAACTAAAGATTATTTAGATTTTGGAAACCCGTCAAAGTACTGTCCACAGTTAACGTTGCTTAACTTTCGCAATCGTAATGAGCAACGCATCGAGCTCCTTTTAAATTTTATATGTATTATAAAGTAACAATAACCTCACTGTTGTATAATTTTGATACAGAACTTTACTAAGTATAATGTAACTTACGCATGAAAAGTTACGCCATCAGTGGATTTTTTTGTTTTCCTCGAATAGTTTTTACAATAACGCATAATGCAATTTGGCATTTTCGCAAGTGCAGTATATCTAAAACAAAAAACAATTATGTACCAACCATCCTTTTTATTTTTTCCATTTTTAAGCGCATTGGGCGGTTGTCTGCGGCCAGCATCCGTGCAAAACAGCATGAATATTTCCTTTCTTCATCCCACATTACGATTAAACCTCTGTCGAATGGATGACGCAAATGGAAAAAAGTGCTGTAAAGTTTAAGTGTTCGGTTGCACGCATTCCAAGAGCTTCTGGCTATTCTTCTGCATTGCAAGTTTCAGCGACCATGACTAAAATTGTCGACAAAGGTATTGACATACGTAACTTATATGCGTCAATGGACAAAGGTTAGTAGGTACTTACTTTAGAAATCTTCAGACTTTTTTTGGTAAGGAATATATATTTTTTTAATTTGCGAAAAAAAAAATTAAAGATAAAAATTATCTCAATACTGGGATTAGCCTGTGTTTCAGGCTAACTTATGTTTGACTGAAACACAGGATAAACCTAGTTGAGGCTCACGGCAATATAATTTAATCTTGTTTTACCTGTAATGTTACAAAAATACAAAACGTTACCATTTGTTAATTAAATAAAGATTTAAGTATGACGATAAGATGACAGGTCAACAGCGAGGGAGAAAATTAAGCTGGAAGGAGAATCATGATGAGATCCGGCTTGTAAATTTTAAACAAGATTTCAAGTTTGCTCTGAGAGACGGAACAAAGAGAAGCTGATGTATCTAAAGTCTTCACTAAGAAAAACAGGCGCCATTTGCTAAACAGCGAAAAATTGCCGTTTTTTTTATACTCGCTATGAAGCGTCGATTAGACGATTAATTTTGCTGTTCGTTTTGTCAGTCAAATGTTTCCAATTTTATGCAAACAAGCAATGGATGATTATTTGGACTCCACTTACCAACAGGCAACAGGTGGGATAGTCTCTATTTTGTTAGGATCTCCATAAGAGAATAATTTAGATATATTTGAACCATGCAACCACCAGTCATGATTGTCGAGTGAGAGAATTACGTTCCTTGAAGTAATGGCATTTGGTTAATCACCCGTGAGTCATTTAAATATGCATGAACAGCCATGGAGTAGGACGCGGCTCATGTCAAGGGGACGTTTTTGTATCCTGTTTTGTAAATAATGTCGCAACTAAAGCCAAAAGTTTATCGAAACATGCATTTTTATGCAAATATAATCGTTAAGTTTATATTACTTACCTAAAATAATTATAAGTTACTTAAGCAGAATGCCCGTAAACAACGATAATGATTTATTGTGGCCACCAGACTACAGAGTATAGCATTGGCATCAGACCCTGGACTGTGTAATCCAGAATCTACGGTAGCTTTCAGTTTTGATTGTCAAAGTGCATCCATCACTCCTTTTAAAGGACAATCGGCATAGAGTCTTGTACTGACGCCGCAATGGATGTCAAATTAATAGCGGTCGCCATAGTTTTTCGAGCTAATAGGCCCCAAGTTACAATTTCGCGTCACGTCAACTGCGCCCCTCGTTGGCTTCCTATCGACTGGATTTTTTGAGGGACATGGGAATACAGTGCATTCACAGTTATTTTACCTCTGAATTCATATGTGGATGACCCTTATTGTCATATCAATAGAGGCGTTCTCAGAGGTAAAATAAATGTGAATGCACTGTACCTGACCCTACCTCCCAGCGCGCCTGCGCGCTGCCGCCTCGGCCTCGCCGTCACTGAAGTCTGCTGTCGATGGTTTCGAACATGACAACCTTCAAGAATAGACACAAAAGGGATTTATTGGGATTTATAACTGTGATCTTAAGTGCGACACAAAAGAGTAGAGATTTGGGGGCATTATAACATGATAGGTAGCAACATAGGTACAGTGAGAAACAAAAGAGTTAAACACATTTTTTTATTTACAAAACTTTAAAATTTTGCTGACACCTACGATGACTTTGATGCAATTATCGATAGGTAGGTACTTTTCAAATAAGTATTAAGAATCAAAAATAGTACAGAACGATCAGTAGTAGAATCAGAAATAGAAAGAACTGAACTGAATAGTAGGGAATTTTCAAATGACATCGTCTATGGTGACGATGTGACGTCACCATAGACTATAAATTAATAGAGAACTGTGGGAAGTGTTGCCAAGACTGAAAATATGTTATATCGGATTGTATAATTTCACTGTTGCTACCACGGATGACTATATTATGATTATGTAAGTTATTGGTATATAAAATAACGAGAACCACTGAAAAGCACAGATTTATGTAATAATTGAGATGAACACAGATTATAAATATGTCAACAGTTTGAATATTGCCACAAGTGTTGTTTACTCTTATGTCAGGCTACTTATACCCCAGAACAAAGTCAGCCCCCGTAGCATGAACACCAAAACACGATATGATAAAACGATAAATCGATATGAACTGTCAAAATATGTTGCATAATTATAATACCTAAAATAACAATACCAATAGGTATCCAAAACATACAACTTCAAGATAGCTGAAAAATCCAACATTTTTAACAGTTCATATCGTTTTATCATGCACTGTCCTGCCTGCTTTTTACGAGCCTGTTGAAAGATCCTGTTGAATCTGCAGAATGGATAGTCGAGAGGCGTGTGTGGGAGTCTCGCTGCGGACTGTGGGACATACCGTAGCGGGTAATTCAGGACAATCCGGGGTCTAGAAAATTCAATTCAGAATTAGAATAATATACGCTTCGGTGACCTTGTGGACTTCGCAGTTTCGACACTAGCCTTCTAATCGGGAGGTCCGGGGTTCGATCTTGCCAGGTACCAATGTGTTTATTCCTTTTTCGAATTTCATAAGTAGGATATTTGTCCGACGCTCATACGGTGAAGGAAAACACCGTGAGGCAACTTGCATACATTTGCGATAATATTCAAAGGTGTACGTGAAGTCGACCAATCCGCACTGGGCCAGCGTGGTTGACTAAACACCCTAACTTAGAGTAGACTCGAGAGCCAGTAAGTGCCATTTTTATTTTAAAAAATTACCTCTAATAACTCTTAAAAGCGAGGATCTTTCCATGGTCATGACGACCAAACGCAAATATCTGAATAGCTTCAGATAAAATACGAAACCCGTTAGACGTGCCTATAATTTAAGGGTTTCTCTCGATTTTCCTGGGATCTCATCATCAGAGCCTGACGTTGGTGATAGTGGGGACAATCGGAAAGTATACCCATTCAAACAAAAAATAATTTTCCAAATCTGTTAATAAATGACCGAGTTATGAGGTAACAAACATTAGAGGTATGAGGTTACAAACATAAAAACAATAACAGGCTGTATGGACTAAGTTTCCTTTGCCTTCCCCTAACATTGGGACAATTTAAAAAAAACAATAATGTACAATCGAATTGACAACCTGCCCATTTTTGTGAAGACGGTTAATAACAAATTAAAAATAGATTTAGCGACAGACGTTAAAAGGGATATTAATGTTACTTATAACAATTATAAGTAAAATTAATTTGCTTATTCAAATTACAGACGACGTAAAATAAAGTGACGTAATAAAATAACAATTTATTTTTTAAATCCTACCCTACTGTTTATTATTTTTATTAACGTAAAGTACTTCCGCCATCAATAACAAAATTTGAGCCGGTGATCGTTTTCGCTTTGTCGCTCGCTAAATAAGCTATTAGTGCAGCCACTTCGTCTCCTTCCACTGCTTTCTTCAGCGGCATGTTGCCAACGACGTTTTTTACGAACAGCTCGAGCTGGTCTTCGGTAAGACCTATATCTTTAAGTAAATTCGTTTTAACAAATCCAGGGTTAACCGAATTCACGCGAACTCCATCGGGCGCTAGCTCCAGTGCGGTGCATTTAGTGAAATGGTCCAACGCCGCCTTCGATATGTTGTATGCCAATGCCATTGTACTAGGCTTTGAGCTTGATATACAGGACACGTTTATGACACAGCCCTTAGACTGTATTAAGTGCGGTACAGCTAGCTGTGTCAATAAGTACACGGCTCTCATATTCGTCGACATAACTCTGTCGTAAGTCTCCATGCTAGAGTTCTTTATCCCGCCCATTCCGATGACGCCGGCGTTGTTCACGAGGACGTCCAATTTGCCGTGATGCTCAATTGTTTCATTAATAATCCTCTCACAGTCTGTGTCGCTATTGACGTCAGCGATGATACTGTGTGGTGCACTGATGCCTTTAGATTTCTCACAGTACAACGCTATCCTCTTCAAATTTTTCTCATTACGTCCAACTAGTATCAATTTCGCGGATTGTTTTGATAAGTAAATTGCCGTAGCTGCTCCTATGCCTGCACTGGCGCCTGTTATCAGTACGACTTTGTCGCTCAGATCCATTTTCTCGTATTGTTTATGCGCAGAAAGTCAAAACTAGTTCGGTATTAAGGTTAATCAGCGGGCGTGCAGCTCGACAGGGGAGTGGAGCGACAGGGAGCGACCAAAACACGACGCTGCCGAGCCGAGTGGCTCCGAGACATGGCTTTGACATAGCGGTGTTGCTGCTTCTTGAGTATATTTTCTACATGAAAAGTACCTAATGCTACTGTCACCTACTGTATAATATTTTTTTGAATGTATAGTTACGGGAAAACAAAGACACGATATGATAAAGCATTTTATCGTGATGAACTGTCAAAATACGTTGAATATAACCACTATCTTGGAATTTTATCGGAAGAGCGAGTATAACCAAGCCCATGAAGTGCATGTCGAGAATGTCCACCGTTTAATTATCGATATTGTCGAGCACGACCAATATTTAGACCTTTCGAGTTTTTTGTCTGTTCTTCTCGAGAAGGCTCTCCCAATTTCCGAACAGGTGTAGTCAACTTTTTTTTTCATTCCTACTTGTATTTGCAGACATCTTGAGTATATTTAGGATGTATGCACATACAAGGTTAATATGATTTCTTTAAATTAGATTGTTTTGCTTTGTTTTGACGTCAATAAGTGCCTGTAAAGGCCTATGTTGAATAAAGATTTTTAAATTTGAATTTGAATTGAATTGGTTGATACATTCATTATTATATTTTAAATATATAAAAAAACTTGAAAAATACTGCACTAAACTAGTGCAGTATTTTTTGGATATTTTATAAAATTAAATAGGTGAGTTATTTTTTATTAATATTTAAATCATTCTACTACCGTGTCCTCAAGCGTCCCTTGAATTTTCCGGGGTGATATAAAAGTAACCCTGTGTATATCAAGTTTAAAATTTAGATTTTTTAACATTTAGACATGACAGTTTATTGACGACATTTGGAGTGCGTGACATATGCGTGCGTATTTAAAAGCTGCTGTTATGTTATTGCTATTTGAATAAAACTTATGCAAATTGTTTTTAAGGGTTCATCTCTTTGCCAAAACATGCCGCGATCCTTCACCAGGCTTAGTTTACTGGCTGCGGAGGAGAACCACAATAGGAGGGATGAGAGGACGTTGATCAGTGAATTGTCGAACGCCTTTCTTTTTCCTCTAGGGATCCACGTGAGTCGTCCATTATTTAATCACGTGATTAATTTTCAACAATAAGTATAGTTAAAGTATAAATATTTATTAAATGTTGCTTTTATTACTAAGGCAATTAACGGACAACAGGAGAAACAAACTTTCATGTCGATAATGAAAGTCCAATGGTAAACAAATTTTAACAAATTGTAACATATATTATTTAGTGGCAACACTGCATGCATGCGTCATTTTTGTCAAACACGTGACCTGTGCGCGCGCCTACAGCTTAGTGTCTGCGTTTAGCGATAGGTGCCGGTAAGAGAGCTGTTTACAGTTCGAAATAGTACTAGAATGGTAAGTTTAGCACATTTATGATTTACCTGAACATTTTAGTACTTTGTAATTTTTAACTGACTTCAAAAAGGAGGGGGTTCTCAATTCTGTTGGTATTTTTTATGTATATATAAGTACTAATTACGCCGTGATATCTGATCCGATTTACGCTTCTAAATGGTCTAAGGATTTACGCGATTCTTTTTTAGCGGAATAGTTGCCTTTCGGTCCCATAAAAATTTTATTCAGTTTGGCTTTCTGAGGCGGTACCATTTTATGAGCATTTTTATCTTGAACGATGTAATTTTCACGATACTTTATTTATATGTACACCGATTACTTACACATTTCTGATCCGATTTACGTGTTTTTTTTTGTTCGATGCGGAATAGTTGCCATTTGTTCCATAATTCAAAATTTAATTCAATGTGGCCCAGTAGTTTTTATTTTCGGTTATTCTGGTGTTTGCCTTGGCTCATACAAAAAATAACACCGACTTCAAAAACACTAAAAAGTCATAAATAATATAAGAATGCATACAATTATCACAGTTTTACATATTTAAGTCAGTGCCAAGCAATGATCACCTTTTCTTTTTTTGATTTCGGGGGAATCCTCATGGATACCCTGCACTGGGGGGTAGTAATTAATGTATTTAGTTGAAATTTGGGACTAACTTTAATATAAAATTGTGATGTTGTTTGTATTCTTATTTATGACTTTTTAGTGTTTTTGAAGTCGGTTTTATTTTTTGTAAAAAGTTTTTTAATAACATTGTATGTTATTAAAGCATAAATTTCATCAAATTTCAGGGGCATAAATTCTGCTAAACTTACCACAGTTTATTAGTGGCGAATTGAAAATTTTAAACACAGTCATGTTTTATTAATGATAATTATCAAAAAGTAATCTATTATTAAGTGCACTATGATGGCATTTTAAGTTTAGGTGTGTGATAAACATGAAAATATAACTAGGTGTTACATTTTTAACCAACTTCAAAAAAAGGAGGAGGTTCTCAATTCGATGCCTATGTTTTTTTGTTTGTTTTGTTGCTCCGTCAATTCTGGAACGATTTACAAAATCCTTTTTGTATTCGATAGAGTATACTTGGCGGTGGTCCCATTGTCACTAAAGTCAGGATTTGATGATGGGATCTCAGGAAAATCGAGGGATACTCTTCAATTCTGTAGGTGCGTCCAACGTGTTTACGATGGAAAGATCCTCAACTTTTAGGAGTTAGAGGTTAGTTTTTTAAATAAAATAGGCACGTATTGACGCTTTGTCGTGTTCTTTCAAGTTATTAAATTCAGTAATAAGATAAAAAACAGCAAAAAATAAAAACTGACTTCAAAAACCTTTAAAGTTAAAAATAATATAAGAATAAAGATAGCATTACATTTCTATATTGAAGTAGGTGCCAAACGATGATCTCCTAGAAGGTCTTAAAATTTGGTACCAATTTCAGTATAGAAATATAAAATGTTACTAACTACATTCTTCTTATATTTTTAATGACTTTCCAGGTGATCATTGCTTGGCACCGACCTCAATATAAAACTGTGATGTATTATTTTATGTATTCTTTTTTTAACTTTAAGTGTTTTTGAGGTCAGTTTTTTAACCGACTTCAAAAAAGGAGGAGGAGGTTATCAATTCGATCCGTATGTTGTTTTTTTTTGTTATTTATTTTGTAAGTATTTTTGAAGTGTCATACGGCATACCTGAAACTTCGCACAGCTTAATTGAAATCGTGTTCTATGAAAGTTTCGGAGGAGTTCAATAACAAACACCGTGACAGGAGAATTTTATGTCTATACTAATGTTAGCTGAAGAGTCTGTTTGATTGTTTGATTGGTTGAACGCGCTAATTTCAGAGACTATACTGATTCAAATAGATTTTTTTTCGTGTTGGATAGTCCATTTATCGAGGAAGGCTATAAAACATCGCTACGACTAATCGGAGCTGAGCATTAATGAAAAATGTTGCAAAAAGGGGAAAAAATGTACAACATGTTGTTATTTTCATCTCACTCACTCATCGCTTTGCTTTGTAAAAATTAAACCTACTTACTTGAGGTAAATGAACTTTATTATTGTTATGGTCTTTACTTATTTTTTCTCAGAGATATGTTACTCTCTGGTATTTAATGAGACTCACCAAGTGAGAATGAGGGCCTAAGCCAAGTGAGAATCATTTATAGGGTTAGGGGAATCTTCTTGTAAAAACTTTCTAACTATTCGACAAGTGTTTAAAATAACGGCTATTTGCATGGTCATGTACGAGTTTTCTGCTAAATTTAATATTTTTAATGAGTGTAAGAGGCTTTTAGGGATGACTCCGGTACTGAAGAGCACCAGCGGCACGATGTAAACTTTATTTAATTTCCAAATCCTGACAATTTTTTCTTTTAATTCTGTTATTATTGTTATAATAATAATAATAATAATAATAAATTTTATTTGCCTTCAGAATTACAGGTACATGGTTCATTAGAAATCTATTCCACACAGTTCTCACAAACAGGGTAACCTACGTAACAAATTTTATATTGGTATTGGCAATATGGAGTGTGACACTGTTTACAAAGAGTTGCCAGGGGTTCTCAAACTAGGCAGAGCCTGTATCTTGAGAAACCATATAAAAACAAATTGGTGCTTACAATTGAAACTTACACTAGGTTTATTAGTGGATTAAATATTGAAAGGACCTGCAATTTAAAAATACATTGTGTGTGTGTGGTGTGTATGTGTGTGAGTATTTCTGTGCAGTACATGTGCGTGTGGGGTGTGTGTGTGTGTGTGTGTGGTGTGAATGCATATGTGTATATGGGTATGTGTGTGTGTGCGTGTATGAGTGTGTGTGCATGTATGAGAGAGTGTGCTACCTGTGTGAGGTGAGACTATGAAACTGCTAACTAGCCGACTACCTACCTTAATGAACAAATGTTTTCCGTATCTTCGTAATCTAGTTTTAGAAATAAAGAGGTGATTATTTTCTTTACATTACTCAATTTGCAGTCTCGTATGCTACAGCGGCTGTCTATTGAGTTATAAATTTTAACGTGAGCAATTCTCGGAAATCTCATTGCAAAGCTGGTATTAGTGTATTCAACAAAAAGTTTATGTGTTCGTTTTCTAGAGTTAACATTGTTAGACTTAAGCTTATGGGCAAACTTATGCATGTGCAAACACACTGATAAGAAATACAGTTGCCGAACTCTGAGTACCTTAGCTTCCTGGTATAGTAAATCCGTAGAGTATCTGAAAGGTTTTCCCAGCATCGTTTTGAGGACCGCACGCTGAGCTCGCTCTAAAGTCAACATTATAGCTTTCGCGCTGCCACCCCAAACCCTAATGCAGTATGTTAATATTGATTGACAAAGGGCGCAGTAAACTTGACGCAAAATAGTCCAGTCAGCACACTTGCGGAGCTTAGCCATAATGCCTGAAATTTTCCGGACTCTACTTGACAGACCCGCAATATGCTTTTCAAAAGACAGACGCTCATCTAATTGAACACCAAGGTACCTAATCGTATTGCTTCGGAGGAGAATGTCGCACCTACACGAGGTTACTGATGTGAGATTATTAGTCACACATGAATGAAACTTCAAGTCTCGGAGAACAGGTATATTATTATTATTTTCCGATATCCACGCGAACGAAGTCACGAGCACAGCTAGTATTGGATATATGTAGGTAATGGTACTTAAAACAAAAAGAAATTTAAAATTGTGTTTTTTTATAATAATTTAAAAAATAATAGATACTTTAGAAATTAAAATTTTTCGATATCATTTGGTCTTAAAAATTGCAAAAAATACTTAAAAATGTTTCAAAACGATATATTGTATTTTATTATAGTGTAAAATTAATATAGTTGGTCAGGAAAATTTGAAGAGATGGTCAGGGGAAGTCGGGGAATAATCGGGGAATTTTTGTGAACACCCTAATAATTGTATACTAAATAAAAAAATACCTATAGTGGTGCATACAAAACCTTATATAATTGAAATTTTGCTTATATGCCCATCAAACCAGGGACCCGGGGGCTATTGTCTAAGAAAAAAACTATCACTATCGCCTTGAAATTACTAATCATTGCAGCGTCAATATAAGACTGTGTCGACTGTGTGTTAACAAATAGTAATGGATGCACTTTGACTGTCAAAATTGAAAGCGATAGCGATAGACTTTTGTTACACAATAAACGGGCAGAGCTTGAACGTCACATCACGAAAACAAAGTTTCTATACTATAATCAATGTTTAACATTATACTATCCCATGTTCCTGCAGTTTATTCATCTCGCTACCTATAAGATGTAGAGTTTGGTGGATAAAAAGCGTTTTCAACACACTTGCTCGTAAAGTGGGTCTTATTACCTTGCATTTAGACCCGTTATTCAGTATATTAAACACGAGTGCTTTTCACTTTACATAATCGCACAAGTGCGGTAATCTTAACACGACAAATTCTAATTTGTTCAAGATTGCAAAGTAAATGTATGTCCAGTACGCATTCATAAATTAGTCGCTTAATACTTTTTTTTAACACGGCTTTATGCGGCTGCCAATTGGAAACAAATGAACAGCCTACTACTGCTTATTTAAATATTAAATTAACAACGACATTTAAACACAAACACTTAAAAACAATAATTAATAACTATAACTAAAATAAATTATTAAAAATTCACATAAACTTGTTTTTTAAAAACTAAAATATTCGGTTTATTTAGTTTTGAATTTTGGCTGTTTGGCTCTTTTTTGTTGGCTGTATGAAGAGTTTAGCCATGCCCGGGCAGCGCGCGAAAAAAAAAGGCGCGCGACATTTTCCCGCTATTGAAATTTTTTGCCTTTTTGTTGTAATTGATAATTCATTATCTACAAATATGTCGGGTCCAAGTTAAGAAGAATCCAAACTCCGCCAGAAATAATTATGGAGGCGCAAAGCGCGAGTAATAGTTTGTTGCCGCCAAAGTCAAAGGATAAATACTTGGCGGCATACGATACTTTCATGCAGTGGAAGATTGATAAAAAAGCGCAGTCATTTTCAGAAAAATATTAATACCACAAGATCTTTTATTTTCCTCACAAGTGTGTTGAAAAACGTCGTATGATACACGCGCGCATTGGTTATTACGTACTCTGCTTTCTTGTCGCGCTCGCCTGCGGCTCGCGCACAATATCGCCTCGTACGCAATGACCGACATAGCGCGCTCGTATCATAATGTACTATTATATAAAACTAGCTTTCCGCTCACGGCGTCGCCCGCGTTATTATTGTTTTCCCGTGGGAATTTATATTTTCCCGTAGGAAAAATAATTTTGTAGCCTGTTATATAGAAGACTGTTATTTATATTTAGGAGCTCGGATAATAAATTTCATAGAAATTGGAACAGATTTTAAATATTTCCATAGAAACTTTCAACCCCTATTTTGCACCCTAAGGGGCTGAATTCCAATAAACCATGAAACACGTCTTCAATGAAATGATTTTAAGAGTATGAATCTCAATATTTATCAAAATCGTTGCTAATTAAAAAAAATCCATACAAAATTGCAACCTATTTCATCCCTTTAGGGTTAATTTTTTTTAAATCCCTTAGTGTGCGTCCGCATTTTGAATTAAAACAACTGTCCAAATTTCACGTTTCTACCATTAGCGGTTACGGCTATGCGTGCGTCTATAGATGGGAACTTCTCCTTTTATATACAATATAGATACTTAGATACCTAATAATATCTTAAACTTTGAGTTTATAATTAATTTTATTATAGAGTAATAAAACAGTAACAGACAAACGAGTATATAAGTAATAAAACATCTAGATCAAATTTAACAGAAAATGTATTAAAATGAGACAGCATTCCTTGACTTATTTGTTTGCAATTTCTAAGTGGCCCATGTTAGTAAACATCAACAACACTATCCCGTTGGTCTTATAATATTAAAGAAATCCTATACGTTCTTGAACACCACATTATATCTCTCAATCCCGTAAGACGCCGACCTCTAGCCGAGGGGTCGCCGCGCGTCAAACCTACAGCACAGTAATTTATGGTCGCCACTCACAAATTGCATTCGTGGCCAAACTGATATATAGGAATGTTTTATATGTAAATGCGGCCCATAAGACGAATGGCCGCCCTACAAACTGATATCGCATGATTTAGTTGATCGCCGGAATTCCACGTTCAATACCGACATGTGCGTATTGAATGTTCAACTGGTATTTATTGTATTTTATTCTACATAAACTTGTATTCTACTTAAACTTTTCTAAAGGACGAAAACGTTTTTTAAGTTTTCTTGTTTTAGGAAAGTTTAAATTATAATTAATTTTTACAAGTACAGTCGACAAAGTTCGCGGTCTACCAGTAGAGTTTTTTTGGGAAGCATTATTTCAAACAATAAGAGTATAAAGCAATCATTTAAATCATATATGAAAATACTAAAATACTTCTATTTTAGATAATATTAAAACCTGTTTTAACGCTTTTACTTCGTACCCATGCAGTGGCGGATTTAAAATACACATGTATTTTAAATCCGCCACTGCATGGGTATGTACTTGTAAAAATTAATTAGAATTTTGTCGTAGCTACATTCCTCTCGTAGATGTCGTAAATAAAATCTAGTCAGCTTAATTAGTGAGATTAACTCACTTGTGCTGAAGGAAACTACGCCAAACCGTGTGTCTTAGGCGTGATATAACACATAGGTCAATTCCTCCGCGTTTAAATGAAAATTAGGGTTATAATAGGTTATTTGGCCTAGTTGGTTAGGGTAGGACCTAAAAATTGCCAAAATGGTCTAGAGTTAATACCCTGTCATGGCGCGATCCCGATGTCTTTATATGGACCTAAGTAGTAGGTCAATTTCTCCGCGCATAAATACGCCTTACTAAATTGAACTAATATGAAAATTTGTGTTTTAAGCCATAGGTGGCATGAACATAATAATGGTAAGACCTAAAAATTGCCAAATACATACGTAATGTATATCCCTCATTTTACAATCACTGGGAACTCTCACAGTGTAAAATCTCAATTTTTCCCTGACTTTCCAGGTAGCCTCCCGATTTCACTAACTTTCCCTGACCGCTATGAGTTTCCCTGACTTTTCCCCGATTTTCCCTGACTTTCCAGAATGTGGACACCCTGATTATGTATTATTTTAAGAAACTATCTGGGATTTTCATGGATTTGTAAGCCACCTAAGCATTATTCGTTTTGTATTTGAAATATCACAGGCGGGCGTCCGCTTTGGGTTAGTGAAGTGCGAAATTCAATTCCGCTCACATAAATTTTGTCCCTTTGAAAAATGCTTCAGTTTACGTAGCCGCTCCAAAACGTTTTATTATCCACGAATCGTAAATTTGGCAATAAAATATGTATAGGTAACCACTATATTACCTCGAAAATTCTTTCATCACTCTTCTGTCACTGGATACATGTTATATTAACCATATTGCACTTGCATTATAATTGATTATTGCATAGCTTTATTTATTTATTTATTCACGCACAGCGTATAAACAACCTTCATGAACAAAAACATTTTCAGCGCAAACTTTAATTAATTGAACCAATTCACTCCAAGTCCAGCAACTGTTGAAACTTCAAATCGGTTATTGTTGAGAATGCAGCTCCATTCTGATCCAAAAATACTTTAAATAAAACAATGAACCCACCAAAACCATTTTCATGTAAAATGTTGATAAGACGAGACCATTTATGGTCCGCACTGTCAAAAAGCTATCAGAGATACGCTTCTAACTCTACACGCCCTGACTCCGCAAGCCCTAACTTCACAAACTCTGCACCTTAGCCAAAATATGTAGCTTGACCGCATATAAACGGTGTTACAACAAAAAAATCATTGTGTGGTTTAATGAAACCACGATGCAAGTGAAACTTTTTTCGGATCGTACCCATTTAACTGAAAACTTTCGAAAAATTATTCGATTGAGGGTATTAAAATCGGGGTTTTAATCTTATCTTTAATCTTTATCTTAACAAAAAAAAAAGTACAAATAAACAAAAAAGCAATAAAAACATAATAATAGAAAAACAAAAATCCGTGCTCTACACCAGCGGCCGTACCGCCTAACTCAAAGCGAGCACTCGCTATCGTTATCATGACATTAGAACAATAGTTTTAATGTCACAGATGACATTAGAGCTATTATTCTAATGTCTCGAAAGCGATAGCGAGTGATCGCTGTGAGTTAGGCGGTAGCCCCCCAGGATCGAACCACTGCCACACTGATTTAAAGTAAAAAAGATCTAAGCTTAGACCAATCTCGACTTATATGACGTAGTGAAATTATAGATGTTTTTGTGTGATGCGACATGCGATAGATGGAAGAAAACATTTGAGGCGATATAAAAAGTCTTACTATAAAAATTAAACGCTGTCTAAAGTTAGACACACTTTAAACATGATGCTGTCTCTATCTATCCATATCAAACAAATGTGTCTAAATTAGGGCTGTGTTTTAAAACTTTTTGTAGTAACACCGTATGACCGTAGGCGTTTTGCGCGCGCTTAATTCCATCCCCTAATTTAACGGAAGGGGGGTGCTTTACAAAAAGTCCACAAATATGTATTTTATTAATAAGAACAAGGAGTCCAAATCAATTTTCAGTTATCTAGTATCAAAATTTGCCGAAGTCATATACAAAATTCCATTCCCTATTTAATGGGTTGGAGGAAAAGTTCCAAGTTTTAGATTTTTTTGTTGTTTGTGTACTGATACTAGCTTACATACCAAATATCAGCCTATGAATTTTGATGATTATCAGTGAGTGAGTGACGAGATAGTTTTTTTAGATATCAATAAAATATAAAGTATACTCGTAAGAGTTATGTAACTGAAATGTTATATGTTTAATAACTCTACTATTAACATAATATCCCGAGAATTTTGTTCATCAGTAGGCGTAGCACGGTCCGTGGACAAAACGGGACAAGAGACAAATAACATGTTTCTTCTCGCTCTCTTATAACAACGAAACAAGTCGGGACGAGGGTTAGTCACTTTCTCTACTATAGTACAGTACAGCCAGCTGGTACAGTTCTAACCCAGGTCACAGTTAAAAAATGTATTGTAAATCTGTCCCCAAGTTATGAAGGTTTAAAAAAAACGACGAGGCGCGAAAGGTAGGTACCTAGTGCCCTTGGGCTTCCCTTGAATCGTCTTGGCGGGGGCACTACCCTTTTTATTTCGGGGGGAAATGCGTAACCGCACCGTACCCGCCGTTGGCTAGACAGGGCGGGCGTGTGTGGGGCAACCCGGCAGAGTGTCAGGCCTACCCACTAAAACCTCCCCGTGTACTCCCTGCCCTTATGGGCGCGCTAGGTAAGGTTCACACTGCGACTCCACTACCCACGCGCCCGGGCAAGCCCGATCAACAGGCTATCACCAAGGGGGATTTAGCTGAGAAGGCCGGGGCACTACCCTACCCTCACATACGAGTAGCTGATCTGAGAATTTTCATCGTATTTCCTAGAAATTTTCGAACATTTCACATACATATTATTTTTCACATATACTATTACTGTTGTGTTGCACCTTGCACAGTGTTTCGGATGCGACCAAAATTATTCACATCAGCTATTTCGCTGCAGCTCACTGCTTACCAAATGGCTGTCGGAAATTACAGCAACCAATAGGCATATAGGTTCATTAGAATCTTTTCACGTATTTTGGCGTAGTAAAAAGGACGACCCCTATACGTTTTCAGCTCGAAGCTGTACATCTTCACGAGATGCATCGTCTAGCAACATAAAAGATTCAGTTTTATAACCCTTAAACACGGCGATGTACTGGTCTCATGGCCGCGGTGATGTATCGGCCAATCTGCCGATTGCTGCATGAGGCCTGAACTGTGAATCTTGTGGCTTATCAATATTTATTGCAGCCCAACTGAAGTATAGTTAAGATCTTAGTTCGCGGCGTAGCGTTATACGTTCCTTATTCCTTCGTAAGAATGGTATTTATGATACGTGAGATGTTAGGACTCCAATTAAATAATCTTAATATTAATGTAGTTTATTTACAGGGGAATGTTTACAGCGAATGTCGGCCGTGAACGTTCAGATTGTTTTCAATTTGCTCAAATCCCATGCTATTTTAGCATTCTATTTATTGTGCTAAAACAAAAAGCACGTTTTATATCTAAATTGTTATAAAAGATCTAAATTGTCTTACGAGACACTTACACTTAGATTTTCAATGGCTGCGTTACACTTCTTTTTTAAATATTTTCAACTTTTACTGTGAGAATTCCCTCAAACATACGTTTTCGAGATCTGTGAACAATTTCAGTTGTAAATCCTCTGTTTAGGTTTAGGCTATTCAGGTATTTTATTTATGTTATATTTTTAGAGTATTTTTTACAATGTTGTGTTTTTAAAGCATATCTTTTAAAAGTTTGTTTATAATGTGTAAAAAATCTATTGAATTCTGCAAGTTGACATAACTTTTAAAAAACACGAACGTTGTTGGAAAATTTTGTAAAAAACAAAAAAAAAAAAACAAATCACAAAATTTTTCGGCTCTATAACTTGACAGGCACCTGTATCTCTAACGTTAATTGGTACCTGCTTGATTTGCGTATTTTGTGAGAAGTGGTGACACTAAGCCAAGAGACTAAACATTATTTATATGCAAATTGCCGCGACACATAATTAAAACGCGCAAGGGAATTTTCGCGATTCCTCCGCGATCCAATAAAGAAATGCAAATGAGAAGCGGCCAAGAACGATGCGGATGGGGACGTTGTAGACGATGAAGTCTGTCGGAACAGCTTTAATCGGTGCAATAAAAATATTTTACAAAAAATAAAAATCGACTTCAAAAACATTGAAAAGTTTAAAATAATATAAGAATATGTACACACAACATCACATTTCTATATTGAACATTACACTTTCACAGACAACATCACACTTCTATATTAAATTCAGGTCCAAGGTTAGGTCAGGTCAAGTCCAAAAGCTAAGGATCCTTCCATCATCAGTTCGGTTTATGACTAAGGTAAACGCTGGTATACTCGTCAGTGTCCCAATACTCGTCAGGTACCTATACCTACACTTTAAAAGGGGCTTATAATATTTCTACCAACCGTAAATGAAAGAATTGTTATTGAAATACAATCACCGTAATATAATGTTCTATTATATTTGCAACACTGCATTAAAATTGTAATTGCGTCTAAAGTTCGAGGTGCTAAAAGTGTGAGCTCAGAAAAAAATGTGGAAAAGGTATAGTTCGGCAACTAAACTGAGCAACGACCGGCTCCTATTTTTTACATAATATTTCGCTTGGGATATTTATATGGTAAGTGTGTTTATTTTTTAAAGATAGTACAATACATTTTCTAATACTATACCTATTAATCTGTGCTATATCGTGATAATTTATTTTTTTAATTGCATGTGACATTAATTGGTGCGCGCTTATTCCTGTTTTGCCCAATACTCGTCAAAATTTATGTAGTTTTGACGGATACTGGAGCGAGCATTACCAAAAGTACCTTAACCCGTCATTGTTACCTTATTTCTCGGTATTAAGTTTCATTTTCCATTAGCATTATAGAAAATCTTATACTTAGATAACGACGGATAAGGGGACGTTCCTTACAATTGTACCTAAGTCCATCATAGCGCTCTTATTACCTTGAATTATGTACGATATTCGTTTGAATTAATTTGTTTTATAATTAGATAAAAAGTATATGTACAGCTATTTTTAAATTCCAATAATTTCTTGAAATTTTGTATTAGTTATATTAGTATAATAGTTTCATTATTATGATTACATTTTTATATGGTTCAGTAACATTTATAGACTTCCTTTTTTATGGGACATACTTTTAAATTACAAAAAATATTTAACTGTTTCATACATTTTGGTATTGAACTTTTCTATGAAACATGATTTTTTCTTCATTTCGAGGTTGGTCTCATATTGAAAAGCAATCTATAAATGCTAGATCGTATTAAAATTCCAGTATGTATAAATATTAGAATTCAACCTTACTTAAATTAAAGATCCATGACTCGTGAGATAAGCATTTTGGTTCATCATCATCATCATTTTAGCCATGAGACGCCCACTGTTGGACATAGGCCTTCTCCAAAGATCTCCATACCGATTGCTATGGAGATCCTTATATATCCGGTACCGTCCGGTTTCCGCCCTAACGGCCGTCAGTCCTGCGAGCAATGTATCCCGCCACTGCTATTTAAGGTTTGCAATTCATTGGATTATTTCGGTAACTCTAGTTCTTTTACGGATTTCATTATTTCTGATGTGATCACGCAGAGAAAACCCGAGCATAGCTTTCTCCATTGCCCTTTGAGTTACTTTGAGCCTTTGTATGAGACCCATTGTAAGCAGCCACTTCTCATTTCCGTACGTCATCACTGGCAACACGCACGAATTGAAGACTTTCGTCTTGAGAAACTACGGCAGATGGACCGAGAATATGCTGCGTAGCTTCCCGAACGCTGCCCAGCCGATTTGGATTCGCCGACTTACCTCTTTCCGGAAGTTAGACTTACCGAGCTGGACTATTTGCCCCAGGTAAACATATTCGTCAACAGCTTCCAGCGTAGAGTCTCCAACATGCACAGGAGTAGGTACTACACGGGAATTCGACATTATTTTAGTCTTGTCCGTGTTGATTTTAAGACCCACTTGTTGGGAAACTCTACAGAGGTCTTCGACCATTGTGCCTAGATCCTCCACGGTCTCAGCCATGACTAGGATATCATCAGCTAAACGAAATTGAGTCTTGTACTTGAGCCGTTTATGTTGATGCGAAGTCCTCTCCAGTTCAAAATCTTAAATACAGCCTCCAATGCAGCGTGATCAGTTTCGGCGATATAACGTCACCCTGTCTCACACTGCGCTGAAGTGGTACTGGTTTCGAGTTTTGGTTCTGAAGGCGGACTGACATGGTGGTGTTTTCGTATAATGACTGAAACACTTGGATATACCGATAGTCTTTTTGGCACCTCTGGAGTGATCTAAGCACGGCCCAGGTCTCGATAGAATCGAAGACTTTCTCATAGTCTACAAACGCCAAGCATAGTGGCAGATTATACTCCTCGGTCTTCTGTATAACCTGCCGCAGCGTATGGATGTGGTCTATGGTAATATAGCCATTTCGAAATCCGGTATGTTCGGGAGGCTGGAAGTCGTCGAACCTGCGTGCGAGACGATTCGTGATGGCCCTCGATAACAGATTGTAAACATGACTCAGAAGCGTGATGGGTCTATAGTTCTTCAGCTGGGCCCTGTCGCCCTTTTTGAAGAACAGTGCCACCACGCCCCTGTGCCATGCTTTAGGCGTTTTGCTCTCGAGTTGACGGAGTTTGAATAGCCTGCAGCGATTTCCAGATTGGTAGTCCACCCGCTTTGAGGAGTTCGGCTGTAACTCCATCATCACCTGGGGCCTTGTTGTTTTTAAGCTGTTTGAGAGCCACACTAATCTCGTACAGGTTGACGTCCGGGATGTCTTTGGTGTAATGTCGGGTCAATTTGGCTCTTGCTGTGTAAAGCTGTCCATAGAAGCGTTCGATCTCGACCATAAGCTCAGGTCGGGATGTAATGACTCTGCCGTCCTCTATCTTCAGCTTCGTCAGCAGACTCTGAGCGGGTGACAGATCACTTGCGAACACTTTGGAGCCATTATTCTGCTCGATGGCCTCTTTAATACGTTCCGTATTAAAACAGCGTATGTCGCGAGTCAGACACTTAGAGAACTGTTTGTTAAGTTGCCGACAAGAATCTTCAGAAGACTGCAGACCCATTCCACGCCATTCCTCCGTCAGCTTATCTGTCGGCTCCGTTACTTCTTTGCTTAGTACGGCTGGGTAAGCAAAACTTTGCACCTACCGTAAGGACAGCTTCCAGAATCCTGTCATTATAAATGTCTACATCCATGCAGTCCTCCAGGCAATCAAAGCGATTTTGCAATTCGAGTTGAAAGCGCTCGGGGTTTTGGATCTGGATTGCTTAGGGACGGAGCGTAGACTTCACCAGGCGATACCGTTCCGCTTTTATGTTAAAATTCAATGCGCCTCTTACCGTTCGGTGATCGCTCCCTGTGTTAAACGAATTGATCATCGAGACGTCAATAAATATTGGGTCTTAGTAAACATGATGAAGTCAATCTTATTTTTTGTCACGCCATCCGGACTTTTCTAGGTAAATTTTCTATGCAGCCGCTTTTTGAAGAAAGAGTTCATTATTATAGAGTCCTGTTATCGCGTAGACTGACAACTTACCTCACGTCTCCTTCACCCTCTCAGCATTCCCTCAGGGTCTTCGCTCGGGTATAGTTCGTCTATCGCCATAAATCCATAGGCTCTAGTTTGGCAGCCCCAATGTACCGTCCCGCAAGTATACAAAACTGAATGTAAGTTCGCAACACGTAACTCCGAAACAACGGCGAAAAATAAATGAAAACTTGGAAACAGCGCACGCGCGTATCGTTCGCGGCACCTCCGGCGGAATCCAGGCGAAATCTGTCTTGATGCTCTGCGCACGCGCATAAGGTAAGGCGTGGCGCTAGCGGCGTATCGACCACATTCAGGTAGCCAATTAGGATTAAGATTAGTAAAAGAAAGTTGCCAGTCTTAAAATGTGTGCAACGAAAAATAAAATATTTTTTACACTAAATTGTACTGTCTACGACTGAACATGCCGCTCACCTTAAAATAACGTTGTTATTTTAACGTTGTTATTTTAACAATTAAACTTACCTTAAGTACCAAAATAAAGAAATGAAACTCTACACTACTAGACATATTACTAGAAAATTACTAAAACTAATTAAAAGTGGTAAGATGTTTTACTCAATTGGTAAAGGACAAACCTTAACCACTGAACGTTTAAAAGTGGATTGCCCACACTTCACTGTTACCACCCGTGTAACGTTATCAGAACCCGGATGCAATTTTATAATTTTACCTAACCTCCAATGCTGAGGCGGTAAGTTATCGTCACGAAGTACAACGATCATACCTTCGCGCACTGGTTCACCTTTGTCACGAAACCATTTATTGCGCTGCTGGAGCTCGTGCAGATATTCACTACTCCAGCGTTTCCAGAAGCTTTGAACACAGTGTTGTACCCACCTCCACTTAGTGAGACGGCTCGCGTTGCAGTCAACTAAGGAAACATCAGGTAAGGACGTTAAGGGTCCTCCTATCAAGATATGGGCTGGGGATAACGGCAAGGGATCTACAGAATCAGCACTGAGTGCACAAAGAGGGCGCGAATTGAGTACCGCTTCGATCTGTACAGTAATGTATGGAGCTCATCATAAGTTTGAATTTGTGTACCCACGACACGAAGCAAATGGTGCTTAAAACTTTTAACACCTGCTTCAAATATACCTCCAAAATGCGAAGCATATGGGGGTTGAAAATGCCAAGTTATACCTTGTTGTAAGGTGGAAGAGTTCAAAGTTGTTTGAACATTATCTTGATTAAGAAAATTAAATAAATCTTTTAAATAATTATTGCAGCCTACAAAGTTTTTGCCACAATCGGAAAAGATGTCGGTACATAAGCCTCGACGAGAAATAAAACGCCGCAAGGCGGCTAGAAAACCCTCTGTAGACAACTCCGAAACAATCTCTAAATGTATGGCCTTAATGCTCATACAGACGAATACTGCAGTGTAACATTTTATAACTTTAGCGTTGCGCACTTTATTTGCCCGTACGTAAAACGGACCGGCGAAATTAACGGCGGTCTTAAGAAATGGTCGACCCGGGTTTACCCGGACGGCCGGCAGCGGCGCCATGTGTGGCTGGGGAGCTACGGGACGCGCTCGAAAGCACCGAACACAACGATGTATTCGCTGACGAACAATGTCACGACTGGATAAAATCCAGTATTTTTGTAAAAGAAAATATCGAGTGGACTGAGAGCCTGCGTGTAAATTTAAACAATGGGCGGTATCGATTATTAAATTTACTAAAGGGTGTTTTTTGGGCAATATTAATTGATGCTTAGATTCATAGGGCAAAGTAGATTTCTGTATACGTCCACCGACTCGTAATAAATTGTTTTTATCAAGAAATGGATCTAATCTACGTAACTGAGTCGACGGTGTCTTACTGTTATGTATGTTTACTATGTCATCGTGAAACACAGAAGTTTGTACTATTTGAATAAGCTTATTCAGACAAAAATTATATTCCTTACATGTAATGTAGTTAGAAAATGTTAATTTAGAATTTTTTAATTTGTGATAAAATCGAAATATGTAAGCGACAACTCGTACAAGTTTATTTAACGATGAATATCGTTGAAAATATTCTAAACCATCAGATTGCTCTAAAGAATTGCTGGTACATGTTGTTATTGAAACCGAAGGTAATTTACGCTTCTCGATATTAGTTTTTTCTATGAGCTTAGGTAACGGCCAGTCATTGGGCTCTCGTGAAAGCCACTCAGGTCCACGAAGCCACAATTTATTTTGCAGAAAAGCAGCAGGAAGCATGCCACGAGAGGGGGCATCCGCCGGGTTGTCGGCTGATGACACATGGTTCCAACAGCGAGCAGGTAAGTTTGACAATATTTCACTCGTACGATTTGAAACAAAAGTTTTCCATTCATATGGAGTATACGTAACCACGAAAGGACAATGGTGGAGTCTGTCCACGCAAAAACATTATTATAATCAACGAAATTTTGATATATGTGTACAACACGCTTTATGAGCTTAGACAATATAACACTTCCCATCAATTCTAAGCGTCGAATAGTCAAAACGGGGGAAATCGGTGCAACACGAGTTTTGGCCACTAGTAAAAAGGTTTTAACTGCGCCATTCACATCAATTCGGGCATATACGAGTACACAGGCAGCATAACCCTTCTCAGAAGCGTCGGAAAACCCGTGAATCTGAACACAACCAACTAGAGGTGAAATGTATCGTGGAATAGCAAAATGACACAATTGTGGAAGTTGATTTACAAATTCACTCCATGCGTTTGAAATATGTACTGGGACTGGGTCATCCCAACCTACACCGGAAACCCACAAAAGTTGTATTAAATGTTTGGCGTACAGCGTGACTGGCGCCAACCAACCCATAGGGTCGTATATTTTTGCAATTTCTGAGAGAATAATTCTTTTTGTAATTTTGTTTGATGAAATATTTACACTAAAATTAAAATAATCGGACTTAGGATCCCACTGAAGACCCAAGACCTTTGTACTATTATTATTTTCCATGGGGGCGAATTCAACGTGGTCGCGCCGCTCACCATGAGGCAATGCCGTTTTATTATATTGATCACCTGATCTGACTAATGAGAGAGAATTACTATGCCACTTTCGTAACTCGAATCCTGCCGACTGACAAATATCTATCAATTGTCGTTGTAGTTGTAATGCCGAATGCTCGTCGTTATGGCCAGATACTATGTCGTCGACGAAAACCTCGTTTAATAAAATTTGAGAAGCTTCAGGAAACTTGTCTGCGTCATCGTGAGCCAGTTGTTGTATAGTCCGTAGTGCTAAATACGGGGAAGAACTGACACCGAAAGTTACCGTACGTAAGCGATAATCTAAGACCGGTTCGTCGGGTGAGAATCGCCACAGAATACGTTGAAAATCACGATCACAATCCCGAACGAGTATGTTCCGATACATCTGTTTGATATCAGCCGTAAATGCAGTAGCATGAAGTGGAAATTTTAATAATATATCAACGATGTCTTGATGTAATTTTGGGCCCACTAATAAAATGTCGTTCAACGACACGCCATTGGACGACTTGCAACCTGCGTCGAAAACCACTCGCGTCTTTGTGGTCTCGCTGGCCGCTTTGACGACACAGTGGTGAGGAATTTAATAAGTCTGACCAGCGTCAGAAGGACCCTCAACCATCTCCATGTGGTTGAGATCAATATATTCCTGCAAACACGCATGATAATTAATTTTTAAATTAATATCACGCTCCAACCGGCGTGCTAACTTAAGAAGACGTGCGAGTGCATTATCACGTGACTCGCCGAAAGGCGGGGCATCGGACTTAAACGGCAAAGCGACCACATATCGCCCACTGCTGTCTCGCGAAACTGTGGACTCGAAAAACGATTCACACTGCTGTTCAGCGGGAGTGAAACCTTTTTTCTCCGAAAGCGATTCTAACTCCCAAAATCTTTTAAGATTTTCCTCATCTTCGGAAAATGATGAAAAACAAACCTGAATTGAATTTTGAGCCGGTGGCTCGAAAGAAATTTTACCCAATAGTAAATATCCAAAGACACTATTTATGGCAGTCGGCGTGCCCGGCGATCCCTAAATAGTGTTACCTAAGAAAATATTCGTAATTACATCTGCCCCTAAAATCATTTCTACAGGTTGGGGCGTATGAAAAGTTGGGTCTGCTAACTTCAAATTTTTCAGATGGGGCCAACCCTGAACTGGTAATTTCATGCTAGGCATTTCGGAAACTAATTTGGATAAAATAATAACATTAATAGGAATTAGCGGTTGATTCGAATTATATGGTACAATATTAATTGAAATTAAACCTTTAGGTTGAATCGGCTATGGGATTCTATTATTAGACTTTGGTGACCATCCCAGGAGTATACTCTATCGAATACAGAAAGAATTTTGAAAATCGGTCCTCAATTGGCGGCGTAATCGCGTAACATACACAAAAAAACATACGCATAGAATTGAGAACCTCCTCCTTTTTTGAAGTGGTCGAAAATTGGGTTGTTGTCTTTTTTATTGAGTGTGTATTAATTAAGAATAGTTGAGCAACATGACGCCTGTGACGGATTCAGATGAGAGATGTGTCACTGCTTCTTTCCTTTCCGTGGATGTCGTAAGAGTTGACTCATCATCATCATCATTGCAGCCAAGAAACGCCTACTGTTGGACAAAGGCCTCCCCCGAGGATCTGCAAACCGATCGGTCTTGCGCTTCCCGCATCCAGCGGATTCCCGCGATCTTCACCAGATCGTCGGTCCACCTTGTGGGAGGCCTACCAACGTACCGTTTTCCGGGACGCGGCCGTCACTCGAGGACCTTCCCGCTTCAACGGCCGTCGGTCCCGCGAGCGATTAAGCTCACTCACATTGAATGTTAACATTGAAATTTAGTTTTTTATTAGTCACGAGAGACCAAAATGTTTAAATTTAATAACTAAATTTTATTGTATTTTTTTTGATAACTTACAAACGAAATCGATGTCTAATATCGACTAACTTTATGCACTAAGTATTTATAACTGTACTGGTTGCTGTCCAAGTATTTTTTGTATGTATTGATTCTTGACAAAATACACATTTTCTCATTTTACGAATTAATGTGCTAAGTACATAGGTACTAATATTAACAAAATCACCTAAAAATCATAAACGAGTTCACCGAAATTGATCCACGGAACTAATTTCAAAATGAAGAATCCTATAAATGAAAAATTAGCTCTCTTATATCAATGGTGTGTCCCGCCCAGTGATAATATATGTGACTAAAGCAGTATCTTAATTAGTTAAACTCAATCACGTAATATTTACAGAGAAAGCAACAATACAATTCCGTCACAGTTGCTAGATGATTTCACTCCCCCTCTGATTCTAAAAAAGTTTTTATAGGTGATTCCGCATCGGCCATTACATCGCCTTTCCGTTGGTTTCTGCCCATCATCCACTGCGCCACTAAATTAACTCGCCCTTAGTTTACATTTTCATTGGGTGTTTATGCCCGAACCTTTGCGACTGTTCTGTCGCCACTTTCTGACCTGTAATCACTTTTATTTTAAGTGTCTATAAAAAGTTTACTTCTCCTTTCTTTAATTCATTTCAAAGGTATGGTGTACGTGTAATTGTATGTCATGTAAGAAAAAAGAGTCATTTCTGACTGCTGTTAAAAACTCTTACAGTAAGAGTTTTTAACAGCAGTCAGAAATGACTCTTTTTAACGAGCATTTTGTTGGTGGTTTTGTTATCACCTAACATTATTATAGGCGTTTTGCTAACTATCCTGTCTTGTAAAGTCAGTGATAACAAAGAAATTTTATAGTTATCACTGCTAACAAAAAAAATGTATTTTTAAATATTGGTCTGATGTTAGATCGCTTAAAATATACATACTGATATTATATATATATATTTTTCTTATTAATTTATTTATTACACTCACAGAACACAATACCCCAATACAATGTTCTGCCAAACCACAATGCGGTTTGTTGGCAGACGAAGCTCCATTTTTAACAATAATTTGACGCGATTACACATATACTAAGAACTTATAACACTTTAGACTCACAAACTAATCAATCAATATATGATATATTATATACTACATTATTGCATTTTTTACCTTAGATAGAAGGACATTACTAACATTTCTTTTAAATTGTTGTTTCGTTACACATTCACGTATGTCTGTTGGTAATTCATTATATATTTTCGGCACTAAGTACTTTCTACATCTTTTACCATAATAATTTGTAAAACTAGGGACTACAAGCCTATCAGTATCTCTGTTTCTCACTAGCCTCTGAAAACTAACTACATTTTTAAATTCATCATTACAAAACTGCTCCATAGCCAATAGTAACACTACCTTCTCGTGGACCGGCAGCATTTTACATTCTACGAAAAGTTGTTCATAAGTATTATTTTTACATCTAATTTTCGTTTTTTTATCGACAATTAATTTCATAAATCTAATCTGTAAAACTTTTATTTTGTCCAAGTATGTTTTGAACGTACGTCCGTAGCTCGCCAGTCCATAAGACAGAAGTGAGTCCACTAGTGCATAGTATACCATATAGTCGCCCTGTCCAGTACAAACTTCAGGTGCTGGAACTTTACAAGTACTGATCTTAGTTTATTACAAATGTAATTTACGTGGGGCTGCCATGAGAACTTGTAATCTATGAGCAAGCCCAAGTACTTGTACTGCTCCACCACCTGCAACTCGGCGCAGGCGCACCCGCTGTCGGGCGTGGCCGGCACGGTACTGCTACGGTGGAGGCAGTCAAAGCTGTGGCCCACAATGCGCGGCGGTCTGTAGCTTTCTTTCGAGTACGGAGACCGTATGCACATACACTTGGTTTTCGCTATGTTAATTATGATCCCATTATCATGCGACCACTTTATAATATTGGTAAGGTCTTCCTGTAATTTATTTTCTATGGTAATTAGGTCCTTTCCGGCATAGACAAGGCAAGTATCATCCGCATACATATAGACATTACAGTTTTTAATCACATTACACATACTGTTAACGTGCACTATGTACCCGACGGGACCGATCACGGAGCCGGTGGGTACGCCGCAGGAGACGTGCGCAGGAGCTCCACACTCGTCTCCCACGGCCGTACGCAGCGTTCGATCCTGAAGGTAGGCTCAGGATTTTTTCTTTTTTATAGGATAGGTATTTTTTCTTTTTATCTAAGATTCAACAGTTTGCGATGATACATTTATTTGAAATGTCGCCTGTCGCTGCGTATGTGTATATTTTCTCTTTAATTTGCTTTATTATTTCGAACGAGCAGAAAAAGAAACATTTTTTTTTATTGCTGAAAGTTGGCAAACAAGCAAACTGCCCACCTGATGGTAAGTGGTAACAGTCACCTATAATACATGTGGCTCTTGTGAGATTCGCAGCAAAACTGCAACCCCCACAAGAACCACAGTGTACGTTGCCAACTTGTGACACAAGATGTAAAGTCACAGTACCCAGTAATTTCACTGCCATATCTTACCCTTCAAACTGGAACACAGCAATGCAAGCACTACTGCTTTGCGGCAGAAATAGGTAAGATGGAGGTACCTAAGCAGACGACCCTGGTACAGAGTCTCCCTCCAGTAAATATCTGATATTTTTTAAATTTAACTATAGGACTTAACAGATTATTATTTTCAATATCCTGTCGTTATGCATATTGCAGGATCACTGTTTTATAAACTTGTATACTTACAGAAAAAAGAACAAAAGAGTATAAAATACTTAAGACTATTTAATTATGTATTTGTTTATAATAACCATCAGATTACGCTACCGATTAAGTCGTATCACGTTCCAATTACTGGATATTATTAGAGCCCATTGGAAATTGGTCGCGATATATTTAATTAAACACAATAACCAGCATTAAATCATGATTATGTCGGGGGAAATGCATCGGCGAACTCCTTGATGGCATTCTTGCCACTCATAAAAATATCTGCACGCATCGAAGGAGGATTTAAGCCCCGATGGGTGGAGCACAGGATATCGTGTATAGTCAGTGTAGTTAAAATATTAAAAAGACTAACTAACTAACGTTGAACTAGAAATGACAATTAACTTTTTAGATAATAAACGTTTTTTTTTGTTTCTTTAACAATTTGCAATAAGTTCTCAGACTTTAATCAGACGTTTTAAGGTTTTAATTTAGGTTTATTATCGGTTAAAGCCTCTCCGCGTTATTGCTGGTTAGTTTTACCAGCGCCTTGAAAGATCCGTATCATCGGCCTGATGTGTTAGGTGTTCCTTGTACATCGCACTTGTTCTGCAAATTTTCTGTTTGACTGTGTCAATGTTTAAAGGGATGGAGTTCATTATTTATTATGTACCATGTTACAGAGGATATTGATTGCAAAATCTTATTTTGTTGGCATACTATGATATTAATGTTGGTGACACTTGCGCTACCCTATAATTCCAGGATTCCAGGTATCCATGGAGCTTAGGGATCTCGCGCACTAGTTGGCACGACAACAATTAAGCTGCAAACAAACTGGGCTTATGTGATGCCACGTATGTGATGTTACGTCCATCAGAAGACATCGGTCTTAATAGAAAATGTATGAAAAATCATTGTTTAGAACTACACTTAGCTCACGTGACGTTGTTAACGCGACCAATCACATAACGTGGCGTGGCATCACATAAACCCAGTTTATTTGCACCTTTAGTCGCGCCGGGCCATTGTTTACATCAGTCATATGGTTCTACAGTTAACCTGCGGACCTAAAAAGGCCGCATCGCAGAATCATAATATGAATCATATTATGATTCATATTATGAATTGAGTGCAACTCATCATAAGTAAAATGGTGGTTTAAATGGTAAATTTGTGGACCATTATACAAAGCTGTCAAATAGAATAATTGCTTATGATGAATTGCACTCCATTCATAATATGATTCTGCGATGCCGGCCTTTTTAGGTCCGATGGTCGTAGTCGTAGTTGTAGTCGACCAGTGAGCGAGATCCCTCAATATAAGCTTACGTGACGTCGTTAACGCGACCGATCACATAACGTGGCGTGGCATCACATAAACCCAGTTTGTTTGCACCTTTAGTCGCGCCGGGCCATTGTTTACATCAGTCATATGGTTCTACAGTTAACCTGCGGACCTAAAAAGGCCGCATCGCAGAATCATAATATGAATCATATTATGATTCATATTATGAATTGAGTGCAACTCATCATAAGTAAAATGGTGGTTTAAATGGTAAATTTGTGGACCATTATACAAAGCTGTCAAATAGAATAATTGCTTATGATGAATTGCACTCCATTCATAATATGATTCTGCGATGCCGGCCTTTTTAGGTCCGATGGTCGTAGTCGTAGTTGTAGTCGACCAGTGAGCGAGATCCCTCAATATGGCTCTAGAAAAGACTGAAAATGTCTTCCAAGCATCTGATAGAGAATATGCAGATCAAACCGTATTATTTGCAAATATTCTATACAGTAGATGTCAGTGTGTCGTGTTTATTATTTGAATGAATATGATGGTGGCAACATCAGCACTATGTAAATAAAAAGCAGCAGAATGTAAATGAAAAAGATCTTCATTGAGGTACTATTTCTTTAATTACTTAGTAAATAACTTTTAACAAGATAAAACGACAGTAAGCGCCACGTTAATCTTTACATTTGCACTATACGAAAATAGCCGTTCTGTTACGAACAACATAGGAGAGTGGTCCAAAGATTAAACAGTATATCTTGACCCGGCGCTTACTATACATAGTATGTAGTATTCTCTAAGCAAAAAAAAAATAGTGTGAACATTGAAAAATCGGTCCAAAGACAAAAAAATAGAATGTATCTCTCTATAGTAGGTATGGCAATGTGTGTATATTATTATTAGCTATGCCCGCGAACTACGTTTCGCCATAATAGTCAGAAAAAAATCTGGGGAAGGCCATCTTTATCACCTAGGGGTATAAAAAATAGCATATGACCTATATTCAGGCCTACCAAATATACTCCAAAAATTCAGAGCAGTTTGATAACAAACACACGACATTTTTATAAATTAGATGTTATATTTAATGTTCATACAATGTTTATATGATTATCTATTTATATAAGTATACGTACTGCTATATTTTTCTTAGTAAGGGTAATTATTTTATCATTATTTTGTATAGGTATTTACTGTTTGTATTTTGTCATTATATATGTTTTACTTGTTTAGTTTTAATAAGAGTTATTTAGTTTTTCTTTTATCCCAATACGTACACAACAATTAGTCTATAAGATCTTTCGGGTTGACTGGGAGAGTACACTGTACAGTGTACTTGTACACTTCATTATATGCTGTAGAAAATATATTAAATAAGTAAAGAAACTCGGATTAGCTTGGTGGATTTTGGACTCGTGTTTTTTGATTTAGAAGTTTCTTACAAGAGGCGTGATGTTCCCGCGGAAGCCGCATCGATCCAGGGACGTGATAGCACGTACACGAGGGTACGGGACGTGCTGCACGACTCTGCCATCTAACACCTTCAGATAAGCTCACATATATTTATCAGTTTATAAAATTTTGTATGTTCATATTTTGAAATTATAATGTACATAGAAAAAATAGTTCAAGTCAGACAATTTAGCAAAACGACTTGGATATAAATCAGAAATTGTTATAAGTTGAAAACTCAACAGTTTTGAACATGTTTCAGGCGGAACTCTACACGACACTACCAAAATGCGACAAAGTTGTTCGAGACTAGTGAAGTTCTCAAGTAGGTATTTTTTTGTTACAAGGTCAGTTCGCGTAATGTTTCATAGTCTATAATAACCAATTTCACTAACTTTGTCTAAGCTGACAATCTTAAGCAGCATGCTGTAATATAATTTTTCTTAAAGACAAAAAGTGACAGCAAACTACTTAGGATTGTCCTAAGGCAAGGTTGATGAAATTCGCCGTAAGTGCTAAACGCGTTAAAACAATTCTGTTCCTGTCAATTTTAAACAAATGACAAAACAAATCGCCTCACAGCCTCTAACGAACAAGGTAAATTAGTAAAGTGTGATGTTCTATTTCTATCAAAACCATCTTCGACGACCACGTGTTTGAGGGTCTAATAGAATTTTTTTGAAGGCATCATAGTGTGGGTGCAAAGTTTTCTTTCAGCACTAATCACCCCGTTTCCGAGGTGGGATGCGAGTCACGTACCGTGGACACGGCGGCGGCCATTACAGGGAGCGGACAGCCTCGGCCGACACTGATGTACAGTCGATTTCATAATCTACACCCGTCCTTCTGTGACCTTTACGTAGCATTAATATTACAAAAAAAAACTACAAATTCGTACAGAATAAGGTCATGAAACCTTAAACGCAAGCCATGTTGGAATCATACACATTAATGATAGAAGGCAAACAGTTGTTATAGAAACAGTTTGAAAAGCTTGTTCAAAATATCGGAATGGTACAGACTAGGTAATAGGGATATTTTGGTATCGTTATGTATCCCATTCCAAAATATTATGATAAGTAGGCTGTTATTTATATCCGAAATTACGAATACCCATCTACCATAACCGCTTAATTGTAAATTTTTGTCAATGCCATTGTCTCAACAACATATCCGTAGTATGCTGTTAAAAGTGTTTTCAAATTAGCAACATCCCTTAATTTATATAAAGCAGAGATCTCTTTTATCTCACAGATTCGGCTTAAGTCTAGCCGGCAACTGAGTGCCATGAAATTATTATGTGTAATGCTTGAGTGCATACGTACGATAGTGGAACACGTCATTTAGACGTCAAAAAGACGAACTCTAGCCAAAACTGAGTTGAAGAAACACGTAAGTATTAAAAACAAATTCAAGATCTCTACTCTCTAGTGGACTAGTCCGTATTTTCGCAGAAGTCTACGGAGGGGTGCTCGCGCTACGGCGGGCTCGAGCCTGGGCGCCGTAGTCACGTACCAGCAGCGTGCCGCGGTCGATACGGGCACGTGACAGCCGCGGGACGACCTCCGCTGGCGGTAACGTATTAAAAATATTTCGAAATAACCAAACGGTCATCTTCGAAGTTTCGACAAGTACTTAACATGAAAATATAGTACACTAGTCCATATAGAAGGACGCCGACTTGGTCACACCTGAGTTGACACTTGACAGTGAGCTGATTCGACTTCTGACTATTGAGTTCGTTTGGTGTGAGCAATTACTATTCAATAAAAAGAATTGAATTCGCTTGATGAGTTTTCAATCTCAAGCAGTCGCTGGCCGCCGCATCAGAACATCATCTCAAGTTAATGTGTGCAGCGCGAGCTAGTTATGGATGAAAAATTATATTTAAAAATATCCAATGGATGATTTAAATTGACCGAATGTGAGTTAGACTCACGCACAGAAGGTTCCGTACAAACTTAATACCTAACTATAAAAGTTCTTAAATTTTCTTCCTAAATATGTGCCCCAAGACATTGCTCCTTGCTAAAGGACATTGCTCTATGTGCCCTAAGACATTGCTCCTTGCCAAAGGACATTGCTCTGCTTCCATACATTGTTCGCCCCAATACCAACAGCAGTGAAAAAATGCTTTTCAACACATTGAATAAAACCAAGGTTTTATTCAATATGAACATTCAGTTCCATCAAGAAGCCACACCAATAAGTATAAATGTTAGCTTTTCAACACACTTGCTCGTAAAGTGAGTCTTATTACCTTGCATTTAGACCCGTTATTCAGTATATTAAACACAAGTGCTTTTCACTTTACATAATCGCACAAGTGCGGTAATCCTAACACGACAAATTCAAATTTGTTCAAGATTGCAAAACAAATGTATTAGGTTGGGGAAAAAGTCTTTTCGCATTATAGTATGTATAAACTTGTAATAAAATCTCTTTGGCTATACTATTTGTATCTGGCTGGTTTTGGTATCATTTAAAGTTTAAATTTTAAAGAACATAATTCCAAATTCAAATTAGGAAAATGTGTGATTTTCATTTGTTTTTCGTACCGCCAAGATGAGTGAATCTAATGAAGAAATTCGATACATTTTAAAATTTTACTACAAAAAAGGTAAAAATACAACGCAAGCCGCGAAAAAAAATTTGCGATGTTTATGGACCTAGTGCAGTGTCTGTGAGAGTAGCACAAATTTGGTTTAAGCGTTTTCAATCCGGAAATTTTGATGTCAAAGATGCACGTCGCTCTGGTCGCCCTATTACAGATAAAATGGATGCCATTTTTGAAAAAGTGGAGCAAGATCGGCATGTCAGTAGTTACGACGTAGCTGAAGAACTGGGAATTGACCACAAAACAGTTTTGGCGCATTTGAAAAAAACTGGGTACACAAAAAAGCTCGACATTTGGGTACCTCACGAGCTCACTGAAAGAAACCTAATGAACCGTGTACTCATTTGTGATTAGTTATTACGACGTAATGAAACCGAACCATTTTTGAAGAAGCTGATAACTGGTGATGAAAAGTGGATCACGTACGACAAGAACGTGCGAAAAAGGTCGTGGTCAAAGGCCGGTCAGGCTTCACAGACTGTGGCGAAACCCGGGTTAACTCGCAACAAGGTGATGCTGTGTGTGGTGGGATTGGAAGGGCATTATTCATTATGAGCTGTTACCACCAGGCAGGACCATCGATTCTGAACTCTACTGCGAACAACTGATGAGATTAAAGCAAGAAGTTGAGAAAAAGCGGCCGGAATTAATCAACAGAAGGGGTGTGGTTTTTCATCATGATAACGCTAGACCTCACACATTTTTAGCCACTCAGCAAAAATTAAGAGAGTTTGGCTGGGAGGTGTTAATGCATCCGCCGTATAGTCCTGACCTTGCACCTTCAGATTTCCACCTGTTTCGGTCTCTTCAGAATTCTTTAGGCAGTGTCAGGTTAACATCACGAGAGGACTGCCAAAACCACTTGTCGCGGCATTTTGACCAGAAGTCCCAAAATTTCTATAGCAATGGGATCATGTCCCTACCTACAAGATGGCAAAAAGTTATCGAACAAAATGGTACCTACATACTTTAGTTAAATGTAAATAAACTATATTAAAAAATGTTTTGAATTTTCTTAAAAAATGCGAAGAAACTTTTTCCCCAACCTATTATGTCCAGTATGCATTCTTAAATTTGTCGCTTAATACACTTTTTTTTACACGACTTTATGTGGCTGTCAATGGAAACAAATGAACAGCCTACTACTGGTTACTTAATATTAAATTAACAACATTTAAAAAAAACAATAATTAATAACTATAACTAAAATAAATTATTAAAAATTCACACAAACTTGTTTTTAAAAAAATAAAATATTCGGTTTATTTAGTTTTGAATTTTGGCTGTTTGGCCCTTTTTTAAATGTTGGCTGTATGAAGAGTTTAGCCATGCCCGGGCAGCGCGCGAAAAAAAAACGCGCGGCATTTTCCCGCTATTGAAATTTTTTGCCTTTTTGTTGTAATTGATAATTGATTATCTACAAATATGTCGAGTCCAAGTGAAGAAGAATCCATATTATTAACTCCGCCGGAAATAATTATGGAGGCGCAAAGCGCGAGTAATAGTTTGTTGCCGCCAAAGTCAAAGGATAAATACTTGGCGGCATACGATACTTTCATGCAGTGGAAGATTAATAAAAAAGCGCAGTCATTTTCAGAAAACTATTAATACCACAAGATCTTTTATTTTCCTCACAAGTGTGTTGAAAAACGTCGTATGATACACGCGCGTATTGGTTATTACGTACTCTGCTTTCATATCGCGCTCGCCTGCGGCTCGCGCACAATATCGCCTCGTGCGCAATGACCGCCATAGTGCGCTCGTATTATAATGTAATGTACGTATAATTAGACATTAGTATTACGTATAATTAGACATTAGTAAATACTGTACGTCCACATCAATTACTATGGACAAGCTTCGAAATCGAATTACCTATATATCAAAATGAATCAGGTTTTGAAGTTAGTTGAAGTAATACTTTATTTCGTTAGAGCAATACACACAGTCCATACCTATACAATTATTAAAATAATAATTATTGCAATCAGTCAAAGAAGGTTATTATAGCCAAGTACTTAGTAAAGAACAAAAAATCAAAATTATAAAGCAAGTCAAAAACACAACGAACTAAGAAGCGACAGCGCGATGAATAGTCATTTGACGTGTGTTAACATTGTTAATTGTGAAAGAACTTATGAAAAACATAATTTCTACAAATAAATTAATGTCCATACCCTACATAAAAGCAACTCAATTCTATTTAATCCAGCAATGGTAACAATAAGCATTCGTATATTTTACTTCATTTGGTTTTGTTTCTGAAATTACTTTTAAATATTTTGATTTGTCCGTCGAATTCATATATTTGTTATAAGTGTTATAAAATATGCATATAATTATGACGGAAATCAAATCTTTGTTGCTCTTGGGGCGATTTTCGACATTGTCCTTTCATGATTCTAGGTTAACAGTACTCGTAAGTAACCTATATTAAATAGATGAAAGAGACTGTTAGACCCGAGTATTTGATATTATTTTCAGTTACATATCTCTTCGCGTTCCTGAGAAAGAAATGGGGTTTGACAAATGGACAGACGGATTACGAAGAGATCGTATGAGGATTCCGTTTTTTTGAGGTACAGAACCCTAAGAAAAGACCAGTTTTCGTGAACTAGTCGATGCTTTGTATTGACATCAACTGCATGTAACTCGTGCTTAGAAATTTTAAGTAAGAATGTGTATGATTACTAACTTACTACGTACGAGAGAAGTGTAAACCAGCCATCGGTTTCTCCTTCTGTGAAGAATAAACTACTGATTGGAGTAGTTTATTCTTCACAGAATGTATTTATTGTGATGTGTCAAATGTTTGATGGAGAGGGCTATGCTCGGGGTTTCTATTCTCTACGCGAGCACATTAGAAATGATGAGATCCGTAGAAGAACTAGAGTTACCGACATAGCCTAAAGAATTGCAAATCTAAAGTGGCAGTGGGCAGGACACATCGCTCGTAGGACCGATGGCCGTTGGGGCGGAAAGGTCTTCGAGTGGCGGCTGCGTACCGAGACACGCAGCATTGGTAGGCCCCACGATCTGGTGAAGGTCGCAGGAAGCCGCTGGGTGTGGGACGGGACGATCGGTATGGAGATCCCTGGGGGAGGCTTATGTCCAACAGTGGGTGTCTCTTTGCTGAAATGATGATGATGATGAACTGTTTACCCGTAAGTACACAACACACCAGCATTCCAATATTTTTTTTTAAACGAACGATCTTTATGAAATTTTTTGTTTACATTCGGTAGGTCTGAGAATAGGTCGTAAACTATTTTTTATTATGGCGAAATGTAGTTCGCAGGCACATCTATAGTCTAATATATAAAATTCTCGTGTCACAGTGTTTGTTACCTTGGTGCGAGCGAGCACGTCCATCACCGTCGGCGTCGTATCCTCTCTGTCATCAGATGAGGATAGGAGGGACGCGTCGCTACCTGACTAAGTAATGCACGACCTTCCCATGGGAACTCTATCGAATACTTCCAGGACGTCGTCTGTGCCTGCTCGTCTATGGTAAGCCCTTCTCACCCCCCAAAATAGGGAAGCCGAAGCATATAAGAGAGAATATATAAAACCCCTACATAGCTAACTTGTGACATAAGATACAACAGTCAGAGTAGGTACCCAGTAATTTCCCCAACCGATCCGTAGTAACACCGTATTACCACACCGGTGTGACTAAGGTTAATTTTATTTATACGTTGTGACACCGGTGTGACTATGGACAATTTTACTCGATCTAGTCACACTTCATTCACGTCATGACCCAATTTAATCCGGAACACAACTATGTAAGCACTGCTTCTTTGCGGCAGGTAAGACAGAATTACCCATGTATACGACTCTGGTATAGACTCCCTCTATACTGAACATAGGCGTCACTCAAGGACCTCCTAGGGCCTTTCCATGATCGCTTATAGTAAGGCTAAAACAATATTGAAACCGGAACAGGAACTTGCTATGTATAGCGCCATCCCGCTTTCAGTGTAGTTTTAAATCATGGTTAGAGAGGAATCACATCGTCAGTGGGGGACACCAACGCTGTGACTCCCGATACGCGGCCGTCACTCGTTAACCTTTTAGCAGCAAAGGCTATCAGTGTCCTCCTTACAAATCTAAAATCCTTACAAATGTGTCAGTTCTCTTGAGACATCTAATCTTGTTATAAAAGTTGAGCTCAAATGTTTGCTTTGTTGACGACTCTGTAACAATACAGGGAAACAAAATAGCCCTTGTGGTTTTTTCCAGTACAAGGTCTCCCACCGTAGACTTGTGAACCAATGGCGTAGCTACTTTGACGTGCAAAAGTGGTTATGTAATCCTATTTGATTTAAATATATTGAATTTGAATTTTTAAATTTAACGATATGCTCCGCCCGTTTGCCTCCGACCACTTCAGGATCTTAATTCTTTGGGGCTACTGTTGGCGCTTTTAGTTCTTCTACGGATCTCTTCATTACCGATTCGATCGTGTGGAGAAAGAACTTTGCTTTGCTATTAAGTATCGCAGCTTTGTTATTAACTACAATATAATGAATTACAAAAATTAATACCGACTTCAAAAACACCAAAAAGTCATAAATAATATAAGAATACATACAAAATCACAGTTTTATATTGAAGTTGGTGAAAATTATATTATTTATGACTTTTTGGTGTTTTTGAAGTCGGTATTATTTTTTTGTAAACATTTTTATTTCAATCTTTTTAGTTTTTAATACGTTGTTTGCGTTTTAGAATTTGAGCCAAGGAGAACACCAGAATAACTTAAAATAAAACGTCTTTCGCTCTAAACAGCAGTGAAAGAATTATTCCCGAACTCCTAACCTACCAGAAACCTTCCATCATCAACTCAGTAACATGATATGATGACTACCAGATGTAAATACCTAAATATCTTCTAATCATCTACGAAAATTAGTGTTTTCCTCTATTTTCTATGGGATCCCATCATCAGATCCTGACTTTGGTGACCATGGGACCACCTTTGCAGTATACTCTATCGAATACAAAAAGAATTTTGGAAATCGGTTTAAAAATGACGGAGTTATGAGGTAACAAACATAAAATAAAAAAAAATACAACCGAATTGATAACCTCCTCCTTTTTTGAAGTCGGTTAAAAACATAAAACACGTTGGACGTGCCTATGAAATTCCAGGGTTTCCCTCGAATTTTTATTGATCCCATCATCAGATCATGACATGGTGACAATAGAACTACCTCGAGAGTATACTCTTTTGATTACAAAAATAATTTTGAAAATCGGTTCACTAGTGGCGGAGTAATCGGTGAACATATGGTGACGTGCCTATGAAATTCAAGGGTTTCCCTCGTTTTTCATGGAATCTCATCATCAGATCATGACATGATGATAATGGGACCACCTCGGGAGTATACTCTGTCGATTACAAAAGGAATTTTGAAAATCGGTCCATAAATGGCGGAGTAATCGGTGAACATAGATAAAAAAAATTAGATACAGCCGAACATAGAACCTCCTCGTTTTTCGAAGTCGGTTAAAAACTCAATCATCGCTTAGTTTGAGCTGTCAACATAGTAGAAATTAGAATTCTGTTAAAAGCGAAATATTCCAGCAAGTCGATTTTCGCTTAACCGTTTCCATCGCCATTACGACGCACTATCCTCGTTTCAGCCGGAGCCGGGGGTGGTAATGAAATTAAAAATAAGCCACCCCCTCCCCGTTTACCTGGGCACGTGACTGGCATCAGAACACTGCGTTGCGTAGCTTTTCCCCTGGATTTTGGAGGCTCTACCACTTTGGATACGTTGACTCAACATGTTTTCAAACAAGAACATTACGAGTAATGCATTATTATGAGACAAATAAATAGTTGAGCTGTTAAGATTGTTACGCATATTCTTTATATTAGTTACAAAATCGCAAAATTGTGGTAGAACAAAAAGTCGATTTAAGGTTCGCCCTGTAGTAAGTTAATTGATTTAACACACACCTCTACTAATATGATAATGGCTTTTGAATGTATTTTATTAAAAACCAATAAATGTGTATTTTAACTCAAGTGTTACGAACTATGAAAGTTTGTCTATTTAGATGTTAATCACCAATGTTGTGGTTTTGTGGTTGGGGTCTGTTTTGTTATAAACATGAAAAAAGTAATCGATCGATTATCGATTACTAACTTGAGTTGACTGGAATTGGGCTTAGCTCGAATTACTATATATCCGTCATACTCACAGGTTGGCTGGAAAAAATCTCTGTGAGAGATAAGTGCACTTTTGTGTAAAATATTTGTAAAAATGTTCAATTGTAATTTACTATGTGTAATAAAGAGTATTAATTACTTCTTCTATTTAATTTCTACCTACTTTCTTCCATTAAAATTGCCCCAATACATATTTATAAGCCGAATCGGTTTTTCGATTTTATCATTTTTTAATCATTTGGTATATTGGTAAGAACAAACCAAATTGTTCGCTCAGTTTCATCTAGTAAACTCGACTTTTAATTCGAGTTACGTGAATTTCAACTCGTGTTAAATCGTGTTGTGTTTTTACCCAGTTGACACATCTCGTCTATAGGCGACTGTGTCCCTTAATTGTTTGATAATTTAGTCGTTAAACTTTTTTTAAGCCACGCAGATAATGAAACGTGCAGAAACTAAGAAACCAGTCAGTTATTGGGGAAATTCGTGTTTTTTTTTCACGATGAAAATACAGTTCGCTACGAACATTATGTCGTGTTCACTGCATCGCGAATATTATTGTTATCGCGATAATATGACCATAGAAAAGAAACCATAAAATCTATATTAGATATTAGCTTATACAATTTGTTTTTTCTTAGCAGATGTGTCCCTAATGATGCTTCTTATTGGAATGATAAAAATATTAGTGGACAGCATTGCGTTCGCATCTTGGGGGACTGTAGTGGGCAGTTGTAGCGCGATTATTAAAAAACAGACACTGTGTAAGTATTGTTTCATTTGGCAAGGTGTCTTTCTAATGTTCGTTGCGATGTGGCCATGAAATGGGTTAGAATCGTAGCTTCAAAAAGGTAGAATAGCGATTGTTTGGGTTTAGTGAATTGGTAATCTTCTTCTTCTTATACTCGTATATAAAAATGAAACGCTGTGTGTTTGTCTCGCAAAAACTCTGAAACGGCTCGACAGATTCTTACGAAATTTTCTGTGTGTATTTGAATAGGTCCAAGGAAGGTTTAAACATACAGTTGGACCCGGTAGGTGGCGCTGTAATCGGGCGGGACAACGTCCGCCGGGCCCACTAGTAATAATAATAAAACCCGTAAATAACTATTAAATAAAACCACCATTTTGCTGAGATAAAGGACTAAAGAATAATAATAATCTTTATTTTTCTCTCAATACAATTCCAAAATACACTTTTGTTAAGTATCCTTTAATTTATTGCATAGGGACAGGTGGGGTACAATGAAACGAAAAAAGCATTTTTATTTTTTAGAAAAACTGTGCTTTATATTTTGATTATATTTGTTTAAGAACGATCAACAACGGTTCATAATCTACCTATTAAGAACAAAAATAAGTAAAAAAAATTTACCTTAACCTATAAAAAAATGCGTTTTTGCTCAACGCCTCTTCTGTTTTAATGAGCCCCAGGTCTTGGGTACAATGAAACGGTTTCTGGGGTACATTGGAACAAGGCTAATAAAGATAAAAAAATTGAAAATTCTATATTCACTCCTGCGTCTCTATCTCCTGCTGGTTTGGTTTTTTTAGCATATCGATGCAATTTTACCGCACTTAGCATTTTTAGGTCAGCTGCAGTTCGTTAACTCGTACCACATCCTAGAAGTTCAACAGCGCTGCTCGCACATCGTTTTACTATGCAAGCTCTTATCTGTTTTTTTCTTAGGACTTTTCACAATTATTACTTTAAAATCTGTAACAAAATTCCAATAATCTATCCCGGGCATATAAGAACGGGGGTACAATGAACACTGTCTCATAGTACCCCGTTCATTGCGCCCCATACAGTATCTGAATCTTTTAAAATTATCTTTGAAATGTTGGGTTATGTTTTTCACTCTACATGTTACTGCATTTAATGCATAAATTGAATAAAAATCATGCAAGAAAATATAGCATACCTCTTATTGATACTTTTCTTGTGAAATCGAAAATCAGGCGGGCCGTAAGATTGTTTGCCGGCATCCTAGTATAAAAAAAAATAAAAATCGAAAATTCTTCGTAATTTCACATTGAAACTTTGTAGTCGAAGACTGGTCATATTGCACTGCGCTATTATGTGCCGCATGAGACGCTCTTAGGCGCATAACACATTGCACCGGACACCGCTCCGGTGTGCGGCGCTGCGGTTTTTAATGTTGACTGAAGAATCTTAAGGCGCATAACACAATGCACCGGACACCACTCCGGTGTGCGGCGCTGCGGTTTTTAATGTTGACTGAAGAATCTTAAGGCGCATAACACAATGCACCGGACACCACTCCGGTGTGCGGCGCTGCGGTTTTTAATTTTGACTGAAGAATCTTAATTTGTATACAAAAACCACAGGGTATAACACACTCACACTGCATGCCTGTGCGGTTGTGCGGCGCGCGCGACGGCACCGCACTCCCGGACGGCGATGCGGTGCGGTCCGCGGGGTCTGCCACACTGCGCCGCAGTATCGTACGGATTTTTGCATAGAAAGGACGTGCATACGCGTAATAGATTTCAACATATAATGCGGTGATGTGGTGCGTCGTGCATCGCAGCTCCGGACGGTGATACGGAGCAAACCGTACGGTGGCACGGTTCCGTGCCGTCGCACCCGCATGCGGTTTTCGTCCCTCCGTACACCGCAGCGGGATGCGGCGGCAATGTGTTAAGCGCCTTATTGATCCGAGCAAAAGTACGCGAATTTGTTTTAAATTACCATAACTATCGTCGTTGTTTAATTGTACCCCGCGTTCCAATGCGCCCCACTTGTCCCTACATATATATTTTATATATGAAAAAAGTGTTATTGTGTCATGAAAGTGTTTATTATTGGGTATTGTTTGTTTATTTATCTTATGTAGTTGAGTATTCACATACTAATGTGAAGTTAAATAAAGCTTGAAGGTATGCTAAATCTTTACGTAGAATGAGATAGAACCGGTATTTATTTTGATGTGTCGATAAATACTACTATTTGTCGTCACAATAGTTATTACGAACTGCAAAAGTTAATCCATATATTTTATAGGTTATCTTATGCAGTTTGTTTATCTCTGAAACGGGCTTAATACTAATTGCGTTCAAAATTTTAAGCTTGTGACTCTTTTAAAAGTACCTTAGAGTTTTGATTTATCGGTTAGTGATATAATTAACTTTGACTTTGGATGTTCATAAGTAGGGTTGCCATCTTTTTTTTGTCCATATAAAGTACATTGGCTTTCAAAAGGTTGAAAAAAAAGTACATTGTGGAAACATAAAGTACTTTTTATTCCACTTTATTATCATGCTTTAAGTATATGTTTCGTTACTTCTAGCAACTTTATTGCACTTTATGTTTACAAACGAATTTTTTTAAGCACCTTGACATGACAATATTGACATTTGCGGCTAAATTGCGTTCAGGAATGAGCTTTTGATTTTTTTTGGCATTGGTTCACAAGGTCAAAGATGCACCGAAAACGGGAAACTCCTGTCCTCATCCATAAAATCTTCCAGTTCTAGATATGAAAGAGAAACTGTTAGTTTGGGTTAATTATATACAGGAATTAAAAACTCATAACTCATAGAAGAAGACTATTTAGACCTACTCGTAAACCTCTTTAATAAAATATTGTTGCGCCGATGGTATTAGAAACTTCCGGCGTGGTGTTCTTGGCCTTAGAAGCGTTTTCAGCGGCCTGAAAACGCAGTTCAGCGCGTTTCAGGAGGTGCTCTATCACATACTAGAATATCGAAATTTTACCCAAGTTGCCGTTGTTTTCAGGCGCCTATGAAATTTTCACCTTGCTGTCTTTGATGGCCGATTTAAGCCAAAGTAGCCCTATTAAGTACTTTTTTTTAATTATTATGAAAGCAGAGAGTCTAGAGAAGTTTTTACACATACTTAGAAACCATGAATTCGCCTGTTTAGATTTTTAATTTAAAGATGAATTTTTAAGTAATTATTCACTAACATTCAAATTTTGACTTTACACTACTGTTTTCTAAATTTCCACTAAAGTTACGAAGCTGATTATTTTAGACATAAAAGAAGCACTAAAGATAATTCAGTGGCATAAAGAAAAATATTAAAATATGTTCAACTTTTTTTTATTAAAAATTTTTAAGTTCTTTAGATCAAAATTTTCAAAAAGTCAGAAAAAAAATTATTACTCTAAAACTACGAATAATCGCGGAACATACATGGGGGTGATTCGGGTACTCCAAGAGATGCTTTAACTCTGGACTTTCGTTTGACACTATTTTTTGGGACACCCTGTATAAGCGCGTAGGCGAATGCAGACGGACAGTTATTTCCAAGAGAGCAAACCGAGCGGATCAAGCGATACAAAGTGACTTGGAGCGATTACCTGCGACTTGGAAGCGTGTTATAGTGAAGTGTTGTGTGTCAATAGTGCTTATAGTGATTTTCAGTGTTAAGTGAAGTGACTTAATTAGTGCTTAATTAAATCTTATCTCATAATTGTTGGTCTTTCGCGATTTTCTATAGAACACCCACCCCACAAACGTAACATTTGGTGTCAGAAGTGGGATAGAAAATGCCGATTACGCCGCGAGATAAGGAGCCGGAGAGGGTTCAGACGCGAAGCCAGGCTGCTGCCGAAGCGGGTGCTGAAGTACGTCTACAGTGACTTCCCCGACGCCGCAAGTAGACTTAAACACAATCCTGCTCCTGATAAAATCACAGGGCAAGTGGCAGGAAGAACAAGCCCAACAACAGGCAGAACAACTGTGCGCCCTTCGGGAGGAGCAGGCCAAGAGGCAGGAAGAGCAGGCTAAACAATTATGCACCCTCCGTGACGAGCAGGCCAAACAATTATGCACCCTTCGGGAGGAGCAGTCCAAGAAACAGGATGAGCAACTGAGTGTCCTCCGAGAAGTTCAAGAGGCCGCAAAGCAATGGAAGACGGAATTGTCGGAGGTACGTGAGTATCTCTCTAATTTGGAGACCAAGTTCGAGACCCGCCTTCATGATTCCAATGAAAAGATTGAGGAACATGAGAACCGCCTTCAGGCCATAAGTCACGACATGAAGAAGCTCGAAATAAAAGTAGCCTACGGAGTTGCCGGTGGAGTAGAGGCACTAGTACCAGTAGGTGGAAGATTTAAAGTGCCTCCATTTGATAGTACCTCGTCATGGACCGCATACAAGCTCCAGTTCGAATCCGTTTCCAAGGCGAATGGATGGAATAAGGAGCAGGCCAAAACGGCACTGACGTTGGCGCTGCGAGAAGGAACTCTCACAGTCCTGGAGGCTCTTGGAAATGACAGGACTTATGACCGCCTTTTAGAAGCTCTGGAAGCCCGTTACGGTGATAGCCATTTGGAGCATGTTTTCAGAGCCCAGCTGAAGGATAGAATCCAGGGTCGTAATGAATCATTGCAGCAGTGGGCCCTGGAGATAGAAAAGCTGATCAGGAAGGCTTACCAATCTGCATCGGCCACATTGGTGGACAGCATGCTAGTGCAGGCCTTTATTGACGGGATTCGAGACTTGGAAGTCAGAGCTGCTGTCCGGTTGGGCCACCATGGAAGTATGAAAGACGCAGTTGCCCATGCCCTGGAGGTAGAAGCTGTGCGTCAGGACTCTAGGACATATAGGTTACGGGAAGTTTCCACTAAGGAGCCGGCTGCACCCCGCCGCGAATTTGGCCCGAGATGTTACCACTGTAGAGAACGCGGCCATTTACAATCTAGTTGCCCGAAAAAGAACAAGAGGCGCGACATGGGCCCAACGGCGTGGCGAACAGTCTCCGATAAGCCGGAGCCGCAGCGAGTAAAAGCCAGAGCTGCGGGACGAGCGTTGGTCAGTACTCAAAATGCTCCAGCTATGACCTCACAGGGGAGTGACAGAAGTAGTCAAGTCATCAGGCGAGGTGTGGAAGGAGGACCGTGTCAAGATGACCGTAAACATCGTCAGAGACAAAAGGCCAAAGACTGCGTAAGGATGTTGAGAACCGACACTGTTAGCGGAGAGTGGAGTGATGAAGTCATGCAGCAAGCGCAACAGGAGGACCTTGACATCAAATCCATTTTCGATTGGATCCAGGCGGGAGTACCGAAGCCAAGGTGGTATGAAGTAGCTCCGATGAGTACAGTCACGAAGAGTTACTGGGCTCAGTGGGAAAGCTTAGTCATGCATAACGGGGTACTCTGCAGAAAGTGGAAGTCGACAAATGGCAAGGATGCGCACTTGCAAATAATAGTCCCAAAGAAGAAGGTCAGTAAAGTGCTGATACTTTATCACGATGGAATATCCGGTGGGCACCTTGGAGTGAAAAGGACCTTGCTGAAAATTCGGCAAAGATTCTATTGGATTCACTGACGTGAAGATGTGGAAGACTGGTGTAAGAAATGCATAAGCTGCTCGTCAGTCAAAGGTCCTCATACACGCAACAGAGGAGCGCTTAAGTTGTACAACATTGGAGCACCTTGGGAAAGGATTGCCTTAGATGTTGCAGGCCCATTTCCAATATCAGAGTCTGGAAACAAGTACATCTTGGTAGTGATGGATTATTTCACCAAATGGCCTGAAGCGTTTGCCATTCCTAACCAGGAAGCTGTGACAGTTGCAGAGAAGTTGGTAATGGAGGTGTTCAGTCGATTTGGGGTGCCACTCGAAATTCACAGCGATCAAGGCAGAAACTTCGAATCCCAGGTATTTCAAGAAACATGCCGAATCATGGGGATTCATAAGACGAGAACTACATCATGTCACCCACAGTCAGATGGAATGGTTGAGAGATTCAACCAGACATTGGAGAGACACCTGGCGAAGGTTGTGGAGAACCACCAATAAGACTGGGATAGACATATTCCCCTTTTCCTGATGTCATATAGATCGGCAACTCATGAGAGCACAGCTGCCACGCCAGCAAGTGCGAATTTCGGAAGAGAACTTCGTTTACCTGCTGACCTGTTAACAGGGCGACCTCCGGATTCCCCACAATGCATCACGGAGTACGTGAGTGACTTAAGAAACCGAATGGAAGGTGTTTACAATCACATTCGTGAACGTGGACTTCAGGCTAGTGAAAAAATTAAGTCGCGATATGATCGGAATTCTAATCATGCGAGATTTGATGAAGGTTCGTTGGTGTGGTTGCACAATCCGATGCGACGTAAAGGGAAATCCCCGAAATTGTCTCCAGATTGGGAAGGCCCGTATAAGGTTATAACCAGAATCAACGACGTCACTTACCGCATACAACGGAATCAGCGCAGTCCAAGCAAGATTGTCCATGTTGATCGACTGGCCAGGTATCACGGTTCTAACGATGCTCGGGACGAGCATGTTTTAGAGGGGGGTAGTGTTGCGCCGATGGTATAAGAAACTTCCGGCGTGGTTTTCTTGGCCTTAGAAGCGTTTTCAGAGGCCTGAAAACGCAGTTCAGCGCGTTTCAGGAGGTGCTCTATCACATACTAGAATATCGAAATTTTACCCAAGTTGCCGTTGTTTTCAGGCGCCTGAAACATGTTTTCAGTCCGTTTCAGGCTACCCTCTATCGAACCACATCATAACCTGAAAACCCGTTTTCAGGCGTTTTCAGGACCCCTTATGGGCCTTTGAACCACACTTCGATATATGACTAAATTTTCAATAGGAGTGAGTGAGATAGCACGATACGAAAGAGACAACAATAGTGGGCACCTTCCAGAGATAAAAGATAGATCGTGATGCATATAGAAACTTCTAAACGTGCTGACAGACAGAGATGGAACATGCTCATAAAGACAAACATAATCGGAAATGCTATGGAACTTTCTAGAAAGACAAACAATCGATCAGGTATGGAATGTTCTAGAATAGAACCTTCTCGAATGTCTCGGAAGTTCACCGGTTCTACTGTAGAAGCACGAAGGCATACACGGAACTTTCTAGAAGACAAACGATCGATCGGGTACGAAATGTTCTAGAATAGAACCTTCTCGAATGTCTCGGAAGTTTACCGGCCCTACGGTAGAAGCGCGAAGGCATCCACGGAACTTTCGAGAAGAGAAGATAAACATTCGATTGGGTACGGAATATTCGAGAATGGAACATTCTCGAATGCCCCGAATGTTCGTCGGCCCTACTATATAAGCGCGTAGGCGAATGCAGACGGACAGTTATTTCCAAGAGAGCAAACCGAGCGGATCAAGCGATACAAAGTGACTTGGATCACCTGCGAGTTGGAAGCGTGTTATAGTGAAGTGTTGTGTGTCAATAGTGCTTATAGTGATTTTCAGTGTTAAGTGAAGTGACTTAATTAGTGCTTAATTAAATCTTATCTCATAATTGTTGGTGTTTCGCGATTTTCTATAAAACACCCACCCCACAAACGTAACAATATATACGACCAGTATTATACCAGAACAACGGCTTATCAACTTTTATCACCATCCCGAATAAAGTGGATCTAAAACTTGTAGTGATTACCGAACAATAAGCTTGATGAGTCATGTCTTGAAGATCTTCCTTAAAATAATACATGGTAGAATATACCGAATATGTGAAGATCTTGGCGACACACAGTTTGTCTTTAGAAATAGATTCCTGCTACTGGCTAGAGAAATAGATTGCATTAGGGACGCCCTCTTTTGTACTCGCGTGACATGAAGCGTGACTTACATATTTGCTTCATCGATTACGAGAAAGCTTTTGATAAAGTTCAACATATGAAATTGATCGAAGTTTTGAAATCAATCCCACTTCTTATTAACATCTATGCAGAAGAGCTTTTCCGGAATTGATCAGCTAGTCATACAGGCATTATTGTAAAAGACACTCCTATCAATAATATATGTAACGCTGATGATACTGCCTTGATCTCAGACAATTTGGCGCCATTACAGGAGCTTCGTAATAATGTTAATGAATTCAAGTAAGGAAATGGGATTGAGCATCAATATTGCAAAAAACCAAATACTTGTTGATTCTAAGACACCGCAATATGACTCGTAGCTCTATGTCGGGACAGAATTGGTAATAAGGATGACTGAGTTCGGGTACCTGGGAAGTTGGATTAATGAGAGAGGTGACCATGCTCAGGAGATAAAAGTCCGCATTGAGGTGGCTCGTTGAGCCTTTTTCAGAATGAACTTATCGAGATCTGAGCCTTGACTTAAGACTACGCCTACGTCCGCTATTTCTTCTGTACAATACGGTGTAGAACCATGGACTCTCACACAAAATATGATAAAAAGGTTGGATGCGTTTGAGGTGTGGATATACTGCCGTATCTTGAAAATCTCATGGCGTGACCGAATCACCACCGTCTAGGTACTAAGTAGGCTCAAGAAGAAGATGTAGTTTATGAATACCATCAAGCGAATGAGAAATGAGAAAGGAGCGTCGGTGGCGCTGTGGACTCGGCACTTGCCTTCCAATCGGGAGGTCGGGGTTCGAGACCCGCCATGTACCAATGTGTTTTTTATTTCGAATTTCATATGTACATTTGTCTGACGCTCCTACGGTGAAGGAAAACATCGTGAGGCAACCTGCATACATCTGCGAAGAAATTCAATGATGTATGTGAAGTCGACCAATCCGCACTGGGCCAGCGTGGTTGACTAAGGCCTAATCACCCTAACATAGGATAGGCTCGAACCCCTCGGTGGGGACGTATATTGGCTGTGATGATGATGATGATGATGATGATGAGAAATGATAAATGATAAATACAAACTACTCCAACTCATCATTCAGGGGAAAGTTGCTGGAAAGAGAAGTGCTGACATGAGGCGGTACTTGTGGTTGAAGAACCTGCGGGAATGGTTTTTCTGCAGTACTAGCTCATTATTCAGAGCAGCAGCTTATAAAATTAAAATTGCCCTGATGTTGTCTAACCTCCAATAGACGAGAAATTATAAGAAGAATGAGCTTTTGGCGACCTCTATATAATCTGTCGTTTCGTATTACGCAAACATTCTTACAATAAACTATTTTTTTTAGATTTAATGTTTAATGAATCTCAGAGAAATTAAATCGCGCAAAATAAAGTATTTTCGCGTACTTTATCTTTGGCATAAAGTATAGAGTACATTTACCCGAAATAACGTACAATACTTTATAATAAAGTACGGGTAGCAACCTTATTCATAAGCTACGAAAATGTCCGGAATGGCTTCGAGGAAAGTATGGTTAAGCATAGTACAGCTTTGCCTTCTTGCTTAACTTAGCGGGGGTATTGCCGTGCCTCTAGATAAAAGAGTAAGTACATTATAAGTGTTTCAAAGTAGTGGTGTAGTGTATAAAGACAGAAATCATACCTATTCAACAGGAATGTATGGAACAGTAGATTTTGTGTCATATTGAAAGTTGTTCATTTCGCTAGTCTCAACAACTTCCTAAAATATCATCATAGCTCATAGAACACCTTATACGTAGTCACACATACGCAAAACATTGATAAACCATATGGGTTTAGCTGTAAATGAAACTAATTTGAGCTAATAATCATTATGCAGCACTACTTTAAAATTCAATTCTAAACGTTATTATAAACGTTAAGTGAGATATTAAAAAAAAGTATACTTGGTAGAAGTTGCTCATTTAACGTAACCGCTCCTTTTCTCGTTTCGGGGCCCCAGCTAATATGTCCCAAGGATCGAGGTAATGGAATGGCGTCTCCCCGCTGGTCAGTGAACGTCATAAATCATAACTAATCCTATAGTTCAGTTGGAGACTCGGAGTTATTATGTTATACTGACGATGTCGTAGACGAGTCGACGAGACGTTTGGAAGAGGATTAATAAGTCTGTGCGGTTCCATTAATCGAAGTAACATGAAAAAGGATCAGGAGACGCATTTTTGAAACAATCGAATTCATATTCGCATTCGAAATCGTAAGATTCGCATACAAGTTTCCAAATTCACTATATTTGAATATTCATTCCGTGAATTCTGGAACGAGTGGTCCTCAGCGGTGCCAGATTCTTTTTTTGGCAAGTCGTGATTTTGAAAATTTTTGAGGTAAAAAAGCGGGATTCTTAAGTCGAAAGCGGGACGTAGTAAAAAACGTATATAATCAAATGTTTTTAAATATTTATCTTTTTATTTGAGTTTTAAATTACGTTTATCTACACTCATGTTCTAATTCTAATATTAAGAACTCAACACTAATATTTTAAAGGCATAACTTAAAGCCCTTGGCCTTTTACAAATTACATTATAATACAGGTTCGCCATACGAAACCAGTACTTTAATGTAACTCGAATTCCAATAAAATACAGTTCGATTGACGAAGCCCGACCAAGGAGGTTTTGTCACAATTTTCTTTTGTGCCAGTACATTGTCTATGGCGGCGCGTGCAACAGCGCATGCGCGGTAGAATGTTGGTGTTGGCGCCATTTCTCTGAATTTTTCATTCATTATTTTGCTGTTATTGGTTAAAATGATATAAATGTATATAGTTTTAGATTTCTGTATTAGTTTCACAATTGCACTGTTCAAAATGCAAATAATTATTAGAATAAATGAGTTTGATTTTGTTTTAATTTTGTGTCTTTTATTTAATTTAGGTAACCACTGATTGCATGAGTGTAGATAAAGTAGTGTATGAAATTGCACATAATTAGGTTTTAAAACACTCGTGTACCACACGAGTGTTTTAAGACCTAATTATGTGCAATTTATTAAAATTCTCGGCAAGCCTCGAATTTTAAACACACACTAGTGTTTTATGACCCCCTATTATGTGACTATTTCATAAACTACTATTATGTAACAATAGATAGCAAAAATAGCCATAGAAAATGTATTTTAATAAAAATACACTTATCTGTGCCACCCGGCCGAGCTTTCTCAGCACGCTGCACGCACGGCACGGCAGAGTTATCCCCGAAAAGCGGGACTGAGCCTGTCCCGCGCTGGTCATTTAATTTTGATTTAAAAATCGGGACATCCCGCCAAAATCGGGACGTCTGGCAACGCTGGGTCCTACCCACTCGTTTTTGATTTCTACTAGTAGAATATACACAAAGTATATACGTTCCGTTTTACATGCGATTCATCGCTGGTTTTTTAAGTTAATGAGTTATTACCATTTATTATTGCGCACCAGATTTTATTTTTTGTGCGTGTAACAGTTTCTAATATAGAAGTTGTTTTTAATGACAATACTGAATTTGAAAGAATCACAATTTTTTAAAATTGGGAACAGTAGAAAATAGTTTCCCACGTGATTTGTATTCGTGTTCGAATTAAAGATTCATTTCCAATGATTAAAAATGCATCTCCAGGGGCCTTAATCATTCGCCTGACGAAGAGCGTTCTATTTCTAATGATTTTCGATCGATGATTTTCGTTTCGTGTTCGACTAAAGTCAACGTCATGTTACAACGAATATCAATATCATTTTGATTTTCATCAATAACGAAATGAAAATAAGTAGAAATCGAGCGAAGCCAGACGAATAATTTAAAAAAGTATTTAAACATTTTAAAAACCCGACTGCGTATAAAAATGACAATTAATATTAACTGAAAAGAAACAAAACAAGTCCAGTAGTCTTGTACAAATAAATTATAACGCGAAACATAAACCCTGCGTTCCAGATAAAGCACTGCTACTTTCTGAGGCTAACATCTGATGTTAGCCTCGTTTTGCGTTTCTTATAAGAAATGTTGACATTTTTAGCCGCGCTAATTGTTACAAATGAAACGCAAGGTACTGATTTTTCGTGCTAAATTTTGACACCTCACCTACTTAGTCCAGCCACTTAAAATTTTTAATAATATAAATCAGAATTGGCTAATACTATAAATATCTTTCAATATTTTTTTTAAATCCGCTGAAAATCCTTTTTGATTCATGAAAAAAGATTCCAAACGTCAAATTTGAAAGCTGTCAAAAAGTGATATCAGAGGACCCATTTAATAACATGGGTATTTGATGCTAGCATTTCGTGTTAAAAATGCTTAAATGAAACGCATGACAACCAGCAAGAAAAACTAGCATCACCGGCTAATGAAACGCAGAGATGCTAAAAATGTTGGTATTTATGGCTAAAAATGCTTATCTGGAATGGGCCGACAGATTTTAACAATCGGGACCCATTATTGGCAAGATTTGAACTGGGATATACTCGTATATTTAATGAGTAATTTTTTATATTTTAGTATTTTTAGTTTGACGGTAAAAATATGATAATTTTATGTCTAAGTAAAAGTAAAATTGATATAACATTGATTGACCTAGTAGATGTCCTAGTAGATGTCCTAGTAGATGTCCTAGTAGATGTCCTAGTAGATGTCCTAGTAGATGTCCTAGTAGATGTCCTAGTAGATGTCCACGTTAGAATAATTGTTAAGTAATTTTTAAATCGTTATAAATGGTTATTCTCAATGGAAAACGGTAAAAGAAACCTAAAAATGTTTTTGAAATACCTATTTAACGATATCCCATAAAATAACTTTGAAAACTATGATATGGGCCATATCATAGTTTTCAAACTTATTTTATTTTGCACAATATGGCGGTTAGTAGTCGCCATATTGAATTTTCATTAATGTCATGTCTTCAGTGACACTCGCAAGAGCAAGACGAATTGATAGACGTAAGAACCATCAAATTCGGCCCATCGTTTGGTCTCTAGAGTGCCACATACATAGGCTGATAAACAGATTACCACTTCTTTGCGTCGCGCAGTCGGGTAAAAATAGAGCTCCAGGACAGGGCGTCTTTCGCCTGGCGTCGGGCGCTCGTAGAGCGTTGTCTGCGCTCGATCAATTGAAAATCGAAAATCAATTGAATATTACGACGAAAATCAACATGATTTTGATTTTCGTCGAAAGCGGAACGAAAATCAGTACAAATCGAACACAGGCGACGATCGATGAGCGCTCGACGTCAGACGAAAGATTTAAAAAAAGCGTCACGCCGTCTCAGAGGAAAAAGACAATGAGGAGCAATGACTTTATATAGCAAGATTAAATTGAAGTATTTTTTTTTGTATGAATGTAACTTTGGATTATAAACTAATATTATACTATAAAGCAGAAAAGTTTGTTTGTTTGTCTGCACGCATTAATCTCAGAAACTACTGGTTCAAATTGAAAAATTCTTTTAGTGTTGGACTATCGTCCATCCTGTCCAAAGTGCTAGAAAGTGCTGTCCATCGTCAACTATCTTCACATCTTTACAGAAACAACATCTTGAGTCACATACAGTCTGGGTTCCGTCCTGGGCATAGCACAATTAGTGTGTTGCTGAATGTCACTGAGGACATCCGTTAGGCGATCATCATCACAGCCCATATACGTCCCCACCGAGGGGCTCGAGCCTACCCTATATTAGGGTGATTAGGCCTTAGTCAACCACGCTGACCCAGTGCGGATTGGTCGACTTCACATACATCATTGAATTTCTTCGCAGATGTATGCAGGTTGCCTCACGATGTTTTCCTTCACCGTAGGAGCGTCAGACATATGTACATATGAAATTCGAAACGAAAAACACATTGGTACATGGCCGGTCTCGAACCCCGACCCCCCGATTGGAAGGCAAGTGCCGAGTCCACTGCGCCACCGACGCCGTCAGGCGATGGATAATAAAAAACTTACGCTGATGACCTTATTTGATTTCAGCAATGCATTTAACTCGGTAGACTTCGAAATTTTACTAAGCATTCTCGGATCGTCTCACATCTCCGACTCTGCATTACCGTGGTTCAGATCGTGTGCGTTTCCCCAGCAGGAAATTGTGTCCTAGACTAAATTGAGTTTTATGAATAATTAGAGCGTAATTTGCTGTAAATGTGCGCGAAATAAAAAATTTGTGCGCGTTTCCGTTTTGGGAAAAAATGAGAAAAACGTATCCTGCTAGGGTAACGTTTTTCCAGCAGGAAGATTCTAAACGAATAATTCGAGAGATAGATAATTTATATGGACGGCTAGCTTATATTGGTGCATAAATGTGCGCCAAAAATGAAATTTGTGCGTGTTCGGGTTTCACAGATATTTCGTTTCCTGCTGGGGTAGGTAATGTTTTGCTGAAACTTGTTTCTGCAAGTTTCTCTCCTTGCGTGGAAACATGCAAGAAACATGTAGTTTGATGTGTGATTACAATGTACCCTCCTCTTTACTTAACCTCTGTGTAGCCTAACCAGCCAAGTTAACATAATATATTTCGGTAAAATGTCGTTTTAGTGAAGCGAAAATATGCCAAATAAATCATCTGGCAATTGAAAAAAGTTCAAAAGAGACTTCGGGCAATAGTAAAAGAAACATAATTTGAAAATCGGTGAAACGTATTTCGATAAAATGATACTTATGTCAAATGATATTTCGATCTAAAAATATGGCAAACATTACATATTGTAAAAAAGACGTCGGTCAAACGTTTTCGGTCAAATGTAAATCAGAAAAATTTCGGACAAGTAATAGATTCCCAGTAACAAAGCATAACGATAGAAATGTGTGTATATTCCCTATTAAAAGGTAAAGGCAAAGAAAAATTTATTTTTAACATTTTATTGGGTACTTCTTTAATCATCTTTGTTGGTTGGTAATGTCCGCCCTTTCCTGTGTTTTGTGCTGTTATGTTATTTGTCAGACGTGTCCTACTTTATGCAATAAAGTATTGTATTATTATTTATGTCGTTAATGCTTTGTTTGTCTTGGTAGTGGGTCCTTTGTATTCTTGAATGTACTGTTTTCGACCATCTGATCCTTAGCAAAAAATGTGCGCAGATTCCCCAAATCGTCCCAATCCGAGCACCAGACGAAACAGTATAAATAAAATGGAGACAATAAGAAGGCTGTCAGCCTTCTTCGCTGCTTATTCGCATCTTCGTCAGAGTCGCTTAATAAGTCTCTCCTTACTGTTCCATCATCACACAGTTTTTACTAAGGCCACATCACTGAGAAGTCTGACCGATTACAAACCGAAATAAGTCTTGTACCCTTCGAATTAGAACACAGTTCCCCTCATCGCTGCTCTTCTAAGATTTGTCAGTTTTCTTTATTCGATTTTGGACATTACGTTCAGAGTTGTAAAGTTGGTATTCGATTAGAAAATAGTACATCAAAGGCTTAACATACAAGTGGAGAGACGGCTTCTTACCTGTAGTTTGAACTCACTTATTTTGTCCATACTAAGACAATGTATTCGATGAATTCGCAGTTCGGTGTAAAAACGATCATGCTATGTGTACAGGGCTGTCGACGCCCTGATTCGAGAGATTAAGCAAAAACTTATGTAAGTATAAATGCAGGGAATAATCAATTGAAGTATTTACGCTGTTTCTATAACTTTTATGATTAATAAATGTTATGTTATAGACTTGTTACATTTGTTTTTCTACAAGAACTAGTATTTTTACAAGCTTTTATTTTTACTTTCACCTGTCCGGTGCCTGTAATGAAATCTTGCAAGTTAAATTTGACCCACTTCCCGGTCTACGACTAAGGTGAAATTTTGTATGCATATGTATATCGCGTGACAATGCAATATTATAATGATATAAAAGCTTGTATTTAAAAAAGTTTTTTTTTTATAATTTTATTACTTGTTAGTTTTGTATTTTAGAGTCAGATCGCTTAACTATGCATATCTTAGCATAGGTAACTCATAACTAAGCATAACTATGTAGCTTTTTGTATTTTTTTACGAGTAAGAATCATGCAAACAAAAATATCAAATTAACTTCTCTCTAAAATATCTACAGCTTTGCAGTCGTCATGGTTACCCTATTTTTGCTTTCGCTCTATGCAAACTCCCTCGCACTTCTTTGCCCCACATGTGAATATTGGTCAGAAAAGTGTTAGGGTAGAGAAGTCAACGCTTAGGCGTGGTCCGAAGCGTAGTGACATCGTTAATAAAAATTTTCGCCGGTTAAAATAATAAAACTGTAAAAAATATAGGTACGTGTTTTTCGTGAAATACTTGCTTTTAATTATACTTGTATTGTTTGATAACTGGTTACGAAACAGTGAAATAAATAAATTTTTGCAACTGGTTACGAAACTTTGGTTACGAATGTGGCCGAAGGGAGAAATTCGCATACTGCTTCCAAAATGTATTTTCAATTACTGATTTACTAGTTTATAAAACCTATTATTATTTAAAACTATGTAAGCCTAAACCTATAGTTTGAATTTTATCTTACAAAAATAAAATTCAAACTATGCTTATTCTTTCGAACAACAGTACCTATTTAATATTATTATTTTGAAGTATTCAATTATGAATACCTAGTCTCAATTTTCTTCTAATATTGTAATTAAATTTACTTTGGACCAACCCTACGTTGAATGTTAAGTACAAAAGATAATTTGAGCGGTTCTTAGCATTTATTCTATTGTGTCACGACTCTTGTAAATCAATATGTCACTACATATCACAAGTTTATTAATATATTTCATTACTTCCTTTCATATCTATAGATAGACACCTTGATATTTCATTTTGTGTTTTTTGGTGAGTAATACTTCTTAATTATTTGTATGTTTTATTGTTAACAAGTAACACAAAGAGATAATTACATTTCTGTCTTTAAAGAGAAACATTTATACATACAAATAAGTTTATTTAAGTGATAACACTAGGCGTGGTATGATAAATAGTTTTTTAGGAAGATGGTGTATATTTGAAGGGGGAATAGATGTAGACCGGTATACTATGTTATAAGGCACAGACTAGTCTAACAGAAGGAGATACTCCACGTTACAGAAGATCGTGGCCAATCACTAGAGGAAGACTCAGTAGAAGAGTCGTTTGAGCGGCTCTATCTTACCCATAGAAATAGGTTATAGAGAAAAGAGATAGAGAGAGACGCGCAGACGTCAAACAGCGGAGCTTGACTTGCAGTGTTCCAGTTTGAAGGTTAAGACAGGCAGTGAAATTACTGGGTACTGTGACTTGACATCTTATGTCACAAGTTGACAACGCACATTGGGGTCCTTACGGCCCATCCTCACTATAATGCCGCTCCCAGTTCGTTCTCGGTCTGGTAAAGTCGTATCGTGACAAGTTCAATCTCGCTCAAACAAAACTTCTTCGAGATTGATCGGGACTGGAATGGAATTCGAGCGAAACTTGGCTCTTACGGATAGTATGAGTGCGCACATATAATTCACTTGATAATATTTTACTACACCGAGATCGGATCGTGAACGAAATGTGAACGGCATTATAGTGAGGATCGACCCTAAAGAACCCTAAACGATCAAACATGTTTGTCAAACTTGCTTGACGAATTTCACGTTTTCATCAAACACGACGTCAATCAAGTGGGGCTAGCACGCAGGAGAATCGAAAATCGAATCGAAATCCGAATCGAGGAGTTTGTATGGCAATTTTATTAGCGCCACGGCGGTGAGTAGCAGAACTAATAAAATTGCCATACAAACTCCTCGATTCGGATTTCGAATCGATTTTCGATTCTCCTGCGTGCGTGCCCCACAGATACTTTTCAAACACATCAAACACGTAGTTCGTTTGTCAAACGCGTCAAACACAGCCCTACACAAACAACCAAGTTTGTCAAACACGTAAAGACAAACATGTTTGATCGTTTACAGGGTTCATAAGACAGGCAGTGAAATTACTGGGTACTATAAGTTGACATTTTATGTCACAAGTAGGCAGAGTACATGAGCCACTGTTGCCACTTGATATTAGGTGCGCTGTCAATGTATAAAAATCATCATGTTGCGCTATAGAACACAAGAAGGTTGGCATTATTTACTACCGTCGACAGAAATGAAAAATTGGTTTAATGATTAAACGAATACTTTTGAACGACAGCGGAATTGTCTCACTTACCAACGAAAAAAAAACTAACAAGGGTGCTATAAAAGGCGTTACACCATGAAAACGAGCAAAAAGTGCGTGGTTCAATTAAAATTTTCCACATTTTCTCACTCAAACTCGAACGCCGAGCTATTTACGAGCTTTTCGAATTGGAATTGTGATTTCAGTGAAAATACACTAGCTATATATTATCCCGATTCGATTAATTGGGCCCCGAAAATAGTAACAATGTTTTATAGAATTAAGTAGTTTTTAATTCATTTGTTTAGCCAGTTTCTCTTGCGTAATCGAGTAAAATAGCAATACAGCTTATAATAGTAAACAAGTAATAATAGTTATTTTTCTGTGTAATATATTCGTATTTTCCAGGGATAAACAGAACCCTTTATGCAAATTCATCTGCAATTTTGCGACAAACTTTGGTAGATTCAGAAGTCACATTGTCAACCAAACCAACCCTAAAATTCTGCCATCGTCGGGAATCTAGCCCAAAAAAATAAAAACAAAACAATCTCTAGCCATATCCGCTTTGAGTCAACCATTATGCCACAGAGGCGGTCAAAAATTAGACGTAAGTAAGTATAATCCTCCAAAAATCCGGGCGCTAGATGAACAACCGTTTAAAAAACGTGCAACGCTTAGATAGGCAGACAAAGCGACATTTTTCACACCTGCCCATCATAACAGCCCCGGATTCTTGCATATACCGTAGCATTGTCCCACTTTTTGCGACTCACGCGAGCTATCCCAAAGATTCGTTCGAGCCGATCGACTATCCAGCATCGAGAGAATGGAACACAATGTGATATACATGTAATTGTATATAATTGGTTTTTCCCGAGAACAATGACACGAAATTGTGGTTTGAGCGAAATAATTACAGAGTGCTTTTTGCAAGCGAACGTTTGCTTTGACGGAGCGGGCCGTTCGATTTTATTGCTATTTGTTCGACAAGTACCGATATTTTTGCGATCGGCCACGAGGAAATTAATAATTCTTCGCGAATTCGACGCAATTAACATTATGAGACGGCTGCGCAGGCCTTTGTGACGGAAAATAATTAATGTCATATACATTGCGTTGGAAATATAATTACAAGTATCATTGCTAATTAACTGGCTGGCTACCCCACAAAGTGCCGCCTTGTATGTGCATAATTAAAATATGCTGTTTGAGTAAGGCTTATTAATAATAACCGAATAAGTACACGCCGCAGCAATAGACAAAAAAGCATCATCATTTCAGCTGAGAGTCGCCTACAGGACATGGTGTCCCCTATGGATCTCCAAACCGAATAGTCCTACACTGCTCCCATCAAGCAATTTCGCGTGACCTTCATCAGATAATCGGTTAACCTTATGGAGTACCTACCTGCCAACGTTGCATCTTCTGGTAGGTATATACAAAAGCGACAAAATTCAAAAACAGAGATTAGATATTATATTTGGAATTGATATTGCGCAAGACCAGAGGGAGACTCCTGAAGCGCGTGATTATAGACTTCCTCGTCTGGAAATAACCTCTATGCCCAGGGTAATCCCCCACAGGTGTTAAGACCTGGCCCGTAGCTGGCTAGGCCGACTCGGGGTGATCCGGAAAAATTGACAAGATGGATGTCAAGGTGGTTTGATGGGTGTACCCCGCACTGTGTGGGGGAGTCCTACATACGCCTGTGGACTAGCCATCGGCAGGTATGGTGCGCAACAGCATCTCTCCTCGATAAAATAAGGTATTAATTAACAGAGGGAGACTGTACTGTCGTCTGCGTGGGTATCTTTATCTTTCTTATTTCTGCTGCCAATTAGCGGTGCTTAAATTGCTGTTTTTTCATACAACTAAGTTGGTAAACAAACAAACTGCCCAGCTGATGGTATAACTGGTAACAGTCACCTATAATACATGTGGCTCCTGTGAGATTCGCAGCAAAACTGCAACCCTCACAGTGTACGTTGCCAACTTGTGACAAAAGATGTAAAGTCACGGTACCCAGTAATTTCACTGCCATGTCTTACCCTTCAAACCGGAACACAACAATGCAAGCACTGCTGCTTTGCGGCAAAATAGGTCAGACGAAGGTACCAAAGCAGACGACGTTGGTACAGTCTCCCTCCAGTTGTTCCGATTTAAAGTGTACTTACTGGAAATACTGGGTAATAATAATAATACTTTATTTGCAAGAATATGGTAAAATACATGATTGGTGTGAAATTAATTATATACATTATTCCTCATATTCTACTGCTAAATTGGCAGTGCGCAAATATTTAAAAAATTAAATAGTAACATGTCAAAAATATAAATAGAATATTATTTTATCGCCATTGAAATTTAAAAAAATACAAATTATTGATAAATTACAAATGATTAAAAAATACAAATTATTATAAATTACAAATTGTCATTATTAATATTATCATTTAAAAATGTCGTTACAGAATAATATAATTTCGTCATCAATAGCTTATGTAATTGTATTCGGAATTTAGTCATTGTTAAATTGGTAAAATTAATTGGTAATTCATTATAAATACGCACAGCCATACAATATGCATTTTTCGAAAACATTATCAACTTTTGTTTTGGTACTCTCAGTTTGGATCCGTATCTACCGCGGTAATTAGCTAAGTCACTGTTAGTCTCAAATATCATTACCTTATTTTGGCATCTTATGTCACAAGTTGATAGCATACATTGACGTCCTAGAATGGGGTTGTACATTTGCAAGTCTTTCAGGAACCACATGTACGACGACACATACATTATATTTTAAAATGCTAAACAAATACTATGATAAATCTTTGTAAAGTAAAAAATCACCTTCGTTTTTAGTTTAAAATGAAATTACCTTCTTTAACATTACTGCGATATACTTACGGCCGATTACAAAAATATTGCAAGAACGATTTATCCCAAACTTTTGGGATAAATCGTTCTTGCAGTACTGGACCAGAAAATCCAGCAAATTTCTTTTCTGGGATGCTCCAACGCCCAGTAATGTAATTTTGAAAATGGAACTAACTTTTCAAACCCCAAACCTAACTCGAATTTTAGCAGCTTAGCTTAGCAACAGTTCGAATTTTAAATAAAGCTTTATTTAAAATTCGAACTGCTACGATCATTAATGAATTTAAAAGAACATTAATAATCATTGTCTGGTTTTATGAAACCACGATGCAAGTGTAACTTTTTTTGGATCGTAGGCATTTACCTGAAAAATTATGATGAAGAAGGCGCTTAACCTTCTACACCGGAACCTCCGAGGACGAACCTCTCCGATGAATCTCAAGACAATTCTCTTCCCTCGGCGTCATTTTAAAACGGCGGACTCGACTTTTTGCCGTGAAGGTTTATGTCAGCCCCCCACTCGGCGTAGCTTTTTCCATTTTATTTAAAGTATTAATGAATAGCAATGACGTTTGAAAAACTCGACGGTTTGATTTAATACAGGCTGATACGTAGAGATTGTTCAGAGTGCGCGCGCGCGCACCGCGAGCCTTGCTACTAGCGCTTAAAGCAAAAATGAAACAGGAACAGCGATATTGCAGCATACATCGCCGTCTCGTTCTCACTGTGGTTCTGATACTGTTGTAAGCTATGATGGTAAGGAGGCGCATCGCTCGTGAGACGTGAACGATTATTCATTTATAATTTATCGCAGCCTTATGCAAGCCGACATCAAATAAACTAGCAAGCTGACCGTTATGATCATTGATTTACTACAAACGTAGATAGAGCACTTCATACAAAAACGCACTTGAAATCTGTCACCTAATCGACTATACATTTGTACGCTGTTAAATAGGTAGTTGAATATGCACACCCGAATTAAAATTACCATAAAGAAAGTACCGTATTTATCGAATTCAACCTTATTCTTTATTATTACGGCAACTATTTGAAGTACAACCGTGTGCAGTTACATCATTTCATACCTAGCCACATTTAACTTGACGTTTTAGTAATTGCTACATGAAAATATCAACTTTATATTCTCAAACATAATGCTCAAAATTGCTTATCGCGTTGTCGCTCCAACGCATGGAAAAGAACTGCACGAGGCCCGATTGGGCAGTTCTTCACCGGCCCACTTTTCGAACGTTCATGCGTTATCTACGTTTGGTAGTAAATCAATGGTTATGATACAGAATTGTGCGCTTTGATGCGGGGATATGTGCTTATGGTTAAGGTTTCTATATCCTCATCTAGCGGTAAGAGTTGATTTTATTTGATAAACTAGTGACCCGTCCCGTTTTTGCACGGCATTTGCTTACATTACAAGCTTTTATGAAATTCGAAAAGCGAAAAACACATTGGGACCTACAACGAACGGGTCTCGAACCCCGGACCTTCCGATTGGAATTCAAGTGCCGACTCCACAGCGCCACCGACACTCCTTTGTACATTTGTCTGATGCTCCTACGGTGAAGGAAACATCGTGAGGCAACCTGCATACTCGTACATATACGGAGAAATTCAATGGTGTATGTGAAGTCGACCAATCCGCACTGATGGGCCAGCGTGTTGACCAAGGCCTAATCACCCTAACATAGGGTAGGCTCGAGCCCTTCGGTCGGGATGTACCTATATGAGTTGTGATGATGGTGATGATGATAACAAGCTTTTATTTACTTTCACCTGTCCCGGTGTCTGTAATGAAATGGAGCTGATCTGATGGTGGAGCTGGAAGGTGGCCATAGGACCTCCGCAATAAAACCACACAGCTCCATCGAGTTTGGGCTCGTTTGATTCGTATTGACAAGTACTAAAAGCTTGTATTCATTCATTATTTTTTGTATCGACTTGTTGCGTCGAGAATAAAAAATGTATAAGTATCAAAATATTTTTGTTCTATGGAATTAAAAACGTTTTTATAAGGTTTCATAATATACCGAGTGTAATTGAACGCTGAAATAATGTTTTAGGGGCATATAGGTTACATATTAGATGGATCCTATAAGTACTTGCCTTAGATCTGGAAACTCAATACTTTCCGAGTGAATCGACTTTTAAGCGAAAGAAAAAACTTTCAAGTGACAACCATACCATCATTTCCATCCAGCTGACTATGGAAATAACACAAAAGAAATGTCAACACTGAATGAAGAAACAAGGTACGCTGATGTAGGGCTGACACTTAGGATCAAATATAATTAATTGGTTTATATGAAAAAAAGCTTGATTAGCGCCAATATTTTCCTACAGAATCTCCACTTCTGATACATAAAAACCCTTAGGATACGTACCCTTTAATAGTATTTCAGTGTTCCATAACACCCTATATATTATAACCTATCGGAATAAGTTGCCAAACTGACGGTGAAAACAGCGTGAAAATAGTTTCAGTGGTTTTTGAGATCATCGCGAACATACAGACAGGCAGATGTGGTAGGGAACTTAGTTTTACTCGTATAATATGTATTGATTGATAGTTTTCTGCTAGGAGCTTTAAATAACGAAGATTTTTATAAATTTCACCCTCTGTTCTACCCTTTTATGGACATGTTTATGAAGATCATAAATGTCTATGAAGGACTTGATAAGTTTTGTATTTTTTAACACTAAAAATTTATTATGTAAAAGAATTAATGAGTCAGATACAGGTTCGTGCAACGAGACATCGTAAAATTAACATTGAATTAGAAAATTCCTCGTCGCAAACGATATGATAATTTTATTGCAAGAACTTAGCGTTAAATAGATACATATTAGTTGGTAAATAATAGATACATATTAGTTGGTAAATAATGGTTACTGTCTAAGCTTATTGGTTTTAAATTTTCATTAAATCTAGCAGTAAAAACCTCAAAAGAACTCAAGTAGTTCTTAAGTGGACGGATGGTCAATTGCTTATTATATTAACTATCTGCTATTGTTATAATTTAAAGTTTGTTAAGTTTTAAGTAGGTATTTAATTTTAAGTTGATTGCTTTTGATTGATTCAAACTCAAACTCAAAAATCTTTATTCAATATAGACCTTTACAGGCACTTATTGACGTCAAAAAAAACATAAAAATCTTCAACCAAGAATCTAATTAACTAAAATATTTAATCCTTGTATGTACACACACCCCAACCATTATTAAGATGTGTGCAAATACAAGTCAAATAGAAAAAAAATTGACTCTACACCTGTTCGGAAATTGGGAGAGCCTTCTCGAGAAGAAAAGGCAAGAAACTCGGAAGGTCTTGTATTTTTTTTGTCTCCTCTTTTAAAATATTAGATTTATCAATAAAATAGACTTAAGAAACTATTCCGTTTTTCACACATGTCTTGGGTGCATAATTTTCTTGTCACGTACAACTCTGATTATATAGCAAGCAAACATAGGTTTGTTTGGACTTCCGTACGAAATTTCGACCCCTATTATATCTCCGTGTAGGTCGAAGGTTCAGAAACACTCGAATAAACATTTATTTGTACTTTTTATCAAGTTTCATGCCTTTATATCCTCTCCAAGGTTAAATGTTTGACACGTAGTTATTAACAGTGAATATATACAAAGGACACAGTGGGTCGTTGGGTAATGATGCTGCGGACCAGCTGGCTAAAAGAGGTTCAGTAAGCATAGTGGTTGGTCCTGTGCCACAGCTGCCGATCCCCTTTAGCCAGCTGAAAACATGGACACGGCAATATACCCAAAACAAACATAATGCCCGCTGGGCAAATACCTCAACATGTAGACAGTCCAAAGAAGCGGTACCTGCACTTACACCGTGACTGACACATAGACTGCTCTACTTAAATCGACCTGAACTAAGAATAGTGGTAGGCTCTTTAACAGGACACAACACACTCAACAAACATTTACATCTATTAGGCGTAACCGACAGTCCCTTGTGCAGAGGATGTCTGAACGCCGAAGAATCAGCTGCCCATGTAATCCTGGAATGCATGGGTGTAGCCACACAACGGGCAGAAATCCTTGGCAATCCGAGGTCACTCCTAGAAGCCTGTGAACGTCCCAGGAGACTTCTGTGCTTCTGGAAGGAGCTGGGCTGGTTAGAATAACCGGCCATCCCACACGCATAATGCACCAAATAAGAGTCTAAATGTGGAAAAGGGAGCCCACTACAATAGAATACATACAATACAACAGTGAATAAAGACTACATACTTTGGATTAACAAAGTTCGAAAAGAGATCAATAGGTTAAAGATTTCGTCGGGGCTGGTAAGAGCTCAGTGGCCCAGTGTGGCCCAGAGGTGGCTCAGAGGTCTAGGCTAAATCTACCAAAGCTACGATTCTGAAAGACCTGCTCTGTATGTTATTTCCTTTGATATTGCGAGAAGAGTTAGGAAATAACATAATACTGAGCAGTAGGGTTACTCTTGAACCAAATCCAATCGATCGGCATTGAGATTGTGATTTTTCGTACGCTTATTTAGCAACACTAGCGACAAAGTGGATCCGTATTTTGAGAAAATTAGATAGCACCGAGTTAAATTCACTCAAAATCACCACAATACGGTTTTAATTTTGTGCCAATGTGGAAAATGAAGCGTACAAAAAATCACAATCTCAATGTCGATCGATTGGATTTGGTTCAAGAGTAGGCCTACAGGTCTTTCAGAATTTAGCGATAGCGATAGAGCTTTAGTAGATTTATCATAATTTATCGATAGCGATAGCGATAGAGCTTTAGTAGATTTATCATAATTTACAATGAACTATTAGAGGTCGGTGGCGGTCATTGCTGGCGCTGTGGCCTCGGCACTGGACTGTACTCCGAGTAAAATCGGGAGGACCGCGATCGATCCTGCCATGTACCAATGTGTTTGTCGTTTCACAAATTTCATATGTACATTTATCTGACGCTCCTGCGGTGAAGGAAAACATCGTGGGGAAACCTGCATACACCTGCGAAGTAATTCAAAGGTGTATGTTCAATACATGTGAAGTCAACCAATCCGCACTGGGCCAGCGTGGTTTGACTAAGGCCTAATCACCCTAAATAGTTAGGGTAAGCTCATGCTTTTCGGTGGGGACGTATATGAGCTGTAATGATGAACTGATATTAATAATATTTTGTCATTGTGCCCCTTGCTAGTAACTACTTATTCAGTTTAATATAGAAAACGTGATATTATCTCGATTCAGCCCCAGAAATCGTTGTAAGAGTCCACAATAATAGTATCAGTTCAAATGTATTGTTAAACTCTGAACTATGGTTGAAGGTTATTAATTTATTTAACGAAGTACCAATAGTCAATCATTTAACAACCAAGTATCTACCTATATGAGCTGCATTACATTTTCAGTTATCCGCTGAATGGCTGGGGCCTTTTAATTACATTAATTGGTGCATCAATAAGCCATGATGCGACTTATCTGATGGCTTTAATTAGGCCGTACATTAATTACATTATAATTACAGCGAACAATGACGCCACCTGTCGGCGGAATGCCGAACTAACGATCGATCGATGGTAGAATCATGCGCTGGATACTTCGGTACGCCCGACTCTACCCATTTTTTAAGCGGCTGTTTCAAATACTGAAAGAAATCATAAATAGAAAAAAAATATGAAGAACCAAAATTGTGTAATTATTACGGACAAAGAACACAAGCATATTTAATACCAAAGATTTTTAATAGGATTACTTGTGATGATTGTACTAAAAAGCCTAAGTGTATTTAAATCCCATATCAAAAAACAATGTTGTGTGAATATTTACAGAGACTAAATGTATAGGAAAAAAAGAGCTCTTTTGTGAAAAATGTTTATAGTTATATTTTATTGAGGTACTTTAATTTTTTTTGTTGATTTAGACAGTGTTACTCAACTAAAATATGTATTAATGAAAGGAGCTGCAGAGGGCTACTTTATTCTTATTATCTGTGGCAGTAACAGGTGTGATCTGGTGCATTAATATTTCTTTTTACCTTTTCTGTTGTGTTTGAGTGAGTGTGCGAATTCCATCGCGCCACATATAAACCCATACGGGGTTTTCGCTGGGGCGATGTTTTTTATGTTCATTATTGTTACCATTTATTATGAATAAAGAGAAGAAAAAAAAAAGAATGAGTGTCATCATTGTTATCGCCAACAAACTTGTCAAAAGTTTGGCGATATTATGTAACTTTACCATATTACTGTGAATGAGAATAAATAAAAAAAAATACAATGGCAAGTCCGCTTAATCTTCAGAAGCCCACCAACTTCTAGTTCATATCCGATCGTTGAGTTTTTTAATCCCATTTCCTACCACTCGTACAAGTTTCGCACAGCGTTCCCCACCATATTCCCATTGTTTTGCGAATATAATTAGCCTCAAAATTAAATGGCATAAAGGATCTTTCTGCCAATCAGCTAATTACCGGTTTCAATATCCTATCTATCTCTGGATTTGCTTACTGGAGATGTAATTTTGACGCATTTAGTATGGAGCTAATGTCAAATGTCTATGGCTAGTAACCAAATCCACGGATAGATAGAATATTGAAACCGGCCGTAAAGCGATTTCACGTCAACATCTCAGTAACTTAGATTACCTACCGGAATACGTAGGCCATCATTACTTTACAGACAAAACACACACACACATACACACACATCCATAAGCACGATCAATAGGTTTTTCTTTAGTCCTGTTTAATGGGTTTATTCTTGCGTTATTTTTACTATAACTGATTAAGCACTGATTAATCACGGAATCTCAGAAACAATAACACTTACAAACTTGAAATTCGGCAGGTAGGTTTCTTATAGGGTGTAGACATCCGCTAAGAACGGATTTTACGAAACTCTACCCCTAAGGTGGTAAAACGGGGCTTGGAAGTTTGTATTAGTACACTGAAAGCGTTGAAGTCTTTTAAGGCGAAAAGTAGTTTGCTGGCACAGCTTTTCTAACCGATTTAGATTTTTTTTGTGTGAGAAAGTAATACTTCCTAATTAGTCCCATTGTCACCAAATCAATACCTGGTGATGGGAACATGTTTCATGTTTTTTCTGAAGTAATGTTGGGTTCTCACCACGATCGCTTATAGCAAGGATAAAACAAAACTGAAACAGAGACACCGCTCTTGCTGCGAATAGCGCCATCTCACATTCAGTGCCGTTTTAATATTGTTTTGGGCGGTCATGGCTAGGGGGGTAGGTATTTGCGTCGGTGGTCATGACTGATAGGTAATGGAAGGATCCTTGACTTTTAGGAGTTAGAGGTAAGTTTTTAAATACAGTGGGCACGTATTGACCTTAAGTTGTATTCTGTCAAGTTTCTTCGGTGAGTTGTCATTAAATTCACTAAACAGATTTAAATAAAAAACTGTTTTTCAAAAAATAAAAAGCGACTTCAAAACAAAAAATGTCAATATATAGGAAACCACACAACTTCACACTTTTTTATTTTGATGTCATCCATCATCGATCATCGTTCATCGATTATCCGCAACGACTTTAAAAATGTCATGTTATGTGTATTCTTATATATTATTTTTGACTATTTTGTGTTTTTGAATTCGGTTTTCGTTTTTTGTATGACATTTTTTGGGTTTTATAAGAGGTTCTCTTTTACAGTGAGATATTGAGTCCTTGTCAAACAGACAGTTCTGCAGCATATACAGAAAAAAGTAAAATAACTTACCTATAACAGCAACATTGATTATTATCTACTTGTATGTCCATGTTAATGCTGTGCCCTAGATTTCAGGCATGAGTACGATTCTTGTTCAGCCATAAATAATGTATATTATATAAATTTGATATAATTTTGAATATTAATTTCGACTTCAAAGGAAAGAATAATGTAATAAGCTATTTTCGTCCAGAATCACGTAGTTTATTATAAGCGCTCATTCATAAAGTTAAATAAATATAAAACATAGCCGGGGGACTTATTGATTAACTCAAAATCCATTACGACAACTATCGAACTGATAGTCATTGCGGCTTCAATACAAGACTTGTGTGCCGACTGCCTTTTATAAAATAGCGGTGGATGCACATTTACCGTTAAATTTAAAGCGACTGTGATGGATTTTGAGTTGCACAATGCACGGGCCGGGTGCTGTGACGTGCGCGGGCGCAGCACAATAGCAGCGCCATCTCGCGGCCGCGTCCATCATTCGCGCGCGGCGAAAAAATCGCGCTGCCTATCGAAACGACATTGACGGATTCGGCTGATCTGCGTTAGGGTTGTCAACTGGTTAATTTTATAAGTTGTCGGCGGTCACCGTTATTCAACTAAGTATATTCAACGGTATGAGGATTTGACATTTTTTATGATCTAACAATGCATTTTATTTATATTATGTTTTTAAGAATTATGTTGATTTTTAAAAAAAATATTAAGATATTTCGTTAAAAGTTACGTAAACTACTGTAAAACTTTGAACTTGTATCTTATCGTCACTTACTGTTGTATTTCTTAGATAAAGTAGGTAGTCTTAGCATGCTTCTTTTTGTTCGTCAGTAAAATAATTGATGTAACTTTGTTAGGGTTCCTTAAGACGGGAATAAGGAACTTTCTGGCAAAATAAGAGATAGTTAGCAAATGAAAAATAAAATTTTATTTAATGTGGTCGTAAAATATTTTTTGAAAGTTTTTTTATTGTTATATGCAGGTATAAGAAATATGAGGTAAGGGCAGCTCATCGCGTTCTCTAGAAATCGGTGGTCGATGTTTTACTAATTTGCAAATATTATCTATTAACACCTATAGCAATATTACGCAAAACATGAAATTTGTTTGAAATTAATTTTATTCTATGATACGGCTGTAAGAAGATTTCAAAGAATTACGCAATTAGAAGTAGAACAATAGGGCTGATTATATTCGTTGACGTCATAAATAAAGACCAAGTCTTGTAATTATTTGTATAGATTTCAATTTAATAACAAGAGCGTTTCTTTTGTGTATAATTTATCCTATCATATAAAGTAAACGTGTGTTATTTATATTACGTTACTATAATGTATCAAACAATTTAAAACATTGTTTACTTTGTTTAATCAAAGATAACGTACAGTAATTTCAGCGTAGACGTCCGTGGGGATGTAGCTCAGTGGTAGAGCGTTCGCTTTGCATGTGAAAGGCCCCGGGTTCGATCCCCGGCATCTCCAGTTGTTGAGATTTTCGTTTTTTGCGTTTTTTAATGATTTTATTAATTTTTTTTATGTTTTGTTAGAATAATTTTAAAAATCAATGGAATGGTGACTTTACAACAAACGAATTATTTTACATTTTTTGATATACCGGGTGTAACGGAATACCAAAATAATATTTAAGGTTGTTGATTAACAAAAAAATGTTTTATGAATATTCTTTGTATTTTTATTATATGCCCACTTTCGATTAATACGCTTAACAGTTCAGCGTATTAAATCGAAAGTAGGCATATAATAAAAATACAAAGAATAGTCATACAACATTTTTTTTGTTAATCAACAACCTTAAATATTATTTCGGTATTCCGTTACACCCGGTATATTTTGTTTAAAAGATATCTTAATATCTTATGTATTCTCTACCAGTCGTCTACCATGGGTTGAGAGACAATTGTGGTAGATGCACATTTTATAGAATTAACAAATTGAAAATCTCTTAACTTCTAGTCTAATAATATATAAAAATTTCGTGTCACAGTGTTTGTTATCGAACTCCTCCGAAACGGCTTAACCGATTTTTATAGGTTCAATTTTTTCTGTATGTTTGGTAGGTCTGAGAATAGGTCGTAGGCTATTTTTTAATACCCTTGGGTGACAATGGTGGCCCTCTTCATAATTTTTTGACAATTATTATAGTGAAACATAGTTCACGGGCACAGCTAATAGTCTAAAATATAAAAGTCTCATGTCACACAATGTTTGTTGTTTTTTTATGATTTGGCATAAAAAATACTTATGAACCTAAATTTTCACTCTTCTACCGCCAACCCCCATTTCTTAATAACGATATTAGTATTTTTACCGGCTATCAGGCGTGCAGTCACTAAACCAGCGTTTCCCAACCAGTGAGGCGCGCCCCACTTGGGGGGCGTAGAGTGAACCAAGGGGCGGTGCCACCTTTGCGAAGTCAGCGACACGTTGCAACCATCTTTTGAATAAAACTAAACACGCCAATATTTTCATCGTTTGCTTAATTTTCATGACTTCCCATTTCGGCCCCTAGGGGGGGGGGGGGGGGGCGTAGTATTTTAGCATAATGTTGGGTGAGGCGCATAGGGTAAAAGGTTGGGAACCCCTGCACTAAACATTTTCAAAAGATCACAATGGCTACTATATGTCATTGTAGATTTATTACAACGGTATATGTTTGTTATGTGTGTGTATGTATGTTTGTGTATATTGTATGTATGGAGGTATTTTATTGTATGTCTTATATTTAAGTTTGTGTAATGTTGTACATTGCTAACTTCCCCCATTTTTTCGTTTCCGTGAATGGAGTCCATCCAAAGGTTGCTGGAAGAGATCGCACATTGCGATAAGGCCGCCCATTGTACTATTATTATTATGTATTTTGTTAACCCTAATTTTGTAATGTACAATAAAGATTTATCTATCTATCTACGTTACTCTAGATACAAATTCTTTGAATTGTATCTTTAATATCATGTATTGTTCAATAAGCAAATAATAAGAATATAGGTATTATAGATTATAAAAAAGCTAATCTTTATAAGATATTTCTATCAGCCTACTATAACGAGTGTAATGATAGCATTATAATTTATTTATTTATTTAGGTAACCCAACAGCGTACAAACATTTACATATTTGACGATACAGTTAGCGCAGAGATCGAGTGATCGCCTTCGCCTACTGTGCAACAGGTCGCGGGTTCGATTCCTGTACGGGACAAATATTTTGTATGGCCTATAGAAATTCGTTCCGGGCGTATGTGCATGTGACATTCTATGTTTGTAACTGCACTCACGACACGAGAAAATCCTAGAGTGGGGCGACGTTTTTTTTTAAAAATATATTTACATTAGTCAATTACAATAAGGCCAAAAAATTATACCACAAATTACATGATAATCACAAGCCAAATGCTAAGCTTGTTAATGTGATAAAATGAATGATGTGACGTCTAGAATAAAAATTTCCTTGAAATATTTACTATTACATTATTTTTAATGTTCAATACCTACTGGCTGTGTGTTAAATACCAACTGTGTGGCTCATTGTGGACTGTGGTGAGAATATGATTATGTATGTGTGTGTGTTAGTTGTGTGTTAATTCCAGGAAAGATAAAGTAAATGGGGTTTATAGCATTAAAAGAAAATAAAATCAATAATAGCAGTTTAATCTCGAGTACCTTCTACTGAGAATATTGCCTATGGGTAAGTTGTAGTCGTAATTTTACTAAACTGCTTAAAGTATCATTCTGGGGCGAAAACTCTAAGTTAACCCTTCCAATTCACATAAGTGCAATAATTAAAAACTTGTGGTCAATTTGATACTCAACAGAAATCTATTTAAGCATAAAGAAAGAGTCCCAAGTAATTTTTATTTTATACCTTTATAGGCACAAATGAACGTTTTAAATAGAAATAAAAAGGAAAATATATTCAAATCAATATAAATTTGACTGCGGCAACCCTACTGTAATATACATGGTAGAGACGCCGCCCTGACATGTTTACGGGCCAATTATTTGTATGGATTCCTCCGCAATAATGATTTCTTGCGTCCGTCCGTCTGTCCGTCCGTCCGTGTGCCACTGATGTATTCGGGATTTTTCACATAAATTTGTGTATTTTGCCTCTTTGCAGCAGCGCGTTAGATTTATGATCTGACTTGTGTTTTATATGATCTTATAAAGAATTTATTGACTTAGTTTATATCGAGGGGGAGGGGATTAGAGCGTCGGTGTCGATGTGGACTTGACACTTGCCTTCCAATCGGGCGGTCCGGGGTTCGAGACCGCCGTGTACCAATGTGTTTTTTGTTTTACGAATTTCATATATACATTGGCTGATGCTTCTACTACGGTGAAGGAAAACATCGTGAGGCAACCTGCACACTTCTGCGAAGACTAAGGCCTAAACTAAAGGTTAATAAGGTCATGCTTATTAAGTTATAAATAGATCATAAGGAAAATACAGCATTAAAGAGCACGGCTCACGAGTTTGTAGTGATATAATTATTTTTAAAAAATCATGTCTAAATCAAAGTAAAAAATTTACAAAGATCTTTGAACTTTGAAGTTTATAATAGGTGTTTTTGCGATTTTAATACCCTACACCGAATAATTTTCCGAAAATTTTCAGTTAAATGGCTACGATCCGAAAAAAGGTTTCACTTGCATCGGGTTTCATAAAACCTCACAATGATTTTTTAAAATTTTCTAATGCCATTTATGGGGGATAACCCCATAAGTCGCCTTCCATGCTTAAATCAGTTAAGTTGACGAGATACATACATGTACCAAAGGTCTAGTAGTTTTCGAGCAAATTGGCTTTGTCAGACAGACGGACAGACAGACACGCAAGTGATCCTATAAAGGTCATTAAAGGTTCCATTTTTTTTAAAGGCACGGAACCCTAAATATTTGAATTTCCACGAGGATTTTCGATTGATGTAAAATGTGACCATAATTATTGATGTGATAGATTTGACAGGATAATTACACGCCCACCAATACCACGTTTGAAAAAATGATTATTTCAATTAGCAAATTAGTATCGAGCTTTATATTGTATTATTATAGTATTTATAGTTTAACATGTTTTTAACAAAAAATAAAAGATATAAAAGAGTAGTTCATAGTTGATACCTTATAAGTATCTAGTTCTTTTTGGCCTTTAGTACGCAATTTTCATCTGGTTCCTTGTGGGGGATGTAGCTCAGTGGTAGAGCGTTCGCTTTGCATGTGAAAGGCCCCGGGTTCGATCCCCGGCATCTCCATGTCTATTTTGGTACCTACATTTGTAATTTTTTAAATAGTTTCTTGACTTTGTCGTTAGACCCCTCTTCGACAGACGTAATAAAATCATCTCTTCGGACGTTTCATTAGTTATTTTTATTTTTTTATATACAGCAACTTAGTTGTATAAAAAAATAAAACCAACTTCAAAAACACCAAAAAGAGACAAATTATATAAGAATACACACAACATCACAGTTTTTTTATATTGAAGTCGGTGCCAAAGGAGATCCCCTTATTTTGGGCCCAACGTTACAGGAATGATTTATGTAAGTATCAAAAAATTCCTCTGATTTAACCTCCTGACGACCAGAGATACTTTTTTTGAGTAGCATTATGAAACTTACAGAAGTTGATCTATATGGCCTAAGATTCTCTAGAAAAATATTGAAAAAAAACCCAATTCGGAAAAATGGGCTTTTTGACTTTGGTCGTCAACAATTATGTACTTCATGTAGAACATAAAATTATTTATATTAAGACTCATAAGGTAATAAATAAGTCATAAATGATATATTAAATTTTTATAGTAAATGCTAACAAATAAAAAATAATCAAACAAAAGTAAAATGTTTTTCATTCCTCATGCTCGGAAAGGAGCGTTTCCTTGATCTGAGTATTGGGAGGAAAACGCTAGTTCCCACCAGCGGGCGGGAAATTCTCATACTATTTACTTCCCTCCTTAGGGCGGAAAGTAAAATTTTAAAAATAGAACTGAATTAGGTTACGTACATACAATCTTTGGTACAATGATAATAAAAGTATTTGGCTGAATGGCCAGTAACAGGTAACGCGATGTGTTCCAAATTTAAAAATACCTGTGAAAAAGATAATTTTGGCGGGAATCTGTTACGCTGTACCGAAATCTTGATTGTGTGATTTAGGTATTTAAGAAAAACAATGAATTCAAGCGATTCTGAAATTTCGGCTCCAGATTCAGTCACGAACGAAGCAAATACAATACTCGAAAATCTTTTGCCAAAAATTTCAAAGGCAAGATATTTAAATACATATTCCGACTTTATGAAGTGGCGAGATGCAAGGAATATAAAATCATTTTCTGAAAATGTATTTCTTATATACTTTAATGAACTATCTCATAAAGTGCAGGCGTCTACGCTATGGAGCAGATATTCAATGCTTAAAAGTACACTAAGTGTAAAACACGATGTCGATATGTCATGTTAGGAGTATTTTTATTAATAAATTTTATTAGAAAAGCTATTTTTTATTTTCCTTGCATTCGAAATGAAAAGTAGAGTGCTACACACGGGTAAAAGGAATCAAACCCTACTCGGACTATAGCCGCCCTCGCTGCGCTCGGGTGTCTAACAACCTCGTAGGGATTGATTCCTTTCCACCCTTATAAAGCAATCTACTATTTCCAAACAAATAAATAAATCAAACGTGGGTGATGTCACCAACGTTTAAATTTTTATTTGTTTGGAACTACTACTGAAGGCATTTAATAGAATAATCATATCGTCAATGCACATTATGTCTATGGGCGTGGGTGATCCTTCTGACATCCTTAAAGAATACAATCTATCGTATACAAAAACATCTACTAAAGGTACTCATGTACCTACGTCCTATAGGTACTTGTGCGTTTAGTAGATGTTATTTGTTTGATTTCCTGATGGATTTTAATTTCAACGACCTCTGCTCGCACTTGGATTCGGACGAAACCAACTGGTTGACATTGGACAAAGTGCCCTCTTAACCTGCAGGCCAATTATGGATCTTTCATCGTATGACATGATATAAATTTGAGAAAAAGAAGTCATGAAATGCTGCATTTCGTATTACCGATCTCCAATGATATCATCACTATGACATAATTTCAATGATGTCATCATTATACGAGTATAATGAACAAATGATCAAAAAATCTGACCGGAAATCGTATTTTTCGTTTTGCATTATGACATCATATGATATCATTTGCAAAACCATGAGATCGGTAATAGGTCCTCTGATCGCCTTTTGCTTGAATACTGGATATCCGATTTTTGCCTTTGTGTTACTAGAAGTGTTTATTTCTGAGTACGGAGTGGCTATTCGGACCCAGGTCCCTAAAGAAGTCGATTGCTATTAGGACCCGATAGAAGGGCATTCTGTTGAAATACTGGTTAGTTCAGTTTTTGATAGACGTCTACTTTTGTAATCTCTATAGTTGTCTTTAATTTAAAATAAAGCATTCCTTACTATGTCAATACCATGACAACAAGCCTTTTTATTTTAACACGTTATCAGCACGAAAATATAAGGAATCGCTTTTTAAAACTCAGTTTAAAGCATATTAAAAAGTGTTACAATAAATATTGATAACAAATTCAGAAGTTCGGATTTCAATATTTTGAGTTGGTGAATTTTGTCTGCCTATAATTTGTAACTTGAAGAATAAAGAAACGATTCGTATCGATTACAATGGCTACTGGACAAGGAGATTCAGGTAACATTTTTAAGAGATGTCTGAGTGTGAACGGAATAAGCCCGTTGTGTGGTCGAGAAGGTTACTCGACATGGAAATTTAAAATGCGAATGCATCTAATGCACGAGGACCTGTTGGAATGCATAGATGGATATACTAATGACGAAGCTCCACTTAGCGTCAAAATTAAACGTGACCGACTAGCTTTATCGACAATCTGTCTTACTCTTGATGGCCCCGCTATCACTCATGTTAGAAGGGCTTCGAGTGCTAAAGAAGCTTGGGATGCCTTAGCAGCGGCATATGAGGATAAAGGTATGGGACGGAGGTTAGCCCTAGAGCGTCGTTTGTATAGATACTCGCTAGATGATTTTGAGAATATCGAAAGCTATATAAATGCAATACTATGTACAGCTCAAGATCTGCTTGATATTGGTAAGGTCATAGATGATGCTTCGATAGCAGCAATTCTATTAGGAGGCCTGACATCTAGGTATGATCCACTTGTAATGGCCTTGGAAAATTCCAATATTGAGATTACCTCAGAGATCGTTAAGAGCAAGTTATTAAACGAATTTGCTAAGAGCTCTACTGGTTCTGAAACAGCCTTACGTAGTAATTTCAGACAGAAAAAGTCGTCGACTTCAAAAAGGAAGAAGAATGTTGTCTGTTATAATTGTAAAGAGCCAGGGCATAAACGCCCGGATTGTCCACATATCAAGGACAAGAAAGCTCAAAGCACATCCAGTCGTGACACTACTCTATTGAGTGCATTGAACGTAAGTTCGACCAACACTTTTAACAAAAGATGGATAGTGGACTCGGGAGCGACAACACATATGACTTCGAGGTTGGATTGGCTTGGTAATGCTCAGCCATTTGAATCTGGTAAGGTGACTTTTGCTAATGGTGAAATAGCTAGTAGCAAACGTATTGGTGACGTTCAATTGTGTAATCAAAATATCCGATGTATCAAAGATGTCATTTATGTACCAGATTTAAGAGCGAATTTAATATCTGTTAGGAAAGCTGTTAATAAGAATCTTATAGTTGTTTTTGATAAACAGGGTTGTAATTTTTATAATAATATTGACTTTTCTTGTACAGGAACTCCTGTGTTACATGCTTCGGAGTGTGGTGGATTGTACGCATTAGACGGTACGGTAGTTGATCTACAGGGTGAAATATCAGCTCATAATGTGCACCTTGACTTGTCGCAGTACCAACTTTGGCATAAAAGGATGGGACATCTATGTCGTATAGGTATGCAAAAGTTAAAAGATTATACAGTAGGTGTAGTTTTTGATAAAGTTGACACGGATCCATGTATAGCCTGTGTCGAAGGCAAGCAAGCTAAAAAGCCTTTTAAATCAATATTGTATAAAAAGGCGACAGCACCGTTGGAGTTAATTCATTCTGATATTGCTGGTCCAATGTCAGTTTCATCTTTTAATGGAAACAAATACGTTCTTTATTTGATAGATGATTTTACAAGAATGTGTTTTACTTATTTCATAGATGCAAAGAGTAAGGTTAAAAGTAAAATTTGCGATTTTATGAATTTTATTGAAAGACAGACGAACAAGAAAATAAAAATCTTTAGAACCGACAATGGCACTGAATTCGTTAATAAAGAGTTATCAGACATTTTCGTATCTAAAGGCATTTTACATCAAACGTGTGTTCCATATAATCCACAACAAAACGGTGTTGCGGAGCGCACTGGTCGTTCTGTAATGGAGAAAGTTCGTTCTATGCTTTCAGAAAGTTCTCTACCTAAAGTTTATTGGGAAGATGCTGTAAAGTGTGCCGTATACTTAAAAAATCGATCTCCTCATTGTGCATTGGACGGGGTAACGCCGTTTGAAAGATGGTTTAATAAGAAACCTGATCTGTCCCATGTGCGTATATTTGGGTGCAGAGCACTAGTACATGTGCCATCCTGCCTGAGAGATAAGCTTGATGTGAAAGCCACAGAGCACATTTTTGTAGGATATACAGACGATCCAAATAGTTATTTCTTCCGTAACGTACATAACGCAAGGCGTTTGGTTAAAGGTAGAGATGTAAGCTTTTTTGAAAATAACTTTAGTACTTTAAGACCTTCAAAAGCAGTCGAAACAGTAAAGGTCAGTAGTAATGACATAATACCTCTTGCATCATGTAATTATAGACGAGACATGACGACTGAAGACTTGGGAGAACAACATCAAGGTGATGAGAGCTTACCGTCTGCTATTGAAACAGTAGCTCACCATGAAGAAATACAGCATTTTCAGCCCTGTATTGATGTTGCTGAAACTTCTGTAGTGCCTATGAATTCGCCTGATGCTGAAGATGTTGTTACTGAAAACACAGCTGTTGAGTGTGAGGATATTTCTGAAAGAAGATATCCAGAGAGAGTACGAAATAAACCAAAATACTTTGGTATGGATTTTACGTCCTGGATTGCTACTTCGGTTGAAGATGTTTGTGAAGAGCCTACAACTTTCGCTGAAGCTATAAATGCTGATGACAAACGCAGCTGGCTTTCAGCAATGGAAGAAGAATGTAAATCTTTACAGAACATGAAAACTTGGACGTTGGTTGATAGACCTGACAAGAAGGTCATACATTGTAAATGGGTATATAAGTTGAAGAAGGACGCACAAGGTAATGTGAAGAAATATAAGGCACGCTTAGTTGCGAAAGGATATACTCAAGAAGCCGGAGTTGATTACCATGAAACCTTTTCGCCGGTCGTACGCCATTCTTCATTACGTACTTTGTTGGCGTTAGCTGCAGAGCTGGATCTTCATGTACATCATTTAGATGTGGATACCGCTTTCTTATATGGAGATTTAGAAGAGGAGGTGTACATGGAACAACCACAAGGGTTTGTTTGCAGCGGAGATGAAAGTAAAGTGTGTCTCTTAAAAAGGTCATTATACGGCCTGAAGCAGGCACCGAGAGCATGGAACACAAAGTTAAATAGTACTTTGTCTTTAATTGGATTTTCGCGAACACCTTCAGAACCGTGTGTTTACATAAAAAAGTTTGGTAGTAACTATGTCATTTTGGCTGTCTATGTCGATGACATTCTTATATTTTATAAAGACCAAGGACATTTTGAAGTTGTCAAAAATGACTTAAGCAAATATTTTTCTTTGAAAAATCTAGGAAAATTAAGTTATTACCTAGGTCTGAATATACGTAAAACTAATAATGAAATTACGGTTAATCAGAAAACATTTATAAACACGATGTTGAAAAAGTTTAACATGCAAGATTGCAAAAGTGCTAATACACCACTTGCATTGGACAAACAAGAGACGAAGATTGAGCGATTTCATGATAGTCGCTTATATATGAGTTTAATTGGTTCTCTGTTTTACGTGGCAATGAATAGCAGACCCGACATTGCGTATACATTAAGCTATCTGAGCTCATTTAATGCTGATCCTACTATTGGAAATTGGGAAGCTGCGAAGCGCGTATTGCGATACCTGAAAGGTACGTTGGATTACAATATAACGTACAAGAAAACTGGGCGATATTTGAATGGTTTTGTTGACGCTGATTGGGCAAACGATAGTATTGACCGCCGTTCCTATACTGGTTTTGTTTTTCAATTAGCAGGAGGGCCAGTATCTTGGGAATCTAAAAAGCAGCCAACGGTAGCGCTTTCATCGACCGAGGCGGAGTATATGGCACTGTGTTCTGCTGCCAAGGAAGCCGTATTTTTAAGACGTTTCCTTTACGAGGTAAGTGGAATAATAGATATTGTCTCATTGTACGGTGACAGTCAAAGTGCACAAAAAATCGCTACAAATCCTATCCACCACGGCCGAACGAAACACATAGATACAAAATATCATTTTATACGCGAAAAAGTTGCTGACAATGTTATTAAATTACTGTTTGTATCTACTAATGAGTTGGTAGCTGATCTGTTAACAAAACCTTTAAGACGTATCCCACATAAGAAATGTGTAACAATGTTAGGGTTGCCAACATAGGGTTGACACCGATATAATTTATTTTGTTACATTTTTATTTTTACGTTAGCTTTATTTTGTCCTACTATATAGATTAAGGGGGCATGTTGAAATACTGGTTAGTTCAGTTTTTGATAGATGTCTACTTTTGTAATCTCTATAGTTGTCTTTAATTTAAAATAAAGCATTCCTTACTATGTCAATACCATGACAACAAGCCTTTTTATTTTAACACATTCGCTCAAGCGATGCCCGTCTAATGACCCTGCCGTGGAGGCCTGCGTGCACGGTTGGCCCCGTGCACGCCGCCGTAAGGCCCTCAATCTGGGGATTGCCCTGGTGTTCTCGGGCAATCGCCCCTTGGCGATAGGCCGACCGGTTGGTCGGGCTTGCCCGGGCGCGTGGGTAGTGGAGTCGCATTGTGGACCTTACCTAGCGCGCCCCTTAGGGCAGGGAGAACACCGGGGGGTTTTAGTGGGTAGGCCTGGCACGCTGCCGGGAGAGCCCCACACACGCTCGTCGTCTAGCCAACGGCGGGTACGGTGCGGTTACGCATTTCCCCCCGAGAAAAAAAAAAAAAAAAAGGACCCGATAGAAGCGTAATCGAAAAATAACTTAAAATTGAAAACTGTAGGTTGGGTTAGAATTGTGACCACACACAGCGAAGCGAGTGGAGTATGAAGCTGCATGTTGTCAGGTTGCTTCGCGCTGACGGAAAGTCGCGAGACTTACGATTATAATATTCACATGTAAATAAAAAGACAAAACTATCATACTCTACACTAACTACATTAAGTCTACTAATTATTTATTGTAACTAGGTATGAAAATATAATATTATTACCTTGTCTTTTCACATGTCGATCTTGTAAATATACACAAATTCTTGTAACACTTATTGATTCACGAATGTTTCATCACCATCACAGCTCATATATATACGTCTCCACCGAGGGGCTCGAGCCTACCCTATGATAGGGTGATTAGGCCTTAGTCAACCACGCTGGCCCAGTGCGGATTGGTCGACTTCACATACACCTTTGAATTTCTTCGCAGATGTATGCAGGTTGCCTCACGATGTTTTCCTTCACCGTAGGAGCGTCAGACAAATGTACATATGAAATTCGAAACGAAAAACACAGTGGTACATGGTCTCGAACCCGGACCTCCCGATTGGAAGGCAAGTGCCGAGTCCACAGCGCCACCAACGCTCTCGAATGTTTGTAAAGCACTAACTGATTATTTATTTGAACTTCACTTTGTATAACGCTATTATTCACAAGCGATAAATATTTGTAATATTTATTAGCCCTTTATTGTATTTTTCTATATTTTGTAGCTCAATGCCTACGTGACTGACAAATGTCATATAATTATTATATTTTTCAAAAATCTTTCGCTTGACAGCTATATAGTTGTCTATTGTTATGGCCAGTATAAAAGCGGACCAGGGTCATTAGGAAGCCAGTCTACTACCAGCTCTGGTATTGAACACAAACGGCTAAGGAGTAGCTAAGCTCCTTACACAGGCTTGGAACCTAACCACCACCGCCAGGCATTCGTGATCATATCAATTCGTGCCGGTTCCTTCATGCGTCTCCACCGCGCCTGCTACGTGTGCCTGCTGCCTACCTGACCACTCCGTCGCGCCTTCTACTGGTCCCTGCTACCGCCTATCCTAAGGAGCGCCGTTGGGGGTGCTCTGGCCCTCCTGCCTGCATAACGCTGCCGCCGGGTGTTCCTGAGCCGTCTGCCTACTGCGTGCCGTGAGGACGCTCCTATGCTGCCTACCTGACCTGCGCAACCTATCCTGCCTGCTGCGTTGCCGTGCCTGCTCGTGCTCCGGCTATCCAGCTGAGCTGCTACTCGCCCCGCGTCCTACCCTGGCCAGGCTAGATTATATTATTCTGTTGTACATAGTTACCCTTTAGACTAATTTTGTTAGATAAGTCCTGTCGTGCCCTCCTAATATTATTCCTCCCTACCTCTGCCTTTTCTTGCTTCCGTTTTCTCTTGTAAATATACCGTGTTAACTATCTAACTTGTTTTATTTCTAGCTTCTTCCATCTTTTTTTGTACGAAGCCTTCCGCTTCGCGACAATGTTTCATGCTCCGCTTGCAATAATCTATTATTAAGTAAAATCCACCTTGTCGCCATTTTTTTTGGCTGGGTCCGTAAAGCAATCGATTTCTATAGGGACCCGGGTCCGTATAGAAAGGAAATGCTATGCGAAAAATCTTATGGGAACAAACTGAAAACTATAGGTAAGAAAACTATATATATTGTGACCACACACAAATGAAACTGCATGTTTTTACACAATAAAATTGACATGAAACTGCTTTTTTATGCTCCGGGTCCGAATAGCAATCGACTTCTATAGGGTCCCGGGTTCGAATCGAATAGACGCAATCTTCTCAGTATCATCAATAAACCTATTTGGCTATTGTTGAAAAGGGTGAAAATTGGGCAAATGCATCTTAATAATAACATGCTTGTAACACCAGACCCGGGTTTGTATGGAAAATGGGGATGTCCTTTTAAGTAACATTAATTGTTCTTATATTTTTTAAGACTTTCAAGGTTTTCATTCCTTGGCACCGACTTTAATATAAGACTGTGATGTTGTATGTAGTCTTATATTATTTATGACTTTTTTGTGTTTTTGAAGTCGGTTTTATTTTTTTGTAATTTTTTTCCATCTCTAAGTTTTAGAATAGGCTAGATGACTAAAAATTTCTTTTTGCTTTAATAGAAGCTCATTCATATAATAAACAGAAAGAAAAAATTGGTTTTCGAATAACTATAAAAACAACCAAGATATAAAGGTATTAAAGATTTTTCTCCATCTCTTTCTAGCAAAACGGCAATTTACAAGGAGTTTATATGGCCGTACTCAACGATGACGTCACGGTTGATGTCGGATCTCTCTGTCTAATCGCCTTCAAATTAACAACTTAAAATGCTTGTATCTAATGTATTTCTTAGCCGATTTTAATTCTAATTTCACAGGACTGCATCTTTTTCCACGGTATTTTAATATTTAATGACGAGACGTAAAAATTAGAATTCAGTCATCATCCCAATTTGAGCAAACACCAGAATAACTTAAAATTTCGCTCTAAAGAGTATTGAATGAATTATTCCCAACTCCTAATTTATTTTTTATTTTTTATTTTTTTTATTTATTTATTTGGCTTACCAACGATTAAGTAAGGTAAAAGGCCCATTACTCGTCAGGTTTTGAACTTTGCTGACTTTGGAGCTATGTTACAGTGAACCTTGTAGACTTAATAATCTAAAACTTCGATAGCTTACTAAAATATTTATTGTAGTTTTCAGTGGTAAACGTGGTTTTTAAATAAACTAAATAAATAATTTGTTGTAATATAAAAAAGTAAAAAGGAGCCAATTGTACCAGTAGTCGGCAGGTTTGTCCTAGTAACCGTCATGTTGACCCAAAAGTCGTCAATGTTTCACGCAACCTTGAACTTTATTGATATACGTTAAAGCTTCCATTATAATCATTACGAAAAGAATATATATGTTCATTTTATTAAGAACATATGATAACATATGATGAAACATGATAAGAATATGTATGTTCATGTTATTGTAATAAAGTACGTTATAGTAAAATAATGTAATATGTATTTGTTTATTTCTACATATTATAGGTAGTCATAAAGAATGCAGATCCCAGACTAATATTTTATTATAAATCAATTGCGAAAACCAAAGAGTATATTCAATATAAAAGTATTAATAGACATTTTCTTTTTTGAGTTTGACAAACTGATTATTGTTTCGAAAATCATATGTCGACCAATCCGCGCTGGACCAGCGTGGTTGAGTAAGGCCTACACACCCTAACTTAGGGTAGACTCGAGCCCCTCGGAGGGAACGTATATGAGCTGTTATGACGAATCATATACGGCCGTCTTCCATATTTGTTTTAAAGGCCGAAAAACTTCCACATCCAACCGTTGTAGTATTTGCAGCGGAGCGGGCGCGGGAGGAGGACTCTCAGGCCACCCCGCTACGTAGTTGGCGGTTGGGTAGGGGGAGGCGCGCCTTCTTAGATACGCACCTACTACCCTAAGCGGCCAGGAAGCATTTAGGCCCAACCGACTGACAATTGGCTGGGAGATATTACGTTTCTTACCTGGTCGCCCGTCTGGGGGATCAAAACCGAGCAACCTGGTCACCCCTTCCTTGGCGAGTCCCAGCTCGTTTATACTGCTGGGCCTGTTCCTAAGGGGTGTATTCGGGGAATGACCAGTTTAATCCCGAGCGTACCTCCACCGGAGGTGGAAAGGTACCGGAGGCCTGTTTAGCCAGGCATGGGGTTTTTACCCGAGTCCTACGGCATATCCAAGGGACAGCCTTGACAGCTACAGTCCCGTGTAAATTATGAAGAGATTCCCCCGCCCCAAAAAATTCGAAAAAGAAACATTAGAACATGGCATGATCGAACCACGGACCTCCCGATTAGCAGGCCCTCGTCGAGTCCATATCGTCACCGATGCTCGATATAACTGCTTTCTGAACATTGAACTAATCGAGTTGGATTCATCATTTACCTCTCTCTGGAAGTTGAGCTTACCGAGCTGGACTATTTGGCCTAGGTAAACATATTTGTTAACAACTTCCGATGTCGAGTATCCAACCTTCACAGGACTGGGCACCTACTAGATGGGAATTCGACACGTTTTAAATTTCGTTCACATTCATTTTAAGTCCCACTTGATGGAAATCTACAGAGGTCTTAATGACTACGAAATCAACTAAACGAATATGAGTCATGACCTCGCCGTTTATTTTGGTTCCGAATCTTCTCCAGTCCAAAAGCTTGAATTCATACTCCAATGCATCTGTGAATAGTTTAGACGAAATAACGTTGCCCTGTCTCTAACCTCGCTAAAGTCGCATTGGTTTCAAGTTTTGGTCCTGAAGACAGACTGACATAGTGATGTTTTCGTTTCAATGACTGCAGGACTTGGGTGTACAGATCAGTCCATTTCGACACTTCTGGAGTAACCTAAGTGCGGCCCAAGTCTCGACAGAATTGAAGGCTTTCGCATAGTCCACAAACGCCAAGCATAGAGGCAGATCATACTCCTTGGTCTTCTGTATAACCTGCAGCAGCGAATGAATGTGGTCTATGGTACTTTTGCCTTTGCGGAATCCGGCTTGTTCGGGAGGCTTGTTGTTCATGAACTGCTTGAGAGCCAAACAATCTTGTACAGACAGTTTCAATAAAAACTATTAGTTTGATATATGTATAATATATCATATCATAGACTCCACTGGAATTAGTAGTGAATCTTACCAAACTTCCTGAGTGCTACTTGCACCCCACCAGCCCGTACTGGGCCAGCGTGGCGGGAGAAGGCCCAAAACCTACCCAAAAATGGATCGAACTACCCAAAGGCCCCAAGTGCCCGGCGGTCCCGGAGGCCGTGTCGACAGTGACGGTCGTCGATCTGGCGCTAGGACCTGGGGTGCAGACCTAGGATGAAGAATCCCCGGGCGGCGAAAACCTCCCGTCAAACGACCTTGGCCCTGGCAACATATAACGCGCGTACACTGCGGACCGAGGAGAAGCTACTGGAACTAAAGAAGGAATTGAGCAGGATTCATTGGAGTATTCTGGGACTATCCGTAGCTCGAGAAGAGGGTGAGAACATGATGGTCCTTAAATCCAGCAACCTGCTCTATTTTCGGGAGGCGGTGGTGTCGGGTTCATTCTCCATAAGTCTCTAGTGAAGAACGTGGTACAGATCGGAAGTGTGTCGAATAGGGTGGCATACCTTATACTCAGAATCACCAAACGGTATTCGCTAAAGGTCATACAGGTCTACGCCCCGACCTCGACCCACCCCGACGAGGAAGTGAAAGCTATTTATGTCGTTGTCGACATTTCTCGGACAATACACCCTTCCAAGACTCACTACACCGTTGTCATGGGAGACTTCAACGCAAGGCTAGGCAAGCGGGGCGATAATGAGTTGAAAGTGGGGCAATTTGGAGCTGGAATCCGGAATTATCGAGGTCAAATGCTAGCCGATTACATGGAGAGAAAAGGACTCTATAATAATGAACTCTTTCTTCAAAAAGCGGCTGCATCGAAAATTTACCTAGAAAAGTCCGGATTGACAAAAAATGAGATTGACTTCATCATGTTGACTAAGACCCAATATTTAATGACGTCTCAATGATCAACTCGTTTAACACAGTGAGCGATCACCGAACGGTAAGAGGCGCATTGAATTTTAACATAAAAGCGGAACGGTATCGCCTGGTAGTCTACGCTCCGTCCCTAAGCAATCCAGATCCAAAACCCCGAGCGCTTTCAACTCGAATTGCAAAATCGCTTTGATTTGGACTGCACGGATGTAGACATTTATAATGACAGGGTTCTGGAAGCTGTCCTTACGGTAGGTGCAAAGTTTTGCAAACCCAGCCGTACTAAGCAAAGAAGTAACGGAGCTGACAGATAAGCTGACGGAGGAATGGCGTGGAATGGGTCTGCAGTCTTCTGAAGGTTCTCGTCGGCAACTTAACAATCAGTTCTCTAAGTGTCTGACTCGCGACATACGCTGTTTTAATACGGAACGTATTAAAGAGGCCATCGAGCAGAACAATGGCTCCAAAGTGTTCGCAAGTGCCGTGCTTAGATCACTCCAGAGGTGCCAAAAAGACTATCGGTACATCCAAGTGTTGCAGTCATTATACGAAAACACCACCATGTCAGTCCGCCTTCAGGACCAAAACTCGAAACCAGTACCCCTTCAGCGCAGTGTGAGACAGGGTGACGTTATATCGCCGAAACTGTTCACGCTGCATTGGAGGCTGTATTTAAGATTTTGAACTGGAGAGGACTCGGCATCAACATAAATGACTCAAGTACAAGACTCAATTTCGTTTAGCTTATGATATCGTAGTCATGGCTGAGACCGTGGAGGATCTAGGCACAATGGTCGAAGACCTCTGTAGAGTTTCCCAACAAGTGGGTCTTAAAATGAACACGGACAAGTCTAAAATAATGTCGAATTCCCGTGTAGTACCCACTCCTGTGCATGTTGGAGACTCTACGCTGGAAGCTGTTGACGAATATGTTTACCTGGGGCAAATAGTCCAGCTCGGTAAGTCTAACTTCCGGAAAGAGGTAAGTCGACGAATCCTACTCGGCTGGGCAGCGTTCGGGAAGCTACGCAGCATATTCTCGGTCCATCTGCCGTAGTTTCTCAAGACGAAAGTCTTCAATTCGTGCGTGTTGCCAGTGATGACGTACGGAAATGAGAAGTGGCTGCTTACAGTGGGTCTCATACGAAGGTTCAAAGTAACTCAAAGGGCAATGGAGAAATCTATGCTCGGGTTTTCTTTACGTGATCACATCAGAAATAATGAAATCTGTAGAAGAACTAGAGTTACCGAAATTATCCAAAGAATTGCAAACCTTAAATAGCAGTGGCGGGATACATTGCTGGCAGGACTGACGGCCGTTAGGGCGGAAACCGGACGGTACCGGATGTATAAGGATCTCCATAGCAATCGGTATGGAGATCTTTGGAGAAGGCCTATGTCCAACAGTGGGCGTCTCATGGCTAAAATGATGATGATGATGAACCAAAATGCTTATCTCACGAGTCATGGATCTTTAATTTAAGTAAGTTTGAATTGTAATATTTATACATACTGGAATTTTAATACGATCTAGCATTTAAAGATTGCTTTTCAATCTAAATGAAGAAAAAATCTGTTTCATAGAAAAGTTCAATACTTGCCCGATCAAAATGTATGAAACAGTTATTTTTTTTGTAATTTAAAAGTAGGTCCCATAAAAAAGGAAATCTATAAATGTTACTGAACCATATAAAAATGTAATCATAATAATAAAACTATTATACTAATATAACTAATACAAAATTTAAAAAAATTATTGGAATTAAAAAAAGCTGTACATATAGAGATACCTACTTTTTATCTAATAATAAAACAAAATGATTCAAAGGAATATCGTACATAATTTAAGGTAATAAGAGCGCTATGATGGGCTTAGGTACAATTGTAAGGAACGTCCCCTTATCCGTCGTTATCTAAGTATAAGATTTTCTGTAATGTCAGTAGAAAATAAAACTTAATACCGAGAATTAAGGTAACGATGACAGGTTAAGGTACTTTTGGTAATGCTCGCTCCAGCCAGTATCCGTCAAAACTACATAAATTTTGACGAGTATTGGGCAAAACAGGAATAAGCGAGCACCAATTAATGTCACATGCAATAAAAAAATAAATTCTCACGATATAGCACAGATTAAAAGGTATAGTATTAGAAGATGTATTGTACTATCTTTACAAAATAAACACACTTACCGTATAAATATCCCAAGCGGAATATTATGTAAAAAATAAGAGCCGGTTGTTGCTCAGTTTAGTTGCCGAACTATACCTTTTCCACATTTTTTTCTGAGCACACACTTTTAGTGTGTGTTTTATTACAATTTTAATGCAGTGTTGCAAATATAATAGTTTTAAAGGAGGAGCGTCGGTGGCGCTGTGGACTAGGCACTTGCCTTCCAATCGGGGGGTCGGGGTTCGAGACCCGCCATGTACCAATGTGTTTTTCGTTTCGAATTTCATTTGTACATTTGTCTGACGCTCCTACGGTGAAGGAAAATATCGTGAGGCAACCTGCATACATCCGCGAAGAAATTCAATGATGTATGTGAAGTCGACCAATCCGCACTGGGCCAGCGTGGTTGACTAAGGCCTAATCGCCCTAACATAGGGTAGGCTCGAACCCCTCGGTGGGGGACGTATACTTATGAGCTGTTATGATGATATGATGAAATATAATAGAACATTATATTACTGTGATTGTATTTCAATAACAATTCTTTCATTTACGGTTGGTAGAAATATTATAAGCCCCTTTTAAAGTGTAGGTATAGGTACCTGACGAGTATTGGGACACTGACGAGTATACCAGCGTTTACCTTACACTATTACATTCACAATTACGAAGACAATAAAATAGTAACATGAGTGTAACAATCACTTATAGGTAGGCACCACATGCACTCCTTAATTAACCGACTCAAAATGATATAAATTCTATGAACATAGAAACAGATAAAAAATGATTGGAATAAAACACTAAAGGATCGCGTTGGAATTCAATCCAAGGTTTTGGACAATAAAGTAGCCAGCTTATGTGTCTAATCTACCAGAAAGCTTCTGTGTCGTCAGGTCAGTATGATATAATGACTACCAGACGCAAATACCTGAATATCTTTAAAAAACATGAAACCCGTTGGACTTGCCTATGAAATTTAAGGGTTTCCCTCGATTTGCCTGGGATTCCATCACCAGATCATGACATGGTGGCAATGCGACCACTTCTGGAGTGTACTCTTTCGATTACAAAAAGAATTTTGAACATTGCTCCACAATTGGCGGCGTAATCGCGTAACATACACACAAAAAAAAACAACATACGCATCGAATTGATAACCACCTTCTTTTTTAACCGACTTCAAAAATTGTAGACCGATTTTCAAAATTCTTTTTGTATTCGATAGAGTACACTCCTAGGGTGGTCCCAAGGTCAGGATCTGATAATGGGATCTTATCGTGTTTAGTGTTTTTTTAAAGCTATTCACGTATTTGCGTCTGGTAGTCATCAACCGAGCTGATGATGGAAGAATCCTTAACTTTTGGACTTGAACCGACCTGCCCTGACCCTGAATTTAATACCAGCTCACTCAAAAGACAAAAATAAAAAATAATTTACAAAATATAAAAACCGTCTTCAAAAACTTCTGCAAAGTAAAAAATAATATAAGAATGAGTACAGACAAAGATTAAAACTTTGATATTGGATACTTACAATAATATTAGTTAAAATATTTTAAGAGGAGAGAGCCAAATTTTAAGAGGATTGTGAAGCTGTAAATTTTCATACAGAAAACGATAACGCTTTTTGAAGTCGGTTAAAAAATAGTAAGTTTATCACACAACAAATGAAACTTTTCGAAAATGGCGCGTTTTTGCAACTGGACATATTTTTTCAACGTAACTGACGTAACTAGGCAAAGGGCTCGATCTCGTATTTATACAGCCTATTCAATTTTTCATAAATGTTGATGTGAAAATAGTTAAATTGAAACTAATAATTAAATATTATAAACAACCATTTAAAACATAAATTTTTTGATTTGTTTTTTACTATTTTCCACAACTCTATTGAAAAACGTCAGGTGATAGGTACACGGGTGTGTAGGTTATTTGCAAACTCGAGACATTAAAAACCCTCGCTTTCGGTTCAGGCCTGTTGGTGACAGCTCGTTTGCAATAATTTCGTTTCCACCCTTGTGCCTATTACAATGTCGGTTAATAAACCGATTTGGAAATAGAACATTGTGATATGACAAAGAGTTATAAGGCAACAAACACAAATAAAAAAAACAACATATAGTCGAATTTATAACTCTTTTTTGTGAAGTCGGTTATAAAGAAAAGTTGCCATAAGAAAGTTCTTGGCTAGAAGAGAAGGGCTTTCTGTTTGCAAATGTATGGTTTCCGTAACCTCTTAAATGCAACTGATTTGCGTATTTGTCACCCATGTTGTATAAAAAATCTGATAAACCTTTTAAGGAACACATTGGCGCCAAGAACAAAATTCTAATTAGGAGAAAGATTTTTTAAACTTTAATGTGCATACACCCCAAACACTAAGATGTTTCCAAATAAAAGTAGAAAAAAAATGGAAATTGGGAGAGCCTACACAAGAAGAACAGACAAGAAACACGGAAGGTACATTTTTTGGCTCTTTTTTAAATCACCATTTACAATATTGTTTTTTTCACATGATACTCTCTACAGGTGCCACAGATCTGGTTTATTGAGTGGGATTATTTTATTGAGACGTTTTGTAAAAATACTGGTAGCTGAGACGTACTGGCTCGTTCCGTACGCGAGGGCCGTGCAGTTAGCGCCCCGGTCACGTGCCGCCATCGATCGCACATGCTGCGGAGCCTCTGAAACTGGGACTAGCTGGAAATTGGGTTGCGACGTTTCCTTACAGCCCGACCCCGGGAATAATTACAACTCTCGTTATTGTATCGAAGGATTCAGCGATTCCACTTCGGGTTTACGTCAAAATAACAGTAGAGGTTGTCTGAGTTGAAGTGATGCATCCCACTACCGAACACGCACTCATAATAATTACAAATGTGGACGTACTACACATTTTTTACTTACGACAGGGAAGCTCTTGGCTTTCATCTCAAATGATGGTAGGTGATGATAAGGCCGAAGGTGGAAGCGAGCTTCACCTGGACTCCTCAACAAACTGAGGAACTGTATCTTATCTCTAATTCCTTAGGCGTGGATCCAGCCCTCAAAAAAGATTGTGGTCGCAGATGGGTCACACACAGGCACCCGGAAACCGGTCTCGTGCGAGTCGCAATATGAACTAGCTCATGAATCATGAGCGAGTAGCGCACTATCACCATCATCATTTCAGCCAAGAGACGCCCACTGTTGGACATAGGCCTCTCCCAAGGCCAAGAACAAGACTTTCGTCTTGAGACACTGCGGCAGATGGACCGAGAATATGCTGCGTAGCTTCCCGAACGCTGCCCAGCCGAATTGGATTCGTCGATTTACCTATTTCTGGTCCTACTAAACCCCTCGATATGCCCTCTTTGGCGCCTGGCGCAGCCACGTCCAAAGGACGCGCCGCTGCCGAACGAGGTCATGGGAACCCTTACGGACCATAACCCCGTCCGCGGCACCTGCCCACCATTGGCGGGCTCCTCACGCCCTCTCCAAGATGGAGATGGAGAGAAGTTCCCGGGGCACACTCCGGATGGTAATTTTTTACTGTGGTTTTCTTCCACGCGGCCCGACGCTCAGTGCACCAGGCCCCTGGCCCCGTTTATTGCGGGATAACGGGCTTGCCCGACGGCAGACCCCACTGGATCCACCGCCGCTCAGAGGTGCCAAAGCGCAGTCCCACCGCACCGAGTAGCACTCGGCCGTCCCACGCCCCCTCGTGGAGGCCGCACAAGTGTGCCGACACGGTGATCGGGTCAGCCTCAGTCCTTGGAACAACGACACGCCGGAGCTCTACGAGTCTCCCAGCCTCGGAACAACGACATGCCCAAGCTCAACAAGGACTCGCACCAACTCGACCAAAGGGGCAACGGCACAAGGCGCAATGCGCCATGACCCGCTAACGGGTCGTCATAGGGCTGACCATTTTTTTTAACGAGGGGAATGCATTTGCGCACCTTCCGTGCCCCTTGGGTAAGGGCAAGGGTGACTACACGGCACTAGGCCGCGACTACCCACTAAACCCCTCGGGAACACCTCTCCAGCCATAAGATAAGCGACTACGTTCATACGCAGGGCGCTGGCACGCGTAAGTCGCTAAATGTGTTGACCGATTCAGACAATTTTTTTTCATATTTTCCTTAAGGCACAAGGAAGACTCTTATGGAGAGAAAAAATAAAAAAATTGCGTGTGAAATAGTAAAATAACACTTTTTTTCCATATAAATCGCAGGGTAAATAACTTTTGACAGAACAAAGTTTGTCCGGGCTGCTAGTAAATAATCAAAATACTAATCAAAATAATCTGCGCAGGAGATAATCGATAAAGTGCACAAGTGTCTACGTAAACACAAACTCTGTTCTTTCGAAAACGACTCAAAAATGATACTGTTCAACGAAAATTAAAAGTTTAGTAAATTTGGTTCAGGCTTACTTACAAAGTTGAAAAATTAAGACATCAATAATCATCAATAATAATAACATCATAATAATAATAATCAATAATCAGACACAATAATCCAAAAACAGAACCAACGATTTTCATTTATACAAGGTTATTTTTTAATTGCCAAAAAAAATTGTGTGCTTGTTCAGACAAGCAAACTGAACACTTTCACTATGGGACCAACTTTGAGATCGCAAAAAAAATTCAGCTAGGTTCATAAAAATCTAGGTTCAGTGAATGTTGAACATTTGTATGGAACAGCTGATTTTTTTTTGCGATTTCAAAGTTGGACCTATAGTGAAAGTTGTTAAGTTAGTTTGTCTGAGCAAGCACACAACATTTTTTTGGTAATTAAAAAATAAACTTGTAAAAATAAATATTATAGCAACGAGAACATAACCAATAAGCACCAAAATAACAATAATTTGAGTAATTTACACACACAAATATCGAAATAAGCTTGTACTATAGTACAAAGAGTATAAAGAGCGTCGGTGGCGCAGTGGACTCGGCACTTGCCTTCCAATCGGGGGGTCGGGGTTCGAGACCCGCCATGTACCAATGTGTTTTTCGTTTCGAATTTCATATGTACATTTGTCTGACGCTCCTACGGTGAAGGAAAACATCGTGAGGCAACCTGCAATACATCTGCGAAGAAATTCAATGATGTATGTGAAGTCGACCAATCCGCACTGGGCCAGCGTGGTTGACTAAGGCCTAATCACCCTAATATAGGGTAGGCTCGAGCCCCTCGGTGGGGACGTATATGGGCTGTGATGATGATAGTACAAGCTTATACTTAGGATAAAACTTGGAACGCAGAGTCGTAAAAAATACAATTTTCATAATTTCACTTTTATATTGTTCATATACCTATTATAGTTTTGTACATGTGACATGCCTATTCGTTACTATCAATATAAAATTTTATGGTCGTCATGCATTTCATGCTTGATTGAACAAAACTTAAGCTCAGTACCCCTCCATCATATTTCATATTTTATTAGATAATATGTTTAAATAATATCATTTCAAAATAACTTTAAAAACATGTTTAAAGTGCACCTAAGTCATAGCAAAGGAAAAACTAGTATTGGATTCTGTAGTATTTATAAGAGTATTAATGTTACTTATATGTTTACTTGCACAATTAATAGTTCGAAATGCAGTAAAATTACCGACTGGATGGGATTAAAACAGTACAAACTCGTTTAGAGACCATTAAGATATTGATCAATATCGATTGCTCCCGATAAAGCGGCCGGTCGAGGAATCATCTTTTTGTACAGCATCTCAACTGCGGTAAACGTGTATATCTGATAGACATTTGTGCAGTTTTTGTTAATGAGGGGATTATAATGACATTTTAAAAGCGCACAATAATGATTTTTATTTAATGAACTATACAAGGTTTTTTTAGCCACAAGCCTAAAGTGTGCTTCTTCAGAGTTCAGACTGGACAGCTTTTACTTTTTTATATGGGCAAATGTTCAAATAGATTGGAAGATTGATAGCATTTTTTCGCAATTTTTGGTCAAAAATTTGGTCGCAATTTGCTCGTCTGATGAAGTACGCACAATTTGGCTGCTGTTCAAAAAATAATCCTGTATCTGAACTGGATATTTCTTACCGCGATTTTACAACGGTTTTTTCTTTGTACGACCACGTAGAAAGTTCAGGAATAAAGAAATAAAGGTCTTACTATTTATAATCTTAAATTATGAGATTCTTTGAGAGAAAAATTTAAAGAAATCGATATAATGACAGTTGCCTTACTATATATTTACGAGAATGTAATATATGTCCATAAAAACATTCATTTATTTTGTAAAAACAGTGATATTCATTCAGTAAATACTAGGCAAAAGAATATGTTAGCGTTACCAAATACTACACTGAAAAAAATTTGTGATAAATGTTATCAAAATTGTGATGAATTTAATTAATGAACTTGTTTATATACGTTCGCATAAAGTGAATCGATGGTTGCTATCATGCCAATTTGATAAAAAAATAATCAAGAAATATGATTTTTTCAACAAACCACTTTATTGAAGTGATCAAATATTTAGTTATATTAACAATGTTCAACTTGTTAGCGTTGATATCGACGTTGTTAAAAGTAATCACTATCTTTATTAATTTGATGAAAGTAAATGATTTGTTTTATTGTGTTACTTTATGTGTTTAACTGTGAAAATGATTGATTTCATAAACGACATGTTCATTCTAATTATCGAAATTGATTAATTTACCAAAGATATTGTAAAAACAACAATGTTTAAGGTTCAAATAAAATATGCCACTTGATTAAATAAAAAAATATCTTGTTAAGATCTATCACTTAGCTATTTGTCCCGGGTTGCTTCTATTATGATGATAGATTAATGTTACTATTTAACTTGTATGGATCAAATAAATCCTTTATCAAATTTATTAGGAGTATATGTTGGGATTTACTAGGTGTTATGTTTAGTCCAAATAGATAACTTGGTTGAAATCTGAATATAGCTACAGTCAGCATCAAAATTACGAGAGTATTCAAACCTATCAATATACCTAAACATTTGACAAAAATCAGACTTATCTCAAGATACAAGATGAACATCCATTTGTTGCTCTCTGCTAACTAATGATAGTACCTGCACATTAAGGTCTTGAGCTAAGGTTGGTTTTGTCAAATGTTTTGGTATTTTGGTAGATAGGTATGAACGATCAAAATAAATCATATCGATAAGTGTGCTGCAAGCAATGCGTCTGTAAGACTACAAAAAGTTAATTACAATACTAATCTGGACTAAACATTTAAATTGTAAATAAGATACATTTTATTTCAAAAAATAATCATATTTATTCTTCGATAAAATCAACAAAACAATTCTAGACAATTTGCATCCTATTTTAAATGTAACAAAACAAAATAACAATTCAAGACAATTTGCATCTTAGTAAATATAATAAGTACTTACGGACACCCTCCATTGAAAATCAAGAAAGTGTCGACCTTAATAACTTGTCACATCAAAATTTATGAAAATTCAAATTTACAACAGTTTTAGGTTGGCACTTTTGATAGTTTAAATAAAATTGAATATTATAATTTTTAGGGGGAGATATGAGATACTTTGTATATTAAAGTGTCATAAATAGCAGGTAGAAATCATTAAATTAAATAATATAGAATGTATACTAACATTCTCAGTGTCGTTTTTGTTTGGAGAGACTTTTTCCAGTTTGTTGGATTTTTTTTCAGGTGTGGTTGCGGTTTGTGTTTCTTGTTCTTGTAAAATACTTATATTCTGAAGCTCCTGAAACAGTAATACTATTTTACCCAGTCAGCCCAAAATATTCACATGTTTGGGACGGAGGGTCCTTATTTTTACAGGGTTTCAATTGAAGCAAAATCACAAAGCTAGCTAGCTATTACTGGGCCAGCGTGGATGACTAATACCTTAACACTCTAAGTTAAGGTAGGCTTGAGCTCCTCATATATGAGCTGTTATCATGATAATCACAAGGAACATAAGAAGGGCGTACAAAACATATACTAAAAATATAAATAATAGAATAATCAAAAATTAAACATGTATTCAATTACTTGAAAAAAAAAACTAAGGTGTCTCGATTCAGAGTTCATGTGTAAATTTAAATCTAGTTATTAATAACATAAAATATGCAGTTTACACAAACAGCTCCAATATTTTATCTCAGCTGATGGTAGGTGATGATAAGGCCCAAGATGAAAGCGAATTTCACCCGGACTCCTAGGATTTCCGAGTAGGTAGTCATTCACCAAAAATATTGATTTATGGACATAGATAATAAAGAGATAGGATTTTTTCAGCTTTTCTTAGGTAAACTGGTATACTATAGATTAATGTAATAATCTAATCAAAGAGAGTGTATGTACGCAAAAATGACGTAAAATATAAAAATACTTACACTCAGAGAAATATTACAACTTAAAATGTTCACATCCTCTATGTTTCGACAAATAACAGCATTTTCATCCGTTATAGTTTTTAACCACACCTTCCAACTCCTGATAAAAAGAGCTCGAGGCCCAACTAGTGTTATTAGTTCCTTAATTTCATCCACATACAACGCTGATAGTGACTGTATAGTTATTCCATTTCCTGAAACAAGAGGTGCCTGTTATCAAATCTCATGTAGATAAGACACACAAGCGATTTGGTAGCCTAAAAATTGGTCCTAGAAAAGATGTCTGCAAGTAATTTAACAATATTTCAGAGCAAACATACAAAACATAGGTGTATTGAAAAGCGCGGCAACGTTAGCTAGCTCCATCAGCAGCTGCCTCTGCTATCGACAGTCATAGCTATATCGAACAGTTTGGGAACACTAGAACTGTTTGCTACCCACGAAAACAGGTTTGAAGCCGGTAGGAACTCGTAGTTAAGGAAGAATTTTAATTTCTACTTACTCGCAAATGTTGGAATGAGGTCTGGTATTCCCCATGCCGTGAGAAGATCTCCAACTTCATTAAACACAGAACATCTAAAAATGTCAAATTGCCAACCGTCTCGTCTGTCGATCGCTCGCCAGCGGCAGCGCCCCGCCACAGCGCCCGCTCTCCGTCACGAAGTGTTGCCACATTATTGTAAAACGACAGTAATTTTTAGGTAGAATCAACATCATTGTGTTCAATATTTAAAATATTTAATTATGTACATTTCAAACTAAGCAGTAGGTATACTTGATGTTGGCAGAATCCCATGGACAGCGCTACTACACAAAGAATAGAATTGAATTATGTATTTGAATAAAAGTACTTATTACAACTTGTACACGACTTTTATTATTTACCCTAATGTAATGTTACACAGTTTTTATTCGATTTTAAGAGACGATTTATTGTTCGTCTGTATTCATATTTTTTATGGTTTGTGCAACTATATTTCCGTCAATTGGGGTCGATTAGGTTAATTATTTTTATTGTTTGGAAGGATATAGGAGGTTATCATGACTTTAAAAACCTGCCTTGTTCCTATGAGTGCAGGAGATAGCGCGTTATATTAAATTATTAAGCGCTGTCTCGTTGGTATCTCGTTTGAACAAGGCAGGTTTTAAGAGCTCTTATTAGCACAGATGCCGGCAAACATCTTGAATATTTTCGGCATGGTGACGTAAATCTTGCGCACGTAGACAGTGCATGGGGCAAGGGTCGACTAGTCAACCAATAGCGCGGTTGAAGTGGTGCGCCCCACGGGCCACCTCCCTCACCGCCAAGGAGACCAGAAATTTGTGTTGTACGCATCTTTCAAGATGTTTGCCGGCTTCTGTAACCCATATACCTACTCCCGAACCGAGGTGGTCTCATCTTAGAGTAAAATCCATTATTTCGTACAACCTGCTCAAAAATGATATATTCTGTGTCAAGTAAACTCAACTTAACTCAAGTAAACTCAAATTTAAAGTTAGTCATTTTAGGCCTTTACAAAACAGGGAGAGAATGTTGTACTAAATTTCGAGAATTAATTTGAATTTGGAACACCAAAACAACACAAATATTTGATTGAACATGTACAAAATCATAAAAATATTGCTTACACTTTCAGTTGTTAATTATTTTATGCCCCATCATCACCAAGTTAGGACAGGGATCACCCTAAGGGAATAGAAGGAGCTCAATAAAATATTTTTGAAATTCACAGTTTATTTGGAAATAAATAACAAAAAATAAAGGTAATAATTTTGTTCACTCGTAAGTTACGACCACCGAGAGAATGCGTTTTTGACAGGTCCTATCAGATACTTAAGTCCACTTAAATATAGACAAGACACAGACAGGCTTCATCATCACAGCTCATATACGTCCCCACCGAGGGGCACGAGCCTACCCTAACTAGTTATGTTAGGGCGACTAAGCCTTAGTCAAACCACGCTGCCTCAGTGGGGATTGGTTGACTTTACAAAAACTTTTGAATTACTTCGCAGGTGTATACAGATTTCCTCACGATGTTTTCCTTCACCGTAGGAGCGTCAGATATAAATGTACATATGAAATTCGTGAAACGAAAAACACATTGGTACATGGCAGGATCGATCGCAGGCCTCCCGATTCTACTCGGGTCACAGTCTAGTGCCGAGGCCACAGCGCCACTGACGGCAGGCAGGCTTGAATATAAGTATTTATTACGTTTTTGTCTGAATTTTTGATTAGTTTTATAAGTCGTTTTAGTGGCAAATACGAGTATGTTAGAAACTGGCTCCACACAGCACGCGCCAACAATATGTATGGCCAGAGGCCTTACATAATCGCTCGTCTAATTAATTTGCCACGTTCCAATTTAGTCAAAGTATCTGCAGAAATAATATACCTATTAATTATAAGCTTAAGGAATTCTTTCATTCCAGGATAAACATATACCTACAAAGTATACCTACTAACAAAATTGTACCTGTTTGCTGTTCTTTTTTAGGATGTGAATTGTAAGCCTTTAGCATTGTACCTACCTACAAACCATTGTGGTTTTCTTTTAGTACTAATAATTCGAACTTGGTATACATCGTGTTTATTATGATACATTAATAAAAAAATTAAGAAAATGTAATGTACAACAATTTTCAACCCACTAAACGTCAAACTATTTTATTTTTTTGTCATTTAATTTTGATAGCATGGGTTTATCAGTGAGTAATAAAGATACAGGCAGCAGCCCAACAAAAGTTTTGCGTAATCGAAATAAAAGTTATTTTGAATTTAATAAATACTAGTTTCAATTGTTATACAAATAGTCATACTTCACAAGATACATCTATCTTGCGACATTTATGTTTGGCAGTTTTTAAAAACCAAGGTGGCAACACTGCTTATTCAATGTAGCTAACCAATCACAAAAGGGCTTGCACCCAGTGTCGTTAATATCAATAAAATGGTGCCTAATCAAATAGTTTTATTAATGTAACAAATTTCATAATTATATCAATCAAGCTAAATGTTTACATTGATCACATTGTTTTATTAATTTAACAAATTTAATGATTATATCAATCAAGCTAAATGTTTACATTGATCACATTGATTTATTGATCTAACAAATTTCATGACTATATCAATCAAGCTAAATGTTTAATATGATCACATCGTTTTGATTGTTTCTATTCAGTACTTGATAACTTCTACAATTATTTTATTACTTTAATGCATCACTTGTAAGGTCTAAACATTACATTGATAGCGAAATTTTTAATCAAATATATCGTTAATTTAATCAATTCTTTTGATAATTTAAACAAAGTACCGTACAACATCCAGCAGCTTAGTGAATAGAAACATATTTACTTTGTTAATCTGTACATATTTTTTATAAATATCGACAAATGTTTTTAATCAAGTTCTAAATGGTCTTGATAAGATCAGATTTTTTTCAGTGTAGACTCAAAAAATTAATAACTCTTTCAAGGGCTTTTGTGTACGTTTCTACAAGAAAATTCCAAATAATATTAAAGTACTTAGCTTGAATAAATTCAAAGTTACAATCAAGGGCGTAGTTATGAAAAAAGCATACTGTCTGATTATATGACACACAAAACTGCTTGGAATTGACAAAATATATGATAATTGACAATCAATGTGTATTAACACTTTGTGATAATTATTGGATAAATGTCATTCACTTGAGTAACTGTTCCACTCACTCCGACAGGCATTTCTAAATTATTTCTATGAAATAAAAATGTTTGTGAAATATAATATTTGTAATGTTGGCAATTTAAAAGAGGAGACAAAAAAATACAAGACCTTCCGAGTTTCTGTTCTTCTCGAGAAGGCTCTCCCAATTTCCGAACAGGTGTAGAGTCAACTTTTTTCTTTTTTTTTTTTCATTTTACGTGTATTTGCATACATCTTAAAAATGGTTGGGGTGTGTGTACATACAAGAATTAAATAATTAGTTAATTAGATTCTTATTTGATTAGATTTTTATGTTTTGTTTCATGTCAATAAGTGCCTGTAAACTGTAAAGGTCTATATTGAATAAAGATTGTTCAGGTTTGAGTTTGAACTTGATTTATTTCTCGTAGTTACACCTTACACTGGTGTAACCACGAGAAATAAGTTAAATTTTCCTATGGGAATCATCAGCCTAAAACCTCTGCAAACAAACCCGAGCTTAATCGAAATTTCTTCAATATAGTTTTTTCGTCTATTAGAAAGAAATATTCGTATCCATTATCATTATTACCGGTCATAATATGGATTTTATATGAATAACACGAACTTTTAAAATAAATAGTTTATATAGGAATACATCGTCATTATTATCTACGTCCGAGACCTCACAAATATCTGAGTTATAAAACATGGTCCTTCGAGCCGGATCGCAACCAGCAATCTATGGATATTCACAAATAAAGAAAGCAAAAAATCAGATTAGAAAATAGAAAACATAAATTCTGCAATCTGCATAAATATTAAAAAGTAGAAGAATAACAGAAATTTAAAACACGATTCACTTGTTGACCATGGTTTTCAAAACAAAGCAGAGAATATACATAGATACAAACCAAGAATCCAAACAAACACAGTCTCCAATAAATCATAACAACAGATAAGTCCTTGACCGATCTATCTTGACTGGAAACAGAGAGCCAAAGTAAAGTGAGCCCTGTAGCAATGTGGTAAAGGCTAGAATCGCTTTACAGCAGCAAATGTACTCACTCAGCAATAAGTATGCGGCTCGCGTGTGCGCCAATCGATAATACTCGATGTAAACTTCCGAAATGCGATGTCTGGAGTCTGGACCCTTTGAACATCTGCTTCGTATGGCTTTGGGCTATTTGACATTTCGTTAAAGACACTTTGTTACGTGAATTGGGATGATGATGAAATTTTGTTATACTTTCATAATCATCCTTAATAATTATTTGATAATAAAATGTTACTACAACTACACTAAAATTAATTTGATGTTAGTACTAGCTGTTGCTCGCGACTTTGCTCGGAATTCAGATATATTACGAGTTCAGTCATACAAGGCTACATTTGAAGCAGGAGCCAAAAATGTGTTTGGTCAGACAACCGAACAGAATAACTTTTAGTATGGGTCCAGTCTTGAAATCGTGGAAAAATAAGCTGCTCCATACAAATATTCTACATCCACTGAACCCAAATGTATGGAACAGCTAGGGTTACCAGCTGATGTGTTGGAATGAAATACCGGACATTTTAGTTTTTATTTATAAACAAGTTTTACTATTTAATTAACTAACTTTCTATGTTACTAAATTGGTCTAGAATGCTTAATAGGTAAACTGTAAAAAAATCTAATTTGACATTGATTCCATGCCACTGCTTTTAATAAAGTTTTGTTTGCATGAGATGGAATCTTTGTCCGGCTTGCAAACATTTTCATGAACGGACAAATGTAAAGAAACCCGTAGGTACTGTCCGGTAGAAATCCGGATATCTGGCAACCCTAAAAAGTTGTAAAGTTTGCTAGTCAAGCACACAAAGTTTGGCTTCAAAAGTAACCTATATGAGTTTCCTAGGAATCATATCAAAATTCAGAAAACTTATTACCAGGGATTGTGGGGATAATGATAACATTCATAATTTTCATGACAAAATTTAATTGTGTACTATTAGCAGGAAATATTAGTTGGGCTGTAAAAGGTTCTAAGAACACTTTACGGAATCCAAACTATCATTCGCTTACATTTGCTCTCAATGTTGCCTGCCGAAGTGCCGATTAATAGACACTCAAAGTTGGTGAAGGTATCAACATTAAGTTTTAAATTTTGATGAAAATTTAAAATTTTGACACGAGGTATTACCGCCTCGTGGTTCTACTAATAGACACACTCACATAAGGGGTTAGTTAATCTAAATTCAAAATGCTTTATTCAAATAGGCCTTCACAAGCACTTATTGACGTCAAAAACAATACAAAATTCTCATTATAATTAGAATTTTGTTTTGTTTTTGACATTAATAAGTAAAACAAAATAAAATTCTAATTTTAATTAGAATTTTGATTTGTTTTTGACGTCAACAAGTGCCTTTAAGTTTGAATTTAGATTGACCAACCCAATGTATGTAAGTGTGTGTATTAGTAGAGCCACGGGTAGGTAAGGAAAATTTTTAAACCTTGTATGTGCATAATTATTGTCCAATATCTAATTAAGATGTCTGCAAATACAATTAGGAGAAAAAAAGTTGACTCTACACTTGTTCGAAAATTAGGAGGGCCTTCTTGAGAAGAACGGGCAACAAACTCTGAAGGTCTAATTTTTTCTCCTCTTTTACAATATTAGTTTTTTTTCACATAATCATGACAATTATTAATAAAATGCGCAGCATGCAACCGTAGTCAATAAGTAAGAAATTAAGCAAGCAATAAGACTATACAATGAATCATAGACTCGACATTAGAGCTGTCCAAAGGTTATATAGATTGAGCATCTATAAATGTAAATGGCATATTCATAGATGCTCAATTCTAGATAGATAAATACACTCGGTCCTAAATCTTTCGTTCAAAATGTATTCATTATGTGATAAGGGCTGAAGGCAAGAGCTTGAGATCCACTTAGATCCTAAAGTTGTTGTGATACTCTGCAGATCAGCAGAATTGAAGATCTCGTCATGATTGTTTTGTCTATTTTTCCATTTGGCAAGAAGAAGAAGTCATGTGCCCAAATTGATACCAACAATTTATAATGAACTAAGGTTTCGCGAACTACGTTTCGCTTATATTTTTTGAATGATGATTTCTCAGCCTCATGGGGGAATTTTGAAAAATCCTTCCTTAGTGCCTTAAGCCAGTTAACTCCTGTGCAGAATTTCATGCTGCTACCTGCTACCTCCAGTAGTTTGGGCTCTAAGTTGACACCTCAGTCAGCAGTCACCAGAGAAGATAGGTTCACTTATCGTATAATACGTACTTATATGACCTTTGATATAGAGATTTGGGATTTGATTGGAAAGAAGAAATGTAATTTTGCACGCGTACCCATTGAATATCTCATAAAGGAATTCTTACGAAATGGATTTTAAGTTAAATTATTATTTATCTAGTTATATCATAAAGCTCTTAACTCAACTTTAGTTGTAGCAGCTCCAACGTCTAACTCAGACTAAACCAATTTATTATCTGTGGCGCAGAATTTACACCTCAGCACGTCACCACGCCCACCCGCCAATGGGGCGCGCCCACCGCCTTCCCGCCGCCTCTCCCGCCAATGCCAGCTCGCCGTTCGAATTAAGAATAGCGCAACTGACCTACGCTCGTCTCATTCACACTTCAACCAGAACCGAGTGCTGTTTCTAAACTCTTAATTAATGATTGCTGACTTAGCTCGCTATAAAGAACCTGTCATACAGCTGTTTATTACAAATGTTATGCGTCGACTGTCTTGGTATTTAATGTAAGTAGGTATATTGACTACTTTAATTTCCAATCAAAGGTATTACTTTTTTGTAGCATTTATAATTAAAACATACTTATTTCGAAAATTGTCCCAACCAAATGTAATATTTGAATTTATAAAATAGCTCTGCGATGTTTTCAAAAACAATTATTTCATTCATGTTTAAGTCGTATAAAGAAAGTAATATGATCATATCGTAATAGTTCTTAAAGCAGTAAATCATGCTTACAACCTTTTAAGGTGACTGCCATAACGGAAAAACCAGAAAAGCTTGACCTGCCAACGATCGCGCAGCAAAAGCAATGGTTCCGCAGAGTGATGTGTCAGTTTATACTGGACCCTTACCCTTAGTGATATGTTGTGTTTTTGCTGGCGACAATAAAGAAGTTAAGTTGTTGAATGTATGCATTGTCATGAATAAAGGGTGGGCTCAATTAATGTTGTGCACTCAAGGGTTTTCTTGATTTACTGCTTAAAAAAAGGCATATTATGCGGATTGACAAGGCCTATAAGTCCTTCCTAGGTTCAATTTCTTTCGTAAAAATGGTAAAATGCACTTGATTTTCAATTTTCGTAGTACATCGAGAGAACCACAAATTGATCCTAAAACGAACTCAAATATATCAATATTTCTACAGAATAGACATGTCTGTGATTTGTAGTAAGTGTAAAGGTGGATGCACATTGTGTTTTCTAGTTATTATATTAAGGTTGAACGAAAAACCTTGCAATTGGTTTAACACCGCCTTTGTCTTTATTTCTATATTTCATTGAGGTTCACAAACATATGTACAAAAAAAACAATTAATTATTAAAAAGCAAGATCAAAATACGTTATCAATAATTCCACCCAAAAATTAGTAATATTAGTAAATAATTCAATTAGCAATTAGTATTCATACATTTCTAAATATTTAACTCGTACCTGAGTCTTTCATTAGAATTATCAAAGTAGCAAACACACAGTTCATAGAACATTAAGTTGGTTAGATAGGATCTCTAGTATCTCTACCTAGAGCAAGACAAGTCTTTCAGAAATAATTTACAATCTGCGTGCGCAAATATTTCTCTCTTCCTACAATGCTTTATTACGCTCCAACTTAAACACTCTGAGAAGAAGCTCTACTCTTATAAATGGTCGATGTATTGACTTTGAAAATGTATGTATGACAACAGCAGACACGAAGTTGTGATTATGGATTTATTCAAGCCGGTCACCATAACATTGTTGTGTCATTGTGACACAAGTCTTTGACCAGTGCGTGTTTCCAGTGATGTTTTACGGAAGCGAAACGTGGCCATTCACTATGGGTTTAGTCCGAAGGGTCAAGGTCGCTCAGCGGGCAATGGAGAGAGCAATGCTTGGGTTCTCCCTGCGTGATCGGATCCGAAATGAAGAGATCCGCAGGAGAACTAAAGTAACCGACGTTGCTCGAAGGATTGCTCAGCTGAAGTGGCAGTGGGCGGGACACAGAGCGAGAACCGATGGCCGTTGGGGCCGAACGGTTCTTGAGGGGCGACCACGCACCGGACGACGCTCAGTGGGAAGGCCCCCGACCAGGTGGACCGACGATCTGGCAAAGGTCGCGGGAAGCCGCTGGATGCGGGCAGCACAGGAGCGATAGTTGTGGAGATCCATGGGGAGGCCTATGCCCCGCAGTGGGCGTCATGCGGCTGTGATGATGATGATGAACTGATGTGAACCAAATGGAGACTCTCCAGAGTCGTCTGCGTGGGCACCTCTATCATAACTATTTCTGCCACCGAGCAGCGGTGCTTCCATTACTGTGTCAGTTTGTAGGGAAAGACAGGCAGTGAAATTACTGGATAGTGTGACTTGACATCTTATGTCACAAGTTGATAACGTACTTGGCGTCCTTGTAATGGTTGTAGATTTGCAAGTCTCAAAGGAACCATGTACTACAGGCGATTGTAGCACCATCAGCAGTCGAAGCACGCATTATCTCACAATTTCAGTGACATAACCTCTATGTCTTAAAGAGTAGCACGGTGGCGCGTATTTAGTGTGACTGACGTGATAAATTTTCTTGACGTTCATCAAGGAACACGTGTGACGGAGTTTTATCACAAATTTCTTAACGTGCTTATGCGCCGACTGCTGTAGTTGTAGCAAGAGCTTTAATACTTTAGACGATGTAGCAACAGTCGAAGAACAAGAAACTCAGTCACACGTGTCCCTTGACGAGCGTCAAGAAACTTTTATCACGTCAGTCCTACGCGCCACCGTGCTACTCTTTAAGACATAGAGATTATGTCACTGAAATGGTGAGATAATGCGTGACTCGAGTCCAGTCTTGGCAGCCCGTGCTACGCCTGCAGGTGGACAAAGTTAGGCTTCATTATCGCCTACCGTCAGGGTGGCAGAGGTGAGGGCAGTTTTTAGGTTATTAAGAACTAATAGCTGGACCTCGTGGTCTTACTCGCGAAAATCTCAGGAGAAAAGGCTTCAAAGTTGCTTCAATAATTTGAATTTTAAGTTGCATAGTTACTTTCTTAGTTAGGTCCTTCGCGATTGAACAACGGACATTTATTCATATTAATCCATTTTTTTTACTAGTAACAGTGTAATATTAATAGGATTAAATTAGTATAAGTGTTTAATGAACTTGAATTAATGGAAGAAGGAAGAGATCGATCAAACAATGATTATAGGGCATGTTTTACTCTATGAACAATTAATAAGGAGTTTAATTAAGTCGTTATTGTTTACGGCCAACTTAAAAGCCTATGAGTCTATGAGTTAAGGCCAAGTTGTGATGTGAATTGTAACAATGTTGTAAAAGGTTTTATTGATAGCCTATTTAGTACAAGTCGAAATAGGATTTCGAATCTGGGTGACGATTTTATAAGTCATGGATTGATCGGCAATCGTTTTCAGGCTGGATGACTTAATGAAAAAAAGCGGAATAATGTTCATCAGCTATAAGGATTGGTTGATTTATTCAACAAATATACCAAGATCACTCAGACTACGACATTACAAAATGTTAAACATATTAAAAATCAGTTTTAACTAAACAGAATTATCAAATCTATACGATAGCCGATTGCCGATGAGTCACCCACATGATTAGAAAATAAATGTATCTTACTTGTTTAAAATATTTATTATATTGATTATTTAAAATATTATTTAAAATATTTTGCTGCAGATTTATTATTTAAAATATTTCAGGTGTTTTCAGTAGATATATGTAAATCTGACAGTAAATAATAACTAATTAGATAAAGTTATTAGATATAAGTAAATAACAAAAAAAATAAATTTTTTGAATAATCTGTTTAAATTTTTTCCAGCTTTAGTTAGTTACTCGATCCATCAAAGCCAATGCTTAAAACAGCTAAACTTTAATAATATAATAAGGGTAAAGCAATTTCTCACGTATACTCAACGTAAAAGATTGCTTCCAAAAAATATTTTATACAGAAGAACTCATGAAAATTTAAATTTATCTTCCAGGAAGAAATAAGTCTAGAATAATAGACCATATAATAATATCTTAATTTAAGAAAATTGAAAGAACATGTTAAAATTTTATGATTTTGTTAGTGTTGACATGAAATTTTACTGGATTTATGAATTATTACTTACCCATACTTAAATTCAAGTGTATCAAACAATAGATTCGTGATTAAGTATATAACAGTAAGTAAAGTTAAACAAAAAGTCAAACGATCGAATGTTAGTGATATTACAAATATAAAACACACATACATCGCCTGATTTGTAGGCAAGTAATAGGAAACGTTAAAAGAAAAACAGTACTAAAACGAGCGGCGTCGCGGTTGCCACTTAACTAAATTAAGTATTCATAACAAGCGAAAACTACTTAGCATGCTCCACATCGTAAAAGGATATTGCTGCAAAAAATACTCGGGCGCATGATGCCTCAAATAAGACGCTTAGAAACAAAGCAACCAACGGTATCTGGCGAGACGGTACAGACAGCGTAGCTTCGTACAAATTCAGGAATCAGTATAATTTGAGCTTTGAGTTTAAACAATAAAGCGTAAGATCGCTTGAGGAACCACTTTAATATTAGTACGGTGTACAAATTGGGAAAGCCAGTCTTAAATTTACAGAACAGACTCTGAGTAACTATCTTCCAGTTTCTATAGGTTACGCTATGCGATGATCATGCACGCTATTATAGCATTCACTATGACAATTCCTAAAGTCTTAGGAATCTATTGAACAAATCACAGGTAATGTCTAGAAATCGTATTATAAATGGACATACAAACTATTTATGGAGCTATGCATACAAAAACACCCTAAAATTTTCATAATATCGAAGTAAATAAATTAAAATGCTTAACATTGATATAATTATGCGAGTTAAATTCAAGTTTGCAGCATTTAATTGTGTATTAATCTCACCTCTATCATATAAATAATTAAGAAATTCACATGATTCTCAACTAAACAATATTTTGCACGACTTTTACGTTTAATTATATTAAAAAATTATAACGGTATCATCATTTCTTCATCAGCTCTGCACTCAGTCCATTAATGTGAGTTTCATACAATTTATCAAAAGTATCAATTTTTCCGCTTACTGTTATTATTCTGCATACCTAATCTTTTTTCGTAGTACTTTGTCAGGGAGTTAAACTAAAACATTTTATTCTCAATACTTAAGTCACTGCGTTTGCTGTATAAATTGTATTTTAACATTACACCTTCGTAATAATTTATCAATTAAATAATTTCCAGGTATAGAGCTGCTAAGCCTGCCTTGCTAGCTAGATAGCTACCACCGCCGTAGTGACGTTTTAGCTCATTCCCCACCGAATGTCTCGAGCCTACCCTGAGTGCTGACTTTGCCACTATAATAATAACGTAAATAGCATTGTTGTGTTTCGACAGTTACTGTTAGAGGATAGATAGCCAATTCTTCAGTAATTGAAAGTAAAGCTCGGTTCCATCTTCGGAATTACCATCACTTATCATCAGGTGAGATTAAAGCCAAGAGAGTCCCTTTTGTGTTAAATAATATCCATACTTCAGAATGAATGCAAAAAATAAGTACTTTTTAATGTTTAAACTTTAAACAAACCGGTATGTTTCTATACTACGAAGTAAATGTACATTATGCGCAAGCGCCGTTCCGAATTACTCATACTTGTGGAGTTGTGACACGGCGCAATTAAAAATGACTGGTGTAAGATGAGCTCTCCCGGTACGCGTTGTCGAAGAGATCACTTGGAATCGAGCGGACCACGGAGGCCACGGTAGTGTGGTGGGCCAATGTCGAGATTTAATATCGCTTTGACAGTTATATTCGACAAAATTTAGCTGTCGGGTCACAGGTGAAAATGTGTACTGTGGGAGTATTCCTTTTTGTTTTGACTTGGTCATGATAGAGTCATGTTGTAGAGAAATAAAAGATAAATTGAATTTGAGGGTCTGTGTCTCTGTTTTGGTTTCGTTTTGCAATCGATAGAAAATTAATTTTATTCGAAAAATAAATAGGCTTACTTATTTATAACATTTTAAGAGCTTTTGTATAAAACTACATACATTGGGCATAGTATCATATTTATTTTACAGATATGTTATCTGAAGACTGAAAATGAGGCTTTGGTGATAAAATATTTACAACATTATTCGCGTAGAAATGCGAAGATAATGTTTGGATTGATGAATTTTAACCTATCTTCTTATTAAGATTTAGTCAAAAACGCGGAACGAAGATAATACTAAATTAAGCTTTGTTAAGCAAAATGATTTTCAGGAAATGATGATAGTAAAAAGTGAAAAGCAATACAAAACAAAGCAAAACAAAAAATATTTAATACTTATGTAAAAAAAAGAAAAAGATTAAAAAAGATCGCTAGATTTTTATTTATTGAAAGAATTTTTTTATTTTGCAATTAAAATGTGATGCAATTAAAATGCAAGTATTAGATTATTAGAAAAAATACCAAGATGAATGAGTCCCGGACCGATTCCGCGGGCTATTTTATGGATTTCTTGCCTTTATTTTTAAATTTGAAATTAGATGCTCACTACTATTTCACAGATTATCACATCAGCTCATTTTTCATGTGCGCCATAAAGATTTCGCGAGTGTAATTAGGTCAGAGGCCGACGCGAGTCGTCGACGTGACGGCGGGCCGCGTCACGTAATCCTAACCCAATTACACGGGACGTGACAGGCAGCGTTCGACAGCACGCCCCGAGTAGCGCCGCCCGGTGACTCTGGGCTGTTTCGTATGCCCGCCGCGCCACGAGGCCGGTTCGGCGCACACATCCACGCCGCACCGTATAGTTTTGATAGCAGATCGTCTCAATGACCGCTGGACCGAGAAACGCGGCACACGCGTCCTCGCGTTTCCAAAACGCACGCAAACGCCGGCGCATGACACGCGCGTTTCCGGACGCGGCCGCGCGGGAAAATCGTTTGACGTTTTAGTATTTTCAGTAACCAGTGCTGGCCTTGTGCTTGGGGTTTTGTGACTTTGTGTTGTGGAAAAAGTGATGTGACTTTTTTTTGTTAGCGCACACGTGTTTACATATTTCGGTTTGTTTATTCATAGTTGACATTAAAGGGTTTTAAGATATTTCCGCTTGAAAGGATAATGTTGGATTATTCGTTGCGCACATGAAAAGCTGCATAGCAAATACGAACGTACTTATGTAGAGAGTAAAAATAAACTGTAAATGACAGTTTATTTTCACTCTACAAAAGCTTGTTCCGATGTTACGATGTTAGTGTGTGTGCGGTAGATTTATGAACTAAAACACCGTAACGCAAGCCAAACCGATTCTCGCGCACCGGAGCCAAATCAAACATATGTTATTACTTTACAAACAATAAAAACCTGTAATCCCTTGAGGTTAATACAACAGACGCAATAAATACTCCGGCCGAGAGCAAATACTGAGTCGGCTCTACTAATAGGTGCCGATCTGAAGAAAACAATCGGCTGTGTTGCGCAAACGCATTCGGTCAACATATTGGATGTTGGACTGTGCAGGCTCCGACTAATGTTACCTCATTAGAGGAAAGTGTCCAAAACTTCGTTTTCTTTATTTGGAAGTCTCGAGATGGCTGTAACAACAAATATGTACCTTTAGAAAACGTATAGTAGGCACAGAAACGTTCCCATACCTTTAAACAAAGGCGACATAGCATCGTTAGTTTAATTTTCTTTTAACAGCTAATGAGTATAATTCACGTGGAAAAGGCTTCTACACGGACGATCAGTGGGTTTTAATATAGTTTCTGTCAGCGAAATTTATATTCAGCAATCCAAGTAAATGTATTGAGTTGCTTGGATTGTTATCTCCCAATGACAATTTCATTGTTTGATACCAATCATACCACTGCTCAGTACCGGGAGTCGAGTGATAAAGCAAACAGTAACCCGTTATCAAAACCACGGGTAATTAGCGAACACGGACATTGTTGGTATTACTACTAATAGCCGTCTCAGCTTTCACTGGCAGACGTCAAAAGCAAAGAAATACCAATTCTCAAGGTAAAGTCATTTACACATAGAGGTTTCGTCAAAAGAGTTGTTTTATTTATGTTTTGAATCTTGGCAAAATCTTTAAAGGGATGTTTTGATTTTCATACACATTAAACCTCAAAAAGGAAAGATCGAATTTCCAATTCCAAAAATGATACACTGAGACAAAATTCTAAAGTAAAGTGTGAAAGTGTAATGAAACACTGAATCTGAAAATAAAGCCATGTTTGAAAACTTTGCTAATGGAATAGCTTTCGGAAATGGACTTATAAAGTATACATTTTTCTTGGCTGAATTTTATTTGATTACTTAACACAACCTTATAAACATAGTAAGATAAATTAATTATACGATAATTTATAAACAGTAATGCTTCTTTAATCAATAGTAAGTCAAAGTTGTGACACAATGAAAGTTTCCAGGGCGTTTAACTTATCTGTAGCAAAAGTCGTAACTACAACTGCTATAAAAAAAATGTCATTTGAAAAACATTTTTAAATTATTTTTTATCTTGACTTTCATTTTATCATCAAGTGACGCTTATATCGAACACTGAAGCGAGTTTCACCTGGACTCCTCAACAACTGAGGAACTGCCTTATTTTACCTCCTGTTGTCGTTGTCGAAGTTATTAAATTTAATTATGTTATTAACACCAGCTTATTGTTATTGTGGTTTTCGCATTAATTTAATGACGCCAAAAAATTTAGAGCAATTATGCTAGCTGTATTATCCTAAAAATCGATTTATAAAGATGCTCACTTTAATTTTAATATAGCGTCGCAAATGCCCCCTTCATTTCACAGTAAAGTCGGTAGGTGGTGACTCTACATTCTTGGTAGTAAACTTTAATAGTGTCGTGAAATAAAAAACAAATGATGATTAGATTCTGAAAATGGAACAAAGCGTTCGGTGCAAAAAATTACGAAATCATTTCTGATATTTGGCGGTAATGCAAATTTAAAAATGAAAATGTGCTTTAAGTACTTTAAAAGTAAGGTAGCGTCCGAAAATTATATACATGAGACATGACTATGTACATGTTTTGTTTTGACTGAAGCTTATTTATATTGGTTAAATTAGTTTAGGTTAACCGAAATTTGTAAACAGTTGCTCTGATACTATTTCAACCAACGAAAAAAAAAGGTTTACTCTAAAAACAATGAAAGAATAAATATGACGCGACCATAGACGAATAGAAGTGATACACGACCAGGACTACAAGCTCAGTATTAAGCAACACTAGTGTTAAAAGAAATCGAATTTCAAAAATGGAACAGTGAGTTGGGTGTCGGGAATTTTGATGTCAAGTGTGATCGGATGACGGAACGGTCAAATTGACCGCATTTGAAAATGGAATAGTAAGGGATGGACCATCCAGGCGGGTTCGCTTCGTCGCCGTGGGCCGCCATGCTGGGCCACGGCGTGCACGGCGTGATGCAGCACGAGTACTCGCACGCGCACGCGTCCATGCCGATGGACCTGCATGTGCCGCAGCCGTTTCCTTACTACCGGTGAGTAGGTACATTACCTAAATCAAAATATGACCGTGCATATGCCAATGCAATCAGTTGTGAAATGAAACTAATTATAGAAATTCAAGTTGTACGCGCATGGCCGTGGTACGTTTTGCTAAGTTAGCACTTAAGCCTGAAGTATGTTCAACTGTACTGAAATTCATTCAATAAGCGGGAGCCAAAACATGCCTTCAATTTATTTACTATAGTCTATTCAAGATAAGGAGGTTCCCGTGACAGGTTGGAGTTTTCCGTGACATGCATATCAGATTATGTTTTAAAACTGTTACTTATATCTTGAGGTTGTTTTTATCAAAAGTGCAATAATTAATTCCACGTTAAATAAAACAAGAATATCAGTCCAATTAAATAAAATTATAAATCTGAAAAAATATTTGCTTTAATGGTACAAATAAAATATTTGTGTTAAGTGTATGTACACGAATCGTTCCGATTCACGATTCAAACACATACTTAATTAAACAAATATATTTTTTCAGAATAATAAATACATAATTATATTTAACTGGACTGATATTCTTGTTTCTATTAGATGTGGAATTAATTATTGCATTTTTATTAAAAACAAACCTAAAGAGATGTTACATTATAAACAATATTTTTAATCATGGAAACTAGTAGGTAAGTATGCATGAAACGAAAATTTCGACCTGTGAAACCGGTGAAACCTTCTTTTCTTGAAAAGACTATAGTTACCATATATTACACCAGTAATAATTAAGTACCTACTCGTATTTCTTAATTGTATGCGATATGATATCAACTTTTGATGAATGACCTTATTTATAATACCAGAGGGAGACAGCACTGTAGAGTCGACTGCATAGGTACAGACCTCTATTTTACCAACTGCTGCTTCTGCTACTTCTGCTGCCAAGCAGCGGAGCTTGCATAGCTGTGTTCCGATTTGGAAAGTAAGGACAGGCAGCGAAATTACATGGGTACTGTGATTTGACATCTTATCTTATGTTGGCAACGCTAGTTGACATCTTATCTTAAGGTGGCAACGCAAGGTGACATCTTATCTTAAGTTGGCACCGCAAGTTGGCGTCTTTCTAGGGCTTGTAGATTTCTCCCGTCTTTGATCTCGAGGATGGTCGGGAGTGAGGTAGCCTGGAACGCGATGAACTCTTTATGTGTCAATATCATGACACAGAAAGAGGTGGCAGAGCGTTATAGGTAAGACGACCCACAGGCAGATCTATGCCGTCGCAGAAGGGTAGGACGAAGAAGGAGGCAATTTGTCCGCCTTCTCCCTCCTGACGGTGACCAGCGGGACCCGGGCCTGGGAAGCTCGAGTCCTGCATTGCACAGGACACTGTCAGTCGTCGATGCTCCAAATGCCCAGGAGCGTCGGTCTCTCCATTTAGGGAAGATAAGTGGGGCTCGCCGTAGGCGAGCAGACGCTGACGAGGTCATGGAAGTATCCGAAAGGGTTCCCATGGCCTTGTCTGGTAGCGACACGTCCCTCCCCGGCTTGTCCTTTTCATCCGTTAGTGGGGAGGATGCGGCGGTGATGAACGTGCCCGCACCAGGGCTTATGTGATGGGTATCGTTGGGTTTTAGTCGGTAGGCCGCGGTCTCCTAATGGCACTTTGCCCCCAGTGGCCGCGGAGAGTCCGACATAACCTCGCGCTGTCCCAAACGCGAGGTATGCATAACGCATTTCCCAACGTAAAAAAAAGGGCTTGTAGATTTGCAAATGTTACAGGAACCACTTGTACTATAGGCGGCTGTAGTTACGTAGTAACTGTTATCTAATCTGTAGCTGTAGTCACTTATCATCAGATGGACATCCGATCCGTTGTTTGCCAACTTAGTTATTTAAGAAAAAAGTATATCGGCATTGAATAACGGCTAATTTACAGAATAAAGTTAATTTGTTATTGTCTTAAATTATTTTGTGATGTGCAAGATAAAATTTCCTTTACACGCGTATGCAATGAACACTGTACGCAACTCGAGAGAAGATTCTTTGGGTTTCGATAAATCTTTAAGAGAGGAAACCATTTAAGAGCGCACTTTCATAGATCGATAGATATAATGAGCACTCCGTTACTAGGAAAGTAACTTCGCCTGCCTCCTTAGCCACCAAAACACGATAAGATAAAGTGGTTTACGCGATTAACTTTCAAAATATAATAAGAACATATAGTATTTTGAAAAATGAATAAAGAAACAACAGTCTACCGGAGGGAGACTCTGTACCAGGGTCGTGTGCATGGGTGCCTCCGTCTTACCTATTTCTGCCGCAAAGCAGCAGTGCTTGCATTGCTGTGTTCCGGTTTGAAGGGTAAGATATGGCACTGAAATTACTAGGTGCCGTGATTTTACATCTGATGTCACAAGTTGACAACGTACACTGTGGCCCGTGTGGGGGTTGCAGTTTTACTGCAAATCTCACATGAGCCACATGTATTATAGGTGACTGTTACCATTTACCATCAGGTGGGCAGTTTGCTTGTTTGCCAACTTAGTAGAAAAAAAATAAAAAAATTCGCCTCGGGTGGGATTTGAATCTAGGTCTCCAATTGCTGAGTTGACGCTTTGACCACTTTGGCCACCGAGCTGGGCGAGTGCGGCCTTAGCATTTTACCAAAAGGCACAACTCGCCTGCAGGCGAGATTTTAAGAGGGCGACATGTACCCTAACCCCTCTTACCAGCCTCGACTAAATTTTTAGCTGTATTAATCTAAAGCAAGATCTAAAGAGTTCAAGAGTGAACTTTATTGGGCCAAAGTAGTCTTTATTCACCGATAATAACTACGTATCAGCATCCAAATTAAATAACTTTTTCATCCCCCCATCTCGGAAAGAGTATTTTTGCTATTCGATATCTGACCGCCAAAGCTGTTATTATCCGCTTGAGGTTAAAGTAAATTTAAATTTAGAACATCGCGTGCAATAGGTATGTGACTTCAAAACATCATTAAACCTATTTACTTCCATCTCCATGATGCCGAATTTATCATACAACTTCTGAACCTCCTTGGTGTACTTTTATTTTTATTTCGCTTTGCGCGCGCCATTTTGTTTTGACGTCGTATTGTTATAAATAAGAAACTTGAAAACAAGTAAAAAAAAAACGAAAATGAGTGATTCCAGCGACGAAGAAGTTTATTTTAATGTTGTAGTAAATATGTAACTAAACTGAAATAAATTATCTTGTGATTGTTAATGTTTTATTTTGCATTTAGTCATTTCCTCGCTGAGGGGGGATGAAAAGTTACTTGTTGCACTCGAGTGCAAAGATTTTTCACCTTGTGCTCTTTTGAATCCCTCGCTAACGCTCAGGATTCTAATTTTTGAATCACTCGCTGCGCTCGTAATTCAATTTTAGAATCCTTCGCTTGCTCGGTCATCAAAGTTGAGCACACGGTTAAAAAGCAACTTTGCACTCATGTATAACAAATAACTATTTACAGATTTCTCGATAGCAAAAAGAAGATTTCTAAATTGGATATCTTGATACGTTCTTAATAAGAGTGAATAACAACTACTTTGGCCTTATAAAGTTCACTCTTGAACTCTTTAGATCTCGCTTTACATGAATACAGCTGAAATTTCGTCGGGGCTGGTGAGAACTCGTCGGCCGAAGTGGTCAAGGCGTCAACACGGTATGTTGAAGACGAGGTCGAGAGAATTCAGGAATAGGTATTTGTAAAATGTATTGCTATCGCGCTGTGTGCCTGAACAATCGTTCTGAGCGCGATAGGGACAAATGCAGCTCGAACCGAAAATACCTATATAAAATACACAAAATATACGTTTCGTCTTTCGTAGTCCCCTCTTTTCTCCACTAAAACTAGAACGATTTAATTACTTTTCGCTTTAAAAAATTTATAGAAAGGCTTTGACTAAGTTTCTATGTTTTGCTTTTTTCATAATTATAATCTCGACATGTTTGTTTACTGGGTGTATGAATATAGCAGGGTATATAGGGAATATAGGCCAATTTTTCAGGGTTTTTGAAGGTTTATATCTCATTTAATAATTAACTTAATAAAAAAAGGGAAAACATAGGAACATGCTAATATTGATTTTTTTGGAAAAAATAGAACAGCTATTGCCGTTATCCAGGAAGGAAACAGGGGACTACGTTTATATGGAAAAGCGACCCGTACATTTCCCCATTTTAACCGACTTCCAAAAAAGGAGGTTTCTCAATTCGACCGATATATATGCTTTTTTTTTCTTTATGTTTGTTCGCGGATAACTTCGTCGTTTATGAACCGATTTTGATGATTCTTTTTGTATTCGATAGAGGACACTCCAAGGGTGGTCCCATAGTCAAAGTTGGGATCTGATGATTGGATCCCAATAAAAATCGAGGGAAACCCTCAAAGTTTTAAGTGTGTCCAACGTGTTTTGTGTGTATGTTACGCGATTTTCAATACCTTTCGTATTCGATAGAGTATACTCCTGGGGTGGTCCCAAAATCACTAAATCTGATGATGGGATCTCATGAAAATCGATGGAAACCCTAATTTAATACCAGCTCACCGAATGAATTAGGGTTCCTTTCACTAAAAAGATTTCATTCACTAAAAAGTTACAAATAAAAAATATTTTACAAAAAATAAAAACCGACTTCAAAAACACTGAAAAGTTTAAAATAGTATAAGAATAGGTACAGACAACATCACACTTCTATAATATTGAAGTCGGTGACAAATTTTAAGACTTTCTAGGGATCATCGTTTGGCACCGACTTCAATATAGAAGTGTGATGTTATCTGTACCTATTCTTATATTACGAGTATTTTAAACTTTCAGTGTTTTTGAAGTCGGTTTTTATTTTTTTATTAATTTTTCAATTTATTTGGCATTTTTAAAGAAAAAGCAAAGTTGTATTGTATTTTGACCGATTCCTTTAGACTAGATCACTGCGATAAACAGTTTTATCATGTATTTTGGTGGTCATGCTAGGGGGGCTGATGTTCTAATGTTGTAGGGCTCCACTCGCATTAATGTTAGTGTTAACGTCTGCGTCATAATTACATGCGTTATTCGACGCGTTAAAAATAACGCCCAAACATAGTGGCTATATTTGCGAAAATTAGCGTAGCGTCACTCAATGCCACATACTAATTAACGTGCTCATGGCGGAGCCCGAGTGTTTGAGAAGTTAACCTAATTACGTCATGTTGTACCTCTTTCTACACTCGAGTAAAGTCGCCAGAGCTCGCTGACTCCCGTAAGAATTTGTGACGCCGGTGACGGGTTGTATGCAGTGGGCTAAGCTGTTTGATAATAATATTTTCACAAACATAGTTTGAAAACATTATTATCAAAAATTTATTATATAAATATAATTGAGTCGTAAATTGTGGCGTCGAGACTTTTTCAGCGTCTCAATATCTGCAATGTGACCGGAGAATATTATGAAATTATGACAAATATTTTAGTTCTGAATTTTCCGTCCTCTTTAGTTATAGAACCCTTAGTTTTATAATACATTCTTCGTACCTCAGACAATCTGATGTAGCTAATCTAAATAATGTAAATACTTACCTAGATTCTAAATTAAGTTTGCAGATTTGTAAGCCGACTTAGTCTTGAATGCTGTATGACTATATAAAAGAAAATACTTTAAAAAAAATTCAAAATCGCTGACAGGTTAGGCGGAAAGAAAAGTGGCGTTACATTTAGTTAATATTTTCATGCAACAATATTTTTCAACACACTTGCTCGTAAAGTGGGTCTTATTACTTTGCATTTAGACCCGTTATTCAGTATATTAAACACGAGTGCCTTTCACTTTACATAATCGCACAAGTGCGGTAATATTAACACGACCAAGTCTAATTTGTTCAAGTTTGCAAAGTAAATGTACGCATTCTTAAATTTGTCGCTTAATATACTTTTTTTTAACACGACTTTATGCGGCTGAGAATTGGAAACAAATGAACAGCCTACTATACTGGTTACTTAAATATTAAATTAACAACGATATTAAAAAAAAAACAATAATTATAAACTATAACTAAAATAAATTATAAAAAATTCACACAAACTTGTTTTTTAAAAACTAAAATGTTCGATTTATTTAGTTTTGAATTTTGGCTGTTTGGCCCTTTTTTAAATGTTGGCTGTATAAAGAGTTTAACCATGCCCGGGCAGCGCGCGAAAAATAAGGCGCGCAGCATTTTCCCACTATTGAGTTTTTTTCCTTTTTGTTGTAATTGATAATTGATTATCTACAAATATGTCGAGTCCAACTGAAGAAGAATCCATATTATTAACTCCGTCGGAAATAATGCAAATGGAGGTGCAAAGCGTGAGTAATAGTTTGTTGCCGCAAAAGTCAAAGGATAAATACTTGGCGGCATACGATACTTTTATGCAGTGGAAGATTGATAAAAAAACGCAGTCATTTTCAGAACAATATATATACCACGAGATCGTTTATTTTCCTCACAAGTGTGTTGAAAAACGTAGTATGATACACGCGCGCATTGCTCATTACGTACTCTGCTGCGTACGTTGCAATGACCGACATAGCGCGCTCGTATCATAATGTACTAATTCAAATTTAGGACAAAATCTTTCATAAAAACCTTGTCCTTAACTTTCATGCAAATCACATCATTAATCAGTATGAAGCTAGTTTGCATTTTCAATGTTATCATTAGATGCTATTAATGTTAGATTAGATACTATTAATAGAACACAAATGATGAAGAATTTATTCAGTTACTGCGAATTAAAAAGACTTTCTAGCAGTTTCTTTTTAATAGAGAAACTAAACGTTGTTTTATTTTGTAGGCGCAGAAGCTTGAAGCTGATCTAATTTTAAGCAACACACGTTTTTTTTGTTTTGTTTATTACAATACTCTATGTTAAATGACATTAAGTAGAGACGGATGATTTTGTGTAAGTTGTAATAGTCCAAGTAGTAAAGAATAATCTATTTTATGTGAGAAAAAAAAATAGTTTACGATTTCTATCGCTACTTCTTATTAGAATTTATATTACGTCGACTTCATAAAAAGGAGGAGGTTATCAATTCGTCTGAATTTTTTATGATTGTTACGCGATTTCTACGCCAACTATCTAATGATTTAGAAAAAAACGCATTTTTGTATTCGAAAGAGTATACTAGATATTTAATCCTGAGATGATCCCATTGTCACCGAGTCAGTATCTGGTGATGGGATTTTAAGAAGATCAAAGGAATCCATTAGATTCCATAGTGTACTCCAACGTTTTTCGTGTTTTTTTTCTGAAACTATTTACCTTTTAGGAGTCAGAGGGTACTTTTTAACCATTAGACAATGTAATGGTAATGATTACGAAGATAACAAATTGTTCTGTCCAATCTTTGCACATATCTTTTAAGCTATCTTTTTGTAGAAATATCGTGCAAGTACTATCAATCTGTATAATGATATGTGAGCCTAAACTATTAAAGCTAGAAATATTAAATCAATAGGAATGAAAACAATATGATCCACTAGAATGGGTTTTTGAATATCACGCTAAAACTACTACTTAACATGTTGTAACGGAATTGTTGTTACTGCGGGAAAATTAAGAATTTCCAAAAACGGCACGGAAAAAACGGAAGAAGCGCGGGTGACGCTTCAGGCGGAAAAACAATTGGTTTTTAATAAGGATTTATACATAAAATTTCGATTTTACCGTATTAGCCACTTTAAATCTATACAAATAAATAAAATTGAAGTGTCTGTTTGTAATGTCAAAATAACAAGTTTTTACTAAACGAGTATGAATGTATATCGGGTACCAATAACAAAAACACAATTTAAAAATTTTTTGTCTGTCTGTCTTTCTGTCTGTTTGTTCCCGCTAATCTTCGGAACGGCTGGACCGATTTTGACGGGACTTTCACAAATAGATAGCTAATTATAACTTATACTTTTTATCAAGATCGGTCCAGCTGTTACTATTTTACGCGGACGAAGTCGCGGGCACAGCTAGTGAAAAATAAAAGTGCATGTTGCGAGATGTTGTGTGAACCTTTTTTTTCACACGATAAACATAATATTCTGAATTTTATAAATGTAGAATACACCATTGACTTTAAATTATTTTTTCATTGAGTTTTTAATGTAAAGATGGATATATAGGAAGTTAGAGTAGGATAAATAGCTTTCAATGTTAATGCTGTGCTTGGAGAAGATATGGCTAATGAACACACCTTACGTCTTTGGTTTAATCGCTTTATTAGTGGAAACTTTAATACTACTAAGACCGTTTTAATACTATAAGACGTATAGTTAGACGACAGACGCCATACAACTGTCTCTGTACTTGCCAGTCCTGACGGGCAATCGCACTATTTATAACGTTTCAACCAATTAAGAAACGTTTCCGTTCCCATACATTTTGACAGCACCTTGACAGCTGTCAGATGTCAAAACATATGGGAACGGTAACGTTTTGGTTTTGGTTCAAACTTTCGTAAATAGTGCGATTGCCCCTCTGACCGCTTAGAAAAAAGCCACACGCTAATTTTTCCGCAGTCGTTCCGCTGAAAAAATGTATGGAGATGACATTAGCTGCGGAAAAAATAGCGTGAGGTTGTCACAGGCTAATATCATTTCCATACATTTTTTCTACGGCACGACTGTGGAAAAAAATGCGTATGATTTTTATCTAACGGGTTTGGTTCGAACCTACTAAAATGGTAATCGCAACTTGGTCAATTTTTGTACATGGTCAAACAAAACATTTATTCCCAGGAAGCAATCCATACTAATATTATAAATGGGAAAGTGTGTGTGTGTTTGTTTGTCCGTCTTTCGCGGCAAAACGGAGCGACGGATTGAAGTGATTTTTTAAGTGGAGATAGTTGAATGGATGGAGAGTGATATAGGCTACTTTTTGTCTCTTTCTAATCCCCCACTTCCCTAAAATGGGGGGTGGAAGTTTGTATGGAGCATTCCGCAATTTTCAAGGTAGAAAGCTAAAAATTGGTATGCGAACTATTTGTGACTAACAAAAAAATCGTGCATCATTTTTTTTTTGGAAATCTGCCCCCAATCCCTTAAAAGAGGGGGTGAAATTTTAATATGGGACTTTTTGCAGTTTTCAAGGTAGGAAGCTAAAAATCGGTACACAGACTCTTTGCTACCAACGAAAAATACCTGCCTTATTTTTTTTTAAATCTTCGGTGTTACCCCGAATTTGACGCGAGCGAAGCCGCGGGCAAAAGCTAGTACAAAATATTTTCACGTAGCTTGTTGAGCTCCCAGAGCTATCCAGAGTTTCTACCACAAAGGCATCATACCATGAGATTTTAGAAATGTAAAGTCAATTAGTGTTCTAGAGTAGAGTGTGATTAAATGTTCTGTGCTCTCTTGCTATGGAGATATGCTCGAACTCCCCCACGCCAATACCAACTTCCTTCTCCATTCATTTAGTTTCCGATCTGCCCAAATGTGGAATCATGTCCCGGCAGTGGTTCAAGAAAGCCCATATGTGCCATCATGCCATCACTTAGACGCAGCAAGCAACACTTTCTTTCTTAACTCTCCACCTCAGATAACATTAAATATTGGTATAAATGTATGTATTTTTATATATATATATAAATGTGTTGTATTTGTGGTTTATATATAATTCTATTTTAATTATTTTATAGTGAGAGTAAATAGTTTACGCGCTTGTATGTGTTTCCCACAAAACAATATATCCGTCATACTCACAGGTTGGCTGGTAGAAATCTCTATGAGAGATAAGTCCGCCTACATTAATTGTTAAAATTTTCTATCGTAAGTTATTAAGCGCAATAAAGAGTATAATTATTATTATTTTGATTAAATAGAATAATTTTGCTTTAGATAATAAGTTCAGTATAGAAAGGCATTTTTTACGTTAACCCGTAAAACATTTAACAATGTTAGGTTACTACAAGGATATTTTTTTATCATTTATTTCTGTAATAACCAATAACGGTTTCATAGTTATTATATTTTCAGTCAGTTGTAGCAAACAGAAGCATATATTAATATTTAACGTATGATCATTACTTATATTTTTTTACATTAAATTGTTATGGGGCTGTTGCAAAGATTCAATTCAGATTTATGTGATTTTTTTTATTAGTATGAGCGGCTATGTTTTGTCACTGCGACCTATGAGATCTATTGTGACCGCCACTATTACAGTTCTCCCACAAGCCCAGCATCTTCTAAAAAGTGCAGTATTTTCTTGGGGGAGAGGTGCTTGACCTCATCTGGTAACAGTAAGTGTTTGTCCAGATGTAGGCTGCGTTTACGCATCAGTGGTGCACAGTTTGTGAGCAAGTGCATAGGCGTCTCTTCTGCCTCGTGGCAGACCCTGCACTCTCTGCACTCACTCAACGCCATGATGGACTTGTGCTTATTAAGGCGACAGTGTCCAGTGAGGGCTCTGACCAAAGTGCGTATGTTGTTCCTGCTTAATCCTCGGATCTGTTTGCAGGTCCTACGGTCATAGGCTTTTATGAGTGCCTTAGAGTGTTTAAGTCCTGGCATATGCAGCCACGCCTTATAGGACTTGTTGTCGTAATGGGTTTCAAGCGTTAGACGGGCGAGGCTTTTGGATATACCACAGAGTGGTTCAGGACCATATTGCGTTCCTTCGGCCCCAGCCCTGGCGAGCTCATCGGCACATTCATTGCCAGTGATTCCCGCATGCCCTGGAACCCATCTAAGTATTACTCTGTTACTGTGTCCCAGAGTGTTTAGGCGGTTCATACAGTCATCCACTAGCTTTGAGGTCACGAGGTTACTGCTCAACGCCAGTAAAGCTGCTTGACTGTCTGAGTTTATGTATATTGTGCGGTTGGCTTGGTTGATTCCAAGGTTGGTTTCCGCACATTCTGAGATGGCATAAACCTCCGCTTGGAAGATGGAGGCGAAGCTGCCCAAGCGTTGTGAGAACTTGTGCAGTGGCTGCTCTCGATATATACCAAAGCCCACTTTGGACCCCATCTTGGATCCATCGGTAAGCCATACGGTGCTTCCTGTCTCATAGGTAACTTGCTCGTTTAGCCAGTCATCCCTAGAGAGAAGTTCCACTTTGTAGTTCCTATTGAAATTGCAACGTGGAGGCATGATATCAGAGTTCATGCTTAGTATTGGTGTCTCATTGATTAGGTCTAATAGAGACCTTTGTCGAAGGGACAGACATTTGAACCCGCCTTGGGCATTCATCCTGTACGCACACGCTATCGCCTCCTTGACAATAAACATGTCCAGGGGTGTGAGTCGCAGTAGCGCATTCAGGGCTGCCCCAGGCGTGGTGGAAATTGCGCCTGTAGCCATGAGACAGGCAGTTCTTTGTAGACTGCCTAAACTATTTGCAGCGGTTTTTTGTTTGGCTTTGTTGTACCACACCACTGAGCCGTACGTAATTATCGGGCGTACAATGGTTAAGTACACCCATAGGACCGATCTGGGGCTGAGACCCCAGTTGGTCCCAATCATTCGACTGCAAGCCCCTAAGGCAATTTTTGCCTTATCTATTATGTTGGTAAGATGTGAGTTCCAAGTCAGTTTCTGGTCAAGAGTGACGCCTAGGTATTTGACCTGTGTAGAGAACTGCACATCCTTCCCGTTTAGCCGAGGCTTAACAAGCTTTTCAAGCCGTCTTCGCCTGGTAAATGGTATTATAACAGTTTTATCAGCATTCACTGAGACATTTATGTGATGCTTTAGAAAATATGTATATTGAAATAATACATTTTTTGTAAAGAAATACAAATCCTACTTTGTTCGCCCCCTATATTTCTAACAATTACGAGTAATGTGAAAGTTTAAAGAAAGAGAATTTACTTTCGCAAAATTCTACCTACCTACCATTCTTGTGCTTAACTGCTTACATACCATACTTTGTGGATTTAACGTGTTCTGAAAATTAGGTGCTTTCGAATCCACGAAGTAAACGTTTCGCCGAAGCCAATACGTTTTAGGTCGATGACTTGATCAAACATTAATTATGCAAATCGCCTCGTGTCTGTATGGATTACGATAAGATCTCTTTATTTTTCATCTCAATACGTCGTCGAACCGTGCATTTTCTATGCGGCACCTAAAAATAAGACGTCTAAAAAGCGGTTGCATCGGATATATGGTTAGTTATTAGAGTGGGATGCCGGCGGCGCCTGCGCAGCTTTTTGCGCGGCCGCAAGCGATGTCGCATAGCACACGCTGGCTTCAGGGAAGCAAGCGTAAACATTAAATAATAGGACATGATTTTCTTTTATCGGATTGAGTTTGTCAAACATATTCACATGTTTCACAGTCCTATTTATATTATAAACTAACCGTCATGACAGAAGTCGTTCTGTCAACAGCTCTTGTTTTTGAATTATGTATTTCATATAAATGTTTGTTTGTCACTGGAATAGGAAAAAAAAAATTTTTACTTTATTCAGAAACATATTTCTTTAGAAGAAATTTCTCCAGACATCACAACAAATATATTAGAAAATCAAAACCATAACATGAAGGTTGTCGCGTGACTATTTTATATTATAGGAGAACAATAATATGAGGTAGTTGAATATGAGTGTGAGAAAATCCAGTACAACATATAGCGAAACTTAGTTGCAAAATTTGGGCAAACCTTGTTAAAAATTCGCCCTAACATAGGGTAGGCCCTTTGATGGGGACGTATATGAGCTGTGATGATGATGATGATTGTGAAAAATATAAAGAAACCTAGTGACAAATAAATGAAAAAATTATGGGGATTAGAACGAAGAAAGAGGGAATGAGAATTGCTCACATTTAAACTTACTTGTTCATTGGTCAGTACAGAAGAGAATGTTTGAGGAAGTTGAATAAGTTTGTGAGGGGAAACCTATATTTAAAATGTAGGAAAGCCACGAAACATTGCGATAACTAGTCGCAATCAGTGTTTCTCAGCATCAAAATACAAATTCAACGAGGTACTACGAGCAATATCAAATTAAATTTGGACGGTAAATGAACTTTGTTCGCTGACCAAACAAAAGCCGTAAGAAGACCAGTAACTATATCACGTTGTGCTCCTGTGCGTGAATTAGGTTGTCATAGCCCCTTATTCACTTTAGAACAGATTCGCTTCAAGACGGATTCACTTTACGGCAGATTCACTTTTATTCTCTATTCCTTTATTACCACTAGTTCATTGGGAACGATGTTGTCAGTGTCCTTGTTCTGGTTAAAATATTTACCGAAAATAAAAATAATAATAGACGGTTTTGCAGATCAGATTCAAGGTTTAAACGAACCTCAATTTTTTTACAATAGCTGTTAAATTTACTAATGGATTACCAATGGAATATGGGTACTAATTTACTAATGGAATGTGGGTACCTGTACCGAGCTAACAAGAAAAGCGTGTATTTTTATACCGCTAGAGGTTACGCTATTACGCTGACAAACGGACACAGAATGTTTTGATCAGGAAAATAATTCTTCCATTATTCTTCTACGAAAACTCTCGCTGAGCCACGGTCCTTCGGCAATACATACAAACTGTGATGAATTCCAGTTCAATTTTAGCATATATGTGTATGATGTTAAAGAAATAAATATTTATTAAATCTAGTTTTTTTTCTCTTTAGACCAATAAAAAGGACGAACAAACGAAGGAAGAGTATTCGACAATATTCAACATTGGCAGACGTTCAGTCGAGCCTGTCATTGTGTGTCGCCACTAATACCCCGTGGCACTATAATCTGTGCGCGCGCGCAACCTCGCATTACGTATGATGCAAAATGGCCGCCACCTTGTCATTTGGGCCAGGGAGATGGTCAGTGGATCATTAGGACGGCCTTTAATTGCACAGCTACGATACTAAAGTGAGGTTTCCGATATCAACGACTTCCTCTGATACCATTTCTGTTCAATAATACGTTTACCCAAGCCAACGCAGGAAATGTTTGGAGGTTTTCAATTTGCGACTGATTTTATAGATGATAATGGAATACACAGTGAAACAATCTTTTTTTTTTTAAAGGCATGTTTATATTGTCAGCATAATAATATAATATCAAGTGAATTTAGTCGTTTCTTGTTGGTAATTTAAAAATTTTATACAAATACAAAGCATTATAACTACTCGTTCATAAAACTGAATTAATAATTACTAAAATATCTGTTTTGAACTATTAATTTGTACGAAACTAATAGAAACTACTTAACTACTACTACTTTACAACTAAATTTAATCCAAAAATGACCCCTGCGGCATTTTACCGAAGATGCTGGCAGCCTTTCCCCGCCGAATTGGGTAAAGAAGATGTTAGTTCTTCGATTTCCTGTGATATCTTTAAGAGTCTCTGATATAGCCTTAAAGAGGCTTGGAGCGCCTGGGCCCCACAAACCAAGGTTGCCGAATAAGCAAATAGTAGATTGTTTTATAAGGGCGGAACAGAACGCATTACAGTCGAGATATTTTGATGTGAGAGCGCCGTAGTTCGAGACTGAAATGGGTGTGTTCACCCGAATTAAATACTCTACTTTTCATTTCGAATACGAGCAATATACGAGTACGAGGAAAAATAGGACCTGGATGAATGATTTCTTGAGAAGCGGTCTGCGTTACTTTGGCATGACAGTCTGTGGTGCCCTAAACGGTCGACTTATTTCTGCAAGGGCATTGATGCAGGGCATAGACCGGGACCCCGAGACGTAAGGTTAAAGCTATTCTATGAGTATTTGGCGCTAAAAACGTACCTATTCTTGGGGAAGGATGGACACGTAATCAGAAGCTGGCTACTTTAGCGTCCATCTCCAGAACTCTTGCTTTGCCCCAGGGTAAGATTGGCTTAAAAGAGTCTTAAGTTGATTTGCATTGTCCATTGGCCAGTGAGACCACGCAGAATCACATTTCCTCGCGGTCCCACCAATGGGACAAAGTAGTGGGACCCCAAGCTACGAGTACGTCGTCCCAGCAATTTTGCGATTTTATGTTCTTACAAAAAAATTTTGGCAGAGCGAAGTTATTGTACGACCATCTTGTGTGTAGGATTTTACCTTTGAGACTATCTAACCTATGGTCTGACGACAAAAAAAAGGTGAAAAAAGATATTTTGTGAATACTTAACCCACAGTACCGGATAGGCAGTGATTCTTGGCACCAAGAGTCTTCGTCTTCTTATTTTTTATATTCTTTACTTTTGCAAGCACAGAACCGCGTATGAACATTATTTTAAAGAGATAGAGAAATTGGTAAATAATTAGGAGACTCATGATTATTAAGGTTTTGTAATCAAATTTTATGATGTGTGTAATATCTCTGATAAGTTAGAATTTTGGCTTTTAAAACACATTGAATTGGTAGCTATCTAAATAAATATCCTTCGGCAATACTAAGAATGCAAGATCTCGTAAATGGACTAAAAACCAGTAGTGAACGGGGATTATTCTTTTTTCGCTTCCTCTCAGCTCTCTCAGCGGCAATTTTACTGCTAAATAGCTATAAGGATGAATGGGCGTAAACCTTAAATGGTCTTCAAAGAGACGAGTGTCATAAATCGATGGCCATCTCAAAAAACTGTACTATACTGAATTGCCATTTAATTCCTCTTACAGTGCATCGATCGTAAAATACGTCACAATTAGTCGCCAAGGAAACTCTTTATTTATAGAAAAAATGGATTCCCAGCCTCTAAGATACGGGCCGACTTATTTCCAAATAAGGGTTTGTTCGTTACGATTAAAAACGCGAAAAATATTTTTGTTTTCAACAATTTGCAAATGGGCGTCATTGTTTTAAGCCCTAATTGCGAATGAAAATAATTACTCCTTATTTAGGGCTCTTTACTTTAAGTGGCAGAAAGAAAAAAGGATTACGCAATTTATTGCGGGTCTTTTGAGGCAAAGTAAGTCTTTTCGTTAAAGTGTGTGGACTTACAAACGTTTTGTAAGTCCACACTCTTTTGTGTTCCTAATAAAGATAAAAAAGGAATACAACCAAAATACAGCCAAAATACAGCCAAATTACTGGAGGGAGATTTTGTACCAGGGTCGTCTGCTTAGGTACCTCCGTCTTACCTATTTCTGCCGCAAAGCAGCAGTGCTTGCATTGCTGTGTTCCGGTTTGAAGGGTAAGATATGGCAGTGAAATTACTGGGTACTGTGACTTTACATCTTGTGTCACAAGTTGGCAACGTACACTGTGGTTCTTGTGGGGGTTTCAGTTTTGCTGCGAATCTCACAAGAGCCACATACATGTATTATAGGTGACTGTTACCACTTACCAGGTGGGCAGTTTGCTTGTTTGCCAACTTGCTGCAGTAAAAAAAATACAGCCAATGGTAATATTTTTGACTGTGTTAAAGTTATTCCATATAACCTTGTATACAGAGTCAATTTTAATGCACCTGCAACCTCACAGGATTAGAAAGCTAACATCATGAACAACAACGTTTGTTCTACGACTTTTGATAATTTGTTAGATTTTACTTTCATACAAAAATAAATATTAAATTAATGTACTTTTACAATGTTTGTAACTCTATGCGCATCACCAGAATTACTTGGGACAGCGCGCGAGCGTAGTGTTGTCTTTCCTCGTCGCTTATAAATGAAACATAGACTTATCAATGTCACGACAGTGCAATAAAAACTCGTAAAACAAACGTTGTAGTTAATGATGCTTGGCTATCTAATTCTGCGAGGTTGCAGGTGCATTAAAATTAACCCTGTATACAGGATGGAAATTAAGGAGGGTTCTGCCATAAATATTTTTTTATCAAAGAAACTATGTATACTAGGTAGGTACCTACTATATTATTTGAATGAAATTTACCTTGATAATTTTTTGAACACTATCAATTAGTACTTTAAAAATTCAGGCAAGGAGATATCAAAAATCTTTGAACGCCGTTTTACTTATTTTTGAATTGAAGGATTCTGATCTGAGTTTCCTTTGAGTAAAATTTGCTGTCATTAATGTTTAAGGTACCGCCTTGGGTACCGCTATCAAATCAACAAACATAACAGCTCCTGTACGCCGAGGGACTCGAGCCTACCCTAAGTTAGAGTGTATAGACCTTAGTTAACCACGCTGGCCCAGTGCGGATTGGTCGATTTCACATTACCTACACCTTTGAATTTCTTCGCAGATGTATACAGCTTGCCTCACGATGTTTTCCTTCACCGTAACAGCGTCAGACAAATGTACGAGTATGTATATATATATGAAATTCGAAAAACGAATAACATATTGGTACATGACGGTCTCAAACCCCGCACGCACCTCCCTTCCTTCCAATCGAAGGCAAGTGCCCAGTCCACAGCGCCACTGATGCTCGTATCAAATACCCGTCTTTAATTTCTACCCTATATATTTTGATGAATGAATACAAAACTTTTGGTAAAATACGTAAAAATTTTGCCGTTATTGATAAGTATTTTGGTCATTTTTTACATTACTTTTTTACGTGTTTCAAAAATATGCTACGCCACATTTGATTGATTTGAAGTATCGCATGACGTCACGCCGAAGTACAGTAAGCGCCGCGTCAAGTTACACTGTTGGACCTTTGGATCCTTCTTATGTCACTGGTAATAGCGACGGTTTTTGTTTATAAATGTAAAGCTTAACGTGGCGGCTACTGCATATTTTGTTTCTGTGCCCTTAACTTTGTTCGCTTTTGTTTATTTGAGTAGTTCCTCTCATTTTGACAAAGTATAATATACATATTTTTATAAGTATTTGTAACATTGCAATTTATTTAAAAGTACTAAAAAAATTAAAATTTTAATAAACCAATAGAATAAAAAAATTCGTTTTGGCTGGCAAGAGCCAACACGGATAAGCCGTCAACACGGATGTTAAAGACGCGGGTTCAATTCCCGCACACGACGAAATTTTTTCTTTTACAAAATACGATTCTAACGTATCCATATTTCTTTTAATTAAGTGACAGTCTATTTACATTTTTCCTTGTTATACTTCGCCTTTGTTCCCGCTTTAATGAACATTCAATTTGTCAGTTGTCAAGTGACGTCTTTACAGGAATGGAAGCAGGAGGAATTCCATCTATTGTAATGCAATTTACTGAATATGTGATGCGCACACGCCGCAGATGGAGAGATGGGCGACTTTGTTGCACCCGTTAAGTGGGCCACTGGAATTTTTATGTATTTCGCACTTTATATAAACTTAAAAGAAACAAAGTATAAAATGTATGCTAGCTATACGAGAAAATATTTGAGTTTTTCTAAAGTTAGCTGTACTAAGCATTATAGAGGGTGTACTCGTATTTTAATGCTGCTGTATGTAATGTGAATATAGGCGTTGAATTTTTGGGAGGGTATTATTTACTTATAATAAGGTACCTGGATCGAATATAGCTTGCCGGATAATATGACCATTAGGATAACTCCGCCAAGAACTTATTTGATAGGTTGCAGCGGCGTGCAATACGCATTATTGGCGATGTAGAGCTGACGAACTATTCGAATCTTAATAATTTTTCACTAAGCGCGTTCTGTCGTACTAAGCAAGTGTTCTAAAAAGGTTTTGCCCTAATCCCATCTACTTCTCTCCTTTTTAGGACTACACATGCTGGTCTGCGTTGTCACCGACTCACTGTGGCTTACATTCTAACGTGAACTAAAAAATTTGATAACTCATTGCTATGTTGCGTAGTTAAAAAATTTATCTCTGTGCAAACATGCTCCCCCCTTCTTAAACCCTAGGTCCTTCAAAAGAGGCGTAAAGCATGTCGGCAACGTAAGCGTGTCTAGTGCAGCGTGTATTTCGTCTCCTGTATTAGCTATTTTCGTATTTCGATTCCATTTCCACTTACCATCAAGCGAATGGTGTCATTTGCTACATAGACCCGCAAAAAACCGTAGATTGAAAAAAACACAACAAGAAGACCTCATTATTTTGAAAATAAATCAGACTGCCATTGAAAGGCTTTGAGATATAATCGTCTTTTTGACTTAACCGGACCAGATATCAAACTGGCCAAATGTACAAAAATAGCATTTTACATTGCGGCACTTGGTCGGAAGTGACCAGCCCTCCACAGGTGGGATAGTAAGGTTCGGAAATAAACGTACGTAGGTACGGTTTTTTTTTCTGCCGATAATTTCCGTGGCCGCCTCACTCTTGAAGGCTAAAGGTAGACAAGTAGGGTGTGACACTGGCCTGAATGTCCTGCCGTAGGTGCCTGGCCACCGCAGTTCAGTTGCCTAATTCCGCTAATCTTAACGTCATTGTCGCGTCTTGTTGGCGTTTCAATAAAACTGATTCTGTCGCTTTTATATGCATTTTCTGGTGCAATTTATTCGTACTACAATTTCTTGATAAGTCAATAGTGACAAATGTTTTAGTTAATTAACGGTTAACTAACAATAACTGTCTCAAAAAGCGATGTTATTGAAGCGTCATTGACACGCCACACAGACGTTAACGCTAGCAGAATAAGGCCATAGTATTCGAAGACCGGTCCGCTCTGGCGTTTCCCTTTGCTCGCAATTCCAGTTTCGATTATCTCCAACCAGCGCTGGTAGTAGAAAGGTGTGCGTGTCTGTGCGACACTATTCTGTATGAAGTTCCTGGAAGCGCAGACGAGAAGGTGTTAGACCTAGCTTCGAGGCTGGGTAGCACCGCGCAGTTCAAAGGTCACAGTGTCACTCAAGGATGATACACGTACAGTAAGCTCCCATTCAAGCTATACATTTACACTACGAAAACCGCCGCTATTACGAGCGGCATAAGAACGGTCCAAACGTCAAACATTGTAGCTTGATAAGGAGCCCACTGTACAAGGAAAAGCAGCGTTAGTAGAAGTTCAAATTAACAGAAACATCTTACAATGTACATCATCAACAGCTCATATACTCGTACGTCCCCACAGAGGGGCTCGAGCCTACCCTAAACTAGGGCGATTAGGCCTTAGTCAACCACGCTGGCCAAGTGGGAGTTGGTCGACTTCACACACAACTTGTAAAGAAATTCTTTCTTTACAGGTGTGTGCAGGTTTCCTCACGATGTTTTCCTTCACCGTAAAAGCGTCGAATAAACGTACGTATGAATTCAAAGTTTGAAAACACATTGGTAGCGGGGTTTGAACCGCTACCTCCCGATTGGAAGGCGACGGCCTTACGCACTATGTCATCGTCGCAACAATGTACACTTCTAATAAATTATGTGGAAACTTAACCCAGCGGGATTTCAGCACAATTTTATAATGCAGTTAAAAAAGATCGCAAATAGCAGTTCTTTAGATCGATGGACACAGCCGTCCCGTTCGATAAGAATGATTCAAAAATAGGGCACCTGACCATTTAGGTCAGGTGCCCTATTTTTGAATCATTCTTCCGGCATCGAGCGCTCATCAATGTTCGATTTCTACTTATTTTCGTTTTGTTTTCGACGAAAATCAAAACAATATTAATCTTCGTCGTAATAGTTTATTGATTTTCATCGCAAGAGAAACGAAAATCAATAGCACAGATGAAGTTTGAAAAGCGTTCGAAGCCGGACGAATGATTCAAAAATAGAGCCCCCTGACCGTTGGAATTTCAGACGGCCGCCGAGCGCCTGCTCCGCTGGGACCGTCGTCGTTGCTCGGCTGTTTTCGTCAGTATTTGGGAGATGCGCGAGCACATCATCGCGAACCTTTGCGACCACCCGTACTCGAAAGCTCCGTAGAGTAATAATTTTTAATTCAAGACAATGCTTAATTCAATTTAAAGTTTTAAGTATTTTATAAGATATGTAATTTAGTCGCCAATTTTACCCCATGGTTTAGTTATAACAACTTTGTCAAAAAGTAGTGTTACTCAATTTTTATTGGGACTCCGTTAATGTACGCTTTGTACTGAAGGAAAATCTATATCATTAAAAAATCTCTACTTAGACAGTATTTATGACAGTCTACCTGCATGTATGGGTTGAACTGCAAAAAGTTGAGAGGCCCTCACATAGAGCGTAATAAGCAATAATTTTATCACGCGACGGAAGTAGCGTGTTCCTATTAGAACTTGACACGTTTTTGTGACTGGCGACTCTACATTCCGGTAAAATGAAATTCAATTTTAAAATCTAAACGATTTTACATTTTCTACCTTTTATCTCTAATCTACTGATTGCAAATCCGTCATGTAATGCAATTCTTGATACAAAACAACATAAAAGTATTTTCACGATTAATTAGCCATGTTTAAATGTGCACAGAGTTAAAGAAAACATTATTTTCTGGGTTAATCTGCGTATGTTTTCTTTGCATTTTAATTGATTTTGCTAGAGTCAGAAGTTTCATATTTTTTATACCATTTAGATGTCTCGTTTGGTCGGAAAAATAACTATATACACGGTGATTTAAAATAACCAATATGTAAGGGACGACAAACACGCGTGCGAGAGGGATAGCGATACGCATAGTACGCGCTTATACCCCGCGCTACTTGCGACCCTTAGATTTAGTAGTATAAGGAATTTGCATATTGTTACGTGTTATACCCCGCGCTACTTGTGACCCTAAACGGGGGCTTATAAGAAATGTAAGTTGCAAATAAATTATGTGTGTGCTCAGTATTGCATAGTGAACCAGTTTGCGTTTTAATTAAAAGTGACTTGTACTAGTACCAGTGCCTACCAGTACCTGAACCAGCCCCGAACCCCTGAACGGAGCGTTAAGAATTTGCCGACCTAAAACATACAGTCCACAACATTTGCTGGTCCTTCGACACGGATTGCGAGGATTTGCTGGTCGAGCGCCGGATTGAGAACATTCGTTGTTCCGTCGGAGCAGAATTGTGAACTTTGCTGGTCGCAGCGCCGGATAGATAGAAGTAATTCCGGAACGTGGAACGTGGAACGTGTAAATTAGTACGAGTCAGTACAAGAACGCTGTATCAAGATGGTGCGAACAAGAAGTCAGGAAGAAGCGGACGAACGCCCGATTGGCATCCGAATTTTCCATAATTCACCGCGATCACCATCGGCGATAACAGCACAAGCAAGAATTACGGAGGAACGAAGCGAGAACATCGTCCGTAGTCAAGGGGATAGTGAGAGAACGAGCGAGGCAGTGCCGCTACGAACCAAAGCGGACCTTGCACTCACCACGAACCTGGCTGCTGAACCACGACGACCATCGCCGACGCGGTCACGCACTTCGCAATAATCGAAGAGTAGTGCGATCGCCCGCATCCGTAACGCACACATAGAAGCCGAGGAACGTCTGGCAGAAATAAGAAGAAAGGAGCTCCAGATAGAAGCTGATCTAATTAAGAAAAGGCTAGCTGTGCAAGTTGAAAACATTCGAGATGAAGAAGAAGATGAAGCACCCAAGAGCATAGTCGACGTCACAGGACGAGTCGACGATTGGCTTCAACAAGCTCAACCCAGCGATATACGGGGGGAGTCAACGACGCCGAGACATACCTCTACGGGATATAAAGAAGAGGGCGCCGTTCCAGCGCAAGTCACGCGCACCCCAGGGAACGAACGGGGGGAACCGAACGCTCAAACAATGCGACGCCGTGAAGCTGAACCCGTGAGATTTGAAGAAAGCAATCGACATCATACGCGATCGCCAACACCCACCAGAACCAGGAATAGGGGAATCGAACAACTGGCAGAAGCTATTGAGAAAATGGCGAGGAACCGACCAGTGCCACGACAAGTCACCGAACTTCCGACGTTCAGTGGCGCCATCAGCGAGTGGTTACCATTCAAGGCTGCGATGAAGGAATCCACTGCCGTGTACAATTTCACACCGACCGAGAACATGGCTAGACTACGCAATTGTCTACGAGGGGAAGCGCATGAAGCCGTTGCGGCGCTGTTACACACCGCCGGCGACCCGAACCAAGTCATGCGCACTCTTGAGCAATGCTTCGGACGACCGGAATTCATCATTGACCAAGCAATGGAAGACATCAAGCGACTACCACGAATCGGTACTTCGACCAACGAGCTGAACACTTTCGCCATTCGACTACAGAACATCGTCTGCGTACTGAAGAGCGTGGATCGGCAAGGGTACCTACGACATCCCATGCTGACACGCGAGGTGACCGAGAAGCTGAGTCCACACCTGCGAGCTCGATGGTGCGACTACGCCCTAAGTACAGAACATTCTATGGAGCCGGAGATTGTTTTACTGTCACAATTTCTGATGCGTGAAGCCGATCTGGCGCTTCGCTTCACCTATGCGCCGCAAAACGCAACTTCAACTCTGAAGACATCGACCACTAACCGAAACTTGAAGCCAATCATCGTTCCACTCAGAAAGAAAGGCAGAGAAGATGTTTATACCACCACAGTATCACCCAAAGGGTACAAGTGCGTTGGCTGCGAAGAAAATCATACGCTACCTCACTGCAGGAGCTTCAAGAAGATGAACACAGACGAGCGGTGGCAGATAGTGAAGTCGGCGGGACTCTGCTTCAAATGTATCACGGGCCGACACCGAAGATTTAATTGTAGAGCCAAGGCATGTGGCGTGAACGATTGCCGTCGGCCGCACCACGCATTGCTGCACGCCGAGCCGGCAACGCCAACAACAAGCGAGAGACTCACGGAAGCGACGAACGCGAGATCCAGTGAGACCGTGATGTCCATAGCAGCAGAAGACAAAAACGAGCGAGGTACAGTGCTACTGAAAGTAGTTCCTGTTCATATTGCCGGACCAGAGGGAGATGCACACACTTTCGCCCTACTGGATGAAGGCTCAACAATATCCCTCATAGAAGAAGATCTGGCAAAGAAGCTGGGAGCTGACGGAGAAGCACAGCCCCTACGAATCAACGGGGTAGCCGCCAGCCAGAAACGAACGTTGAGCAGACTTATTGACCTAGAGATCAAAGGAGAAAGAATGGAAGAATTCCATGCAATCAAGTTGCACACGATCCCACAGCTGGTGCTACACAAGCAAACGATACCAGCTGCCTTCCTCATGTGCGAACACTTAAAAGATCTACGACCGGAAGATGTTTGTCACGAGGGCGCTAGACCACAGTTGCTCATCGGGGCAGACCACTGGCACCTGATAGTGTCCCGTGAACTAAGGATGGGCAAGAAAAGAGAACCCGCAGCCTCACTGACCGAATTGGGATGGACCATCCATGGGACAGCACCGAGCTGTATGTTCAGACGAGACGAAGGGTCCGTACTTCACGTGTACACACCCGACGACAACTTAGACAAGTTGATGGAAGATCACTTCAAGATAGATTCACTGGGAGTGGCCGTTCAAAGCAAGCCGAACGAAGCGGAGAAGCGCGCCATTGACATATTCGAGAAAACAGTGAAGAAAATGAACTGTCAATTTGAAGTGGGATTGCCATGGCGTGTTGACGACATGACCACGCCGCCGAGTTATAATATGGCACTAAGAAGATTGCAGGCAGTAGAAAGCAGAATGGAACGAGAACCGGCCTTCGCACAGCGATACACGAAAGCCATAGAAGATCTCTTAGCCAAGGGCTATGCAGAGATATGTGAGCAAGATGAGGAAACCAGTAAGAGAAAATGGTATTTACCGCATTTTCCGGTTTTCAACCCGAACAAACCAGGAAAACTTCGGCTGGTATTCGACGCGGCCGCCAAGTCGCACGGTACAAGCCTCAACGACCTTCTGCTAGAAGGGCCTGACCTGTTGCAGTCACTACAGGGCATCATGTTTCGATTCCGAGAAGGGCGAGTGGCGGTGACGGCAGATATAGAAGAGATGTTCTTGAGGATCAAAGTCAGACCTGAAGACCAGGAAGCCCAATTGTTCCTGTGGCGTGACAACGCGAGCGAATCACCGAGAACTTACAAGATGACGTCACTGATCTTTGGCGCCACCAGCTCGCCGTTCCTGGCCCACAGCGTGCGAGATCGGAACGCACAAGACCACGCGCAAACGCATCCTGCTGCGTTTCAATCGATTACCACGAACCACTACATGGATGATCTAGTAGAGAGTTACGACGACATAGAGACCGCCAGAAAGACCATCAGTGAAGTATCATACGTCCATGCGCAAGCTAATTTTAACCTACGAGGATGGAACTCAAATGAAGAAGACGCATTGGCAGATATCCCTGAAGATCGGAGAACGCGAGCCACGACGGAATTAGCATCGGCACCAGGGAAGACACTGGGACTTCTGTGGGACGCCCAGACTGACGAGTTGGCCTTCAACACTGTGCTGCCGAGAGTACCGACAGAGATACTAAACGGAGATCGATCACCGACTAAAAGAGAAGCGTTGAGCATTGTGATGTCAGTCTACGACCCATTAGGCCTACTGAGTCACTTCACCATACGAGCGAAGATTACGCTGCAAAGCCTGTGGCGGAAGAGTCTCAAGTGGGACGAACGATTACCCGAAGAAGAAGCCGAAACATTCCGAAGATGGCTACAAGAACTGAGGGGAAACATCGCTCAACTTCGCTTGCCGCGATGGTACGGAGCCACAGAGAACGCGACGAGAGAGCTCCACGTTTTCTGCGATGCCAGTGAGCAGGCATATGCCGCAGCCGCATACTGGAGGATAGAGAGAGACGACGGGGTCACAGATGTGAGATTGGCCGCCGCCAAAGCCAGAGTCGCACCCCTGAAGACGCAGAGCATTCCGCGGTTAGAGCTGCAAGCAGCCGTGATAGGCACCCGCCTAGCCCACGCCGTGATCACAGGACATAGATGTCAACCCGAACGAGTGACATACTGGAGCGATTCACGAACAGTATTACAGTGGATAAGAAACGACGCACGTCGCTACACTACGTTTGTCGCGCATCGTCTAGGAGAGATTTGCGAACGCACAGAAGCTAAACAGTGGCATTGGATACCAACAGAGCATAACGTGGCTGACGACGCAACAAGATTGACCCACAAGACCGTCTCCGTGGAAGATAGATGGTTCACGGGACCCGAATTCTTATATGCGCCGGAGGAGAATTGGCCTACGGAGATAAACTGTAATGAAGCGATAGACGAAGAAACCGTAACGCTCACGATCAAACGAGCCGAAACTGGTTTGCCTCAGATCGACCGCTTTTCCTCACACGAGAGGTTGATCAGGGCAACAGCTGTCGTATTAGCATTCATCGACAAGTGCAGAGGGAAAACCGAAAGAGTAGAAGTACGACATCTACAGGAGGCAGAGAGACGCTGGATAAGAGAGAGCCAACTAGACAGCTCATGAAGAAGACGAGCTGCTAGAGAAAGCGAAACCTGTACCTAAGTCAAGCCGACTTTACAAGCTAGACCCAGGGATTAAGAATGGCACAAGACTGAACGGGCGAATAAAGGCAGCCGATGTGTCATACAACTTGAAAGAGCCGCCCATACTTGACGGGCGTCATCCTGTCACGCGCCTGTTAACGAAGCAAGAACGCGAGAACGCTGAACACGGAAACCGAAAGCGCATAGTGAACGACCTGGTGATTGTCGACTCATCATCACTACCGCGCAAAGTATGGCCGAGAGGAGTAGTCGAACGAGTCTACACGGGACCCGATGGACGTGTCCGCAGTGCAGACGTTCGGACCAAAGGAGGGACCTTCCGCCGCCCGACGTCGAAGCTAGTCGTCCTAGCGGTTGAAGAGGCTTCGACAGAGTCTACACCGGGGGGAGAACTGTAAGGGACGACAAACACGCGTGCGAGAGGGATAGCGATACGCATAGTACGCGCTTATACCCCGCGCTACTTGCGACCCTTAGATTTAGTAGTATAAGGAATTTGCATATTGTTACGTGTTATACCCCGCGCTACTTGTGACCCTAAACGGGGGCTTATAAGAAATGTAAGTTGCAAATAAATTATGTGTGTGCTCAGTATTGCATAGTGAACCAGTTTGCGTTTTAATTAAAAGTGACTTGTACTAGTACCAGTGCCTACCAGTACCTGAACCAGCCCCGAACCCCTGAACGGAACGTTAAGAATTTGCCGACCTAAAACATACAGTCCACAACACAATAAATAATCAATTCTTTATCGAAAACTCATTATTAAAATATGTTTAGACGTAATGTCATTCAACCCAAAATTTTCATGTGAATCATAGTATCATCATCATGTCTATGTTTTAAATGAAAATTTTGGGTTGAATGACATTACGTGTAAACACATTTTAATAATGAGTTTTCGTTAAAGGATTGATTATTTTTTGGTTATTTTAAAACACCGTATACATAAGTATCATGCGACAAATACAACATGTCCCGACTAACATTTTTTATAAAGATTTTACGATATCATAGTTTAATCTGTATTATCTATATCTATACTAATATTATAAAGAGGAAAGATTTGATTGTTTGTTTGTATTGAATAGGCTTCGAAACTACTGAACCGATTTTGATGAAAGTTGGTAAGTACAGGGGTAGTTCGAGACCAGGGAAAGGACATAGGGTAATTTTTCTAGGGGAAAATATAAAATTCCCACAGGAAAACAATAATAACGCGTGCGAAGCCGCGGGCGGAAAGCTAGTGTATAATAATTTTAAAATACGGAGGTCCGTTAATTTGTGCGGAAACAAAAAGTTGGTATATGTTAGTATTTTGTAATTTGATAGGTTTCTTGAAACATTATTGAAACTATTGCAATTTGGATTGCAACATTTCACTTTTTCTCAAGAGGATAAAGTAAGGGTAGAGGATAATTACTTTGTTCTCGACACTAAATCGACAAGTAATTGCAAATTGTTGCATTTTTGCCTACAGTGAAAACGAAACCGACAATAATTAATTTATCTAATTGTTTAATAGACATTTAATTGGTGTCAACATTATTATGTGTACGTGTCTTCTTGTCACCGATCGAAGTCACAATATCAACCCCCTAATTTCAAGGAAAAAAATTCACTCATAATTAGTTTCGAGAAAATAAATTGTCGCGACATTCCTTAAAGGGGAGTGCGAAGGAAAAAATGTGCTAAAGGGATGAATGGCGATTGCGCACAAATGAAAGGGCACCGGACTAAGCAAGGAATTAGGAAAACATCGAGAACAAAGTTGCCGTGGAGACGACTCGCGCTTGTCCTGTAACATTTCTTTGTGTCTTAAAAAACACATAAGGCAAATAAATTAAAGTAAATATAATAAAATAACAATTTCCATCTATGAACTTCTTATTGTGTTTGGCTGTATGGCTCATTTCTGTCCTTTGCCTTAATATAGATACATTTATGTATGAGTAGATACGTTAATGCACTTGTGCACGCAATTCGATTTTGTGCAGCCTATATCCTGCACAAATAAGCACTTTCAGGGCATGAGAAGTGAAAAATAATTTTGTAGCCTATTATAATATGTATAGACGACTGTTATTTATATTTTGGAGCTCGAATAATAAATTTCATAGAAATTGGAGCAGATTTATATATTTTCCATACAAACTTTCAACCCCTATTTTGCACACTAAGGGGGTGAATTCCAAAGTATGACTCTCAAGTTTTATCAAAATCGTTGCTAATTTTAAAATAATCCATACAAACTTGATCCATACCATTAGCGGTTACGGCTATACGTGCGTTTATAGATGGGATAGATTAGATGGTATGAAAATCAAGAGATTCCCCGTCTTCAATACGGAAAATTAAAATTTTTGGTTATGGTAGTCTCCACTGACGGCCGTAGCCAGATTGGCAGAGGTCGACCAAATGGGGTGTGAGAATTAAAAGGCGTTCAGCGCTCCTCGTGCAGTCTGCCGCCGACTTTATTAGCCGTTCTCCTGATTATCGCACTCTTAAACCGAATTCAGAGCGGCTCTTAGCACAGTTTGCATAGATTCTCGTTTCTAGTTGTAGTGCTTGTGGCAAAAGTTTACTAGTCCAACCAATGCTAATTTTTCACTTTTTAATTTGCAAACACTCAAGATCACACACTGGTAACAGGTCAAAGATGTTTTGTTTAATTCACGGGATAACACGTGGTATTTGAACGGCTGGTAAAGAATAATAATTTAGGAAGTACTAGCTGTTGCCCGTTACTTCGTCTGCGTTCCCTGGGTAACTCATTAAAATTCGGGATAAAAGGTAGCCTCTATGTCCTTTCCCGGGACTCAAACTCTCCATACCAAATTTCATCTAAATCGGTTAAGCGGTTTAAGCGTGAAGAGGTAACAGACATACAGACACAGTTTCGCATTTATAATATTATATTAGTATGTATTATTGTTACTTGGTGCTTAACAAACTAAAGAAATAAAGCTTAGAATTTAATAAAACAACTTACCTAAAGAATTAAAGAAGAAAAAAAAAGTTTGTATTACATGATTACGATTACCTCGAACAGCAATTTTTTAAATATTTGTTGTTATTCACAATGGTAGAGTTTGTGCGGAAACAGACCCGCCATGGAGTCGAGGATGCTTTTGTCCTTAATTATTGCTTCTTTAGAAATACTGCTATGCCATTTTCAATCTTTGATCATTTCTGTGAGTCTTCTTCAGGGAACATTTTGTCCGTCATTTCCTAAGCTTTTCCCTCCATTCCTCCTCGTCAACGGAGAGATCCTTGGTTGACGTTGACATGACAGCATTGACGTTGAGCTCTGTTCTGTTCTCAGATACGTTTTTAGAGAATGTTTTCATATTTAATATAAATAATTTATCCAAATTAATACATATAAGTTGAGTTAATCGTTGAATCGCCGTTCGTTAAAGTTTCGATCGAACTCAAAAAACAGCTAAGCTTATTTTTTTCTTTTATTTGTCTCATTAAAGTGACTCATTGTTTCCAATGCTCGATTCAATGTAACAAAAAATATTTTAATCAGTAAAGCCGTTTTTGAGTTTGTAGGTGATCGTATCACCACAGATTATCACAGTTGACTTTTTTAAAATTGCAACTTAGTTGACAAACAAGTAAACTGACCCTAACCCACCAGATGGTAAGTGGTAGCAGTCACCTAGGCTCCTGTGAGATCGCAACAAAACTGCAACCCCTCAGGAACCACAGTATACGTCGCCAACTTGTGACTTAGGATGCACCCAGTAATTTCAATGCCATATCTTACTCCTCAAACCGAAACACAGCAATGCAGTACTGCAGCTTTGCGGCAGAAATAGGTAACCAAGCACACGACCCTGGTTCCTTATTTTCTGGATGGGGATTTCTCAGTTTCCTTCGGGATATTGGGAATCCTTCCTTACTCTACCTCCAGTAGTTTGGGCTCTACGTTGATAGCTCAGTCAGTTACTGACGAAACCTTTTAGAACACAGAAGACTACCTAAGCCAACAGATGTTGTTTGTCTGAGCTATGAATATTCAAATCGAAGAATTAAAAACCCGAACTGTTAAAAGCGCGAAGTTTACATAGTCGTTTTCTGAAATTTTTCTTGATTTTGCTTTCCGTATAAGAACCTTCCACAAAGCATTGAAAAACTTAAAAGAAAAGATAAATGAAATCGGCAAATTCGGTCTTAAGTTATGAGTTATGACGTGACCAATGGAAATATGGACCAATTTTTATGTACGAGTATATACAGATTTAATTATTCTTTGATTTTTCTGTGTATATCATTTTTACGCATGTTTTGTAAAATTAAATAAATATACCTAAAAATATGACAAAAAGTGAGAACATTTACATTTCAGATATTAATATAAATAATGGAGAAAAAACAATATAAAGTAAGTAGAAATTTTACGGCTTTCGCTTAGCTTAATGCTATCATATTTTTTGACCGCACCAACTCTCTTTTCGCATTCATTATAAATTTATAATATCACTCACTTTAAAAATATTATGCAACGAAATTTAAAGTAAATTTGAAACAACATCTCGGTGCAACCGGCTGTTAATGTAAACACGATAGAACATAACACTCTTAAGTGCCTACAGAATAATTTCCAATATTACCGTCTTATTTATACTCGCCATTAAGGCTTACAAGGCGAGGCGACAAAAGTCACACTTTAAGACTATTTGTTTTATTGAATAAATAATTTTATTATCTGTGCTCGGCTTGATTTAGGCGCGGCGTTGTGGAGACATATCACTTGCCTACGGGGGTTCTGTGGGATCACAGAGTTGTTTGTCGACTTATTGAAACGAATGTATTCTGTTGCTATTTTTATTCCTTAATAGTTTGACAGAATTATTATAAGTTTTTAGCAATATTACTGAAGGTAAGACATGAGTACTCTTCTTTATTTCCATTTATAGGACCAATATTGATCTTTTAGATCAATTGATTCGAATCTTTAGCATTGTTGTAAAGAATTTTTGTATTGTTTCGCCAACATTGGTTTAACCTTTCAAATTTTACGCAGAATTCTAAGTCCCATGTATATATTTCTGTTCCATTTACACTTATTTCCATCTAGTCCCCGTCCAAAACTTTCCAATATTTCAGTAAATATCCTCGATGTCCCCTTACCCACGCCTAGGCGTAAGGTATAACTTATCTAGGAGGTGTCCAGCTTGACTACTTCAATTTGCCTTGTGTATGGTACACTAGTTCACAACGTGTGCCTCTTTACTTGGAGGAAAACCTCATTCAATGTAGTGTACGTTGATTTTACAATGGACTTGGGATCCGTATTGGGGGATATCAAATAAATTTGAAGGCCCCATACAAACAGTTGGGTCTGTGAAAAAGAAAATATGGGAAATCAGAAAATTTATTTACAGTTTCGAATTTTCAATAACGCCATAACTTTTATATGCCATTATAATTGTAAAAAAATCTGAAGAGGGTCGCTCTTACCACCTAGGTGTATAAAAATAGCTTATGACCTAATCTCAGAGCTACCAAATATACACAAAAAAAATATAAAATCGGTCAAGCCGTTTCAGAGGAGATCGATAACAAACACTGAGATACGAGATTTTTATATATAAGATGCTAAAATGGATAGGTTTCGGCTTAAGTATGTACCAAACACCTTGTATAAATTTTGATTTGAGGACGTTCACAGGGTTTTTGGCGAATGTAGTGTGGTTGGGGAAAGAAAACTATTTGTCAACTCAACAAATTAATTAAACATTCACTTGCTAATCTTAATTAGAACCAGCTGAGTAAAAAAATACTAACTTCCATATCAGAGTAGTTAAAATATGCATTCTACTTATATGTTTTTCTTTGGAAATTAACGCCACAAAGGCACCGAAGATATTCGACCGATGAAATTAGCATTAAAACTACATAAAACACTCATACTAACGACTTCAGTAATTACCGCCTCCCCACTCCCCAGTTATACTGTTGGATTCAATAAAGTCGTGAAGTCAACAACAAAACCACGACGATGATGTCCATTAATTGAAACGAAACAGTTTTTAAATAACATCCGTCTTGTCCGGCACGATATCGCTCCCATTCACAAATTATTCAAAATTACTCGAATAACAAAAGCGCTTGATAAATTGGCGCCATCGCTTTCGAGTTACTTAAAAAAGGAACAACTAAAAAGGTCTTTAAAGTTTCAACCTTTTTGCTGAACTCTTTAAGACTCGACGTTTGAAACAACCGCAATTTCTCGAGAGGGTGAGCTTCGAAATTTAAACGATACATGATAACGATGCTCCGATTAATTTAAATAGTTTTTATTCGACAGAGATAGAGCACAATATCATTTGCTAGTTCGTTACTGATGATTTTGAAGGTTTGTAGCACTGTAAGCTTGAGATATGGCACTCGCGCGCCGCGTGTCGGTACAAAATGAGGCAAATGCATTTCATTTGGATTCACGCTGCGAGTGTCGCGCCTCTCCGACACGTTTATTTGTTTGTTTAGTTATAAAGAATTAATTTGTTATTATTCCTGACGTCTCTCTTCGTTTCTGCCTTCAATATAAGTTGCGGCCGACAAATTAATGTTTCGACTCCGAGTAGCAATAAATCGAGTTTTTATACGAATTAATGTTAGTGTTCACTGTCTACTGGCGCTTGCGTATTACTGTCATATCTTTTGTATGTAACACTATGTTTGGTTTTTGATTTTAGGAATGGAACTTTCAGTCTGGTTTTCCTGCAGAAAATAATAAATATGAAGGAATCGTGATAATGACGAAGCAATCTTGTTTCAATTAAGCCAATTTGTGTCTTAAGACTTTGTCTCCTCTCTTCCCCTTTACTTTTGTTTATCCACTAAATCGAGTGCCTCACAGTTCCACATTTGAATAAGTCACTCGGTATAGCAATGTCCAAAAAAGTTCGACTGAGTGCACCAGAGCTCGATGGGAAGGCGATATTATTCTGTCTTGAAGTGTACCTTCTGGTACGCACTTGACCCCAGCTCGCCTTATGGTAAGCGCAGTTGGGATCTAAGGTAAGACGTGCCTATTTATTAATTGCGGTTCACTCTTGACTTGAAAAGATCCAGGTTGTAGTGTGATGGAAACACAAAAATCTGCTTTGTAACCTGCGTTTTTGACATCAAAATTTTCGGCATTCAATTTTGCCGTCAGAATCGAAGTAGTAGATGACGTATTCAACGTGTTACAACGTGTTAAAATACCCTTCAAAAATTAGGCGCGTGGGTAGTGGAGTCGCAGTGTGGACCTTACCTAGCACGCTCAAAAGGGCAGGGAGAACACCGGGGGGTTCTAGTGGGTAGGCCTGGCACTCTGCCGGCAGAGCCCCACACACGCTCGACGTCTAGCCAACGGCGGGTACGGTGCGGTTACGCATTTCCCCCCGAGAAAAAAAAGGATCAATGTCGTATCTGCCCTGCGAGCATGGACTTATCGATCGACATATCATCATCAACAGCTCTTATACGTCCCCATCGAGGGGCTCGAGCCTACCCTAAACTAGGGCGATTAGGCTTTAGTTAGCCACGCTGGTCAATTGCGGGTTGGTCGACTTCATACACAACCTGTAAAGAAATTCGACATATATCGATCGACTAAAGCATCAGTCCTTTTCATTCCTTAGGAATATCTGTCAAATTTATCGATTTTTGTCGAGTATGTCGATCTTAGCTGTCAAATTATGTTTATCGAGAGTTCCATGCTCGCAGGGCTGGTTTTTTAGATTAATTTCTTTAAAATATTTTGCTAACACATTGGCAATGATTTATTGTCAATACATACGTAACAATTTCTCGGTAGCATCATAATAGTATTCGTGTCATAGTAAATGGCCAATTAAATAAACATTGTCATTCCATACATGAAACAGACCGCGCGTATCAGATTAGCTTTATTTATACGGACTGTGTTATCTTCCAGATAAACGGACAGGCCCTACAATATACTTAATTAGTACAATCTTAAGTTTATGCCTCCAGATTGTTATGGAAATCTGTGCTTGGACTCGGAGCCACCGCTCAGTGGCGTTTTTCGATTTGTTACAGATTAGATAGGATTGTAATGGCTCTTTCATATGATCTTTATACAGCTTGCGACAGCATTATGTCTGTTTTTGATTTGGTTTTTGATGTGGAAAGCTTAAGACAGTAATAGTACGTATTATGTTTTGTTCAGGCTTAAATGGCATATCCTCCGATAGTTGGACTGATTTGCATAAAACATAATACTTAGTTCATATATCGTCGAAGTTCAGAAGTCTATCTGAAGTTGGTATTTACACGTTTTGAGACTTGTGAGGGTTCACTTCGATAGAATTTCTAATATGTTTAATTTAATTAATGTCAAGAGAGAAACCAAATGATTGTTAATAAGGTAATTAATTTTATCATCTATTAAGCTGTGATTATATTATTTTGTTTAATTTGTATTTTGTTGCTGTGCTTATATTATTTTGTTTAATTTGTATGTAATATTTTGTTACTGAATGCAGTTATTTTTTTTTAAACAAAATTTTCAAACGGATTTATTGAGTCCAGACGGATGGTTCGGATACTTCATACCAGACGGTGGTTCGATGACATTTCCAAAGAACGACTTTGAAATCGGTTCGTTTGGCAGACGTGAATACAAAAATGGTGTCAGCGAAGTACCTATGGAGGAACTCGAGATGTTTTATGGGATATTTTAGGGGTCACCCATCACCCTCACTAGAAAAATATCATATAGAGAACTCCACTAATTCATAATACAATATCTTCGTTTTTTTAACTGAACAGAGAATCATCACTCTTAACATAGTATAAACACTTAACGCATTGAAAAACGAACTAATCAACAAAGATTAAAAAATCCTCTCGGGCAGGAATCAAACCCGTGTCGTCGCCTTAAGTATTGGGCTACCGAGTTCTTACCAGCCCCAAGGAAACTTCAACTGTGAAAAGTATTGAGAAAGAAAATAAGAAAATATTATTATGCACAAATGCAACAAAAAAGGAACACGATTAACGTGACATAAAAAAGGTTTTCCACTCAGCATTATGTCAAGACGCTAGACAGGGGCAACATTGATTTATCCATACTGTGCCAATGACGTATATGTGCCTGCGCTGGTTAAATTGAAATCATTAGTGAATTTGGAACACTGACTGAATTGAATTAGTTTGTAATACTGCTAGTTTCTTTCAATCTACTAACATGGTGTCATGTTACTTACTAAATCAAATTAAAAGACAGAAATGCCCATTAAATCTACTGCTTTCGAAACTTTTGAAACAAAAGCATGATCGGCATATGGGTATAAAGCTTTTAGTATAGCACCATAACCATGATATGCACGATATCTGGAATACTTTTATAAAAATGTGGTTCACAATCAATATGGTTTATATTGATATCAGATTTGTAGACAAAAAATAAGTCCTACAACGCAAAGTTTCTTAACATCTCGTATAAAAAAATCCACATAATTCTCAAACTGTAGCTATCACTTTGCCAACTTTTAGTACCTTAGACCTTTTTCGCTAGAACGTGTTAGTTTACCGATGCCATGTCAAACACGATAGGACCAGAAAACTAAAGCGAATCATGTCGGCAACTATACCATGATAATGCCAATACAAAAATGAAATTGAGTTCTAAGTTCAAAAATAATCTGTCATCGAAATGAATCGAATCATCTCCGAACAATTTTGCCACCCGCAGCCAATCAAACGCCGCGATGAGTTTCGATACGAAACGGTGGTGCAAGTCATGAGAGGAGCGGATAGTCTGTATTAAGTCAGACCAAGCATCATTGCAAGGAAGTCCGAAAGAAATGACATTTGGTTTAGTGAATTTTTAGCAGAGTTCAAAAAAGAAGGGGGTTCTCAATTCGACGCGTATGTTTTTTTGTGTATGTTACTCTTGTGGGCCGATTTTCAAAATTCTTGTATTCTATAGAGTAGACTCTTGAGGTGGTCCCATTGTCACCAAAGTCAAGATCTGATGATAACATCCCAGGTAAATTGAAGGAAACTTTCAAATTTTATAGACGCACTAGCTTTCCGCTTGCGACTTCGCCCGCGTTATTTTTGTTTTCCTGTGGGAAAATTACCCTATGTCCTTCCCCTGGTCTCGAACTATCTCTATACCAACTTTCATCAAAATCGGTTCAGTAGTTTCGAAACAAACAAACAAACAATCAAATTTTTCCTCGTTATAGTACTCGTATTAGTAAAGATACTTCATTTTTTCACATTTTATCTGAACCTATTCAGGTATTTCCATCTGATAGACTGCATCTCTTGAAAGGTTCCTTTAGGATTTGGAGTTAGGATAGTTCTTTTAATATTATGATCAGTTATTGATAAGTGCTTGTATTTTTTGAAGTTGATTCGGTGAGCTGGTATTGAATTCACTAAACACATAAAAACATTTGTATAAATAAAACTTTGACTGAAAACTTGACTTTATAGTGTCAACTTTCAACTGTTTGAAGTCGGTTTTTTTTTATTTCCGAGCTTCGAATAGTTGAAATCTAATAGTTTGAATAGATAATTGTATGAAAAATAAAAACATTATAAGTATGTTTGATTGGCTATACCTACAATTTTTAAGGATTAAAACATAATCCACCATGTTTATGCTCTTCATAATATAAATTAAGGGAACTTACTATTGGTTGATTCTGTATCAGAGTCGTCTACATGGGTACCTCTATCTTGCCAAGCAGCGGTGTCTTCATTGCTGTGTTCCGGTTTCAAGGGTAAGGCAGGCAGTAATTACTGGGTACTGTGACTTGACGTCTTATGTCACAAGCTGGCAACAAACATTGGCGTATTGTAGGCATTGTAGATTTGTAACTCTTACAAGAACTACATGTACTATAAGCAATTGCAGTTACACTTACCACCAGGTGGGCAACCCATAGCTTGCCAATTTAGTCGTTAAAAGAAACTGCTTGAAAAACACTTAGTGCTGAATAGTTAATAATCGGTTCCAACTTGGTTTGTGGTGAGAGAGAAACTCACGGTAAAGAATGGAGCCGGAATATCGACTAAACCTTATTTTATTTACTCGAAACAATTAGAACTACATGTTATGACCTTTGTAGCTAATTTACTATTTGGATTTCCTGAGAGTAAATGATGGAGTTGTTATTCTCAAAGCCACCTACAATTTTCAAAAGACTTTATTACCTGAATGGATGGCTTGGTGTAAATGTTTAAAGTAAGGTACCTATACAATTTCATTTTCTTGCACTGTGCTGGGTTGATAAAACTAATGCCTATTCTATTTTTGCCAAAAGTTTGGTGTTTCTGAACAAAACGTCATAGTTTTTATAATGAATTAGCTGTGCCTGCAAACTACGTTTCGCCGTAAAAGACTTTAACGGGTTCTTAGTTATATCTTCTTCATTTTTACCGTTTTAGTAACATTTCTCATTGATTCTTCTCTCTTATTGGTCGTTGCGTGATATTATATAGCCTATAGCCTTCCTCGATAAATGGACTATCCAAAATAAAAATAAATTTTCAATTCGGACTAGTATTTACAGAGATTAGCGCGTTCAACCAAACAAACAAACAATCAAACAAATTCTTCAGCTTTATAATATTATAGTATAGATAACGATCCTTGACGGAGCCAACAAAGGACTTTAAAAATCCTTCATTCCTTCGCGTTAAAAGAATTCAAATTTATTCACTTGTTCACAAAGTATATGACCACGCTACAGCCCCTCTCTTAGGACACACCACACTCGATATAGGCACCAAACTCGCCGCCCTGTAATTCCAATACTTATGAACATTACCCAGGATGGCGACTATTATAATGTATTAAGGGATATTATTTTATGGCATGGCCCCGGCTCGAGCGTTATGGTGGTTATGGCTTGGTTCGTCTAAAAATACTCGAAGCGAGACTCCGTAACGTCTGTCTCAAAACCGATAATGGAGTAGTGATTGTGACTAGATCAGAATTATCAGGTAAATTAACATGAACTGTCAAAATATGTTGTATGTAATGGCTTCCTTGAAATTTTGGGTATTAATAATATCGTTAATTAGAGTTTCCCTCGATTTTCATGGGATCCCATCATCAGATCCTGACTTTGGTAACCTTGGGACCACCCCAGGAGTATACTCTATCGAATACAAAAACATTTTTGAAAATCGGTCTACAACTGGCGGCGAATCGCGTAACATACACACAAAAAAAAACAACATACGCATCGAATTGATAACCATCTCTTTTTTTGAAGTCGGTTAAAAAATAAAATATACAATTGAACTGCTAACCTTCTACTATTTGTGAAAGAAAAAAAAACATACTTTCTATGATCAGTGTAGTAGTATTAATTGTAGCATTTGAATATTCTTCGGTTGTTTTTGTGCAAATGTTTGTTTTTAGTTCATCTTAATATTCTTCTGTTGTTTTTGTGCAAATTGTTTGTTAAAACACACGATGAATAAGTTTTGACAACCCCAAGCTTTATAAAAAAATCATAGCAACAAATATCACCGTCACCGCATCTTACTCTAAGGATGTCACGATTATTTATTAGTTGGTTATAAATTTAACTTGCACTTACGTTTATCCGGTACATTCAGCTGCGGAACCTGTACCACTAATGATGACATGCGCATGGATCCCCACCTGCCGACTGTAGGTGTCTTAACCACTCGCAAAAATTATCTTTTCCATACTTTTAGCAACAAAGTATTCAAGATTTTTAATCTTTAAATTGAACGTTTGATGTCCGATGCTTTGTAATTTAGCATTGATGGACTGAAATCTTAATTGTATACTGTGGCTAATTATCTGTAACCGTTAATTTAATTTTGATGTCAGACATGAACTGTGTTGCTAATATGAGAGCTGGAATATGAAGTACAGCTAGGTAACTAGTTGAGGCTCTAGACTTGATACAAAGTAGCTTATCTACTTCCCGACTTGACAAAAGCTTGTCGCTGTACAGCAATGTAAAAAGCATTGTTGTTTGCCAGCAAATGAGGGTGAAATAGTCAGTTTTTTTTTTGAATAATCCAGCTGAAGTTCGATTCCATCTTCGACTCTATCGTCCTTAACATCAAGATTGATAAGGGCTATCCTTTTTTTTTTAAGAAAAAAAAAATGAATTGAGCTGCACTTCTGCAATCTGAGTTTAGTTGAAATTTAGATCGTCTATCTAGAGACTAAGGTTACCCGATGTCATATTATCATGGTGACACTAATAAAAACTGACAAAATGACTCAACTCTCAAGATTGGATATTTATGACAAGATTAATACAAAATTGTATACGCGTGAGCTTTACTATGACGAGGCTTGAAATGGTTTTGAATATTTGAAATACTTTTGACATTCTACATTGTGAAAAGAGAACATCACAATGATGTTGAAATTGTTGTTATGGCAACAGACTTTATGTAAGTCGGTGGTAAATAATAAATAAGGGTTTTTTTTATTATTCTTTATTATGCCATACACCTTAAAGGTTACGTCGGCTAAATAAGGGGTTAAATAGGAAATTGCCGTTTTGTGCTCATTTTTTTAAAAGGCAAATTATATTTAATAAATCAAAGTATTTACGAGTACCCTCATTTTATATACATTTCTGCCATCTAATGGAAAAGTCTATCAGTTAGACACTTATAGTCAGTGAACAAATTTCTGTATCATTTCGTTCTTGAAATATTAAGTTCGCTTTACAAATAGGTCCTCTGATCTGAACTAGACGAATACTCTCGAATACAGAGTGGATGCAAGAAAAAAAATCATGATTAGGTATTAATTTATAATTATTTTAGTTTTAGATATTTGTAATTTAGATTATTTGGAACTATGAAGTTCTCTGAAGTTTATTGTCTTGCGTACAAATCGATCGTTTGACGCTGAGCAATTTGTCTAAGGTTATTGTCTAAGAAAAAATCTATCGCAATCGCTTACAATTTGACATTCGCAGTCCATCCATCGCTCCTTTATAAAAGGAAGTCGGCGCAGAGTCTTATGTTGACGGCGCAATGGCTGTCAAATTATAAGCGATCGTGATAGATTTTTTCTTAGACAATAACCCACCTGGTCCTGTCAACTCAAACTTCATAAAACGTCAAAGTCACTGAACTGAAAAGACAGCAAATAACCGTTTCGACTCTTATATTTATCCATAAACGTAAGCCGTGTGAAAATAGTGATTACCGTTAGCATGTGTGAGTCACTCGGCCGTCGTCGTCGTCGCTTTAACGCCGTGGTATACTCCCATTATTGTCATTATACCCGCAATTATTGCTAGGAGCTTTGTGTGTCGGCTGTTCGATTGGGTCCACGATTTATAATGTCCTCCTAACCGATATTCGGTCACGGCGGCCAATCTCCACTAGCCATCTGCGCAGTACAGGAGATATTATAGTGCACAAGTGACTGCGCAAACGCAAGTGCACTCTCTGTTCCTTCACTCGCCTAGTCCGATGGGACGGTTAACCGACACGACCGACACGACCGACACGACCGGGTCCACGATTTATCAGGTGGTCGGCTCTATTATTACGTTTGTAGATTGAAGGTAGAGTCGTGAATGCGGAGTTTTAAGGTATGCTTCACTGACAAGTTTTCAAGGAATTTGCGAATTAAATACTAGATAAGAACAATCAAGATGTTTGCGTTGTTATAGGCATTTAAATTATTATTAAGACTTAAGGCGGCTTGAGATTACTTAGACGGAATGGTTCGAATTGTCTGTCTCATACGATTATACCCAAACAACAACGTTGACAAATAATAAGTGATAAATACGATTATAAGCTACATATAAAAATAAACATTTGTAACTTATACTCAAAAGAAAACTTAGTTAAATGATTATGTGATTTTCGATAGAAGACTTGTTTATTTTTTAAATATTGTTCTTCCAAATTATTGTTGAATTAATCTATTAAAAACGCTACGAAATAACAAAATCCATACTAATATTATAAATGCGAAAGTAACACTGTCTGTCGCTCTTTCACACCAAAACTACTGAACCGATTTAAATGAAATTTGGTATAGACATAGTTTGAGTCCCAGGAAAGGATATAGGATAGCTTTTAACGCGGAAATCACCCCTTAAGGGGGGGAAATGAGGGGTGGATCTTTGTACGGGGATTCAATAACCGCTGAACCGATTAAGATGAAATTTGGTATGGAAATAGTTTGAGTTGTGGTGAAGGATAAAGAATAGTTTTCATCCCTGAAATCATTCCTAAAGGGTGTAAAAAGGGGGGGGGGGATTTGTAAAGAGAATCAATGTAAAGGATTTCCACGCGGATGAAGTCGCGGGCAAAAGCTAGTATTAACATAATAATTAAATAGCGAAATATTTACGCATAGTTGGTTTCATACTTTTTCTTTCCATAGATGAAGGTGCTACATTCATATTAGTTCATTCATTCATACATCGTACCTTTAACTGTGGAAAGAATATGTGTTTGCCTTCACAATTCAAATTTAAAAATCTTTATTCAACATAGGCCTTGACAGCTACTTAGGTATTTCGTCAAAATAAAGCAAAATAGTAAATGAGCGTCGGTGGCGCAGTGGACTCGGCACTTGCCTTCCAATCGGGGGGTCGGGGTTCGAGACCCGCCATGTACCAATGTGTTTTTCGTTTCGAATTTCATATGTACATTTGTCTAACGCTCCTACGGTGAAGGAAAACATCGTGAGGTAACCTGCATACATCTGCGAAGAAATTCAATGATGTATGTGAAGTCGACCAATCCGCACTGGGCCAGCGTGGTTGACTAAGGCCTAATCACCCTAATATAGGGTAGGCTCGAGCCCCTCGGTGGGGACGTATAGGTATGGGCTGTGATGATGAAAGCAAAATATTCTAATTTAAAGGAAACATATTGACCTTGGATGTGGGATGAAAAAAAAATTGACTACAATATTCCACAATATACAGATAATAATAATATTTGAGGCTGATTCAGATTTTATTGAAAGGTACTTGATCATCATCATCATCATCATAAGCGAGGAGCTTGTGCCTACCCTAAGTTAGGTAAACATCCTAACCTTAGGCCTTAGACAACCACGCTGGTCCAGTGCGGATTGTTCAACTTCACATACACCTTTGAATTTCTTCGCAGATGTATGCAGGTTGCCTCACGATGTTTTCCTTCACCGTAGGAGCGTCGGATAAATGTACATATGAAATTCGAAAAACACATTGGTACATGGCGGTCTCGACCCCGGATCACCCGATTGGAAGGCAAGTGCACAGTTCACAGCGCCACCGATCCTTCTGATACTGATATTGGGGCATTAAAGTATACCGGTATGATGACCATCGGGAATAAATGTTGCAGTATCACCACGACGACGTTCACGGCGATACTGCCGCCCACACATGACATTCTTGGAGTGCTCGGGCTGGTAATCCTATCGCAGCGAGCTATGCGTTGGGTGGTGGTGACCTTTCGCTGCCTGCCATTGTATATAAAATGCTGGATGATGGGAAAGAATCGAGGGCTGTTGCATCCTTCTGTAAGGAGGTAATCTAGCAGGAGACGGTGAAGAGAGAGCAAGAAAACGATCCTCACTATGTTTCCTTCCGACGCAGATGATCGGGCGGTATAGAAGGCAGGCATTTGCAGCCCTTCTTCCTTGACCCCCTTGGTGCGGTCCGCGTGCTAGGGTAAACAAGATTCTTTTAGCAGTGGCGTCGCAGCGTGGTCCTTACCATGCTCGCCCATAAGGCCAGGGAGAACACAGGGGGGTTTTAGTGGGTAGGCTTGGCACTCTGAGGCTTCCTCCCGAAAATTGTCGACCATATTGCATTATAATACCATTTTATCTACACTCATGTTCTAATTCTAATATTAAGAACTCAACACTAATATTTTAAAGGCATAACTTAAAGGTTCGCCATACAAAACCAGTACTTTAATGTAACTCGAATTCCAATAAAATACAGTTCGATTGACGAAGCCCGACCAAGGAGGCTTTGTCACAATTTTCTTTTGTGCCAGTACATTGTCTATGGCGGCGCGTGCAACAGCGCATGCGCGGTAGAATGTTGGTGTTGGCGCCATTTCTATGAATTTTTCATTCATTATTTTGCTGTTATTGATTAAAGAAAAGTTTAATTTTACTTAAAAAATGTCTGATAGTAGTGAAATGGAAGAAAATTTGACTTCGCCTGATATATAGTATGCAATTTATTAGAATAAATGAGTTTGATTTTGTTTTAATTTTGTGTCTTTTATTTAAATTAGGTAACCACTGATTGCATGAGTGTAGATAAAGTAGTGTATGAAATTGCACATAATTAGGTCTTAAAACACTCGTGTGGTACTATTAAAATTCTCGGCAAGCCTCGAATTTTAAACACACACTAGTGTTTTAAGACCCCCTATTATGTGACTATTTCATAAACTACTATTAAAAACACTCAGGAATACATCACTAGTACTGAGTCAAGTCTATTCATAAGATGGAACAGAAAAATCACTGGTATCATAAGTAAAATTTAATCTTATTGTATGACGGTGTACGTTCTAAGTGTCGTGTTTCATTTAGGCTAGTTTTTACTACAAGAAACACAGAAAGACCCTAAAAATCAGATAATGTTTCCTGGTGGTGGCAAATGTGGTACTTTTTATATACCAATCTGGCGATAGCGGTTTTCATAGTGATATTGTCTTAGGTATCGCACTTCCACTGATATCTGTTCCGTGGTCTAAAGTATCTTGTTTTCAAAGCGCGCAGCGGCGCAGACCAAGGCGAGGTGTGAAAGGTTACAGCGCGCTTGAGATCATGGGAATTATACTGCACTGTGATTTTACGCTACGAATGGTATTGAGAGGTTAGGATTAAACTGGATAAGACTTGTTTGAAAGATATTCTATTTTTATATTCAAATTCTATTTTTTTCTATACTTACTTAATTCCTTAAAAAATCTATTCGATGGAAAAGAACACCCGTTTCTCTAATCATATAAAATTCTCGTGTCACAGTGTTTGTAACCAAACTTCTCCGAAACGGCTTGACCGATTTTTATGAAATTTTTTGTACATATTTGGTAGGTTTGAGAATGATCGTAAACTATTTTTTATACCTCTAAGTGATAAGGGTGTTTTTTTGAAAATTAATATGGTGAAACGTAGCTCGCGGGCGCAGCTAGTCTTCTAATATATAAAATTCTCGTGTCACAGTGTTTGTAACCTCCGAAACGGCTTGACCAATCTTTATGAAATTTTTGTGTATATTCGGTAGCTCTGAGAATAGGTCGTAAACTATTTTTATGCCGCTAAGTGAAAAGGGTGTTGCTTTTTTGGCAATTATTATGGCGAAACGTAGCTCGTGGGCACAGCTAGTCTTATTATATAAAATTCTCGTGCTACAGTGTTTGTAATCAAACTGCTCCGAAACGGCTTGACCGATCTTAATGAATTTTTTGTGTATATTCGGTGGGTCTGAAAATAGGTCGTATACTATTTTTTATACCCTAAGTGATAAGGGTTATTTTGGATAATTATTATGCCTAAACCTAGTTCCCGGGCACTGACTGATATTCTTGTTTCTATTTGATGTGGAATTAATTATTACTAAAGAGATGTTATATTTTTGAAACATAAGTAATATTTTTAATCCTTGACAACTAGAGTGCATGAAATGGAAAACTTCGAACTGTCACGGGAACCTTTTTATCTTGAATAGACTATAGTAAGAAAATAAGACTTATTAAAATTATTTACAGAGGAGTGCAGTTCAATTGTGTTATTTGTAAGTGCAGTTGCAAACGCCTCTTTGAAATAATGTTTCACCGACACGACCCGACTGATATTTGGTCGCCTGTTTGGGACCTGACCACGGCAATCTCTCAGCTCTTCTTAGTTTCATTTAGCAGACAACACAATAGTCGCGTTGGAAAGTGTTTACCACCTTATGGCTTAGCGAATGCGCGTGGTTGCCGATGCGAGCGCGATATATTCGCGATGCAAATGTTTACATCGACTGGAAAGAATTGTGGAAAAGTTTAGTATAACAGTCGAAAGTATCGACTGCATCGCTTCAAAATGTCGCATTGTTTTAAACTGACCTGACCATTCAGGCCTCTGGCATTACGCGCTAAAAAAGTAGCAGGGCTGCCGCGCTTCGCTCGGAGTATATTGTTCTGTGTGCCGCGGTCATGGCACTGGAGCCCTGTTTTTGGATCATTCGCTCGATTTCTGTTGATATGGTGACAAATATCAATATAATTTTGATCATCATCAAAAACGAAATGCAAATAAGTTAAAATCGAGCGAAGATGACGCTTGATAAAGCCCCAGGTGTAGAGCAACGTTTCGTTACGCTTTCTTGCGCGCGCTTGGCTATTTACCATCAGCAACAACCCTGTCGTTCTAGCTCGTATCGACACGTGACGCTTGAATTACATAGATAACATACACTAAAGCGTGTCGTTAAGGTGTGATTCAGCTTCGATGCCCAAAGTTTAGTTATTTAAAATGTCGGTATTTTTCAAGATCAAAGAAGTGTAACTTCTGTACGTAGTTATTTTATCTATACTGTGCTGTACGTAGTTATTTTATATATCCACCAGGACCCACGTGGGTCCTACGTCGCGATCTCACCGCCCCGCAGACGCACCGTGTCATGTCCACGCAATTCTTTCATAAAATCAGCACTATAATCAGGCGTACAGTTATTGTTTTTTTTTCAATGATAATAAGCGGCTGGCGCGGCGTGGTCATTGATAGCAAATTATTGATCGAGCCCGCGCCCCACCAGCGATAATGTGCCTGCGCATGTTAATCTACACCGAGATTGCGCAATTGAAAATTCAATCGGAACATCAAATACCTTGCTGATAAATCCCAGATGACTATGTTAAATTTTTAAATGTTATGCGAAACCCCGAGAAATATGCGTCTGCAATTAGCTTAAGTATTATTTTATAGCGACCACATTTCTGATTGTGTATGTGTAATGAACACATTACCATTTGATTAAATTATTCACACATTTTTAATAATAAACATTGTTTAATTAGTAAGATATATATAGGATGAGTAAAACCAATGGAAAATGATACACAATTTGTGTTGCTTTTATGTTGAAACTTAAAAAAAAATATATGGGAATCGACGTAGCTTCCTTTGAAGTTTTAATAAAGTTTCATTGCTTGTTACGGTGACATTCTCATTGGCATATACGTATTTACTATAGTCATGTAATATTTCGGTAGTTACTTTTACTGTACAATTGCCTATAAGAAAGTGTCAATTTTGTTATATTTTGCATTTGTCGGTGCTACCATGCCACAGATATTTGAGAAGCTCGGTTGTTGCCAGTGCTAACATAGAAGAAGGAGGGAGACTCTGTACCAGGGTCGTGTGCATGGGTACCTCCGTCTTACCTATTTCTGACGCAAAGCAGCAGTGCTTGCATTGCTGTGTTCCGGTTTGAAGGGTAAGATATGGCATTGAAATTAGTGGGTACCGTGACTTTACATCTTAAGTCACAAGCTGGCAACGTACACTCTCGTTCTTGTGGGGGTTGCAGTTTTGCTGCGAATCTCACAGGAAGCACATGTTTTATAGGTGACTGTTACCACTTACCATCAGGTGGGCAGTTTGCTTGTTTGCCAACTTAATTGCAATAAAAAATTACACTTTTATTTATTTATACGTAGTTTAAACATTTCAAAAACAGGAGTTATCAGTTAAACCCACCACAAATCCTTCTCTGTAAGAACTAACCTTAGAATTGGCCTATCAATATGGTTGAAGAACATCAGAAAAAATGATTTTGATACACAAAAATAAGGTCATATAAATAAATTATACAACAAATAATTATAAATAAATTTTATACGACAAAGCAACCAGTAGCAACGCAGCTCAGCCGAGGTGTCAATATGCGTATTTATCTTAATCTTATCTTTGGTTGCAATGTTAATTGGCGACTAATTGATTTTCGCTGTAAGCACACACCGACCGGGCCAGTTAAAAGCTGCTGCTTGCTACTGCGCGCGCGCACATCTATTTGTCTAGCTTCTTAGCTAGGTTCAGGATGTTAATTTAAAACATCGCTGTCACATTACAAAGAGAGTTTTAATGAAGCTGTCAAAGTAATTAAATATGAAAAATTGAAAAATAATAAACGAAAATCAATAAAATAATCTATTACTTATTAAAATATTATTCTACATCTCAAATATTGCTCTACATCTCAAACTATCTATCTGTGGATTTGGTTATATTTTTTATATTTATAAATAAAAAGAATACCGACATTCTTATCTTTTTTTTTCAGCATCCTATAAACCATATTTGGATTTTCTGGACACTACATTCAGTTCTCACTCTCGATGTTCACTACCTACTTACTAGCTAATATTTATTACTTACATTTCTTTTACTCCCTTTAGTAAGAAACAATATGTATATGAGAATATACAATATATTATCCTACAAAAAGATACAGTTCCAACATGTCACTATATCTGTTATATTATATTACTTTTCTTTCAACAATTTTGTAAATAGTAGATAGCAATGTAATAGGTCCATAATTTTCATAAGAATCGTAGCTTCCATTTTTATGTATTGGTCTTATTATACCCGTTTTTAAGTCTTGCAGGTATTTGCGTTCTTTAATGTACGTGTTGATAAAGTGAGTTGATACATCAGCAATCTCTTGGCATATTTAAACTTTAAAAAAAAGCGGTAGAATTTGACGTTAGCTCCATAAAAATACGTCAAAATTATATTATTATTGAATTCGGTCGTTAGGAGCTCCATATTATTTCATGACATTCAGTATAATACAGATACAGCTCATATTCTTGCATACAGCCATAAATTACCTTTCAATAATTGTAAAGTAATTAATTTGCGTGATTTCAACAAAATTAGCATATTATGTGTGCTTACATGGGCCATTAAAACAATACGCTACAACCCACTGGTTACGTGTGGCAATCATTTGACTAATTAAGCGATGTGCCGCCATTATGATGTAATGGCGTCAACGACCACCCCGAGCGGACAGGATGTGGCTTATTGTGATTTTATGCATCGCGCCCGCGGGACGTGTGGGGAATGTTAGAAGTTTGAATCTAGAACAGATTTGAATTTGACATCGCCATTTTTTATTTCCTTTTTTAAATTCCTCAATTTTTGCGAAGGCAGTCAGATCTAACCATACAGCGGTCGTCTTGAGTAGTACCCTTTTTCAATAATTACATAAAGGTTGTTACGACGATAAATACACGGCGGCGTAAGCTTGAAGTAAGTTATGGCTCCAACATGTGGGAATCCGTTACATCAATTTTTTTCAGTTAAACAATAATTGATTAATGTAAAAAACATTATTTTTAAATCACAAAATTTATTTTTATATATTGTATAATTTAGGTGAATTTTCTCCTGAAAACGGACACATATAAATCCCATTATTTATTCTAATCCAATATTTAAGTTTTATTAAGCTTTAAACTTTTATCGCCCGTTTAATTCTATTACTGTTTATGTTGACGAATATGAATTTTATTGAGGTAAAAACTGCAGTAAATTTCTAAAATTGGCGATATCCTCAGTTTGCTTAGCGATATCTTAAGAATAATAAGTTCCTGTATATGGTATATGTATTTCAGTTTGATAAACAACACTCATTTAACAGATATTATTAAACAAAATTTCAGTTCTCATTTGACCTTATTTATTTTCTATTAGGGAAGGTGACCTCATTTCTTGAAAGTCTTTAACTGGAAATATTCAATATCTTTATTGTTTGTAATATTATGGAGGGGTTACAAAAAAAAAACAAAGAGTAGCGTTTACGAATCTAAAATACACTGTAAAATGTAAGATGGCGGCGGCTGTTGACAATTGCATGCAACGTGCTCAAAACAGCGTAGACTTAACGAATTACGAAAGAAGTGTAGCACATTTAGGACCGTAGCACGCGGCGCCAAGAATCAATTCCACTCGTCAGGGGCTAATGCTCAGACATTTGCAGTGGATTTGTTATTGTCGTAGTTGAGGCGCCTTCCGATCGGTTCGCGCTTCTAAGCTAAATTCGATTACGTTTTATGGCTTCCGAGTTTGGAACACGTTTCAAATTCCACTTCTAACTTCCGAATGGATGTTGAACGAGATCATTGATTTTCATACGCTGATTTATCAATAGCGGGCGTTGTTTTTATGGACTGTTTTATTTTTTATTATTGTGATTACGCAAATATCGTTCAGCTTCGTTACGGCATTCACAAAGAGCCAGGCGATTAGCTCGATCAGCTAGTATAAATTGAACAATTATTTCACAAAGATTAGAGGAAAATGTGTAAAAAATTTACCTTTCTATAGGTACCTACTTTATGAGCACTTAAGTCAGAATGAATTTCAGTCTCAGTGCTTCTGAAAAATTCATATTCAGAAACTTTACCCGGCTTCGGACCGGCTTCATAATCTACAGTCATACAGTCATAAAGTTGCAATAAAACTAATTAATAGCAGCTTTCTTCGACATCTAGTAAAACCAAGCCACATTCAATATTATTTATTGAAATATGACATGATAAAAGCTTTAAGGACGTCTTTTAGCTGATGAGGAAAATGGCTGCAAGAAACTTATCAGCTTTGACAGAAGTTGGTACGTTGTAGTCATTTTTAAGTGGTACAGATTTAAATTAACATCGACTTTGTAGTTGCCTTCTGTCATAAGAGTCTTTTTTACACAGAAAAGACAATCAGCAACACATTGTGGAAACTTGTTGCAGAAAAGCTTTACTTTTCCTTTTTATAAGTATATAAAAATAAAAAAAGCCCATAAAAGCGCTTGTTTTGAAGCCTGTATACATTGGAACGGCAAGTTTATTTTTATTTCTTGTGTTTAATTGATGAGCTTGAAATTTTGTATAAAATGAGTGATAAGTAATTCTTAAAATCTTCTATTATGAGCGTTCGTCTTTGATCCCGATTTCATGAGATGGTGGTGTTCGCGGGGTAACACAGTGCGCTGTTTTACGAGCGCATCACCTCATAAGTGATATTGCATCACATATTTCACTCGGGAAATCGACACCGGTGTTTTTATTAAAATTTTCCAATCTCCCACCGCTGCTGCGCGCATATTGGCGAGCGAGGACGAGGCATTACGACGTGCGGGGAACGTGTATTAAAGTCTGATTTGAGGAACTGACTGTAAAATTGTTAGGTGGGTTCTACTTCCTATTTTGGTTTGAATTGAAACTGATGAACAACTCGCAAGGGCAGGTCTTCGGAATTACAGTAATAGTATAGTGTGTGTAAAACAATAAAATAAATCAAGTTAATTAGTTGACTAAGTTTACTTAAAATGTTATCTACAGCTGTTTCCTTTACAGTTGTTTTATTAGCTATACTAGCTTCAGTTAGTTCCGCGTCAAGCTATACTGTTTGACCTTGGAACCATTATGTCGATTAAAAAAACACAGGATGGTCAAACGATGGTCTCCTAGAAAATCTTAAAATTTGTCACCGACTTCAATATAGAAGTGTAATGTTGTCTGTACCTATTCTTATATTATTTTTAACTTTTCAGTGTTTTTGAAGTCGGTTTTTATTTTTTGTAAAATATTTTTACCTTTAGGTTCAATTTCACCGACATTTAAACAGACGGTTAGAGTTAACTAACAACCGCTTTTGACACTTATCGTAGGAGTGAAATGTCAAAAACTTGTTTGTTAGTTAACTAATCGCTTGTTTAAATATTGGTGAAATTGGACCTTAACATTTTAGGAGATGAAATCTTTTTAGTGAAAGAAACCCTAATTAAATACCAGCTCACCAATTAGCGTTTCCCTGATTTTCATGGGATCCCATCATCAGATCCTGCCTTTGGAACCACCCTAGGAGTATACTCTACCGAATACAAAAAGAATTTTGAAAATCGGTCTACAATTGGCGGCGTAATCGCGTAACATACACACAAAAAAACATACGCATCGAATTGAGAACCTCCTCCTTTTTTGAAGTCGGTTAAAAATAAGTTTTAATTTAGTAAAATGTAGAGTCAATGCTGCAACTATTACAGTTACTTGTGGCGTCGCCTTAATAGCGGCAGTAAGAAACGTGTTTAATGGACACTTCTTAGAAACGTTTATCTTTAGCAAATTAAAATCGAATTAAAATACTTAGTATCCATAAAATAGGCTAGATTGTAATATACTTTGGGATGTACACAAGCGTTCCATTAAAAAAAATGGATGTCAATCTTATAAGAGAAACCAGCTGGCCAAATTTTATAAATGTCTAGCTTTTAAATATCGCGATAAAAAGAAGCTAGTGTAATTCCTCAAGGCTTAACCACAGAACACCTCTCTTTGTGTTCTGTGGCTTAAGGAATCTATATATTAAATTTCCTTAAAATTGGTTCAGCGGCTTAGGCGTGAACGCGCTACAGAGAGAGTTACTTTCGAATTTACAATATTATTAGGGAGTTGGAAATCTAGACAATCCAACACAAAAATTACGATGTTCACTTTGCCAACTAAACGCTTATAGCGCTGAGGAGGTAGGTACAATGCAAATATTTCTCATTACTCAAATACGGCGCACGGCTTCGAGAACGCCGTCGGCGGCGCTAGTGCGCGCAAATTGCCGCTAAACCGTCGTTTGTATGCGCGTCTCGTGTCGCGATATTAGAAGCGTGCCGCGCTTAAGCCGAGCTCCTTCGGTTTCTTGCACTTTTCCGCTATTCACGGAACGGTCTGAGGGAAATTGGGAATGGGAATGCATATTGTAGTTCCTTATGCTCACGCTTAAGTTCGTTCTTTACATTATGATATATCGTATTCTAAAGTTTTCTGTTTGAGTCACATGGGAATGCATATTTCCTTATTACCTACCTAAGTATAAGTTAAGCACGTTTCAATTCGTTCATTACATTATGCTACCTCTTACTTCGAAAGTTTGGTCATGTTTTGGTCTTTGATTCTGCTTGCGTCTCATTAGGTCTTCTGAGTATATCGCCTGTTCTTTTGAAGGTTCTCCTAATGTAGTTCCTTATGCTCACGCTTAAGTTCGTTCTTTACATTATGATATATCGTATTCTAAAGTTTTCTGTTTGAGTCACATGGGAATGAATATTTCCTTATTACCTAAGTATAAGTTAAGGACGTTTCAATTCGTTCATTACATTATGCTACCTCTTACTTCGAAAGTCTGGTCATGTTTTGGTCTTTGATTCTGCTTGCGTCTCATTAGGTCTTCTGAGTATATCGCCTAGTTCTTTTGAAGGTTCTCCTAATTTCCAAACAGTTGATGTAGAGTCACCTTTTTATTTTTTCTTGTTGCAAGATACCTTGATTACCACTGGGATGTGTACATATACCTACAAGGCTAAATAATTAAATTTTTAATATACTTACTCATCTTGTTGAATTAGGAATTTTAATTGTTTTTGAAAATAATGTAAAGATCTTAGCTCAATAAAAATTGCATAAATTATTTATTAATTACCAGCAAAAGGTGTTCTCTGTTTTCATAGGAGTATAATTATTTATAGTTTAAATTATAAATATAGAAAATTAATCTTTACATGAAACATTATTTTTTGGTTTATCTGGCGTATATTTGATCCTAAACATTTTAGTTTATTTAATTCATGATTTTCAATCGGTAAAGAATTTTGAATTAAATGTGTTGCATTAGAGATTAAATGAAAATTTGCATTCTACTATAAAAATTTGTATATTTTGACAAAGAAGACAAAATACTCTATTGCTAAAATAGGTTTTATGAATGATACGGTCAGACTTTATAAGAGTACTACTAAAAACTTCCAAGTACTGAAAGAATAAGATAACAAAGTTAGAAATACCTTTGCGAAGTTATACGTAAATACCTTTACGAAGCTGTAAAGTCTTGCTCTAAATATTTTTTCAACGTAACGCAGATAGCGTAACCAATGCGGTTTGAAAACCGCTACGGTTTTACGAGAACATAGTTAAGTCATTATGAATGTGAATTTTAAATGCCTTTACAATTACTTTAATACTTACATAAACACAAATCCTTTACAGTGCATGCTGCTCAACTGTGGAATGCTCTGCCGGTTGATATCCGTAAAAACACTTGCATAGTGTCATTTAAGAAGCAGCTAAAAGCTCATCTGCTCTCGAATTTGTTATAGTGATGTATATATACCTGTGTGTGTGTGTGTGTTTGTGTATGTTACTTATAATAGTAGTAAGGTTTTATAAATGTACACCTCGTCCCGCATCTACTTAATTTTCACTTCCGCTAGGGTTGGCTGGAAGAGATCTCTTCAAGAGATAAGCTCGCCCTTGTACATGTTTGTTGTATAATATGTTTCTATCTGAAAAATGTGTGTACAATAAAGAATATATAAACTTTTATTAAATTATTTCTCGATATTCGTATACTATGCAACAGCTACAATGTTAAATTGTAGAGTTTTACATGCTTAAATTTGCGAATAATTGTGTTTTACCCACTAAGACTACCCACTAAACCCCTCGGGAACACCTCTCCGGCTATAAGATAAGCGACTACGTGCATGCGTAGGGCGCTGGCACGCGTAAGTCGCTTGGCCTGGCCCGTAATAAATACGGGCCACCAGAGGCATGGGACCAGCTAGTGTCCCCTAGCTGCTTCCATAGTCGTAGGGGTCGAGTGCAATGCAGGCGACACAGTACCCAACCATGTCGCCCGCCGACCCCCACTAGGACGGCGGAACTAGGGCATTGTAAGCCCTCCGTCACCGGCCTACCCTCCGACGTCTCATCGCACTAGCGAGGGGATCGAGCTCACGCTCTCGCTCGTGACGCTCCTTCGCTTCCATCACTTCTTTGCAGAAGTGGGAAGCGGCATCCCAGGCTGCCCGCTCGGTGAGCATAGCTCTAACCAGGTCAGGCAGCGTGAGGTCATCTCCTCCAATAACAGACAAAAGATCACCGAGCTGAACTGTCCACGCAGGGCAATATGCCAATGTGTGCAGCGCGGTGTCTTCGTCCGCCCCGCAGTGATGGCAACGGGTGTCCTCCTCCCTCCTAGCGACTCTGTGCAGGTATCTGCCGAAGCAGCCATGCCCCGACAGCACCTGCACGAGGTGAAAGAATTGTGTTTTACCTGTGTCACTGTAGCAACTATCTTAATTTTAGCTGATCAGTATAATAAGGACAGTTTAATTTATGTAAAAATACGTTCGATATAAATAGTAATTTTTATAACATAAACACTAGAAATAAAGATAAAATATACAGGCTCCATAAAACTTGTAGCTCATTTTTGTGAAAGTGTGCAAGCTTTTTATAAGTTTCCACAGTTTGACCAGCTTACCAAACTCATAAATTTAAACTGACTTCAAAACACTCATAGCGAAGTTTACTTATTACAATGCAAGTTATTATTTTAGTGATTGCATGATATGGAATTAGCCAGACTAGGTTTATTTTATGTCATGTTTGGACACAACGTAACTTGTTGTATACTTATGATATAACAAATGAATGAAATAAATAAAGAAAAAATTTCGTCTCGGGTGGGATTCGAACCCGCGTCTCCAACGTACAGTGTTGACGCCTTGACCGACTAGGCCACCGAGCTCTTACCCGCCCCAACGAAATTCTGAGCCTCATTGATCTCCTTTACTCTTTGTTAAGCCAAAGTAGTCTTTATTAACTGTTAATAACTAAAGAAAATGCAAAGTTCCATATGAAATTTATTAGTTTGCTTTATTCTTAACCAATTTTCAAGAAATCTGTTAAGATTTCTAAATTGGATGTTGGGGTTGAAATCCCAGCCGAGACGAATTTTTTTCTTTATTGACTTTATTCATTTTTCAATTTATTTAGTACTAAGTTAATGCAAAGTTCTATATAAAATTGTTGTAAATATGACATTCTAATTGCAAAGGTGAGCATATAAATTTGATTTATAATACCTCAATAATTATCATGTCATAGTTATTGTAGATGGCGATTTAAAAGAGGAGATAAAAATGCGACCCTGCCTGTTCTCGTGAACGCTATCCCAATTTACGAACAGGTGTAGAGTCAATTTTTTTCTCTCCTACTTGTATTTGCAGACATCTTGATTATGTTTAGGATGTATGCAAGTAAGGTATATGTTTTCTTCCAGCTGATTTGAATTTTGCTTTCTCTTTATCGACAACTAGCTTTCCGCCCGCGTTATTTTTGTTTTCCCGTAGGAATATTACCCTATGTCCTTCCCCTGTAGTGTGATTCTGTAAAACCTCACTTTAGACTTCGAATCTGATTCCGCAGTGAGTTCTTAGATTGGCATTCTCAAAAATCGAATGTAGATTCGAAGTTACTAGAAACTATTAAGTAATCTGTGCTACAGCGCTACACTTGCGAGCGTAGTAGCGAGTGGAACTAGAGTGACCGTGAGATTTTGACATTATAAGTATGGGATGACGTATGAAGTGGCATTCCGTAAAGGGAATTCCTTTATCACTTCGAAGCTCACTTCGCACACGAACTCGAAACAAAGTGTCAAATAAAACGCTGCTATTTTGTGAGTGAAAACAGGCAAAATTTATTTCATAGTTTAAAAATACATTTAAAATTATTTCTCAAGGTGATAAAAACTACTTCTGAGGTATTTATTAGAATTTTATCGCTAATAACTCGTGATAATGACTATGTAAGGGTATCTTGTATCTTATGCGAAGTGAGCGTGAATATCGAAGTGAGATGCGAGCTATTGTTCGAATTTTACAGAATCGACATCCTGGTCTCGAACTATCCCCATACCAACTTTCATCAAAATCGGTTCAGTAGTTTCGAAGCCTATTCAATACAAACAAACAAAACAATCAAATCTTTTCCTCTTTATAATATTCGTGTAGATACAGATTTTTTTTTCTCTGTTGCTAAACGGCGAGCGTGTGTGGCTCTCCGGGCAGAATGCCTACCCACTAAACCCCCCCGTGTTCTCCCTGTCCTTATGAGTGCGCTAGGTAAGGTCCACACTGCGACTACACTACCCACGCGCGCGGGCAAGCCCGACCAACTGATCGGGCTAGACGCTAGACTATACAGTACAGACCTATGTTGAATAAAGATTTTTGAATTTAAACCGCAGACCTTAGATTGACCTCCAGCTACTTCCTTTTTTTTTATTTATTCTATTTACAGCAATATGGTAAAGTTACATAATATCGCCAAACTTTTGACAAGTTTGTTGGCGATAACAATGATGACACTCATTCTAATATTACATATTTAAGTTAGTTACACTTTCTAATCTAAATCAACAAAAAAAAAATTAGTAAATAAAATATAACTATGAACATTTTTTACAAAAGAGCTCTTTTTTTTCCTATACATTTAGTCTCTGTGAATATTCACACAAAAGTAATTTTTTGATATGGGATTTAAATACACTTAGGCTTTTACAATCATCACAAGTAATCTTATTAAAAATCTTTGGTATTAAATATGCTTGTGTTCTTTGTCCGTAATAATTAAAAAATTTTGGTTGTTCAAATTTTTTCTATTTACGTTTTCTCTCAGTTTGCGGTTTACAGGAATTTTCAATTTAAATTTATTATACTTATAGTTGCTAACGGCTAATAGATACTGTACTTTTTCTGACACTGGTAATATGTTACATTTTTGAAACAGGAGATCATAGTTATCCTCACAGCTTTTTTTTGTGTTTTTACTTACTAATAATTTAATTATTCGCCGATGAATATTATGTATTCTGTTAAGATAAGAAGGAAAAGTTCGACCGTAAGCGCTCAAACCGTAACTTATTATTGCATCTGCTAGTGCATGATACAGAATGCGTATGACAGTTATGACCTCCTTCATGACTATACATTGTATCAATAATTTTTATACAAAAAAAAATTGACTTCAAAAAAAGGAGGTTCTCAGTTTGACCTGTATATTTGTATGTATGTTTCCCCCAGAAAAAAGAGGCAGGGGACTGCTCTAGCGCATCATCTCACGGGATTAAAAAGACCAAAGTGATCGTTTATCCCGTTTGCTAAAGAGTCGAGTCGTATTTCATATTTGCATACTAGAAGCAAGATAGGCAACACTATGAAATATGTAAACAGCTTTAGCTAAAAATAATAATGAATATCAATTAATATTATCCACATCCCGCAGCGCGCATTGAGTATGACAACTACGTTCTTATATCAGTATTAAGATGTTAGATATGAACTGAAATCTAAATGATAAGCCGACAACAGCGCAATGAAATCTGTGTCTTATTCCCATCACTCTGGGTTCAATATATATAGGATGCTGAGTTAGTTCTTAAGGCTAGTAATGTGTCAACAGTAGTTATTATTATCTTAGTCGGGTTCTGAATAATTCATCCGAGCTGGGAGGTCGTGAGCCTGGTAAAAGGAGTTGTGGATGAGCGATTGAGAAGACTGTGTTTAGTATACACGTTTTGTCGCAGTTGTGAACCTTGCTTAGGACTACGGATGGAAGGAAGATGTTACTGGGTTAATCTTTAGTCGTCGTTGTGTTGAGGCATAGTAAAGCTATGCCTTAAGATAGTGTGGCTTTTTTTCTTGAGGTGCTTCCGCGAATGGTTGCTTGTTAATGTACCCATCGTCATCATCATCATCACAGCTCATACACGTCCCCACCGAGGGGCACGAGCCTACCGTAACTAGTAAGGGTGATTAGGCCTTAGTCAAACCACGCTGGCCCAGTGCCCAATGTGCTCGTATCTCTTGTTGAATTTGTTAATTTATTTTATAAAAGACAGCTTTCCGCTCGCGACTTCATCCGCGTTATTTTTGTTTTCCCGTGAGAATTTTTTTCCGTAGGAAAATTACCCTATGTCCTTCCCCTGGTCTCGAACTATCCCTATACCAACTTTCATCAAAATCGGTTCAGTAGTTTCAAAGCCTATTCAATACAAACAAACAAACATGCAAACAATCAAATCTTTCCTCTTTATAATATTATTAGTATAGATCAACAGCAAGAAGACAAATACACTGAAAAAAATTGGAAACATTTACATAATTGCGTCGTTATACTCGTATAGTACTAATTTAATAGTAGGTATAGGTATAGCATATGTTCAGAATATACTCGTACATAGCCAAAATAAACAAAAATTAATAGTAAAAAACGGCTGGACCGATTTTGGCGGGACTTTCACTAATAGATACTTAATTATATAAGGTGCCTACAGAAATCAAAATGCTGCCAAAAGTTACTATTCCACACGGACGAAGTCACGGACACAGCTAGTATTAAATAAATAACTAAAAAGTAGGTAAGTTTTTATGAATATCGGTCAAGCCTATTTGGAGGAGTTCGATAACAAACACGCGATTTTGATATATTAGACAAAAATTGTATCATGTTATAAATTGATGGGTTTTATTTGATTTAATGTTTATTTTTCTCTTTATAGATAATTTTTTAAGCTTGTTTATTTCATATATGCGTCAATGTTGCATGCTCATTTGTCTGTGAATTTAGTACTTCAATAAAAATAGGACACAGTGATTTGACCAAGGCTTGTACAAGAATATATAATCCGCCATTTTGTAACGGCGGACATCTTGGATTTAATTTTTTTCATAGTGTACTGTATTTTACAAGTCAATCTTTTTCATTTGACACCCATATTGGAAGCCATTTATTTCTGTGGCTATTTTGGATTTACAATGACACTAATTTTGTATAGTTGCATTTAAAATATTTACACGATAGTTATAGACAATATTTTTTATTGTTTGTTCATTTTCAGATATCGAGACGACGCTCTGTGCTGGTCAGAGAGGTATGTGCTATAATAACAAAGGTTTTAATGTTCGATTTGTTTCATAATCAGACAAAGTTGGCCCAAGTATTTAAGTAATTCATAAACATATAATGAACTAATCGTAAATCTGATAATACAAAATAATAAACATCAGTTTGAAATATAATTATGTTAGGTATCCAGAAAGGAAAATAAAAATATTTTATTGTAAAATCGATTGTACAGTCCAATGTGGTGCAATGCTTGAAATAAATAATACTTATGATAAGTACCTACCTACTAACAAATAGCAAAGGTCGTCATAGTCATCTTTTTTATCATCCCTTTCAATCGCAGCTGTTATTAAAAGTTCTGTTGTCGTGAAATGAATAACTTTATCTTTCCCCAAGATCCAATCTTTCTGCAGTTGCAACGCAGAAAGTCATGTGCAGTTTGCGAGCGAAATGACTTTGAGATTGGAAATCAAAATGAATTTTATTTTCAGACGTATTATCTTTGAGGTCGTGACAAGTAACCCAGTAGTATTACAAGCCTTCTTAGCTTCGATATTCCAGCTATAAGGTCAGATAGTCCGTATACTCTTTATATGTTTATGTTTTATCAAAAATGTATATATGTGACATTTCTTTGAAAATGCTAAATTATAACTAAATTAAAATCAACACAATGCAAATTCACTGCTTTATTCTTAGTCAATTATTCCGTAAATTAAATTAGATGTTGATACGTAGTTGATCCGTACGTACTTATCATGGTAAGTAAAGTAAACGGGACCAAAGCAATCAAAGATTCTCTCGGGATGGGCATGTAAGGTGGCCCAGTGGTCATGTCGTCAAAACAGTATGTTGCAGGTTCGAATCCTGTCTGGATGTTTTTTTTATATTGACTAATGTTGTTTCAATATTGATATTTATACAGAAATTAGCTATGCCTGCGAAATACGTTTCGCTTTCATTAAGCTCAATACTTAAAATTTCTGGTGAAGCCCACCTCTATCACCTAGGGGAATAAAAAATATCCTACAACCTATTCTCAGACCTACCGAATAAATAAAATATCAGAAAAATCGATCAAGCCGTTTCAGAGGAGTTCGGTTTCAAACACTGTGACAGGAAACTGTTATATATTAAAGATTAATTAAATCGTAATTAAAAAAAATCTATGATTTTTCGATTTTATGTGATATTTAGTTTTTACGATCTGTAGAAAATAGCAATACTTAATGAAACCGGTCTTAGCAAATGTCCATCTACCCAACCTTATAGCGATGCCCCAAAAGGATTAATGGGGTCACCAGGCAAATATTTACATTGTGACATTTCGATATCAAAGTATTAGTTCGCTGTTTACATTGAGAATGACTTAATCCGAATTTAGTGTAATTTAAATACGAATTTAAGCCTAGCTTAGATTTGAAATCAGACGATTGTGTTACCTCACCTCGCGGATCTAAGCATAAGTTAAGTATATTTGGATATAATATTTTAGAAAATTATTCTCGCAGTACAGAATAACTTTGCAACCAAAGAAGGGTTAATATTTAAGCATAAGCTTATTTGTAGATACATACATTGTTTAGAAAAGAGTGTAAAATAAAAAAGGTAATTTGAAAAATCTAAAGAACAATGGCAGAATAATATCCGAAAGAATCATTTAGCGTCCACAAATTCTAACATTACAAATGTACTTAAAATGATTTCTTATGATTTATCCAAGAAACAAATAAACGTGATGGAGTCTGGAAAAAAAGTTACATTTTTAAGTACGACAAATGATTAAAAGTTAGTTATTATGAGTTCCTTCGACAATAACTGCGGTCCGATTTGCCGAATACCTGTCAATGCCGGCTCGAATTAATATTGCGTTGAGAGTAATAAGTGTTACAGATCTGTCATGTCAGTGATATTACAGTGATTACGCGTTACAGCAATATCACTGTATTATAAAAAAAATATTATACGATGGCGATAACTTAAGTAACAGCTAGCGTGAGCGCGCTCACAATTGATACGAGACGCGAAATATCAATTCGAACCGCATTGTCTATTTGACATTTGACATGACAGTGTTCTCGCTCGTTCCGTCTGAATCACAGACTAATTAGAGATTGGTCCGAATTTCGCTGTATTGTTTTGTATGTGCGTTGCTTTGCGTACTTAAGTATTTGCAGTTGTTCGTGCTTTTGAGTAACCCTTGACTGCTACTGGACTACCGATATCTCCTATCATGACTGCTGACTACTACTAGCCAAAGGATTTTGATTCTCGACGATGTTATTTATGGTTTCAAAAATAACCTCTTAAAGTTTAATCGTCTATAACTTTTTGTCCAGACTTCGTAGAATGTTCATTCTACTATTATTTTACTAAGGAATTAAAACTTTATAGTTTGGCATATTGTTTATGCATGTTCACTATAAAAATATATCAACAAAAATTTGTTAGGGAGTTTGCCATTGTTCTTTCTAAATTATAAGTACAGTTCCCTAAAGTTTATTCAAATTCAATTTAAATTCAAAAATCTTTATACAAAATAGGCCTTTACAGGCACTTATTGACGTCAAAGCAAAGCAAAACATTCTAATTTAAAGGAAACATATTAACCTTGTATGTGCATACATCCTGAATATACTCAAGATGTCTGCAAATACAAGTAGGAATGAAAAAAAAAGTTGACTCTAGGTATAGGTACCCTAACATGTGCCCTAGCTCGTGCCCCTCGGCGGGGACGTATATGAGCTGTGGTGATGATAATGATGGTTTGATAGCAAGTGACTCAAATTCTTACCTATTTCATCACAAAATATGACACATTTCGATACAGGCAGCCTAGACTCACCCTTAACTATTGACTGACATACCTTACTGAGCGCAGAAGATGTGTGACTGGGTACACAATTATTGGTTATATTGCTGTCCAAGTTAAATTATGGTTACTATTATCTATAGTCTGTTTCTCCAGAAGGGTTTTGAGCACTTTCATGATTTTTTGTTATATTTGACAAAGAATTTTGTAAATAGCTAATGTTATCAGTATGGTCTTTTGTGTCCCTGACATACTTACTTCTGCTTTCTTTTAGTTTTAATTCAAAAATTTCTAATGAATCAATTAGACATGCACGCTCTTTTCGTAGCTTGCTTTTTAATGAGGCATTGAGTTTTATTAATAAATTTATTGATTTTACAATATTTCCTAAATTTCTTTTTACTTTGAAAATAGGGTGGCAAGAGGTTTTCTGTTGCAGGTGAAGCTTGCGCAAAATTTTGACAACTAGATAAAAAAAATACAAATCATTACACTGAACTAGACCATTGATGTTGTCCAGCAATTTGTGGCGCTCTTCAAGTACTTCTTGTTATTGTCGCACGAATATTGTCCTCATGGCAAAAAAAAAATTGAGACAGAAGATTTTTCTCTCTAAGAATTATTAATGCTTAAAGTGTTTTTATCTAACCTAACTACTTTTAGTTTTATTTAAGGTTTTGTACAAAACGAAACGAATTTGGCAGATAATATTAAATTACGTACGACAATATAGGGCATATTTGTCATAATTTAATATTATCTGCCAAATTTGTTTCGTTTTTTCGTCCGTTTCAAGGGTTCTTCTAGAATAAAACAATTGTTATTGTTACGAGCACAATTTAAATAAAAAATGGGATCAGTACTCCTTACGGTAAAATAACCGAACTTTAATAATCTGATACGAATACAAACCCTCTTTGGTTTATATTTATAAAGGAGGTACTATAACTTACATCGTTACGGTCAATGAGATTCAATCGGATATTGGCAACCCTAAATATAAAGGGGTGGTCAGGGAATAGCTTATTTGTGGCTTAGATAACAATAGAAAATATGACAGGGTTGGCGACTAACGGTACCTTACACTGGTTAGGAAAATGATAAAAAAATAATCTTGTTTTTACGTTTAAAGATATCTGCATAAGAACACAAGATATTGTATAAAATAATATATATATATATATATATATATATCTTACGCTAGCTATTCAAAGCTACTTACTCTATTTCTTAGCCACTTGGGCCGTGAGACCATGGCGCCCGCTTGCTTTTCAAAGAGCTAATAGAAACTACCAAAGATTCTCTTGCAGGAGCATTCTCGCACAATGGATCTATGATATGAGACACTTCAATGGCCAAATTACATTTTTTTGTTTTGTAGCTAGATTGATTTTATAAGTTTGCTGTAGTTTTAAGTACATTTTTAAAAAGTTAGTTATATTTTATTAAATAATTTAATTAATACTTAGATTCTACTACTAATACTATATAATTTAAATCGACTTTACATTCTTTATACTTAGTTGTTAAACACTTTTATTGTATAGTTGAATGACATTCTCAACAAAAATAATTTCTCGGTATGAAAAACCAAGGAGAAAGAGAGTTCATCTGAGTGTAAATCATCTGAGTGTTCAAAATCCACTTTTTGTGTTATATAATAACCTCAGCCACCAAATATCACTTGATATTTGTTACGCGATCAAATCCACACGAAATCAATATATAATTTATTTAACTTTGTAACTTATGTAGTATACGAAATGCCACTTGATTTTATATCCTGGGATTTTATATTGCCTTATTACCTCTTATATCCCTGGAAATGAAATTCCACAAGATTTCAATTTGTTTGATTGTTTTCACAAAATCATCTGGTTAATCCAATATCTAATTGTATACTCGTTACCTAAAGATATATTAAATGCAACAATATAATGCATTTCATCCAATGGATGACCTATTGAAATTCGTCTCGCAGAAAAGCCAAGTGGCCGTGCTCTGGGTTATTTAGACTAGATCTTATGACACTTAATAAGACGCCTTATATAATATAGATAAGTGTATTTTAGAAGAACCACAATATGTACTATTTACCATCAAGCGGTCAGTGAGTTTGCCAAATCTGTTGTGCAAAAGAAAAAATGAACTCGTGAGTGTCATCCCTACTCGACCACGCGGCACGTTTATCCCGGCTAGGGTTGTCGCGAGTTATGTGAGTCGGACGGCCACAATTACCTCAAGCTGACCGGTCCGCCATCGCCTGGCCCCTCGATTGCAAGGTAATTGTTTTTATGGCTTAATATTTTTCATATTATTATTTATGCGTGCTAAAATTAAACGATTACGGTTTTAAAAGAAGATAGTGTTTCTCCTTTAGATATTTGAAAAATTAGGATTTAATATTTCATGTTTGTAACAATTAAAAATTGGTCACTTTTGAAAGAAATATGTATGTACGAGTATTATAAGAGCTATAAGAAATATTAAGATTTTGTTTATCAATCAAGACACAGCATGGATGGTAGAGAGATTCACGTCAAAAGCGCCAAACAGCTTCACCAATACAACGTGATGCTTGTACATCATAACAGCTCATATACGTCCCCACCAAGGGGTTCGAGTCTACCCTAAGTTAAGGCCTTACTTAACCACGACCTTACTTGACTTCACATACACCTTTCAATTTCTTCGCAGATGTATGCAGGTTGCCTTACGATGTTTTCCTTCACCGTAGGAGCGTCAGACTTTACATATGAAATTCGAAAACGAAAAACACATTGGTATATGGCGGTCTCGAACCCCGGACCTCCCGATTAGAAAGCAAGTGCCGAGACCACAGAGCCACCGACGACGCTTCGCTTGTAACTTGTACATCATAATTACATTATCACTCCCAGACGGAGACCCGGTCGATTCTGAGTCATCTAAGTGGGAACCTCTATCTTACGTTTTTCAACCACAAAACAGCGGTACGTGCATCATTGTTTTCTGGTTTAAAGCTAAGAAATTGCTAGGTACTGGAACTGGACGTAATGTCTATTTCTTTTCTCAGTAGTTGATAACGTGGATTTCTGGTCTTTGTAGAAGTTGGTTGCATATTTGCGAATTTTTCATAAATCATATGTTCTGGAGACATATTTTTGAATCATTAGAAATGAATCTTGATTTCGAACACAAATACAAATCACGTGCGAAATTATTGTTTCCAATTTTAAAGATTTTTGAATCACTCGAATTCCGTATTGTCATTTAAAACAAAATTTCATATTAGAAACCGTTAACGCAGAAAAAATAAAATCCAGTACGCAAAAATATGGCAAAAACTCATTAATTTAAAAAAAACAGCGATGAATCGCACGTAAAACGGAACGAATATAGGTAGCGTATATTCTACTAGTAGAAATCAAAAACGGATGATTAGATGACCACTCGCTGCAGAATTCACGGAGTGAATATTCAAAAATAGTGAATTTGGAAATTCGTATGCGAATCTTACGATTTCGAATGCGAATTGGAATTCCATTGTTTCAAAAATGCGGCTCCTGGGGTCTTATCGCACTATTTATGAACGTATTATTAACCAAAACCAAATCGTTGCCGTTCCCATATGTTTTGACATCTGACAGCTGTCAAGCTGTTGTCAAAATAGATGGGAACAGAAACGTTTTTCGATTTGATTAAAACTTCGTAAATAGTGCGATTGCCCATTCGGTGACTGTAAGTCACTTGTCATCCGTAGCTGTCTGCTTCTTTGCCTACATTAGAAAATATCACAATTTCCATGTGGTAGCTGTATAAGTTTACAAATGCATCAATATGATTCATGTCAGCTTTCGTGTGAAGTAGTTTGGTATTCCGTTAGTCCATAAACAACTGACACAAGATCAAAACACAATGAGACGAATCATATCCACGTTAAAATAAAACAAAGGTTTTATCACCATGATGTCCAAACATGAACGGCTATGAGCAAATATGTGCCGATTCGCTCCAATGTCGAAACATGTCTTCTAAAACAAAATTTCAATTCGGATCTTCGGCTTTTTAAACAACAAATAAAGGATGCATGTGGTTGGTCTTAGCGGTTGTTTGCACAACGGCTACCGTGAGAAATGCCCCGGAGAATTTTAAGAATTTATGTTGCTTAGTAGTTCTATCATTTAAATATTGATTGTTGTTTTAATAAAAACATAAGTATTGGATTTTTTTTCATTTCACATAATTGGAATTATGTGATCGGTTCTCTTAAGTTTGAGGTTAAAATAAGTTATAATATCATCATTATCCCAGCTAAGATTCGTCCACTGTTGGAAATTGACATTTGGCCAATGTGGTTTGGCCGTTTGGCGACGAATATCCCTTAGTGCAGGGGTGACCAACATAGTTTTACCCAAGATTAACTGTGTATTAAGCAAACTGTGCCATCTACCATTTAAAACTTCTCCAAATTATTTTAAAACTAGCTTTCCGCCCGCGGCTTCGCCCGCGTTATTTTTGTTTCCCGTGGGAATTTTATATTTTCCCGTAGAAAAATTACCCTATGTCCTTCCCCTGGTCTCGAACTATCCCTATACCAACGTTCATCAAAATCGGTTCAGTAGTTTCAAAGCCTATTCAATACAAACAAACAATCAAATCTTTCCTCTTTATATTATTAGTAAGTATAGATTATGCGTCTCTTTGCCTTATTATGATTGGACTAATAGCCGTAATCGACCGATTGACCAGTAAAAACAGCGGTTTTTGAGAGTAACTTAAGAGCAAAGGTACCTACCACCAACAAAGTTGCTTAAAGTTATAATTACGAACCATCACCAAGGTATAAAGTTACTTATAATGGCGATTTCAGCCTATTCCTATAGATATGTAATGTTACAATCAGTATTTATCACTGTACATTCTGCGGGCTAAATGATAGCGAAAAAATTAGGTTAGCGTCATGTATTTTACAATTATGCATTTATTCCTGAATATTCTTTTGTTATAGAAAATAAGGTGCAGACAATGTTCGGTATGGCAGCATGAAATTGAAAATTTAAGCTGTAGCGGTTAGGTATATTCGACGCTTTTCTGATTTAGATATTAGTTTTATATTCAAAAACTTGAAAGATAGCCAGTTAGTTATATTAGACAAGCAAATTTCTTACATATACCAAAACACCGTAATCTACAACTCTCATTTGCTTAGTATGCAGCTCGCATCGCAAAGTCATTACCACACTTCGAACATCATTATTCTTTCATAATATTTAATTTTGCGTAATTTTCACTTTATTATTTTTTATGATCACGAAGCTAACACGTAGTTCCAGAAAAATAATTGAGCTTTGCACCTACCGCCAGTATTTTTAATAATCGCACACATACCCTAGAGTATTGCCGCCTAAACGCATTAAAAAAAGTTATACATGTATGTTAATGTATTTTCCAGTTTAAAAAAAATTATATATCAGTTTAATGAGGAGGGACGTCCAATTAATTCTTGTTATAACACAACCTCCTACCACCGAAGGGTGTACTCTAAAATTAACGTACTCTGACTATTATTATATTTATACAACTAACCATACATCACGAGAATAACAATCAACAAATTAAACATATGCTGCGGAGATATTGCCTGTAAGAAATCAACGGACTAATGACAGGCCACCTAGGAGGCGCGCGCGCAGCTGTCATTTTGACGCATACAAATGTCGCGAGAGACTGCTCCAGAACACTCGCTCGGCACCGGAACAGCGATACCTGTTATCACGCACCAATCAAATGCCAGTTAATGTTACATCGTAAACTTTGGATCGCTTATTTGCATTGATCAACCTGCGCTTATAATCGGCGAGACGCGACGACGGTATTCGTAGCGTGATTTTGGTGGCGTATAATAATTCTGATGCTTTGCTCTTGCTCCTTTTTTTTGAATTAAGGTCCTGAGCTCATACGCAGCCAGTACTTAAGTTAAACGTCCGAAACTGTCGGCAATTTACGGGGGCCTGAGTAAGCTATAAATCATGTAAAATTATTTTTTCATTATGCGCTCGTTGCCAATGCGCAGGGTTAATATTCTATTAGTGCTGACTTGTGTTCTGTTGCTGGTGATTGATGACCTGTCACGTGAGTTGACTCTTCAAGTTTTATCGCGGGTTGTTAGGCTCTTATGTTTATTTCAACTGGTGCCTTTTTGTCATTGTCTTCTGTTTATTTATTCTTCACTAACTGTGCCCGCGGCTTCGCTACGAAATTGATTGTAAAAGCCTCCTTATTTAATAGATAAGAAAAATTAAAAAAAAGAAATAGTAACACATCGTTTTTAATCGTAACCATATTGAGTATTGTGTTTTTTATATTTTATCAAATTAACAATGGATTATAATAGGACTTTACCGAAGCTATTGCTTTGTTTTTGATAAAATCACTAGCTTTGTGGCAGTTAAGTTACAATTTTTTATTAATTAGTTTATCATACATGTTATTGCTGCAACTTTTATGATTATCTGTTCTTTTTCTTTTTTGTACACTTCTGCCATTTCTTGTAGTTTCGAAGTCTTCAACTCATCTCATATTATGACGAAATCTCGTGTATTATCAGATGGTAAGAAATTAGCCGCCGATCCGCTATAACTGACGAGCCTCCGCCATATAGTCCACGCAAGTATTATCGTTAGGATAAAATCAACCCTAAAGATTGCATGCACTAACATGATTTTCATTAATTGTCCAGTATTTGGAATGGCAAATAAAATTGTATATGTTAAGATAAAACGAATTGTGATGTTTTGATTTACCTACCACTTGAAACATTTCACAACATAAAAAGCTCGTATTTTGTAATCTTATTATTTTTTTCAAAGAATGGTGTTTTTTAGATTATCCACCCCACGAAAAATTTAGTTCTCATATGAATCAACACTAAAATGGTCCTCACCACATATTTCCGATTTTCCGATTTTTTTCAAAATTAGTTCAACGGGAAGTACCATATAGGTTTTAATTCCCATTATGCGAAAGTATGAGATATAAACGATCAAATTTTCTGATCGCGTAATCTTACAAATTTGATTTTTTCGCAGCTGGAGGAGATCGTAGACCCGCGTATTTGATGAAAAATTTCAGGTTGATATCTCACCGCGTTCCTGAGAAAAAAGGAGGGGCGTCTTGTCAGACAGACTGACGGATACTAAAGGGATCCATCCTATAAAGATTCCGTTTTTCCTGTTGAAGTGCGCCCTTAAAACGCAAAGATATAAATTTCAACCCTAAAGGAACTGGCTATGTGACAATTTTGACATGATTGTCATGTAGACAGAACGAGAAGATAGACAGTAGCACCATGTAAGTAGACTGTAAAACGTCATATAAAAATAAAATTAAGTATTTATTCAACAGAAACTATAAGAACCTCAGAAGAATAACTAAAGCATGATTGTTCTGAGATAAGTACAGTCGAAAATACATATCTCAAGTTTTAGCCTCGCACTACAAAAACCATCGCAATCACGAACGGCATAAGAGGTCTAAAGGTAAAACTATCAACTTAATGACGTTAATAAAATACCTACAAAAATCTAAATAAACGAGACCAAACATAATGGCTTAAATTTAACATAATTGGGATGATGACTGAATTCTAACTTTTACGTCTCGTCATTAAATATTAAAATACCCTGGAAAAGATGCAGTCCTGTGAAATTAGAATTAAAATTGGCTTAGAAATACATTAGATACAAACATTTTAAGTTGTTAATTTGAAGGCGATTAGACAGAGAGATCCGACATGAACCGTGACGTCATTGTTGAGTACGGCCATATAAACTCTTTGTAAATTGCCGTTTTGCTAGAAAGAGATGGAGAAAAATCTTTAATACCTTATATCTTGGTTGTTTTTATAGTTATTAGAAAACTGATTTTTTCTTTCTGTTTATTATATGAATGAGCTTCTATTAAAGCAAAAAAATTTTTTTTGTCATCTAGCCTATTGAAATGTAGGTACAAATACAAATACAGGGCTTTGTTTACCCACGTGTGAGGAGCACATAGTGTCCGGTGCTCCTCCTTTGCCTGGCCAGTCCAGTAGGCTTACTCTTGACGCAAATCCAATCGATCGACATTGAGATTGTGGTTTTTTGTATGCTTGTGTTTCCACATTGGTGCCAAACTGGACCCATATTACGCAGATCGTTATGATTATTTAAAAAAGTAACGTTTCTTAAACTTTCAATGTAATTAACCACAAATTTTATATGGCAGATGTATTTTTGAGATTTATAATGCACTTAATTTTATAGTGACTAAATTAAGAACTTTAGTGTTTCAAGTCGTTGTTTTGGCCACGGTTGAACAAGCTATTCACGTGATTCCTTCATATATTTCAGATAATTACGCTTTAGGAATGGACCACACGTGACGATTTTTGCCTCGAATGCTAGCTTTAGTCAAGTTGACAATAACATTGGAAACTCATGAAGAATTTTCATGCGTCCAACTACCTGGAGGAACTTCCAAAGATGACCTTTCGTGTTGTTCTTCATTTTCAGAGGATTCATGGTGAAAGTTTTCATTTTTACTATCAGATAAACAAACTTCCCCACAGTCTTAATTTTCTAACGCGTGAAGTATTTCTTTATCTATAATAATCGACGTCACATTTTTCATCATTTTTGTAAAAAATACGAAAATAAAACCAAAATCAACACATACTCAAAGCAACGTAAGTAACATTTAAGCTAGCCATTCGTCAAAATGAGGAACATGAATTAGATATCTCGAAAACAAGAATACTTACTGGCTAAAACCGACCAATATACCTTGCAGTTCATCGGTCTCTTTCTTGACGCGAAAAGACAATTAAGTTAAATAGAGACATAGAGATATTCATTCAGTGCTCGTCATTTTGATGAACGTTAGCTATTTAGTGTTAAAAAAGGTACAAATACAAATGGGAAAAAGTTGACTCTACACCTGTTCGAAAAACTGTCTTTACGAGAAGAAACCGTAAAAATTTGGAAAAGCTTATATTAATATAAGCTTATATTATGTAATAGCTTTACAAATATCCTCAGTAAACAAAAAAAATCTTAATCAGATAGTCTCAGTCACAGCAACAGAGATGGTCAGAGGGCCTATTACCGTTCTCATGGTTTGCGATTTCCGGTCAGATTTTTGATCATTTGTTCATTATTTAATGATGCCATCATTGAAATTATGCCATAGTGATGATATCATTAGAGATCGGTAATACGAAATGACTTCTTTTTCTCAAATTAATACCATGTCATACGATGAAAGATCCATAATTGGCCTGCAGATCGGATTCACTCACATTTGCCTTACCCTAAACTTTAGATTAAATTGTCTCTATCTAAAAGACCTTCTACTGCACAAGCAGTGGCAGAGACAGAGTTCATGTAACGAAGCCAAAAATAAGTCGCGGTGTATATAATTAAAAGATAAATTCCCTATCCATTGTTGCACCATAAGTGGCCTTGTGGTGTTGATAAAACGGGATCCTGCGCAACCGACGGTGTAATTATGATTGATGAATAATTTCGCAATTAACAGGACGGGGTGTTTTTATGGCCGCCCTTAATTACTATTAATCGATAAAACATCGGCGATATTTTTAATCGACCGCCAATAGCTGCCGCGTTAGTGCTCATTTTTCTTTTTAAAGTTTTTAATATAGGTTTCATTTGCTAGATACGTGGTCATTTGTCAATTGAAATGAAGAATAAATTCTACAGAATTGAAATCTTCATCATTGTACACATATTCTTCGTTGTTGTGATTAGTTGTTTTTGGGATTGTGTTTTCCGACTCAGTTAGGCCACATGGGTGTATCTACAGCTACCAAAGCTCTCCTAAATCAATCGTAGGAAGAAATCAACTGATTCCATTACAATGCAATTCGTGACAGCAATCATCTTTTACATGCAAATATTACATTACATTACATCTTTATAAATTGGCAAAAGAAATGTTAGTTGTAGAATGGATCTTTTGGTATGCATGCACCAATATTGGTCCATTTTACAACTAACTATTATATTGCTACTTTATGATTATGGGAACATCGTATAGCTATCTTCATTTTAGTCCTTAAGCTGTACGCCCTTCGATGCCTCCTCTGTCCACATTCCGCCTATGCCTTTATGATGTTTTGAGTCAACTGGGACTTTGCAACTGCATTTGGAGCAAGTTTAAATGTTGTATAAACAGAGACACCGTTATTATATTGAGCAACACCATCTCGCATTAACCGCGGCTTTGACAGTGTTTTAGGCGATCGTAGTCGGTTTTGATCCTTAATAAAGGGCAAGCATGATAGACATTTGATTGTCATAAAAACTCTTCCTGTTTTTTCCAATATCAAAGCGCTTATTATGTAGGCTTGCATAAACTTAGCATGACAATTTACTTTGCTACATCTAGCGAAGAAATATATTAAGAAATATGCTAAAGGTGTCGCCGCAAAAAACGTCTCTAATCGTTATGATTTTTTTATCTCTTTTTCGCCCGAAGGGAAACTGAAGGTGATTTATAAAATAGTGTCAATTAATTTCTCCTGGAAGTTTTAAACACACAGCGCGCAAGAAATTGCGCCACAAATTGCTGGTCATCCGTTACCGATACATAAATCAAAAATCATTAATGCGGGTAGCACTAATATTATCCGTAAAATAAAAAGAACGCTGCTGTGTTAAAGTTAGTCTCATTTGTACTGGAAAGTGCAGGTAGAATCCCGTATATTCTTTTGTGCTAAGTATTTGCAGGGGTTTTTAAAAAACCTTAGAAAGAACCCAAGGTTCATTTTCAATTTTAATCTTTCATATCACGCTTACTGCAAGCTACAAGAGATTTGGGCCATGACTTTCCTGGCTGGTCTAGTGCGTTCCTAAAGATAGGTAAGGATGCCAGAGTTTTGTCCGTTAATTGCCAGAGCGTGTAGCTACCAGATGAAGCCGGCTTGGATCCCGTGAGAGGTTATCCTAAACATCTGAGCGTAAAAGCATTTATGACATTAAAAAGATTAATGTCTTCTTCTTAAACTTAAGAGAAGTTGAAGGAAAGGCACAATACACGGAGGATCCGTGTATTGTGCCTTTCCTTCAACTTCCTGATACGACACAAGGTTAAAATTTATCTTTACTTGTTTTAACTAAGTTATCCTTGATCTCCTCTTTTCCTTTTAATATTGTGTTTAGATAACATTTTTGTATAGAAACAGATGTTAGCATTTTATTTCTACTCTTTGCAATGGTAGTTATGATATTCTTTCGTTTTTTATAGCTCTTCTTAAAACCCCATCATTTGGACTTATTTGCTTATGTGCTAACACCTTATTTAAAAGCAAAATATCTATATACTCTTCGCGCATTTTGTTTGGGCGAGCGAGGTAATAACTTCTAAATCAGAGTGTTTTGTTAAGAGCAATGTTACGTTATACCTAGTGTTAAATGTTGTTTTTTACGAGTACTACACATTTAAATGAAACAAACTTTCCAGATTTTCACTGTTTAGCATTCGTGTTCGGGATTTACTCGTGCTGAAAGTTTGTTTCATTCAAATTGAATAGTTTTTCAATCCTTAATATTATTATTTGGTTACTCTCCCATATCTTTAGTGACTGACTGTGGTATCAATGTAGAACCCAAACTACTAGAGCTGGAAGCATAATTTCGGTACAGGGATTCGTTGACTTATGTGGGCACCGATTAAGGAAGGATTCTTCAAAATTCCCAGAGGATCCTGAGAAATCGCCATCCAAAAAGTAAAGAAAAACTACTCAATGAGCTAAAACAACATAGCGGGCGTAGAATTCTCCTGTCAAATCTGCTACAGGCTATGGTGTATGTCATATATTGACCTATAAACAAATGGACGTCGGGTCGGGTCTAATCATGGACTTATCTATACTTACTAATATTATAAAGCTGAAGAGTTTGTTTGTTTGTTTGAACGCGCCAATCTCAGGAACTACTGATTCGAATTGAAAAAATCTTTTTGTGTTGGATAGTCAATTTATCGAAAAAGGCTTTAGGCTATACAACATCACGATATGGTTATTTTCGGACATCCTCGCGAACGAAGTCGCGGGCACAGCTAGTTAATAATAAATCTATGGGTCTAATACAAATTTCAAGAAAATAGGAGTCCCGAAAATTCCCTAGGTCAGTGATTATCAAAGGAAATTCCGTGTAAATATTTTTTTTCTATAATCTATTTTTTTTTTTGCTTAATTATGTTGAATGTTTTTATTTTATTGCAAATAAATCTATATCTATACAAGGCTATTTTTTAGTCACTATAAAAATTTTGAGTGCTTGTTCAGACAAGCAAACTTTCACTATGGCACCAACTTTGAAATCGCAAAAAAATCTGCTGTTCCATACATTTAGGTTCAGTGAAGTATGACGTATCAAGAGGTCAAAAGCCAGGCGGAGGATGAGGTGGCGATTGCTCCACCGACAAGAGCAATAGCTCTTAAATTTCAGAAGAAGAATGTTGAACATTTGTATGGAACAGCTGATTTTTTTTGCGATTTCGAAATTGGTCGCATAGTGAAAGTTGTTCAGTTTGCTTGTCTGAACAAGCACACAAAATGTTTGTAATAAATAAAAAATAAACTTGTATATACATGTTCCCATCTATAGACGCACGCACAGCCGTAACTGCTAATGGTAGAAACGTGAAATTTGGACAGTTGTTTTAATTCAAAATGTGTGATGAAATAGGGTAATATTGTATGGAAAATCTTTAAATTAGCAACGATTTTGATAAAACTTGAGAATCATGTTCTTAAAAGTATTTAACTGAACACGTATTTCATGATTTATTGGAATTCACTCCCTTTGGGTGCAAAATAGCTGTTGAAAGTTTCTATGGAAAATATTTAAAATCTGCTCCAATTTCTATGAAATTTACTATCCGAGCTCCTAAATATAAATAACAGTCCTCTATATAATTAGGCTACAAAATTATTTTTCCTACGGAGAAATATAAAATTCCCACGGGAAAACAATAATAACGCGAGCGAAGCCGCGAGCGGAGAGCTAGTAACATATAACTTTTTATTCCTTATCAATACCCACGAAATCTGTAAAATGGAAATATTAAATTACTAGCTTTCCGCACGCGGCTTCACCTGCATTATTATTGTTTTCCCATGGGAATTTTATATTTTCTCGTAAAATAATTTTGTAGCCTATTATACACGGTTATTTTTTTATCACCCTGGAAAATTTTAAATAAGGGAATCAAAACAGCCTGTAAGCCTTCTTGCCAAGTTTCATGATTCTAGTTTAACAAGAAGTAAGTACTCCATTGGCGTGTGGAGCGTCGGTGGCGCTGTGGACTCGGCACTTGCCTTCCAATCGGGAGGTCGGGGTTCGAGACCCGCCATGTACCAATCTGTTTTTTGTTTCGAATTTCATATGTACATTTGTCTGACGCTCCTACGGTGAAGGAAAACATCGTGAGGCAACCTGCATACATCTGCGAAGAAATTCAATGGTGTATGTGAAGTCGACCAATCCGCACTGGGCCAGCGTGGTTGACTAAGGCCTAATCATCCTAACATAGGGTAGGCTCGAACCCCTCGGTGGGGACGTATATGAGCTGTGATGATGAAGTACCCCATTAGGTTTTGAGATTTTTTGAGAAAAAAAATCTGAATGCCATGCCATGTTAATATGTAGTTACTTAAGTTTGGAACTTATACGTAGATAAGTTTGTTCGGAACCCTTGGTATGTGAGTCCAACTCCCATTTGGCTTTTTTACTGTTAAATTGTAAACAAAACGACTTGTTGACGCCGCCGGCATCTTTCGTTACTGGGTCCGCGATTTACTGAGCAAATACTCGTACGTCGCCATTTTCTTTACGATGTTCAATTTTTAGTTATACATTAAAACGGCGATTGGTCGCGATCTTGACTTTGTAGCTTGGTGTATGACATAAAACTTAATTCCTGTGAACATTTTCAAAAATAAGGATAGCAGATGCGTAGCGGAGCGAATTTTACATAAACGCGCCAATTTGCCGATCGTAATAACACGTTTGTAGCGGCGTCCTCTTCACACGTACTATTCTCATTTTCCATCTCTTTCGCACTCATCCAACGACCCCTTGCAATATGTATCCGTCCAGAGCCATAAGGGCCAATAATTATATTAATTTCTTACGATATCCTTATTTTGAGTTGATTGTACATGAGCGTATTGGGCTGCGTTTTTGATGACTGTCCTGCGTACGTGATAATTAGTGTGTATGCCAAAAATAATTCAATATTATTAATTTTAATTAACACTTGGGAAAAATGTATCTATACCCTTTGGTAGGAGACTGACTACAGTTAATTTAAGTCGCACGGTTGTTTTTTCGTATACAAGGAGATGTAGATGATTAATCGTTTAATTTAGTATTACATCAAGTTAATAATTATACATCGCTTATGTCTTACGAGTCTGAGGAGGATGTCTTAGGTCTTAGGAGTACCTAAGTAAACTCGGCCAATTATTTTAAAATGCTCACCCTTTTGTTTGCGATGCAATATAGTCTCTAATTTATCTTATTTAATGAACTTGATATTTTGAGTTACTGCCCCCCTTTTATTTATGAAAATCAGCTAAATATAGACTGCGAATGCTTGTAGATTTTTCAATAAAATTGTCACTACTTGCACCCGTATTGGAACTGAGTATGATAATATAGAGATGGAAACAGATATTGCAAAATTACTCAGGGACATTGAAACTTCAAAATGAACTTAAGTCAATTGCTATACGGTGGTCGAACAAGGACAATAATGGTTTTATTGTAAACGGATAAAACACAAAAAGTTTGTATAATGAAGAGCAATAATAAATGGTCACCCCCAAAAGTTCCTCGAATGTAGGCTCGGAACAAAACACATTGGACAGAAAATCCATTCAAGTGGTGTATGAAAAAACAACACATGAAATCAAAAGCATTTTTTCTCTAAGTTGCCTTTGACATTGTTTTTTTTTCAATAAATTCAATAACATTTTTTAAGTTGCTTCTACATTGTTTTTATTTTTACGGGAAATTGAGGAAATTGAAGAACAGAAATGAAAACGTTCTTTATAGAAATAAAGAACGTTTTCATTTCTGTACATTTTAAAACATATAAAGCATCATCGTTCAAGTATTTTTCTTTATTGTCCTCATTTTTAGATCTAATATTACTTAAAAATCGTTGTCACATGACATACCCGTTGCCACGGTCGGTCAAAATTTCGACAATTTACTGAAATATAATGTTATTTTTTTTAACTCTACCAATCCTGAATCCGATGAATCTGAAAATTGTGACTTAATTAATTTTAATTTGTTGAATAAAAACGGGTTGTTTTTGAGATTTTGCAACAAGTCATCGGGTAACCGACGATGTAGTGCCGGGAGTGAGGAAATCACGTACGCACGTGTGGTCCTCTTGCATCTTGCCGTCCGACGAACAAACTAAGATTGCATGATCTGCTAGTTTGCATAGGATATCCGTGCTAATAAGCAGTTGGCCGATAGTTGGCCAACTTTTTAATTGCACGTAATCGGAAGGGAATCTCGATTCCGGTGCGATCGGTGCCAGATTATTTAGTTGGATGTGATGTGCGAGTTACAATACACCACTATGTCTAATGATATAGTCTGAGATTTAGTCGGTCAACTTCAAATCATACTCGTAGCTCTGCGGTGTCTCTAGCTATCCGTCGCGGACATTCGCGTAGGTCATCCGCGTCGCACTGAGTACCTAGTGCGAGTTTTATCGAGCTCTACTCGATCGTACGCATCGAACGCGTATTTGTATGGCTGTACGCGTAGCTGCTATGGAATGAGACCGCTTCATCTAGTGACTACTAGATGGCACTGCTCTAATTCCATACAAATTCGCGTTTACGCGTTCGATGCGTGTGATCGAGTAAAGCTCGATAAAACTCGCACTCCGCACACTGAAGAGGCTCTAAGGACAAGACGAGAAACTTATTTCTGCTCGTCAGTGTATATTTGATGCCGCCGCTGGATTGATTGGTTTCTAGGTATGGACGGCGATGCATTCCTGTAATTATCCCCGCGTGTCCCCAGGCTAGCGAGCCGTCCTTTAATTTTACGTCAACGCTGACATTTTGAGCGTTTTATTAGCAATTGTCATTTTTATGATGGCAACACGCGTTTGCGTAACATTATCTTTAATTAATTAATAGCTTCGATTGTGCGGGCTCACTAAATACATGGGTGTGCGAATAAACGAATTATGTTTCATTTGGTATTCATAGTTTGTATTTTTGTAAATCATAAAATAAATAAAATTTATTTATTTATTATTATTAAAAGAAAGCTAGCTACCACCATCTTATCGAAATTTGTGGCCATAATAACAATGCTAAACAAATTATTGTTGTAGCTATAGGACGTAGATAGCCAGTTCCTCAGTTGTCGTGGAGTCCAGGACAAACTCGCTTCGATTTTCTACCTTATTGTCACTTACCAGGTGCTGAGATGAAGGACTAGAGCTTCCCGTTTTTGTGTAAAAGAATTCACTATGGATTATAGATTGTTAAAACAAGGATTTTTTATCAATGTATTACCTTTTAATAATGATGGAAACTATTTTCTTATTAAACAAAAAACCATATTAAGACTTCGATTCGAAATAAAAAAAGACATCGATTGTAGCCTTTTTAGGGTTCCGTAGCCAAATGGCAAAAAACGGAACACTTATAGATTCGTCATGTCTGTCTGTCCGTCCGTATGTCACAGCCACTTTTCTCCGAAACTATAAGAACTACACTGTTGAAACTTGGTAAGTAGATGTATTCTGTGAACCGCATTAAGATTTTCACACAAAAATAGAAAAAAGGAATAAATGGGGGTAATGGGGGTAATATAATAAATAATGGGGGTAATAAAAGGAATAAAAATACATAGAACGGAAACTCAAATTTTTTTTTCATCAATCCCATACCTATGGTATCTATGGATAGGTCTTCAAAAATCATATTGAGGTTTCTAATATCATTTTTTTCTAAACTGAATAGTTTGCGCGAGAGACACGTCCAAAGTGGTAAAATGTGTGCCCCCCCCTGTAACTTCTAAAATAAGAGAATGATAAAACTAAAAAAATATATGATGTACATTACCATGCAAACTTCCACCGAAAATTGGTTTGAACGAAATCTAGTAAGTAGTTTTTTAATACGTCATAAATCCTACGGAACCCTTCATGGGCGAGACCGACTCGCGCTTGGCCGGTTTTTTATTATTTGTTTTGATCTATGATTTGTTCTATGATCTTATCGAAAGCGTATAAAATTATCATACTGACAATTAATTCTTAACGCACCTTCGACAAACAACAATCCGTTTTATATTCCATTCCTGTTTTATATCAAGCACACACCTCAGCCGCTAATCAACAGATCTTCGCTTTGTTGGAGTTGCGCACGCGCAAAAACGTCCGACAGGCGCGCATACATTTGCCGATACAATAACGTCGAAAGCTGGAGTGATCAGCGATTTTTAATTAGTGCCGGCCGACACTTGCGGGGGCATCCGGGACAAACTGCGGATCGGTCCGATAATATCCAACGGCCATTGTTGAATTCCCAGTTTTTGACCCGTGCAGATTCCCAGCATCGCTCTTGAGCGAGTAGGGTAGGACACACTGTCGCCATACCGTACCAAGAGTGCGGTTCTAGAATTCAAATTCAAATTAATTTTTTTTATTGCATTTTATAAGTATTCTTTAGCTGACAAATTTAGATTAGAATTTAATGATCGTGCTTTTATCGGACGAGAACATTTTAGTTTTTATACAGCAAAGTTGAAAAAAATCTTGTTTTTATTCACCTACTTATTTTGTATAAGCGTCCAAGTGCTATATTATTTCTATTAGTAGAAATTTGTAATTGGCTAAGTTATTCATTATATTGTGTTTAATCTGTTATTTATAGCCGTTAATTTCTCAAAAATGTATAAAATAAAAAATAAAAATAAAATAAAATAAAAAAGCAGCAAAGTCAGCCTGCCCACCTGAAGAATGCTTTTTGATGGATCTCAGTTTTAGATCCCACATTTTTTAGTTATTAGCGAGTCCCATTTGCTATTTCCATTGTATTCCATGTAACAACATGTGCACTTTTCAGAAGAGAAGTGATTACCTTTATCAAACATTTAATAAGCAGCGCCTGTTTGGTCTTCCCTCTATTAAATTATTGAATGAATTAAAGAAAAGAGAAACATGAATGAATTAATATCTCATTTGTGAATCTTTCAAAAACCATATTTTACGGTAACCTATTATACATATGGTTTATGAAAACTTATACAAACCACAGTGTACACATTGTCAAATTGTGATATAAGATCTCGTATATAGTCACGACTCTTCACATTGGAACACAGTGCAATGCCAGCCCTGTTTTTATTTCCAGATAATTCATTAGACCAACAAGAGCTAGATCTCAATTAAATAGTTTGTAAATACAAGAAGTTTTCTTTACTAGACTCGACAATTTGTCTTCTCATGGTAAGTTACTTTTAAAGACTGTTCATAGCAATTTTTATTTTCTTTATATATAATTGTTTGAATACAGTAAAAGTTGCTTATTTTAATATTATATTACTTTTCGATTTGGTTTACCTGTAAAACTCGAATAAAATTGAAATATCAACACAGTACTGTCATTTAAAATAAATAAGACGGCATATTCCAATCCAAATAGGATTGGTTTTTGTTTTTGATTATTATTTTTCATTTTAGATGGTTGCTGGTGTAAATGTGTTTCCTATATTTGGAATTAAGTTTCCTTCGTGCAGGTTTGAATTTGATAATTCGTTACTTATTTTTTTACGTGAGTATTCAGTTGAACACTTTTAATGAAGGCCTATCTAAAAGGCTTCAATTGGGACACAAAGTCCTACCTACACCTAGGTCTTAGGTGTAATACCTAAGATTTAGGTGAAGGTACGTACGACTTACAGATATCTTGTTTTTTTTTACAAAATGAACTCTCACCGGACTCGTGGTCAGTGCCTTTTTCATTTATATCTTTTTCTTTTTAATCTATTTATATTAAAACTTACGACTACCTTTCACTCCTAATCTAAGGTGAGTTACGCAATTCAGCCAATCAGGTATCAATCTATCAATCAATTCTTTTTATTGTTAGCTATTCTTACGTTAGTTTGCACTATGTCTTCTTTGCGATCGTGTGCTCCAAGCCTAACAATATGGTTTTTGCGCGCATTTAGCTTCGGACTGGATGCGTTTCGATCGAGGTCCGAAGGTTGAGTTCGTATCGGTATCGATTCATGCCGACGTAAAAAAACATGTACCGCCGATCATCGGCACTTCGCCGAACGGCCAAAGAACACTGATTGATTGGATCAGTTCTTGCGCGAGTTACCGTAATTAAATACAAGTGCCTATTTGGGCTTCGCTAGAACGGCATGACACTACGGAGCAAGTTTGGTTTGTGAAAAATGTACCATTGTCAAGTACCCGTCAATAAAGTACCATGATTTACCAAAATGTGCCAAGAGTGTAGTCCAAATAGTTCTAGTGATAGATCAGAGTGATAGAGTCCATTTAGTTTTATAGTCCACTTTAGTCGAAATGTGATTATGAAATGGGTTACCAACTCATTTTCGAAAGACATTTTTGCGAAGTCCATTTCTACTACGCCATATCGAAGAGCTATTTAACCGACCGGATATTCCATTTCTGCAAACAGATTATAGAAGTTATAGTTTTTTGCGTGCTTTTCCTTTTCCCGTAGTAAAAATAATCTTGACTAACGTGTTAATAAAATAACGCAATATCTCAGGCACCCCAATTTCTTTTTATTATAGAAAAATATACAAATTAAGAAAATCAATGTTCGCGGATTGCTTACAAAGTTATTTCCTTTTTTTATAGTTTGTTGCATGTCTTGCTTTAAAACTCTATGGTCGCGCGCCTGCGGGTACGATGTAGTAGCCGCGCGCGCGCCGCCGATAAGAGGTAAAGACGGTAGAGTGAAGTAAATTTAAAAAGCAACGCGGTTGAAATTTTTTTTTAAATAAAATCTGAGTCAAATTTTATATTTGTAGAATCGACTCTACTCTCGATTTTGAACAGATTCGGTCAGATTTTTGATCATTTGTTCATTATTTAATAATAACATCATTGAAATTATGCCATAGTGATGATATCATTGGAGATCGGTAATACGAAATGCAGCATTTCACGACTTCTTTTTCTCAAATTTATACCATGTCATATGATGAAAGATCCATAATTGGCCTGCATAGGTACCCCCTAGAACAAAAGCCGCACGCAATTTTTTCCGCAGTCATTCCGCAGAAAAAATGTATGGAGGTGACATTAGCTGCGGTAAAAATAGCGTGAGGTTGTCACAAGCTAATGTCATTTCCATACATTTTTTCTGCGGAACGACTGCGGAAAAATTAGCGTGTGACTATTGCCTCAGGGGGCAGAACATGCAACAGGGGTGATGACAAAAACTTACTTAAATGTCTGTCATGGTGATTTTTTAAAAAATGAACATGTATTTTTTCGTTTTAGGGTTCCGCACCTCAAAAGTAAAAACGGAACCCTTAACGGATTACTTCATTGTACAGTAAGCTCCTTATCAAGCTACACTGTTTGACCTTTGGACCGTTCTTATGTCGCTCGTAATAGTGGCGGTTTTCGTAGAGTAAATGTATAGCTTGAATGGGAGCTTACTGTACATCAGTCAGTCTGTCTGTGATGTCTATAAAGACCCTGTTTTAAGGAACGCGTGGAGATATCAAACTAAAATTTATATTAAATACTCGGGTCTATGGAATCTCTCACCTATAAAAAAATTAAACTTGTAAGTCAACGCGTTAAAAAAATATGACCGTTGTCGTATATTCACAAGGGCATCAAGATCTATAGGGTACATCCCGTTCACCTAGAATCATGATATTAGACAAGAAGCAACATGTGTCTTACCGCACATATCAAGGAAAAATCTATAAACCGAAAATATGTAGTTAGGAACTTATATACTAATGCCCGGTTTCTATATTCAAAAAGCGGTCCGTTTTTGCTACGAACAATTATAGTTTGACATATTTTCCATAGAATAAATGTCAAAATTTCACTGCGGTAGCAAAATCGAACTCTGCCGGTTTTTACTAAATCAAAAACTTGTGAGGTTGACGACACGAGTACATTGATTTGAAATGTCAAATGATGTCACGTCTTTGCCTTTGTACATTTCGTAGTGCACGCTGTGACGTATCGAGTCCCCATAATTCTAATCTTTCTATCTCAGAGTCTTGTACTATTTCGAAAATAAGCAAAGAAAAAAGTCATCAGTCTACAACGTTTCTTTAAACTATTTTCAAAGTCCAGTTACAGATTTGCTGTTAGGATTTCACGATCTTTTTCGTGTGCCGAGCTACTCTTGTTTACAGTGCAGCCGCCTGCGCACGACAGGTCCGGCGCAGGTGTGATGGCGAGCAATAAAATTGTCTTGTTTGCTGCCGCGCGCCTGACAAGCAGAATGCCGCCGGGAAACGGAGCCTTACTTGTTAACTTTGGTTCTGCTCGAGGCTTGTCAACTGGGGAATTATTGTAACGGCTAGAATGATCAGTGATAGCATTGACTGTGAAATTCACAAGAGTATATCAGTTTATAATAAAGCTCTGTGGTAACATAGTTGATATTTAAAAAGTCGACAAAAGAATTTTGGCATTTATATGTTCCTGCTTGTTTCTAGTGAAGGCTCTTCAGATTGCTAAACAGGTGTAGGCTGTGTTAACGTTTTTTATTTTATTACGTATATTTGTATATATCTTAACTATGATTGTGATGTATGTTTAAACAAAAATTAATTTTTCAAAGTCTTGCCAGCATGTTTTCGTTTAATTACAATTTTGCATTGGTGTTTGTCGTCAATATTCCTGTAAAGACGATGTCGAAGATTTTTGAATTTCAGCCATCACATCTATGGTCATAGAATGAATATTCGTTTCTTCTTCATCATATGAATCTGCTTCGACCAGGATTCTAACCCCAATTTTAGAGTTCTTTATCTAATTTTAATTGATTAGATAGATCCAATTCTCATTTTAAATCCAATTTCAAACACATTGAATAAGATAACACTTTCTCTGACCTTATCATCGACTCCCATCAGGCAAGATGAAAACCAAAACCGTCTCCGTTGAAAATTTGAATAAAAAACTCGATCTACCAAAAATATTTTCACTACTGGCCCCTAAAACACATTAACCCTTGCTTAAATACTCGATATTCGAATATACCCATCATTTTATTTGCCACACGCCCATGTTAAATGTACACACTTTGCAATTTGGTGTCAAATTCTTAGAGCGTTTTACGAGTAAACTCGAGTTGCGGGTAATGATAATTGGTGAACCTTTATGTGGGGAAGAATAGAGTTCAAAGTGTTTTGTGGCTTTGTTCGCATTGAGCGTTGTAATATTTGTCGTGGTGTCGTAAGTAGCCAGTTATTAGTCGACGCCGAGTGAAAGATATGTTTTACTTACATACCGTGTACTCCCGTTAATGCAACAGCTTTCGACTGCGTTCTGTTTAGTGAGGTGATATTTGTACAATAAAAAAGTTTAAAACAATGTTAAGTGGTGGCTAGTGCAGCGTGTATTCTTTCTGCTGTATTAGTGATCTTCGCATTGGACCCCACTTCTACTTACCTTAAGTTGGAATGGAGTCATTTGCTAGACCCACTATAAAAAAATAGAATCGTAATATTTTTTCCACGGTTTTTGTCTAAATATTGTGCTGTTAGTTTGTAAATATTTTCATGTCTAAATTAGCTCCAAATATTGAGTTAAGCCTATACACTTAGGAATGCAGTTTACATGCGAGTACTGAATAGCTACATATATCGTAGTCCATTTTCCGTATTGTATTTCAAACAGGCTGTCTATCAATGAAAACGATCTGGTTCATGTCGCCTATTATTTAAATTGCGCAGAAGACAAGGTTCTCTTAACAACTTTAGTAGTATCTAGGATCCTGTTGGGTTCTTGGTGGGGTGGTAGGTGGGGTTGTAACAAAACTTCCGATGCTGTGTGGTAGTCTGATGAATACTAATAATTTCTCTACAAGAAGTAATGATATCCCACCAAAACATAAATGTGAAATGAGAGCCAAGTTTTATATTAATAATATATATTTCGTTGTTGACTTTGCCGACAAAAGAATTGAGATCTATATGGGTGCCAAGTTCCGTGTATGAAATTCTGAAATGTTTGTTCCAAGAACATGCAACATTCATGTGTTATTTAATAGTATCCAATCTAGTGTCAATAGGGCGAGTGCAGCGCGGCGCGGGCCGTCGACCGATGTTTTCACACTGTCCCGCCTGAGTCAGCGGCCACAAAAGACTGTACACATGTAAATCACCATTGTCTCCTGCTTTACATGCAGATTGGGACAAACCGACCGATCGGAACTTTCCAACTGTCGTTGTGGAGACGTGAAATACCCAACAGGTGATTAACGGCTGCGAAGGAATTGATATCTATTTGCAATGTACTCGTACAAGGTGCAGCAAAATGTAACATCTTATGGAACACAAGTCAAGTCAACCTCAGTTGCTCATTGCAGTTTCTAGCCTCTGTACTAGGCCGATGTTGTAGAAATTGGCGAAAAATGTAAAATACCTACTAGCTGTTTCGCTTTCACATGTTTCGCTTTAATAAACTCAATACTCAAAAAATTCTGGAGAGGACCACCTCTATCACCTAGGGGTATAAAAAATTGCCTACGACCTATTCTCAGACCTATCAAATATACACAAGAAATTTCATAAAAATCGGTCAAGCCGTTTCGGAGGAGTTCGGTAACAAACACTGTGACACGAGAATTCTATATATTAGAAGACTAGCTGTACCGGCGAACTACGTTTCGCCATAATAAAAAATAGTTTACGACCTATTCTCAGACCTACCGAATGTACACAAAAAATTTCATTAAATTCGGTTAAGCCGTTTCGGAGGAGTTTGGTAACAAACACTGTGACACGAGAATTTTATATATTAGACTAGCTGTGCCGGCAAACTACGTTTCGCCATAATAACGGCGAACTTACGTTTCGCCATAATAAAAAATAGTTTACGACCTATTCTCAGACCTACCGAATATACACAAAAAATTTCATAAAGATCGGGCAAGCCGTTTCGGAGGAGTTCGGTAACAAACACTGTGACACGAGAATTTTATATATTAGATAAGATTATGACTGAGTCGTTCACTCAATTGCAAACACGTACCTAATACTCACAAACTCATCTGTGTCTCGTACTCTCAAAAGTGATGTTATGTAAGTGATGATACGCGCCGAAATATTCTCATCTTAGTTTTTAAGATGCTGTTCTTAGTTTTGTAAATGCTGTAGAAGTTAAATTTTGATTAAGCCGGGATCCATTTGTTAGTGAACCGCCTAAAACACTCTACATCTGGGTAGTTTGCTTCAAAATAACCAGCGTTTAACAACACTAACAATATCATCATACCAATTACGAGTTTAATGTACACAGATAATAATTTATACCAGAATTTGGTACACGGCAATATTATGTTTATAAATAATATAAGGTACGTAAAGTTTCTTAATACTCGTCGAAGCCAGAACGCCATTGATACAAAACAGCTCTATTTAATCCTGTTGTCAATCTGTCCCCGCTGGACGTTTCGGCAACGGCGAGCGAGCATTCCAAGCAAATACGAGGTAAATGCTCACTTGGTTATTATATGGAAAGCATTACTTGCTCAGTGCGATATATAATGGTTCGCCTGAGTGACGGCCGGTTCCGACCTCTGAATGCGACCGCTTTGCATTTCAAATGCAGGCATTGTATGCACATTTTTACCGACTTATTACTCTCTAGGTGGTACGGTTCGCAAAAATTGCAAACGTGCCTATAGTTTCGATCAAAGTGTGGATTTTTTGCTAGTGTTGTCCTTTTTTTTTTGAGGGGGAAATGCGTGCCCGCACCGTGCCCGCCGTTGACTAGACGGCGAGCGTGTGTAAAGGCAAAGTCATCCGAAAGCCCCCGGTGTTCTCCCTCTCCTTAAGGACGTGTGTAGAAGGGTCCACAACGCGATACCACTACTCACGTGCCCAGTCCTAATGTTTCTTATCCATAGAATTATGCTAAGATAAAATAAATAAAAATAACCAGAAGGAACTTCTTTATCGCAACTCGATGGTAAGTGAAGCAAAGTAAGGCTGACTGAACATACCAAATTAATAAATTAGTATTCTCCTATGATAAAGTAATTGGTGATCTTACCTCTAACTGTCAATTTGAAGAAAAGAAAAAGAAAAAAGTATAGCGAACCAGGCTATAGCAGAAGCTCTACCAACATTTTAATAATTTTTTATACAACAAACTTGCCAAACAATCAGGCTGCCTACCTGATGGTAAGTGGCTACAGTCGCCTATAGTACATAGGCTCCTGTAAGAGTTGCAAATCTACAAATCCTACATGAACGCCGATGTACGTTGCCATATTGTGACATAAGATGTCAAGTCACAGTACCCAGTATCACTCCGCGCCGGTCTTACCCTTCAAACTGGAGCACAGCAATGCAAGCACCCCTGCTCGAGAGATGGAGGTGCCCATGCAGACGACTCTGGTATAGTCTGGTATAGTCCTTCTGCCCCCGTAGCATGAACACCGAAAGACGAACTCAGCGAACGCTAAGGTTTAGCAACGTTGGCTGTGATCAGCCCTGTGATTGGTGACCAAAATACGAATCATCTCGAGCTCCTCCATGTTTTGGAAGACAAGTTAAGCAGTGGGTCCTGCGCCTGATCTCGCCCCGGTCGTGTCGGCTAACCGTCCTATCAGACTATGTGAGTAAAGGAACAGAGAGTGCACTTGCGTTTGCGCAGTCACTTGTGCACTATAATATCTCCCGCGCAGATGGCTAGTCTCTGTTGAGTTTGGCCACCATGACCGAATATCGGTTAGGAGGACATTTATCATTATTTTATCGTCACTAACCATCAGATCAGATAAAAATTAAAGTTGACTATTGTAACAAATATTATTGAAATCGAATATTAGATGTTGTTTTTCGTTTCGCATTTCAACTTCATCATGTCAATCTGATGGTAATGTCAGGTGAGATGAAGGTGGAACTCAGTAGGTTTTCTTAAGAAATACGTCAAACCATCCCTTCCTACTTCTCTTGTAGACGCTACCGTCAGCATAACGAAGCGAGTGCCGTCAGAATCAAATCGGGTTGATGCGTATTTTTGTTTAAATTGTGACTGATACGCCCGTTAGAGGCACTGGGCGCGCAGCTAGGTTAAGGGGTTCAGAATAAATAAAGCCTTTATCTGGCCAGCTGGCGATGCTGTAATAAACTGCGCACTGCCTATGTCAATGTGCAGGACTCGGACTCGAAGAATGTTGACTGGTCGGGGGCGTATTCTGGATTGTTCGGAATCGATATTTAAATAATCCAGAATAATATTTTAAATATTTTACGAAAGTGTGTCGCGGTACCGATTGGGGATAAAATTTGGTATAGAAATAGTTTGTATGCCAGGATGGTACACAGGAAAGTTTTTATTGCAGATATTCCTTTATCGCGTGATAATGCAATATTATTAGGTCCTTACATATGAAATTGGCGTTTTGCCGTACTGGCCACTTTGATCTCAGATATCTCCTCTATGGCTAGGAATTCCAAATTCAAATTTATACAGCTATTTACTCATGTATTTGTGTTTCGAAAATTATAATTCACTTGTTTTTTCCTCAATAGGCTAGATGACAAAAAATTTTTTTTGCTTTAATAGAAGCTCATTCAAATAATAAACAGAAAGAAAAAATCGGTTTTCGAATAACTATAAAAACAACCAAGATATAGGGTATTAAATATTTTTCTCTATTTCTTTCTAGCAAAACGGCAATTTACAAGGAGTTTATATGGCCGTACTCAACAATGACGTCACGGTTGATGTCGGATCTCTCTGTCTAATCGCCTTCAAATTAACAACTTAAAATCCTTGTATCTAATGTATTTCTAAACCGATTTTAATTCTAATTTCACAGGACTACATCTTTTTCCACGGTATTTTAATATTTAATGACGAGACGTAAAAATTAGAATTTAGTCATCATCCCAATTCCGGGCCTAATGACCCTAACATAGGGTAGGCTCGAGCCCCTCGGTGGGGACTTATATGAGCTGCGATGATGATGAGCTGATTTAATACTGGAGCTGGAAGGTGGACATAGGAACCCCGCAATTACATGACACAACCCCATTGAGTTTGGACTCGTTTGATTTGTATTGACGATTACTAAAAGCTTGTATTAAAAAAGTATTTTTAAATAATTTTATACTTGTTTAATGTTATCTCCATACATTTTTTCTGCGGATCGGTCGGTCATTTTTTAACGACATTCGTAAAGCAACGAATTCTTAACTCGATTGTAATATTTCTTCGTAAATGTATTGGAAAATATAAATGAATTCTCATTCATCACATAACTATATACGCTTCATTAAAAGGAATTCTCCTGCATAAACAGAACTGTTATAATAGTAATTAACAATTGGAAAAAATATTTTAATGGTAAGTAATCATAAGTATGGAGCATCGGTGGCGCTGCTGTGGACTCGGCACTTGCCTTCCAATCGGGAGGTCCGGGGTTCGAGACCGCCATGTAGCAATGTGATTTTCGTTTTCGAATTTCATATGTTCATTTATCTTACGCTCCTACGGTGAAGGAAAACATCGTGACGAAACCTGCATACATCTGCGAAGAAATTCAATGGTGTATGTGAAGTCGACCAATCCGCACTGGGCCAGCGTGGTTGACTAAGGCCTAAACACACTATCTTAGGGTAGCCTCGAGCCCCTCGGTGGCTTTATATGTGATGAAGAAATCAAACATAAAATACGTTTTATGTTAAATTGTAGTGCTGCAGAACAGGATAATAAATTTTTATGAAAGCGAAAAAGACCAGTCGTGGTTTAGTGTGTTATCATGTCTCAGCAAATTTTTAACTACTTTTTTGTTCGAATTAATATATCAGAGAAAAATATTTTCTTAAAAAAACTGCATCGAACGCTATCCAAACTTCAATTTTAAAATAACAAAACACGTATGTAATCTCGGTCTTAACTTAATTCCCGAGTAATACGTCACATCCGGATTTACTCCCAAGTTTCTCCAATTAAGCAAAGTTAAGTGAGTTGCAAGTTTGCAAATGCACGAGGAGTTTTTAATGGATGTCGCGCCGTGAGATTAAGTTATTAAAAGTTATAAGAGTTGTGAGAAGTGTTTATAAGCAACAGAATATAAACACGCGTCGCTTTCTGTGAATCTTATGAAGCCTTCCGTGGTCTCTACTAAAGAGTCAAAGGGTCTCAGTAAAATATATATTAAATTTAATTTATATAAAGTCTATTAAAATGTATATTTTTTTATGAAAAATCTACAGAACAGCCCTAACGTGTCTTTGACGAGACATGGATCTGTAGGTCAACAAGAACTTCATTTAAATGAGGGTTTGCAACAAATTCAAATCTCAAAAATATTTGAATCTGCTAATCTGCTTGCTTGCTGCACGCCTGCTTGCACGCTAAATGATTGCATGCATGCAGCGTGCCTGCTTGCATGCAGCTTGCATACTACAGTATATTCACAGTTATTTTATCTTTGAATTCATATATGGATGACCTTTACTTTCATACCCATGGAGGCGCTCGCAGAGGTCAAATTTTTGTTACTGAAAATCGGAAGACATGCATCTAATATATGTTATTAATCTAGTTGAAGGACATAAAAAATAAGTTATATCATTCAACGCTGTATTATTATAAGTGACTGTATTGTATAGTCAGTTTAATTTTGGCAATTGACTTGTGGTCAAAAAATCAAAAATCCCAAACAGAATAAAATTGTCCGTACGGTGACGGATATAAAGTACTTATAGCCGCATCCTTTCCTCCCGTGAATGTCGCAAGTGCCGACTATAACGGCCTATCTGTGAGTAGGTAACTAAACTAGCGATAGCTCCATATAAAATACGTAAAAAATATGCAGTAAACAAATCCAGAAACAGCTTACTGCTATTATCCCTCTGCGAAGCGCTAACTTTGGCTGCCAACTCAGAATTGTCATTTGGAAAACTTTAATTCATTACTAGTTGGGTGCGATATGTTTGTTTTGATGTTTATTTTACCTCGGACAATCCCCCCTTTGGCGATAGCTTGACCACTATGGTTGAGCTAGCCCGAACGCGTGGGTAGTGGTATTGCATTGTGGACCCAACAACGCGTGACCATATTAAGGGCAGGCAGAACACCGTGAATTTAGTGGGTAGGCCCGGCATTTTGCCGGGAGAGCCCCACACACGCTCGTCGACTAGCTAACGGCGCGTCAGCATTCTTCCCGAAAAAAAATGTGGCGTTTATCATAGTAAAACTGGGTATAAAGTGCTTCTCACAATTACAAATCTATCTGTAGTGGGACGTATAAGGGTTGATGTGAGTAAATATGGATTTTCATACATGTCAATGAAACGTTTAAAGGTACATTCCTACAGCTCTCCCATACAATTAATGCAGAAAGTTCTTAGACTGAGACATCTACGGACGCGCCTCATTCTCTTCATGTAAATCAGTCGCAGTTCAAATAGCCAGCTGTGATAATAAAATGTACAATTTTTTCTGTGTTTACATTATACTATATTTGTGGCATTCGTCATAATACATTGGTAGTTGTGCTTACAAAGAACTTTAGTATTAGGAGCAGGTGCTTGACCTTATGATTTAATTTTATAATGATTACAACTTATTTATTATTTATTAATAAAACCTTTTGTTTGATTTTAGAATTAGGTACTATGATAGTAATTTTTCGCTCTTCCCTATCATTTCTAATGACATCTTTCTTAATACATCTATTAGATCATAAAAATTATGCACAACTACTTTAACGAATAGAAAACCATAACTTAAGCATGCTATTGCAGAGTAGTGAAATTGTTTTGAAATATTTGCTAAAATTCTTGTTAATTGAAGAAAAAAATGGTGCAATTTATTATAGGGATAAAAATAAAAATACTGAAATTCGTTTTCTTAAAATTATAGCATTTACAACACTAGCATAGTTTAGTGTCAATTGATGGTCAAGATGTGCGTGCATAGTTTTGGGCAAAGACATTATAAGAGTAGACCAACAATGCAAACGAAATGTATGAAGTCCTCTTCAACCAATTTTGATATGATAATAGCTAAATAAATAAGCATAATTAAGACTCATCGGTAATAAATATTGTTACAATGTGATTTAGTTTTTATTACTGTTCATTTTTTACACTACAAAACGAAGTTATTTGGGCATGTTTAAGTATTTTTATAACTTGACGCGCGCTCGACAGTCGAATGCAGTACAAATACAGTATGAGTAGCGGCCGCCTGACCGCTGTGTGGTTGAAGGGGGTTTCTTAGAGGTCTATATCGCGTATTGTCGGTCTATCTCTTATAATGTCTTTGGTTTTGGGTATCAATCTAGTTCTTAAAGTTTTTAATATGTCATTGTGTATGTTTACGATTGTAACCTGTTAAAATAAATAAATGAATATACTAAATTTGTTCGTATGCAGAATTTATTCACACCTAAATTTGTCGGTAAGCAAGTTTTAAATAGCGCTTTAAAAATCATACAGCTCCGAATTTAATATTTCGATTAGAAAGGTATCATGAAATAATTATAATCGTGTATATTCATGCCCAAAGCTTAGGCAGACAGAAGTGCTAAACACACACACTTTGCCACTAATTTTAGAGACCCGTGTGAACCGGGGGCAGGAAAATTGCCACTTTATTTTTACAGCTCGACGCCGGAAAGCAAACACGTAGTAACTGACAGATATGCCAATTTTTTTTTATTACGTTATTGGAATCAGCATAAAAAAATACGTCAAATGGTATATGGCAAGTAATTTTAAGATTAATAATAACGAAAATAGGATTTTTAAAATTGACCATTTTTTAACTTTCTTGTACCATAAAATGCTGCAAACAACAAAAAAACGGTATTATTTTTTGCCATGTTACTTACGACAATTCATTTTCCATATAAAAATTCAACCTATAGCTTACAGCATCAGTAATTCCATTTCTTTTGCGGGTTACTACATTTTTGCTGCTCGAAATTTTTCCGTATTTGCATTTAAATCATTAAGTGGGTGATATTTTATTAAATGGGGGTGTTTACGATGCTTTACACGGTATTTAATGTTTATGGTCGTAATGTTTACACTATTTACAAGGATCTAATAAAACAAGTAGCTCTATTCTAAAACATTACTAAAGGTTGAAAGTCTACGCGTCGCGGGACTTATTTCCAGTAATCAGCGCCACCGCCGGCATTCCTTTGACGTTTGCACTGCGTCTCAGTGCGTACTGCGTGTTGAGTAGCCCAAATGTGCGGACGTCTTATTGTGAGAATTTATTTCCAAAATCGAAAAGAAACCCAGTGCAGTAGGCCACTCCTATTAGGAGCGACATTAGAGCGGTCCAAAGGTCAAACAGTAACAAACTATACTGATATCGATAAGATACAGCGCGATATTATACCACTAGACGTTAGATCCATTCAATGTATCTCTCCTGAAGGATATGGTTCAAAAGACACATGTGAAATTGAATATAAAAGTCCTAATTGTGCGAGTTGTAAATCATAATGAAGTAGAAGTGACTATTGAACTTAACTCTGGAGCTGCCTTGCGATTCTGTAAAACCTCACTTTAAACTTCGAATCTGAATCCGCAGTGAGTTCTTAGATTGGCATTCTCAAAATTCGCATATAGATTCGAAGTTACTACAGCGCTACACTTGCGAGCGTGGCAGCGAGTGGAACTAGAGTGACCGTCATATTTTGACATTATAAGTATGGGATGACGTATGAAGTGGCATTCCGTAAGGGAATTAATGAGGAATTCCTCCATCACTTCGAAGCTCACTTCGCACACGAACTCGAAATAAAGTGTCAAATAAAACGTTGCTATTTTGTGATTGAAAACAGGCAAAGTTTTTTATCATAGTTTAAAAATACATTTAAAATTATTTCTGAAGGTGATAAAAACTAGTTCTGAGGTATATTTCCTGAAAGTAAATTAACGATGGCACGAATGTTTGTATTAAAATCTTTATTAGAAGAGGCTCATGCATTGGACAACCAAGAAATGTGTCGACAAGCTTCCCAAATTAGAATGTTATCACTACTAACTCGTGATAATGACTATGTAAGGGTATATAGATTGTCGAAAGAGCTAATTGATCAATTAGAGTATGAGTTACTACCTCTGATCAAGATTACAAAACGTAGAAGTAAAGGGATTTCAACTCGCGTAAAGGTAAGCATTTCACTTTAATTTAGTAAAGTAATTATTACAAAGGTGTTATTACACAGCTTATAAAAGATTTCTAACCATGAATACCTACGTTTCTACATTCGTAGTGAAATATTCAGCCGTAGGAGTCATTATTTTATTATATAGGTTCTTATTTCGGTTTGAGTAATAGAGATATCTTAGAATCTGAGATAGATAATGTCAGAATTGTTTCACAGATATTATGCACCTTATCATTCTTGGCTAGTGGCAGTTACCAAAAAATTATTAAGGAGAACATAAGGACATATTTATATAAATAGAAAACATAAGGACACAGCCATCAGCATCTCGCTGCATAAATGAAGTGGTGGAAGCTCTCAATAATCTCAATAAAATATCGTTTATAACATTCACAACAAGAAATATATAATTACTTCATGATTATTTCACAATGTTCCATTTATTTGAGAATGTTGACAAACACTATCCATAAGCCAATAAAGACAACAATCAACAAGTAGGTTTGACAAATTTATGGTTTTTGAAATCAATGTAAAAGGATCAATATTACATGCCATAAATTTGAAATTTCGGGTTTTTACGCAAAACCTGCCTTAATTTTTTTACATTATAACATTTTAGTTCAAAAACATACTAATAACTTCAATTTTAGTAGCAATATTTCAATATTTCCGGTAAAAAATTAAATCTAAAAAACTCGACTAACATTTCGTTGCATGTTCGCGTCACTAGTACGCTTCGCAACTCACATCACTTCGCTATCGCCTGAGTGATGTTTACAGAATGCAAAATCAATGTCATTTTGTCTCTTATGCGAAGTGAGCGTGAATATCGAAGTGAGATGCGAGTTATTGTTCGAATTTTACAGAATCGACATGCTGAAGTTGAAAGCTGTCACGACAAAAAGTAAAAACTAATAAAAACAAATTTGCTCACACGCACAGCTTGTTTGACAAACTCATGTATTCACTTAGTGGACAACATCTGGCAAAATCCTTTTCACCTACATTGCATAGGCCCTTTTCAATAGTTTTAAAAGTAAAAAAATAATTGAATAAATACATTAAAATCAACAAACTGCTAAAAAGGAACAAAAGGAAGCAAAAATAACAAAATTCTTTTAAGGGATATATTTAATTATTAAGGAGTGAACAAACATGTCTAATATATTCGTTAGACATTTAAGATAGCAAATTGAGGGATTGAATACCCTAATTACACTATAAAGAATTTACACCAGTCATTGTCAGCTATTTCAGTAAATCATAACACTGCACAAAATGACATTAAAATGCACATCCAGTCTATCAGAGAACTAGTCAAACTCTGACAGTATAACGAGGACCGCTATCGATCTCTGCTTTTTGGCCTTAAACAATTTTTGGCCTTCAATAGCAGACTGCCACAAACAATAACAATGCACCCAATCATACACCCCCTGCCCATATTAAGAACAATGTGTGTCAACCACCTGTCAATGATCAATCTAGTTTTTAGTGTTCAGTGAGGACACTGTTTAAGCCAAAAGCATTATTTTTTTATGATAAGATTGGACAAGGTATGGACCAGTTAATGACAAATCAATTAGGGTTAAGTATCATTAATTATTGTATGCCTGTGCCTGGCTCGCGAATTTCCATGATATTGTATGTAGAATTTATGGTTTTAAGTTTAATATTAAAGACAAACTGATAATAATCTTGGGAAATTGGGGTAATTTAAACAAAATGGCACTAAAATCATTTTATTCTAATTTAAATAATTTAACCATCAAAATATTCAAAGCTTTTTTAGCAAAGACTTGTAAATCCAAATTCCAAGTGACGGCTAAGAAACTTGGTATCCTATCCAAAGTCCGCAAGTACTTTACTCCACACCAGTTGTTTAACTTATACCGGGCACAGGTTAGAGCCTGTATGGAGTACTGCTGCCATTTGTGGCATGGTTCAGCAAAATATCAGCTGGCAGCTTTGGATTCAATAGAGCGGCGTGCAAAAAGAATGATAGGTGACGAAAAACTTGGGACCCAGTAGCAGACGCTTGCGCACAGTCGTAGAATTGCCCGCTTTTCGGTATTCTACAGGTTACACTTCGGTGAATGTGTGTAGGAATTACACAACCTGATCCCCCAGATCCTTTCTATCATAGGAATTCCAGGCGCACGGCTGGATATCAGTCATATTTGGTGGCAGTGCCAACTGCACCGACAAAGCGCTTTGCTTCTTCTTTCGTTGTGCGCTATGCGGCCGAAGGGATTTAATTGCCGGCGTCTGTATTTTCTCAAACGGCAATCCTTCAAACTTAGAGTGAACAGACACTATGAAGGAGAACGTGCTACATCATAGACCATAAAGCTCAAACGCTCTCTTAGTACATAGTAAAACAAGAACTTATTCTGAAACTTTGGTGTACTTTGTATAATAGAGCATTAGCTAAAAATCATGAATTTGTTCAATAGAAAATGTGCAATCAGAGATGGATCCTTAATAATAATGACATAATGACATTCTGCAAAATTATCCATTTCACTCTGTGTGGAACGAATCATTGATTTTTCTTATTAATTATTTTACCTGCATTCAATTCTAACTGGTTCCTAAAATTTTTTTCAATCAACCTATTTATAATGATTGTTTTAGTTGATGGTTTAAATTACTTATTATACAAGAACTTTTTTTTCAACAATAAAATTAAAGCGAGATTTTCAATCCACATTTCCAAATCATAAAAAAAAAATTGTATTAAATTATCATTTCAGAAGTAGACTTTACTTTTATTCTTGACTCTTACAGCAGTTTATTTAACAGCCTCAGTTTTATAGATTTACACTTAAATCAATCCATTTTTACAGAATACGCAAATTAATGCTGGTTACTACATACCTACTGACAACAAATTATTCACAGATTTTTATTATTAGGGCATTTTTGTTGGTTATGTTGCTTAAAATAGTGTAGGTTACTACATTTTTGTTCTCCGTAAAGAAATGCGGTTTGCGTCATTACATACATTTACTCATTTCAGTTACTACGTATTATTGGATCGAAAAAAATATTTTCAAATGTCGTAACCCGCAAAATATTCCTTTAAACAAACTTTAGGTAAGCGCTGTTCAAGAAAACTTATTCAGCACAAAAATATAATTATAGTTTCCAAAAACGGTAACTCTAAGCCCATAAATACGAAAGTTATGATTTTTTTTGAAAAATCGAAAAGTTTTTCTGCTCTGGTGAACAATTTCAGTTTTGCGGGTTACTACGTTTATGCTTTCTAGCGTCGAACTGTTTGCTGTAGGCATGCAGGCTGCCCACCTGATGGTAATTGGCTACAGTACAAGTGATTTCTGTAAGCCTTACAAATCTACAACGCCCATAAGGACGCCAATGTATGTTGCCAACTTGTGACATAAGATGTCAAGTCACAGTACCCAGTAATTTCACTGCCTGTCTTGTCCTTCAAACCGGAACACAGCAAGGCAAGCACCGCTGCTTGTCGGAACAAACAGGTAAGATAGAGGTACCCATGCAAATGACTGGTACAGAATCTCCCACTGGTAAGGGATTATCTGGGGTGACTATCTGGGCACTGATTGCAGATTCCGAACCGCTACTGGGTATTAGCGTCGGTGGCGTTGTGGATTGGGCACTGGCCTTCTAAACGGGAGGTTTTTTTTCGTTTTTCGAATTTCATATGAACATTTGCCGACGCTCCTATGGCGAAGGAAAACATCGTGAGGCAACCTGCCATACAACTGTTAAGTAATTCTAGGTAGGTGTATGTGAAGTCGACCAATCCGCACTGGGCCAGCATGGTTGACTAAGACCTAATCACCCTAACATAGGGTAGGCTCGAGCCCCTCAGCGGGGACGTATTTGAGCTGTGATGATGTTGATAATAATGACTGAGTATTTACTAATAAAACATAATAATTTGTACCCGATCCGAGGATTGAACAGAGGACTTCGTAATTAGCCGCCAAAATTGTGACAAACCATACAAACGGATGAGATAGCAAGAGAAAAGTTTTTTTCTCCATTACACCTTGTATTGTGCTTCAAGAATAGAAGCCGCGGCCCTACGCATCCGTCTCTTGTGCCTTATAAATCCTCATTAGCCTCCACCCCGGGCTCCTGTGGCTATAAAGCGACCTGTAAGTATTATGGTTGCGCACCCCTGACTTTTGTTGGTTGAATGATTGAAACGTCTCGCCTCTCGCAAAGTCATCAGATGTACTCACTGTTGTGGTTAATAAAACTTTTTTTTTGAATTGAGAAAAAGGTTTAGTTGTCTCCCTTATAATATCCCAAGATACTCGTATATACATAACCCCTGATTTTACATAAAATATTTCAACGAAAAATTTATACATAGATACCTAAGTAGATAAAGTAAGCTTTCGCTGGTATATGAAACGAAAAGCGTACTATTTTACAAGCTTTTATTTAACTTGCATTGTATGTACGTATGTTGCTTTGGGTCAAATCGTGCGAGTAAAATTCGACTCATTTACCAGTTTATCTTATCAGTTAAATTTGAACCACTTACCAGTTTCCGATTGAGCTGAAATTTGGAACGCAACTTTAGCTACGATGACAATGCAATTATGAATAAATAGTTTCGTTGTAAACCCATAATGACCGCTGCAACAAAATGGCGGATTACACATTTTTGTATAATCCTCCTAAAATGGGTAGGTATCAAATGCATAGACTTGATGTGTAGAAAAAATGAGAACTAGACTATCCATAAGTAACAAGCAAGCGATCATGTAATTGACACGTTAAATGAAATATGAACAGGTTAAGAAATATATCCAGCGATAACTTAAATTATTTATAAAATAAATTACTAACAAAAAACATTCAAAAACAAGCTTTTCTTTAAATACTTTAATACAGGCAAATAGATAAACTTTTAAGTTAAATAAAAATACCTACAATACCCATTTAACTTAATCTCGATATAAGCAGGTAATTCCAAGAAAAAAATGTGTTTTATAAAATAGGTTTTCGCGACAAGCGTTTATACCATCTCAAGAAATTGTGCCATATAATAAATTGATTTTTTAAAACCTTTTTTTCCCTTTTGAGAGCATTTAAATAAAACTTTTCGATTAATGATATAAAAAACAGTGTTAGTTATGATTTCAACAGTGTTAAAAATTGCATTTCGAATCTGATCAATAAAACACAATCATTTGATCCGAATGGTAAAAATAACTGATTTGATTCACAACTGAAAACTTGCTTACTCTATAGGTAAGTTTCCGCAAAAAGGTCATTTAAAAAACGCATTCTATGTCAATACGTCCCGCACTTATCGTTACACAATTTCCCTATAAATAATTGACGGGACGCGGCTCGTGTCCCGGGCACATTTTATTTATAATTCAGAGGATGTTGCCAGTGTTCTGTCATATTACTCCCTATATTGGGAAAATATTCGTCGCTCGCGAGGGGAATCCTTGTGGTCCTTCCTTTGTTTTTGTTACCTAATGCCTAGCTCGTGGTACGGTGTAAGGTAATAAGTTACGAATAGTTGTCTTCGTTGCCGGTTCTCTTTTGCAGAAGTTGTTTTTTATATACTGGGTGTCGGCTGGTTGTGTCGTTCCTGAAGAATTTGTATATTGTGTTGTATGATAGTGTACAATTTTTATATATTTGATTCATTCTAGTATATAGAAGTTAAGTATATTACACCTATTGGAAAAACTTAAAAGCTGTTTAGGTACACATATTTTTACGACTTGAGAATTTGTAATTTATACAAATTTATACAATAGCTTAAAAATTTCTTGTTGCTCCTTCCAACATATAATTAACTATTGTCATTTACATACATACTAATAAAATATCAGGTACCTATTTTATTAGTGGCTATTTTTACTTACAGCGAAAGTATGTTTGATGTTGTTTGAAGCTAATTTTCAGGCAATGGCAAGCTTGCTAACAAAAACGACATAATAGTTAATTTAACGTATCCTACGGTAAATTTTGATATTAACTGGCAGTTATGTGATGTTTGAATTATTATTTGTAAATTACTTATTAGGTAATCGAAAATTTTGTATTTCTTTAAAAATTATTTTTTTAAGAAATAAATATTTTTTATCAGCCTTAAACAGCATTGATATTAATTTCAATGTTGTATGTTAAGTCATATCAAGAATTACAAACGGAAACAAACAATAAATCACGACATGCACTCATAAAACAATACCGCAAACCCTCCGCTGAAACAAGTCAAAAGTCAAAACTGCGGACGTGCGACAAGGAATTAATGAATCATTAAGCATTTACAGATTGTTATTCGATTAGGGCCCCCACGCACACAGATGTCTTGCATGTGGGATACAGAGGGTCCGAGTCCCGAATTTTCCGGGAGTGCAGTGTCACCGCACTAGCACGTGACGCGTCGCGGCGGCCGCAGGTTACGTGCAAACTTCGAAATTCGAACCCGGAAGTTGGTGCGCGCGAAACAAGTAAACCGAACTTTTTAAAGTGCATAGACAATCGTTCGCAGTGTGGCCAACATAAAAATTTGATAGGTTTCGAAAGTTTGTTATCAGTGCGTGTCAAAGCAAAGAGTTGGTTTCAAAGTTTCGCTCTAACTTTTTCATAGTTTCACGGTTTTGTTAGTGACACTTTATTTTTGCGAGTTGAAGTTAGCCATTGCTTGCGTACTTACGAAAGACTTATTGCGGACACTTGAATCAATTTCTTAGAAATATTTCAGAGCCCAAAATGTAAAATTTTAATTTTTTCGTATTTATAAACGCAAAGTAACTAGAAATGTTACAGTAATCGATTCTTAACGTCTTTGTCTCAAACCTTAAACGAGAAAGGAAGAATTTTGACGTTTTGAGATTTCCCCGAATTATATACAATGTGGGAGTCCGTCGTTTTTACACATTTTTTGCAACAGACCCCGGCATCTGTTTAATGAAGACATTTGTATTAACTCATTGAATGAGTAAACAATTTCAGGAACTTGTGCATAGTAATGAATTAAATGTGATGCAAGTGTAATATAGTTTTTGTTCGTTAGCCCCGAAGTAATCGGGACATAAATATTAATTTGGCATCATTATTATTAAGTTCAGATCAATCTTACGAATCATTACGAAGTTAACTGATGAAGTGACCGGAAGTTAAATAATTGCTATGTTAAAATATAACTTATAAAGGAACAGTACTGAAATCGATATATCAAAATCAAAATATACGACTTGATAAAAAGCTATTTTGAATCGTGTAAATTTTTTAACCTTAGTTTTAATTGTTTATATTCAACTTGGTTCTTACTCTCTTTTTATTGAGACTAATGAATTTTAGTTTTTATTCAGAAAAGTTTTTGTGTATTTAAAAAAATAAGTTTAATTGGCATCTAGTTCTTGGTCATACACAGTATATTTATATTAAAGAAAAAATACTTCATACGAATCAAATATACTCAACATGTTTAAATACATACATGTACAATCAACATCACGTCAGGCTATACAAAACATTCAGATGTATAATTGATTTGAACCCACAACTGTGTAATGTTAAGTTCAAAGTTAATTGAACAAAATTGACATTTTGTGGAGGCCTGCCTAATGTCCTGTTGACTACTAAAATCGATGATTTGAGATAAGAATTTCAATGAGCATTAATGTTTAGTAAAATGATCTCTTATTTCATTAATCATAGGCAATAGTCATCATTATTCTGGATTTTGATCTATGTCGTGTCTATTTCGGATACAGTGTTATGTTGTTAAAGTTGGATGAAAATTAACAATTTAAATGCTTATAAAGTATTGGTACTTATTATAAACATTACTAAAAAGTTGAGATGATAAATTAGGTATTTTGCAGAACGTTCACTGAAAACAATTTCGTTCCTAATGTTTTTATATTCGAAAGGAGCTAACTTGTATCGAACAACGACCATAGTGTAATAAGTTTTAATAAGTTCCAAATTCAAATTCGATTCTTTCGCTTCCATCCATTGATGCCGACGCTGCAAAAAATGTATGAATAAAAAAACGTCAATCGTTTTCCATGACGAATGTCGCCACAGGAGCATTTGATCTCGCCGACTCGGAAACTCGATCGTAAGCAATCGAAATGGGACCGCTCTCGGCTAATCGATACGATTGCGGACGGATCGATTTGTGATCTGTGTGATTAGAGTGCACTTGGATAAAGTAGTTTTGATCTTTGTTAAATCGCGTTAGTTTTATAATGCTGTGGTTATATTGTTGCATGCAATAACATGAATATTCGCTTTAACAACTTTTAAATTGAGGAGTTGTCTGTGGAAACATCGGCAAAAGTTTTCGGTACCTAAATAATTATAAACGCCTGATCTCAAAGGTAGCTTAATATGGCCGTAGCACATTAAACTGTACTCGCGAAGCATTATCGCAATAACGGTACTCTAATATGCGTAATAATGTGGCCCCACCACTGACATAAAACTCTAAAAACGCACGGTCGCAGAGTGAATAAATAGTCTGAGTAAAATTTCTAAGTAAAAAACAAACAATATGTCTAGTGAATAATACGAAATCTTTCTTCATTCGCTAACGTTTCCAGAATCTGCCCTATCCAGTATCGGCGGCGTACTGAATGAATAAAGGAAAATGTTACACTGGTGAACATTTTTAATTTATACATAACGTCTTAAATAGGATATTTTTTATATTCTTATAGAATTTCTTTATCTTTAAAAAGATAATCTTATAAACAAAAGGAAATATATTTAAGTAGAATTTGTAATTTTAGAGGTTATATGTTTTCACAAAGCTTTCTACAAATATTACCTTTTTAAGCAAAATAGAGAATAAATTTCAGAAGACTAACCACAAAGTATCAAATATTTTAGTCCGCCATATCAAACTAGAAGTTTATAAAGCGTGTTGAATCAAGGTAAATAGTTAAAAAACTTATTGTGCTTACCTACTTGGGCGTTGCCTCAGATAATTGGTAATGAGTAATCGGACAAGCCTCCCGGAGTTATAATCACTTGTTATTTTAACTGTAATTGGTCTTATCCGATATACAGAGCACGTAAACAACAAGGCAAGCTTAGCAACACGTTCACATGCTTTTTTTATTTATAGGTAATCTAGTCTCAACTAGTGAATTTATCTAAAATAAAATAAGTGTAAGTACATTTTTTTGTACAGAGTCGTTTTCCATCGTACAGGCACAGTATCATCGTATAGCAAAAAAGTACATTGGATATTTTTTTTCTATAAGTACGATGATACTTTAGCTTCCACACATCAGAATACAACAAACAAGCTTAACCTATGGCAAGATTTGAGGTAAGTTCCTCTGTTGTTGACGAATCCAGGCAAAGCTCGCTTTTATCTTCGCCATCGCCATTCCCTAAAGCTTTCTTGTCGTAAATATTTTTATTTACGACAGTCACAATCACAGTGAAAAAAGATTTCGTCAATTCCATCACCAGCTCGATTACGTAACGCTATTTATATATTGTTGCCAGGTTGTTACCACTGAAAAAAATACGTTGGACGTTCCAATTTGAAAACCCGGCGTGTGTTCGCGCGCAGCGGGCGCTAACGACATCTGTGGTCGCTAAGTGGAACTATTGTTGCATTCGATTCGGCCGGCGGCTTCTGTCAACTAGACTCTGTTTAGTAACGGTTGCGGTGCCGGAATGCGTCTTTTGTCGGCGAGATAGAGCCTCTGTGGCGTTTTGGTAACCGCGGAAAAAATCTGTGCTCGATTGTTAGCTACTTAGCGATAGGTTCATTTTAAACTTAGCTATGTACTGTTGGCCAAGAACATGGATCGAATAGAAGCTCGCCTTCCACTTTTCATTAAAACTTCCCGTATAGGTACTAAAACAAGATCGCCTTGGTAACTGTCAGTATACTATTGCATATAAAATAAACATTTTTGTTTTATCATGCAGGAATAAATTTGAAATGGTTGTAGACCATGTTTTCGGCAGATCGTAATTTTAACACTTCTCTCCAGTCTTCTTAACACGTCATCTACTGTGGTAGGTAGGTATGCCGTCGTCGGTTGCAATCCGTTTAAAAATGTCTCTATAATCACCCCCTGAAATGGAACCCGCTGTTTTTTCCACTGCGACAAAGTGTGTATGGTATCTCTTGTGTATTCTCTATAATAAATACTCTTTTTCTATCCTGGCCAAATACCCCTTTTTTATTCATATTATTGAGGGGATTGTTGCCTCAGTTATTTTATATATTTTCTTTCATTCCTTTTAATTTATTATTGTTTAACAGTTCTTTCGTTACTCTCCAACGGTCCATTTAATTTGCAACAATCTTAAAACCAGGTCTTAAATGCGTTTAATTGGCTTACTCAAGCTTTCAGAACTGTACATGATAACCTGAACATTATATTTTATTAGAGTATACATCTATAATCAGGTACCTAAATAATGTTTGTAGAAAGAAGTGATGTTGTGTGTAATATTATATTATTTTTGACATTTTTTAGAAAAGAAACACAAAAGACTTGGGCGTGCCTATGAAATTTTAGGGTTTCCTCGATTTTTATGAGATTCCATCACCAGGTCCTGACTTGGTGACAACAAAAAATAGCTAATTATTAGCGGGCGGGTCGCTAATTTCTTATAAATTAAAACAATTTATTAAGTTCTTGTAATATGGCCATTTTTGAATTAGTTGCAAAATTCTCTTCTGAAAGCTGTCATGTTATATTATTATAGGCGTTCCGTTCACGAAAATAATGCAGTCGAATAGGTTTATCTTTAAGAGTTTTAAAAGAAACAGCGAGATCAACATTTAAGTATTTACTAACAATAGTTTTAAATTTAAAAAAAAAATGTATATATATTTTAAACTATTTCTAACAATGGTTTTAAATATACAAGGTTATTTTTTAATTATCACAAAAAATTTGTGTGCTTGTTCAGACAAGCAAACTGAACAGCTTTCACTATGGGACCAACTTTGAAATCGCAAAAAAAATCAGCTGTTCCATAGTGTCTGAACAAGCACACAATTTTTTGTGATAATTAAAAAATAAACTTGAATGTAAACTACTACTAATCTTGTTAACAATAGTTAAAAATATATAGACATATATTTATTATACTTTAATATTGTTAGTAAATCCTTAAATGTTGATATACAACGTCTCAAATAACTTTGGTAGTTAACTATAGACAAATCATTGGCAGTGATGTGATGGCGGGGTGGGTTAATGTTTGAAAATAAAATGTGAGCATGTTTCTTTTACCTGGATCAAGTACCTTTGAATGATTTTTATACTCATTTCGTATTTTCAGAATAAGTGAACAATATAAAAGATAGAATTTTGGTGCACCATGAACTTTAATAACTTAAAACAATTCAGGCCATAGAGAAGTGTAAAAACAATTAAGGTGATAGAGAAGTGTAAAAAAACTGAAAAATGTACGCAGTTCCAATGGTGAACTATTGCAGTCCGTACTTGGCGTCGTCGTTTGCTTCTTCTTCTGCTCTAGCAGATCCGTTTTGGATGTAAGTATATTAACGTATTAGCAAAAATAACACGATTAATATCGAAATACACACACAGGGCATTTAAATGATCGAAACGAATGCAATTTTCAAACACAAGTTACATTTACATGTCTGTAACGGCATTACGGCAAGATAACCGTAGTATGTACGTAAAACATTTTTTGACATCAAAATAGAACGCATTAAGCTATTAACTAAATATTGTCCATAAAAATATAGTACACTACGCAGTGTAAAGGAAAACTCTCTGCGGCGCACAAGAATAAGGTTTTGCCGAATTTTTATATATTTTTAAATTCATGTTAATATTATTTATTTATCGTAAATTTCGGACTGCATTTTTTATCAATTGATCTGTATTAAATAGATCTCAAGGTATTTTTTTTTCAAATTTGGCTCGTTTCCAATATCCATACTAATATTATAAATGGGAAAGTGTGTGTTTGTTTGTCCGTCTTTCACGGCAAAACGGAGCGACGGATTGAAGTGATTTTTTAAGTGGAGATAGTTGAACGGATGGAGAGTGACATAGGCTACTTTTTGTCTCTTTCTAACCCCCCCACTTCCCTGAAATGGGGGGTGGAAGTTTGTATGGAGCATTCCGCAATTATCAAGGTAGAAAGCTAAAAATTGGTATGCGAACTATTTGTGACTAACAAAAAAATCGTGCATCATTTTTTTGGAAATCTGCCCCCAACCCCTTAAAATTGGGGGTGAAATTTTATATGGGACTTTTTGCAGTTTTCAAGGTAGGAAGCTAAAAATCGGTACACAGACTATTTGTTACCAACGAAAAATACCTGCCTTATTTTTTTTTTTTAATCTTCGGTGTTACTCCGAATTTAACGCGAGCGAAGCCGCGGGCAAAAACGAGTTGAAATTAAATTCGAGAATCAATAATTTTATTCTGGCTTTTAGCTTCATTGGTATAAAAATCTGTACTCCTGGCAAATATTTCATTAATTTAACTGATATCTGTACTGTCCTGACATACCGAACGTATGTTAGGATAGTAAAAATTTGTTTAAATATAAATGTAGAATTTTGGTATAAATTGGAGTATGAAGAATACTCGGTTTCGTTGGGGGAGGGGAAACACACATTCCTATCAAATAACCGGGTGATGAATGATTTTTATTTTGCTGTTAGAATACTGGTTAAACTTATATAGTTATCTAAGTAGATCAAGGAGAGTTTTCAATAGAATGACTTGATTGATTGACAAAAACAAACTTAGTTAAGAACACATTACCTTGTTCAATTTGTGTGGATGCTAAAATTATAAATAAATCCACCTGTGTGTTTGATAATATATCAATAAATCTAAGGCGTTAGCATAGGCCCATGCCTGGCTTGGGTCTCATCGTCGTGACTACCCCGCTGATGAAAGTATCTGGCCCTGCAGCAACCCCCATTGGGCCAGAGCGGGGAGCGGCGCGGCGTGCCAAACCATTTTTATATATTCTCTCTCAATTTGTGAGTTCTAAAAAAACTTTTATTAGATGTGATTCTTTTAACTTAGATGCAGTAATCATTATGGTAGCAGGCCTTTCAAGATGTGACAGTAAGATTTGAAATAGATGCTGAATGTTAATGCTGTCATTTCTATTCCAGGAAACCATCAGTAGATGGCGTTGGCAACTCAGCGTCGGTCAATAGCCGGTGAGTTACTCGTAGCTTCATCTTATTATTTTACATATCAGAAATATATGTTTTAGATGTACCTTAAATTAACAATAATTTTAAAAATCTATCCTTGTTGAGAATAGATCCGCGGACACAGACATGAATTTAAGTAGATAACGCCAATCCCTTCATCTGTATGACAACCTCAGAGCGCACTGTTCTTCCCTTTGACACGCTAATATAAGTAATACTTGCAGTATTTTTATAGTTTCATGTCTGTAATACCAAATTTATAGATCTAAGCAAAGTGGCACACAATACTGTTAAAATAATTAACACAATGTGTTTGGAGTCAATTACATCAAAATAGAGACAGGATTTTTTATGAATCTTTGAATATTCCACCACCACATTAGCATGCCATGATTGAGTTTCCGAAGTTACGAGGCAAGTCGATTTTGGCCTCACCAAGTCGAAATCTCTCGGAGCCGCCCAAAGCGTGTTGTTGCAACGATCTACATCAGAGATCACCTCGGATTCGCAATGTGAACTTTTCAATAATTTGATTTGGGGTGCCCGTACTGGCGGAGCGGGTTTGTCTTATTAATAGAGTTGTCCGTACCGTGTTTCAATGAACCACTACTACGCACACATGTTTTAAGGCATTTATTGTGTTCATATTTATGAAGTTGCGTGAGTATACAATCTGAACTCCGTGGCAAATTCTTTGTATGGGGCCCTCCCAGATTGATCGAAGTCTTTTTGTTTTGAATGTATTGAAATCTTTATGATTTGTTTGAATTTGAATATGGCCTTGAGTTGTGTTTCAATTGATTTTAAGTACATACAAAATATATAATTTCTAAAAATGTTAGGTTACTCCTGAGCTCGTGGTCTCTTGGGCCGGGGCCCTCTTGGGTCGGGGGCCCTTGGAATATTGCTAGTCCTACCGGCCTATAGTTACGCCACATTTCACATGTGCATCAAATGCAATGGTGAGTCAATAAACGTGGGTTTCGTTTTGAGAAATTTTGACTTTAATAGTATCAAAGTTTCAATTTATAGCCATGGAAACAAATGGTACGATTAATGAACTTCTCGAAATATGGAACATAATTTATTTTTAATTTTGAATAGCATTACAAGGTTTTTACACACGACACCTCTTTGGCCTTCATCTCACCTGGTAATAAGTGACGATAAGGCTGAAGATGGAAACAAGCTTCAACTTCCTCAACAACTAAGGGTTACCTTAGTTCTAATTAATTGTCGAAACACAACAATGCTATTAACATTTAATCATGACGACAAGCTAGTCAGGAGGGCTCAGAAGCCCTAACACCAACCAAACTAAGCAGAAAAATATCTGGTCCTATGGGGAATCCAATCCCAGATTTCCAGATCCATTCTGAGTGCTTTCAATCATAGACAAACAGCGACAAAAACTACGTATTCCGAATTTCACTACCTTAGCTAATAGTTTTATATCGGGAGGACCTAATAGTGTTGTACCTTTTTGATTTCAAATCTTAAACTTCATGTTTTTAGTATGAGTTACAAGTGAAATTATTGACATTATGTTTTCGTTTCTATTAACTAGACAAATATAAACTTTACTATAATATACAATCCTTATCAATTACTTTAACTCAGTCAGATACGCAAAATAATACGATACAACACCAAAACGCTCACACTCAGACCGCACACACTAAATCCATGTATCAGATACATAATCCGGTCTCCAAAAATGGTAATTTCAGTGGATTGTTCTCACGGACGAAACAAAGGCCGAGCGAAAAAGGCTAAACACCGAAAAGAGAAAAAGAGGACAATATCCAATCACAATTACGATTGGGAGCGTGTAATTTGACGGCTGGGCCGTAGCGAGGCGCCGCAGTTATTATTTATTGATATCGAAATAGACATTCGATACAATATTCGTAATAATGACGAGTAATTTGGTAGTTCGGCGTATATTCGCCGGGTATCGTGGGCAGATTTGGTAGTGTTGTATGTGTCTTGCTAAAAAAATGTTTTATTTTTTAGAATTCCATAGAGCATGTTTAGTACTGGGTGAAATTAAAATAGGGAGCCAAGTTTACACGTGAGACTTCAGTATTTTAGCAATATAGCCGTAAAAGGAAATGATTTTTAATTTTGTCAATTTTAATAATTTAAATAAGTTTGCCATATGAAAACACAAAATCACAAAAAGGCTTAGATCATTCAGCCTGAATGCTCAAGCAAAAAAGAAAGTAAAATACACGTTAAAATGTACAAAAATAAGCTGAAACCTATATTTTGTGAATATTTTGAAACGCATGTTATACGAAAAACATTACGATTCAAAAATAATAGTCATGAAGACAGTTTAGAGTTCATATTAAGTCCACGCCAATGCAAGGACTTATTAAATTCACCAAACCTTTAAAAACACTTTTGGCCCCATAACTCTGACTGATCTGGTATGTTAAAACTACCACCTATGCTATATAGTATATGAAAAATTTGTTTTTCTACACCCATCGAAAAGCATATGTTAGGGTTTTGTTCAACTATGTATAAGCAATAGAGCCAAAATGCTTTTTTTTTGTCATTATTTCCGTACGTCAGCCAACATACTTACAGTTCCAGAGAAGTGTTCTATTGGGCTGAAATTTTGCCAGTAGTTTCATCTTAGGGTCTAGTTTGTAGACAATTAAATCTCGAATATAGAAAGGAGACGACAAAAATATACCAAGATAAAGAACCCTTTTTTTAAAGGAAATCAGCGAAATTGGGCCTAGCCGATACAGGAATCGGACTTTGTCCAAAATTAATACTAGACCGAAATAACTAGTTTCTAACTAACACGAGAAACGTTTATATTAAAGTAGTGGGCCCGGCAGACGTTGTCCTGCCCGATTATAGCGCCACCTACCGGGTCCAATTTTACATACGTATAAACCAAAGACATTATAAGAGTAGACCAACAATGCAAACGAAATGTATGAAGTCCCCTTCAACCAATTTTGATATGATAATAGCTAAATAAATAAGCATAATAATTAAGACTCATCGGTAATAAATAATGTTACAATGTGATTTAGTTTTTATTACTGTTCGTTTTTTACACTACAAAACGAAGTTATTTGGGCATGTCTAAGTATTTTTATAACTTGACGCGCGCTCGACAGTCGAATGCAGTACAAATACAGTATGAGTAGCGGCCGCCTGACCGCTGTTGTGGTTGAAGGGGGTTTCTTAGAGGCCGCGCGTATTGTCGGTCTATCTCTTATAATGTCTTTGGTATAAACCTTCCCTGGGCCTATTCAAACACACACAAAAATTACGTAAAAATCGGTCGAGCCGTTTAAGAGTTTTTGCGAGACTAACACACAGCGATTCATTTTTATATATATAAGAAGAAGAAGATAATGGAATACTGACTTCCTTCCTAACAAAACACCGCCAAAAGCAATAATAGTCAAAGAGAAATGGCTTAATAAGAATTAATCTTTTTTTTTTCAAATTTAAATATGACTTCTTTTTTAACATGTATTAAGGCTCATGGACACGAGAAGAGTTTGATACCCTGAACATAAAACCAAAAGTCAGAAAAATATGAGTAACTATTACAAGTGCGATATCGTACTTGAAGGGTGACAGCCGTCTCTCTTTCAAAAATAAGCGTTTTCAATATTTGTACAATACTAATATGAAGTTGGAGGATTGTCATAGAGACCGTGTATGGACAAGTTATTTCTTATTGACATTTTTAATGGAAGTGTAGACATGATGTTTTTCGAAATTAATTAACCTTCAGAGTATTGTCTAACATTAGTAACTTTATATTAATAACACCGAAATATGGACAGCAATTGAATTACTTACAAAATTAATTCTACATTCTTATTGTGAGAAACGATAAACCATTGTTCCATTCAACAAGGACAACCTTTTAACTCAAAATATTATTTAAGAATGCAACAAACAAGCTCTTAAGGGACAGTAATAAGCAATTACCGATATAAAAGTCCAAAACAAAGGCAAAATTAGTATTCTACACGGGTCCGCGTAAGCCAAAGCTTAAGCAGTCTATGGGAATAATGAAAAAGCTTCGTCGCTAAGCTCGGACAAATTAGATCACTCGGTGTGTGGCCAGCACTCTTGTTCGGAAAAAATGTATTGAGTATAACGTATGAGTTTGTTTTACGTTCAATTGTTTGAAAAATAATGCGTCAACGCTTGGTTGAGCCATGGTAGAGCTTGTTTTTATTGTTTAATAAACATTTCACCTCTCAAGAGTTCAAGACGTTTTCAACAAGACAAAAATATAGTTTGTATCAATCAACAATGAATCTAAATATGAATAGCAAACGTCCCTATAATATGGCGATGAAAATATTTAATAAGCTATCTCGTATAGCTCTTTTGAAAATATAATTAATTTAATACAAAAATATTAAAATGTGTTAAGTTAAATCCGTAAAGTGTAATTTATTAGTCAGGAATTCATTAGAACGCAATTGTTTACTCAGGAATTCATTTATGATATAATATCCTTTCGTTACTAAAAGGTCTTAAGTGTTTGTTAATATTAACACATAAAAGACCTTTTAGTAACGAAAGGATATTATAGCATAAATGAATTTCTGAGTAAACAGTTGCGTTCTAAAATGGGTTAGTTTGTTCGGCACACCGCCTGTTGTATTAATTAATTATTAACACATTTTAAAAACATTTAATACTTTAATTGAAATGTCATGTAGGTGACGTAGATATTTAACAAACACTTAAAAGACCTTTTAGTAACGAAAGGATATTATAGCATAAATGAATTTCTGAGTAAACAGTTGCGTTCTAAAATGGGTTAGTTTGTTCGGCACACCGCCTGTTGTATTAATTAATTATTAACACATTTTAAAAACATTTAATACTTTAATTGAAATGTCATGTAGGTGACGTAGATATTTAACAAACACTTAAAAGACCTTTTAGTAACGAAAGGATATTATAGCATAAATGAATTTCTGAGTAAACAGTTGCGTTCTAAAATGGGTTAGTTTGTTCGGCACACCGCCTGTTGTATTAATTAATTATTAACACATTTTAAAAACATTTAATACTTTAATTGAAATGTCATGTAGGTAACACAACTTAATTTTAATTTTATTCAATGATAATTTAAATTTTCTTGAAGTTAATTTTGACCTCATTTATTTTGATAAAATTTTGACCTAATATAATTGTGTAGTTATGTTGTTTTGTTTAAATTTGATATGATCTAACTTGGTTTTCATTCAATACCAATAATTTAATAGATTTTTTAAATTTAATATTAATACGTTTCTATTGTTTTTTGCTATGTTGCGTATGCCCTGTCTGGCTGCAATGTTTGATACTGGTAAATGTCGTACATATTTTCAACCACATGATTGCAACAAATGCCTTCACTTTGACTTTGCTTTGATAGTAATTTATATTACTAGTCACAAATGCAAAGTTGTACTAGGATAGGAGTAGAATTTGAAGAATTTTAATTGATACGTAGTTTTTGACAGTGAATAAAGTTTACTTTGGCTAGAAGAAATCAATATAGTTGATATTTGCTAGAGTTAGAGAAGTCCTGGTGGCTTAATAGTCTCAGCGTCAACAGGGAATGTTGAAAACGCAAGTTCGACCTGACCGAGGTAAAATATTTTTCGTTTCGAATGTTTTAATAAATTCAGGAGGTCAACGTCAATATTATGTAATTGATGCTGACTTTCACGAATAAATGACCTTGTATGTGTTGACGTCGAAATTATGTGGAAATTATGTTCATGAGTCCCTGAATCACAGTTACTGCTGATATAATGGCGTACGATCAATACTGTTAGCATATCATTATGGAATTTCTATTCAACTACATGATAAATAAAGCGTTGATGGCGTAGTGCGCAAGGCCGTCGCCTTCCAATCGGGAGGTAGCGGTTTGAATCCCGCCACGTACCAATGTGTTTTCAAATTTTGAATTCATATTTACGTTTATTCGACTCTTTAACGGTGAAGGAAAACGTCGTGAGGAAACCTGCATCCACCTGCGAAGAAAGAATTTCTTTACAGGTTGTGTGTGAAGGAAAACGTCGTGAGGAAACCTGCATCCACCTGCGAAGAAAGAATTTCTTTACGGGTTGTGTGTGAAGTCGACCAACCCGCACTTGGCCAGCGTGGTTGACTAAGGCCTAATCGCCCTAGTTTAGGGTAGGCTCGAGCCCCTCGGTGGGCTGTTAATGATGAATGACATGATAAATATGATATTCTTGGTTTGACCAGTGTTTTTTGCAATGGTTGGCAAACTTTGGGGCCCGTTTTTGGTACATGGTCAACTTGGTTGTTAGTATTGATCTTAGTTTGACCTATAGAGCATAAACAAGCCGACGACCTCATCACAGGCAACTTCCTCTATAAAATTAGATGCCTATTAACAAGGCAGGGCATGTCCATTATGCGAAACTATCGTAAATCCACCCCACAACCGCACACTTTATGAGGCGGCCGACAAATCGAAAAGTATAATCGATACATCGAATAAATACAATAGTATCGAGTAATTACGAGTTGCCTAGTAAGGGACAACAATCTCGCAGATCGGATCGTCTCGATACAGATGGGATGCCTTATTCGATGCTACTGGTTTATTGTTTTAATCAAACGAATTTGCATACGGTTGATGTAAGATTGTTTCTGTAGCCAGAAGAATTATGGCGGCCGTGTGCAAATATTGGAGTTAATATCGAGATCTGTAGCAGAGATGTCAGTGCCAATTTGAGAATACATTTATCGGCTGATTTAATTGAGTGCGGTGCATTGTTGGAATTATTTTTAATATGATTATTATTGCTACTTGGAATGATGAAAAATATTTGCAAAATATAGATTACCTAATACCTAGAAACATATTTTTAGTATAACCTTATACAGTTTTTTGCTACATTCTATTTTAAGATAAAAATATTTTGACACATGTCATGTAATAAATAGTACATTGTTACCCCAGGGGTGAAAGTAACTTACTTAGTCCCGAGACGGTGTTTGACGCCCGAGCGTAGCGAGGGCACCAATAGTTCGAGGGACTAAATAAGTCTTTAACCCGAGGTAAACACTAAGGTAAACACACTTTTCATTACGAATACAAGGAAAGTAAAAACAAAATAATGAATTAGCTAAAAAATAAACGTAAATTTTATTTTAAATATATCAACAACTTCTGCTTTAGTCCGCTTTCTCTTATTAAATCAGGCGTTAAATCCATAGCTGAATCAGATGAACTCATTGTGTTAATTATTCACACAATGCTATACACATAATATAATTAACAGTTAATACAAATCTCTGCTATACGGAAGTATTAACAAAACTCTACAAATGGAAAAAAACAAATGAAGATCGCATTGCCGCTTTCCCGCACCTTTCCCGCTTATTTTGTTTTTTTTTTCTGTGGCCGGCCAGCTATTCAGCCATTATTTTTCATTTTCATAATTTAAAAATGGTAAATCTATTTTATTTTAAAGAAACAGTTAAAAATAAATTATAATAAAGTCATTTAAAAAATATATTCTTTAAATACTTAACATTATGTTATTTCAATTTTACACCGCGCTGTAATTGAGTAGCTGTATAAAAAGTCGGAACATGGTTCAATAAAAATGTGAAAAAGAAACTAGTTCTAGTTTCTTTTTGACAGCAGCTGTCAGTTGAATGTGATTCTCCCTAGGGCTGAAAAGAATTACTTTCAACCCACTCCTCAGGCAACTTCAGACCTACTTTCAGAGTATTAGTAATGAAAAAACAATAATATACCCTTAGTCAATTTTCACTAGCCGCTTTATATGCTAGATTATTTATATGTTGATTTGTTTTCATGTTTGGCTTACATTTTCTAAAATTAAAATATTATATAGGTTGGTGTAACACTCTGCATTAAAAAAGAGATAAGTCCGCCTTTGCTACTCAATTTCGGACTATGTTTATATTTAAGTGTAATTGTGCGCAATAATGTATATAATAAAAATTTTTTTTCAACATTTCAGTTTTTTAAATATCTCATGCTCGAGCTCTACCTTTGTCGTAATGCGTTATTAAACGCAATAATAATGACATCACAGATGAGCCAACAGCTTATTGCGTTAAATGTAATGTGGCATTGTTAATGGCGTCAGACGCTAATAACTTTTGTAGTAGGTACCTAAACTCCGCAGATGCAGCCACCACTATGTTTCAGCTTTTTTTGGAGCGGATAATGCTTATTACGACTCAGTGATTAACGTATAGAGCGTTAACATACTGGTACGAGTATATTGATTACTAGTTTTCCACTTGCAGCTTCGCCAGCGTTATCTTCTTTTTTCCCGTGGGAATTCCACATTTTCCACTAGGAAAATATTATATAGCCTATGTTACTGAGTGATATTGTAGCATTCTATTAGTGAAAGAATTTTTCAAATCGGTTCAGTAGTTTCGGAGCATATTCAATACAAACATACAAAAACATTAAAATACAAATCTTTCCTCTTTATACATAATATAAGTATAGATAATTTATAATAGTTAGGTACGCAAATTTTTGTTTCATTCACAAGTAACGAATCATTGATAAATGTATTCTCTTTGTGTCTTAACATCAATCAAGGTATTTTATTTATAATTTTCTATGATAACGGGGTCAGCTTTTACCACCCGGTAGAAAGTCATGATCAAGTTAAAGGCGAATGCAAGAACCGCCCAAATTTTCTACGACACAAGAATTGGCTAATCTTATTTCTAGCTGCTGGAACACAAGGATAGGTACTGTAAACATCGTTATTATGTCGACAGACTAACGTAAGAACAAGACGGACTCAACAGCTGACTGTGAGTAAACGAACCCCGGACGGAATCGGACAGCTGGATTGAGAGACTGGAGACGATGTACTCGTAGCTTTAAGGCTCGTATTAATAAACGCGTGTCAAAATTGAGAGCTGCAGTTTTGACGTTTAATGTAGGAACATCTGTCAAAAACAGTATTTTAATATCGATCTCATACTTGTGATGCAATTATTAATACGCGCCTAAGACAGTTTTTCGTGCGTATTTTTTGAGTGAGATAACCGTCTTATCACAAAACATGGCCTAATCTTAGTCATGGTTTAAGCCTGACGCTGACTCTTATTAACCAAGTGAAAGAGCATCAGGTTAAGATTATGTTTAACCGACGACGTTTTGTAATAAGATCGTTCATGTTTACTTCAATAGTTATTTAGGCTATCGAATAGCGCGCGGTATAAAATTGTTGAGATTAGTTTGCGAGTATAGGAACTTAAGCAATCCGTTAGCCCCGTTTTGTTCGTCTATACTAATATTATAAAGAGGAAAGATTTGATTGTTTGTTTGTTTGTATTGAATAGGCTTCGAAACTACTGAACCGAACCTGAAGGACATAGGGTAATTTTCCTAAGGGGAAAATATAAAATTCCCACGGGAAAACAAAAAAAACGCGGATGAAGTCGCGAGCGGAAAGCTAGTCTCTGATAAAGGACTAGCTGTGCCCGCGACTTCGTTCGCGTGGATGACGGAACATAACAATATGTCGTACATTTTTTCCCCCGTTTTTGCAACGTTTTTCATTGATACTCCGCTCCCATTACTCGTAGCGTGATGTTATATAGCCTATAATCTTGCTCGATAAATGGACTATTCAACACATTTTTTTTTAATTTGATTCCTGAGATTAGCGCGTTCAGCCAACTAATCAAACAAACTTTTCTTTATAATATTAGTAACTAAGTAATAGATGAAGTACCGCGCATATAAAAGACAGTAAAAATAACTAAAGAAATACTCACTTGCATGCACTTTCCAAGTAAGTAAAGAAGGAAACGTCCATTGGCCTGAGGTTCGGTCTCCATAATATTATTTCAAAACTCCACCAAGCTCCATGTAATGGTCCAGGTAATTTTTCACGGGAAAGCTATAAAGCTAGGAAAACTTCGTGTACGCAAGTCACGTGCTTGTGCGAGTGAGAGGGTAGCAGTTCCTTATTAGTTTGCGTGTAGGAGTGAGCGGGACAGGTGTATGATGCATAGGCGATATTCTTGTAAGCGTCTGAGATGAATAACGCTCGCTATTTTAGGTGTTTTGAATGCCGTAGAATCCTTTGAGAAATAGTTTGAGTAAGCCTGAAGTTCTATCGAACATAAAGGATGTTAAAGTTTCAAGTATTATTACAAATAGTTATGTTATTAATGGAAGATTCTGATTTCTGTTCCTATATTCGATAAGTTACAAATTAAAGCCTATACTGAAATTAAAAGATTCTGCTTATGATTTCGGGCTGTATATGATTATCTGGGTCATTCTTATTTTCGGCAACACGATTTTTAATGGATTTCTTTTCTTAGGGATAATTCGTCAAACAACATATTTATAAATTTTTATATATGACTTTGCATTTTCTTTAACCTTTAAGTATGGACGTCATTTTTTCATAACACTATCCTGGACGTGTAGTCTCACAGGCTCCTACATTAACTAGTGTTTTGTTAACAAAATTATTTTAAATAGCTTGAATATTATATTTAACTTAAAGTATGGTTTAGTTATAGTAAAATACGTGAATATATAAGCCACTTTTTTATAATAATTCTAGAAACATTCAAAATTAAAATGTAATGGCACATTTTGGGTAATTTTAAGTATGTTTTCAGCCGTAAAATCAACTAGAAATTATAAAAATAAATATTTACCATACTCCCTTTTATTTTTTTTACTATTCCAACATAAATAAGTCAAAGTTTACAAGAAAATCTAAAAAGAGAACAAAGTTACTTACAAATATTTTTATAACACAACTATGGACGTGTAGCCTGACAGGCTCCAAAAGATTTTTTAGATAAGTATTACTCACGTATTTTTCATTGAATGACATAATTTCCTCCTTCGCTGGTCGTTTTGATACTAAAACTGAAGCTCCTGAGCTACTCAAGTGTGGGGAGCGGGGGGAAGTACACAAAACTTAGAAACTAACATTCACCCGGAGCCTGTGAGGCTATATACACGTCCATACTTAAAGGTTAAAAATGCTAAAAAGTTGAAAAATGATGGATAAATCAATAAAGAAAAAAGATACCGCCCGAGATGAAATTTTTTGCTTTATTGATTTACTAGCTTTTGCCCGCGGCTTCGCTCGCGTTGAATTCGGGGTAACACAGAAGATTTCAAAAAAAAAATATAGCAGGTATTTTTCGTTGATAACAAGGAGTCTGTGTACCGATTTTTAGCTTTCTACCTTGAAAACTGCAAAAAGTCCCATATAAAATTTCACTCCCTCTATTAAGGGGTTGGGGGCAATTTCCAAAAAAAAATGATGCACGATTTTTTTGTTAGTCACAAATAGTTCTCATACCAATTTTTAGCTTTCTACCTTGTAAATTGCGGAACTCCATACAAACTTCCACCCCCATTTTAGGGAATTGGGGGGTTAGAAAGAGACAGAGAGTAGCCTATATCACTCTCCATCCGTTCAACTATCTCCACTTAAAAAATCACTTCAATCCGTCACTCCGTTTTGCCGTGAAAGACGGACAAACAAACACACACACACACTTTCCCATTTATAATATTAGTATGGATGCATCATTTTTCACCTTATTTATTAGTTGTCGTTTGGTCGAGCTGAAATTATGACGGAATAAGTAACATTAATTGGGCTAGCGTGGTTGACTAAGGCCTAATCACCCTTACCTAAGGTAGGCTCGAGCCCCTCGGTGGGGACGTATATGAGCTGTGATGATGATGATGATGATGATGAAGTAACATTATATTTATCTCACATCGTATTATTCTTAGTCCAATATTGAGAAAGTATCTAAATTAAATGTACTTATATAAAGTACCTTCTATTGTATAAAAGCTGATATTATGTGACTATGAATAATCACAACAGAATGATATAATATTTCTAATTGTCGCTTCTTGTGAGCTAATGTCACAACCATGATAGTAAATGGCAGCATAAATTCTATGGTCATGACACCCATGGTTGTGAGTTTTTGATACGTGACTCGTATAGACTTACTCTATTTGGTCTGAGTATATCTTCTTCTTCTTCTTCGGCCTCGCCTCTTCCCGTTACGCGGGGTCGGCTTTCTTAATCATTCGGCGCCATTAATTTCGCTGGTAAGCATCGTCATCCTTTAGACCTGAGTATATGGTTAGCTATTATAAAAGGTAAGGTAAGGTTTTAACAAAGTAAGGTACACATGTACCTTACTTTGTTAAAATGATAATATTTTATGTAATAACTAATAGTAAACGTATAAAATAACATTAAATGTTGTAACCACAATTTTAACGCCTTCTTCTTCTTTTACCTATTTTTGCTGGCAAGCAGCATTTCTGTGTACCATAACTTTACATCTTACGTCACAAGTTGGCAACGTACACTGTGGTTGATGAGATTGGTGAGAGTTGCAGTTTTGCTGCGAATCTCACAAGAGCCACATGTAGGGCAGTTTGCTTCTCAGCCAACTTAGTTGTGTAAAAAATTCCAAATGCAAAAAGGGGGTACAAACAAACCAGATTTTAAGGGGTACAAACAAAGTCGAACATATAACTATGCAGTCATGTTAGTAAATTGTTCGACATATACTCAAAATAAAATAATTAAATATTTTTTTTTATGAAAAAGGATTTTTTAATTTAAAAAAATTTGACGAAATAAATATTGAAAAACTTCTTTAGTCTTCTTCTTCTTCTTCCGTCCCTGTTCCCGTTATCCGGGGTCGGGTCTCCTCACTCTACGGCGCCAGGTTGATCTGTCCTGGGTTGTCGGTTTTGGCAATTGGGCTTTCTTAAGGTCTCTTTCGATGTTTGACCACCAGGTCGATGGCGGGCGGCCTCTACCTCTCTTTTGTTCTGGCAAGCTTAGTGCGATTTTCACTACATGGTCTTCGTCCCGTCTCATGATATGGCCATACCATCTAAGGCGATTTTCCGTCATTTTGTCTGTGATTGGTGCGACTTTAAAGCTCCCCCGTATGTATTCGTTCCGAACTCTGTCTGAAAAACTTCTTTAGTAATTATATAAAAAACTCAACTGCATTCTCATAGTGACAGAAATTCAAGTGCCAGCTGAAGTACTCGTAAGCTGCGAAATAGATGCGCAACAGCACGTTTTCCGTTTTCAACAACAAGAGTTGCGAAGCCAAACAATTATTTTCAAGTTTTTAGTTTAAAATTTTAAATGTTTTTTTATTTAAAATGTGGTTTTTATTTTTTTATTTAAAACAAATATTATTTTCGTAGTTTTACTTCTAAACACACGTTACAGTAAATACATAGTAAGTTTCTAATGAGAAACGAATTTCCCGAAAATTATATGTATAGCGGGCAGTTTGGTATTAAATACTAGCTGTGCCCGCGACTTCGTTCGCGTTAATGCATTGATCGTAGCGTGATATTATATAGCCTATAATAGCCTTCCTCGATAAATGGACTATCCAACACAAAGGGAATTTTTCAATTCGAATCAGTAGCTTCCGAGATTAGCGCGTTCAACCAACCAAACAAACAAACAAAATCTTCAGCTTTATAATATTAGTAAAGTATAGTTTTGTCATCAGCAGCAAAGTTTCTCCGAAAATTTCAGTTCTAAAGCTAGTCACGAAGTGGTAGAAAATTCGATTGCGAGATTATTTTGGACAGAGAGACAGACAGACAAACAGAGACGAAAGTGGGATAAGTAAAACGTGGTAATGAAAAATAAAAAATTTCTGCGCAATTATACTCGGAGCCATGTTCAAGGACAAAAAGGCATTACAGCTTTCACAGGAAGCATAAGAATTCAAAGGAACATATTCTAACAAAATAAAAATGAAACAGATTTCAAAAACACCAAAAGACATAAATAATATAAGAATACATTACACATCACAGTTTTACACTGAAGTTGATGCAAAATTTTAAGTAAGTTATATCCCAGGTAATCATTGCTTATTTGTAAAAAAATCGATCTTTTTAGTTTATAATACATGCATTTTAGAATTTGAGCCAAGGCAAACACGAATAACTTAAAATAAAACGTCTTTCGAATAGAATAGAATAGAATATCATTTATTTGCTAGAACATGGTGTTACAATATGATCTTCAAGTGTATAAAGTGTCACATATTATTATTCCGCTTATGTCAAAAGCATGCAAATATAAATTGTTATTTAATCTTTAATGACATTTTCACATAATTTATCATTTATAGAAATACATCAAAACAGCTAAGTAATGTCATTATTCTCATTTTGTCAGATTTTAATTAAATATTGTGTCATAAAATAAAAATATAGGTACTTGTGAATGTCAATAATCGTAATTAATTTAAATGTCAATAATCATAAATAATTTAAATGTCAATAATCATAAGTAATTAAATAACTCGAAACAAATAGATTATGTCAATTATAAAATACTGAGTAATGATCTAAATTCTAAAAATAATCATTTAAATATTCACTAATACTATAGTATAGCTTGTCTGCCAAAAGTTGGTAAATTTTTTTTTCTAAATATAGTCAGCGGTAGGTTCTTAAAATTGTTTAGTAATTTATTATATATCTTGATTGCCATGTAATATGCATTATTCTTATACATATTTAGATTACATTGGGGTGTATATAGCTTATAAGGATATCTTGTAGGTCTTCCAGTAACATCTTTGTTTAGTTGGAAATAATGTGGATGTGTTTTAACAAAAAGACACACCGCTCGCTCTAAACAGTATTGAAATAATTATTCCCCAACTCCTAACATACCAGAAACCTTCCATCATGAGGTCAGTAACATGATATGATGACTATCAGATGCAAATACCTAAATATGTTCAGCAAAAACATGAAACACTTTGGACGTGCCTATGAAATTCAAGGGTTTCTCTCGATTTTCATGGGATTCCATCATCAGATCATAACATGATAACAATGGGACTATATCCGGAGTATATACTCTTTCGATTACAAAAAGAATTTTGAAAATCGGTCGACTAATGGCGGAGTAATCGGTGAACATACATAAAAATACATAATATACAGCCGAACATGGAACCTCCTCCTTTTTTGAAGTCGGTTAAAACCCCTAAATTAATCTTTTAGTTCAGCGTAGACAATAAATAAGGATGTACTGACAGAAATCTCACAAACCACGATGCGTGTCATTTTTGGCTATACCCCTCCAAGGCTCTCCAAGCCGTTGGTCCTGACCTGTCCTGACCTATTTAACGTGACCTTCACCAGCCCCTTAACTATGATCCCTCAAAACAACATTAAAACCGTACTGAGAGCGGGCTGGCGCTATACGCAGCAAGAGCGGTGTCTCTGTTATAATATTGTTTTAACATTGTTATAAGCAATCATGGTATAAGGCTCGTGATCGTTAATCTACCTCGCGGTGGGTCTACCAAGGCAGCGTCTCCAGGCACGAGGCCGCCACTCGAAGACCTTTTCACCCCACCCAACGGTCCTGCCGATGTGGGTTGCCTACTGACGCTTAGGATTCGCAATTGTTTGGGTTATGTCGGCGATTGCAGCGGCGACCTTGTTAATTAAAAGGAGTGGAGTGGGGGGATCATAATAGGAGTGGGTGCGGAGGTACGAGCTCCTCACTCACCACGATCTATAGGTAAGCTGCGTTTTGCCGCACTGCGAGGTGGTTGTATGATCTCAGATATCTTTGTTATCATAAAAAAAGAAACGCAAATTTTTCATGAAATCTATGAATTTATTTTTCGTAATTAAAGTTAAAATGTCGACTTCTAGTTGTGAAAGTGATATTGAGATGACACCCATACAAACGTAATAATATTTTCATACTAATATAACTCTATAAGCAATTTTATTCAAACAAATTTTTAAATGTTCCTCACAGGTATTAGAGCACTGTGTAGCACTTGCTTGGGAGAAAGTCCGATTACTAGCGAGGGAATAGTTTCTGTCCCGAAGGAGCAGCCGAGGGCAACAAAACTCCCGAGCTAGGTCTTTAATTTCCGCAATGATCAATCTACTATTTCGGAATTCGGCAGCATTGTTTGGCAGCATTTCGAGTTTCTTGCCTGTTCTTCTCGAGAAGGCTCTCCCAATTTCCGAACAGGTGTAGAGTCAACTTTTTTTTTTTCATTCCTACTTGTATTTGCAGACATCTTGAGTATATTCAAGATGTATGCACATACAAGGTTAATATTTCATTAAATTAGATTGTTTTGCTTTGTTTTGACGTCAATAAGTGTCTGTAAAGGCCTATGTTGAATAAAGATTTTTGAATTTGAATTGCTCTTCGTAACAAGTTACAATCCGATGTAGAGACAGTCAGTTCCATTTTATCTGTAATCGGATTATGAAAAGCGTTTTGGATAAAAACCTGACTCTATCAACAAGCACATTTTAAAGAGGATAAAGATTTCGCATTAAACCTTCTTTCACTCGAACGCTTAAAAGCCGTAAAAGTGTGTACATCAGTGTACCATCAAATATTTCGTCGCCTTTCAAAGCCCCGTCAGCGTCGAAAGTGAGACCATATCGGCGCCGCAACAAAAGCCGCCTTTCATATGTTAATAGCGGAGGGGCCGCTGCATTTTTCTGTCTTTTCACACGTATTTTGATTTTGAAAGCTCCAGAACTTTTTTGGGGAGCCGCTCGGGATTGTCCAATTTACATATGGAATTGTTTAATTTGTGCTGGTGTCTTGTGCGCTGACGGTTTAGTCCACGAATAACGAAGTCAAACTTGAGCCGAAATCGTTTCGTTCGACCAATCAAAACGCCGCATTATCGCGTCATCGAACATTTGAAAAACAATTTATGCGTTCCTATTGGTTGAAACTAGCATGCGATGCTTCCTAATACGACCTTGCGACATAAACCGTCATTCGTCGTCATCAGTATTTAATATAAACAGTTCGATATCTTTACGTGATTTCACAAAGGAAATACAGGCCTAGGGTACTTCCCGCTGCCTGAGAATCGTGTTTGGTAAGAAGCAATGTCTTACAGTACACGTTAAGGAAACAATCTAAAAAAACAAATTTTAATACATGCTACTTTACGGGCTTTGGCAGACATTATTTGACTTGGTTTTGGCAGACATTATTAATTTGTCATGTAACACTTCTTTACATTTAGCTCCTAATAATATTCAAATCAAAAAGACTTTCTGAATACACGGTGGGCAGAAAATATCAGAAATTTATTGGATATATTATAAAATAAGGTATATGAAATGTAGACAGTCGAATCCAAAGTTATTGAAAGTGTTCAGCACACTAGAGAACAAAGATTTATTCGCGCAATTATAACAGCTTGACCCCGCTCTGGCATTTTTTATTCCGCTCTACTTTTATCAATACAAAAATATGGACCTACCGTACGGTGAACGCAACTTATAGTTAATTAAGCTTATCGACGCGATATTTATGGAGAATGAATAAATTGAGATATGCTTATCCAATTTAGACAATTGAAATAAATTTAATCGTCGTTTTATTTTAACACTATTTTGCAATTTTGGCTTGCAGTATTATTAAACGTGTGAGAAGAGAGACAAATAAGGAGTTTCCATGAACATTAGATAAAAATATATAGATATTTTTTTTATGTTATATGTTTCGCATAGTGAATAAGGAATAGATCATCAAGAAACAGAAGGACTTATTAATGCTTATAAGTCTCATCTGTTTTCTTTTCGATATCATTATTCATCAAGTTTAAAAATAATATTACGTCATATATTTACCGATTGACTAGTAGAGAATGCTATAGTCATAGTTATATATAAATATATTTAGAACATTTGTTATTAAAAAAATATAATAACATACTATTAACTCATTAAGCATGCAATATTAATAATAACGTTGTATGCTTATTTTGGATCAAATTAAAATGTTATGTTAATGTAAAAAAATATGTTATAGCGACCCCGACGCTACGTCGCATCCATACTAGTCCAGTCACTGGCACATAATTAAAACAGAAGCGCATTGGGTGCATTAATTTATACCTACTTTTTCTTTAGCACTTTTAATTTGTCGGCAAGTGTTTAGCATAAATTCCTTTGTTTCCGCCTCTGTGCTCGGAGAAAATATTTTAAATGCCCAATTAGTAGGGCGGCAGTAATTTATTTGCTCTTAATAAGAAAATTCACGGAGTCCTCGGAGTGAAGGTGGGTTTGTCGGAGGGAAGATTCACAAAAAATATGCTTTTTTTTGTTTTTTGCATTTTGTTTGAAAAGCAGTTTTTTAATTGGTTATTTTTGAGATCCGTGGTAAGTATGTGAATTTAATGATTTGCAAACTAGTAAAAACAGTTCTGATATTGTCTCCGTTTGTTCAACATGAAAAATGCAATATATCTTTTCATCTTTATCTCATCTTTTCAGTTATGAAGATAGCTACTCGTGCTATTTTGTATGTTATGTGTAGCATGATGTTTGATACGCGCGTCGTAGTATTAGACTTTTATTTTTAACCTACTTCAAAAAAGGGGTCTCGCGCCCACTCATAACCAAAAATCTCATAACCAATACGTAAAGGTCCCACTCATAACTGCTGATGTGAGAAGACGAAACTCATAACCAACACAACTCCACAATTATGTACAGTCGCTTTAATAATTATTAACAACATTACCAAAAAAGGGTGAATAATATTTTAAATCAAAGTAAAAAGCTTGGTATAAAAGAGGTGTAAAGAGGCATCTTGCAGGTCGGCAAGGTGAGGGTGGCTATTGCGGTGTGTAATCTCTCTCCCGCATTAAAATTAGACAGCACAAACAATACAGAATACAAAATGTAATTTTTTTACAAAAAATGAAACCGACTTCAAAAACACCAAAATGTTATAAATAATATAAGAATACAAACAACTTCACACTTTTATATTGAAGTTCGTGCCAAATTTGAACTAGAAGGTACTTATATTTTTTAAGATTTTCCAGATTATTTATGACTTTTTGGTGTTTTTGAAGTCGGTTTTATTTTTTGTAAAAAAAATTCTTTTCAATATTTTTAGTTAATTTACAATACCAAAACCTTATCCTAAAAGTAACAAATACTTTTCTGAAAACCGCATCAAAATCGATTCAGCCAAACGCGAGATAATCGCGGACAAACATACATACAAACATACAGGTCAAACTGAGAACCTCCTTTTTTAAACAACTTTGAAAAAGGAAGAGGTTCTATGTTCGACTGTATCTATTTTTTTGAAGTCCGTTAAAAAGGATCTGATTATTCCATAAATGAAATTTCTTCCAGCAGACCTGCGAAAGGAGAAATTGTAATAAATTAGAATTTGTGTGTATAGCAGCTTATAAGGCTATCAAATAGTAAAAAAAATAAAACCATACTATATAACATACTTACTAAATAAAAAATATGCAGAAATACCTATCACACAAATAATATAAATATTTTTAAATTTTTATATATAATAATTAGGATTGAAAGATTAGATGAGATGTAGCTATCAGGACAAACTAATTCTCAATCACTTCTCAATATTGTTATTTTTGTTGAAGATGTCTCGGAGAGACTATTTATGCCTTCCTCGCACTAAGATTTGTTTAGTGCTTACCCGTGGTACTACAGTTGGTGTTACTGTTAGTATAAAACAACGGGTGTTGCCCGATCCCGGATTTGATAACAGGAGACTAATCGAGAACTATACCCCCTCAAACGAAAAAGAATTTTCCAAATCGATTAATAAATGACAGAGTTATGATAAAGTCCCCCTTTTTGTTAAGGCGGTTAAAAAATGAAATGACTCGCAATTGAAAGTTGCGTTAAAGTTGCTTTTAAAATAGTTTTATTAAAGCGTTCCTTAATTTCTTCAAAATAATATAAATATTAAAACCGATAGTTACCCACATGGTGTTCTTTGATTGTCAAAGATAATAAGTAGTACTACAGGCAAAATTAATCACCCGTAGTACTACCGGACACGTGAGTAGTACCACGGGTATGCACTAGATTTTTTGTGTATTGCGTCTTGAAATTGCCGTACTAAATATTTATTTTTAGTATGAAATAATAAGACAAAAAGTACTTACTTTAAAATTAGTATGCAAGTATATAATAGTAAGCAAGCACTATTGGTCTCAAATGTACTTCAAAGTAGTTCACAGTTTAGTTATTTGCTTTTTTTATGTTCGGTTATGAGTTACTCCTCTAAATTAAATATTTTATAAGTTTAAAATATATTTCATAACCATGGTTATGAGTGGGTCCTCAAGACAGTTATGAGTCGCCACATTTTATTCCAGTTATGAGTTTCTGGTTATGAGTGGGCGCGAGACCAAAAAAGGAGGAGGTTCTCAATTCGATGCGTATGTTTTTTTTTATCTGATAGTTTATGAAGATAAGGTCTAAAATTGAAGCGAGCTTCACCTGAATTTCTTACCCACAAAGCAACAAGAGTTATAAATGAATGGCATAAATATAGTTTCAAAGATATAACAAAAATATTTTTTGGTTATTTCATTGAAAACCGAAGAGAAGCCTCCGCAGTGCATTGGACAACATTCCAATTAGTTTCTAATTAAGAGTTTGAATAATGATGGAGGCTCGCCTACGTCACATCTGTTATAAAGATTATAAACTTACTTTCAATTTCCTTTTTTTTTTAATTTCGGAAAACCATGTTTCTCCTAATATCCACTATAAATTGTAGCGGCGGTGAGTTATAGCAGTACATTTCCTAATATTATAATCTTACAACGAAATGCTTTTACATTCCAGCGGGAACACGCCTGGCCACCCTCAAAAATTATTTCCGGAACTATTGGCACGGCAGAGGATTTTAGTCCTTGTGTCACTACATTACAATTCGGATTCGGCGGTTCCCGTTGGCGCGCCAAATGAAGTGTCCCTCTGGCTATTAGTCCCGGGATTAAGAATGATCCCGGGATCGGCTGACCAGCGTCACCTAATCCGGGATTTGGTCACTTGTTACACCGTTTCATATTTCTATTGTTTGTATACGGCTGCTTCGCTACACAGGGCTCGTTGTTGTATTTACATATTTGCACAGATTGAAGCCATTTCACTCGGACACTTTTGCTATTTAGAATAACAACAACAATGGCAACAGCTACTATAAAAAATAATGTGGGGGTCTCTAACAAGGACTGTACAAGATTACGTTATAGATTACAAGTCGGTTTTATGTAGGTACTACATGAAATAAACGATCGATTGCTCAACATAACTGGAGACTATTTGGCATTGGGTTTAACAAGTATCGATTTGCTTGGTCTCGAAATATTTTTTATACCATTCCCCCTCTAAAAAGCTCATTTTATTCACTAAAAACAGTGAATAAAAAGCACTTTTAGTCACTATTTTGGTGTTTGAATTTAGAACACACCGATATATTTGACCTCCATCTCATGCAGTGCTTAGCAGTACTTGCACAATTAATACTCGATATTAAATGTTTAGTTTCGCTTTAAACTTTCTTTTCTCGTAGTCATGGTATAATGTATAGTATGCAACTCTTGAATAAAACGGATTTATATCGGTGGCCATGAATGACTCGCGCCGCTCAGGATTCTAACACTACGGTCGTGATTCAGTCGTTAGAATCCTTCACTTGCTCGTAATTCATCTATGGCCCTCGCTTTAAATCCGTCCTTTATTCACTAGTTGCATAATATACTATTATCACTTTGATTGTCAAAAAATAGTTATAATTATGAAGCAGCAAAAAAAAAAAAAAAAAAGTTGGTGCAAATATAGGCGCGTATTGTTTTATTGAAAACGTGGGAAGTTAATGCTACATGTTATAAAATTTGTGAGCAACGTGAAGATTAACGAAGGATTGACCTGCTGTATTGTTGTCTGGAACATTCATCGGCTGCAAACAGAGAAAATTGATACGATAAGTCTGTATTTTTTTACCCGCATTATAATCATATTACACAAACTTGAAAAGTACCCACATTAACGTGAACATTTTTACTGTCAGAATCAATTGACAGCTTAAATTTGATCTTGACACATTCGAAGTGTTACCATATAGAAATATTTCCTACCAAATTGGGATAAACAATCTTATCTGTTGGGATCATTTCGATTATGCCACCAATTACATGTGCAGGTTGCCAAAATACAATTTCTAAAAGAAATGAATGGTTAAAATGCTCAATTTGCAAGCTGAAATATGATGTTGATTGCGCTAATGTCGGATTTAAACGATTTGCATTAATGGATACAACTCACAAAAACACCTGGAAGTGTCCCGAATGCTGTAGTAAGCAACCAAAAACAGGCAATATTAATACACCCATTCGTTCTATGCAGTCTACTTCTGGCGATGAACCTGAGGTACTCATTACAACCTCTCCAGACCACTCGAATGTTACTTTACGATCAAAGTCAACTGAAACAGAAAAGCATGGATCGCGCGACTATCTTTCGGAAGATGCTTTAAGAACAATTATTAAACAAGAAATAACTGCCAGTATGAAGTCCACTATTCAGGCATATGTGACTGGTGAACTCCGAAACATCAATGACCAAGTATCTAGCTTTCGAGAATCAATGTCATTTTTTAATGTGCAGTTTGAGGAGATGCGTGCTATAATACACGAAAAGAATGACATCATCACTCAATTAAAATTAGATAATGAGAAATTGAAAACTTCCGTTACAGATCTCACAAGCCGACTAAACACTGTCGAAATGCATATGAGAGATTGTAATATTGAGATTAATGGTGTACCTGAGCATAGGTCCGAGAACTTAGTTGACACAGTAATTCAACTCTCAAATATTGTGAATAGTCCTTTAGTTGCAGAAGACGTTCAACATATTACCAGGGTGGCAAAGATAGACAAAGATAGCCCTAGGCCGAGAGCAATTATCGTTAAACTACGTAATTCCCGACAGCGAGATTTTATTCTAGCAGCAGTCTCCAAATTTAACAAGAAGAACGCTCAAGACAAATTGGCCTCTAGCCACCTTGGAATTGGAGGACCTGGGGTCCCGGTATTTGTTACTGAACACCTCACACCTGCTAACAAATATTTACATGCTGCCGCTCGAAAAAAGGCTAAGGAAATGTCATATAAATTCGTTTGGATACGAAATGGACGTATATACGTTCGCAAAGACGAGAGTAGTCAAAGTGTGCTGATTAAATCATCTGACAGCTTAAAACTGATTGATTAGATTAGGCCTGTAGAGTTGCTTAGTGAAAGTAATGGCTTTCATCATTGACAATGATCAGTCTATATTATCAAAATGTCCAAGGACTTCGAACTAAAACCAACGATGTGTATAGAAATGTTCTAAACACTAAATATGAAGTGCTGGCGTTTACAGAAACATGGCTTAATTCTAAAATTTATACTAATGAAGTAATAGATAATAGGTATGTTGTCTATCAAAAGGATCGTATGTGCTCTGGGATGTCCAAGAAGGACGGTGGCGGTGTTTTACTGGCAGTCTCTAGGGATATTTCTTCCGTTCGATTAACAAGTCTAGAATGTGACAACATTGAAAGCGTTTGGGTAAAATTACAGCTACAAATAAACAGTTCAATTAGAACTTTGACTATTTGCGTAGTATACCTACCGCCGCCAGTGAAATTGGAAATTCTGGAGCAATTTTTGTGCCAAATTGAAATTGCCTTAAGCCAATCGGACGATGTGGTAGTTGTTGGAGACTTTAATCTCGGATTTATCCAGTGGAATGCTAACGACGATGACCCCAACAGCTTGACTCCGTCTAATTATAATTCTGGTTTGGGGTATGCTTTTGTAGACTTCTTGTCCTGTAATAACTTATTCCAACATAATAATATTAGTAATTGTGATAAACGTTTTTTGGATCTAGTAATTAGCAATATGCATGATGTAATAGTCACAGAACCTCTCGATCATTTAAGTAAATGCTACTCAATACATCCAAATCTTATGTTGAAAATACCTTATTGCAATGTTAAATATTTGAAACCAAAGACGAAATTGGTATACAAATATCACAAAGCTGATTATTGCAAAATCATCAGTGAGTTAAAACAGATATGTTGGCAGGATTTGTTTATGAGTTGTAAAAATATTGATGATATGGTTTCCGAATTTTATAATGTTTTATATCAAATTAGGGACAAATTCGTGCCGATTCGGGATGACTCCAAGAATTTAAAACATCCTTTGTGGTTCAATCACGCTTTGGTAAAACTGTTGGCGGAAAAAAATAAAATACGTAAAAAAATTTTAAAGTATAAAAATCCTAGAGATGAAATAGAATATAAGTTACTTCGTAAACGATGTCATAAGCTACAGGATGAATGCTATAGAAAATATTTACAGAGTATAGAGGCAAACATTAAGAATAATCCGAAACTGTTTTTTAACTTTATTAAAGACAAGCGTGGTGGTCAATCTTCTATCCCAGCGAGGGTACAGTTGGATGGCAATGTCGCCGAGTCCGGTCCAGAGATTGCGAATTTATTTGCGCAACACTTTTCTTCAGTATATTCCTCTAGTGACCCAAGTACAAGCGGTAGAGTTGAGTTACAGCGTCATGAAACTGATATTGTAGCTAAGTTATGCGTATCCGAGTCGGAAGTTGCTAAAAAAATTAAAATTAAGTCTTAATCCCAACAAAGGTGCTGGTCCAGATACAATTCCGCCACAGTTTGTTAAACGTTGTGCACAGGGTATCACATTGCCACTAACATTAATTTTTAATTGTTCTCTCAAATATGGCATTTTTCCTGAGGAATGGAAAAAAGCTCGTATTGTTCCCGTGTTTAAAAAGGGTGATGTCGTGCTTTTTCTAGCTGAATTGTAGAAATATAGGGAAATCTTAAAGTTGAAAGAAAAAAAACAAACTTATTCCTTTAGTCCGATACAAAATGAAAAGCTTTATTCTGGTAGGTACATGGTTGTAATTCACTTATGCATAATGTTACTGAAGTTAACAAAATCCCTCAATGCAAAGCACTTAACTAAATTTTTATTTAATACAAGCCAAGGGCAGGATGGTTCAGGTTTGTTAGATCAATCTCGGCAGGTAAAAATCAGGTACAAATTGGGTACAAAACTACAAAATGAGGGGCAATAAAGTACACGAACAAATAGTTATAGGTTTCATTTTTTTTTAAATTAGTAGCTTTCCCCGGAGCGGTTGTTAGTAGAGCGTACCTTCTATGCTAAATCTTGCAATCACGGGTCAGAGATATGATATTCCAGTTTCTTAACTTATTCTCTGTTTCTAATATTATTTGTGTAATTCCACAGAATTCCTCCTTGATATTAGGTTATTAGGTAGGTTAGTTGCAGCGGAGCCCTACGGCCTCCGAGAACTGCCCTGGAGATTCATAGCACAGTGTTATGTTAAAAATATAATTAAATATGCCTATGATCTTGAGGTCAGTGGGTCTAACACTGAGTTCTGAAGGAATCCCAGTCAATACATTTGAACTTCATGTAATAAACATAGCAAATGAATTCTAAAACATAATTTTTAATAAATTGACAAATTGTCTTATTGGTTAGTTAATAAAAAGGACATATAGAGGGGAGAGCACCTATTTTGTGTATAATTATTGCTATTAATAAAAAGAAAACAGCTTAATTTGTGAGTTCTTTGCCAAAGAAGGATGTGAAACTTAATATTGTGAAAATTTAGAATTTAACATGAAATTCGCAAGTGTTACTCAATATATGCCTTAATCCCACTAAGATGCCGTTTACTATCAAGGTTTTTTAATGAAATAGGGGATGAAAAAGGCGAATTTTGGAAATGTAATATGTTTGATTTAATAATCAATTCACCCACAAATAAAAATAAAATTAACAAAATCTGTTTTAAATCATGAAATATAATAAGTTAATTAGATACCTTATTGATTTTTTGCACTTATTGATACCATAAATCCATTTAATTTAAATAATCGCGTGCCGGCGAGTAAATATAGTATTTTTCCCTTAGCTTTACTCTTCAAGCTGAAAACAAAAAGAACTGATTTTTGTAGTCTCGCTTTTCAAATTCAATTCACACGGAAAACGGGAGAAATACCTATTAATTTTATTCGCAGAAATTAAGATAATGTAGAAATTTAGATTTCGATTTAGAATTAAATCAATAACAAATTAGGTACTTCGGTCGATGTCTCACAGACTACTCATAACATAGACGATAGACGCCTTCTAAAAACCAACGCTCCACCTGCGCACAGATTTGCGTTTATGTGGAAGCGACGGAGCCGAGGTCCGTTTGCTGAATGTTAAGCGCCGTATTGGCGACGGAACCTCTCCTAAAACCAAATTCATTTCATAACACTCGTAAGACTCTTAACTTGCTTCAAGATGTGTCAAGTCAACATACGGATCTTTCGAAATTCTACAATATGCAATAAGTATTTCCAGCTAAAGTTATAAGTTTGGTTGAAAAACAAAACGTAATGAAAAATTAACCATAAACAAATTGTGAATGCTTTCCAAATTCTATTCGACGAAACCATAATTATATGATCTGTAAGCCTTAAGTGTACTTTATTACGATATGTCTCTAAAAATGATCAAAACAAACAGTCTAAATGTCAAATTCCGAATTTTGAGAAAATCAACCCACCTAAAGGGAAGCACGGGATTTTGGGCGAAAAAAAACTATCTTTGTAAATAAGGCCAGGATAAACGCGATATTTATTTTGTTTATGCAAAAATTGAATAATGACCAAAGATAATTGCAAATGTCACTGACGTGACGTGAAACGACGTTGACGTTGACACTTGACATTGATATTGTGAAATTAATTGACAAAGTTGTTGTAATTATGATTTTAGTTGTGCAATTTGTGTTAAAACTACAGTGAAACCAAAGTGTTTTTGCAAAATTAGTGTTTTATGAAATTTTAAGAAAAAACGGTGTTACAGTGATCCTTCATCTGCTAAAAACTATCGCCCAATCTCTATACTTTCATGCTTTTCAAAGCTTTTCGAAACATTGATATGTCCAACTCTTTCGAAATTAAACAAAACATACATTGGCGACAGTCAACACGGTTTCATGTCTGGTCGCTCCGTCCTTACAAACTTAATACCATTTGTGTCAGAAGTGTCTGAAAAAGTCGATAAGGGAATGGAGGTCGATGCCATATACACTGACTTCAGTAGCGCCTTCGATAAAGTTAACCATACTATCCTGGTAAATAAATTGAATGCCTATGGAATAACTGGCTCATTGTTAAAGTGGTTCAGATCATATCTACAGGATAGGCCACAAATGGTAGTTGTGAATGGTTACCAGTCCCGTTGGTACCGTGCTTTGTCTGGTGTTCCCCAAGGTTCACATTTGGGACCACTACTGTTTCTGATCTTTATTAATGATATTACCGCCAATATTAGAAATTGTAAGCCTTTGTTATTTGCGGATGATCTTAAAATTTATAAAACTATAGCTTGTAAGAAAGATAGCAGACTCGTTCAGGATGACCTTAACAGGATTATCACCTGGTGTCACACTAACTGTATGACACTCAATGTCAGCAAGTGTTTCCATATAAGGTACTCTAGAAAGAGAAAGCCACTTGTGACTACTTATGAACTCAATGGTGTAACTTTGGAAAAGGTAAGAGTGATTCGGGATCTTGGTGTTAATATCGACAGCAGACTAAAGTTTGACATACATACGGACGCAGTGGTTACAAAGGCTGCTAAAATGCTCGGGTTTATCAAAATTTTAAGAATATTAGCACCAAGATTTTACTATATAACGTCCTGGTGCGTAGCCACCTAGAGTTCGCTTCTGCTGTGTGGAGTCCTTTTTATAGTGTTCACTCTCAGAGGATTGAGAGTGTTCAAAGGGCATTTACTAGACATCTTGCTTTCATTTGTAGTGGGTTTTCTCATCGACAGCCCTATAGTGAGCGTCTAGCCAAGTTCAATATGTTCACTCTCCGAAATCGAAAAATATTTTTGGATATGTGCTTTCTCCATAAAATTGTAAATGGGCAAATTCAGTCAAACGACATACTGTCAAGGGTATCTTTAGCGGTACCACACAGGTATCCGAGACACTATATCGCAAAAATATTTGCTATACCGTTTGCCAGAACAAATCTTGGACTTCAGTCCCCTTTGGCACGAATTTGTAGGGAATACAACACTCTTCATAGCAATATCTTGGATTTAGATATATTTAACAATAGCTTCCGTAAGTATAAATTCAAAATTTTAAGGTACCTGCAACAACTTTAGTTGATTTATAATGTTTATTGTTTAAAAGTAACAGTTTAAATTTGATGTCGTGTGTGATCGTCTTGACTAAATATAAGCATTATTTAATGTTAATACGCTGAGTGCTATGTACGCCGTTTTTGATGCATATCAGAATTGTAATTTACTGTGAAAATGTTTTTGTGAATGTCTTAATATGTATCATGTGGCAGTACTATACTTAAATAAATAAATAAATAAGCAGTGACAAAAAAATAAAGTGGGAATCACTAACAAAGTGTTCAAGCTTAGCTTTAAAATTAAAATTCTGGTGTAAGTACTACTCGTACATGACATAAAAACGATCCATCTATCAACATAACTGGAGACTATTGTGATTCGGTTTGTCAAGTATCGATTAGATTTTTTTTAATGATGACAGGGAAGCTCTTGGCCTTCATCTCATCTGATAGTAAATGATGATAAGACCGAAGATGGAAGCGAGCTTCACCTGGACTCCTCAGCAACCGAGGAACTTGCTTACCTCTTATTTCCGGAGCACAACAATGCTATAAATGTTTTGCCTCGAAATATTTTTTTCATCCCCCCATCTCGGAAAGAGTATTTTTGCTATTCGATATCTGACCGCCAAAGCCGTTTTTATCCGCTTGAGGTTAAAGTAAATTTGAATTTAGAACATCGCGTGCACTAGGTATGTGATTTCAAGACATCATTAAACCTATTTACTTCCATCTCCATGGTGTCGAATTTATCATACAACTTTTTTTAAATTTGTTTGTTTTAACGTCGTATTGTTATAAATAAGAAACTTTAAAACAAGTAAAAAAAAAGTTTACTCGTATTTGTTATACATAATGTTGTAGTAAATATATACATAAACTGAAATAAAAGTATCTCGCATTTAGTCATTTCCTCGCCGAGGGCGGATGAAAAGTTACGTGTTGCACTCGAGTGCAAAGATTTTTCACCTTGTGCTCTTTTGATTCCCTCGCTAACGCCCAGGATACACATTTTTGAATCACTCGCAGCGCTCGTGATTCAGTTTTAGAATCCTTCGCTTGCTGGGTCATCAAAGATGAGCACACGGTTAAAAAGCAACTTTGCACTCATGTATAGTAAATAACTATTATCACTTTGATTGACAAATAAATGATCATCAAATATGTAGAAATATCGCGCTAACAGAACACCTTTTTCAAATTTCATCGGGAATGAAAAAAATCAACTGGTCCATACGTTTCAGTTGAGTAGATTTTTTCACATATCATGCAATCAAGGGAGCTAAACTTTTTCATAAGATGCTCAAACTTGTTCAGCGGGATGTGTCCAGACTCCAAACCGAAATCGGTGGGCAGTCACAATAGGGCCTCGACTTAATCTAATATTGCAGAACCAAGTAGGTAATACGAGTATGTTGGAGGTTCAGATTGAATAACTCGATCTTTCGTCAAATTCAGTTTTTTTAATGCGTATAAATAATTTTAGGGTTCCGTACCTTAAAAGGAATAAACGGAACCCTGAGAGGATCACTTAGTTGTCCGTCTGTCTGTCAAGACCCTTTTTTTCAGGAACCAACGTGAAGAGATTTGAAACTGACTTTTATATCAAACATGCTGCTTGGCCCGGCTTCGCACGGGTATACTAAAAGAAATTGTTTTAAGACCCTTTGATAATACAAAAATGTAAGAAACTAAACAACAAAGTGTCAATCTGACAATTTTGTTAGAAACTCACTTATTTTAAGTATTTATTGTCTTAAATTCAAACCTTTGACGTTTTCCTATACTTTTTTAAACCTTTCGCAAAAAATAAGAATTATATAATTTAGCACAGTCGTTTTCAAGTTATGCGCGTACATACCTTTCGACGATTCATATCGCGACGGCGATACCTACTTGGGTCTACGGTCTGTTTCAGCTGCGAAAAAAATCAATATTTTAATACATACATATTTACATATTTTAGCGCATAAAATATGTAAATAAGTACATAATTTGATCGCGTTGACTTTTTTTATTGCTACTAAGTTGGCGAACAAGCAAACTCCCACCAGTGGGGCTTGCACGCAGGAGAATCGAAAATCGAATCGAAATCCGAATCGAGGAGTTTGTATGGCAATTTTATTAGCGCCACGGCGGTGAGTAGCAGAACTAATAAAATTGCCATACAAACTCCTCGATTCGGATTTCGATTCGATTTTCGATTCTCCTGCGTGCTAGCCCCACTGGTTGTATGTGGTAACAGTGACCAGTCATAGTACATGTGATTCCTGTGAGATTCACAACAAATCTGCAACCCCCACAAGAAACACAGAGTACGTTGCCAACTCGTGACGTCAGATGTAAAGTCACGGTAACCAGTTATTTCATTGCCATATCTTACCCTTGAAACCGAAATACAGCAATGCCGCCGCCGCAAAGCACTGCTGCTTTGCGAAAGGAATAGGTAGGGCGGAGATAAAAAAAACAACAATGCGTTACAAATAGCAGACATACACTTACGTGCAATGAAATCGACTCACCTCATAGGTTTCGATTCAGAAATATCGTTATTATATAAACATTTAAATTACACAAACAAAAACTGTAAATACAGTTTGAAACTATATTTCATAAGCTTTATTTTAACATAATCAAAACATGGATAAAAGAAGTGTTGCTGACACTAGACTTATTTCTTCGGAAAACCCTGTTTCTCATTTTTACGCTATAAGTATTCAAATCTCCGTGAATGTGCGAGTGTAAAAAGTGAATTGAATCAATGTTTATTCAAAAATTGATAATTACTACAGATTTGTTGAACCTATAAATTGAGCTGATTATACCAAAAAAATTGAGGTATTTTTAATAATTTTGATTTTCAGTTTGTAAAATCGATATACCTAAATCTGTTACAGTAAAAACTGGTCTAATATAAGCATAGGCTCTTGTTTAACGGACGGGGGAGCCTGAGACGCAGCAAACTAGTTCTGTGTGGAGGTCATAACACAGAAGGAGGCGGCAGAACGGGAGGAAGACCCAGCGGCAGATCCTTGCCGCCACAGTAGGACGGGGCGGAGGAGGCGGCAGTTCGCCCGCCTTCTTGCTCCTGACGGCAGGTCACCGCCAGTCGTCGATGCTCCTAATGCCCAAGAGCATCGCCGGCCTTCCCATTTTGGGGAGGTGAGAGGAGCAGACGCTGACGAGGTCGTGAAAGTGTCCGAAAGGGTTCCCATGGCCTTGTGTTGGCAACGGAGCGTCTCTCCCCGACGTATCCTCTTCGTCTGATGACGGGAAGGATGAGGAGACGATGAACGTCCTCGTACCAAGGCGTTTATGAGGGGGCATCGTTGGGTTTTAGTCGGTAGGCCTCGGTTGCTGGCTAACACTCTGCCCCCGTGGCCACGGAGAATACGTCATAACCTCACGTTTTTCCAAGCGTGAGGTATGCGTAACGCATTTCCCAACGTAAAAAAAGGCTCTTGTTGAATAATCAGGGTTAAAAGATATTATTTATTGGTGGTTTGTCGAGCTCTGAATCAAAGCGGATCGATTTCATTGCACGTAAGTGTACGTTTAAAAAATACAGAGATAGGTTAGTAACAGCGTGACATCACCATATCAATGGCGTACCACGTGAAATAAATCCACTTAGCACCGTTCAATTTGTCGACTAATTTATAATATTTGAGTTGCGGCGTCACAAAAAACAATTTGAAGGAAGCCAAGCCTCCTACAATTAAGTACAGTCACCGGCACAAATCGGCCGCGCTCGGCGCATCTAATTTTGTTATAAATATTCATGCGCCTATTATAGGCTGCTGCATTGTGATACTTTGATTAAGTGTCTCGGGACACTGGCTGATTAATGGGGAGCGGTGACATCTCGGCGGCGCCTTTTGACGCTCCTCGTCTTTGGTTTGCTTTGGACACGATGTGAGCTGCTGTCAAGTGCTATCGGATCTCAACAAATATTTATTTGTGTTGTTGCCTTCTTGTAAGTACAAAAATAGTATATAGCTTTCAAGTATACATAACTGTGGAGAGTAAGGGGTTCGGAAGAACCCAAGTCATAGCACTCTATCAGCCCGCGCTAAAACGACCCAACTTCTCGGAGAGCATTATGCCTAAAATTGGGAACATAATGGTTAGGATGATGACAATGTCATGTCGTATTGGTCCAGTGACAGTCTAGGTCAGTGAGCGTTGGTGGCGCATCACCATCATCACAACAGCTCATATATTATGTCCCCACTGAGGGGCTCGAGCCTACCCTAAGTTAGGGTGTTTAGGCCTTGGTCAAACACCCTGGCCCAGTGCGGATTGGTCGACTTCACATACACCTTTGAAATTCTTCGCATATGTATGCAGGTTGCTCACGATGTTTTCCTTCACCGTAGGAGCGTCGGACAAATGTACACATGGAATTTGAAAACGATAAACACATTGGTACATGGCGGTCTCGAACCCCGGATCTCCCGATTGGAAGTCAAGTGCCGAGTCCACAGCGCCACCGACGCTTATAGCACATATTAAGGAAAAAATCTGAAACCCGGAAACATATATAGTTAGGAACTTCTAGATGTTTCTCGGTGCGCGAGTCCAACTCGCTCTTGGCCTGTTTTTTGGACTGACATTGTACTTATTGTGGTATTATTACAAGAATCTGTGGCACTTTGTGGCAACTGTTTCTACAAAGTAGCCACGAATGTAAATACTGTCAAATTGACAGTGATTGTGATAGATTGGATTGAGTTAATAAGCGGGTTAAATATAAAAAAACTCCAAACCGATTTGTCCACTCCCCTCGCTAAACGGCGCGTCTCAGTTGAAATGTTTGATTTTAATTAACACCATCATCTGAGCAGTGTCATCTCGTTAATAACCCGGCCGAAGCCGTGTCGAGTGTCTGCGCTAATCGCCGCGATTTGTCTCTCGTGCGCGGGTGCCCTTACCGTGCGAGATCCTCGCACTCGTGAATGGCGTTATTAAATTAAAACGGCGATAATTTGGCTCAATTTATTCATTGCGTTTTAGTACGTGTTGTATTTTAGGTACGCTTGTTAGAGAACATGGTGTATGAATGAAGTGGTAATAAATCCTTACTTACTTATTCGTTAGGGCAACTTTCTTTCATCCTTTTTCAGGGTTACCAAATGTTTTTTTTTTAAATTACGTTGTTTTACAACAAAACTTCTTTCATGTGTACTATCCAAGGAGTATTTCAAGTAACTTTGAATTTTTACAGTTAAAAAGTTTACTTCAACCTTGGGTCTGTAGCGAAGAAGCTATTTTTAAAATAATCTCTGGACAGTTTGTTTTATGACGCAAAACTGAATTTGAAGCTTTTGTTTTTGTTTAAAAATCTAAATACTAAATTTCTCAGCATTTGGTTGCAAATACTCTTTAGGTGTGTGTAAAATTGACTATATTTCAAGGCATTAAATTGTTATTAAATATGTCTTAAGTAATAAAACTACAATATTAATTTACATATAATAATACTTATGAGATCACCATGGATCGAGTATTAATATAAAATTTTCTTATACACTAACATTATCGTAAAGATCTGCGTAAAATTACTTTATGCATAAATTGTTAATAAAGTATTATAACGCTTATTAAACCAGATAGTAAATGTATGTAAAATTTAATTAAGGTCCGTATCTAAATCTAATAAAACTTACTTATATTCTTAGGCACGTATTATTAATGCATCTCATAGTTGAGATCGATCTTAAGGCGCAGTTTTAATGTTTAAGAGGATTGTGAAGCTGTAAATTTTCATACAAAAAGCGATAACGCTTTTCTCCCTCTAAACATAGTCCAATTTTCATAATTTTTGGAAATCTTGTAGATATAATGAAAAACTAGGTTTGTACGTTTTGATTTTGAAGAAATATTGCTCAGAATATAAGTTATTAGCATCTAAATATCTATATTTTCGACTTAAAAACTACCTTGAGCATTTTTGTCTTTTTTTGACTAAATTATACTGAATTACAAAAAAAGCAAAACGTACAAACATAGATTAAGGTATACTGAATCTAATGACACCAAAAGCGTCTAATTTCATAAAGGTTTAGGGGGGTAAAACAGTTATCGCCCGAAACAATATTTCAAACAGGAATTGTAGGCAATTTCGACCATTTCTTGCAACTCTCTCTATCGCACGATACGGGTCGGGGGCAGGGGTACAATGTAGTGATAGTGATGTGACATAATGTTATCGTAGTTATTGTCGCCTAGGGAGGAGAAAGTAATATCGATATATCGATCAATAGTGAAAGTTATTACTCAAGTTGGAACTATTAATCTTCACAAATACCTTATACATGAAAAAGTAAATATCTTTTTGAATACGTTTATTGATTTTAGTGTTTTATTTTAAAGATTTTATTTCAATACAAATTTCCTTATTTAAGGGTTAGCAGCCTGTAGCCTGTTAACTTTACTGTAAATTCCCAAAACCAAAAAAGGAAAAAATGTAAGTATGTAAGTAGTTGTTTGTTATAATAAATATGTGCCATAAAGAAACCAACTCAAAATAAATTCGTATTTTGTTTCTTGTGATAGGTATTTGTTATGCAATGTATAAAGTTGGAGCAGCTAAAAACGTGTAATAGACTATGCAAGTAGCGTTATTTTTAATATTATTTTATTTGAATTTTATTTCTCTAAAGCTGGGCTCTAAGGTTTTACTCGCGTTATGGAATCTACGATTGTATAAAAAATACAAACGACAAGGTATCTAAATAATATACGAGTATGTAGGGTAGGCAGGGTAGGCATATATGGAAAGAAGGCACCCTTCGTACGGTTTTGAATTTTTTTTTCATTTTAACTATAAAATTAAAAGCAGCTGATTACATATACTAATAGGTTTTTTTTAACCGACTTCAAAAAAGGAGTTTCTCAATTCGATGCGTACGTTTTTTTTTGTGTACTTATGTTACGCGATTACGCCGCCAATTGCAGACCGATTTTCAAAATTCTTTTTGTTTTCTCAAGATTATACTCCAATGGTGGTCCCACGGTTACCAAAGTTAGGATTTGATGACGGGATCCCATAAAAATGGAGAGAAATCCTTAAATTTTAGGTGCGTCCGTGTTTTTTTTTTATAAAAACGTCGCCCCACACTAGGATTTTCTCCTGTGTCGTGGGTGCAGTTACAAACATAGAATATCACATGCACATACGCCCAGACCGGAACAAATTTCTGTAAGCCATACAAAACATCTGTCCCGTGCGGGAATCGAACCCGCGACCTGTTGCGCAGTAGGCGATCGCTCGACCTCTGCGCTAACCGTGTCAACCGTTTTGTGTGTATGTTACGCGATTATTCCACCAATTGTGGACCGATTTTCAAAATTCATTTTGTATTCGGTAGAGTATACTCCTAGGGTGGTCCCTAGGTCACCAAAGTAAGGTTCTGATGATGGGATCCTATGAAAATCGAGGGATACCCTAATTTAATTAGGGTTTCTTTCATTAAAAAGTTAAACAAAAAAAATATTTTACAAAAAATAAAAACTGGCTTCAAAAACACTGAAAAGTTAAAAATAGTGTAAGAATAGGTACAGCCAACATTACATTTCTATATTGAAGTCGGTGCCAAACGATGATCTCCTAGAAAGTCTTAAAATTTGGCACCGTCTTCAATAATGGTGTGTGATGTTGTCTGTACCTATTCTTATATTATTTCTAACTTTTCAGTGTTTTTGTAGTCCGGACGAACCCGACGAATCGAACCCCGCCGGACGGACCTCCCGATCAACATCCGGTGGCCTCAATCGCTAGACCACGGAGGTGGTAAAAATTAGAATTCTAAGACTATTAGTATAACTACCCAAGATTAGTGTATAAAAATGAAATAATAGATTTTTTGTTATTTATTTTTAAGTTAACAAGAGGTCTGCTCTTGTTTAAACAATTGTGTCATTTTATTTTTAGTGTTTATTTTTTTCATAAAAGGATCCATCATTGATTCACATCTCAAATGAAAATCATTTTAATTCAGTATAACACTCATCTTACAAAAAGTAATTTTCTTTAGACAGGTAAATGTACGATAGATAGGTACTTTCATAACAAATAACAGCTCAGTCCTATAAAGTAGGACTTGGTAGGGATACCAAGTAAGTGCCTACACTATAAATTTCAAAGGAATACTAAAATACTTTACGAAACTTATCTACTAAAATATTATAAAGAAAGAAGATTTGTATTTTTGTTTGTAATGAATAAACTCAAAAACTAGCTCACTGGGAAGTCTCGGCGTAATTATTCTTAAAATGATTTTTAGAAATAAAGCTATTTTTATTTATTTTATTTTTTATTTTTAAATACTACTAGGCTGATTTAAAAAAATTTTGACTGAATAATATAAGGTTATAAAATAATGTTTCATACGGGAAAATAAAATTCCCTCACGAAAAACGAAAATAACGAAGGCAAAGTTGCGAGCGGAAAGGCAGTCAGGAATACCTAAGCAACGCAAAACATTACAAACGGTAAAATAATGATCTCGAGTTCTCGCGCCGAGGAGTCGCGCGCTGAGCTGTCGTTGTGTGCGTGAGAATTTGCGCGTGTTGTATTTGTGGTGTAAACGCCAGACGGGAGGCCGAGCGGTGTGAAACAGATAGCATTTTAGAAAATACCTACTCGCGCCGCGCACGATTACTTCACAATCCTCTTAATGTATGGAACATCTGCCAATCTATAAGTTCGTGTTATTCATTAATTTCCATTACAGGAGCTTGGTGGCACATTGGCGCGTCCGCTCAGCGATCGATTGCTAACTAAGGTTAAGCAACGTTGGCTGTGGTCAGTCCTGTGATGGGTGACTAAAATATGAAACATCTCCCTCGACTTCCTCCGTGTTTCGGAAGGCACGGCTAAGTTGAAAAGACCGCCCACTTTGCCGAAGGAGTCGGTTCACCAGCGGCTATTCTTCTGTCCCCATTAAAGCTTGGGAAAATTCTCCACCCCGGTGGAGATACGTTCGGCATCGGAAGGCCACAATACACCTAGTGCACCCCTAGAGACAGGCCAAGCAATAAAAATAAGTTGGGACTTCGCCTAGGGAGGGGTCGCCAGGTTAACTTGTTTGCGAGACCCAGACAGGCGACCAGGTCAGGGTCATTATATCTCCCAGTCAGATGTCGGTTCGACTGGGCTAACCGCTCCTCAGCTTTTTAGGGTAGTTGGAGAGCGCCAACGAAGGAACGTCTCCTTCTACCAAGCCGCCTGCGGTGGAGTGGGGTGGCAAGAGCATCCTCTTCCCGCTCCGTATAGCTTCCTTTTGCGAGATCACCCCTTCGCAGAATGAAGCGACAACCCCTTCCTAACGTCGCGCTGGTCACCGTCTTTCTGACGATGTCGGCCAGCGCCAGAGTTCCGTTGTGGCGATGCATACTCCTCGCGCTGGGGTCGGCAGGCCAGGCACTTAACGAGGGTGTTCTCGTCACTGAACTCAGATACGACACTGAGGCGTTTTCTCCCGACGTGTGACATGGTGCAGAAAGTGATCGAAACAGCCGTGTCCAGTTAGAACCTGCACCATCCGAAAGGTGAGGCTGTCCTACCGGTGCCCAACCCAATCCACACCTCTATTACTGGTCAAAGTTCTCAAGGGCGAGTGTCTCTCCTCTCCTCATTGTCGGCTAATGATTTTGATAGGCAAATTAAAGCAAGATATGATGACAAAGTGAATATACTATACAGAAAATAGTACAATAGTACCATTTACAAGTGTTTTGAGTTTTTTCTCGTATGTAAAATAATATGAGTGTTACTTACACTCAAATTAATATTGTTTATATGTATATAACTTTGCATTTTCTTTAAAAATGCTAAATAGTTTGATAATAATTAATAAAATGAAAAATTTTTCGTCGAATTGCCCAAGACGTAAATTTTTCTTTATCTTATTGATTTTATTCGTTACTCAAATTAGTATTTATACGAGTATATACTTTACAGAAAATAGTATCATTCGCAATTGCTTTGAGATTTTTTCCCGTGTATCCAGTTTTCAATAATAAGTTTGAAACAAGAAAATAAAGGTAACACACAAATTAGTATTAGACATAAACAATGAGTACAGCCACCCACAATCTGGTCGTATTCAGTAACAAATTGGATAATGCTAATTCTGGCCTCAGACGAATCGAGCCAAGACATCAAACTTCGATAATCAAAGCCAATCCCCAGCAGTATTCACCGCGAAGGTGGCAGCTAACTTCATTACGTGACATAGAGTTACATAAAGATAGACCTGCGACTCTATCAAACTTGCTTTGTAAATGTCGCTTTTTGTTGATGATTTGATCGGTGATCTTCTTGTTTTATTCAATTCTAGCAAATTAATGATAATTATTTAATTTTGGTTGAATTGGTGATTGTTGGATTACCTACTTTTCCATGTAAATAAATCTTCGTTTGATGTAGAAAAGGTACATTTGTAGTCTGGTTTATTTAAACACTATAAGTAATGTAATTTGACTCTAAATTAGGTTTGTAATTTTTTGCAACACTGAGTTTATCTCATAAAGAATTGCTCGATTTATTACGAGACGATTAGAATTAGAACTTTTGTTTGGAAATAGTCACTAACAAACAGCCAGACAATCGTCTTAAGGTTAACGTCGTTAAGCGCGGTAACAGGCCTATACGTATTCAAGCCTTATCTAACAACAAAACAAATCCACAAGTGAAATTAGTTCGGTCTTAAATAATAGCTTTATATCAATCTCTTTCCACCGTCTCTGCTTCTTCTCGGAGAACTTACTCTAAGGAAATCCTCATAGATCGCGAACGGATTTAGTTAACATATGTACTGGAGGGCTGGGGAGGGTTGGCTATAAATAATAATTCCGGGCCACTCGCGAGATAAATCGACATATGCTAATATGCTGCCAAATTATTTATCGAGGGGAGTTTCGTCGGCGCACAAGAAAGTCCGTTAGGAAAATCGTCTCATTTATAAAGCTTGTGTCTGTTCTATTCTTTCTTTGTCTGTATTTCATTGTCATTTGAAACCTTGTTTTTTTTTATTAATGCGGTGCGATTTCTAAGAGATTTCATGTTAAATGGGCCATAATTTTTTTCAATATTTAACATTGCTTTCGTATTATATACGCATGATTCAAAAGAGGAGTCTGTACGTTAAACATTAGGCATTTATTTGACTGCTTTTTGAAATCAATAGCTTCTGTTTTTGAAGTAAGTCAAATTGCTATGTAATTTTGATGGCTCAAGGAAGTGCTTTTATATTATTATCGTAGAAATAACTCTCCATCGAATGGTGAATACATTTTTTCATGTGTTTAACCATGAGTTCAAATGTAAACATAAAAAAAATATAATTAAGAATATTATAACGAAATAAAAAGATCTAATGCATGCGCATCCGCATATTATCCAGATAGATATAACTTATCAACTGTGCTAATTCAAAAATCTCTAGTCAATATATAGACTGACCTTGACAGGTAGTCATTGACGAACGAGAATAGAAAAGATCTAACTAAATGAGAATATTTTTCAAAATGTCTTTTAATTAACCTATTAACCTAAGATATAGATATGATTTCAAAAATAGTTATGAAAGAAAAAATACAGTTGTAACATTATCTAACACTGTACTAGAATTTTCAGCACCGTCGTTTTCTGTTTACCCCGCGGCTGTAATATGTTTCCCATGACCGACTGATAAAGCGATTTCCCGGGCCAATACGCCTTTGTTTTATTGAACTTATTTATCAACACCGTGCTTCTGTACAGATTTTCTTTGCAGCGCAATATATCTATATCGACGTTCTATTAAAGATTGCGATTTCGCAATAAATCAGTGGTTATCATCATAATAAGTTACAATCCTAAGAAGTACAATAAAATGAACACGGTGGCATAAAAATGTAATTTTTGTGCATCAACGATCTGTGTGTCGAACATTACGAGTACTATGATGCAACAAAGCATCATAGTAATGTTCGACACACGGATCGTTTAATTCCTTTCGTAGGTAGGTATAAATTTTATATCTTTTTATTGTCAGTTTTGGTATGTGTATTATTTCCTATGTTAGTTTTATCCTTAATTTTTCTTATAGTCATATTGGAGTGTTGACAGTTAAGAAAACTGCTTAACACACAAATTGCTCAGATTGATCATTACGATAATGATTGAACTAGTCACATTTAATTTTTACTAACCTGTGTGAAAAAATAGGAGAAGATTCTATGCTCGACTGTATTATTATCTTCTTTGGGACAGTGTTTTCAAGTTGATGGAACATGTTTATTGAGTCAATAGACTGTTGACTCAATAAACATGTTCCATCAACTAGGGAAGCTTTTGGATTTATTCGGACATCGGTTTGTCAAAAGCTTTTGTTTTATTTGAAAAAATATTTCAAACTAGCTGACCGTATGCAACTTTGTTTGCATTATAACTAACTTTTCCTGTAGTTAAACTTTTCCCGTTTAGAAAAATTACCCTATGTCCTTCCCCTGGTCTCGAACTATCCCTATACCAACTTTCATCAAAATCGGTTCAGTAGTTTCGAAGCTTATTCAATACAATTATTAATCTTTCCTGGACTACAAATAATTCTAGAGACAAAAAATTGCCCAATTGGTCCAATAGTCGTATACCCAAATTGCCTAACAACACATTTGGCGATTCATTTTTTTTATTTATATAGGTTAAATAAAAAATATAAAAAAGAAATCAATTTAACATTCTCTACTATTCTTAGACATAATTAATGACTGTAAGTGACTAGAAAAGATAACGAATATACATGCTTATTATCCATAGCTAGATAATCTATAGGCAAGGAGCAAACATAATTCATGTATTTTTTTTAAAATTCGTGTTAATTTATCATCCACCTTTCTTAAGACATACTAACTACTTCAAAGCTAGACTATAACAGGCGAACATAAACCATCACAATTCATCACGACGAAAATAAAAAATATACAGCAGTTTATAAGACTAATGTCGTTCTACACTGAAAATTGCCGTCATAACTTAACTGTAGTTAAACGACGCGTTTCTCTCGAACCATTTCAGTTTGTCGGCTATGATCTGTTTTAATCAAAGTAAAAGTTAACTGCCGCTTCTCCTGTATCTGCATACGTCCGATTATTCCGACACATTTAGCCGTGCCTACTTATTGCAAATGCCATATTATTTTTGGGTAATGATATGGACGTGATTTAGATGAGACTGCGTCACCGATAAAGAGCCAGTTTTTTGGTGCATGGTCAACTTTAAGGTTACCTGGCTTTAGGATGTTTTCATTTATAGCTTTTTGGAAGACCTTTTCGCAGTCTAGTAAAATGCTATGTGGTAGAGATCGCCGATGGCTATAAGGCCTCTTTTGTCGGATTTGTATACGTGTTGTACTAGTTTCTGTAATTATTGTGCAAAGTTAGTGTTAGTGTTTTAAAAAAATTATTTATCTATTTATCTATCTAGTGATTAAAACTGTTCTGACCTGGAGGTTCAGAATTCGATAGTCTTTAGGTTTTTTTTAATAAAACAGATATTTTATGAGGAATAATTTTATACAGATCAATACGTAGATAATAGATTAGATATACCACTCTAGGGTACACGGTGCATCCGAAGATTAACGATTGATAACTTACTAATATTCTACAAGTCAAAGTTTCTATATTTGTTATAAATTTCTTATCAAATCACGCAAATACGACTTAGTAGATATCGGAAAATATTGCACGTAAAAATTATATTTAATCGGCGCACAAATATGTATATTAGTCTCATAAAAACAGTAATACAAACAGATGTGTCACGAAAAAGGACATCTAGGGATTTCGTGAAAATCTCATTCTTACCCAGAACAAAGCAAACATACAAATATTATTACTGTACTTTGTACGGGTATTTTTTTAATGTTAAAAAAGTACTTACATTCAAACCAAAACGATACAATACACATACAACTACATTAAATACAATACACGAAAAACAACACGGAGCGTTGAATACGCAGGTTTGAATCCTGTCTGAGGTGATATTTTTCCTATATTGAATTTTATGTTACTTAATCAATATGAGGTCAATATTCAAGCGAGTCCGTATAAATTCGTTCATCGAAAACACACAATACCCTTAAAGTTGAAATCGCTTTCGATATAATATCGAATTCACAGCCAGCGAATGCAATGCAATCTTTGTGCAATATTAGTTGGCAAATGAACGTGTGAGGTTAATCGAAAGAGCAGAGTTCTGCGCAATAACGTATTTAGCGTTGTATAATGATAATGACTCTGGTAATAAGATGTCAGTTTTTAATAAGCACGAAACGCGAATTGTTTCCAGCCAGTTAGACAGAGGCGTGTCGCGGCCGGACGGGGAGCATTAATTCATAGAAAGATCGCACGATTATTATTGCACTCGCATGGGATTTTATGTTAAGTGGACGTTGCGTTTACGACTTTTTCATTATACAAAAAGTCTAATAAAATAATAGAGGGCAAGACGAGTTCCAGTGTGCGAGTAACATTATAAGTGCCTATACTTGGACTTTTATCGTTATCGAGCATGTTATAATTTGTCACCTTCTTAAGTATACTTTGTTTCTCGACTCCTGTTGGTGCAGTTCTTAAACTACGTAATATAGTCGGTCACAAGTACTAGACATGAAAATGATTGCTACTTTTTATTGATTTTCGTTAAATGCAACGATGACATTTTTTCATATGATTTTATATGTAAAATTTCACAGATTGTCTAAATCACACTTGCTTTCTGTTTGCATCTAGTATACCTAAATTATGATGAATGATTGCAAAGCAGGTGTGACAAGTGAAAATCATTTGATATGATTTTTAACTGACTTCAAAAAAGGAGGAGGTTCTCAATTCGATGCGTATGTCTTTTTTTGTGTGTATGTTACGCGATTACGCCGCCAATTGTGGACCGATTGTCAACATTCTATTTGTATTCGATATAGTATACTCCAAGGGTGGTCCCTTGATCATAAAATATAGGATCTGATGATGAGATCCCATAAAAATCGAGAGAAGCCCTTAAATTTTTAGGTGTGTCCAACGTGTTTTGTGTGTATGTTACGCGATTACTCCGCCAATTGTAGACCGATTTCAATGTGGACCGATTTCAAAATTCTTTTGTATTTGATGGAGTATACTCCTGGGGTGGTCACCAAAGTCAGGATCTGATGATGGTATCCTATGAAAATCAAGCGAAAACTATTTCTTTCACTAAAAAATGTCATTCACTAAAAAGTTAAAAATAAAAAATATTTTACAAAAAATAAAAACCGACTTCAAAAACACTGAAAAGTTAAAAAATAATATAAAAATAGGTACAGACGACACTTTTATCGTATATTAAAGTCGGTGACAAATTTTAAGACTTTCTAAGAGATCATCGTTTGGCACCGACTTCAATATAGAAGTGTGATGTTGTCTGTACCTATTCTTATAATTTTTTTGACATTTCAGTGTTTTTGAAGTTGGTTTTTATTTTTTGTAAAATATTTTTTTCATAAGCTATTCATGAAATTTTCCATCCCTAATAAGGACGACTGGTGATCCGGAAGACTATTGAGATTTTCTATTACATTCGGTCTCATCGTTATTCACTTGTTTTTCCCATATTTTTTATATAGGTACAACAAACAAACATACCGCCTATAAATGATGGTAAGTGGTAACATTCACCTATAGTACCTACATGTGGTTATTGTGCGATTCGTAGCAAATCTGAAACCCCCGCTAGAGCCACAGTGTACGGTGCCTTCAGATGTAAAGTCACGGTACCCAGTAATTTCACAGCCCTATCCTTACCCTTAAAACTGGAACATAGCAATGCAAGCACTGCTGCATTGTGGCAGAAATTGGTAAGATGTTGGGTTATTGTTCACTTATTTTTCCATTGTTCACTTGTTTTCCCGATGTTTTTCCTGATTGCATGACGGTTACTTATTTATGATGGATTTTTGGACATGTTTTAGTTCTAAAAATTACTTCGAAAAAAAAACCTGAATCATAAATAAAAGTGTACATAAGAGTGCAAAAAGATCCATCAGTGGATCTTTTCAATGGATCCAGGTCTCTACCTACCATTTAGCAAGACTGCAAATAAGAAACACATAGTTTTCTCTATAATAATTTCATTTATATGGATAATCCATCCTATAATTACATGATATCGATAGCAAAAACTCTTCAATTTACACTAAGTCGGCAATTTAGTTTTTTTTTAACATTTATTAATATAATTGGATATTTTATTGCAAATCAGATCTCCCTATTCTAATGGGAATCGAAAGCACTTTTCATAATCTATTGGATACCCATAAGTATATTAACTCATAGGTTTTATTGCCATATAGGAACGCTTCATAGAAAGTGCACAATATAAGTGCAGGCGCTTAAAATGTTATTAAGCGTGTTGCTGACCTGTAATATCATCAGATGGTTCGCCACAAACATCATTTATTGTGATAATAGTGACAACATATAATCCATTTCGGTTTTATCTATCTTAGTAATTGGTTTCCTATGACCCCTGTTTTATGTGTGCTATAACCAATCTGTATAGTTTTAACAACCTAAATCTGAACACTTACATCAGACTTATTTATACTCTGTACTAATATTATAAAAAGGAGACCTTTTCTCATAATATTAGTAAAGTAGAAATCGATAAACTCTGACGCCCATTATCATCTCGGCTATAACACGCCCAATAATGGGCAAGGCCTCCCCTAAATTTGGTGGTTGGTTTGGGCAGTAGGGTGGAGAAACCAGGCTTTGGTCATTTAATCAGGAGGATATACATCATGAGCCGATGAGTCCTTCTAAGGTGTTAATATTTCTTCAAATACATTTTCACCACCCTCGTGGTACAAAGGCTTACATTTCGTCTAAGGTACGGGGTTGGGATCCCTATGGCGGCATAACAAGGTTTTTCTGCTTGGCGTCTTGGATTGATGTGTTGGGACAATTAGAAGTAAGATAGACAGTCTCTCGGCTTTCGAAGAGTCTATGTGAAGCTCGCTTTCTTTCAGCCAATTTTGTTCAGCCTTATCGTCACATACCATCAGGTGAGATGAAGGCCAACAGCTTCCCCGTTGGATGTAAAAAAGCAAACAAAAATAAAAATACTTTTGTAAAAAAAAAACGATTGTTATCATTATTTGTCGTATCATAACTAGATAATAAATAGCACAATCATCGTTCTTCTTAGATTTAAGAGTCCCACACTCTTGGTGGAGCCATCCTGATATGAAACGACGCCTATTTTTTTACGTATGACAGGAAAGCTTTTGGCCTTCATCTCACCTGATGATAAGACCGGAGGTGGAACCAAGTTTCACCTGGACTCCTCAACAACTGAGGAACTGGTTTCTTACCTCTAATTTTCGGAACTTCAAAATATTATTAATATTGTTATTATGGTGATAAACTTACGTAAGATAGAGAGTTAGCCATCAGGCGGGCTCAGAAGTCCTACCACCAACCACATTGAGCAGAAAAATTTCTACCCCCGTGGGGAATCAAAGCCCGGACATCCCGATCATGAAAGTATCATAACCTTATTCTCTCCTTATCGCCTTCTATCTACCTACCTTCTATATCATGTTTTATGGATCATCGTGTCGTAAAAGTATCCCAGCATATTTCTCTGCGATTTTCAATAGAAGTTAAATGTTCTTTTTTCTACAACAAAGTTAGCAAACAAGCAGACTGTTAACTCTGCGACTTGTAAGATTCGCTGAAATGCAACTCACACAACTGCAAGCACTGCAGTGTACGTTGCCAACTTGTGTAAGATGTATAGATTATAGTAATAGTACCCAGGAATTTTACTGCCCGTTGGTTCTCAAACCATAACAGCAATGCAAGCACTGCGCTGTTTTGCGGTAGAAATTGGTCAGATAGGGGTATTCGAGTGGCGCCGCCGAGCATGGTCGTAGCCATGCTCCGCGGCGAGGTGGAATGGGGGGCTGTCGCCTCCTTCTCCGAAAAAGTCATCTCGTAGAAGGAGGCAGCGGAGAGGGAGCGGGAGGCAGATGCTCAAACCACTCCCATTCGTCGCAGACGGATAGGCAGGCGAAGACGGGCCTTCGCACAAGCGATACCCATCTAATAAAAAACCAAATCTTCATTTAAAATAAATTTAAAAAAGTATTTACTTGTACTACAAAAATCCATAAATGACTTTTAATCACCCTGGCAATCAACACGTGTTGCAGCACGGGGTGGAGACGTGGAGACTGACATCGACAGCGATTCGTGACAAAAATGCAAAAAACCATTGACACTTTTGAAATTTTAATGACAAATAGACATTTCGATTCATTGTACATATATTTAATCCTAGAAAAGGCTTTACGTGGCATATTATTATTATTATTATTTCAATACACTTCACAATCATGTTTGTTTCGTTTAATTTTGTTTTTTTGTTTATCGCAGACGAATTAATAGGTATACAATATTATAGTTTACCGTTCGAGCACCACAGATGAATGACTATGTAAGCACACATAACATAGATTATATTTGTACCTGGTTTCTTTTTTTTGTTATTTTTTTTTTATTATATTTCATTTATTTTTATCTTGCACGGCGAGTGCAAATGCACGGAAAGAAACGAATTTGTTCTTGTTATTTTTTTGTAGTGTGTATCATACCTATGTGTTAGTATTAGAATAAGTATGTTTACGTCACATACACCCAAGGCCTTACCATAATACCAGCGCTTCTGTGACTACCTTAGGTGTCGCAGAAGCTTTTTGCTGAGGTATGGTCCTTGTTGACTACACTAACTACTTATTACTGTTAATTTAAATATGTACAAAAGAGTTGTGTTGTGTGTATGTCAATAAAATTCTTTCTTTCTTTCTTTCTTTCTTTCTAATGACCCTGCCGTGGAGGCCTGCGTGCATGGTTGGCCCCTAATGGCTAATTTCACGCTCCTCGGTCGAACTCTCCTCATAAACCTCTTCATTTGATAAGGTCACCATAAATTATTCTCTTGATTCTCTCCCAGAAACGTTGTTTCAAATGTCTTCAACTTTTCCTTTTTCCCTGTACTTTGGAATTGTCCACGTTTCATACCCTTTCGATGCCACTCTCTAAATATGAGTATACACTTTTATTAACATGTTCTTAAAGTTCCTAAACAGATAGAAATTAAGATAATGAATATATTAGTAATCCCGGAAGAGATTCCCCTTAAGGTGATTGAAGGTCAACCTGTGCGAGTGCCTGTAGTATCGTTCAGTAGGTAATATTATTTAGGTCAGAGTTCATGCGTACGGCTGTACGACAGGTAGTACAGTTCACAACTGAAATCGTAATCAATGTAATAATTTTTAATGTACTTTCGATGTAGTTACTTTATTTTTTTCTTACCTAATACCTATCTAGACAACGCATGTTATAGCTTGAATATATTATTTTTTATATAATTATCTATTGGAAGTGTTATTGTTAAACTTCAGTAGTTTCAAAACTATTGTACTTGTATATTGTTTGTTTTGCATTAAATAATTTATTTAATATCTAAATATGTTTACAATAAACTGGCACCTGGCGCCATTTTTGCGTCGCCTCGCGACTTTTCTTAGCGGGGGAGCGCGAGCCTTGCCGACGGCGCACGAACTCGGCTTTGTGTAAAGGAACGGTGTGCTCGGGAGATTGCTATGACGGTTGGGTCATTGATAATGGCATAGAATTGTTGATTTGTGAATTTTGTTGTTTTTTCGTTTGATAATTACGCGTTGAATTTTAATTTCGCGTGGAGCATTCAATAGAATAAGTATTTGGACCGTTTGTATTTGTTAACATCAGTCTGTTAAACAAAAAAGTGTGTCGCATATGAAATGGAGGATCGGCTATGAACTAAAACGGAATATTGGATTGTCGCCGAGGAACGTGAGATTCTTCAAATTCATTTCTGGGTGTGGTACCACAGGGGGTAGTCTGGGTGATTAGGAATCGCAAAAGGAATTTGTGAATAAACACGTCAAGTTGTGACCCGTGGCGGGTGACCTCCAGGGCGGACTCCATAACGAACTGTAAGTTATTTTTAATTTTAACGGGACTCGAAGCCCAAATTGACTTCGAGTGGTAGCAGAGAATGGTTTGGGTTCCACCAAATCAAACATTTTGTGGTAGCGATATATAAATCTTGTGTTGCGATGTTTGTCCAAGATAAACTCTGTAACTACTTGACCGATTTCAATGAAATTAGGCTTACTACAATTATCCATACTTAATATTATAGATGCGGAAGTAATTCTGTCTGTCTGTCTGTCTGTCGTTCTTTCACGACAAAACTATTGAACCGATTTAGATAAAATTTGGTATAGATATAGTTTGAGTCCCAGGAAAGGACGTAGGATAGCTTTTATTGCAGAAATCACCTCTTTTGGGGGAGAAAAGGGGGGTAGAAATTTGTTTGGGAATCAATAACCGCTGAACCGATTTAGATGAAATTTGGTATGGAGATAGTTAAAGGACAAAGAATAGTTTTTATCCCCGTAATCATTCCTTAAGGGTGTAAAAAGGGGAGGGGGGGAGGGATTTGTAAAAGATATCAATAAAAAAGGATTTCCACGCGCACAAAGTCGCGGGCAAAAGCTAGTAATGAAATATGTTATTTTGTCCAACTTAAAAGATAGGATAGTTTTTATCTCGATAGGCACTTTACCTTATTATAAGATAGACCAATACCAACTCTGTCTAACGTGGTGTGGTATCTCAATCCCTCTCGTTTAAGGGAAGAAAGGCGTGTGTCCAGCGGTGGGTATTGTATGGTATGAGGTGACGATGACGATGCATAAAAATATGACTCCCACAGGCCAGCTTGATCGATATTTTATTTGCGAGTAAACTAATATACTTACAATAACTTCAATTAAAACAAGTTACAAATCAATGCCGATGACTGTACTACAATGGAGGAGGTGCAGCGATTTATATCGCATATAAACAGCGTTTACGACGCACTCGGTCCCAGGGCCCGTCCAGCTGCCATTACGCTAACGCTTATATTTCAGGTGTTTATTAGTATTGCTGGTTTTATTAGTCATTCAAATTTTACTTCGGATGTAATTTGTCCATAACTCGAAACGGTTGCACGAACGTAATATTTGTCGATTGTTTTCGAGATATTTTGATTTTAATAAACAATAATTATAGTGTCCTCCTAACTGCCTATGTACAAATGGCGGGCTCAATGCCATAACAATATGGTATTTTATATCAATCAACCATTGAATTTAAAGTTGTCTCTTCACCGAATAAAAGTTGTCTATTTTTAAATAAAAGTTAATCTAAAGCCGAGTCTTCACCTACTAAAAGTTGTTAATTTTGTGTTGTCACCAAAAGATTTTGGTGGAAACGGACCTTTACAGAGAATTCGTGACAGAGATATTATTAAGCACATAATGTGTCTGCGTCAGACAAATGTACACATGAAATTCGAAAACGAAAAACACATTGGTACATGGCGGCCTCGAACCCCGGACCTCCCAAGTGTCGAGCCCACAGCGCCACCGACGATGCTCCTACGGTGAATGAAAACATCGTGAGGCAACCTGCATACATCTGCGAAGAAATTCATAGGTATTCGAGTATGTTAAGTCGACCAACCCGCACTAGGCCAGCGTGGTTGACTAAGGCCTAAACACCCTAACTTAAGGTAGGCTCGATGTATGTGTAATAAGGAAAAAATTATAATATTAAAAAACAAAAAATTGGCCGATATTACTTGAGAACGGATGATTCCACTTTGAGCTTTTCGGTGATATCATCCAGCGAAGTTACACAACAATAATAAATTTACGATGACACTAGAATTTTGACTGACAATGCGAGGCCGAAATTGACTTAGGTCGAATTTCACCAACATTTAACAGGCGATTATAGTTAACAAACAACCGTTTTTGACACTTATTGTATGAGTGAAATGTCAAAAACTTGTTTGTTAGTTAACTAACCACCTGTTTAAATATTGGTGAAATTGGACCTTAATAGGCTAGATCACAAAAAGTTTTTTTTTGCTTTAATAGAAGCTCATTAACAGAAAGAAAAAATCGGTTTTCGAATAACTATAAAAACAACCAAGATATAGGGTATTAAAGATTTTTCTCCATCTCTTTCTATCAAAACGGCAATTTACAAGGAGTTTATATGGCCGTACTCAACAATGACGTCACGGTTGATGTCGGATCTCTCTGTCTAATCGCCTTCAAATTAACAACCTAATGTATTTCTAAGCCGATTTTAATTCTGATTTTACAGTACTGCATCTTTTTCCACGGCATTTTAATATTTAATGACGAGACGTAAAAATTAGAATTCAGTCATCATCCCAATTCTACTGACGCGAGCAAGAAGTATGTAACAGGTGTGTTGGTAGAGATCGTGAAAGATCTTTAAACTACACAATCGATCTTGATACGTTTCACATTATAATTTCAATGTGTAAAAGGATATGTTTTAATAGCAATAGTTACACAAGTAAATCATCATCATCACCAGTAATCATCATCCATCATTATCCGCTACACTACTATGCGTTCGAATTATCAATTCTTCGCAGCTTTAATTGCGCTCAAATAAAATGTGTATAAATCTTTCATTCATAAATCACCCAAGTTGCTATTTGATTGTCGGTTATAAGCATCCACAAGGAAACGTGGAGTAGTTGCTACCCTAATACAATATAGTGTCTGATGATTATTGAATTTATAAAGAAACACAGTAATATTTTAATACGCTGGTAAGTGTCCTTCGTACTGAGCTATGTTTATTCATAAGAGTCCTCGAAAATCCAACAAGTCACACAGTGGTATGCCGATCGAAGCAATACCATCTACATTAAGCCCTCAGCCCTCGACAAGCAATAAAACAGTAATTAAATCCTCCCCGGTGGGGACAGGAAAAAATCCAATTTGCCTTTACGAGTCGCACTGCGTAAGACAGTCGGGTGCAGAGGAACATAAAGATTCACACGTTAGTTGTCGTGTGCTTATTTAAGCCAAAAGATATTAAGGCGTCTAGTTGTCTCGACCACGTTATAGAATTTAAGCAGAATCCATGTTGTATAAAAATTATGTATTAAATAAATTCTTTAACACATGTGATGAATGTTTTGTTAATTGGAGTCAAGCTCAAACTCTTAAATGTTTATTCAACTCGGTCTGGGTTAAAAGGCCCACAATTTAGAGCCCACTCTACAGACATAAAAATAAAAACAAAATCTCAATAAACAAGAAATTTGGCTAAAGCACTAATGGCCTTATTCATAAAAATATTTAAGCAATGTTTAAGTTAAATAATGTTGCTGTCACTTCCAATCTCATTACAAAAGAAAGGACATCAAAAGAGACAGCAACATTACTTAACTTAAACATTGCTTAAATATTTTTATGAATAAGGCCATAAGCTATTATTTCTGTAAGTGCACAGTGGCAGACATCTCAATTATAATAAGATGTAGGTATGAAGGCGCAAGGTAATGAAGAAAAGTTGACCCTACAACTAAACGGAAATCAGAAAAGCCTATACGCGAGACTCTGCACCTCTTGAAATTAGGAGAGCCTTCTCCAGAAGAACAGGCAGGAAATACGGACGGTCTTATTACAAAACATGATCTAAACTTAAACCTGACGCTGACCTGTCCCGGTTTAAACCTGACGCTGTCTCTATCTATTTATATTAACACAAGTGAAAGCGCACTAGGTTTAAAACAATATTAACTTTAGACCCATATCCAATCGATTGACATTGAGATTGTGATTTTTTGGACGCTTGATTTTCCACATTGGCACAAAATTAGAACCGTATTGTGGTGATTTTGAGTGAACCAAACTCGGTGCTATCTAATTTTCTCAAAATACGGATCCACTTTGTCGCTGGTGTTGCTAAATAAGCGTACGAAAAATCACAATCTCAATGCTGATCGATTGGATTTGGTTCAAGAGTAGAGATTTAGACCAGGTTTTGTAACAAGACCAGGAAGGTCTAAAGAATGAATGAGTCATTCAAACATTCATGAAAACGAACAAAGTAAGCGTAACTTAATTGAAGCTTAACAAGCTTAGCACAGCTTCTTCGGAGTGGAAAGCAGTGAAGTCAAGCGGGAGTCGTTGGCGGCCATTAGGCGTCATTAAGATGCTGTCGTTAACACTGCCGGGTCACGGGCCGCCTGGGAGCCTGCAAAAGGATTATGCTTCTTCGCCAACTGGCAAACTTCCGCGTTTTACTGCTCTTTGAGAAAAAGGCCCATTATCTATTAGGGTTGATGTGGTTTGACAAATTGGAGAACTCTGTTTACTGACCGAGCTTAAGTAACAAACGGTGGTAGTTATTGAATTTGCATTTATAAATTTAATGGCATATGTATAAACATTGGTTATGTATGGCTATAAAAAAAATATTTTGAGCTAAAGTTAAAACTGAGCTTGCTTTTGCCATGCTAATGTTGACTTATTGATAAACATTGGTTCTGACTATACAAAAATATTTTACTCAATTCATTACCACAGACAGACTCTTATTTCAATGTCTGAAATTCAATAAGATCAGGTTAATCAATTTCTGATTACTAGAGTACATAGCGTTCTTTTAGTTAAATATAAATTCTTTTGCTAAAAAATTGGCGGAGTTTTGTGTTGGCAATACCAAAAAATCTGTGACGAATAATGCACTTTTTAAATATCATATATGGATAGTAAATATATTTACTCATTTTTCAATAAAGTGTTCTCTTTATTATTCACTGGTACTCGTTCGGAATTCTTTTATAACAGGACTCGATGCACTCCCTCGCGAAAGTAATAGCTCGTCGAGATAATAAACGGCTTACAAAGAAACGCCAACAATCAGATCACATAGAACATATTCCGAGCCCCGGCTTTTTCTCTAAAGGAATTCCGAATAACACCTCCGTCGCGAACAATAAGCCGAACCATTATGAAGAACTGATTTCACCTTATAAGAAGATAGAACGTCTTTTTTGAACCTCCGTTCTGTGACCTTACAACCTATCTGGCTCATCATATCCCACTCAAAATGGAACCTTATTACCACAATGCTAAAGTGCAGGAATTAGCGATAGAATCCCCGACTTCAGTGGAGGAGGTTCATCGCAAACTGATTTCAGACTCGAGGATGATAGAGACCTAATTCGAACGGAAGAGGTTCAAAAAGGAATGTCATTCGAAGTCAGTCGATGTTGATGCGTTGTTTAGTAAAATGTGCAATCATACAGAAAACGGGGACAACAAAAAGCTGTATTATCGGATATTATTATACCGGGGAGATTGTTTGCGCGATTTCGTGCGAAAAAATCGCACGCGGGCGTTAGGCGACGGTACGAACTCGATATAAGTATCGAGTTCTCGAGGGAGCGTGTTGATTTAATTGATCGATTACTGAATCGATTGCCGTCCGCTTTACTTGGAATGGTGTGATTTTTGCATTGGCACCGGGGAATGGTTGTAACAGCTCATTAGTTTGGAGATAATGGCTGGTTTAGACGGCCGTGTACTGGTCTTTATGAGGCATTTCTTATTGTATGTGTTTTACTGTCGTTGATCAGTTGTTTGCCTCATGATGAGATGTTATGAAGATCCTTACCCTTTTTAGGATAGACTGTATAACAAATTTCTAAATCAATTCGCAATTTTTTTAACTTTTTAAATTTAGTTTAAATAAATTAGATTAAATAAATGATAGAATGATGAAAAGTAACAGATTTTGTGATTCTTCCTAATACTAGGAAAAAGTATCTTGCAAGCTAATCTTATTTAATAAAATTACGTCGTAGGACTGAAAACTTATCTAACTACGAAGTACAGAAATAATTTATTAATGTAATTTCCTGAATGTATTATGACGAATATGAAGACCTTGTCGCCTGAAATAAATATATATTTTTTAATTTGGTATTCAACATTTTGTAGTCAACTACAAAAACCCCTTATTGTATAATATGGCTAAAAAGTTCTTAAGTGACAGAAAAGAGTTATACAAAAACAACATACTACATATAGGTTATATGCAGTGTTGGATTTGTTGGTGATGTATAATTTTATTTAATTGTAGGATTTTTTGTAATAAATTAATAAATAAACAAATAGAATGATAATTAATCAAAAGGATTAAATATATATAACATCCAATTAATATAAATAATGGCATAATGATAATTATTATTATTATTTTTGACTCCATGCTGCTATTTATATTTCAGTGCCCTTACTGGTATATAAACTGGTCAATGTTACTCACACCTTTACACACATTGTGTAAACAATGAATAAATAAATACAAAAACTCACAGTAACATATAAAAAAAACCTGGGCTTGTAGTGAATCATGATTGCACAGCATTTTTATTACTAAAAATAACACTCTCTCTGTACCAGGGTCGTCTGGTTAGGCACCTCCGTCTTACCTATTTCTGCCGCAAAGCAGCAGTGCTTGCATTGCTGTGTTCCGGTTTGAAGGGTCAGACATGGCAGTGAAATTACTGGGTACCTATATAGCCTCAATCACTGGTTTCTTATTTTCGGTATACATAATGTTTAAGGCCTCTGCTATAAAATTCTGAGTAAAGGAAATTTAGAAAATTCTGAGAACCTAAAGCTTACAGTAATGCAAGCAGCACAGTAGAAGCGCAGTGCACTTACTTACCCCAGCACAGATGTTCATGTTGAAATCAAGTTAAAACACGGGGTCTCTTCGCTAGTAGAGTCTACATTTTTATCTTTATTCTACAAAGAATCAGTGGTCTTGACTGAGCACGTCTCTGTACTGTTTCAGAAAAGGAATCATGTGATTCTTTTTCCGAAAGCTTAAGAATCGATTTAAGCATTTATCTTATGTTTTTAGGAGTGGCGTAATGGAGTCCGTTCAAAAACATTGGAACGATGCTGGATGATCTGAGTTTCAGATTTCTTTTTCACTTAATTCAGGTACCAGGGTCGACTACTTGGGTACCTTTGTCTTACTTTTTCTGCCGCAAAGCAGCAGTGCTTACATTGCTGTGTTCCGGTTTGAAGGGTTAGACATGGCAGTGAAATTCCTAGGTACTGTGAATTGACATCGTATGTCACAAGTTGGCAACGTACACTGTGGTTCTTGTGGGGGTTGCAGTTATCGAATCTCGTAAGCGCCACATGTATTATAGGTGACTGTTACCACTTACCATCAGGTGGGCAGTTTGCTTGCTTGCCAACTTAGTTGTATATAAAAAAGGTCAACAAACAGTGATACAGTACAATAGTATTTACAACAGTTACTCTTAGTATGATATTGAATGCATCGCCAGCTCCATTAACCACAAATTACAAAATGATCTTAAGCGAAGTTGCCAAATTTGCTTTCCTTATTCTTGTTCCCATTGAAGTGAATCGCTATGATGGCAAGAGACCTGGGACCTAATTCCGCTAATCTTAACGTCGGTCGTTGTCGCGTCGTGATAGCGTTTCAATAAAAACCTGCTTTTGTCGCTTTTATGCGCATTTTCTGGTGCAATTTATTTGTGCTACAATTTCTTGATAAGTCAATAGTTACAAATGTTGTAGTTAGTATTCGGTTAACCAACAATAACTGTCTCAAAAAGCGATGCTATTGAAGTGTTATTGACGCGCCACAAATGCGTTAACGCTAGCAGAATAAGGCCCCTGATGGCTTGACACTCATCCCTCGGGAACGCGATCACTAAGCTGTTTTTGGATGCAACATGCGCGGGCACCCTAGCTGTCTCACTTAGGAACAACTGCTTTAAGAGCAAAGGCATTACTGACGTACACACTTGTGAATAACAAAACCAATTCGGAGGAAAAAAGCCAAAGGAAGGAGGCGGTGTTAGTAACAAGATACAGGTAATTAAGTATATTGGATAATTGCAAGTCAATCAGAAGTCATTGTCAGATATCAGTCAGTAATTGAGTTTCCTAGAAAAGAATGTAGGTAGTATCACGACCTTAATTTCTTTTTAAAAAAATAATCTTATTTACAACACCAAAACCATCCAAATAAACATAAGTAAGTCGGACATACGCAAACACATCATGCCAATACCGCATCGGGACGAAGTCATAAAGCGGCCGCGTCCATTTATTATTTATCAATTGTATAAATTATTGAATAGGAATAAGCTTTACGGCGTCTTGACCCCCGGAATGGTTCTATAATCTATGGACGAGGGTCAGTTTACGAGCGGCGTCCTCTGGACTCGATTTATCGATGGTTCCTCGCTATTGCGCTTTGGCCGGCTTTATTGCGGAAGGAATGCTTCGGCTGGAGTGCATACTACTCAAAGGAATTGTAGGTGTTAAGGCTAAGACGCTTCAGGAAATGTACTCTTTCACGGCGTTGGTTGCTTTCTGCAATGCAATACAGTTGATTATTGCATAGCTTTAAAAGTCGCTTCACCAGGTCCACGAAGAAAAACATAACTATTTAGTACAATTTTAAATTGATTTTTGTATATTGCATCATTCATTAAACACCTAACCTAAGTTATTTTGTTGTATGTAGGTATATTTACAAAAATAAATGTTAAAAAAATATATCACCGCCGTTGAAAATCACGAAACAGTCAATATGGAAGTTTATTATAGATTTTTTTACATAATTACCTAATCTTTTGAATATTCTCTTTGGTTTTCTTATAATAATGTTGGTGTAGTACAATTCTGCATCATTTCTTCACACTGGAAACGCAATAATAAACCATTACATCAGATTGTGAACTGGCCTGACCTTAAGCTTTGAAAATTAACTCGTTTCATTTTAGTGTAAACATTACTACAATACATAATACTTGTCACTTCTATGAAATCTTACATAAAATTAGTCACTTACTGACCAAATAGGGGTTTAAGTGAATCCATTATTTTCTGTCAACATCATTGGCGCATCGGTTGAAGGCGTGGAAATCACTAGTGTTTTATGTGATTTGTATGGATTTATCTATTTCAAATTCATTAAAATTAGTCACAATAAAAAGTATAAGACGACTCTAAATAAAATTCCTAAATTTCCATTTTTTTAGATTTTTGAGAAAATTGTATATAACTAGCTTTCCTTTATTTCTGCTTTCCCGTGGGATTTTTTTCCCATAGGAAAATTAGGTACCCTATGTCCTTCCCCTGGTCTCGAACTATCTCTATACCAACTTTCATCAAAATCGGTTCAGTAGTTTCGAAGCCTATTCAATACAAACAAACAGACAATCAAATCTTTTCTCTTTATAATATTAGTATAGATAGGAGTATGGATGAAAAATATTTTTTCTAAGCACGGGTTTTATTCGTGAAGAAAGAGCTGCTAGTTTATTTTAAAAGTTAAAAATATAAATTTGGAATTATAAAAATCAACTATGTAGGTACGCAAGTAGAAATTTGTTGGAGGGCCGAGTTGATAAAAACAATTTAAACTCGACTACAATTTAACTTAATGCTATGGATATTGTAATATATTGCACCCGTAAAAGGCAGTTGATATTATCTGTGATAAGCATGTACTCGAGTACAATGTAAGCTGTGCTTTTTTTGCGCGAAACCCATAGATCGCAATATAGCTGGCGTATGCGAATGATTTATGCGGTCTTTGACTGGTTGCAGCACAACGGCCATTAAAAGCAAAGCTAATTATAATACTATTTTTGTAATTTGCTATAGCATGTATTCTGTAAAGCCATTTTAGAAATCTGTTTAAGAATGTATTGGCGAAAGCTAAGAATATAATTCTTTTAAATTGACTCAAAATATTGAAATAATAAATTTATTTGATGACTACGTATGTAGGTCAGCTAATACAAATGTATCATCTATATACTTACTTACCTACTAATATTATAAAGCTGAAGAGTTTGTTTGTTTGTTTGGTTGAACGCGCTAATCTCAGGATTGGAATTGAAAATTTCTTTTTGTGTTGGATAGTCCAGTTATCGAGGAATAGGCTTTAGGCTATAAAACATCACGCTACGGCTAATAGGAGCTGAGCATCAATGAAAAATGTTGCAAAAAAGGGAAAAAATATATGGCGAGACGTAGTTCGCGGGCACAGCTAGTAATTTATAACGAGACTGATTTATAATATCATGTCATGATGAATGTTTGAATACTCTAACCTACTTATACAAGATTACTTTTGATCAGGAGCCAACTTGAAATCGGGAAAAAATCTGCTGTTGCATACAAAATTGATCAATATTTGCAGAACCTAAATGTATTGAACAGCAGATGTTTCAAGATTGGTCCCATAGTAAAATTTGTTCAGTTTGCTTGTCCGATCAAGCACACACAATTTGGCTCCTGTTAAAAAAGTTAAGAAGAAAGCGTCCCCTAAATTTTTCAGGGTGATAAAAAAGTAACCCTTTCTATCCCACTGACTACATCACGCTAGCCAGAAGGGTTGGTGTTGTGTTCTACGTTTGGTGAAAGGTTTCTGATCCCGAACGTGATCTCTACATCGGGGGCGGAGAAGTTCTAAGGAAGGTTTAGCTAGTTTAAGGGACATCAGCAGAACTGCCGCTGGTGGACCAGCAGAGTCCTACGGCATACCCAAGTCGGTCTAGTCAACTTAGACCCCAATGTATTGTAACAGATTATAATGCCTTAAAAACACTTTGTTTCAAGTTTTTCATCCTTTTGCAGAATCGCGGTTTACTACCTTTTTTTGAGGCGGGGAATCTGTTACTAAGGGGCAGTTGACTAATAATAATAATAATAATAATTTATTTGTAGCCAACAATTACAATTAAAAGTAACAAGGTGGATATCTTCTTTTAAGTATAAAAATACCTGTATCAGAAGACATCACTCCTCCATACCCACTAGTCAATTGGGTTGGTTACAATGGATCTATAATTTTAATTACAATACGAACTGCATAATTGCGGGTGAGTATACTAGTGTATGCGAGGTTGTGTGTGTGTGTATGTGTGTATTTGTGTGTGAGTGTGTGTATGTGTGCACGCACGTGTGTGTGTGTATGTGTGTGCGTGTGTGTGGGTGGGTTTATTGATTCAGTAGGTATACTAAAAGTCGTTCGCTTGGGTATGCCGCAGGAGTCTAGTCTACCAGCGACTATTCTACCGGTGTCCACATACTCGGCTCAACCACCTTCCAGAACCTCAGCGCCATTCGGGGGCCCGTTGATTGTGTAACAAAAATCAACGCCGTCGCTTTCAATTTTGACAGCCACGCTGCATCCATTACCATTTTTTATCAGACAGTCGACACAGAGTCTTGTATAGACGCCGCAATGATTAGTGATTTAAAGGCGATCGTGATAATTTTTTTCTTAGACAATATCCCCCCCGAAAGACCATACAACACACATATATTTGTTTCATTTATTTATTTATTTGTTAAGTTAGTACACGGGCTTAACCAACATGCATAACTCACATAGTTTACATACCTACAGAAATAAAAACAACAATTATAACAAAAAATAAGACCAGATTATTGACACAATATTTACAAATGACATTGAGACTCATTTTCACAGAAGGACAAACATACAAACTCAATTGTTGGTCAACTATCTAGAAATATATCACAATAAGCTGTGCCCGCGAACTAAGTTTTGCTTTAATAGAGCTCAACACACAGAAATTCTGGAGAGGTCTACCCTTATCACTTGGGTGTAAAAAATAACCTACGGCCTATTCTCAAACCTCTACCACAGAATATATAATAGTACTCCGTATAATAGTACCAAAACACAAAAAAAAAATCATAAAAATAGGTCAGGCCGTTTCGGAGGAGCTTGGTGATAAGCACTGTTACACGATATTTTTATACTATACTAGCTGCCCGCCCCGGTCCCGCACGGGTATACTAAAAAACCTAATTACAATACAACAGTGTAAGGCCATAGATTTTGAGTAGCCTGAATGTCAAATTCAAATTCAAATTCAAAAATCTTTATTCAACTTAGGCCTTTACAGGCACTTATTGACGTCAAAACAAAGCAAAACATTCTAATTTAAAGGAAACATATTTAACCTTGTATGTGCATACATCCTGAATATACCTACTCAAGATGTCTGCAAATACAAGTAGCAATGAAAAAAAAAAAGTTGAATCCTGTTCGGAAATTGGGAGAGCCTTCTCGAGAAGAACTCGAAAGGTCAAATTTTTTATCTCCTCTTTTAAATCGCCATTTACAATTTTGGTTTTGTTACATAGTCATTGAATGTTTAAAAAAATACAATCTGTATGATTAAAATGTCAAAAAAATAGAATCGGTATGCTTAAAATGTAAAAAAAAAAATAAGTTGTCTATAACTTATTTTTTTTATACACTAATCATAATACAATAAATTATGTTGTTACCAAACATAATATGATAACTTGGTCTGATTCAAAATCAGTGTCAGTTCTTTTCCTGACAATAATATTTGTTAACATCAGTAGCTATACACAACACCACGATTATTGACATTATAACGAATAATAACTTCATATTAACTCCAGGCATTGGCATCATTTAAATAATCGTTAACTTTATAATATCCTTTACTCATTTGAGTCTTTTTTACATGTGCTTTAAACTTATGAAAAGGCAAGTCGGTTATGTCGATCAATATGTCAGTCAATCTGTCATGTTCGTCACTTTTACGTGAACATATTTTAAATTCATTTTTTTTCCTGTAATAATTTTTTAAATATTTTCTTTTATTCAAACCTTGTCCTAACAATAACAAATACCAAGAATCATCCAATTTGGTGCAGTCGTTCGAAAGTTATGGGCGTACATACATTTCGAAGATCCATTTTTATTTATATATAGATATAGATTAGGTAAGAGTGGTAAAGCAGAAGTGCATTTAACAGGGTCAGCTCTTACAACATCCACAAATTTTGGGAGCGGCGACATATGCGCTTACTAAATTTAATCTGCCATCACACGGACACAAACACAAGAAGTGTATTCATTCAAAAATAAAAGTTCATTGAACACACCAAGTTATGCCCTTCTGTATAAACAGATAGGTAATAAAGAGGGTCAGGTAGATATCCTCTTTGTTTCTATATTTCGCAGTGGCATTTTTATAGAATTGAAATGAGCCCGAAATGACCTCAAATGACCCCTTAGAGCCCGCAGGCCCATTCATCGTAATCCACAAAAACAGTGAATCTAAAGTCAATTGCTCCGGTTTTGTGTGGTACAAGTCATAGTCATATATACCCAAAAATATGGAGTGTTATCCCATTTTATGTTTATTGTCATCTCAAAAAGTATCTGAAAGATTTATTTTTAACATAAAATATTATTATGATATATACATAGATACTTTTACAATATTTAGGTACCTTTGCTGTATAATAAGCTTGTTTCTTTCCTATAGGGTGAGACAGAGATCGTAGTTTTCCTATTACTACGATATAGACAATACTCTTCTTTAACTTCCACAACGTTTAAATATGTATCTTCGTTAGAGGTTCTTATTAAATCCAGGTAACATAATTATATATTTTCGAATCATATGTGTAATCAGTTCAGTGTATTGTAATATGACGTTGTTTAAGTTCATTGATTTGATCCGAAGTTGATATAGGTACTCGTATCTTATGAATTTTGTTGACATTTAAAACTCAACATTCATACATTGATAATAAAAGATGAAATCATACTCGTAAATCGCAGCGGTATATGAATACTTATTTCGAATACTGCAGTTTATTCCATAACTTTATTATTGGATTCTTGTTGCTTAATTACATGTTTTATGACAAGTATAACTGAATTTAAAAAAAGTTACTCTTGAATTTCGCGCAATCTTATCACTTGGGCTGAACGGTCCCATTGCCTTAACCCACAATCGAATTCCAGTAAAAATGCATCAGATAGTCGGAGCAGGCAGTAATGTCTCATAAACCGTCCTAAGACCTCCCGATAAGGAGACAGTCGGTTTGGTCCGTTTTCAGCTATAAAACGAATCCTATGTTAGCTTGTAGAGTTTATAAAAGTTGTTTGCAATTGTTTCCTTTTTGATTATTTAGTGAAAACACGAGATAACTCTTTGAGACAGCTGCCAGACGGAGATCAAAGATTTATAAACATTTTAGATCTAAGAATATATATTTTTTCTTGCTATTTAAATTGACGAAGCGCTTGGTCATGATCTTACCGCTTGTAAAAGATGCTATTTTCTTTAGCCACATGAGCGATTGACAGTAATAGCAAGGTATCTACAGAAAAAAGCGCCGCTAACGACAATCATCAAGCTTTTTGACAAATGTATCTGTTGCTCTCCTATAAGCACAAAGTTTTGCTGGTTGGCCGTTTTATTAAAGTTCATATAAAAGTTTTGTGGGAATATATTATTACAAAACCAATAGCTATTTATATATATGTATAGTAATTACATAATTATTTGTAAATTGCGGTATCTATAATAAAGCTGATAAGTTTCTTGTGCCCATTTCCTTTATATATATGTATAGTAATGACATAATTATTTGTAAATTGCGGTATCTATAATAAAGCTGATAAGTTTCTTGTGCCCATTTCCTTTTATCTATGAATGGAGGTTATGAAAATTGAACGATTTAAGACTTTTTTATCGAGATATATTTGAAGAAAGATTATTCTGAATACGATTCAATAGCACTGCTCAATAATATCGATGAAAAAATTACATTGATAATACACCCCTTATACAAAAACTACTGAGCACACAGTTAAGAAGGGCTTATGAGCTACTTAATGGAAGAAATTTTATAATTTCAAGTAAGCTCTAAGATAAAAAAATTTATAGTTGCAAGTGAGCTTCATCCATCGAATTTTGTAATTTGTTTAAAATTAACCAACACGAAAGTTTTACTTTAAAGGCCTTACTAATAACCATTGTATAAGCCTTGTATAGTTAAGTAGTGTTTGGTCTCTTTTGTTCGAATTTGAAATGTCATTCGAGTGAACGTGACAAAACACTGTTTAATGGTGTATACAATGGTTATTAGTAATACTAATAATAATAATAATAACTTTATTACTCGCCATAGTCTTACATAAATTATAAAGGTAAGCAATTAATTTAACTTAGAAAGTTGACTATGGTGGGCTGGCACCTGAAATAGGACGAATCCTGAAACACAGGCGCACAGCCCCCCACCCCATTACAAGTACAAAAACACAGGTTAAATCAATTTTTAGTACAATAGAATACCTAGATCCTCTGAGTAAGGCTTTAAATACTTAAATGTTAATTATTTTAACCAGCAAACGGAAATTTTATAGCCCAAAAAAATTGATTCGATTAGTATAACTACACGAGCTGGATTTAATTATTCTAATTGAATCAATTTATTTCATAATCAATCTCTTTTCGCGTTTATAAAAGTTTTATAAGGATTGAGCAAAAACTGCCGATAGCTTGTGTGGGCATATCTAGAGTTCTAGACATTGATTGACGTCTCGCCCGCTGTGCGCTACATTACATACATCAATATTTTTTACATATTTACTTTAACATTTTGCGTTTATGAATATCGTACTTTTTTACATACGACGGGGAAGCTCTTGGCCTTCATCTAACCTGATGGTAAGTGACGATAAGGCCGAAGGTGGAAGCGAGCTTCGCCTGGACTCCCCCACAACTGAGGATCTGGCTATATTAAGCTTTTCAATTAGGTTTTCACTGGTTGTCATTTAATCACTTCAACCTGGAGGTCCCATTGCTGGTCAGGGATCTTCATAGCCGAGGAATGTTTGACTTACTATATCACGCTGGCCAGGCGTTTTTTGTAATTTTGTTTTTTTTTTCTATATACGACAGGGAAGCTACGGTAAATGACGATCGAAGCGATACGTTTTTACGTTTCGTTCATCCATCCATTCCATCTATTTGCTGAGGTGTAATTGGGGTGAATTCGATATACCAAAAAAGAGAGCGGCAACATTAGAAAAAAGGCCGCCACTGCAAATTCAGTGCACGGACTCCTAATATGTAGTTTGATCAAATAAAACCTTATTGTTTACTAGCTGTGCCCGCGACTTCGTCCGCGTGGCATAGTAACTCTTGGCAAAAAGAAGCCTATATTATACCTTATATAATTAGCTATCTATTAGTGAAAGTCCCGTCAAAATCGGTCCAGCCGTTCCAGAGATTAGCGGGCACAAGCAGACAGACAGACAAAATTTTTAAATTGTGTTTTTATTATTGGTACCTGTTGAAATACTGGTTAGTTCAGTTTTTGATAGATGTCTACTTTTGTAATCTCTATAGTTGTCTTTAATTTAAAATAAAGCATTCCTTACTATGTCAATACCATGACAACAAGCCTTTTTATTTTAACACGTTATCAGCACGAAAATAGTAAGGAATGCTTCATTTTAAAACTCGGTTTAAAGCATATTAAAAAGTGTTACAATAAATATTGATAACAAATTCAGAAGTTCGGATTTCAATATTTTGAGTTGGTGAATTTTGTCTGCCTATAATTTGTAACTATTGAAGAATAAAGAAACGATTCGTATCGATTACAATGGCTACTGGACAAGGAGATTCAGGTAACATTTTTAAGAGATGTCTGAGTGTGAACGGAATAAGCCCGTTGTGTGGTCGAGAAGGTTACTCGACATGGAAATTTAAAATGCGAATGCATCTAATGCACGAGGACCTGTTGGAATGCATAGTTGGGTATACTAATGACGAAGCTCCACTTAGCGTCAAAATTAAACGTGACCGACTAGCTTTATCGACAATCTGTCTTACTCTTGATGGCCCCGCTATCACTCATGTTAGAAGGGCTTCGAGTGCTAAAGAAGCTTGGGATGCCTTAGCAGCGGCATATGAGGATAAAGGTATGGGACGGAGGTTAGCCCTAGAGCATCGTTTGTATAGATACTCGCTAGATGATTTTGAGAATATCGAAAGCTATATAAATGCAATACTATGTACAGCTCAAGATCTGCTTGATATTGGTAAGGTCATAGATGATGACATAATACCTCTTGCATCATGTAATTATAGACGAGACATGACGACTGAAGACTTGGGAGAACAGCATCAAGGTGATGAGAGCTTACCGTCTGCTATTGAAACAGTAGCTCACCATGAAGAAATACAGCATTTTCAGCCCTGTATTGATGTTGCTGAAACTTCTGTAGTGCCTATGAATTCGCCTGATGCTGAAGATGTTGTTACTGAAAACACAGCTGTTGAGTGTGAGGATATTCCTGAAAGAAGATATCCAGAGAGAGTACGAAATAAACCAAAATACTTTGGTATGGATTTTACGTCCTGGATTGCTACTTCGGTTGAAGATGTTTGTGAAGAGCCTACAACTTTCGCTGAAGCTATAAATGCTGATGACAAACGCAGCTGGCTTTCAGCAATGGAAGAAGAATATAAATCTTTACAGAACATGAAAACTTGGACGTTGGTTGATAGACCTGACAAGAAGGTCATACATTGTAAATGGGTATATAAGTTGAAGAAGGACGCACAAGGTAATGTGAAGAAATATAAGGCACGCTTAGTTGCGAAAGGATATACTCAAGAAGCCGGAGTTGATTACCATGAAACCTTTTCGCCGGTCGTACGCCATTCTTCATTACGTACCTACTCTGTTGGCGTTAGCTGCAGAGCTGGATCTTCATGTACATCATTTAGATGTGGATACCGCTTTCTTATATGGAGATTTAGAAGAGGAGGTGTACATGGAACAACCACAAGGGTTTGTTTGCAGCGGAGATGAAAGTAAAGTGTGTCTCTTAAAAAGGTCATTATACGGCCTGAAGCAGGCACCGAGAGCATGGAACACAAAGTTAAATAGTACTTTGTCTTTAATTGGATTTTCGCGAACACCTTCAGAACCGTGTGTTTACATAAAAAAGTTTGGTAGTAACTTTGTCATTTTGGCTGTCTATGTCGATGACATTCTTATATTTTATAAAGACCAAGGACATTTTGAAGTTGTCAAAAATGACTTAAGCAAATATTTTTCTTTGAAAAATCTAGGAAAATTAAGTTATTACCTAGGTCTGAATATACGTAAAACTAATAATGAAATTACGGTTAATCAGAAAACATTTATAAACACGATGTTGAAAAAGTTTAACATGCAAGATTGCAAAAGTGCTAATACACCACTTGCATTGGACAAACAAGAGACGAAGATTGAGCGATTTCATGATAGTCGCTTATATATGAGTTTGATTGGTTCTCTGTTTTACGTGGCAATGAATAGCAGACCCGACATTGCGTATACATTAAGCTATCTGAGCTCATTTAATGCTGATCCTACTATTGGAAATTGGGAAGCTGCGAAGCGCGTATTACGATACCTGAAAGGTACGTTGGATTACAATATAACGTACAAGAAAACTGGGCGATATTTGAATGGTTTTGTTGACGCTGATTGGGCAAACGATAGTATTGACCGCCGTACCTATACTGGTTTTGTTTTTCAATTAGCAGGAGGGCCAGTATCTTGGGAATCTAAAAAGCAGCCAACGGTAGCGCTTTCATCGACCGAGGCGGAGTATATGGCACTGTGTTCTGCTGCCAAGGAAGCCGTATTTTTAAGACGTTTCCTTTACGAGGTAAGTGGAATAATAGATATTGTCTCATTGTACGGTGACAGTCAAAGTGCACAAAAAATCGCTACAAATCCTATCCACCACGGCCGAACGAAACACATAGATACAAAATATCATTTTATACGCGAAAAAGTTGCTGACAATGTTATTAAATTACTGTTTGTATCTACTAATGAGTTGGTAGCTGATCTGTTAACAAAACCTTTAAGACGTATCCCACATAAGAAATGTGTAACAATGTTAGGGTTGCCAACATAGGGTTGACACCGATATAATTTATTTTGTTACATTTTTATTTTTACGTAAGCTTTATTTTGTCCTACTATATAGATTAAGGGGGCATGTTGAAATACTGGTTAGTTCAGTTTTTGATAGATGTCTACTTTTGTAATCTCTATAGTTGTCTTTAATTTAAAATAAAGCATTCCTTACTATGTCAATACCATGACAACAAGCCTTTTTATTTTAACAGTACCCGATATACATTCATACCCATTTAGTAAAAACTTGCTATTTTTATATTACAAACAGACACTTCAATTTTATTTATTTGTATAGATATTATATACTAGCTGTGCCCGCGAACTACGTTGCGCCATATATTTTTTCCTTTTTTTGCTACATTTTTCATTGATGCTCAGCTCAGTGATGTTATATAGCCTAAAGCCTTCCTCGATAAATGGACTATCTAACACAATTTTTTTTTAAATTTGAATCAGTAGTTCCTAAGATTAGCGCGTTCAACCAAACGAACAAACAAACTCTTCAGCGTTATAATATTAGTAAGTATAGATTAATCATATTGTTAGATAAAAAAATGCTCTTCCATAAGCTAAATACAAACTTATCCTGAACCACCGAGAAAGAAAGATTGTATCTTTTTATTTTATAACTATTGTTGGCAAACAATAGGATTCCCACCTGATGGTAAATGACTGCAGTCGCCTATAGTAGGTACAGTAATTGCCGCGTCAAGGTATTCTCCTTGGCCTTTGGAGTTTGGACCTCTCCTATGTCTCTCGTGATATAGGCAGTTTTCGTAGCGCGAATGTAAAGCTTGACGTGGAGCCTACTGTACACGTGGTTCCTGTAAGACTTGCAAATCTACATCCCCGTAAGGCCTTCCATGTACGTTGCCAGCTCGTGACATAAGATGTCATGTCACAGTACCCAGTTACTTCACTTTCTGTCTTACCCTTCAAACCGGAACACTGCTTGGAGGCAGATAGAGGTACCAGCGCAGACGACACTGGTACAGTCTCCCCATCGAATTTGCTGCGAGTTTTATGCAGCAAAACTGTTATTTTCGTGGTATATAAGGTTTTTTTAGTTACTAAAAAATTTTGTGTGCTTGTTCAGTCCAGCAAACTGAACAACTTTCACTATGGGACCATCTATGAAATCGCAAAAAAAAATTAAGTGTATACCATCTAGGTTCAGTGAATGTTGAACATTTGTATAGAGCAGCTGATTTTTTGCGATTTTAAAGTTGGTCTCATAGTGAAAGTTGTCTGAACAAGCACACAAAATTTTTTTTGTAACTAAAAAATAAACTTGTATAGGCACGAAGTTTTTTGAGGGTTTTTCGCATGTTTGTTTGATCTTCCAAAAAAAACTACGGAGCCCACAGCAATGAACTTGCTATTTGTATGAAACAAACTAGAGAATACATTCATGCATTATTTAACATTTATTTTGTATTCATGTATTGGTAACCTATATTACATTTTAATTTAGTTTAAAATTTAATAAAATAACCATAAGCTTTTGTTTCACTTGACTCTACTATTTTAACATAAGCTACTGTTTTAAATATTGTAAGTTAATTATTTCGTGACAAACTTGCAAGTCGTAAAGCTTCGTGATTCTGTGGCCGCTGGCAAATGTTTACCAAACTGCGGACGTCGGTCGGTGGTCGGCGGGGTCAACCGATAGCCGAATTATGTAAAGTGTCCGGTCATTACGGTCCGTCTGTCTGACGGACCTATCTGCTGAAGTGTAGGGCGGGCGAGCAAGCTTGATACTTGGAGTTGAGCTTGATGTATTATCTATCACAGAATACATAACAGTATGAGTAGAGTAGCTCTAAAAACGTTTTGTAAAGCTGCCATTAGACAGAAAGCGTGGCTAGGCTGGACGTGGCACGCCTATGCCTTTTTTGCTTTATACAACTATGTTGGTAAACAAAGAAGACTGCCCATCTGATGGTAAGTGGCTACTACTTCAAAACAGAACACTGCAATACAAGCATTGCTGCTTGGCGGCATAAAAGGTGATAGCAGACGATTCTGGTATAGAGTCTCCCTCTGCTAAAAATGATTCCGAATTACATAAACAAAGTACAAGTTTAAGATAAGCTTTATTGACTACTATATAAGTTTTTTGATTACATTAAAAGCTTAGTATGACAAGCTTTTCAATGTCAATAATGAAAATGAGACCAAGACACATTGACTTCTTAACCTATATTTCTTCAAATGAAACGACCAAGTAAGGGCCTATTTCATAATTTACAAGTAAAGTTTCACGAAAGCTAACCATCGATTATTTTGAATGAATGACTTTCAAAATACGTCACCTAAATTGATGAAAGAGCTTTTATAAAATAGGCCAACATGTTAATGTATAAGAAAAAATACTACACGTTTGATCCATCTCGACAACTATCAATTTTACACTTAGGGTAGGAGACTGGTACGTCTTACTTGTAAGTCATATTGGTACCGACCGTTTCAGTTTTGTTTATTTATAAGCAAATTTTTCTGAATAAACGGTTATAGCTATAACAGGATTATATTCCATAATGGAATATATTATAATAATTCACTTATAAAATATATATCAATTATGATTCGACCAAGACGATTCAATCACTCTATAAACTACAGTAGTGGGCGGCACGTGCGAATTACTGCCGGTGGTGGGCCGAGGGCAGTTTTATTAAGAATTACAATTATTTATTTACACCGCCCGCCCATATCGGACACATATTTGTATGGTAATTCTATTATTGTTGGAGGATCCCACGACGAAAATATTTTAATCGAGATCTTCCGATCATATCTATCTATAAAACATATGAGTTGGTCAGATCAGGAGATGCAATTTTAAATCAGTAGAAGTGAATCTTGAATTCGAATTATTTTCTACTGTTCCCAGTTTTGAAGATTATTGAATCACTTGAATTCAGAATTGTCATTAAAAACAAATTCTTTATCAGATTCACACGAAGAAGAAATTAAAACCTGTACGCAAAAACTCATTAATTTAAAAATCCCGGCAACAGAAACGGAACGTCTATACGTTGCGTTTAATCTACTAGTAGAAATCAAATACGAATGGGTATATAGGACCACTCGCTGCAGAATTCACGGAATGAATATTAAAAAATAGTGAATTTGGAAATTTGAATTCGAATCTTACGATTTCGAATGCGAATTTAAATACTATTGTTTCAAATCAAGAGCGGTATCGATATCTTCCGATCATATCTATCTATAAAACATATGAGTTGGTCAGATCAGGAGATGCAATTTTAAATCAGTAGAAGTGAATCTTGAATTCGAATTATTTTCTACTATTCCCAGTTTTGAAGATTATTGAATCACTTGAATTCAGAATTGTCATTAAAAACAAATTCTTTATCAGATTCACACGAAGAAGAAATTAAAACCTGTACGCAAAAACTCATTAATTTAAAAATCCCGGCAACAGAAACGTAACGTCTATACGTTGCGTTTAATCTACTAGTAGAAATCAAATACGAATAGGTATATAGGACCACTCGCTGCAGAATTCACGGAATGAATATTATTAAAAAATAGTGAATTTGGAAATTTGAATTCGAATATTACGATTTCGAATGCGAATTTAAATACTATTGTTTCAAAATGCGTCTCCTGGATCTCGTTGCGATCCTGTTTAACGTCCCATCGGAAGGAGCTTACTCAAGCCAGTGATTCACAACTGCGTTTCCAGAACCTTACATTTAGAACGCGCATTTTTGCATCATTAGAGAAGTGAATCTTGAATTTGGAACACGAAAACAAATCAAAAACGGTCGGGTAAGATCACTCGTTGCAGAATTCACGGAATGAATATTCAAAAATGGTGAATTTGGAAATTCGAATTCGAATGAATTTGAGTTCTATTGTTTCAAAATGCGTCTCCTGCTTCTATGGTATTGTATTATCTCTCGCACAGATGATGAATCTCCATTGGTGAATCAGTCTGTTGAAGTTGTAGTACAGCATAGTCAATTTTATTAGTCATCTGCGATCATCATGTTGAAAATGAACAAGTGGGCGATGAGATTATTCCTATAATAGTATTTTGAAATTTGCTAACCATCTTAGCTTTCATATAAATCGGATAATGTTGCGCCACATAAATAAGCGGGAATTAAGAAAAACATTTTACCTGAAGCAAAAAATCGACTAGGTAACTAATCAATCATTTATTATGCACGGGAATTAGATTTTCTAATTGATTTCACAGAAGGATTTTTCTAAAAGGAGAAAACTCTTCAAGTTTACTTTAATAACTTTTGAAAGGAAACATGTTTAAAAAAAGAACAAGGAACCCATCCCATTATTCTGTTAACCTCCAAAATTAATGAATAGAGGTCAATGTTTGGTCAATGTTAAAACTATTTAAACCGAATTTTCAATAACATTACTTTCGCGCCCTAAACACAATGGATAATTTTCGACATATTCCGCAGCAAAGGAAACTATCTCACACGGTTCCACCAAAGCAAATAATCTTCGTTAGATCAGCTCTCAATATTATGCAAATCACATTATTATTCATACTGTTTTTGCAAAGGGCGCGGCACGGAAACGAACCCCTAATCTTGAGCCTTCTACAACATTACACTTTAATTTCGTAAAACACGCCAGCTTCGAAATTTAAGCCTTATTGCAAGGCCACAAGAGTGTTAGGGGGTCGATGGCATATTTACTGATAATGTTATTAAGGTTGTTTCAGTAATGCTTCTCGCTCATAGATGGCGCTGAAGGCAATGCAAATTCTCGATAATGTAATATCCCGTGATGAAAAATTGGGGACTACGTTCTCTGGTAAATCTGATTGGCAAAACATCTAAGTTATTCCAAGTTATTATAATACAATAAGATTAAGGTGCGTCCTTATTATTTCTTAATGTTTGTTTAATGTTGGCGAGGGGTATTCTTTTCGTGTTCATTTATTGCGAAATGATGCGTATGGATCACGTTTGGTGATGCGTGCATTCAATATTTTCAATTGAATTATCTAATGCTTTTGTTTTTCAGTGTTATTTTATTTTACGAGTGTATTATTTATTATTCTGAACCACAGAGGGAATTCTAGACTGTGAATTAAAGTCAGAATATTATTTATTCAAATGTGACTTGATAGAAAGCTCTTTTGAATCGTCTAAATGTTTTATCTTCTTCCCATTCAGAGCATCTTTTAGTTGATAAGAAGAATGGGCACAGAAACTTAAATCTAACCTTTAATCTTTTTATTATAACGTGTAATATCTTCAAATTAACACCAGGAATTATATACCTAGCATCATTCAAATAATCGTAAACTTTATAATAACCTTTACTCATAAGAGTCTTTTTATATGCGTTTTAAGTTAGTAGGCAACACTTTGTGGAACTTTATTGCAAAAAGTTATGCATTTCCCCATAAATATGCCTCTAGTTTTTTGGAGCCTGTAGGTACATTAGAACGGCAAGTTTATTTTTATTTCTTGTGCTTAGTAATTTTGAAATTGGTATCAAATATGTTATAATAATAATTTTCATAAACACAAATCAAATTTTCATAAAACGGTGCCATGCTAAAACCAATTTATTAATTTCTCTAAATAAATTCTTAGAAAATCCCTTGCTCGTAAATTATCAATAGGTAGCGCGAACTGTTCTATTTTGAAGTAGGTATACAAAAAATACTTTCTATAGTAGCAGCCAAACCCCACAGAATAGTAGAATTCCATATAATAATAATATGACATGACACTGTGAAAATAAGTAAAGTTAATCAATCTTGCCGTTTCTTTGCCAAGGACTCAATATGTGGATACCAATGCAAACTCGAATCTAATGTAATACCTACCCGAAAATTCAGTAAAACAATGAATTCAACAAATTTCATTTCCACAATAGTATCCACTTTCCTTGCATTTTGCAGTGTATCATACATACATTATCGTTGAAATCTGTGATACATACATTATTATCGTTGAAATCTTTATTGAAATTAACTCAAAAAAAGCTCTTTTGAATTGTTCAATTTTTTATCTACTATCATTCATCGGCCCAATTATTTAATTGATAAAAATAATGGGCCGGAGGAGACTCTGTACCAGGGTCCATTTATCTACCGGAGGGAGACTCTGTAACAGGGTCGCCTGCTCGGGTATCTCCGTCTTACCTATTTCTGCCGCAAAGCAGCAGTGCTTTGCGGTTTGAAGGGTAAGATATGGCAATGAAATTATTGGGTACTATGACTTTAACATCTGATATCACAAGTTGGCAACGTACGAGTACACTGTGGTTCTTGTGGGGGTTACAGATTTTCAGCGAATCTCACAAGAGCCACATGTATTATAGGAAGATTATAGGTGACTGTTACCACTTACTATCGAGTGGGCAGTTTGCTTTTTTACCACCTTAGTTGTATAAAAAAAAGTTGAGCAAAAGAATCTTACCAGCTTTTATTAAAAGTATCAGATATAGGAACAAATTAATAATCGGCACCGGATCGGACCCTTGTGATGGACACGTATGATAAAAAAACAAGTTTCCGTCTGACGTAGCGATTACTGTATCCAGGCCAGGCTTTACTCTCGGATACTAAAGTGCGTGCTACCATAGACGAAGAATAATATCATCCTTGGTGCTACTCATTGAACTCACCGTGCCGTGGAAAAATACCACAAATTTAAATTAAATAGATACTACGATCTTACCAATGATATCACTAAAAACGGCTATTATGTTCACTTATATGCGGTAGAGGTAGGCGCGAGAGGTATTCCGGCAAAATCCTTATACACACTGCTGAAAGATCTAGGCTTATCTAGAACGTCCGTGAGCTCAATATTTTACCGCGTAACAAAGGCGGCACTTACGGAATCGTATCAAATATGGTTAGGCAGAGAGAGGAGCCGAATGAAGTGAAGGTGAATGTTGATGCATTGTAAAGTACTCGTAGCTACATCAACCTGCACCTGGGTCGTATTGTTAAGCTGTGGTCGTAAGCCCCAGGAACTGCTATTGGCTCTTTTCTCTGCAACGCGATGGACCCGGCACCCGCACGGTGAATCCTTGGAATGCTAAGTTATCGTCTCTCTCAGACGAAAGTTGAGAGTCAATAACTTACCTACATAGTTTTTGTACCTACGTTCCAAAAACGTATGTAAGCAAAGAGCTGTTCTAGGATTATATTTGACTTAAATAAATATACTTACTTATATACATTTTTTTTTTCAGGCTAATTTATGCCATGTCGAAAAATTTACAAAATTTTATGAGCGTATTAAATTTGAGTTCGAATGTTAAGAGTACTTAAGAGTGGGTATCTGGCATCTGAAAAAGAAATCGACCAATAATCTAGTTGTTATAAATTAAGATTATCATACCTGGAATAAATATTAAATACAGGAGAACACAAATAAAGAATTAAAAGGGCACATTTATCTCAAATATAAGTTCTGCTCCATATCTTAAAGAAATTATAGAAGCTTAAAGCTGTTGACTGATAAGAATTCTTTAAAGGGTTAAAATAATAATACTTACAATGCCGCAAGGGGCCATTTTTAGATGTGGGTAATTTAGTTTTAATCAGTGGTTTTAATTAAGTTTATCATATTATTATTTTAGGTTCGTATACTGGGTATTTAGATTTAGTATTCTTTTATTGTTATTGTATGCTACTTGTTTTCCAAAGTTAAAAAAATGATTTTCGTAAGGATAACTACGAAAAATAATTGGAATAGAATTTTTTTTACAATTTTTAGAAAAAAAAATTCTCAATTAAACACTATTTATCTATATACTTATTTATTTATTAGCATTCCGCTTGCGACTTCGCCCGCGTTATTTTTGTCTTCCCATGGGAATTTCTTTTCCCGTAGGAAAATTAGGTAGGTACCCTATGTCCTTCCCCTGGTCTTGAAATATCCCTATACCAACTTTCATCAAAATCGGTTCAGTCGTTTCGAAGCCTATTCAATACAAACAAACAAACAATCAAATCTTTCCTCTTTATAATATAAGTAAGTATATAGATTAATCCGTTAGAATAGCTGCTGCATTAACAACTTTCGGGAAATAGGCTCAAATTTTAAAATTCGGCCAAAAAGGAAAAAAAATAAGCTCCATAAAAGTAGGCATAACTACAACATGAACCCCTTAAAGATATTGTGTTGTGTCCCACTGCACGGTTCTCTCCTCAAACTTATGTCCCAACTCGTTTTACTGTTCCAGGATTCGTACGGTGATTCGGGGCTTGTAAAAATCTTTTCCTTAATAGAGAAAAATTCCTTTTAATACTTAATAGAATAATAACTACTTACTTACAAAGTACAAAACAATTAATAAACATTTAATTTAAAAGTAGGTATTATGTTTGTCACCGTTAATAGAAAACAGCCCAATTGCCTATTGAAATATTTATCAGGCATTAACAGTTGTAGTTCAGAATTCAGATATTAGAAGGTGGTGCTAGACAGGTAGAGAAGCCAACTAAACCCCACAGAAACATTTCTTCCCCCCATAGGAAATCAAACTCCGGACCTACATATCATTGCGGCAATATAGGTATATATTACACAAAAACTTAATTGCTTTATGTACATAATAATAAATGTACGTAATACATTATTATGTACGTAATTTATGGACTGGGTTTTCATACGTGTACCTTTTAATTTGACGCATAGCGCCATCTCTTGTCACCTTAGAAAACTAAAGGTTGAACTCACATGTCATTGTTGTTTCATCAAAGCACCATAGATGGCGGCACTTGTACAAATGCCATGTATGTACGTCTGTGTAGTGTGTACCTATGTAACAACTTAAAACCTTTTCAGATATTACTTTTAACACATTCATTTCATTAATTAGATTTATTGTTATTGATAAATTGTATATTAATTTAAATTTATACATTGTTTCAGATACTATGCCCAAGAGAACTGGTTAAGTAGAATTCCTTTATCGTTATTATAATTATTATTACCCATAAGTATTAATTTTAAGTATGTACGATTTTAAATTAATTTTTTAGCAATTATTTTTTTACTAACCTAATAATGTAGGTATATCATCTAACTAGTGTAAAAAACATACCTATTTGGTTTGATATAAAACTAAAACGGTATAAGTCTTTACTCTTCACTTAGGTAAAATTGATAGGATATGAAAACGGTATTGGTAAAATCAGTTGAATACCTATTTATATGAAAGAAAAATATTTGGTAAATAGATAAACAACCATACCTACATTAAGCATATTGCAATGTTTTAATTAAAATACTTAAGTATAACAAACAATATTTTTTTAAAGTATGTAATTATAAAAAGATACTATACAAGACCAACCCTACCCAACAAAACATTGCAAGACACGCAAAAAAAAACCACGTAATTACCTTCTTAGGCACTTCTTATTTTCCTCTAATTCTTTCACTGTCTTAGAAGATTTGGTTCATTTCGAGGTCCGTTTGATGTCAACCCTTCCATGGCTAATGAGCCACCGTCTCGCGGAATTAAAAGTATTGTTCATGGCATTTAAAAGGGTTACAATTTTATGTTACTACTGTCCGGAAATTGACCGTGTAATTGCTGATTTACAATTTTGGTTAAAGTTATACACAGTTATTTTTTTATCACCCTGGAAAATTTAAGGGAGGCTTCACGACAGGTATTAGAATGTTTTAAATATGAATAAAAAAAATAACTCACTTACTTAATTTTCTATTAATTTTCTAAAAAATACAAAAAGTGCTGCACTAGTTGAAAGCAGCATTTTTTGAGATTTTTAAATTTTTTATTTCATTTTTTTTTTATAATAGGTTGGGGAAAAAGTTTCTTCGCATTTTTTAAGAAAATTCAAAACATTTTTTAATATAGTTTATTTACATTTAACTAAAGTATGTAGGTACCATTTTGTTCGATAACTTTTTGCCATTTTTGGGACATGATCCCATTGCTATAAGAAATTTTGGGACTTCTGGTCAAAATACCGCGACAAGTGGTTTTGGCAGTCCTCTCGTGATGTTAACCTGACACTGCCTAAAGAATTCTGAAGAGACCGAAACAGGTGGAAATCTGAAGGTGCAAGGTCAGGACTATACGGCGGATGCATTAACACCTCCCAGCCAAACTCTCTTAATTTTTGCTGAGTGGCTAAAGATGTGTGAGGTCTAGCGTTAGCTATCTTAATTCTGGCCGCTTTCTCTCAACTTCTTGCTTTAATCTCATCAGTTATTCGCAGTAGAGTTCAGAATCGATGGTCCTGCCTGGTGGTAACAGGTCATAATGAATAATGCCCTTCCAATCCCACCACACACACAGCATCACCTTGTTGCGAGTTAACCCGGGTTTCGCCACAGTCTGTGAAGCCTGACCGGCCTTTGACCACGACCTTTTTCGCACGTTCTTGTCGTACGTGATCCACTTTTCATCACCAGTTATCAGCTTCTTCAAAAATGTTTCGGTTTCATTACGTCGTACTAAAGAATCACAAATGAGTACACGGTTCATTAGGTTTCTTTCAGTGAGCTCGTGAGGTACCCAAATGTCGAGCTTTTTTGTGTACCCAGTTTTTTTCAAATGCGCCAAAACTGTTTTGTGGTCAATTCCCAGTTCTTCAGCTACGTCGTAACTACTGACATGCCGATCTTGCTCCACTTTTTCAAAAATGGCATCCATTTCATCTGTAATAGGGCGACCAGAGCGACGTGCATCTTTGACATCAAAATTTCCGGATTGAAAACGCTTAAACCAAATTTGTGCTACTCTCACAGACACTGCACTAGGTCCATAAACATCGCAAATTTTTTTCGCGGCTTGCGTTGCATTTTTACCTTTTTTGTAGTAAAATTTTAAAATGTATCGAATTTCTTCATTAGATTCACTCATCTTGGCGGTACGAAAAACAAATGAAAATCACACATTTTCCTAATTTGAATTTGGAATTATGTTCTTTAAAATTTAAACTTTCAATGATACCAAAACCAGCCAGATACAAATAGTATAGCCAAAGAGATTTTATTACAAGTTTATACATACTATAATGCGAAAAGACTTTTTAATAATGCGAAAAAAATAATATTGGGCATGTCCCAATAAATAAAATTGCCAATCCTGTATGACATCTTTGCATACACTTCAACATTGTTCCGCTTAAGAAATCAACGTTATTTTATACATGAGTGTTAAAGTAGGTAATGCTAATGAGTCTTGAAAAAAAAAACATCAATTCTTTCAATCCGCGTAGTCTTTTACCTATATTTTGCACCTATACTCGTACATATAAGGTGTAAAAATTTGTGAAGAGATTGGGACCAAATCTGAATTTGCGAAAAAGGTCAGTTGTTTCATATACGAAACGACAGATTTTTTCGCTACCTAGTACCTAGACCTCCACGCCCAAACCATCAAATAAAGGATTTAAATAAAGAAATATTATTTCGTATCAGAATTATCGGAAGTAAAAGTCGCACATTTTTATTCGCATCAAAATTTCAGTTTTCAAAACTTGACAACCGTCATTATAATGCAAGACGTCCCGATTTTGGCGGGACGTCCCGATTTTTAAATCAAAATTAAATGTCCCGCGCGGGACAGGCTCACTCCCGCTTTTCGGGGATAACTCTGCCGTGCGTGCAGCGTGCTGAGAAAGCACGGCCGGGTGGCACAGACAAGTGTATTTTTATTAAAATACATGTTCTATGGCTGTTTTTGCTATCTATTGTCACATAAACGTAATTGAAAACTCAAATAAAAAGATAAATATTTAAAAACATCTGATTATATGTATACGTTTTTTACGACGTCCCGCTTTTGACGAAAGAATCCCGCTTTTTTTACCTCAAATAGTTTTAAAATCACGACTTGTCAAAAAGTAAATCTGGCACCGCTGAAGCAACTCTACATGTTCGTGTTTGAAAATGAACTGAATTAATTAATGAAAATAACTAGTATAGACTAACCAACCTGTTTATACCTGCCAATCCAATAGTTACACCAGGAAAAAATAGACAACTCAACATTATTTTGTATTGTATATACCTACTATAAGCTTCATAATTTTGGTTGGTATTTAATTTAATCGTGAAATTCATGAGTGTAATGTTTGATTAAAAGCTATTTTTGAATTTTTCATTGATCAGTTATATTCACTTTTGGCCGCGATAGTCTCCTTGTAGCACAGACCTCATAACATCGTCATTCCCGAGGTCTGTCTGGCGCTAATTTACAATGCCGACCCCGTCACCCCTTCAAGGTATCGACAGGACTAATAATGTCGCAGTGACAGACGACGGACGGGGGTACGATGAGGGTGTCGCTCGGCTATTTGTCATGGATTTGTAGCGATATTGTTGCAAAGGCTTGAAATTGGCCCGTTTTGTTTGTCGATCTTTAAACATTAAGCATTTCTTTTTGTATCAGCATTTATTTTACTGTGTTATCCTACTTTACTAATATAGAAGCATAGGTCACTTGTCTTTTACACAAACATCTTTTAATAATTATTTATACACATCGAGTGATCGTCATACCACCATTAAGATGTAATTCATTAGTTTGTCAGCCTCATCGTCAGCTGTAAAAAATAGAAGATATAATATATAGTTTATGGTGTTTGTTATAAATATAATATATCTGGTTATGTGGTATTATTATGACATAAGTCTAAAGGTAGGTACATGTACGAGTATATCTTATGCTTGCATAGGGTTTCAGTTTAAATAATTATAACAGTATGTAATTAATAATGATTGATGAAATTAACTGAAATTGTCATATGATAAAAAAACACTTAACATTTTTACTTTAGACTTTTCATCTGAAACAAAGTAGACATAATGAAAAGCGTTTTGAATACTTGAATTATAGAAAAACCCGGCTACTGCCATCCCTAATCTTATTGCGGTAAACGAATAATCTCGCGGCGGCAAAACTTCAAAGCCGTGGAGGGTTGTCTCGCGAATTTTAATTCGCTAACTCAGGTACATCAGGATTAAGTTTATCCTGTGATCTTCTTGATACACAGTTGCGCTGCACGGCGTGAATCGAAATTTTACAAGATCCAAGTTTTATAAGCTTTCACGCTTGCGAAACAAGCAACGCGTGGCGATTTGCATTTGTTTGCGATATTTAAATTTTTGCTGTGATAAATTGGTGTGTGTAATTAAGAAATCTACTGGTGAGTCGAGGCGAGCGCTTATCACTTCAAGCGCTACTATAGTACACTATCAACTCGTTGCTGACCTGACGTTGGAAAACTCAGAACCAGAGTCATCTCCGGTATCATACCTATTTATGCTATATCTTACCTATTTCTTTGTGCTTGCATTAATATGTTTTTCTCAAACATGCATGGAAATATTGTCATTATTTTCGAAAAAAGAATACGCGAAGTATCGAATTTTTTTAATATTTTTTAATATTTATTTAATATTATTAACACTAACGACATTTACATTACAATAAGAAAAACGATGATACCCGCAATAGTGTACAACACTGTGTCGTGTGTATCAACGCCCTCCTCCGAAAGAGTAGCATACAAGAAAATTTTAAAATAATTACAATAATACTTAAATAACAAAAGCAAAAAGTGATTAGACTATCAGAATATATGAATATGTAGGTATGTGTGTGTATGTGTGTGTGTGTGTGTGTGTGTGTATGCGTGAGTGTGTGTGTGTGCGTGGGTGTGTGAGTATGCGTTTATGATATAATTTTTAGCTCATTAGGTTTAGGTCTTCAGTCTCATCATATGACAGTGATAGCAGCCATTGGATACATTTTGTTTTGCATTTAAATGAAGAGAGTGGATAAATATGTAACTGTTTGTTAATTTTATTATATAGTTTTGGGCTCAAATAGCAATAATGTCGAGCTGCCAGAGCCGTACGGTGACGTTCAGTGAAACAAACTATATCGAATCGACGTTTCGAGTATACAGTTTGAGGGTCAAAATCAATTTCACTGTGTTTCTTTAATACTGTGTAAAGAATAAAAAGTTGTCTAACTGTAAGGACCCGGCAAAGAGAGTATAAGTCAGAAGTCCGGAAGCGAATAGGTTTCTTCGACAGTACTTTAAGAGTTGCTCTCTGAGCTCTTTCCAAGCGCAACATATGAGTCTTTGCTGATCCTCCCCAAGATGTAATGCAGTACGATAGCACTGATTGGGTGAGAGCAAAATAAATGGTTTTTAAATATTTGAAGTCAACAACCGATCGGAGACTCTTAAAGGTATAAATTAATTTACGCACTCTCGACACTGTGTATTCGATGTGTTGCTTCCAATTGATAGCGCTATCAATCATGACTCTCAGATATTTAGAAGATGAGACAACTTTCAATGATGTACAGTTACAGGGTACCGAACCATTCATATAAGGACAAACATGAGCTCGAACGGAGAACGATGGTGGATTTTGTGAGGCTGCTGTGGGAGCGAAACCTATAACTATGGTCTTAGATAAATTGAAAGTGAGAAGATTTGCACTAAGCCAGCTCATAATAGATCGCAGGGCATTTTCTGTGTAAACACGAACTTCGTCCCAGTTTCGACCATGAACAAGAGGTGCTGTGTCGTCAGTATAGGTGATAATTTTGGTGTTGGGAAGTTGCAGAGTTCATTTATGTATATTAAGAATTAAGTGGGGCCAAGAACGCTTCCCTGCGGAACGCCAAAGCTAAGTGATTCCTTCTCACTCTCAAATTTATCTATGATAACAATTTGCGAACGATTTGTGAGGTAACTGTTAAATAAATCAAGGGCGATGCCTCTAACGCCAATAGAGTGAAGCTTTGATATAAGAATGGGGATAGAAACAGTGTCAAATGCCTTTGACAGATCAAGGAACACTCCTGCGAATTTACGGACAAAGAAAATGAAATCCATTGCTGGATCGTTTTTTGAATTTGGATCATTACAACGCTCCAGCAATGTTGTATGAAACAGCGTGCTGGACTTATTAAATACTCTTTGATTGGATAATTGTCGATAGGTACCCATTGAAAAATACAATAAAAAACATCTGATCGAAATAAGTAAGAAAAAGGAGAGTTAAATCAAAAAACACTTTTATCAGTGACAACTAAAAGTACCTATCTATTATGAATGACATATCAAAATAAAACATAATTAAGTCAAATCAGTAATAAAAAGAATACAATGTATAAAAAAATGTAAAAGAATTACATAAAAAGTACCCTAGCCCAGCATAGTCAATAACATGAGCTTGATTCGTTTGAACAAAACGTTATAAGGACAAATTCTCAGTTTTCGGTATTCACTAAACCACTGACAAAGTACTTTTCGAGGGGGACTGAGAACATCATAAGTTGATGCTAAAAAAAGGATTTACACGAAGCACCCGTGGCAAATTGCTAGTTATTAACTGCTACTTTTATTACCTACTTATTCAGAGTTTTCGAGGGCGTTCGATTGAGACCATTAGTCTGAATTTGCAATAAGCCGAAAAAATGTCTTTTGAAGACTTAGATACGTTATATACGTATCTACGTCTTCAAAAGACATTTTACACGTATAACGTTGTATTGGAAAATTATACGTCAGTAAATTAATGAAAGGGACAATAGAAAAGATTTTATGTATAAATATTTAATTTGATATTTGGATTAAAACCAGTTAAAGTTAAATTAAAAGTTTTACCGTATTTTTCACACATGCTTAAATCTTGCTGGCTTATAAGTTATCGATTTTTTGGTTAAAACCAGTAAAAACCGATTGATTGATTGGTCAAACACAAGTACTAGCCTATTTTTGACATGGTTAAACCTTGCTCGTATTGGGTTAATTTACATTGTCAGATAACTCTTAACTGTTGAATAAATATGGCGATCTACAGAAATTTGTTCCGGTCTGGGCGTATGTGCATGTGATATTCTATGTTTGTAACTGCACCCACGACACAGGAGAAAATGGTGCCGGCGTTTTTTTCCTAATTATTAAGGAATCCTAGTGTGGGGCGACGTTTTAAAAAAAAGACAGAAACAGAACTGACGATTGAGAAATCGACCCTAAATCGCTGGTGCTTTTTACATATTTTATTACCTTACTAGCTGTGCCCGCGACTTCGTCCGCGTGGAATAGTAACGGCTAGACCGATCTTGATAAAAAGTAGCCTATGTTATACCTTATTTTATTAGCTATTTATTAGTGAAAGTCCCGTCAAAATCGGTCCAGCCGTTTCGGAGATTAGCGGGAACAAACAGAAAGACAGACAGAAAGACAAAAAAAAAATTAAATTGTGTTTTTGTTATTGGTACCCGAGAAACATTCATACCAATTTAGTTAAAACTTGTTATTTTGACATTACAAACAGACACTTCAATTTTATTTATTTGTATAGATTTCAGAATATATTGAACCAACCACTAAACGTTTCATGATATTTACATGATTTTAAAAAAATGTGCAGTGCTTGTGAAATTTTTAAATATTTTTTTATGCAACTAAGTTGGAAAACAAGTAAACTGCCCACCTGATGATGGCTCTTGTGAGATTCGAAGCAAAACTGCAACCCCCACAAGAACCACAGTGTACGTTGCCAACTTGTGACTTAAGATGTAAAGTCACGGTACCCAGTAATTACAACAAACAGCCATACACATTGTTAAACTGTGGCCGTAACTTACCTTTCAAACCGGAACACAGCAATGCAAGCACTGCTGCTTTGCGGCAGAAACAGGTAAGACTGAGGTGCCAAAGCAGACGAGTCTAGTACAGAGTCTCCCTCCGGAAACAAATACATTTTCCGGTAAAATATACATACAAAAATACATTTCACAATGGCAAAGAGTTATCATTATTGTTACTTCATAGTTCAGTTCTCCATAGAATTGCATTCGTGAAATAGTTATCTCATTTAGCAATAGTGATACACTATTGAAAATGTTAGTTGTTGTTTGCCATTAATTTTCTATGACATCTATACTTACAATATTATAAAGAGGAAAGATTTCATTGTTTGTTTGTTTGTTTGTATTGAATAGGCTTCGAAACTACTGAACCGATTTTAATGAAAGTTGGTATAGGGATAGTTCGAGACCAGGGCAAGAACATAGGGTAATTTTCCTACGGAAAAAAAATTACGCAGGCGAAGTCGCGAGCGGAAAGCTAGTTATCTATAAATAAGGCTAGCATGTTAATAAGTGCACTAGAGGTATGTTCACAAACTCCCTTATAGCAGTAAAAAAAAAACATTAATTTCTTTGACTGTCACAATACATCGAAAAGGTGGTTGCCAATTTTCCGAATAATTTAATATCCAAGTTGAAATAGTCAATCTGTAACCGTTGAGCCGTGTACAGACAAGGGCGAGGAACAAACTGCAGGTGACGCAGGGGAGGTGTGAGCGCGCCCTTAAGGCTAAAAGGATTATTTTTATTAGCGCAGTGAATCTTTTACTTGTAACGGGTAGTTAAAGGGTGTTTTTATTATATTTTCCAATAGAATATTGCAGAAATTTGGGAAGTAATTGTTTCTTTTGTCATAACAAAGATAATAAATAAATTCATTAAAACTATAGATAAACTCATTAAAACTTTGATGTATATAAAGGAGTCGTTTTAAATGTTTATACAAAATTTTATTTACCTTATATTTCTCTAACGCAAATAACTTTGCCATTTCGGTACAATCAAGGCGAGTTAGTAAAAAAAAATACAAAAAATAAAAACTGACTTCAAAAACACTTAAAAGTTAATGATGATCATATTGATGTCATATGGCATTTTGTTGTGGGGAAATGCTGCCGACATTCAGATCGTTTTTGTGCTCCAGAAAAGGGCTATTCGAGCTATCTATAACCTTAAAATGAGAGATTCTTTGCGAGAAAAGTTTAAAAAAAATGGGAATTATGACAGTAGGGTCGCAATATATTTATGAGAATCTAATATATGTTCGTAAAAATATTAATTTGTTTTGTAAAAATAGTGATATTCATTCAGTTAATACTAGACAAAGGAATATGTTAGCTTTACCAAATACCAGGCTCCAAAAAATCAAATTACATGACGGACAAAAAAGCTTGGGTTTGAACTCTCATTTCTAATATTTAACAATGTACTGCGTTTTGTTTCAAAGAAACATTCAGTGAGAGCAATTTATAAGTTCACGCACTTCTCTCAAAAATAGCTTATATAATGTGAATTAACACATCTCTTCTTGTAATGGAAGTTGAGCTCAAACTTTTGCTTTGAGGTCAGCTTCCAATTGACGACCCTGTAACAAAATCAAAATTGTAAATGCCGATTAAAAGAGGAGATAAAAAATTTTGACCTTTCGAGTTTCTTGCCTGCAAGGCTCTCCCAATTTCCGAACAGGTGTAGAGTCAACTTTTTTTTTTCATTCCTACTTGTATTTGCAGACATCTTGAGTATATTCAGGATGTATGCACATACAAGGTTAATATGATTTCATTAAATTAGATTGTTTTGCTTTGTTTTGACGTCAATAAGTGTCTGTAAAGGCCTATGTTGAATAAAGATATTTGAATTTGAATTTGAATACACACAATATTACATTTCTATATTAAAGTAGGTGCAAAATTTTAAGTCTTTCTAGGAGATCATCGTTAAGCACCGACTTCAATATAGAAATGTAATGTTCTCTGTATTAAAAATATTATTTTTAACTTATAAGTGTTTTTTAAAGTATATCTTTTTAGTGAATTTAATCTCAGCTCACCGAAGTAACTTGAAAGAATACGAGAAAGGGTCAAAACGTGTCTATTGTATTAAAAATCTTACCTCTCACTCCTAAAAGTTAAGGATCCTTCCGTCATCAGCTCGACTAGTCATGAAGACTACCAGACGCAAATACCTAAATAGCTATGGCAAACCATGGAACCGTTGGACGTACCTATAAAATTTAAGGGTCTCCCTCGATTTTCCTGAGATCCCATCATCAAATCCTGAGTTTGGTAAAATGAGACCACCACAGGAGTATATTTTATGGAATACAAAAATAATTTTGAAAATCGGTCCACAATTCACAGGAACCTCCTGCTTTTTTGAAGTCGGTTATAAATTCTTTTTAGTATTCGACTATATTTTATCAAGTTAAGTCAATATTCTTTTGTGGATTGCAAGCAATAGGTAATTTTTCACATATCCTAAGCATTTTACACTAAATTACAACTTTTTAAAATCATCCCAAAAAAATATGTGATTTAAAATTTAGTTATTGCGCAAATTTCTATTATTCTCAATGGATCGCGATAGCTCTACAGCAATCATCTTTGGAATAGCAAACGTTAACATGTTTGTTTTAAAACAACACGCTGTATAGCCAACCCCCGAACAGAAATATGTTCGAGCTACATCTTCGAGAAATATAAAAAAGCTCTAAGCGTGTAATGACGATTTAAAACTCCCTTTAAACTCCGACGCGCGCCATTTGCTAGGCACAGTATTGTCTTTACCTCAAACCAGTTTAACTGGAGCTTTCAAATCCTCAGTGTCGAATCCCCGTACTTTAATCAAGTAAAATATAAGTACTCCTGAAAAAGCAGTTGCCGGCACTGCGTTTTTGATACAAATTCTGAATTTAAAATATTCATGAGACCAAAAAGACATCAAGAACGATAATTATCAATCTTTTCTATTAATTTTATCTTTTGTTCTTAGTAAAATCTGTATCATTAATTTGACTAATGAAACGTTGTCGTTTTCTATAACTGTTCCAACAGACGTCCTTTTGTCAAAAGCGCGCGAACTGTCAAACGCACGAAGTTTAAGTAGTCGTTAAGTATTCTGAAATATTACAAATTTCCGTGCTATTTTCTTAATTTTTCTTTTCGTAAGAACCTTGTACAAAGTATTAGAAAACTTAAAAATTCAAGTTATGCCATGACCAAGGAAAAGGATTCTTTTGTAAATATATTGATGTTATTAGTATTAAGTATGTGTATTTTATATGATGTATAAATATATCTCCTTTATTGAAAATACTGTATAAAATTATATGATCATTACATTGTTAAAACATAATGTAAATCTAATCATTTGAATATTCATCATTACTGGCTCAATATTCCTCAAGGTTGACTTCCACTCAGACTGAAGGATAAGTCCACACAGCTCCGAGTAAACTGGCAGAGCTTTTATTGCTGTCTTATTGTCTATGGCAAAGACAAGCGTTTTTATTATCTGTGGGGATGTTTTAAAGTGAACTCCGGCCCCTAAGTGTTGTAACGTAGCCGATGGGGTTGCATTTTTGTTGATTTGCTCAAGATGTTCCGGTTTTTGTAAACGCTTCTTACGTTGTAATATTTTTTACGTATGAATGTTATTCAACTTTAAAATATGACATACACAAGTAATTTGTGAAATTAACTAGACTTCAGAATTTAAAAAAAAACCATTTATTCAAATTTTGACTTTTATTTCATTTTTTGATAACGAAGTTTGATAAGATAAAAATGTATGGGATTGACATGTGCCATCGCTAAATAACGTGGCAAATCGATCAGTTATCGATACGTAAATGAGTAGACAAACTGATTCGTAACGAATCGATGAAGTAGCGAATTGTTTTTTCATAACTTTCATATAGGTACTACTCAAAACAAAGTAATTTTTGGTTAAAATGAAATGAAAATATTAATTTTAACAATTTATTTTACCATTTCTTTTCCATTTCTCAGTTTTGGGTACTTGCATAGATAACCAATATGTACAGAACAATTCGACACAACCATCGCTGATCCTTAGGTTGGCTAGGTATTTGTTTTCGTTATCTCAGAGACGATGACGAATTATGTTATCGTTTCGCTATAAAACGATTGCCACTTGTCTAAGCCCCCAGTTTAGATATTGTGTTAGTAGGTTTTATACCATCTTTACCATTAATTATTCCTAAATGAATAATAAAAAACCGGCCAAGTGAGTGTCGGGCCACGCGCAGTGTAGGGTTTCCGTAGTTGCAAATGCCAACTTAGAGTTCACACTCACAACGCTCACGACTCACAACACGTTGCTATTAAGAGGATTGTGAAGCTATAAATTTTCATACAAAAAGCGATAACGCTTTTCTCCCTCTTTACATAGACCAATTTTCATAATTTTTGGAATTGTAGTAGATATAATGAAGATCTAGGTTTGTACGTTTTGATTTTGAAGTAATATTGCTCAGAATATAAATTATTAGCATTTAAATATCTATATTTTAGACTTAAAAACTACCGCGAGCATTTTTATATATTTTTTTTTTACTAAATTATACTGAATTACAAAAAAGCAAAACCTACAAACATAGACTAAGGTATTCTGAATCTAATGAGACCAAAAGTGTCTAATTTTATAAAGGTTAAGGGGGGTAAAATCGTTATCGCCCGAAACAGTATTTCAATAAGAAATGTAGGCACTTGCCTCGGACTTTCAACTCTAAGCGGTGTGCAACAAAATGCATTTTTGAAAGTGCATACTCGAGCCATGAATTGGCACTTCACAGACCTCTAAATTAGGCATTAATATTATTATTAAAGCTGCAATGATTTTATATTTCCTTAACTTCACGTGGTTCGTAAATTTATATTTAGTACTAATTTTCAAGAAATTTTACTTTTCCGAGTACATTTTATAAGTTTACCGTCTATAAATTTTTATGTAGTTACATTAACTACTTATGGTTTTCGTACAATCTCCTTAATGTATATTTTTGGAATGATTCTTAAGGGGCGCCATTGTTTTGCTCAATTTAATTGGTGGTAGAAGACATTAACTCTTTGTGGTTATAGCTATCACTAAAAAAAATAATTACTTAAGCGATGGTAAAAATGTATTGTCATATTCAAACAACAGAACTGAAACTAAGATAAGCCGTCAATCTGTGGTTCATTAAATGGTGTTTACACTTACCTCAGCTTAACATTTTATATCAGCTTTATCATGACTCAGATGGATCGGGTGGTATATGAAAAATGCATTGACCTACGGTAGGTTGATGGAAAAAATTTATTGTCTAGACAATAAAAGTTAGCAAAATCATCAATAATTAGGCCGAATGGGAACGAAACTCTTAATTTATGACTCTATTGCAGTTCAGTCCGAAAATATTTATAGATTTTTCTAACAAATTCATACGCTTGTTGTGGAATTAATTTAACATTTTATATTGTTTATTCCGACCACAGAGTAAATTTTAAAACAAAATTAATTATAGAAAAATTAGGAAGTCCCAAGAATATAATGATTAGTATTAGACATAAAATGTGTTTACTGTTTCCCTCCGAAGCCATAAGCAGATGAATGACGACACTCATGACATCAATCAAATTGATTATTCCGGTCAGGAATCGAACCGACTACCGCTTCCTGCCGCCCGGCAGTTGGGCAATACTTCAGAGCCTTATAAGCACTTAGAAATTCAACAATGATTTCTTCCACGGGTATTTATATTTATTTATGGCTGTAAATGGACATGTCTAAATTGGGATTCAAATTGTGAACCTTTGCTTATGTGTGAAAGCAACGAGATTTGATTATTGTTATATACCTATATAGTATGTCTTGGGTGAAAGTTAGCTTACCCAATTAAAGCTACTACAAAAATGTTTTTAAAAACAATCGTTTTTTTTAATACACATTTAAAAGTAATATCACCAACATAATTTCAAGCCCTTTTATACGATAATAATATTAGGAAGGTTGAAAAGTGAATATGACCCGCCATTTTGGAAAGGCGGCCTTTCAAATCTATACTTACTTACTCATATTATAAAGCTGAAGAGTTTGTTTGTTTGAAAGCGCTAATGTCAGGAACTACTGATTCAAGTTGAAAAATTATTTTTGTGTTGGATAGTCCATTTGTCGTGGAAGGCTATAGGCTATACAACATTACGCTACAACTAATAGGAGCTGAGCATCAATGAAAAATATTGCAAAAGCGAGAAAAAAAGGCGTAACGTAGTTCGCGGGCACAGCTAGTATCAATATTAATATTGACTTGAGTATATCCTCATCGAACTGATAGGTGTTTATATTATTTCTTATATGAAAAGCTTCTAATTTAACTTCAGATTGCAAGATTTTCTCTATACTATTGCAATAAAAGTTTGCAAAAATATAACAGCACTATCTGTTCATCTCGAAAGGTCAGGCGGAATTAAATAGATACACCGATATTTCAGTATTTATAAGTGTCGTTAACTTATTATGGTAAGTAACCAGAGACAATATTTCGTGAGAATTTCCTTAGAAAATAACTGAGCCCGGGTATGGAACCCAAGAGCTCGCGCTCAGCTTTGCTTGTGATGAACTAAGCAAATTGATGTAGGCAACAAAGTAGAGTTGGGGAATTTTGTTTCACAAGAGATATTCGAATTGTATTTAGAATGATTGTTCTTCCTGAAATGTAGGCATAGATGTTTAAAGCAGCCCCACTTTCAGCAGATGCCATGACCCCTTGCCATGACCGCCTAAAACAAAATTAAAAACGCACTGAGCTTTTAATATTGTTCTAAGTACTATCATATCACAATAAGACTGTACCTGTCGTCTACGTGGGTACCTCTATCTTTCCTGTTTTTGCCATCAAGCAGAAATGCATTGTTGTATCCTGGTTCAGAGGGTGAGACAGGCAGTGAATTGCTGGGTACCGTGGCTTGACATCTTATGACACAGTTGGCAACGTACATTGGCGTCCTTGGACTGACGGCTGTTGGGGCGGAAAGGTCCTCGAGTGGCGGCTACGTACCAGGAGACGCAGTGTTGGTAGGCCCCCACAAAGTAGACCGACGATCTGGTGAAGGTCGCGGGAAGCCGCTGGATGCGGCAGGCGCAGGACCGATCGGTATGAAGATCCTTTGGGGAGGCCTATGTCCAACAGTGGGTGTCTATTGGCTGATATGATGATGATGATGATTGGCGTCCTTGTAGGGGCTGTAGATTAGCAAGTCTTACAGGAACCACATGTACTATAGGCGACTGTAGCCACTTACCATCAGGTGGCTGCATGCTGGTTCGCCAATTTTAGATGTATCCGTCTTAAATCCTGCCGAAGGTGTTCTGCTATTGCAAATTTATTTGGCATATTAAAACTGCAAGTCACAAATATAAACAACTAGCTATGCCGAAAATAACAATATCGTGATGTTGTATAGCCTAAAGCCTTCCTTGATAAATGGACTATCCAACACAAAAATACTTTTTCAATTCGAACCAGTAGTTCCTGAGATTAGCGCGTTCAAACAAACAAATAAACTCTTCAGCTTTATAATAATATTAGTATAGATATGGTAGAAATGATCAAGTGCAATTTATTGTAATGATTGCTTAAAAAATGGAGTACCTACTTACATAGGTAACGATTTTGTAGTAGTCATAAAAATCAAAACGGTAAATGTAGAGTTTTGTGCTACCTCTAAAAAAAGTATAGAACAACCTACCCCTATGACATCACTGAGGGTTATACATTAATTTTTGTAGTTCTCTCAATAAGCATCAAAGTCATATATTCATATTATTATCGTTTTATCGTCGATCTATTAAAAATAAACTCAGAAATCCAGAAATTTTTAATTCACTCTGAATTCATCTCCCAGAGGGACCATATTGCAAAATTTCCATACACCTAATCTCGGTGCCGCCAAAAACAAATTCACAGATAATATTATGCAAATTCTATTCACGGAGAGAAAGAAAAAAAAAGAAAAATATCTGTGGTATCTCAGAAGGTGCGAAGTGACTAAGATCTTTGGTTTTGATGAATATTTTACAAGCGTTTCTTTGTGGTTTCGTTTTTTTAATGTTTATTTATGGCCTGATAGGAGGGTGAGTGTGGAGGGGTTAATATTAATGATTTGATATTGGAGGTTCTGAGATATGTCCTTCGTAGGATTTATTATGATTGCCGTAACCTTTATGCTATTATAAGGATTCTTTGAGATTTTCAAAAGGTTGTTTTTATCAGACGAACTTTTCGCCTTAAAAAGTGTTATTGATAAGATGGTGACATAATTAACTATGTTATTACTATTTTATTATATTATACATTTATTCCAAAAAGTATCTTAAATTTAAGTTGTTTACAAAATAAACATATAAAAACACAAATATTATAAAATTGTTATATGTTATTATTATTATATTAGTTATGTATTAAATATGTTATTTTATTCAATAGAAAAAGTTACCATAAGTTAAAAACAAAAAATGTAAAAATAGGCTGCATGGACATTGTTTCCTTTGCATTTCCTTTAAAAATCACAAAATAAAACCTCAAACATAGTTTGATGGAATTTAAAATAGAAGCAGAATTCATACCTAAAGTAGCGGCTGCCGAAACAGTGAGCATTAATAAAATTACTGCGGGCAAAGATATGAGAAAAATATTCATAGTTTGTATTATACAAATCTGTGTCCATCAGACTGGGTGACGCCCTATCGCTGAGATCTGACAAGACTAATGGTGGCTGATAGCACGACCAGCGAAGGTAGACCTCCTTGTTTCAGAGGTTGTTCCCCACGCAATTCCAAGAGGGAAGCTCGTAATCTCTTCGAGGGTTCTACGTACTCTGGCCATGGATGTATCCGTCTTAAAACCGTGGACTTTGATAAACGTACAGTTGGGCGCTCCTCTAAATATGAAAAGAGGTTTTTATCTTTCGTGTACTTATATAATAAAAAGGGCAGTTTTCATTTTTACGTTTACTTAGAAAATCCTCTCTCGTACCTTAGTAAACCAATAATATTTTATGATATTTAATGAGCTGAAACAAACAACTAATTGCGGAAGCTGTACTCCTGAATAAATCCTATTGAACAGTCTATTTTTTTTTGTACCCGTGGATGTACTTATTTAAATAATACTTATTTTATGAAGATCGACTGAAAGGAAAAAGGCTTTTGTAAGTACTGGCTGTGTCCTTGCCAAACATATTAACGAAAATATACAAGCCAAGAAATGAAAAATAAATATGTATAAACCGCAATAAAATATTTTTAACAGTATTTAAAATCAAATCGGTAACGTTTTGTAGATTATTATTATTTAAAAAGCTTAAGATTTGCCTGTCTGACCATTATTTTTAAAGATTAGTTCGTACCTACTGTAAGCAAATGATTAAGTACTCACCATAGTTCTCTTGGGTTGTAGCTGAAAATCAGCGATTTGCTCATTGCTCAATGAACAATTTTGAAAAAATTAAAACACAAAGAAAATTTAAAAGGAAATTAATTTTCTTTCATGTTTGATCAGCTATAGTGTAAAAAAATGTAGGACGGTCATCGTGCCCATCATCTTAAAAACTTGCTTAACTATTCTAGATTCCAAAAAGGTATCATAAGCCTAGGCATTCTGAATATTTTTAAATTCATAGCTAGTTGAATAGCAAATAGTATTAAAATTTCAGAAAAATGTTTTTGTCGTAATAATTACTCTAAGGTTCTGTGTTAATGTAAAGATATAATGATAAGGTATTCTGTATTTTTTAATCTCATGGCTACTTAAAGAGTATGAATATTTCAAAGTACTCGGTAAAAAAATCATTTATTCGTATAAAAATCAAATTGACCTTGCGCCCTTATACACGTCCTAGACCTTTTGGCTTTTAATAAAAGAATGTTTAATGCGGTGCACGTAACCCGACGTTTCGATGTAAGCAGTTGCATTTTGGATGAGAGTCCGCAACGCCGCAATCGAGGATACTGGCTTCGCGTACACGAGGTCTTTTAGACACCCCTAATAAAAGGCCATCGGTAAAGGCATTCTGGAATTAGGAGAAAAACTTAGAAAGAAATAAAGAATAAAAAGGTAAATTTGCTTTATTTTTTAGTTAAAACCGCGATGGCCACCTAAGATTGGAATAGATTTTCTTACTTTCTTTCAAAACGCCTACTCAATTGTATTTACAGTCACTATTTACTATTTACGCCTATTCAATTGTATTGTAGGGACAACCTGTATAAATTATTTGAAGATAATTGAAACATATGCGTTTCAATTATCTTCAAATAATTTATACAGGTTGTCCCTAAAACAATGGATAGTTAAGTTTATAGTGCCATTTTTACAAATTGAACCCGATCTTGCGCCCTTACACACGTCCTCGATCTTTTAATGATAGAATATTTAATGCGGTGTGCGTAACCCGACGTTTCGGTGTAAGCAGCTGCATTTTGGATGCGAGTCCGCAACTCCGCAATCGAGGATCCAGCCTCTGTACCAGGAATTTACTAGCTTTGCGATTTGGATATTGTTTGTTTATGATACCTTCTGATAATTGGCAATCGTTATTCGCACTTAGAACATCAGTACACGCCCTCCGAATATGCAAACATGCATTTCACTTATAGCAAATGTTAAGGCAATGCCAACGCTGCTGCTCGACAGTACGCAGAAAAGTATGAAATGTAAATATTAATTTTGAAAGAGTGAGAAATCACTTAAACGAAAATCAACCACAAAGGTCGAAAGGCAGGTTTGGTCCTATTTTATGGCCGCCGAAATCACCGGATTTAAATTTAAATGCCTTGAATTTTTTATTAGGGGTGTCTAAAAGACCTCGTGTACGCGATGTCATTATCCTCGATTGCGGAGTTGCGGATCCAAAATGCTTACATCAAAACGTCGGGTTACGCGTACTGCATTAAACATTATTTTATTAAAAGGTCTAGGACGTGTATAACGGCGCAAGGCCAATTTGAATTTTTTTACGGATAAATGTGTTTTTTACCGAGTACTTTGAAATTTTCATACTCTTTAAGTAGCCATGATAATAAAAATACAGAATAATTAGGCTCATTATATCTTTATATTAACACAGAACCTTAGAGTTATTATTACAACAAAAACAGTTTATTGAAATTTTTATACTTTTTGCTATTGAAATTAAACATATTCAGAATGCCTAGACTTATGATACCTTTTTAGAATCTAGAATAGCTAAGCAAGTTTTTAAGATGATGGGCACGTTGAGCGTCCTACATTTTTTTTACACTGTAGCTGATCAAACATGAAAGAAAATAAGTTTCATTTTATATTTTCTTTGTTTTAATTTTTTTTTAACACTTTACGCCAGTTTGTTTAATTTAAGTGTTTGTTTTTAATAGCTGAACTATCGCTTGTGAAATGGAAAAAATGAATTTGAAAAACCTCTCCATTTGTAGAAATGACACTATAAAAACTAATCGCACTTGGAAATTTTCGAAAAATTTAAAAATAATAAATATCTCTGAAACCGTGATATTTTCACTAAAGTCAATATTTGTGGTAAGGTAGGCCATGATTAAGTCCATCTATAGTTACAGGTTTATCCATTGTTTTAGGGACAACCTGTAGATAGATGTCACAAGTTGGCAATGTACACTGTGGTTCTTGTGGGGGTTGCAGTTTTGCTGCGTATTTCACAAGAGCGACATGTATATTATAGGTGACTGTTACCACTTACTAAGTATAAACGGAGTGATTATATACTCTTTGGTATCAGGTGGGTAGTTTGATTGTTTGCCAACTTAGTTGCAATAAAAAAACTTAAGTACTTAGCATGTAAAACCTGTGATGATATATCGGCTTTTCATTGTATTTACTTTATTACAATAATTTTAATTGCAAAAATTGACAAGAGTTATAAAAAACTTATTTCTTTAAGTATAGGCAAAGAGCATTTTTGCGTGAATCCCAAAAAAACGCAGAACTTACTTAAGTATTGCAAAAATTACATTGTCATTCCATATTTTTTCTATTTAAAGTATTTTGATTTCGCTAGTTGTTTTGGTTGGTGGTTTGGTAAGTACCTACATTTTGAAAAAGAGATATTTCCGTTATGTCAATATAAAATGCGGTTAACACTTACAATAATGCATCATGGAGCCGTCCAATAAATTCGCTTACATAATGATTTTGCGGAATCCAACAATAACTCGACTAACAGTTTTATTGCTATTTTCATGAGAAATATATGCATGAATTTTGCGCCATCGGAATATTTTATATGTGATAAAATAAATAGACTGATTAATATACGAATCATGAACAGCTACTGTCCTGCCTGCTGCTCAGTATGGCCGGCGTGTTCTATTTTTGAAATGTGCAGTAACGGTGCGCGTGCGTGATCGTGTTAAATTTAAATTTCGAACTTCAGAGAAATTCGGCCAGCATTCTCGCACTTCTCCAAAATAAAGTGATAGTTTCTCTTTTAAATATTCAAAATAAGATTCAAATAGTACTGGACTTAAAATAAATTCTCAGACTGTTAATCCCATATCCATGCCATTCACCTGGGTTCAAAAAATGGGTAAATATTCAAAATAAGATTCAAATAGTACTGGACTTAAAATAAATTCTCAGACTGTTAATCCCATATCCATGCCATTCACCTGGGTTAAATATTCAAAATAAGATTCAAATAGTACTGGACTTAAAATAAATTCTCAGACTGTTAATCCCATATCCATGCCATTCACCTGGGTTCAAAAAATGGGTAAATATTCAAAATAAGATTCAAATAGTACTGGACTTAAAATAAATTCTCAGACTGTTAATCCCATATCCATGCCATTCACCTGGGTTAGGTTTAACCCTTTTCTTTAAATATTAAATAAAGACTCATAAGAGGGTATATTTCGTTTACGCTCGTTTACACCAGTAAAGAGCTTACACCATTTACCTATCACATGTTTAATCGGATTTCAAATACAGACTTCGCTTTTAAACATAGAACAGAAGATTTATAAACATCACCATGTAAGCATTAAAATGCATTTCAAATACCCATTCTACTAACAGTTGCTTATGCAAATTACATCATTTATGATTTATTTAATAAAAAATAATAACCAAGAAGACATTGAAATAGTAATTTTTATTGTTTCTATATCTAAGTAGAAGGCAAACCTAATACCTACCATAAGTAGACATTTTCTACCAGTCGACCTTACCAGGTGATTCCTCAGTCATGTTTGTGTTTAGGAGCACCGTACCTATTGCGCTTGATTTTGAAACATTTTCAGTTACCTATCTATTGACTTTACATGCAGTTTGATTTAACATCTTATTAAAATTTTCATGTGAATACAATAAATAATTGAGTATTTAACATCAATATGTGGGTATCTAATTCCTAGTATTTAACCATTCATTTATTTTAGCTATTCCAACCCCGCATTTGTAGCATCATCTGTGGATACTTACTTACCATTGTATGGACTTACATGAACACTTTAATCAAGTAAAAGGTTTTTACTTTAGCTTAAAGCAATTAGATGGTGACAATTTGAACAATCTGGAAAAAGGGAGTTTAGCACGAATCAGAGAAGTGTTGCCGAAACTTTTAATAAAAGATAATTCTAAGTAATATCAGTGTCTAATTCGTAAAACTTAACCCTATAAAAATATGTAACACTTATCAGCTGCACCTAAGTAAGTACTATACTTTACAAAGCTCAAAAGCAAGCTAAGCATACCTCTATCAAACTAAGCAGCTCAGTACGAAAGTTTCCTGTCGTGACGATAGATGGCGCTGAGAAGCAATTGCATCGCGGTTACGTTTGTGTCACCGTATAGCTATAAGTACTGTAAAATACAGGATTGAAGTTAACTTTGCGCAGAGGCAATATCGTAACCAATGAGGTTAATCCGAGGTGCGATTATTGCTAGTTGAAAACTTTACCAATACCCCGCCTTGTGGACGTGAAATACCGTCCGCTATGGCAATTTTTGAACGGCCGTTTAGGCCTAAAAACGTGACGTGAAAACTCGAGTTATTCCTAACTATATAGATAGATGGACTAGTGTTGAGGACATGAATTTTATGAGTTTGTAAGAGTAGCCTCTTTATTGTACTGAGCCAGTACAATGTCCCACTTCAAAAGAGGCGAGGCGTCTTGAAGCATAGCGATACATTTGAAGTACAGAGTAATTATGTCACTTTGTATTGATGCGTTTATATGTACCTAACAAAAGTGTGATTGACGTAATACTTACTACGATACGCGATTGATCTATTGAGCAGTGAGCACTGACTATACTTAATTATTTTTGTATGCATAATATTCGAACAAATATTCATTGTTTGTGCAGGCAGGCAGTAGGTATTTAACGATTTTAATACGCAATAAAACAAATGGATAATAAAAAATAGTTTAACGAAGTATTAAAAAATACATATTAAAATTGAAAAATAATATTTGCGATTCTTTTTTTTTGCTTAGCCTATTGTTGTCTCATTCTTCTACTTATAAGTCAACGAAAGAGTAGACGCTCTACCGGCAGTACTGAAGTGAAGCATACCACTATAATGCTCGACAGACTGAGTGAGAGAAGTCTAGATTTTTGGAGTATGTGTCGCGCTCCCTCTCGGTTGCGACTACCGCGACATAAAATGTGAAGTGGTACATTTTGAAATGCTGAGCCGCTCTTACATTTTGACGCCATGTACGGGACAAATGTACTGCCTCTTGTATGTCCTACTCAACACTAGATGGAACAGAGTCTGTTCCATCTATCTATATAGTTAGGAATAACTCGAACAGAGTGAAAATTTTGTTTAGTTTTGTTTTACCAAAACAAAATTACCAATATACAAAATATTCAAAAAACTGAAAAACAGATTCGGCTTAAATTTGTATTGGGAGTTGGGACAATTATAATTAGAGGAAGTAAGAAGTACTAATAACTATAGTAGAATTTAAATAAAAAAGGAGTTAATTGTGTGTTATGTATTTTTGATTAGTAGATGCGCTATGGCAGCCTCAAATTATTCAAATTCGACTCATGGTAATTCGAGCTAAGCCTAATTGGAGTCATTACTAAGTAGTATTTAATATACTGAGCCAGATTTAAAATTCATGTTTGCTTAAATAGATAGATAGATACAGTGTGACCCATCCTCATAATGTATACAAAAAAAATGTTTACATTATAATATGGCATTTTAAGAAATGTTGTTCTTTACTGACTCTACCAATCTATTGTGACTCAACAAACTCAATAATAACTGCAACTACCGGAGCATTCTCATAAAATGAAATTGAAAAATCGTTCATCGCATTCATGACAAAGAAAAATTTGTTTTTTTATTCGTGATTTTTTATAAATAATAAAATTTCTCAATAAAACGCCATCTTTTTCTACCTTTTCTATTAAGTTGCATCATTGTCCATGGCATTAAGTACCTTTATGATAATATTTATTCGCAAAAAACGAAAAAAAAAATCAAAATGAATTAAAAAAAGAAAAAAAATCATTTTTAATTTTCTTAAAAAATTATGCATACTCTTCCTCGTTATAATTTATGTGCACATTACGAAGACCCACACTGTACAAGAAAGAGTTTTATAGGCAGCAATTGAACCCTTCTCTTCTGGTTCAGAATAGAGAATTTCTCGGCAAAATATAAAAAAAATACACTTCCATTGTAAAAGATGTTTAATTATCTTAACATTTTTTATTTTTGACCAATTATTACAATAAGTTTCAGTGAGAAGTTTTAAGTTTGAATTTATGTAATTTTTACAGTGAAAATAGACAAAAGAAATTAAATTCTGGAAAAAAAACAAAAATGCTAACAAAATTACAATTACGAGTATTTGTAGTGATAAAGTATTTTTGATTAGTTAAAATTTTTTATATATTTAGTCTTTACGATTATCCAGGTAACTATATTTTGTCAAAATATTCTGATAACGAATACATCACACAATCCATAATTTCGCAGTAAAAGTGACTTAAATTGAAACATCTTTATTAATTTAAAAACAATTTAGAAACATTATATTTACATAAATACTTCAACTCTTGTTTTAGAATATACTTTTATTTAAGACTAGTGGGCCCAGCAGACGTTGTACTGCCCGATTACAGTGTCACCTACCGGGTCCAATTGTACTTTTAAACCTTTCCTGGACCTATTCAATTACAGACAGAAAATTTCGTAAAATCTGTCGAGCCGTTTCAGAGTTTTTGCGAGACTAACACACAGCGTTTTATTTTTATATATGTTACAGTCAAAAATCATAACCGGTCAAAACCACTTTTGACTGCAAAAATCAGGCAAAAGTGGTTTTGACCGATGCCTTCAGTTAAAACCAGTTTTGACTGATTTTTGGTTTTGACCGATGCCCTTAGTCAAAAACAGTTTTGACTGCAAAAAACAGTCTTAAGTGGTGTTGCCTGATTTAAGATTTGGGTGGTATGGGTTCCCTTAGAATAGTATGACGCTGCGCTCGCTTCGCTCGCTCCGCTACGCATGGTCATGTTCTGAACCTAACCTAACTTACAACAGTAGGCAATTTGTTACCTATTTTCTTTTGTGATGACGGGGGCTTCGCCCCCCGAGCCCCCCTATTTTGGGGGACTGCGCCCCCCTGTCCCCCTGCTCCTTAGTCTTTTATACAAAAAGATGCCCTCTCTGTATTTCTAATCGTTAACATAGTAATTTAGGCGCACGTTTAAAATTTTAATATCCAAAATCGATTATTCATAACCCACTTTTTGTAAGCTCGAACCACTTTTGACCGATATAATTTGGTCACAAACACTATTACCCAATATTTTGCAGTTAGCCCAACGTCCTTAGTTAAAACCACTATTGACTGCGAAAATTTGTCAAAATTGTTTTTAACTAAGGGTATCGGTCAAAACAACTTTTGCCTGATTTTTGCAGTCAAAAGTGGTTTTGACTGGTTATGAGTTTGGACTGTAATATATATAAGAAGAAGAAGATTAGTAGTACCTAGTAGTATTTTTAATTATATTTGTAAAATTGGTTTTTTAGATTGCTCGTTAAGTAGTTAAATAAAATGTTTAAACAGGGTGTAGTTATGTAAACTATTAGTGGGTAATATTAAATATTTTAAACTTGTTCTTCAGTGTCCAAAAATTACTTTTACTTCATGATCGAATTCTTTTCTTTATATAACTAAAACATATCTTAGACATCTATACTAATATTATAAGGAGGAAAGATTTAATTGTTTGTTTGTATTGAATAGGCTTCGAAACTACTGAACAGATTTTGATGAAAGATGGTATAGGTATAGTTCGAGACCAGGGGAAGGACATAGGGTAATTATTTTCCTACGGAAAAAAATTCCCACGGGAAAACAAAAATAACGCGGGCGAGGTCGCGAGCGGAAATGAAAAATATACTTAATAAGTTTTTCCTTCCTAGTAAGTTTTTTATAGGTATCACGAAAAAAATTGGTAGACTAAAACAAAAAAGCCATACTTATCTATATTTTTTGTTATGTTTTTATAACAATTTATGTATGTATAATTAACAAAAGATAAAAATAGCCAAAATAAATCTAAGGTAAAATATGTGTGAAGTTCTTTACAAATAGGATGTAAGCCAACATTGTTTTTTAAGGCATCTTAACCATAAAGATTATAAAGATTTAAAATAATACGTTATTTCAGTCTCCAAATTCTTCAGCATAATTGGGATGATGACTGAATTCTAATTTTTACGTCTTGTCATAAAATATTAAAATACCGTGGAAAAAGATGCAGTCCTGTGAAATCAGAATTAAAATCGGCTTAGAAAAACATTAGATACAAGCATTTTAAGTTGTTAATTTGAAGGCGATTAGACAGAGAGATCCGACATCAACCGTGACGTCATTGTTGAGTACGGCTATATAAACTCCTTGTAAATTGCCGTTTTGTTAGAGAGAGATGGAGAACAATCTTTAATACCTTATATTTTGCTTGTTTTTATAGTTATTCGAAAACCGATTTTTTCTTTCTGTTTGTTATATGAACGAGCTTCTATTAGAGCAAAAAAAAATGTTTAGTCATCTAGCCTATTCTGGTATACGTGTAGGTATAGCTCACGACGTTTGGGTACGAATTACCTTATTTGTGAAGAAAAATACAAATAATTAAACATATAGTTGAATTGAAATTGGAAGATCATAGTGTAGTGGAAACTTCTCGCACTATTAACACATTAAATGAAACTAAAATGTCGTGAAGTTACTTAAATCGCAACATGTCCGAGGGAAGCGTCTAGGGCTGGATGAAAAACGATCCGCCAGGAATTAAGTTTCACAAGTGAAAAATGGTTGGCGTCCTGCAACGCTATTCTATGACGCACCGAACTTCACAATCTCACTATATCTTTTTTTATACTAGCTTTCTCGCTCGCGACTTCGCCCGCGTTATTAATTTTTGTTTTCCCGTGGGATTTTTTTTCCCGTAGGAAAAATACCCTATGTCTTTCCCCTGGTCTCGAACTATTCCTATACCAACTTTCATCAAAATCGGTTTAGTAGTTTCGAAGCCTATTTAATACAAACCAACAAACAATCAAATCTTTCCTCTTTATAATATAAGTATAGACAATAACTATGTTGGCAAACAAGCCGATGATAAGTGGTAACAGTCACCTATAGGACATGTGGTTCTTGTGAGATTCGCAGCCAATCTGCAACCCCCACCAGAACCACAGGGTATATTGACAAACTTGTGACGTAAGATTTAAAGTCACGGTACCTAGTAATTTCCCTGCCATATCTTACCCTTCAAACCGGAACACAGCAATGCTGCTTGCATTGCTGCTGATTTGCGGGAGAAATAGGTAAGACGGAGGTACCCAAGCAGTCGACCCTGGTACAGTCTACTTCCGGTAAAATCCTCCTTTCATTAGGATAAGTTAAGGACTCTTATTCAAAGTGTTTAATGATTTATTACAACAAATCAGAAGAACACTAGCTAGGTACCACAGCAGTTACTTGTTCCAATTTTCATCCTTACATATTATAAAACAAAGTCCCCTGCCGCGTCTGTCTGTCTGTCTGTTCGCGATAAACTCAAAAACTACTGCACCGATTTTCAAGCGGTTTTCACCACTCGATAGCGTGATTCTCGAGGAAGGTTTAAGTATATTAACAAATTATATACTTAAACCTTCCTCGAGAATCGTAGTTTTTGTATTTATTTCTGTGTACATTAACGATATTTGTTGATGATGTCGGGAAAAAATAAATTAAGGCGAAACGTAATTCGCGGGCACTGCTAGTTATTTATATACCTAGGAGAGTTTTATAATTTTAGTTTGTCTCGAATTTTTTTATATTAAGTTTTACTCGGTTTAATCAGTTTTTGAGCTATATACGCATTACATACATTATTTCTAATAAAGATCTTAATCCCGTAGCTGAAATAATATATTCCAGCTAAACGATTTAGATAACATCTTCGCAGTCTTTCAAATTGAGAACAAATAAATGAAAAGGAAATTTGAAATCTCGTTTTTGATTTCCAATAATTTATTTTAGATTTTTCTCACAAAATAAAACACTCCAAGTGATAGCGCCTTACAGAATCACCACTGGACACGCTTGTGAGCCTTTAAACCCTCCAACTATTACAGTGTGTAAATTTGCTATTGGCGACTTTTGAAAAATGAGCCTGTATTGGACAAAAAAATAATATAATGGTGCTAAAAACGCGTCATATCTTTGGTACGTATTTAAGAAGTTGTTAAAACGCGTTTAGTAGTAGTTTTAGAATGATATTCAAACACAAACAGACTGTAAATGAATCCCTATTTAAACCCTTTAAGAGTGGAACTTTCAAAAAACTAAAAAAACATGTTTACATATGCTTTAACCTAAATACAAAGGTTCATGCTTTTAGCCAAAAAACACCTTTCAATCTTACAATCCGTTACGTTCCTTACAATCTTTCAACTTCTATTTTAACCCATAGCGGTTGAATGTTAAAAAATCCGTTCTTAGTAAATATTAGACACGTTGTAGTTATCTGTACGGCTGTTTCTGGGTTTACCGAATTATATATTTACCAAATATCAAATACTATTGCAATACAATTACAATAAATATCAAATTCAAATACTATCTTTTTATCTAAATTACATTTAATAAAAAAAATTCTGAATTCTCTTAAAAAATATTTTATCACTAAATAAAACCCTAAGCTAATATTAACTAAAAAGTGAATTCAAAAACTAAAAGTCGACCTCTGAACAATCAAAAAGTATGAGACAAGAAAATGACATTAAATATTAAGTGCAGGTCAGCAACGTATCGTATTTACTTTCAATACTTTTTAACCGACTTCGAAAAAGGAGGAGGTTTTATGTTCGACTGTAACTATTTTTTTTATGTATGTTCACCGACTACTCCGCCATTTGTGGACCGATTTTCAAAATTCTTTTTGTAATCGAAAGAGTATACTCCCGAGGTGGTCCCATTGTCACCATGTCATGATCTGATGATGGGATCCCATAAAAATCGTTGGAAACCCTTGAATTTCATAGGCATGTCCAACGTGTTTCATGTTTTAGCTGAAGATGTTCAGGTATTTGCATCTGATAGTCATCAATCATGTTACTGAGCTGATGATGGAAGGTTTCTGGTAGGTTAGGAGTTCGGAAATAATTCTTTCAGTACTGTTTAGAGCGAAAGACGTTTTATTTTAAGTTGTTCTGGTGTTTGCCTTGGCTCAAATTCTAAAACGCATGTATTATAAACTAAAAAGGTAGAAAAAAATTTTTTTTAAAAAAAATAAAACCGACTTCAAAAACACCAAAAAGTCATAAATAATTTTAGAATACATACAACATCACAGTTTTATATTGAAGTCGGTGCCAAGCAATGATCACCTGGAAAGTCTTAAAAAATTAAAATAACAATTAATATACCTACTTAGTTACTTTGGCACCGACTTCAATATAAAACTGTGATGTTGTATGTATTCTAAAATTATTTATGACTTTTTGGTGTTTTTGAAGTCGGTTTAATTTTTAAAAAAAAAATTTTTTTTCTACCTTTTTAGTTTATAATACATGCGTTTTAGAATTTGAGCCAAGGCAAACACCAGAACAACTTAAAATAAAACGTCTTTCGCTCTAAACAGTACTGAAAGAATTATTTCCGAACTCCTAACCTACCAGAAACCTTCCATCATCAGCTCAGTAACATGATTGATGACTATCAGATGCAAATACCTGAACATCTTCAGCTAAAACATGAAACACGTTGGACATGCCTATGAAATTCAAGGGTTTCCAACGATTTTTATGGGATCCCATCATCAGATCATGACATGGTGACAATGGGACCACCTCGGGAGTATACTCTTTCGATTACAAAAAGAATTTTGAAAATCGGTCCACAAATGGCGGAGTAGTCGGTGAACATACATAAAAAAAATAGTTACAGTCGAACATAAAACCTCCTCCTTTTTCGAAGTCGGTTAAAAAGTATTGAAAGTAAATACGATACGTTGCTGACCTGCACTTAATATTTAATGTCATTTTCTTGTCTCATACTTTTTGATTGTTCAGAGGTCGACTTTTAGTTTTTGAATTCACTTTTTAGTTAATATTAGCTTAGGGTTTTATTTAGTGATAAAATATTTTTTAAGAGAATTCAGAATTTTTTTTATTAAATGTAATTTAGATAAAAAGATAGTATTTGAATTTGATATTTATTGTAATTGTATTGCAATAGTATTTGATATTTGGTAAATATATAATTCGGTAAACCCAGAAACAGCCGTACAGATAACTACAACGTGTCTAATATTTACTAAGAACGGATTTTTTAACATTCAACCGCTATGGGTTAAAATAGAAGTTGAAAGATTGTAAGGAACGTAACGGATTGTAAGATTGAAAGGTGTTTTTTGGCTAAAAGCATGAACCTTTGTATTTAGGTTAAAGCATATGTAAACTTGTTTTTTTAGTTTTTTGAAAGTTCCACTCTTAAAGGGTTTAAATAGGGATTCATTTACAGTCTGTTTGTGTTTGAATATCATTCTAAAACTACTACTAAACGCGTTTTAACAACTTCTTAAATACGTACCAAAGATATGACGCGTTTTTAGCACCATTATATTATTTTTTTGTCCAATACAGGCTCATTTTTCAAAAGTCGCCAATAGCAAATTTACACACTGTAATAGTTGGAGGGTTTAAAGGCTCACAAGCGTGTCCAGTGGTGATTCTGTAAAAAATTAAAATAACAATTAATATACCTACTTAGTTACTTTGGCACCGACTTCAATATAAAACTGTGATGTTGTATGTATTCTAAAATTATGTATGACTTTTTGGTGTTTTTGAAGTCGGTTTTATTTTTTTTCTGTTCGATGTTTCATTGATCGAAAACGGTATATCGAAATTTCAAATATTTGCAAATATAGTTCTGTTGGACCATAAACTATTTTCATATTTAGAAAGATGTTTTGTTTACAATCATTGTAATTTCTAGAAGTAATAGAGTTTGTTACTTTTTCCCTAATACAAAATTGTGCTTGCTTGCATGTCATTCGGTTGCTTGCAAGATGCTTGCCGGAAGGTTCGAGGGGCCTGAGGCTATAAAGAAACTGACGGTGAGGTAAATTAGCTCAGTGTGATCAGATGCAGCATCAAATTGTTTGCTTGCATGCTGGATGCAATAATAACTGGTCATAAGCCTTAAGGCAATGTGGCAATTAATAATGATTTTTCAATACAAATTTTTGTTTATTGCAATGCCTGAAGATAATAAAATAATTTTCTTCTAAAAATCTACTCTCAATTTAAGCTTCTCAAAATATCACAATTCTACAAACAAAGTATCGGATTGCACTTTATCATAAAACACGACTTTTTAACAAAACAAAAAACGAAATAAAATAACAAAAAAAGATCACATATCTATAATATCAGTGAAATCAAGCAATTTGCAATAATATATGACTTAATCCGGGCGATAGGACGAACTGAACGATTTTTTTCGAATGGACAAAAAAAAGCACCACTAAATCATAGTGTTAATGTGTGACCGCTGTGTCCATAGTCGCGGTTGTGTTACGGAGGTATAAGCTTTTGTTTTGATAGCAATAAAAAATAATTTATCGCTTATGATCTCGGGGGAAGGATTTACAGGTGTTAAAAAAATTGAAATAAGCTTGCATTTACTCAAAAACAGTAGAATTGGTAAAAAATATATTTTTTTTTAGTGCAGAAAGTTGGCAAACAAGCAAACTGCCCACCTGATAGTCAGTGGTAACAGTCACCTATAATACATGGCTCTTGTGAGATTCGCAGCAAAACTGCAACTCCCACAAGAGCCACAGTGTACGTTGCCAACTTGTGACATCAGATGTTTTTGTTTTTTTTTTGTTTTTAAAAAAAACGCCGCCCCACACTAGGATTTTCTCCTGTATCGTGGGTGCAGATACAAACATAGAATATCACATGCGCATACGCCCAGACCGGAACAAACTTCTGTAGGCCATACAAAACATCTGTCCCGTGCGGGAATCGAACCCGCGACCCGTAAATGTAAAGTCACAGTACCCCGTAATTTCAGTGCCATATCTTACCCTTCAAACCGGAACACAGCAATGCGAGCACTGCTGCCTTGCGGCAGATATAGGTAAGACAGAGGTACCTAAGCAGACGACCCCGGTACAGAGTCTCCCTCCAGTAAAATATATTTAGAAAATACAAATAAAATATCAGAAACATTTTTTTTAATACTTCTGTTGGCAAATGTTTTTATAGGTATTTATTACTTAAAACTACAACAAATGAATAGTCAAGTAATATACCGAGTAATAGAGTAATATGGTCGTAATATCCGAGTTTTTAAGCGGTCTTTCGGTAAATCTGTGATCTATATCTATACCTAAAGCGTCCGGTTAATTAAGCTTTCAATATGATGAACGTTCGATCATTTCGACATTCGATAATTTCGTTGGCGATCAAAATGATGGTCGATATTTTGAAATTCGATGTGGCATAGGGGATCGAATTACCTATAATTATGCATTTATGATTAGGTAGACAAATATTTTCTATTTATTATTTTGAATGTTAGTTTTATTAAAGTAATTTTTAAAATAAATTTTCCCTGCAACTAGTAAAAACTGCAGAATGTAAATACAAGTATAGTCAAAAAACATATCAAACTATGTAGTTTCAATGTGTGGACATTTACTTAAGTATTCATCGAAATAAACAACAATAAAGGCGAGATATTAAGCAATAAAAATGCTACTGTTTTTTGACACCATCCCCATTCCGAGAACGTATAACCATCCAACGATTTGTTTATACCACATTAACAAGAAACACCCTAATATAGCAATAAAAACGCGGGGCCCAACATCTTAGGGTTATAATTTGCTATTAATATTCAATTTTTACTCAAAAACTGGGGACTTCAAAGAATCAGCTCAGATGATCTGGGCGAAGTATCTTCTTACGGATTCTACGTAAGGTTTCGAGGGGCTCAACAGACAGCCCTTTATGTGCTGTGTATTCTGGAGATGATGCGTTTAAATTATACTTTAGCTTGTTTCACAATGTACAAGTAAACTTTGTATTCATCGGTTTAAGTGACAAATATTAAATGCTATTCATTCAAAATACATTCGTAGGCCTGACTTACTTAAGGTACTAAGGTCATTCATTACACACGTTTAAAGCCTAACTAAAACTTGTAATATTTTTTGATGAGCCTACTACATAATGTATCTACAGGTAGGCAAATTAGCTTCAGTAAGATTATTTATCGATCAAAATAGCGCATTTCAAGCGTCAACCCCTCAAAATAATTTTAAACTTTGCGAGTCAGGTTCTAAAAAAGACATATCCTGTATATAAAAAAATCATGGTCTTTCTTTTATTTCCAACATTTTGTTATTCAGCAAAAAAATAATACTTGTGATGAAGCTTTTAGATCGGTAGGATATAAGCTACAGGGTAATTCTTTTTCTCGTGTAGCGGGTTCGATTCCCGGCTCAACCATGTAATTATTAAAAAATCTATGAACGCAGTTTAAATTGTTTTTAAAATTAAAATAATGTTTTCTTTCAGTAAAATGTTCCATCTACAATATTCAAGGTACTTTCCCTCCATGTGGAATAACCGTGGGACGCTCTGTATAACTCTTAAATATTCAGTCATAGATCAATTAACGGTGGAGCGTCGGTGGCGCTGTGGACTCGGCACTTGCCTTCCAATCGGGAGGTCCGGGATTTGAGACCGCCATATACCAATGTGTTTTTCGAATTTCATATGTACATTTGTCTGACGCTACTACGGCGAAGGAAAACATATTGAGGCATACTGCATACATCTGCGAAGAAATTCAAAGGTGTATGTGAAGTCGACCAATCCGCACTGGGCCAGCGTGGTTGACTAAGGCCTAAACACCTTAACTTAGGCTCGAGGCTCTCGGTGGGGACGTATATGAACTGTTATGATGAGATCAATTAAAGTAATTTTTTCCGCGTCAAAATGTGTTATGTGAATTTTTAAGGGAACTTTAACGAGTGTGTAGGATTTCGAAATGGGCATTATTTGGGCTGATTTTGCGATTGTCTGTTCAAATGACTATCTACAATCTTATGTGGGAGTCTTCATTACAACGGTATTTGTGTAGGTATTTTATGACCAGTCATCAACAGAATCGTGAGATTAAAACTTTATAAAACGAGTAATACAGTTGTTTTTTTAATCTAATAAAATCTCAAGAAATCTGAAAGTTATAAAGGTGAGTGCTGTGATAAAAAAATGTTAAGTTGTCAGTGAGCAACTAATAAAATATAATTTATTGTTGTTTTATCAGTTATTCCATAAAAATTTAAGAAAAACTAAAAAACTACGGAATACTTGAGAATATTTCAAACAAAAATAGCAGTTAAAATATAGCGGGGTGGTAAATTTAACCCCCTTTAACTATATTACGAAATATTTATGAAATATAGTTTTTTTATATGGTACTGGCCATGATCAATAGATAATTCTTGTAACGTACACACAAATATTTGAATAATCAAATGATGAAAGAATTTGTTAATTATCATATAACTAATTGTAATTTAAATATGTAACGGACGTAGATTTTGAAGAATTGATAAATATTTAGTTTATATCGCAATTCTCCATCAGCTATAAGTGATCTTGCAGAGTGCATATACAGTAAGCACTACGTGAAGCGTTTCATTTGCAATACGAAAAACGCTGCTAATACTAGCGACATAAAAAAGTGATCCAAGATCAAACGATATAGCTTAACGCAGTGCGCTTACTGCACTGATTCAATTCTAATAGCACCTGTCTAAATAACAAATAATAAACATACATTTTTCCATCCATTATCTCAACTATAAACTATGAAGCCAATGTCGGCACCTACGTTTCTCGACGACGTTATTCAGAAGCCGTCATTCATAGGAACAAACAGAATCAGGTAATGCACCTGAGAGTTTTGACAGCGAGCTATCTTCTATCACAGTGCGATCAAATTTGCGTCATAAAACCGGCGCCCGCGCACCGCAATGGCGTGTTGACAAAACGGACCCTAACAAGGTGGCGCGGGACGTCTTAATATGGATAGGGTGTACTTAGAAAGTGTCATTAAGATTTCAAATATTTGAATCTTATTTGCAACATGATATTCTTTAACGAAAATTCATTTAAATAAAACAAATGAATGACTTCATTTAAAATCAATCAATTCAAAGCAAAGCAAAGCGAGCCTTAGCCACAATGTACTAACGATACCACAGATGGTACATTGCTGACGGCGTAGTAATGGTTATTATATATACACTTCAAAATTTTGCACTATAGCCTTTTTGTTTCAGCTGAAATAATTCGAGGAAAATGTTGAGGGATGGAGTAATAAAGTGAATAGTTTAATCGAACATCTACAAAGATGCTTTATACGATATTATTATGCTACCTAGAATATTGCTCTGTTGTTCTATCATGGCTATACATGACTAGCTGTGCATGCAAACTACGTTTCGCCTTAAAAGACTTCAACGCTTTCTTAGTGATATCTATACTAATATAAACCTACCCCTGTTTTACCTCCTTAGGGGTGGAGTTTCTTAAAATCCGTTCTTAGCGGATGTCTTCACCCTATAAGGAACCTACCTGCCAAATTTCAAGTTTGGAGGTGTTATAGTTTCTGAGATTTCGTGATTAATGTGTGAGTGGTATTTCGCTTTTTTATGCACCGCTATTTTTAAGTTATGACAAAAAATTTGTGTGCTTGTTCAGACAAGCAAACTGAACAACTTTCACTATGGGACCAACTTCGAAATCGCAAAAAAAAGTCAGCTGTTTCATACATTTAGGTTCAGTGAATGTTGAACATTTGTATGGAACAGCAGATTTTTTTTTTTGCGATTTCGAAGTTGGTCCCATAGTGAAAGTTGTTCAGTTTGCTTGTCTGAACAAGCACACAAAATTTTTGGCATAACTAAAAAATAAACTTGTATAGGTTACCTACCGACTTGGGTAAATAATTATTTGTGCTTTGCCTTAACGCTGCCTGCTCGATTGTAATAAACCAAACATTGTTTCATAATATTATATGAGTAGGTACTAGCTGTGTCCGCGAACTATGTTTCGCGATACTAATTAAAAAAAACACCCTTATCACTTAGAGGTATAAAAATAGTTTACGACCTTTTCGCAGATCTACCGAATATACACAAAAAATGTCATAAAAATCGGTCAAGCGGTTTTAGAGGTTACAAACACTGTGACACGAGAATTTTATATATTATATTAGATATAGAACGTAATAATAGACAAATTGCGCCTTATTAATTCACTTGCCTTGGTTTTAATATTTTTACCTAGGTTTCTATATGCTTTACTTTTAAATTTTTTGGTCTTAATGTCGTCGGTCTCTATTATGTTTAACTTAGAAGAAAATTCAAAACATATTTGAAATCTAGCAAGTCGAAATAAAACAAAATATTGATGTTAACGTTTCAATAAAACAAAATACTCAAGATTGATATTATATAAAGTAGCTAAAATCCAAAAGCTTAATATAATATTACAGATAAAAATAAGGATGAATGTCCATACTATTACTTCCCTCTGCTACATATTCCATAATGCCATTATATTTAAAGCCCACTTTTGTTCTCGTGACTTGACAAAAGGCCCCATATTGATATCCTCTCGTGATTCTAGGGTTTTATAGCCTTTATTGTAAGAAACGGCAGTCTATTTGCTGATTATGATCCACTGATAGTTGTTTTTGGAATTCGTAACGGTCCTGAATCCGGCCTACAACCGAGATGAGCAAAGTTTCTTTTATTAAGAGGTAATGACGATAAATGATTCTTTTGTAAAATGATGACATTATAATACATTTCAAATTGAAATAATTGTCTTATTTGTTTATTTATTTCTCAATGTAACAGATTCTACAGTTTCTACATATAAACAGTACATTTTTTCATTATCTTATCTTCTTATCTATATCTGTCGCAAAGCAGCAGTGCTTGCATTGCTGTATTCCGGTTTTGAAGGGCAAGATATGGCAGTAAAATATACTGGGTACCGTGACTTTACATCGGATGTCACAAGTTGGCAACGTACACTGTGGTTCTTGTAGGGGTTGCAGATTTGTTGCGAATCTCACAAGAACCACATGTACAGTCAGCGATAAGTCAAGCTTTTCTTTTGCATTACGAAAGTCGTCGCTATAAGAGGAGCGTCACAAGAAAGGTCGCAGGATCAACGTGTAAAGTCTGGCGTGCTGCTGTGCGTACCGTAGGTGACTGTTATTACTTACCATCAGGTGGGCACTACCTATGCTCGTTTGCCAACTTAGTAGTCTAAAAAACATATTGCAGTATATACAGAAAAGGAGTAGATTTAGATTTAGAATCAGTTTATTAATATTTAAACAAATACAGGTTAAATGCTTATTAAAATGAAGATATAGCTAACAGTTGATACCTACAATTAGTCATAATCCATTTTATGATATATTAATATTAAAATTAGTTATTATTAAATCAATTATTAGTCATGTCATTATTATTGAATTACAATATTATTATACATTATATTATACAATAAGATTACTAATTATACATAATAATGGTATATTATATTAAAATTATATAGCTATGGGTTACGTTGGGTCAACGATTTATTTATCATTCCCATAAATGTATGTCCCAACCCAATATTATTGTCATTCATTTTTAACCTACTTAAAAAAAGGAGGAGGTTATCAATTCAATGCGTATGTTTTTTGTGTGTATGTTACGCGATTACTCCGCCAATTGTGGACCGATTTTCAAAATTCTTTTTGTATTCGATAGAGTATACTCCTGCGGTGGTCCTATTGTACTACCAAAGTCAAGATCTGATGATGGGATCTCATGAAAATCGAGGGAAATCCTTAATAGTTAATTTTATAGATACGAGTACGTTCAACGTGTTTCATGTTTCTTCCGAATTCTTCCTATTCAGGTTCCATTCACCTCTGTTAGTCATGAAACGAACTAATGACGTGACGGAAGGATCCTTAACTTTTAGGAGTTAGAGGTATTTTTAAATACAACAGGTGCGAATTTACCCTTGTTTAATACAATAGGTACGTATTAACACTTTACCATATACGAGTACTTCAATTATCTTTTTTTTATTAACATTTTTATTTTTGGTATGTTAATTATCTAATTAATGCCACATTATTGACTTCATTTTGCGTTTTTGCATTTCTTTGGCAAAATGTGACTGTATTTTATTGTTATTGAAAGTTTATGTTATTTGTACAAATAAGTTGTTTATTTCCTTTGCCGGTTCTCATTTATGTCAAATCAATTCCCGAACAGGTGTAGAGTCATTTCATTATGGAATTCGAATATGCGACAGCAATTAATATCTATTTCGAACTAATCTGGAAAGTGTTGTACACGAATTTCCAGTTATTGCAACAAATAAAATATTAACATAAAAACACGATTTATCCGTAGTCAACCCTTGAAACGCTGCAGCAAATTAAAAATGCCCGCCGTCGTTATAAATGGGCGCGCGACTACGATGATTAATGCCGGGCGAAATTAAAATAAGTGCGATAATGTAATTTTTATCTCAACGCTCTTATTTATGAGCGCCGTGAGGCGACACTTCCTGGGAAATTCGAGTTCCCTAATGATATTCTCCATTAGTTCAGACTTTGCTTATTGGGCTTTTTAATGGATTTACTTATTGCGGACTTAATATTATTTTATTTTGTTTAAAGCGTGTTTTCAAAGCTTTTTTTTCCACTTAAGAGGAAATCGTACAGGCCGTTTTTCCATACACACGTAGTCCTCTGTTTCCTTCCTGGATAATGGCACTAGTTCCTCTATTTTTTGAAATAAAATTAATGACCACTGTAAGAATGTTTCTATGTCTTACTTTTTTTATTAAGTTAATTATTAACAGAGATTTTAAACCTTCAAAAACCTAAAAATTTAACCTATTTTTTTCTACTGCATTCAAACGTCTAGCAAACAAGATTATATGAAAAAAAAAAGCAAAACATACAACGCAGAAAAACGCAAAAGTAATTAAATCAGTCAATTTTTCGCGGAGAAAACAGCGGACTACGAAACTTGTATTTTGTGTACTTTTTAACCGACTTCAAAAAAAAGGAGGTTATCAATTCGACCCGTATGTATGTAATATTTCCAGAACTGCCTAGTTTTTGTATATGTTAGTCTATATCAGCGTCTGAACAAATGTGCCAAAATTTCAAAAGTGTATGTATGTATGTATGTTTTTATGTTTGTGTTCGTATATCTCCGGAACTACAAGTCCGATTTAAGTAATTATTTTTTTGTTGTACTAAGTATTGTTCAACTTAGGGAGTACTGCAAGTTTCATCAAAATCGGTTGAGTAGTTTTTGAGATAGGGAATTTTAACCGACTTTTTAACCAACTTCAAAAAAGTTAAAAATAATATAATAATAGGCACAGACAACATCACACTTCTATATTGAAGTCGGTGACAAATTTTAAGATTTTCTAGGGGATCATCATTTGGCACCGACTTCGACATGGAAGTGTGATGTTGTCTGTGTCTATGCTTATATTATTTTTAACTTTTTTGAAGTCGGTTTTTATTTTTTGTAAAATAATTTTGATAGGTATTTTAGGTCCAAGCTGCAGTTGCATTTTACAAATACCTATTTTTGAATTCACTCGACATTGGTGTTTCCTCTTAAGTCTGCTAGTAGCGTCTGGAGATGACCTTGACATATCGCCGATGGAAAAGATGACTTAAAAAGAGCTAAGTTGTACAAAGTTTGCTTTTAGATACAACCCAAACTGTTTAAGTAGTGTTTTATAATGGAAACTATTTTTTTAACCCTAGCTCACTAAACATATTTGGATGTAACTCTGTCACTAAACATTCGATTTACAGACGAACAAATAAAAATGCATGTGTTTTATTTATTTATTATAATTAAATGGAATAATTAACGACATAGCCAAATTTAATTTTTATTAATCTAAATATTATTATAACGTTGTTTGTTTTTAATCTTTGCAGTCATTACATGTAGGAACTGTGTGCATGAGTGCATGAGTGGCATGAGTATTTAGTTATGCTGCGTATTTTATATGGACAAAATCCGGATATTTTACGCTTATTTGTTTGTCCTTGAGACATACTAGGAGAAACATGATTGATTTATAGAATATCTTTTATGTAAGTTTTGATATTTTTCCTCAAAGTTGGTGTATTATACCGCTTCTGCAACCACCAGTCGATTGCAGCATACGTATAAACGACAATCTCATTTATCATATCTTCCACAAAAAAGAGATGAAATAAATGTAGCGGTGTCCCCAATTCTCTTGCTTCATCTATAGGCCCAGGTATAAAATTAACGATATTTCGGCTTGAAGTGCGACTGCTTGAACTGCGAAGATTGGTCGTTTATTTTTTCCATAAATGTAATCCGCATGGGGCTGAATTACCACATCTTAGAAAGGGGCTTGAGTCTGACGGTGTTCTTCTAGCTGCGTGCTGGTATCCTCGTCAGAGTCTATTATGCTTCTTCTACAATGATTTTCCCTGGTGACATTGAATTCTTTGTCGTATCAGATTCTTCTTCGCTTTGATCAGTAGCGATTGCTAAATCTCTCTCTAAATTATCTTCGCTTTCGGAATCTGAGCTACGAAAACCATCCAACTGTTGTTCTAGTGTCTCGCCCTCTTCATTGTCGCTGTCGCATTCATAGAGGATACTGAATATCTTCTCCTGATCTATTTCTATATTCATCTAAAACAAAAAAAAGGAAGGTATTTTTTTTCCTTTACATTATCATAAAGACTTTATAAGAAAACAGTTCATAATTACTAGCAAAAAATATAGATAAACTATCAATAATGGGAATTGTAAAACATGTATTCTAAATCTGTATCAATAAACAATAAAAAATAAGATTATTCAAAAACATACCTTCGTTCACTTTTCACGCGTAGTCACTACACATTCGTCTGTGAGTCGACTATTATGCTATAGCACCGGAACTAGTAAGCCTGCGTCCGCGTCGCCTCCGCACGAGTCACTAATTAGCCTTTCAGGAAGGTACTGAGAAAGGCGGAGCGACAAAGTGTCGGGAACATACCCAAACATCGAACGCGACAGGTGCTGGTCGACTGTGAGACGAATGATTAGTGATCTAGGGTTAATATCTAGATCGCATAACCCGTTATCGGTTGTCCGATTGTAACAGACCTAGCAAGAGGTACCACTTCGTAGCCCTAGATATGCGAACTTGCGAAAGCAAATATTGATGTAAGGTAAGTACCTTACATCAGGATTGTTGAAGGACTCATTGATGACCCTGAACTTTTGGTTTAATTATTATTATTTCCTAAGGCCACATTACGGCCAAGTTTCATACTATAAATTCCTTTAACGCGAACTAATTTTTGTCAAGATTTCTTCACAATACGGGCTTGTAAAAGCTTTGATATTTCTATGTACATCCAATCTAGACCCTGATATATTTTGCTCTTACGTGCAACAGGTAAGATCACTAACTGACAAATACACATAATACGCTAAAAAATTGCTTCTTTCCTTGCTCGATTCTGCATCCAAATGTTGAGTTTTTAAGTATGAAAATGAAAGTTTTATAAATATTTGGTATTATAAATAACCACGGAATAATATTAGTTGTTACTCCAATAATTAGCCAAGTAGCGCAGGATAGGGATAGATGGTGCAATATGAAGGAGGCCTATACCAAATTGGTTGAGAATGGCTTAAAAGAAGAAGAAGACCCCAATAATTCAACAATTATGACGTACACTGTGGAAATTATTATTTAACATCTGATTTACCAAGACTAAACTATACATATTCGGTTATTTGTCTGTAAATTTCCTTTTAAACAAATAAAAATTAAACACAACATATATAACTATTTATTTATTAATTCTTTAGTACAATTGTGTACAAGGTGGACTTAATGCCATAGGCATTTTCTGCCAGACGACCTTAGGATAATTCTGACAAATAAACACTATACTGTACATACAAATAAATTATAAAACATAAATATTATAATAAATATACATATATATAATATATGTATATTTCTTAAATATATATCGTCGAATGAAAAGATTAATGAATCTGTAAATAACTATGTCTGTACAACTCTGTTCATACAAGAAAAAAAAACAATTCCTACGAAATTGTCACGCAATTTTCTTGTGAATTCATTAAACTAACGACAAAAATTTCCTTGGTACAGTTAAAAGAATTGCAAAACGACGCCCGGGGGCCTCCTAGACCGTGCTGTAGTAGAGTTTTGCGAGATTTATTTGAATAAATTATCTTGCACCCACCTGCAATGAAGGGTTGCTGCGAGAATTTATGGTTTTATGTTCGTCTTTGGAATTTTGATGATTTTATGTTGTTTTTTACTACGCTGAACAGATTTTTGTATGCTTAAATACAATCATTATTAGAATATAATATTCATGGCTATTTCTGTGATCTTCATTCCATCCTTACAAGGTTATATTGCAATAAAAAAAATAACTCTTACTTTACTTTATTCTATTAGGGATTGAATGAAAAATGCTAAAATACGTTTTTGATTGCAATAAATGCTTTAAACTAAATTAAACTAAATTTAGTTAATAGTATTTCATAATTACAAGTGAATTGACTTGGAAATAAAAAAATACAGATAAACTCCTGACGTAGATAATGTCGAAGATGGAACACGTGGCTTCTTTGCTGAGGAACTGACAATCTTACGTCTAATGCTCGGAACACAACGAAATACTTAATAACAACCAACATTGTTATCAAACATTAACCAATGCTTTGAGTTTTCGACCTTTTTACATTTTGATTTCGCAACAATATGGAGCATATTTATGGAGCGTCGGTGGCGTTGTGGACTCGACACTTGCCTTCCAATCGCGAGGTCGGGGTTCGAGACCCGCCATGTACCAATGTGTTTTTCGTTTCGAATTTCATATGTACATTTGTCTGACGCTCCTACAGTGAAGGAAAACATCGTAAGGCAACCTGCATACATCTGCGAAGAAATTCAATGGTGTATGTGAAATCGACCAATCCGCACCGGGCCAGCGTGGTTGACTAAGGCCTAATCACCCTAACATAGGGTAGGCTCGAACCCCTCGGTGGGGACGTATATGAGCTGTGATGATGATGGAGCATATGGCTTCTCCAAAGTTCAATGTATATTATGTTGTATAAAATGTACTCATCAGAAATACTTGTGATCAAATTAGATATCTAATTATTCTTCCTATAAATTTTAAAGTATTAGACCAAGCAAACCTCTTTATTTTAAATATAGAAAAATAAATATACATATTTACATTTTGAAAGCATAATGAATACGATGACATCATTGCCAATTCCACAAAGAGAAACCAACAATGGGCGAAAGAGTCGTTTTAACAGGAAATAGTTTATATTCTTAAAACAATTGCAATAAAATGTTCGTATATACGGATTAACATAGCTTATTCACTAAAACAAACCTTGAACCCATTAAACTAAGATTGATAATAGCTTGCACCGCGTAAAAGCTTACTTGACGGATGATACTTACGAATCAAGTCTGTAAAACAAAAGACAGTCGTTCGAATTTTAATATACATTCACCACACTTTAAGACCATTTGAAACAGAGGGCTGCGATTGGTGATTTCGAATTTGGAATTCAGCTCGCAAGCGCGCTTGATAGATCGGTGATGGCCGGCAGTGGCAGCCCGTCTTGTGACGTGGGTGTATTTGACCAGAAAAATGAGAGGACGCGGTACCTTTAGGTTAGACATGGGCAGTAAATGGTTATATGATGAATGTTTTTAAATATTGACTTACCTAAAATACAAAATTCGATTAGATGATAACTACTTATAATGTCTTCATTCAATAGAACTGACACAGGACAAGTAATTAATGAAAGAAAACACAATACTTATTTGTTTTAAATGGAGAAGAAGAATCGAAAATTTGGCTGATATTTTTCTGTATCCATGTTTTTCTGTAGTAGTTACACCTCTCCTTTCACACAATGTTAGGACACCACACTTCGAAAATTATATATTAGGCTTCATGTAATAGGGGGCAAACCTACTGCCACTATCCGGCCACTTCTATATTCCAGAAAAAACATTTGCCCGACCCCGTATTCAATCAAGTCTGTGACTGTTTACCGAAATTAATTTCATTTGCCATGTCAATAGCTAGATCAGTAGTGATTTTTTTGTCATTTATAGCTTTTAAATCGCTTTTACTATTACTACTTTTATCATAAATGAAAGTGCAGTTTGTTTCACACTTTCATCACTTTCAAAAATGCAGTTTGTTTCATACCGCTTAGAGTTGAAAGTCCGAGGCAAGTGCCCACATTTTTAATAGAAATATTGTTTGGGGCGATAACTGTTTTACCCCCATAAACCTTTACGAAATTAGACACTTTTGGTCTCATTAGATTCAGTATGCCTTAATCTATGTTTGTACGTTTTGCTTTTTTTGTAACTCAGAATAATTTAGTCAAAAAATATAAAAATGCTCGAAGGATTTTTTAAGTCTAAAATATGGATATTTAGATGCTAATAATTTATATTCCGAACAATATTAATTTAAAATTAAAACTTACAAACCTAGATCTTCAATATATCTACAACATTTCCAAAAATTATGAAAACTGGACTATGTAAAGAGGGAGAAAAGCGTTATCGCTTTTTGTATGACATGTTACAGCTTCACAATCCTCTTAATCATTTTCGTATACTTACGCAAATTTTGAGAGAATATTAAGCATAATAAATATGAGTTTTGTATATGTATTATAGCTGTGCCCGCGACTTCGTTAGCGTGGATGTCGGAAAATAACAACATCGTAATGTTAATTAATACCCTATAGCCTTCCTCGACAAATGGACAAGGTATCCAACACAAAAATAATTTCTCAATTTGAATCAGTAGTTCCTGAGATTAGCGCGTTCAACCAAACAAGCAAACTCTTAAGCTTTATAATAATAGGAAGTATAGATGAATAAAAATGAAGAAGAACCGACTTATCTTCAGTGTCTGAAGACGTGAAAATATTACGGTACTCAGGAGATAACAAAAATTGTTTCTGTGTATCGCGAACGCAATACGCATTGCGACGAGCCACTCGTGCGTGGTGGCTCGAAATCGAATTTGAGGGTTGACGGCTGTTTCCCGTCAAACGCACAGTGTGAACGACCCCTAAGCTTTTAGCAAAAAATTGGGTATTGCGTAGTGAGCTAATACAAACGCTTGTATTTCTATTAAACAACACTTTCGTTGCTTTTTAATTCGATTGAATTGATTTGATAAGATTTAATACACTTTTCGGCAAGTTTATTATAATATATGATATGTTGAGCTTGAGATCAACTCTATGCTTTGGAGAGCAAACGAGTATTTTTCTTGAAAATGTAACAGCATAAGATGAAATCCATATGTTTACCTTTGCAAGGCAATTACCATGCTTACCAATGATTACATATCATAGTTTATCCTGTAAATGGAAAGAGGACTTGCGATTTTCCGATTTATTTGGATTATATTCAAAATGTTCATCACGGACAACAGCAAAGAAAGGAAAGTTACCGGTTACGATGTTTGTGCGGGATAAAATTACTGATGCCCGCTTTCTATATTCAAAAACGAATCGTTTTTGCAACGGACAGTTATATTATGATATATTTTCTACAGAATATGTTTTTTAACTCGATTTTTGACTTCACTGTTATATTGTGAATTAAATATTTATTTTGTGATAATGGAAATCGGTTTTTATGAACAAATCATCATAAACCGACATCAAAAATGGAGGAGGTTCTATGTTCGACTGTATCTATTTATTTATGTATGTTCACTGATTACTCCGCCATTTGTAGGCCGATTTTCAAAATTGTTTTTGTAATCGTAAGAGTATACTCCTGAGGTGGCCCCATTATCGACAAGTCATAGTCTGATGATGAGATCCCAGGAAAATCGAGGAAAATCCTTAATTGCATAGGCAAGTCCAATTTGTTACAGTTTTTTTCTGAAGATGTTCAGGTATTTGCATCTGCTAGTCATTACCATGATACTGAGTTGATGATGGAAGGTTTCTGGTAAGTAAAGAGATAGTTCTTATAATATAATATTTTTTCCAAGTGAGCTGACAGTGGAAAATATTACTCCTAAGCTACTAGGTTATAATTAGGTTGTTAGGAGATCAGGAAAAACTTTTCAATAATGATTAGAGCGAAAGCCGTTAAGTTATACTGGCGTTTGCCTTGGGCCAAATTCTCTCCTACTTTACATTTAATTTACAAAAAAAAAAAAGAATCGAATTATTTTATTTTACATAAATAAAATCGATTTATAAAACACCGAAGAATCATAAATAATACTATAAGAATACTCGTACATACAACGTCACATTTTTATATTGAAGTCGGTGCCAAGCAATCATCGCCTGGAATCGATCACATGGATAGTCTTATAAGAACAAAATGATGTACACCGTGGCCCAAAATAACGTTGACAAATTTAAAAAAGAAAAATTTTAAAAATGGAACACGGCACGATGTTCTTTTGTTTTTTTTTATTTTCTCACATGTTATAGTAACGTTTTGCAGTGGTTCGTTTATTTAAAAATATTTAATTATTATTGTTATTTGCCATGTCTTTGCAACGCAAGTCAATAATTTCCTTACACGAAGACAGAAAACGAAAATGTGAGATTGTTCGATTCCTTAGTGTTAGCCGTCAACTAGTGTCAAAGACTTAAACGATTTAATGAGCTCGAAAATGATGCAGACCGCCCAGGAAGAGGAAGAAAGAGGGCTGTTAGGACTCCCAGGCTCCGCAACATTATCAAGAAACGGCTTAGTCGCAATCCACGGACCAAAGTGCGAAAACTGGCTCGGGAGCTGGGTGTGAGTCGTTCGAAAGTGCTAGGTAGTGTCGTTGATGACCTCAAATCAAAAGCGTACAAACTGCGTAAAACACAACTTCTTGAAAATAAAGATAAAAAAGTTCGCCTTCAAAGATGTCGTTTGATTAGGAAGCGCGCCGCTACTGAAAAATGAGAAAACATACTTTTTTCAGATGAAAAACTTTTTTGTATCGAACAGGCTCATAATCATCAAAATGACAGAATATATTCTTCTAGACGTCCTGGAGAGGCCGCAGTCATTCCTCACCGCCAAAAACCGGATTCAGTCATGGTTTGGGGTGGTATTTTTTCTACTGGTTAAACTCCCCTTATATTTATAGAAAATGGTGTCAAAATGAATCAGGAAATGTATAAAAGAGACATTCTTGAAGCCGTAGTTCTTCCATGGAGTCAGCAACATTTTGGTAACCAATATTGGATATTCCAGCTGAACTCTGCTCCATCTCACAGGGCACTTAGTGTGCAGCAGTGGTGCAAAGACAATTTTCCTGGATTCATAAGCTCAAAAGAGTGGCCACCCTATTCGCCTGCTTTTAATCCAATGGATTATAGTTTGTGGTCAATTTTAGAGACTTGGGCCTGTGCCACTAAACATACGCTCTGAAAGCAACCCTTACGAAAGAGTGGGCAAAAATAACGTTGGAGGAGCTGCGGCATATTGTGGATAATTGTAGCAAACGTTTGCGTCTGTGTATCAAAGCCAAAGGACGATATTCTGAAGATAGTTAGTGTTTTTTATAGTTTAATGACTGACGTTCTTATTTTTTAATTTCATTTTGTAATAAACTTGAAAGAATTAAAAATTATTACAAAAAATCTTTGTCAACGTTTTTTTGAGCCATCCTGTACATGTTAGTTAAAAGGCACCTTCACCATAAAAATATAATGTTGTATCTACGAGTATTCTTATATTTATGACTTTTTGGTGTTTAACATGTCATTTTTCTGTTTTTCTACTTTTAAAAAAAATAATTATATGAGTTTCGTAACTAGATATTTGACTCAGAAAGATAGAATAATGTCAGGTAGAGATACTTGTAAATTAGAATCCCACCAAAAACATTCTGTAAAAAACTAGCCAAGTCTCGATGGAGCTGCTTGTTTATCTCTAAAAAGTAATGAAATCTAGACAAAGTCGTGCCAAGTCTAAGGGTCCTTACTGCGATTTCTTTATTATTATAGTTAATGTTGTGTGACTTGGCCGTTGACTTGTACTCACTAACGTATAAAGAATGTTCAACAACCAAGTCACACAACATTAACTATAATAATAAAGAAATCGCAGTAAAGAACCTTAAACTTGGCACGACTTTGTCTAGATTTTAGAGATAAACATTACTTTTTAGAGATAAACAAGCAGCTCCATCGAGACTTGGCTAGTTTTTTACAGAATGTTTTTGGTGGGATTTCACTTCTTTTTGTAGAAACGTGAGCTTATTGATTTATTTTATTAGATTTTCTTATTTGACACAGTTTTTTTCTTTTTAGGGGTAGTTTTTTATTATTACAAATCTTTCTTTTCTTTTTTTCTTTTCTTTATTGGAAGCGGCCCACCAAGTTGAATATTTTTTGTAAAGGCGGTATGTCGATATCTCTAATAGTTTGGTTCGGTTGTTGTTTTTTTTTAATCAGGGTCACCAGACCCCCTAGACAAGATGCCTTTCGATAATCGCTAACGCAATCGCTAAATAGACAATGTATGAGATTTGACAATTGCGCTCGAAAGCTAAGCGACAGCTTATGTCAAATCGCATACATTTTCCTTCTAGCGATTGCGTTAGCGATTATCGAAAAACGTCTTGTTTAGGGGGGCAGGTACTCCAGATCTTCGATTATCCTAGTTTTTATAGTTTTCCCTTTATGTGGCCATTAAACCCTAACTCTATACCAAATTTCAGCTCTCTGAGTTTATGGGAAGTCTCGTACTAGTTCTATTTTGATGATCATGAGTGAGTGAGTGAGTGAGTGTCATAAATGCGAAACTGTGCTTTCGCTTATCTATCTATCTATCTATACTTGTGGGGGTGACTGTGCGCGACGAGTGGCAACCCTCAGCAAGCCACTGCGACCTGTACAGATCTATTGTGGCTGACCCCTCCTCAAAGGTCTCCAAATAGGCCTGTAGCGTTAAAATAGCGGATGACCTTTTTTGGAGACAGAGCCTTTGCTTCATGAGGTGGCAAACTAGGTCCGCCCAGAGCTCGGCTCCTTGTGTGGATGAGAGCATAGCATTCACAGAGGACGTGAGATGGTGTCTCGTCATCCTCACCACAGAATCTGCACGTGGGGGCATTTGCTAATCCCATTCTGTGCAGATGTTTGTTGAGTTTACAGTGGCCAGTCAAGGCTCTAGTGAGAACCTTTAGTTGGCCTCTGCTCAGTTGGAAGTTTCGCATTGAGACCCTGGGTGAAAATTCCCTAATGAGCATTTTTGAGTGCAAAAGCCCTGGACTCTGAGCCCACTGGAGACGGGCTTGTGTTTGTACCCAATCCCTAAGGGCTCTCTTTTTTGTCACCCTCAAAATGCCACATGCTGGTTCTGGTCCTATAAGAACGTTTTCGGAGCCAGCCCTCGCTAGTTCGTCGGCAATTTCATTGCCTCGGATGTTGGAGTGACCTGGAACCCAGCCAATCATAACCGAGTTCCTGGTCGCCAAATCATTCAAGGCCTTCGAACACTCTAAGGTGATTTTCGACTTGAACTCCACGGCAGCCAGGGCCTTTAAGGCAGCCTGGCTGTCCGACAGAATAAGAATGTTTTACTTTCGCTCGACCGGTTTGCGTGAACGCAGTCGATGATGGCATACATTTCTGCCTGAAAAACGGTGGCATGTGCACCCAGGCTCGTGGTCCTCCTGGATTTCGTGCTACCTCCGTAGACACCTGCACCTGAACGGCCTTCTTTTCTGGAGCCGTCAGTGTACCAAATCTGGTTGGCTTTCCTAAAGGGCTCAGGGATTTGCTTATCCCATTCTTCCCTGTTAGGAATCGTAACTTTGTAGTTCTTCCTGAACTCCAAAGTTTCATGCATGGCATCAGCTGGCATTGCCATTATAGGATTTACCAAGAGGCTGCTATGTAGTTTCCTCATTGTCTGGGATTTCCAACTCGATTTGCCTCCCTCTACCGCTCTGAGCATGGCCATCCCTGCCTCCCTTGAATGAACAGGTGGAGCGGTGGGAGGTTCAGGATAGCCTCCAGAGCAAGGGTGGGAGAAGACGAGAAGGCCCCCGTGATCATCAAGCAGGCGCATCTTTGCAGGCTTTCGAGGGCCTTATTAGTGGTCCCTATTGCCGTTTGCTTAAACCAAGCTATACACCCATAGCTAACCATAGGTCTTACCACATTGCTTTCGCTTAACTTCGGAACTAAATGACCTTGACAGACTTGAAATTTTGGATTTTAAGTATGTGATTATAGCTTACTGGATGACGAAAATTTCTGCGTTCTGGTCTTATCCAGAGGTTCTCAAATAGGGGCCTGAAAATGCGGCGAAATGGTTCCAGTAAAGGATGGTACGACAGTGTTTGCTTCGCGCTCGACTTAGCGGGGGCACTGCCGTGCCCCCAGATAATACGCCATCCCCGAAGGGGGGTAAGATGGAGGTAAGAAACCCATTATTTGACATGTTTTATGAGATAAGTATATCTCAGTGAGAACAAGTAAAAACAAAACAGTCGAAATAAAGTTATCCACGCGAGTGAAACCGTGTGCGGAAGGGTAGTCCGCGGTTCCTTGTTACACTGTATCGTGTCGCTGTCCACACTGTTATGTTGGGCGTAGTGCAACACATATACGTCGAGTTTCAGTACTAGAGTTACTTGCTTGGGTACCTCTATTTTACCTATTCCTGCCGCTAAGCAGCTGTAGCGGTGCTTGCATCGCCCCCGTTTGAACGTTAAGACAGGCAATGAAATTACTGGGTGACTTGACATCTTATGTCACAAGATGGCAATGTTTATTCGGGGGGCCTAGTAGGAGTTGTAGAGTCTCATATACTACAGGATCCACATTTACTCTAGGCGTGTAAAGCCGCTAACCACCTGGTAGGCAACCTGCTCGTTTTTCAACTTTGTGATATAACAAAAAAAAGTAGTAAAAATTTTAAAACAAGCTTTTATTATGGCATTGATATACATATACATTCAAAATTTCAGCTCAACCGGAAACCAAGGAGTTGGTCTAGCTTGCAAGGTTTCATTACAGACACGGGACAGGTGAAAGTAAATAAAAGCTTGTAAAAAACTATCTATCCACTGGCTGGTGCTGCTTTACACTCTAACAATTTGTACATGATCCAATGACTTAAAAAAAGAGATATATCGAGGTCGTTCGTCCCGGATATATTTTTTTACTATAAGCACAACCATATATCAATAATTTAACATCCACCTCCTCACGCTGTCACTTGGGACTCAACATTCAAAGGGCAACAAATAAAACCCATCACCACCTTATAAAGAAACGTCAAAGCACCTAATTTTACAGCGATGGCTTCATACTATTCAAATTTCCCGACGGAATCGACGCAATGAAAGGGATAGAGATAGGGTTGTTCTGTGGACGTGAAAAAGACAGGTGTATGGTCACGGGCGCGACTCGAATGATTGGTGTACGTGCGGTGTCGACCGCGCCTCTACGTGACTCTTGTACGTCTTGAGATGAAGGTGAAAGGTGCCGAATAGTCTTGATACTATTGAGTTGTGAAGAATGAAAACATTGTGATAGTTCCGATGAACATGTAGGTCTTACATTTCCTTAAGTTAGTCATTGCTCAAACATGAGTTGTCTATCGTTTTGTCGATTATTGAAATGAAACAACATCATGTTTTTTAAGCCATATGAGTAATGAGACAAAGCTTTGTGGTGAGACTCTTATATTTATAGCGATTTCTTTAGGGGTTTCTAGTGGATACAAAAACACTCGTAGAAATTAATTTTCCAAACAAACAAAAACCATAATATTTTCACTTTGTTATGGATGCGATATATCGCGACATTTAACATAATCGGTTACAAGTGATCTAACAAACTAGGCAGCCGAGACTCACTCAGCCTAATTCGTGTATTTTTGATGGTAATGTTATATTACAAGCTTTTATTTAACTTGCAATGTAAGTAAGTATGTAAGTATGTATGTTCGGGTGAAATCTTGCAACTCAATTTTGAAGCAGATATCTTTAACCGATTGAGCTGAAATTTTGTATGCACATTCAGTTTGGATGAAAATGCATGGTTGACTGTGTGACGTCTTTCTAAATCCAAGATGGCGTCATACCCAAGATGGCGGACCAATTATTTTTAAGGCACCCCTACAATATGGGTATCAAATAAAAGGTCTTGCTACGAGTAACTCGAAAAATAATGTGACGTCACTATTAATCCAATATGGCGGACTTCTAAAACTTGAAAAACAAATTTGAAGTAATTTCTTTTAACCGATTGAGCTGAAATTTTGTGTACACACACACTTAGCCTAATTCGTGTATTTTGATGGTTATGTTATATTACAAGCTTTTATTTAACTTACAATGTAAGTAAGTATGTAAGTATGTATGTTCGGGTGGAATCTTGCAACTTAATTTTGAAGCAGATGTCTTTAACCGATTGAGCTAAAATTTTGTATACACATTCAGTTTGGATAAAAATGCACGATTAACTGTGTGACATCATTCTAAATCCAAGATGGCGGCATACTCAAGATGGCCGACCAATTATTTTTGATGCACTCCTACAATATGGGTATCAAATAAAAGGTCTTGCTAAGAATAACTTGAAAAATAAAGTGATGTCACTATTAATCCAATATGGCGTACATCTGAAGTTAAAAAATCAATTTTGAAGATATCTTTAACCGATTGAGCTAAAATTCTGTATAGACGTTCCGGCAAACGACCTTGCAACAATGATGCGTTGAATGAGATGAACAGACTGAGAAACTTGTCCAGTGATAACTAAAAAGTAAAAAATAAATTTAATGTCAAAAAACCTTTTTAAAAACAAGCTTTTATTTAAAAGCGCTAAAAAGAAAAAATAAACTTTTACACTAAAACTTTTACTTATAACGTCATTTCACATTTGATACAATTTATATGACATAAAAGCTTGTCGCGAGATTTACTTTTGTAGATAAACAAGTAAATAAAATAATTTGATTTGAATAATTTTATAAATACCTACTTACATTGCAATTTTCAAACTAAGTAAATACAAGTAGGTACTTAAAAGTACTCTGTTAAGTACTTTTAAGTTACTACACACCAGTAAATCTCGCGACAAGCTTTTACGAGTATGTCATATAAATTGTGTCAAATGTGAAATGACGTTATAAGTAAAAGTTTTAGTGTAAAAGTTTATTTTTTCTTTATAGCGCATTTAAATAAAAGTTTTTTTTTTAAAGGTTTTTTTACATTTATTTTAATATTTGTAATCGAATCTCTCTGTCTGTTGATTATACACAATGCATAAATAATTTTTTATTACATTTATGTTCTGTTAAAAATCAACAGACTATCCACAGAATTTTGCAGAATAATAGGCTAGAAATATAATTACCTGTAGTCTTTATTATGCAGTAAAATGACGGAATTAAAATTAAACATTCAACATTTGTTGTTATAGTAGCAATTTTTTTATTTCCTGTGGAAATAAGACATTTTCAATTATAATTTTCATTTCAAGTAATGTACAATATTTTTACTTAAAATAACTTTGATCTTCGAAAAAAAAATCCTGTCCATCCACTGCTCCATTGCCGGTTAAATAGCAGTCAACCTTTGCGATCACTAAAGTATCAAGTACGTTGTGTGCAGTATTAAATCGGTAGGCGTTGAGTCTAGCAACCCGCATTACCTTGACTACCGTCTGCGCGGCCATAGCCCATTCATCGCGGACCGTAGTCCGACCGGCCATAGTAAACGGGAACCTGACCACAATAAACTTTTTCGTTCGCGACTTAATTGAATCAATATAATTATCTACCTGTTCAGTTTATTTCGTTAGTCATAGTTTGTTTGATGAGAGTCAGCGATATTGTTATCACAATTGGAAAGTTGTGGCGCAAGCAAGAACGAATACAGGGGGGAGGGGGCAAAAGCTGCACTAACCCCCCCCTTTGAGTAACTAACTTTGAGTCTCGCCTGGGGGAGGGGGAGGGGAACTTTTAGCAAAGAAATTAAAAATTAAAACGTCTAAACGTTAAAGGCCTTATTAATAAAACTTTGACTCTGAACTTTACGAGATTGTTTGATAAATGGGCATGTTGCTAACACATCGAGCGTGATTTTAAATTAAGGGAACATATGTTAAGGTTGGCAGTACTTACCAAAATTGGCCGGCCGCGGGTCCGCCTCCCTGATGCCGGCCGCTTAGGTGGTAGACTATTCTATTTGTTTAATCTGTGTGACCACGTGTGTGAGAGTCTTTTGTTCTATACACCTATTACCCCACCCCGATGTACAGTCAGCATCAAAAGTAGCTTAACACTTTACTACCATGTCACAATAAACAGTTCGATGTGTGTTACCTTGCTAGTGATGAAAATATCATACAATTTATTGTGACATGGTACTAAAGTATTGGGCTACTTTTAATGCTGAGCGTACATCCTGGATCCGCCCTTAAATGTAGGAGGTGCGAAAAAACACCTGATAGAGACAGGACCAGTATTATTAAATTTTGCCTACTGAGGGGTAATGAGGTTAATTTTGATATCATATAAGCCAAGCCCATAGCTTACAGTGCACCTTGCTGATCAACGGAGGATGCTCCGGTGCTCCTCAATGCCGTAACAAAAAGTTTTCAAATTATCATAGGATGAACTAGGGTTTATGTATGCCACTAATGCTATGGGTTGACTGGAAGAGGTCTCTATAAGAGATAAGTCCGCCCTTGCATACAATGGTAATGCGCCTTTATATCCACGTTTTTTTTTGCGGTAAGGAGCATATAACGGAATCGAACGAGACCACAGAATTCAAATTCGCGTTCGAGATCGTTGCCAATTTCGCTATTTTTGAATATTCATTCCGTTTTTTATTTCTACAGTAATATACTCGTACATATACGCAACGTTCCGTTTTACATGCGATTCATCATTGGTTTTTAAAATATGTAAGTAAGTAATTAATTAATTAATTAATAAATTAATAAGCTATTGCCATACCATTATTGCATACCGAATTTAATTTTTTTCTGGGTGTAACGGTTTCTAAAATAGAATTTGTTTTTAATGACAATACTGAATTCAAGTGATTCAAAAATCTTTAAAAGCGGGAACTTGCGCACGTGATTTGTATTCGTGTCATTCAAGATTCATCCTACTAATATTATAAATATTATAAAAACGGCTAATCGGATTTAGATGAAGTTTGACATGCATGTAGCCTTTGACATGGAAAAGAACATAGGCTACCGTTTATCCCGATTCCTTAAGTAGTTCCCGAGGGAAAATTGAAAATTGTTAACGAGCGAAGCTTTTTAAGCAGACGAAGTCGCGGGCAGAACCTAGTTTCTAATGGTAATTCAAAAATGCGTCTCCGGTTCATACGGGCGAAGCCGCGAGCGGAAGGCTAATAATGAACGTAATTATGACACTTTCTCTTAATGGCTAAGTGATACGTGGCGCAGTTTGTAGTTAATTAAGTTAGTAATTAATTACTTTATTAATAAAGGCGCGTGTCTTTCCACTTTGACATTCTATAGTGACATGTAAATTGTCACGTACGACAACTACACATACTTTTAGTATTCTTTTCAATCCAGTCGGAATATTTTCAAATTAGTTTTAAGCAATAGTCAGTCACAACAATCAGTTTGCAATTATGTCCACCAGGAGTGGTTGGCTAGAGCGTCGGTGGCGCTGTGTACTCAGCACTCAGCACTTGCCTTAATCGGGACGTCCGGGGTTTGAGATCGCCATGTACCAATGTATTTCTCGTTTAACGAATTTCATATATAGATTTATCTGACGCTTACGGTGACGGAAAACACCGTAAGGCAACCTGCATACATCTGCGAAGAAATTCAAAAGTGTATGTGAAATCGACCAATTCGCACTGGGCCAGCGTGGTTGCTTAAGGCCTAAACACCCTAACTTAGGGTAGGCTCGAGCCCCTCGGTGAGGACATATATGAACTGTTGTGATAAACAAAATTAAATTTATTTATTCAACAAAATGTATGAAGCAAAAAGGAGTCAGTAAAATTATAGTTTACAAAATAGTATAATACTGCTTTTGCCATCGGAATACTCGAATCAATAACGCGAAAATAACGCCCTACAAAAAGTTAATCTTACAAAAGCTATAAGTTTGCGATTATCGTTAAAATTATTCTTTAGTTGGTCCGCGTAAGTAATGGGAAAATCATGTTTCGAATGAGGCAAAAACTGTTTTGCTCCCACATTTTTTTTATTTCATTTCAAGTCACCCACAAGGTTGCCCTTGTTATAAACTTAGGGGTGAAGTATTATAGAATTATAAACGTGTAGACATGTCAGTTATTCTATTACTCATTGTTTTCATGACTGTATAATAAGGTACGAGTAACTTAAAGGGTTTTTTGAGATTGTTCTACCTCATAGAAGTAAAAATGTATCTTGAGGATATTTTGTTAGTAGATAACAATCGTCGTCCGTTAAATCTTATAAATGAAATATTTTACTATGATTAAGCAATATAAAGTGGCAATAGTAAAAGTCCTAATTATTGAAAGGTTGTCGTCAAAACTGAAAAACTTGATTTCATAAATATCTAACTATGAACATAGCGTGCTTTTGCAAGTAATGACAAACTTACTAAGATCTAATTATACAAAGTTCTATGATAATGTGAAAGTAATTAACAGTTAGGTAAGTTTAGTGTTGCTATTAAAATAGCTATTACCCGACAATCATAAAATAAATAAAAGCCCTAAAATGTATTAATCAGTGAATCCGTTTTTAGGGTACCGTGTACCTTCCGGTTTTACAAGAGAATCAAAACCTATCGGGTACCTACTTCCTGTTGACCTAGAATCATAAAATTTGGAAGAAGTAAGATATTTTGCACATGTTAAAGAAAAAATAATCTGAAAACCATAACCGTATAAACATGGTTAGGAACTTATTTAATTATTTATACCGAATTTATATTAACTTATTTATACGGAACCATCGGAGCGCGAGTCCAATAGCTCCTGGCCGGTTTTTTTATATTGTTCGCTTTAATACAGGGGTGGTTTGAAAATCATTGTGTGCTTTTATGAAACCACGATGCAAGTGAAACTTTTTCGAATCGTAAGCATTTAACTGAATATTTTCGGAAAATTAATTAAGCATTTAACTGAAAATTTTCGGAAAATTAATCGATTTAGGGTATTGAAATCGCTTTTTTAATCTTGTCTTTTTCTTCTGAAAAGGAAATAATTAATAAAAAAAACTAGTTCATAAAAAACAAAAAGTAGGTTAGTACTTAATAAAAAATAAAACACAAATTAATAATCAAAAAGCAATAAAAATAAAGCAATAAAAAACAATTTTAAGAAAAAAATAACGCTCTACACCAGCCTCGAACCACTGCCACAAGTATTCGAAAGTCGAAGATCTAAGGCTTAGACCAACCCTGACCAATAGGAGATAGTGAAATTAAAGATCTCATGTTTTTGTATAATGCGACATGCGATAGATGGACGAAAACATTTGGGGCGATGTAAAAATACTTTCATTTTAAAATTTTGCATGGAAAAGTACACTTTGCGATTGCTTATTTAGACCTGTCATCTGTCACTAATAATTTAATGACTGTTATCTGTCACTCTATTGTAGGTGATTCCAAGTTCACCGGGTCAGCTCGTTAAAGCAAAAAATGTAAAAGCGTCATCATCATCATCAACAGCTCATATACGTCCCCACCGCTCGATCAGCCTTACTAGGGCGATTAGGCCTTAGTCAACCACCCTGGCCAAGTGCAGGTTGGTATGTAAACCGGGCGCGTGGGTAGTGAAGTCGCAATGTGGACCTTACCTAGCGCGCCCAAGAGGACAGGGAGAACACCGGGGGGTTTTAGTGGGTAGGCCTGGCACTCTGCCGGGAGAGCCCCACACACGCTCGCCGTCTAGCCAACGGCGGGTACGGTGCGGTTACGCATTTCCCCCCGAGAAAAAAAAAAAAAGGTTGGTATGTAAAAGCGTGTTCGTGTCTAATAGAGCAATGACTCTACGATATTAAAATTAGCGAAGTGTACAATTGTGGGCCGCGACTTTTGCCGCTTGTCAACGTGTCATTTGCAACCACTTGATTCCTCTACCTACAATGCTTCGTTACGTTATGCAGCTTGGTGCATTGTGATTGGATTCTAGCCTTATTTATAACTATCACTTTAAAAGTGTGTTTTTTCATAAAGTAGTTTTGAGGAATTTCTCGAAGTTTTAAGGCATTTCTCGAAACAAATCAAATGGAGCGTACATACATTCTTTAAAAATACACTCTAGTTATTGTGTGAGTTGTCTTATTTTTACCTCTTACGGTACGAGTATGTATGAGAACAAGACAAACCACAGAATTACTAATATGCGGATAGCCCAAGGAGTAAGGTTTTTATCTATTAGGCATTTCATTATAATCATCATTATCACAGCTCATAACGTATCCCCACCTTGGGGCTCGAGCCTACCCTATGTTAGGGTGATTAGGACTTAGTCAATTACGCTGGCCCATGCGAGTACATGGGTGCACTAGGTTTCTTCACTCGCATGATGGAACGGTTAGCCGACAGGATCGAAATGAGATCAAGCGCAGGACCTTACATCAAGGACCCATTGTATGTCGTGCCTTCAGCTCGCTTGGTCATCTTTTTGGTCACCTATGTCTATGGGCTATGCCTTTGCCTTCGGGCATGAACACGCTGTCAACAATGAAAAGGACTTTGCAAAACAAAAGCGGTCTTACCACAAAACAAATTTGAACACTGCCTAAAGTTGTTAAAACATGATGCTGTCTCTCTATATCCTTTTAAAACTATGAAACAGCATCATGTTTAAACAGATAACTTAGACAGCGTTAAAAAACTTTTTTGTAGTAACATCAAAGGTGTTTTGCATGGTATCCTAATATGTTAGACTTATTGTTTCGTTTCCTAGCTTCTCGGATCCGGAAATCGTTTTTTTTTCGTTTAACCTTTACATTCTTCTCATTTTAAACGAAAGCATTCTTTTTATGTAAATGGAACAATTGCTAGGAGTTTCTGTCGAAAGGAACAAATTACAGGTTAGAAAAATTGTATGTAAATCGGTAGGGAGTGGTGGTATTATGCAACAATGAGCCAGCAGCTACGGAAAAGTGATGGAAAATTTATAGAGAACCAGGATTAAGTAGCTGGATAAGAACATGAATGTTCTTTTTGTAGCAAAAAGATAGTAAACTTAATTATCAAATTCAAAAAATCTTTATTCAACATAGACCTTTATAGGCACTGAAGTGAAATACAAATAGTTTACTAAAAATGTTACCACCTCTAGGGTAATTGAGCCTTCCCGAAAAGAGCAAGCAAGAAATTTGGAAAGTCGATCTTAATTATATTATAAGTCCTATCAAGTCATACTGTTAGACGAACATTAATAACTATTTAAATTAATATATAACACAATGTAATGTTACGTACACCAAACATGTTGCATCCACACCATAAATGCATAAGGAGCAGCTGTGTGACTGAGGATTGTATATAGTTGTGGAATGGTGAAGAGTCCCGGAGAGTTCTATCAACCCTAATGTGACCACGACAACTTGTCATGAACAGATGAGGAAAAAAAGATAAGAATAATTTTATTCCTCTCTCTTGAGTGTATTCTGCCATCCATGCTGTGTTGTGACTTTTCAAGTTTCTACGCTGATGTGGCCAATTGAAAAATTACCCCGCTTTATTAGGTTTCGAAAAGAAGAGAAAAATTCACTTGTCTTCTAGCCCTTAATATTGGCAAAAAATACGGTGAGCTTAGGGTGGCCATATAATTTCAACTGCATGGGATAGTAAAGCGTTGTTTGTTCCAATGTTAATACAAATAATGTGCAAATCGGTGTAATATTCTAGATTTCCTTATATAAGCATATGTGGAAATATGTATTGAAGGGTCCTTAGATATTCTAATTAACCGACTTCAAAAAAGGAGTAGGTTCTCAATTCGTTGTGTATGTTTTTTTTTTATACTACCTTCACTGAATTAACTAAGAAACAATAAAGTTAATCATATCTAAAGTTTAAGCATCATTAGTTGGTTTCATTTAAGTATTTAAAACACTTTGATTGTAATTTCTAATTTCTCATTATAATACATTTATACCGTAGAGTATAATATGTTTATATTGATATTTTTAAAAGTCAACAATGACAATTGGTTCATTGTAAACAAGACAACCGCCAGAATTTACATATTGACAATGTTTGCGTCCTTACTTTGTTCTTAATAGGGGCAGCTTTCGTAGTAAAATGTAAAGATTAACGTGCTGTTGACTATACTTATTGCACAGTAACATTAGAAAAGTTTGATACTTATATCGTATGCTACAATTATTTATTAAAATAATGATTTATTATTGAGAAAATTATGTCAATTCTTATTTCTTAATATGTCTGATACATACTTATTTAAAAAGCAGAAAAAGTGTTATATCGTATTTTACCAATGAAGAAATTACAGTTAAGAGCGGGTATAAAGCTAGAAAAATATCAGATTTCACCCGCGCGCCTCACACGTTCCGGTCTCGACCATCGCAGCGATCTCCCTCTTCATGTTTTGTGTGATCGCGCACAGTATAACCTACCTTAGGCAGATAAAATTGGCTAAGTGCGAGTGGGACTATTTATCCGTACTTTGAACTGTGAATAAGTATAAAATACTTTTCACTTGTGATAAGTAAAACGAAAAGGTAGGTAATAAATATTATTATTTATTTAGAATATAGGTATTTAACATAATAAGTGCTTTATTTACATTTACCTGCTAAGCACTCGTCGGATAAGCATAGGCGTACACATATTTCAAACACCAAAAATACTTGGAGTACAGATTTAAATAATACGAAAAGGTAGTGACAAATATATTTATTTACCTTTCTTATAATGTCGCTTTCAATTTTTGAAATTGTTAACCGTAAGAATCGCTTTAATTTACAATAATTAATGTGTGTATGTTAAAATTATTTTTTTTTTCAGAATACGGTCTATACCTTGGCTATGAATGATAAGTAAGTCGTTCACTTGCATCATAGATACTTTAGTCTTTTGCTTCCTTAGCTTTCCGTTTTTGAAAGCCGTCTTTGCCCGATTAACCGATAAACCCGTCGTTCGGTGTTACTGAAATCAAACAATTAGTGTTAAAATTGAGTGTGAATATGGTGGCACCATTTTATCATTAGATATAACTTTTAATATGGAGTCAAAACAAATCTAGCCCAGTGTAAAAATCATGATGGCACTAAAATCAGAAAATCACTTAGATGTCGCTATAGTACAGTCGCGAAAGTTTATGCTCGACTACTGTCCGACTCTATCGCGTAGCAATAAGGACAAAAAGCAACCGATCATAAACTTTCGCGAATGCACCTACAATCTTAACTTTTCCACTGGGCAATAAAACTTCTCAATGGTGACAAAATCTATATAAATCGCAATACGTTTTATTTTTTTTCCTAAATCTGGGGGCACGGCAGTGCCCCCGCCAAGTCGAGCGCGAAGCAAACACTGCCGTACCATCCTTTAGTGGAACCATTTCGCCGCATTTTCAGGCCCCTATTTGAGAACCTCTGGATAAGATCAGAACGCAGAAATTTTCGTCATCCAGTAAGCTATAATCATATACTTAAAATCCAAAATTTCAAGTCTGTAGGTAATTTAGTTCCGAAGTTAAGCGAAAGCAAAGTTTCGCATTTATGACAGACACTCATTCACTCACTCACTCACTCATGATCATAAAATTGAACTTGTACTTCCCATAAACTCAGAGAGCTGAAATATGGTATAGAGTTAGGGTTTAATGGCCACATAAAGGGAAAACTATAAAAACTAGGATAATCGAAGATCTGGAGTACCTGGTGACCCTGATTAGAAAACACAAGAGCCCAACCAAACTATTAGAGATATCGACATACCGCCTTTACAAAAAATATTCAACTTGGTGGGCCGCTTCCAATAAGGAAAAGAAAGATTTGTAATATTAAAAAAACTACCCCTAAAAAGAAAAAAAACTGTGTCAAATAAGAAAATCTAATAAAATAAATCAATAAGCTCACGTTTCTACAAAAAGAAGTGAAATCCCACCAAAAACATTCTGTAAAAAACTAGCCAAGTCTCCATGGAGCTGCTTGTTTATCTCTAAAAAGTAATGAAATCTAGACAAAGTCGTGCCAAGTCTAGGGTTCCTTACTGCGATTTCTTTATTATTATAGTTAATGTTGTGTGACTTGGTCGTTGAACATTCTTTATACGTTAGTGGGTACAGTTCATCCTAAATGAAAAAAAGTCAAACCTACACTTGACCATTTTTGTAACTCTATTATGTGTGTCCTCATTGGCTGTGGGAGTGCACAGGGGTCAAAAATTTCATTATTTTTTAACTTCGCTGCACCGTTTTCGAGATATAAGCATTTTTGTAAATATTTTTCTTGAAGTAATGCAGGGTTGAAATTCCTTACTTGTCTGACAAACTCCGACAAACTGCCGCCTATCTGTATCAGCAAACAGATTTTTGCTAAGCTATGTTTTTCCTATTTCGATATTCGTGTGACTCAGGGTCAGGTAACATTGGCCCACCTGAGCCACACGTATCTCTGAAACGCGCAAGTTACAAACTCTGATGCCGACAAACTCAGACATACTATACCTACTCGTATCTCTGGACATTATAGCGGCATACTCAAACAATCTATTTTCCAGTTTTTTGTGGCCTAGCTGGGGTCAGCCACACCAAGACTAAGTAGTCTGGGTGTGGATGACACAGATAGTCGTCTCTTACGACATAAACAGAAAGAAAGGTAGTGGCGTCTCATATATTCTAGAGTTTGTTCATAGTCAAGAATGAACTATACATAATATGTACTTTTGCATACCTAATCGCACTAAATTACCTTATTCGTCTCTTACAACATACACGGGAACAAAGGTAGTGGCGACACATTTACGAGTATTCTAGAGTTTGTTTATAGTTTAGAATGAACTATGAAATGAACTATAGAATGAAATAAAAAATAACTATAGAATGAAATATAAATGTATCTTATGGCACTAAACTCCCTTAGTCGTCGTGGCTACTTTTCAGGAAGAGAAGTAGCGACGACACAATTAGAGTTTATGCGTAGGTAGTTGAAAATTAACTATGAACAACACAAAATGAATGATTTCAGTTATATTACTGAAATCATTTATTTTGTGTCGTTCATAGTTCCATCTCTAAAAATAATTCTCATGTCAAATCAAATCGATCAAAGATTAGTAAATTTTCACTAACCTACGTTTCAGAAACTCGAACTGATTTAAACACTACTGTCAAATGTTGCAGCATGTTAGGTTGAATAATGATTTGATCAGCCTTTCGGAAATTGGGTGTAAGTAAGCAACATTTTGCTTTGCACAAGTTAGCAGTATACTTGTTTAATTTGCAGGTTTAGGCAGTCTTTGGATTGCCTCGATAATATTAAACTGTATTTAAAATCATCCTTGAACTCAGTATGGAATAACAAAATTTTTAGGAGAGAAATTGGTACTACTAACTTATTTTGTACAATTTTTTTTTAGACTTTAGACGTCGGAATATTAGAAGTTGAAGATCTAAAGTTGAAGATGATCTGAAAAAAAAACAATATAAATTTTTCGTCCTATTCACTTAATTCACGTAAATTCATTTATTATTATATCATGGTGCTATTTACGTCTATAATATTAATCTCTATCTGTCTTATTCTCTCTCTCTCTCTCTCTATTAATCTATCTATAATTTTATAACAAAAAACAATAATTTGAATTTGAACGTCTAAAGAAATGAAATGCCTCAAATTTTAACCGAAATTTTGAAGCAATTTCGGTTAAAAATAGATTTTCACATCAAAATATATTTTGACAGTAAATAGATTTCAGTTCCCAGAAAAATCTACACAACATTTATTAATGTCCTAAGTTCAACAATTGCAATAAACTTACAAATTTGATCAGAGCTTTCCGCTTACGGATTTGACTGGATCGTATTCGTCAGCTTGTGTGATATTTCGTGTTGCAGCAGCTCTGAAATACAAAATTACTATAAATAATTAACAATAATAAATAAATAAATATTTTTTTCCGATTCACCCCAATTATATAACCCAATAAGTATCATTAAGAATTTGTAGATTTCATAGAAATAACGGATAAACATACATAAATAAATAAAAATTATAAATATAAATAAACATACATGTCCATGGTTCGAGCACATACATATATTCATATTTATCACAAAAAATCTGCTCCGACCGGAATCGAATCCGGGACCGCTGGCGCCTAAGGCTCCAAAGGTCCACGTTCTAACTACAGCGCCAGACGGTCGTCGCTTAATTTAAATTTGTTACAGTAATGACACTTTTAATTACTTAACGAAGTATGATGTGATAATTTCGCGTCTATATAATCAAAGTTTCGCGTCAAATTGATTTAATTTATGTTAGCACTATAAAAAGTTTACATACTGTCACCTACGTCCAGCACGCGAGTAGTCAAACGCATCAATTTGTTTTACATACACTACCCGCGCCTACGTTGCACCAGCGCTTGTGCATTGTATTGTGTTATTAAAAGTCAACGCGCATGGGTCTATATTGTAAGGTGAAACTACTTATTAACGTAAAATATTACGTAAACATAATAAAAGTAAAGTAATAGGTACATACCTTCTACAATACGCCATAAGTTGAATGTTTGACTTCTTAAGTTCTTTTAGACAATTTTTTTGGTCTTTTTATTCGCCATAATTTGGTCGATGTATTTTCTCGGGCTGGAGCACAGAAGCACAGTTTACTCGTCTCAACGGAGCGATCAAGACTGATTGATGAAATAAAACATGCCTGTTACCTCGGGTCAGGTGCGACAGACGATAGCGTTGTAAGCGCCGAATTACTTTTATTTTAATTACTCGTAAAATATACATTATTTTTGCAAATCGCTAGTACAGTCCCTAAGTAATATAGTTTTATATTATATATTAAAAAATTGACGCAGTTATATGCATCACATTGAAAAGCAATCGATTTTGCTTGAAAATTAGACGTATCTTCGCGATTTTTTTCTATCGATAAAATAATTTAATTTTATGTTTTCACTCAGTGCGTTCACTTACAAATATAGTTAAATATCTATTTAAAAAAAATTGGGTAGTTCATTATTCAATTTCAAGTGTAGATATCAAATCTACGATTAGCAATTTAGCTTTATACCCCCTCTTAACACTTCAATAAGTTCTAAGTTACACTCCTAATTTTCAGCTTTCATTATTTGATAGATTCAATTTTGTTGAGTATTTATCCTGACCCTCAGTTTCATTAACATTTCTCGAAATGTGAATGGACTTATTCTCAGATAATTAACTATTGAGCATGGTTACCCTTATTGGAAGTCGACGGAGCGAGAAAAATGTAGTTAAACGTGGACCGAGGGGAGGTGTTAATGTAATCGCACTTTTTAAAACTGCAAGTACTCGGCAATTTGTCCGAATTAGGGAAATGTAAGCGTACTTTTTTGAACATTATTTATTCCCTTTGCTATTTGTTCTTGTCTTGCGATGCTCTTATTGAAATAATAATGTGTTCAGCTTTTAAATATTTCATGTGCCAGTTTTTGAATTGTTGAACATACCAATGGGGACCGAAAAAAATATATTGTAACTAGTTGTGCCCGCGAACTACGTTTCGCCAAAATAAATGTAAAAAAAATTCTAGAGAGGGCCACCGTTATCACCAAGGGTATAAAAAGAATATTACGACGTATTTTCAGACCTATGAAAAATACCCAAAAAACTTTATGAAAATCGATCAAGCCGTTTCGGAAGAGTTCGATAACGAAACACTGTGACACACAATTTTTATATATTAGATAATTTACGTTTCAACCAAATAATTTCTTATTATTTAAGTTTTCTATAAAAGTTTTTTTTATCTGTCGATTGTCAATTTACCTCAAATATTGTTTATATACCGTTCATATGCTGGACCGGTTACATCAAGACAGTGGCTGCCAGCTTATGGAATATGGAGCAGAACAGCTGAGTATTCAATCCTCTGGAAGCAGTTGGGGCCATTATTAAAACACAGATAGACAGACTTCTTAAATACATACATAGCTAAATAACAGAAAAAAAATATTGAACGTATTTAATATTATCTAATACTGATATACATTATATGTAAAAATGTGAAATATTATCTGAGTACCAAGCTTTTAATATAATCGTTTCATTTTTTTGGTTTTATATATAGAGTACCAGCATTGAATTTCCACTGCATCCCTTAAATAAAGCATCCCCGAGGAACCCAATATTAATTGCCAACTTGTAACATAAGAACTGTGTGACATAAGATATAAAGCCACAGTACCCAGGATTTTGACAGCCCGCCTTACCCTTCAAACCGGAACACAGCAAGCAAGCACCGTATTAAAAGTTACTTTGTCAAGCTCCGCTACGTGGCGGCAGAAAGAGGTAAGAAACAGACGCGCAGACGACTCTATATTGAGTTTCCCTCTGATAAAAAAAAGCTAGCCAAGTGCGAACTGGACTCGTGCACCGAGGGCTTCGTAATAACTTATCTAAGTACTAACTTTCCGCCCGCGTCTTCGCCCGCAATTTTATTGTTTTCCCTTGGGAATTTCATATTTTATGTAACTATACTGTTATTTATATTTAGAAGCTCGGATAATAAATTTTATAGAAATTGGAGAAGACTTTAAATATTTTCCATAGAAACTTTCAACCCCCATTTTGCACCCTAAGGGGGTTGGAATTCTCCAATAAACCATGAAACACGTTTTCAATGAAATGTTTCTAAGAGCATGAATCTCAAGTTATATCAACATCGTTGCTATTTAAAAAAAATCCATACAAACTTGCAACCCCTATTTCACCCCTTAAGGGTTAAATTTTTTTAAAATCCCTTCTAGTGGGAGTCCGCATTTTGAATTAAAACAACTGTCCAAATTTCACGTTTCTACCATTAGCGGTTACGGCTGTGCGTGCGTCTATAAATGGGAACTTCTCCTTTTATATAATAACTAGTGGGCCCGGCAGACGTTATCCTGCCCGATTACAGCGCCACCTACCGGGTCCAACTGTACTTTTAAACCTTCCCTGGTAGGTCCAGGGAAGGTTTAAAAGTTTAGGCATACACAGAAAATTTCGTGAAAATCGGTCGAGCCGTTTCAGAGTTTTTGCGAGACAAACACACAGAGTTTCATTTTTATATATAAGAGAAGAAGATATAGATATAGATAACAGTTCCCAAATATGTATACTCAAGTACAAAAAGATCAAAGTTACCAAAATATGTATCTCTCTACCAACTCTATTTTAATGTTAAGTTAATTAAGTCGGTCAATCATTTTGTACTCCAGTGTACATATTTACAGTTTTCAGAATTTTTTCCTAAACATGTGCTACAAGACCTTGCTTTTTGCCAAATTTTAGGACAACGGCAAGTTTGATTTCCTTGTGAAATCGCAAAATTTTGCGATACTAATATTATAAAGCTGATGAGTTTGTTTGTTTGTTTGAACAGGCTAATCTCAGGAACTACTAATTCGAATTGAAAAATTACTTTTGTGTTGGATAGTCCATTATCGAGCAAGGTTATAGGCTATATAATCACGATATTGTTATTTTCGGACATCCACGCCAACGAAGTCGCTGGCACAGCTTGTATAGGATATAAACGGTCATCTTTTGTTCGCGTTGACTTACAAAAAAAAGGCATTTACGTCGCATTGCAACGCATGCCGGGTACAGCTAGTATGTAATATTTTTTATTACCTCATATCTTTCCAACGGCTGAACGAATTTTTATAATTAAGATATCGTTGAATTTGTCTTGACGGCCCAAATGTTCTTAGGTAAGTGATGTTAAAAAAACTCAACACATTGGCTGTGAGGTGCTGTTATTAGAAGTGAAACAATTTTTTTATTAGTATACTGCAATATGGGTATTAAATTAAAGGGCTTCTCATAAGGATTTTAAAAAGGTATATCATAACCGTTTCATATAAGAAAATACAATAAAAAAGTGTACATTATAATATGAAATTATGCGCGCGGCCCGCTAAAAAATAAATGAAAATTTTTGTGTATGATAGTCAGACATATTTCAAAGAATTAAACCGTTTTCATACACAAAACTTCCCAAGTGCGGATTTTCATCAATCAATCACACCTGAAGTAAACAAAATAACTTGACTGCGAAGTTTCCGTAATTCTCTATAGTCTCGCTTATCCCGAGCAGCCGCGCTGTGGGGAGCAACTATTTCCCAATACATCTTCGTCTGAGCTACCTATAACTAGGCGTAGAGGGTCGCGACACGACTTGAATGACAATGACGCCAAAACTCATATCCGGCTTGGTTCGTTATTTTTACTTGGTGGATCTCCTAATATCTTGTTTATAGCGACTTGGCCTTTATTGAGGTGCGAAGCTGAATACAGATAATTCCTTGTGCATATAACAAAGTATTTTATTAACGGAAAATGTGTGCGTGTAGTGTTCGCTTAGGTTGCGGTGTGAATTTTTATGTAAAGGCAGTCTGGTATGGGGTTTTAGAGCTTAAACAATGATGTGTGAATATATATGTGGACAATATTGTATAATATAGGGAAATAGTTTGCAAGAGTACTGAGTTTTCATTTTTTTAATAACAGTAAGTAGGTACCCTAGTTTGTGTTTGAACAACGAATAGTATTTTTTGTAATTTAGGTATATCGGGTCTGCTGGAAGAAATTTCATTTTTGAAATAAGCAGTACCTTTGTACATATTTTGTTATTTGTTGTTTATATATATGTTAATATCTGCGTTCATAAATTGTGAAATAAATATATATTATGTATATAGCTTATTTAGTTTTATGCAAAATAATTATAATTTTCATTACTGAATTTTGTGTTTATTTTGTGTTTAATTAAAGCATGTAGTTGTTTATATAGGAGCACTGTTTCCTTTCAAAATTCGTAAGTAAAATTTAGGTATATTTTATTCTTTCTCTTCCAGGTAATTATATAAAAAATTATATATTTATGTAAAGTTTATATTCGAATCCAAAAATACTTTCATTTCAGTCCACTGTTTTACTCAAGCAAGCAACTTCCACCATAAAGGGTTAACAGATCATATCAGTGCCGTTTAAGTCTTAACCCTTCGCACGGGGGTTGTTTTATTAATTTATTTTGGCGCGTATCAGCAGAATTATACAAATTCAACAATAATTGTGCCCATATGTAAAGTTTAATGGCTCGGTGCGATTTTATCGCGGCTTAATACATTTCCTTGGGAAGGGTTGGGTTCTTGGTCTCAAGGGGTACGCTTTAGGAACTAGTATATTTTGTACTATTCAAAATAGTTACATTACTTACAAAATATGCTATATACAGTGTAGTTTTTTTTTCTTGCGGTGACGTATCGCTGCTTCCTTTTAGCCCGTGGATGTCGTAGGAGTCGACTAACGGCCGGTTTAAATATTCTATCTATCTAGATGAGATATTGAAACCGTTTGTTCGGGATATTACCGTGGTTACACAGTTGCAGATGGACAACTAAAATATTACTACCATGCATCCGCCAGCATGGTGTTGTAGAAAAATACCTATTCATCTGAAAGTCCCGTGCCCCGGCAATGGGATATATGCGTCGATGTGATAATGGTGATGATGAGTGTAGTATTGAGCACCTACTATTTGAGCAGCAATGAACTGAAAATTATTAAATTTTGATTATTTCGTGTTTATTAGTAGCTTTAAAGTGTTTTAAGCCGTGTTAATGGAAAGCATATGTTTCGTTCAAGATATACTCGTAGGTAATCTACGACCACGCCAAATTTTACGAAAATCGGTTGAGTGGTTTTGGTGTGAAAACTTCTGTATTGTGAAATATTGTCACAGATTGACTCCAGTAACACAAGTCTCCATTAATAGAAGAAAAAGTGTCTGTTTTACCTTCAACAGGAATATCACACCTAATAATCAATCACGTCCAATGGCAAGTGACGAAAAATCCAAAGCTACAAGCGAGATTTAACTTGCGCTCTTCAAGAACTGGCTATTATACCCCTGACACAATCCCTAACATAACAATATTATTAATTTTGTTGTTTGGTTTGGTTAGTGGTAGGGCTTTAGAGCCTGCCTGGCTAGCTACCACCGCCTTACCTAAGTTTGACGTCATAATAACAATGTTAATAGCGTTGTTGGGTTCTGATAATAATTAGAGGTAAGATAGTCAGAGGGCCTATTACCGATCTCATGGTTTTGCAAATGATATCATAATAATATGATATCATAGTGCAAAACGAAAAATACGATTTCCGGACAGATTATTGATCATATTTTTATTTATTAATGATGACATTATTGAAATTATGATATAGTGATGATATCATTGCAGATCGGTAATACGCAATGCAGAATTTCATGTCTTCTTTTTCTCAAATTTATACCATGTCATACGTTGAAAGATCCATAATTGGCCTGCAGATCCTCAGTTGTTGAGGAGTCCAGGTGAAGCTCGCTTTCGCCTTCGGCCTTATCATTATTAACCATCAGGTGTGATGAAGGACAAGAGCTTCCCTGTCATATTTAAAAGAAGGTCTCTCTTGTAAAAGTAGAGACGACTCTAGGTTCTTAACATTTTTTTTGTTCAATAAGTAACATAATATTGCAAACGTATCTTTATTATCCTTTTGACAATTCTTTTGAATTTACGGATAGCTATTTATCATTCTAACTCAATAATCGGTTAGAGTATGCCAATAATCAATTAAAACGTACTACATTTTCGTTTTTGAACCTAGCGAATCAATTATGAGAACTATGTAATTTTCAATGCAATAAGCAGGTCCTGTGAAAATAGTACATTATGGTACAAGTGTGTAATGTTGGTGATTACCGCTGAGGCGCATTGAGGCCCGAGCCGTCAGGCGAGGGTCTTAAGAAGCCGAGGACGGTAACCATCAATACACACGTGTATCATACAACGTTTTTCAACACACTTCTGAATAAAACAATACTTAAATAAAAAACCATTTTACATAATAGATAAAAAGTTTACTTAGAGAAACAATTAGTAAATGTGCAGTTAGTAAAATTATAATTAACTATTTTTGATGACATAGCGGTCTCATCAGATAGATTATTTATTGAAATACTTTCATGTTCTATTGTTATTTGTGATGGTTCATTATTCGTGTAGGTAGGTGAAATCCAATCATTGGACGTACTTGGTATTTCGCCAGTAGGATGCGTCTCAGAATCAAGTTTAATTCTTTTTGTGATTTTTGCACAAATTTCCTTCTTGTTTTGTATGGAATCTTCTACGTATGATTCTGCTACATTGCTAGATCGCCACCCGCCATGTCGCTTCAAAGTCATTATATCAGCTCCTGAATTTGCCAGCAATGTAGCTGAAGTTCTTCTGAAACTATGTCCAGTGTAGCTCTCAGCATCTACTAAACCCAAAAACTTAGCGATTTCTTTAGGCATAGAACCAAATTTGTTTATACCTATAGGCTGACAGGTACATTTACCATTCTGGTAATTTAGAAAGAAACGGTCATTTTTTGTTTTTAGCGAACGCAAACTTTCATACTTCTTAACAATATCATAGAATGGACCGTGTATGGTGAATGACCTAGGTATTTTATTTTTCGTGATAGGTATCTTCACTAAAAGCATCTGGCCATGGTTCTCTATATCTTTTACAGTTATATTTGTTAATTCTTGTATCCTACAGGCACCAGTTACACCAAATATTAAAGCAACCTGAAACAAAAGAAACAATAATTAAGGTCAACACACAACACAAGCTGCTATTAAATATTTAATTAAAATTAATTTAACAAACCTTTGTAGCCAAATATTGGTTATCTGGAGCATCTTTAATAAATTTTTCAATATCATCAGATGATTTTATCATCTGATGACTTTGACTTTGATTTTTTGCTTCTAAATCCATCAGATAGTCTCTTTAGATAAGCTGACAAATTCGAGTATGTTTTTAAGTCCACTCCATTCTTTGTTCGGACTGTACTTTTTAACATTGAGTAAATACACCACAAAGAGCTAGGTTTGTACTTAGAAGATAATTCTTTAAAGTACGCCATGAACACATTTTCTGAGCAAGACTGCGTATTCTTGTTGTTCTGCCATTGTATGAAATTTTGGTACGCTAATAGATATTTTTCCTTTGAGTTTTCTGGTAGTAAACTTTCCATAACGTTCTGGGCTTCACATCTTATATCGGGCGGTGTACAACATAAATCATTTTCTTCATAAATTGTATTTGCAGACATCTTAATTAATAACTAACTAAATAACTTCAAAAGAGAAAACGAGACGAGTTGTGAAAAATGTTTCGTAATGGCGGGAAAAATTAATCAGTTTTCCTATGCGCGCGCATCGGCCATAGACTAAAAAAAGAGGTTTCTTTTTTTTGGGCTTTTCGCGGATAGCATTTTAGCGCAAGTGTAAGCGTAACTCAACCAATAATATTAAAAAAAAACTATTACTCACTCGTGAATAATAGTAATGAAAAAGTCACAGTTTGATTATAGGTGTCATTATGTGCCTAATTGCCATGGGATTAGAGCCACTTTATGAGGAAGTGTGTTGAAAAGAATATTTCATTGTATGACGTGGTATAAATTTTGAGATAAAGAAGCCATTAAATGCTTCATTTGGTATTACCGATCTCCAATGATATCATCACTATAGCGAAATTTCAACGATGTTATCATGTTGCAATAATGAACGATAATTAAAAATCTGACCGAAAATCTTATTTTTGGTGTTGCACTATGATTTCATTATGATATCATTTGAATTCCGTGAGATCGGTAATATGCCTACTGGAATTAAAGTCGATATACCTACTTAATTTAATGTCAGTAACCCAATGAGCCCACATTAAGCACAAATACATAGGCATATGCAAGACATTCCAAAGTATTTTACGACAAGAGTTTCAAAGCGTATATCGAAAGAGCCGATTAAGGAGTTTACCGTATTTATACCTCTAGTATTAGATTTATTATTGCGGTAAACTATCAATGTCATCTGCGTAGTTACCTCTTTCATATCTTTTTTATTATTTTCCGGCTTGACGTGTAAAACAAGCAGTGTGAAGACTGGATACTTTAACGTTACATCTTACCCTTGTGAGAGTTTTATTGTTTTCAAATCTTACAGGAAACTAGTGTACTAGGAGTCTGTAAATATTTATCCAACTTTGTTGTATATAAAAATAAAAGCCTAGGTACAACAACTCTTCTATCCAATGTGGTCTAATAGACCATCCCTCGTCTATAAGGAGAGAGTCAAGCATTTGGGCCGCATATAGGTTTGGCCGAATAAATGAATGATAATCTCCAAGTTTCACTAAAAACACGGGTAACTTAACCACTGGCAGCACAACAGCGTCTAGTGGTACAGCAATTAAAATTAGAATATCTTAATTCATATCAAAGTATCAGGGTTGCCATCTTAATGCGTGTATATGCTTCCCTAATTCGGGGTAAGCGCAGATAACCCTCGTGTGCACACTGGGACATGTTTATTTGTGCTTAAGTGAATGTTACCATGCTAATTTATGTCACGGGCCGTTGCCTGGTAGGACATATAAAGTTGCTGAATGTTTCAATTTATTACACACGTTTGCAGCTATCGCTCGGTATAGTGAACTCTTAATCGAAATCTAGCTGTTGTCGCATCAGTAAGAGTCACAGGAAATTAGTTCGGGGGTAGATTATGATGTTAGAACTAGAGTGTGATAAAGTAGGAGATATAGTCCCCAAAATGTGTACTAAAGTTTACTTTAATTTATAAGTGCGAGTTTGTGAGGATTCCGTATGAATCTATCAAAATAGGTACTTATATAACTTCCTATAACATCATATTTATAGTTTTCAGATTTTTCCTATAAGACCTTACTTCTTGCTAAAATTTCATGATTTTAGATCAGCGGGAAGTGCTCTATAGTTTATGAAATCGCAAAATTTGCAAAAACATGCGACATAAACGTTCATATCTTTTGACCGCAAGGACTTATAAGTTTGATTTTTTCATGGCTTAAAAAAGCAGTAGATTCGTCTCTACGTCTATGCGTTCTTGAGAAAAGGGGTCTTAACAGACAGACAGACAGCAAAGTGATCCTGTAAGGGTTCCGGTTTCTCCTTTCAGGGGACGGAACTCAAAAAAAAAATATCTTACAACGTGAACAACTTATATGCTCTTTATAAAAAGCTTCGCTCGATATAGGTCTACTTATGTATATGTAAGAATATTTGTTATAAGATAAGATTTTTAATATAAATTTTTGTGTATGTCGTTTAATTATATCTACACATGCAGTGGACGAACTTAAATCTTTAATTTATCTTCTTAGGTTTCGTAAAGTATTGCTTGTTTGCATATAAAGCTTATGTTTAGGACGGATGTACCGATTCGTCAATTTTGTTTTTGTATTTTCCTTAAGGCACAAGGTAGATTTTTATGGAGAGAAAAAACAAATATTGCGTGGAAAATAGCAAGAACAACACGTTTTATTTCCCATACAAATCACAGAATAAGAAACTTTTGGCAGAACGAAATCCGTCCGGGCAGCCAGTACTGTAATAGCTTTTAATTACATTATACTAGCTTTCCGCTCGCGGCTCCGCCCGCGTTATTATTGTTTTCCCGTGGGAATTTTACATTATACAGAAGACTGTTATTTATAATAAATTTCATAGATATTGGAACAGGTTTTAAATATTTTCCATAAGATTTTTCAACCCCTATTTTGCACTATAAAGGGGTTGATTTCTAAGGATACATTATTAGTACACCTCCACACCATCTATAGAGCATACATTTTAAATTTCAAGTCTCTTACTTGAAAAACATAGGACTTTCACACAAACTTCCAACTCCCGTTTTACCCCCTTAGGGGTGGAGTTTCGTAAAATCCGTTCTTTGGATCTACACCCTTTTGTTAAAACTATGTTTTAACAAAAATACTTATTTCAGAAAAATCATATTATTTCTAATAGCAAGCTACATGTACCTATTAATTGTGCATTTGTATTCCTGTGGTTTCTCCAATTGAACGTGTGTGCCGTAAACCTGACCACTGCCAAAAATTGGTCACACCTACCATATGACCCGATATTTATTGCACCCCTACCAATAAACCCGGGGCGCGGGTCATCGCACGCGCGCCTCTCGCCGAATGTAGGGCACGGGCGATCGATTCTGATTAAAATTCACTATTGGCACGTTCGTGGTACGGGGATTAATTTAATGTGGGTAGTGTCTGGCGTGCTCTTAGTTTAACGACTTTTTCGTTTGAAGCAAGCGAATTGAAGACGGTTCCTCAAATTCAACATAGATGGCAAACAAATTTACGACCACAGACATGAATCTGAGTGTTTGAATTTCGCGAATGAAAACAAGATGAGTAATGCTCCTATTTCTAAACTGCTGCATTCAGTTCCTGCTCCACCGTTATCAGCACCGGCCGTCAACAGAATTTAAAAAAATGCCTAATCGTGCTGTATTGAGTTGGAAAAACACAAAAAATGCGACCGAAATAATAATGCGTTACGCGTTCTTTTAACGTCACTTCCAGTAAAACAACATGACATGCTCGATTTTCAAACAAATCGAGGGTTCAATCTACCACCCATAACTATGAACGTTGCCGAAATTTACCGCAGCGTCTCAAGAAATTCTTGTGTGTTGCAAGTGTTGTCTAGTACTTGAGACGTGGTCGCTTACAGTGGGCTTTAAAAGAAGGCTCAATGTCACCTAAAGTATTGGAGAAGGCTATGCTCAGAGGTTCTCTGAGTGATTTGCTACCAGCATAGACCAAACAATTGTCAGACTTAAGTGGCAGTGGGCAAGATACATTGCTTGCAAGTCCTCGAGAAGCAGCCGCGTAGCGGTAGACGCAGCATTGCCCCCCCTCCATAAGGTTAACCGACGATCTAATGTTGGTTTGGATTTGGATCCTTAGCTCAGACCCATGTCCAGCAGTGCGTGTCTCTAGGCTGATATGTTGATAATAATAAATGCTTGCAAACAGTCACGGGCGCTGCCCCAAACCTCACGCCGCCAGCCCCAGAGCAGGGACAGTCTCCCTAATAACTACTTCACTCATACACGGCACCACAAAATGACGTCATTTAGCTGCAATCCTCTGTAGTTTGGGGTAATTCCCTATTCGGGATGCTCACCAGAGAGTTAAAAGCTATGCCTTTTATAAGATTCTCCTTGCGAAATTCGAATTCGGATTGTCTCCTTTTAAGACGGATGTCACCCAAAGTGAACGACAAACCAACTAGTCTCTCGAGTGGAGAATCGATTAGGTGTAACTGTACAATCGGTTTGTCAATATAATCGGGTTCGTCGAACCGCATCGCCATTGGTGCGATGGAAAATATCAGAGAGACCAATGTCAAGATCGTGGGCGACAGGTTCAAACACCTGTCGTTTATAAAAAATAAAATCACGAATTATCCAATAAGAAGGCAGTTTTCTGGTCACTTGTGAAATTTTTGTGACACTGTGATGAGCGGGAGCGATTTCATTGAGTCTTATGTGAGTTTGGATTTACTCTAATTCTATGTATGGAAATATTTTTCGAAACCAGAAGTCGTAAACGCAAATTGTGTTTAATGCATCCAATAATCGGGGAACACTTGGGATAATAAAGTTTTGTATAACTGGAGATGAGCCATTATATTTAACCAATTCTAATACCAATATAACCATAGAAATACTTAATAATCAATTATAAAAGCAATTTACAACATATCTTTTTAAATGAATCAACATTTTTTTTGCGCAGCACGTATTTAAGTTGTTCAACTGACAAGAAGAAAGGACACAAGAAACTTACTCATATCAATTTTTTTGTACGCTATATCAGACTAAGATTAAAATTTTACCTTTTCTATCTTCTACTATTTACTTGATTTTTTCATAAGAATCTAATTTATTAATACATACTGTGGACATAGCAATGTTAATATTAGTTCTGTTTCTGTAGATCAATTACTTGCCCAGATATCAAGTATGAGTGAATAAGCTGCATTATATTTCGATAACAAAATTGGTATATAATTGGTATTGGTAACAAATGATGTAAATACACTGACTTCAATTCGCTATTCCTGTAACACTATGGCCACAGCCCCGCCATACCATCGCGTCCGCGCGTCAAAACGCCTGTCGTGACCGTATCCATTAGAAGAATCTCTTTATTGATTATAACCAGTCTATGGACGCTCTTTACCGTAATACAAGACAAAAATAAACACACAAACCGACAATTTTAAAACTTGTTAACTTACAATAGAGCCGAAAATAATTTGCGGCGATAAAATTGTAGAGGCGTGTAAAATTGCCGGAGAACTTAAAAAAATGGCTCCATTTTTGAGCCCTTGCAAGCGAGCGCATACACTTGTTTTTTATTTTTGTATTGAACTGGAGTGAATCGAATATTTGGAAATCGGCAAGTTAAATATAAAAAAATACTAAGAAACAAGAAACATTTTCGTCGAAGAATCATTTACCTTTTGTTTTAAATTAATTGAAATGTAGAGCAGCGCTTTCATTGCGCACTTGTTAATACGAGTAGCTTAAAAGCATAAGCTAATGAACTATCATCAACTGCCAATTTAAATAAAACCTATTCTAATTGGTAGTTACTGTGAACTGACGCGTTTTTAAGGGAATCAGTTATGATCATCAACATTACAGTTTAAGGATGCTGATATAAAGCTTCACGTCAAAATGAGAGTGCTATAAATCTTATTCACACTAGAAGTCAAAATTCATTCCTAGACAAGTAGTCGTGTACTTTTCCGTAATATATCTAAATGGAAATTGATACATTCTGAAAGCTTGTATAGCCACCTTAGACAAAAGCCATATATGCTAATTATTCCGCAGTCGTTCCGGAGAAAAAATGTATGGAAATGACACTAGCCTGTGACAACCTCGCGCTATTTTTTCCGCGGCTAATGTCATCTCCATACATTTTTTCTGCGAACCGACCGCGGAAAAATAAGCGTGTGGTTTTGTCTAGGCCCACAGGTTACAGTGTTAATCTTCTGCAGTTGCACCTTTAAGCCTCTAGACAGATCGAAAAGATTTAGAACAATTTTGATTCGATTGCAATGTAATTGCTTAAATTCATTATAACTTTTAAGTGTGAAGAAAATTACACACAAAAAGCTTCTTCAATATCGCAAAATCATAGTATAGTATTGTAAGGAATCATTGAAAATGATGTAAACACAGTGAAAACCGACGCACGCAACTGACAATAGACTGCATTTGCTACGTCCTACAGGATGCGTGTTGTATCATGGGTACCACTGTGCAAATCAGCTCAATGGCCACCGGAAGCCGCAACCGGCCGCTTCCGGTCTGCGGCCGTCTAACTGAACATCACCGCTGTTTAGCTAATGCTCATTCGATTATTCCAATTCTATTATCGTTAGTTTCGCCTCAATTGTATGATAATGTTCTACTAATGATGTGGCTTTCTCGTTTAACATTCAATTTTTGTTGTTTTTCAGCCTCGTTTCGGATTCTGCTTTAAACAAACGTTTGAATAATTATTTTATTGTGTTATAAATGATTTAGAAACAGAAATCAAATTAAAAACAATTAATTTACACGAACTTAATAATGAATATATTTGTGAACTTTGCAATATTTTTTTTTTGTTGTTTGTTCGCAGTTTTGAAGATTTCTGTAAAGATGTCTGAATTAGATGATGACGCGTAGGTACTATCAGTGAATAAGGTCCTTTCTATCAAAATTTCGCCCGGGTTGGTAGTGGCCGGTGGCTTAGTGGTCAACGGCATCCGCATGGTATGCTTATGATCAGCAGGCCTATTCCGTAACATCGGTTGCTAAATAGAACTGTCATTTTTGAAAGAAACTTAACATCCATTACTGCTTTCATGAACACCGCCGTAACACATAAGGTCACTAAATTAGTAATGGATATAAAGTTTCTTTCAAAAATGACAGTTCTTGTTACCAACCGTAGTTAGCGAATAGGCCTCCTGTTATCGACCGATGTCTTGTAATAGACACCATTAGAGCCATCTTATAAGAGCACACCAGTTTGTAGAAGCATTCCAACCATATTACGACATATATCTCTTTGATGTCATATGCGTTGAATTATTAACGTCATAATTGTGTGAGCATGAAATTTTCAAAGTTTTATCCAACCTTCTACGTAAGCATTTGTAACGCCTCTAGTCGTATGTACTCCGACACTCAAAGGAATGAAAGATCTCACACACTGAACATAAAGTTTTGTATATAGTATCGATAAATCATCAGAAAGGTTAAACACTATTGAAACTTTCAAACAAAACCATCTACGAGTATGTTCGGAGTCCTATCAATAATTATGATTAACGCTCAGTGAAATTTATATGTTTGCATGTTTGTTACCGAACGAGGAGGACTGAGAGAGATAAGGAGATATGTGGGCGGAAATAAGAAGAGGGTGAGAGCCAAGAAAGAATGTATGGATCACGTGCAAAAGTATATGCATGCAAAGAATTAGTAAGTGTACTACAATCTGATGGCAAAAAAATTGGGGTAGTTATAAGGGAAAATCTTTAAACTTCTAATATTAATCTATACATTATTGGTGATTTGAACAAGTTATATTATTAATAATAAAAATAACTTTGTTTTTATTACAATATAACAACTCTATATTATTCATCAGCGTTACTTACATATTTGACAGGTGTAGAGCGAACTTTTTTTTTATTTTACTTGTATTTGCATTATCTTAATTCTAGTTGGGGTATATCTATAGGTACAAGGTTTAAATAGGAAATTGTATATTTAAGTTATTTGGATTATTGATTTATTATTTTATATAATTATTTATTTTGATTTAATTTTAGTGTTTTGTTTGACGTCAATAAGACGTGTCTGTAAAGGTTTATATTGAATAAAGATTTTTCATTTTGAGATGGAGAATAGAGAAAAAGAAGAACACTTGATATGCCCTAACTACATAAGAGCACAAAGATCGTGATGATGTTATTTGCAACTTAATCACATAGAATAGAACGAATTTGGGTTACAGATTAAAAAGGTATGTTTTCTTAGAGGCTTGATAGCTCGTTAGTAGGATTATTTATATTGGATGGGCTGCAGATCCAATCCTCAAGAGAAAACACTTAGGGTGAGAGAATTCAAAAATAGATATTTGTAAAATGTATTGCTGTCGCACTGTGCCCGACAACTGCAGCTTGGATCGGAGATACCTCTATGAAAGTACACACACAAAATAGACATTTCATAGTCCCATGTTTCCTCCTCTAAAACTAGACCTATTTAATTACCTTATGCTTTAAAAATTAAAACAGGCTTTCGCTTTGTTTCTATTTTTCCTTTTTTTTTAAATAATATCGCCAAATTTGTTTGCTAGATGTTTGAATACAGCAGAAAGTCTAGCCAAGTTATAGGTATTTAAAGGTTTAATCTCTGTTAATAATGAACTCAATAAAATGGGAAAACACAGGAGTAGGCTAATTGTGGTCATATATTTTGGATAAAAGGAACAACTATTACCATTATTAAGGAAGGAAACAGGGAACTGCGTTTGTATGAAAAAACAGCCCTTATGATTTTCTCATAAGTGCATGCAAACAAAGTCGCGGGTAGACGCTACCTCTTAACGGAGTCAAAAATGTTAGTTTAACATAAGTAGATCTTTAAGTACTTATTGACAAAAAAAATACAATTCCAATTAAACGATAACATAATATCGAAAATTATATACCTTTAAATATTAATCCTTTTATCTGCATACATTACCAAAATGTAATTAGTAGAAGAATAAAAACTGACTCTACACCTGTATGATAGAGTCAGAGAGATGATCAAACAAGAAACACCAAAAAATGTAATCTAAATCTGTCTATAACGTTTATATCCTTTCTTAATTGCTACCAATGAGAATATGATGTGATTCACATGTGTACATATTTGATTTTATAAGTTTATTCGTAGTATAGGAACAGTACTAGTAGCATAAAAAAAGTACACAGCCTCCTCTATCGACCGTCAATATTGAAGTCAACGTGCGATGTGTTGACTATCATTTGCCAGTATTTCCCTTAGACTAAACAGAAATCAGCTGATCCACCATTATAGCAGGCCCGCACGCAGGGCCGCATACTAACTGCTCAAACGTGAGCGAACTTGAACTCAGGAGTATCGAACCGGGGAAATACGATTCCGATATCACGCACTGGCATTTGGACTTCTAGTCGCTTCGCACCCAAAATAGAGCAATTTTTCTCACAATGTATATTCGAAATTCAAAAATACATGCAATTATTTTTAAACACGCCAAAATAGGTCAAGCTTTGACTAAAAGTGTAAGTAATGCAAAAAATGAACCGTAACGACATCTAGATTTATTATAAGTAATTACCTATATAAAATCTATTTTTTCCACAAAAGTAACGACTCTTCTTCATCATAGTACCTATCACATAGATGAAACATTGAAAAATATATCAACGGCTTTCGAACTATATTAACTGAATCAGGGTATTTTGTGTCTTTGCTCAAACATTTCATTCATCATTACTGAATAGAATAGAAAAGCTTCCAAAATTGAACACTGAGTACCAAATCTAAAATCCAGTTAATGAGTTTTTGTGGCGTCCAATAAGATTCGAATCGGATTTAGATGAAGTCATGAGCTATTATTGTCTCTACATTGTACGCCTGGTAATTATAGGTGTATCTATTCGATGCAGTTGCGTGCGTATGTTGCAGATGAGTGGTTTCCAGCCAGGGCCGCAGACAGTCTATCAATCAATATACTCCGGGCCCCGCCCGTACGTTCATTGAGCCACTGCGTACATTTAACATTCAGCGACGAGCTTAGCACGCAATGCTCGCCTATTAACAGTCCCTAAAGTAATAATTAAAAAGCATTACGCGATCAGGAACAAAACCGCAACACACCACGTCTGCACAACTGGCGCGCATCCAACCTACACTACAGCTCACTTATTATATTCTATGAGCGCGAGCTATAAACGTATTTCTGAACATATCACGTAGTCGACTACTACCAATTTCAACCAATCAGAGTGCGACAATTCAACTTAATAGGGCAGGCCACGCCCAATCACGTAACCGCCTATTACGGCCGTGTAACGACGCAGGCTTTTAACTCCGCGATGACGTCCGATGGTCGCGCCTCTCGCTCGGCTGTAGCGCGGCGTCCCGCTCGCATTTCCCGAGCGGCGCGTATACAGGGTGTCTAGGCTCGAGTGTGATAGAGTCGCGTTTGGCGCGCGTGCCTGATTTCAGTTGCACGTCCGAGGTCGGAAGAGGGGGACGCATGCAACTGTTTTCGATAATCGGCCGCGCGTTCCGTACGTGAAAAGCGGACAGTATCCCGGGAGTCACGTCCGCGTAAAAACGGATATATGCCCAGAATATTTATTAAGTGGGTGGCTGTGCGTGACTTTTCCCCTGTGAATAGCTAACCCCGTAAATGATCGCCACGAAAATAGAACGGGCGATTGTTTGATAACTGAAAACGTCTCGGACTCAGGCTGCCGGACGAGTCGGCGGGACTCCGAAGTCGGTGCGATGGAATCTTCCAAGTCTACGTGAACTGTACGAAGGAGAGCTGATTTGACTGTGTGTGAACTGTGAATTGAGTGACTGTAAAATCAAAAATGGAAATTTCATGTTGGACTTAAAGTTTGGATAGACGATGAACAAATAACCTTACTGTTTGTGAGTGTGAAGTGACAATGTTGCCTTATCAAGCGGTAGCTATGGACTACGCGGTGGCCTCCGCAGGTTTCCACCACCACCAGAGGCCGGGCGGGCTGCCCGGCGTGATGGGCCTGCCGGGGCCCGGCTCCGGCCTCAATCCCGGCCTAAACCCGGCCTTCACCCATTCCTGGTTCGTACAGACAAGCCCGGATATCTGTCGGCAGCAACAAGCGTCCAACCAATCGCATCTCGAACCTGGGCACGTTTCATTTTTTCTTTATATTTTTTATTTTTACCTTTAGTACTTAACTCTTGGTAATTTTGACAAAGGTACCTACATAATCGTTAATTTGAGCGTTTTTAATATTTTTTCTTTAATAAATTTTCACGGAAACCGATTTTTTTAAGTTACCTAAATGTTAAAATTATCAAGTAATGTAATTAATCTTAATATATATTGTGTTGCTTTAATTTATTTTGCTATTAATTTATTTGTGTGCTTTTTATATTATGCTTCTAGATAACTTTTAAACTGTGAATTCACGTATTTCTATCACAAATAGTGTAACTTTCATGACCTAGGTACCTACCTAACTGAAAATTTCTTAAGCAAAATAGTTTTTGTTTTCAAAATTTTTCAATATTTCCGTAACAACGGTGACGTTAAATCATTTAGTACCCGGAGTACTGAAATTATAAAACAGGTTCAAATTTTAAGAAATAATTTAAAAAATATTTTAAATCGCTTAAACTATTTTATAAAAGAGATAAAAAATTTGCTGTAAATATTAGGTATTTGCATCTTTTATTAGCAATCTTATTTCAAGAAGATATTTAATAATATAATATAGAAAATATATAAGTATTAATATTTTGTAATTCCTATTTTTAAAATGTTAATTTCAGAAAAAGGTTAAACTAACAAAGCACAACTCGTTTGTTGATTTAATAATTAAATATATTGCTTAAATTCAAGAAGCAAGAAAAGCATAATTGACTGTTTATAAGTACAAAAAATATTCAAATTTCAATTGGTATAGCTATATTTTCCTTCAATAACATAACCCAAAACTTTACCATAACAATTTACTATAATAATGATTATGACCTTATAATCAATGTAATCATTGAAATTGCTTTACTCAATGGATACGTCGATTAAATCGAAGTAGGTATGTTTAACGTGATTGAATTTCAGCTCTATGAATTTATATTTCTCTATTAATATACTTGTTATGTATTAATATACTTGTAAAAAATAAAACACATTTTTAAAACGCGAAATGTTATTTACCTAGAAGAACAATTGTCATTTTAAACTAATTTTGTAGTTCAGAAGCAATAGCCTAGCAAGTGTATTTCTAGATTACTTGGAATCGAAATCATCAAAGGCAAAGCAAGTGCAGTACACTTACTTAACTAGAAACAAAGTACTCGTATAATGTGTCACTTCTTTACAGATCGTTCATATACGCCCTTAATATCTTTCGAGGGACATTCAATAATTAAGATTAAAAATCAGAAGAAACATAAATTAAAACGGTTACGACAGATAAATCTGCTAGAATTTCATTTGTGCTCAGCACTCTTAAGGTATTTTTAATTATTGTGAAACCTTATCCTATCTAGGTGTGTAGAAGTAACTTGCACTTCGAACTCTATGTCTCTTGTATCTTCCAAATGATCCATTGACCGTGAAAGATTATCAGAATGCCTGGATGTATTGATTGATTTGAAAATCTTGAGATTTTGTAAGCCCGAACATCTACTATAGTGTTCTTCTCCAGACCGGTGAGATATTGATACGTGATATTGTAATTTCGAATGGTGAAGTGATGACTGGACTTCAACGTTATTTTCATCTTAATATCGGAATAGAAGAAGTTGTTCCACACTTTCAGGGTCATGTTTCTTAATATGTCTCACTAAAGGCAAACTCGAGTACTCTTGGACAATGTTAAACGACCATAGCATTATCTCGGCGGGCGTAGACAGAACAAGTTATACCGAAATAAAGATTGTATCAGGTCATGACAGAGAAGTTATAGAAATAACACGGGACTGGCTACGAAAATTATACATTTTGATGAAGTCAAAATGTATTTGAAATTCTCTCTATAATTTATTACCTTTATTGAATTAGTTTCTTGAATGAGAATTATCAGCTGTGAAGCTAAACAATCCTTATTTTTAATTTTGATCTATAAATTATAACTGCTATACAGTTTTTACATTAATGTTTTAATTTTGTATTGTTTTTAATAATATTCTTTTGTTGAAATTATACAGACTTAAAATATTTTGGGAAAATACATATATACATTATTTCGGAACATATTTAAAAATCATTATACAGGGTGTCCCTAAAACAATGGATAAACCTTTAACTATAGATAGACTTCATCATGGCCTCCCTTGCCACAAATTTTGTACGGATAAATATACAGTATTTATCCGTACACGAAGCTCAACAAGGCGCCCAATAAAATTCTTGAAAATATCTTCAAAACCTAACACAAATATAAATATTTAGAAAAACCTATCCTCACTACAACAGATTCCAATTAAATTATTACAAATAGGAAAAGTGTGTTGTCCATATATTAACTAGACAAGTAACGCAACCTAAAACGTAAATTAGCATAAAATATATGTATCTTTTTTCCGTCGCTCGCCAACTCACGATAAAAACTTGCCAAATTACATGACAAAGGAACGTAGAAACAAGTGAAGATCACAATCGCGGCAACACAACAATTTAAATGAGACGATATTACCGTAAAACATATCAGGCCACATCTGGCTGGCCTTCGTAGGTAATTTGTCGTTTTCCCAAGAACAAAAGTATTATTTTGCCTTAGTAATGAGATATAACTCTTGAACGAATCTCTTTCGGTAATTTAATTTGGTTAAGGATTGACAACAAGGGGATTGTTACTGATAACATGTATGATAGAACATAAACCAATTACATATACACCGTGTTTGGTCAATACCCTATCAAGCGGAAATCAACCCATATTATCATAGTCATATAAAAGTTAATGGCTTCATTGATAATTTGAAAATTGTAAAATTAATTTTGAAATCCCCTATACAAATAGTTGGGTCTGTGAAAAAGTGTTTGGGTAATTAAAAAAATTATTTAACAATTTGGAATTTTCAGTGACGCTATAACTTTTTTATGGCTTATGTTAACATGGGTAGGTTTCGGCTTGATAGAGTTTTCACCAAACACTTTGTATAATTCCTATGGAGCTAGTGATTCTTTGTTAAAATACAAAAATAATTAAACATTTATACAGAAATCTATAATTACCAAGAAAACAATATCGGCATCACCTAATAATTTACAGTTCTTAAATCATTGGTTTGAAAGAGAGATGTACTGGTTTGTTTACGGCTACATTTTTATAATACATTTCAATATACCTACATACCATTAATTAGCTTTAATAAGTCTTTTAGAAGACGAATAACAAATATTATAGATCTTGTAATTTTAAATAAATACTTATCAGTATCAGCTGAAACACAAAAAAATAAGTTTGGACAGCAAAAAGCATTAAAAGACTAATGCAAAGTGCGGTTTTGAAAACCACGAGCATGGCAGGCCGGTTCAAAGATCTGCGCGCTCGCAGCCGGTCCCATTGACCAAAATTTCGACAATTGCGTTGCGTTACATTTTTTGTTACGTCAAGCGGCTATAAACTTGAATTGCCTAGCTAGACTATGACACACCTTGAATGGTGGATAACATTTGCTGGCTCAAACTGGTATGTGGCGTACTTCTAGATGTATTACGATAATTAATAAAGACTTATAATTTATGTGTGGTTAAAAGTAAGATATGGGTAATATAACTTAAATGTTACCAACAGCAACTGCATAGAAAAACATGTGAACAGCCTTGTACATTAAAAAGAACACTAAAAATGAATCATAAAAAAAAACAATATTATGAATATCGAAAAGCTTCTACTGGCATGGCAATCTAAGAAGTATTTCATTACTAGACGAGCTTTTGACTAGACTTTAACTGGTAGAGTTACAAGCTTCCATAAAAAATATATTATCTGGTCACTGTAAGAGATAACTATTTATACTTCGCCGTTTGATTGTTGGGCTATTTTCATTGTATTACAAGCAACATTCCATAGAAAACGCTGCTTTGGTATGTTAAAAGCCGTCACCACCTCCGGACAAGAAACAATGCCTGCACCACGGTTTTTTCGCCCTCTATCAAGGAAACAAAAACATTTGACTCAATCACAAGAGCCCTTTCACACTCCATCAAAATTTCTAAGCCGAGGAAAAAATTGAAATACATAAAAAAACCAAAAAAGTCGTATATCCGTTGAAGAATATTTTGATTGGAAAATAAAGGGCGTAACTAAACTGTGAAACATGTATCGTACGGCAGTGCGTATCCAGTGGTATAGTGATTCAAAATATCTAAAGGTACAGGGTTTGATTGAGATTTCTTTTAATCTTTGTAGCAGACTCTTACCAAGTCCGCCTGACTCTACATACGACCTGACTCTCTTGCAGTCATAAATAATGCAGCGTCGGTGGCGCTGTGGACTCAGCACTGGCCTTCCAGTCGTGAGGTCCAGGGTTCGATCCTGCCATGTACCAGTGTGTTTTTCGTTTTTCGAATTTCATATGTATGTATGTCTGACGTTCCTACGGTGAAGGAAAACATCGTGAGGCAACCTGCATACATCTGCGAAGAAATTCAAAGGTGTATGTGAAGTCGACTAATCCGCTCTGGGCCAGCGTGGTTGAATAAGGCTAAACAACCTAGGCTAGATGAATTACCCCCAGAATGGTCCCTCCGGATGCTCCTCCGGAGGAAGTGGCTGTCACCGTGTCAAATATAGGAATTTGACACGGTGAGGGAACGGATCCGGCGCAAAAAGAAGGCGCCGGGACCGGACGGTGTCCCAAGCAGGGTTCTGGCCCTCGCCCTGGGACACCTCGAGGAGCGGTTCCGAGCGGTGCTTGACCTATGCATCGCCTCGGGCCGCTTCCCTAGTCGGTGGAAAGCGGGCAGGCTCTGCCTGTTAAGGAAGGAGAGCCAGCCTGCGGATTCCCCGACTGGGTATCGGCCGGTGGTGCTACTCGACGAGGCCGGGAAGTTTTTCGAGAAGATTCTCGCTTCCCGCATCGTCGAGCACCTAGAGGACCGGGGGCCGGACTTGGCTAACAACCAGTTCGGCTTCCGCACCGGCCGGTCCACGATGGATGCGGTGGCTCTCCTCAAGGGATGGACTGAGGAGGCCACAGCTCGTGGGGAGACTGTTGTCGCGGTGTCTCTTGACATCCGCAACGCTTTTAACAGCCTGCCCCACGAGTGCATAAAGGAGGCACTCCGCTTCCACCGGGTGCCTCCGTACCTCCGCGCCCTCGTGGAGGACTACCTGCAAGGCAGGTCCATCCTCTACGAGGGGCCGGATGGGTGCGTCCATACGTGGGTAATGGCAGCAGGTGTGCCCCAGGGTTCCGTACTAGGTCCTCTACTATGGAACCTGGGGTACAATTGGGTCCTGCGAGGCGACCTCCTTCCACGAATGGAGGTCGTCTGCTTCGCCGACGACACGCTTGTCGCGGCGAGAGCAAATGGCGATAGCCCGACCAGTTAGGTCGGGCTAGCCCGGGCGCGTTGGTAGTGGTAGTCGCAGTGTGGACCCTACCACGCGCGTCCATAAGGGCAGGAAGAACACCGGGGGGTTTAGTGGGTAGGCTTGGCACTCTGCCGGGAGAGCCCCACACACGCTCGTCGTCTAGCCAACGGCGAGTACGGTGCGGTCACGCATTCCCCTCGAAAAAAAAAAAAAAAAAAAAGGCTAGATGAATTAAAAAAAATATTGCTTTCAGTCAGTCCACTAGCGCCGCCATTCGTTTTTTATTAATTATGATGAATTAAAGACGTTTCTACAAAAATAGCACAGTCACGAACTCAATATAGATATTTTAGATTTTTGGGAGCTATTCAGGCACAGATTAAAAGTATAGGAATAAATCCGAATTATTGCTAAAAGTGGCCACTTTAAGCAATAATTATGATTTCGAATATTCTATACGGTTAATGTGTACAAAATACGTAAATATAAATCTGAAGTATGGTATATTGAGTTCGTGGCTGTGCTATTTTTTGTAGATATGTCTTTAATTCATCATAATTAATAAAAAACGAATGGCGGCGCTAGTGGACTGAATGTGTCCCCTTAATAGAAGCTAATTTATATAATAAACAGAAAGAAAAAAACGGTTTTAAAATAACTATGAAAACAACCAAGATATAAGATATTAAAGATTTTTCTCCATCCCTTTTTAGCAAAACGGCAATTTACATGGAGCTTATTATGACCGTACACAACAATGACGTCCGGTTGATGTCGGATCTCTGTCTAAACGCTTTCAAATTAACAGCTTAAAATGCTTGTATCTAATGTATTTCTAAGCCGATTTTAATTCTAATTTCACGTGATCGCATCTTTTTCTACGGTATTTTAATATTTTATGAAGAAACGTGAAAGTTAGAATTCATTCATCATCCCAATTTGTTACTTATGCAGATGAATGACATCACCAAAGGCAATTCTGCGTTTTTTTTTTTCTCTGAAAAGCGACTTTCCAGAGAAGCAGTATTAAACGAATGCACTAAGAAAATCATTTCTATTCTTCACTACGTCATTTTTACGATAAACAACAAAACAACTTGTTCTAAGGATTACACGAAAAAAGTTGTCAAAAACTCAAAATGCTCCAATCTCAAAGGCCAATAAAACAAAACATTCCTCGAAAGGAATCATACAAACCGTATCATTACGCAACCGTAACGTTAATCGAAAAAATCGTTATTGCCGCTCGTCCCGAGAATAAAACGATTTAAGTATAACGTAATCCTCGATATTTACAAGAATAAAAGTCGAAATCAATCGTTGCACCTGAGATGTGAAAAAACAGTGCCCCGACCACAATTGGAACGTAAAAAACATCTCGCGGCAGCTCTGCTGGGATGCAACCACAATCACAGGAATTATACGAAATAATTCGATACTTACCGATATATATATATATTAATTTATTTTGAATTTCCTTGTTGCTAATTTGTGTCGTAAGTGAAGTGTGTTGAACTTCAGAAAATTTCGAAGGAATTGTATGTTGGTGACTTTAGCTTTAATAAAATAGCGCATAAATAAATGAAATAATTCATAAAGTAGTCGTTGCAATTTACCTTTGGCTATATTTATGTAACGATTAGCTACAACGTAAATTTAAATTCAAAACAATGACTAGCTCAGAAACTGTTTATTTTCTTAAAACTATTTAATTGCTAAAAATCTATTTAATCTTGAGTATAGAGTGAAATTAAATTTAACTCAAGAAATAATTGAAATCTTTACATTAAAATTTTATCAAAATAAAAAATGAATATTAAAATGAATAAAATCGAACTGTTCAGTAATGACAATTTGACTTCCATTGAATATTTATAACTACTTAAGTTTAAACTTACAATGATCAACATTTATTATGTTTCGTTTTTACTGGAAATTGATAATTCATAAATGTTAATTATAAATATGAAAACCTACTAGATGTGTGCAAAGTTCATTCGAATAAGTAAGTACGTAAATTTTCGATGTAGGAACAATTATTTTTTGAAAATAAAATTTATGAAATAAAAAAGCTTTGAACACATAATTTAGCAAGCTAGGTACTCATAGGCGTATATAGGGTGGACCATGCCCACCCCAGAATGGTCTAAGTGCCCACCCCAGGATGTTAGGCTACCAAGACTACCTAGATTCAAAATTCAATGATGGACGCCAAAATACTGATAACTTCACACAAAATCATGGGCCAGGCCCTGAAAAGAAACTAGATACGCCAATGTACTTAGGTACTTATTCATAAAAATAATGACAGTATTAGGTATCCTTTGAAGAATGCCTGCAAAAGTTCCCTGTCCTTATAAACACTTTAAATTAATTAATAAACTCAAATATCACAACAATTAAAGCGGTCTACCAACATCCGGATCAAAGCTAACGAATCCACCCGGTGGCGTCTTGGATTCACTATTCATACAGAAATGCAATCACTGCCCAACAGATTATTTTCCACGCAACTTTGAACTTAATCACTGTGCCATAATGATAATTTTTAATTTCTACAAAACTGTTTATATTATAGCGGACCCTTTTGTGTATATGGATCTATTACGATTTGTCTTGTTATTTTTTAACTGACCGTGTGATACAGGATGCTGTAAATATTGCTTTTCCCCCGCAATCTTTATCTGAATACCATGTTTTTTAAAATTATAAGTGAAAAGTTTGTTACGCAGTTTTGTCGCCTCAATATTTATTTAAATATTAAATTTCTTTTACTCAATTCTTTTTTTTTTATTTTGCATTTACGACAAATGTTTCCCTAAAACAATTTTACTGTGATTTAAAAAAGTTAACAAACTTGTTGTATTTAAGTACATATATCAATTGATGGTGTGTTCTACTTTTTCAACTACGAAAATTCTAAGCATCGTTTTTATCGTCGCAGTTATTTTGCAACAATGTAATAGATCACATAGAATAGAAAGTAGTCGCCGAACCCAGCAAACGCAATGCAATTAACGCGTTACCAACTTAAAACCCCACGTCATCAGCAAGGCTACATCAGCGTATCCCTTCTTAACTTCGCGATCTTCGATTGTTTGAGTTTGATTTAGCAAAGGAACGCAATATTCATAGTTTGTAAGTTGCGGTTATCAGTGGCGTTGAGGTACTTCCCTAACCACTGATAATATTATCGATAAAATTTTAAAAACTATGCCACATGGTTTTAGCCGTGTACACACAGCAACACGCTGGACTCTACGTGTTGACATAGAGACCGCTCGTATGTCTCTCGTAATAGTGACAGTTTTCGTGCTGCAAATGTAAAGCTTGACGTGTTGCTGACTGTACATTAATTTTATAATCAAAGTCTATGATGGACTTGGCAGTGGACTGTATTTCTGCTTAGATGTGGTCCACCAAAGAAACACTTGGATTTTATCACTTACTATTTTAATTCGTTGATAAACACGTACAATATGATCTTTAGCTTAATTGAACAGTTTTATACTAGAAATAGGAAGATTTTATCAGAGAGCAACGTAGCCGTGTTTACAGCGTAGTTCAGAGAGATTAACGCTAGTTGGCGCCACTGACAGCTATTTTATGTTATGTGAATGAGCAATTGTTTTAATTTATTACGGTCTAGAGCTATCTACAATCCGAGTTTCGTTGCAACTAGTTTAGTTCTTTCCTTGTGTTTCATAGCCTTAAATTCGTATTTACTTAAATATTTGGATTAATAATATTTGCAGGATTTTACAGTATGTCCCTACCCTATAATCACAATCATGGCTTAATTTATTTTTATCCAATAATTAAAATCCAATAAAAGCAACACCCTGTACACCACGGTAGCCGCTCAATCAGCGCCAAGTGCCGACTCACCGCAATTCGTCGCGCCCTCCCGAGTTTTTGTCGCCATATCGCCGTCGCTCCTGCCGAACTAGATCTTGCTTCATACTGTATACTGCTCAAACTATTTAAGGCGTTGAATCACCTTAGCTGAGACTATTATGTTATCTGTGCTTTAGTAATGAATTAAGGCTTGGTTCATTGCCACTGGTCATATGGACGATCATATCACAATAACAGAATATCGATAGCTCGTCCTAGCGTGTTACTGCTGCTTATTACGTCTGTGTGTTCAAGTAAAAATAACTCCATTAGAACGTTCAGCCTGCGATTCCGTAGAATCTCATTTCACTCAGTTATTTATACGTGAAATGTACGTTTATACATTTTTTTAAAAGTAGTTTCTTCATCGTATTCTTCACAATCGAGACTTAATCGATACTAAAGGTATCTCTTGTAGAAATTTTATTCAGGTAAAGTCGGGTCCGGAATAGATATAATCTACAATTTATATAATACATTTTATTCGAAATTTTAATAATGAGTGCCGATGGCCTCTCCGCTGTGGTGGAAGCTGTTTGCGGTTTTAATACACGGTTTCTTGTGCAGGTGCTTCTGCCATGTGGGTAAATTTAAAACGATAATAAATCTACACCAAAAATAACGCATCACCTTTATTCTTTAGTCAAAGGAATTCAGATAGCAGTGTTAAAGAAGGGTTAAACCATTAAGCTTTGGTTTTCTAAAGCAGCTGATTGATATCGTCAATATGATATAATGTTACTATGTTGTTGTATTGGTACGAAAACGTTTATCTTTTACATTCTTATACATTACTAGCTTTCCGCTCGCGACTTCGCCCTCGTTATTTTTGTTTTCCCGTGGGATTTTTTTTTCCTGTAGGAAAATTACCCTATGTCCTTCCCCTGGTCTCGAACTATCCCTATACCAATTTTCATCAAAATGGGTTTAGTTAGTTTCGAAACCTATTCAATACAAACAAACAAACAATCAAATCTTTCCTCTTGATAATATTTGTTTAGACTAGCTGTGTCCACGAACTACGTTTCGCTGTAATAATTTTTTTCCCTTATTTCGCAACATTTTTCATTAACGCTTGGCTCTTATTAGTCGTAGCGTGATGTGAAATAACCTTTTTTTTTTTATTGCAGAAAGTTGGCAAACAAGCAAATTGCCCACCTGATGATAAGTGGTAACAGTCGCCTATAATACAAGAGAAGTGAGATTCGCAGCAAAACTGCAACCCCCACAAGAACCACAGTGTACGTTGCCAACTTGTGATACCAGATGTAAAGTCACAGTACCCAGTAATTTCACTGCCATATCTTACCCTTCAAACCGGAACACAGCAATGCAAGCACTGCTGCTTTGCGGCAGAAATAGGTAAGACGGAGGTGCCTAAGCAGACGACCCTTGTACAGAGTCTCCCTCCAGTGAAACCTAAAGCTTTCCTCGATATATGGACTATCCAACAGAAAAATCATTTTCAATTTGAATCAATAGTTCCTGAGATTAGCGCGTTCAACTAAACAAACAAACAAACTCTTCAGCTTTATAATATTAGTATAGATTAATCTAATCAGTATTTAATTAAAAGTAAAAAATTTGTCAATTAGACAATGTACCAACGTGATAGTTGTAAAATATCATCGAAAATAGATAGATAAGTACTTATTATTCGCAATCACATTCCAAAAGGGAGCGTGCTATCGATCACAGCGGGCCAGCGCCAGGATTAACTGACCGACAAGTGTACCGAAAATGATGCATTATTTCCCCCTTTACCTCATCAATGGACTGTCGGGCCCTCGCTTCTTTCTTTCATGGTTAAATGTGCAATAATGACTACGAGTCAACATTGTCGAAATTCCAGCGAGCATTGCCTCGATCCGACGAGTAATGGATAGTAAGAATGCTGAAGTGTCTACAGATATTGGGATATGCGTGGAATTTGAAAGTGCAATAATAATAATCAACTATAACCTTACTAGCTACGTTTCGCCAGTAAAAATACTAATATCGCTATTAAAAAATGGGGGTTGACGGTAAAAAGGTGAAAATTCAGGGTTAAGTATTATTGATGCCAAATAAAAAAAAATGGCAGGAGAGCCACCCTTATCACCTAGGGGTACAAAAAATAGCCTATCACTTATTCTCAGACCTACCAAATATACAAAAAAAATCTTAAAAATCAGTTAAACCATTTCGGAGGAGGTCGATTTCAAACACTGCGGCACGAGATTTTTATATAAAATCTTAAAAATCGGTCAAACCGTTTCGGAGGAGTTCGATTTCAAACACTGCGGCACGAGATTTTTATATACTTACTTATTATATAAATAACCAACTCAGCGACGTACATTTCACGATCACACGATTGGTACTCGTAGATATGGTCAGATCAGTCGTGAAACAGCTTAAAGATTATTTGACTAACATATTCTAAGCCGTGGCAATTTTGAAACCGTATATTTCAATTCTTGTAGAGTCTATTCAAAATTATTTTCTTATTGTTAAATAGGTAGAAACAAAAAATAGAAAAATGTGATAAAAAGACTATTAAGAAAATTAATAAAGTAAATGAAATCACAAAAAAAATATAAACTGGACTATTACTGGACTGCTATAGCATGGGTTGAAAAATATTTGCTATTGTGTTGACCCTAATTTCTCTACATCACACATCTCTATGCACGTTTTTCCTTTCTGAACCTTATTATGTAATATACAACGTGTTACGGAACACCGAACTAATATTTAAGGTTATATATCCATCGGAAGTGGAGATTCGCAAAAAAAAAATTGAAGCTAATCAAGTTACTTCTTTTTTCACACAAACTATTTAACTATTTTTTTATCCTCTGTGTCGGCAGCCCTACATCAGCGCGCCAAGTTTCTTCATTCAGTGTTAAAATTTCTTTTGAGTTGATTCCATAGTCAGCTGGACTATGGTTGACACTTTACAGTTATTTGCTTTAGTTTGAACTCGATTCAGATACAACTAATATCTAACTTATACGATAAGCCCTTTAAATATCATTAAGGCGTTCAGTATACACAGTATATGTACTTGTAAAGATACCTTCACGAAGAAACAAGCGAACAGGTTGATCGGACGTATGAACACTAAGTCGTAGAGCTCTGAAACTATTATTTTGCAGCCATTCAAGTGAATTACAGTGAGCCGACTAATGAGGTGAATACAACAGGCAGTTGTCGCAGGAAGAATCCGCCTCCGGTGCAATCAGCCGACCCCTGGACGATTATTGCAAATAACTATTATTGCTTTCGCCATTGAATTGGCAGCGATGCGGGACTTGCTCTTTGTATTGCTAATTCCTAGCTCTAGTCTCGTTATATCGAATTCTGTGTTGACTATTATCCGATTGTTATGTGACTATTCGTTGGCGTTGGCAGCTGTTGTCTTAATTCTGATTTTTTTTAGCTTTAACTTGTTTGTTCGTGTCGGAAAGTGAAGTGATTCTATTAGATTTTACTTTTTTAAATAACTGCTATTACAAGAATTACGCGATCTACATTAACCCTGTTTTTCGTAGAAAATCTATTCTGATTTCAATGTTAGCACTGCGCAATCTGTTAGGTGAAGTGACAAATGTGATCTTAGAAACATCTACTTTTATCATAGTATGATATAAGTATGATAAAAGATATATCATTGTGTTAAACAGTTACGGCGAATGATCTCTACCTCGAAATAATGAATCTTAGCTAGATTATTATACAAATTCAGATCATGATTTAATTTTAGCGAATACGAGTATATAGTGTTCAATGTTTAGCTGTCATAAAATATCTTCAAATTCCTTTATCGCATTGATTTTCACTTACCCATTTACTAGCACTGTATAACGTCCGAATAGTTACACAGTGTTTTGTCTTTCTCGTGCGAAATTCAAATCCCGAATCAATCGTGACACAAAAAGACTAACCATGTATAACTACTCAGGCGTTATACAATGTTTATAAGTAAGGCCAATAAAGTTTTAGTGTCTATCCGCTTCCGACTAATAAATATAAAAAACACGTATTTCGTCGCGAGAAAAATAGAAAACGAAAGAAAACAACCCCACAAAATGCGCTGCGGCCCCGATGCGATGTTAATGCGTACATTTGTCCGTCTGACAAGCCGCAAGCCGTCATATGGGGCCGGCCGTATCACTATTTTATTCATCAGAAAGCTATCCTCACTAAATCCGGCCTATTGCGTCCATGAATGAAACAATTTTCCAGTTTCGCGGCGATTTCGTTGGGCGATTTGCTAAAGATGGACGACCATTAGTCATGTGCGGATCGACACAACATGCTATGCGGGTCATTTTTTTAGCAAAATTGCCGGATCACTGTTGTTTGGGGAGATCGCAATCTTTCTAAATATTGCGTGAGACATCTATTTTCTACACACGATCGGGTAACGCCTATCTAAGATGGAAAATATAAAGTTCACTTTGATACTACAGAAAAAATAACTGATAAACTCCTGTATATCTTCTTGGGAGTTGATTTCAGTAACTCAGAATGTCAGAACCTTAAATATAGTTAAATAGTTACATGTATACATGTTTGTATACATGTAACTATGTAACTGTCTTAGTTAATTATTGACATTCATGGTAGTTTGTAATCTAAATAATTTAATACATTTTATAAATTGGTATTTTGCCAAAGGCAATTGGAAATAGTATGATTATGAAAATCTGCCCTGCCCCCCAACTATGATCGCTCAAAACAATATGGAAACCGCACTAAGAGCGGGATGGCGCTATACGCAAAAGGAGCGGTGTCTCTGTTATAATATTGTTTTAACCTTGCTATAAGCGATCATGGTAAGGGCCCTGGTGACAACGGGACAGCATATCTACCTATTGTGTCTCCCACAGGACGGGGGGTGGACATATTTAATCGTTTTCCCATATTTTGTTATGTTAATAAATTCCATTTAACAAAAGTTATTCTAATGGATTTTTAAAGTAATTTTTGATAAATCCTCTTTGAATATGTGGAAATGTTATAGAATTGATGATTATTATTACACTACTTATAAATGATCTTTAACAGTTTAATATTGAAAATCTTTCGAAGTCAGCTCCTACATTCAAATACAAAATAAGTTTTTAGTAGTGAATTAAACAAAAACGAATGAATGAAAGTAAACGAAATAAACTCTCTTATTGAGGATCCTCATTTGTCGAGGAGTCCAGATGAATATCGTTTCCATCTTCAGCCGTATATCTCACCATCAGATGAAATCTCACCAGCACAAGAGTTGTGATTAAAAAAACCTTTTTCCATTATAATTTCTATAATATGACGTTTCTGGCAACGGAAAAGTTCTTAAACTAGGGCGGACCTAGGAACCTCTGTACGTTTAGTCCTATTCATTATTGATAAATTGAAAGTGTTCAGTTATCAATTGAAAATCTCCAAGGCGTCCACTAAACTCGCCGAGTCATATTAGCCTCATCCCGAGTGCGTCCCGTAAACGCCGCTCCCGCGGGACCGTACCCCGTGATTATACTGCAACCGAGATTATACTGCAATCTTGATACTTGAGAAGAAATACTTCTTTTTTTAGCCAGGTCATTCCTTTCAGTGTTTGTTTTTAGAATTAATTGGTAGCACTTAAATGTTACAGTAAAATATTAATAATGGCACACCTGAAGCTATGTTAAGATACGTAAGCTATGATCAACTAACTCAAGGTTTAAATTTTGACGAACTTCAAAAAAATTATTGTTTCGTGTAAAGACTCGATTAAGCAAAGTAAGTAAACTTAAAAGTGTGTTTTTAATTTAGTTTATTTGTTAAGTCCTATTCAATTGAACCAAAAACGGATAACCAAACACTGATATACCAATAGGCATGCATTGCAATGCACAATAATTATATTAGGTATTCTTACTGCAATCTAAATAATTCAAATAACAAATATCCAGTTATTCGTTTAAACAAGCAATTACATGTCTAGTTTCGCGTTACTTTTGTAACACTATAAATTCACCATCACAGCATTTTTGGTCTTGTGAGAGATATAATTAAAAAATAAATTATACTAAGGTAACCAATTTTGGGGAAACCTCACATCCCCCTTTATTGAACATTTTTTTTACTACCTACCCATCTGGTGAATACCACCAAGGCAAACCTGGATTCGACGGGGCTATATAGCAAATCTTAGAAGTGAAGGCGAAATTAGTTTCCGTGCCAATTTGTTATATTTTCCTATGAGTTTGCTCAGAGGAGACGATGAGAAGATTATGAAGAAGATGGTTCCTCGGGTTTAGGCCTCCCATGGTGGTGCCTTGATGTATCTATTTAACTTTAAATAAGGTCCGTTTCAATTTAGGTTAGTTACCTTTATATAAATTGGTACACCTCGATCATAGTTTTTCATAGTATGAATAAAATTGCATGCTATAAAAAAAATATTAATAATAAAACGCATGTTTTACCTAAACTGTATACTTTATTAGATCCTTCCCACATCTGAAGTCTGCTTGCATCTGTATGGAGGCGCCCTTTAAAAATATATCCATACACTTCTCCAGGTAGGCTCTTGACAATATTATGAATGATATGAAATATTAAACCACGACCTGATGGTGCTTAAATTCCAACTCATGCTCACCGTTACACCTTATTTATCACCTTAAATCTTAATATTGTCATCTGTCTATATGCATCTTAATAGCTGTCATCCGATTTCATTATAAGTTCCGGTCAATTTTGTCAAACTCATTGCAAGTAAGTATGTCAACGATATATCTAATTAATATGCTATAATAATTTAATGACATCGTCGATTTTGTAAACGGTTGTGTGATTAGGAATCGCTGCGTTGTCAAGTATCAAAGTCATTCAGAGCCGTATAATCTTGATGTATTAACAAAATCATCGGGTCACTTTGCGATTTCCGTTCGTACGATTTTCGGCTCTAACTCGAAGGTATAAGGAGGGAAGTTAGTATAATATTTGTTAACAGTCAAGTGACAGACGTGACCCTAACTTGGACACGCTATTCTTCATACGGTCATCGTGATGTAAACACGACAGCGGAGTCACGTTTTCGTCACCCTTTGACATTCGTTTTATCGATACCAAAAAAATGTTTAAAATTATCGTGTTAGAGTATCTAATCGACTTTGGTGACCATTTTTTTGCAACACCGACGCTTTTATGAGAGAGAATTAATCGATTAGAAAAAGTTAACAAACAAAAATATCGGTTTGTCGAAAACCAATTGTCAGAATGAACATTTTTATCGATTACGTTTTTCTTCGATATTTTACTGTAGTGTCATTTAAATTTCACAAAATCTTTTTGTAATTCGTCAAATACAAAACTGGGTTAAGATCGAGAGCTCATCTGTCATCAACTGTTTTTTCGTTGCAAACTCTAAAGTGGGTAGCACGTGCGTCCATTATTATTTGTGATTTTTGGTCAACCGACTAAAAGCATTATCTGTTAGTGATAAATGAAGGTACAAGAAATTTATGCTTTTCCTCTCCCGCTGTGTAATTTTCTTATAAAACATCATTAAATGGCAAAGCCGTAACATCGACATTTTCTTGTATCGGAACATTGAAAAAAACTCTTCTTTCAGAAATTTATCAGTTACTAGTTGGGCCCGGCAGACTTTGTCCTGCCCGGTTACAGTACCACTTACCGGGTCCAATTGTACATTTAAAGCTTCCTTTGACCTATTTAAACACACACAGAAAATTTCGTAAGAATCGTTCGAGCCGTTTAAGAGTTTTTGCGAGACTAACACACAGCGTTTCATTTTTATATATAAGAAGAAGAAGATTAAAAACTTGTAAAAGTTCTCGTTGTATTTACAGAAAAAAGGAAGATAAGCACTCCTATAAACTACTACTTACACTTATAAATTTTTCGTATACCATCTTGTGAGATACAACAATGGACAATTAGTTTGGAATGAATACCTGCCCAGGGGCCTAACCATCACCGCTTATAGCATGGTTAATATAAGCTTATAACAATATTGAAACAGAGATACCGCTCTTGCTGCGTATAGCGCCATCCCGCTCTCAGCGCGGTTTTAATATTGTTTTGGGCGATCATGGTTAGGGGGCAGGAGTCTAGCTCTAGCAAACTGTAGTATTCAGTTCTATCTCATTTTAACTAGTATTTTAGATATTGAATAAAACGGAAAATATTGTGCAGGACCGATCACTTCGTCCATCAATCGGCTCCTCTCGGCTGATATGACGAAGATGGTGGCAAGTTCGACACTGTCACTCTTTCAATTCCACCAAACTGTTGATCTCAGACTGATTTTATCATCTTCGGATGCTTTTAAATAAAACTTCCTATTCAAAATTTCTCATTATCTTCTATATAAAGTTTTTACCGTGAAGGGATGAAATAGGGGTTGCAAGTTTGTATGGATTTTATTTTTAAAATAGCAATGATTTTGATAAAACTTGAGATTCATGCTCTTAAAAACATTTCATTGAACACGTGTTTCAGGGTGCAAAATAGGGGTTGAAAGTTTCTATGGAAAATATTTAAAATCTGAATCTGATCCAATTTCTATGAAATTTATTATTCGAGCTCCTAAAGAAATATAAATAACAGTCTTCTATATAATAGGCTACAAAATTATTTTACGGGAAAATATAAAATTCCCACGGGAAAACAATAATAACACGGGCAAAGCCGCGAGCGGAAAGCTAATTCGATATAAAATGTAAACGTATTTTACTAAAGTTTTCCCTTGACTCTGCCAAATTTAGATTGACAGAACATCGTAAACAACAAATGAAAAACAAAATATAGTCTAAGCTAAACTTCGAGAAATAATCACAAACAATCTACGCTTAGATATTATTATAAACAGAAATGTCGAGAAATAATCACAAATAATCTACGCTAGATATTGTTATATACAGGAATGTCGAGAGATAATCACAAATAATCAACGCTAGATATTATTATATACAGAAATGTCGAGGAATACTCGTAATCACAAACAATCTACGCTTAGATATTATTATATACAGAACTGTCGAGAAATAATCACAAATAATATCAATGATACCGAATCGTAATAAGCCGATGACATTTTCATTTCCTATCTCAAATATAGCAACGCTCCCCCATCTTTATTTGTTAATTCCCTCAGAATAAATAAGATGTCGCGCCGACGGATCATTTAGTTAATAGATCCCGATGTATTCATTCATATAAATGTATGTAAATAGCAATTTGGATGACACACGTGTTATTATTAGCTGATGCGCATTAATTCAATATGGAGCTTGAATAAGTTGGAGAACTTTAAGTGAGACTTTGACGTGTTTTATTGTAGACTGCTAGCCTGCTGTTATTGTAACGCGTATTGTATAGTTAAAATTTTCAATTTAGTAAACGATAGGAGTAAATTTATTATTGTTGTTTAGTAGTAAATCTATGGCCGAGACAATATAAGAAAATCAAATTGTAAAAAAAAAACTATTAATGGTATCTTAATCATAAATGTTTAAGTTTAATACAGAATACGAGAGTAAACATTATAAACGAAACTATTTTTAATCACATCCGCAAAAAAATCTATTGAAATTTCAGAAATATTTCAATAGTTTAATCAATTATTTTAACCCAAGCTTAGACTAACATTTTTTTTGAGCTTCAAAAAAGACACATCTAATATACAAAAAATCACGTGGCACGGTGTTGGTTATCAAATTCCTCCGAAACGGCTTGACCGATTTTTATGAAAATTTTTGTGTATATTTGATAGGTCTTAGGTTATTTTTAATACTTTTAGGTTATATGGGTGGCCCTCCAGAATTTTTTGAGTGTTGGGCTTCATTAAAACGAAACGTAATTTGCGGACACAGCTAGTAATCCTACTATCCCACTAATATTATAAATGTGAAAGTGTGGATGTTTGTTACTTAATCACGCAAAAACGACTGAACGGATTTGGATGAAATTTGGCATGCATGTAGCCTTTGACATGGAAAAGAACATGGGCTTTTATCCCGATTCCTTAAGTAGTTCCCGAGGGAAAATTGAAAATTGTTAATGAGCGAAGCTTTAGACCCAATTCTGAAGTCCACGCAGACGAAGTCGCGGACAGCAACTAGTAATTTAATATAAATTTAAGTATGTTTCGTACAAAATCAGCATGTTACGTCACATTCCACCTAACCCTTGTGCGCGAGCGTTTGAAAAAGTGGCGCCAATTTATTTGAACTTCCTCTAAGTGACCGTAGCTCGGCCCCGGGGACTGGACGGTTGACTAAATTCCAAGGGTTCAAATATCCGCGCTTTTAAAGAAAACTAGCCGACCCTTAACGGTGGGGTGTGAATTTCTCTTTGAGATCCTTTACGTTAAGTTACTGGGTGTTCTGTGTGAATGTGTGATAAAACGTGAATTTTGCATGCGAAATACGATGTGATGATGGTATATTTTATTTTTTGCCCTGAAGTATATGTTTTATTTATACGCTCGTATAGATCGCGTTGATGTACAGATTTCATTGCTCTGATGTATCTCAATTATTGAATACAAAAAGGAAATTTTCTTGTTTGATTAACGTATAGTACATTATTAATTATAATTACATACAGGTTTTTCTTATTTGTGAGATTGCATTTTCTTTAATAATGCAAAATAAATTGAGAAATAAATAAATCAATACAACATTTTTTCACAGAATTCAAATGTCACGTCCCGTACATCGTACATTCAAATTTCACAGAATTCAATACTATACACGTCACGTACATTCAAATTTCACAGAATTCAATACTATGACCACATAAGTTAGGCGACATTTCAACTGTTTTGTTCTCTTTTTGTTTTGTCAGGACCATAGTCGAGTTAACTCACTGTTAATAATAAAGAATCAATATCCAAATCCATTTTTAAAGATAATGTTTAGTAAGTAAATAAGAGTAAGTAATGTACCTTACAAATAAAAAATAATAATTTAGGTATTAACAGTAAGCAGTCAACTTTGATCGAACAAAGCGAAAAGAGACAATTAGGTTATCTGTTCTTTTTTCTTTCTTTGATTTACCTATTTATTTATCAAGTACACACAGGTTTACATGATTCGTGGTGTAGGATATATTATAATCATCTTTCATAAGAAATTTACTCGTTCCAGATGAAGCTATTTTATTTGTTTACTTGAAGTACACCAGTATTTGTCAACACTGTTACTAAATTATTATTCTGTTAACATTAATAACTAGATTTCACAATATTTTAAGGTAAACACGACATGAATAAAAACAAAGATAAATATAATATTTAAATAAACATGAACACTGGACATAAAATACTAACTTGAACCTTAGTCTACGCTGATTTTCCAGGAAGTATAGAGTTTTTCTTTTGAGTTTCGCAAATGAGCCAGTAAAAACAATGTTATTTTCATTAATAAGTTTACGTAGTCTCGGCACTACGGAGTTCGCACCCAAAACTGTATTGCGTAAAGGAGGACAAAGAGGAGATATTATTCACTATTCGCATAGTGTTGTTCCCTTTTACCTTGCGTGACGAATATGACACGGACAATTGTTGCATTGAAGTGGTTTTGTCACCCACTTCACTTCTGAGGGATATTAGTGGCCCACAACAATGCGCTTCTCAATAATTTTATGAATTACCAATGGAGGGTTATAAGTATGTATTATACCTTGGATTTCTTACAGTAAACTTTCAAAGTGGTGGCTGTTCGTACTCGAAAAAGACGTTACATCTTTTGAGATGTCCAGATCAGCTGGGAACGTATTCAATAAAATTGTTCGATTTGGATTTTGAATGCAATTAATATAATGTCATGGCATGTCATTATTTTATTAACATTGGGTATATTTGTTACACTTCTTATATCTATAGCGTAAGTTTTGTAAAAACACATTAATCTATAAGTAACAGCTGGATGGACAGAAAAACTTGGTCAATAAGGCTGGAAATTTGAAATTTTTTATTGCTTTACATATTATTGCAGAGTGCGAGAGTATTTAAAATTTTTATGAAACTTTTTTGGCTCGGGTAAGAAAATGCAAACATGACTGTATATTTTTTTATAAAAAGTTTGTGAGACTTGACACTCACATAAGTCAAATTTTATTCCTGTACAAATAAACGAGTAATTTTAGTTAAAAGTTTGTATGAAAAAAATATTGGCGATTCTAAATTTGAATATCCATTAAAATAGCTTTGTTATATTGTAACTGAGAAGTTACAGGCTAAAGTTTGTATTGTAATAGGTTATTTTCGTCAAAAATGGATGAAATTTGGCAGGAATGTAGTTTAAGGATAGGACATGTTATCTAAGGATCAATCATCTATTAGGAAATGCAACCCTTTACTGTGGAAAAATACAGGCAGAAATCTAAGTAATATGAAGGCGTGGTTGGCATGGCAAAATCAATCGATCAAACGTAAGAATGATTTGTATTGCATAGATCGCAATGTTTGTATCAAACGTAAGTAGAAACTTGTTTATTAAAAATGAAAGAAATTGTCTTATCATTGCACATGTCATAAATCATAATTTATACATTATCAAGTAAAATTATCCAAAGCATGTCCAATTTAAACAGTAGGAAGGCAATTTAATATAGACGGTGAGCAGTTGCACTGTGACTCCAGTAAACAAAACCCACCAATTACTTTATACATAATCACAATAATGTATGAATTATATTAGAACATTAACTTACTGAATTATACACGAACACACAGACTGAACCAAACAATAATTTCGAATCTGCTCCATTCGCACCCTGCCCTTTACGATCGGCCCATTAGCGTCCTATTACATTCATCGTCAAATAAAACCACAATGACAAAGAGTGTTTAGACGTTCGCCCATTCAAGCAGAAAATGTAGAGATATTCTCAGGCCTAGCTCGCGAGGAGCAAACAGTGAGATTATGGACCCAGCCATTGGAGGGTTAAATGCGACCTTTCACCCGTTTGCGGTTGACAATTTAACCGTGGATGTCGCATACTTTTTATGGCTTAATCTGTTTCACCGCGCATTTATTGTTAGATAATCTGGTCTCAATAAGTTTGAGTGTAATGATGAAACACGATGGGAATTTTGGTTGACAAAAAAATTGCCGAGACGATATGTTTTTGAGATGATAATGATAACTGAACTAAAGTTACCCAAAGTTTATATTACCAACTAAAATTTATGATCTTGGTACTTGTATTTTCACCTACTCGTATGTATTTGAAACTATAGGTTACAAATTGTTTGTATTGTTATTTGTTGCTGTTATATTTAAGTTTAGTTTTAACATATATGTGGGTGATGTTGAAGTAGTAAATAAAGTGTATATCTATCTATTTATAAATCTATCACACCTGTATGTTACTGAAAACAAATTTCAGTGTGTAAAATAACAATAAATTGGAAATAAGATAAGAATTGGATAACGTGAAACTTTCAATAAATAGGAAAAAATAAATTCTTGAATCGAATTTCACATTCAATTATTTCTCAAATACTAATAAAGTCCTAACTATATTGAGTTTTTTATAGAAAAGGTATTTCATTGTTCTTCGATTAACTTTGTCACTCAGACATAATATATTTTTCTAAAAACCAAAAGTGACAGAAACAAATGCAGGTGTGGATCTGATTTGACTGTTTTTCACCTTCTTGTAGAATGTTCAGATTCAATCCAATAACTTGAGGGATTGTTAAATCCAGGTGGATATGATCGAGCTCTCGAATTTATAAGATTATAATTTGGATGTTAGTGTCCGGTAAGGGACCGGATTTATTTTGATGTAGTTTTTTTTGCGTGTTGCTGAGTGGACACATTCCATCAGTTTAGCAATCCGACACTAAAACCTGTCATCTCCTGCCCAACTCCCAGGGGTCAGCTAATTTTCCTACCCTGCGCAACTCAATTTGGCCCCGACGCATTAACCGTAACTACTGCGACACGGCAAAACCGGCCGCCTTTTTACGACCAGACTTCGATTCCTACTTTTTTTCCGAGCCTCCTATTTCAATTTGCAAGAAAATTCTTTTTGTTTCACACCAACCGAACACGTTCAGACCTACCGCCTGAACTTAAGTTCACTTTTCCCTCGACAAAGTTTTAGACTTACTGCCTTTCCCTGGCGTTGCCCACCAATCATCGCTGACCATCGTCGCGACGCATGCGATGGAGATTGCGCCCAAGTGCATAGCTTTAGAGTGCTTTTTCGCGTGATCGATGGCTCAGTTAGGGGGTCAAGGCGTTAGTAGCGTATTGTGGATTCGATTCCCAGGTGTACGGGGCGTCGGGACACGTACGCAGACACTTAAAGATAGCCACTTCTAAGATGAAGGGAGGTCCGTCATAAAAATTGGACAAGACGTAGTAGGTAGAGGGGCAACCTCTTTAAATATTTTTTTTAGTTTATAATCTGTTACAAGTACAATAAATGATAACAATGCATACAATTAATGATAACACTGTTACAAGTACAAGCACATTAATGATAACAGACAAATTGTATCTTGTGGCATCACATTAGAAATAACGGTATTCGTGGCATTTTGTCCCGTGTACTGTACATTTGTAATTTTAATACATGTGTAATGAAATGAGCTCTAATGTGCTCCCTTATGAAGGTTTCATAAATACTACAAATGAAATGCTTGAGTTGTTTCAAAGCAGTCGTAAAGAAGTACTTATACCCCGTGTTTGGTCAATACCTTATCAAGCCGAAACCTTCCCATGTTAACATAGCCATAAGTAATTGCATCATTAAAATTTGAAATTGTAAATTAATTTTCTAATTGTCCATGCATTTTTTCACAAGTCCAAATTGGTAAGGAGAATTTTAGAAATAATTTAACTTTCTTTTAAAGTCGATGCTTATGTTTTTTTTGTATTATATGTTCACCGATTACTCCGCCATTTGTGGCCCGATTGCAAAAATTATTTTTGTAATCGAAAGAGTATTCTCCCGTGGTGGTCCCATTATCACCATGTCATGATCTGACGAGGGGGTCCCATGAAAAACGAGGGGAATTCTTTAATTTCACAGGCACGTCCAAGTGTTTCATGTTTGTGTTGAAGATATTCAGGTATTTGCATCTAGTGGTAATCATATTATGATACTGAGCTCATGATGTAAAGTTTCTGGTAGGTTAGGAGTGAGGGGATAGTTCTTTTAATACTGTTTGAAGGGAAAGACGTTCTGTTTGCCTTGGCATAAATTCTAATATAGGAAGTAATAAAGTAAAAAAAAAATTCTACAAAACATACAATTGACTTTAAAAACACCAAAAAGGGAATACATACAACATCACAGTTTTATACTGAAGTCGGTGCCAAGCAATGTTTACCTGGAAAGTCTTAAAAAATGTAAGATTGAACAATTTTATTAATGCAGTTAGTTAAAATTTGGCGCTGGTAACTTCAATATAAAATTATGATGTTATATGTATTCCTATATTATTTGTGACTTTTTGGTGTTATTGAAGTCGGTTATATTTCTTGGTAAAGAAAAATTTTGAATGCGATAACAATTATCCTTTATTTGGAACGAAAGCGATCAACCCTCCTCACGTTCGGCAAAATCATCCCACCGAGGCGCTATGGAACGGGAACTGTACTTACCCATTTTGCTGTAACCGTCCGGAATGCGTCATAAAACCCATTACACGGACGGGAGGGAAAAGGAATCTGAACTAGCTTTTCGTTTTAGGAAATGGAAGCAGACTTTTTAACGGTTTGGAACAGTGGTTTAAGGGATGTTATAGAGTCTTTGGGTCATGCCAATGGAACTTTTTGTTTTAGATCCTAACTTGGGTTTCTTATTTGCAGTGTTATACTAATTGGGAAAACGCCAGACATCTTTAAATCCTTTTAGAATAAAGAGTTATTGATGTAAAGAGTGAGCAAGATAAGTGTAGGTGATATGTTTTAATATGATTTAAGTATTCGAAGTTATTGATTGATTATCATCACAGCTCATATACGTCCCCACCGAGGGGCTCGAGCCTAACCCTAAGTTAGGGTGTCTAGGCCCAAGTCAACCACTCTGACCCAGTGCGGATTGGTCGAAGTCGGAATGTACATATGAAATTCGAAGAACGAAAAAACACATTGGTACATGGCAGGATCGAACCCCGTACCTCCCGATTAGCAGGCCGCCTCTTTCCGCCATCGTTCCACGCGGCAAAAAATCCATGCCCATCACTTAGATGGTTGGCAGTCCACAACTGTGCGTTTCTCTCGAAGTTTCCTGCCTCGCACAGTCCAACTTTGGAACGAATTGTCGCCTGCGGTATTTCCGGACCGATACGACCTTCAAACTTCAAAAAAAAGAGTGTATTACTACCTCAAAGGCCGGCAACGCACTTGTAACTCCTCTGGGGTTGCGGATGTCCATGGGCAACGGTAATTACTTACCATCAGGTCATACATCTGCTCGCTTGCCCCCTATCCCATAAAAAAAGACCAGTGCCGAGTCCACAACGCCACCGACGACGCTCCTATTCCTATGGATTGATACGTATTCCAAATAAAGGGGAATATTAATTAGAATGTTTTTATTTCTCAATTCACAAATATTAATATCATTAATTTTTTTGATTGATAATTTGACTAAAACACTACCTACGATAAATGACAAATAGTGCCTTCAAATTAAATATGACAATTGACAAAAATGACACTTTATTCAACAATTAAAAAGTCCAAGTGTAATCAATAAACACGTATCTGAAGTATAATAATGGTATTAATAATAGCACGTTGAAGGCTCTGATTATATTCTAGGGATATGTAGTCATAATTAGCTCCGTTCAAACCACCCCTCGGTGACGTCACAAATCCCATGTAACCATATATCACGGACAAACTGACAAGGAGCAATATTAGCCGAGGTGTTAAAGGAAATTATAGCTAATTCGGAGGGGCCTCGTCATATTAACGGACTGGTGTGAAAAGTTACGTCATTTATATTGTTTAGTTATACATCGCTTTGTCTTCTGCGTGGTTTATCTGCAAATATATCTGAGAAGATTTATTACAACGATTGTGATCACAATACATAAGGAGTTTAATTCCAAAGCTGGACCATCAAGGAAAAACATCGCAATAATCAATAAAATTGTTGTATATTTCATTATACTCTATATTGTGGATTTCATTATACTCTATATTGTGGATTTCATTATACCCTATATTGTGGATTTCATTATACTCTATATTGTGGATTTCATTATACTCTATATTGTGGATTTCATTATACTCTATATTGTGGATTTCATTATACTCTATATTGTGGATTTCATTATACTCTATATTGTGGATTTCATTATACTCTATATTGTGGATTTCGGAGATTCATCAACGATATGTAACTATGACCCTAAGATCGCCACTAACAAGGATAGTTTTTATATCCACTATTCCAAAGTTGCGTTTCATTCAGGGCAGCTCCATCTGTAAGTCTCTACCACATACAAATGTTATCTACCAGCGCTTACAGTATTGTACGTTTCTTCAATAAAACACTAGGTTCTTTTATTGTCGGTCTTAACTTAGAGATGAAAAGAAATATCAAAGGTTTCCCGCAGCTGCTATTGGAGATACCGGCAGGGGTCAAAATCACAAATCAAAATATTCTTTATCCTAATATTTTATTCAAAATTTTTTTTGAATCGTCAATATTTTTACCTATCACGCACTCAGGACGTCATTGAGCTACTAAGAATGGGCGCAAGAAACTTTTCAGCTTCATCAGAAGTATTGACATACTTACATTAAATTATTTCAATAAATTATTTCATTACTATACACAATAATATTTGTTTACATAAATAGTAATACACATAGGTACCATTCTTTCCCCATTGTAACAAGTATCTAATGTTTACAAATTATCATCAAGCGTTAACATGATTCAAATGATCCTTGACATTGGCATAAGTCTTTATTGCATTTGCTTAAAACGATTGAATATAAATAAATATTCAAATTACTGACCCGACAAATTCCACAAACGGTATGAGATTAAATAATTGCATTTGCATTAGAATTTCCTAAATAGAAAGCTAAAAAAAGATGTATCTTAAATCTGTTAGTCTATCTTAAGGCTATCAGGGGTGGTCAACCCTCGCATATACAAAACTTATTTAAAGCGATTCAATACATCGCCCCCGTTTAAACTGACCGAGCTGACCCTTACAAAACGTTAAATCAAGCGTAAAAGTACTTTAATTCCTAGCAGTTGTATCAGACCTCTCGATCTTATTTACGAAGGGATTTTCTTTATTTTCCAAAGAGTTATTAGTCCCTTAGCAACAGTTACTTAACGATAACGGTGTAACGGCTATTTTGAAAAAGCGTTTTATTTGCAGTACGTTTTAGAATTAACATTGACTTTAAACATCGAAGATAGTGAACAGGGGCACGCTTCCGAAGAAAAGTAATTACGCATTGTTTTTGAATGCAAACGTGATTGGCTTGATTACACACACACACACACACACATTCTTCATGCTTTCAACATCCAGTCTTATGTTTATTCATTTACCTTCTATAAATAATGAAACTACGTAAGATGACAGCTTAAAACGGACATGGAATTTTAAAGTGACTTTTCGTCATTAATTGGGCTTCTTGTAAGTTTATGTGATACTAGCGACCCGCCCCGGATACGCACGGGTGCAATGTAGAGATACTACTAATGTAGAGTAGTGTAGAGTGATTAATAATATGCATGTATTATAAATATAACCCTTCCTCTATTATCCTCTAGTATCTATTGCCGAAAACTGCATTGAAATCCGTTGCGTAGTTTAAAAGATCTAAGCGTACAGCAGGAGCGACTTTGTTTTATACTATGTAAAGATTAGAGTGTCACTACTTTTTAATTGCACATTATAAAACAAGTATAAGCTGTATTAGTATCTCAATGAAACAAATTATTAGTTATTTATTTTATTAACAAATTACTAAGTTTTGATTGTTTTTTGTTTAATTTAGTTTGACATAACCTGAAATAACCGTTATATTAAAATTATCGAAGGTGGAGATATCAATGCGACTAAAAGTTTACTTGTGTACATCTAATTACTCCAAAGCATGTATATAAATCAAGCAAAAATACCTAGCCGATTAGTTACAGGGTATTTTTTATTTTTGATATTTTCTGCACCATATAATATCATCTACAGGTCATAGACCCCGTAACGGTGTAAATAAAATATTTGGTGTGAATTATGATTATTTTTGTGGATTCTAATGTTTACGTCATAGGTATCGCTATCAGATACTTTGCCTCTGCTTTTCTTACCTTTCAGGACAGAAAAATGTTTTATAAACGGTGTGTTTATTTTGTGTTCATTTTTTTTTTATTTAAGGGAAATCCCTTTAAAAATTTGACTGACAAATTAGTTTTAATCATTTCCAATTTTTATTATTGGAATGGAACGATGACGTTTCATATTTTTATGCGTATATATTGCTTAACAACAATTTTATTTATTTTAATACATATACATATAGTGACATATATTGTTACATATACAAGATAGAGACGTCAATACGACACTAAATAAAAATAAGATCATTATTAGTTAATAATAATTGTCCATATTTAGCTACTACTGCACCTATCCTCGATTTGAATTCCTTTTTTGTATTTCCCTGGCCCAAGGTTGCCTGGAAGAGAATGCTTTTTAGCAATTAGGCCGCCTGTGTTGTATGTACATTAGTGCTGATTTAAAAAAAATCTGTTTCTATATTTTTGTGTGCAATAGAGTACTTATTATTATTATTATCATTTATTGAAATAAAATCTTAAATTTAAGTTTTTTACAATATACTTATATACACGGTGTTTCATAATAACCAATAAATAATCAATGCGTTATCTAAAACTAATTATTAAAATGTGTTTACACGTAATATCATTCAACCCAAAATTTTCATGTATATCAAGCTTAGATCATTTAACCTAGAGTACTTATTATTATTAGTGCAATAGAGTACTTATTATTATTATTATCATTTATTGAAATAAAATCTTAAATTTAAGTTTTTTACAATATACTTATATACACGGTGTTTCATAATAACCAATAAATAATCAATGCGTTATCTAAAACTAATTATTAAAATGTGTTTACACGTAATATCATTCAACCCAAAATTTTCATGTATATCAAGCTTAGATCATGAATGCTCTAAGATATAAAGTATCATCATCATGTCTATGATTTACATGAAAATTTTGGGTTGAATAACATTACGGGTAAACACAATTTAATAATTAGTTTTAGATAACGCATTGATTATTTATTGGTTATTATGAAACACCGTGTATATAAAACAAAATACTATAAAAAACCTAAACCTAGTATGCCGCCAACAGCGAGGAAAGGCCCAAGCTGCCGGTGGTTAGGGCTGCAGAGAGAGGAATCTCCGGACAATACGTGCCGTGTCTAGAATTTTTTTTTTTTTTTAATAATTATGTCTGTGGTGATATAATTATTTTTAAAAAATGTATTATTAACTAATATTGATCTTATTTTTATTTAGTGTCGTATTGACGTCTCTACCTTGTATATGTAACAAGGTATATGTAACAACTATATGTATTAAAGTAAATAAAATTGTTGTTAAGCAATATACAGGGTGTAACTGACCACCCCAACAACATTTAAAGGCATTTATCCATCAGAAGTAGAGATTGTGTAGGAAAAATATTGGGGCTAACAAACCTACTTTTTTTCCCATACAAACTAAATAAATTATTTTTTGGTAGGTATTAAGTGCCGACAACCCTACGTAAGCGTAGGAGGAATACTACGCTCACGTCTGTCGCGTGTCATTTTGTGTTTAAATTTCTTTTGTGTTAAAAGCTGATTATGGTTGTCACTTGAAAGTTTTTGCTTTCAGCTTAAAATCAAATAACTCTGAAAGTATTGGGGTTCCAGGTCTCAGACAAGCACCGAAAGTCCATTTAGTATCTAACTTATATGCCCCTTAAATGTTATTGGGGTGTTCAGTTACACCCGGTATACGGATAAAAATATGTAACGTCATCGTTCCAAATAACTAAAAGAGCCAGCTTTTGTCACCAATACAGCAATCTCACGCCAAAAGCCTTTTTCAAGATACGTTTTACGACACCGACGCGACGGTCACATAGAAAACGCATAAACAAAAGAATAAAGACGTTCTGTTTTCAAACAGTCTTACTCAGGTGCCAATAAAGCGCGTCGATCGTAAAACAAACCTATCGTTAGATCGCTTGCTTAGCCGAAAGTTGAGTACCCCTGACCGTAAAGAAAAAGGTGATGAACTTGCAGGTATACATTAGGGAGTCTTGAGTCTATTAGGACAAGGAACATAAAGGGTTTTCTCTGGGGCAATGTTGATTGTAGACGAAGTATGTTTCTTGATACCTTTTTAATACAAAGCTATTAAGTTAGGTATCAAACAACGGCTCTTTGACGCCATTTACTTACTAAATAGTGTAGATGTTTAGTATTATTCGGAATCCTACGAGACTGCTTAAATCACAACTGATTGATAAAATAATTTTAAGTATGATAAAGTTTGAGTTCCAGATTTCTTATCTCGGATTATCGAATCGCTTGTTTAATATTAATTTAGAAATCTATAAAGGAACTGCTGTGATCTCTTTGGGCGATTCTACTATTGAGAAGTATAACTTACTAAAAAAAATATTTTGCAAAAAATAAAAATCGACTTCAAAAACACTGAAACGTTAAAAATAATATAAGAATAGGAACAAACAATATCACACTTCTATATTGAAGTCGGTGCCAAACGATCTCCTAGAAAGTCTTAAAATTTGTAAACTTCTGCCAACCCTCGCTGCCACCGCTGAGACATGCCGATGGCTCACTTGCTCATCAGCCGCAGGAGAAAGCCGACCTCCTGGCAAAACTCTTCGCGGCCCATTCCCGTATCGATGACTGTGGTGCACAACCTCCGACACTGTCCCATTGTGGCAGCACTATGCCCGATATTCGCATCAGACAGCGAGATGTGCGGGCGGAGCTACAGTCGATTGATATTCGAAAAGCAAGTGGACCAGACGGCATTCCTGCGATTGTACTTAAGAAGTGTGCAGCGGAGTTGACTCCGGTCCTGACGCGTCTATACCGTCTGTCGTTCTCTGCTGGTTGTGTGCCGAAATCTTGGAAAGAGGCCAATGTCCAGCCGGTTCCCAAAAAGGGAGATCGTTCTGATCCGGCTAACTATCGCCCTATAGCCGTCACTTCCATTTTGTGTAAAATCATGGAGAGGATCCTTAACACCCAGCTGATCCGTTACCTGGAAGGTCACTCGTTGCTTAATGACCGTCAGTATGGGTTTCGTCCTAAACGGTCAACAGGTGACCTTCTAGCGTTCCTTTTGCACAAATGGGGTGAATCTATCGATAAGCGCGGCGAGTCTGTGGCTATTAGTCTCGACATCGCCAAAGCTTTTGATAGAGTCTGGCACAAGGCTCTCCTTTCCAAGCTTCCGGCATACGGATTGCCCGCTCAGTTCTGTACGTGGATTGCCAGCTTCCTCCACGAGCGTAGAATTCGCGTTGTCGTTGACGGCTGCGCTTCGCGGTTTGTGGCAGTGAATGCTGGTGTTCCACAAGGCTCCGTTCTATCCCCAACATTGTTTCTTCTGCATATCAATGACATGCTTTCCTTGGGAAGTATACATTGCTATGCAGACGACAGTACAGTGCATGGGGGATATCACGGAAGCTCAGGGGCTGCTCGTGGCAATATTGATAGGGAGAGGCAGAATCTTATCATTGAGCTCAACAGGACGCTGGACCTCATCTCCGAATGGGGTTCCAACAATCTTGTCGAGTTCAATGCTAAGAAAACACAGGTGTGCGCGTTCTCGGCGAAAAGGTCACCTTTCCTCCCCCCTCCTTCTCTTCAGGGCACAACCCTTCACACACAGAGTAACATCACCTTGCTCGGAATGAACATTCGCTGCGATCTGAACCCCAGAGACTACATCGAATCCGTTATAACTGCTGCCTCACGGAAACTCGGTGTCCTAAACAAGGTGCGTAGGTATTTTGCGCCGGACCAACTATGCCTGTTGTATAAAACTCAGGTTAGGTCTTGCGTGGAATATTGCTCGCACCTTTGGGACGGCTCCGCTCAGTACCTCCTCGATGCTCTGGACAGATTGCAGCGTCGCGCTATTCGAATAATTGGCGATGTAGAGGCAACTAACACCCTCGAGCCTCTGCAACTTCGTCGTGACATCGCCTCTCTTAGCGCCTTTTACCGAATGTTCCATGGGGAATGCTCTGAGGAGCTCTTTAACCTTATCCCTCCCTCTCCATTCCTTAACAGAAACACGCGTAAGGGCCTTCGGAGTCATCCGTACACTGTGTCCTCCTTTTCACACCGTACCAAGAAATTCCAAGATTCCTTCTTCTGTCGTTCATCCCACACTTGGAATTCTCTACCTGCGCACGTGTTTCCTCCATCCTACAACATGGGTTCCTTCAAAAGAGGTGTGAAAAAGCATATTTTAGGCCGGCAAGGGGCGGGCAGGTAGGATAGTGGATGTCGTCCCTACTCTATCTGTCAACTCATTTGGGCCTCTTTCACCGCTTTACATCAGGCGGGAGGAGGTCATTTGCCGAGCCTTACATAAAAAAAAAAATATATATTTTTAACTTTTCAGTGTTTTTGAAGTCGGTTTTTATTTTTTGTAAAATATTTTTTATATTTGACTTTTTAGTGAATGAAATCTTTTTATTGAAAGAAACCCTAATTAAATACCAAATTGGCGTTTTCCTCAATTTTTATGGGATCCCATCATCAGATACTAACTTTGGTGACCATGGGACCACCCTTGGAATATACTCTATATCGAATACAAGAACGTAGAAAGCAACATTACGAACATGCTTTTTTATTCATAAATCTTTTATGAATTTAACAAAGCGTATTTGCGTCAAGATAATTTTGATTTGATATTATTCTGTCTATTGAAAATCTGTTTAATTAAGCATACGCTTTGAAGATTTCAATTTATCTCACCCGTGATTTTAATGAAGGTATATGGATATTTAAAACGTGCAATTGATATGTAAATATGGTGCGGGTAAACACGCGCTCATTAGCCCCGCCCGGCGAGGGCTGTGGGAGTGTCTGTCCGTCCGTCACACCCACCTGGAATGAGGAATCTGGGATATTTTTATACTTTCTCCCCCCATTCATAGTATGGGGGGCGTCGCTAGAAGTTATTGGAAAGATCGTCAAATAGGTACGCCTAAAATCTTTGTTAGGTTTTCTATCTGAATTCTGTACAATTCAGATTGAAACGAGAAAAGAAAAAAAACGCATAAGAAACATAAATTTGATCATAAGGATAAGTAAAATTCATGACGTAAATAAATATTGGACCTAATATTATTTGCATATTGCTAGTAGGCAGTCAGCATTGAAACAGGCGTCAGTCAATACCGTCAGTCATAATTAAATTGTCTAGTAAAAAGCGTCTACGGTATTAAGGCCAACTTTTTGCGTTTTTTTTTTGTTGTAAGTTATAAAATGCACTGCACTGTATTACACTGCATAGTAAAGTATTTCTGCAGACAGAACAAATATATTTTTATATATCAACTTGTTTATGTCTGTAGTTTGTAGGATGGTGTTTGGCTGAATATTAAAGTCTTTCTATCGATCAACTTAAATTGATGATGAAAAACAAACACTTAATTCACATTTTTAAACCCGTCTAAAATATTGAAGGCTACACTTTGAAGTTATACCCAATTAAACGAGCTTAGGATCTCTCTAACTTGCTTTGCTTGAGTCGCTCGTTGGATATTACCTAATATAAACAAATACGACGAATATAAAAATATTAACAGATACCGCCACCAAATAAAGACGTTCAATGAAATTAGCACCACTACATGAGTCGTGAACGAAATTGGTACCGAAAAACCTAGCTACAACAGGGGTGTTACAGATATTCGCATCTGCATCCGCAAATACTATTAATTCAGGCATCTGCATCCGCATTCGCATCCGCGGGGGTATTGTCTAAGAAAAAATCTATCACGATCGCCTTGAAATTACTAATCATTGCAGCGTCAATACAAGACTCTGTGTCGACTGCGTGATACAAAATTGTATTGGATGCATTTTGACTGCCAAAATTAAAAGCGATCGCGATAGATATTGTTACACAATCAAGGCGCCGTATCAATTAATGCGGAGCTTTTACGGATGCGGATTCATATCTGCAATAAGTAACGACATGCACTCGTAAATGAAATGGGCGGGACCAGAGTGGCACGTCTTTGCTGTTGTAAAAACTGATAATTTTGTTCTCAATCGATTTTCATGGATTTGTGTAGGCTTAAAATTGATATAGGTATATCTTTAAAAAATACTGAAATCTGCATCCGCATCTGCGGTTATCAAAATTTTTGCATCCCTAACAACCCACCTACAATCCATAATTAAACGTGTAGCGTCCCGCTGAGTCTGATGCCTAAACTAATGCAATACCCACTTGTTTCACACACCTAACTAACGAGGACATTTCATCCCCTGCAGCATTCTTGAGCTACGAAAAGAGAAGAGCAGAGATGCGGCGCGTTCGAGGCGAGGCAAGGAGAACTATGAGTTCTACGAGCTGGCGAAGATGCTGCCGCTGCCGGCCGCCATCACCAGCCAACTGGACAAGGCCTCCATCATCAGGCTGACCATCAGCTACCTGAAGCTACGCGACTTCTCCGGGCACGGGGACCCGCCGTGGAGCCGCGACCCGCCGCCCACGAGCAAAGCCTTGAAAGGTAACCATTTACGAGTACCTTACGAAAGTTCAAATATCTGTTGATACTTTGGTACCTACATGCATGATCACAATTTTTGTTATTATATGTACCTACGAGTATTAATAAGTGGAATCACAATGACTGTAAGGCTGTAGCCTGTAATTTTCGAACCAAATTTACAAGATCAATTTACTTATTATGTTATTAAATACTAGCTTTTGCCCGCAACATCGTCCGCGTGGAAGTCCTTTTTTAACAGACTTCAAAAAAGGAGGAGGTTATCAATTCGGTTGTATTTTTTTTATGTTTGTTACCTCATAACTCCGTAATTTTTAAACCGATTTCCAGAATTCTTTTTGTATTCGATAGAGTATACTGCAAGGGTGGTCCCATGGTCCAAAGTCAGGATCTGATGATGGGATCCCATAGAAAATCGAGGAAAACACAAATTTAATACCATCTCACCTTCGGTGAGCTGGTATTAAATTAGGGTTTCTTTCACTAAAAAGATTTCATTCACAAAAAATTTAAAAAAATTTTTTTTACAAAAAATAAAAACCGACTTCAAAAACACTGAAAACTTAAAAATAATATAAGAATAGGTACAGACGACAAATTTTAACACTTTCTAGAAGATCATCGTTTGGCGCCGACTTCAATATAGAAGTGTGATGTTGTCTGTACCTATTCTTATATTATTTTTAAGTTTTCAGTGTTTTTGAAGTCGGTTTTTATTTTTTTATTGATTCCCTTTAAAAATTCCCATTTTTACACCCTTAAGGAATGATTTCGGGGATAAAAACTATTCTTTATCCTTCCCCACAACTCAAACTATCTCCAGGCCAAATTTTCTCGGAATCGGTTTAGCGGTTATTGATTCCCCATACAAACTTCCACCCCCCTTTTCTCCCCTTAAGGGGTGATTTCTGCAAAGAAACACTATCCTGTGTCCTTTCCTGGGACTCAAACTATGTCTATACCAAATTTAATTTAAATCGGTTCAGTAGTTTGCGTAACACGCAGACAGACAGAGTTGCTTACGCATTTATAATTTTAATGTAAGGATGAGTGATGCTCACAGTGTCTCTGCGTGATCGAATCAGAAATTATGAGATTCGCAGAGAACCACGATCACTCTCCTGAGGAGTAGGCACATTACTCGGAAGACTAACGGTTGTTGAATCAGAAAAGTCCTCGAGTTGTGAACGCACATTGGGAGATTCAGCATTGATAGAGACATTAAACCGGTGATGTCGCGGGAAGCTGTGGAAGCGAGCAGCGCAGGACCAATTAGCTTAGAGAACCTTGAGAGAAGAGAAGTCCATGCCTAGCAGTGGACAGCTCTTAGCTACTATGAAGGTTGTATTATTAGCTCACGGACTCACATTTTTCATAGGTATGCAGGATGCAGGTATAATAAAAATCTGAAAAAAGTAATCATCTACCTACCGTATGAGCTGGTATGAGTACATCTACATGTGTGTATTGTTTTGTTTTACTGGTAAGTCTACTGGGAGCAAAGTTCCCAATCTTACTAGTAAGTCTATTGGTAAAGAAACTCCCAGTAGTACTACTGCTAAGACTACTCGGTAAAACTACTGGGAACAGTCCTAATTTTTATATTATTGCATTTCTCGCATAAACTCTAGCTGTTACTATGGAATTTTATTAATTATAACAAAATGTATTCAAGAAATGGGAATTGGAGTCTTCTACTTAAAAAACATAAAATAGTTGAAATTATGTGGAAAAATATGACTGGACAGAAAGACATAGACGAAAGTGAGCTAAGTAAAACGTTAATAATTGGACATTTGCCTTAAAAAGCAGTAGGTATAACTATAGTGACCGATAAAACAACTATTGGTTCTTCTTTTATTATATTAACTAATAATAATCAAGTTTTTATAGTCTGTTACAGTCATAACACTGTTCGATCATAGCGGAAACCTTCCTACCAAAACCAAATAATCACATTACGGTACAAATGAAGTACCTTCCCTCAAAGCTCCACCCCAACTATGCAAAATGACTGACTAGCTTTAAAATAACCGGGGAGGGTGCGCAAATCTGATTTTCCTTCGTCAAGTCATTGTCGGAGATAACCCAGTTACGTACCCCTGATGGGTACCGACGACAAAACAAATAATTTTACAGTTTGCCGCCAGCCAACTTGTTTTTAAGTTATTTTGATAATTTCTAAATTTCTAAATTGATTGTATGAAATCCCCCACCCTTTTGGAGAATTAATTCCGAAGTATTTGTTTACCTAAATTAACCTGAATTTCTCCAGCGAATTATTCGCTGGATAAATTCAGGTGTTTTCACGATTATTTAGGTAAACAAACACTTTGTAATTAATTATCATGACTACAATCAAATAAAGAAATTAATCCGCCTGTGATTAGTAGCTGAGATCATCTGGTTAGGTCTAGAAGTCTAGTTCTTCATTCCCTACGGGGTCAAAAAGCTTTAGACGACACAATCTATTTCTCGAGTCGCAGTGGTAGAAGAACACAATCGTCATATAGAATCAGGCCCCTATTTCACTATCTCTGGTAGGTGCGGCATTGTCAAAATATATGACATACCATTCACTATCTCTGACAGGTGCGATAATTGTCAAAATGAAATGAAATTTTTATTCATACAAAAAGCAACAAAAAGCTTAACTATACTTAATTAAACAATCCCCCATACTAGGCTGTGCCTGTCCTATGAGGGCAAAAATTTATGATATATATCGGACAATTCTCGTACTTGTCTAAAATGGTATAAACGGGGTCATGCTGTGAATAATAGTCGTTCAAAGTGAAATAATTATTTGAAGAAATACCTAACAAAACAATAGATTCAAATCTATTGCATTTAAAGATACGCCATCGCTATTTATTATTATTCGTAAATATTTTATCGCAGCTTTAAGATTATATTTTTAAGTCAAACATTATTGCACAAAACATGAGACAATACGTGCCTATCGACAGAGAAGATATAGTAATGGATTCTGCACCAAAAATATTTACAATCAATATGATATTATCCAAAATTAATTCACTAATATTCACGATTTCGTTCAGTCGATCTGTGTTACGGCAGTCAAGTAAAATGTCATTTTCTTATCTTTCCAATTTTGAACATTTATTATTTTAATCATTTGAAATGAGAATCGCATTCAAATAATGACTTTATGAACGAAAATAGTAGATAAGTAAGTACTAGTGTAATTTTGTGCCGCAGGCTAAAAAACTCGCAATTCCCATGACGACGATCCTCGTCTTTTTGAAAGCGAGCTTCACCTGGACTCCTTAAGAACTCAGAAACTGGCTATCTTACAACTTACATATATTTGTCGGAACACAACAATGTTATTATCATTGTTATTATGGCGCAAACTTAGGTAAGATGATAGTAGATAGCCAGGCGGATTCAGAATCTCTACCATTAACCTAACTCAGCAGAAAAACATGGAGAATCGAACCCCAGAGCTAGATCAATACTGCATGGTCTCAACCACAAGCTCATGGAGGCGGTTCCAGACACACTTTACCACCAAGACAAAAATTACGAAATAAAATTTAAGCGAACGTCTGAACGCACCATTTTAAAGAAGTTTACTATTTAGAATGCAGAGAAACTTCATAACATTAAGGTATTAAGGCACTGATAATTTTGATATACACCAAATACAGACAACGTTGAATAGGTACCAAATACCTTTGAACGTAACCACAATAACTATGAAGATTAGTAGCGACACTGGTCGCCAAATTTAAAAGTTACCACAAACAGTATCTAACTGACTTAAACCTCTTTTGTTTTTGAAATTGGAAAACAAAAGAGCGCGAAATAGACCGGACAGAAACACGTTCGAGACTATTATATTATCTGTGCTCGAGACAAAAATAAGCCTGTCTCCCAGAACGCAACAAATCAAACCGCTCTGCCTGGTGAAGCGTGCGCGCAAAATGCGCCTCGGGGAGCCGATCCGCCGCAATACGTCAAACAAACATTACCTATTCGGAAAAATACAAACGTTTGTTCTAGTGAGTCAACACGGCACATGTGCCTCATTATTGAATATGGAAATTGCGTTTTGTATACGTTACTGATTTACAATTGAATTTTTCCTATACTGTGTTCTATTTGAGGACGGCGGCGTCGGAATAATGACTTAATGTTTATTTAAGGTGATTCGGTCCATTTATGTACATTTTATTGTACCTAATATAAAACAAACATTCAAAATAATTATGTCTGAACATCAGGCGCTTAGGCAATGAAGTTCGAAATTAGAGGAAGAAAAACAACAAAATGTAATTGATTCTGTCTAAAACAACAAAATATCACAAAATTACATCAAAATCAGTAAAGCAATTGGTAATAAGTAATAAAACTTTTATGCTTAGGAACAAATCATTCGAGAGAGAGAACTACAATACAACACACTGTGTCGGTGGTCTTATGTTAAACAAGCAATTTTCTTCTATACAGTGCAACACTGAACAGAGTATTGAGGAAAAAATATCCAAATATGGTAATTAAATCGATATAATTTTAATCCAATAAAGTTTTAACGCTTACTTTATATAAACCAAGCAATAAATCTTACGTAAGTATATAGTAACCTAACTTGAAAAAATATTTCAATAAAAAGGTTACTTTAAAAGCAGATGCGCCGAGCTGAGTTTTAACACACACTGTTCATCGTAACAAGTGTACCAATAAAACACCCCAGTACAAATCCAATTTTGGCCCCTAGTGCGCTTAATGCGACCACGGGGCGAATCACTACGTATGCCACTGTCATTTTAACTCAATTTTCAAACGGGCGGTTTCCACCTACGCCCGCATTCAAATAAAAATATCCGAGACTATAACACAGCTTTAGGGGTGTTAAAACGTCTCCCATACACTACGGGGGCTAAATTTGGAGTTTCCAATGCACTCACGTAAGCAATAAAGATTTAAGGGATTCTTATTGTTTCGAAAAATTTACATATTTGCCGTCAAATTTGGTTTTATTCGAATGATTTGTGTTTGCGGTCTAAGGATTGCAGGTTTACTACGTTGCAAATGTATCAGTACTATGATGATGCGGGTTTTAAATATAAAAAATGCTGAACTTATATTTTTAAAATAACGTCAATAAATACCAGTTCATATAATTAAGAATTCATAACTTCAGCCCCACGATTGTATCTTTTTGGTGTTCAATATAGTTATTTACTTATACAGGGTGTAACTGAACACCCCAATAACATTTAAGGGTATGTATCCATCAGAAGTAGAGATTCTATAGGAAAAATATTAGGGCTAACAAACCTACTTTTTTTCCCATACAAGCTAAATAAATTATTTTTTGGTATTAAGTGCCGACAACCCTACATAAGCTTCCAAGGAATACTACGCTCACGTCATACAACTAAATAAATTATTTTTTGGTATTAAGTGCCGACAGCTCTACGTAAGCGTAGGAGGAATACTACGCTCACGTCTGTCACGTGTCATTTTGTGTTGTAATTTCTTTTGTGTTAAGAGCTGCTTATGGTTGTCACTTGAAAGTTTTTGCTTTCAGTTTAAAATCAAATAACTCTGAAAGTATTGGGGTTCCAGGTCTCGGACAAGCACCGAAGGTCCATTTAGTATCTAACTTATATGCCCCTTAAATGTTATTGGGGTGTTCAGTTACACCCGGTATATAAACATATCGAATGTAGGTATTTTAACGAACAAATAGCCTTAAAAAATAGAAAAATACCATTTTAATTCGGAAAATGGAAAAGCATAGATAATTTTTATCGCGATAGGATTCAGCTCGACGCACAGAAGTGCTAAAAAAACTATATTACTCCATACAAATAGCTTTAGTATGTTTTAGAACATCCCAGTATCCGCATCGAAATATCTTCTAACGTTTTCTATCTTTAAATTATCTTTTTCAAACAGCAACTGCGGTTTCATTACCCACCCTAGTAATCCTGTCAACTAGCAAATTGTAAAAGAGACAGTATTAAAAATACTTAATTAATTCACAAGGGTACAACACTGCCCCCCTGTAACAATACGCCGCGAATTGGGCCAAAATTTTTAATCTAATCAATTAACAATCAGTGCAAGCGATACACCGCTTGTTACCACAGCTTATTTGGCGAACGTGACTTGGTTAGTCAAATGACAGGGCCGGTTTTAATTGGTGTAACCGCGGTGCACCTACAGGCTGAACTGACTCACGGTTACTGATTATAATACACAGAGGAGACAAGTTTTGTTCCATAAATGAAACTCATTTTCCGTATATTTGATCGTTACACGTCTGATGGGGTCAATCAATCACAGAAAATCGTTTCAAAATAAATCGTATTTTTTACAAATATTACCACAAAAAATCTTAAAATTTTCTACAAGCCATGTTTGAGGTTTTGGTTGTGATACATTTTTCTGAAAAATAAATTAGAGTAGATATATCAGAAAATGACTCAAACATGAATCGATTTTTAAGTTTTTAATGAATTGCTCAGTGAATTTTGTGATAAATCATGCACACATCGCACACATACAAAAAAATATTCGAAGTTTTGAAGTGCTCCATACCTACGAAATAAGATTGTCATTTCAACCTTTCATCTCACTTTCTTTTTTTAATTTATACAGTGAGCAATATTAAAGGTGGCAGTTGTTTCAGATTTTTTATACTCGCATTTTTTTATATTTTTACTTATACGCGAGTATTTTCCTACAAATTCCCCTAATGTGCCCAACAATAATAAAAATGTATTCCTAACCGATATTCGGTCACGGCGGCCAATCTCAATTTACCTGTTTGTTAATATGTGCACACTTAATAACTTGTATTTCGAAGAATGAATCGAAGAAAATAAAGACGAAAATACATTGTCATTGTGTCATTTCAAAACGGAGCGTTTTAGCATTTTTCCAAACCTTCAGATATCATCTGCAAATGAGTTTCTAATGTATACCTTTTTTTTTAATTTATTTACCAATATACAGTAAAAACTAACAGATTAATAATATAGCATTAAAAAAACCACTAAGGTTTGTAGTAAATGCTACAACAGTCTACAGCCACAGTTCAGTGGCTAAAAAACAAAACGCAAGTTAAACACAAGAAATAATAATACTAATAGACAAACTAATAAAAATAATAATAGACAAACAATGAAATAATAATACAAAAAAAACAAAACAAATGGTAGGTATATTAATTTTATGGAATTGGCAGAAACATTTCCCACCTAATGTCAAAATTTGCTTTCCAACTCGTTTTCGCCTTTATTTTCTGTAGTTCCGAATTTTGGGAGAACGTTTGTAAGCGAGCACTATTATTGCTAGACAGTGTACCTACTACGGCAGTAATATCGCATCTTCAACGGATCTCCGTGGTGAATCAGCCCGTGGGTCTGACGGACGACTTCGTTACAAAATTGGTGTTATGCAATTTGCCGCGTGATTGAGCTGGTTTTTGAATTATTTTGAAACAATTGAGGCTTTATTGATTTATCCGATTACTTCGGTGTGACCTGAGGTCGAATATTTCACAGTTATTGATTTTTATTAGTAACTTCTCTAAATAGATTAAAATTATAGCTTAGAAAATGAAAGCATGTTTTATACCTCAAACTCAAAAGTCATTATTCATTATAGACTTTTACAGTTACCTAATTATTGACGTCAAACGAAAACAAAAAATTTATTATTGAAAAACTATAATCAAAAATATAATTTACTGGGATATTTAGCAATTAATTGCTTAATCCTTGCTTAAATATACATACACTCCATAATTAAGATGTATGCAAATACAAGTAACAACAAAATGAAAAAAAAAGTTGACTCTACACCTGTTCGGAAATTGGGAGAGGATTCTTTGGATAATTGATCTATCATTAATATTGATATTCAATCAAAAATAGGAATTGACACAGGCTGATTTTCTGCTATAATCACAATTTTAGAAAATTTCTCACTTTGAAATTACGATAAGAGTTTAGAATCACCGCATATCTAGTTATAAAACTTTAAAAATATTGATGAGTAAAACAAGTAATAATTGGATTAAAAAGAGATTAATTCTTTACGAGAACATGAAATTTGTCTATACGTTAAGTATTCTCCATCTCCTTCTCCAATGCACAAGAAAAAAATATTCTTCGTAGACTACATTTGCTGGCTAAAATTCTAGGCATCTAACAAAACCGTCAAAACGTAAACGTCTGACTCCATTTTCAGTCTGTTTATTTGTGCCCAAACTCAACAATATTACCAACTGTACCGTTACGAATTCACTAACTGAAACCACGTCGAAACCGATCTTATTTATTCAATTATAAAAAAACATTTCGTCAAAAATGCACAAAGAAAAATATAACAAGCAAATAATTTTCGTAATTGAAAGTGATTCTTCAAACGCAAATTTAAGAGGCGTGACCGTTATCATTGCGGCGCTGGACGCAGCGACGCCGCAGACGCTGTGAATTGATTGGTTCCAAGTTTCCAGCGAGCGAGGTGTTGCGAGTGCAGTCCGACTTAATGATCCTTAAATGATCCTTCAGTTTGCCTAACATCAGATGTTGTCATCGATTTCACTTTTGTGGAGTGTGTGCAATCAGTAGCATCGGGGGAAGTATCTGCCCTTTACAGCATCATCATATACACAGCTCTTAGACAGCCTACCCTTAGTCAACCACGCTGGCTCAGTGCGGATTGGTCGACTACACATGATCTTTTCCTTCAGCCTCGGAGCCTCGGATAAATGTATATGAAATTCGAAAAACAAAAAACATATCCCGGACCTCACGATTAGTAGGCCAGTGCCAAATCCACAGCGCCACCGACGCCCCACAACATACACTTTACAGCATACGATGGCAAAAACATACAGCCTCTTTGGAAACGGTCACTTTTGCGTTGCAGACCCAAAAGGGCTCAGTTAGGTCCCGCCCGGGAAACAGCGTTGGTAGGCCCCCCAAGGTGGACCGACGATCTGGTGACGGTCGCGGGAAGCCGCTGGATGCAAGAAGTGCGGGATCGATCGGTTTGGGGATCCCTGGGGGAGGCCTATGTCCCACAGTGGGGTGGGCATATCTAGGCTGAAATGATGAGGATGACGATAAAGTAGGTAGGTATCTCTTTTTAAGGCGGGATAATCTTACGATGCCGCGGGGCTAAGATGACTACACCGACCGAATGTGTATTTAGTTATTTATTTAATCTTTATTGCACTTAGACGGTACAAAGAGCGGATTTAATTTAACAAATCATTCTCTACCAGTTAACCGACCGGAAATTAAAAATAAAATGTATCTAGCGCAAAAAAGATGTGACATTAATAACAAAAATAGCATAAACCTCAATAACATATACTTACATGGATGTAACTACGTATATATCGTAGGACTTCGGTCCACTACCGGCTATTCCACTGGTTCCTTTACCCGGATAAACCTTCTGGAGCATCTCTGCTTCCTATGGACAGCACATTCGGAGTCACGTTGCCGGGATCAGAGAGACCCAATTCGCGTTCGGCGAATTGGGCATTTCTGATCCCGACAGCGCTCCCCAATGAGTTCTAGCTTCTCACTCACTAATATGAAACGTCATATTTATAGTTATAGATGACGGAAGAACGAAACTGGACAACGATCTAGCCGCAATCTTCTTTGATCTTCACCTAGCAGCGAAATATTTAGTATATTGTTCTGCGCGTGAGTGGACTCTGTCAATGAATTTGTACCCGCGTTATACAATTGGAGACAGTAACACGCGTTAACTACTTAGGTTAAGGTAGCTGCCAGATATTTGCGAACAGTATGCTACTAAGCCGTCTTTGTACCAAAAATCTGTACGTTCTTCAATTGATAACTCTTGATAAAATTTTGAAATAACAGTTTAGTTGATTTCTCATAAAATGTTATTTCGGTTGTGCGAAGATGATTTTTAAATTTCTTTTCTGTTTTTATCTCCAATTCATAATTTTGTGCCTTCAGAGACATAACTATCCTCAAAATCAAAGATTTTCTGGAGAGAAAGAAACGCAGCAAGAATAGTTAATTTGCAATAATGACTTTCAAGTAATAAACTGAAGTCATCTTTATGTGCACATTATGATCAAAGTATTTTATCCCATACAAGAATCTACACAAATATGGGAAACACATAAACGCAACCCTGTGAAATGCAATATTTCTCAATAGCGTACAGGAGACAACTCAGATAAATTCGACAAATTAACTTCGGGGTAAACACATGTTTCTTTCCCCATATTGGCGCGCGGCGGCAGCACCGTTGATTTATGGCAGTGGGGCGACGGCGCTTGAGTTACGCGGACGTATGTGATTTTAACCGGTTATCTGATTCACCTTTTATCGTGCGATGATTTCTGGTTTAAGAGTACCTATTTTATCACAATTTTAGTATTTCTGTATAAGAATACAACATTTATATCGCATCATCAATCTGTGTATGCCCTTGATATGTCAAAATAGATTTCTCAATAAAAACAGGAGAGCTCCGTCTCTTCATCACACCTGCCCTCTAACCATGATCGCTCAAAAGAATATTAAAACCGCATTGAGAGCGGGATGGCGCTATACGCAGCAAGAGCGGTGTCTCAGTTTCAATATTGTTTTAACCTTGCTATAAGCGATCATGGTAAGATAGTGAAAATGAGATCAAGCAAGAAAGTTAGATTAACTTTAGATAGGATGATGATTGCTAGATATGAAGATTTAGAAACTGCTTCGCGTCAAAGCTTGAAGAAAAAGTGTAGACATCACGGGAAGTTGTATTCCCGATCTGACACAAATGCTTATAACCATTACATTTACAATTGGATACATATTCATAATAAAACCTTCTTTTGTTTATGAATATAACAAGGATTTCTCTATATATTCAAGTCAGAAACATTTTGAATGGTCGTCACCGACATAATTACCTGACTTCGTCAAAACTACTTAATCTACCGCTTACAACAACACCAATCTAAAGAAAAACAAAAACACCGCCCTGACCAGTCCCAAGTCACAGTTATAATTCACGTTCCTAATACGAGGCCACGTAAATCATGCCGCGGCACATCTGCCGACGAAATAGAAAAATAACAATAAATAAAGGGAAAACGCTACTGCGACACCGGCGGCGGGTATTGACGAAAATGTGCTAGGAGCTTAGCGCTGAACGCTGCCCTTTTAGGGTTCCGTAGTCAATAAGGAACCTTACTAGTTTCGCCATGTTGGGGTTCCGTAATCAACAAGGATAGCTTTCGACACTTATAGTTTCGCCATATCCGCCTGTCTGTCTGTGTTGAACATAAACTCCTCTTTAATCAATAGAATAACTTGATCCTGCCACGACCTTATCCTGACTTCCTTCCTTCTTACTCAACACGATTCTTGTTCCTTTTCTGTGCAGCTGGTCAATAGTGGAATGCTTTTCCCGTCAACATTCGGCGGGTGCATAAGTACATCAATATCTTTGAAGGAACTGGTGGAGAAGCATTATATCTTTAGCCTTTGATGCTTTTATATTCCATGTCGTTATTTCTATGTTTATTTGAATTTCTTTTATCTGTTTACTAATATCCGCATTAAAATTTAACTCTATATTTTTTTCTATTTTCTTCCTTTTACTATCCTTTTCTATGGTTGCCCGAAAGAAATTACTGTGTAGCAATAAGGCCGCTTATTGCTGCTTTTTATTATTTGTGGCATGCAATTGTGTGTGCTTATGCAATAAAGTGATGTGTATGTAGATGTATCTTCATAATCAGCATGATGTAAAGTAAATTATGATTTGGCATTTAGGCGGGGAAATCAAACGGTTTTATGAAAATATTCATTTAATATAGTGAGATTTTGTTATATGGGTCAGTGTAAATCGACGACTCATGCTTCTAAACGCAATAACCAATATCATTTCATTTTCATGAATACTGTATGAGTAATATAAGCCGTATATATACAGTACTCTCATAGTAATAGTTTCTAAGAAATCATTGGATCTCTTAATTCACTTTCGGAATCCCAACGCACCGTTCCAATAGCTTCCCTTCGCTAATCCGGGATATAATGAAGCCAGCGCGTGACCCTTGCCTACATATTAAACGCCTCTTAACCCTTTATTGAGTAGTGTTGCCTTAGGTAACAGGTATGATAGAAAAAGGAGCGCTTATAGTAAGCAATATTCCCGCACAAAATGTAGAGCTATTGTACGTGTACGCTCATTTTGAATAAGAATGTTGTTTTTAATAAGTTTGCATTTTATTTAAAACCAACCGTTGACCAATGCGGTCACCAAGAACTTATCTGGCTCGAATGAAACTTTAACTATAATACTGATATTTTTATACTCTGTTAAGCCAAAATAGACTTTACTCTCTGTTAATAGCTTGTTTATTCAATCTGAATTATGTATCTTTCTGAAAGAATGTGTGATTTTTTAATATATTTAACAACCTCCGTGGTCTCGTGGTTTAGATCTCCCGGTATTGATCTAGAGGTCCGGGATTCGATTCCCTAAGCGCTATTATACCACCAACCAAACCAAGCACAAGAACTGCCCAGCTCTTGTGGGCTCCGGGCTCGTGGTCCAACCAAATGTACAACCAGTTGGACCACGAGTAATTTGCTTATGACTCGTGGTCCAACCAGATTCACGCTTGGCTAAGATACTTAAGTTTCTTAACTAAGTTTAATGCCACTATAACAATGTTTTAAAAAAAAAAAAAAAAAAAAAATGTTACTAGCATTGTTGCGATCCGACAATTAGAGGTAAGACCGCCAGTTCCTTAGTTATTGAGAAGTCCGGTACAGCTCGCTTCTATCTTCGGAGTTATCGTCACTTACCATCAGATGAGATGAAAGTAAGATGAATGCTTACCTACCATAGGGTAGGGTAGGCCCGAGTATGGTTACCATCTGACAGGCGTTCGCCGCATTTGACAGGCATTTTACGATTTAGACAGGCGTGCGGCCGGCGCTACGCAGGGACAGGCATTTCTGAACTTCGCGGGTCTCAATAGCTCAAATACATTAGCGTAGGTAACTGGGGGGGGGGGGGGGGGATCCGATCCTCAAATACATACTCCAATCATGAGATAGGCATTTTTCCGAAAAATCTAGCGTTTTGTGCATCCTCAACAGGCATCCTCCCTGACATGGATGGTAACCCTTCGAGCCCCTCGACAAGGACTTATATGAGCTTTAGTTTCCAACTAAACAGGTAGAGACATAATAACTTTAACATTTCACTGTCACAATTTTAGCTCAAATTCACACAAATAATAGCGTCACATGTTTTAACATTTATTTTTCTATTTTATATTTGTGAGTTTGTGACTAAACAAATTAAGCTCGATGACCCAGTGGTTAACGCGTCGACACGGTATGTCAAAGACGCAGGTTTGATTCCCGTCCGAGACGAATTTTGTATTTTCTTGCATAGATTTCAAAATTTTTCCGTTTTTTATCTATTTAACCTACAAAACAGCAATGCTTGATCGCTGTGATTTCGACTAAATCTAATGCCCAGGTTGCCATTGTAAACTGTTGGACTTGTCGGGATAGCTGATATGTCGCTATCAGATGGATGATAAGTGACCACAACAACAAGGATCTTTTTTGCTTTGCTGTATAAAAATCAAGGGTAGCGTTGTTAAATCAAATTTCAGTGCGGTATTCAATTTTAATGAACAAGCTTACGCAGACATTACGGCGGCTCGTTAAGGCCATTGGGAAACAGTTCGCGATGAAAGCATTTATTTTCAATAGTACACTTGGCTATTTTTGCGTCCCTCGCCGCCGGTGCATCACAATCATCGCCCTGCGCCATTCTATATTGACAGTACGTGTTCCGAATGTCGGATCGTTTTCCTGGATTTTGCAGCTATTTTTATTCGAGTCCGATCGATTTCGGCCGGCCGTACCCCGCGGCGGCTGAAGGGTTAGCCGACCGTGTAATTGGCTAGTTACAATTCATTACTGCTTCGCCGTTGTGATTTTTCGGTATTTCTCGCGTAATGATCGTAAGTGAATTGTGGTCGCATCTATCCACGCGAAATTTTTTACCGCGATATAACGAAGTATTGATAAACAGTTATGTGTTTTCGTTGTACCTATGTTTGAGAAGTTAGGTTAGGTTAGAAATTTACAAACAATTTTAAAAGGAAGTATGGTCAACAGCTTGCTTTTTAATCTTGCTTTTAATCAAATAAAGTGATTTTTATTACCAAGGTATTGAAACTATAAACAACAAAACACTGTATTGTGTTTAATGAATTTTTGGAATATTGTATTTAGTTGAATAATAGGAGAGACGAAACTTAGATTCTGATATCATTGGATAAATAATTAATTTAATCAATAACGAAACCAAACACGTATTCTTGTGTTCAACAAAGCAACACAGACAAAAGTCAACAACGTAAAACACATTTTGGTGTAACTCAAATTTTACAGAAACCAAAAAGAAGTGATCAATCAATATAATACCCGTTCGATTCTCGGTCGGAGAGGGCGGTAATTCTTCATTAGGCCGGCTCCGGTCAAGCGGCGCCCCCGGGGGTTGCCAATCAACGCCACTGTATTATTTTTGAGGGTTGAACCTAAAAGTTTTTGAGGCCGAGATGAAAGTAGCTTTGGGAGAAACTTTTAAGCTTTTCACGTAGTTCACTTGCAGCCTTTTTTATTAAAAGTAAAATTACATACTTGTAAACAGATGATTAAGGAGGAGAGAAATTTCATTGCCATAAGTATACTAAAGAGTACTAAACAGGTACGGTAACATAACAGAATAGCAAGTTTTTAATCTATATTAATATTAAAATAAAATTTCTTGAACAACAATAGAAATACACAAAAAAACAGACTTTCCGATATTCTTGCCTGTTCTTCTAAGGTGGTTCATAAGTTTCTTTTAGTTTAGAAGTCTTTCCCGATTTCCGAATTATGTAGAGTCAACTTTCTTTCTTTCATACCTGCATTTGCATGTATCTCGATTTATAATGTAAATGTAGGTATGCATATACAAGACCAATAACTTAGTACAAAGCTTAGTAGGTACATTACGTTTTCATTTAATTATGAACAGAAAGGAGGTTCTATGTTCGACTGTGATCTGCATATTTTTATGTATATTCACCGATTTGTCAGCCAATTGGGAACCGATTTTCAAAAATCTTTTTTGTATTCGATGAAGTTGTACATTTGAGGTATCCCGCTGTCACCAAGTCAATAACCATATAAAAAGTGATTTTGTGTGTATTTTTTATGTTTAACTTTTTAATGTTTTTGAAGTCGGTTACTATTTCTACATTAATGAACGACTATAAACGTCTAAAATGAATATATTTTCTTATGTGAATAAACTTAACAAATAACGATTATCTTTTGGAATGTAACTACATACAGTTTTATCACAAAAAATGTCGATATATATACCCCCAAAACACAATAAGACGTACGTTCTCTATACACCCCCAGAAGCGCGCGTGAGTCTTATTTAATTTCGCGCTGTGAAAACAGCGGCCCCCGCCCGATGTTAACACCGGCCGCCTCGACATGTCGAGATGGACAAATACGCCCAAATTATTGCTTTCTTTACCTCTAAATAGAGATATTCCAACTGCCCTCTAGACACGGCCGCCTTTCACACCGTATCGTAACATTATTGTATGCTTTGTTGCATACTTAGAAATAGCATTATAAACAAGAAACGAACATGTTACATAAGTATAAGAGCTGAGGGAGATAATGGAATCAGAAATTGGTATGATTGGTAAAGATATTGAATAAATAAGCAAGGTGAGAACATGTAGGTAACCCATATTTTTGCCGTATCGGGAGCAATATTATGTTTCGACCGGTAGTATTCAATTATTACATAGTTATATTTGCTTAGAGAAAATTTAAGCCTGATCGCAAGATTCTCTCTAAGCGCAACAGCCTCTTAAAGCAGTTAGACAAAGATTTAGGAAGAGCTTGCCAAAATTGTCTTTCACTTTCTTCATCTATCGTTGTTTAGTTTTCGATATAATTATTCAATCATTATAATATCTCTTAGATCGTAAAAGAAATGCAAATAAAATTACAGAAGAAATATACATTTTTCTAACGACTTTTGTCAGAGCGTTCAGTGGCGCTGTGGACTCGGCACTGGCCTTCCAATCGCGAGGTCCGGGGTTCTATTCCATCATGTACCAATGTGGTTTTGTTTTTTAGAATTTCTCATGTACATTTGTCTGACGCTCCTACGGGGGAGGAAAACATCGCGAGGCAACCTGCATACATCTGCGAAAAATTCAAAGATTTATGTGAAGTCAACCAATCCCCATTGGGTCAGCGTGGTTGACTAAGGCCTAAAAGTAGTAGGCGTAGGCTGGAGCCCTTCGGTGGGGAGTTTATGAGCTGTAATGATGATGAACGTCTTTTGTAATTGTATATACTCGTTTACAGTTCGGTGTAAGGGTCGGAAGGACGACCTTTATTTCGTGTCAATTCGATCGCTTGCTGCGGTTCCAGTGCTTCGTTAAGTGCCCACAATCTTTGGGGCGTTTTATTAAATTTGGCCGGTCAAAGTGGACCTTGCAGTTACTAGCAATGAACGCTAACTAACCATCGTTTTAAAAAGGGGAGGCAAGCCAGTTTTCCTACATCTAATATGTTAAAATTTATCAAGAGCACGTCCAGGGGGTTAAGGCGGGACAAATTACAAAATTCGTAAAATTTTAATACATAGTTACATACATTTTTAACGACATCTGTAAAACAAAAGAGATCAAAGCTATTTATAGTAGACAAAAATTGCATTTGCGGCGTTCGCAGTTCGCGTTCGTTCGTTAGCAGTATAATTATTATCAATGTCCATCAAAATGGCAAACTATACTCACGCAAAGAAACACAATATTAATAACGATTGATGTGTTTGCCGTTACGATACGATATACCTCTCTTTGTTGTGCAAAAACATTATAAGCACACTAGATAGTAGTCAGTATAAGTAAGAGAAGAGAGACCTCTACCATTCCACTTGTGACTGTGTCAGAGATAAAATTTTACTGTGGGGAACACTAAAGCGCCATCTGAGTACCATTCTACAATAATTGTACTCCAATAGTTAAAAGTGATGATGCAACGATTTTGTCAGGGTTGAGGAATTCAGGGGACCCTAGACAAAGTAACCATTTCATACATATCAATACATTTTATTCTTTTCGTACTTCATTATCGTTTTTCAATTATCATTTTGTCCAGGTGACACTTACTACCACTTAACGTCAAATGTAAAATGAAATTCAAGAGCTACTCCGTAGTAAATTAAAAATAACTTTCGATTTTTGAAAAAAACTTAAACAAACTGAATTTCAAATTTTCGAAAAAGTACCTAAATATTTCTTAATTTCGACAAAGTCTGACGACAAGCTTTATTAACTTTGGCTAATGCTCTCCAAATTACAACTATAATAGGGAGGACTTAGGCGGCGCCGCGTAACGAGAAAATTATACGGAGTCTTAGCAGCGTTAATAAAAATTTGTACGTCTGAGGGAGTAAAACTAATGGTTTCTTGGGATCTTTATAGCCGAGTAGGTGAGCGTGCGACTAGCAATATGATGCCTACTGTATCGTGTATATAATTATCACTAGCTCATTATGCTTTCATTTTGCGAAACATTCAAAATTGTTGCTTTCGACATTTTTATGGGATAGGGGGCAAACGATCAGACGTACCACCTGATGGTAAATGATTACCATCGCCCATAGACACCCGCAACCCCAAAGGAGTTACAAGTGCGTTACCGGCCTTAAAGGTAGGAATACGCTCTTTTCTTGAAAGCTTGAAGGTCGAAGGAATATTAATGTAAAAGAACATACTTGTTGAATATATGTGACTGACTCAAACGGAGATCGTTCTGGAGGATGCTATAATGATTAGGATATGAAACTGGATTATTTTGATAAGAGTTTAAGGTGTTCTCATCAACTATCCATTCTACGTTACTGTAATACATAATGTTACAAATATGATACGAAGAGGATGCATCTAGATTTATTTTTCTTTTAAGAAACGTATGTATGTATGTAAGTTCGACCTTAAATAGCAGATAAGGCAGAACTTTTAACACAAAATTCCTACTTTACTATAAAAACATAATGTGGCAGTGCCTATTGCGAGTTGAAAAACAATAGCTTTAGATGGTTTTCCTCTTTTTATTTATAGACGTCATTGCTCAATTTAATGTTGGAGGTTTTAACAACTCTGCACACGTATTATAGGCAAACGTCACAGAGACAGATAGAGTAAGGTCAAATTTCACCAACATTTAAACAGACGGTTAGAGTTAACTAACAACCGTTTTTGACGCTTAGGTCGAATTTCACCAACATTTAACAGGCCGTTATAGTTAACAAACAACCGTTTTTGACATTTATTGTATGAGTGAAATGTCAAAAACTTGTTTGTTAGTTAACTAACCACCTGTTTAAATATTGGTGAAATTGGACCTTAATCACACATTTTGACCTAATCGTATGAGTGAAATATCAAAAACTTGTTTGTTAGTTAACTAATCGCCTGTTTAAATATTGGTGAAATTGGACCTTAGTATAGTAGAGATGGGAAGCCCTACGAATCCGAAATAAGGCGACTGTCTTCCACGGCTCAATAAGAATAATAAACTACAGGCTACTATAGGATCCCACCACCACCCTTGGACATACTAACCTTGCGAAAACGCGCGCGGAACTTGAGACTCTACTCAGCTGCGCGTACTTCTCGACTCCCTGCAAATTCTTTTGCCAAGACCAGTCTTTTAGGTGTCCTCTCTCCTTAATAGGGGCAACACTCCCAAATATGGCTCCGCTGCGAGATCTTCTCTCATACCGTACCATACCGACAGGGCCTTCCACAGGCATCTGCAGATTGGTCCTGCACTGTCCGTATACAAAGACCTCAAGCATTCGTCGAGTCCAGTGAGTGATGATGATTCATAAACTACATAAAACCAATATTGAGCATGATACAAGGTACTTACGAACTGTGTCTCCATACACGGCTATCAAAAGCTTTAACAGAAATGGAACTTCGCCGACTTCGTGAAGTAGCCATCAGTGCTTCATTCCAGCAGCGCAAAACCTCGTCCAACTATAAAATAAGTTATAACTCAAATCCATTCATTTGAAGATAGTGCAAAATTTAACTACTTAACGTGCCTAGTCGTCTCTACTATAGAAAATCACTCTAGAAAACGGTTTTTCGGTGAAAATAAAAAAAGGTAATGAAGATATATTATTCTTCAAGACAATGTTGTCGTAGTTGTAATTTTTCATTTATGTGAAGTAAATGATTGTTTGGATACCGTTCACCTAGATTATGTTTGTCCACTATAAAGGTAATATCTTCTCAGACATATTTTTTTCTTAATCTGATCTGATGGTAGATGAAGATAAGGCCGAAGGTGGAAGCAAGCTTCACCTGGACTCCTCAACAGCTGAGGTACTGGCTACACAACAATGCTATTAAAATTGTTATTACGGCGACATACTTAGATAAGATAGTGGTAACTAGCCAGTCGGGCTCAGAAGCCCTACCACCAACCAAACCGAGCAGAAAAACTGCTACCCCCACGGGGAACTGAACTTGGGACCTCCCCATCAACACCCGGTGGCCTCAACCACTAGACCACGGAGGCAGTTAGAAAGAAATATCATTAAAAGAGTTAAGAAGCCATTAAAAAGATTTCAGGAAAGGGTGTTTTCTAACGTTAAAGATATCGGTAGGTATATTTATATTAAAATCAATAAAACTTTTTGATATTTCATTCCATTAAAGTTGATTTAAGCCTAGCTATACCCGCGACCTCTTCTGACATTTCCACTACAGACAATAAAGCAAAAACAGCGAGTTCACATGGCGATTTAGGCGGCCATATTTAACCGCGAGATGGCGCGATAGTGGCGGCGTGTGCTTTATTACGATTTAATTCAACAAAACAAGACAGTGTCCCTTTGATATGCCGGCTTGTCGCAAGGCAGTGGTTACATTTTGTGTTCTCTATGGGAAAAAGTCTTTTTGAAAATATCAACTTCTTTGTCCGTCTGTTTCATCTCGATGTTCTCATAATAATTTAGTGTACTTGAGAATACGTACACAATGTCAATCAGTCAAAAATTTGAATTAAATTGATATTAAAACAAAAGTTATTTAATTACGTAGGTAATAATGTTATCCATAATGTCTACATATTTCATCAATTTAACCCACAAAGAACTGAGCGTAGTTTCCACAGAATATTTCCATTGCTCAGGTAATGTCATTAATATGAATGTGTTTATATTAATCTGAAGCATTAAATAATACTTAATACAAAAGCCTTTTCCTATCTCGAGAGACTCGAAAAGTAAACTCAATGCTAGAGTTACCCATATTCACGCAAGAGTCATGTAAGCAAACGAAAGTGATTGTCATCATGCCCAAGATGACAACTTTAATTCGGCGCAAGGACACGCGTTCACGATCGTGACAGGACAGTCGTGATGGTTGAGCACAGACGGACAAACATACGCACTAACAACACGACACGGAACGCAATGCTATTCGACTGGCGTTCCGTCACGAGAATGTGACGTAAGCTGACGAATGCGAGTATAATTCGATGTCTTATTCAAATTTTCATCATAACATACGAGTTGATTGATGGATTTACACATTTTCACTGTGAAGTAGCAATGATTAGGTAACAGACGAATACGAAATAAAAGCTTTTAGAACAATTCCAAAAAAAATTGTTTGTACTCTCTCGCAGTATCCAAATGATCTTAATGCCACTGAGAGGGTAATCGACGACGGATACAAACTCAATTCACCCTGGCGTTGGCAAAATTTTTGCTACATAGCGAACGGGTATCATCGCAGTGGGAGGCTCATCGACTACATAAATTCAACAGCGATTGTCCAAGATTTGTTAAACTTTAAAGGCTGAAGGTATAGTGTCACACAATGTGTTACAATTTTAGGCATTACTGGAAGATGGAATTTGGTTTTGGACAGGAATGACTCTCCGCGCAGAGTGCAGGAGCATCTCCCTGCGTACCGTGCACACATCTGTCGACTTAACTATCGCGTAGGCAAAAGTATTTCACCTCATGAAACTGACATCATCAGATACAGAAGTTGAGGACAAATTGTAGAGCGTTACACTAAATTCAATTAAGGATCCAATGGTGAATTGAAAATAAAATACACGTGTCTCCGAAAGATAACTTTGTTTGCTACTGCGGCCATTTTGTCGCATCCGCCACGCGATGTTATCGGCCGGTGTCGGGTTGCGCGCAACTTCTTTACGACGTCTAGCTTCCCTCTTCCCAATTTTATGTTTTTATATGACCAAGATGAAGTGTGGTTACCGTACAAATCATTCTGTCAACTAGAGACTCTCGCTTGTTGTAGCAGGGAATAAATTAGTCAACGCTCTCCTTTGAGGTATTTCGTAGCCAGTTAAAGGACAGCTAGGGCATGTATTGCACAAAAGCGAAGCATGCAGGTAGGTACTTTAATGTCACTTTGCGAGTTATTCTTTACAGTTGAAAAAAATGCAAATGACTCACAATAGTCTATCATAAGTACTAATGCAAAATCCATGTATTATTATCTGGCTAAGTTCAATTATCGTAGCTAATGATAAAAAGAAAATTCTAAAGATTTTGATGTTTATCGTGGGAAGAGCACCAACCTAAAAATAAGAGAATATAAAAGACTTAGGCAAAACATGGTTTTTGACACCTTAATACGAAAATTACGAAACTAAAAAACATAAAATACGTTGGACGTACCTATCAAATTTAAGGGTACCCTCGATTTTCCTGGGATCCCATCATCAGATCATGACTTGGTGAGAGTGGGACAACCTCAGGAGTATACTCTTTCGATTCCAAAAGAATTCTGAAAATCGACCCATAAATGGTAGAGTAATCGGTTAACATACATAAAAAATACAACAGGTTCTATGGTCGACTGTATCGAACATTCTCCTTTTTAAAGTCGGTTAAAAGACAATCAGCACAATCCTATATTGACGCCGCAATGGCTATCAAATTAGATGCTATCGGATCTGTGAGTGAGAATCCAGGAATCCGCTTTCATAGCAGCCTAATCGTCATTTACCTCCTTCCTGTAAAACTTTCTGTGATAATTATATATTAACGTCGTTAGGATAATCGAATTCATTTCTGTAAGTTGTTTTTACGCGCTCACTTCTGTAGTCCATTTTACCAATAGATCCAGCTTTCGGTCATTCTGGATATACCTAACATACAAACCTACGGGAAATAATATTCTTTAGGTTATTATTTGAAGCTAGTCCGACACCAATCTGTCTAGATATCGCAGTGATATTGATGATATAACAATCCCAACATATGATCCCTATAATATGATCCGGCTCGAAGGACCATATGAAGGAATCGTTGGTCCTTGGTAGGTATTTACATAGATGCTAATATGAATACATTGTATGCTCTGACTCGAAGGACCATATTAAGGTGTCGTTCATCCTTATTATTTCACTTAGCTCCACAGATGCTTATGTAAAAACAGCGAAACTGCAGTCTATCTATTCCAATTACGAAGTCAATAGTGAAATAGTAGTGAAGTACCGTTATAGTCGCTAAAATAAAACCGATTTTCGATTACTATTACAAATAAAATTTTAAATCGAATTCACAGTATCTCAACAAAAAAAAATATTCTACAAAAAATAAAAACCGACTTCAAAAACACTGAAAAGTTAAAAATAATATAAGAATAGGTACAGACAACATCACACTTCTTATTGAAGTCGGTGCCAAACGATGATCTCCTAGAGTCTTAAAATTTGTCACCGACTTCAATATAGAAGTGTAATGTTGTCTGTACCTATTATTATATAATTTTTCACTTTTCAGTGTTTTTGAAGTCGAATTTTTTTTTTGTTTTTTTTTTGTTGATTTATTTTTTATTTTTAACTTTTTAGTGAATGAAATCTTTTTAGTGAAAGAAACCCTAATTAAATACCAGTTGAAGAGCTGGTACTTAATTAGCGTTTCCCTCGATTTTTATGGGATCCCATCATCAGATCCTGACTTTGGTGACCACTCTAGGAGTATACTCTATCGAATACAAAAAGAATTTTGAAAATCGGTCCACAATTGGCGGAGTAATCGCGTAACATACACACAAAACACGTTGGACACACCTTAAAATTTAAGGGTTTTCCTCGATTTTCATGGGATCCCATCATCAGACCCTGACTTTGGTGACCATGGGACCAACCTTGGAGTATACTCTATCAAATACAAACAGAATTTTGAAAATCAGTCCACAATTGGCGGCGTAATCGCGTATATAACATACACACAAAAAAAACATACGCATCGAATTGAGAACCTCCTCCTTTTTTGAAGTCGGTTAAAAATAATCACCATCGGATTAAAATATAAAAAAGATAAGAGATCCGTTTTTTTTAATTTAATTCGATACATGATATTTTTATCAGGTCATGACTTATTCATCACCATAGTCGAAATCGATATTTCATGGTCTCCATCATCGCCATCCACCACTCTCATCATCGTCTATCGAATCCCTATTTATTCATAACAGCTAATATACGTCCCCATCCAGGGGCTCGAGCCTACCCTTTAGTTTGGGTGTTTATAGGCCTTATTCAACGACGCTGGCCCAGTGCGGATTGGTCGACTTCACACCTTTGAATTTCTTCGCAGATGTATGCAGGTTGCCTCACGATGTTTTCCTTAACCGTAGGAGCGTCAGACAAATGTACATATGAAATTCGAAAAACAAAAAACACATCGGTACGTGGCGGTCTCGAACCCGAATCTCCCGATTGGAAGGCAAGTGCCGAGTCCACAGCGCAACCGAAGTAATTAATTATAATTTGGTTATCTATGAGGGCATCGAAATGTGAAAAAATTGGTTTAATTAAATAATTTTAAAATATCCTTTGACTCACGTCACTATACGAAAAAGCAAAATAAGGGAAAACCACCTAAACGCAGAACTGCAATTAAATATTATTTTATTTTAAGTTTTACCTATTTTGAGCACGATGTCTGAAAACGATACTTTGATTGTGTTTGTTAATTTAATTCATATAATATCTTTGATTGATTATGTATTTTCCAAATGATTTTTTATTATTATGAATAATAAGTGTTTATTATTTTTATTTATGTGAAACGTTCTTAGTAGTGTGAAATGGATCTTCGTGTTTGGAATAGACGATATATGAGTATTGGAAGTCAATTGACAGTTAATGTGACTTAACTGGCGGTTTGTGAACCCATCTGCGTCCCCGTACACTTTATAGTTCAGGAGCCAGTGCAGACCTACGACTAGTGATGTCTATGAACCAGTTATTTAGATATGTCTGTATTGTTTCAGGTGCTCAGAACAGACGGACGTCTGTGGGCTTAGCCATGGAACTATTCGAGCAGCACCAAGGCACACACATACTTCAGGTGATTATTTTATTATCTATTCCAGTAATTCCGACGACTGAATACTGCTAGATACCGTGTTTAGTTATCTTCCTCACTAACAAGGCTAGATGGATATCCTTTTCACTTCCCGAAAGATTAACGCAGTAACTCAATGCGCACACAAAAAAAAATACAAGAAACGCGAACTGCTTCCGAAGACATCAAGACAAACACTCGTTGTGACATTGAAATAAAATCAGATATGTTTACTTTCATCGCAGCCACAAAAACTAGCCCAAAACGACAAAGGCAGGCGGCGAACTTGACTCATTGCGCAAGCGCCGCCTTCACGGTTTTTATAACAAAGCACACGTTGAATGGCCCGTGACACACACCTTTACGAAACCAATCTGATATTTCACCGGTTTCACCGAAATTTCATAACGCCAGAAAAATTAATCAAACACACGCTTTCTGGGGCAGCCGACAAAGATAGGGTTAGATGTAAAAAAATACGCAGCCATTATGTTGTCGTTCGGAGCAAATTATGTTTTGTGCAACGTTACAATGTTGTGGGTGCTGCGGTTTTATAGAGCTGAAAATGTACGTGATTCCTTGGTTCGATTTGTTTTTTTTTTTGCTCCTTTTGTTACCGCTGCAACAGTTCTGCGGGACAAGTTGTACGTTTTCACGGAAAAAATAAGGACGTGCGTGAGGATTCGATCGTTGAAAAACAAAGTCCGCTGTTGCAATTCACGATAAGTTTGAGGTTTGACTGGTTTTATAGAGAAATAAAATAAACAATTGGGATTGACTCAGAAGATTCGATCGCTCGAGAATTATTTTTTTATTAATAAGTAAAAGAAAAAAGCGAGTCATTCTGTAATGTGTTATGTCGGTGCCACACTAAGCTTCAAAGCTTACTAAATAAGCGTTGAGCACGAGATGGCGCTATAGACGTACACTGCATCGAATACTTATTATACAGCTAAGTACGACATCTTTATGTTCCACGCAGAGTACCTATACTCTCATACTATAGTCTATTCAAGATAAGAAGGTTCCCGTGACAGGTCATTTCATCTCATGCATACTACTTAGTTTCCGTGATTCATTTAAAAAAATGCACTAGTTAATTCTACATTAAATAAAAACAAGAAAATCAGTCCAGGTAAATAAAATTATAATTCTGAAAAAATATTTGTTTAATTTTTACAAATAAAATATATGTGTAAAGTGTATGTACCCACTTAAATCGCTCGGATTCACGATTGAAATACATACTTAATTAAACAAATATTTTTTCAGAATTATAAATAAGTTATTTTTAATTCAAATTCAATATCCTTTATTCAATTAGGATTTTCCAATAGCTTTTGAACGTCAGAGAAGCTACGCCATTGGTTCACAAGTCTACGGCGGGAGACCTTCAAGTACTGGAAAGAACCAGCAAGGGCTATTTTATTTCTCCCTGTATTGTTACAGTCGTCAATTGGAAGCAGAACTCAAAGTAAAAGATTGAGCTCAACTTCCATTACAACATTAGATGTGTCAGTGTACATTATACCACAGATTAGATAATAGTTACTATTATACATTTAAATATATGAATTAAGTCTACAATTAGGACCAAGCATTGACATCATTCAGATAATAAGATAAAGATAAGATAAAAAGTTATACATTTCCCCATAAATGAGCCTCTAGTTTTTTTGAGCTTGTACGTTGGAAAGGCAAGTTTATTTTTATTTATTGTATTTAAATTATGAAAATTAAAATTGGTATCAAATATGTTATAATTTTTATAAACATACATCAAATTTTCATAAATATACTGTCCTGCTAACGTCAATATATTAATGTCTTTAAATAAATCACGTAGAGAATCCCTTGTTCGGAAATTATAAATAGCTCAGACGGCTCTTTAATTAATTATTACATTATTGATAAAAATAACATAGAGATGTATTTTTTTTTAAACATAATATTTTTAATCATGGAAGCTACCTAGGTAGTTTGCATTAAACTGAAAACTTCGACCAGTCACCGAAACCTTCTTGAATAGAATAATTATGATAATACAATACCTAGGTAATTAATTATTTAATATGTGTGTATTTATACAGTCTTAATTAGTGTTTGCAGAAACAAAATGATGTTAACTATAAGCTTTACGTTGGTCCGATTAAAATTTATTGTCCTATCACATTAGCTATTCGAACTTCATTCACTTCTATTTGAATGCCATCGCCGTAGATATGACCACGCACTACCTTAACAGAACAATCGGTTGAAACTATGAAAAAAAAAGAGCCAAAATCCAATAACTTCAGTAATGAGTTAAATTTCAAACTAGGTTCACGTACAAAGAGCCCACAAATAAAACATTAAGAAAGCCACATCGACAATAGTCCATTACGGGCATAATCCATGCTTTTTTTACTTTATTTTCGACTATCATCTTCTACCGTTTAAACGCAGATTTTACACAAAAAACAGCTCATTTCAGAGATGTATTTTGTCAACCGTGCATCTCATTAAATCTGAGATAGATCGTAATGGTAGTAATGCGGAATTTATTTACCTCTGGATATGCCATCACAGCGTTGTCGTTTTTTTTGTACTGATAAAGCATTTGTGTTTTTGTTTAAACAACTTAAACGATTTCAAATCAAGTAATTACAGTAATTCATCCTTATTACAACGATACCGTAGATTATAAAGTACGGGTGGCAACCCTTATTATGTTAACTTGTATTTTTTTAATTTCCAAACCTTACAATAATTCGTATTATAAGTGTATAAAATCATCACGTCAAGAAACAGCTAAGTAAAATAACAAATACTATACCTAAATATAAAAAAGCGACAGCTCGGGCGATGTAATAGAGCGTCTGTAACATAGTAAGTATAGCTTAGTTCGAAGTTATACAATAACATTATATAACTAATATAAAAAGTATATAACTAAAATAAAAATAATAAATAACAACAAATAATAATTCCATTATATATATAACTATTGCGGACGGCGATCATATGGCTTTATTTTAAAACTAGCTGTGCCAGCGAACTACGTTTCGCCATACTATTTTTTCCCGTTTTTGAAACATTTTTTCATTGATGCTCAGCTCCTATTCATCGTAGCGCGATCTTGAATAGCCTAAAGCCTTCCTCGATAAATGGACTATCCAACACAAAAAGAATTTTTCAATTTGAATCAGTAGTTCCTGAGATTAGCGCGTTCAAGCAAACAAACAAACAAACTCTTCAGCTTTATAATATTAGTAAGTATAGATTGATAATGTAATGTCAACAAGTACTTTGTTAAGTAGTTTATTCAAGTAGTTTATTCAACAATAACGATAAACATCAACCATCGACATTATACTACGAAAAATGTGTTCTTTAATCTTTAGTCACGCATGATGTCTCATCCAGTGGCTCTATCGCCGTTAGTCATTTGGCTCGTGGTAATCGTTTTTATTCTTCATCAGCGCTCTGTTTGTTTAGTTTTTTTTCTTTCACCATCAACAGCGCAGACAGTTCAGATTTAGGTTACCACGTGTAATCGGTGCCAGGTGCATTTGTGTTTAGAAAATTAGTAAATTTTTTTTTATTGCTGAAAGTTGGCAAACAAGCAAACTGCCCACCTGATGGTAAGTGGTAACAGTCACCTATAATACATGTGGCTCCTGTGAGATTCACAGCAAAACTGCAACCCCCACAAGAACCACAGTGTACGTTGCCAACTTGTGACACAAGATGTAAAGTCACAGTACCCAGTAATTTCACTGCCATATCTTACCCTTCAAACCGGAACACAGCAATGCAAGCACTGCTGCTTTGCGGCAGAAATAGGTAAAACGGAGGTACCTAAGCAGACGACCCTGGTACAAGTCTCCCTCCAGTCAACGTTCAGTCCAGTAAGATACATCTATCATTCAAAGAAAATGCAAAGTTTTAAATAAAAAAAAAATAGATACAGCTAGCTAATTCTTAACTACATCAAATCAATATAGACTCAAGTATTCCAAGTTCAATTCTCTTTGCTAGAAAACAAAAAAATGCTTTAATACAAACGCAGTACATAATTTCGCGTTGCAAAGTGAAATAAGGCATGCTTGTTTTGATTGTTAAATTATTACGTTACCCTAACCATTAAGCCTTAGCGCTACCTTCTATCAGCTGATAAGGTCAAGCTTCCCTGTCGCGAATAGCGAAATTTTGTATACAATCATCTCGAATTGCAACTATTCTTTTTTGTTTTTTTAAGTGAAGCTCTTTTTTACATCGCCTCAAATTTTTTCGTTCATCTATCGCATGTCGCATTACACAAAAAAAAATGATAACCTTAATTTCACTACTTTGTATATAGGTCAGGATTGGTCTATGCGTTAGATCTTCGACTTCAAATCTGTAGCAGTAGTGGTTCGATCCTAGTGTAAAGCGTTGTTTTTTTATAAATTTGTTTTTTTCTTTTTTTAAATATATTAATTTGTTTTTTGAATTTTTTATTACTTTTGTTTTTTTTTATATTTTTCATTACCTACCTTTTTCTTTTCTTCTTAATTAGTTTTTTATTTATAATTTTCTTTTTAGAAGAAAAAGATTTACTTAAAGGGCCACAGTACCTACTACTAGCGCCGCCATACGTTTTTTATTAATTATGATGAATGAAAGACATTTCTACAAAAAAATAACACAGTCACGATCTCAATATAGATATTTCAGATTTTTTGGAGCTATAGATAAAATGTATAGGAATAATCATAATCAGAATTATTGCCAAAAGTGGCCACTTTTAGCAATAATTCGGATTATGATTATTCCTATACTTTTAATCTATGCCTGAATAGCTCCCAAAAATCTAAAATATTTATATTGAGTTCTTGACTGTGCTATTTTTTGTAGAAACGTCTTTAATTCATAATAATTAATAAAAAACGAATGGCGGCGCTAGTAGTAGGTACTATGCCCTCTTAAGTTAAAATTAAATCGCGATTTTAATAATCTAAATCGACTAATTTCCGAAAAATTTCAGTTAAATGCCTACGATCCGAAAAAGGTTTCATTTGCATCGTGGTTTTTTTTAATTGATCTTCGATTTTTAACCAATAAGCAATGTTATGCATCATACAACTAATATATCACTATTTCTTTTTTGTCCACAGTCCCTCGACGGCTTCGCGTTGTCTGTAGCGGCGGACGGAAGGTTCCTGTACATATCTGAAACTGTATCTATATATTTAGGATTATCACAAGTAAGTACCACATACAAAATAGAAACCCAATGACACAATAAAATATTGAATAGACAAAAAGTTAAAACGCCTCAATAATGCCAGTTGTCACAGCAGCTTCCAACTCTGTAAATACGGGCGAACTGAACCTAGAATCAGGGAGCATGTCGAAAAAGGTGTAATTGCATTCATTTATCAGTCACACACCTACTCAAACGCGCAACACGTACCAGATCAGTAGATACGCGTCCATTCACGCACACACCTACGGGTACAGTCAGCAAAGATTTCATCTGAATTCGGCGGCGCTAGAAAGACATCCGGTGATACAAGGCGATCGTAGATAACTCTTACACGTGTCCTTTTATGCTTTCTACGTGGTTAATTTTTTTCTTTCACTTTTTCACATGAGTGCACGTCAAAAAAGGGCTCTCTTCTTTCCCTGAATCAAATGTTTTCTCGAAACTGGCGCGACGCGTGCTCTCGTGGAGCAAATCGTCACAAAAATGATGCGCTCTCCAATTCACTTCCCCCAGATATATACTTTTAAATTAGTAACTTAATCAAAGACGTTACTACTTGTTCTAGCTGATTCATTTATCTATTCCAAACTAATAGAGTGAACAAAAAAAATGTTATTTTACAGTACGAAACGAGCAAAAAGAGATCGCAACCTATTAAGGGTTAAAAAGTTTGTATGAGAATACTACTATACTAGATACTTTTCATTTATACTAAAATGTTGTTAAAATATAACAATCAGTATCAATCCATGATAGTCACCTGTTTCAGCTTTCCGTTCTGAATTTTAATGAAATTGTTTTCGCCAAAACAACCACTGTTTTCGTCTGGATTAAACGCTGAAAATATTCCCTGGAATATTCTACAAAAGAAATTAAAATCCAAAGCGAATAATAACATTACAAAATTAAAAGGCTCTCGAAAAATAAAGCTGGGAAATTCTCATTTCCAACATGGCTGCAGGCTTCGGGGGTGGTGTGAAGGAGACGAAAAATGGGGGGAAAGGGACGATGCGATATGCCGGTCACGTCCCGGGCAAGGCGCGCGCGTGCCTCCCATCCTAATGCCTCTGCGAACCTTACCACTCACACACCCATACGCACACAGCATTACACTAAATTATACAGACGCATCTCTAACGCACACATAACCATAAGTCTACGTTGTCGAACATGTGTGTGTTACACATATAAAATACATAAACTTCCCGGTAAATAAGCGTAGACACAACTTTCTTATGAGTAAGGCCCCTGTTAGACGATCCAGCTATATTAAATTCTGTTGCGGCCATTTTTTTCCGAGCGACACTAAAGACTGATGATGCCGACAATGGGAAATCATATTTCTCTCCCCGGGATAAGTGAAGAAAATGGGTACTTAGTTTTTGTCTTATTTCAGTTGTAAGTATTCAGGGAAATCATTTGCCCAGTATCTTTTTGTGATCTTCACTTCTTTTATTCGACGATTCTCATTGAATAGGCATTTTGCTCTTGTTCATTTTTATGGTTCCGTATTCAACAAGGAACCCTTACCCTTATATGTCCGTGTGTCTGTCTGCGGTTAAACTCAGACACTCTAAGTACTAGAGAGCTCTAATTTAGTATATATAGGTACGAGTATATTTTTTTCATAGTACATGTAAAGTGGAGATGAATTTTTCCCGTCTATCCCATGGGGTGTCGTTAGATAGGGACTTAATGGTGGTAAATGGAGACGTGAATCCACAGTACAGATAATAACGAAATTGAAAGAAAATTTATCACAACTAAGTAGAGTAGAGATTAAAGAGTTAATCGAAAGAAATTTTCCTAAAAATTCCATTGCAAATTAGTGAGATAATAAATAAATAGTTAAGTAGGTAAATAAGGTAGTATAGTAAAGCTAAAAGCTAAACTAAATCCTTTGATTCTTTAATAATTGGAATTGATAAATTTAAGATTGTTTTCAATTAATTCATACCTAGTTACTTTTAAACTCTGTATCACCAAGATCAAACAGCGAATAAAGTCATCAAACTTTACAGAAATTCCTCGAAAAGACCACCATATAAACACTATTGTTTGTTGCATTCACATGCGCGTCGACACTACGGATACACGACTCTTGAATCTCTAATAGGATCCCACAATTATATTTGATAAATTCATTTAAAGATACATTTATAAGCTGTGAAAGGTTGACTCTACTCATATTTACTGCAGGAAGATTTCTACTATAGTTTACCTTTTAAGCTAAGATAATGACATCTTTATAGTAGATGTCACGCTGTTACCTAGCGACCAAGGGTTTAATTACACTCTAATCACCTAGACATCACCTGGGTACTCCACTTTTATTGTTCTATGTTGTTATCACCTGCCGCCATATCATCCGGGTGACTAAAACACTTTATATCACCTGGCTGATTTAAATCCAGTTGGTTTGTTTATTTAGATACGTTATTATCACATGGGATATAAAATTTCACGTTATCTTAAAATCGGCAGTGAGGACTCGATATGTTTTTGATTAAAGAATTTTAATTCTGTCGCTCAGTATACTCAATCCACCATTTGCCTTCACCAGCTCAACTAGACTAAGACTAAAGTGTCTTTCTTTTCAAGTTTATATAAGAAAAAATTAAGTGATTTAAGGATACATACAATATACAAATAAAATACAAATTAAAATAACGTGGAATTTAATTTCCGGGTGATATAAGTTACCAAAATAAATAAATCGAGTGAAATTTGATCACCAAAGAGATATGAAGAAACAAAACAAGTTAAATCATAGGCTCCTATATATAGAGGGGATGGCCGAGCCCGTCCCAGGATATTAAGCTACCGATTTAAAAATTCTATGATGGACGCCAAAATACTTCACACAAAAATCATGGCCCAGGCCCACCCTGAAAAAAAAACCCTAGATACGCCAATGGTTGAAATCTGTGAATTTTGGTCACCCAGATGATATGTGGCAATTTGAGGATTCCACATATGGATTATGAGCACCCAGGTGATTTAGCCCAGGTAGTTCCAGGTGAACTACCTATCATTGTAAAAACTAAGGAAAATTACAAAAAGAATCACAACAATTATGACTTCTTACTAAAATTTTCAAATTCCTATGAAATGAATATCAGTAATAGCTCTACATATGCAAATGCATATCCAAATCAATCGCAAATATCATAACAATATGGTTTCTTACCTGTAAAGTGCAGATTTCGTCTCATTTGAAATATTTTCCTTATTTATAACATTGTTAATTTCACAGAAGGAATATAAGTAGTATTATCGGATTTTGGTCAACTATTTTAAACCACTGTGGCACAATTGCGCTTATCAGTACGAGTATATTATTGGCACCACGTTGAAGTGCTGCGACTTGTTTGACGCTAAGTTTTATTGGTTCCAAGAAACAACCTGCCTCGAGATCTCTGATAGCAGGCCGTTCATTCATAACCATAACGACATACATGACTACATCTTAGCTGCCTCTGGCGCAACATCTCAACAGCCTATATAACATTCGTTAAGGAGGTCTTTCAAGTTACTCGTAATCAAAATCTTTGTCCGCAGGTAGAAATGACTGGAAGTAGCATATTTGATTACGTGCATCAGGCAGACCATGCGGAGATCGCTGAACAACTAGGCTTATCTTTAGCGGGAAGGTCTGGGGCTGGTCTAAACAGTCCCGCATCAGGGAGCGAAGAAGGAACTCAACATGGAACAAACAACCCTGATGGTATGTTTGAATATGTTTCTAACGAAAATAAAAACTGATTTGCGTTAAAGAAACTGAGTGATTTTTGTGGCAGTTGAATGTTTTCATAATTTTTTACTTATTAAGGTTTAATTAACCCAAGTTTTGTCTTGTTCTATTACAAGTCAAATTTTATAAGAATAAATGCAACAAAACATTGATTCATTAAACCAGGTTTAATAAAAATTTATGAGTGAAGCCGTTAACGTTTAATTATGTCACGTTTAGTGAAAATAAAACTAAGTTATTGAGAATAGTTGATCTACTTGATCTTGATACGCGACAAAGAATAACAAAACATTAAAAGTTTTGTACAATACCTTTTTAGCGCTCCCTTATCAATTCCGAGATAATGTCGAAACAGTGAAAAAACCTATCCATTAACATCACCGTTACTCATTTAAACGTTGATATTTTTCCAAAGATTTCGTATTGAAAAAGTGGGCGAACTCATTCTTCTAGTAACGTGAAAAAAAGCCGAGAATTCAATTAAAGTTTCCTTATTTCTGAGGCCGTTGCACCTTCTTCAATCGGCGACAGTACCGATCCCAAAATTTCACTTGCTATGTCGAATCACTCAATGTACCCGTAATGGTTTGTGGTTCAACTTGAAATTAGATTATAGTCTTCATGGTGCATTGGGAGCTTATGAAACGGTCAATGGGGTGTCAGTGTGAATCTTTGTGGTCACTGATTAATATTTCATTTCAACGTTATGGGAATTCGTTTAAGGTTATTGAAAGTTGGCGCCTTTGGTCACCTTAGCCGAGCCAAGAGTTTAATATGGGCCAGCAAATCATCAAATCAAACGGCACTCGCTTGACCAGACAAAGTATTGCCGAGTTCAATTAAAATGCGAGATAAGCAAAAAAAAGTCGTTTGAATATAATATTACTGTCAAATAGTTATTGCTCGCTTCACTGCGTCTGTGTTTATTGACTGCGGTTATAATTTAAGTTGCGTTGTAAAAACATGTTTTAAAACCACACACTTTTATTGCTTTCTCTGAAAAGCACTTTTGACTTTCGTCACTCAAAACGGTTGACAATTTAACTGTATTGTTAAAAGCTACTGATTTTATATAAATCATTCTCATTATAACATTTGCTATTCATAATATTGGATGTATCTACTTAAAAAGTTAAAATTTTTTGCTGCGAATTCGACCCTAATTGCCATAATTAATTTTGCTGCTGCTAGTGTTAATTAAGGCCCAAAAAAACTATGTGATCCAAGTTATTACTACCGTAGCTCGAAATTTTTTACCGGTTAGTCCGATTTTTAATTTACTAACATGAATACCTTAAGGGTTAGAATCAATTTCAATTTACTCGACTTGAAAAAGTATCGATAAAAAATCAATCAGGATCGAGATGGTGTGACAAGTAAGCCTTTGTAGAGTGACAGGCGTGGTGAATAAGTCACAGAACAGTGGTCCGTGGAGAAATCACCACATTGTGGACTGATAACCGTAGATTCGTTGGTGAATATTGGTGAGACGGTGCTGGGAGATTGACGGGTGCCAGTGGTTCTTAAACTGATCTTAAAAAATATTGAGCAATATAGGTCATTGTTAATATGATCGTAAAGTCATGTTAAAACACATAATCAAAAATGTATTTTATACTAATTATGGTCATATTTTCTGAAAGGTTAAAGGTTTTCTGAAAATCTTACTTTGTAAAGACAAGGAGTAAGTGGAGTCTAGTTAACATGACGTAGGCCTCATAAGAGATCACACCACCTTGTACAAACATGAAAAAATAATTTCATAAACGAGATACCTTTTATTTTTAAGACTCATTATTTTCCATAGGTTCCTGGCCTATCTATTAATCATTCCTTATATGGACCGATTTTTAACACTAATTTGGAAACCGCTGACTAGCCGCTGACAAATATCTTAAGATCACGGACCGGACGGGGCGAAATCAATTAGAGCGTGGTGTTGATCTGGTTTGATCTTCGGAAGTTTACAAATTTTTTAATTAATCAATCAATCGAACAGTCCAATGGCCTTTAAAATTACTCCAAATTGATCGATCCTCTTTTTATATGGCCTTATAAATGAAATCGTAAACATTTCTCTACCAACGTAAGTTTACAATTTTTTTATATTTAGAAGGCCTAGCAATGACTCTATTCCACCAGATGGTAAGTGGAAATAGAGTCCAAATGTCAAGATAGCTAGTGCGGGAGAGAGAATACATGCCGCACTAGCCACCCTCACCTTGCCGACCTGCAAGGTACTTCTTCACGCCTCTTTTAATGGAAGAAAGAGGTAAAACGTGTGCTGGCAGTGTTTCAATTTTTATCGTGCGAAATATAAATGTGTTGCTTAATTTCTTGGTTTACGTTGGAATGGTAGTCGCAGGCGGTGACGACGCGGGCCAGCATGTGTAGTAGGTACTTAAAAGGAAAGTAGAAAGTAGGATTAAATATTACCTTTTCTTCTCAGTGTCATCGCAGATGAGTCTAGCTGCCAGTGGAGCCTTGTACAGAGGAATGGACCGAGCCTTCTGCATTAGAATGAAAAGCACCCTAACAAAACGTGGCTGTCATTTTAAATCTTCCGGATATCGGGTAAGACATTGTTATCTTTGTTATATATTATAAATGATATCACGAGTAACATCAAAGATGATACACATTACCTATTTTACAGTTCGATGGAATTTTGTTAAGGCATCAGTCATGCCAACTATTATAATAACAAATATTTTGTGATTGAATTTCGAATTCATTGTAGCAAACCTAACACGTTAAAGTATGTGAAAAGTCGGCAGAAATTTAGTACGTAAGGTACTAAGAAAAATGCTGTATTTTACAAGCTTTTATTTTTCGTCTGATCCTTAATTTATGTAATGGATATGAAAATATCTGTGGACATTTTCCTTCTTATCTATTGCTTAGAGAGAAATGAATGGACGCTGAATTTTCATTTTCAATCTAGGTTGGAAGATGCAAGGAGGGTGAATCATCAAGATACGGAGAGAATGGTAACTGGCGGGTGGGTATCATAAAATGCAGTGTTGTACAGAAAATTGCATTATTTATGATTGTTTAAGTAATTAAATAGAATTCATTTTCAGTTCCCTACTGGCGCTGATACTAATTCTAAATACTTGTGATAATATTAAAAAAGCGTGTTGAAATATCGAAAGCTTTCGATAAAAACTACATTGCATTGGACTATGTATAATCTGTAGATTTTAATGATAAAAATGTGGGAAAGCAAATTCACTTGTTTGATAGCAGAACAAGGGTAGCATAAGAATTATTTGATAGAATTATTGTATAGCGGGGAGTTCCGCAGGGTACTCTGATGGCCCATAATTTTTGCCTTAACTTGGTGTTAGATCATAAAGTACGATTGTATCTTAAGTGACTTGTGAATTTTACTCCAAGTTATTTTACTTACTCGGAGTAAAACTGTTAGTGTCGTAATAGATTGTATGAATTTTTTTATTGTAAACTGCAAGCAAATTTATGTTACAGTGATTTATCAATGCCTTGGCCAAACTTTTGTATGTTAAACTTAAGGAATATTTGTTTAGTGTAGTGTAGTAGCTATGTAGGGAACACGAATATAACTCACTTTAAAATCAACTTAGTATCTTGTGCGTATTAAATGCTATTTGCTATAATTAATCCTAATTATACTAAAACGTGCACATTAAAGTGTCATCCATAATTCGTTGCTATCTCGATCTAAATGGCTTATACAATTCTCACAATCATCGACAAAGCAATTAATACCCTTTATTACTTTGCAAAGCGCGACACCGCCACCGGCTAAGCTTTTATTGGGAAAATTTCAAATTAGTTCATCTTCCAGTTTGAACTCTCAGTTGATTACCTCAGATATGTATTATGTACTCGTACGTGACTGTCTAATTTCAGCAAACAAACCACTCTGCTCCGAGTTCGCTTGTGTTTCGTTATTTACGATTCACGTTCTGTGTTTAGGAGACACACAGGAAGTTTTAATGAGGTTTTTTTTATTGCTTGCTTCTTGATGCGGCGTTTTGTCTTCTTCTGGATTGACATCGTCTTGAATAGCGCAATGAACGTTTAAATTGGATCATGTAACTTTTTTATTGTTATTGGACTGTGAATTTCAAATGTGATGGTTGGTATTTATTTACTTGTTCCTTTATAAGTATTAATATACTTAAGTATATTATATTATTCGATTATATGCTTGAAATGTTTTATTTGCTGAAAGTTAAAGATTTTTGTGACTCATATCTATTTTTGTCATGTGTAATAATTTGATTAAGAAATTATTTGATAATCGAAGATTGCATTATCATTTAATCATATAATAATAAGCTATTCTTTCAAGTGCGTGTCGGCCCGGTCCGTACTATTATTATTAAGACTGTTACGGTTCGTTAATCAATATTTACCAACTGTCTTACTTAACTAACATCTTATTCTAATTTATTTTCAATGGAATTTGTACGAGACTTTTCTTCACCTTATAAGTAGGCCGACTAGGTATAACTCTTTAACTTGTAATCATCTTACTTAGCTATGATACTTTTCCTTTACATTTCGTTATATAAACTACTACCATTAATTCGCGTATCCATAAACAACCGTTTAGCTGGCAGGCTTACGCGTCATAAGTTTAATTCGTCATATATTAATCACGCTGAAAAGAAAGCCACAAAGTCGTAAGTTACAACTTTGTCGGTTTGATATAATATGTCAAATTATAGCTTTCTAGTACTCATTATCTCTAAGCTACATCACGGACATACAGACAGATGGACATAGCGAAACTAAAAAGCAATCATTTTCTATAATTTTGTTCACATTTCCGATTATACTGTTGAATTCACCAAGAACCTTTATGATATCAACTGAAACCTTATCTGAACCCTGATCATTAGAACAAAACGTTTCCTTGTTTCCAGGTGGTGTTAATGCTGTGCCGGCTCCGACCTCAGTACTCATTTTCGCACAGTCGCAAATCACCCACCGTCCTGCTTGGGATGGTCGCCTTAGCCATCGCCCTGCCACCCCCGTCGGTGCACGAGATCAGACTGGAGTCCGACATGTTCGTGACGAGGATCAACTTCGACTTCCGAATAGCACACTGCGAGCCCAGGTATTGGACGTCACAATATTTGTTTAGGAGCCGAAATATTGAATTAAATGCTAATAAGCGGTGTAGGATTATCGAAAAAATATAAACATTTGTCATTTAATTACTCGTATATACAAACCATTGAAAAGCGACAACTTGTAGTAATATTATAAAGAGAAAAGATTTGTATTTTTGTGTTTGTTATCCTTTTTTTTTGTAATGACCGATTGTAAAAATTCTTTCACTATCAGAATGCTGCATTATCACTGGACAACATGCTATAGAATTGTTTTCCTACGGAAACATATAAAATGACTACGAGAAAATTCAAAATAACTTCAGCGAAGCTTCGAGCGTAAAGCTAGTTGAATATACAAGTCTGAAGATCGATAAATAGATTCCATCTGTATAATTTTGTCTAACAATAAATAGCATGGAACTCTTATTAAAATTTACATATGTATTTGTAAAATTGTCTTAAGATTAATATCGTTAACTTAATCGATGTTAACCATTAAATTCAGTCTATCAGACATACCTAACTCGTACTTTTTTCATCGAACCTTATCAATAGATTAAGTGCTAACTTGGAAGTTTTTTTTAAATTTAAAACTGAACTAACAATATATTTTTTTGTTTATACTAGCAGGGTATCGGAGTTACTCGGCTATACAGCGGAGGAGCTCACAGGAAAGAACTTATACGCCCTCTGCCATGGCGAGGACGCCAACAAACTTAGGAAATGTCACGTAGATTGTGAGTATGAATTATTAATATCAAGTCCTACATTTACCATTTACAAAGCACAGCTAAGCAATGAGGTTCCGATGTGTGAAACGGTACCCATATGTAATATTAATTATAATACCTAATATAGGTATTTCCAAGAGAAAGGTGTAAGACGTGTACTACGAAATATTGTATATATTGGAACGTTTATGGTTTACTTTAGCTATTTCCGTATTCTTGATTTGTAACTACACGACTGGGCAACTCGCTATGTATACCTATTATATACCTTTTTAACAACTTACTTTTGATACTCATGCCTTGATGTCTGGACACGATAATCATAAAGTAGTTTTACACGGATTCACGGCGCTTCCTGGATCTCATTTCCTGATGTTCCCCCACAAAGGACTTTTTCTCAGTCCTCTTTTCTCAGTGATCCTTCCGTTCTACAAAAACCACGCGGCCAAACATAAAATTTTAGTTGACTGTACTAATTCGATTTTGTTATTTAGGTGAGGTCGCTTGACTTTCAGCACTAAAGACTTTACTGGTATAGGTATTTTTTTGACTGGAGCCTCAGTTTGCCAGAACTGACGTAATAACGTAATTTTGAAGTCAACTGTTCAAGTTATTCATTGTATATTCTCAGTGGCAATTTCTTTTTCCGGTCTTTGCATATTTAACAAATCAAGCTTTTCTGAAGTTGATTTGTAATTGTGAACGATGAATTTCGTAGTAGCGGTCTATAAAAGGCTCGATGAATCGTCAACCCATGACCCAATATTGCGGTGAAATCCTTCGGGGCTTTATGTCGCAACCACCAATTAATTGGTATGCAGTGGGCACTCGTTAGAAATCCATGTCAAGACGATTGGCAGCTCAAGGTGTTGAGGTGATACCAGGAAAAATTTTGTTGTACGTTCTTTGTACATTAAGCCGAAAGTCTCAACATATGAAGTAATATCTATTATGATAACTTAAGTTATCATAATACATATTACTCGTAAGATGGTAGTACTCCGCCATAATACGAGACATTAGAAATGTAGGGTTAAAGTTACGGCAACATACATTTTTTTCCACGGAATATATTATTAAATTAGTTCATACTTAAGCATTTTAAAAGTTCCATATCCAACTTTAAATCGTTGACTCACAAAACTGTGTTTGATAGAAGAACACAATCAAAATGTGTTAAAGTATTTTAAAGTGGTTGAGATGGGTTAAAGTAGTTTGGAGGTTTATTTATGAATTCATAATCTAAGATGGCCGATGCATCTTTAAAATTATATTTACTGCAATAGATAGGACTTATATCATAAAAATCTGCAATGCAAACTACACTATCATTGATGAAGCTTATATTCTTTCAGTTTGCACAAATCATAGACGTTTTACAGCCGATCAAAATGCACGCACATATTCAACCTACTAAAGATTTGAAACTGTGCCTAAAATAACTACTTGGCCTTAATGTAAAAGCAGTCCTCTATACAAAAGTACTTTATAAGCGTGAAGTATTATATTAATAGTTTCTTCATTAGACATATAGTTAACATTATCAAAATGTCAACCAAAATGTATTACTTACATACCTCAAGGATTTGCAATAGTATAGGTACGTGAATTACAAATTTCGATCACGCGTCAAGCTTAGGCATTCGAATACCAAGAGGAAAATCCCTGTTCAAATAATGTAATCATAGTGTCGTATACACGGATATTATTACTTTTCCACGCATTCGTCAGAGGAATACAATTTAGGCCTAACGCCGGTGCGCCGGCATCGCGACGGTTGTGATTTGAATAATAATTTTTATACCATCATTTTGGTTTCCTTTCTCCGGGCATACGTGGGAAATGTCAAGCCGTAATGTCCTACGAGATAGCTTTTGTTGATTACTCCGTATTTTATGTTTATTTTACTCGCATGTGCTGTTTCCAGAGTTTGATGGGGTGTTCCCATCGATTGTGGCTTTCAATTTGAGAGTATATAGACTGACATATAAATGTTCTATGTATAGGTATGTTCCATGTTACAGCTTCTGCTAATGACTTTCAAGTCCTCGGGCTATCTGATCATCGGGCCATGAATGAGCATATACTGACGTAAGGATTTCCTGACCAATCAATTCTAACGAAATCCAAAATGGCGTCGATTCACGCCAATCACAGCGTGCGTCTAGTACACGCTGTTGATAGCTTTACGAGACCATTACTTTGCATTGTAAATGTCTATATAGATGCCGGTCAAATGTGGACAGCCTGGGTGTAGAATATCAATTGTTTCAATTACCATAAAAGTCCGGGTGTTTTGTAGAAAGCGGGTAATTTGGTTACAGAGGTAGACGCGGCCAGGATCCTTGATGAAGTTATTGACGATGTTTCGACGTACATATGTATTCAAATTTGTGCATAATGTAATGATGTTGAATGACTATGTCTGGAACTTCCGACAGTGAAGTATTTTAGTTGATGTTCTTGTGTAGGTAATTTATACTGATAGGCTGTGCTTAGCGTTGAGGTGGGTAACAATTGCTAAATTGTTGTTAAAGTCTTCGCCATGAATAATAAAGAACAGTTATCACACATAACTTTTCCAGAAAAACAGTAAGGATACTTACACCCATATGGAGAGTAGTTTCCTAGAGACCTCCTCCACTCGACTTTAGTCGAGGTCACCTCAAGGAAATCTTGAAAACACTCTTGAAATCAGTATGTTCAGTTACGGCTTTACCCTCCAGTGAGGAACCTCCAGTAAGGTCGAGTTGAGGTTGAGTGAAAGAATGACGCGTCGGAGGCGCTGTGGACTCGGCACTTGCCTTCCAATCGGGGGGTCGGGGTTCGAGACCTGCCATGTACCAATGTGATTTTCGTTTCGAATTTCATATGTACATTTGTCTGACGCTCCTACGATGAAGGAAAACATCGTGAGGCAACCTGCATACATCTGCGAAGAAATTCAATGATGTATGTGAAGTCGACCAATCCGCACTGGGCCAGCGTGGTTGACTAAGGCCTAATGATGTTATGGCTGTCCTCCCCTCAGTAATTGTGTTCTGTGCTCAGACCAATGAAACCAATGGACTTGCAGTATATTAACTGGGGCATGCCCCCCCCCCCCCCCCCTCTATATACGCCTATAATCACAATACCTAAATAAATAAATAAAATTGTACCTAGCCTATGTGTAGGTACTCACCTGAAAGCTCCCTGTGGCATAAAATCTTGGCGGTATCATTATTGTATCTTTTGTAAAAACAAATCTTTTTCGAAATTCCACATCATCAAAATATTTCAGCGGATTTGCTGCATCCCGTAATTACCGCTTTATAGGATGACATTAGTACAAGTCTTCATAAAGGTAGTCCATAAATGTGTTAGTAAAACTTGAAATAACCTCAGAAATAACGTGGAAAGCACTGTTAACAAGCTTTGAGGAGACCTCAAGGTAGATCGCGACGTACCTTGAGTTTGACACTTCGTTACTCGACTTGACTGAGGAATTTGCTCAAGTCAAGGATAGTTTTGTCAGTTCTGCATACCGATTTTATCCTTGGTTGAGTCGAGTCACAGTCGAGTGGAGGAAATCTCGAGGAACCGACTATGCATATGGGTGTTAATTTATGATAATATTAAGTGATGAAAGGAGAAAATCGTGTATGGTGTCATACCATACAGAATTACGAACAGAAATGCAGACAAAGCAAACATGAATTTCTTGATTTATTAGATAATAGGTAGGATACCACTTAGGTTTGAAATACCTACACTATAGATTGAAACTATGATGGTGATAAAGAGACACAATTAGAGTATTAAACATATTCCCAAATAGAACAGTATAAAATGAAATTATTAACTAGCCAATTAGGTACATCTCATTCCTCTATCACGGACAATACGGACGTACTATTTGAATAGGTAGCAATAAATAAACGCGTAAAATCAGTTTCACTTTTGGCCTTCATCCAACTTCATAAACAATTATAAATTAATATACAAACGCCAACAATAAACAATACGAAAACAAAACCAAAAATCCACTTTGCCCTAATGACTCACGTAGCACAATACACGTGTTCATCACTTTGTCTTTTGTGTGTGGAATGTATGAATATAATGATGGATGCATCGGCATCATAGCCCATTGTCCGATTAACATTAATCGCAAGGTCGAATTATTTACATAATACGCAGACGTTATTGCGATCGTAGTCCATATTTTATTTTAAAGTTCTAACAAGGAATCAACTCTAACATATAGAGGTAGTTTACCCGCTGTTTCACAAACAATAAATCCTTTTGAATGTCTGTCAGACCAGACTTTAAGAAGATATATTTGCAGGCAATAGTACACTACATTTCGTTTAAAAAAATATATTTTACCTTTGCGACCGAAAAGTTCTCTACCATTTCAAGGAAAAAGTCTCGGATATCATAGTAGTCGACGCCAAGTACGCTTGACATTTGCACCAGAAGGTGCTTGTAATTGATTTGCACAACGAAAATCGCCGTTGTTATGAGCGACATAATAGCGGACCAAACGATACAGTCTCACTGTTGTCTTTTGTCGTGTGTTGTGTTATATGCTACTTACTTCATTGTGTTCGGCTTAAATAAAGAATACTAATCGATTAAAGCGTCGATGGCGTATTGCATAAGGCCGTCGCCTTCCAATCGGTTTGACCCCGCGACGTACCAATGTGCTTTCAAATTTTGAATTCATACATACGTTTATTCGACGCTTTTACGGTGAAGGAAAACATCGTGAGGAAACCTGCACAAACCTGTGAGGAAAAAATTTCTTTACAGGTTGTGTGTGAAGTCGACCAACCCGCACTTGGCCAGCGTGGTTGATGAAGGCCTATTTTATTATATATATATTTTAGGGTAGGCTCGAGCCCCTCGGTGGGGACGTACATGAGCTGTTGATGATGATGATGACGAATCGTTTAAGCCTGAGTGTTTCTTGCTTTTTCACTTCTTTGGTGGATTATGACGGCAAAGAATATTTAATGTACAATTTATATTAAATACTTAATATACTCGTATATACCACACCTCATATATGGGTGTTTAGACCTTAGTCAACCACGCTGGCTCAGTGCGGATTGGTCGACTTCACATACACCTTGAAATTTCATCGCAGATGTATGCATGTTGTCTCACGATGTTTTCCTTCATCATAGAACGTTGGACATGTACATATGAAATTCGAAAAACACATTGGTACATGGTAGGATCGAACCTCGGGCCTCCCGATTAGAAGGACACTGCCGAGTCCACAGCGCCACCGACGCTCCATAAATACCTTGCCTTGCCTAAAATCGTTCGTACGTCCATTTCTCTTAATATGATCCTATCTTTGTTACAGTAATGAATAAAGGCCAAGTTTTAACACACTACTACCGGATAATGAATAAGCTCGGCGGCTATACCTGGATGCAGACATGTGCCACCGTCGTCTGCTCATCGAAAAATGCCGAGGAGCAAAACATCATCTGTGTCAACTACGTCATCAGGCAAGTCCCTACTTAAACAATTATATGCCTTTTTGTTATGTGATGCACGTTCAGCGACGTTTGATTTATGAATTGACATCACGCCGTTACAATGTACATATTCAAACTGATTTATTCTTAACCACAACGACTCAATCATCATCGGCGTTCTTTACTATATTTCAGATCAGTGCATAAATAAGTTCCTCTTTATTTTTGCAGTGGACGAGAATATCCGAACACAGTGATGGATTGCTGCCAGCTAGAAGAGAGCGTGCAAGGTGTTAAGCGGGAGGAGGCGACCGGTGACCCAGAGAATGGTCCGCCGGATGCAGACAACTCTGGAGGACCACCGCCACCGCAAAGACACCCAGCAGAAAGAACAGAGCCGCCTACAAACGCGGAATCAGCATCCAGCGCACCTGTACCCACGTCAGACGTCACGCACCTCACCAGACTGAACGACACTCAGCCGTTACCTCCGCACACCAATCCAGAAAGAACGTCACCGATGCCAAGAAGACTGAAGAAACGAAAACACACAACCGAAGAAGACGACGAAAGGGACGAGGAAAGAAGAAAGTCCTCTTCAAATCCTGGCGCCGCGTTATCCCCCGCCGATCGAGACATGACCAACAAAAACAGCCTCACCATACCCGAAGGAGCGACGGACGCGACATCAGTCAGGGATTTGGAAAACGCAATGTCAAAGCATTTACCGTCATTGGACGGCAAAGAGATATCGCATCGACCTACCGACTTCTCAACAGACGCCCTGTTGAAACAGCAGCAACAAAAGTCGACCATACAGTGGATAGGAACCCAGAATCATCATTTGAACCATTTGAACAGACAGATCCCTGGCAATCACACATCGACGCCGGCCTCGGCTTTGCTAAGGCAACTGTACGCTAACAGAGAAAGTGTTATTCGCAGCAACTTTTTAGGAGACGGTAGAACGGGGGGCTATTACTCTAGCGATGGTCAAAACGGTCCTCTGCCTACACCCCCTGGCAGTGAAGGGTCTAGCTACGGGGAGCAGTTAGGTCACAAAGGCACCGATATCGGTTCCCTAGCTTATGGTGGATACGCCGATTACCATTCCGCTATGACGCCACCGGGATCCGTATCGCCTAGGGATAAGCAGCAATACGCTCTGTCTTACGATAACAACGCTTATTCCGATGCATTACGGCATTCGTACTTGGGTGAAGCACCGCTACCATTGAAACCACAGGCCTATTCGGCTGTTCCGGGAGCATTAGACTATGGCTCATTGGATCAGTCGCAATTCTTCCATCCTCCCTCATCCTTCCACCTTTATCATCCTCAGGCGCATACTGCACACGCGACTCACACCCACCAAGCTGTTGATAAATCAGCACCACCGAACACGAATTGGTACTCGGCTGGCTCATAGCCTTACTGAGCTCACATTCAAGATTTGTTTTGAAAATGATTTCACGAGTAGTGATTAGTTTTACATAGACAGACATAGTTTTTTGTTCGAAATTAGTTTGTTTGGTTTAACATCTGTTTGTTCATTGTTACGTTTCGGATTTTTGTTATCGTTAATGTTCATGTTTTTTTTTATGAGGACTTAATATGACGTTCTCGGAGATTCGAATTATTATCGGTTGAATTATCTACGTCTAAATTTGTATACGGACAAGAAGACTTACTAAACTTTAAAAATACTCATGAGATGACAAGTTTTTTTTATGAAATTACAGGTTTTTTCGTCGACGCCAATTTTAATATACTCTCGTATTATAATGGATATTATGTGCCAAACTATGGTGCTGACGTCTAGACTTTTTTGCATTTAGTTCACATTCCAATTAAGATAAATTCATTGTGATTTCTTTAGAAAACATAGATTTTACGTTCCATTTTCCCTTTGTGAAGTTCCATTTTGTAATGATATCGTAATATTTAAAATAACCATCACAAAAGAACCATAAATAGTAATTTAGGGCAATTGTACTTAATTTAGGCATGATTTCTTTTATCAGAATGTCTATTGTTATTTTTAAAATATTGAACCAGTGGGCTATAATTATAGCTTATTGCATATCATAGTAATGTTAAGCTTTTCTGTAAATTATTGTATATTAGTTAATATCACACGACTGTATCTAGGCGGTAGTTATACATTTCTATCTGTACATTGTAGTTAAGCATTGTATATTATTTTATCTTTCGAAATAAGATTTCATTGTACATAAAACACGTAGGTTTATTTAATATTTATAAACATGTCATCGCTCAAAGACTTCAAACTTAGTAAGTATTTAAAGAATTGAAAACTTTGTAGAAGAATATAGTTAATTGTTTATTGAAATAGTCAAAGTCAATAGTGAATTTAAGCATTTACTTTTTCTTTCTGAAGTCTACAAATCATTAAATTGATTTAATGAACCCTCTCAATCATTTCAAAATCAATCATGACATTCCAGAGTTAATACTCATTTGTATTAGTTCAAACCAAATGCAATATATAGTTGTTATTTTTATACGTGATGTGTATTTTTTGTATTAGGTCGATTAGGTATATATTAATTGGACAAACGTTATATTTATGCTACATGTATGTGCAATATGAGTGAAAAAAAAAATTGTTCTGTTCAATTTTTATAAGCTTCTTGAATGGTAAAATTAAGGTATCTATCTTTAAAATTGTAATGAAATTGTAATAATCATATAAAATTTCGGGATAAGCTTTGACGCGAATATTTGTTACTCTATTCCAGTGTTACTTTTGGACATTAAAATCATTCCATTTACTTATTTTTTAGTTGTTATTGAACGAAAGTTAAGAAAAATAATTTCTTTGAATAAATGAGTAAAAAAATTTTTACACACTGTTTTATTTCTGGTAAAAAAATCTTTATAAACATTTTGGTTTAACCTCTATTTATTACTAGTTGTTAATACAATAAACAACAATACAACACATCTTACACATTGTTACAAAATTGACACATATTTTACATGAAATATTCACAATAGAAAGAGGCGAATAAGGCATATAAAAATATAATTAAAGCTGTTTTATTGGACGGAATTATTAGGAGATTAACTAAAAGACACTTTTTCAAGAACTCGCCCACACCTTAGTCTAGATGATTTCACATTTTCTGAACATTTTCACTAATTTACACAAAGGGCTTTGGGTAAACTTGTATGAAGGTTGGCTTGATTTTTCTCAACAGATGCCACTAAAATTATAGTTTTGTCATAAGAACTATCGAAAATGAGATATCAAACTCAAAGTCGTGCAGAAGACAAGTATACGAAGATTAGTACGGCCCTAATCTGTGATTTAATTATATTAAATTCTTTCTTTTCTTTCTTTTTTTTTTTTTTTTTTTTAAAAACGTCGCCCCACACTAGGATTTTCTCCTGTGTCGTGGGTGCAGTTACAAACATAGAATATCACATGCACATACGCCCAGACCGGAACAAATTTCTGTAGGCCATACAAAACATTTGTCCCGTACGGGAATCGAACCCGCGACCCGTTGCGCAGTAGGTGATCACTCGACCTCTGCGCTAAACGTGTCGTCAATAAATACTATAATAAATATAGTAAATACTATAATATGGTTTTCAAAAACAATATATTTACTGAAAATATAATTTTGTAGTGTTAAAATGACTACTGTGTAGACATTTAAGTAGTTACACAGCTCACTTTACCTTCATGATCATTGACTTCTAATGATTCGATTAGTATGTCATCAAAATATGCACAAAATCTGCTAACATATCATTAACCTTCCGATCTAGGAAGCTGGTTATAGATTACATGAGTTCATTTTGGATTTATTTACCCGTTATGATTGTTTATTGCACGTTTCAAACAGTATTTTACACAGATTGAAGGATTATGAATTGGTTTTCAATTTCAATTTATTTGCATTCTAAAATGTTACATCGGTGTTAAATATTAATTTATTGTTATAATTGGGTTTTATTCAATTATTTTTTTTAAATATCTCTACTTTGATGCACTTTGGACATAAATGTAGAAACATTATAGTTTAATATTTTTTTTCATTAACATAATTTTATATCTGGCCGTAGACTTCCAAAATCATGCCACCTTTACCCAAACCCCTTTCACTAATTATTATTAGAAATCGTGATCCTTATGCCTAATCTTATAGTCAATTAATTAACACGACATTTGCAATTAACACTTGAACAACAATTGATTTTAGAGCCACACAAAGGCAAATCAGATGAAATATGTTATAAAATAAAATAACGAAAAATAGTTATAGAAAATATTTTGTTTAACATTAATTTTGTAGTATATGTGGAGAACGGTACAGAAAAACATCCCAAGTAACATTATTTTGAAGAATACTACCATCATACCGAAATATAGCTTGCGATATTTTCTTCAGACCAAAGTATTTTGTGGTGTCCAAAAGTTACATAGATTTTATTGAGATGATTGTGATCTATGGCTTCCACACATATGGCTTGCAACTGACAAAGCCATGTGTGGTTCACTTCAGACCAGTATCAGTCTTATATCTTAATTTTATATTCTTCTTAATAAATGCATTGCGTTATAACTTATAACTATGCAGTAATTTACTTTTGTAAACAGATTTGTTATACAATTTCAGAAATTATAGACAGTCAAATATCATTTCAATATAATTTATATTGGTTTTTCAGACAATTAGTTATGTGCTTTTAACCGAAAATTAATAGGTATTTTTTCACAGTTTAACAAATCACTTTAAAAAAAGTTACAATAGATATTTACAAATACATTTTTCAAAATGATTGCTTATAATTCATACAAATAATGTCATTGATACGCTGTCAGCTTTCTTAGTCATAGTCATTGTCTTAATGTTTTCTCACAGAATTTCATTACAGAACCAAATCAGTTAACTTTAACAGTCGTAAATTCAATATTTTCATATACATAGGTACTCGTTTTATTATATTTTTAAACGTTTTCATTTTTATTCAGATTAGGTTCGTAGATAATTTTTAATATATTTTTTGTTAATTTTAGTGAAACATACTAAAACAAAATTACCTGTATCTGTGCAGTTAATACTCAACTAATATTTCAATATTTGGCGATTGCATCTCCAAAATTATCTGGTACTGAGAGAACACACAGAGCCAGCAATAGATCTGAAAAAGAAGTTTTTTACTCATCAACATTTGTGCTATTTCTTCTATGCATTATTTAATCTAAAATTTCTTTTATTTCTGAAATTAAATAATTAATTTGATCCTCAGACAACCACTTTCTGAATCTTTCTAAATGAAATCTGAGGAGGGATTGGGGGCGGCGGAAGAGCGTCCCCCAGCGGACCATTGCGACCTGATAATATCTTCGCTGGGTTGTATTGGACTAGATTTATGCCCAGTTTCTATATTCAAAAACGACTCGTTTTTGCTACGGATTTTGACATATTTTCCATAGAATGAATGTCAAAATTTTACTGTCCGAAGCAAAAACAAATCGTTTTTGAATGAATCTAGAAACCAGGCATTCGTTTACCCCATTCGGAACTAGCAAGAGTGTTGTCGATCTTAGTTTTTGTCGACTTTACTCCACAACAAACAGATCGAGGGATATTAGTATAACCCAAATAATAAGCGTCTCCAGTGCTATCGTATCGTCCACATAGCAATGTATCCCATAGATATACAAAAAATCATTAACATGCAAAAGTTGGAGACAGAACCGAGGCACGCGGTACACCGTAATTTATGTCTATGCTCTCATCGACGACGGCTCGGATGCATCTCATCATCATTATATCAACCAAGAGACGCCCACTGTTGGACATAGGCCTCCCCCAAGGATCTACCGATCGGTCCTGCGCCTCCCGCATCCAGCGGCTTCCCCCGACCTTCACCAGATCGTCGGTCCACCTTGTGGGGGGCCTACCAACACTGCGTCTCCCGGTACGCGGTCACCACTCGAGAACCGTCAGTCCTACGAGCGATGTGTCTTGCCCACTAGCACTTAAGGTTTGCAATTCTTTGGGCTATGTCGGTAACTCTTGTTCTTCTACGGATCTCATCATTTCTGATGTGGTCAAGTAGAGAAACCCCGAGCATAGCCCTTTCCATTACCCTTTGAGTGACTTTGAGGCCTTCTTATGTGACCCATTGTAAGCAGCCACGTCTCAGTTCCGTATGTCATCACTGGTAACACGCACGAATTGAAGACTTTCGTCTTGAGTGAGACACTGCGGTAGATGGGCCGAGAATATGCTGCGTAGCTTCCCGAACGCTGCCCAGCCGAGTTGGATTCGTCGATTTACCTCGTTCTGGAAGTTGGACTTACCGAGCTGTTCTCCAGCTCGTCCAGCTCGGATCTATCGGACAAGAATCTGGTGACCCATTTGTATAATCCGTCGGGTAATCCGTACGATGGTAACTTCGTAAGAAGGCTAGGAGATTACCAGTTGAACAACGAAAGCAAAAAGTGTATTGAAGGTCGTTGATTAGCTCGTGATGTTCTAGGTATTTATTGATCATTCAGTCCATCACCTTGAAAAGAAGAGAAGTTAAAGCGATAGGTCTATAATTCGACGGATTGATCTTTAGTCCTTCTTTGACACAGGCAACACACGTGCAGTCTTTCCCGAAGACGGAACTTGTCCGGTGGAGTGCGAAAGTTTGAATAGGCTTGAATAGGATACAACTCTGGGGCATACTTTTTGAACACCACTAAAAGGATGCCTCTCGAGCCTTGTCTGGGCCACTCGACTTGTGAACGTCTAGAGAAAGTAATTGTCTCTAAACCGTTCGTTGCATAGTGACGACTTCCATCATAGTGTTCACATGCTAGGGATGGTGGGTAGTGTGGCTCCTCTGTCATCCAAATTCGAGGTTGAGGCAAATAAAGACCCAAGCAAATCGGCTTCTTCTTTGGCACTACGGACCAGATTATTGACTGACGAAAATTTCCTTGGGCAGCTTTGGCGAGCGACGAAAAGCTCTACTTCAAGATGGTTGTTTAGCAAGTCGCTCGCTAGATCTTCCGATAAATTCGAATTTAGTTTTGGTAATTACTTATTTACTGAACTTCGAAAAAGTATTCAGTTTCCGCTTAAGGTCAGTAACATTTAGGTCTGATTATGGCGAGCCGCAGCCTAAGCCTCATATGCAGATTGCTTGCGGATTCGAGCCACTCTGCAGGGCTGATATAACCGCCTCTTGGCCCTTACAGCTATTAGGGGGTTAGGAATGTAGCATTCCATCCCCACTAGAATTATCTCAGCAACGGCGGATGCATAGGTGCCAGGTTCGATTGATACATATCATAACTGCCTCCACGGGTACGATGCAAAGAATTCACGTAATCCATCCCACTCTGCTGATTTATACTGCCGAACACGACGCCTTCCGGCAGGCCACGGTGGTTCAGGAAAGAGTAAAGAGCTGAACTGATCCAAATCTGATGTAAAGAGCTTGTGTGGTTTACAATATCTGGGATTCTGGTTGGTGAGTTGATCAGGTACGTGTATTTATATGCCGAAGCAAATTCGCGAGCCAACGCGGAAGTCTCCAACCATCAATACCTCTGCGGAGGGATATCATTCAATATTTTGACAGTAGTTGATTGCAAGTGTTAAATCGAATTTTGTCTGTATCGCCTCTGTGAGACCTGTTCAAGCACGCATGGATCCAGGTATGGCCACCGTAAACAACAGGCACACATAATAATTTGTGTTCAAGACTCTGAAAACGGTGACAGCAAATATTCTCCCAGACGAAGATATCCTGGCGTAACGCACAAATATATGACCCAATTTGTATCTAGAGTATTACAAGTAGCTTGTGCCAGCCAGGCAGGATATCTGCGTCTCCGCAAAAAAAGCATAATCGGTTGTGCAGTCTCAAGGTGTTGGTAGAGTGGAGTTGGTAACCGTTAAAGTCCCCCTGATGCTGTAGAAGTCCATACATAGTGTGGAAGGGAGAGCAGCTGAGTAAACACTTTTTTTCGTAGTTTAAATTTAATACTTATTTTTACATGTGCCGCATAATACTTCCAAATAGTTTCAACTGATTGCCGTTTAGTTCGGCGGTGCTGATGCAGTCTAAGGACACTGTCTTTTTTCCTCCTTGTGTGCCGTATACATGCATGAATTTTACACGCACACTACAATCTGCCGAGCAGCGACTTGTATGGAGAAATAGAGCTTTTAGTTCACTGTCTATCCGCAGGCAGCACTAGTGTCCTTGCTTTACCTTGCATATTCGTCCTTTAACTTGCATATTATCAATACCTAACTTACGGCTGTCAAAAGGTGGCGCTTTCAGTATAAAATAGTATTTCATCAATAAAAAATAAAGTGTTCTTGTTTATTTCACCTTGAACTATATTTAATGATTTAAGGTTGCATTCCAAAACGGATAAGTTTCGCTCGGTGAATAGCTAAATTGACTCAATGCCAGTTCCAAAACGCATCCGAGGAGTTGTTTTGGAACGAATTTCCCGAGTCAATTAGAGCCTGGAAAGAGCGATTTATTTATCCTATAAAATTCAGGGGTGGTAATTATTCTGTAATGGCTGTAACTAACAGAGTGACAGTTGACATTAACTTGACGCGGTATATAAATTGTGGAAAATACAAAAGAATTATTGTAGCAAGTTTGCCGCGACGCAAGGTCAGAATTCTTGGCGAAATTACTTTTTACCCTGTTCCAAAACCGACTTTCAATCGGGTAACTTTACCCGACAAAGGAAATTTTGTTTTGGAACGCAACCTTAGTAAAGAAATTATGTAATTAGACTTCATAAAACGTAATGTATACAGACTCAAGCTCAGGGTAGACAGTGTATTTTTGTCTCTATGGGATGGACCCACAGCACGTAACACCACTGGATGCACCCGCATAACCTTAGACAGCAAAATGCAACATGGGTCCTCCTCATTACTACTACAATGGACTCAATTCTGAAGCGGCCGCTAAACTTCCTAATTTTATTTAGGTGTCGCTTAACCATTTTCCTATTCTATGGTAACTGTCAAATTCAACTGACATTGCTAATTCGAATCTGACGTTTCTAATTTTAGATGGTCAATTCAACTTAGCTTTAGCCGTCCAAACGCTATTCCAGATGTAAAATTTTTACGTGTAACTTCCTAAACTGACTAATTTTGGCGGAGATTAAAATCATCCCAATTAAAATTAAAACCTTGCTAAAATCCGCCATTTTGGAATGGAAAATACAAATAAAAATAGAAATGAGGTAAAAATTTTAATTTTACCCAAACTGATTTGTTTTCGCCTTAAATAAATAAGAAAATAAAAAACTTTTTTACTAGTTAGAATGATATTGTTAAAAACAAGATAAAAATTTAGGTACAGTAAATGCATTAACTGTTATATAATCATAAAACTCCTTTTACTTTCTTTCATAACAAGATCTATTCATTAATTCACTTTTAATATTTTTACCATGTAGCAACACAAGCACAATTAAACTTATCTTAGACATTTTAGAATTATGCTTTAACTCTGCCTAAATTTAGTTGGCCTGTCATTGTAGAATAGCACTTGCTTAGCCGGCCACTTAAATTAAGTTTAAATTTAGAAATTTTAGCTTTAGGTTACTTAGACGGCGCCGGCGGGCGCATAGAATTGAGTCCATTGTCTTCTTAAAAAGCATGGGCTACCTTACCACAGGAACACAATACAATCACAAGGAGAGTAATATTTAGCTGCAGTTTCCTGTAAGGCGGAGGTACTCCCCAGCTGGGCTGTTTTACGTTCGAGTGAACATCTCACAGTTACTATATATACCTTCTATAAAGCCAAAGGTCAATCAAAATCAATGGGAGAGATGATATTTTTGTTCTAGTGTTATGCATCACTGCTTAAAATAAGCTGAGATAAATGCTTTTTATAACTTTTGATATAAAAAAGGCGAACATAAGATGTGCAACAAAACTTACATTATAAGCCATCCACAAGAAATCTATAAATGCTGCAAAGGTAGCGTCCAGCTGAAAAATATTAATTATAGTTACTAATTTTATGCTGTCAACTAATTAGCGGGGTGCAAGGGGTCCCAAATACCACCTATCGGGACCCAAGCCAACCTCACCTGCACGCGGTGCACCCTGCTCTATAACGGACGAGGCTCTGGCGCTCCCCACCAACCCGCACTGGGCCAGCGTGGTGGGAGATGGCCCAAAACCCCCCATGAACCCAAACATTAAACAAAGGCCCCAAGTGCCCGGCGGTTCTGGAGGCCGTGCCGGCGGTGACGGACGTCGGCGCGGTACTGGGACCTGGGGTGCAAAGAATCCCCGGGCGGCGGAGATCCCCCGTCAGACGACCTTGGCCCTGGCCACATATAACGCGCGCACACTGCGGACCGAGGAGAAGCTGCTGGAGCTCGAGAGGGAGTTGAGCAGGATTCGCTGGAGTATAGTGGGACTGTCCGAAGTCCGAAGAGAGGGTGAGGACACGATGGTTCTCAAATCCGGCAACCTGCTCTATTTCCGGGAGGGCGAAGACCTGTCCCAAGGTGGTGTCGGTTTTATCGTCCACAAGTCTCTTGTGAACAACGTTGTACAGATCGGAAGTGTGTCGAATAGGGTGGCGTACCTTATACTCAGAATTACCAAACGGTATTCGCTGAAGGTCATACAGGTATACGCTCCGACCTCGAAACACTCCGACGAGGAAGTGGAAGCTATGTATGAGGACATTTCTCGGGCAATACATGCTTCCAAGACTCATTACACCGTTGTCATGGGAGACTTCAACGCAAAGCTAGGCAAGCGCGGCGATAGTGAGTTGAAAGTGGGGCAATTTGGAGCTGGAATCCGGAATTACCGTGGTCAAATGCTAGCCGATTACATGGAGAGAGAGGGACTCTATATGATGAACTCTTTCTTCAAAAAACGGCTGCATCGAAAATGGACCTAGAAAAGTCCGGATGGCGTGACAAAAAATGAGATTGACTTCATCATGTCGACTAAGACTCGCTTATTCAATGACGTCTCAGTGATCAATACGTTCAACACGGGAAGCGATCACCGAATGGTGAGAGGCGCATTGAATCTTAATGTAAAAGCTGAGAGGTATCGACTGATGAAGTCAACGCTCCGTCCTGGAGCCATCCAGATCCAAAACCCCGAGCGCTTTCAACTCGAATTACAGAATCGGTTCGCTTGCCTGGAGGATTGCACGGATGTGGACACATATAATGACAGGTTTGTGGAAACTGTCCTTACGGTGGGTTCGAAGTTTTTCAAACCCAGCCGTACCAAGCAAAGGAGCAAGATCTCAGAGCCGACAATTAAGCTGATGGAAGAAAGACGTGGGATGGGTCTGCAGTCCTCTGAAGATGCTCGTCGGCGACTCAACAAACAGATCTCGAAGTCTCTGACTCGCGACATACGCCGATTTAATACAGAACGTATTAAGGAAGCCATCGAGCGGAACAAGGGCTCCAAAGTGTTCGCAAGAGATCTGTCACTCGGTCAGAGTCTGCTGACGAAGCTGAAGACAGAGGACGGCAGAGTCGTCACGTCTCGACCTGAACTTATGGCTGAGATTGAACGCTTTTATGGACAGCTTTACACAACATCGCAGGCACCTGTCATTCAGGCTACAGACCCTAGAGCCAAATTGATCCGGCATTACACCGAAGACATCCCGGACGTCAGCCTGTACGAGATTAGTGTGGCTCTCAAACAGCTAAAAAACAACAAGGCACCGGGTGATGATGGAGTTACAGCTGAGCTTTTGAAAGCGGGCGGACTACCAGTCCGGAAAGCGCTGCAGAGGCTATTTAACTCCATCATACTCGAGGGCATTACGCCTAAAGCATGGCACGGGGGTGTGGTGGCACTTTTCTTCAAAAAGGGCGACAGGGCCCAGTTGAAGAACTACAGACCCATCACACTCCTGAGTCATGTATACAAGCTGTTCTCGAGAGTCATCACGAATCGTCTCGCGCGCAGGTTTGACGACTTCCAGCCTCCCGAACAAGCCGGATTCCGTAAAGGCTATAGTACCATAGACCACATTCATACGCTGCGGCAGGTTATACAGAAGACCGAGGAGTATAATCTGCCACTATGCTTGGCGTTTGTGGACTATGAGAAAGCCTTCGATTCTGTCGAGACCTGGGCCGTGCTTAGGTCACTCCAGAGGTGCCAAATAGACTACCGGTACATCCAAGTGTTGAAGTCATTGTACGGAAACGCCACTATGTCAGTCCGCCTTCAGGACCAGAACTCGAAACCAATACGACTTCAGCGAGGTGTGAGACAAGGTGACGTTATATCGCCGAAGCTGTTCACAGCTGCGCTGGAGGATGTATTTGAGCTTTTGGACTGGAGAGGACTCGGCATCAACATAAACGGCGAGTACATGACTCACCTTCGTTTTGCCGATGATATCGTGGTCATGGCTGAGACCGTGGAAGATCTAGGCACAATGCTCGAAGACCTCTGTAGAGTTTCCCAACAAGTGGGTCTTAAAATGAACATGGACAAGACCAAAATTATGGTGAATTCCCATGTAGTACCCACTCCTGTGAAGGTTGGCGGCTCTACACTGGAAGTTGTTGACGAATATGTTTACCTGGGACAAATAGTCCAGCTCGGTAAGTCCAACTTCCAGAAAGAGGTAAATCGACGAATCCAACTCGGCTGGGCAGCGTTCGGGAAGCTACGCAGCATATTCTCGGCCAATCTACCGCAGTGTCTTAAGACGAAAGTCTTCAATTCGTGCGTGTTGCCAGTGATGACGTACGGAACTGAGACGTGGCCGTTTACAATGAGTCTCATCAGAAGGCTCAATGTCAGTCAAAGGGCAATGGAGAGGGCTATGCTCGGGGTTTCTCTACGCGATCGCATCAGAAATGAAGAGATCCGTAGAAGAACTAGAGTCGCCGACATAGCCCAAAGAATTGCAAACCTTAAGTGGAAGTGGGCAGGACACATAGCTCGCAGGACTGACGGCCGTTGGGGCGGAAAGGTCCTCGAGTGGCGGCCGCGTACCGGGAGACGCAGCGTTGGTAGGCCCCCCACAAGGTGGACCGACGATCTGGTGAAGGTCGCGGGAAGCCGCTGGATGCGGGAGGCGCAGGACCGATCGGTTTGGAGATCCCTGGGGGAGGCCTATGTCCAGCAGTGGGCGTCTCTTGGCTGAAATGATGATGATGATGAACTAATTAGCAAGTTTCAATTTATTCACCAACAGAAATTTCTCAAAAAAAATATAATAGTTACTTTTATTAAACTAGTGTTTACCTCCCTAGTTAAACTCCAATGGCCTTACAAATAAAAACTTATACCGAGGATAATCCTCGGAATAATTTATTCTGTGTTTTGTCTTGTTTTAGCACATGTCAGATGTAATATGTCAAAATAAGACAAAACACGGAATAACTATTCCGAGGTTATTCCGAGGTATAAGTTTTTTATTTGTAAGGCCGCAAATGCGTCAAATGTAGTATTTGAAAAAATGAATAACAACAAACAATTCAAATATTGCAACAATTGAAAGTTCAAAAGAGATGAAAATAGAGCTCTAGCTACTTACATAAATATAATATCCTCCAAGCAACCACAGACCAAATATTAGTTGAAATATGATAATCAATCCAACTGTAATCATCCATGGTAACATAAAGCCTCTCATCCAAATATTAATACCTATAACCTGAAATAAAACAGGTTATAATTTTATAATTTATTGTTAACTGGTCACCCGCCCCCGCTTGGCAAGGGCTGATACTAAACATAATAGGATTTTTAATTATACACAGTTACTTTTTTATCACCCTGGAAAATTTTAGGGACGCTTCAGGACACATCCATTATTATATTAAAAAAAAAATTAAAAAATCTAAAAATGCTGCTCACAACTAGTGCAGCATTTTTTGGATTTTATAGAAAATTAATATAAAATTAAAGTGTTATTTTTTTATTCATATTTCAATCATTCTAACACCATATCGTGAAGCGTCCCTTAAATTTTCCAGGGTGATAAAAAAATAACCGTGTATACTAGTACTGGTCACATCTTTGTTTACAAAAATATTTGAGTAAACAAAGGTGTGACCAGTTTAAAAAAATATTCATAAAATAGAAACAACCATTTCTGTCAGAAAACCTGTTAGTAAATTGGGATGATGACTGAATTCAAATTTTTACGTCTCGTCATTAAATATTAAAATACCGTGGAAAAAGATGCAGTCCTGTGAAATTAGAATTAAAATCGGCTTAGAAATACATTAGATACAAGCATTTTAAGTTGTTAATTTGAAGGCAATTAGACAGAGAGATCCGACGTCAACCGTGACGTCATCGTTGAGTACGGCCATATAAACTCCTCTTAAATTGCCGTTTTGCTAGAAAGAGATGGACAAAAATCTTTAATACCTTATATCTTGGTTGTTTTTATAGTTATTCGAAAACCGATTTTGTCTTTCTGTTTATTATATGAATGAGCTTCTATTAAAGCAAAAAAATTTTTTAGTCATCTAGCCTATTCTTTGAGCCCTTCAATTAATATGTTTATATATTTGGAATTATTATTTGGAATTATCGATTTTAGATAAATGTTCATTTTACATGAAGTTATTATTACTTGATGGTTTCATAGTAAATTATATTTTACGGAGCTCTCAACACTGCCAGGTGTTAATAACATTTGATGATTTTTTTTAATAGCATTGTAAAATAGATAGGTATGAGTGGACATCCTTCCCCCTTAAGATCAGACTGAATCCACACCACCAACAGACTATCATTCAACAACCCTGTCCTAGTGTTGCAAACTAAAGGAAATCTACTAGTCACAGAATTAAGTACCTTAACGATACTTACCATTAAAACGGAGAACACTATTAGTAGCAAAAATATTACAATGAAGATCGTTCCAAACACCTGAAGAGCTGTAAAAAAATTAAACATTGTGTGAGTATCCTTAGGATTAATAGAATATCTTCTTTAATTAAATGGAAAATGTATTTATTTTTTGCATATTTTACATTCATTGATAAGTACTGTACTGTTGCAAAAAAATTCTTATGTATTTCTATCACTGAATGTAAGAAATTTATGACTATTTAACAAAAGAGTGAGTTCAGCAATATCACAATGTATGGGTGTAACAAATTTTTAAGGTTTACAATGGTTTCAAAAGTTAAAAATAAATAAGACCATGTGGTGAATAATATACCAAGTAGCACATTTAGATCGGTCAGTATGGGCAAGTCTTCTGCAACTATAAGACATACAAGAATCTGCTCTTAAGAACCATGTTATCAATTTGAGTGACAAGAAAAACTGCATACATAGATTTAAAAAAAACTTGTACCCAGTTTGGGAATCGAACCCGGTCATATTTAAAAATAAAACTTACATTATTTCTACTTGGATATTGATTGTGTTGGTCATAAACAGTAAACAATATTTATTCATTTATAGGATGACCAGCAACCGGAAACAAAGTAATACACATAACTGTTTGGCTAGCCTGGTATAGTTGGTCAAGGTCTAGTCTAAGCATACTGCATAATATGGGTTGAGGTGATGATTTTGAATGACAATTTATTTTTAATATGAAATTACCATCTGTTTTGATATGCATAATTTACACCCAATAGTAGCCAACCAGTATATCACAGCTATCAGTCCAGTTGATAATGGGGCAAATACATATTATTATCAATATACCTAACAATAATAATAAATATTTAAAAAAGTATGTTATTGGTATATTGCAATAGGATTTAGCAGTAAATCTTGAGTCAATTTGCCCACTGATTCAATAATCTTTAGGTTATGTATAATATCACATAATAAATTCTAAGTATCTAAATGTTTACTCACATAATCGAACATCGGCCTCAAATAGAGGGTTCCAGAGTTGTGTAGAGTCCCCTCCAGACATTTGGTATCCAATAAAAGTTATTAGGATGACACTCATAGCTGCAGTATACACTGCAACTGCACGGCTTCCAGATTTCACATCCGAAGACCAAATACATGGCGACCAACAAGATTCTAGCACTGGCATCTTCGTTAACCGTGCTTAATTATATTTCATAAAGAATGGAAGACAAGCCCAAATAAATTTTCTAAGGCTCTCTGAAACAAAACCTTTGAAATAAACGCTGCCACACCTACCTAATGAAATAGTTATTACAATCGTCATGCATCGAGGAAGTTAGTGTGTGCATTTTTGACATAACATACCCTAAGTAGCTTTATATCATTATTAACAATTTAATTTCATATCGTTAATTATATGTTATAAATAATTATTTTCAAATTAAAAAAAGTCGTTTCTCGTTCCGAGTAAACAATTAACGACGCCCTTTTGACTTTTGTTAGACGTTGACATTGACAGCAAAACACTTTTGAGGTCCACGCTGCGTTCCGTTTCGCGATTATAGTGACCGTAAGCACTGTGAGCGCGCTAACAGGCTGCGGCCCGTTTCGCGACAACAGCGTTCACGTTAGATGTGATGACGTCATTGATTGCGTCACAAACAACGTTTAAGCCCATCACACACAGTGAAGATAATATATATTATAGCATCTAATATAAAAATATATTATCTTAAAGGACCACACACAGCTAAGATACGATAATATATCGCAACTGCATCATTGTATTAGAGGCAGTCTTGCGAGTCGCCGGTTTCGTTCCTTATACAGAGTGTTTTTTTTTGCCATGAACCGCATACAAATCTGACTGCTGTTGCTAGAATCTAGATGTATAAGTACTTGACAGGTCGTCTGATGACGAATGGGACAGTGAATTTGATCAGATATGTATTGCGTCGAGAAAAAAAAATTACATGTAAAAAACCTTTTTAAAAACAAGCTTTTACTTCAATGCGCTAAAAATAAAAAATAAACTTTTACACTAAAACTTTTACTTACAAAACTTACTTTTACTTGTGTGTAGTAACTTAAAAGTTCTTAAAAGAGTACTTTTAAGTACCTACTCATATTTACTTCGTTTGAAAATTCTAATGGATAAAATTATTCACATCAAATTATTTAATTTACTTGTTTATCTACAAAAGTAAATCTCGCGACAAGATTTTATGTCATATAAATTGTGTCAAATATGAAATGACGTTATAAGTAAAAGTTTTAGTGTAAAAGTTTATTTTTTATTTTTAGCGCATTTAAGTATAAGCTTGTTTTTGAAAAGGTTTTTTACATTTAATTTATTTTTTACTTTTTAGTTATCACTGGACACGTTTCTCAGTCTGTTCATCTCATTCAACGCATCAATGTTGCAAGGTCATTTGCCGGTTAACTTGGAACAGTCTAGCTCTTCAATAAGAAGACCCTTCTAATGATGTTACCCTATTTAAGGCCACGTATGCTTAACCAGCAGCGAAGAGCTTTGAGCCTATTTCAAGTTATTCTTAGTAAGACCTTTTATTTGATACCCATATTGTAGGAGTGCATTAAAAATAATTGGTCCGCCATCTTGGGTATGCCGCCATCTTGGATTTAGAATGACGTCACACAGTTAACCATGCATTTTCATCCAAACTGTATATGTATACAAAATATCAGCTCAATCGGTTAAAGATATCTACGTCAAAATTGATTTTCAAGCTTTAGAAGTCCGCCATATTGGATTATTAGTGACGCCACATTATTTTTCGAGTTACGCTTAGCAAGACCTTTCATTTGATACCCATATTGTAGGAGTGCATTAAAAATAATTGGTCCGCCATCTTGGGTATGCCGCCATCTTGGATGTAGAATGACGTCACACAGTTAACCATGCATTTTCATCCAAACTGTATATGTATACAAAATATCAGCTCAATCGGTTAAAGATATCTACGTCAAAATTGATTTTAAAGCTTTAGAAGTCCGCCATATTGGATTATTAGTGACGCCACATTATTTTTTGAGTTACTCTTAGCAAGACCTTTTATTTGATACCGATATTGTAGGAGTGCATTAAAAATAATTGGTCCGCCATCTTGGGTATACCGCCATCTTGGATTTAGAATGACGTCACACAGTTAACCATGCATTTTCATCCAAACTGTATATGTATACAAAATATCAGCTCAATCGGTTAAAGATATCTGCTTCAAAATTGAGTTGCAAGATTCCACCCGAACATACATAGGTACTTATATACTTAAATACTTACATTGCAAGTTAAATAAAAGCTTGTAAAAAGCGTAAAATCTGGGAAGAGGACCACTTAAGAACCAAAAAACAGCGCTAGATAGAACATACTGTAGTTTATCTTAAGATAAATATCGTCGAGTATATTAATATACACGGTTATTTTTTTATCATCCTGGAAAATTTAAGGGACGCTTCACGACATGGTATTAGAATGATTTAAATATAAATAAAAAAAATAACCCCCCTCCTTAATTTTATATTAATTTTTTAAAAAATACAAAAAATGCTGCACTAGTTGAGAGCAGCATTTTTAGAGTTTTTTTTATTTTTTTTATTATTTTTTATTTTTTATATAATATTGGATGTGTCCTGAAGCGTCCCTAAAATTTTCCAGGGTGATAAAAAAATAACCGTGTATATTTCAATATCTTAAGATATCGTTGCTAGGTTAAGATATCTTTCACATATCGCTCAGTATCTTAAGATACTGTAATGTAAAATATATATTATATTAACTGTGTGTGGTGCTCCATTGAAATGTAGGGTTAGCGATACGTCGCAGATAAGATATATTTTATAGTATCTTCATTGTGTGTGATGGGCTTTACAGTGCTCAGGCCATGGACTTAATAATCAAAACAGGACTGAGTTCTCAGACCCTGAAAAACGAGCCGAGAGGGATAGCCAGACCCCCTAGACAAGATGCCTTTCGATAATCGCTAACGCAATCGCTAAATGGACAATGTATGAGATTTGACAATTGCGCTCGAAAGCTAAGCGACAGCTTATTTCAAATCGCATACATTTTCTTTCTAGCGATTGCGTTAGCGATTATCGAAAAACGTCTTGTCTAGGGGGGCTGAAGAGAGGCCGTTTGTCCCTTTTTTATAGGGTGTCCATAATTTCCTCGTATTGAAAAGAACAATTGAAGTATGACAATATTAGAATGAAAATCGATATGACTAACAAATAATAACTAAAATATTCATGTTTTAGATAAATCATTTATTATTTTAGTTTTTAAATATAGATACTTTGATATGCAAAATCATACTTTACTATTATCTACAAATATTATTTTTGTCCTGAGACTATTGTTGAATAGATTGTTGGATTAAATCGAAATAACCAAAGATAAATTAATAATAAGAACCTATCAATTATTTCTGTAATTATATTTTCAAAAAACTTGCTCGTTAAGTGGATCTAATTAAAGCGGTTTTAGATACATAAAGCAGCTCATAAAACACGCCTGCCCCCCTAGCACGACTATCAAAACACGATATGAGAAAGCTATTTATCGCGGTGAACTGTCAAAATAAGATGAAAACCTATTGTATTTATCATATCGTGTTTTGATGGTCGTGCTAGGGGGGCTGTTCTATAGCCGAGGCATGTTATGAGTCTGGCAATGCTGCACTTGCCGGACGCGCCTTTAATCTTCTTATATATAAAAATGAAACGCTGTGTGTTAGTCTCGCAAAAACTCTGTAACGGCTCGACCGATTCTTACGAAATTATCTGTGTGTATTTGAATAGGTCCAAGGAAGGTTTAAATGTACAGTTGGGCCCGGTAGGTGGCGCTGTAATCGGGCGGGACAACGTCCGCCGGGACCACTAGTGTGCTATATTTTTTAAAAGTCTGGCTTTAATAAAACATAAAATAGCAATTTAAGTAATATAAAAGACATTGACGAACTACATGATATTTCTAATGATTATTTTCATACCATTGGACTCAATTCTGAAGTGGCCGCTTTTCCTAATTTTAATTTAGGTGTCGCTAAACCATTTTCCTATTCTGCGGTAACTGTCAAATTCAACTGACATTGCTAATTTGAATCTGACGTTTCTAATTTTAGACCATCAATTCAACTTAGCTTTAGCCGTCCAAACTCTATTCCAGACGTGAGATTTTACGCTTAACCATCCTAAACTGACTATTTTTAGCGGCGACTAAAATCATCCCGATTAAAATTAAAACCTTGCTAAAATCCGCAATTTTAGTAATGAAAAATACAAATCCAAACAACAAATAAGGTAAAAATTTAAATTTTACCGAAATTAATTGTTTTCGCCTTGAATAATAGGAAAATAAAAATCTTTTTTTAGTAGTTACAATTATATTGTTAAAAAATCAATATACACGGTTATTTTTTATTACCCTGGATAATTTTAGGGACGCTTCAGGACATCCATTTTTATATAAAAAAAAAAAAAATTTAAAAAAAAATATAAAAAAACAATCTCTAAAAATGCTGCTCTCAACTAGTGCAACATTGGATTTTTTTGAAAATTTATATAAAATTAAGTAAGTGAGTTATTTTTTTATTCATATTTAAATCATTCTAATACCATGTCGTGAAGCGTCTCTGAAATTTTCCAGGGTGATAAAAAATAACCGTGTATATAAAAGGAGATGTTCCCATCTATAGACGCACGCAAAGCCGTAAACCGCTAATGGTAGAAACGTGAAATTTGGACAGTTGTTTTAATTCAGAATACGGACGCACACTAAGAAGGGATTTTAAAAGTTTTAACCCTTAAGGGATGAAATATGGGTTGCAAGTTTGTATGGATTTTTTTTAGATTAGCAACGATTTTGTTAAAGCTTGAGATTCATGCTCTTAAAAACATTTCATTGAATGCGTGTTCCATGGTTTATTGGAATTCACCCTCTTAAGGTGCAAAATAGGGGTTGAAAGTTTCTATGGAAAATATTTAAAATCTGCTCCATTTTCTATGAAATTAATTATTCGTACTCCTAAATATAAATAACAGTCTTCTATATAATAGGCTACATAATTATTTTACGGAAAAATATAAAATTCCCGCGGGAAAACAATAACAACGCAGGCGAAGCCGCGCGCGGAAAGCTAGTAAGATATAAATGAACAGTAAATGTATTAACTGTTACTTATATAAACATAAACCCTTTTTAGTTTCTTTAAGAACAAGATCATTAATTTACTTTTAATATTTTTAACCATAGCAACACAAAAGCAATTAAACTAATCTTAGACATTTTAGAATTACCCTTAAGCTCTACCTAAATTTAGTTGGCCTGTCACTCCAGAATAGCACTTGCTTAACCGCGACCATTTAAATTAAGTTTAAATTTAGAATTTTTAGCTTTAGGTTATTTAGACGGCGGACGCACAGAATTTACTCCATTATTTAGTTTATTTACAAACTAGCAATGATTTGTGTTATTTAATCAAAAAATTCAGTTTACTAGGTATTTTTATCACAAGTGAGTTGAAAAACGTTGTACAATACTGATGTAATACGTCATTGTCGTCGTAATGTACTATTAAAGTGGTTCTTACAGAGAGATAAACTGCATGAAAAAAACTCCCTACTCCTAAAACAATTAGTCCGTTAATTTTTCCTGTATCCACTACAAACAGGAAAAATTGCTTTCTGATCAGAGGCCCTATCATTACGCAGAAAAAATGTATGGAAATAACATTAGCTTACGACAACCTCACGCTATTTTTTCCGCAGCTAATGTGATCTCCATACATTTTTTCTGAGGAACGACTGCGGAAAAGTTAGCGTGTGGCATTTGTCTAGGGGGCTGGTCCCCTAGACAAGATGTCTTTCGATAATCGCTAACGCAATCGCTAAATGGACAATGTATGAGATTTGATAATTGCGCTCGAAAGCTAAGCGACAGCTTTTGTCAAATCGCATACATTTTCCTTCTAGCGATTGCGTTAGCGATTATCGAAAAACGTCTAGGGCAAAGACAGCATGCCTACTACAAATCATAACTACTTTGCAGCATTATACCTAAACCTTAGGAAGTAAAATGCATACCTTGTAATATGATTATGCAACATTTTATCTTAACCATGTTGACTAGGAAGTATAATGCCGACCTTGCAATATGACTATACAACATTTGATCAAAACCTTATACTGACTAGGAAGCAAAATACCTATATTGTATTTAACAGTATTTTAAATATTTGATTTGGATCTTTATACTAATCGGGAAATCGGAAAAAGTTTTTTTGTGTGATATGGTCTAAGACTAAGAAGGACCCCAACTCCTGACATGATAATGACATTGTCATTTATTTTTTCTATACATACTTTTTAAGTGGACGGCACTAACCAAGTAGACTTAAAACCAATAAGTACCAACGTAATTGAAAATAAAAAATATACTGCATAGATTAATGCAGTGGCATTTTGCTTGGTGCAAATTTTGAACTATAGACGAATTCTTATTATAAATTATTATTATTTTTAAGGTATATTATTTTGATCTAAATACGATTTACAGTTTAATTAATAATATACCTTGCCCCCGTAGCATGAACAGCGAAATACGATATGATAAAACGATAAATCGACATCAACTGTCAAAATATATTGGAATAATGATTACCTTTAATATTAATATATTAACATTAATATATTAACAATACCTAAAATAATAATACCAATATCCAAAACATACTCAAAACTTGAAGATTACTTAAAAAATCCAACTTTTTTAACAGTTTATATTGATATACCATTTTATGATATCGTGTTTCGGTGGTCATGCTAGGGGGGCTGAAGACATTCATTTTAGACATTTTGCTTTAATATTGCTTCTGTAAAGACCTCTTATTTGAATAAATATTAACTGCATACAACAGGCTTTTCGTCACATTCGCCGGAATTACTTTTAGCCACATTTGCCTAAACCATTTTTTGGTATATTTACTTACTGGAACTGTAAATGCATGACTTTCACTGAAAGAACTTAATTATGGACACCCTAATACTATTCAAAATCAAAGTCTGAAATGACGTACTAATGTCATTGTCAAAAGCCATTTTCACTATTGTTGCCAGTACTCTAACCTTAAAGACTACAATTGTCACTTTTTGGGATATTTAAATTCATCAGCATCATCACAGCTCATACACGTCACCACCAAGGGGCTCGAGCCTACCCTATTTATATGAAATATTTAAATTAAATAACCTTGTTTTTAATCATCTTTCGCTTACTCTCAGCAGCTTTCTTCTACGAGATGATATCTTGGCAGAAGGAAGTTCCCCCCAATCCGCCTCGCCGCGGAGCATGGCCAGGACCATGCTCAGCAGAAAGAGGTCTCCGCCTCCCAGCGCAGTGTTGAGTTCGCTGTAATGGCGTCACCAGGGCGTGCACACCAAGAGGGTGTGCTCGCCCGTGTCGTCGGGAGCATCCTAGTGTTGACATTGCCGCCTTTTCTACCTGTGACAGGTGAACCGGTGCAGGTAGTGACCGATGCTGCAATGCCCGGTCGAAGACCGACCGAAGCAGCCATGCAGCATCATGCGGGATGTAATGCCGGCGCCCAACCCACTCCTCCAACACCGGACCGATCGCCTCTATCGTCCGGTGGCCTGCAGCTGGGAAGGCGATTGCCTCACCCCATCGGCGCAGAGCCTCTCTGTGCGCCTGGGTACGAACCCGCTCCACCTCCTGTGATGCTCCCGGGAAATGAGTTTGTGATACATTTAAGACTAAGTAAGCTACCTTTTGATAATTTGACAGAGACCTCTAATGTCTAATCAGCGTACCAATACTGCAGTTCCCCATCAATTAAAAGTAAGTGTTCAATATTATGTACTTAGTACCTACCTAGACCATAGAAGTTATAGTCACGACCTAGAACTCCTGGACCTAGTCATACAAAAACTCTGGATGAATGTAGGATAATATGATGGACACAATGTTATATTGTTGCACGGCAAGTTGTATTAAGTAAATAAAATCATTATTCATTATTATTATTAAAATCATTATTATTGTCTTACTAAATAATTAAAGGCTTAAAATAATTTCTATGGTGGTTGGATTTTTGCCTGTGATGGAAAAATCTATAAAAATAAAACATTGAACTAAGGCTTATTACTAAGGCTTACCCATTCATTAGACTGGGCATTCGATGCTAAGTTTTCGTGGCAAAAATGTTGAAGTGGAATAAACGAAACTTGCCTAAAAATGTTAAAAAAGCTTCAAGTCGGTGTTTGATCTGGAACGTTCCTTTGATAACTTTATATTGGTGGCAATTCTGTTGGCACTAATTCGATTAAACTAAACTAAATTTAGTTTTTGTGCTGTCAAATTGTGTTTTTAGTTAAAATTGGTGGCAATTCCGTTGGCATTAATTCGATTAAACTAAACTAAATTTAGTTTTTGTGCTGTCAAATTGTGTTTTTAGTTAAAATTGGTGGCAATTCCGTTGGCATTAATTCGATTAAACTAAACAAAATTTAGTTTAAGTGCTGTCAAATTGTGTTTTTAACCGACTTCAAAAAAGGAGGAGGTTATCAATTCGGTTGTATTTTTTTTTATGTTTGTTGCCTCATAACTCCGTCATTTTTAAACCGATTTCCAAAATTCTTCTTGTATTTAATAGAGTATACTGCAAGGGTGGTCCCATGATACCAAAGTCAGGATCTGATGATGGGATCCCATAGAAAATCGAGGAAAACACTCATTTAGGGTTTCTTTCACTTTATTTAGGGTTTCTTTCACTAAAAAGATTTCATTCGCTAAAAAGTTAAAAATAATTTTTTTTTACAAAAAATAGAACCGACTTCAAAAACACTGAAAACTTAAAAATAATATAAGAATAGGTACAGACAACATCAGACTTCTACATATATTGAAGTCGGTGACAAATTTTAACACTTTCTAGGAGATCATCGTTTGGCGCCGACTTCAATATAGAAGTGTGATTGTTCTTGAAGTCGGTTCTATTTTATGTAAAAAAAAAATTTCTGTTAAAATTTTCGAACAAAAAACACGATTTGACAGCACTAAAACTAAATTTAGTTTAGTCTATTCCAATTAATGCCAACAGAATTGACACCATTTTCGAACAAAAAACACGATTTGATAGCACTAAAACCAAACTTAGTTTAGTCTATTCCAATTAACGCCAACAGAATTATCTGTGGGTTCAGTGACAGAATTAACCAGTCGATATGAAAAGATACTAGGTAATTTCTTTTGTGGAAAGTTCAGTAAAATTAGTCGGGTAATGCACAGTGACGTGTTGTGATTTATCGATATCCTCTAGCGATCTTTCGTTGTACACCGATAAACCACGTGATTCAAATTCCTTACAGAATAGGAATTAATCGCTATTCTGTAAGGCATACTAATTATAAATATTAATTAGTAGTTTTAATGGGATGGCCACTTTTGACGGTGAACAACTAATTATAAACGGTTGTTCACTTCGAACTGTCAAATTAGCGAATAAGGTTGCTGGAGATAGTGCACTACCTCTTTTCTGTAAGCACTGGCAGCATCCATCGGTGTCGTCATCGATTACGTCATACCGCTTACAAATGCGCATACGAGCTTTGGGTGCTTTGGACCGACTTGCGTGAAAATAGCGCAGACGAGCGCTCAAGCTGTAATCAAATTATAGACCAAATTATATCAAATTATAGATCTTTAGTGGTATGCTCGCCTAGACAAATGACACACGCTAACATTTCTGCAGTCGTTCCTCAGAAAAAAATGTATGGAGATGATATTAGCTGCGGAAAAAATAGCGTGAGGTTGTCGTAAGCTAATGTCTTTTCCATTTTTTCTGCGGAATGACTGCAGAAAACTTAGCGTGTGGCTTTTGTCTAGGGTCTCAGAAATGATTGCGTTGCATGCAAGCAAACGGTAAAAATATCATCATATTCAATTCGGACCACAGCGTTGGCACATCGTAATGTAAGTAGTCTTTGCGCAACACGGACCACAGTAAAAGCATAACGAATCTTCTTAGACTATAGATACCAATAGACATGAAATACCTACGAAAAAAAGCGTGCCAAAATTTGTGTTGGTGCTCTAAGATGGCAGAAAAAACTTAGGACGCCGCATCCAAGATTCCACACTTATTATGTTTTTCTTTATACAATTCATTAAAAAAATCTATAAAAAACATAGAACTGTAAAATTCACTCAGAAATAATGCTCACTGACTGATATTTTAGCACAACAACAAACACGGTGCTTTGTAATGGCGGACTGAACTGGACGCTTTATTTGAGACATATTAGTACATTGCGCGTCCATTGGTGTACTTAGTCTGAGTAACGAATAATGTAATTTCATGTCATTATTCTTTAAGTACCTACTTCTTTTAGTGTTTGACATCAAACCTGGCGCCCGCGTGAATTTCGCCAATATTTTATTATATTTTTAAAAAGTTGTTAACTTTGATATAAGACATTTACAATAATAATTATAACATTTATTTTCCTTGCGTTCCAGATAAAGCACTGCTACTTTCTGAGGCTAACATCTGATGTTAGCCTCGTTTTGCGTTTCTTTTAAGAAATGTTGACATTTTTAGCCGCGCTAATTGTTACAAATGAAACGCAAGGTACTGATTTTTCGTGCTGAATTTTGACACCTCACTTAATTAGTCCAGCCACTTAAAATTTTTTATAATATAAATCAGAATTGGCTAATACTATAAATATCTTTAAAAAATTTTTTTAAATCCGCTGAAAATCCTTTTTGATTCATGAAAAAAAGATTCCCACTGTCAAATTTGAAAGCTGTCAAAAAGTGGTATCAGAGGACCCATCTAATAACATGGGTATTTGATGCTAGCATTTCGTGTTAAAAATGCTTAAATGAAACGCATGACAACCAGCAAGAAAAACTAGCATCACCGGCTAATGAAACGCAGAGATGCTAAAAATGTTGGTATTTATGGCTAAAAATGCTTATCTGGAACGGGCCGTTTGTGTCCTAAAAGATCATTAGTCAGCGCCATAATACTACAATACCGCTACTTGTCACTAGATGTCGCTATATCACTTGTTTTGCTACTAACCACTAGATTACACTGCAATACAATTACATACTAGAATCTTGGTAAATAGTAGATTGTTAACCGAGGGTCGAAAGAATCAGAAAGAATCAATTTCGACTATAGTCCGAGTAGGAATTGATTCTTTTACCCGTGTTAAACACTTTACTTTTCATTTCGAATATGACGAAAATAAAACTAGTTGCTTATCTAAACTATTTATTGATAATATATAATATAAACCTTTCCTTTGAGATTTCTGGCAAAAGTTTTTCGATAATATCTCAAAAAAATGCGAGATTCACAATTTGCCTCGTCTAATCGAATCGGTGTCAACATTTCAGAATCGCTTGAACTCATTTTTAATATTCAAATCTTAGCATAAAAGATTATTACCTATTTGTTCAATTCCGTCACAGATACATAACAGATTAGTATCCCGCCAATTTATGTCGACTTTTTAAATTTTAAATATGGAACTCACCGCGTTATTCCGCTCAAAGAAGTTTGCGCGAAGTTCACACTGGCTGTTTAGAAACTCACATGGCCGCAACATTTTTTAAATTAGTTTTTTTTACATAAAACTCTTCACAGCTGACAGCAGTTCTATTTTTAAAGTTCATTCCGGCCCTTAGGTGGGAAGTAATTTGTATGAGTTTTTCCCTCCCTAGAAGCAGCATTTTCCACTCAATAATCAGATCAAAACAACACTACTTACCGTATATGAGAAATTAAAAACTTATTTCGCCTCCGCCACATAAGGCAGACAGGTTACGAAATGTGTTTTTCATTACTCATACTCTGAAAGTAGGTCTGAAGTTGCCTAAGGAGCGGGTTGAAAGTAATACTTTTCAGCCCTAGGGAGAATCACTTTCAACTGACAGCTGCTGTCAAATTTCAAAAAAGATTTTTATTGAACCATGTTCCGACTTTCTATACAGCCACTAAATTACAGCGCGGTATAAAATTGAAATAACATAATGTTAAGTATTTAAAGTAAGTATATATTTTTAAATGACTTTAATATAATTTATTTTCAACTATTACTTTAAAATAACATAGATTTGGGCAAAATATTTACCATTTTTTAAATTATGAAAATGCAAAATAATAGCTGAATAGCTGGCCGGCCACAGAAAAAAAAAACAAAATAAGCGGGAAAGCGGCAAAGCGATCTTCATTCATTTGTTTTTTACATTTGTTGAGTTTTGTTAATATAATACTTCCGTATAGCAAAGATTTGTATTAACTGTTAATGTTAATTATATTTGTATAACATTGTGTTAATAATTAACACAATGAGTTCATCTGATTCAGGTATGGAGTTAACGCCTGATTTTATAGGAGAAAGCGGGCTAAAGCAGAAGTTGTTGATTTATGTAAAATAAAATTTACAAGTTTTTTCTTTAGCTAATCCATTGTTTTATTTTTACTTTCCTTGTATTCGTAATGAAAAGCACAGTGTTTACCTCGGGTTAAAGACTTATTTAGTCCCTCGAACTATTGGAACACCGTCTCGGGTCTAAATAAGTTACTTTCACCTCTAGGGTAACAATGTACTATTTCACGAGGTTAATGCATTACAATGTGATTGATTTGCATACCAGCTTTAATTAACGCTCAGCCAGGTCCACTCACGAAAATAGCTATTATTTTATTTACGTAGGACATTTATTTAGTTTTTGGTATGCATCATTTTATTAAAAGCTTTTTACCTTGCCATGTTCGTATGTAACTCATTTTTTCAAATCTTGCTAACCAATTTTAAACAACTTCCTGATATTCGATTGACTTGAAATTTTGTATATGCGTTTGATTCACGTGACAATACATTATAATGTTCAGCATGACTTGATGGTACACCCAAGATCGGCTCCCAACGAAAGAACTCCTCAATAGTTAACAGTATGGACTTGAAATTTTACACGTGGCTACAGTGCTAATGGCAATGCAGTATTATGATTGAAATGACCTGATGGTACACCCAAGATCGGCTCCCAACGAAAGAAGTCCTCAATAGTTAACAGTACGGTACGGACTTGAAATTTTACACGTGGCTACAGTGCTAATGGCAATGCAGTATTATGATTGAAATGACCTGACGGTACACCCAGGATCGGCTCCCAACGAAAGAACTCCTCAATAGTTAACAGTACGGACTTGAAATTTTACACGTGGCTACAGTGCTAATGGCATACCCTTAAATATAAACAAAAAAAAGTCTGAAGACAGAAAAAAGTAAAAAATAAATTAAAAGTAAAAAAACTTTTTTTAAAAAACTAGCTTTTACTTATTTAAATGCCCTAAAAAGCATAAAATAAATTTTTCGTTTAAAACTTTTACTATTAACTTATAATGTTATTACACAATATATCTGATAAAAAAGCTTGTCGCGAGTTTTACCTGAGCACCTAGATAAACAAGTAAACAAGTAGTTAAATACTTACGAGTTGCCCTAAAGGCATTTAAATAAAAGCTTGTTTTTTTAAAAAAGTTTTTTTACTTTTAATTTTTATTTTAAATGTAACTGGTTGTTATAATAATAAAAAAGCTTTTAGTAAAAAATCATGCCACTTATGAAATTCTGGAGTTAATTTATACTCTGAAAATTCTGAAATAAAAAGGATTTTGCTGCAAATTAAACTAAAAAAAATGTATAGTAGGTACAATAAGCGCCACATCAAGCTTTATATTTGCAACTTATAAGTGATCCAAAGGTCAACAGGTATAGCTTGACGCGGAGCTTTCTGTAGTATAGTTGACTATTTAATGGGAAATAATAACGGTTCCGAAAAAAAAAAAATCTCCTTCGATCTGTGGCCGACTACTATTTTAAATGTGCGTTATAATGAATTACCGACAAAAAACTAAAAATCTCTAATTAAACAAACAAATAAGAGCATGCTCGAATTACATTTCTCCTAAAAAAAATGAATCTTCGAATAACGAAACTAAACATCTGAATAAAATACTGAAGCTCCAACAAGATTACTGTTACCGACTACTGAGGTTTTGTCAAAATAAATAATCATATTTGTACGACTTGCATGAACTACTTTAATTTCTATAATTTCATATTTTAATTTCTATAATAATATATTTTTAACCTCTCAATAATGATATAAATACCTCAACTGTTCGGCCCGCGCGATCAATTCCGGTCATGTTCGGCTGTTTTCACGCACGAGGTCGGAAGGGGAACCTATTAGGTACTTGTCCGAAATTTTCTTATCCGATTTACATTTGACCGAAAACGTTTGACCGACGTCTTTTTTACTATACCTATCTATTGTTTGCCATATTTTTAGACTATCGAAATATCATTTGACATAAGTATCATTTTACGGAACTACGTTTCACCAATTTTCAAAATATTTTTTTCACTATTACCGAAGTTTTTTTTTACTTTTTTCAATTGCCAGATAATTTATTTGTCATATTTTCGTTTCACCAAAATACATTTTACCGAAAATTATTAGGTTAAGTAATACTTGACTGGTTAGGTTATAGGTAAGGAGGGTCATTGTAATCACGCAATAAACTAAATGTTTCATGCTTGCATGCTTCCCCGCAAGGAGAAAAACTTAAGGGATATCACTGTAGGTTAGGTTAGGTTAGAGACATTGTGACCACACACAGAGCATCAAACTGCGTGCTGCATGCTTGCTTGCATGCTACATGCCGCGGTTTGCATGCTGCAGGCTTGCATACTTGTTTATTTGCTCGCTTGCTTACTTGCCTGCATGAGCGGGGGTGCAGGGGGCGCAGCCCCCTTGAACGAGGGGGTCGGGGGCGGAAGCCCCCTGCAAGGAGAAAAACTTCGGAATATCACTGTAGGTTAGGTTAGGTTAGGTTAGATATTGTGACCACACACAGCGGGGCGAGCGGAGCATCAAAATGCATGCTGCATGTTTGCTTGCATGTTGCATGCTTGCTTGCATGTTGCATGTTTGCTGTTGCGTGTTTGCTTTGATGTTGCTTGTTTTCTTGCATGTTGCATGCTTGCTTGCACGCTGCATACTTGCTTGCATGCTTGTTTATTTCCTTGTATGCTAGCAATCTTGCATGTATGCTTGATTGCTTGCTTGCGTGCATGAGCGTGGGTGTAGGGGGTGCACCCGCTTTGCAGGGGGTCGGGGGACGAAAGCCCCCGCACGGGAAAGAACTAATAGGATAACACTGTTGGTTAGGTTAGTTTAGTCATTGTGACCACACACAGCGGAGCAAGCGAAGCGAGCGGAGCATCAAACTGCATGCTGCTTGCTTGCTTTCATGCTAAAAATATCAGCATAGATTAGGGATAGGAAATACTGTGCTCAAATATTTCGAGGAGTTATAAAACAGTGGTGTAATGAATGTTCGGAAACCTAATACCTACTTCGAACAAAATATGTTATACTACGTTTTACAACTTTACGCCTTGACTTTAAGAAAAAGAAAAAAAAACAAGATTATAATTAAATAAATAAATATATTAACTAAGATAATGCCAAATATCATTGAAGAGTTCTAAAGTGGTGTTCAAAATTCGAATCACTTTTACTCACATCGCAGTCAAAATCCATACGCATGCTCGTAAATATGTTTTTTTTTGTCGAGAGAAAGCTGCATAAAATGGCATTTTCTGCTCTTGTGCATAGTCTTACAGGCCTTATAGCCTTGTACACCACTATACACCTTCATTTAATTGATATATTTCTATGAGATTTGGTTCATCATCACAGCTTATATACGTCCCCACCGAAGGGCTCGAGCCTACCCTATGTTAGGGTGATTAGGTCTTAGTCAACCACGCTGGCCTAGTGCGGATTGGTCGACTAAACATACACCATTGAATTTCTTCGCAGATGTATGCAGGTTTCCTCACGATGTTTTCTTTCACCGTAGGTGCGTCAGACAAATGTACATATTATTATGAAGTTCGAAAACGAAAAACACATTAGTACATGGCGGTCTCGAACCCCGCCCTCCCGATTGGAAGGCAAGTGCCGAGTTCACAGCGCCACCGACGCTTCCTTGAGATGAAGCTTGAGATTTGGTTATTTTATCTTAATTCAACTATGACAAATGTATTAATATTTAAATACTTAGACTTTCTTGCTCGGGAGGTGAAATAACTATATTGACATAACTTAGTTGCTAGTGCAATTAACATCTGGGGCCCTACCATGATCGCTTATAGCAAGGTTGAAACAATATCGAAACAGAGACACCGCTCTTGCTGCGTATAGCGCCATCCCGCTCTCAGTGCGGTTTTAATATCGTTTTGGGCGATCATGGTTAGGGGGCTGTTCGTTATTTCGGATATACCTATTTATTTAAAAAAAAAACTAATTTTAACCTATCTAGACACGTGCATATAAATGCAATTAAAGGCTGTTCAACGTTGATCGCTCTAATGACCAACTTATCTCAGAGTCCCTCTATTTTAGAGAAGCTCGCAGAGAAATAATACCATGTTGGTTTTCTGCAGGAGGATAAGGTTGCCAGAAGTCATTGAAAGCTGCCACTGCTGTCAGTGCCTACTCTACTCTTGTGCTGGCGGCGCATGGGCGCAAGACATCAGGGTTCAAATAGCCTCGTGCCTCATCAAATAATACCTACGCCACAGAATAACTAATACTACTTGCTTATGTGTTGGTTGCATTTAAAACACAGCGATAATCTACACCTGTGGCATATTTGGTCCCAAGCGTCTACAGAGAACATTAGCCTCTTAACATTGAGGGAATCGTGGGGTAATGGAATTAAACCCCTCCGTTGTGTAGTTTAGGACTATCAGGTGTTGTATTGCTAGGTCTGGGATTCGATTCTCAATGAGGGCTGATTTTCTGCTCGTTTGGTGGTAAGGCTTCTATGACCGCCTGACTAGCTGCCACTGTCTTTCTCGTATCTAAGTTTGTCGTATAATAATAATAATGTCAGAAACAGTTGTGTTCCGACAATAAGTAAGAGGTAAGATAGCCAGTTCATCAGTTATTGAGGAGTTAAAGTGAAGCTTTCCCTTCTTTGGTGTTATTGTTACAGTTACTTGCCATTAGGTGTGATAAAGGCCATGCCTTCATATTGTGTATAAGAAAAAGAATCGTTTTCATAATGTTTCAAAGCTTTTACATTGTGTTTTTCTTATAGCAACTAAGTTGGCAAACAAGCATGTTTACCAAGCTGTGAGATTCGTAGCAAAACTGCAACCTCCACATGCCCACAACAACCACAGTGTACGTTGCCAACTTGTGACATCAGATGTAAAGTCACGGTACCCAGTAATTTGCCATCCTTACCCTTCAAACCGGAACACAGCAATGCAAGCACTGCTGCTTTGTGGCAGAAACAGGTAAGACGGAGGTATTCAAGTAGGCGACCCTGGTCTCCCTCCGGTGAGTATCTTGAGAGGGGCCCACCAACGCTGCGTCTCCCTCCGGTAAAAGGTGTATAAGAAAAAGAATCGTTCCTAATATACTTGCTTGCCAGTTGCCCAACTATGTATTAAGTAAAAGATATTAAGCTATTTTTATGTGATTTACCAGACAGTGGTCCAACGACACGATCATTCATTTTTCCTTTTGAGGCGCGAAGCTTAAAAAATGTTTTGCATTCTTCATGAACAGTTCTACAGGCTATTTATAGACATGAATGTCGTGTATTCATTTTAACGTTCAAGTCAAGACCTTGGTGAAAGTCAACCCGTCCCCCATTGTTCGAGTGACCCTACGTGAGTATTTCGGCAAGGTCGGCTGCGCGGGCGCCGGTCACGTGTTTGGGCCCGTGCGCCCAATCCGCCCGGCTGCGTAGGCGGCGGATGATGTCCTCGATTAGGCACTGTTGTCCGGTTACTAAGTATACATCCATCCGTTCCATATAGCGAGTTATTTACACTTTTTCCCCTTTATTAATTTTTATCTATATGGATATGTCAGCCCCGTCATACCCTAACCTTTATTGTACATTAAAACTAAATTTACGACTATGGTTCAGGAGAAGGGGTTCTTATTTGTAAAAAGAAATCAGCAATGCCTTAAAAATAACTAAATTTGGGTTTGAAAGAATGCTTATAAGTAGTCCTACATCCAAGGTATTTTTTTGCAGTTGTGACTCCCTCTCTCCGATGTTTTATTCATTCCAAAAATATTTGTTTTACATCTTCTATGGTATTACAGGTGCCATAGTTGGGAGAGTCTAATTTTTTCATAAGGAAGAGTTACTTACATTTATAAATGCGAAAGTCACTTTGTCTGTTTATTTGATACACATTTTCACGCCTGAAGCGATTATGACGAATTTCGGTATATAAATATGTAAATGAAAACTAAGAGGATGTTAAATATTAGTTTTTGTTACCTAAATGAGAGTTTAGAAATAGGTATTTTACCTGTCATCGATGAAATAAGAATTTGAAGTAGCATTATTCCTTCCAAATTTCAGTTTCGTGCTGAAAGCAGGTTATGAATTGCTATCCCAGTATCCCATCTATGACATATATGACAACTTTGCCGTCGCCAGGGACATATTTGCAACCCACAAAGTAGGTTAGCAATTTTTTTACGTTTAAATTTAAAAATATTTATTTTATTAAATAAAGATTATTGTAACCTTGTTGGAAAATATTTTTTTCTTTTACATTTTCAAAATTATTCAACCGTGAGATACTGGCCGATATAAACCGATAATAAAATAATATTTCAAAATTTTCAAAAATGAATCCCTTGCTCTATTTCTATTAGCCTACATCGTTCAACGCGTTATAAAGGTGCGTATTACAGGCAAGGCAATACCATCATGGCCGCCGCCAGGATTATTTTCAGGGAGGTGCATCTGCATCGGTTACTCCCTGTATAATTGAAATTCGAGAAATGAAAAACACATTGTGGACATGGCAGGATCGAACCTATATTATCAAGAGTGGTTTCCACCATACAGGGAATCCTAGTGTGAAGCCCAGAGTGCTTAATTTGTTATCATATTTTTAGAAGGAAATGAACAATTTTATTATTATCCATTTATTCAAAAATATCCTTAAATTTAAGTTTTTTACAATATATATATATAAAACAAAATACTATAAAAAACTTAAACCTAGTTATTATTATTATTATTAAATATTTTGTCAAAGTTTTTATATAGTATTTTTTGTAGTACCGACTTTCCTAAATAAAATGCACCGCCATTATAATCTCGGCTATAGGTACCCAATGTTTGATTGGTAGAAAATGCTAATGGCATGAAGTCTGCCATTTGTACATTTTTTGAACTGTGCAAATAAAATAAATAAATGTTTTAATCAACACACATATAAAATCAACGTCAAACCATGAATTACGCATAATTTTCACAATCGACTTCAATAATCTATATCGTTCATGTGCAGGTCATTGCACCCTGATACCGCATTGTATTGTAATGTAATTGATATGGTTTCATGGACATATTACATTTTTATCGTCTCCGCCACTCGTGTTTACGCACGTGATGCGAAGCTAAATTTTTTATAGTCTCCTAATCAGCTGTAGTGACTGTTCGTTTTTATATAGAACAATCTGACCGTATGCAACTTTGTTTGCATTATAACTAACTTTTCCCGTAGGAAAACTTTTCCCGTAGGAAAACTTTTCCCGTCAGATATTTCCCGTATAAAAATTACCCTATGTCCTATCCCTTGTCTCGAACTATCCCTATTCCAACTTTCATCAAAATCGGTTCAGTAGTTTCGAAGCCTATTCAATACAAACAAACAAACAATCAAATCTTTCCTCTTTAATATTAGTACAGACTAGCTTTCCGCTCGCGACTTCGTCCGCGTTATTTTTGTTTTCCCGTGGGAATTTTATATTTTCTCGTAGGAAAATTACCCTATGTACTTCTTCTGGTCTTGAACTATCGCTATACCAACTTTCATCAAAATCGGTTCAGTAGTTTCGAAGCCTATTCAATACAAACAAACAAACAAACAATCAAATCTTTCCTCTTTATAATATTAGTAAGTATAGATAGGTCGGAATCGCACACGACAAGTATTGTCATGTCTTTTTTGGATTGACATTCTAGATTGAAATATTGTTTGGTCATAAGTGATCGATTCGATTCTAAAACAAACACTGATCAATGATATTTACTCAGTTTTATTTTTTGTCTGGAGATTGTTTCTAGTACCTACAGCCTGACCAAGATTTTGTGGCACGTAGGTGACATTGACAGAAGGGCGCTGTATGTTTTTCCTTAAAAAATAACTCCTTAAGCACAACCTCTCTGGTACTGCTATGACGCTACTATGTATCACTTAATGGTGCGTCCCCACTACGAGCCGCGCGGCCGCGGGAGCCGCGAGGCTCGGCCTCACCAGCTTTTTGTGTATATTTTTATCGCATTCTCACTATAGAGCTGCGCGGCCCAGTGTGGCCAGATTTTGAAGAATTATTTCCATTTTAGTAGAAATGTAGTTTTAATTCAGTTAGGTTGTTGTGCTAGAAATGTTTTGAAATTCTACTATTCATAAATAAAGCGGTAACTACTGCATCTGTTTTGTGTAAAAAACGAAACTGATAATATTAGAAAATTCCCATACACACTTTGTGAAAATTATCTGTTGTTTTGTGGAAAGTTTCGATGTTTTTCTATACAGAACAAGAGACACGGCTAAATATACAGTACGAAAAATTGTTTAATGAATGTAGTTTTTCAATTTTGTTTTCCATTAATTTTTTTTATTTAAAAATATTTCTTTATTTTGTTAAATTTATCATTCATCGTCATCTGGTAGACGATTGTTTGAGTAATAAAATACGTGTTCATTGTGAAGAATAGGAATGATTTTATTTACAAATTGGAGCTATAATATCATGTTTTAATAGAATGGCTGCCGTAGGTGTCTGTCATGTGATTTTCTGTCGTTGTCAATGTCTAAAATTTTGCAGGGGGGAGGTGAAAAAGATGTGCAGAAAGAGGAGGACTACCCCTCGATACCCCTTCCCCCTCTCGGCGGTGCATAGTTTTTGTAATATTAATTTTTTGAATTCATTCATACCTAACCACAAAATGTATGGACTAGTAAAATGTTAGTAAAACTGTACATTGTAGTTTTTTCTTTATTGCAATGCAACTAAGTTGGCAAACAAGCAAACTGTCCACCTGATGGTAAGTCTTACATCTTTTAATAAAAGCGTAAAGCAACATTTCCTTCAGCTCTGACACCCCCTTTCATACACACCCCCTGTCATAACGGCCCTTTAGAATTTATGTAGGTACTTACAGTATGGAGTTATTATTATAATTTTGTTTGTAGTACTTTTTTATTAATTTTCTTTAATTTGTTTCTATTTTATTTTGTTTAAAATATTTGTATTTCATTAATGATTTCTTTTTCTTTTATTAACCACCAACCTAGTATGGATATCATATATAAAGGCTGCCTGGCAGAAATCTGATAAGCCCGCCTTTTGTTATTTTTGTATTTATTGTCCAATTATTTGTTATTTGTTCTATCGCGAGGAGATGACAGTAGTCGTATAATAGTGGCGGTAGCAATAATGTTCACATTTATTTGTAACTAGCTGTGCCCGCGACTTCGTCCGCACGGAATAGTAACTTTTGTTGAAGTTGATAAAAAGTAGCCTATGTTATACCTAATATAATTAGCTATCTATTAGTGAAAGTCCCGTCAAAATCGGTCCAGCCGTTCCGGAGATTAGCGGGAACAAACAGACAGACAGATAGACAGACAAAATTTTTTAAAATGGTGTTCGTATTGGTACCCGATATACATTCATACCCATTTAGTAAAACTTGTTATTTTGATATTACAAACAGACACTTCAATTTTATTTATTTGTATAGATGTATAGATAATAATGAATAATAACATAAATTTTATACAAGTTTATTTATTAGTTATGACAAAAATTTTGTGTGCTTGTTCAGACAAGCAAACTGAACAACTTTCACTATGGGACCAACTTCGAAATCGCAAAAAAAAGAAGTTTCGAAATAACCTTAAAAATAACCTTGTATAATAGCAGAATATCGGCGAACAGTTGGTAGAATGGTAAGTTCAATTTAAAGTTGACTTACGGAATACAGTACCTACCTACTTTTGGTTACCTTTATGTAGCCGACTTTTAAAGCGTTAAATGTCGAATATTATAACTTGTCAAGTCGTCTTGGTACGCATTTTGGTTCCGTAATACTTCAGTCAATGCTTGTTACAAGTTACAGCCTTTTACAGAAGTCATAATTTTGTCTATTTCTTTAAAATATCACAAAGTGTATACGTTTAAACTTCTTTCGTCTTATTAGAAAACAAACATGGTCTGAACTTAGTCCTGGTTGAAACTAGGACCAAGTCGACGTTGTCTCAATCTACGAGTATCAACACAAGTGAAAGCGCACTAGGTTTAAACCAAGACTAACTTTAGACCAGAGCGGCCCTACCACCTAACTAATAGTGATTAACGATGGCGATAGCGAGTTACTCGCTATCGTTTCAATTTCAAAAGCTATGATAGGCGGTACGAAATCACAATATTAGAGAGCTAAAATTATAACGAGGGAATTAGGCGGTAGGGTCGCCGCTTATCATAGCAAACTCGTAAAATTAAAACGATAGCGAGTCACTCGCTATCGCCATCGTTAATCGCTATGAGTTAAGCGGTAGGACCGCAGGTTTAGACCAGAGGTTTTGTAACAAGATCGTTTAAAAGTTAGCGTATACTGTGAGGGGGCGCAACGGGTCGGGTCGCAGCGCAAAAATCAGTTCGAATCGCTCGTATGTATTTTATATGAGCTATCGAGTACTATGCCGGGGCACAGCAGGCCGCATATTCCGCCGCTAATAGTGGTTGCGTGCTATGCGGCTCGATCCGCCCCGCTGCGGCCCGTCACAGTGTGCGTGATCCTCGAGTTTACTTCACAAATTATATTTTTATGCTTTAGTTATTGTTCTGAGAGAAGATGGCATATTTATGGCATTATCGTGAGTCGCGTTGGGTAGATTTTAAACAAGTCGGGCAGGTTTGCCGTTTTTGAGATAGTCACACTGACCGGCCGCGCGGCTGTGCTGGGCCGCGCGACTTGGGCCTCGCTTTACATCCACACTCACGAGGCTCAGCCTCGCGGCTAGGCCTCGTAAGCCGCGCGGCCCTAGTGGGGACGCACCTTAAGGCATGTTTTTAAAGATTATAAAAATCACAGCAAACTGTCAACCACACAGAAAGTGATTGCAAGTTCAGATTGTGGCCACGCGCCACAAGATCTTGATTGCACTGTATATACAGAATGAATTGTAAAACACCTGCAATACAATACTTATGTTACCTAGCTAACATAATTAACTATAACGTTTGTTTTACGACTTTTAAGATAACTTAATAAATTGAACAAAAATCAATTTTTAAGCTTTTATTGCACTTTCGTGACATTGATAAGTCTATGTTTCATTTACAAACGACAACGGAAGACGACGACGCTACGCTTGCGCGCTCTGCGTGTAGAGTTACAAACATTCTAGTCTAGAAATATATTAAATGAATATTTATTTTTTATGAAAGTAAAATCTAACGAATTATAAAAAGTCGTAGAACAAACGTTGTTGTTTATGATGTTACCTATCTAATCCTGCGAGGTTGCAGGTGTTTTACAAATAATCCTGTATATGATACATGTTGTAGTAGATACTCAAGCCATTAATAAGCTTTAATTGTTAGCTTAAATAGGCTAGATGAATGAAAAAAAATTATTGCTTTAATTAAAATGCTCATTCATATAATAAATAGAAAGAAAAAATCGGTTTTCGAATAACTATAAAAACAACCAAGATATAAGGTATTAAAAAATCTCTTTCTTTTCTCCATCTCTTTCTAGCAAAACGGCAATTTACATGCAGTTTATATGGCCGTACTAAACAATGACGTCACGGTTGTTGTCGGATCTCTGTCTAATTGCTTCCAAATTAACAGTTTACAATGCTTGTATCTCACGTATTTCTAAGCCGATTTTAATTCTAATTTCACATGATTGCATCTACGGTATTTTAATATTTTATGACGAGACGTGAAAATTAGAATTCAGTCATCATCCCAATTGTTTCAGCCCGCCTAAATGTGAATTTGGATGGTAAGTAATTATAGCCATATATTCTATCTTGTTGTGTTAACTTTTATTATAAAACAGACCACCGAACAACTATGTCAGCCTTTGTGTAGGAGACGCAGGTGTGTAGAAGATGTCTGACAGAGTGCTGGGAATACTTAAATCTGTAGCGAGGTCCTATATCGTTCTATAAGCGACACGTTGCTATGCCGCCTAACCTGGCTACATTTTAATTTTTTTAAGTTCGTCATGTTTTTATTCTTTTTCTTTTTCACCCTATTGCCGACATGGTGACATTGTGAGTCTCAATAGGTATTCACAAGTTAATTATATTTAACCACAAAATAAAATGTATACCATAAACGGTATTTATACATATGTTCACAACTAGCTTCCGCCCGCGACTTCGTCCGCGTGGAATAGTTACTTTGGACTAACACTAACTTTAACCCGCGACTTCGTTTATATAGGTGAATAAGTACTAGGTCTTATAATCTTATATCATGTAGATTGTAGGTTATTCTCAAAAAAACTAAACTAATGTTATTTTAAAGTACTTCTGCGTACACTATATTTTTAGTTTTGTTTTCTTCCGGCAGAAGTAGATAGCTAACTAGGGCCACCGCCCTTTCCCCTCATGACTGCCCACCGGCTTTGCACATTGTGCGCGCAGTACTCGATAATTATTTTATTTTAAAACTGCGATATCTCCTAAGATATTCATTTAAATCGAATGAAGTAAAGGGCAATTTTGTTTTACATTAAAAACTTGTGATGAATAACGTATTTATTTGGATAAGGATTAATATCATGTTTATGAAAACGCCTTCGCAAAAATGCATTATTTTAGAACAAATTTGGTTAGCATTGAAAAGGTTATAGTGAGCTAACCTTAAAAGATAGACATATGCTGAGGCAGACTTTTTTTAGAACTTTTAAAGGGGAACAATTCTGTCATACATGATTTTTGCGAAACTTTAACCGTTTATGAAGCGCACGCAGCGGAAGCTCTCAATAGGAAAAAAAAACCCCCGATTTTGAAACATTCATCATTGGTGCTGCGCTCCTATTGGCCTTAGCGTGATGATATATAGCCTATAGCCTTCCTCGATAAATGGGCTATCTAACACTGAAAGAATTTTTCAAATCGGACCAGTAGTTCCTGAGATTAGCGCGTCCAAGCAAACAAACAAACAAACAAACTCTTCAGCTTTATAATATTATATATAAGTATAAGTATATAAGTACTAGTAGGCACGGCAGACGTTGTCCTGCCCGATTCCAGCGCCACCTACTGAGTCCAACCTTACGTTTAAACCTTCCTTGGACTTATTCGAATACACAAAGAAAATTTTGTAAGAATCTATCGAGCCGTTTCAGAGTTTTTGCGAGACAAACACACAGCATTTCATTTTTATATATAAGAGAAGATAAGTATAGATAAGGTTGTATAATTAACGGTGATCAATAAATTATCGACATTCAAGCACTTATATTAATAATACTTATTAATATATACTTATATTAAGTAGTAGGCATCTCTTTATTACAATATTGGTGAACTGCAAATATAAATCAGTGACGAAAACTGGCGATTCTTTTATCTGACCTATCGACTCACTGCATGGCCGTCACTATCACAAACCTCACGGAAGACTACAGTCAAATAAAGCACGATTTTGCACATTCCCCGAACGCACCCCCTGGAGACAGGCCCAGCGGTGCGTTATGATGATACTGATGCTACAAGCTGGGACTAGCATCTCGGGAGGAAAACGTAAAATCTCCCGGCCGGTTGTCGGTCGACCGGGCCAGATTCGTCCCTGGTTGCTTAGGTTAGTTGGTGATGCACGCCTCCTCCTACCTAACCGTCTGCAGCGGAGCGGGGCGGCTTGAAGGTCTTCCTCCCGCACTCAACATACCCTTTTTTTTTTTTTTTGAGGCGGGGGAATCTCTTTACGATTCAACAAGGGGCTGAAAGCTGACAAAGCCGCCCCAAGGATATGCCATTGGACTCGGGTTACCTGGGTAACCCCATACCTGGCTAAACCACCCTCCAGAGCAACTTCTACCTCCGTAGAGACACACTCGGGATCGGCGTTAGCCATTCCCCGAGTGCACACTCAACATACCCAACCCAACCCTAAGCTAAATTTCAAAAAGTTTCGCAGTTTATCCTGGACAAACATCGTGACGCGATTTTTTTTAAACTGAAACTTTTTTTACATCGCCCCAAATTTTATATATAAAGATAAACAAACAATCTAACTATATATTATATTTGTGGAATATGCATTTTGTTTAAAATGCTAAAAAAACATCTAAGACAATATATTGTCCATTAAGTAACAAAATGATCCCACTTTAGCATCACGTTGAATGAAAACGTGTTGGAGTGTGTCGCATGACCGGAGGTCTTCCAGCAAGGACCTTCCGGCTACGCGCGAAGGTGGTGCTTACAATGTTTACTATTCTAATTATGTAGTGATAAATTGTTTCTAATTATGTTCATTAAAACAATGTAGTTTAATCAACATACTATGATTTTACATTGTCACTTGGTTAACAGTATCCGAAATTTAATTTAAATCAAAATTTACTTACGTAGCTCTCTTATGTTTTATTCATGACGAACTCTATTTTCGTTGTATTAGATAATAGTAAATGATGATGATGTGTTGTTAATAGTAAATGATGATAAAAATCCCCGCGTTATGTCTGCTCTTAACCAAGATTTTCTTCAAGCTGTCTTTTATTTTATCCAGATAATTCCGGAGACATCGTTCGTTACAACTTGCTCATCTGCATATCCTTGAAGATTTCTTTTGTCATTACTATTTCACCATCCTTTTGTCCAATCTTATTCCTTTCACTTATCACTACTGCTGTCTCACTACAACTAGTAATATTGCAGAATAACTGTTTTGTTCTTTTAATGTGATTGTTAGAAGTAATCAATCTAACTACGAGTATATAAAATAACCTTTAAAGTCTAATACAATAAAGTTGTTATTGTCAAAGATATTACCTATAAGCGGCAAATAGTCAGTAGGAGAGCAGTCAGGAAAACGTTCCAATTAGGATTATAATTATAATGGTATTCATAGTAAAAAGTAAGATATAGTAAAAAGTCAACAAAATGCTACCTTGTGTGTTTAAAAATCGACTTCGAAAACAAAAAACGTCGAAAATAATATAAGGAAACTAATTACATTAAAATTTTATTCTATGGATAATCGATGATCATAAAATAAAATTTGGCACCGACTTCAAAATAAAAAAAATACCTACAAAAAATAAAAACCGACTTCAAAAACACTGAAAAGTTAAAAATAATATAAGAATAGGTACAGACAACATCTCATTTCTATATTGAAGTCGGCGCTAAAGATGATCTCCTATAGAAAGTCTTAAAACTTGGCATAGACTCTGGACTTATTCAAGTTAAAAGAAAACCGCCAATTTTACTTCTATATCTGTAATATATAACAAATTTTTTTTACAAAAAATAAAACCGACTTAAAAACACTAAAAACTTAAAAATAATATAAGAATAGGTACAGACAATATCACACTTCTATATTGAAGTCGGCGCCAAACGATGATCTCCTAGAAAGTGTTAAAATTTGTCACCGACTTCAATATAGAAGTGTGATGTTGTCTGTACCTACTCTTATATTATTTTTAACTTTTTAGTGAATGAAATCTTTCAGTTAAAGAAACCCTAATTTATTAAACAATTATTATTAATCAATTATTTATTAAATATAGAAACCCTAATTACCGTAGGTGAGCTGGTATTAAATTAGTGTTTTCCTCTATTTTCTATAGGATCCCATCATCAGATCCTGACTTTGGTGACCATGGGACCACCCTTGCAGCATACTCTATCGAATACAAAAAGAATTTTGGAAATCGGTTTAAAAATGACGGAGTTATGAGGTAACAAACATAAAAAAAAAGTGATAAAAAATAATTTCATCTCGGTCGGTCCATTAACTCCGCTCGGGACTCTAGAATCCTTCGCCGCTCTCGGGATCCAACTTAGTGCCTCGAATTAAATTCCATTTTTTTCACTTGTTGTATAATTTACTATTTTGATTCTAAGTGTCAACAGCCCTACGTCAGCATACCTTATTTCTTCATTCAGAGTTTACATTTTTCATTCAGAGCATAGACCTAAGAAAGCACCTAGGATCCATTTAATATCTAAACTTATACGCCCCTTAAATATAGTTTCGACATTCAGTTACACCCGTCATTCGGTCATTCCTCATAGTAACGGTGCAGTCGGCCAGACATAAAATTATATCCTATATTTTTATGTCTGGCCTGATATGTCTAATGTTTGTTCTAACTTATCGAATAGTATAGGTGTACTGAGAAAGTTGGCAAAGGTCTTGGAGATCACTATTCCATCAGCCAATCTAGCTAATTGTAAGTATGCTCATACATATAGGTAAGCGTATAACCCTATAATAATATTGTATTGGTAATAATGAGACAACTAATATCAATTAATTTCGTCTAATGAGTGCTCGTGGCAATAATAGGCACGTGCGCTTTGAACTGAAAGGCCAGAGATCAATAGAACAGGGGACCTATTCTGCTAGCGTTAACGCGTTTGTCGTATATCAATATCGCTTCAATGGCATCGCTTTTTGAGACAGTTATTGTCTGTTAACCGAATACTAACTAAAACATTTGTCACTATTGAGTAGAAAGTACTACACAGTTGCAAGAATAATCTTTATCGTATTCATGTTTCGAATTAAAATAAACAATTGTTAATAAATTAGAACTGTATACGAATAAAGTTTAGATTTTATAATGGGTGTTGGTAACACCCACAAAATATATTTTTTGGATATGACAACTTGGCCAATTTTGACTGGTCGTACAGTAAGCTCCTTGTCAAGCTATACTGTTCGACCTTTGAACCGTTCTTATCTCGTAATACTGGCGGTTTTCGTAGAGTTATTGTATAGCATGAATGGGGGGGTTACTGTACAAATACGTTTTCCGTATTCGATATCCGATCATGGAATACAGACACGGAGTTTCGTGCACGTAGCGCAGACGTTCGTTTCTTCTCATTCGGGATTTCTACCATTCTACCTAAACGTACGTACAGAAGGTGTTCCGTTCGTAATAAAAACGAACGTGTGCGGCAGTCAATGAGTATTTTGTATAGATTTGATGCATTCGGATGCCCGCATTCAGAAAACGAATGCGAAAAAACGTATTTATGCGGTTAGCCTTAAAATGTATTGAGACTTCCGTTTTTGTAACGTGTACTGTGCGATATAGTGTTGCTGGCATAGTTCGGTTAGCAAACTCGCCGTGATGACTAACATCCAACACACAAACTTGGAGTTATCGTTAGTTAGTTCTCGATCGTCTCGTCGTCGTCACGGTCTCGAAGGACACCAAAAAAGTTTGAGAACCGCTTCGGGGCCTATTGGATGTTCGATGTTAGATGTTACCTGTGACATCTAACATCGAATATCCAATAGGCCCCGAAGCGGTTCTCAAACTTTTTTGGTGACGGAACCCTTCTGGAAAGCGAAATACTTGACGGAACCCTAAAATAAAACAATAGTTTTTAAAAGTGTATTCTTTATTAATAAGCATAATGAAAGTACGACCAGAGAGGGTGTTTTGATTTTTCTAAATTATTGCGGAACCCCTTATAGGGGTAGTGTGAAACCCTAGGGTTCCGCGGAACACACTTAGAGCATGGCTGCTCTAGGTACCTTCAGGGCCTACTTTCATTTAATACCCCTATTGCTGGGTTTGAAAAGCAACTGTTATCCATCTTTTTTGAGCGGCGGCCATGTTGAATTTACGTCAATGTTGCTACGTTCATAGTGCTCTACTGATCAAGGCCTTTCATATGATACCCATATTGCTGGGCTTAGAAACGAACTTTTATCAGTTTTTTTTGAGCAGCGGCCATATTGAATTTTGTGCTATTTTCCTAGGTTCATAGTGCTCTACTCTTCAAGACCTTTCATTTGATACCTATATTGCTAGATTAGAAAACGAACATTTATCCACCTTTATTGAGCGGCGGCCATGTTGAATTTATTTATGTGTTGCTAGGTTCATAGTGCTCTACTCATTAAGGCCTTTCATTTGGTACCCACATTGCTCGGTTTGAAAACGAACATTTATCCTTTTTTTGAGCGGCGGCCATGTTGAATTTAGGTAGATTTTCGTAGGTAACTAATGCTCTACGCTTCAAGGCCTTTCATTTGATACCCATATTGCTAGGTTTGGAAACGAACTTTTATCTATCTTTTTTGAGCGGCGGCCATGTTGAATTTATGTCAATGTTGCTAGGTTCATAGTGCTCTACTTATCAAAGCCTTTTATTTGATACCCATATTGCTGGGTTTGAAAACGAACATTTATCCATTTTTTGAGCGGCGGCCATGTTTAATTTAGGGCAATTTTCCTTAGTTCATAATGCTCTACTCTTTTAGGCCTTTCAGTTGATACCCATGTTGCTAGGTTTGGAAACGAACTATTATTTTTCTTTTTAGAGCGGCGGCGGCTATGTTGAATTTATGTCAATGTTGCTAGGTTCATAGTGCTCTACTCATCAGGGCCTTTCATTTGATACCCATATTGCTGGGTTTTAACGAACTTTTATCCTTTTTTTAAGCGGTGGCCATTTTGAATTTAGGTTGATTTTCCTAGGTACCTAATGCTCTACTCTTCAAGGCCTTTCATTTGATACCCATATTGCTAGGTTTGGAAACTAACTTTTATCCACCTTTTTTGAGCGGCGGCCATGTTGAATTTATGTCAATGTTGCTAGGTTCATAGTGCTCTACTCATCAAGGCCTTTCATTTGATATGCATATCGCTGGGTTTGGAAACGAACTTTATCGGCAGTCATGTCAAATTAAGTCAACGTGGCTAGGTTCAATATGTTCTACTCTTTAGGTTCTTCGTTCGATATCCATGTTCCTTGGGTGGATCCAAAAAAATGTGATCCGTCATTTTAGACATTAGGATCAAGAGTCCCGTCCCGTCCCTCTACGCGTAACCCAGAACATTGCAGTCAGATATTTTTTTAATTATCAATATTAATCTATTACTTTTAATAGATTAAATGGATGAAAGAGTTTGATTCCTTAGTCCTAATGTAAAAACATATAACACCGTTCAAAATACCTTGAAAAGAGTATCTTCATTTTTCAACATTTCAAATATTACAAAAATTGTACCGATTTTGTGAAAATTAGTCAAGAATTAAACCAATCTACAAATTTTATGGTCACTCGATAAGTATTATCATAAAAAATGCTTTATACATTGGTTGTATGGCTTGATCTTTTTGCCTTACCACCACGGTACGACATAAGAAAAAGACAATTTGGTTGGCGAAATCCAGTTGGGCACAGCCATTAACAGAAAATATTAAATTTTATTTGTACTATGTGAAATACTTCATTCGTGCCTTCTCTCTCTCTCTCTCTCTCTGGTGCCTCTCCACTACTGGAGGTTGGCCGTCAGCTCCGCGAACTTTTCCCGGTTTTGCGCCATGCGAAAAAGCTCTTCGACGCCGGCAATATTGGTCCACTCCCGGATGTTACGTAGCCATGATTTCCTTTTACGTCCAGCGCGCCGTTTACCTTAATGCCTTCGTGCCTTAATTCTCGAAATCCAATTTGTATGGCGTATGGCGTAGTTCCATTGCCTTTCCTTCGTGGAAGAAAATACCTTCTCTCTGTACTATGTGACAGACTTGTCAAAATAATTTCACGTAGGTACGCCAAGTTGTTTTTCTACCTAAAGCCAATTCGAAAATTTTATATGGTATTTTTTCACTAAAAATAAAAAGTGAATTTAAACAAACGAAATTATGCCTAAATGTTCTTCCGGAAAATTCTAAGCATTGTGGTGTAAGCCATATCAAATTGTGTCCAGTAGTTTCAGAGATCTTTCCGGACAAACAGACAAACAAACAATTTTTTAAAAAACTATTCTACTTATCGTGTTCTGCTAATGATTTTAAGGCGACCTGTGTATTTTTTTTCTTAATATTTCGCAATTACAGATTTTTGTACCCCTGCGATTTTATTATATATAGAGATAGAGATAAACTTTTTTAAATACAAGCTTTTAGTAATCGTCAATACGAATCAAACGAGCCCAAACTCGATGGGGTTGTGTCATTTTATTGCGGAGTTTCTATGGCCGCGTTCCAGCCCCAGCATTAGATCAGCTCCATATCATCATAACACTGCATTGTCACTCGATATACATAATTACATATGCATGCAAAATTTCAGTTCAATCGGAAACTGGTAAGTAGGTCAAATTTTGCTTGCAAGATTTCATTAAAGACACCGGACAGGTGAAAATAAATAAACTTGTAATCTACGTAATACATAAAAAAAAGCGAAATACCACTCACTGATTAATCATGAAATCTCAGAAACTAACACCTACAAACTTGAAATTTGGCAGGTAGGTTCCTTATAGGGTGTAGACACCCGCTAAGAAAGGATTTACAAAACTCCACCCCTAAGGGGGTAAAACGGGGGTTGGAAGTATGTTTTAGTATAGATATAACTACGGTAATAGTATATAATTATTATCGTGATATAACTAAGAAAGCGTTGAAGTATTTTAAGGCGAAACGTAGTTTGCGGGCACAGCTAGTAATATAATACCTAAATGTAGGGAACTCTCGGTGCGCGAGTCCAACTCGTGCTTGGTTGGTTTTTTGCATTCATAATCGCTTAGGCCGGTTTCATTGCTAAGCCGACCGTCGGTGCGTACCTTCAGTCCTCACGATATGTACTGACCGACCGGTCGGACAGTACATATCGTATACTGTCAGTTTGTAGTATTCAGTGCTATCCTGGCCAACAAAACGACCGACCTAGTATAGTCGTATATTTTGTCATGTTCTCTACGAGATCACTCGAAAAGTACCTTTGACAACGATAATACGCACATACATTCAGTCGGTTCACCGCTAGGTGCAACACTGAACGAGTTCATGTTTTCATAGCGCGTCGGTCTGCGGTCAACTGACGCATGCGGACGCATGCGTTCGCATGCGTCTCGTACGCAGCGCGGCCGCGTAGCGCCGTGCGCATCCATATGGTCAGTCAAGGACTGTAAGGTTTTATGAAATTTCTAAATAATGACGAACGCAACCGACGTAAGTACCGACGATCAGTCCAGCACTGTAATCGGCCCACCCCGTCTGACTTGGTGGGTCTACGCAGAACCAAGAAAACGTTTTATTTTATATTCTTTTTCATCCATGCATATAAATATTGAGAATTTTTCGACTGTTCATTTCATGACGCTCCATATTTCCGGACAGGTACTTATTATAATTATTATCTGTCGAACTGCAGGTGTAGAGTAATATATTTTTTGTTTCTTAAATTTGCATGCATCTTGATTATACTATTCAGAATGTATGAACATAGCCAAAATTATGTGCTCACTTGATTCGAATGTTATTTTTGTTTATTATGAATTAATGTACATACTTGCGTTAACGTGAAGGAACAGTCTTCAATACGCCAAACTTTACACATGCACTTCGAAAACCACCGCTATTACGTCATAAAAGGTGGTGCAAGGTTATACTGTAATGTTTGCCCTGTTGTCGCCTGTACGAGTATACGTATAAGCACTAAATCTATTGCATCAGTATGGAGGCTGCGCGTATCGATCGCTTTTTGACGAGGTAAGGGTTAGACCCTCTTCCTACAGACGTTTATAGATACCTATAGGCAGCTGCAAGAGTACCTAGATGATAACCGTGCTCCAATATTTCGACGGTGCCGGCGCCTAGGTATAACGCCGTAACTGTGCAGCTTTTATTTTATAGGAAATATTTTATCTGTAACAAAACATGTTATTTTTTCAAACTAATGATGATTGAGATATCAAAATTCCTGTCTGTATCAGTTACATGCATTAACATTCAATCATATAATTATAGAGCGTCGGTGGCGCAGTGGACTCGGCACTTGCCTTCCAATCGGGGGGTCGGGGTTCGAGACCCGCCATGTACCAATGTGTTTTTCGTTTCGAATTTCATATGTACATTTGTCTGACACTCCTACGGTGAAGGAAAACATCGTGAGGCAACCTGCATACATCCGCGAAGAAATTCAATGATGTATGTGAAGTCGACCAATCCGCACTGGGCCAGCGTGGTTGACTAAGGCCTAATCACCCTAATATAGGGTAGGCTCGAGCCCCTCGGTGGGGACGTATATGGGCTGTGATGAAATAATTTATAGTGAAAAAAATGAAAAATACTTTAATTTTTTTTAAGCTATACAAATAATACTGTTACAGTGTTTACAATCTCCTGGTAGGCAAATTAATATATACCTTTGTGAGGAGCTCTCGCTCATCCGTAGTCCGTACTTTTTTTTTTTTGGAAAGGGGGAAAATGCATTTACGCATTCCTCGTGTTCGAGCCAAACCACGAGGATATGTGGGACTCCCCAGACCGTACACGGCCCGGGCCTACCCACTAAAACCCCCCCCAGCAGCTCCTCCGTCCGTCACAAGACAAGGGGAAGGGGACAACAGCCAGGTCTTATTCCCGCTGACCCCCTGCCTGTGACATGTCCGTAGCCGGACTCTCCTCCTGGCTCTGCTACTTTGTGGAGCGGTTCGGCGCCGCTCTACACCCCGGGACTGGTTTTTTATTGTGGTTGTCTCCCACGCGACCCGACGCTCAGTGCGCCGGGCCCCCGGCCCGCTCAGTGCGGGTAACGGGTTGCCCGACGGCAGATCCCACTGGATCCACCGCCGCGCGGGTGAGCCGAAGCTCAGGGAAATCCCCGGCAGGCGCGAAGCGCCGTGGCGAGAAGTCGCCTCTAATCTGCTACCTTCAAGATCAAGGTAGCCGCCCAAATCAGGCTTCCGGCGAAAGCCACACTTCTTAAAATAAGAAGAGGGGACTTCGCCCTTCCCCGCATGAAGCGGGTGGTCACACGAAGTGGCCCGCCGGGTTAAACCTGACCATCCCACACCCCCCCTCTATGGAGGGTCCTCTCGTCAGACTATTCGCCCGCGGCAGAGAATCTGCCGGGTTGCCCAGGGTGCACCGCAAGGAGGTTGTCTGACATCGCACCCCATCCGTAGTCCGTACTAACTTATATACCTACAACAGTTTAGTTTATTGGTTACAAGCAACGTCTTCTTCATACAGTATTCACGGAACAGTTAAATAAATGCGCATTTTTATTAAATTATTTAAAATATTATAATTACTTACTTACATTAATATCGATGTATTGTACTACACAATATTCATCGCTATCAGTCGAGTAGGACCACGGGTACTTACATAGTAGATTACCAGAAGGTCAAATCGGTGGAACTACGAACCCCTCGCCTGATTTTTGATTAGTTCTCAGATAACAGTTTTCACTTAACAAATACATTCAAATACAAATACAAAAATCTTCCTTCTCTGAAGAATTGGGATGTAGGTATATTTTTATTGAATTTAATTTTATATCTTATTTTTATTTCCCCGTGAAGATTTTGTAAAACACACAATTAAATGTTGAGAAATCTTCGAAAATTGAGGATTTGTTGTAAACCCTATTACTGAAAATCTGGTCACTATAACAACTCTAATTAAAGAAGCTATTTAGAGTTTAGTCCAGATTTCGCTAATAAGGACGAAAGTACACGCTAAATAAAGTTACCATTAAGTAAATATTTATCATGGAAGTGTAAATTATTTCTATAGAAAGCACGGAAAATAAAAATAGTGGAAGTGCTAAACGACAATAAATTACTATGGGGACCACTGTCGCCAAATTCTGATACAAAAAACTAATACAATATTCCACCACTAAACATTTCGTTTCATTTGTCGTATTTCTTTGCGTCTGAAATATATTCAGTGAAAACTCGTCTAAATAAAAAACGAGTAGGTATATACGAGTATTGTATACATACAGCCATACAGTTAGATAGAATTTACCTAAATCCGAAAATGAAAATATAATTTCAGTTAGGCGGACCTGCGATTACCACACCAAATGCGACACGGCTACAGCACATTGTTTGTTCCGCGATTAAGAGTAGTACTTATTTGACCACAAAAAAAATCAGTTTGGTAAAAATATCTTAACGTGGTTAATAATAACTGCACTATTAATAGTATTTGGTCCACATTTTACGCAAAACGCTAGAAATGTTTTATTCACGGTCCAGACGCAGCGACACGTGGCTGTGAGAGCGCATGCGGGGCGCGGGCGCACGTGACTCGAGGTCGATGCTACCGTCCTCCAGCGATGCGGCGCACTATCCACACGTTCTTTTGACACGGGATATTAACATTGAAGAATGTCAATGTCCTCAAAACCATTTCAAATTTTGTCACTCACAGCACAGTAGAGTTGATGCTATTAGGGGTCGGTAGTTGAAATAAATGTCGGGATACTTTTCAATCAGGAGTCAAATCAGCAGTAACTGTTAACAACATAGAAAATAAAAGTTTTCATAGACAATGTTAATTATTCCTAATCACTGTTAAAAATAAAAAAGTTAATCAAAATCTTATCTCATTTATAAAATATAGGTACACAGGAATACGTAAAAACTAGATATGCATAGGTACATTGGAAATTTCTAAATAATACTCTACAATGAGTGATGGTAGAAAAACTAGCTTCCATATTTTTAAATGAATGTTATTTTGTAAAACGTTATAAACAATCCTTAAAGAGGTCGACGAGTTTTGATTTAGATTTAAGACCATTTTTCAGGCCGGGATAGTCATTTAACCTTAGAATTATTCTAAGCATTTAACGAATATACTGAGAAACGGCTTAATTCCTCTGAACCGTTTCGCTGCGTCTTTGACAGTTGACAGGTCATTACGTAAAGGCCCAATTCGCCGAATTGTACCTATGTGATTCTGTGTCTAAACGTGTCATCAGTATAAACGGAGTTTTACTAATGAAATCTTCTATTTTGTAATTATTATAAAGGCCGTAAAAGCCTAGCTGTTGCCCGCGAATTCGTTTGCGTGGAAATAAGTTATATAACGCAAGATCAATTATACCACGCGTTCCATAAAGAACTCAAATAAAGGCACAAAAGGTAATCATGTCCTATCTCAGGGCCTATGTGGTTCAGCGGCTAAGGTGTGAAAGCGTAACAGACAGACGGACAAAGTTACTTTCGCATTTATACAACGTGTTGATAAAATAACACAAAGCCTCAGACACCCCAACTTACTAATATTTTAAAAGAATTATACAGGGTTAATTGTAAAACACCTGCAAACTTTTTTTTTGGAAGGGGGAAATTGCTTTTACGCATTCCTCGTGGTCGAGTCAAACCACGACGATATGTGGGACTCCCCGGGCCGTACTCGACCCGGTCCTACCCACTTAAAACCCCCCAGCAGCTTCTCCGTCCGTCACAAAATAGGAGGAAGGGGACAACAGCGAGGCCTTGTTCCCGCTGAGCCCCTGTCTGTGAATTGTCCGTCGCCGGACTCCCGGTACGCCAAATGCGTGTGGCTCTACTGCTTTATAAGCGGCGCGCCGCTTATAGAGCAACACCTGTGCCGCAGCGCAGGTGTTTTGCGCCACTCTTGACCCCGGCATGTCCAAAACACCTACAAACCTTGCAGGATTAGATAGCTAACATTAACTACAACGTTTGTTTACAGAGTTTTAAGATAACTCAATAAATTGAACAGAAATCAATTTTCAAGTTTTTATTGCACTGTCGTGACATTGATAAGTCTATGTTTCATTTATAAACGACGACGGAAGACGACGTCGCTCGCACGCTGTGCGCGTAGAGTTACAAACATTCTAGAGATATATTGAATTAATATTTATTTTTGTATGAATGTAAAATCTAACGAAATATCAAAAGTCGTAGAACAAACGTTGTTGTTTATATTCATTTAATAAATTTGTAACCTATTAACTCGTCTGATTGCTTTCCAGTGTATTTACTAAGCATTTGATATTGTTTATTAATAACACGGCAGAACTTTAATCACTATTATATCACGATCATTGCTAAATATAGATATTAACTTAATGAAAAAAAGTAAGATATGGAACATAACTTCATAACTATCCAAATCGATAACTTCGTGGGAATTCCCGAACAGTTTATGACTCGTGGCGACTCCAACGGACAGCTTAATGAAAATAGACCACTTTTGCCAGCACCAGACTGATAATTACGTTTGGCCTGATATACAATCTGAATCCCAATTATTGACTTAAGCGTCGTAATGCGTAAGCACTGAGTACATAAGAGGTTATCGAAAGTGATTTTGTGGCTAATTAAAAAGCTACACGTGACGATTCAGCGTAAATATGTTGATATCCTAATTAAGGACGTAAATTTATATTAAAAATAACCTCAAAAATATACTAACTTAAGTTAATCTAAAGAACTAAAGGATTTGAAGGACGTAAATTTTGTCTATCTTTGTTTTCTCTGTGAAAGTTAAATTTTTTGTAAGTGAGGAGCTATCGTTAGTAAAATTATGAGGCAAAGCTTTAAATATAATACATTTTCTTATTTATAAAAACCATCAGCTTTTTACGATATTTAGCGACTATTAGAAACTACGAATAAGAATAGCTAATTACAGGTTATTGGTTACATGTGTGGTTCGGTTTCAATATTTGGCTTTCCTATTGAGTAAAAACAATTCAAATTATAAAGCAGAAGCTTTTAAAAAGTACTTACTGTTAAAACGAGGAAAAACGAATACGATTTAATGTGATATTAATCTAAAAAAAACTTTCGATCACTATTTAAACCCTGTCGGCCTTATTAATAAAAATTTTACTCCTTGGATCATCTTCGGATTAGTTACTCCGTGTTTTGTGTTGTTTCCGCATATGTGGGCTGTCATATTTATGTCAAAACAAACAAAATACGGAGTAACTAATCCGAGGATCATCCAAGGAGTAAAATTTTTATTAATAAGGCCGTTTATAAACGGAATTTTGAAAAACCTTCTCAGCTCCTAATATTATATTCCCTTAAAAGTTGCATTTTCAAAAACCTGTGGGCAGTTACTATTAGATAAGCACAATAACATTTAACAATACACGTATCCTAAATATTATTATACAATTACTTCTATATGACTAGCTAGGTATATCACTTTCAAATATATGTAATATTTATTACGTATCAATTAAATTGCGCAAAACTTAAATATAGTTTCATATTACATAATCCAAAATCAAATTTTAAATTTACGCCGCTTTTTAAATTTACTTAAATCTGTCGTCTTTACCTCTTATTATCGGCAGCGCGACGGCTAATATAAGCGCAACATCTTATTCGCAGGCGCGCGTCATAGAGTTTCAAATTTCCTAGACATGCCATAAAATAGATAGATGGACATGCCTACGTAAGTAAAACGCGAGAATTCAATTTAATGATTTATATAATTCTTATATAATTAATTTCTTTTATAAAGTAGTTTTTCTAAGATTTTACGATATTTAATTAACACGTTTTTAATAAAATGTGTTAAGTAGTGTAGGCTACTATTAGTAATGCATTTATGTTTATGTATGTAGCATATGTATACTTGTGTTACTTAATTGTATTGTGTTTGTGTTATGAAAAGACGAATCTGATGATGACGGTGTTCCCTGATAATTCTTAAACCATTCTTTTTAAATATATTAAATATGTATGTATATCTGAAACTCTGACTTATACTGAGCAAAAACATCCTCAATACTGTCACAGGTTAACACATTGTTAAACTGTGATGCTGTGGTGTGACCCGGTAAAGGTGTCCTAAAATACAAGCAATGACTCATGACTGCGGATTCATTGTAAGGATAAGAATAGAATCAAAACACTAGCTAGCAAAATGAACGTAGGTTTATCGGCAAACGAAAAGTTACGAGGAATCAATATAGAAATCTAATTTTAAGCAATTTGTGAAATCTACATACCTATTATTATGTCCAAAATAAGGATTTGAAAAACGGTTTGCACAAATGCTATATTATTCGAGCCATTCTTATAATTGACTAGCTTTCCGCTCGCGGCTTCGTCCGCGTTATTATTGTTTTCCAGTGGGAATTTTATATTTTCCCGTAAAATATTTTGTAGACTATTACCTATATAGAAGACTGTTATTTGTATTTATGAGCTGGAATAATAAATTTCATAGAAATTGGAGCAGATTTTAAATATTTTCCATACATTCCATTCCAACATTTATTTAATTTATTTATACCAAACAAGAACTACCAATCCATTGAATGTCATTGAAGGTTGTGATGTCATTAACATAAACATATTTTTATAAATGTTGAGGTTAATAATAGAGATAAAAACTATCCTATTTTTTAAGTTGAAGGAAATAACATACAGTAAGCTACATTTTATCGGTTTAATAGTTTTGGAGTATAACCCGGACAAACATCGTGACGCGCGGTTTTTATGTATAGGGAACCTAGGACAGTTATTGACATATATGTTTTTATTGTAATTTAACGTACTATACAGAACGTATTTGCATATTTTGGAAGGTCAACTATTTGTGTATCAACCTCCAAAATATCAGAAATGTAAATTTCAAACTTACACGTGTTTAAGATATTTAAAAAAAATGGTAAATAAGGCCAAGGTACAACACACCTGTTGTACCTCGGCCAGTACTACGGTGTACATAGGACACATTGAGTATTTGAATGTAAATCACTGATAGGTATTTAATCAAACTATTCACTTTTTCTATAATAATCACTTTATTCATTCTAGTTAGATATTTAAATCACAAAATCAACATAACCTGGCAATAGTATATAATATTACCGTGACATACTTAACGTTTGTAGTATTTTTCACATTAGAAACAAAAGTCTTTTAAACTAGTAAGAGTAGTAAGTACCTACATAAATACAGGACATTCAAACATATCATATAGTATAGCAAATGTACACGAGGGCACACGAGGGAATATCAGCGTACTTACTAGGTAAAACAAAACCACCACCCGCAGTAATAGCTTGATTTAATATGAATTAAATAAAACTTTAATTTCCCGCTCAAGGTTGTAAAAACATTGATCAAGGTACAACTGATCGACAGTGACCGAGGTACAACACTCCTTCAATGCTGTAGAAAACGGTTGATTTCAAATATTTTTAGATTACATATCTCGTAAGTTTATCATTGTTTAAAAACTTGTTAAATCTTTGATTTAACAAGTTTTTAAATTTGATAAAAGCTAAGCTAGTTTTAAGCTAACTTGATAAAAGTTAAGCTACTTTTATAAAACATACAAAACAACCAGACTTCAAAGTATATAAAAAATAATAATTACTTTTTTTGGTAAAAAAAAGTTTCTACTTCGATAGCACCAAATACCGGCTTATTACAGGAAGCGACTTCTTCAACATTAGAAAGTCAGCAGTAATGTTCCGAATGCCACAGACAAAAGAATTTAATAGCGCGGAAATAATTGGGGTTAAAGTATGAAATTGCCGTTTTTCCGTTAGTTTATATAACTTTATAACTTTTCTAAGTTAAGAGCTATAAAATAATATTTTTTTATTACTTTTTGTCCCTAAGTGCACGTTTTGGTAACAATTTAATCTCAGAATTAGTCTAATAATATATTAAAAAGAATCTCAAAAATTACCCCCTATTTTTTTCGTCAGAATGTTCAAGTACATTATTGACGATAACTTTGTGAAAACTAATTTTCTTGTCTTCAAAATTATGCTATTACTTAATTTAAAGTCTATTGATCAGTCTCAAAAGTTTCGCCCGCGAACTACGTTTCGCCATCAAAATGCTTAACACAGTCTTTAGTTTGTTCCTCCATTTTATTCCATAATGATCCAACTTTATTCTGCCTTTCTTAAGCATCGGCCATATCGAAATTAGGACAATTTTCGTAGGTTCGTAATGCTCTAGGCTAGGTACTCTTCAGAGCCTACTTTCATTTAATACCCCTATTACTGAGTTTGAAAAGCAACTTTTATCTGTCTTTTTTGAGCGGCGACCATGTTGAATTTACGTCAATGTTGCAACGTTCATAGTGCTCTACTGTTCAAGGTCTTTCATTTAATACCCATATTGCTGAGTTTGGAAACGAACTTTTATCCGTTTTGTTTTGAGCAGCGGCCATATTGAATTTTGTGCTATTTTCCTAGGTTCATAGTGCTCTACTCTTCAAGGCCTTTCATTTGATACCTATATTGCTAAATTTAGAAACGAACTTTAATCCACCTTTTTTGTGCGGTGGCCATGTCGAATTTACGTCAATATTGCTAGGTCCATAGTACTCTACTCTTGAAGACCTTTAATTTGATACCTATATTGCTAGATTTGATAACGAACTTTTATCCACCTTTTTTGAGCGGCGGCCATTTTAAATTTATGTCAGTGTTGCTAGGTTCATAGTGCTCCACACATTGCTGGGTTTGAATACGAATATTTATCCTTTTAGGCCTTTCAGTTGATACCCATATTGCTAGGTTTGGAAACGAACTTTTATTCTTCTTTTTTGAGCGGCGGCTATGTTGAATTTATGTCAATGTTGCTAGGTTCATAGTGCCCTACTCATCAAGGCCTTTCATTTGATATCCATATTGCTGGGTTTGAAAACGAACTTTTATCTTTTTTTTGAGCGGCGGCCATGTTGATTTTCTGTCTATTTTCTTAGGTACCTAATGCTCTACTCTTCAAGGCCTTTCATTTGATACCCATATTGCTAGGTTTGGAAACTAACTTTTATCCACCTCTTTTGAGCGGCGGCCATGTTGAATTTATGTCAATGTTGCTAGGTTCATAGTGCTCTACTCATCAAGGCCTTTCATTTGATACCCATATTGCTGGGTTTGGAAACGAACGTTTATCCGTCTTAATTGAGCGGCGGCCATGTTGAATTTAGGGCGATTTTCCTAGGTTCATAATGCTCTACTGTTCAAGGCCTTTCATTTGATACCTATATTGCTAGGGTTGGAAACGAAATTTTATCCACCTTTTTTGAGCGGCAGCTATGTTGAATTTACGTCAATGTTGCTAGGTTCGTAGTACTCTACTCATCAAGGCCTTCCATTAGATACCTATATTGCTGGGTTTGGAAACGAACTTTTTTCCATTTTATTTGAGCGGCGGCCATGTTGAATTTAGGGCGATTTTCCTAGGTTCATAGTGCTCTACTCATCAAGGCCTTTCATTTGATATGCATATTGCTGGGTTTGGAAACGAACTTTATCGGCAGTCATGACAAATTAAGTCAACAATGTGTTCTACTCTTTATGTTCCTCGTTCGATATCCATGTTCCTTGGGTGGATCCAAAAAAATGTGATCCGTCATTTTATACATTAGGATCAAGAGTCCCGTCCCGTCCCCCTACGCGTAACCCAGAATATTGCAGTCAGATTAAATAACTAAGACAAACGTCAGGATCTTAATCTTCAAAGAAAACGGCAATTTCTTACATTAACCCCTATTATATTAAAACGAGCTGCCCCACATAGTACTAAGGTTCGCCTATACAGGGTTACTTTTTTATCATCCCGATTAATTGAAGAAAAGCTTGGTCACGTTAAAGAATAATTTAAACATTAATAAAAAATAACTCTCCTATTTAATTTTATATCAATTTTCTAAAATATCCAAAAAACACTACACTAATTTAGTGCAGTATTTTTCATTTCTTAGTTTTTATAAAATAATGAATGTGTCCTCAAACGTCCCTTAAATTATCCAGGCTGATACAAAGGCACACCCCGGACACTCCATACAACGTTCGCAAATCAATTACCTATTACTACTACTTAAACAAATGACGTTCATACACGCGCAAATGTGTGCGTGGAATCTAGTAGGGCTGAGTGAGCGGTTATCAATCGCAATGACGCGGGAAGTGCAGCGACTGCCTTCTCTTTCACCCGCATAGCGCTGTCTCTGTTATCGCCCGGCGCTCGCGTCTACTCGTCCGAGCGATAGCGCGTGCCCTTGTTTACTTGTCAGTGATGTCTACAGGGAAGTGCCGGGTAGGACGAGGTATTTGAAATGAGTGCGAGGAGGTGAGTGGCCGTTCTGTACGTAGTACTATTATCTATTCTGTGACAAAGGTAACCGTGTAAGAAGATATACTAACAGACCTCCGGACAGTAACTAGTATTTATAGGTATATTTTTTCGTTAGTTTATTTGTTTTTTTTTGCTTTTATAAAGTTGGCAAAGAAACAAACAGGCTGCCCACATCATGGTACTCGTATATAGGTACTATCTCCTGTAAGATTTGCAAGTCTAAAAAACAACCCCCACAAGCACTCTAATGGTACGTTGCCAACTTACCCGACCCAACAACCCTTCAAACCGGGACCATAAGAATAACTAATAATACGAAGCGAAACTCCCGGCCGTCGAGCGCTCAAGGCCACGTTATTTACCTACCGTTTGATTTCCGTTGAACGGAATCGCCAGTCAAGGCGCGCACTGTGTGTTTCAGGTACCTTGTGAATGAATGTTTTAGGTTTTCTTAATGATTACCTGATTAAGGTTTTTATAAGAATGCGTATTTACTACGCGCTGAAGTTTAATAGCCGATACTTCAAATCATCTACAAAAACGCCATCTTTTATAAATATCAGACATTTGTAAATATTTCTGTTGAATTGAAACCTTTTAAATAAAAATGATTGAATACTTTAAAATGATTTTTATTATACCTACCCTAGATACAGATACAGTTTTATTCGTAATATTCATTACATGTCAAAGCTAATACAATATAATGTATCGAGTTTCTAAAGCTGTCATTGTAGTGCAATTTTGAAACTCTGTAAGTATGGGATTTTTTTTGTCAAGTCGGGAATAATTTGAATTATGAGAAACTTTGGTACTGCTATATATATTTTTATCGACCTTTGTCACTGTTCCATATAAAATTTCAATACAATCAATACTTGATTAAAATTATGAAACAACAGATTTTTTTTCAAGTGAAAATGTTGGTCTGATAGTAAAAAGTGAGCTTAGGTTTTATGCATTAGTACATTCATAACTTCAGCTCTTGGACTATAAACGTAGGTACAATATCTAAATTACAAACCACTTTTGTACATCGAAATTCGAAACATTTTAATGATTTTCTTCTCGAAGTGTACGGATTAAGCTCAATTAATCAAAAATAGGCAGGTTCTTATAACTACGGAATCAAAAAAACTAAAAATGTGCGTACTATTGCTAAAGATAGTCGGTCGCTCGCTACACTTGAAGTCAGAAGTACAAAATCAATAAGACTCGGTGTATGCTTAGTTTCTCATTTAATGTAAAATATGGAGGTACCTATTTAAAAAATATTGTAGTGGTAACCATACGTCCATGAGGTGACCCTAGCGGCGTCCACAGACTACTGCGGGGCGTTACAGGGGGAAGGGCGCTTCTATACTCGTGTAATTAGTTATTCTTATGCCGGGACACAGCAATGCAGGCACTGCCTGTTTAGTGGCAGAAATAGGCACAATAGAGGTTCCTGCGCAGACGACAAGTAGATACGTGCTAGTACTCAGTCCCCCTGCTGAAATAAATAGCTGCATTGCTGCATTCCTATTCCTAAGAAATGCACTAAAAATAAATAAAGGTGGGAGAAAACCGGTTTTCCCCTTCCAGGACCCAACTGCTAAAATAAATTTAAAGTAATGCCTTAAAATACCGGTTATTCTAAGGAAATTTTAAAAAGTTTTCCCCGTGGTTGGCCCAGGGACCCCCGGTCACCCCCAATAATTATTGTCTGAGTGCGCCACTGCTAAGTATTTTTAGGGTATTGGTATTTTTATTTTGGGGATTTGTTAAAATATTCATGTCGGGAAAAAGGTAGCCATTATATCCTATATGTTTTGACAGTAAGTTTATCATATCTTGTTTCGGTGTTCATGCTACGGGGGCAGGTAATAGGTACAGTATGCACCACGTCAAGCTTTACATTTGCACTACAAAAACCGCGGCTTTTACTAGCGACGTAAGAGTGGGTGGTCCAATAGTAATTATTTTCGCTTTTTTATACTGTATATGCCTTTTCCTATTCATGACACTTGTTTATTCCGTAGACACTTCGTGTTCTACGAAGTATCTTCGTGTTCTTTCCTACGAAGAAAATATTTATTTATCTATTAATGAAGTGCAAGTTGCAAAAATGTGAACATTTAAAAAAACGGTTTTCTACAAAGTCTGTATGCTGTGCCCTATCCGTGACACTTTTTCCACAAACACTGTGTTCTATTAATTCTATAAGAAGAAAAGGTTCTTATTCCCAATTAAATAAAATGCAAAATTGGGTACAACTTACAGCTGGTGTTCCACAGGGTTGCGTATTGTCGCCTTAATATTCTCGGTTTTTATAAACGTACTCGCTAAAATTATTAAGTCTCCCTACCACCTGTGTGCAGATGATCTTCAGATCTATAGGAACTCTGATCTCACTAATATTGTATTTATAGTATATAATAGTGTATTTGCAACTTTGGAACTAATTAGCAATGATCTCAGTGCTGCTGGGTCATGGGCTGATGCATTTGGGCTTCGCCTTCATAAGTCTCAGGTGATGATCATTGGTAGCAACAAGTTGGGCGGGAAGCTTGACTTTAGCGTGATACATAAGGTTTTACTCAAAAAGCTTAGAATTATCATGGACAACAATTATCATGGTCTTCTCATATAAACGATGTTAGTCGCTATAAACATTTTGCTTAATGTTTTATATATATTCTCACAAATCATTTATCCTAATACCTTACAGTGACTGTACATAATTTCACATTTTATGATTATTTACAATACCTAGAGGTTGTATGAAAGACATCTCTTAAAGAGATAAGCTCCTTTTTATACATGTAATATCTCCTGTATGTTATATCGTGTACAATAAAGAATAAAATGTATATATTTAGAAGTCGGTATACAAAGCCTTATCGCTAATTTCGACGCAATATCGAAATGGCACTCACAAACGCAGGGCCGGCGGGCGCCGAAACGCGGTTACATCACGGCTCAGTTATCTCATGAAACGTGACCGCGCATGTGACGGGATATCTGACATAACCCATTCACTTTGCAACGATGCCTGTGCTGCAGGTTGCTATATTAAGGCTGGTATCCGAAAATTGTTAACATACTGTCCTAGTCAAGCTATGAAAGCACACAGCACAGCATTTATCACTCTAAGCTGATTGAGCCTTTTAGCCGACTTCAAGGTCTAGTCTAGTGGTTGGGAGTCCCAACCACTAGACTAGACCTTGGGTGGGACCACTCAGCAATAATGAGGAGGTCCGATTTCCAATGGGAGCAGACGTTTTCTGCTTGATTCGGTTGGTGGTCGTTTCTGAGCCCGCCTAGATAGCTACTACTATATACTGTATAATCACGGTAGCGCATTGGCGTGTGCGCTCAGTGAACGATTGCTAGGGTTAAGCAACGTCGACTATGGTCAGACCTGTGATAGGTGACCAAAATACGAAACATCTCGAGCTCCTTCGTGTTTCGGAAGGACAGGTGGGTCCTGCGCCTGATCTCACCCCGGTCGTGTCGGCAAACCGTCCCATCGAACTAGGCGAGTAAAGGAACAGAGAGTGCACTTGCGTTTGCGCAGTCACTTTTGCTCTATCTCATCTCTTGCGCAGATGACTAGTCTCTGTTGATTAAACATATTATTGTGCCTAGCCAGCCTATTACAGGTAAGATAATAGCCAGCTCCTCAGCAGTTGAGGAGTCCAGGCGATGCTTGCTTCCATCTTCGGTGTTATTGGTACATAACATCTGGAGAGGCGAAGGCCAAGAGCTGCCCTATTGCGTACAAAAAAATTTCAATTGAAGGCGCACGGTAGCACAGTTTCTTACATTGGCCGTGATTACACCTATGATGGGTGACCAAAAACGTAAAAAGTCTCGAGCTCTTCCCTATTTCGCAAGGCATGATCAACAGTGAGTTCTGCGACTGATCACAACAGGAATGAGCTAACGTCAAATCGTCCCATTGGATGATGCTATTGAAGGAACAAAGAGTACACTTGAGTTCGCGCAGACACGTATTGACACATACACTAGAATATTTCCTGCGCAGATAACTAGATCTTTGTTGAGATTGGACGCCGTTTCTGAATTTCAGGTCAGTTCCAGGAGGACTTTATAAAAAATCGCAACAAAAGGCGGCGTTGTGTGTAGACATATCCAAACCCAGTGTGGCAAATGAACGCCTATTTTAAACTATTTTTATGGTTCGAGCTGTGCTGGACAACTTCGCCGGTAGCCGTACACCTTGCGCTCTGTATTTGAACACAGCGTAAGAGTAGTAAAAAATTACAAGATACTTCTACTGTCCACCTAGAATTTTCCTCCTGCTTCTTAAGAACCTCATGCACTAGCCGACCATGACCACGGCCAGTCGTGCCAGCCCAGTGTTTGCAGTCGTTGGTCTTTGCGGCCAAATGCGACCATACATGTGGTTCATAATACTGTCGTCACTGCATGAGAGATGCGGATACTGGTCGCAGGTGTCTAATACAAGAGGTCCCTTGCAGACTCATTTTCTGTCTGAAGTCAGAACGCACGAAACGCTCACTATCACACCAATATTATTATATTTACGTTTCCTAAAGCTTTAAGAGTATTCAAGACAGTACTACTGATAGTACTAGTTATGTCGCAGGGCTATCCATAGCTGCGAATATATAAAATCATCAATAATTCTACCAAATGTATCTATAGATTACAATACAACGAATTGGTCGCTTCGCATTAGAACAAAATATGGTAGCCACCAAAACAAAGTATTTATTGACTGTGTTATTTGTAGTGTAATCGATCATAATAAAATAATACCACGTGTTTGCTTTAACACCAGCCGGGCTTCTCAAAATTGTTAGTTAGGCGCATGCGCAGGCGCACGTGTTGAACAACGTGCCCGCGGTTTGGGAGCGCACTCTAATTGCGTGCGTGATACTAGCGGTTTGTTCGACGTGCAACTAAATATAAATTGTGGGTGACTACTTAATATTTTACAACAACGTTGATGGAATATTATGGACAAACAGCTTTTAGGTGGTTATTGACAGAGCGTTTGAATTGACGACACGAGCTTATAAGTTTGTTGCAAAATTGGTTCGTGACAATTGTACTTATGCCGCATATTATTCAGAATCTATATAATCTTTTGGAAACAATAGCAGATTGTCCACCGCGGGAAGGAAGTCACTGATTACTAGGCGAGGGAGTCCGGGAAAGGTTAAACGAGGTTCACAAAACTCCCGAGGTAGGAATCGGACTTTCTCCCAAGTGCTACATACTACACCTGTGGTGAGGAACATTTACAAAATTTGTTAACTGAAATTGTTAACTGAATTATATTAGTATGAAAATGGAGCGTCGGTGGCCCTGTGGACTCGGCACTTGCCTTCCAATCGGGAGGTCCGGGTTCGAGACCGCCATGTACCAATGTGTTTTTCGTTTTCGAATTTCATGTGTACATTTGTCTGACGCTCCTACGGTGAAGGAAAACATCGTGAGGAAACCTGCATACATGTGCGAAGAAATTCAATGGTGTATGTGAAGTCGACCAATCCGCACTGGGCCAGCGTGGTTGACTAAGGCCTAATCACTCTAACATAGGGTAGGCTCGAGCCCCTCGGTGGGAAAGTATATGAGCTGTGATGATGATGAGTATGAAAATATTATTACATTTGTATGGGTGTCATTTCAATATCACTTTCACTACTAGAATACGATATTTTAACTTTTATTAGGTAATAAACTCACGTCATAACAAAAAATTACGATAATTTCAAAATTTGATGAAAATTTCTTTTCTTTTATGATAACAAAGAGATCTGAAATCATACAGCCACGTCGCAGCGCGGCAAAAAAACCTAGCGAAGGTCATGGTGAGTGGAGGAACACGTTCCCCCGCCCCCGCCCCGCGGGAGCTCAAACAGGTTAGACATGGAGTTCAGTATAAATTTTCCTCCCGCTAAAACACGTTGGAAATAGAATGTCATATAACTTTTCCTCCTTTTTATTTTGATCGTAGAATATACTAAATTTCTCTTTCAGTTTTGAGGGAGTAATGACTGCTGTTACGATCAGGTGCAGTATAAAATAGATTTTCCAATTTGGTTATTAACTTGGATAACAATGTAACTATTTGTCCTTGAGCTAAGTGTTTTTAGTTGTGAAGTTATCAATATAGTTCTATTTAAAATTAAACAGTAACTCCTAATTACGCTTATAACTAAAATATAATTATATACAAAAATCAAGATCTACTGATGAAATTAACGAAACTTGTAAATTTTTCAACGAAACAATATCGCGCAGTACTGAATCATTACACGACCTCGAGATAGTAAATGAAATGAAAAGTGAAATTGATAGCCTCAAACTAAACCTTGCAAGTGCTGAACATGAAATTGAAAATATTAACTCTGAAAACAACGAATTGAAGCACCAAATAAAAAATCTTACCCAGAAAATAAACTCTCTCACAAAAATTTGTATGACACCTTCACCGTCAAATAAGTCAAGGAATCGGCAATCAATCGGCAATCAATCAATGAGTCTCAGTCAAAGTCCTATGAGACAAACTCAAGTAGTAGAGTTGGAAAGAAAAATCATTAATATCCAGAATAATCTATTAGAAGCTAATGAAGAAATATTCAGACTAAATGAAATCATACAGAGGTTGTCAAATGATCTACAAATACAAGAAACGAAAAGCGACACTAAAAAGAAAGGGGAAAATAAGTCAAAACCTAAACAATTTTTAATACGAACAAATAGGAAAAGAAAACTTTGTATATTGTCAAATAACAGCCGACTAAAAATAACGCAAATGATGCAAATTGATGATTTTTATAGTCAATTTGACTTATGTCACTATATCTATACAGGATGCGGGATCCATATTCTACTGAAAGATATTGAAAATAAAACAAAACATTTTACAAGGGAAGATTATTGCGTGGTAATGATAGGTGAAACAGATTTCTATTATTCTCAAAAAGTCGAAAGATTAGTTGATATTATTCGCAATAAACTAGTACAAATTACTAATACCAATATCATAGTAGCTACACCAACATATATATGTGGAAAGATAATCTACAATTACAGAATTGAATTATTTAATAATGAGCTTTATGAAAAATGTGTTGACTTAAATAATGTTTACGTATTTGATTCAAATAAGGAACTTAATTTTCATATGTTTTCTAAGTTTAGTGGTAAGATAAACAAGAATGGGATTAAATGTAATCTTAATTACTTGGCAGAATTAATATTGACAATTCAAGATGATTGCCAAGATATGCAGTCAGTTATAAATAAAAATCAATTCTCTAATGAAGATGATATAGGTGAAGACAATGCAGAAAGTTCGGGGTTTTTTCTTTTACAATAAAATAAACGTTCTTCATCAAAATATATCCGGTCTAATAAATAAGAGTGATGAATTAGCTATTAACTTAGAACATTTATGCCTCAAAAAGATTCCTGTCGATGTATTATGCATAACCGAACATAATATGATAGAAGACGATAAGCAATGTTTAAGTTTACTAAATTACCAATTGGCAACCAGTTTTTGTAGAGAAAAAAGGCGCGGAGGCTCCTGCATCTTAATTAGAACAGGCCTTCAATACAGGGAGCTAGAATACATAATGAAATGTTCTGTTAAGTGTGTGATAGAATGTTGTGCAGTAGAGTTAATTGAGCATAAAATGATAATTGTATGTATATATAGAATTCCTGGCTCTAATATGGATATTTTTCATGAAAAACTAGAACATATTTTGCATAATATTTGTGGTAATAAAAAAAAGAATATTGTAATATGTGGTGATTTTAACATAGATTGTTTAAAAGCTTCTAAAAAGAGCCTAGATTTTGAATGTCAACTATTGAGCTATAATCTTAAACTTCAATTTTGCCAGCCTACGAGACTTTCGAGTTCAACCTGTTTGGATAATATGGCGCATAATATAAAGGGGTGTAAGGGCGAAATTATAGAACTAGCTTTGTCTGATCATACAGCACAAATATTAAAGTGTCCTGTCAAGAAAACTTGTATACTCAAATCATGGAAAGCTACATATAGAGATTATTCTATTGAAAACCTTGAGAAATTTAAAAAATGTCTAGAAAATTTGTCTTTTAACGAAGTTTACTGTTCTGATGACGTTAATGAAGCATATAGGCGCTTTTTCGACTATTATAAACTTTTTTATAAGCTTTGTTTTCCTTGGAAAACTGTTAGAAAGTCTGCCAAACAAAAACAAAAATGGATGTCAAAAGGCATTCGCTTGTGTTGCAGAAATAAAAGAAAGCTTTTGTGGTTATCTAGACGATATAAAAACAATAATGAATACAAAGCAAAATTTATTAATTATAGAGATAAATTAAAAAAGATTATTAAGTTGACACGTCTTGTCCAAAACAATACAAACATAACAAAATCCAGGAATAAATCAAAAGCAACATGGCAAATTATTAATCAATCAAGAAATATAACACCCGGGCCACCAATATCATCCATAATAGTAAATAACAAAACAATTACAAATCCAACGGAAATTGCAAATGCTTTTAATAAATATTATATTGAACATACTAACCATAACAGGGAATCCTGTGTGAGAAACAAGTTTGGTAAACTAAATAATAATCTTAACTCACTATATCTGGCTCCAACAACACCATGTGAAATCTATAAAGTTATTACATCCCTAAAAAATACAAAGAGTGTTGGTATGGATGGAGTGTCTACTCTTACAGTGAAGTTTGTGAAAGAAATAATTTCGTTACCTTTAACTCATATAATCAACTTAATTCTTAGTACTGGAATATTTCCAAAAATTTTGAAGATAGCCATTATTAAACCACTTTACAAGAAAGGTGCTAGGGGGGATATAAAAAACTACAGGCCAGTGGCATTACTTTCCGTTTTTTCCAAAATAATTGAAAAAGTTATCTACAAAAGATTTTATTCCTTCTTCGACAATCATAAAATATTAGTAAAGGAACAGCGTGGCTTTCGTAAGGATATGTCTACTCAATCCGCTATATATGACCTAGTAGCAAATATTACAGTTAACATGGATAATCGTATTCCAACTTGTAGTATCTTTATGGATATGTCAAAGGCGTTCGACCACGTTGACCACGAAATATTACTTAAAAAACTAGAGTGTTATGGAATTAGAGGTATTGCACAAAATCTTATAAAATCATACTTGGAGGAAAGAATACAATACACAGAGTTAAATCAGTTATCTTTGAGTACTAAGCGAATGGAACGGTATAGATCCCAGGGAATGCCTATCAAGTTTGGAGTCCCACAAGGCAGTGTACTGGGACCATTACTATTCCTGACCTACATCAATGATTTGACTACTGCCTCTGAATATCCAATGGTTTTGTTTGCAGATGACAGTACCGTAATTATAGGAAAAGACGACTCAAAAGACTATGGGGATAAAATAAACAACACACTGAATAATTTAATAACATGGATGAAATCTAATAATCTAAATATAAATTTAAATAAAACTAAACTGATTCATTTTTCTCAAAGAGATAATAATGCACATAAAATAATTACAGATTACAACTCCACAATTATTGAAAACGTTAAATCAACTAAATTCCTTGGAGTTTACGTAGATAGCAATATGAAGTGGGAAACCCACTCAATAGAAGTTTGCAAAAGATTACATGTATATTCTTATGCATTACATAAACTAGCAAAAGTAACTAACAGAGAGTCAGTATTAACCGCATATCATGGGTTTGTCATGTCAACTTTACGGTACGGGATAATATTTTGGGGCAACTCATCATACAGGGAAATAATATTTAGAGCACAGAAAAGATGCATTAGATCCATTTGCAATCTTAAATCAACTGACAGTTGCTTACCCTATTTCAAATCCTTGAAATTAATGACATTTCCTTCTTTATATATTTTAGAATTATGTCTATTTGTGAAATGTAACCCTCAGTTATTTACAAAAGTTAAACCAATAATAGGTTTAGGCCTCCGTCCTAGGAAATTTGGCATAGAAAAAACTTTATGTAGGACAGCATTAATGGAAAAAGGCTTTATTGGTATGTCATCGAGACTTTTTAATAAAGTTCCTAAATCAATACAAGATCTTGACCATCAAAAATTCAAAGATGTCCTCGGTGGTCTTTTACAAGAGAAGTGTTACTATAAGGTTGATGACTATGTTAACGATGTGCTCTCCTAGGCTGGTTATTATTGATTAAATGTAAAAATTGACCTGCTTAGTATATATTGCGTAGTACTGTTCCTTTATTGTAAAATGAAATTGTGTTACATATAAAAATTAAACTTTGTAATCAGTTACCTAATTATGAATATGAAAATTCGTATACCATAAGGTAAATCGCAGTGAAACATTACAATTGTGCACCACCTTTATACACCTACGATTTATAACGAATAAAGTTTCATTTCATTTCATTTCATTTCAACTGCATAAGAGACTGATTATTAAAATCCTGCATTTTACCACCGCTCAGTTTTTTGGTACTTTTTAGTACATAAACATAAAGTGACAGAAGTAAAATACATCACGCTCTATTTCACATACTCGTAAAATAGAGCACAGGAGTACCTTAATTTTAAGATTTACCTAAGATTTTAAGATACCTAGTACCGACAGAGAGAATTAGCATCGATAGGATTTGTCTAAATAAAAGAACTTAATACAAAATGCGTTAATGGTAATTCTAAACAGTCTTCTTATTCTCAAGAACTTTATATATAGAAAAAATGCTTTTACTAGGCATTACTTAATAATAATACTACCAATAGGAATCCTCTATAAATAAATAGGCATTAAAAATGTAAATGCAATTGACGAAAATACTCAATAGTCAGACCTTGAAAAATATTTCACGCAATTCATCAACCAAACACTGAAATGTTAAACAATGAATCGTACTGTAACACAATTATTTATCGCACGCATATGCGGCCGCACGTGCCGGCTCATCAAATACCCACGTGAATAATTTGACAGTCACCTGTATGAGTAGCCAAATTAAATCTTTCCTCAATGATTGTCGGATGGTGGCACGTTTCTTATTATAAGAAATAGGTTTATTTCAGTAGCTCAATCCATCATTACAACGATGGCTTTGGATAACTTCTTTTATGTTAAACAGAAAACTGTTTCTAAAGCAATAATAAAGGATTAAGTTTTTACTTAAAATTATTTATTTCTCTATATTATTAATTCAAATGTGGAGCAAGGGCACTGGAAAAATACTCGTACGTACATGCAGGCTTTGCTTCAATCCACATACATACCTACCTAATTAAAAAATATGAATAGTTTATAATAACAAATAAACAATCATGTAAAAAACTAATTACATTTACATAGATAAATATGCAATCACAACCTATAAAAATATACATTCACGTCAAAAAAATCCATAAACTTACGAGTACCTATTTATGATATGACGCAGTTGCGTGTCTCAGTTATGGCATTGTCAAATTACATTCACGTCGAATTGATTCAAAATAATCATGGAATTGTGTTGAAATTAGTGTTGCCCAAAATCGTTCTTGGTCTTCGCAGTCTTGCGAGACTCTTGCTGCAAGACCGAGTCCCAGACCAACGCCAAGACAGACCCATGCAATATTTGAGCAAGACTCTTGCTCAAATATTGCATGGATCAGCCTTGGTGTTGGTCTTTTGGTCTCAGTCTACGACAATGTATTTACGGCTTTTTTTAAGATTAAATATTTGGTAGGTCTGAGAATAGGTCGTTAGCTATATTTTAAGCCCCTAGCCTAGGTGAAAAGGGTAGCCCTCTCCAATTTTTTTTGACAATCATTATGGCGAAACGTTGTTCGCGGGCACAGCTAGTAACATTATACTAAAAAAAAAATATTTATTCAGATGATGAATGATGGTGACGACCGACCAACGACAATGATTTGATTGAAAAGAAGAAAAAAAATAATTCGTTTGCTATTTCAAGAAATGCTCTCGAACCTTCTGCTTAAAGAGACAACCTTCTCCCTTCTTCTATGCGAGGAGCTTCTTGCCTTCTTACTTTTGGAGACTTTACGCACACGTGTCACTACACTACTTACCACTTTATTTTCGTTTCGTAGTTTCTCGATGTTTTAGTCGTACTCACCAGGCCACGATGGTCACAGGTTGACTTGTAATCACGATTCGAATTGTGCCTTTTAGGGCGGGGGAATCTCATTACGATTCCAAGGGACTGAAGCTGACAAAGCTGCCCTTGGATATGCCGTAGGACTCGGGTAAAAACCCTATACCCGGCTAAACCACCCTCCGGTACCTCTCCGCCCCCGGTGGAGGCATGCTTGGGATCGGACTAGCCATTCCCCTACGCACCCCCTGAGTTTAACTTATGCCAGCCTACAGCCTATACGATTCAGCTGAAACATCGGGATATATGTTTAGTTTTTATACTTACCTATGACAAGGAAGAGGCTATTCAAATAATGATCACTTGGTATTTGAATTGAAGATGAAAACTATATCTTTTTAGTAGATAGTCACCAAGCAAATATCTTAGCTACTCTTTGTCAAAATTTATTCTTTACAAAGAATATAGGTAAATCCTGAATCCTAAGAATAGTTCAACGGTGCTTTACTTAACAATGACAGTGAGTCATTGCTATATTTTAAACCTGAAGCTTATTTGAGAAAATATTTTACAGAAGTCTGTAAGTGACCCCGGGGTCCAGATCCCAACGTCTGTTCCGTCAAACAGACAAATATCCGGACGGAACAATATATTAGCATATAAACATTTCTAAACAATGTTTGGGTCACAGTAAAGAGATACGTGACAATGTCTCAATAGGTTTTCTTTTCTGTCACCATTCGGCAAAAAATTACCATTGCATGTACGTGTACGTGACATAGGTCACTGACCGGCGGCCGTACCGCCTAACTCAAAGCGAGCACTCGCTATCGTTATCATGACATTAGAACAATAGTTTTAATGTCACAGATGACATTAGAACTATTGTTCTAATGTCACGAAAGCTATAGGGAGTGATCACTATGAGTTAGGCGGTAGCCCCCCGGGTCATAACCAGCTGATCGCAATCGTATTAAACTAATAAGGTCGTTCACTTTGTTTATCCAAGTTTCACACGCCAGTCAGGATATCTACATGAAAAAATGTACATCGCATGCGCTGTGGTGATATTGATGTGGACCAATACGTCGGACCAAGATTTCTGCTTATTATTTTTGTACTTTGATTTAAATTTACGCTTTTTAGTGTGTTCTTGTTTATGATTCATCTTTCTTTTTCAATTTTATGAAGTGTTATTCACAAACAAACGAAGTCAGTTTTTTTTCTCGATTTTATGAAGTGTTATTCACAACAAACAGAACCGCCTTTCAGCTCTGCTCTTGTAAATTTCTGCATGCTGACGACGACAGATAATGAATTAAATAACCTGTACACGTGTGCCCTGCCCCGAATGCAGTCCCGGGTGACCCAGATCCACACAGCAGACCACGAAGCGTGACCAGCAACAACGTGAGATAGAAATAAAGCAAAGGCAAAAATGATTAAAGTCCTTACATTGCTTATATTAAGAGAATAGTGAAGCTGTAAATTTTCATACAAAAAGCGATAACGTTTTTCTCCCTCTTTACATAGTCAAATTGTCATATTTTCTGGAAATGTTGTAGATATAATGTAGATCTAGGTTTGTACGTTTTGATTTTGAAGTAATATTGCTCAGAATATAAATTATTATCATTTAGATATCCATATTATAGATTTAACATTTACCTCGAACATTTTTACTCAAACCGTACATTTTTACTCGAACAGTACATCTAATGAGACCAAAAATGTCTCATTTCGTAAAGGTTTAGGGGGGTAAAACAGTTATCGCCCGAAACAATATTTCAATAAGAAATGTAGGCACTTGACAAAATAACGTACACTATTAGATTGTTTTTTAAATCGACACATTTAAAAATTGTTTCTCGCATCAGTATTTACAAGTAATCAATTACAACACACGCCCCTCGAACGAATGTGGAGGGGAAAATACTGGTGCTTGAGATACAGTCTTTGCTTAGTTCAAACACCGTCTCTCACAATCTTTATTTTGTAAGACTTAAGCATTTCTCAAATGTTAAATTTGACAGTATAAGATTGTAGGAGAGAAATAAAAAAATATTACTAAAAATCATAGTTTAGGGGATGCCTAGGACGCACAAAGGGGTGAGCAGTCGCTGTTGCTCTTAAAATATTAACGATTAAATATTTATTTTGATTTTTTTATTGCAGAGTTTAATAAAATTACATACATGAAAACTATGGTATATCGATTCTGAACATGCTGCTGAAAGGGTTTGCAGAGTTTTTTTACACAGTATATTTCTTTGCTAGACTATTCGCTACATTGTAGAACAGTACAGAAAAATGTATTCAAACTACCTTAATAATTATTTTGGCAAACGTAGTAGAAATTATATGGTACCAAAGATATATAATGAATTGTCGTTACTAATAGAGGTTGGAGATCAATCCAAAAGATTACAGTTGCAAAAATTTTACTTGATAAAGGACAATATCGAAAATCGCCCCATGACCAACAAAGATTTGATTTACGTTATGCATTTTTTATAACACACATTACAAATATATGTATTCGACGGACAAATCAAAAATAATTAAAAGTACTTTCAGAAACAAAACCAAATTAAGTAAAATAAACGAATGGGTTATTGTTACCTTTGCTTGATTGAATGGAATTGAGTCGATTTTATGTTGGTATTGAAATTTTTTTATTTGTATAAATTATGTTTTTCATAACTTCTTTCACAATTTACAACAAAAATTAAATTTAAACATACGTCAATTGACTACTCACGCGCTGTCGCTTGTTAGTTCGTTGTGTTGCTTTATAATTTCGAGATTTCTTATTCTTTGATAACGTTCTTTGATTGATTGCAATACTTAATTATTATTTTAATAATTGTATAGGTATGGACTATGTGTTTGCTCTAACGAAATAAAGCATTACTTCAACTAACCCCAAAATCTGATTCATTTTGGTAGATAATTCGATTTCGAAGCTTGTCCATAGTAATTGATGTGGACGTACACTATTTACTAATGTCTAATTATACGAAAAGCATTTTTTCACTGCTGTTGGTACTGGGGCGAACAATGTATGGACGCAGAGCAATGTCCTTTAAGGAAAGTTTAAATAGCTAGTTACACAATTTTCTTTTATTGCGAATTTGATAATAGTGTGTGCACTATTATTAAATTTGCAAACCAGTGTGCATATATGGTATTATGTTTTTGTAATTATTACCTACCTATGAAATGGATATATATGTAAGTACATATAACATCTAAGCTATATGGATATGGAGCTACATCTGCCAACAAACTGTATTATTACAGTTTAGCAGAGGTAAAAAGTTGTTAAATATATAAGTGTAAGTTTTTCTGTAAATAAACATTAATTATTATTTATTAGCAAGAACCACATGTCTGAAGTTTTCTTAGAATTATCCATTTCATGCAATACTTTTTTTTCAATTATGACAGGGAAGCTGTTGGTCTTCATATCACCTGATGGTAGGTGACAAAAGGCCGAAGATGAACGCGAGCCTCACCTGGACTTCTCAACAACTGAGGAACTATCAAATTTCTAACTGTCGGGACTATTAACATTGTTAATAAAAGACTAAGGTTACACTATCAGTATTTCATCAGTTTGATCCATCAGTCTGGTATGATTGACGCCAGACTGATCGTGTAACCCAGTGACTGACGAAATACTGATGAATTTTCGCTAGTCCAGCAGAGACTGATGGAATACTGATACCAGACTGATGGATCAAACAGATGAAATGCTGATGGTGTAACCAGAGGCTTATGGCGACAAACATAGGTAAGACTTAGGGCTTCTGAGCTCAGAAGCCCTACCATTAACGAAACCAAACAGAAAATATTTTACCCTCATGACGAATCGAACCCTGATCTTCCAGATCAACATCCGGTGGTCTCGACCACTAGACTACGAAGGCTTATTTTTATTACGTTTGCGCAACATAAAAATGTATACTCCGCAAAGGATTTCAATTCTAAATCATCTTGATAGTAATTTGACGTTCGAAGATTAGGTATAGTAGGATTGACAGAATTAAATACTGTTAACTAATAATGAAATCTGCTACGTAAACGAATTAGCAGTCACGAGTACTGTGAAAATACTGTAAGGAGATAGCAGGTGGAGCCAGCACGTGAGCTTCGACCTGGTTCAAGCCAGCCGTGCTGACCTGTTTTGAGTGTTTAGTTTCTTAATGCTCATAGCTCCAATTCGCTGACTTAATCTATACTAATATTATAGAGAGGAAAGATTTGATTGTTTGTTTGTTTGTATTGAATAGGCTTCGAAAGTACTAAACCGATTTTGATGAAAGTTGGTATAGTGATAGCTCGAGACCAGGGGAAGGACATAGGGTAATTTTCCTACGGGAAAAAAATTCCACGGGTAACAAAAATAACGCGGGCGAAGTCGCGAGCGGAAAGCTAGTTATTGATAAAAGTAATAATTGAAATAGTTTATGAAAAATATTCTGGTTGACGTTTTGCTGTGCACCACAGACCACAGATGACCTTGCAGCATCATCGGAGTTTAATATATGTGTGCAGTGCAAGCAGTAATAATAACTACGTTTCTAATAAATACACTAGAAAGTGAAAATAAGAGTCGAAACAGAATCTTTTGTGTCTTATAAAACACTAGCATTCCGCTCGCGACTTCGCCCGCGTTATTTTTGTTTTCCTGTGGGATTTTTTCCCGCAGGAAATTTACCCTATGTCCTTCCCCTGGTCTCGAGCTATCCCTATACCAACTTTCATTAAAATCGGTTCAGTAGTTTCGAAGCCTATTCAATACAAACAAACAAAGTGAATACAATATATTCAGCATGCAAAATGCTGGTGTCATATATTTTAAATGCCGGGAGAAACAAAAAAACACATCATCATTTCTAAACTGATCCAGTTGTGTTGTTCCACAATCTCAAACACGTCAATCAAAAACGAAAGCTTTTGACAGAATGACATCTATCTGCTCGGACAGCTAGTAATCGGACAGTAGTCTAACTAAATATTTACGGTATCTAGTTTCATTCCTTAACATGTGCTATAAATAACACCTTACTTTTTACCAAATTTCATGATTCTAAGTCAACAAGAAGCAGTGGCGTAACTATACCATCTGAGACCCGTGGCAAATTCTTAGCTCCCCCCCCCCCCCCCCCTCTGAAAATTAGTCGACATCTTTTTGTTTTGAATGTGTTAAAATCTTTATGATAAGTTGGAATTTGTATGTGGTCTTTTTAAGTACCTACTTAGGTACAAAATTTTGTTTTAAAAATGTTAGGTTATTTCTGATAAGATGTAACCTTTAAGGTTTTGATTGCCCTGTGAAATCGCAAAATTTACAGAATCCGCAGTCTCAGAAGGTCGCCTCGCCAGTTCCCCAACTTGTTTTCGAGACTGGAAACCTAGCACGGAACTACACTTACCTGCAATGAAATCGAACCACCTCCTAGGTGTCGATTTTGAAATATCGGTATATAAAGAAATAAGATTAGACAAACAAAAACTGTAAATACAATTGGAAAGCATACTTCATAAGATTTATATTAACATATACTCTAAACGTGGATAAAAGAAGTATTGCTGACAATAGACTTATTTCTTCGGAAAACCCTGTTTACATTTATGCAATCTTTGTGACTGTACAGATTGTTTATTGTGAATTGAATCAATATGTATTCAAATATTGATTATTCCTATAGATTTATTGACCCTTTAAATTGAGCTGATCTTCCCAAAAAAATTTAGGTATTATTAGAATTTTAGTTTTCAGTTTGTAAAATCAATAAAACTAAATCTGTTCGCTAGAGCTAGTTCAATAATAAACATTCATTTTAAGAACATATTAGTGAAACCCTTGCTTATTTAACAAAAACCGGAAGTTGCTAGTGATTGCCCGTAGAAAACTCACAAGTAATAAGCTAGACCTTCGGTTCTTGATCTATTCTCATTTAGTTTCATACATATTGAACAAACATAAGTATCAACAACAATTAATCCCGCACACACCCATTAGCAACAGAATTGTAGAGGTGACATCACATGCGTTAACCTGAAAGACAGTAGCTCACGTGGTGGGAATCACGTGTGTTGCTATAGCCAGTTTATTTATGGACGTGTGCTGGTAACCGTGACACAGATGTGTGATAAGTCGGCCGATCCGGGACGTTCGTACTCGTATGCACATTTGCACGTGGCTGTGAAATGGGCGTAGGAAAATGCGTGCGCTTCAAGCTTATTAATTTTTTACATCAGCAGCCGATGAAAGTTACCAGAGGCTCTAGACCAGGGTTTCTTAAACTTTTTGCGGTCACGGACCACTATCACAATTGAAAAAAAAATTGGAAATGAAAAAAGCCTTTTTATATTAATAAAAAGTACTTTTATTGGTACTTTCATTACACTTACTACCTACTAAGTTAATGAGAAAGGTGCTGTAACCATGATCGCCCAAAACAATATTAAAAATCAGGATTTTAAAAATTTTCTTGAGACAACTAGAAATGTAACACAAAAATTTTCTCAAAATTTTAGCGATGTAGTACAAGAACACAATGACTCTAAAAGCGTGGGGCTTTTAGATTTTACACTTCTCTTGTTTACAAACTTAGTTGAACTAAGGAATACATCCTTTAAATTACGCCCCACGCTTTTAGAGTCATTGTGTCCTTGTACTACATCGCTAAAATTTTGAGAAAATTTTTGTGTTACATTTCTAGTTGTCTCAAGAAAATTTTAAAATCCTGATTTGCTAAAAGTGTGATCTTATTTTATTTTCAACTTTTTGGTTTTTAGTCTTTTTGGTAAAAGCGTGTTTTTTAAAAAGTTTTTTTTAACGTTTTTTTATTTACTACTTTTTAGATCGCTTGGTTTTTAGTCTTGACAGTAAATTCATATTTTCTATGAAAATGATTTTAATCGTTTTTTAGTCTTTGATAAAAGCGTGTTTTTTAAAAAGTTTTTTTAACGTTTTTTTATTTACTACTTTTTAGTCTAACTAATAATTAAATTAAAAATTGACATCATTGACATTGGATTTCCTCCCATATAAAATTAGTTTTTATTTAATTGTACTATAACTAAGCATTTTTGTGATTCCAATATGCCAAAATATTGTATTGTCACCGGGAATACATATGTAGAAAAAATTTGAGCTCAATTGGAGCAATAGAAGTGGTCGAAAAATCGATTGCAAGATTTGATCGTGACAAAGAAACCAACAGACTGAGCAACTCAATAAAAAGCGTGTAATAATAAAAAGCGTGTAAAAAAGGCGCTTAGAGCGGGATGGCGCTATACGCAGCAAGAGCGGTGTCTCTGTTTTAATAATGTTTTAACCTTGCTATAAGCGATCATGGTAAGGCCCCTGTTTGGCCTCAATGAGAACGTTATATTGTGGGATTGTCTTCGACAAGGCAAGGCGCATGTCATGTTTACGTTGAGTTTTCTACACACTTTCCTAGTAAATATGTTTACAGACTGATCTACTGCGGACCCCTGATACACATGTTGCGGACCCCTAAGGGGTCCGTGGACCCCACTTTAAGAAACCCCGCTCTAGACAAATGCCACCACACGCTAACTTTTCCGCAGTCGTTCCGCAGAAAAAATGTATGGAAATGACATTAGCTCGCGACAACCTCACGCTATTTTTCACGCAGCTAAGTCATCTCCATACATTTTTTCTGAGGAATGACTGCGGAAAAGTTAGCGTGTGTCATTTGTCTAGGGGGGATTCTTAGATCGCGTTAAGTTGATTCAGTAAAGTCAGCCATTGCGGCGTTAATACAAGACTGTGGCCACTGTCTGATAAAAAATAGTACTCGTATACTGTCACTTTGACTGTCAAAATTAAAAGCAATCGCGATAGACTTTTCGTTACACAATCAAAGGACTTTTTCAAATTTTGGTTAATTAGTTTGTTATTTAATAATTCATTCATTCATTCATTATGCATTAATTTAATTTTATAATATTTAGGTAGGGGAGACCTGTACAAAACCGCATACCGAGGTAAAACCGTACAGTATAGCTGTATCCGTTATTATTTAGAATTAGCCGCTCATTTGTCGAGCACGGCAAGTAGCCAATAGGATCAATCTGTCAACCGACACTTGTCGCTGCAGACACGAACGTTAACAATATATCATATAAATATTATTTTTGTACGTTTTAATCTAATTTTATCGTCACCAAAAGTTTGAATTGTAAATAATATTTTGATAAATAGGTAAGTGCAATGTTATTAACGTGAAACTGAGTATATTTACTTAATTATCAACTATGTTTTGGTGCCGGGTCTGCATTATATGACAAGTGAATGTTGATCTATGTTGCTTATGGTCATTGGGGCAAAACCGTATGGGGTAAAATCGGCCAGTATAAGGTGCGGTAAACTGCAGTGATTACGTCTTTTCCGTATAAAGAACAATTAATTTCCCTGAATAAGAAGAGGAAACCAAACTTTAACTTGAACAAATCACCCAAACAATCAAAAACGAAAAGTTCGTGCACTAGAAATAATGTTTGTATGAAAATATTTGTTTGTATTGTCAAGAAGAATATGGCGTAACTAAGTCGAGTGGATGAAGGTTGGGTGCAGTGCATTACCTGTAAAGGATGCGCACACGAAGGCTGTACTGGCAGGGATGAAGATGACATGGATTATTTCGAATGTTTTGGTTGCTTGGCTTCACATTAATAACGTATGGGGCAATATCGTATATATTATACGGTTTTGTCCACCCCCCGGGGCAAAATCGTAATTCGTCGAGGTTTAGTCTGTGTTGATTATTATTTGTTATTATAATGATTATAGTATTATTTTTTGTTAATTTCTATAGCCAATGAGTGTCTCTAATAAACGAGTTGATTATGAATATGTAACTTGCCTTTATATTGGTTTGTTCTTAGCTATACGGTTTTGGCCTGGTCTCCCCTACGAATATTAATTAAAAATAATAAAGAAAACGTACAAAACGTTTTCTTAATTTTTTTTTATTTCTCAAAAACTTTTGTTCGACCCTATGAACGATGCATTTGAAAAGTCCTTACGACACAACGCATTAATAGCTTTCTGGACTTCTGAGTTCCGCGGTTATACTCTCTACTAGTACCACACCCCGGACACTCCATACAACATTCGCAAATCAATTACCTATTACTACTACTTAAACAAATGACGTTCATACACGCGCAAATGTGTGCGTGGAATCTAGTAGGGCTGAGTGAGCGGTTATCAATCGCAATGACGCGGGAAGTGCAGCGACTGCCTTCTCTTTCACCCGCATAGCGCTGTCTCTGTTATCGCCCGGCGCTCGCGTCTACTCGTCCGAGCGATCGCGCGCGCCCTTGTTTACGTGTCAGTGATGTCTACAACGAAGTGCGGCGTGGGATGAGGTATTTGAAATGAGTGCGGGGAGGTGAGTGGCCGTTCTGTACGTAGTACTATTATCTATTCTCTACTAGTACTATAACTGATATAAGATTTCGGCGCTTGTTCTCACGAATATAACTTCATTTGCGTGAAATTCAGTTATATTCAAGACGCGCGCCGAATTCCTTTGGAATCAAATTGTTTTCGTCCTTTAAACAGGCAGAATTACTTTCGAATCGTTCCGGGTCATATGGGCAATTGAGGACAACTGATACAAATCGACTATTTCACATGAAGACGACTTCCTAAAACGTATTTTCCCATAACGAACAACATCGTGAGAATGTACGTAGGGATAGGGATACGTTATAATGGTACTTATACTTCTTATTGCACATTGACTCTAGCCAGTATAAATAAAAACTAGTGTTAAGGTAATCATTTACAGATAAAGTTGATGTGCATTTTGACAAATCAAACGAGTTATTGTAATCCATATTTCCCATAACGAACACCGTCGTTAGAACGTACCTTAAGGACACGTTATATGGTATGTATACTTGTTATTGCTCATTGACTCTAGCTAGTTTAGATAAATACTATAGTGTTAAAGTAAACATTTATAGATAAAGTTGATGTGCATTTTTAAAAAATCCAACGAGTTACTCTTTACAATTGAAACCACTCTGGTTTCACTTCAAAACATATCTATATAACAACTAAGACATCACGCAATGAATGACAGATACAAGGCAGTATTAAACCGTCTCGTTACCAAAGGTACCAACCAACCAACCACCCACAAAAGGTACAAGTATTCGATTATATTACCTGACTAAAGGCCAGCTTTATTTGAATAAAGAAGCGTTTATTCACTTAAAAAAATATTTACTACATAGCTTGACTCCAACCGTCACACTGGTCTTGCGTTCTCAGCTTTCACGCGTGAGGCGACGACAGCTATTTATTATTAAATACTCAGTCATTAAAGCACTGACCTGCCTCAATGTACACGACCTAATCGCAGACGCAGCGATGACTCTACAGCAAGAGTCGCTTTACACTGACTATATGAAATTATATTCCGATTATAAAGGTTATTACCATAAAATAAGCAAAGAGGCGAATATACACAAAATATGTCAAAAGATACGTGGTTCTAAGCAGGTTATATACCTAGTTTATTTAAATGTGACTGCATTTTCGTTAAAAATGCTAAATAAATTGAAAAAAAATGATGAATAAATCAATAAAAAAATCGTGACAAAATTTTTTCTTTATTGAATTATTTATCATTTTTTCAGGTTATTAGTTTGAAACAATTTTAGGCGTTGATTTTCCGAATCAGACGAAAAGAAATAAAAAAGGCAGCTTCTGCGATATTTTAGCTATTTTCAATCTCTATTTCACTTATTCCAAGATTTATTATTCAACGATGAACAGCCAGTTTTTCTCCAAACTAACATCTCTATGGAATTAAAATTAAGGTTTTAGATAATAGCAAATGTCATAGCCTATGTCCAACAGTGGGCGTCAATTGGCTGAGATGATGATGATATACTGTAAATCTATGTACGAGTATTTAAAAGGAGAAGTTCCCATCTATAAACGCACGCATAGCCGTAACCGCTAATGGTAGAAACTAGAAATGGTAGAAAGTAGAAATTTGGACAGTTGTTTTGATTCAAAATGTGGACGCACACTAAGAAGGAATTTAAAAAAAAATTAACCCTGAAGGAATGTAATAGGGGTTGGAAGTTTGTATGGCTTTATTTTACAATTAGCAACGATTTTGATAAAACAGTTTAACAGCAGTTTATTGGAATTCACCCCCTTAGGGTGCAAAATAGGGGTTGAAAGTTTCAACGAGAAATATTTAAAATATGCTCCAATTTCTATGAAATTTATTATTCGAGCTTCTTAATATAAATAACAGTCTTCTATATAATAGGCTACGAAATAATTTTACGGGAGAATATTAAATTCCCACGGGAAAACAATAATAACGCGGGTGAAGCCGCGAGCGGAAAGCTAGTAAAATATGTCTTTACATTGAAAATATTATTCTATACTTACAAGCTCGCTTAATCTGTGTAGGTACATCTATTTTTATTAGTACTTAATTATAGATAAAATTAATTAACATAAATATGTCTATCGTAGAAACCTATTCTTTTTTATTTTCAATCTAGTCGGCGTGGCGACACATTCTTCAGGAATTAGATTAATTGCGTTTATTGTTTGTTTATTTTCTTGCATAATTTGTCAAACAACACACAAAAGAAATCGATATCTTTTCTGATATAGGTGGGCGTATAGACCAGTATTGATAACAACAGATATAAATTATCTGAACATATTTTTTTCGTTTTAATGTTGCTATTATACTATACCTTAGTTTGATCATACACATATAACCATAATATAATATTGAGACAGTTATTTCTATTCTAAAATTCTATCCATTATAGCCATTGCGATTTCTATAGCGATCAGACATAATATTATCAACCTGCAACAGTATTGGTTTACAAAACAGTCTCGCTGAGAATGTCGTTTCGTGTCAGCGACCTAAATGAAATACGAATAAACACACAACGCGTGCATACAATGCTCTGCTTCTTAATGAGGCGTTCCAAATATATATGCATACCCGATAATGTACTCGGAGCTATGTTTGTAACAGCTTTGATGGGTTACTGGTAGAGGCGGCACGTGGAATCTGCGCGTGCGCACGTGAGTCGAGTTTCGCGACCTACTTCACACAGTTAACAGTTGCGTTGTAATACTGGTTGCCCTTTAGAGGACACGCTAGTTCGTTATTAACACAATATACCTGAAAATGTAGAAAATAATTTAATAGCACGTCACGTAAACCTAAGTTACAAATATGCTGAAGAACAATCGTCGCCGTCCTGGAAATTGAGGGCACCGTCGCGTCGTCCGTAAGGCGCTTACACCCAGTTTCTGAAAGGCTGTTCAGCGATAAAATTAACTAACAAGCTGTCAATCTAATGCTAACTATGAATTGAGTTGCTGAAAGCTAAATCAACTTATCACTGTGTTAGTTGACACAGCTGTCAAATTTTTTTCAAAATTATTAAGGAAAGGCCTATTTTAGATTTTCAAAATACATATGAATAAAACAAAATATATGATTTCAGCAATGTGACCGTGTCTAAAAATATTTCTCACGAGAAATCAAATTATTAAAGATAAATAAATTTTGGCTAATCAAACGTTTCGGAAACTCAAATTGATTTGACACTGCTGTTAAGATGACATGGATGTTAGTTGAACAATATTTTGATCAGCCTTTCAGAAACTGGGGGTTAGTCGTCTCAATTACAGAAAATTACTCGGGAAGAAACCACTTTTCTTCGAAAACATTAAACACTTTCAGTTAAAAACATATATGATATTGTGTTTGTAATAATATTTTTTTGATATACATATTTCAATTGACTTCTTCAGAATGTAACCCAAACATACCTCGATTTTTTCCTTTTTTTTATGTAAGGCCCGGCAAATGACCTCCTCCCGCCTGATGTTAAGCGGTGAAAGAGGCCCAAATGAGTTGACAGATAGAGTAGGGACGACATCCACTATCCTACCTGATATCCTACAAGATGCTTTTTCACACCTCTTTTGAAGGAACCCATGTTGTAGGATGGAGGAAACACGTGCGCAGGTAGAGAATTCCAAGTGTGGGATGAACGACAGAAGAAGGAATCTTGGAATTTCTTGGTACGGTGTGAAAAGGAAGATACAGTGTAAGGATGACTCCGAAGGCCCTTACGCGTGTTTCTGTTAAGGAATGGAGAGGGAGGAATAAGGTTAAAGAGCTCCTCAGAGCATTCCCCATGGAACATTCGGTAAAAGGCGCTAAGAGAGGCGATGTCACGACGAAGTTGTAGAGGCTCGAGGGTGTTAGTTGCCTCTACATCGCCAATTATTCGAATAGCGCGACGCTGCAATCTGTCCAGAGCATCGAGGAGGTACTGAGCGGAGCCGTCCCAAAGGTGCGAGCAATATTCCACGCAAGACCTAACCTGAGTTTTATACAACAGGCATAGTTAGTCCGGCGCAAAATACCTACGCACCTTGTTTAGGACACCGAGTTTCCGTGAGGCAGCAGTTATAACGGATTCGATGTAGTCTCTGGGATTCAGATCGCAGCGAATGTTCATTCCGAGCATGGTGATGTTACTCTGTGTGTGAAGGGTTGTGCCCTGAAGAGAAGGAGGGGGGAGGAAAGGTGACCTTTTCGCCGAGAACGCGCACACCTGTGTTTTCTTAGCATTGAACTCGACAAGATTGTTGGAACCCCATTCGGAGATGAGGTCCAGCGTCTTGTTGAGCTCAATGATAAGATTCTGCCTCTCCCTATCAATATTACCACGAGCAGCCCCTGAGCTTCCGTGATATCCCCCATGCACTGTACTGTCGTCTGCATAGCAATGTATACTTCCCAAGGAAAGCATGTCATTAATATGCAGAAGAAACAATGTTGGGGATAGAACGGAGCCTTGTGGAACACCAGCATTCACTGCCACGAACCGCGAAGCGCAGCCGTCAACGACAACGCGAATTCTACGCTCGTGGAGGAAGCTGGCAATCCACGTACAGAATTGAGCGGGCAATCCGTATGCCGGAAGCTTGGAAAGGAGAGCCTTGTGCCAGACTCTATCAAAAGCTTTGGCGATGTCGAGACTAATAGCCACAGACTCGCCGCGCTTATCGATAGATTCACCCCATTTGTGCAAAAGGAACGCTAGAAGGTCACCTGTTGACCGTTTAGGACGAAACCCATACTGACGGTCATTAAGCAACGAGTGACCTTCCAGGTAACGGATCCTGAAACTAAATGGAGTTCTTGAAACCAAATCGCTCGGTGAATTTTCAGTTAAATCAAGCATATGTATCATTTTGATCCTTACTACATACGTACCACTTTTAGGGTTCCGTACCTCAAAGGAAAAAACCAAACTCTTTTAAGATCTCTTCGCTGTCCGTCTATTTGTCAATAACCTTTTTCTCGGGAACGCGTAGAGATATCAAACTGAAATTTATTTCAAATACTCGAATCTACGGTTTCTTTCAGCTGTAAAATAAATCATAGGCAATTGTACTACATATGGAGCGTCGGTGGCGCTGTGGACTCGGCACTTGCCTTCCAATCGGGAGGTCGGGGTTCTAAACCCGCCATGTACCAATCTGTTTTTCGTTTCGAATTTCATATGTACATTTGTCTGACGCTCCTACGGTGAAGGAAAACATCGTGAGGCAACCTGCATACATCTGCGAAGAAATTCAATGGTGTATGTGAAGTCGACCAATCCGCACTGGGCCAGCGTGGTTGACTAAGGCCTAATTACCCTAACCACACCTCGGACACTCCATACACCGTTCGGAAATCAATTACCTATTACTACTACTTAAGCAAATGACGTTTGTACACGCGCAAATGTGTGCGTGGAATCTGGTAGTGCTAAGTGCGCGGTTATTAATCGAAATGATGCAGGAAGTGCAGCGACTGCCTTTTCTTTTACCCGCATAGCGCTGTCTCTGTTATCGGCCGGCGCTCGCATCTACTCGCCCGAGCGATCGCGCGCGCCCTTGCTTATGTGTCAGTGAAGTCTACAACGAAGTGCGGAGTGGGATGAGGTATTTGAAATGAGTGCGGGGAGGTGAGTGGCCGTTCTGTACGTAGTATTATTATATATTCTATGCCCTAACATAGGGTAGGCTCGTGCACCTCGGTGGGGACGTATATGAGCTGTGATGATGATGATGATGAATTGTACTATATGCATTAAAGATCTGTTGGATATTCTAGCGAGCAAAAGTTGTGCTAAATTATTATCCTAAAAATTTTGATTTATATGACCCACATGCAAGCCTGTATGAAAACTAAATCTTCCGGTATTGAAAATAAATAAATCAAATACAAACATTTAGCATTTTTAAATAGAATGCAAAGTCACAAATATAAAATCTTCCAGTATTATTAAGAGCTTCTATTTCATTCAGCAATACCAAATCTCAAATGAATTAAAATGACGTTAGTAGGTACTTTTGACACAGGGATCATAAAAAGAGTTTAGTGTGCTGGGGGCCTAGACAAAGTAACAATTCAAAAACGATGACGAAGTTCGATAATAATAAAATGTATGGGATTGACATTATGTCATCGCTAAATAATGTGGAAAATCGATCAAATTCATCGATATGTAAGTTGGTAGACAACTTGATTCGTAACGAATCGATGAACTAGCTAATAACTTTCATATACTAGGTACTCAAAATAACTCATTTTTCATTAAAATGAAATGGTCAACCAATATGTTGTTTTCTTAGAATAATAACGCATATTCTAAGGTATGTTTTCTTACGGAAAGTACAATTTCCACACAGAGATCGCTAATCCTTCCGTTGGCTAGGAATTTGTTATCGTTATCTCAGAGACGATGGCGAATTTAGTTATCGTTTCGCTATGAAGCGATTACCACTTGTCTAACCCCCCAGAACTCTACAACTTCCTTTACACAACATGAATACATACACTGACAACGAAAACTTCAGAGATTACTTCGGATGCCTTTAAAATTACCATATCATGACTAGCAATGAGAATTTGAAAAACCACGATTAAAATGCTGCGCATTTGAAAGTAAAATTCGATGAGTTTCGTATCAAATAATACATAGTTTCTCATGAATTATTAATGAGAACGTGCACTACCAAGGCCGATAGTTTGCTGAACAGATTTACCTGTATTACACTATTCAGAGCACGAGGCAACGGCTAAGATGGTCTAGATAAATTGGCTAGATTAAATCCAGTATAGGCTTGTCTACTTTATCGGGTTTTAAGGATTTCAAAGAACATCCAACGGAACCCAAGCCAATCTCATGTGCTCGCTGTGCACATATTTAAAATCCAGTTAAAAACAATTTATTCTACTCTACAGCAGTGTGAGTGTGCTGCGATTATATATGATACCACACTAATTGAGGTATACATACTTAAAATACTGGGTCCATAATAGCTCATATGCGTCCACACTGAGGGGCTCGAGCCTACCCTAAGTACGTCAATGGGCCTTATTAAACCACTCTGGCCCAGTGCGGATTGGTCGACTTCACATACACCCTTGAATTTCTTCGCAGATGTATGCAAGTTACCTCAAGATGTTTTCCTTCATCGTTGGAGCGCCAGATAAATGAAACTCGAAAAACGAAAAAGACATTAGTACATGGCGTTTTTGAGTCCTGGACCTCCTGATTGGAAGGCAAGATTCTGGGTGGTTCCATGACCTCTCGCGTAATCATATTCGCGACACACAAAGGGAACTTTCGCAATTGGTTTGTGTGTACTGTAGAGAGCAATATTACCCGGCCACACCCTTTCGCCTACTTTCGTAAACAAAGACCAAATCAATACAATACAATCAAATACAAAACACCAAATCTTCAGGTTGGGAAGTGTCTATGGAACGCCCTTAGACACCCCCTCAGCATGAGTTCCCCGCAAGAGCAGCTGGTGGAGAGAGTAAACTTGCCTCCTACCTGGCTGCCGCCTGCAGGATGGGTCCGCGTTAGGACTATCCTCGCTGACCTGGGGGTATATTATGATGTCTTAATTCCAGCCAGTTTTCTGAAATTCTATCAGTGCCTCTCTTTCACTCGTTATACAAAGAGAAAGAAATGGCATTATAACAATTCAGAAAACTGCCTGGAATTAAGACGTCATAATATATCCCCAGACCCCCTAGACAAATGTCACACGCTAACTTTTCCGCAGTCGTTCCGCAGAAAAAATGTATGGAAATGACATTAGCCTGTGACAACCTCACGCTATTTTTTCCACAGCTAATGTCATCTTTATACATTTTTTCCGCGGAACGACTCCGGAAAAATTAGCGTGTTCATTTGTCTAGGGGAGCTGTTTCATTGTGCACCCTGTATTTTTTTGAGGGGACGCCCAGAGATCAAGAATATTGTTATGTAGAACTGTATTAAGTTTGCTTATGAAATAAGTAGTAAGTACCTAATATATCTAATAAACGAGCTAAAAATATTTTAACAAAAATAAAAACCGACTTAACAGACATCACATTTTTTAAGACTTTATAGTGGGGATTACTCTCTGTCACACCATTTTGTCACACCAGTGTGACACAGAAGAATTTTTTTCCTGACAGTCACACTACCTGGCGTAGCCTGGTGTGACAGGCAGTAACTAATAGAATTATTAAGACTAAGAGTCACACTATTTACTCGTATGATTAAACAAAAATAATATTTCAAACAAATCATTATATATTACTCAAACAAAACGGAAAATATTATTAAAAGTCTTAACGTAAGTATACTATTTAACGTAGTCCAGACGAGTTAATGAACGTGTTAATGAACGAGTTAATAACGTGTTAATGAAATAGCGCAAACCCTCAGACACCCCAACTTATGTTTATTATAAAAGAATGTAAATAATTATTATTAAATTTTCGCCGATTATTTATGAAGATTTTTCCATATTTTTAACAGACTTAAAAAAAAGAGGGGGTTATCAATTCGATGCGTATTTTTATTACTTTGTGTGTAGGCTACGCGATTACGCCGCCAATTGTAGCCCGAATTTTAAAATTCTTTCTGTATTCGATAGAGTATACTCCTGGGGTGGTCCTATTGTCACCAAAGTCAGGATCTGATGATGGGATTCCATGAAAATCGAGAAAAACCCTTAAATTTTAAGGTATATCCAACGTGTTTTGTTTGTATGTTACGCGACTACTTCGCCAATTGTGGACCGATTTTCAAAATTATTTTTGTATTTGATAAAGTATAATAAAAATTGTTAAATTTTTGGGTGGTCCCAAGGTCACCAAAGTCAGGATCTGATAATGGGATCCCATGAAAATCGAGGGAATCGCTAATTTAATATTGGTTTCTTTCACTAAAAGATTTCATTTTACTTTTTTATTTTTTGAAAAAATATTTTACAAAAAATAAAAACCGACTTCAAAAACACTGAAAAGTTATTTAAAATAATATAAGAATAGGTACAGACAACATCACACTTCTATATTGAAGTCGGTGACAAATTTTAAGACTTTATAGGAGATCATCGTTTGGCACTGACTTCAATATAGAAGTGTGATGTTGTCTGTACCTATTCTAATATTATTTTAAATACTTAACTTTTCAGGGTCAGAGACGTGAACGTTTAAAGAAGGTGGACATTCCGGTTAGTGGACGTTTAGGGAAACTCACGTGATGAACTGACTGGAACTAACTGTAATAGGATCTAACGGGTCGAAAGGGGTTGAATAAGTTAACAATACTTGTCCTTGTCGTCAAAATATGATAGTGTGACTGTAAAGAATAAAATTCTTCTCTGTCACACTAGTGTGACTGTCAGGAAAAAAATTCTTCTGTGTCACACTGGTGTGACAGAATGGTGTGACAGGGAGTAATCCCCCCTTTATAGGAGATCACCGCCTGAATAGCTTTAGATAATATATGAAAAGTATCTGATATATGTGCCAATAAAATTTGAGTTTCCCTCGATTCACCTGGGATCCTATCATCAGATCCTGTTTTTGTGACTATGGAACCACCTCAGAAGAATACTCTTTCAAATGCAAAAAGAATGTTGATCGGTCCACAATTGGCAGAGTAATTGCATAACACAAAAAGAAGAAAAAAACATACGTGTCGAATTGAGAACCTCCTCCTTTGTGAAGCCGGTTAAAAATGCTAATCGCCTTTTAAAGTTTATAGTCCCCATGTGGATACCATCTGGTTCAGTTCTAGTAGCCGCCTGTGTGTTCAGTTATGTTGGAGCTTCGATTATGCCACTCATTCCCTCAGGAACCCATTAAATTCGAAATAAAAAGTTACCTATGTCTTTCCTCAGGTCTTAATCTATCCCTATACCTAATTTTATATAAATTGTTTCAGTGGTTCAAGCGCGAAAGCGTAACATACAGACACTGTTACTTTTGCATTAGTAGAGATGTATTCCCAATCATCAAGAATATGTATTTTTTTACGTATGACTGGAAAGTTCTTGACCTCCATCTAACCTGACGGTAAGTGACGATATGGCCTTAGGTGGAAGCGAGCTTCATCTGGCCTCCTCGACATTCAAGGGACTGGCTATCTTAACTCTTATTATCGAAACACAATAAAGCTAGTAACATTATTATTATGGCGACAATCTTAGGTAAGATGGTGGTAGCTAGCCAGGCGGGCCTAGAAGCCCCACTAACAATCAAACTAAGCAGAATTTTTTCTGCCCCCATGGGGAATCCAACCCCGGACCTCCCGACCAATATCCGGTGGTCTAAACCACTAGACCACGGAGGTTTGGCATAAACTCGATACACATATAATGTGTCGCGAAATAAAAACGGTGATTCCAACGAATAATTATATTTAATTACCTACGAAAAAATATCTTTTTTTCAGGTCCGTGTAATTTACATAAACTTTTGTTACATATTTGTCATATAAATAATTCTAAGAGAATGACACAAACAAGATTGACCATGTAACTAACCAACCCGAAAAAAGACGGGCAGAAGTCTCGACATATATAACGATCGTAAACTTTGCGATTTTTGTCTATAAGTTGTAGTGTCTTTTCTAGCTTATTTATCAAAATTTAAAAATGGGAAAAGATAACAAAATTATTTCTTATATTAGTACAATAATATGCTTTATTCAGTTACATATAACGACACTTACTTAGCCATAAATGCAATTCTCGACATGAAAATTAACGCAAACCTATCGATTTTTGTCGCTAACTTATCGAAAAAACTGTCAAATTAACGATTTCATAGCGAGCCTTTTTGATATCTCGCAAAGCATTACAATGTTCGTGGCTAGCTGGCACAGGCTGTACTAGTTGTACAACAAAAGCTCATGCCATTATTAACATTAACTTATAAAATTTAATATTTTTTATGATGGCGGAAGCATATTTAGCTTGGAATCTGTTTGCTCTTGAGCACCGAACATGGTATTAAGTACGACGACGAACGGTCGTCGCTAGAAATCGGCGTAGTCGGCAAAATCCTCTCCATCTCCAACCATGTTACTGAATGAAGCATATTGTACTAATATAAGGAATAATTTTGTTTTCATTTCCCAATTTTAAATTCTTTCCATATTTTGATAGATAAGCTAGAAAAGACACTACAACTTATCGACAAAAGATAACGATCGTTATCTATGTCGAGACTTCCAGCGAAATAAAATCATTTGCGGTTAAGGTAGCAGATGATTTTTTTTTGGTAACGACACCAAAAGTTATAAATTCTGATTATTCGCAAGGTCTTAATGTAAAGTCAGCCATGCCGTATTCGGCTACTAATATACGCACCAAAAACTTGTGTATGTGTAGTATGTATTATGAACCAATATATATGTATGAATACAAACTTCTGATGTACGTATTAATATAAACCGCGTGACTTATATGACAACGTGACAACAGAATAACTGAATATGTTGATATTATGCCCCGTGGTCTCACAGGATAACATTATATTTTAACGTCGTACTATATCGAGAAAAATTTAACATGATCTGCATCTCGAAGAGTAAGTATGCTAAGAAGAATATACCAAACTACTACTTCAGTTTGACAAGCTTTTTGAGGAATTTTATTTAGTTAAAATTTTGTATAAGCTGTAGTTGGCCCGTAGCTGTAGTAGCATGACCAATAAAGCGGTTTATCGCTGGAAACTGTCAAAATACGATAAAAAATTTGTATTCTGACAGCTCACCGCGCTAAGGCGTTTATCATATCTTGTTTTAGTGGTCGTGTTAGGGGGGCTGATGTTGAAGCTACGCAGATAGCAATGCAAGCTTGCATGTTGTTTGTTTGTTCAATGTTGCAATGTACGATTGCAACATTGTACAGCTTGAAAAAACAAACATCATGCAAGATTGTTGATGGGAAACTAGAAAGTTTGATTCAAACTTGCCTGACTTGCCATAGAGTCACATAAACGCCGGTAAAAACAGCAACTCCATCGGTTCCGTTTGGTTTAAATAGCTACACTCAACAACATCCCAGACATTACAGTTTGGCCTTATTACCCATGGTCCGATCGCGACGTAATAGCGGCGGTTTTGTTGTCCAAGTGTAAAGCTTGACATGCTGTCGGTGTCTGATAACAGGTAAATCTGATGGCATTGAAGATTATTGTCCTGTCATTAATGCAAATGTTTGTAAGGCCGGTTGGGTGTTTGTGAATCTTTCACGCAAAAATTAATGAAGTGATTTTGATGAAACACAGCATGTAGAGCCTAAGACTGTATCATAACCTCAGACCTAGGTCAACACTTTCCCCTGCATATTCCTTATTTACTGTTTCCCGAAATTCCCAAGTAATGGGCACCTATATACGTGGGGAAAACCGCAGGTACAATGAGAGTGGAGCTTGTTTTGTATATCTCAGCTTCTTGAAAACGATTCAGATCGAGCGAAATTGATATTCTGACGTTCCGCATTCTTGAATAGGGAACTGCATGTTCCCTATTCAAGAATGCGGAACGTATATTTATATTTTTGCGTTTATTGTAAAGAATCCCATGTAGAATAGATCACAAGTATGATAAAAATTAAAATCATAAATTTTATTGCAATAAAATGCAGTCTGAAACTAACAGTTTCAAATTTCGCGCTAAAACGGGCCTACAGTCCTGATGACGTCACTTCTGTCTGTCATTCATTCGTCGCTAACATTCAATTCAAATATCATAGGGAAAGTTTCCATTTGTTTCAAATTACTTATTTTAAATGGACTATGCATCGCTATAATATATAAGATAGTCAGAAATACAATGCAATTATTGCTCTGAAAAAAGACGTTTGGATTCATGTTTTATACCAATGTGTCCATCGACTTCAAAGAAGTTCCCAAATAAATTGTTTTTAACTGGACCTTCTGATCCAAAGTTGAAAAAATGATTGTAACACGATGACCTTCTTTTCGTATTTTATGCTTTTAATGAAACACTAAAATTTTACTGTAATTTAATACTTTACCTACCGCAGAAGTTTAGTTCCTTTCATTTCTGCACTCGAATACTCGACACTTTCAACAAAAAAGTTACTACCATGTCGACACTAACTCTCGGTAGGTTTCTGGGGTCTATTTTTATAGAACCAACTACCATTTTTTTACATAAAAATGTAAATAATTTTCGTAAAAATAATGTTTACCTTTACGTCTGACGGAACATAAAACACGAGTGACGTCACTAGTCGCTGATTGGTAGATCAAGATGCGTTCCGTTTCGCGTAATTTTCATCCGCAATTTTTCATGAAAAATAGTATTAGCTAAAATAAAAACGTTGCCATCATTCTTATTTTAGGTTTTTATAACATTTTAATTACAAATCGTTCATAAATATCACATTTGCATCTTCCCTATTGCGATTCTAGCGACAGATTGTATCTGTATTTCCTGGGGGGTAATTGTCAAAGAAAAATCTATCGCGATCCCTTACAATTTGACAGTCGCAGTTCAACCATCGCTCCTTTATAAAAGGAAGTTAGTGCAGAGTTTTGTATTCACGGCGCAATGGGTGTCAAATTAAGGCGATAGCGATAAATTTTTTGTCAGACAATAACCCACACGAATCTTGAGTGAACCATTCTGAAAGTCATTTAATTTACTTAAGATCCGTTTTATATGAAATACAGATCAGAGGAAGTTTCCGGTCTGGTCCTGGCTTAAATGTTTTTACAAGAAACATTATTTTTAATACACAGCAGAGAAGCTCATGACCTTCATCTCATCTGATGGTATGTGACGATAAGGCCGATATGGAAGCGAGATTCACCTCGATCCCTCAATAACTGAGGAACTGAGGGCCTATTACCGATCTCATGGATTTGCAAATGATATCATATGATATCATAGTGAAAAACGAAAAATACGATTTCCGGTCAGATTTTTGACCATTTGTTCATTATTTAATGATGACATCATTGAAATTATGCCATAGTGATGATATCATTGGAGATCGATAATAGGAAATGCAGCATTTCATGACTTCTTTTTCTCAAATTTATACCATGTCATACGATGAAAGATCCATAATTGGCCTGCTGGTTATCCAAAGAGCTTATTATACCACTCGATATTCAGACGGTCTATGTAACGCAGTCTAATTATTAGTGCGATATGCCTAGAGTACTAAGTAATTATTATGGCGATAGAACTCTCATAACAAGAATTCCATAATATGCACTGCTAAACAGTTTGCCTGTGGACAGTAGACGAGAGCCAAATAAATGAAGACACAAGACTGTTAAAGAAATATTTACTAGATAGTACCTATGCACGAAAAAAAAAACAAGTAAATTTTATTTCACATACCTACTTACATAAAACTTGATACTGATTGATCATGATATTCATGATACTCGATTGAGTCCACAGAAAAACTGTTTAAACAGTTTTGTGGACCATTGGCTTAAGAATAGAAGAAAATCTGTTTGTTTTAATTAATAAGCTAAAAAATAAGATTCAAAAGCTCTTTAAAGTCAAAAATAATATTTAAAGAACACAGCGTTACAGTTTAATATTGAAGTCGGTGCCACTGCCAAGCAACGATTTCCTGAAATATTAAAATTTGATACCGACTTCAAAATAAAAATGTGATGCTATGTGTATTCTTATATCATTTTTGACTTATAAGTGATTTTGAAGTCCTCTTAAATCCTTGTAAAAAAATATTACGTAATCCAGAACTTGCTACGATTCGCGTGACGTCATACAAGTATCTTCATTAGCTTGTGACATAGCGGAAACCCACACCATAACTAAAATTCCATTTATTTCTATAGTATTTATATATTTCAATTAAGCAAAATATGCGTCGTAGGTAGATTTTTTTATAGTCGTCAGGTTGACTATACTAATTAAACTAATTAAATTTCTATTTTTCATACTTAGTCCGTACCCTCATTACTCAGAACTTTTAGCGAGTTCATCATAAGTATGCTATCTTTAAAACTAATATGAAATGATGAAAATACCATTTACACGAAATACCACCTTTACACAAAACGCCTAACTCGGAAAAAACCATTTACGCAAAATACCAACTACGCATAACACCAAACTATTTCATAACCGACTGCCTTTCGACGCATAAAACCATCACCGCCCCTAAATATCCAAGTAAAGACAAATCAAATACCCATAATTGCACAGTACTGACAAACAACGTACGAAAGTGAAAACAGTACGGTATACATAGATGTTCACATCAGCCTACTGTGGAAACGTAGCCGAATGTCAGCGGCGAAACGTGAAGCGTGGTCGGCCATGTGCAGTCCCGAATCGTGGCTAGAACGTGATCTAGGGCTGGCGACAGTCTGCTCATGCTATAAATGCGGGATATTTATTATCTTTTCATGTGAATATTAATGACCTGAAGAAAATAAGAAACTAAGTAGGTATGTATTATCTATACAGATTAATACATACTTTTATTTTAAATATAACATGTCGAGGAGAAGTTTATAGCCACGGAATAATAATATCTAGCAATTTCATACCATAACTTCATTATTCTATCGTGTTCTGAAGCAACAAAGGTTTTTGGAAACCTTTCAAAATTTATATAATACATTAATATCTGCGGGATCTTTAATAGTTAAATTGAAAGGTGGAAATAAAAAAAAACAACTAGTAAAGTTTCCACCATTTACCGTCTTACAGCCGGCCCCAAAATAGCTAACTTCCTACAATAGGCTAGATGACCAAAATTTTTTTTTTGCTGTAATAGAAGCTCATTCATATAATAAACTGAAAGGTAAAATCGGTTTTCGAATAACTAAAAAAACAACAAAGATATAAGGTATTTAAAAAAAATCCATCTCTTTTCAGAAAAACGGCAATTGACATGGAGTTTATATGGCCGTACTAAACAATGACGTCACGGTTGATGTCGGATCTCTCTGTCTAATCGCTTCCAAATTAACAACTTAGACGTGAAAATTAGAATTAAGTCATTATCCCTATTTGAGGCTTCTTTTATCCTTTACGTATTAAAAAGTCAAAGCATAGCGCAAGTCCAATATTATAATATTGGATCTTCCTTACGTGTTAAATTAATTTTCACGTCAATATTTACCAAATTGTAGCACGTGATACTTATTATAGAGCAACAAGCCGTTAGAGTCTTACCAAGTCAATGAGGTGGCCTACGTGACATCTCTTCATTAAAAAGTGACAACCCTAAACTACTGAAGGCCGCGCGTTGCAAATTGTCAACGGGTGTTTACATTACACAATTTTTTTGAGTTGCTTGTTTACAGCATGGCTGTGCACATGCTTTTATAATATTTTTACATGTCATTCCTTTTATTCATAGATACGATAACATCTATTCATGCAATATCATTAAAATACGTAGGCACATGGAAAGAATTGGTAAATTCGATTGTCCAGCCATTCAAACATTCAATAATTTTAGTGTTAAGTAATATTAAATAAACTACTTAATATATGTCATTACCAAAATAGTAAAAAAGCCTTTAAATCAAATGAAGTTTTATTTGGAAATGTAAGTAGTTAGGTATATCATATCACCTAGATAAATAATAAATGTAAACAAATGTAATTGAGAAATTTTACCCACCAAGGCGCTGGTGCTGGACACCGGAGATCTAGAAATTAGATGATATCACCAGATCAGTGAATAGACTGATCATTTTTTTAACAAATATAGCGAACAAGCTGACTGCTTGCTTCATTAGTAGCTATTTTAAGTCCCGCTCTACCTACCGCTAGGGGTATTGGTACCGTTATATGGTGGGTCCGGAGGGAATTTATTTAAATACTTAATTTTTTAAAAGTTAAGTATTTTAATTTATTAAATATATGTTAAGAAACAAATGTTATTTTAATAAATAATACTAAATGCGCTTCAGTTACTTCATATATATTTAACCATTAATATAATCATATAAATATATTCAGAAAATTAAAACATAATAATTTATTAATTTTCATTAAGAAGTTATTTTTATCATTGTTTGATATTGAATTTGCGATTGATTTATTTTTAGACATCGCCTATCTGATATATTTAACGTCTAATAATGTTTATAATACGAGTGCAATCCATTGACATAATACGTCAATGGTGCAATCGATAAAAATGATAGAAGAGCTCTGCGTTATAAGATCAATAGCAAATTAGTTTTAGCTATTTTAGAATGTATATGGGTATTATCATCTATAAGTTTCCTATTACTGTGTTTAAGTACAGAACTATTCAATTTAAAGAGTATTCAAAATAGTGCTTATCAGTTATGTCCCCGTTCTTCTAGAGTAGATGAATATAGTAGTATGACGTTATAAAAGCCACGTGCGCGTACGCATTCTGTTATCGTTCATCATATCACGTCAGTATTCGGTATTCGTCACGTGTGACGCTCGCTTCTTGGATATAAGGATAACTCGCTCCAGAAGATGCATATATGCACACTGTATGCGTAAAGTGGCGTGATGCGTGACTACTCTTGACTCCTCCTACTCCAAAAACCATGACTGCAACACTTCCACTCGTATCTATAGTCAAGTCAAAGTAAATAATTACTTGAGTAAAAGTCGTTATTTAAGTTGTGATTTTTATACAATAAACGATAATTTGAATGAAGTGAAGAAAGTTATGCTTATCACCTAGTGCAGGTTGGTGCATTTTAACGATTGCAAATACATGTGGGACTTGTGGGAGCAACGGCTTAACTAGTCTTTTGAAAAACGGAGGAGCTCGAAATACAAAGTTTTTGGTCACCCATCTCGTGACGGATCATCGCGAAAGCGTAATCGCCATTATCACAGGACGGATGCACGAACTACTGAGCCACCGAACGCAATATTTAATAAGACAATGTTTTAATTGTCACAGTTCTTATTGTATAAAAATCACAACTCAAGTAACGACTATTACTCTAGTAATTACTTTGACTTGACTATAGATACAAGTGTTAGTACAATGCCCTTCTGATGTATACCGCCGTAGAAGTATCGTTCAATTTAGCTGCAGCAACCTTTGACTCAAGAAAGGCTTTCTTACGTTGATCTAATAAATCATAAAGTCCTGAGTACAACGAGGGAGTTAAGCTGACACAGTTTAACTGCATACCATTAAAAAGGCCTATGTTCAGCAGTGGACATGTGACTGATGATAATTATTCGCAGTGGTGATGATGACGCTAGATCACGTGCGTGTACGTCCGGTCTGCACCATCCTTTAAGGCTTATTGCAATTTGAACACTAACAAAATTACACTTTATTCAATTGCATTAAGAGTTATATTCGTATGGCTTAATTTTACGTCATCTTGTCTAGGTTTAACTGTGCAACATTGTAGCACTGCAACACGCGTTTTGAATTAACACGTTAAATTGATACCATATCATCAAGGAAACGTATTTCTGTGTTTAATAAATGTAATGTACTCTGAGGGGCGCGATGATCACTGAATGATACAGCCTGCCCCGTATTCAGCAACTCTACATTCCGCCATCTATACAGCAAAAAGGAAGTGGCAACACAGTTGCTCTATTTTTATATCTAAAAAAATGTTGTGTTTTTCTTTTTTATTAAGTTAATTATTAACAGGAAATTTAAACTTTTAAAAATCTAAAAGATTGCACAGATTTTCTACCGTATTCAAACATCCAGCAAACAATTTTGACGAGATTATATGTATGAAACAAGTAAAAAACGGAGACAGAGCCAAAGCCTTTCTTTAATTTTTTATGTAAAATGTAATAAAATCGGTCTAGTTTTAGAGGACAGGACAAGACAGGACTATAAAAAATCTATTTTGTTTACTTTTCATAGGTATCTTCGGTCCGAGCTGCAGTTGTCACATGTGACTGAGTTTCATCACAAACCGACTGACTGACTGGAAGAACTTTGAGATAAACTCAGTCACACGTGTCCCATGACGAGCGTCAAGAAATTTTCATCACGTCAGCCTCACTAAATACGCGCCGCCGTGCTACTCTTTAAGATATAAAGATTATGTCACTGAAATTGTGAGATAATATACGTGACTCAAGTTCAGTGTTGGCAGCCCGTTCTTCGCCTGCAGGGGCTCTATTTTTGAGTCATTTGTCAGATCGGCTCGTCGGTCATAGTTTGCTCTTGATTTCTATTGTTTTTTTATTTCGTTTCTGATGAATATGGGTAGTTCTTCGAAATTGCATTTTTCGACTGATTCATCTGGCCAAAATTGAATTCCACATTTAGCTCTGTAACACATGTTCGTATGAAAATAGGTATACCAACAAACATATATTTGAATGAGGGACTCGTTTTTATAAAGTAATTTTCAAGATATCGACGTTCAAATATTTTGGTGCCCGCATATGAATCAAAATTTATAACAGATGAACCTTATATAGATATAGATATAGATATAGATATAGCTCTGTATTAAGAAAATAATCATATTTTAACCACTACAGTAAATTGTTTTTATGAATCTTAGTAATCATATCACGGAAAAAATCTGGAGAAGTCTACAATAATTGTAAAACTTTTTTGAAACTCTAACAATAATATAATTCTTGAATTATATGGGAAAGCGAAAACATTGTAATATAACAGGGGATATTCCTGATGAACTTATTTTACCAGAAGAAGGCTCAAAAGAAGAGCCCCGATAACGTGACCAGGAACGAGATCGACTGACAAGCGCAGCAGATGTCTCTATGATCAAAAGGGGTCAATACCGGCAGTGCTCACCGACTGGTTAGAGGCACTCTGGATATTAATATTAAAATAGAGCGAGCACGCTTGGTAAGTTCGACTCTCAAACCGACGTTACCTTAGGTTGAAGATGGTTGCAAGGTTTTGATGTAAGTCCAAACTCCCCAGTGAGTCTCTGGAATTGATGAGGAAGCGAAGGGAACCAAATAATGGCACCTCGTATGAACGTCAGACACTTACCAGAGATAAAGAGGCTGATAAATCGCGACTTAACAGAGAGATAATACATAGTTTGGGCCTTTTAGGGCCAAACTATTATCTAAGCTGTGGCCAAGGCTTGGTGGGGATTTTGATCCTAAAAGGACAAAACGCTGATTTTCAGCCATCACCACAAGGAGAGAGACGAGGGCTAGGCTTATGAAATTGAAGTACACCAACATTTGATTTACAAGAGTGAGATTACTACAAGTGGGATGAGAAGAAGAAAAACTATTATAAAATGTAGAAGTGTGGAAAATATAACTAAATTATAAAATAATACTATACCTTGGTACTATTATAAGCAGTTTTCCCATTCCCATAATAAATTCAGCTTTTGACGCTCGAAAAGATGCAGTTTTTATTTATTTACAAACGTTATCCTACAATCCTACATATACGAAGTTTATTTTTTAGTTACAAAAAAAAATCGTGTCTTTGTTTAGAAAAGCAAACTGAACAACTTTCACTATGGGACCAACTTTGAAATCGCAAAAAAAATCTGCTGTTCCATATAAATATTCAACATTCACTGAACCTAGATGTATGGAACAGATTTTTTTTTTGCGCTTTTTAAGTTGGTCCCATAGTGAAAGTTGTTCAGTTCGCTTGTCTGAACAAGCACACACAATTTTTTTGTAACTATAAAATAACCTTGTATATGATTCCTTATAGGCGGTGGTAGGTCACTCCTAGTGCGCGCGGTTCCTAAGCTTGCAATCGAGGTGTCTCTACAGTCGTGTGTGGTGAACGGAAGTGTACCGGAACGTGCGACGCAACGTGCGTGTGCGCATCGCACACCGGCCGCTTGCTCGTGCCGAGACACGGGCTATCGGATCCAACCTAATGGTCATAGCACGCATATCAACTCGTAAACGGAACATAAACGTATCAACTCTAGCAGTTCAGTATTCTTTGTATGAAACGCCCTACTGCAACGCACACTAATCGGAATCGTAACGTAATCGCCTCGCCTCTGGCACAGAATAGATAATAGTACTACGTACAGAACGGCCACTCACCTCCCCGCACTCATTTTAAATACCTCACCCCACCACGCACTTCGTTGTAGACATCACTGACACATAAACAAGGGCGCGCGCGATCGCTCGGACGAGTAAACGCGAGCGCCGGGCGATAACAGAGACAGCGCTATGCGGGTGAAAGAGAAGGCAGTCGCTGCACTTCCCGCGTCATTTCGATTGATAACCGCGCACTCAGCCCTACTAGATTCCACGCACACATTTGCGCGTGTACGAACGTCATTTGTTTATGTAGTAGTAATAGGTAATTGATTTGCGAACGTTGTATGGAGTGTCCGGGGTGTGCCTCTGGACAAGCTCAGGAACAGCGGTACGGTGCGTGGTCGTCTTGCCGTTCCCGCGCTTACGTCTCACCGTACGCTATTTTACGACTATCCGTACACTAGCTTACGTTTCTTCGTCCACGCCCCGCGCCGCGGTTTGCGCTGCGTTGGCGAACGTGCTGTCATTCGAATACTGCGCGCGGCACCCCGCCTAGCCGCCAACCAGCGGCCGCTGCTGATCGCTTGGTAACGCGTTTACGTAAAGGTTGACAGCTGGTTGACGGCGAGGCGATACGATCCCTTTCCGAGTTGATGTGTGTGCTACGACCTTTAATTACAATACGACCACTTTTATAAGTCGCATTGGCAAAATTCGGCTGCGCAGGGGAAAGCAACCTAAAGCCGATGGAATACGAGTGCCGACGCCGTTAAAATATAGACTTTATCACGTACGTTAAGATTTCAAGACACCAAAATCAGAATTTCATTCTATCTCGATCAGAATCAGTAACTTATAAGCATGGTACTACTGTAATCACAAACAAATTCTCATCGCGTCGGTGGCGCTGTGGACTCGGCACTGCCCCCCTAGACAAACGCCACGCAAACTTTTCCGCAGTCGTTCCTCAGAAAAAATGTATGGAGATGACATTAGCTGCGGAAAAAATAGCGTGGGGTTGTCGTAAGCTAATGTCATTTCTATACATTTTTTCTGCGGAACGGCTGCGGAAAAGTTAACGTGTGGCATTTGTCTAGGGCCTTCTAATCGGGAGGTTCGCGGCTCCATCCTGCCATGTACCAATTTGTTTTTCGTTTTTCAGATTTCGTATTTACACTTATCCGACGCTCTTTTAGGGAATGAAAATATCGTCAGGCAACCTGCATACATCTGCGATGAAATTTAAAGGTGTATGTGAAATCGACCAATCCGCACTGGGCCAGCGTGGTTGACTAAGATCTAAACACCCTAACTTAAGGTAGGCATAATGGCAAAAGAGTATATTTTTTTTAATCTGTGGCCAGGCCAATATCAGCGTTCCTTTATACAACCAAGGCGGCAATCAAGCATACTGCCCACCTGATGGTAAGTGGTAACAGTCATCTATAGAAGGTTTGGCTCTTGTGAGATTCGCAGAAAATCTGCAACCCCCACGAGAACCACAGTGTACGTTGCCAACATGTGACATAATATGCTAAGTCACGGTACGGTACCCAGTAATTTCACTACCATATCTTAACCCTTCCAACCAGAACACAGCAATGCAAGCACTGCTGCTTTGCGGCAGAAATAGGTAGGTAGCATGATCCTATATTTTTCTTTCACAAGCTATTTTCTTAAAAGTCTATTCCTAAAAGAGTTTTCTTAAAAGTGTATTGAGCTTTTCCGTTGTATTCAGAAATCCAGCAAACAAATTGGACGCGATTATATGAAAAAAAAACCAAAGATAGAGACAGAACCAAAGCATTTCTTTAATTTTTAAGTGAGAAAGTAATTAAATCGGTCCAGTAAGAAGCAAAGAAGCGACTGCGTTAAAAGTTAGCGTGTGGCATTTGTCTAGGGCCTAGACAAATGCCACACGCTAACTTTTAACGCAGTCGTTCCGCAGAAAAAATGTATGGTAATGACATAGCTTACGACAACCTCACGCTATTTTTTCACAGCTAATGTCATCACCATACATTTTTTCTGAGGAACGACTGCAGTAAAGTTAGCGTGTGGCATTTGTCTAGGGGGTCAGGCAGGGGACTGCGAAACATTTATTTTTAGGTTGGAGCTACATTCTCTCGATTTTAGCATTTCCTCTATACAAATTTTCATGAAATCCAAGGAAACAGGAACTGTTTCTGGATAATCATTAAATGATTTTCCCATTTGTTCATCGGAAAAAACGACACAATTTTTACCCAATATTTTCCTTAAATCATTACCCGGCTCTTCTGGGCCGTTTCAATACTGTGGTTCAGTACATTTTATATACTACCTACTCTCACTTATTATCTGAGCCTTTTGAGATAAAAAAATGGGAATCCCGAAATTCTAAAGTATATTATTTATAACTTTATAATGTTGATAATGACGAATTTTTCGACCCGATAATCGTAAAAGAATACAAGAACTTGCTTTATTTGTTTCTTATAACAATTTGGTAAACTAAAGTACTAACACATGTTCTTTGCTTAAATTACTTCAGTTTTTACATTTGTTTTTATACTTTAGTCTTTAAACATCTCATATCATAAATAACAATAATCTCATATTCTATAGAAAAACAGTATCCAAAACAGCCGGCATTAGTAGGAGTGTAAGATTTCATCCAAGTCTGTTAAACGCTGTGTAACAAACGTTTGTTTGTACAAAAGACGCAGTTTTGGAGCAACTAACATCTACAACACTAAGCCATACATTATGTATGAGACACGTGATTAAACCGAAGACACTATACTAGACTGTAAAAAACTATACTGGATACAGTACTTCAAGATAAATAATGGCTGTCGGCTAACTTCGTGTTTCCGAAGATGACCGATACATCGCAGTATTATAATGATATAGAGCTACTCCTGTGATTGTAAATGATTTTTAGGGCCAAACTACTTTTTAAACGACTTAAAAAAAGAAGGAGGTTCTCAATTCGATGCGTATGTTTTTTTTTACCGACTTCAAAAAAGGAGGAGGTTATCAATTCGGTTGTATTTTTTTTATGTTTGTTACCTCATAACTCCGTCATTTTTAAACCGATTTCCAAAATTCTTTTTGTATTTGATAGACTATACTGCAAGGGTGGTCCCATGGTCACCAAAGTCAGGATCGGATGATGGGATCCCATAGAAAATTGAGAAAAACACTAATTTAATACCGGCTCACCGAAGGTGAGCTCGTATTAAATTAGGGTTTCTTTCACTAAAAAGATTTCATTCACTAAAAAGTTAAAAATACAATTTTTTTACAAAAAATAGAACCGACTTCAAAAACACTGAAAACTTAAGAATAATCTTCTTCTATATTGAAGTCGGTGACAAATTTTAACACTTTCTAGGAGATCATCGTTTGGCGCCGACTTCAATATAGAAGAAGATTATTTTTAAGTTTTCAGTGTTTCTGAAGTCGGTTCTATTTTTTGTAAAATAAAAATTGTGTGTATGTTACGCAATTACGCCGCCAATTGTGGACCGATTTTCAAAATTCTCTTTGTATTCGATAGAGTATACTCCTGGGGTGGTCCCAAGGTCACCAAAATCATGATCTGATGATGGGATTCCATGAAAATCGAGGGTAACCCTCGATTTGGCGACAAATTTTAAGACTTTCTAGGAGGTCATCGTTTGGTACCGACTTCAATATAGAAATGTGATGTTGTCTGTACCTATTCTTATATAATTTTTTGTTTTTCAGTATTTTTTTTCTCAGTTGTCTTTGATAAGTTAGACGATTGTTTCCGATGTTATCCGATGCCCAATATTTGTCTTGATGCACTGTACATGTAGGTACATGAACTGCACGTGCGTTGTTTTTATAACTACGAGTAGTACGGTCAGTCAAGAAAGTGTTTACCACTTTTAACAAAACTTTGTGTTTGAACAAAATATCTTTAAGATTGCCTGGTCAGTAATTACATGCGCTTTAATGACATGAAACCTGAATGAAGCTTAAAGTGGTACACCACTATTTTGAGCGACTGTACGTGGACTCGATCAAACCAAAACAAAAAAGCAAAAAGGTGAAGAACGAAAGAACTCAGTAGCCTTCGTCGCGTCGCCCCAACTTCAAAGTCATAAAATTGTTATTCCCCAAAGTTTTGCTACGCTCCGCGAAGTCAGTGACGCGAAAGGGGACGGGCATGTCAGCCAACGTGCAGGCACCGCGTGTATGGAAAAAAACATGTGGACTTATCAAAATAATTACATAAGCAAAACGTGCACTGTGTAGCATTTTATCAGACCGGTGTTTGAATTGTTGCGATTACCAATTATACAAGGATTTATATAACTTTTTTCTTTATCTTTCCAATTACATAGGCTACCTATACTCTACCTATAGGTAAGTGAGTAAAAACCTTACATCTCTCAAGACCTGCAAGTTGGACTCGCGCAGCGAGTGTTCCGTGCAAACTTATCTAAGTTCCTCACGGTTTTTAGATTTTTACTTAATATGAGCTATGAGACCTTGCTTTCTGCCGAATTTCATGATTCTAGGTGAACCGAATGTGGTTACTTTTATTATCTTGTGCTGAAATCGCAAAATTTGCGTCAATTTCACTAACCTTGTTTAGCTTAGGACAATCTAAAGCACGTTCGGAGAATGGCTAGCCCGATCCCGAGCGTGCCTCTCCCAAGTAACAATTTAAGTTATAGAAAGGTCACAAATAGGTTATAGAACCTTTTTATGGATTTCCTCAAAGAAATACGATAGGTCCTAATATGTTCATAATAAACTCCGCATAAACTCTTAATAACCAAAAAGGCCCTCCATAACAACCTAGTGCAGACCTTATTTTTACTCTTTACTGACTAGACAAATTACCTAAAGGCATGCTTGATAACCTAGATGTAACTGTAAATTAACCATTTTATAACCTGGTTAAATTCAGTATTACTTAATTATAACCTTTATGAAGTCTCAGCTTAGTCATGCACTAGTCATAATCAGTTTTTATCGCAGCAGTCATTTTCTAGAATTAGGTTATTGTCAAGTACCAGCAAAAGCTTATTAGTAAGTTTTCAAAATATTTTATAAGAGACTGGTTATATATTAGTTAAAACTTATTTCATATCAGACAAATGGCTTCCATTTGTAATACTATTTTTTTATTATGACTTGGGTATTCATATACGAAGCAAAATGTCTGTAAAATTCACACGTGCTTATAAATTCTATTGCGAATACCAGTTTCCTGTTAAATTATGGGATAATATGCTTATAAAATTCACGCGCCCTAATTATAAGGCATATTTAAAATATTTAATGGTCATACGTAGTGTAAAAAAAATATATTAAATACATTTTTAACCTCCAATCTGGCACACAATTATTTATAAACGTAAAAATGTATTTTAAATTTATTATCACTAACAAATAAAATAAATAAATTGATATTTTCGAAAATTCTTGCCACAATAAACCTCTTAAAAATGGCTGCCTTCAATGAAAGGCATACTAGCTTTACAAATAAGTCTTAAATAGCCTGAATTACTATTAACGCACGAAATTTACTTAAAAATAACCTCTAGGTAATTTAAATAACCTTATCACAAACTGTTAGTTATTTTTGCAACCCTTTACGCATTAAATTTTCTCGTAAGATTTGATAGTACTTCTATATCACCGCGGACGGACTAAGTAGTAATTTCAGATGCCAAGAGAGCTTAGATTACATTTTATTAAAAAACAACATTTCGCGTGGTGTACCTACAGAGTGTTTACATAACCAAAGGATATGTTTATTATTATTCTTCTATTATTTTTCAGATTCTATTTGCACCTACTGCTAGTTAAATAGGCACCTACCTACTTAAGTTTTAAATTCAATTTGCAATGCAATTAATATATCAATTTATTTAATTATATACATTATAGATATTAATTGCGGTCCCCCGACTTGACGATGCTAAAATCAAAATATTACTAGATCATCATCATATTATCATCATCTCAGCCTCACGACGCTCACTGCTGGGCATAGGCCTCCCCCATGGATCTCCACAACGATCGGTCCTGTGCTGCCCGCATCCAGCGGCTTCCCGCGACCTTCGCCAGATCATCGGTCCACCTGGTCGGGGGCCTACCCACTGAGCGTCGCCCGGATCGTGGTCGCCACTCAAGAACCGTTCGGCCCCAGCGGCCATCGGTTCTTCTAGCTATGTGTCTCACCCACTGCCACTTCAGCTGAGCAATCCTTCGAGCAGTGTCGGTTACTTTAGTTCTCCTGCGGATCTCCTCATTGCGGATCCGATCACGCAGGGAGACCCCAAGCATTGCTCTCCCCATTGCCCGCTGAGCGACCTTGAGCCCTCGGACGAGACCCATAGTGAATGGCTACGTTTCGCTTCCGTAAGCCATCACTGGCAACACACACTGGTCAAAGACTTTGGTCTTGAGACACAGGTAATTGGGACGCGAAGATTTTTCGTAACTTCCCGAAAGCTGCCCATCCGAGCTGGATTCGACGAGAGATCTCTTTCTCGAAGTTGGACTTACCTAGCTGGACTATCTGTCCCAGGTATACATAGCTGTCTACAACTTCAAGTGTAGTGTTCCCAATATTAACTGGAGTGGGTACAACATGGGTATTCGACATGATTTTTGTCTTATCCATGTTCATTTTAAGACCCACTCTTTGGGAAGCACTACTGAGATCTCCGAGCATGGTGTTCAGGTCTTCCAAGGTCTCAGCCATTAGAACCACATCATCGGCAAAACGGAGGTGTGTTAGGTACTCGCCATTAATGTTAATGCCGTATCATTTCCAATCCAGAAGCTTGAAAATATCCTCCAATGCATAAAGAGTTTTGGAGAGATAAAATCTCCCTGTCTTACACCTCGCTGCAATTAGATGGGATTAGAGATCTGGTTCTGGAGTCGAACCGACATAGTGGCATTTCCGTATAGGTACCTTAGCACCTCTATGTACCTGTAGTCCACTTGGCGCCTTTGGAGAGACTGCAGCACCGCCCATGTCACCTGTAGTCCACTTGGCACCTTTGGAGAGACTGCAGCACCGCCAATGTCTCGATCGAATCGAAGGCTTTCACAAACGCCAAGCAAAGTGGCAGATTATACTCCTCGGTCTTCTGTATAACCTGCCGCCGCGTATGGATGTGGTTTATGGTACGCTCTCGGAAGCTCTGTAGTGATTCCGTCATCACCCTCCGCCTTATTGTTTTTTAGTTGCTTGAGAGCCATACTAATCTCGTACAGGCTGACGTCCGGGATATCTTCAGTATAGTGTCGGGTAAGCTTGGCTCTGGGGTCTCTAGCCTCGCTTTCAACAGGTGCTTGCGTGGAGTATAACTGTCCATAGAAACTCTCAATCTCCCTTAGGATCTCAGACTTCGACAAAATGAGGCTACCGTCGTCAATCTTCAGCTGCGTCAGTTGACTTTGCCCAATAGACAGATATCTCGCAAATACTTTGGAGCCTTTATTTCCCTAGATAGCCTCTTCAATACGAGCCGTATTGAATCGGCGAAGGTCGCATGCCAATGACTTTGATATCTGCCTATTAAGCTCCCGGTAACGACTAGCATCCGTTGAGTTCTGCAGCCTCATTTCGTGTCTCCGATCCATAAGTTGGAGGGTTTTGTCGGAGAGTTTCTTTGTTCTGGGACGGCGGGTTTTTAAGAACTTAGACCCTACCGTACGGACAGTATCCACCACCATGTTGTTTAGATCGTCCACATTTAAGCTGTTCTCAAGGGCTTCGAAGCGGTTCTGGAGCTCGAGTTGAAACCTTTCGGGGTTTTGGATTTGCGCAGGTATTGGTCGGAGCGTAGACTTTATCAGTCGAGATCTTTCCAGCTTAATATTGATATTCAATGTGCCTCGTACCAGTCTGTGATCACTTGTGCCTTTGTCGACATGATAAAATCTATCTCGTTTTTGACATTACCGTCCGGACTCATCCAGGTCCATTTTCGACTTTCGGACTTCCTGAAGAAAGAGTTCATCATATAGAGCTTCTCCTTCTCCATGAAGTCCGCTAGCATCTGGCCGCTGGTGTTCCGGTGCCCAAATCCAAATTGCCCCATTCTCAACTCATCACCGCAACGTTTCCCCAACCTAGCGTTAAAGTCCCCCATCACAACCGTGTAGTGGGTATTGTGTACGTATGGCTTCAGAGATCTCCTCATACATAGCCTCCATTTCGTCATCTGGGTGTGTCGAGGTCGGAGCGTAAACCTGTATGACATTCAACGAATATCGTTTCGATATTCTGAGTATCAGATATGCTACCCTGGTCGACACACTCCCGATGGTTATTACGTTGTTGACGAGGGATTTGTGGACGATGAACCCGACACCACCTTGAGACTGTTGATCGCCCTCCCGGTAGTACAACAAGTTGTCGGAATTGAGGATTATCGAGTCCTCCCCCTCCCTTCGGACTTCAGATAAACCAATGATATCCCAGCGTAGCTTACTAATAGCTTCTTCCAACTCCGTTAACTTCGCGTCGGTCCTCAGTGTACGCGTGTTATAGGTTGCCAGGTCGAGTCGTCGTAGATGGTAGCCGGATCTTACCCGGGGATTCTTCGCACCCCCTGACCTACTAGATATATCTAAGTTAATGGGCCAACCAACGCATTTTATTTTTTACTTTTTGGAGGTTTTTTTTATCGGGAGTTATTTAAATTTTAAGTTTAATTTTTTTTTCAAACTTTTTGTTGGGTGTTAACCCTAAGCCTGAACACCCAACAACTTAAAAATGTAATTCACCATTTTGTGGTGGCGGCCATCTTGGATTTGAGATTGTCATCATAGTGTATAGTATTCTACTAGTCGAGCCCTTTCATTTGATACCCATATTGAGGGAGTTGTAAAAAAATATGTAGTTCGCCATTCTGTGGTGGCGGCCATCTTGGACCGATGGTCATTAAACATAGCTAAGAACACTTCCGACTAATTTACCTTTCAAACAAAAAAAATCAAAATCGGTTCATCGGTTCGGGAGTTATGATGCCACAGACAGACACACACAACACCACCATAAATAAATCATTTTGAAAATATTGAAAAAAATACAGGACGTTACGTTGACACTCAAACAAATTAATATTAGGTAGATCGCTCAAATATTATGAAGCTTCCCATTTTGTATTTGACCTAACTTGAATGAATGTTTATAATATAAGTTACTGTTCTGTTGATTTATCGTCACTCGCAGTCAGTCACTCGCTTAGTACAATAACCCAAATTAATCATTTATGTCTCTTAAAATTTTAGTTTACAGTCACTCGTTTAAATACTCCCCTTTAGTTATCGACACAATCTCTCCTCTCAGCCTTATGAATCGGTATGAGAACAGACTTTTTCAGTACATCAGGAAATTTTGCAAGTCTTAAGCAACTGTTAAATAGATTTGTTAAGATCGGAGTAATTAAAGTACTCAAATGCTTTAAAACCTGGGCAGTGATACCATCATAGCCTGTGGATGGCTTGCCTTGAGGCTTCTGATTGTACTTTCTATTTCTTCATTATTTGTATCGGCAACAAAAATGAACATAAATAACAGGACAATATAATTCGTATACTTACTTAACCAACGTAAAACTACCTTTTTTGTGATGATTCGCTGTACTATGTTTTTCGAATTTCTTTTATAATGTTCACTTTTCGCATTTTTTTGTTAAGACATCCTGTATATTTGTAAGTGGGCATTCCATATAACTTTGAAGTTACGGTGATGATTGAGTAGTTTCTTTGTGTATTTAAAGGTTATAATAATTAATAAATATAAATTATGCTATAAAGCTATCTTTTACGCCTTAAAGTGATTTTCCTTACTATATGTAGCCACAAAATGCTATTAAGTTATTAAACAGGTTTTAAGATAGCTAATAAGGTATTAGTAAAGTAGGTTATGAAAGAGTCACATTTGAGATATAACAATGCGTTTCACGTCATATTTAGGCATTTGATTATCCTAAAAACAACCCAATTATAACCTTTTCGGAACTTAGAAGACTTAGGACTTATAGCTCTGGAAAACAATCTATGATTGCGTTATATTAACCTCTTGAAAAAGGCTTTTAGGTTAAAGCAAAAACCATATAGTTCTAAGACCAAGGAGCTCTAAAATTAACTGACATAGAACTTACAAGATATACAAATTCCTTATTATAACCTTTTTATGACAAAAAGGTATTTTAAATAACTATCATAAAGGATAAATGCTACTTGGGCTACCAGGGGTAGGTACCGGAGAGCCGGGTATGGGATTTCTACCCGAGTCCGAGGTATATCCAAGGGACCGACTTCAAAAAAGGAGGTGGTTCTCAATTCGATGCGTATTCGTTTTTTTTTTTGTGTATATTACGCGATTACGCCGCCAATTGTGGACCGATTTTCAAAATTCTTTTTGTATTCGATAGAGTATATACTCCAAGGGTGGTCCCATTGTCACCAAAGTTAGGATCTGATGATGGGATCCCATAAAAATCGAGGAAAACCCTTACATTTTTAGGTGTGTCCAACGTGTTTTGTGTGTATGTTCCGCCAATTGTGGACCGATTTTCAAAATTCTTTTTGTATTCGATAGAGTATACTCCTGGGGTAGTCCCAACGTCACCAAAGTCAGAATTAGATGATGGAATCAAATGAAAATCGAGGGAAACCCTAATTTAATACCAGCTATCTATATTAGCGTTTCTTTCACTAAAAAGATTTCATTCACTAAAAAGTAAAAATAAAAAATATTTTACAAAAAATAAAAACAGACTTCAAAAACACTGAAAAGTTAAAAATAACATAAGAATAGGTACAGACAAAAACACACTTCTATATTGAAACCCTAAAAATATTGTGGATAAATATATGGAAAAATATATAAAAAGAAGTAGAGTTGGCAACACTAAAGATGTGGGCAATTATTCAATTGACTGTCTTTTACTCGTGTTTACACCTACATCTTACAAAACAATTTATTTTCAGTTTGAACTCGCGTATGTTTACCAATTGGATATTAAATTCAATTGCAATTTTATTGAGTTGTTCAAGGCACACATGTATCGAAAAAACGAACAAAATACGAAAATAGTTCAACAGCGCTTCACTTTACAATGACAGTGTGTCATTGCTTTTATTTTTGATCTGAAACGCATGTGAAAAAATACAAGTATATTATATAAAATAAATAATAAAAACCGACTTCATAAACTTTAAAGTCGAAAAAATGATATAAGAATACACACCACATAATTATCAGTTATTTCTTACATTTTTAAAGACTTTCCAGCGGATCATAGCTTGGCACTAACTTCAATATAAAATGTGATGTTGTATGTATTCTTATATTATTTTTTACCTTCTAGTGTTTTTAAACTTGGTTTATAAAATAACATTTTGCTTGTAAAATATTCCTATTTCAATATCTTTAAATTTAATACCATTTCAATACGTGCCTATGATAGTTTTTAAAAACTCAACTCTAACTCCCAAGAGATAAGGAACTATCATCAATCCAGCATGATGGAGAAATCCTTGAGATGAAGACGACTAGACGCAAATACGTGAATAGTTTTAGTAAAAACCTGAAAGACGTTGGACGTGTCCATTAAATTTATGGGTTCCTTTGATTTGCCTGGGATCCCATAACCAGCAGGCCAATTATGGATCTTTCATCGTATGACATGGTATAAATTTGAGAAAAAGAAATCATGAAATGCTGCATTTCATATTACCGATCTCCAATGATATCATCACTATGGCATAATTTCAATGATGTCCTCAATAAATGATCAAAAATCTGACCGGAAATCGTATTTTTCGTTTTGCACTATGATGTCATATGATATCATTTGCAAAACCATGAGATCGGTAATAGGCCCCGCGACCCCCTAGACAAGATGCCTTTCGATAATCGCAAACGCAATCGCTAAATGGATAATGTATGAGATTTGACAATTGCGCTCGAAAGCTAAACGAGGGCTTATGTCAAATCGCATACATTTTCCTTCTAGCGATTGCGTTAGCGATTATCGAAAGGCATCTTGTCTAGGGGGTCTGGTCCTGACTTGGTGACGATGGAACGACTTCGGGAGTATGTTCTTGCGAATACAAAAAGATTTTTGAAAATCAGTTACTTATTGATGAAGTTATGACAACACGTCATTTAATTCATTTAATTTCATCGTCATTGAATACGAGTATTTTAAACATGTGACGAATTTAATTCATTTGGACAGTGCTTAATATTTATTTATTAGAAACATAGTCTCCACAGCATAATTCAGTTTAGATTACAATTTAATAAAAACATTTCTGTACATAAGCCAATTACGAAAACATACTCTGTTAATTAAAAAAAATGCAAACATAAGTGTATGTAATATTCAAACAATAAATATTTAGTCTCGAAAATGAAATACAATAGAGTTATAGTAGAAAAATTAAATTAAAGACAAAAGTGTAAATATCACAACGGTTTAACACTACACTGATTGAAAAAGTGCTTCTAAGCAAAAGTCAATAATTTTTTTTGGAAATACGTAACTATAAATAAACTCTACAACAAGTATTTTGAATAACACTAATTGTTGTGTTATTATATGTAAGTTTTATTATCAGATGTTTTAAATGTTACCTAATGGAAAATCTGCAAAACGGGGCCAGTGAAGTCACAAGGCTATGCATTCAAACTCAAACTCAAACTCAAAAATCTTTATTCAATATAGACCTTTACAGGCACTTATTGACGTCAAAAAAATACATAAAAATCTTCAACCAAGAATCTAATTAACTAAATTATTTAATCCTTGTATGTACACACACCCCAACCATTATTAAGATGTGTGCAAATACAAGTCAAATGAAAAAAAAAAAAAAAAAAAATTGACTCTACACCTGTTCGGAAATTGGGAGAGCCTTCTCGAGAAGAACAGGCAAGAAACTCGGAAGGTCTTGTATTTTTTTTTGTCTCCTCTTTTAAAATGCCAACATTACAATATTATATTTCACAAACATTTTTTTTTAATAATATAGAAATGCCTGTCGGTATGAGTGGAACAGTTACTCGAATGAAATTTATCCTATTATCACAAAGTGTTAACACCCTTTGAACGTCAATTATCACATTTTTTGTCAATCCCAAGCAGTTTTATCTGTCATATAATCAGACACTTTATAATATGCTTTTTTCATAAGTGCGCCCTTGATAGTGACTTTAAATTTATTCAAGTTAAGTGCTTTAATATTATTTGGGATTTTATTGTAGAAACGTACACAAAGGCCTTTGAAAGAATTATTAATTTTTTTAAGCCGAGTATTTGGTAACGCTAACATATTCTTTTGCCTAGTATTTACTGAATGAATATCACTGTTTTTACAAAACGAATGTATATTTTTATGAACATATACTATATTCTCGTAAATATATTGCGACGCGACGGTCATAATACCAATGTCTTTAAATTTTTCTCTCAAAGTGTCTCTTATTTTAAGGTTATAAATAGCACGAATAGCCCTTTTTTGCAGCACAAAAACAGTCTGAATGTCGGCAGCATTTCCCCACAGCAAAATGCCATACGACATCACACTATGAAAATAGGCAAAGTATACAAGTCTTGCTGTATCAACATCAGTCAGCTGACGTATTTTCCATACAGCGTAGGCTGCAGAACTAAGTCTCTTCGACAATTTATCAATATGTGGGCCCCACTGAAGCTTTGAATCTAAAGTAATACCAAGAAATACTACGGTATCCACAAGGTCCACATTTTTATGCTTTATGTTAACAGTGGTGTGAACCTCTTTAACATTGGGTAAAACAAATTTTATACATTTAGTTTTCCCTTCATTGAGGCATTCATCAAAGTATCGCAGATCACGTTGTACGGGGCCTTCACTACACTGCTCCAATTGGTGCGTTGCCTTCAGTACAACGGCGGCCAGACATGCGGTGTGAGTCACAACCTCTGTGTACGCGTGCTACGTCACTCGCAACGTGCTCGACCTGCACGCGGAAATATGGATGTGGCATTTTTATACTTTACTAGCTGTCCCCCCTGGCTTCACACGGATATACTTAAAACCTTTGGACAATACAACAATGTAAGAAACGATATATTTGGAATAACCTGAATGACGCTCTGTCAAATTCGTCATTTTTTATATGACATTTTTTAAATAAATATTTTTTACATATTTGTATTGTTTTCCAAATATTTTCTTTTACACATATCTTGTCCTGACAATGACGAACACAACAAAATAAGAATTAATCAATTTGGTGTAGTCGTTTTGAAGTTATATTTCGACGATTCATTTTTATTTATATAGAGAAAAGCAGATAGTAAACACTATACATCAAAGTTGGCGAATAAGCAAACTGTAATGTGATGATGAGAGACTTCTATATTACTACTATAGTCCCCTTTAAGAGCCACAGTATACGTATCCAACTTGTGACACAATATGTATAGTTACTCGGTAATTTCACTGGGAGCTAGTGACCCATCAAAGTGGAACACAGCAAAGGTAAGCACTGTTGCTTAGCGGTAGAAACAAGTTAGATAGACATACCCAAGCAGATGACCGAGGCGAAGACTCCCAGTATCGAAAAAGCTTTAGAAATCAACTTTTAAGCTTAGCTTTATTATTATTTATATTACCCCAGAATCCCATGCAAACTGACCATCATACCTGTGACAAATTCTTGCATTTCAACTGATGTTAATATTATTATTACGAAAAATATAGATATGAGAGCTGTGGCAAACTAGGCAGGCTCTGCTGAAATGTATGTCTCTCTCTGTGCTAAAAGGAAAGAACTTACAATGTTACAGTATCTGTTAACGATACATATGATATGAACATAAGAAAACGACAAAAATAATCACAATTCACCAATTCACACCAAATTGTCTGTTTACACCAATATGGGGTCTATGATCTGGTAGGTGATAGCCTAGTAAGTGAAAATAATTAAAAATTAAAAGTTGTGTTCTGTAACTAAGCAGGTGAGTATTTTTGTTTGATTTTTTGTATACATGCTTAAAAAGTCATAAGGTCTATTCTATCAATAGTACGCTATAAGTAAGTAGTAGTAGTAGTTCTATAAGTAGTAGTACTATAGTATCGATGATATCATCTAGTATAGATCCAAATCCATTCACCAGACCAAAAATTACCAAAAATAATACTTTACTAAAACTTCCTTTGCCATGATTTGACGAAAAAAATAAAAGATTATAGCAAGATGAGGCATATATGTATATATGAAGCAAAAAGTGCCATATCAATTCTCTTTTCATTTATTTGGCCACGACAGATAACGCACCACCAAATGCTGGCAAAGACACGTGTTGGACCATGCGAGGTGCTCCGTGCCGTACCAGCCAGATTTGGGTTGCTACTATGTTAGGGAAATTTACCCCCAAACAAGGGTAAATTTAAAGACTTTGAAATTTTCTTTCTTTATTTATTTAACCTTAATGCATTTTGTGATAGCAATGTAAACAAAAAATTGAGGAGCAGTTCCTCAAATTTTTCAAAATTTCAATTGTTCAAAAACGCTAGCCGACTGCGTTTTTGAATTGTCATTTCTTACGTTTTTTGTTGATAATTCCTAAGCCGAGTATGAAGCAGAGTATAAAGAAAGGCTGACGTAGGTTTTTTTAATTGTTTCGGTGCTAAACCAATTCCAAAATTAGAATAATACGAGTGCTTGTCGCAATGCCACTATTGTATATTATATGTATACACGCTGTTTCATAACATTCAGCCATATTTCTACATAACAAATGGATTTTATTTACTTAACCGTGGATTGACCCAATTAAGCAAATAAGCTGTGGACATTTCAACAATTAATTTCTATCGCAATTGGGAAATTGGCGATGCCTCCTTACAACATTGACGCTCTCGAGCCCCAGGGCGGCTGCCCCGCGCCGTCCGCGGCCTGTCTGCGGCTCTGCTGCGCAGTCGTCCAACCAACACTCCGCGCTCAGTCCCGCCGGCGATCGCACGCCGTCGCCGCATCCGCGATTTCCACCGCAGTGTTTACTTGTGCCGCCAAACTGTGCTATCCGAAGATGTGTGAGAAACGAACGAGGAAACTTAAGAAAGGTTGGTTGATGCGTTTGTTTGTTGTTTCGTTTCGGTTGTGGTGAGCTTCGCGCGCGATGTAACTACCTACCTTGTTCGAGTGACGGTATGCACTGACCTACCGCAATCTGCAATTATTTGCAATTCGCACAGAATTTGACATTGTTTATATTACACCGGTACTCGAGTAAAACTGCTAATTCTAACTTTATTTTAATCTAAGCATTTTTTCCATTTTGCGTGAAATGTTGACGCACTCTAGTTTATTGAGCCTTATCTTGTTCAAAGCAAAATATTTTAGATATATTTTTTTGATCGAACAATACGAAAATCTCTAACCTGCTGCTGCCAGATAAATGCTATGACTCGTGGGGAATTTTTATTCCGTGCTTTTTTAATATATTTTTTATGCACAAATGCCGGGTTGACTTGGGTATATTTTTCATAGTGAAAAGTGTTTAAGTACTAACTTACTTAAATTTTAAAAATATTGCTAAAGATAAAAAACATCCGTATATGTTTCGTCGCGGCATCAAAAAAGCTGAGTGAGGAGTACATACCATAAGCTTACTCTCTGCATCCGCAAAAGAAGTCACGTTGCCTTTGTTCATTTTACATTGAAGCGTCCGTTGTTCTCGCAACACTGCAGAGGGCGCGACCGCAGCATTGTACACTGAACGGTCGGATCAAAAGCTCAGCTTGACGTAGAGAGTAGCCTCACGCAGGCGCTTTTACCGCCAATTTTCATTCCATACCGGTGCTCCGCGGTGAATAGCCGAAAAGTGTTGTTCCCGAAAATGTTTTTCCGTCCTTGGGAGGACGAGGACACCCCAGAAGACAAAATCGAGAGTGAATATTTTTCATTGTTGTATATTTGCATGAATTATTGTGTCGAGTTTGAAAAGAAAATGCATTGCGTTTCAGAAATTTGGGTCTACTGTAGGTAATTACTGCTTTATCAAAAACAGTCTCGACTAGAATCAAGCCGAAAATGAATCACAACATAAAGTTTTTGTTAACTTTTCTTTGAAAACTCCCGAAGCACGAGTAGTTCTGAAATGAAACCTAATTAAACCACTTGTCTATGTCGATAACTTAGAAATAGCAATAAAAGTACGTCAGTAAAATACACAGCCGTTCACAGATTAACAGTTCACCCAAATTTTTACACTTCATAAAATCTCTATCTTATTCTATACACTACTAGCTTTCCGCTCGCGGCTTCGCCCGCGTTATTCATCTTTTATCTTCAATAGATTCTTATTGTCTCCCCGTGGGAATTTTATATTTTCCCGTAGGAAATATAATTTTGTAGCTTATTATATACGAGTAGAACACTTATTTATATCTAATTTTAGGAGCTCGGATTGGAGCAGATTTTAAATATTTTCCATAAAAACTTTCAACCCCTATTTTGCACCCTAAGGGGGCGAATTCCAATAAACCATGAAACACGTGTTCAATAAAATGTATTTAAGAGCATGTATCTCAAGTTTTATCAAAATCGTTGCTTATTTAAAGATTTTGCCATACAAACTTGCAACCCCTATTTCATCCCTTTAGGGTTAATTTTTTTTAAAATCCCTTCTTAGTGTGCGTCCGCATTTTGAATTAAAACAATTGTCCAAATTTCGCGTTTCTACCATTACGAGTTCAGGCTGTGCGTGCGTCTATAGATGGGAACATCTCCTTTTATACATTTATATAGATATAGATTACCCGTGCGAAACCTTTTCCAGCATATGCCGTCCGGCTATGGAACTCTCTCCCTGAGAGTGGGAGTCCTTTAAGAATCAAGTCCGAAATCACCTCCTATCCTTAAATCCTTAGCAAAAATAGTCCTTCATTGTGTCCTTCACTACTTATGCACCAGTCCCCAGTTTAAATTTCCACTCAGTATTTCCCTAGCCTAAGGTTGCCTGGAAGAGATTGCTCATTAGCAATAAGGCCGCCTATATTGTACGTCTGTAATATTTTTGAAAATTGTTTGTATGTATATTTTTGTGTGCAATAAGTTTATTATTATTATTATAAATAATCCACGCTAGCAAAGCCGCGGGCGGGTCGCTAGTGTTTTATAAAACACTTGTTTCCATAAGAAATATGAGCTGTAAAAGAAAGTTCCATATCTCCTGAAATTCTGTATTTTAATCTGATGAGCATTTTTAAACGAATTGAGTATCAAACTTTAATATGTAGTAAGGTAGGTAACAGTAATACTTTTAAACATTATTCATCGTCATCATCACAGCCCATATACGTCCCCACCGAGGGGCTCGAGCCTACCCTATATTAGGGTGATTAGGCCTTAGTCAACCACCAGTGCGGATTGGTCGACTTCACATACATCATTGAATTTCTTCGCAGATGTATGCAGGTTGCCTCACGATGTTTTCCTTCACCGTAGGAGCGTCAGACAAATGTACATATGAAATTCGAAACGAAAAACACATTGGTACATGGCGGGTCTCGAACCCCGACCCCCCGATTGGAAGGCAAGTGCCGAGTCCACTGCGCCACCGACGCTCTTTAAACATTATTACTGAGCTCGTAATAATGTTTGAAAATCTTTATACGGATTTGATAACGCAATTATCCAGCAGTTCATACATAAATAGGTATACATACCTACCACCAACAACGTTTAATTATATAACATTTCCGTTCAGAAATCATGTCGTTCGTTCGGCCACGGTAATAGTATATTGCCGTGGTTCGGCGGTGTTTGATAATAATATGATAAAAACATTTTTGCATGCATTTTGGATCACGTGCCGCCGCAACGTGTGGGGACGTACTCGTATTGATTTTCAAATTAAATAAAGCCTTTGTTGATTGAGACGATTGTTCCTGTTTTGAATTCACTATGATGAGCTACGAGTTTGTTTGTATTATTGTAATCATTATAGTAATGAGTCTTTCTTTAATCTATTGCTTTACCTATAATAATTATTATTGGTATCTAAAATAAATGCATGTCTTGATGATTCAACTCCTCCGCTACATACTGAAACGCTTTAGGCACTGCGCCACAACATTATTCGACGCTTGGGCTATTATTTATTCTGTGGCTTGGGGCCGAAAAAAATTTACAATACTCGCGTCAACAAAATTAATAAATGTATAAAAAAATATTGAGTCACTGAGTGTGGGTCCTTAGGAATTTTGCCCGCTTAATTTGTACTTGCCACTATCGTATTATAATTAAAAGTTTATATTTATCTAAAAACGTTTTCACCTTTTCATTTATATTATTCCTAGACTTGAATGTGATGATATAATCGACAACTCGGTGAATTAGCCAGGTCATCTATTAAGTAACGGTAGTTGTATAAATTTAAAAACCACTCCGGCCTATTTAGCCCAACACGTGTACGTGAGGACATTTAAGGACTAAGGAGTTATACTTTACTTAATACGTATACAACAAACTACTTTCATTTATTTATACAAAAGATACACGAACAGTATACATACATAATATATGTATAATTATGATACAGTGTGTCTTTAGTAGACACAGTGGAGCTTGAATAAAACTTTTTTTTATTAGAAACTAGCTGACCCGGCGTACTTTGTATCGCCATGTTTTTTAACTAAATTTCTGAAATGTTTGTTTAAATTATTGTAACTTTTATATTACACAAACCTCCAATCAGAAATGAATCATCCAATTTGGTGCAGTCGATCGAAAGTTATGGGCGTACATACATTTCGAAGATCCATTTTTATTTATATAGAAGATTAGTTTAATTGTGTAATAATGACAATAATTCACTGCGTTCGTGTCGGGGCGTAAAAAGATGGTAGGTAAAATACAATTTTGTAAAGGGTAATAATAGCGCTGCGAGCGTCGGTGGTCTTCTAATCGAGAGGTCCGGGGTTCTATCCTACCATGTAGCATTGTGTGTTTCTAATTTTATATGTGCATTTGTCCGACGCTCCTACGGTAAAGGAAAACATCGCGAGGCAACCTGCATACATCTGCGAAGAAATTCAAAGGTGTATGTGAAGTCGACCAATGCACACTAGACCAGCGTGGTTGACTAAGGCGTAATCACCCTAACATAGGGTAGGCTCGACGCTCGAGCCCCTCGGTGGTGATGGTGACATATGAGCTGTGGTGATGATGTGATCTTATACACGGTTATTTTTTTATCACCCTGGAAAATTTTAGGGACGCTTCAGGACACATCCAATATTATATTTAAAAAAAATGAAATAAAAATAAAAAAATATATAAAAAAAATCTCGAAAAATTCTGCTCTCAACTAGTGTAGCATTTTTTGTATTTAAAAAAAATTAATATAAATTTAAGTGAGTTTTATTTATTTATATTTAAATCATTCTAATATCATGTCGTGAAGCGTCCCTTAAATTTTCCAGGGTGATAAAAAAATAACCGTGTATAATGTATTAGTTCTTATTTAATTCTTAATTAAATATACAACACAGACACTATAAAAAATACACTATAACACCACCGAGCACTACCAGCTACTGTAATCTCAGGACATAGTATTGAAGGTATATTTTCTATCTTGGATTGCTGGAAAATCTATCATTTTTGACGTTTACTATAATTCATCATTTAAATGATGAATTATAGTAAACGTCAATATCTGCACCGTTTTTCTTGTTCATAATGTAGTTTTGCACAGCAATGGATAAGTGAGCCGTTTTTACCATCAATTGCTTTGCTTATAACTGTCCCTTGTCTTACATGAATAAGAGAAGATGGGACCTAGGTATAATGTAGTTTGTTATGCCAGTAGTAACTAGATACTTACACACTTGTTTTATGAAACTAAGCAAAAACACGGTATGATACTTAAAAGTTTGCTGCCATCGTGTTGCTAGTCTGTTCAGAAGGAGAGAGAACTATTTTGATCCCTTTGACCATTCCGTTCAATTTATGAAAATTTAATAATTTGTGGCTTTGGTGATGCCACAGATTAGCAACAAAAGATATCGCAATACAACACGAGCGATGAAGCGACCGCCTCCACAGCCACAACTCAAATGCCCGTATAGTAAAGTAAACTACTCTTTGACTCAACGTCCATTCCACGGGCGGTCGTTCACCCGCGCGGCCGCGTTACGTCAACAGCTCACGTGCTCATTGTTCGACGAGGAAAAACTGTAGATTTTCAGCATAAGCTCGGTACCTATGTAATCTGAGCATTTAATAAATGATACACAATTTCAGATACGCGAAAATTGTTTTTCATTAATTGCTTTATATTGTTCCTGATTACCATTATAAAAGTAGATAAACGCCCACCTACTGGTGGACACGTGCCTTCTTGGAACAGTAAACGTTTAGTTCTCGAAAGCCCCTTTCAGGGAATCAGTTTATCTGGAATTTGTTAATGATTTGTCCAAAATAATAGGTTTTTAAAGGTTTTATTGAAGAGAAAGATAATCATGATGTAAATAAAGTACTTACTAAAAATAATAATGTAGGTCCTAAGCACCAATCATACACTCATTAATCTAGGGCATTCATCGGGCACAAAAAAAATGTGCGAAATGTTTATGAAGAACGATCTTCAAAGCGACTTGATGCAGCGCGCTAAGAGTAGGTGTAATTTGGTCGTATACATATAAATAAGATGATATTTAAACTCAAAATTAGGTATTACCTACCAAAAAGGCAACTCTTCCGTATTTATACAACTAGGTAACCAAGGACACTAACTATGACAGCATCTGTCACACACCTTAGTCAGCAATAAAGATTTGATTTGATTTATTCTTTGATCCCCTAGAGAAGAAATGGGACTTCTCAATCTTAGTGTGTCCACGCTAATTAAAGTATATTTACCACGGCTACAGCAACGCAAATTAAAAAAATTCTTGTTTTATACTTTTTGCAGCAAAACCAATTTTCCTATACAAATATTGGTTTGAAGGTGGGTCCGCCGCGTGTTTTTTCAAAAATCTGTTTTGAAACATCTAAAATCTATCAAAATTTAAATTGTTAACATACCCACCGTCACTAGTACGTCATCACTCATCAGTCATCACAACATAAACACCATATTGAAATGGATGTTTCCCAAGATACATACACTACTGGGTTTGTTTTCGGTTTTTTATCGTTACACGACATTTTTACATGATTATGTGCATATTACGGTCTCGATGAAAAATGTATACTGTACCGTTTCACCGCTATTTACTCTCATCTTACAAATCAGATGCGCAATGCTGTTTGCGATGATGACCGTACCTACGTGCAGTGTGGGTATAACGGGAAACTACGCTTTTTGTTAGGCAAAGCGGGTTTTTCGTGTGTCATTGACACTTCCTTTATTATTAAACTATATAATGATATCAGTTGTACAAACAATCCAATTAATAACATCTATTAAACACAACCGTTCATGGTTATTTTAAAGCTCACACGTCTTATGTTCGGGGATGTATTATTTTATCTTTAGTCTAAGAATCTGTATATTGTGCATTTAGTGTATCTTATTCAATAAAGGTACAATACATTAATTTTATCTTTAATTTTAGTATGAAAATAAAAGTTGCGTACAGTCGCTCGATGACAAGGACCCATCGTTGTGGAGATCCCTATTAAAGCATATATTCAACATTGGGCATCTCTCGGTTGAAATAATAATAACATTCATTTTTTCCACAACCTTAAGGACAAAGCAGTTCAGTTGATCTTAATCTAGGGTATGCTAATTGTCGGAGAGGGGTGGCTGAACAAAGCCAACAAGGCTTAATATAAGGGCCCACGAAACGATCGGTTTGATCAAACCTTACGTGTTTAATCAAACCGTTTGTTGTCGCTTTTTTAGGTCTGATTTTGCCTAAAGAGCGGGTTGAAAGTAATACTTTTCAGCCCTAGGGAGAATTGCTTTCAATTCACAGCTGTCCATTTATAAAATAGAGACTAGTTCTATTTTCACATTTCTATTGAAACATGTTAAGTATTAATTAAATAATTATTTATTCTTCTGTATTTTTTAAATTAATTTATTGTAATTTATTTTCAACTATTTCTTTAAAATAACATAGACAATGGTGAAAATGAAAAAATAATGGCTGAATAGCTGACCATAATTCTTCTGTATCTATTTATTTAACAATTTATGCACGCAGAAATTAGCATATATATATATTTAAACAATACAAAAGAAAAGATGTACAAAGGTGGGTACTGCTTATTTCAAAAATGAAATTTCTTCCAGCAGACCCGCGGGAGGAAAATTGTATTATTGGTATGCGTGTATAACAGAAGAATAAATATATATATTATGTAATTATAATAATAAACAAAATAGTGAGAGAGGTAATCAAAATAATAATAATATATGTAAACCAGCAACACAAATGTCTATAACTTTAACTAATTATTCATATTACGAAACTTTTCTCATTAGGTGAGTAGGTACTCCAGCAACGAAACGGCCGTAAGGTTAAGTAGGCGTTCATATCATCTGCTTAATATTATCAAGTTGACATAATAATCAGAGTGGTCGCGTGTAAATAATGTGGTTTTGTTCCAGAAATATCTATTTTCTTTGAACCGTATTGATTTTCTCTGTCTCTATGTAGCCGGGCTACGCGTAGACAAGTTCGTAGCGCGTGGTAGCGCTCATTAAAACACACGTAACGTTAACATAGAACGACTCTACATGGTGAAAGAAAATTATATCCTACTTAATATACTTAATTTTTTATTTTGTGACTTGTTTAGGATTTAATTTAAACTTCTTATATTGTAGTTTTTTGCACACACCATAGATACTATTTGAAGAAGGGTTAGAAAGAAGGATTATTAGAATTAAAATAGCTAAATTGTAACTTTTTTAAATGATATTAAAATTTTAATGCATTTTTTGAGAAAGTTTTCGCAAGCTACTTAAAAAAAAACCGGAACAAAACGCAAATCTTATTGTTTATCGACAAATGTTTCCGAATAAAATCTACTGAATTATTGTAAATATCTACTTTTCCGAGACTTATTTCTTTTCGTTTCATTTCACTGATTTAATATTACATATACATAATATTAACATAGTCGACGGCTATTTGTCGTTCTATATGAATAATATGAAATCCATTACTTGGCAAGCCTATGAATAAGAAACTCAAAAAGTATCCAAGTCATTTTAGTGGGCACCGCGTTTTTAATCAGAGGCATTATTTAAAGGAATGATTTTCTAAATTTATTTCACCCATCCAAGGTTAGTACTTCAGTCATATACGAAATAATAATAATATAAATTCAATATATCAGTAGTATAGCTACTCGGCCATGCTGAATGTAAAATTTCGTAATAGCTTTTGCCGGGGCGCGCTGCACGGTGCATCTCCCCCGTCACGTGGCAGGCCCCGAGCCACGCGGCTGACACGGCGTTTTGTTCGTTGCTTTTGAACGCACGCTTACTTTTAACGTGACTCCAATCGTATTATTAACTAACACCAACGGATCTGGCTCTCGAAATAATTACTCTGTATTATGTAGACAGGGCAAATCGATGACGTCACAATAAAGAATAAAAAGCTCTATATCGGATTTAACGGGAATTCATTTATTTATTTAATCTTTATCGTATGTACATAAAACAAAAGATGTACAAAAGGCGGACTTAATGCCTGAGGCATTCTCTATCAGTCAACCAGTAAAAGGTTAGGAATATATTAAATATATCGTAATCTGCATGTGTTATTAATATCATATTACATAGTTTATATCAATGATTATTAAGCATAGGTTTGAATAAAAAAATGTGTAAGATTTTTAAATTATCGGACTATTTTAGGAATTAATTTTATTGGTTTACGTCGTTTGATCACCTACGGTAATTACGTTTTGACTGCGATATTGTAAAACTTATTGTCAATCGATCTTGATGCAGATTAAAATTAATGCAGTTATATTGAAACCAAATAAATTATTTGTAGTGATGTCTTCCTATTAGACTCAGTATATGTATTTGCGAAGTGAATTGCCCAATATTTATAACTGATAAGCAGATTTCAGTTTCTATGCAAGGTAACTATCTGATATCTAAGAAATAGCTTCAGTGTTTTTATTGTTAATTTGGAATTGTCAAATAACTAGATCTAGAACTAACGAACATTTTTTTAACATCTTCAAGAAATTCCTTTACTCATACATAATAATAAACTAAAAGAAACGTGATAAAGTCTGACAAAATAAGGAATCATTTTTCCTTAATACCCGCTCCAGGTTCAACAAATGATAAAAACGTTATAAATATCGCTCGGTTTACCTCTAAAGTGGGTGCGGGTGGACCAGCCCCCCATCCTCATTCCAGACAGCTCTCTGATATTAATAGATAGCTGGCTGCTGGGTTCGTTGCTGCTAGCCATGATGAAACTGTGACAGCGTTTTTCGGTATTGGTAATGGTTGGGAATCATCGCATATGTCATTTTATTTTTGAAACTAACAGCAAGCATTCGATATGTCTCATCATAGACAATATAGAACCTCATTTTAGGGGTGCTAGGGCTACATTTAATATGCATGATATAGCAAGCGTCGACCGTGACTTTGATGATACGATGCTGTGTATTGATTTGTTTGTTGCATGAATTTTACCTAGTAACATTGAACAAAAAAATAATGTGAATGATGCTCTTACGATTTTTACTTATTTCTCGGTTTTTCCAGATTTTTATAACATAACGTAATCAGTTTGTTGTTGCCTTTATTGAAAGAAAAATCCAAAATATTCATTTAAGAAAGTTTGATCGGTGTAAAGTGTCATCCTTGGAGCAGGTTAATACACGCCTCCACTTTTGACCTAATTTTCACTTACCTTAAAATGGGATTAAGGCCTGCCCTGAATTAATGAATCATCTATTTTACTCTACGCGAAAAAATTGCTATATCTCATTATTGATATCCATTGTCTTACGATTAACGAAAGGGTTAGTGTCTGTAGACCATTAATAAGAATTCGTATGATTTTTATATGTTCATATTCATTCTATAAAAGAAAGTGTGTATTTATGTTTTAAATAAAGTATAGGTATTATGTTTTGGAAAGCTACATTGAAACTTTTTAAAAGAAAGTACAATAAACAAATATGTGAAACGATAAATGAAGGGTGCCGCCGGTTGCTTTGTATTTTTCCTCGCCACGGATAATATGGCACTAAAAATAATAAAGTGGGATGCCTTTCTGTTCAAGAATCACTCTGAACGATTACTATTTTATTTAAATTATTTCCCTTAAAACATTCTCGGAAAATTTTTCCTGCCTGGACTGGGATAAAATCTAATACTAAAGCACTAAAATGGTCATTTTAGTGCTTTAGTATACTCACCAATAAGTATCTTTGGGATCTACAGAACTTTAGAATCATTCATGTTTCATTGGTGTTTCATTCATTACTTTTTATACAACAGGAGTTCGTGGCCTTCATTTCACATGATGATAAGTGACGATAGGCCGTAAAAGGATGCGCGCTTCTACTACATTTAATTCAACTCCTTACAATAAAGTAGCTGATTATATTAAGAATTGAGTTATTAAAAAAAATTATTCTTTCCAGGGTCGCAAATAGCCCGCATGCGAGAGGCGCGGCGCATCCAGCGGATGCAGCTCACTCCAAGGGAGAATCCCTCCCCTCCCTCGAGTAACGATTCAACAGCGCCCCCTTGCCCACCCCCCATACAGCCTACCTACCCGAAAACTGTTGACAAGGCTCTCCAGAACCGCGTTATTCTCCACCTCGCCTTGAAGACGGTGGCTCTCGTGCAAAAGAACCGTCTGATTCAGGAGAAGATCCTCGCCCTTCAGAAGGAGACGAGAGAGTACGTTGCCACTATTATGAAGAATCCTGAAAACAGGCGCCGCTATTTGGATCATGTCCGGGTGCATGGGGTGCCTGAAAGGCTGCGGGTGCAAGTGGATGAGGAGAACCTGCCGCCTGTGAACGCAGAGCCCAAGGCTTAAGCCACCTTAATCGCTCAATCCTCGAGCGAGTTTTTCGGCGCAGAAATCTTTCTCTTCGACTGCAGTTTTTTTGTGGTTGTGCTTTCTTCATTTTGTCAGTCACATTATGTTCTGATGTGATTTGTTGACAGCTTTTTATGTCGTCAGTTGAGTTTAAATTATTAAAACCGTTATAATGTTTGGAAGCATTCCTATGATATGATATTTGTTATTTTTATGTCGACGATAGAGCGGTTGCAAATACAACATTTTGGGCGCTTGTTGCTTCGTCGAAATATATCAGCGAAGTTGGTAACATTATTTTTCTTGTTTCTAATTTTATGTTAATTATATGTGTGTATGCATTGATGTGTGAAAAATACATAAATGACAAATAAGATCTCGACTGTCTTGTAGTTACGTAATTATTATAAGTATTATTCAGGGATGGGCTAAGCGTTCGTCCTGTATGTTATTTTATTATATTAAAGATCAACTTTAAATGCTTCTTAGTATAATTTTATTTTGTAAGTGAGGTTATTTGTCTTGGTCATTATTAGTTCAGTTATTCTTCTATCTAATATTATATGATTGCAAGTGTAAAACAATTTGGCCCATCCCTATTGTATTGTAATAACCCAAGCATGCCATGCTTTGACGCTGTTTGATACCCTGGCGTTTTAAGGATTTCTATTCTCTACGTTGTCCTTCCAGCAATAAGGAAAAATACAGTGTCTTAAGTAAAAATGTTGTGGCTAATGTAGGTTTATTTGTTATTAAGTAAGACTTTATGAGGTTGTATTATAAGAGGCTGTTAAATTAAGGTAGTTGTCTTCGTACCGTTTGCTTACATTCATAATGGTCCCTAATTAATATGTATCTATAATTTGAATATTATAGTCTTATATATCGAAAATCGAAGGTTTTTTTATATTACCTAATCGATTTCATTCAACAATTTATTTGCCACTGAACTAGAAGTCAGTTTTTTCACTGCCAATTTAATAATCACATTTAAATGGTACGAAGAATTTGAATGATGGTTTAAAATACTCTAAATTTCGATACATAACTATGCGTTTCTCGTTTCCTCTTTTAGATTATTTAATCTGGAGAGTTTCGTTCTTGTTTGATGTGTATTTTAAAGTGCCATTGGACGTTCTGAGGTATAAAGTTGGTTGATTTTCTCACAATGTTCAATGTTAGTATATTATTAATTTATATAATAATTTCCATTGAATTAATATACCTATACTATAGCGGAATTGATAAAATGATCTTGCGCTTATTTTGCAAGTAAGGGTTGTGTCATAATGAACAACCAAATACTTAAATATAACAAATATTTAAAAAATTATTTATAGCGCACAGTTTGGCGTTATTATCACGAAACATTAATTTGAATGTAAAATCCTATAACAGCCAGTATAACTGTTACTTCATAATATATAAAACATTTTCCACCATTTATTGGTCTATAATGTACTTATTGTGTGTTTATTATGTCAGCCGATAGAAACACATTTTTTTTCTTAAATTAACCAGAAATGTAAAAACTATATCTAAAGAATTGTCAAGTAAATGCTATGATATTTATGTATTTACTTACATGGGCTATTTTTGAGTACTTATAGTGAAATATTTTTCAATTTACCTTTGTTAGATTTGATGACAAAATATTTGCAATAAAATCAGACTCGTAAATATCCTACACGGTATACATTCGCAACATTATGCCGAATCTTAAGGAAAAGTTATTTGTTGAACTTCTTACTTATAGATATCTCATGCATTTATTTATTTTAAGATATCTGGGCATGCACATAGTACCTAACCATGAACTGTGTTCATTTTGTGCAAATTAATTGTAGTTTTGTTGAATAATCACAAACAGTTGTTATGTTGCGAGATTTGCGTGATTGTAAAATAGTTGTGTTAAAATTTTACTTAAATGAAAATCATTTATTGCCTCGAAAAGCGATAGTGAGCAAATGTGTAAAATTTAGTTACCAAATGGTAAACAAATATAAAATTGTTCAGCACTTTTTTAGATATGTTCAAAATAAGGTTTTTTTTATCACGAGTAATTTAATTTCCGCCTTTAATTAGAATATTATATTATGAGGTACTTGTGTTTTATCTTTATCTAAGTATTGTTCTTTATTTGTGTCGGTAACGGTTAAATCCGAATGATTGTTATTGAGTAAAGTTCAAACACAACTGATATATTATAATTCTACTACTTTTACTTAGTTTTATATTTCTTTGCAATGCAAGTGATGTTGTTGTTTTTACCGTAAGAGTATTTGAAAGAATTGATATGATAACTTAGGTAACTTAGGCTTGTATTAATAATTGAATCTCAAGAATGAGATCGATCTTGAGATGCTGTTTTTGACAGATGGTCCGTACATTTTGATGTCAAAACTGTATCTTAAGAGAGATCTTAATTTTGAGATGCGTTTATTAAAACGAGCCTTAAACACGTTCTGAGACACGCAGATTTAATATCGGAATTAAATTCGTTATTGTTCGTTCAATTTTATTGTTTTCTGCATGTCATAGAAATATTGAGTCTTCAAAATTAATGGGAGTATAACTTTGCGGCGTGAATATTTAGTGTCACGAATTTGTTTTTTTTTAGTAGGTACTGAAAAATCTCAAAGACTATTTCCATAATATAATTGCACAATGCTCCCTGTGTAAGCTTACCCTGTGTACCTACGCTTTATATTAAGGTATCTCTTGTGGTTATTTTAGTTGATAAGTATACTTTTTTGAATAAACTAGTCTTTCTTGTGTACCTATATTTGTGTTTCATTTTAAAAAATGTATCTCCCTTGAATACAATAAGAGTCGTTTCAACAGGCAAAATTGTTTGACCATACCATAATATTACTTACTGGCGATTAAATTTTAATAGCAAGCCAAATTTTCATAAGAGCCTTATCTGTAACAGTCGATCTACGTTAAAAATAGTACATTGTTACCCTAGGTGTGAAAGTAACTCATTTAGTACCGAGACGGGGTTTGCCGCGCGAGCGTTGCGAGGGCGCCAATAGTTCGAGGGACTGTAAGTCTTTAACTCGGTCTCGAGGTAAACACTGTGCTTTTTATTACGAATACAAGGAAAGTTAAAATAAAAACATGAATCAGCTAAAAAAATTAGTGAATTTTATTTTACATAAATCAACAACTTCTGTTTTAGCCTCTTCTCTTATGAAATCAGGCGTTAAATCCATATCTAAATCAGATGAACTTATTGTGTTAATAAAAATCTCTGCTATACGAAAATATAAACAAAATTCTGAAACTCGAAAAAATAAAATGAAGATCGAGTTGCTTGCAATTCCCGCCTATTTTGTTTTTTTTTCTGTGGCCGGCCAGCTATTCAGCCATTATTTTTCTTTTTCTTCATCGAAAAAATGGTAAATATTTTGCACAAAATTAACGTTATTTTAAAGAAATAGTTGAAAGTAATAATAATTATATAGTAATTTAAAAATTCTTTAATTAATGTTAACTTTTTGTTATTCAAAATTTACATCGCGCTGAAGTTGGAAGACATTTCAATAGAAATTTGAAAATAGAACTAGTTTTTTTTTTATAATTTGACAGCTGTCAGTTGAAAGCGATTCTCCATAGGGCTGAAAAGTATTACTTTCAACCTGCTCCTGAGGCACCTTGAGACCTACTTTCCGAATATGAGTAATGAATAGTACATTGTTACCCAAGGGGTGAAAGTAACTTATTTAGTCCCGAGGCGGTGTTTGGCGCCCGAGCGTAGCGAGGGCACCAATAGTTCGAGGGACTAAATAAGTCTTTAACCCGAGGTAAACACTGTGCTTTTCATTACGAATACAAGGAAAGTAAAAATAAAACAATGAATTACGTAAAGAAAAAACGTGTAAATTGTATTTTACATAAATCAACAACTTCTGCTTTAGCCCACTTTCATTTATAAAATCAGGCGTTAACTCCATACCTGAATCAGATGAACTCATTGTGTTAACTATTAACACAATGTTATACAAATATAATTAACAGTTAGTACAAATCTGTGCTATGCGGAAGTATTAACAAAACTCTACAAATGGAAAAAACAAATGAAGATCGCATTGCCGCTTTCCCGCTTATTTTGTTTTTTTTTCTGTGGCTGACCAGCTATTCAGTCAGTATTTTTCATTTAGTAAATATTTTGCCCAAATCTATGTTATTTCAAAGAACTACTTGAAAATTAATTATAATAAAGTCATTTAAAAATATATATTCTTTAAATACTTAACATTATGTTATTTCAATTTTACACCGCGCTGTAATTGAGTGGCTGTATAGAAAGTCGGAACATGGTTGAATAAAAATGTGACAAAAGAACTAGTTTCTTTTTTAAATTTTGACAGCAGCTGTCAGTTGAAAATGATTCTCCCTAGGGCTGAAAAGTATTACTTTCAACCCGCTCCTCAGGCAACTTCAGACCTACTTTCAGAGTATGAGTAATGAAAAATATATTAACATGTCCATACATAGCTCACATGAGTGTACTCGCATATAAGTCCGCTGAACTGAGTGGTTGAGGTGACTTAGCGGGTATAGTCCATTGACATATACATATATGTGAATGGTATAGTCACTTTCTATAATTATATGTAAGTATAGAGAGTCCCAAACGCTCTGCTGCTTCATCTGTTGGTACAGTGTAGTGCGCTCATTTAATTTTAAAAAAGACGAATGGCATTTTGACTTCGGCGTCGGTAAATATCATAGGAAAAAATATAAAAATACTTTCTGCCGCTGGCTTATCGTTTTGTACGCAAACCTATTAACCCTGCAACGAAACAAATATTTATTACTTACTTAATTATGTTAACGGTTCTGTTAAACGTGATGAAATAACCCCTAATGCCAAATAACTTTTCATCTGAAAATAAATGAAATCAAAAACTTGAACCCGTAATAAGTTAAAGATTTAGTCAGGGCTGGTAAGAGCTCGGTGGCTGAGAGGTGAAGGCGTCAACACGGTATGTAGGAGATGCGGGCTCAAATCCCGCCCGAGACGAAATTTTTTCTTTATTTCTTTATTGATTTTTCAATGAAAATGCAAAGTTCTTTATAAAAAAAAAGTTTTTAACCTACCATCGTAGGTAAGTACTACGTACCTACGATGGTAGGTTAAAAACTTTTTGTTTTGGGGGGCTGTCGCCTCCTTCTGCGAAGATGTCGTCTCGCAGAAGGAGGCTGCGGAGAGGGAGCGGGAGGTAGATCTTCAGGCCGCTCCCATCCGCCGCAGACAGATAGGCAGGAGAAGGCGGGCATTCGCTCAAGCAACGCCCCTGTCCGAAGACCCTGCCGTGTGGCCTGCGTGCATGGTTGGCCCCGTGCAAGCCGCCGTAAGGCCCTCCGTCTGGGAGTTGCCGTGGTGTTCTCGGGCAATCGCCCCTTGGCAAGAGCCCGACCAGGTGGTCGGGCTTGCCCAGGCGCGTGGGTAGTGGTGTCGCAGTGTGGACCTTACCTAGCACGCCCATTAGGGCAGGGAGAACACCGAGAGGTTTTAGTGGGTAGGCCTGGCACTCTGCCGGGTGAGCCCCACACACGCTCGCCGTCTAGCCAACGGTGGGTACGGTGCGGTTGCGCATTTCCCCGCGAGAAAAAAGGTACGTAGTACCTACTGTTTATCTATTCTGTGTCGTAGGTTACACTATTCTCGAGTCAGTAAACAGTCTACCCAACGAATCGGAAAAGTATTTTGAGAATTTCTCTTCCCGGATTGTGGAGCACCTGTGGGCCTTGGATCGGACCTGGAATGTTGCTAGGTGGTTTCTACACCTGCCGGTCCCCTGTGGCTACAGTGGCACGCCTCAAAAGGTCGATTGAGAGAGCTGCAATGAAGGGGGAAGTCGTCGTTGTGGTGTCGTTGGATATACGGAATGCTTTCAACAGCGTCCCTCAGGAGTAAACACAAGAAGCACTCAAATTTCAATGAGTGTGTGGCGAACTGTGAGTTTCGGAACGCATCCTATATATTCTTCGGAACACAGGATATATTATCTGCACTGCTAGTCTAGACTAACTTAGAGACGTACTGGATGATTGTGTGATTGACCTCCCTATGAAGGCCGGGTGGCCGCGTGATTGCGGGGAATTCAGCGAGAATGTTGCTGAAGCGTGACACCGGTGCCGTGGAAATAGTTTTGACGCTCACCTGTGCACTTGAAACAAGGGAGGTTGTAACAGAAAGGCCGGTGATACCATCCAAGAGACGCTTGTTGCGACAGTCAGGCAATAAACAATAGTGTGCAGGAAAATCCGACCCTAGTATGGGTGTACTGACGTCCGCAACAACAAATTGCCAGCGAAATTCACGTCGGAGCCCGAAATTTAGGGACAGGGAAATGCTGCCATAAGTTTTTATGGTGCTGCCGTTGGCTGCGCTAAGGTCATATTGAGTGGGATGCACTCGACCACTCAAAAGTCTTCTCGGATAACAACACAAGTCAGATCCAGTATCAACCAGGAATCTGACCTGTGATGATCGTTCGGTGACGAACAAACGACGGCCTGAGAATGTGCAATCAGTCGCCGTCGCTACTGACTGACCTTCTCGTTTTCCGAATGGCTCAAGCTGCATGGCGCATTGCATTTCGTGGCCTTGTCGCGGAAGGTTTTATGATACCAGCATATTTTGCTGCCGGGAGTAGCAGAACGCTGTCGCTGTTTCGATGATGATTGCTGGCTTCTTTGGCGACTGCGATCTCTTGGGGCAGACAAAGTTGCAACCTGCGCGCAAAGCTTCTCTAACGTTTTAACTATAGAGTCTATTGAGGGCGAAGGCGCCTCGCATGAAAAAACTTTAGGACCGGCAACCTCGTGAACCTTATCCGCTAGCTCCGCAACCTTTTCAAGAGGAAGGTCTGGTTGTGAAGCTAGGATAGCTTGGACATTCTGGGGGAGCCTACGTGTCCAGAGCTGTCTGAGAATATTGTCGTCTGACAGAGCAGTGCCAGCGAGGGAGCGTAGATGGCGGAAGAATTGGGAAGGCCTACGGTCCCCAAGCTCTTCCTCGCTAATGAGCTGCCTTACCCTTTGTTCCTCTGACATTGACAGCCTTCGAATTAGCTCTTTTTTTAAAGTGATGTACCTTTCGCCTGTTTTCGGTGGTTGAGTAATTATGTCCTCTACTTCACCTGCCAGCCTTTGGTCCAGTTGACCGATAACGTAGTTGTATTTTGTACTGTCGCTTGTGATGCCGGAAATTTCGAACTGCGCCTCGACCTGCGCGAACCACACGGCCGGTTTGTCTGGCCAAAACTGGGGTAGCTTTACTGCTACCTTGCAGACTTCTGGTGGGGAGGGCGAGGAAGTAGACGCAGCCCGAAGCTTTTGATGAAGAGCCTCGTTTTCGGCTGTCACTCTCTGCAACATTGCTTGGAGGTCGTCGGTGTTAGTCGCCATACTGGGATAAGGGGAAAAGTGTATAAGTGTACTTTCCCACCACCGACTAAGGATATGTGTAAGCAATTAAAGATCCGTACTCCGTAGGTGGGTTGGTGCAGCAAAATATTTACATGCCCCTTCACCAAAGCAACGACAAAAAAATTACGTAAAACAACAATATAAAAACAAATAACAATTAAAATCAATGCACAATGGAATTAATTCAATTAAATGTTGCAAAGGCACACAAAAATTTAGTAAGATACAAGAGAAAGTAAAAAGGACAAATTGGTATATATACGAAAATGTAAAATGGACACAAGATAAGGCTATATGTAAAAGTTCCTTTGCCTGCAGCAAATTGTAGTCTGTGGTTCGGCTTGACAGTTGTCACGTTGGCAGAAGTTTCGGATTTAGGAAACTAGATGGCGTGACGTACCGTGGTTTTTGCAGGTTTTTGAATGTCTTGTCGCGCCGAAACAGAAACGTCGTAAAACTCACAAATTTCGCCAGCAACACTTGAGCGCCTGAGGTCTTTCCTTCGATGGTCAGCGGTCTTTCCGTGGCTCCGAATGTCGTCGTATACGCAACAGGAACGCCGCGACTTCCTCAGTAAATTCTCGAATCGTTGCCGGCCGGAAATCACGTCGGGGTCACCAATTTGGGGTTATTGGAGGTAGTATCTCCGCTGGCGTCCCAATACGCCGGTTGTTCAATAAAACGCAGCTGCTTGGTAGAACTTACATATAATATGCTCAATTACATGGAATGAGAGATGTCTCCGATCACACAATCATTCAGTAGTCTAGACCACAAATTATATTACTGTTACAGATAGGAATCAACCCCTCTAGCGGCCGTTTCGTAGTGAAATGACAGCTCCGTAATGATAGTGCTGCAAAACTATCGACTGCTTATTATCGACATACTGAAAATTATCGATATAAATTTACAGCCCTAATCTACTTTTTTAATTCTGATAATATTTTAGGTTATTAAAAATCAAAACAACGAAATGCGATTATCTTTTTATTGAATTTAACATACAATATGACAAAAACGTACACAATGGAACTTATTAGAACCCACAATTCTCCGCCATGCAACGCTGTGCTTACTCTGCGATTCTGAAAAGATAAATAAGCATTTGTATAAAGTGTGACGACTCTAAAATGAAAAACAGTGAAAAACCTAGTAAAAATAAATAACCTGCCTCTCCATCTGATCTTAGTCTCTCCACTTCTCAATATCTGTACACCTGTTGATACAAAAAAGATAATTATATAAGACATTACTTTGTTTTTGAAAATAATTTTGTTTTATTGATTATTTACAAAACTTCAGATTGAAGAATTGAACTCTGCAGACAATGGCAAATAGTTTAAAACGTTTGAATACATTTTGAAGAAGTTAACATTAAAAGCAATTAATTTTATAGTAGGTAATCTAACCAAACGGTCAATAAGAAATGTTTTCCATAAATTAATGATATTCATTCATATAAATGATTTTAATTAGAGTTTGAAAAAGCATTTAAAAGGAATGGCATACCCATTCCTTTTGTAATGCTTTTAAAATTATGTTTATCAAACTTTCACATTCTCTTAAATAATTGTGTCAGAGTTAAATGTTCCAAATTGGTTCACTAAACTCAAATAAAACTAGATTTATTAAATTCTCATGGCCAAATGTAAGGAAAGTGGATACAATCGAATCGTTGAACTCATCAATTGTAGTTACAAAATTTTTGGGTATTACACTTGATGCACGTTTGTGGGATCAACATAGTCCTTCGCGAACAGACCTAGTTCTGTTGTATATGTAGTAAAACAATTCAAGCATGTTACTATGTTGATACGGCAAGATAAATTTACTTAGTTATTTTCAGTGTCATGTAATTGGCTATTACTGCTGGGTTTCGGCTGCTAGTATAGAAAGTATTTTTGGACTTCAGTTGGTGCTATTTATAATTCACAAGCAAAGGTTTCTCTAAGAAATATTTTTAACTAAATTAATATATTGATTTAAGCTGAACAGTCTAATTATGAAAATTTGATTTGTCTATAAAAATTATAAAACCTTTGGTACCAATTTTCGATTTCATAATCTAAACACAAGAAATAGAAAGCCACTGTGAACAAGTGTGTATTGATCTGCTCATCACGTTCTAGTCATTTTCTGATATAACCATAAAAAGTAGGTGTTATAATAGCAACGTAACATCCCATTTTTTTTTTCGTCGTGACTATTGTGATTTTCAAAGCTTATTTACTCGCAAACTATAAGACTTGAGAGAAAATTGACATGAATAAAAAGTGTTAATTTTAAAGCTATTCTATATGATACAACCATAAAAATTAGGTGTCCTAATATCAAGGCAACATCCCAAAATATCCCATCCAGTTAAATATAATTATTTATAATTCTGATAAAATATTTGTTTAATTAAGTATTTATTTGAGTCATGAATCGGAACTTATACTTTACACAAACATTTTATTTTTAAACTTTAGAATTATAATTTTATTTAATTAGGCTGATATTCTTGTTTTTATTTAATGTGGAATTAATTATTACATTTTTGATAAAAATAACCTAAGGAGATAAATTATTTTTTTCATCACGGAAATTAGTATGCATGAAACGGAAAAAATCGATTTGTCAAGGGAACTTTCTTATCTTGAATGTACTATATTTAATTTTATCACTGATTAGCCTTTCAGAAACAAGGGGTTAATAAGCAAACATATTTATGTCAAAAACAAATTAATCACCTTTTGACAGCCCACTTTCTGTTATTCATGTCCTGTTCATTGCTTGTGCAGTGGCTTATGTTCTTAGCATATTAATAAAATTGATAAAATGAAATTCAGGTCCATGGTGAGTAACCAAAGCTTCTAACATATCGAGCTTCTCTATGCTTCCGAAGTCACCTTGCGCCCAGACATGTGCACCATCAGAAGATCAATTTTAGCAGAGCTTTGCTACTCTTTTTGAGAAGAAGTGTTTTTCATTTTCATTCAATGTAAAAAAAAATTACATGTAATTTTGAACAACAACATAGTGTAGGTTATTTAATGGAAAACATAATATTAAATTAATTTTAAACTATTGTTTATTTAATGAAAAAAATATTACACAACTTTGCTCACCTATCATTATTGGATTTTTAAGTATTCCTGAATTTATTTCACTTGGAGGAAGTTATTTATTGCATACTCAACTCAAGATATTCATCTTCAAGTATTTGTGTTTCAAAATAACACTAGTTTTTCTGTGTTCATAAGTTGTTTTTATCGATTTCAAAATTGATGTGCATCCAGAAATGTAACCTCTGTTGAAGCCGATGGTCTGTAAAATATTTTAGTGGATTCATAACAATATAAAGTTCGCTCGTTTTTTAGTATGGGAAAGTTCAACTTCATACATTTTGGTAAATAACTATTAGGCCAAAGATGAAAGCGTTCTTCACCTGGATTTGCCTACAAGAGAGTTGCTGGATGTCTGATTATCAGAGTAACAAGTTGTACTCTGCACAAGTTGTACTGTCACCATGGTGATCTGATAAACTTAAGTAAGATTATGGTAGCTAACCAGGTGGGCTCAGCTATATTAGCATGAAATAGTATGAAACAATGAAAGGTCAAAAAGTTATTAAGTTTAGAAAATCACAAGCAAACAAACCGATAAAACTGCCGAATCCCTTCGTACACACAGGTACTGTTATTGAATCAAGAACAGTGAGTGTCAAAAATCTTAAAAAACATGCTTAAAACACATAAAATCTGAAGATAAATTAGAGATTTAAACAAACCAACAATGTAATAATGAAAAATGAAATGCAAATGTGTGCGTTCTACTTCTATGATGAAATGACACGACACGACACACACACATGCACCCAAAAGCAAAATGGCGTCAAAAAAAATGGCGGAGACTGTCTCAGAGCCGCTCCACTAACGACCCGCTAGTTATAGGGGTGATTCCAACGCCTGGTCTAGACTAGCAGTGTAGATAATATACCCTGTGTTCCGAAGAATATATAGGATGCGTTCCGAAACTCACAGTTCGCCACAAGTGCTACTACCTCCGAGCTGTAATACGGGACTACCTCCCGCAGAGGGAAATCCTGTACGACGGCGCGGATGGGATCGTCCCTATATGGAGGATGGCGACAGGCGTGCTACAGAGTTTAGTGTTTGGCCCTCTACTCTGGAACCTGGAGAACTGGGTCCTGCGTAGCAACCTCCTACCCTCAACGGAAGTTGTTTGCTTCGCCAACGATACCTTAGTAGCGATCAAAGCAAAAACCGGCGAGGAAGCGGCCTACCTTGCATTGGTATCAACCACAATGGTAGTTCGACTCATCCTCCTGGGATTGAACTTCGAGTCAGTATACCGGTCGAGGTAAAATGAAATATCTCGACTTGGTAGGTATAGGACTCCCGATGGAGATTCGAGGAGCACTTTATGCTACTCACTCCACGACTGTATGCTGCCGCAGCAGCCCTCGGAACGAGGCCTCACAGACTTGGAATCGCTGTCGTCGACTTTTTATTTAACGCTTAAATTGCTTGACAAGCCAGTGAATGTTACGTAATACGTAGGTACCTACTAGTTTTTTTCATTTGACTTGTATTTGCACACATCTTAATAATGGTTGGGGTGTGTGTACATACAAGGATTAAATAATTTAGTTAATTAGATTCTTGGTTGAAGATTTTTATGTTTTTATTTTGACGTCAATAAGTGCCTGTAAAGGTCTATATTGAATAAAGATTTTTGAGTTTGAGTTTGAGTTTTTAAACAACGCTTGACTATTTAGTAACCATTTTTTAACGAGGTGGAATGGAGCAGTATCGTCGGAAGCATCGCTGTCGTCGACCGTAAAGTGCAAACGGCAAGGTCACTAAATAGTCAAGCGTTGTACGTAAGTCATTGATTTACTACCAACCGTAGATAACGCATGAACGTCCAAAAAGTAGGCTGGTGAAGAACTGCTCAATCGCGATTCGCGCAGTTGCTTTCCATAGTGAGTGATTTGCTGTCGGCACGTAAACATGCCGAAGTGCGCATTCAAAAGTTGTGGTAACAATAGCAAGAAGAGGCAGAAAAAAGACGGAATTTCATATTTTGCGTGAGTAGACTCATTACACATCTTATCATGTATTCAAATATTCGATTTATACGTAAAAACCAATCAAAAACAATTATTTTAATCATAAACATGTCGCTTCGCGTCAGTGTCTGTACATCGCAATCGTCTTACTCGCACGCGCGTCGTATCACGATGTGTTATCTCATTCATGCGTTGGAGCGACAACTGTGGTTGCGCACGAAAAGAAATGGAGTCGTTTATTTTTTATTTGACCTATACGGTAACAATGTTTTGATGATACCTAAATGAAAACTATGACTGAGCTAATAGATATGTTGTAGGTTTCCCCGAAATGATATACATAGAGAGAAGTGGCGGAAAATAGTAGCAATTGAGAGAGGTGATGATTTTTTCAAACCAAATAAATCAAGTGTTATCTGTTCAGATCACTTTTTAGATACACATTTATACTTTTCCAAATCGGGAAGAAGAATGAAAAGAAGATCAGCAGTTCCTGTGATGAATGTAAGTTCAAAGACCTATACTTATTGGTATTATTTTTTCTCTTATGGTTACTTAAATTTTCTGTGTTTTCTAGGTCTGCTATAAACCTTTTAATGATGTAAAATTGCAAGTTCAACCAAGAACAGGCACTTCAGTCCCAGAATCTCTACAGCTATCAGAACATTATAAAGCAGAGGAACCAAAAAACAAACAACATGATACTCTCCCTGATTTAGCGTCTACGAAGGTAGGTTTTTTTTAATTTGTTACGTCTTTTCTTATTGCATTTCTATTTAACAAATAAAAGAGACGCATTTACTTATTACAGTTGATGACGATAACCCATAATTTATCAAAATCTTCACCATCTTCATCTGGATTGAGTTCCCTTCTAAATTCACCAAAAACGTCGTTTCTGAAAAGGGAATTAAGGGCAACGCGCAAAAAGCTTGACTTTAAAACAAAACAAGTAAAAAATTTTAAGAGGCAAAATGATAGATTAAGGAAGAAATATGCTACACTTAAAGAAATTATACGTGATTTAAAGAAAAGAAGATTTGTTGATGAAGCATTAGATGAAGAATTATCAAAAGATGTAAAAGATGGTGATGATATTATAAAACTATTATACTGTAGAAGAAATACCCCAATCTCCAAATTTCCACCAGCTTTACGAAAATTTGCTTTGACGTTACATTTTTATTCTCCTTCAGCCTACAAGTATTTACGTGGTAAATTTAGAAAAAATCTTCCACACCCACATACACTTTACAGGTGGTACGAAAGCATAGATGCTGAACCAGGATTCACATCAGACGCATTTTCAAGACTGGCCGATAAAGTATCAAATTCCCCGTCTGTACCACTCTTGTGTTCCATGACAGCTGATGAAATAGCTATTCGGCAGCAAAAATTATGGACTGGCTCAAAATATGAAGGTCTAGTCGATATGGGCGTCGGGTTTCAGGAGTCCGACGCTATGGCAAGCCAAGCCTATGTATTCTTGCTTGTTTCGTTAGATCAATCATGGACATTGCCAATAGCATATTTTTTCGTTCAAACTTTAACTGGAGAGATGAAGGCTCACCTAATTAATATCGCGCTTAAGAAATGCCACGACGTAGGAGTCAAAGTAGTATCAATAACATTCGACGGTTGCAAATCCAACATTAATTGCATGAAAGTTCTTGGATGTAACCTCGATAATCACGCTGACATGAAAACCACATTTAAGCATCCTAGTGGTGAGTATGAAGTGGCTGTTTTATTAGACGCGTGTCACATGTTAAAATTAATACGCAACACTTTGGAATCAAAAAAAGAAATTTCTGACGACAATAATCGCATAATAAAATGGCAGCACATTCTTAGCCTACACAATTTACAGGAAGAAAATAATCTACATTTGGCTAACAAATTAACTCTTCGTCATATAAAGTTTAGAAATGAAGTAATGAAAGTAAAACTAGCTTCACAGCTGCTTAGCAACAGCGTTGCGAATGCAATACAGTTTTGTGACAAGGTAATGAATATAAATACCTTCGCGGAGTCTGATGCCACTGTAAATTTCATTAAACTAGTAAACGACTTGTTCGATATCCTAAATTCTAGAAATTTTCAATCTTTTGGATTTAAAAAGCCACTATGTCACAAAAACTCATCGGAAGTTTTTACATTTTGCAACGACGCAAAAAAATATTTGTTGTCACTGACAACAAAAGAATTGATAAAAGCAAAAAAAAATGCTCGAGATATGTACATAAGTGAACAAGTGCCAATACATAAAGGAAGGTTAAATACAGGAGTTATGGGTTTAATTATTTGCATCAACAGCCTGCAACATTTATATAGTACTCTGATTCAAACCGAATGTATGTCATATTTGACAATGTACAAATTTAGTCAAGATCATATTGAAATATTCTTTGGCAAAATCCGAAGCCAAGGTGGTTATAATAATAACCCAAATGCAAGACAGTTTAAATCAGCGTATAAAAAACTCTTATCACATTTGGAATTGAGCTCAAAATTTACCGGAAACTGCTTGCCTTTCGAAAATATACCGATTTTGAATAACACACATCACACACAAAAAATAAATAATAACTCCGTAAGCTACAGATATGAAGAAGAAGAAAACGAAGAAAATATGTCTGAAATTTTTCTACAAAAGCGCATGAATCTAGAACAAATCGAAAAGAAATATGTTAATAATTGTGACCATTTATCGAAGTTATTGGAGGGTGTGACTGATGTAACTAAACAAATTATAGGCTATATTTCGGGTTTCGTGGTCTATCATCTGTTGAAAAAGTTACACTGTGATGACTGCAAAAACCACTTACTTGCAACGGAAAAAAAATGGTTCCATAAACTGGTGGATGTTAAGGATATGGGAGGATTGTGCTTTGCATCTGATGACGTATTCACAATATGTAGTGCAGCAGAAAAATGTGTAAAAGATTTTGTAAATTTGAGTGGTGGCAAAATAATTTTGAAAAGGTATGACAAAGTATTCATTACAAACAAGGTATTAAGATCTCTCCTCAGCATTCATTTATTTACACGTACAGATGCTCACAACAAAGAACAGTTCAACCATGTTTACGATTTGACAAAAGCCATAATTGAAAAATATATAGATATCCGTTTGCATTACATTTGTAAAAAAGAAAACAGGCAGAAAAAAGATACATCAAAGAGGCAAATTTACAATAAATTGAACTTATTTCATGGCACATAATCACTATTTTTGATTTCAATTTCTTAATTACTAAACAGTAGTTATTGCTTTTTTATTGTCAAAAGATTAAGAAACTGCTTAAATAATATTTTGTATATTAAAACACTACACTTTGAGTGTAACCCGATTTTAATTTAACTCCCCCTCTCCCAAATGCAACTTTTTTTACTACTTTGAATCATCACGTATATAATGATAATATCCCTTAATTAGTTGCAGAAGTACGCAAGAACTATTCCTCATATTTTACTTGAATCAAATTTTCATATAAATCTTTAATGAAATTAATTGCACTATTTCAATTTTTTTCATACACTTTTAAATTATGTTAATATGAGGTTATTCCATTCCTTCCTTGTTCTAATCTATTACCGTGCATCAGTCGATGCCGGGAAAGTCCCGTATCCTTAACGCGATAAGCAATTTTGAGCATTATGTTTGAAAGTATTAAGTTGATATTTCTTGTAGCAATTACTAAATCGTCAAGCTTACAATGTTTGATCTGTGGCTAGGTATGAAATGACGTAAGTTCAGACGGTTGTACTTAAAATAGTTGTCGTAATAATGTAGAATAAGGCTGAATTCGATAAATACGGTACTTTATTTATGGTAACTTAATTCGGGCGTGCATATTCAAGTATATATCAGCGACGTACAAATGTATAGTCGACTAGGTGACAGATTTCAAGCGCGTTTTTGTATGAACCGCTCTATCTAGTTGGTAGTAAATCAATGACGTAAGTATTCAACTAGTACGTAAAATTCACTGGCTTGTCAAGCAATTTTAAACGTTAAGAACGAAGCATAATAAAACAATGACTAATTGATGGCGCTTAATGAAACCAAACCGAAATTGAATAGATTTTGGTTTTTTCTTGATTTTGAGATATTTTACCCGTAGAGATTAGGTAAGTAGGTACCACAGTTAGAAGTAAACAAAATGACTGTTCTGTTCAGTTTAGTGGTTTAAAATTTTAATGCTCACCGAGTCTAGGGTTACCATCCATGTCAGGGAGGATGCCTGTTGAGGATGCACAAAACGCCTGATTTTTCGGAAAAATGCCTGTCTCATGATTTGATTTGGATTTGGATCCCAAGACACACACCCCCCCCCAGTTACCTACGCCAATGTATTAAGCTATTGGGACCCGCGAAGTTCAGAAATGCCTGTCCCAGCGTAGCGCCGGCCGCACGCCTGTCTAAATCGTAAAATGCCTGTCAAATGCGGCGAACGCCTGTCAGATGGTAACCCTATCACCAGCACAACAACAAACACGGTGCTTTGTAATGGCGGACTGAACTGGACGCAAATTTATTTGAGACATATACCCTGCGGTCCAGATAAAGCACTGCTACTTTCTGAGGCTAACATCTGATGTTGACATTTTTAGCCGCGCTAATTGTTACAAATGAAACGCAAGGTACTGATTTTTCATGCTGAATTTTGACACCTCACTTAGTCCAGCCACTTAAAATTTTTAATAATATAAATAAGAATTAGCTAATACTATAAATATCTTTCAAGAAATTCTTTAAATCCGCTGAAAATCCTTTTTGATTCATGAAAAAAAGATTCCAAATGTCTTTGAAAGCTGTCAAAAAGTGGTATCAGAGGACCCATCTACTAACATGGGTATTTGATGCTAGCATTTCGTGTCAAAAATGCTTAAATGAAACGCATGACAAGACAACCAGCAAGAAAAACTAGCATCACCGGCTAATGAAACGCAGAGATGCTAAAAATGTTGATATTTATGGCTAAAAATGCTTATCTGGAACGGGCCGATAATAACATTGCGAATCCATTGGTGTACTTAATCTGAGTTATGGAACGAATACTTCCGCCATCTATTGGCAAGAAATAGTATTGCGTTGATTTGCTGCTCCATCTAGTGTCCAGTAGCATTATAAAGAAACATGAAAACGATAAGCTCAATCGTAGATGTACCGGTACGTACCTAACGTAAGTTATGAAAAAAAAAATGTCAAATCCATGGTAATATAATTTGTGAATCCATGTTCAGTCTCCTGCAGCCTAGCCGAGTACAAAAACATTTCAGTTTTCAGCTTCTAGATCAATAAACATAAAATCTGGAATTTTTTGTGAACGACATATCGTTTGTTATCAAGATGAAAGCTTTAATACAACGAGTTATGAATGCAAATGTTACCGGTAAGGTATTTACTTAAACTTTCCCCTACAGCCAAAATTTAACCCATGTAATTCACTTTTAAATAACATGATTTTACGTACTTCATGTTATAATATGGGTACCTTAGATAAAATTGCTTGTCTTGACTGACTGATTAATTCAATGTTGCCCTTAACCCAGACATGAAATTTGGTCAGCAGGTTTCATGGGTTGGCTTTAGTATCGGTACTAGTACCTACTTATCTGGGTAATTTTAACTTTGATCAATAGGCAGTGATGTCCAGATCATTATCTAATTGCCTTTAGTGCAAAAACGCGACTGAAAAAATAATTTTTGAGGTTTTCATAAAAAAAAATATACCCATTGAACAAAAAAAAATTAGAAAGAGTCAAATATGAAATACGTGTGTAATTTCTTTTACCTCCCAAGGCCCGAACTGATTCTGAGCATCACAAACAAGTGGATGACAAGGTTACATTTATGACCACCCAGCAGAATAGACTTTGGTAACTCTTCAAACACAGTTGGTTAAAGTGATTTTTTTTACTATCTGCATCTGCATTCGCATCTTCCCCCTTTAACTACCATTTAAAAATAATGCATTCGAAGATGCAGGTGGAAAGCTAGTTGCATAGGTATAACTTAAATAACTGAAATGAGGTTTTAGTTCATAAATAGATACTTCTTCTTCTTCTTTTTTAATATGTGGCAATTGGTCGTTGGAAAGTATAAGTTAATATTATAAACACATTTTACTGTTCTTTCGACAATGTATAACTAGTTTATCAATCAATATTAGATAATGTTATAAATTTACCTATTTAATTAACCAATTTCATAGTGTCATATTTATGTTCATGGCATCAAACACTTCACATGCTTTTTTCCTCTTTAAATTGTACATGTAAAATTGTCGAAGGTGTACCTTCAACAATTTTTCCCTCATTCTACTGGTAAACTGGTGGAGAATTCTTCAGACATTAAGTCCACTGTTTTAAATCACTTTTAATGTTGTATGATAAAGATAAATAGAAAATAAATATTCCTACAGTGAACGGAGAAGTTATAAGCAGTATTGAGCGGGGCCTGTGTTCTTATTGGTATATCAAGTACTGATACTGTTAAAGATATGGAATACATGTAAGTTAATAATTACCAAACTATGTAGATTAACAGACAGCTCACTTCTCATTACAGTCCCAAATTGATGTTTTAATACTTTAAGAAGTATAATAATAATTGCTAACCAAAAAGAAACATTACATACAGACAACAGTTATTTATCTTTCTAGACACTTATCCAATTGCCATGCGAGACATGCTATTGACATCTCTTTCATTGCTATTTAGTGGTTATAGATTTTGAAATACAAAGGGAAACTATTGAACCAAAGGTATTAATTATTACTTTCATTTTCAGTGTCCGTAAATTGCTTAGTGTTAAAATATTTGATGATGAATACAATACAAAATGGAAGAAAACAGTTGTAGAAAAGGAATATGAACTTCTTTGTGTCAGTCAATTTACTCTATATAACACTTGGAAGGTCAGTTTTTAATTGAATTGGTAAAATAAAGTGCTTAACATCTTAAAACTTACAAATACTGTCTTTTGCCATTTTTGTAAGTCTTTAAACTCAGTAAAAATTTGAGTGATTCTCATTTTAATGAGATTAATGGTCAGTATATTTAATAAGAATTCCTGTCCTATTGGTCAGACCATGGAACAGAAAAGACATTAAATACCTATCTCTACATAACTGTACCTATTCCTACTTCCTTTTTCACCTTTATGTTAATTGTCCGTATTTATGCAAAATGGAACCACACCACAAATTTCGATTTTTACTTTTTTTGGAGAATACTGAATCAAAGCGCTCAAAATTTCATATACACAAAAGAACCACATGATTTTTGCCTTGGAACCTTGGTATACTAAAAGCAGAACAGAACCAACAGCAACAATAAACTCTACATAATAAACAAAACCGAACCACAACACAATAGGACTCGATTATTCAAAAAAATAAATGATATTACTACCAGGGCATTTTATGCAAAACAGATCCACACCTACTTGGGACCATTATACATTACACTTATTTCTATTATTAACAATTACTGTTAATACGTTAAATGGAACCAAGTTTCTCTGGTTTCGTTACGCGTAAAATAAATTAATAATTAAAATGCTGATTTTTTTTGTAAAATGGAACCAAACGTCTGTGATTCTATTATGCATAACGTTTTGAAACCTATTTTGAAACCTATCATCGTTCAAAGGTACCAAATGATATGAATTGTTAGGTACAGTTTATTTTATTGCGTGTATAGCTCAAAGTGTAGAAAAACTTTAAGGGTTTTTTTTTACTAAATTAATTCTTCACAGACTCGTAGTCCGTGCTCTTTTCATTTATATTTTTTCTTTTTGATCTATTCTATATATTATTATTATATTAAGACTTACGACTAGGTACTTTTCACTCCTATTCTAAGGTAAGTTGTGCAACTGAATACATTTAGTCATCTATTCTTAGTTGAATATGTATCTAATATTGATCCTTTTTTATATCTATGGACAATGGGGGTAATTCTGAAGTTACCTGCACTAAAACTAAAACTAAAATTAAACATATAATTTTAAATTAGTTTTAGGTAATTCGTATTCTGAAACGCCGGACTCTCTTAATTTAAACTATACTTGACAATTTCTTAAATTGAATACACAGATTATAAATACACCTAGTGCTGTAGAAAAACGGGATAATTTAGAAACATTAAAAACAGCTATATTCTACTAACTTTACTATCAGAAATTATTAATTTGAGATTTGATCGTATTTGTAAATAACAGAAAAGAAATTTTATTATTTATCATTCATTTTATCACAAAAGAAAAATTATTCGACATTTATTCTGCGATTGTGATGGCTTCGCGCCTATGCTATGAAATCATTGATTTACTACCAAACGTAGATAGAGCACTTCATACAAAAACGCGCTTGAAATCTGTCACCTAATCGACTATACATTTGTACGCTGCTAAATAGGTAGTTGAATATGCACACCTGAATTAAAATTACCGTAAAGAAAGTACCGTATTTATCAAATTCAACCTTATTCTTTATTATTACGGCAACTATTTGAAGTACAACCGTGTGCAGTTACACCATTTCATACCTACCCACATTAAATTTGACGTTTTGGTAATTGCTACAAGACTTTACTTTATACTCTCAAACATAATGCTCAAAATTGCTTATCGCGTTGTCGCTCCAACGGATGGAAAAGAACTGCCCGAAGCAGTTCTTCACCGGCCCACTTTTCGAACGTTCATGCGTTATCTACGTTTGGTAGTAAATCAATGTATGAAATAAAAAAAATTACGTGGTAGTCTGTAGTTGTATAGATAGGTACTTCGTGACTTTCTCTGAATTTTAAAATTGCGTATTTTGTTCCATTTGTAATTTTTGTTTTCTTTTCATAATAACCGCTGTTATTTATTGACAAATAATAGTTATTGCTAGGCAACAAATCTTAGATAGGCATACTTCTATCTGCAGATAGAATATTAATTTCTGTTGTAAGAGTAAATACATACATACATAGCCTACCTATCATCTGTCAGTACTATTAGACTACTTGGGAACAAACAAATTGCAACTCACGACTTGGCTATTGATGCTACATATAAAAGCCTTTCCTATTGTATAATAAGTTTCCTGGTGCTGTAGGGTGTGTCAGTGGTGGAGCAAAATACCAATATGTGTACCATTTTTTTTAACGTTGGGAAATGCGTTACGCATAGCTCTAAACCCAACGATGCCCCCTCACAAACGCCTTGGCACGAGAACGTCCATCACCGCCGCATCCTCCCCGTCATCTGACGAAGAGGATACGTCGGGGAGGGACGCCCCGTCGCCGGACAAGGCCATGGGAATCCTTTCGGACACTTTCATGACCTCGTCAGCGTCTGCTCGCCTATGGCGAGCCCCTCTCACCTCCCTAAAATGGGAAGGCCGGCGATGCTCCTGGGCATTAGGAGTATCGACGACTGGCGGTGGCCTGTGCAATGCAGGACTCGGGCTTCCCGGGCCCGCGTCCCGCTGGTCACCGTCAGAAGGAAGAAGGCGGGTGAACTGCCGCCTCCTCCTCCCCGTTCTTCTGCGGCGGCAGGGATCTGCCGCTGGGTTATATTCTCTGGCCCGTTCTGCCACTTCCTTCTGTGTGATTACCTCCACACAGAAGGAGTTTGCTGCATTCCAGGCCTCGACCAATATGTGTACCATCAACAGCTCCAAGTTTGTTTGGCATTCCATATATTTGTAGAAACCTAAATAGAAAAATGACGGAGAATGTTAATGTATTTCTTAATAATTATTTCAAAATATTTTATTACAATGTAAGTAGGTGCTCGCTCACTCTGCCTTGACAAGGTCCTTTTCTATTGCTGTTTTAGGAAATTATTTTTTTTTGTGGAGTTAATTTGCGCAATATTAAATCAGTGACAACAGTGACAGCTCTGCATGACCGAAGGCTGGCTTAAACCTTTAAATGTTCCGGTAAGGAGCCAATCTGTACTTCAGTGCAGTCTATAGCTTCTATCAAGTTGCGAGCGGATTGGCGAGGAAAACGAAATATTTTTCTAAATTTACGTTCGGGCATAGTAAATGGGTCTGATTTGTCCCTCAACTTCCTCAATTTTACTTTTTTTTCTCCTATTCTATAACATAAATAAGTCGATACTTTACAAATATATTTTAAAACTATGAGGCAGGTATTTATCTAATTTTTATATAAAACAAATATTTTACCTTTCTGAAGACTATTAATGCCATAACAACCAATTCATCATCAATTTGGCAAGTTGCACAAAAAAAAATGCCTTCGGTAATGTTAGAAAATCGTTAAAAAGTAACAAGATAATTTTAGACGGCACCTAAAAGTTCACCTCCTAAAATTAGTTTGACATATTTAAAATTATAGGAAAAATTAGATTTAGGAAGCATGTCAGAATACGAAAATAACATCTAACACTAAATTGAGTAGTTTAGTAACGTCACTCTTAATTTTAGAGTTAACTTGTGAGTTCTGAATACCAAACGGTGATTGACATTTCTATCTCTAATTTTATTTAGTTATAGTTTTAGGTGGTCGCTTCAGAATCACCCCCAATTTTCCCCTAAAGTGCCGGTGTGTCGAGTTGCGGGAAGATCACGTGGCTCCTCAACAACTTCCATATGAAGGAAGACATGATCATCACTAGCAAACTCGAGACGGCAAAGGAACTGTCGGACAAAGTAACGACTCGATTCGGGGCGGTCGAGAATCATTGCCTCGGTCCTCATAAATGAGGTTGGAGCATCAAAGTGCCTTTTGGTGGATGAAGCTCCCCTAGTCCATTTTGGAGCTTGTTAGAAGTGAACTAAAGGAGAAGAGAATTGGTACTACTGACTGACACGAATCAGATACCCTCCATAGACAGAGAGCCTGTTCGAAATGCGTTACAGAAGTTCTGCTGCCATTACGTCTGTTACAGAAAAGCTCTTCTGCACACACAGAAGTTCGATGGATGTAGTGTACGCCCTCTGAAACATCTACGTACAAACATTCACACATCACGGTAAGTACTGTGGTGACCTTCTTGCATCTATGACACCGCATTCCACCGCATTGCGTAGATATGCACGATGGCAAGGAATGTCACCCCTTATAAATATAGATTATTCTGGAAGATTAAGGGACGAGCATTGATAGTAAGTTTTTAGACAGACGATCACCAAGAATTAAACGTGACACATTGTAATGAGAGTTGAGTAATATAACATATTGATATATACCTAATAATAAAATTTAAATTAACGTCCCAAGTTCCCAACGATCCCGGAGCGCGCATAGGGCGCTACAGTACTGAGGTCCATGACATGCAGCATGGCATCGGAGGCGGTACTATGAAGGGGCGACGAAAATATTCTCTTCCTTACCTTAAGATAAGAAAAAAGTGTATGGGAGGGATGGGTTCGGCACCGACTGACGATCCATGAAACATTTAGTCCCTATGTTTCATGGATCGTCAGTCGGTGCCGAACCCACGTGGTTGTGTTCAGAGGAGCAGAAAGGAAGAACCCTGGCCACGATAGTGTCTCACACGCGGTGGTTGCCATAACCAGAAACACGGTATCCTGCACCTACTTCTACGGGGAACTGAAAGAGGATGACGCAATTAGACTTCTCATTGCCCTTCCCAGCACAATAACAGATGAAGTGGTCACAGAGTACCTACAATGATAAAATAGTGCTTTAAGCACTATCAGGCGCAGCGACCTTGGTGTAAGTAAAAAAAAGAGTCCCATCAAGTTTTAAAAATAAACAATAATCCTGGAACCCGAAGCGGACACGTTACATATATGTATATAAAGGCATAAACAGGAAAATGTTAGCACAAGTTACTTAGAAATACTAATATAATAATAGGTCTCTATATGTATTATTTTTTTGTGAATTAATGTTTTATTACCATACAATAAATATATAGTTTCATTTTAAGCTTCAATTGTGGTTCTTTTTTGTATAAGAGAAACCCATCAATTAGTAAATGTTAAAACGAACCACATTCACATTTTTTTAATTATCTAGAAAGTTTAAGAGTATTTAGAGCATATTTATATGACATATATTTAAATAAGTAATCTATCAATAAATTGAGATAATATAAATAGTAATTTTACTTCATCTAACAGAGCTGCACATATTTTTGTAAATCCTTCGATATTTCAGAAGCGTGTGTTTGCTGGGTGGTTCCTTTTTGCGTAAATACGGACAATTGTCTCATTGTATGACAGTTTGAATGTTGTGTACACTCTTTATGTATCATTTATAATAATTTTTACTAAAATAAGGACAAAAAATCAACAAATCAGGTGATTTGTTTTCTAGTAACTGAATATTGTCGTACTGTTTCCAGTGCTCTTTCTGTTCTGTGGGACAAACTATTTTGACAGCTGCTGCCAGTTAAACCAACTTACCATAATATGAAAAACTACAATCAACGTTAAAACAGTTTTAGTTTTTTTATTCATCTTCATTAATTAATATACCAATTTATCTAATGTTATTTTGTAACAATAGCATAATTTTTGTGTTCATATTTCATTGCAGGGAAATCGGCCAGATTTTCATAATGCCATGTCAGCAGACAAGTCGAGACAATTTTATGAAAAATTCCTGGAAACACTTAAAGAAGCTTATGAACCAGAAAAAATTAAAGGTTTGTTTTCCTTGTTAATAATATTTAAGACAGAGCACAGTGCTTATGGCTAATAAGCCGCTCAAATGGGAAAGTTCCTCCACCTTATAAGACGTCGGTCAAATAATGTCACATGTTCCTGTCCAGCCTCCTTACCATGACCACTTGAAGCAGTATTAAAACAGCAAATAGGTATACTACAATAACAGTGTTCCTGTTTTAATAAGTTTAAACCTTGATTGTGAGCGATCATGGTATTGCACATTGCAAATGACTGAGGTCGCCAGAGTTCTTAGAGGTGATACTGTTGGCGTACAAGTGACACAATTAACCACAAGGCACAGACCTCCCCCAAGAGCTCCCCCAAGAGGGAGACTCTGTACCAGGGTTGTGTGCTTGGGTACCTCCGTTTTACCTATTTCTGCTGCAAAGCAGCAGTGCTTGCATTGCTGTGTTCCGGTTTGAAGGGTAGATATTTATATCTTAAGTCGCAAGTTGGCAACATACACTGTGGCCCTTGTGGGGGTTGCAGTTTTACTGCGAATGTCACAGGAGCCACATGTATTATAGGTGACTGTTACCACTTAGCATCAGGTGGGCAGTTGGCTTGTTTGCCAACTTAGTAGCAATAAAAAAAAGAGGGGTTTGGACACCTACAATGGAAATCTAGTGTGGGTTGGTAGATACAGCAAACATTTCAGCATGTTAGTGACGCCAACGAAGGTTGTTGGACTGTCCCGACTTCCTGCAGTAATTTTAGTTTAATGTGAGTGAAAGAGAATGAGGGTCCCTCATCATTTCACTCATGTACGTCCCACTACGAATTTCTCCTTAGATGAAAAATGAAGGTTATTCGTGAGAAAATACTTGCTCGTAAGCTTTTCTTAAACAAAAATGAATCATTGTTCGTTAGTCTCGCTACAACTCAAAAATGGCTTGACCAATTCGAGAATTTATTTTTTCTTTTGTTCGCTTTAATACTGGGGTGGCTTAAAGTAATAATATTTATAGTATAAACTAATAATGGTTACTTTGTATGGATAATAATGGTACACTACGTGATTGTTTATTGAGATCTGTCAAGGTAATGCAAAGTTCACGGGTCAGTTAGTATTAAATAAAATGTTAATAATAGTGTGTGAGTAAAATACTATTACAATGACTGGGATAAATAATGTTCACTTTATTCATTGAAAAAAGGGCATGACAATTATTCGAAATATATGAAGTTGGAATAAATTGACACATTTTTGCAAAATTCTTTTTTTTCTTTTTTTAATCTATTATTTTAAGAGGCTTTAGTCACTCATGGTAACCATGTCAGCCTCATAGGGGCTCTCCGGATCGTTACTCAGCCCAATGGTTAAGAAGTTTCTCATAGTTCACAGCTCCTTGAAGGATTGTCTTATAAACCTATACACATTGTTTCATAATAACCAAGAGATAATTAATTCTTTATCGAAAACTCATTATTAAAATGTGTTTACACGTAATATCATTCAACCCAAAATTTTCATGTACTTATCATAAATTTTTGGGTTGGATGACATTATGTGTAAACACATTTCAATAATTAGTTTTCGATAAAGGATTGATTATTTATTGGTTTTTATGAAACGAACACCGTGTATATCTGACCCGCTGTACGCAAAAATGTTGTATAAGTATATTTTTTACAGATTTCATGAAGTTACCAGTATAAAACTTTGTTAAGTTTTCCTTATATAGATATAATTATCTTGTTCATTGCAGATGGTCAATTTGGAGCATATATGCAAGTTTCCATACAAAATGATGGTCCAGTCACCTTCGAAATTGAGTCACCGTCTCATATAAACAGGAGCAACAAAAGGACAGGCGTGCAAGAGGTTCCACAGGTGGACCTAGGTAGAGAAGATGAGTTAAGTTTCAATGAAAAGTGAATTAGGAGAAATTGTTTTACATTTGTGTTACTGTCGGAATATGATGACAGATTCTGCTATGATGACAATATAGATTATTGCAAAAGAACACGTGACTATAGACTCTGCGTGCGACTTAACATCTAGTTAAAATATATATAGATTGGTAACATTTAATGACATAATTACCTTAGTTGATACCTTGCTATTTGTAAATTATGAATAAAGAGAGCCATACTGCCGATGTCAACATTGCATTTTGAAAAAATCATATATTCTTAGAGGTTCTTAAAATGTTTGACTAAGGTATTGAAAGTTCAATTAGGTACTTATTAGTATTACTAAAGTGTAACAATAGGTTTCTATACATTTTTGGGCCTCAGTTGCCATTTATGGGCGTAATTTTGTAATTCTCCTTTTGACATTTTTTTCCTTTTGAATAAAAAATTGGCCTCCATCTCACCTGATGGAAAGTGAAGATGAGGCCAAAGATGGGACACGCTTGACATTAGTGTATTCCAGCTCTTGTTTGTATTATATGTATAATGTCTTATAAGCCGTCTGCCATTCTGACAACAGGCTGGCGGCTCAGTTAATAGCTTAATAAATAACGAGATACCAATTCGGGTAGTAAAGATACCAAATAGTAAGAATTAGACGAGACGATCGCCAATCTGACCAACGCGGAAATGTTTAGAAGATTTTTATAAGGTAGGAAAATAAAGTATTATTACAAATTTAAACAATGACTACTGCCTCATTGACTCGGAGGAAAACTAGCCCTAATTGTATGCCACTAAAGGGGCTAGAAAGGTTCATTGTGGGTCAAAATGTAACAAGATGAAATATTCTTTATTTAAATACTTAAGTATTGTATAGTAATGTTAAATTAGAAATATCAGCCTTATTGTAGGCTGAGAAAACAGAAAAAAAAACGTTTTAAAGTCAATGTTACCGAATGAATCGATATTACACTTAATTACACTATACACGGTTATTTTTTTATCACCCTGGAAAATTTGAGGGACGCTTCACGACATGGTATTAGAATGATTTAAATATGAATAAAAAAAAATTACTCACTTACTTAATTTTATATAAATTTTCTAAAAAATCCTAAAAATGCGGCACTAGTTGAGAGTATTTTTAGATTTTTTTTACTTTTTTTAAATTTTTTATTTCATTTTTTTTATAATAATTAATGTGTCCTGAAGCGTCCCTAAAATTTTCCAGGGTGATAAAAAAATAACCGTGTATAATAATATACCTACAATATAATGGATTACATTTCTTGCCTGGATAATAATAATATTATTACTATAATCATATGTATATTAAACACAAATCGTTATCTATCATGTTTTTCAACGTTTTATAAAATAAACATTTCTATATTGAAGGTGGAGAAATTTATATTTATTTTCATTAATAAAACCGTGTACATGTAATTTAAACTGTAAATAGAATAAACAATTTATAAAATAAACAATTATCTATAATCGATTATTCATATAGATAGGTATTGTCTTAAATACTCTGGTGCCAGGGCTGTGAAAAAACCTTTGTCGTAAAAAATATATCTTTTAAATCATTTATTTTATTATGTAGATGGTATTATTTATTGAAATATTTTTCTTATTCTTATATTAGTGCTCTTCGTTTTATGAAGCAAGTGTAAGTTTGTAACCAAATGCAGATCCACCAGATCCTGATCCTGACCCCAATCCCATTTTAACTCTTTTGAATGTCAGTAAATTTATTTTCCAGACTGAATTCAAATTATCTGGAAAAAAAATCTTTAAAAGAAATCAATTAAATTAGCTACTTTAAAACCCAGGGATAAAACTAACTTTAACAATGTTCATTTGGCCAGATTTGCCAAAAAACAGTTCTATTTCGAGTTCTTCTAGTTATATACCTAACAACAAAATACAAGTGCAGTGTTGCTATGAAACGTAGTTACATAAATTCTTTTCGCGACAGAAATAATGAGTCTAAGGCGATTAACACACTGCCACGCAGCATAGCGCGTGAATGCGTATTCTAACGTTGTTTGCATCTCCGTTTGTATAAAAAACACGCACACACAGAAAATGCATCCACGCGCGTTTATGCAGATCACGCGCCTACAAGCGGAGAAACATGCACCCCGCGCGTGGGTGCGGGGCGAGACGCAAGGTATGGCACACCGTGTCCCGCAGTGCCGTACGTGATTTTGGAAGGGCTTGATATTCGAAATCGAAAATCACCCAGCTATTTGGAATATGAAATCTGATGAATATTAACTACAAAGCGAAATTACTAGCGAATAGCTTTGAATGAAATGAGTCAATGCCGCCGTGAATCCACAAAACGCAACTACGCGCGTGAGTGCGTAAAAAACCCGTACGATGATACAGATCTGCACTCCCGCAAGTACGCGCGTAGGTGCGTCGACATGCAACATGCAGCGTGGTGCGTGGCAGTGTGTTAATCGCCTTATGAAGGTCCATATTTGGTTCATGTCCAGTTAATTGAGGCTTCGCCATCCTCTGGTTCCATACTAAAACCGATAAAGTTTGGAAGTTTTCTTTTCAAAATAATTTTAAAAATATGTAAATGATGGAATCAAGTGAGTGGGACGTTATCGACTAGCTGTACACTTCAAAACACCTTAAGAGGCTAACATTTGCTATTTGAAGCACATAATTATAAAGTAAGCATTCCAACGTACAATATTATAAGGTTAGGCATAGTTAAAGAAATCCTAGCAGACTGGTTTGCTGTCATGAGGATATAGTTAATAATATTGAAGTTCCAATCGGTTACGGAAAAATTTCGCGTAAGGTATAGGTATGTAATAATAGTAACTCTTCTTGAACTCCTACGCAATCAGTAGTGCTAACTTTTGATGACCGAACTCTTCTTCTCCGCATTACTGCTTTTAACACTTGAGCAATATACATACCCCACCATAAAATGCTTCAACTGTTGTAGATTTGGGCATACTCGGGCGCAATGCAGAAGCAAACCTAGATGCTATAAGTGGAACATACTGGGGCTCATTGTGATAGAATTAGCAACTTTTACTGTATTAACTGTCATGGAACTCGTGAGGCCACTAATAAAATCCGCCCGAAACATATTATTTTAAAAAATATATTAAGCACGAAATGTCCGTTGATTCAGAAATCTGCTAAAGAGTGCTCCGACAAGGCGATAATTTGCTAAAGTTACAAAAAACTAAGTTTCCCTCTTCTTCTCCCACTCCTAACTCCGCTCCACCTTCTATCCAAAGCTACAAAACTGTTTCTAGAACTGTTTCTATAAATAAAAAATCCATTAGACATCTTTCTCATGGATTTGATCAAATGAGCATGAACGATTAATGAATATACCTACTCCTAGCAATGGTTGTGGTTTTCTTTCATCACAGGCTCATGAAGCTGTTACTTCAGATAGCCTTAATGAATTATTCTCATCTCTTGTTAATATTATTTTAAACTCACCATTACCAGACTCCTTTGCCGTTACACTAATAAATAACATTACATTGTCAATATATCAAATCATTCAACATAGATCAAATCCTCCAGTGGAATAGTAGAAGTGTACGCTCTAATCGTACTGATTTTATTTCACAAACCTTTTGTTGTTGCTATCTCAGAGACGTGGTTGAAGCCCAATATGACTTTTAAGAGTTAGTGGCTATACTGCTCTCAGAGATGACAGGATTGATGGCTGGGGCGAAGCAGCCCTTCTTATTAAGAAAAACACAAATTCAGATCCATTTCACTCTTTCTTTTAATAATAATCTCATTAATGCAGTTGCTGCTAGATTATCTGATATTTCTATTCTATCTCTTAATATATCCTGTAAAGACACTTCGGTTATTCCTATTTTAAAAAGTATTATTAACTCTTTGCCATCTCCTGTTATTATTTTAGGGGATTTTAATGCTCATCACTCGGTCTGGGGAGCGCCAAAAATCAGCTTTTAGAAATCATTGATGACTTAAATTTCATTGACGATTCAGCGACTCGTAGGCCATATCCCTTTAAGTTATGTAGATATCTCTTTATGTTTATCTCCTTTTTCCTCTCTGCTCTCCTGGAACTATTTTTCTTTGTCATACGTAATATATTTCAATAAAATAACACTAATGAATTTACTGACTTTCGACATTCTTCCGAATAATGGTCTCCGCCACAACGACTTCATTGCTTGTTGTAATTATTTTTTCCATTTGTTTTTACATTATCCTTATAATTTTTGACTAATTGAACATTTATTTCCGGCTGTTGTATAATTTGTTTCGAGTCCAGTTCCGCACTTTCATACGCGTTCGCCATTTGTACCGCCCCCTCAAAAGATAACTCCTCTCCCATCGTCTACAATTTTTTTACCACATTTTCATTCTTCAATCCACATACCAAACGATCTCTTAAAGCTTCATTTAAGAAATTTTTAAAATAACACTGTGTTGCTTTTTTTTTAAGTTGGACTACGAAATCGTTGACAGATTGCGTCTCGCCCTGCCTATAGTTATAAAACTCATACCGACTTGCAATGGCTGACTTTTTTACGACATGTGTGGTTAATATTTTTATTAAATCCTTATATGGTTTTGTAGCTGGAAGTTCTGGCGACACTAGATTTTTCAATATATTATATGTATCTGGTCCAATCAAGGTGATCAGCAATGGAAAATTTTTTTCTTTAGTCACCTCGCTTACCACAAAAATTGTTCGAGCCTCTCCACATAATCACTGAAGTCTTGACTTTCGGGCTTAAATTCGTAGATTTTTGCAATCATGGTCCGTGTTCTCTCGTCGCCAATGATATTTATATTTCAATAAAATAACACTAGTGAGTTTACTGACTTTATTTATTATTATAATTAGTATGAACACCAAAGATCTATCCATTAACGCTATGCCGCCGCAATGTTCCCATAAACGTTATTACTCTATTTTCATAGACTACATAAAATCAAACATGTTCCGATACATTCTAATCAGTCCGAAAACACTACAATACGGTAGTGATCATTATCTCCCTTAGACCATTTAGTACTGGACCCGCCTTCTCATTCATTTCCCCTCTGTCAAAGTATGAGATTCAAAATCTCATGCGTTTATAAAAACTACTTCAGGCGCCATTTCGAATCATAATTACTCGGAATGCGGTTGAGATTAGAGCTCCACGAAAATACCTATTTGTGCTGTATTTTCCTGCAGAAATCAGTCCAATACATCAAATATAAAGAAAGGTGGTATATCTTTTCATTTGTACGTATATTTTTTCTAATATTATTATTGATTTTCATCTAAAATTAAGTTTTACGAAATCGGGATAATTTAAATCGTACCGTCAAACTATTATCATTCATTCAAAGTGCACTCCCCACGAGACTACATTCATTCAAAGCGACTCCTTACGAGACTAGTAACAAACGTCAGTTGTGCACTCCCCACGAGACTAATTATTTAGGGTTGTCAATATTATGTTTCGAGTATAATAATTTGCACGTATTGTTTTGTTTTCTAATTTTGAAATATTATATCCGTATTAAAAATAGTATTTTTTCATTCTAGTTATACGAATAGAATTTATAATGCAAAGTTTAACTATAATTTTATTAATCTAATAATATGAAGTAGGTACCTACATTTGATTCTATATAAAAGTTGTCTTCGTAAATTAATAAAGTCTATGAAACAAGGAAGTATACTCACGAAGTATAGTAAAATCACAATAACATAACTAATGGTTTTATGGAAAAAATCTTAATCTTCCCAAAACAATGTATTAAAAGCGGCAGTGGTTCACTAGTTTCAAATCACGACAACAGTAAACATACTTAGCAAGGACATTACACTATTTCTTATAGTCATTATTTTTTTGTCTTTTCATTTTCTTTAAAAATTTTAACTTTAAAATAAACTTAAATATACAATTCATATAAGAAAAAAAATCTTGTCATTTCATTTTCTTTAAAAATGTTAACTTTTAAATAAACTTAAAAACAGGTACAATGAATACAAGAAAAAAATTCTTTTGTCTTTTTATTTTCTTTAAAAATGTAAACTTTTAAATGAACTTAAAAATACAATCAAAACAAGAAGAAAATTATTGTGTGGGTCGGAATTGTTTTTTTTTTGTATTGATCATAATAAGTTTATTTAAAACTAGCTTTTGCCCGCGACTCAAACTATCTGCATATACCAAATTTCATCTAAATCGGTAAAGCGGTTATTGATTCCCCATACAAACTTCCACCCCTGAGATATTTTTGTAAATATACCTATTTTTTACATTTATTAAAATAATATGCAGTCTTAGTAGAACTTTAATTGAACAGAAATTTCATGACCCACACCCCTATTTCTATGCCAAGAAAACAGAATAGTGCAGTGCTTATATCGACGCAAGTTATCGAGAACGAACTATTGAATTAAAAAGTTGCTGCTTTTAACACGAGTTGCGGTTAATGTGTCTTTAACAAACATTTCTAGATTTCCAAAGAACCACACGTTTAAAATAAAATGGACCATTGCATGCAATAGGCACCCATCATGGGTGAGTCAACCACTCGAACGAGTACAATGCTCAAATGCTCAAAGCATTTTGAACAGGTGCATTTTTTTGAAATGCTTAATAACAGGAGGAGACTTAAACCTCAAGCCATCCCAACCCTTCATTTATCGGATTCTGAAAGGAGATATTTTATTTTTACGCATATCTAAATTATTTGAGCCCTGATTTTTTTGCGTCTTTGGTGAATGTGGGCCAAATCATACTTGCAAAGTATCTTTTCGTAAAAACTGAACAAACGAAATAACTTTTCACAATAAATTATGAATCGAAATTTGACACTTTTTCATATTTTCGTCTAAAGATACAGGCTGGATTTATACATGCATACAGTTTATATTGATAACCTACTTTAATCGAAGTTAGTTGCAAATAATTTCTAACCCGATAAACTGATGGTAATCATCTATTACGTTTTACTTGCGTTTTGTTTGTAAAAATGTACAGCAGATGTACATTTTTACAATTTGTCTTTCACAAGGATAGTAATAGTTATGAATCGATATGATTCATGAAAGTGATACGAGTGGCCATTCTGACAATATTTGTCAAGTAACAGGAACCATAATTAATGCAATGCTAGCATTGTAGGTATTGTAATAGACGCTATGTAATATGTTGCAATTACTGGTTTAGATAGTGCTTACAACATTGTGTCTCGTGTCATGAAGCTTGTGAGCTACAATTTCAAAACAAAATGTGACAAATATTTGTCACAGTTTAGTATAGTGAAAAACAAACATTTGTTCTTCACTAAGTTTGCCACATTTTAATGGCAACTTTTTATCAATATTACTCCAATTATCTTTAGTTTTATAAAAGGCTAGCTCCGCCATTAATACTACACGAATGAATGGTGAAGTGAAGGTGAACGAATGACACGTTGCGTGGGTGAGGCAAGCAGGGCGCGGGGCTGTGTTTAACTATGTGTCTAGTTACTGTTCCTTGCTATTCTGTATAAGATACATGCAGAATAGTAAGGGCAAAAATACAATTGTACAGGCAACTGATTACAGGTGGTATTTACCATACAATTCTTGTAGTAATAACAATTTTAAATGATAAAAATATCGCACTGAATGAACAGTTTTAGTCACATAACCGTTTTGTTTCTGTAGATATAAAGAAAACCTTTGTAATAATTAAAATATTATTGTTATGAATATTGATAACTTCGTAGTTGTCGATTACATGATACAACAATAATAGGAACATGGCCATTTTATAACTGTACACATTTGTTTAGTAATTTGTACAAAGGATTTTGTTAAAGTTGCAAATATTATCGTTTATCTCAACAAAACTCTTGTTCTTTTAATTTATTTTATTTCTATGTGTGGTTTATAATTCACATAATACAGTGGAAAATATATTTAGTAGTGAATAAATTAATATTGTAAACATATAGATAATTAGATAATTTTTGTTTGAATTACAACAAAGTAGTAATTCAAACAAAAATTTTGCAAGATGAATTAACAACACGGTTTTGTAATTCTGGTGGACTCTGATTTCTCTGCGTGTACGTAAATACCTCCTCCTTTTTTGAATTCGGTTAAAAGAAACCTGCGGGTCGATCGTATGTTTATTAAATTTTTCCTGTAGATCGCTGATAATATAACTTAGCATCGCCTTGCTTTTAGACATTGATATTCTTATTAAATGTATATTATGCTATAAAATGTAGCTATAAAATACCAATGTCAAATATAATAATAGTTCATAATGTGTGTTAAAATATATATATCTACGTAGAGTACAAAACCTTAATAATGTCGAAAGGACAAACCATTCATTTAACCATTCAATGAAAAATATCGATATCATTCGATCAATATGGAACCCATCCCTATAATCCCCACTTTCTTCTTTTAGATTATGACAGTAGGACATTAAAAATTTACGTATAATAGAAAAAAATGAAGGTGTGTGCGTGAAATTACATATGTGTTGTGTTTTTCATTCAGTGTGCGTTCATAGCGACGCAATTTATGTTTGTGAATGTGTGTGTATTTGCAAATGTAGTGCTACCTCGTCCCCCTCAAAAATTGACAGAAAATAATGTTCCGGATTCTGCAACAATGGCGGGTCCAGTACTAAATGGTCTAAGTTATCTCCTAGTAATGTTTTTGCCATCTAAGATCTAATCGGCTCCTTTTCTTCCCTCTACTAAAATTAGATAAAAATTGTGATTGGGATATACATATATTAGTTAGTTATATTATTATGTATATCCCGTAGTTATAGTTGGGTAGACATATTGTTCTATACTGAAAGAAAATCTTTAAAACATGTCAAAAGTTGATGCTCACAATACAATAATTACCTCCGTATGATTTTTTTATATCATCCGTTTTCTTAGTTGCGGATTCTTTGTTTCCTTAAAAAAATACCTTTCCCACCGTGGTCATGAATGCAACATATTATTAAATCAAGAAATAATGCTGAAAAGAAGTGCAACATGCTATTCAAACTCAAACTCAAACTCAAAAATCTTTATATTCAATATAGACCTTTACAGGCACTTATTGACGTCAAAAAAAAACATAAAAATCTTCAACCAAGAATCTAATTAACTAAATTATTTAATCCTTGTATGTACACACACCCCAACCATTATTAAGATGTATGCAAATACAAGTCAAATTAAAAAAAAATTGACTCTACACCTGTTCGGAAATTGGGAGAGCCTTCTCGAGAAGAACAGGCAAGAAACTCGGAAGGTCTTGTATTTTTTTTGTCTCCTCTTTTAAAATGCCAACATTACAATATTATATTTCACTATATTAGATATACAATCGATTAGATACACATTATATTAGATACACAATCTTATCTTAATTATAAAAATATTGCTGCGGCTACCAAAGGCCTCTTAAAAAAAAGAAGGTTGGATAAAATTTTGCCTTCGGATACGCCTCCAACATTAGTGTGGCAAAATATTAAAAAAGGTAAAGTTGCCCTTTTATTACTTACAACATAATTACTTCTCTTTGGATTGGGTTAATTAAATTTTGGATAAACTGGCTCCTTGTTACGTTTCTAATGTAAAATACGTCAGCTGACTGATGTATTATTTCTATCTCCTTCTTCTATTGTGTTTTCTTCAAATAATTCATATAAATCCTTATCATTCGTATATTTCCTACAGTCCTTTAAATAATCTATAACATCCTTTTTGTTATCTATAAAACTCACATCTCTAGAATAAATAATTTTATTATTAACTGGATCCCATATTTTATATCCATTATTAGTAAACCCAACTAATAACCCTTTATGACAACGAGAATCTAATTTATTTATCCTGAAATTTATTTTATAATATGCCAATGAGCCAAAAATTCTTAAATGTTTTAAATTTGGAATTCTATTAAACCACATTTCTGCTGGTGTTTTTTCATTAACCTCGTTTGAGCATCTATTAGTAATATACGCCGCAGTTAGGACAGCTTCACCCCACAATTCTTTTGGCAAACTCATGTCAAAAAGTAGAGCTCTAGTGCGTTCTAAAATCGTTCTATTAATCCTTTCCTACTTGCCATTTAATTGAGGACAGTATTGTATTGTATAATCAATATTAATTCCTTTATTTTCACAAAAAGTCTTAAATCTATTGCTTGTATATTCACCACCATTGTCACACCGAAAGGTTATAATTTTACTATTAAAATGATTTTCCGAAAAGGTTATATAATTCACAATCTTACCATAAGCTTCATCTTTTGTTTTTAATAAATAAATTTTTGAAAATGTGTATAGTCATCTAGGAAGGTTATAAAATATTTATATCCATCCCGTGTATCTGATCATATTGGTCCACAAATATCACAATGAATTATTTCTAATGGTTTTTTCGCGCGATACCGTTCAGTTTGAAAAGGTTTCCTACACAGTTTGGATTGTATGCAAACCTCGCAGGTATTCACCTCTTTTATGCCTAAATTAATGCTTTTAACTAAACTTTTTGTTTTAGAAACTGGTGTATGAGCCAAAGCGTGATGCCAAAATTCAGAATTTGTATTAATGTTGAAAGTAAAATTCAGATTAACTGACCTCGCTTCCTGTATAGTGTACCTGTTTACCGCCAGTTTTACGTAGAAGAGTCCGTCAACGCGTCTTGTTCCAGATAGAATACATTCCTCTGGTACTCCATCAATAATTTCACATCTGTTTCTGAAAAATACAATTTTGTAGTTATTATCTGTTAATCTTGGAATTGAGATCAGGTTTTTCTTAAGTTTTGGTACGAAATTCACATTATTTAATGTGATATTTCTTAAAGGACAAAATATTGTTCGAACTTTATCTACTAAGTGAATATTTCCATCTGCTGTCATTATATAATATGAAGTATTCTCTATATTACTAAAAAATTGTGCAGAATTAATAATATGGCAAGTTGCTCCTGAATCCAAAATAAATTCAATTGCTTCTTCATTATTAATGAAATTTATCTTACTTACACTGTTATTTCCTCTATTTGAACAAAATTTTGTATAATGTGTATTGGTTCTGCAATTCCTACAGTTAAATGTTTCTCTGCACTCTATATTTCTGTGGCCTGTTCGCAAACATTTATAGCATGTGATAAATTTATTACTTTTGTTCTCTGACATTTTGCAAAATCTTGCTATATGACCATTTTTTCCACAGCTATAGCATTTCTTTATTGCTAAAAATGCATTGTAATCTTCATTGGATTTCATTGGATTGTCATTTGTTTGATTGTCATTTTGTTTCTGCTGAATGTCATTTGATTTTTGTTTCATTTTTGTTTCTAGAGAAATCCTCGAAATCAAATTTGTTACTGTCTTTTCCTCTCTGTTAGTGGACTCCCAACTGTTCTTAAATTTGACATGGTTTCTGGTAAACTGCATAAAATTTTGGATAAAAATTGAGTATCTGACATTTGAAATCCTAAAGATTTAATTTTTATAATTATTGCTTCTAGATTACTAATGTCAAGCATGATATCGTCATTCTTGAATTGGTAATTGTAGAACGCCTCCAGAAGTTAACAAATTTGAGTCTGTTCGTATCCAAGAAATATCATGTCTAATTTTGCTATCATTTCAAAGGTTGTTACACAGTTAAATACATGATTGATATATCTTGAATTTAAAGCACTAACTGTTATATATTTAGCTTTTGAATCTTTCTTTTCAAAATCTTTCTCCTTCTCGGAACCATTTTCTAGGACTGGGGTAAGATCTTTAGCAGATAACAATAGTGTTATTTTTTCTTCCAAATTGTTAGAGTGTGTATTCTATTTACTTTATAATAATGAATCTGTTTGTTTCCATTATGTACGTACTTTTATTTTCCCAACTTATTTCAGAGAGACATACATAATAGACATTACAAATGACACAAATTCAAACGTAAGCTAAGTAGGTTTTACTACATCAACACTCCTCCTCGATTTGTAATGTAATAATTCAAATTATTTTTTCTATAATTATAATTCAAATTAATACAGCGTTTCATTACGAATCGCTTTTTTAAAATTCACAAACAAAATAAACCACTTCATTATATAAAACATTAAGTTAACATTTCTAAATTAAGACGTAAGTAGGTAGTCTTACCTAACATTCGCTAGTTAAAAGGTTTTTTTTACATTAAAAACATTAAAATATACTATACTAGATAATACTATACTATATAAATATACTAGTTTTAGGAGTATCATCATCATTATTTGTAGATAATAAACAGTAAGCAGCGTATACTTCATACTTATCTAAATATGTAGGTGACTTAACTATTCGACCTGACTTCGTAGTTTTTTCTTCTCTTTTATTTACAATATCATCAGTAACTTCTTCGTCGTGTAAATTTGTATCGTCGTTAACTTTTTCTTCTTCTTTATTTATTTGTTCATTATTTTCTTCATCTTGTCTAATATATTTAAGATTTTTACAATTACAATCTATATTATTTACATCTCTATTTTCATATTTATATTTATTTTCGTCAAATGTGACATCTGTTGATATTATAATCTTGTTACTTTCTGGATCCCAGAGTCTATAGCCTGATCCACAATAACCAACTAAAATTAAAGATTTAGCTCTCGGTTCTAACTTATTCGGTTTTGGTATAGTTGCACACCATGCTCTTGAACCAAAAATTCTTAATTTGTTTATATTGTTACTTCCATACCAAATCATTGAAGGTGTTTTTCCGTTTAAAACTTTTGTCGGGCATCGATTCAGTTCATAGACTGAACATTGTATTGCTTCAACCCATAATTCTTTCGGAAGATTTGTTTCAGATAATTTAGTTCTCGTCCTTTCTAGCAATGTTAGATTCATCCTTTCGGATGTTCCGTTTTGCTGTGGTGTATAAGGTGTAGTATATTGTAAATTTATTCCTTTAGACTCACAAAATTTCTTAAATTGATTTGACGTAAATTCACCACCGTTATCTATTCTTATATTTTCGGTTTTTAAGCCAAATTGTGTCTTAATGTGTTGAATAAAATTTATTATATTACCTTCCGCTTCATTCTTATACTTTAGTAGTCGCACTACTGTATAGTGTGAATAGTTGTCAATTAAAACCTGAAAATAATTTTCCCCATTTATACCTGTTGGAGTTATTGGACTGGACCACATAGGTCTGAATGAATCAGTTCTCCAATCTGTCTACTTTGTCTTCTAACTGAAATGAATGATCTTCTAGTAGCTTTACCTTGGATGCAGCTTTTACATTTCTCATTTGAATATGGTAATTTCAATATTTTTAGACCAATTTTATTTAAATGTCCAAGTCGCTTGTGCCAAACATTATTAAGTTTGTCAGTAACTACCATTGCATTATTTTCATAATTGTCTATGAATTCCAGATTTATTATATGCAAGTTTCGTTTCTTTTCTCCAGTTAAATAAAAATTTATTCCTTTTATGATCACGTGATTTTCTTTGAATATAATTACATGTCCTGTTTTAGTTATAAGGTCAACAGATAATAAATTATGACATAATTTGTCTACAATTATTGCTTGAAAATCTATCGTTTTGATATTTGACTTGCCAATAATGGTGCCTTTCTTATAAGCGTACAATTTTTCGCCATTCGCGATTTTCACTTCTATAGGCCGTGATAAGATTTTTACATTATTCATAAATTTCTCTATTTCAGGCTTGACCATGTGCATTGTTGCGCCAGAATCTAATATGAAATAGTCATTCGTCATTGAACAATCGTTCACTAAATTTGCTGTCATTGCTATAAAAGAGCTTTTCTCTCTGTCAATACTCGGTCGTCTATTCGAAAATCCTCGTCTACCTCGATAGTTTCTGCCCCGATAATTATTATATGGTCTTCTAATACTATTACTGTACTGATTATAATTTTGACTCGTAGATGCTTTAAAAACTGTCGTACAATTCTTGTTCTTTATTTTCAATTCTTCATCTAATAATCGACTTTTAATAAATTCTATCGTTAAATCAGAATTCATTGTCTCAATTGCTGTTACGACGTTATTATATTCATCACTTAACGTTAGCAATAAGTTCCGAAACTATCTGATCAAATTTCTGAAAATGATCTTCTAATTTGTCTGTGCTATTAAGTTTCAGAGTAAGTAATTTTCTTTTTGATAGTTAATTTGCTGACTATACTTTTTCTTTGGATTACATTTTCTAATTTTTCTAACATTGTTTTTGCAGTTTTTGCTTCTTGTACGATACTTATATGTTTGCCCGTAATGCATTGTATAATAATAGATTTCGCTTTTGCGTTATGAACTTTTAATATTTTATCATTTTGTATTTCGTTCTCATCTTTTTCTAAAACATCTAATAATTGCTTTTCTTCTAATAATGCTTTTACTCGATATTTCCACGTAATAAAATTGTCTGCTTTGAGTTGTGGAAAAATTTGCAAATTCGATTGCATTTTTTTAAGGAATATAATTTATATTTACTTACAGCAGTTCTTCAGCCGCTAATAGCCCATAACCTTTGTTAGAGTGTGTATTCTATTTACTTTATAATAAATAAATCTGTTTGTTTCCATTATGTACGTACTTTTATTTTCCCAACTTATTTCAGAGAGACATACATAATAGACATTACAAATGACACAAATTCAAACGTAAGCTAAGTAGGTTTTACTACATCAACACAAATTGTGTACTCCTGGTCATGATTTAATTTTGGAATATCTTCGTCCGACATCTTCGAAAGTTATTAGATTCTTAATATTCAAAAACTAGATTCTCTCATATCCTTTATATATTATATCTCTACAATTTTTATCTTCAAATGTGAGGGCCCATAACCTCTTATTGGGGGAAATTTCAGTAACTTACCAATATGGGATCCATGAATTTCAAACACAAAACTCTTCTTTAATGTTATATATATTTCATTCATTATCAAAACTTACATTACTCACTACACAATAAAAACATCGTTACTAAAACATGATAATCCCGGACTATATAAAATTAAAAAGCAACGCTTAAAACGATTCTTCATTTTCGTATCTTTTTTATCATACCACACTTCAAAGGGAATTATTCCACTCCTTTCATTTTTTAAATTCGACACCTTTATTTTTAACCTACCATAAATTACAGACATAGACAAAATTCCAACCTCTAACAAATGCAACTGTGCTAGTAAAAGAACGGGTCGATATAGGCCCTTATGTTCAAAAATGGTAGCCAACTTGTCCCACGATTCTTTGGCTGTACGAGCGTTTCTCGCATACTGGTAAGACGATGAGTGCAACGCTAGCGAAATACGTGCTAAGACTCGCTGATTACAAATAGGATCCACAGGGGTAACATCCTCAATGCATTGCCATACTCCTTTCAAAGTTAAAATAGCCTTTATTGCAAATTTTCAAGCGCCATATCCACTGCCATCTTGAAGACGTTCAATTTGAGCGTTGACATAAAATGATGATGAGTGGTTGTTGTTAAACCTCTCCTGCGCGTTCTCCTCGATCTCGATCATTATTCTTTTTCAATCCGTAAAAATTGCTCTTCTGGGTACAAGATTTTCGTTACTACGGCAATAATATTGAGATTTATTATGTTATTTCCGGAAAAAGTAAACGTACTCGTACATAGGATTTTCATAACCTCACTTTCTTATAATCTTTTATTTCTCAGATCACAGATTGCCAATTTTTGCCAAATTTTCAGAAACGATTTAGTTTCCTACTTGCTTTCAGATAATACCACTTTCACTGTGTTACAACCCGGGCTCAAGGTTCTATGGAGGTTGATATGTCCCCTTTAGGTCGAATTTCACCGACATTTAAACAGACGGTTAGAGTTAACTAACAACCGCTTTTGACACTTATCGTATGAGTGAAATGTCAAAAACTTGTTTGTTAGTTAACTAATCGCCTGTTTAAATATTGGTGAAATTGGACCTTAAGCTTAGATTAAGTTAGAGAATTTTAAATCTTCCTATTTTTTTTATTTATTTACTTAAACAAACATTACATTGATCTTCGGCGAATGTGAGATAAATCCGAGGGATTTTTCCGTACATTCGATTCATCGCAAAACTTAGGTGTACATGTACAAAATTTAATCACAATAGCCTTAGTATAACATAGAACTTAACAACTAAATACCTATTGAATTATTGCCCGTATAAAAATAGTAAGAACTTAATTAAAATTAACTTGTGCACAAGTGGGTAGCTTTGCGGTAGCTTCGTTCTATCGGTGTGAAGTAGTGTGCTGTGTACCTATGTTGTTTACGAGGCACGTCATATACCGAGTATACACAGGTGTTCTTTATGTAGGATGCTAAGTATTATGATTTTTGTGATTGACATTTTAGGTACTTAAGTAGTGTTGATTTATATTTTAGTTTAGAACATTACGAGTATTATAATCCGTACACTGTGTCCTCCTTTTCACACCGTACCAAGAAATTCCAAGATTCCTTCTGTCGTTCATCCCACACTTGGAATTCTCTACCTGCGCACGTGTTTCCTCCATCCTACAACATTCAAAAGAGGCGTGATAAAGCATCTTTTGGGCCGGCAAGGGGCGGGCAGGAGGATAGTGGATATCGTCCCTACTCCACCTGTCAACTCATTTGGGCCTCTCACCGCTTAACATCAGGCGGGAGGAGGTCATTTGCCAGGTCATACATAATTTTTTTTATTAAATATTGTTTTTTTTAGTTTAATAGATATACTGCGCATATTGCTCTTTTTATTTTAATTTATGCTTTAAATTATTGGATTTAATTTCTTTTTTAATAATGTTAATGGGATTATTCTGTTCCAACATTTAGAAACGCATGTTTTTCTGTATCATTACTTTTTAAATGTTAGATCAGGAAAAAAGCAAGATCTAGTCCTTAAGTATGAATGAATGTATGTTAGAGTATGTATTAATATTAGTATCAACACAGAAATGTAATAACTGACTCACTTGATATTCAACACCAAATGTATACGCGAAAGGTGTTTTACCTAGTCTTTGTTCATGTTAATATATTAATTTATTTTAAATGTAAGAAAGCATGTTGACAACTGACTGGTGAAATGAATTAAACATTATGATTTAGATCATCTTTATTTTCTATTAAGGTATCACTTGATTTATTTTAAACTTGGCTATTTATTTACATAATGTAAGAAATTATATTTTGACAGGTTGTTTTGAAACACCGTGTATATTATAGATATATAATACAGGTGACAGGAAAAGTGGACGTATTCCTTGAAAGGGGTTATACACTCGCGAGCAAAAGTTTGGAATCAGTTACTTGAAATTGGTTCCGCGTGATCTTGCTTACTAAATAAATTTTTAATAATCATAAAAATGACATCATGTTAAAGGTGCAACTGTCCACTTTAAATCGATATAAAATTTATTCATATCGAGCCCGTAATTGTGGAGTTATCCCGGATTAAGTGAAGGAGGTAGGAAAACAAGAAAATAGGGAAAAATAATGAATGAATAAAACAACAAAAATTATTAAATAAAAATTTTATTTATCTTTAAAAATAAGTGTCAATATGTTGTGTTCCCTCCCCTCGCCCTAATAACTGCTCCAAGACGATTCTTCATAGACCTGATCAGCTTCTGAATTGATTCTTGTGGAATACCTTCCCACTCCTCAATCAACGCTGATTTCAGCTCATTCAGACATGAAGGAGCAGGAGTTCTGGAACGAACCTTCCTCTTCAGTTCATCCCACACGTGCTCAATGGGATTCAAGTCAGGGCTGAGCGCTGGCCAGTCCAATGTGGCAATACCAACTTCTTCGAGGTATTCCGTTGTTACACGGGCAGTGTGACAACGAGCGTTATCGTGCATAAGGAGGAAGTCATCACCGATGTATTCCGCATAGGGAACGACATGTTCCAGGAGAATATCGGAAATGTACCGGTCCGAAGTTAGACCGCCTCCTCGTCCCCCGCCAGGCACGAAAACAAGCTCGGTTTTACCATCGAAGGAAATGCCGGCCCACATCATACAAGAGCCGCCCCCATAAGCCACTGTTTCAGCGACACAGCACTGTGCAAATCGCTCCCCAGGCCGCCTGTAGACCCGTCCTCTTCTGTCGCTACCGTGCAAACACATCTTGCTTTCGTCGGAGAACAGGACTTGCCTCCATTGCTCAACCTCCCAATCAAGATGGGTGCGAGCAAACTGAAGGCGTGCTTGTCGGTGAGCTGCCGTGAGTTTCGGGCCTGTGGCAGGCCTTTTTGGAGTCAGATTCGCTTGCTTGAGTCGTCGACGAACTGTCCACTCGCTGGCTGCTACCCCACGAACATCTCGGAGCTCCTGTTGGACGTCGACACCAGTCAAATGCCGATTTCGGAGAGAGGTTGACACGATAAAACGGTCATCCCTCTCCGATGTGCACCGGCGCCGTCCAGATCTTGGTCTCGGGATAAAGCCACCAGTCTCTCGAAAGCGCTTATAAACTTTCGAAACACAGGATTGGCTTATGTGGAGCCGACGAGCGACAACCCGCTGGCTGAGCCCTTCTTGCAATAGGGCTACGATTTGTGCTGCTTCTGTAGGTGTTGTCTCCATTGTCGTACATGGTAAAGGGTCAAAAGTGGCGAAGATGTGTACTGGTCAACGTGTGAAAGTCGACTGATAAAGAAAATCCGATAACAGGTGCTTTTATAGGGGGTCAATAGGTCGCAACTCGTGACGTATCAAACAATTGAAACACGTCTTTTTCGATACACCTTCACTTAATGCGGAATGGCTCCATAAATACTGGCTTGTTTTTAATGAATTCGGTATCAGTTTAAAAGTAAAGGGTTGAACCTTTAAAATGATGTCATTTTTACGATTATTAAAAAAGTATTAACTACTCAAGATAACGCGCAACCAATTTCAATTAACTGATTCCAAACTTTTGCTCGCGAGTGTAGTACAGGTCATAAGCAACAAAAAAAGCCCAATTAACCAGGGGTCAAAAACAGTTGGTTATCGAGCTACGACAGTTTTAAAATTTTTGAGATTTTTTCCGACTTATTACCAAAAAAATGTTTTTTTAAAAAAACTACACCATTTACAAATTGCGGAAAGCTGAAAAATGGGCAGTTAATTTAAATTAAAATTGTTGTCAAAAACTTACATAATTTTGGAAATAAGAGGTCTTTATTGACAATTAAGTTGATTAATTTTTTATCTTTCTGAAAATCGACGTCAATTATTGAAAAGAAAATGTATAACAGTTGGCGTAAAAACTACTAAAATAACTTGCTGGTTTCATAAGCTTTTAAAAAAGGTAAAAATATTATGTTATATATTATATTATTTATATTATAATAAAAATTGTCTGGAAAAGACAAAAGTACGAAGTAGAAATAAAGAAAATTACTTCTAACTAATACAGAATGAAAAATACTAAATTACAAAATAATACTACAAGTTCTGTTCAAAATTGTCTAAGGCTATGGTTTATTTAGATAATTTCCATGCATCTTAAAAGAAATCATGGCAGTACGTGATTATCCAGCCTTTTTGGTTGAACTGATTGAAGCAGAACGAAGTTTGCAATCCTTTTTGGATAGCAAACCTCTTTGCTATCCAAAAAGCTGTAACCTCTTTGGATTGACCTAACCACAGAGGTTGCATCAAAAATTTTAAAACTGTCGCTGCCGGACAAGGTTATGTGAACTCGAATGAACACATCCACAACCTCGTCGGCGTCTGCTCGCCTATGGCGAGCCCCTCTCACCCCCCTAAAAGGGGGAGGCCGTTGATCCCCCGGGGTATCCAGGGGATCAGCGACTGGTGGTAACCGATGCAATGCAGGGCCCGGGCTTCCCAACCCAGGGCCCCGCTGGTTGCCGTCAGGAGGAAGAAGGCGGGCGTAATTCCGCCTCCTCCGCCCCGTCCTTCTACGGCGGCACGGATCGGCCGAGGGATCCTCCTCCCTGGCTCTCTCCGCTGACTCCTGCCTCATCACGTCCACGCAGAAGGAGTTTACCGCGTCCCACGTCCTCTCGCCCTCCAGCATGGCACGGACTACGTTCTCTCGGCGCTCTGAGGAGAAGGCGGGGCACACCGCTAAGGTGTGCTGCGCGGTATCCTCTTCGGCGCCACAGTGGTGGCATTCGGGGGTCGCTTCTCATCCGATGCGGTGCAGATAGCGGCCAAAGCAACCATGGTTGCTAAGAATCTGCACCAAGTGGTACGAGAGCGACCCGTGGTGCCGGTTTGCCCATGTGGTGAGGAACGGGTGCATGGCCTCGACGGTCCTGAACAGTGTCCGAAACGGAGGCCGAACCCGTTAGCACCCCGAGCTCCTCAAACCACAGGCGAAACGCCTCCACTGTGGCCTCCTCCAAGGCGGAGGCCCTCTCTCTCGGCGCCAAGCGCCGGTCGCCGTCTCTTGCGTCCACGCGGACGCGATAGGCGGCCGCCAGGTCGTGGGACGTTAGCTCCCAAGGGGGAGTGCTAGCCAGTACACATGCCGCCGTGTGTGACACGGTGCGATACGCCCTGATCGCCCTTAATGCCATGGCGCGCTGCGCCCTATGCAGGGACGCAATCGCCCGGCGGCTAAGGGCGTCAGCCCACACTGGAGCCCCATATAAGGCGATGCTCCTTACTATACCTGCGTATAGGCGCCGGACGTTTGCGCTCGGGCCCCCGACATTCGGGAGAAGACGCCCGAGCCCATCAGCAGCCCCTAGGAGGCGGGGTTCGAGGCGACGAAAGTGCTCGTCGAACGCCCACCTCCCGTCGATTACCAATCCCAAGAATTTCAGGTGCTGCTGAAGCGGCACTCTAACGCCGGCCACCGTGATTACGGCACCTGATGGAGCTCCTCTGCGAGGCCCGTGGAACAACAGGGTCTCGGTTTAGTGGAGCGCTACCTTAAGGCCGAGGGCCTCAATTCTCTCGACGACCAAAGTGGCGAACATTGAAGCCAACAGGGTCTCCTCCAAGTCCTCCCCCTCACGGCGACAAGTGTGTCGTCCGCATAACAAAGAAGTTTCACACGAGGGGGGAGGGCAGCGCGAAGTACCCAGTCACCAGTCCCAGTCACCCATCATATCCGATATTCCAGAGTAGGGGTCCTAAAACAGACCCCTGTGGAACGCCGCGAGACATGGGATGACGGCTTGGCCGATGAAAACTACTTCCCGCAGCTCCAGATAACTGGTGAGGACGCGAAACAAATAAAGAGGCACACCGTGGTATCGGAGTGCCTCTAGGATGGTATTAAAGGGGAGGCTATTAAAGGCATTGGCAACTCTTCGTTGGCGTCGCTCACAAGCGCCCTCAAATCCGTGAGGGCGTCAACTGTGGAACGCCTCATACGAAAGCCAAACTGGGCTTGGGACAAGTTCTGCCCCACCTCAGACATGTGCTGAATGAGTCGGGAGGCAACAAGCCTCTCGAAAACCTTACCGACCTCATCCAGCAGCACTATCGGCCTGTAACCGGACGGATCGTTCGCAGGCCGGTTCTCCTTCCGCAGGAGGCATAGCATGCCATCTTTCCATGGCTTCGAGAACTGCCCGGTGAGGAGATACGCATCGAACAGTTCCCGAAGGTGGTCACACAGGTGGTTGACGGAGAGTCCCAAAACTTTGCCCGGTACTCCATCCTGGCCAGGGGCAGTGCGCTTGTCCCTTAAACGAGAGATAGCCTCCCCAAATTCATCCTCACCAATGGGAGGAGGGTCGCCTTCGAGGTAGGCCACTTTTGCCTCGAGCGGCGGGGCCATTCTCGGCAGGGAAAAACCGTCGATCGGCGGGAACAATTCCTGGACCACCGTACGCAGAAGAGCGGGGTCCATTGTCTCCGTGAGGGGGGCACCACGCGATCGCAGCTGGTTGCGTGCGGTTTTATAAGGCCGCCCCCACGGATCCTCATTAAGGCCCTGCAACATCTCTTCCCTAGCCACCTCCTTGGAACGGGAGATGGCCGTTTGCAGGGCCTTATTGGACTCCCTGTACTGCTCGTACAGGTGGTCCTCCTCCTGCGAGTTCCGGACGCGCCGTCTCCGGTAACGGGTATAAGCCCGCCGGGCTGTAGTGCAAGCTGTGCGCAGGTCTGCCAGATCCTGAGACCACCAATAGGCCGCCTGACGTTCCTTCGGAGGGTGCGATCGCGGCATGGAAGCCTCGCACACCTCCGTGAGGGCCTCTCGGAACCGGAAGGCACCCTCGTCCACGTTGGGACCGTCCATTGACCGCAGGCACCAGCTCTGCACTATGGCCGCCTCCTTCGCCAACTCTGTCGAGTCGGGCCAGGGCCCATCGTGGGGCACGATCACCTCTTCGGGGGGCTTGTGAGGCCGGGGAGCGCTGGGTGGGAATCTCAAATCGGATATAGCAATGATCCGAGAGACTCTCCACCCGCCTCATCACCCGCCAGTCTCTGACTCTGCGCGCGAGGGCGGGGGTCGCGAACGTAACGTCGACGATCGACCCGGCCTGTTGGCGTACGCAGGTGTGTGCAGCCCTTGATTCAGCAGGGAAAGGCCTGATGCGACCGCCCAACTCTCCACAGTCCGGCCGCGAGCGTTGGTCGCAGGATTGCCCCACACGACGGACTTTGCGTTCAGGTCCCCAAGGAGGAGAACCTGACGCGGAACAGACCGTCTCACGGCGGCCCCAACGGCCACGAGGAATACCTGAAATTCGGCCAATGGTTTATTGGGAGAAAAGTACACCCCGATCAGGGTGACCTTCTCCCAATCGACCACGAAGTAGCCAGCACCTCTCTCGACCACAGAGAGAGGGCTGCTTCCAGGCGCCGGACGCACGACAACGGCCACGGAGCCGTCCCGGTCTCCAGCCCAATTGGACCGGTCGGGGACGAAATACGGCTCCGCAGCTACACCCACATCGACAGACCACTCCGCCAGAACTTGCATCGGCAAGTCTTGGGCCCTGGCGCAGTGGTTCAAGTTCCCTTGAAGGAAGCTGTAATGACGACCTAAATCCATCAAGTCTCCATCACAGCTCCCTCCTCAACCTCACTCGAACGCACAGCCCTCCGAACTTCGGGGGCCTTCCCTCTCACTTGAGGGGCCTTGCACTTGCTGCCCCCCAACAGATGACCGGCCGGTCGCTTTGCAGAGGCGCACACAATGCAGCGTGGCTCTGCGCTGCATGTTGAGCCTTTATGGCCGGTCTCGCCGCACCTAAAGCAAAGCCCGCTCCGGTCCATCTCGGAGGGGCAATGCTGGCGGGTGTGGTGTGACCCGATCCCAAGCACTTAAAACAGCGCAAGGGACGGGCCTCTAACGCCTTGATCTGGACCGAACTCCATCCTATGAGGAGCCGGCCCTGTACCACCGATTTGGCGGCAGTAACGGGGCACTGCACGATCGCAGTGCCCAGGCCACCAGGACCAACGCGAATATCGGTGACCTTAACGAGGTTAGCGCTGCAGCCGCCCTTGCTTGCAATAGCGGCCGCCACCTCTTCTTTTTGTACGGAGTCGTCCAGCCCCGTGACCCTTAGTTTGGTGGGCCGGACGACTTTGGCGACCCCGGCAAGAGCCTCCTGAAGCTTGGTTGCCAGGAGGTCTGCTTTTTCGCCCGCTTGGGCGCCGGGGATCTCGATGATCCGTGCGCCGGCCGCTGTATGGCGGCACGTCATCTTTGTTATGTCGAGCTCGGAGACATTAATAGTCTGACGAGCTCGACTTAATACCTTGCCATAGGTGGTTCCCTTCTCCACAGCGGCAGTGTCTAAAGCGATGATCACCGCGGCAGATTTTGGGGGCACCAGCTTGGGAGCCGCAGGCTTGGACTTCGCCTTGGGTTTGGCGGCGTAGGCGGTAACGGCGACAGGTGGACGTGTCGACTTCGCCTTAGTGGCGCTCGCATAACCAGCCTCAGGCTGGGCCGCACTGTTTTTGACCCCTGGTTAATTGGGCTTTTTTTGTTGCTTATGACCTGGAGAGCTATTTTTGAATTACGTATGCGACTTCGAAATCACCGAAGTGACTAATAATCACCGATTTTCAATAATTCTTATTTTTGAATATCACTTATGTGACTACCTTAGTCACGGATGTGATTTCATTACGAGTGCCCTCACCCACTCGTAAACAAGTCATACATAACTGTGAAAACGTTATCTGTGTTTTGTTTAGAGAACATATTGACAAGTTTGAAGTTGATTGCTGTAGTGATTGTTCTGAGAGTTGATGTGTGTTGATTTTGAGTTGGATTTAAAATTTTTAAAATTTGTCAAATAAGTAAATATACACGGTTATTTTTTATCACCCTGGAAAAATTAAGGGACGCTTCACGACATGGTATTAGAATGATTTAAATATAAATAAAAAAAATAACACACTTAATTTTTTTTTAATTTTTTCAACATACTAAAAATGCTGCACTAGTTGAGAGCAGCATTTTTAGAGATTTTTTTACTTATATATTATTTTTATTTTTTATTTCATTATTTTTTTTTTATATAGGATGTGTCCTGAAGCGTCCCTAACATTTTCCAGGGTGATAAAAAAATAACCGTGTATAAGTTTAAAATCTTTTAAATTTGTGTCACAAACAAACTTAGACCAGTATTTTCTTATATTTTGGCCTAGTTGCAATGAATTTTTAGCCGTATAATAACCGGTATATACCGAAAACGGCTACATTCTGCGTGGAACCGAACCCTTACGTATGTGTGTACTTTATCTATGTTGGCAGCTCCGCGTTCGACTTTCAAAAATAGGATGTTTGGGAATTCGTGACTTCAAAGTCATCGCTGACTATTTAGTCAGCGGTGATTTCTAAATCGCATACGTAATTCAAAAATAGGTCTCCTGTACTATAACCCCTTTCAAGGAATACGTCGACTTTTCCTGTCATCCTGTATATCTATACATAACTAAATAAAAAAATGAAATAATGAAGATAACAAATTTTGACAGTCAAAGTGCATCCATTACTATTTTTAACCGACTTCAAAAAAGCGCTTGTTCCCAACGAGTCACACTGTAACCTGTAACACTGTGACTCGTTGGGAGAACTTTGTAAAATGATTCCCAACTAGTCACACTGTAACACGTTGGGAGATCTTTCTTAAATAATTCCCAACCAGTCACAACACACTGTGACACGTTGGGAGACCTTTCTTAAATCATTCCCAACCAGTCACACTCTGGACTCGTTAGGCCAACCTTCTGATAGGTATACTGTTCCATGTTCATTCTATTTTCGACTCTATTTATATAGGTGAAACCTTTTATCCAATCTTTGACTCAAAGATTCGATCCTATTCTTATTCCTGTTAATTTTGATAGCCTATAAAGCTATACTCTGACCTTTTGATTAGGTACCTGTTAAAATATTTATCCCTTTCCTTTCTAACAGGGAAATAAAAATAAAACAAACGCACTAACTATTATTGACTTGCCGCTGTCATAAATCATATTGTTTTGTTAAATAGAACCGGTGTTTTATTGCTCTCGACTTGTTTACGTAATTCCCTAATGTTTCTTGGAAGTCGCCAAAAAAGGAGCCGAAAGGGTGTGACAGTCCGAGCTTCTTTGTCTGTTAAGGCGCATAGTGGTCCCAATGACCTTGTGTCGATCGTCCCGCACTGATTACATAGGAGTGAGTGAGTGAGGGTGAGGGGAATATTTAAGCAAACCTTTACGCGTAAGATGAATTATTTCAATAAAAAATTAATTAAGGCGAATAAGAAAAATCTAAAAAGACCATCCCCTAGAATATTGTTCACTTTATTTATTGAAATCGAAAGTATACGATTTAACCTAATATTTACGACGCGATTAGGTTTAAAGTTTTAAAATCGAGGCATGTTTGGGTCACATTTTAACCAAGTTTTAAATAATTTATCAAAAAATTAAAAAGACCATCCTCTAAAGAATGCGTTGAATAATAACATATCTTTTTTAAAGATTTGGCGCCTTAATATAAAAGAACACTTAATCTTATTTTTGCGCAGAAGCTCAACCCAAAGTATAATATTCTCTACCCACGCAAAATTAAGGATTATATTCGCAGGTAAGCTCGTACTGTACGAACATAAATATGAATCATCAGGAACCAACCCTGTTAAAAGCTCGTAAAGAAAGGGATGCAAATATGTGTTGGTTAAGTTATACATTTAGGTCAACGCTTATCAGTGCACGCCTCGCTACATACCATGGAGGAACCCGCGTCTTCTTCGGCAGAACAAAAAACACAGGATTACAAGTTTATTAAAAAGAATGGTGGCACTATTTTGCTACCTACGTACCGGATATCAGTTTTACGCCAGACGAAAACACAAAAGTGGTTTAACAGTGTGGGCGTGCACAAAACGGAAAACTTGCAAAGGGATCCTAAGATTGAAAGTAAGTGCCTATTTTATAACTTTAAAGTAAATGCCTATTTGATTAAATATTTTCCACTATTTTATGTAAGTTTTTAACAGCTACAAAGTTACAAAGTCAGTACCAATGTATGATTGCTAACTGAAAATTAACAGTTTACTTCGTTTACCTACTAATTAATTCACTTTAACGATTACTTCATAGTATAAACAAGGTAAAAACGTTTCGTGACAATTTCATAGGAGAATTATTGAAGATATTTACTAATCTTTTGAAACAAGATGGTCGTGTTATACTTTTAAACTAGTGGCCACCCGCGGCTTCGCTCGCGTTATTGTCGGATAAAAAATAGTCTAAAGCCTTCCTCGATAAACGGACTATCCAATACAAAAATAATTTTTCAAATCGGATCAGTAGTTCCTGAGATTAGCGCGTTCAAACAAACAAATAAACAAACAAACTTCAGCTTTATAATATTAAGTACGAGTACCTATAGATTTTAAGCTGCCATTTATTTGCTTTGTCATATGTGAGTGATTACATGAGATTGTGAGAGATATGGATGGCCTTTATACAACTCGGTTGCCGTTGTCTTGCCTAGAGCACTTTAAGGCCTTTATATTTGAGCCCTCAGTTAGAGTGAAAGTGAAGTTAGGTACCTTTGCGATATACCTCCACGCGCACGCGATTCTCGCTGCAAAGAAAGCAGGGACTTCCCCGACTCCTATACCTAACTAAAAATATTAGCCGTAACAGACGATCCGATTTGGTTGGAGCCAACCGCCCGACCCCAATCAAATTGGAACGTGTGTACGGCTGTCGGCCCGACATAATTATTATTAGCTTGTTGGATGCTCGACGGCCCGATCGCTCATCCGACAAGTAGGGACACGACAAAAGACAAAAGTATCGATACTTTGTGGTTTAATTTAATTATGTGTGCTTAAAGTAATAAATTAATAATTTAGTAAACTAAAATGACTCGACTGCTGTCCTGCCAAACCACAAAGTAGAGAAAAAAATATGTTGCAAAAATGTTGCAAAATGTATCGATATCGATATAGGTACATAATACTTTTTAGGGCATCCCTAATGTTGGATTGCCAACCGCGTCGGACCGTCTGTAGGCGCGACGGCTCCTCATTTGGTTGGATCACGTTGGATCCAACCAAATCGGATCGTCTGTTAGCACTATATCTTAAAAGTGCTAACAGACGATCCGATTTGGTTGGATCCAACGTGATCCAACCAAATGAGGAGCCGACGGAAATTTGTTTATAAGGAATAAATAAATAGGTACAGATAGATTTCATGGTAAATTTTTTGAGGTAATGTTTGTTAGAAATATTTATTTCCTGTGATCCTACTCTATCGATCGGTATCATAAAAATCCCGAACATAAAATCCAAAAGATCCAAAAAATTATCGTACTCGTAAAATATTAAAAGAAAAGTATCGAAACTTCAAATTCAAAGTGTAGAGTACTTCAACGTCAGTCAGTGACTTGAAAACAGCAACAAATTAAGTAGGTGTGTATAAACAATAATAAAAAGCATCTGTAAATTCACAAATTAAAGTTTATTATATTAGGTAGGTACTCATAAATAGGGTAATGTCTGTTAAAACACAAACAAAAAGTAAAACAACATTTTTGCAACATATTTTTTTCTCTACTTTGTGGTTTGGCAGGACAGCAGTCGAGTCATTTTAGTTTACTAAATTATTAATTTATTACTTTAAGCACACATAATTAAATTAAACCACAAAGTATCGATACTTTTGTCTTTTGTCGTGTCCCTACTTGTCGGATGAGCGATCGGACCGTCGAGCATCCAACAAGCTAATAATAATTATGTCGGGCCGACAGCCGTACACACGTTCCAATTTGGTTGGGGTCGGGCGGTTGGCTCCAACCAAATCGGATCGTCTGTTACGGCTATAAGTCATCTTGTCTCTAAGTACGTTAATAGTTCTATTTCTATTAATAGGATCAGCAAATCTTAGAAGAAACTGCTCACGTGTGCGTCCCTGACTTTGCAAAGAATCAAATCGAAGAATCTCTACACGAACTTAAGTCTGAATTAATTAAACCGAATTTTCCAAATATACCTCAAAGTTATAATACCATGCTAGGCAACCTCGAAGATGCTGGTATAAACATTATTTCCGAGATACCAAAGTTCTCAAGTATTAAAAGCACTTTGTATAGACAAAGAAATTCAGAGGCCGGGGTTTCTAAAATGCGGCATAAGAAAGTGCTGGAATTCGAAGGGCCACCCCGTTACGAAGATTTTGTGCTAGCAGATTATTCATGTAATATGGATAATATACGGATAGTAGTATTTTCTTCGTTAAAAGCATGTCTAAAGAAACAAACTTTTATATACTGGCTCAAAAAAGAAATTTGTAGATTATATGGAGATAGAGTGGCTCCGTGAAGACTTCATAAAAGTGTGGTGTGTTTTTGGAGAGACCCATCGTACCACAAATGCCCTCGAAGCATGGCACAGCAAATTAAATAGGGCAATGCAAATCAAAAACCCCAACATAATGCATTTCTTACATTTACTTAAAGACGACTCGTCACAATGTAAGTTAGAAATATACTGGAACAGCAAAATAAATCACCCAAGAGGAAACGAACTAAAAAAATAATAAAAAATGATGCATTTATACAAGAAGTACAATTGGAGTTGACGCTAGGTCATTTGACAGTGGGCCATGCCTTAGAGATTTTAAGGCACTAATAATTAAGATAATGGTGATTTATTGTGATACTACTAATGAAACTGACTTTAACGTGTAAAATTGTATTTTGTGATAAATAATAATTAAGAGTTTATTCCTATTCACTAGGTTCAGTGCCATGTTCCAATCTGTGATGTTTTAAAATCATTTTTAGATATATTATTTTACAAATATTTTTAAGGACGACTAATATTTAACGTAATGATGTGATACTAATTTGAGACTGATTATAACGTGTAAAATAGGTAGTTTTTGTGATATATTTAAGAATTGATTACTATCCACTAGGTTCAGTGCGATGTTCCAATCTGTGATGATTACTAAAACATTTTTAGAGATATTTTTATTTTATTAACTCATCATCATCCTTTAAGTCACTTATTAGTTATTATCTTAGAATAATAACGTTATTATACATTCGTTGCTTCGTCCTTTGAGATTAGGTAATAATTGTAGTAACACGTATCATGTCGCCTTTCATCCACTAAGTTAAAAGTAGGTATTCACATTTTTTTTTATGGTGGTACACAAACCTTCCTAGAGACACCAACCATATAGTCGCCCATTTCGCGTTTTAGTGCTTCGCCGATCACCACGTATCCTACTTAATTTCTTAGAAAACGTTACTATGCCGAAACGAAGCCATAAGGAGGAAGATAGTGATTACTTACGCAAGAAAATAAGAAAGATAGAAATGATGTTAAAAAAGCGCGAAAAGCGTACGCGCAATCGTATAATTTCAAACAATAGTAGCTCGTCGTGCCCAGCCTCACCAGCGGTGGCACTTCTGACGCTATCAGGAAACGAAGGTACGCAGTTGTTAAATAATATTATACTTACTTATTTATTAAAAGTGGTTAACATTTGTATCACTTAATGTGATGTAATGTGTTCCTATATTTATATGGGATTATTTCATAACGAAAGACCACCACTGGTTTTTAATATTGTGTAGTGTACATCTATACGGGGATGTTACCGGCACAAAATATTATACCTAATAATATTAAAGTACCTGCCTGTTATCTATAACAGATAATCTTTAGTGATGTGAATATCTATATGGGATATTGCCTACCGTCACAAATAATTACCACTGGTATCTTGTATGTAGTGTACATCTATGCGGGATGTTACCGTCACAATATTTTTTATGTACTGTGTACTTTTTATATGTTATGTTACCTTCATGACTAATAAAGTATGTGCACATTTTAATGGAATGTTGCCTTTTAAAGTTTCATACGGCACTAAAGGGTTTATTCTCACAAACATTGGTCGTTGATATACAACCGCATTTAAAAAACTAAGCAGCTGTTATGGATATCTGACAGAGGTGTATTCTGCTGTGTCATATGTATTTTTGGACACACAGTGACCTGTATGCGACACAAACGTATTGCAGGTGAAAGTGAAGTGCAATCAGAGGTTGACATAGTCTCGATTGTAGAAGAGATCAATTCAGATCCATCCACTTCTATGGCTGCAACTGCAACAACAGCTTTACAACCTTTAGATTCTACCGAACTACCTGCGCATATGAGCAGTGAACCACTTCGTGTTGAATTGGATGAAGAGATTTTAAGTCTTTTGGGTGAAACACCCTCCAAAAAAAAACTGCCCTGATATTCATCAAAAATAAACACACCAAAGTTTAACCCCGAGATAAAGGCAGCCTTATCGGAAATGCTTGTTAAGAAAGACAAAGCATTAGAAAATAAACAAATACAGCAGGCAGTTGCTATATCTTGCATTGGTGACGCTTGGACCACATTATTTTCTTTAGAACATAAAGACCAGTGAGTCTAAAAACTGTTAATCGAGGCCAGCCGTTTAATGTGCGATGCACAACATACCGAGTCAAAAAACAAGACGCTTTTTTATTTGCTCAGCAGTAAAAAATGACATAAAGGAGCAACTGTACAATACTGAAATTGACAGTTTTCTATTTGGGGGAAAATTAGCCGACACTCTCAAAGCCGCAAAGGCGATATCGAAGTCTAGTGCTGAGATAAAGATTACTTCATCAACCAAGAAAACGCTTGCGGCGACAAAACCAAAGCAACCTTTAAATCGTCCTTTAAAGCAGAAGCCTCCGTTTCCGAGGTCCAGGCAGGTGGGAGCACCGCGGAGGACGGAGCTGACCCCGCCGCAGGCACCGCGTCCGCCGCGACAACAGCAGCTGCCGCGACCGCCGAGAGGGACACGCTCCATACAAGGGCGGTCATAAATAGTTAAAGTCCTGTTACTATCAATACATTGTATTATTTTAGTGACTTATAGTTGTAAAAGTGTTTTAGGAACATTAAAATGAAAGAAGTACATGTATTTACGGAATAAAAAACGTTTACTTCAGTAAAAAACAAATATAAACAATAACATACTTTTACCTAAATTTATCATGAACAAACACTTAAAAATTGGAATGTCAAACATATATTTTAAATAAAATAAGAGTCAAAACATTGATAACATTATTTAATTATAATAAAATAATAGAAATAAATAAATTAAAATTAATTAAATACAAAAAAAAACAAAACAACTAACAAAATACAAATAAATTATTCTTATTCTAACAATATTAAACATGTAACAATTCTATTACACTTTGTGACAGAGTATTTTTCTTTTTAGGGGGAAGTTTCCGAAGACTTGTAATATAAGGATCTGAATGTAATAATAGTCGTTGTATTAAATCTTGATTGGTAACTTCACGTGACATTTTTCGAGTGTGACTTCGTCTATAAATTTTGATATACTTATTTGTCGCTTCAGCAGCTTCTTCGGAAAGTTCTCCTATAGATAACAATGCATAACTTATAATATCTGATCCATGTACGAGCACCTTGTGGACAGAAGCAGGAAGACTATACCACGGATATTCCTCGACCAGGCTGTATGCTGTTTGTAATGCATAGTCTTTAAACTTGCATTCATTAATTTTATGTCCAGAAGATAACGTTTGTAATATTACACAACAACGATCTATGAGATCCTTATTCAAACCTGTAATTTCAGCAGATACAGCTGATTCCAAAAAAAACTTCCTGGCCGTGTTTCCGTCGTTAGACGTCCCGCTTCCACCACTACGCGGCTTGTCAACTATTAAACCTAATCGTTCCCTAAACTGGGACTGTACATATTGTTTTTTATTTGATAACAATTGTTTATCACTATCTAGCCTAACTTGCCATTTTTTTATGTCTAATCTATATGAAAGATGAATAAAATATTCGAAGAAACGTATCCAAGAATGTAGTGGTGATAATCCAAATTGGTATCTACTCTCTATTACAGGTTTTTGTAAACATTCGTCTATTTTATTCATCTCTTTAGGGGTAGCATTACATATATAACATCTACTTGTAGATGTTTCACTTAAAGCACTACAAATTTTACCATCTACCATTGAAAGCTGCAACTTATGAGAAACGACCAATTCACGATTGTCGATCTGAATAAAAGTAGGTTGCAAACTTTCAATTTTATCCTTAAAATAAGCTTCCTCTTGCAAAGACACTGCTGTGCTTTCTTTCAAAAATTTAAATCGAATAGGACGGCAGTACCTAGTGGAAGAGGGTCGAGGATTTTTCCATAAAATTTTACAATTATCTTCAGCTAATTTTACAATAATTTGAAGGGGTACATAAGATGTTACAAACAAACTACTATCTTCTAAAGTTGAATCTGAAAAAAATTGTTTGTATTCACTATGTCCAGTGCTGCCATCGAATCCCCATTTCCCAAGTAAAGAGATATTAGACATCAGGAATCTGATCTAAGACCTCTTTTTGAGATTCAAGGATTCGAGAAGCTGTGTAATCAAAAAGACTTTGTAATTCAACTTCAGCTGAAGACTCGGAAACAGTTATATTAGAAGGGTAACATCTCTGTTTCGCTTTAGTAATTTGTTGGTAACATGGTAATACATTAGGAGAAATCTTACTATTAACAAAGTTTTTAATTAATAAATACTGATGTTTTGTCAACTGAGCATCAGTCACAAGTGACAAGACATCATCAGTGCTAACTCTAGATATACACGAATCGAATGAACAGTCTGAAACATCAAGCAATGCACTCACAGTAGAATCATCAGACTTTGACAAATCAGCTACTCTCTGACGTTTAGTCCTTTTACTACATTGCGTAAAAGGTTTTCGAGGACGACCACGTGAATGACACGGCGACGTTTCAGACGGAGTACATTGCTTATTGTTTTTCACAAGTTGAATTTTTTCAATAACATTAAACCAATCGGAATTCTTATATAAAAGCTTGGTTTTATCCCTATTACATTTTTTCCAGAATCGAGCAATAGCTTTACATAAATTATTAACAATTTTCTCTAAATAATGAATATCAATGTTCTCAGCATCGTCGTTCAGAGTAGTCAACAAACTTTGTAGGACTTGACGACACTTTTCCGAGTCATTATCGGTATTGACAGTTAGCCATATTTCAAGAATATGCATTCTTGAAAACGAGCATATATATAAATTACCTAAAACAAAAAAAAAACGGTTAAAATTCAGTCACAAAACCTACACAAAGCACTAAGACTAAATAAACTAATTTCGTAGCAAATGCTACGAGATAATCTGGCAACCGTAGCACCCTTGTCATCGCCAAAAGGGCAGATAAGGGCAGCCAAGTTTTAATTTTCCTAAGATAAGAAAGTCTAAAGATTATGGTGCAATATACCTCCATAGTCGGAGCGAGTGGGAACATATTTAAAAGTTTATTCAAACTTTGAATATTAAAATATAATACTCCAAGAAAAGTCGCCTCGTAGCAATGACATACTAAAGAAAATATATACTAAGATACAATTAAAATAAAAATATTAATTATTACATACCCTGTTCTTGGATATCCATTTCAGAAAAAACTCACACAGCACTCACAGGTCCCGCAATGACAACAAATGACGTCACGCTTTTTAATGACTCACTGATAACAGTATTTACGATTGGCGATGCGCTCTCTTTGAATGCACAATAGATAATGAAGGCGCACTCTAATTACTGACCTATTTATAGTTTCAGAAGGTACCGCAACTATCCAATGTAACGACAAGGAATAAAATGTAAAACAAGAAAGCAGGTTTTTAAGATTTATGACCTATGGATGTCCCACAGTGGCGCCGCCGCGCTCGCAGCAGCACCTAGGCCCACGTCGCTAGATTCGGTATGTTCAGCAGGTCGTTTAAGTAATTTTTACGATAATTGGCAACTCTTAACTGATGACCCGGTTATATTATGATGGATAAGATCCCTTTTTCCAGACCTATTCATAAATTATGGGAACCTAAACTGCCGACCTTGTCAGCTTCTGAATCTTTACGATATAGAGTGGCCATTACTGAATTGATTGATTCAGGAGCTATTTCACCTTGTCAACCAAGTGAAATAAACAATTCTTGACCAGCTATTTTATTATTAAACAACCAATATGTAAAAACAGATTTTTTTAAAACTTAAAACCTATAAATAAATTCATAAAAACACGGCATTTTAAAATTGAAAATTACAGAACTATAATGAAATTAGTTTCAAAAAACAGTTTCATGGCCACCATAGATTTAAAAGATGCCTATTTTTTAATTTCAATCCACCCAGCTCATAAAAAATATTTTGGGTTTATATCTGAAGATAAACTATACGAATTTAACGTTCTTCCCTTTGGCCTTAACACCGCACCCCGCACCATTTGTATTAACAAAGTTGCTTAAGACGGTGATGTACTTACTTCGATCCTTAGGCCATATATATGTGTACCATTTTCTTAGACTATATTTGTGTCATTGCTAGGGATTACCAAAAATATCTAGCAAATATTGCAGAAACTAAAAATATTTAGATTATTTTAGAGTCCTTTGGATTTATTATCAACATTGAACGACACGGTTAGCGCAGAGGTAGAGTGATCGCCTACTGCGCAACGGGTTGCGGGTTCGATTCCCGTGCGGGACAAATATTTTGTATGGCCTACAGAAATTTGTTCCGGACTGGGCGTATGTGCATGTGATATTCTATGTTTGTAACTGCACCCACGACACAGGAGAAAATTCTAGTGTGGGGCGACGTTTAAAAAAAAAGCTGTATGATTCCTAACACTAGTTGTAGATTTATTGGTTTTATAATAGACACGAAAAAATTTCATATATGTTTATAGTACATAGGATAAAAGAAATATTATTAAAAAGGAATTGCTTTATTTTCAACATAAGACAAATTGTAAAATTCGACGTTTCGCTCGACTGCTGGGACTCCTCACCTCATCCTGCCCAGCAGTACAGTATGGTTGGTTGTATACCAAACAAATGGAGAGATGCAAATACCTTGCTTTATGCAATAACAATAGCTACGACAGCTACAACAATTGCAAACAGATTTTTCCTGGTGGAAATATTCCATTGATAAAACATTTAATCCTATTAGACAAGACTATTACAATATCGAAATTTTTTCGGATGCGAGCAAAAAAGGGTGGGGGGTAGCATGCGGTGAGGAGACCGCTAGTGGACAATGGAGTATAGAGAAATCATCCAAACACATAAATTATTTAGAACTTTTGTTGCTTTCAAATATTCGCAAAAGGAGAAATTGTCTAATATTATTGCACATTGACAACACAACTGCTATTTCGTATATCAACCGCATGGGTGGAGTTCGATTTCCACACCTTACTGATATAACTAGGAAACTGTGGCAGTGGTGCGAACCTAGAGGTACATTTGTGTTTGCTTGTTACATAAGCTCTAAAGATAATATAATTAAATAGCAGATGCGGAGCCAAGAAAATCTCACCCTGATACTGAATGGGAGCTATAAAAACATTTATTTAATCGAATTCTAAAGGCGTTTTGCAAGCCTGACATTGATCCTTTTGCCTCTAGAGTCAATAAAAATGCAACTTGTATGTTTCTTGGAATAAATAATGATCCAGATTACCGTGTTCAGGGGCTATGGTGGTAAACGCTTTTACCTTGAATTGGAAACATCTTTCATTTTTGGGCATTTCCGCCTTTTGCTGTTATACTAAAAGTTTTACGAAAAATAATAACCGATCAAGCTGAGGGAATAGTATCGTTGTTCCCTTCTGGCCTACACAACCCTGGTTTCCTTTATTCCAAGAGCTTCTTTGTTCAAAGACTACAATTCAGCCCTTCAGATAACGTTTTGTTGTCTGTTTCTAACAGCCTGCCCAAAAAAAAAGAAAAAAATGTTGAAGCATCAACTTTCTCCGCAGGTTATTTATTTTCTTACACAAATATTTTATTCGGGTTTACAATATGGCTGATTAAAATAATAGTCATCGCTCTGCTCTATCTTTGATTTTGGGATCGAGAGTAAGGTCGAATGACCGCATTACAAGACTGTTTAAGGGTTTTTCAGACTTCGTCCTCCAGCCCCTAAATATGATACATTACCTGGAATCCTTCTCTAGTTTTAGATTACCTGTCAAAAGCTTATCTAAATACCACGTTGAGTTTAGAGCAATTGTCAAAGAAGATTGCAACACTTCTTGTACTCGTAACAGTACACAGAGTACAAACGATTGCAAAAATAAAATTAGATAACATAATTATTAGAGATCAAGTAATTATTATTAAAACTAAAGATTTGATTAAAACATCACGTCCAGGATCAAATCAACCAAATTTGTGTATTCCATTTTACAAAGACCGCCCATAGATTTATTTATTTATTTAATCTTTATTGCACTTAAAAAACAGTACAAAGGGCGGACTTAATGCAACAAGGCATTCTCTACCAGTTAACCGAGCGGAAAGTAAAAAAAAAAAGACATTTTGATAAGTTTCAAAAGACCTCATAAGGTAGTATCTACCAATACAATCAGCAAGTGGATTAAGGACACCTCATTAACTAACGGAGTTGATATTTCAATATTTTCTGCCCACTCCATCAGTCATGCAGCTACCTCAACGGCGCATGGGCAGGTGTCAGTATTGACACACTACGCAGGACTGCAGGGGGGAGTGGCAGCCAATGTGTTTGCTAATTATTACTATAGAAATATTCAACCAGATGAATCAAATATTTTGCATTGTCTATCCTTAATAGCTAACATTATGCCAACAAATAATTGATATTTTTTGTTGTTGCCTTGATTCCTTTACAGATTAGATTTTTTTTGGTTACAGAATGAATATCATAATACCTATATTTTAATTATTATTTGGTTTTAATATTTCACTTGCTTTCAAAATCTACAATTATTACCTAATCTCAAAGGACGAAGCAACGAATGTATAATTAGTAATTAAACGAACTTACCTGAAGTGAAGTTCTATCATAATTATACGAGTGGCTTCGTCCGAAGAGATTAGGTCCCTCCCTCCCAATATTTTCCCCTCCCCTCCCCTCCCTCACTTTAAAGTGAAATATATAGGTTTTGCGGGACTTTCAACTAAATGAGCGACTATATGGTTGGTGTCTCTAGGCAGGTTTGTGTACCACCATAAAAAAAAAGTGTGAATACCTACTTTTAACTTAGTGGATGAAAGGCGACATGATACGTGTTACTACAATTATTACCTAATCTCTTCGGACGAAGCAACTCGTATAATTATGACAGAACTTCACTTCAGGTAAGTTCGTTTAATCACTAATTATATTTAAGATATATTTAAGATTCTACTATGGGACAGATTATATGGTGTAAAATATTTTTGTGATAAATAGTAATATACGTAAATAGTTCTTATAAAAATGCTATCTTCCTATCTGTGATTTTAAAAAATATTTTTGGAGATATTATTATTTCAATGTTGTTGATTTGTTATCTGAGTTTGAGGACACATAAGTAGATCTTTATTTTCAAGAATCTCTGAATTGTTCTTTCAATGATAATATTTACATATTTGACGAAGTTATTTTTTATATGTTGATTTTATAATGATACCCAATTAAACTTTTTGATTTTACCACTTAATCTTTTATTTCAACAACCTTAAATTAAGTACCAAACACGAATTTATCGTAAGCTGATGATAATAAGTAATAATAGGAAAAAATGTGGCCTTCCTGTTATTAAAGCATTAAGTAGCAGTGTAGCTGATTATTTAGTGTAATTAGGGCTAAGACGTAACACTAATCAGTATACCCCCAGATCATACAAAAAACATACCTAAGAGTAGATTGACCTAACGATTCACAGTGTGACTGGTTGGGAATAATTTCAAAATTATTTTTGTATTCGATAGAGTATACTGCAAGGGTGGTCCCATGGTCACCAAAGTCAGGATCTGATGATGGGATCCAATAGAAAATCGAGGAAACACTAATCAAGGAAAGGGTTTTTTTCACTAAAAAGATTTCATTCACTAAAAGGTTAAAAATAAAATTTTTTTTGCAAAAAATAAAACCGACTTCAAAAACACTGAAAACTTAAAAATAATACATATAAGTCGGTGATCTTTGGCGCCAACTTCAATATAGAAGTGTGATGTTGTCTGTACCTATTCTTATATTATTTTTAAGTTTTCAGTGTTTTTGAAGTCGGTTTTATTTTTTTATTTTTTTTTATGTGAATGTTACGCGATTACACCGGCAAATTCTCACGAGTGAGAATTGTGGCATTTTTAACCCAAATATATTTAAGATTATTAATTCGGACAGCTTCTTCTTTGCTAAGGTTAAGTGCTCATTGATGTAAATACGTAATCATATCAGAGAGGTCATCTAATTGCGGCTTGTCCGGTTGCTTTTTCAGATGACTCGGGTGCGCGACCCCGGCTTCTCGAGCCTTCGATGCCGTTTACCTCTCGTCTCCTCGGTGTCGATGTCCCTCTCCTTCTCTCCCACTCCCATTACAGTTGTGGTAAGGCTCGGTACTAATTAGGATTACCTATTTAATGCCGGGACTGTGCGGGTTGGTACCACCACTCTGCCTATTTTGGTCGTGAAGCAGACTTGCATTTCGATTGAAGGGTAGAGACAGCCGCTTCTTCATGCCCCCTTCCCGTCCCTCTTGTGATGTGGAGTCGCGGTGATAATCGAAACTAATGGAGTTTAAAGTCTCAGTGAGGTCGTTGGGCGTGAAGAGTTGACACGCGGTACAGGGAGACCTGGTGGGAATGGTTACCGTCGGCCACCTGCCGGTCAGTAGGGGACCCGAACCCAGGAATATCCTGCCTGGGAGGCTGTCCTGCACAACCGGCGAAAATCCCGTCATGCGGTCATCGTGCCGTAGTAGGAGACCGGAGTGGATCCCGATGTCTGCGTGCGGGGGGGGCACTGGGGGCCCTTCCGTGCCGCGTGTCAGCTCTTCACACAACCCGCGCCCCCACTTTGTACTACGTTCTGCCCTTTCTTCGTTTGTCACCGTGACTCTGCCTCACATTTAATCCCTTCCCCAAAATGCTCAACAACAATATGAAGATTAACAATAAGAAGAAGCGAGCTCCTACGACGGACACCCAATCCACATTTAAAATGGATTTCTGCAACATCAGGTGTCTACTAGAGATGCCGCGAATAGTTGTTATGGCGAATAGTCGAATACCGATTACTTGCCATTCCTCATGGCGAATAGTCGAATATTCGTCATTATTATTCGCCATAAAAAAAGGAATATACAGAATAATTAATTTGTTGTCAAATAATAATATTACACTTGTAATAGTCTCTTGAACTTACCTATCATTTATATGTTACTGTAACCTAAAAAAATCCAAGATTATGACTATTATAATGGCAACCCTTTTCTTGTACGTAATATAGTTTACCGAGGAATAACTTCATTTTGTTTATGTAGGGGATTTCTCGTCAAATCGGTTTCACTTGCGCTACGCGTGCGCGCTGCATTTGTTTTGTTTGTCATTCGTGCTGAGCGTACTTGATGTGACGTCGATACGTGTTTTAAGTATTAACTTGAACATGTAGTCCAATCAACGAAGCATTTGTAACCCGAAAAATTCTTCTGCCTCTGAAATTTGGGATGTGGTTAAGATACCTAATACAGATGACAGATGTACAATAATCCAACAAAATTTATAATGGGAAGTTAGGTATTTTTACCTAAACATGAAAAACGCTTATAGCTCTCTGTGGATATTTCCTCAGTTCGAAATTATTTTTGTATACGTACGTATGTACTAGTTAGAACAAGTATGTAAAGTAATCCAACATTTTTTCGATTTGGGTGATGCACTAAATTGAACTTTTAACATTTTGCGCAATAACTTCTATTGGAAAATTGCTCTGCTAATTTTTATTTTTTAATATGGTCTTATTTCCCTAAATGAATAGGTTTGTTAAGTAATCCAATAAATTTTCCTTTTTAAACATTTTTTATTTATTTTTGCTTAATAACTTGATGTGAAAAATTACTCCGTCCATTTTTATACCTTTATAGGTTATATGATTTAATATTAAAACAGAATTATCAATAATCCAACAAATTTTCCAACGTTCATATATTTTTTAAAACATGTTCGCTTTTAAATAGTCAATTATTACTGGCGCGACCCGCAAGTGCAGCATTGCCAGGCGATAGTGAGTATGTGGGCCGCGCTTCGCCTAGGCACGCATCACAGATTAATACAATAATCAATAAATCTTGGCGACAATTAATTAGTAATGTTTTCAACATTGGATATATGTATTACCTAACCACTTTTACTTTGTAGCCACAACATATAAATTAGACATTACATTAGACGATAAAAATAGTCAAGCCGCGCGCAAATACCGACTATTTTTTTTAATACTTTTCAAAAGAATTTATCTAGCAGAGCATTATTTTTGTCGTGCCGGTTCGAAATTCATATAAAACTTAAGTAAGTTACCTCTTTAGTAAACATGTAAGGGCTTTAAATAAATTTTCACTTCTCGTGCTCGCAAAGCTCGTCTTTATGTCGTTTATAGGCTGCATAAAATGGCTTTCATGTTCTAGAGCATAAAGTAAAATTTTCTTTTAGACGAAGATTCTTAGGCCCAACAGCCAACAACGCTCAGCCTAAAACTTCACAGAATTTATTTATATTAATAACTTGCGATAATTTATTTATTTGCTTTAATTTATTTGTCTTGTGTTTTCTACCTCAAAAGTTATGAAACCAGATAAAAATAGTAACCAGTTATTATTAAAACGCATCGAAATATGTTTATTACTTGGCAGAATTTTTCAATATTGTGTTACATATTTTTCGTATATATTTTGAAGTAGGTAATTGTTTAATTTTCTTGCAATCGAAGTGAAAAGCAGAGTGTAAAACACTGGCATAAACAAGTCATTGTACTCCTCAACTTACTATCCACCCGAGCCGTCGTCTCGGGCTACAGTGCCTCATTTTATGCCCTTGTTGTACAATCTACTATTGTTCCATTTTCAAATTATATTGCCGGGCGTTCTAGCACGCTAGATAAAAAATTGCTGCTGCTGCTTGGTCTTTTTTTTACGAGGAAAATGCTTTTACGTACCTCCAAGCCCTTGGGTAGGGGCAAGGGTGCGTGGGACTCCACGGTAGAGTGCCGCATATACCCACTAAACCCTTCGGGAACACCTATCCGGCCATTTCAGAGCGGCTGCGAGCAGGCGCATAGCGCTGCGCTCGCGTGAGCCAGCTCGGCCTGTAGACTATCCTCTCTGCATGAGAGCAGCTTGTGTCCCAGAGCTGCTCCTACCGTCACAGGGATCGAGTGCAATACAGGCAACATGGCGCCCAACTGCGTTGCCCGCCGCCCCCACTAAGGTGGCGGAATCAGGGCGTTGTAGCCACTTCTTCGCCACCCTAACCTTCTCGCACTGGCGAGGGGGGTCCGCCTCACGAGCTCTCTCGTGGCGCTCCTTCGTCTCCATGACCACTTCACAAAAGTGAAAAACAGCATCCCAGGCCGCCCGCTCGGTGAGCATAGCTCTAACCACAGCGGGCAATGAGAGGTCAATAACAATTACGGACATAAGATCACCGCGCTGAGAAGTCCATGCAGGACATTGCACAAAAGTGTCCGCACCGCAATGGTGACAACGTGGGTGATCTTCCCTCCTGGCAACCTTGCGAAGGTACCTGTCAAAGCAGCCATGCGCCGACAGTACCTCCACGAGGTGGAAGGTGAGGGTGTCGAATCTCCTTGTAACCCAGTCACGGAGAACAGGATGGAGCACCGCGTTGATCCACTGACCGTATTCTGCTCTTTCGAGCCTTGAAGACCACGAGGACCCAAGAACTGAATTCATGGCCTCTTCACGCCAACTTTTCACCTCTCTCTCAGTCAGGCGACTCTTTTATTATATACCGCCGTTAGTACATGTGCCTCCAAATCCCATGGTGGCATCGATGCCAAGGCGCAGGCGGACTCCGCGGATAGCTCTCGTCACAAGACAGCACTAGGAACTTTGGTGTTGGTTAACAACCTCCCCAGGGCCATGGCTGTGGTTACCAATTTTGGAGCCAGTCGAGAAAAATGTTCTCTAAAGTTCCAGCTCCTGTCCAGCACTAAACCCAGATACTTCAAGTGTGGAGTAATATCCACCCGTGTCCCATTGATCATAAGATAGGTGGGGGTCCTTGGGAGGCCCATGGACGACCAGGGCCTCCATTTTATCGAAAGCCCTAATCTTTCAATTCTTGAGACGACTAGTTCCACGCCAGCTGTAGCTAATAGGGAAGCCAGTCTGTAATTCTTTCCACGAACTGTAACAAGGGTATCATCGACGTAACACACTACCTCCAGTCCGCGGGATAAGTTCCCTCTTAGTACATAATTATACCCGATGTTCAACAGAAGAGGGCCAAGGACCGATCCCTATGGAACACCGAGCATCATAGACGTTCGAACAACATGTCCGTTGCTGTCAGTGTAAAGGACGATTCGCTCTCTAAAATAATCAGCAATAACATGCTGCAGGTATAGGGGAACCTCGTGGTAGTTGAGTGCCTTTAAGACGCACTGAGGTGGAAGCGTGTTAAAAGCATTCGCTATGTCTAAAGAAACTGCTATCAAGACGCAGCTATCGGAAGTAGCCTCTTTGGAAAGGGATTTGACCTAGCCGAGCGCGTTATTCGTGAAACTGGTTCTCCGCCAGGTCAGGCCCGTCGCCCGAACGATGGCCCTCTTGCGACGGCCGCAGAGGGTCATAGCAACCCGGACCGTGCGAGCTTATCGCACGGTCAGCCACGGCGCATCCTGCGTTCTTGCGGGCCAAACGCCGTGGGATGTCGATGCACGCGTACATGCAGAGGTGTATCGACATCGGGTTGCCGTTAGAGAGCGGGGGGGACGATCCGCTCCCGAGGAAGTGGAGCGGGTTCGTACCCAAGCGCAGAGGGAGGCTCTGCGTCAACCGGCTGGCCACCGGACGATCGAAGCGATACGTCCGGTGTTGGAGGAGTGGGTAGGGTGCCGGCAGGGCAGTCTCTCGTTCCGCATGGTGCAGGTATTGACCGGACATGGCTGTTTCGGTCACTACCTGCACCGGGTCGCGCGTCGGGAGGAAACGCCGCAGTGTCATCACTGCGACGCTCCCGACGATACTGCCGAGCACACTCTGTTGGTGTGCCCGGCCTGGCGATGCCAGCGCAGCGAACTCAACGCTGCGCTGCCGAAGAAGGCCGCGGAGAGGGAGCGTGAGAATGATCCTCAAGCCGCTCCCATCCGCCGCAGACGGACAGGCAGGCGAAGGCGGGCATTCGCGCAAGCAATGCCCGTCTAATGACCCTGCCGTGGGGGCCTGCGTGCACGGTTGGCCCCGTACGCCGCCGTAAGGCTTTCCGTCTGTGGATTGCCCTGGTGTTTTCGGGCAATCCCCCCTTGGCGATAGCCCGGGCGCGTTGGTAGTGGTAGTCGCAGTGTGGACCCTACCACGCGCGTCCAAAAGGGCAGGAAGAACACCGAGGGGTTTAGTGGGTAGGCCTGGCACTCTGCCGGGAGAGCCCCACACACGCTCGTCGTCTAGCCAACGGCGAGTACGGTGCGGTCACGTATTCCCCTCGAAAAAAAAAAAAAAAAAAAGGTCAGGCCCGTCAATGCTCAAGTAGCGGTTTATTCAAACGGCGAGGCTACGCTCGAACATTTCGACATTTCGTTAAGCAGAACAATGGGTCGATATCTTGACGGAGAATCAGCTGGCTTGCCTACTTTTCTAAGAAGAACGAGTCGCCCTGTCTGCCAATCTTTTGGAAATCTTCCTTCGGTGAGGCATTTATCCATGAGGTCCCTAAACCGAGACTTTAGTGGAGGTAAAGCTACCACCAGAGTCCGTCCAGGGACGCCGTCTGGTCCTGGCGCGGTCTTTTTGGCTTTGAGCCTGAATAAAGCTGCTTTATACTCCCCATTCGTGATGGTCGGAATGGAGGGCAACGGAAAAACCTCCTTTGCGGGAATCATGCGGGGTGGTGTAAAATCTGAGGAGCCCCGAGGAAAAAGAGTAGTGATCACCCTGTCTAAGAAGTCTGGCTGGAGAGACTCCGTTAATGGTGGGGCAAGTGTCTGAAGCTTGTTTTAAACCATACGATATGGCCGTCCCCACGCGTCTTGGTTTAGTCCTTCCAACAACTCCTGCCATGCTCGATTTTTGGCTTCCTTGATCACAATCTGTAGAGCCCTCTTGGCAGACTTGTAGGAATCTAACAGATTGGATTTAGTCGTCTCGTCACATGTTCGTCTGTGGCGGGCGTGCAACCGTTTTGCCCTAACACAGTCCTTTCTTATATCAGAGAGTTCTCCGGACCACCAGTAGAGAACGGACGATTTTTTGGAGGACGATGATGACTCGAGGCATAGCTGCATCACACACTTTGGTGAGCGCGTCGCGCAGCCAGTCTGCCTCAGTATCGACCCACTCGAACGATAGTGAGTTCGCAAGCCAGGCTTGTGCCACAGCTGACTCATTAGTAAGCTCCTTGTCCATCCTGGAGATGGCCCAGCAAGGAAAAATGGAGCCAGCATTCCTTCCGTGACTTGCCCAGTCCGGTATGGTGGATGGAGACTGCCAATCAGTGACTTTGCATTCGATAGCAGGGGTAGCAAACGTGAGGTCTACAATGGACTCTCCTGCTGTCGAACACAAGTGTTTGTTGAACCGCGGTTAAGGAAAGAAAGGCCAGATATTATGGCCCATTCCTCTACCAGCTTACCCCTCCGATCAGTGGCCGGGGATCCCCAAGCCGCCGAATTGGCATAAGATCGCCTAGAACAATCATTGAGGGCGTAGAGTTCCGCTGGAGATAATTCCGACGTCGATTGACCGCTGTGCCATCGACTGCAGGAATAGATTCTGAGCGGCGGCGCACTAACTTAGATTCCCTTGAAGATATTTCCTGAAGATCCTATCAACTATTAGGTCTTCATAGGCCGTTCGCTTCTTTCGGAGCGTGCGTCATTAGTAGATATTCCTAAGGGTAGCGTTTCCTCTGCGTTTGGGTGGGTTGCAGCTTCTTCCACCCATTACGTGATTTGCCACCTGCTTGAAATCTGTGCAAATCTCATAGAAGGTGGCAATTCTTGATATCTGTGCAAATCGCACAGTTTGGAGTGGCATTGCATCCCGACGACTTGTGAACGGCTATCCCACAACGGAAGCAAAGGTCACTGCTGTCCTTCCCCGGGCACACCAGAGCAAAATACTCGAATTTTGCTCTGGTGTGCCCGGGCTCAAGGCATTTAAAACAGCGCGTTGACCTCGGCTCCAAGATTTGACACTTAACCGAGACGATACCGAGCGACTAAGGTTTCTGTTTTATTTCACCCACCCTTGTTGCCCCAGTATATCAGCCGCCCTTTTCGGAAATCGCGCTGCGCACATCCTCCTTGGTTACAGAGTCGTCCAGGCCGGAACTACGCAAATCGGCACACTTTACCGGTCTAACGACACTGACATTTTCAGAGAAGATGTCTTTTAAATTGCTTACCAATAAGACTGCTTTTTCAGAGGGAGTTTCCTTCGGAAGCTCGATAAGACGAGCCCCCGTGGCAGTTCCCCTGAATCGGAGGTCATTGACGCCCACGCTTCTGGCCATTCCTCCTGAGCTTCAGGCCTGATGGTAAGTACCACCGCAGGATTGCGGGGGGCCTTCATCGCTCTCTTGATGTTGGCTTTGGCTGCTTTAGCCTTGGCCTTAGCTCCCTTCTGTTTAAGGGTAGCTGCTTTCACCGCCAGGGCTTGGACCTGCTCCTGATTTCTTTTGGTTCTTGCTCTACGCCCCAAAGCCTTAGTCCACTTATCGAAACTTTCCGACTCTTTTAAAGGGAGAAAGGAGAGCCTTAGTCCACTTATCGAAACTTTCCGACTCTTTTTACCATGGGAGAGCCATGCTTCGGCACGAATGGGCCTGCTCGACCGGAGTGATACCACGGCCTCACAGAAGACCGGCGTGAAGCAACGCTTGCGTTGTGTTTCGTCGTGTGAGTGAGGGTACCGGAGGCCCAACCCCCTACCCCCCTTATGATGGCGCAGTTAAATAGATTGTTACCCCAGGAGGGTACCAACTGCGCTAGCGTTAGAGAATCCCTCTCTGGACGTCCACTTCCAGGACGCAATATACCTGGGCGTGGACGCCTAGGCCACCCCTCGTATTCTGGGGGGGGGGGGGGGGTCAAAACCGCGCTCAAAGATACCTGGGGCAAGAGCAAACCCACGGCACCCCCTGCCACACTGACTGTGGACTTCTGTAATATTAGGGGGCTTCATTCCAACCTCAATGCTGTCCACCACCACCCCGAGACAGTAAAGCCGGTCTTGCTCTTTTTGACGGGGACGCAGATATCGTCTCCGGCGGACACTTCTTACCTTTTCTACCTTTATTTTCAAAGATAATGGAATCAATTATCAACCGCCAGCTCCTTCGGTACCTAGAGGATCACCAGCTGCTCAGTGACCAACAATACGGCTTCCGTAGGGGTCGCTCTACTGGTGATCTTCTAGTTTACTTGACTCATCATTGGGCAGAGCCATTCGATGTCTTTTTTTCTTCTTGCGGACTTACCGTCACCGCTCGAAAGCAGCACCACCAGCATCTGAGACATCACCGGTCGTCATTCTAATGGCATCAGTGCAAGATATCATAGATTGCACCGACTCATTAGACGTGTCAGAATCGTCCAACCGTCTCTTTTCCCCCTTATCGGGTACATCTGTAATGACGATGATTTCAACCCTCGACCCTTCTGTTGACATTAGCGAAACCGCCGATTTTGTCAACTTACTATCTACATCCTTAGCACTAGATTTGCTACTATACTTAGAGCTAGACTTATCGCTACTATTTACATTACTTATATTATTCTGTACTTGCCGCAGATCTGCTGCGCGATCGCGTTAAACGCGGTGTTTCCTCTCCGCTCCCATAACGGAGTTCCCCCTCATCAATAATACTTCCACTCGCCTCGGTTATATTTTCCACCGCCGCCGGCCCGAATACCGACGGTGGCCCACTCTTAACGGGTTCACATTTTTAATTCGCATCTAAAGAAGTGGATCTCGGTTAGCACAGCACCAAATACGCCCGGCTGCTCACAGCCACCTTGTGCGCTCCTACGGGGGAGACTGAAACCCCCTGGTGTGTTTGTTTTTCGTCACTAAGATCCATGTTGCGCTTTGCAGGGTGAGCTCCCTAGGGTGGCCGTTCGGGACTGGAGACCCTCTAGCCAGTCATCCCATCGGCACGGACCAGACGGCCCGATGCTCAGTGCGCCGGACCCCCGGCTCGGCTAAGTGCGGGTAATGGGTTTGCCCGACAGCAGACTCTACTGAATCCACTGCCGCGCATACGAGCCAGAGCTTGAAGAAGTCTGGATCGGAAACTCCGAACAGAATAACAACAAGAGACGCGAAGCGCCATAGTGAACAATTGGTCCCTTACAGCCAGCAAAATAACTGCTGGATTAATTCAAGCCAAACTACGATCCGCAACGGGTTAGCGTTCTATAGCCAAATCCTCTTCTTACAACAAGAAGGAGAGACTTCCCCATGGGGGCTACTTGTCAGACTATTAGCCCGCGGGTTGCCCGAGGTGCACCACGAGGAGGTTGTCTGACTTCGCACCCACCGCTGCTAGGCCAAGTACTGCAAGTTCGATTTATTCCAAAGAATTTTTGGTCGTATATCGTAGTGTTTGAGAAAAATAAGTGTTTATTATTTGACCAGATTTACTTACCTATTTCATAAAAACATTTTTTTAAAGAATTACCTATACTTATCAAGAACAAGTTGAATAGGTATTGTGTCCCTGTTTATTTACACAGGTAAATCTCGCGACAAGCTTTTATGCTATGATAGCTGTGCCCGCGACTTCGTTCACATGGATGTCGGAAAATAAAAAAAATTCCCCGTTTCTACAGCATTTTTCATTGATGCTCAGTATCTATTAGTCGTAGCGTGTGTTTATATAGCCTACTATACAACACAAAAATAATTTTTCAATTTAAATCAGTAGTTCCTGAGATTAGCGCGTATAACCAAACAAACAAACTCTTCAGCTTTATAATATTAGGAAGTACAGACACGGTAATAGTATATTACCGTGGTATAGATAAAATAAATTGCCAAGTGCGGGTTGGACTCGTGCACCGAAGCGAAGGTTCCTTACAAACTTATCAAAGTTATATACGTTCCTAACTATGAGTATGTACATATTTACGGTTTTCAGTATTTATTTTTCCTCAACGTGCTTCTTGGAAAATTTCAGTATTCTAGGTCAATGGGAAGTACCCTATAGTTTTGATTCCCGTAAAAAATCGCAAAATTTGCGAAAATATGCAACATAAATGGTCATATCTTTTGACCTCCTTGACTTACAATTATGATTTTTCACATCTGAAAGAGACCGTAGACCCGAATGTTTTGTATAAATTTCAATTTGATATCTTTACGCGTTCCCGAGAAAAAGGACCGAGAAGAAGAGAAAAACGGACAACAAAGTGATCCTATATGGGTTCCGTTTTTTTCTTTCGAGGTACGGAACTCTTGGAAAAATTGCGGCATGTAACAAATTGATGGGCTTAATTTAATTTAAAGTTTAATTTCCCCTTATAAGTGCATTAAAATAAAATTTTGTTTTTACAATGTTTACTCGTATTAGAGTTAGTTTTGTAGGTATTATTATTAATTCCTATAATGTGGTGCAAAATGAAGTAAAAGCACAGATTACTAAATAGGTAAAAGTAGCTCCAAGCGGTCACGTGAAGATCAACTACGCACAAATTGCGTGATGCATAAGGTTCGCACAAATATAAATCGGCATACATCTTAAAAAATTTATGAACGTTCGAAAATTTGTTGGATTATTGATAATTCTGTTTTAGTATTAAATCATATAACGTATAAAGTTATAAAAATGGACGGAGTAATTTTTCACATCACGTTATTAAGCAAAAATCAAAAAAATATGTTTCCAAAGGAAAATTTATTGGATTACTTAACGAACCTATTTGTTTAGGGAAATAAGACCATATTAAAAAATAAAAATTAGCAGAGCAATTTTCCAATAGAAGTTATTGCGCAAAATGTTAAAAGTTCAATTTAGTGCATCACCCAAATCGAAAAAATGTTGGATTACTTTACATACTTGTTCTAACTAGTACATACGTACGCATACAAGAATAATTTCAAACTGAGGAAATATCCACAGAGAGCTATAAGCGTTTTTCATGTTTAGGTAAAAATACCTAACTTCCCATTATAAATTTTGTTGGATTATTGTACATCTGTCATCTGTATTAGGTATCATCACCACATGCCAAATTTCATAGACGGAAGAATTTGTCGGATGTCTCCATACAACGAATGTCCTCGTTGACTGGACTAATGACTGATATTTGCTAACTTTTTATTTTTTAATGATGATTATATAAATACTAAGTGTGTTTTGTTTTTTAACATAAATTCAAATAGTTATTTTGTCTATCTCTAGTTTTTCTGTCCATTTAATATAAGTTTATTTTACTTAGACGACTATTCGTACAACATACTATTCGCCGATTATCGAATAATGAACTAGTATTCGGTATTCGACGAGTAACAAAAAAATGCCGAATAATGCCGAATACCGAATAATAGCGAGTATTCGCGGCATCTCTAGTGTCTACACAGTAATCTCGAAGCCGTCCACCACCATCTCGAGACGGCTCGGCCTGCCTTGCTCTTCTTAACGGAGACGCATATTACTGCCCCCGACGATGCTTCGTACCTGAAATACCCGGGTTACGAAATGCTCGAAGTTCTTAATAAATACTTTTTTGATTGAAGTAGCTACGTCTTAATTTTTATATTTATTTTATTTATTTATTTATTTTGAGGAAAACCGCTAAACAGCTAAACATTAAGATGAACTAAAAATAACAACAGAAAGCCAATAACAGGTTCTCACAAATAAAATATTTTTTGGTGTTTGGTATTCGGCCGAATTAAGTCACTATTCGGCCGAATTCGGAATATTTAAAAAAATGGCCGAGTACCGAATACTTATCTAAAAAAATGGCCAAATACCGAATAGTTGCCGAATACCTATTAGTTGCATCTCATATTATAGTTGCATATCTAGCTCAGTTACCAATAGTAATACCAGTAGGTATCAGTTTTTTTGTTTACCTATCCATTAAATAACTCTATTTACGAATTTACGACATCTAAACTTAAAATTTTTAATAACATGTCACTTTAACGGTGACAATACTAAAGAATTTTAATTTTGACATTATTACCACATTCATTTAATTTTTTTAAAATAATGTTTAAGTTTTTTAATCATGGATTTCTCTGTTGGTGTAGTTACTTATGGACTTTATTATATGATTTTTGAATGAATTGAATTGAAGTAGTAGGTACCTTACCTACTAAGGGTTAGCTAGCAGTGCTACTGTTTATAAGTTATTTTAGCTATTTATATAAACAATAATTTATATTAACAATACCTAATTTATTTATTTATTTATTTCGCCCAACTTACAACTATCCTTACAGGTCTTACTTAATGCAATAGTGTACACCAATTGAAAATATACGTATACAAATTTAAAATAATAATAATATATATAATCACTTATAATAACATATTGTAAATAACGCTATTTTTGTGAATTCACTCAGTGAACACGCAAACAAATCGATCCTCTCTGAGCGCGCGTGAAGGCGCGTGCGAGCGTGCGGCACCGCCAGCATCGGCGGCCGGCGCCGGCGCTCCACGTACCGATCTGGTACGTTCAAATATATTCCCCCTAGTAATTAGGGATTATAACCTTTCCCTTTTAATAATTTAAATAAGTATGCAGCTAGTGCTAGTTCCCTCCTCACCCCTAACTCGTTATATCCAACCATACCTAATATAAATAGGGTTGGATACATCAACGGATAAAAAGGATAGACCCCGTACAGCCGCATATATAAATATCTTATATACTTGTTTTGGACTCGCTCCAACATTAACCTATGTTTTGTATCACTTGGGGCCCATATGACTGCGTTAAACTCTAATGGCCAATTTCACTAACCTTGTCTTAGCTAAGACAATCCTAAGAAGAATGCTCTCACTTCTTGTCTTAAATGAAAAGAATGTGACAGCATGCCGCTTAAGATCGTCCTAAGCTAAGACAAGGTTAGTTAGCAATTGGCCATAAGTGGCTTCTCACTAACGTATTATAAAGTGTCACAATTGTACTTATATTTGTAAATCCTTTAGAGTTACGAAGAACGAATCCCAGTTTGCGATATGCTTTCTTACATACCTTTGTAACATAGCCTCGAAAGGACAGTTCTGATGTGAGCTGAGTACCCAGGTCTCTAACCTCATCAACCCTCGTTATTACTACATCTCCCATTCTGTAGTCATATTGAACAGGACTATGCGATCTGGAGAAGGATATATCACACATTTTGCATCATTAAATTGTAGGTGGTTATCCTCACTCCATTTCACCAGCCTGTTAATATCTTCTTGCAATTTGTAACAATCTGCCGGGTTTTTAATTGTTTGGTATAGTTTTAAATCGTCCGCAAATAGTAAACATTTTGCGTTTTGCATCACCTTCGGTAAATCGTTAATCAGTATATTGAATTCGAGGGGCCCTAGGTTACTACCCTGACTCACACCTGACCTTGTGTAATAAGGCTCTGATACACATCCAGAATATTCCACATACTGCTGTCTGTCTATCATGTAACTAGCAAAGAATTTATAGGTATGTAGGAGAAGCTGAAAGAAAAACAATAATTAAATAAAAAAACTTTATTTTGAAATAATGGATTATTATCTATTAACAGTTTAATTACAATTAGGCCTGTGATTACTCGATTCTAGATAGGTAAGTCTAGGTAGGTAAGTATTAAAATGTTTTTACAAAGATGATATGGTAATTCTACGAACGTTACACTACACATAGGTACTTATAGAAACTTTGCCACTTACAATAATAAATTTCTAAAACACTATGGTCCAATACAATCACCCATCATGTTAACAGATAATCTACCAAAATTCAAACCCATTTTTACACTTTTATCCTAAACGAGTAGAAAATAAACTAATGAAAAAAAACATGTATAAAAAGACAAAATAAATGCACACGTATAAAAATCTCTGTATGATTAAAATTTAACGCGCGTAAACAAAAAATGGTAAAATTTTCAAAGTGTTCAACATAATTTATCTCATCAATTTCCCAGTGCCGTATGATTACTATTTCTATACCGTGAATATATAGACAATATAATCACTTTCCTCTAAGTCATGTATACAAACATCGGCTCCGATAGTTCTATTACAAAATCCCTTCAAGGCACTTTTCGTTTTGGTATATTGCTGATACGTTTCCTCACTCCTAATTCTCAATATCAATGCGTTAACACAATTTTTAAATGTCAAATGAGTACATTTTCTCGAGTTCTTGAGATATATCTCGATCTTTGTAATCCTAACGCTGTAACTACTATCTCTAAGAGTGTTGCACCACCCACAGTTAAAATTACAGAGAGCGAATACAAACAATAGTTTTTTTTTACAATAAAATCGAGATGCTACTAAGTATATAGTTATGTATTATAAAAATATCTATAATCTATTCTAAATTATTCGAATAATATGTTATCGGGATAGGCTAAGGATTTAATTAACAACATATACCATTCAATTGGACGTTGCAATTAGACGTGCACAACTATAATTTAAACACTAATTCAAGTTACAACGAAATGGTAGTTGAAATAAATGCATTTGTTTTTAATACGTTAGTACCGATAAATAGTTACGTTTGAAAGAGATGTGATGTTGATGATAGTTGAAAATGGAATTTCGATTGATGTAAGTAAATAGAACACTCGATTCGAAGCGACAACGATTATGTTTCTTATATGAATATTGACGCACGCTTAAAGTTGTAAGGGAGATGCGAAAAGTAGCAGAGCTACTTGAATTTTCGTTTTGAGTGGTAGCTTATAACCAAATGCTTTTGAAGCATTCTTGGCCGTAAGTGACCGCGTAACGACCGCGAGGCAATAAGCGCGACAAGTCTGTTGAAATGTCGTTGTCGCTTAGAACCGAGTGATTTAAGTAGGAGGTCGCCTAATTGTCGTGGAGTTGTTACAAGCACGGTCGCCGTGGGGTTGTTACAAGTACGATCGCCGTGGAGTTGTTACAAGTGCGTTGTTTAGCTCGGAGCCTACCAGAGGCCAGATGAATAGCCCCCGGGAGGCACGCGGCTGTGCTGCATTATGTGGCTCGCTCCGTTTATTGAAGTCACTGTGTTGATCTGGCCGTTCATCGACTTGTAGCCGTCACCGGTGATCGGGTTGCCTTCTGGAAAACCGACGACATCATTTTAATCAAACAATTCATCTAAGCTGTACGCTAGATACACAAATACACTACACCAACGCTACAGAGATAGAAAGTGGAAATTGTACTCCTGACATGCTTTCTAATGATTGCACTGAGAAACATTCGTTTTCAGTTAAGTTAATTATTGTAAACTATTGCAAGTACATACTTATCAGACTACTAAAGTAGATACTTAATTGATCAGGTGAAAGTAAAGCTACTTACAACAGATTATTTAAAACTATAACCTAAAAGGAGATTTTCTAACTACAGAGAATATCGAAGAAAGCTTATTTACCTACGTCAACGATACGTTTTCTTATAATATACTTTGACAAAAATTAGAAACAGCGTGCAACAGTACAGAAATGTATAAAGGCCAGAAAGAAATAAAATGTTACACATTATACAACAAAGTAGGTACATTACATCAAGATACACGTTACAAACGACACAACAACAAGCACTCACAAAATTCATAGGCTCAATTAAATCGAGAATACAAATTAACAATAACTAATAAACCAACTCTCTTGTAAACCTAATACTTTTATAAGCAGCAAATAATAAAGAGTAAAGGTGCTCAAGTTAAACCTTGAAGGAATCTTCGTGTAAATCTTTTTTTGACGAGCAAATCAAAAAATATCGACTGTTCTCAACTTGCGGTGAAAGCGTAAACTTGAGGATACCCGATGTGACGAATATCCTCAGAGGGTGCGGTAAAACGGCATTCCTTCAGTCTAAGTTGAACACCCACCCATTTCTCTTCGGCGGACATAGTCTACAAAGTACGTCTTAGGGCTGAAGTCCTCCTCATGCCGACTCAGATTGTACAGGTAGCCGGGGACATACTTGTGGAAGATAGGCGGGAAACCTGTCAGTGTATGTGGTCCAGGGATCACTTCCGTCGGCAAGAGACTAGCGTCGGGAATGGGCCCTTCCCGTTCGTACTTAAAAAACGTAGGTGGTGGTGGAGTGTGCTCCACTAGGAATGGATCTATGGGCGCGTCTAACGACGGAATGGGATTGTACTTGAAATCGGGTTTAGGACTCTCCCCGAGCGCAGAGGTCATTCCTACGAAGGCGTATGGAGGTAACGGGTGGCAAGGAACCTTTTGATCCTTCGGTTCGAGGTAGTGCTGCGCGGGGAACGGTGGCCAGTGTTTGTCTAGAACCAATTGAGGGGAAAGTGAATCCGGATCTATAATCCGGTGTTCCCTTTCGGGATCGTCGGTTTTGAGGCCGAGAAGTGTGTAAGGGGTGTGTTTTACGTTAGGCCGTGGCTTCGTGGTGGATTCGACGTAATATTCCGCTGGGCGCGGTGGCCAATCTTTGGTGTAGTAGCGGTGGGTCGGTTGAGGGTAGAGGGAGGGATCGTGAGGGAAGTCAAGGTCTTCGGCACCTCGCAGGCTGGCGGCCGGGTGGCGGCGGCGCGGTGGCGGCACCATCACGCCATCTCCAGTCACCGGATTCCTCTTCGGCGGAGAGTACGACGCTAACCATCACAGAATACACACGTTTTCATACATTTGTCCTATTACTTATACTAAGTACTTACCTACTCGGCCTACTTATTTCATAATATATAGTAATCTTTCATAATAACTAGCAATGTCTTATTCGACTTGTCATATACATTGGCGTATCTAGACCTATTTTCCAGGGGGGGGGGGGGGGGGGGGCGGCTGGACCATGATTTTGTGTAAAGTTATCAGCATTTTGTTTGGCGTCCATCATTGTATTTTGAAAAGATAGCCTAACATCCTGGGATGGGCACGGCCCACCCGGCCCCCCTCTATATACGCCTATGGTCATACAAGAACATGCTGTTAGAGAGTTTAAAACCTTTATTCAAGCCGGTGCTCCATCTGCGTTCTTGTCGGTGTTAACGCCTGCATCTTAATAAGTGCGTGTTATTGAACGCGGTAAAACATCGGCTACACTTGCGGCAAGCTTATTACCGATCTTTAGCGACAGTCGCAATAGGGATGATGACTGAATTCTAGTTTTCACGTCTCGTCATAAAAAATTAAAATACCGTAGAAAAAGATACAATCCCGTGAAATTTGAATTAAAATCGGCTTAGAAATACATTAGATACAAGCATTTTATGTTGTTAATTTGGAAGCGATTAGACAGAGAGATGCGACATCAACCGTGACGTCATTGTTTAGTACAGCCATATAAACTCCATGTAAATTGCCGTTTTGCTAGAAAGAGATGGAGAAAAATCTTTAATACCTTATATCTTGGTTGTTTTTTTAGTTATTGGAAAACCGATTTTTTCTTTCAGTTTATTATGAATTGAATGAGCTTCTATTAAAGCAAAAAAAAATTTTTAGTCATCTAGCCTATTGCTGCGATTGTAGAATTATTGCTTATAAATCGCAAATTCGTATTATAGAACGTTGGATTGCGCTCCGACAGCGCCACATGCGAGCGACTGACGGACTAAAAATGCTCGTCAACCATTGATTTACTACCAAACGTTTGGTAGTAAATCAATGTCGTCAACGCTTGGACAGAGTGACCAATTGTTTAAGTTGGTTGTTGATCGCGAGATCGCGTTGCCATTGTACAATTAGCAACCGATTGCTTTCTTCCGTAACAAGCCTGCCGAGTTTGCTAAAGAAGTTGTTAACTTCTAACACCATTAAAAATGCCACGTATTTTTGCTTTGATGAAATAACAACAAAATATTGAAATAAAGTGATTTTAAGTTAGAGATTGGGGCCCCGCTACGTCAAGTGAATATAAAATGTATGACGTCATGCGATGTTTCAAATCAACCAATCAATCTGTTGTCCAAACTTTTGCATTGTATAAATAAATAAAAAATACGTGTGCATGTTTCAAAGTAATCCGCCAAGAGGACATTTAAAAAATATTTTACCTTATAACACATCCATTAAGGTGCTAAGCTGTTAGTTACTAATGCACGGCGTCAAACTTATTGCGTTTATAAACGCGTTACGACGCAGGTGGAGCAGCGGCATGACGAAACATTGATTTCTTCACATCATAAAATTAATTGATTGATTGAGCTTGCGCAAAAGAGCGTTACCGAGAGTGACGGTGACGTCTTCGACCGAAAAAACTTTTTAGGTTTATAAAATTAACGTTTCTTTATTATTTTTTTCAATCAACAGTACCACTCGTATGTACGCTCTCAATAAGTACAAATTTCACAACCAGTTTGCTTTAAGTTATCTTAAAAATAATGACCATAAAAAATTATTCACTAATTAAAATCGTTCGGGATGTTTCATTAGTGCAATAGACAGTAATGAATGAAATGTAAGCGATGAGTGCCAATGTTGAGCAATAGGTAACCATATTTCTATTGGACTGATGAAATTTTTGCGAAATAGCATGTCTTAATATTAAATGGAGGCAACCTAATTAAATTAATAAACTATATAAATTTAAGAAAGCCGTGAAATATTTTTAAACCACCTCTTTGTAATGTTGTTTTATATTTCTATATTTTTGATATTTCAAATGAGTTAAATCGCCTTTTCTTGGCATTTAGCATAACAATAGATAAGTACCTACTTATATCAGAAAAATCATAATTATTTATTCAACACACTTGCCCGTAAAGTGGATCTAATTTTACCGGTTTTAGATACATAAAGCAGCTCATAAAACACACGGGTATTATGGCCGAGGCACGCAGCACAAAGTGCGACAATGCTGCACTTGCCGGCCGCGCCAGTAATGTACTATATTTTCTTAAAAGCTAGAGGTCAAAGCATCTACGAACTACATGATTTTTCAAACGATTATTTTTATACCATTATTTAGTTCTGTCTACAAATTGACAATGATTTGTGTTATTTATTCCAAAAATTCAGTTTATTAAAATATTTTTTTCTCACAAGTGTGTTGTAAAAGGTCGTACGATATACGTGTGTATATTGGTTATACACACTCGGATTTATTACGCTCTCGCCTTCGGCTCGGGCTGAAATCCGCCTCGTGAGTTATATAACCAACCAACATACCGCATTTATATCGTAATGTACTATTATTCAAAAAAGTTTGCAATAAAACTAAGTTCTTCCTATTCTTATTACCTGTTGCTATTAAATTCCGAGAAATGTAATGTGCTTCACAATACAATTACGATCCATCAATGATAAAAGGCCCTTAAGCAGTACGATTCCTCGCTTCGATTGAACTTAAGATATCGTGACGATCAATCCTTTATTTGTATGGAGCGACGGAATGATAACACCACCACAACCAGATCCATAATATTTCAATACGTAATTATTTAACTACTTAATATTTAAAAATCGAATCTACGTCGATCGCAAAACCTATCGTCGATTGCAAAAGTTTTTTCAACACACTTGCTCGTAAAGTGGCTCTGATTTCACCGGTTTTACATACATAAAGCAGCTAATAAAACACGCGTGTGTTAATTATAGCCGAGTTCGCGTGGATTGCACAAAGCCGAAATTAGACGGTTCATTTTTGCTTTCATTTTCGATGCTTCATCGATGAAAGAAAGACCGAAAATGAAAAATGTCTAAATCAATTGACACGTCAATGGTCTTAATTGACGTTCATCAGAATGTGCCTTCGCGATGAAAGCTTTCGGCTATACAAACAACGCGTTCACTGTTCATCTCTCATCGCACAAAATGAATCACTTTTGATGAACCGTCTAATTTCGGCTTTACCGAGTTCTTTTTCCGCACAGACTGCGATTGGCCAGTGCTTAGAATAATAACGCATAGAAACCCAACCGGCGCGCACAATTTGATGCAACTAAATGTTAGCTGTATATGGCTCACTACGCCGCGCCGGCAGCTCCGTACTGTTTTTATTGTTTCGCGCACAAGCGACTTCACACAGCGGAGTCATTTTTGCTTCACTTTAATCATCGCACTCTATGCCGAGCTATCCTTCTAAGGCCCGATTTCACCAAACTCAGATAAGTTTTATACCAAGGATAGTCTTGAGTTACTCCCATAAAGGTCAATTTTAATTTCACCAAATACTTGTACTTAAAATAAAGCCGTTATCCGAGAATAGGTTTTATACCGTCGAATTTGACGGTATAACAGATTTAGTACCTACTAGGATAAATAAGAAAGATGGCGTCTAATAAACAACTGATTGGCAAGCTATCTAAAGTGACAGTAGTCGTAACTGACGTATAATCCTACTAGTTTAAAAAACAGCTTATTGGCTATGTGATTTACGGAGAGAATGTGCTATTTAATTTCGCAGCATTATCATTCATTCGTTCACATAGATAAAATAAAACTCTATTTGGAAGAATAGTTAAACCAAATGTGGTGAAACGTAAAATGGGTTATCCGAGAATATAGGTATGTAGAGTATAAATTTATCCACGGCATAGTTATTCTGTCGACCAACCCGCACTTGGCCAGCGTGGTTAGGGTAGGCTCGAGCCCCTCGGTGGGGACATATATGAGCTGTTGATGATGATAGTTATTCTAGTTTTGCGTTCCTGTTGGTGAGCCTCATCGGGCCTAAGTATGTGTTATTATTCTAAGGGCTAGTGGTTAGTGAATAAGCGGGCGTGCGTGCAGCGTGCGGCGGGCGTGCGTGCGGGCGTGCCTACACGATAGACGACTCACAGTGTTCGCCGTGCGCCGTCTCACCTCTGCTGGGGGTGGAGGCGGCGCTGGCGATGCCGTTGGCCATCTTGCCGGGCGAATGCGCGGGGCTGCCGTTGGTGGCGACGCCGGCGGCGGCGGCGCCGTCGCCGAACTGGATGTGGCTGCGGATTGTGTCGGTTACCATCGGCGCGACCGGGCCGTTGGATGCCGCCTGCAATTTGCACAAGTCGCTTCGATGACTGGCACGAATCGTTGCCCCCTGGCTGGACACAACTATTGACGATGCGAGCGTAACGTCGCAGAACAGAGAAAGAGGTGTGTGTGTGTGTGGTCTGTGCTCTGTTCTGTGGCTCACAAAAGGACGATGCCCACTTTTGCATGGAGACTTGCCCCACTTACAAATTTCCATGAACAGAAACAACTCTAGGCTCATTTTAAACGTTTTCGTCATTGAGTAGAAAACAAGTATTGTTTTTTTAATTATAGCTGCAGTTTCGTAGATATTCATAAAAATTGCTCCTAATCTAACCTAAGCAACTTATATAGTTGCAAGACGTCAAACTAGTTATGCTGAACTTTCGATCATTAAAAGTCAGTTACAATATACTATCAATATACTTACTTACCTATTGATATCCAGTATTATCAACAATAAGGAATCGAATGTGTAACAAAAATGGCAAAGACTGCAACGTGACAAGCAACAAAGGGAACTGCGACTTATTTTAGGCGCGTTCCACCTAAGTACAGATTTGCAGCATATTCAACATCATCGCGATTCATTAGTTTTTTATAAGGTAAATGCTCTAAGGTTTTTGACCATCGTCAGAGCTTGCTTGCTTAGGTGGAAAACGGTGTTTTATATTCTATGCGATCTGTCAACCTTTTCTCATTGCAAAAGAAAATGCTTTTTAAATTATGAAATGTAATCACAATGTAATATATTTTATAAATTTTTAGAAATAAACATTTTAAAATGTAATGAAAGAATAAGGCATAACATTGAAAAAGGTGTTATTGTAGCTACAACGAAAAAAGGTATAAATATGTAGTGGCCATTTCGTAGCAGGAAATGCATGTAAATCTTTAAATTTTGCCGAAAAAAACCGTAGCTACTATCTGTTTTATATTACACTGAAAAATCATGTTTTGATAAAATATATTTAATTAGAAATACCGCTTTATTGGTCATCAACCTTGATAGTGGGGCAAAATCGGGCATCCTCCTTTAGTAGGACAGCACACCAAGGTATAACACTGTGGCATCTTATGTCTCTGGAATAGGTAATATTTTGCAACAAAAATGTTTAGTCTGATGTGTAGGTGTGTGTACACCGTGTGTCGCTCGTTCGCGTCGTCATCGTCGGTGCCAGTCTGATAGTTCACCAGTTCGCGATATAGTTTCAGATAACAATAAAATGATATGGATGAATTGATTGTATTATGTGTTATTTGCAATGATATTTACCAAATTTACATAAAGTGTAGGAATACCTATGTGGTTAAAAAGGTGTTACAAACAATTTTTTAACCATCACGAAAGCTATAAATGATTTAACTCTCTGACGGTGGCACTGTGAACTCGGCACTTTCCTTCCAATCGGGAGGTCCGGGGTTCGATACCGATATGTACCAATGTGTTTTTCATTTTCGAATTTCATATACTTATACATTTGTCTGACGCACCTACGGTTATACCTGCTTACATCTGTGAAGAAATTCAAAGGTGTATGTAAAGTCTACCAATCCGCACATGGGCCAGTGTGGTTGGGTTTACTAAGGCCTAAAAAAACAGCCTAACTTACGGCGCTTGCGCACTTATACGTATTCGGTTCGTATTCGATTCGTGTTCGGTTTTGATCCGGTTTGGGCGTCCTAGTGGTTGTATGGACGCTTGCGCACTCATACGTATTCGGTTCGTGTTCGATCCGTAAATTCTCACTTCGAGTCGTTTTTAGGTGTGCATCAGGATGGCGGGTGCCATCATTTATTTCTGTTATTTGATGAAGTTGTTAATAACGTTTATATATGTATTTACTATATCGTTATTATCGTTTATTTGCTTTATCGTTTTTTATATAAAATGATAATTTATACTGGAAAACATATTATAAGTGGAATGTTGACTTGAAACGCCTACAGCCAGGGCTGAGCAAAATACACGCTTGAATTTAATTGAAATACAAAATACTTTGCTGCTGGCTGCTTTGCTAGTGGGAATAGATGGCAATTAAAATACGAAACAAAATACTCGCCAGGTGTATTTAAAATATCAAATACTGTATTTGGTCAATTTTTATTGTAATTTAAAATACAAAATAGCCTTTTGATTCTTAAAATGTTAATGTGTTTAAATATTGCACGATACTGTGGGCATTTATATCATTTGTATGTATACATACATTGTCATATACCTACGTACATATTGTAGGTAAAAGGGAATGACACCCAAAAATGGCGAAAAAGAATATTACGTTTTTAAAAACTCTGAATGTTATTCTTTTGAAAATTCTTATGAAACAAAATTCCTACTAAGTATTCAAAATCACAATACCTATTTATTTTACAGTCGTAAATCCGAATTTTTAATTTTGCGAATTAGTACGAAGAATTAAAACGCCATTGTATTATTGGCCCGACAACTATGAAGAAGAATTCAAATCCAAGATAGCCACGTCACAAATTGGCGGATCACATAATATATTTTTTCACGCAGTTTTTTCACGTATCGAACACGAACCGAAAACGAATAAGTGCGCAAGGGCCCTTAAAGTAGGCTCAATGATGATGATCTGACATAAATAGGAACGCTATTTAACCAATAAAGGTCCTACTGATAAATAATTTCCGGAAATTTTTGTTGTCAGTCAGTGATACAAATGATAGAAGATGTAAATAGTTCATCTGATAGGTAAGCTCTAAAATGTCTGTTAGGCTCTTTATCAGCAGGTGGTGAAACAAGCACTAAAAGTACTTACAATAACAAATTAGTGATGAACTTTCAAAAAATAACGCCTGGCACCATTAATTATAGGCACTAAAGGATTGTATTATCAAAATAAGTAATGCGACATGCGATAGATAGACGTAAACATTTGGGGCGATGTAAAAAAAAGTTTCACTTAAAAAAAAGCAAACATTTTTCTGCATAGGTACACACCTGTCCAAAGAGGCGGGAGTGCGTGTCGCGGGGGCGAGTAGGCGTGTCACGCACCACGCGCGGTCGGGAGCTGGTGCCGTTCTTCACGGGGCTGCCGTCCGTCACGTCCGAGCTGAAGATCTCCGCGATGCAGCTCTTGGGGGCGTTCGGCACTCTGGAATAGACGAAATAATATCTACGTTAATTTATGGGTGATTTCATGTAAATAGGACCACTTTTGAGGGTTTTCATCAGTTATTTGACTAGGGAGTCAAATATATCTTGAATTAATTAAACAGTAACGTAGCCAATAAATGTCTTCAAAATACGGTATTATTGCTTTTATATGATAGAAGTACCTACATAAAAACAATAGGTATAATTATCGTATTAATACATCAAAATATTTTTGCATGTTGGTTTAGATTACCAAAATTCTATTTGTAATCGAAAGAGTACACCCCCGCCCGAGGCGGTGATGGACGGGTAAGTCGAGGGAACCCTTAAATTTCATAAACACGTCCAACGTGTCTCAAGTTTTTTCTTAAGATATTCCGAATAATTCCGATCTACTCTCAATCTCATACCTCGATTGCTATGACGACCTGTCGCGTAGGTACTTGAGCTACCTACTTTTCATTGTAATTTCAGACTCAGCTCAGATGACTACATAGTGATTCTAGTTATTTGCCCTTCTCTTACTGTATCATATTCTACTTGCAAAGCCCTAACATTTTTTAAAGTGAAACTTTTTTTACATCACCTCAAAGGAGGTCGCCAAAATCTGTCCAATCGATGAAGTGAGGTACACTCCTAAAGAAAAAAATCTCTATAATTAGGGTTGCCATACGTCCCGTATATACAATACGTATTTGACCATCCCGTCCCATCCCCCATAGTTTGTCTCTTACTATCTATGTACACGTGCGTACTATATAATTGGTGTAGTTGAAAGCCACGTGTCGGCGTTGAAGCTTAATGGGTTATTAGTTTTGGGAATCGAAAGAGAAAACGTCCCGTATTGGAAGTTATGGCAACCCTATCTATAATACACTGAATAACATAGCAACCCTATTTTTGTCTGGTTATTTGGAAACGATTAAAAATCTTTTTTGTTTGAAGGAAAAACTGCCACCTTAGACCCTATAACCAAAGATTACATATTATGCTTTTTATGTATATAACAATATTACTGCCATCTATTGTCGGATTTTATGCGAAAGAGACATTATGAGAAATAAACATTGTGCTAAAGAGACATTATACGAAAGGGACATTGTGCGAATGGGACATTTTGCAACCTGTAGACATTTTGTGAAGTGGACATTCTGCGTCTAAGCGAACTAATAATAGTCCAAGAGCTACTGAACCCGATGTTACCAGAAGGAGTGAAATAGAAAATTGGTTCAATCGTATGAAAAAGTGCATGGGCGCAAAAGGAGAATCACAGAACCTTCTGTGTTCTGTGGAGAGAATATTTTGAGTTATACAGTATTAATAGTATTTTTTTGGCTAGTCTTGTATTGACGTCGCAATGATTAATAATTTCAAGGCGATCGTAATACCCTGCGGTCCGTAAAACGATAAAAGTGATAATAGGTATCGCGAATCCGACCAAAGTCACAACATAACCTACTGATTCAATAGCCCTTATATTTTGTGACGATTTAATTTGGTCGGATTCGCGATATTATCGCTTTTAGCGATTTACGGACCGCGGCCATAGATTTTTCTTAAGACAATAACCCCCCCCTGGTCGCGACCCCCACTAAATGGGAAACGCTGGTGTCTAGACTGTACACTTGTGTAAAGCACTTTTTCTACTGAACATCGTCGTCAGTATTTTGCAACAACGGCGGCAGATGGCGCTGGCAGTCCCCTACAACGCGATTACGTTTACTGCACACCAGTACTATTTATAAGCTGAGGTTCATACGAAATCTCTAAACAAAATTAATCAAATTAGAACTATGAATTTTTGACGATGCGTCTTTTTAGGCGTGTTAGATTATTGGTTATGGACTGGACCAGGAGAGCTATTTTTGAATTACGTATGCGACTTCGAAATCACCGATGTGACTAATAATCACCGATTTTCAATAATTCTTATTTTTGAATATCACTTATGTGACTACCTTAGTCACGGATGTGATTTCATTACGAGTGCCCTCACCCACTCGTAAACAAGTCATACATAACTGTGGAAACATCTGTGTTTTGTTTAGAGAACATATTGACAAGTTTGAAGTTGATGTGTTGATTTTGAGTTGGATTTAAAATTTTTAAAATTTGTCAAATAAGTAAATATACACGGTTATTTTTTATCACCCTGGAAAAATTAAGGGACGCTTCACAACATGGTATTAGAATGATTTAAATATAAATAAAAAAAATAACTTGTTTACTTAATTTTATATTAATTTTTTTAAAAATCCAAAAAATGCTGCCTTAGTTGAAAGCAGGATTTTTGGAGATTTTTTTTATTATTTTTTATTTTTTTTTGTATTTTTTGTATTTTTTTTTATTTTTATATAACAATGGATGTGTCCTGAAGCATCCCTGAAATTTTCCAGGGTGATAAAAAAATAACCGTGTATATATTTTTTATTTCATTTTTTTTATTTTTTATCTAATATTGGATGTGTCCTGAAGCGTCCCTAACATTTTCCAGGGTGATAAAAAAATAACCGTGTATAAGTTTAAAATCTTTTAAATTTGTGTCATAAACAAACTTAGACCAGTATTTTCTTATATTTTGCCCTAGTTGCAATGAATTTTTAGCCGTATAATAACCGGTATATACCGAAAACGGCTACATTCTGCGTGGAACCGAACCCTTACGTATGTGTGTACTTTATCTATGTTGGCAGCTCCGCGTTCGACTTTCAAAAATAGGATGTTTGGGAATTCGTGACTTCAAAGTCATCGCTGACTATTGCGATTTAGAAATCACCGCTGACTAAATAGTCAGCGATGACTTTGAGGTCACGAATTCCTAAACATCCTATTTTTGAAAGTCGAACGCAGAGCTGCCAACATAGATAAAGTACACACATACGTAAGGGTTCGGATCCACGTAGAATGTAGCCGTTTTCGGTATGTACCGGTTATTATACGGCTAAACAGTCATTGCAACTAGGCCAAAATATTGTGTGTCACAAACAAAATTAGACCACTATTTTCTTATATTTTACTTATTTGAGAAATTTTAAATCCAACTCAAGAAAAAAGAAAACCAAAGTAATGTAAGTAAGTACTTTTGGTTCTATTCTGTACATACCTTTAAGTAGCTTTTTTCTAGTAAATACTTAGTTTATTGCTATACACGGTTATTTTTTTATCACCCTGGAAATTTTAAGGGACGCTTCACAGCATGGTGTTAGAATGATTTAAATATTAATAAAAAAATAACTCTTACTTACTTAATTTTATATTAATTTTCTAAAAAATCCAAAAATTGCTGCACTAGTTGAGAGCAGCATTTTTAGAGATTTTTTAAATTTTTTATTTAATTTTTTTTATTTTTCATATAATAATGGATGTGTCCAGAAGCGTCCCTAAAATTTTCCAGGGTGATAAAAAATAACCGTGTATATTCTACATGCTTACAGTAAACAGTAAAAGTTACTCAACTAACCAATTTCAAGATAAAAAAAACTATTTATGAAGACTGACTGAAAAATCAACACACATCAACTTCAAACTTGTCAATATGTTCTCTAAACAACAAAACACAGATAACATCCTTCCACAGCTATGACTTGTTTACGAGTGGGTGAGGGCACTCGTAATGAAATCACATCCGTGACTAAGGTAGTCACAGGTGATATTCAAAAATAAGAATTATTGAAAATCGGTGATTATTAGTCACATCGGTGATTTCGAAGTCGCATACGTAATTCAAAAATAGCTCTCCAGGGCTTGTTAACGTTGCCAAATTCACACTATAAGTATCGTTTAGTAACGATATTTTCTTTCATAAAGTTACCATTTTATCGGTAACATGGATAACGGTAGTTTGGTACCGAATCCAATTTAGTAAGGTAAATTAACGTATATACGAAAAAAGTATCGATACTTTTTTCGTTACTTAATGCGTTGTTGCCAATCCGTGCAGCAGCGCAGGCGGGCGCGGCGGGCGCGCAAGTGCGCGACAAAGCGTCAAAGTCGCTAGCCAAAAGATCCTGCTTGCTTGATGCTATGTTTTAATAAATAAATACCTACGCACGCAGTTCGGTTTTACAAGCGAGACGTAGCTGGTAGCCTTAAGGTGCGTCCCCACTAGGGCCGCGCGGCTTACGAGGCCTAGCCGCGAGGCTGAGCCTCGTGAGTGTGGATGTAAAGCGAGGCCCAAGTCGCGCGGCCCAGCACAGCCGCGCCGGTCAGTGTGACTATCTCAAAAACGGCAAACCTGCCCGACTTGTTTAAAATCTACCAAACGCGACTCACGATAATGCCAAAAATATGCCATCTTCTCTCAGAACAATAACTAAAGCGTAAAAATATAATTTGTGAAGTAAACTCGAGGATCACGCACACTGTGACGGGCCGCAGCGGGGCGGATCGAGCCGCATAGCACGCAACCACTATTAGCGGCGGAATATGCGGCCCGCTGCGCCCCGGCATAGTACTCGATAGCTCATATAAAATACATACGAGCGATTCGAACTGATTTTTGCGCTGCGACCCGACCCGTTGCGCCCCCTCACAGTATACGCTAACTTTTAAACGATCTTGTTAAAAAACCTCTGGTCTAAACCTGCGGTCCTACCGCTTAACTCATAGCGATTAACGATGGCGATAGCGAGTGACTCGCTATCGTTTTAATTTTACGAGTTTGCTATGATAAGCGGCGGCCCTACCGCCTAATTCCCTCGTTATAATTTTAGCTCTCTAATATTGTGATTTCGTACCGTCTATCATAGCTTTTGAAATTGAAACGATAGCGAGTAACTCGCTATAGCCATCGTTTATCACTATTAGTTAGGTGGTAGGGCCGCTGGTCTAAAGTTAGTCTTGGTTTAAACCTAATGCGCTTTCACTTGTGTTGATACTCGTAGATTGAGACAACATCAACTTGGTCCTAGTTTCAACCAGGACTAAGTTCAGACCATGTTTGTTTTATAATAAGACGAAAGAAGTTTAAACGTATACACTTTGTAATATTTTAAAGAAATAGACAAAATTATGACTTCTGTAAAAGGCTGTAACTTGTAACAAGCATTGACTGAAGTATTACGGAACCAAAATGCGTACCAAGACGATTTGACAAGTTATAATATTCGACATTTAACGCTTTAAAAGTCGGCTACATAAAGGTAACCAAAAGTAGGTAGGTACTGTATTCCGTAAGTCAACTTTAAATTGAACTTACCATTCTGCCAGCTGTTCGCCGATATTCTGCTATTATACAAGGTTATTTTTTAGTTATGATAAAAATTTTGTGTGCTTGTTCAGACAAGCAAACTGAACAACTTTCACTATGGGACCAACTTCGAAATCGCAAAAAAATCTGCTGTTCCATACATTTAGGTTCAGTGAATGTTGAACATTTGTATGGAACAGCTGATTTTTTTTGCGATTTCGAATTTGGTCCCATAGTGAAAGTTGTTCAGTTTGCATGTCTGAACAAGCACACAAAATTTTTGTCATTACTAAAAAATAAACTTGTATAAAATTTATGTTATGATTCATTATTATCTATACATACAAATAAATAAAATTGAAGTGTCTGTTTGTAATATCAAAATAACAAGTTTTTACTAAATGGGTATGAATGTATATCGGGTACCAATAACAAACACCATTTTAAAATTTTTTGTCTGTCTATCTGTCTGTCTGTTTGTTCCCGCTAATCTCCGGAAAGGCTGGACCGATTTTGACGGGACTTTCACTAATAGATAGCTAATTATATTAGGTATAACATAGGCTCCTTTTTTATTAACTTCAACAAAAGTTACTATTCCGTGCGGACGAAGTCGCGGGCACAGCTAGTTACTAATAAATGTGAACATTATTGCTACCGCCACTATTATACGACTACTGTCATCTCCTCGCGATAGAACAAATAACAAATAATTGAACAATAAATACAAAAATAACAAAAGGCGCCCGCCTTTTGTTATTTTTGTATTTATTGTTATTGTTATATTTGTATTTATTGTTATCAGATTTCTGCCAGGCAGCCTTTATATATGATATCCATACTAGGTTGGTGGTTAATAAAAGAAAAAAAATCATTAATTAAATACAAATATTTTAAACAAAATAAAATAGAAACAAATTAAAGAAAATTAATAAAAAAAGTACAACAAACAAAATTATAATAATAACTCCATACTGTAAGTACCTACATAAATTCTAAAGGGCCGTTATGACAGGGGGTGTGTATGGAAGGGGGTGTCAGAGCTGAAGGAAATGTTGCTTTACGCTTTTATTAAAAGATGTAAGACTTACCATCAGGTGGACAGTTTGCTTGTTTGCCAACTTAGTTGCATTGCAATAAAGAAAAAACTACAATGTACAGTTTTACTAACATTTTACTAGTCCATACATTTTGTGGTTAGGTATGAATGAATTCAAAAAATTAATATTACAAAAACTATGCATCGCCGAGAGGGGAAAGGGGTATCGGGGGGTAGTCCTCCTCTTTCTGCATATCTTTTTCACCTCCCCCCTGCAAAATTTTAAAAATTGACAACGACAGAAATCACATGACAGACACCTACGGCAGCCATTCTATTAAAACATGATATTATAGTTCCAATTTGTAAATAAAATCATTCCTATTCTTCACAATGAACACGTATTTTATTACTCAAACAATCGTCTACCAGATGACGATGAATGATAAATTAAAAACAATAAAGAAATATTTTTAAATAAAAAATTTTAATGGAAACAAAAATTGAAAAACTACATTCATTAAACAATTTTTCGCACTGTATATTTAGCCGTGTCTCTTGTTCTGTATAGAAAAACATCGAAACTTTCCACAAAACAACAGATAATTTTCACAAAGTGTGTATGGGAATTTTCTAATATTATCTGTTAGTTTCGTTTTTTACACAAAACAGATGCAGTAGTTACCGCTTTATTTATGAATAGTAGAATTTCAAAACATTTCTAGCACAACAACCTAACTGAAATAAAACTACGTTTCTACTAAAATGGAAATAATTCTTCAAAATCTGGCCACACTGGGCCGCGCAGCTCTATAGTGAGAATGCGATAAAAATATACACAAAAAGCTCGTGAGGCCGAGCCTCGCGGCTCCCGCGGCCGCGCGGCTCGTAGTGGGGACGCACCTTTAGATCATTTAAATGCTCTAAGCTGGTAGCGGATTTGAAGTAGGTACAAGGATTTGCTTACATTATTTGTTGCTAGTTTTTCAGTTTCTTATTTACAAGTGAACCTTATATAAGCGTGTTAAAAATGGGTCGCAAAAAAACGAATACCTACTGTTATCGTTTTTACGAATTAGATGAAAACATGAAGCCTTCCACGTGTCTAATTAACGGAGTAAAGCCGTAAAAATGTGTTTTAATTTCATAGTATACATATATAGGTAGATACTTAAAAAGCAATATTATAGAACATTAATACTTAGTACTTACCATTATATTGTCTGGAGTGGAATGCAAAATCCGGATTTTTCGATTTTTTGTAATATTTGAACTTTATCGTTCATCATCATCATCATATCAGCCAAGAGACGCCCACACATGCAGAGGACATAGGCCTGACCAAGGATCAAAATTGCGCAAATCTCACTTTAATTAATATTTTTAATTTGTAAATGATGATTGTTATGTAGGTAATTAAAACTATTCTAATTTAAAAAATCGTCTATAAATAAAACCACGAAGATTTTTTCATTCGTATTTATTTTAAACATTATTTATTGCTCATAAATACTCATAATCAGTCCATTAACTTTTTGCCACGTATGCATTGCACTTTTACTTGAAACTAAATTAGTATGTTCTTAAATGCTTGTATTATTAAATGACTTTTCCGTTGTATTAAGAATAAAAATATTACTTAGTTTTGCATCGTTTCTGTATAACAAAATTTTATCAAAAAATTAAAACTACCCAATACAACTCTAATTTAAAATCAGTTAATTCCCCTGGTTAATGGTTTATAAATCAGTTAATTCCCCTGGGTAATGGTTTATAAATCAGTTAATTCCCCTGGTTAATGGTTTATAAATCAGTTAATTCCCGAATTAAAAAGAGTTAATTAAGTAAGTAATTTACTGTTGAAAAATTATATATAATATTTAATTAGAAATTTTTTTTTTTCAAATCAATTTTACGAAAAATAATAACCGATCAAGCTGAGGGAATAGTATCGTTGTTCCCTTCTGGCCTACACAACCCTGGTTTCCTTTATTCCAAGAGCTTCTTTGTTCAAAGACTGTACAATTACAGCCCTTCAGATAACGTTTTGTTGTCTGTTTCTAACAGCCTGCCCAAAAAAAAAAGAAAAAAATGTTGAAGCATCAACTTTCTCCGCAGGTTATTTATTTTCTTACACAAATATTTTATTCGGGTTTACAATATGACTGATTAAAATAATAGTCATCGCTCTGCTCTATCTTTGAATTTGGGATCGAGAGTAAGGTCGAATGACCGCATTACAAGACTGTTTAAGGGTTTTTTCAGACTTCGTCCTCCAGCCCCTAAATATGATACATTACCTGGAATCCTTCTCTAGTTTTAGATTACCTGCCAAAAGCTTATCTAAATACCACGTTGAGTTTAGAGCAATTGTCAAAGAAGATTGCAACACTTCTTGTACTCGTAACAGTAGACAGAGTACAGACGATTGCAAAAATAAAATTAGATAACATAATTATTAGAGATCAAGTAATTATTATTAAAATTAAAGGATTGATTAAAACATCACGTCCAGAATCAAATCAACCAAATTTGTGTATTCCATTTTACAAAGACCGCCCACAGATTTATTTATTTATTTAATCTTTATTGCACTTAAAAAACAGTACAAAGGGCGGACTTAATGCAACAAGGCATTCTTTACCAGTTAACCGAGCGGAAAGTAAAAAAAAAAGACATTTTGATAAGTTTCAAAAGACCTCATAAGGTAGTATCTACCAATACAATCAACAAGTGGATTAAGAACACCTTATTAACTAGCGGAGTTGATATTTCAATATTTTCTGCCCACTCCATCAGACATGCAGCTACCTCAACGGTGCATAGGCAGGTGTCAGTATTGACACACTACGCAGGACTGCAGGGGGGAGTGGCAGCCAATGTGTTTGCTAATTATTACTATAGAAATATTCAACCAGATGAATCAAATAGTTTTGCATTGTCTATCCTTAATAGCTAACATTATGCCAATAAATAATTGATATTATTTGTTGTTGCCTTGATTCCTTTACAGATTTGATTTTTTTTGGTTACAGAATGAATATCATAATATATTTTAATTATTATTTGGTTTTAATATTTCACTTGCTTTCAAAATCTACAATTATTACCTAATCTCAAAGGATGAAGCAACGAATGTATAATTAGTGATTAAACGAACTTACCTGAAGTGAAGTTCTATCATAATTATACGAGTTGCTTCGTCCGAAGAGATTAGGTCCCTCCCTCCCAATATTTTCCCCTCCCCTCCCCTCCCTCACTTTAAAGTGAAATATATAGGTTTTGCGGGACTTTCAACTAAATGAGCGACTATATGGTTGGTGTCTCTAGGCAGGTTTGTGTACCACCATAAAAAAAAAGTGTGAATACCTACTTTTAACTTAGTGGATGAAAGGCGACATGATACGTGTTACTACAATTATTACCTAATCTCTTCGGACGAAACAACTCGTATAATTATGATAGAACTTCACTTCAGGTAAGTTCGTTTAATCACTAATTATATTTAAGATATATTTAAGATTCTACTATGAGACAGATTATATGGTGTAAAATATTTTTGTGATAAATAGTAATATACGTAAATATTTCTTATAAAAATGCTATCTTCCTATCTGTGATTTGAAATATTTTTGGAGATATTGTTATTTCAATGTTGTTGATTTGTTATCTGAGTTTGAGGACACATAAGTACTTAGATCTTTATTTTCAAGAATGTCTGAATTGTTCTTTCAATGATAATATTTACATGTTTGACGAAGTTATTTTATATTGTTGATTTTAATAATTATTTTTATATTGTAACCGGATAAAATAAAAAGTAGACGTTGCAGAATCACACTGATTTAATTTCGATTTACAATAGGGCAGAGTTCCGTCTTAGAAACAGTAAAACAGAGAAGTGATCTAAATATGAGATGGCGCGGCATTTTATAGTTTCTCCGATAGTAAGGCGCTAGCTTGACTTGGCTCTGATTGGCTGGCTTGGGCTGGCTGGCACATGGCTGCACGTGCTTGGCTCTGATTGGCTGGCTTGGGCTGGCTGTCACATGGCAACACGTGCTTGGCTCTGATTGGCTGGCTTCGGCTGGCTTGCGATTGGCTGAGGCGGTGTGGCGCGTAACAGTCGGCCGTCCTGAAACAATCATTGCTCCTGCAATGGAAAAATACGTGGTTAGCTTTCAAGTAGGTCAATGAGATCTTCGGTTTCAAGCTGGTCATCAGAGCTACTGGCACTGTATGATATAGGGTACTGTGATTTTGTGATAGGGCCTCAAGAGTCCGATGCAACCAGGCTAGTAAAGGCCTTGTAGCCTCGGAACCCCTTGATACTGAGGATTCTGTATATGTCATTACCCACACCTTAGTAATGATATATGGGCCAGAGGAAATATCTTCAAGCTTAGTGCTCACTCTTGTTACACTACTTGTGGGTGCTTGCCGCCAAAGAACTAAATCTCCCTTTCTGTAAATTCGACTAGTTTTCCTTTTTTTTATCGACGTTACGCTTCATCTTATGACTTTCTAATTTTAATCGCGTACTAGATCTATTATTACGTCTGATTTAAACCGATTCATTATTACTTTCATAACATCAAATCATAGGGCTATACGACTATGTTGTACTTTCATTTACAGTATTATTAACACCCCAAATAATGTCAGGTAAGCTATTGGCCCAATTATTAGAAGTCTGGCTAGGATCAATCGCACGTAACGCATTCAGTAAGATCCGGTTCCACTTAACCATTGGCTCGTGGACATGCAAAAGATGTCAAAATGTACTTAAATTGCTTGTCAGTTGAATTTTTTAAACTAAATATTTTTTAAAGTATTCTTATTGTTTTTTACTGAATTGACCGTGGGTGGGCAATAACAAATTTAGAGAAATTATCCTACTTCCTACTAATATTATAAACGTGAAAGTGTGTATGTTTGGATATTTGGATGTTTGTTACTCAATCACTCAAAAACGGCTGAACGGATTTGGATGAAATTTGGCATGCATGTAGCCTTTGACATGGAAAAGAACGTGACATAGGCTACCTTTTATCCCGATTCCTTAAGTAGTTCCCGAGGGAAAATTAAAAATTGTTCAAAATTGAAGTCCACGCAGATGAAGTCGCGGGCAGAAGCTAGTCTGTAATAACCAACATATATTGATAACCTTTTGCTGTTCTACAAAAGGGGCATATGGTCGACATGAACCATGACCATGGGTTCTGTGGGTTTCGGAATAGGGAACAATGTACCATTTACTCCCTCTTTATTAAATCTATACATTTTTGAAAGCCTACATGACTTATCATTGTGGTGCATCTGAACTAGTCTATCTGATCAATGCAGACACTACGAGGCGATTACCATACAATGTCTTCCTATAGAGTCTATCATCTGAGAGCACATAGTTGTTGTTTATATCAGGGGCAGCAGAGCGATCTTTAAGCTGAACAATGATACGCCTTAACTTTTTCCCCACACCATATTGTACACTCATGTCAAAATCTTGTATTGACAGCCAGCACCTAGCAATACGTGGGATAATGTCACGTTTAGTAAGGGTGGCGCGAACGGCAGTACAGTCAGTTACCACTTTTACATGTATCCCTACTATAATACACTCTAAACCTACACATAGATTCTACTACGGCAAGCGTTTCAAGCTCGTAACTATGGTATATACTTTCTTCTTTACTCGTTGCCCTACTGAAACACATCACAGGCCTAAGGGAATTATCAGTGTATTTTTGTAAAAAAAATACCTGCGATAATCTCAGTTGGTAATACAGGGTCATATAAAGCCAGTATTGGCCTTGTACACAAACACAGTTTTAATTGTTGAAAACTATCGACTTGTTCAGTGCCCCATTTCCATAACTGCGTTTTTCTTTGTTAAATCTGTTAAAGGGCGAGCAATTAAATTGCGAAGCTTTTAATAAATTTACGGAAATAGCTACATAGCCCTATAAATTGACGTATTTCATGAACACTACTAGGGGTAGGAAACTGCGACACTGCTAACAATTTTGATTCACCTGGTTGAATGCCATTCGAAGATATCTCATGTCCTAAGTATGTAATTTTGTTTTATAAGAATGAACACTTACTCACATTTCACTTTAAATTTTCCGATCTTCATTTATGAAGAACTTTTTGTAAAATATCTAAACCTGACTGAACATCAAAAGAGGGTAGCAACAAATTGTCTAAGAATGCTAACATTTCATATTTATCGGGAAAGTCATTGTGGGTTTTTGAACTACCGCCTTTTGTGATTGGAATTTCGTATTGAATCTACAACCTTATTCATTATTCGTATAACAACAGACGGTGCGTTATCTAAGCTAAACGGAACACGCGTATATTCAAATACCAATGTGGCGTTATAAAGGCTGTTTTGTGGTTATCTGCAGGGTTGATTTTGACCTGATGGTAACTTTGTGCCAAATTAAGACTCGTAAAGAAATTCTTAACGGCTAATTTGGAAACCTAATCATCGATATTAGGCAAGGGTCAACACAAAGTCTACTATCGCCGTTCTTTTTTTTTACGAATTACGGACTCTTGAACTATACCTGCGTCGAGCAATTCAGACACTTTGGATCTAACTACTGACTGTGCGACAAGCTGTAAGGTTGACGGTATATATTAATAAATCTGTACATCCTAAGTCTTGTGTTTTACTCGCAAAATAATCAGGGAAATTGATTAGTAAAGCAATCAAATAATCATAATCGGGTTTTATTCAATAGATCTGAACTGATTTCCTCTATGTTTGATGCCCCGATTGTGCTAATATTGGCTTGGCTAGTGTGCAATAGATTATTTTGGCTACAAAGGTAGTGCAATAAAATAATGTGGGCTAACCTGAACCTCCGAAGGCGGTGTAGTAGTGCAGCTGGTGGCTCTGCTCTGGTGGTAGACCGCGAATGATGCATGAGACAACTGCGCTGTCTGACAACTTACACCGAAAACACATGGCGACTTTGTCCTGATAATATTTGGTCATCGAATCCATATTTGCGATGTCTGGGAAATGCACGTATCAACATTTGCTTCCAGTTTTCCCAAGAGTAATCGTATTCATCCAGCCGGTTGTACCATCTTCTTGCTTGACCTCCTTAATCTATCTTGCAGATGAAACGACTTCATGTTTTCGCACCATCCATATGAATTTCGCCAAGTTGATCAATTTTTTTTTGAGCCTTGCTGTCGCAGTAGTATACTCTTCGCTATCCGGGTCGAACTCGGGGATTAGCAAGGCTGCACGGGGTTCTTTTCTTGTAGTGACGGAGGGTATTTCGTAATTTAAAGAACTCATGGCCTTTTGTACCTCTGATTTCAAAAGCTTGCGTAGGATTTTTCGAGCTGAAGGCGAGGCTGGTGGCGAAACTTTGTCTTCGTTTTCACTAGTTGTCTCGGATGAATCTTCACGCGGAGATTTGCCCCATTCGTGCGGACGGACCAGGCGGCATACACTCGACGCATTAACTACGTTTTAGGTTTTTTTTTATATTTATCCCACTTCTGATATGTAACGGGATAAAATAAAAAGTAGACGTTGCAGAATCACACTGATTTAATTTCGATTTACAATAGGGCAGAGTTCCGTCTTAGAAACAGTAAAACAGAGAAGTGATCTAGTGATATGAGATGGCGCGGCATTTTATAGTTTCTCCGATAGTAAGGCGCTAGCTTGGCTTGGCTCTGATTGGCTGGCTTGGGCTGGCTGGCACATGGCTGCACGTGCTTGGCTCTGATTGGCTGGCTTGGGCTGGCTGTCACATGGCAACACGTGCTTGGCTCTGATTGGCTGGCTTCGGCTGGCTTGCGATTGGCTGAGGCGGTGTGGCGCGTAACAATATGTTGATTTTATAATGATACCCAATTAAACTTGTTTGATTTTACCACTTAATCTTTTATTTCAACAACCTTGAATTAAGTACCAAACACGAATTTATCGTAAGCTACGATAAATTCGTGTTTGGTACGAATGATAATAAGTAATAATAGGAAAAAATGTGGCCTTCCTGTTATTAAAGCATTAAGTAGCAGTGTAGCTGATTATTTAGTGAAATTAGGGCTAAGACGTAACACTAATCAGTATACCCCCAGATCATACAAAAAACATACCTAAGAGTAGATTGACCTAACGATTCACAGTGTGACTGGTTGGGAATAATTACAAAATTATTTTTGTATTCGATAGAGTATACTGCATGGGTGGTCCCATGGTCACCAAAGTCAGGATCTGATGATGGGATCCAATAGAAAATCGAGGAAACACTAATCAAGGAAAGGGTTTTTTTCACTAAAAAGATTTCATTCACTAAAAGGTTAAAAATAATTTTTTTTTTGCAAAAAATAAAACCGACGTCAAAAACACTAAAAACTTAAAAATAATATAAGTCGGTGATCTTTGGCGCCAACTTCAATATAGAAGTGTGATGTTGTCTGTACCTATTCTTATATTATTTTTAAGTTTTCAGTGTTTTTGAAGTCGGTTTAATTTTTTTCTTTTTTTTTGTGTGAATGTTACGCGATTACACCGGCAAATTCTCACGAGTGAGAATTGTGGCATTTTTAACCCAAATATATTTAAGATTATTAATTCAAATTCAAATTCAAATGTTTTATTGCATACCATAATTTTTACATGGGTTCTTAAGTAGTTATAGTATAGGCACAATTATGGACCCTGATGGGCACAGCAATATAAATGATGAGCTGAGGAGAGGGTAGATTTTTTCATAATCTAAACAAAATGTTCTTGAATTTTTCCCTTTCAGTGTGAATTAGGTACAAGTCACGTAGGCTATCTTTAATTAATTTCTTAGTGTTAGTAATTTATTATATCATAAGAATGTATTTGTAATGTCTATATGTTATTTATTTAATATAAGTATTTGGTCAAAAAATATTTAATAGGTATCATTATTAATAATTTATAAACTATTTTACTTTGTTTTGATGTCAATGGTACTAATAGAATTTTAAATTTTATAGAAAGCAATTAAATTAAATAAATGTCAATGTCATAGTTTATCATTTATGTAGATATATTTAATAGGTATCATTATTAATAATTTATAAATTATTTTACTTTGTTTTGATGTCAATGGTACTAAAAGAATGTCAAATTTTATAAGTGAGCAATTAAATTAAACAAAATAAAATAAAATAAATGGCAATGTTTGTCATAGTTTATCATTTAAGTAGATATTTAGACTATAGTATGCTTTTTCTGTCAACAATTGTTTAAGAGATCTAAAAAACTTTTTATCGTCCGTTTCGTTTTTCAAATTGTGAGGAAGTTTGTTAAATATTTTAATTGCCATAACATATGGACTCGAGCTATGCATTTTCAATCTTGATGGTGGAAGTATTAAATTATTTGCGTATCTCGAAGGATACCGTCTCTGTACCTCGCCTATTTTTGTAAAAAAATGTTGGTATTTTTTAACAAATTTGCACAGTTCAAATATGTATAGTGAAGTTAAAGTTAAAATATTATATTTCTTAAAGTACGGTTTGCAGCTACACGTAATATCGATGTTGGATAGGATTCGGATGCATTTTTTTTGTTTTAGAAAGATATTTTGTACGTTCGTGCTATTCCCCCATAGTATAATGCCGTACGATAGCCACGCGTGGGCATATGCATAGTATGCAGAAAGCGCCGAGTTGAAATCGGTGCTTTTCTTTAGCTCGCGAAGGGCATATGTAAATGATGACAATTTTGAATTTAGTTTGATTAAGTGATCTTTCCAATTTATATTACTATCTATATCTAATCCCAATAATGTCAAAGTATTTACAGATTCTATGTCTATGTCATTATAACGGAAATTTATATTAAGTTGTGTTTTTTGATATGGTCTAAATTGCATGATTTTAGTTTTCTTGTAATTAATTTGTAAATTATGGTCTGTCATCCATTCTGAAATTTTGTTAAATATTTGTTTTATATGTTGGTCTAAGTGTATGTCGTTTTTACATGATGTTAAAATAGATATGTCATCGGCGAACAAAACACAGGAAATCGATTCGTCTGTGAAAATTTTTGGCAAGTCATTTATATAGATTAGAAACAGTATGCACCCGAGAACACTGCCCTGAGGTATTGAATTGTTTACACTCTGTACCGCGGACCGTACATGCCTTATTTCTCCAGTGTTTTCGTCATAATGTTCGATTTCAACATACTGTTTCCTACCCTCCAGATACGACTGGAACCATTTATGGGTTGTTCCTCGTACTCCGATGCTGTATAATTTGTCAAGTAAGATTTTATAAAGTACTTTGTCGTAAGCCTTTGTCATATCTAACAATAACCCTACTGCATATTTCTTTAAGTTTATTGTTTCCAACGCGTTCTGAATATATTTAAATACAGCTAACGTTGTTGATCGTTTTTGTCTAAAACCGTTTTGGGAATCGTCAAAAATTTGGTATTTTTCACAGAAGGAATACAGTCGGTCGCTCATTGCCTTCTCAAATATTTTAGCAGCCGTTGGTAGCAAAGAAATAGGTCGATAGTTTGTTCTTTCATTCTTGTCACCTTTTTTATAAATGGGTTTTACAATCGATATTTTTAGTAAATCCGGGAATACGCCTTGCGAAAAAGATTGGTTTATTAAGAATTCGAATGGGGTCGACAACTCTTCAGAACATTGTCTAATTAATGACGGAGGTAATTCGTCTACGCCGTAACTGTATTTACATTTCATATTCTTAATAATCATCGTTATTTCGCGTAAATTGACAGGGCGCAGGAACATAGTGTTTAGCACGGGCTGGACGACTGGCCGGCCGCGCGGCGGCGAGCCCCCTCCATCGGGCTCTCGCCCCACCGATACAAAATACTCATTAAACGAGTCAACAACCTGCTTTGGGTCCGACACAAGATTATTGTGGATACGCAATATTGTGTTTCGTTTTAATTTTCTGACGTGTTTATTAGTTTCTTCTTTTATTATTTTCCACATTTATTGTGTGATTTTTTTATTTCTCGTATGTATTGTATTTTTTTTGATTTATAAACACATCTTTTTAATGTTTTTTCATATCGTTTATAGTAACTCAATAGTACCGGGTCCTTGTTTTTCGTTACCAATTGTTTTAATAGTCTTTTATTTTTGCATGATATTTTTAAACCCTTTGTTAGCCATTTTTTTGGTTTGCTATTTTTAATGGTTACATGTCGTGTTGGTATGCATTCATTTAGATAATTCTGCAGAATGTCATTAAATATTGAATAATTTTCGTTGAGAGATTTTTTTATGTCAAAGATATTGGTCCAATTTGTGGCCTTTAAAGTTGTCTTAAAATTTTCAATGTTATGTTTAGTGTATAAGCGTTTATTTATTCTCCAGGTAGGTACGTCTTTTTTAAAAATATGTTGCTTAATATTTAAAATAATTCCCTTATGATCAGAGAAGCCAAAATCTTTGACCGAAGTGCTAAATGTGTCCTTAGAGAAATTGCTGAAAAGAAGGTCTAAGCAAGTTTTACTATAATTTGTTTCGCGTGTAGGTTCATTTATATATTGTTTAAAATTGTATTCTAACATTTTCTCAATTAAAAATCTTGATTTATTATTATTTTCTAGCATATTTACGTTTAAGTCTCCTCCAATAATTATTTTCTTTTTAATGTATTTTCTGGATAGGAGTTCCAGTAATAGGTTTAATTGGTTATAAAAAATGTCTACCTCTCGACCGCTCCAATATATAACTAATAACAAAATCTCACATTGAACTATTTCTACACAACACATTTCCACAATATATTCAACAGACAGGTCCATAGTTCGGACAGCTTCTTCTTTGCTAAGGTTAAGTGCTCATTGATGTAAATACGTAATCATATCAGAGAGGTCATCTAATTGCGGCTTGTCCGGTTGCTTTTTCAGATGACTCGGGTGCGCGACCCCGGCTTCTCGAGCCTTCGATGCCGTTTACCTCTCGTCTCCTCGGTGTCGATGTCCCTCTCCTTCTCTCCCACTCCCATTACAGTTGTGGTAAGGCTCGGTACTAATTAGGATTACCTATTTAATGCCGGGACTGTGCGGGTTGGTACCACCACTCTGCCTATTTTGGTCGTGAAGCAGACTTGCATTTCGATTGAAGGGTAGAGACAGCCGCTTCTTCATGCCCCCTTCCCGTCCCTCTTGTGATGTGGAGTCGCGGTGATAATCGAAACTAGTGGAGTTTAAAGTCTCAGTGAGGTCGTTGGGCGTGAAGAGTTGACACGCGGTACAGGGAGACCTGGTGGGAATGGTTACCGTCGGCCACCTGCCGGTCAGTAGGGGGCCCGAACCCAGGAATATCCTGCCTGGGAGGCTGTCCTGCACAACCGGCGAAAATCCCGTCATGCGGTCATCGTGCCGTAGTAGGAGACCGGAGTGGATCCCGATGTCTGCGTGCGGGAGGCACTGGGGGCCCTTCCGTGCCGCGTGTCAGCTCTTCACACAACCCGCGCCCCCACTTTGTACTACGTTCTGCCCTTTCTTCGTTTGTCACCGTGACTCTGCCTCACATATCCCTTCCCCAAAATGCTCAACAACAATATGAAGATTAACAATAAGAAGAAGCGTGCTCCTACGGCGGACACCCAATCCACATTTAAAATGGATTTCTGCAACATCAGGTGTCTACTAGAGATGCCGCGAATAGTTGTTATGGCGAATAGTCGAATACCGATTACTTGCCATTCCTCATGGCGAATAGTCGAATATTCGTCATTATTATTCGACATAAAAAAAGGAATATACAGAATAATTAATTTGTTGTCAAATAATAATATTACACTTGTAATAGTCTCTTGAACTTACCTATCATTTATATGTTACTGTAACCTAAAAAAATCCAAGATTATGACTATTATAATGGCAACCCTTTTCTTGTACGTAATATAGTTTACCGAGGAATAACTTGATTTTGTTTATGTAGGGGATTTCCCGTCAAATCGGTTTCACTTGCGCTGCGCGTGCGCGCTGCATTTGTTTTGTTTGTCATTCGTGCTGAGCGTACTTGATGTGACGTCGATACGTGTTTTAAGTATTAACTTTAACATGACTGATATTTGCTAACTTTTTATTTGTTAATGATGATTATATAAATACTAAGTGTGTTTTTTTTAACATAAATTCAAATAGTTATTTTGTCTATCTCTAGTTTTTCTGTCCATTTAATATAAGTTTATTTTACTTAGACGACTATTCGTACAACATACTATTCGCCGATTATCGAATAATGAACTAGTATTCGGTATTCGACGAGTAACAAAAAAATGCCGAGTAATGCCGAATACCGAATAATAGCGAGTATTCGCGGCATCTCTAGTGTCTACACAGTAATCTCGAAGCCGTCCACCACCATCTCGAGACGGCTCGGCCTGCCTTGCTCTTCTTAACGGAGACGCATATTACTGCCCCCGACGATGCTTCGTACCTGAAATACCCGGGTATTTACGAAATGCTCGAAGTTCTTAATAAATACTTTTTTGATTGAAGTAGCTACGTCTTAATTTTTATATTTATTTTATTTATTTATTTATTTTGAGGAAAACCAACAGCTAAACATTAAGATGAACTAAAAATAACAACAGAAAGCCAATAACAGGTTCTCACAAATAAAATATTTTTTGGTGTTTGGTATTCGGCCGAATTAAGTCACTATTCGGCCGAATTCTGAATATTTAAAAAAATGGCCGAGTACCGAATACTTATCTAAAAAAATGGCCAAATACCGAATAGTTGCCGAATACCTATTAGTTGCATCTCATATTATAGTTGCATATCTAGCTCAGTTACCAATAGTAATACCAGTAGGTATCAGTTTTTTTGTTTACCTATCCATTAAATAACTCTATTTACGAATTTACGACATCTAAACTTAAAATTTTTGATAACATGTCACTTTAACGGTGACAATACTAAAGAATTTTAATTTTGACATTATTACCACATTCATTTAATTTTTTTAAAATAATGTTTAAGTTTTTTAATCATGGATTTCTCTGTTGGTGTAGTTACTTATGGACTTTATTATATGATTTTTGAATGAAGTAGTAGGTACCTAACCTACCAAGGGTTAGCTAGCAGTGCTACTGTTTATAAGTTATTTTAGCTATTTAGGGGATTGGAGTCGCTCACGTCCGTAGGTTTTACCCTCGAGACCCTACACGTGATCCCCGGGTGGTGCTAATCGAGTGACCAACTTCTGGTGGTAGGGCTTGAAAAACCCGACTGGCTAGCGACCACCGTGCGCATGATGTAAATCCCGTCAAGTGGCCATTTTTGTCCGCGTTTCGGGATCAGTCTGCGCACAGCCAGAGCTTGAGGGGTCGTTGCTGCGATTCGTATGGTTTATCCCACCAAAACACCATTATTCGAGGTGGGGCTCGCTAACATCCGCGGGCTCCACTCTAACCTCTTAGCTGTCCACCACCATCTCGAGACAGCCCGTCCAGCAATGCTGTTTTTGACGGAGACGCAAATTATCTGCCCGGCCGATACAAGCTACCTTAATTACCCCGGCTACGCTCTTGAGGAGTCCTTCAAGGCGAAGGCTGGTGTTTGCTTGTTCGTCCGGGCGGACGTTTGCTGTCGTCGCCTGCGCTGTTTGGAGGAACCTTCCTTTTCCTTCCTTGCGGTACACGTCGATTTTGGCACTCATTGCCGTGTCTACGTCTGCGTCTACCGTTCCCATCGTGGTGACTTGGAGACAACTCGACTTTTTGAACATCTAAGTCGGGTGGCAGATGACGCGCAGGAGCGATTTCCTTCCGCCGAGCTGGTGTTTTTAGGGGACTTCAATGCTCACCACGAGTTGTGGTTAAGTTCCTCTAAAACTGACCATGCGGGTAGGACTGCCCACGCATTCGCTCTCACGCACGACCTGACACAATTGGTCACCCAGAACACCAGGGTACCAGATATTATCGGTCAAGCGCCCTCTTTATTGGACCTTCTGTTGACAAATCGCCCTGACGGATATCAGGTGGTGGTTCGAGCTCCACTAGGATCTTCGGATCACTGCCTGGTATCCGTCTCAGTGCCTCAGGCGTCACGACCGTCGCCTGTGGTTGCAGCACGCCGTCTGTGGCACTATGCGTCAGCAGATTGGGACGGTATGCGGGATTATTACGCATCTGTTCCTTGGTGGCAGCGCTGTTTCAATAGGATGGATCCGGACTCCTGCGCTACCTCTGTTGCTGACGAGATCATACTAGGAATGGAATATTATATTCCGCATTCCAATCTCGTCAGTAGAGGCAGACGTAACCTCTGGTTCAATCGCGAGTGCGCCTCTGCTGTTGAAAACAAACAGCTGGCTTACCGCGCTTGGATCAGAGGCCGAGCATCTAAGGATCCCAATACAAGCCTACTGAAAACAGCCTACAATAATGCCACCAAGTTATGTAAGAGGGCTTACATTAGAGCGGATGCTCAGCGCATTGCACAAGTGGGCCAGGAACTGCTATCGCACCCTACGGGTAGCCGTTCTTTTTGGCGCCTGGCCAAAGCTGTGCAATCAAACTTCTGCCAACCCTCGCTGCCACCGCTGAGACTTGCCGATGGCTCACTTGCTCATCAGCCGCAGGAGAAAGCCGACCTCCTGGCAAAACTCTTTGCGGCTCATTCCCGTGTCGATGACTGTGGTACACAACCTCCGAAACTGTCCCATTGTGGCAGCACCATGCCCGATATCCGTATCAGACAGCGTGATGTGCGGGCGGAGCTCCAGTCGATCGATACTCGAAAAGCAGGTGGACCAGACGGCATTCCTGCGATTGTTCTTAAGAAGTGTGCAGCGGAGTTGACTCCGGTCCTTACGCGTCTATACCGTCTGTCGTTCTCTGCTGGTTGTGTGCCGAAATCTTGGAAAGAGGCCAATGTCCAGCCGGTTCCCAAAAAGGGAGATCGTTCTGATCCGGCTAACTATCGCCCTATAGCCGTCACTTCCATTTTGTGTAAAATCATGGAGAGGATCCTTAATACACAGCTGATCCGTTACCTGGAAGGTCACTCGTTACTTAATGACCGACAGTATGGGTTTCGTCCTAAACGGTCAACAGGTGACCTTCTAGCGTTCCTTTTGCACAAATGGGGTGAATCTATCGATAAGCGCGGCGAATCGGTAGCTATTAGTCTCGACATCGCCAAAGCTTTTGATAGAGTCTGGCACAAGGCTCTTCTTTCCAAGCTTCCGGCATACGGATTACCCGCGCAGTTCTGTACGTGGATTGCCAGCTTCCTCCACGAGCGTAGAATTCGCGTTGTCGTTGACGGCTGCGCTTCGCGGTTCGTGGCAGTGAACGCTGGTGTTCCGCAAGGCTCCGTTCTATCCCCCACATTGTTTCTTCTGCATATCAATGACATGCTTTCCTTGGGAGCTATACATTGCTATGCAGACGACAGTACAGTGCATGGGGGATATCACGGAGCCTCGGGGGCTGCTCGTGGTGATATTGGTAGGGAAAGGCAGAATCTTATCATTGAGCTCAACAGGACGCTGGACCTCGTCTCCGAATGGGGCTCCAACAATCTTGTTGAGTTCAATGCTAAGAAAACACAGGTGTGCGTGTTCTCGGCGAAAAGGTCACCTTTCCTCCCCCTTCCTTCTCTTCAGGGCACAACCCTTCACACACAGAGCAACATCACCTTGCTCGGAATGAACATTCGCTGCGATCTGAACCCCAGAGACTACATCGAATCCGTCATAACTACTGCCTCACGGAAACTCGGTGTCCTGAACAAGGTGCGTAGGTATTTTGCGCCGGACCAACTATGCTTGTTGTATAAAACTCAGGTTAGGTCTTGCGTGGAATATTGCTCGCACCTTTGGGACGGCTCCGCTCAGTACCTCCTCGATGCTCTGGACAGATTGTAGCGTCGCGCTATTCGCATAATTGGCGATGTAGAGGCAACTAACACCCTCGAGCCTCTACAACTTCGTCGTGACATCGCCTCTCTTAGCGCTTTTTACCGAATGTTCCATGGGGAATGCTCTGAGGAGCTCTTTAACCTTATCCCTCCCTCTCCATTCCTTAACAGAAACACGCGTAAGGGCCTTCGGAGTCATCCGTACACTGTGTCCTCCTTTTCACACCGTACCAAGAAATTCCAAGATTCCTTCTTCTGTCGTTCATCCCACACTTGGAATTCTCTACCTGCGCACGTGTTTCCTCCATCCTACAACATGGGTTCCTTCAAAAGAGGCGTGAAAAAGCATCTTTTGGGCCGGCAAGGGGCGGGCAGGTAGGAGAGTGGATGTCGTCCCTACTCTATCTGTCAACTCATTTGGGCCTCTTTCACCGCTTAACATCAGGCGGGAGGAGGTCATTTGCCGGGCCATCCATAAAAAAAAAAAAAAAAAAATTATATAAACAATAATTTATATTAACAATACCTAATTTATTTATTTCGCCCAACTTACAACTATCCTTACAGGTCTTACTTAATGCAATAGTGTACACCAATTGAAAATATACGTATACAAATTTAAAATAATAATAATATATATAATCACTTATAATAACATATTGTAAATAACGCTATTTTTGTGAATTCACTCAGTGAACACGCAAACAAATCGATCCTCTCTGAGCGCGCGTGAAGGCGCGTGCGAGCGTGCGGCACCGCCAGCATCGGCGGCCGGCGCCGGCGCTCCACGTACCGATCTGGTACGTTCAAATATATTCCCCCTAGTAATTAGGGATTATAACCTTTCCCTTTTAATAATTTAAATAAGTATGCAGCTAGTGCTAGTTCCCTCCTCACCCCTAACTCGTTATATCCAACCATACCTAATATAAATAGGGTTGGATACATCAACGGATAAAAAGGATAGACCCCGTACAGCCGCATATATAAATATCTTATATACTTGTTTTGGACTCGCTCCAACATTAACCTATGTTTTGTATCACTTGGGGCCCATATGACTGCGTTAAACTCTAATGGCCAATTTCACTAACCTTGTCTTAGCTAAGACAATCCTAAGAAGAATGCTCTCACTTCTTGTCTTAAATGAAAAGAATGTGACAGCATGCCGCTTAAGATCGTCCTAAGCTAAGACAAGGTTAGTTAGCAATTGGCCATAAGTGGCTTCTCACTAACGTATTATAAAGTGTCACAATTGTACTTATATTTGTAAATCCTTTAGAGTTACGAAGAACGAATCCCAGTTTGCGATATGCTTTCTTACATACCTTTGTAACATAGCCTCGAAAGGACAGTTCTGATGTGAGCTGAGTACCCAGGTCTCTAACCTCATCAACCCTCGTTATTACTACATCTCCCATTCTGTAGTCATATTGAACAGGACTATGCGATCTGGAGAAGGATATATCACACATTTTGCATCATTAAATTGTAGGTGGTTATCCTCACTCCATTTCACCAGCCTGTTAATATCTTCTTGCAATTTGTAACAATCTGCCGGGTTTTTAATTGTTTGGTATAGTTTTAAATCGTCCGCAAATAGTAAACATTTTGCGTTTTGCATCACCTTCGGTAAATCGTTAATCAGTATATTGAATTCGAGGGGCCCTAGGTTACTACCCTGACTCACACCTGACCTTGTGTAATAAGGCTCTGATACACATCCAGAATATTCCACATACTGCTGTCTGTCTATCATGTAACTAGCAAAGAATTTATAGGTATGTAGGAGAAGCTGAAAGAAAAACAATAATTAAATAAAAAAACTTTATTTTGAAATAATGGATTATTATCTATTAACAGTTTAATTACAATTAGGCCTGTGATTACTCGATTCTAGATAGGTAAGTCTAGGTAGGTAAGTATTAAAATGTTTTTACAAAGATGATATGGTAATTCTACGAACGTTACACTACACATAGGTACTTATAGAAACTTTGCCACTTACAATAATAAATTTCTAAAACACTATGGTCCAATACAATCACCCATCATGTTAACAGATAATCTACCAAAATTCAAACCCATTTTTACACTTTTATCCTAAACGAGTAGAAAATAAACTAATGAAAAAAAACATGTATAAAAAGACAAAATAAATGCACACGTATAAAAATCTCTGTATGATTAAAATTTAACGCGCGTAAACAAAAAATGGTAAAATTTTCAAAGTGTTCAACATAATTTATCTCATCAATTTCCCAGTGCCGTATGATTACTATTTCTATACCGTGAATATATAGACAATATAATCACTTTCCTCTAAGTCATGTATACAAACATCGGCTCCGATAGTTCTATTACAAAATCCCTTCAAGGCACTTTTCGTTTTGGTATATTGCTGATACGTTTCCTCACTCCTAATTCTCAATATCAATGCGTTAACACAATTTTTAAATGTCAAATGAGTACATTTTCTCGAGTTCTTGAGATATATCTCGATCTTTGTAATCCTAACGCTGTAACTACTATCTCTAAGAGTGTTGCACCACCCACAGTTAAAATTACAGAGAGCGAATACAAACAATAGTTTTTTTTACAATAAAATCGAGATGCTACTAAGTATATAGTTATGTATTATAAAAATATCTATAATCTATTCTAAATTATTCGAATAATATGTTATCGGGATAGGCTAAGGATTTAATTAACAACATATACCATTCAATTGGACGTTGCAATTAGACGTGCACAACTATAATTTAAACACTAATTCAAGTTACAACGAAATGGTAGTTGAAATAAATGCATTTGTTTTTAATACGTTAGTACCGATAAATAGTTACGTTTGAAAGAGATGTGATGTTGATGATAGTTGAAAATGGAATTTCGATTGATGTAAGTAAATAGAACACTCGATTCGAAGCGACAACGATTATGTTTCTTATATGAATATTGACGCACGCTTAAAGTTGTAAGGGAGATGCGAAAAGTAGCAGAGCTACTTGAATTTTCGTTTTGAGTGGTAGCTTATAACCAAATGCTTTTGAAGCATTCTTGGCCGTAAGTGACCGCGTAACGACCGCGAGGCAATAAGCGCGACAAGTCTGTTGAAATGTCGTTGTCGCTTAGAACCGAGTGATTTAAGTAGGAGGTCGCCTAATTGTCGTGGAGTTGTTACAAGCACGGTCGCCGTGGGGTTGTTACAAGTACGATCGCCGTGGAGTTGTTACAAGTGCGTTGTTTAGCTCGGAGCCTACCAGAGGCCAGATGAATAGCCCCCGGGAGGCACGCGGCTGTGCTGCATTATGTGGCTCGCTCCGTTTATTGAAGTCACTGTGTTGATCTGGCCGTTCATCGACTTGTAGCCGTCACCGGTGATCGGGTTGCCTTCTGGAAAACCGACGACATCATTTTAATCAAACAATTCATCTAAGCTGTACGCTAGATACACAAATACACTACACCAACGCTACAGAGATAGAAAGTGGAAATTGTACTCCTGACATGCTTTCTAATGATTGCACTGAGAAACATTCGTTTTCAGTTAAGTTAATTATTGTAAACTATTGCAAGTACATACTTATCAGACTACTAAAGTAGATACTTAATTGATCAGGTGAAAGTAAAGCTACTTACAACAGATTATTTAAAACTATAACCTAAAAGGAGATTTTCTAACTACAGAGAATATCGAAGAAAGCTTATTTACCTACGTCAACGATACGTTTTCTTATAATATACTTTGACAAAAATTAGAAACAGCGTGCAACAGTACAGAAATGTATAAAGGCCAGAAAGAAATAAAATGTTACACATTATACAACAAAGTAGGTACATTACATCAAGATACACGTTACAAACGACACAACAACAAGCACTCACAAAATTCATAGGCTCAATTAAATCGAGAATACAAATTAACAATAACTAATAAACCAACTCTCTTGTAAACCTAATACTTTTATAAGCAGCAAATAATAAAGAGTAAAGGTGCTCAAGTTAAACCTTGAAGGAATCTTCGTGTAAATCTTTTTTTGACGAGCAAATCAAAAAATATCGACTGTTCTCAACTTGCGGTGAAAGCGTAAACTTGAGGATACCCGATGTGACGAATATCCTCAGAGGGTGCGGTAAAACGGCATTCCTTCAGTCTAAGTTGAACACCCACCCATTTCTCTTCGGCGGACATAGTCTACAAAGTACGTCTTAGGGCTGAAGTCCTCCTCATGCCGACTCAGATTGTACAGGTAGCCGGGGACATACTTGTGGAAGATAGGCGGGAAACCTGTCAGTGTATGTGGTCCAGGGATCACTTCCGTCGGCAAGAGACTAGCGTCGGGAATGGGCCCTTCCCGTTCGTACTTAAAAAACGTAGGTGGTGGTGGAGTGTGCTCCACTAGGAATGGATCTATGGGCGCGTCTAACGACGGAATGGGATTGTACTTGTAATCGGGTTTAGGACTCTCCCCGAGCGCAGAGGTCATTCCTACGAAGGCGTATGGAGGTAACGGGTGGCAAGGAACCTTTTGATCCTTCGGTTCGAGGTAGTGCTGCGCGGGGAACGGTGGCCAGTGTTTGTCTAGAACCAATTGAGGGGAAAGTGAATCCGGATCTATAATCCGGTGTTCCCTTTCGGGATCGTCGGTTTTGAGGCCGAGAAGTGTGTAAGGGGTGTGTTTTACGTTAGGCCGTGGCTTCGTGGTGGATTCGACGTAATATTCCGCTGGGCGCGGTGGCCAATCTTTGGTGTAGTAGCGGTGGGTCGGTTGAGGGTAGAGGGAGGGATCGTGAGGGAAGTCAAGGTCTTCGGCACCTCGCAGGCTGGCGGCCGGGTGGCGGCGGCGCGGTGGCGGCACCATCACGCCATCTCCAGTCACCGGATTCCTCTTCGGCGGAGAGTACGACGCTAACCATCACAGAATACACACGTTTTCAGACATTTGTCCTATTACTTATACGAAGTACTTACCTACTCGGCCTACTTATTTCATAATATATAGTAATCTTTCATAATAACTAGCAATGTCTTATTCGACTTGTCATATACATTGGCGTATCTAGACCTATTTTCCAGGGGGGGGGGGGGGGGGGGGCGGCTGGCCCATGATTTTGTGTAAAGTTATCAGCAGCATTTTGTTTGGCATCCATCATTGTATTTTGAAAAGATAGCCTAACATCCTGGGATGGGCACGGCCCACCCGGCCCCCCTCTATATACGCCTATGGTCATACAAGAACATGCTGTTAGAGAGTTTAAAACCTTTATTCAAGCCGGTGCTCCATCTGCGTTCTTGTCGGTGTTAACGCCTGCATCTTAATAAGTGCGTGTTATTGAACGCGGTAAAACATCGGCTACACTTGCGGCAAGCTTATTACCGATCTTTAGCGACAGTCGCAATAGGGATGATGACTGAATTCTAGTTTTCACGTCTCGTCATAAAAAATTAAAATACCGTAGAAAAAGATACAATCCCGTGAAATTTGAATTAAAATCGGCTTCGAAATACATTAGATACAAGCATTTTATGTTGTTAATTTGGAAGCGATTAGACAGAGAGATGCGACATCAACCGTGACGTCATTGTTTAGTACAGCCATATAAACTCCATGTAAATTGCCGTTTTGCTAGAAAGAGATGGAGAAAAATCTTTAATACCTTATATCTTGGTTGTTTTTTTAGTTATTGGAAAACCGATTTTTTCTTTCAGTTTATTATGAATTGAATGAGCTTCTATTAAAGCAAAAAAAAATTTTTAGTCATCTAGCCTATTGCTGCGATTGTAGAATTATTGCTTATAAATCGCAAATTCGTATTATGGAACGTTGGATTGCGCTCCGACAGCGCCACATGTGAGCGACTGACGGACTAAAAATGCTCGTCAACGCTTGGACAGAGTGACCAATTGTTTAAGTTGGTTGTTGATCGCGAGATCGCGTTGCCATTGTACAATTAGCAACCGATTGCTTTCTTCCGTAACAAGCCTGCCGAGTTTGCTAAAGAAGTTGTTAACTTCTAACACCATTAAAAATGCCACGTATTTTTTGCTTTGATGAAATAACAACAAAATATTGAAATAAAGTGATTTTAAGTTAGAGATTGGGGCCCCGCTACGTCAAGTGAATATAAAATGTATGACGTCATGCGATGTTTCAAATCAATATGTTGTCCAAACTTTTGCATTGTATAAATAAATAAAAAATACGTGTGCAAGTTTCAAAGTAATCCGCCGAGAGGACATTTAAAAAATATTTTACCTTATAACACATCCATTAAGGTGCTAAGCTGTTAGTTACTAATGCACGGCGTCAAACTTATTGCGTTTATAAACGCGTTACGACGCAGGTGGAGCAGCGGCATGACGAAACATTGATTTCTTCACATCATAAAATTAATTGATTGATTGAGCTTGCGCAAAAGAGCGTTACCGAGAGTGACGGTGACGTCTTCGACCGAAAAAACTTTTTAGGTTTATAAAATTAACGTTTCTTTATTATTTTTTTCAATCAACAGTACCACTCGTATGTACGCTCTCAATAAGTACAAATTTCACAACCAGTTTGCTTTAAGTTATCTTAAAAATAATGACCATAAAAAATTATTCACTAATTAAAATCGTTCGGGATGTTTCATTAGTGCAATAGACAGTAATGAATGAAATGTAAGCGATGAGTGCCAATGTTGAGCAATAGGTAACCATATTTCTATTGGACTGATGAAATTTTTGCGAAATAGCATGTCTTAATATTAAATGGAGGCAACCTAATTAAATTAATAAACTATATAAATTTAAGAAAGCCGTGAAATATTTTTAAACCACCTCTTTGTAATGTTGTTTTATATTTCTATATTTTTGATATTTCAAATGAGTTAAATCGCCTTTTCTTGGCATTTAGCATAACAATAGATAAGTACCTACTTATATCAGAAAAATCATAATTATTTATTCAACACACTTGCCCGTAAAGTGGATCTAATTTTACCGGTTTTAGATACATAAAGCAGCTCATAAAACACACGGGTATTATGGCCGAGGCACGCAGCACAAAGTGCGGCAATGCTGCACTTGCCGGCCGCGCCAGTAATGTACTATATTTTCTTAAAAGCTAGAGGTCAAAGCATCTACGAACTACATGATTTTTCAAACGATTATTTTTATACCATTATTTAGTTCTGTCTACAAATTGACAATGATTTGTGTTATTTATTCCAAAAATTCAGTTTATTAAAATATTTTTTTCTCACAAGTGTGTTGTAAAAGGTCGTACGTTATACGTGTGTATATTGGTTATACACACTCGGATTTATTACGCTCTCGCCTTCGGCTCGGGCTGAAATCCGCCTCGTGAGTTATATAACCAACCAACATACCGCATTTATATCGTAATGTACTATTATTCAAAAAAGTTTGCAATAAAACTAAGTTCTTCCTATTCTTATTACCTGTTGCTATTATATTCCGAGAAATGTAATGTGCTTCACAATACAATTACGATCCATCAATGATAAAAGGCCCTTAAGCAGTACGATTCCTCGCTTCGATTGAACTTAAGATATCGTGACGATCAATCCTTTATTTGTATGGAGCGACGGAATGATAACACCACCACAACCAGATCCATAATATTTCAATACGTAATTATTTAACTACTTAATATTTAAAAATCGAATCTACGTCGATCGCAAAACCTATCGTCGATTGCAAAAGTTTTTTCAACACACTTGCTCGTAAAGTGGCTCTGATTTCACCGGTTTTACATACATAAAGCAGCTAATAAAACACGCGTGTGTTAATTATAGCCGAGTTCGCGTGGATTGCACAAAGCCGAAATTAGACGGTTCATTTTTGCTTTCATTTTCGATGCTTCATCGATGAAAGAAAGACCGAAAATGAAAAATGTCTAAATCAATTGACACGTCAATGGTCTTAATTGACGTTCATCAGAATGTGCCTTCGCGATGAAAGCTTTCGGCTATACAAACAACGCGTTCACTGTTCATCTCTCATCGCACAAAATGAATCACTTTTGATGAACCGTCTAATTTCGACTTTACCGAGTTCTTTTTCCGCACAGACTGCGATTGGCCAGTGCTTAGAATAATAACGCATAGAAACCCAACCGGCGCGCACAATTTGATGCAACTAAATGTTAGCTGTATATGGCTCACTACGCCGCGCCGGCAGCTCCGTACTGTTTTTATTGTTTCGCGCACAAGCGACTTCACACAGCGGAGTCATTTTTGCTTCACTTTAATCATCGCACTCTGTGCCGAGCTATCCTTCTAAGGCCCGATTTCACCAAAGTCAGATAAGTTTTATACCAAGGATAAAGTCTTGAGTTACTCCCATAAAGGTCAATTTTAATTTCACCAAATACTTGTACTTAAAATAAAGCCGTTATCCGAGAATAGGTTTTATACCGTCGAATTTGACGGTATAACAGATTTAGTACCTACTAGGATAAATAAGAAAGATGGCGTCTAATAAACAACTGATTGGCAAGCTATCTAAAGTGACAGTAGTCGTAACTGACGTATAATCCTACTAGTTTAAAAAACAGCTTATTGGCTATGTGATTTACGGAGAGAATGTGCTATTTAATTTCGCAGCATTATCATTCATTCGTTCACATAGATAAAATAAAACTCTATTTGGAAGAATAGTTAAACCAAATGTGGTGAAACGTAAAATGGGTTATCCGAGAATATAGGTATGTAGAGTATAAATTTATCCACGGCATAGTTATTCTGTCGACCAACCCGCACTTGGCCAGCGTGGTTAGGGTAGGCTCGAGCCCCTCGGTGGGGACATATATGAGCTGTTGATGATGATAGTTATTCTAGTTTTGCGTTCCTGTTGGTGAGCCTCATCGGGCCTAAGTATGTGTTATTATTCTAAGGGCTAGTGGTTAGTGAATAAGCGGGCGTGCGTGCAGCGTGCGGCGGGCGTGCGTGCGGGCGTGCCTACACGATAGACGACTCACAGTGTTCGCCGTGCGCCGTCTCACCTCTGCTGGGGGTGGAGGCGGCGCTGGCGATGCCGTTGGCCATCTTGCCGGGCGAATGCGCGGGGCTGCCGTTGGTGGCGACGCCGGCGGCGGCGGCGCCGTCGCCGAACTGGATGTGGCTGCGGATTGTGTCGGTTACCATCGGCGCGACCGGGCCGTTGGATGCCGCCTGCAATTTGCACAAGTCGCTTCGATGACTGTCACGAATCGTTGCCCCCTGGCTGGACACAACTATTGACGATGCGAGCGTAACGTCGCAGAACAGAGAAAGAGGTGTGTGTGTGTGTGGTCTGTGCTCTGTTCATGTGGCTCACAAAAGGACGATGCCCACTTTTGTATGGAGACTTGCCCCACTTACAAATTTCCAGGAACAGAAACAACTCTAGGCTCATTTTAAACGTTTTCGTCATTGAGTAGAAAACAAGTATTGTTTTTTTAATTATAGCTGCAGTTCCGTAGATATTCATAAAAATTGCTCCTAATCTAACCTAAGCAACTTATATAGTTGCAAGACGTCAAACTAGTTATGCTGAACTTTCGATCATTAAAAGTCAGTTACAATATACTATCAATATACTTACTTACCTATTGATATCCAGTATTATCAACAATAAGGAATCGAATGTGTAACAAAAATGGCAAAGACTGCAACGTGACAAGCAACAAAGGGAACTGCGACTTATTTTAGGCGCGTTCCACCTAAGTACAGATTTGCAGCATATTCAACATCATCGCGATTCATTAGTTTTTTATAAGGTAAATGCTCTAAGGTTTTTGACCATCGTCAGAGCTTGCTTGCTTAGGTGGAAAACGGTGTTTTATATTCTATGCGATCTGTCAACCTTTTCTCATTGCAAAAGAAAATGCTTTTTAAATTATGAAATGTAATCACAATGTAATATATTTTATAAATTTTTAGAAATAAACATTTTAAAATATAATGAAGGAAATAATGCATAACATTGAAAAAGGTGTTATTGTAGCTACAACGAAAAAAGGTATAAATATGTAGTGGCCATTTCGTAGCAGGAAATGCATGTAAATCTTTAAATTTTGCCGAAAAAAACCGTAGCTACTATCTGTTTTATATTACACTGAAAAATCATGTTTTGATAAAATACACTCAGCGGCAAATTTAGAGGAACACTACACTTTTTACATAGATTCAAGCTACTTTTACATCATATCGATGTGTGATTGACCTTTAATGCGTTTGTTTGATTGTTATCCAGGATTCATGACCAAAGCCATAACGGATAATGACAAAATTCCCCTATTTGTGACCTGAAGAAGAACGGCAACTTTTAATGGTGGTCTTTTTTATCACAATCGTACAACTGGTTTCCGCGTCGAATGTTTTTTTGTAGCGAATCCGATGGCTAGAAAGCTGGTAAAACTAAATATGGTTTCGTATGCTGAAATACACAGCGTTATCAAAACTAGGAGTGAATTTTTATCGTTCCTCTAAATTTGCCCCTGAGTGTATATTTAATTAGAAATACCGCTTTATTGGTCATCAACCTTCAAAAAATGTTTAGTCTGCTGTGTAGGTGTGTGTACACCGTGTGTCGCTCGTTCGCGTCGTCATCGTCGGTGCCAGTCTGATAGTTCACCAGTTCGCGATATAGTTTCAGATAACAATAAAATGATATGGATGAATTGATTGTATTATGTGTTATTTGCAATGATATTTACCAAATTTACATAAAGTGTAGGAATACCTATGTGGTTAAAAAGGTGTTACAAACAATTTTTTAACCATCACGAAAGCTATAAATGATTTAACTCTCTGACGGTGGCACTGTGAACTCGGCACTTTCCTTCCAATCGGGAGGTCCGGGGTTCGATACCGATATGTACCAATGTGTTTTTCATTTTCGAATTTCATATACTTATACATTTGTCTGACGCACCTACGGTTATACCTGCTTACATCTGTGAAGAAATTCAAAGGTGTATGTAAAGTCTACCAATCCGCACATGGGCCAGTGTGGTTGGGTTTACTAAGGCCTAAAAAAACAGCCTAACTTACGGCGCTTGCGCACTTATACGTATTCGGTTCGTATTCGATTCGTGTTCGGTTTTGATCCGGTTTGGGCGTCCTAGTGGTTGTATGGACGCTTGCGCACTCATACGTATTCGGTTCGTGTTCGATCCGTAAATTCTCACTTCGAGTCGTTTTTAGGTGTGCATCAGGATGGCGGGTCTCCATCATTTATTTATATTATTTGATGAAGTTGTTAATAACGTTTATATATGTATTTACTATATCGTTATTATCGTTTATTTGCTTTATCGTTTTTATATAAAATGATAAATTATACTGGAAAACATATTATAAGTGGAATGTTGACTTGAAACGCCTACAGCCAGGGCTGAGCAAAATACACGCTTGAATTTAATTGAAATACAAAATACTTTGCTGCATGGCTGCTTTGCTAGTGGGAATAGATGGCAATTAAAATACGAAACAAAATACTCGCCAGGTGTATTTAAAATATCAAATACTGTATTTGGACAATTTTTATTGTAATTTAAAATACAAAATAGCCTTTTGATTCTTAAAATGTTAATTAATGTGTTTAAATATTGCACGATACTGTGGGCATTTATATCATTTGTATGTATACATACATTGTCATATACCTACGTACATATTGTAGGTAGAAGGGAATGACACCCAAAAATGGCGAAAAAGAATATTATAAATAATAAAAATAAATAAAATAAAAATAGCTTTATTTCTAAAATCATTTTTACAACAGTTACGCCGAGACTTCCCAGTGAGTTATCAAAGATACTCGTGTTGGGAATGACTCGCAACTTCCCCTTTGGGTTACAAAAATGTCATTAAATAGGTTACACAAGCTTATTATAATAAAGAAAAAGAATTATGTAAAAAAATAAGAAATAATAAAAATGTGTTTTTTTTTAAATCTAAGTATATATATTACGTTTCTAAAAACTCTGAATGTTATTCTTTTGAAAATTCTTATGAAACAAAATTCCTACTAAGTATTCAAAATCACAATACCTATTTATTTTACAGTCGTAATTCCGAATTTTTAATTTTGCGAATTTCATTAGTACGAAGAATTAAAACTCCATTGTATTATTGGCCCGACAACTATGAAGAAGAATTCAAATCCAAGATGGCCACGTCACAAATTGGCGGATCACATAATATATTTTTTCACGCGGTTTTTTCACGTATCGAACACGAACCGAAAACGAATAAGTGCGCAAGCGCCCTTAAAGTAGGCTCAATGATGATGATCTGACATAAATAGGAACGCTATTTAACCAATAAAGGTCCTACTGATAAATCATTTCTGGAAATTTTTGTTGTCAGTCAGTGATACAAATGATAGAAGATGTAAATAGTTCATCTGATAGGTAAGCTCTAAAATGTCTGTTAGGCTCTTTATCAGCAGGTGGTGAAACAAGCACTAAAAGTACTTACAATAACAAATTAGTGATGAACTTTCAAAAAATAACGCCTGGCACCATTAATTATAGGCACTAAAGGATTGTATTATCAAAATTAGTAATGCGACATGCGATAGATAGACGTAAACATTTGGGGCGATGAAAAAAAAAGTTTCACTTAAAAAAAAGCAAACATTTTTCTGCATAGGTACACACCTGTCCAAAGAGGCGGGAGTGCGTGTCGCGGGGGCGAGTAGGCGTGTCACGCACCACGCGCGGTCGGGAGCTGGTGCCGTTCTTCACGGGGCTGCCGTCCGTCACGTCCGAGCTGAAGATCTCCGCGATGCAGCTCTTGGGGGCGTTCGGCACTCTGGAATAGACGAAATAATATCTACGTTAATTTATGGGTGATTTCATGAAAATAGGACCACTTTTGAGGGTTTTCATCAGTTATTTGACAAGGGAGTCAAATATATCTTGAATTAATTAAACAGTAACGTAGCCAATAAATGTCTTCAAAATACGGTATTATTGTTTTTATATGATAGAAGTACCTACATAAAAACAATAGGTATAATTATCGTATTAATACATCAAAATATTTTTTGCATGTTGGTTTAGATTACCAAAATTCTATTTGTAATCGAAAGAGTACACCCCCGCCCGAGGCGGTGATGGACGGGTAAGTCGAGGGAACCCTTAAATTTCATAAACACGTCCAACGTGTCTCAAGTTTTTTCTTAAGATATTCCGAATAATTCCGATCTACTCTCAATCTCATACCTCGATTGCTATGACGACCTGTCGCGTAGGTACTTGAGCTACCTACTTTTCATTGTAATTTCAGACTCAGCTCAGATGACTACATAGTGATTCTAGTTATTTGCCCTTCTCTTACTGTATCATATTCTACTTGCAAAGCCCTAACATTTTTTAAAGTGAAACTTTTTTTACATCACCTCAAAGGAGGTCGCCAAAATCTGTCCAATCGATGAAGTGAGGTACACTCCTAAAGAAAAAAATCTCTATAATTAGGGTTGCCATACGTCCCGTATATACAATACGTATTTGACCATCCCGTCCCATCCCCCATAGTTTGTCTCTTACTATCTATGTACACGTGCGTACTATATAATTGGTGTAGTTGAAAGCCACGTGTCGGCGTTGAAGCTTAATGGGTTATTAGTTTTGGGAATCGAAAGAGAAAACGTCCCGTATTGGAAGTTATGGCAACCCTATCTATAATACACTGAATAACATAGCAACCCTATTTTTGTCTGGTTATTTGGAAACGATTAAAAATCTTTTTTGTTTGAAGGAAAAACTGCCACCTTAGACCCTATAACCAAAGATTACATATTATGCTTTTTATGTATATAACAATATTACTGCCATCTATTGTCGGATTTTATGCGAAAGAGACATTATGAGAAATAAACATTGTGCTAAAGAGACATTATACGAAAGGGACATTGTGCGAATGGGACATTTTGCAACCTGTAGACATTTTGTGAAGTGGACATTCTGCGTCTAAGCGAACTAATAATAGTCCAAGAGCTACTGAACCCGATGTTACCAGAAGGAGTGAAATAGAAAATTGGTTCAATCGTATGAAAAAGTGCATGGGCGCAAAAGGAGAATCACAGAACCTTCTGTGTTCTGTGGAGAGAATATTTTGAGTTATACAGTATTAATAGTATTTTTTTGGCTAGTCTTGTATTGACGTCGCAATGATTAATAATTTCAAGGCGATCGTAATACCCTGCGGTCCGTAAAACGATAAAAGTGATAATAGGTATCGCGAATCCGACCAAAGTCACAACATAACCTACTGATTCAATAGCCCTTATATTTTGTGACGATTTAATTTGGTCGGATTCGCGATATTATCGCTTTTAGCGATTTACGGACCGCGGCCATAGATTTTTCTTAAGACAATAACCCCCCCCTGGTCGCGACCCCCACTAAATGGGAAACGCTGGTGTCTAGACTGTACACTTGTGTAAAGCACTTTTTCTACTGAACATCGTCGTCAGTATTTTGCAACAACGGCGGCAGATGGCGCTGGCAGTCCCCTACAACGCGATTACGTTTACTGCACACCAGTACTATTTATAAGCTGAGGTTCATACGAAATCTCTAAACAAAATTAATCAAATTAGAACTATGAATTTTTGACGATGCGTCTTTTTAGTCGTGTTAGATTTGGAATTTGTTGGTTATGGACTGGACCAGGGCTTGTTAACGTTACCAAATTGAATTTGGTAACGTTAACAAGCCCTATTGTTGTCTCATTCTTCTACTTATAATGAGCGCTCCACATTCACGCGAGGTTCTCGGCGAGAGTCTCGGCAAGAATCTACGCGAGAACCTCGGCAAGAACTTCTTGGGTACACACTTCTCGCGAGATTCTCGCGAGAACGTACAAGGCAGGGTTGGCACAAAGTCAGTGATTAAATCAAATGTCTTTATTTTTGTGAATAAAAATGTATTTTTATGAATATCTATTTTCCGAGTAAATCTGATATTTCATATTTCAGTGTCATTATTGTAATTCTTGATTAAAAAACTAATTTTCCAGCTTTTTGGTCCCTAGTCTGTTACGTAATTTCGAGTGAACAATGCCAAATGTAAAAAAAAACTTTCCACTGATGCTGAGGAGGCTATCGCTCCAAATAGTTGCCTCAGAACTGAGTAAATATTTAATTTTTCCACTTCCTCTTTCGTTTCCGCAAAATAGTTGCTTACTTATTAAAATTAGGAAAGATAAAAACTAAAACATCAAAAAAATCATGATTGGATTTTATTAAAAAATCATGATTTTTTCCAACCCTGGAACAAGGTTCTCAATATAGTTCTTGCGCCTTTGTCTCGCGCCAAAAAACCGACAAAAGTCGGAGAACTACGCGAGAACATGAGAATATCGGATCCACATTCACGTTCTCGCGAGAACGCGAGAACAACACGAGAAGGTGGAGCGCTTATAAGTCAGGTGAAAGAGTAGACGCTCTACCAGCAGTACCTACTGAATTGAAGCATATTAGCATACCACTATAATGCTCGACGCATACGATGCGTTCTCTCTCACTCAGTCTAGATTTTTGGAGTATGTGTCGCGCTCCCTCTCGGTTGCGACTACCGCGACAGAAAATGTGAAGTAGTACACTTTGAAATGCTGAGCCGCTCTTACATTTTGACGCCATATACGGGACAAATGTACTGCCTCTTGTATGTCCTACACAACACTACCAAATTCACACTATAAGTATCGTTTAGTAACGATATTTTCTTTCATAAAGTTACCATTTTATCGGTAACATGGATAACGGTAGTTTGGTACCGAATCCAATTTAGTAAGGTAAATTAACGTAATTCGTAAATTAACGTAAACGTACTTAATGCGTTGTTGCCAATCCGTGCAGCAGCGCAGGCAGGCGCGGCGGGCGCGCAAGCGCGCGACAAAGCCTCAAAGTCGCTAGCCAAAAGATCCTGCTTGCTTGATGCTATGCTTTAATAAATAAATACCTACGCACGCAGTTCGCTTTTACAAGCAAGACGTGGCTGGTAGCCTTAGATCATTTAAATGCTCTAAGCTGGTAGCGGATTTGAAGTAGGTACAAGGATTTGCTTACATTATTTGTTGCTAGTTTTTCAGTTTCTTATTTACAAGTGAACCTAATATAAGCGTGTTAAAAATGGGTCGCAAAAAAACGAATACCTACTGTTATCGTTTTTACGAATTAGATGAAAACATGAAGACTTCCACGTGTCTAATTAACGGAGTAAAGCCGTAAAATGTGTTTTAATTTCATAGTATACATATATAGGTAGATACTTAAAAAGCAATAATATAGAACATTATTACTTAGTACTTACCATTATATTGTCTGGAGTGGAATGCAAAATCCGGATTTTTCGATTTTTTGTAATATTTGAACTTTATCGTTCATCATCATCATCATATCAGCCAAGAGACGCCCACACATGCAGTCCATGCAGAGGACATAGGCCTCCCCCAAGGGTCAAAATTGCGCAAATCTCACTTTAATGTTTACAAATAATATTTTTAATTTGTAAATGATGATTGTTATGTAGGTAATTAAAACTATTCTAATTTAAAAAATCGTCTATAAATAAAACCACGAAGATTTTTTCATTCGTATTTATTTTAAACATTATTTATTGCTCATAAATACTCATAATCAGTCCATTAACTTTTTGCCACGTATGCATTGCACTTTTACTTGAAACTAAATTAGTATGTTCTTAAATGCTTGTATTATTAAATGACTTTTCCGTTGTATTAAGAATAAAAATATTACTTAGTTTTGCATCGTTTCTGTATAACAAAATTTTATCAAAAAATTAAAACTACCCAATACAACTCTATTTTAAAAAAAATTGGTATCAAAATTGTTGTATGACAGTATGGAAGACCTTAATTATAGTACAATTAGATCATCATAGTCATATACATACACACCATCTGCCATATATAACACACACACACACACGCACACCAGACACAAACACGCAGAAAGAGACTAACACAAAAAACAAACTACTATATTCACTTCTAATTAGGTAGAGAAAAAAAAATCTGTTGATAAAACATTATTGTAATAAGAGGAGCCTGACTCTCATAACATAGGGTGACCTTATATAATAATACTAATCACACGTCCCGCTTTAACCATGATCGGTACGCAAAATGTCCCGATTGTTTCCCGTCAGTTTCCTATAGTAAAGCAGTGAATTTATCAATTGGCCTAACGCAGTCCACTGCTGGACATAGGCCTCTCCCAGTCTGCTCCACAACACTCTGTCCTCCGCCTTCGCAGCCAGTCCATTCCCGCTGCCTTCCTCATGTCATCGGTTCACCTGGCTGCAGGACATCCAACACTACGTTTGCTGATTCGTGGTCTCCACTCTAGGACACGTCTGCTCGAACGGCCATTTATCATCATCATCATCGACCTACACTCGTCTACTGCTGGACATAGACCTCCCCTAATGCACACCACCGCTCCCGATCTTCGGCTACACTTATGCAGCCCACTCCAGCCAGCCTACGTATATCGTCATCCCATCTTGTCGCAGGGTGTCCCACACTACGTTTTCCGAGTCACGGTCTCCACTCAAGCACCTTACGACTCCAACGGCCGTCAGTTCTGTGGCTCATGTGGCCAGCCCACTGCAACTTCAGTTTACTAATTCGGTGGGCTATGTCGGTGACTTTAGTTCTCTGTCGGATCACATCCTTTCTGATAGGTACGGTCTTTCAGAGAAACTCCGAGCATAGCCCTTTCCATAGCACGCTGAGCGACTTTAAATTGGTGGACTAGTCCAGCCGTGAGTGTCCACGTCTCGGCACCGTATGTCATGACTGGGAGGACGCACTGGTCGAAGACTTTCGACTTAAGACACTGAGGAATGGGTGACGAGAAGACATGTCGAAGCTTACGAAATGCTGCCCAGCCCAGTTGAATTCTTCTATTGGCTTCCCTCTCGAAGTTATTTCTGCCTAGTTGAAGAGTTTGCCCTAGGTACACATATTCTTGAACAACTTCGTGAGATACTCCATTTAATACGACCTGTCCCGGATCAACGAGCTCGTTGAACATGACCTTGGTTTTATCCAAGTTCATCCGGAGACCAATGCGTTCGGACGACTCAGCCAGGTTGTTCACCATCTCTTGTAAGTCTTGCAGGGTTTCAGCCATAATGACGATATCGTCCGCGAAGTGTGAGATGTACTCGCTATTTATATTAATGCCACGTCCTGTCCAGCTGAGCGTTCCGATTACATCCTGCAGCGCAGCGGAGAAGAGTTTCGGTGATATTACATCCCCCTGCCGCACACCACGTCGCAGGAGGATAGGCTCAATTTGACCATTCTGGACAACGACGGACATATAAGCAGCGTCATATAAACATCTCAGCACTTCGATATATCGCCAATCAACTTGGCACCTCTGCAAAGACGCTAGAACGGCCATTGGTCCTTCGAAATACGTGGCCAACCCTCCGCTACTGCAGTTTGCTTATCTTGCGAGCTATGTCGGTGATTCCAGGTTGGTTATTGTTTAGAAAAAAATATTTGTCACGATTGCCTTCAATTTGACAGCCATTGCGGCGTGAACTCAAAATTTTGAGCCGACATCCTATTATAAAGGAGTGATGGATGGACTCCGACTGTCAAATTGTAAGCGAGCGCGATGGATGGATGGATGGATAGATTTTTTTCTTAGACAATAAACCCTCTAGTTCTTTGCCGGATAACCTCGTTTCGGATTTTATCCTTCAAAGAAATTCCTAACATAGTGCGCTCAATAGCTTGCTGAGCGATTTTTAATTTGAGGACTAGCCCCACTGTAAGTGTTCACGTTTCGGCACCGTAAGACATGATAGGTAAGACGCACTGATCATAGACCTTTGACTTTAAGCACCGCGGCTTAAGCGATGAAAAGACTCAACGTAGCTTGCGACATGCTGCCCATCTCAACTGAATTCTGCGGTTGGCTTCTTTGTCGAAGTTGTGTCTACCCAGTTTAATAACTTGTCCCAGATAGACATACTCCTGCACAACTTCAAGTACCGAACCGCCGATGCAGATCGGCCCCGGGCACAAAATGTTCATTAAACATGACCTTGGTTTAATCCAAGTTCGTGCCGAGGCCTACCCGCCCCGAAACTTGATTTAGGTCATGCAGCATTCCGCTAAGCTGTTCCTGCAACTCTGCGGCGACGACGACGGCAAATCGTAGGTGCAAATTGTACTCACGGTTTACGTTGGTCTCCTATCGTGACCACTCCAGTGTCATGAAGACATCCTCGAGCGCATTTGTGAAAAGCTTGGGCGATATGACATCACCCTGTCTCACTCCACAACGCAACTCGATTGGATTTGTCTTTCTATCCTGGATCTGGACAGTCATCGTAGCGGTGTCATACAGATATCTCAACACCTCTTACAGATATGTCACCAATCGATTCGGCATCGCTGCAAGCTGTCCACAACCACCCAGGTTTCGATAGAGTCAAAGGCTTTCTCGTAGTCCACAAATGCCATACACAGCGCCCGATTGTACTCCTGTGTTTTCTACACAATCTGCCGAACAGTATGTATGTGGTCTATGGTGCTATAGCCTTTTCGAAACCCAGCTTGTCCGAGCCTCCTAGCAAGGAACTTTTAAGATAACATCTAGTTCTTTCCCGTTTTAATCCCGATTTTTGCATGCTTCTGCTCCGAAAATTCACTTTCTAAACTTGTGTCAAACCTAGTTTTTTTTTTTGCTGTCCCGACTTGAAAGTCATAATCCCGATTTTTACAAACTTTTGCCTCAAAATGTCGCTTTTTAGACCTGGCGGCTCTATATCAACACGTTTGCTCGTAAAGAGAGCCTTATTACATCGCTTTTAGGGCCATAAACTGATCTATAACACACACGTGCGCAATCAAGTAATATGCGAATAAACAGAACATGCTTAATTTACTTGTTTAGGTTAGGTTCAAAGCCTCTAAAAATAGCCCCAATTTTTTTGGAGCCCTAAAAAGCCTAATATGTATATTTAGACCCTATTAGGGCTAAAAGCCCTAAGTTGTTAAGCCTGGGCCGGCAGATACCACGCAACGGGGGTGGCATTTAAAATCCATAAAAACCGGATTTCAATTTCAAAATCCGAATTTTTTTGTATGTTCCAAAATCCGGATTTTTCTGATGTTTACGAATTTCAAATAATCCGGATTGCATTCTCAGTGGGTCACGGTGTAAAAATGAAAAGTTTAGCGCGAGACGCGAGTCGCGTTTTTTAGTATCGTCTGTCACGAATAATAGACACTGGCACTCTGGCCGCTGACTCCAGTGTGCATGCATCGAATAAAAACGAAAGAAAGAGACGAAAAAATATAACGTTACCTACAGTATACATTTGGTAACGTTATCAAGCCCTGGGCCAAGGTAACGTTACTATTTACCGATAAAATCATCGGTATCGTTAAGTCAGTTACCGGTAAAGGCCACCCAAGTATCGTTATCAAGCATAACGTTACCTCTATTAATAACGTTATCCTTGTACGATGAAGGTAACGATACCAAATTTTTAACGTTATTCAAAGCCCTGGACTGGACTGATGATGATGGGTCAAGGAAACAAACTATTATGTTGTGATTGTGACGCGTCAGAAGCAGGATGTTATGGATATGATATTTCGGTTCGGTCAGATCTGGATATGGATATAGAAATAAAATTATATCAGTTTCGGATACGGACAGTGTTGGGACTCACTGGAATGAAAATAAAACTCGAGTGTCTTTTTTTTCATTCGATTTACTCGCCTATCAAAGTTACTCGAGTGCCACTCGAGTTGAGATGAAACTGTAGTGTATTTAGCTTTTATAAAGTAAATGAAATAGCCTTAACTTTTATAAATTAATGAAAAAGGATCTCAAATAAACAAATAACTTAACACAAACAACTCACTGAAAAATATTTTTACTTAATTTCAAATGAAGGGTGCATCGGCTAAACTTGTCATAACTTTAATTTCTCACTCGAGTCGGCCTGGCTCGAGTGGCCAGTACAGGCCACTCGAGTGGTCACAGTCTTTCGAGTTCACTCGAGTCACTTGTAAATCGAGTTGTTATAAATATTACTCGAGTGCGAGTAAAAGAAAAACTTCTCGAGTGACTCGAGTGAAATACGGCTCGAGTCCCATCACTAGATACGGTTGCGGATATGTAATTATTTCGGATTATCCGTTAGTTTCGCATAGTTTCCGTTACGGATATTAGATTGAAGTAAAATATAAACACAAATAATATGTAACAATTTGGTTTTATTTAGGAATTTTATCTAGTTTAGGTTACCATTTGGTATTATAATCAGTCATATAGGTAGGCAATTATTATATACCTACTCAATTTTAAGGTTTATCTATTAAAATAAATTGCAATAAAAAGAGTTGGAAAAAAAGCTTTACACATTGCACATATTAACTTATTAATTATGTATAACATATTAAATATGTATGTGTGATAATATAAAGGGAGTTTTCTTTTTAATTATTTTTTATCAAGTTTTTATCACACTGTTTACATTTTGCAGAATCTACATTAACTTGATGAAAGAATGTCCAAATTAAACTCGACTTTGGTCGCATTTTGTCTATAGAAATCAATTTAATACTTAACACAAGACTTCCTTAAATTAAGTATCAACTGTTAAATAAAAAACTAAGTAATTATGAAAGAGGTTATGTTATTTATGACTAGAAATAACAAACAAACTGCAAGATTCACATGGCGCGCGAGCGGTGAAACAAAAAACATGTCGTTTTATTTAAACTCCGCCCTTATTCGAAACTATCCGAAACTTGTGAAACGGATACGGTTACGGTTACGGATATATTTTATTTCGGATATCCGATAGTTTCGGTTACGGTTATGGAGCTCTATAACATCCCTGGTGGTGGGGGCTCTGGCGCGCCACAACACAACACAGTCACACAGTAGTGTGTTTCTAGCATTAGACATGGGCTGGCTGGATTAGCTATTTTCCGTACCTAATCCACCTGTTCCTCATATTTCCAAACACCTACAGTCTGATTTTTAATTCGACGGAATTCTGACAGATGTCAACCATAGACAAATTAGATATCAATAACCTATTCTGCTTAGGATTTTTTAATATTTAATTACAAAAAATACGAAACAGAATTAGATCAAGTAATGACATTGTAAATAGTGTTTGTTTCCCGAGCCGAAGGCGAGGGTTGACAGTCGGAACGATTGGAAATAACTATTCCTTGACAATTATTGTAACTTCAATAATATGATATTAAACAATTTAATTACCATTTTAAAATTATCAGTATATTTTTAAGTCTTAATTTTTCTAATTGGAACCTTAAATACCATAAAGGTTTATTTTTTATTTTGCTAAAATGCTCTCCTTTTTTAGGAAACGTTTTTCAATGTTGGCAACACTTCGGAAATTTCAGAATTCCGTCGAATTAAAAATCAGAGTATAATCCAAATACCTGATCCTAATATTTGTTCATTATTGGCATAAATATTCGGAATAGGGAATGTATTGGAATAGTAATAGGTCCTACCTAATATTTATTTATTTAAATATTAAGAATAAGGAATGTATTACAGTCTGATTTTTAATTCGGCGGAATTCTGGCAGATGTCAACCATAGACAAATCATCAATAAACTTTTCTGCTTAGGATTTTTTAAATATTTAATTACAAAAAAATATGAAACAGAATTAAATCAAGTAATGACATTGTAAATAGTGTTTACTATTGACATTTTGTCAATAGTTTACTATTGACCGAAGACTCTTTTGAACTTTTTTCAATTGCCCCATGATTTATTTTACATATTTTCGATTCACCAAAGAACATTTTACCGAAAATTTTAGACATTAGTTTAATACTTGGCTGGTTAGGTTGCGGAGGTTATAATAAGTAAGGAGGATACATTGTAATCACACCACAAAATACATATTTCTTGCATGCTCCACACGCAGAGAAATTGGTGACAAACAGAACTACTGAATCGAATTGTTAAATTAGGTTACAACTTTTCTAGTGTGAAATACTTGGTCCTTGTTATCTCTACGACTTAATATTCACTTTTACAAATCGTATGTTTCATTATATTATTTGATTAATGTAGCTCACAAAAAAATATTATTGAACTAAAACATCAATAATTATTGCATCTTTAAAAATAATTATGTTAGTATGTATTTAATGTATTGTATGTACTAAGAAACAAGGATTCGCAGTTACTAAATGATCTAGTTCCGGTTAAGGATGTACCATGTTACTGATGGACTACGAGTGTGTCTGTAATCAAAACAATAATCTTTTTATTACAACTACATTATTGTTTGCAGTACGTGTCGTTCTAAGTGTCGTATAATATTCGTTTAATTTGGTTTACTTTTGAAATAGTGTTATGGCTTAACAAGAATATTATAGTAAAAACCACCCCGGAAACAGTAAACGGTACAATTGTATGTATTAATCCGTGCTATTCTGTTAGCGTGTTTCAAAATATTTAAAATAGTAATGTTAAAATAACAATCGAGGTGGTATTCATAGCTAAGTATCTTGTTCTGTTTATTTAAACTGTGTTTTTGTAAACAATCGAAAAACTGGCATGACAAAACGATCAGTATTCTCGTATTACTCCTAGCGGAGCAGCCGCCCGCCATTGTGGATTATGTTTTCGACCGCGCTGAGCGCTCACTCAACTCAACGTACTATTGCTAATTATGTGAGAGTTTGCTTATTAAATTTGTGTGATGTCTGATGACATAGATGGAAGTATCCTACAGTGATTGCAGCAGTGGGGTTTACCTCAATATATTGATACTTTTGAAGGTAAGTTGGTACCTTGGTATAACAATCTTCTTGTTTTGTGGTATTCATAGCTATTATTCAATTTAATTAAGTAGGTAAGTGGGTACATTAATGACTTTATAAGTTTACAGTCAAAGTTTTGAAGTTATTCGTGGAATTTCATTTTAATAAGGAAACGCGATAAATTATTAGCTAGTAGGTAGATACTTTCTTTGACTGACACAGTCATATTCATATCTGAATCAGTTTGGCACACAGGTCACCGAATGTGTCAGCTCAGCTCCAAAATAGGCGAAATGGATAACTAGTCAATAGGCTTGTTTTATAAAACCTAGGTTACCAAGTATTGAACCAAAACATCAATAATTATTGCATCTTTAACAATAATTATGTTAATATGTATTTAATGTATTGTATGTACTAAGAAACATGGATTCGCAGTTACTAAATGATCTAGTTCCGGTTAATGATGTACCATGTCACTGATGGACTAGGTCAAAAATTATGCTTTTTGCGCTGGGACTTTCTTGCATGCGTGATAATAATTTTTATATATTTTTTATGATTTTTCAGTAAATAATAAAACAATATCGACACTGTCGATGCTCGACAGTAGTCTACTTAGAGAACTAATCCCTCCAATTGGAGATCGGGCCAAATTTTTAAAAAACTTGGACAATTGGAACAAATTAACTAACTCAGAATGCCCAGAAATACCAATTACCAGCAGCAGCCCTGTAAGTATCTCCTATTTTTAACAGAATTTTATTCACCTGTAACTATGTACCTATGTAAATAATGTAATGTGGTGATTATAAATAAATTTCATTTTTCTATGTACTTGATATTTTTATTTTTGATTCCAGGAAACCTAAACCTGTCTATGGAGCCGTAGCGCGTGTGACGTCTTAACAAAAATGCCGATAACCTCAATTTCCATGATTCTAACACCTGTTAAACTTAGTATTAAGTTTATTAACTCTATGTTCGACTTATTTTTATTATGATACTAGATAATCGGAGTCTTTGGATATTGTAATGAAAAAGGCATTATTTTATAAGTTTTTAAAGACGTCACACTTACTGATGGCTCTATGGACTGTGTTTAGATGGAGCGCCTGCAATCCAGTGGACTGACAGCTACAACAACGGATCCCTTTTAGGCTTTTAATGCAGAAAATATACTTTTATTTACTTATACTAAGTCAAATAAAATTGTATTTTTGTCTACTAAAAGCCTGAGAGTACCCGTTAGTACTGTAAGTGCACTAGATTGCAGGCTTCATCTAAACTAGTAGGTACTGCATACGAAATAGTAGCTGTAACAATACCTAGGATGCTAGCATTACAATGTGTATTGTACTTGTTACAAAAATCATAAAGCTAGCGTTACAATACGAATAGTTATTATTAAAGTTCACGTCGTTATGTTACACAAATTCATTAGTAGATACAGCAAAGTATTTAGTAAACCCAAAAAAACAAGTGTGTATGTTTACCAGATTGCATAGTAGTCCTTACAATAGATCTAGTAATGTCTACTTGACGTATAGTTACAATTACATTGGTATTATAACAGGCGCGATATTTACCTTGTAGTGAGTATTATATTGTTTGGTCAGTTACACTCAACATCTAGTTGTCATTAATAAACCGATAGGTAAAAATAATAACAGAATGGTTTTTGTAAAGTCAACTCGCGAGTCTTGCTATCACGGTTGCAAACAGAAGTTCTAGTTACAGTAGCGTTTTTTCTCGTAAAGGTAGCCAGATATTTCTCTGCGTGCATCCCGCAAGGAGAAAAACTTATGGGATATCACTGTAGGTTAGGTTAGACATTGTGACCACATACAGTGGAGCATCAAACTGCATGTTGTTTGCTTGCATGCTAAAAATAACAGCAATACCGGAAATACTATGCGCAAATTTTTCAAGGAGCTATAAATCAATGGTGTAATGAATGTACGGAAACATAAGACTTCCAACAAATGTTGATTCGGCTGAGCATAACTTCTGTAAAAAGGTTTTTGACCAAATGAAACGTCGGAATAACGAAAAAAAAAACCGATTGATAATAGTTGACGGCAACGGTCTCCATTCCTCGTATTTTGTTTATCTCTATTGAGGCCCCGGAAACCCTATCCACCCCAAATTATTTAAATTTATAACAAAAATTACCAAAAAAATTTGAACCAAAGTAGGTACCTACTGTGCTCATTATAGAATTTTTCAAAGTGGTTTTTCTATCCGAAATACTTCATTTAGGATAAAATATCGCTCACCGTAAAAAAAATAATTTGCCAAGTATTGAAAAAAAAATGCAGGACGCAAGGTTGACACTCAAACAAATATTAGGTCGCTAAAATACATATTATGAAGCTTTACATTTTGTATTTGAAGTAACTCGAATGAATGTTTATAAATTACTGTTCTGTTAATTTATCGTCACTCGCAGTCAGTCACTCACTTAGTAATACAATAACCCAAATTAATTATTTTTGTCTCTTGAAATTTTAATTTACAGTGACTAGTTTAAATACTACCCATTATTAAACAAGGTTCGTTATTAACAAAATAATACATAGAGTTGTCCCATTTTTGTGGAATTAGCTTTATATCAATCCAAAGACAAGTTTGTGTTACGTACGTCATGTCAGCCGCAATACCTCATCCAGAGCCAAATCCTAATTTGGAAATTGTATCGTTCCTCAAACTGAACTTATTCAATCCGGCTCGAAGGATCATTTTGTCTCGACTTTGCTCATAATTGCGTTATTATTTTTACGCAGATATATGTTTATATTTTATATCGTTATTAAACGACACTAAAACATAGCTCTCCTAATTAATTATAACGAAGCAGTAAGTATAAAGAAGGTATTATTAGCCTTAAGCAATAACGCTCGTTTCTCAATCGTATTTTTATCACCTTCCCCGTAATAAACTGAAGAATAAACAGATATCGGTGCCAATAAAAATGCACTTTCATTAATGCCTCATATAGGTACTGATAATTAATACCTACCTATTGTCGCACCCATGCAATACAATACAACTCAAACCCATTATATTGGTGTAGGTGAGTAAACTAACCGAAATGCGATATCGAAATGACCGCTGTGTAATGCCGTAACGCAAGCGCACCTCGCACGGCAGGACATGCGTGCAGCCGTCATTATCTACCTCGGCTCGTTTCCGTGGGGGAGAGCGGTCAAAACAGCACACAAATCAATACGCACACCGGCTACCGATCATATTTTAGACGTCGTCGCCTAACGAGATGTGAAAAATTTAATTGGTGAAATTTCCGAGTGCATTTTCATACTTCACAATCTCGGGACTCTGAGCATTTGCCAGAGCAGACAGGTATTCATTGCAGAAAAGAAAAGCCTAGCAATGGGTACAAATTCGACATAGACCAAACTCAAAAATATATAAATCTTAAAATATGTAAGTACTAAGTATACGAGTAACGAGTATAACTAAATACCAAAGGCGTTTGCGCGGGTGTCTCCATCTTACCTATTAAATGTCTATAACGTCAAAAGTTGACAACGTAAATTGGGATCTTTGTAGATTTGCAAGTCTTCAAAGGCGGCTTTCACCATCTTTGACGGGTGCGACAATAATTGTCAAAAAATAGGTACATATTATGAAATAATTGGCGCGTTCTTTGGTGTTAACTTTTCGTGTTGGTTTCGTGTGTTCCATTTATTCATTTTTGCCACGAAAAGTTAACATCAAATATACATGCTAATAGATGGGTCGTCTGATACCATTTTTTCACAGCGATCGAATTTGTCATTTTTTTTAATGAATCAAAAAGGTTTTTCAGCGTATTCAGAAATAAATTTAAAGATAATTTATAGTTTTAGCCGATTCTGATTTGTACGAGTACCTATTACTAGAAATTTTAGTTTGGTGAGGTGTCAACATTCAGCACGAAAAATCAATTCCTTCCATTTCATTTGTAACAACTAGCGCGGCTAAAAATGTTAATATTTCTTAAAAGAAACGCAAAACGAGGCTACCATCAGATGTCAGCACCAGCAAAGTGGTGATGCTTATCTGGAACACAGCTAATATGACATATACTTTGACAATTGTCCCACCTGTCAGAGATGGTGAAATAGGGGCCAGGTAGATAGCCTGCTCGTTCGCTAACTTAGTTTAATCAATAAAAGAATAGATAAATTGAAACAAAATTCTTAAAAGAATTTTTAGTAGTACAAAAGTTCAAAATCGATCGAAGGTTTCGTGCTGGTAGGTAAATGAGTAGGATGATATAGTCTACCTACTTCTACTTATACACGGCTATTTTTTATCACCCCGGAAAATTTAAGGGACGCTTCAGGACACATCCCCTGTTATATAAAAAAAATATAAAAATATGAAATAAAAAATAAAAAAGTACAAAAAAATCTCTAAAAATGCTGCTCTCAACTAGTGCAGTATTTTTTGGATATTTTAGGAATTTAATATAAAATTAAGGATAGTGAGATATTTTTTTTTATTCATATTTAAATCATTCTACTACCATGTGGTGGAGCGTCCCTTAAATTTTCCTGGGTGATAAAAAAGTAACCTGTATGTGCAATATCTGCATAGTCACAATGCGCTTTCCGTTTGCTCGATTGTAAGTAGGTATTATTCCGCATGGCTATTCAGTCATCCGACTAATGCCCGTAGCACACCTCCGCCGCGAAACTAACAAGGCGAAACCGCGTCGCATAGTCAGGAACAAACAAAACGGCGAATCGAACGCGGAGGTGTAGATGGCGTCTGAGTAGATCGGGCAGGACCGCGCGCGACAGAGACAGCGCCATAGTTAAATATCCGCGTTAGAGCAAGCAAGCTCACCAGAGCTCGCGCACCGTAGAAACGACAACGTGGCGGAATCGTTTAGCGGTTTCGCTACTACAGTTCCGCGGCGGAGGTGTGCTACCGGCGTTAATGAATCGATACCGCGCCTGTGCGGCTCGGATAAACCACGTCAAAAAAATAAATATCAATAATAAAAAAACACGTCGAATTCATCAACACGGTTTTCAAACTAAAAAAAAAAGATTGAGTTAACAAAAAGTATGTAAGTAAGTAATATTTAAGAAACATCAACAACAACATCACCTATATTGAAAAATGTATGAAAATATATTTTATTAAAGACCAACTATATACCGAGTTTTTTTCTTTTATAATGAAATGTTGGTTGTCCTTCTTGAAACGGAAGCGAGCCGCATCAAAGATAATTTTTGTTAATTTCATTCATTTCTAGATACAACGACTCACACTTGGCCTGAAGAAATAACTTGGGCAAAATTGATTTCACATAAAGATTTTAAACAGTTTCCCTGTATCACCTACCTATGCTATGGTAACGGATTTCCCCACGCTATGTAAAAAAACATACTTATATAGGTGCGTTTATTGTAGGTAATTTTCATCCAAAACGTCGATTCAATCAGCTAATAAAACACAAAAGTTATCAAACATGTATGTAAACGCCTTTTATAGGTACGAGAACGGTATTCAAACACTTACAAAGTAGGTAGGTATTTAGTGTCAACGCGACATAAACCTAATTACCATGAGCACGAAAGGGCATAAGGAGAAAAAATATTAAAGGTTCAAATATCCTCAAAGGTTAACACAACACACGGTTCAAACCATAGGTCGCGGCCATCTGTTACTTGGGTGCTTGGTGATCAATAAACTTAAAACCCTAACATCCCAGCTCGACTTTCCTTTTCGGACTCTAACCGGTGTTTAAATTAATAATATCCATTAAGTATGTTTTGTTAAATTTAATCCGTGGTTAAACAAAGATAAACATAAAGGAACATAAGACCTATTAGAAACAACAGAACACACACGTGATAAAATTCCACCATTGCATCTGTTACTCAGTCAGTCCCTCACATCACCAATTCATAATTTTTTACGTTTCATTTCATAGTTATTTATTTACCAGACAAATGTTTTATTCTATTTTTATACACGATAGATATGGAAGGTATTCTTCATCTTTTCAGCTAAAAGTTGCAAAGCCGCGGAACCGATAACCGTTAAAGGAAACTACTTTTAGAGTGGACACCATAATATTGTCAAGCGGAGTGTAAAACGCCCTCAAACTACACTTACCTGCAATGAAATCGACCCACCTCATAGGTGTCTATTTGAAAATAGCGGTACATAAAAGATAAGATTAGACAAACAAAAACTGTAAATACAATTTGAAAGCATACTTCATAAGCTTTATATTAACATATATACTCTAAACGTGGATAAAAGAAGTATTGCTGACAATAGACTTATTTCTTCGGAAAACCCTGTTTCTCATTTTTCCGTTATATGCAATCTATGTGACTGTACAGAGTGTTAAAAGTTAATTGAATCAATGTATATTCAAAAATTGATTATTCCTACAGATTTAGCCAAGTCTATCTATGGTACTGTGCGAAATCAATTTATCGATGTATCCGGCGGATCGCGGCGCTGCCGCTGCACGCTATGAGCTTTGCGGCAAACGCACACGACCGACTTTCCGTGGGCCCGATAATCGGTCCGATTTTTCGGGTCCTTAGTCGTGGCCACTACTTTGCCCCACTGCTGGTGGGATCACGAGGAAATGTGGTTCCTTGTAATCCCACCAGCCAATAAGACCACGCGAAATACTATTTATCGTTCCCTGTAGACCCATTTATAATATCCTCTATTTGCCTATAGCCAAACTGATATGCCAAAATAATTTGGTCACAAGAAATTATGTCAAACTCTTATTACTTATTATGCTATACATACATGCCGACCTACGCTCCCTCTACCTACCCCAAATAGGGAGACGTTTTTCGCATTTTTTTATTGCAACAATTCCAAATTGTAGAGGTACATTTGTTAGCATAAGTTGGTTAGTAGTTTATAGTACTAAAATGAATGTTAGCATGTTTATAGTACTAAAATCCGTTGTGCAGTGGAACTTTGCCTCGTTTTCTATCTATTTTAATATCATTGCCATCGGTATTATATTAAACTTTCTTGAGGCCAAATTATTTTGATAAATCAGCACGGCTCTAGGCAAATAGAGGCTATTATAAATGGGTCTACGGGGAACGATAAATTATATTCCGCGTGGTCTCATTGGCCAGTGGGACCACAAAGAACCACATACCCTCGTGGTCCCACCAGTGGGGCAAAGTAGCGGGACTACGAGCAACGGCCCGATTTTTCCGACCGACTCAATGCAGCATTTTTTGTATTTTTTTTAAATATACAAAATTAAGTAAGAGTTATTTTTTTTATTTATATTTAAATCATTTTAATACTATGTCGTGAAGCGGCCCTTACATTTTCCAGGGTGATAAAAAAATAACCGTGTATAATGCTTCATTTTTCACCGTCAAAAAATCGATCACCGATAGTCGGTCGTGTGCGTTCGCACTCAGCTCGTGCTTCGCGCCCGAGGGCAGCCAGCAAATAGTGTGTCATCAGGTGCTGTCGAGCGCCGATAGCAGGCCGATTGAATACAGTACAATTACTAATACCTGGTCATTTGCTCGCAAGATTACATGAATATTTAAAAGCGCGTTCTATTTATCATACACACACACCGCCCGGGAAGACCGCGATACATTCGGAAGTTATTTCAAACAAAGTACGGAAGCCCGTATAGAACATATTAGATAGGTAGGTGGATAGTGGATAGTATAAAATCTCCGAATGTTTCTCTTTCAAATACATTCATAGCATACAGCTTTTTTAGCTCTAAATTGCATTCTAACGTTCGCATTTTCACTTTTAATAATTCTTTTTTTCATAAGTACCTACTACTACTACGAAACCCAGCAACAGTCAAAAATAATAAGTAATTTGTTTTCAAAGTAAACAATCATCCATTGGAATTACAAATTTTTACAACTAAGAAAAACACAGCGCCTAAATACTAAAATGATAAAAAACAGCAACAGCAAAATTCTACGAAATCCAGCAACAGTCGAAAATACATAGTAAGTTATTTGTCTTCAAAGTAAACAATCATTAACTAGAACGACTAATAATTATTACAACTGAGAAAAACACAGCGTTTAAATTATTAATGCTCTAAGTATCCCCAACGTTCGTAAACACACATAATTATAAATTATTAAAACAAATCATTTACCGGGCTGTTGCTATAATTAGAGGTGGTCGTGAGAGTAAATTGTTTAATTGTAATATACAGAGACGCATACGCCACACGCAATGTTGGACGCGAGAAAGACCGGCGCCTGTACATTTTGTATAGATGGGGTGCCGTTACAAAAATAAATGGCTGTCAAACCGAACGACGACGGAGAAAACAGTCGCCGGATGAGACTAATAAATACAATATTCAGTAAGAAAATATTATGACAGGCTGCGCGTGCTTTTACCATAACGAAACGTGTCTGGCTTTTACATTCGTTCGTGTGATTCTCATTGAGCGAGAGCTGTCTGTCATTCCCTCTACTATTTCGTGAGGGGTTGACGATTAATATCTCGAGTACGGTATTTTAATGACCCGACGATCTCGCACGATAAGACGTGGCGTGCGAGATAAATACTGTGATGATCTATTTCGAGGTTCGAGGCGGGTGCACCGAGCGCGGCGATCTCGATGGTGGAGGCGATAGCGTCGCTTGTTTAACGGAGCATCCGTGAGTTTGCGGGCTGCGCGGGCGCATACGGCGTTAGGTTGCTTGTACACGGTGCAGGACTGCAAGTAGCTTACGCAGGTGATAAATAGGTATCATCATCGCAGCTCACACACGTCCCCACCGAGGGGCTCGAGCCTACCCTATGTTAGGGCGATTAGGCCTTAGTCAACCACGCTGGTCCAGTGCGGATTGGTCGACTTCACATACACCATTAAATTTCTTCGCAGATGTATGTAGGTTGCCTCACGATGTTTTCCTTGAGGGTCAGACAAATGTACATATGAAATTCGAAACGAAAAACACATTGATACATGGCGGTCTCGAACCCCGACCTCCCGATTGGAAGGCAAGTGCCGAGTCCACAGCGCCACTGACACTCGATAATTAGGTATGCATCGTGTAAAATAGTGTCCAGCGACAACAAGAGAGCCATCCAGTAACATGCGTGCCACAGGTATGCGAAGCTCAACACAACTTCATTCCAGAATTAGTCTATCTTACTGTATAACTGTGTATGCACTATCTATGTACACCCATGTTTCCCAACATCCAAAAGCGACCCCTTTGGATGTGGTCGTGCAGAATATGCAGCACCCCTCCACCCTCCTCCTGGAACATTTTAAGATGCACAAGCGTAGTCTGCACGAATGCTACCTCCTAACTATGATCGCTCAAAACAATATTAAAACCACAGTGAGAGCAGTATGGCGCTAAACGCAGAAAGAGCGGCATTTCTATTTTAATGTTGTATGAACCTTTCTATTAGCGATCATTGTAAGGTACCCGTGGGCCTAGACAAAGGCCGCGCGCTTATTTTACCGCGGACGTACCGCAGAAAAAATGTATGGAAATGACATAACAATGTGGCAACCTCACGATATTTTCTCCGCAGCTTATGTCATCACCATACATTTTTTCTGCGGAACGACTGCAGAAGAATAAATGTGTGGTTTTTGACTAGACCCACTGACCATTCACATCGCAGTCGCATCGTTTCGTCTCGCCTCCAGAGTTGTTCCGAGCCATCACCCGCGCATGTACCTATAGACCGTGCGTTTTCTCACCCCACCAACATGCACCGTGTACATGCCCCTTAGATATCAAAAGTAGTCGGGCGGCTAATGGTTTTACGCCTCTGCAACATGCGGTTTTGCTCCACAAATGCCGGCAATATTGAGAGCACGCTAATGATATCCGAGCTAATGAGAGCCGGCGTAACTCTATCATACGCGGAACGCCGCCGGGAGAAACCTCTGTCCGTTGTCGAACGAAAGGCAATACGTTATAGAGTGCAACGATTGTGCACTTTCACGGGCGATTCGATTTAATGGCGCCGATGACAAACTGCTACCATTTGTTGCCGTTTCGTTTGTTGCAATCGTGTATTCAAATCAAACCCTTTAATGCCGCTGATTTACGTCCAGTCCAGACGCAGGAAAATTCTTAATCGTCAGTAACATTATTTAATTTTCATGATCTGGAAAATAATTTTAATCGGAATTTCATTCAAACAACCTTCAGGCAGGTAAGTTCATCTTTTTTAAATACAGTTTGTGAAGGTGAGTAGGTATCTAATAAATCAAACTACTAAAATAACATATCCTAACAATTTTAAGTACCTACCTACCTATTTGTAATGTACTAATTTTTCTGCAAAAGAACTGTCGAAGGAACTAATAATACTATGCCACATAAATAACCTTCCCAGGGTTATAATTAGTGAACTGTCATCGAACTAAATCGAAATAAGCAGTCTTATAGTCCACTCATTATAATACTTATTGTGAGTACAATTACGAAAAAGATATCAGAAGTGTTGACTATCATTTTACCGAGATGCGACAAATCGAGAAGTCAGTGCGCTAGCTAGTTACTTTCCGCACGCCTCCCCCCATGTTCTAAGGAACTCAAGGAACGGATGCATCTCATATCCGTCAGACTTACAATTACATATGAACACGTTTACAATTTTCTATTTACAAGGCTGTTAAAACATGAAATATATTGTATTTAACATGTGTATGATTTTGAGAAGATGTTTTCATAATATCTGATCCAATTGTACTCGAATAATATGGATTTTTTTTTTGTAAACGAAAACATTTGTCATCAGAGCAACGTTATTTGCATGTTAGTAGGCAGTTTTAAAAACATTTGCATTTACCAATATGAAGCACAGAAACACTACCTAGCAGCACAATATAGAGAACGTTCTATATTGTGCTAGCAGTTATCAATATCTTAAATACGACGACTACCAGTCGAGTCGATGCAATATTGTTTCATTTTCGGCATAATTAAAAAATGGCACGCGCAGCAACACACAAACAACTTACCATTTCATTGATAAGTAAGAAACCGAGGAATGCTATTAGCAATACAATGTAATAATTGGCCAAATCTCTCGATCCAGTCCCTCACTCGATCGCATGCGAGCTATCGCCAGCGGACACAGACAAAGTCAACAATCTTTATTCTCATGTCGATAATCATCGCAATCGGATGTGAAAATTGCTCCATCACTCGGTCATCGCAGTACAGCTAACAAAAATAAAAAACAATCATATAAAATTACACATTCTCTGTCCGCTCTAAGCTCAAATTACTCACTACTTCCATCTTTCACCGCTATTCTACACGACCGCGATAACGTTACACGAGCACGGAGCAATTCCGCTATGGAGATAAGTACGCTTAAAAGCTCCATCTTAGCACCGTACGAAAGTCTTTGTCGAGTCTTCTGTTTTGTCAACGCCATTGTTCGGCGACAATGATGAATGACGCGTCCGCCGCGCCGCCTCGCTCGCCTGTCTCAGAAACTGGCGAATAAAAAAGATTGCGTCATAATTACGGGTGCGTTTGCATTTTCTAATCCATCCTTACATATTATAAAACGAAGTCCCCCGCCGCGTCTGTCTGTCTGTCTGTTCGCGATAAACTCAAAAACTACTGCACCGATTTTCAAGCGGTTTCCACCACTCGCTAGCGAGATTCTCGAAGGAAGGTTTTAGTATATAATTTATTAAGTTTTTGTATTTATTTCCGTGTACATTAACGATATTTGTTGAAGATGTCGGGAAAAAATAAATTAAGGCGAAACGTAGTTCGCGGGCACAGCTAGTATCTATATAAATATAGCTTCTTTTGATGGTAGCCGTGAACTTAGAAAATTTTGGGAATTTAAGCAAGTCGCAACGGCAACTGCCACGGTCGCAAGTAATTCGTTGGATAAAGGTCAGTGTTAAGAAAGTTCGTAAAATTCATTCCTAATAGAGAACGCATTTTGAATATTGACGGGGTTAAAAATTAAGCTAACGTGGTTTTCTTATCATCCATTTGTAATTACTACGAGTATCTAAAATTGGACGGAGCGTCGCGTCGTCGGTGGCGCTGTGGACTCGGCACTTGCATTCCAGTCGGGAGGTCCGGGGTTTGAGACCGCCATGTACCAATGTGTTTTTCGTTTTTCGAATTTCACTTAGCCATTTGTCTGACGCTCCTACGGTGAAGGAAAATATCGTGAGGAAACCTGCATACATCTGCGAAGAAATTCAAAGGTGTATGTGAAGTCGACCAATGCGCACTGGGCTAGCGTGATGGTGACTGAGGCCTAATTACCCTAACATAGGGTAGGCTCGAGCCCCTCGGTGGGGACGTGTGAGCTGTGATGATGATGATGATCTACTAAAATTTACTCGCAATCTACAGCGAAATATTTATAGTAACACAAACATTAAATTGAAGACGTACGCGTCCATTTATACGATAAACTCCTACAGAAAAAAAATAAAAAACGAGAACAGAAATGAGTTAAAATCCAAACAAGAACCAAACTTGGCGCGCACCAAGGTTACAAGACAATAGCTCTTTGTCCGACTCTCCTATTTACTCTGAGCTTTCAAGCAAAACCCCTTTTCCATATTCGCATGTCTGTGTAAGCAGCTCAGTGAGGTGCTAAGTGAAACCACCGCCAGCACCCTTTGTTCTCTGACAAAACACTGCACCATCTTCGTTCGCCGCGCAAACCGCGGTGTTTTCGCGAGGACCTACCGACACTACACAACGAGAAAAATCTCGACCTGAAAATTCGGAAGCAAGGTAAATATATATTTTTTTAAAAATATATCACTAACAAATATTGCACCCTATTATTTTATTGTTGATTTTAAGGTTGCTAAAGATTATTGTTAACTAAAATGTAAGATTTTAGTTTTATTATTTTCTTATTCCATTACATGAAAACTTCGCGAATCACTTAAAATTTCAATCAGTTAAAATTTCTTACTATTATATAAGATATACCAACTAATCAGATTCTTTGTTCCACTAATTCGTTTACAAAAAAGACAACTTTCTACTTAAGAAAAACATTCAGAGCGTACACGAATATTTGCAATTTACAAACACGAGTGTCCATTACATTGCGCATCGTTCTCTTGAGAGTTTTTTAACTGAGTCATTCTATCCAGCAACAGTTATTTAAACAATCATTAAAATATGTACCCAAACAGTCATCTGAATACACCTCCAAAATATATCATAGTCACCTTCGTCTTAAGTCGAAGTGAATCCTTGAAAATGCAATGTCAGTGCTCTAGCAATTTTCGAAGCGAGAGTAGGCACTTCAGAAGATCTCGGCAAGCAAAAATATTCAGCATTAAGGCTGGAAGTCAACCAGCCGTGTCAAAAGAGCTCGTTTAGTACTTGAATAAAACTAAATATATACCTTACGTATAACACATTTTTTTGTTCACCTGCCATGTCTACTATTGATGAACTACAAGGAAAAGCTAGCTCCTCTTCTGTTAAGATAAAAATAATAAGCAACTGCTTATTATTTTTAGAATCTATATTGTTTAATGTTTTGCATCAAAAATAATATAAAACCAATACTAATTTCATACCAGTTCAACGACCCCGCATTAAAATTTCACCCCAACCTAACGGAAGCTCCCAATTTCAATTGTCCTCTCATTAAATATTAAATGAAAATTCGTTTAAAATGGGCGAATGGAATTATTGATTATGCGAGATTCTTTAGTACTTCAATTGACATTTCGAACATTAAATACATTTGTATAATTATATAAATTTCATGCACATAAGATTCTTTTTATGAGCCATATCATCTAACACAGTGGTTCTTAACCGGAGGTCCCTGTTGGCACGCTGGCCTAGCACGGCGCGTGACTATGGAGAAAAAGTGGTTTAGTAAACCTCGTCCCGTTTCGATTCATTGTTATATAAAAGAGCGAGAAGAAACATTAAATTTTTCTCTTGTCCTGTTTTGTCAACGGGCCATTCTACGCCTGTTGGAAGCAGCCGAAGTGGTCCACCAAGACATCCGAAAAATAATGTTATAGATATAACAAACAACCCTTTACTCATAAACTGTATGTTGGTCTAGAGTTGGTAGTCCATGGCTAGACAGATATTTGTAAAATGGTCCCTCGTCACTAAAAGTTTAAGAACCACCTGATTTAACATTTCTGCAAATCAACGAAATTAAAATGACACTTGATTAACTAGAGCAGGGGTCTCCAAAATTTGAAACCTTTGGGCCATAATAATTTCTTCAGTATATTCCAAAGGCCAAAACAGTTTTAATTTTGCCACCCTTGACTATATTTTAGATTAGTCGCAGAGTGCGCGACCTAAGCAAACATGTTACTCTTTCACACAAAAACTACTGAATGGATTTGGATGAAATTTTGTAGGTAGACGGATTACTACAGGGGTTAACATATAGGCTACTTATTATCCCGGTAAAGTAAGTAGTTCCTGCGGGAAAGTAGATTTTCAGTTTTTTCTTTGAAATTTTAATGCGAAGCATAGAGTTCGCGGGCACAGCTAGTAACAACAATAAGACATTGGCGGTCGCGGGCCGGATTGATGGCACTGGATGGCGGGCCGGATTTGGCCCGCGGGCCATAGTTTGGAGAACCCTGAACTAGAGCACCGTCAACCATCTCTCTCTAGAAAGTGGCATTAATATTTGCAATGCCATCACGATTCGCACTAATCCCCGATCCATTCGCAAAACTTGTCAGCTTAACTATGATGCCTCGATCATGCACATGGGATCCTTTACAATTTAAGAAGATATTGCATTGCCGTCTAATTTTGAATACTTGGACAGAGAAACCAGAGGGTCCCCCCTATTTCCTATTTCAATTTCCATCCCTATTCCCTATTTCTGCTGCCATTGCTGCTCCGGTTAGAAGAGTAAGGCAGGCATTGACGGATCCAGGGGCCATGCCCCCCCCCCAAAAAAAAACAGGACTTCCCTCCATCCGACATCCTGAATCCGCCCCTGAAGATCATCGTCACAATTTCACAGCTCATATAGTTTCCCACCGAGGGCCACGAGCCTACCATAACTATAGTTATGTTAGGGCGATTAGGCCTTAGTCAAACCACGCTAGCCCAGTGCGGATTGGTTGAGTTAACATACACCTTTGAATTACTTCGCAGGCGTATGCATAGGAGCGTCAGATAAATGTACATATGAAATTCGTGAAACGAAAAACTCAGTGGTACATGGCAGGATCGATCGCGGGCCTTCCGATTCTACTCGGGGCATAGCCCAGTGCCGATACCACACCGCCACCGACGCTCTGTGACTTTACTTAATATACCTTATGTCACAAGTTGGCGACGTACCTACCTACATTGTAGGGGTTGCAGATTCACAGATCTTACACGAACCACATGTACTATAGGCGACTGTAGCCGCACTTACCCTCAGATTGGCAGCCTGGTTGTTTGCCAACTTATTTGTATGAAAAAAATATGACGAATTTCTGAAGTCTCATACATCCGTATCATTAAGGAAAGTTGACTTTCAGAATCAGCCAAAACCTACAATTTACGAGGCTTCAAATAGCCTATGTCATGAGCAACTGCAGGAGCAGTCTTCCATACACATTCTTAAGAGTTTTCAATATGGTGACAAATCAACGCTACTCGAGTGACTATGCTATGGGAATTTATTGCTAAGCCGGGTATTAGTGGCTCATCACAGTTTTTGCGTCAAATTGCAGAGTAATCTAATCTCCTCGAAAACCTTGGAAACCCAAATAAAAATTTACCCGCGCCAACTATCCATTGACCCGAAGTCATGGCGCGCGCCCTTTCACGTGGCAAGCAAGTGGTAATGTATCAGAGCTTTTACGATGCGACCAGTTTATTGACAGCGGTTAAAAGATTAAGCACAGGCGCCGGTAATGGGCGACGATCGATATGTTTACACGTGGTTTACACACCGTGCATTAGGACGGAAACGTATAGCCGCTTTATTGGGACCGGCGGCGTGCGGCGCACGCGAGCCGATTGCTTTCATGTGGTCCTCGTCGAGTGTTTTACTTGAATATATCGCCGTTTATATAATATTTAGGATATTACGCATGCGGATGCATCTTTGAACTTCGTCTTAGATGAAGCTGACGACAATTGCATTGTAAATGGCGATTTGAAGGAGATAAAAAAATAGACCTTCCCAGTTCTTGCCTGTTCTTCTCGAGAATGCTCTAACAATTTCCGAACAAGTGTAGAGACAACATTATTTCATACTTGTATTTTCAGACATTTTGATTAAGTATGTTCAGGATGTAGCACATACAAGGTAAAATAGGTCTCCTTCCCCTAATTAGAATTTGCTTGTTTTGTTTTGGCGTCAATTAGTGCCTGTAAAGGCCTCACAATCATCAGGTGAAATAAATGCCTTGTGTAAATAATAATTGTCTGTACATTATTACTATTAGTCTGAACATGGCACCCAAATAGATATCAATTCTGTTGTCAGCGAAGTCAACAACAACGCATGTTCTATATTATATTGAACTTGGCTTTCATTTCACATTTATGTTTTTGATGGGATATCTTTATACAGTAGGCAAGTTGAAGTCTTCAATCTGGCCATAAGTACAAAAAAAATGAAATGTTTGCATCGAAATGCACCAAAGTTTGGTCAAAGTTATTTTTGGTTTCAATATAATTAATGTCAAAAACAAAATTACTGACAACATAATTTTGTATATAACAATGTGTCATTCAGGAATTCATTTAAATTATAATAATAACATTTCTCAACCAACAATTTTTTTACACTTTCTTGAATAGCTTAAAATTTAATTTTAATTTCTATTAGCGATTTGTTAAAAACTTTAGTAACCATTACATAAAACACTATTTCTCACAAGTGCTGTATTATTACTTAGCAGACATAAACGGCCATGACTGTCACGTTTGAAACTACCCATCTTTTATTTGGTTCTCATTGCACAAGCGGCAAAACTGACAAATACTAACACAATTTACTTCAGTCGTTGCCTGTAAGTAAACGCCGCAGCTTATTTACATCAAAAGCGTGCTGTTTGTAATCCTACCTAACCTACTTACATTTTAGTCGAAATACGAAGGCCATGAACTAGTGACATTTTATTCCATAGCGGCAAATTATTCTATTGCGCTTAAATAAACTATGCAAGTATAAAAAATATAAACGTTATCATAATTACTATCATAATTATATAGGGTCTCTCAGACCAATAGGCACCGTTTCATTAAAGTCTACACCATTGATTCCCAAAGTAGTATAGACGCGACGGGGGACTACGTTGGCGTGACAAAAAACGGGAGTTCACATTTCGTAAGCGGGGGCCCACGAAAATTTAGCTGGTTTCGATAGTTAAGAACTTAAATGTTGGCTTGACTTCACCTATCAATGTAAGCAGATAATATTTCAAAAAGCTCAGCGATTGTTACTCGTAAAAATTTGCATATTCCATATTCGGTACGTGTCACTTTTTTCCAAAACTGTTAATTCGTGGTAGGAACTCAGCCGCAACGCAAATTTCCATAGTTAGATCTAATCTTCACATTTTTTGTTGAGTTTTGGAAATATGGTAGAAATGTAGCCACCGGAATCAACAAAATTTTGAAAGTGATCTATGAAAAAAAAAACGGTTTGGGAATCTCTGCTACACGTTTATTTAAGGAAATATTTCGTATCCCTGGCCTATGACATTGTTGACTCTAGCGTTCAACCTACGAACTTTGGTTTTTATATTAAATGAACTTGATAGTTTGATTCGGTTAGCGCAAGCACAGGCATTGTCAATAGACATATTAATTATGCTTTTCACTATTCAAAATTTGTGGATTTTAATAGACTGCTATTGACTGCTTGCTAGTGGTAAATTAAGCTACCGTAGGTTACATTAAGCTACCAGAACTCTTACCCTTAAAGTTTTAGACTTAAACTAGCTACGCCCGTGAACAACGTTTCGTTATAAATCTCAACTATCAAAAATTTCTGGAGAAGGCCATCCTTATGACCTAGACCTACCAAATATATTATGCCTACAGAAAAAAATCATAAAAATCGGTCAAACCGTTTCGGCGGAGGTAATAACTGTTTGTAAACTCCATTAAGTACAAAAAGTGAATACAGAAGTATTTTTGGACAGTGAAAATTGAAGCCGCATAGAATTAACACAACCTTGTTAACGTCCTAATATTGAAATTTATCGCAATGGCCTAGTTGGCAAGGTACAATTGTAGCGCTGACGCCAATGGTAACATACAAACAGAGACAGTATGACAAATTGAATTTATAATAATTGTATAATATTCAAATACATGTATAATTATAATTTATATTCATTGTATTTGACGTCATTAAGCGTTTGTAAAAGTAGGTATATATATTTAATAATAAAGATTTTTGAATTTGAATGTAAAGTTAATATCAGGCAAGATGGCGGTGCCGCGGTGAAGCGTTAAGAGGAAACACTAAAGCCGGCTTTTGACTATAGGATGTAATATATATTACATGTTCAGCTATATATTACATCCCGGGTTTGCTGTTCTCACTATCAGATATATTTTTGAGAATAGTTCAGCTTCTATGATCCTTACATCATAACGTCTTTTATCGAAACGGTTGACCTCTCGTTATTAAATGGATAATATGGAAATTGTATTGCTAGATACTTTCGATAGTTCATCAGACGAAGATGATGCAGTATTCGATTTACATGTCTCATTATTTAGAAAAAAAATACAATAAACGTCGATTCTGGATATCGAATCATATTAGACTAAGAAAAGATTATAGTGAATTTCTTATTACGTTTCTCCATGCAGCATCCTTAATTTCATTCATTTTATACCTACTCTTCACGATTGTCACGATGTCGGTCATAAACAAGGATATTTCCTAACACTTTCTATAAAATGTTCCATTATAGGGATAAATACGTAAATAGATAAATTCGTAAAGAAAAGATTGCGAACAAAAATACCCAAAAATCATAACACGCGGACAGCTAGGTACGTGCGCATAACCGTCACGATTCGAAATTAAGGCGAGACAGGGGCAGAGGTGCGGTGTGCGGGAACGTGAGGTAAAATATATACCGCCTAAATAGCTTTCAAATATAGTTCGGTCGGGCGAAAAAATATTTACAGTTTGGGGTGTAATATATATTATAGCACAGTGAGAACGGTCTCGTAAAAAAGTATGGCAAGCGATAAAATATTATATCTCAAAATGTAATATATATTACATTACATCCCATAGTCAAAAGCCGGCTTAAGGTCGAGAGAATTCACAAATAGGTAGGTATTTGTAAAATGTAGATAGTGCTGTCGCGCCGTGTGCCCGAACAATCGTTATGAACGCGATAGAGACAAATGCAGCTCGGACCGAAAATACCTATAAAAAGTACTTACACAAAACATACGTTTCGTAGTCTCCTGTTTTCTCCGCTAAACTAGATCTAAGTATTTAATTACTTTTTGCGTTAAACATTAAAGAAAGGCTGTGACTGTAACTGTGTTTCTAAGTTTTGTTTTTTTTTTCATATAATCTTGTCAAATTTTTGTCAAATGTTTGAATACATATAAGTAGCAGAGAATTAGGCCAATATTTCAGGTATTGAAGGTTTATATCTCATTTTATAATTAACTTAATAAAAAAAGGAAAACATAGAAAAATGCTAATAGTGGCCATTGATTTTTCTGAAAAAAAAAATAGAACAGTTATTGCCATTATCCAGGAAAGAAACAGAGGAGTCCTACGTTTATATGGAAAAACGACCCGCACAATGTCCTCTTAAACCAGTCCTCTATATAAAACGTGCCCATTAAAAATACCTAAATATCGTTATTTCATTCTAATGCTAAAAAATGAAGTACAAGCGCACCGAGGGTCCTTGCAGAGTCATCTAAGTACCTATAAGTTCCATATTTACGGTTTTCAGACTTTTTTATTTCTGGTTTTTTTTCCTTAATACGTATACTATAAAAAAATGCTTCTTGCCAAATTTCATGATTCCAGGTAAAGTACCCAATAGGTTTTGAATCCCGTGTGAAATCGTACAAAATGAGAAAATACGTGACATAAACGGTGATATCTTTTGATAGCGTTGACTTACATGTTTTATCTTTTTACAGCCGAAAGAGACCGTGGACCCAAGTATATTTTATATAAATTTCAGTTTGATATCGACGCGTTCCCAAGAAAAAGGGTCTTGGCAGATAGACAGACATAATAATATGTTGATCCTATTAAGGCCGACTCCACACGTTGCTCCCAACGCTGGTACCAACTACCAACGCTCGCCCCAACGTTGGAGCCAATGCCATTTTCTAGATCCACACGTTGGACGAGTTGCGTTGGGGCACCATGTTGGGGCCAACTAGGGTTCATTTCATTTCATTTTTCATTTCATTCTAGGAAATCGTTAGGCTTTGTTCCCGGGAAATTAAGCTCGAGAAAAGTCGAGAAATCGAGTAATCATATTTGAGTCTTTAAAATTATAAATTAAAACTATTTGCGTTTGCCGTTTGGCTATAAACGCGCGGCGCGGCGGTGCGTTGGCGCGGCGGGGTGGCGCCGAACAAAGCATTGATCTTCCAAAGTTGTAATTAGATTTTTTCCTAATTAACTTGCCAAAATGGTGCTGTGATTGTAATAATAGTTCAGCAAAGTATTAACGTTTTAATGTTTAAACTTTAGAATTTTTTGTTTTGTTTAAAAGAAGCTAATGTTGTTGAAAAATTTTAAGTTGATTTTTTTTTATTAACCTGCCAAAAATGGTGCTGTGATGATTGTAATCAGCAATCAGCATAGTTAAATTTTGTTTTGTTTTCTGTCAGAAAAAGAGAAGCTAATTTTGTTGAAAACTGTCGATAATAATAATAATATTTGTTATAATTATTTTGATTCCTTTATTTGAGAGGAAAACCACTTAATTTGTTAATTTATTTTATTATTGGGAACGAAAAGATATGCAAAAACGTATGTAAATGTAAGTTTCTCGACAACCCGAGAAGACCCGAGAAATTTGCCTCGAGAATTCTCGAGACCCGAGAAATTGATAAGCTCGAGAAATCATGAACCCTAGGGCCAACGTGCGGAGCCGACGTAACAGTTCCTTTTTGAGGTACGAAACCCTAAGAATAAATAGAAAAGCTGGTCATTCTTCCGAGCAGGTGTTCAGAGTGAAATTATTTAATTCGGCCACTATGATTATGTGGGTCACGGCGAAAGGGTGTTTTATCTCAGCCGGTAATCGCACGCCCCATTTCAAATATGCCTTAACCCGTGATTCGTTTGCAACCTAAAACACTTTATACACATATTATATTAATTACTATTAGCAAATGGCTATAATTTAAAAAATGTAGAGAATTATAAGTGTACAAAATTTCCGTTTATAACGACATAAACTACATTGCATTCGCAACATAGAACATAGTTTAGTGCTTACCTATTGCAATTCCACCACATAGCAACAGCAGTGTAAAACAATTCAGAAGTCTCGCATAATTGCTGAGAAAAATCGCATGCATGCGCCAGGTGTATGTAATACACTGACAAATTGCCTGTACTGGGGGCTGATTCTCACGGATTCGAAAAAAGTTCGAATCGTTTTCTCGAGCGGTAGCCACAGCTCAGCCAATCAGAAGTAATCAGAACACTAGACATGTCGAACACCGCCATTTATTGAAGGAGCGCTTAGCTTAATTTGTCTATAGTAGTAAGATCGTTCTTCCCTTTTTAATCATTCTATGAAATAATTATTTATAATATTTTTAGATAAATAAAACTTCAATCTAATATTTTTTATTGGCATAAATAATAATTTTATGCGTTTATTTAGACAAACAAAATTCTAAGTTAAAATGTTTGATGTAAGTAATGGAAAACAAATTAAAAAATATGTAATCGGATAATCAAAAAAGAAAGAAAAATAAATTAACACCATACCATAAATTTGAAATTGACGTCTCGGCTACTTTCGAGGACTCGATACAAATAAGCGACATTCCATAAAAAATGGCGAAGCTCGCAATGTCCCGTGTGTGTTCCGTGTTCCGTGTCCGTGTGTATTAGCTATGGCACGAATAAATTTGCGTCCAGTCCGCCATTACAAAGCACCGTGTTGTTGTGCTAAAATATCAGTCAGTGAGCGTTATTTGTGAGTGCATTTTACAGTTATACGTTTTTCATTGATTTACTTTAATGAATTGTATAAAGAAAAACATAAAAAGTGTGGAATCTTGGATGCGGCGTCCCTAGTTTTTTCCGCCATCCTAGAGCACCAAACCAAATTTTGCCACCCTTTTTCGTAGGTATTTCATGTCCTTTGGTATCTATAGTCTAAGGTTCTGATTGGCTAAACTGTAATTACCTACTGCTCGAGGCAAAACTCGAATTTTCAAAGATGATTTCAAAGAAGAAGAAAGGCGATTTCAAAGAGGGGATAAAAAATTTTTACCTTCCGAGTTTCTTGCCTGTTCTTCTCGAGAAGGCTCTTCCAATTTCTGAACAGGTGTAGAGTCAACTTTTCTTTTTCACTCCTACTTGTATTTTCACCTTGAGTATATTCAGGATGTACTTATGAACATTCAAGGTTCACATGTTCATTTTAAATTAGAATGTTTTGCTTTGTGTTGACGTCAATAAGTACCTGTAAAGGCCTATGTTGAATATAATATTTTTGAATTTAAATTTTTGAATTCGCGAACTGTGCGAGAATTGGCCCCCTGTGCGAAAATATTCGCTGTTAACGCAACGACACGATATTTATCGTGCACTTGCGAATTTGTGTTCGTCATTTTCATTGTTGCCTTCGCGCTATGTAGACATGTAAGAACTCTTAATACGCTTTTCGCCTTTCTGAATGGTCCCAATGCACCCAGTTATTTAAACCCGCATTTTCAGTATTTATGTACGTCTCACAATCGACCTCTTCGGTCAGCATCCAATTATCTTCTTACATGTCCATCTCATAGCTCTGAAATAATTCACTCTTCCTTTTTCGTACAATCCATTCTTCTCTGGAACGCGCTGCCTTTAGATATTAAGAAATCTATCAAGAGGTTAAGTTTTAAAAATAAATTGCGGAAATATTTACAACAGAACTGGATGTCATAACGTCGCTTATTTGTTGGCTGTATTATTGTTGTAATTTGTTAATGTTGTGGTATAATAATATGTATTAGTTTATTTGTTATAATATTTATGTATTAGGTTTGAAATATTTTTAATGATTTCGATGTTAAATTGTTAATTTTGTTTTTGGTACATCTACCACAGTTGCTCTCTGCACCAGCCAAAGGTTGACTGGTAGAAAATGCCTCAGGCATTAAGTCCGCCGTTGTACACAATGTACATAAAGTGTTAATAAATAAATAAATAAAATAAATATGTCTGCTCACCAGCTTGCGATTCTTCAGCGGTTTTCCATTCATCCCAGAATTAAATGTTTACACAGCTTACCTACCTAGCACGTTGAACTGATGTTGAACGGTCATTACGGAGGTGGGGGTATATCAATTCACAAGATTGCGACCGGGGATATTAGCCACCACTGTCGTTTCCCTTTTGTTCTCATACTGAGCATTGTAATGAATGAGACATCCTAGACATTCATGTCTGTCCAAGTTATTTTTAATAAATATTGTGAATATACGTCATTTAGGATGCATTTAGGTGATAATATACCAGTATCGCCATGATCAGACCCTTGATTAGCCTTTATTCCAAACGGTGTAAAATTATATCAAAAATTCGAACCAAGAATTCCTGAAATTTGCGCGTTCAATCAAACAAATAAACTCTCTTCGTAATATGTTTTATATGTCATTGATAGTTTTTTAAAATATTATATGACACTTTTATTTCCACTCTTGTGTCATCGATATACCAGTTCCTACTAATAACATTAATGCATAACAAATTATCTAACTAACCAAAGGCATAAAAAACAATAATTAGTAATAAGTAAATAACCCAAAATAGCACACAGAACGTGAACAATAGCAACGTGAAACTAAAGACTATAGAGACGAAAATAATAAAATTTTGCTACACCGGAACCGCAAATCCCCGACGACCACAATTCGGAAACTGGATCAACAAATATCCCAAAATATCAGCTTCATAGCTTGGTTCTCAGTGGACCAAATCTGAACTGATACAGAAGTTACACGAAAAAGCTTTCCCGCTATCCGAACGCTCCAATAATGAAGTCAATCAAAAGCTTATTCCTGTACAAAACATAGTAGACATCGAGGGACTCGGATCAAAAGTTGGGCAAATGGGCTTAAAAAATTGTCACGCCTTGCGGGGCCACGACACAAGACACTAATAAGGATCAGCAGTAATTAGGTTAAATGGAGCTTATATAAACCAGAAACACAGCAACGTCTTTGGTCGCATCATTTTAGTCAAGCCAAATTATAGTGTGTTCGTTTCAAACGATTAATTACCATTTATTTAAATACATTGAGTGCTAGACAAAAGTGAAACTATTGTCGTAAAACGGTAGAAATTTATAAATTGGCTTTTCGATATTTTATATCATGGGCTCTTCGAGTCAGATAGATGTATTAACGAGTTGAATTTCAGCAAATCACGAGCTGGTAGTTTACACCTCGAAGAAAATCTCATCTCAATCCCACGTATACGCAATGATCGCTTCACGAGTAACGGAACCATATACTGAGAAATGATAAAGAATTTTACGTTGTCATGTCATAAAGTCAAATCCTATTGCTGTCACATCAAATTTCTATTAGAATAACGCCCGTGAATCGAAAGTCATGCTAATATTCGACATAAACTGCTGTTAATAAAATAGCTAGTCATCTGCGAATGGGCTTGTAGTGAAAAGCCTTTTCAAAACTCGAGAGCAAAGAGCTCAGATTTTGATTGCCGTTTCGCGGAGAAAGTGTTTCATTGTATAATTTTAAGCTTCACGGTGAGATTCATTACTATGTTCGAATTATTTATTTAGTAGCAGTTAATAATTAAAATAACATTCAAGTCATTATGATGAAATAGCAATCGTTAAAAATTGTTAATAGGGTAACCTTTCAATCATCGTCAAAAATTGAAACTCATCCTCGGTATTAATTAGAACATGAGATTAGCCAAACAAAAAAGATTATAGCAAAGTAGTGACGGATTTACTAGACCCATTTCGCCGGTCCCTTTCTTCCGGTTGATATTGCAAGAGCCGACTAAGAGACTTCCGCAGCAGCTTACACTCTGCAATGAAATGGAAAACTCCTATTCGCAACTGTCAGATGGCGAGTTCGATTCGGAGAGTCACGTCCCGTCTGCGTCTCGATTTGATGGGCCGCAATAAAAAAAATGACAGGTATAGAGATTCCGCGATTCGATTGTTTCCAACAGTTGTAACTAAAATTGCGGCACGCTATGACGGCCGTTTTGACTGCTGTCATTCCTATAGCTTATCCGTCAGTTTTGACAAATACACTATGGGGATGACAGCTGTCAAAACGGCCATCATAGCGTGCCGCAACTTTAAGGGTATTGGAAACAAAACCTTGCAGTAACGTGTAAAGCGTCGATGGCGTAGTGCGTAAGGCCGTCGTCTTCCAATCGGGAGGTAGCGGTTCGAACTCCGCCACGTAGTACAGTAAGCTCCTTATCAAGCTATACTGTTTGACCTTTGGACCGTTCTTATGTCGCTCGTCATAGTGGCGGTTTTCGTAATGTAAATGTATATCTTGAATGGGAGCTTACTGTACGTACCAATGTGTTTTCTAATTTTGAATTCATATGTACGTTTATTCGAAGCTTTTACGGTGAAGGAAAAAATCGTGAGGAAACCTGCACACACCTGTGAAGAAAGAATTTCTTTGCAGGTTGTGTGTGAAGTCGACCAACTCGCACTTGGCCAGCGTGGTTGACTAAGGCCTAATCGCCCTAGTTTAGGGTAGGCTCGAGCCCTTTAGTGGGGACATATATGAGCTGTTGATGATGACGTGTATAGTCTGGCCAGCGGTATATAGTTATACCTAGATGGTCTCGAACGTGCATCCATCTGGGAGGAAATTTTCAGAGGGCAAATGAATTTAACCGAGTATGAGAACACCAGCAGAATAACCGCTGGTGGAAGAGTCCTACGACACATGGTCATATTTCCGAAGATTGAAAATGAATCTAATTGCAAGATTCTGAAGGCGCTCAAGTTTGTTGAGGAGTTCCTCGGTAAGGTCAACGCAAGAATTGTCAGCATAATTAATGATGCTCAGTAAAAGGGACTGCGCAAGCGAGATCTTGGTACTGGTCGGAAGAAAGTTACGTAGCCGATTCACTAAGCTGTATGCAGCGTACACTTTTTTTCTTATGCACTCAATATGAGGCTTCCAGGACAAAGTAAAGTCAAGAATAACAAATTTAATTACTCGTAGTATCTTTTATGTCATGTGAGTAACCAATTTTGTTTGTTTATTATCGTTATAAAGCAAATATATTGTTTCGAGACATTTATGAAAACCAGTACTTCCACAAACAGTTTACGTTACCTTTGTAATACATTATTATGTAAGAAATACTGTTCTTACCTCACACGCTACGGCCTTATTTTAACAACACACCTCACGATTGTAACAACCATAGTAATGAATAATAATGAACAATGACACTATCAATCTGTTTCATAGACAATTTCTCGAGTGCTCATGGCACACACAGCCCTGTTTCTGTGTGAAAATCAATCAGCACGTTTGGCCAGTTGCCAGCGAGCCGACACGAAGCTATTGATTGATGCCTGATACAGCATCTGACCAATCATCGACAGCCCTTTGACATGATTCAAAATTACTTTTGACCCGGCGACGACGTGAGAAAGAGCTCGTTATCGATTGCAAATGATCGTTGTATAAAATATCGATATCATTGACGTATCGATTATTAATAATTGTGGTTTTGTGTACCTACTATCTTCACGATTCGTTGACTCGACAAGCCAACGCGACAAATCCAAGTTTGTGCACTTGTCGCTAGATATCTGACGTCATCGCTCCTCCATCACAGTTCCATAGCCTCGTTAAGCTATCGAAAGAGTTAACCACTTCCATAGTCTAGTAGTTGGGACTACCGAGTGTTGATCGGGAGGTCCAGGGTTCGATCCCCATGGAGGCATAAGTTTTTCTGCTCAGTTTGGTCGGTAGTAGGGCTTCTGAACCTGGCTACCACCAGCCCAGGTAAAGCTCGCTTTCACCTTCGGCCTTACCCTCACTTACCATCAGGTGAGATGGAGTCCAAGAGCTCCCCTGTCGTATGTAAAGAAAAGAGTGACTTCTCTAATAATTTGAGGCATTCAATTCGAACATAGTTCAAGGTACCCTTTTTTCGAAAAGCTATCGTACGAAAAACATGACAGAAAAATTAGACTATCTAAAAAACTAATACTAATCATCAGCATTGTCTGAAACACATGTGATAGAGTAGTCGCCATTTAGGCCTTTTCGGGTACAATAAAACGCCAACAAAGGGGGCACACGACAAAGACACCGCATTTGGCATTATTGTCATTCTGTGAACAAAACAATTGTACATCACTTCATTTGCTACTTCACTCAATGCCCATATTCGGCTCAATACGCGAAACATTGCAGTTAATGGGCAGGCACCTACAAATCAGAAGGACGATAAAAGCCCACGCGAACAATTAAATTTCCCATTTAACGTCTCAATTCTCCCCCGTTCTCATATGTTATGTATGACTAATTCAACTTGTTCGATGCAAATGGCACCAAGGCGGACACAAACTGCGGTTACATAGACGCAAATGACTGTCGCTTCTTTACAGAGTCTATCGCGATCGAGATCGAGCAATCGTCCACTCGCATAATCGATTTTATTCGAATGCGACTCGATTCTGACACTAATTGACGACTGTTAGGCACGTTAAATGGTATTAATTAATTTAAATGCACGTCGTTGTCCCAACTTCGGCTGGTAAGTGAAAAGTGACCGGTTCCGGGGTGTCAAACTTTGATTTAGCTATACCCATCAATTATATTCGCTCCGGTCGCGTCTCTGTTAATTACACCTATATTTTTATCGAGACGTCCGCTGACACGCTCTCGCTTGACATAACGTTCAAATCGAGATACACAAAGATTTATGGTGTCCGAATGTTCGAAAGTGGGTGCGGATGATGGAGCACCATTAATGTTTCTCCAATTAGCCATATTTGCATTTCATTTAATCAATATTACAAAAAATCGATAGTAAATTATCCATTAATTTTAATCATCGCCTATAAATCTAAGTCAAAAAACGATATAAAATAAAGAAATAAAGCTCTAAGTAAAAAGCTAATTTTACTAACGTTTAATTTCAGCTCAGAACAGCTTTACAAGATGCAGATATTGGATCAGTAGATGTTATCGGTTCGCAGTTTAATAGTAATTAACTGAACATAAAAACATACAGATGTAGTACACTTGAGATGCCAACCTAACAGATTAACCTGAACGTAACTGAAGATAAGAATTTCTTCGAAGCCACATTTCCCGAGGATATCTATATAGGTCTGCATTTTACTAGGCTACTTGGAAAAGTATAAGCTGTGCAATTTTACGAAGAATGTGATAGATAAACAAACTGTAATAGGACCTATAACTATTTTATTAGCTAGAATACCGTGAACTGCGAAAGAATATAGAACACGTTATCACATCTTCTTCTTTATATATAAAAATCAATGTATTACTATGTTTGTTTGTCCTCTATGCGTTCCGAAACCATTCATCAGATTGTAATGAAACTTTGGTAGGGTGTTCTGGGGAGGACCGTGAGGGTTCCTAGCAAAAAAAAGACAAAAAATTAAAAAAAATGGCATTGCAACGCATGCCGGGTGTAGCTAGTTATATATAAAAATCAACGTATTACTATGTTTGTTTGTCCTCTATGCGTTCCGAAACCATTCATCAGATTGTAATGAAACTTTGGTAGGGTGTTCTGGGGAGGACCGTGAGGGTTCCTAGCAAAAAAAAAATGACAATTTAAAAAAAATGGCATTGCAACGCATGCCGGCTGCAGCTAGTATCTAATAAAAGATTAGGGCAGAGAGAAAAATTAATAACTTTCAATAGGTACTGCAAGATTCTTTACCGGGAGAAGACTCTGTACTGAGTCATCAATTTTCGCCGCCATGCAATGGAGCTTACATTGCTGTGTTCCATGGCAGACAGTGAAAATACTGGGCAGTGTGAGTTGACAGCTTATGTCACAAGTAGGCAAAAGTGATGTGGTCCTTAGAGGATTGCAGACTTGGGAATTTTACAAGAGTCACAATGTACTATCCTACCTATAGCATCTACATCAATAACGTGCATTACCTTATTAATTTTATTATTACCTTATAATAATATTATTACATATTTCGAGAGGGTCAGCGCGTGAGAAATATTGTGAAGAGCCTACTTGTACAATTACATTTATTAAGTATAATGTTTAAAAAAAAATATCTCTTAGACAAGTTTATGGTTGATAAAAATTTTGGGTCTCGCGCCCACTCATAACCAGAAACTCATAACTGGAATAAAATGTGGCGACTCATAACTGACCTGAGGACCCACTCATAACCATGGTTATGAAATATATTTTAAACTTATTAAATATTTAATTTAGAGGAGTAACTCATAACCGATCATAAAAAAAGCAAATACCTAAACTGTAAACTACTTTGAAGTACATTTAAGACTAATAGTGCTTGCTTACTATTATATACTTGCATACTAATTTTAAAGTAAGTACTTACTGTTTTATTATTTCATACTATAACTGTCATTTCAAGACGCAATACACAAAAAATCCAGTGCTTACCCGTGGTACTACTCACGTGTCCGGTAGTACTACGGGTGATTAATTTTGCCTGTAGTACTACTTATTATCTTTGACAATCAAAGAACACCATGTGGGTAACTATCGGTTTTAATGTTTATATTATATTGAAGAAATTAAGGAACGCTTTAATAAAACAATTTTAAAAGCAACTTTAACGCAAATTTTAATTGCGAGTCATTTCATTTTTTAACCGACTTCTTTATCATTTCCATTGTATAATATGTTCTTTTTTTACGTTTGCTACCTCATAACTCTCTCATTTAATAACCGATTTGGAAATTCTTTTTTTGTTTGAGGGGGTATAGTTCTCATTTAGTCTCTTATGTCACCAAATCCGGGATCGGGCAACAAAAAATACCCGTAGTACTATACTAACAGTAGTACCAACGGTAGTAAGTACCACGGGTAAGCACTAAACAAATCTTAGTGCGAGGAAGGCATAAATAGTTTCTCTCCGTGACATCTTCAACAAAAATAACAATTTTGAGGAGTGATTGAGAACTAGTTTGTCCTGATAGCTACATCTCATCTACTCTTTCAAGCACCGCATAAGAGAATACTATCTATCCAAGTCCTAATTATGATAATATTCATATTATTTGTGTAATAGGCATTTCTACATATTTTTTATTTAACGTATGTTGTATACTTAGTAAGGTTTTATTTTTATATTTTTTTTACACGCAAATTCTAATATACTTATTACAATTTCTCCTTTCGCAGGTCTGCTGGATGAAATTTCATTTATGAAATAAGCAGATCCTTTTTAACGGACTTCAAAAAAATAGATACAGTCGAACATAGAATCTCTTCCTTTTTCAAAGTCGGTTAAAAAAGGGGGTTCTCAGTTTGACCTGTATGTTTGTATGTATGTTTGTCCACGATTATCTCGCGTTTGGTAAATGGATTTTGATGCGGTTTTCAGAAAAGTATTTGTTACATTTAGGATAAGGTTTTAAATTACTTAACTAAAAAGATTGAAAAGAATTTTAACAAAAAATAAAACCGACTTCAAAAACACCAAAAAGTCATAAATAATCTGGAAAATCTTAAAAAATATAAGTACTAGTTAAAAGACACGAACTTCAATATAAAAGTGTGATGTTGTTTGTATTCTTATATTATTTATAACTTTTTAGTGTTTTTGAAGTCGGTTTGATTTTTGAAAAAAAAAAACATTTTGTCTTCTGTATTGTTTGTGCTGTCTAATTTTAATGCGGGAGAGATATTACACAACGCAATAGCCACCCTCACCTTGCCGACCAGCAAGATGCTTCTTTACGAGATTTTGATGAAAATATATCATTTATACCAAGCTTTTGATGAAAATATTATTCACCCTTTTTTGTTAATGTTGTTAGTAATTATTAAAGCGACTGTACATAATTGTGTAGTTGTGTTGGTTATGAGTTTCGTCTTCTCACATCAGCAGTTATGAGTGGGACCTTTACGTATTGGTTATGAGATTTTTGGTTATGAGTGGGCGCGAGACCAAATTTTGCATCTTGTTTGACGTCAATAAGTTCCAAATAGAAGTTTCGACCTTAGCTATACAAAAAAAAATTAGACACAAGTCACGAAAGTGAACAGGCCATCAATTTTTATTAAAATAACATGTCAACAATAAATAATATATGTATATAATTGACACTAGCTGTATCACCGTTTTTCTTTAAAATCTGAACCATCCTACCCTTGGTTTATATAAATTTGGATCTTACAATTTATGGTTATCTTTGAATTAATTTAATTTACCTTGATATATGCATTTGGTATTCGTATCTTGTTATATGAGCTGAGTGAAAACTATGTGTACCTATGTGGTGTTAGAGGTGGCGTTAATGGTTGAAAAAAAAAATTAGTTAATAGTTGAATAAAAATATAGGATAATTTTAATGGTTGAAAATATCACTTAATATTTTAATTCAAATACAATACTTATACTTATTGATATTTTTATCAGCACCGTTGCCACAGATAACATAATACTAGTCGTTGCGGTCAATATTTTTATTAGTTCGGTCTGGGAATGAAATTATATTCACTGCGATAATTTTATCAGTCGGTTACATTTATCTATACGAATTTATATTACTCTCATGTTAAAATCAACTTGAATTGAATGAATATTTTTATTTGATGTGGTTGTAAATATTTATCGAATATATGTGTAATTTTTTTTATTACTTTAATTAAACAGTTGATAAATAGATTAATATATTGTGCTTATCTAAGTACTGATTTTGTTTTCTTTTCCTAACTTTAAGAGGATTGTGAAGCTATAAATTTTCATACAAAAAGCGATAACGCTTTTCTCCCTCTTTACATAGTCCAATTTTCATAATTTTTGGAAATATTGTAGATATAATGAAAATCTAGGTTTGTACGTTTTGATTTTGAAGAAATGTTGCTCAGAATATAAATTATTAGCATCTTAATATCCATATTTTAGACCTAAAAACTACCTCGAGCATTTTTACCTTTTTTGACTAAATTATACTGAATTACTAAAAATCAAAACGTACAAACATAGATTAACGTATACTGAATCTAATGAGATCAAAAGTGTCTTATTTCGTAAAGGTTTAGGGGGGTAAAACAGTTATCGCCTGAAACAATATTTCAATAAGAAACGTAGGCATTTGCGTCGGACTTTCAACTCTAAGCGGTGTGCAACAAACTGCATTTTTGAAAGTGCATACTCGAGCCATGGATTCTTCCTTCACAGTCCTCTTAAATTTAACCCTATTTTTGAATAGCAAAAAATCTCATTACGACATATGAACTGACGTCTCTCTTATCGCCATTGTAGATAAATAGAGTCTGCTTCAATTTCAATGGTCATTTCATTTTTTTTGTTAATTCCAACTTTTACCGGTAACAAAAAAAAACAGTGATCGCTTAATATTTTCAAGCAAATAGGCGGCGCCATTACTAACTGTACTTTCGCTTCGCTCGTAATCCGCAATCAGTGGGCGCTATAAATAATTGTGCAGCATAAAACAAGTGAAGATCGCAACAAGTCCAAACAAGTGAAGCCGGCAATAACTCTCGGCGGGCGACGAATGATGATTACACAAGTCATATTACTTTAATGGTTAATAATATTTCAGTTGTGTAGTTTTGTGATGAATACGGCGGGCGCTTTGAAGTTCGATGGATGTGAACGCCACGGAGGCGGGTGGATTCGACGAAATCGAACAACGAAAGCATTTAGTCTTTTTCAAAAATTCTTTAAATTTTCCTAAAATCTGACAGATAAAATGTTATTTTTTCTACCCTACAATAAATAATGTCGGACATAACCATATTTGGACCATCCGGAACAGTCTTTTCGCGATTAGGACGTTTCGAGAATGCTGGGCAAAAATATACTCGAAATATAAATTTGACGTTTTGTGTTAAATTTAAAAAATGTGACTTGTGTTTCGTCACATCTCTAAAAATGTGAATGTCGATGGGAGATACTTATCTTTGCATTGAAACGCAGTATTAATTCGGAAGCTCTCTATTTTTGGATATTAAAGTTCCACACAACATGTCACTCATCATTCTAATTCAAATATGCCACGCTAGATCACAACGGCTTCATTGCCGAGTATACACACAGTTCAACATTCATTTCATTGACAAATGGCAGGGCAGCCCTAACTAAAATTATCGCCTTCAGATCACACCTGGAGCGCCAATAGGTAGAGGGATCGCCTGTGGAGATTGGCAACGGAATCTCTGCGCATGCATTGCGGAAAGGGTGATTTGTACGCGACGTGAGCGCTTGTAATGAGGGACCGAACCGGCGCCGATCCGATTGCTGCTTTGCTTCTAAATTATGTGGATTCCAACGAGAATAACGAAATAGCGACTCAATAATGCCCAACTGTATTACGAAGTAGCTTTTGATATTTTTACGTACGCAAATAAATATTAGTTTAAGTGAGTGATTGAGCTGGAATTTTGGTGACATATCACATGACACGGTGTATAAATACTGAAAACCTGACATGCAATCAATTATTCTTTAAGAATTTTTCATTATCTTTTTATTAATCAACAGGAAGAAACAATATAAGTGTGACATGTGTGAGCGTGCGTAGCTCTACATAAGTTAAACTTTTTTCTTCGCCAAACACAAATGAATTCTCCTCAACCATACTACATAATAAAAGGAATAGTTGGTGTGACATGGTCATGGTACTAAATCTGCTAAAAATGCTTATCTACTTTTAAAGCCGGCTGTACAAGAACTATATCGTATCGCAGTTTCTCTGTTTTTTGTTTTTACCTAGAACGCTGTACCTAAAAAGGGTAGCTAGTTATAAAAAAAGTAATATTGTGCGTTTTGAAACAATTGAAGGTACCTACCTACACATGTAACAATAACGTAGTACGTAACTATTAACTAATCTGTGCAATAAGGCTGGAATTCACCAACACTTATACATACAAGCGACTGACAATTAACCGTCGATTATTACATTTATCGTATGGAGGAATTGTCAAAAGTAGGCGGTTAACTTTTAATCGCTTGTTTTACGTGTCGATTAACTCCAGCCTGTTTTAGACAGATGTTCCCACTCCTATTCGGGGCTGTCGCCGGACCGCCCGCTGACGTCATACACTTCATTACAATAGAGCTATTAACATTTACGCAAACGACTCCGCCACATTTGGTTTTAGGTAGATTTATTTTGATAGATTCCGAAATTAAGATATGTTAGTTATAAATTAATTTTATTTCCAAGCAGTTATAAATTAATTTTAAAAGCTTTGTTAACAGTTAAAAACTAAGGAGGTAATTCTTTTCCCACACTTAAGCGGATTATGATAAATGTTTAGACAGCTAACAGATAGTTGTAACCAAGATTAAACTCGCGGGATGTTTTTAATTTTCTATGTTTGATTTCATTATTTTTGGTTGCAGTCCTCCCGAATTTAGTACGAAACCTCTTATTGGTATTCAGGCCGTGTATTAGTGATAACTGATAAAGCCTAATGTGGACAACGGAACTAACTATCTTAAATAGCTGAGAGGAATCATCATCATTCATAATTTCAGTCAAGAGACGCCCACCGTTGGACATCGGCTTCCCCGAGAGATCTCCAAACCGATCTGTCCTGCGCCTCCTGCATCCAGTGGCTTCCCGCGACCTTTACCAGGTCATCTGTCCACCTTGTGGAGGGGCTACTAACGCTGCGTCTCCTGGTACGTGGCCGCCAGGCGCCACTCGAGTACCTTTCCGCCCCAATGGCCGTTAGTCCTGCGAGCTATGTGTCCTGCCCACTACCACTAAAGGTTCGCAATTCATTGGGCTATGTCGGTGACTCTAGTTCTTATTCTACGAATCTCACCATTTCTGATGCGATCACGTAGAACCCCGAGCGAGCCCCTTGAGTGACATAGCCTTCTGATGAGACCCATTGTAAAGGACCACGTCTCAGTTCCGTACGTCATCACTGGCAACACCCACGAATCGACTTCCGTCCTCCGCCTTGAGACAATGCGGTAGATTGGCCGAGAATATGCTGCGTTGCTTCCCGAACGCTGCCCAGCCGAGTTGGATTCGTCGATTTACTCAGGGAACACAAGAATGAAACTGGTCAAAAATCTTTATTCAACATAGGCCTTTACAGACACTTATTGACGTCAAAATCTTAGCTTCAAATTCAATATCTTAGCTTAGACAATATCAATAATATATTTTTAAATCTATAGGTAACTGTCGTATGTTTTTTGGGTACATCTACCACATTGCTTCTCTGCATCACCCGACGGTAAACTGGCCGAAAATGCTACAGGCATTAAGTCCTGCCACTATATAAAAATATTTTTACCTTTTTTTACCTATTTAGATATTTTCAAAATAAAACTTAACGCATATTGTTAAAATGCATAAACAAAACGCAAACGTTGCTTTGACGTTTGCGCATCGTAATATCAATTTCAAATTCATTGTACGAGTACATAGTAGTTGTTTTTAACCTGTAGCTAAAGTACCTACAAAATTCTATTGTAAATCTTGAAAGGACCAGTTGTTAAATACAGTCGACTGCATTTCACGAAAATCTCCCTATAGAAGACTTGTTAGGGATCGCATCGAGCTTAATCAAGTATAAATAATATAAAAATAAATATTGTTTTAATCTTGCTCTAAGCGATAACGTAAGGCCCCAGCAATCAGGTCGTATACCTACCAACTGATGACAAAGTAGGTGCGACGAAGCAAAGAACTGCAACGCACAGAAGCTCGAACATACCTGGAACAAGTACAGAATCATCATAAGCAAAAGTCATACACTACAAAATAATACATTTTAAGCTCTATAGGAAAACTAGTAAATTTCAAAATAGTGTGAAGGTATTGTAAAAGTCACCGAGAACAGGTTGTAATAGTTTAAAAGTGACAAAGGAAGTACCAAACAAAATATTTTCGTTTCATTGCTAGCTTCAGCATCTTGTAAGGAAACGTTTTCTTGTCTCTTGAAAGCTTGACTAAATATAAAACATTTTTCATCTCTGCAACATGAAAAGGGCTCTTTTCTCGCAAAAAAAACTCGCAGCAGAAAGGCTTTTAGTTGCAAGTTTGCTACTCGCAATACATCTACCTATAGAATAGAAACACACAGAGCAAATCGCTGTTGATTTGCGTGAATAGGTATCCAGTCAACAACTTTTGACTTTTATACAGTCGCTCGACTAAGTGAGAGTTTTTTTTGATTTGTGGTTAAAGTGAAATGACGGACCACTATCATATATTCATATTTCACAACAATGTAAGCGTACCGAGTAAGTATACGAGTTATGCACAACACCTACACCACCTTTATAGGTCACCAGCAAACACTTATCTGATATCAACATCGAAAATCAGCGTGGCATGTTTTATTCATGCCCTTTGCAGACTCCCAACACTGGATCCGTGTGTCCGGAAGATAACAGTGAAAATATCAAGTAACCATTGTTTAATATTATCTGCGCGCGTGAGAATATCATCTGTTACTTTAACGACACTGTTATTGGTATTAAATGGGTTTTGATATTGATCAAATGAATGAACACGCTTATTTTGATTTCATTACGTTTGATGTCTACATACTCACTCACTTAATGTTAATCACGAAATCTTTATAAAACTATTTGACCTATGAACATGAAATTAGGCAGGAAGATAGTTTATGGGCAAGACATGTTTATTAAATTCAACACTGAAGGTATTTTAAAGGACAACCACATTTCGACAGTTTGTATGAAAGACCATCAATTTTGAAGCTAGAAGCATGAAATTTTGTATAAGCTGATAGAAATAAGTGAACACGTGTTGAAGCGTTTTTGAAAATTCTCCCCTTAGAAATATGAAATAGAGGTTGAAAGTTTGCTTTTGTTTGAATAATTGTCACAAGAAATATATAAAAACCAAGAATTGATTATAATTCCATAAGAAATCTTTATGATTCCGAGTTTCCTTGGGAAATGTACAAAATAACAATGCTGCATCATTTTGAAATACACACATTTCCTAGCATTTATTACATTTCTTAGTATTCTGAGGAAGACTAAGGGAACTGCAGATTAAGTAAGTAGTACATACAAGAATATATTAGTGAATTTTGACAAACAAAAACTACATGACTTATTAGACTTGATAGATAACATACAATAGGTAATAATAGGTTGTAACACAAAAAAGTGTCTGTCAACAAAGGCAAATGGGCATTTGCCTAAAATAATGGGTGGTGAGTGCCATTTCTTTGTGGCTCATCGACAAACAACGTCGTCATAGTGACGTGAACAGCAAGGGGTTAACAACCCTAACGACTTAACTTTCGTACTTTATCGCTAAAACCCGGCACATTATACCGAAGAAACGAATGTTGGAAGGGAACCAGAAATAATGTAGTGAATATTTGAATAATTAGTACTTACAAGAAAAGACAAACACAAGGAAGCCATACGAATGAGTAAAGATCACATTTTGTTTTAACTCGAGGCAGATTCACGTTGGGTCAGTAACATGCTGACGCGTGACGCTGGCGTCGAAAATAGACTTGCACTTTTTTCATTAGGAGACGAACAACATTGAAATCAATATTTAGAAAGAAATTAAACCTGGTGCAGGAACCTGTGCCTTTAACTTACCACGTTGACACCATGAACACTATGGCAACTGAGGACGTATCCATATTAGGTAACTGTATTGATCTCTTTTTAGATAAAAAGAATACAAAAATTTTAAGCTTACAGTTTTTGCTTGTCAAGCCAAAATAAACCTTATTTCAAATAAACGCCGACGCAAAAGCAATGTTTCGGCATTATACTAATTTTCACGATGCCAATATCAGGTCAGAGCACTGATGCCGAAATCGATCAAGTCTGGTGCCATTAATCAACCCAATGTCTTCTTATCCATTGGATCAATGTTATGCGAATTTTAGTATCCAACTCAAGAGTACGCAAAATCACAATATTATTGATGATCGGTCAGATTTGTTTTCAAGATGTTTGTTTTTTCGCCCACTGATCCATATACCTACTTAAGTCTTAAGTCATTATTTAATCTTTATATACCAAAAATTTTGCATGGTACCTCGATTCCTGTCGCGAATTTCCGTGCATTGACAGTCCAGCTAAATCTACAAAGAACCGAATTTGTCCGATCCAAGAAGAGAAAATACGACAAAGAAACATCTAGTACCGAAGTTTTCCAAGAGAAAAACGAAAGTTTTGCATAGCGACTAGAGCACTTGAAATAAATCATTGCATCGATATGCGCATAAATCATGAACAGATGAATATCGCGGTGCGCGGGCGCATATAATAAACTCATTAGAGCGTTCCGCTCCCCCGGCGCGGCCGATCGCCGCCTGAGCATTCTCCAACGGTACCGCACCGCGGTCGCGGTCGCGCTCTGAATGGCGGCGGCAAAAATGTTTCAAACAAAACGTCCAACTGCACCTCACCAAAATTCGAAAACGCTGAAAGTTTTCGTGCCGTTAGCTTTAAAAAGCAACCTGTCATTAGGTCAGAGTCAGACCCTAATGATCACTGACTGGATACTCTAAATGCTTAAATACAAGTAGGTACCTACAAACAACTCGGCTGAGTCGGACGGTAATTGACTGGACACTTTCAAGCTTTCAACCATTGACTGATGGAAAGCGAACATTAGACGAACAGTAGTAGAGATAACCCATTTAAAAATTTAAAATAAGAATTGTATTGCTCAATAAAATTTAAATATGTCACGAATATTTTCACATCTTTTTTAAAATAGGCATTTCATTGACTGTACTTGGATGACGACACAGTTGTTTTATAAATTACTAGCTGTGCCCGCGAACTACGTTTCGCCATAAGTACTACTTTTTTCCCCGTTTTTGAAACATTTTTCATTGATGCTCAGCTCCTATTAATCGTAGCGTGATCTTATATAGCCTAAAGCCTTCCTCGATAAATGGACTATCCAACACAAAAATAACTTTTCAATTTGAATCAGTAGTTCCTGAGATTAGCGCGTTCAAGCAAACAAACAAACAAATAAACTCTTCAGCTTTATAATATTATAGTATAGATGAAGCAATCTTTATTTTGGCATACCTACTTAGTACATTAAAATAATTTTCCAAATTCACGCTAAAGATCGCTTCACGCTGCCATGAGAATCCATTGCCTACATTTTCGTGGCAACTACACGATAGATTCATTACTCTAACGTGTCTATTAATCGTGATACTTATATAGAATGAGCCGTTAATACAGACAAGTGTCTCGAGCGTACGCATAGAAAGCCATCAAACTTTACATAATTGATCGTGACAACTGATGAGTTTGAGTGAACAGCGCAGCAAGTTTTTCAATGTACGAGATTGATCGATCCGACCTTTACACAAAACCAACACGTAAAACTGACGGTGAGATAATTATCACAACAATGAAACAATAAGCTTGTGGATATATCTAATAGTGTGAAGGGAACATGAGTGAAACTAATCTTAACACAGATAATCTCGAACACATACCAGATAAAGTTACTAATAAAACTATCGACTCGTCCACTGGAAACGTGTGATTCGTGAATCAATCTCTCCATCGAACGGTGTAAATATGCAAATAAAATCTGCGATGGCATGATAGGGGCTATTGTTTGGAAGAGAGATGTTGAGCTGGTTAGCGTTGGTGCCGAGCAAAAACTTGCGTCTGCGCAGCGAGCGGAACCAATCGGCACGACAGCCGCTCGGACGGAAGCTGGCCGGCAGACGTTTAGCTCTTTTTTCTAAAGTTCAAAATAATTAGAGCTGCATCAAACTTGATGATCATGAGCGTGACAAAAACTTATTATTCCCTAAGTAGGTTTTACTTTAATCTGATAATGAATGGACACCATTATGAATTATGTTCGGCTTGATAAAGTATGTACCAAACACGTTGTAATAACCTAAGGGATAGCTTACAAGATCCGCCTCCAAATTTTCTTTTCTGAGTACTACTTTTTTATAATCTTCAATATTTTTATGACATTCTCATTTTTATAAAAATACTTAATCACTCACTCATTAATCACGCAATCTCGAAAACTATTAGACCTATCAACATAAATGTTGGCCGGAAAATAGTTTATGGATAGAACACATTAAGAACGGATTTTCCAAAATTCAACTGAAGAGAGTGAAAAAGGGGTTGAAAGTTTGAACAGAAGTACTCGTATGTCATTTTTGAAGCTGGAGACATGATATTTTGTATTTAAGCTGATAATTAGATATGAGTGAGCACGTGCTGCAGCGTTTTTGAAAGTTTTTCCTCCGTTTATTGTTCGAGTATCACTCTTACAACAACTACTTAATGTATTTGTATATAGAACTTTGCATTTTCTTTAAAAATACTAAATTTTCTTTAAAAATCCCCGAATACACTGAAAAATTAATATTTTTCAGTGTATGCGGTGTCTCCGAGCGGGATTTGAACACGGTATGTTAGAGTCGCGGGTTGAAATCCCGCTCTACACGATATTTTATTTATATAGAGCATTTTTAAACAAAATTCAAATTCACATTACGATATAAAACATTCTCACTTATTGTTACTGAATCTTTTTATGTTCATACAAAATCGATGACCATATTGTTTTACTGCGTATGAACCTTAATGTTAACAGAGAGAAAGAAAAATATATTATTTTTGTACCTATATTTTTTCTCGTTACGCGTTATAAAATAGTAGTTAGCAGTACATTATAACAAGTTGAATAAACTTTTACGGTCTTATTACAAAACCTGGTTTAAACCTGGTCTAAAGTTAGTCTTGGTTTAAATGTAATGCGCTTTCACTTGTGTCAATATAGATAGATAGAGACAGCATCAACTTAGTTCTAGTTTAAACCAGGACTAACTAATCCATGTTTTGTAATAAGACGGTTAAAGTCTTCTGAAGTTTTCCGCCCTGACGTTAATTTATAACATCACAAACGATTTGAATTGTGTAGTTGGCACACAGCTTCAGTGTGTGTTCTCAAAGCAGCATTAGCGGAGCTACTGAAGCTCAGTACAAACCGAAAGCAAAAGGAAGCCTAAATTAGTAAACAGACGACAGATGTCCGACTCCAGCCAGACGGACGGAGGCGAGCGCGAGACGAGGCGCATGCCGGGTCACATGGTAAACATAGCGGCACGTGCGACCCGACGGCGTCACCGATCCAAAGGGTTCCGTGTCGCGAGGAAACGTCCAATTATGCTGTCACTGCAGAGTTGCACGAAAAAATTCGTGCCACCTCTATAAACACGTTCAACAAAATCTCGCATCGGGCAACAGATACGGGCCGAATCGTTGCCTGCGGTAATTTACGTGTTACCTTTTTACTTTATTCTTCGTGGTTATTTCGCCTCCATCTCATCTGATGCTAAGTGGTGATAAGGTCGAAGATGGAAGCGAACTTCACCTGGATTCCTAGCTAGTCAATAGTTGAGAAACTGGCTATCTTATCTCTAATTGTTGGGACACATCAATCAACATATTTACCTTGTTATTATGGCAACAACTTAGGTGAAACAGTGGTAGTTACCCATGCGGGCTCTATGACCAACCAAACCGAGCAGAAAATCTTCTGCCTGCATGGGAATCGAAGCCCGGACCTCCAGAATCCAGATTAATACGGTGGTGCTTCAACTACTAGACCACGGAGATGATAACTCTATTTAATCCGCTCATCATCTTTATATCATCAACATTTCAAATTAAAATTGAAAAATATTTATTCAACATGAACCTTAACAGGAACTAAATCACGTCAATCAGAAAACGTTAACTCTATCGCCTATTCCTAAATTGGGGGAGTTTTTGTTCTTCAGAATGGTATAATTTTTTGTCTCCTCTTTAAATTTTTTTTACTAACATAAAAGGTTAACTCTTTGCCGGCACGATTGTGGTCGATTGCTTCACAAATGTAAAATACTAAAAATCTTTAAGCCAGCCACTAGCTTCTTACCTATAAGATTCTCGGTCAATCAAAATGCTCGATTTAGTAGCCGAAAAGACACTGCATTATGGTCACTATCATCTGTTTTATATCAACGTTTCAACTGAACATCACAGAAACTTTGGATATTTTGTCCAAGAGTCAACGTCCGCGTCTGGTATATGTTGCGCGATTTTATAAGACGCCGACAACATTTTAGTGTTAAATCTTATAAGAACTCTTAACTCTATTAGGATTTTATTATCTGTGTTTTTCAGTTTCGTAGGGAGGGCTTGCGTTTTTCCTTTTTTTTCAGGTCGGTGATAACGGGGCCAGGCACGAGCCGTGTAGACCAACGTTTTATCGATAAACGGGATCATTGGGCACACGAATTGTAAGTATGTCACATACATATGTACTTAAAATTCGTATGCCCGTAAGTATGTATCTTTTAATAAATATATTTTCACATGGAGGAATTGTTGTTAGCAACGACGTCACATTGCTATAATTGAAATTAGAAGAAAAAGAAGGGAAATGTTTACTCCTTTCGATAAAAATAATAGGTACGAAATCATAATATATATTATTCAGTGAATTCCCATTACGTATATAATTAAACATGCAATGCTCTCTCAATGCGTTATGTTACATTTTTAAGACACACAATAATTTACTTTTATAGCGAGGGGCTTTATAAGGAATGGTACTCGTAAATAACCTATTATTAATTTTAATTTATTTATAAGACTATACGCGGGGGTGCAATGCTACCTGTAGGTAAGGGGCTATACCACAGGCTGTACGGTGTCTAAATAACAATAAATATAAATGATTAACAAAGAAAATAAGATTTCCACCGACTTTCACGACGCGGTTGCGCAACTTTTTACGCAGAACCCAGATGGCTGCGCGGGCGCAACAGAATAAAACAAAGTGTTATGTTACAGCACCGACTTACATTGTGAGGCGATCAATCACGGACAACACGATTTCAATTTCCATTCTATACTTTATTACGTAAACTAAAATTGAGATGAATAAAAAATTGGTCCGAATAGGTGCTTATAACTACTTTATTGCGCAGATAGCATCCGCGTATGCCTACATGTGTTAAGTGCAATTTAATAACCTTATTTTTCCAGATGACATTATAAAATGGAGCTTTCGAAACTTAGGTAATATTAGATCCAGTTGCTACAGACGTCTCACTTGTACAAACTTTTCAGGAGGAATGGCCTTGTTTTTATACGGGACTCTATGACAGCCGAAAAATACCTTTATGAGGTGGTCGAACCTGTAATTATTGTGTTTCGACAGCGAACAGGTGACGATTTTATATCCAATATGTCCATTGTCCATGCAGGACAGGCAAACATTGTAATCGTTGTCCTAGACTGTCTTCCACAATCGTGTGACATCAATCCTAGTGATTATGCATAGTATTCGCTAGCCATTGCAGAATAGCATTTTGCCAGAAGAGTTTTGCCTGAAAATTTACGTACAGAAGAGGATAATTTTTGCATCTTTCTTGAATTTGAAAAAAGATTTCCCCAGGCTACTATAAAAAGTCCGATTCCTACAATACCGAAGCGATGTCAATCTTTAGTAATGCTTTAGCTTAATGCGACTTTAAAAAAATATAGGTATCTCAAAATGTAAGCCTTACCTACAATACTCTCAATTGATTTTCGCGTAACGTTTTTCTTTGTTGATATTTTTAATTTGGTTTTATTTTATTATTAGGTTATTATATAGGTTTATTTAAATTACAAACAAACTTAAAATTACGCCATAAACCACATGCAATTGTTGTAAATAAATAGCTTGTTATAAAGTTGGCATAAAAAGTGTGCCTGAGTCTTAAGAGTTTATGTGGGTGTGTTTCCAATATCTTTACTTCGTTTTTTAGTATTAATTATTATAGATTATTGATTTTTAGATTATGTAGTAGAGGTAGATTTTTGTGTCACATATTATATAAAAATCGGCCAAGTGCGAAATGGACTCGCGCACAGAGAGTTCCGTAAAACTTGTCTAAGTATTTAAGTTCGTAACTTAAATACGTACGGCACAGTATGTAACTATGTACGGTTTTCATATTTTTTTCTCTAACATGTGCTTCAAGACCTTGCTTCTTACCAATTTTCATGTTTCTAGGTCAAGACTTGCCACTTTGGCAATAAGGCCGCCTTTTGTTATAAGGACTAGTTCTTTAAGGAAGGTTTTCTTGTAACTATTTCTATTGCAATAAAGTTGTACATACATACATACATACATAACCTTGCTTATTACCAATTTTCATGTTTCTAGGTCAAAGAGAAGCACCTTATATGAATCCCTTGTGAAATCGCAAAATTTGCAAAAAAATATTTACACTTTATGTACAGTTGTTTTTGTACAGAGGCGGGCGTAATGCCTGAGGCAATTTCTGCCAGTTAACCTTTGGGGGATGCAGAGAAACAATGTGGTAGATGTACCGAAAAAAAAACTAATATAGTTATACATATATTGATCAATATAAAATTAAATAAAATCCTAATACATAAATTAAATATATAAAATACACTAATATATATTTGTCTAAAATACGCGACATAAACGGCCATATCTTTAGATCGCGATAACCTATACAAGTATGATTCTTTCACAGCTGAAAAAGACCGTAGACGTAGACCCGAGTATTTGATATAAATTTCAGTTTATATCTCAACAAACACACGTTCCCGAGGAAAAGGAGTTAACAGACAAACGGACAACGGAATGTTCGGTTCCGTTCCGGTCTTAATACAAATAAATATACCAATCCTGTAAATGATAAAAGGAACTGAACTAACGAATTGCACACACAACAAAATATGAGCAGTCTGTCTATAAGTAATCATATCATAAATGGAACTCTATTCGAATGTAATCGCTGGCGGTAGGTATCTTGTCATCACTATAATTAGACATGTAACATCTTGTACCTTGTCTATTCCCGGCGCGTGTTGATGACCCCGCAGGAGCACATGGCCGCAACACTCTTCCGCTCCGACATAAACTATTTGCCTTTTACGGGCGACAGATAATATACAACAGATTTCGGAAGCGACGGTCAAACATTGGCCGTTTATTAGCCGCGAGATGCACGCCACAAGTCTCGCTTAGAACTTCAAACGATATCTATCATACTTGCAGAAGCACGTGAAACATTTGTAGATCGTTGAAAAAATATTTACAATTAAACTTCAAAAGTAAAATCTAGAATTTAATCACGATAATCTTCGTGATCGCTCCCCGTACGCAACGGATATTGCGACAGAAATAAGTCTCAAAGTAATGAACACAGTGATCTATTCCAAAAAGATCTTATCGGACACAAGAGATTCTTCACGGAAAAAAAGCTATTTGTCTTCCGTGCATCTAACTCGCAACAAGAACCTGAACTATTAACTAACAATGAGCGTGTGTAATGGAATGCGTTCTTCAAAATAGCCTCTCGAAGTGTTTACCCCGAAACTTTCTAGAATTCCGAATAAGTGTTGATTCATTGAATGGGCAAAAAACGGCCGAGCTGTACCTCGGCTAAAAGATTCAAAACCTTTGACAGGTAACCCGGCGACCTCCACTCGAGGCTTTCACATTAGATTCAAAGTATTCAGTTAGGTATTTTCTTCTAAGAAAAGTACTGGGGCTTCATTCACGAGAAGCATTCGAATGAACCGTGAGACCTCGGGCACATTAATTCAGTTACGTTAAATCAAATCCACGTCTCAATCATTTTATATTGAGCAATTCATCCATTAATTCACTGTCATCCAATCACACCGTAGCATCAACTAACAGTTCGGAGAATGTAAGTGCTATTAAAAACACTCTCACGAAGTCGACAATTGACTTTATTAAAAATTTATCCTAATTGATAGCTTTCGCTGTCGCTGAACGTTTACACGATTTAAGATAAATTTACATTTCCGCAACCTCAAAGGCAGTCCCAAATGGGAAAATTACTAATTTCATGATTAATGAAACGTTGTTTATAAAAATAATACTTATATTGTAACTCTAATATACATCAGATTTGATTCAACCAAGAATAGTTAGTAGAGAATGTTGGAACTAAATACTTATATTGTAACTCTAATAGACATCAGATTTGATTCAACCAAGAATAGTTAGTAGAGAATGTTGGAACTAACAAATATTGTTACAGTTTGATTGGGCACGAAAGACCTAATTGTCCTTTAAAATCGTAACTTGCAACCATGTCCAGAACATCTTTTATCCAATTGATTACACTATTGCTCTTTCACAACCCATAATGATACATTTAACGTAGAATCAAGTATAGGTCAGGTATAAGATACACATCAGGTGTATTGGGGATCATCCGGTTAATGATAAATATAACTAAATAAAACTTTTAAGTATAAAATTGTTTTTGCAACTATGAGTTTTTGTATTGTTGAACTGTTGCAAATATTTTAAATTTTTATTTTAAATTTTACGATTCTTATAGGAAACCAAACAAGCGTAACCATTTGTGTTTTACAATATATTTCAATATATAATAATATTGATTCATTCTGTAACTTGAATGAAAACGCACAATAAATATTTAGAACAAGACCACGATAAGGAAATCACAACTCTCAGTCTGATGCAAATTGATTGGCTTGCTGTTGAAATATTCATGGTATTGTTGCGCGGACTGCGAGGGGTTTAATTGAGATACTGAGTTCTGATTTTGCAAGCATCCCTTCACACCTTTCACCTTTTGCATCACTGAGATGATCAACGAAGCATGATAGATTCGTGATGCCATACTTCTTCCGATGAGATCCATGCACGTGATGTGCAAACAATGATCTCTTACTCAATCTACAATAACATCAATGTCTCATAAAAAACTAATAACATCAGTCGTGGAGTGACTGAACCTGTGCTCAATTTTTAAAGTTCTCTCCGCAGATAAATTCTCATCGAAGATAGATTTGAAACAGATATTATACTACTCCTATTCCTCACAGGTAAATTTTCAGTGGGTCTGTAATAACTGCTACTATATTTTGCGATGCTTTTGTGGCAAACTACGCAATACAAATAATGGAGATATGCACCCAATTTGATTTTAAGAACGAACTATATTTATTTATATGTTCTTTGTCAAGACACAATCGCCCTCGTTAGTCCCTTATTTGGGCGGCTATCGTGTGAAAGTGTGAATCTTGAGGAGTTACGTATTCTCTTACTCCTCTGACGTAATAATCTCTGCTGGAGTTACTACAAAGTACATACATTGTTGTATAAGTAACCAATTATAGCTGACTCTGCTCAGAAAAATACCATACTTAAAATAAGAATTCTTAAGAATGTTTTCAGTGGAGTTCCCTATAACTTTTTCCTGCTTAATTGTTAGCTTACTATAGCTTGTCATCCCAGATACCCAAACTAATACAAAGAAAACTACTTCATCAACATCAACAAAGATCAATTAACGACAAAGGAAACTAAACCACCTTCTAAAGCGCATCAATCAATCTCAAATCTGGTGTTTGCTCTCAATTCTCCGATAAATCGTTCAATATCTGCGACGATGGTGGCTTCGAGCACGGGCGTGTCCCCAACTGCAAGATAAGATTTTTAATTAAGTTCTCGTAATTTATATCTTTATTAAATGTCCAGCTAATGGCGGAGCGTGATTGCCAATAAGCGGGCGAGTGCCGACCGATCACGACGATACCATGCAGTTTTCGCCGGCCGCTCTCTTCACGGTATCTCGGCGCAGACGTCACGTTCCTTGTCAATGGACTCGGGAGATATAGCAGGCTCATGACTTCCTGCTGATTTAGTGTTGCTTTTAGCTGCAGAGATATTAACTATTATTTGCGATTAGGCTATGAGCACACAATAGACTTTTGTTGATAGCTAAATACCTACTATCTTTGCAATAGAAAAAATTACATGTATGCCTTCAAGCTAGAATAGTTTTAAGAATAATAAGGACTACTCATATGTTATTATTATTATTGTATTGCACAAGAAACGAGAATTAACGCGGTTTAATATATTATGTTTTCTAAATGTACAAATAAGCAACTCATCAAATAAGCAACTCATAGTTGTGTTAGCGTCAAATCAACTAAGCAACTCATAGTTGTGTTAGCAAAGTTAACAGTAAACAAACATTTACACGCTTCATCTGATAACAATTATGAAGAAATCAAACAAGCTAAAACGAATGAGGTGGAAACGATTAACGAGTCGACAGGTTGTTCCGACAGTCAATCGACAAGTTTGAATATGTTGATTGCGCTACGCCCGAGATTAAATACAGATAAGTGAAAATACGATCTTATAATCGACGGTGATGAGTTTTGGGAGAGAGTAAACAGTACTGGTTGTCACAAGCTTTTTAATTTTAGAACTGATCATTTTCCAAATCATAGACAGTCGACATACTCAAATTATGTCCATGTCCTTAGTGATGACTTAACGGTTTTGGGGTACATGTATTACTGTTTTCTTTCTACCCGTGGATGTCGCAAGAGTCGACTTAGGAAGTTTACCGCCCTCGTGCCACTGTGAAGAGATGGACAACTAGAGACAAAACGCCACAGCACGTCAGGCTAACATAGTGTAGTAGGCCAATTCCTCCTAGTCTAAGCAGAGACCCAAGCCCGGAAGTGGGACGTAGGGTTGAAGCGATGATGGTACCTTAATTAATATATTAAAGAAGCCATACTTATGAGCGTCGGTGGCGCTGTGGACTCGGCACTGGCCTTCTAATCGGAAGGTCGGGGTTCGATCCTGCCATGTGAGTGAGGCAACCCGAAAATATCTGCGAAAGCGTTAAACGGTATATGTGAAGTCGACCAATCCGCACTGGGCCAGCGTGGCTGAAGAACGGGCTCGAGCCCCTCGGTGGAGACGTATATGAGCTGTGTTAATGATGAATATGATGATACATAAAAACCCCTTTAAGACTATACATCCTAAATAATCGTCATAGTCTGCTGTCCTACTCTTTAATTGATATATGAACTTGTGTGCGATGTGAATCGTGCTTTTCCGGAGACGAATCTGGAAACAGTCAAATTGGACGCAAACCATTTTAATTGCCTACACCGAAACACGAGATGCGGTCGATAAAGAAGTCGGTACATATGTCGAGTTCTAATTGTGAACGAAGCATTAAGAGGCATAAAGACGGAATCGAGTCGGACATAGATAGCGTGTGCATACGCATAGCTGCGTCTGCGCCTCCTAATTGGACCGCGGGCGGGTGCGACTACGCGATACGGCGATTGACGCGAGATTGCCTTGTCGACGCTTTCCCTGCGTTTTGTTCCGAACACTATTTTAGGATCTCCCTCCTGGAACTCTCTTGATTGACAGCAACATTTGTTGTTTGACAAATGCACTGTGTTAAGTTTACGCCTATCTAATTTTATGTCTGTCTCTCTGTGTGTTGACAGCATTAAGTGTTCTATGGATAGTGAAGCGGTTGTGTGCATTTGCACCGGTTAGAAAACCGTATTCTAAACTTAAATCTAACTTTTTTATTGTGACATTCTCGTACAATATCAGTTTAGGGAACATTGTTTTTATAATAAACTAGCTGTGCCCGCGACTTCATCCGCGTGGATGTCCGATAATAACAATATCGTGATGTTATATAGCCTAAAGCCTTCCTCGATAATTGTAATATCCAACACAAAAAGATTTTTTCAATTCGAACCAGTAGTTCCTGAGATTAGCGCGTTCAAACAAACAAACAAACTCTTCAGCTTTATAATATTAGTAAGTAAGTATAGATAACCCGCAAAATAAGTTGTAGCTCATCTGTCACATCCGTATCAGTAAGCAAGCGAAATTGTGTTCGATCGTGAGTCTCGGTAAGGTAATTGACAAATAGTTTATTGCAGCTCAATACATTTTCCCAGCATTAGCAGTAACTATGGGTAAACGTCGGAAGTCCACGAATTAAGTGTGGGCACTATACTATTCTGACACGGGTTGTCAACTTTAAAAAATAAAACAATTACTATCCGTTTATACCTCTGCATCGATACCCTATGCCCTTTGATTTGCCAAAATATGTTGAGCGAGTAAGTTACTATCAACGAAAGGAAAAAAAATTGTACGATTTTTTTTATTCGAAACTACCTATATCATATATAGAATTGAATTGAAGACCCAACACCTGAAAAAAAAACTGGTTCGATAGTTGGCACCACACTCAGTTCTGTATTTTTTGTAATAAATAAAGAAACTTATTATGTAGAATTTTATAACAGTACAATCAAGACAAGAATACCTAAACATAGGGAAAAAGTAAGGGCAGGGAGAACACCGGGGGGTTTAGTGGGTAGGCCCGGCTCTCTGCCGGGAGAGCCCCACACACGCTCGTCGTCTAGCCAACGAACGGCGAGTACGGTGCGGTCACGCATTCCCCTCGAAAAAAAAATAAAAAAGGGAAAAAGTGAGTCTGAACTAGGATTAACCTGTGTTTCAGGCGAACAACTACTTATAAAAACGGAAAATCAAATGCAAAATTAATAATATATAAAGAGCTACATGAGTTTTTAAAAACAAATATTAATTTTTGATTATTTTTACATAAAGCGTCAATATGATATTTAAATGAGAAGTGTTCGTCTATTATAACACCTAGGTATTTTAATTTGACATTCAGTTATATTGAATATTTGGACATTTACACATGTTATTACAATCCCTACAGTAGTGAGCACAGAGATTCTATTTAAATAGTGGTCTTGGATTTACGGAAGGGAAAATTAATATATTTCGTTTTAGCAGAATTTAAAGTCAGAAAATGATGCTCAATCCAGTTGTTTTCAATATTAAGCACATTTATATTCATTTTCCTCTGAGTTCGTACAGAAAATTAGAACAGTGACCTCAGCATAATGATATGATTTTCTCCAACTTATATTCAGTGATCATTAAAGTAAATCGAAAACAAAAGTCGGATCTAATATAGTATATTGGATAATACGAGTATACCGGAACTAATATAACACCAAAAGAGGTATTGCTCATATCAGAGATGACGACACTGGAGAGCGGTGCGGATTTTTAAAGAAATGTTTGCAGTTGCAGGAAACGCTAGGTACTTGAAGATATAACTTACAAGCGAAGTTGCCAACCCTATGATCTTACGATATAATTACAGTGATTGGTTTGAGTCTTGAGATTCAATTTATGTATCGATGTCGGCCGGCGCCGCCGCCGCCGCCGCCGCCGCTGCGCGAGCGCACTCAAAGATTACCTACTACGAGCAGAGTACTGAAAGTCGACATTTATCCATTAACTTGATAATTTTTAAATTGCGCGTTTGCCGCGTTAACGATGGATGAGCATGCCTCACGATTTAGGTGTGGTGAGTCGTACTAGATGTAAGTATAACAAGATGTAAGTACATTAAATAATATATTAAGTATTATAACTACCAAAAATTAGGAACGTTCAACGAACGTTCTTTCTTTATTATAAAGCTGAAGAGTTTGTTTGTTTGAACGCGGTAATCTCAGGAACTACTGGTTCGAATTGAAAAATTCTTTTTGTGTTGGATAGTTCATTTATCGAGAAAGGCTACATAACATTACGATATTGTTATTTCCGGATATCCACGCGAATGAAGTCGCGGGCACAGCTAGTATTAGTATAAGTAAGTAGAGAAGTATAGATTTAACGACAAATATATTGATAAACATAAATTATACGTACTTATAATGGTAGCTCGTAATATTAACTTATCCATTCCCCATCTGGTTGCCCGAAACGAAAATTAAACGATTTTTCAATCGTGATAGAGTTGAGAATCAATTGTAGAAAACTATCTTTTGGGATAAGCTGATGTGTTGATGACAGCAGTAAAGAATATTGTACCTAAATAATATCAAAGTTCCTCATAATGCGCAATTATTGGATATTATTGTCAACAAGAATTACGTACTTATAACGCTTCCCGTGATAATACAAAATGTATTTCCCGTCAACAATTAATACAGGAGGTAAATATATTATAAATACTGAAAGATAATTAAACTGAAGTGAATCACACTGGTCACATTAATTGCAAGAAAATGAAAACAATGCGTAAACAATTTCAGATTTAAAAGTAAATACAAGTAAGTATGTATAAGGTCCCCATTTTTAACGACTGGGATGATCGATATCGTTTATTCAGCATGGTAACGTAATATTGCATTATATAACAAATCTCAGCTGTCAAAAATCTCCTGTACTCTAATTATCTTTTTTAAGAACAACAACAACAAAGACATAATAGCTAATATGGCTATAGCACAGATAACATAATATAATACTAGTATATAGTCACCTAAAAGTACTTGTGAGTCCAATAAAAAGATGCGCAATCATAATAGACTAGCTTTCCGCTCGCGACCTCGCCGCGTTATTTTTGCTTCCCCGTGGGATTTTTTTTCCGTAGGAAAATTACCCTATGTCCCTCTCCTGGTCTCGAACTATCCCTATACCAACTTTCATCAAAATCGGTTCAGTAGTTTCGAAGCCTATTCAATACAAACAAACAAACAAGTATAGATAAGATACCCGCGCTGACGAGCCTCCCTCTGGCTAAATTATCCTACCTGTAACGAAGGTCAATAATGATGAAGGTAAATAAAGTATATAGTTGAGTCAATAATAGTCGTTTTCTTCTGGAATAAGCATAAGTGACTAGGTTTTTAGTTTACAGCCTTGCACACCAAATAGTTCTAATATTCGAGCAAATGTTGCGAATTCAAAAATAAGTACTGTAAATTGTTGAAATAAGTAATCGCAAACAAAGTTGTAAGTTCAACCTGTTTGCCAATGCATCTATATAAAAATGTTGCTGAAAAAAAAGTAATTTTTCTTAGCATATTATGCACTATTGTTTCCTTAATGTCTTTCTTTAAAGTTAATTATTGCAGTTTAAGTTCCATCTCTGTTATTAATTTAACGATTAAAGTTCACGAGATTATGGGTCCATATAAAAGTGCTTGCAAATTAATACAGTATGTGCACTAACCAAGTGTCATGAACCTAGCACCGTACAAACGTAATTCTGGTGATGTTATTAGATCGACGAGAACAGGAAATTGCACCAGCAACTGGGCGACCACGCCACGATGCTAATCGACGCAATTTAAGCGCCTCCGAGACATGAAGAGTGCGAAGATTATCACTTGCTTCAGATAATTTGTACAAGTTGTTGCGACGCGCGGGCAACTCAAATATACACGCTACCAAAGAAAATAATTCAACTGTTATCAAGATCGATAAAATTGGCGCTATCTGCAGGACAGGTGAGTGAAAATACAAGCCCATTGCTTGAACTGAATTAAAAAAAAATTATTGGTCTCTTACTTAACTTAGCATATTATGTCCTTAACTTTTAATTTTAAAACGCGTTTCATCTCTACTTATTAGTTAGTTGCATATGCATTTAGTTACATTATTTTAGCGACATAAATTTACGCATTTCAAATAACTACTTTTTGCATAATGTAATACTCACACGAATCACAACAAAATCAATATTTACTTCTGTTCAAATTGTGTTTCAGCATCCGGTATCAAATACAGTTTAATCTGAACTTAGTATGTCAAAATACCCATAACCTAATTATTATTTCTAGTATTAACGTCAAATTTCCCCAACATTCACTCTAACAAACCAATAACGATAACATAATTAACGATCGGTCATTGACAGTGACAAGTCACACAAAACGAAGCCGATCCTCCGATAGGTAGTTGCGTACGTATTTAAATTATTCAATGGACTACGACCGAATGGGGGAGAGAACAAAAGGTAATATGAGAAATAAATGACGGTGGGACAGACAGGTGAACGCTCCGTGTCGCAACTCCCGCGATATCAGTCCTTCGCTGGTGGCTGTGTCACTGCCAACGCAATGTCAAACAGATATAAACAAACAAATGACCTTTGTAAAATCTGGCGTTCTATTTGACTTTCGAGCTAATGTATCTAAGGCATTTCCAGAATCTAATCTTCTTACGACTTTACAACTCTTAAAGATAATGTGATGTGATATTTTGTGTTCTTTATGCGGAGACTAGGCTGTTACTACAGTTGAATTAATAATTATTATTATTATATCTGTTACAGAACACGATTTTATGACAGATACATTTGTGCACACGTATACTTGACTGACAGTTTCCATTAAGGCGCATAGTAACGTCAATCATAAAAAATCACTGCAGAAAAAACCGGTTCTCTTCATAAATATTGAATAAAAAAATCTTTGAAACAGATATGTTATTATTCAACGCATTCTTTAGAGGATGGTCTTTTTAATTTTTTGATAAATTAATTAAAACTTGGTTAAAATGTGACCCAAACATGCCTCGATTTTAAAACTATAAACCTAATCGCTTCGTAAATATTCGCTTCGCTTCGCCTTTATTAATTTTTTATTGAAATATTTCATCTTACGCGTAAAGGTTTGCTTGAATATTCCCCTCACTCTCACTCACTCACTCCTATGTAATCAGTGCGGGACGATCGACGCAAGGTCATTGGGAGCACTATGCGCCTTAAGAGGAAATCGTAAGTACCGTTTGTCCACACAAACGTATCCTTCCTATTTCCTTCCTGGATAGTGGCAAAAAATCTATGGTCACTACTATTATGTTCCAATGTTTCGCTTTTTTCTTCTTAAATTAATAATAGATGATTAAACGAACTTCTCAAGTGAAGTTCAATCACGATTATATGATCCGCTTAAACCTTCAAAAAAATCCAGCAAACGAACTTGCTCCCGACGCATTTGACGAAACTATATGAAAAAAGCAATTAAAACATAGAAACACAGACAGAGCCTTTCTTGAATTTTAATGAAAAAAAATATTAAATCAGTCTAGTTTTAGAGAAAAAAAAACAGGGGACTGGGGAACGTCTATTTTCAAGTCCGACCTGCAATTGTCTCTGTCGAGCTCTTGATTTAGCCGTTCGGGCTCAGCGAATCCTCTAGCGTTTCTTCTTGAACGATTCGCATCATCTTTTCGCAATCTTCTTTTCGTATCATTCATTAGTCTTACAAATGATAACTTACTTCCTCTTCTAAATATTGAGACTATTATCAACAATGACGGTAACAATGTCGCAACCTAATACAAACGGCAAAATAGCAATCATTTCCAACCTCCATGCCTAGTACAGGGCCCTTAGCTTTACTGTGATCGCTTATAGCAAGATTAAAACAATATTGAAACAGAGAAACCGTTACTGTAGCATACAGTGGGTAACAGAAACCTAGTGAACCCGTTTAGGTATGTTCTATTTCTAACGTAACAGTCTCAAGTCAAGTGCACATTCCTGAAGCCAATTACAGTATTGGGTCCATTTACCGAATTAATATTAAGTATAGTGTCATCAGAAGTGGAGTTTCTGTTGGAAACATATAAGGGTCAATGAAACTACTCGTTTTTCCATACAAACTAATTAAATTATTGTTTGATCCTATGTGTCGACAGCCCTACATTACTTCGTTTCTTCATTCAGTGTTTACATTCCTTTTACGTTAATCCCCATAGTCAGCTAGACTATGGGACGGTTGTCATTGCTGTCCTTCAAAGTTTTTGCTTTCAGTATAAAGTCTCGCAACTCTCAAAATATTATGTTTCCAGATCTAAGACATGCACCTACGGACTTATTACAAAATCTGGTCTAAACCTGCTCCAAAGTTAGTATTGGTACACCTAGTGCGCTTTCATACACACATAGAGACAGCGTTAGGTTTGAACTAGGACTAAGTTAAGACATGTTTTGGAATAAGACGATTAGGGTCCACCTGATTCATGTCCAATCTGAACGCTAAAGTTTCACTCGAAATGTAAACGTATAAACCATCCCATTTTTGTAGAAAAAAGGAAATACAAAATACGAGTAGGTATAATACTAATTAAATTAAATCTATCACAAAATACACGACTTTACAAATGTTTAGCGTTAGACAGTAAACACTGCACGTTTCAAACGCAGCGTTTGCGATCACGACACAAACGCAGCGTTTGCGACCACGACACAAACGCAGCGTTTGCGATCACGACACAAACGCAGCGTTTGCGACCACGACTTAACGAAGGTACAGTAAGCTCCTTATCAAGCTATACTGTTTGACCTTTGGACCGTTCTTATGTCGTTCGTAATAGTGGCGGTTTTCGTAGTGTAAATGTATAGCTTGAATGGGAGCTTACTGTACAGTACACAGCAACACGCTAGGCTTTACATGTTGACCTTGTGACCGCTCGTAATAGTGGCGACTTTCGTAATGCAAATTTCGTAAAGCTTGACGTGTTGCTGACTGTACCTTCCCACTACACACCGATAGCAATGGTCAATTTCCTTAACATGGACGGTTACCCACATAACAAATGACACAAAATTAGCTCTAGACGTCAAACTGCGCAACGGCAAGACGTGACATCGAGACGACATTTCGTTTCATAGCTGTCTTGTTAATTTAACCATTTTACACTAACAGAGATTTTGACAGGCGCCGACGTCGATCTTTGATTGGGATGATCAATCGTGACTTTTGGTCAATGATGTGTGAATGAATACTTATTTGCAATCTTTTTTTTTACATTAAACCACGATGTCCAAATCCGTTTCACCAAACAACTTAAACTTTGAAGTGATTTGACGAGATGCCACTCGGCTGTATACAATACATACATGTACAAGTTGTTTGATCAATACCCAATCTAGCGGAAAACCTACCCATGTTAATCTATACAAATAAATAAAATTGAAGTGTTTGTTTGTAATGTCAAAATAACAAGTTTTTACTAAATGGGTATGAATGTATATCAGGATAACCAATAACCAATAACAAAAACACAATTTAAAAAAATGTCTGTGTTTGTTCCCGCTAATCTCCGGAACGGCTGGTCACTAATAGATAGCTAATTATATAAGGTATAACATAGGCTAAAATTGCCTACAAAAATCAAAATGCTGCCAAAAGTTACTTTTCCACGCGGACAAAGTCGCGGGCACAGCTAGTATAGTCACGCTACATATAACAGAATATGTAGCGTCAATGAAAATTCGAACTTGTAAAATTAATATACTTATTCCCCATACCTATTTGTTTACAGACGCAACTATTTGGTTGGGAGAATTTTAAAATTAATTTTACAATTTCGAGTTTTCAATGACACCATAACATGGGTAGGTTTCGGCTTGATGTGATATTAACCAAACACGCTGTATATTTAAGAAAGATGATATCGTTTACATGCTACGGGCTTTAATAATCTGCTACGTTGTAAAGCAATAATCGATTTCATAAACCGCCATCCCGCACAGACTTCTATCAATGTCAAATCATTCTGTTCACATGCAGATCATTTAAGAAAATAATGGATGTATTCCTTAAGTTGCCCATCTAGACATTACTTGGTGAAATGTAATGATAAATCCTTTACTATAGATGAAATGAAATCCAATCTAGAGGTAAAATAATGCCACAAGCTATAATCGCTATTCATTAGTCTAATTTGTGTGAAGTAAGAAAAAATCATTATTAAAAAAATACATTCCAAGGGGGCCAACTTTCATCAGTGATGAAGCACAGTAACTCTAAGCACAACAAAGTTTTAATAATTACAAGTTTACAACCTAGACGTACATTTATCAAAACTTAAATCAGTTCCGGAAATCTTTTTAACACGTCCAAACCATCAATTAAACATCGTCTATAAATTAATGTTCTAATAACATATGTGAAATTTAGATAAACGTGCAACATTAAAAACGTGTCGGTGGTCGTAAATTCACAAATTAATATCTGTCGAACCCAAGTGAAAATTATTATCGTACTTTTATTTGTCGAAACTAAATGTATAAATGTATACAATTATATTCCACAGATATTAGTAAGAAAATGAGTATTAAATGCAAAACAGACGTAACTAAGGTAACGAACGTATAAAGATTCATAAAAGTACATATATAAATATAGCATAGTATCAGTGTGAGGTGAATCAGACAGCCGATAAAGGAGTAATAACTGTTCCGACAATAACAAAATACAGTATTCATTTCGCACGACGACGCATGCTAGCATTGTAATGTCTCAATTACATTCAATACATACATTCCAGTTCATTCATAAAAATGAGTGCCCTTATACCAGGAATAATAATATAAAAACCGAAACAAGTATAATTGAATAACGGACACCAGTGAGTGTATGGATATTTGACCTTTTTTCACGAGGTGGAATGCTGGTGCAAATCGTACGAGTGCTATTTTTTTTATTGCAATTAAGTTGGCAAACAAGCAAACTGCCCACCTGATGGTAAGTGGTAACAGTCACCTATATTAATACATGTGGCTCCTGTGAGATTCGCAGCAAAACTGCAACCCCCACAAGATCCACAGTGTACATTGCCAACTTGTGACTTAAGATGTAAAGTCACGGTACCCAGTAATTTCAATGCCATATCTTACCCTTCAAAGCGAAACACAGCAATGCAAGCAGTGCTGCATTGCGGCAGAAATAGGTAAGACGGAGGTACCCATGAACACGACCCTGGTACAGAACAGAGTCTCCCTCCGGTGAAAAGTGACGCTAGTCAACAAGTGGCGCTTAATACACCAACCTTGACGACCAAGTCTATAGTCTGAACAATCTGGATACTAGGAATTTTTCCGCTCGGTTTGGTTGGTGGTAGAGCTTCTGAGCCCGCCTGGCTAGCTACCACCGTCTTACCTAAGTTTGTCGCCATAATAACAATGTTATACCATTGTTGTGTTCCGACAATTAGAGGTAAGATAGCCTGTTCCTCAGTTGTTGAGGAGTCCAGGTGAAGCTTTCTTCCACCTTCGGCCTTATCGTCACTTACCATCAGGTGAGATGAAGGCCAAGAGCTTCCCTGTCCTACGTAAAAAAAAGTTTAATTCTTCCAATTTTCCCGAATCACCCCAGGGGACAGCCTGGGTAGCTACGGTCCGGACGGATGGGCCTCTCCAGTAAAAACTCAAGCATACGAATAAAGTCTAAACTGTTCGAACGAAGGAATACATTCATTGCTCAAACTTTACCTAACAATTCGTGATACAATGAAAAGATACTGTTGGCACCATACAATAAATGGTAAAATTATATTTTTGTTACTGTTACTTTATTATTGTTTTTTGTTACTGACATTTTTGTTACTTTTTTGAACTATACAATGCTGTAACTTGTACGCGAACTGACTGTTTGTACTTCACGTGTGCCCCGCAATTAAAGTGATCACATTACATCTTTGGCGTTTTCCTTGGCTCCGAACCACACCAGAATAACCAACGAACACCACAGTCCACTGCTCCCACAGTCTATATCATTATGGCCTAGATGTTCGGTCATCTTCGGAAACACAAATTAGCCGATGCTCATTATCTATCTTGAAGTACTGTACATATAAATGTCATTACAGTACAGTGTCATTGTCTAGAAATCACAAGATTTTAGATACCACTTAGTTCACGACATACCGATACCGCGACGCATCCAACATCCAACAAAGTCGGGGTCAAGTCGAGTGAAAGCGCCCAAATATCGGCCCAGATACGCGCAACGGCCAGCCCTATTGTACTGATACGCGTTCAGGTTCCGTTACTCCTTGTTAAAGGATGCATTCGTTACGTGACTCACTCGCCTGGGCGATAGGTGGCAAACTATTAATATTGACCACGGGCGACGGGCAAAACTTCCAACGTGGTCAACTCCCGGCGGACTCGGTTATTTAACCGCTAGAAAGTGCGTTGATTCGGAACCGACCCGCCCGCCGCCACACTCGTATCGCTGCATCAGCGATGCACCTCATACTGTGCGTGTGCAGGCAACGGAAAATTAATGTATTGCATGTGTTGTTGTGTTGATATGGATAAGTAAACAGTTACAAATAGGATAGATATGTATATAATAGGATTTACCTGAAGGTATCCCAAAAAAACCGGCCAAGTACTAATTATGTATCTAAGTATGTATCTAATTATTTTATTATGTATCTAAGTATAGTATCTAAGTATGTAAATACAAGATTCCTTACTATACACAGGATTCCTTTTTTAACCCCCCGGATAATTTAAGGGGCGCTTCAGGACAGGCCACCTGTAGCCACTTATCTTCAGGTGGGCAGTTTGCTTGTTTGCCAATTTGTATAAAAAAACCAATATTTGTTATGCGTCAACTTATTTGAACTGATACTATTATATTACAGTAATTACATGAAATGAAAAATTTATTACTCATTTTATTACCACACATTATTATGATATGTCTTAAAATACACTATCAGAAAATTCTGTTTCTTAAAACCATAAAAAAACAACCAAAATAAATCAATCACAATATTCACAACGTTAATTGTCAATTATAATTATTGTCCCTCAAATGCCCGACTCCATTGATCTGAAGCGATAAGCTAAAAACCTGTCTCGGTCTAACTTATCTCATAATCCCATCAAAGAACTTTCCTTTGGCTCTAGATCATACTCGTGTCACTCATGTAGCAGTGACACTTTCGTTATAATCCCCTTGTGAATTATTCAAGTACTTTCTAGGTGCTGTCGCATATTCGTCACGGGTGGTCGAAGATAAGACGCGTTCAGATCTCCTCAACCGACACTTGCGGCATAAAACGGGCAATTAATGTGCCACATTTAACAATGCTTGTATCACAGCGCGTCGCTAATACGTATTTCTTCAAAAGAACCTATCTATAGTCGATACTGGGGGCCTGGACAAAGTAACCATTCAAAACGAGTACAAAGTAAGAAATGAACAAAATGTACGGGATTGACACATGCCATAGCCAAATCAGGTGGCAAATCGACCAGTCATCGATATGTAAATTCAAATTCAAAAATCTTTATTCAACATAGGCCTTCACAGGCACCGATTGACGTCAAAACAAAGTAAAACATTCTAATTTAAAGGAAACATATTAATAAACCTTGTATGTGCATAACCTGAATAGGTATAATCAGGATGTCTGCAAATACAAGTAGGAATGAAAAAAAAAAGTTGACTCTACACCTGTTCGAAAATTGGGAGGCCTTCTTGAGAAGAACAGGCAAGAAACTCGAAAGGTCAAATTTTTTATCTCCTCTTATAAATGTATTGATTCGCAACGAATAGATAAAGGAGCGAATTGTTTTTTTGTTACTTTCATATAGCTACACAAAATAACTCATTGTTGACTATAAATGAAATGAAAATATTAAATTTAATTATTTATTTTACCATTTATTAGAATGCTTATAACATATGGTGGGGTATGGTATAGTTGTTTTGTTATTTATTTTTACAATTACAATTTCAATATCTAAATGACACAAAGACAACAATAACGAAAAGACTATCGCGAAAAAACTAAAGCACAAAGGTTATATAAATAAATAGTACTGTAAAGTGATAATTGGACCATGTAGGTATCTACTAATAAAACCAAAGACTGACAGACTGTTGCCAAACAATGGTTATATTATATTTAAATAATGTTTAGACAACAAAAGGATGATTAGTAAATTAAATTGTTATGCTCGAGTGAAGTTTTATATAATGTAAATTAGCTAGTTCATCCCGTGAATAAACTAAACGCCAATTAATTAATGTAAACGCCATTATAATTTATCACACACACACACACAGGGGGACGCGTTTCTGCGGCCGCCATGTATTATGCATCAAAGGAGTCGTACATCAACGCAAAACCTGCAGCGAGCATGCGTTCACTTACTCAATCAGTGAAGTAAGATAATATTTTAATGTTAACAAGGTTCCATTCGCACGGGAGCACAACTGTAAGTTTTCTTGAAATATTGAAGGAGATTCAATCTAAGTTATTTTTATACGACACGGAAGCTCATGGCCTTCATCTCACCTGATAGTAAGTGATGATAAGGCCGAAGGTGGAAGCGAGCTTTACCTGAACTCCTCAAAAATGAGGAACTGGCTATCGTATCTTACCTCTAATTGTCGGAACACAACAATGCTATTAACATTGTTATTATGGCGACAAACTTAGGTAAGACGGTGGTAGCCTTGGTGGTAACTAGTCAGGCGGGCAGAATTGGCCAATCAGAATGGAATGAAGTTCTAAATGGGCATGGACAATTGACTCAAATTCACATTGAGCTCTAGCAGATCCCAGACCCGCCTAATGCTCGGTGCTCTCACCGGACATTTTGGCACTAGGATCATGATAACCAGGATGAGACTTGCCAGTTCCAAAATCTGCAGGGCCTGCAAGGATAAAGAGGAATGCATGGAACATTTGCTGTGCCATTGCGATACTCTAGCCTGCAGGAGGCTAATGCTGACGGGGATTGGTTATCCAAAACCGGAAGATTACAGGGCCATGCCGCCAAAGGACATCATCGAGGTCATGGGTACGATGAACTGGACCGTAGGTGGTGATGGCTTTAGGGACTTACACATTGGGAAGCACAATAGATCCAGAGTGGGTCGAAGTGCGAAGGTTTACTACTAAGGCCACCCCACTTCTAAGATAAGATAAGCCAGGCGGGTTCAGAAGTCCTACCACCAACTATCTAAAGTAATTATAAAATCATAATTATCTATAGTACGGATACATCACATTTTTTTAAGCAACTAGCTCGGCCAACAAGCAAACAGCCCATCTGAAGGTATGCGTCTACTGTGGCCTAGTGTAGTACATGTTGTTCAGACTTTTAAATCTATATCCCCTACAAGGACGCCAAGTACGTCGCCGACTTGTGACATATCAGTCACAGTACCCAGTAATTTCCACTGCATCTTTTACCCTCTTGACTTGACTCCGTACCAGGATTGCCTGCTTGGGTACCTCCGTCTTACCTATTTCGGCCGCCAAAAAGCAGTTCTTGCATTGCTGTATGTATTCCGGTTTGAAGGGTAAGATATGGCAGTGAAATTACTGGGTACAGTGACTTTACATCTTAGGTCTCAAGTTGGCAACGTCTGTGGTTCTTGTGGAGGTTGCAGATTTGCTGCGAATCACACAAAAATCACATGTACCTACTATAGGTGATTGTTACCAATTACCATCAGGTGGGTAGTATACTTCTTTCCCAACTTAGTTGTATAAAAAAAGAAAGAGGTGTCAATACAGACGACTGGTATAGTCTTCTTCTAGTGAGTACGTACAACAGTACAGTGATCATGAAATTTCAGCAGTACGTCAAAAATGTAGCTAAATAAGCGATATAGGATGCTCACAAAAAAGGAACATGCAAATGTACAATGCACAATGATGTGGGCAAAATATTATCTTTCAGTAGGATGCTTCAATTAACAACAAAATACCTGCCTAGTTGATATGAACACACATTATTCGGTGAACTGGTATAATTTCGCCTACTTAAAAACTGTACAACGGGTTATCCGATACATCGGCAACATACTAAACATAATATGTACCTATTAAGTTTATTGTTTGACACGATAATAACATACAACACGTTCGAATTGTGTGTCAGTTCGTCCGTAACGATTGTTTTACGGCCGAGGCTGACTGACAATGCAACGTTTTGTTAAATGGAATTATAATCAAATCGGATATGAAGGCTTACGATGATTCTCTCATTTAAGTGATGTTTTAAGTGAGGCGACTTGCACAACATTCGCTGTAATACCACTATGCTAAACGCGTTTTAAACCATCCCCGCGGTTGAGACCATCCGGAATTTTTCGGGAGGTCCGGGGTTCGATTCCTCGCGGGGGCATACATTTTTTATTTTGGTTTGACGAGTGTTTCAGACGCCTGGCTAACTACCACCGACTTATATACGTTTGTTTGTCGGCATAATAACAACTTTAAAAACATTGTTGTAATCCGAAAATTAAAAGGTAAGATAGCCAGATTCACAATTATTGATTCCAGTTGAATCTTGCTTCCGCCTTGGGCCTTATCGTCACTTACCATCAGGCGACGCGAAGGCCAGGAGCTTCTTTGCTGTTTTGTCAAAAAACATTAATCCGTTTCCGTCAATTTCAAACGAATGACAAACATTGATTATTATTTAAAAACACACAATTACCGTACATCGTATTTAGTTAGCGTTATGCGAATCGTCCGAACAATACAAACACGTGTACATTCACACCACGGACAGGCACGAAGCGGGATTAGGATTCGATACAGGATTCGCAACGATAAACATCTTCCAGCGAAGCATAAATAATGAACGAATCAATGCTCACGCCACACGGGCAGTAGCGGAGGGCGTATACAGTGGGTATAGCCCTTTATTTATACGGCTTGCAATCTGCGCCCACTTGCCTGCTCGTTACCGGGCAATACCTGAGAGCCTCATTAAGTGTGTGATAGGTAAAGGGATAAAGGGATTCCTTTTTCGCTCAGCTCACTCATTCATATACACACACATATACACACAACACGTGCGCACACACACACTCACACACACACACACACACACACAAGAATATATTACTTTCATTTTGAATTGATCATCGCATGTTTAGGCCTTTACTTAAAAATAAAATATTTTGAAGAGCGGGATCCCCTACCACAGGATTTTACGGAAACCGACTAGGAAGGTCTCAGAACAATACTGTATTAGATTTAAGGCTTATGAAATAAACAATTTTGATTTTTTTGAATTTGAATTTTTCTTTTATTGCTAAGAAGGACCGTAGCGTACAGCAAGCCGCCTGACAGGGAAGAAAGAGTCCATTAAACCGTTGGACGTAACATACAGCTACCACTAGGTGGTAACGACTCAAGTAGTATTCAAAAGTTTCGAATGGAGGCGAACTCCTGCCCTGGCATGGAGCAAGTTGGGCTTAGCGCTTACATAGAATCGCCTTCTCAGACACACGCGAATCTTCAGGTGACGCACATTATTGTGAGCAAGTCGGGCTTAGCGCTCATATAGAATCACCTTCTCAGACACAAGCGAATCTTCAGATGTCGCACATTATTGTGAGCATGGCAGCCAATCAACGCACTAAGGATGATATGATATTCCTGCATGATATCGCAAGCCAATTAGGAGAGATATAGAAGACCAGCATATGTTATTGATAAATAAGGAGAAAGACAGATGTGCAAAGTCATGGGCCTAATCTATATATGTATATAAAAATAGAAGTTCCCATCTATAGAAGCACGCACAGCCGTAACCGCTACTTAATGGTAGAAATGTGAATTTTGGACAGTTGTTTTAATTCAAAATGCGGACGCACACTAAGAAGGGATTTCAGAAAAATTTAATCCTGTCGGGATGAAATAGAGATTGCAAGTCTGTGTGGAAAAATTATTAAATTAGCAATAGCGATTTTGATAAAACTTGAGATTCAAGCTCTTAAAAACATTTCATTGAATACGTGTTTCATGGTTTATTGGAATTCACCCATTAGGGTGCAAAATAGGGGTTGAAAGTTTCTATGGAAAATATTTAAAATCTGCTCCAATTTCAATGAAATTTATTTACCGAGCTTCTAAATATAAATGACATTCTGCTATACATATAATAGGCTACACAATTATTTTTCCTACGAGAAAATATAGAATTCCCGCGGGAAAACAATAATAAGGCGGGCGAGGCCGCGAGCGGAAAGCTCCTAGTTACCTATATTTATCCGAAAGCTGCTGAAGCATTCAAGTTCATGTAAGACTTAACTGTATTTTTAATTATACCTACTGAGAAAAGTTTGATGACAGGTAATGGTACAAACAATTTTTCTTCTGTGCTCAAACCAGATCTTGATTCGTATCTGTAAAGCTATGAATTTCTTAAAAATATAAATGCAAGTGAGTCTTAATAAACAATCAAAAAATCTATTTGATTGATAATTATGCATGATACTAGTAAACTTTCCAAAAAGTCTTGAAATAGGTTCATTTGTTAATACGTTATAATGACAGTTTTGCCGCGTCGAGTAATTATGGCCTCATTACATTTCATCATATTTATACTTAATCCCCAATTTACACAGAAACTTAAACACACGCATAGTCACACACCCTCAAGCACATGCCAATGGGTAATTTCTCTTGTGAAAGCCCAATCCGGTGTTGTTTGGCATCCATCATCTTTATCTCCTTGTTGCGGGTGTCTCATTTGCTTTAATGCTGCATGATATAGGGGTACTGGAGGCTGCATGTCACTGTCGATGTAGAGCCATGTATCGTATATCAAGAAGTCAAACTGTGTTGTCGAGCATAGTGCTTTATGATCGGTAGCTGTATTACTGCATCCCACAGTACTGTTGTACATTAAGAACGTGTCTACTTACGATGTCGCCAATTTTCTCAGCAGGCTAACAACGGGAAAGACGAGAATCGCTTACCTGTAAACAAATAAATGTAATTAATTCATGGACACTTAAATATTATCATCAAAACGCTAATACATTTATTGATTGTGATAATACATTATGTATTAATTTAATAAATATTATACCTAAATACTTTTTATAAAATTATACCGTTCGTACATACTTCAATATATTTGACTGGGTGATTGCATTATTGCACTGTAAGTAGGTAATTTCTCTCATTTAGTGGTCAAAAGTTTAACACAGTATGTTTAAGACGCTAGTTCAAATCGTGCCTGAGCTAAAGTTTTTTTTATTGTATTGATTGTATTTATTAAGCATTTTAATGAAAATATAAAATCACAAATATCGGACACTCTTTAAATATAATAAACAGTAAACAGTCACACGCACTGTAAAATATTTGTACAGTGCAAAGAAAGGTAACTGTAAATTCAGTTCACTAAGCCCTTTGCGATTTTTGCGATGTCTGAAGCTAACCACATTTTCATACACAATTCAGACTATTTGAATTCTCAACATGAAACAGCGAAATGAAAATGCTTAGAGCATTTAGCCCTAAGTGAAAATGTAAACAATGACAGACGATTGACAAGCCAACAACGGAAATGCAATTAAGAAATCTATTAGAAATGTTTTTTTAAATATGGAAACTGTATTGTTGCCGGATGAGAGAGATGAAATGTGTACACACACAATGGCAGGTAACGAACAATATGGAAAAAGGTATGATCAGATCGATGAGAATCTATCAACGTTAGATGTTCACATAGAATCATACTGTTTATTTTTGTGCTCTGTGAGACTAATGAGTTAATTGAGGAATGTCAAAACAAAAATAGCGTCCATTTCTATTCCACAGAAGAACGATTGCCGTTGCCGAGAGAGATCGACCTACACTTATAAATAAATAATAATAAAGTCTATCAAGTACACTCATATAAAAGTTAATTATTACAAAGCAAAACGATGACTTAATTGCTGAGGCTGGTGCCTTAGTTGGATCCCATTTATCACAAATTATAATACAAACTTTTAAAATGCAACAGAGTAGTGACAATCTCGATAAGATAAATTAAAATTAAATATAACATAAATAACTTAAAATCAATTTTAAAAAAAAATAATTTTGATTAATAAACTAAGCAATATAAAGTATTTTTAAGTATATGAAACTCCAATATTCATAAAATCATTAATCAACATAGATCATCATCTTAAACTATCAGAGAGTTTATGGACGTCAAAGTACAAAATTCTTATGCCTATAATGTTAAACATAGACAGATCCCACCCACAATTAGAATGCATACAAATACAAATAGGAAGGAAAAAAACTTGACTCCGCTAACATTGAAACCATTTTTCAACCAATTAATATCACAACACAACCTCAGTACACGAAATCCCTACACACGCAAGCAGCATCGCGCAGAGTTTAAACAATGGACGGAAGAACTTAGCTCAGCTCATTCGTCGATTGATATACCACATCAAACGCAATACGATATTTGGGCTGGCGATGGTTTTCATTCACCGCGCGGCAGATAACCATCGTTGTTTGACGAGAGCATGACTGGTCAACAATGCACGATGGTAATTTCGTATGTTTCGGATGTGAGTTTTGAAAATATCTCGGCTGGTTAACACAAATTGGCCGTTTCCAAAGAGAACAAATAGTGTTCTTGTTTAATAGGCGTTAAGTCGAACGTTTGCGGCTGAACTGGCCGCCCGCTAATTAATGGTAATGGTAATAGAAATGCCCCCGAGCGAATCTGTTCGTAACGGCCATTACTTGATCTATGGCTTGCCTATACGCATCGATGTGTTCGCGTACGGAGCGGCGGTGCACATTGTTTCAAACTAGGTAATTTCTACCGTGTGAAAATTGTCATTTAAACCAGGAGTCGTTTGAAACTCTTGATGTTGATGGCGAATGTAGAGCTGAATTTCTATTAATAAAAAATATTAGGATAGTTATTCAAAAAATATCTTTAAACCTCTATTGATGGTGGTCAGTAGTAATCGAGCTTTATATATTACTAGCTGTGCCCGCGGCTTCGTCCGCGTGGAATAGTAACTTTTGGCAGCATTTTGATTTTTATAGGCAATTTTTTAAAGATCTTGATAAAAGCCTATAGCCTATGTTATACCTTATATAATTAGCTATCTATTAGTAAAAGTCCCGTCAAAATCGGTCCAGCCGTTTCGGAGATTAGCGGGAACAAACAGACAAACATTTTTTATTTGGTACCCGATATACATTCATACCCATTTAGTAAAAACTTGTTATTTTGACATTACAAACAGACACTTCAATTTTATTTATTTGTATAGATAGATACTCGTAACATACTTTGGATTTCATTACAGTAAATTGTGCTGAATTTACTGTAATGAAATCAAAAGTATTTTACATTTGCCATCAGATTCTGGTACAGTGAGCTCATTGTCAAGCTATACTGTTTGACCGTTTTTATGTCGCTAGTAATAGTGGCGGTTTTCGTAGTATAAAAATGTATAGCTTGAATTGGAGCTTACTGTACCTACGTGCGAGTATTGACTAATTAAATCCGCGCGTTGACTAAGACAAACGACTCGTAATTAGTGTCGTGAGAGATAATATAAGATGATATAAAATATTCACTTGTGTGACACTTTAACACATTAATTAAAGGTATACAGTGTATGCAAAAGTAGCGTGAAGAGCAGACAATATCAATAAATTAAATGTGCATGATGACAAACTCGTTCACGCGCATTAAAAAAATCATAATCATGTGCAAGCAAAATGTAATATAAAAATTTCGCGTCGTGTTTTTTTGTATATTTGTCGTTCAGGTTCATATGGCATAGGTCTGAGGATAAGTGATAAGAGTGGCCCTCTCCAGAATTTCTTTTGGAGAAAAAATATTTTTTTTAATTTTTTAATGATTTGACATCAAAAAATATTAACTCTAAATTTTCACCCTTCTACCACCAACGCCCATTTTTTTAAATAGCGATATTAGCATTTTTTGTGATCAAACGTAGTTTACAGGCACAGCTGGTTAAAATATAAAAAAAAACGTGTTAAACGGAAGTACCTAATCAGACGAGCGACAACTCAGAATTCATTCAGGTCAAAAATTAAGAGCCATTTCCTCAAGCTGGAGAACAACTAATGAGTCATGTCCTTATCCGTTTTTATATATATATATATATATGTATAGGTATTATGTATGTATATATTTACATTTATGTATATTACGTGACTTTATATATATAGTATTTTTCTATTAAATATTTTTGTTGTTAGATGTTAATTATAATCTTAACGTATATTAACTATTTCTTAGAACTGTTTAGCACTATTCCCGTCACTAACCTTAGCAAGAGCTTTCCTTGACCCCAAGGTTGCCTGGTAGAAATTGCTACCTTAGCAATAAGGCCGCCTATTGTTACTGTGTCTCTTGTATTGTTGTGTCCTGTTTATGTATGTTTCGTGTGCAATAAAGTGTTCAATCAATCAATCAATCAATCAAAATCTTAGATTTTTTACATACAACAGGGAAGCTCTTGGCCTTCATCTCACGTGGTGGTGACGAACGATAAGGCGAAAGATGGAAGTAAACTTCATCTGTAGGCTTACTCGTGAACCAATTCCGATCGATCGATTTTGAGATTGTGATTTTTTGTATGCTTGAGTTTCCAAATTGGCGCCAAATTGGAGCCGTATTTCACAAATTTTGAGTGAACCATACTCGGTGCTATTTAATTTTCTCAAGATACGGAACCACTTTGTCGCTAGTGTTGCTTAATAAGCATACAAAAAATCACAATCCCAATGTCGATCGACCGTAATTGGTTCGAGAGTAAAGCCTACTGAACTCCTCAGCAACTGGGGAACTGGCTATCTTACGTTATACTTTACACGCACACTCACACACACACACACACACACACACACACACAAATACACACACACACGCGCTGATTTTTTGTTGTTAAATTTCATATTTTTGTAAATTACCGACACCAATAAAAAATGAACCAACAAGGAAGGAACTGGCTTTTGACACACAAGTGTATACTTACGAGTATATCATAAGCCAGGGTAACATTAATATTTTGTATATCATAAGCCAAGGTAACATTAATATTTTGTATATTGGTTATGTTGCAGTAAATATATTTAATATTTCATTTCATCTTACCTCTCATTGTGGGATACAATCTCTTTAACACGGTTATTATAGCGACAAATTTAGGTAAGACAGTTTTAACATATTAACCCTTCCGTGCTTGTATATTCTTGAAATAGGCAAATTTGTGAAACTGAACAGTCATCTCTATCAGAAAGCAAAAGATAATACAACCAGAAACTTAAGAAATTTAGACAGACTTATTGTGAACGTCAGAATGGCCGGTCAACAGTCGTATTTTGACTTGAAATTGTGCCTAAAAATTACTTATCAATTGCTTATATTTGCTTACCATAATGAGAGCATTGCTTATTTCATAAGTTAAAAGAATTAAAATATTTAAGGTTGACCCGCCATTCTGATGTCAGAATGGCTGGTCAATCTCTGTAGAGCAGTAACTATTTGGAATTACTGAAATTTTCTTGATACAAAAATTGCTTATGAATTGCTTATTTCACAATGTATAAACCCAGACCAAATTATTCTTTAGAATATTATTTTAGAAGAATATTTGTTTAAAAGCCCATGCGCCTGCTAAAATATGAGAGCAACACACATTAATTACTTCACTTAGCTTTCATTTTTAACAGGCGTAGAAGAAAATTGTGTTTACGAGTTTGTGAATTGCGTTGATATCAAAAGGCACTTAGTCTCATTTAATATATTATTTTCAGTCATGTCATTTTTTAACTACGTTTCACTTACTGACGCAGAATAATTCATAGTGGCTTAAGCCAACAATGATAATAATAGAGGTGAAATGAATCTTACCCTTAATACTTTTTACTATACTTATTGTCTTCCATGCCCAGGGACCTTACCATGATCGCTTATAGCAAGGTTAAAACAATATAGAAACAGAGACACCGCTCTTGCTACAGATAGCGCCATCCCGCTCTCATTGCGGTTTTCATATTGTTTTGAGCGATCATAGTTATATAGGGGGCTGTTCTTCTATGCCCAGCAGTGAGCGTCGTGCGGCTGAGATGATGATGTCTAAAGGCAGTTGACTGTGTATCTCATGACCTTTTTACTCGATAAGTTGGGTGATTATGGTTTAAGAGGGCCTGCCCTATCATGGATGAGCAGCTATCTCCGAAATTGAAATTTCGGATATCGATGACGATTTGATATTGACATAATTTAAGTCGTCTTTAAAGAATAACCGTTATGGTGTGCCACAAGGCAGCATATTAGCACCTTTGCTCTTTAATGTTTATATAAATGACCTGCCTGAGGTAATGTCCGAGAAATGGTTTATGTTTGCAGACGACATTTCATTAATTATACAATCAAAAAATAATAATTTTAAGGAGCGAAATTGTGAATTATGACAAACTTCTCAATCATTGGGCTGAGTAACGATCCGGAGAGCCCCTATAAGGCTGACATGGTTACTATGAGTAACTAAAGTCTCTTAAAATAACAGATTAAAAAAAAATGACGTAATTTATGAACGACATATTAATAATGACATAGATCATATTTCGAAATAGGCACAAGTCAACAATCTACCTTTTAATCGAAATTAAACATGCTAGGTCTGATATAAATCTTAACATTAACTGTAATGCTGTTCCAATCAATAAAGCAAAGGAAACAAAATTTCTTGGGGTATTGCTGAACTCTCACGTTAATTGGAAAGCACGTGTAGAAAAAATATGTTCAAAAGTCAACAGTTACGTACATATACAGGGTAAATTTTGAAGTACCGGCAACCTCGCAGGATGAGATAGCGAACATCATTAACTACAACGTTTGTTTTACGAGTTTTAGGATAACTCAATACATTGAACAAAAATCAATTTTCAAGTTTTTATTGCACTGTCGTGACATTGATAAGTCTATGTTTCATTTATTAACGACGACGGAAGACAACGCTACGCTCGCGCGCTGTGTGCGTAGAGCTACAAACATTCTAGAATCTAGAGGTATATTAAGGGAATATTTTTTTTTTGTATCAATGTAAAATCTAACGAATTATCAAAAGTCGTAGAACAAACGTTGTAGTTAATGATGCTAGCAATCTAATCCTGCGAGGTTGCCGGTACCTCAAAATTTACCCTGTATATATTAGTAAATTAAGAAAAAATACATCACCACAGACAACATTGAAGGCATATTATACGTGTGTACTCTCAACTATTGCCTCTTTGTCTGAGTTAATAGTACAGACAAAAGCAGAGCACTTATTGGACAAAAGAAAGTATTCGAGCTATGTACGGGTTGGCAACTGATGAACCATGTCAACCATGTAACTCTTTTTTTTTAATAAATATGAAATTCTGCCACTATCTATGTATTATTAAATTTGGTGTGTTTTGTCAAAGCGAATCCTAAGTTATCCGAGAAACTGTTGGCATACACATAAGCTAACTCATGCTGAACGACCATTTTTTTTTTCCGCGGGGAAATGCGCAACCGCACCGTACCCACCGTTGGCTAGACGGCGAGCGTGTGTGGGGCTCACCCGAAAGAGTGCCAGGCCTACCCACTAAAACCCCTCGGTGTTCTACCTGCCCTAATGGGCGCGCTAGGTAAGGTCCACACTGCGACTCCACTACCCACGCGCCCGGGCAAGCCCGACACCCGGTCGGGCTCTCGCCAAGGGGGGATTGCCCGAGAACACCAGGGCAATCCCCAGACGGAGGGCCTTACGGCGACGTGCACGGGGCCAACCGTGCACGCAGGCCACACGGCAGGGTCATCGGACAGGCATTGCTTGAGCGAATGCCCGCCTTCTCCTGCCTATCCGTCTGCGGCGGATGGGAGCGGCCTGAGGGTCTACCTCCCGCTCCCTCTCCGCAGCCTCCTTCTGCGTGACGACATCTTCGCAGAAGGAGGCGACAGCCCCCCATTCCGCTTCGCCGCGGAGCATGGCCACGACCATGCTCGGCAGCGAAAGGTCTCCGCCTCCTAGCGCAGCATTTAATTCGCTGCGCTGGCGTCGCCAAGCCGGGCACACCAACAGGGTGTGCTCGGCAGTGTCGTCGAGAGCGTCGCAGTGGTGACACTGCGGCGTTTCCTCCCGACGTGCAACTCGGTGCAGGTAGTGACCGAAACAACCATGTCCGGTCAGTACCTGCACCATGCGGAATGAGAGGCTGCCCTGCCGGCGCCCAACCCACTCCTCCAACACCGGACGGATCGCCTCGATCGTCCGGTGGCCGGCAGCTGGGAAGGCGAGTGCCTCACCCCACCGGCGCAGAGCCTCCCTCTGCGCCTGAGTACGAACCACCTCCACCTCCTGTGGGGCAGATCGTCCCCCCCGTTCTCGGACGGCAACCCGATGCCGATACACCTCCGACTGGACGCGTGCATCGACATCCCACGGCGTTTGGCCCGCAAGTACGCAGGCCGCGCCGTGGCTGACCGTGCGATAAGCTCGCACGGCCCGGGTTGCTATGACCCTCTGCGGACTTCGAAAGAGGGCCACCGTTCGGGGGGAGAGGCACTCTGCCCATACCGGGGCTCCGTAGAGTGCCATTGACCGTATTACCCCGTGGTATAGTCGACGGCACGCCGATCCTGGCCCTCCCACGTTAGGGAGGACCCGTCCGAGTGCGGCTGCGGCGGCACACAGCCGTGGAATGAGGAGCTTGAAATGCTCCTCGAAGTTCCATCGGGGATCCAAAACAAAGCCGAGGTACTTAAAGTGTGCCTCGACCGGTATGCGGACCCCCTCCACTCGGACACGGAGCCCCGGTGGGATCCTGCGACGGGAGGCGTGGAACATCATGGCCCTCGTTTTGTCGAGGGCCACGTCCAGGCCTAGGAGGCGGATGCGTCGAACGACGAGTGAAGCGCCGACCGATTCAAGGTGGGCCGCCTCCTCCCCCGTATTTGCTTTCGCCGCCACAAGTGTGTCGTCGGCGAAGCAGACGATCTCCATTCGTGGAAGGAGGTTGCCTCGCAGGACCCAGTTGTACCCCAGGTTCCATAGTAGAGGACCTAGTACGGAACCCTGGGGCACACCCGCCGCCATTGCCCACGAACGGACGCGACCATCCGGCCCCACATAGAGGATTGTCCTACCGTCCAGGTAGTCCTCCACAAGGGTGCGGAGGTACGGAGGCACCCGGTGGAAGCGGAGTGCCTCCTTTATGCACTCATGAGGCAGGCTGTTAAAGGCGTTGCGGATGTCCAGCGACACCGCAACTACAGCTTCCCCACGAGCCGTGGCCTCCCCAGTCCACCTCTTGAGGAGGGCCACCGCGTCCACCGTGGACCGGCCGGTGCGGAAACCGAACTGGTTGGCAGCCAAGTCCGGCCCCCGGTCCTCCAGGTGCTCGATGATTCGGGAAGCCAGAATTTTCTCCAGGAACTTCCCAGCCTCATCGAGCAGCACCACCGGCCGATACCCAGTCGGGGAATCGGCGGGGCGGCTCTCCTTCCTTAACATGCTGAACGACCAAAGACTGCTTTATATGAGAAGAAAATTGTTCAGCAATGTGTATTAAGGTATTTAATGCTCTACCAAATGATTTTCATTTGTTACCTCTTTCAGGCTTTAAAAATGTGAAATTATGGCTATTAGAAAATTGTTTTTATTCCATTAATGAGTATTTTAGTTTGTGAATGTAAGGATGGGACATCATAATCGCATGGGCAGTTGCTAGACTTTTAGGCTTATTTGACAATTTAATTATTTACTGTAATTTAATATATTTATAAATTAATGTAATTATGTTGTTTGTCACTAACGTGACTAAATGTGTTGGATGTGAAATTACTTAATAATCTCTTTGTACCACATTTCACGCAATAATCTTGAATCAAAATACCACTGTTGACCGGCGACAAACTCGTAAACACAATTTTCTTCTACGCCTGTTAAAAATAAAAGCAAAGTGAAGTAATTAATGTATGTTGCTCTCATATTTTAGCAGGCGCAGGGGCTTTCAAACAAATATTCTTCTAAAATAATATTCTAAATAATAATATGGTCTGGGTTTATACATTGTGAAATAAGCAATTCATAAGCAATTTTTGGCCAAAGAAAATGTCAGTAATTCCAAATAGTTACTGCTCTACAGAGATTGACCAGCCATTCTGACATCAGAATGGACGGTCAACCTTAAATGTTTTAATTCTTTTAACTTATGAAATAAGCAATTCTCTCATTATGGTAAGCAAATATAAGCAATTGATAAGTAATTTTTGGGCGCAATTTCAAGTCAAAATACGACTATTGACCGGCCATTCTGACGTTCACGACTTATTTTAACAACAAATCCAAAAACGGCACGCTTTATTAAAAATGGTTATGCGATGGCTATAAAAATATTCAATAAAATACCTGAAGAAATAAAAGTGTTACCATTCAGTAGATTTAAATTTGTTTTGAGGAAGTGGCTAATCGAACGGAGCTTTTATGCTGTTGAAGAATTTTTTAGATATAAGGAGTGACGTTATATGTAGATAATTTAGACATATTTTTAATACAATAGTTTAATTCCGTTTTTGATGTAATTTAATTCAATAATTTGTTACTTTCTCGTATGACATTGTAACTAAATAATTGTATTGATACAAGATTTAACATAAAGCAATGTATACAATTTCATTTAACATGGTTGAAATATTTGCATGCTATAAGAATCTCTTCATTTCTGATGCGATCGGGTAGAGAAACTCCAAGCATAGCTCTCTCCATTGCCCTTTGAGTGACATTGAGCCTTCTGATGAGACCCATTGTAAATGGCCACGTCTCAGTTCCGTACGTCATCACTGGCAACACGCACGAATTGAAGACTTTCGTCTTAAGACACTGCGGTAGATTGGCCGAGAATATGCTGCGTAGCTTCCCGAACGCTGCCCAGCCGAGTTGGATTCGTCGATTTACCTTACCTTTTAGAATGTAGACTTTTAAATAATCGAATCTTTTTTTCTTTCAGCTCTATTATAATCTACATTACTGATAAATTCAAATTTTTATTTCACCATAATCATATCATTCAACGCCATTATTTCACACAATGGTACATAAAGCTCCAACTCTTTCCGTGTAGGTGCGATTCAATTGACGTTTTTTTACTTATATACGTTTCAATTTGTTACTGATGAATCTCACGAGGAAATTCGTCGTGGCTCATTCATTCGCGACGAACAATCACATCAATAGCTATTTTAAACACCGCATAATTTTCGCGGCACGCATTTTAAACTAACTCGCCAAAACCAGGTCAAAAGGTTGTTAGTGATGCACCACATTCCGCTGTCCAAAACACGTGCAAGCGAATCAAGCCGTGTAAACTGGTGTAAACTGTGTCATCATCATCATCATCATCACAGCTCATATACGTCCCCAAACCACGCTGGCCCAGTGCGGATTGGTTGACTTCACATACACCTTTGAATTACTTCGCAGGTGTATGCAGGTTTCCTCACAATGTTTTCCCTCACCGTAGGAGCGTACATATGAAATTCGTGAATCGAAAAACACATTGGTACATGGCAGGATCGATCGCGGGCCTCCCGATTCTACTCGGGGCACAGTCCAGTGCCGAGGCGACAGCGCCACCGACGTTCAATGCAACGAAATTGTGTATTAGCTCTAAAAATTACGATGAAAGTGTTACAAGCGTTCAAAAGAGCGGCGTATTTAATAAAAAAAACAACAAACATTGCCCGCCATCTGCGTACACTGCGTACTACACAATCAAAATAAAATAAATAAACGAACGGTAAAATTTATTAGCAGATACTTACAAGTAACAAAATAATAATGATGTTTGATTAGCGTCCATCGAAGAAGGCCAATTTGTTGGAACAAAAAATGTAGAGTCGATGATTTACAGTCATCACTGACCGTTAAGAGACGCGCTAATTAATGAATGCGGGAAACTTAAAACTCATCAATTCTGCTGCGAGAATCTTTTGTGTTAGGCACTTTTTAATTATACGCCAGCTTATTACTTTCTTTTATACCGGAATATCTGAAAGATTTTTGATTTGATTGATTCGTAGAAACACGTTACTTCAAATTTTTAGTTATTTATTACCTTAGTCATAGTTACCTACACATGTTTGCCGCATGACGTCTCTTATTTCTAAAAGAGATTTAGACAATAGATGTAGATGAGAGTATAAATATAGTTTTCTAGATCGTATTATTCTCTAATCGACAGTATTCAGTTAGCGATATTAAGTTTGACGTATTAAATTGTTAATGAATAAATAAATTGTCGAAAACGCAAATTATTCGGTTATTATATTTCTATTTTAAAAAATCAAGAAAATTATGTGTACATTGATAAGATTTACCATCGAAAGTGAAATTGAGCTATCGGCTATTACGGCCCACGCCTAGAAATATAACATACAATTTTCCAATCCATTTAGAGATATTAAAGCTTATCATTGAAAAAATATGTTTATTGAGTGCCTTTCGTTTGTCGGTAATAAAACGAGACGGTGCATTGATGGAGTGAAATCACGCCGTGGGTGGTGGGCAATTATCATTGTTCAACCCTATTATAATTCACGCGCGTTTGAAGCGCAGCGAGAGGAGGGAGGAGGGAGGCGCCCATTCATACTTGCAGTTCAATAGACGCCATAAAATTTAATTGCAGGGTTCCATTCGCTAGAGCGCCGCTGTATTAAAATAGGTATAGAGAATAATGCGAAAACAAAAGCGTATCATGTAAATAATGGCGCTTTAAATGGTAATAGAAAGCGAATAGGTGTATTAAACGACCTTTTAACATACTTTTAAAATTACGAGTAACTCGCTAAAACTCTTTCAGCCTTGGCGGTAGAATATAGATTACATATTTGCATTGTTTTTTATGCCCTAGGTTCTTAAACATGTAAATAAAACAGAGTAGCGCTCTAGATTGAACATTGGGGTGACGAAGCATCCCTATATACTTATTGAAACAGTGATGTGAACTGGTGACCACAATAAAAAGTGACCACAGACGCTACGTTTATCTAGATTTTCTATTCTAGAGTAATTGCGTTTCCAATCAACGATTGCGGCATTATTTCAATTGGAAATTTTATTGCAAATAGCATCGGTAGACATCATCCAGTAACCACAAAATTACCGCTGGCGTGTACCTGTATCTCAGATATGTCATTATCCCAGACCATAATACTTTTATACATCCTGAGGTCTATTCTTGTAATTGATAATAATCGATGTTTCCTTCTCGTTTGTTTAGAGTACATTGCCGTGTCAGTTGTTCCCGCATCATCAAAGGATGCGCGCCTTCACAGCATTGTAAGTGCACCAAACGATAGGAACCAATTATGTAGTACACCAATTTCATAAATTGTTGGTCGACGATAACCGCTACAGCCATAACATCATTAATCGCGTAAGCAACTATATATTTCCATATTTCTAGATTTATGACTTTTTTATTATTTAGTGATTTTTACGTAAATTGTATATCGTAACTCAATTCATCACATAAAGGTCATGGCCATAAACAACACTTTTACATTACTTATTAGAAACTGCGAATATACCCCAATTAAGTCTTAATGCATTTTCGAAAAAATCTTATTGCAAAATCTTCATTTTTTGGGAAATCATCATTTTAATAATCTCTATCCAAATAATTACAGATTTTCTAAAGGAGACAATATTTTTAAAACAAAAATTGCATTAAAAGAACATGAATATGTATATAATTGCGTGATAATAAATTTCAAACATAAGTGAAAAAAATCAAAAAAATCTTTAAATAAATTTAAAAACTGCTAATGAATGCTATTTAATATGACATAGGTATTTAAATTTAATAAAATTTATTGTTATAATTAGACTCGTATTATGATGTTCTTTTTTATCTGATAACAAAACTGAATCTAGGCATAGGTTTATACAGTTCTCGTTTAGGAATAGCTTTGTTTTTGCTCACAGCCTACGTGTAAAAACAAATCAATATTCCGAATTCAATTAACAGCATGTCCAGTTATAAGAATTACCATTGACGACACGCGAGAAAGGTATTCGTGCAAAAAGTCTGCACACATCTCAATATAAGACGGACGGCCATATAGATTGACGCCACAAAAAATAAAGTAGTAACTGTCACTAGCGGCTGCAATATTGTAATTGAATAGTGATTGAATAGGGCTAATAGAAACGATTAATGCTTAGATCGTCACAAATATCTCAATCTTTATTATACTCTTTATTGTACAAGGAAATGGAAAGTACAAAAGTAAATAAACTGTAACTAAAGGCATAGAGCCTTAACTGTATTCTATTAATTTTTGAAATCATATTCCAGTTAAAAGTGATAATATTTATTTATAATATTAGGATTTGAATTTGTTCTTTAAGCTCTTTTTTTAATCATAAATTTCATTTCCAAATTCAAACTCAAAAATCTTTATTAAATTTGGACCTTTAGAGGCAGTGCGCCTCTATTAACGTCAACAAAACACAAAAATCTAATCATACTAAAATCTATTAAAAATGTAAAAAAATAAGATTATTCAATTTTTTATTTAAGCCCTAACGATAATGAATACGCCCTAATGAATACACCCTAACGATAATTAAGATATATGGAAATACAATTAAAATGAAAAAAAGATGACTCTACATCTGTTTGGAAATTGGGAGAGCCTACCCGAGAAGAACAGACAAGAATCTGGCAAGGTCAGTTTATTATCTCCTCTTTGAAATTGCCAACATTATAGTTATTTTTAAACAATTGCTCTCCCGTGGTTCTTCTTAATCTAAATATCGATCAAAAGTCGCATTGAAATGTGACTGTAATTTTTATGAGCAGTAGGTGTTACCCTTTAGACCCCTTACATGCTGTTACTTTATGCTGCGATGCAGACATGCTACAGTCGCGCGCGGTAGTCGTTTGAATCGATGCAGAACTGTATCTTTACAAAGAGTCGCTATATGTAAGGCTCCTTACATAAAGGTATCTCGAACGACACGACAACTGCCCGTCGCCTTTTAAATAATGCCATCTGTTTGCTAAGCGCTTTAATGCACAATAAAACCTACACACAGTCCACTTTCGCGACAAAAGCGTTATAAAAGTCAAAATAAAAATACAGTTCGATTTAAATACTTATTAAAATTTACTGCAGGAGAAAGTTAATGTTTGCTAAAGAAGCTGAGTTGTGATTTTATGTTTGCTTGCATCTCCACGCGTGCGCGTTTGACGCGGCGCGGCGCCATGGTGTGTTGATGGTATTCATACAAATACTTGAGTGCTAATGTACCCTGGGCATTTACTGACACGATCATTACAATAACTTAAGAACCTTGAATACACACCAAAACTTGCATTCTCATTATGATACGATCATGTTTATTTTTCCAACCGGCAATATGTTTACGTTATGTTCTTATAATATTTATACTGAGAGATTTATGTGCATATTAAATTTTGATTTCCAGTTATTGTTTATATCTGCTTCGCATATCGGAATAAACATATAATCATCTGATAAAGAACGGTATTAACTTCAAAAGTATACAACGTTATGAAAAGGTAATTGTGATGAGTAAATATATTCATGAGTAGTTGAACAAACATTTAGTTCACCAACCCACTTTTACCACAGAAATATAATAGGAGATGGGGAATGATATTCAATATAATACATATATATCAGGTGCCTATTTAAATAATTCGTGTCGTGCGAAATATGACATTGTTTAATTAACGGGGCTCACCGCGTGCATGAGTCAGTAACGGCAGATTCTGTTTGATTTCATATTTTTTTAATGTAAAACAACAAAAGTTCCCTTGGGTCGACCAGGGATAGGTTTTCTACCCGTGGCACACCTCATGTAAACGGGTGTACTATGAGAAATTATTATTCCGATAGTCAGTTTAAAAAAAAACCCTCACCTTACGGATATACACAAAATTAAATACAAAATTGCGATGCCAATCACGCTTAGATAATTAGACATTACTAATGCTTCAATCAGTGGATTGCAGGCTCGATCACGGCATGCGTATAGAATGAAAAAAAAACAAAACAGCGCCTATAAAACCGTTAGTAAAACGCATTAAATTTACGACACAATTAATGTTTTATGGTCGCACGCGGCGCTCTCATCACCGATTGATCATAAAAATCGTGTAAAAAAAAGCTGGCGTGCACCTAATACTGGTGTAATGCACGCGCTAATGAACCATAAAGGTGTGCATATTAATTTCAAAAAGTGCGAGACTCACGTTCGGCAAGATTTGCAGCAACTATTTTTGCACAAACATTTATAACGCGATCTAGATCCTTAATAAAAAAATTATGTGTTTATTTCATTCACCCCTACGTTTGTATTTACATTTCAAAAGGACCTTTACCAGGTTTCAATCTATCATCTGACGTCAAACTAATGATAGTTAATAAAATAAAGAAAAACTTTCTTTCAATGTGGGGTTTTATATTTAGGTACTCAAGAATCCAATAAAAAAATCAATACGTACTGATTGATGATTATAAAGTCAATGGTTATCTGAATGATGTCAATGCTTGGTCTTAATTGTAGACTTAATTTATAGATTTAAATGTATAATGTACACTGACACATCTAATCTTGTAATGGAAGTTGAACACAATCTTTACTTTTGAGTTCTGCTTCCAATTGACGACTCTGTAACAATACAGGGAGAAAAAAATAGCCCTTGCTGGTTTTCTTGCTGTTTCTTTCCAGTACAAGGTCTCCCGCCGTAGACTTGTGAACCAATGGCGTAGCTTCTTTTACGTTCAAAAGTGATTGTAAAATCCCAATTGAATAAAGGATATTGAATTTGAATTAGAATTTGATGCCCAAAAGTACCTTTTTTTTACCCAGTTAAAAAGATGTTACATCTACCGCAGTGGGAGTGTAATAATAACATATTATTATTACATACTCTTACATTGGGATCCCTGTAGGGGCTGCAGATTCGCAAACCTTAGCCACTTACTATCAGGTGGGCAGCCTATTTGTTTTCCAACGTTAGTTGAATAAAAAAACATGCGACACTTTTAAAATGCAGCTACACAATAATATTCAAATAAAAATTATTACAAAAGTCAAAATAAGGAATCATCATCAGTAATCAATTAAGAATCACCTAACCGATACATACAAAAGCTAATAAAACCACAGATATAACCTTGTCGTCGATACAGATACTAATAACAAACCGTCGACATTCGCAATATCATCGTTCAATGAGCCGTGAAACAAAACAATAGCTTCCAGGACCTCGCCCTGACGCCTCAGACAAAGGAGGAGGCACATATCCTAAAATCGGCACAAGGCCGCCTCTCCTCGCCAGCAAATCAACCGAGCGGCCGATCCGCAATTACGCAATGCAGTTACAATAAAGCATTATTGTATATTTACTAATTACGCGCCAATTGAGAACAGATGGCACCGATGACAAGGGATATTGCAACAATTGTTTTTAAAACGAATGAGTCAGCAAAACGTATCTCGATAATAGAGAAAGACGTAAAGAATCGTCTATGTAACTTCAATCGTTTAGAAAGATTATTACTAATTTCGTTTAGGGGTGCATAAGCAAAATAATCAAAATAAGTGATTCCAAACAGTTCAAAAAATATAAAAATATCAATGTTTTTAATCATCTACAGTTTATTCTTATCTTTGATAATTTTCATCCTATCTCTATCATGTCAGAAAGAAATAAAGCCGCTGGTATTATTTAATAGAGACAATTTGCACTTCACCTGATACAGGAGCATTCAAATCATTTTGTCGGATGTATTATAACAAAATTGTGATTTTGTCATGTTTCGAACTAACATGCTAAATAAAATTAGCAAAACTAGCATGATCTTTCAAAATAAGCACGTACCGATATTATCGTGACACTGATAACTAATCAGGTAATCGAATTTCACCATTCCTTATATTGTTATTTTCAATAAACAAGTATTATCCTTATACTTCAGATGAAACATAAATATGTACTCATTTCAGCGTTAGAGTGATTCAGTCGAATGCCTGCGACATCTCGAGATATTACTTCGGCCACATAGTATGATTGTCACATCCGATGCAGGCGCAGTGAAGCGGCTCCGGCTTGTCATCGATGCTGCTATTACATGTGGCGTGTCTCCGTGTCGACGCGATACGCGATCGATTGTAAAAATAACTAAACCGATTAACTCGGCGACGAAAGACGTATAATGAAAAATGTGTACAGCAAAAATAGCTTGTAATTACGCATTACAATATTTGCACTACAGAAATAACTACTGGTATAAAATATTTAGAAAAATAGAAAATCAATAACAAAAACGTTGATAATTGCCATTTCGTGGTTTTTTATTACATTCTCTTATACCGTTCAGATCGCTAAAATTAACAAATTTTCTTTGTAACAAATTTTTGTCAAGCAACTTAATTAATATATTGTTCTCGTAAAAAACACAACGTAATAAATCTTTTAAGACATCACTTAGACAGAGAGATCGTACATAGACTGTTAGGTCGTTGTACACGTCTCCGCCTATTAATTTATCATATCAAACACATACAAAAATCTGTTTTGCGGGAAGAGGTGGCATGCACTTTTTCAATAGTTATTACGGGTAAGCAAATTTTTATTTTGACTAACAAATGGAAACACTTCAAAACTTCTGACATGTAATCGTCACAAAGCAAGAACACGATTAGGATGCTCAATTTTTAAACTGTGCAAAATGAAGCGCACAGAACAGGTTCCTACTAGAGCAGTAGTTCTTAACCGGTGGTCCGTGGAAGCAGCCGTGCTCCACTGCGGCTGCTTTGACGTGAAGCCATCCGAAATATAATATTATAGATATAATAAACAATCTTTTATTCATAAACTATATGTTGGTCAGGAATTTGTGGTCTATGATGGCTAGGCAGATATTTGTAAAATGACATTGACGGTTATATAGCTACGTCACTGTAAAATATTCCCTCGTCACTAAAAGGTTAAGAACCACTGTACTAGAGGAACAATAAGAATGGAGCCAGTTAGATACTTTTCACGGCATCTAAATGCTTCATACAATCGCCCGTTGCTTGGCAAGTGATCCAAACATGTTGTTTACGTGTGTAATTTTCGAATAATGACTACTTAGCCGTCATTATACTCGTTACACACAAACTGTTACCCGTGACACATCCAGAGGTGAATGCTTTGTCTGACGAAAATGCCTTATTACGTCCGATTCAGGAGTGACGGCTACTATCTAACGGCCGTTGCACCAAGTCTTAAGTTTTTAGAATTTCGTAAAAAGGGTTTAGTAGATATTGGACCTATTCGCGAAATGACCTGCAGTCGTATTAGGACTTATTCGCGAAATCCCTCATTCTAAATATACCCTATTCGTTAAATACATAGGGTATTTAACGAATAATAGTGAAACCCAAAGTATAATAGTATACTTTGGGCTCATTCTCTGAAAGACGTATTCTCTGACAGTAAAGTCACATTTCGATGTAGCCGGATCTATAACCGTAACAGTTTCGAGTGCAAAAATCGTCATATATATCTGCGTGCTCTCCGCTCTCGCTGCGTCATCATCATCATCATCATAACAAGTAAAAGCTCACTTCTAGACATAAGCCCTGAGGATCTCAAAGTCGATAGGTCCTGCACTGCTCACATCTAGCGTCTTCGCGCTACATTCATACTCGCGGCTGTCACTCGAGCCTATCGACTCAGCGTCTACTGGTACCCGTAACTATAACTCGAGCCTTCCAACTCGTCTTCTACTGGTACACACGGCTGTCAATCAAAGCCTACCAACTCAGAGTCTACCGGTACACACGGCTGTCAATCAAAGCCTACCAACTCAGCGTTTACCGGTACACGCAGCTGTTACTCGAGCATGCCGACTCAGCGTCTACTGGTACACGCGGCTGTCACTCTAGCCTACCAACTCGGCGTCTACTGGTACAAGCAACTATCACTCGAGCCTTCCAACTCAGCGTCTACTGGTACACGCGGCTGTCAAACAAAGCTTACCAACTCAGCGTCTACCGGTACACGCAGCTGTCACTCGAGCATACCGACTCAGCGTCTACTCGTACACGCAGCTGTTACTCGAGCCTACCGACTCAGCGTCTACTGGTACACGCGGCTTTCACTCGAGCCTACCAACTCAGCGTCTACTGGTACAAGCAACTATCACTCGAGCCTTCCAACTCAGCGTCTACTGGTACACGCGGCTGTCAATCAAAGCCTACCAACTCAGCGTCTACTGGTACACGCGGTTATCACTCGAGCCTACCAACTCAGTATCTACTGGTACACACAGCTGTCACTCGGAGAACCTTTCCGCCCAAACGGACATCATCGTTGGAGCATTCTGCGCTGTCCAACAGTCGCCCAAGGGTCGCAATTGTGGGCTACGGCGATGGCCTTAATTCCCCTGGTGACTTTCTTCCTTTCTTTTATTAAGCCTTATGCTGTTTTCGGTGTAGGTACCTACTTCAAATTCGAGATTTTGAATACGAGCTTAGAGAGTAGCCGCTCGAGTGAGATCACTCACGCTACTTCCAAGAAAACATTGACAGTAAAATTCGACTGGGGAAGTTGTACTGTTGTGCAAGACGATTGTAAACGATTAAACAATTTGCCTCGAGCGTTATTCCCGCTGCGATCGCTCGCTCGCCTAATTTAAGACACGCTAATTGTGGGGGCGTTCTTAAACGAAATAAAGTTAATTGTATAATAGTATCTAGGTAAGGTAATATTGAGATTTATTACTTTTGTTTGGCGGACTAGTTTTATGACGATCAAGATACTGTTTGGATGTCATTTTCCAGTTTCCGTGTTGTGTGGCGTGCAACACAATGCAAAAAACTAGGAAGTATACACATCATATTTTATATTCCACAAAAAGCAGGCAGGCTCACCTGACCCCTAAGACAAAAGCCACACGCAATTTTTTCCGCAGTCGTTCCGCAGAAAAAATGTATGGAGATGACATTAGATGCGGAAAAAATAGCGTGAAGTTGTCACACACTTCCATTTCCATATTTTTTTCTACAAAATGACTGCGGAAAAGTTAGCGTGTGACTTTTGGCTAAGAGGACTGATGGTAAAAGGCGACAGCCGCCTATAGCGCATGTGGTGCATGTAAGAATTGCAAATATAGATGCATCTCTGCAAGCACCCCAATGTATGACAACTTGTTGTAACATAAGATGTCAAGTCACAGTACCCAGTAATTTTACTGCCTGTTTTAGCCTTCCAACTGGAACATAGCAATGCAAGCTTGGCGGAAGAAATAGGCAAGATAGAGGTATTCACGCAGACATCTCTACCACAATTTAACAATGCATTTTATACCATACCCACTGTAAAAAGCTTATTTTATTTACTGAAAACAGTGAATAAAAAGCACTTTTCATCACTATTTTGGTGTTTGAATTTAGAACACGCCGATGTATTCGAACTCCATCTCAATGCTGTACAACCTACTTGCACGAAAAATACTCGATATTAAATGTCTATTTTCGCTTAAATTTTTCTTTTTCTCGTAGGCATAGTATAAAGTATAGTATACAACTCTTAAATAAAACGGATTATTATACCGAGGGCCATGAATGACTCACGTCGCTCAGGATTCTAACACTTCAGTCACTCGCTACGCTCGTGATACAATCATCATAAATCACTCCCTACGGTCGTGATTCAGTCGTTAGAATCCTTCACTTGCTAATGATTCATCTATTTTATTTATTTATTTCATCTTTTTTGCACAATTAAAAACAATGTACAAATGGCGGACTTAATGCCATATGGCATTTTCTGCCAGTCAACCATTGGGTTCAACAGAGACTACATGGCGGTGCAATCTTATTAGTTAATTTATCCCATGTTTAAATATAAGTACTATAATATATACATTTCACTAATTTAAACAAATAGATAAAAATAACATAGGTAGCTACTATAGATATACTTTAACTAATTAATATAAATAAAAAAAACTATGCATGATGAAGAGCCTTTGTCTTAATATTTGTGATTTAAAAGTTTTGCGCGAACAGCTTTTTTAAAACTAAATAAACTTTTAGACTGTTGAATATTCAGAGGTAGTTTTCCACAGTCTTCTATGGCCCTCGCTTTAAGTCCGTCCTTTATTCACTAGTTGCGTAATATACTATTTTACCATTGACAGTCGACAAAGAGCTCGCGATTCTTCAAAAACAGTGAATAAAACGCTCTTTGTTACACTGAGTGATTAAAAAATATGGATTATAGAAAGAAAAAAGGAAAACGTGCAAAGAGGTTGCACACTCTCGCTTTAAAAATGTACTAAAAACCACGAAAACGTAATAACCAAGTCTCAAAAACTGTTCTTATTTTACAATTAATTTCTAGTTCTTTTATTTTCTATTGTTCTTATGTATTACCTATAATTAAATTTGATTCATAATAACAGAATAATTATTTTCTCGCAGTCAATGATAAAAAGTAGAGTACATACCTATAACACGTGAAAAAAAATCATCTCGGTTCTTATATAACCCTTGATCCGCTCAGGATTTTACTTTCGACTCCTCCGCTCCTCTCGGGATACATACAACTTAGTGCCTCGAAAAGAATTCGCCTTTTTTTCACTTGTTGGGTAATCTACTATTAAAACTGTGACTCTACTATCTTAGTACTGAGTCTCCCTCTGATAAATATTCAATTCCACAAAGAACTCATTGATTTACAAAACATAAGAAGAAGTAGTATTTGTGCTTATTTTGGCATGTATTCCTTCCAATTTTAACACTGCAATTCGAGTTGCCCACCATTCACACGGCATTCAGATTATAGTCCTATTGCCCCCGTTCACACGAACGTGAAAATTAATTTCGCCGCACCATCATCTCAACAATCGAATGTTGCACGTGTTAATCAGATCATTTGTCATGATTAGAACAATATATCATTCTCTATATATCATTCAATGGAGCGTCGGTGGCGCTGTGGACTCGGCACTTGCCTTCCAATCGGGGTTCGAGACCCGCCCTGTACCAATGTGTTTTTCGTTTCGAATTTCATATGTACATTTGTCTGACGCTCCTACGGTGAAGGAAAACATCGTGAGGCAACCTGCATACATCCGCGAAGAAATTCAATGGTGTATGTGAAGTCGACCAATCCGCATTGGGCCAGCGTGGTTGATTAAGGCCTAATCACCCTAACATAGGGTAGGCTCGAACCCCTCGGTGGGGACGTATATGAGCTGTGATGATGATCATTCTAATAGCATCGGCATTCTAGTAGCGTCTGTGCTCAACGAAACAGTCATTACGCAGAGCCGGGGCTACCAGCAGCGTCTAGTAGGTACCTTATCTCAAAACATGCTACCCGGTGATCTATCTCAACTTTCATTTCACACGGCATTACGTACAAAAAATAATAACAGCTCATTTGGCCGTGTTTATATTCCTTCAGCGCATGCATCAATCTAACTGTGTTCAGGGGCCTTACCATGATCGCTTATAGCAAGGTTAAAACAATATTGAAATAGAGACACCGCTCTTGTTGCGTGTAGCGCCATCTCGCTCTCAGCGCGGTTTAAATATTGTTTTAGGCGATCATGGTTGGAGGGCAGAACAGATCAACGTGACTGATGGCCGAGGCCGTCGAGTTTACGGGACCTGGCGGGCAGCTGGCTGCGATATCATTTTCGATATTTTTCACTTCGCACGACGACGTAATGTGGAATTAAGATACTTAGGTACATTTAGAAACTTGTCCTTTTGCCCTAGGTGTTGACAGTTTAATTTGTGCTGAAACCACGTTTACTAAACTTCAATAGTTGAGGCACACTGTTTACTTAATTATTATCTAGTTAATTAACGTATATGTGTGAAATCTCAATATTAATCTGTTCAATGGGAATCTACGCTTTCACCCACTCGCTAGTAAGCAAGTGAAATTTGACGTCATTCTGAATTTATTTATTTTTCATTATATAAGAAACAAAACACGTCGCAATAAAAAGAAATTTTTAACTTAAAAAAAATTATCTGCAGGTGGTGCACAACTTTAAAAATAAATTTATAGACGTAAATTACATTATTTGGACAGTACAGTATTTACAAAAAATCAACATTCCACATTGTCAAACGAAAATTATTTCGTTGACGCAGTAATTTGAATAGAGCTATAATGTTTTTGACAAATTTGTCAGTATCAAAGCTTGTCTTTCTGGATTCCTATATTCATATTCATTTAAAACTGAAAAGTCATTTTCATTATTCATACTTGGAAAGTAGGTCTGAAATTGCCTGAGGAACGGGTTGAAAGTTATACTTTTCAGCCCTATGGAGTATCGTTTTCAACTGACAGATGTCAAATTTTAAAAAGAAAACAAGTTCTATTTTACCGTTTCTACTGAATAATGTTCCAACTTTCTATACTTATAGCCATTTAATTACAGCGCGATACCGTAAAATTGAAATAATAGAAAGTTAAGTATTAATTAAAGAATATATTTTTATATGACTTTTTGCTTTCAATTATTTACCATTTTTTCAATAATGAAAATAAAAGCAATGGCTAAATAGCTGACCGGCCACAAAAAAAACAAGATAGGCGGAAAAGCGTCAATCCGACCATCATTTGTTTTTTTGAGTTGTAGAGTTTATGACACTCACTAATAATAATTCTCGAAACATAAACAAGTGTACCTACGTATTTTTTTTACTTAATTGATTGCAGCGACTAGAATTCCACAAATCATATTACCCGTCAGTTTGACATCCGAATAATAAATAAATCTATGAGCCCTCTTAACGGCCGAGATAACTTCATTACTGCCCATAAATCAGGTTAAAAGTCTTGAGCTCTCGATGTAATCCGCATTAAGACATGTATCTTGTTGCCGATGAACTTTGCATTGGCTCCAAAGTGCCACCTACTTAACTATCCTACTATTAATAAACATTTTTTGAGATTTCTTTTCTTTCTCTCTTTATAATTAATGTAAATAATTCCGTTAATATTTCAACATTTACGGCCGGTTGCACCAAATTTACGTTTTACGAGTTCGTAAAAGTAACAATTTAAAAACGTAAGAATTACACCATTATCTAGTTTCAATTGTAGTTTTATTTTATCCTTTACGATTAAAAAGGTTAAATGTACGGCGCGAATCATATATTTAATAGTGAAACGACCCATTTTTAGGTATTAAGTTGTTACTTTTTACGAAATCGTATAACGTAAAACTTGGTGCAACCGGCCGTTAGAATCTAACTAATAGCAGTTTTTGCGTTTGTATGAAGTACTTTGAAGACGACTTGTGTATCTTATACTTAATACGATTACTAAACGCTAGAAGATAATTTTGTCTTTGTCAATTTCAAACAGATTACTTATAGGGCTAAAAGTAAAAGTGATACGTACTAAGCTGCCCTTAGAATTGATTTGCAAATGTTCGATTTTGATTCGAGGAAGAGACACGACAGTATATCAGTTTTTATCTACAAAATCTGTTGGCAGTTGCAGTAACGTCAATTATTTTAATAGTCCATTAAGTGTAATGTCGTCTCGCACTGTCAATATGTGTATTTAAGTTTCGCACTCGCAGTCAACCACGAAAGTGGTTTGCGAGGATTTTATGTGAAACTACTTGTAAAATGTATACTATGTATAATAAATTTAAAAAAAAAGTGACTGATTGAAAGTATAAATGTATGCATTTAAAAAGTTATCACTCATTTCGAATTGTCTTATTATTGACTTGACGTCCTAATATTGTTACTCACGCTCTTGTATATGCATAAAATATCAATAAGGGATTTAAAGCACCTTAAGGTGCTATAACGATCGATCGAAAAATATTACGTTCCGGAGATTAACTAGAAAAAAATAATTAAGAAACTATTAATTACCTACTCGCATATACCTACGCTACGCAGAAGAAATATACAATAACGTACACAAATTTTACGTAAACATTCAAAAGTAAGTAAGTATATATTTAAAATATTCGTAACCACTAAAATACTGTTTCTACACATTTTATGCCTACCGTTATCGTAAATAAATCTTTCCATTTCACCACACGCAAACTATTAGTGAAGGTAGCAAAAGCATCCAAACCAGCCAAAATATACCATAGAATATCATGACTCACATTTCAAAGCTCAAGCGCCTATTGTCTGGTACACCACAAATAGTGTAAATAAAAAACAATCGAGGCACAAGCTGTGAACAACGTGTACGCCAGATAATATCTAAATCGTACATAACTGCTGTAAGGGGCAATTGAAAACATATTTGTCGACAAATTGAAACGCACCGAGCGCGGTGAAAAAAGGTGACAATGGACGCACACGCAGAGAAAGGTTCCGTTCTCTTCTCTGTGTCTGTACAGAATACAGATCATTAAAGTACGATTTGTGATGTCTGCTCGCTGGAACCTCTTGTATTCAAATTACAAACAGAGTATACTTATTTTATACAAAATTTTGTTTTTTTTTATAAGTCTCTATGATATAAATACATGTTAAAATTTTCAACAAACGGACCAATTAACATTCATTTCTCAAAAACATAACACTTGTGTTTCTAGGATCATGAAAATTTCATTTGGAATGTTCCGACTACCGAGGGCGCGTGAGAAACTATTTCGTAAATTGAGCTAATAAAAATGTCAGTAAATCAACGAAAACGCTTAACACTAATAACAAGTGTAAAATGTTAAATAATTTAAACAATAGCTCATTAATATGAAAAACACTTCGTCATAAAAGAACCTCGGTTACTACTTTCCATTCTTTCATAGCGAGCTTCACATTCCAAGACTTGTAGAACGCTGCCACTGCATACTTCTGGCCACTTTGCACTTCTCAATCATTTTATAAGTGGTCTATGAAAATGAAAAGTGAAATATCATCGTCGCTATTAACATTTCTTTTCTGATTTCCAACAATTAGTCCTCCTGCTAATAAAAGTGTTTTCAGTGCTAAAAGAAAGAGATAGTCCTATATTTTTCCCACGTAACTTAATTAAAGTGAACAACAGTTGAGCTATAACACTGTCAATAAAGAAGTGTAATAACCCTGTTCACGTGTAGACATCAAAACGAACTGACCTAGTGAGCCAAACGAAAAACTAAATAAACTTAAAACGCCTACCGATAGCGTTCGACTCAAAAACAAATCTTGCAAATCATCCGACCGACACACTGATTTATGATGGCAGGTGGCTTTACTTGGACAAATATAGAAGCGGTTGAATGTGTAAAACAAATTAGTAGCGTCCTTCAGGTAAAAAGAAAATAAATAAGCGGCAACAAGAATCGAGGCGAGAGATGGGTATGTAAATAGCATAATGTCTACAGCTCGCGACAAAGTAGCATCAATCAGAGGCACTTATTGCTACAACCAGCTGTTCAACTGGCACAAACTGGTCCCCTCCTTGCCTTCTTGCTATTATCAAACGAGAAGCCGCAAAATCTCCATTTATTTTATGTGGGAACACGACGTATACTATTTAACAGGATATTAAACCGCCTGGAAGAAATCACTTAGCACAACCTTTATCTCTTAAGTACCTGGGATTTGTTGAATGTCATTTAATAAGGTTCTCATGGCATGCTACTTAAATGCGCCAGAAACGACTTTATGTGTATTCTCGACTTTATGCATACTTATTGCTTGTGGAAACTGCTAATTTTGAGGTTAGTTTTTTTAAATTTCAAATGTTCATATCTCTGGAAGTATGTACTTCCTCACCCTGTACTGCGATAAAAAGTTGTTATGTAAAAAAGTATTCGATAACTTAATAATTTTACGAAATGTAAGTTCGATGTACCGTTTTTCTGGTAATCAAAACAACTTTAAAATATTTTTTTAAGAAACGTTTTTCGATGATATAAAAAAGCGATGATTAAAAATTCGATGAATTGAAAAAAATATATATTAAAAATCGTGGAATAGTTTTCGGTAAAATGAAAATCGATATCAAAAAAATCTGTATTCTGATAGACACCCCAAGATACAGAGTATACAAGACTGCAGCCATCGTAAGATACGAAGTACACAAGACTGCGTATATAAGCCGAATCCTTAATAGCACGTAGCAGCTAAATGTAGCAGTACATGTAATTTGTACAGACATATACTTACTATTACTTAACTAACAAGGCCAAATATTTTGACGATGCTATAAAGTAGGAAATGCACCCGTTAACTGTGCACAATCCATTATCACGGGACGCTCGAGGAAAATTTTATGTTCACTTTTAATTACTCATAATTACATACACACGGGGTATTTTATGGTGCGGATAGGTAGTGATTCCTACAAGCGAGTGCACAAATTGTGCAGTGTGGTCTAACGGGAAGGCGATAATCGCCATAATAAAAAGTGCTCAGTAGGACAACCAAACATTACAGGTTTCACGGAAAATAAATACCTATTAGAATGTATGAAATTTATAAGCTAAGACGTGGCTATTGTAGCCAAAACTATTCGTATCACAGTAGCTTTATCCAAGGTAATTGTTGTAAATAATATAGATACAATATTAAGTAATAATAAAACAAAGATCGGTATGTTTGTGGTTCTAGAAAAGCTATATACAATGTTACTTTTGTTGATTAAGCAAACTGATTAGCTTTTACTATGGGACCAATGCTGAAATCGCGAAAGAAATCAGCTGTTTCACAATTTGTATGGCTCAACATCCACTGAACTAATCAAATATATAAAATTCTCGTGTCACAGTGTTTGTTACCAAACTCCTTCGAAACGTCTCGACCGATCTTTATGAAATTTTTTGTGTATATTTGGTAGGTCTGAGAATAGGTCGTAAACTATTTTTTATATTATGGCAAACGTAGTTCGCCGGCACAGCTAGTTTCAATATAAAATTGACGTTTACAAAAAAAAATACAAACCATAAATATGAAAGGGAAAATTTTCAAAGGCATCACGTCTAGTATCTACGTTAAAAAACACAAATAAAAGGTAACACGGAATTATTAGTACGCTAGACTATACCACGGTAATAATATACTATTACCGTGACTATACTGAGACATAGACCTGTCCGAACATTTTGTCCCAGAACTATCTAAACATCAAGAGTACCTATCTTCATAGACTCTGTTCTATTCGACTTCGCATATAACGGGGCGCGATGCGCTTCAGCTGTCATCGCGATCTCATCAGCGTCTCGCTCGCGATCTAGAACCTTCCGACGCCTAGCTCATTGTCTGCGCAACAATGACAGACTGTCTCGAGACACGGCCTGTTGACCCAGTCCTCTTGTTCCCTTTGTCTTGTGGGTTTACGCGCCTATCGTGTTTTATGATTGTATTGATTACAACATGAATGATGGAATAAGTTTTACTTAAAAAGTATATTTAGAATGTTTATTAGGGTTCAGTACCTCAAAAGGAACAAGTAAAATTATTTAAAAAAACGTTGTTAAATACAAGCTTTTAGTGCTAGTCAAAACGAATAAACGAACCCAAACACGATGGGGTTGTGTCATTTCATTACCGAGTTCCTATAGCCACTTTTCAGAACCAGCATCAGATCCGCTTCATGTCATCATAATATTGCATTGTCACGCGATATTCATATGCATGCAAAATTTCAGCTCAATCGGAAACCGGGACGTGGGTCTTTAACTTGCAAGATTTTAATACAGATACCGATACAGGTGAAAGTAAATAAAAGCTTGTAAAAAACCGGACCCTCATAGGATCACTTCGTTATCCATCTGTCATTCTGTACGTCTGTCCGACTGACCGTCTGTCTGACGAGCCCCTTTTTCTCGGGAACGCGTAGAGAACTAGAGTAGAGTTATCAAATTGAAATTTATAAAATAAGCTCGGGTCTACACGATCTCTCTAAGCTGTCAAAAATCAAACTTGTAAGGCAAAGCGATCAAAAGATGTGACTATTTATGTCGCATATTGTCACATATTTTACGATTCCATAAGGGAATCAAAACCTATAGTGTACTTCCCGTTGAGCTAGAATCATGAAATTTGGCAAGATAGCACGTCATGTTAAGCAAAAAATCTGAAAACCGTAAATATGTATAGTTAGGAACTCATTTACTTAAATAATTTTGTACGGAACCATCGGTGTGAGAGTCCAACACACACTTGGTCGGTTTTTTTCTCATATACGAGTCATATAGTATAAATCCATAGAGCAAAATATTTACCACCCTGTCAATCGTGTTTTACCATTTGGTGCTTAGAAGTGTCTTTCTAGTCATCATTATAAGCTGTTGAAGGAGATTTTTGCAGATATTTTGCATGTGTATGACTACGTCTGTAAAGGTGCAGTTCCATAGCTGACCGTAAACAGCGAACGTGTTTCAGCGAAATGGCAATCTCTAAAATAGCGCGGCGACTCACAGTCTGCTGCAAGAGGCCACGAAATCACACCTTCGGTGCGAGCATACGAGTAGAGCTCTCGAAAAATAAAATTCGACACCTAAGATTCAAATAAATAGATAAATCTGACACATATTCTTAAGCAGTGAAAAGGACAGATGCTTTTGTCGACCGATATACGACGATCAACAACCATGCTCGCACAGCTTAACATATTGCCGGGCTATCGAGCGTATACCGAAAAAGAACATTTTATATTCTCCTCAGACGCTATGTAGGTATACCAGTAAACTGTTACTAATCTTAAAACCACCTTTGTTAAATACGAAACAGTAATAAAACAACAATCCATTCCACGACGAATGGACAAATAAAACGTTCAAATGTTCAAATTCGCGCTTCAAATCTTTCGATCTCAGGCGTGACACCAAATAAACAGTCAACAGTTATTAGGCGATTAGAAAACGCTTTTACTTGCAACAACAAAACGCCGAAATTATGCAATCCGACTGAATTATGGCGGCAAAAGTGAGCGGCCCGTAGAGAAGAGACATTCATAAAAATAAACCTTGCAAAGACAATCAGAGTTAATTGTCTATTAGACAATTGCCATCATAAATATTTTGTTATCAAATAATAGCTTTATCGCAGTTCCGTTTAAAGATTTTGTACGGATATAACACAATCGTTAGGAAAGTAACAATCTGTTTAGTTTGTTTACAGTCACACAGTTTATTGCATTTATTTACATTGCTTGAAACAAAACGCCGTCGTTACTTAATCTATTGTAAATGAACTCCCTTTTGAAGTATGGAGCAAGCTGGAATCTTATTCTAATATGAATATGGAAACACTATCTCGTCACTAACCCACAACAGGCGCTATTAAGTTGGTAAACTAGATAACTTGGTATAATTTAATGTAATAGTGGTATATCGCATATAACTTCTATAAATATAAAAGATAATCCAATATTCTCATAATATTACTAGATAACTAATGTCAAAATAAGATTACAATAAAATATGTTTGTTATTGATTTGTTTTAAAAGATCTGAGGATGCCTGTCTTCAATATAAATTTTGATGTACATAATGAAACTACAACATAATTTAAAGGCCTTTCAAATAGTTATAAAGGACATTGCTCTGCGTCCATACATTGTTCGCCCCAAAACCAACAGTAGTGAGAAAATGCTTTTCGTATAATAAGACATTAGTAAATACTGTACATCCACATCAATTACTACGGACAAGCTTCGTAATCGAATTTCATGTCAAAATTAATCAGATTTTGAGGTTAGTTGAAGTTACATTTTATTTCAAGCAATACACATAGTCCATACCTATATAATTATTAAAATAATAATTATTGCAATCATCTAAGAACGTTATTAGAGCCACGTAATAAACAACAACAAATCTCGAAATTATAAAGCAAGTCACAAACACAACGAACTAACAAGCGACAGCGCGCGAGTAGTCAATTGACGTATGTTTTAATTTAATTTTCGTTGTAAATTGTGAAACAAATCACGAAAAACATAATTCATACAAATAAATAAATGTCCATACCTAAATAAAATCGACTCAATTCTATTCAGTCAAGCAAAGGTAACAATAACCATTCGTTTATTTTACTTCATTTGGTTTTGTTTCTGAAAGTACTTTTATATGTTTTTGATTTGTCCGTCGAATTCATATATTTGTTATCAGTGTTATAAAATGTGTATATAATTATGACGTAAATCAAATCTTTGTTGGTCATGGGGCGATTTTCGACATTGTCCTTTATATGCAGCTTTCCAATGAACATTAATATCTCTACATTAATTTAAACTTCCAAAAATTACAACAGTAAAATAATTCTTATGTTTATAAATGTTATTGGAAGTAATTCAATTGTTTTAAAGTTACATACTCGAAAATCAAATACAAAACACAACTGATTATGATTTGTGTAGACACAAGACCAAATTACTTACTTTGACAAATCTTTCGTTATTGACAACACCAAGTAAACACATACAGCCTTATTAATAAAAATCGCCTATTCTCTCCTTAATCCGAACGTACTCTCGGAGTAGCTACTACCAGTTTAAGCTAGGAGTAGCTTTGTGTTTATAACATTATTAATAAACACGGAGTAAGCTTAGACTAACAAAGCCTTCCTTACTCTCGGATTAACGCGTATGTTATGGCAACCCTTGCAATTTAAAAGTAAAAAGAATGAGTCGGTGAACGATTTGAGCATCGTGTGACAGACAGAAATACATGGGTGACAGTTTTTTCTGTTTTTTTTCACCTTTTTCAGTTTGAGATTGTCTTTCAAGGTTATTTTGTGGTTATTTTGTTCGCGATTTGTGATCGCAATATTGCAAAAACAAGACATTTTCAATTTCTTCGATTTCGTCGATCAACATCAAATCATCTAAATAATAGTCACTTACCATTTTAATACAATACAAAATTAACCACACCAACAATAAACACAAATTCGCTCAATTCGACTGTGAAAAACTAAACGGTCGCCATCTAATGAAAAGATACGTGTCAAAGTTGACAAATTATATAGATTTACGCAAAGACAACGCTACTCCAACCTTAATCTGTCGCTAAACTAGGTAGCTAGCAGGTATAACATTTACTCCGAGAGTAGAGCTGGATTAGCTTACTCCTTCCCTACTCCGTGTTTATTAATATAAAAAATGTTTACTACTGACTTAATACTCGGAGTAAAGTTACTCCTGCCTTAGTCTACGTTTATTAATAAGACGGATAGTGAACACAATACAGACAGTATCGATAAATTTTACACATTAGCTACCGAGCGATTACATCTTTTATTTAAAGATATCGACATCGTAAAAACATCATCCAGACCGTAAATTATGATGGCGCTAAAGATATTGCTGAGTGCTTGCTATTATTATACTAGAATTGCAGATTTCATTCAAGCGAAACTAAAACAAATTGAAGATGTTTCAAAATAAAAGACTAACGGATAAATCATTTGCACGGACAAAGATGAGAATGTTGAAGGAAGTTAAACTATGGTGACCGTTATTTATCGAATAAATAAAGAAAATAATTCAAGAGTAAATTAATAATGTAGCGAGATTTTGTCTTATCGAAACACACATTGTATTTTAACCTGAATCAGTTAAAATCTCTCTTAAACGTTTATTGAATTATGGGTTAAGATTTCTAATCATATTTTTGCAACTTGTGTCACATCCACAGATCACATATATAACTGCTAGCCATAAATCTAATAACAATGCTCCAGCATAACATAATTCATGCAAAAACGTTTAAAAATGTTGAACAAGCTACAGAATGAAAGTACTAATATGTTATTGTTTTTACAAAAACGATTTACGTAGATCGAAGGGTGTTTTTCCATACTCAAACAATAAACACTTCACAAAGAATTCGTACAAATGCAAAATATTTACGAAGCGTTTGTTCAAAAGCCGCATTACAACAGGTAAAGGAATGAATGAAATCATTTCCTATAAAAAAGCAATTGTACACTTTGCTTTCTTGAATTGTGTGTATAATAGGGCAATTTGTGTGTAAGCGCCTCGGTTGTATTGGGCGCAACTAATTTTATATCATAGTCAGACTAATAACATAATGGGCTAAAACTTCCAGTTACAAAGCGACGATATTTTCCCAAGTAATTATCATGTAATTAGATCAACAATATGATTGTTAATATTTCCTTTAACCATTCTATTTACCTGTCTTTATTATGCCTCAAATTTTGTAGTACCTACTAACTTTGTATCCATTGATTCTAATAACTGTTTCGTCAGAGCTGTAGATATACTACAGCATTAGACTGTCTGCAATATTTAATCTCTTTAATGAAAGGCACTCTTCTTTTATCCGTCACTATCCGTCATATTAAACCCCTTTGTCATAGGAACGCATTACCGCGAATGATGCCGAGAGAAAGTCTGCGCTTACGATCACTGCGGTTTTTACAAAGCTCCCGATTCATTGCCCATACCTACTACAAGGCCGAAGTGATGAACGATTCTGTCGATTTATCACCAATGATTTCTAGGCTTAGACACAACTTACCACTAAGCGCAGCTTTGTCCACGATATCGCTTTAAGTATCTCGATTGCACCATCTACAATGGGAAAAGTATGTTTTTCGGATGAAGAAGGCATTTTCTTTTGGTTATCAGAACTAGATTATATGACTTGAATGTCTTCCGTTCCACTATTATTATAAATTGGTGCTGAAATATTAACAAAAAACAAACTAAAACATGCTTGTGCTCAACAAGAATATACGTTTAATGAACAACAAATCTATACTTACTCATAAACCTGAAGAGTTTGGTAGTTTGGTTGAACACGCTAATCCTAGGAACTACTGAATCGAATTGAAAAAATCTTCTAGTTGTGGATAGTCTATTCATCGAGGAAGCCCTCTTAAGATTTGCAATTCTTTGGGCTATGCTCTCACTCTAGTTCTTCTACGGATATCATCATTTCTGATGTGATCGCGTAGAGAAACCCGAAGCATTGATGAAATATATGAAAATATATATTTTGATACAACTGAAAATGTCAGGGTGCAATTAGCAAAAAAAATCATTTTATCATTCCAACAAAATATTTATTAACTGTCTTATACCGTTGCGTATTCAACAACGTAATTTATCATATTTGTGACATTTAAACTGGGAAACATCACGAATGCTATGATTTTCGGATATTACCGCACAGAATACACGCTTATTTCGGTATGAATATTTGCGAAGGCACGCGATGAGCGACCTTGCTTCACGATTAATTTTTTATTTCTACGGGGACCTGGTTAGTTAAGCAAATGACCCGGATTGCGGCACGCTGAAAAGATACTAAGCTAAAAATCATATAACGAAATAAACAACTAATTTGTGTTGGATTGTTTTAAGGTTCAATTATTCTCTTTTTTAACGTTGCTCAGTAATTTAACTTCAGCATCACAACTATTTTACCGGAAAATTTAAAAAGACAGCCAAATACAAAAAATACAGGAAACATATGGTTATATCGACTCTACCACGAGAAATGAAAGATATCAACGATTCATCTGTTATTTTCATTGATCAGTTAATGTTACCAATTTAAAAAGTATTTCGCACGGCGCAGGTTATGGAGACGTATCTTTGTTAGTATATGCGAGTAGCGAACAAACTATTGCTTTATCTAAATATCATGAAATGTAACTTTTGACCTCGGTGAATACATACGGAATTCGTGACATATGGCAATATGAAATTACTTGCTGGCGGACTCTGCACGATAGCTCAGTGTTACTGCCATAAGTACTGATGAGCAAACATATCTTTTTCCAGATAATATAAGTCTTTTATTTCTATGAATTTGGATGTTCTTTAAATAATGAGGTTTTTCTTTACAAATTTTAATGTTATTGAAACTAGAACCGTTCATCCTCTATTTTCCTACAAACACACGGACATATTTAATTCCTATTAATTTTCACTGTTTTGGTTGGTAGCAGAGCTTCTGAGACCGCCTAGTTAGCTACCACTATAACAATGTTATTCATATTATTGTGTTCTAACAATTTGAGGTACGGCCAGTTCCTCAGTTGTTGAAGAGTCTATCGTCGTCATTTACTATCAGGTGGGATGCATGACAAGACATTTCAACATTTATGATGCTTATTTTTTACATGATAACAGGGAAGCGTTATCATGTAAAGAATAAGCATCATAAATGTTGAAATGTCGATGATGTGCTATGCTATATGATTCTCTGGTAAACCATGGCATTGAGGTCTCAATATAAATGAACAAAATGTAGCCCGCCCTGTTATAATTGCTTTTACAAGAAACGAAGAACGGTCTCTCGGCAGCGTTGCACTGTCGCGAATACCGTGTTACGGCTTTTTATCGATACGTCGATTACATCAATCAAATGCTGATCCGAGCACCTTTTTATTGACTATGGAGCGCCGCACGAGTAGCTCGATATAAAAAAGCGTTTATCCCTGGAACGCGAGTAACGTTCAACGAATCTGACAAAGAAACAGGATTTATAAATATCGAACAAGAATGTGGCGGCCTGTGACAACTTAATTTAATAAGGAATGCGTGCATCGTATGGGTTCCAAGTTCCAACATACTGCAAGGTTTGAAATAGTTGTGTACACATTTTACTATGTTCGTACATAATTCGTTAATGTTTTCTAGACGATAGTTGAAGTACTAGCACGCAGCCAAAAATATTGTTTGGTCTGGTGCGGTAAATTCTTCCTAATATTTCTCCCTTCTACCGTTTTGGAATAAAATAATAGGAAGTGTCCAGTGATACTTGTAGGAACAGAAATTTGTACCCAATAGTTGACAATAATAATTCTTACGGAAAACATATCCAATGTTCAACATTACGCTAAAATCGGTTATCGTGTACATTACAAAGGTCACAAGAATTAACTCTAAAGTAAAATAAAAGTGATAAAAAATTTACATAGACGTTTACTATTTAAGATTTAACTATATTTTACGATGTATGCAGTTCTAATAAAATAAATTATACCAATGGATAGCTAGAATAAGATATAAAGAGACACATTTTTTCAATTACTTAAATTTGTTCTTCGAAAATTGCTTATTAAGGTATAATACATGAAACTTCTTTACCGTAGATTATTAAATCCTTTAAATTGCAGAAAGTATTAACAATTCTGTTACTAATTTACATGTGGGCTCTAGCATCATAGCTTTTAAAGACATAACAGTTCCAACCAATAAACATCGTTGCAATGAGAAACTATTATGTACCACAACATTGTGCAACGACGTAAAACCATGCTTAATTTATACTTCTTTTACAGTTCAAACGTGCTTTCTGTAAAATCATAAAACAAAGCTTGCTTGTTCAGTGTATACTTTCTTCGACTCAACCCAAATGAGCATTGAAATATAAACGCGTCTTAATCATAAATTTTAGGTGGAGACGCTTTTGTTCTAATTTATTTAGTCTCAACCAAGAAACTGCTATAATTTATAGCGGCAACATTTATATCAACTTCCGGATGGCATTTAACATGATTTATAGTGTTATAAATTGTCCATATAAAATGTAATGACAATTCGCCCTGTCTGAAGCCTTTGAGACATTTGTTTCCCATTTCACATGATTAATTGCATGACTTTACAACTACAGTACCAATCGAAAATGTTATTTTATACTCCTAAAGTAACTGTTATACAAAACTACAGAAGGTTTTATTCTGTTCGCCTAAGTACTTTTCAACAAATATGGGGTGTCTCAAGGTCGAACTCTTGGCCCTTATTTATATTGAACGAGTTCTAGAAAATGGATCGTCGTGAAGGCGTCGGTGCTCGTCTGTCTGTCCGTCTCGAATAATCACACACTTCCTTTGAATATGCTAATAGTATGACACGGCACGCGAGTTTCGAACGAACGACCACCCCTATTTGACGTGACTTAAGTTAAATTCCACTTACATTTGGTATTGGCCGGCAGAAATATCGAGGTAACTTGTTATTATCATATTGAAAATTTCGCATTTAACCATTGAATATAATTTTGTTGCTTAATTTTATCAGATAATACCAGAATAGGAAACAAATATAGCTTTTAAAAGAATAACCAAATACCTAAGATCAGTTGCTCTCGTAGTAAGATTTTATGCTGCATTGTTCATTGTATACATCAATTAGTAATGTAGACATACCTACATAAATACCTGAAATATGACGATGATGGTGACAAACATAGCTACACAACAAGTAAAGTATAGTAAGTAATACAAGTAAGAGGTTTTAGCTGTTGTAGTAATTTCGTAAAATCATTTCAACATCAAATGCCAATTATAAAGCAGCTTTTTTATACTTGAAATATTCCGAAGTTGGGGTAATATACAATCGAATACTAGAGCGATTGCTCATGTTGCGTGATATCGAATCTGTTAAGAGTCTATTGCCATATCGCATGCTATAGTTCGATTTTTTTTATGAAGTAACTATTTCAGTCCGTGTCTATAAAATGTAGGTAATTTTATAAGTTTGTTAATCCGCTAACGGTGTTTTCATAACTTTTTCGTATTAACTTTTGAATTAACCTTTGAATATTTTATGATAAAATCTTTTGCAGACCTTTAAAGTAATTGACAAAAATTCAAGACCTGTACGAGTAGTACGCATTAGTTTAAAATTTTGCTGATAGTATAAATAAGGTTAACACACAACGATGCAGCAAGGAAGATTCGGAATGCTCAGATATTTTTTTTGTTATATACAAAAAAATCCAGTTGCACTCTAACGGCCGGTTGCACCAAAATTGCTATGTTTTTACAAATTCAGTTATATGTTATACTCGTACTTATACCAATCTGTCATTATTACGAATCCGTAAATTTATGTTGCACCAAAAAATACCAGTAAAAATAACCGTAAAATTCCTTGCTACACGAATGAAGCGTTAATCCTACCATTTTAGCTTAGTAGATTTTTACTACCATGAAAGGTTTTTTTTACATGTAGTAAGACATGCTATTAATTTGTCAAAACGTGACGTTGGTAGTATTTTTTGTTTATATTAGCCATGGACTTATGACTTATCAATCAAGCAAAACTCAATTCATGACATTGGCTGAATTCGTAAAAACGTCAAAGCTACGAAAATAAGAAGAAAAAGCTTTGTTGTGTGGCGATTTATATTTTTATGATGGCGATTTATATAATATCTTTGTATCTGTGTGTAAAAAACGCTGCTTTCAGTGAGCATTTGATCTACTCTAATGTTTGTTTTTCGTCGACGGCAACTATACAATATATGGATAATTTTCCAATATCATTGTCGGATAGTGAATTATGTGGTGAAAAGTGAATTTAAATTGTATTTTAAACGCGTTTTGTAACCTTAAACATGAAATACAAATACGAGCGAACTGTCAAAATTTATACTTTTACGTTATGAGCAGGGCGTGAGCTCCGTAAAAAGTATCCGCATAAGTAACTGTAAAACGTATCGCAAAAGCGTGGTGCGTGGTCTTTAAATCTGTGTGGCAGTGGTTAGATCCTTATGTAGAGCGTCATTTTTTTTTATTGCTTTTTGTTTTTTTTATTCATTAGTTTCTATTTATAACTTTCCTATCAGAAAAAAAAGATTTAAGAAAAAGATTAAAAAATAATTTTCTGAACATTTTCAATTAAATGCCTACGATCCGAAAAAAATTTCACTTGCATCGTGGTTTTTTTTTCTTTTAGTTTAATTGAACATCATCTTAAAATTCTGTAAGTAAATGTTATAATTAGATATTTTCAGTGACATTATTTTGTAAAAAGGGATAAAATGTAGTAAAACAAATACTTTAGTTCATAATTTAAATTTTCTTAGGTGTTAGTAATTTTCGTGTTTTTTAACCCCCAAACAGCATCGACGACGTGATAAAAATCTGTGCTGAAACGACCTCCGCAGTGCCGACTGACTTTGGGAGTTCAATGTACTCCGAAACACATGTTGTAGGTAAAGCGCCGGTTTCTTACTAAATGATTTACTGGCTAAAAATAGGTGAACTAGACAATTCATTTGTATCCCTTAAGTTTAATAGTACCTACTTAACTGAAATAAAAAAAATACGTACCAACTTATAATATGTGAGCTTTGAGAAAAATCTGGAAAATTGACTAAGATTCGAACGAAAAATTCACTTAGTTCGTGAATGAAAATAACTGCAATTCTTTGTCACAAAACTGGTGCAGAAGGACCCTAAACCCTTGACCTTTCCCAAAACAAAGACTGTTGGGGAACAGCTGCATTTTCGGGAACGTATCCTGCTCCGTGCGTCGACGTCGAGGACTCACCTGTTTTTGCCGTGGCCGATTTTGTAGAGCTCGACATGTTTGAATTGGGCGTAGGTGGCCATGCTGATATTTATTTGAACACGAGGGGAGAGAGATTATCACTCGGATGCGTTCACTGCGCGAGCGCGGAGGGCGAAAGCGTGCGTTCACAACGGCGGGCGTCAGCTGACTGAGCGCGCGCGGGCCAGTACCCTTGCTTAAGTCGATGCTGCACCCTCCGCCCGCGCGTGAAAACTGAACCGCGCATGCGCCGGCGCTTCCTAGTTGCTTTTTTCTTCTTTTTTAACATCTGGCCAGCGTGCGGCGGCGGCGAGGTGATCTCCAGCAGGGCTATACTGCCATAAAACAAAAAGGTTTGGACAGAACACACTACATTTAAATCTCGTTAACAGCCTCGTCGGAGTAACATCCATCGCCCACGACAGGTGCACAACAGTTCCGGTGACACACCGGTGCTACCAGATGACTGATGTCAACACGAAACAAATTAGGGATGGGGCACAAGTTAAGCGCCCATTGACTGACGGGGACCGGTCGTTCAGACCGAATGTGGGCCGTAACGGGGCACGGCTGAATCATCCTTGTTCTCACGATGTAGGACAGGCAATGAAATCTGTCAACTGATCTATTAGACGTACACTGAAAGCTGTATCGATACACAAGTCATTGTTTGTTGTTGCGATGATCGATCATTTTTACAGTTAAACACTTTCATATTTTACTGGCAATTTTTAATCTATGCATTTCAACATTATCCATGGGACACTGTGAATAGCGTGTAGTAAATATTTATATTTGAGAGGGTTGAAAATGGATGACGCACTATACCTAGTCTATTCAAGATAAGAAGGTTCCCGTGACAGGTCGAATTTTTCCGCATAATAGTTTCTGTGATTAAAATATTATGTCTTAAAAATATAACTTATTTCTTTAGGTTATTTTTAACAAAAATGCAATAACTAATTAAACATTAAATAAAAACAAGAATATCAGTCCTTAACTAATAGACTATAGTAAGCACATGCGCTTATTACTATTTGAGAGGGGGGGTATAATTAGATATGAGAAAAAAAACCCAACACGAATGTACGCAGTCCCAAAAATATTAATAACCAGAAAATCAAACATCACACTGTGTTACTCGTAACAAAATAATATTTTCAGTAAACTTTTAGCTTCGTTAATTTTAACGCTGATATTGAAACTGATTACATCATGGATTCCATGGTTTTTTTTTGTTTGGTTTCGCTAGTCCAAGGCTCGGTGGCCCTCATAGCGTCTGATTTCTTATTTATATAATTTATGCCTAATACACGCAACTATAACGTAACTACCCTTAAACATGTAACACTGTTTTTTCTTAAAATTTCATAAAACACTAATTTTGCAAAAACACTTTGGTTTCACTGTAGTTTTAACACAAATTTCACAACTAAAATCATAATTACAATAACTTTGTCAATTAATTTCACAATATCAATGTCAAGTGTCAACGTCAACGTCGTTTCACGTCACGTCAGTGACATTTGCAATTATCTTTGGTCATTATTCACTTTTTGCATAAACAAAATAAATCTCGCGTTTATCCTGGCCTTATTTACAAAGATAGTTTTTTTTCGCCCAAAATCCCGTGCTTCCATTTAGGTGGGTTGATTTTCTCAAAATTCGGAATTTGACAATTTGGACCGTTTGTTTTGATCATTTCTATAGACATATTTTAATAAAATACACTTAAACTTATAGATCATATAATTATAGTTTCGTCGAATAGAATTTGGAAAGCATTCACAATTTGTTTAAGGTTAATTTTTCATTACGTTTTGTTTTTCAACTAAACATAACTTTAGCTGGAAATACTTATTGCATAGGTATTGTAGAATTTCGAAAGATCCGTATGTTGACTTGACACATCTTGAAGCAAGTTAAGAGTCTTACGAGTGTTATGAAATGAATTTGGTTTTAGGAGAGGTTCCGTCGCCAATACGGCGCTTAACATTCAGCAAACGGACCTCGGCTCCGTCGCTTCCACATAAACGCAAATCTGCGCGCAAGTGGAGCGTTGGTTTAGTCTATCGTCTAGGTTATGACTAGTCTGTGAGACATCGATCGAAGTAATTTGTTATTGATTTGAAGATCATAAAGTTTTTATATATTTATTTCGTAGGTATTTCTCTCGTTTTCCGTGTGAATTTAATTCGAAAAGCCACCCTGAATTTAACAAAGTGAGTTATTTTTGTTTTCAGCTTGAAGAGTAAAAGCTCAATCATATTTATAATCGCCGGCGCGCGATTCGGTGAATTAGTTGAATAAATAAATTATATCAATAGATAATACTCCGCCCACACTAAGGTATCTAATTAACTTATTATATTTCATGATTTAAAACAGATTTTGTTAATTTTATTTTTATTTGTGGGTAAATTGATTATTAAATCAAACATATTACATTTCCAAAATTCGCCTTTTTCATCCCCTATTTCATTAAAAAACCTTGATAGTAAACGGCATCTTAGTGGGATTAAGGCATATATTGAGTAACACTTGCGAATTTCATGTTAAATTCTAAATTTTCACAATATTAAGTTTCACATCCTTCTTTGGCAAAGAACTCACAAATTAAGCTGTTTTCTTTTTATTAATAGCAATAATTATACACAAAATAGGTGCTCTCCCCTCCATAGGTCCTTTTTATTAACTAACCAATAAGACAATTTGTCGATTTATTAAAAATTATGTTTTAGAATTCATTTGCTATGTTTATTACATGAAGTTCAAATGTATTGACTGGGATTCCTTCAGAACTCAGTGTTAGACCCACTGACCTCAAGATCATAGGCATATTTAATTATATTTTTAACATAACACTGTGCTATGAATCTCCAGGGCAGTTCCCGGAGGCCGTAGGGCTCCGCTGCAACTAACCTACCTAATAACCTAATATCAAGGAGGAATTCTGTGGAATTACACAAATAATATTAGAAACAGAGAATAAGTTAAGAAATTGGAATATTATATCTCTGACCCGTGATCGCAGAAACTTAGCATTGAAGGTATGACCCACTAACAACCGCTCCGGGGAAGGCTACTAATTTCTTTTAAAAAAAAGGAAACCTATAACTATTTGTTCGTGTACTTTATTGCCCCTCATTTTGTAGTTTTGTACCCAATTTGAACCTGATTTTTACCTGCCGAGATTGATCAAACAAACCTGAACCATCCTGCCCTTGGCTTGTATTAAATAAAAATTTAGTTAAGTGCTTTGCATTGAGGGATTTTGTTAACTTCAGTAACATTATGCATAAGTGAATTACAACCATGTACCTACCAGAATAAAGCTTTTCATTTTGTATCGGACTAAAGGAATAAGTTTGTTTTTTTTTCCTTCAACTTTAAGATTTCCCTATATTACTACAATTTAGCAAGAAAAAGCACTACAAACACACGTATAAATATCTGTGTATATATTTTTTTAAGTAGATTACGAGTATGTAACAAATGCACATTACATACGTGTGACAATTATTCCCGTTACTGTAAAATACCCTTCTTAAATTCACAGCTCGGGTAATATATTACCATTTTGTTAATATATAATTGAATATACAAACTAGTACACACAGTAAATGGGGCGAATTGCATAATAGAAATAGGTAATATTAAATTTGATTTGCGTCAACTCGTCCCAAATGAGCCGAGCCGCATAGACTTGTGGGACGGGCAAACGAATAACCCAAAACGGAACTCTTAAAAGGTGATTACGTAACAATGCACTTCGCCATAAATTCCATTCGATTCTGTAACGTTGAACGCCACAGAGCGTTCCGTTCCGTCCGTCTCTTTTTCTTTATCTTGCTTTTTGGTCCGTCGCCGTATCTATCGGTTTGTAAAGTGCATTCGGCAGATAGATACGAGATGTCCACTTTGTAAGTTATTTGCTTTTAAAGATTATTGTTATATGTAGGACTTATTTCAAACCTACTATCCACTCGGCAGCAATCACCTTTTACCATTTTCGTATACACATCTGTCAAACAAACCGATTTCAAAGTCCTTCAATGACATAGTCCAGTCAAATAAGACTTTCACCTCGGTAACAAGTTGAAAATTTGCAGAGCTCTTCTTTTTGACATAAATAGTAACGTGTCAAGAGTCAATGCATGGGGTGTAAGGCCGCTGAAATATTCGAGGTCAAAGGTCACCAAAATTACTTTTTTTTCTAATATCTCGCTTCCTATCGCTCCTACCGCCTATTGCATTGAGACCCGCGTGCTCTCCGCACTATATCTAAAATACGGTCAGTCGTAAGAAAATAGTTATAAACAAACAAATATGTAAAATCGCATTCTTAAAACTTTTATAACGGGTTTCAATGCGGTAGGAGCGATAGGAAGCGAGATATTCGAGAGAAAAAAACTTTTTTTTACCGTTGACCCGAAGGGAATATCTTAGCTACCTAGCACTAAGCTAGCACCCCACCTATTGTGACTTTTGATACGTTATTTCTTATGTCAAAAAGAAGGGCTTTACATTTAAGCTTGTTACCCACATTCCAAGGTTGGGCCCTTTTTTTGCTTAGGTATTTGACTGGACTAAAAGTGATGTCGATTAATTGTATTCTGATATACTTCAAAAACACCAAAAAGCCAAAAATAATTATGGCTTTTTGGTGTTTATGAAGTCAATTTTTTTGTAAAGATTTAATACATGCGTATTAGAATTTGAGCCATGGCAAACACCAGAATAACTTAAAATAAACTATCTTTTTGCTCTAAACAGTATTGAAAGACTTATTTCCAAGCTCCCTATCTATTAGCAACCTTCCATCATCAGCTCAGTAACATGATATTAAGATGACTACCAGACGCAAATACTTGAATATCTTCAAAGAAAACTTGAAATACTTTGGTTGGACGTGCCTATGAAATTTAAGGGCTTCCATCGATTTCCCTGGGATCCCATCATCAGATCCTGACATTCGTGACAATGGGACCACCGCAGGAGTATACTTTTACCCTTAAATTTTATAGGTACGTCCAATGTGTTTCATGTTTCTTCCGAAGCTATTCAGGGATTTATGTCTGGTAGTCGCATGAACCGAGCTGATGATAAAAGGATTTTAAGTACAATAGGTACGTATTGACACTTTGTCGTATACTTCAATTAACTTTTTAGTGAATTTAATACCTTAAGCTGGTTTTAAATATAATAAAAAGATATAAATATTTTTTTTACAAAAAATAAAAACCAACTTTAAAAACACTGAAATGTTAAAAATAATATAAGAATAGGTACATACAACATGAACCAATGAGTTTTTCTTTCCGAATTTTATATGTACATTTATATGACGCTCCTACTGTGAAGGAATACATTGTGAAGCAACCTGCATACATCTGCGAAGAAATTCAATGCTGTATGTGAAGTCGACCAATCCGCACTGGGCCAGCGTGGTAGACCAAGGCCTAATCGTCCTAACATAGGGTAGGCTCCAGCCTCGGTGGGGACGTATATGAGCTGTGATGATGATAATGACATAATACATTACATTTCTATATTGAAGTCGGTGCCAAACGATGATCTCCTAGAAAGCCTTTAAATTTGACTTTAATATAGAAATGTGATGTTACCTGTATCTACGTATTCTTATATTATTTTGAACTTTTCAGTGTTTGTGAAGTCGGTTTTTATTTTTTTATCGCCGTATTTTAACTCCGCGAATTCGACGTATTTTAACTGAAAAATTTTGATTCGCACAACATGAAAACGTACAAAATGATATCGTGTTTTACTTGACAATGTTATACAAGTAAGTATCTATAGGCATGCATTCAGCCTAACTTCCGTGACGGCTCCGGCGAACACACGCGTACGGATCCCCTCAGATAGCTTCCGGCTTACCACCACAGCTTCGGTGCTGCTCAGGGGGCGTAGACAAGTGGCAATCGTTTCATAGCGAAACGATAACTAAATTCGTCATCGTCTCTGAGATAACGAAAACAAATTCCTATAGCTAAATAAAGATTAGCGATCGCTGTGTCGAATTGTTCTTTCTGTAAGAAAACAACATAATATTGGTTATCTAAGTAGGTAAGTACTCAAACAAAACTGAGAAATGGAAAAGAAATGTTAAAAAAAATCTTGTTATAATTAATATTTCCATTTCATTTTAATGAAAAAATGATTTGTTTTGAGTAGTAGGTATACGAAAGTTACGAAAAATCATTTCGCTACCACATCGATTCGTTGAGTTGCGAATCAATTTGTCTATTACCAACTTACATATCGATGAATTTGATCGATTCGCCACGTTATTTAGCGAAGGCATATGTCAATCCCATACATTTTCTTCTTATCGAACTTCATTATCGTTTCTTAGGGTTCCGTAGCCAAATGGCAAAAAACGGAACCCTTATAGATTCGTCATGTCTGTCTGTCTGTCTGTCCGTCCGTATGTCACAGCCACTTTTCTTCGAAACTACTCGTATAAGAACTACACTGTTGAAACTTGGTAAGTAGATGTATTCTGTGAACCGCATTAAGATTTTCACACAAAAATAGAAAAAAGCAATAAATTTTGGGGGTTCCCCATACATAGAACTGAAACTCAATTTTTTTTTCATCAAACCCATACGTGTGGGGTATCTATGGATAGGTCTTCAAAAATCGTATTGAGGTTTCTAATATCAATTTTTCTAAACTGAATAGTTTGCGCGAGAGCCACGTCCAAAGTGGTAAAATGTGTGTTCCCCCCCTGTAACTTCTAAAATAAGGGAATGATAAAACTAAAAAAAATATATGATGTACATTACCATGCAAACTTTCACCGAAAATTGGTTTGAACGAGATCTAGTAAGCAGTTTTATAATACGTCATAAATCCTACGGAACCCTTCATGGGCGAGTCCGACTCGCGCTTGGCCGGTTTTTGAATTGCTACTACTTTGTCTAGGCCCCCTGCTCCTCAGCCCGCGGGCTACCCTGCCCCTCCCTATGCGCCTAAGCGGGTTTGAATTACACTGTAGGGATAAGGCTACGTAGAATCAGTTTTTCCGCAAATCGTTTCAGTCACAACTTCTAATTTATGGTTCTAACTATCCAAACAACTTAATTCGATTAACAATATTACGGTTTGCAATACTTTAGCGTAGATACTGTAGTATTACATTATCTGTGGCGTAGGTATTCATCAGAGAACACAGAACTGTGCTCTAGCACGGTAATATTACCGTGGTTCTGGGGTAGTCATTATAATGCCAAATAAATAGTGCCTTTCACATCACATAAGAAATTATAAAATAGGGACTTTCAGTTTTGCGAAAATAAGTGTTAGACTTAGCAACAATTGTATGTACTTTAAAAGCTTAGGTCAATACGATTCAACCAAGTGTAAATTAGGAGTAAAGGGCACCCAATACCATCTTCAGATAGGACAATTGGCATAATCTTGTAAATAATGACAGCAGAACATCAGTCATTTAAAAAAATATTTACTTAACAAAAAATAAAAACCGACTTCAAAAATACAAATACATGTCAAAAATAATGTATGAATACACACAGAATCACATTTTTTATTTTGAAGTCAGTGATGATCATGAGTTAAAACTTGGCTTGGCACCGACTTCAAAATAAAAAATGAAATGTTGTGATTAATTATTATTCATTTTTTGTGATTTTGAAGTTGGTTGTCTTTTTTGTTAAATATTTTATGATTTTATACATTTTTTATATTTTTAAAATTTAATCTTTGTAAGTGAATTTAAGTACCACCGAAACCGAAATAACTTGAAAGAATATAACTAAAGGTTGTATTTAAAAAACTAACCTCTAACTCCGAAAAGTCAAGAATCCTTCCATCATCAGCTCCTAACCTAACAAGCAGAAAAGACATGAAATACTTTGGACATGCCTAAACAATTTAAGGGTTTCCCGCGATCTTCCTGGATTCCCATCACCTGATCCTGACTTTAATGACAATGGGACTAACTGGAAAGTAGACCCTCTCAAACAAAGATAAAATTTTCCAAATCGGTTAGTAAATAACAGAGTTATGAGGTAACAAACATAAATAAACATACAGTCGAATTATGAACCTCCTCCGTTTTTAAAGTCGGTTGAAAAGAATATCAATAAAGGATTATGCAGTTGAATATTTAAAATGTAAATAGCAATAAACATATTTTAGTCACTCTAAACTAATAAGCACTCGAAACTAATTAAGTTAACCAGAATCCATTTTGAACTTACTTTCCTCACACCGCACAAGATAACGCCGCCGCCGCCGTGCGGCCGCGGTGACTCTATAATTAGAAATCAGCTGATTTCCTCCTGTTATCGAGTAAACTTATCTATAAATAGTCGAAGGGAATATTGTGTTTGTCAATTCAATGCAAACTTATTCATTTTGCAGGTTTAATTCGAATTTTGTTCATCTAGTCACTAGTGACGATGGACACGTGACAAGAGCTTTAAAATTTTAAATCAATATACTCTTAAGTACTTACTCTATACCAAAATGTTGTGTTTGTACTTCGTTAAATTAAGTAGCTAAGATAAACCTACTTAATTGATAATATTTTTTTTAAAGACTGAAATGTTATAACCACGAAAATGACCCATAACCACCAATCTACAGCAATTTTGATGATTTCTTTGCGAATGGGCTTAATTCAATTAAAAAATATATATATAATTAGGTAGTATTTTAGATGTTTTTTTAATTATGTTTCCTTTTTTAAATATACACACTTTTGGTCAGTTAATCTTGTGTCAGCGTTTCTGAAAACATCAGAATTATTGGGCATTGGATAGTGCACTACACAGTCTATCTAATATATAAAAATCGCGTGTCCCAGTGTTTGTTATCGAACTCCTCCGAAACGGCTTAAAGATTTTTATAAAATTTTTTGTGTATATTTAGTAGATCTGAAAATAGGTCGTAGGTTATTTTTTATACCCCTAGGCGACAAGGGTGGCCCTGTCCAGAATTTCTTTTGTGCATTATGGCGAAACGTAATTCGCGTATTAGTATCTATATTTTACAAACAGGTAGTTTCGTAACTACCGACCTTAATTAATTCAAATTCGTGTTTTGAATAGCTTCTGTTAAAAAATACACGACCACTAAGCCGTTGCATTGCTATATGAAAACAATATCCATCATCACCAATTGGAAATAGGTAACAATAAGGCGGCCAACCGTCCCGCATTCTGCGGGAACGTCCCGTAATGACAGTTGTAATACCGTATTGCAATATTTAATGAAATAGTCCCGCAAATCGTCTAATGCGTCGCGCATGTCCCGCATTCCTATCTTTTTTTGTAGATGGGAAACGAATCTACTCGTTTCCCATCGTCTCTGTCGCATATACTAGTGTTCCACGTCAAAAATACGAACGACGAGACGAGACGTACCGTACTTAGGTAGGAGTCCACTACATAATATACGAGTACACTTTACGATTATCGAGCGTGTGTTTGTATGTGTGTGTGCGACCTCAGTAATGGCGATTTAAAAGAGGAGATAAAAAATTTGACCTTTCGAGTTTCTTGCCAGTTCTTCTCGAGAAGGCTCTCCCAATTTCCGAACAGGTGTAAATTCAACATTTTTTTTTCATTGCTACTTGTATTTGCAGACACCTTGAGTAGGTATATTCAGGATGTATGCACATACAAGGTTAAATATGTTTCCTTTAAATTAGAATGTTTTGCTTTGTTTTGACGTCAATAAGTGCCTGTAAAGGCCTAAGTTGAATAAATATTTTTGAATTTGAATTTGAATAGTTCAGTAATAGTGTTGTTTGTTTCCAATTTAAGTGCACCACCAACACATCCTCAGTCTTCTTGTGGATAGGGGTGGGTGCCGCATTGACTTATTAGAAAGTTGCCTAACGTAACAATAACATTCACAAGTAAGTTAAACCAACACAACATTGTACACATATAATAATCAGAACAATAGATAATTATCCATCCATCACCCCTTTAAAAAGACTGCGGCTTTTGCTGTCACACGTCCTGTCACCTTGACAAGGGTCCTTTCCGCGGACAAGCCAACGCAAGGAATTTGTACAAACCTGTACTACGTTTTTTTTTATTGCTGAAAGTTGGCAAACAAGCAAACTGCCCACCTGATGGTAAGTGGTAACAGTCACCTATAATACGTGTGGCTTCTGTGAGATTCACAGCAAAACTGCAACCCCCACAAGAACCACAGTGTACGTTGCCAACTTGTGACACCAGATGTAGTCACAGTATCCAGTAATTTCACTGCCATATCTTACCCTTCAAACCGGAACACAGCAATGCAAGCACTGCTGCTTTGCGGCAGAAATAGGTAAGACGGAGGTACCTAAGCAGACGACCCTGGTACAGGGTCTCCCTCTAGTAAAACCCTCTAGTAAAACATCTCATGATTCTTTTAAGCGAGCTATAAAAACACATTTTCTGCAGCTAGAATTTTAAGTTTTCTTTTCTTTCGTTTGTACTATAGGTATGTAGTATATGTATTTTATGTAGTTTATGTATTTTGTAGGCTTATTTACTTATTAATAACATGTAGTATATGTATTCTATTATTATGTTAGAATTTTACGGTCCCGTTGTTTATGTTTCGTATTAAACTTTCTTCTACGGTTAGGTTGCCTGGAAGAGATTGCCACTTTGGCAATAAGGCCGCCTTTTGTTATAAGGACTAGTTTTAAGAAATTCCTGTAACTTTTTCTTTTTGCAATAAAGTTGTACATACATACATACTAGGAAACGTTCGTTCTAGTACGTTCTAGGAAAGCGGTCACTGTTACAAAAATAGCGAGCCTAAAGAGAGACTCTTAATATTTTGTGTCTCTTTCTATCGATGGTGGTATTAATAAACGAAACGCTGATTGGCTGTAACCAAGATGTGACATTTTATACATAGATAACAATAGTTTTGTCAATGTAGGTTTTCTACATGTATTACCTAATCAAAACAAGTATGTTAAAAATATCATCGTGTGGTTTTATGAATCCACGATGCAAGTGAAACTTTTTTCGGATCGTAGACATTTAACTGAAAACTTTCGAAAAATTATTCGATTTAGGGTATTAAAATCGCGTTTTTAATCTTAACTTAAATCTTTTTCTTCTGAAAAGAAAATTATAAAGTAATTAATAAAAAACAATAAAATGAAATAACCAAAAAATCAGTATTAATAAAACAAAATAATGGAAAAAACAAAAAAACAGTGCTCTACACCAGGATCGAACCACTGCCACATTGCTTTAAATTCGAAGATCTAACGCATAGACCAATCTCGACTTATAGAAGTAGTGAAATTATAGATCTCGTGTTTTTGTGTAGTACGACATGCGATAGATGGCCAAAAAATTTGAGGCTATGTAAAAAAAGTTTCACTTTAAAAGAAAATTTTAAATGTGACCAGGGTACAAACTAATAAATTACAATCAATTTAATAATTATTTTTATATAAAAATTATATTTGTTTATCACGGGTGTAGTGAGCCTGCCAGTTCAAATTCAACAAATTCCTTCGACCCAATAGTTAACTTTCGTTTAGTTAGACTGTGTTTTTTTTTGTTGAACTGACCCTCAGGTCGCCACCTCCGACTCGCGCAGGCGCTAGTATCCCGACAGACAGACGGACAGTTTGAAAGGAAACCATCTGAGATGCGAAACAATAAGTTTATTCAAATAGTAGGCAACTCTCACTCCCTCCACAATGAGATCGGATCGGAGTTCCCAATGATCGAGACGAAATGTTCTCATGCGTTGGATAATATTTTATCTCTTTGTTTTCAATGTCATCATTAAGCCCATTATTATAATGTTAGACTGGACGCTAACCGTAAGTGAATGCAACATCAGCATTGTTTAATTAATTACTGTCAATAACACTACTTTCGTATTCAAAAGAAACAACACTATTCGGATTTACTCGTGTATATTTGGTTTTAATCATTTTAATTATTTGACCCGACGACGTTTCGTTAATGTTTAAAACCAAATACCTATACGCGAATAAATCCGAAAGTTTTGTACATGAAAAATGGAGGACTATGCTCGGGGTTTCTCTAAGCAATCTTATCAGAAATGAAGAGATCCGTAGAAAAAAATGAGTCACCGAGAATTGCAAACGCTCACGGGACTGATGGCCGTTGGGGTGGAAAGGTCCTCCAGTGACGGCCACGTACCGTACCGTGCGTCCACTGTGTTAGTAGGCCGGGTACATAAGGTGAACCGACGATCTGGTGAAGGTCGGGAGAAGCCGTTGGATGCGGAAGGAGCAGGAACGATCGGTTTGGAGATCCCTGGGGGCGATCTATGTACAACAGTGGGCGTCTCTACTGAAACCATCATGACTCAGGAAAATAGAAGACTGAAAAAATGTAATGCATTGTAAAACTGTGGTATTATGTATACCTGTGAGGACTGGAAACTACTGTCGTGTCTGCGCGGTGGCGGATTTGGAATGTATCGCTCTCTCTCTCTCTTCACGTGGAAGTGGTGAGAGCCGACTAAAAGGATTTATCCTTGGGGGCAAAGTCGAGGAATGAAGAGGCATAGGTTGAAGACGAATGTCTTGGTTAGGAAACATCCGCGAATGGGCAGAAATAAGTTGAGCAGTTCTCGAGCTGGCAAGGGGCAGGGAGGCGTTGAATAAAGTGATAGCTGACATTGGGAGAACCTGACATGGCACTCAAAGAAAACACCTTATATTAGGTTCCATGAAGTAGGGGAAAAACTTATTCTAGATTTAATTAGGCACAAAATATTACTCCGAGCAGAGACAACATACAACTACCTACTGAATTTTCAAGTAGAAAAATGCTTATTACTTATAACCAATGTTCTTAAATATACGAATAAGAGTATACGCAGATTCAAGAAATATAAAAAAATACCATAACCTCATTCAGAGAAGTACATGTAACTCATTAATTATGTAAACAAAAGTTGCGCTGTAAACGTTCTTACAATTTTTATAGGCACTATAGTTATAATATAACAGAACAGCGTGGGACATAATACTATAAAATAATAATTTATCATATCCGCTGCTTGGAGAAAGTCTCTTGATGACAACTATTAAGGTTAAAGACATAATAGTACAGTGTAAAAGTACTTATTAAATATTTACCTACAAACTCAATAACTTAATAACCAACTCGTGTTAGATTCACGCAGAGGGAATAACATTGAGAGTATTCAACTAAGTGCAGCCCAAAAATCCAATAAAAATATTTGTTTTTTTTTTCTATAGTTCACGCTAATCCAATACCTGAAGGTGCATTACAACTCTGGGCAGGATGACGTCGAAATACTCGTATATATTTCGGTGTCATCCTGCCCAGAATTGTAATGCATAGGAGTCCGAGTAGGTATAGGCACACATTAAGGATGTTACTGAGATTCTAATCCGATTCGGAGCTTTAGACATTTACGGCCGGTTGCACCAAGTTTTACGTATTATAATTTCGTCGTTCTATTATTAAATATACGATTAACGCCATATATTTTACGTTTTAAACGTTAAGGATAAAGAATAATAAAATTGAAACCAGAAGTAAGACATGGTGCAATTCTTTCGTAGGTACCTATTCACGTTGACTTTAACTGTTATTTTGTGCGAAATTATAAAATCTCACTTCCGATTTCTACTTTGGAACTTTAGACACTTTCACTTCCAATTTCTAAAATGGGACAAAATGGAAAAATTGGAATCCAGTTTACAAATACCTAATAATATTAATACCACAATAATATTAAGTACATAAAAAAGTATGTGCTTAAATTGCCCACCAAAATTTGTCATGTCCACCAAGCTCAGTGGCAAGCGATCAGCTCTTAAGTAGTGCTGGCCTAACACAGGGTATAAGTGACGGTGTCCCTTTTCTTTTAACAGTGAGTTCAGACCATGATCCTAATTTGAAAATTACTGAAATTTTCTCCCGGAAAATTCATAAATTTTCCGCATTTTTTTTCAAAATTTTTTGGTGTAATATAACTAAGTTAACGTTCACAAATAATATTCTGTCAAAAAACCATAATAAATGCACAAAAAATTAACTTCGCAATGTAAGCCGTATATTAATATTTCCATTAGCGCGCGCGCGGAATCAGCTCTTTGGGTCATCGAACCTCAACGCACCGATGTGAGAGGAACGAAAATGATGCCGGTGCGCCATACATTGCGTAACATGAATAAATGAAAACTCCTTATTTTTAGCTTTAAAAGCTTTTCCTGGAAAAATAAACATCGGTAAACAAATATTAACATTGGTCTGAACTCACTGTTAAAATGAAAATGGGACATCGTTACTTATACCCGGTATAATCCCTTACGAAGAAGGAAAATTTCGAAGCATTTGTGTTTAATGTTCAAAATTCATTTGTGTTTAAAGTTCATTATTTTTAATGTTTGGGGAAATGGGATCGTCAGAGATAGTGTTTATGTTGTTTATTGCACTTCACCACATTCTTTTCTCAAATGTACACACACACACACACACACACACACACACACACACACAAACCTACAAAAGCATAGACTATTTAATGGAACAACATGAATGACATGCACTTATATACCTACCTATTGAGTTTAAATATAGATAATGCAATAACCAGGACATTGTTTGTACCTACCTACTTATATTGTAATTTATTTTAAAATTCTGAGCAATGAAATGAAATTCCGTAATTGGCAAATATTTAAGTAATTTTACTCTAGGCAATAACTGTTTTAGTGTAAGCTGTGGAATTTTGTAAAATAAATAAATAAAATTTAAAAAAAAAACATTTTTAAAGGGAAATTAAAGATTTTACTGGGTTGGTGTTGGTAGGAAGCTGTAATGTAAATTTGAAGTACCCTTAAAACATTTCTCTTCTAGCTCCGGCGGCGCTTCCGACTAGTTTCGACCCCGATTATGTAAATTATATTTTCCCCCCCCGGTTCTGGAAATTATATTTTTGAAACATCGTCTGGTGCCGAGCATTGTTTCTGTTGATTTTAATGCGACATCTATACAAATAAATAAAATTGAAGTGTCTGTTTGTAATGTCAAAATAACAAGTTTTTACGAAATGGGTATGAATGTATATCGGGTACCAATAACAAAAACACAATTTAAAATCTTTTTGTCTGTCTGTCTGTTTGTTCCCGCTAATCTCCGGAACGGCTGGACTGCTTTTAATGGGACTTTCACTAATAGATAGCTAATTATATAAGGTATAACATAGGCTACTTTTTATCAACTTCAACAAAAGTTACTTTTTTAAGCGGACGAAGTCGCGGGCACAGCTAGTCAAAAATAATTGTCGCTAGGCGAGTGATAGTGATGGACGGATTGAACGACAAAAACCTACGTATGCGTCACAATCGTTTAGTAATTTTTATGCTCGATTTTAATATAAGTTTTGTCGGTCTCATAACTTTATAAATTACATTAAATTTGGTGGCAATTATATTGTGGAATATGTGCAATGTTGCTTATTGTTTTGATATTACCGGACCGGTGGCGAAAAACTAAAAAATTCAAAAAGCAGCATCATGCGACTGAGAAGTCGACGACGACTTATGTCGCATGCGATTTCAAACGAATGATTCAAAAATAAAATAGGTCTCCAGAGCGCGATATAGACAACTGCAGCTTGGACCGAAGACACCTCTAAAAAGTACACAAAATGGACGTTTCGTTCATGGTCCCCTATCTCCTCCTCTAAAACTGAACCGATTTCGTTTCTTTTTTATAAAAAAAAAAAATAAAGGCTTTGGCTGTGTTTCTATATTTTGCTTTTTTCGTATAACCTCTTCAAATTTGTTTGCTGAATGTTTGAATACAGACAAAAATCTGTTCAATTTCTAAAGTCTTTGAAAGGTTTATTACCTTAAGTAAAAAAGGAAAACATAGGAAGATGTTAATCAAAAAGTCAAAGTCAAAAAAATTGTTCTTTGCTTTTATCCAGAAAGGATATAGTGGACTAGAGTCTGACACACGAAACATGAACCTGACATTTTTTCAAGTAGCAACACTGATACAATGTCCCCATGTAGTTTAGTTCAACATGGTGATTTTGATACTTTGTAATAAACAATTTCATAATATTTTTTTCTTCATTTCTGTCAAAATATTACAGATATTAAATAATTTTAACATTCATGAAATCCAAATACAGCGATTTCTTATAAAAGGTTCATTGTTGGAAGTTCATTGAAACAAAACATTACCTAATATTTCATTTAAAAAAAGTATAAACTCCTTTTTTCCTACTATATTCAAGGAAAAAAAGACAATCCTTTCACAAATTTAACATTCTAAATTACTACATAAATAAAAAAATATTAGAATATGTCAAGTATCAAAATGTATTTTACCTTCTGTAGACAGTATTACCAGAGCTAGAATTTTTGAATTTGCCGCTTTTTTCCAAGCTCATGTTTCGTGTGTCAGACTCTACGTATGTATAGCTAAACAGTCGTTATTATTTCCTTTTAATACACTTTACTTTTTCCATAGGATTAACATACTCGTACATCTTTCATTCCGTGTCACATATCTAAAAAAATAAATAAATCAAATTGACATCTTCCTTCTTTTTTTAAAGTCTGAATAAAATATCAGTCCGCTAAATTGATTCGCCGTATTCAATAAGTGACCAAACCAAGTTGCACGTATCAATCAGGTTCGATTGAGAAATTAATTCTGGAATCCCGGACGACCGACGCTCGATTCGGTAGAATTTTCGGAATCAAAGAAAACTTTCAAGCACACCACGACGAATCGATTATTCGTAATTAAAAACTTACCGTTTATTCGAATGAATCGAGAACGATTCCAGATTAAAAGAGAGTGGTAATTATAATTGAAATGCGGTGTGCTACTCGAATTCGAGGCAGTCGGCTTTGGCGGGGCCTACCACGTTCTCTTAAGCAAAGGAGTAACCGGACTAACAACCGAACTACTGCCACTAGGGAGTAATTTCGATTCAGTTTCACGTCTCAGCATCTTAGACCGTACAAAAACTAAAATTAGTGCAATTCAGTTCTCATCCGATCCGACACATTCATAAGCTATACTCTAAAAAACAATAGTTTCAGTTAAGCAAAAACAATAGCATATAATTTTTTTTGACAACATGACATTTTATTTTGAAGTCGGTGACAAATTTTAAGTCAATATTTAGTATTTGAAAAACTAACCTCTAACTGCTAAAAGTTAAGGATCCTTCTATCATCAGCTCGGTTCATAACTACCAGACACAACAAATACCTGAATAGCTTCGGAAAAACAATCTACCTATAAAATGTATGGGCTTCCCTCGATTTTCCTAGATTTCTCTCATCATATCCTGACTTTGGTGACAATGATACAATCTCAGGAGATACTCTATCAAATACAAAAATAATTTTGTAAATCGGTTTACAATTGGCGGAGTACTTAATCGCGTAATATACACACAAAAAAAAACATACGCATCGCATAAGGAACCTCCTCCTTTTTTGAAGTCGGTTAAAAATACTCCTGGGGTGATCCAATTGTCACTAAAGTCAGGATCTGATGATGGCATCCCATAAAAATCGAGGGAAACCCTTAAATTTTATAGGTACGTCCAATGTGTTTCATATTTTTCAGAAGCTATATTCACGTATTTACGTCTGGTAATCATGAACAGAGCTGATGATTGAAGGATCCTTAACTTTAAAGAGTTAGAGATAAGTTTTTACCTAAATACAATAGGCACGTATTACTAAGTGAACTAAAAAGTTTTCAATTCACTTAAAAGATAAAAATAAAACAAAACTACAAAAAATAAAAACTGACTAAAAACACTAATGAAAAAAAAATTTAACAAAAAATAAAAACCGACTTCAAAAACACTGAAAAGTAAGAAATAATATAAGAATTGATACAGACAAACATCACACTTCTATATTGAAGTCGGTGCCAAACGATAATCTCTTAGAAAGTTTTAAAATTTGTCACCGACTTCAATATAGAGGTGTGATGTTGTCTGATTATTCTTATATTATTTTTTACTTTTCAGTGTTTTTGAGGTCGGTTTTTATTTTTCTTAAAATATTTTTAACTTTTTAGTGAATTAAATATTTTTAGTGAAAGAAACCCTAATTCTCACCCTTATGTATTATATTAACCGAAGTGTGAAGTTCATACTTTTCTTGTGAAGATATCATTCAATTGTATTAATTCAAATAATCGTTTTATTTTCGCCTATTACCTGTGTTCCTTTTTTAATTTTTTTTACATGACAAAGCAGAGAATCTTTTTTGTAGATTTCATTAAATATCTTTATATATTATTTGATAGGATAGGTCAAATTGCCAAATGTCAAAGAAATGTCTTTCGCTTTAATCTGCCATAAAAAGTGAAAAGTTAATCAAATAAGCTTAAAAGAATCTGTAGATGCTGAAGTAGTGATGCTTTCAGAATATCATTCATAAACTATATTACAACAGGTGCTAGCGCCATCTTATGTGCTAAAGGAGAGTTATTTAGCAAAAACTTATCTTTATTTTTCTCTAGATTCTCGGCTTTCAGTCCTGAAACTTTTTTGCTGTAAGCTATGGGGCATAACAATTCTAAAAGTAGTACCATATTTGCTGCATATTAATATTAAATGCATAGGCTAGCGCGCCCATAGTTCCACTGGGCATGTCCTTTAGCTAGATCATCCGTTTCCTAGCGTATCTAGAGTGATTTGCAATATTTTTCGTGATTCGTGGTCGTACAAACTACACGCGTACGAAGTCGCGGGCCAAAGCTAGTCTATTACATAAGAATTAAAACCGCTCCGATTATGCACTTTAACTCAATGTATGAACAACTGGGTAGCAGATAATATAAATTGTTAATCGGGGGGAGGGCCAGCACTCTGCAACACAGAGAATCCTAGTGCAGATTCTGCTCTCACGATGGCTAGTCAGACAATTAACTTCACATCCCGTTAATGCCTGTAAACCTAGTCTATTATAGTTGTATTTTCAAAGAAATAAATGAGCTTTTTATTCTTATAATAAACCGTCAGACTGACGCTGTACATGCGCAACTAAAACTCGCTAATGCCATCAGCTCGTATCAATCACGCGTCCACACATAACGGCTGCGGTCACACATCCGACGTTTCCTCGACCCCCTAAAACGCCGTGTCCAATCGTCCGTCAGTCAGTCAGTGACGGCGATGAGGCAGGGGAACTACTCCGGACTGGAGTCGACATTTCAACACTATTGACGACAGTCGAATATGGTACAGGGTATTGTACAATTTGACGCATTACGAATTTGAAAGTAGAGGAGACGAAGAAGAGAACTTACTATACAGGCAAAAGATAGAATGAGATCAGAGTTGGAAGACAACTGTCCTTCGGTGACAGAAAGGACGATCAAATCGCACTCACAGTCTGTAGGCTTTGGTGGTGCCCCAAGTAGACTCCACCACGTCGGCGTTTCACCGACTTGTATTGCTGAATTTTATTTGACTACCAACTCATAGAAAGCTGGTATTACTTACCTTGGCTCCAATTGTCTCCTTCCGTCTCCTCCGTAGCCGGTGGACTTCCTGAGCTAGCTCGAAGGAAGTCGCGGCTCCTGAAGATCTGCAGTGGATCCACCGGTGGAGACCGGAGCACTACAAATGCCTAATAGGCCACCACGACTCACACACGCGATTTCGCACAACACAAAGCGGGCTTTCGCACCCCGATATTAGGTGCGCCGCGCAAACCACTATTTGCTTGAATATTGTATATTATATTTTATTCCGGCCTGAACTTATAACCTCTAAGCATGTCATGACATTTCGACTCGACTCAACTGACATATCACATGCGGCCGGCCGCCAAAAAAGCTGTCACTGCACAGACTAGAATGCAGTGCCGCCACTCGCTCTTCCTCGAGCGTGAACATCCCCCCGCTCCGGACAGTCCCGGACTGTCCGCCAAATCAGTCTAAGGGGAGGCGAGAAAGAGTAGCGACCGCGCGCTTCAAAACAGAATCCCCAACTAGGACCTCGGCAAACCTGGGCACACCATCAGACCCTAGAGTAAGTTGGACAATGCGTCCGCGACGCCAACGTAAGGGTGGCAGGTTTGGGTCCTTCACTAACACGAGGTCTCCAACCCTCGGTGGGTTTGTCTTATCTGACCACTTAACGCGCTGTTGCAAAATGTGTAAATATTCAAGGTGCCAGCGGCGCCAGAAGCTCTGGGTAAGCTGCTGGAGCAACTCAAACCGCGAAAGGCGTCCGGGATTGATATCTCTATAAGGATACTCGGGCAGGGCGTTAAGTGGTCTGCCTATCAAGAAATGGCCCGGCGTGAGGGCCTGCAAATCGTTCGCGTCGGTAGACAACGGACATAACGGACGCGAGTTGAGAACCGCCTCAATCTTATGAAACACCGTCGCGAGTTCCTCAAACGTGAGAATAGTCTCCCCAATAACGCGGCGAAGGTGAGTCTTGGCGGCCTTTACAACAGATTCAAAAATCCCTCCCCAGTGAGGGCAAGACGGCGGGGAGTATCGCCATGTTACCCCCCTACGGGAGAGTGTGGATCCGATCTCAATATTATTTTTATCTAAAAATTCACAAACTTCTCTTATATGTCTATCAGTGCCCTTGAAGTTCGTCCCACAATCGGACCGAATTAGAGAAGGCAGTCCCCGGCGGGAGACAAATCTGCCTAACGCTGCTAAGAAAGCGTCCATGGTGAGCGCACTCACCACCTCCAAATGAACGGCTTTAGTGGCCAAACAAACAAACACACACAAGTAAGCCTTTTCAGTCTTAGCATTACGGAGTCGCGACGTTTTTATAGTGAATGGTCCCGCAAAATCAGTTCCAACTCCTAAGAAGGTCATCGATTCATTCACACGATCAGCAGGCAAATCACCCATTTGGGGCTGCATCGTCTCGGGGCGTAAACGATAGCAGGGCAGACATCGAAAGATAACAGATCGGATTATTCTTCGCGCTGACAAAATCCAAAACTCCCGTTGGAGGAGCGCGGTCAATGCATTACATCCGGCATGAGCATTCTTCACATGGCGATCAATGATCAACAATCGCACCAATGGTCCGTTCTTGGGGAGCAACAGGGGATGACGTGATCTATAAGGCAAGTTAGCGTGCCTCAATCGGCCTCCTACACGCAACAATCCTTTATCATCCAGAAAGGGAGTCAAACGCACCAAGGGTCCCTTCAGTTTGGTCGTCCCGGTACGGAAAATCTTAAGTTCCGGTTCAAACGCTCTAGACTGGGTCATACGCACCCAATGCAGAAGAGCATCTTGGCGCTCCTGCGGTGAGAGGACCGGACACAAATCTTTGTCCTGAGGCCGGCGACAATTTCGTATAAATCTTCTTATCCAAGCGGTCACGCCGAGCAACTTGTCCAGAGAACTGTAGCGGTCTAATAAAAATTCCCGCTCTGGAGCCGCCATAGTCTCGACAGCGTGAACACGCAAGCCCGGATTTGGTACCTTCACCACAGCTGGTGTGGAAGGCCAAGACGGTTGTAACAACCAGTCGGGACCCCACCACAGAGTGTGGTCAATAAGCTGAGGGGCTTCGCTGCCACGTGATGCACAGTCAGCAGGGTTTATTTCACCTGGCACGTGGCGCCAAATCAACGTGGCCTTCGAGGCCTGTATTTGGGATACCCGATTGGCCACAAATACTTCCAGGGAGTGGACGGAGTTCTTAATCCAACACAGGACAACCTGACTGTCGGACCAAGCAAAGAGCGACTCAAAGTCCACACTACGTCCCAGGGTGTCAACAACGTGGTTCATCAACCGAACCAGAAGAGTAGCTCCAGACAATTCTAACTTCGGAATCGTTAATCGAGTCCGAAGTGGAGCAACCTTACTCTTAGCAATTAGCAAGTGGAGCTTAACAGCTCCTCTATCATCGACCGTCCGGATATATACGACGGCTGCGTATCCACTCTCAGACGCGTCACAAAAGCCATGAAGGCTGGCCGTAAACCGTCCCTTAGGCAGTATATGTCTAGGGATACTAACCCGGTTAATGTCGGGGAGAGACGACATGAAGGACTCCCAATCTCGCAGCAAACGGCCCGAGAGGGGCTCATCCCACGACACTTCGGCTGACCAAAGTTCCTGTAGGAAGCATTTCATCCAAAACACTATGGGACTAATCCAGCCATTTGGGTCAAAGGTACGAGCTACTGTAGACAAAACCAACCGTTTCGTCCAGACCTTGGGGCTTGGCAGCTCCAATCGATAGGTGAACGTGTCCTGGACAGGTCTGTATTGCACTCCCAAAACAGACAGTAAATCTGGAGTGTTGGCATTCTCAAAAATATGAGGCTCCTGCTGGTGGTCGTCTGGCAAGTCACACAAAAGCTGAGGTGAGTTGGACATCCACTTCCTCAGTTCATAACCACCAGCCCCGAGAAGAGCAATTAGTTCATCTCGCAAAATCAAGGCTTCCTCGACACTAGAGGAGCCCGTACAAATATCATCAACAAATGCATCCTCCTTGAGAACCAAGGATGCGCGAGGGTATCGTAATCGTTCACGTTCAGCGAGTTCCACAAGTGAGCGAATTGCCACAAAGGGGCTCGAACGCAAACCGTATGTATTGGTGTTCAGCTCGTAGACCAGCATGGGATCCCTGGGATCCTCCCTCCATAATATGAGCTGATATCGTCTATCGTCCGGGTGAATCACAGTCTGCCGAAACATCATCCGGATATCGGTCACAAAGACGACGGCATGGCGACGGAAGTTGGTCAATACATCGCCCACCTCGTGGTGCAACTTCGGTCCAGCATGCAGACATTGATTCAGCGAAACTCCGGTAGACGTAGGAGCTGACCCATCAAAAACAACGCGTATCTTCCCGGTGGAAGGTTTCAAAACCGCGTGGTGAGGAAGAAAATTATGTTCCTCGTTTCGCCAGTCCAGTCGCGAGACCGACATGTGCCCCAGTTGCTCATATTCTCGCATGAAGTCGACATACTTCTGTTTGAGGTCGGAGTTCCTACTCATACGACGCTCCATGGACAGCAGCCGCTTCTCGGCCAACGGCCGGGAGCTGCCAAGTGAGGGGCGAACTGACAAAAAGGGCAAACGAGTGATCAGCCGTCCCGAGTGAAGGCGACCTGTATTGTTCTGGTAGAACAACTCACACTCCTCGTCTAAGGGGTTCACTCGCTTCAAGGTAGGTGGCTCTTCCACCTCCCAAAACCGTTGCAGGACATCCGATAAGGTGGAGCTAACAGTTATGTAACTGTCCACCGATGGAGATGGTGGGTTATGCCTAACTGGTCCCATCACTACAAACCCAAGCGATGTAGATAAGGCTACCAGCCCACCCTTCTGTAACTCTCTCCTCTTCCCACAATACACGCGGCCTAGAACATCGGCACCGAGCAATAAGTGAATCGGACCGGTTCGGTGGAAGGAAGGGTCAGCCAAGGTCAATCCTGATGTCGCATCAACGACAGCGCGCGAAACGTGCTGTTGCGGAAGCTGACCAACAACCTTCTCATAAACAATCGCGGTAGCGCCAATTTTGGGCGCTGAAGAGAAGTGGGGGGAGAAGGAGAACAAAACCTGACCGATCGGATCCGGGATCCGCAGGTCTCCGATTCCTCGTACCGATTCAAGGTATGGAGATGTGTTCAAACTCAACTGCCGGACCAGCCAGCTGGAGGCAATGCAACCCTGAGCTCCCGTATCCAAAAGGGCGCGAACTAAAACAAAGGTGCCCCTCGGGCCCCACACCTGTACGGAGGCTGTTGGTAACAGCACCTGCTCCTGTGGGGGGGTTGCAGCCGACAGTTGGTTTAGTGAAAATCCTCCCGCATTCCCCGCAACGGGGGGGAAGGGGGGTCCGAAGAAAAATGCGTGCGCGGCGGAGGAATAGGGCGCTCAAGGCGCTCGAGCGGGTCCCAATCCGGCACGTACACACCCCGACCAAAGCTGCATCGGGGGGCCGGGCGGTGCCCATGATGGGCGAAAGTTGGGGGAGCCCGTGACAAACGAGGTCTCTCCATCATAGGGGGAGAGAAGCGTATCGGCTCCCGGCGTGGCTCCCTAATAACCGCGGCCCAATCCCGCGGTGGCGCCTCATAAGCGGCGCGTTGATCCCCCCCGCCCGTAGGGGGGGTGGGGCGCCCAATCCTCTCACTGGAGGGGGGGCGCCTGTCCAATCTCCGCGGAGGGGTGGCACGCCCCTCCGATCTCCTCGGAGATGTGGGTGACCTACGAGGGCCCCCGCCCGTGTGCGAGTCCCTCTCTCTCACCACCCCACGAGTGTCTCTATTGTTAAAGCACAAGAGGGGGTGATGGGCCCCTCCACAACAGTGGCAATCTCGTGGGTGGGGGCAAGCCGAGGCCATATGAGCCCCCAGGCAGCGGTAGCACCAATTCCGCTGTTTGGCCATATTTCTACGCCCCTCGGTGCGTAGGCCAACAAATTTGGGACAGGCCGGCAAACGATGGCCATCCCGCTTGCAACACTTGCAAGGCATCGGCCTCTCCCCGGGTGGAGAGTTCTGCCGCACTGCAGTATATTGCTTGTACGGGCGGCGCTCTCTCCGTGGCGCTGCCCGGGTCGCCTCAAAGCGGCCTGTACTCGGTCCCGGTATAGGAACCAGATCCAAGTGGTCGGTCATCCGACACTCATCCTCCAAAAATCTGAGGAGATCCGAGAAGGGGGGGAGGTACGAGGCACTATTGCCCCCGTACCTTTGTTCGAAGCGTCCCTTCATCTCCATGGGAAGCTTATCGAGGATGAGGTGGAGCAAAATAAAGGACCACTGGTCCACCGGTAGATCAAGTCGTTTGAGCGCGTTAATAGCGCTCAGCAGCGGGTTCAAAATCTCCTTCCTCAATGAGGAGACCCGCGATACTCGTGGCAGCCCTAAAATGGCAGCCACATGTGTGTCCGCTAGCAAGCGAACATTCTGGTACCGGGCGGTCAACAACGCCCTTGCAATCTCATAACTGTCATCATTGACAGGTAGATGCTGGACAAGTACACCAGCCTCTCCCCGTAAGGCAGAGAGCAAATAGGCCAATTTCTGGCTAGGGAACAGGTCGTCCCTCGAGTGAACCAGGCTATCAAAGAGGTTAATGAACCCCATCCAAGAAGCCAAGTTCCCATCAAAGGTTGGGATGTCTAAAGTGGGCAGTCTGCCCAGCAAGCCGGCCGGGGTAGGCTTGACCTCCCCGGGCGTGCACGACTCACCCCTCCGGGCGAATAGGATAGCCTGAGCCTTGTTTATGATCACATCCGCCTGTTCAAAACACTGATCATAATCGGCATTAAATTGGTCGACTGCCCGCAACTCAGCGGCACCCTCGGCTGGGTGGTCGAGCAAATATTGTTGATGAACAACAAAAAGCTGCTCCAATTCCTTCAAGCGAGCCGGTACTCCCTCATGCCGAATTAACAAGGCCTGTTCTCGGTCTGGTCGGTCTACCAAAGCGACGGCACTAGCAAACCATCTCAAAATCTTTTGTGCACCCGCGCGGGCACCACTAAGCAGGCTGACTGGCGGGACCATTTTGCACCAAAATTAAGATACTCTATAATAATACACAGACAAACAGACCGACAACCGCAGACAATAAAACAGATCGGGGGGAACTTCAAAGGCAGAACAAAATATATAAACAAACCAAAATCAAGTGTAAATGCTAGAACTTAACTAGAACAACAAAGGCATTTAACAACAGAATTTTTCAAACAAATTAAATTCAAGCATTAAGTCAATAACTTAACAAACACAATATTCAAAGGCAAACAAAACAAAATCAAATGTAAATGCTAAAACTTAACACAGCAATATAGTGTATTACAACAACAGCAAAGTCATTTAGCAGCAAAATTTTTTCAACAAATCAAATTCAAGTATAAGTTTACAACTTAACAAACAAAATATTCAAGGGCAAAACAAAGATATGAAAAAACAAACCAAAATTTAAATATAGGTAAATGCTAGAACTTAACTAGAACAACAAAGGCATTTAACCCCAATTTTTCATATACAATGACAATTAGTTAAGGAGATCGGTCCACAAATGAGCTGGTAGTCGGTTTAAAATCAGCAATCAAAACCAATTAATATGTATTGCCCGTTTGGACAACCAACAAGATTACAATATCAATTGTACAATACTAATCAAATACTCAAATCTAAGAACCACTCAAATCTAAAAACCACGCTCTGCTACCAAGAGATGGTGGTGCCCCAAGTAGACTCCACCACTTCGGCGTTTCACCGACTTGTATTGCTGAATTTTATTTGACTACCAACTCATAGAAAGCTGGTATTACTTACCTTGGCTCCAATTGTCTCCTTCCGTCTCCTCCGTAGCCGGTGGACTTCCTGAGCTAGCTCGAAGGAAGTCGCGGCTCCTGAAGATCTGCAGTGGATCCACCGGTGGAGACCGGAGCACTACAAATGCCTAATAGGCCACCACGACTCACACACGCGATTTCGCACAACACAAAGCGGGCTTTCGCACCCCGATATTAGGTGCGCCGCGCAAACCACTATTTGCTTGAATATTGTATATTATATTTTATTCCGGCCTGAACTTATAACCTCTAAGCATGTCATGACATTTCGACTCGACTCAACTGACATATCACATGCGGCCGGCCGCCAAAAAAGCTGTCACTGCACAGACTAGAATGCAGTGCCGCCACTCGCTCTTCCTCGAGCGTGAACAGGCTTACTCTTGAACCAATGCCGATCGATCGACATTGAGATTGTGATTTTTCATACGCTTATTTAATTACACTAGGCCCGTTCCAGTTAAGCACGGATTTGCAAAATTTTCAACATGTTTAGCATCAACGCATTTCATTAGCCGTTGGTGTTAACTTTTTGGTGCTACAGTTTCGTGTGTTCCACTTAACCATTTTTGCCACGAAAAGTTAACATCAAATACTCATGCTAAGAGATGGATCCCCCGACACCACTTTTTGAAAGCTTTCAAATTTGACATTTGGACACTTTTTTCATGTATCAAAAAGATTTTTCAGTGAATTTCAATAATAAATTGAAAGATATTTATAGTTTACTGTACAAAGTAGGTCATCATCATCACCATCATCATTTCAGCCAAGGGACACCCACTGCTGGACATAGGCCTCCCCCAGGGATCTCCAAACCGATCGGTTCGGCGCCTCCCGCATCCAGCGTCTTCCCGCGACCTTCAAAATTCGTCAAAATTCCGCAAGAAAAAAAATATTTTATAAAAATAAAAACCGACCAAAAACACTGAAAACTTAAAAATCATATGAGAATAGGTACAAACAACATCACACTTCTATATTTAAGTCGGTGCCAAACGATGATCTAGAAAGTCTTAAAATTTGTCACCGACTTCAATAGAGAAGTGTGATGTTGTCTGTACCTATTCTTATATTATTTTTAACTTATCAGTGTTTTTGAAGTCGGTTTTTATTTTTTGTTAAATATTTTTTATTTTTAACTCTGTAGTGAATAACATATTTTTAGTGAAAGAAACCCTAATTTTGGTGACTTTGGTGACCTTGGGACCACCCCAGGAGTATACTCTATCGAATAGAAAAAGAATTTTGAAAATCGGTTTGATCGATTAGAGTCGGTTCAGGAGTGAGCCTACTGATAGCAAATATCACATCGCTCTATAAAGCCTTGCTATTTTAAACAAACATTAAGCTGATTGCACATATGCCCGCGCCGCATTATATGACGTCATCAGCATCCGTTTTTCTATAGCCGGACACCTCTCGCATTTTTGAAATTCGGCGCGTACGGTGCGGCCAAATGTGCGAGGTTTCATATAATTTCATACAACGAATTCCAAAAATGGGCGTGCGGTGCGTGCGGCACGGGCATATTATTATGTGCGTTCAGCTTAACGCTTATTGCTCATCATTGTTAACGGTTGTTTAGCAACGATACCTGTCAATGTCAGAAGTATAGACCGCTCCGGAATCAAGTGGTTGAAACCATCGGGTGCTGCTCGGAAAGTGCGGAGTTCAATTCCCCATGGAGGCGAAATTTTTTCTGCTCCCGATGGTTGGTGGTAGGGCTTCTAAGCCCGCCCGGCTAGCTAATATCGTGTTACCTAAGTTTATCGCCATAATAACAAAGTGAATAGCATTGTTGTGTTTCGCCAATTAGAGGTAAGATACTCGTAGCCAGTTCCTCAGTTGTTGAGGCGTCCAAGAGAAGCTCGCTTCCGCCCTTACCATCAGGTGAGATGAAGGCCAAGAGCTTCCCTGTCGCATGTGAAAAAATCAGACAAATCCAGTCTTGTGCTCTACAATTAAGAATTATTTCCAACTTAAAACGTTCACACATTCTTAACTGCCCTGCGAGCATGGCTCTCGATAAACAAAATTTGACAGCTAAGATCGACATACTCGACAAAAATCGATAAATTTGACAGATATTCTAAGGAGTGAAAAGGACAAATGCTTTTGTTGATCGATATACGTCGATCGACAAGTCCATGCTCGCAGGGCCGATGTGATAAAAAAGTTAATAGAAGTGTTGAATGAAAATTTCAAATGCAAATATGATACATCGACATCCGTAGTAGGCTCTCATCACGTGTCATGCGAACCAAATCATGCAATCACCACAACAACGGTGCGCATGATTTCCACCCAACCACCAGTGCCTTCATCGCCTACCTAATCGACCGCAGAATCGTATATTCAATTCGCGATTGAGTGAAAACTCCTTGTTAATGCATTCGCGATGATTTCTACTTGAGAGCTCTCAGGGTTGCCAAGTCCAATATTTTAATTTATTGAAATATTTATGAGTGGCCATGGAACCATGCCTATAATCTTTTAACATATAAAATTCTCGTGTCACAGTGTTTGTATCCGAAATCCTCCGAAACAGCTTAACCGATCTTTATGAATTTTTTGTGTATGTTCGATAGGTCTGAGAATAGGTCGTAAACTATTTTTTATACCCCTAGGTGATTATTATGGCGAAACGAAGTTCGCGGACACAGCTAGTCGTGAACTATTTTTGATACCCCTAAATGGTAAGGTTTTTCTTCACAATTATAATGGCGAAACGTAGTTCGGTGGCGCAGCTAGTCTAATCTTCTAATATACCTATAAAATTCTCGTGTCACAGTGTTTGTGACAAAACTCCTCCGAAACGGCTTGACCGATCTTTATGATTTTTAACCGACTTCAAAAAAGGAGGAGGTTATCAATTCGGTTGTTTTTTTTATGTTTGTTACCTCATAACTCCGTCATTTTTAAACCGATTTCCAAAATTCCTTTTGGATTCTATAGAGTATACTGCAAGGGTGGTTCCATAGTCACCAAAGTTAGGATTTGATGATGGGATCTCATGGAAATTGAGGAAAACCCTTAAATTTTAAGGTGTGTCCAACGTATTTTGTATGTATGTTACGCCATTACTCCGCCAGTTATGGGCCGATTTTCAAAATTCTTTTGTATTTAATAGAGTATACTCCTGGGGTGGTCCCAAGGTCACCAAAGTCAGGATCTGATGATGGGATCCCATGAAAATCGAGGAAACACTAATTTAATACCAGCTCTAAAAAAGGCAGGGTTTCTTTCACTAAAAAGATAAAAATAAAAAATATTTTAACAAAAATAAAAACCGACTTCAAAAACACTGAAAAGTTAAAAATAATATAAGAATAGGTACAGACAACATCACACTTCTCTATTGAAGTCGATGACAAATTTTAACACTTTCTAGGAGATCATCGTTTGGCGCCGACTTTAATATAGAAGTGTGATGTTGTCTGTACCTATTCTTATATTATTTTTAACTTTTCACTGTTTTTGAAGTCGGTTTTTTTTTTGGGTATGTTCGGTAGGTCTCGGAATAGATCGTTAACTATTTTTTAAGCCCCCTAGGTGATTATGATGGCGAAACGTAATCGCGGACACATCTATTATATAAAATTCTCGTGTCACATTGTTTGTTATCGAACTCCTCCTCCTCCGAACTAAACGGCTTGCCGCTTGACAGATTTTTATGAAATTTTTTGTTGTATTTTTGTGAGATTAGCGCGTTCACACAAATAAACAAACAAACAAACTCTTCAGCTTTATAATACACACAGCAGCCGTAGCCGCTAATGGTAGAAACGTGAAATTTGGACAGTTGTTTTAATGCAAAGTGCGGACGCACACTAAGAAGGGATTTAAAAAAAATGTTACCCTAAAGGGATGAAATAGGGGTTGCAAGTTTGTATGGTTTTTTTAAATTAGCAACGATTTTGATAAAACTTGAAAGTCATGCTCTTAAGAATATTTCATTGAACCCGTGTTTCATGGTTTATTGGAATTCACTCCCTTAAGGTGCAAAATAGGGGTTGAAAGATTCTATGGAAAATATTTAAAATCTGCTCCAATTTCTATGAAATTTATTATTCGCGCTTAAATAGGCTACAAAATTATTTTTCCGACGAGAAAATATAAATTCCCACGGATAAACAATAATAACGCGGGCGAAACCGCGAGCGGAAAGCTAGTAAAACTATAAAAGATCCAGTCGGCTTAACAGTCTTATTTAAATAAACATTATTTTATTTTACAATTTATGTACACACAAAAACAGCATCAAGAACATATACACATGGAAACACTGTACAAAGGCACTGCTTATTTCTTATCAAAATGTCTTCCAGCAGCCCCGTCACTAATATAAAAGTATTTAATATGGTAGTTGTGTGTGTAAACACAAACAAAGAAAGGTGATAATAATATTAATAATAAAATACCTACTTTATTTAATTAAATAAAATACAATAAACTAAAAAATACGGATATAAAATAAACTAATAAACTACATTGTTAAAAGATAATAAGCTTTTACTCGTTTCTTAAATAGATGTAAAGATTGACAATCGCGAATGTTGACTGGTAGGGAATTCCACAGTCTAAAACTGCATGCACAGTGAAGGAGTGGGAGAAAAAGCCGCTATTATGGGACGGGAAAGAAAGCAGGGAGCGAATATGGGATCGACAATGAGCATTAGGAGGACGTGCAGAGGAGAATCGTTCGCGTAGATAAACAGGCTAGGACGGATTGTCAAGAATATTGTGTAGGAGACTAAGGGCCGGTATTTCAATATTACCTAAGCTAAGTTTCACTTTTGAACGACAGTACCGTATTTCAATCCGGATCTTCCTCACCATAACTAATCTAAGATTAATTGCAATATTGCAACACAACAAACAGAATAAATCATTTGTCTATGATTTTAGTTGTCATTTGGTTGACATTGACTGACACATGACATTTGTGCAAAATAAGGAGCGTGTTTATTGTTAAATATTATTACATTTTAAAATCTTTTAAATCAAATCACGACAATCAAATTTTGATTGTCGTCAAAAAAATCAAAAATGGATGAAGAGTGGTCTCAACACTATGTCTTTCAGCAGATTTATCTCTATTGCACTGAAGTTGGCGCATCGATTTTTCTCCATTCTGAAACGATTCTAAACAAGAAATAATACCTAGCAGCAAGACAAATCACCACACAAACAAATCACACGCGGCATAGACATTGACTTTTTTTTATAAAGATTCTTTTAAACGGTGCTCTGGCTTTCAGCCCTTGGGTACTTGTACTAAAGAGGTGTGTATCCTTGATTTTAGCCCTTTTTCTAAAATGTTACTATAAAATATATAAAAAACAAATTGGCAGGTACATAACACAAAAAAGAATGCTGTTTAGGATGGTCTTTTATTAATTCGCGTACTTATCCACATAGGTACAATATTATCTCAATTAGCCATAATTTCCTAACCAGCGTGTTGCTTTTTGCGGGTCAAAAATAAATTATCATGAAGCAACTTTTTCTAAAGTAACCAGATGACAATCCTGGATCGGAACTTAAGCGACAGAAATCCTCCGCTTAGATTAAGGCTAGTTAAGGTGGAGTTTAAGTGCCGTTTAATTTTAATCCTACATTGAAATACACATAGGTCGTACTTATGTTAAATCCAGGATCAATTCAAGATAAGCTACTATTGATATACCGGCCCTAAGAATACGAGTATTGTCACTGTCACTTTCAATCTCATTACAAAAAAGGTCATCGAAAGAGATAGCAACATTGTTTAACATAAACATTGCTTAAATATTTTTATGCAAAAAGGCTGTTAAACATTATTTAAGCACAATATGTCTTTATTATACTTACTCTCTCCCAACCTCCCAACCACCCTTTTTTTTTTTCGGGGGGAATCCTCATGGATACCCTGCACTGGGGGGTACAGGGTTATGTTGGACTCCGGCGAGAAGGTGACTCGCCGACCTACCAACTAAACCACCCCGGGGTTCAGCAGCTCGCCAGGTAGGCAGGGAAGGGGGAGTTGCACGCTGGTGCATTTATCCCCGGCATACCCCGCCCGGCGTTCGCCCACAGGCACATCGTTCTCTTCCGTCAGAGGCATGGGGGGTCCGGAACACCCCACAGAGCACTCCCAACGTCGCAGGAACCTGTGCAATGCAGGCAGCCGTCACCCCACGGACGACTACCCCGCTGGCTCCCAAACCTCCCAACCACCCTTGTTGATTTCCTCTACCACCGCGTGCAAGCCAATTTTAAGTCACTTTCTTTGTATAGGTGAAGATTTATTTTTGTATGTTAATCCAGCAATGATAATATATCGTGGTCAGTAATCGACAACCCAAACATTTCCAGTGGAGACCGAGCGAAATTTAACAAAAATATGATCTAAAGCAGGGTTTCTTAAACTTTTTGCAGTCACGGACCCCTTTCACAATTTAAACAACTCCACGGACCCTGTTTAACAATATTTTTTTGAAAATGAAGAACATCTTATTTATATTGATTAAAAATACTTTTATTGATCCTTGCAATACACTTACTACTAAACTAATGAGAAGGGTTGCAGCTGTTTACCTCAATGAGAACGTTAAATTGTGGGATTGTCTTCGACAAGGCAAGACGAATGTCATGTTTACGTCGAGTTTACTACACAATGTTTACAGACTGACCTACTGCGGACCACTGATACACATGCTACGGACCCCTAAGGGGTCCGTGGACCCCACTTTAAGAAACCCTGATCTAAAGCCTTGCCTCTCGTTGGGAGTGTTATTGCGGGGAGCAAGCTATGCGATGCCATAAGAGATTGGTATTCGGCAGGCTGAGAGCTTATAACGTTGCCCAGATCTATGTTTATGTCTCCAACGATAATCAGTCTAAGGTAAGAACTAAGATTGCTAAGGACATGATTGAGAGAGTTAACAAAATTGTCAATCACATGTCAAGTCAAAGTCAAAGTCAAAGTATTTATTCACACAAGGCATGGTAAAAATGGTAACAAAACGAGTAGCTGAACAGCACGTCTTACCAACTTGTGGCATGTGAATGTCAGTTTACAATTACATAATTTAAATTTTCGTATTATATTTTGTATTATTATTATATGTCATTTTACTATATTACTATACCTAATAATTATATTACTCTTACATGTTAATTAAATTATTATAATAAAATGTCAGTCATTTTTAATATTATTTATGCTTATAAGTCAAATAATCTGTAACCGAATAAAAACAATTTGTAACTAGCCAATTAAATAAAGTTTTGTTAAAAAGTTTACCGTTAAGTTCTTTGATGCTTTGGGGTAGGTTATTATAAATTCGAACACTCATGGCATGGCTATTTCGGCTGTACAAATTTGTTTTCATTTGTGGTATCGCTAACTGTCCTACATGTCTATTACTATATTTATACCGATCTTCAAATTTTTCAAAAAGTTCAGCATTGGCTCTAACAAATTTGCATGATTCGAATATATATAAACTAGGCAATGTTAATAATTTGTATTTCTTAAATATTGGAGTACATGGTGTCCATGGAGGTACATTAAATATGGCACGGATACATTTTTTTGGGCTATAAATAGACTATTTACTTTTACAGCATTACCCCACAAAACTATTCCGTACCGAAGAAGAGACATAATGTATCCATGGTAGGCCATTATTGCGGTTTCATAATCTGTTATTCTTGATATTTTCCATAAAGCAAATATGAACTTGTTAATTTTATTGTTTAAATGTTCTACATGTGGTTTCCATGAACAATTTTGATCAAGTTTTATACCAAGAAAATTAGTTTCAGTACATTCTTCTATGGCTTCGTTTTCGTAAGTTATGTTAAGATTAGGACATTTACGTTTCCGATTGAAAAAGTGAACAATTTTAGTTTTGGAAATATTAACTGTAAGATTGTTTTTTGTCAGCCACTCTATATAAGAATGAACGAATGAATGAATAACATGAACAGAAGGAGAACGATAGATGCTCAAGATATATGGTTATATGGATAGCAATATGGTTATTTTGTATTAGGAGAAGACAGTCAGCGTCTATGATATTTGTAGTCTTGACTACGATGTTATGGTCGACTTATAGTATAGTATCAAATAAAAGCTAAGTTGGAACGGCAAAAAACCCGTCACAGAAATCTATAAACGGTTTTCAATTCCCATAATGTCAAAAACGACAAATCAAATCGCTCACTTATCTCGAGACGATTAATAAATCAATTCGCCCGCGCACCTCGAGGGGCAACTGTAATAATCGATTGATTGAAACTGCGAGTCCGTCTTTCGCTGTACAATGCTGCGGGAGCGGCACTCTCTTAGCTGGGGGTTTAATGTGTAGCTCAAAAGCTATCGCGATCTTTCGAATCGATATCGATTTAACAGTCATAACGGCGTCAATACAAAACTCTGTAACTCCTGTCTGTCTTTCATAAAACAATCATAATTTCTCTTTCTTCCTCCCAGTTCCTTTCCTCAACGTTGTTACAAGAAAATCCCTTGATTTTCCTCACACCAATTGGAATTTTTATTTCAATTCTTTTAGTATTCGCGCGCGCATATCGGCTAAAATCCGTGAAAGCACTTCTATAATTCAAATTTGCTAAAAGGTTTGGTACCTTTAAATAGATAATTAAAGTGAAACTTTTTTTCTTAGTATGATTGTGTAAATCTTGCATTATTTAATTGTTTACTATATTAATGGATAATTTCACCACCCTTGTCTTAGCTTAGGATACCCTTAGGTGGCATGCTGCCACATGGCACATATACTTCTTAAGAGTGAAATTGGCCATAAGAGATTGGTTGCAATAGATCTAATGCTGTACCTATTTTATTTGCACAAGTACTACATATTTAAACAAATCTATACTTATTAAATAAAACCCGAAAAGTGTAGTTTAAATTAAATGGAAAACATCTTTTAAAAAATAGATCTCGCTGTTGTACATGATTTTTTTTAAATTATAATGTCATATTTTATGTTAAATACAACAATGAATGACTCAAACTCAACTGGATCAATCACGATCAGATTTTGAGCTACACACCAAATGCTGTGTTCTCCAGACTCCACGTCTTGGCCACAGAGAAATTGCCAAATTTGTACTGTCAGCACAAAACTTGGCCAGCATCAATCAGTGACACGGTGATAGCACAAGCAATGTGCATCAAACGACACGCAGTAAACTCCGTTTGTCGTATCGGAACGCACCCTCAGAGCTCAGCGCGAACACAGCAACCGCCGCCGCGGGCGCAATATTAGATAAATGCGAAACATAATAACCCATGATGTACTGTGAAACGACGCCAAATGAATTTGAGCAACCGGTGTAATGAATAACATTACACGGCGCGAACAGAGAGCGACGTAACGTTATTGAAAACCATTAATAAGATCGGATAGATGTTTTGTGGCCGTTGCCAATGGTCGCATTACGTGGAACGGGTCGACCTATCTGTTATACAACGGACCTTCTCGGTGCGGTCGGCGCGGCGTGTAAGTAAACAATAATAATTTCAGTAAAAGTTGCGTCGTAATTTGTGGTGCCCCATAAAAACGTATTGTTTACTACTAACTAGTTAATAGTGAAATCTCTGTGGCTAGAAACCAAAATTCAATTGGAAACCGCAATCCTTATACGTAATACGTTCAAACAGAGGCCCAATTCTACTAATAACTTAGCAGCCGCATAGAAACTAAACCGTTGCGATCGACCAATCGGAGCGCGTATATTGGCTATCGACTGTTCGATGACGTGATAATGTGGCGTTCTGATTGAACGATGGCAACGGCTTAGTTTCGATTCGGCTGTAACTTATTAGTAGAATCGGGCCTCAGTCCTTACTTACCCTATGTAGAGTGAGAGCGTCAGACAAATGTACATCCATATGAAATTCGATACGAAAAACACATTGGTACATGGCGGTCTCGAACCCCGACCTCCCGATTGGAAGGCAAGTGCCGAGTCCACAGCGCCATCGACGCAACAATGATACTTCCCACTAAAATATTAATAATTCTTATAACAAGTTAGTACACGTAACACAACTTACACACAATCTTAAAAGATTCAACTAAGAACTTGTGCTAATTAATAGGGGTCGATTTTAGACCTCGTACACCCCCAAAATCAGTTTTCGTTTATGTCGACCCCGGGAAATCAATTTCGACCCCAAGGGTCCGATACCCACCACTTCGGAAACCCCTGGTTTATTTCATGCTTATAGCTCTATTAGTTTGGGCTCTACGTTGATAACTAGCCGAATCCTTTTATAAATGAAGATAAAAAATCAGAGATTTAAATCGTAAATCTCTGTAAAAAATAACATACAGTTTTCTACGAAGGCACACACGAACACTTGATCTGACATAACGGACTATAACCAGTGGCGAAACTATAGGGCGGCGAGGCTGGCAAAATGCCCACGGGCCCCCAACCCGAGAGGGCACCGGCCCAAGAGGCCGCGAACTCAAAAAAAAAATTTTTTTTAAGTACTTAAAATCAATTAAAGTGAGACAACTAAAGACCATATACATATTCACACTAATTATTGAGATTTTAGGACATTCAAAACAAAAAGATGTCGATCAATTTTACTGGGCGGGCCCCATCTAAAGAATTTGCCATGGGCCTCAGATGGTATAGTGACACACATTGAAACACAAATTGACGATATTGGGACACATTGACACACAAAAACACAAATCGATGTGAGAGACACAAATACTCTACAAAACACTTATTATTTAACAAAAAAATACCTAACACAAATAAAACAAAAAATAAGAACCGACTTCAAAAACACTGAAAACTTAAAAATTATATAAGAATGGGTACAGACAACATCACACTTCTATATTGAAGTCGGCGCCAAACGATGATATCCTAAAAAGTGTTAAAATTTGTCACCGACTTCAATATAGAAGTGTGATGTTGTCTGTACCTATTATTATATTATTTTTAAGTTTTCAGTGTTTTTGAAGTCGGTTCTTATTTTTTGTAAAATATTTTTTATTTTTAACTTTTAAGTGAATGAAATCTTTTTAGTGAAAGAAACCCTAATTTAATACCAGCTCACCGAAGGTAAGCTAGTAAATTAGTGTTTTCCTCGATTTTCTATGGGATCCCATCATCAGATCCTGACTTTGGTGACCATGGGGCCACCCTTGCAGTATACTCTATCGAATACAAAAAGAAATTTGGAAATCGGTTTAAAAATGACAGAGTTATGAGGTAACAAACATAAAAAAAAAATACAACCGAATTGATAACCTCCTCCTTTTTTGAAGTCGGTTAAAAAGAAAGAGAAATATCTAAGTACTCGTTTAAAGCCAAAAATATATCCACCAGATTCTATTTGATTAGGTCTTTGATCTACTCTCAATCTCAATCGTCGCATTATAAAAAATACTTACATTAGATACTCGTATATTTGATAACATAACCATAATTACGAGTATATAATGAACATATAACTTGCCGGCATGATTACGCTGTCAAAACAATAGACACGTCGTTAGAGTTGATCGTCCAGCACATAAAATTACCTCACGATTTAATAACAATATTCACATTATTTTGAGATTATTGTATTATAGTTTATTACGCATGACATAATATTATAACAATTTATGGTTTTGTTATGTTAACACTCCCATCAGTTCGCACGCATTTTGGGTAACAATATCCAACGATATATCCTGCGAGGTGATATAAAAAAATATTTGTACATTTTTCCAAATGATAATTCTGAAGCAGCACTATGAAACCTCATCATTTTAATTATTATCTCATTACCAAAAACAATTTTACAAAATTGTGATTTTACAAGTTTCGTGTCTCAAAAGGAAATAACGAGACTTATATGAGTAGAATCACTTCGTTGTCCATCTATCCGTGTGCCTGTCAACATTGGCGTATCTAGTTTTTTTTTTGGGGGTGGTCCTGGCGCCTGATTTTTGTTTGAAGTTATCACTATTTGGCGTCCATCATAGAATTTTGAAAAGGTAGCCTAACATCCTGGGGTGGGCACTATAGACCATACTGGGGTGGGCAAGGTCCGGCCTAACCCTAACCCTCTCATTTTATCGAGACCTGGTCTGTTCTAGAATCCATGCAGAGGTGCCAAGTTGATTGGCGATATATCGAAGTGCTGAGATGTCTGTATGACCCTACCAATATGTCCGTCGTTGTCGAGAATGGTCAGACTGAGCCTATCCTCCTGCGCCGTAGTGTGAGGCAAGGGGTGTTATGTCGGTGAAACTCTTCTCCGCTACGCTGCAAGATGTATTCGGAACGTTCAACTGGGCAAGACGTGGCATTTATATAAACGGCGAAAACATCTTACACTTACGATTCGCGGGCGAGATCGTCATTATGACTGAAACCCTGCAAGACCTACAAGATATGGTAGACTGCCTGGCTGAATCATCCAAACGCATCGGTCTCCGAATAAATTTGGATAAAACCAAAGTCATGTTCAACGAGCTCGTTGATCCGGGACAGGTCATAGTGAATGTAGTATCTCTCGAAGTTGTACAAGAATATGTGTTCCTAGGGCAAACACCTCTACTAGGCAGAAACAACTTTGAGAGGGAAGCCAAGAGAAGAATTCAGTTGGGCTGGGCAGCATTTCGTAAGCTTCGACATGTCTTCTCGTCACCCATTCCTCAGTGTCGAATTTTTTCATCCAGTGCCTCCTCCCAGTCATAACATAAGGTGCCGAGACGTGGACACTCACGGCTCGACTAGTCCACCAGTTTAAAGTCGCTCAGCGTGCTATAGTAAGGGCTATGCTCGGAGTATCTCTGAAAGACCGTATCAGAAATGATGTGATCCGACAGAGAACCAAAGTCACCGACATAGCTCACCGAATTAGCCAACTGAAATGACAGTGGGCTGGCCACATGAGAAGCAGAACTGACGGACCTTGGAGTCGTAAGGTTCGTGAGTGGAGACCGCGACTCGAAAAACGTAGTGTGAGACGCCCTACGACAAGATGGGATGACGATTTGCGTAGGCTGGCTGGAGTGGGCTGGATGAGAGTAGACGAAAATCAAGAGCAGTGGTGTGCATTGGGGGAGACCTATGTCCAGCAGCGGACGAGTGTAGGTCGATGATGAACCCTCTCATCGGACTATGCGAGTGATGAAACAGACTCTGTTCACAGAGGGTCAATTCTACTAAAAAAAACCACTGCCGAAACGAAACTGCCGCCCCGCTAAACAATATGTCTGTCGATAATCCCTATCGCAATCGCTAAATGGGCAATGTATGAGATATGACAATCAAAATTCCATGGAATTTCCTTTTACTGATGCTTTTGACCGTTGCTTTCGACCAATTGGAACGCTACATTATCACGTCATGGAACTTTAAATAGTCAGTCTAAGCGCTCCGAATGGTCGATTGTTACGGTTCAGGGTCGGTTCGGCTGTAACTTATTAGTAGAATTGGACCTCTGAGAGTGGACTTTTATTTGCGCAAACACTTGTGAACCATACTATCTTCTGCGGTAATGACTAGTATCTGCTGACCCTTACACATCATGACCGAATATCGATCGTGTTTGATACATCAGAATATTTTCGGTCACCGGATCTTGTCCTGTTATTATTTTCTCTATGTAATAAACCGAATTTACAAATGCCCGGATTGATAAACTCAAAAGACAAATGAATGACCCACTTTCGCTGCATTATGGCGTATTCTCACATTGTCTTACGTAACACAACAACATCGGTATAAATAACTACCAGAGCCCCGTTAGAACTAGTTAATCGCTAACAATATAATAATGTCCATAAATCGTCGAGATGATAATTATCCTCGCAATTACAAGGGCGTGACGCGAAACTGCGGCGCGTGCGCGTGCGCACCGTATAGTCTTTAGTGGCCGTAATTACATTGTGCGGGAGTGTAGACGTAAAACGGTCCGCGCTTTACGGCCGTAGCTTTCAGTACTAGGGTGTCATTGCATTTCACATGTCACAAGATAAGATTTTTATATGTACGAGTAAGTATTGCCCTGCCTATAAGTAGAGGACAATTACATTTCCAATGAAACACCAAAATAGAATTAAATATTTTTGAAAATTATATTTTCCTATGTAGGTATCGAACACGTTAAAATTATAAAAAAATTATTGCACCATTCGGTGTCGTACATAATTAAAATCAAACGTTCGCAAGTGATGTCAAACGGAAACTAAAGAAACAGTTGTTTTTTTATCAAAGTACTGTTTCATTTTTACGATAGGAAATAAAATCATAACACCTCAACTTTATAAATGATAGCCATTGATTTTATTAGAAAGAAGAGTTCAATGTTTCTTGAATTGTACTGTACCTACTACATTCAGCATCACAATCACAAATAAGTAATTGTTACAGAAATAGGTATCGTCATATTGTGTTTCGGAACTGTGCGCAAGCGCCGGTCGTGTCCGCTCCGCTAAGCGTTTCATCGGACTTTTCTAGAAAAGAAAAGAGATTACAAAAAGAAGTAAGTAGTTATTCTTTAGGTTTTTTATAAAATAAAAAAACTGTATAAAAAACCAAGAAAACTCTAGAAGCTTCTTCAAAAAAAAATCTAGTAGCAAATCTAATAGCAGTTGCCGCTGCTTGCGAAAGATGATTAACCAAGAGTAAAAAAATCTGTCATATTAAACCCTGTAAAAAATGAAAAGCCTTTAAATCGCGCTTGATGTACCTAAAGCCTTAACAGACCACTTTTACAAACACACGAGCTTTTAAGTAAGTAGTTAAGTGCTTATCTAAACGACCTTGGCGTAGAACTATAAAGTACCTATGTAGCTGTACTAACTCACATACAGATTTGCGTGACATTTTCTTCCACATCGACCTAAGTATTATTCCACTATCTATCTATAGCTTACACCTCTCGCTAAAGAATAATATTGCTTTATAAGGTTGGAAGACTGTATTTAAAACACACGTGGAAAAATTTAACTTTACATACACAATGCATTATCCTTTAAACATCCATAATTTAAAAACAAATTTATACAGACTTGGGTTACCTTAATGACAACGACTATTTTTATTCTTGATAATTAGGGCATATGCTTATGCGTGTTGTTTGGAATTTAGGTAGTGCCAAATAGGTATAACTTCTACCTTCTACAGAAAAATACGGATCATGTCTATCTAACAGAAAAAAATATTTTACAAAAAATAAAAACCGACTTCAAAAACACTGAAAGTTAAAAAATAATATAAGAATAGGTACAGACAACATCACACTTCTATATTGAAGTTGTATGTACCTATTATTTTTAACTTTTCAGTGTTTAAGAAGTTGGTTTTTATTTTTTGTAAAATATTTTTAATTTTTAACTTTTGTGAATGAAATCTTTTTAGTGAAAGTAACCCTAATTAAATTAGGGTTTCTTTCACTATTCAGTCTCGATTTTCATGGGATCACATCATCAGATCCTGACTTTGGTGACCTTAGGATCACCCCAGGAGTATACTCTATTGAATACAAAAAGAATTTTGAAAATCGGTCCACAATTGGCGGAGTAATCGCGCGTAACATACACACAAAACACGTTGGACACACCTAAAAATGTAAGGGTTTCCCTCGATTTTTCCGGGATCTCATCATAAAATCCTAACTTTGGTGACCATGGGACCACCCTTGGAGTATACTCTATCGAACACAAAAAGAATGTTGAAAATCGGCCCACAATTGGCGGCGTAATCGCGTAACATACACACAAAAAAAAACATATGCAACGAATTAAGAACTTCCTTGTTGAAAATATTTTACAAAAAATAAAAACCGACTTCAAAAACACTGAAAAGTTAAAAATAATATAAGAATAGGTACAGAAATCACACTTCTATATTGAAGTCGGTGCCAAACGATGATCGCCTAGAAAGTCTTAAAATTTGGCACCGACTGCAATATAGAAGTGTGATGTCTGTACCTATTCTTATATTATTTTTAACTTTTCAGTGTTTTTGAAGTCGGTTTTTGTTTTTTGTAAAATATTTTTTATTTTGAACTTTTTAGTGATTTAAATCTTTATAGCGAAAGAAACCCTAATTAAATACAAGCTCACCTTCGGTGAGCTGGTATTTAATTAGTGTTTCCCTCAATTTTCATGTGATCCCATCATCAAATCCTGACTTTGGTGACCTTTGGCCCACCATAGGAGTATACTCTATCGAATACAAAAAAAAATTGAAAATCGGTCCACAATTGGCGGAGTAATCGCGTAACATACACACAAAACACGTTGGAAACACCTTAAAATTTAAGGGTTTTCCTCGATTTTCATGAGATCCCATCATCAGATTCTGACTTTCGTGATCGGTCCCATGATCACGAAAGTCAGAATCTGATGATGGGAGTATGCTCTATCGAACACAAAAAGAATTTTGAAAATCGGTCCACAACTGGCGGCGTAATCGCGTAACATACACACAAAAAAAAACATACGCATCGAATTGAGAACCTCCTCCTTTTTGAAGTCGGTTAAAAATGGTCTAAAAATTAGACCTATATCTATATACCTACTCCTTAACAATTAAAAATTAGATCAAATTAAAAAAAAAAACAATAAATAAACTAGAAAATAACATCTGGCAAACTAACACTATTATCAACCCATATACAGGGTGTCTCAGAAACAATGGATAAACCTTTAACTGTTGATAGGTTTCGTCGAGACCTCTCTAATCTCAAATTTTGACTTTAGTAAAAATATCTCGGTTTTCAAGATATTTGATAGTTTATGATTTTTTTTAAAAATGCCACTTTTGGTTTGGTTTTTAATGTGCCATTTTTACAAATGCGACTTTTTCTGATTCAGGTTTTTTTAGCTTCTAACGGAATAGTTCAGCTATCAATAACAGTGGTTAAAATTGAGCTAGCTAATCACGAAGTGCTTGGAAGAAACAACGTTCCAAAAAAAATTAAACAAGAAATTATTTTTCTTCGTGTTTGGTCTGCTACCATGTAAAAAAAATGTATGACGCTCATCCTGCCCATTATCTTAAAAAAATGCTTAGTTATTCTAGTTTCAAAAAAGGTATGATAAACTTATGCTTAATGTATCTCTGAACTTTTATTACTGCTTGAATAGCAAATGGTATGAAAATTTTAAAAAGATTGTTTGTCGGATTAATTATTTTTCGGATTAATTTTATTCGGTTAATTTAGTTTTCCAGTATTAAGTTTATGCTTTCTTGACTTTCTGACTGGTTAAATAGCAAATAAAATGAAAATTTGAAAAAAAAAGGTTTTTTTCCACTAATAAGCACTTAAAGCTTATTTGTAAACATTCGTTTGCGAGTCACAGAGTTGAGAAACGTGTTTTTTTTGTGGCCCCTGCCTGCTACATGTCTCATCCACTATGCGCAATCAAAAAGGAGCCTTATCATTAACAGCACATGAGTCATAAGCATTTGCAACCTTACCTCTGCTATCGAATTTCCTGGAAGGACTTTTTTTACCTGCGTCTGATCATTAGGTTCTTTGTTACGATTGTTAGTGTCCTTCTGAACTCCGGTTGTGACCCACGCGTGTTTTCTGTATTCGAGAGATTCGATAGAGCTTCGATCATTTTAAACGACATTTTGCTGTGATTTTGGACTTGACTAGCTTTGCGATTCGGATATTGTTTGTGCTGTGAAACCTATTGACAACTGGTGATCATATGGACTTGGCTAGCTTTACGATTTGGATATTGTTTGTACTGTGAAACCTAACTGACAACCAATACATAAGACTGAACATGCCTAGACATCAGTACACGTCGCGCGAATATGCAAACATGCATTTCGTTTATGGCGAATGTCGAGGAAATGCTAACGCTGCTGCTCGTCTGTACGCAGGGAGGTAAGATTATTTATTTTCTCTTTAATTCAATCAATCTTATTTTTTTTTAAATCACACACATTTATTGCAACTTTAGTTAAACGTATCAGGATGGGTCTTACATTATGTTATCCTTCTAAAAATAGTCACACGCCGTGTTTAATTAGATTTTAAAATTAAATGAATTAGTAAATTTAATAACGTCATTTTTTGTATTAGGTACCCCAACGCACGTCACCCGGACTATCGAGTTTTTGCTCGGGTACATAATTCGTACTGCGAAGGGAGGCTTCCAGGAAGAGGCATTGGTGGTGCAGGGCCAGGAAGACCAGAAAGAAACGACGATGAAGAAGTAGTAGTCCTCGACGAAATAGAAGAAGATTCAACACGTTCTGTGCGTGGAATTGCACGTCGAACCGGCATTAATAGAAGCAAAGTGCATCGCATATTGAAAAAATACCTTTTGCACCCTTTCCATATTCAAAGGGTCCAAACTCTACAGCCTGCTGACTATCCGCGCAGGATTGCATTCTGCAGAATCATGTTAAATAAAATAAGGGAGGACCCGCAATTTTTCAATAAAATTTTATGGACGGATGAATCCTCATGCCGGAGAGATGGATATTTCAACATCCACAATCTACATAGCTGGCAAGTTGAAAACCCACATTTGATGAGGGAAGATCGGTCCCAAGTTCAATTTAAAGTTAACTTGTGGACTGGGATTATTGACGGACAGGTGATCGGGCCATATGAACTTCCAGCTACACTGAATAGTGAAATTTACCTTAATTTTTTACAAAATGATTTACCCGGCATGCTAGAAGATGTCAATTTAGAAGTGAGGCGGAGAATGTGGCTTCAAAATGATGGGTGCCCAGCTCACTACGTAATAGTAGTAAGAAATTATTTAAATCAACACTTCCCACAAAGGTGGATAGGCCGGCTCGGCCCTATTTTATGGCCGCCCAGATCGCCGGATCTAAATCCCTTGGATTTTTTTTATTGGGGATGTCTGAAAGACCTTGTCTACGCGAGGCCAGTATCCTCAATAACAGAACTCGCATACAAAATGCAGCTGCACACATAAAAACGTCTGGTTACGCGCGCCGCATCAAACTTTCTTTTATAAAAAGATGTAGGGCGTGTATCAGAGTGCAAGGACGCCAATTCGAACATTTATTGTAAATTTAATAAAAAATTAAAATTTCATGTTGTTTTATTTCAAATTCTTTATTCAAACTAAGAATTAATAACTATTCCGAAAAAAATCTTTTTAAAATTTCATACCATTTGCTATTCAAGCAGTAATAAAATTTAAGAGATACATTAAGCATAGGTTATCGTACCTTTTTTGAAACTAGAATAACTAAGCATTTTTTTAAGATGGGCACGATGAGCGTCATACATTTTTTTTACATGGTAGCTGACCAAAAACGAAGAAAAATAATTTCTTGTTAAATTTTTTTTGGAACATTGTTTTTTCCAAGTTCTTCGTGATTAGCTAGCTCAATTTTAACCACTGTTATTGATAGCTGAACTATTCCGTTAGAAGTTAAAAAAACTGAATCAGAAAAAGTCCGTATTTGTAAAAATGGCACATTAAAAACCAACCAAAAGTGGCATTTTTAAAAAAAAACATAAACTATCAAATATCATGAAAACCGAGATATTTTTACTAAAGTCAAAATTTGAGATTAGAGAGGTCTCGACGAAACCTATCAACAGTTAAAGGTTTATCCATTGTTTCTGAGACATCCTGTATATCCCACTGCTGTGCGCGTGCCCAGCCTGATGTAGTCTACATCACTTTGGCCAGGTAGACATAGAAAAGAATATCCCTTTTTAGGTTTTGTTTCGAGTTTGCCATCTCTTCGTGGAGGTATAATTACGGTAAACTCCTTAGTCTGCCCTTACGACCTACACTAAATAATTACAAATTCGCAGAGATATCACAAGGCCGTTCTCGTAACATTTGCATACCGTCGGCTTGCTAAGGGCCGATTGCGCATCTGATTGTCCGCATTGTGACGGTGCTCTCTGTTAGTGCACCAGCCAGAATCTATACTTACTAATATTATAATCTATACTTACTAATATTATAATCTATACTTACTAATATTATAATCTATACTTACTAATATTATAAAGCTGAAGAGTTTGTTTGATTGTTTGTTTGGTTGGTTGAACGCGCTAATCTCTAGAACTCTGGTCCGAATTGAAAAATATTTTTTGTGTTGGATAGTTCACTTATCGAGGAAGGCTTAAGGCTATGTAATATCACGCTACGACCAATAGGATAGGAGAATCAATAAAAAATGTTGCTAAAACGGGAAAAATATAAAAGATATATATATATATTTTAACGTTTATTGTAAAGTTGTCTTTCTTAATTAGCGAAATATCTGGGGATGCGGAAGTGGGGCATTTCCGCATCCCGAGATATTTCGCTTTCGCCAAGTCAAATAAAAGAGCAACAAAAAGAATCATCAAAATCGGTTTAATAAACGACGAAGTTATCCGCGAACACACATCTCACAATATACTCGTATTTTTTTTAAAGTGAAAAGAACGAACTTTGAAAACAAAATAACAGGCTACCGATTCCTTTTACTTTGAATAGCACAAGGAAATAATTTCAAAAAATGAGAATGGAAAGACATTTTTCAAAAGCTGGTCAAATTTGTACCAACAGAAAAATAAATTTAAAGGAACACTTCTTACAAAACTACTTTTTTTGCAAAGTGTACCGCAAAAAAATACTGATACTGTTAAATTTTTACTTTTCCTAATATGATTAATAAAAAAATATTAAAAACCGACTTCAAAAACACTGAAAGAATAGGTACAGACAACATCACGCTTCTATATTGAAGTCGGTGCCAAACAATGATCTAGAAAGTCTTAAAAGGCACCGACTTCAATATAGAAGCGTGGTGTTGTCTGTACCTATTCTTACATTATTTTTAACTTTTCAGTGTTTTTGAAGTCGGTTTTTATTTTTTGTAAAATATTTTTTATTATTATCTTTTTAATGAATTTAATATCACCTCACCTTCCTGACCTGACCTTAGACCTGAATTTAATACCACAGGTCCAAGGTCAGGTCAGGTCAGGTCGAGTCTAACCTCCCCGAACAGGCCTCTCGTGGACTTCGAGGCCTTCCTTGGGACCCTGGGCGCTGCCATCAGACGGGCCGCTCCGTCGCTGGTCCTCTATCTCGGCGACCTGAACGCCAAGTCGGTGGTCTGGGGTAACTCTGCCACCGATGTACGCGGACAGGCTGTCGAGGCATGGGCTGCAGCAGCAGGTCTATCCCTGTTAAACAGAGGCAGGGAACATACCTGCGTACGACAGCAGGGCGGGTCGATTGTGGACATCTTCTACGCATCGCCCGCCCTAGCACGCAGAGTCACCAACTGGAAGGTGGTAACCGACGTGGAGAGTTTCTCGGACCATCGTTATGTCCGATTTGAGACCTCCACCCGGCAACCTCCTCCTTCGCCCCGATCTGGTTCCTTTCCCCGCTGGACGCTTGGCCGTCTTGACAGGGAGCTGGCCGAAGAGGCCGCCACTGTCCAGCGCTGGTGCTCTGCACCCATGAACGGGCCAGACATTGACGACTCGGCACTCCGCCTCCGCGATGCGCTCACAGAAGTCTGTGATGCATCGATGCCAAGGGCGCACCCACCGCGCGATCGCCACGAGGTGTTCTGGTGGTCCCAGGGTATTGCCGATCTGAGGACCGCCTGCACATCGGCGAGAAGGGCGTATACACGCTGCCGCCGCAGAGGGAGACGCGACGAGGCAGCAGAAGAGTGGCTCTACGAGGAGTACAGGCGGACGAAGAAGGCCCTGCAGATGGCCATCGCCAAGGCCAAGGAATTGGCCCGCGAGGAAATGCTGCAGAGCCTTGACCAGGATCCGTGGGGGCGCCCGTACAAAACTGCACAAAACCACCTTAGGCAGCGTGGCGCACCCCTCACAGAGTCCGGGTCCATGTGCTGCTGGGCAGAGTAACATTGGAACTGTTCCCGTCAGACGCTGGATTCATTCCATCACGCATGGCGCCGCCTCGCACAATAACAACTGTGCCAGACCTCGGTCCACCCATCGGAGACGACGAGTTTGCTGCCGCGATAACCCGTCTCAGGGCCAAGAAAACAGCTCCCGGTCCCGATGGGATTCCGGGCAGAGTAGTGCACCTGGCCATCAATCAGCTAGGGGACAGACTTAGGGAACTGCTTGGCGCGAGTCTCCGCGTCAGCAGATTCCCTAAGATCTGGAAAGATGGGGCACTTTGTCTGCTGCTAAAGCCTGGCTGCCCTGCTGACTCACCTGCGGCGTACCGTCCAATCGTCTTGCTGGACGAGGTTGCTAAGGTCTTCGAGAAGATCTTGGCCTCTCGCCTCGTTCAGCATCTAACCGAAGTTGGCCCAAATATCTCCAAAGCGCAATATGGCTTCCGCACTGGTCGGTCAACGATTGACGCGTTGTCCGACCTGCGGAACCATGTGGCAGAGGCCACACAAAGTGGCCATGTGGTGTTGGCGGTGTTCTTGGACATCGCCAATGCATTAAATAGTCTCCCGTTCGGCACAATCATGGAGGCCCTGAACCATCATGGGGTCCCGCCGTACCTGTGCCGAATTCTGGGGGACTATTTAAACGGCCGGGAAATTCTCTGTCAAAACAGAAGCGGGCGTATTGAGCGCCATCCTATGTGCCGCGGCGTTCACAGGGGTCTGTTCTCGGGCCCTTGCTCTGGAACATCGGTTACGACTGGCTCCTCAGAGGCGCACTGCCGACGGGGGTGCGTCTCTTTTGCTACGCAGACGATACCCTCGTTGCAGCAAGAGGAGCCAGTCTGAATGACGCTGTTCGTTTGGCCTCCGTCGCAGGCACATTAGTTGCGGACCGCATAGCCATGTTAGGCCTTAAGGTCGCCCTGCCCAAAACGGAGGCTCTAGACTTTTACGGCTCTCGCAGAAGACCCCCCGCGGGAACATTTATTACAGTGGGTGGTGAGGTTATCCCATTGAAACCCCACATTAAATATCTGGGGCTGACAATCGACGGCAGATGGGGCTTCGACGAACATTTTCGTTCGTTGGAGCCCAAACTGCTAGTTGCTGCCGACGCACTTGGACGTCTCCTCCCCAACGTCGGAGGCCCGAGCGCCAGCTGCCGACGCCTCTACGCGGGAGTTGTTCGCAGCATGGCACTGTACGGGGCCCCAGTCTGGGCCGACGCTCTCAGCGCTCGCGCAGTAGCATCGCTGCGAAGAGCGCAGCGCGCCATAGCGCTGAGAGCTATCAGAGGATACCGTACAGTATCACATGCGGCGGCCTGCGCTATCGCCGGCACTCCCCCGTGGGAGCTTGTGGCGCACGTCCTTGCAGCGGCCTACCGCGAGCGGGTCGAAGCACGGGAGGGGGCCCACAGGTTGGCTCCAAGAAAGCGGGTTGCTGCTCTGGAAGGGGCATGTGAGGAGATGTTCCGCCTATGGCAGGAGAGCCTGGGTGAGCCCGCCTCCGGAACTCTCAGAAGAACCGTTGAGGCATTGCTCCCCGTACTCAAGCCGTGGGCGGAAAGGAAGCACGGGTCGGTCACGTACCATCTGGTGCAGGTTACCAGTGGTCACGGCTGTTTTGGCCGCTACCTGCATCGGATTGGACGTGAGCCGACCGCTCAATGCCATTACTGTGGCACTGCTGAGGACTCAGCACAGCACACTCTCGAGGAGTGTGCTGCCTTTTCCTCGCAGCGCACCAGTCTGGCTTCGTGTGTTGGCCCCGACCTCTCTCTACCATCTCTCATCTCAAAGATGGTCGAGAGCGAAGAGGCCTGGGATGCAGTAAACTCCTTCTGTGTGGAGGTCATCAAACAGAAGGAGGTGGCAGAACGGGCCAGAGAGGAGGACCCAGAGGCAGATCCCTGCCGTCGGAGGAGATTGGGGCGGAGGAGGCGGCAGTTTGCCCGCCTTTTACCTCCTGACGGTGACCAGCGGGACCCGGGCGTGGGAAGCCCGAATCCTGCATTGCACAGGTCACCACCAGTCGTCGATGCTCCTAATACCCAGGAGCATCGCCGGCCTTCCCACTTTGGGGAGGTCAGAGGGGTCCGCCGTAGGCGAGCTAACGCTGACGAGGTCATGGAAGTGTCCGCAAGGGTTCCCATGGCCTTGTCCGGCAGCGGGGCGTCCTTCCCCGACGTATCCTCTTCGTCAGATGACGGGGAGGATGCGGCGGTGATGGGCGTTTAGTCGGTAGGACGCGGTTTCTGGCTGGCACTCTGCCCCCAGGGGCCGCGGAGAGTCCGACATAACCCCGCGCCTTCCCGAGCGCGGGGTAATGCATTTCCCAACGTTAAAAAAAAAAAAGGTTGAGTCTAACCAAAAGTTAAGATCCTATCACCATCAGCTCGGTTCATGGCTACCAGACGCAAATACGTGAATAACTTCGGAAAAATCATGATAGGACACGCCTAAAAATTTAAGGTTTTTCCTCGATTTTTATGGGATTGTAACAACAACGTTTGTACTTAAATCTTCAATGTATGGTACCTATGTTTTTTTACACATGTTTTTGGCAAATAAATATCTGAATCTGAATCTGAATCTGAATCTGATCCCATCATCAGACCCTGACTTTGGTGACCTTGAGACCACCCCAGGAGTATACTCTATCGAATACAAAAAGAATTTTGGAAATTGGTCCATAATTGACGGCGTAATCGCGTAACATACACGCACAAAAAAACATACGCATCGAATTGAGAACCTCCTCCTTTTTTGAAGTCGGTTAAAAGAGAGATTCGTTTATTTTCCTCTCCAAAACATCGATGTCCGAAAACACCGATGTTTTTCTTTCAATATTTATCTCATATCGATACTTTTGAATCGATGTTAAGAGGAAATCGTACAGGCCGTTTTTAGGGTTCTGTAGTAAACAAGGAACCCTTATAGTTTCGCCATGGCTGCCTGTCTGTCCGCGGTTTTACATTTACAGTACTAGAAAGCTGTAATTTGGTATGGGTATGTATATTTATCATGATGCCAAAAAAGTGGTAGAAAAAATATTGAAAACAATTTTTTTTAGGGTAGCTCCCATACAAGTAAAGTGGGAGTAATTTTTTTTCTCGACTAACCCATCGTGTATTGTTGAATAGGTCTTTAAAAATAATGTAAGGTTCAGAACACCATTTTTCAATTTAGAGCCTCACAGCACACACGCTACTTTTAGTAGTGGCGATCAGCGATTTTGCGACTGCATCGATGATGCATCGCGTTTTCGCGACTAGCTGCGTTCGGTCGCAGCATCGGAAACGCGCGTTTTAGCGATTCTTTCGATGCTGCATCGCGATTTGGCGACTGCCTGCGTTCGGACGCGCATCGGAGTCGCGCGTTTTAGCGACTGCTCCGATGCTGGATCGGGTCGGCTGTAGTGTTGTCGAATGTCGATCGATATTTGCCTATCAATAGTTTGCTGATTTGTAATAGTAATAGTATTGTAAAGAAATTCACGAGTTTTACAGAAAAACCAATTTCTTAACAGCAAACCAATATGGCTTTCGACCGCATAAAAATACCACGCAACTACTTACTAGGTTTACTGATTCCATGTATAAACATCTAGATGAAAAAAAACATATAATCATAGTTTTTATTGACTACAGTAAAGCATTTGATATGCTCAAACATGACATACTGCTAAAAACCTAGAAGAGTGGTATAAGAGGTAACCTGCTAAAGTGGTGCTCAGATTACCTACGGGATAGACAGTATGTTGTGAGGGTTCATGAAGCTGATAGTGACCCAACTACTGTTACAGAGGGAACAGCTCAAGGTTCAGTATTGGGTCCACTCCACTATCTTACGTACGTCAATAACATTTCTAATCTCATCAAAAAGTGCGAAATTTACCAGTTCGCTGATGATACATGTCTAGTAGCAGCTGCTAATACTGCTAAGGAAGCCCTTACTATCTTACAGAATGAATTCGACATACTGGTGAAGTGGTCGCATGATGTAGGACTAGTATTAAACGCATCTAAAACCAAACTGATGTATGTCAGCACTAGTCAAAATCAGGATCACAGTTTTCAACCTAACTTAGTAGCACATGAACACGATTGTTTACACAGGCATCTCAATAATACGGAACCGATTTCGTGTGATTGTAAAAGTATTGATGTTGTTCAGAAACAAATTTACCTAGGCTTAGTAATCGACAACCGACTTAACTGGAAAGAACACATCAATCATGTTTGCAATAAGCTTAGAAGCTTACTTGCAAAGTTCGCTATTATAAAATGGAAAATACCGTACCCTATTTTACTTCTGTTGTATAAATCGATGGTTGAGTCTATTATAGAATATGGTTTGTCTAGCTACGGGAGAACATATAAGACCCACCTAGATAGGATATACAACCTACAGCTTAGATTATTAAAGCAAGTAGCGCCTAAAAATATAAAAGTCAAATTCCAAAATAACTATAACCAATTATTTAAATTTTGTAATATACTGCCTGTTCATGATAAGGTCAATCAAAGCTTACTCATTGAAGAGTTTTTTAACATATACTTAACCACGCGACCTAAACATAACAGTGATAAAGTCAGAACACGTAACATGACTAATCCTAAATTACCGCTACCTAGCTATAGTAATATGTACGGATAAAGAAGATTAGCTTATATTATTCCAAATCTTATAAACCTGTTACCAGATACCTTGAAAAATTCAATCACTGAAAAAAACATCAAAACTAAAATTAAACAACATTTTCATGATAATATATTTTAATTAATACGTAAATCTTACATAACGTACACTATACTTCAATACATATTATTAATTTCATAAATAAATTTTATATCTTACAGTAATCATTATTTTTTTTTATATAAATGTAAAGCCATATTAATTATATGAAATATTACAAAAAAAAATCTAGTTAAGTCAAAATATTTCTTAAGAATGTATGCTTTCTTACCTTGACTAAACCGGACACTCTGTATAGGTACCGCTAACAGACTTGTTGTTTCACATAGGTAGGTACTTAGATGATGACTCGCATTTCAATAGTCGCAATTGCAAAGATCTACCCGTTTTTTTTTTTTTTTGTCAACAATATTGGTTGTTGCGGCTATATCGGACAGAGATAGATAACAATGTATCACAATGAATAGTCTTATTGTGAATGAGACAGATGACATGTACATGACAAGAAGTGATGGGGAGGAGCGTTTATACCGTGTATACTTGTTACCTACAACAATGTGTTATCTTACTAAGCCTGTATCACGCGTATGTGTATCATATTTTGTATTTTTTTATTATAATTATAGACGTAAAATTGATTACTTGTACGCTTATGTTGTATGTTTGCAAAAAATAATATTATTTTCTATATTCATAATAAGTAATAATAACGGCTCACTGGTACACAGAAAAACTCGAAGGAGTTTATGTTGTACCTTTATAAACAAAAATGTATTGTACTTTAGTAAAGAATAAATAAAAAAAAAAAAAAAAAAAAAACAAATAATATGATAAAGGACATGACCAGTGCGACAATGGGCGCTAGCCTAGGCATTTAATATTAATGTGCAGCAAATATGGTGCTACTGAATATGAGTACATGGTTTAGAATTGTTATACCCCATAATTTACAGCAAAAAAAGTTTCTAGACTCTGAGAGCCGAGAATCCAGAGAAAAATGAAGATAAGTTTTTGCCAAATAACTCTGCTTTTACACACAAGATGGCGCTAACACCTGTTGCAATATAGTTTATGAATAATATTCTGAAAGCTATAACTACTTTAGCATCTACAGATTTCTTTAAGCTTAATTGATTTTAGTTGTATCTTAGTAACTCTTTACTTTTTAAGGCAATTATAGAGAAAGACATTGCTTTGTCTTTTGGCAGTTTGACCTACAAAATAATACTATATAGATATTTAATGAAATCTGCAAAAAAAAATCTGCTTTGTCATGAAAAAAAAACTAAAACAGGAACACAGGTAACAGGCGAAAGAAAAAACGATTGTTTGAACTAATACAATCAAATGATATCCACAAGAAAAGTACGAACTTCACACTTCAGTTATTAACATAATACATAAAGTACGTACTTGCCGATTTTCATGCTTTTTTCTCAAATCGATATTTCATTATCAAATCTCCAAAAAAATGGTGGCAATTTCCGGTCAGCACTTATATTGTATGCACGTATTTTTGTTATTTTTTTTAATTTCAAACGGGGCAAAAACTTACACATAATAAAAGAAAGATTAACCTACCTACCGTTCCTTTTTAATAAGAACCCATTGGTAAAAAAGTCTATCAAGGAATCATAAAAACACGACAGTGACAATTACTTGATCTAAATTATCTGCGTGATAATTTAATTTTCCCCATCTTGTTCGTTACCACGGTTACGGAACGTGGCGTATTATGAAACGTCACTAGCGGGATCCTAAATCTATCTATGGTCGCATACGTATCCGAAAGTCTGCGAGAAGCGGTAGTAATAATTGACCTTTATTTTTATTTGAAATAATAACACCATAGTAAATTAATGTTTATTTTATGAATAATAATGTAAAAGCATTTACCCTGCACAAATTGCCGAACTGAAGGGCGATTACTGGTCATGTCCTGTCAAGATGATATCTTTTTACATGCTTTTTATTATTATTATTACAAGCTTTTATTTACCTGTCCCGGTGTCTGTAATGAAATCTTGCAAGTTAAATTTAAGTGTGCGGTGTGTTTGGTCGCTGCGTTTAGCTTTTAAGAAGCGACTAAATCGCCGATCGCCGCTACTAAAAGTAGCTAGTGTGCTGAGGCTCTTGGGGATTCGTTTCTGAAATATGCAATTTTTTTGTTAGAGGTAAGTGCCCCCTCCCCCAGATAGCAATGAAAGTCTGGGAAGTTTGAATCAAACTTTTTAGTTTCCTATCAACAAGCTTGAATTATGTTTGTTTTTTCAGGATGTATATAATGTCGCAATGTACATACAATATCGCCCTAACAAACTTGTCGCTTTTTTGTTAAAAAGCGTCAAGTTTGTTGCGGCAATAAGCAAATAAACATCACGCAAGCTTAAAACAAACATCATGCAAGCTTGATGATGGGAAGCTAGAAAGTTTGATTCAAACTTGCCTCAAGTGTGTAACTTGCATTGCTATCTGGGCCCCCTCTATCTGCTAAACGGTAATATATTATGTGGACACGTAAAAAAATTACAACAGTAGTAAACCGGGTGTAACTGAACACCCCAATAACATTTAAGGGGCATATAAGTTAGATACTAAATGGACCTTCGGTCGGTCGGTGCTTGACCGAGTTATTTGATTTTAAGAGAATGGAGCTTCAATATATTCATAGGCTTAAAGAATAGTAAAGTAAAATCCGAGAGAAATAGTAAAAAAAAGTCCTTGTTTTATTTGTATTTTTAAACTCTATTCTGTACTTTAACACGCCGAAAAAAGACGCATCTTTAAAAATTTGTAAATGTAAAGTTATAGTGATGATATGAGTAAAGTCAAAGCAGCTTATAAATAGTACTGGTGGGCAGTAAACGTAGCCGCGTTGTAGGGGACTGCCAGCGCCATCTGCCGCCATTGTTGCAAAACACTGACGTGTTTTGACGTGAAAATGTGCTTTACAAGTCTACACCAGCGTTTCCCATTTGGTGGTGGTCGCGACCAGGGGGGGTTATTGTCTAAGAAAAAATCTATAACGATCGCCTTGAAATTATTAATCATTGCTGCGTCAATACAAGACTCTGTGTTGACTGTCTGATAAAAAATAGTAACGGATGCACTTTGACTGTCAAAATTGAAAACGGTCGCGATAGATTTCTGTAACACAATCAAGGGGCGGGCCATTAAAATAAAATATCGGGTCGCAGTTAGGGTTGCCAGGTCTAGAAAGGGTTGGGATAAAAGCTTGTTAAAATTGCGACTATCATTTTCAAGTCGGTACGGCAAAAGAAACAAGATTTTAACTCATGAGAGTAGATCGACCGATACCTTAGTCGCGAGCAGACGCGTAGTGCTCATTTCATTTATTATACACCACCTGCATCTGGAGCACGTGTTATGTCAAGTATTCTCAATTTAAAATAAGCTATTAAAGCCAGTAGGCTTACTCTTGAACCAATTTCGAACGATCGACATTGATATAAGTAGTGATTTTTCGTATGCTTATTTAGCAGCACTAGCGACAAATTGGATTCATATATTGAAAAATTTAATAGCACTGAGTTTGGTTCACTCAGAATCAGCGCAATACGAGTCCAATTTGGCGCCAATGTGAAAATTCAAGCGTACAAAAAATCACAATCTCAATCGATAAGTTGGTTCAAGAGTAAGCCTACAGACAGAGGGAGCTAACTATTATCTAATCTGTGGTATTACACAGTGGTCATTTTGATTATTCGATATCGAATTTCGGTTAGTTTACCCACCTACACCAATTATGGGTTTGGGTTGTATTGTATTGCATGGGTGCGACAATAGGTAGGTATTAGGGTGTTTCTCGTTCTACGTGCTCTGCGTCCGACAAAAAAATCATACTTTATTCATTTAATGTATACAGGGTAATTTTTAAACCATCAACAACCTCCCAGGGGCTGATTCTAGTGCTCAGATGCAACAACTTTTTGTATGGGACCAACATCGAAATCGCAAAAAAACCACTTCTCCATACAAACTAGGTTAGCTGATCGAGACTTTAGTATGGGAAAGTGGATTTTTTCTTGTGATTTCGATGTTGGTCCCATACAAAAAGTTGTTGCATCTGAGCACTAGAATCAGCCCCTGGGAGGTTGTTGATGGTTTAATAATTACCCTGTATATACGTAACTAGATACGGAAATCAAACATAGTAACTTTTTGCTTCTATGCATAATATAATTCTCATAACCTTCGATGTCCATTTGCCGATTTCACAAGAACAGTTGTATTTTAAAAACATATAGTTAAGATAAAATATATAATGTAATTATATTATAAAACTGCATTAAAATTACACATTTAACACCCAAAATCAGTAGCATTATTTGCGATGTAATATACCGGGTGTAACTGAACACCCCAATAACATTTAAGGGGCATATAAGTTAGATACTAAATGGACCATCGATGCTTGTCTGAGACCTAGAACCCCAATACTATCAGAGTTATTTGATTTTAAACTGAAAGCAAAAACTTTCAATTGACAACCATAATCAGCTCTTAACACAAAAGAAATTTAAACACAAAATGACACGTGACAGACGTGAGCGTAGTATTCCTCGTACGCTTACGTAGGGCTTTTGGCACTTAATACCAAAAAATAATTTATTTAGTTTGTATGACGTAAGCATAGTATTCCTCGTACGCTTACGTAGGGTTGTCGGCACTTAATACCAAAAAATAATTTATTTAGATTGTATGGGAAAAAAATGTAGGTTTGTTAGCCCTAATATTTTTCCTACAGAATCTCTACTTCTGATGGATACATACCCTTAAATGTTATTGGGATTTTCAGTTACACCCTGTATATATTTTAATACCTATTCAACAATACCCCATACGATAGGTTAGTCGAGAAAAAAAAATTACTCCCACTTTACCTGTATGGGAGCTTGCCTAAAAATTTTTTTTTTCATTATTTTTTTCTACCACTTTTTTGGCATGATTAATATACATACCCATACCAAACTACAGCTTTCTAGTACTAATAGTCTAATAGTCTCTGAGTAACACCGCGGACAGACAGACAGACAGACATGGCGAAACTATAAGGGTTCCTTGTTTACTACGGAACCCTAAAAACGAAGGCAAAACGTAAGGGTGACTATTATAAGTTATTTAAAATTTGTAAAATATTACCCGTAAGTTTGAAACATAAATTAATATCAGTTAGCTATTAACAACCATGATTATAGGGAGCATGACTTAAAAGTTGTCAGTCATAATCAGAGCACACGAGCGGTAAGCTTGGGTAGATTTGAGGTACCAAGGGTTAAAAACTATTTTGGCGACAGAACCTTGAAAAAGCATTACCGTATTTACTCAATGGTCTGCCTGAGAACATCCGACGGGAGCCCAATAAAAAAAAATAAAAAAATCCCTGAAAAAGCACCTGCTCAGCAGTTTGTCATAAGGTTAGTAAGTTAACCATTATTAAATAAGTTTATTAACTTAGAATAAGTGAGACTCATTTGATCCCACAGACAAACTGTGTAAACAGTTTTGTGGGACATTGTTTACTTTTAAGATATACTGTATTTGTTATAAATAAATAAAAAAATCTTAAACTTTATTTGTATGTACTATATATTATATCCTTACATTATTTATATACTTACATATAATTTTCCTATTTATTAAAATTTATGAAGTAATTGCTCAATATATTTTTCCATTTCTTTTCATTATTACTTAATTTTAATTTCTGCTTCAAGTCTTTTGGAAAGGTGTTAAGTATGGACGGAAAAATATATTGCCTTGTTATTTTTTCCATATACCTATATTTGTATAAGTATGTACATATATGTTGGTAAGTATGTTAAGTTCCGTAAGTTACATGGTCTCGAAATTTCATGTAAAGTTCTTACCTTGTTTAATTTCTCGCATAATTATATATAAATATAAGAACGCGTTGAAGTCTTTTATAAGGCGAAACGCAGTTCGCGGGCACAGCTAGTCAAATATATAGATACTCTATCTTTACGAGTACTTTCTGGCTTGAATACAGCAGTCGTGGTGAGATGAGTAAATTTTCCTCTTGATATTCAGAGTCCAGATGGTCTAGAGACAAACTGACAATTGGGATGATGACTGAATTCTAATTTTCACGTCTCGTCATAAAATATTAAAATACCGTAGAAGAAGATGCAATCACGTGAAATTAGAATTAAAATCGGGTTAGAATACTTTAGGTACAAGCATTTTAAGTTGTTAATTGGGAAGCGGTTAGGCAGAGAGATCCGGTATCAACCGTGACATCATCGTTGAGTACGGCCATATAAACTCCATATAAAATGCCTCCATGAAACGATTGCCACTTGTCTAAGCCCCCGGCCCCCCTAGCATGACCACCAAAACCGTTATGATAAAACGATATATCGATATGAACTATCAAAAAAGTTGGATTTTTTTGTTATCTTGAACTTTTGAGTATGATTTGGATATTGGTATTGTAATTTTGGGTAACGTTTCAAAGAAGTCATTATAAGCAACATGTTTTGACAGTTCATATCGGATTTATGGTATTATTATATCGTGTTTCGGTGTTCATACCACAGGGACAGGATCCCGTAATTTTTATGTTTATTGTGACGTGTGATGTCAATCCTTGGAATGTTATAAAATTTTCTGTAGCGTTTAAAAACACATCCAAAGTTTACAGATATAAAAATAGTAATATTAAAGGTTTTTTATCACATCTATTCAAAAATAGTTACTTGGTTCCCCGTAAACAGGGACCAAAATACCTTTTTAATCCCTGAGGGACTAAAAGTGATTTGAATGTAGAATGTGGATATTGTGAGTAAAAGTTTCAAACACCAAAGAGATCGATCGATAAGTAAGAAGCGTGCGGGCTTAAGGCGCATAGTGGTCCCGATGACCTTGCGTTGATCGTCCCGCAATGATTACATAGGAGTGAGTGAGTGAGAGTGAGGGGAATATTTAAGCAAACCTTTACGCATAAGATGAATTATTTCAATTAAAAATTAATAAAGGCGAATAAAAAAAATCTAAATAGATATTTATTGAAATCGACGACGACGCGATTAGGTTTAAAGTTTTAAAATCGAGGCATGTTTGGGTCACATTTTAACCAAGTTTTAATTAATTTATCAAAAAATTAAAAAGACCATCCTCTAAAAAATGCGTTGAATAATAACATATCTCTTTTAAAGACTTTTTTATTCAATATTTATGAAGAGAACCGGTTTTTTCTGCAGTGATTTTTTTATGATTGAGCCTACTATGCGCCTTGAATTAAAAAAAAGAAATTTGTGAAAAAGTCAAATGGCGCGAAATTCATTCTGCTTTTATAGTTCGTCGGTGATTGCATATAAATTGAGATTTGATATTTTATAAAAAATGAGTATGTCGTCTTCCTCAATTAATGACGATGAAAGTATTTTATCGGATGCTAAAAATGTGATACAAAGTCTTTTTCCTACAAAATCCTGTGAACAGTATATGAAAGCATCCTTTGGAAAAATGCAAGAAAAGCGAATTTTTTTTCAAAATATATCTTTTTGGCCTATTTCAAAATTTAGCCAAATCTAAAACAACCTTCAACTCTTTGGAGTACTTATTCAATGTAAAAAAATCTACAGTTACTAGTAAAAAGGTTATTACGATGAATGAACTTTCATAATTGTTCAAATGTAAATATAACGCTCTAAGTATATGTATTAGTAGTTTTTCTTTCTATTGTCTGATTGTCTCTAACTAAATGTATGTAAATAAATACACGTGTATTCTTACTCACAAGTCTCACTTATTTTCTCATAGAACGTGATAACAAGTAGTGTCCACCTCGGGAGCAACACTATTTTAAGTTCGAGTGAAGTACTTTGAATCCCTCGCTGCCCTCAGGATTCAAAAAACACTCTCTCCTTAAAAATAGTTCTTTTCATTACTCATCCTACTCGGAAAGTAGGTCTGAAGTTGCCTGAGGAGCGGGTTGAAAGTAATAGTTTTCAGACCTAGGGAGAATCGCTTTCAATTGACAGCTGTCAAATTATAAAAAAGAAACTAGTTCTATTTTCATATTTCTATTGAACCATGTTCCAACTTTATATAGGTATTAGGTACAGCCACTTAATTACAGCGCGGTGTAAAATTGAAATAACAAAGTTAAGTATAAATGAAAGAACTTATTTTAAATGACTTTATTATAATTTACTTTTAACTAACTTTTTAATTACATAGATTTGGGCAAAATATTTAAAACTTTTTCAATGATGAAAATGAAAAATAATGGCAGAATAGGTGGCCGGCCAGAAAAAAAAATAAGCTTGGAAAAGCGGCAATCCGATCTTCATTTGTTTTTTCGAGTTGTAGAGTTTTGTTTATACTTCCGTATAGTATAGAGATTTGTATTAACACGATAAGTTCATCTGATTCAGATATGGATTTAACGCCTGATTTCATATTATCATATAAGCAGAAGTTGTCGATTTATCAATATAAAATTCACAAATTTTTTAACCGACTTCAAAAAAGGAGGAGGTTATCAATTCGGTTGTATTTTTTCAAATTTTTTGTTTGTTACCTCATAACTCCGTAATTTTTAAACCGATTTCCAAAATTTTTTTGTATTTGATAGAGTATACTGCAAGGGTGGCCCCATAGTCACCAAAGTCAGGATCGGATGATGGGATCCCATAGAAAATCGAGGAAAACACTAATTTAATACCAGCTCTATAATTAATTTAATACACCAGTATTAAATTAGGGTTTCTTTCACTAAAAAGATTTCATTCACTAAAAAGTTAAAAATAATTTTTTTTTACAAAAAATAGAACCGACTTCAAAAACACTGAAAACTTAAAAATAATCTTCTTCTATATTGAAGTCGGTGACAAATTTTAACACTCTAGGAGATCATCGTTTGGCGCCGACTTCAATATAGAAGATTATTTTTAAGTTTTCAGTGTTTTTGAAGTCGGTTCTATTTTTTGTTTCTATAGCTAATTTATGCTTTTATGTTTACTTTCCTTGTATTCGTAATGAAAAGCACAGTGTGTACCTCGGGTTAAAAACTTATTTAGTCCCTCGAACTATTGGGGCCTTCGCTAAGCTCGGGCGCCAAACCCCGTCTCGGGACTAAGTTACTTTCACCCCTAGGGTAACAATATACAATTGCTTCCTTGGTTACCAATTTACTATTACGGTTCCGTTTCTCAAAAGGAAAAAAAAGGATGCCTTACAGGATATCAGGCTTGATGAATTAAAAAAATTATTGCTTTAATAGAAGCTCATTCGTTTAATGAACAGAAAGAATAAATCGGTTTTCGAATAACTAAAAAAACAACCAAGATGTAAGGTATTAAAGATTTTACTCCATCTCCTTCTAGCAAAACGGCAATTTACGTGGAGTTTATATGGCCGTACTCAACAATGACGTCACGGTTGATGTCGGATCTCTCTGTCTAATCGCTTCCAAATTGACAGCTTCAAATGCTTGCATCAAATGTATTTCTAAGCTGATTATAATTCTAATTTCACATGATTGCATCTTTTTCTAGTGTATTTTAATATTTTATGACGAGACGTGAAAATTAGAATTCAGACATCATCCCAGTTTCGGATATTTTGTTATTTTACATCGTAATCAAAACCTATAGGGTACTTCATGTTGACCTAGAATCATTGAATTTTGCAAAAAGCAATGTGTTATAGTAGAAAAATATCATCAAGAAAAAATCTGAAAGCCGTAAACTGTACAGTTGAGAACTTATGACGGGACGGGACGGGACGGGACGGGACGGGACGGGACGGGACGGGTTTTTTGGGCGGGCCTTTACCCGTCATGGATTGAATCGGACAATAATAAATCATATTGAAACATGGATATTTTTTAAAATAAAATGTAATGTTGTAGGATACAATAAATCATATTACTATATTGATGTATATGTTTGCGCCTGTAGATACAAATATAACCAATATGGAGTTATCGCTGTTGTTGCTTAAGGTGTAGACCCTAATCCTACTTCCCGTCCCTCTCTTTGCCTTTACGTCTGAGCGAGACGCAAGAAAACGCAACAGTAGCTGTCAATAGGCTACCAAACTATCGACAATCATCTTTTCGCAACTCACGGCGGACGCGCCTCTCGTATATAATTCGGTTACTGTGCATAAATCTGCGAAAGTGCCCTATATTTGTGTTGTGTGATCCCCGGGGATGAAGAGCTGAACGCCCAGACCAGCAGGTTAGTCTCGCTCTTCAGTTTTTTCCTATTTCCTTTGTATAACTACACTCTGATAGCAACCCCTCTTGCGCAACTCCATTTTTTTGGTCCCATCCGAGCCGAATATTTAAGTTAATTTCGATAATTAACAAGAAAATTTGTATTATCGATTGTTAAAAGTGTAGTTTACAATATTAGTTTCAATTTGTAGGTTTGTTTTGGCTAGTTAACTTATTAATTCTCGCATTCTCGCTCACCCCGCATTATACTTAACTTATTTATTTCCCGCTAGTTATCTCTCGCGTATATTCGTCTAGTTTCGTATCATATTTTTTTCCTTATTACAAAGTTAACTAGCAATTATTATTTGCACATCAGTAGCTTACAGCAAGTAGGTCATAGTCGCACCATCGCTCAATTTCGTAATTAAATCCCATTTATACTACAAAATAGTTTTCCTCGCTTACTAAATACTTATTTCATCGTATTTCACTCGTTCATAATCCAGTATAGGTTTTTTAGCAAGCGAGCCATAGCACATTCTTTCGATTTACCCGCAACATTTCGATATTTAGCACCGCGCGCTAAAGTTATTGTTGGCTACGTGCGACGTACTTAGTCGATTTTGAAATAGATCGGATTGAATTGGAGTGTCATTTTGGTCGATTTAAATTCTCGCAATTATTTCATAATTGATCTCGCACATATACACCGTTAGTTGATTACTCAAATGTTTACTTACATACATACATATTTATTTAAGTTACGTATATAGATAGATATTTTACAAATCTACTTGACCTATCTATACCTATATTTGCCTTACTCAGATTAGTAAAAATGCCGCGCCAGTCTCCAACTGAAACAGAGACTCAGTTGAAGGTGTTAGAATCGCTTCGATCTACATACTTTGAACGCCTGGATAATATTTACAACTTAGGTCTGAAGGCTCATGATAGTACATCCATTGAATCCTTTAAAGCTAAGGCTCAAACTTTAGATGAATTACGCAAAAGTTTTCAAAATACTTTACAACAGATTAATGTGTTACAATTACAACTGGATCCCGACTTCTCGCCTAACTTTCAGTCATGGTCTGCATTTGAAGACATTTATTGCATAATAAAGCGTAGATGTCAGCAGTTGTACCCGAGTAGTGCCTCTGGTTCGATACCTGTGTCTGATTCGCATCGTTCGCTTCCTAAGTTGCCTCCATTGACTATTCCCGAGTTTGATGGGGACATAAAAAATTGGTCTCTGTTCTATACAACATTTTATAATACAGTCCATTCTAACAATAGCTTAAGTAGTTCAGAGAAGTTATATTACCTCATTGGTCGACTTACAGGTAAAGCTAAATTAGTATTTTCGGGATTGACTCCGACTGGCGACAACTACGAAATAATATTTAATTCTCTCGTTTCTAAGTACGAAGACAAACGCTCGCTCGCATCGTCGTATTTAGAACAGATTTTCGACTTCAAACCCATGTCTTCGCCATCAGCTGTGAATCTTGAACGATTCTTAGACAGTTTCGCTTCCCCAGTAGATGCACTTAGGAATTTAAAGTTTAGTGACCTCGCAGACTATATTGTTTTGTTTACCGCACTCCGCAAGTTAGATTCGGATACCGCTCGCGCCTTCGAGATGGAACAACGTAGCTCGGAGTTACCTACCTTTTCGAATTTAGTCGAATTCGTTAAAAATCGCATCAAGGTATTGCAACGCACGCCGACCTTAAGTTCAGAGCACCCTAAAAAACAAGATCGTCGCCCTGATCATAATAAATCTAAGTTCACACAAGCTTACGTAACCGCAAATAGTAATCCTGTCTCGCATAAAAACTGTATTTGTTGTAGTTCACCTACTCATAACTTGTATATTTGTTCGAAATTCCTCGCTTTATCGCCTCGTGAACGTTATGATTTTGTAAAAACTAACGATCATTGCATTAATTGTTTAGGTAGCAAACATAAATTGATTAATTGTCAATCGTCTTCGTCTTGTAAAAAATGTTATAAGAGGCATCACACTCTTCTACATTTTAACTCTTCGCCCTTGTCGTCGCCACCCGCACAGGTTAGTAATTCCCGCGCAAACTCAGCGACACTTACGACCCCTAGCCCCAGCGCCGCCGCACCCGCTGCCGGCCCTGCCGTTGACATCGCTCTGTGCACTCTCGCCGCCTCGCCGCGCGCGCATCCCACTAACGACTTGCCACCGCACGCTCATCAGCCATCTACAACCGTCTTGCTAGCTACAGCTCGCGTTATCGTGCGCGACGCGCAGGGAAGTGAGCATTATGTGAGATGTTTGTTAGACAGCGCATCACAGAGCAACTTTATTACTAACACTTGTTTATGTCGCCTTGGTTTAAAACCGAATCGCACTCGTTCTTTTGTAAAGGGCATTGGGGGTTCATTAAAATGCCTAGATGGTTCCGCACAATTGAAATTTTATTCTCGTTTTAACAGCAACATCTCATTCGCTATAAATACTCTCGTAGTGGATAAGGTAACAGAAAAACTGCCTACTAGTCTGGTTGATATTTCGCTTCTTTCAGAATTCGTAGATTTACCCCTCGCTGACGATACTTACGATGTACCTGGAGACATCGACGTGTTGATTGGAGCCTCGCTCTTCCCTCATTTGTTACTCCACAATAAAATTCGCTCTCGCTTCGCAGGTTATCCATGCGCTTTGGAAACCGCTCTGGGCTACATACTCGTCGGTGACGCACCCGTGTTTAATACTTGCGCCGCTACTACGTGCTGTTGTTGTGTCGATACACATCTTAATCTCGATAACCTCGTTCATAAATTTTTCGAACTAGAAGAAATAAGCACCCCTCGTGTTCTTCGCAGTGAAGACAAAGAATGCGAAGAATTTTATCGTCGTACCACAACCCGTGATCCCAATGGTAGGTATGTCGTTGCTTTGCCATTCAAGGGAGATGTCAATTTGCTCGGTGATTCATTCTCCTTAGCCAAACGTCGCTTCGAGTGTCTGGAAAGGAAACTTCTGGCTTCACCCCCGATGAAGCAGGCCTACGATGATAACATCAGAGACTTGCTGAATAATGGTTATCTCTCGCTGGTTCCTCCGACCACTGACGCTCGCTCCGCTCCTTGCTTCTGCATGCCCCATCATGGTGTGTTGAAACAAGATAGTTTGACCACCAAACTTCGCATCGTAACTGACGCTAGCGCAAAATCTAGTACCTCTGTTTCGTTAAACGATCTACTTCACACCGGTGAAAATCTACAGGGTGATTTATTTTCTATTTTGATCAATTTCCGATTGTTTGCTGTTGCTTTCTCCGCCGACATTCGTCAAATGTTTCTCGCTATAGGTATGAGAGAAAGCGATAGAAGATTCACACGCATCCTTTATAGATTTTCTCCGGAGGAGCAATTACAGATATACGAATATAATAGGGTTTGTTTTGGAGTTCGCTCTAGCCCTTATCATGCTCTTCGCACATTGAAACAGTTAGCTTCCGATGAAGGAGACGCATACCCGCAGGCTAAGCAGATCATCGACAGTGGTTACATTTATATGGACGATATAGTTCATAGTTTACCTTCTGAGGAGGTAAATGACATTTCTAATTCGCTTATTTCGCTATTTAAGCTCGCACAATTCGATCTCGTTAAATGGATGAGCAATTCACAAGCAGTTCTCGACTCCATTCCTCAATCGCATCGCCTCTCGTCCATCAAGGAATTTGATAGCACAGGCACTCACAACATTTTAGGCTTGTCTTGGTCCCCGCACTCCGACGCATTTTTGTTAAAAATATCTAGTTTTTCTAATCGCTGCACTAAACGTCACATTCTCTCGTGTATCGCTAGATTATGGGATGTCATGGGTTTGATCGGTCCTGTAATCCTATACGCAAAATTGATGATGAAATCACTTTGGTTGTTAAAATGTGATTGGGATGATCTGCCTCCAGAGTCAATCATTACTCAGTGGTCTCAATTCAATGATGAACTCTCTGAACTCAAACGCATTACCATTCCTCGTCATGTCGGCATCGTCAAAGGCAGCATCGTCACAGTAGTCGGATTTGCGGATGCTAGTGAGCAGGCCTACGGAGCTGTAGTATACTTGCACGTTCAGAGCGGTGACAAAGTTCAGGTCTCCTTACTTTGTTCAAAGTCTAAGGTAGCTCCCATGAAGACCATCTCTGTCGCTCGTTTGGAACTATGCGCAGCCCTTTTGCTCGCCAAACTCATTCGCGTGATTTTGGATACATGTAGCACTCGCATCTCTATCAACTCATATTTTGCATTCTCGGACTCGACCATCGCTCTTTGCTGGATCAAATCATCACCACATCGTTGGCACACCTTTGTCGCAAATAGAGTTTCTAAAATCCAATCATTGATTTCACTTGATAATTGTTATCACATTCCCGGATTAGACAACACCGCTGATTGTTTGTCGCGTGGACTTAGGCCCAGTCAAATAGTCAATCACCCACTTTGGTTCAGTGGGCCGCACTGGCTCTCATCGAATGTCGCAGATTGGCCTATTTCTACATTTGTCACTTCTCGCGTCGCGGACGTTCCGGAAGAAAGGTCGAATGTCTTAGTTTCTGTCGCAACGGAAGAGTCGTTACTTCTCGTTTTGTCTCGTCGCCTTTCTTCATGGACTAGACTCTTACGAACCGTCGTCTTCGTTTATCGTTTTCTCCGAATTTTACCACTTCGTAAATATATTTTAGCCTCGGATTATGACTTCGCTGAAAATAAAATTTTGTCGCATTTACAACGCTCGCACTTCGCATTGGATATACGCAACATAGAGTTAGGTAGAAATTGTAGCACTGCATTTCAACGCTTGAAACCATTTATGGACAACAACTTGGTTCGTGTTGGAGGTCGACTTCAACACTCGCATCTCGCTTATGATAGCAAACATCCTCTTGTTTTACCTCGCAAAGATCACATCGTGGACCTTCTCGTTGATTATTATCACATTGCTCATTGTCACGCAGGTCCAGATCTGTTGATGTCTATAATTCGACAGAAATATTGGATTCTCTCCGCTCGTCGAATCATTCGCTCTCGTGTCCATAAATGCTTGTCTTGCTTTCGTGTACGCCCTCGTAATGACTTCCCTGAGATGTCATCGCATCGCGCTTGTAGAGTTACTGAAAGTCTCAAGCCCTTTACTCACACTGGTCTCGACTTCGCGAGCCCTTTGCAAGCCACTCCGATTCGCAAGCGCGGCTCTCGTTCCGTTAAAGTTTATATTTGTATATTCGTATGTCTGACAACTCGTGCAGTTCAGGTAGAATTGGTTTCGGAACTCAGCACTGACAGTTTCTTAGCTGCCTTTACTCGTTTCTTGTCTCGTAGAGGTCCCGTCGCCAAACTATACTCCGACAACGGAACGAATTTCGTTGGTGCAAAACGTCGATTAAGCGAAACGCATAACTTACTCTTGTCGCATAATTTTCAATTAGATTTTAATCATGTTCTGTCACAAAATCGCATAGAATGGATATTGAATGCACCCGCAGCTCCCCATTTTGGTGGCAATTGGGAAGCTAACGTTAAGAGCTTGAAAACTCACTTGTTTCGAGTCATAGGAGGCCAATTACTCTCTTTCGAAGAGCTGAATACGGTTCTCGCTCAAATTGAGGCCGTTATGAATACTCGCCCTCTTTGTAGGACATTATCGAATGATCCTTCTGAGTCACTCGCTCTTACACCCGCGCATTTTTTAAATTTGACGCCCCTCAAATACTTTCCCGCGTCCAATGTAACTGAGGACAACGTTAATCTTATCTCTCGCTTAGATCTTATTCACAAACTCATTGATTCATTTTGGCGTCGATGGCGTAGTGAATACTTGCACACTCTACAACTTCGACAGAAATGGAACACTCCCCGCAATCCGATACGCGTCGGTACAGTCGTCGTAGTTAACACAGATAACGTTCCGCCCTTGCATTGGCTGCTGGGTATTGTTGAGGAGACCTATCCTGGCAAGGACGGTGTCGTGAGGACGGTTAGGGTCCGCACCGCTAGCGGTACCTACACTAGGCCGGTCGTGCGACTTTGCCCTCTTCCAAATTACTGTTAGATTACGTATTAGTTGCATTTTAAAAATAGTTTAATAGTTTTAGTTTATTTCACTAGATTAATCTCGTTAGCTTATCAAGCAATATAATATAACTTAGTTATACCGCATTTTTTTGTTTAGTCTGTTTCGCATAAATTATCGCATATCGTTTATTTTCACATGAATTATGTTTCGTGTTGCGTTCATTTGTTGAAGGGAATCCTTCAAGCGGGGGAGGATGTTTGCGCCTGTAGATACAAATATAACCAATATGGAGTTATCGCTGTTGTTGCTTAAGGTGTAGACCCTAATCCTACTTCCCGTCCCTCTCTTTGCCTTTACGTCTGAGCGAGACGCAAGAAAACGCAACAGTAGCTGTCAATAGGCTACCAAACTATCGACAATCATCTTTTCGCAACTCACGGCGGACGCGCCTCTCGTATATAATTCGGTTACTGTGCATAAATCTGCGAAAGTGCCCTATATTTGTGTTGTGTGATCCCCGGGGATGAAGAGCTGAGCGCCCAGACCAGCAGGTTAGTCTCGCTCTTCAGTTTTTTCCTATTTCCTTTGTATAACTACACTCTGATAGCAACCCCTCTTGCGCAACTCCAGTATATTTTCCCCTTTTTTCCAGTTTTTCTACTGATACAACAGTTTGCAACTCCAAAAAGCTTGCGTTTTGCTTAAGAATCAAGACATAAATCAAATGGCTCACACTCTGTAATTATAGCCCGAGTACAGAGCATTGTTTCAACTCACTCGAATGCCAATAACCAACATTACATAATTCTAAACAAATAATTATGGAAGCTTCAGCTGGTATTTCTTGTGCAATGTTCAATCAAAGCCATCGCTTTTCGTTCACTGGTTATTGAGTAATGGCAATTTGAAATTCTTTGTCATATCATTATTACTAAAGTCGTTTTATTTTTGTTTAATATGTGATTTAGATTATAATAATACTACTTCCATTACTTGAGCAAGATTTAGTACATAAACTAATCATCATCATCATCATCAACAGCTCATATACGTCCCCACCGAGGGGCTCGAGCCTACCCTAAACTAGAGTGATTAGGCCTTAGTCAACCACGCTGGCCATGTGCGGCTTGGTCGACTTCACACACAGCCTGTAAAAAAATTCTTTCTTCACAGGTGTGTGCAGGTTTCATCACGATGTTTTCCTTCGCCGTAAAAGCGTCGAATAAACGTACTACTATACTTAAACTAATATTTATCAATTTTCATTCCTTATTATATTACACAATTATGATAATAATTTGTAATATTAATAATATCTCTATTTAGTACTCATAAAAACACAATGTTCGTACGAGGACGAAGATATAGGTAGTTTAGCATTTACCTCGTAGGACATTTTTAAAATATTTATTATATTTAATTACTAAAAAATATCAGCTTGACTGATTTACTCTTTATACAAAACTTTATACCCTTAATTTTATGCTTTTAAAATGGAGAAATAGAAGCCGTCTTTTCAATTGTTTTCTTTTATTTAAGCAGATAATGTTGAAATTGTGGAATAGATCACTTTTTAACCGACTTCAAAAAAGTAGCAGTTTCTATGTTAGACTGTATCTATCTTTTTTATGAATTTTCACAGATTTCACCATCAATTGTAGAATAATTGTTTTCTTTTCAAAAGTATATAGGTATATTAAGTAAGTATAAGTAGTATACTCCAGAGGTGGTGGTGGATGGTATAACTTCATAATATTCAGATGATTGTTTGTTTCTTATTATTTTTTTAAAGGCTGCTTTAATTTTTTTGTAAAAGTCTAGATATATCGTTCACTAAACTATTAGGTATCGTACATTTCTTATCGAAAATAGCAACATTTCATCGTCAAACCCGTTTAAAACTACGCACAAAAGATTCTCACCAGCGCAGGTAGTGGTGATGGCTGGCCTAAATCCAGCCGCCAGTTAAATTAATGTATAGATAAACAGAGGCGATACAAATTAACAACAATAATCGAGCCGAACAAGGGTCCGCAATGGCGGCAGAAAGTGTTGTCAAGTACGCTATCACAGAAAAGTGTCAGAAACACAAACGAATCAGTAGCCTAAGGAATTCACAGAGAAAAAAAAAATATTTGTCAATTTTTTTTCTATGCACCGTTAAAATAAAATACGTGTAAATATATTATTTAAGCTCTTTCATTAAAAACGTTGTTTTACGGTAGAACTAACGAAGTGCGTAGATAGCACCATAGAGAAATACTCAACCCTAATTACGTCAACAATTTATTTTTTAGTTAATCACGAACTTTACATTAATTACATTTATCCTTCTAAGTTCCAAGTGAAGGAAATACAACCGACATACTTTTATTCTTCTTGGCCCTACGAGAACGAAAAGTAACCGAAATGCTTATTACTCCGACAAATTTTGATCTGAATGTAGAGGTGTCAAATTTAACAATTAAATCGCCCACAAGTGCAAAAGAACAAAGCAAAGTTCAAAGGTAAGTTGATCTGATGGTTTCTGATATTAGTTGTAATAAAAAAGACAACACAGAAAAAGATTCGTAGCAGCGAATCCATGAACGTAATAATGAGTGAGTGGGTGCAGAAAATACCATTCGATTAAAGGCTTTATTGCTTTATGAAGTATAAGCGCTGTAAATATACGTTTTTATTGTTATGTTCGATTAACCTTGCCTCTGTTTTTTGATTTTTTTATAAAGAACATCATAGCATAATACTCGTACTTGCATAAACACTTTCGTGGATAACAGTACCAGCTAAGCACCAGTCGAGATATATCTAGAACATGAAAACAGCAACACACCATCCACATCGCAGATACACTGGCAATACTGCCATGTTGGCTTTAACGCAAAGATATTGCGCTATTCTGTGAGCAATAGGTGAAGCCCTTCGATGTCTGTTCCGTGCGCGATTGTACTGGCAACGTCGACTAGTTGAGATAACGTGTCGCAAGTCACAACGAATGGAACAAACACACGCGATTCGCATTGTAGATAGATGTTATGGCTAGGAGCCTATTGGGTTGTTGTAAGCGTTTTGCGCTCGATTGTACAGCTTGTTGTATAAATAAACGTTTCATTATATTTCGGATTCCCAGGACAGTCAAAGTTCTAACTGAGGCTCCTCAGTCACGGCGGGCAGCGTTATATGAGGAATTTAAAAAATGTCACAGCTGCTGGCGTGTGACATTTATTTTACTTCACTTTATACGTTTTTGCCGACACCGTGCCTTTGTATTGGAATAGCAGCCATTAACATTAGTAGGATAGCAAACTGCTAAATTAGATGCTATTTCTTAGTTAGGGGACATTATATTAAGTACAGGATCATAAAATAAGAATGCATATACAAACACTTTGTTATAACCATATTTTAATGAGTACTAAAAGCGACAGCGTACGAAATATCATACCCGAATGGTTACCGCCATATCAAGAAATGTTATGTTGTGCTCTTGTATATTTCAAAAATGTTGGGTTTTTTTTTTTTAAAATCTAAGAGATATCTTAACAGATAAAAACTACAGTTTTCAAGAGCTGTTCGACCTCAAAACATAAAATTTCTGAAAAATTTTACTCATTTTTGGCCAACTTGATTTCGTACAATAATGTCATTATTTTTTATTTTAAATGTTATTTTCACCGTAACATCTCTTTTCTACTTGATACTTAGAGGAGCGGGAAAGTCACATCACAACTCCACCAGGGAAGACCAGACGAGCTTAGACTCAGGGCGGCATGGAGAGAAACCGACGGACAATTCACGCATTATCAACCAAGACTACCCGCTGGATCTTTGATATATTTGACCCATCACGGAAACCCAACCGCCTTATGTGAACATTACGACAATTAAAATATAATATTTGGTCGAAATACAGTCACTTTAAAAGGTTATGTAAAGTTTAATGTTAGTATTGCAGTGCCCTAACTGGTTCATGTTGAAAACGCAGAATGTAACTTGGACCCTATTGTAAATACAGAAAGCAATAAATTATATGACTAAAACCTACTTACGCAAATTACACCACTATTCATTTAAATGTCAGAGGTGCGTAACGCATTTCATCTTCTACACAAGTCGTTGGCGAGAGTTACATGAATCACAATTTGCTTATCTAAAATCAAACAACAAAGCAATGTTGAGCGAACACCAAGCATTCAAGCATCATCAGAGTCAATGTTGCATTAATCAGGGCGAAGAAATCAATGCGCGCCTTTGAATGAGCTCCTCTGTGCTTTCATTCCAGACAGGCGTAGTATTCACCGCCGTTCTGCAGTAGACACCTACCTACAGATTCTATACGACTGTGCAGGGTTGCTAATAGTGACGTATCATGTGCTTATAATTTTTATTTGGCGCTTTATAAAATTATTAAAATGTTGCCGAAATATTTTGACATAGAATCAACTTTTAGTTTTTTTAATCCATAAAATTCCACTATTTCGTTATCATTTCGAGTACGGATCGCCATTCAAAAATATAATCTTTTATATTTAAGTAATTTGCCTGATCCCTCTATAAAATAAATGGAAATTGATATTTTCTTGTCGAAAAATTTACAGTGTGTATTTTTGGGTAGATCTTTTTTTTTTTATTTCAATAGGCACCAAAGCACTGCCGTTTTAAACGTCAATGACACACCTAACTACTTGACTGGCCAAGTATTTAACTCATGGGAGTAATTCAGGCAGGCGATAGCGCTATACGATTATGTACCAAATAATCCCATTAACTCTACTTAAGCTAAGGTACGTAATTAATTTAATTACCTATTGTAAGTAAATTCCCGAACTCCCGAACAGTTTGTATCAACCCTATTGTTGTGAGCTCGATGAGTCAACAAGCAAGTCGCTCATTAACCTATGAAAGTAACGCGAATATCTCCATATTCATGCGTCAACCTCTAAGGCAAATAAACATCGGGTGAGTATTCAGTGGATTCAACGCCAGTACTACCCGATACTGACATCGTTTGAAGTCAGGACAGTGCGATTGTAACTGCGCCACCTCGACTACTGAATCAATGTACCTAAATATGAGTCTGCCTTTAAATATTGGAAATATTCAAGTGTCTCTTGTTATCTAAAGTGGAATCTAACCTACTGATGAATTGACGAACTAGATAAAGCCAACACAGTTCTTCAAAAGCCGTCTTAGTCTCAATACCAGGTCATAATTGTTTCATTGGAAACGAAAGGGCTGACTACCTGGCTAAGAAATGGAGAGAAACAGAATTGATGATATTGAAACCATTTGTTGCAATCACAGGCACTAGGAAGAATGGACCAATCAAAAAGAAATGGTGAAAGCCCAAAGCCCTTCCTGGGCGGGCTCAAATTCATACTAAGATCAGACACCAGAATAGGACATGACAGTTCCTAAATTTGAGCCTGCAAGAAAGAAAGAAATTAAAGCTAACGGGAATCGGATACCTAAAACGGGAAGATTACAGGGCCGTACCACCGAAGAATGTCATCAAGCTCATGGGCGCGATAGACTGGACAAACCCTGGGGAAGCACAAAACATCCATGGTGGCTTGAAGCGCGAAGGCTCACTGTTTGGGCCGCCCCCTTTAATATACCTCTATTATTACTGACGTGCACAGCGAGCACACTATTACACTAGCGTCTATCCTAAACATATCACGTAATTTTAATTCAATTCACTGCACTGGATCATTTATATTTTGAAGCATACACAAAATAAGCGATGAGCTGCTGAAGTTCTCTAACAATATTCTTTGCGTTCTCAGACATGACATCGGAGTGCTATTAACAAAATTGCAGTTCTCTATGTTACATTGAAAGGTGATGATCACAAACAACGCTGGTCAAACATTCGAAATGCCGTTTCGCCTTTCACTCCGTTGTGCCCGCCAGTTCGTAATAACGCGAATTATAATTCGGAAAACTATGACAAAATGTCTAGCCCGTGTAATTGGCCCATTACATTTGAAAGTGGCGTCGCTTTGTGCGACGTCTGATTGGGTCACGGCTTTGCATACATATTTTTGAAATGTATAAAATGGAAATTGGATGAATGTACCAGGTCGTAGATTTGTGTCAAAATGCTTGTATATTGTGTTAAGTGGCTTTAGTAAAGTCAACGACCCTACATCGTTGGTCCCGCACTAATTGGATGAGTATGAGTATAAGCGAATGATGAACTCGTAAGAAGATACTTGCGAGTAAGCTGAAATATTCAAATAAACATGAAATAAAATGGAACTGAAAAAGAACTTGCATGATTGAACTCCAAATTTACCGAACAATTTGCTTTCAAACTAAAAAATCAATACATGTTTAAGGCACATTCTGATAAAATTATAGTTTATTATATGATTTGTAGATAAAATAGAAAAAGGCGAATATTGATCCAGTCTAATTTTATAAATGTGAATGTTTATGTGTTTGTTTTGGGGGAGGCCTCTACCCATCAGTATGGGCACACAATATAATTATGTGGAGCCCCTCGGACGTTTATCACTTAATTCAACAAAAAGGGTGAAAGTAAGTGGTTGAATTTTGCACTTGCAGCTTTTTTCAAGTTTGAATTTGTGGTAAACATTTATGATGAACAGCAATCTATATCTAACTATATAAACAAAAGAAGAAGTTCCCATCTATAGACGCACGCACAGCCGTAACCGCTAATGGTAGATACGTGAAATTTGGACAGCTATTTTAATTCAAAATACGGACGCACACTAAGAAGAGATTTTAATAAATTTTAACCCTGAACGGAAGAAATAAAGGTTGCAAATTTGTATGGATTTTAAAAAAATTAGCAACGATTTTGATAAAACTTGAGATTCATACTCTTAAAAACATTTCATTGAACACGTGTTTCATGGTTTATTGGAATTCATCCCTTTAGGATGCAGAGGTTGAAAGTTTCTATGGAAATATTTAAAATTTGCTCCAATTTTTATGAAATTTTTTATTCGAGCTCCTAAATATAAATATCAGTCTTCTATATAATAAGCTACAAAATTATTTTACTGGAAAATTCCCACCGGAAAACGCGGGCGAAGCCACGAGCGGACAGCTAGTCTATACTTTGTTTGTTTGTTTGTATTGAATAGGCTTCGAAACTACTGAACCGATTTTGATGAAAGTTGGTATAGGGATAGTTCGAGACCAGGGGAAGGACATAGGGTAATTTTCCTACGGAAAAAAACCCACGGAAAAACAAAAATAACGCGGGCGAAGTCGCGAGCGGAAAGCTAGTATTAAATATTGCTGGAAGGTGTGCTCGAATCATGTGTATGTGTATTTTACAAGTAACGTATTACTTAATATTCCGTTGATACAATTTTGTTTAAAAACTTGCACAAATAAGGGTTATTTAAATGGAATGGAAAAATATACTTTGAAAGGTACATATGCTTAATTTTCATCGCAACTTTTCTCCGGTTTCAGCTGCATAGATGGAGTTAATTTTTACTCAAGTAAATATTAAGGTCTGAGTTACATAATTAATAAAATAACAAATAATCTTACTCGATATTCATAGTTAATACAGAAATGATCAATTTCATATCGGAATATTCTAGATATTCTCTTTCAAAATTTAAATACTTATAACTGGTTATTTATTTATGTGCAATAAATCACATCGATTCAACGCAGCATAAAAATAAAACAAATAATCAAAATCTTCAGCGTTAAAATATTAGTCAGGGTAAAGTGGCTCGCCAATTGCGACATTACCAATTCCCTTTCAGTCCACGGCACGCCAGCGCGACGCCATTGTCAGGTAATTTGAGCATGTCGTGTCGTATTTTTGAAGAGCCCGCCCAATTAGAGTAAAACGCCATTAAATACCGCGATTTAGGCGAATTTCCCGTGTTTAACGCGCCATGTAACTTTCTTGCGGCGAGCACGGTTAGAGGTTAAATAGACTGGAAACATTGGACATTGTTTCACTGTTGTTTTGACGGCTGTCTGGATTTTTCCCTTGGTTTTATTTCAATAGAAATTTAGTGAGGAAACTACCTGCAAAAGCGTTCTATGGCTATTTGAGTGGTTTAATTTAGATTGCACGATTCCTTTTTAACCGACTTCACAATAGGAGAAGATTCTCTATTCTACTATACAGGGCTACTTTTTTATCACCCCGAAAAATTTAAGGGATGCTTCAGGACACGGTAGTTAGAATGATTTAGATTATTAATAAAAAAAATAACTCACCTACGTATTTAATTTTATATTAATTTACTAAAATATCCAAAAAATACTGCACTAATTTAATGCAGTATATCTTAGATTTTTTTTTTTTTTTATATAATAATAATGGATGTATCTTAAAGCGTCCCTTAAATTTTCCGAGGTGATAAAATGTAACCCTCTATATTTTATTTTTATTAGACGACTTATACTCCACTAATAGTTAACCGATTTTCAAAGTTCTTTTTGCACTCGAAAGAGTTTCCTCCTGGGGTGATGCCTTTATTATAACCAAATCAGGATCTAATGATGGGATCATAAGAAAATCGAGAGAATCCCTTAAATTTCATGGGAAAGGCAAGTATTTCAGGTTTCTCTCAAAGTACTCTTTCAAATATTTGTGTTGATTGATAGTCATCATCTCCAGGATTCTTCTACCATACTGAACTCACGACGGAAGGTTTCTTGACGTTTCGGAGTTAAAAGTTATTGTTTTTTAATACAGGTTCCTATTGACCTTTAATTGTATTAGTTTTTTTTTTTTTGGTGGGCTGATATTAAATTCATTAAAAAGATCAGAATAATCTAAAATTATATACGAATACACACAACATTACATTTACATTTTAAAGTCCGTGCCAAAACAATAACTATATAAATAAATAAAAAATATAGTGTTCATTGTTATTTCCTAGCAATTAGATTACAAAGGTGCACTTGGGATTTATCAATATCAATTAATCTATGAGGACATGGATCTGTACACTCTACCGGCCTTATTAATAAAAATTTTAATCCTCGGATCATCCCCGGATTATTTACTCCGTGTTTTGTCTTTTTTTCACATATGACAGCCGACATGTACGGAAACAAGACAAAACTCAGAGTAACTAATCCGAGGATGATCCAAGGAGTAAATTTTTTATTAATAAGGCCGTACAAGTCTACAGTCATACACAAGTTTTATTACAAGGAATACAGCGTACATCTGTCTACACTTATGAGTTTCTAATTGCAGTGAAGGCAGCCATTTTCTACATGGTGTCCTTGGTGTTTGAGCTTCTGTGTTAGTTAAAGCATTGTTGGACATTTTCTATGTGTATCTTGCTAAAATAACAATAACGAAATTGTATTCCTTCTATCAAAACATTATATACCTTATTTTTGTGTAATTAAACCCAGGTGAAATATTTTTCTCATCTTGGCCTTAAAATGTATATTCAAATATAAATTATACTCTGATACTAGAATAAGGTTGCATATTATTCGATTACCCCTTATGAAGTTAACTAATCAGAAATGAGTAGTATCGTATTCGCCGCAAAAGTAAAAAATGTGAAAATGGGAGCCAAGTTCCCGGTGAAAGAGTGAGAGAGAAAGAAATGAGTTGACAGATAGAGTAGGGACGACATCCACTATCCTACCTGCCCGCCCTTTGTCGGCCCAAAAGAAAAGATGCTTTTTCACACCTCTTTTGAAGGAACCCATGTTGTAGGATGGAGGAAACACATGTGCAAGTAGAGAATTCCAAGAGTGGGATGAACGACAAAAGAAGGAATCTCGGAATTTTTGGTACGGTGTGAAAAGGAGGATACAGTGTACGGATGACTCCGAAGGCCCTTACGCGTGTTTCTGTTAAGGAATGGAGAGGGAGGGATAAGGTTAAAGAGCTCCTCAGAGCATTCCCCATGGAACATTCGGTAAAAGGCCGATATGGTGTGGTACCATGGATACCATGTAGATTTGGTGTGGTTGTCGATTTCACCTACAAAAAAAATGAGATCTAAATGGTGAGCAAGTTTTTTTATGCCAACAAGCAGGCTGACCACCTGATGGTAAGTGGAAACAGTCATCATCGGCATGTAGTTTCTGTAAAATTTTTAAATCTACAACCCCTACAAGAACCCAATGTGGTTCCATCTGACAAATGTAAAATAACAGGCAAACAACAAATGATTATAATTGTAACTCTGCATTATATAGCAAAATATAGTGAAGTAGGAATTAGAGTCATTTAATTTAATTATCATCATCATCATCATCACAGCTCATATACCGTCGCCCACCGAGGGGTTCGAGCCTACCCTATGTTAGGGTGATTAGGCCTTCTCAAGCCGCTCCCATCCGCCGCAGACGGACAGGCAGGCGAAGGCGGGCATTCGCGCAAGCAATGCCCGTCTAATGACCCTGCCGTGGGGGCCTGCGTGCACGGTTGGCCCCGTGTACGCCGCCGTAAGGCTCTCCGTCTGGGGATTGCCCTGGTGTTCTCGGGCAATCCCCCCCTTGGCGATAGCCCGACCAGGTGGTCGGGCTTGCCCGGGCGCGTGGGTAGTGGAGTCGCAGTGTGGACCTTACCTAGCGCGCTCATAAGGGCAGGGAGAACACCGGGGGGTTTTAGTGGGTAGGCCTGGCACTCTGCCGGGAGAGCCCCACAAACGCTCGCCGTCTAGCCAACGGCGGGTACGGTGCGGTTACGCATTTCCCCCCGAGAAAAAAGAAAAAAAATGGCCTTAGTCAACCACGCTGGCCCAGTGCGGATTGGTCGACTTCACATACACCATTGAATTTCTTCGCTGATGTATGCAAGTTGCCCCACGATGTTTTCCTTCACCGTAGGAGCGTCAGACAAATATACATAATATGAAATTCGAAACGAAAAACACATTGGTACATGGCGGGTCTCGAACCCCGACCCCCCGATTGGAAGGCAAGTGCCGAGTCCACAGCGCCACCGACGCTCCTTTAATTTAATTATGTAATAACAATATTAAATAACCACCAACATAATGACAAAAATGTACGGTAGCCATTAGGATATAGATGTAGTCAATAGCACTAGTCTTAAGACCTACCACATAAGAAAAAGAATGTTACACAAGACAATACACTCCCCTAGAAAGCGGTGTAACTTTCTGAGGAAAACTAAAAAAAAATGTGGTTTCATTGGGTTCTTGTGGGGTTGTACTTTCACTGCCTGTCGTCCTGCCCTTCAAACCGAACACAGCAATGCAAGCAACGCTACTTGGCGACAGAAATAGGTAACATACATACTCGTAGAGCTACCCGCGCTGACTCTAGTATTATACCAAGTCTCCCTTTACGGAATGTGTTTTTGGCAGGGCCTTCCTTATGCCTAATATATATAAGAGTTCATTTTCGTCAACTGCGTTTCGGATAATCCAAAAATGCTCCTTATTCAATGTACATACGTAGACAGTCCTGATTTGAAATTTATTGAATACATTTATATCGAATTCAACATTTGACCTGGCTAGTTTTATACCAGCGAATTGAATTTTTAGAAGAATGCTTATGAAGAATATTTGCGTATTTAAAGTTCCACCCAAAAGAGAGAGAACAATATAAAAGGGTAACAATCACACTCCACTATAGCACTAGTTAAAGTGTCAGTGGATAGCATTCGCATGGGAAAAAAGCGAGAGAGGCGGCGCGCGGGTGGAAAAGTACTTTTTAAATTTTAAAAATCAGTATCTATATCACAAGAGCACTGTCACTCACAAACTAGGTATCACTCGTCAACATAACCAAGTTTGATTAACCCAAAACAAAATACAAAAGAACTAGTGTAGACCCAGCTTGCGTAACACGCCAGTCGGTCTGTCATCTAGTACCGCATCTCGTCACATCGCATCGCATCGTCGGATCGGTTCGGAGAATGTCTATACTCTATAAGCAAAACTGAAAGTGTGAAACTAATCCGAAAAGTGCGAACGCGTTGAAACAATGGCGGTATCCCGGTATCGCGCCGAGCGGACCACTTTCACTGCACTTCATTAATCATAGAATTAATCGCGCCAGACATCGGACACCTGAATTTTTATCAACGGAAAGGCCGTACATCGCTTCAGATTACTTATACACTCGGGGACAAATTTAGAGGAACGATAAAAATTCACTTCTAGTTTTGATAACGCTGTGTATTTCAGCATACGAAACCATATTTATAGTTTTACCAGCTTTCTAGCCATCGGATTCGCTACAAAAAAAAAACATTCACCGCGGAAACCAGTTGTACGATTGTGATAAAAAAAGACCACCATTAAAAGTTACCGTTCTTCTCCAGGTGACAAATAGGGAAATTTTGTCGTTATCCGTTATGGCCTTGGTCATGAAACCTGGATAACAATCAAACAAACGCATTAAAGGTCAATCACACATCGATATGATGTTGTAAAAGTAGCTAGAATCTATGTAAAAAGTGTAGTGTTCCTCTAAAATTTGTCCCTGAGTGTAGATTGCATTAATAATTAATAATTTAAATATGAAGGTTCCTTTAAACAGTGTGCAGATCAAATACATTACTGTCCCTTTTCACAAATAGTTATTTATATTTTGTTTTTCATAAAAAGCAAATCGTGTAAGAAATGAAGGTTAGGTACTAGAGATTCACCGATATTCGTTTTACATTTGGTATTACCGAAGTTCGCCACCTTTACCGAAATTCGCCTTTGGCCGAATTTTGGTTAGATCTGCCGAATATCGGCCGAAATTCGTTAGCTTAAATTATTTTAAATAAGATTTTTTTTGTGGATTGTTAAACTGCCATCAGTTCATTTTTGCCATGCCATCAGAAATATAAAAAAAATTTTTTTTATGAAATCTAGATCAAATGATGATTTGTAAGTAGATAGGTATAACGTTCGTTCGTGTTTGTTTTTATTTTCTTAGACAAGAAAAACATCAAGTAGGTATTTAAACTATGCTTTAATAAAATTATCAATTGTTATTTTTATGTATCAGCAAGGCAACATAACATTACGTACGTACGTAACATTACGTTACATACGTTCAGTAATTCATTTTTTTATTTGTGTAACAAAACAATTTTTTATCTATTATTATTATTTAAACATTTAGTTTCATAACAGATTCAAATATATATAAATTGGAGGTCTAGCTGTTAAAATATTTATAATTTGGAATATTCCCGAATAATTAATTGACAAAACATTATTTTCTCTTAGCGTTAGCGTGTCAGCTCTTTCTGGGAGAAGACGATTTCTTTTCTCTTAATAAATATTCCAGGCTTCTGAGAAGAGCCTCTCACTGTGAACTGTATTTGATGGGCAACACACCGAATTTCGGCCGAACATTCGGCCGAATTCGATATTCGGCAGGACCCACATTCGGTGCAACACTAATATATTATATCATCATCACAGCTCATATACGTCCCCACCGAGGGGCACGAGCCTACCCTAACCAGTTGTGGTAGGGCGATTATCGGGCTTGCCCGGGCGCGTGGGTAGTGGAGTCGCAGTGTGGACCTTACCTAGCGCGCCCATAAGGGCAGGGAGAACACCGGGGGGTTTTAGTGGGTGGGCCTGGCACTCTGCCCGGAGAGCCCCACACACGCTCGCCGTCTAGCCAACGGCGAGTACGGTGCGGTTACGCATTTCCCCTGAGAAAAAAAAATGGCCTTAGTCAAACCACGCTGGCCCAGTGCGGATTGGTTCATACACCTTTGAATTACTTCGCAGGTGTATGCAGGTTTCCTGACGATGTTTTTCTTCACCGTAGGAGCGTCAGATAAATGTACATATGAAATTCGTGATACGAAAAACACATTGGTACATGGCAGGATCGATCGCGGGCCTCCCGATTTTACTCAGTTTTTTTACTCGCAGTCCAGTGCCGAGGCCACAGCGCCACTGACGCTCTTATAGATTAGATACCGATTCTAAATTCATTGCGATTTACATAATTATTTTGTGAAATTAATTTTTTATTAATTCAATATTATAGCATCTCTTTTTCTGTTTCATGTTGTGAATGGATAAGTATGAATTCCGAGCAAGCAATACAGCGCTCCACACACAGGCGGCAAGCGGGACTGTAGCGGAGCGGAATTTTTGTAATGTTTGTGTTGCCATGAACCATGCCACACATAAACCGCCCGCGGAGCGACGCGGCACAGGTTAATCACCGCAGCCCCCCTAGACAAGACGTTTTTCGATAATCGCTAACGCAATCGTTAGAAGGAAAATGTATGCGATTTGACATAAGCTGTCGCTTAGCTTTCGAGCGCAATTGTCAAATCTCATACATTGTCTATTTAGCGATTGCGTCAGCGATTATCGAAAGGCATCTTGTCTAGGGGGTCTGTTCCGTTACCGTCCCGCTTCCGCCTCTGTGTGTGGAGCGCTTATATGTGCCGATTGGAAATATAGTACAAGCTCCATTCTAATTATGACGACATAATTTCAAAAGTTCCTTAATAGATTTATATCTTGCTTTTATAAATAAGTGTACCATACGTTTGATTATTGTTGTTGATTAAGCACTTATTTTACGTTTATAGATAATACCCATGTTATACATGCATAGTGCATAATTGTTTTAGATGGCAATAAAACACTTCAGTCACAATATAGTAGCGGGCACAGAATTTACGGTTTCCATCAAATAAAGCTATAAACTTCATTGTATCCTATACATAATGACTTAATATTAATAATACAACAGATTAGGGGTACTTAGTATATGTATATTCTCTATATACACATAATATGTGTAGGTATAGGTATGTCAACAGAGCAAGATACCTATGGTATAGAGTTGAAATAATTTTAAGAACCATTGCAAATTATTATTAGGATTACAGGCTTCGAGCAGAATTAGAGGTCTTTAAAAATTTACATCAATCAAATCAGTGCAGATGTGAACTTTCGATATGGCGTGGAGCTTTTTCGTAAATCGTACGCAAATATTTTCTTTTATGTATTTACCGAAGAAAATAAGTTCGAACATTCTGTAATGCGTTGAAATTGTTGTTTTTTAAATTTTCATTTATACATACTTACATATATTTGCGATAGTTAATTAATTAGTTAGTTATCATATATTTATTTGAAACGTGAAATAAGATTTCGCCAAATGTGTAGGTAAATTAGAAACTCAGTTTAAATAAATTGAGTTTTTCTAAGCTATATATAGAAATTTTATACTACACTATATCGAACATATCGAAGCTCGCCACCTGCTAGTGTAAACGCCCATGAATTAGAGATGTTCTTTATTTAATTTCACAAAGCGAGGCTGACTAACTCTTATCGATTTATTTATCTATATTATGTTTATTTTTTTTCTTCATTTATTTATTTATTTATCTAAAAATCTCAGATAGCACTTGACTCAGATTGACAGAGACTGGTACCCTAACTAAGCCGGGGCATGTTTCAGTGCACCCGTACCCTCCCTTCTACAATTTGGTCGTAATTTTATTTACAATATTATAGCAATAAAAAAAAGCATAGGAAGGAGAGAAATTTTTACAAATTATCGAATACTGTGTACTACCTTCTACAAAACATATTCATATTTATTTAAGTTGGGTGAATACTAATTAAATATCAACTTATTACTTAATACAAGAATTAACGTCTACATTTCAAACATAAAATATGTTATCTAAAACTTTAACTTACTCTTACGGATTTTAATCGATGTTCTCTGCCCGTCTTTCGCTATACAATGCCCGAGACGGTAGTAGTGATGCTAAGTGAGGCAGGTATAGGAGTAGCCAGCGCAGCAGCGTACCCTACTATACGGCAAGTGACGGAATGGAAACCAAACCCCCTAAACAAGGTGCATTGCAAAAATGCTGTCGCAGTCGCTAAAAGAAAAATAGGTATATAATTTGACATAGCCATCGCTCAGCTCCCGAGCGCAATTGTCAAATTTCATCCATTGTCCATTTAGCGATTGCGATAGCTTCGATTAGATTATAGAAAGACTTCTTATGTAGGTCAGATTATGAATAAATCGATTAGGGTCAGCGAAAATTGGAATATTAGAAAATACAGCGTTTGTTAAAAGTCCAAAAATATGTGAATATTAACAGGAATATGAATGTGTTATTATATACACGGTTATTTTTTTATCATCCTGGAAAATTTTAGGGACGCTTCAGGACGTAAATATGCGACCTATCCCATTATAATCTAGATGTAATTACCTATACATCCAATCCAATTTTAATTTTGTTCGCCGTTGGTAAATTTTCCATAGAAAAATGTCCAATGTCCTTTATTATTTTTATTATGCTTGTATTTTTATTTATGAAATAAATTCTAGCTGTTGTTTTTTTTTTATTTTTTTATTTATTCAAAAAATTACATACAATTTTAACATTTTATGTATCGCCAAACTGCTTACCAGTTTGTTGGCGAAATCAATGCACTCATTTTAAAAGTAATGTATACGAGCTTAACAATATTTTGTTGTTGTGGTAACATATATTATATACTTAGATGTAAAACGAAAAAAAAATTGGTTAATTTATTTTTTCAACACACTTGCTCGTAAAGTGGATCTAATTACAGCAGCTTATAAAACACGCGTGTATTATAGCCGAGGCACGCATCATAGAGTCAGACAATGATGCACTTGCCGGCCGCGCCAGTAATGTACCATATTTTTTAAAAGCTAAAGGTAATATAAAAGACATCAAACGAAACTACTTGATTTTTCAAATGATTTCCTTCATACCATTATTTAGTTTGTCTACAAATTAACAATGATTTGTGTTATTTAATCAGAAAAAATAAAAAATAGTCTATTAGGTATTTTTCCTCACAAGTGTGTTGAAAAACGTCGAACGACATACGTGCGTACATCGGTTACACACACTGGGCTCTATTACGCCTCGTGAGTCATAACTAACACACCGCACCTATATCGTAATGTATAAAGGTTATACTAACACTTTTTCATGGTATGCGTTTAGGAGACATGCCTTTACTTTATTCTTAAATATAGTTTTACTGCTACAATCATTTTCACTTACAATTTTATTAAACATTCTGGGTATAAGATATTTACGGGTTCTTTCTCCATAATAATTTACTGCAATCGGTTCCTTATATCGTTGGTAGCTAGTCTGTCTTAAGTTTTTACTGCATTTTTTACTAATCTTAAAAATGTACCTATGTTGAAATAGTACCTATGCAACGGTAAATAACTAGGTCTTAAAATTCTCTTGCAGTTTATCACAAAACTCGGCAAGCCTCGTTTTGTAACATTGACCCTCGACTTTTAAGAACCCTTATTATGTAACTATGGCATAAAATACTCGTACTATATCTGACACGTAGGTAAAGTCGTACGAATATCACTTGACATAACATTTTTCACGATCAGTCGGAAAATGTTAAAATGTAACTATACAGTGTCTCCCAAGTTAATGATTCTAGTGAAATCCTAAGACCTGGTAAAGTATAAAGTGTGCATTTTGACACAACAATAGGCCGTAACATTTAAGCACTAGAGCTAACAATTTATATGTTAAATACAATGCCAACAATTTCTTTGTCTCCCCAGTTGTGCGCAGTGCGCGAGAGACGTGTCTCCGTCTTGCGCAACCTCCCGCTCTTTATATTGGCATTATATTTCAATAATGCTATCTTGGACGCTCAAAGTGCGTTATAATGTTAACAAATAATGCACAATAATGGCTCACTCCTTTCTCTGACCACAGCTATCACTGACTCGTTGTAATGCGCAAGCTTCTACAAAATTAGCAACACAAAGCGATATTTTGAATAGGCAACCAGGAGAAAATGCAGTTTTAAAGGTGTTTTCGCGTTTAAGTGAATGGGTTAGATTTGAGTTTTTTATTTATTGCAACTAAGTTGGCAAACAAGCAAACTGCTTACCTGATGGCAAGTGGTAACAGTCACCTATAATACATGTGGTTCCTGTGAGAATCACAGTAAAACTGCAACCCCCACAAGAACCACAGTGTACGTTGCCAACTTGTGACATAAGATGTAAAGTCACGGTACTCAGTAATTCCACTGCCATATCTTACCCTTCAAACCGAAACACAGCAATGCAAGCACTGTTGCTTTGCGGCAGAAATAGGTAAGACGGAGGTACCCAAGCAGACGACCCTGGTACAGAGTCTCCCTCCGGTAAACAAGTGTCAACGTACTAGCGTTATTTTGCATTATTTTCCTTTTTACTCATGAGAATTTATTTTTCCGTAGTAAAATCAATTTAAACTATAAGCAAAAGCTTTAAAAAATACAGTTGAATTACATACGTTATTTATTTATTTATTAAGACTTTATGTACAATTATTGTAGTACAGAGACGGACTTAATGCCTGAGGCATTTTCTGCCAGTCAACCTTTGGGTGATGCAGAGAAACAATGTGGTAGATGTACCGAAATAATAAAAAAAACATATTTTAAAATAGTTATATATTGATATATATAAAATAAGATGAAATCCCAATACATAAATAAAATATATAAAATACACTAATATATATTTGCCTACATTCACTTTACAAAATTTTTACAATAGTTTAAGCTTATCCTAGAAGAACCTAAGCTTTTTTGCCTATGACTGCTCAATGAACAGCTTGCGCAACTTATTTTTAAAGCTAAGCCTGCTTGGGGAGTTTCTCACTTCTTGAGGGAGGGAATTCCATAAAAGAATAGACTGAACAAAAAACGAAGAATGAACTGTATCAGAATGGTGAGGGGGACATTTGAGAAGACATTAGAGGCAGAACGAAGAGTCCTATTATGAGAGGTACATAAGTACTGAAAATGCGTATTGAGGTATTTAGGGGTATCGGGGTTATTGAGTAAGGAGTACAGAGTCAATAAGGCTCTGATATCCCTACGCTGTCGTACAGGTAACCATTTTAAGCGCTGTCGGAACGCAGACACATGATCGAATTTCCTTAAATTAAAGACGAATCGAATGCAGTTGTTTAGAAGTCGGTCTAGTTTATTGAGTAGATCTGCATTCAGGTCGAAATAGCACACATCACCATAGTCTATGATAGGAAAGATTAAGGTCTGTACAAGCATTTTTTTAATGTCGCTCGGTAAGAAATTCTTTAGGCGGTAAAGGCTAGACGTTAAGCACTTGTTAATTAGTGTGATGCTCAAAAAACAACCCCTATTATTTCTCATCCTACTAATTAACAATTACATATGCTAATGCCTATAACTCAGACTCAAGATCCTACAGTCCAAAAAAAAATTTATAATTTACATTAAACATGTTAATTCAGGACGTCTAGGGGAAAAGTACTTTAAATACCGTAAATAGAAAAAAATACTGAATTTTCACTTACATACTGCTTAATTTATTTTTTGTAGTCTACAAGCCTTTTTTTTTCTCGGGGGGAAATGCGTAGCCGCACCGTACCCGCCGTTGGCTAGACGACGAGCGTGTGTCTGGTGCTGGTGTGGCTCTCCCGGCAGAGTGCCAGGCCTACCCACTAAAACCCCCCGGTGTTCTCCCTGCCCTTTTGGGCGCGCTAGGTAAGGTCCACACTGCGACTCCACTACCCACGCGCCCGGGCAAGCCCGACTAACTGGTCGGGCTATCGCCAAGGGTGGATTGCCCGAGAACACCAGGGCAATCCCCAGACGGAGGGCCTTACGGCGGCGTGCACGGGGCCAACCGTGCACGCAGGCGTAGTCTACAAGCCTTGGAGGTAGATATGATTACCAGAGAGATTTATTCCCTGTGATGAACTTCATCGATCGGTATCATATAAATACAGAATAGGTGATTATTTTATCGGGTACGATTCCCATTTCAGACATGCAATTTAAGTACTTATTTAAAAACCTTTGAATGTAATTCGATTTTTTTAAAATAAAAATGATGTCTTTCAAAATTTTCTATCGTTGTGGGACGCCCTATAATATAGAAAGTCGAAACTCCATTTATTCAAATATCGTAATTGGGATGATGACTGAACTCAAATTTTCACGTCTCGTCATAAAATATTAAAATACCGTAGAAAAAGATGCAATCATGTGAAATTAGAAATAATCGGCTTAGAAATACTCGTACATGAGATACAAGCATTTTAAGCTGTTAATTTGGAAGCGATTAGACAGAGATCCGATATCAATCGTGACGTCATTGTTTAGTACGGCCATATTGACTCCATATAAATTGCCGTTTTGCTAGAAAGAGATGGAGAAAAATCTTTAACACCTTATATCTTGGTTGTTTTTATAGTTATTCGAAAGCCGTTTTTTGTTCTTTCTGTTTATTATATGAATGAGCGTCTATTAAAGCAATAATTTTTTTTCATTCGTGAATGATTCATCTAGCCTATTGACAACGACTACGTGAACGTGCAGAAATGATTAGCAAACCATAACACAGTACTTGCTCACAGTACACTCGCATCGTATCCACCACCTGTGGCGGTCCGCCGCGCCGCCAAGGAATAATCAAAATTTCGCTATTAGCCTCCATTAATAATTGTTCACGGCGCGAACGCGTACTACGAGAAGCAATTTATATAATTTTCTATTCATCTGATCCACAAAGAGATAGCATTCAAAGTGAACGGCTACGTGGAAGCGCAGATAATGCCTATGCATTACTTTTTTGCCATCGCCGCCGGCTCATGGAAATCATCGACCGCTCTAATTTTGAGGTTGGTACAACATTGTTTTTGTGTAGCCGCCTAGAACCAAATGGGAATATTATTATTTTCATATTTTTTATTCAGCACAACGACCATTCAAAATTGGAACTTAAACATCGTCCAAAGTCGCTTAGGAAGTGCGGTGAAGTAAAGGAATACCTGCAAAGAATACTGGTGGTATTGCGATAGAGGATTAATATTTATTTGTGATAGAGACAAAACCTTTTATTGCAACTATAATTTCTTGTATGCACCATCCTCTTTAGTTTATATTTATGACACAAATTTGTATTCTTTGATCATCATCATTATCATCATTTCAGCCAAGGGACGCCCACTCTTGGAATAGGTCTCACCAGGGATCTCCAAACCGATCGGTCCTGCGCCTCCCGCATCCAGCGGCTTCCGGCGACTTTCACCAGATCGTCGGTCCACCTTGTGGGGGGCTTACCAACGCTGCGTCTCCCAGTACGCGGCCGCCACTCGACATTTTCCCACCAACAACGGCCGTCAGTCCTGCGAGCTAAGTGTTCTGCCTACTGCCACCTAAGGTTTGCAATTCTTTGGGCTATGTCGCTGACTTAAGTTCTTCTAAGGATCTAATCATTTTTGATGCGATCGCGCAGAAAAACCCCGAGCATCTGCATAGCCCTCTCCATTGACCTTTAAGTGACCTTGAGCTTTCTGATGAGACCCATTGTAAGTGGCCACGTCTCAGTTCTGCACGTCATCACTGGTATCACGGACGAATTGAAGATTTTCGTCTTGATACACTGCGGTAGATTGGCCGAGAACATGCTGCGTAGCTTCCCGAACGCTGCCCAGCCGAGTTGGGTTCGTCAATTTACCTCTTTCTGGAAGTTGAACTTACCGAGCTGGACTATTTGCCCCACCCCCAGATAAACATATTCGTCAACAATTTCCAGTATAGAGCCTCCAATCTTAATTGGGATACATGCACGTATACAAGGCTAAATTCATTATGTTTATTAATTAAAGTTTTGAAATTGGTGTGAAGTCAATAGAAGTGCCTATGTGCCAAATAAAGGTATAGGATTTTTTTAAAAATAAGTTATTTCAGTGGGAAAAAATTTTTGTTACTTCACGGCGCGAAACTGAATTCCAACCTTAGGGGGGGTAAACAGCGAAACCTCCAACTAAATAGAGGCAAATTGAGGGCGCTCACAAAAGCCTTAAAACTGGCAAACTCAACAAACATCAGCCACTCTAGACAAAATCCTACTAGATGTCATTAATTAGCTGCGAAAAAAATAGTGTGACGTTGTCACAGACTAATGTCATTTCCATACATTTTTTCTGCGGAACGACTGCGGAAAAGTTAGCGTGTGGCATTTGTCTAGGGGGGCTGTACGGAATGGGCTGGAGCAATGCCAGGCTATCGAGACACTAATTCACATCCTTTGTAAGTGCTATCCACACTAGGAGCCAAGCTCTCGGTGGTTTTAAAATGCCACCTCACGATGCAAAAGTTACGTCACGTAAGGTTATTAGCTATTTTAAAATGGCTGTGGCGATTGACCACAATGGATCTGTACAGACTGCTCAGCACCTAAGAAAATAGATAGACGAATAGACAGGGCGGCAAACCTAGGTGGTAGGATAGTAATTTTGACCGACCGTATCTGCCCGAACAGGAGAAGCCGCTCACTATGCCGCGGAATATCAAAAGAATGTACTTACTCAACAAAAACAAGTGAACGGCGAGCACCATCTAAATCGTTCCAGAAACACCCGCACTCACAATGGTGTATTTATCACCACATCAGACAGACCTTCTACATATCGCTCACATATCACTAGCAACAATCGGCACGGGTGGCATGATTGATAATCATCGCAGCCGCGACCAGGGGTCTTATTGTGTAACTACAAAATCTATGACGATCACCTTCGATTCGACAGTCATTGCGGCGTCGATACGAGGAACAGAACTGCTTTCTTTTCGTTGAGCAGTGACGGATGGCAAATTATTCATGCACTGGCAATATTGTCGCGATAATTTCGAGTTACACAAAAGAGATCGATCAGGCTAACATCTTGTAACTGGAGGCCTCAGTCAAAACACCGGCGACCATTTATCTTGATTGGCATCAACAACACATCTAATCGTCATCATCAACTCAATGCATAGATGAGGCCGCGGTTTGCAGATGCACTGGTCTCGTGCATTTGATCCACGTCCATCGCCTCTTCGTAAAAATCTATTAAGCTGTAATGGTTGACTGCCTACCTATTGGCCTGACAAGCTCGTGAATGAATAAACCCAAGTAGGGTTCATCTAATATTTAACCTACACGTCCCTTAAATATTTTTCAGAGTTTAGTTACATCCAGTAAACATACATACCTACACAAACATACACTAAAAGAGATACTGGCTATGATCACGTGACGCCGCATGCTATGAAGGTAAGATTGAGTTAAAGAAAAACGTTACTAAAGTTTTAGTAAGAGAAATCGATAAGTGCTTCGAAACAAAAAAATACTGTGCAAGTGCTTTCTTGGACATATCACAGGCCTTAGACAGGGTCTGGCACGAAGGCCAGAAGATAAAGTCCTTATTACCAACCTATATATATAAAATTCTAAAATCATTCATAGAAAACAGACATTTCATTGTAAAAATGGTGAAGCACTCTCCAGTCTTTGTCCTATTAATGCAGGTGTCCCACAGGGCAGCGTATTGGGTCCGACGCTGTATCTTATATATACCTCTGACTTACCAACTTCAGAGTGTATAACGACTGGTACATTCGCTGATAACACCGCAATCCTAGCATCCCATGAAAACCCAAATGAAGCAGCGCATATTTTACAAAGCGGGCTGGATGATATATCTGATTGGTTAAAAAAGTGGCGAATCAAGGCAAATGAAACGAAATCGGTGAATGTTACCTTTACGTTGAGAAGAGGTACTTGCCCACCAGTCAAGTTGAATAACTTAGAAGTCCCACAGGCGGACCATGTTAGGTATTTGGGTTTACATCTTGACAAGCGTCTCACCTGGCAAAAACATATTTTCACAAAAAGGAAACAATTAAGCTTACAGTTCCGAAAGTTGTACTGGCTCATTGGTCGCCGATCTCAATTGTCCTTAAACAGCAAGCTGCTCCTCTATAAGACAATACTGAAACCAATTTGGACTTACGGTATCCAATTGTAGGGAACAGCTTCTCATTCAAACATTGAAATTGTGCAAAGATTCCAAAATAAGATGCTGAGAATAGTAAATAATGCTCCTTGGTTTATCACAAATGACCAACTACATAACGGCCTACATATGGCAACAGTCAAACAAGAAATTTTACATCATACGAGAAACTATAAAGACAGAATTAAAAATCACCCTAATAGCTTAGCTAGTGGCTTGATGGAAGAAGAGCCAATAATGCGTAGATTGAAACGGAAGATGCCCCAGGACATACTGAAATAAAACATAAAATAAAGTAGGATGCAACAAAGGTTGCATGCCGAGCATGACATTTACCAAACTCACTATACCCACTGTTTAATGTCCCAGAGAGCGACAGATCACAGTGAAATCTGATACACAAAAAAAAATAAAGTTTTAGTTCCTAGTGCAAGGAAAAGTCCCGTTACTACTTACCCATGTTACAACTAACCCCTCGCTCCCCTATACACATTTAATCAAAAAGTACTTTTTGATTTCCTTTTGAAAATGTTTTAACGTAAATAAAAATCACATTTTCTTATCTTTGAAACTTGCTGGAAGTAGACAGTTTATTTTCGACAACAGCAATTATATAACATGTTGTTATGAATTTAAGTGTTCATTTTATAAGGGGGGATTTTAAGCCACGTATTATCCAAAACGCTTCGATACAAAATACGAACTGTTTACTCTAGTTACATTAACTGGAAAGTAAAACTCAGTGATTAATCTCCGCATGTGTACGGTTGTGTGAAGTAAAACGTTCGAGAAAAATCTCGGTTCTTTTAACCGACGGACGCTAAGCTCGTCCGTCGATCAATCGAGCCTCGGACAGATGTTATGCAACACTCTGAGAAACATTACCAGAAGTTCCATTTGTCCCTTTCTCCACCACATAGACTTGAGGCATAAATATGTGATTAGGTACGTGGATTAGGTATTTTTCGTTACCAGTACGTACCTAATCCATGCCACCTAGGATTAGGTATTCGTATACCATGTTTGTTAATCGTGAAGTATCAATCTGTCAAACTATAGGTCCTGTAAACAAAACTACACTTTACGTCTAATTATTAAGTTTCAAACGTCATCTAGGATAAAATACCAGAACTATTTTTTGCTTAGAAATTACAGCGAATCTCTTGTTCAGTTTAACAAAATCATAAAATCTTTATACAAAACACAAAAAAAATAAAATTCGACTTCAAAAACACTTAAAAGTAAAAAATTATATAAGAATGCACACCATCACCTTTTTATTATGAAGTCGCTGCCAAATTGAAGTCTTTTTGAAGTCGGTTTTATTTTTTTGTAACAAATTTTTTTTTTATGTTTTTTGTAAATTTAATGCCAGCTCACCGAAGTAACTTGAAAGAATGCCATTTAGCATCAAAACGTGCCTATCGTATTTAAAAAACTAACCTCTAACTCCTAAAAGTCAAGGATCCTTCCATCATCAGCTCATTTCATGACTACCAGACGCAAATACCTGAATAGCTTCGAAAAAAACATGAAACACGTTGGATCTACCTATGAAATTTAAGGGTTTCCCTCGATTTTCCTGGGATCCCATCATCAGATCCTGACTTTGGTGACAATGGAACCACCCGAGGACTATACTCTATCGAACACAAAAATAATTTTGAAAATCGGTCTAGAATAGGCGGAGTAAACACGTAATATACTCACAAAAAAAACGGTAAAAATATTAAACTTGAATCAGGAATGAAATTAAATATTAGGACCTATTACTATTCCAATACATTCCCTAATCCGAATATTTATGCCAATACTGAATAAATATTAAGACCTATTACAATACTAATACATTGAGTTTGAGCCTATTCCAAATATTTATGCCGGTACCTATTACGAGTACTAAACTAATACATTCCCTATTCCGAATATTTTTGGTGGAACTGAATAAATATTAGGAACAGGTATTTGGATTAGGTGTTTGAAAATATTAGGAACAGGTGGATTAGGTACGGAAATTAGCTAATCCAGCCCATGTCTACCACCACATAACCTATTTAATAACCAGACCACCAAACATGTAGGCGACGTCACTCGACAGTGCACTGTCTCATCGCTATTTAGCGACACGTGTTCTAGTATTATGTCGAAGTCGAAACAAAACTTTGCTATTTCAGAAATAAAATGAAAACTATTTTATTCCGAAGATATAAAACATACAATTGAAAACCTCAACATTAACTCATTTAAATCTTAATCGTCCACTCGCTTAAATCGGAATGCTGAACTCCCCGATAAAATCGAGCCAGAAACTCGGCAGTTGCTCTTCAAATAAGTTGTAAATATAGCAAAGAGTTACAAATAATTTACATATTGCAAGTTGCAAGTCTTAATGTAAAGGAAAAAAGCAATAAACATCGAGTAACGGTGTGGATAGCCGAATGGATGACATTAGCGTGATAGATGAATCGATGATGAAGTTTTTTTTTATTGCTTACGGTGGCAGACGAGCCTGTGGCCCATGACCACGACCCTGTGAGATGTTAAGTGGTAACCACCGCTCATGGACATCTGCAATGCCAGGGGCACAGTTCAGTCACTGCCTATTGTTGTATATCGGATTAGAATGTAATAAATGAATATTCACTTTTAATTATTGTACCTTTTATTTTTACCATTTTTAGAGAACAGACGAAATATCTACGATTACAGCACAGACTAAAATGCACATGGGTGAATTTCCCAAATGACTTTTTTTTTGTCTTCGGTGAAATTAGTATTTGAGAAAAGGAATACATATTGTTCTGAATTATTTTTTTTAAGTATTCAATAGGTAGTTATAGGGCTCTCATATCGCTGGACAAAAATAATTTAAACGTGACGAGTCCGACAGCGTCCCCATCCCAATTTTATTTGCCTTGTTATGTGTGCTAGTGCGCAGTCAGGACGGATGTGTGTCAAATCGCTGCATATTCCTGCCAATAACGTAAGGTACGCCATTTTAGTTGCTCCCGGATGGCTCCCGGACAATTATTTTATATTATCGGTGGTTGCATTTTTCTAGTGTAATGAGTAGTTTTATTATTGTTGTTTGGTTCTAACAAAGGTAGTAAGTGAATTAGCTTCATTGACTGCTATTGAATTTATCCTAGATATTATGCATTTTTTCAAATTTTCTAAAAAGTGAATAACACACTTTTGTCATGTCGCTGTTCTCATATCGCTGTAATCGGTGGTCTTTATTACCACCAATGTGATAATTTACACCGAAATGATAAGAAACACGACTGAAGTGAAACTTCTATGAGAGGAAGAGAGAAAGAAAATGTGCGCGCGCACTGCTGTCTCTTGCTTATATCCCCCACTTAACTTCCGTTCGCCTTGCCCGATCACACTTTTCGTAACGCGTTCGCCAGCTTACTCCCCAAGTCAAGCGTGCCTAAAGAAGTTTCACTTCAAAAATCTATCGGTGTCTTATATCTAATATCGGTGTTTTGATTCATGATCAACGCATAGTTTTGTCACATCGGTGGATGGCTTTATCACATCGGTAGATCATTTCATCATCTCGGTGAGTCGTTTTATCATATCGGTGGATCCCGTGTCATTTCGTTAAGTATACAAAGAAACAATGGAACATATAAACATACATACAAACATTAATACATACATACAATGTATACAATACTTACCTACATAGACTGCCAAAATCATTACCACGATACCACTGGGTAGTAGATGTATAAATGTATCATTAGGGGAGGTCTGTTGTTGATAATATACGTCTTTAGGATGATGATGGTGAGGTGGAGCATTAGTTTAAAAATAGCAAGTACATAATAATAATAAATAACAAAATAATAAATAGATAAAAAGAAAACATTTATCATCATCATTATCAGTCATATATGTTCCCACTACTGTTACTTCCACACTTTTAATTCTAAGTACCTATAGTAAATACTTATAATAAAAGAAGAAAGTAAATATAATAAAATAGGAATATAATTTAAAAAAAATATGTTTTTTTTGGTTTTCTAAGAACTCAGTTCTCGTTGGATGTGATCTACTTTTACATAAGACCCTCAGTCCAGGTCTTCAGTTCTAAGTCACATACTAACTATTTCCTGTTTGATGTTCAAAGGTGGATAGATTATCATATCGCTGGATATGTATATCATTTCGGTGGATAAACTTATCATATCGGTGTACAGAAAAAATAATCGGTGCCGGTTTGTCACATCGGTGGAAACCAGAATTTAAACTAAATTTACTCCTTAGTCTTAAATGATACGTTGATGATATTAAATTTGGGGATATTTAATATCCTAAAGATTACATAAAACCTGAAAAATATACAAAAAAAATAAAAATGAAAAAGTTCACCGATATGATAAAAAAATGGCATTTGTTGAAATTCACCCACATATTATACATTATAGTATTGCTACACTACACCTATCCGGAGAGAAGTGCTCTTACATATCGTAGCGCTCACGAAACACCGCAGCTGGGAGTTCATTCCAGATGTGTATAGCTGATCCAAGTTAAAATGTGGATAGCTGATGGACGATATTAGTGTAAAAGATGGACCGACGATCTAGTAACGATGCGGATAACCGATGTATGATATTAACGTAAAAGGTGGATCGGTGATCTAGTAACGATGCGGATAGCCGATGGATGATATTAGCGTGAAAGATGAACCAATGATCTACTAAAGGTGCAGATAGCTGCTGTTGACACTAATGTGATAGATGTGCCAATGATCTAGTAAAGATGCGGATAGCCGATGATGACATTAGCGTGAACAGTGGACCGATAATTTAGTAACGAACGATGCGGACAGGCGATGGATGACATTAACGCGAAAAATGGATCGATGATTTAGTAACGATGTAGATCGATGATTTAATAACGACGTGGTGGTATTCCTAAGTATATAAAAGTCTTTATTAATATTCTTGCTCATAAATAATTTAAATGCCTAATCAATCAATAATCATAATTAACGTTTTTCAAGGAACTATAATGTAAGCACAGTTTTTTGTTCTTAAAAAAGTACTGCTATATAAAATAACACTACTTTGGTAACAAAAACAAAGTTTTAAATTTAAGGAAAGATTAATTCTATGTCTAAATGTAGGAATACAATTAGCAATAAGCATGAGCTAGTCCTGTAACGTAAGTCTAGAAATTAGCACAATTGTACAAGCCTAGCCAAGGTGTGCAGATTATGCTTAAATATTTATTTATCAGAACGACGATGATTGTATAACGACGTAGTCTCATGTAGGCTACAAGAAGGAACAGTTTACTTAAATACAGTTCATACAAAGTTATAATTTTGGTGTTACTAAGCAATTTTGGTGTTTAAAAAAAACCACCAAAACCACCAAAATTGTGCCACCAGAATTAGAATTTATCAAAATAAAAATATAAAAAAAAACTTCTATGTATACAAGAACTACTATTATCATCTATTTAAAAGTGACTCTACGCTTTCAGGTATGAGTCATTAAAATGTCATTGACAAAAATATCATAATAATCGAACACCAAAATAGCCAATATATTGTTTGAAAACATTGAGAAGGTTTTTTTGCATTTTTGTTGGAAATACGCAGCTACATAGCTCATACATATGCAACTTCGCTAGGCGTGAGAGCTAGGCTGAATGAAGCGAATGATACAGTTGATAACTTTCAGATTTCACCTATTTCATACCTATGATGCAATTTATTAAAACCACCAAAATTTAAGATTTCGCTCGGACAGACCTATTTTACATCCCCAAAAGTGGAATGTCGCACTAAATATGAAAATGATAGTCTTACAATGTAGAAAAAACTATATCTGATACAAACAAAAGAAAAAAGTTAAAGGCATAAACTTATCATTGCGTAAAGCAATAAAAATATGGAGTAAAACGGATTGTGGACACGCCACCAAGATTAGAAATGCGTCAAAAATATTTTTTTTTAATCTTTAATTAAATGCAATTCACTAAACTCAACATGACTCCATATCACAAACATAATCTATTATACTGAAAAAAAATCATAGCGATGTCTTAACAAAACGCTATGATTTTCAATGACGTCGCGAAAAAGAGCCGCCTGGGAAATTCACTGAAACATTAAGCTACCTAGCTTAGTCCACAAACACAAATTTAGTTTAACAGAGTCAAATAGGTATCTTTTTTTTATGCAAATTGGATAGATCCTTTCCCACTACCTGATGGTTAGTGATAATAATTTCTAAGAATTGAAGCTCAACCCAAAAGATATACCTAAGTCCTTACCTTTGTAACTGTATAACTGTATAAAATTACCGATTTCTAGTTCTATATAAAGCGCTAATATATCAACCCATCTAACTAAATAGTATCACCTAAACGGAACATAACCACAACCCAAATAACGTAAATTAATCTATTCGATTCAATCGATCGCGCACAATCGATTCTGCGATACGATCTAATCGCGTAAACATTTGGACGCGCGCTCACGACCGCATTGTGTTACGTGTCAAGCGCAGCCCGGCTATGGTCGGAAGTGCTACAAATAAAACACAAAATGGTGATCCTATTGCGATGGCAAATTCTTGTTCATTATTAAATCAATGGCCTAATAGGTACCTACCAGTAAGAGCACTACCAGAGGTGCGATTGTGTAAAATTGTTCGATGTCGTAAAATCTGTTAAAAAGTTTACCGATCACACACAGATCAATATTGATAGTGGTGGGTAAAAAGGCGGTTAGGTGCTATTCTAACGAATTCCTTTTAAAATGCATAAAACTTTGCATTTTGCTGTTACTTATTTTGGGTGTAATGTCTAGCAGGTTGAGCAATTATAAGCTGCAAGATCTGATGGTTTTGTGATGGTTCGGAGATAAAAGAACACGAGTTCCGAATTCTAATACCCACTTTCTATTTATTGACAATTTATAATATGATACATTAGTAATGACATATTCAAAATAAGTAACTAGGGAACAGCAATATAATTTTATTAAGTATTTATAATATGCAGGGCTGTAACTGCTGTTATAGTCATAGTCATAGTCATATCATTTATTGTAATATCATTTATTGCCACATGTTGGTATAACAGATGTTACATAAAAGAAATGTCCCATAAACATGACCCTGTAAGGGTATCGCAATTTAAACAAAATAATAATCTTATGTATGTAAAAAAAGTATTTTTAAATATAAACTATAAACATAAAATATTATTATATATATTTTAGACTTAATTTAAGTACCTACTTAATAAACCTTAAACATCGAAAAATTATTTTAATGAGTAATAACATTTTTCTATTAAATATTCTTTTAACTTATTATTAACTCTGTATCTTTTTGCAGTTCTTGGATATCTTTAGGTATTTTATTATATATCTTTCATCATCATCATCATCATCATCACAGCCCATATACGTCCCCACCGAGGGGCTCGAGCCTACCCTATATTAGGGTGATTAGGCCTTAGTCAACCACGCTGGCCCAGTGCGGATTGGTCGACTTCACATACATCATTGAATTTCTTCGCAGATGTATGCAGGTTGCCTCACGATGTTTTCCTTCACCGTAGGAGCGTCAGACAAATGTACATATGAAATTCGAAATATATCTTTACTGACATGTAATAAGTTCCTGAGCTCACCATATGTAGTTTAGCGAAAGGTAGAACCAGTCTATTTTTATGTCTTAAATTACGTGGTTGATGGTAAAAATCTTTTGCTTGTGCATACATATGCTTGTTTTTCCTGACAAGTTTACATATTTCAAATATATATAGTGACGTGAGTGTTAGTATACTAAGCTTAACAAAATGAGGTCTGCAACTTTCCCTATTATTCTGATACATCGTTTTTGTATAACAAACAATTGCTGTAAATGAGTGCTGTTACCCCAGAGGATGACCCCGTAGTTCAGCCATGCATTAGCGTAAGCATAGTAAGCACTTATAGCAGCATTTAAGTCGGTACATTTTTTTAATTCATACAAAGCGTATGTAAATTTCGAGAGTTTTGCGGCAATTTTTTCAATATGTGCTTTCCAATCAACATTTGTATCAACTTCTATTCCTAGCAAAGAGCATGAGGTTTCAAATTCTATTTTATAGTCGTTATATGTAATGTATGTACCTATTGGTTGTTTATGTAGTCAAGTCTGGTACTTTACCGCTATTCCTTGATTTCGGTGTTACCGTGGCCCGTTAGGTATACGTCTTGCGTCGGGAGGGCAACACCTGAACTCTCATCGCGTTTCGGCTATAAATAATAAGAGGGCGCGCCCGGCGCGCGGGAAGGAAGTATTCGAAACAATTAGTACATACCTGCTAGAGGCATAATTAAAAGATTCGAAATCTGAGTACAAAAGTGCATTTATCTGCTAGCGTGGAGTTTGTCAAATTCAAACATATTTCATGTCAGTGCGCTAACCATATTTTTAGAATACCTACCTATTCGCACTGGACAGCACGAGGACTACGTGAAAAAAAAACATATAAAAAACTTTTACTCAATTCGCATTTCATAAATTTGGTTTCGCTTTTTTAAATAAATATTAATCAATCATAAAATATAAGCGAGTCCCGCAGCCACGAAGATATAAATTTAACACCAGCCCCCTAACTATGATCGCTCAAAACAATATTAAAACTACACTGAGAGCGGGATGGCGCTATTCCTTCCTACGCAGCAAGAGCGGTGCCTCTGAATCGAAGAGTCAGTGCAAGCGGTACATAATGCCAAATTGAGTTTCCGTAAAAATCGCCTTTCCTAAAAACCTTCAGAGTCTGTGCGAAAAGAGAACCTCAATCTCATTTTTTAAATCCTCTATCTCTAGTGTTTCTAATCTCGCGCTTCATAAATACATTTCCTTTGCAAAATATTGCTCAAAATTTTCAAAATGGTACAGTCAAAAAATTTAAATGTTCGGCAGGTTGACGATTTTGTATTTAGTCGTATAAATAATATCAATCAATACATTGGGTGCGTTCCAGTTATGCATCGTTTCAATCCGCGCCCCAGACGAATTTTTTTCTTAATTGATTTGATCGTTTTCCATTGTCTCTTACCATGATCGCTTAAGATGATGATGATGTAATCCTGTTATCCCTCATCAGGAACATAGGGCTCGAAGAAGAGATCTCCACTTTTCTCGATCTCGTGTGTTAGCTTCCAGGTCCTTCCAGTCAAGTCCTTGATGCAGCCTCTTTATCAACTGAGCGCCTCCAGGGATACGGGGGCGGCCCGGCTTTCTTTTGCCATACACTTGCCACGTTATACCTTGTTTGGATAGATATTTGTCTGGTCTTCTCAAAACATTTGTCTAATCCAGCGCCGTTTCCTCAGTTGATGCGCGTTGTCGGACAAGTGCAGCGCTTCATCTACCCACTGAGGGGAGCAGAAGTGGACTCTACATCCGCTTCTGCTCCCCTCAGTGGGTCCATGACGCTCCCCAGTTAGATGAAGCGCTGCACTTGTCCGACAACCTCGCCATTGACATATAAGGGCGCTGCGTCAGGGGTGTTTAGGCGCAAGTCCTTAGTCTTACTGCAGTTGATGCGCAGCCCTTCTTTAGCAGCTTCGCTTGCGAGGTCGTCCGTCTTCGCCTAAAAGGGCATTAAAACCGCATTGAAAGCGAGATGGTGCCATGCGCTGCAATAGCGGTGCCTCTGTTTCAATATTGTTTTTACTTTGCTCTAAGCGATCATGGCCTTGCCATAAAAGAAATGCTTTAGATGCAACAGTCGAGATCCGATGAGCGCTATCCGAGATAAACCGCCCAGCTGATCAATTTGTAAATATTTTCAAATGAAAGACGGCAACACAGATAGTGCAATTAGACAGATATGAATTATTGAACTTTTTACCGGCGCGGTACAGATCTGATAAGGTAATAGGGCATCATCGCAGAGCGAAAGTTACTTCGTTAAGACGAGTATACACCCCAACGGCTTTAGGTATAGACTGGAGCCAATTGTTATTTTTAATAATCCTTTGTGCAGCACTATAAATAATCCAAAACCACTTACTGTACGTACAGCCTCCTAGACAAGATGGACAAATGGGAAATTGACAATTACGTTTGAAAAATATGTGAGGGCTTATGTCAAATCCCATACATTTGGCTGTAAGCGATTGCGATAGCGATTATCGAAAGAAATCTTGTGTGTAGGGGGGCTGCAAACAGTTTGGGGACGCTAACAGTAACTATAGCGGAGGGAGACTCTGTACCAGGGGCTTGGGTACCTCCGTCTTACCTATTTCTGCCGCAAAGCAGCCTGACTTTATAATCCTAAGTCACAAGTTGGCAACGTACACTGTGGTTCTTGTGGGGGTTGCAGTTTTGCTGCGAATCTCACCGGAGCCACATGTATTATTGGTGACTGTTACCACTTACCATCAGGTGGGCAGTTTGCTTGTTTGCCAACTTAGTTGCAATAAAAAAATAACAGTACCTACTGTTGTGGGGATTTAGGTAAGCAACGCGCAAATTTCGCAAGCTGGCTACGATAACCGTTTTGACGTTTAGTGGACTGTAAACTTGTCTATGTTGTATTAAAAGAAGTAAGTATCTAACGAGGTATATTTTATATTTGTTTACAGCGTAAATTGGAGTCATACTTAAATAGCTGTAAAAAAAACATTTCCTAAGACATCGTTCACGAGCTCTACCTAGAGGTAGCAACAATATTAATGCATAACATGTTATTTACAGAATGAATCGTGAGATTTTAGGGAATGAATTTAAGATCCTCAAGGAGAGCCACACAGAGACCTGTAGGGCCTGCAATGAGGAAGAGGGGAGCATGGAACACATATTGTGCCACTGCGATTCTCTTAACTCGTAGGAGAATGAGTCTCTTCGGGATTAGATATCCAAAACCCAAATACTTCAAGCCTATCCCACCGTTTTTTACGAGGGGAATGCGTTTACGCACCGTACAGACCCCGCTTGGACGGGCAGCTGGGGCAGCACAAACTATCCTCAGAGGTCGAAGTGCAGGCCCCTTATCTTATGATGGGGACCCATCATAAGATAAGATTAACCTCAAAACCTACCATAATTGAAACATAATACAGTACGGCTAATTCAACGGAACAAAGTGTTTACCGAGTTGATTTGTTGCATATTATCGACAACGACAACACCCTATCTTTACGCGAGAGGAAAAGTTAATGTTTGCTCCGCTCAACATTCACAGTAAAGATAGTCGAATGGCTTCATAAAATCTATTTTAATCAGCTTCATATTTTGTATTTACTACACACTTAAGGCGCATAGTAACGTCAATCATAAAAAATCACTGCAGAAAAAACCGGTTCTCTTCATAAATATTGAATAAAAAAATCTTTAAAAAAGATATGTTATTACTCAACGCATTCTTTAGAGGATGGTCTTTTTAATTTTTTGATAAATTATTTAAAACTTGGTTAAAATGTGACCCAAACATGCCTCGATTTTAAAACTATAAATCTAATCGCTTCGTAAATATTAGGTTAAATCACATACTTTCGATTTCAATAAATAAAGTGAACAATATTCTAGGGGATGGTCTTTTTAGATTTTTCTTATTCGCTTTCATTAATTTTTTATTGAAATAATTGATCTTACGCGTAAAGGTTTGCTTGAATATTCCCCTCACTCTCACTCACTCACTCCTATGTAATCAGTGCGGGACGATCGACGCAAGGTCATTGGGAGCACTATGCGCCTTAACTTATGATTGGAAACCTGAGCGTTACTTTGTTCCTTGGACAATTTAATACTATACGTTTCACATCTTAACGGTAATTTACATTGATGAGTACCGTTTCTAAATACTGAGAATCTTAGCTCAGAATGGATTGATGTTGGAAACAAAAACATGTCTGAAGATATTCCTCCTTCAGAAAAAAAAATACCAAACTGATGTGTAAGGAGAGCAGAGTTCATTTTAAAAATGTATAATGGTTGCAAAATATTAAGGCATTGGGTTCGCGCCGGTAATAGGTAGGCGACGAAAGAGGGGTGCATAGAAATATGTAAATCAAGACCTATTCGTACACTAACAGAGGTAGCTACTTTTAAAGCTTATTCTCCCACTTATTTTCAACTAGCTGTGCCCGCGAACTACGTTTCGCCTTAAAAGACTTCAACGCGTTCTTAGTTACGTACTCGTATCTTCTATATTTTTCCCATTTTAGCGACGTTTTTCATTGATTCTCCTCTCAAAAATAAAAATAATTTTTCAATTTAGCACGATTAGCGCGTTTAACCAAACAAACAAACAATGAAATATACTCTAGCTTTATTATATTAGTACTAGCTTTCCGCTCGCTACTTCGCCCGCGTTATTTTTGTTTTCGCGTGGGAATTATTTTTCCCGTAGGAAATTACCCTATGTCCTTCCCCTGGTCTCGAACTATACCTATACCAACATTCATCAAAATCGATTCAGTAGTTTCGAAGCCTATTCAATACAAACAAACAAACAATCAAATATTTCCTCTTTATAATATTAGTATTATAGATAAGGAAAGAAATTATAAAAATCCAGCTCACCTGAAATTTATTTTTGTCGTTGCCAATTCTCAATACAAATCGATGTATCGATACATATAGTTTCTTTATCTTTTTTTTTTATATGTATGACCCGGCAAATGACCTCCTCCCGCCTGATGTTAAGCGGTGAAAGAGGCCCAAATGAGTTGACAGATAGAGTAGGGACGACATCCACTATCCTACCTGCCCGCCCCTTGCCGGCCCAAAAGATGCTTTTTCACGCCTCTTTTGAAGGAACCCATGTTGTAGGATGGAGGAAACACGTGCGCAGGTAAAGAATTCCAAGTGTGAGATGAACGACAGAAGATGGAATCTTGGAATTTCTTGGTACGGTGTGAAAAGGACGACACAGTGTACGGATAACTCCGAAGGGGCTTACGCGTGTTTCTGTTAAGAAATGGAGAGGGAGGGATAAGGTTAAAGAGCTCCTCAGAGCATTCCCCATGGAACATTTGGTAAAAGACGCTAAGAGAGGCGATATCACGACGAAGTTGTAGAGGCTCGAGGGTGTTAGTTACCTCTACATCGCCAATAATGCGAATAGCGCGACGCTGCAATCTGTCCAGAGCATCGAGCAGGTACTGAGCGGAGCCGTCCCAAAGGTGCGAGCAATATTCCACGCAAGACCTAACCTGAGTTTTATACAACAAGCATAGTTGGTCCGGCGCAAAATACCTACGCACCTTGTTCAGGACACCGAGTTTCCGTGAGGCAGTAGTTATGACGGATTCGATGTAGTCTCTGGGGTTCAGATCGCAGCGAATGTTCATTCCGAGCAAGGTGATGTTGCTCTGTGTGTGAAGGGTTGTGCCCTGAAGAGAAGGTAGGGGGAGGAAAGGTGACCTTTTTGCCGAAAACGCGCACACCTGTGTTTTCTTAGCATTGAACTCAACAAGATTGTTGGAGCCCATTCGGAGACGAGGTCCAGCGTCCTGTTGAGCTCAATGATAAGATTCTGCCTGTCCCTACCAATATCACCACGAGCAGCCCCTGAGCTTCCGTGATATCCCCCATGCACTGTACTGTCGTCTGCATAGCAATATATAGCTCTCAAGGAAAGCATGTCATTGATATGCAGAAAAAACAATGTTGGGGATAGAACGGAGCCTTGCGGAACTCCAGCGTTCACTGCCACGAACCACGAAGCGCAGCCGTCAACGACAACGCGAATTCTACGCTCGTGGAGGAAGCTGGCAATCCACGTACAGAACTGCGCGGGTAATCCGTATGCCGTAAGCTTGGAAAGAAGAGCCTTGTGCCAGACTCTATCAAAAGCTTTGGCGATGTCGAGACTAATAGCCACCGATTCGCCGCGCTTATCGATAGATTCACCCCATTTGTGCAAAAGGAACGCTAGAAGGTCACCTGTTGATCGTTAAGGACGAAATCCATACTGTAGGTCATTAAGTAACGAGTGACCATCCAGGTAACGGATCAGCTGGGTATTTAGGATCCTCTCCATGATTTTGCACAAAATGGAAGTGACGGCTATAGGACGATAGTTAGCCGCATCAGAACGATCTCCCTTTTTGGGAACCGGCTGGACATTGGCCTCTTTCCAAGATTTCGGCACACAACCAGCAGAGAACGACAGACGGTATAGACGCGTCAGGACCGGAGTCAACTCCGCTGCACACTTCTTAAGAACAATCGCAGGAATGCCGTCTGGTCCACTTGCTTTTCGAGTATCGATCGACTGGAGCTCCGCCCGCACATCACGCTGTCTGATACGGATATCGGGCATAGTGCTGCCACAATGGGACAGTTTCGGAGGTTGTGCACCACAGTCATCGACACGGGAATGAGCCGCGAAGAGTTTTGCCAGGAGGTCAGCTTTCTCCTGCGGCTGATGAGCAAGTGAGCCATCGGCATGTCTCAGCGGTGGCAGCGAGGGTTGGCAGAAGTTTGATTGCACAGCTTTGGCCAGGCGCCAGAAAGAACGGCTACCCGTAGGGTGCGCAAGCAGTTCCTGGCCCACTTGTGCAATGCGCTGAGCATCCGCTCTAATGTAAGCCCTCTTACACAACTTGGTGGCATTATTGTAGGCTATTTTCAGTAGGCTAGTATTGGGATCCCTAGAAGCTCGGCCTCTGATCCAAGCGCGGTAAGCCAGCTGTTTGTTTTCAACAGCAGAGGCGCACTCGCGATTGAACCGGTTACGTCTGCCTCTACTAACGAGATTGGAATGCGTAATATAATATTCCATTCCTAGTATGATCTCGTCAGCAACAGAGGTAGCGCAGGAGTCCGGATCCATCCCATTGAAACAGCGCTGCCACCAAGGGACAGATGCGTAATAATCCCGCATACCATCCCAATCTTCTGACGCATAGTGCCACAGACGGCGTGCTGCAACCACAGGCGACGGTCGCGACGCCTGAGGCACTGAGACGGATACCAGGCAGTGATCCCAAGATCCTAGTGGAGCTCGAATCACCACCTGATATCCGTCAGGGCGATTTGTCAGCAGAAGGTCCAATAAAGAGGGCGCTTGACCAATAATATCTGGTACCCTGGTGTGCTGGGTGACCGATTGTGTCAGGTCGTGCGTGATCTATCTACTGTCTCTATATGAATGAACGTTTCATAGTATCGCCGGACTTAGTCATATATGTATACTAGCTGTGCCCGCGACTTCGTTCACGTGGATGTCCGAAAATAACAATATCGTGATGTTATATAGCCTAAAGCCTTCCTCGATAAATGGACTATCCAACACAAAAATATTTTTTCAATTCGAACCAGTAGTTCATGTGATTAGCGCGTTCAAACAAACAAACTCTTCAGCTTTATAATATTAAAATACGTATAGATTAAGGCTATCGCTTCTCTTATACGCATTTGTAGTTCATCTAAGATGATTGGCTAGTCTTGTTAGAAACCCCAAAAATAATTCTATGCTCAATGGAAGCTGGAATAATTTGTTGTTTTTTATAGATCCAGTTTATTTTTTAAACCATTATTATTGATACACCATGTGATAGAGCTCTTGAAGCACTTTCGGGATCAGTAATTAATTGTCCATTAATTTAGGCGGAAACCTAACCATGTTAACGCAACAATCATATAATGTGAACCATGTTTTAGCGTCATTGAAAATTCGAAATTGTAAAATTTATTTTCTATCCCTAGTACTTTTTTTTCACAGACCCAACTAGGTATTTGTATGGAAGATTTCAAAATCAATTTTATAATTCTGAATTTTTAATAACACCATTAAGTTTTACACGTCTGATAGAGTGTGCGTCTGGTAGATACCTTCACACCAAATACTTCATACCAAACACTTCTTGTTTCCAACCTGTATAACTACTAAATCATCGAGGCAATCGTGATGCTAAACGACTCAGTTTTCATATTTATCGAATATAACTTAAACTCAAGAGAAAAATGTGAAATTCCAAAGCGCTGCATACGTACTAACTACCTATCTACTTGTAGTTGTAGCTGATATTATAAACCTATGATTGCTATAATTCATCGAACAGCATCTGTGGCCGTAATAGTATCGTGCAAAAGCCATAACTCAGCCTGTTGGCGCCAGATTAATGAAATCGTGCATAATTTTTTAATCTATGTTTCCACATCCTTTGTCCTCCCTATTCCAATGTCTAATGTCAGTCGCAAACAATTTGTGATCGCAAATGAACGCTCGCCTATGACGTTCTTACGGTGACGTTCTTATTACGCGCGCGCGCACGCATTCTCAAGTACATACTACGTATATATATTTCTGGTGAAAAGTTAATTATTAAGTGAAATTGGTGCGGCTACCAGCGAACCGTGAGTCCATTTTACCTTTCACACATAGTTTAAGAGTTTTGTATGATTCATTGGTCCAGCCGGCCCGCCACCTATTACTTCCTTAAAACTTTTCATTACATTTTATAAAGTTTGATATCTATATCATTCATTTTGGCGTCCGAACAAAAACCTTTAATAAATTTCTATATATTCTAGTATATTTTGCTACGTTTCCGTAGAAATTGATGCAAATATCCCGTTAGTTCGATAGCACATTGTTTTTATTTTACCCACAGTTGTAACAAAATATTGAATCTAATTTGAATTTTACATTATTTTGCCGTTTTAATTTGGCTTTGAGTACACAATCTAACATATTACAATTTGTTTATTACGGCTAGTGAATTATATTGTGTGTATTAAGCAAAAAGTTATCTTTTCCGGGGATTTTTCACTGATCGAAAGTGTGGTACTTTGTCACAGTAAAATATTACGTTATCTTTGAAAGTATTGAACCATTTTCTATATCGCTGTAGTATGACATGGTACTAACGTTATTAATTCTACTAAAACGAATTTACATATTTTTACTAATAAATTGAATGCGTTTTTTGTCTTGCCTAAATGCTGTAAGTGAGCTAAGGTCCGACCAGAACGATTTATATATTAGTGAAATTTCGTATAGTATAAATTACGTCTTAGAATTATATTTTGTGTGTCGTGCGTGCGTTTAATTATTTTATTTTTATACTTAATTGTCTATATTTTACAAGTGCCTTTATAGTTAATTTTTATTAAAATGACTGATAAAAAAGGAACATCATCTACTCAAATGCAAATTCCATTGCTTGAGGCTAGAATTAATTCGTATTTCACGCGAATGCAAATAATTTACGATTCTTCACAGAATCTTAGCACTGTGGAAACAGAGAATAAATTTTTGGCGTTATCTTCCACTTTGGTCAATCTCCGTGATGAGTTTCTCCAGCTTATTGAGCGTTTAAATGTTGCGAAAATGCAAGATGATGCCAAATATGTACCGTCGTTTAAAACTTGGGAATCGTTCGAAGAACTTTATTCATATGTGATGAACGCTCGCAATTCGCTCGCGGTAATCAAACCCGAGACTTCGGCGCCGGCGCGCGGCCACTACAGCGGGTTACGATTACCTCCAATCGAGTTGCCAAAATTTGACGGCGATCGTAAGCGTTGGCCTTCCTTTTTCGAATGCTATAACAGCTTAGTACATAATAATACATCTCTTACTGATTCTGATAAAGTTTTCTATCTTTGTGGACAGCTTACTGGTACTGCATTAACTTCAATAGGGGGAATTATACCCAGCGGAGATAATTATTATTTAATATACAACACTTTAAAAGATAAATATCAAGATGTGCGTTCCTTAGGTACTGCTTATTTGGATGAAATCTTTAATTTTAAACAATTACAAGCGTCCTCGTCAAAGGGCTTACATAATTTTTTGGATAGCTTTGTCACTTCCGTAGCATCATTTTATAAGTTGCAAATACCAAATACAACAGATTTTATACTATTATATCTAGCCTTAAAAAAGGTCGATTCTGATACGGCGCGGTCATTTGAGAACGTATGTCGGTCGAATCCATCTCCAAGCTATGATGACTTTGTCAAGTTTGTAAAAGATCAGTCAAAGATATTGGAACGTACGGCTAGTACTACCAGTAGCAGTTCTAGCTCTTCATTATCTACAAGACATGTAAAAAATATTCCTGGCCGTAAAAGTCAATCTTTTGTTGCGGCCGAGAGTGTCAACGTTATGAAATGTCAATTGTGTAATTCTCGACATGAGTTTTATCACCTCTGTCAAGAATTTAAAAAATTATCGCCGCTAGAGCGATATAAATTAATTAAAAAACAAAATAATTGTGTTAAGTGTCTTAGTTTATTACACAAGTCAATCGCTTGTGTTAATAATAAGCCTTGCTCGGTGTGTAGCTCGAATAACCATCATTCGATGTTACATTTCCCTCACAAGACTAATTCTTTAGACAATGTGAGTGCAATGAGCAGTCCGCCTTCTCCCGCGTCGCCGCCGCCGACGCCGCTCGGGGCGTGCAGCGCGTCGCTGGACGCCAGGGATCTGCCCCCGCTCGCTTCCACCTCGCTGCAGGCGAAGGTGAGTGCGGCCACGACTACCGTGCTTCTCGGCACGGCTCGGGTGCGCGTATACGATACCCGCGGCAAACTACACTTAGTGCGCTGCTTGGTAGATAGTGGATCACAGAACCACTTCGTTACTTTGTCGTGTTGCAAACGGCTATCGCTAAAAGTTGACAGTGACATCTCTCCTGTGACTGTTAATGGGTTTGGTGGATCTTCGAAAGAAACAAAGGGGTTCACACGCTTAACTTTCTACTCGCGGTTTAATGATGGAACTTCGTATGACATCGAGCCGTTCGTTGTTGATCACGTGACCTCCTGCTTACCTACGACTCCTGTGGATATTTCGAGTCTTTCTTATCTTACCAGCGTTCCGCTAGCAGATGACACATTTAATTCGCCAGGTAATATAGATATTGTGTTGGGTGCTCAATTGTTCACCAAGTTGTTACTGTCTGGCCGTGTTTATGGACCGCCCGGTTCTCCGGACGCCGTTCAGACCACTCTAGGGTTTTTACTTCTAGGGGAAGCTCCAAAGCTTACCTCTGCAGTTTCTTCTCCGTCAGTCTCGCTGTGTTCTTTCGGTGAAAAATCATTGCGAGATATTGTCGAGCAGTTTTTTCATTTAGAAGACGTACCAGATTGCGCCACAGCTACATGCAGCCAGGATGAGCTCGAGTGTGAGGCATTTTATAAAACTACAACTACTAGGGAGCCTTCTGGTAGATATTCAGTGGCCCTCCCCTTTAAAATATCTCCTACCAATTTAGGTGAATCGTCGTGCATTGCGCGAAAGAGGTTTTTTGCGTTAGAGAAGAAACTCGAAGCAAATCCTACATTACATGAGGCATATAATGATGTAGTGATAGATTATATAAACAAAGGTTATCTCTTACCTGTGTCCGAATCTGAAGTCGATCACGGATATATCATACCTCACCATGGTGTAGTGAGACAAGATAAACTTTCTACCAAATTGCGATTGGTTTTAGATGCCAGCGCAAAAACAGACAATGGTGTGTCATTGAACGATGTGTTACACCCAGGTCCGAATTTACAGTCGGATCTGTTCACTGTTTTATTAAATTTTCGTTTGTTTCCTGTCACTATTTGTGCTGATGTGAAACAGATGTACCTGAGAGTCGGAGTTCACCCCGAGTTTCGCAAGTACCAACGCATTTTTTATCGTTTTTCTAAAGACGAACCGTTACAGTTGTACGAATTTAGTTGTGTATGTTTCGGTATGTCGGCTAGTCCTTTTTTGAGTCTTCGTACCATTACGCAGCTTGCCGAGGACGAGAAAAATACTTATCCTCTTGCGGCTGAAGTTATTCGCCAGGGTTACTTTTATATGGATGATGTATGCGTCAGTATGCCAACTGTCGAAACTGCGTCTGAGCTTTCTCAACAATTAATTAAAATGTTTGCCGCTGGGGCTTTTGAGTTGACCAAATGGTCAAGTAACTCAAAGGAATTGTTATCAACGCTTCCTGAAGCCTTGTTACATCCGCACTCCCTCGTCTTTAACGATGATGGTAATCAAAAGGTCCTAGGGGTCAAATGGGAACCTATGTCTGATTTACTTGTGTTAGACGTTACATCCGTTCCATATAAATGTACAAAGAGGTCGATGCTGTCTCTGATTGCACGTTTGTGGGACGTGTTAGGAATTGCAGCACCTGTCATTTTATTTGCAAAACTGTTGATTAAACAGTTGTGGTTACTTCATATTGATTGGGACGAGTCTCCACCTAAAGAAGTCTGTGACTTATGGAGAATTTTTTGTGATGAATTACCTGGTCTCGAAAAAGTTTCGGTCCCACGACATATCGGTGTTACAGCCGATAGTGAAGTCAGGATAGTGGCATTCTGTGACGCCAGTGAAAAGGCGTACGGAGCTGTTGTTTACGTACATGTGACCAAAGGAGACGAAGCTGTGAGCAGATTTATCTGTGCAAAGTCCAAAGTGGCCCCAGTCAAAACCGTGACTGTTGCGCGACTTGAACTGTGCGCTGCGCACCTTCTGTCGAAGTTAGTTTCTAGAATTATGCAAAATTATTCTTCTCGTATTTCAATTCGAGAGGTCTACGCATTCTCTGATTCTACGGTCACACTGCATTGGATAAACTCGAGTCCCCACAAATTAAAAACCTTTGTAGCAAATAGAGTTACAAAGATACAACAAAGATTGTCGCCTGATAAGTTTTACCATATTTCTGGTAAGGATAATCCAAGCGACTGCCTCTCTAGAGGACTTACTCCGTTACAACTCGTCAACCATCCATCGTGGTTTACTGGGCCAGTCTGGTTACAGCAACCTACAGTCAAGTGGCCTATTCACCCCTTTCGGCCGGAAAATACATTTTCTATACCTGAGCTGAAGGCAGTCGTACTCGTTACAGCAGAAACTGGCACTTGTACAGAGCCCTTAATTTATGAATTATCAAAACGATTTTCATCGTGGCGTTCATTACTAATTACAATAGTTTATGTTTTACGTTTCGTGGGCCGACTTAAATCGCGGGGACCGGTATTAGTGGATGATTTGAATGTAGCCGAGCTTGAAATGATAAAAGCTATTCAGTTTGTGCATTTTCAAGACATTATTGAAAGCTGTAAAGCTAATGTTCCCTGTACTTCCACTACTGTGCAAAGATTACAACCTTTCCTTGTGGATGGAGTTTTACGCGTGGGTGGTAGGTTGACGCATGCTGCGTTAACTTTTGACCATAAACACCCAATGCTCCTGCCGCGATCAGACCACAATATTGATCTGATAGTCGATTACAATCATTTTTTGTATTGTCATGCCGGACCGCAACTTTTATTGTCTATCCTACGGAAGAAGTACTGGATAATTTCCGGGCGACGTGTAGTTCGTTCTCGATTTAACGCCTGCAACACTTGTTTCCGTTGTCGGCCTAAGGCATTTGCTCCTCCCGTTATGGCTTCTCTTCCAGAGTGTCGCTTACAAGTGTCGAAGCCGTTTGCACATACCGGCATTGATTATTGCGGTCCCTTCGACATAACACTGACTCGAAGGCGAGGTATTAAAAGCCAAAAGGCCTATGTGTGTGTTTTCATATGCTTAACCACACGCGCAGTACACGTGGAAGTCGCTCCCGACTTAACTAGCGAGTCATTTTTAAACGCTTTTAAGCGTTTTTTAGCGCGCCGTGGCTCAATCCAAGCCATATATTCCGATAATGGGACGAATTTTATCGGTGCGAAAGCTCACCTTGATGAGCTTTATAAATTCATACAATCATCTTCTCATATGAATAACTTACGTAATGAACTTTTGAGTAATCGCATTGATTGGCATCTCATCCCGCCCAATGCCCCTCATTTCGGAGGTAGCTGGGAGGCTTGCGTTAAGTCTTTTAAGATTCATTTACTTCGAGTGATCGGTAGACAAATACTTACCTATGAGGAGCTTCTAACTGTTCTCTATCAGATCGAAGCTATATTAAATTCACGCCCCTTAAGTCTATTAAGTGCTGATGCTGCGGAACCGTTGCCTCTTACGCCAGCACATTTTTTGAATAACGTACCTTTACGTGCTTTACCAGAAGCTGATGTTAGTGAGGAGCGCGACCAAATTTTGTCGCGTTATTTACTGTTAGATAAGTTAGTTCAATCGTATTGGAAGCGTTGGACCTTAGAGTATTTACATACTATGCAGGCAAGACAAAAATGGAATACGATAACTACTCCAGTTAGGATAGGTACTGTAGTACTTATTATTAATGATAATACTCCTCCCTTGCATTGGCGCTTGGGGGTTATAATAAAAACCTACCCCGGTAAAGACGGACTTACGCGTGTCGCTTTAGTTAAAACAAAGGACGGAATGTTAAAGCGTCCAATTGTTAGATTGTGTCCATTACCCACTCAATAGTAAATTAATTTGTTTTAGTATTCACATACTCCTTTCTATTTGTTACTTGTTTAGTTATAATATTACACTTAATTCAATTTTTTACATTAAGTTGAATTTTCTATTATTTAGTTTACGATATCACTGGGACTCTATATTTAAGTCAATTCTTTGAATAAATCCAGTTAAGTATTTACATTTTTTTCCTTTTCTAGTTGAAAGGGAACCTTTCAAGGGTGGCGAGATGTTGGCGCCAGATTAATGAAATCGTGCATAATTTTTTAATCTATGTTTCCACATCCTTTGTCCTCCCTATTCCAATGTCTAATGTCAGTCGCAAACAATTTGTGATCGCAAATGAACGCTCGCCTATGACGTTCTTACGGTGACGTTCTTATTACGCGCGCGCGCACGCATTCTCAAGTACATACTACGTATATATATTTCTGGTGAAAAGTTAATTATTAAGTGAAATTGGTGCGGCTACCAGCGAACCGTGAGTCCATTTTACCTTTCACACATAGTTTAAGAGTTTTGTATGATTCATTGGTCCAGCCGGCCCGCCACCTATTACTTCCTTAAAACTTTTCATTACATTTTATAAAGTTTGATATCTATATCATTCACAGCCATTAAGATCGACGTTACTGATCCAAGTCCCATCGCATCGCATTACCGGATTTAATTTTGCTCTCATTACAACCAATAAAATGCGTCCGTACCGTCGTCTCACAAATAGAAAGTCGCTCTGAATCGCGTCGTCCTAATTATTCTAGCCAGACAAAAATTATACGCCTTCCACGATATTTGGCGTCTAATATTGATAGAGAAGTAACTGGAGGCGGTGTTGCCAACTGCCAAACTTTCGAGATTATCGTGCAGATAACCGGGAAGGTGTTTGTTTCGGCGCTGTGTGACCGCTCGCGAATAAGATTTGCTAGTGTTGCACTAGATTTCTAAGTTAAAATTATGTTAGTTAACTATGATTGAATGCTTAAAAGCTAGAATTTAAAAGATGGGTATCGGTGAGTTGGCTAAAAATGATTGATATTGTCACATGTGAATTAAATGACGGAGATAGGGTTGCCAACCCTACTATATAACATAGTATCTTACTATATTTGTTGGTCAAGTATATTTCCAAAAATTATATATACAGTAGGCAAAACTACTATGTTTTCTTGTTATCTTTTTCAAATTAAGTCAAAAGAGAATGGAGTCAGAATGGCATAATGTTTTCAAGATTATTATTTAATTTCTTCTGCCAATACCAGCAACTTCTGCATTTACGGAGCGTATCTTTTCAGTTAAAAAAAAATAATTTGTGAAATGATCATAATCAGACCAATTTGAATAAAATATAAGCAATATTCATGGTATTTTTCAATTTGAATATGGAATATTAGAATGTAATGAAGCATTATAAAGTTATTCTTAAGAATAAAGTGTTGATTATTAAATAGCAAAACTGAAAAAAATATATTTATAAATTATGTTTCGGCTTTTGATCATCTATTTTAGTTTCAAATTTTTTAACATCTACTATATTTTTAGAGGTTAGAGTTTTTAAAATACTATATATCACTCAAATAAATTTGGCAACACTAGAGGAAAGTAATCGTTGCTGTCTGCATGTTGATATTAAAGGTGTAAACATTAATCTCATATGAGGTAAATATGTAATCAAATGTTTATATGAGGTCAATTGGTGTAAACTAAAAGCTTAAAGTAAACTAAAGGGAAATGTATAAATGTTCTACAATACTTCATTGTTATTAAAAAATGAGAAAAATTAGATATTAAAAAATGTATATTCTAGTTTTCCGTCCGCAAGTTTCTCCTGCGTTATCTGCGTATTTCGTAATGCTATATTTTCCCGTTGTAAAAAAATCTGTAGTTCATTAAAAACAAAAATACAAACATGCAAAAATACAACAAAAATACAAATCCTTTCGCTTTATTTTATTAGGTTGTTACCTATTATCGAGAGGTTCAGTAGATTTTCCTGAAATATCGATGAATCACAGTGAAAAAAATCACACGCAAGTCTCGCGTTCAGTTTCAGCTTGTTTATTCAGGGGCACAGACAACAAAGAAGTAAGATAGCCAGTTCCTCGGTTGTCGAGGAGTCTAGAGAGGTGATGAAGTTATACTCATATCAGGTGAGCTGAAGGCCAAGCTTCTCTGCTGTATGTAAAAAAATAACACGCGCTATTTACCGCAAACAGACATGACCTAATGGCTACAAAGTGGCATTTAATATATCTCTTTACGAGATCGTGTCGTATAAATCAGGAGCGCCGCGTCTGCCACCTGGTGCCGGCGCAGCATCAGCGCAGCGGTCATGCGCGGAGACGATTAATCAAACGAGACGACGCTATCGATGGGAATCACGACACTTCATTTGGGGCCGAGTGTTCGGCTGCGGCTGCGACGCGATAACAGCCACGCCACGCCACAAGTCGCCACATAGATGCGACGCAAAAATAAATAGCTACCTTAAATATTTTATTATTTTTACATAGTATAAAACAAAGTTGCTCCCGCTGTCTGTACGCTTTGATCTTTTAAACTACGCAACGGATTTTAATGCAGTTTTCAGCAATAGAGGGAGTGATTCTAGAGGAAGGTTTAAACGTATAACTAGCGACTCGCCCCGGCTCCGCACGGGTAATAATTTAATATAAATTATGATAATATCACAGATGTTTATTAATTTTCCAATGATATTGAATAGGGATAGGTTATATGATATTGAATATATAACCTATTCCTTTTTTATTTTATCATAATTATGTATGTAAAGCAATGATTCAACAAAAACCTAGATAGAATGAAGTCTAATGGCCATTTTCACAAACCTCTTCTCAGCTTAGGTGACATGCTGTCACATTCTTTTCATTAAAGACAAAAAGTGACAGCATACGTCTTAGGGGCTTCATAAGCTAAGTTATGGTTGGTGAAATCGGCCATAATAAATACGTTTATTAGACGACAACAACCAACGACCTAAGCAATAACATAGCTAAAGGGCTATTTTTCTCGTCATAGTTGTATACAGGGTGTAACTGAATATCCTAATAATATTTATATATCCATCAGAAGTAGAGATTCTGTAGGAAAAATTTTAAAAAAGGAAAAATTACTTTTATTTCCATACAAACTAAATAAATTATTTTTTGGTATTAAGTGTCGACAGCCCTACGTAAGCGTACGAGGAATACTACGCTCACGTCTGCCACGTGTCATTTTGTGTTTAAATTTCTTTTGTGTTAAGAGCTGATTATGGCTGTCACTTGAAAGTTTTATTTTTCTTTCAGTTTAAAGTCAAATGACTCTGAAAGTATTGGGGCTCCAGGTCTCAGACAAGCACCGAAGGTCCATTTAGTATCTAACTTATATGCCAGTTAAATGTTATTGGGGTGTTCAGTTACACCCGGTATATACACGGTTATTTTTTTATCACCCTGGAAAATTTTAGGGGTGCTTCAGGACACATCCATTATTATATAAAAAATAAAAAATGAAAAAAAAACTAAAAATATTGCTCTCAATTAGTGCAGCATTTTTTTTCTTCTTTTTCTTTTTCTTTTTTTCTTTTTTTTAAAACGTCGCCCCACACTAGGATTTTCTCCTGTATCGTGGGTGCAGTTACAAACATAGAATATCACATGCACATACGCCCAGACCGGAACAAACTTCTGTAGGCCATACAAAACATCTGTCCCGTGCGGGAATCGAACCCGCAACCCGTTGCGCAGTAGGCGATCACTCGACCTCTGCGCTAACCGTGTCGTCAAAAGTTTTTTTTTGATATATTAGAAAATTAATATAAAATTAAGTAAGTGAGTTATTTTTTTTAGTCATAAGTGTTTAAATCATTCTAATAACATGTCGTGAAGCGTCCCTTAAATTTTCCAGGGTGATAAAAAAATAACCGTTTATATTCCATCTATTGCAATGTGTTTCACAATACAATAAAGTAACCTGCGCATCGCTGTGGCGTACCCATTGAATAGCTAAAGATAAGAGCTTTCTAAAGCTGCTCAGTGCAAGAAACAGTGGGAAAGGGTGCAAAGGTCGCTAATTTGCTCCCGTGCAGCGAGCGGACGCGCCCACTGAAACGCTGGCGAAATAGACTTGTCTGCTACAATTTAACAGCAATCACCCCACACAGTGCATGCATGCATTAATCATTTTGTATATAGTTATATAATTTTTTGACGTAGGTAACTTTATGGTTTGTTTGCTTATACCGAGTAAAATGTTTCTTTTGAAAAGTAAAGAGAGTGAAGAACACATGAACAATACAAGAAGTGACAATTTAAAAAAATCATATAAAAACGAATAGTAACCTAATTTGTGATTTAGAATCGATTAGAACTCGCTTTCATCTTTGTCTATTATCAAAAAAGAACCTATTAATCTATTATTGCCTATCAATCAACACAAACACACAAAAGACACGTGTACTCCGAGCCTCCAATCCATTCTTAAGGGTGCTTTTCCAGCGATATGTGCTAAGATGCTTGGCTATGAAGGAAAAATTCAATCAAGAGTATTTAATTTTTCCAGTTTCGCATGCGGACGTAAGCGAGGAATGTGCACCAGAGGGACGGCACTCGCGAAAGTGAATTGGCATGACATGGATGGATGTTTGCAAGGTGTAAAGAACGGAAGCAGCATAAAAACTAATCGTCTACACTCTTGCGAGCGTACCCATATCCATACGAAGAAGTACTTTGTATCAATGGGTCATGAGCCGAAAGCTCATGACCCGCGCAAGAGGCGAAGCGAGCGGAGTCTGCAAGGGTTCTGGCCATCCACACTCTCGCACTCTGTACGTCTTGTCTCCTGGAGAAGATGGCTCCGGCTATATAGATAGAAAAAAAAACAGTCTGCTAAACGTGCTCGCTCCGCGTAGCTTTCCCAACTTTATCGGTGGAAAAGCATCCTCATACGACAACGCATGGAACAACAGCGTACCTACCGAAACACGCGCGTGCCATTCCGCGCAAGCGGCGGCGCAGACGCAGCCCGCGCAGCACGAAAAAAGTGTTAACGAGAAAACGATTATATCATTCTTAACGGACTTTTCCTATTTGTATCGCCCCGGGCGGCCGTTAATAACCCGGCTTGCATCAGCCGACGGGTGCGCGGGCGCATCGCTCTCGTAAAGTTACGAAACGAGACGCGGACAGAAATAGCCTGGGCCGGCCCAACAAAGGGCCCTGAAATAGGCCGGTTCAACCAACTCTTTCCAGTGGCGAAACACGGAAACCGATATTTGGAGTGGTCGGGATCTACGCGCTCCCGTTTTTATAGCGTTGCAATAATATTTGGACACATTTGTGGCGCGCATAGCTGCGTGCGTTGACGGATTTTGAACACATGTTAAGTCAGTATATCTAATAGATATTTCAAAAATATATTTAGATTAATAATGTGTACGTCGTAACAGAAAAATTGTTTTCTAAAACGAAAAAAGCGTCGAGCGTCGGTGGTGCTGTGGCCTCGGCACTGGACTGTGCTCCGAGTAGAATCGGGAGGCCCGCGATCGATCCTGCCATGTACCAATGTGTTTTCGTTTCATGAATTTCATATGTACATTTATCCGACGCTCCTACGGCGAAGGAAAACATCGTGAGGAAACCTGCATTCATCTGCGATGTAATTGAAAGGTGTATGTGAAGTCAACCAATCCGCACTGGGCCAGCGTGGTTTGACTAAGGCCTAATCGCCCTACCATAACTGGTTAGGGTAGGTTCGTGCCCCTCGGTGGGGACTTATATGAGCTGTGATGATGATGACAAAAAAAACAAGTGAATGGTCAACAAATAAATATGGCTGTAAATTTTGCATAAGTTCAATGAGAATATTTCATACCTAACTTGTATTATTTTTTTATTTTGAAGACAACGTAGTTTATTTGGGTCCGGATGTTAATAGACTATACGGTTGAAGAGCCCATTAACCGCCTCAGAGGTCTAGTGGTTGAGACCCGGAAAGTGTGATCAAGAGGACCGAGGTTCAATTCCCCATGGGGGCAGTAGTTTTTATACTCGGTTCGGTCGGTGGAGGGCTCCTGAGCCCACCTGCCTAACTACCGCCGCCTTATCTAAGTTCGTCGCCATAATTACAATGTTAGCATTGTTGTGTTCCGACAATTAGGGGTAAGATAGCCTGTTCCTTAGTTGTTAAGCAGTCCAGGTGAAGCTATAGCTTAGCTTCTACCTTCAGCTTCATCGTCAATTACTATCGGGTGACACGAAGACCAAGAGCTTCCATGTCGTATGTAAAAAAAGTACAATGCAAAATATCTATGAGGCGAGAAGCCTGCAATGCACAACCAAGGGAAACTTAAACGTTCATTCGTTCACCATTCCTTCATCTCATATAAGATTTTTTGCCATCAGTACACAATGTTTTTGTGTGACGCATACAAAACTCTAGTAGGCACTGCATTTACCAGAGGGAGAATCAGTACTAGGGTCTTCCGTGTGGTTTTCCCTCCATTTATCATCTTACCTATTTCTGTCCTTAAGCAGTGGTGCTTGTATTGCTGCGTTCCGGTTTGAAGAGTAAAAACAGGCAATGAAACTACTGGGCACTGTGACTTTGACACCTGATATCACGAGATAGCAACGTACTACATGGGGGTCCTGGCAGAGGTTGTGGATTTGCGAATTTTACAGAACCACAACTTGCGATTTGCGAATTTTACTATAAGCGACTATATATTTTTTAAAAACTATAACCGCATAAGGTAGATATAAGGTATTTTGAAGCATGCTGTGCTTACATCAAGATGGATCAATCTGATTAATGTTCAGTATGATATGCAAATGTTTACATGTGTACCAATTGATTGTTTCCAGTTTTGTAAGCCAAATAAAAAAAAAATAGCTGCAGCCCGTTACTTCCTCTGCGTCCCCTAGGGAACTCATTAAAATTCGGTATAAAAAGTAGCCTATGTCCTTCCCAAGGGCTTGAGCTATCTCTATATCAAATATCATAAAAATTAGTTAAGTGATTTAGGCGTGAAAACGTAACAAACAAACAAACTCACTTTCGCATTTATAATATTAAGTGAGGATAAAGAAAATAGTAACACATGTTATTGACAACCCTTACTAAGCTTCCTAGTGCTGAACCGTTGCACCCCGCTCGCGCGCCTTAAAATTAGCCGGCAAAGGAGATTTGCGTCCGTCGCATGCGCGTGCGCATACACATACGCTTCCGCGAACCGCGCCATTTCGCAAGCGCTTCCATTTATTATTACCGCGCCGAATGATCACAGGGCTGACAACGTCTCATGGTCTCGCTTGTCCTATTTGCTGTGGTTGTTGGGTCAAAGTATTAATTTAAATTTTACCCTTAATTTGTTAGTGGTCAATGTATCTCCAATTAGCTCTGACCTCAGCACTGAAGAAACACAACACGTGGTCTCCTCAGGAGGCGAAATAAAACCGTTTAAAAATAGAACATTCTCGTGTATTATTTTAGCATTGTTTGCCACCACATTAACACAAAATATTTCAAAACCCGTAACATACTGCGCGCGTGACCCATATTTACACTCAGCATCAAACGAGAAGTTCAACAAGGTACCTACTATACAAGCTATATACCAAATTTAGGCGAGTTTAGGGATAAGGACCCAAGTGGCATGTCCCTAGATGTAAGTTTTAGGGAACTGGTATCAGCACTTTATATATTCAGCAACAAAAATCCAGTTAAATTAGGATTTGTGGCCCTAAATACCCTACCCTACACTACCTGAAAATAATTCCAAAATGGGCAAAACTGGAGTTCACCTAGCATCTAATGAAAAAGTTTAGGTGGCCCAGGAGTCGCGATCTCGATGGAACGGACACACCGATAGACAGACGGACGGACGGAAAGATGCGCATTAGCATTATCAAACAAAGTTGAGGACGCGCCGGTAAAAATAGCAAAATATGCAACGCGAATCATCAATAACTACGGTATAATTCTATAAAAATTGGGATTTTCTGTAAATGTCACTGTCCTGTCACGTTGATACGGAAAATCGCCAATTTATTCGCAAAAGCAAATGTCTACCTACAGAGCAGAGGCCAGCCGCACACGACGCGACGGCGGGCGTCGAGGAAAACGTTGGCCAATTATCACGGGAAGCCATTACAAGCGACCGGATGTGTTACGCGAGAGCTTTAAAGTGTGCCGAAACGGATTACTAAGGACGTACCAACTGAGAATTTACCTTTTACCTCTGGCCTAGACCATGGCCTTTGTCATATTAATTTCACAACTTCAGGTAACTGGTTCAACACTTGCTACTGGCATTGATGTACATGAATAGATCTGTCAAAAGTCTTGCAATGAAACTTAAATTATTCAATATGGCGGCCATGGCCATTTCTCCATACAAAAGATTGTAGTGTTGCCATTTGCGGGATGGTTTATTTCAACACTTTTTTGACAATAAGTCATACTCGAGGAACATTTTTTCATCTCTGGTGGGATTCAATTTTGAACCTGCGTCTTTACATAATGTGTTCGCGCCATGACCTCTTAGATCGTGGTGGATTTATCAAATTATTTATCAATTTTTTTCTTAAATAAAAATTCAAAGTTTAAGCAGTAATGCTCATTTTAAATAGCTGATCTAAACAGCTCCTATTACTGCGTTCACCATGCGCCTATACAACAAAGATCAGAGTAAAAGCCGCCAAACTAAATCTTACGAATTCTTTTACTTACACTTTTCATTAAGAGTGTCACTTTCGCTTACCTGAAACAAATAAAAATATTTTAAGACATTTTTATATAACATTAAAACATACAACAATTTTCTTACTTCCTCTACGGTTGGCTGGAAAGGATCTCTTTAAGAGATAGGTCCTTTCTTGTACACGTTTGTGTTCAATTATGTCTCTTCGTGAGAATTGTGTACAGTAAAGAATAGGTACTTTATGGATGTATTCTTTTTGAATTTGACATTAAAATTACCAAAAAATAACAGCAGAAGAACAGCACATGTTTTTGTTACTAGGACGTGATAATCGTTACAATCGTAACAATAGGCACAGTTGTTCCTTTATCGAAACACGGTTTGATTCTAAAGAATGGCAAAGAATCCTTTTAGATTTAATGAAAAAAACATGCATCAAGTATTAACTCTATACCAGGAGCGGAGACTCCTTAGGCTATTTTTAACATCCGCTGATGAATACATGATATATTTTCATTATGAAGACATCCACTCTCCTATTTATATAGAATCGCGATGCGCTATCGTTTCGGATAGCTGCAATCAATCAAACCTCCTTGATCCAGCGATTGGCCTAGTTGGAATTAAAAACCGATCAATCATTAGATTAATGCGACTTATTTAATATAATGTATGTAATATAGATACGTCATTTCAATGTGATTTAAAAATTTAACGTGGCCCAGTACCCAGGTGTGTCTTTTCAGCTCCAAGCGGAACCCGTTCAACTTGGTTCCCACTTTCCGAAACGTACCCTTGCCTTTAAAGGACCATTTAAGCCTACTGGGCATCGATTTCTCACCGAACCTCAACTTTGGGCGTTCTATTGAGGCGAAGGCGGCTACTGCAGCTAAAAAGCTTGGCATACTCTCGAAGGTTAGGCGGTATTTCACGCCGGGGCAGCTTCTTACACTTTATCAAGCACAAGTCCGGGCGTGCATGGAATACTGCAGCCACCTTTGGGACTACTTACAATTGAATCTGCAAGTGCATGATATATTACACACATTATTTTCCTGTTTACTATCTTTTTAAGCTGAAAAGAAATTCATAATGTTGATCTTAGCCTATTACAGACATCATTTACGTGAAGTTTCTAATTAAAATGTGTATCTATTTTTAAACCCAAATACTTAAAATCCCTAACAAACTCATTATTGATACTTGCTTCATTAAAGTAAACTCTAAAAATAACCTAATTAATGAAACCAGATAATTAATTAAAAGCGAAAACTAGTGTCGAAAAACAACTCTACCAAAAAACCTATCAACTCTATCAAAAAAAAGTTAAATACTATTCTTTATCTTTCCCCTCAACTCAAACTATCTCCATACCAAAAATCTAAATCGATTCAGCGGTTATTGATTCCCCATATAAATTTCCAAACCCCTTTTCTCCCCCTTAAGGGGTGATTTCTGCGATAAAAGCTATCCTATGTCCTTCTCCTAGTTCTAAGCTACTCCCCATTAATTTTCAGCCAAATCGGTTATTAAATTATATTATTGTCTATCTCTCAGTGTGTGTGTATTATATTTCTTTTTTTTTTTATTAAAATATTTTACTAAAAATAAAACACGACATCAAAAGGACTTTATATGAAAAATAATAATACAAAAGACGCAATACAATAATCAATTTTATACCAATGTCGATGCCGTATTCTTGACTCTTTTCATTAATTTTTTTCGAAGTTTTTTTTTATACAACAAAATTAGCAAACAAGCATATTGCCCACCTGGTGGTAAGTAACAGTCACCTATTTTTTATTTATTTATTTATTTATAAATATTCACATACAAGGATCACAAACATACATATATAATGTTGCCAATAAACCATTATAGGTTTGTCCTGACAACAAAGTTTACATTCGACACTCGGTTTTGAGTTCAGATAAAATACTTATCAAATAACATGAGCTTCACAAATTATTTTATAAAAATATTTTAAACCATAAGTGTTGGAACATTTAAAACTAAACTAAGAAAATATCTATTGGACGCCCAAACAGCCGAATAACGCTGCGATGTGTTGTATTTTGTTTGTCACTTGGATGGTTGTATATCTGCCTCTATTTATTAGGTTTGAAATTGATTGAGCAATTAAGAGCTTTACTGTGTGCGCATTGCCCAACGTTACTATATGGTATCTACAGTTACTGAATAAATGGTATCCGCAGAATACCAGCATATGCTGAGCGGGGACCTATTTGGCCCGGAAACTACCTGTATATATAAAAAGTGTTTTTTGTTTTGTTACATTATGTGTTGTATTTTGGTGCCAAATAAACTATCATTCATTCATTCATTCATTCAAACCTACTAGATACACACCAGAAAAACGGTACCTACCTATTTGTAAATAATAAATTATGAAAAATCCATACTTCCAATTTAAACAATAACTAAGCAAGTGGGTAGGTCTACAATAAATTTGAGCAAGAATAGTGTATAAGATGTTCTGAAGAATATCACCACAAACTGTAAACAAGTTCTGCAGAATTGCATATAGGGTGTTCCGCTTAGTTATGGTTGTACGAACAGATTATGATTTGTATTATTTCATCTATATTTTAGTAAGTTTGTGTTTTAAAGTGAGCTTACTTAAGTTCTGTTTTGATTAATAATATAAGTAAATATTTTAATAAGTAGGTATATATTTTATTATTTAAATATTAATGAACCAAATGTTGATATATTTTATAGTTTGATATTACAGATCAATTATTATGTGTATTTATATAGACAGTTAATATGACAGTTAATATATAAAAATCACTATAAATACATGTGGCTCTTGTGAGATTCGCAGCAAATCTGCAACCCCCACAAGAACGTTGCCACAACTTGTGACATAAGATGTAATGTCACGGTACCCAGTAATTTCACTGCCATATCTTACCCTTTAAACCGAAATGCAGCATTGCAAGCACTACTGCTTTGCGGCAGAATAGGTAAGATGGAGGTACTTCCAGTCAAGTCAAGTCGTTAAAAACAGAATTTTTCCGCTGTGTAATCTACTATCGCTCGGTTAGGCAGGAAGAGATTTCTTTCAAAGATCAACCCGCTTTTGTACGTCTGAAATCACCACTGTATGTTATAATAATCTCTGTACGATATTAATATTTGCCAAGGAAAACAACAGAAGCGTTAATATATAAATTCAAATATAACGCACCTCCACGTAAGCTCTACAATAGAGGCGTATTTAAAAAAAACGCATTGAAAAACATTGAACTACATGCGGGGTCTATTCATCTTGCCGAGCGACGCAATAAAAACCAATAAACCGATGTCGAGATCGGAATTTGAAATTGTAATCACACTGAATACATGTTTCACGCACCGCGCACTACCTACTCCGCTTTAATATTTACCGCTCTCATAAGAATGTGCATTGACAATTTTTCATATGCTCCATTGTGGACTAGGGCTGTCAACGTACGAAAACTTTTTTATCAAACTTTTTTCATCTTGTTTGGTTTGTAGAATGGATCACTTTTAAACTTTCGCGTTGCATAGTAAACATGAGTAAAAAACCGGGAATTAACGCGATAGATTACCTTTTTGAAATGCCTGACGTTTCACCCGGATTACAGACTGATCAGTCCCTGCTTTATATTTATAGATTGATTAAGTTTTACTGATTTAAGAATACATTCATTAAATAAAAACCCAATGCTAAAGACTGATAATACACAAGGGAAATCGAACCAGCAGAAATAAACACTCGCTATTTTATTCTATTAATGGATAGGATCAATTATCAAATAAAATCACTCTTATACATTTGAATGATCATTAAATCTAACATTAATTTTATTTTATCCTATAGAGGACTGATCCTAACCGCAAACGCACATGTTCGACTTTTTGTAGGCCCGATACTCGACCCGATTTTTCCTGCGACTTATGACCGACTCAACGCACACGTCTGTCGCTTTATCGGTGACTATCGAGAAAAGTGCACGTCATGGATTTAATAAATTTGACAGGTGTGTGGTACATCCATCGCCGAGCAGTGACACTTGGGGCCGACTTTTTGTAGTTCGTGTGCGTTGCAACGTAGAACTCCATACTATGTTTTATTTGCCGCCGTAAAAAATCGGCCGCCGATAGTCGTACGTGTGCGTTCACACTGATACGTAAACATGGAAGCAAAACAAAATCAATAAAATAAAGCTAAGCTTTTCAAAAAATCTGTAAATGCAATTTCTTTTTTAAAACAAAAGAAATGTTTACTTGAAGTAAAATATTCTATCTCGAGTATTTAAAGTGGTTTCCCTTCAAGGCCCATTCATTTTTTCCACTCTGTATTGAACACGCAGTTTAGAAAAACACCAAAAATAAGATTTGTACTCTACAATAGAAGATACTTGTAACTGATAACGCAAACCAGAAAACTGCAATTTAAAATAAAATACATTATATACTGTTATACTTGTACATTTTATACGGCGATGTATGTCGATTGGCAATAAATACTCAAGTCAATCATAAATTAACACTTTAATGACAAAAAGAAAATAGAACAAACAAATGAATGATGCCAATTTTGCCAACCCTACCAATATACAAATCAAGGAAATGTGGATCGAATTGTAAGCGAGAATTCCGATTCAAGCAATTCTCGATCTACTGCTATGCCATAAAGTATTAATTTATGTACACCTATCCCAGCTAACTGAAAATAATAAGTAGAAGACCATAAAATAATTGCAGTATATTCCAATTAGATGTCAATTAGATGGGAGACAACTACTACTAATAAAAATGTCATAAAGTATACCACATTAATATTATTGTTGGGAACTAGATAACTAATTGTAAATAGATCAAAAGGTATACTTTAATTCGTCTCAACCGGACCTTTTCATTACAACCGCATTTGTGGGCTAGTGGTTAAGACGATCTTATTCTAATCTATTAAATAATATGGTCCGAGGTTCGATTTTTAATAGAGAACAAAGTCTACCCGACTCGATTGGTGGTAAAACTGTACCACCGGAGGGAGACTTTGTACCAGGGTCGTGTGCTTGGGTACCTCCGTCTTACTTATCTGCCTCAAAGCAGCAGTGCTTGCATTGCTGTGTTCCGGTTTGAAGGGTAAGATAATGGCATTCAAATTACTGGGTATACCGTGACTTTACATCTGATGTCACAAATTGGTAACGTGCACTGTGGTTCTTGTGGAGGTTGAAATTTTTATTGCGAATCTCACAGGAGCCACATGTATTATAGGTGAATGTTGCCACTTACCATCAGGTGGGCAGTTTGCTTATATGGCAACTTCGTAGCAATAAAAAAATGTTAGTCCGCGTTGAGCGCTCGAGAGTAACGTAACTCTCACTGTAAAATACTCGATGAGAGATACGAGTATTACGATAGCTAGCTGTCGAATGAAACGATACGACATGTGAAAAGTGAGTTCGTGCTGACGATTCTCATGCTTTAGTTCGCGTTAACTATCTACCATTACCATTACGATACCATTTAGTTCCCTAAGCGACCGTAGTAGCGGTGCTGCTATAGTTTTCATACAAAATAATACGATTACCATATGTAACAAAACTATAGTGGTTCGTGCTCGGGGCACTGAACACGATTGAACAAGAGTGTGTGCGGGGCGCGTCTAAGAAAAAATCTATTGCTTACAATTTGACCAGTCGCCGTCCATTCATAGCTCCTTTATAAATGGACTAGCTGTGCCCGCGAACTACGTTTCGCCATCAAAATGCTTACTAAACACAGTGTTTAGCTTTTTCCTCCATTTTCAATTATGATTTAACTTTATTCCGCCTTTCTTGAGCAGCGGCCATTTCGAAATAAGGACAATTTTTGTAGGTTCGTAATGCTCTAGGTACTTTTCGGGGCCTATTTTCATTTAATACCCATATTGCTGGGTTTGAAAAGGAACTTTTATACACCTTTTTTGAGCAGCGGCCATGTAGAATTTACGTCAATGTTGCTAAGTTCATAGTGTTCTACTAATCAAGACCTTTCATTTGATACCCATATTGCTGGGTTTGGAAATGAACTTTTATCCGTTTTTTTTTTGAGCGGTGGTCATATTGAATTTTGTGCGATTTTCCTAGGTTCATTTCATGTAATGCCCGTATTGGAGGTTTGGAAACGAACTTTAATCCACCTTTTTTGAGCGGTGGCCATGTCGAATTTACGTCAATATTGCTAGGTTCATAGTACTCTACTCATCAAAGCCTTTCATTTGATACCCATATTGCTGGGTTTGGAAACGAACTTTTATCCGTTTTTTTTTGAGCGGCGGCCATGATGTATTTATGTCAATGTTGCTAGGTTCATAGTGCTCTACTCATCAAGGCCTTTCATTTGATACCCATATTGCTGGGTTTGTAAACGAACTTTTATACGTTTTTTTGAGCGGCGGCCTTGTTGAATTTACGTCAATGTTGCCAGGTTCATAGTGCTCTACTCATCAAGGCCTTTCATTTGATATCCATATTGCTGGGTTTGGAAACGAACTTTATCGGTAGTCATGTCGAATTAAGTCAACATGGCTAGGTTCAATGTGTTCTACTCTTTAGGTCCTTCGTTCGATATCCAATGTTCCTTGGGTGGAATCAAAAAAATGTGATTCATCATTTTAGACATTAGGATCAAGAGTCCCGTACTCCCTCTACGCGTAACCCGGAATCATTGCAGTCAGATATTTTTATTTAATTATCAACATTAATCTATTACTTTTAATAGTTTTAAATGGATAAAAGAGTTTCCTTAGTCATAATGTAAAAACATATTATAACACCTTTCAAAATACCTTGAAAAGGGTATCTTCACTTTTCAACATTTCAAATATTGTACCGATTTTGTGAAAATTTGTCAAGAATTAAACCAACCTACAACTGTGACGTGATATTGTCATAAAAAATGCTTTATACATTGGTTGTATGGCTTGATCCTTTTGCCTTACCACCACGGTACTACATAAGAAAAAGACAATTTAAACTTCTAAACTTCATGGTTGGCAAAATCAAGATGGGCACTACAGCCATTAACAGAAAAGATTTAATTTTTCTTTGCACTATGTGACAGACCTGTCAAAATAATTTCACGTGCGCCATGTTAATTTTCTACATAACTAAGCATTGTTAGAAAATGTTATATGGTATTTTTTCACTAAAAATAAAAAGTGAATTTAAACAAATGAAATTATGCCTAAATGTTCTTCCGGAAAATTCTAAGCATTGTGGTGTAAGCCATATCAAATTCTGTCCAGTAGTTTCGGAGATCTTTCCGGACAAACAGACAAACAAACAATTTTTTGAAAAACTATTCTATCGTGTTCTGCTAATGATTTTAAGGCGACCTGTGTATTTTTTTCTTAATATTGCGCAATTAAAGATTTTTGTACCCCCACGATTTTATCTAATCGATTTTGACATTTTGTCAGTTTATCACCCCATCTCACCCCCTTTGGGGACGAATTTCAATAAAATACGAATCCATTAATTTTGTTTAAGAAAGTTTATGCAAAATTTGAAGTAGATTCGAAAACGGAATCACGATGTCCCATACAAAATTTTCCCCCCATTTTCACTCCCTTAGGGATAGAATTTCGGAAAATCCTTTCTTAACGGACGCCTACATCATACAAAGAACACACCCTCCAAGTTTCAAGTCTCTACGATCAGCGGTTTAGGCTGTGCGTTGATCCGTCAGTCAGTCAGTCAGTCAGTCAGTCAGTCATTCAGGACAAAGAATTTTATAGGTATAGATGTCGGCACAGAGTCTTGTGTTCACGGCGCAATGGCTGTCAAATTTAAGACGATCGTGAGAGATTTTTTCTTAGACAATAACCCACCTGGCTTGTGAAAGCTAAACTTAGTAAAACGCGGGAAATTTGAAAAAAAATTGGGGAAAACAATACTGGCTATAGTAGGAAAAAAAGGAGTTGATTCGTTTTTTATTAAATACTAGCTGTGCCCTCAAACTACGTTTCGCCTTAAAAGACTTCAACGCTTTCTTAGTTATATCTTTACTAATACAAACTTCTAATCACCGTTTTACCCCCTTAGGGGTGGAGTTTCGTAATATTCGTTATTAACGAATGTCTACACCATATAAGGAACCTACCTGTCAAATTTTAAGTTTGTAGGTGTTATATTGTCTGAGATGTCGTGATTAATTAGTGGGTGGTATTTCGCTTTTATACAAGGTTATTTTTTAATTATGACAAAATTTTTGTGTGTTTGTTCAGACAAGCAAACTGAACAACTTTCACTATGGCACCAACTTTGGAATCGCAAAAAAATCAGCTGTTCCATACATTTAGGTTCAGTGAATGTTGAACATTTGTATGGAACAGCTGATTTTTTTTGCGATTTCGAAGTTGGTCCCATAGTGAAAGTTGTTCAGTTTGCTTGTCTGAACAAGCACACAAAATTTTTGTCATAACTAAAAAATAAACTTGTATATATAGAAGATTAATGTTTAGTTTTAATAAACTCCAAACAATGAACTTTTTATAATAAATCGCGGTATTTGGATTTAATGAAAATTAAAATTACTGCCATATTTAAAAAAAAATATTGTAAAATGTTGAAAGGTAATGGCCAATTCTTGTCTTAGTTTAGGTTAGGACGATCCTAAGACAGGCGGTTGGGGAGGAGAAGGCGTGCGTTCCTGTTCCTGGACGCGCGCCACCAGCTCCCCTAGCAAGCTGGGGACTGAAACGGCTCGGCCGGCTGACTACCGGTCGAGACACTTTTCACCCCTAGCTTGGCCGCCTGGGGGGTCGAATTTCTCAAGATACTTGTCGACCCCCCCGTAAAGGTAAGTCCTAGCGCGTGCGCCAGGCAATCCTCCAGGGGGCACAATCGGGGAATGGCTTACGCCGATCCCGATTATGTCTCTACGGAGGTAGAAGTATCTGGAGGGTTGTTAGCCGGTATTGGGTCTTCTACCCTAGTCCGGCATATCTTTGAGGTGGCCTAGTCAGCTCAAGTCCCTTGTTGAAGACAAGAAGTGACAGCATTCTTCATAGGATTGTTCTTAGCTAAGACAAGGTTAGTGAAATTGGCCATTAAATTGTTTTGAGCGATCATGGTTAGGGGGCTGACGTTTCATCAAGACAAAAGTATTATTAAATATACCTAGGGAAACATTTTATAATATACAGGATTACTTTTGAAGGAAAAGCCAAATGTTGTGTGCTTGTTCAAAATGAACAACTTTTATTATGTGACCAATCAAACGCGAAAAAAAACTTTAACTGTTCTACACACACATCTATATTCAGTGGATGTTGAACATTTATTTATATAGTACACCAGAATTTTTTTCGCAATTTCGAGATTGGTTCCATAGTAAATGTCTGAACAAGCAAAATTGGGCTCCTATGCCACCCCCCTCAATGACCAGGACTAAGGTTGGTGAAATTGGCCATAAGTCGTGTTTTGCCTAGATGTCATATTAATTCGCTTTATGCCTAGGACGCTATTAGTTTATCTTGAAGGTTGACATAAACGTCTGAAGACAAAAATCGCATTTGTCAATAAAATTATGAAAGGGTCACGATGGAAAAACTTAAAACTGAAGCAAGACTGAATCGATATTGTTATCAATGCTAACTAACTTTATGTCTACTTTGCAGTATGAGTAGTCAAAACGCTACTTAGTTCTTCTACGCATTACGCATAGGTATCCCGATTTTAAAGCAATTCTATAACCAGATTTCTCAATAACCTAATCTATCGAACCAATTCCACTACGCAATAGGATGTGATTCACGAAAATTAATCATTCCGATTATAATGCACTTACGACTATGCTTCTGATTAGATTAGATGCAGCTTCACTTTTGTCTATTACTGTTGAACAGTAGCGATCAATCAGATTCGGTTTCGACACCCGGTCGGTTGCGTATTTAGATCAAATACCAGCGATCTTAACCGTTATGAAGATTGTTACTCTTCATTCCTTTTTCAATTCATCTGTAACTAGCATCGGCTTCCGCCCGTGGCTTCTTTTAAGTACACTTTGCTTGCCCAAATAGCGCAATCAATGATGGCGTGATGAGTACACCGTAGTCTGATGTTAAAATTATTTCAGAGTTTCACACTCTCAGAAACCAAAATTTCGATGTGTTGTCGCTGCGTGCGGCGAGGTGAGAAATGAAGACTTCGATTTGCGTATTCAATTATAATTTGAGATTAGATTTAACAATAAAGTAATGAATTATTTTAAATTCATGTAGGGGCCGCTCGTTGGTTCCTCGGCATTAGTTTTATTCTCTTCCACCAATCGCAGCCCGCCGATGTGACACAATTATACTGCAGTCCGTAGTGTCCAAAATACCACGTTATTTTTTATACGTCCTCTTTGGAAAAATCTAGACCAGAAATCTTTAATGAAATAAAAAAGCAGACAAGACAACATAAAGCACTTTCAATTCGAGTGTGGGATTACCTATAGCACATTATTAAGCTGCCTATTACCGTCTTCGGAAAGCCAGTTTGAACAATTCACTGGATATTTTCCAAGAAATTTACATTAGCCCCAGGATGGCATTAAATTAAACATTATACTTAAGTCCTGTTTAATGATTCCCCGTGATATCGTAAAGTTACTTAAGCAAAACATTAATTTTGCTTGCACGAGTCGCACGCGCATCCATTAGAGCCATAAAACGCAACCATTATAATAACTTCTAAATGTAGCTAATCGTTGTATATTGAGTAGTAAATAATGGAAATAATATTTACGTCAATTTATTCTCCATTTTATTATTATTTAACGATTTAATCAGTTTTTTCAACATATAAATGACCACAATAGACACATAGGTACTTATACGAAAGTGATGCCATGAGCATAGCTAGGCAAAGTAGGTATAGTAGGCCTAATAACTGGCCGGTTATTCTAGGCCAGCAATGGGTAGGTATTTGACACTAGCTCTATAAAAAATTCCATCTCCAGTACATAAACAAATCCAGAGATAGATAGGATAATTGAAACCGGTCAGAAGAAAGGGCTCGCGGTGCTATTTGTTTCTAAGTAATAGGAAAAATCATTTTTAAAAACAAGCTTTTATTTTAGTGCTCCAAAAACGGGAGGAGAAAATAAGCTTTTTTTCCAACTACTCATTAATTTTACTCTTAATCACCGGAAAAGGCAGGCTAAGTAATATGGTTGTTGTATGAAATTTCATTTATGACCTGGAGGTCTACTCTGTTTCTCCGAAACAAACTTTTGTCAACGAACGAAGATCAAACAAAATTACGCAAGTGTCTCTACTCTATTTCATTTTCGAATACAATGGAATGAGACCATTGCCGTAAAGTGGGGTGTATAGAGTGAAACAAATAAGTGTCTATGGTCAATAGAGTGAAACGAAATATGAGGAACGAATAAATTGAGACCATTGCCGTAAAATGGGGTGAATAGGGTAAAGGGTTACTGGCGTCAATGAGTGAAACGAGAACTTTTTCCTTTCTTCAATATCGTTATTTGTTAAAAAAAATTTAATAATATATGAATAATCTCAAACATTTTTGTCGAAATGAAAACAATCACGATATCTTAAAATTTGAGTTTGTATAAAATAGGTGAATAGAAGTTCCATAAGTGGTTTAAGCAATGTTTTCGAGTAATTTTTTTATGGTCCGCTATCGCGACACATTTCAGAAAGGAATGTTTCAGTCGCAGTTAAATTTTGAGTTGTGTTGTTTGTTTTCAAGTTAACCCTTTATTTCGCAACGTGTTCGAGCTAATACAATCTAAACAAAAATAAATAATGCACAAACTAAATATTTTTATTGTTTAATAACATCACTGTACCATTAGGCATACTACTGCCATCTAGTGAAAAAAATATAATGCCACTCCTGCGATCTGTCATTCATTCAATTGCAAAATGGCGCCGCCACGTCGTGTAACTCGCGGACGCTCGGTGAGTTTATATTAATAATAATGATAATTGTAAATATTTCATGAATATATCACTATAAATTGATTGTTGGTGACTTTATTGAACTAAAACGTGTTTAAATAGTATTTGATTGTGTTTTGTTTTGATATAATCGATACGATCTTTTGTATGTATCACCCGTAATACATTGTCCTTTATGCAGTAAACTAGAATCGGCTTTGTATGTAATACCGGTGATACATTGCGCTACTACTAACAAACAAGGCAAAACAGTTTTTTAAACAATTTCTTTCTTTACTACCTGTTTTATAGTCTTGTACATGTATAAAACAATATATTAATAACTTTTATATGTGGTGCTCGTGTGATAGACAAATGCGCTTATGTATTTTGCTGGTTTTTGTTGTGTGTGAGATAATGTGCTTTTTATTTCTTTAGTTTGAATAAAATCACGCAATTGTACATCACACTATACTCGTACTAATACTAACAAAATACCTACAACGTCCTTTTGGGTAATTCATGTTTTGGATCATGCTGCATGTTTTTCTTTTCGCTTTTATCAGGGGTTACAGTGGGAAAGAACCAAGAAGATACTGGCACTTGTTCCTCCCAAAGGTGCTTCCTCTACAGATTCATCAGCTTCAGATGATGAAGTCATCATAGAAGAGGCTTTAGCTCGTCGAAGCAGCTTTTCTGGAGACGATAATTTTGATTTGAGCTCTGAACCAAGATCTATTCCATCTTCGCTAGAAAAATTGAACATTTTCGATAGTTCAACTTCAGAACAGGAACACGATCAATCATTTTCTCTTCTTACTCAGGAAGAAGTAGTTCAGCTTAGTCCAAATGATATTTTTAATAATGTTGAAAAGGAAACGATTCCCCTTACCCCAATGGTAAGCGAAATGTTCCCAATAGAAAAACAATATGATCAACTGCCAGTGTTAAACTCAGTATCATCGGTTTTGTCTCCAAATATTACACCTGTCACACATAAAACTCGATCCAAACGCAATGCAAATCAAGAACCTAGACTTATAGTAAAGAGACCAAAAAAATACAAACGACCACCTATTCATTTTAAATGGAGACCTGGCAAATTTAAACATATAGCAACCCTTGAAGAACGAACATTTACCCTTGCCGCTGAAACAACAAAATCACCATTAGATTACTTTTATAATTTCTTCTCTGAAGACATAATAGATTATATTACAGAACAAACAAACTTGTATTCCGTTCGAAAAGATCCTACCAAATGCATAAACATCAGTCAAACAGACATGCGCGACTTCTTGACTGTAACGATACTGATGGGTATTATAAAAATGCCATCGTATCGTGATTACTGGAGCAAAGATTTCAGATTCCCACTGATTGCTGATGTTATGCCTCTTAAAAAGTACGAGCAAATCAGGCGCTTCCTGCACTTTGTTGATAACACTGAAATGACAGATGATCGCTACTTCAAAGTGCGGCCTTTGTTGGAGAAAGTAAGAAGAAACTGTTTGCAGCTTGAAGAAGAATGCGATTTTAGCATTGATGAAATGATGGTTGCTTACAAGGGTACCAGAGCCGGCAACAGACGCCAGTATATGCCGAAGAAACCGAAAAAGTGGGGCATCAAGCTCTTTGTTCGAGCTGGAGCATCCGGCTTGGTAAATGACTTTCTCTTGTATGGTGGTGAGGAAACCTTTCAGTTTTGTCCTTTAACGGAGTATGAAAACAGTCTTGGACTTGGAGCCAAAGTTGTTTTAGCTTTGTGCAAAACCATAAAGAAAAGGCCAGCCAATGTCTATTTTGACAACTTTTTTACATCGCTAGAGCTTATCCACTTCTTGCGCGAGGAGTACGGCATCTTTAGCCTTGGAACAATTAGATCGAATCGCCTAAAGGGCTGTGAAAAATTTTTACCGTCGGATAAAGATTTGGCAAAAAAGGGTAGAGGTTCCAGCAAACAGATCGTATGTAACGATAAAAAAGTTGTTGTTGTGAAATGGGTAGACAACAAAACTGTCACTCTAGCAAGCTCATTTGTTGATTCCAGTCCATTAGGAAAAGTCAAACGATGGTCAAAAGAGATGAAAGCTAAGGTTGACGTCGACTGTCCCGCAATTATCAAAAAATACAACTCGTTTATGGGCGGTGTTGATCTCTCGGACATGCTAGTGGCCCTCTACAGAACCAACTTCAGAACAAAGAGGTGGTATATGGCCATATTTTCGCAACTTATAGACATCTGCGTAAATAATGCCTGGTTGCTTCATCGACGAGAAAGAAAAGGAAAGACCATTTCTCTTAAGAAATTTAGGAGAGATATAGCAATGGAGTTGCTACAAAAGGGCAGGGCCAAGAAGAACTATCCAGAAAAGAAAAATATACCAGTTGTCAACAAAATTACTGAGCCTATTGCTCCCCGACCAAATGAAGCTATCCATTTTGATGGTGTAGGCCATCTACCAGTATTTCGAGACCGTGGGAGGTGCAGATATTGTAAAGACGGACAAACGAACGTTCATTGCGTGAAATGTGACCTGCGTCTCTGCTTTGTCCCTAAGAGGAACTGTTTTCTAAATTTTCATACAGTATAAGTAGATTAATTATGTATTTGAGGAAGCTAGATCTTGAATATAAAACCTAAATAAACGTTTATTATAAGTAATATTAACATTTATTTTAAACCATTGTTCAAGAGCAGTGTATCAAATATGATACATGCCTTTCAACAACTAGTTATGCGTTTATTGCGCAATGTAACATATGTGATACATTCAATTTCCAAAAAAATACAATATTTAGATTTTTTTTACAATTTTTTTTTATATCTTTATGCCCTATATTGGCTTTAAATTTACAAAAATACAAAATATTTAAGGAAAAAAATCTTGCGCTTTAAAGGGTTAAGCATTCTAAATTGTAAATAAGAATCTTATTGGTAAGTACTTTTCAATAGGTACCTATATTTTGAGCTTTTATGTAAATAATATTGATGATTACTGATTTTAGCTTAAAATCGATACTCTTCTTAATTAAATAATTAAATATTCAATTTTGTATAAAATCCCAAGTCGGGAATCGACACTTACTTAATTTAAATTATTTTCGAGGCAACGTCAGATCTTTCTACGCTTTTTACGCTTATAACGCAAAGTAGCTTCAAGCAAAAGTATTCCAACAGCAATTTCACATTAACTTACTTAAAAACTCACAATTACGAATATCAAAAGGTAACACTTTTGTGTTCGTTAATTTGAGTTTAAAATTATGAAAAAAAAACCTGTCAAATTCAATTCTTCGTTTGGAACTTTCATAGACTAGAGTAGGTTTGGATTATCTGTCAAACTATTTTCGGTCGAACGAACATTCGAATCCAAGAGAACCGTGGTAGTAAACATGCGAAATTTCTAAAAAAAATTCGTTTTTCGTAGAAATAGAGTAGACTCCCTGGTTAACATTAATGCCCTGTTGTGTTTATTTTTCTAATTTACCAAGAACTCACAATAAGATTTATACAAAATGTAGGCATTTTTTTTCCGAAAGAGGTTCGAAGATAAATCTTATAACATGTCACAAAAAAAATACTACACATGAGCAAAACAAGTTAGATAGGACCGTACAAAGCCAATATTATTGCAAAAAAGAAAGACAATTGGCTTCAATGGCGACAATTAGCTTTTATTAGAATACTTAACTCAAAAATTGTATTCGTGTGAATATTGTGCAGTCAGTGGTGTTATTTTGGGACACAAACATTCATGTTGACGTTGAGAAATGGGTTTTGTGGTGTACATAACAGTGAGTTTTTTTGTGGAAATTCCACCTCATCTGTCACCACCTTCAAGATAAGGTTTTGTTCTTTTGTCATAAATAAATAAGTTTTTTTACAGTGAACTTCAGTTTCCTATTTATTTGTGGATGTGGGTGTAGTTAAAGGAAAAGCAGATTACGCACCTCGTATGTAATCTATTAATGCCCTTTGGTTATTAGTGCCCTTGCGCAAGAGCTCGTGCACCAAAGCCACCAAACATCCGCGGGCATATCGCTCGGTGCAACAATCTACTATTAATTTATTACATGACAATATTTTAAGATAATATTGTAAAACCTTGTTGCGAGAATTAAGATAAATAATAATACTCGTACAATCTCATTTTACTTGATCTTGATATTGGTAAAAAATATTATGTTTTTTATTAAATAGGCTTTTATATCTTAAAAAATTGTTATACAATAAATTAAATTTTATTTTCCTCTTTTTAGAGCATTAAATAAAATCTTGTTTTTAAAAAAGGTTTTTACTGCTTATAAATTTATTTAATATTTTTTTATTTTGTGGTGGCGGCCATATAGCATTTAATTTTTTTGTATCGTGTAGGTACTGTGATTTATGAGTCAAGCCCTTTCACTTGATACCCATATTGTGGGGGTTATACAAAAAATGCAATCCAAATGATTTACAGAGGTACTTATTATGCATAATTACATTGTCATCAGAACTAAATGTGTAGTCCATATTTCAGCTGAATCGGCTGGCAAGTGGGCCAAATTTATCTTGCAAAATTTATAATACATACTCGTACATTGTAAGTTAAGGCGAGACGACTGCTTTATTGCAAGGTGTAGTACTTACTTTTGAAGGTTAGTGTAGTTGATAATTGCATAGCTTCTAATTTGGTATAATACTTATTTGGCCTCTCTGGGACCAAATTACACGCTCTGGGACCAAAATATTATTATAAAAGTAAAACGTTACTTTTTACACTTTTTTATTGATTTTTGGAAGACTTGATTATTATTACAACCTTGGAACCGCTGACAAGAGTTTAAATTAACGTTATTTTTACTTAGGTTTTAGGAGCATATAATCCTAAGATCTTAAAGTTGTCGTAGACTCCTGATTCAGTTCTAGAAAAGCTAGCGTTATACTAAAGTGAGATCTAAAGGTCATAACTGTCGTCGTTGACAGGTAGATGCTGGACAAGTACACCAGTCTCTCCACGTAAGGCAGAGAGCAAATACATGTTACAGTTAGTCCACCCCGACATATACATGTTACAGTCAAAGTGATTTATTACCTTTTAAACATTTCTTTTGATGGTTTACAAAAAAATAACCCTAACCTAATATATTACATGGACCATACCATTCTTAACCCTAACCTTTTAAAATTTACTTGTGTTTATTACTTTATCCAAGTTATACATAATAGCTAGTCAATGTGATCAATTCTATTAATCACTTCGAACAAAATGAGTACAGATATTATACATAATAGCAATGATCTCTGCATAATGGCTGATTATTGTGCATCATATCTGATTTATCACTTTGTCTGTAACATACTACATATAAGAAGAAAAAAATGGAAACATTTTTGCTATTATTAAATCAGAAATGAGTTTTTGATACAAAAATCTATTGTCCATCCATTGTAGTTATGTAAGTAATAATAACAACCCTCCTCCCCCCAAAGCAAGATACCCCACTCACCATGTGAATTCCCACACCGCAAATTGCCTTTCGTTATAAATGAATAATCCCCAAGTCGAATAAAATGTTTCTAGTTTTTTTTACCAATTCGTTGAATACAACAAAGAAATTAAACAACATCACAAAAGATTTGCAACATCTAAAATATAAAGTCACTTACCTTCCATTTCAGGGAAAACACGTATTTAACCTCTTCGAAACCGATTTAATTAACGTATCGTGCCGTACACTACCATAGTTTGATGTCAACTAAACTTGAATCAAGTCTAAACCAGTGAAAAAGCAAAAAAAAGCATGTGGTTTTATATACATGGCTGATGCACATCAGACCCCAGTGATTTTAGCACATCAGACCCCAGTAATTTTAGACCTATCTCTGTGCTACCTACTTTTAGCAAAATTTTTGAAAAAATAATGTTGGAGCAAATGCAAAGTTATTTTAATAGGAATAATCTTCTACACTGTAAACAATTTGGTTTTAGGAGGGGTCGCTCAACAACCGATGCTGGTGTTGAGTTAATACAACATATATTCGAAGCCTGGGAAGACTCACACGATGCGTTAGGCATTTTTTGTGACTTGTCCAAGGCATTTGATTGCGTTTATCACGAAATCTTGATCAGAAAATTACACCACTATGGGTTTCGTGACACTGCACTTGATCTTCTAATCTCTTATCTAAGTGGGAGGATTCAAAAAGTAGACATCAATGGAAAAAGGTCTCAAGGTTCTGCAGTTAAAATGGGAGTTCCGCAAGGTTCCATTCTTGGTCCTTTTCTATTTCTTATATATGTCAATGACCTCCCTGATTTTGTACAGGATAGACATGAGATGGTATTATTTGCAGATGATACTTCACTTTTATTTAAAATTAAAAGAGGTGTGCAAATTAATGACGATGTAAATAATTCTATCTCAAGAATTGTTCACTGGTTTAATGTGAACAACCTGTCACTTAATGAAGGGAAAACAAAATGTATAAAATTTGTTTTACCCAATGTCAAAGAGGTTCACACCACTGTAAAAATAAAGGATATAGGTGTTGACCCTGTGGACACCACAGTATTTCTTGGGATCACACTTGATTCTAAGCTGCAATGGGGCCCACATATCGATAAATTGTCAAAGAGACTTAGTTCTGCAGCTCACGCTGTATGGAAAATACGTCAACTGACTGATGTTGATACAGCAAGACTTGTATACTTTTCTTACTTTCATAGTGTGATGTCGTATGGTATTTTGTTGTGGGGAAATGCTGCCGACATTCAGATTGTTTTTGTACTGCAGAAAAGGGCTATTCGAGCAATCTATAACCTTAAAATGAGAGATTCTTTGCGAGAAAAGTTCAAAGAAATTGGTATTATGACAGTAGCGTCGCAATATATTTATGAGAATCTAATATATGTTCGTAAGAATATTCATGTGTTTTGTAAAAATAGTGATATTCATTCAGTTAATACTAGACAAAAGAATATGTTAGCTTTACCAAATACCAGGCTCCAAAAAATTAATAATTCTTTTAGAGGCCTGTGTATACGTTTCTACAATAAAATCCCAAGTTGTATACAAGAACTTAGCTTAAACAAATTTAAAGTTGCAATCAAAGATGTACTTATTAAAAAAGCATATTATAAAGTGTCTGATTACATGACGGACAAAAAAGCTTGGGTTTGAACTCTCAATTCTAATATTTAACAATGTATTGCGTTTTGTTTCAAAGAAACGTTCAGTGAGAGCAATTTATTTATAATCTAAGTTCACGCACTTCTCTCAGAGATAGCTTATATAATGTGAATTAACACATCTATTCTTGTAATGGAAGTTGAGCTCAAACTTTTGCTTTGAGGTCAGCTTCCAATTGACGACTCTGTAACAAACCAAAATTGTAAATGGCGATTTAAAAGAGGAGATAAAAAATTTAGACCTTTCGAGTTTCTTGCCTGTTCTTCTCGAGAAGGCTCTCCCAATTTCCGAACAGGTGTAGAATCAACTTTTTTTTTTTTTTTCATTCCTACTTGTATTTGCAGACATCTTGAGTATATTTAGGATGTATGCACATACAAGGTTAATATAATTTCTTTAAATTAGATTGTTTTGCTTTGTTTTGACGTCAATAAGTGCCTGTAAAGGCCTATGTTGAATAAAGATTTTTGAATTTGAATTTGAATTTGATGGCACGTTACGCGTGCCATCAACTTCTATGGTGCTTGACACGCCAGTCGTGTCATAGAAAATTTGTTCACAGCCATGGCGAAAAGTTTTCAAAAATGGGCGCCGCAACGAATCCGTTAAGCTCACAGCATGATTTAAGTCCTACGAGAATATTTTAAAGCTTAAGAAACATCCTCAAAAAATTTCCGTTATCTCCGCGAGTTTTAAGCAACTGCAAAAATAGCCTAGTAGTTTTAACTAGCTCCGCCAGATTAATCTTTAGATCTTATTTTGGCAAACATTAATAGCTTTTAGCTGTTACAGTTCTGAAAAGGTTAATTTAAATTCTTTCTAGTAATTTCCTAACGGCAGCCATATTTTTTAATGAAATAAAAATCTATCAATACAAAAAGCAATATTTTGATAGATTAAATAAGGCAAAATTAAGTAATGTGTACTATATATTTAAAATGTATGTTTTTTATGGATAGAAGTTTCATTTCTAATGCGATTTATCACCAACCCGATGGTATTTTATAATTTTTATTATATTAAAATATCTTTAGAATTTTAACTTAAGAAGGGCCCACCTCGTATACAGCTCTATTATCATGAAGTTTTACAATAAAGTGCAAATCGAAGTATTTTTTAATTTTATCTGACGTCAGTAAGCTACTTATTATTTTTATAAATACAACACTTACCTTATCTCGCCATTTTAAAACAAGGAATCGCCATTATAAATAAGGACTTGAAATTCACTTGTTTCTGTGTAAATAATCTTAAATTGAAACATTTTAAAACTTGAGAGTTTCGGAAAAGCATTTATTCATGTCTAAAAACGGTTTTAAGTTATCATAAAGACATATCCAAGACCATTTTAGAAGGTTATATTAACCTTAAATAAAGGTATTGTGATTTAAACTATAGGTTTCGTTGTAGCTCTCAGAAAGGTTCTAAAACGTGGGCCCTTTTTGCACTCAGGAGGTTATTATAAGGTTAATATAACATTATTGAGTCTATTAAGACTTAGTAGCAGATATCTATATATAGGTTCTAGAACCTTTTCAAAACCATTCTAGAACCTAAAACTAATAAGAGCTGAGCATCAATGAAAAGTGTTGCAAAAACGGGAAAAATATATGGCGAAACGTAGTTCGCTGGCATAGCTAGTGTTTAGATAAAATATTCAACAATATCATTTAACCTATATGAAATTTGGAGCTATATGTTTTATATTTGCGGCCGTACAGTAAATCGAAATTGTTCGAAAACGGGAAATTAGCGCCTTAAATAAAATCTTGTAAAATGGTCCAATTCTCCCTCAAATATTTATTAAACACGGAACTCTACTGGAAGATAAAACAAGAAATCCAGTTCCATTGATCGATGGGAACACTCGAAAAGAGAAGCTCAAATAACACGGTCACTTATTCTTTTATCTTATCGCGAGAATTCAATCGACGTAAGCTTATCTAGGTATTTACATCTCGTCAGCACAAATAGATCATAGTCTGAACCATTAGCAATTAGTGGAGAAGTTAATTATCGATTGAACCAATTACACTGTTTTTATTACAACAGGAAGACTCCTCGCCTTCATCTTATCTGGTGATAAATGAAAAGCTAAAGGTTAAACTCGCATATCAGTCGAATTCCTTGACAAGATAGATACAAATAGTGCTTTTAACTTAACCACCTATATACTCAAATTCAAAAATCTTTATTCAACATAGGCCTTTACAGGCACTTATGGACGCCAAAACAAAGCAAAACAATCTATTTTAAAGAAATCATATTAACCTTGTATGTGCATACATCCTAAATATACTCAAGATGTCTGCAAATACAAGTAGGAATGAAAAAAGAAGTTGACTCTACAACTGTTCGGAAATTGGGAGAGCCTTCTCGAGAAGAACAGGCAAGAAACTCGAACTCATAGACGTACCAAAGTGGCCATTTGACACATATTCAGTAGTCGATACGTAATGAGGTAAAAATTTTACTACAGCTGCGACTTGTAACTATAGCAGATGCTTCGCCAGTGAACGATAGGTTGGTTGCAGGCGAAGCATCTTCTAAATTGGCCTGACAAACTCCCACCATACCCGTAAAGTTGGTATAGCTAGACTAATAGGGTGTCAACAATAAATTTATCTAAACTTTTCCGGTTCATAGATTTTTGTCTCCACTTCCGGTCTATCGGATTCTACAAATGTGACTGGCGCAAAATTGTACGTTTTGACCAATTATTTCAAAAGTTTCTAAGGATGTCAATTACTAAAAATTATAAAATTTATTATAATATTAATTCGTCATTTTTATATTAAATATTAAATAAGTTTATCACAGTAAGTATAAAAATATATCCTAATATTAATGATTATTTATCTATGTATTATTCCTTTTTTATTAACTTATTATATTTTATTTAATATTATTATTAGATAACCTACTTTAATAAGTCAAAAGCTATGCGAAAATTCATTCAATAATTTTAATTTAAATATTGGCTTCATTCATAGAAATTAATTTTATAACTTTTTTCATATTTATATTTTATCATTTAAACTACAATGGTGTTTGTCAATTGTAAGTTTTTATATACTTTAGGAAATCTAAATCTTTTTCTATATTTTGATATTTTTTTGGTAATTTATTATATTTTTTTATGCACATACTTTGAGGACCTGATGATGCATGCATGCCCTGAGCATTTAATTTTAGTCGAGAGTAAGGGATTAATAAATTTTTATTATTATACCAATCATTGACTATGCTTGTGTTATAAAAGGTATTTGCTAACAAATTTCTAATATGTATATGCATGGGACGGTGAGTATTTTATATTTTGTGAAGTGTGTGGTTTACAACTATCTATATTTTGTATGTTGAGTATTATACAAATTCGTTTTTTTGTAATATGAGGGAAGAGCATCTGTACTATTTCCCCAAACAATAATTGCATAATTGAGCCATGAATATGCATACGCAATATAAATTATTTTATTTCATAATCCTGAGAAGCGACAAAACGTTTTTCGCCTTTTGCAATTACAAAATAAACCATATATGTGCACAATCTAGTCGCCGCCGTAAAGGTAATATAGGCAAAACTGGTATTTAACAGTCTTTCACATACTCGTCGGAGTTAAACTATGACCCGATCCGCCGCTTAAGTTATTTATTGCAAAGTTAATTTATTGAGCACTTTTATCAGCCCACCGACAGCTTAACAAAATTCTTTTCGATTACAAAACACACGTACGTTGTTGCTTAAGCTTCAAATCCACAACAATGGCACATTATTCAAAGCAATATAAAGTTTTTTTAATATGATATTGATTATTCTTTAGTTTATACTTATGCACGATCAATTTCCAAATCAATTTCAATTAGCCGATTATATGGAGGAGGGACAGAATATGCTGAACCCCTTCGGTAAACGGCTGCATCAAAAATGCACCTGAAAATCAATATACCTAATAATATGGTGTGACAAAAAATAATATCGACTTCATCATTCATCGACTATTCAATGTTGACTCAGTAACCAATTGATTCAACACGGAAAGCGATTACCGAACGTTGAAGTTCTAATAGCCGAAAGGTATCGACTGATGAAGTCCACACGCTCCACCCTGAAGCCATTCAGATCCAAACCCGAACGAAGGCTTTACACTCGGTAGATGCGAAGTTCTTCAAACAAACCCCACCATACTATAGAGGCAAAATCTCAGAGCCATGACATGGTTTTGTGGTCACTCTGTTCTAAGGATGCTCGTCGGCAGCTCAATAAACGGACCTCCAAGTTTCTGACTTACGAAGTTACGACTCTGCAAATACGCCGCGGCAGGTTACACAGAAACCTAGGGCTATAATCTGCCTTGACGCTTGTTGACTGCGACCAGCCCAAAACAGATCGGTATAGCTATAGATATCCTTGGGGGAGATCTATGTAAAACAGTGGGCGTAGGTATCTAGGCTGAAATGAAGAATGACGATGATCATAAAGTTAATCGGAAGACTGTTCTTGCAAAGAGTAATAAGAGAACATAGCATTGAATCTTTGTGCGAGTGGAGGCAACGCTTTAGTAAGCCCTATTACATCTAGAGACCAAATAGGAAAAGGATGGAGGAATTAATGGCCGACCTGTGAGATGATAAGAAACAACAACATTGACTTATGGCTGCCGAACGTACAGTTTATGCCAAAGACGAGGCAGCATTATATATTCCTATTACTGAACGATTACAGTTGTCCTGTGTTTTCGAGAAAATAAATCAACGATCTGCGTGCATAAAAGTGCTTCATAATACCTACACGTTTTTTTATGAAAGTATTGAAAATGTGACTTTGACCGCTCTGTTCCAATCATACTGCTATGCGATGAACTGAACAAACTGTTGGGATACGGCTAAATAACTCAATTTATTAACGCTGTAAAGTATTCTTTAAGAATTATTACCTAACTCCTTGCTGTTAAGGAGGTCTATGTACGTTCCATAATCAGTTCACCTGAACCGTTTGAAAGAATATAACGTAGGTTCAATGCGTGCCCATAAAAGTCAAAGAAGAATGCCCTAACCCTTTAAACTCTCAAGGAACTTCCCGTCGTCATCGTTAGTTCAGCAATATGACGAGACGCAAATACATATAGGTACATACACGAATATAACTTTGGAAAAAATATCCAAGACGTTGTACCTTTGTGCCAATGAAATTTGGAGGGTTTCGTTCCTTTTACTTGAGATCCCGTCATCAAATCCCAATTTGGTAACAAGCGGACTCAACTCAGGAGTACGTTTACTCCTTAAAATTCGAAAATACGTCCACAATTTACTGGCGGAGAAATCGGTGAACGTTTCCTTCGATGGCGAATAAAAAACCGGTACTCGTCTGGCAGTCTTCATATACAACATGTTGATTAAATGGCGCAAAACCAGAAAAAAGTTTGAAAATCGTTCAGAATCGAGAGTATAATCGTTTCCAGAAATAAAAAACATGGATCAGATTTTATCAAAAACTAGCTGTGCCCGCGACTTCGGATGTCGGAATATAACAACATGTCGTACGTAGGTGCAATGGGTAGGTTACAAGATTTTGCTTGAGTATTTATTTTGACTGAGTAATTTTTGCAATTTTCGTTGTCCAATTTTCGTAGTTTCGGAGGTCCATGGTTCAATCCTGCCACTTGTCCGACGCTCCTGTGGTGAAGGAAAACATCGTGAGGCAACCTGCATACACCTGTGAAGAAATTAAAAGGTGTATGTGAAGTAGACCAATCCACACTGGGCCAGCGTGGTTGACTAAGGCCTAAACAGCCTAACTTCAGGCCCGCCGTAAGCGGGCGTGCAAAGCGTGCACCGCACACGGGCGGCACGTTCAGGGGGGCGGCAAATCGAGCGAATCATCACGTAATTCAAGTCATTGTAATAATACCCACCCCACCTTACGTTAAAAAATGTCATCGCATGGAAAAAAATCCGACCGAATGCGTAGGACTGAATATCGTTGACACCGCCATCTATTGGCATCCGTTAAAACTAAGATGCAATACCAAATATCGTCTGTCGGCAGGTTGAATCACCCGCCCCCGTACACCTTAACATTAACACAGAAGCTTAGAGTAATTAATACGAGAAAAACATTTATTTAAAGTTTTTATACTATTTAATAATAATTTAACTGAAAAGAAAATTAAATTACAGCAAACCGATATGACATCCAAATGTCAACATATCACCAATTTTGGAAAAACCTCGCATAAACGAAATTTCAATATAATAAAATGATCACAAGATCAAAAACATCGACGACACGAGTAAGAGCGGAACTAAGGAGCGCACAACCACCATCACCCGTCCCCCCGTCATCGTCTCCGAACGCAGTGCCTAGTGAAGATAACGAACCAAGTGCACGCAGTTCGTCGCGTGATGACAGTGGACCCTGGACGCCGCCGCCACGACCACCTGCGCGACGAGGACGTCCCCCACTGTCGGCACGCTTGGGGCTGGCGGGGCCTTCTGCCCCGCAATCGGCTCCCGCTACCGGTGGTGTAGTGCGCCGCATGCGATGGTCTCAAGTAATGAACGAGAACTGCATGCGAGCATACTATGGGGCTACAGGGGGGGGGAATTAACCTGACAGCTTACCGTGTTAGGATGCTGACTTTGTTCCAGGCTCTTGAACCAACCGTCAACGTGACCACACAACGGCTATCGGATCAGGTGCGAGTAATTCAACGGCTTAGGCTTCTGGATGACTCTGCACTTGAGCAGCTACGCCTGGAGATACTAGCTGCTTGCCCGAGCCCTGCCTCGTTGCGGAACCCACCGGCTACATCGCCTGCTCCTATAATGGAGTTGAGCGAGACACCTGCGGGCCCTGTGGATTCTGTCATCGATGCGAGTGGTCGGACAAGCGATAGTATAACTGACCAGGTAAGAGAGCAACTGAGGGGGGCTTTGGAGGATGCGATTTCCCAATATCGATTTGCACCGGAATCTAGGCCTCGATTACCTCGTTTACCCACCCATAAACGAAATATAGCGCTAGTGGGAGTCATGAACGCTTTGCTGTCCCCATATTTACGGGATAGTGAAGATTTAGTTGATACGCACTCTATCATGTACTGTGGTGCGATCGCGGTATGTCGCGTAGCACGTGTCCGGTTCCCGGACTCAGAACGTGTAAAGCGGGATACCGGGACCGTACCTGCATGGCAAGAGCGGATAGAGCGTCGTATTAACACGTTTAGGACTCTTATTGCAAAGCTAATCTGCTTCAGACGAGGGAACAGACGCCCTCGAATAATGCGTTTCGTGACACAGGCATTTGCTGGAACTGGTATCAGACCTCAGCAATACTATACCAGTGCCACGGAACGCATTGATTACCTGAAGCAGAAAGTGTATGCGTGGGCTAACCGTATTCGTCGCTACAGAGAACGTGTCAATAGATATTGGCAAAATCGTCTCTTTCACAGCGATCAAAGGAAGGTATACCGAGATTGGGAGGGAACCGACCAGCGTGGAAGTGGTGGGCGGCGGCCGGATGCTGATATCATTAATGATTTCTGGCGCGGCATCTGGTCGGCGCCTGCTGAACACACGGAGGGAGATTGGATCTGTGCTGTCGTGCGGGAGTGCGAACAAATCGAGCCGATGGAACCAGTTATTATAGTTCCTCATGACGTTAGTTGTGCAATACGTGTGGCACAGAACTGGAAAAGTCCTGGGCCGGATGGGTTGCACAACTTTTGGATAAAATGGTTCCGAGGTTCTCACCCCCGCTTGGCAGCGCAGTTCCAAGAAGCCCTGGAGGTGGGTTCTCTCCCCAGTCTTCTTACCACTGGTATGACCTTCCTGCTCCATAAGTCTGGTAGTACCATGGAAGCAAAAAACTATAGACCCATCACGTGCTTACCAACCATTTATAAGCTCCTTACATCCATTTTGAGGCAAAAAATTGATGCACACTTAGTTGTAAACAATATTTTGGCCGATACTCAAAATGGGTGTAGGGTTGGGTCCCGTGGTACTAAGGAGCTCCTCCTCATAGACATGACCATTAGTCAACAAGTCCGGCGGAGGAGAGGGGCCCTCTGCACTGCTTGGATTGACTACAAAAAGGCTTATGACTCGGTGCCTCATTCATGGCTGGAGAGGATTTTAGATCTGTATAAAATAAATGCAGGTCTAAAATCTTTTCTATGCACGTGTATGAGCCAGTGGGCCACAATCCTTTGTCAGCCAGGCGATGCATCGGGCCCCTCTGTCCCGCAGGACTTGATTAGGATTGAGCGCGGCATCTTTCAGGGCGACAGTCTGAGTCCTTTGTGGTTTTGCCTGGCTCTGAACCCTCTCAGCACGTTGCTGAAGGAGTCAGGATTAGGCTATCGATTCCGTAGAGGTGGTGAGATCATATCTCACCTACTTTATATGGATGACCTTAAGTTATTTGCACATAGTCGCCAAGATCTAATAGAATTGTTAAAAACAACAGAGGTTTTTAGCAATGCTATCAAGATGGAGTTCGGTGTGGATAAATGTGCGGTCATGCATGTACAGCGAGAGAAAGTTGTAAACGCTGAAAATTTACAACTTTCAGAGACAATAACGATCAAATCCCTCTCCGAGATCGAGACCTACAAGTACCTTGGTATGTCACAGTCTCTGGGTATATCGGAAGTTGATATCAAGAAGTCTCTGAAGGAGCGCTTTTATTGGCGTCTGACAAAGGTTCTTAACAGTCTTTTGTCAGGAGGCAATAAAACGCGTGCTTTCAACGGATGGGTGATGCCTCTACTGATATACTCCTTTGGCATACTAAGATGGACTCAAACTGAGTTAGACGCTCTGGACAGAAAGGTTCGTCAACTGCTAACATCTCATCGCATGCTTCATCCACGATCGTCTGTTATGAGACTGTACATCCCGCGGAAGTTGGGGGGTCGTGGCTTTCTAAACGCCAAGAACCTCCATAACCGCGAGGTGTATAGTCTCAGGGAGTATTTCCGTAACAACGAGAATGGTGTGCACGGAGAGGTAGTAGCAGTTGATAAAGGCCTCACGCCTCTCTCCATGGCGAATGAGAACTGGCGCAAACCATCGGTGCTAAGCACTGATGACCGGAAGGACGTATGGAAGAGCAAGGAGCTGCACGGCCGGTTCTATCATTCCCTCACTGGGTCTGATGTGGACCAGCTGACGTCAGTGAACTGGCTACGCTTTGGGGACCTCTTTGGAGAAACCGAGGGGTTTGCCTGTGCAATTGCAGATGAAGTTATCAAGACGAACAACTACAGAAAATACATCATGAAGGACGGAACCGTCGACATCTGTCGGGCATGCCACCGCCCTGGGGAGTCCCTCCGACATGTAGTCTCTGGTTGTTCGCATCTTGCTAACAGTATTTGCACAGGCATAACCAAGTAGCCAGGATCATTCACCAGCAACTTGCTCTCCGATACGCCCTTGTTGAGACTGAAGTGCCGTATTATAAATACACACCAGCGCCAGTTCTTGAGAATGGTCGTGCCTTGCTCTACTGGGACCGCTCTATCATCACGGACAGGTTTATTGCAGCCAATAAGCCTGATATCGTGCTAATAGACCGGACCCAACGCCGGGTAATGATAGTCGATGTCACCATCCCCCATGACGCGAACCTCGTGAAAGCTGAGAAGGACAAGCTCAGCAAGTACCTTGACTTGGCTCACGAGGTTACCGCCATGTGGGATGTGGACTCGACTGTTATTGTCCCGATCTGTGAATGGTCTAATAGCGAAAAGTCTTGACCAACATCTTGAGAGACTCTCGCTAAGCGGATGGATCAAGGGCCTGATACAGAAGGCGGTAATTCTTGGCACGGCACGAATTGTCAGGAGGTTCCTCACCCTGCAGCCCTAACCACCGGTAGTTTGGGCATTATCTCGCTGCCGATGGACCTGCTAGATATAGGTTTTTTTATAATATTTATATTTTTTATATTTATATTGTAAAAAAATGTATATTTAAGAAAGAAGGCAAATAAAGAACATAATAATAATAAAAATCTTTATTGACACCACAAACATATTTAACACGAACATGTTAGCGTTAACATCTGCATTAGTCAAGGACTGTGTCGCAGTTGTTAGCGCCCACCTCTTACATAGACAGGCGTTTCAGACTATTTTATAAACATAATAGATAATAGTAATGCAATGTTTATACAATACACAAACAGAAATAGTTGCCAATAAGGTATCTAGTAGTAGTAATAATGCTCATATATATTTAAAATCAGATATAATTAAAAATCAGAAGTGTTCTGAGTCTGTCTGTGTGTGCGTGTGCGTGCGCGCACATTAGTGTACATGCGCGCGCGCGTGTGTGTTTGTGTGTGTGCGTGTGTGTGTGCGCGTGCGTGTGTGTGTGTGTGTGTGGAAGGAAATTTTTACTTAATTAGAGCTTCTACTTCATCGTAATTAAGACTGAGTAACCACTCACTCAACACGGTTTTGGTTTTATATAAAGGTAAGGGATAAATTTTAAATTTTTTATTTACCTTATTGTATAGCCGAGGAGAAATGAAATCATAATGGTGCTTTGCTAAAACAAACCTACATCCTTTCGTTGAGCAAACTATGTCTTTTCTTCTTTTATTGAGTAACATATGTGAGTCGTATGCAAGGGACTTGTGCTTTCGAAGAATAGTATTCAAGACAAAGAGCTTACGAACGGAAAGTACTTCCCAAAAAGCAAATATAAGGTTGGTTGGATACCTTATTGGCTTGAAAGCCATAACCTTCAAAACTGCTCTGCGCCCTTTCGAGCTGTAAGATTTTAGTCTTTCCGGCTGCACCCCAGATCGTGATACAGTAGCCAATAATGGACTGGGCTAAGGCAAAATAAGCGGTCCTTAGGGTAATCACGTCAGCACCTGCTCGTAGCCTGCTAAAGACAAAGATAAGTTTCCTTATACGTGCAGTCACACATGCAATGTGCTCGCTCCATGACAGAACACTATCGACCACAACACCTAAATATTTGATACTGTGTGTACGTGATATTAAAGCACAAGAACAAGGAGTGAAAGAAGCGGATTCATTACACTTATGTGCACGTATTTGGTACGATGAGTCCGGCTGTGACGAAAGCCTTGGTGCAAATGTGACAAATTTCGTCTTGGGTAAATTTAAGGTAAGCAAATTTTGGGACAGCCATATCATGACCCGATGCAAGACAGACTCAGCATTTAAGCGCGCTTCCTCCCAACTCTGTCCATGAACAATGATTGCCGTGTCGTCAGCGTAAGTGACAATTTTACAATTTGGTAGATTTATTTGACACAGATCATTAATATATATAAGGAACAGAGTTCGACCTAGGACACTGCCCTGTGGGACACCATATGTAATTGCCTCAACCCGACTTGTGTGATTTCCAATCGTAACATATTGCACTCGATTTGATAGGTAGCTCTTGAACAATTCCAGCACAACACCCCTAATACCAATATTCTCAAGTTTCGAAAGAAGAATAGAAACAGATACAGTGTCAAAAGCCTTTGAAAGGTCAAGGAATATACACAGTGTATTTAATTTACAATTAAGGTTATTGACAATAGTACTCGTTAAATTTAAAACTGTGTTGATGTTGATTTTCCAGATCTGAAGCCGAATTGATTAGGAGCGATAAAATTTTTAGAATCTAAGTAATTTATTAGTTTATTGTTCAAAACTTTTTCTAACATTTTAGATAAAACAGGCAGGACTGGTATTGGCCTGTAATTATTAACACTGCACCTGTCTCCACACTTATAGATTGGATGAACCAAAGCTTTTTTAAATACAGTCGGAAATACGCCCGTAGATAAACAGAGATTAAATACATGATTTAGGACTGGTACAAGAACATGCCTCGACTCTTTGATTAAGGAAGTTGGAATACCATCACAGCCCGTCGCGCAACTTTGCTTGAGACCCATAATAATGTCCTCAATTTCTTTAGCGTCAGTGTCTAGCAGTGCCATGGAATCAGGTGAAGGGAAAACAGAATTATTGATGTAATCGAAGAGTAACTGATTGGAAGGATCATTAGATATATTAGAGGCCAAATCTTTCCCGACACCAGCCAAAAATTCGTTAACCGCATCAACAGCAGACTGTGGGTCATTAGATATGTTTAATAACTGGTCAGAAGGAGATGTTTTTTGCTGTAAATTTGTAGTTGTTTTTATGAGATTCCATAATTTCTTTGGATTTTTCTTGTGCTTTAGAAATTCTGATCGCTCATATTCTTTTTAAACTTTTTTAAGTAAATTGTTGCAGAAATTTCTATAGCGCTTATATGAAATACTTAAAAGCTTATTTTCAGGATATTTTTTGGTATAACGATATAGTTTGTCCCTGTGTCGTATACAACGCAGTAATCCTGAAGTGATCCAGGGTTTAATAGGCTTTTTCTGCAAGAGATATTGATATTGCGCGTATTCGTTTTGATTTCTGATGATAGAATTTCAGTCAAGTGTTTTGCTGCATTTTCAGCATCGCCACTGCTGAACACATCGGAAAAATCTTGGCTTTCAAGATGCCTTACGCAGGATTGTAAATCAATTCGCTTAATTTGACGACTACTGACGGCCTGATTAGTCTTATCATAGAGGGCGCAGAAAAATAACAGTGGAGCATGATCCGTAAATAAAGAATCTAAGACTAGAGTGATTGAGCGTTTATCATTTTTAAGTATCACATGATCAATACAGTTTTTGATGCGAGTAGGGAATAAATGAGCCGGTAGCATGGAATGGGATGCCAACAAGTTGAGATATAAATTTGCTATTCAAGTAGTCATGATATTAAAAATATTTAGAATTCCTAAGCTTTTAATACCATTTTGGAATCTAGAACAGCTAAGCAAGTTTTTAAGATGATGGGCACGATAAGCGTCCTACATTTTTTTACACTGATCAAACATGAAAGAAAATTAATTTCATTTTTAATTTTCTTTGTTTTAATTTTTTTAAATACTTTACGCTAGACTGTTAAATTTAAGTCTTTGTTTTTTAGTAGCTGAACTAACCCTTGTGAAATCAAAAAAAAACGAAATTGAAAAACCTCTGCATTTGTAGTAATGGCACTATAAAAACTAATCGCACTTGGAAATTTTCGAAAAATACAAAAACGATTAATATCTCTGAAACCGTGATATTTTCACTAAGGTCAAAATTTGTGGTAAGGGAGGCCATGATGAAGTCCAACTAAAGTTACAGGTTTATCCATTGTTTTTGGGACACCCTGTATAACAACAATCATTTAATTAATAATTGAGCTAATTATAATCACGTTCGTAGGTACGTAAACGTCCCATGCTGGAGGGGGAGCGGACGTGGGACGCGGTGAACTCCTTCTGCGTGGACGTGATGACGCAGAAGGAGTCGGCGGAGAGGGCCAGGGAGGAAGATCCCGAGGCCAATCCATGCCGCCGTAGAAGGACGGGGCGGAGGAGGCGGAATTACGCCCGCCTTCTTCCTCCTGACGGCAACCAGCGAGGCCCTGGTTTGGGAAGCCCGGGCCCTGCATTGCATCGGTTGCCGCCAGTCGCTGATCCCCTGGATGCCCCGGGGGATCACCGGCCTCCCCCTTTCGGGGGGGTGAGAGGGGCTCGCCATAGGCGAGCAGACACCGACGAGGTCGTGGAAGTGTTCGTCAGAGTTCCCATGACCTCGTCCGGCAGCGACGCGGCCCTCCTCGGCGTGTCCTCTTCAGACGAGGAGGACACGGCGATGATGGACGTGCTCGCGCCAAGGTGTATGTGAGGGGCATCGATGGGTTTTAGTCGGTAGGCCGCGGCATTGCACTCCCTGGTGGACATACCATCCCGTCCGCCAGGGGCCGCGGAGAGTCCGACATAACCCCGCGCCTTCCCAAGCGCGGGGTATGCGTAATGCATTTCCCATCGTTAAAAAAAAAAAAAAAAAAAAGGTACGTAAACGTCAAACGAAAACAACAATTGTTGCAGGGACAATTCAGAAATCCGTTTTTATGCCCTTTAGGAAACGACCACGTTAAAGATAATTACTGCTAATTAAATCTTACTAAATACACTAAAAAGCTATCGCAATACCACAATGCGCGTTTAAGAAATATTTTTCAAAAAATTGGATAAAAATAGTAGGTGAAAAGTTACTTCGCAAAGAAGGTCGTTTATGTCGTCAAAAATATTGTTTAAAGGGTTGAATTTAAACTGCACTATTATTTCATAATTAAACTGCACTATCTAAAGATCATTTTGATATATAATAACAATAATTTTGATAGATAATTTTGTATTTTATCAATAAACTACACACACGCGCAAGCGCCCACGAAGCGCTGTCACTCACACACCGAAACTAAAATGGCCAAGTTCACTTTTTTTCATCTAACGTTTAAAATGTGTAGCCATTTAAATTCTCAGCATGGGAAAAAATCAAAACAATTTCAATATGAACACAGTGATGAAGTTTTAGTAGACCCCAAAATCAAATATAGAGTAGAGTTTTATTTTAGAATCCTAGATCAGACCATAACTTCTTTAAAGGATAGATTCGACGAGTTAAAAACATTTACCGACATATTTGGCTTTCTTAGCAATAACTTATTTAATTACTCCAATGATAAGTTAATAAAACATTGCAAAGATTTAAATCTGAAACTTAAAGATGATTCAAGTAGTGAATCTGACATTGACGGTATTGATTTATTTAATGAAATCATTGCATTAAAGTCGCATTTGTAGAAAACCAGTCCAATGATCCACAAATTACAATATCTTTTTACCAATGACTTAATTTCAACATTTCCGAACACAGCAATAGCACTAAGAATATTACTTACACTGACGGTTTCAGTTGCATCTGGCGAAAGATCCTTTTCAAAATTAAAAATAATCAAAAACTATTTAAAATCAACAATGCTCCAGAAAAGACTAAGTTCTTTAGCTATAGTTTCAATTGAACATAAAATTTTAAACAATTTGGATACAAGAAAGTTTATAGAAGATTTCGCAAATATAAAGGCAAGAAGAGTTAAATTTTTGTATATAAATATTTAAGTATATAGTTTTACACTTCAGTAAACAAAAATAATAAGTACCTAATTAAAATAAATATTTTATCTTCGTTAAGTTGTTTTTCTTTTTTCCCACCATAATGAGACCCAACATTAATTATCCTTTTTTGACAAAACTCAGAGTAAATAGTCGTAGGGCGGCATAATCGGTATTGCACGCGGGCGATGAAACAGCTAGCGGCGGGCCTGCCTAACTTAGGGTAGGCTCGAGCCCCTTGGTGGGGACGTTTATGAGCTGTTGTTATATGGCGCGTTATCCTACACTCGGGTTCTACGAGACGCCAGGAAGAATGGCGGGGTGGGTATTCTGTGACCGCTGCACCCGCGGTGGTGCTTAAATGTTAAATGCTTATAAAAACAGTTATTCTTATAAGAGTGAATATACATATAAAGTAGGTAATGGAACCATGGAATTTAGTCACTCGAGGTGTCTAAATTTTTAAAATCTTTTATGTGCCACTTTCCTATGTATTTTCCGTTCTCGTCTTCAAGCTCATAGACGAGGCGGGAAAGTTTACGTATAATTTTACAACGCTCATATTTAGGGGCAAGTTTAGCAGTAAAATATTTATTAGCAGAACTCTGCTTGTACGTACGCTTCCACACGAAATCACCAACATTAAATGAGATATCTCTGCGTTTGTTGTTATAGTATTTTATATTCCTTTCATGGGCCTTACGCAACGACTCTCGGACTTTGCTGAAAATATCACCGAGGTGGCCAATATTAGCCGCATGAGTATCGCGTAGTACCACAACCAACTCTTGGAGATCTTCGAAACCACGGTACCATCTGTGACAGCTTCCCTACCGTGTACTAGCATGAAAGGAGTATAAGAAGTAGACTCATTTACTGAGGTGTTCATGGCAAATTGTATTTTATGTATGTGAATATCCCACGTTCTATGATCGTTCTCAATTGCTGCGCACTTAGGCGTTGCAATAACATATAAAAGATTAAAATTACGGTATTTTTGGCCCGGTATGCATAAAGATACCGAGGAATTTTCAGTTTCCTCGAACTGCAGTGATTATTGTGCGGTTATAACGTTCCACCGTGTTAACTTGTGGACAATATACTGGACCCAAATGTACTTGCGGAATATTGTATTTTTCATATAATGCCTGAACCTCATGACTTATAAATTGCGAGCGATTATCAGACATCACAGTCTGTGGTATTCCGTGAACCAGAAATACATGGTCTTCTAACCTTTGCGCTATAACTTTGCCCGTTGCACGCAGTATAAGAAATAATAAACAATTTTTTGTAAAACAACACACATCTACTAGTAAAAAGGTGTTTTGCTGTCGAGACATCGGCAGTGGACCAACCAGATCAATGCTGATGCACTGGAATGGTCGACAGCAGACCTTGGGTTCCCCCATAAAGCCAGGTGGCGCTAGTGAGCTATGTTTATATGAGTTGCAAGTGGCACAATTTTTAATAAATTCCTCGGTATCTTTATGCATACCGGGCCAAAAATACCGTAATTTTAATCTTTTATATGTTATTGCAACGCCTAAGTGCGCAGCAATTGGTTCAGAATGGTTACTTTTAATAATATCCTCCCTAAGCTCCTTTGGTACAACCTCTTTCCACTGGTAGTCACCACAGAGCTTGTTAGTGCTTTTTTGTAAATCTAAAAAGCCTACCATCAATAATTTGAAAATTGGGACACGCGCGCGGCCTATCCGTGCAACGTTTTAATATATTGTTATACCAAGCATCGCTGGATGTAAATGCGTCTACAGCTGCCACTGGTACAGAACGTGATAGTGCATCCGGTACGACGTTTTGAGATCCACTACGATGCTCAATAATGAAATTATAAGGCGATAGTCTACACCCCCAACGCGCTAGTCGTCCTGTCGGATTCTTAAGGTTTAAGAACCACTTGAGACTAGCATGATCGGTAATAATTTTAAATGGTCGACCTCCTTCAAGATATGGGCGGAAGTGTTCAACGACATGTACCACGGCCAATGCCTCTCGCTCTGTAGCGGAATAGTTACGTTCGGCGGGTGTTAGTGAACGGCTACAGTACGCAACAGAATGTTCTTGTCCGTCTACAACGTGGGTCAAGGTACCTCCTAACCCGAAATCAGAAGCGTCACAGTGGACAGCAAAATCTTTCGAGAAGTCAGGACATACCAGAACCGGAGAAGTAGACAGTGCGAGTTTTAGGTCGTTGAACGCCTCGTCTGCCCCGGTCGTCAATTTGAAAGAGGGCGCGCTCTTACGTGTAGAAGTAAGAGCATTAAGGGGACCAGCTCTATGACTAAAATTTTTTATGAAACGCCTATAATAAGATGCAGTTCCCAAGAAACGTTTGACGTCTTTCCTGCAGGTGGGAATAGGAAAGTCTACAATAGCCTTAATTTTGTCAGGATCCGTGCGCAGACCATATTCGTCAACCACATGACCCAAGAATTTCAGCTGTCTCCTGAAGAACTGGCATTTACCCATGTTTACAGTAAGGTTGGCTAGTTTAAGTTTCTCCTTTACCCTAAGTAGGAGCTGGAGGTGATCCTGGAAGGCCATTGGTCCTTCAGGAGTAAGTAAAATTAAATCATCAACATATACGAACACCTTATTGTCAAACTCGGGCCCAAAGAGGCGGTCCATCAACCGCTGCTGCGTAGCTGGAGCTGCAGTAAGTCCAAAGCACATGACCTTAAAGTGAAACAAGCCTCTGCAGGGAATAGTAAAAGCAGTTTTCTCTCTGGACTTAATAGAGTCCAAAGGAACTTGGTAATATGAAGGCTTAAGGTCTATCGAAGATAAGTACTTAGCATTTTTGAGCCGGTCCAGAATATGGCTAATATAAGGCATAGGGTAAACGTCATGCTTCGATATGGCGTTAAGTTTTCGGCTGTCCAAGCAGAAACGTGATGACCCATCTGATTTAACCGCCAAAGTAACGGGGTTGTTCCATGCACTGCCGCTAGGCTCCACAACATCATCCTTCAGCATTTGGTCTAGGTGTTTATTTAATTCTGGCAGTTTAGCGGATGAGACTACATAATACCGTTGCTTAATAGGTGGGTGGTCACCGGTATCAATTTTATGACTCACTAAGTGTGTACTACCTAGGCCTTTCTTTTCTGCGTAAATGTCATCAAATTGCTTTATGACGTCGTTGACCAGCCTACGCTCAAGCTTAGATAAAGTTTCAAAATCATGTAAAGCACGGCTGCCTGACATAACTGTGTACACCTGATTATTATTTTTATATAAATGTCCGCTATCCTCTAACAATGATAATATCTGGCGCAATATTAAAATACTTCCAGAAATTTAAGCCAAATAACAACTCTGTAGCAACTCCAGGGACGACGTAAAATTTAATAACAGGAGTTTTATTCTCTATTGATACAGGTAAAAATAAATACCCAGTTACTCGTGAAGTAGAACCGTTTGCAGTTTTTATAAAGTCTAAGTCCTCAGACTTATGTAAAGTAGCGAAATCTTTAAAATATTTGAAAGCTTGCCCTCCAACAATGGAAATCTGTGATCCTGAATCCTCTAAATTCCAAACCAAAAATATTAATCTTCAGATATGCTCTGGTATCATTATAGGTGGCGTTAGTAGTAGCGTGAACCGATGTAACCTTACCTTGATGCATGTTTACGTTATGTGTACTAGCTTTACTTACATAGAATTCATTGTATTTCTGCCTTGATTGTTCAGAATTACAATGTTTATTATAAAAATATACTGTTTTATGCCATCGGTTCACTGCTTGGCGTTTTTTGGAATCTCTGCGGTTGAAGGTTTTGAAGAAGTGCACTTTGGACAATTATTTGCATTGAACCCCTTTTCTCCACAACGATAACAAATAAGTACCCAAGGCGCCTTGCAATACCTCAAGCTGTGACCATTTTTACGACAGCGGACATTAAAAAATTATTTTGTGTATTATTCACTTGCTGTATTGAAGAGACTTTTGGTGACGCCTTGCTAGTGCTGCTACTACTATTACTACTTTTATAACACAAATCGGGAGCCAGAGAAGATGTGGTAACCCTAGGAGGTTCACTGAAATGCACCGATCGCTCCTTTGCCCCTTCTAATAACCTACATTTTTTCTTTAGATCAGTCCAAGATTCCTCTGGGGCTAGAGCAAGCTGAGTAGTATAAAATGGTCTAATATTAAACATATATATGTTCAATTTATCATCATCAGAGATTGGTTTTGATAATCGAGTAAAGTAATTTTGCATAATGCTGAGATAATTCACAATGCTTTCATCGGGGCCCTGAGTACGACTTCTTATGTCCTGCATCAAGCTATGGTCATAATCAGATGGAAGATATTCCTCGAGAAGCAAGGTCTTCAGCTCAGACCAATTGTGAACGTCTGACTTTACTCCTCGATGCCAGCACAGCGCTTCATCAGTAAAAAGTTCAGCCGCAGAACAGAAAAGCTTTGAATCTGAAAGGCCACGAGACAAGCATAATTCCTCGAGGCGTTGTCAGAAAGCTTTAATGCATGTCTTGCCATTGAAGCGTATATTCAGTTTATGCACGGAGCAATCATTAGCTGTATTGTGTGTAGTTGCAGTGGAGTGCTCAATAGGTTGTTCAGGTGCCAAGCTACTTTTAAAATTATGATAAATATTATCTATTTTTACAAGAATGCTATCTAATCTATTATTCAGAGAAGTAATTAAAGAAGTAAGATTATCATCATACTCCGATGAAGACAAGCGACCAATTCTGTGGAATAAGTGGTGTGCAAGAGTTTGAATTCTATTTAACATCTTAAGTGATGACAGCTTACTTGAAGTACTTGTGATTAGTTTCTCAAGATCATCTAATTTCTTTTGAAATTCGATATTGACATCAAGATCACAAGTCAGTATTTCATCAGAAGCCAGATCTTTATTGAGAGTACGGATCTGTGCTCTCAGAGCCATCACCGTGTCAGCTGGTTTCGAACCCCTGATTTTCACCTCATATTCCAGGTCATCTTTGTTAAGTAAATTAAAACTAATTGGTCTTTGCTCCATTTTTGTAAAAATATACCAAGCTCTATTCTATATGAGAAGTTAATTTTACAATATTATTTATGTTATATACTCAAACTATGAACAAAAAATCTTAAAATATATTCACCTTTGCAAATGTAACTAAAATTTGTTTTTATTTGTACCTATCTGAACCAAACCTACATAGAATTCTTGTTATTTATCTTATAACTAGTGAAACCGGCAGACGTTCTCCTGTCCGATTACGGCGCCACCTACTGGGTCCAGTTGTACATTTAAACCTTCCCTGGACCTAACGACGATTTTTGCAGGAATATTTTTTTCCGTTTTTGCAACATTTTTCATTGATGCTCAGCTCCTTTTAGTCGCAGCTTAATGTTGGTAAACCTATAGCCTTCCTCGATAAATGAACTATCCAACACAGAAAGAATTTTTCAATTTGAATCAGTGTTTCCTAAGATAAGTATTTACTTTGTTTGTGGTCTAGCAGGCGCGCGACCATGTTTTATTTGCAAGAAATGCAACAAAACAAAATATTACATATCTTCGTAAATAATCCACGAAGATTTAATTTAGTAATTTATGTAATTCTTTTAAAATCAAGATTAGTTGGGATATTTGAGGTTTTGCGCTATTCACATTGTAGATCAACTGCCTACTAGTGTCCAGTGCTAGGAGAATCTAGTACTGGACACTGCTTGTAACTTGACGCGGAACCGGCGGAACACAGAATATAAGAGTATGCGACATGAAAGCCTTTATAGGAGGAAGTTTCAAATTCGTTTTAATTGGAATAATCGTAGTGGAAAGTGCCTCCTGCCTAACATCACTGCGCGCGACAAATTTCCGGTAGGTACATAACGACAAAGATTTCGTGAATTTGTTCGAGTTAAGATTCTACTAATATTTCAACAAATATCGATAGTAGAAACTTAAAGAGAACAGCGTTATTTGCAGAAATGCTTTCAATCTCATCAACATTATTGAATTTTGATAAACATTTTTTTTGTTTCAAGTTCTGACAATTTGAGAACGTCATTTTTTACATACGAGATATGAGGTTTAAATGTCTATCTACTATAACAATAACATGCATGAATCTAATTGGACAATGTCAATCCCCGACATCGGCATAGAAATCATTTTGTTGTAGTATCACCTTCATGGTATCATTGTAGATCATTTGGATAGGTTTTTATAAATGTCACATTATGGAATTGTCATATATTCGTGTGTTCCAATGTCGTTGTTTTTATTGCTGTCGTAATTTGCTAAATATTTAAGCCGAATTTACATTACGAAACTAATGGCATGAAAGTAGTTTCGTGACATTAATTTCATTAACAATTTCCCGTGTAAACGTCAAGTTTTACAATGCACGCATCAATTTCACGCCACTGTAACAGTTTCGTGTCGCGCGCGATTTTTGGATAAAACTAGTGTCATGCAACTAATATGTCATCGTATAAACGCCATGCGAAACTAATGTCGCAAAAGCGACTGCGCTGGTAGGACCAGATTTTTTTGTCGTGGTGTGGGCGGTGTTAGTCGATAAAAAAATCAAAATATCAAACCAACATTGGACAGCTCATAATAATATAAATTTATTAATGAGACAACCTTTTCTTTATTTTATACAAAAACATCATATTGCAATGCAAAATAAATAGGTTTGATGTTGGCGGTGCCATGAGCACAGACATACTGTGGATTTTACGACACTATTATTTTTAATGAAACTAGTTTCATATACTGAAAGTAGCGTCATGAAATTAACTTCACCACGCATGAAACTTGTTTCGTAATGTACTTAAATTCGGCTTTATTATACGTTTACTTATACACTTCCACGGTGCTTATAATTTTATAAATCTCCCCAACATATGTCCCACTGTCTTGGTCTCTGGTCTCCTTATTAGACAAGAAGGAATGAGCTCTTCCTTTTGACTGTAAATTTATGCCTGAGATTACAATACATTATGCACAAAGTAGGTAAGTTATTTCGTGGTATGTTTCGTATATTATCCCATTTTAAAGTTATTCTCGACTTTATCTTAAATGAACAGATTTTGAGGTCCGCACGGTTCGATTCCCCGTGAGAGCAGATGTGTTTCCGCTTGTTTTTTTTATACAACTAAGTTGGCAAGCAAGCATTCTGCTCACCTGATGGTAAAGTCGTAACAGTCAACTATAGTACATGTGGCTCCTGTACAAATTCGCAGCAAAACTGCAACCCCCACAAGAACCACAGTGTACGTTGCCAACTTGTGACATAAGATGTAAAATCACGGTTCCCAGTAATTTCACTGCTATATCCTTACCCTTCAAACCGGAACTCAGCAATGCAAGCACTACTGCTTTGCGGCAGAAATAGGTAAGTCGGACGTAGGTACCCAAGCAGGCGACCCTGGTACAGAGTCACCCTCCGGTAAGTTTGGTTGGCGGTAGGGCTTCTGAGCCCACCTGGCTAGCTACCACCATCTTACCTCACCATAGTAACAATGTAAATAACCTCACCATAATAACAGTGTTGTGTTCCGATAATTAGAGGTGAGATAAGATAGCCATTTCCTCGGTTGTTGAGGAGTCCAAGTGAAGCTCGCTTTCACCTTCGGCCTTAATATCACTCACCATCAGGTGAGATGAAGGCCGAGAGCTTCCCTAATGTGTATGAAAAAAATCAAGTACCAACATATATCTTTACTCAAAAATGCATGTAATTTGGTCATTATTTTGACAACCTTGTTTGAGCAAAGTCGACCTTGCCGTTAAAATTTTATAATTGTCATTTTAATAAAATGTCTAGTTAATTAAAATATTTTTTATTTAAATTACTTGCTGGTTTTATTTAGATTAGGTACTTGCATTTTTGAGTAACGTACTATACAAGCCTTGGCCCACAATGACTGCTTCGTTGGTCACGCTATGATTGCCTCGAGCTAGCCTAGCTACGCTCTAGGACTTCCAGCTTCTTCAGTTGCGCTACGCTGCGCTGTCGGCCATCATCAGCGCGACCAGCAAAGTAATCATTATAGACCGCGGCAGTAATGTAATAATATACAAACTTACTAGCTGTGCCCAAGGACTACGTTTCGCCAGTAGAAGTACTAATATCGCTATTAAAAAATGGGGGTTGGTGGTAGAAGGGTGTTGGGGTTATATGTATTTTTTGATGCCAAATCATAAAAAAATCTGGAGGGACAACCTTATCACCTTATCAAAAAAAAATCAGCTGTTCCATACAAATGTTCAACATTCACTGAACCTGGATGTATAGAACAGCTGATTTTTTTTGCGATCTCAAAGTTGGTCCTATAGTGAAAGTTGTTCACTTTGCTTGTCTGAACAAGCACACAAATTTTTTTTAGTAACTAAAAAATAACCTTGTATAGTCCATTGCATGTTATATTATTATATCATTGATCCAACGTAAACTTAATATTTCTATGCAACGCGTGGACAGATCAGCTATTAGTTTATACATTTTTATTGATACTTACACAGTGGACTGTAGTTGTCTGAATATGAAAAAATAGGCTCTCTATTTCTAGGCATAAAAATTATTGTCATAAAATCATATTCCATAATTTCGATTGAAATAATCGTCAAGACGCATAATAATCAGGAAGCAGAATGGTAATAAGCATAATATTGTGTAGCAGAAAATCATTTGTCATAAGTATTAAAACCCATAAACTCGAAACACAGAACAACTTGACGCATAATTTTTCAAAGCATAAATAATGTTTAGCATATTAATCACAACGAACAATACGATTACACAGAATTTCTCTAGGCATAAACTTGCGCGCAAGCATGCAGCAATGTATCATGCAGTATACATGCAAGCATGCATGCAACATGCAAGCAAGCATGCAGCAATGTATCATGCAGTATGCATGCAAACATGCATACAACATGCAAGCAAGCATGGAACATGCAAGCAAACATGCAACATGCAAGCAAACATGCAACATGCAAGCAAACATGCAACATGCAAGTAAGTATGCACAATGCAAGCAAGCATGTACCACGCAAGCAAGCATGCACATGCATGGTTTCTGTCACGGCTCCGACGCTGCGGGGCTCCGGCGGTCCCACGCGAGCTTATCGTCGCAGATTGGTTTTCGCTCACCACCTGCTCCTCAGCTCGCAGGCCGCCTCGCCCCTCCGCGCCTACGCGGGTTTGAATAACACTCTAGGGGTAGGACAAACAAGACTACGTGGAGTCGGTTTTGCAGCGATTCGTTTCTGTCACTAGTAGCAACTAGTAGTCACTAGTAGCAAATAAAAAAATCAATATATATACTATGCAAAAATTATATCAAATGAAAATATAGAAGATTCGAGTATCATATTTGAATAAAATAATATATGAAATGTTATTATAAAAAGTTAAGTAAAACAGAGTAAACATTATATCCTTTAAAATAACATCATTTCTAATTATAAATAAATGCCCCAAAATATTAGAGATATCATTAATTATGACACTTAAAATTATGGCAAAACATTTTAGGACTACCAATATTATGTCATAAGAAATTAGGAATTTCATTAATTATGCTTTATAAAATTATGCCTTTGGATAATTGTGCCTTATACAAATTATGCAATGAAATAATTATGTGACGTTAATGTTATGCTTTTCGATTATTATGCTTAGTGATTTATGCCAAGCGTCTTTATGACAAACAACATTATGCCTAATGAAAGGTCCCCGAAAAAATACTATTATTAACTTAGATAATGACCGACTTCACCGACCGAAATATTTTCATATTTTACTCTACCATTTAAACTACGCATGAATCATATCGACAAACGGTTAAACGCTTTACGTGTTTATTACAGCAAAGGACATATTTATTATTACAACTTTATTTATTGGTACAATCCCAGCCTACTACATATTAAGTTCGCTTAACTGGTTCCCACTCTTAATGGATCCTCTCTTAATAGACATTTAATTGCTGAATGAAATTGTGTCTCTGCATAAACCAAGCCTCCGGGGTAACTCTAACTGAAGCTCTAGGCAGTTATGTCTGACACGCTCCTTCACAAAATTAAAGTATTTTTTATGTTAAACGGTTTTATTGAAATAAAAGATAATGATTATCTAAGACCTAGAATGATGAGAATAATGATGTGATAATGGCTGATAAACAAATTTAATCAACAACAGCAACAAATGGGGCAAGCTTAATGAAACCGCTTAAAAAACGTATATGCCTTATTATTAATTCCTATAAGGTTTATAGGAGGATCAGTTCGGTGTCCATCCTTCTGTAAAGACTCTGTTTCTCAGGGACGCGTAGGTAGAGATATCAAATACGTCTACGGTTTAAAGTCTCTTTCAGATATGGAAAAAATTAAACTTGTAAGTTTGTAACGCGATTAAAAGATCGCATCTTTTCAAAAATAAAATATCGTATATTTTCAAATATTTTGCGATTTCACAATAAAATCAAAACCTAGAGGATATTTCCCGTTGACCTAGAATTAAAAAAATGGCGAAAAGCAATGTCTAATAGCACACTTTTAGGAAAGAATCAAAAAACTCCCACTTAGCCGGTTCCTTATTTACCACCAAACAAACCAAGCGGAAAAATTTCTGCCCCTATAAATCTAACACCAAACCTCTAAAACTGAAACTTACAGTGACGATTAGGCCACAATTAAACAACAGAACGCGTCTATTCTGCTAACCTTAACATCATTATCGTGTTTATTATTATTTCAATAAAACTTCCTTTTGACATTACTCGTATGTCACACTTTCCAAGATCTTATTTATTAATGCAATGGTATCTTCATATATCAATCGTATTTTATGTTTTTAGGGTTCCGTAGTAAACAAGGAACCCTTATAGTTTCGCCATATCTGTCTGTCTGTCTGTCTGTCTGTCAGTCTGTCTGTCTGTCCGCGGTTTTACTTAGAGACTATTAGTACTAGAAAACTGTAATTTTGTATGGGTATGTAGGTATGTTAGTCATGCCAAAAAATTGGTAGAAAAGAATATTGAAAAAAAAATTTTTTAGTGTAGCTCCCATACAAGTAAAATGGGAGTATTTTTTTCTCGACTAACCCATCGTGTGACGTATTGTTGAATAGGTGTTTAAAAAATAATGTAAGGTTTAGAACACCATTTTTCGATTTAGGCATCCGTTTCTGAAATATTTGTTTTTAAAGTGCACGTTTTTGTTAGAGGTAAGTGTCCCCCCCCCCCCCTCTATCCGTAAACGGTTATATATGGACACGTGAAAAAAATTACAACAGTAGTATATACAGGGTGTAACTGAACACCCCAATAACATTTAAGGGCATGTATCCATCAGAAGTAGAGATTCTGTAGGAAAACAATTAGGGCTAAAAACCTACTTTTTTTCCCATACAAACTAAATAAATATTTTTTTGGTATTAACTGCCGACAGCTCTACGTAAGCGTACGAGGAATACAACGCTCACGTCATACAAACTGAATAAATTATTTTTTGGTATTTAAGTGCCGAAAGCCCTACGTAAGCGTACGAGGAATACTACGCTCACGTCTGTCACGTGTCATTTTGTGTTTAAATTTATTTTGTGTTAAGAGCTGATTATTGTTTTAATGTAATGTACCCATTGATTTATTTTTACTATTCCAATTTTGTTAGTTGTTATGTAATGTAATGTAATGTAATATATAGCGTAACTTAATATCTACCACATAATGTATAAATAAATTATAAGAAAGAGCGGGGCTGCCTGACACAAGCATTATTAATGCTTACTAGGTAGTCCCAATCCCTAGCTTATAAGGATTTATAAATGTGGTAAACCAAATAAATATTTCTTGGTTTTTTTTTTTTGATTTTTTGATTGTTGTCACTTGAAAGTTTTTGCTTTCAGTTTAAAATGAAATAACTCTGAAAGTATTGGGTTCTAGGTCTCAGACAAGCACCGAAGGTCCATTTAGTATCTAACTTATATGCCCCTTAAATGTTATTGGGGTGTTCAGTTACACCCGGTATAACGAAGTTTAAAAGAAAACTCTCAGAGTTGAGTACTAAGTACAAACTAAAAAGTTATAGAAGACCAACTTATAAAATGTACTCGGAAAACTAAATTTCATTGAAAATTAGTACTGAATATAAATTTACAAACCACGTGAAGTTAAGGAAATATAAAATCATTGCAGCTTTAATAATAATAATAATGCCTAATTTAATAGCAACATGCAGCTACGGAACCCTACACTGCGCGTGGCCCGACACGCACTTGGCCGGTTTTTAAATTAGTGTTCTATACAAAATAACCGTGTCAAAGACAGAATTTATTTGTGCGCCATAATTGCATAAACGTTAGCTGAATTGGTGTTCAGAAGACCATCTTTCAATTATCGTAGGTATCAGAGGATTGTGAAGCTGTAAATTTTCACAGAAAAAGCGATAACATTTTGTCCCCCTCTAAGCATAGTCCAATTTTCATAATTTTTAGAAATGTTGTAGATATAATGAAAATCTAGTTCCCAACGTTTTTGTTTTGAAGAGATATTGCTCAGAATTTTAATAATTAGCATCTAACGGCCTTACAAATAAAAACTTATACCGAGGATAATCCTCGGAATAATTTATTGTGTTTTGTCTTGTTTTAGCACATGTCAGATGTAATATGTCAATATAAGACAAAACACGGAATAACTATTCCGAGGTTATTCCTAGGAATAAGTTTTTTATTTGTAAGGCCGTAAATATATATCTTAGACGTAAAAACTACATCAAGAATTTTTATCTTTTTTTGACTAAATTAAACTATATCAATCATGCCCATGCCGTCATCGCCGTCGCGTCGCGTCGAGGTGGCACCACAGAACATGTGTCGGTCACGATCACCGATGGCAGTAAGTAACCTATTACCGTGGCAATTTCCATTGCATATAAATCTCTGCATGCCGCTATAACTCTAGTATTGTGAAAACGAAACGCTCAGACTGCCGGCACCCGTCATTTCCTTCCCTTCCGTGTGAAGTGAAAGGATAGGGTGATGGGCATTTTGGCACTGTGTATTAATACAGAGGACCCAACAATGTTTACCTCTTTTAATTTTCAAACCGGTGTAAAATCAACTTTTTTTCTTGTTTAAGTATTTGCATAGGCACAATAGACTAGATGACAAAAAAAAATTTTGCTTTAATAGAAGCTCATTCATATAATAAACAGAAAGAAAAAATCGGTTTTCGAATAACTATAAAAACAACCAAGATATAAGGTATTAAAGATTTTTCTCCATCTCTTTCTAGCAAAACAACAATTTACAAGGAGTTAATATGGCCGTACTCAACGATGACGTCACGGTTGATGTCGGATCTCTCTGTCTAATCGCCTTCAAATTAACAACTTAAAATGCTTGTATCTAATGTATTTCTAAGCCGATTTCAATTCTAATTTCACAGGACAGCATCTTTTTCCACGGTTTTTTTATATTTAATGACGAGACGTAAAAAATTGAATTCAGTCATCATCCCAATTGGGACATCCCAATCATAATTAAGATGTATGCAAAAATAATGTAGGTAAACAATCCTTTGTGACATGAATATGTAGGTATACATGCACTGGCACAATTAGAACACATATCTTTATTGGAAAAATCTGGCGGGTAATTATATTTTTTTATTTACCTATCAGCAATCGTATTTTTCATTCATTTCCCACTCAATAGATTTTATTAAATATTTTAAATTCATTGCGCTATTGTTCGCTAAGCTCCGCAGTGTGCTCCAAGCCTTAAAAAACACCAGCGATCAAACCGACTGAACTTTCCACGTGAACATTATACCTAATTGGTTCTAACAAGTGGAGACATGTACATTTCACTGATGGGTTAAACCTAATAAACCGATGTAATGTAGCGGCCAGCAAGATCTCCAGACATGGGACACTTATAGAAGCCTTAAATCTGGATGAATTGAGAAACGCGTTTCTGGAGAAATGGCGGAGCTTACCACTAAAAACCTAACATTACCTGCAGCATGGCCAGACGAAATGAAAGCGTCATACAACACGAAAGCGCGCAGAACACGAGGGAAGTCTACAATTTTAAAAGTACCTATGTATTAGTTTCTTTATTGTTAAACAGTCCAAATTTAAATTTTGCTATCCTTGGTAAATTGTGGATAAAAATTTTAAAAAAGATCACTTTCTTTTGATTTTGTGCCTTTTTTCAGTAAAAATGGCATATAATTTATACTTACATTATTAAAGGTTTTTTTACGCCCAACAATTATTTTTTGAATATAAAGAACTGTGCGGTGTGCACTGAGTTACGGGTGTAATAAATGACAAAAAGTTTCTAAAAATTTTTTAATAATTATACGTCACAGGATGACCGATAAAGCATTGTTACTGAGTTTTGTATAGACCTACATCTATAGAGTACGTAGGCACCGCTCTTACTGAACATTGCATTCTAGAGAACGACGAGTTCTATCTATTTATTTGGACTAAAAAAGAACTGGTGATCCCATTAGATGCAAATTTTCGAGCAATTAACATAACATGACGATTTTGTTATTTTTATTGAATTTGTTTAATTGATGCATGTTCGTAAAATGGCTTAAGGCGAAAAAGGAATTGTTCCCGAAATGACTTATTAACACATTCAACTATTTATTTAAATTGCATTTAAAAACACTTTCATGTACAAATACGTTTTCTATTAAAATTATAGGAACATACAAAACACAGAAAGAGATTTGCACACACCAATATGAACAGTTGAACACACCTGAAACACACTCATTAAAACACCAATCAAAGATTCCGCTGTTTGTTCTAAACTGAATACATCAATGAAATTAGACATTCGAATGATCATCAATCAACGTGCTCTCCTATACATGTCAGTTGTAATTACAGTCGTAAATTAATTAATAAGCAATTAAATCAATGAGCCAGCCAGGAGTTGGCTAAATGATCATTGCAGATATCCGGTACGCTAATAGGCGCTTGCCGCGAGGCTTGGGCGCCTTAATACTGGTCACCAATTGACTTTTACTCTCTCCTCAATTAACAACGACTTTTTAATTAATCAAGAAAGGTCCGTCTTGGCTTCAACGTACAAACTGAATTAGTCAACTTTTACATCGATCGTCCTTTGAAAATAAGCTTTTAGGAACATTAAATATCTGGAATAATAATATTTCGAATATATCGTTTTAAAGAAGGTATTTTGCATAGCTACTACAATGGCAATTTCAAACTTTAAACGCCGGAGAAACTAATTCAAACTCAAAAATCTTTTTTCAACATACGATCCGTAAAATAATAACATATATCATTAAGCAATTATGGACGTCAAATCAAAAATCAAAAGGTGTAAGTGGCAAAATTCTAAGTAATGAAGAACACAAATGCCTAATAAGATATGTAACAATTTGTGATTTAATCCGTGATATATCACACACACATACACGACAGCACATCGGGCGCCTTGTGTCGCTCGTGATAGAAGCGTAGTGCACAGACGTTCCTACCTTTAATTAAGATATACCTACGCAAATACAAGTAACAGATAAAAATAGTAGACTCTACATCCGTTTGAAAATTGGGAGAAGCTCTCCATAAACGGGCTCTACACAAAATTTCCACATCAACATACCAATCTCATTAGCTCTAAAATACTCCGCGCAACAATCAACGCAAATATACTGTGCGACCGAAGATGAGCCGCGTAAAATACGCATACTTAGATGTGGACCACCCACCCCTAGCGAATGCGTATTGCTACTTTGACTAACAGGAGGCCCTGTAATGTTGTGCAGAAAACGCCCAATTCCGTATGTAGGTCTCCGAGCCAGGTCAGAGTACAATCGTCACCGTCAGTGAACTAGCACAGTCGTCTCGCATTTTCATCGTTCATCAATCACGCGAACATTATTTGCTTTATCGATCGCATGAAAAAGCGATTTCGTTCGGAAATATAAGGAGCGTACCAAGCGGCGACGGCGCTTTGATCCGGCCGATTTTGACAATGTCACATACCTGAAAGCACTAAAAGTGCCCTTACGTAATATTAATTGATGCGCGAACTTAAGCTGGTCGTCAAATATTAAGTAAGTATCAAGTTGTCAACGCATATTATTATATAGGGTGTCTCATCTCAGCGCGGAATTCATACTTCAAACTTGTATAGATCAGAAATCAGAAGGCCTATTCGCTAACTACTGTTGGTAACTAGAACTGTCATTTTTGAAAGACACTTTACGTCCATTACTGGTTTAGTGATCTTATGTGTTACGACAGCGTTCATGATAGCAGTAATGAATGTTAAATTCCTGTCAAAAATGACAGTTCTAGATAGCAACCGAAGTTACAGAATAGGCCTGCTGAAGGTAGCCGGGCTATAATGGAGAACGGGGTATCATTCGATAGCTGTGTGCTGCGGATTGTTCAATCGCCATGTCGCAGTTGTCCGGTATGCACCGCGCGAGGGTACTGGTGTTGTTTTTTATAGCGATTTTTCAGCTATTTCCGGAGAAAGTTATAAGTCGCTTTGGAGATGTCCTGCCCACCTAGATCACCTGACTTGACCCCAGCAGATTTTTTATGGGTCTATTTGGAGGAGATGAAAACCAAAAAAAAAAGGAAGTGAGAGCTATCTCAGTTGTCGTCCTGGAGCGTGTTATACAGGGTGTAACTGAACACCCCAATAACATTTAAGGGTATGTATCCATCAGAAGTAGAGATTCTGTAGGAAAAATATTAGGGCTAACAAACCAACTTTTTTTTCTCATACAAACTAAATAAATTATTTTTTGGTATTAAGTGCCTACAGCCCTACGTAAGCGTACGAGGAATACTACGCTCACGTCATACAAACTAAATAAATTATTTTTTGGTATTAAGTGCCGACAGCCCCACGTAAGCGTAGGAGGAATACTACGTTCACGTCTGTCACGTGTCATTTTGTGTTTTAATTTATTTTGTGTTAAGAGCTGATTATGGTTGTCACTTGAAAGTTTTTACTTTCAGTTTAAAATCAAATAACTCTGAAAGTATTGGGGTTCCAGGTCTCAGACAAGCACCGAAGGTCCATTTAGTATCTAACTTATATGCCCCTTAAATGTTATTGGGGTGTTCAGTTACACCCGGTATATAGCAAATACGCGCGTCTGCTTTGAAGAGTGCATCCGCCAGGATCATCAACATCTAGACCAAATAATATTACACACATAAAATCCGCACCATTGTTATTTAATGATTTGTAATTAAATCCATTAAAAGTAATTTTTTTACAATTTTACAAAGTTTAAATTCCGCGCTGAGACACGCTTTATTAGGTAGGTACTTACAAAAAAACCAACTTCAAAATGAGCAACATCATCATTGAAGTCGGTGATAAATACTAAACTGAAAAGTACAAGTCTTAAAAATATGAGAAAGGTCTTACATTTTTTTAAAGATTGGCCAATAATAGAATATGGTTTTGCACCAATTTCACTAGGTCTATTCATTGGATAATTATTTAAAACAATCATAACAATATTTTTAATTTTTGGCGTATATTTTTTGGTATGTTTAAGTCGTTTTTTTTTTCGTTTTATATTTTCATTCCCAACTTCTCAATAATCTTCCATCATCAGCTCTGCAACATGAGGTGATGACTACGAGACTTATCAAATCAAGCAAATATCACTCGCTAAGGCCGTGGCGTGATTCAATTCTATATTTCTCTTTCAGACCTCGCAATAAGAAAAAAATAACTTTTTTAAAAATATCACAACTGACTGACCTGAGATCACCGTAGCTGGTAATGCCCGTGCTTAGCACAGACTCTGGACCCGTCTCCCGAACACCCTGAACACTGTGGCACTCCGAAACAGACGGAGCCCTAAGGACAAAGGAGAATGATTGGATAAGGACATGTGGACAGGATTAGGAAACCTATGTGGGTATTCAATTCAACAGATGTGTTTCACTCAGTTCCCACTAGACTACGGAGACGTTTATTAAGTACTACAGTTTTGATAAAAATTACGTTTACGCTGCAGCCGGTCTACACAGAGTCACGATGATATTGTAAGGGGCTTCGTTTTTGCATCATTTGTCTGACTTCGAGCCCTCGCTCGTTGAACGTTGTCAGCGCTCGTCATACTTTGTCAGCACTCGATTATTGCGACGAAAGTCGATAGAAATCAAACAACGCTCAAACAACGCTCAACGAACGCTTGCCGCCAAAAGAGTCATCATCATCACCACACCTCAAATGTCGAGCCACCACACCCAGGGGTCGAGCTTACCCTAACTTAGGGTGTTTAAGCCTTAATCAATCACGTTGGCTCAATGAGGATTGATCGACTTCACATACGCCTTTTCAATTTCTTCGCAGATGTATGCAGGTTGCCTCACGATGTTTTCCTTCGCCGTAGGAGCGTCGGACGAATGTGCATATGAAATTCGAAAAACGAAAAACACATTGGTACATCGTAGGATCGAACCCCGGACCTCCCGAATAGAAGTGCAGGCCAGGCCAGTAGTGTAGAGTCCACATCGCCACCGACGTTAACGCCAAACGAGTGATTGAAAAAAAATAGTACCAATGAATCCGTATGTGCAGAGTCGACTCTGCGACTTTGGTACTCTTTGGTACTAGATCTAGTCGAAACATGAAATGTCCCGACTTACAACTTTTCTTAAAGTTTTCACTAAAACGTGTCTCAAAATTACTTCGAAATTAGCTTCGAAATTGTTGTGCCGACCCGTCCCGGTAGTAACCTGAAAATCACGAAATTTTAAACATTCGCCCGATATTTTAGCAACACAATCTGCCCCCATTCTTGCTTAAATAAAATAAAAAAGCAAAATAACAAATATTGAAACAAATACTTTAAACATGTAAAGATTCATCTGATTATCATTATTATTACTAACAACTTATTGTATAGCGAATGAATAATCAAATGAATAAATAATTAATGGGTAATCCATTACGATGAATGAAATTCAATGACATAATTCACCTATTGTGTATTGATTTATTTGTAGAGGGGTAATAAAAGAAACCGCATATAAGTATCTGTGTATTTAACTATCGTAGCTATCTTTTATAACATTATCACAGATAACATAATACTAAAGCAAATTACATGGTTGCTGAATGGGCCGGCCTGAGGCGACAACGGCGCGGCGGTAGCACGTAACCGCGTCGTCATTACCGCTCATTACACTTACTATTCGGCATTCTATGTCATTAGTACAAGTGAAACTTAGCAGTTTTCATAGCTAAGATGACCACCAGCTCACGAAGAACCTTCCTTAAGAGTCTTTTTACATCACACGGCGTTATTGCGCGCTAACGTCACGCGTTTTTCGAAAGCACGCTGTATGCGCTATAAATTTAAAGGAACTATCCCCTAACTCCTAATCCTAAAGGAACCTTCCGTCATCATGAGATGAAGGCAAGTGCATAAGAAGCTAGTTTGAATCTCGTCTGTCTCTCGTTCTATTCCACATGCGCAAACCAAAAGCGTGCGCCGCGTTGCAATGTCGGGCAAGTTATGTTGTTTTAGTATTGAGCAATAAGGTTCCAATGTTATGATTTTCTGTCATAAAATTGCGCAAATTATGTTAGGTATAAGTCAAAATAACTAAAAACTATCTTTTTTCAGCATGATATTCGTTGAATTCTTACACAAACATTGTGCAAGTCGATTATTTAATAGGTAGTTGTTATAGTGGAAACCTGTTATTGGCAAGGTATCTGTCACTAATTTTAGTATTTTGTATGTTTGTTAGCTGTTCATTTTCTTGGAGATAAAATAATAAAATATATAAATACTTAATTGTATCTAAATAAATCTATCATTATAATAATAATTCTCATATTTTAATCATATTCCTTTTATTAATAGTAAAGTCTACATGCCCAGCATTTAACGATGCCATCTTGTACTTGTACTATTACTGTTGATGAGTCTGAGCAAAACGCAAAAGTTTTATAACAAATGCGAGCCGACTTGCTCGCTTGTAACGCCTTTAACAGAACGCTTGTAACGCCGACTTGCGTTTACGGCGCCACTAGACTTTTCAGTGTATGTGTACAGGTTATTGATTATTGATGGAGAAGCTTTTGCGATGGTCAAATGCTAGTCTAGTTCAATTTATAAATTATGGGCCCTATTTTTGAATCATTCGCCTAGCGTTGAGCGTTAGTCGAGCGTCGTCGTCTGCGCTCGATTTCTGATGATTTTCGTTTTGTGTTCGAAGAAAACCAACGTAATGTTACAACGAATATCAATATCATTTTGATTTTTATCAAAATCGAAACGAAAATAAGTAAAAATCGAGCGAAGACAACGCTTGACGAGAGCTCGGTGCCAGACGAATGATTAAAAAATAGAATCCATGGTACATTTGCGTATCTGGCCATACACGTGTTTGGTTTGCGTATCCGTCTAAATGCGTCTATTAGCCTTTGACGTATTTGGTCATTTTGGTTGGGGGGTGTAAGGGGTTCCAAATATCACCTATTGGGACCCAAGCCAACCTCACCTGCACGCGGTGCACCCTGCTATATAACAGACGAGGCTCTGGCGCTCCCCACCAACCCGCACTGGGCCAGCGTGGTGGGAGACGGCCCAAAACCCCCCCATGAACTTAAACCTAAAACAAAGACCCCAAGTGCCCGGCGGTTCTGGAGGCCGTGCCGGCCGTGCGGTGACGGACGTCGACGCGGTACTGGGACCTGGGGTGCAAAGAATCCCCGGGCGGCGGAGATCCCCCGTCAAACGACCTTGGCCCTGGCCACATATAACGCGCGCACACTGCGGACCGAGGAGAAGCTGCTGGATCTTGAAAAGGAACTAAGCAGGATTCGCTGGAGTGTAGTGGGACTGTCCGAAGTCCGAAGAGAGGGTGAGGACACGATGGTTCTCAAATCCGGCAACCTGCTCTATTTCCGGGAGGGCGAAGACCTGTCCCAAGGTGGTGTCGGATTTATCGTCCACAGGTCTCTTGTGAACAGCGTTGTACAGATCGGAAGTGTGTCGAATAGGGTGGCGTACCTTATACTCAGAATTACCAAACGGTATTCGTTGAAGGTCATACAGGTATACGCCCCGACCTCGACGCACCCCGACGAGGAAGTGGAAGCCATGTATGAGGACATTTCTCGGGCAATACATGCTTCCAAAACTCACTACACCGTTGTCATGGGAAACTTCAACGCAAGGCTAGGCAAGCGTGGCGATAGTGAGTTGAAAGTGGGGCAATTTGGAGCTGGAATCCGGAATTACCGTGGTCAAATGCTAGCCGATTACATGGAGAGAGAGGGACTCTATATGATGAACTCTTTTTTCAAAAAACGGCTGCATCGAAAGTGGACCTGGAAAAGTCCGGATGGCGGGACAAAAAATGAGATTGAGTTCATCATGTCGACTAAGACTCGCATTTTCAATGACGTCTCAGTGATCAATGCGTTCAACACGGGAAGCGATCACCGAATGGTGAGAGGCGCATTGAATCTTAACGTAAAAGCTGAGAGGTATCGACTGATGAAGTCAACGCTCCGTCCTGAAGCCGTCCAGATCCAAAACCCCGAACGCTTCCAACTCGAATTGCAGAATCGCTTCGCTTGCCTGGAGGATTGCACGGATGTGGACACATATAATGACAGGTTTGTGGAAACTGTCCTTACGGTGGGTTCGAAGTTTTTCAAACCCAGCCGTACTAAGCAAAGGAGCAAGACCTCAGAGCCGACAATTAAGCTCATGGAAGAAAGGCGTGGGATGGGTCTGCAGTGTTCTGAAGATGCTCGTCGGCGACTCAACAAACAGATCTCGAAGTCTCTGACTCGCGACATACGCCGATCTAATACGGAACGTATTAAGGAAGCCATCGAGCGGAACAAGGGCTCCAAAGTGTTCGCAAGAGATCTGTCACTCGGTCAGAGTCTGCTGACGAAGCTGAAGACAGAGGACGGCAGAGTCGTTACGTCTCGACCTGAGCTTATGGCTGAGATCGAACGCTTCTATGGACAGCTTTACACAACATCGCAGGCACCTGTCATTCAGGCTACAGATCCTAGAGCCAAATTGATCCGGCATTACACCGAAGACATCCCGGACGTCAGCCTATACGAGATTAGTGTGGCTCTCAAACAGCTAAAAAACAACAAGGCACCGGGTGATGATGGAGTTACAGCTGAGCTTTTGAAAGCGGATGGACTACCAGTCCGGAAAACGCTGCAGAGGCTATTTAACTCCATCATACTCGAGGGCAATACGCCTAAAGCATGGCACAGGGGTGTGGTGGCACTTTTCTTCAAAAAGGGCGACAGGGCCCAGTTGAAGAACTACAGACCCATCACGCTCCTGAGTCATGTATACAAGCTGTTCTCGAGAGTTATCACGAATCGTCTTGCGCGCAGGTTTGACGACTTCCAGCCTCCCGAACAAGCCGGATTCCGTAAAGGCCGTACCATAGACCATATCCATACGCTGCGGCAGGTTATACAGAAGACCGAGGAGTATAATCTGCCACTATGCTTGGCGTTTGTGGACTATGAGAAAGCCTTCGATTCTGTCGAGACCTGGGCCGTACTTAGATCACTCCAGAGGTGCCAAATAGACTATCGGTACATCCAAGTGTTGCAGTCATTGTACGAAAACGCCACCATATCAGTCCGCCTTCAGGACCAAAACTCGAAACCAGTACGACTTCAGCGTGGTGTGAGACAGGGTGACGTTATATCGCCGAAACTGTTCACAGCCGCGTTGGAGGATGTATTTAAGCTTTTGGACTGGAGAGGACTCGGCATCAACATAAACGGCGAGTACATGACCCACCTTCGTTTTGCCGATGATATTGTAGTCATGGCTGAGACCGTGGAAGATCTAGGCACAATGCTCGAAGACCTCTGTAGAGTTTCCCAACAAGTGGGTCTTAAAATGAACATGGACAAGACCAAAATCATGGTGAATTCCCATGTAGTACCCACTCCTGTGAAGGTTGGCGGCTCTACACTGGAAGTTGTTGACGAATATGTTTACCTGGGACAAATAGTCCAGCTCGGTAAGTCCAACTTCCAGAAAGAGGTAAATCGACGAATCCAACTCGGCTGGGCAGCGTTCGGGAAGCTACGCAGCATATTCTCGGCCAATCTACCGCAGTGTCTCAAGACGAAAGTCTTCAATTCGTGCGTGTTGCCAGTGATGACGTACGGAACTGAGACGTGGCCGTTTACAATGGGTCTCATCAGAAGGCTCAATGTCACTCAAAGGGCAATGGAGAGGGCTATGCTCGGGGTTTCTCTACGCGATCGCATCAGAAATGAAGAGATCCGTAGAAGAACTAGAGTCACCGACATAGCCCAAAGAATTGCAAACCTTAAGTGGCAGTGGGCAGGACACATAGCTCGCAGGACTGACGGCCGTTGGGGCGGAAAGGTCCTTGAGTGGCGGCCACGTACCGGTAGACGCAGCGTTGGTAGGCCCCCCACAAGGTGGACCGACGATCTGGTGAAGGTCGCGGGACGCCGCTGGATGCGGGAGGCGCAGGACCGATCGGTTTGGAGATCCCTGGGGGAGGCCTATGTCCAGCAGTGGGCGTCTCTTGGCTGAAATGATGTATTTGGTCATATTCGTCGAACCCGTCTTAAGATGTTACAGTCTTACGATCGACATAAGATCAACGTGTAAAGTCAGGTGTGTTGTCGTGTGTACATGCTAACCTACTCATTCACCTTTGCCTGTTAACGGTCACCTTCGAATATAGTGTACTTGCACCTTAACGCCGATAGCACACCGTCGCGAAACTTATAATGCCAAACCGCTTGATAATTTTTGCAAAACGCAGCATTAAATTACTACATTATGGTTGGTGGTGCCCAAGGTAGACACCACCACGTCGGCGATTCACCGACACTATGATTCTTTGATTGCTGAATCCAAAAACCGATACAGATAATGTTTACCTTGGATCCGATTGGTCTCCGTTCAATCTGCGTATGTAGCCTGTGGACTTCCTGAGCTAGCTCGAAGGAAGTCGCGGCTCCTGAAGTTCTGCGGTGGATCCACCGGTGGAGACCGGAGCACTACAAATGCCTATTAGGCCACCACGGCTCACACACGCGACGATAAACTTTTGCACAACACAAAGCGGGCTTTCACACCAACAATCACTTGGTGCGCCGCGCAATACTATTTGTTATATCTTAAATTATATTATGTTTTATTGATGCCCGGATATAACCTCTAACAATGTCATTCCGTATTCGACTCGACTGACATATTACATGCGGCCGGCCGCCACAGACTATAATGCTGTGTTGCCACTCGCTCTTCCTCGAGCGTGAACATCCCCCCGCTCCGGACAGTCCCGGACTGTCCGCCAAATCAGTCTAAGGGGAGGCGAGAAAGAGTAGCGACCGCGCGCTTCAAAACAAAATCCCCAACTAGGACCTCGGCAAACCTGGGCACACCATCAGACCCTAGAGTAAGTTGGACAATGCGTCCGCGACGCCAACGTAAGGGTGGCAGGTTTGGGTCCTTCACTAACACGAGGTCTCCAACCCTCGGTGGGTTTGTCTTATCTGACCACTTAACGCGCTGTTGCAAAATGTGTAAATATTCAAGGTGCCAGCGGCGCCAGAAGCTCTGGGTAAGCTGCTGGAGCAACTCAAACCGCGAAAGGCGTCCTGGATTGACATCTCTATAAGGATACTCGGGCAGGGCGTTAAGTGGTCTGCCTATCAAGAAATGGCCCGGCGTGAGGGCCTGCAAATCGTTCGCGTCGGTAGACAACGGACATAACGGACGCGAGTTGAGAACCGCCTCAATCTTATGAAACACCGTCGCGAGTTCCTCAAACGTGAGAATAGTCTCCCCAATAACGCGGCGAAGGTGAGTCTTGGCGGCCTTTACAACAGATTCAAAAATCCCTCCCCAGTGAGGGCAAGACGGCGGGGAGTATCGCCATGTTACCCCCCTACGGGAGTGTGTGGATCCGATCTCAATATTATTTTTATCTAAAAATTCACAAACTTCTCTTATATGTCTATCAGTGCCCTTGAAGTTCGTCCCACAATCGGACCGAATTAGAGACGGCAGTCCTCGGCGGGAAACAAATCTGCCTAACGCTGCTAAGAAAGCGTCCATGGTGAGTGCACTCACCACCTCCAAATGAACGGCTTTAGTGGCCAAACAAACAAACACACACAAGTAAGCCTTTTCAGTCTTAGCATTACGGAGTCGCGACGTTTTTATAATGAATGGTCCCGCGAAATCAGTTCCAACTCCTAAGAAGGTCATCGATTCATTCACACGATCAGCAGGCAAATCACCCATTTGGGGCTGCATCGTCTTGGGGCGTAAACGATAGCAGGGCAGACATCGAAAGATAACAGATCGGATTATTCTTCGCGCTGACAAAATCCAAAACTCCCGTTGGAGGAGCGCGGTCAATGCATTACATCCGGCATGAGCATTCTTCACATGGCGATCAATGATCAACAATCGCACCAATGGTCCGTCCTTGGGGAGCAACAGGGGATGACGTGATCTATAAGGCAAGTTAGCGTGCCTCAATCGGCCTCCTACACGCAACAATCCCTTATCATCCAGAAAGGGAGTCAAACGCACCAAGGGTCCCTTCAATTTGGACGTCCCGGTACGGAAAATCTTAAGTTCCGGTTCAAACGCTCTAGACTGGGTCATACGCACCCAATGCAAGAGAGCATCTTGGCGCTCCTGCGGTGAGAGGACCGGACACAGATCTTTGTCCTGAGGCCGGCGACAATTTCGTATAAATCTTCTTATCCAAGCGGTCACGCCGAGCAACTTGTCCAGAGAACTGTAGCGGTCTAATAAAAATTCCCGCTCTGGAGCCGCCATAGTCTCGACAGCGTGAACACGCAAGCCCGGATTTGGTACCTTCACCACAGCTGATGTGGAAGGCCAAGACGGCTGTAACAACCATTCGGGACCCCACCACAGAGTGTGGTCAATAAGCTGAGGGGCTTCGCTGCCACGTGATGCACAGTCAGCAGGGTTTATTTCACCTGGCACATGGCGCCAAATCAACGTGGCCTTCGAGGCCTGTATTTGGGATACCCGATTGGCCACAAATACTTCCAGGGAGTGGACGGAGTTCTTAATCCAACACAGGACAACCTGACTGTCGGACCAAGCAAAGAGCGACTCAAAGTCCACACTACGTCCCAGGGTGTCAACAACGTGGTTCATCAAACGAACCAGAAGAGTAGCTCCAGACAATTCTAACTTCGGAATCGTTAATCGAGTCCGAAGTGGAGCAACCTTACTCTTAGCAATTAGCAAGTGGAGCTTAACAGCTCCTCTATCATCGACCATCCGGATATATACGACGGCTGCGTATCCACTCTCAGACGCGTCACAAAAGCCATGAAGGCTGGCCGTAAACCGTCCCTTAGGCAGTATATGTCTAGGGATACTAACACGGTTAATGTCGGGGAGAGATGACATGAAGGACTCCCAATCTCGCAGCAAACGGCCCGAGAGGGGCTCATCCCACGACACTTCGGCTGACCAAAGTTCCTGTAGGAAGCACTTCATCCAAAACACTACGGGACTAATCCAGCCATTTGGGTCAAAGGTACGAGCTACTGTAGACAAAACCAACCGTTTCGTCCAGACCTTGGGGCTTGGCAGCTCCAATCGATAGGTGAACGTGTCCTGGACAGGTCTGTATTGCACTCCCAAAACAGACAGTAAATCTGGAGTGTTGGCATTCTCAAAAATATGAGGCTCCTGCTGGTGGTCGTCTGGCAAGTCACACAAAAGCTGAGGTGAGTTGGACATCCACTTCCTCAGTTCATAACCACCAGCCCCGAGAAGAGCAATTAGTTCATCTCGCAAAATCAAGGCTTCCTCGACACTAGAGGAGCCCGTACAAATATCATCAACAAATGCATCCTCCTTGAGAACCAAGGATGCGCGAGGGTATCGTAACCGCTCACGTTCAGCGAGTTCCACAAGTGAGCGAATTGCCACAAAGGGGCTCGAACGCAGACCGTATGTATTGGTGTTCAGCTCGTAGACTAGCATGGGATCTCTGGGATCCTCCCTCCATAATATGAGCTGATATTGTCTATCGTCCGGGTGAATCACAGTCTGCCGAAACATCATCCGGATATCGGTCACAAAGACGACGGCATGGCGACGGAAGTTGGTCAATACATCGCCCACCTCGTGGTGCAACTTCGGTCCAGCATGCAGACATTGATTCAGCGAAACTCCGGTAGACGTAGGAGCTGACCCATCAAAAACAACGCGTATCTTCCCAGTGGAAGGTTTCAAAACCGCGTGGTGAGGAAGAAAATTATGTTCCTCGTTTCGCCAGTCCAGTCGCGAGACCGACATGTGCCCCAGTTGCTCATATTCTCGCATGAAGTCGACATACTTCTGTTTGAAGTCGGAGTTCCTACTCATCCGACGCTCCATGGACAGCAGCCGCTTCTCGGCCAACGGCCGGGAGCTGCCAAGTGAGGGGCGAACTGACAAAAGGGGCAAACGAGTGATCAGCCGTCCCGAGTGAAGGCGACCTGTATTGTTCTGGTAGAACAAGTCACACTCCTCGTCCAAGGGGTTCACTCGCTTCACGGTAGGGGGCTCTTCCACCTCCCAAAACCGTTGAAGGACATCCGATAAGGTGGAGCTAACAGTTATGTAACTGTCCACCGATGGAGATGGTGGGTTATGCCTAACTGGTCCCATCACTACAAACCCAAGCGATGTAGATAAGGCTACCAGCCCACCCTTCTGTAACTCTCTTCTCTTCCCACAATACACGCGGCCTAGAACATCGGCACCGAGCAATAAGTGAATCGGACCGGTTCGGTGGAAGGAAGGGTCAGCCAAGGTCAATCCTGATGTCGCATCAACGACAGCGCGCGAAACGTGCTGTTGCGGAAGCTGACCAACAACCTTCTCAAAAACAATCGCGGTAGCGCCAATTTTGGGCGCTGAAGAGAAGTGGGGGGAAAAGGAGAACAAAACCTGACCGATCGGATCCGGGATCCGCAGGTCTCCGATTCCCCGTACCGATTCAAGGTATGGAGATGTGTTCAAACTCAACTGCCGGACCAGCCAGCTGGAGGCAATGCAACCCTGAGCTCCCGTATCCAAAAGGGCGCGAACTAAAACAAAGGTGCCCCTCGGGCCCCACACCTGTACGGAGGCTGTTGGTAACAGCACCTGCTCCTGTGGGGGGGTTGCAGCCGACAGTTGGTTTAATGAAAATCCTCCCGCATTCCCCGCAAGGGGGGGAAGGGGGGTTCAAGGAAAAATGCGTGCGCGGCGGAGGAATAGGGCGCTCAAGGCGCTCGAGCGGGTCCCAATCCGGCACGTACTGGCCCCGATCAAAGCGGCATCGGGGGGCCGGGCGGTGCCCATGATGGGCGAAAGTTGGGGGAGCCCGTGATAAACGGGGTCTCTCCATCAGAGGGGGAGAGAAGCGTATCGGCTCCCGGCGCGGCTCCCTAATAACCGCGGCCCAATCCCGCGGTGGCGCCTCAGAAGCGGCACGTCGATCCCCCCCGCCCGTAGGGGGGGTGGAGCGCCCAATCCTCTCACGGGAGGGGGGGCGCCTGTCCAATCTCCGCGGAGGGGTGGCACGCCCCTCCGATCTCCTCGGAGATGTGGGTGACCTAAGAGGGCCCCCGCCCGTGTGCGAGTCCCTCTCTCTCACCACCTCACGAGTGTCTTTATTATTAAAGCACAAGAGGGGGTGATGGGCCCCTCCACAACAGTGACAATCTCGTGGGTGGGGGCAAGCCGATGCCATATGAGCCCCCAGGCAGCGGTAGCACCAATTCCGCTGTTTGGCCATATTTCTACGCCCCTCGGTGCGTAGGCCAACAAATTTGGGACAGGCCGGCAAACGATGGCCATCCCGCTTGCAACACTTGCAAGGCATCGGCCTCTCCCCTTGTGGAGAGTTCTGCCGCACGGCAGTATACTGCTTGTACGGGCGGCGCTCTCTCCGTGGCGCTTCCCAGGTCGCCTCATAGCGGCCTGTACTCGGTCCCGGTATAGGAGCCAGATCCAAGTGGTCGGTCATCCGACACTCATCCTCCAAAAATCTGAGGAGATCCGAAAAGGGGGGTAGGTACGAGGCACTATTGCCCCCGTATCTTTGTTCAAAGCGCCCTTTCATCTCCATGGGAAGCTTATTGAGGATGAGGTGGAGCAAAATAAAGGACCACTGGTCCACCGGTAGATCAAGTCGTTTGAGCGCGTTAATAGCGCTTAGCAGCGCTAGCAAGCGAACATTCTGATACCGGGCGGTCAACAACGCCCTTGCAATCTCATAACTGTCATCGTTGACAGGTAGATGCTGGACAAGAACACCAGCCTCTCCACGTAAGGCAGAGAGCAAATAGGCCAATTTCTGGCTAGGGAACAGATCGTCCCTCGAGTGAACCAGGCTATCAAAGAGGTTAATGAACCCCATCCAAGAAGCCAGGTTCCCATCAAAGGTTGGGATGTCTAAAGCGGGCAGTCTGCCCAGCAAGCCGGCCGGGGTAGGCTTGACCTCCCCGGGCGTGCACGACTCACCCCTCCGGGCGAATAGGATAGCCTGAGCCTTGTTTATGATCACATCCGCCTGTTCAAAACATTGATCATAATCGGCATTAAATTGGTCGACTGCCCGCAACTCAGCGGCACCCTCGGCTGGGTGGTCGAGCAGATATTGTTGATGAGCAACGAAAAGCTGCTCCAATTCCTTCAAGCGAGCAGGTACTCCCTCATGCCGAATTAACAAGGCCTGTTCTCGGTCTGGTCGGTCTACCAAAGCGACGGCACTAGCAAACCATCTCAAAATCTTTTGTGCACCCGCGCGGGCACCACTAAGCGGGCTGACTGGCGGGACCATTTTGCACCAAAATTAATAAACACTATAATAATACACGGACAAACAGACCGACAACCGCAGACAATAAAACAGATCGGGAGGAACTTCAAAGGCAGAACAAAATATATAAACAAACCAAAATCAAGTGTAAATGCTAGAACTTAACTAGAACAACAAAGGCATTTAACAATAGAATTTTTCAAACAAATTAAATTCAACTATTAAGTCAATAACTTAACAAACATAATATTCAAAGGCAAACAAAACAAAATCAAATGTAAATGCTAAAACTTAACACAGCAAAATAGTGTATTACAAGTTTACAACAACAGCAAAGTCATTTAGCAGCAAAATTTTTTCAACAAATTAAATTCAAGTATAAGTTTACAACTTAACAAACAAAATATTCAAGAGCAAGACAAAGATATGAAAAAACAAACCAAAATCAAATATAGGTAAATGCTAGAACTTAACTAGAACAACAAAGGCATTTAACCACAATTTTTCATATACAATGACAATGACAACTAGTTAGGGAGATCGGTCCACAAATGAGATTGTAGTCGGTTTAAAATCAGCAATCAAAACCAATTAATATATATTGCCCGTTTGGACAACCAACAAGATTACAATATTAATTGTACAATACTAATCAACCACTCAAATCTAAAAACCACGCTCTGCTACCAAAAGATGGTGGTGCCCAAGGTAGACACCACCACGTCGGCGATTCACCGACACTATGATTCTTTGATTGCTGAATCCAAAAACCGATACAGATAATGTTTACCTTGGATCCGATTGGTCTCCGTTCAATCTGCGTATGTAGCCTGTGGACTTCCTGAGCTAGCTCGAAGGAAGTCGCGGCTCCTGAAGTTCTGCGGTGGATCCACCGGTGGAGACCGGAGCACTACAAATGCCTATTAGGCCACCACGGCTCACACACGCGACGATAAACTTTTGCACAACACAAAGCGGGCTTTCGCACCAACAATCACTTGGTGCGCCGCGCAATACTATTTGTTATATCTTAAATTATATTATGTTTTATTGATGCCCGGACATAACCTCTAACAATGTCATTCCGTATTCGACTCGACTGACATATTACATGCGGCCGGCCACCACAGACTATAATGCTGTGTTGCCACTCGCTCTTCCTCGAGCGTGAACAATGGTAAAACCACATAACGTGTACCGCAAAAAAATAATAATCCATTTTATAAAACAAAAAATATTTTAACAGAAATAAAAACCGACTTCAAAAACACTGAAAAGTTAAAAATAATATAAGAATAGGTACAGACAACATCACACTTCTATATTGAAGTCGGCGCCAAACGATGATCTCCTAGAAAGTGTTAAAATTTGTCACCGACTTCAATATAGAAGTGTGATGTTGTCTGTACCTATTCTTATATTATTTTTAACTTTTCAGTGTTTTTGAAGTCGGTTTTTATTTTTGTTAATTTATTTTTATTTTTAACTTTTTAGTGAATGAAATCTTTTTAGTAAAAGAAACTCTAATTTAATACCACCCCACCCCAGGAGAATACTCTATCAAATACAAAAGAATTTTGAAAATCGGTCCACAATTGGCGGAGTAATGGCGTAACATACACACAAAACACGTTGGACACACCTTAAAATTTAAGGGTTTTCCTCAATTTCCATGGGATCCCATCATCAGATCCTAACTTTGGTGACCATGGGACCAGTATACTTTATCGAATACAAAAAGAATTTTGGAAATCGGTTTAAAAATGACGGAGTTATGAGGTAACAAACATAAAAAAAATACAACCAAATTGATAACCTCCTTCTTTTTTGAAGTCGGTTAAAAATGTAACTTCGCTTCAGAAATATGTCAACTGCCACAAATGCGAAACCGCATCAAATTGAAAGGCAGAGCGCGAAGATCTTACCGGCGCGATTCCCAAGCGAATCCGCGAAACCGCTGGGGAAAATATAGTTTCGATCGTGTCGAGCGAGACGATAGTGCGTTTTCGCTGTTATGGTTTCGCGATGGAGGTGTGCTAAATACTAAACGATACGCCGCGTATCATACGCGCGTTAGACGCGCAAAAGTAACGCCGCGTGAAGGCTCCCGACACTACCGAGACACGATACAACGAATAGCACGGCAGGTAAGCAAGCGGGAGGACCAAAAAACACCGGTCGCATTCGCATTGTAATAGCGATGGTCTGGTCATCAAACATAATAGGTCCAATTACTCCCGCGGTGCTCTCGGCGTCACGGTGACCGATCATCCGCTTGTGAAAGTGACACTTAGTTTTTTAAACCGGCCATTATTTGTCCATTTAGCAAGATATCGATCTCTCAACCCGAATCGGCAACTATCGCTCGCGATAAATTAGCGAACCGGCAATTTGAGCGATTACCATTTTAAAGTGCGACCCTGAAGGCGGTCTAGTGTTTCGTACTGATTTACGGCTAGAAATGCTGTGATGATATATGAGCTTCTGCGTGTGACCGCGTTAGATGTGTTAGATGTGATGTGTATGATTTTAGGGTTCCGTAACTCAAAAGGCAAAAACGGAACCCTCATAGGATCACTTCATTGTCCCTCTGTCTGTCAAGCAAGACCCTTCTCAGAAACCCGTAGAAATATCAAACTGGAATATACCTATAGGGTGGCACATTTAGATCGGTCAGTATTGTCAAGTCTATAACTATAAGACAAACGCAGATCTGGGGCCGTACTGTGATCGCTTATAGCAAGGTTGAAACAATATTGAAACAGAGACACCGCTCTTGCTGCGTATAGCGTCATCCCGCTCTCAGTGCGGTTTTAATATTGTTTTGAGTGATCATGGTTAGGGGGCTGTTCGTAGGAACTATATCTTAAATTTTAGTGACAAGAAAAACTGCATACATATACACGTTTATTTTTTTATCACCCTGGAAAATTTAAGGGAGGCTTCAGGACATGGTATTAGAATGTTTTAAATATGAGTAAAAAATATAACTCACTTACTTAATTTTATAATAATTTTATATTTTTTTGTCATTATTTTTATTTTGTATATAATATTGGATGTGTCCTGAAGCGTCCCTTAAATTTTCCAGGGTGATACAAAAATAACCGTGTATTTTAAAAAACTTGTAAGTACTCAGTTCGGGACTCGAACCCGGTGGTATTGAAAAATCAACCTTTTTATGTGCTCAGGTTTATGTGCTGTTATAATATGTAATACTTATGTGTGTAAATGTATGTTGTTATGTTTGTGTTCCGAATAAAACAAAAAAAAAACAAAACAGATCATTATATGTCTAATAGTAACAGAGTTGCCCATACTGACCGTAATAAAAATGTGCCATCCTGTATATCAAATACTTTGAACTACTACGGTCTCTTTCAGAAACATTCCAAATCATGCTTGTGAGTCAACGCGATCGAAAGATGTGACCGTTTATTTTTTTTTTATTGCTAAAGGTGGCAGACGAGCAAGTGGCCCACCTGATGGTAAGTGGTAATCACCGCTCATGGACATCTGCAATGCCGAGGGCAAAGCTCAGTTGCTGCCTACCTGGAGAGAAGTGCTCTTTTTAAACCTCGTTTGAAGTTGGACATATCGTAGCGCTCAGGAAACACCGCAGCTGGGAGCTCGTTCCAGAGTCTGCACGTACGTGGAAGAAATGAACGCTGAAACCGAACTGTGCTAGACGAGATCGGTTCCAGGCGGTACGGATGAACTCTATTGCGGTGGCGGGTGCGGGTTTATGTCTCATACTTTCGCATATTTTGCGATTTCACAAGGGAATAAAGGAGAGTCTACCTCCCTTTACCGGAGGGAGACTGTACCAGGGTCGTGTGCTTGGGTACCTCCGTCTTAATTGGGTATTGCCGCAAAGGAGCAGTGCTTGCATTGCTTGCATTGAAAGGTAAAGTAAGATATGGCATTGAAATCACTGGTTACCGTGACTTTACATCTTAAGTCACAAGTTGGCAACGTACACTGAGGCTCTTGTGGGAGTTGCAGTTTTGCTGCGAATCTCACAGGAACCACACGTATTATAGGTGACTGTTACCACTTACCATCAGGTGGGCAGTTTGCTTGTTCGCCAACTTAGTTGCAATAATTTTTTTTAACTAACTAGCTACATTCATTGCTCTAATATTTTTTAAGACTTTCAGCCATCATTGCCTGGCACCGACTTCAATATAAAAAATGTGATGTTCTTTTCTGAAGTCGGTTAAAAAGATACGGTTAATATCGTACTTGAAATATCTGTTGGCGCCTACGCATCAAACTTAATACAAGCCATCGCCACGGACCATCAAGCGAGCTGTGATTGCAGTACGAGTCCATGTAAAATTGTTAATACTGCGTAATTCTATTGCAGGTATATAGTGAAGGCATTTAAGGTCTAAAATATGTCTAATGATGGTTATCGCATAGCTTTGAGCCACTAAAAACTTAATTATGTTTTCTAGTTTCTTTACCAAAGGTCGTTGCACTACTGATGCCGTTGTTGCACTTCTGAAACACATTTTTGCTGCTTGGGAGTGTAAACAAGATGTAATTGGTATATTTTGTGACCTATCAAAGGCTTTTGACTGCGTTGGTCACCAAACTCTTTTAAATAAACTCAAGCATTATGGTGTCTCTGAAGAAGCAGTTAGACTTATTGAGTCTTATCTGTCCAATAGGGTTCAGAAAGTTGTTATTAACAAAACTAAGTCTGCAGGTGCACCTATAGTTACGGGCGTGCCACAAGAATCGATATTGGAAGTATTGGAGCTTTTGCTTTTCTTAATTTATATTAATGACGTCCCACATTTCACTAAAACTCTGTCCGATACAGTACTATTTGCAGATGATACTTTTTTAATATTTAAGGTTGACAGAGGAAATGGAAATACTGATGTTTTAAATATGAATATTTTATAATTTTCTACTGTATCGAATTTGTTGTGCAATCAGCCCCCGTAGCACGTCCGCCAAAACAGGATATGATAAAGCGATTTATCGCGGTGAACTGTCAAAATACGACAAAACCCTATTGTATTTTGACAGTTCACCGCGATAAATCGCTTTATCATATCGTGTTTTGGTGGACGTGCTAGGGGGGCTGGGCCTAAAATCGCCATTCCCCTAGATCGAATAGTTATTTCTCCAAAGTTCCGTCTACCTCTTCGAAATTAATTATAATTGGATCAATCGTACAAACACTCAGAGTAACTTTAGAACATACAATATTACTTTTTAATTACTTTCACCTATTCCGGTGTCTGTAATGAAATCTTGCAAGTTTTTGACCCACTTCCCGGTTTCCGATTGAGTTGAAAATTGGCAAGCATAGTATGTGCTATATCTATCGCGTGTAGGCTCGTTTGATTCGTATTGATGAGTACTTTGATCCTATAGCTATGTGGTAAAAATTAAACCTTGTTTTAAAAAAAAAAAAAATTTTTCTATTAATTTATCATTTTCTTTTGTTTTTACGAAACACTAACGATACTTTTTTGTATTATATATCAGAAGAACAAAAATGGCAAGGCGTTTGCGGCGAGAGTAGTGAGGCATGTAATATGGCTTCCGCGAGGGCGCGCCCGCCATTGTCTCAAACAGGAACAGAACAGCCCATGCATGACTGTCGTCGCCCCTGCTACTAAAGCGTACGCAACACAGGACTATACATAAATCTAATATGAGATCACGAAACATCGAATATAATTTCTAGCCTCCACTATTTATTTTAAGCTGGCTGAGCTCAGAAGGTAGTTATGGTGCATAAAATGTTTTTTTTTCCACTAAAACCCAATTTCACCACCTTATCTACTACTAAATAAGTACAAAGCCTAGCGCACCTACAGCAAGTGCATTAGCAAACAATCCATTATGTAGCACTACCGTGAGTTTGCAGCGCAAGGACGCCATGGCCATTTAAACCACAAATTGATTACTTTTTACTTTGTTAAGCCAAAGTTAGTACGATTATTTATTATGTGGCCAAAGTAAACTCTTCGCACGCCCTTAATAACTATACGTATCTAACGCAAAACTCTTATTAAGTAACCTTAACGTTACTTAATAAGAGTTTTGTAACTGCATTTTTTTGAAAATTTTAAATAAATTGATAAATGAAGCTACACGATAAACACATCTCCTCCTTTCTCTTCTCATCTATGCTTTCGCGGAGTCCGGGTCTGAAGCTGTCTGTCTATACCTATCTGGCATGTGACATCGTCCTAAGCAACTACTCAGTTCTTTTTACATACAAAGTTGTACCTATACATTGCACAGCGAGCGACCACTTCTTGATTTTCGTACGAATAGGTACTATGAAAAATTTACATTAGCAAGTTCTTTCGTTGAAAACACATGGTAGTGCTTACTTTTCTTAGAATGTATTTATAGTATTTTTCTACTATACTAAGGGGTTGAAATAGGGATTAACAGTACGTAGGGCAGATGCTCCGGTTTTGGCCACCGACCCCTTTTTGGCCATTTTGGACTTCAGAGCGATGTGATTAAGGCATAGACAGTTGTATTACTTTATGCTATATGGTTTTTGAAGTATTGAAATATAGTAACACTTTTACCGGTGACAGTTGGAAATGTGTGATATTTCACTTTGATGTAATAAGCCATTTTTGTAGACGGACGCGAATTTTTGATTAATCTTAGCGAAAACAATAGGGCGAGCGGGTGAGTAATCAGTTGTAATTTTCGGTATCTTTATTTATTTTTTGGATGTTTATGTTAATATTACATAAGAAACATATTGTCTCAATAGAAGTAAAGTTATTTTACCGCCACGCTTTTAAAAAGCGAGGTTACCGGTTGTTTACACTAATAGTACCTAAATTATAAGATTTACCATCTTTGGCCACACAGCTGGCCAAAAGTGGTGCACATAGGAACCCCAATTGTGGCCACATATTTTTGTTATTGACTTTTTAATGTGTGTTTTGATAGTTTTCGCTATTTTCAGAATAACAAAATGTTCAGGCTTTCGAAGAAAAAGAAAGCAGATGATGTGAAAAGAAAATTATTACAAAGTATAAAACTATTACAAAGGTAAAGATGTTAGTACGATGTGATGAGTCAACTAATTCCAAAGACATTTAGTAAAAATATCAGAGTATTTTTAGATGTTAAGAGATATTCTTATAGGTTAAGTAGAACTATAATAACTACAACTAAAGTTCTTTTCAACTTATAATTAAATAAATATCTTAAATAAATTAAAAAAATTGCAAAACAAAACTAATATCAAAGATTGGTAGGCACTTAAGTACCTCAATGTTGATCTCTTTAATTTGTAAGTTGAAATTTAGTAGTAGGTATTTCTACATTGATAAAAACATTGACTGTTATTTTTAGTAACTGAATAATAAATTCTAGAATATTATGAATATATTTGTGTTTTATTTTTTGATGGCCAGAATTGGCACGGAATGTGGCCATAAATGGGGTAAATTTGGCCACAAGTGGCACAAAGTGTAATTTTTTTTTCTTTTTAAAATTTTTATGTATGTAGGTATTTAAATTTCAAAAAAAAATGTTTTGCTTAGAAAGAACAACATATTTTTGATTACTTTTTGAAACAATTAAGTATTATTAGTTCTATTTATTTATGTAGCAAGAATTGCCTCTAATGATATATTTAAAATTTCTACTAATATATATATATATATATATATTAATTATATTCATTATCTCCACAATAATTCTTTTTATATTTTTAATATAAATTGATTAAATTTTAACACTCCTTAACAAAAACTATAGATTATGAAGGCATCAAAGTGGACAAATCTCTTAAAATGGCCAAAACCGGGTCATCTGCCCTATGTAGGTTAATGTAGCCTGGAATTCTGTCATTTTTGAAGCTTTTTTGAAATGTTGTATTTGATAATTAGAAATTAGTGAACACGTATTTAAGCGTTTTTGAAAATTCCTCCCTTAGAAATGTGACATAGGGGTTGACATTTTTTTTTTGAGTATTCTGAATGCTTAACGTATTTTAACGGGACTTTTTAAAAAGGTTTTGCTTTATCGATCATTAATAAGTACCTTTATGATTGTTAAGTAATACTTTTTACTATAGGAAAATATTGATTTCCCACGGGAAAAACAAAAATAACGCGGGCGAAGCTGCGGGACGGAAAGCTAGTACAATATAAGAATATGCTAAGCAACTGTTGTTTGTTACCTACTTAAAACGATTACACACTCAGACCGCCTTATGGTCTAAGATTACACCATACGTCCATTGATCCATATGCACGTCACCGAGGCATCACTCAAAGGGTTCACAATCCCCATAATGGACAGACAGCTCACGCCATCACCTGCGTTTCATTACAAAGCCGCTACGCGGGGCTTCCCGGAACCGACGCGGGCTATCCTGTTACCTCCCGTACGTCTGAGCCCCTAATCCTGTTACGACAACTGGTGTGCACCGACCGTCACTTTGACATTTATTACGTATTAAATGCATTGAATCTATTATGCAACGCGCAATCTATTATGCTCTCTTGACTTCCATCCTTCATCTCACCTTTTCGCTAATTCCGGTTACCAACTCGAACCACTAAACATCAACATCCATTACAGCATTAACAAGTGCCGTCGAAACGAAACTACATACTTGCCTACTAAAGAAGATCTCCCAATACAATATTAAAACCGCACTGAGAGCGGGATGGCGCTATACGCAGCAAGAGCGGTGTCTCTGTTTCAATATTGTTTTAACCTTGCTATAAGCGATCATAGTAAGGCCCCTAGGTAGGTGGCACTGTAATCGGGCAGGACAACGTCTGCCGGGCCCACTACTAAAAAAGATATAAAGATATCAACATCTAAGTATAACCTTGCACTTAAGTAGATACTTTACATCGTTATATTTTTTCTGTCTTGGTACATACATATCTATGAGGTGCATTTATTTCTATTATATCAGAATTCCCACTTCCGATAGGATGCGGCAGACAAAACTATGTATTTAAAGAGAAAAATATAAATCAAAAATTTAAAAGGTATAACAATTTCTTTAATGCTCTTCGTATTTTTTTTTTATTAAATAATAAGGAAATTCTATATTCTGAGGAAATACATAGAAGAATACCCTTAGAATACATTACAACATGGTGCAAAACACGAGACACTGTGACGAAATTCAATAGAAATAGGCTACAATTATCTACGAAATTAATAGTTGCTATTGTCCACAAAGTAAGGGATACAATTCTATTGTTCGCGACACCGCAATAGTTGTTCCTTGCAATTTCAAGTGAATTAGCGGGACGAATGATCAAAGAATCGGATTGGTGGTTTCATAACAGATTTTCTGTCGCAAAAACACACAAAGCTCTTGGAACAATGACCATTTCCCAAATCAGTAAATAGACCTTGTGCGCGTATCCGAACAGTCCAAGGTTCGATAATTCGGTCACCGTAGTAATAATGCACTCTACATGTGGAATACAGTCTGCTCAATGACTCCTAATTTGAACGAATAATCCACTAAAACATAAACAGGCCTGTCGCTTGCCTTAATTGGAAATCTCAAGGCGAATGCGCAAGCGCCCGCGCCGCCTACGCCCTAGCGTGTATAAATCTGGACCAGCCTACACCTTCAATTAGACCGCAGTAACATTATACAGGTTCAAACGAGCACCTACCTACCGCTAGTGGCGCCGAGATGCAAGTCTGGAGGACTCGGGCTACATTTGAATTTTCTGTGATATTTATAAACGTCATCATTAACGTTATTCAATCAAAGCTCATTACAAATACTCTCGGTATAAAATAAGTATGAAGGTATTTATATCAAGGAGTTAAGCTGAATAAACCGCCTGGTCGTGTATTCCGTAGTACTGAGGCCCAATTCAGCTAATAAGCTACAGCCGAATCGAAACTGAACCGTTGCGATCGACCAATCAGAACGCCACATTATCACGTCATCGAGCAGTTGAAAGGCAATATAAGCGCTCCGATTGGTCGACCGCAACGGTTCAGTTTCGATTCGGCTGTAGTTTATTAGCTGAATTGGGCCTCTGGTCCACTAGCGGCTAATCATGGTGTCCACTAGCTGGTGTCCCCATTCTGCCGTGTCAGGCCAATATCATGCAACTCACGAGGTCGTTATTTGAGAAAATGGAGCGTAAAGATTTTAAGCAATTTTTCATCATATGTCATAAAATTAACACGTATTTTGTTAACAAGTATTTCAAAAATATTAGTACGAATAAGTTTTAATTAACTGTGTTAATTTTTTTTGCATATTTTTATTAAGTAATATTATATTCAAGTTAAAGGATTTACGCGTAACCACTTTTCAAACAATTTTCTATACTAACGTGGTTATGCGACGTCTTGCAACTTAACTTGCTTGGATTTCGTTAGCCACTCATACCATTAAATAAATGTAACATCTCGTGTAACTATAGGATATGATTAGTTATGATTGAGTATGCGTATTTTAATTATTTTGCGTTATTCAACTGTAATTATTTGGAAATATTAAAATTTTACCGTGGATAGTAGAAAAGAAAAACAGTAGGTGATTAATTATTATTATGTATTTGTATTTCCATATCAAATAAAAGCAACATGATTTTTGGTTACCTAAGTATAAAAAAATATTATCACATTTTTTTAAATCAATCAATAAAACAAAACAAACTTAGTTATTGAAGCTATTCAATAAAATAAGTTATTTTTATATTGAAACTAAAAAAACGAATAATCCCTGTAGTTCAACAACAATAACATTATTTTATACATAAGTACCTACTACAACTGGGATATAGAACAAAGATGTTTATAATAACAAATAAAAAAACAGTAGTCCTGATATTATTTATATATATATATTATAGAGCTGAAGTTATGATTGAGTAAGCGTATTTTAATTATTTTAGCGTTATTTAACTGTAATTATTTGGAAATATTAAAATTTTAGCGTGGATAGGAGAAAAGATAAACAGTAGGTGATTAATTATTATTATGTATTTGTATTTCCATATCAAATAAAAGCAACATGATTTTTGGTTACCTAAGTAGTATAAAAAAATATTATAATTTTTTTTTAAATCAATCAATAAAACAAAACAAACTTAGTTATTGAAGCTATTCAATAAAATAAGTATTTTTATATTGAAACTAAAAAAACGAATAATCCCTGTAGTTCAACAACAATAACATTATTTTATACATAAGTACCTACTACAACTGGGATATAGAACAAAGATGTTTATAATAACAAATAAAAAAAACAGTAGTTTGTTTGGTTGAACGCGCTAATCTCAGGAACTACTGATTCAAATTGAAAAAAACCTTTAGAATGTCTAGAGTTTGTCAGAGTTTGTCGGCATTCTCAAACAATCTATTTTTCACAGTTTTTTTTTGTGGCCCAGGGCCCAGCTGGGATTAGCCACACGCTACATCGAATGACCAAACGGTTATAAAACATGGTTACGCACATCTCCTGCAACACTAAGATACAGGAGTTTGTTGATCGCGTTCATATCGCGTTCATCTACAACATGTTAAATTGGAATAGTTTGGCATATTTGACGATGTATTTATGCAAGTTCCATGAATGTGGCAAGGCTTATATTTTTAAAACGGCTTGTCGTAATGAAAAGTTCTTTTGAACATAGATAAATATGATTAAATAAATGTGAATGGCACTTGTTAGGCGTAACTCGTGCAAGTTAAGTTAAAGGACTTTCGCGTGACACGGCAGCATTACAACCGGTTCAACCTTCCTTCGGAACCACTCCACCCCCTATGGAGATTACGTTCAGGAGCAGTAGTGCCATTTGCCGAATGGATCCGCCTGAGGCAGGCCTAGTTATATGTATAAACGGGGACTTCGCTGCCTTCGTTCGTTGGTTGGCCCCCCAGACGGGCGACTAGTACGAATAATCACAATCCCAATGTCGAACGATCTGAATTGATTCAAGAGTAGGCCTACAGCAGTTCAGCCCTCTTTAACCATGATCGACCAAAAGAACATTAAGAACGCACTGAGAGCGGGATGGCACTATACGCATCTCTGGGGTCAACATGGTATGACCCCAGAGCTATATTTCCCAGTCAGATGTTGGTGGGACTCCTGCGGAGCAGGGTGGCAAGAGGCAACCTGCATACGTCTGCGAAGAAATTCAAAGATGTATGTGAAGTCGACCAATCCGCACTGGGCGTGGTTGACTAAGGCCTAAACACCCTTACTTAGGGTTTCGAGCTCCTCGGAGGGGACATATATGAGCTGTAATGATGATGATGATGAACCCTAGCATGGATTGCATGTCGCCAATTTGTGGTGTAGGATGCAGTCATACACACCAGAGGTATCTACTCTGTCATTTGTAGAGGCCTTTTTTTCCCCACGAAAAAAAGGTCTCTCTGTCTCTCTGTCTGCCTGTCTTACCACAGCAATACACCGTGTCGTCTGCGGCTTTTTTTGCCTAAAATAGATGTGCATCTGCATTGGGTGTTCTTTTTTCAACTTTTAGTAAAAGAAGAGAGATTTATAGCAAATAATTGTAGTAAATAAATTCATTTTCAATAATACATACCGATTTTTCTATTAATAATGGTCATTCTAAAAGTTGATTTTCCCTTAAAGTGTAACATTTAGAAAAACGGATAATCTTACCTATTTCAATAAAAAACATTGATCTAAATTGCATTAATCTACGAGGTTTAATTTAATCTGTAAAGCCGCATATTCAAACGTTTCACAAAAATACAACTTTCGTTTATTTTTTAAGGGTAAGCTTTTGAGCAATTATTTCTATGGTATTTCGTCCGTTATTATTCTAAGATTTCGTCAATCAAACTCATATTTTGGAATTCACTTAGTTTAGACACGTACTAGATTAAGTGCTCCAATTAAACCGCCATAAATCTGTAACATCACAGCCTATCGAGTTGGTAATTTCTTAAAAGACTTTTTGAAAATCTATTTTAAATTCTAAAATAAAAATCGTTATCACAAAGTTGGTAGGTACTCACTAAGATTAAGACTATGGAAATTTATTCACACGTCTGAATTGAATGCTCCAGTCTTTTGGCACGGTAATATCACAGATAATATAATACTACAGTAATATTAAATCTGTTATGACCAAAAGTACTATTACCGTGCTTTTGGTTTTAACAGATTTAACTCTAAGTTTATGAAATTTGTGACCCCAAATGCTATAAGTTTTTATTATTTTTTACTTAATTTCCTATAAATCTCCCATCATTTATTAAAATTAAAAAAAAAAGACGAGCGCAAATTGAAATGCCAAATGGTAAGTACGTAAGTACGTACCTATATCAGACAGAATGAAATATACCGAAATCTAAGCGCAGCAGTAACTTATTGAATCCTGCAGTGAGTCTTACTTAACGTCAATTAATTTACACTTATTAGGCTTGTATTAGGTTAGATCCCCTTTAATTGGTGTCAGTTTACAGCTACATCGACGGGAACTATACAATTATTGCGTTACATTGGAAAATTGGTGCAAACACAAAAGTGTTTGTATTGGTTGCAATTGATTAGTCTGCCAGTTCATCATAAACACAAATTAGCTAGGTACTTTTTACTTAGGGTTCCGTACCCCAAAAAGGAGAAAACGGAACCCTTATAGCAGGGTTTCTTAAAGTGGGGTCCACGGACCCCTTAGGGGTCCGTAGCCTGTGTATCAGGGGTCCGCAGTGGGTAGTTTGTAAACATATTTACTAGGCAAGTGTGTTGTAAATTCGACGTAAGCATGACATGCACCTTGCCTTGTCGAAGACAATCACAATTTAACGTTCTCATTGAGGCCAAACAGCAGAACCCTTCTCATTAACTTAGTAGTGGATGCGCCGTACATACCCAATTTTTTGAAGGTCGCTGGTTCCTTGGGGACGCTTCCACTTGAGTTCTTTTATTGAATTTGTGTAAATACACGACACAGAAATAGGTTATACTTACCGGAATCAAGGTTGAAAATGTTACATTGCAGCCCATACTACATGGCTGTAAAAATATATAATAAACTACCACCTGATATAAAAAATGAAACAAAACTAACATCATACCAAAATAAATTGAGACACTATTTAATTGAAAAATGTTTTTATTCAGTAAACGATTACTTATTTACCAAGTGACTACGGTGTTTGCTAGCCTTATATTTGACTAGCTTTCCACTCGCGGCTTCGCCCACGTTGTTATTGTTTTCCAGTGGGAATTTTATATTTTCCCGTAAAATAATTTTGTAGTTTATTATAATTTAGAATACTGTTATTTATATTTAAGAACTCGAATAATAAATTTCATAGAAGATATTGATATGACATCAACCAATTTAAGTTAAATTAAGTAACTGAATTTAATTAATATTGCAATAATTTAATGTTTCCATTTTTATTAACTTTATATTATTATTATTAAAAAATATGACATCACCACATACCTAATTATACCGTGCATTGGCTAAATGTTAATTTGGTAATAATTTAATTTGTTGGTAATTTGCATTCATTGACATAATTTTATATAATTTTAGTTCGATTTATCTGTATTGAAGTGAGGAATTATACATTAAATGAAATAGTAAAACATAAATTGTAGATAGGGAGCCCTCACCAACATTGCTATACCTGAAAAGGGTGACTAGGTAATCAAGAACTCTAATTATAACAACATCTGTATCACACCTTAGTCAGCAATAAAGATTTGATTTGATTTGATTTGATTTGATTTGATTTAATTTCACTGAATTAATTATACATATAATCGTACAACACAACTTTGCACTTGGATCTTGAGTTTATTGCGGATTTTAGATATTTTTTCTAAAATTGTTTCGGGAGCGCGCTCACACGATGCGATAACAACAGACAGTCAACGAAGAATAGTTTTTTGCACCTCACTTCATTTATTATTTTTTGTACGGCGCAGGTTGGATCGATAGGTATGGATAGGTATGATGCGGTATTGAGAATTGATGTGTGCATGTTAGTTTTTATGTGTTTTACATAAATATATATTATTATTGATTTTTTTATATCTAAGCATTTATTAATTATTTTTAATTTTAAATTTATATTTTTATGATATATTGGAATATATGATCGGCGCAGCCAAGTAGTAAGTGTAATGGAAGTGCCAATGAAAGTATTTTTAATTACAATATAAATAAGGTTTTCTTTCATTTCTAGAAATATTTTTGACAGGTTCCGTGGAATTGTTTAATTTGTGAAAGTGGTCCATGACTGAAACACTGCCTTATAGGATCACTTTGTTGTCCGTCCGTCCGTCCGTCAAGACCCTTTATCTCGGAAACGCGATGAGGTATCGAGTTGAAATTAAAACTATATACTCAGGTCTGCAGTCCCTAGAAGCTGTGAAGAAATCAAACTTCTAAGTTAACGTAAAAAAAAATACGGCCGCGTTTTTGCCATTAAAAAAAATATAATTTCGACACTCTCAAGGGAATCAAAATTTATTGGGTAGGTACTTCCCGTTGACCTAGAATCATTAATTTTGACAAGAAGCCAGGTCTTATAGCACACTAGCTGTGCCCGCGACTTCGTTCGCGTGGATGTCCGAAAATAACAACATCGTGATGTTATATAGCCTAAAGCCTTCCTCGATAAATGAACTATCCATGCAACACAAGAAGAATTTTTCAATTCGAACCAGTAGTTCCTGAGATTAGCGCGTTCACACAAACAAACAAACTCTTCAGCTTTATAATATTAGTATAGATACTAAGGAAAAATCTGAAAACCGGAAATATAATATGTTATAGTTGGGAAGTTACAGAAATTTGTACGAAACCCTCGATGCGCGAGTCCAACTCGCACTTGGCCGATATTCTTTTACAAGCTTTTATTTACTTTCACCTGTCCGGTGTCTGTAATGAAATCTTGCAAGTTAAATTTGACCCATTTCCCGGTTTCCGATTTAGCTAAAATTTTGCATGCTATGTATATCGCGAGACAATACAAAATATTATGATGATATGATGCTGATCTAATGCTGGAGCTGGAAGGTGGCCATAGGAACTCCGCAATAAAATGACACTACCCCATCGAGTTTGGACTCGTTTGATTCGTATTTAACGAGTACCTAGCCTACTAAAAGCTTGTAATTTTTTTTATAATTTTACTTGTTCTTATTTTCGATGTTCATGTGTGTCCAATTTTTACGAAGACACTAAAAAACTGATCAGTTGATCAGTACTAAATGCCCAGGAGCAGCCAGCTGGTATTTTATGTCGGAGCAGCCAGCTGGTATTTTATATCGGATCAGACTGGGTGGCGATGCGCGTCGGCGCACGGCAACCTTATTAAAACAGGCTTGTTAACGATCTTTACAGACTTCACAATGTCTATTCTAGGAGAAAAAAAACTACCTTCTTCCCTATGACATAAACTATATTCATTCCGACTTTCGTCGAAATCAGCACAGCCTATTAATGTGCAAACGTAACGAACTGACAGACAAGCAAGAGTTACTTTTGCATTTATAATATTAATACTACAACGTGTTAAGTATAGAATGAGCTCGACGATGAAAGTCGCCGCTGACTAATGGCCGCGGGGGCTACAAATCAAAATAATCTATATATCTGGGGCCGCGGCCTAAGTAGTGAGCACGAGGTAATGTTTCAGCATAACGAACCTCGCTGATTTATAACGTTGTATAATACGCTTGCGCTCTCCGCTCTCCACCCAATAACGCTGCGCCATGGCAGAAGTGTGGGGCATTGTGTTATAGTGTACTACGTACTAAAGAAGACATTCATCATCACAGCCCATATACGTCCCCACCGAGGGGCTCGAGCCTACCCTATATTAGGGTGATTAGGCCTTAGTCAACCACGCTGGCCCAGTGCGGATTGGTCGACTTCACATACATCATTGAATTTCTTCGCAGATGTATGCAGGTTGCCTCACGATGTTTTCCTTCACCGTAGGAGCGTCAGACATATGTACATATGAAATTTAGAAGACATTACAACTACAAAAATTTTTGTAACAGGTACTAGACCTAGAGCCAGCTCGCTCCAACTATATAAGTCTGTTTCGTCTGTGGAAGGCACTAGACGCAATAATACGTGCGTGTTTTGAGTTCTATTTTATTAGAAGATGCCTTCATATTATGCTAAGGTAGGGACTGCTTAAACAACTCAGGAAATTCAAATAAATCCCAAGGAATCACTTATCAGTTTTCACCTGTAAGTACACACTACATTATCGATTTAACATGCAATCGAGTTATTTATTTTATTAAATCGCCGAGACATAAAGTGACGGCCACGTTTCGCTAAACTGCATAGAATAACAACAAGAAAACGGTCGAACGCGGCGCTTTCAACCTTTTAGTCGCTAGAAAATAACACTACCACAGTTTAACAATTGTCAAACTTTATAGAAGCGATCTAGCGCTGTGTTTGAATCGTTTGAAATGACGGGGACTCATCGCCCTTTGCGCGAACGCACACGAGCGACTTTCGGTGACCGATTTTTGACGGTGGAAAATGGAACGTATGGATACGTATTTCTACGTTGCAACGCACACGAACTACAAAAAAAGACCAAAGAATCGGTCAATCCCGGCCGACCGATGTTTCATTGTGTGGTTTTGTGAAACAACGATGCAAGTGAAACTTTTTTTTTCGGATTGTAGGCATTTAACTGAAAATTTTCGGAAAATTATTCGATTCAGGGTATTAAAATCGCGTTTTTAATCTTAACTTAAAACTTTTTCTTTAAAAAAGAAAATTTTAAATAAAAAACTAATTAATTAAAATAAAAAGTAATTAAATACTAATAAAAAAAACAAATTTATGAAAAAATAACGCTCTGCACCAGGATCGAACCACTGCCTCAGAGATTTAACGTCGAAGATCTAACGCATAGACCAATCCTGACCTACCCATATGAAGTACCTAGTGAAATTTAAGATCTCTTGCTTATGTGCACTGCGACATGCGATAGATAATCGAAAAAATTTGAGGCGATGTAAAAAAGTTTCACTTTAAAAAGTCGACCACCGACAAAGTAATAGACGATGTCACGACGCCTGTAAAGTCGATCGGAGAAATCGGGTCTACAAAAAATCGACAGAAAGTCGGTTCGATTATCGGGTCTACAAAAAATCGGTCGTGTGTGTCCTTTATACACATTTCTGCGTATCTGGTCTCTGTAAAAGTATACCGCAGTCACACCTCAGTGATAATAATATCATAGAGCTGCTAATAGCGTAAATTCCTTCTGATGAAATCCTTAACCTCTTGATGATAAACATATTTAAAATGATTTTGTCGATGAAAGACATAAAAGATACCTGGCATAAAAATTATGAACCTTTCGATGATACCTGCCTTTATGTTTAACACTGATCAATTATGAACAGTGATTTACAGCAACTGGTCAATTTGCCTTATAGTGTGTAAATAAAAGAGGGAAAAAGGCCACTATCACAAACCAATCATAAATAATACACAAGCACCTACCTTGTAATAGAACTTTTGGAATCCTCCGGGAGCCCGACAAATATGAGGGTGGACGACATTTTAATCACAAAAACTTCACAAATCACAAGCAAATAACTGAAAATTTAGACGAATTACAACAATTTATCTCAGGAATCACTTCAACGCATAATCGAGAGAGAACACTACTAACACTTTTGATATGTGTCAAATTTGATTAGTTTATTGGCAATTTGAACGGCGTGCAAGTACCTTGCCAGTAACAACGGGCTTATGTGACTAACTGCTGTTTTCGTTTTGGACTTTATGACAAAGAATACGTGGGTGCGTGGTGGTAGGTGTGCGACCTCCGCCGCGACTCAATTCAATCCGTATTAATAATCTGAAATTATCATATCCTTCTTTAGGTGCTTGCATTCCAAAATTACTTTTGCTCTGGCAAAGGAGAACAGAGATAAATATTTGCCAAATTTAGATTCGAGGAATGGTGGGATAAATCTGATGCTGCGGGAATGTGCAGGTGGTGGAGCAGGCCAGATATATCTATAATATATAAAGCTCGGAGAGCGGAATTGTGTATTATGAGTACCTAACTAATCAATCATTGGGCTGAATAACGCTTTGGAGAGTCCCAATGAGGCTGACATGGTTGCCTACCATGAGTGACTAAAGCCTCTTAAAAAATAATTTAAAAAAAATACTTTTTTGTTTAGAGTTGTTATTAGATTACTTTCGCCTTAGTCCAAATAAGACCCTTTTGACAAGATAGACTTATTTTTTGCAAAAATGCTCCCAGAAAAAAAAAAGATAAAAAAGAAATCAAAAACTGCTCAATTACTGAAAATGTTGTGTGAAATAAATGTTGTATTAAACTTTTTAAGAATTGTAATAATCATAATCAACTCCCTCAAGGAGTGAAAAGCTCCCCAAGCAAGCTTAGCTTTCGTTCACGACTTTGTCTGCGAAATGATAAAATTCTTATTGATTTCCTTTACATATTTCCACCAGCCTTTTTCACCCTTAAGGGATGATTTCAGGATTAAAAACTTCTATATCCATTAACTATCTCCATACCAAATTACATCTAAATCGGTTCAGCGCAATAAACTTTCGCATTTATAACAATACTAGCTTTTGCCCGCGGCTTCGCTCGCGTTAAATTCGGGGTAACACCGAAGATTTAAAAAAAATAAGGCAGGTATTTTTCGTTGGTAACAAAGAGTCTATGTACCGATTTTTAGCTTCCTACCTTGAAAACTGCAAAAAGTCCCATATAAAATTTCACCCCCTCTTTTAAGGGGTTGGGGGCAGATTTCCAAAAAAAATGATGCACGATTTTTTTGTTAGTCACAAATAGTTCGCATACCAATTTTTAGCTTTCTACCTTGAAAATTGCGGAATGCTCCATACAAACTTCCACCCCCCATTTTAGGGAAGTGGGGGGTTAGAAAGAGACAAATGTAGCCTATGTCACTCTCCATTCGTTCAACTATTTCCACTTAAAAAATCACTTCAATCCGTCGCTCCGTTTTGCCGTGAAAGACGGACAAACAAACACACACACACACACACTTTCCCATTTATAATATTAGTATGGACTAGCTGACCCGGCGTACTTTGTATCGCCATGTTTTTTAACTAAATTACTGTTTGTTTAAATTATTGTAATTTTTATATTACACAAACCTTGTCCTAACAATAAGGAATACATAAAACCAAAAATCATCCAATTTGGTGCAGTCGTTCGAAAGTTATGGGCGTACATACATTTCGAAGCTCCATTTTTATTTATATAGATTAGTATGGATTTGGAGTGTCGGTGGCGCTGTGGGCTCGGCATTTGCCTTTCAATCGGGAGGTCCGAGGGTTCGAGCACGCCATGTACATTTGTCCGACCGTCCATCGTGAAACAATCTGCATTCATCTGTGAAGAAATTTAAAGGTGTCTGTGAAGTCGACCAATCCGCACTGGGCCAGCGTGGTTGACTAAGGCCTAAACACCCTAACTTAGGGTAAGCTCGAGCCCCTCGGTGGGGACGTATATGAATTATGAGCTGCTATGATGATGGATTACGCAAGCTTTTCATTAAGAGTAGCAGTCTTAATCAAAACCGACCAAGTGCGTGTTGGGCCACGCGCAGTGTAGGGTTCCGTAGTTGCAAATGCCAACTTTGAGTTTACGCATAGGGACACGGAAGAAGTATCGATACCTTTTAGTATCGAGTAGTTTTCCTTGCGATACCCATACTTTTGTACTCGATACTTTTTATTCGATACTTTTTAAGTATTAGTACTTTTAGACAAGTATCGAGTATCGTATTGTTTAAAAAATCCCTCATGTCATGTTGCCCTAACTACCAGCGGCTAGTGGGTTTTAATGGTGATTGTATTTACAAGACTTGGCTGTATTGTGTTGTAGCTGTATTTCAACTGTCATTCATTGACAGTACTGAAGACTAGGCTGTAGGGCATAGATTGCTTTGCCTTTGCCAAAAGGACAAATTAAACAAAAAATTGTCAATATTGTCATTGACAGCAGCGTCAGTTCTAAATTGATGTTTCTAAATTAATGATCAGGAATTGTTGAAAAAAAGCGCGGGAACTTCACATAGTAAAGGCGGGCTCTTTAAAATATTTTATTTGTAATTTTTTAATTGTAGTCAGTTACTTAATAAAACACAAACAAAAGAGGTATATAACATATAGGCATTAAATAATATTATAAGCAGATATGGGGAAGCGGAGTTCGAGAAAAAGAAAAAAAAAGGAGGATGAACCGGAGTCTGGTGATGCAGATAGGGAGACAGATGAGGTAAGGTTGGTAGAAACGGATATGTCCTCTTCGGACAGTGATGAAGAAATAAGCAATGCAGATAGGTACAAGCCTTATTATGTTACTGACTATATACGCAGATATCCGGAAGAAATTAGCGGCACTGAATTTGTGGTTTTTGTTGAGTCATCAGACATCCAGAAACCAATTGGAACAAGAGATCTTCTTTCTTTGTCAACTTGTTTAAAGCGCTTTAACAAAGGCGTCAAATTTTTAAGAAATATCAATAAGTTTAAGATAGGTATTTATTTTGAAAAACCAGACTTGGCGAATGCCTTTTTAAATAATAATACCTTCTTGAAAGAATACAAATTCAAAGCCAGTATTCCTGCTGCTACAACTGAGGTGTCCGGAGTTATAAGAAATGTACCTACCATTATATCAAACAAGAGAATATTTACTATGATAACAAGTACAAAAAAAATAATAACAATAAAAAGAATAATGAAAAAAATAAATGTGACTGAGGGTTTTATATTACAACCTACAACTACAGTAATAGTGACATTTGCCACTTCCATTTTGCCAAATCATATAGATATTGGTGGTTGGAGACATGATGTGTCTCAATATATACCACCAGTTAAGCAATGTTACAAATGTTTGAGATACGGACATTTGGCAAAATATTGTAAAAATTCTGAAAAATGTAGTATATGTAAAGAAAATCATAACTATAAGACTTGTACAGTTTCTATCGAAAAAGCTACTTGCATTCATTGTGATGGCAATCATACTAGTGTGTCTCCAATATGCCCAGTTAAAAAACAGAAAATCATTGAAAATAGAAATAAATATAAGCCTGCTTCTTATGCAGATATTACAAATCCTTTAAATTTTCCCAAATTAGAAAGTAAGACAAAAAATAATGTAGATTTGTTTACACTGCTCAATACTGACAGCAAGTGTCTCTCATTATTAGTTGAAACCATAACTAAATGTGTTTCTTTGCATAATACTCAAAATACTTCTATAAATTCTAAAAGTGTTTTAGAGGTCTTAAAAAATACTTTTGGTAAGCAATCAAATCCCCACAATTCACCCCCAATCAATTGAATATCGTACAGTGGAATGCTCAAAGCTTATTAAGCAATCAACTTATTTTTACGAAATTTCTTTATGACCATTTTATTCATATCGCAATTATATGTGAAACATGGCTAAAGCCTCAGAAGCAGTTTAAAATCAAAGGTTATCATATTGAACGTAATGACTGTGGCAACAAGCATAATGGTGTTGCTATTTTAATCCATACATCACTAAAATATCAAAAAGTAACATCTTATTTTGACAACTCTCTTCAAACAATTGTAATACATTTAGAACTAAATCAGAACACTATTTCAATAGCCAGTATATATTGTCCAACAAATTGTATTCCCAGTTTCTCTAAAAATAAGTTTAAACATTTCTTGAATTCTCTCCATAGGCCGACGATTATAGCTGGTGACTTCAATGCTCATCACTCAATTTGGGGATGTCCGTTATCGGATTCCAGAGGTAAGGATATTCTTGAGTGTTTAGATGAATGCAATTTAGTCCTGTTGAATGATGGTCAGGTCACAACTGTCGGTTCTCATTCTTGGAGACCCAATGGTTTGGACTTGACTATGGTATCTCCTTCATTAGCTCTTCGCTGCGAATGGTCAGTACACGACGATCCATTGGGCAGTTATCATTTGCCAACATTTACTAAGATTACATTCAATAGTAGTTCACAATGTTTTAACTCTCAAAACAATTTTCAGGATGAAAATGATTTTAACAATCGCATTAATCATAGATTAGTTGATTGGAAGTTGTATTCTTCAATTGTTAATAAGGATTTAGATAATTTTCAATGTAACCCTATTAGTAATCCAATAGATTCATACAACTCTTTTTGTCAAATCATTTTGACAGCTGCACAAAAGTCAATTCCCTCTCGTACCTCTCGGTCCGAATCACGTAACATTGCTACTCAAAACTTAAAATCAAAATATCGAACAGTTCCTTGGTGGAATAGTAATTGCGCTAAAGCTGTCCAGGAAAGCAAGCAAGCCTATCTTGATTTTAAGAATAATCCTTCTCAAGAAAAATATATTAATTTCAAAAGATTACAAGCTGCTAAAAAACTTACCATTAAGAGAGAAAGACTAAGTAGTTGGATAGAATTCTGTACAAAATTAAATCGATTGACACCAGTTTCAGTAGTATGGGGTAACATGAGAAAACTTACACATAAAACATATAAAAAGCAAAATAGTGATTTTTCGTGGGTCAGTGATTTTTTACGTAAATACACGCCTGACTTTGTGCAAAATAACAGGCCAATTGTGAAGGACAATAGTTTACCAGATAATCAGTCATTCCTCACTGATCCATTTTCTTTTGACGAATTAACTGCAGCTCTGAAATCTAGAAAAAACACTGCTTGTGGATTAGATAGTTTATCGTACAAGATGTTTCAGCTACTTAACACTGACAATCTTTATAAGCTTTTACAAATTTATAATATTTTATGGCAAGATTGCACAATTCCTCCTAATTGGAAAATGGACTGCTTGGTTCCTATTTTAAAACCTGGAAAAATTGCATCTCATCCCGATTCTTATCGTCCTATCGCTTTAACGTCTTGTGCTGGTAAATTATTTGAACAGCTAATCAAACAAAGATTGGAATTCTTCATAGAAAAGAACTCAATTTTACCTTTAAACCAGTTTGGGTTTAGGCGAGGACTTTCGGCTCAAGAAAGCTTAGCACATTTTTTTTTGGACGTCACTACAGCTCAAAAGAATATGGAGTATACAATAGCAGTGTTTTTTGATATAGAAGGTGCATTTAATAACGTTAATCATGGTATTTTGTTTGAATCTCTATTATCTTTCTTACCTGTAAAAATTGCTTATTGGATATATGCTTTTCTCACGGATAGAAAAGTGTATGTCAAAATAGATAATAAATTTTTAGGCCCTAGATTTTCGAGCAAAGGTGTATGTCAAGGAGGCATCTTGAGTCCTATTCTGTATATTTTGTATATAAGAAAACTAAATTCCATTCTTAATAATAATTTAGTCAACAATCTTCAGTTTGCTGATGACCTTGTCATTTATTGTAAAGGTACTAATGTATTAGATATTCAATTAACATTAAATAATAATCTAGTGAAGCTGGCAGATTACTTCTCAGAACTTGATTTAAATGTTAGCCTTTTAAAAAGTAAAGTTGTAATATTTTGCCCAAAATACAGTTCTCTACCTCTAATTAATATTACATACAGCAATCATACTTTGCCTATTGATAATTCAGTTAAATTCTTGGGTGTTATTTTTCACGAAAATCTTACGTGGGATTTATATGTTGATTGCTTGGTGAGCAGAGCTTTAAAAGCCACTAATGTAATTAGGTCCGTTACTGGATTGAAATGGGGTGCTGATCCTAAAATTGTGTTAATGCTTTATAAAGCTTTGGTCAGAAGTCATTTTGAGTATGCTTTCTTTTGTTACGCTTCCGATCCAAAATACATAGATGTTATTGATAAAATACAGAATAAGAACTTACGATTAATACTAGGTGCTATGAACACTTCCCCAATAAATTCTATGCAGGTCGAATGTCATTTACCACCAATGGTTATTCGCTTTGAATTTTTAAAACTTAAATTTCTTTTTAAACTCTTATCACGTTCGAATAACGATCTTTTAAATAAATTAAATGTATGTTCCACTAACACTTTTCTTTCAAAGAATTTCTCACATTTTATAAGTTTAAAAGAACAATGTAATATATTTTGTAGTACTACTTTACATTGTTATAGTGGCTCATATGCTAGTAAATTCTGTGACATTCATATTGTCCTACATAAAGATTTTAAAGATAAATATGATGTTTACGAAAGTCTACAGGCTTATAATGATTATCGATCAGTTTATACAGATGGTTCAAAGACGAATGTAAGTGTTGCAGTAGCTATGTATGATACAGGTAGTAAAACTGGACATAGTTTTAAAATGTGCCAAAATGCCAGCATATTTTCTGCTGAGGCGAATGCTATAATTGTAGCTCTTAACTACATTCAACAGTTCAGCCAATACAAAAAATGGATTATTATTACTGACAGCATGAGTGTGTTGATGGCTTTGAGAAATCCTTCCTTTTCATCAGTCACAAATCATTTAATATATAATATCCGAGATCAGATACATCATTTAAAAATAAATTATCAAATAGACATTATATTATTTTGGACTCCAGCTCATATCGGTGTATATGGAAACGAGGAAGTAGATAAACTGGCCAAAACTATGAACACTCTAGACGTACCTATAAAAAACATACCAATTTCATATACTGATTGTACAGCTCTAATCAAGAAAGAAATATTGAAGCTATGGGAAGAACACTGGAATAGTACTTTGCTCATAAAAGGGAAGTGGTATCGAGAAATAAATAATAAAATAAAACAACCCTGGTTCAATAGACACAATTACATAAACAGAAGATTTTTTACTATTATTTGCCGTTTGCGAATTGGGCACGGTCGATTCAATGACCATTTGTACCGGCTAGGCATGACTTCTTCCCCATCGTGCAACTGGTGCAACACCACCTTACCTCAATCTCTGCATCACCTTTTTTACGAATGTCCAATTTTTGCCCTGCAAAGAAACATTTTATTAGAAGACATTTCAAAAATAATGAAACACCAGCAAGATCTACCGCGCTCTTTACAAAAACTTCTTTCCATTGAAAAATGCTTTGAAGCAATTTATGAATATGTAACCTCTACGTTTGGCGATTTGTGAATTCAAAAGAAGAATGAATAACAATAGTTTATTGCATACAGACTAGGCTGTATGGTTGACGCCTTTGCCTTTCCCAAATGGGATAAACAAAATTAAAAAAAAAAATTAATGATCAGTGATAATTTTCCAGGTAACCCAAAACAAATTTATTGACACATTGAAACTATAAACTCTAAAAACAGTATTTTATCCAAAACTGGAGATTGGCAGTAATGGTTGTCGACCACGACCGATTGCCATAACTTTTAAAGAAGAAGAAGAAGAATAATTAATTTTAGTAAATGTTGTGTACGCCTTTAATTGGGAATTGTAATGGCATAATCTTATAATGTATAACTATAATAAACTAGCTGTGCCCGCGAACTTCGTTTCGCCTTACGATAGATTTCCCGTCATATTTTTCCCGTGGTATACCCGTCATATTTTTCCCGTGGAAAATATAGCGTATGTTACTAACGAAGGATGTAGCTTTCTAATGGTGAAAGAATTTTTAAAATCGGCCCAGTAGTTATCGAATTTTCCCATAGGAAAGAAATATTTTCCCGCGGTAAATATTATAATATAGCCTATGACCATCAGGGACAATGTAGCATTCTAATGGTAAAAGAGTTTCTCAATTCGAACCAGTAGTTTCTAAATTTGCGCTTACCAACACATTTTGCTGCATAAAGAAAGTAAACTGATAACAAAACAAACCTTAAACATGCAACTGTTCATTTATAGGACCAGTTGTGCTGTGCAGAAACGTACAGCGATGGATTGTTACTTGTCTGCATATACACTACACACACAACACTTTCTGTTCTAAATTAATTGAAGTGTTATTATAAGTCTTAGTAGGGGATATGTATTACTTTAGTACGGGACCGTAGTATAAGAATGCATATGTAATCATTTTACTTTATTGTGTCTTTATTTTAATTAGTATTAAAGGCGATATTGTACGAGATGGTTGTCTCATTACCATAACCCAATAGTCCCCACATTTCATGGCGACCCTGCCTACAAGACCTCGTAACTTGAAGATAATATGAAGATGCCACAAGTAATTTGATTGCAAGATGTGCCGTTCGATCGTGGAAAAAGAAGACGTATTTGTCAGTCAAAATGCCGCTGGTGAGAACAACGATGCGATTTTGAAGGACATCGGTGGACACGTGGAGCGCCTCAACATCGCAGTATTCGTGGTGGTAGCTATAACTATTATTCTCTTACTTTACGTCGGAGTCCGGTTCTACAAAAAATGTCATCGTCGTTGGATGCAAGAAGAAATCGGCCTACATACTATACAACGCATCCGAGCCTCTTTACGTCGTGGTCACAATGAAAGAGCAGCCTAAGAAGGTCATCATATCAAGTGCAGTATTGTGAGTCTCTCTCGTAATTTGAACAATTTTCAAAATCATTTTTTTCATATCAAAATCACATTTATCACATGTGAAGTGAATTTGAGTCATAACATTTTATTACGTGAAATTTTAAAGTAGCTTAAACTGTGCACAGACACTCAACGAATTTGATACCGCGGGCGTAAACTGCTAACGCAGGGCATTCCATCGCGCTATTGTAGTGTGCCTTTACTTACTTCGTTATGAAATATCTATAAATAGATTATTATGTTATGCATTAAGCGTTTATTTTCAAAGATATTATTTAAGGAGATTTTTTTTTAATTATATACCTACTCGTAAAAATGTTTAATTAGGCATGACTGATATTCTATTAATATACTATGAAAATTTGATTAAAATAAGAAAATATTTTATAAAAAAAGGTAAAAGTAGGTACACATGTAAAACCACTGATATAAAGTTAAGTGAAGCTAGCGATATATACTATAAATGTAAAGAATTTTTTTTAACTTTAAAAACAAACAAAGATACAAAAATTGTAGCAACGGCTATAGATATATTTGAAAAAGTCCAGAAGGTATACGAGGAAATTACGAATTTGTGTATTTTGCGTGAAATGATTTCGGAATCTGACAAAATGGAATTTGACCTTAAGGTGGCGTGTAGTTTGATTCCAGCAATGGATGGCGTAGAGGAGACAACAAAGCGACTCATCGACTCCGTGGAGATGTACGCGAACATGATAGACGATAAAGGTAAACACCTGTTAATTACATTTGTTCTTAAAAGTAGACTCTCTGAAAATGCTAAGTTACATTTGTCAGGCACTTATACAACTACGCAGGATTTAATCAAAGATATGAGGCATCACCTTTTGACACAAAAATCTTTTATTGCTATACAAACAAAATTACAAAATATTACTCAAGGTTCCAGATCTATAGACGATTATGCAAGCGAAATCGAAAAATTATTTACGGATATGACTATCGCACAGGCAGATGGCAATTCCAATGCTTACTCTGTGTTAAAACCACTTAACGAAAAAATTGCCATAAAACGGTTTTCAGGTGGCCTGCGAAGTTCCAGATTGTCAACCATCATCAATGCGCGCGACTACACGAGCTTGAAGGACGCGATACAGGCAGCTAAGGATGAAGATATGTCATCCTTCCCTCAACCATCAGGTAGCATTATGCATGTATCTAAACAGCGTGGTACTTTTTATAATACGAGAAGTCCGCAAGGTTACCGATATCAAAGAAATAATTTTAATAACTCTCAAAGGTATGGTCAATATAACAACAGTTATCGTGGTAATAGAGGACGATCTTATTACTGTAATCGTAGGGGCTATTATAGCACTCCATCTCACAACAACTTCCAAAGAGGTAGAATGGCTAGATATGCGAAACCTTATCGAAATGTAGGCGCACCTCGCAATTTATTTTCGGCTGAGAGCACTAACAACACCGAAAACTCTCAGAATAATAATACAGTTGAGACCGATTTGAGTCAGTTTTTTCGGTCTTAAGCATTTTGTTCTGTCATCTACTGGTAATGCTAAATATGTACAACTTTATTTAAATAATGTCAGATATAATTGGCTCATAGATACAGGCGCTACATTATCTGTTATAAAAGGCGAAGCAATTCCTAGTAACATTGCAATACATAGAGAAAATACCATAATTAATGGAATAGGAGGGCAAAAATGCTCCCAAGGCTATGCTTATTTAAATCTGAAAACTGAAGATAACACTGTTTTTCATCATAAATTTCTTATATTTGAGACATTACCTCTAAAGGCTGATGGAATTTTAGGCTTAGATTTTCTAACTAAATATAACGCAAACATAAATATTTCAACAAACAAGTTGACACTACACGATAATGGTATATCTTACTATTTTGACCTTGTAGAAGAATACGCAAAGTCGAATTATTTATTGAAAATTCCAGCAAGATGTGAATCTATACACCACTTATATGTTGAAAATTTTTCAAATAAAGATGTTTTAGTTTGTGGAACGGAACTTAAGAAAAATGTATTCCTTGCTAATTCAATAGTTACAGTAAAAAATAATAGAATCCCTGTAAAAATTTTAAATGTAACCGAAAACGACATATGTATACCTAGTTTTATACCAGAATTACAACTTTTAAACAATTACGATCTTTGCGAATTTAAAAAACCTGACATTAATGTTGATAGAATTACAAAATTATTATCCGAATTAAATCTTAATTACCTTAACAGTAATGAACGCAAGTCCATAGAATCGATATGTGCCAAATATTCTGATGTTTTTTATATTAATGGCGACCGCTTAACAACTACAAATATTTATGAACAATCTATACCAACTTGTAAAAATTCATCGCCTGTTTATGTTAAGCCGTATAGATTACCACTAGCTCTAAAGCCAGAAATAGATAGGCAGATTAACGAAATGATAAAAAATGATATTATTGAAAAAAGCAATAGTGAATGGTCAAGTCCTATATTATTAGTACCAAAGAAATGTTCAGATAGCAAAGAAAAGAAATGGCGATTGGTGATAGATTATAGGAAATTGAATGAAACTGTTTACAAAGATAAATTTCCTCTGCCAAATATTAATGAAATTTTAGACTCTCTTTCAGGTGCTATCTACTTTACTCACCTTGACCTCTATCAAGGATATTATCAAGTATCCTTGCATCCTGAAAGTCGTAAACTAACAGCATTCACTACTAGTACAGGACAATATCAAATGAAACGCCTACCAATGGGACTTAAGATCAGTGCAAATGCTTTTAGTCGTATGATGTCTATAGCAATGTCAGGCTTAGCATTCGAAAAATGTTTCATTTATCAAGATGACCTTGTAGTTTTTGGGAGAAATTTAGAATGCCATAATGAAAATCTAATATCAGTCCTAGAGAGATTAAGAAAAGTCAATTTGAAGTTAAATCCCAGAAAGTGTGAATTTTTAAAGAAAGAAATTTTATATTTAGGCCATATAGTTTCTGACAAAGGTATCTTACCTGATCCTGAAAAGATAAAAGTATTACAAGATTACCCTTGTCCCAAAAACGCTGTCGAAGTTAAGCGTTTTGTTGCTTTTTGTAATTATTATCGTAAATTTATAAGGTCATTTGCAAATATTACAGCACCTTTAAACAAATTATGTAAGAAAAACGTTCCATTTATCTGGTCTGACGAATGCCAAAAAGCTTTCCTATCTTTGAAAAACTCATTAATTTCACCGCCAATTTTACAGTATCCCGATTTTTCTGAGCAAAATAAATTCATTATACAAACTGATGCTTCCGGTACCGCAATAGGCGCAGTTCTGTGTAATAAAGATTTAAGACCTGTCGCTTATGCAAGCAGACCTTTAAATAAAGCCGAAAAGAACTATCCAACTATACAAAAAGAGCTTCTCGCAGTAGTCTGGGCTGTTAAATATTTTAGACCGTACGTATACGGCAGAAGTTTTACAGTCATGACAGATCATAAGCCTCTGATTTATTTATTCGATATGCGAGATCCATCTAGTAGACTTTTAAGATTTAGGTTGTTATTAGAGGAATACGACTTTGAAATCTTATATCTCACAGGTAAAGAGAACGCTGTAGCTGACGCATTGTCAAGAATATGTATTACATCAAATGAATTAAAGGCTATGAATAATGAAGTAGTGTGCGCAATGACTAGAGGTCAAATGAAAAAACTAAGTGAATTAGGTAAAAATAAGATTGATGCCGTGGATCCAAATAGATCTGCCGACAATTGGCCTGATCAACCAAGAGTTGTAGATATATTGAGGAAACCCCGAGAGTCAGTTGAAATGATTTTTGTAGAAAATTCAAAGTTAAACCACCTTAGAAAAAATAACTTAGTAAGCAAAGAATTTGAATGCTTTGCTCTTATACGTAGTAAAAAGTTGCTGTGTATTAACCTTAATTTTAAGGCGCATTTCTCGCGAGCCGAATTTGTGCAAAAATGAAGTGTATTTTGTAGCGAGACACGTATTGAAGAGATGTGTATTATTAAAGAGACATATAATATAGAGTTCATTAAAAATATTTGTGACGAAATAAAGTCAATGGTAAAATGGTCCGGACCAAGAATATGTGTACTAAGAGGAGTTAAAAGAATATACGATGATAAAGAAAAAACTATTATTTTGAATGACTTCCATTTACTACCATCCAGTGGACATGCTGGTGTACGGAGAATGGTAAATACAATAAAACGACGCTATTACTGGCCAGACATTGAAAAGGACGTCCAAGAATATGTCAAAAAATGTGACAAATGTCAAAAAATGAAGTATTTTAAGTACATTAAAGAACCGATGGAGATAACCACAACGGCCTCCTCGGCTTTCGATAAAGTATATTTAGATTTAGTAGGTCCATTAGATAGAGATTTAGATGATAACCGATACATATTGACCATACAGTGTGAATTATCAAAATTTGTTCAGGCATTTCCTTTGAAAAATAAAGATACCACAACTGTTGCAGATGCATTTGCGAGATATTTTATATTAAGATTTAGTGTTCCGAGAGTAATAGCAACCGATCGAGGGACGGAATTTATTTCCGCAACCATGGAGCAGGTGTGTAAAATTTTTAATATTGAAAAATTGTCTTCTACGGCATACCATCATCAAACGATTGGTGCTCTTGAAAATGCTCACAAAAACTTAGGTGCATTTTTAAGAATTTAAAATTCTTTGTCATTTTGTATTTAAAATTCTTTTGTATTAAGAGCTGATTATGGTTGTCACTTGAAAGTTTTTGTTTTCAGTTTAAAATCAAATAACTCTGAAAGTATTGGGGTTCCAGGTCTCAGACAAGCACCGAAGGTCCATTTAGTATCAAACTTATATGCCCCTTAAATGTTATTGGGGTGTTCAGTTACACCCGGTATATATAAAAGAAGAAACTGACTGACTGACTGACTGACTGATATATCAACGCACAGCCAAAACCACTGGGCCTAGAGATTCCAAATTTGGCACGTAGGTTCCTTATGAGGTGAAGGGGTGCACTAAGAAAGGATTTTTTAAAATTCACCCTCTAAAGGGTTGAAAAAGGGCTCCAAAGAGTGTATGGGGAAACCAGATTACTTGCTCTATTTTAATCGAAACTTCACATGAGTACTCCAATCGATAAATAAGTTAACACCTGTTTCAGGATTTTCCAAATTTCAACCCCTATAAGGGGGATATGGGGTGTCAAAGTGTGAAAATTGATAATATCAACGCACATCACAAACCACTGGGCCTAGAGATTCCAAATTTGGCACGTAGGTTCCTTATGAGGTGAAGGGGTGCACTAAGAAAGGATTTTTTAATATTCACCCTCTAAAGGGTTGAAAAAGGGCTCCAAAGTTTGTATCGGGAAACCAGATTACTTGCTCTATTTTAATCGAAACTTCACATGAGTACTCCAATCGATAAATAAGTTAACACCTGTTACAGGATTTTCCAAATTTCAACCCCTAAAAGGAGGATATGGGGTGTCAAAGTCTGAAAATTGATAATATCAACGTACAGCCCAAACCACTGGGCCTAGAGATTCCAAATTTGGCACGTAGATTCCTCGTGAGGAGTAGGGGTGCACTAAGAAAGAATTTTTGGAAATTCCACCCCTGAGGGGGTGAAAGTGGGGATGAAAGTTAGTATGTAAGTCCGTCAGTTTTGAAGTTAGGATTTCCAAATTTTGGATTTAGGCTGGAGATTTATGCAAGTGCAAAAAGAATGGATTTTTCAAAAACCACCCTCTACGGGGTTGAAACGGAGGTCTAAAATTTGTAGAAAATTAGACTATCTATATAAACGACACACCAAAAAACCAAGGCAAACACCCTTACTTCTGTTCCAGTCGATTCTTTCATAAAGCACCGGACCGCCAGTATCTAAATGGGGCCATCCCCGCGATATCACAGAAATCGGCTCTCAATCAACGAAGTTCCACAGTAGCGAACATAACTGAATTGACTGCCCCCTCCTTTCTGAAGTCGGTTAAAAATGCAATGCAGCCAATGCGAGAAGGAAAAATATATGATTTTTTTTATCAAACTCACACTTCACCGTTTTTCATAAGTACATTAGATTCCTCCGACTTATCCCTTGGGTATCACAGGGATCCAAAATTTCGTTATTTTTTAAGCTCCGACACATACTTTGGAGATATTTGTAAAATCTAATCTCTAAATTTCTCTACATAATAGGGCTCGGGATGAAAAATGATTTATTAAATATAGGTCTCGGCTACATATTACTTATTATCTTCTATCTACGAGTATATCTGTATATATAAAAGAAGAAACCGACGAAGCTTCACAGGAGTACTCCTATCGATAAATGAGTCAAAACTTGTTTTAGGTTTTTTTCAGAATTCACCCTTTTAAATGGGGGATATGGGGTGTCGAAGGCTGAAAATTAATATGGGTATCCTTTGTATGGTTTATCAGGTCACTGGTTACAAAAACAATAACGATTTCTAAATCCAACCTGGCGGTCGTGAACTACCATCATCGTTTTCTATCTTCTTCTTAATATGGAAAAGAAGAAACTGACTCACATATCAACATACAGCCCAAACCTTCAGGTCTAAAGATGCAAAATTTAACAAGTAGGTTTCTTATGAGGTCTAAGGGCTATGAGCACTAAGAATGGATTTTCAAAAAGGGTGGTTTTTGAAAAATCCATTCTTGGATTTGAAACGGAGCTCCAACATTTGTATGAGGAAACAAAATCATACTATTTTATTCGAAATTTCACAGGACAATAAATGAGTGAACACGTTTTAAGTTTTTACAGAATGCAACCCCTAAAAAAGGGAAATGGGATGAGAAAGTCTGAAAATCAACATGGGTATTCTTTTTGTGGTTTATCGAGTCGCTGATTACGAAAACAACAACAATTTTAAAATCTAACGTGGCAGACGTGAAATATCATCACCCATATAACGGTTTTATATATTTTTCATTTTAGGTATGCCATCTCGATCGTCGTCAATCGGGTGCCTAACCGAGCGCGGGCGGCGCAGCGAGACGAGAGGAGTAGTTATCAGGAATAATTCTGCATCTATAAATTAGTACAGTTCAAGGTGCTGCTGGAAGGTGGTTGCCCTACCCCGAATTTGACGCGAGCGAAGCTGCGGGCAAAAGCTAGTAATTTACAACAGAGCCATCTCTGTGGTCACATACGCACCAATACAATTGTATATAGTGGCGCCATCTCTGTCAGCACGTTCAGAGTCAGACCATCAACTTACAGTATTGAGTGTCTGTTGCTACCATAGATATAGAATGAAATTGATGGGCTATAAAAGCCGTCAAACATGAGGAATAGAGATAAACTTATACACATTTTGCCAAAGGAAAGAAGAAGATGGCATCATTTTTTTTTGTCCTTGTTACCGTATATAGGTGAAACTGGTAGTGGGGATTGTTTATCACCAGCGTCTGGTGCTAAACAAATACGTGGAAGAAATTTGTTGTGTGAATTATAGCTTACTGTGTAATTATTTAACACTTTAATTAGTGTAATTGTGAACTATTTGAACATTTAAATCATGGTGCACTGCTCCGTTTTAGGTTGTAATAGTGATAGTGCTAGAAAACAGGAAAATATAACCTTTTACAGGTAAGACCTAAATTGTGTCAATAAAAAGCTCCAAAACTATTTTTTAAATTATAAATACAAGTTATATTGCAATATTTTATCATTCTACTATGGTTCTCAATCATATTATGGGATTAAACATGAAATTTCAAACTAAGTAGTAAGGTTACTGTTAACCTAACAAGCTAGGAATGTCGCCATACAATATGGCCACGTATACAGCCAACGCGTATAACATTTTGCCGGGTTATAATGATACCAGTTACGCTACGACTATTTTTCCTTGATTCGTAGGTAATTTGTTACGTGAAAGGGAACTCACATATTAGTTTCTGTGTTACATTAATATTGACATATTAATGTAACACAGAACAGTATAAAATTTTGAGCGTTTTAGATAACAAAGTTAATTCTTTTGAAGTGAGACTTTCCATTTGCTTGTTTGTCTGTATTTAACAGATTTCCTTCGGAGATAACTACTCGAAAACAGTTGGATTAAAGCTACTGGTCGATTGAATTGGCAGCCAACCAAGCATACCCGAATGTGTTCTAAGCATTTTGAACAACAGTGGATTCAGAAAAACAAAAAAGGCACTTTTCTTAGGAGTGGTGCTATTCCTAAACTTTTTTTACAGATCAGTAACTTATACATATTATATCTACAAGTTACACCCTATCAAGCCAAAACCTAAATTTATTTTTCACAAACCCAACTATTTTTATGGGGGATTTCGAAATTTATTTTACAGTTTTGGATTAACATGGGTAGGGTAGGTACCAAATCCTTTTCTACTATTTTGATATGGCCAAACATATTATTAATGGTTTGATTTTGGTCATTTTCTATTAATATAACAAGTCTGACCATTAGTACAGATACAGTTTAAAAATTTATTAATTAATATTTTTAATGTTGTAAAATTAGAACCTGCTTTTATTTTTAACCTGTATACATATTGTTTCAGGACGCATCGGTGTTGGATTTCGGTTCAAATTTGAATACGCCCCGAAAGAGAAAAATGCGGCTTCAAATGCTGGGTTTGAAACAATCAGCGAGGTCATCAAATAAAAAACTACGGCCAGTGCGTCAATCGCTTAGACGATTGGGAAAAAAAGTAGTCACACTTGAAAATGTGTAAAGTGATTTGAAGTGTAAGTTAATGATGCAAAATTAGTAGTTGGACATTTTAGATACTGTAGGAGGAACCAATAGAGATTTTCTGAAAAGATTTTTAGGAGTTGACAAAAGAAAGTATTCTGAACCTTTAAGGAAATTCGCGCTGTGCTTACACTTTTTAAGTTCAAAGGCATATGAGTTTGTACGTAAGCAATTTAATACGTGTTTACCACACCCAAAAACTAGTGGTGGGTCGGTACGCGTTTTTGCAATACCGAAACTATGTATTGGTTTAGTTTGTAATAACGGTTTTTGAAACTATTTATTTTAATAACTAGTTATTGAATGGGTATCGGGTATCGTAAGTGTCGACTGAGGGCTCGGTTCCGGTTCGAAGGAAAATCATGTTTTATTGAATAAATGATTTTATTCGGCAACTATCTATTGACGTGACTGAGTATTGGGTGTTCGATAGTAATCACCAGTATTATTTTGATAAATGAAAATGAACTTTCCTTCATACTTTGACCAGGCTTAGGACTGGCTGCCAGGCGGCAGGCGTATTTAAATTAAAAGTTCATTTGATTTTATGTACATTGTTAGTCTGTACATATCCACAATATTTAACCTTTACTATAAACCTATTTTATATTTTACACGTTTTTATTTACACTATGTTACGAAGTTTTGTATTTACAATTCCTATTTTACAATTTGGCGCGAATCGTTTGCCGTCGATTCCGTCAGCCTGGCGCCTAGTATCGGCTCTCGCTCGGGTACCACGTTGCGAGCGACAGCAAGTGAACCGTCCGTTCCACACACAGAACACAGAAAGAGGTTAGAAGGGCTATTTGGGCGGGGCACGCGTAGCCACAACTATGACTAAATGCTCATACTTGTGGCCCCGCAACGCGAACGCGTTGTTTAATCACTGACGGACAACTACAGTGAGTGTATCGTGAAGCGCGGCGCTATAAATATAAAAAAAATGCCTTCTTGTGCTATAATTAATTGTAAAACAAGAAGTCAGGTGTCAAGTGTAGCTAAAGAAGGAATTTCTTTTCATCGGTAAGTAGTAAATTAATCATAATGACCATATTCCATAGATCATAATGTCAAAATCCACCAAAACTGATCATAACGATAAGTTACATAATATTTTTCTAAAAAATATACATTACCGGCAATGTACGCCCGCGATTCTTGCCATATTACTTAGAGCGCGTAATGTAGTACACTGCTTTCGGTATTGACGCATTTGGCTTAATGAGCATTAACGCAGTAGTCGCAGTACAAGAGATAGTGCCGCTAATCAAAAAACGCACGCATTACATTTTATCGATAAATGTATATTTTAAAATATTTGTATAAAGTAAAAATAACATATTATTTGTCACTTAAAATGCCATAATAATAATTATTACTTATCGATAATACAGAATGTTTGGCGAAGCTAACACCTACCCTTTCTAACATCCTATTCATATAAGTACGGTGATGTAATCAAAGATTAAAATTGTAAAATTAATTTCAATTTTCACGATACAATTAGTTCGATTAGTAAAAAAATTATGGGCAAATTCTAAACTAATTTTACAACTTAGAATTTTTAATATCACCATAATATTGTTGACGCACTGTCTCGCCGAATTAACACGAAACGTCGATGTCAAGAATTGCAAACAAAATATACCAGAGGGCGCTAACATGCGGCTATATAAGCAGCAACACTCGAAGAAGAGCTTCATTATTATTTTATTTTCATACTTCAAATTACATTGTAATACAATCATTAAACGTTGAAAGATATAAATTCGCTTTAATTTTCAAAGTCATAACAGGAAAATCGAGAAGTAGCCAGATACAAAATAAATCGAAAACAAAAACATTGGACCTTCAGAGCCGAATCATCGAGGGAACCACGAAGGGTCTGGCCAATTCGTTCCTTTTTTCCCCCATCTTATTCATTTCAATTTGTACTAAAACTGTGCTTCTTTTGTAATTAGATCCCGTTAAGCCAACTCAACAGGCAGAATTTGGTGAGTACCCACTTTTATAATTCGTCAAAATGAGTGTTGAAAACGTGGCTATTAAATCTCCTACTGTTAAATTACATTTAGATTTGGATGATAGTGCAATTCGAGAATTAAATAAAAAGCGCGGTACAATAAAAGGTAAATTAACGTTATTTGTAAAATTTGTAAACTCGTTCCGTAATGTTCAGTTAAACGACAAACAAGTAACGGAATTAAAATTACGTACTGACATAGCTAAATCCATTTTAAGTGATTTCGACAACATTCAGAGTTCAATTGAAACGATGATGGTGTCAGAAAGCGATATTACATGTCAGTTAGAAACTCGCGAATCGTTCGAGAATATTTATTACGAAACCATGGCTGAAGTAGGTAGTTTGATAAAACGGTACGATGTTTCTGATAAAACTAGTGATGAGTCTACATGTGGCGTGAAATCGTTGATAAAACTTCCTACGATTTCACTTCCTTCGTTTGATGGGTCGTACGAGAACTGGTTAGAGTTCCGGGACACCTACCTTTCTATGATTCATAAGGCCACACAACTTGACGATATTCAGAAATTTCATTATTTGCGTTCCTCATTGTTAGGCAATGCTGCTCAGGTTATTAAGTCAATCGAATTTACTTCAGAAAACTATAAAATAGCATGGGAATTGCTTTATGAGAGGTATAATAATACCAAACTCTTAGTTCATAATCATGTTAAGGCAATATTTTGTATGCAAAACCTGAATAAGGAGTCTTCATTTTACATAAGAAAACTAATAGATGTAATTTTAAAAAATTTACGTGCTTTAAAGTCACTTGGCGAACCTACCGAATATTGGGATACGCTCATTATTTACTTAATAACTTCAAAATTGGATTCGGTAGTTGAAAAAGAATGGGAACAATATAAAAATAATTCAATGACTAATGTAAATAAAACCTTAAAATTAAACGATCTCATTACTTTCCTGAGAAATAAGGCGGACACTTTAGAAATGATAAAAGCACATAATAGCTCCTTTTCACAGTCTATTAGTAAAGTATCGTCATCACCAGTTAAACGGCATATTCAACAAAATGTACATACCTTCATTTCAACAAAAAACAATTCAAAGCGTAATCGTGTATGTCCATTGTGTAACGAAAACCATTTGCTTTTTACGTGCACAAAATTCTTGGATTTAACAATTCAGAACAGGTTAGAATTCGTTAATAATCAACAATTATGTTTAAATTGTTTACGAGCAGGACATTCCCCTTCAGATTGTTATTTTGGTCCATGTAAACAGTGTAATAAAAAGCATAATAGTTTATTACATAACACTATTAATATTGATAACGCATTATTTTCAATCGTGGAATGCCAACCGGAATCGAACCCAATACCTCACGCGTCATCCGTTCTACATACAACAGTCCAGCAGCCACGCATTAATATTGGTTTTGCTTCAGAGACCGCTAGTAACATAATAAACGCTTCAGAATCTGTTTTGCTATCCACAGCATTAGTGGAAGTGGCAGGTAGTGACAATAATTATCACAAGGCACGTGCCCTACTCGACAGCGGCAGTCAACATTGTTTAATTACAGAAAGTTTGCGTAAAATTTTAAACGTTAAATCGATACAGTCCACATTTCATATCACAGGTATAGGGCAATCGCACACTAGATCAACAGAATCGTGTGAGATTAAACTCAGATCGTTAGACGGAAAATATAATACTCGCTTTAATTGCATAGTTTTGAATCACATTACTACTGCATTGCCGTCAGTCAGTTTAAATCACAATTCGTTAGATATTCCAAACAATATTCAACTCGCCGATTCTTTATTTTACAAATCGTCACAAATCGATATTTTGATCGGCGCAGATGTGTTTTGGGACTTATTAGTGGATGGTAGAATACGTTTGAAAACAGGTCCATATTTACAAAACACTACACTTGGTTGGATAATTTCTGGGATTATTTACAATAATGTACAATCACAAAATAATCGAATTTTATGTCATTATATGCAAACTGAATTAAATGCACAGTTAAGTAAATTTTGGGAATTAGAAGAAATTACTTGTAAAAACCAATATCTCACAGAGGAAGATCGCCACTGTGAGAAATTGTTTTCCGAAACCACTAAACGGATGCCTGATGGTCGTTTTTCAGTTAGGGTTCCAGTGAGAGATTCGCTTAATCAATTAGGCGATAGTTACAAGATTGCAGAAAGTAGGCTTTTGTCATTGGAACATAGGTTAGAAAAATTACCAGAATATAAAAAAATGTACAGTGATTTTATGAACGAATATTTAAGATTAGGACACATGACGCGGATCGAAAATTATACGTCACCTCACTATTTTCTACCTCACCATGGTGTCATGAGGGAGCAAAGTATTACTACTAAATTACGGGTAGTGTTTAATGCTAGTCAAAAAACTACGACCGGCAAGTCGTTAAATGATGTTCAGATGACAGGGCCGGCGTTGCAAAACGATTTATTTTCCATACTTTTGCGTTTTCGTCAATATAAGTTTGTGGCGTGTGCCGATATAGAAAAAATGTTTCGACAAATATTAATTCACGAAAATCAAAGAAATTTACAGTTAATTTTATGGCGACAAAATTTATCAGATCCCATTAGTGTGTATCAACTTAACACGGTGACCTACGGCACTGCGTCAGCACCGTACCTTAGTAATCGATGCATTAAACAATTAGGAATGGAATGTTCGGACAGGGATGTGTCACGTGTTATTTTAAATGATTTTTATGTCGACGATTTAGTGACGGGATCAGACTGTATAAATAAATTATCGCAACTATGTAAAAGTGTATCTGACATATGTTTTTCGCGTTGTTTTCCACTAAGAAAGTGGGTATTTAATTCTTCCGCAATCACTTTACATACTAATGATAATGAGAATCACTCAAAAAGTTTATTATTAGACGAGAACTATTCAAATAGGACCCTTGGTATGGGTTGGTTTAATAATAGTGACGAATTACATTTTACAACAAAAATAAATTCGCAAAATAGTAATAAAATTACTAAACGTCAAATATTGTCAATTGTTTCTCAAATATACGACCCGCTTGGCTTATTAAGTCCTTTCACTATCATCGGCAAGTCATTATTACAGAAGTTATGGTTGTGTAAATTAGATTGGGACGAAATAATACCTAGTAAGCTATTAATTGTGTGGGAAAAGTTTATTCAATCTTTAAAATATTTACATGATATTCGAGTACCGCGTCATGTCATGGGATGTGACTATTATTTAACAGAGTTACACATATTTACGGACGCTAGTGAGACTGCGTACGGCGCCTGTGCTTACATACGGACATGCAGTAGTAATGGTGACGTCACCGTGAGATTGTTATGTTCGAAGAGCCGTGTCGCGCCTGTGAAACCGGTTAGTATTCCTCGGCTGGAATTGTGCGGTGCATTGTTAGGTGCTAGATTGAGTAGTAAAATATTGAAGTCACTACGTTTGAAATTTGATAAAATTGTTTGTTGGACAGACTCCACCATTATTCTCGGGTGGTTGCGAATGTCTCCGTATCAGTTAAAAACTTTCGTCCAGAACCGTGTCGTTGAAATTAATGAATTAACAAATAATTTCACCTGGCTTCATGTTAACTCATTACATAACCCAGCTGATTTAGTTTCTCGTGGTGTATTTTTGAACGAATTAAATTCTTCTGATTTATGGTGGAACGGACCTAGTTTTTTGCATGAAACCAACACGAAATGGTCACAAACCCAATGTTCTATTCCTGAAAATTTTAATAATCTTCCTGAGATAAAACAGTCTTCAGTAAATATGTTGTGTAAAACAAATTTTAAATTTATTCCTTTAGTTGATTTTAATAGATTTTCAAAATTCAATCGATTACAGCGAGCCTGTGCGTATGTAATGCGTTTTATACATAATACACAAGTTAAAAATAAAACATTAAAATTATTCGGATCATTAACCGTGGGAGAATTAGATAAATCTTTAAATTTTCTTATAAGACAAGCGCAAATGCAATCATTTCCCAATGAATATAATGGATTAGTAAATAATTTAAATCTGAATTTAAATCGTAATCTTTCAGGTTTAAATATATTTTTGGATAATAATAATATTATTAGAGTTGGAGGTCGACTAGTAAATTCAGATTTTGCATATGAAAAAAAGCATCCCATATTATTATGTAGTAAACATATTTTTACCCAGATTATATTTCAAAGTGAACACTTAAATTTATTGCACGCTGGGCCTCAACTTCTTTTATCTCATATCAGAGATAAATGGTGGCCATTAGGTGGTAGAAATCTGGCAAGAAAAATTGTTAAACAATGTGTAACATGTAGTCGCATGAAAGGGAAAATATTACAACCGATAATGGGTAATTTACCTATTGAACGCGTAACAGCTGACTTTCCATTTATAAATTGTGGAGTAGATTATGCGGGGCCTTTATTTATTTTAAATAAGAAAGGTAGGGGTTCCAAACTTGAAAAATGCTATTTGTGTCTATTTGTATGTTTTTCTACGCGTGCCATACATTTAGAACTAGTTACAAGTTTGTCATCAGCAAGTTATATTTTAGCTTTGAAAAGATTCATTTCTCGGAGAGGAAAACCTTATCAAATATTTTCCGATCATGGTAGAAATTTTGTGGGAACCGCTCGACAATTTTCAGAATTTTTAAAAAATAATTCACAGTCTATTATCGATTATGCATCAGATCATCACATTAAATTTACATTCATTCCTCCGTATGCACCTCATTTTGGCGGTTTATGGGAGGCTGGGGTCAAATCCTGTAAATATCATATTACTCGAGTAGTAGGAAATGCACATATGACTTATGAGGAGTTCAGTACAGTTTTATTCCAAATTGAAGCTGTCCTGAATTCCCGCCCTTTGTACCCTTTGTCTCCAGATCCTAACGATTTTTCTCCTCTCACTCCTGCTCACTTTACAATTGGCCGGCCGCTGACTGCACCAGCTGAGGAAGTCAAGTCTACTGTGAATACACACTCACTATCCCGTTATCAGCGAGTCGAGCAACTGAGGCAAGCATTTTGGAAGCGATGGTCCATGGCGTATATATCGGAACTACAAAGACGTACTAAATGGCAAAGGAAGAATGACAATTTAGAAATAGGAACTTTAGTTGTCATAAAGGATGATAATCTCCCACCACTCAAGTGGCGTTTGGGACGTATTTTATATTTGATTTCAGGCAAAGACGGCGTACACAGAGTTGCAGTAATACGCACAGCAACGGGTGTCATTCAAAGGGCGTTTTCAAAAATATGTCCACTACCGGTTGCTAATGATCCAGGTGCGAATCCGATACAAGACACGACAAAATCTGTTTGAGAGTGGATCTCTCAAGGCCCGCCGGGATGTTGACGCACTGTCTCGCCGAATTAACACGAAACGTCGATGTCAAGAATTGCAAACAAAATATACCAGAGGGCGCTAACATGCGGCTATATAAGCAGCAACACTCGAAGAAGAGCTTCATTATTATTTTATTTTCATACTTCAAATTACATTGTAATACAATCATTAAACGTTGAAAGATATAAATTCGCTTTAATTTTCAAAGTCATAACAGGAAAATCGAGAAGTAGCCAGATACAAAATAAATCGAAAACAAAAACAATATTTATATGACTATTTTAGCATAGGTAGGTGGCCATGCAAGACATGAAGATTTGAGTACTTTAAAAAACACAAATTTACAGGTAATTTACTTTACAAATATTTACTTCTCCATCCAACTAAAATATCCTAACAACTAAACTACCGCACGTCCGTTTGTCAGATTATTATCCATTCTAGTTTATGCTTTCAGACCGGTGCATTATAGTATTATACCTAGTTTTTCTTTTATTTTACATCTAACCTACAACATTTTTGAGCTAAAAAGCTTTAATTTTGTTACATAGAAACAAAATATTACTTGAATATTATTAATTATAAACGTATAATGAAAGTAATAATTATTTTTTGGTTTTCTAAATATTTCAAATGGTTAAATTGCTGGCAATATTTAATATCGATAGCTATTAATCGATGTCAATCACTAAAATAATGTTATTTGTACACGCGGCTCTGGACGTCAGTGAATTTCTATGAATGAGGAGCCCAGTGAGCGTTGTGATTGGTTCAGCCCGATTTCGCGCGACTTTGCATGGGCGGTGCAAGGAAAAGAAGTGGGAGCAAAACTGGCGACAGCGGTTCCCGTACAAACGGTGCATGATTGCCTTTCTAACCTCTTTCTGTGTTTTGTGGTTCCACACAATAAATAGTTACTCCCGATAAATAGTTTCTGAAGAAGTCAATACATAGTTTTCGGTATTGCTGCTAATAAATAGTTTCAATAACTGTTTACGGTTTATAACGCCCATAACTACCAAAAACAGCTGGTGAGTGGCGAGGAGTAGACAGCCTCTAGAAAATGTTTGTGATTTATTAGCAATTTTGTGCCATAGCTAGTAATCTGGCTTAATCCAAATGAAATAAGTCATACCTCTACTTTGTCTGAATATTTAACAAGAACACATAGGATGTAGATATAGCTCTATGCACCGAACAAGTGTTTCTAATTAATTATATAGGTACTTGACAGAACATAATCTTCCTCAGAGATCTACAAATTGGTCTTTTCCTGCGCTATTTCCAAGTTGCCGCCAGCGGGGGTGAGGTTGGGGGTGGCAACACGGGCAACTAAGAATAACCAGCTATCTACATCGGCATCTTGCGTTCTTTGCCAGATCTTTTTTCCACATTGTGAGCAAGCTTACCAACTTTGGGCTTTTACCACCATGAGTGCGGTATCAGTAGTTCAATTCTTGAACTTACCCAGCCCAAGTGAATTTTTACCTGTATTGTAGTGAATTTTATCTCTGTAAGCCGAAGTCCTTTATTCGATGACAATAACGGTGCAATTGAAATATAATTTTAGAAAATGTTTATTTAAAATTTAATATTATACATTTTCTAAATCTTCACAAATATTTAGTAAATGTGTAAATATTGGATTTTAAATAAACTGCAGAGATAAAGAAAAAACAATGATTATTGCCCGCTGTATTCTTAATCGAGCGACGATCTTCGCAAGGTACCTAGCTGGCAAAAGCTGGAAGCGAGTGGTCGCGGATCGTGCTCAGTGGCGAGCACTTGGAGAGGCCTATGTCCAGCAGTGGACGCGTGTGGATGATGATGATGATTCCTAATATTTTTTCTTATATTTGTAAAGATGTTTACATAATAGCTTAAATAAATAATAGTAAAATGTTTTAAAACGAAATATACTCAAGTAAATCCGAAAAGTGTAGTTTTATTTAAAAGTGTAAATAACTTTAGACTGCGGCGAAGGTTGAATGAAGAATTCAATAAAAAAAAATCGCAACTTCCTCCCACTTTTATTTTTTGAGACATATTATTGAGCGAGGGGCGCTCATTAAAATGTCTCAAAAAAAATACGTAGATCAATCAACCCTACTTTATGTTTATAGTGGTAAAAGCCACTATAAACATAAAGTAGGGTAAAACTTAAAGCAACACTGGTATACCCATCTACTTTAGGCAGGTATGACGTCATCTATGTCTGTCCCTTACGGGTATACGGTCACGTCCTATCTATTCATTCTTTATCTAAGGTTGCTACAGTACTAATTTTCAATGAAATTTTACTTTTCCGAGTACATTTTATAACTTGGTCGTCTATAACTTTTTAGTTTGTACTTAGTACTCAACTCTGATAGTTTTCCTTTAAACTTCGTTCCTATATATACTACTGTTGTAATTTTTTTACATGTCCATATATAACCGTTTAGCAGATAGAGGGGGGAGAAACTTACCTCTAACAATATTATTTAAATATTTCAGAAACGGATCCCTAAATCGAAAAATGGTGTTCTAAACCTTATATTATTTTTAAAGACCTATTCAACAATACCCCACACGATGGGTTAGTCGAGAAAAAAAATTTACTCCCACTTTAATTGTATGGGAGCTATCCTAAAAAATTTTTTTTTCAATATTTTTTAAACCACTTTTTTGGCATGAATAATATACATACCCATACAAAATTACAGCTTTCTAGTACTAATAGTCTCTGAGTAAAACCGCGGACAGACAGACAGACGGACAGACGGACAGACAGACAGACAGACATGGCGAAACTATAAGGGTTCCTTGTTTACTACGGAACCCTTATAAAACTATAGACTATTTGGGAAAGTCTTTAATTTTCACGAATTTTCGTAAATGAAATTTCAGGCAAAATATACAAGACTTAATTTAATTTTTATATCGTATAGATTCTACACATCTTTCACAAACATTGACGTTTATCCTACTTCCTACTAATATTATAAATGTGAAAGTGTGGATGTTTGGATGTTTGTTACTCAATCACGCAAAATCGGCTTGAACGGATTTGGATGAAATTTGGCATGCCTGTAGCCTTTGACCTGGAAAAGAACATAGGCTACCTTTTATCCCGATTCCTTAAGTAGTTCCCGAGGGAAAATTAATAAATTGTTTACGAGCTAAGCCGCGGGCAGACATTTGGTATGCATGTCACCTATGCTATGGAAAAGGACATGTACTTTATATTCCTTAAGGCGCATAGTGCTCCCAATGACCTTGCGTCGATCGTCCCGCACTGATTACATAGGAGTGAGTGAGTGAGAGTGAGGGGAATATTCAAGCAAACCTTTACGCGTATGAATGAATGAATGAATGAATGAATGAATGAATGAATGAATGAATGAAATATTTATTTGCCTTTAAACACGGTTTACATGGTAATATGTTACAAGATACAGATCATGCGTGTTCAGTCAAAGTTTTGACATGCAAAAACTTGCTACAAATTTATTAAACAATTTAAATGAAACTGCTGGTAGTTATTTCTTAACATACTTACATATACAGATACATACTTATTTTATAATTTTATCATATGTTTACAATTAAAATCAATAATACTACAAATCAATCAAATAATAGGTACATGTCAAACTTAATCATTAATGAATCATATTTATTAATAAAACATTACATACATTTATTCTATCACTACTATATTAAATAACAAAGTTATATGTCAAAAAATTCCTTGATGTCATAAAAACAATGTGTGATCAACCATTTTTTCAGTCTACTTAGAAATAAAGAGGTTGGCAATCGTCTTAGTTCCATGGGGATTTTATTGTAGATTTGTATTGGCATCACAAAACAGTTTTTTTTAAATAAAGCGCTGTTGTACTGTGGTATTACCAATTTAAAAGGATCTCTCGGGCGAAGCCTCTGGGGCTGTATAGGCTTTTCAAAAAATTCCGGGTGGTGCCTAATAAAACTAGCAATCTCATATATATACAGAGATGTCACCGTAAGTAAGCCATATTTTCTAAACATTGGTCTACAACTGTCAAGAGGGCCGATACCACTGATAGCACGCACACATTTTTTCTGAATTATAAGTACCTTCTTAATATCAGTAGAATTACCCCACAGTAAAATGCCGTATCTAAGGACTGACGAAACATAACCGTGATAAGCTATCAGAGCAGTATTTTCGTTAGCTGTTATTCTTAAGCGATAGAGAGCAAATGTAAAGCGACTCAACCTATCACAAATGGAATCTAAATGGCTTTTCCAGTTGCAATAACGGTCAACTAATATACCTAAGAACATAGTTTCTTGAGCCTCGTTAAGTTTTACCCCCTGGCACTGAAGGTCAAGATCAAACGGTTCGGCCTTATAGCTTAAAAATTGTATGAATTTCGTCTTTAACGAGTTAAGACTGAGCTTATTCTCCATGATCCAGCCATTTATGTCGGCTATAGCTTGATTGATTATACTCTCATATGAAAGTCGTCTATCGTTGTACGGTATAACAAGCGAGATATCATCCGCAAAGAGAATGGTTTCATATTGTGTAACCTTGGGCAAATCGTTGATGTACAGAAGGAATAATAACGGACCTAGGACGCTCCCCTGGGGAACCCCTGTATTTTTTTGTAAGAACGAAGATCTAATATCGGCCGCCTCCTTCTTTTTATTAATTTTAGTTACTTGTACACATTGAGTTCTACCGGTAAGGTAACTTTTAATCCAGTCTAGCGCACGACCTCTGATACCATAGCATTCACACTTTGCAAGTAAGATGTCATGATTTACAAAATCGAAAGCCTTACTCATGTCGAAAAAGACCACAGTAACCGGTATTCTCTTATCTATATTATTCGTAATATTGCACATTAATTTATAACCAGCGAGAGTTGTTGATTTTCCTTTTTGGAAACCATTTTGTTCAAGAACTATCGTGTTGTGTTTGTTAAGATAGTTTACTAATCTGTCTTTCATAACCATTTCATATATTTTGGACATTATTGGCACAAGAGTTATTGGTCGATAATTGCTTATATCCTGCTTATTGTTTTTTTTATAAATCGGTTTAACTATTGACCGCTTAAGAGGTTCAGGAAAAACCCCTTCGGAGAAAGATAAATTTATCAGATGACAAATACTCGGCGCCAGATAATTGTTGCATAATTTATATAAGTTTGTTGAAAGATTATCTACTCCTACTGATTTTGTATTTTTAAGAGACTTGATTATTTTTTTAACTTCAGGTACAGTGCATGGCTTCAGGAATATACTGCTTAGTTGAGTGTCTATTTTAGGTGCAGAGCATTTTATTGAATTATTTGGTACAGATATGAAATAATTATTAAAATTTTCTGCTACAGATTGCGGATCCTCAATTAACTCCCCATTCACAATTATTGACTGTTGCTCTGGGCAACTCATAGTATGATCGACCTTATTCTTTATAACCTTCCAAGAAGCCTTACATTTATTTTCTGCTTTCAGAACTACATTAGCATTTACATTTTTTTGTGATCTACGGATACATTTCCTTAATAACTTGCTGTATGACTTAAAATCTGATTTACTTTTTTTAGAACCCGTTGTGTAATATAGCAGTCTCAACTTACGCTTAACCATACAAGAGATCTTCAAACCCTTTGTAATCCATTTTGGTCTGGAGTGATGTGAATTAATCTTTACCCTTTTTTCAGGAAAGCATAGATCAAAAAACGTGCGTATGTCATTGTAAAATAATTGAAATGCTGAGTTTGGGTCGGTATTATTAAGTACATCCTGCCATGACCGACTAGCTATACAATTTACGAATTTGGCTAGGTTTTCATTATTTTGATCTCTTATTTGTCTATACCAAAATCGAGGTCGAGGTGTGACCACAGTACATGGGAATGTTAATACTTGGCAAGTATCGTGATCCGACAGAAAAATTCTATGTGTACTGCCTTTAGCGTCTTTAATATTACTAGCTATGTGGTCAATACACGACAAGCCTCGAGTCGGTGTATCGATGTGTAATTGTAAGTTAAAGCGGTGTAACAGATTTGTCAAATTTGTCGCCACATCATTTTTTATTAAAGTATTGATGTTTAAATCACCAGTTAGAATAACTTTTTTATTTTTTAATGCAATTTTATGTAAAAGTAATTCAAGTTTATTGAAAAAGATAAACAGATTATTTTGTTCTGGAATCCTGTATATGCATAACACAATGCATTTGTAAAGCGGTATTTCAATTCCACAACATTCGAAACTTTTTTCTACCGAGTATTCTTTACAGATAGAAAGTGTCTTAAACTCTAAAAGATTTTTGACAAAAATACAGACACCTCCACGATTTTTATTTGATCTGCAATATGAAGCGCCCATGTTATAGTTCTTCAATTTTGCGTTGGTTTCATTTCCCAGCTTTAAATAACTCTCAGAAAAACACAATACATCTATATTAGATAAACCATTTTCTTTGAATAACTCGATTGCCAGCTCAATAGATTCCAATTTACTCCGAATACCCTGTATGTTTTGATGTAGGACAGTGAAGTTATGTAATTTTTCAGCATCTTTTATTTTTCGGTGACAAAGAGGACTATTATTAATCTCGAAAAAAGATAGTTTCCGCACCATTTATTTTGACTGGACTCGAGCAATTGCGATTCCCTTGTATTTTATTAAAATAAAATGGTATTGTGCCTTTTTTTGGAACTGGCTCATACGATTTTTTTGGTAACTTAGTGGTACTTTTAATGTGCTCTCTAATTTTACTATAACATAAGAAATCATTTTTGTAATCTATATAATCTATACCTAGGTTAATTTGTTCAGATAAACATGTCAGATACCTTAAGTTATTACAATCTAATGAAATGTCAACATACTGTAAATTATTAAAATGCTTAGTCCATAATCTTAAATAATAATTCAATAATATTTCATTCATATGTCGATTATATAAAATTGGCATTAAGAATACATTTGTCGTACGCAACTTGTCAGTTAATATACAGATATTGGAATGCAATACATGCATGTCATTGTCATGTCTGCCCAGGCTAATTATTACAATGTCATTTTTATTAAAATTTTTTGGTTTAAGGTTAATATTAAAATATTGCAAAATATCGGAACTTGCCGCGTTAGTCATTATATGAGCAGAACATTTGTATTTATCGTTCCATTTTCCGTGTCTCGACTTTATTAGAGATGAAGACAGCCCTCTTAATTGTTCATCTCCTAATATGAAAATACGTTTGTTATCGCTAAGTGACTTATTACTAGCGCCATCTGTTGCTACATTATGGAACTGATTTAAACTGATAGTCTTCTGTCCGGTTTGTTCTTCCACTGTAGAAGACGACACTGGTGAAGGTATGGGGTCATGTTTTTGTATTTTAAGATGAATGTTAGCGTAAGATGAATTATTTCAATTAAAAATTAATAAAGGCGAATAAGAAAAATCTAAAAAGACCATCCCCTAGAATATTGTTCACTTTATTTATTGAAATCAAAAGTATGTGATTTAACCTAATATTTACGAAGCGATTAGGTTTATAGTTTTAAAATCGAGGCATGTTTGGGTCACATTTTAACCAAGTTTTCATTAATTTATCAAAAAATTAAAAAGACCATCCTCTAAAGAATGCGTTGAATAATAACATATCTTTTTTAAAGATATTTTTATTCAATATTTATGAAGAGAACCGGTTTTTTCTGCAGTGATTTTTTATGATTGACGTTACTATGCGCCTTAATGATCTCTCAAATAGTTCCCGTGGGAAGATTAAAATTGTTAACGAGCGAAGCTTTAGACCCAATTCTGAAGTCCACGCAGACGAAGTAGCGGGCAGAAGCTCGTTTCTGAAATAAATATTAAACCTCATATTCGCGCGGGGATCGAACCCGCGTCTTCAACAAGCCGTACGAACACTACGAACGCCATGACCAGTAGCCCAGTAGGTAATACTACAGACAGACAGAGGTACAATATGACTACTTTTATAAGTAGCATCGGCAAAATTCGACTGCGCAGAAGAAAGCAGCCTAAAGCCGATTGAATACGGGTACCGACACCGTTAAAATATAGCCTTTATTGCATTACGTTAAGATTTCAAGTCGCCAAAATCAGAATTTCATTATATCTCGCTCAGAATAAGTAGGTACACTGTAAGCCAAAAAAAGGAACCAACGTTTTTTCACACAATATTTTAATAAATGTAATGAGACAATTTTAAACAAAAAAATACAGTCTCTTACAAAATATTATAAAAATATTATCAAAGGGGTTAAAAATTAAATAAAAAATCTATTTTTTTTTTTATATTAATACAATTATAAAAAAAATAGTTTGTATTGAACATAACATCATCACAGCTCATATACGTCCCCACCGAGGGGTTCGTTCCAGCCCAACCATAACGCCTATACCCCGTTCGGCAGTGGCGCAATAAATTATGCATGCAGATACAACCCCGGCAATTTTTTTTTCCATTTTTTTGCGCCCCCCAAAAATGCTAATTGCCTAGCGCCCTAGGCACGTGCCTACCGTGCCTATTCGGTAAAACGGGCCTGCCAGTGCGGATTGATCGACTTCACATACACCATTGAATTTCTTCGCAGATGTATGCAGGTTGCCTCACGATGTTTTCCTTCACCGTAGGAGCGTCTGACAAATGTATGTACATATGAAATTCGAAACGAAAAACACATTGGTACATGGCGGGTCTCGAACCCCGACCTCCCGATTGGAAGGCAAGTGCCGAGTCCACAGCGCCACCGACGCTCTCATATTTGAACATAACGAAAAATTAAATTTGAAATAAAAAGATATAATATAATGTACATTATTTAATCTAGAGGGGTTATTCCTTCAATTACATCGTCGTCGCTGTCATTATCACCATCAGCTGGAGATGACGAGGATGATGACGAATCACCAGTGTTAATGATGAATTGGTCCAAACGATTGTCAATTGCTTCCTCAAGTGTAAGAAACGTATCTTCACACTTAATAACCTTTTAAACCTTTTAAAGGCTTTCCTCTTTTAAGTAAAGACATCCAAATGGAAAAGTTCACTCTCTTTTGTCTTCATGTGTAGTGTCTGTCAAGACGTAGGCGTAGCAACAAAAAGAGTAAATAAGTACTAAAGGAACGTCGCGATGCACTGAGTGCCGAACATGGCGCGCATGCATATGATCATGTTTCACATGAATACGCGGAGCGTTAGCACTGGCTAAAACTTTTTCGCGCCTTTCAAAAATGAGATTTCTGCGCAGAGTACATCGGGGGGTAACTTATAATCGTGGTACTTACTCTCTTTTGATTGTGTTGTGTTGTGTATTATATTCATTCAAAAGCACTGCACCACAAACTAAATGGAGATACTTACTACACTGCACTAATCAACCTGGGGTTGCCACTGGTCCGAATCCAAGTTCCCGTGGCATCCCAGGGGCTGTCCAGGGGTGTTCCTTCCCGCAGGCGGACGGGACAAATGAGGCGGCAATTCGCCAACCTTCTTCCTCCTGACGGCAACCAGCGGGGTTCTGGAATGGGAAGCCCGAACCCTGCATTGCACCGGTTGCCAGTAGTCGCTGATCCCCTGAATGCCCCGGGGGATCACCGGCCTCCCCCTTTAGGGGGGGTGAGAGGGGCTCGCTCTAGGCGAGCAGACGCCGACGAGGTCGTGGATGTGTTCACTCGAGTTCCCGTGACCTTGTCAGGCAGCGACGCGTCCCTTGTCGGCGTGTCTTCTTCAGATGAGGAGGATGCGGCGATAATGGACGTGCTCGCGCCAAGGCGTATGTGAGGGGTATCGGTGGGTTTTAGTCGGTAGGCCGCGGTTCCTGGCTGGCACGCTACCCCCAGGGGCCGCGGAGAGTCCGACATAACCCCGCGCCTTCCCAAGCGCGGGGTATGCGCAATACATTTGCCACCGTTAAAAAAAAAAGGTGTTCCTTCACTCGTCTAGTCCGATGGGACGGTTAGCTGACACGACCGAACGTTGCTTGACCGTAGCCATCGTTCGCAAATCGCAAAACATCATATTAGCAAAATATTATACTCGCAAAACATCCTATTCGCAAGATATGGGATTAATGGATTATTTCCCTAAAATTCGAATGTTTCCATCAAATACTTTATAATGGCTGATAGTGAGAATCAAACAGCGTCCTCAATTAGCTCTCACTCACGTTCATTATACATAACCCTTCTAAGAAGAAACCTATAAATTAAAGACTGAAAAAAATCACACAACAAAGTATTAATACACAAAAGCAAGCATACAACTATAGTATGCTTGCTTTTATGCTGCTAATTTGTTATTGTAAACGAACAAATGTTACATAAAATGTGTTATATCATCTGAATATTACATAAATGACAATGTATAAAAAAGTTGTATTATGTAAAAAATTACATCAAATGTTCATTTTATATACAGTATGTTTCTGCATAAAGTGCACATACGAGGCAGGAGGCAAAGAGGGGTCATTTTAGTGATAAAAAAAATTTAAAAAAAAATAATCCCACTTTTATTTGTATTTTTAGGAGCCATTTAATTTTTCTACCCTCCGTTGCGAACCTGACGTACATAAACCGTTATAACTCTTGAATGATTAGACAAATATCAATGAAATCAAGTAACTAGTCTAGTCGAGAATAATCTACATCTAACTGTAGTACTATTATTCAGGCTTCAATTAAGTCGAAAAACTAAAGAAAAATTTAATGGTACTGCGGTCTCCAACACCTTGATTCGAATGATCATAGCTATTGTTACAATTCAATTGACCTAGAGACGCGATTTATGTGACGTTTGATAGCTGAAATGATGCAGATTGAAATAAGCACAAGAAAACAATACCGTATAGGGGGTATATTTTGTATAAAAATTGAATTTAAAAAAAAACAAAATAATACGCTTTTTTCTCCTTTAATCCTCTGTTTTTTTTACATACGACAGGGAAGCTCTTGGCCTTCATCTCACCTCATGGTAAGTGACGATAAGGCCGAAGGTGAAAGCGAACTTCACCTGGACTCCTCAACACCTGAGGAACTGGCAATCTTAAATCTAATTGTCGGGAACACAACAAAACATAAACATTGTTATTATGGTGACAAACTTAGGTAAGAATTGTGTGTGATACATGTGTGATAAGATTTGACAAAATGTGTGTTTTGACAGCACTATCAATTGATCTTTGAGGATCACGTCGGCGTTTATTTCATTGATGTTTGTCTATTCATTCGAGAGTTATTTATAACGGTTTATGTACTTACGTCAGGTAAGTCAGGTTCGCAGGGTTCGCAACGGAGAGTAAAAAATATTAAAAATGACGGGTTGCACTCCGGGAGTGCCGGCAGAAGTGAAAACTTAAGTATTAACGTTGTGCGTTTTGGATATTTTGGAATGGTTATGGAATAATTTTGCACGAATTGCTTTAATTATCAGAATAAAAGTACTATCTTTTATGTGGTAGAATACAATATTTATTTATTGCACTATCGTACACAAACATGACAATTTATATTACATTAAAAAGTTTATCCCTCAGAAAAATCAACTTCCTGTTGTAACGTTGTGCGTACATAATTATATAACTAGTAATAATGAATCAAAATATTTACAATTAAATTAAAAATATGATCAAAACAGACATTAATATACTACTTAAAAACGTAATTTTATAACAAATAAATAATATTTAATTTATACTAACTTACCTAATTAATATTTACAACAAAATCAAATAAAAGCACAATTTAGATTTTTCCTAACAAAGTAAATAAATTGATTAAAACTGTCTCAAGTGACGTGTGACTTCCAGTACTTTTGCCAGCCGCTATTGTTCTCGGCCGGCTTACGTGGACCCCTCACCGCACCTCGACAGTTCCTGCGGCCATTTCAATTTTAATTGACTACTCTCCATCCGTCTTACGAATTTTCGATCAGGGTCACGTGTCCTGACGGTCACGTGTCCTGACGCGAGTTTAACATTTTTTACCCATTACAAAAAAAGTGTACAACGCCGCTAAAGAAGTTCTCACTTCAAAAATAAATGGCCCCTAAAAATACAAAAAAATTGTAGGTTTTTTTTCTATTTTTTATCACTAAAATGGCCCCCGTTTGCCTCCTGCCTCGTATGTATGTACACTTTATGAATGAAACACACTGTATAAATGACATGAAATAAGAGAATCTAAAATTACTTGGTAATAATGACTTAGTAGTTTAGTCATTGCGACGACGTCAAAATAAGTAAGACTGTGTCGACTATCCAATAAAAAATAGCAATGGATGCACTTTGACTGTCAAAATTAAAAGTGATCACTATAGATTTTTGTTACACAATAGGAGTGTTTTTATTCAATATTTAAAAGGTAGGCAAACCGTGAAAGTTGGCAAAGGTCCCAGAGATCATCAACGGGCCGCCGGTCCCTATAGAAGTCGATTGCTATTCGGACCCGGAGCATGAAACATGCAGTTTTATTCCAGTTTCATGCTCCGCTCTGACCTAATCTATCTAACCTTTTTTTTTTACAAGAGAGAAAATACAGTCTTTACGGTATTCGACAAGGGAATTGAGCTGACTAGGCCACCCCTTGGATATGCAGGACTCGGGTAGAAGACCCACTACCGGCTAAAAACTCTCTAGATACTTCTACCTCCGTGGAGACACAATCGGGATCGGCGTTGGCCATTCCCCGATTGTGCCCCCTGGAGGGTTGCCTGGCGCACGCGCCAGGACTTACCTCTACGGAGGGGGTCGACAAGTATCTTGAGAAATTCGACCCCCCCAGACGGCCAAGCTAGGGGTGAAAAGTATCTCTCGGCCGGTGGTCATCCGGCCGAGCCGTTTCAGCCCCCAGCTTGCTAGGGGAGCTGGCGCGCGTTGAGGAACGCACGCCTCCTCCTCCCCAACCGCAATCTATCTAACCTAAGCTAACCTACAGTTTTCAGTTTGATCCTTTAAGTATTTTTCGATAACAATCAGCCCCCGTATTACGGATCGTTTATGACATGACATGGTATAAATTTGCAATATTTAGAATGTCTAGAAATGCTCATTTACTTGTCCTTACTCTACTGATATGATTGCTAGGGTATAATTTCGATAATGTCATCATGCCATAACCCTTGAAAGACATATTTATGAAGTGTTGATCCGTAAAAAGGCAAATAAATTTTATGTCATCATGATATCATTTGTAATCATGAGATCCGTAATCGGCCCCCAGGTTAAGGCATAGCCACTCCGTTGTGGTTTCGGACCTGATAGAAGCGTAATAAAAGCGTAAAATAACTTATAGGATAAAACAAAACTGACAACTGTAGGTTATGTTAGACATTATGACCCCACAGCGAAATGAGCGAAGCATGATACTGCATGATTCATGCTCCGCTCGCAAAAATCTATTATTAAGTAGGTACGTAAAATCCACTCTGTCGCCATTTTTTCTCGCCCGGGTCCAAATAGCAATCGCCGGGGGGCTACCAACTCTAACGAACAACAATTAAGTTAGATATTGTGACGACACACAGAACGACACACATACTGAATGAAAAGTGCATGTTTGCATGCTCCGGGAGGGCTACCGCCTAACTCATAGCGATACTCGGTATCGCTTACGTGACATTAGAACAATAGTTCAAATGTCATCTGTGACATTAAAACTATTGTTCTAATGTCACGATAACGATAGCGAGTGATCGCTTTGGCGTATGCTAGACGTTTAATATTTATCACGATATTTGGATCATGATCCAGGATCGCGATATTTATTGATCGTTTAGTCTATGATATTGATGGATCGCGATACGGATCACAGAATTTCTAGATATTTTGAAATCCAACTCCTTGATATGTATTGTTGTGATATTTATTGATCGTGTAGCCTTGTCATCAATATTTATCGCGATCCCCGTTTTCTATTTAATCGTCATCAGTTTTTCACGCTAACAAAAATGTTAAACATGTTTTGCTTTTCTTCTAAGAAATGTTAACATTTTTAGTCGCGCTATTTTTCACAAAGAGAACTTAACCTCAAAATGGAATCCTCACGATGCTAGCGTCAAAATCGAATGAAACGCAATAATGCTAAAAATGTTGAAAATGCTGCAAATCTGCGCTTAAATGGAACACGCCTTACGTATATTTTCCGTATCATCCACAGATTAGAGAGATACTGACAGTGATTATGTACTGTGTGGTGACCATGGAATTATTTTTCAAACAGGAATGAGCTCTTCAAAATATTGTTGTTCATTATTTCTATGTGAATAAAGACTAAACACTTGAAAGTGCAAAAGTGTGCCGAGAGAGGGCTGCAATAACTGTACCTTTTATCCCTTTCCCACAGTGTTGCTACTGTTGTATATTTTATAATTTAGTAGTTATGAAACAACTATTGGTAGATGAAGATTTTTATTATTGTTTATTTTAATTACTTTTAACGCCCAAAATACCTAAATTGTTTTTTTTTAATAATTATAATATAAAATAAATTAAATTATCATATTAGCCTACTATTAATAATTATAACACTATGATTTTACGTCCAGGAAATATTCTAGTGGTAGTATTCAAAAAATGTTATATTGCAACAACGATTCTTTGTCACTGTTAGTAATTTTCGTTGTCATTGTAGTAGGGTGACCACATGGTAATAAATATTATCGCAATTTTTAACATTTTTCAATAAAAGTAATTTATATTAGTTATTTATTGTTTAGCTTACACGATGCGATGTAAAGTTATTAGAAAAAAGAATTGGCATTAACATTATGTTCAAGATATTGGCGAAACTACAAAAGTTTTAAATATTGTTGAAACAATTCGACTCACACTGATGTTTTTAATTCTTTTCTTCTTAAAATATTACTCATTCTTTTATTAGGTATTGTTGATGTACAATGTCCCTCTGCAAATAAGTTAGTGATGAAGATCTATGGTCAACTGGAAAACGATACAATAATGTCAAGTATAAACAAGTATGTCATTGTGTAAGAATTAGAAGATATACAATGTTCTGATTAGTAAAAGAAAGTCTGTTTTTATATTTTGAATTATTTAGAATAAATATGATGTTATGTGATACAGTAATTTCATTAATAGTATAGCGGACTCTCAACAGTGGTAGCAGAGCGTGGCTGCGGGAAGAAATTGATAAAAAGGAATTGGTACGTACATATTCAAATGGCTGAGACAAAATTATACAATATAAAACAATTTGATGGGACTGGTTATTCAACCTGGATTTTTCGACTAAAAAATATTTTAAAAGAGTTCGACTGTGATGAGGCTATTTTAGAGAGTACATTTTCAGAAAGCACATCAAATAAAAAAAAGGAGGCTAAAGCACAAAATTTTATCATAAGTAGCATCGCGGACACACATTTAGATTATATAAAAGAGGAAAATACAGCATATTGCATGATTAAAAAATTAGAAGAAAATTTTGTAAAAAAAAGTACCCGTGGAAAAATTTATTTAAGGCGACAATTAAATGACACGAAGTTCGATGGAAAGTCTTCCCTTATTGACCATTTTAATACAATAGAAAATATATGTACACAATTAAAGGATGCGGGCAGTGTTGTGACTGCAGAGGAGAAAATAAATTACATTTTAATGTCTATGCCTAAGTCATATGAATTAGTAGTTGCGACGCTAGAAACAATTCCAGATGTGAAATTAAATATGGTTAAAGACAGGCTTCTGGGTGAAGAGATGAAAAAGAAAAACTACGAAAATTGATGATTTTACTACAGCAACAACATTCAATTGTTACATTTGCGGGAAGCCAGGACATAAAAAATTTCAATGTCGACAGGGACAGTATTATAAACCAGGACAACAACAAGGAAGATATGGTCAAACACAACAACATCGCAGATTTGATCAAACACAACAAGCGGGAAGATATGATCAAGGACAACAACAAGGAAGATACACATACGAAAGATATGGACCGGGAAATCGCAGTTTTCAAGGACCGCGACAATATTATCAGACAAGAAACAATTCAAATGAGACTCACGGAGGAAGGTTTTATCAGAACACAAGACAACAAAACTCTTATGTTTCAGGTTTTTCAAGTAGGCGTCCAAATACGACTTTTATTGCAAGTGACATCAATGATACTGTAAATGATGAAGGTGAACGAATAACCTGGTGTCTGGACTCAGGTGCGTCAGATCATTTAACAAATAATAGAAGTAGTTATTTTGAGTATATTGAGCTAAAACATCCAAAATTTATTGCTGTAGCCAAGAATGGTATAACCTTAAAAGCTATTGGCATCGGCAATATTAAATTAACTTGTTTGGTAGGTTGAAAATCTACTATTTGTACTATAAAGAATGTCTTATATATACCGGAACTTAGGAAAAATTTGATGTCAGTTTCCAAAATAGAAAATGCCGGATTGAATGTATCTTTTTACAGAAATAAAGTAGGAGTTTATGATAGAAAAGATTTAATTATGATAGGAGATTCACATAATTCTTTGTATTTTATAGAAACTTGTATTATTAAACCAGAATGCAATGTTACTTCTAATAATAAAGATATTGCTCAACTGTGGCATAGGCGATTAGCACATCTAGGAATGAATAATTTAAAAGTTTTGATTAATCAAGATATGGTCAGGGGTCTAGATGATTTGAAAGAAAACAAAATTAATAATGAATTGTGTGAGGTTTGTATTTATTTATTTATTTATTTATTTATTTATTCTTTATGTACACAATGTTCGTACAAAGGCGGACTTAATGCCTGTGGCATTTTCTTCCAGTCAACCTTAGGGTGGTGCAGAAAAGGGTGATGCGGTAGATGTACCGAGAAATGGAACAGCTTATTAAGAATATTATATATAACATAAAATTCTACTACACAAATAAAATAATTAAAATAAACTAATATATATTATCTAAAATGCCTACGAATACCATAATTGCAATCATTTGATTGCCAATGTCTAAAAAAAATCAATTCTGTTGTGCAAAATGCCTTCGCAATTTATGTTTGAAGCTAAGCTTGCTTGGGGCGTTACTTACCTCTAGAGGGAGGGCGTTCCATAAAAGAATAGATTGGACAAAAAAGGATGAGTGAACAATATCAGAGCGATGAGGAGGAACTATGAGAATACCATTGAAGGCAGAACGAAGGGTTTTGTTATGAGAGGTACATAAGTTCTGAAAATGTGTCTTGAGGTAGGAGGGTGTGTTAGGGTTATGAAGTAAGGAGTATAAAGTCATTAAGGCTCTCATCTGCCTACGCTGCCGAATAGGTAACCATTTTAAGCGCATTCGGAATGCCGAAACATGATCATATTTTCTTAAATTAAAGACGAATCGAATGCAGTTATTTAGAAGTCGGTCAAGTTTGTTGAGTAGATCTGCATTCAGGTCGAAATAGCACACATCACCATAGTCTATTATAGGAAAAATTAAAGACTGTACAAGCATTTTTTTGATGTCAATAGGCAGAAAGTTTTTCAGTCGGTAGAGAGATCTCAGAGTTCCAGTAACCCTCTGACAAACGTTAGTTACCTGAGGTTGCCAGTTGAGCGTTGAATCTATATGCAACCCCAAATCCTTGACACTGTTGCTCAAAGGGATAACTTCACCATCAAAAATTACGGGATGAAGGTTCTGATGCTCCAGTCTAGATATGAACCTGGAACTGCCCACCATTATCGCCTGGCATTTATTTGGGTTAACGCGGACTCCAAATTGCTCGGACCAATCCTTAATACTTTTGAGATCTTGATTGATTATAGCAATGGCATCATTTATACTATCAACATCTGCATGAGTATAAAGTTGCAAATCGTCAGCATACAGGTGATACGCACAGCGAATATGATGGGTAATAAAGTTTATAAAAACTGAAAAAAGAAGTGGAGATAGAATGCCACCTTGAGGAACGCCAGCGTCAAGATTACGCCATGAGGAAGACAACTCTTCCCAAATGACCGACTGCTGTCGTCCCCGAAGATATGAAGAGAACCACTCAATTACCTTGGGTGAGACCTTTAGATGAGATAACATTGATAACAAAATATCATGGTGAACAGTGTTGAACGCATTCGTGAAATCAACAAGAATGAGTAAGGTAATCTTTCTGTCTTCAATTCCAGCCCTAATGTCCCCGGTCACCTTGAGGAGAGCAGAAGAAGTACTGTGACCAGGTCTAAAGCCGGACTGAAAATGACTCAGAAGTAAGTTTCTGTGGATAAATGAGGAAAATTGCTTATGCACACAAGCCTCGAGCACTTTGGATAGATAAGGAAGGATAGAAATGGGGCGGAATTGATTGAGGACAGTTGGGTTAGGGACTTTAGGAAGAGGGCGAACAAAGGCTTTCCGCCAAAGGGTGGGGAAAGTTGCAGAATCAAGGGAAAAATTTACGATTTCAGTAATCGCAGGAAGGGAGTGCTCGAGGATGGATATAATCATTTGACGGCTGATGTTATCACAACCAACAGCATTAGATTTAATTGATAGGATTATCTTTTTAATCTCATCCGATGACATTGGTGAAAAGTCGAAAGGAGCGATGTTTGGCATTGGAAGCCCAGCTATGTACGCCGTGGTGTTTTCAGTGTTAAGGCTTTGATGATGAGCATTATTGGCAAAATGACAATTTAGATCATCCAAAGAAATGGAGTTAGGAAGGTCAGAGTGGCGAGTTTTGCCTATACCTAGGGTTCCTAGGAACTTCCAGATGGAGGCAGACGTAGAAGATGAGATATTGTCAAGTATGTGGCGGCGTTTAGCATTACGTATCACCTGGTTACACCGATTCCTTGCAACTTTGTAAGCATTCCATTTCTCATCGGTGCGTTCTTTCTTAAACTTTTGAAATGCTTTGTCTCTTCTCCTCATGGCTTTCCTAATTTCTTCTGACATCCAAGGTGCAGGCTTGTGTTTTAATTTTATTTTACGAATTGGAGCATGAGTGTTGTAAAGCTGAGTTACAATATTGTTAAAAGCTTCAATCTTATCGTCAACTGCACTAGCGAGAAATACGGGCTCCCAGTTTATCCTAGATGCGTCAGATCGGAATTTAGAAACATCGATCCCAGCAAAATTACGCTTGTACAGTACTTTAGGAATTGGTTTGGGAGGCTTAAGGATATAAGAAAGGAAGATAAGATCGTGGTGAGAGAAACCAGGAGCAGGATGTTGGCCATGGCAAGATACAAGACTGGGATTTGAAACAAGCATTATGTCAAGCCAAGAGTCATTTCCACCGGTATTTACGTGTGTTGATTGAAGAGGCAGAACATGTAGACTGTTTGATTCAATGACTTGCAAAAGCTTGCGAGGACGAGGAAATTGGGGACAAAGGATATTGGTATTAAAGTCACCCATGATGATGTGGTGTGCATAATCAGACCCTAAGGATTCTAAAACTGATTCGAGGTCAGTGAAATAGTCAATAGAGGGAGGACAGTAAACTACCCCAAGCACTAATTTAGCACTCCCAACGCCAACTTCCAAAAATAAATATTCAGCCGAAGCCGAATATTGGGGGATGGAAGCAGTAATAATTTTAAAGGGAAAATCACTCCGGAGATATATAGCTACACCTCCACCACCTCTTCCAATGCGGTCGTTTCTGACGAGTGTAAATCCTGGAAGTGGGTACGAAGTAGAAGGAAGATGGGGCTTAAACCAAGATTCGGAAACCAAGATAGCGTGAACATTACATTGGGAGAATATGTCATGTAGTTCACCATAATGGCTTGGGATGCTCTGTGCATTGATGTGGCATACATTTATTTGACGGCTAGGTGAGCGATTAAAATTGTTAGTTAAATTATCACTTAGGCTTTCGGTTACAGAGAGGAAACTTTCTTCACTAGATGAAGTTGATGCGTCTTCGGCAGAAAAATATAAATCGTCTATAGGCATTATTTAAATAATAAGTAATATATAATAAAATAAAAATGTTAAAAAAAATCTACATATGGTACAGAATAAAACTATATACACTTTACTGCACCACCCGCCAGCTCACAAAAAGCGTAATATTATATATAAACACCAATATTGAACATAAAGCACAAAACACTATCAGTCTAGGCTACATAGCAATTCTCTCTGCATACCTAACTGAACAGAACAAGTAGCAAACAAAAAATAAAATACAAATGAATAACAAATAACAAGCACCGTGGTCCGAAATGCGCCGACATTACTAACATTACAGTCAGTGCAAACAAAGTGATATTCTCAATTCGGACTACGGGGAAGGATGAATGACTTTATCTTCCCTACCCTTCTTTCTACAATTTTGTACAGAGAAAAAAATCAAAACAAAAATAATATGTATGTATTTCCAACTAATAAATCACCATTACCATTACCTTCACTTAATTTACTCGTCTGCGTCTGTGATAACGTATGAGTCTGGTTTACTTGAAGTGTGGAAGTGAGTTTCGTATCTAGCAAAATACGAGTACAATGACAAAAACAAAAATATAGCTAGTCTACAACAGCAGTTCATAAAACTTATGGAGATTGATTATTAAATTGTTGTAAAAAAAATAATTTAAGTAATATAGAGTAAGGAAACGGTCCTTAGATGAAATTAAACAAATGACCAAATTGAAAACCAAGCCATATTAGCCATGAATTCATAGCAACATACTAATTATAGAGCTCATTGTGTGATCATTCTGAAATAGCTATTACACAAGATAAAAAGCAAATTCTGTTTCACAAGAAGTCAAGCTTACAAAGCGATAAGAATGATGGCTATACCCATGTAATGTTACATACAATTATCAGGTAAGACTATAAACTTTAAAAGAAATTGGCTTATACATGCTATAGTCAGATGAACTCAATATGTATGATTGCAAAAAAAATAATCAATTAATTGTTTCTTAATTTTTGTCCTCAGGGCCTGTAGATTTCTTTGGGAAAGCAGTGATTAGTGCTGTCAACATGTCCAATCCAACCAATTTATGTCTTTTGCCATCAGATGTTTTAACATGAACAATGCCATCCAACGTCCAGCAAGAGCGCATACCGAAATGTGACCGGGCCCTACTGAATATGATTTGCCTGCTTTTTGTTAAGAATTCCCGCACTGATATATTGGAGCCTTTAAGATGCGTTTTAGCCTTCCACACAGTTGATCTAGCTTCAAAATGAGAAAACCATATTACTATGGGCCGATGGTGTTCTTTGTTGATGGTACCCAATCTATGGCAGGACTTTATTGATGAAGCAGGAAGATCTACAAGACCCATAGTTGTGTGGATAATGTTAGCGACTAACTTACAACAGTCCTCCTTGTCACCTTCAGGCATCCCCAGGAAAACCAGCGCTTTCTGCCTGTTTCTTGATTCAACAATGTCAATCTGGTTCATGCAATCCAAAATCTGGGTCCGAAGAAGTCCAAACATGTTGAAAGTAAGTTCTCTGAACATACGGAACTCCTCAGCAATCTTAGATACAGTGTCTTTTTGAGGTGCTAAGTTGAGCTGTTCCTGAAGCTCTTGCATTTTCTTGGAGACACGATCTTCAAGACTAATTTGTGCAGACAATATATTTGCCAATTGTGCCATGATGTGTTTGTTTAGTGCAGTCCTCTATCACAGTGAGATGGTGAGCTAGCAGGTGGTGTGATACTTCACAAATGTTACATTAAATGTTTTGGTAATGTAAGTAGACTTTAGTAATTTTAAGTAAATAGGTATAGAACCAAAATAATGCTAAATAACTGTAAATACAGCTGAAAATAAAACTGTGCTACTTAAATTTGCGTGTTTACTTTTTGACACCTACCGCCAAAAAAAGTTTGTATAATGGGTAAAATGACTAGACAACCATTCAATAGAACAAGAATTAGGGCTAGGCAACCTCTTGAAATGGTTCATACTGACGTTTGTGGACCAATAGATCCACCAAGCAGGGAAGGTTATAGATATTTCTTGTCTTTTATTGACGACTATACACATTTTGTAATAGTCTATCTAATCACTGAGAAATCTGAAGTATTTGACAAATTCAAACAATATTATTATTATGTTACGGCACATTTTAATATGAATTTATTGAAGTTGAGGTGTGACAATGGACGGGAATACGTTTCCAACAGTTTTAATGAATTTTGTGCTCAAAAAGGTATTGTGATAAAATATACTGTTCCGTATAATCCTGAATTAAATGGGGTGGCAGAAAGAATGAACAGAACCCTGATGGATAAGACAAGATCAATTTTGTTAGAATCTCAATTATCAAAACAATTTTGGGGAGATGCAGTTCTTTACTCTGCATATGCTACAAATAGAAGACCGACAGTAGGAATGGAAGTTACACCCAGTGAAATGTGGTATGGTTACAAGCCAGATTTGTCTTGTATGAGAGTTTTTGGCAGTGCTGGTTACAACTATATTCCCAAACAATTACGAAAAAAACTAGATTGTCCAGGAAAGAAAATGATAATGATTGGATATTGCGAATCAGGGTATAAATTATATGATGAAGAGAGAGGAAAAGCTTTTTGTGCACGTAATGTTATATTCGATGAAGAAATAGATAAAAAGGTAGTAAATATACCAATCAATTTCAATAAAGGTGACGATGAAGAGGAAATAAAAAGCAGAAATGATAAAAAAGTTTATGAAGAAGGTAAGAATGATAATATTGAACACATTGAAGTTAATGGTGAAAAAACACGAAGAGGGCAGAGAATAAAAAGGAAACCAGTTTGGCACAAAGACTATGAAGTTGACTTAAATAACGAAGATGAAGATGAGGCTTTAGTAGCACTGTTGACGAGTTATGAAGATGTTCCTAAGTGTTATAAAGAAATAGAAGAAAGAAATGATAAAATGAAATGGGAAAAGGCAGTGGCAGAAGAACTAAAAACTATAGAAGAAAATCAGACATGGAAATTTGTGACAAAGCCGAATGATAAGGAATTGATTGACACGAAATGGGTGTTTGCAAAGAAATATGTAGGTAATGAGGAAATTTACAAAGCCAGATTAGTTGTCAGAGGCTTTCAACAGCAAAAAGATGTAGGTGATGTATACTCCCCTGTATTAAAATTAGAAACATTGAGAATTTTGCTTTCGGTTGCTGCAGTAAGAAAATATGTTATACATCAGATGGATGTAAAAGGTGCATTTCTTTATGGTGACATTAATGAAGATGTATTCTTAAAACCTCCTCAAGGCTATGATGTACCGCCAGGACTAGTTTTAAAGTTGACTAAGTCTTTGTATGGTCTAAAGAAATCGCCAAAATATTAGTACGAAAAATTTCATGAAACGATAACAAGTTGTGGTTTTATTAGATCGGTTAATTTCGATTCGGTCGGATTATTGTTTATATAAAAGAGGGCAGACTTACATTTTATTATATGTCGATGATTTGCTGATATTAAGTAACGAATTGACTAATATTTTAGACATGAAACAATTTTTATCCTCAAAATTTAAAATGAAAGATTTAGGTGACAAAAACTTAACATATTTAGGTATTTCTATTGAAAAAAGGGATGATGGAATCTTCATTAATCAAACAAAATATTTGTCAAATGTATTAAAGAAAAATGGAATGGATAATTGTAACGGCGTAGACACTCCAATGGAAACTCATTTTAAAATTGAAGAAGCGGATATTGATTTAACTTTAGAACAGAAATGCCGATCTATCATAGGCTCTCTTATGTATGCAACGTGTGGTTCAAGGCCTGATTTAGCGTTTACAGCAACTTATCTTGCTAGATTTCAATCGAAACCAAATTTAAGTTTACTGAAAGCATTGAAGCGTGTTTTGAGGTATGTAAAGCAAACATTGAATTATAAGTTGTTTTTTCGATGCAGTAGTGGAGATATTTCTTATTTTATTATAGGCTATGCAGATGCTAGTTATGCTAGTGATTTAACTGATAGGAAGTCAACATCAGGATATTTATTTAAAATATTTAACAATTTAGTATTTTGGAAATCTAGAAAACAAACTACAACTGCGCTAAGTTCTACTGAAGCAGAACTAGTGTCGTTATGCGAAGCCACAATGGAGGCATGTTGGTTAAAAAAGATGTTATACGATTTAGATGTTAATGTTGACAGTATCCTAATTTATGAAGACAATCAAAGTTGTATCAAAAGTGTACAGAATTGTGACCAAAAGAGAATGAAACACATTGATGTAAAATATAACTTTATTAATCAGAAAATTGAAGAAGGCGTTGTTAAGGTAGAATTCATAGGAACAAAGCAACAAGTAGCTGATGGTTTAACTAAACCTTTATCGAAAAGTAGTTTTGACAAATTTGCTTCTGAATTGGGTTTAATAATGATAAAATGATAGTAATAAAGTAGTTTAGAATGTTTTAGTTTTGTTTGTTGAATTTATGATAGGAATGTTATTAGGAGATGAACATTGAGAGGGGGTGTTGATGTACAATGTCCCTCTGCAAATAAGTTAGTGATGAAGATCTATGGTCAACTGGAAAACGATACAATAATGTCAAGTATAAACAAGTATGTCATTGTGTAAGAATTAGAAGATATACAATGTTCTGATTAGTAAAAGAAAGTCTGTTTTTATATTTTGAATTATTTAGAATAAATATGATGTTATGTGATACAGTAATTTCATTAATAGTATAGCGGACTCTCAACAGGTATGTATTTAAATATCACAGAGAGATTTTAGTGTTGACTCATTTTTGACAAGTTGACATATTTGATTATTTGTTAAGTGGCGGTGGGTTCAACATAATATACTGATTGGAAAGACCCATCTATTGAAAGACAATCATTGACATTCATTATTTTTAAAATAATTATTATATTAATAAAACCTATCTTGTATTGAAAAGCAGATATAAAATTCTTTTGCGCAACCCATTTTGAAATAATAGAATATAATATTTCTTTGTTGTACAACACCAACCAGCTTAAAGTCAACGTATAAATAATACACTTAACACTAATTGTACATAGGGCAACCTGGGGGGCTACCGCCTAACTCATAGCAATCACTCGCTATCGCTTCGTGACATTAGAACAATAGCTCTAATGTCATCTGTGATATTAAAACTATTGTTCTAATGTCATGATAACGATAGCGAGTGCTCGCTTTGAGTTAGGCGGTACGGCCGCGGGTCGCTAAAAGCGATCTCTTCCTTAAAAATCGTGATTATTAAGCATATTATGATTTTCCAAAGCATCTTTCAGATTAAATGTCATTGTTTTTTAAAAAATCCCTATTTTGTAGAATTTGTGGTCAACAAACTTACGAGAGACAAACGGTACAGTTATTTATCTCTCGCTCGGCACACTTTTTTAGGCAAGAGCTCATTTCTGTTTGAGTAATAATTCCATGGTGGTGACTGTGTAATACTGACGCAATCCGTATTGAACGTGTAGGGTCGTCTGAGATCCATCAATAAATACTGAAATGGAATTTGATAAATATTTTAATAAATATTGAACGTCTAGCATAGGCGGTACGGCCGCGGGTCCGATTAGACACAATCTTGTGGTTAAATCTCTGGGACCTTTACCAACTTTCACGGTTTGCCTACCTTTTAGATATTTAGGGATAACACCTATTTTGGGTAATTTTTTTAACGTATGAACTGATAGTTCCAAATCGCCAACTTTCCCAGTTAGCCAATTATGACTTTTTCTTAACTTTGCACGGAACGCACCTCCGTTTATAGCCTGTGCCAAAAAGTAAACAAGCATTCATTTAATCTATCGCTACTTTGTGCACCGAGCAAAAGTGAGCTTGTAGTTGTTATGGCTTTGAAAGTGGAATAATTTAAAAATTCTATGTGTTCTCTTAGTTTTAACAAGTAGATAAATAAACTATGTTGAGTCAAACTTCTACTGAAGCGTTGCTCTCAGCAACATATGTAGAGAATTACTTAGATTGTGTTGAGAATCTTCCAAATGATCTTCAACGACATTTATCTCGTTTGAGAGAACTTGACGTAACATACAGAGGTAATTTAGGAGATTTACTGTATATATTTCTGCCCTCATTTGCTCAGTAGCAATTGCATTACGTTTTAAATAAAAGTTATTTCATGTAACGCCATAAAAATTCTCATGTTGATACTTTGTCACTGCAATGTTATTAGGACATTTTAAACGTAGCTGCATAGATTTTGACACAATCAGTGGGATTTGATTAAACAACAACAATATATATGCTAAGAATCACGGCTAGACAGCACTCAGTATAAACTAGTTTTTTTTTCAGAATGTTTGCGTGATGCTGAAACACATCTTGCTGTTTGTATTGCCACAAACACTGAGGAAAAACGACGTAGTAGAGCTGCGCTCCGTCTTCAGTCTGCACTTGTAGCTGCCCAAGAAATTGGGGATGAAAAACTGCAAGTTGTACAACTGACTCAAGACCTGATTGACAATAAACAAAGGTCTTTAGATGCCGATCACAAGAAACTAAGTAAGGATTATGATTTATCAATAGCTACTAAGCATAATCTCATTCAAATAATCAAAAACTATTGCAAGTTGTAGTATATGTTTGTGTGTATAAATATGTATATAGGTGTGTGTTAATTTTATTTAATTTTGGAATTAATTATATTTATTATGTAAAAAATATTTTCGTAATAGTAGTACAAATTCTTCCTACATTCGCAACATCTTATACTGTCACTTGTGTTAGCTGGAAGAAATCTGTCTCAGAGATAAGTGTGCTCTTATAAATCTTGTACTCACTGTATTATTAAGTGAATATGTATACAATAAAGAATTGGGTAAAATTTCTAACATAATTTCACAATATTAAACGAAAACAAAACAACATTTGTATAACAACATTGTAGTTGGCATACAATATGGAATAATGTAACAAAAAAACATTATCCTTTTTAATTAATCAAAGTACATTGTCAAATAATTGATCAAAGCACAAAACATATTAGATAATTATAAATATTAACATTCATTTTCAGTATCTTGCCTTGATGTAAATACAAATGGCACAACAAAAGAGAGCACGCCACCATCAGAATCGCATCGCAGTGGAGATAAGGAAAGTGCTACTCCCCCAGTTCAAACGCAACATGTTCCCCCACCTCCGCCGCCAGAACGAACATCAGAAAAGGAGAAAGAGAAAGTGGACAAGGAAAAGTCTGGAGGTAATTATTACAAGTCAATTAAAATTTTAATAAATGCATTGAAACAATCATTTAAATTAAACATATTATACTAAAAATAACCTTAAAAAAATTATATGTATCCTAAAAGAATTACAAGTTAAAATTCAGTATGTTCTTGAAAAACCGAATTTACAATTTATGTACATACACACACAAAAAGTACACACACCTATTTTAAAGTTTAGTCTGAGTTCTGACAATTTTTATTAATTCATTTTTTTTACTATATAAAGTTGCATTATTATAACACTAACTATTGCATTAAATCTTAGCCTGAAAGAATGGTGTGTACGTAATGAGAAATAAATAAATATACTAAATAATTTAAATATATAACTATTGCTTATCTGGGTGATGTTGCAGGTGAAAGGTGGTCAAAACGTGCGAGACGTGCAAGAACAACAACAGGACCAGCAACCGATGGGGCAGACTCCAGTGAACGAGACAGTGAGAGACATACACACAATACCACACACAAAAAAGGTAATTGTATAAAACGATTTCAATCATTGTTGTTACAATATATGGATTGCACTAGTACTCATATCTCACCAATACAAATAAATTGAGCTAAGAATTAAAAACAAGAAAGTAAGTAGACAAATCTTGACACAGATCAACCACCTTTACAAAATTATTTATAAGTTAGTATTATTGTGCCAAGTACCTGTACAAAAAAAACCAGTCATTATTTCTTCACTTTCTTAAGTCCAAGAAGAGGGATGATCCACTGCTAAATACACCTATTTTGTTTTATATTTCTGAGAATCTATCAAGTCTTGACCATGGGTAATATTACTTAACTTCAGGCTAGCCTGACTGCTCTATCAAGCTCTTCTAAATACCTCACTAATCTCAATATTACAATAATGATGGTGCCACATTATTATGTTAAAAGTTCAAGTCACGTTGTTGTATTAAAAATTTAAAACTGTGAAAAAACTATATACACCACAACCAATTGGCAACATGCAAATTCATTAGATAACTTGTCCCAACACAGTGATATGATGTTTGTGTTACTGCTATAATGTGCCCGTAATGTAAGTCTGTTACTAATTTGAGTTAATAATTAAATTGTAGTAATTGTAAGACAAATTAAATTGTAGTAATTGTGAGACATCATCATCAGCAATCAAGTAAATTTGAGCAACAAATTGTGGTAATTGTAAGATATCACAAAATCATTTGTTGTAATGATAACGCCTGGAAGAGCTATTGGTCCATGAAGGGCAACCTTCCAATGTGCTTTGAAAGTTAGCTTGACGACATTTGCATTCTGCCCACCCATCCTAACCTTCAGTGCTCAAAAATAGACAGTAACCGAGTCACAAAAGTCGAAGTTGAAGGCATTGTCTTAATACACCAACCTGTGTTTTAGACATGGGTCAGAAAATAGCAATTCTTTCAAATCCCTAGTTCGTAGTCACTTCCTTACCACAAATCCTTAACCGCTATTCTGTTATTTATCTCCATTTCCTATCACACAAGCAATAATATTTCTATTTCTGCACCCTTCCCCTTAATTGTCCTATTTCCCTGTCTTAAGGTATCCTGGAAGAGATTGCTTTTTAGCAATACAGTAACCGAGTCTATTCACATTTCTTTTTTTACATATGTAATGAATATTTGTACAATAAAGGGTTTATTGTTATTTCTTTAGTTATCTTATTCTATTATTATTATTATATTAGGTAGGACATGTTGAGCAATTGCATGCAGATGGTCTTCAATAGGCACGCAGTAGCATCGACGATGGGGCCGGCCCAGAAAGCGTGGGCGTGCGACCTTGATGCCTTCCTTGAAGAACGCCAGGGAGTGCTTAAGGCCTTCCGTCCAACCAAGGGGGGATTGCCTTGGTGTTCTGGGGCAATCCCTCCTTGGTGATAGCCCGACCAGTTGGTTGGGCTTGACTGGGCGCTTTTTAGTGGGTAGGCCTGGCACTTTGCCTGGAGAGCTCCACACACGCTTGCCGTCTAGCCAACGGCGGGTACGGTGTGGTTACGCATTTCCCCCCGAAAAAAAATAGTCGGTAATGTGTGAAGTGCAGTAAGGGGGTTTCCCCTTAATGCACTTCACACATTTGCCACTGCCGATGACCAGCAGTGGGAAAATATAGACTAATTTAAAAAAATTGTGAGACGTCCTTTCTATTGTTGACAGTTCAGTGAACACTTATGTTAAGCACCCTTCCACATAAGTAAACCAAAGTATAGTAAATATTATTGTTTTTTTTTATTACCAGGTATTGGCAAGAAGAAAAAGCGCAAAGCGCGACAAGCAGCACAAAGGTCAGAAACTCCACCTGGCGACACTGACCCAATCGACCCTGATGAGCCACGCTACTGTCTTTGTGACCAAATCTCTTTTGGTGAAATGATCCTGTGTGACAATGACCTTTGCCCTATAGAGTGGTTCCATTTCTCTTGTGTCTCACTCACAACTAAGCCAAAGGGGAAATGGTTCTGCCCTAAGTGCCGCGGTGATAAGCCCAATGTGATGAAACCTAAAGGACAATTCCTGAAAGAACTAGAAAGGTATAACAGAGAAAAGGAGGAGAAAGCATAGCAATCGCATGTTTCATAGTCTTGAAGCATCCATGGATCTTTAAATGAGAGTATGTGCCTTAAAAGTGAAGTCCTTATGAGGAATGATTGAGCACATTCTTGCTTACACCAGTAGTTATTTTAAAAAATGAGTTATAAATAGACACAAAATGAAGAACCCAAAAGGTACATTTCACTCATTTTTGGTCCATCAAATGAAAAAAAGAAGACAAAATATCATGTGTAAAGAGGATTTAAATTGTGATTTCCAATTACTGATCCATTTTGTAATAGTACATTGTGTATAATGGCTTTGGTTTGTATCAATGTTTGATTATTTGATAAAAGGAATCTCTTGATTTGGTTTGTTAAAAGTATCTGCAGTGCAATTGCCAGACAGGCAGGCTTCATTTATTTTAACATGAAAAATACCTACTTAAAAGTAATAAATCAGCACATCAAAAAATACTTTGACGCCTAAATAGTTTTGATTGATATCAAATTCAAATGATGTGATTTTCACAGTATTCAACAAATAAATTTACGAGCTGCTGCAGGTAAGCAGTGTCAGCGTTTGCATGTTAACATGCCATAAATATGTACCGTATGCAAAGAAATCTTCAGTTTTAGATTGTTGCATCTTGTTTTCCAATTCAATAACTATACATTTTATGTATAAATAATATTGTCCTAAGTACATAGATAAATAGATAAATTATATGTTGGTTTTAATATATTTTATGTACTGATCGACTGAATATATTATTATGGTCCTATGTTAAATTTGTATCCCCCTACATTACAAACAGCTAAAAATAGATGATGATTGTATGTTGATAGTTGTTGCCAAGAAGCTGAGTTTCTTACCTATATTTTAAATAATATAATAACTTTGAATTAAAAACGGTTATTTTAATTTCCCCAGAGTAAGAAATTATTGTTTGATATAATATTGGAAATTAAAAGAAAATATTGACGATTCAATACACTTTATTAAGTTTAGAAATTACAATTCACTACTTATACTTACTATTTATAACCATGCAAAGTAATAATAGGCTATTCAGATATAAATATTCATAATAACTATTTGACAAATGTCTAATTAAAAATACTATTCAATTTCTTATAAATGCCGTGATATCATTGTTCTATAAATGTTTTGTTTTAAAAATATTGCAATGGCTTTTGTATCCGACTAGATCATTATTATAATATAATTATGTCTATAAGTATTGCAAATTTAATACAATTCTCAGTAATCATTAAATTACTAGTGTCATAAAATATTTGAATTTCCTAAAGAAAAATGCACATAATATAATAATATATATATAGTGTAAAATAATAAGCTGCACCATATACGTGCGCTACGCTATTTCAATATATTTAAGAATTTTTCAATATATAAATCAAGGCTGACACGCCACCTGGAGTCATTACGATAAAAAATATAATACTGGTAAAAAAATGACTGACAACACTTATCGATAAATCTTTTTCTATGTTGCAACTTACAAGAACTTACAACTTAAAAAAAAGAAAAGAAAGTAACTGGACAAAGGGACTTAAACTCCGTACATAATTATAGTAAGTGCCAATTTTAAATAGGTAACGTCCATAGGTGGGAATATTTATAAAAAACAAAAATCAAATCACACATTTTTCGAAGCCTTTATGCGTAGTATTACTTCGGCACAGAACCGCATTACCAAGTACATTCCAATAAATCAGGGATCATCAATTCGTGTCATTTGCGGTTCGCTTTCTTTTTCTATGTTATAATCGTCGCGGTCTGCACTTTTTGCAAAGGGTGGCATTCCACTGGTCAAATATCTTTGAACAAAATTGCATGACCTGCCCCCCTAGACAAGAAGTATTTCGATAATCGCTAACGCAATCGCTAGAAGAAAAATGTATGCGATTTGACCCAAGCCCTCGCTTAGCTTTCGAGCGCAATTGTCAAATCTCATACATTGTCCATTTAGCGATTGCGTTAGCGATTATCGAAAGACATCTTGTCTAGGGGGGCTGGGGGTAGTGTAAGAAAATATCTATCACGATCGCTTACAATTTGACAGTCGCAATCTATCCATTACCCCTTTATAAAAGAAAGTCGGCACAGTGTTGTGTTCACGGCGCAATGACTGTCAAATTATAGGCGATCGTGACAGATTTTTTCTTAGACAATAACTCACCTGATGATCGTGGACAAATTCAATTATGTCGAGTCATTTAAATGTGCCCTTATAAATTCCCCGTTTATACGAAATCATTCATAAACATCTATATAAGTTTTTATGCTCCACTAATCAACTCTTCAAGTAACCTATCATAAAATATTTTTTTACCCCTTGGGATCCACAGCTTTACTCATTTTTTTATTCAAGAATTATAATAGCAGCACATATTAACTCCATGGTTCGTCAATTTTGTTATAGAACACTAATAGCAAAGAAATCTTGGACAAAGATATATCTTCATAAGACCAATGAAATGTGCTTTCGTCCAAGAAATTTATCAAATATTGGACATAGAAATTGGACTAGTGAAATACCACACCCTAATCTCGCACAAATAAATTAACAAGGATGATTTTTCTTTTACATATTGATGAATACATTCGGAATATTCCTTCAAAACTATCATGTATTTTTATTAACACCCAAAATGTTAAAGCAAATGAGACATAAGTCAAACTATTTTTAATATGTGGAAATTATCTATAGGAATTATGTTGATGTATCGAAATTATCGTAGATAATTAGCTTTTCAAATTTATTTGTTAATTATCAACCAACATAAAACACTATGAAGTAGCTATGAAAATCACATGGCGAGCGAATAGACACATTCTGGTCTAAACTTTCGGATCAATTAATTTAGGAGTATGGAATGACTTGGATGACATTTAGTCATTAAACTGCGGACTCGTATTTAAATAGACCTTTTTAAGTACATCAATATTGTGATAAATAAGTGAAGTATTTTTTTACTTATAATTTGTTTGAGCCACCTAACAGAAAAAGTCCGATAAACCTAACTAAAATACAAAGGGCAAGATAATAATTCGCTTTTACAAAATTAAAAAAAGAATAATTACCTAACTCAATCGTAAATAAACCATTTGTGACAAAACACTTCAATATGACACAAAACTGAACACAATAACTATCAATAAAACTAATTTCGGTAAGTCAGACAAAATTTACGTTACACGAATTTCAAAACATACCTACAGTGTAAACACTTGGAAAATCTATCGGTCAGATCTCCCTTAGTACTGTGAAATTTGTATAAGAATATATTCCTATGTATCACTGGTGGCTACACCCACACTCCGTGGGGATTCTTATTGGTGGGTGCGGCATTTTCCAGTTGCCTCGGCGATCCTATTATACGTCGAGCGCTCCCAGCTTTGCACAGACCTAAAAATGAAACTAAAATTAAGAGAACCAGTAAAGCACAGTTTATTAAATAGTACCTTCACCTCACAGATCTCTGGTAAATTACGTCCAGTTGTGTTCCTGGGTGCGAGTCGACCGTGCGGTGACAATTGGCGAATACACTAGCTGTATCCGCAGCTTTGCTTGCGTGAAATTTAGCTTGGTTGTAACGTGATGCTATACAGGATTACAGGTTAAGTAGTAGATCCCTTTGTGTGTCGGGAATGCGATTTTGATGGAACCCCCAGTTTTTTTTAGTGGGTAGGCCTCATTAGGAGAGTCCCACATAACCGCAGTCGGGCCCCACTCCCACTGCGGTAGATGTAACATCTTTTTAACTGGGTAAAAAAAAAAAAGGTTAAGTAGTAGACCTAGATCCATTAAGAGGTTGTAGTTTCCATCATTTCTGACCGATTTTACTATGAAGCACCCCACCCCTTACCTAACCATTTTCGAGATATTGGACTTTGAAGTTTTTCTTTTTAATAAAATGCCGATATAGAACCCACAGAAAGAATTTAGGGGAATTCCCTAGATATAACTTTCGAATTTCTCTCAACAGAGTTGCCATGATTAAAGTCGGGTTGCAACCTGTCATATTTATTTTGAAAATGGGAGAAATTTTCGAAAGTTCCGTTCGATCGAGATTTTCTGGTAAGGATTCGAGAGCCCCCTGAGCTTGAGCGCCCCAGGGCACTGCACCGCCTAGCCCCAGGGCACTGCACCGCCTAGCCCCAGGGCACTGCACCGCCTAGCCCCTGGGTAGCTACGCCACTGATCTAGTTGTACGCGCTCATTAGCCTAACGCGCGTTAAGCGCTTGTCATCTAAACTAGGTCTAACGAATTAAAACATGCTAAGTTCCTCATATGGGCATCGAAAACTGTCTCAAATTCTCAGGTCACAGTATGGCCTCAAAAGATGCTCTAACCGGTCACTTTTGCACATGCCAGTTCCAAACTTTGTAGGGATGGCAATGTAAAAGAGGAGAGCATGGAACCTTGACCGTTCCATTGCGATTCTGTACATCATCATCAGTTTATAAACACGATTAAGGCGCTTAACACATTGCCGCCGCATCCCGCTGCGGTGTACGGAGGGACGAAACCCGCATGCGACTGCGGCGGCACGGAACCGTGCCACCGTACGGTTTGCTCCGTATCTCCGTCCGGAGCTGCGATGCACGACGCACCGCATCACCGCATTATCTATGTCGAGATCTATTACGCGTATGCACGTCCTTTCTACGCAAAAATCCGTACGATACTGCGGCGCAGTGTGGCATACCCCGCGGACCGCACCGCATCACCGTCCGGGAGTGCGGTGCCATCGCGCGCGCCGCACAACCGCACGGACATGCGGTGTGAGTGTTATACCTGCGGTTTTTGTATACAAATTAAGATTCTTCAACAAAATTAAAAACCCCAGCGCCGCACACCGGAGCGGTGTCCGGTGCAATGTGTTATGCACCTAACTCGACTAATGACGGGGGTCACAGGCTAAAAAGAAATTAGGGAAAGCAAGTCTCAAGGTGAGACCAGATGCGTAGGATAAAAGCAAGAAGTTAATAAAAAAACGTTCACATATCATTTAAGTATGGTTAATTTGACTAAATTCAAATTTCATCATTCTCTGTATTCAACAATAGGTCGTTTAAATAATTAAGTTACCATCGAGCGGGTGTCGCAGCTCATCGACGCTGCCAGTCAAGCTCTGCAGATTGGCTTCCTTCATCTCCTGCACAAGCCTCTCCACCTGGCGTTTCTTCTCCATTATCGCATCTTCTAACACACCAACCTATACACGATAACGTTTTATTTATAGATATTTAACAGGCTGTTTAAAAGCGCAGTATAAATACACAATCATTGTTTGGTTGTTTTAATCCCGTGGCAAGATGATGGGCTGAATGAAACACTAGATAAATCATGAAAAAAATACACCATACATTTAAGTCTTGAAATTTTGTATGAAATGGTGGATTTCTTTTTCGCGGTTTCAAAGTTGGACCCATGCAAATAGTCAATGTTTCATATACCGGCCACATGAATCAACGCGACAATGACTGTATAAAAGTTGTTGCTTGATAAAGTACCAAAAGGTTAAAACGTGATCCCACTGTTTATTGCACCATTGACTAGTACCCACTCTTGTAAAGGTTGGAGACTACACTGGAAGTTGTTGACAAATATGTTTAGCTGGAGCAAATAGTTCAGCTCTCTCTTCAGAATGAGATAAATCGACGTATCCAACTCGGATTATCGTTCGGGAAGCTACGCGGCATATTACCGCAGTGTCTCGAGACAAAAGTCTTCAATTCGTGCGTGTTGCCAGTGATAATGGTGTACGGAACTGGGACGTCATCATCAACAGCTCATATACGTCCCCACCGAGGAGCTCGAGCCTACTCTAAACTATGGCGATTAGGCCTTAGTCAACCACGCTGGCCAAGTGCGGGTTGGTCGACTTCACACACAACCTGTAAAGAAATTCTTTCTTCACAGGTGTGTGCAGGTTTCCTCACGATGTTTTCCTTCGCCGTAAAAGCGTCGAATAAACGTACATATAAATTCAAAATTTGAAAACACATTGGTAACGTGGCGGGGTTCGAACCGCGACCTCCCGATTGGAAGGCGACAGCCTTACGCACTACGCCATCGACAACTGGGACGTGGCTGCTTACAATGGGTGTCATAAGAAGGCTCAAATTTAATCAAAGAGCAATGGAGAGGACTATGCTCGGGATTTTTCTACGCGGTCGCATCAGAAATGATGAGATCCATAGAAGAACTAGAGTCACCGTCATACCCCAAGAAATTGCAACCATAAGTGGAAGTGGGCAGGACACAGCTTGCAGAACGGATGTCTATTGGGGCAGAATGGTGAGGACTAGTGGCAGCCGCGTATCGGGAGACGCAGCGTTGGTGAGGCCCCTCTCAAGGTACTCACCGGAGGGAGACCAGCCCTGCGAGCATGGAACTCTGGATAAAGAAAATTTGACAGCTAAGATCGACATACTCGACAAAAATCGATAAATTTGACAGATATTCCTAAGGACTGAAAAGGACAGATGCTTTTGTCGATCGATATAATAATATGTCGATCGCCAAGTGCATGTGCTCACAGGGCAGGGTTGCCTGGTTGGGTACCTCCGTCTTACCTATTTCTGCCACAAAACAGCAGTGCTTGCATTGCTGTGTTCCAGTTTTAAGGGTAATAATATATAGTTGTGAAATTACTGGGTTCCGTGACTTTACATCTTATATCACAAGTTGGCAACGTACACCGTGGTTCTTGTGGGGGTTGCAGATTTGCTGCTAATCTCACAAGAGCCTCATGTATTATAGGTGACTGTAACCACTTACCATCAGGTGGGCAGTTTGCTTGTTTGCCAACTTATTGTTGTATATAAAAGAAATGTGGACGACGATCTAGCTAGTGAATGTCGAGGGAAGCCGCTGCATGCGGGAGGCGCAGAACCGATCGGTTTGGAGATCCTTGGAAGAGGCCCATATCCATCAGTGGGCATCTCTTATAAACTTTTGCTATTCGGTAATCACGAAAGAATAAGATGCCTGGAGTTTTTTGGTTAATACTTGTTATTCTTGAGTTACGTCGTGCGCTGAGCTGACACGCTACCCGCTCCACCATCTTGTTTTGCCGCCCCCAAATACGAGCACCCCAAGCCATGGCCTAGTTTCGTCTAAATGAACGGGTGGGCCCTATTTAGGATACTGTTCATGACTTTAGCATGTCTAATATAATTTTCAATATTGATTATTTATAAGTTTATAATATTGAGACTTACCTCTCGTTTGAGGTTTTCAGCGGTGAGATGGTTAATTTCGGTTGCATGCTTCGCTTGTTGTATCTGGCTCTGCAGGTTCTCCATGTCGGCAAGCATCGAACGCTCTAAAGCTTGTCTGCACAGAAATTTGAATTCTTATATGATAAATAAACGAAAACATTTTGATTTTGTTGGAGATTTTGTTTCACCATTGACTGTCACATAAAATCGTTATTTTCGTCTGTACTTATATTGTAAGCGACAGTAAAAAATAATTATGAAGATCTTAGGCACCGGTCATTAAAATCGTGGAGCACGTCGAATTTCTATTAACAGTCAACCACCAATTTACACATATTTACTCACTTAAATTACGCCAACTTAAATAAATTACCTATTTTTAAGTTTTTAGTTTTTGTTTCGTTACTTAAAACTATTTTATGATGCTAATCATATATACATAGTATTATACTAATCATGTCCGTGCAAGTGATACCCATATTGAGTGGGTTGAAAAAAAAATTCCGCCATTTTGGATTTACAATCATACTGAGGGCAAGCTAAATAAAACCATTTAAAAACCAAGCGTGTCACTTATCCTTTACCGAATTTCTCTGCCGAATACCAAAAGGGTACTTATTTTAGTCTTGTGATTTTTGTGCCAGTAAATACACCACAGTTTGGCATTTTTCCAAATAACTTTTTTTGCATAGAAGATAGTTTGGAAATAAACAGCTGCCCACCTGATGGTTGTGTCTACAGTCACCTATGGTACACATTCAGATGACATTCCTGTGATGACACATAAGATGCAAATCTACAACCCCTTCCAGGAGCCCAATGTATGTTGCCAAGATATGTCAAGACACAGTACCTGATATTTTCACTGCTTATCATACCTACAAAAAATATCTAAAAGATATTAATTTTCAATTCTCCATTGACGTATTCATATTTCATGTTTTGTCCTTTGGGGCAGTTCGTAAAAAAATATGCTAAACAAGATATCTGTGGCAAAATGTTTCCACCAGGGACCGGACCCGGTTACCGTTATAGCCAGTAACCTTAGGGTTTTGATTGGGTATTCTATAATGCTGGGTTTTCAAATCCTTTGCCTTGCGGTAAGCTTTTAAACGGCTTGCCGGTTTACACATTAATCCTTTCGATTTAATTAATTCAGGTTACTGCTTACCGATATCAAAAACCCACAAATGGGTTACCGTTCTAAGCGCTGATTAATTTGTGCAAATTAATTTTATTGAGAAACCTGTTGAACGGCTTACCGAGGCCACTGGTTACCATGCGAACGGGTTACCCTTTTGATTGGCTGTAGCAAATGAACAGGTTTTCCGGTCCCTGTTTTACAGTACAGTACAATGTTATCCTTCAGTAAACTTAATTACAGTACTGCTTAAAGTACAGTAATTAAGTTTACTGAAGGATAACATTGATATGTAACATACATAATAATATGTGTAGAATAATATTGTAAACAGCTGAAGCCACATTCTTAAGTAAATGACAGCCATATAATATACGTAAAAGATAATGTTCACCTGTTCTCCTGTTGACGGTTATTTATAATTCTTTGCTCATTATGGATATCCTCCATCAGTTTCCGGATCTTGTTCTTACACTGTAGCAGTTCAGTTTCACAGTTAGCTAACTTTGATCGCACCAACACAATCTCAGACTTTATGGTTTTTTCATTCTGCTTGACTATCTCACTCTCTTCCTCTACATAATTTAGAGCTTGCACCTGAAAACCACAAAAGTTTAATAAGCTAAGCTGATGTCATCTATCTCGATTACAAAAAAGTACATTTTAAATTGGATAAAAGCATTTCTGCAACAAAGAACCTTTCATGTAAGAGAGGAGATTTCATAGTGATATAATATAGTTTTGAACGGTAATTAGTAGCTACTTTACTTAGATGCTTAAATTTTTATTCATTTAATACACTCAAAAGGACATGTATTTCTGTTGAATTATTTTAATTTGTGCAGTGACAATTTGTTTTTATTTTATTACCAATACGCATAACATTGATTTTATAAATCATGCATTTGGTAGTAAGGCAAATCTGGATCATAACAAATCTCGAAAATCGCAAGTCAGGAACACAATGAATCCAGAGCAAATCGAAATTTCATTCCATTAAATTACGATGTACAAACCTGCTCAGCACTAATACGTAGCTGGTTGTCTGTTGAGCTTATCTGTTGCTGAAGCAGCTCCACTTGCCTCTCCTGTTCCCGGCCTTTGTTTTCCCAGTAACCAATTTCTGCATCATACTGTCAACATTTTTTAATTTAAATTGCAGCTTATTGCCTGGATGAAATGGTCTTAGCTTAAAGGCCTACTAGCTTTTAACCCTTAAAATTTTAATGCTTGTAACAGTAAGATTACCTACCTTAATTAAATCTACTTGCTGACTTGATAGCTTCTCTCGTTGCGAATTTACAAGGGAAACTAATTCTCTGTATTGGCTATTATAACTAACTGCTTCTGGATTCCTGTCATTATTCTCATCCGATACATTGACTGGAGAAATGTGAGATGGACAGTTACTTCGCCCACGGCTTGGAGATTTACGAGCTTGTGAAGGAGGTGGTGGTGATCTATAAGGTGGAGGTGGTTCCCTGTTGGGACAGAAGTTTCTGCTATATAGAACTTTTTAGAAATCAAAGTTATCTGAAAAGTTATGATCAAATAAAATAAGCTTTCATACTGAAAATTTATCATAATTCAGCATTATTTCTGTAAAAAAGAAATTGGGAATCATGTGATTACTATTTTGTTTAAGCATATATCAACAATCTTCAGCAGGTTTTGTTTTATGCACATTAGTAGAATTGTATTTAAATTAATATACATGGTGTTTCATAATAACCAATAAATAATCAATGTGTTATCTAAAACGAATTATTAAAATGTGTTTACACGTAATGTCATTCAACCCAAAATTTTTATGTATATCATAGTATCATCATCATGTCTATGATTTACATGAAAATTTTGGGTTGAATGACATTACGGGTAAAAACAATTTCATAATTAGTTTTAGATAACGCATTGATTATTTATTGGTTATTATGAAACACCGTGTATATATGTTAGCTTATAAGGTATGTTTCTAGGGACCTTAGTGTTCTCAAGTAAGAAAAAATAAATACATTAGTTAAGAGAAATAGAGCAATTTTGGATAAGAAATTACAGTAAAGCTGTACATTTTCAATCTTATCATCCCATACTATAAATTCCAAAAGAATTTCGTTTGTGTAATTCCTTGTAATGTTGTGTGGGTATTGGCTTAATTATTGCTTGAAACTAATACACAGTAAAATTAAATAAATTCTTTAAACTCAAAGTATGCATAGTTACCTATATGGTGGAACACCCTTTAAAAATGGACTATTAGATTCAGGTGTTTTAGATTGCTGCACTCCTTTAACAACACCAACTGGATTCCCCGGAGAGCCATTATTAATGTTATTGTATGGTGGTGTGGTATTCAATCTATTTGGTGAATTTTGGCTATCTAATATGTTACTATTAGACACAATATGGCTCCTGTAATTAGGTTTTGACATCAAATTTATACACATTAAATAATTAAAACCAAATAAAGTTGCAAATTAAAGATTGTTCAAGTAAAACAAATTCATGTTAATTTAAAAGATAAGCAAGAAATTCACAAATTCCACTCTTGTAATTGTGTGAACAAACCTACTTTCACTTACACAATCACACTACATAAGTAAATCAAAGTGAAAGTCTTTACCCAAAAAGACATATTTGTGATGTTTAGAGCAATATAATTATTTATTCATAATTAACCTACTTTATATAGTGGCACATACATAAATCAAATTTGACTAATAAGAAAAGATATGAGTTACCAAAATATATATCTTTGTGAAATTGAAAACAAAAGTGATTTTTTCAATTATATATAGACATAAAAATCTGATACTATTTTTATCATCATCATCACTTTACCCGTTGCACTGCTGGGCACAGGTCTCTTATTGGATAAGGAAGAATTGGCCTACTGGGTATATCACCCTTTGTTTAGAGTTCTACATTTCTTAGCAGTGATAAATATGCAGAAAATTTCCAAAGTACTAGTACAACTGACCCATTTCCCACTGGTGATCTTGAATTATTTGTAATGTGCTTCTGATTTTGGGTGTTATTTGTATCAGATCTTCTCAGTATGAATTGAATATCATTTGAATATTCACCCCATTTCATTAGAATCTGGAAAATAATAAAAAATAATATACATTTACGATTGTTATATAAAAAATGGTAAATAATTATGCAGTATCTAACTGTAGTGAGCTAATTACAGTTATTACTTAAAAGATAAGATTGTTTTATATAAAAACAAATGAAATTACATATTATTATGTTGTCTATTAGATAATAATAGTAACAGATTTTATTAGCAAGCTATTTAAAATAGTACAAACCTTTAATGGGTATTCTTGAGGGGCCAGTAATCGTTCATTATTTCTCCATCGCTCAATCAGTGTGAATCTGCCTACTTTGCCTGTAGCGTGAGCCAAAGCGAAGACTACATCCTAAACGGTAAACAGAAATGTTTACTTAATCAAGGTAGCAGAAATTCATTTTCTTGGACGCACGGGACTGTAATCCTTTGGACCTCACAAATGGTCAAAAGGAAATGTTCCGATTTGTCCCACACTAACCTGACAAGTTGTGGTCTCTGTGACCCCACAAACTATTCTTTGTATACCTTCAACCCAGACCTTCAGCTCCATTAATGTCAAGCAATACTATTCTCACCCACTTCATTTAATACTAAACTACGACATTTTTTAGCGCCAGTAACTCAACAGCTAAGTTAAATTAGGACACTCGATAAAAATTAAATCACCTAAAATAAAACACAAACACTGCCTGCAGTCAAACAAAACCATTGAAATTGAAATTGCCACAGACTAATAAAAATTTATTTAGACAAATGCTTAGACAATAGATACCAATAGACATGAAATACCCAAGAAAAAAGCGTGCCAGCATTTGGGTTGGTGCTCTAAGATGGCGGAAAAAAACGAGAGACGCCGCATCCAAGATTCCACACTTTTTATGTTTTTCTTTATAGAATTCATTAAAAAAATCAATAAAAAACGTATAACTGTAAAATGCACTCACAAATAATGCTCACCCACTGATATTTTAGCACAACAACAAACACGGTGCTTTGTAATGGCGGACTGAACTGGACGCCAGGACGCACAGACTTATTAGAGTTACTACACTGGACGCTTTATTTGAGACATTCACGGCCCGTTCCAGATAAGCATTTTTAGCCATAAATACCAACATTTTTAGCATCTCTGCGTTTCATTAGCCGGTGATGCTAGTTTTTCTTGCTGGTTGTCATGCGTTTCATTTAAGCATTTTTAACACGAAATGCTAGCATCAAATACCCATGCTAATAGATGGGTCCTCTGATACCACTTTTTGACAGCTTTCAAATTTGACATTTGGAATCTTTTTTTCATGAATCAAAAAGGATTTTCAGCGGATTTAAAAAAAATATTGAATGATATTTATAGTATTAGCCAATTCTGATTTATATTATAAAAAAAATTTAAGTGGCTGGACTAATTGAGGTGTCAAAATTCAGCACGAAAAATCAGTACCTTGCGTTTCATTTGTAACAATTAGCGCGGCTAAAAATGTCAACATTTCTTAAAAGAAACGCAAAACAAGGCTAACATCAGATGTTAGCCTCAGAAAGTAGCAGTGCTTTATCTGGAACGCAGGGATAATAACATTGCGAATCCATTGGTTTACTTAATCTGAGGACAAATGAATTGACAACATTTCAATCAATTTGACCCCTACATTTTTTTAGCTTACACGAAAGAATTTGAAAAATAAAGAGACCCCGTATTTTTTATTTTCCTAATTTTTTATGTTTTGCCTATACAAATTATTTTTTGAAACTTGGCTATTTCACAAAAGTAGAGTTGAGTGTATTTGTCACAGACTTCATAGAGATACTACCGTATCACACGTATCATACGTACGTATCGTACGTATGGTGTTTGCATATCAAAGATTAGAGAGAGAGAATATGTCTAAAGTTGCCTAGGGCCAACCTAGGGCCTATAAAAAAAACTTTGACATTCTGTCGTGACAAACGTCAAACGTGTGGTAGGCGTGTTCCAGGTTAGCACGGACTAGCAACATTTTTAGTACCTATTATCTTTATTTAAATTAAATTTATTTTGTGCAAAGTACTAAATTTTAGTGAGTATGACTGCAAAAAAGGAAATTGCGATCCCAATTGTAAAATGAATAGTTGGTTAGGTTGAAAGTAAAACAACTCAAAAAATATTTTTCATTTATACAGAGTTACTTTTTTATCACCCCGGAAAATTTAAGGGACACTTCAGGGCACATCCTTTATTATATAAAGAAATAAAAAAAATTATAAAAAACAAAAAAATAAAGCACTAAACTAGTGCAGTATATTTTGAATATTTTAGAAAATTTATATTTTATTCATATATAAAATAAAAAATATGTATTTTTTTATATTTAAATCATTCCACTACCGTGTCTTAAGCGTCCCTTAAATTTTCCGAGGTGATAAAGAAGTAAACCTGCCCTGGGAGCATGGACTTGAAAAGCATCTGTCCTTTTCTCTCCTTAGTAATATTTGTCAAATTTATCGATTTTTGTCGAGTATGTCGATCTTAGCTAACAAATTTTGTTTATCGAGAGTTCTATGCTCGCAGGGCTGCCCTGCGAGCATAGAACTCACGATAAACACAATTAAGCCATTGTCTAGGAGTCATTAATATGCACTTGACACTGTGCTGTACTTTGGCTGTACAGCTCTCGGTATTCATCCGCAAAGCCCCAGACACGTTTTCACCGCAAAATATGCACGAACTAAGACGACATAATCACGAGATGTAAATTGATAAGCCATGGCCTTGTTACGATTACGTAACGGGTGTAATTGATCGATTGCTGAAAGCGCGCGCGTGAATCTCCCGTACTAATCAAGTCGCAGTCAAATGGCTACTGCGGAGTGCGGGGCGGTGCTGCCTCAGCCAGCGCGGCGCCGGCGGGAGTGGCGGTCCAACGCCTGCACCCCGTCAGGCCTCATCTCGCTCCCCCATTATTAAATGATTGTGTGCAAGCGCATAACGATGAGAGGTATGATTGTGTGAGTTACCCTTTCAATGAAATTTAAATAGTTTGCTAGCGGAGGTGCGTAAAGACGTAGTAAATATTGGGATTGACCATTTTTTGAGTTTTTAAGAGATAAATTATGCATGGTGTGTTTTTCACTTAAACTTAGAAATATTGTTATTGTAGTCGATACTGATAACGCAGTTTAATTTTTTATCATAATTTTATTTTAGTGGTGTACACACGGTGTTTCATAATAACCAATCAAAATCAAAATATTTTATTCAACTTGGATTTTACAATCTCTTTTGAAAGTCAAGGAAGCTACGCCAATGGTTCACAAGTCTACGGCGGGAGACCTTGTACTGGAAAGAACCAGCAAGAAAACCAGCAAGGGCTATTTTTTTCTCCCTGTATTGTTACAGAGTCGTCAATTGGAAGCTGACCTCAAGGCAAAAATTTGAGCTCAACTTCCATAACAAATGTAGATTTGTCAGTTCTCTTCTTAGTACAACGTTACCAATACTACTTAATGAATAGTTATACACAACAACACGATTATTTACATTATTATCATTAATAATTTCTTCAAATTAACACCAGGCATTGGCATCTTGTAAATAATCGTTGACTTTATAATATCCTTTACTCATCAGAGTCTTTTTTACATGCGCTTTAAACTTATCAAAAGGCAAGTCAGTTACATTTTGTGGGACTTTGTTGTAAAAAGTTATACATTTCCCCATAAATGAGCTTCTAGTTTTTTGGAGCCTGTACGTTGGAACGGCAAGTTTATTTTTATTTCTTGTGTTTAAATGGTGAAGTTGGAAATTGGTTTCAAATATATTATAATTTTTATAGACATAAATCAAATTTTCATAAATGTACTGTCCTGCTAAAGTCAATATGTTAATTTCTCTAAATAAATCTCTAAGAGAGTCTCTTGCTCTTAAATTATAAATAGCGCGAACCGCTATTTTTTGAAGTACAAAAATACTTTCTATACTAGCAGCTGATCCCCACAGAAGTATTCCATATGACATGATGCTATGAAAATAACTAAAGTAAATTAATCTTACCGTTTCAACATCAGTAAGTTGTCTTATTTTTTTTACTGCATATGCTGCAGAACTAAGTCTGTTTGCCAAGGACTCAATATGTGGATCCCACTGCAATCTAGAATCTAGAGTAATACCCAAAAATTTTCTAGAATCGACGAATTCAACAATTTGGTTGTTCATTTGCACAATAGTATCAACTTTTCTTACATTTGGCAATGAGAATTTAATACATTTAGTTTTACTTGAATTTAATGATAAATTATTTATGGTGAACCAATGCAATACTTTAGAGAGAGTACTATTTACAACGTCAGTATTTCCGTTTCCTCTGTCAACCTTAAATATTAAAGAAGTATCATCTGCAAATAGCACCGTATCGCACAAACTATTAGTGAAGTGTGGGAGGTCGTTAATGTAAATTAAGAAAAGCAAAGGTCCCAATATCGAGCCCTGAGGCACACCCATAATTATGGGTGCACCAGCAGACTTAGATTTGTTAATGACAACTTTCTGGACTCTACTGGACAAATAAGACTCAATAAGTCTAATTGCTTCTTCAGAGACACCATAATATTTGAGTTTATTTAAAAGAGTCTGGTGACCAACGCAGTCAAAAGCCTTCGATAGGTCACAAAATATACCAATCACATCCTGTTTACGCTCCCAAGCAGCAAAAATGTGTTTAAGAAGGGCAACTCCAGCATCTGTAGTGCAACGACCTTTAGTAAAACCAAACTGATTCATATGTAATATGTTGTTACTTGAAAAATAACCTGTTAGCTGATTAGACATAATTTTTTCAAATATTTTACTAAGAGCTGGTAAAATAGAAATTGGTCGATAATTTGAAGGATCGTTTTTATTTCCTGATTTAAATAAAGGTATTAATTTGCCATTCTTCATAAGGTCAGGGAAGATACCTTCATCAATACATTTATTGAATATAAACGCGAGTTGGGGAGCAAGTTCCTTTATCACAGATTTGATCATGTTGGTCGAAATACCCCAAAGGTCTTCAGTGTTTTTTGTACTGATCATGCGGAATGTTTTCAAGATAGTGTCGGCGTCAATGTGACAGAATGTGAAGCCATTGTTGCACTTTTCTACACTCTGTGACAAGAGGGCCACAGCTGCATCGGGGCACGAGTTGAGACTACTTGTAGTTTCTATGGGTATATGGGAGAAAAGTCTTCGAATACATTGGCAACTGCAATGTCCGAATTAACTGTAATATTATTGACTTCCAGTGAAATCGAATTTACTGAGCATTTAGATTTCCCGGTTTCCTGGTTAATGATATTCCAGGTGGTCTTTACTTTATTTTTTGATAAGCTAATGTTGTTGGTTATATACATAGCTTTTGCGGACATGCACACTTTCTTAAATGTTTTGGAATAGTTTCTAACAAAATTTATGAAGTTAGGATCATTTGAGGTTGCTTTTAAAGCATATAGTTCAAATAGTTTCCTACGGCTTTTATATATGCCTGGCGTAACCCAGTCACTAAATTTCTTTCTTCCGTTATTGACCTTAATTACTATTTCCTTAAATATACTATTACATTCATCTTTAACTATATGAAAAAAATTATTATACAGATTATTAGCGTTGTTCCCCTCGAGCAAATTACTAGTTTGATAAATAATATTTCTTTTGAGTTTCTCCATACCGCGTTTGGTTATAGGCCTACAAGTAATCTCACGCATAGAACAAACATGATGGTGCTCGAATGAAGCTAGTTGCCCGCTATGGTCAGAGTTAATACAATTAATAATTAACTTCTCTTGTACTTTACAGTTACAGAAGATGTTGTCTAAACAAGTTGCAGATGTAACTGTAATGCGGGTAGGTTCGTGAAATACATAATCCATATTAAATGATTTAAATAAGTTAATAAATCTACTAGATATTTGTGATTTCTCTAAGATATTTATATTAAAATCACCACAAACAATATTTTTTTTAGATTTTCTATATACTATTCTTAAGGCATCCTCCATAGCGGACTCAAACTCTGAATAATTTCCAGAGGGGGGTCTGTACACACATATTATAATGAAGTTAAACACAAGACAACTCAATAGTTCGTTCAATAGCGAGTGAAACAATGTCTTTTCTTTCCTTAAATTGAATGTTGTTATGCATAATTATCAAGGATCCACCTCTAATGGCAGTTTTCCTAGTAAATGAACTCACAATCTTGTAATTATCTAAACTTACTAATAATTCATGACTTTTCAGCCAATGTTCTGTAATACAAAGTATATCAATGCTTTCAAAATCTAAAAATAAATTTATTTCTAAGTCTTTACCGGAAAAGCCTTGAATATTTTGATGTACAATCCGTAAATAACTAGGCTTATCTTTGGCCAATCCCGGGCAAGAGGCCACCTCTTTTGTCTCATTATTTAATTTAAATTGCTTGGAACTTGTTCCAAGACACTGTGTTGCTCAATTAAAGCATTGTCAGCACTAGCCAAGTTTTTGGCTAAAGTTAAAAAGAAAAATCTTAGCGAAACTGCTAATTGTTTTTTTGAAAACATTGATAGATGTAATCTATCTCCTGTCAGATAAAACTTATTACAAACATAAGTCATTTTATTAACATCAATAATATGCCATTTTTCAGAATAGCATGTCAACATATCTAACGTCAAATTTAATTTGTATCTTAAGTTATTTTCATTTTGAGATAATCCCTTATGGTAGGGTAGTGTGAACATAATTATTTTGTTCACGTTTAAATTATTTAAATGGGAATAAAACTCTTTTAATTTTGATTTATTTAAATTTTCCCGATTTCCCATTATTATTATTAAATTATCATTAAAATTAAACTTATAATTACTCATCTTTAATGTAAGGTTGTTAAAGTTGGAGCCAGGCATACAATAGTTGGTCACATTTTGCCCCAACTGGTTTGACAACAGCTGACCCATGTCTTTGCCAATTTCGTCACAAAAAATTAAATATCTTGATTCAGTAGATATTTTCATTTTTAATATCTTGGTTATTTTCATTTATAATATCTTGATTCAATAAATAATCAATGCGTCATCTAAAACTAATTATTAAAATGTATTTACACGTAATGTCATTCAACCCAAAATTTTCATGTATATCATAGTATCATCATCATGTCTATGATTTACATGAAAATTTTGGGTTGAATGACATTACGGGTAAACGCAATTTAATAATTAGTTTTAGATTATTATTTATTGGTTATTATGAAACACCGTGTATATTTACTAGATATACAGGGTGTATAAAGACGTATACTGAAACCCGCGTCTACGCATTCAGACCATTAAATAAAGGGTGCGGTTCATAATCAGATATCAGTGCAAACGCTGCACGCATGCAAACAACCCGTTAAAATCGTTAGCACTGCTCTCGGACGTAAGCACTCAGATCAATTTTGAACCGAGCTTTCGATCTGTGAGGCTGTCAAGTTGACAGTTAATGTAATTTGAAAATAAAAATTGGAGGGAGACGTATTGTTCCTCCAGTATCTTTACAGAGCACTTCTCTATTAATTGTAGATAATAAATTCGAACAAACTAAAATAAAAATAAAACTGATGTTGACTTTGACATTGACAGTTCTGGAGACAGTGCACTGCCTCTTTTCTGTTAGCACTTGTCAGCATCAATCGGTGACGTCATTAATTACGTCATACCGCATACAAAATGCGCACATGAACAATTTCGGACCGATTGTTTACGTGCAAATAGCTCACACGAGCGCTGATATCAAATTATGAACCGCACTTAAATAAAGCAATATAATAAAAAATCAATGATGTGAAACGAAATTAATTTTTGGGCTTAAAAAACAACGACAATAAATACTGCGCAATAAAAACGCGTGCCCGCGCCTGGTTTCGCGTCGGTGTTAGTGAGTCAGTGTGAGTGCGTGTAAAGCAAGACAAGTTTCCCGCGTAAGAGATTCCTTTTCAGTCATAAATTTTGTTAAGAAATACTGATTTTTTCGTAGATGTTTCTTTGGACGAAAATTATCAAAATACATTTCAAACAGTTTTGTATAAAAATCTGGAAAATGAAATTGTAACTATCTCGGCAACTTAGTTTCACTTTAACCATGATCTAGCTAGGTCTAGCTAGAAGACAAAAATTATAGTGATTTTCCGTATCTACACACACAGCCACAGATTAGAGAGATAGACAGTGATTATGTACTCTGTGATTCTGACGCGATCCGTATTGAACGTGTAGGGTCGTCTAAGATCCATCAATAAATACAGAAATGGAATTTAATAAATATCGTGATAAATATTGAACGTCTAGCATACGCCTCAAAATATCTAGAAATTCTATGATCCGTATCGCGATCCACAATATCATAGTCTACTCGATCAATAAATATCGCGATCCGATCATGATCCAAATATCGTGATAAATATTGAACATCTAACATACGCCTAAGGTCTTTTGATTGGTCTTCGACTGGCACCATCATGCTGGCAGCATGGAATTATTACTTAAACAGGAATGAGCTCTTCAAAATATTGTTGTTCAAATTTGGCCTTTATTTCTATGTAAATAAAGACTAAACATTTGAAAGCGCAAAAGTGTGCCGAGAGAGATAGCAATAACTGTACCTTTTATCCCTTTCCCGCAGTGTTGCTACTGTTGTATATTTTATAATTTAGTAGCTATGAAACAACTATTGGTAGATGAAGATTTTTATTATTGTTTATTTTAATTACTTTTAACGCCCAAAATAAAAGTATAAGTGTAATATTCGTACACCGTCAACAAAATTTTTCTCACATTTTACGGGTTGACTGGTAGAGAATGCCTCAGGCATTAAGTCCGCCCCTGTACACTTTATTTATGCTGTACGAAAGTTTAAATAAATAAATAAATAAAATACCTACATTGTTTTTTTTGTAATAATTATAACATAAATTAAATTAAATTACCATGTTAGCCTACTATTAATAATTATAACACTATGATTTTACGTCCAGGAAATATTCTAGTGGTAGTATTCAAAAAATGTTATATTGCAACATCGAATCTTTGTCAATGTCAGTAATTTTCATTGTCATTGTAGTAGGGTGACCACGTGGTATGTACCTTACCTAAATATTATCGCAATTTTTAACATTTTTTAATAAAAGTAATTTTTATAGTTATTTATTGTTTAACTTACACGATGCGATGTTAAGTAATTAGAAAAAAGGAATTGGCATTAACATTCTGTTCAAGATATTGGCGAAACCACAAAAGTTTTAAATATTGTTGAAACAATTCGACCGACACTGATGTGTTTTTATTCTTTTCTTCTTAAAATATTACTCATTCTTATACTAGGTATGTATTTAAATATCACAGAGAGATTTTAGTGTTGACTCATTTTTGACAAGTTGACATATTTGATTATCTGTTATGTGGCAGTGGGTTCAACATAATATACCGATTGGAAACCTATCTATTGAAAGACAATCATTGACATTCATTATTTTCTAAATAATTATTATGTTAATAAAACCTATCTTGTATTGAAAAGCAGATATAAAGTTCTTTTGCGCAACTCATTTTGAAATACGAGAATAGAATATAATATTTCTTTGTTGTACAACACCAACTAGTTTAAAGTCAACGTATAAATAATACACTTAACACTAAATGTACAAAGGGCGACCTTGTCGCTAAAAGCGATTTCGAACAATCGTGATTATTAAGCATATTATAATTTTCAAAAGCATCTTTCAGGTTGTTGTTTTTAAGAAAAAATCCCTATTTTGTAGAATTTGTGGTCACAAAACTTACGAAAGAGACAAACGGTACAGTTATTTATCTCTCGCTCGGCACACTTTTTTAAGCAAGAGCTCATTCCTGTTTGAGTAATAATTCTATGACTGGCAGTTATTGTAACTTTTTTTTTTACTTTCTTGGCGGCAAGTTATAATTTTGATGGCAGTAAGCTTCAGAGTATTTTTAATCATCTGTCATTAAATTACGAAAATGCAAATTGTAATCTTTTATTACTCATAATTTATATTACCGACGCGTTTATCATTACATTAATAGGAATAGCATTAACTATCAACATAAGTGCAATTTTACGACTACTTACCTAACGAAAATGGCTCAAGAAGATGAAGAGGTAAAGAATATAAAATATACTTATGTCTTTTTAGTTTGTAGATCATTTTAAACACAAATGTTTAGGTAATAGTTCTACCCGACATATAAATACATCTGAAAGGATGGAAAGAAATATAAACTTTTTCAAAATATAAATAAAGATATTTTGCGCTAAATTCCTTACGGGCGTCTTCGAAAAGGTTTCACAGTCTGACCAATGGTTGAATATCTTAAAGCGCCTCTTCACAATGGACCATGATGGCCCATCAAATGATCGTCCATCAATGCCGCCATGATCGGGCAACTCTCCACACAATCGTGAACATTCATTTACAAACTGTTTACTGTTATGATAAGACGTCTATCAAAAATATTTTACAAAAACTAAAAAATGACTTCAAAAACACTGAAAAGTTAAAAATAATATAATAGGTACAAACAACATCAAACTTCTATATTGAAGTCGGTGCCAAACGATGATCTCCTAGAAAGTCTTAAAATTTGTCACCGACTTCAATATAGAAGTGTGATGTTGTTTGTATGTACCTATTCTTATATTATTTTTTACTTTTCAGTGTTTTTGAAGTCGGTTTTTATTTTTTGTAAAATATTTTTTAATTTTTTATTTTATAGTGAATGCAATCTTTTTAGTGAAAGAAACCCTAATTTAAAATCGAGGAAAACGCTAAATTAGCGTTTTCCTCGATTTTCTTGGGATCCCATCATCTGGGTCCATCTGGGTTTTCTTGGGATCCCATCCAATCTCGCGACAAGCTTTTATGTCATATAAATTGTGTCAAATGTGAAATAACGTTATAAGTAAGTGAAAGTTTTAGTGTATAAGTTTATTTTTTCTTTTTAGCGCATTTAAATAAAAGGTTGTTTTGAAAAAGGTTTTTTTACATTTAATTTATTTTTTACTTTTTAGTTATCACTGGACACGTTTCTCACTGTTCATCTCATTCAACGCATCATTGTTGCAAGGTCGTTTGCCGGAACGTCTATACAGAATTTCAGCTCAATCGGTTAAAGATATCTACTTCAAAATTGATTTTTTAACTTTAGAAGTATTCTGCCCCTCGTATTCGGGGGGGGGGGGGGGGCAAAACCGCGCTCAAACATACCATAGACAGTAAAGCCGGCCTTGCTCTTTTTGACCGAGACACAGATATCGTCTCCGGCGGATACTCTTCGTGTCTCTATAGGTCCCATAGCGGTGATACCGAAACCGACCGACTCATCTAGCACGTCCAAATGGCTGCAGACTTTGTGCAGCAGCAGATCCCACTCGCAGAGATCGTGATGCTTGGCGATTTTAACGCTCACCACACCGAATGGCTCGGTTCAAGCAAGACCGATCATGCGGGGAGATCTGTTCACGCCTTCGCTCTTGCATATGGCTTGACACAATTGGTTACTACGCCCACGCGAATTCCCGATGTGGAGAGCCAGGAACCTTCACTGTTGGATCTTCTCGACCTCATATCTGTCGGCGCCCCTCTTGGCTCCTCAGATCACTGCCTCATTAGGAGTTCGGTGCCACTCACGTGCTTGCAACGACCTCGAGTTGCACGTAGTCGCCGTGTGTGGCACTACAAGTCAGCAGACTGGGATGGGATCGGTCCTTTTTTGCGTCCTACCCTTGGAGGCAGGTTTGCTTTATGCCGGATGATCCCAATTCCGCCGCTGAGTCTGTTGCCGATGTGGTGTTGCAAGGTATGGAAATTTTCATTCCATCCTCAGTTATCCCCATTGGTGGCAGATTCAAACCTTGGTTTGGTCAATCCTCCAAAAAGGCTCTCGCTGGAAGCAGGAAACCTACCAAGCCTGGGTAAGCGCGGTGACGTCAGTAGTGTATTATTGTTCCTTCTATATCTCGTTCAATCGCAGACACGATTTCACTCCATCTAGAAGGAACAATAAAACACGTGGTAGCAGCGTCTAGTAAGTAAATTATCAGATAAGATTCAATTCAGGTCTGTAATTGGTTGTAAAATATTCCGCTATTTATAACGTTTTAACGCGACAATGCAGTCATCATTTTGTTGAAGTACACGCATCACATCGGTCACATTTAAGTGCAGATATGAAATTTATCAAACAAAAACAATCACTAAAATTAGAATGTATTTGTCCTACGTCAATGAATGAACCAAAGCGTCATGGCAACTTACTACCAAATACCATTCGCTGTGTTGTTTGTGGCCCATCGAATTGTGGAAAGACCAACTTAGTAATAAGTTTATTATTACATGAAGATGGTCCACGATTTCAAAATCTGTATGTTTATTCAAAGTCTTTGTATCAGCCTAAATATACATTCTTAGAAAAAGTTATGAGTATGGTTACGAACACGACTTATAATAAATATAATCATAATAGTGAAATTTTAAGCCCTCACGAAGCTTTGCCGAACTCGATCATTATATTTGACGATGTTGCTTGTGAGAATCAAAATAGCATCCGAGACTATTTTGCTATGGGACGTCATAAAAACATTGATTGTTTTTATATTAATCAAACTTATACTAAAATACCGAAACAATTAGTACGAGATAATTCTAACTTGATTATTTTATTTAAACTAGACGACATTAACTTAAGACATGTCTATGAGGAACATGTAGGGTCTGACATGTCTTGGGCTCAATTTCGAGAAATGTGCTCAACTGTTTGGAATCAACCATTCAGCTACATTGTTATCAATAAAGACTGCGAACGGAATAAGGGATGCTATAGAAAGGCATTTGACACATTTATTATGGTGGACTAGCATTCATAAAAAGGTGTTACATAAATATGGAATCAGTTTCATTTGTGATTTCATACCGAGAGGAAATATAAACAAAATGGAACAAAATTTGAAAGAACAAATTATAAAATCTGCCGCAGCTGTGAAAAGGAAGGTTAATATGATAAAAGATGCAAAAGACGCTAGCAATATGGCATTAGAAACAATATTTAAGCCTATTGTAGAACCACTTAATGTGTTAACAAGCAAAAATAACGAAAGTCTTCATAAAAATTTGGATATTGACCAAAACCACCCAGTAAAAAAAAATAAGTACAGCGAAAGTGAGTCATCAAATTCTGTAAGTGAAGATTTCGAGGAAGCTATGAACGAAGAAGATGAAAACTCTTATGGTGATGAGGCTTATAAATTATCTAACAAAACTCTTACGATATTACCCTCTGAAGATCACGATGAGCATGAAAACTCGTTTAAATCCATTCAATCATCTCCGAGTATTGCAAAAGAATCTTTCTCATGGCCTACGTCGTGTGATCTAATAAAAGATATACCTTATGGAGTCAGAAACGAGCGAGGTAAACTTTTGCTTGGCAAAACTCGCGTTTACGATGAAGGTTGTAGACTGAGGATTGGAAATCATGATCTGGAAAAAACACCCGGTTTAAAGGAATTATTGTTTAAAAAGATACCAAATTTAGACCTTGTCACTGACGACGACTTACAAAATTATAAACAGATACTAATAGATACTAATGCTCATAAACGTAATTACGATCCTTTAAAACCAGTGAACAGTAATAAAGGATTTAAATATATACGTATTATTAAACCACTGTTTAAATACACAAGAAATATTACAAGTAGTGTGGAAAGTATTCCTCGAGGAGAAGGTATAAACCTTTTAAAAAGGGTTAAAACAGATACTGATTTGGTTTACTGGGACGATCCAAATGAGTTAGTGGAACGATTAAAATTACTACTAGCATCAAAAGAAGCTGGTAATACCGGAGTGATAAATGAAATATATGCAATAATTGAAGAACTATATGAAGCTGGTATCATAAATGTAGAATATAAAAAGCATCCATCAGGAAAATTATTCAGTCTCGTTTCAATGAAGACTGCATCAAGACGACAATGAATGTAGACAAATTTGGACATCATGTACACAAGCGTTTAAGATTATCAGAATTCATTAACACTCTCAATGATACTTTAGTAAAATCTGAAACAGGTGACTTTGATTTAAAATCAACAAAGTTGAAGGGTTTGCAATTTCCTGAAAATAACGACGAAGCAGTAAATAAAGAATACGTGGATAAATGTATTGAAGAACTAAGACAAGAAATAAAAAATAAAAATAGTGATGTTAAAAGATATTTAAGTAGTTTAGAAAAGGCGACAATTGTTAGTTTGAGTGCCTTATTTTACACAAAAAAAGAAATAGATTTTATGATTCAAGCAAATTCAACTAAGGATGAGTAAGCGAGACGTAGTTAACGAACTTCACAAAGCAGCACGAAGAAATTTTTCTCGTCGATGTACATTCATAAAAGGAATTGATGATCTATGGCAAGCAGACCTTATGGATTTACAAAAATATTCACAATTCAATAAAGGCCATAAATACGTTCTAGTAGTGATTGATGGCTTATCAAAATACGTTTGGGCTAAACCTTTAAAATCAAAAACAGCAAACTGTGTTATGAATGCTATGCAAAGTATATTAACCACTTCTTCGCGTAATCCTAAAAATTTACAAACCGATTTAGGAACTGAGTTTTATAATACGAGTTTTAAAAAATTGATGGAAACGTATAAAATAAATCATTATTCTACATATTCTGCAAAAAAAGCATCCATTGTCGAACGTGTCATTAGAACAATCAAGTCTCATCTTTTCAAATTATTTAGTCTTCATGGACGATATCAATGGCTTGAACATAATTTGGATGACGTGATACAAAACTATAACAACACTAAACATCGAATTACTAAATTTAAGCCTGTTGATGTTACTAAGTCAAACGAAATTTTTGTTAAGTCAAACATTGTTAAAACGCAACAACCTAAAACAAAAAAGAGATTTGCGTTTCGAATAGGTGATTATGTTCGTATAAGTAAATACAAAGGAGATTTTCGTAAGGGTTATACTCCAAATTGGTCTACAGAAATTTTCCGCATAGTAAAAGTTAATGAAACCAATCCTCAAACATATCAAATAGAAGATAAACACAAACAAATTATTTTGGGATCTTTTTACGGGTATGAATTACAAAAAACTAAAGTTCCTGATCTTTACCTTATTGAGAAAGTTTTAAAAAGAAAAGGAAACACACTATATGTAAAATGGTTAGGTCTAAATAATGAAGAGAACAGTTGGATTGACAAGAGTGAATTGGTTCAATAGTATAAATATTGCTACGCAATTCTGTATCTTCTATTCACTTTAGAATTATCAATGAAGGAAGGTGGTGGTATACTTAACACAATAATAGACAATTTACCGATTGAGTTACATTTACCTGGATATCAATTTTGTGGCCCTGGAACAAAACTTCATAAACGGTTGCTTAAAGGTGAACGAGGCATAAACAAATTAGATAATGCTTGTATGTACCACGATATAGCTTATACAAATAGAAATTTAGACGTTCGACATAAAGCTGATTTAGGACTTTTAAATATGGCGAAAAGAAGGTTAAAATCCAAGGATGCTGGAAGAGGAGAAAAGTTTGCCTCCTGGATAGTTAAAAATGCAATGAAAGCTAAACTCAAAGCAGGGAGTGGGCTCAAATCATTTATGACCGGTGTAAAAAAAATACGCTTACAATTAAAAAAACTTAAATCTAAAGACAGTCACTCTGCAATTAAATATGCCCACGCTGCTGCAAAAAAGATATTTACAAATAAAAAGGGAATACGTTTGCCGCGTCGCATTCCTATTCCAAAATGTGGAGGACTTTTACCACTTATTCCGATTTTTGCGGGATTGTCGGCTTTAGGTTCATTAGCCGGAGGAGCAGCAGGTATAGCAAAGGCTGTTAATGATTCTAAAGCTGCACAAAAAAGTCTTCAGGAATCTGAACGACACAACAGGATGATGGAAGCTGTGGCTCTTGGAAAAGGGCTGTATATAAAACCTCACAAAAAAGGAGCTGGACTGTATTTTAATCCATCAAAAAACTAAATAAGGGGCTACCCAGACGTGCACTTACCAATATTGATATATTAGAACACGCAAGTGACATTCCATTTTTTCGCGGTGTTTTCATGAGAGATACGTTACCTACGAAACCTAAAAAGATAGAATGTGCGATATTGAATTTGGATAGCTCCAAAAATCCTGGAACACATTGGGTAGCCTTCGTCAAGCAAAACAATTACGCTGAATATTTTGATAGTTTTGGTAATTTGAAACCTCCATTAGAATTAATTCAATATTTACACAACTTACCAATAAACTATAATTACGTACAACACCAAAAATTTGGTACTACTAACTGTGGTCATCTATGTTTAAAATTTTTAAGATGTTATTGGAAAAATCATTTATATAACGTGTAAAATAAATAAAATTGTCAGTATAAAAATGTCTTTCACTGTGTCTATAACTGGGAGAGGAGCCTCCTTGACAACGAACTATTCGCCAACATTGGAGTTACACGGCGACTATGAATGTGGTCTTTTATATTTTTCTACTTTTAATTCTATTCCTAATATTGATAAACGAAACAATAAATTTTATTATGGCGAAAATGAAGTCATCGAAATTCCTGAAGGGTCTTATGAACTTCAAGATATTTGTGATTACATAAAAAGTAATATTAAAAACACCGTATTAAAATTGACTTGTAACAACAATACTCTAAAGACAAATATATTTTGTTCCAAAAATGTTCACTTTAACAAAAGTGATTCACTAGGTCAAATTTTAGGGTTTCGAACTGAAACAATACATGCAAATATAAGTACTGAATCTCAGAATCCGGTCAGCATTTTATCAACAACCATCGTGAGGATTGAATGCGACGTAGTCAGCGGTTCATTTGTGAACGGAAAAGCTAGTCATATAATTTATGAATTTGTGCCTAATGTACCACCAGGATATCGGATCATTGAAATACCTAAAAATTTAATATATTTTCCAGTAAACCAAAGTTCTATAAGTGCGATTAGCATACGGTTACTAGACGCTGAAAACAAACAGGTAAATTTACGAGGTGAAGAAGTACAACTATATTTGCATTTCCGAAAAAAAAATGATTGATTTCAATAAAAAGCAAGAGGCATCGTGTACTCGAGTCAGTTTGAAAAGATCACCTCAAAAAGACGCACCGCTTCGGCTTAGAAAGAAGTTGACTAAAAGCAATAAGGATTTTTTGAAGTTAGTGGGCTTGTTAAAATGAATATATTAAATATAACTCAACCGACGTCAATAGATAACAGCATTGAAAGTTTTGAATATCACTCGTACAAACCATATGTAACAAGTTTCAACAAGAATGATGAAATACGAATACCTATCAATCAGCAAGATTTGTATGTGCTGCCCTCACTCAGCACTTTGTATATTGAGGGCACAATTAATGTTTATAACAGCAAAAAAGAAAAGGTGTCAAGTGTGCATTTCGTAAATAATCCGGTGTTATTTCTATTTCAAGACATTCGATATGAACTAAACGGAGTGGAAATAGACAAAATAAAAAATGCAGGAATTAGCACAACTATAAAATCTTATTTATCATTAAATGAAAATGAATCCAAAAGCGCAAGAGCTTGGGGCTGGTCGACTACAGGTACAACTAGTGTTGGTGATGGCGGATTCTCTGCTTCTATACCAATGAACAAAATATTGGGTTTTGCAGAAGACTATGAAAAAGTTATAATAAACTGCAAACATGAGTTAGTATTGTTGAGAAGCAACACAAATCTGAATGCTTTGATATTAAATAAAGGTGAAATAGTGGATGATATAATAATTACTAAAATTGCTTGGCGAGTTCCGCACATTAAAGTATCAGACCGTGAAAGAATTAACTTACTAAAACATTTAGAGAGAGATCGAGCAATCACTTTAGCTTTTCGTAATTGGGACTTATATGAATATCCATTATTACCGAAAACTCGTAAACATACTTGGTCTATCAAAACATCTTCACAAATAGAGAAACCTCGATTTGTTATAATTGCCTTACAAACTAATCGGAAACATAACGCTGAATTATCAATGGCAGAGTTCGATCATTGTCATGTACGTGACATACGAGTCTTTTTAAATTCGTCATATTATCCCTATGAAGGACTGAATGTAAATTTTTCAGATGATAAATTTACTTTATTATACGAACAGTACATTAGATTTCAACAGTCTTATCACGGACGTCGACCAGAGCCGTTGATGAGTCTAAAAGAATTCAGAGACGTCGCTCCTTTATTCATCATTGATTGTTCACGTCAGCATGAAACGTTAAAAGGATCTATTGACGTTAGAGTTGAAATTGAAACAGATCAAGAAATACCTGACCAAACAGCTGCATATTGTTTGATTCTGAACGATTGCATATTTGAATATAAACCTTTAAGCAATATTGTAAGGAAAATATCATGAACAACGATACGATAATTGTAGATTTGCAAGGATTTAAAAATAATAAAAATGAGTTTTTAGTAAAAGAATTTGTTATAGCAACTCTCGAGTTTACCCATATATTTTTAATTAAACCTCCTTATCCGTTTTCTACACTAACTGATGAAGAAAAAAAACAAGTTTGTTGGATAGAAAGAAACAGAGGTTACCAATGGAGTGAAGGATATATAGACTACAGAGAATTTAACAGAATTATTAAACCTTTCTTGAAAGACAGGAAAATAATTGTAAAAGGTGAAGAAAAAGTTAAATGGGTAGAGGATTTATGTGGTCATAATAATATCATAGACATAAGTTATACAGGTATACCAAATTTAAATACGTTAAATGATTTGTATAGTAATAATATGTTCCATTGTTTAACTCATAAAAAAAGATGTGCGTTAAGAAATTCATTGTGTATTAAAAAATGGTGTTTTCTCAATGGATACACATTATATGATTTTTGAATCTAAATTTAGAGAAACAATCTTGTTTAAAAATTAATATACAACTATATTAAGAATTTTTCAAATAAAATGTCATGTGTAATAAAAGTTGTTTTTATTATGTTTGATACCCAAAAAGAAAAAAACTTAGTACTTGAAAATATTTTTTTATTAGGAAAACGTTTTAACAAAATTAAAAAGTTATCTATAAGTTATCACCACAAAGTTTTTTGGATATTTTTCTTATAACGGTTTCCGTAAGGTCCATGATTTCATCCACCGGTTCCTGCACCACATATTGAGCACTCAGCACTACGTTTTCTTCCGCATCAGCAATGTCAAAGCAGCTATTTGATGCACTTGAAGAATCGTTCACTAAGTCCAAGACCAGTATTTTAATTAATTTCACGCCTTTCTGCTCCTTAGTGATCACAAATGATTTTGTAGATTTACGAGCTCTTTTTCTTGTGATGTCCTTTCTTTGTCTTATTTTTCTCTCTCCCTGTCTTGATTCATTAGTTTGTTCTTCCCGACGTATCATGTTTTGATATTCTTGCGTGAAGCCTTCCAATGGATCTTGTGCATATTGGGAAAACAAGATATCCGACGAGTTTGACATTATCTGTAACAAGTGAATAATAATAATGAATAAGTTGATATCCATAATTACCTCAATAATCAATAATGATTAAAAAATGATATGAAAAGAGAATGATACTTACAATAATATTACAATATGGACTGCTTGTCACGAACAACGAGTTATGAATGAATATAATATCAAATAAAGTTGAGGCTTAGACTAAATTTGCTTATCTAGCATTGCATCACACTTGACCTCAATACAACACGTGGAAATATATGACATGTGTAAGTGCAGTAATTTATAGTGTAGGTATGCAATAAAAAAACACAATACTATTTTAATGCTTATTTGGCATTGCATCATATTTAGCCTTAATATAACACGCGGAAATATGTAGCATGTGTAAGTGCAGTAATTTATAGCATACTAGCTTTCCGCTCGCGACTTCGCCCGAGTTATTTTTGTTTCCTGGTCTCGAACTATCCCTATACCAACTTTTATCTAAATTGGTTCAGTAGTTTCGAATCCTATACAATACAAACAAACAAACAATCAAATCTTTCCTCTTTATAATATTAATATAGATGCAATAATAAATAAAACACATAATACTATTTTAATTGCATTTATTAACTATAAAAAATATTAACAGGTCAAAAACAATTATATTAACTAATTTAACACTATCTTAGATTAGATTTTCATGTCCCCAAGCCCAGGTTCTAATTTTATCGGATAAAATAAAACGTTTATCATCTTGATTAGATAAAGCTACTTTGTTAACACTCTGAGTAAAAATCTCATGCTTAATGCATCTAAACAAAATATTTTTTTTCCGTATTATTTTGTCGTGAAGCAGAACTGATTTATAATCATCTAATGTTAAGTCTCTTACTACATTTTTTTTCACACCTTTTGCTTTTTTAATAAATGCTGATTCCGTTTTTATACAGTACAACTTAGACCGGAGACCTACGAATTCCGTCATAATTTCACCTCCTAATTCATCTTTAAATAAGCCCGGTATCTTTTTGTTTTTTAAAGGCAGACCAAATATATTGTCACAACTATAGTTACTGGTGTCAAAGAAGCTTAAAAAGTTATCTTTCAAATCATGATAAAAATCTTTCGTTTCAATCTTATAAACAAAGCTATCAGTATCGGTATAGCAAAGTTGTATTTTATTTCCATAGTAAGGTTTTATGACAGAATAATGGAATTGATACATATGACTTTTAGATAGTTCTAAAACAGTAAAACCAATATAAATTGGCTTATCCAAGATAACCCTTTCAGGTTTCATTTGAATCGCAACTAAATTATTGGAAAAAATAGTAGCGCTGTGAAAATTAGGTCTCGCTATTAATTTGTCCGCTGAAATGAACTTTTTTGTCTTGTTAGATTTATCACACCACTTATTAACCAAGCGAACATCGACTCTTTTTTCACTGTCTTCCAATGTTTTTCCAAACACTGAATTATTCATCAACTTAAAAAGGTCTTGCTGAAAAGTAGTTACAGCTTGTTTTCTCAGTTCTGTGTTTAAATTGATATATTTAGCCAAAAAAGGGCTTTGTTTAAAAATTAAGGCGCGATGAATTTTATTTAAAACAAGACCATTATTAATGCATGTTTTCAAATAAACATAATGGATTACATACTGATATTTAGAATACAGATTAGGACAGAGTTTAGAAGTTTTACCTCCGAGTGGTACAAATTTTTCGGGACAAAAAGGATAATCGTTATGGTCATTATGTAGCTCCTCGGGATATGTTAAGTCCACTTCAAGAATATATCCGAACTCAGCATCATCTGCTACGTTCATGATATTTAACAAATCTACTTCGCATTCGCTTAAAAGTCTAAAATCTGAAACAGGTAAGTACTGACACATACTATAACCATACAAGTTATTGCAATCGATGTAAACTAGAAAAGAATCTGGTTCTGTAAAATCATATTGTGGCATATATTTATTGTTTGCACGAGCATATCGCGTTGAGCACATACAGATACCTCCCCGTATCCCTTTCTGTATAAAACGTATAATTTCTAAGTCAGTTAATAATTCTAACTGAATGCCGGTCTTAAGTAACATAGCATCGAATGAAAGACTTGGAGCTGTTAAGTAAAAAGCAGGATCTAATTGATAGTTCAATTTACAAATTTCACGGAAATTTTCAAATACATCAGTCAATAGCAATACATCGGTTTTTAGATAAAGGTCTGTGTACCCACCCATATCTTGTATTCTAAATGTAGACCAAACTTCCTGAGCATGAGTGTAATCTTTATCACTTATATCTTCATCAGTTAAAGAATTATAGAAACCTTTTTTGTGTGGAAGTTGTTTCTCGGAAAATGATTTCCAATGTGTCATATGATCATACGGATATACTCCTTTGCGTGTTAATAATTTAAATTCAGTTGCGTTTGGAAAATATTTTTTTAAATGCTTAAAATCTGTTTTATCTAACCCACTCGCTAATTTTTCCAAACTGGTTCCTAAGAATTGAAACGAATCGACAAATCGTATTTGAGCATATTTTTCATTCTTTAACTGTAAAAATTTTGTAAATGATACGTATTTTTTCCTTATTTTTAGGTATGACTTTAACAGGTCCTAAACTATCGGCTAATTCTTTGATGAACAGATGACAGTCATAGCCGGATAGGTTATGGAAAAAAACGGGAACTAATTTAGGAACGCTAAACCATAAGTTACAGTATTGATGCGCAGCACCTCGATAACTTCCAGTGAGGTGACAATGATCTCTCACTTTGTCAAAAAATAATAATTGCTTACAAATATGACAAACATCGGTACGCGCATAGGCCTCTGCGTCATATTCATCGAATTCCATCGCAATTTCTTTATCTAAGATGTCATAAATCTTTTTAACGTCAAAATACAGTTTATCAAGAAATTTTTGGACACAGTCTTTTCCTCGATACTGTACAAAAGAATTCAGACTGGTATCGTACGAGCACACTATGTGATAAGCAAAAGCTGATGGAATGTGCTGTTGACGCTGAGAAGTAAAACTTAATGAAGGGTCAGGCTCACAGCCATCGAACGGTATAAGAAGAGTTTCAAAGTCAGCATAGACCACAAAAGGAACGTCTTGCTTCCGTTCGAAATTTTTGAATTGTAGATAAGTTCCTTTCTCAGGCAGTACTGTACAAACGCCGCTGCATGTATGATTATCAAGATTAACTTCAGAAGTAAAAAATAGCAAGCAATCATCACAAAAATATAGTTTCTTATGATTTTTCGTAATTTGACTTCTTACAAGTCGAGAAAGGTTTTTTATCAAAACAAAGTGACATAGAACATTATTTTCAAGTAGAAGCAAGTTAATTTTAGTTCTGGTTTTGGATTTATATCCAGACTTATAAATGGGACCTACAACTATCTGATTATTCTTTAATGAATATACGTTTACACTTAAATGTGGATTGTTTTGTTCGAATTTCGCGATATCCGTAAACGTTACTGGGAAAGATATATCGTCGGTGTTTAGGACCTGTTCAAAGTGCGGATACGACGACGTACGGTCACCGTTCTTTTTAGCCGGGTACAAAGCGGCAACGACGCTCCACAAAAAACAATATTCATCTTTATTCCTGATGTTAATACACGCCTTTTTCTTTTTTATCGCTAGTGGTAAATCTACATAAGTTGAACCAGACCCTCTTAGAGGATCATATCTATTAATGTTAACTTCTAAGGAAACATTACTTAAAAAAGTCCAACCACTGTCACGATCCTCAAATTCTTCAACTTTGTTCTTAATAGTATTTACAAGTGTTTCAAACAACTCGTTAAAATCAAAATTGCGATGAATCGTTAAATTTTTTGTAACAAACGACTTAATGTTATTTACCTCGTTCTTAAATAAAAGAAAATCGGCAAAATATTCAAAATTTACTTTTAAACATATATGCTTATTTAGAGACATTTGCAAAAGATTATAAATTTTAGAAAATATACTATGCAAGAATGAATCGGGTAAAGAGCATCGGTACTCATCTGTAGGAGTAATTCTGTATGTAACGATGCGACCTCTAAACGCACTCGCGAGTTCGACAACACCGGCGTCGTCGTGCGCCCGCGACACTGCGCACCTGCGCTTGTGCGCGCTGCTGCGCAGGTGTCCTACCCATTGTCTGCTGCCTACTTGCATCGAACACTCTGAGCAAAAAGGCATCGTAGCAATTCAGAAAAATAAAGTATACAACTTGTTACCTAACGCTAATCTATAGTCTTTTTAGTTAATTACTTATCCACTTAACTAAATGAATGATTACCGTACCTCGTTAATACCTAAGTTACGACTGTAACTTTACCTGGACGTGGGCTCAAAAAAACCGGATTAAATATAAAAACCTATTGTAAAAAATATTTTACTTGCTTAGTTAATTTATTTATTTAATATTTGTTTTATTACTATAAAATACAGGCTTATCTTTAAACAACGACTTTGACCGCTTTAAAAACTGCTGCAAGTAGTCCCACTCGGGCTGGTCTGGCTCTAGCTGCACCTTGAGTGTGACAAGCGCCTTGGTGTACCGCTGGTCGGGCGCTACGGCCAACGCCTCGTCCGTGCTATATACGCGCGTCTCCACGTAGTAGCGACCGTCGAGCGGAGTACGCCGCAGGAGCGTGCCGTGCGCGGTCTTGTTGGCGAGGCTGCTGTCGAGTCGTTTGCCCTGCCTGACGCGTGACGCACGCTCGGCTGTAACTTCTTCGTCGTCCGACACCAACCCGAACAAATTCAACGACTCCTTTGAGCTCGACTTAGCCTTTTTCGATGAACCAGACCTGTAAAAGACAAAAGAGATTGTATTATATCCTATGTTAGGACAATCAGCAAGAACGTGAAACAACTCAACAATAATTGATATTACTATGTTGTTGTAGAACGCAATGTTCCTATCCTACGATTGACACCTGCAATCTTCGAATTTATCTAACCCACTATGATCGATAAAGAAAACAACACTTCAATACAAAAAAAACCCACTCTATCAGTGATGAACCTAAAACGAAATTACCACTTCACTTGCATAAATAACTCATATCTTACCTGATAGTATCGCGAGAGATTGGTTTTCTCTTAGGCTTAGGCTTCTGCGCTGGCTCGAACAGTTCTTGCTCGGAGTCAGACCTGAAAAGATAAATTTAATAATATTGTTAGTCTCCTAGCTAATACTGATCAGCAACAGCATACTAACACCGTTCACTCATTCATAATCATTTTAGTGTTCAATTGTTATCCACTTCAATCTAATTCATTAATATGTGTACTGTTGGCATACCCTAATAAATAAATATTGTGGTATTATCACATAAAATCTTCACTAACGATTCGAAGATTTAATAAATACTATGACGACAGCATAAATTAAACCTTACCTGATGTTATCTCGAGATGTTGGTTTTGTCTTAGGTTTGGTCTTCTGCACTGGTTGGAAGACTTCAAACTCGGAGTCAGACCTGAAAAAGTAACGCAAAATTGAGTATCGGAAAAAGACAATGCATACTTACACTGATCCTTCATTGTAAGTGTGACGATCTTTAAAACTATCTCATTGTTATTTTCTCCGTACGAAACTTGGAGGAAATAGTAATTACAACCAACTATCAGTAAACCTTTCAAAGTACTTACATAATGAACACTCACAAATAAAGTACTGTGGCTGAAGATCTGGGTGCTGGGGAGACTCCTCGACGACGACTGACGACACTGTTGCAGCTAGTTCCTTGGCTCGAAGCACTTTGAAGAACAGAATGAACCACTACTCGAAAATTTCGCATTATATAGGAACTTATTGAAAATTCATCAATTTTTACTAGGGTTGTCACAAACAATACAATGTATAATATTTATACATTGTTATTACAGATTTTGACTATTGTAACATTAAGCAAACAATCAATACCTATATGTTTAACAGGTCAGTACACTAGGATTGTCCTAAAACTAATTGAATACTATTACTACTAAAGTAAAATCTTACAGCAAAATCTTGTTGTCGACGTCCCACTACGACTGACTCTCTCTCGTCACTCGTGACAACCCTATCGAGAGTTGCGCGCTAGACATTTTTCGCCGTGGTGCCGTGTGCAATAACCTATTTAAATGACTTTACGTATTGACCTTTAATTTGCTCGTTAAAAACTTTCCATTCATTATTGAAATAATTCAATTTCAAAGATTTATTATTTAAACACAAATTAAACAAAACATCAATTAAATTTTATACATAAAATATATTTATTAGGGTAGTTTATTGACATAATTGTGTTTTAAACGAAAGAAATTCATTATTAGATTTTAAAATTAATGTAAATAAGATACATATATACCCACGTTTTTAACTAAGACGACATTTGTTACTAAAAAGTTTTAAAAAATGCAGTAAAGACCTTGTAAATGCATTTTTATAACTTTCAATGTATTTGAATTTTTTATATATTACTAGCTGTGCCGCGCGAACTACGTTTCGCCATAATAGTTTACGACCTATTCTCAGACCTACTGAAAATATTCAAAAAATTTCATAAAGATCGGTCAAGCCGTTTCGAAGGTGTTTGATAACAAACACTGTGACACGAGAATTTTATATATTAGATTTATGTTTCAGTGTTATTAAAACAAACCAAAAAATAAGAATGAAACATTATTAAACACGAAAACTTATTGCAATTTTAATTAAAGTACAATCAACAGCACATCAACCTACGATAAATATTTAATTGGGTCTTTGTTAATTAATATAATAATAGTTTCATTGATTGAAAATCAGTTGTTATGACCTTTAAGTTTTTGGATATGTCGAACTGCCTTTACCATTTTTTTTGTCGAGGGGAACCGTACTCGCCGTTGGCTAGACGACGAGCGTGTATGGGGCTCCCAGCAGAGTGCCGGCCTAACCACTAAACCACCCCGGTATTCTCCCTGCCCTTATAGGCGCGCGTGATAGGGTCCACACTGCGACTACCACGTAGTTAAAATGTGCATACGCTCATTATGCTGCTATTTATTTATATGCTTTATTATGTTAAACCTTATACATATTTAATTCAGACAGTAAGTAGGCATGCCTCCTACCCGGTGGATAAGTGACCTGGTTAGGGTTGAAGGAGATTCATAGGGAGGCCTATGTCTTCTGAGCAGAAGACCTAATGGCTGATGATGATGTTGATATTTGATTCTAATCGCTAGTCCATATCCACTTATTTAACTTACATATATTAATATCTAGTGAATGCTAATAAATAAAACCAAATTCAGTAAGTCGTACATATATATTAACCTTGGGCGTTAATAATTGTAATAAATAAATAATTGGGTTTAACCATTATTTCTATATAGGTTTTCAAACGAATAATTTACATTTTGATATATACTTACATATAAAATTAAGTATTTTTGCTATCATTTGGGTCCGTTTCTTTACACTTATATCAAACAAAACTGACAAGGATTATAAACATAAAATAAAAATCCTACGTCATATGGAGTACATCTTTTTGTCTATTTTTAGTGCAAGCATAATATATATTTCATCATAACGCTTTCTGTTTGTACGCTAATACTAGAAAAACCGCTAGTATAACATTTTTCACATTTAGGAATGTCGCAAAATCATTTAAACAAAGTGTCCTCTGTCCAAAGGTTCTCCGGAAGATATCACTCTTAGCGATAAGACTGTCGAAATTGTACATTTTAGCTTTGTAAAACTTCTGTAACTGTACTACTTTCGTGGTGAGTAATAAAGAGTATCTTTCTATCATCACTTCGTAGCCCAGGGTCTGATTTGCTTGGAATGACAATCACTCCAAAACATAGTTTTGACTGAGGTTTTTACAGCCGATCTGTCTGACGCCAACTTTCTTTGGATATAATAATAATAATGTCCTCCTAACCGATATTCGGTCACGGCGGACAATCTCCACAGAGACTAGCCATCTGCGCAGGAGATATTATAGGGCACAAGTGACTGCGCAAACGCAAGTGCACTCTCTGTTCCTTCACTCGCCTAGTCCGATGGGACGGTTAACCGACACGATCGGGGTGAGATCAGGCGCAGGACCCACTGTTTAACGTGCCTTCCGAAGCACGGAGGAGCTTGAGATGTTTCTTATTTTGGTCACCCATCCTAGGACTGACCACAGCGAACGTTGCTGTGGTCAGTCAACCAAAACCGTATTTCTAGCTGCAATATTCAATTCAATTTAAAATAATTATTTTTGAAGACAAAACAAGTGTAATTAGGTCGCGGACGCCGCGGTCACACCGGACGCGGCGAGCCATACGACACTAAGAATTTGCTGACTGTAAATACTTAACTACTTAATGGCGCAACGAGCCATATGACGCTAAACATTTGCTGACAGAAAATACTTAACTACTGAAATGGTTAGATTTGAAGTAAATTATTTTGAATGATAATTTATCAAAACATAACCAGCAATCGCTGGTTCGAATCATTAGGTGATTTTGTACTTAAACACGGAATAATACGAGCGTAAACTTCTAAACTGAAAATTTACTTTTGTAACTGTAAAAATCTGCTACCACGTGTTTTATTGTTCCTTATAGATGGAGTGAAATCGTGTCTGCGATTGAACGAGATATAGAAGGAACAATAATACACTACTGACGTCTCGGGATGGAAATACCAGCGCTTTAAAAAAGCAGTACAACTATGCCTCCAGATCCTTCAAAAGGGACGTTGCAAGAGCGAAGTCGGAGCACATCAGTAGAATTGGCGTGAGGCTAGAGCGTCTTCCTTCGGGGTCTCGTGTGAAATTTCTGCATGCCATCTTTTCCACCACTGCACAAGGATAACACTTCGTTAGCCCATGATGCTAAAGAGAAAGCCGATCTTTTAGGGAAACTTTGCATCCTACTCGACCTTGGATGACGGGGGACAGGACATGCCACGGTGCACGAGCTTTATGCCGGATATTCGGTTCCACCAAAGCTCAGAGAGTAAAGCACTAATCACCCTAGATATCCACAAGTCGAGTGGGCACGATGGTATCCCTCCTATCGTGCTCTCCAGAGTTGGCACCGGTTTTAACGCGACTATTTCGGCTCTCTTATTCATCTGGCGTAGTCCCAACCTCATGGAAGACAGCTTTAGTGCATCCGATCCCTAAGAAAGGTGACCGCTCGAATCCGTCCAACTACAGGCCGATAGCTATAAATCCTTTGTTTTCAAAGATAATGGAATCACTAATCAACCGCCAGATTCTCCAGTACCTAGAGGATCACCAGCTGCTCAGTGACCAACAATACGGCTTTCGTAGGGCTCTGCTGGTGATCTTCTAGTTTACTTGACACATCATTGGGCAGAGGCAATAGAAACGAAGGGGGAGGCACTGGCAGTTAGTTTGGACATCGCGAAGGCCTTCGATCGGGTATGGTACAAAGCGCTCCTCTCAAAACTTCCTTCATATGGGCTTCCCGAGAAATTATGTGGATGGGTCACTAGCTTTCTAGCAGACAGAAGCATTAAGGTCTTGATTGATGGTGAATGCTCAGACTCTCTGTCTGTAAATGCTGGTGTCCCCCAAGGATGTGTGCTTTCACCTACACTATTCCTTCTGCATATCAATGATATGCTGCAAATCAGCAGCATTCATTGTTATGCAGACGACAGCACGAAAGACACCTTCTATAACGGCCGTGCGAACTTTTCTCGGGAAAATGTCATTGAGTGCCGGAATAAACTTGTGTCTGAAATTGAAACTTCATTAGAGAAAGTCTCTAACTGGGGTCAACTTAATTTAGTCCATTTCAACCCCTCAAAGACACAGGTTTGCGCGTTCACCGCAAAGAAAATGCCATTTGTCGTATCTCCTCGCTTTCAGGGCATTCCCCTAACTGCCTCAGCCATTCAGTGGCCACTTAGAGGGTAAAGCTAAATTAGCTTCTAAGCTTGGTGTGCTCAATAGATCGAGACAGTATTTCACTCCGGCGCACCGCCTTCAGCTTTACAAGGCGCAGGTTCGGCCCCATATGATCTGATCTCATATGATGATCTCATATGATCTGATCTCATCTTTGGGCTGGGGCACCCCAATACCAACTTCTCCCACTGGACCGCATTCAACGGAGAGCGACTCGAATCGTGACTGCCAGGAAATTTCAAATCGGCTTGATACCTTGGCTTGGCGCTGCGTAGAGATGTCGCTTCGCTATGCATCTTCTACCGTATTTATTACGGGGAATGCTCCGAGGAATTGTTCGGACTTATACCTGCCCCCTCTTTCCGCCATCGTTTTACGCGGCAAAAAATCCGTGCCCATCACTTCGATGGTTGGCAGTTCACAACTGTGCGTTTCTCTCGAAGTTTCCTGCCTCGCACAGTCAAACTTTGGAACGAATTGTCGCCTGCGGTATTTCCGGACCGATACGACCTTCAAACTTTAAAAAAAAGAGCGTATTCCCACCTCAAAGGCCGGCAACGCACTTGGAACTCCTCTGGGGTTGCGGGTGTCCATGATGGGCGACGATAATTACTTACCATCAGGTGATACGTCTGCTCGCTTGCCCCCTATCCCATAAAAAAAAATAGACACAATTAATGACAGAGGATTAAAGGAGAAAAAACCCCTGGGCCACTTTGGGAATCAATACACTAGGTGACTAGAGTCTAGCTAGACCATTCATTCCGCATTCTTGCGGTTGTGTAGGTAGGTATGCCTGTAAGTTTCTGTTGAAATTAACGTAAACGCGAGTAGGGTTACCTACCATCCATGTCAGGAGGATGTCTGTTGAGGATGCACAAAACGCCTGATTTTTCGGAAAAATGCCTGTCTCATGATTGGAGTATGTATTTGAGCATAGCCGTAGGTATGTCTTTCAGATGGGGGGGGGGGGGGATTACGGATGCCAACCCCCCCCTCCCCCCACTTACCTACGCCAATGTATTTGAGCTATTGAGACCCGCGAACTTCAGAAATGCCTGTCCCAGCGTAGCGCCGGCCGCACGCCTGTCTAAATCGTAAAATGCCTGTCAAATGTGGCGAACGCCTGTCAGATGGTAACCCTAAACGCGAGTGATAAAGAGTGACGTTATAAACCAAGAGGCTTATCGTGCAACTATTATAAAAATCTATGGATCGCTTTTGATTTGACAGTCATATAGGTATATAATATATATATACATACTGTGCCAACTGCCCCACATTAAACTATACCTACGTAAAAGTATCATTCGCCCAAATTCGTCAACCGTATTACGAGCTAAAGTAACTATCCGTCACACAGCAGTCGTCAGTATTCATAAAAATTAACTTTTTGTATTTTGCTGCTTTTAGGATTTAGTTTTTAATGTGGAAGATGTACAGAAAATTGTGAGGGACAACATTGAGCTCTGCCTCGGCGGCAATACCTACAGTCATTCAAGAACGCCTCAGTGGATCACCGTTATCACAGAGAAGATATTGGCAAGACTCAACAAATTAAATAAGCCATTCAAATACATTCGTAAGTATTGGTATAGTTATTTGGACATGTTTAACCACCTACACAATCTTTTTTAATTTAAGTCTATGCAGGTACTAGATAACCGCTTATAAATACGTAATGGTGATACCTTTATTATAAAACTTTGTTGGCACACAAGCACTTTTTTTTAATTTCGGGGACATCCTCGTGGACCTTCTGGACTACATTGTTGAATTTGCAAAATGTTGATACCCTGCACTAGGGGGTGCAGGCCACCCCGAAAGGGGGCAGGTGTACTGGTGGACGCAGGAGATTGCGGATCTGCGTACCACCAGTATGAGGGCCAGGCGCGCCTACGTTCGTTGTCGTAGGCGCGCCAGAACTACACCTGACGAGGAAGCTGAACTTCGTCGGGTGTATGCGGCAGCCAAGAAGGCCCTGCGGAACGAAATCTGCAGGGCCAAGGAGGAGTCCAGGGAGCAATTTATACGTCTCCTGGACGATGATCCGTGGGGGCGTCCGTACCGGATGGTAAGGGGGAAGTTAAAATCTTCCGCTCCCCCTACCTCCGCTATGGACAGAGGGCTGCTGGATCGGGTGCTGGGGACTCTGTTTCCCGATCCTGGTCCGTTCCAGCCTCCCAGAATGGTCCCCCCGGACGCTCCTCCGGTGGAAGTGGCTGCCGCTATCCCTCCCGTGTCGAACGTGGAATTCGATACGGTGAGGGAACGGTTCCGGCGCAAAAAGAAGGCGCCGGGACCGGACGGTGTCCCAAGCAGGGTTCTGGCCCTCGCCCTGGGACACCTTGAGGAGCGGTTCCGGGCGGTGCTAAATTTAAGCATCTCCTCGGGCCGCTTCCCCAGTCGTTGGAAAGCGGGCAGGCTCTGCCTGTTAAGGAAAGAGGGCCGCCCCGCGGATTCCCCGACTGGGTATCGGCCGGTGGTGCTGCTCGACGAGGCCGGGAAGTTCCTGGAGAAAATCCTGGCTTCTCGCATCGTCGAGCATCTAGAGGACCGGGGGCCGGACTTGGCTGACAACCAGTTCGGCTTCCGCACCGGCCGGTCCACGGTGGACGCGGTGGCCCTCCTCAAGGGGTGGACTGAGGAGGCCACAGCTCGTGGGGAGACTGTTGTTGCGGTGTCTCTTGACATCCGCAACGCTTTCAACAACCTGCCTCACGAGTGCATAAAGGAGGCACTCCGCTTCCACCGGGTGCCTCCGTACCTCCGCGCCCTCGTGGAGGATTACCTGCAGGGTAGGTCCATCCTCTACGAGGGGCCGGATGGCCGCATCCACACGTGGACAATGGCGGCGGGTGTACCCCAGGGATCCATACTAGGTCCTCTTTTATGGAACCTTGGGTACAACTGGGTCCTGCGAGGCGACCTTCTGCCACGAACGAAGGTCGTCTGCTTCGCCGACGACACGCTCGTCGCGGCGAGAGCGAAAACGGGGGAGGAGGCGGCCCACCTTGCGTCGGTCGGCACCTCACTGGTCGTCCGACGCATCCGCCTCCTGGGCCTGGATGTGGCCCTCGAAAAAACGAGGGCCATGCTATTCCACGCCCCCCGTCGCAGGATCCCACCGGGGCTCCGCGTCCGTGTGCAGGGGGTCCGTATACCGGTCGAGGCGCACTTTAAGTACCTCGGCCTGGTTCTGGACCCCCGATGGAGTTTCGAGGAGCATTTTAAGCTCCTCGCTCCACGGCTGTGCGCCGCCGCAGCCGCACTCGGACGGGTCCTCCCTAATATAGGAGGACCAGGATCGGCGTGCCGTCGACTGTATCACGGGGTGATACGGTCGATGGCATTCTACGGAGCCCCGATATGGGCGGAGTGCCTCTCCCCCCGAACGGTGGCCCTCTTGCGACGTCCGCAGAGGGTCATAGCGACCCGGGCCGTGCGAGCGTATCGCACGGTCAGTCACGGCGCGGCCTGCGTTCTTGCGGGCCAAACGCCGTGGCATGTCGACGCACGCGTCCTCGCGGAGGTGTATCGACATCGGGTTGCTACTCGTGAACGAGGGGGACGGTCCGCTCCACAAGAGGTGGAGCGGATTCGTACCATGGCGCAGAGGGAGGCTCTGCGTCAGTGGGGTGAGGCACTCGCCTCCCCAGCTGCCGGCCACCGGACGATCGACGCGATTCGTCCGGTGTTGGAGGAGTGGGCTGGGCGCCGGCAGGGCAGTCTCACGTTCCGCATGGTGCAAGTACTGACCGGGCATGGCTGCTTCGGTCATTACTTGCACCGGGTCGCGCGTCGGGAAGAAACGCCGCGGTGTCACCACTGCGACGCTCCCGACGACACTGTCGAGCACACCCTATTGGAGTGCCCGGCATGGCGACCCCAGCGCAGCGAGCTCTTCGCTGCGCTGGGAGTCGGAGACCTCTCGCTGCCGAGCATGGTCGTGGCCATGCTCCGCGGCGATGCGGAATGGGGGGCTGTCGCCTCCTTCTGCGAGGACGTAATCTCGCAGAAGGAGGCCGCGGAGAGGGAGCGGGAGGCAGATCCTCAAGCCGCTCCCATCCGCCGCAGACGGATAGGCAGGCGAAGGCGGGCATTTGCACAAGCGATGCCCGTCTAATGACCCTGCCATGGAGGCCTGCGTGCACGGTTGGCCCCGTGCACGCCGCCGTAAGGCCCTCCGTCTGGGGATTGCCCTGGTGTTCTCGGGCGATTGCCCGAGAACACCAGGGCAATCCCCAGACCTAGGCGATATCTTGATACCTATCCCCTTGGCGATAGCCCGACCAGTGGGTCGGGCTTGCCCGGGCGCGTAGGTAGTGGAGTCGCAGTGTGGACCTTACCTAGCGCGCCCTTAAGGGCAGGGAGAACACCGGGGGGTTTTAGTGGGTAGGCCTGGCATGCTGCCGGGAGAGCCCCACACACGCTCGCTGTTTAGCCAACGGCGGGTACGGTGCGGTTACGCATTTCCCCCCGAGAAAAAAAAAAAAAAAAAAAAAAAAAGGGGGTGCAGGCCAGGGTTATGTTGGACTCCGTCGAGGTGACTTGACGACCTACCAACGAAACCACCCCGGGGTTCAGCAGCTGGCCAGGTGGGAAAGGGGGAGTTGCACCAGCGTGAAACTCTTACTTTTCCCCGTCATATCCCGCCCGGCGTTTGCCCGCAGGCACACCGCTCTCTGTCCGTTAGAGGCATAGGCGTATATAGAGGGGCGCCGGGGGGGCCGTGCCCACCCAAGGATGCTAGGCTACCGTTTCCAAATTATATGATTGACGCCAAACAGTGATAGCTTGAAACAAAAATCAAGGGCCAGGCCCACCCCAGAAAAAAAACTAGATACGCCAAGTCGCCAATGGTCAGAGGCATTGGCATGGGGGGTCCGGAACACCCCACGGAGCACCCCAATATCGCAGGAACCTGTGCAATGCAGGCAGCCGTCACCCCTACCCTCAGGCTCCCACTAAGGCAACTAAGGCAACGAAGTCTGGTGGAACCACCTTCTCCATCGCCCTGTCATCCGACGCCTCCTCTCATCTGCGAGAGGATCCTCTTCCCTTCTGCTTTCCACTGTTTCCTTCTGCGCGACAACAGATTCGCAGAAGTCCACCATAACCCGCCACGATCGTCTGTGGGCCAGCATCTCCCTGATGACGGTTGGGAAAGCTACGACGTCGCCTATCACCCCCCCTGAAAAAGCTCTCTTTCTTCGGTCCAGGCGGACCAATCGCACAGTGTGTGCAGTGCAGTTATCTGCACTCTCGCAAGCGTTGCAGATCGGGCTCACTTTCCTCCTGGCAATTTGGCAAAGGTACTTATCGAAGCAGCCGTGGCCAGACAAGCAAGACCTGCACCAGACGGTAGGTAAGTGAGCCCGAGCTTCGCTCCACCCATTCCTTTAGCACCGGCTGAATTGCCGTGATGGTCCAGTGGCCAGCCAATGGATTGCGTAAGTACTCCTTCCACTTCTCAACAATGACCCTATGGGCATCGTCCCGCTATTGCGCGATCGCAGCAGCGTTGGATTCAGACCCTCACAAAATTATTGTCTATGGAAATGAAAAATATACTACTTGTCAAAAATTATACGTTTTGTTTTTTTTGGAGATCCAAGCAGTGGCGTAACTATACCATCTGAGGTGAGGCCAGTGCCCCCCCCCCCCTCTCCCCCCGTAAAATACTATCGAGTGCAGACTACTGATTGTTTGATATCACACATACATACCCGGCCGAAGCTTGTCGCAGGTTGATTCGATGGTGCCATACATACAGAACTTACTTATATTGTAGGGTAGATACTTTGAATATTTGGTAAATAATAAAAAGGAGAATGATTGAACCAATAAAAGTTGTCAATCGCGCTGAGGGTAAAATAATGGTACTTTGGCGTAGTATCCTGGCGTTACGATACTACATACTACACATCAAGAAATAATGGTACAAATAGTATAATTATACTACGAAATCCAACGTTGGATCGCAGAGCCACAAGCAGACTGCCCAGCTAATGGTTGTAAGTTGCTGCAGTCACCTGTGTATGGTTATTGTAAGATTCGCAACAAATCTGCAACACCTAGAAAATCCACAGTGTATGTTGCCAACTTGTTACATAAGATGTAGTCACGGTGCCCAAATGGGTAATTTCGAATAAAGGATCTCACCCTGACCCTTTAAAGCAGAACACGAACACAGTAATGCAAGCACTACTTCGCGGCAGAAATAAAGAAAAAAATAGATAGCAATTGCTATAACTTACCTTGAGGTCTGAGGCTGCACACTCATGACAGCCGGTATCTGTCTGCAAACCCAATTCACCGGTCCACCTGTGATACCGCTATTCCCAGTTACTCAGTTATATTTCGAAGTATCAAATACTAACTCTCCGCTCGCGGCTTCGCCCGCGTTACTTTTGTTTTCCCGTGGGAATTTTATATTTTCCCGCAGGAAAAATAGCCTACCGCTCGCGGTTTCGCCCGCGTTACCGTATTTCCGTGGGAATTTTATATTTTCCCATAGGCAATTTATATTTTCCCGTAGGAAAAATAATTTTGTTGCCTATGTTAATCAGGTACCTATAATGTAGCATTCTAATAGTGAAAGAATTTGTGAAATCAGTCCAGTAGTTTCGGAGCCTATTCAATTCAATACAAACACAATAATACAAATCTTTCCTCTTTATAATATAAGTATAGATTGGTAACCTTATATTTTCTTTACCAGTAAGAATAACAATAACTCAAAAGAATGGCGCCGGACTTCATACGGCAGCTGCCTATTATTGGGACACAGCTACAGATGGAACCTGCACTGTGCGCTGGGAAAATAAATTCATGTATTGCATCGTCAATGTATGGGCTCTAGCTTTACAAATTTAAACGTATGTTTTTAAATATTTCTCTAGATTCTACGAGATGTAGATTCTATTAAATATTCTATTTACTGAACCAAATTACAGATAATATAATTTGCAATAATACTAGTTACGATTTGTTATCAACAGACTATCGACTTGTTCGTAAAAATCTGTAATAAGAAGCAATTGAATAAAACAACGGCTAAAGCACATTTTAGTAATTTTATTTTTGGTAAAATTTACCATAATACAAAATATTTATAGAAATAAATAAAATAATAAAACATATAGACAGGTCATAGAACTACTATGCATAGTAAAATGGTGCTTTTTAAGCAATCGAAATATAATTTATAATAACATTAAGCAAAATGGCATTGTGTACATATAAAATAAAAGCATAATTTTAAAAATTGAAAATAATATCATGAGATGTTTTGACTTAACGTTAACACAATTGAATCATCACTTAGTGATTTGGTCTTTTATTAGATGTAGGTACGCTAGGACTAAGAAAATTTACATTCGCCCGAAGTTTAAAGCAACAATATTTAAACACCACGACGTCGATAACTATTTTTCAATAATTAAACCATTTTTTAATACATTCAGGGGGCTTATTGTGTAAATAAAAATCTAGCACAATTCCTTTCGATTTGACGTGCATTGCGACGTGAATATAAGATTGTGACTACTCTTATTTACGAGCCACACTAACTAATGGGAATGCCCTCCGTCGTGATAATTTTCGCATTAATCATCACCACTATTACTTGAGTCCCCATACTTGATCGGTTAATGCCAATGCCGGGGATAACTGAATTTAAGATCGACATACACGGCGATCGTTGTCTCTGCTACTAAATACAGTGTTTATTGATTATAAATTTTTGATAAACAAATTTATTTTATCATTACAAAAGCAAAATATTGAATCTCGCGGTAAATCTCAATGTGAATGCCGTTGTCAAATTTTCGCGATAAATCGTGCCGACACCTATCGATAATTAACGACATTTCCCGTTAGTGTGGTTCCAGCATTATTAAGTAGTGATGAATTTGGCACATTGTTTGTCAAAATTGAAAGCGATTGTGATAAATTTTGAGTAACACAATCAAAAGGCCGAATCCATATAAAAATCTTAGCAATAGTGGACATGTACATACTGACATAATAAATAAATATACAAATTGATTTTAGTTTTTAAAACAACAACGTTATTCAAGGAATATTGTTAAACAACTAATTTTAGTAAAAAAAAATGTGGTGATAAAATTCACCTGTACTTCATTTTATTATCGCATCTCGATGTAAATTATAACAGTTTATTATGTAAACAAGTAACATGAATCCATTTATAATTAATTATAATTTATGTAGCCGTATCACTACAAAATACTTTGTAAATAATTAATATAATGTTGAGACTAGTTAAGGAATAATAAATGTTAAGATAAGTGTGATAATGCATAGTCAAGAGGTTATTAAGGTAGGTACTGGTTTTGTGTCGAGTTTGTTTACCCTTTCTGCTTCAAGCGTACTCTTTTGTAGGTATATAGAAAATTGCAAGACGACAATAAAGATCTGAGAAAATCATCAACTTAAAAAGCAACTTAAAAGTGGAACTAGTAATATATGACATATGTACGGCGATGTCGGTGGAAAATGTAACAAATTGTATATTATACTTATATACTGATTTTTTAGAAAACGTTCACTATGCTATAATGCACATCGATTTCACGTACAAATTTTGAAAAGTACTAATTATTATTAATTATTAGACATTTATACTACATTCGAAACTTTTCGATCTAGTTTTTCAATAAAATACTCGGGAGGAAATATTATATTACCTTATTACTGCTATTTTAAGAAGCAGCAACATACTTATTAATATTTTATCCTATGGCTTCAGACCCATTGTCTTATTTTTCTATTGTCTTCACATCTAATGTAGATTATTGTGATTATTAGTAGATTTAAAGCATAATTATTAGATTTCTGTGATGAATATTGTGATGTATGGTACTAAGAGCCGGTCTATAAATGCATACAAAGAAATGCAAATACATACAACCAAATAAAGTTCTAAAACAATCCTTCATATTGATATTCATGCAGTGCTATGTATATTAAAGCTAATGAATGTGCATTTCTTTTTGAAACCGTGCTCTATAACAGTAATCAGGAGTAATTCAACCATTTAGTGCGTGTTCGTTTCGACCACAGCGCAACTTTTTTTTAAACCCCCGCCATTCATAGGTATACCTTATTATTTACATCATAACGCTTTATAAAATACAACCTATTGTTATGGCTACAATATAACGATTTGTCGCTTAACCTCATTATTATGATAGATAGTTTCTCTTATATACATTTAACTATACAATACTAAAAAGTAACATGTTGTACTTGTAACTTTGCTACCCTTTTGAATGTACCTTCATTCATTGATTCTTAGTAATAATAAACTTATTTACTAATATGTACATATATAGTGCTATGTTAGTCGAGACTTAGATGATCACAAGTAACAAAGAATAAGAAAGAAACGAGGAACATTATATACATTGACTACACACTAACCATCTCATACACACCCGGCATTGGGGCTAACACATATCACATGAAATTTAAGTGTAGATTACACTTAAGCCGTTCGCGAACCTTGTAACCTATCCAAAACAAGTAAAAAAAATATACACATATTTATACAAAACGTATAAAATCATTATAAAATAAGAATTTCACATAAAACTAGGGACACAAACAAACCTATAAATCCAACAATTGAAAATAAACACTGGGTAGATTCGATAGAGATCATATTAAGATTCATTTGATGCATTTTGTCCAATTCACAGTAGGCATCAATAACAAACGTGTGAATATACAAGGTGGGAGTATACGATATGTATGAATTTATTTGCCTTATTGTCTTATACATTATATGCACACTTACAATTGCTCTCGACCCAGTATTTTAACTTGACGCAAACATTTCCGCACACCAAATTCGTAGAACTTTAGGGAGATCCATCAATTACCGATACTCTTGTCTTACGATAACTCCAGTTATAGAATTTTAATTGAATGGCTACTGTACTTCTAACATTATGCTAATAGTAAGTATAAAGCAATATAATCCTGACACGAAGAGAAACTTACTAAACTTCACAATAATCTCTTAAATTTATTTTATGCAATATAAAATGTAATGTTCCAGAGACGACCCAACAAGTCGTGTGATATTCCGTCTAGAAATCGTATAAAAATCGCCCAATTTAATTGACACTGGAATCACTCACGTTTGTGCTTCAGTTGAGATATTTGCGACATTTCTTTGCGCCGCAAGTGCACGGAATTTTAACCTCTTCAAATGGGAACTTGTAGTCATAAGTTAATTCTTCGCCTACGGTGATGCGGCGAAGGGCAAATATCAAAATATGCTTGTGGCCGTGTATGTCCACAACTCGTGAGTAGCAATTAGGCTGGAAAGAAATATATTTTTTTAATTATACGTAATTTCTAATTGTATTATTAAGAGGAAATCGTACAGGCCGTTTTTCCATACAAACGTAGTCCCCTGTTTCCCTCCTGGATAATGGCACTAGTTGCTCTATTTTTTTTCCAATAAAATCAATGGCCACTATAAGCATGTTCCTGTGTTTCCATTGTTTTTATTAAGTTAATTATTAAAAGAGATTTTAAATCTTCAAACCCCTTAAAAAGCGACCTAATTTTCTTATGTATTCAAACAAGATTATATGAAAAAAGTAAAACAAAGAGACACAGAAAAAGCCTTTAATTTTTAATGCAAAAAGTAATTATATCGGTCAATTTTTCGCGGAGAAAACAGGGAACTACGAAACGTATATTTTGTGTACTTTTCATAGGTATTTTCGGTCCCAGCTGCAGTTGTCCCTATCGCCCTAAGTTCAGTTGTTCGAACACACAGTGTGACAGCAATACATTTTACAAATAACTATTTTTGAATTCTCTCGACCTTGGTGTTTCCTCTTAAAAGATTTAAGTACAGGCAGTGGGACGTATATGGGTAAATGTGAAGGGCCTGATCACTAAAACCTGATTATTACCACTGGACATAGTTGAATTTCTATCAGTTTCACCAAACATTTGATGCTAAACCATCAGTTATCTCTCATAAGCACCCATTCATAGGGCTATAAGGGATTCCAAATAACACCTGACGAGACCCGAGCGAGCCAACCACACCTGCATGTGTTGATCAACAAAAAAGGCCCAATTATATTGTTTTAATAAATATTATACAAGGTTATTTTTTAATTATCACAAAATATTTGTGTGCTTGTTCAGACAAGCAAACTGAATAACTTTCACTATAACACCAACTTTGAAATCGCAAAAAAAAAACAGCTATTCCATACAAATGTTCAACATTCACTGAACCTAGATGTATGGAACAGCTGATTTTTTTTTTGCGATTTCAAAGTTGGTCCCATAGTGAAAGTTGTTCAATTTGCTTGTCTGAATAAGCACACAAATTTTTTGTGATAATTAAAAAATAAACTTGTATACAGGATTACATTTTAAGCAGGAGCCAAAATTAAAAAATAAGATCTAGAGATCAATATAAAAAACTAATTTGAAGATTCTTTCTTAATCACGATATTTTTCGAATAATATGTACTTCAAAATATCTATAAAAATCTCAAAAATACATGGACACAACACAGAGACACCGCGCGGCGCCTGTTCATCGATCTGTGCGAACCACAGAACAGAAAAAACAGTAGAAGTCGCATGATGACTTATTAGCATGAAAACCGGCGTCGCCAAACTAAACACCTAATGCAAAATACCGAGCTGTAATTGGTCAAATAGAATATCAAATAGACTGACTTATGTCCCGAAATTTATCAATTCAAAACATAATCAGCCCATAATCGATTGATTCCGTAAATAAGCAAACGCCAACTATTAAGTACCAACTACTAAGCGCAAGATGGCGTTACAAATGTTGCTTTTAAATCTACCCGTTTAGTGATGTATGCAGTAGTAATAGGTATCAGCACAGATAATATATCATACTATACAGTCAGAATATTTGATACTGAATAACGAAAAGGACTATCACTTTTTTATGGTTAATAATTATTTTAAAAGTATAAACGTATAATTGAGCAATATTTTAGAATAGACAATGTATGTGCGATTCGGTTACTCCTTTAGAAAATACGATGACATGTTTCCTTAATTCTTTTAGAATTATGAATAGGTATCGTATTTTAAAATAATAATATTAAATTGTTTGAGCTGCCATCGTACCACTGTATTTCTCTATCGTAACGGCATAAAAATTACTTCAAAATTGTAAATAAATAAAACACGTTAATGTAAATGTTATACTTGCATGTGATAGTAAGCCCCATGGTCGAAGATTTGAGTTACTGGATCGCCTTTTGCAAGAACAAATAACTGCACAATCTACCATTTTTAGGAGCTCTTACTTGCAACACGAAACGACACCAAATGGCAGCGGCCGCGCGTCAACTAGTTTTATGTAACGTGCATGGTCATAAATGGCCAATGTACTTTGGCAGAGGGGTTCGCCCAGCCTTGTCATCTCCATAGGGTAATAGGGTAAATGCTTTAAGTTTGCATACGAACATGATAATTTAATATCATAATTCAAACGATAACCTGAATAGTTGAACCTTAAGTTTATCCTGATAAGGTTAATTTCATTTTAATAATTTGATTTAGAGGTGATGGAATTTGCAATTTCTTTAATTTACAAAAATAATATTAAATGTTACTTAACGGTGGTATGTTATGCCACCTTTAGATAAATTCTCTCTTCCACTGTCGATTTTACACGATAACATAACACAATACGGCATTTTACTATATTTTTTTGAGATGATTTCCGTGGCAGTACTAACATGCGACTAGCGTCGCGGCCGGTATGCCACATCGCCGCCGGGGCAACGAACCAATATTAGTACGAGATCCGGTATAAGAAATAGGGAAATAATAAAACGACCGAATAAACAGGTAGCGACTTATGACGAGATACTATTTGATTAACTTGAGCGGTATGAATTTGAGTAAGCGAAAAATTAACTAAACTGACGACGAATATTAGTTATGGCAACGATAAAGTACGCGAAAACACTTTATTTTGCGTAATTCCATTTCTCTAGGATTCATTTAACATTAAATATACAGGGTCATTTTGAATGAACCAACAACCTCCCAGGGGCTGATTCTAGTGCTCAGATGCAACAACTTTTTGTATGGGACCAACATCGATATCTCAAAAAAAAATACACTTCTCCATACAAACTAGGTTAGCTGATTGAGACTTTAGTATGGGAAAGTGGATTTATTTTTTGCGATTTCGATGTTGGTCCCATACAAAAAGTTGTTGCATCTGAGCACTAGAATCAGCCCCTGGGAGATTGTTGGTTCATTCAAAATGACCCTGTATACCTACTTATAAAAAAAAAGTTTAGAATTGTAAGAATGTTTGCGTAATACGGAACGACAGGTTATCTAGAGAAGCTCATTCCTACGCACTTAACCGTAATTGACAACACTGTTATGTCAAGGTATTTATAAAAATTGGTCTGTTTTGATTAATTGAGTATAATAAAAATTAACGAAAAATATATTTTTAAGTATAATAAATAATTTTATTTATTTATTTAATATTAGTAATAGCGGCGGCTTTCGTAATGCAAATGTAAAGCTTGACGTGTTGCTTACTGTACGTTTTTTTTTTCAACCTTTTTAAGTCCAATGAACTTTATTAACTTACATCACAAGAATGATTGATAAATCTCGCCGCGTTGCCCTTGAGCGTGGCGTCAACCACGAGATTGTCGTCAATCCGGAACATATAGCAGCCGCCGACGCCGCGGCGCCCGCTCGTCGCCTCGTACCGTTTCTCACGCTGGTCAGCCAACACAGCGCGGATCACTTCGCCGGCGTACTCTATCACCATGTCACCTACAAACATACATGGTCACATTGCAATCGGGCATCAAATGCACAGGAGCGACTCAAGTCAGCTCCCGTAGCACGTCCATCAAAACACGATATGATAAAGCGATTTATCGCGGTGAACTGTCAAAATACGACGAAACCCTATTGTATTTTGACAGTTCACCGCGATAAACCGCTTTATCATATCGTGTTTTGATGGACGTGCTAGGCGGGCAGGAGTCATTAAAATAACCGTAGCAAAACAAGGTTGTAATATGTTTTGATAATTCAAATAATTTATTTGCTGCAACTACAAACTAGGGTTATACGAGGGTGAATTTAAAAGTTCGCGGCCTAGTCAAGAAAACGAAATAAAAAAATTAACAAAAATATTTTTTTTTTTGGACGAAAAATCTGTCTAGCTCTATGCACTTCTTTCACCTACGTTCCAAAGCTTCTATGCCTTCTTCAAGATCGAAAAAAAAATATTTACAGCACTTTCGACCTCTTCATTTGATTGAAATGTTTGCCCGCCAAGGTGTTTTTTTAAGATTAGAAATAGATGGAAGTCTGAAGGTACCAAATCTGGCGAAGAAGCGAGATGAGGCAGTAATTAATCAAAAGCACAATCACGAATTTAAGCCGTGGATTCGACAGACATGTGAGTGAACGCGAGCATTGTCTTGGTGAAACAACACTTTCTCTCTCAGTCGTCTGGGGCGTTTTTCTTAAATTTTTGTCGTAAGCTACGTACTGTGCAATAATACTCAGTTTATTGTTTTTTTTTCTTTTAAGATAGTCCACCGTGATGACATCCTTCTTAGCATCCCATAAAACTGATGTCATCACCTTGCCAGCCTACAAAATTGTCTTCGCTTCCATTGGTGCCAGTTCACCCATTTTTTCCATTGCTTAGATTGTTGTTTTGATTCCGGAGTATAGTGATGAACCCAAGTTTCATCCATTGTCACAGAATAGATAATAGTACTACGTACAGAACGGCCACTCACCTCCCCGCACTCATTTCAAATACCTCGTCCTACCCGGCACTTCGCTGTAGACATCACTGACACGTAAACAAGGGCGCGCGCGATCGCTCGGACGAGTAGACGCGAGCGCCGGGCGATAACAGAGACAGCGCTATGCGGGTGAAAGAGAAGGCAGTCGCTGCACTTCCCGCGTCATTTCGATTGATAACCGCTCACTCAGCCCCTACTAGATTCCACGCACACATTTGCGCGTGTACGAACGTCATTTGTTTAAGTAGTAGTAATAGGTAATTGATTTGCGAACGTTGTATGGAGTGTCCGGGGTGTGCCATTGTCACAAATCTGTGAAAAAAATCTTGCAGATCAGCCTCAAACATCTCCAAACAGTCGCGTGAAATCGCTAGTAGTATTTGTTTTTGCTCAACTTAAAGTAATATGGGGACCTATCAAGCAGAAACCTTAAAAAATCCTAGTTCATTGACTATGATGTTTTGTATTCGTTCATACGAGATGCCCGTTATGTCAGTTATCTCCTTGATAGTCAATCTTCGGTCTGCCATTACAAGATCACACACTTTATCTTTGTTTTCTTTAGTCGTAAAAGTTGTAGGCCTTCCAGAGCGAGTCGTCTTCGATGTTCTCCTAGCTACAGGACGTCCTACACATTACGTTTGCCGATTCGTGGTCTCCACTCTAGGTCACGTTTGCTCCAACGGCCATTGGTCCTTCGACCGATGTGGCCAGCCCACTGCCACTTAAGTTTGCTTATCCTGCGAGCTATGTCGGTGAATCCTGTTCTTTTCCGGATAACCTCGTTTCCGATTTTATCCTTCAAAGAAACTCCTAACAAAGCTCGCTCGCTTCTATAATTTGTAGGCTAGCCCCACTGTGAGTGTCCACGTTTCAGCACCGTAAGTCATGACAGGTAGGACACACTGACCATGGACCTTTGACTTTAGGTACTGCGGTACAGCCGGCTTCAAAAGTAGATAACCATCTTAGTACCATGTCACACCAACTATTAACAATGCAATATAGGTGTAACCATACTGAATAAAAGGAATAGTTGGTATGGCATGGTACTAAATCTGCTAAAAATGCTTATCTACTTTTAAAGCCGGCTGTACTATAGGCGATGAGAAGACTCGACGTAGCTTGCGAAATGTAATTTGAAATAAACTTTTCGAAATTGTATCTTCTCAGTTAGATGACTTGTCCCAGAAAGATATACTCCTGCACCCCTTTTTTTATTTCAGGAGGTAATTTGCAACCGTACCGTACCCGCCAAGCTGGCCCGGCAGAGTTCCAGGCCCACTAAAACCCCGCGGTGTTTTCCTTGCCCTTGTGGGCGCGCATGGTAAGGTCCACACTGCGACTACCACTACCAGCACGCCCGGGCAAGCCCGACCAAGTTGGTCGGGCTATCGCCAAGAGGGGATTGCCTGAGAACACCAGGGCAATCCCCAGACAGAGGGCCTTACGGCGGCGTGCACGGGGCCAACCGTGCACGCAGGCCTCCAAGGCATGCAGATCGGCCCCGACACAGTATGTTCATTGAACATGACCATGGTTTTATCCAAGTTTATTCCAAGACCTACCCGCTCCGAGGCTTCATTTGGGTCAAGCAGCATTCCGCTAAGCTGTTCCGGCGACTCTGCGACGACGATGATGTCATCGGCAAATCGTAGGTGTGAGATGTACTCACCGTTTACGTTGATCCCCCGTCCTGACCAGTTCAGTGTCTTGAAGACATCCTTTTGCGCATTTGTGAAGAGCTTGGGCGATTATTACATCATCCTGTCGCACTCCACGACACAACAACCGTGCACGCAGGCCTCCAAGGCATGCAGATCGGCCCCGACACAGTATGTTCATTGAACATGACCATGGTTTTATCCAAGTTTATTCCAAGACCTACCCGCTCCGAGGCTTCATTTGGGTCAAGCAGCATTCCGCTAAGCTGTTCCGGCGACTCTGCGACGACGATGATGTCATCGGCAAATCGTAGGTGTGAGATGTACTCACCGTTTACGTTGATCCCCCGTCCTGACCAGTTCAGTGTCTTGAAGACATCCTTTTGCGCATTTGTGAAGAGCTTGGGCGATTATTACATCATCCTGTCGCACTCCACGACACAACTCAACCGGATTTGTCTTTCTTTCCTGGATCTGGACGGCCATCGTAGCGGTGTCATATAGACATGTCAGCACTTCGATATATCGTCAATCGATTCGGCATTGCCGCAGCCTCTCCAGAACCGCCCAGGTTTCCAAGGAGTCGAGAGCTTTCTCGTAGTCCACAAATGCCATACACAGCGGCTGACTGTACTCCTGTGTTTTCTGCACAATCTGCCGAACAGTATGGATGTGGTCTACGGTGCTGTAGCTTTTTCGGAACCCGGCTTGTTCTTGTGGCTGGAACTCGTCGAGCCTCCTAGTGAGGCGATCCATCCATGACAACCTTCGAGAACAGCTTGTATACATGACTCAGGAGTGAGATGGGTCTGTCGTTCTTCAACAAGGTTTTATCTCATTTTTTAAAGAACAGATCCATCGCACTCCTGCTCCTTGCATGCTGTGTTAAACCTTGCTGTATGACGGTATTAAACAGGCTTGCCAGCTCATCCAGAACTGGAGATCCGCCGACTTTAAGGAGCTCTGTAGTATTACCATCATCACCCGGTGCTTTGTTGTTCTTAAGCTGCTCGAGGGCGGCCCTAACCTCACTGCGATAGACGTCGGGGATGTCCTCTGTTTAGTGCCGCGTTAATAGGGCTCTGTAGTCATTGCTGCTCTAGTGATATCTTTTCGACCGCTGAGCATATAAGAGCTTATAAAAACTCTCGACTTCTTTGAGAATCTTGAACTTAGAGGTAACAATACGGCCATCGACAGTTTTAAGTTTCGTCAGATGGGGCCTACCCAACTGCTGAACGGAAACTTTCCATCCCCTGTTCTGCCCGATCGCAGCCTCTATGTCGCGGACATTAGAGCGTCGGAGATCGCGTCGCGTCTGCTTTCGAATCAGTTAGTGCTCCGATCTGACGAAGACATTTGAGACGGCGGCAACTCGCGTCTTTTCCAGCTAGGCACATACTGGTGGGATGCAGAATTCTTTTAGAAAAGGGTCATTACTGGCGACGTCATGATAAGGTTTTAGGAATCATATGGAAAGCAGTCAGTCAAGCGGTCGCAAGAGCCCAGAAAGAAATGACAACAACCACAAGTCTCATCCAATTCACCAAAGAGGGCTCTAAAACAAAATCAATAAATAAACCGTATTCAATCATAGGCTCAGCACAGGATTGGACCCTTGTGATGGACACGTATGATAAACAATACAAGTTTCCATCTGACGTAGCGATTACTGCATCGGCCAGATTTATTGCTTTACTCTCGGTTACTAAAGTGCGTTCTACTCATTGAACTCACCGTGCCGTGGGAAAATAACATTCTCAAAGACTCCTTATACACACTGCTGAAAGATCTAGGCTTATCGAGAATGTCCGTGAGCTCAATATTAAACTGCGTTACAAAGGCGGCACTTACGGAATCGTATCAAATATGGTTAGGCAGAGAGAGGAGTCGAGGTGGTGAAGGTGAATGTTGATGCATTGTAAAGTAGCTAGCTACTTAAACCTGCACCTGGGTCGTAAGCCTCTGGCTCTTTTCTCTGCAACGCGATGAACCTATTAGAATTTTTATGACTATTCTTTGTATTTTTATTATATACCTACTTTCGATTTAATACGCTTAACAGTTCAGCCTATTAAATCGGAAGTAGGCATATAATAAAAATACAAAGAATAGTCATAAAACATTTTTTTTTGTTAATCAACTACCTTAAATATTATTGCGGTATTCCGTTACACCCGGTATATTAATATAAAAAAATCCATTTTTTTATTTTTATATAATATATCTCCTGAAGTGTCCCATAAATTTTTCTGTATATAGTAAATAATAGGTATAAAGTAGATTATGTATAGTATGTTATATGTCGTATGTTGTATGTGGTGTAAGCAAAGATGTAGTTGAAAAAGATGATGATGTACACATACCCTCTTCAATATCCCGTTTACAGAATAGTCCACGTCCATGAATGTGGGATCTGTAAACACCCACAGATATCTTTGAAGTCTCTTTCAATTGCCTGAACCGCATAGCTGGTGGGAGTGTCGCTAGGCGTCTGTAAAAAAAAAGTAGGAGTATTACTAACTATGCATTAAGACATTATTAGTATTATGAAATTCGTCCAAAGTCGCCCGTGCCTGCTGTGAACAACAAAAACATTGATGCTGTGCGCCGTATGTATGGTATATGGTATTATATGGTACTGAAGTGTAAAACACTATTATTAGTACACCCGATAAAGTGTTTTTTCGTTTTCCACGCGATGCGAAAGTACAAAAAAACTGGTGTAAGATGATGAGAAGGGATAATGTATCTCCATTATCGGTTGTATTTTTTTTTATGAAGATCATTTTAACGTAAGTATGCTATATTTATGTACATCTTAGTGTGAATTAGCTATGAAGCAGTAGAAGATTCGGTCTAAAACTAACCTAACCTTAGTTTACAAAAGTTCAAATATTTGTCTAGAGAGGTTACTTATTTTTTATTAAATCGGAATATAGTATTTAACTAATATTTACAACTAGCTGTGCCCGCGAACTCCGTTTCGCCATCAAAATGCTTAAAACAGTGTTTAGATTTTTCCTCCATTTTATTCCATAATGATTCAACTTTATTCTGCCTTTCTTGAGCAGCGGCCATTTGGAAATTAACAAATTAAGACAATTATCGTAGGTTCGTAATGCTCTAGGTACTCTTCAGGGCCTTTCATTTAATACCCATATTGCTGGGTTTGAAAACGATCTTTAATCCATTTTTTGAACGGCGGCCATGTTTAATTTAGGGCAATTTTCCTAAGTTCATAATGCGCTACTCTTTGAGACCTTTTATTTGATACCCATATTGCTAGGTTTGGAAACGAACTTTTATCCACCTTTTTTGAGCAGCGGCTATGTTGAATTTATGTCAATGTTTCTAGGTTCATAGTGCTTTACTTATCAAGGACTACTTTCATTTGATACCCATATTGCTGGGTTCGAAAACGAACTTGTATCCTTTTTTTAGCGGCGGCCATGTTGAATTAAGGTCGATTTTTCTAGGTACCTAATGCTCTACTCTTCAAGGCCTTTCATTTGATACCCATATTGCTAGGTTTGGAAACGAACTTTTATCCATTTTTTTTTGAGCGGCGGCCATGTTTTATTTAGGACAATTTTCCTAAGTTCATAATGCTCTACTCTTTGAGGCCTTTCATTTGATACCCATATTGCTATGTTTGGAAACGAATTTTTATCCACCTTTTTTGAGCAGCGGCTATTTTGAATTTATGTCAATTTTGCTAAGTTCATAGTGCTTTACTCGTCAAGGCCCTTCATTTGATACCCATATTGCTGCGTTTGAAAACGAACTTTTATCCTTTTTTTAGCGGCGGCCATGTTGAATTTAGATCGATTTTTCTAGTTACCTAATGCTTTACCGTTCAAGGCCTTTCATTTGATACCCATATTGCTAGGTTTGGAAACGAACTTTCATCCACCATTTTCGAGCAGCGGCTATGTTGAATTTATGTCAATATTGCTAGGTTCATAGTGCTTTACTCGTCAACGCCTTTCATTTGATACCCATATTGCTGGGTATGAAAACGAACTTTTATCCTTTTTTACGAACTTTTATCCTTTAGGACAATTTTTCTAGGTACCTAATGCTCTACTTTTCAAGGCTTTTCATTTGATACCCATATTGCTAGGTTTGGAAAAGAATTTGTATCCACCTTTTTTTGAGCGGCGGCCATGTTGAATTTATGTCAATGTTGCTAGGTTCATAGTGCTTTATTCATCAGAGCCTTTGATTTGATACCCATATTGCTGAGTTTGGAAACGAACTTTTATCCGTTTTTTTGGAGCCGCGGCCATGTTGAATTTAGGTCAATTTTTCTAGATACCTAATGCTTTACTCTTCAAGGCCTTTCATTTGATAACCATATTGCTGGGTTTGAAAACGAACTTTTATCCATTTTTTTGAGCGGCGGCCATGTTTAATTTAGGGCATTTTTCCTAAGTTCATAATGCTTTACTCTTCTAGGCCTTTCATTTGATACCCATATTGCTAGGTTTGGAAACGATCTTGTATCCACCTTTTTTGAGCGGCGGCCATGTTGAATTTATGTCAATGTTGCTAGGTTCATAGTGCTCTACACATCAAGACCTTTCATTTGATACCCATATTGCTGGGTTTGGAAACGAACTTGTATCCACCTTTTTTGAGCGGCGGCCATGTTGAATTTTAGGCGATTTTCCTAGGTTCATAATGTTCTACGCTTCAAGGCCTTTCACTTGATACCTATATTGCTAGGTTTGGAAACGAACTTTTATCCACCTTTTTTGAGCATCAGCTTTGTCGGCGAATTTACGTCAATGTTACATTAGGATCAAGAGTCCCGTACTCCCTCTACGCGTAATACTTTTAATAGTTTTAAATGGATGAAAGAGTTTGATTCCTTAGTCATAATGTAAAAACATAATATAACACCTTTCAAAATGCCTTGAAAAGGGTATCTTCATTTTTCAACATTTCAAATATTGTACCGATTTTGTGAAAATTGGCCAAAAATTAAACCAACCTACAAATTTTATATTTGTGACGTGATATTGTCATAAAAAATGCTATATACATTGGTTGTATGGCTTGATCCTTTTTCCTTACCACCACGGTACTACATAAGAAAAATACAATTTAAACTTCTTGGTTGGCAAAATTCAGATGGGCACAGCCAATAACAGAAAAGTTTTTTTTTGCAATATGTAACAGACTTGTCAAAATAATTTCACGTGCGCCATGTTGATTTTCTACATACTTGTCATCAAAAATTTTATATGGTATTTTTTGAATAAAAATAAAAAGTGAATTTAAGCAAATGAAATTATGCCTAAATGTTCTTCCGGAAAATTTTAAGCATTGTGGTGTAAGCCATATCAAATTCTGTCCAGTAGTTTCGGAGATCTTTCCGGACAAACATTTGTACCCCTACGATTTTATTATATATGGAGATGGAGATAAAATATTTACAAAAAGTAAATAAACATATCATACTTGAGTGAGCTTCAATAATATAATATTACGTGTAAATTATAATGATATAGACGTATGTACAGCTTGGCAAAAAAGAGTTGAAAAAAATGAGGGCGCCACTAGTACAGTTTCGCATAAAAACACGAAAATAAAGACACAAGTTCAAAAGAGTTAAGTAATTTTTAAATAACATTTGGAAAATTAAGTAACAACAGTCTTATTAATACACTATCTAGTTGTGAAACAAGTTTTACTACGGAAATCGCTTTTTAGTTCCAACTGTCACCGCATCCAACTCTTTTTTGCCAAGCTGTTTTTACCTTGCAGTTTTCACTCCTTTCATCTCTGCGCTCGAAAAACGAGATTTAATGCAAAATATGCTGACATTTATGCATCTATTTTCGGTAGATTATTCGATTGTGTTTTGACAAAAACTAGTTTCTGTCATCGTCCTATATTGACTACAAATATATATTCACAAGTAATCCTACAGGAATACAGTTATGTTATACTAACACAGTATGAATATCGACGCTGATAAATGACGTGACGTGACCAATTACGTCACATTCCGTTTCGACGTTCCGTTCAATGGTGATGCGTTTTGTAAGTTTGAATTTCGCTCCCTTACTTTTCACTTTTTATGCAACATTTTCTGGGTTTAAATAATAACTAAGTTAAAAATAGGAATCGACAAATTCCTTTAAGTCTGTGAAAAACGATATTTTTTAGTTTTAAGTCATATGAAGTCTGTTAATACGTTTAAAGTAGTAGCTCATTGATTTACTATCAAACGTAGATAACGCATGAACGATCGAAAAGTAGGCCGGTGAAGAACTGCTCAATCGCGACTCGTGCAGTTCCTTTCCATAGTGAGTGATTAGCTGTCGGCACGTAAACATGCCGAAGTGCGCATTCAAAAGTTGTGGTAACAATAGCCAGAAACGGCAGAAAAAGACGGGATTTCATATTTTGCGTAAGTAAACTCATTACACATCGTATCATGTCTTCAAATATTCGATTTATACGTAAAAACCAATCAAAAACAATTATTTTAATCATAAACATGTCGCTTCGCGTCAGTGTCAGTACATCACAAATCACAATCGTCTCGCTCGCACGGGCGTCGTATCACGATGTGTTATCTCATTCATGCGTTGGAGCGACAACGCGATAAGCAATTTCAAGCATTATGTTTGAGAGTATAAAGTTGATATTTTCTTGTAGCAATTACTAAATCGTCGTTTGATCTGTGGCTAGGTATGAAATGTTGTAACGTCCCACGGTTGTACTTAAAATAGTTGCCGTAATAATGCAGAATAAGGTTGAATTCGATAAATACGGTACTTTCTTTATGGTAATTTTCATTGGGGCGTGCATATATCAGCGAATACAATTATATAGTCGATTAGGTGACAGATTTCAAGCGCGTTTTTGTATGAAGCGCTCTATCTACGTTTGGTAGTAAATCAATGTAGTAGCTACATTAAGTTTGTTAAAACGTTTTTGTAGCTGACTCTACATAATTACGTCAGAATTTCAAGATCGATCGAATTGACGACAAAAATAAAATAAGTAAAATCGGAAGATTACAACTCGCCCGCAGCCGCGAGTTTTTCACTCGCCAGTTGACGAATAAGTCGCTTGAAGTAGTATACGGTATGATGTATCAACTCAAAATTGGATTGCGAAAATTTATTCTTTTTAGATTTTTAATGGTAATTTTTTATGTAACAAAGCATGTTATAATATTTGTTAATTTATCATTGTTTTAGCACCGTTTTAAAAATAAGCAAATATCCTATTTAGAAACCTATTTACCTTGATATCAAGCTTTCTCCTTCTTGCCCGCTAAATGGTGGTGGTTCCTCTCTGAAGGGAGAAGCCATCCAACTAAACATGTCGTGGTTTTGTTTTCTTGCAATTGGTCCAGTGCGGGCGCTGCCCCAAGGACTTTCTTTAAAACCTTCACTGAGGTCTAGATCATTGTCCCAACTATTCAGCTGCCGACCTTGGCGTATCTTATATTTAGTACAGCGGCTTGCCTAAAATATATCAAAACGAGTGTTAATGTGTGTAAACAAGTGGGTTAAAAATATACTTTTAAAATAAAAAAATCATTTTGTCATTAAGTAAGTTTTATAGAATAGAACAGAGCATAGAACGTTCGTATAAATACAAAAACTCTTACCCCAGGCAGCTGCTCGACTAGGTATCGTAGAGCGTTGTTGTTCAGTCCTAGCAAATGTGCTCCAAAGATGCTTGATGGTAAATTGTAATTTATTAATGGTAATCCCGATTGTTTTCTTGCAATTTGCACAGCTTCTACAACTTTCGCCCAGAGATCCGTTAATGATGACGAGGAATAGCTAAACCCATCTTCAGAAGTTACTTCATAAATAAGTTTTGGTCCATCGTCCTTAGAGGGATCAGGTGTTTGTTTTGGTAGTGACGTTTTATTTTCCTGACCCTTGGCTGTTTTACTTTGTTTCTTCATTAGAACTGGCTCAAATTCAGATTTTTTCTCAATAAATGGTCGCTTCATAACTTTAGATGTTGCATTGGAGACTTTAGTATTTAGCGCATTTCGGTTTGTATCTTTTTCAGCTAATGCTTTAGGAGGTTCTTCACTCATTTCTACATCTAAGCTTGGCAGTGAGTTTATTTTAGAGTTAGGTTCAGCTATTCCACTTGCATGTATTGTTTCAGTATCAGGTAAATTCGTATTGGTATTTGCATTATCTATATCGGTAGATAGTTGTATAGATCGAGATATATCTTGTTCTTCTTTTTCTCTCTTAGCTTGCTCCATTTCCATCATACGTTTTGATTCTTCAATCGCCTTTTCTAAGTCACTGTCAATGTTTTCTTCCTTCACATTCAAATCTGGCATATCATTGACTACTTGCCTTTGTTTCGGGACAGTTGGACTTTTATTTGAACATTTTGACTTACTTTGCCCGTCTCTATGTAATGGCAACACTCTGTTCATAGGTCTCATTGACATTGGATTCACAACATTTGTTGGAATACCAGATTGTTGAGAAGGAGGAGCTTTGGGTAAAGTAATACTTGAACTAGTTTGCGTTGGCAGATTGATTGTATTGTTTTGAACAGGTATACATATCATATTGCCAGAATTATTTTGATTTTGTAACATACTAGTGCTAGCTTGGATCGGGAAGTTAATATCTGCAGCTGTTTTCGAAGCAATCTTAGGATCAACTAGATTATTCTGGACTGTTATATTGACTGTGTTATTGCTAGAATTCACATTAATATTCATTGGAGCACTATTTGGAATTGCTTGGAAAGGTACGTTTATCATTGTACTATTGTTATCACTTTTTTGTTGGAAAGATAGAGGTTCAGCTGTCATTCCAGCAACATTACTAGTGTTATTGTTGGTAACAACACGAATATTATGTTGCTGTGCAACATGTTGGTTCACGCTCGTTTCAATGTTAGTGTTGCTTAATCTATTTCTTTCAGGAAGATTGATTATCCGGTTATTTTGGGAATTCATTTGCATGTAACTTATCTGATCGTTTACTGTCATGTGGTTAGTTTTTTCATTGTTCACCATGCTTACTTTTGCGCAGTCATTGTTGTTAGGAATATTTGACATAGAAATATTTGTGCTTGGTGGTGAGCTTATAATATTTTTCCCTCTTATTGTTTCTGAGACAAATTTAGATGTATCATTCATTGTCATATTATTTCTATTCATTTGACTATCTAGGTTATTAATTTGATTTTGATTCACATTATTTGCAGACAAATTACAACTATTCATATTCATTTGAGAAGTTCCAGAAACTTGATTTAACATTTGATTTTGGTTATGATTCGAATGATTTTGAGTATTATTAATTATCATATGGTTGTTATTATTTGGCAAGATATTATTCACATTATGATCAGAAGAGTTATTGCAACCCATTAATAAATCATGGTTAGTAATATTATTCTGAGATGTAGAACCGTACATATTACTATTATTAACTGAATTCATCATCATATTATTCGACAGGTTTCCACTGTTCATGTTCATACCATGCATCATGTTTCCCGATGCCATATTCATATTATTAGGAGGATTGACATTAGTGCATTGCATATCAAACGAATTTTGATTGCTTGAAAATTGAGAAGCATTGTTGGTACAACTTCCACTACAAGAATTTTGAATATCATTCTTAATATCTGGAATACTGGGCACATGCATTAAAGTATTATTCATTGGTTGATGGTTTGTGTTGTTCATCTGCATTCCAACATTCATGTTACTATGCATGCCCATATTATTCATGGAATTCATATTATTTAATTGATGTTGCATCATGGACGAATGCTCAATTGAACTTCTTGCATTTTGAATCTGATTCATGGCATTCATATTTTGCATGGCTATATTTGAATCATGTCTATTGTTGTGCAAACTGGACATAGAATTACTATTTTCTAGGTTACTTAAATTCATTCCGTTATTTCCAGAAATATGATGCATGTGCATTGAATTATCTATCTGTTGTCTACTGTGCATTTGGTTCGGCACATGTTGGTGCATACCCATCAAATTATTATCCATATGATTACGGTTATTTTGCATCTGCATAATATTGGACATTTGATGTTGATGATGGTGACCAACATCCATTTGTCTGTTTTGTTGTAGACCCATTTGCTGATTAACATGCATATCTATCTGTTGTCTACTGTTGTTGTTCATATGATTGATTTGTTGCATATTATGAAGTTGCGTATTGTGCATGTTCTCTACAACCCTACTAGAATGCATTTGATGTCCATTGTGTGTTGACATATTTTCCAGTATCATCCGATTATTTTGCATATTATTCATGTTAGACATGGGTTGCTGCATATGCATATGATTTAATTCATTTAAATCATTACGATTCAAGTTATGATTATTTCCTATTCCGTGCATATTCATAGACTGATTCATTAGATTATTGCTATCAGGAGTGCTCCTGTTTGACATCATGTTCGTTTGATTATGAGACTGCTGTGCATTCATAATGTTTTCATGGAAAGATCTATTGGTAGTACTGTTGTGATGTTGGTTGTTATTATCAACTGATCTATTATGCTGGATTTGTCCACTCATTATATGAATAGAATTCTGTGAAGAAAGCTGACTGTCATGTGGTATAATTTGCATATTTCCATGAGGCAAACTTGAATTATTTATGGAGGTTGATGCTATATCATGTTGAATGTTTTGTTGCATGTTGCTGTCATTACTGGAAATCATATTAACTCTGGAGTTAGAAGCCTCTTGACATGATAGATTTATATTTTGTATTGTAGTACTTCCAGAATTCATTAATTGCATTTGATTGTGCGACGAACTATTCGAAATGGAGGATATTTGACTTTGATTATTAGCAATCGACATACTACTTTGATTGTTCTGCATTTGTGATCGCATTATGTTATTATTATGAGGTATAATACTTAAAGCCGGATTATTTAAATTTCCAGCCACCTGACAGCTATTAAGTTTATGTATGTTTATTTGACTAGACATATTATCTGTAGTATGCTTGCTTTCATTAGAGCCCAAGTTCTGGAAAACTTTATCATTTTGAGCATTTTGTTGCGAATGTGAAGCCATAATTTCCTGTGAGAAATTTAAGTGTCCGCCTTCGGCTTTCGAGAGTGCATTTATCTTGCTTAGTTTCATTGTCGTGTCAGCATCGAAATTACTATTCATAATCGAGGATGGTGAGTAAATATTTCCAGCTGTTATTTGTATCACATTATTTGCCGTGGAATGTACAGCCGAATGATGGCTTACATTCATCCCAGTGTCAAATTGATGAGAATGCAAATTCATATTAGATATACCATTATTATTATTTGGCAAAGGCATTAAACAGCTCTGATTCATTTTTTCTACATCATTTGAATTATGTTGTCGTCCAGGCATGCTATGTTGATGACCCATAGTAGGGCTGTTAACATTACTCGTCTTAACAGTCATATTTTGGATTTCTAGTTTTGTTTCAGTGTTTCCAATTGTAGTTATAGGTGTAGCTATTTGTCTCCATGGTGTTGGTGATTTGATACTTTGTGTAACACTTATAGTTGGCACATTTGGAGTACTAGAATTTTCGTGTAAGTTACCACTTATTTCAATAACATGAGAATTTTCGATTTTGATATTATTTTTGTTCAGCGATGGAGCTATCGAACTAGATACTATTGGTTGCGATAATGGTATAGACTGCATGGCAAACGAGGTAGATGAATTTGGTACCGATTGAGAAATTGCCATAACTGGTTGTCCAGTTGAAGATATTAGAGTCACACTTGGAGACATTGATATATTGTTTGATTTCGTTATAGTGGCTCTTTGTAAATTTTGTGTTGGATTTGATAATGTCATAGTATGTATCTGTGAGGTAATTGGGTTTAAATTCTGCCTTCCAGATAAAATAGGACCAGATGTCGACTGTGAGCAAACTGCAATAGGCGCTGGACTCATCTGGACAACTTTGGGAGCATGTCTGTTATGAGTAGATGATTTATCAGGCAAAGGTTGTAATGTAAGATTTGGTACAGTAGTTTTCACATTTTTTATTGTGGGTGGTGACGACTGTACTGATTGACCTGTTACCATGTTAGGTGCAGTAGAAACAACTTGAGTAACATTATCGCCAACATTATTGACTACGACATAGCCTGTCGGTACTTCTACAATAGGTTCTATCTTACTAGCTTGAAATACTTGTGTAGTAGTTGCTGAAAAGCTGCTGTTTTGTGCAAGCACACCTTGCATTGCCGTAGATACGAATTGCTGTGATGACATTACGGTATTTTGTACAATTGTTTCTAATCCATAATAAACTGGTTGCGTAGTCGTTAAATACATGCATCCTGATGGATCAGTAACCATTTCCAAGGTAGGTGTAGAACCAAGAAGTACTTGATCATTACAAAATTGAGGAAGTAGGGTCCCTTGTGGCAATATAGTTGTACCTGGAGTAGTTGATATCAAAGTATTTCCTTGCGTTGGTAAAGAATTAGGTATAATAGTTTGTCCATTACCAATACCACTCTGTGGAACTACTGTAGCAGTAGCACTCTGTAAAGTATTGTTAGGAAGAAGTGTGGCAGTTTGTGATGTTATGTTTCCAGGCGCCAGTCCCTGAATAGTGCCTTGTGGTATAAGGGTTGCTCCATTCTGGGTATGAATTGCTTGTGGTAATATAGTAGGACCATTTGGCCCTTGTGAGATTATTCCTTGTGTTTGAATTGCACCCTGAGGTAAAATTGTTGCTCCCTGTTGTATCGTTTGTGGTAATATTCCTACATTACCCTGCGGAAGTAACACTGGAATACCGCCGCTGGGCACAGCTACTAATCCACCCGATTCAGTTTGTTGGATTTGGAATGTTTGTGGTACAAGGCCGCTTTGTGAAATAAATTGCGTTGGTCCTGCTTTAAAATCACCTTGTGGAGCAATAGTCGCAATATACTGCATGTTTTGATTTTGTTGCTGTGACAGTGCCTCTACGTAAGCTGACATAATATTCTGATTTGCAACAGGTTGCACAATTATTGATGGTTGGCCTGTTTGATTGTTGGTTTGTAGTTGTATCACAGTATTTCCTGGTCCAAGGGGCGACGGATTAATAGCAGTAAAGGTTTTTTCAAGTTTTGTTTGTCTTTTGATGGCTGGCTTTGGAATTGGACGTCCACGAGCCCTGTTAGCTGCTTGAAATATAGGCTTTGGTTGAACAGGAGTGGGTTGTTTCTTCGGGGATTTTTGCGTTGCCGCAGGTATCAAAATTTGTTGCTTATTTTGCGTATTTGGTGTATTAAATCTTTGGGCTGTCATAGCCGGTACAACAATTGTTGGATTACCTTGAATTTGTGGACGAATCATAGGTTGAATGTTTTGTATTATCGATGTGTTTGGCATAGAATTTACTGGCAAAGCAATAGATGAGGCACTTGCCATGTTAGGAAAATTAGTGACTTGGCTTTTACCCTGAATCATGGGTGTAATATTTCCGGACTGATTTGTTGGTATTGTTAAAACTTGGTTTGAATTTGATGAAATAACTTGTATGCTTCCTGATCCGGAAAGTAGTTGCGCCATATCTGCGTTGCCCTGGATTTGTTGTATACTTGCATTGCCATTGCCAGGCTTCACACAGATGTTATATGGTAGTAATCCAGGTTGTGTTATTATTTGTGGTGTCAGTAATTTTTGTCCACTAGCTGCACTAGTTTTCGGAGGCAATATCATTTGTGGAGTAACAACTATCTGTGGTGATGACAGTACTTGTTGACTAGAAGAAACTTGAACATTGGTAGTTTTGCTCTGATCGAATATTACAGTACCGGACTTCATTTGTTCAGTAATAGTCATAGTCATTTCATTTGTTGGACCTGGTGAAGGTGTCTCTACAATTGTACCATTGATAGTAATTTGCCGAGTATTAATAGATGTTCTTCTCGCCGAAATGCTTTCGGCCTTAACACTACTGTCAGTCCCACTTACAACGCCAGCATGAATAATCATTGGTTGAGCAAATGCTCCTTGGAAAGCATTCTGCAATGTTGTTAATGTTCTGTTCTCAGGGGACTTTGGATTCTCACTTTCACTCTCACTCGTTGACATCATATCACAAGTAGGAATATGTCTATCATATGATTCTTTATTTCTGTATGTGCATTGACATCTATCGCATCTAACAAGTTGTTCGATTTGAGCTGGATTTACAGAACCATCGTCTAATGGTCGCATAACTAGTTCTGGCTGCCCGCTTATGGAATTTCCAGCAATTGTTACCGTGTAAGTACTTTCTGTACCACTGGCTCTATATAAAAACTGGTTTGATTGATTCCGTTGAGCGTTATCCCCACCATTATGGTTGTCATCAGCACCATCAAGTTGACTTATAGGTGAAAACTCTACATCATTGTTTCTTGGACTATCAGGTCTTGAACTACATGTACTTTCAGAGCCTGACCAATCTGCAGTACCATCTAATTGGGCGATGGGACTACATTGAATTTTGGTATAAAAATCAATTACATCTGTATAGTACCCCTCACTTTTATCTGATTTTTCTGTTATTGATTCATCTTTTTGTTTAGGGGAAGTTGTACGATAGTTTATACCAGAAGTATGTGGGGCTTCATCACATAAGCTATTACTAGTTGCTGTTGCTGTTTTCAATTTCTTTTCCACACTTCCACTCTCTGTTTCTTTAATTATCTCTAAAGAGTTTTCCAACAATACAGCTCTTTGAACTGGACTTAGCTTTCCAGTCACTGTTGACGATTTTCCCATTTTACATCGTTTTATAGTAGAGGACAGTAGACTTGTATCGAATTTATTATTCCAAGTCAGACTACTTGATCTTTGTTGACCTCTGCCTGTTGTCAAAGTTTTCAAACTGTGGTTCTGTAGGAGCATTTCTGATTTGCTGCGTTTTAATTCTTTACTGCCAGATTCCAACCTAGCATTAAGTAACTCATCAATAAAATCTGACTTATCATTACTTCTGTCATCAGATTGGCTCATAGCACAGTAAAATTCATTTTTTAAATCTTGGAATATATCTTGCATTGAGATTCCATCCAAAAGATCATGATTAAGATCTTCAAAAATAGCATCTTTTACTTCTGGAGGAAACAAGTCAGCTGTATTTTGAGGCTCTTCATCATCTTGCTGTTCTTGTTTGCATACATTATCTAATAAATATTCAACAACATGTTTAACAGCAAGGTCTTCCAATGTTACTGTATTCCCATATTTGATAGGTGATTTATCACTCTTAAGCATCATAATAGCTTTATTAGAGCCTGTTTCTAAATTTTCGTGCCATGCTCCAATTTCTGCCATTACCCTTTCCACAATATGGGTTTCCTTAGAATGATCAACTGTAATGTTTACGCCAAAATCAAATCCAGGCAATGGCTCTGCTAGTATCAGCTTTGTTTTTATAGTATATCTCACAATTTTTGATGGTTTTTTGCAAGACCAGAATAGCCTAGTGCATGAAAAGTCCACAGGCATTAAAAATTCTTCATAATCAGACACTGACGGTACTATCTTTCCAAGACTATTGACAATTAATGATCCAAGAATAAATTGCACTTTGCTTATTTCACTGAATCGTTTCTTCTTTTTATCTAGTTCCACATAGACTGGTCGAGTTAGTTCAAAATCTGAATCTTTTTGTAAGCTTCTTAAAGGTATATCTTTTCCATGTTGCGGACAAAATACACGTTTGTCATCTAAAAAGGCACAGTTTTCTTTGCGCGCACATGCATAGTGGTATGTCTCACTGCAATTTTTTGCACAGCATCCTACACTTGCTCCTTTCAATTCACATGCTGCACATTTTATCATTTTTCCTCTGGATATAGCTGAATGAACATTTTGTAAGGATCCATCAATTTCTTCAAATACTTCAGCTGACCAAAGAGCACAATTTGAATGAATCCAATCATTTTGTCCACAGTACAATAATCTCCCTTCCATAGATGGTAAACCATCACCGACAGCTTTACATAAAACACATATTCGATAATCCACTACTGGATAAAACTCAAGAAGTTCCTCTTCTAATTTTAAAGCGTCAGATTCCAGTTTAGGAACTATCTGATCCAAAGGTCTTTCAACAGTAGACACAGTAGTCTTTATCTTACTATCTGACATTTCACTATCCTTAAGAGAGTCAGAATCGTCTTGTTCTCCTTCCACTTCCAAATTAGGCTGAAGACAATTATTATCACAATCAAACCATGGGAATGTTTCTGAGAAAAGTTCCTTGTATATCATTTTCAAATCACCACTTAGTGTCCTTTCAATAACAGCTTTCATATCATGGTTAAAATCCTTAAGAGAAACATATTCATCACTATTTACTCTTTTCTTTACATCCAGTAATGAGGGTGAAACCATCCTTATTTCGGTAAAGTTCTCCAGACTAGAAGTAGACTGCCTTGTTATTGCTGGACTCAAATCTTGCTCACTGCGAGGCTGTGGAAATGTTTTCATAGGTTCGTCATCATCAGAAATGGCTTCGTATTTATCATCATGAATTGTAGTTGGCAGCATTGTGGTAGCTTTTTCCGATTTATTTTGGGGTGGATAATTTTCATGCACCTCTACACAAGGAGCATCAAAATCTGTTTTCGATCCAAAAAGTCCTGTTGAAAAACATATCTCCTTATTCTGCATTAAAGGCTCTTGTAGATTAACAACTTTGTGTAATGGTTGTGGTATATCTTCTTTTTCCATATTAACATCAGTAAGTAAAGAAGAACACTGCCATATATTCTGTAGTGAAGCCGGCCCATCACTTTTATTTTGACTCACATTGTTACGGCGTCCTCTGGCCGTATTTCTATATACTTTTGTTTCTGTTGTATTTTTCATTGAATCTTCTGTTCCATCAAAATGTAATTTTCTAATGGCTTGTGGTGACATTATCCTGAGTGGCTTATTAGGAACAGGAGTATTCTTGTGAGGTGTTAATTTTAATAATGCACATGCTTTCTTGTTCTTTGCTAAAAGTTTGAGAAGGTGAAGTAGTCGATTCTTAAGATGCTCAGTTAACATTTTTCTCCAAGGTGGGTCATGTGGCATACATTTACAACAAATGTATTCAATAGATGGCGGTAATGCAGAGAGAAGTTGGTAGCCTTCGCCAGACAAACCTTCACAGCTTGCATGCACCCATCTTCCACACCATCCACATTCCATCATCTGGAATTCAAAGAATTTTACTAAAATAGGATGTTACTATAACAGTATTATAGATAATTCGTAAGAACAGCTACATGCAGCCGCAATGGATTGTGAATTTGTTAAAACAATTTGCGCTGCATTCGTAAAGCAGTCGTCAACATTTGCGAGTAGTTACTGGTATTGACATTAGTCGCATCTGTTAGAACACTTCAATAAAAATCAGTAAACTCAAAGGGCACGAGGATTCTCTTTTGGTTAGAGGTAGTTTAATATTCTCTCAAGGTGGTGATACTCCTCTTAATGGATTAAGACTTCATAACTACACTAATTAATATTTATTGGCTATGGATATTGAGGGTATTGATTCATTTATGCAACACACAATTACAGATAAACTTACCTTGCTATCAAAGTCGTTGTCTCTGTAACAGGCCTGACAGAGTGGACAGTAGTTGCCTTTTTGGCGTAACTTGAAGCAAGGTCCACAAAAGGGTAGGCTTCCAACAAATTTATTCACCCTGCTACTGTCACAACTTTTGCACTTCAGACAAGCACTGCATATCTGTAATAAATAAATTATATAAACTTGATATATAACTTTTTTAGAATCAATATTAGGAATCTGAAGATTTCGAAAATACAAGGATTCCTTTGGTTTCGAAAATGACAACTTAAATTTTAGTCACTTAAAAGACAATTTAATAAGAAAAACCAAAAATAATTAGGTGTTATAATTGTTATCAGTCATCAGTCATTTTATGCCTCACAAAATATTGCATGTGGTGAAAAAAATCGAACACTCGTTTCCTGAGTCCGGTGTTTCCATTTAGAAGCCTCGACCGCGTGGCTATTTGTTTTTTTTTTGTTGTTCTTGTTGAGAAATCACATATATTTTCTTTAAAAAACCGAATAGCGAATCACTCATACTATATTTCATTTTTCCTCCTATAGAGAAATCATAAAAAAATATTTTTTATCACGGAAATCAGTATGCATGCATGAATTAAACGGAAAAATTCGACCTGTCAAGGGGACTTTCTTATCTCGAACGTACTACAGTAGGAGTAGGCTAGTTAGTGTATGGTTGAGGGTCTGTACCTGCGGCCAGTCGCGGCGGTGGAAATTAGTATGCATGCATGAATGAAACGGAAAAATTCGACCTGTCAAGGGGACTTTCCTATCTCGAACGTACTACAGTAGGAGTGGGCTAGTTAAATGAAAATGCCGATGCCTGTGCTAAACAGGCCACGACCTTAGGATGCCTTACCTATAACAAATGCTTCTCCCAAGACATTCGCATATCCTCAAAATCAGACTTAACTAAGCAATGGCAACAGGAATGGGACCTCTCCCGTGTCTCAAAAGGAAAATTCTATGGTGGCATTCAGTCGGATATCCCTACAAAGCCATGGTTTTTTAAATACAGATCTGCAAACAAATTAACTACTTCAACAATAATCCGGCTACGTCTCGGACATGTCTGCTCCCCAGTCTTTTTGGCTAAAATCCACATTCGAGACCACTCTATATGCGAATGTGGTTTAGAGGAAGGCACAGTAGATCATATATTCTTTAACTGCCCTAGACACCAAACCTCATTGTATGACTTGCTCCCTGAATTTATTCCCCGTCCTACAAACATGAATTTCCTTTTAACACAAATAAACACTCCATTCCTTAATACCGTTTTTAAATATAAGAAATACCAAATTAAATTATAATTAAAGTTGCAACTAACGAAATAATGTCTGCTTTTGCTTGTCCACAGGTAGCCCAACCGGCTAAGTACTTTTTAAACCGCAATTGTAAAAACCGTGTTTTCGCTACTCGACATTGGCGAATTGTCAAACCTGACAGAAGCCACTTATCCCAAAAACTGAACTGAACTGAACTAGGCTAGTTAGCGTGTGGTTGAGGGTGTGTAGCGTACCTGCGGCCAGTCGCGGCGGTGGTCGGCGGGCGGCGCGGGCAGGCAGGCGGCGTGGTGCGGCGCGGCGCAGGCGCGGCAGCGGCGGCGCGCGGCGGGCCGGCCGCACGCCGCGCACGACGCGCACCGCGCGCACGTCCACCCGCGCCCGCCCACCGCGTCCTCCGCGCACCACCCGTGGTACCACTCGCAGCAGCTCGAGCACACCACCATCTGCCGCCAGGTTGGGAGCGCACCGCTTAAGTTTCTCCTTTAGTACATACGTCCCCGTCACGCCGAGGGGCTCCAGCCTACACTAGGGCTCGTATTAATAATTGCATCTCGAGAATGAGATCGACGTTGAGATGTTCTTCTTGCTTGACAGATGGTCCATACATTATCGTCCTACACATGGTCCATACATGGACTCGATCAGGCCAGATAAACCAATAGGGTTTATGGCAAGGTCTCTGTATGAGATACGTGTATGTAGCCAATGTAATAGTCAGAACTGCATCTTAAGATCGATCTCGAGTTGTGTTTATTAATACGAGCCTGAGTTAAGGTGTTGAGGCCTTACTCAACCACGCTGGCCCAGTGCGGATTGGTCGACTTCACATACACCTATTTCTGCCGCAAGCAGCAGTGCTCGCATTGCTGTGTTCCAGTTTGAAGTGTAAGATATGGCACTGAAATTACTGGGTACCGTGACTTTACATGTTAAGTCACAAGTTGGCAACGTACACTGTGGCCCTTGTGGGGGTTGCAGTTTTACTGCGACTCTCACAGGAGCCATATGTATTATAGGTGAGTGTTACCACTTACCATCAGGTGGGCAGTTTGCTTGTTTGCCAACTTAGTAGCAATAAAAAAGGAAACCTTTGAATTCCTTCGCAAATCTACGCAGGTTGCCTCACGATGTTTTCCTTCACCGTAGGAACGTCAGACAAATGTACATATTAAATTCACATCGGTACATGGCGGTCTCAAACCCTGGACCGCAAGTACCGAGTCCACAGCGCCACCAACGCTCCTCCCTTTAGTAACTTTACTTAATTACTAAAACTCGACATACTCTCGGACGGGCACAATGGTGTCCCGAGAAAATGGAACAATTTCTTTTTACATACGACAGGGAAGCTTTTGTCCTTCATCTCACCTGATGGTAAGTGATGATGAGGCCGAGGTTGGAAACAAGCTTCACCTGGACCCCTCGATAACTGACTAACTGGCTATCTCACCCCTAATTGCAGAAACACAACAATGCTATTTAGATTATTATTTTGGGCGACAAATTGGGTATGACTGTGGTAGCTAGCCAGACAGGTTCGGAAGTCCCACCAGTGACCAAATCATGCAGAAAAATTTCTGCCCCTACTGTTAATCGAGCCCCGCACCTACCGATCAACACCCGGTGGTCTCTACCGCTAGACCATGGCAGCAACTTAAATAGTATAACACGGGGTATTCCACTAGAATCCCCTAGCTCAGTCCCCCAGGAGACTGTACAGCACTCACTATTCACTAATTAAATAAAAAGTTGCCACAGTTTTGTTTATACTTAAATGCAAAAGAACTATTACATGTTACACTTAAAACATGCAGCAGTTTTAGATTTCTTACATAGAAAATCTTACATTTTCTTTTCCTGCACTTCCACAAAGGAAACACAGTCTAGAGACTGTGAATGAAGCGGTTCCTATAAGGCCAAACCCAGAGCTGCATACTTCATCTGGATCATAGCTCTCCCAGAAATCAACACATATCAACTCTGGACGATTCTGACCACATTTTTGAGTACGAGTACGTACCTGTAACAATGAAATATTACCCATAAATAAAGTTTTTATAATCCGTTACAATTTCATATTAGTTCTTAAAATGAACCTTACATTTGTAATATTTATCAGAGGTTTCTGAGTCATCTTTCTTGGCACAAGTTCCATAACAGTTTCATCTTCACTTGATTCTGCTTTTGCTTGTGTTTTAACTGGTTCTATCTTTCTCTTTTTGGTTTCTACTTGTATTTCTACATCACTATTTTTTAGAAGTACAGTGTCAGGAATTACTTGATTATCAATCTGTGGTACTTTATTCTCTATTTCAGTCTCAGATTCACAGCTTGAAACTTCAGGTATCATTTCTACATTCTCAGTTGTAATTGATAAATTTTCTTCATCAATTTGAGGAATCTTGTCAGATTTTTCTTTCTCTTCTTGTGTGGGAAATGTAGCTATTGGCTGTCCCAACACAATAGATGCACTTCTACATACGTGTTTCACTCTTGGACCTTTTAGTTCAACTTTCTGACGCTTCAGGTCTTCTGTCTGTTTGGACTCAATTTTATCTTTCTTTCTCACTTTCACCCTTGTTAATCGACGCTTTTTGTTTGCATTAAAGTCTTCAACTGTTGTTTCTTCTTCTTTAGGTTGTTCTTTTTCAGGCTTTTCCTGAAACATGATTATACACTGTCAGACAAACAACAGCACAAATAAGCAATATAGATAGTTAGAAATAACAGTGAAATTACCTCAATTTTAACTACTTCCTCCACAGGTTTCTTTGTAGTAGTCAAAGTAGTAAAAATATTATTTTCATTTTCATTTAGTGCAAATACAGGCTTCTCCAATACAGCATTGGCAGACGCTACTCTCAAAGGACTGGCTTGTTTAAGAGGGCTTGTAGAAATCATTCCACCTCTCATAAATGGTGGCAAAAGTGCTGTTAGACTAGTTCTTACGTTGGGAGGCACCTGGAATGCTTTCAAGCACAATTTCAGCCAACAAGCTGGACATCGTGTTTTGTTTGTACACTTTAAAAGCTTCCATTGTTGAGACCTCACTATAGGAGGAACCTGACAGTTACCTACAAAAATATAAACAATATAAGGTATATTCAAGTGGACTAAGTATTATTAAATTAAATATAATGTTTCCTGAAAATAATATTACCTTCACCCTTTAAGCATTGCATTTGGATAGGGCCAGTTCGGTGAGTCATTTTTTCCTTTTTTAGCATCTTTGATATAAACTTGCGACAAGATTCACATGAATAAATCCCAAATTTCCGTGCTTGTTTTACAAATCTGTAAAATCTAACTGCTCCACAGACTCCACATGTCACTGTTGTCGGAGGATTATTACCTAGAAAAAATTGTAAACCAAATTAATTTATTTATACTGAAAATACATGATTCTGAAATGTGCAAAAAAACTCACTTGATAAGGATGATAATGTGGAAAACGGTCCATCTAAGCCTGATGTAGACTGTGCTGGTGAATTTAATTGGAGCCTGGCTTCTCTAATAATCACTTTGCCACGAAGTAGTTGTGATGCTGAAGTTTTTTCTTTTTCAGGGCTTGAAGCACCCTGTCTGTCTTCATCATCACCGCTGCCTTCTTGGCTATCACTTTCCGAATTGTCTTCAGAATCTGTATCACTGCTTGTTGAAGTAGAGCTGCTTGCATCAGATATATCCAATAATTTTCTTAAAGAATGGCCTGATCTATCTTCTTTTATTGTGTCTGTTGCTTTTAATTTATCAAGACTCTCCAAATTTGAATTCTCATCCTGTGAATGAATGAGTAAGTCTGACTCTTTCTCATATGAGAAAAAATCATGCACTGGTTTTCTAGTTGTGCTAACAAGAGGGAGACCAGAAAATGGTTTTGAAGTTTTAAACAAATTAGATGAGTTTAATGTGTTTTTATCCTTAGCTTTTTCCTGTTCATCTGATTTCTCACTTTTTTCCTCTGGTGAATCATCATCTGGATCATGTAAATTATTAAATACTAGCCTCTTGAGCTTAGGTTTCTTCAGAACTTTCCCAGAGGATACGCTACTGGAAATACTAGTCTGTTCCTCACCATCAATAAATCTTTTATTAGGTTTGATAACACGAGATGAATGTGCACTCCTCACTGGCAGCATAAATTTGTTTGTGATTCCACTATCTTTATCCAAAAGTGAAAATGAATTCTTTGGGGGTGGAGAGACACATCTGGATTCATTTAATTGTGAGAATTTATTCATAGGCTTTGACAAAGGATTCAAGTTCTTTCTTAAATAGCCCTCATGATGGTCTAAAGATGATTTTGAGCTTAAATCAGTAAGTTTTGCGGGTTTAAGAATACTAAAATATTCTGCAGATTTTAATGATGACTTCTTTTTAATTATTGGTACCAAAGGAGCATGATGTTTGGGAATTTTCTTTAATGGCAAGAAGATATCTTCGCAACTCTCAACAGTTCCAAAAGTTACTGTTTTTTTAACTGGTTTTGACTTATCCTTAGTTGGTTCCATTTTATTTTGTGATCTTGTTCGCACTGGAGATTTTAAGTCACTATTGTTTATATCCTGGGTTAACAAGTCACTATTATCTGTATCATGGTTAGTTATATTATTTGTTTCATCATGATCACTGGCTCGATTTGGGTCATTATTATTTTCTTTCTTTTCTTCCTCCTGAAAAAAAATTCATAACATAAAAATACTTCAACAGTCTCCTCTAAATTATCAACAATGTGTTACTCATGAAAAGATCAAGTCATATTATAACAAAATCATAGGCATAGAGGGGGGGCCGGGTGAGCCGTGCACACCCCAGAATGGTCTAGGTCTAGACAGGGTTTCTTAAACTTTTTGCAGTCGCGGACCACTTTTACAATTTAAACAATTCCACGGACCCTGTCAAAAATATTTTCGAAATGAAAAAAAGCCTTATTAATATTAATAAAAAAAATTATTGGTACCTACTTTCATTACACTTACTATTAAGTTAATGAGAAGGGTGCTGCTGTTTCGCCCTAATGATAACATTAAATTGTGGGATTATCTTCGACAAGGCAAGGTGCATGTCATGTTAACTTCGAGTTTACTACACACTTTCCTAGTAAATATGTTTACAGACTGACCTACTGCGGACCCCTGATACACATGCTATGGACCCCTAAGGGGTCCGTGGACCACACTTTAAGAAACCCTGGTCTAGATCATGTAAAATTGGTTAAGAATAAAGCAAACTTATAAATTGTACATTTATGATACTGCCCTTTTCCACTTAAACAGCTTTTTTAGTGTTAACATCTGATGTTACTATATTTTGTTTCATTTAAGTAAAGTGTTGCATTTTATTTTTTTACACAAAAAGAACCATATTCAAATACCTACACTGAAATTTTTCAAATGGAACCAAGAAGCTTACAGACAATGCTTGTGTCAAAAGCTAATAAAATGAGGTCATGCAAAAACATTGGCAATGTTGAAATTTTGTGTTAAAAACTTTTGAATGAAAATGCTAAAATTCTATAACAAATGTTTTAGTTAAAATCAGCACATTAAGAAACTCCATTTATTTATCATTTAACTTTTTGTTAAATTACAAAGTTAAAGCTAAGTTGGAAAGTTACAAATTATAAAAAAAGTAATTTTTAACTAACAACAAATAGCGCTATGTTTAATTAAGGAAAGTTCGTATATGTTAAAGCTAGTGAAAACAAAAACTTCCAAATAAATATTTTATTTAAAATTTTATATGAGTTTTTCATTGATAACAAAATAAACATTGATTGATTACATCTGGTTTAGTTACATTATGAAATATCAAATTCAAAACACAAGAACACTGCATTTTGCAGAAAACCAAATGGTTACTCATAAAGCATTTTTATGTGTTTGTAATAGTTTGTGACAATGATTCTTGCCAAACAACGAAACAATAAATTACAAGAGAAACAATAATTATTAAACAAAAATGTATAATGTCAACAGATGATTGTGAGAGACATTAGTAGTTATCTCTCTCTCTTACAAGAACATGTTAAACAACTCTAACAGGAAATCATGCATACATTTTAAATTTATGAAACGAATTAACACCACAAACCTTGAGTTTTGGTGTTCATTTGTTTTTATTCATTAAAACAACAATTATGTTGTTTTAAATAATTTTCTGCTACTTATTAGAATGTAATAATTGCTATAGATTGATTCAGTTTCATACAATTTTAAGGTATTGAATTGAATTATATAACTCAGATATTGGGTACCTATTGAATAATTATGAAAATATGGCTACCTATTACTGTAAAAATGTTTTTACTACCAGAAAAATTCTTTGTTTGTAAAAATGTCCCTAAAATGTCAACAATAACATAGGTTATAGGTAAAAAAGTGCAATATAAAACAGTTTCTTTTGACCTTTTTTAATTTTAAGACTTTTATCAGAATTGAATTACATTTTTATTTCAAATGTTTGTTGACATTAATTAAAAGGTCAAATAACATGCAACATACTGACAAAACAACTGGCGCTTCGTGCCCTTTGCAGTCATTACGTAAACACATATTGTTTTTATATATTGTTACATTTTATAACATACAAAAAGAATCTATTTTAACAAAACAGAAGATTTACCTCTTTCTCCCCGACAAAAACATTGGTCGACACACCGCGAGCGGGAGGATGGCTCTCTGGAGTAGTCTCATGGTAAACAGTTCCCGACAAAACACTAATACGTTTTCTGTTTTGGAATTTCAATGGCTTGCCAGGGAATCTCGACCTTCCCATTTTGATTTATACGTAAATGAAGGACACTCAGTGCGTTCCCAGCGAACGCGATGAAACTGGCGCGCATGCTCCGGTCCGCGCGCTCCGCATCGCCATTTCACTCATTTATGCAATGTATACAACGAAATTACGACGCAGTTTTCATCACATGTACGCCAGATTTTAAACACTAATCTACACTTTTTACATCTTTTACTCGAACAATAAATTCACAATATTTTTGCAACGGATATCACGTATCATAATAATGGTCGTCTTCTTGTTAACGCCGAAAGTCGTAACGCTAAAAATCAAATAGCGTCATGCGTGCTAGTCAGTCATGCTAGTATTAAAACAAAAGAAAACTCTGAAGTGTACTCGATCACACGATATAATTTATCCACAAACACTAGAATCACATTTTGTTCCATTTGATCAACACAAACAAACCACAATATTGAAATTGAATCGTCCTTAATTTGACAAAGATGGCTGTACGCCGCGCTTTAACAATAGCGAACAAGAGTGATTAACGAGACGAGGCGCGAGGCCGCGGTGTGAACGACACCTGGCTCTCGGAGGCCAGTTATGGATTTTGAACCAATAGCGACGTTAATTCGGACCGGTATGAAAACAAACATGTCGCTCACTGCATATTTCTTTCTTGCTTCACATCAATAACTAGGTGGGTACGCTTTGATAGGTGTACTTTAAACGCTTCACTCAATGTATCTACATACTTATCAATAAAAATAAGTTTTATGAGCCGAATCTGCGCATTGGGATAGGCGTCGCCTTGGCGTAATCGTAAGTTGTTATATGTAATACCTTTTAAATAGTTAGGTACTAGTATTTCAATCGATATTTCGTGGATGGATATTTCACATTGTCTCATTGAGTGCGTAAAGACCACGTAAAGACTGCGATAAAATGAATAAATAAAATAAATTGCTGCCCACAACTTTGTCAGTCTGGATTTCTTTTTTATAAAAAATAATAAACTTTTTTTGTATATAGGTATTGGTTCTGCGGCTTAGGCGTGAAAGCGTAACAAACAGACAGACACTTTTGCATTTATAAGTGTTTATAGCAGAGATTATTTAAATCTCTGGTTTATAGTTGATTATAAAAAAGGATACGTAGATACCTAATCCACGATGACCAAACAAGGGTTTCGTAATTTCATAAATTTTTTTGAAATGTTAACCTCTTTATGTGATACTAGCTGTGCCGGCGACTTCGTCCGCGTGGAATAGTAACTTTTAGCAGCATTTTGATATTTGTTGGCATTTTTTTTTGAGATCTTGATAAAATGTAACCTATGTTTTACCTTATATAATTAGCTATCTATTAGTGAAAGTCCCGTCAAAATCTGTCCAGCTGTTCCGAAGATTAGCGGGAACAAACAGACAGACAAAAAATTTGAAATTGTGTTTTTGTTATTGGTAGCCGATATAGGTACCTACATTCATACCCATTTAGTCAAAACTTGTTATTTTGACATTACAAACAGACACTTCAATTTTATTTATTTGTAGGTATAGATGTCTAGATATGAAAATGTCGGTAATTTAAGACGTTTGATGGATTATTATTTAAAATTTGCGAGTATGGATGGATGTTTTTTACTCTTTCACGCAAAAACTACTGAATGGATTTGGAGGAATTTTGTAGGTTGACGGATTACCTACGACAGGGATTAACATAAAGTAAGTCCTACCTACATCTATAACTCTACTTATCCCGGAAAAGTAAGTAGTTCCCACGGGCAATAAGATTTACAGTTTTTTCTTTGAACTTTGAAGAAACATAGGTAGGTAGGTACCTAGTTAGTTTAAAATAAATAATAGGAACTGATAACAATTATTTACACTTTTTCTGGAATTTCGCCTCGTCACAAACTTCATACTGGTTGTTCTCTCTATATACCTACCTACTCATAGTCTTATATATCGTTATATCGTTATGTACCTACTGACCTATTTCTATAGATGTAAGTATATGTTTTTATTGAGTAAAAAAATGATGAATTTGTATAGTTAATACTAGTGATTACAATGTCCAGAAAGATGAAAATTAAAGAGGTCATCTAACCATCCTCTGACTCAAGTAAGTACCTAGGCGGTTTCTGCACTTTTTACCGATTGCATATGATAAGAGCTGTAAATATCTAACTAAGTAATAACTGCCCACTTTTGATTTCTATAATAATAAAATTAGTATTGGCAATATACCTACTTATCTTATTCTAATTATTATGACTTTTTAAATTTTGTTCTAACACCTATTTAAGACGTCCGTGCTGCAATTTTCAAAATGTACCTATATAGTGATATGAATAACAAAATGCTAATGTGTAATCGCACCCTAACGTTCATAACACGGCGAACCCCAAATATTTTCGGTCGATCATGCGTAAAGGGCGGGGAGAAGGGATGCTAAAAGGGACGAACTGTCGGTGATTGAACCCCTGTATCCCGTATACACAATCATAGCTAGAAATGTGAATCACAATCAAACAATTTTTATCATTCAGCGTATTGGTTCCTTAAATACTGACCTCTAGCGTGAGTTGGGAGAATCAAAAGTTCCTTGCTGAAATGCTTCCTGAAATACGAAAGGAACATTATGAACAGGCGGCATTTCCTCTGTCTTAGATCGAAGCGGGGCAATTCACATTCACTGTCACCAATTTAAATAATTTTAATTTATAAAATGATTTTTGGTCATAATATCGCACTCACATCACTTAAACTCACTGTAGATATTTTGAACGAAACGCACTGTTTGTAAATATAATAGTACGAGTATTATTTACATCGGTTTCAATGCGCTGTTGTTGGTGCGTTAAAGTGTAGTAGCAAGACTGGCGGAGAGACGCCGCGCATGCCGCGAGGGACACGATGTAAATATAAAAATGGACAAACTCCCCTTCTGGGGCTCACCCGTATGAATCACTGTAATCCACGACCTCTCGTTGTGAACGAAGTGTAGTTTTATTAGAAGCTGTTATATGAACGTTGTGTAGCGCGACTCAGTTAAGTTTAATAGTTAAAATTTACGTTGGTGCGAATTTTAAACTTTTACAAATACTGAAAAAATATTTATAGACGCGACCCCATAAGCCGGTAGATATTTTTCACTGAGCCCATGTTTGGAAAATAATCATTGGCAGATCATCCGAATCAGTTCTTGTGACGAAGCCGTCCCACCCACCCACTCGGCAGGTAGAGATTTTTTTAATCGTTTGGGTACTGGGTAGCACGCGAAGCGAAGGCGAAGTATTTTATTTTGAAATATTGTTTTGCAAATTTGGAAATGAATCAAAATGTCGTTTGGTTAATAAAAATATTTCTGAGCAAGCAATTGGAGTACCTAGTTAACCAAAAGAAACAATATTTATGATACTTATAGTAGGAACGCCAGAGACGCACAAAATAATTGACTTCCTTTAATGGCATTTCCTACTTACTATGTGATATTATTGTAAATTAATCTCTGCCTCTTTGTGAAAGTACCCTTATACCTTGTCAAAATGGAATTAGTCCTGCAATATCCTGGCCTGCTGCCTATTTTATTAATTTTCACTTCACGCTGAATCAAGCTAACCAAACAGGTTGGTGTAGGAGTTGTTTCCAATTTGCCATCTCTTCACAGTGAATCCCCATTAGCCGCTACGTTGACAATTTGACATCCACGGGAAGACAGATTGTGGTGACACATGTATTCTTAATCCGTCAGTACTTTTTTAAGGGTTAAAATATGATGTTGCCGTTTGTACCGAAAAATTATTTAAAAAATTCTAAGGCTATATAAACATATTTGATATTCTAAAGTATGTATCCTCAACTATAGATTTCTGGCATTTCATGGGAAGATCTCTTAGAAAGTCTTTAGAACCCTTTTTGACGCTTAAGTACACAGTATGCCTAACTGGGAAAATACCACTCGCACAAAATATCAATTACGCATAACACGAACTTGGATTTAAGCAAAAGTTATTGCGGCATCTTCATCAAATTATAGTCTCTACCAACGCCCTCATCCCAACTTCTCTCTGTAACCAACTGAGAAGATTGGAACTGCGTGACGGACCGAATCATATAACCTACCTAATAAGATTTATTATCATAGTATGTTTCTATAAATGGCTTATGTGTGACTATGTATATTTAGTTAATGCTTATCAGATATGCTGTAGAAACATTGTTTATGTATAAAATAAAATAAAATCTCTGGTTCTTCTCATGTTGCTAATGGTGAGTTGCCATCAGACACTTGCCATTCGATACGGCCTATTCAATATCGTTATTGTCGAGTCAGACAAGATGTCTTACGATAATCGCTACCGCAATCGCTAAATGGACAATGTATGAGATTTGACAATTGCGCTCGAAAGCTAAGCGAGGGCTTAGGTCAAATCGCATATATTTTCCTTCTAGCGATTGCGTTAGCGATTATCGAAATGCGTCTTGTCTAGGAGGGCAGACACCATACTATAAGTACGCAACGGCGTCAGTTCTTGAAAATACTCGTGCGTGCGTTGTTCTATTGGGACCGCTCTATCACATCACGGACGTCACTTTTTTTTGCACATGACAAGAAAGCTCTTGGTCTTCATCCCTAATGATAAGTCGGAAGGCGGAAGCGAGACCAAGACTCTTCAACAACTGAGGAACTGGCTATCTTACCGCTAATTATCGGAACACAACATTGCTATTAACATTGTTATTATTTATGGTGACAAATTAGCTAATACGGTGGTAGCTACGTAGCTAGGCAGGCAGGCTCAGAAGTCCTATCAGTCCTATCACCAACCAAACCGAGCAGAAAAAGTTCTTTCCATGGGGACCCCGGACCTTCCGATCAACACGCGGTGTTTTCAACCACTAGACATCGGAGGCGGTTATTGTTTGCATTATGGCTGATATCATGGTAGTTGACCAGTCCCAACGCCGCACAGTGATCAAAAGACTTATTAAAGACTAGCTGTGCCCGTGAACTATGTTTCGCTTTAAAAGTTCAAAGAAAAATCTGTAAATCTACTTTCCCGCAGGAACTACTTACTTTTCCGGGATAACAAGTAGTCTATATGTTATTCTCTGTCGTAATCTGTCTACCTACAAAATTTTATCCAAATCCATTTAGTAATTTTTGCGTGAAAGAGTAATAAACATCCTCGCAAACTTTCGTGCTTATAATAAGTATTTTAGTAAGGTTTTTTTTATTAGGGGCCACAATTATTTAATACTGTGCATATTATTAACATTAAATGGTATCGAAAAATAGTTTTCACATAATTTATATGACTGGTTTACATTTTCTGTACACTTGTTAGTCTTGTTACATCACTTTTCATCTAATACAAATTTTGGTTCTAATAAGAGATTAGTATGTACGTCAATTAGCATTATACTCGTATGTTGTTACTTTACAGTGTCTCTGATGTTAGAGAAGATGTGAACTAAAATTTTATTAGATTTTCATTAGTTGGATACATCCTTGTCATTTTTCTGGTGTTGTGCTTTCTGTAATATCTAACGTCTATGTGGCGACTTTCCTGTGCGACTTCTCCAAGTATACCAATTGTCAATAAAAAGTTTGTCGACGATATCCTCGCCATGTGCTTAGAACCTTATGGACTGTTGGTGTATAGCATACAACCTGTATAATGCCATAAAAACACAGTAGTTTCTTTTCACTTTTAATTTTTCTTCAATAATCTCGTAGTAAGGAGGAAACAAGTTTCATAAGTTTGACGGATTGCAAATGCCCTTAACGAAATATTTTGATGTTTCTTGATATAAATAAGATATACAGAGGCGCGTTCAGGGCCTTCGCGCGAAGTACAACTTTTCGCTCTAACCCCGTTCAATGCCTTCGAGCGTGACAACCGGGTGAAACAACCGGCCCGTTCAAGACCTTTGAGCGTCGGCGCGAGTTACAACCGAACAACCATCGAATTTGATGGTTGTAAAACGCTCTGACGTTTATGACTGAAATACTCTTACGTGATTGGATTATATTGGCGGCCATTATCTAAAATGTCATCTGATAGAAAGAGAGAGAAATAAAAATTCATGTGAAAGAGGGAGATAAAAGATTTGGTTGCTGCAACGCGTTCAACGCCTTTGAGCGAGTTAAAAAACAACCGGACAACTACACCCAGAGGCTTTGAACGCGCCTCTGTTGTTCTGCGATTTACCAGATATGTCTAGACAATGAAGCTGCACTCCGGTTTCCTTCTGAGTGTAACTTCATCGAAGCAGCAAGACAGATTTCTTCTTTACTTCTTAATTTCACCTCTTTATTTTACCCTCTGCGTTTACTTTTAGCGGATGTCACGAAAGATCTTTTTGGATATCCTTCTTTTCTAGTTGTAGATGTATCTGGTGCACTTTCTTGCTTGTAAGAGCTGATTACTATTTGATTGTGTCATCCATTGATTTACTAATGGTGTCATCTCTCATTTTGATATCGGAATCTAGTAGTTAATATTAACGGAACATTTTTGCCAAAATCTTAGTTATTACAGTAAAATTTTTGAGTATTATGTAAAGAACTTACCTTCAAGTCTAAATAAAATGATTTTTCGAACTATCAACTCATTGACCAATAAATAATTTTGAGACGCTAACTTTTAATAATTGGTCTGTGTGCGCCGGCAGTGCTCGTCAATATCACTATCATTCATTTTTTGTTGTAAGTAGCAGACGGCTCACCTGATGGTAAGCGATTACCGCCACCCATGGAGTTCATTAATATCGCGGGGACCAGCTAGGTCGCTGCCTAACTTGAGTATGATGCTCTCTTAAAGAGATTAAAGAGATGGTGGAGATGGTGGATAGAGGAAGAGCTGAAGTCTCTCCCAGCCTAGTCCAGCGTGAGCTGCCCGGCGACTCAATGAGTCTAACGGACACATTGAGTCGCTGGGCTCACTAAGGGACTTGACATCATATTATATGATTTGAGCAGCTCGTCTTTGTAGAGAGTCAAATGGATCAAACTGGTATACTGGAGCTCCTACCCACCGATGTGAGTGGTATCTACTCCACGTGCGGGCCAATAGGGCGTGATAAGTTACCGCTTTGCCCTGTTAAGGACACCAAGCTTCTTGCTTGCCAACTTAGCCTTGCTAAGACGAGAGCCTCGTGAAAGCTGAAAAGGACAAGACACTAAGCATCCTAATTTAGGGTAAGGTCGAACTCTTCGTTACATTGGGGACATACATGAGATTATGAAGAAAAAAAATATAACAAAACAGTTTTTTAAAATATAGCTATCATTTTAATCAAGTAAAAAATACAAAAAGAAATGAGTATAGAGTAATAAAAATCATGGTGTATACCGTAAGCCATAGAATGATAATATATTAATTATCAAAGTAGGTAACCGGACCCCTTATTCGCTATCTTCGAAATCCCACTCTGAACTGTCGTTTGGTAACATCCTAGTCTTAGAGCATTTTCTTTAGCATGTTAGTATAAAAATAGCAAATTAGCTTTCCAATTGACAACATTTCAAATTGTTAATCATCTTTTAGCTTACATGAATGAACGTACAAAATAAAGAATTGTGTATTTTCTCAATTTCTTTTGTTTTACGTATAAAAATACATTTTTGAAACTTGATTATTTTACAAAATAAGAGTTGGGCATAATACTGTTGCATGCGTTGCGTTTGCCTAGGGCCCATAAAAAAACTATCATTTTTTCTTGACGTCATATCTCGTCCCCAGACCCACCCCGGCCAAGACTCCGCTTCGTCAGCGACTTCGCTGACGACGCCACCACCTGACCAGACCTCGTGTCGCTTATGGCTCGTAGTCTGCCGCGGGACCCCACCGCTCGCGCGCGTGACTCGCCTAAGCGACACCACCACCGGACATGACAACCACCACCTACCTAGACCAATGGCCCCCTCCTCCCCCCACCGCTCCTCCGGGCGCAGAGTAAGCCGCGGCCTGCTCGCCGGCGCTCGCTGGGCTTGGGACAAGCCCCTCTAACTCGGTGTGCTTGACCGCGGAGGGCCGTGCCTCGATCCCGGAGTGGTAGCACAGGGGGGTGGCGAAGAGGGACCCGTCACTACAGTGACGTGCCCAACACCGGCGAGCTGCCGCTCGCCGAGAAGATGCCCGGGCAATGGGCGACAAATGCCCGAAGCCCGCACCCGCCCATGGCGGAAGAAACTCTGACTGACCCGCCTATCGTGCCGAAGCTTCATGCTATGACGCGATACACGCATAGATGTGACCCGCACGCGTAGCATAAGGACCCTGAGATATACGTAACTTATAACGTCATTTCACAATTAATATGATATAAAAGTTTGTCGCAAGATTTACTTGTGTGTAGTAACTTAAAAGTACGTTTAAGTACCTACTCGTATTTACTTAGTTTCAAAATTGTAATGTATAAAATTATTCATATCAAATTATTTAATTTACTTGTTTATCTACAAAAGTAAATCTCGCGACAAGCTTTTATATCATATAAATTGTGTCAAATGTGAAATGACGTTATAAGTAAGTTTTTGTGTAAAAGTTTATTTATTCTTTTTAGCGCATTTAAATAAAAGCTTGTTTTTAAAAAGGTTTTTTACATTTAATTTATTTTTTACTTCTTAGTTATCACTGGACACGTTTCTTAGAAAGAGCGTCGGTGGCGCAGTGGACTCGGCACTTGCCTTCCAATCGGGGGGTCGGGGTTCGAGACCCGCCATGTACCAATGTGTTTTTCGTTTTGAATTTCATATGTACATTTGTCTGACGCTCCTACGGTGAAGGAAAACATCGTGAGGCAACCTGCATACATCTGCGAAGAAATTCAATGATGTATGTGAAGTCGACCAATCCGCACTGGGCCAGCGTGGTTGACTAAGGCCTAATCACCCTAATATAGGGTAGGCTCGAGCCCCTCGATAGGGACGTGTATGGGCTGTGATGATGATGATGATGACGTTTCTTAGTCTGTTCATCTCATTCAACGCATCATTGTTGCAAGTGCGTTTGCCGGAACGAATACAGAATTTCAGCTCAATCGGTCTAAGATATTTACTTTAAAATTGATTTTATAGCTTTAGAAGTACCTACGTCATATTGGATTAATAGTGACATCACTTTATTTTTCAAGTTATTCTTAACAAGACCTTTTATTTGATACCTACCCATATTGTAGGAGTGCATTAAAAATATTTGGTCCGCCATCTTGGGTATGCCGCCATCTTGGATTTAGAATGATTTAGAATGTCACACAGTTAACCATGCATTTTCATTCAAACTGTGTGTGTATACAAAATTTCAGGTCAATCGGTTAAAGATATCTGCTTCAAAATTGAGTTGCAAGATTTCACCCGAACATACTTACATACTTACATTGCAAGTTAAATAAAAGCTTGTAAAATATTGTATAAAAGGTATAAAATGTGTACATCATCACGGCGTTGGTGTATTTTCAACCATTAGAGTTCAGTTCTGTTTTGTGAGACGTGGTTGTATTTTCGCAGTCCAAAGATAAATCTAATGCACAAATTTTGGAGTCGCTCAAGCTTATCAAGCAAAACTTCGCCAAGGTCACAATAGCAGCAATCTGCATAGTCAAGGATGGGAAGAAGAAGTTACAGAGCAAGAGACATTCTGGTGGTTATAGGCAACATGTTACATTAATTATGGTTAGTATTGCCGTCCCAATTTTTTTAAAATTTCCCGCGTTTTGCTGGGATCAACTTTCATTAGCCAGACACACAAACTATACTTATAGAGATACTAGCCAGACAGTTGTGTGCGAAGCCGCTAATGGTGGCAATTCTGTTGGCACTAATTCGATTAAACTAAACTAAATTTAGTCTTAGTGCTGTCGAATTGTGTTTTCAGTCAAAATTTTCGAACATAAAACACAATTTCACAGCACTAAAACTAAATTTAGTTTAGTCTATTCCAATTAATGCCAACAGCATTGTGACCGCAGCATATTTTACGCGATACCTTTTTAGGCGTATGTTAGACGTTCAATATTTATCACGACATTTGGATCATGCACAGACATCCTTTAAGTGGGTGCGCGCACGGGTGACTTTTGTCGCCGTCATCAAGTCCATGGAAATCTAAGGAGGTGCGCGCACGTTACGACGTGACAGCTGGGTGACTTTTTTGTCCGGCGACAAGCCGGTGACGCCCAGGCTAGGACCAAGCATCTATGGACGGAGCCATAAGACGTTGCCGTTCGTCTATGCGTGTATAGAGCAAAATATCTTGTATCCTTCTCTGTATTATGAAAATTAACTCAAGTAAAAGAGATAGAATAAGTAAGTTTGGCAACGCCGCAGCGTCTGTGTGAAGCGTGTCATGTTGTGTCCGACTACTCGGTCAAAACATTGCGTTAGTGTTCGGGATTTTATAATTTTTTTAAGAAATCTATTAGTCTTAACAAAAAGTGAATTTAAAAATTGTTATTATGTCTTGTTGTGCTGTATATTGTGCGTCAAGAACGACAAAAGGTGGAGTGAAAGACCCGGATTTATCATTTCATACGTAAGTTTTTGACAACAATATTTTATGCTTTACGATGAGATTTACTATAAGAAAAACAGTAAAACATTTAATTTCACTAAATCTAAGTCCTTTAAATCGCACCTAATATTGATAATAACCATATTTTAATCTTAAAATCAATGTTATTAAAAGGCTTTGTTTTGGCCATAACTTTAGGGTTGTCTATTATACAATACAGTTTTATCGATATCGTTAATTTTTTAGGTTTCCAAAATACCCGGAAATTAGGCGTCAATGGATAACGGCTATTAGATGTGATAACTGGGAGCCTACAAAGTATAACAGGCTTTGCTCCAAACATTTCGAAAAATGTTGTTTTGTTGACGGGTTAATAAAAAAACTTAAAAGTGATGCAGTCCCGACCATTTTTGAGGGATATCCAGCACACTATCAATCGGTAAAATTTGTGACCATTACACTACTATCGGTAGATCTTAAAAAAAGATCTTACATAATTATGAAGTTATTGTATTTCTGACAGGTATGGGAATTTTAATATTCTGAATATAAATGTTTCAGGTACCAAAGAAGATAAAAGCACCGCAGTGCAGCCGGTGGTGTGGTGGCCCCATAGTGGTGGAAGTCCGTGGTTGAAACCCCCCCATTTAAAAAAACATTTTTCCTTGCTAAAGATCTTATTAAAATATATTCTTGTTAAACATCCTAGGAACAAAGAGTTAAAGAGAGAAAAATTTCCTTGAAAGTAATGTTAATAAAATGATTTAATAAATGTCGTGAATGAAAGAATCGACAACTAAATTGATTTTGGCTTTTGATAAAACCAATAAATAAATGTTCTTAATATCTAAATAAATGTTGTTAAAAGAATAATCTAGAAACAAATAGTTGTCTAAATTATTTTGGGCATTTGTCTGAAAACATTGGGGTATATAAGAAGGCATCCAAGAGTCGGTGGGCAGTTCAATTTGAGTACGACACAGCACAGTAGAGACGGGACCAAATCAGAAGAAAGAAAAAAGTGAAAGTGAAGAGTAGCATCAGAGTTAGCACAACAGCGACTGCGGCGTCGTTACTACCAGCAAGAAGCGGATCTCAATCAATCAATCATTATTTATTTGCCAGAATATGGTACAATAGGTGTTAAATACATTAATATTTTCAACATACTCTGTCGCTGAACGACGTGCAAATTATTTACAAATTAGTTTTAATGACAGTTATTAAATATATGAGAAAATTACATTATTACATTTCATAATTACATCTTTCTGTTTAATGTCAAAAATATACAATTAAATGTCAAATTAAATTCTTTTTTAATATACAATTCTATTTTATATAAAATCTTTAATGTCATAATATTGAAAAATACATAAATTCGTCATAATATTAAAAAAAAACACATTATAAAAAAAAATACAAATGATTAAAAAAAATGAAATTATCATAAATTACAAATTGTCATTATTTATATTATCATTTAAAAATGCCGATACAGAATAATATAATTTCGTCATCAATAGTTTATGCAATTGTATTCGGAATTTAGTCAATGTTAAATTGGTGAGATTCATTGGTAATTTATTGTAAATACGCACAGCCATACAATATACATTTTTCGAAAACATTATTAACTTTTGTTTTGGTACTCTCAATTTTGATCCGTATCTACCGCGGTAATTAGTTATGTCACAGTTAGTCTCAAATAGAACCTTATACTTCTTCACAAAAAGGGCTACCTCAAATATATATAAACACGGTATAGGCATAATATCAAGTTCCTTAAACAGTGGTTTACAAGAATCCAAATAGAAAGCTCCACATATTGACCTAATGCATTTTTTTTGAAGAATAAATACTCTGTTAACTTCTACAGAGTGTCCCCACAGTATAATGCCATAACGGAAAACTGATGAGACGTAACCGTGATATGCAACTAATGCTGCTGCTTTAGAAACTATTTGTCGTATTCTTCTTAGAGCAAATATAAATCTGTCCAATTTTGATATAATTGTAGCTATATGAGCCTTCCAGTTGCATTGACTGTCTAGCATAGTACCCAAAAATTTTACTTGCGTAACTTCTTCAATTTTATTATTGTTAATCCTTATATCCAAATTCTGAAACGGAGCAGGGCTCCGTGCATTAAATAAAACATATTTGGTCTTACTCACATTTATGTTTAAATTATTCACCTCTAACCATTTTATAAATTGACTCATTACCATATTAGCAGTTTGCTCTACTTCTGTGATAGTGTGACCCTTCACAATGACTGTTGTATCATCCGCAAATAACACGCTTTCCTGATTTGTTATAGCAGTGAGGTCATTTATATGTATTAAAAAGAGTAGTGGACCTAACACGCTGCCTTGTGGTACCCCAACCTTATTCACCTGATATGATGATTGGTAGTATGTTTTTTCATTATCGTTTACATTGGTTATTTGAACACATTGTTGCCTATCTTGCAAATAACTTTTAAGAAATGACAGTGCAGCTCCCCTTATTCCATATCTTTCTAACTTGCTGAGCAATAGAGAATGAGGGACAAAATCAAATGCTTTACTTAAGTCTAAGAATATAGCTAGTGTTTTCAAACCATTATCCAAGCTGTGTGTTATGTGTTTGATAAGATTGAAACAAGCAAGAGTTGTTGATCTATTTTTTCTAAAACCAAACTGTTCTTCACATAATAAATTATTTCTAGAAAGAAAGCTGTATAATCTTTCCGACATTATTTTTTCAAATATTTTGGATATTATAGGTATTAGTGTTATTGGCCTATAGCTACCCAGTTCTTCAGTGGAGCCACTTTTATATAAAGGTTTAACTACAGATAATTTTAATTTAGAAGGAAAATGGCCCTCACTAAGTGATTGATTAATAATATGTACTAATGGTGTCAATATATAGAATACAATTTTTTTAAAAATGATAGTATTAATGTCATCGTAGCCAGTAGATAATGTATTTTTTAATTTTGTAATTATATTGTATACTTCCTTCTCATCAGTTGGTATCAGAAATATAGTGTTTTGATGGATAGACAAATTTCTCAAAGCAATGGTTTCTGATATATCCGTGTCACATTTTTTTTTATTTGTCAAATTTATAAAATATTTATTAAATTCATTGCATATTTCATTAGGGTCAGTAGAATAATTATCGTCCAATTTTTTAATTTTTATTATATTACTATTATTTTTTATATCTTGAGTTGTATTCTTAATAACATCCCATGATGCTTTACACACGTTATTTGAATTTGTAATGTACCGAGTATTTGTAGTGCTTTGAGCATGTAATATGCATTTTTTAAGAATACTCGAATAGCATGAATATCTTCGTTTATGTTCACGTTTGTTAGCAGAGGATAGGCGGTATTTAAGATATAATCGCCTTTTATTAATACAACATCTCCTGATTCCTTTAGTAAGCCAACGATTTTTTATTATTTTATTAACTTTCTTTATTTTAATTATTGGAAAGCATAGGTTATAGAAAAGAACAATAGTTTCATGTAAGGAATCAAAAGCTTTTTCTGTATCATCTTCCTCTAAAACCTCTGTAAACGACAATGAACCAATGTACTCTTGGAACTTGTTAATATTTTCCTCACACATATCGCGTTTTTTCTCAAACCAAAAATGCGGTTTCTGAGTATATTTTGAAGATCTATCTATTTCAATACTAATACTTTGTCCAGTTTCGTGGTCAGATAGGCATAAATAGTGTATTTTAGCACTAGTTACATTCCTTACGTTACTAGCAATTAGGTCCAAACAAGCATTTTTTCGAGTTGGCTTCTCTATATGGTTGACTATATTGTAATTTGCCAACAAGCTCAAGAGCCTTTTTGTACTTAAATTGTCAAGAAGTATATTTATATTCCAGTCTCCGCATATTATTAGGTTTTTATGACGTTTTCTGGAAAGTGTATTAAGTAATGATTCCAACCTCGATAAAAAGTCATCAATTTTAGATGTTGGAGTTCTATAAATACAAACAATAATTAATTTATATGCCGGAATCTCTACCGCACAACATTCAAAGGAATAGAGCATTACCTCTGCAATTTCCATTCTTTTGCTAACAATATCACTCCTTACCAAAATACAAGAGCCACCCCTACGCTGATTTCTACAAAAGGCAGATGCAATTTGGTAGTTAGGTATCTTTAAGTTTTTTTCTGTATTTTTCTTTATGAATGTCTCAGTCAGGCAGATTACATGAACTTCACTAATATCCTTTTTTAAATCACTTAGGCTAATGTTAAAACTGTCCTGTTTATTTAAGATACCAGCAATGTTCTGATGAAACACCGTAAATTTGCTTTTTTCAACGAAAAAGCAAGTTTTGCTTGCAAACATTATTTACCATATTATTGCTAGTTGACAGGCGGGAAAAAAAGAAAGGAATTGTTTTTTGTACTAACTGTTTTTTGTACTTTTCATTTGTTTGAGATGTATTTTCTAAGTTTGGTAACTTGTTACTAGAAATGTATTTTTTTATTATATGTGGAGTCAGATAATTACTTTTATAAAGTATATAATTTAATTCAACATTTATTTTGAAGCACAAATCATGTAAATATAAGGTCCTATTTGTGAAATATCTATCATTATTAAATTCCAAAAATACACAATTATCATAATTTTTGAGCAATAATCTTAAATTGTAATTTAATAATTTCTTATTCAAGTAATGATTGAATTGAACATTGGTTACATACACTTTAAAATGTCGCAGTTTGTGTAAAGCAATACCTAATTGTGAAAACAATAAATACGGGTTCTTGTCATTTGCACCTAACGATAATATCACAATATCATTCTTATTTAATAAATTCCTTAAATTATCACAGCTGCTTAAAATCTGAGAACACGTAGCATAAGGCTTAACTATTGTTGTAATGAGGTAAGGATCGTCTTGAGTATGTAGGCGAGATCTTAGCAATCTCCCAGACAGGTATTTTATGTGCTCGTCACCCAGAATAAACACTTTAGTTTTGTTTATATTTTCCGTGTTGATGTTTTGTTCGACAATGCTTGCCATGTCATGAGCGCCATCTAGTAAAGTCTTCAAGAAACTCATTTGACTGTCTTTGCTTTGGGACTGAGTTTTGTTTACGTTCACGATGTTCGATTCATTCATGCAACTAACATTTAATTTCTTCTGTAGTGATGACTGTTTGCTTGTTAAAGGTGTATTAAACTGGATTGAGGTATCATATTTTAAAGGTGACAATCTATGAAAGTGTGTGATGTTTATAAGTTTTCGTCGTAGTGGAGTCTTAGGTGTATTATTTCTAGTTCCAACATGAGAGGTTAGTTTTTTTAATACTTCTATTTCCTTTTGTTTTTTCTCTAATAAACTGTTTAACTGTGTATTTTCCAAATTAAGTTTGTCAATTTCGTGTTCAGCTATTTCCAAGTTATTTTTGTATAAATTAATTTCTTGTATACACGACTCGTGGCTCGACATTTCATTGTTCAAAAACTCACTATGACTACTTAGCATCGTTGTATCCATTATCATAGAATCATTCATATTATTATCAAATGAAGACAAATCTATATCTGATTTCGATCTTGGAAGTTTCTTTCGAATAGTAACGTTTTCCATTGTAGGTAGGTAAGACTAGCAGATTGATTAATTAATAAATACTTTAACGTTTTTCGAATAACCAGTAGATTTTCCACTTATTATAACAAAAAAGGTAAGTATACTTATTGATAATCGTAATGAATATTATTTGTTTTTATTTTTCCTTTATTCTTTCATCGTTTTTGATTAACGGTGTATCGTGATAACATTGCACTATTATTTAGCAAAATAATGTTATTTGTTAGGTGTGCACGGCTGTTTTTTAATACTAAAGTTTACAATGTCTGCACTTTTTAATAAATTTTTTATGGAGTTCTTCTTACTTCCAAAGAACTATTTAAAAATTCAAATTAACGTCGAACTCACGGTTATTATTTTGTAATTATACACAATCCACAGGAGGTATTCTTCAAAAATAACACTTGTACCTGCGATTTATCATTTAGAGAACACACTGAAATTCTTTTTTGCTATAATAATCTACTATTTAAATTGTAATTTAATAAATAACACGGAGCTAGTACTTTACTGGGCAACAGCGCCATCTAGTTCTTCTGCGAATCTATAAAGAATATCAGTAACGAATAAACTCCACTTTCGACGAACACTGGTAGTTTTCTGCCAATCTCTGAACCCTCTTCCGTAACAACATGTTGTTTTAATAATAACATTCGTTTTTTTTTTCAATTGAAATGTGTTTTATTTATGTTAGTATACTTTCACATAACATATATTTATAGGCGACATTGACATAAATTATAGACAAAATACTTTCCTATCGATATTAAACAATTACAACGAAACACTATTTACATCCCTAGTCACGCACACTAATACAAATCTAGAAACGCACACTAGCAAAAAATGGCCACGCCAAAAATCTAAAGACTCCGTCCAGTATGATGCTTGGTCCTAGCGCCCAGGTGACAAAGTGTTGCCAGCTCTATTTCTGTTTACCTAGGCTGCGGTCCGAAAATCAATAAAAGTCACTATCAGCGCTATTAGCGTGCTCAATCGCGTCCTGAAATGCTCTGAGCGCGCTAACGTTAGCCGGCTTGGAGAGCTGCATGAAGTTATCGCTTACGTCATATTGGACTAACTGAAGTGAAATCACTGTAAGCGAACTGTCAGTTTGACGTTCGATACTTGTGTTTTCGGATGAAAATGAATGTATTTGTTGTGGATGAGCAAGGGAGAAACAATGTTGTGATTAAAAATCCACAAAACCAAAGGGCTGAGAAGCAATTGAAAACAAAATGACTTAACCTAACCAACATTTTAACTCGACATTTGACTTGACAAGTTGATAAGTCGTAAGCACTGTGAGCGCTGTTATCTATTTCGGACTGCCCTAAATAGATCCACGTATTTTTAGGTCTTAACTGAAAACCTTTTACGTAGATCTACGTATTTTAAGAATTTTTTGCTTACATTTTTAAGAAAATGGATTCTTTACTTATTGATAATTTTAAGTAACATTGTGCTGTACACATATTTTTTGAAAAGAATAAGAATAATTTATTTTTCCAAGAAATATAGTACATAGTAAAACTATGATCATCACACTAGGTTAGACCTGTTACGCGAAGATCATACTTATTAACAAATATCAAGGGTTTTCAGTAGTAGCTGATTTAAAAGATATTAATTTATATATACTAAATGAAGAAATTAAATAAAAAATACAAATTATTAATAAGGAGAATAAGTGTGTCTGTGTGAATAAGTATGTGTGTTGTTTGTGAGTATGTATGTGTGTGTACTAGTGTGTAAAACAGTGTTGTATATGTAAGCGTGTGTGTAGTAAATTCGAAGTGAGATTGATGTTGTTACATTAGAACCCTTAATAAAGCTTCCGATTCAGTATGATTATGGGACAGCAGATACCTCAGCAGTAAATAATTAGCCTCTTTGACACTAGATAGTTTCACGGATGGACACGTCTTTACCACTTTATTATAAATGTAGGGTCCTAAAAATATTCTAAAGCGATGAGCAAAAGAAGTTTTTATTCTTGCAGTAGTGATATAAAACGTACGTTTCTGAAGCATTTCTCTATATAAAGGCATATTTAATACTGCTTTATGTGTAAAGAGGAGGAGACGCATGAGAAAAAATCTACGGACACTCGAAACCTAAGCATTTTCATACTTGAGCTTGAGCTACTCAGGAATTATCTCACCAATAGGTATCAGAGAGTGAGGGTCGGTGATCACGTAAGTTGTGATTTACCAATAAACTACGGAGTCCCGCAAGGTAGTGTGTTGGGTCCTACACTCTTCCTTGCCTTCATTAATGAATTGTGCAACCTTAAGTTGTGACAATGGTAAAATTGTGACATTCGCTAATGATACTGCTCTCGTTTTTTATGGTGATACCTGGGAACAAGCCTACCACTATGCACAGACTGGTTTCAATGAAGTATTCTCGTGGCTTACGGCCAATGCTCTGACCCTAAATATACAAAAAACCCAATATATTCTCTTTTCCCTCAGGAATTTAAATATCTCTGTGCATGATCAATTTTCCTTATTCGCTCACTCTTGTTCGTTTGTCCCAGATTGTTCCTGTCGCCCATTGATACGTACTCTCAGCATTAAATACCTAGGCGTAATGATTGATAACACCCTTAACTTCAACCTTCATTTCGACCTCTTAGCAGCCAGGACACGCAAATTAATATTCATCTTTAAGAATTTGCGCCACATTGCTGATACCAATGTTATTAAGATGGTGTATGTAGCATTATGCCAGTCAATTTTATGTTATTGCATCACTGTGTGGGGTGGTTCAGCAAAATCTAAGCTAATTAGAGTGGAAAGAGCCCAGAGAGCAGTGTTGAAAGTAAGTTTGTTCCTGCCCTTTCGATTCCCCACTCAAGATCTTTACGCTCGCTCTGACGTCTTATCTGTAAGGCAACTCTTTATTCTTTGCATTATCCTGAAACAACATTCCTTAATAAAGTTTGATCCCTTTATTAACGCTAACAAACGCCTAAAACACAAGGTATGTAACACTTCTTTATCCAGGTCCACGGCTACATCACAAAGGTTTTTGGCTTTCTTGGAAGCTATCTGTACAACAAAGCAAACAAATTGTTACGTATTTACTCACTTACAAAATTTAATTGTAAAAAAGTTACGACTATTTGGTTAAAGTCCCTAAGCTATGATGACACTGAAAATCTTACACTCACGTACACCCACACACATTCACTCACACACACACACACAAGCTCACACGCCTACTCAACTTGATTTTGTTAAGTATGAGACTTTGGTAGGTACTACCAAAGTCTCATCACCTGGTTCAGAGTCGGAGAGGCTGGTAATCTGTAATACAGGTCTCCTAGTACGGATACCAGTCTCTCACATAGATAAATAAATGTTTGTACCTACCTTATTATAATCACCTGTTAATACCTGTGTGAGAGAACAATAAACAATTTAGAATTTGAATTTGAATACAGCAGAATGGTGGAATACCCTCGATTCTTATTTAAGGAGACTTTGAGTACGGCTCTTTGAGCTCTTTCAAGTATTATAAGGACAGATGAAGGAGCTCCTCCCCATGCAAGGATAAGAAATGAAAAGAGTAACTGCATAGTTTCTTCTCTGTAGAGCTATATTCCGAACGCGGTGGTTTTATAAATGTTATTTTTAAGTTTCTTGGCGATTTATAGGTGCCTATAAAGGGTTACTTTTTTATCAACCCGGAAAATTTAAGGGACGCTTCACGACACGGTAGTAGAATGATTTAAACATGAATAAAAAAAATACTCACCTATTTAATTTTATATGAATTTCTAAAATATCCAAAAAATACTGCTCTAGTTTAGTGCAATATTTTTTTAGTTTTTTTTTCTTTTTTAATTTTTATGTAATAATGAATGTATCCTGGTGGGTTATTGTCTAAGAAAAAAATCTATCACGATCGCCTATAATTTAACAGCGATTGTGCCGTGAACACTAGACTCTGTGCCGACTTCCTATATTATAGGAGTAATGAATGGACTGTGACTGTCAAATTTAAAGAGATTTTTTCTTAGACAATAACCACCCAGAATGTATTGTAAATTTTTTATTACAAAAAATCCAAAAATTTGTTAACTGGTGTTAGGCGGAATCTCAAGTGTGACATTTCGGAATGCCAGATTAGTATATCATTAGATGATGTTCATAAGTTGTTGACATTTAATACCCAGTAAATAAACCACCGGCCACCAGAAACGTCATAGCCCACCAACAAACCACCAGAACTAGTGGTAAATTTACTAATTTGGCAACACTGGACTGTTCGTTTACAAAAAGTTTCGTCACTGTCGCCCTCCGTGCGCGCACCTGCGTGACGTGACAGTTACAAAACATTTCTGTCGCCGTGACAAAAGTCACCCGTGCGCGCACCCACTTAATGTCTGTGGGATCCTCAGAACAAGTGGGATCATGATCCAAGTTCGCGATATTTATTGATGGTGTAGTCTAAGGCGTATGCTTGACGTTCAATATTTATCAAATTCCAATTCAATATTTATTTATGGATTTCAGTCGAAGAGTCGACCCTACACGTTCAATAAATCGCGTCAAAATGGTGGCAATTCTGTTGGCACTAATTCGATTAAACTTAACTAAATTTAGTTTTAGTGATGTCAAATTGTGTTTTCAGTTAAAATTTTCGAACAAAAAACACGCTTTGACAGCACTAAAATTAAATTAGTTTAGTCTATTCCAATTAATGCCAACGGCACTGCGAGCATGGAACTCTCGATAAACAAAATTTGACAGCTAAGATCGACATACTCGACAAAAATCGATAAATTTGACAGATATTCCTAAGGAGTGAAAAGGACAGATGCTTTTGTCCATGCATGCAGGGCAGAATTGACACCAGTATCACAGAGTACCACAAACTAATAAGTGAACAAGTTCAGAGTACATAATCACTGTCACTCATGGAATTATTACTCAAACAGGAATGAGCTCTTGCTTAAAAAGGTGTGCCGAGCGAGAGACAAATAACTGTACCGTTTGTCTCTTTCGTAAGTTTGTTGACCACAAATTCTACAAAATAGGGATTTTTTTCTTAAAAACGATTACATTTAACCTGAAAGATACTTTGGAAAATCATAATATGCTTAATAATCACAATTTTTAAGGAAGAGATCGCTTTTAGCGACAAGGTTGCCCTATGTACAATTAGTGTTAAGTGTATTATTTATACGTTGACTTTAAGCTGGTTGGTGTTGTACAACAAAGAAATATTATATTCTATTATTTCAAAATAGGTTGCGCAAAAGAATTTTATATCTGCTTTTCAATACAAGATAGGTTTTATTAATATAATAATAATTTAAAAAATAATGAATGTCAATGATTGTCTTTCAATAAATTGGTCTTTCCAATCAGTATATTATGTTGAACCCACCGCCACATAACAGATAATCAAATATGTTAACTTGTCAAAAATGAGTCAACACTAAAATCTCTCTGTGATATTTAAATACATACCTAGTAAAAGAATGAGTAATATTTTAAGAAGAAAAGAATTAAAAACATCAGTGTGAGTCGAATTGTTTCAACAATATTTAAAACTTTTGTAGTTTCGCCAATATCTTGAACATAATGTTAATGCCAATTCTTTTTTCTAATAACTTTACATCACATCGTGTAAGTTAAACAATAAATAACTTATATAAATTACTTTTATTGAAAAATGTTAAAAATTGCGATAATATTTATTACCATGTGGTCACCCTACTACAATGACAACGAAAATTACTGACATTGACAAAGAATCGTTGTTGCAATATAACATTTTTTGAATACTACCACTAGAATATTTCCTGGACGTAAAATCTTACGGCCTTACAAATAAAAAACTTATACCTCGGAATAACCTCGGAATAGTTATTCCGTGTTTTGTCTTATTTTGACATATTACATCTGACATGTGCTAAAACAAGACAAAACACAGAATAAATTATTCCGAGGATTATCCTCGGTATAAGTTTTTATTTGTAAGGCCAATAGTGTTATAATTATTAATAGTAGGTTAATATGATAATTTAATTTATTTTATGTTATAATTATTCCAAAAAAAAAAACAATTTAGGTATTTTGGGCGTTAAAAGTAATTAAAATAAACAATAATAAAAAATCTTCATCTACCAATAGTTGTTTCATAACTACTAAATTATAAAATATACAACAGTAGCAACACTGTGGGAATGGGATAAAAGGTACAGTTATTGCTACCTCTCTCGGCACGCTTTTGCACTTTCAAGTGTTTAGTCTTTATTTACATAGAAATAAAGTCCAAATTTGAATAACAATATTTTGAAGTGCTCATTCCTGTTTGAGCATAGATATAGAATGAAATAGATGGGCTATAAAAGCCGTCAAACATGAGGAAAAGAGATAAACTTATACACATTGCCAAAGGAAAGAAGAAGATGGCATCATTTTTTTTGTCCTTGTCACCGTATATAGGTGAAACTGGTAGTGGGGATTGTTTATCACCAGCGTCTGGTGCTAAACAAATACGTGGAAGAAATTTGTTGTGTGAATTATAGCTTACTGTGTAATTATTTAACAATTTAATTAGTGTAATTGTGAACTATTTGAACATTTAAATCATGGTGCACTGTTCCGTTTTTGGTTGTAATAGTGATAGTGCTAGAAAACAGGAAAATATAACCTTTCACAGGTAAGACCTAAATTGTGTCAATAAAAAGCGCCAAAACTATTTTTTAAATTATAAATACAAGTTATATTGCAATATTTTATCCTTCTACTATGGTTCTTAATCATATTATGGGATTAAACATGAAATTTCAAACTAAGTAGTAAGGTTACTGTTAACCTAACAAGCTAGGAATGTCGCCATACAATATGGCCACGTATACAGCCAACGCGTATAACATTTAGCCGGGTTATAATGATACCAGTTACGCTACGATTATTTTTCCTTGATTCGTAGGTAATTTGTTACGTGAAAGGGAACTCACATATTAGTTTCTGTGTTACATTAATATTGACATATTTAAGTATACAATTTTGAGCATTTTAGATAACAAAGGTAATTCTTTTGAAGTGAGACTTTCCATTTGCTTATTTGTCTGTATTTAACAGATTTCCTTCGGAGATAACTACTCGAAAACAGTTGGGTTCAAGCTACTGGTCGATTGAATTGGCAGCCAACCAAGCATACCCGAATGTGTTCTAAGCATTTTGAACAACAGTGGATTCAGAAAAACAAAAAAGGCACTTTTCTTAGGAGTGGTGCTATTCCTTAACTTTTTTTACAGGTCAGTAACTTATACATATTATATCTACAAGGTACATACCCTATCAAGCCAAAACCTAAATTTATTTTTCACAAACCCAACTATTTTTATGGGGGATTTCGAAATTTATTTTACAGTTTTGGATTAACATGGGTAGGGTAGGTACCAAATCCTTTTCTACTATTTTGATATGGCCAAACATATTATTAATGGTTTGATTTTGGTCATTTTCTATTAATATAACAAGTCTGACCATTAGTACAGATACAGTTTAAAAATTTATTAATTAATATGTTTAATGTTGTAAAATTAGAACCTGCTTTTATTTTTAACCTGTATACATATTGTTTCAGAACGCATCGGTGTTGGATTTCGGTTCAAATTTGAATACGCCCCGAAAGAGAAAAATGCGGCTTCAAATGCTGGGTTTGATTGAAACAATCAGCGAGGTCATCAAATAAAAAAGTAGTCACACTTGAAAATGTGTAAAGTGATTTGAAGTGTAAGTTAATGATGCAAAATTAGTAGTTGGACATTTTAGATACTGTAGGAGGAACCAATAGAGATTTTCTGAAAAGATTTTTAGGAGTTGACAAAAGAAAGTATTCTGAATCTTTAATGAAATTCGCGCTGTGCTTACACTTTTTAAGTTCAAAGGCATATGAGTTTGTACGTAAGCAATTTAATACTTGTTTACCACACCCAAAAACAGCTGGTGAGTGGCGAGGAGTAGACAGCCTCTAGAAAATGTTTGTGATTTATTAGCAATTTTGTGCCATAGCTAGTAATCTGGCTTAATCCAAATGAAATAAGTCATATCTCTACTTTGTCTGAATATTTAACAAGAACACATAGGATGTAGATATAGCTCTATGCACCGAACAAGTGTTTCTAATTAATTATATAGGTACTTGACAGAACATAATCTTCCTCAGAGATCTACAAATTGGTCTTGTCCTGCGCTATTTCCAAGTTGCCGCCAGCGGGAGCGAGGTTGGGGGTGGCAACACGGGCAACTAAGAATAACCAGCTATCTACATCGACATCTTGCGTTCTTTGCCAGATCTTTTTAGCACATTGTGAGCAAGCTTACCAACTTTGGGCTTTTAGCACCATATTGAGTGCGGTATCAGTAGTTCAGTTCTTGAACTTACCCAGCCCAAGTGAATTTTTACCTGTATTATAGTGAATTTTATCTCTGCAAGCCGAAGTCCTTTATTCGATGACAATAACGGTGCTATTGAAATCTAATTTTAGAAAATGTTTATTTAAAATTTAATATTATACATTTTCTAAATCTTCACAAATATTTAGTAAATGTATAAATATTGGATTTTAAATAAACTGCAGAGATAAAGAAAAAACAATGATTATTGCCCGCTGTATTCTTAATCGAGCGACGATCTTCGCAAGGTACCTAGCTGGCAAAAGCTGGAAGCGATTGGTCGCGGATCGTGCTCAGTGGCGAGCACTTGAAGAGGCCTATGTCCAGCAGTGGACGCGTGTGGATGATGATGATGATTCCTAATATTTTTTCTTATATTTGTAAAGATGTTTACATAATAGCTTAAATAAATAATTAAGTAAAATATTTTAAAACGAAATATACTCGAGTAAATCCGAAAAGTGTAGTTTTATTTAAAAGTGTAAATAACTTTAGACTGCGGCGAAGGTTGAATGAAGAATTCAATAAAAAATAATCGCAACTTCCTCCCACTTTTATTTTTTGAGACATATTATTGAGCGAGGGGCGCTCATTAAAATGTCTCAAAAAAAAATACGTAGATTAATCAACCCTACTTTATGTTTATAGTGGTAAAAGCCACTATAAACATAAAGTAGGGTAAAACATAAAGCAACACTGGTATACCCATCTACTTTAGGCAGGTATGACGTCATCTATGTCTGTCCCTTACGGGTATACGGTCACGTCCTATCTATTCATTCTTTATCTAAGTGTTTGAGTAATAATTCCATGCTGTCACTATCTCTATAATCTGTGGATGTGTAGATACGGCTTTACGGAAAATATCTCTGAATAAGGAAACTAATGGAACTGTTGCAATGTCATATAGAAACTTAGTTATGTAAAATTTTAGAAGACGAAAAAATAAATATAGTGGCGTCTTTGTCTAAAGAGCTTATTACACTATCCAATTTGTAGAGATCCGATTTAGGAAACAGGAAGGTGTAATCACAGTTAGAACAGATTGGATACGATTTAGGAAGCAAGGAGGATCCCAATCGCTCTACTTCAGTGTTGCCGTTTGATGGAAAAAAAATACACTAAACTGTTATAAATATTCCGCTAGATTTTAAGAAAATGAATGTTGAAAATGTGCTAAATTCCACCAATAATTATAGCATTGAATGTAAAGGTAAAATTTATTTAATAACAAAACTATTACATCGACCAAAGTTAGTAAAATCTCGTTAGTATAATTAGTAAAATAGCAGTAAATATTGATTCATTATTAAATGTGTAGTGTGTATAAGTTTATTATTATTTATAAATATTTTTATAATCTGTACACTTATCTCGGGTGTGACATTCCGGAATGACATTCATTAGATGAGGTTCATTTATGTTAATGTTTTTGGCTTTTGATGTCCACTAAAAACTAGCCAACAGAAACACCAAACCACCAAAATTAGTGGAAAATCCACTAACGTGGCAACACTGCTTCCGATTTAGGATTCAATTTAGTCTAGTGTGATCACTCGCTTCCAACTTTCTAATTAGAGTATTCCTAAATCGGATCTCTACAAATTGAATAGTGTAATAAGCTCTTTACGTATGCAAATAAAACAGTCCAACTCTATACAAAATAGTTTTGATTTATTGGCAACATTTTTCGTGACGTCAGACATGTGCCGCGTCCGCCATATTGTGACGCCGTTTACTTTGAGGCGCGTTCCACTTACGCGTAGATTTGCAGCTTTTTCAGCATTTTTAGCATCATCGCGTTTCATTAGCTTTTGACGTAATTCATCGTATGTAAACGTTCCTTTTAAACAATATCAATATTTTTAGATTAAGTTCCCTTTGTTACGAGTTCTTCAAATAGCACTGTTAAAAATATTACCATTTTTAAAAGAAACGCAAAACACGGTTAACATTTGATGTTAGCGTGAAAAACTGGTGACGCTTAAATGGAAAACCGATATGTGTTATTAAGCCGCCATGTTTAGACGCGTAGGTATGCACGTTTTTTTCGTAGGTATGGCAGTTCCATTGGTTTCCTTATTCAGAGGAAAATTATACGTAAGGCGTGTTCCATTTATGCGCAAATTTGCAGCATTTTAAACATTTTTAGCATCATCGCGTTTCATTGGATTTAGACGCTAGTAGGGTTATCACTCAGACTAAGGAAAAAAGAATAGACATGAAATACCTACGAAAAAAATGTGCATACCTAAATGTGAATCTGGCACAAAGATGGCGGCTTGCTTGCTCATGCGGCAGCCTAACACACTGCACTTACCCATAATAAATGCAGTATTATGCAAGTTCAACACTTTAAACAAGCACAATTTTCGCCTAATAACAAAATTTTCTTCAAAACACTGAAACAAACAAGTCGCGATGACAACTGATGTACTTGTTGTTCATTGTGAGTACTGTGACAAAACATGGCGACCGGCCGCAGTGAGGTATTCTGTGACGTCGCCAAGATAATTTTGCCATTTTTGGTAATGATAAAACTACTGTTGTCCTTTTTTACTTATGATTATCCTCATAAGTTAAAAAGAGATGCCAATATGCCGTCTGAAACTATGCCGTCGAAATACATCACATTCCTATAACTACGTTCGTTATGCCGAGTCCTCTTTTTTTCTATAGTCTGAGGGTTATCATTGTACATATGTTAACGTAATGCGTTCCATTTTGAGGTAAGGTTCTCTTTGTGAAAAATAGCGCGACTAAAAATGTTAACATTTCTTAGAAGAAAAGCAAAACATGGTTAACATTTGATGATAGCGTGAAAAAATGGTGACGATTAAATGGAAAACTGGGATCGCGATAAATATTGATGACTCGGCTACAGGATCAATAAATATCGCGATACATATCAAGGAGTTGGATTTCAAAATATCTAGAAATTCTGTCGCTGTTCTTTCGCGATCCATCAATATCATAGACTACACGAATTTTTACGGAGTGGCTATTCGGATCGTAATCGTGGCATTAGAACAATAGTTTTAATGTCACAGGTGATATATTTTGAACTATCGTCTTAGGCTCAGAAGAACAACTAAAGCATAGAAACCTTGCTAAAATAGCTACTGAATTCAATATATTTGACTCACTTTGACATTAGGCAGACTTTAATTAGTTAGAAAAAGACAGGTATTATATAAGATGTTTCGAAAATTCGTAGGTGGTCACTACTTTCTGTTTCTGCTAATGATGTTCTTCTCGTGACTCACCTAGTTTTAACGTTGATATATTATGAATATTATGAATTAAATATATTCTTAATACTAAAATGTTTTTATTACGAGAAATACAACATAAATCATAAAGGGTACATTTTCTTATGAAACTCATCCTGTTAAAAGCTGCTGTGCCCTTTGGTATGGTTAAGCTACCCAGTCAAAACAGATTAAAAGCGGACGTTGACATGCTATAGAAAGACGAGAAAAGGAGCTTTTGGAGAATGGAATGGTTTTTGGTGCTTATGATGACTAATTTAAACGTCTGTGACGACAAGTTACTCAAAAATAGCTTTGAAAAGTTGATAGTAAATAAATAAAAAATATTTATAAATTATTTCCTTTTCAGTCCTCTCTGAGGATTGAAAAATCTGGCGTACTAAGACGAAAATTGCACTATTAAAATTATGGGTGTTTCTCGTTGGCTAGATTGATGAAATATTTTCCATTCATGAGATTCACAAATTCAATGGGAAGGTAATTAGTATTTTTTTACGTTAACTTAGAATTTTAATTTTTCCACAACTTCAAGGGACTGTAGACCTGAGTACCTACATGGTTTTGATTTTAACTCGATACTTTCACGCGTTTCCGAGATAATGGGTCTTGTCAGACAAAGGGACAATAAAATGATCCTATAGTGGTTCCGTTTTTCCTTTTGAGGTACGGAACCCTAAAAATTGGACTATTAAAATGACGGGTATTTCCCGTTATCTAAATTGTTAGAATTTTTCCATTGCAGAGATTCACAAATTCTATGGGAAGGTAATTTGAGACAGATGGTTTTAATTTGATTGCTCTTAGGTACTTAAGGTTAACCTCATATTTAATTTACCCGAAAATGTAACCCTCATGCATCTTGAACTTTAGATAATTTCGTGAATGCTAAAACTACTATTTGTAGGCATATAGCATGGAAATTAAACTAGCAACATTTAACCATAATTTATTGTTAAGACATTTTTCGGTAGACGTATTACCCTTATAGGGCCATGTTTACTTAATTTTAATTTTCCGTAGGCGGCGCTTTGATATTTTATCTTTTTGACTATTCAAGTTCCTTCTCTAATATTTTATTTCTTAGAAAATATCTTCTGAACTGGTTTCTCTTGGCATCTGTGCCAAGGAATCCTAAAATTAATATTTAAGTAATTAAATACATTTTAATTTTCATAAATAATATTTTAGTTTGAAGATTTCCTTTTATTATATAACGACTTACTTCTTGACGTCTCCATTTCATAGTTCTACTATTAAGTACATACAAATTAATCTGATGGAAAATGTCTGGAGCAAATGAGACTATGCTTTTTTGGATTCCAATTTCATCCGCCAATACACTTTATCCAATTATTTTTTTACATCGTCTTTAGAAAATCTGTAAAATAAAATAAAACATAGAAATTAAGTTAATATTGCGTATTGTTTTTCTACAAAATGATTCAGCGATATTTCATATATATTTATATTGACTTATTAGCTCACATTCAAGTAACAATATGAGAAAACATACCGATTTATGGTCAATACATTTTGATTATTTTTCTTTCGCGACGAATGAAACTTGCAGCCCCAAACTACACAAGACATTGTGCTACAGAATGCACAAACACACACTATTTTTAATTACCTAAAGAATTCTTGCATTCTAATCACTTTAATATTAATAAATTATCACCAAAATATTACTAGCCACGGGACGCACAAACAAAGATTATACGAACAATTCAAATAGTTCAAACTCGGATGGTCTATCTTTGAGACGAGGTACTATAGAATTTAGCCGTGTTATATTTTAACCAATTATAACCAAATGACAATTCATCTAGTGACCACCTTGTGATATGTCAAAAAGACAAATATTACTCATCTCTTACACTTACACAGTTTTGTGCTTTATGATAGAAAGAGACAAATAACACAGAATGAATTCTTATTTTAACCTACTATGCTATAGTTATTCTTCTGAGGTCTTAGGTCACAAAAACCATTGCGAGTGATCGCTATGAGTTAAGCGGTAGCCCCCCAGGGTCCGAATAGACACAGCCTTGTTTAAAGCTACAACTGGGGGGCTACCGCCTAACTCATAGCGATCACTCGCTATCGTCTTCGTGACATTAGATAGAACAATAGTTCAATTGTCACTTGTGACGTTAAAATTACTTTAGACTATGGCAATCGGTCGCGATCACAACCATTACTGCCAAACTCAAGTTTTGGGGATAAAATACAGTTATTAGGGTTTACTGTTTTCAAAATGGCCAAAAGTATATTAATGAATTTGTTTTGAGTTACCTGAAAAAGGACAAAACAAAACGTCACAATAACATACAACATAGACACAGCAATAACATATAGTACAGTACGGTTAAAGTTTAACATCAAAAGTGGAAATATATTTACAAAGGATTTTTAAAATGGGATAATTTAGCATGGTTAAAAGAGACTTGACATTTATAGGACGAGGAATAAATGGGGGTAGCATATCATATAAGGAAATGGGATTACGTGGACAATTAAAAAGAATATGATCAGTGGTTCCTTCCTCAGTGCCGCAATCACAAATTGGAGAGTCCCGAATATGAATTTTATAGAGATGGAGAGGAGTGCAAGAGTGTCCAAGTCTTAATCTACTTATAATTGAGGTGGTACGTTTGTCAACACAAGGGTAATTGGAAAACCATGGTTTTGATGGTATATCTGGTTGGATGTCACTGTAATATTTACCCTTAATATTTTTAGATATATCCCAGCATTTTTTCCAATCAGCCTTGAGGTGCACTCTAGCTAGTGAACAAAGGTCGTATAAATAGACTTTATAATGGTCGTAACAGCCCGTCAGAACCGCATCCTTGGCAGAGGCATCCACAGTATCATTACCTGTTATACCAGAGTGACTAGGAATCCAGGCAAGAGCAACAGAAAGGTTACTTTCATGACAGTCCAGCAGCAACTGTTTAGTTTGTAAGATAAGGGGAGATTTATTATTTCTTACAAAAAGGTTAGAGGACAATGCTTTAAGACAACTAAGAGAATCTGAGAATATTATTGATTTTCTAAATTTATGAGAAAGAATGAATTTTATGGCTTCATATAACGCAACTGATTCACCTGTAAATATTGATGATAATGGAGGGCATTTAAAAGTTAAAAATACGTTATATTTTGGAAAAAAACAGCAGCGCCAACACCATCGCTTGACTTAGAGGCATCCGTAAAAAATAGATTCCAGTCACTCCAGTTACTATCAATTTTTTCAAGTAGCGAAGCATTGGCACCCGGCGAGTTCTTATCTATATCTAAATCAAGAATAATATTTGGCTTGAAAAGAAGCGTCTCAAAGGAAACTGTTGTTAGAATAGTCGAATTTATTTGGTGAATATTAAAGTTTAGTTTAATTATTTTATCAAGGCTTTTTATTAAGCTAGGAAGAACTTTATTAGACCAGAAACTGTTTTGAGGAATAATTGAGGACAAATATTTAATCTTGGGTATCAAAGGGTGGTTTTTGTTTTGGAAGGCCTTATATAAATACTTGTCAGAGAGGAAGTTTCTGCGTAAGGAAAGTGGAGGGTCGACTGCTTCAACCTGTAGGGCATTGGTGGGTGATGATTTCATTGCGCCTAGTATTATGCGTAATGACTTGAACTGTATTCTGTCTAAAGCTAATGAAGACTCTTTGTTGCAGGGATCCAAGATTAAAGAGCCATATTCAAAAAGGCTGCGAACCACAGCATTGTGGAGTAGCTTCTGGGTACGGGGATGTGCTCCCCACCACACACCTGACAGACATCGTAATATATTAAGAGATTTCTCAGCTTTATTTTTAATATAATTGAGGTGATTTTTAAAAGATAATGTTTTATCCAATACTATTCCTAAAAATTTAAATTGAGTACTAATTGGAATTGATTGCTCACAAAATTTAATATCAATATTTGGGAAGATTCGTTTTCTAGTAAATATGACAGCGCAGCTTTTGGAAACTGAAATGTCAAGGCCGTGGTTGAGTAGCCAGTCTTTCAAATAAGATAGAGCCTGGTTGAGTTTTCTAGCTGCATCTTCTAAAGAGTATGAAGCAGTATAGAGAACAATATCATCAGCATATTGCAGTATGCTACAGAAGGAGTCAACGGTTTTGTCCAGGTCACAAGTGTAGATGTTATACAAAGGAGGACTCAAAACTGAACCCTGCGGCAAGCCCTTCCATATCTGTCTTGGAGAGGAAAGAGCACCATGGGACCGTACTTGAACTGATCTTTCCATGAGTAAATTACATATGAAATGTGTAAGCCTCCCAGGAATACTCAGCTGTTGCATTTTCTGCCTGAGTAGTGGAAGAATTACATTGTCATATGCTGAGGAAATATCTAAGAATACGCCAACAAGAAATTGGTTTTTAGAGAGTGCGATCCTAATGTCAGTAGTGAGAATTGCCAGATTATCCATAGTGCTTATTCCTCTCCTAAAGCCAAACTGGGTATTGCTGAAAATATTATTACTCTCCACATACCAGACCAATCTTCTTTTAAGAAGATGTTCCATAATCTTACAAAGAGTGGAGGACAATGCTATTGGACGATAAGATTCTGCCTTTAATGGGTCTTTACCTGGTTTTAAAATAGGGATTATTAGCTGGGTTTTCCAAGAGTTAGGAACACTACCCGACTCAAAACATTTATTCAAAATGTCCAAGAACATCCATTTGGTAAAAAGGCCAGCTTTGGAAATAAAAGAATACGGAATTCCATCTAAACCGGGGGAGGAATCCTTTAATTGTTCCAGTACTGAATGAAGTTCAGGCATAGTGAAAGGGTTGTTGAATGGATGGTGGGGGATTGTGGAAGGATATGGTGTTGGAAAACAATCGGCATTAGGGACATCAAATGGGGCCAATTTTCGCAGGAACTCTTCAATCCAGACGTTGTGGTCATTTGATTCTGCAGGAGCAGTAAAACAACCCCTAAAGCGTTTTATGAATCTCCATATAATTGTAGATGGTGTACGAGGAGATAGACTTTGGCACAGATTAACCCAGGCTGACTTTTTCTTTTTTTTAAAGAATCGTTTAGTGATGGCTGTAACTTTCTTTAAATTAAGGTAATTCTCAATGGAAATATCATTGCAATATGTTGACTCTGCTTCTTTTCGACGCTTCTGCATGACAGTGCATTCAGAATCCCACCAAGGTGGAGAGACTTTACCACCCACTTTATTCTTTTTTAGTGGAATATTTTCATTGGCTGCTTTTTCCACAGAGGATAGGAATAAATCATATTCTTCTTGGAGACAGTTAGTGTTAGGTGACTTAGGTATGGATAAGATGTTAATATCAGAGTCTGTAACATATGAATCCCAATTGGCTCCACTGAGTTTATATTTTTGAAGAGGAGGTATTGATCTGCGCTCAGGTGCAGGGAAGGGCAATGAAATTGATATGGCAAAATGGTCACGACCGAATGCTTCTGGCAAAACATTCCAGGAGCACTGGGAAAGGAGATCTGTGGAGCACAGGGTAAGGTCAACAGCACTAGGATTAGCCCCTGGAGCAGTGCATCTGGTAGGGGAGCCATCATTTAACAAACAAATGTTCATTGAGTGCATAAGGTCTACTAGGTCACAAGCTAGGGAGTCGTAATGAGGACCACCCCAGGAAGAATGGGAGAGGTTGAAATCACCCATTACTAGGAATGGTCTGGATAAATTGGAAAACAGATAATGTAAGTCTGAAATAGAAATTATATTAGGATTAGGGATATAAATAGATAAAATTATTAAATTAGAAACTTTCGCAGCAACTGCGTTAATACCTGGAGGAATATTTGGAATAGGAATGCGTGAGAAGGTTAGGTTCTTATTTACCAAGATAGCTGCTCCAGCGTACCCGTCATCCCTGTCGTCTCGGAGACATGCATACCCAGGGACTCTAAAATGAGAGTCAGGGGCAAGCCATGTCTCGGAGATAGCAAAAAGGGCAGGTTTAAATCTGTTATTCATCTCACAGATATCATGCTTTTTAGGGCGGATGCTACGTGCATTCCATTGTAATTGTTGGAATTTTATTAATAATGTCCATTAGTTGGTTGAGTTTTTGAGCAACGTTGGGCGGTGGGGTGTTATTACTAAATTTATCCATAATATTTAGAATTGTTGTCAGTAGTGAATCAAGGATGTGGATAGATTGTGGAGTTATTGGGGAATCATTGACTGTAGGAGATTGAGACCTTAACATTACCCCATTATTGGGTTCTGGGGGATTATAATAGTTAGATACAGATTTATGAAAATCCATATCATAACCTTTATTAGGTAAATGGTGTGATTGTTTAGGAGTGATTGGTGTACGGGGTGGCTGGGGCTGTGGATGAGGAGTAAGAGGGGAGAAAGGAGGGGGAAGTGGAGTACTTATAGAAGAGAGGGGACGGGGTGAGGCTCTATCTGTTTGAAGGGATTCCCTGAGTACATTGCTATACGATTGTCGCACTGATGGGAATCGGGCAGCTGCTTCAGCATATGATTCATTGTTTTGAGACATAGCAGTTTTGATTGATTTTTGCCTGGAGTCCTCTGGACAAGATCTATTGGTGGCAAAATGTCTTCCTGAGCAGTATAGGCAAGTGGCAGATTCTTCGGTGACAGAGCAGTCGATGCCCTGGTGAGAATTAGAGCAGCGATAACATCTGGGATGGGAACGGCACTGATCCTTTACATGTCCAAACCGACAGCAGTTATTACATTGAATAGTTGGTAATTCGTATAATTCAACTGAAAGAGCTGTATAAAAACAGAAAATTTTGGATGGAAGGGTTTGACCACTGAATGTAATTACGACTGTGCGAGTTGGAATCCACTCTGGAGCCCCATCTTTCAAAGTTTTCCTATTAAGGCGTCGTGCTTTAAGAATGTGGCCACAACCTACTGGTAATTCAACAGACTGAACAAATTCCTCCATCGACCACTCAGCAGGGACTCCCCGAACAACACCCATGCGGGTGATGTTGAAAGAGGGAATGACTGCTGAAAATTTTTTGGTAGCCAAGATTGGGTTAGATAAGAAAGAATTAGCATCGTCAGCGTTGGTGAAGTTTACAGCTATACGATTCCTACCGACATTTTTAATACCCTGCTGAACAATATTCTTTATATTTCCATTGACCAACAGTTTAACAAAAAGGATAGGATTAATTGTGGTACCAGCCTTTGGATGCGGTTCTGTTCGTGAAACATGTACCAGGAACGGACCTTTATTTGAGCTAGTGTACTTTTTTGTTTCTGACAAACTTGGATGTGTATAGGTGTGCTGTATTGATTGAGATGGAGTGACATTTTCAGAGGGATTGATTTTATTGGGAATTGCAGACGTATCTTCAATAATTGACCTTTTACGGTTAATGCGTGAGCCAGATTGAACATTTTTTATTGTCAATTCATCATTAGATATGAATATTTCCTCACCAATGGGTTGCGGCACTAAGTTTGGATCAGGAGGTTCGGGTGAGATCGACGACATCGCCGTCGATCTCACCAATGGAGTAAGAAGCACACAAAGAACTTACACAAACAGGAATACTTCACAAAGATGCCAAAGGTAACACAAAAACAACAAAAAGTTAACAAATAGTGATGAATAAAAAGAAATTTTGGAGTAAACTCAATTGCACGTATTTACGCCTTGACAACCGAGTTCACGTTAAAATTATTGTTCTAATGTCACGACAGCGATAGCGAGTGATCGCTATGAGTTCGGCGGTACGGCCGCTGGAAGTGTATAAATTCCTTTGCCTTTACAAGGAAAAGGACGACGAGTGACCAAAGAATTGGCTGTATGGGCATAGTAACCTTTGCCTTCCTAGAATGGGAAAATGAACTAAAAAAAATAATGTCAGATTTGGCGCCAACACCAACAACATTTTGTTGTTGACTCCTTCTGTTTCAGTTATTTTAATGCTCTCTTCCCTACGATTAAAGCAAATTGTAAATTCTATTAATAAATATATTCCATTAACAGTATTTCAACAATCTAAATATTTTACCGTAATGCCGGCGGAGGTTCAGCCAACATTAAAATTCACTCGTATGAGTGAACATGCCTTACCTCCTTCAAAGGGATCCGAAAAAGCTGCTGGTTTTGATCTGAAAAGGTATTGTACAATTTTTTTTTCTCCACTTATTAAACGCAGTAGCTACAAATTTTTAAAATATACCTGCTTTCAGTGCCTATGATTATGTAGTACCAGCCAGAGGAAAAGAGTTAGTGAAAACGGATTTGCAAATTGAATTACCGTCCGGTTGCTATGGCCGTGTGGCTCCTCGTTCTGGCTTGGCTGTAAAAAAATTTATTGATGTTGGTGGTGAGTAAAACGTTTATTAAATGATGTTTCTGCCACTTGGCAACTAGCACTTTTTATTCCTAATCTAGGAAAAATAATTATTGTTTAAATTATTATTTTCTTAATTTTTCTTATTTCTTGTTCCCTAACTTTATTTTTTATTTCATTAACTTCACTGTAATTTAAGTAATTTTATTTAAGTCTGTGATTGTTAGTGTTATCCTACTAAAGGAGCGCAGTGGAAATAAAAACTGGTATAATTTCAACATAGTTTTACAGAGCAATAAAAGACAGTGACAACCAATTGACTTGAGACAAAAGAAAAACCATAGAAAGGTTGTCGAAGTTCTAGATATTCACTCAATACTCCCACTTAACTAGAAAAACTAATCACCTCAATACCTCATTAACAAATACCTATCTGTCTGATAATTGACTCGGTTTGACATTAGGTGCTGCTAATAGAAGAGACAGAGACACGTATATGCAAGATGTTTTAAAATTTTGTAGGTTATTACAAATTTCTTTTCTCCCAGTGATGTTGTGCTAATCACTCACCTACAGTCAACACAAAATAAGAGGCCCGTTTTGACATTTGACTTCATGACGTAACTAGTCATGTAACCATATGACTCTGTACACGATTCTCACGATAAATCGATTGTAGTTTGTATGAGTATTTTATTTTTTTTTATTTTATAAGACACATAACAGAATATAGCTACAAAAGCACTTTTTAATCGATTTGAATATGTATTGTATACCTGACCAGAAAAATGAATAAACCTGCTCCAGAATTTTTCTTGTTATTGCCACATTATGAATACTTTTTTAAACAAGTAAAATTTTCCATAATCATATTTTTTCATGTTATTATCAAAGTCAAAAATTTTTATTCAACATAGACCTTTACAGGCACTTATTGACGTCAAATAATAAAGAATATAACATTAAACAAAATAAAAAAGACAAAGTTAAATAAAATTTACAAAATTAAAACATTTATGCTACTTATACAAAAAAAAAACTACGACTTTGAAAAAAAAATGGGTGAATCTACCTCCTGAGGCCCTAGACAAATGCCACACGCTAACTTTTCCGCAGTCGTTCTGCAGAAAAAATGTATGGAAATGACATTCGCTTACGACAACCTCACGCTATTTTTTCCACAGCTAATGTCATTTCCATACATTTTTTCTGAGGAACGACTGCGGAAAAGTTAGCGTGTGGCATTTGTCTAGGGGGGCTGTTCGGAAATTGGGAGTGCCTTCTTGAGAAGAACAGGCAAGAAACTCTGAAGGTCTATTTTTTTTATCTCCTCTTTTAAACAGCCAATGGGGGTAATTCTGAAGTTATAATTTTAAATTAGTTTTAGGTAATTCGTATTCTGAAACGCCGGACTCTCTAAATTTAAACTGTATTTGACAATTTCTTAAATTGAATACACAGATTATAAATACACCTAGTGCTGTAGAAAAATGGGATAATTTAGAAACATTGAAAACAGCTATATTCTACTAATTTTACTATCAGAAATTATTAATTTAAGATTTGATCGTATTTGTAAATAACAGAAAAGAAATTTTATTATTTATCATTCATTTTATCACAAAAGAAAAATTATTCGACATTTATTTTGCGATTTTGATGGCTTCGCGCCTATGCCATGAAAGAAAAAATTGCGTGGTAGTCTGTAGTTGTATAGATAGGTAATTCGTGATTTCCTCTGAATTTTAAAATTGTGTATTTTGTTTTATTTGTAATTTTTGTTTTCTTTTCATAATAACCGCTGTTATTTATTGACAAATAATAGTAATTGCTACGCAACAAATCTTAGATAGGCATACTTCTATCTGCAGATAGAATATAAATTTCTGTTGTAAGAGTAAATACATACATACATAACCTACCTATCATCTAAATGTCAGTACTATTAGACTACTTGGGAACAAACAAATTACAACTCACGACTTGGCAATTGATGCTATAAAAGCCTTTCCTATTGTATAATGTTTCCTGGTGCTGTAGGATGTGTCAGTGGTGGAGCAACAATACCAATATGTGTACCATTTTTTTTAACGTTGGGAAATGCGTTACGCATACCTCGCGCTTGGGTAGGCGCGAGGTTATGTCAGACTCTCCGCGGCCACTGGGGGCAGAGCGCCAGCTAGAAACCGCGGCCTACCGACTAAAACCCAACGATGCCCCCTCACAAACGCCTTGGCACGAGAACGTCCATCACCGCCGCATCCTCCCCGTCATCTGACGAAGAGGATACGTCGGGGAGGGACGCCCCGTCGCCGGACAAGGCCATGCGAACCCTTTTGGACACTTCCATGACCTCGTCAGCGTCTGCTCGCCTATGGCGAGCCCCTCTCACCTCCCTAAAATGGGAAGGCCGGCGATGCTCCTGGGCATTAGGAGTATCGACGGCTGGCGGTGGCCAGTGCAATGCAGGACTCGGGCTTCCCGGGCCCGCGTCCCGCTGGTCACCGTCAGGAGGAAGAAGGCGGGCGAACTGCCGCCTCCTCCGCCCCGTTCTTCTGCGGCGGCAGGGATCTGCCGCTGGGTCATCTTCTCTGGCCTTTTCTGCCACCTCCTTCTGTAATTATAATAATTAACATAACTATTATTTCAAAATTACATAATTATTTCAAAATATTTTATTACAATGTAAGTAGGTGCTCGCTCACTCTGCCTTGACAAGGTCCTTTTCTATTGCTGTTTTAGGAAATTAATTTTTTTTGTGGAGTTAATTTGCGCAATATTAAAACAGTGACAGCTCTGCATGACCTTGGCTGGCTAAAACCTTTAAATGTTCCGGTAAGGAGCCAATCTGTACTTCAGTGCAGTCTATAGCTTCTATCAAGTTGCGAGCGGATTGGCGAGGAAAACGAAATATTTTTCTAAATTTACTTTCGGGCATAGTAAATGGGTCTGATTTGTCCCTCAACTTCCTCAATTTTACTTTTTCTTCTCCTATTCTATAACATAAATAAGTCGATACTTTACAAATATATTTTAAACTATGAGGCAGGTATTTATCTAATTTCTTATATAAAACAAATATTTTACCTTTCTGAAGACTCTATTAATGCCATAACAACCAATTCATCATCCATTTGGCAAGTTGCACAAAAAAAATGCCTTCGGTAATGTTAGAAAATCGTTAAAAAGTAACAAGATAAATTTAGACGGCACCTAAAAGTTTACCTCCTAAAATTAGTTTGACATATTTAAAATTATAGGAAAAGTTACATTTAGGAAGCATGTCAGAATACGAAAATAACATCTAACACTAAATTGAGTAGTTTAGTAACGTCACTCTTAATTTTAGAGTTAACTTGTGAGTTCTGAATACCAAACGGTGATTGACATTTTTATCTCTAATTTTATTTAGTTATAGTTTTAGGTGGTCGCTTCAGAATCACCCCCAATATAACAATAACAGAGGAGCTTGGTGGCGCATTGGCGCGTGCGCTCAGCGAACGATTGCTAAGGTTAAGCAACGTTCGCTATGGTCAGTCCTAGGATGGGTGACCAAAATAAGAAACAGCTCAAGCTCCTCCGTGCTTCGGAAGGCACGTTAAACAGTGGGTCCTGCGCCTGATCTCGCCCCGGTCGTGTCGGTTAACCGTCCCATCGGACTAGGCGAGTGAAGGAACAGAGAGTGCACTTGCGTTTGCGCAGTCACTTGTGCACTATAATATCTCCTGCGCAGATGGCTAGTCTCTGTGGAGATTGGCCGCCGTGACCGAATATCGGTTATGAGGACATTATTATAACAATAACATCAATAATAACAATAATGTATAAGGTATCAATAAAATAAGGTACAATTTATCTATGTATGTATGTACATATTATAGAAATACCTGTCGGAGTCAATAAAACAATTATGCAAATGATTCATATTTATACAGTTAATAAAATCAAAAAGTGCAAGACTTTGAACATCAATGACCACATTTTATTCAATCCCAAGCAGTTTTATCTGTCATATAATCAGACACCTTATAATATGCCTTTTTACAAGTGCATTCTTAATTTTATCTTTAAACTTATTCAAGTTAAGTCCTTTGATATCAGTTGGGATTTTATTGTAAAAGCATACACAAAGACCAGTAAAAGAATTGTTTATTTTTTGAGCCTAGTACTAGGAAGCGCTAACATTTTCTTTTGCCTAGTATTCTATCTAAATTGAATAAACGATGTTGAATCTTAAATCTTAGATTTAATATGTGAGTTGGCCTTAAAAAAATACAAATTTTTTCCATAATCGATTATAAATAGTCTATAGACATTATGAAAAAATCGTTAAGCACATCACTGAGCCGAGTGGGCGGTGCCCGTCCATGAAAAATCCAATTACTGTGGAACATTTCCATAGGTAAAAAATACAAAACTTTATGGATGTGAACTGTCAAAACGGGCCTCTTATTTTATGTTGACTGTAGTTTCAACATCTATAATTATATTTTGTAGGTATTAAATGGATCCCTAATACTAAAATGTTTTTTTAATTAAGAGTAATATAAATAATTAAGGGTAGATTTTCTTATGTAACTTATCCAGCTAATAGCTGCTGTGTCTCTTTGGTATGGTCTGGTTGTCCGTTCATGAGACTAAAAGCGGGAAGTGCGAGTCGGACTCGCCCACTGGGGGTTCCATACAAAATTGTAGGTTATACTTTAAAAAGACACTATATTTTTTATGATTTAATTACAAATGTGGAGTTTGAGATTTCTCACTGTACTTTATTTGTAGTATAAGACTATATAACTTGCCAAATGACAATGCCTGATTCTGCCCCACCATTTACTGCACTATGAAATCTACGAAAAATACTATATGATTTTTTTAACTTTTTAAAAGTTGCGGATATTGAATAAATATTAAAATAATGTGCACCTACTATTTCCGTTGCGATAAGAACGAAGAAATGACACATGCGTTTTGTTGTAGGACGTACGTACAAACAGAATAAAACATCGATTAAGTTTTCGAAAAATGCCGTTCTCTTTTTAACATTATGGATCTAATATGCATATCGGTTATAATTTATTAATGTTTATAAATAAGTTTTTGCATACGTTTTTGCAAAGTGGACATTCTGCTTCTAAACGGTACAATTTAACTAGTGAAACTAAACGCCAATTCTGGATTGAAATTGTTTGACATTTACTTTTTCTTATGACTCTGTGGTGTGGTGAGTGGTGACAAAGTGAACGAAATGAAGACGGATCGGATGTTTTGGAAAATATAATAACGACCGTTGCTTTTTAATACGGACTCGATCACGCCTTCTTTACGACTTTGTGGATTTGTTTTTAGGTTACCAATCTTTTGTTTGTGATTTGGAATCATGTTGAGATGCATAAATTACTATTTGCGTGTGTGGCGATAGAATACAATTATTTACATTATGAAGAGGAACAGTTTATAAGTTTGTTTGTATTGAATAAACTCCGAAACTGCTTAACCGATTCATAAAATTATATTACCGTTAGAAATGAAGCATCATACATTCATACATTATATCTCTGATATCCCACAAGATCGGAACCTATGTGATGAACAGGTAATCAATTGTAATAGATTAATAATAATTTATCGACAATATTGATTGCTTCGACTTACCAATAAATAGTGGGCTATAAGATTAATATACTTATTACTTTTGGTCGGGCGCATTTGAGTTGAATACAGTGGTGTCCGCATTTGATTGTGTCCGGTGTTGGGCTTCTTGGGTGGAGCTAGTGCCATCTATGATCCTTTAACAGCATCATTAAACTATGAGAAAACATACACAGATGTCGCTGTTTTGTTACGTAGCCGGATTGAATCCTGCTCCTTGCGCGGCCATTATCAGAGGCTTCTAATAGCGATTCGAACGTCAACTCTTACGCGACGCACCTATGAATACCCGCTTCTGATTCTCCACTTCTAAGTGCTACGCTTCTAATATATTTACATTATTCAACCGCATATATCTTCACCCGCAATTAAGTATCGAAGTGAATGTGAAAGGGTCGACCCTGCAGCCACGAAAAGAAAACAGAGGAGTAAGAAAGTGACAAGAATTCTAGTTAAGGTGAGTGCTAGCATAAGCCCTTGATTTGCCTATATTCCGTGCACTGTCTTGTGTGGATCACTTGTGTTCGACCCAACGCGCCCGCGACTGAAATATCGTTAAATTTTAATCCCGATGGTGGGCTATTTACACGCTACACCATTCTTTATGGTCCTTTATCGAGCCGGATTAAATTCCGATTAAACATTAAATATATTTTGTTAAATTATAAAAATTTCACGCATTAACTTTCCGCTATAGATTTATTCATGTAATTTAAATTTAAAGAGCATTAAAATTTTCGTATTTACGCCTTATTTATTGATTTCTTACGCTTCAAGTCTACCAATATGGAACATTTAGAGGCAAAATTAACATTGCTTATTTCTAAAAAGGAAGCCATATTCGAACGCATAAATAAATTATATAATTTGTCGAAAAAAATTACATTGCCCATAGAATCACGCATTAATGTAAAATTTTTAGAGGAAACTGAGAGTATTAGTGAATTACATATTAAATATGAGGCGCTTATCGACGAAATAAATGTATTGCAATACCAAATAAACCCGAAAACTAAAGTAGATTATAGCAGTTTGAGTGCATTTGAAGATATATATTCCGCTATTAAATATACCCGCAATAAATTATTAAATGAAACGCGGCATTCTGGTGAGAGTACGCACAATGAACCCGCTTCTAGTTCAGTAGCAATTAAATTGCCCCCTATCGAATTACCATCATTCGACGGGAAAACGGAATCTTGGCCTATATTCTACGAGGCTTTTCGCACCAATGTTCATTTGAATAAGCAGCTGAGTGACTCGCAGCGTGTTCAATATTTGATGGGCCGACTAACCAATAACGCGTTAAAAATCACCTCGGGAATAGTTCCTTCAGGCGATACATATAATATTTTATGGGATAGTCTAGTAAAAAAATATCAGGATAAACGTTCTTTAGGTGTTCATTATCTTAACAATATTTTGGATATAAAATGTTGTTCAAACTCCGCATTTAGTTTAAACGCATTTATAGAAAAATACTGCGCATCTCACGCAGCTCTCAAGCAATTAGGTATTGATGATTTAGCGGATTTTATAATATTACATTGTGGTTTGAGAAAAATTGATACGCAAGTTCTTCAAAATTTCGAAACTTCCGTTAGTGATAAATAAATACCTACATGTAAAGACTTTGTATCCTTTATTCAAGATCACGTAAAAATTTTAGAACGCTCCCGTAATAATAATTCGCAGGTGGAGCAGCGCGCTATTACTAGTTTACCACGTAAAACCACTACACATTCGCAGAATAATTATAAGTCATTTGTATCTAGCAGTAATAATAATGTCAACACTTATGAGCGATCGAACGATCGCTGTGTGTTATGCAATAACAGTAGTCATAATAAATTATTTTCTTGCCCTACCTATTTAAATAACTTTGATTCACGAAAACGTTTTGAATTTATAAAATCTAAAAATGGGTGCATTAACTGTCTTAGTCTATTGCATATATTAGCTAGGTGTAAATCAAATAACCTTTGTCGTATCTGCAATAAAAAACACCATTCGTTATTACATTTTGAAGACGCGGGTGGAATTAAAAATGGTACTGCATACACTCCCCGCGTGACGTGTCCGCCGGCCGCCGCGTCTTTGCCTATCCTGCCCACCAGAGACTAAAGTGCAGTAACCGCAAAATAACGATTGCGAGCAAACGCCATTTAAAGTTAAGAATTTGATATAAAAAATAAGCAGATGTATAAACAAAAAAAAATGAATCCTGAAATGTTCTATAGGCGTAGGTTCACACGTCTTAGCAATAAAAAAAAATATATCCTTATAAATGAATTTATTAATGGCCATTTACTATTTTGGCGCGAATTACTGCACCGCCTTTTTTATAAAAAAAAACATTTAAACTGATTAAAACGCAGTATAAAGTAGCATTACTGCGTTTGGATTGGTTGTTTTGTCAAGAAACCCAATTAACATGCAGTAAGGTGTAAAAAATACTGCATGTTAGTTGGTTTTATAGAAAAAAGTGTTCGTTTTACTAGTGCATTAAGAAAAATAGCTAGGTAATATTTTATAAAACGTTTATTTTTATATAATTAATAACAATAATTCAACTTAATGAAATAAAAATCACATATCAAAAATACAAAAACTTCTTCTAATCCAAAAAAAATGTGTCGGTTTTCACATAATAATAACATAAAGATATTAAATGCTTAATAAGTAATAAAATATACTTACTCAATGTAGGTGCGTATTTTTAAATGGTTGGCATTATCTTGAGATCAACGTTACAGTAAATTTAAATCATATACAAAACATCACACGCTTACATAACTACATAGTCTACACAGGTAAGTCTTAAATAATTAGTTTTTAGGAATAACTTGTTACTTTTTAACCGACTTCAAAAAAGGAGGAGGTTCTCAATTCGATGCGTGTTTTTTTTTGTGTGTATGTTACGCGATTACGCCGCCAGTTGTGGACCGATTTTCAAAATTCTTTTTGTATTTGATAGAGTATACTCCAAGGGTGGTCCCATGGTCACCAAAGTCAGGATCTGATGATGGGATCCCATGAAAATCGAGGAAAACCCTTAAATTTTAAGGTGTTTCCAACGTGTTTTGTGTGTATGTTACGCGATTACTCCGCCAAATGTGGACCGTTTTTAAAAATTCTTTTTGTATTCGATAGAGTATACTCCTAGGGTGGTCCCAAGGTCACCAAAGTCAGGATATGATGATGGGATCCCATGAAAATACAGTGAAAAAAGATTTCATTCACTAAAAAGTTAAAAATAACAAATATTTTACAAAAAATAAAAACCGACTTCAAAAACACTGAAAAGTTAAAAATAATATAAGAATAGGTACAGACAACATCACACTTCTATATTGAATTCGGTGCCAAAGGAGAATGCCAGAATTTGCCCCACTGGTCCCAGAGTTACGACAAAATGTAAATAAATACGTAAATAAAAATAATAATTTTGGAGGCATTCAATAATCAATTAAGCGTGCGAGAGCAAAACTCAAAATAAAATGCATTTGCATTTCATCAAAAAAGGAAACCATGATTTCGAAGCCATTTTGAATGTTGTTTTTTCACGGCTTTGTGCATTAGCTTTTTGCGCCGGGCCCAGCCATAGACGTAAAGGTTGTGTCTATTCGGACCCGGGTCCTAATAAAAGTCGATTGCTATTCGGACCCGGAACATGAAAACATGCAGTGTTCATCCAGTTTCATGCTCCGCTCGCTTCGCTCGCTCCACTGCGTATGGTCACAATATCTAATCTAACCTACTTTTTTCAGTTTGATCCTATAAGTTATTTTCGATAACAATTCACTATCGGGTCCGAATAGTAATCGCATTCTATAGGGACCGCCTATCTCAAAACAATAACTCGCTATCGCTTTCGTGACATTAGAATTATTGTTCTAATGTCAAGAAAGCGATAACGAGTGATCGCTATGAGATAGGCTGTATGCGCTCCGGGCGAGGAATGATGGCGACGGGATGGTGGATTTTACGTAATAATTAATTTTTGCGCGTGGAGCATGAAACATGCATTATCATGCTCCGCTCGCTTCGCTCTCTCCGCTATGTGTGGTCTGTCCAACCTACGGTTTTAGATTTTATTCTATAAGTTATTTTTGATTACGTTTCTATCGGGTCCGAATAGCCACTCCGGGGCGTAAAAGCCATTCCGCCTTATAACCATATCCATATCTAATCTTATTAACAAAAGTGAAAGAGCATCAGGTTTAAATCAAAACTAAGTTTTGTAATAAGACCGAGTGTATTTAATGTCCATAAAACGAGGCTACTTTTTCAAGTTAGTGCTAATAAGTAGCAAGATAATAAACAGAACTACTAATAAACTAACTTTTTAATAGTTTACAATGGGCCTAGACAAAAGCCACACGCTTATTTTTTCGTAGTTGTTCCGAAGAGAAAATGTATGGAAATGACATTAGAATGTGATAGCCTCACGCTCTGTTTTCCGCAGCTAATGTCATCTCCGTATATTTTTTCTGCGGAACGACTGTGGAAAAATGAGCGTGAGGCTTTTGTCTAAGCCTATAGGTCTAGAATAGGAGCTAGTTCTGTGTACAATTGCTTCACGCATTTTGGTCATAAGTACTATAGTAACACATCACTATTAATAACATATCATTATTCCATTCTTAGACTTGGATCAAGTCAAAATCAACACTGGAAATGGAGGATCGTTGACTTAAAATGTAATCAGTTTATTTGTCGAATAGTTTCTTTTAACATGGCTTAAAAGTCATGATGACGGAGCTGTAAAACAGGGGATTAAAATAAAAAGCAACATAGACATTTCCGTTTTGTTGCCTTGCCTTGTTGTTGTTTGGTTTGTGTTTTTTTCTGTGTGCGTGCGATTATAGTTTATCGTATTTTTTAAAGTAAATTACTAATGTCGAAAATGTCGCGGTGCATAAACTGTAGTTTGTGTATCACTTCAACGAAAACGTTTCGTATCAGATTTGAACAGAGATGCGCAACATAGCTAAAGGTAAATGATTGTATTCACTCATTCCGTATATAGCTATTCATTAGATGAAGTTTGTTTTACTTCATTCTCTCTTCACAACATGTGAACATATAAAATCATTTAATAGAAATATTATTTATTTTCAGCTCTGGCCAAATGCAGTTCAATGGTTTCAGTGCTACAAGATCCTAAGACGGTTGTCAGATGATGGAAACAATGAATCTCTCGGTCATCGAGTAGGTATGCATTGGATGTGAGCACTCTCTTTTAAGAGGAAGGTACACTGTTAAGCAACACAGAATTAGGTACCAGTGAAGAGGTATTACATATAGTTTTGTCATGGGTGTGAAAAATGAGGTGTGTATTATACAAATTATTTTGAACATACTCTTTTAACTTTTTGTTAAATATGTTATGTAAGTAATTATCATTAATGTCATACTATTTTTTACAGGTAATATTTCATCCACCTATTGCTTGCTATAATTGTTGGGGAAGAGCTAATCGGCATCTGGAAAGGAATGTAAGCAGAGTAGGAGGTTTTATGGAAAATGAGACTGGTGGTGGTCTTACTCAAGAAGTGCCAACCCCACCTCCACTACATCATCCACTAATTGAATACTTCTGAATTATTTGGTGTAACTGGAAGCATTAAAGCCTTCCTCACTGTAAGCATGTTAATATGTCGAGGATGCAACAATGCAGTGCGTCGATTAACCTACAGCACACACAAATATGAAAATCTATTGAGACTTTTTAATTGTGTGTTGTGATCGGTACATCTTAGATGTCTCAGGACCATATAAGGCAGTAAATAGTGATGCAGGGAAAATGATGAAATTGTTTAACAATCAAGTGACATAATTTTTTAGGAATGGCGATGTTTTTATTCTTGATAGGACATTTTGTGGTACTAGAAATGGAAGCACACAGCTATAAAGTCATCGAACCTGAAACTGTGAATAATGAAGAATATCAATTGACAACATTGCAAGCCAATAAAACCAGCTGCGTAACATTCTCAAGATGGGTAGTTGAAGTAGTAAATAGTATGTTTAATAGAGGTTACAAAATACAAAATATTATTTAGACAAGACTATTTCAATTACTCTTCATAAATAATTCAATAATAATTGACATGAAGAAACAATAAAATAATGATTATAAAAATAAACATTCGAATTTTATTATACACCTTAATCGCAATTCCTATTTAAAGACCAGAATCTAGACTGGCCAGACACAGGCAGGCTGCAATTTGTTACAAGCTGTCTGTCAGCTACAGCAAAAAAGCCACAACTGTAATGATATTACACAATAAATCTGTTTTATTGACTCTCTAGCTTTCTTACTACATTGATTGATTAAACGCAACTTGCAAGTCAACATTTCGAGTAGTAGTAGACTCCCAGCAGTGATGAATACACCCTGAGAGCTGCCACTCCTTTGTATGACACCTAAGCAAACACTTCAATGTTAGCTGTGCAAAAGTCCTATTCTAATAATTTCTCTAAGCCTTATCCTATAATTGTGTTGAAACTTGCATTTTCTCTAGGCTATGGGTATTTTCTACCTATAAACCTTATACTCTCAACTTTAGTTGGGAGTATAAGCTTTATAATTGTAGGTATCCTCAAAATGGAACAATATTATTCAGTTGCATTTTTTATTGTTTCTTGCACTAACGATATTAAGAAGATTGGCGTTTTTACGGTAAAATAAAAGGTGTTAACCATAGCTGACAAATACACGAATACGGTAGAAGTATTGTAATTGTAATTAATGACTTATATCCGTCAAAAAATATTATTTTATAGAAAATAATACATATTTTTAGAATTCAATGCAAATGGTCTTTTCGCAACTTTGCTGATCAAAAATAGCAGGCGCTTATTTTTTAAGTCTAATATCTTTATATTCGCACGGTGTTTAAAACTATCTTTTATATATATAAAAAGCCATTACAATGACGCATACGTGAGTATAAGTATCAATTGTGGGCGTGCATATTTACAAGTGGGGCATAGCTCCATACATTTTCTGGCATTGTCCTTTTAAGACTTTCTAGGAGATCATCGTTTGGCACCGACTTCAATATGGAAGTGTGATGTTGTCTGTACCTATTCTTATATTATTTTTAACTTTTCAGTGTTTTTGAAGTCGGTTTTTATTTTTTGTAAAATATTTTTTATTTTTAACAGTTTGATATGCTTAAAATAACATTGGTTGAGTTTAGCTTTTGAAGCCTCTTAATATTCTTAATACTAGGTTTAAAATAATAAAAAAGTATGTATCAAAATCTAATGCACAGCCAGTCTCATCATTTATGTATCATTATAAATCAATCTTATAACTATAAAATTGTATAAATCAGTCTTATAATTATAAAAAGAAACTCAATCGCAAAAATGTACTGTTATTGAAGTAATAAAATCTTATTAAAGTTACCTACATACAATTTTCAAAACAGACCAGAAAAAAATATTAAGTTTTTTTGTTGTTCATAATAATAAGTCTTAAGTTACATTTAAGGCACATTATTTCTTAGAATAAACCCGTCAAATCCTTTGAACATAAACAGAAAAATCACAGACTCTTAGTAATAAAATATAACATTACAAATTCAACACTATTCATCAATATCAAAAAATGATTCTTGTGGTTCTTGTGGTGTAGAACAAACAGAAAGGTTTTTCTAGCAACTGATCAATCATACACAATCCAGCAGTATCCTTTCGGAAGCTCTGTTTCACGCTTCATAAACATTTTAAAACAACCAACTAAAAAGCAGTAATTGCTACTGTTACTACTTGAAGCTAGTTTACGAATAAACGTTTATCTATTCAAAACCGATTAAAATGCAGTAACAAAGCTTGATACTGCGTTATAATTGGTTTGACCTAGTACTATCATTTGTCAAACTTGATCCCAATTAAAACGCAGTATATAAAACATTACTGCACTTTATCTGGGAATAACCATATGTGTGTCACTATGTTATCCAAACTAATCTGCAGTAATGCTTTATTTTACTGCATTTTAGTCAGTTTATAATAATTAAGGAGTGTTAAGTATTCACAACTTAAATGCGGCTAGCTTTGATTTTACTGCATTTTAGTTGGGAGTTCGTGACAATTAATATTTTTTTTCTAATTGTAGTAAAAATAGTATTGTATGGAGGTAAATTTTACTGCATATTAATTAGTTTTTATTTTTTTTTTACAAAAATATAAAACTATCTAAAGGGCCGTAAAGTTTGATTGCTTACTGCATTTTAGATAGGAAACCTTAAAATTTAGTCTCCACTATAATATATACTGCATTTTAGTTGGGAAACCACGCTTAATTGTTAATATTATTGGTTTTGCAGTAAGAGTAAAACTGTTAATTAAAAACTATCTAATTGTCCGAGAAAAAGATTTGTTAATTCAGCAGAAACCTTATGAAACCCGCTTTCAGAATCACTAATAAAACGAAAAATCATCCAAGGGCTATTACTGCACTTTAGTGTCTGGTGGGCAGTATCGCTTCTCGTGATCGTGACATTCATTCATTCAAACCCGTCCTCGAGCGAGCGGCACCGATTGCGGACCGTGCTAATGTCTCTGCGCCACAGTATACTGACACAAGCAGTAGGCCCGCTCCGCATGACGCATCAATTTCACTCACATCGAACTTGAAACCTAGTTCTTCTATTTTATTGTCTACTGCACAAGTTTATGCTACACGTTTTAACAGTAATGATAAATTAATTATTCGCTGTTTAATGGATTGTGGCTCGCAAAATAACTTAATAACGCTTGATTGTTGTAAACGTTTAAATTACCCGGTTGTTACGCTAAATAACTCTTATTTACAAGGAATAGGAATGTCTTCACGCCCTATTTATGGTTACATAAACTTTAATATACAGTCTCGTGTAAACCCAAATAATTTTTATTTTATTCACGCTCTGGTAGTGGATTGTATTACAGATAGACTTCCTTTAAATTATATTACTATTAGTGACTTTTCTTATTTAAATAATTTGCCATTGGCTGATTTATCCTGGAATATTCCAGGAGAAATTGATCTTATTATCGGAGCTCAACTATTTCCATACTTATATTCAGGGGAGAGGGTAGACTCTGGTACTATGGCACCGCCCGCTATACTTACAACTTTAGGTTATGTTCTCATGGGAGATGTACCGTGTTATTCGAATTCATCTGATAAACAATCATTGTCCTGTTTTGCTGCTTCCACGCATAATGACATTGAGTCAAGTATACATAAATTTTTCGAATTAGAAGAAATTCCTTCTAAACGCATCATTAGTCCGGAGGAAATTGAATGTGAAAATATTTTTACTTCTTCTGTGACATACTGCAGTCCCACTTACACTGTGGATCTACCTTTTTGTAAAAGTCCGTCTGCGCTCGGACACTCTCGAGCGATAGCACATCGTCGCTTCCTCGCTCTAGAACGCAAGTTTGCTTCAGTTACTGGTCTTCGCGATAATTACAATAAAACAATACTCGAATATATTGATAGAGATTACTTGTCAGAGGTGTCAGACTCTGAATTAAGTTTAGATGGATATTACATACCTCATCACGCTGTGATACGACCTGACAAAGATAGTATTCGTGTTGTCTTAGACGCTAGTGCGAAAACTTACTCAGGATTGTCGCTTAATGATATTCTACACGCTGGACCTAATTTACAGGCCGACCTATTTCTTCTCTTATTGGACTTTAGATTGTTTCCTGTAGCGATGACCGCTGATGTGAAACAGATGTTTCTTCGCATTGGTGTAAGTGAACACCATCGTAAATATTTAAGAATATTATATAGATTTAATCTTAATGAACCTATTCGCACATTTAATTTTAATTGCGTCCCGTTCGGTCTTAAATCGAGTCCTTTTTTAGCTATGCGCACTTTGCGCCAGCTAGCTTCAAATAATAGTGAGCGTTTTCCACATGCTTCTAAAGCGGTGGAGAGTCAATTTTTCATGGACGATTTTGTTCAGTCGGTACCTGATGAGCAAGCCGCCATTAATTTGTCGCATGATTTAATTGAATTATTTAAATTAGGTTCGTTCGACCTCGTCAAATGGACAAGTAATTCATCCACTTTGCTAAACACACTACCCGATTCGCATCGGACTCCGATTAATTTCGGGGATAAAAATAATAATAATTTTAAAATATTAGGTTTGTCTTGGGATCCAGTTAATGTTTTCTTTCACTACAGTTAAAATTAATGAAAATTGTACGAAACGTTCCATTTTGTCTTTAGTTGCACGTTTGTTCGACGTACTCGGATTAATCGCTCCAGTCGTTTTGTTTGCCAAGGTTCTGGTTAAGGAGCTATGGTTGAATAGAATGGACTGGGACGAAGTCGCTCCCGAGTCGATACGTACCCGCTTTGCGGCCCTCGCGTCAGAGTTTTTGCTGCTTCCGAACTTAGATATTCCACGCCATATTGGAGTCCAAGTAAATAGTAAGGTTAACCTCGTAGCTTTCTGTGACGCTAGTTTTACCGGTTACGGCTGTTGTATTTATTTACACGTAACTGATCCCGCGGGTAATATAACAGTGCGAATTTTGTGCGCTAAATCCAAGGTCGCTCCGATGAAGGTGACAACCCTAGCTAGGTTGGAGCTTGTAGCCGCGTTGCTTCTTTCGAAGTTGGTGAAATATGTCCACGATAGAATTTCTTCTAGAATCCCTATTACAAGAATATATGCTTTCACCGATTCCACAATCGCACTCTCCTGGATTCAGTCATCTCCGCATAGATGGTCGATATTTGTAAGCAATCGCATAGCGAGAATTCATGACAATTTATCACCTAGTTGTTTTCACCATGTGTCTGGTAAGGAAAATCCCAGCGACTGCTTGTCCCGCGGTATGTTACCTTCACAACTAATTAACCACTCTTTGTGGTGGGACGGTCCATGCTGGCTTCGCGAGCCGACAAATGATTGGCCAATTAATACGTTTAAATCAGCAGATTATGAAACCCTTCCCGAATATAAAACTTCTAGTAAAACACTTGTCGCCATGGTTTCTTCTGAACCGTCATTTATTAATGAGATAAGTAATCGCGTCAGCTCATGGAGTAAGTTAATTAAAATTATTTTTTATGTATTAAAATTTTCTAAAAAAATATCGGGTTGTGAATCGGTGGAAAATCTTAACGCCGCGGAGTTATTTATTATAAAACATATTCAACATATTTACTTCTCGCGTGATATTGAATTATTGCAGACTGGTCAAATGCCATCGAAAAAGCTGCGTAATTTGTCTATTTTTCTAGATTCCAACGCTGTAATCCGCATTGGGGGCAGGTTATCTAACTCCAGTCTTCCGTTTGAAGTTAAACACCCAATACTTTTGCCTAAGCACGACCGCATTATAGATTTAATAATTGATTATTACCACGCCGCAAATTGCCATACCGGCCCCAGTCTCTTAATGTCTATTATAAGACAGCGGTTTTGGATTTTAGATGCCAGGACTGTAATACGATCTCGCTGCCGGAAATGTAATATTTGTTTCCACTTAAATCCAAAGCACCCGACTCCCAAAATGGCTGACTTACCAGCGTATCGCATTCAGGACGCAAAGGCGTTCGTCCACACCGGGGTGGACTTCGCGGGACCGATTTACTTCACACCTATTAGGCGAAGAGGTCAGCATGCGCAAAAGGCATACATTTGTCTTTTCGTGTGCTTAGTAACAAAGGCCATTCACATTGAATTGGTCTCTTCTTTAAACACTGAATCGTTTATTTTCGCGTTTAAACGTTTATTTCGCTTCGCGGCCCAGTGTCGGTAATGTACTCCGATAATGGGACTAATTTCGTTGGCGCTAAAGCTAAGCTCGACGAAATGTATAATTTAATATTAAATTCATCATTTCAATTAGATATAAAACGCGAACTACTTACTAACCGCATAGAGTGGAAAATGATTCCACCGCGCGCTCCCCACTTCGGTGCGATGTGGGAAGCAAATATTAAAAGTGTCAAAACGCATTTATATAGAGTCGTTGGTAAACAATTATTAACCTACGAGGAATTAACAACAGTATTGGCACAGATCGGATGTATTTTAAATTCGCGCCCTCTATGCGTTGTATCCTCTGATCCGCATCCGGACGTTTTGACACCCGCGCATTTCATAATGTCTACTCCCATACGCTATTTACCATCGTCAGAATTGACTGACACACTCATGAATTTACCGAAACGCAAAGAACTCTTGGATCAACTTGTCCTTTCTTATTGGAAAAAATGGCGTCTCGAATATTTGCATACTCTACAGGTCCGCCAAAAATGGTGTTCTCCCGATCATTCGGTGAGCATTGGTGAGGTAGTCGTCGTGGGAAATGATAACGTTCCACCTTTAAATTGGCCAATAGGCATTATAACCGAAGTTTTCCCGGGGACTGACGGAGTCATTCGTGTCGCTACTGTGAAAACAAGTACAGGATCTTATAAGCGCCCTGTCGTTAAATTGTATCCGTTACCAACGCAATAATTTTTTCGCAATTAAACGCTACTTCAATTATTTTTTCTAAATAGATCGCATCGCAATTAAAATTATGATTTATTAACTAACATATAATTTATTAAACGCTCAATATAATTAATGGTTTCCATTTTAGAAATTTCGCATTTTTTTTCTATCGTTGATAATAATTATTATAAATTTCATTTAAATTGTTGGAAGTTCTTAAACTTCCAAGGCGGGGAGCATGGTCGGGCGCATTTGAGTTGAATACAGTGGTGTCCGCATTTGATTGTGTCCGGTGTTGGGCTTCTTGGGTGGAGCTAGTGCCATCTATGATCCTTTAACGGCATCATTAAACTATGAGAAAACATACACAGATGTCGCTGTTTTGTTACGTAGCCGGATTGAATCCTGCTCCTTGCGCGGCCATTATCAGAGGCTTCTAATAGCGATTCGAACGTCAACTCTTACGCGACGCACCTATGAATACCCGCTTCTGATTCTCCACTAATAAGTGCTACGCTTCTAATATATTTACATTATTCAACCGCATATATCTTCACCCGCAATTAAGTATCGAAGTGAATGTGAAAGGGTCGACCCTGCAGCCACGAAAAGAAAACAGAGGAGTAAGAAAGTGACAAGAATTCTAGTTAAGGTGAGTGCTAGCATAAGCCCTTGATTTGCCTATATTCCGTGCACTGTCTTGTGTGGATCACTTGTGTTCGACCCAACGCGCCCGCGACTGAAATATCGTTAAATTTTAATCCCGATGGTGGGCTATTTACACGCTACACCAACTTTAATTATCGAAAAACGGACGAATAGGTACCTAGGAACTACTTATTTATAAGAATTATTATTGCGCCTGACTATTAATTTATGGCAATTACAATTTTCTGCACAAATGCACTTCGAGAAACGTCAGATAATTGTACTCGTTTTTAGTATATTATAAAAAAAACCGCAACATCTAGAGAATTTATAACTTTTATATTTTAATTTATTTTAAGCAGCAATAATAGCAGCAATAGTAACAGCAGCAGCAACAAGAAACTTGTCCAGCAGGCTTTCCATCCTGCATTGTTCATGAGACCAAGATCTTCCTCCCTAGGGAGCACTCAACAATCCAAAGCAAACCTGACAGACCCAGCTCAACCCCAGAGTGGCAACGAGTACCGACAAACAAAAAGCGTAAAATACGCGAAGACTCTCTACCGTTGCCTCCTCCTACGCAGACAGGGAATAAATTCACTGGTCTACCGCTGCACGCTGGACCCGGAAGACGACTCAAGCCCCACTGGTGATCGTCAAAATAAACCACCTCCCATAGTTTTATATGGAATAGATGACGTCAACGAGCTCACTAAATTAATTAAATCAGTTATCTCAACCACCTAATTTAAATTCAAGATTGTCAACAAGAACCTTCTGCGCCTGATGGTGAACTCAGCCGACAACTACAAGAAAGTAATTGACTTAATTAGGCAGAAAGGCCTTATAGGACACACCTTTACTAGAAAGGTAAATAAACCCTACAGAATCGTCATCAAAAATCTTCACCACACAACACCCCATGAAGTAATAGTGGAAGAAATAGCAAAAACTGGTAACAAGGTCCGTGGAGAGATTATGAATGCTCGATTTGGAGTTGACAAAAAACCCTCGTACACATTTTTTGTAAACTTGGAAACCAACGCTAGCAACAAATATGTCAGGGACATTCAATACATCCTTCATCAACGGGTTAAAATTGAAGAACCCCATAAATCTAAATCCATAGTCCAGTGCCATCGGTGCCAATAGTACGGTCATTCCAAAAACAACTGTATGCGGCCTTACCGTTGTGTCAAATATGGAGAACACATCAGAATGCCCAAAAAAGGACAGAAATACCCTAGAGCTAAATGCGCTCTCTGTGATAGTGACCATCCTGCCAATTACAAGGGTTGTCAAGTCTACAAATAAATTCCGGCCAGGAAAACCATGCGAAGAATCCCTAATATCCAGACAATTGCCACGGCCCACACTAGCAAACCTGTGACTGCAGAAACACACAATCCGTTGCCGAAGATCTCGCTTAACAAAGCACATGCTACAACTTATGCAGACAAAATCAAAAGCTACCATACTGATCCAAACAAACAGTGACTGTAGTCACAGCCAGCAAAACACCACAAGTGTTAGAAATAACAGCCAAGAAAATACCAGAAGTGACATAAATCATAGTCAACAATCTACTTTAGTAGAACAAATACTGATCAGACAATCAGAAAAGATAGACCAACTCTTGCAACAGATCAACTCATTGCTTGGTCTCCTCACTGCCATAATTCCTAAGCTAATGAAGTAAGCAATGGCGTCGCTAAGGGTCGCAGCCCGGAACATAAATGGATTATCATCTAGCATTAATGAACTTGAAGCCGTGATTGTTTCCAATAAACTGGATGTGGTTCTGATATCAGAGCCGCATGCTACTAGTAGAAGCTCCTTTCGCCTCAAAGGATATCATACATCCCATCCCGATGGCGGCGCTCACGCTGGGTCTGCACTGGTAATCAAATCAAGTTTGAAACACTGCCTTCTCGAAGCCTTCTCAACTAACCATCTACAGGCTACAAGTGTGCGACTGAAAGATCGCACAGGACCCATTACTCTATCGGCGATCTATTGTCCGCCCAAATATAACATAACGGACAACATGTTCTCAGATTACTTTGAAACCTTGGGCAGCAGATTTATATCCGGTGGCGACTGGAATGCAAAGCACACCTTTTGGGGTTCCAGACTCTACCACAAGGGGAAGACAGCTGAAGAGTTGCATTGATAGACATCATTATCGTCCTCTCTCATCCGGAGAACCCACTTGCTGGCCTTCGGACCCAAAGAAGGTGCCAGACCTACTGGACTTCTTTGTGACTAAAGGATTAAGCCAACATTTCACTGCTGTTGAGTCCTGTCTGGATGGCTCATCAGACCATACTCCGGTATTGCTAACTTTGGGCACAACTATAACGAGCCGCGAAGGCCCTACAGTACTACACAATAGGAGAACTGACTGGGATGACTTCCGCTCATACCTCGAGGACCACATCAACTTACGTATTCCATTGAAAACAACCGAGGATATTGAAGAAGCTTGCCATCACATCATAAACACCATTCAGGTGGCAGCATGGGTAAACACCCCCCCAACAAACAAAACTCCAAATACCATGGTAACTCAGCCCAAAGAAATTAGTAATAAAATAGCCGAAAAACGGCGCCTGAGGCGTATTTGGCAGCAATCGCGGCTTCGGTCAGATAAAACCATGGTTAATAAAGCAATAAAGGATTTAAAGTCGGCTATCAACGAACACGCAAATGCAAACCTAAGAAGAACCCTTGAACTAATGTCACCATCCGAATGTGGAGAGTACTCGCTGTGGAAGGCGACTAAACACCTAAATAGACCCCAGCAATCATGTTATCAGATACCCTAAACTGCTATTGGGGATACTTTACTGTCCTAGTGATAAAATTGGGTACTTCGATACCTTGGATGCGGTCTTAACTGATCTTTGCGCGGATTATGATCACGTCGTGCTAATGAGCGATTTAAATACTTGTCTGCTCAAGAATGATGTGCGCTCTCGAAGTGTACAAGAAGTTTTGGCAGCTCATGACCTCTCAGTTCTCCCTTCTAAGGCCACTCCTTATTTTCCACATTCCATTCCTTCCCTAATCGACTTGGCGATCGTTTCCAAAGAGGCATGTGTCTTGTCTCACGGCCAATTGACTGCACCATTTTCGTATCACGATTTGATTCACATCTTATATAAACTGCGCCCACCTAAACGCAAAAGCAGGATCATTCAACGCAGGAACTTTCGTGATTCCAACGTGGACCAGCTGAAACAGGATGCTGCTGGTCTGGATTGGTCAAACTTGTTTAAGACTGACTCTGTAGACACGAAAGTGTCAATCTTAATTCTTCAATTCAATTCAATTTTTTATGTAAAGTGGCTTCTGTCAGATTTGACAATTTCGCCAATTTCGAGTGGGAAGCGAAAACACGGATATAAATTAGGAAGTTTAGCGGTATGATAGCTACTTAGCCGGTTGGGCTACCTGTGGACAATGCAAAGCGAACATTAAAATATAACATTAAAATATTGTTAGTAGCGGCTAAAATTAAGGGTTGTAGGTGAGAAGTTAAAGGAGGGTGTAGGTATGAGTTGAGATGTACCTAATGCCTAGGATAATTTTGTAGGAGGAAAATTATAGCTTTATTTGGTATTTTCTCTATATATTTAAAGAGGATATTCAGGAAAGGGGTATTGATAACGTCTCAAATTTGCGAACTTTTTGACAAACATGCTCCACTGCGTACTGTTCGCGTTAGGCATTTTCCTGCACCTTGGCTTACGCCAGAACTTAAGAAAATGATGGCAAAGCGTGACAGGGCAAAATCAGCTTTTAAGAAGGATCAGACAGAGGAAAAGCTGTAATCGCCAATGTCGGGACAGTAAGCGCCGTTATATGTATTCATGATACATTGAAAGATGCTTCTCCTGGTCAGACTTGGCGCTTCCTTGAGACTATTGGTGTTTGCGATGCGTCAAGTAAGCAGTGTGGGTCTAAAATAGATTTGGATGCATTAAATTCTCATTTTTCCACGCCACCTTTCTTGGACAGCACTGCTAAAGCTTCCACTCTTCTCTAGGTGAAGCTTCCCTTTGCCTAAAAAGTCGAATCCTTCCTCCTCTGTATTTCGTCCTATTTCTATTCTCCCCTTACTCTCCAAAGTTCTAGAGAGGTCTGTCCAACGCCAGCTGCATTCACATTTATGTAGAAACAGACTCTTAACTTCACTTCAGTCTGGGTTTCGTCCTGGGTCCTTCACAGTACGGTTAGTGCATTGCTGAATATTACTGATGGCATCCGTAGTGCGATGGATAGTAAAAAGCTCACTCTGATTACTTTGCTTGATTTCAGCAATGCATTCAACTCCGTGGAATACGACATCTTGCTCAAAGTTCTTGAGCTAGCACGCATATCTGATCAGACTCTTCCATGGTCGTAAACACTCTTACCTTCGTGGTCGTAAACAGTGCGTAAGGTCGGGGGAATCCTCTTCGGGTTGGTGTGAATTGTATGCTGATGTGCCCCAGGGTTGAGTTTTATCACCATTGCTTTTTGCGTTTTTCATCAATAGAATTGCCTCCGTGGTCAGCAGCTCCTTTCATCTTTACGCCGATGACCTTCAATTGGGATGATGACTGAATTCTAATTTTCACATCTCGACATAAAATATTAAAATAGCGTAGAAAAAGATGCAATCATGTGAAATTAGAATTAAAATCGGCTTAGAAATAAATAAGATACAAGCATTTTAAGCTGTTAATTTTGAAGCGATTAGACAGAGAGATCCGACATCAACCGTGACGTCTTCGTTGAGTACGGCCATATAAACTCCATGTAAAATGCCGTTTTGCTAGAATGAGATGGAGAAAAATCTTTAGTACCTTATATCTTGGTTGTTTTTATAGTTATTTGAAAACCGATTTTTTCTTTCTGTTTATTATATGAATGAGCTTCTATTAAAGCAAAAAAATTTTTTTTGTCATCTAGCCAATTATACAGTCATTTCTCTATCTGTTGAGCGTATGAATGCTGATCTCGTGGCGGTTAGTGACTGGGCCAAATCTTATGGACTTCTTGTCAATCCGTCCAAGTCATAGACTATTGTAATTGGAAGTAGTCGTTTGAGGGGATCGCTTGTGCTTCCCTTGCCACCTGTTCGCTATAACGGCGTTATCATTCCGTACATGGACAAAGTTCGCAATTTGGGCCTCATCCTAGACAACAATCTTTCTTGGTCAGCTCATGTGGGGGAGATAAGCACGGATGTATTTCTCCTATCATTCCCTCAAGCGTCTGCAGTTTTTTCTTCCCTATCACACTAAGGTTATACCTGCGCATACGTTGCTATTACCACTGATGGACTACGCAGATGTTTGTTTTTTGGACGTCACCCAGGAGCTGTTAAACAAGCTTGAGCGCTTACAAAATCTTGCCATCAGATTCATCTACGGTTTGCGCAAGTATGACCATGTAACGGAATATCGGACACAACTTGGATGGCTTCCTATAAGGCAGAGACATGAGTTGCATATCCTCACCTTCCTCTACAAAATCCTTAATAATCCCAAATACCCCGAATACCTTCGCTCACGTTTCCACTTCCTATCCCATCGACCATATCCCAGACGTTCATGTGTCACCATAACTCTCGAGCAGCCTTCTTCCAATACACGCTTTTTTTTCCACTCCTCAGTTACTGCGGCGCGTCTTTGGAATAAGCTGCCCGAGAGAATTCGCGATAGCCAGTCAGTGGACACTTTTAAGGCTAGACTGAAGGAGCATCTTCTATCTCAACTCGATCTGAATAATTTTAATAGTTAATTTTTAGTACCTATATATTATTTTTCGGTATTTATATATCCTATTTTATGTATATGTGTATATATCTTTAAAATTGTATATGTATTGCATTGTCAAGTCGTCCGCAAATGTATGTCTCCACACGACCAGTTAGGTTGACTGGAAGAAATCTCTCTTAGAGATAAGTCCACCTTTGTACATGTATCTCTTGTGTATTTGTTTTTTTCATTGATTTATGTGCAATAAAGAGTTTATATACCTGTCGTCCTGGGCGCGTTCCGACGAAGACAAATCCCAGGCTTTTGCTGAACACCTAGCCGAAGTATTTAAACCAAACGAGGGTAATGATCAAGATACAGACTTGGACTCCATACTCAACCAAGACATCCAACTGTGCCCACCCATCAAGCCAGTATCTCCGGGAGAAATCGTGAGAGAAATTAAATTACTCAGTTCCAAAAAGGCGGCGGGCTTTGACCTAATTACTCCCAGAATCCTGAAAGAGTTCCCGAAAAGGTGTGTTACCTTCCTGACCTTGAGATTGTAATGATTCACAAAGATGGCAAACCGCCACAAGAGTGTTCTTCATACCGACCGATAAGTCTTACTCCAACTCTCAAAGCTATGGGAAAGGATTTTTCTTAAAAGACTCGGCGAGCTGATGCATAGTCACGAAATTGTCCCTAATCACCAATTTGGGTTCCGCAAAGCACATTCTACTATTGAACAGGTTCATCGTGTATACTACACGATCAGACAATGTTTCGAGACAAAAAAATACTGCACCGCCGCTTTCCTGGATGTGCAGCAGGCGTTCGATCGGGTCTGGCACAAAGGACTGCTTTGTAAAATTAAGAAAAAATTTCCACACGCAGTGTTCCACATCTTGGAGTCCTATCTTGCCGGCAGATTGTTTCATGTCAGGGTAGGGTAGGCCATATCTTTCCTGTATCCGATTAGGGCTGGTGTGCCTCAGGGTTCGGTTCTGGGACCAGTTTTATATAACATCTTCACATCAGATCTCCCAACTTCAGATGATGTTACGGTTGCCACATATGCCGATGATATCGCCTTCCTGGCTGTGGATGACGATCCCGCGTCGGCAAGTCTTAAGTTGCAGAAACTTCTCGACGTCACCTCGGATTGGCTCAAAAAATGGCGAATTGGAGCCAGTGCCCAGAAATCCAATCATATAACATTCACCCTGAGAAAAGAAGACTGTCCTCGGGTTCATTTAGCTGATAAGCCTCGAACTGACTGGGCAAAATATCTTGGCTTTCACTTAGATAGATGCTTAACATGGAAAAATCACATAAAAGCAAAAAGAGACCAAATCAACCACAAATTTAGAAGTCTATATTGGATGATGGGCAGAAATTCTGTGCTCTCCTTAGATAACAAATTATTAATTTACAACTCCATTCTGAAACCCGTTTGGACCTATGGCATTCTGCTGTGGGGAGTGGCCAGCAAGAGTAATGTCATGTGCTTGCAAAGAGTGCAAAACAACATACTGAGGAGTATCGCAAATGCCCCTTGGTTCACAAGGAACGATGAGATACACGAGTATCTGAACATTGCAACAGTGGCCTCAGAAATAGAGCGTTATAAAAAATTGCACATCGAACGTCTTACTCATCACCCCAATCCGCTATCTTCCGGATTGCTTGACGCACATATGGTTAAGAGGCTGAAAAGAAGCCACGTGTTTTGAGTGGATAGTGAGGCATTGGCTTCACTGCTCTGCTGGTCGTTATCTGCCACTCAACTCATCTGATTATAGTCTGGCGACTGATTGCAGATCAATTAGACCCCAAAAAAAATTTATTACCAATACTAGCTGTGCCCGCGAACTACGTTTCGCCATCAAAATACTTAACACAGTGTTTAGTTTTTTCCTCCATTTTATTCCATAATGATTCAACTTTATTCTGCCTTTCTGAGCATCGGCCATTTCGAAATTAGGACAATTTTCGTAGGTTCGTAATGCTCTTTTTCTAACAGTCCACAAAATTAAATACATTACATATTACTATAAACACTAAGTATTATTATTGTTTTAGAGACATTATTGATATTAATAAATTCTTCTTCAGTAGAAAGAACTACAGTTGCAAGAATAATCCTTATCGTATTCATGTTTCGAATTAAAATAAACAATTGTTAATAAATTAGAACTGTATACGAATAAAGTTTAGATTTTATAATGGGTGTTGGTAACACCAACAAAATATATTTTTTGGATATGACAACTTGGCCAATTTTGACTGGTCGTACAGTAAGCTCCTTGTCAAGCTATACTGTTTGACCTTTGAACCGTTCTTATGTCGCTCGTAATACTGGCGGTTTTCGTAGAGTTAATGTATAGCATGAATGGGGGGGTTACTGTACAAATACGTTTTCCGTATTCGATATCCGATCACGGAATACAGACACGGAGTTTCGTGAACGTAGCGCAGACGTTCGTTTCTTCTCATACGGGATTTCTACCATTCTACCTAAACGTACGTACAGAACGTGTTCCGTTCGTAATAAAAACGAACGTGTGCGGCAGTCAATGAGTATTTTGTATAGATTTGATGCATTCGTATGCCCGCATTCAGAAAACGAATGCGAAAAAACGTATTTATGCGGTTAGCCTTAAAATGTATTGAGACTTCCGTTTTTGTAACGTGTACTGTGCGATATAGTGTTGCAGGCATAGTTCAGTTATCAAACTCGCCGTGATGACTAACATCCAACACACAAACTTGGAGTTATCGTTAGTTAGTTCATCACGATCGTTGCATTATCACGGTCTCGAAGGACACTAAACACAGGTAACATCTAACATCGAACATCCAATAGGCCCCGAAGCGGTTCTCAAACTTTTTTGGTGACGGAACCCTTTTGGAAAGCGAAATACTTGACGGAACCCTAAAATAAAAGAATGGTTTTTAAAAGTGTATTCTTTATTAATAAGCATAATGAAAGTACGGCCAGAGAGGGTATTTTGATTTTTCTAAATTATTGGGGAACCCCTTATAGGGGTAGTGTGGAGCCCTAGGGTTCCGCGAAACACACTAAGAGCATGGCTGCTCTAGGTACCCTTCAGGGCCTACTTTCATTTAATACCCCTATTGCTGGGTTTGAAAAGCAACTGTTATCCGTCTTTTTTGAGCGGCGGCCATGTTGAATTTACGTCAATGTTGCTACGTTCATAGTGCTCTACTGATCAAGGCCTTTCATATGAGACCCATATTGCTGGGCTTAGAAACGAATTTTTATCAGTTTTTTTTTGAGCAGCGGCCATATTGAATTTTGTGCTATTTTCCTAGGTTCATAGTGCTCTACTCTTCAAGGCCTTTCATTTGATACCTATATTGCTAGGCTTGGAAACGAACTTTTATCCACCTTTTTTGAGCGGTGGCCATGTCGAATTTACGTCAATATTGCTAGGTCCATAGTGCTCTACTCTTGAAGACCTTTCATTTGATACCTATATTGCTAGATTAGAAAACGAACTTTTATCCACCTTTATTGAGCGGCGGTCATGTTGAATTTATTTATGTGTTGCTAGGTTCATAGTGCTCTACTCATCAAGGCCTTTCATTTGGTACCCACATTGCTCGGTTTGAAAACGAACATTTATCCTTTTTTTGAGCGGCGGCCATGTTGAATTTAGGTAGATTTTCGTAGGTACCTAATGTTCTACTCTTCAAGGCCTTTCATTTGATACCCATATTGCTAGGTTTGGGAACTAACTTTTATCCACCTTTTTTGAGTGGCGGCTATGTTGAATTTATGTAAATGTTGCTAGGTTCATAGTGCTCTACTCATCAAGGCCTTTCATTTGAGACCCATATTGCTGGGTTTGAAAACGAACTATTATCCATTTTTTGAGCGGCGGCCATGTTGAATTTATAGCAATTTTTCTAAGTTCATAATGCTCTACTCTTTTAGGCTTTTCATTTCATACCCATATTGCTAGGTTTGGAAACGAACTTTTATCCTTTTTTTTGAGCGGCGGCCATGTTGAATTTAGGTCGATTTTGCTAGGTTCCTAATGCTCTACTCTTCAAGGCCTTTCATTTGATACCCATATTGCTAGGTTTGGAAACGAACTTTTATCTATCTTTTTTGAGCGGCGGCCATGTTAAATTTATGTCAATGTTGCTAGGTTCATAGTGCTCTTCTTATCAAAGCCTTTTATTTGATACCCATATTGCTGGGTTTGAAAACGAACTTTTATCCATTTTTTGAGCGGCGGCCATGTTTAATTTAGGGCAATTTTCCTTAGTTCATAATGCTCTACTCTTTTGGGCCTTTCAGTTGATACCCATATTGCTAGATTTGGAAACGAACTATTAGTCTTCTTTTTAGAGCGGCGGCTATGTTGAATTTATGTCAATGTTGCTAGGTTCATAGTGCTCTACTCATCAGGGCCTTTCATTTGATACCCATATTGCTGGGTTTGAAAACAAACCTTTTATCCTTTTTTTTGAGCGGCGGCCACTTTGAATTTAGGTCGATTTTCCTAGGTACCTAATGCTCTACTCTTCAAGGCCTTTCATTTGATACCCATATTGCTAGGCTTGGAAACTAACTTTTATCCACCTTTTTTGAGCGGCGGCCATGTTAAATTTATGTCAATGTTGCTAGGTTCATAGTGCTCTACTCTTCAAGGCCTTTTATTTGATACCCATATTGCTAGGTTTGGAAACTAACTTTTATCCACCTTTTTTGAGCGGCGGCCATGTTGAATTTATGTCAATGTTGCTAGGTTCATAGTGCTCTACTCATCAATGCATTTCATTTGATACCCATATTGCTAGGTTTGGAAACTAACTTTTATCCACCTTTTTTGAGCGGCGGCCATGTTGAATTTATGTCAATGTTGCTAGGTTCATAGTGCTCTACTCATCAATGCCTTTCATTTGATACCCATATTGCTGGGTTTGGAAACGAACTTTTATCCGTTTTATTTGAACGGCGGCCATGTTGAATTTAGGGCGATTTTCCTATGTTCATAGTGCTCTACTCATCAAGGCCTTTCATTTGATATGCATATCGCTGGGTTTGGCAACGAACTTTATCGGCAGTCATGTCAAATTAATTCAACGTGGCTAGGTTCAATGTGTTCTACTCTTTAGGTTCTTCGTTCGATATCCATGTTCCTTGGGTGGATCCAAAAAAATGTGATCCGTCATTTTAGACATTAGGATCAAGAGTCCCGTCCCATCCCTCTACGCGTAACCCAGAACATTGCAGTCAGATATTTTTTTATTATCTATATTAATCTATTACTTTTAATAGTTTTAAATGGATGAAAGAGTTTGATTCCTTAGTTCTAATGTAAAAACATAATACACCTTTCAAAATACCTTGAAAAGAGTATCTTCATTTTTCAACATTTCAAATATTTCAAAAATTGTACCGATTTTGTGAAAATTAGTCAAGAATTAAACCAACCTACAAATTTTATGGTCACTCGATAAGTATTATCATAAATAATGCTTTATACATTGGTTGTATGGCTTGATCTTTTTGCGTTACCACCACGGTACGACATAAGAAAAAGACAATTTGGTTGGCGAAATCCAGTTGGGCACAGCCATTAACAGAAAATATTAAATTTTATTTGTACTATGTGAAACACTTCATTCCTGTCTTAATTTTCGAAATCCAATTACTTAAGATCAGGCTGTATGGCGTAGTTCCATTGCCTTTCCTTCGTGGAAGAAAATACCTTCTCTCTGTACCTCAGAACAATCACTACAGCATAGAAGGAAGATTAAAACAAGAATTAATTGTGTGCTATTTGTCTCTTTCTAACATACGGCACAAAACTGTGTAAATGTAAGAGATGAGTAATATTTGTCTTTTGGCATATCACAAGGTGGTCAGTATATGAATTGATTGAATTGTCATTTTGGTTAAAAATATTAAAATTGGTTAAAAATATATAACGCGGCTAAATTCTATAGTACCTTGTATCGAAGATAGACCATCCCAGTTTGAACTATTTGATTTGTTCGTATAATATTTGTTTGTGCGTCCCGTGGCTAGTAATATTTTGATGATATTTTTTTAATATTTAAGTGATTAGAAAGCAAGAATTCTTTAGGTATTTACAAATAGTGTGTGTTTGTGCACTCCGTAACACAATGGTGTCGATTCTGAAGCACAACTTAGTAAACTAATTTGACAGCACTAAAAATAAAGCCGTCACTTTTAATCCTTTAGAGAAAAACAGAGATGGCAATAGTTTTAATTTAATCCTGTCAAATTAGTTTAGTTTAATAAGTTGTGCTTCAGAATCGACACCAATGTCTTGTGTAGTTTGGGGCTGCTTGGGATCGCGAAAGGAAAACAATCAAAATTTATTCACCTTAAATTGGCCTGTTTTCTCATATTGTTACTTGAATGTGAGCTAATAAGTACACTTATATACATATGAAATATCGCTGAATCATTTTGTAGAAAAACAATACGTAATATTAACTTCACTTTTATGTTTTAGCGATTTTTAGAAAATTACCTACTTTGAGGTTTTCTTGATCATGCGTAGTGTTGTAAAATTTTGTCGATTGTCATTGGTGCAAATTTCTACAATTTGCCGGCTCGTGTGAAAGTTGCCTCTTTTGTCCACAAAATCCGTTGGGGAAAATCAGGGATGTCCCTTATTTTTCTTTAAATCCAAGCGGACATGGCGCACCTTGGCTGCCTATCAAAATCTTCATTGAGGTGTTGCACTCTCTGATAGTGAAAAGGATGCAGTCCTTCTTTTTTTTAAATGCGCCATACTGCAGTTTTGGAAATACCATGACGTGCCGCAAGACGTCTAGTACTGGTTGTAGGATCAGCGAAGACGTCGTTCAACACAGCTTCTTCAATCGACGTATCAAATGACAACGGCTTGTTCGCGATGTTCTCGAGCTAATCCAAGGCCAACATTACTAAATCTTCTATGTACTTCTTGAAAATTCCGAGCAGAGGGTTGCATACGGTTCGGGAACGCAGCTATGTACGCAGTACGTGCAGCTTTTTCCGCTCCTCGGCACATTCCGTAATAAAAATGAATATCTGCGATTTCACGCGGAGAAAACTCAGTTAATAGCGGCATCTCGAAAAAAACATGTGTTAACTGCGAGCGTTTCGGACCCACTTACGGCCAAATACTCAAACGCTTCTTAAATAAAATCTTACTAAAGGTCTTCCTAATTTTAAGGAGGTCTTAGATTTAAATGAAATACTGAAACAATTTTTAATCGTTGATAACGGCTGCTTCTGTAAGAGAGACTTATATATTTGTACACTGGTCACATTAATAAATTTTTCGCATATTCGATCGAAAACCATCTTATATTGTTAAGCGAAAAAAAATATTGATTCTGAATCGACAACATATGTTCAAAAATCCACGAAGACTTATAATATAATAATATCAAACAAAAATTAAATCTCGCCATGTTTTTTACATTTGTAGATTTAAGTTTTCCAAGTTTAAGAAGCACACGGATTTAAGCACATACAGCCATTTCTTCTGTATATTTTTTAGTGACTTTTCAACTAATGTAATAATTTATGATTTAATATTAAATTGATATGGTTTTGAATAAATCCTTACCTACCTATCTTTTGTGTTGGCACCAACTTCAATATAAAACTGATGAAAATGACACAACCTCATCGAGTTTGGCCTCGTTTGATTCGTATCGACGAGTACTTTGATCCTAAATGGTAACCATCTGGGTCTGATGCTGGAGCTGGAAAGTGGCCATAGGAACTCCGCAATAAAACTGCACAACCCTATCGAGTTTGAGCTCGTTTGATTCGTTGTCACGAGTACTTTGATCATACATGGTAACCAGGGTCTGATGCTGGAGCTGGGAGGTGGCCATAGGAACTCTGCAATAAGACGACACAACCCCATCGAGTTTGGCCTCATTTGATTCGTATTGACGAGTACTTTAATCCTACGTGACAACCAGGGTCTGATGCTGGAGGTGGAAGGTAGCTATAGGAACTCCGCAATAAAACAACACATCTCCATCGAGTTTGGGCTCGTTAGATTCGAAAATATAAAAGCTTGTCACAAGATTTACCTAAAATGTTTTTTTTTTCTTGAATTACCAATATCAAGATCAAGTTATATAAGTATTGTATTGTATTATTGTTATATTTTCATAAAAAAATTAACATGTCAGTAATAAATTACTAACAGTCTTACAAATAAAAATGAGTTATACCACATTTATTCCACCCTTATACTAGGTATAGTTATACTTAGTATAAAACGAGAATAACGCTAGAATATTTTTTGACAAATAAACGAGGTTTATCTTCGGTATAGCTATTCTTCCGATCTATCAAAATGCACAATATGGCAACAGCGCAATCAAAGAGAAATGTACAAAAAAGTAACATCTTATCTGTAAAAGCTGTCAGTTTTTCGACCGAGCGACCGTTTTGTTGATTGGTTTCATTTCTATATTAGTATATTTGGTGATACATTCGTGTAAATAATTATATTAATTTGAATATAGTTAAATTTCGATAAAGAACTTTGATTTTTTTTTCAAAAATGCTGAATAAATCAATAAATAAATTTCGTCTCGGGCGGGGATCGAACCCGTGTCTCCAACGTACCGTATTGACGCTTTGAACACTTCGACCACCGAGCTCTTATCAGCTCCAACGAAATCCTTAACTGTATTGATCTCATTAATTTGGGGGAGGAGGGGTGGGGGGTGGAGATGGCTATGCTCGGAGTTCCTTTACGTGAACACATCAGTAATGATGAGATCCGTAAGAGACGCCGCGTTGGTAAGCCCCCCAAAAGGTTGACCGACGACCTGATGAAGGTCGCGGGAAGCCGCTGGATGCGGGAGGTGCAGGAGCGATCGGTGTGGAGATCCTTGGGGGACGGCTATGACCATCAGTGGGCGTCTCTTGGCTGAAACGATGATGATGATTGATCTCATTTGAACTTTGTTAATTTTTAACAGTGAATAAAGACTACTTTAGTGTATTCATTAACTATATTTAAATATTATAACCTCAAATGACCATAGCAAACAAGTACAAATCGAGTTATACTAGGTTTATACAAGGGTGCGGGCTGGTATAACTTCGGAATAACGTTTGTATCAATAGAAATGTCAATGTTATACTCAGTATAAGTTATTCTTGGTTTATTTGTCGACATTTTGCTTATTCTTAATTTATTCTCGAGTTTAACTTTATGCCACGTTTATTTGTAAGGCTGTAAATGTTTTTCTATTCTATTTCTATAAGTTAAAGTTTATTTTCCTCTTTTTATGGCATTAAAATAAAAGCTTGTTTTTAAAAACCTATTTCTACTATTAGTTTTATAATTAAAAAAGTACATATTGATAGGAAGGTACGATCAACTTTCAGTTGCATTTACGAAATAGGTTTGTAAAAACATTAATTTTATTAGTTTTAACATATTTAGAAAAATAGTAATGGTAACTATGTATAAGAAAATCTCAATCATAACTCCTTACGCGCCACTTGAGCGACGTCCGAAGCTCCCTTAAAATAAGAGCGACATAAATGCAGTTAATGTGGCATTAATCACATGTCAAATGATAATTGACGTTTGAGTATACGATTTTGGTTCATTTTTGTTGATAAAAAGACCTTAAAGTTAAGACCGTCCCTAAAATTAAGAAGCTGTTAACGTTTGTTTTGAGTATGAGTTAAGTTGCTCTCAACTATTTGAGCAGCTCATAAATATCTAAGTATCGTTTGAGTATTCGGCCGTTAGTCTAACACGTTTTAAAGTCCCTAACGCGCTCCCCTCCCGCACCGTGAATAGCTGAACACAATGTAAAAAAATCTACCTGAGCGATGACGTAAGCGGCGCGTTAGCAGGCCCCTCAATTAAAGCCTCGTAGCTAAGCATGTATTAGAGACAGAATGTAGAATTTTTTTGTTGAAAAGGTTATAAGATCTGGATTAATAAGAGATAATAAGAGATTGAAGAAGATTTTTCTAATTTTTATATAATAATAGATGTGTCCTGAAGCGTCTCTAAAATTTTCTAGGGTGATAAAAAAATAACCGTGTATATACACATAATACATATAAAAAACCTAACATTACACATTTTTCGGCTTCTACTAGTATAAGATGCAAGGTGTCATTGAGATATTGACTGAATTTTATGTGCAATTTGCAATATGTAACATCTTGGCGCCAGTTTAAAACCATACAACGACTTGAGCAATTTGCAGACTAAGCCGCCTTCATTCACATCCAACCCTTTGGGGATCTTCATATACACTTCCTCCTCGAAATCACCAAAAAGGAAAGTGGTCGTCACATCAAATTGCATTATCTTATAGTTACATTTTACAGCATTGGCCAAAATAACTCTAATAGAGTCGTATCTCACTGTTGGTGCAAAAGTCTCCAAATAGTCAATCCCTTACTTCTAAGAACATCCTTTGGCACATAATTTGGCTTTATAACGTTGGATTTTGTTATCAGGTGTAGTCTTAATCTTAAAAACCCATTTTGAATTGATAGCTTGTTTGCCTTCATGTAACGTGGTACCCAAGTTTGATTTCTACTTAACGCTTCCAATTCTTCCTTAATAGCATTCTCCCACTGCAACTTATCAGGGGATTTAATGGCATCTTCATATGTGTCAGGTACAGCTTCACATATATTCACTTCAAATTCGTCATATCTTCTAGGAACTCTCCTTTGCTCTGTGTTCTTCAAGTTGTAACGACATGACATTTCATCTATGTTTTCAGAGCTTTCTCTTTCAAGCATTGCAGCAATTTCATCTTGTTGCTGTGACGATAACTTAACATGATTGTCAGGTAACGTTCTGATTTCATTCTCCTCTTCTTGTAATCTTGGTAAGTATTCGTCTTTGATCAAACATATTTCTTCACTATCTGAAAATTTTACTTCACTTTTCTCATTGAAGATTACATTCCTGGACACCTTTTCCTTCTTAGTTTTCATATCTATAATTGTTACCTTCATAACCATCTAGTAACAGCTTCTCTGACTTACTGTCCAGTTTACTTCTCTGCTGATCAGTCACATGCATGAAAGCATCTGAACCAAAGACACGAATGTGTTCTACAACGGCTTTACTCCCATTCCATAACTCATATGGAGTTGATCCAGGTGCTTGCTGCGTATAGTAGGGGTTCTGTTCAGGATGTATACTGCACAATTTACTGCCTCAGACCACAAAGATCGTGGTAAATTCTTCGCTTGTTGCATATATCTTGCAGATTCCATAATAGTCCTCATGTCCTCTTCAGCACGCCCTTTCTGCTGCGGAGTTTAGGGTGCAGATGCGACAAAAGCTATACCTTTACATTTCAAGAGATTTAAAAATCCTTTATTCCTAATTTCAGTACCATTGTCGCTATGGAATACTTTAACGAACTTGTTAAACTTTGTTTCAATGTCAATACATAACTGTTTGAAACAATGCAAAACCTCACTCTTATGAATGATAAAGAACACAACTTTATAAACAGTAAATGAATCTTTAAACAAAACAAAATACCTGTACCCCCCTAACGAAGGTTCAGTCATGGGTCCGCATACATCGCTGTATATAGTCTCACCAGGTGCTTGAGCTTTAGTGAAATGTGTTTTGAAAGGAAACTTATGTTGCTTACTGCGGCAACATGCTTCGCAAAAGAAATCTTTAGCATTCCCTTTAAAACCCATATACTGCAGTCGCTTTATACAAATATGTCCTAACCTCTCATGCCAAAGTTTTATTGACTCAGTGTTTGTAAAATTCGATTCCAATTCCACTTGCTTTTACAACATTATTTGCATAATTTTTGCAATCACCATTTGTCTTTACAATCGTATACCCTCTATTTGTTAGATCGCCCTCAGAGAACAAATTACGTCTTAGATCAGTAAAACATTATTAATAACAGAGCCTCACCATTGTCTGTTATTATACTTTTTGATAGACACACTACCTTCACCATATACCTTGAGCTGTGTATTGTCTCCAATCTTAACAAAATTCTGTGCAAAATTCACCAATGACTCTTTTAGGTTAAATAACCAATCTTCTCGATACGTCATATGTGAAGAGGCTCCACTGTCCAGAATCCACTTGTCGTCACACACCCATCACCAACAATAAACGTCGATTGATCTCCGGAAGGATTCCCAGCACGCTGAACAACTGTATTCTTTGAGTTGCAGTTGTATAGACGCACGCACAGCCGTAACCGCTAATGGTAGAAACGTCAAATTTGGACAGTTGTTTTAATTCAAAATGCGGACGCACACTAAGAAGGGATTGTAAATCCTGTATAATCGCTTAGAATTTCTATAAATTGGGAATTAACAAATGATAAGAGAAGTTTAAAATTAATGGGTCTCGGAATGAATGGAGAGGGTCGTAAGGTCGGAATTTGGGTACTTGGGACAGTAAAAAAAAATATGTTCAGTAGTACCCTCGTCCAAATCACATTCACATAATGAAGAATCCTTAATCCTAATTTTGGTCAAAAACACCGACGTAGACACATGACCTAACCTCAGTCTGCAGATTGTCGATGTGCATGATTATTTGGAAGCATTTAGAAAACCATGGCTTAAGTGGAATTACTTCTTGAATATGTGAGTAATGTTTTCCAACAACACTACTTGATTTTTTCCAATGGTCATCCCAACTAGAAAGCAAGTCTCGATTTGAGATAGTGATCAGGTCGTGAGAAAAGGACTTAAAATGACTTTGGGAACCATTAATTATAGCTTCTTTTGCATGAAGGTCGACACTCTCGTTTCCTGTAATGCCACAATGACTGGGGATCCATGCTAAGGAAACGAGAGTACCTTTTTTATGACACCTGAAGAGAGTACTCCTGATTTCTAAAATATATGGGAACTTTGTTTTCGACCGAAATGGGTTTGAAGGAATTGCCTGAAGGCAGCTTTTGGAGCCCGAAAAAACAATAGCCTTTTTAATATTGTGGGATTCGACAAACAAGAGAGCTTCTAAAATGGCGAGTGCTTCTCCAGTAAAAACGGATGTAAATGGTGGACTTTGGAAGTTCAGAATGACCTCAAAATTCGGAAACCAAACAGCTGAACCTACACAGGATTGGTTACATAAGGCAGTGCGGTTGTTTTTTTTTTTCGTCGATAAACAACTGAGAAATATATCATTTAAATTAAAGTATTTTCTGCACGGGTTGATTGTGGCCCCTCACTGGCTGTGACTTAACGCGACCGTTCTAGTGTCGGTCGCGTCGTCGCACCGTACAAAAAATTACCTATAGTTTTGTCACAGTTTTACAATCCATACAGTAACGAAAGGAATGTACTTGCGTAGAGCAACGGCGGGCACATTGGCAATGTACCCATAATGCAGCGTTCCCGCGCTGAATTGCCAAAGAAAGTTTTGGCGAGAATGCTGTCTGCGAGAGGATCGCCAGTTGCTTTCCTCAGGCATTAGCTGAACTCCCTGAATAATTCGCGCGCACCCTGAGCCAACGGACCTGGGGTTTCAACCCCGAATGCAACGAATCGTACTGGGCACCTAACAGAGCGTATTGGTTTCGTTTGGCATGTTCACGGGCGTCGACTGCCGCGCTAGTAATGGGCAGGTAGCAGCCAAAGTGTTGTCCCAAACAAGATCACGACCCATGCTCCACAGTACTAATGACATCCCGTCACGTCACTTACCATCGTATCTTATGACCTGCGGCTTAAGAACCGCAGGAACGTTGACGCTGACAAGCGCCCTCCTCAAGATGATATCGTCCAGTGCAGCATGGCCTGAGTAGCGACCTGCACCGACGTAACAAGATAGTCCGTGGTTGAGTTCATTGTCGCGTACAGTCGATCGCAACAAGAAGATATTCATTAGTCATGAAAGTTCCCCTTTCAATTTGTAAGATGATTTCTTCAGTTTCACCATATTAAAAATTCTAAAAGATATTTCGTACCACGGACACCTCAAGCACATCCGATTGATTCTGCTACACGAAATGCTCAATGCGCTATCAGCTCGCCTACTCGAGCCTTCGAAATTTTGAATCTCTTATCAATGTCAATTGTAAATTACTAGCGACCGCTACAATAACCTATGGGATGCATAAGGGATATACGAGTAAGTAGGATTGCCAACTTTTTCAAACATAGATAGTATTTTAAAAACTTACCTCTAAAAATATAGCAGGGTGGCGGAACCAATAGCAGACCAGTCACCCAAAGCTGACCAAAACAGGGTTTCATTGCAATATTAAAAAAGCAAAGTTGGTGTATTTTGGTTTTCCAATAGTGGCAACACTATATCTGTCAAGCTTCATATAAACTTGCTTCCTAATGGTGGAAAAATGTAACGTTTTCTTGCTGCAACAATGGCGCCGCGTGATTAGTCAAGATTTTTACTATGACTTAAAATTTCGTATTACTTTGGAAATCGTGATCCACCTTGAATTATATTTATGTTTATGGATTCACTACCCATCAAAGATAATGAGGGCCTATTTAAGATATTTTTAACAATATTTCTGCTATTTACTAAATAATGTGGTTTTTAGAGCCCTGGTTATATTTTGGGCCACCAAAATTACAATTTTCCTTAAGCTGACCAGACTGGTCAAGTAATGGAAAAAACATTTTTTTTTTTTGTATAAAATTCAACTTCCTAATTGGTTTTAAATAGATAATAAGCTATATTGTGATTTCTGTTAACTCTTTTCATTACAAAAAATGCGTAGGCTTTGAGGTAAAATATTTGTATAGGTGTTGTAAGTTGTTTCCGAAAGATGACCACAGTTGAGGTATTGATTAAGTTGATTGACTTGAGTCATCAAGCTTAAGCGATGATGGAAAAAACAGAATAGTATACAAGCTAAAACCAGGAAACGCATTCGTGAAGAAAGAAAAGCGGAAAAAAATGCCAAATAATTTTGCAAATTAATTAACTATTTGAGGTGGTCAGGTATTGGGTAGAGTAGTGGTCATCTATTGGTGAATGGTGGTCACGTAATGGTGCCTTTTGAATTTTTGACTTTGGACAGGCCTTACAAAAAATCTATTGTAAGATCATAATAAATGTTTGCCACATTTGTATAAGTATGTATCTAGGAATCATTGTGCCAAAGGCAGCATCGCTCAAATGATAACTGTGTATACAGTGACCGCAGTAAAGTCAAAATCCGCTTAAGTGGTCCACTATTGGTTCCAACACTAGTATAAACAAATTCGAAACAATTTATTAATAATCTTTTTTTTTAGTTCAGCTATTTAATATTTAAAAATTGTATTTAATAGTTTCATATGCTTCTTTATTACGTGTGCGTTCCCCCAGCAGGAAATTGTGTCCTAGGCTAAATTAAGTTTCATGAATAATTAGAGCGTAATTTGCTATAAATGTGCGCGAAAAAAAAATTTGTGCGCGTTTCCGTTTTGGAAAAAAATGAGAAAAACGAATCCTGCTGGGGTAACGTTTTTCCAGCAGGAAGATTTTAAAGGAATAATCCGAGAGATAAATAATAATTTATATGAGCGGATAGCTTATATTTGTGCATAAATGTGCGCCAAAAATGAAATTTGTGCGTGTTCGGGTTTTACAGATATTTCGTTTCCTGCTGGGGTAACGTTTTTCTGAAACTTGTTTCTGCAAAACCATCGAATGTGCACCCATTGAATAAAGATACATGAGTAGCTTTTAATTTGTGCCTATTTGTGACATAATTTGATTTTCAAAAATGTTTACAATTTAGGAGTAATCGCGTATTAAAACTCCAAAAAAAATTATAGCGCTTAAATGAGAAAACATAAAAGCTCACTGAAAACGGTATTTGATTGGTCTTATTATTCCGATCAATAATAAAAAGTTTCATGAATCTGGGAATACGCGTTTTTAAATAATATAACTTTAACTTTAATAAGTTATAACGTCATTTCAAACTCAAAATGCATGAAACTGATTAAAGCCAAGTTAAATGGGTATGAATAAAAAATTTGTGCATGTTCTAAAATATATATCATGAAAATTTCAGCACCATATATTTAATATTCACTAATAAAGCCCATACATAAAAAAGACGACAGGAACAACCCAAATAATTATAGACCCATTGCACTGCTTCCAACTTTTTCAAAAGTATTTGAAAAAGCAATGTATAATAGGTTATATAATTTATAGAAAAATTTTATATACTTGATGAAAGTCAAAATGGATTCAGGAAAGGTAAATCCACAACATTAGCCGTATTTCAGTATATCCAAACTGCTCTCCAACATATTGATAGTAAAAAACACGCAATAGGCATACTAGGTACTAGATACGTCAAAAGCTTATGATAAAGTTCCTTACAATTTGCTCCTAACGAAACATTATGATTCAGGTATACGGGGTCCAGCATATAATTGGTTTAAGTCATATCTAACGAACAGAAAACAATTAGTTGAAATTGAGCATTATATTCAAAATACTAAAGAAATCAAAAAAATACAGTCAAACGAAAGGCGGTTAACCTGCTCAATCCCCCAAGGAAGCGTATTAGGTAGCATACTCTTTGTAATATTTATAAACAATCTTCCAAAATGTTTTGATAAATCTGTAATCCTCCCAGTTCTCTTTGCTGACGATATATCAATCCTAATAAAAAGCGAAAATTGCACAAATACTGTAACACTTATCGAGGACACTCTAAAAACTGTAACAATCTGGCTCAAACAACATAATTTAGAAATCAATACAGGAAAAACTAAACTCATGCAATTCCGACCATATACGAAACCACCTTTAAACATCAAAATAACTTTTCTAAATACACAAATTCAACTAACAGATACATGTAATTTGCTTGGCTTGCATATTGACACTAATATTAACTGGAAGTCCCATATTGAACACATTAAAACAAAATTGGCTAAATTTACCTACGCACTTTTCGAAATTAAGTATAGTACAAACACAGACACTGCTCTTTCCGCATATTACGCTTACGCCTATGCATGGTTAAAATATGGAATAATTCTTTGGGGTAATAGCGTGAATGTGAACGAACTGTTTTTGATGCAAAAGAAGCTAGTAAGAATTGTAGCTCAAATCGATAACTCACAAAGCTGTCGACCATATTTTATAAAACTTAAATTACTTACTTTAACATCGATATATATACATGATATATCTACTTTTGTTTTCAAAAATATAGAAATATTTAAAAAAGTAAAGACAGACTTCATCTTCCATATTCTAGACTAAAAATGCTAAACAGTAGTCCTTATTTCATGGCAATAAAAATTTATAATAAAATTCCCTCAGAATTAAAGAAAGAATCCAGTTATGTCACATTTAGGAAAAAATTAAAAGAATTTTTAATCGAAAAATGTTATTATACTTTAAATGAATTTTTCGCATAATCACAGTTTTCTATAAATGAATTTTTCGCATAATCACAGTTTTATTAAAAAAAAATTTCGCATAATCACAGTTTTATATAAATGTTTTGTTGTGATAATGTGCTGATTTTATATTCATCGCATTTTGTTCCATTCATTACGATAAGCTATTATTGCGGTGCCTGTAAAAGGCGACCAAGTCCCTAAGGACGTACCTAGCTTTAACATCAATTTATACACTTGGTTGGCAATAAAGAAATTGAAATTGAAATATTAAAGTAAATATAAACAAAAAACCGAAACATGGGCTAAGTTTATGGTTATCCGACTAAATTCGAATGACAACGAAAAAGCGACGGTTACATACATATTGATAACCTTCTTAATTTTACACACGAAACAATTGCGTCTGGGTACACTCGGCTATAAAACTGTTTTGAAAAGTTAATTTAGGCCTTTTATTTTTAGTCAGAGGCCAACATTTTTACATACCTACTTTACATATTTTTATATACTAACTAGCTCCACTTCAAAATTAAACAATTTTTACAAAAACAAAAGTCAAAAAAATAAGCACCTAATAATTTTATGTGTGTTTATAGATCACTTGGATAGCATATGATATTATTAAAATTATATAAACCTCTTAGTGGAAATAGATATAATTATTCTTCTCTCTCTCTCTTCTTCTATATAAAAATTAATCGCCGTTGGTTAATCTCGCAAAATCTTTAAAATGGCTCGAACGATTCATAAATGAAATTTATTGTGTGTGTCTCAATAGGTCCAGATGGGTCCAGGGAAAGGAAGGTAGCGCTGTAATTGGGCAGGAAACTTCTGCCGGGTCCACTAGACATATAACAATTGGGATGATGACTGAATTCAAAATTTTACGTCTCGTCATTAAATATTAAAATACCGTGGAAAAAGATGCAGTTCTGTGAAATCAGAATTAAAATCGGCTTAGAAATACATTAGATACAAGCATTTTAAGTTGTTAATTTGAAGGCGATTAGACAGGGAGATCCGACATCAACCGTGACGTCATTGTTGAGTACGGCCATATAAACTCCTTGTAAATTGCCGTTTTGCTAGAAAGAGATGGAGAAAAATCTTTAATACCTTATATCTTGGTTGTTTTTATAGTTATTCGAAAACCGATTTTTTCTTTCTGTTTATTATATGAATAAGCTTCTATTAAAGCAGAATTTTTTTTTTGTCATCTAGCCTATTGTTAAGTTATAGAAATAGTACAGAAACCAACAATGTTTCCACCAATTTATGTGAAACATAAGAACTGAAACAGCAAAATTGTTTTCTGAATTAAATCGATCGGTGGCGTTAGTTGGGGTATGGTTGATAGTACCGATCTCCTTTTTTTACCTATATACTAAGAGAGCGTTTGACCACTATCTCGCCTGATGGTAAGCGCCAATGTAGTCTATGATGTAGCACGCTCTCCTAGATAGTGCCTGTTCACTCCAAATTTGAAGGATCCTAGATTATAATTTTGAAACAGCCGAAATACAGTCGCCGGCAATTTATTCCATTTGGTCGCAGTGCGCACAACGAAAGAAGAAGCAAAGCGCTTTGTCCTTGCAGTCGGCACTGCCACCAAATACGGATGATATTCAGCCGTGCGCCTGGAATTCCTATGGTGGAAAGGAGCTGGGGGGATCAGGTTGTGTAATTCCTGCGCACATTCACCTAATGTAACCTGTAGAACACCGAAAGGCGGGCAATTCTACGACGGTGCTAAGTGTCTGCAGCTGGGCCACAAGTTTTTCGTCGCCTACAATCTTTTTCATGCCGCTCTATTGAATTCAAAGCCGCCAGTTGTTATTTTGCTGAACCATCCCACAGATGGCAGCAGTACTCTGCCATCTGTGCCAATGTTTTATGAAAAATAAATTTATCTTTATAGTCAACTGCTGTTTGCTGAAACAAGTTTCAGCAAAACGTTACCCCAGCAGGATACGTTTTTCTCATTTTTTCCCAAAACGGAAACGCGCACAATTTTTTTATTTCGCGCACATTTACAGCAAATTACGCTCAATTATTCATAAAACTCAATTTAGTCTAGGAGTTAATTTGCTGCTGGGGAACGCACACCTTTATTACATTCCAATATTCCATATCCAAATTGAAAAATACCGTCAATTCTGCTTATTTATATTTAATTTAAATTGTCCCGATTATGCTCATCTCACCAATTATTTTTCATAACGGAAAAGATACGCTCCGTAAATGCAGAAGTTGCTGGTATTGGAAGAAGAAAGGAAATAATAATCTTTAAACCATTATGTAATTTTAACTCCATTCTCTTCTGCCTCAATTTGAAAATATGTATGTATAGTATTTAACCAACAAATACAGCATGATACTACACTCGCGAGCAAAAGTTTGGAATCAGTTACTTGAAATTGGTTGCGCGTTATCTTGAGTAGTTAATACTTTTTTAATAATCGTAAAAATGACATCATTTTAAAGGTTCAACTCTTTACTTTTAAACTGATACCGAATTCATTAAAAACAAGCCAGTATTTATGGAGCCATTCCGCATTAAGTGAAGGTGTATCGAAAAAGACGTGTTTCAATTGTTTGATACGTCACGAGTTGCGACCTATTGATCCCCTATAAAAGCACGTGTTATCGGATTTTCTTTATCAGTCGACTTTCACACGTTGACCGGTACACATCTCCGCCACTTTTGACCCTTTACCACAGATAATATAATACTACAGTACAGATGCCTCATCCCATACAATGAAATGGTCCCTACTTAAGTCGGGCAATTCTTCGAGCTGTTTTATTTCACCATTTCACCGCGAGATGACGCAACTAAAACGCCACTGACAATTCTGAGCAAGCTCGGGCCATCGAACCTTTGCTACATTGGGCTCAGTAGTTCTCGCACGCACTCAACAGATGGCACTTTAATTAAACTCCTGCTATGCTTATGATTTTTTTAACAAATTCATATTTATGCTTCGTTTAGTTCATTACAATGACTTATGCGTAAATAGGTCTTATAAAACATCATACGCTTACGGCCGGCTGCACCAAGCTAAATGTGTTACAATTTGGTAAAAAAGTGACGTATAAATCCATGTTTATACCTAAGGGGTTGTTCCATGGATTGGATTTATGTCATACATTTTATATACCTACGTTTGATATTTAAGATGTAAAGTAAATATATCATTGGAGATAACTCATTTTGCGTTTCGCCATAATAAAAATTAGTTTACGACCTATTCTCACACCTACCGAACATACTTACACAAAAAAATTCATAAAGATCGGTTAAGCCGTTACGGAGGAGTTCGGTAACAAACACTGTGACACGAGAATTTTATATCGGGTGTAACAGAATACCGCAATAATATTTAAGGTTGTTAATCAACAACCTTAAATATTATTGCGGTATTCCGTTACACCCGGTATATAAAAAGATATATAGATTGACAGTACACGTACACGTCACAATTTAAATAAAAGATTCGAAATTTCAACATCAAATCTAAGCGAACGAATGGCTCATGGGGATATACTGCGAAATTATTGCGCTATACCGCTAGAGGTCTGCGGTTCGAACCCGCGTAATGCATGTTATGTTTTTATGATTTTTTATCACAGAATTAATAACAACATTCTTTAAAATGAAATAGAAAATTAGATAACTGGTAAAAAGAACAAGGAAAAAAATTGTTTAAAAATAGTACTAAATTATATAATTAATTAATTTCGGAATTTGATAAAACAGTCGAATAAATTAATTTCAGCCGGCTATAAGCATATAAATTTTGCAATTTAATTTCTCAATGATATTTTATATAATAAAATTTGAAATTAAATTGCTTAGTTTTTTATAGGTAAGTTTGTATACATACCTGGGGCCTAACCATGACCGCTTGTAGCAAGGTTAAAACAATATTGAAACAGAGACACCGCTCTTGCTGCGTATAGCGCCATCCCGCTCTCAGCGCGGTTTTAATATTGTTTTGAGCGATCATGGTTGGGGGGCTGGTTATTTTTCCAGCAGGAGCCAAATTTTGTGTCCTTGTTCAGACAAGCGAAATGAAATTCTTTTACTATGGGACCAATCTAGAAATCGCGGAAAAAAATCAGCTGTTCCATACAAATGTTCAACATCCACACCTAAATGTATGGAACAGCTGATTTTTTTTCGCGATTTCGAGTTTGGTCGCATAGTATAAGTTGTTCATTTTGCTTATCTAAACAAGCATACAAAATTTGGCTTGTGATGGAAAAATAACCCGGTATAAAAATAAACACTACTACGAAACTACGTTTCGCCATAATAACGGCGAACTTACGTTTCGCCATAATAAAAAATAGTTTACGACCTATTCTCAGACCTACTGAATAAACACAAAAAATTTCATAAAGATCGGTCAAGCCGTTTCGGAGGAGTTCGGTAACCAACACTGTGACACGAGAATTTTATATATTAGATAAAAAATTAAAATCACATTTTTAACAATATACAATATGTGACTTTGTATTTTCTTTAAAAATAATAAATAAATTGTAAAATGATGAATACCTAAATCAGTGAAAAAGAAATCGTCTTGGGCGGGATAAAACAAGGTCACATATGAAAAATTTGCAAGTTTGCTTTATTCTTAACCAGTTTTTTGAATTTGAAGTTACAGATGATAACCTTGTGATAATTAAAAAGTACCCACTACCAAAATGACTTATCTCCAATGATATATTTACTTTACATTTTAAATATCAAACGTAGGTATATAAAATGTATGACATAAATCCAATCCATGGCGGAACAACCCCTTAGGTATAACATGGATTTATACGTCACTTTTTTACCAAATTGTAACACATTTAGCGTACCGTAAGCGTATGATGTTTTATAAGACCTATTTACGCATAAGTCATTGTAATGAACTAAACGAAGCATAAATATGAATTTGTTAAAAAAATCATAAGCATAGAAGGAGTTTAATTAAAGTGCCATCTGTTGAGTGCGTGCGAGAACTACTGAGCCCAATATAGCAAAGGTTCGATGGCCCGAGCTTGCTCAGAATTGTCAGTGGCGTTTTAGTTGCGTCATCTCGCGGTGAAATGGTGAAATAAAACAGCTCGAAGAATTGCCCGACTTAAGGGCCCATGGCGCGAAAAATAGCAAAAAGGCCGTTGGCGTTTTTGATATTGTACGTAAACGTTCGAGTTAACTGACCGGGAAAAATAAATTTAAGTTCTCAAATTATGTGTTTACACAATCACCGTCACCATTTTTCAAATTTACATGCCATTTCGTTAAAAAATAGCATCAATTTTACTTAAAATTTGGGTTACACCCATATACCGTTCGTGATTTTTAGCTTCATTAATTAACCCTATTGTATTTTACTTTAACAAATATATAGAACAAGGGTAAGCAAAACACTGACACCGTGGTATTTTTTTAAATTAGCGTATATTGATTTTTATATGAATTTTTTAACATACATTTATCGATTTTCTCACAAATCTTGGCTCGGGCGCGTTGAAATTCAGTGTGCAATCGAGACTCGAAGTGAGAGCACGTCGCTTTGTGCTCGCTCCCGGCCACGTAATTATTTGTGTATGTATACGACGCGAAGTCCACCGGAGAAGTTGATAATTAACAATTTTATTTTTTGTGGCTGCTGTACGAAAAATCCAATCTTTTAGTTAGCTTACTCGTATCTATCGTATGTATGTTCGGGTCTAATCTTGCGAGTTCAATTTGACCTACTTCCCGGTTTCCAATTGAGCTGAAATTTTGCATGCATATGTATATAATTATGACGACTTGGAGCTGATCTGATGCTGGAGCTGGAAGGTGGCCATAGGAACTCTGCAATAAAACGACACAACCCCATCGAGTTTGGGCTCGTTTGATTCGTATTGACGAGTACTTTGGTCCTATATGGTAACCAGGGTCTGATGCTGCAGCTGTAAGGAGGCCATAGAAACTCCGCAATAAAACAACGCAACCCCATCGAGTTTGGGCTCGTTTGATTCGTATTGACGAGTACTTTGGTCCTATATGGTAACCAGGGTCTGATGCTGGAGTTGGGAGGTGCTCATAGCCAATCCGCAATAAAACGACACAGCCCCATCGAGTTTGGGCTCGTTTGATTCGCATTGACGAGTACTTTGGTCCTGTGTGGTAACCAGGGTCTGATGCTGGAGCTGGAAGGTAGCCAAAGGAACTCCGTAATAAAACGTCAGAACCCCATCGAGTTTGGGCTCGTTTGATTCGTATTGACGAGTACTTTGGTCCTATATGGTAACCAGGGTCTGATGCTGCAGCTGGAAGGAGGCCATAGGAACGTCGCAATAAAACAACGCAACCCCATCGAGTTTGGGCTCGTTTGATTCGTATTGACGAGTACTTTGGTCCTATATGGTAACCAGGGTCTGATGCTGGAGTTGGAAGGTGGCCATAGGAAATCCGCAATAAAACGACACATCCCCATCGAGTTTGGGCTCGTTTGATTCGCATTGACGAGTACTTTGGTCCTATGTGGTAACCAGGGTCTGATGCTGGAGCTGGAAGGTAGCCAAAGGAACTCCGTAATAAAACGTCAGAACCCCATCGAGTTTGGGCTCGTTTGATTCGTATTGACGAGTACTTTGGTCCTATATGGTAACCAGGGTCTGATGCTGCAGCTGTAAGGAGGCCATAGGAACTCCGCAATAAAACAACGCAACCCCATCGAGTTTGGGCTCGTTTGATTCGTATTGACGAGTACTTTGGTCCTATATGGTAACCAGGGTCTGATGCTGGAGTTGGGAGGTGGCCATAGGAAATCCGCAATAAAACGACACAGCCCCATCAAGTTTGGGCTCGTTTGATTCGTATTGACGAGTACTTTGGTCCTATATGGTAACCAGGGTCTGATGCTGGAGTTGGGAGGTGGCCATAGGAACTCCGCAATAAAACGATACAGCCCCATCGAGTTCGGGCTCGTTTGATTCGTATTGACAAGTACTTTGGTCCTATGTGGTAACCAGCGTCTGATGCTGGAGCTGGAAGGTAGCCAAAGGAACTCCGTAATAAAACGTCAGAACCCCATCGAGTTTGGGCTCGTTTGATTCGTATTGACGAGTACTTTGGTCCTATATGGTAACCAGGGCCTGATGCTGGAGTTGGGAGGTGGCCATAGGAAATCCGCAATAAAACGACACAGCCCCATCGAGTTTGGGCTCGTTTGATTCGTATTGACGAGTACTTTGGTCCTATATGGTAACCAGGGTCTGATGCTGGAGTTGGGAGGTGGCCATAGGAACTCCGCAATAAAACGACACAGCCCCATCGAGTTCGGGCTCGTTTGATTCGTATTGACAAGTACTTTGGTCCTATATGGTAACCAGGGTCTGATGCTGGAGCTGGAAGGTGGCCATAGGAACTCCGCAATAAAACGACACAACCCCATCGAGTTTGGGCTCGTTTGATTCGTATTGACGAGTACTTTGGTCCTATGTGGTAACCAGGGTCTGATGCTGGAGCTGAAAGGTGGCCATAGGAACTCTACAATAAAACGACACAACCCCATCGAGTTTGGGCTCGTTTGATTTATCTTGATGAGTACTTTGATCCTAGCCTAGATAATATCCGTATGCAACCCCATCAATTTCTTTTGTGCGACCTTCCCGAATTTGGGTGTCAAATGAAAGAGCTTGAATTGTAGAATGAATTGTAGAATATAGTATATTATGAAAAATAATCAAATCCAAGATGGCCGCCGTCACAAATTGACAGATTATTTTTATGTACAAACCCCACAATATGGGTATCAAATAAAAGTGCATGACTTGTAAAATACAGTACACCATGAAAAATACTACCGCGTTGGCCGCTATCACAAAAGATTTTTAAAAACAAGCTTTTATTTTAATGCCCTAAAAAGAGGAAAATAAACATTAATTTCTTTTTTCATTACAATTTAGCGAATGGCTTCAATGCACTAAAAAGTGCGTTGAACACAAGAAAATATTCATTTCAATAAATGTTGGTAATTTTAAGAAAAAATATTTGTTTTTATAAAATAGGTAAATCTTGCGACAAGTTTTTATATTTTATAAAAAATGTATTATGTAATAAATTTTAGTTTATTTTCGTCTTATTAGGGTATTAAATAAAAGATTGTTTTTAAAAATCTTGTTACTATTATTTTATATTTTAATATTTTGTAATGGCGACCATCTTGGGTTTTAGTTTATTCATGGTGTTCTGTATTTTACAAAACAAGTACTTTCATTTATTACCCATATTGTGGAGGTTGTACAAAAAAATAATTGTCATTTTGTGATGGCGGCCATCTTGGATTTAATTGTTTTTCAAAATATACTGTATTCTACAACTCATTCTACAATTCAAGCTCTCTCATTTGACATGCATATTGGGGAAGGTCGTACAAAAAATTGACGGGATTGCATACGGATATTATCTAGGACCAAAGTACTCATTAAGATGAATCACACGATTCACCCCTGGTTACCATATAGGTAGGATCAAAGTACTCGTCAATACGAATCAAACGAGCTCAAACTCGATGGGGTTGTGTCGTTTTATTGCGGAGTTCCTATGGCCATCTTCCACCTCCAGCATCAGACCCTGGTTACCATATAGGATCAAAATACTCGTCAATACGAATCAAACGAGCCCAAACTCGATGGGGTTGTGTTGTTTTGTTGTGGAGTTCCTATGGCCTCCTTCCAGCTGCAGCATCAGACCCTGGTTACCATATAAGACCAAAGTACTCGTCAATACGAATTAAACGAGCCCAAACTCGATGGGGTTGCGTCGTTTTGTTACGGAGTTCCTATGGCCACCGTCCAGTTCCTTCATCAGATCAGCTCCATGTTACCATAATATTGCATTGTCACGCGATATACATATGCATGCAAAATTTCAGCCCAATCGGAAACCGGGAAGTGGTCAAATCTACATTTATACATACAGTGCAAGCTAAATAAAAGCTTATAAAAATAAAAGTTGATCATTCAAACACATGCCTGTATTTACTATAGTATAACACAGTAATAAACAACATTTTCCAAAATTTACATTTACGGTATTTTGCTAGGCAGCCGCACCGATTGCTCGACCGAGTGCGCTTGTGTGCGTGAGCGACGCACACAAACGGAGACTAGAGAAATTTACCTAAACTAGCTCGGGCTCGCGCGGATGGTGGGCCCTTAAGTAGGGACCATTTCATTGTATGGGATGAGGCATCTGTACTGTAGTATTATATTATCTGTGCCAAGAGTCAATCTATGATTGTTTTCAACATTTCTTGAACAAGTATCATTAAAAATCAAGGGAGTTTAAATTTTTAATTCACCAGTAAACATTTATTTTTCTGATTGCATTTAAGTACCAGACCTACTTTGTATAAGGCTTAGTGTCTTAACCACTAAGACATTAAATTTTTTTTTTCTTTCAAATTAGCGGGAGTTATAGATGAAGACTACAGAGGAAATGTTGGTGTTGTGCTGTTCAATCATTCTGATGAAGATTTTATTGTAAAAAGAGGAGATAGAATAGCACAATTGATATGTGAAAGAATATTTTATCCTGAATTAATGGAAGTGAATGATCTAACCGAGACTAAGAGAGCTGGTGGTGGATTTGGGTCCACCGGGACACAGTAGTTTACTTTTGTTGTTGTGAAGCCTTGCTAAGTTTATTTTTATATAACAAATAAAAACAGTAAAAGTACCAAATATTGTATTTTATTTCATTATTACCATAGCGGGTAAGTTCAGAAAGATATTGCGAAATAAAAGATAGAAAGAATTTTTATTATTATGAATGGGTTTCTTCAAAATTATTCAGAACACTTTCAAACATTATCTTGCAAGGTAGATTGATAATATTTGATGCATTTGTATCTTTGCTTCTTTTCATAAATGGTTTTAAAAAGGTTTTTATTTTGCTGTCATTGTTTACACCAAAGTCTTTCTCTGCTTTATCAACCTGTTCTTCTAGTCTTTGTACATTGTTGTGTAAGCTTAACGCAACTTGATTTACTGTTGTAATTTTCTTAGATAGCTTGTTTATTTCTGTACGATAGTACCCAATGTCTTCAGTTACAATAGTATTACACTCACTGTTTTTCAGCTTTACCATTTGTAGTACGCTATTTAATTCTTCTAATCTAGTTAGCATATTGTCAATGACATCTTGAACATTTTGAAATCCATTTGTAACATCAAGTTTTAAATAAGTAGCATAGTCACTTACCACTTCTTCAAGCATTTTGAGTTTTTATTAACCTAATGTTTTAAACATTAAAGTCTGGATATAAACATTCAAGTACACTGCAAATGACTGCATCAAAAACATTAGTCACTATTTTTGTTAATCCGCTAAATGAAGAAATTGGGTGTAAAAGTAATACTTTCAATGCAATTTCCATTACAAATTATTCTTTAGCGAATAAGAAGCGAGATGTGCCTAGTTGTGAGTAAGAAATTTTGCTAAAACTTTCAAAGACATTGCAACGCAAATGAATAATTGTATTGTTGTGAAACAAAGCCATGACATTATTTTGCAATCACAGACTATCGGCCCGTTCCAGATAAGCATTTTTAGCCATAAATACCAACATTTTTAGCATCTCTGCGTTCCATTAGCCGGTGATGCTAGTTTTTCTTGCTGGTTGTCATGCGTTTCATTTAAGCATTTTTAACACGAAATGCTAGCATCAAATACCCATGCTAATAGATGGGTCCTCTGATACCACTTTTTGACAGCTTTCAAATTTGACATTTGGAATCTTTTTTTCATGAATCAAAAAGGATTTTCAGCGGATTTAAAAAAAATATTGAAAGATATTTGTAGTATTAGCCAATTCTGATTTATATTATAAAAATTTTTAAGTGGCTGGACTAATTAAGTGAGGTGTCAAAATTCAGCACGAAAAATCAGTACCTTGCGTTTCATTTGTAACAATTAGCGCGGCTAAAAATGTCAACATTTCTTAAAAGAAACGCAAAACGAGGCTAACATCAGATGTTAGCCTCAGAAAGTAGCAGTGCTTTATCTGGAACGCAGGGTATGTTAAGAGGGTATACTACTATGGTGCGTTCCGAACAGCGTTGGATTCAGACACTCACAAAATTCTTGTCTATGGAAATGAAAAATATACTACTTGTCAAAAATTATACTACGTTTCGTTTTTTGGCTAAATGGAGAGATCCAATCAGTGGCGTAGCCCCCCCCCCCCCCCCCCCCCGGTCGAGTGCCGACTAAACAACAATAATGATTGCTTGATATGTACACATACATAGACTTACTCTGTCAGAACAACCGAGATGAAATAGTAAAACACTATGCAAGGAATCCCCGGCCGGAGCTTGTCGCTGGAAAATGATCGAACCAAGAAAAGTTGTCAATCGAGCTGAGGGTAAAATTATGGTACGTTCGCGTAGTATCCTGGCATTACGATACTACATACTACACATCATGAAATAATGGTACAAATAGTATAATTATACTACGAAATCCAACGCTGGTACCGAATTACGATAAAAGCGATAATATCACGAATCCGACCAAATTAAATTGTCACAAAATATAAGGGCTATTGGATCAGTAGGTTATGTTGTGACTTTGGTCGGATTCGCAATATTATCACTTATCGTTTTACGGAACGGCTATTCTTGTATTCTGTGGTATTCCTGCGTTACGTAAAACGATAAAAGTGATAATATCGCGAATCCGACCAAAGTCACAACATAACCTACTGATTCAATAGCCCTTATATTTTGTGACGATTTAATTTGGTCGGATTCGCGATATTATCGCAATTCGGAACGCACCATACGTTTTGCAATGGCCGCATTCACCAGCAGGCTGATCACGTAACTGTTGCTAACAATTCTCGATTGAAATCAATGAAATTGTTTCTTTCAAGTGACTTTTGCGATCATCTATGGATGATTTGACAGGTTCAGTTGCTAACATTGTGCGATTGCAATTGAAACCGAAATTTGTCCTATCGATAGAAATTTTTCGTATGAAACACCGATTATGTAAGGTTGTTGCAATCAAAGTGACAGCTCCCATTAGCAACAATTCTCATTGCAATTGAAACAATTAGAAAGCTGTTTCTATTGACTTCTATGCAGTTTCTAATTATCAAAAACGTGGTTAAATTGTGATAAATTGTATTAAACCTTTGTTATTTCTTATTCTCCTACCTTCTATACTTTTCCTTCTACTGTTTTGTGCAATAAAAAGTATTATATTATTATTCTGTGATCAAAACCTTAAAATGTAAGTATCGGAAATAAATATAACGTTATTTTCTATATTTGTATATTAAGAACAAACTTTTAAGTAAATAAATACAACTCAATTGCAGCAACAAAGGCTGGCGCAATTTTGTGGAGATACATGGAGGAGGAAAGGCGTAAAAGAGAGCTGAGTAGCTGACTGAAAATCAGTTGGTTGGCGTCCCACGAAGGACGGCAGCAATCCTCTACTACTACCGCAGAGGGAGTTGTGGCGAAGTTCCACTTCATTAAAGAATCTTTTGGTGATTTGGTGAGCTATATCGCCAAATAATGCCACTTCTGAGAGTTCCCAAAAGAAGCACTATAATTCGTGATAAGCTTCGTCGTTAGTTAGTTAGAGTCGTCTTTATCTATCTCTAGGTACCTACCTACTTAAAACACCGACATAATTTGTTTTGTTTCATTTTTGTGTAGGTCCTTGCAGCCTTGAGTTTCCTTAGACGTGATTCATATCTTTTTCCACAACAAGTTATAGACAGAGTTATGTACTAATTCACTATATAGAAGATGTTACAAACAAACGCCTTAAACTCAGCATCAATTTTAAGGAAATAGATTGAGAGTCACAAAGGCAAAGAAAGGAGACAATAATGACAGAGTCAGTTAACTACTGTTCATAGTAGGTACCTACCTACATATAAATTTAATGTACCTATATGTAATGCCACCAAAAAATATGTATTTACCTACATAAATAATTAAATAAAAGAAAAGATAAACTAGAAACAGGATTAGTTTCAAAAATGATTTTTTATTATGAATTTAAATAGGTACCTAGGTACTTAAGTACCAACCATGTAAATAAATGTTTTTATCCTTTTCTTCTAGTTTTATGAACATGATGGAAATGTCTGAAACAATTGGGTGCATAAGGGACCTATATTGCAATTATTCAGCCAGCAGCGGTCCACAAGAAGGCATAATAAAATATTCCTCATCAAAAGATTTTTTTTACAATTTGGTAAGCTTTTATAAAAGATTAAGGTAATAAATTGAAGAAAAAAAAAACACCAAAATAGTTTCATCACATTTATTCAATTTCTTAGGGGTTGTAACCTATCCAGTAACATCAACATTAATACAGTACATTTGTTTCAGATATGTAATATGTTTTAAAATATAATGCACAAAGTTGCTTCATATGGGGAGAAGCTCATGAAAGTTTTATTTGGGAACAAAGCAAGGAGAAAACATTCATGAAACAACTGTGTCAGAACAGAGAGAGATGCTGGCTATTGGGTATGTAAATGTGACAAATGAAGACAGAAGTGATAGTGAGACGGCAATAAGTGACTGATGTTATTGTTTGTTTTAGGTGATTCCAGTTTTGCTTAAAGCCTGTGACTACAGTTTCACCTTTGGACCGTTTGTTGTTGGCTGTAAAAATAAATAGATGACAAAGGTCTTTAATTAAAAGAGAAGCAAACATTTAAATCAAATTTAATTGTTACTATTACCATCAATAATATAACATCTATATGTATAAAAATCACAAATAAAATGCAAATATTTTTATAAATTGAATTTATGGAATGTTGATATAACAATAAATGTATTTGTTTAAAATTGTTGAGTGAAAATTTGACAAGAATATTTTCTAAAACGTCAAGCTCCCAAAAATTTCTTATTCAAGCTGCACAAGCTGTTGCAGACATCCTAATATGGCTTGGTCTATTGCTCCCAAACCAGCAATCTCTTCAACCAGTCGTTCTTTGACCACGATACGCCACTTTGATAGTTTGGGTGCAACCGGCGGCAGCCAGTGGGTCGCCTAGATCTGGAGAAAAAAACATTAATTTTTTACTGTAAGAGTGCGAAATAGAAGACGGCACTTGGAGACGCCTGCGCATAAAATTTAATAATTTACTTTCAAAATCAAAATACATATTGTGGGGGTTATTTGGAAACAAAGTAAATTCTGGGTGGCTCTGGAAAGTATAACACACATTTATTTATTGTAAAATAGGGGTCAGTGTCTATAGATTTTATCTATACATCTATACAAATAAATAAAATGTAATGTTAAAATAACAAGTTTTTACTAAATGGGTATGAATGTATATCGGACACCAATAACAAAAACACAATTTTAAAAATTTTTGTCTGTCTGTCTGTTTGTTCCCGCTAATCTTCGGAACGGCTGGACCGATTTTGACGAGACTCACTAATAGATAGCTAATTATATAAGGTATAACATAGGCTACTTTTTATAAACTTCAACAAAAGTTACTATTCCACGCGGACGAAGTCGCGGGCACAGCTAGTTCAGAATAAAAAAAACTTAAAACTATGTAATTAAACTTTTTGGAATAATTCCAAAAAGTTTAATTACATTGGTTAGGTATACTTGACATGAGGCAATGAGTTTTATTAAAAATTGTCAGTGTACCAACCTTGTGCAGCAGAAGATGCTGTCTTGGCAGGAAAACATCTGCTGATATTCCATTCAACAAACTCCTGACATTACATTTCCTCACTCTCCAACAAAGTATCCACATTCAAATAATCCAGCCCAATCTCCATTCCTATTAAAAAGATTAAAATAACATTAGAAATACAAAAATATAGCTTATTTGCCAATAGAGTTATATACATTTATAAACTAATAATATTAAAACTCAACAATGGTGTCGATTAAGACACACAATTAGACTAAACTAATTTGACAGGTCAAAAACAAAGCCGTCACTTTTAATCCTTTGGAGAAAAAAAAAGATGGCAATAGTTTTAATCCTGTCAAATTAGTTTAATTGTGTGTCTGAATCGACATCAATTTATATTTAAACTGGAACAACCAGTTAGTTTCTATAAAATATTCATTACAATAAACATCAAATGCATACAATGAAAACATGAAGCATGAGCTGTAGACTGGAGCTGTGGCTAGATTGTAGTTTTTCAGTTTCAGGTTTAGGTGCATAATGACAGAAACATGAAATAATTTGAATATTTATTTAAATAAAAAAAAAAAATTAAAATTACCATGTTTTTAAGATTCACAATTCATACATGGGAATTTTTTGATAAATATATCAATCTACAATCAAATGTTTGTTGTTTTTCACTTTTATATGTGTCAATATAATGTGAACCACAAGCCCACTACACAATAAATCATAGTACACACACATGAGTTTAAAACATTAACCTAAAACATGTTAGAATGTTGGAAATTAGGTTAAAAGTAGGATTCATTGACTCTGAAAATTCACTGAATTGAATAACAACAACAATACATAGGTACCATACATATTTGAGAAGCAAAACCAAATGGACAATAGCTCAGACACACAACACAATTTTCCTAGCAGTTTCATAGATGAAAGAAGCAGAAACTACTTACTCGTTTCCAATTTACTGGAGTTTTAACAACACCAATGGCATTGAGTCGGTGGGCCAGCTCCTCCCAAGTCTTCTTGGTTTTTTGCTGAGCAAGGGGTCCCTTGCCAATATTGTCTTAGGGTTTTGGCCTGTTTGCTTCGGCAAACTATCAGCATTTCAAGCTGCCGGTGCCAGACATGGCGAGTCTACAAACAATGCAAGTTAATCTTTGAGATGTGAATGATTAGTTGACACAACAAAAAATGTACAAAATAGTACACTTACTTTTACTGTATTGCTGCTGTAGTAGATTTTAATAAAAATGTAAAAAATAGAGGTCCAAATCAAGTAGGTATGTAATTTAATGACAGAAGCAATTTCAAAACAATAATGAGTACTAAAACACTGCTAAATTTAATATTTCCCTTCACAGACTAATTAGAGATACATGTTTCCCCTATATTATATGACAAAGTACGCACCACAAACTATAAACAACCGACTGTATGTGACTTTTTAAATCAGTCGGACTATCCACATTTCGCGGCAACTTCACGTCAGTGTTTTATCGATAGCAATTGCAACAAAACTTTCGGAATACCCTTACGTGATCGCACTTCATCGATTGAAATTTTTCTCTGTTAACAACAAAACTTTGATTGCAACAATTTCAATCAAAGTTACATAATCAGCCTGCAGAACACATCGCTAAGTCATCGATGACATCGATCACGTGACCGATTACCAGTTTCGATGCATTCTGCTGAACGCATATTTTTATCTCGTGTGTGTTCTGTGCTGTCTTTATGTTGTTTTGGGTTTTATTTAGGTTCCATAATTTAATGTTTGTTTTGGTTTTTTAAATGAAAACCGAAAACTACCTGTGCCAACACAAGCACTGAGTTGCGTTCCGAGGGTCAGAGTAATGCAACCGAGAGTGTTTTTCACACTCGCTCCGAGGTTCAGAACGGGTCGGTTGCTATCTTTTTTTTTAGTTTGTATCTTGCCGATCAAGATCAAGCAAAGGGCAAAATATTACTAATCCTTACTATGAAATTAACAGTCAATATCCATTTTTCTGCTTAAAAATAATTACAACACATAGAAATCACTATATTTCCCTAGTATTAGGCTTAAAAGAGTTCAAAGTAGTATTATTTAATTAAATAATAAATAAATAATAAATAATTAGCGTATTTTTGACATCGACATTGACATAAAATCTGTCAGAGTGTTTTTCACCCTACGCTCGAGTTGGTTGTTTGGTTGCATCACTCGAAGCTTCTGAACGGGCACAGAGTGTACTAACCGCCTGTCAGAGCGTTTTTTACCCCGAGGCTCTGAACGGGTTGGTTGCTGTCAGAGTGCACTCGGAGTGCACTCGAGCGTAGGTTCTGAACGCAGCTCTGAGCATATAAATCACTGCCACTGCCAAAAAAGTACACAAGAATTTCTGTACAGCAGCACAATGAATCAAATCTTACATCTTTTTTTGGAGGATGATTCGCCGAACTTTAATATCGTAGAAAATTTTGTTCAAAATTGTGTAAATTTCCATATTCCATATCATTTCCATATCTACAAAGAATTTCTATTAAAATAAAAAAACTATCAAAATTCAATTCAGGGGCCTTACCATGAGCTTTTATAAAACCATCCATAATTCATGCAGTTCTGAAGCAGGCCTTAAACAGGATTGCTTAAAATCGTACTATGAGCCCTGTTTAGGTGAACGGCTTATAGATTGCTTGAGTCGTAACACCGCGTTTACACATTCGCGCGAATCGCAAGGCGAATAGCGAGGCGAATAACGAACTAGCTGTTTACACATGCGTGTTCGTTATTCGCCTCGCTATTCGCCTAGCAATTCGCCTCGAGATTCGCGCGAAATAGCGCGTTTACACATTCGCGCGAATCGCGAGGCGAATAACGAACACGCATGTGTAAACAGTAAGTTCGCTATTCGCCTCGCCATTCGCCTCGCGATTCGTGAGTTCGCGTCGGGAGCGGTTTTTTGGACGCGAATCAAAGGGCACGAATGGCGAACACGAACTTACTGTTTACACATTCGCATGCATTTAGTTGACTGCTAGCGCCCGACCCAACCGAACGTGTAGACAAATTAGAGTGGAGTAAAGTGCGAATTTTAGAATTCCTAGAACTTTATTATAGAGAAGAGCTCATTTGGAACTCAAAACATCGCAATCATAATTACACATAAAAAATATTTTACAAAAAATAAAAACCGACTTCAAAAACACTGAAAAGTTAAAAATAATATAAGAAATAGGTACAGACAACATCACACTTCTATATTGAAGTCGGTGCCAAACGATATCTCCTCGAAAGTCTTAAAATTTGTCACCGACTTCAATATAGAAGTGTGATGTTGTCTGTACCTATTCTTATATTATTTTAAACTTTTCAGCGTATTTGAAGTCGGTTTTTATTTTTTGTAAAATATTTTTTATTTTTAACTTTTTAGTGAATGAAATCTTTTTAATAAAAACAAAAACCCTAATTTAATACCAGCTCATCAGTGAGCTGGTATTTCATTAGCGTTTCCATCGATTTTCATGAGATCCCATTATCAGAGAATACAAAAAGAATGTTGAAAATCAGTCCACAATTGGCGGCGTAATCGCATAACATACACACAAAAAAAACATTCGCATCGAATTAAGAACCTCCTCCCTTTTTGAAGTCGGTTAAAAATAAAAACCGACTTCAAAAACACTGAAAAGGTAAAAATAATATAAGAATAGGTACTGACAACATCACACTTCTATTTTGAAGTCGGTGTCAATTTTAAGACCTTATAAGAGATCATCGTTTCGTACCGACTTCAATATCATCATCATCATCATCATCACAGCCCATATACGTCCCCACCGAGGGGCTCGAGCCTACCCTATATTAGGGTGATTAGGCCTTAGTCAACCACGCTGGCCCAGTGCGGATTGGTCGACTTCACATACATCATTGAACTTCTTCGCAGATGTATGCAGGTTGCTTCACGATGTTTTCCTTCACCGTAGGAGCGTCAGACAAATGAAATTCGAAACGAAAAACACATTGGTACATGGCGGGTCTCGAACCCCGACCCCCCGATTGGAAGGCAAGTGCCGAGTCCACTGCGCCACCGACACTCTGTCGCGCGCTGTATATGCAAGTATGTATGTGTATATATAAACACATTCATACACATTACTTACATAACACTTATACACACACACATATACAATATGTATATGTGAGTGTTATGTGCGTGTATGTATGTTTTTTTCTTAATATCATATTATTTGAATATAACAATTATTGTCATTTATTACATTTATTTTCTTATGCCGTCATTTACTTTCTCTCCTTAGCCTAATGGTTGACTGGTAGAGAGCGATGTTTATCGCTAAGTCCGCCTTATGTTTGTAACATTAAAGCTTAAATTATTAAAAACTAAAATGTAGCACGCATGCCGCCATTATTTTCACGTCCTCCGTGTTCGTGTGCCAATATCAAAATGAATCACCCGCGAATGTGTGAACAGTAGTTCGCGGTGGGACTCGTAGGTACGAATGTTTCGTCGAATGACGAGGCGAATAGCGAACACGAATGTGTAAACGCCACACGAATGTTTCGTCGAATGTTTCGTCGAATGTTTCGTCGAATATTTCGTCGAATGTTTCGTCGAATGGCGAACACGCATGTGTAAATGCGACATAAGGTGAACGGTTATTTGTCTCTGGTCTGCCTTAATGTTAAAACGAGATAGCGCTATACAACTGTTGTATCTGACATCTCTTTTCTTCGGAAGCGTTCGAAAACCATTGAAAGATTAAAAACCGGTTGAACCGGTAAAAGAGAATATCTCAACATATTTACAATTATTTGTTATTTTTGTTGTTCGTTTTAACGTTTTTTATTCTTAAGATATGAGTTATTATAATTTATAGTTGTCTTTATTTTATTACATCTTTACTCTACATTCTCCAAGAATTTTCCAAGCTATTGATAGTGGAAGGAAATGTTCATAGCTTGTTATGAACGTACTTAACCTATGTACAGTCGGCACCAAAAGTCGATGACCACATCCAGATTTCCAAAACCCCTATACAGCATAACACATTTAAATCGTTAAACAAGATATATGTCATAATTTGATGAACATCCGTAAAGGTCAAAATTGGCTAAACATCGATCCTTAAAAAGTAGATAAACACTGATAATTTCGAAACAGGTGAACATCATAATTTACAAAAATAGCTGAACAGACACCAAAACCCCTAAACACCGTAACACACATAAGTCGCTGAACAAGATCAACGCCAATGTTAGGTGAACACCGTATGGTCAAAATTATCTAAACGAAATTAAGAGTTTTATTAAATATATTAAAAAGAGTATAAAAATATACATTAAAAGAGTTTTATTAAATCGTATCGTATTGTATTTAATTAGGGTTTCTTTCACTAAAAAGCTAAAAAGATATCAGTCACTAAAAAGGTAAAAATAAAAATATTTTACAAATTTTAAGACTTTCTAGGAGATCATCGTTTGGCACCAACTTCAATATAGAAGTGTGATGTTGTCTGTAGGTACCTATTCTTATTTTATTTTTAACTTTTCAGTGTTTTTGAAATCGGTTTTTATTTTTTGTAAAATATATTTTTTTACCTATTATTTAATATTATAAACGCGAAAGTTTGTATCGGTGTCTGGATGAGTGTTTGTTACTCTTTCATGCAAAAACTACTGAATAGATTTGGATGAAATTCGGTAGGTAGGTAGACATATACCTATTTGAGTATTTACTTTATAACCGTCTAGGTTTATAAATAAATTAAAAAAGTAATGATCACTTAAGTGAATTTATTTTCCTTTGGAGAATTTATAACAATGAGTTTTAATGTATAATGTCAATTTTAAACTTTCCATTGTCTATGTACCTATACGGGCAAATTTTGAGGTACCGGCAAACCTCGCAGGAGTAGATATAGTAGAATGATGTTCTACGACTTTTGATAATTCGTTAGATTTTACTTTCATAAAAAAATAAATATTCATTTAATATACCTCTAGAATGTTTGTAACTCTACGCACACAGCGCGCGAGCATAGCGTTGTCTTCCGTCGTCGTTTATGAATGAAACATAGACATATCAATGTCAAGACAGTGAAATAAAAACTTGAAAATTTATTTTTGTTTAACGTATTGAGTTATCTTAAAACTCGTTAAACAAACTTTGTACTTAATGATGATTGCTAGACTCTGACACACGAAACATGAGCTTGGAAAAAAGCGGCAAATTCAAAAATTCTAGCTCTGGTAATACTGTCTACAGAAGGTAAAATATATTTTGATACTTGAAATACTCTAATATTTTTTTATTTATGTAGTAATTTAGACTGTTAAAGAACAATGGCAGAAAAATGTCTGGATTTTTTTCTAGCGTCCCTAAATCTCCTATATAGCAAGGAAATTAAAATAATTTTCTAAGGTTTTTGAAATATACACTTATTTTTGTACAAGCCGGAGTTCCTTTTGTTTTCATAAAAGTATATCAAATGTTAACTACTAATTAAATGGCGCACAATGTATGGCGTATGCTAGACGTCTAATATTTATCACATTCCGTTTCAATATTTATTGATGTTTCTCGAACGAACCTACAAGTTCAATACGGGTCGCGTCAGTATCACGGAGTACATAATCACTGTCAGTATCTCTCTAATCTGTGGATGTGTAGATACGGAAAATATACGTAAGCCATGTTCCATCTACGCAGATTTGCAACATTATCAACATTTTTAGCATCATCGCGTTTCATTAGATTTTGACGCTAGCAGGGCTAGCATCGTATGTTAACGTAATGCATTCCATTTTGAGGTTAGGTTCTCTTTGTGAAAAATAGCGCGACTAAAAAATGTTCACATTTCTTAGAAGAAAAGCAAAACATGGTAAACATTTGATATTAACGTGAAAAAACGGTGACGATTAAATGGAAAACGCGGGATCGCGATAAATATTGATGATAAGGCTACACAATCAATAAATATCGCCATAAATATTAAGGAGTTGGATTTCAAAATATCTAGAAATTCTGTGATCCGTATTTATTCTGTGATCAATATTTTTCACGATATTTGGATCACGATCCAGGATCGCGACATTTATTGATCGTGTAGTATATGAACTTGATGGACCGCGTTCCGCCAACTTCATATAAACGATTCCGTTGTCAATATTTATCACGATAAATATCGTGATAAATATTGAACGTGTAGAATACGCCTATAAGTTATTTTTCATAACGCTTCTATCGGGTCCGAATAGCAATCGACTTCTTTAGGGGTCCCGGTCCGAATAGCCATTCCGTTTTTTTAATTTGTTTATTCCCGTAATTAATTAGAAAATATAAATGTATTTAGATAAAATACCATAGCCATAGATAAAATAACAAAACACTGTACCTACCTACGTTATAAAAGAGCTCACAGGTGAATAATGCGGTGCATAACCTAAAAAATATTAAATACCAATATCTCTTTTTTCCGGCTTTATTGAATAAAAATTATTTTACATATAGATTCTAAAATTGACGCCGAATCTTTTAATACATTTTTCATTACGGGACGCTACAATTTGATCCCAGACATTTTCTTCTATGGAGACCTGCCATTGTTCTTTGTGAAAGGATTGTCTTTTTTTCCTTGAATATAGTAGGAAAAAAAGGAGTTTATGCTTTTTTTAAATTAAATATTAGGTAATGTTTAGTTTCAATGAACTTCCAACAATGAACCTTTTATAAGAAATCGCCGTATTTGGATTTCATGAATGTTAAAATTACTTAATATCTGTAATATTTCGACAGAAATTAAGAAAAAATATTATGAAATTGTTTATTACAAAGTATCAAAATCACCATGTTGAACTAAACTACATGGGGACATTGTATCAGTGTTGCTACTTGAAAAAATGTCAGGTTCATGTTTCGTGTGTCAGACTCAGAAAAAAATATTATGAAATTGTTTATTACAAAGTATCAAAATCACCATGTTGAACTAAACTACATGGGGACATTGTATCAAGTGTTGCTACTTGAAAAAATGTCAGGTTCATGTTTCGTGTGGCAGACTTTATCTAATCCTGCGAGGTTACCGGTACCTCAAAATTAACCCTGTATAATTTGTATTAAAATAATTATATATTAGACTTATTAAATCTTTGGTCTATACTGGAAATCTGCAAGTTTTTCGACATAAATTAATAACTAAGTACTGTTTCTATACCGGAAATCTGCAAGTTTTTCGACATAAATTATAAAAAAGTGCTTTGAAATATTGTTGAATTAACAGCTTATTAAAAAAATAATTTTTTCGTTTATTTATTTTTTACTTTCTACTATTTATCTATGATGTTAAATAATATTTCGCTTATCAAGCCCTTTCATTTGATTGATACCCATATCATAAGGGTTAAAGTGGAATGATAAGTTGCCATTTTGTGACATCCACCACATTGGATTTAGAATAACGTAACTTTCCTTACTGTGCTCTGCTCTCCAAGTAATTCAAGTCCTTTAATTTGATACCCATATCATTACGGGTTAAAGTAGAAATGAGAAATCGCCATTTCGTGGCAGCGGCAGCCGCCAAATTAGATTTAAATTAAATGCGCTAAAAAGAAAAAATAAACTTTTACACTAAAACTTTTACTTATAACGTCATTTCACATTTGACACAATTTATATGACATAAAAGCATGTCGCGAGATTTACTTGTGTGTAGTAACTTAAAAGTACTTAAAAGAGTACTTTTAAATACCTACTCGTATTTACTTAGTTTGAAAATTCTAATGTATAAAATTATTCACATCAAATTATTTAATTTACCTACTTGTTTAACTACAAAAGTAAATCTCGCGACAAGCTTTTATGTCATATAAATTGTGTCAAATGTGAAATGACGTTATAAGTAAAAGTTTTAGTGTAAAGTTTATTTTTTCTATTTAGCGCATTTAAATAAAGGCTTGTTTTTAAAAAGGTTTTTTTTACATTTAATTTATTTTTTACTTTTTAGTTGTCAATGGACACGTTTCTCAGTCTGTTCATCTCATTCAACGCATCATTGTTGCCAGGTAGTTTGCCGGAACATCTATACAGAATTTCAGCTCAATCGGTTAAAGATATCTACTTAAAAAATATTTTTAGCTTTAGAAGTACGCCATATTGGATTAATAGTGACATCACTTTATTTTTTCAAGTTATTCTTAGCAAGACCTTTTATTTGATACCCATATTGTAGGAGTGCATTAAAAATAATTGGTCCGCCATCTTGGGTATGCCGCCATCTTGGATTTAGACGTCACACAGTTAACCATCCATATTCATCCAAACTGTGTGTGTATACAAAATTTCAGCTCAATCAGTTAATGATATCTACTTCAAAATTGATTTTCAAGCTTTAGAAGTCCGCCATATTGTATTAATAGTGACGTCACATTATTTTTCGAGTTACTCTTAGCAATACCTTTTATTTGATACCCATATTGTAAGGGTGCATTAAAAATTATTGGTCCGCCATCTTGGGTATGCCGCCATTTTGGATTTATAATGACGTCACATAGTCAACCATGCATTGTCATCCAAACTGAATCATCATATCAGCCAATATACGCCCACTGTTGGACATAGGCCTCCCCCAAGGATCTCCATACCGATCGGTCCTGCGCCTCCCGCATCCAGCGGCTTCCCGCGACCTTCACCAGATCGTCGGTCCACCTTGTGGGGGGCCTACCAACACTGCGTCTCCCGGTACGCGGCCGCCACTCGAGGACCTTTCCGCCCCAACGGCCGTCAGTCCTACGAGCGATGTGTCCTGCCCACTGCCACTTAAGGTTTGCAATTCTTTGGGCTATGTCGGTAACTCTAGTTCTTTTACGGATCTCATCATTTCTGATGTGATCACGTAGAGAAACCCCGAGCATAGCCCGCTCCATTGCCCTTTGGGTGACTTTGAGCCTTCTGATGAGACCCATTGTAAGCGGCCACGTCTGAGTTCCGTATGTCATCACTGGCAACACGCACGAATTGAAGACTTTCGTCTTGAGACACTGCGGTAGATGGGCCGAGAATATGCTGCGTAGCTTCCCGAACGCTGCCCAGCCGAGTTGGATTCGCCGATTTACCTCTTTCTGGAAGTTGGACTTACCGAGCTGGACTATTTGCCCCAGGTAAACATATTCGTCAACAACTTCCAGCGTAGAGCCTCCAACATTCACAGGAGTGGGTACTACACGGGAATTCGACATTATTTTAGTCTTGTCCATGTTCATTTTAAGACCCACTTGTTGGGAAACTCTACAGAGGTCTTCGAGCATTGTGCCTAGATCCTCCACGGTCTCAGCCATGACTACGATATCATCAGCAAAACGAAGGTGAGTCATATACTCGCCGTTTATGTTGATGCCGAGTCCCCTCCAGTCTAAAAGCTTAAATACATCCTCCAACGCAGCTGTGAACAGTTTCGGCGATATAACGTCACCCTGTCTCACACCACGCTGAAGTCGTACTGGTTTCGAGTTTTGGTCCAAACTGAATGTGTATACAAAATTTCAGCTCAATCGGTTAAAGATATCTGCTTCAAAATTGAGTTGCAAGATTTCACGCGAACATACATACTTACATATTTACATACTTACTTACATTGCAAGTTAAATAAAAGCTTGTAAAAATGGCGGATGTTGGGTAATCGTGCAATGTCTCGGGTAACAAATAAATTGAGCCGATCCAATTGAGCTAAAATGTGCCAAATTTCAGCTAAATCGGACACTGAAAATATGGGTAAAATTAAACTAAAGCTTGTGAAAGGGGTGTTAAGCTATTTTTGCATAAAGAGTATAATCTAGGTACGAACTTCTGAAAATATGTTTATAAACCAAGTGTTCCGCTAATTTTGAACTTACGATGTTCATTTAGCTCTGGCGTTGATCTCGTTCAGCGACTTATGTATGTTGCCGTGTATAGGAGTTTTGGTGTCAGTTCAGCTATTTTTGTAAATTATGATGTTTAGGTGTTTCGAAATTAACAGTGTATATCTACTTTTTAAGGACCGATGTTTAGCCAATTTTGACCTTTACGGATGTTCATCAAATTTCGACACAAGTCTTGTTTAACGATTTATGTGTGTTATGCTGTATAGAGGTTTTGGAAATCTGGATCTGGTCATCGACTTTTGGTGCCGACTGTACGTACATTAATTGTCCGTATTTACGCAAAAAGGAACCACCCAGCAAACACACACTTCTGAGATATCGAAGGATTTACAAAAACATGTGCAGCTCTGTTAGATGAAGTAAAATTACTATTTATTTTATTTGAAGGTATTGATAGATTACTTATTTAAATATATGTATATAAATATGCTCCGAATACTCTTAAAACTTTCTAGATAATTAAAAAAATGTGAATGTGGTTCGTTTTAACGTTTACTAATTGATGGATTTCTCTTATACAAAAAAGAACCACAATTGAAGCTTAAAATGAAACTATATATATATTGTATGGTAATAAAACTTTAATTCTCAAAAAAATAATACACAGAGAGCTATTATTATACTAGTTTTCCTAAGTAACTTGTGCTAACATTTTCCTGTTTATGCATTTATATAGGTACATGTAGGTAACGTGTTCGCTTCGGGTTCCAGGGTTATTGTTTATTTTTAAAACTTGATGGGACTCTTTTTTTACTTACACCAAGGTCGCTGCGCTTGATAGTGCTCTTAGCACTATTTTATCATTGTAGATACTCTATGACCACTTCATCTGTTGTTGTGCTGGGAAGGGCAATGAGAGGTCTAATTGCGTTGTCCTCTTTCAGCTTCCCGTAGAAGTAGGTGCAGGATACCGTGTTTCTGGTTATGGCAACCACTGCGTGTGAGACACTATCGTGGACAGGGTTCTTCGTTTCTGCTCCTCTGAAGACAACCACGTGATCACACGTTAGTCCCTATGCTTCATGGATCGTCAGTAGTCTGCATTGTTCTCCGGTGCCGAACCCATCCCTCCCATACGCTTTTTTCTTATCTTAAGGTAAGGAAGATAATATTTTGGTCGCCCCTTCATAGTACCGCCTCCGATGCCATGCTGCATATCATGGACCTCAGTACTGTAGCGCCATACGCGCGCTCCGGGATCGTTGGGAACTTAGGACGTTAATTTAAACCATATAGGTATAATATCAATATGTTATACTACTCAACTCTCATTACAATGTGTCACGTTTTATTCTTGGTGATCGTCTGTCTAAAAGCTATTGATGCTCGTCCCTTAATCTTCCAGAATATTCTATATTTATAAGGGTGACATTCCTTGCCATCGACCATATCTATGCAATGAGGTGGATTGCGGTGTCATAGACGCAAGGAGGTCACCACAGTACTTACCGTGATGTGTTAATGTTTGTACGTAGATGTTTCAGAGGGCGTACACTACATCTATCGGACTTTTGTGTGTGCAGAAGAGATTTTCTATATCAGACGTAATGGCAGCAGAACTTCCGTAACGCATCTCGAACAGGCTGTCTGTCTATGGAGGGTATCTGATTCGTATCAGTCAGTCTGAGTAGTACCTACCAATTCTAGCTTCATCCACCAAAAGACACTGATGCTCCCACCTCATTGATGAGGACCGAGACAATGATTCTAATTTATCCTGTCTCGACCGTCTCGAGTTTGCTAGTGATGATCATGTCTTCCTTGAAGTTGGAAGTTGTTGAGGAGCCACGTGGTCTTTCCGCAACTCGGCACACCGGCACTTTAGTGGAAAATATCCTTAGGTATAAAAATGTATTAATATTAGATACAGATTTAATATTTCAAGTAAGAATAGATGACTAAATGTATTCAGTCAGTTGCACAACTCACCTTAGAATAGGAGTTAAAAGTACCTAGTCGTAAGTCTTAATATAATAATAATATATAGAATAGATCAAAAAGAAAAGATATAAATAAAAAGAGTTTGTGAAGAGTTAATTTAGTAAAAAAAACCTTAAAGTTTTTTCTACACTGAGCTATATACGCAATGAAATAAACTGTAACTAGTCATATCATTTTGGTACCTTTAAACGATGATAGGTTTCAAAACGTTATATGCATAATGGAGTCACAGAAGCGTGGTTCCATTTTTAAAAAAAAAATGTATTTAAATTATGAATTATTATACGCGTAACGGATCCAGAGAAACTTGGTTCCATTTAGCGTTTTAAAAGTAATTGTTAATCATAGAAATATGTGTAATGTATAATGGTTCCAAGTAGGTGTGGATCTGTTTTGCATAAAATGCCCTGGTAGTAATATTGTTTATTTGTTTGAATAATCGAGTCCTATTGTGTTGTGGATCGGTTTTGCTTTATATGTAGAGTTTATTGTCGCTGTTGGTTCTGTTCTGCTTTTAGTATACCAAGTTTCCAAGGCAAAAATCATGTGGTTCTTTTTTGTAAAACAAATTTTGAGCGCGTTGATTCAGTATTCTTCAAAAAAAGTAAAAATCGAAATTTGTGGTGTGGTTCCATTTTGCATAAATACGGACAATTTATTGTGGCAGAAAATTTTAAAGAATTAAAGATCTTCGAAGTTTTGTATAAAATACACATAGGGTAGATGTGCCTGTTTCCCGACCACTGCCAATTTTCGACCATTTAACGGTCCTCCCTTGTTAAATGATCAAAAATAGTAATAATGGTATACTTGCATCACACAAAACATTAACAAGTAGCAACCTGAATACATTGATCCCCCCCACACACACAAACTAGAACAATTGAACGAAAGCTGCGAAAACTAACCAATTATTTGTCTGAGGTTAGCAGCGGACAGCGTCACATGCGTTGAATATTAAGAAAAAAATAGTAAGGTGCCACTACTTGTACGGTAAGTTTTTAATTAATCTTAAGTAATATTGGATTATTTATTGTTTGTGCAGCTAGTTTATGACCTTTATTGTGTGGATTAATTAGATTTTAACGTAAATTTCATGACCAAATTAATAAAATGAGGTGGTCAAGAAAGGGTACACGCTTTACTCAAAAAATTCAGTTTTCGACCGGGTGGTCGAAAACTAGGTAAGGCACCTACAAATAAGATTTCTATGTTGTTTTAAAATATATGGAAAGATATTAAATGTAATTTGATAATGTGAGCTTTATTTACATATATTATCTAATGGCCAATTTTCGTCCAATATTTTACTATGTTAATATAAACTGAATATGACAAACAATGTTGTTGGTCGAAAAGAAATATGGTATAATCATCCCAGTTTCCGACCACCTTTTTTCGTTTAGCTAAAATCAAAAGAATTGAATTAATTATTCAAAACTATTTCAATGAATTCTAATTAACTCCCATTTCTTAATTAAAATAAATTTTTATTGTGTTTACTTTTTAAGTACCTACCTATAGTGTAAAATCATTCCAATTATCGACCGTTTTTTGGTTAGTTAAAGTTTAAAGTTAATTAAAGCTATTTCATAAATATTAATATACATTCTAATTAGAAATTCATTGTAAAAATATTAAAATTTTATAAGTAATATTCAAGCAAGCTGGGGATGAAATGGCCCGGCCGGCCGACAACTGGTTGGGACACATTACTTTTCTACCCCTGGCCTGCCCGTCTGGGGCATTATTGCACTTGGCGACCCCTCCGAAGAGTAAGGCCCTGCGCTTGGGTCAGTGATGCTGGCTCACCGTCGTGCCAGTCTGCAGTGGGCGCACTCGGGGAATGGCTAACGCCGATCCTGATTGTGCCTCTATGGAAAGACCGAGGCCCCGCGCTGCGCCACTTGCCACCGGTTCGGGCAGAAGGGTGCGGAGACGCATGAGACCGGTGCCAGGGATTGCCCGGCACGTATTCACGCAGAACGGCGTATGCTCGAAGAAACCCGTTATTCATAATGGGCTCGTCTAACCAAATTACAGTCGGTCAAATAAACCTGGCGGGGGCACGACTTGCCACAGATGAGCTTCCCCTAGTAGCAGGCGACCTGGGGCTAGACGTCGTTCTTGCTCAGGAGCATTATCCTAGTGCCCAGAGAGACGCTATCGCTAGCAGATTCCTGCACAGCGGTACTAACGCCAAGGCAAGTATCTATGTTCATCGCACGGACCTCCCATGTGCCTTCTTAGAACATCTGTCGACTACACACTGTGCAGTGTGTCACGTGCTTTGCGACGAAGAAGGTTTTTACATGGTGTCCGCGTACTTCCAGTACAGCGATAACATAGACTTTCACCTTCAACATCTAGGCGTTGTCCTCGATTCCCTTCGTGGGAAGAGAGTGATTATAGGGGTTGACTCAAACGCGCACTCGCCGATGTGGTACTGCGAACCGCGACAGTACTCCGGGCGTGGGCCAGACGTCACGTTTCGCCGTGAGCGTATGGAAGCGTTTATCCTGGCTCGAACACTCAGGTTGGTTAACGCCGAAGGCGAACCTCCTACATTTGCTACGGCGAATGGGGCGTCCAACATCGACCTCACATTGACTACTAGAGGCATCCCAGTGATGGGATGGCGAGTGCTGCCAGATAAAATTGAAAGCGACCACCGACTCATCGTGTTTGAATTGGTAAGTCGACCCACTCCTAGCGCAGAGCCGCAGGGAGAGGAGCCGATGAAACTTCGGGACCGTGGGGTTAATTGGGCCCTCTTTGAGCATCGGATCCAGGGACGGGTAGGCAACATAAGGTGGAATCGGTCCGCCCAGGAGGTCTGTGCTCAGTTCACCGCTATGGTAGGGAGCACCGCAAAGCAGACCCTGGGTGTCGTGCGTCCGAAGTCGCTCGGGCACGAGTGGTGGACTCCATCCCTTGATGAGCTGCGTAGGCGCAACAACCTTTTGCGTCGGACCTGGCAGTCGACTCGCCGGGCCGGGGGGCCCGTCGAGGCCGAGGCCAGGGACCGGTTCCATGCGCATAGGCGAAAATATAGGGGGGCCATGGAAGAAGCGCAACTTTTGCACTTTCAGAAGATCGCAAATTCCGGAAACCTGGACCCTTGGGGACAGGCCTACCGAGTCGCGAGTGGGAGGCATAGACCTCCCCTTAACGTAATTAATGGCACCAGTTTTGCCCAAGGCTATGCTGGAAGCGTGGACGAGGCCATGCACAGCCTAATGCACGCTCTTTGTCCGGACGACCATCTATCCAGGGACACTGTTCACCACAGGCAAGTGCGTCTAATGGCCTCCATGTCACCTCCAGGAGAGGATGCGCCTCCTCCAAGTGATACAGTTGTGGGAGACATAGTGACTCATGGACGACTTGTTTCGACTACCACTCCCGGGGGGGTTAGCATCGTAGGCTACGCCGACGATGTGACGCTTCTGATTGAGTCAAATTCCCGGGCGGGCATAGAAGCTTCGACTTCTATGGTTTTGCAGCTCGTCGGTGACTGGGGGGCCCGTAATCGACTGGAATTTTCTCCTGCCAAGTCTGCAACTATGACGATCAGGGGGAAATTCCAGAGGCCACCCGTCATCAGGTTCGGTGGGACCTCAATCAGGAGCGTCGCGTCGACTACGGTGTTAGGAGTGGTGGTCGATACGACTCTGTCGTTCTCGCAGCATGCGAGTGCGATTGGGGAGAGGGCGGCAAATTGCTTCGGCAAGATGTCGAGGGTGTCGGCTACATCCTGGGGTGTTAGGTACCGTGCCCTTAAGGTGCTGTACAGGGGGACGTATATTTCCACTGTTACCTACGCCGCTGCGTGTTGGTACGAACGTGGATCCCTCCACGTTGTGCGATCTGCGCTTCAGCGCACCCAGAGACCCGCTTTGATCCTTTTGACCAAGGCGTATCGCTCGACCAGCTCTGCCGCCTTACCGGTGTTGGCCGGTGTTTTACCGGCCGACCTCGAGGTAATCCGGGCGGGCAGACTAGGTAGGGCGCGCGAGTCCGGGAGTCCCAAGGAGGAGTTGCGCAGGGTGAAGCTCGTAACATCTGAGTCGGTGCTACGCACCTGGCAGGAACGCTGGGACGCATCTGACAAGGGGAGGGAGACGTATCGCTTTTTCCCGGACGTGGCGGATCGGCTCAGGTTTACCTGGGTCGAACCGGACTACGAAGTCTCGCAGCTGTTATCGGGGCATGGCTGTTTTAATGGTAGGCTTTTTAGCATGAAGTTGGTGGACAGTAGTAGGTGTTATTGCGGCGAGTGCGAGGTCGAAGACCTGCACCACGCCTTGTGGGAGTGTAGCTTGTATAGGGATGCGCGTAGGGACTTATTAGATAAGGTGAAGGCGCTCGAGGTTGGCCCGGTTTACTACCGCGATCTCGTGGGGACGGAGGCGAATTTCCTGAGGCTACGGGACTTCGCGCATCGGTGGCATAAGATTAGGAGTGGGCTTGAGAGGTGAAGAGGCGAAGAGGGCAACCGCCCGAAGAGAGAAGATACAGGGTGACTAGATAGTAGACGAGCCAGCGGTACCACTTAGTGGGCACACGGCGACCAGGTGGCGGACACCGAAGGCGTTAAGTGTGTAGTCCGCCCCAGAATGGGGAGAAGGACACAGGGACAAACGGAGACAGATTTTTAAATAACTTGTAGGGAGTCAAGCATTGCGGCGCGGCAGAGTGCGAAAGCAGGCTCCGCGCGCATCTCCCGCTGTTTCGGCCCGTATAACCAGGATTGGTTGAGTAGGGCCATGGGTGGTTGGTGGGGTTTGTGCCTCTATGGAGTTAAAAGTTGCTGGAGGGTGGTTTAGCCAGGTATGGGGTTAATACCCGAGTCCAATGGCATATCCTTGGGGGGCCTTGTCAGCTTTTCAGTCCCTTGTAGAATCGAAAAGAGATTACCCCCTCCTTTAAAAAAAAGGTTAGATATTGTGACCACATGACTCTGAATTAAAACTGTATGTTTTCATACTCCGGATTTGAATAGCAATAAATAGACGTCCGATTAGGACCCGTTGACGAAGTTGACCAAAGCAAACGGAGAAATCGTCGCTTCGAAATCGGAGATTCTTTCGGAAGTTGCACTAGCACCTTCTTCAGTCAGCTATACGCGTCGCACTCACCTCGTCCCGCACCGAATGAAAAGGATCCAAGAGCCACCTTAACCCGCCATGCAACGAAGGATCTCCCAGACATCAGCCTAGTCGAAATCCAGAAGGCTCTTGGGCAACTTAAAAATGGAAAAGCCCCGGGGGAGGATGGAGTCACAACGGAGCTTCTGAAAGCTGCTGCAAGCCGATACTGAAGGAGCTCCAGCGTATATTTAACTCTATTCTTCTCTCCGGGAGAACTCCTAAGGCATGGCACATGGAGTTTAGTCGTATTGTTCTTCAAGAAGGGCGACAAGACTTTGTTGAAGAACTATCGACCAATTTCACTCCTGTGCCATGTCTATAAGTTGTTTTCAAGAGTCGTCTCGAACCGTCTTACACGAAGACTTGACGAAGCTCAACCTCCGGAGCAGGCCGGGTTCCGACGGAGTTATAGCACCATAGACCACATTCACACAGTAAGGCAGGTTATACATAAGACCAATGAGTATAACCAACCCCTGTGCATGGCGTTTGTGGACTATGAGAAAGCTTTTGACTCCGTCGAGACCTGGTCTGTTCTAGAGTCTTTGAGGTGCCAAATTAATTGGCGATATATCGAACTCCGAGTTTCATTCCAACCATTCTGGACAACGAGTACGTCGTTGTCCAGAATGGTTAAACTGAGCCTATCCTCCTGTGACGTGGTGTGAGGCCGGGGGATGTAATATCACCGAAACTCTTCTCCGCTGCGCTGCAGGATGTATTCGGAACACTCAACTGGACAGGACGTGGCATTAATATAAATGGCGAGTGCATCTCACACTTACGATTCGCGGACGATATCGTCATTATGGCTGAAACCCTGCAAGACTTACAAGAGATGGTGAACAGCCTGGTTGAGTCTTCCGAACGCATCGGTCTCCGGATAAACTTGGATAAAACCAAGGTCATGTTCAACGAGCTCGTTGATCTGGGACAGGTCGTAGTAAATTTAGTATCTCTCGAAGTTGTACAGGAATATGTGTACCTAGGGCAAACTCTTCAACTAGGCAGTAACAACTTCGAGAGGGAAGCCAACAGAAGAATTCGGCTGGGCTGGGCAGCATTTCGTAAGCTTCGACATGTCTTCTCGTCACCCATTTCTCAGTGTCAGGCATGACAAACGGTGCCGAGACGCGGACACTCACGGCTCGACTAGTCCACCAATTTAAAGTCGCTAAGCGTGCTATGGAAAGGGCTATGCTCGGAGTATCTCTAAAAGACCGTATCAGAAATGATGTGATCCGTCAGAGAACCAAAGTCACCGACATAGCCCACCGAATGAGTAAACTGAAGTGGCAGTGAGCTGGCCTAATGAGCCGCAGAACTGACGGCCGTTGGAGTCGTAAGGTGCTTGAGTGGAGACCGCGACTCGGAAAACGTAGTGTGGGACGCTCTGCGACAAGACGGGATGACGATATACGTAGGCTGGCTGGAGTGGGCTGGATGAGAGCCGAAGATCGGGAGCGGTGGCGTGCATTAGGGGAGACATATGTCCAGCAGTTTACGAGTGTAGGTCGATGATGATGACCCGGGTTCAAATAGACACAGTCTTAATAAATATTAAAAGCTGATTATTTTAGTATTTTAATTTTAAAAAATATATATTCTATCATACTTTTATTCATAAAAATTTTTCTTAATTAATTGGTCGAAAACTGGTCAACAGATGGACGAAAACTAGAATTTTTGGTCGAAAACTGGTAAAATCGGCAATTTAACGCTTGGATTTAATAATAAAAAAAAACTGTTAATTTGACTATTATAAAATATATAATTATTAAAAATAGACTATATGAGGAGTTACCACAATTTATTTTGATACAAAATACATGTCAGAACACACATATTTTTATTCCCAAAGTTGGCAACTCCACTAATTGGTCGAAAACAGGCTAATCTACCCTACCCATTGTACTTTCACGATCCATGTCAAGAAAGCAGTCTTACAAGGGCATTACCATCCTTCTGAAAAACGAAAACTGAGCAACAATCTCGATTCTGGGGAAATCCAAAAGGGAAACACCACCAAACAAAAAAGAATTTTAGACAACGACCAATCGTGTTCTAAAATACAGATGTTTTGTTTGCATTTTCTTCTTTAAACCGATAGAAAAGTGTGTCGGCAGTTTATTGTGTTGATTCTTCATTGTACAAAGTGTTTACAAGTAATTTACATCGTCGTGCTTTGTACAGCGATAAGAACTAAGAATATCTACCTATTACTTCCAGAGATTTCTCTGATTACTTCTGAATGAAATCAACTCGAATTTTATCTGGGTTCGTCAATGTTATGTTTGCATGACTTGGAAGACGTCTGGTAAAATACATATAACCAGTATATAGGTTTTAATAAGTCTGCACAAGCGAGAAGTGGAAAAAGATATGGAAAGCATTGCACAATTTATGTTTAGTAAATGAATAATAATTATGATGTTACTCTTCAACACCCACCAGCTTTAGTCATCTCATTACCATGAATACTGAAAAGCAATCCATATGTGGGGCTAAATTATTGAAATGTTTAAAACCAAATAGGTATATGCGAATAAATCCAAAAAGTGTAAATTTGAATGTGTGGTACTCATACGAATAAAAGACAGTTATTGTGAAGAAATAAATGTTTTATTATAAGTTGAATCTTAAAAACCTGAATTTTGTTTGCTTTATTGAAGAAACTCACTCAGAGACAGCAAAATTTGAAGAAGTACCTATATTTGTCATAGGATATCTGGTGAACAACCCAGAAGCGAACAACAAATTTCATTTTTGGCTGCTGCTTCATGTCTGCCACAATAGATGGATCTTGCGCTGCAGTAGACGTTTGCTTAAATGCTTCTTGGATTAATCAAGATTAGCTTCATTGCATAGTGTGAATACAGAGGCGAAAATCTGGGCCAAGAAAGATTGGGAATAACCTGAAATGATTGTTTTATTTTAAGACTAACATTGTAGTATTTTTTTGTTTCTTGTGTTTGATTTCATTGTTTTGAGCCTAACTTTTTATTATATTTTGGAAAAATGTTATTCGTTTTATTTTAACCAATAATAATAAAGCTTTGTTATCTAGCGTATTTAAATTTTCTAAATGAGAGGATGATTTGTCCAAGTAAATGATTCGTGATTAGACCCTAGGTGATTTGCATCAACACATACATTGTTGTGATGTTGCAATTAAGCATTTTTTTGCCCGAGCATTTCTCACGAGTTAATTTCTTTCTTTCAATCGATCATCAGTTGACCCTGGTGAGGTTAACTGATGATCGACGAGACTAAGCGCACACCCTTGTAGGTAGCATAAGAAACCTAATAAGTGTTATGGTGAAATGATATATCCACTTTAAAGAATTGAAAGCTTAATTTCACTGAATGCCCTCCTTTCTGTGTCTTATTGAGTGTGAACATTATATGCTAACAACAATGTGCATATACTTACTTCATAACCCTAACACACCCTTCTACCTCAAGACACATTTTCAGAACTTATGTACCTCTCATAACAAAACCCTTCGTTCTGCCTTCAATGGCATTCTCATAGTTCCTCCTCATCGCTCTGATATTGTTCACTCATCCTTTTTTGTCCAATCTATTCTTATATGGAACGCCCTCCCTCTAGAGGTAAGAAACGCCCCAAGCAAGCTTAGCTTCAAAAATAAATTGCGAAGGCATTTTGCACAACAGAATTGATTTTTTTAGACATTGGCAATCAAAAGATTGCAATTATCTCGTTGGTCGTAGGCATTTTAGATAATATATATTAGTTTATTTTAATTATTTTATTTGTGTAGTAGAATTTTATGTTATATGCATATAATATTCTTAATAAGCTGTTCCACATCTACCGCATTACCCTTTTCTGCACCACCCTAAGGTTGACTGGAAGAAAATGCCACAGGCATTAAGCCTTTGTACGAACATTGTGTACATAAAGAATAAATAAATAAAATACTTAGATCTGTCTGCAATGCACATCTGAAATATTTTTTTTATTTAATATATTGTTTTTTTCTATGTAATACATAGAAATTTCCCATAGCACAAAAATTTTTGGGAAGGTATTAATGAATGAAGTCATATTAATTATTTTGTAAACTGAGTTTTAACCATTTATTACTATTTTTCAACTTTAGGAAGTAGTAGGTACAATAATTTTTTTTTGCCACAAAATTAAATTCACATCTGCAGAAAGAAATTTTGTTTGTGGAACAAGAAGTGCCTTTTTGCCTCAAACTCACTTTCGCATTTATAATATTAGTTAGGATGGTAAGATATTATGTTTAGGTTTGGTAAAAGCTATAGAAGCATTTTGCAAAGTTAATGCTTATCCTTAATAATTTGGTGAAATGCCACCACCACTTCAACTCACCGCTGGGCACAGGTTTCTCCACAGATGAGGAGGAATGAACTTACTACACCATTATGGGAACATAGTAGGTAAGGTAGTAAGTTCACAATTTGAATCGTATTAGCCTTTATTATACACACCTTAACTCATACACATTACATTCTTTTAGCATATTTTTGGAAACCACATTTATTTCTTATTTGCACATTGTTAATGGCATCAATTTCTCGTGATAAAACAGGAAACCTGTCTGTTGAGCAACATTTTGGGGTTCCCCAGTTGAATTTTGGTATGATCCATGTGCATAAAGATAAGCAGCTGTTAAAACCCTGTAACAGAAAAGGTTGTTTTTGCTAAGCTGTGAATTAAAGGTTGCTACAAAAAATGATCCGAAGTGACCTTTGTTTCTAAATTTTAGTCATTTGAACTTAATTTTCACTATCTGTTGAAAGTATAGTAAAAATTCCTAACCAACTCTGGAGGTAACCAAACATGGTTAGAATGAAAAATGTTACCTACATTACGCTTAACATTAGATAAAGTAGAACAAAATAAAATTAATGTAAGTAAAGGCAAGGGTTTTTAATATAATCAATAAACAACTAACATCTATCTATTATAATATAGTATAATAACACAAAGTTACTCTCTCTGTTTGTACGCTTAAATCTTTAAACTACGCAAAGGATTTCAATGCAGTTTTCAGCAATAGATCACCCTATCTATTCATGAGGAAGGTTTGTATGTAATATACATATTTTATAATATTATTAATCACTCCAAACTGCCCCACATTAGTATCTACATTGCACCCGTGCGAAGCCGGGGCGGGTCGCTAGTTGCTTAATAAATTCATTTTCACAGAGTAGGTACTTTTTTTATACTGAAATTCATTTTCCTCTGAATCAAAGGTAGGTTTGATTGTTCTGAGAGTATCATAGCTTCTCTCGATGTCACTTGTTTTAACTCCGTGCGGTGTTCACTCTCCAAAAATTCAAATATTTCATTATCGTCACATAACATCACAAGCAATATCTCAACTTTCAAGAGTAATAAACACTGTGAAAACTATCTAAAAATTAAAAACACTCGGCGTGACTCGGCTACTAATTATACGAAAATTAGGGAGTTAAAATTAGAGAAAAAGTCATTACAGCCGTTTGAAAACATCTTAAATAAAGTTAGTTTTAACAATTATCTTATGAAAATTCCACCAAATTGGGCCAAATCCACTTAACAATCTTGTTACAGCCGCTGAAGAGCAACTTTTTAAAGATTGCTTTATTTGACATTTATGACGTTCAAAAGCAGTTTTCAAACTGTCAAATGGGCGGTCATGGTACGAAAGTTCATACATAAAAAAAGGTGAACGGTTTCGTGACGTCATTTTAAGCAGGCCTGCAAACGCGCTGCTTTAAGCCGGTCATGGTACGGAAATAGACAGCAATACTGTTTAAGGCCTGCGATAAGAGCTCATGGTAAGGCCCCAGGACATGTCCACTTTTTGTATGGAACGTGGAATTTTATTCTGAACCTTTTTTAACCAGTTTAAAAATTTATGACGGAAATAGAACTTTATGAGAAGGATGTTTATCCATGAATATTAAAAATATTAAGGCCTGCATTTAGGAGAAAAAAATTAAAAATGTTTTTTTTTATTGTTTCTTTACATTTAGTTTTTTTTACTGGCAATTAAAAGGATGTCATTGTCAAAATGTCAATGCCACTGTAGCTGTCGTTTTGACTTTTGTTTATTGTTTGTGTGTATGTGTGTTGTTGTAGGGAGGAATTTTCCTCTATGGCTTTAAAATTCAAATTCGGTATGATGTTTGAATTTGTTATAATGATGTCAGAATAACAGATTACAATATAGGTCAGGGTTACGTTCCAAAACATCACCCGAGTGCACTCGGTCACCCGAAGTATGTCCTAAAACATTTCGGGTGCACTCGAGAGTGTTGGAGTGGCGTGTCCTAAAACGCTACGGAGTGCACTCGATCGAGTAGAATCTCACCCGCATAATATAGCAAGGTGTAATTTCACTCGATTGGATTTGGCGGGAAATTGTGTAGATTTTAAAGTTGTGTGTGATTGTGATTACAAAGATTTCATATTCACACACAATTTGTGCATCTCGGAGAGCGAGGATGCGCTTCGTAACGTCGACAATAAGTTAATTTTAAATTCCAAAGACTATAGGTATCGTAAGTGACACGATTGTAAAATTGGCCTTCATTTCCGCTGAAGCTAGGTTAGGCCGCGATTTAACAGAATTCATATTCTGTTGGTTTTAGTATTTTCGTAGAAGAAACAGAGGAATGTAATCCATGCATTAAAGCGAACAGACGCGCCGATGAATTAAATATTTTCTTATTTTTGTATATTTGGTTATGTAAACAAAGCAGACAACCCTCTTGCCGTTCTAAAACAACCAACACTCCGACCACCCTAACCGGTCACTCTCCCCCCACCACCTACTCACTCCGGGTGATGTTTTGGAACGTAGCCCAGAATAGATAAGTCACTGTTTGAAGATTTGTTGCTTTGGGAGTTCGTATTTTATTGTGAAAATTTATTGAAATGGAATTTTGTTAGCCTTTTAAATACATACGTTTTTTATATAAGTTCTTTTGTTTTACTGAAATCATAACTAAATTGATGAGACTATGAAGAGAAAGAGGAATATGATAGTAATTATGATCCAGATTCCTGTATATCCAGGTGAGATTTCATTGCATTAAAAACAATACACTTAGAGGTTATGGGCATCGCAAGCTTCTGACGATAGCACAGTTTAACTGTGACGATAGTGAGAGTTGAGTTTTTATAGAGCCTGTTTAAATCAAGAGATTCCAAAATGTCTGACGATTTTTCAAATTCTAATACTGATACTTTGAAATTAAATCATGAAAATGATTATAACATGTGGAAAAGGAAAATTAAATTACTTTTATCGGCAAAAGATTTAAATTCAGTTTTTGAAAAAGATGGCGCAAATGACAAAAATTTTACAACGAAGGATGCTAAGGCTAAATATATTATCATTTGTTCTGTTAGTGACAAATATATAAACCATATTATTAACTGTGAAACAGCAAAAGAAATGATAGACAATGTAACTCTTCTACTCCTACCCAAGAGGGAGAAAGAAAAGGTCCATATAGTTTCAATTACAATAACTATAATTGTAGATACACATAATAAATACAACGTAAAATTACAGTAGGTCGTGGGAACTAGAACTATATTTAGCATCCGAACTGTCCATAAATATCAATCAATCAACCACTGCCCTCAATTGATCCAGTCGTTGTCGAAGACCGAAGTGGCGTCAGTTGTCCGATGTCGGTAGGCTGCAAACGACCGGAATAGCGTTGGCCGTGATCAGGATTGCGTTGGAGGGTAGCCAGAAGGGTATAAATAGCGAAGGTTGAATCCCCAATTCGGGGATCACAAGGCACTTATTTAGTAATATGTTAAGTAGTATATTAAGACAAACAGTCTTTAACTGCAAAAGTTAATCAAGTGAAGAAGGTAGGTATTTGCTTTAAGTTTAAAGAACGACCACTCGTAGCGATGTCTAGCAAACAGTCTCTCAATCGCGAATGTCCCGACGATGCATGCGTGATGTTATAGCCGGCTCGCGTAGCGGTACTTTGCGAAACAAGTCGTGTCGCCCGAGTTTACTTATGATTTATGAATTAATTTAGTTTTAGTTTTTTTTTGTTTAGATATTAGTTGTAAATTAGGTTAAATTATTAATGAAGTCATTTTAATATTATTTAACTTAATTGATAATAGAAAGTTGTTACATACCCCCCTTTTTTGGGTAGGATTTTTCTTAGGAAAATCCACTTTGACTCGCTTGCTCAAGTTAATTTAAAATCTTTAACATGCCAAGTTCCCAAACTATTTCCTGACATATCTTCAAGATCGTACACAAGTTTAGATCTCTTATTTACAATGCGACATTTGATATATTTGGGAGCTAATTTTTTAGAAAATCTATTATTTTTATCACTTTGAAAGTAAGTGCGTTTCCAAATTACATCACCCACATTGAAATCAACACTCCTCCGTCTCAAATTATACTGCGAACTATTTCTAGTGTGAGCTTTTATAAGTGAAGCTTGAACTTTATCGAAAACTTTATGCAGACAACCTAGATTTTCTGCATAAGAATCACGAGGTGTAAAAATAACCTGATCAAGAATATCAGAGTCAATGTAATGGGAGCCACATGAAACTAATTCACGTCCGAAAACTAAGAACGATGGTGTGAAACCTGTTACTTCATTAACAGCACTATTAAGTGCAAATTGAATTTTTGGAATTTGAATATCCCAAGATCTGTGATCATCATTATCTATAAAAGTCGAAATAGCAGTAATGATAGTTTTATTGTAGCGTTCCACAGAGTTAATCTGGGGTGTATATAGCGGTGTATACAAAATATTGGGAATGTTATATGCATTAAATAAATTTTTCATTGTGTTGCTGATAAACTGCCTACCGTTGTCCATAAGCACAGTGCTAGGAACACCGGGAACAAGGAAGACTTGTTCCTCCAATATTTTGGAAATAATTTCGGCTGTTGCTCGTCGTATAGGAAATAGTAAACTGTATTTCGAGAAACAGCAGTTGACAACGAATAGAAAGTTGTTTTGCTTCCTAGACACAGGAAGCGGGCCCATTAAATCAATGCTTATCATTTGAAATGGCCTACAGCATTCTTTTGGCCTTCCCATAGTACCAAGAGTAGTATGGTTAGGATATTTGTAAGATAGACATGTATCGCAATTATTTATAAAGTTAGTTACATCACGATGCATACTAGGCCAGAAATATTTAAGAGATAGTCGTTTAAATGTCTTTAATATAACAAAATGTCCAGCGGTTGCATCACAATGGTTTTGTGAGATGATAGACTGACGTTGTTCGAACGGGATAACCTCCTTCCACTCGAACTCTCGAGCTAAGGGATGAATAGATCTTATGAAACGATACAATATACGATTATGGATACTATAATTACGAATAACGTCAGGGGACTCTACGCAATTCTTAAAAATGTTTAGATACCATTCATCAGTGGTATCAGTAGAAGGTTCATTGTCTGACTGACCATACGTCTGATTTATAATAGCATCTATGGGAACTGCCCGGGACAAACTATCAGGGATAATGTTATCAGATCCTTTACGGTGAACAATTTCGAAGTTAAAGGCTGAAAGTCTAACACCCCAGCGTGCCAATCGCCCTGTAGGGTTATTGATGTTGAGAAACCATTTTAAGGATGAGTGGTCAGTGTAAACGGTGAATTTAAGTCCATTCTCCAGGTAACACCGCCAGTGCTCAATAGCTAAGAGAACTGCCAAAGCTTCGCGTTCAGTGGCGCTGTAGTTGCGTTGCTGTTTAGTCAGGGACTTACTCATATAAGCGATCACGCGTTCAGTGCCCTCAATATTTTGAGTCAGCATTGCGCCTATCCCTAAGTCACTAGCATCTGTATGTACTTGGAAAGCTTTAGCATAGTCGGGACAAGTTAAAATAGGTGCGGATGCTAGGTGAGTTTTAAGCTTCGTAAAAGCTTCGTCAGCTTCACTCGACCAAAGAAAAGGTGGAGCGTTTTTTTTTGCGAGGTAAGTTTATTTAGTGGGGAGGCTAGAGTACTAAAGTTTGGTATAAATCTACGATACCAGGATGCAGTACCAATAAATCGTCGAACTTCTTTACGATTTTTTGGGGTAGGATAGTTAACAATACACGATACCTTTTCAAGATCTGCATGTAATCCATCCACGTCGACAACATAACCGAGATATTTTAACTGATTTCTAAAAAACTGGCTTTTCTGAAAATTTATTGTTAGATTTGCAAATATCAGTTTTTCAAGCACGCGCTTTAGAAGCCATATGTGCTGTTCAAAGGTTTCTGATATAATGATTACGTCATCAACGTAGAAGAACACTCTATTCTCAAATTCTGGTCCGTAGAACAAAAAATCTACAAGTCTTTGCTGTGTAGCTGGTGCGTTCGTCAAGCCAAAGGGCATAGACTTGAATTGGAACGTACCACGCGATGGAATGTAAAATGCGGTCTTACATCTGTCTTCTTCGCGAATCAGTATTTGCCAGAAGCTTTTAGAAAGATCAATGCTACTAAGATACTTAGCATCTCTAAGGCTATCTAGAATTTCAGTGATATAGGGTAGACTATAAGCATCCTTTTTTGTTACCTCATTTAATTTTCTGCTATCGAGGCAAAATCTAAGTTCGCCATTCTTTTTAGGGGTAAGGAGAACAGGCGACGACCACGGACTCTCGCATGGTTCGACCACATCATCTTTCCACATTTCATCCAGCAGTTCAACTAATATGCGCTGCTTTTCCGGAGACATTCTATAATAACGTTGACGTATGGGGGCAGCATCCCCTGTGTCTATTGAATGTGTTATTATAGATGTGCGGCCTAAACCACGCTTCACAAAGGAAATATCATGAAATTGTGAAATAATTTCATCAGCACAATTTTTTTGTTGATTATTTAAAAAGTCATACGAACACAAATTGTGTTTTTCAGCTGAGTTGGTTAGAGCTAAAACCTCGTAATCGTTACAAAATGTTATGGCGTCCAGATGTTTCGGAAATAGACCAAATGATTGCCAAAAGTCAATACCTAGTATTAAGGAGTTTTTTACTTCCGGAACTATGAATGCCTTTATAACATTAGTCTGAGTCTGAAATACAATTGGAACATCCATAGAACCAATACATTTCAGCTTGTTACCACCAGCTGCAATAAATTGTGTTTCGCTAGTATTTTGTACACGTATACCTTTTTCGACTAATTCTCTATGACATTCATTTCCCAAAATAGTGACACAAGAACCAGTATCTAGGAGACCAGTTAGAATTTTATCTTTAATACTTACAGTAACATAAGGTCTCATTCTATTAATGTGAGTTTGATAATGATTGTCGATTGAGGCAACCGAATGGAAAGTATGAAAATTCTTTACAAATTTCAGCCAATTTTGCCATTCCATACTTCGACCACTCCAATCGAGACTATTTAGTTTTTTGTAGACTCGTTGTCGTGATTGGGGTTGCAATCAGGGCACTCTGGATAGCGTACGTCCTTTTTTCCGCACTTAAAACAAATCGGAAAACGTTCCTCCATACATTTTCTGAGTGAATGAGAATTGGATCTGCATCTGGGACAAAACACAGGTCTAGAACCATCAATAGCTACTGCTACTACATTAGCGTTACGACTTTGTGAGGGATTACTTGGAAAAGAAGTGTCAGTTTTTTTGTAATTATAGATAAAGTTCCCATTATTAGTTGGCTTTTGATTAAATTGAGTAAACTTAGACTTTTTTTTATTAAATAGATCATTAGGATTATAAAGGTTTCCATAATAGGTAGTTTTATGTCTATAGGCAAATTCGGGAGCGACTGTACTGCTACCAGCTTTCGGTGGCTCACGAAATTGGGAAAATCTAGCTTTTATATTTTCAAAATTTTTGCAAATACATTTAAGTTCTTCTATAGATTTAATAGAAGGAGACGCGGCTAGTGTAGTAGCATAACATGGACGAATGTTGTGCATTAAAATTTCTAATTTATCATTTTCTGCCATAGGTTTATTAAGACGGGAGAACATTCCGTGCATAATGGATAAATATATAGAAATATTTTCATGATCGCCCTGAGTGCGAGAACGAATTTCATTGGCTAGCTTATAGTCATAATCACTGCTACTAAAATCGTCCTTTAGTAATGTGCACAAATCATTCCAAGAATTCACTTTGTCTTTATTATAGCGATACCAATGCAGCGCATCTTCAACAAAAATTTCACAAGCCATAGAAAGTATTTTATCAAAAGATATTCCTCTAGATTGTACGAATTCTTCAACGTTTTGTATGAAGGAATAGACGCAAGTCTGCCCAGAATATTTTAGCTTGCCTATTTCCGACGACAAATTTCGCTCACATGAAACATTTATAGTGGAAGTATCTCCAGTATTATCTGAAACGGAAGTAGCAACGGTGTTTCTTATTTGTGAAGGATGTGGTCTTATAGAATTTAGTTCAATAATTTGGGAATTCAAATTCGAAGTACAAACTTTATAGATATCTTGCACCTCAGGTACAGTCGTGATTCTATTAATTCGGTGATGAATATGATGGATGAGCGTTTCAGTTCTAAGAAACATGTTTTTATCAAATTTACTTTTAAGACTAATCAAATTATTTTGTGATTTCAGCAATGATTCTTTAACTTCTTTTAAATCATCGGCAGGATCCAAATGAGATTCTAAAATATCGTCAGCCGGTAAAAGGTGGCTAAGTTTAATAATTTGTTTCCTTAATTCTTGAACGGAATCACCTGTACCACCACGCAATTCTACCTCATAGGTTAATTCAGCTTTTTGTAATGATAGATATTTTATAGAATAGGACATGTTTTTTTTTTGGGTATGTATTTTAAGCAGAATAGAAGCTCTTAATATTAAATGGCAACAAGGCTCAATAAGTGATTATATTTAATAAATAACTAATGTGTGGTTAAAACTGAAGTAACGTTTGTGATAGAGATTCGAGAGATTTTTCGTAACAATTATTTAGCCACACACTAGTTAGTACCAGTTTAGAATCAACCTTAAGACTACAAAGTTACCACCTTCACCAAAGATAACCATTAAATGCAGTATAGGACAATTCGGATACGAATATAATACCTATTGCTGGGCGCCAATGTAACTCTTCTACTCCTACCCAAGAGGGAGAAAGAAAAGGTCCATATAGTTTCAATTACAATAACTATAATTGTAGATACACATAATAAATACAACGTAAAATTACAGTAGGTCGTGGGAACTAGAACTATATTTAGCATCCGAACTGTCCATAAATATCAATCAATCAACCACTGCCCTCAATTGATCCAGTCGTTGTCGAAGACCGAAGTGGCGTCAGTTGTCCGATGTCGGTAGGCTGCAAACGACCGGAATAGCGTTGGCCGTGATCAGGATTGCGTTGGAGGGTAGCCAGAAGGGTATAAATAGCGAAGGTTGAATCCCCAATTCGGGGATCACAAGGCACTTATTTAGTAATATGTTAAGTAGTATATTAAGACAAACAGTCTTTAACTGCAAAAGTTAATCAAGTGAAGAAGGTAGGTATTTGCTTTAAGTTTAAAGAACGACCACTCGTAGCGATGTCTAGCAAACAGTCTCTCAATCGCGAATGTCCCGACGATGCATGCGTGATGTTATAGCCGGCTCGCGTAGCGGTACTTTGCGAAACAAGTCGTGTCGCCCGAGTTTACTTATGATTTATGAATTAATTTAGTTTTAGTTTTTTTTTTGTTTAGATATTAGTTGTAAATTAGGTTAAATTATTAATGAAGTCATTTTAATATTATTTAACTTAATTGATAATAGAAAGTTGTTACAACAAATTTGATCGAATATTTTTGGGAAATGAGGATACGCAGATCTGTCAACTATTGGAAGATTTTTATAATTATAAATTTACAAATACAGATATAATGCAGGACGTAAGTAAATTGGAAACAATTGTTATGAACATTAGATCTCTTGGCTTCGATATTAAAGATAATCAATTGATGAGTAAAATCTTATGTAGTCTACCAGAAAATTATTCAAATCTGAGAACAGCATGGGAGTCAACAAGCAGAGAGGAGAAAACGATTTCAAATTTAATGAACCGAATACTATTAGAAAATAAAATTAAATCAAAAATTGTTGAACCAAAAATAACTGAACCTGTCAAAATGACAGATGAGCAAAATGTATCTTTGACAGTTAAAAAATGTTATAATTGTGGAAAGAATGGACATATAGCGAAATTTTGCAAAAACAACAGAAATCATTTTGGAAGAGATAGAAATTTACAATGCTTTAAATGTAATCGTTTTGGACATAAGAACACAGATTGTTCAGAGAAAAATAATTGTATATTTTGTAGGAATAATTCACATTTTAGTAAATTTTGTTTAAATAGAGGAAATAATTCGGTAAGTAATATTGAAAATTTAAAAAATGAAGAGGAAATTGAATTTGTTTTGGACTCGGGAGCAACATGTCATACTATAAATTGTTCGCATGTGTTCACAAATTATCAAAAATGTAATTATAAGATATTGACAGCTGATGGTAATGTACATGTAGTAGACACTATTGGAGATATACATTGCCAATCTGAAAATATTATACTCAAAAATGTTTATTTAGTACCAAAACTGAAAAAGAATCTAATTTCAATTTCAAAACTAGTAGAAAATAATTGTAAAATTGAATTTTTCAGAAACAAATGTAAGATCTTTGATGCATTTGATGGCCGATGTATTCTGACTGCCACCTGTGACCGAGATGGATTGTTTTACGCGAGACTTCGGGTTGCAAGGTATGATGTGCAGATTACAAGGTCAGTCGATAACTTTGTAAACTTTATAAAAAATTCTAACTTTTGGCATAGGGCATTAGGTCATGATTCAATATTGAAAACGAAAAATATCGTTAATGGAATGAATTCAGAAATAAAAAAGGAGGTTGACAACTGTGAAATCTGCATTCAAGCCAAATTGTGTAGGAAACCATTTAATACAGTTAGACATAGAGCCAAGCATGCACTTGAAATCATTCATAGTGACATTTGTGGTCCAGTTGATGTAGAAACATGGGATGGATATAAATATTTTATTACATTTTTGGATGATTACACACATTTTACACGGGTTTGCTTACTAAAAACAAAAGATGAGGCCTTTTTCAAAATTAAAAATTATATTGCCTTAGCAGAAAATCATTTTGGCACAAAAGTAAAAACGTTTCGATGTGATAATGGGGGTGAATATTCTAGTCACAGATTTAAAAACTACTGTCTGGATAAAGGAATTATCATTGACTACACGATACCTTATAGCCCACAGCAAAATGGCAAAGCTGAGCGCTTAAACCGATCTATTATGGAGCGAACAAGAGCGCTTTTGTTTGATAATGTTTTGCCAAAAGAGTTATGGGGTGAAGCGGTTATGACATCAGCTTACTTATTGAATAGGTCATCGAACTCTATTAATGATAAGACACCGGCAGAATTATGGTTCGGCAGGGTTCCAAATTTGAAACATTTAAACATATTCGGATCTTTGGCTTATTTTAAAATAAACTATAAAATTGGGAAACTAGACTCTAGATGTAATAAAGGGCTCTTGGTTGGATATACAAATAATGGATATAAAATCTGGGATCCGGTAGATTGCAAAGTTTATTATTCGAGAGATGTTAGGTTTATTAATGATAGAGATAAGATTGAAATATTTTTAAAACAGTGTAGGAAACAAACAAAACGAAACGATTTGATGAATTTATTTGATGATAATGAAAGTTTAGAGGAGGAAAGGAGAGATAGTTTTATGAGAGGAACAACAACAGAAAATGTTGACTTTGAGAGGGGAAATATTGAATTTGAGAGGGGACGTGTTAATTTTGAGAATAGAAATAGAGTTGGAAGCAGTGAAACAAGACGAAAGAGGAATACTATAGAGGAAGATGCAGATAGGACTGTTGATGAAGATAGGATTGTTGATGTAGAGAATATCTTTGGTGAAGATAGAGTTTGTATTGAGAATAGAGTTTGTAATAAGGATACAGTAGTTGATGAAGAAAGGGTTAATGAAGAAAATAATGATATTTTTATGGATTGTTGTGAAGAGATGTTGATTGAGAATGAAACTGATTGTAGAGATGATAGGAATAGTATGAATATTAATGAAAATAATGAAATTGTAGATGATGGTAGGAATGATGAAAGTAGAGAAATTAATAGTTGCGATGAAAGTTTTATGAATGAGTTTGAGGAAAATTTACAAAGGAGAGTTTTGCCTGAGAGGAATAGACGTTTACCGAAAAGGTTCGAGGATTATGATTTAGATATGTCATTTTTAACGTATAATGAGGTATTACAGTGTGATGAAAAAGAAAAATGGAAACAAGCTATTAAGGAGGAGAAAGACTCCTTAGATAAAAATAAAACATGGGTATTAGTAGATAGGGCAGAAGCCAAAAATAGAAAAGTTATTTCGAGTAAATGGATTTTCACTATAAAACCGGGTGGTAGATATAAAGCGAGATTAGTAGCTAGGGGTTTTCTTCAGAAATATAATATTGATTATAAAGAAACATATAGTCCTGTTGTTAACACTACTAGTGTGAGAATTTTACTGTCGATTGCTGGACAGAAAGGGTATAAAATTAAGCAATTTGATGTGAAAGCAGCATTTTTGTATGGTGATCTAAAAGAGGATGTATATATGGAAATTTATATAGTATAGATTCCAATGGGCTATAAAGCAGAAAATAATAAAATTTGCAAATTAATAAAGAGTTTATATGGATTGAAACAAGCACCTTTAATGTGGAACATAAAATTAACTGATTTCCTTAAAAAGTTAGGTTTTGAACAATTAAAGTTAGATCCATGTTTGTTTAAGTGTAAAGGTAATCAAAATCAAAATCAAAATCATTTATTCATTCACAATAGAAAATGGTGGGTATAGTTGCAGATGGTCGGCTTTAAAACGTTTCAACATTTTCTAGTTATACTACTATAACATGTGAATATGTGTTATAAAAATCTAAAGACTAATACTTAAACTAAACATTATCTAAAAATTCTTTAACAGAATAAAATAATTTAAATAGTAACCATTTATATAATTCAACTTTAAATCTGTTATATGTTAAATTTTTCAAATTTTCTGGTAACTTATTATAAATTGAGATACACATACAGTAACAGTTAATTATGAATTTTGTACAATTTGGCCGAACACCGCGATCAAGTCTATTTATATATCTTGTATATAAGGAAATTTATTTAGCTATCTATGTTGATGATGGATTATTAATAGGGAATAACGAATCAGACTTAAATTCGATAATTCTTAATTTGGAGGAAGAATTTGAAATGAGAAAATTTGATAAAATAGAAAAATTTATTGGCTTTGATATTTTGGTTCAAGATAATTACATAAAAATTTATCAAAAATCATATATTGAACAAATGTTAGAAAGTTTAGGATATAATCATTTAAAAGAATGTGTCTATCTAGATATTTTGATTGATGTACATCAAGAGGGGAAAGGGAATAGTGATGATGTACATCGTTATAGACAGTTGATTGGCTCATTATTGTTTTTAGTAAATAAAACAAGGTTAGATGTTTCCTTTCATGTTGGGTACTGTAGTAGACATCAGGAATGTCCTAATATGAATGATTTCAATAATATTAAAAATATTTTCCGGTATCTAAAAAGTTCAATATATTCTAGTATACAGTATTCTCGTAGTAATGACAAAGTATTGAGAGCGTACTGTGATGCAGATTTTGCGGGTGATCCTGATACTAGAAAAAGTACGACTGGTTTTGTAATTCTGTATGGCGGCGGACCAATCCATTGGTCTTCACGGAAGCAATCTGTAACGGCCTTATCAAGTACAGAGGCAGAATATATCTCGGCTGCCGAATGTATCAAAGATTTATTATATGTACAGAGTTTGCTTAGAGAGATTATTGGTATAACTCCAAAGACAGAATTATATGTCGATAATCAGTCTGCAATAGTTTTGATCAAAAATGGAATCCTAAATCGTCGTAGCAAACACATTGATGTGAAATTTCATTTTATTAAAGAGAAAATTGAACAAAACTTCATTGAAATATTTTACTGTCCTACTAATGCAAATTTAGCCGATATACTCACTAAAGGACTAGACAGAACAAAGTTTTTGAGATTAAGAAAACACATAATGAGTGATAAGTGATTAAACTGGACGCTTAGTGTTTTATTTTAATAGCTAATGTTAGTTTTAAGGTTGTTCAGGAACTTAATTCAAAATTTAGTTTTAGTATTAGGTATTTAAAATGATGATTAATTGGTATTATATTTTTTTTGTTTAAATAGGATGTAGTTTATTGTATGTTGAATTAGGGAGTATTATTTATGAGTTCTATTATTTTTACTAAGGAAGAGACTTTATATGAGGTGAGTCTATTATAATTGAGGGGAGTGTATACAGTATGTTTTATTTTCAAGTAGGGAGTGATATATGCTTTATGTTTTTTTGATGAAACAATAGGTGTTTTAAAAATTGATATAAAATTTAAGTTTATGAATGTTTAAACCTGATGAAAATTCAGAGGGGATGTTGTAGGGAGGAATTTTCCTCTATGGCTTTAAAATTCAAATTCGGTATGATGTTTGAATTTGTTATAATGATGTCAGAATAGATAAGTCACTGTTTGAAGATTTGTTGCTTTGGGAGTTCGTATTTTATTGTGAAAATTTATTGAAATGGAATTTTGTTAGCCTTTTAAATACATACGTTTTTTATATAAGTTCTTTTGTTTTACTGAAATCATAACTAAATTGATGAGACTATGAAGAGAAAGAGGAATATGATAGTAATTATGATCCAGATTCCTGTATATCCAGGTGAGATTTCATTGCATTAAAAACAATACACTTAAATGTGTAACCTTCCTTCCTTTCACAAAAGGCGTATTCGGGTAGCCTGTGGTGGCGTTCTTAGCATTATCAAAATTGGCGTTGATGTAAAGCGTTCGGTTAGAAGGTTATGAAATTTTTGCCATTTTTGCTCCACACCCTAACCGAACGCTACATTATCAATATGTCAAAGTCATAAGCTATTATAACCTAAATTTATTTTCAGTTTCCAGATTCTGGATGTATTATGATGTAATAAGCTCGCTTCATGATTAACGATCATTAATTTCCATAAATAATGAAAATTAAATTTATTTCGTTAAAACTTATTCAATCGTGTCAAAATTTTTACGTTGTAAACGTCAAAAATCTTAAATGTCAAAAACTGCCACTTTTGACCCTCTTCGATAGCTGGGGCGAAATTGGCAGTTCACAATGCCATTTTTGACATTTTTTCAGCTATCCGAACGATTGACGTAAACAGATAAAAATGCAACTTTTGTTCACTTTTTTTCAACTAATCCCTAATCGCTGATACTAATCGAAAATGAAATGCGATGGAAAAAATGGCGTCCGATTGTTGTCAATCACTGTCAGTCATCGCATTTTTGTGTGCATTCAGAAGAAAATTCGCAATCGATGACTCATCGATGTGTTCTGGTGAATGTGGCCAATGTTTAGGTCATGGAATTATTACTCAAACAGGAATGAGCTCTTCAAAATATTGTTGTTCAAATTTGGACTTTATTTCTATGCGAATAAAGACTAAACACTTGAAAGTGCAAAAGTGTGCCGAGAGAGATAGTAATTACTGTACCTTTTATCCCCTTCCCACAGTGTTGCTACTGTTGTATATTTTATAATTTAGTAGTTATGAAACAACTATTGGTAGATTAAGATTTTTTATTATTGTTTATTTTAATTACTTTTAACGCCCAAAATACCTAAATTGTTTTTTTTTTTGTAATAATTATAACATAAAATAAAGTAAATTATCGTATTAGCCTACTATTAATATTTATAACACTGATTTTACATCCAGGAAATATTCTAGTGGTAGTATTCAAAAAATGTTATATTGCAACAACGATTCTTTGTCAATGTCAGTAATTTTCGTTGTCATTGTAGTAGGGTGACCACACGGTATGTACCTAAGATAAATATTATCGCAATTTTTAACATTTTTTAATAAAAGTAATTTATATTAGTTATTTATTGTTTAGCTTACACGATGCGATGTTAAGTTATTAGAAAAAAGAATTGGCATTAACATTCTGTTCAAGATATTGGCGAAAGCACAAATGTTTTAAATATTGTTGAAACAATTCGACTCACACTGATGTGTTTTTAATTCTTTTCTTCTTAAAATATTACTCATTCTTTTACTAGGTAGGTATGTATTTAAATATCACAAAAAGATTTTAATGTTGACTCATTTTTGACAAGTTGACATATTTGATTATCTGTTATGTGGCGGTGGGTTCAACATAATATACCAATTGGAAAGACCCATCTATTGAAAGACAATCATTGACATTCATTATTATTTAAATAATTATTATATTAATAAAACCTATCTTGTATTGAAAAGCAGATATAAAATTCTTTTGCGCAACCCATTTTGAAATAATAGAATAGAATAAAATATTTCTTTGTTGTACACCACCAACCAGCTTAAAGTCAACGTATAAATGAAATAAGTGTTTTAATAACAAGGTATAAATAATACACTTAACACTAATTGTACAAAGGGCGACCTTGTCGCGAAAAGCGATCTCTTCCCTAACAATCGTGATTATTAAGCATATTTTGATTTTCAAAAGCATCTTTTCAGGTTGAATGTTATTGTTTTTAAGAAAAATTCCCTATTTTGTAGAATTTGTGGTCACTAATTTACGAAAGAGACAAACGGTACAGTTATTTATCTCTCGCTCGGCACACTTTTTTAAGCAAGAGCTCATTCCTGTTTGAGTAATAATTCCATGGTTTTGGTAGTATTATATTATCTGTGGTGCGGTCCACAGATTAAGCGAGCTACTCACCTGCCAGCCGCGGGGGCGATCTAGGGCGCAAGGCGGTTGTGACAATATCGGGTTGTCTATACACACATGCCTGCAAGTCAGTGTACGGATCATCACTTATTTGTTTGTGGTTCGGATTAAAGTTGGAGTAAGCACACGCGTTGAGAATGGCTCCGTACGATGTTACCTATATTGAGTGATTTCTAATTTACCATGTTATTTTAATATCATGGACTTCTTATAGGTTTTCTTATAATCTATCAGTAGAAAACTAATTTCTGTATTTTTTAAAATTTTAGGTTCAGTAGTTTCGTAGATAAGAGGGGGAATGGTCAATTTTCGTCTATTTTCTTGAATAACTTTGAAACTATTTATTTTAAAATTAAAAAAAAGAAGAAAAAAAAGCGGCTACTCCCGCTTTTTTTTCTTCTTTTGGCTTGCACGGCTTGTGCATCAGCCACAAACGATGGTTTAAGGTGGTTAAAAGGTAGGGAAACGAGTAGGAAATTAAATTGGATCGATCGGTTTATGGGATTCAAGGATCAAGGACAGTAGGTATTGTATTGAATGTTAATTAGTTCAATTAAACACTGTTGATTAATAAAAAGACTTTTATTAAAACTATTACAATTTGTAGTACAATTCACCATTAGTCACATTTTAGAACGTTCGAGCAATCTCTCTTTTTCTTTATACTTTTTTATATATCTAGAGATCCTTTATTGGCAAAGGGACACATACTTCTGCAGCTTATTTCTTTATACTACATCTTCCCCTTCAAAAGAGGTAATATAATCATTTAAATATATTGGAGCTTTTATTTGCCTCTTAGGTCTACCAGAAGGCAACACCAATTCTGAATTCACTTTTTCAGAGTTCGTCATGTGATGATCATTCACAGTATTATTAAAATTAACAACATTATCAGAGTTTATGAGCTTGTCAGAACTTACTACATTATCAGAATTTGACACATTATCACTAAGTATTTGACAATCGTCATCAGGGATGCATACATTTGATTTTGATTCAAATAAACAAGAATTAGTGGTACAATTTGATGGTTTTATTTGTGAAGAGTTCCTCCTTAAAAGCTTACCATCTTCATCTTTTATAATAAATGATCTAGGAGTGCTATGAAATTCTTTGATAGTAGCTGGAGCCCAAATATTATCCTTTAGATAAACAATAGACTCACCTTTTTTAAACACATGATTGTTCACTTTGACATTTTTGTCATAATTCATCTTATTTGATATATTTTTTTTATTTTGGTATATCTCAAAATCTGTTATTATTTTAGGTTTAAGTAAGTTATTGTGAACTGGAAATTTTGAGCGTGTTACTCTACTAAATAATAGCTGATTCGGGGAATATGGTGATCCTAAGATTGGAGTATTTCTATATTCTAATAACATTAAATCTATATCTAAGTTCTCTTCACTACATTTTTTAAGCATATTTTTTGATATACCCACAAATCGTTCTATGAACCCATTTGATTTTGGGTATAAAGGGCTTGAAGTAATTAAATTGAAGTTCCATTGTATAGAAAATTGAGTAAATTCAAAAGAATTAAAAGGCATATTATCTGCTCGTAGAACTTTAGGGATACCATGAACTGCAAACAGTCTTTTTAAAATTTTAATGACAGTCTGTGCTGTCAATGAGTTCACTTTAAATAATTGAAACCATTTAGAATAATAATCAGCTACTATCAAATAACTATCATTAGCAAATTTCAGAAAATCACATCCAATCTTTTCAAATGGCAATTTTGGTATATTATCTAAAATCATTGGTTCCTTAGCTTTTTTAACACTGTATTTTTCACATAATCTACACTTAGAAACTACTGATAATACACTGTCAAACATTGTAGGCCAGTAAAATAACGATTGTAGCCTGGCTAAAGTCTTTGTAATACCAAAATGCGACATGTGTACCTTTTGTACAATGGTACCCCGTAATAACATAGGAACAATAATCTTACTGTCTAAAAATACTAAATCATTTTCAATGAATATTTTATATCTGTCTTTCCAATAAGGTTTTACTATATCTGGTAAGCACTTAGGGTCATTAGGCCATCCATTCTTAAAATATGTACATAATTTTTGAAGAGTAACATCACTTTTTGTTTCTAATTTAATTTTTTCAACTAAATCATTACCTACATTAACTGTATGTACTACTTTATCTAAATCATACTCATCAGTGCCACTTTCCGCAGTAGATGATGCTCTACTTATGGCATCTGTTATTAACATTTTTGAGCCTTTTAAGTACTGAACATCTATATCATAAATTGTTAATTTAATTCTAATTTTTCTTAAACGCTGTGAATTTATATCATGAATTTCTTTCTTCATCAAAGTTACAAGTGGTTGGTGATCAGTGAAGACAATGGTGTGACGACCATAAATATAGTAATGAAACTTTTTACATGCAAATAAAATTGCTAGAAATTCCTTGTCTATTTGGCCATACTCACACTCTGTCTTACTTAAGCTTTTTGATGCATATGCAACAGGACGGTCATTTTGTAACAATACACAACCAATAGCATTCTTTGAACTATCAGTTTGAATACATACCGGTAAAGAGCTGTCAAAATTTTGAAGCACTGGGGTTGTAGTTAATATTCTTTTTATGTTTTCAATGCATTTGTCATGTGATAAGTTCCAAGTAAAGTTTACATCTTTCTTAAGCAATTCTCTTAAGGGACTAGTAATTTCCGATAAATTAGGAATAAATTCACGCAAATAGTTAACCATTCCAAGAAATCTTTGCAAACTTTGCTTATCGTTGGGTGTATCATATTGTTGAATTGCTTTTATTTTTTCAATATCAGGCATTAAGCAGCCATCAACAATATCATGACCAAAATATTTAACAATGTTAGGAAGGTATTGAAATTTTTTTAAATTGAATTTAATATTTAATTTACTAGCCCTATCTAAAACTTCGTGAAGTGCTTTATCATGTTCATCCTTGGTTTTACCAAAAATCAAAATGTCATCAATATAGATAAATATATTATTAATGTCTTTAAAGCAGTTTTCACAATATTCTTGAAAAATTTCTGCCGATATATGTAAACCATATGGTAGAACATTAAATCTATAAGTACCAAAGACTGTAGAAAATGTACACAAGCTTTTACTGCTGTCAGTCAGTCTTATTTGCCAAAACGATTCTTTCAAATCTAAGACAGAAAAATATTTAGCATTGCAGATCTTAGTTTTCAAATCATTAATTGTAGGAATTTCATAATACTTTTTTAGTATACATTTATTTAGCTCTCGAGGGTCTAAGCATAAACGAATCGAATTCTCATCTTTTTCTACAATCACAACCCTGTTGACCCATTCTGTTGCAGTATGTACTTTGGAAATAATACCTTTTAGAACCAGACGATCCAACTCTTCCTTAAGTTTTTCTTTAAGTTTCAACGGCACTCTATGTGGTGGCTTTGAAACTGCTTTGGAGCCTGCTTTCAATAGTATTTCACATGGTATTGGAAAGCTTCCTAAGCCTGTGAAAACATTACTATAGTGAGATAATAATCTTTGTTTTTCTAGATTTACATTATTTGAATCTATGGTACTGATAAATTTCCTTTCGATTAATCCCAAATGAATACAACTGCTCCGTCCTAGAGTTGGTTGAAAACCTGAACTGGTAACTATAAAATCAATCAGAAATGATTTGTTGTTTAGTTTTACATCTAATAAAACATATCCATATGACTTTATACCTGTCTTATTGTAAGCAGTTAATGAATATTTAGATTTATATAATTTTACCTCCTTATTTAAACATACTCTTCTATATACACATAAGGGAATTAAATTTACATCTGCAGCAGTATCTAACTTAAAATTACATATAACTGAATCTTCTAACAATAGATCTTGTGACCAATTTGCAGATATTTTATTTACAGATATGTAACTTACAGAGTTAATATAAAAATCCTCATCTTCACTGTCCATCTTAGTTACTTCTTTTACAAACTTAGTGCGACAGACTGTTGCAAAATGGTTTAATTTTTTACATTTTGTGCACATTTTACCCCTTGCTGGACACATCTCCATTTTTAGCTCATGTTTCTGGCCACACCATTTGCACCTAATATTATTTTCTTTGCTTACAGTTTTTATCTTGTCAACTGCAACCGCTACAATACTATCTTTTTGAAGCACTTTTATTTGTTTTTTTCCAATCTCAGCTATTCTTAATTTCTTAATAGCTTCTTCTAATTTCAAATCATCCGTGCTCTCCAACATTATTCTCTTTTGGGTTTCACTGTCAATGCTGCCAAAAATTAATCTATCCCTTATTGCCTCATCTTCAAATATACCAAAGTTACAACTTTTAGCCAGCTTCTTGACGTCATTCAAAAAACTATCGAACGGCTCATTGGTATCTTGTTTCCTACATTGAAAAATGTACCTTGAATGTAGTATATTCCTTTTAGGTTCGCAGTATGTTTGGAATTCTTTGAGAACATCTTCGTATTTTAAATCTGTCGTTTTCAAATTATTATATATTTTTAAACCATCTTCTCCAATTACATTAAGAAGGATTGCTAGCTTTCTATCGTCTTTACTATCAGCAAGTCCAGATGCTAAGAGGAATACTTCCAGGGCTTGTCGAAATTGCCTCCAATTTTCAGCAAGATCTCCACTGACCGACAACTTATTTGGTAGGTTGAATCCGGCGAAAGCCATGACTGCGCCATGTATTGAATGTTAATTAGTTCAATTAAACACTGTTGATTAATAAAAAGACTTTTATTAAAACTATTACAATTTGTAGTACAATTCACCATTAGTCACATTTTAGAACGTTCGAGCAATCTCTCTTTTTCTTTATACTTTTTTATATATCTAGAGATCCTTTATTGGCAAAGGGACACATACTTCTGCAGCTTATTTCTTTATACTACAGGTATATAATTTATTTTATAATTTTATATTATTAGTATATAGATAAGTAGATATAATATTATAAATATTTGGATTATTCATTGAAAGTAAGACTGGGATAGATGAAGGAAGAGGGATTTGCAGTGAAATCAAACTAGAAATAAATGTCAAGGAATCATATAAGGGACAAGCAAAAAATATGTGGTCCCGCGGCCGTACCGCCTAACTCAAAGCGATCACTCGCTATCGTTATCGTTATATTAAAACTATTGTTGTAATGTCATAGGTGACATTTGAACTATTGTTCTAATGTCACGAAAGCGATAGCGAGTGATCGCTATGAGTTAGGCGGTAGCCCCCCAGATCCCCAACATCAGACCCACACTCGCAAATATTGCTGTTGACGATATTGAACTTGGCCAATTGAGCGGGTGTGTAAACGTGACCAAGTCTCATGCGAATTAAATTGGTTGTGGAGAACTTATTGAGATTTATTTTGAAAACCGTGGTTTAGGAGGAATAGACGGCTGAATATATGCATAATATTTTCCTTTCAATTGGCTGGTCCTTTTCCAAAGATCCTCCCAAGATTTGTATAAATCAAACTTAAGAAGGGCAACAAGATCAAAGCTGTAATTTTTGTACGGAAACTTTACAAAAATCAACTGATAAAAGCTGTACGTTTGGTCCCCGCAGTCAATTGCCTCTTTTGCTAGCTTATCAGCTTGGTCATTGCCCCAAATACCTTCATGACTGGGGATCCAAATGAAATTAACGCTAATACCTTTCTCTTAACATTTATAAAGTAAGTTTAATTCTGCAGTCAATAATTATTGGAAGAAAGTTGTTATTTTTAAAAGGAAATCTTAGCATTGCCTGCAGTGCACTCTTAGAGTCTGACAGTATTACAGCTTTCTTCAGTTTCATTAAAATTATATATTCAAGAGATTTCAGAAGACCATAACACTCTCCTGTAAAAACAGATGTCTCTTTAGGCTACTTTATTTTTTGAACTATTTTGTATTGATGATGGTATACGCCAATCCCTACGTTACCGTCATTTGTAAATTTTGATGCATCACTGTAAATATAATGCCATTCGGGATAATCCCTATCTAGATAAAAATTAAGATATTCATTAGCATTGCCATGACCCTTAAGGTCATAGTCGAAGGAAATGTTAGGACATATTATTAAAGATTCAAATTCATTACCAAAAATTGGGAGATATTGAGATTGATGAGTGGGGGCTTGCAAAGCTATGAACTTTCGGTAACTGTTTACTAGACATGGGGTGCTTTTGTTTAACCAATATGAAGATGAAGTTATGTTTTCGGACAAGGATTTTAATTTACTGTGAAGGGGATGGGTGGAAATTTGTAGAGCACGGAATAGAAATCGGTCACTGAGATATTGACGGCGCAGACGTAAAGTTTGCTCAACACATTCTACTTAGAGTGTATTAATTGGACTGGATCTCATTGCCCCACATACAATGCGCAAAGCTTTATATTGAATTTCATCTAGCTTATCTAAGCCAAAAGCACTACAGGGTTCTAAACAAAAAGTGCCATAATCAAGTATACTTCTAACTAAGGCATTATACAATAATGTGTTAGGGTGTGCGCCCCACCAAACACCAGACAGACATCTTAGAATATTTAAAGCACGTTCACACTTTGAGGTAATATAGGCAAAATGAGGCAAACTAGAAAATTTTGAATCTAAAATTACACCTAAAAACTTAGCTTCTTTAGCAACTGGAATATTTACAGATTACATTACAGTAATAGGAGGTGGAAGCCGCATTCTAGAAAAAAGAACGGCAGATAAACTTAATACATTTTGATTAAGCCATAATTTCAATAATATAAGCGATGAGGTTATATGTGAGGATACGTTTTCAATAGACGACCAGCAGGCCTATTCGCTAACTACGGATGGTAACTAGAACTGTCATTTTTGAAAGACACTTTATATCCACTACTGGTTTAGTAATCTTATGTGTTACGGCAGCGTTCATGATAGCAGTAATGGATGTTAAGTTCCTTTCAAAAATGACAGTTCTAGTTAGCAACCAAAGTTACAGAATAGGCCTGCTGATGAATATAATAATAAATCGTCCGCATATTGAAGAATTTTCACATCATTACTAGAGACTGAAGAGTAAGTCATAAGTATAAATGTTATACAAAATGGGGTTAAAACTGAACCTTGAGGGAGGCCTTTCTAAATTAATCTAGATTTTACTGTATTATCTTCCAAAACTAAATTGATTTCTCTTTCTTTTAAAATATTAATTATAAAATTAACCAGTGTATCTGGAACGTTAAAAATGTTTAATTTCTGCTTGAGTATAGACAGTGGACTCAATTCTGTGCGCCCGTCGTCTAAATAACCTAAAACTAAAATTTCAAAATAATTTAAATGGCCGGTTAAGCAAGTGCTATTCTACGGTGACAGGCCAACTAAATTTAGGCAGAGCTTAAGCGTAATTCTAAAATGTCTAAGATTAGTTTTAATTGTGTTTGTGTTGCTATCGTAAAAATATTAAAAGTAAATGAATGGATGGACCTTGTTAAAGAAACTAAAACGGGTTTATGTTTATATAACAATTAATACATTTAATAATAATAATAATAATAAACTCTTTATTGCACAAAAACATATAACATCAGTGAGCATCCTAAGGATCAGCAGGCGTAAATATAATTTTACAAAGACATTTGTCTTCATACATATTACTTTACATAGATAAGTTTCTTCTTTGTTTGTTTATTGAGGCTGCTTTTGTTTCAGCAATTTGTATAGCACTTGGCTCACTTGGCTTTTGTCGTATAGCAACTAACAATGTATATTTAGTTAGAACTTTCACTTTTTATCTGGAATAGGATATCTTTAATAGGGTATTCCAACATTTGATCTTAATAGAGATTTGATTTGTTTTGTTTGTACGTAGGTAATATTTTAGCTTTTTTACAGTACTGCTTTTTTTTTTTTTAATTCTCTAATGATAGAAAGGCAAAGGAGTCTCTCTCCATGCAGCTTTATTTTTCTTGTATTCATTGTTGAACACTTTCTTTTTATTAGTCACTCATTGTAATTTTTTTTTTCTTCGAGTCAGCCTATACATGGGATTAATTCGTGGTAATTGCAGCTGAGCTGTTTTATTTTGTTTTTATTCTATATACGTATTTAGTTTATATATTTTTTTATTATTATTGGTAGGTATTAGTACATATCTTAGTTTATTTTAAAGTATATATTATGTTGGTACAGGATGAATATTTCTCTTGCTCGTCAGATGAATATGAAAGTGCTAGTGATGCTTCTTTACAGGATTCCGACTCCTTGGAAAATAAATTGATGGACGTTTTTAAAAATCATACCAAATACCTATCGTTAGTGCACATTAACGCACAGAGCATTCCAGCTCATTACACAGACCTTCAGCAGTCCTTCAGTGATGGCGTAGTTGACTGTATTCTGGTATCAGAAACATGGCTTAAACCTTCCCTCCCATCGACCTGTTATTCTCTTCCTGGCTATAAGCTATTTCGAAATGATCGTATTGACTTGGGGGGTGGCGGTGTTGGTATATACCTACGAGCAGATATTCCTGCTACCGTTGTAAATTGTTCAGCTTCCCAATACAGTAATGCCCTAGAATTTATATTTTTAGAAATTATAGTACATCATAAGAAAATCCTATTAGGTGCGCTTTACAGCCCTAACGAACATGTAAACTATCTTAATGATTTAAACTGTATACTCGAGCCTCTTGTTCCAATCTACGATCATATTATTCTAATGGGTGATCTTAACACCTGTCTGATAAAAAATGACACAAAAGCTCGTAAGCTGGTTGATCTTCTAACATCTCTTAATCTCAGTATGCTACCAATGCCATCTCCCACTCATTATTTTCCTAATTGTAAGCCATCACAGATCGACCATATTTTCGTTTCCAACCTCAATCTGTCTAATTTTCATGGGCAAATGACAGCACCTTTTTCTCATCACGACCTTTTATACCTCTCATATAAGGTGCGCCCTCCTAAGCCTGTTCGTAAAACACTACTTCTGCGCGATTTTAGGCATATGGATGTTGACCGCTTGAGAGAGGATGTGAGAAGTGTGGATTGGTCTCATTTGTATAATTCCGACAACATAGACACCATGGTCGATTACTTCACATCTCAACTTGTCAGATTATATGATATACACGCACCTGAAAAGCCGGTTCGTATTAAGCATGTTCCTGCGCCGTGGCTTACGAATGAGATTAAAAAATCCATGAAAGAGAGGGACAAGGCCAAAACTCGCTACAAGTCGTTACCATCGCAGAGCAATTTCGATCTATACAAAAAACTCCGGAACATTAGTAACAAAAAGTGTCGAGATGCCAAACGGAATTTTATTCACAATAAAATTAAAAACCTAGGTCAGCATCGTGTCTGGAATTTTCTTCAGTCTTTAGGTGTCGGTAAGCACACGGAGGCTTCTCATAGCACCGTGGATATCAATAGCTTGAACACTCACTTTTCAACACCTTCGAATATATTAGATTTTTCGTCTAAAATGGCTGCTCTCTCTGTTCTGAAAAGTCTTCCCACACCTGACTTTACTCCCTTTAACTTCACCAAAGTCTCGGATGATGCCGTTCGGAAGAGTATCCTATCCATATCCACTAAGGCTGTGGGAAGTGATGGCTTAAGCTTGGACATGTTACTTTTTGTGTTGGAGGATATTCTGCCAGTCCTCACATATATTATAAACTTTTCACTGACTCACAATGTCTTTCCCACGTCCTGGAAGAAAGCTTTTGTTATACCACTTCCCAAAGTTTCAAATCCATCGTCCTTTTCCCACTACCGCCCTATATCCATTCTCCCTATATTATCAAAAATTCTCGAATCTGTTGCTCATAAGCAACTTTACACACATCTAGACTCCAACAACCTCCTTTGTCCTTACCAATCCGGATTCCGCCCATCCCATAGCACGGTTAGTGCATTGCTGAATGTCACTGAAGACGTCCGGTGTGCTATGGATAGAACTAAGCTTACAGCAATTGTGCTGTTAGACTTCAGCAATGCATTTAACTGTGTTGATTTTGACATACTCCTTGAAACTCTTCGCTCGGTAAATATTTCAACATCCGCAGCTGATTGGTTTTCTTCTTACCTTCATGGACGTCAACAGAGTATAAAGCTCGAAGATGCGTCATCTGTCTGGTCTAATTTAACAGCTGGTGTACCTCAGGGTGGCGTTCTTTCACCTCTACTCTTCTCTACTTTCATTAGAAATATCACGTCTGTTATCTCCTCCTCTTTCCACCTTTACGCTGATGACCTTCAGTTGTACCAACACTTTGACACTTCTAATGTGACGGAAGCTATAACTAAATTAAATTCAGATCTTAATGCAATAAAAAATTGGTCTAAATCATTTGGTATCATTGTTAATCCTAATAAATCTCAGGCCATGATTATTGGCAGCAGCAGGTTGAGGGCAAAATTAAGCTGGATATCAGTCCCTCTTGTGACTTATGATAATACGGTCATACAATACACGGACAGGGTTAAAAACCTGGGACTTATTATGGATTGTAATCTGTCATGGTCTGATCATATTAGCGAAATCAGTAGACGAATGCACTATTCTTTCCAATCTCTTAAGCGGCTCCAATATTTTCTACCTTTTAAAACTAAAATTATGCTTGCACAATCACTTTTACTTCCCATTCTCGACTACGCCGATGTCTGTTACCTAGACATAACTGAAGAATTGCTTAACAAACTGGAACGCCTGCAAAACCTAGCTATCCGTTTTATATTCGGTCTTCGTAAGTATGACCACATTTCCCAGTTTCGCACTCAATTAAATTGGCTTCCTATCCGGCTTCGGCGTGATTTGCACATCCTGTCAACTCTATATAAAATTTTAAATGATCCTAACACTCCTGCATATCTCCGTTCCCGGTTTCTGTTATCATCTCCTCCGAACCGTCCCATCCGTTCATGCGTAAAATTAAGAATGCTTGAGCTTCCCACGGCCAACTCCCATTTCTTTTTGCATTCGTTCTCCTATCGTGCCGCTCAACTTTGGAACAAGCTTCCCACTACAATTCAAAATTGTCCATCCATATCTTCCTTCAAAAAACATCTCAAAAAATATTACCTTTCCCTAACTCCCACATAATTTTTTTTTTATATTGTACAGAATCCTTTTTTTTTTAAATTCTCACCAAATATTCATCTTGACTGCAAGGTATTCACCTCGTCTGTATTTATATAGTATATTTATATAATGTATATTTATTTCTATAATAATGTGTAGTTAGGTTTATTTTACCTATATGTATTATGTGTATAGATATAATTATATACAATATAATGTATGTATTATATATTAGTAATTATCTATACATTTCTGCGCAAGTGAACAGCGCTCACCATTGTATTATTCCAACTACCATGGGTTGACTGGAAGAAATCTCTTCTAGAGATAAGTCCACCATTTGCCATTGTACCACTGTTTATTTTATAAGACATAGTATAATTGTATTTGTGCAATAAAGTGTGTAAATAAATAAATAAATAAATAACAAAAGAAACAAATGTAAAAAAAACAAGAAATGTACAAGTAGGCGGCCTTATTGCTATAAAGCAATCTCTTCCAGGCAACCTTAAGATAGGAAATATGGGAAAGGAATTAGCAAGGGAAGGGTGCAGAAATGGGAATAAATAAAAATCGTTTGTGTCATAGGGAAGGAAATTACATATCTAACAATATAGTGGCTAAGGAATTGTAGATAGGAATGGTAGGAGGAATTTAATGTACATTTTTATCTTATTTTTAACAATATAATTGTAACTACTAAAAAAATTATTTTTATTTTCCTATTCATTTAAGGCGAAAACAATCAATTTGGGCAAAATTTAAATTTCTACCTCATTTCTATTTCGATTTGTATTTTTCATTACCAAATTGGTGGATTTTAGCAAGGTTTTAATTTTAATCGGGATGATTTTAGTCGCCGCTAAAATTAATCAGTTTAGGAAGTTTACGCTTAAAAATCTCACGTCTGGAATAGCGTTTGGACGGCTAAACTTAAGTTGAATTGACCGTCTAAAATTATTAACGTCAGATTCAAATTAGCAATTTCAGTTGAATTTGACAGTTACCGTAGATTAAGAAAATGGTTTAGCGACACCTAAATTATACATACATATAAATAACTTAAAGAAAGAATAATTTTCAAACATTATTTCAATAAGTTAAATTATTGCTAAGTATAAAATATAGGTTTTGTTTAATAAAAGGTTTTGATATAATTTATAATCATAGAATTATTACTCAAACAGGAATGAGCTCTTCAAAATATTGTTGTTCAAATTTGGACTTTATTTCTATGTGAATAAAGACTAAACACTTGAAAGTGCAAAAGTGTGCCGAGAGAGGTAGCAATAACTGTACCTTTTATCCCTTTCCGACAGTGTTGCTACTGTTGTATATTTTATAATTTAGTAGTTATGAAACAACTATTGGTAGATGAATATTTTTTATTATTGTTTTTTTTAATTACTTTTAACGCCCAAAATACCTAAATTGTTTTTTTTTTGGAATAGTTATAACATAAAATAAATTAAATTATCATATTAGCCTACTAATAATAATTATAACACTATGATTTTACGTCCAGGAAATATTCTAGTGGTATTATTCAAAAAATGTTATATTGCAACAACGATACTTTGTCAATGTCAGTAATTTTCGTTGTCATTGTAGTAGGGTGACCACATGGTAATAAATATTATCGCAATTTTTAACATTTTTCAATAAAAGTAATTTATATTAGTTATTTATTGTTTAGCTTACATGATGCGATGTAAAGTTATTAGAAAAAAGAATTGGCATAAACATTATGTTCAAGATATTGGCGAAACTACAAAAGTTTTAAATATTCTTGAAACAATTCGACTCACACTGATGTTTTTAATTCTTTTCTTCTTAAAATATTACTTATTCTTTTACTAGGTATGTATTTAAATATCACAGAGATTTTAGTGTTGACTCATTTTTGACAAGTTGACATATTTGATTTTCTGTTATGTGGCGGTGGATTCAACATAATATACTGATTGGAAAGACCCATCTTTTGAAAGACAATCATTGACATTAATTATTTTTTAAATAATTATTATATTAATAAAACCTATCTTGTATTGAAAAGCAGATATAAAATTCTTTTGCGCAACCCATTTTGAAATAATGGAATATAATATTTCTTTGTTGTACAACACCAACCAGCTTAAAGTCAACGTATAAATAATACACTTAACACTTATTGTACATAGGGCAACCTTGTCGCTAAAAGCGATCTCTTCCTTAAAAATCGTGATTATTAAGCATATTATGATTTTCCAAAGCATCTTTCAGGTTAAATGTCATTGTTTTTAAGAAGAAATCCCTATTTTGTAGAATTTGTGGCCAACAAACTTACGAAAGAGACAAACGGTACAGTTATTTATCTCTCGCTCGGCACACTTTTTAAGCAAGAGCTCATTCCTGTTTGAGTAATAATTCCATGTTTATAATATAAAAACCATTAAGCTTTGCTCAATATTTCAACTTGAACAATAACAACTTAATTTCAATTATACGTGAAACGGAACGTTTTTAAAAAAGTATGTCCAAGCCATAGACTAGCGATTTATGGAGAGAAAAATCACTACCCGGATACGTTCAGGAGTGTTAAAACGCTTATTATCTTATCTTTTTTCTTAAATATCTTTTTTCGTAGATGATTTAAAAGTATAGCTGTTACTGTTAGCGGAATCGATACACTATAAAATCACCTTGATATCATAATAAGTTTCATTTCTAGACATCATCAGGTTCAAAGTGGCCAATGTTCTTTTAAGACTTTCTAGGAGATCATCGTTTGGCACCGACTTCAATATATTATTCAATATATATTTTATTTTTAACTTTTCAGTGTTTTTGAAGTCGGTTTTTATTTTTTGTAAAATATTTTGATTGCAATGTTTGCAAATTTTTCTTGCCGAAGTTCTTTTACGCTTGGTGGATTTACACTCCGAATCAGTATCCAGGATGGACCCCTCAGATTATTTACAACAGCTTCAGACAAGGTCAAAATGGCAGAGACCATATCAAAATATCAAAATTGATGACATTGTTTTGGTGAAGGAAGACAACATGCCGCCAAAACGTTCAGGTCCAAAGGGAGGTAGTATTTTTAAAAACCTTTTTATAACTCTTTTTATGTTTATTTTATTTTTTTATATCATCAAGTTTACAACTTATACAAGGATTTAATATAACTGAATTAAATAGCGATCAAAAAATATATTTTGATAAAATATCAAATTTACTTTATGTCAGAGACGAATGGAATCTCGTGATATATTATAATATGAGTACCTATTGGCAAGCTGTGCAGAATATACATAAATATATAGATAACATTCGAGTCGATACAATAATTCTCAATATGAGAGCGTAATGTTACAACTTGACCAGGAGCTGGATGAGATAGAGACTTATATAACAATATATTAATGAAGAATCATTATAATACCCGGAGGCAGAAAAGAGGACTTATAAATGGAATTGGGAACATCGCTAACACTTTGTTTGGGGTACTAGATGACAGATTTGCGGAACAATATCAAAAAGACATACACCAAATTAAGCAGAACGAGAACCATCTACAAAAACTATTACATAATCAAACTATCATTATGGAAGCTGAGTACAACATTTTAAAAAGACACGAAAATATGATGAAGAAGCAATTTACAGTTATAGAAAAACATATAAATAGCCTTACTGTCGAAATGAATCATGTTCGCATTGATACTTCTAATGCTCTGTATCTGACGTCATCTGCTTTGACTGCTCACATTATCATGTCCAACATAAGACGCATCCAAGAAACTCTCATAAATACAGTAACAGACATCTATCAAGGCCATATCAATTCTAACCTCTTACCACCGCAACAACTGGAAAAGCAAATTAATATCATATCAAGCAGATTGAAGGGAGATCTCGTCTTGACCTTGGATTCGTCAAATATCATGCAATTATATAAGCTGTTAAAGGTTTCATCAAAAATAACTGACCAGTATCTTATCATAGAAATAAAAATACCCATCACGAGTAATGATATTTATGAGCTCGACAAGATAATTACTATACCCAAGAAAAGGGAGACACAATATTATTATATTATTCCAACTTTTCCCTACATTGCATTTAATATAAACAAAGATTCAATTTATCGGAGTTCGATCTTCAAAATTGTCTACATGCATCTCAAGACAAAATATTATGCTTGTTGAACAAGCCTATAATTATATCATTCGAAAATAAAACAATCACTATGCGACATCAATTTAATTGACGGCAGCAAATTATCACCGTGCACGACAGAGGTATTGGCTTGCAAAGAGAAGTGGATCAAGTTACATGTTGATAACTCGTGGATGTTTACATGCTGTGAAGTGTGCGACGTACGCATCGTCTGCCCAGCTGGAGTGACGTCACAGGCGCTGAGCCATAACGGAATCATAAAACTAGGCCCAATGTGCACATTAAAAAGAAATGATTTTGAATTACACTCTCATAACAACTTTTTTAATACATTGCATATCAAACAGAACATCTTAGTCCCAGAGATTTCAGTGCTTCACAAAATCATTAACACCTCTTTGATTAACATCTCGCAGCCTGCAGAGTCGCGAGACGACGAGTGGAGAGCACTAAGGTCGCAAATATCAGAGTTGAAGGAGCGATCCAGTAGCGAGCTAAGCATACACGACGTTCATCACTATTCTCTCGGCTATATCATCGTTGGCCTACTAATGTTATCGGCGGGAGTGTTCGCGTGCTGGCGGCTGCGGCGCAGGCTGGTCGCTGGCGGCGCGGGCGCGGGCGCGGGCGCGGGCGCGGGCGCGGGCGCGGGCGCGCGGCCGGGACCTGGGCGCGGGCGCGCGGCCGGGACCTGGCCGCGACGCAGCTGCCGCCGCGGAGCTGGCGGTGGCGCATCAGACTGTGGCCTACACGGTGGCCACAACCGATTGTGATAGTGTAGTGTCAGTGAAAGCGTCCCATTTAGAAAGTGCTCCTAGTGTATTAAGTGTAGATAAAGCTACATCCCCGATTGTGAATCGATCTATCAAATTTGACATTCGTTAGAAATATATTCCTTTAGTGACTACTCTGTGTAGTGATATCATTGAACAATAGATCATGTAGATTATTACATATTTTTAATTTGTTTGTTAATAATATCTAAATTGTTTATTACCTTGTATCATAAGCATCAATCATTGTTTTCTTCGCTATCCTATGTTGTATACTCTGTCCATATTATCATCATGTAGTTCAAGAATAATATCTTCCTTCATCCTCTTCTCGGAGGCGCAGGATGTGATGTACGAGTGTGCGTTTACCGCATCGTGCATAATTATTGTCTTCGCAGTAAGTCACGTTTAGCAGAGTTGCAATTTTGTTAGCGTCATTAAATCAGTGCAATTACAACACTCGACCTGAACGGTTTTATTTTACCATTCTCTTCCCGTTCACCTTATCATTCCCTAAAGTTTGAGGGCGCATCCCTTACATTTTTCCAGAAATGTTGTAATTGATTGTAACAACATTGGAACATTCAGGGCTCTTAAGGATGGAAGCATTTGATGTCATTGTATTTCTTGGGATCACACTTGATTCTAAGCTGCAATGGGGCCCACATATCGATAAATTGTCAAAGAGACTTAGTTCTGCAGCTCACGCTGTATGGAAAATACGTCAATTGACTGATGTTGATACAGCAAGACTTGTATACTTTTCTTACTTTCATAGTGTGATGTCGTATGGTATTTTGTTGTGGGGAAATGCTGCCGACATTCAGATCGTTTTTGTACTGCAGAAAAGGGCTATTCGAGCAATCTATAACCTTAAAATGAGAGATTCTTTGCGAGAAAAGTTCAAAGAAATTGGTATTATGACAGTAGCGTCGCAATATATTTATGAGAATCTAATATATGTTCGTACGAATATTCATTTGTTTTTTAAAAATAGTGATATTCATTCAGTTAATACTAGACAAAAGAATATGTTAGCTTTACCAAATACCAGGCTCCAAAAAATTAATAATTCTTTTAGAGGCCTGTGTATACGTTTCTACAATAAAATCCCAGGTTGTATACAAGAACTTAGCTTAAACAAATTTAAAGATGCAATCAAAGATGTACTTATTAAAAAAGCATATTATAAAGTGTCTGATTACATGACGGACAAAAAAGCTTGGGTTTGAACTCTCAATTCTAATATTTAACAATGTACTGCGTTTTGTTTCAAAGAAACGTTCAGTGAGAGCAATTTATAAGCTAAGTTCACGCACTTCTCTCAGAGATTGCTTATATAATGTGAATTAACACATCTATTCTTGTAATGGAAGTTGAGCTCAAACTTTTGCTTTGAGGTCAGCTTCCAATTGACGACTCTGGAACAAACCAAATTGTAAATGGCGATTTAAAAGAGGAAATAAAAAATGTTGACCTTTCGAGTTTCTTGCCTGTTCTTCTCGAGAAGGCTCTCCCAATTTCCGAACAGGTGTAGAGTCAACTTTTTTTTTCATTCCTACTTGTATTGCAGGCATCTTGAGTATATTCAGGATGTATGCACATACAAGGTTAATATGATTTCTTTAAATTAGATTGTTTTGCTTTGTTTTGACGATTTTTGAATTTGAATTGAATTTGAATTTAAATTGGAAAAGATTCAATCGTAATAAAATTACGACGACTGGGGGGCAGTCCCCCAGGATCGTCTGGGACGTTCATCTACTGGTATAGAATTTTGTAAAAAACTTACCAAATATCACTAAAAATATATAATGTGGTCAAGATAGACTTAGATAAATACAATTTACTACCTACTTGATCGTTTAAATTATATTTAACAAAATAAAAAAGTCAAGAAAAAAGACACCCGTCGCGTTTGCCGTATCCCGCGCCTTTTCCTCAGGCTTTTTCGTAGCCCACTCTATATAGAATATATCTAAAGGCGTATGCTAGTCGTTCAATATTTATCACGATGTTTATCAAATTCCCTTTCAGTATTTATTGTGAATCTCAGACGACCCAAGTAGTTAATCTGTGGATCCTACACCTTCAATACGGATCGCGTCAGTTTCACAGAGTAAATAATCACTGTTAGTATCTCTCTAATCTGTGGATGTGTAGATACGGAAAATATACGTAAGGCGTGTTCCATTTAAGCGCATATTTGCAGCATTGAATCATTTTTAGCAGCAGATTTTGACGCTAGCAGGGCTAGCATCGTATGTTAACGTTATGCGTTCCATTTTGAGGTAAGGTTCTCTTTGTGAAAAATAACGCGACTAAAAATGTTAACATTTCTTAGAAGAAAAGCAAAACATGGTTAACATTTTTGTTAGCGTGAAAAAATGGTGAATATTAATGACAAGGCTACACGATTAATAAATAACGCGATACATGTCAAGGAGTTGGATTTCAAAATATCTAGAAATAGGGATGATGCCAGAATTCAAATTTTCACGTCTCGTCATAAAATATTAAAATACCGTAGAAAAAGATACAATCCTGTGAAATTAGAATTAGAATCGGCTTAGAAATACATTAGATACAAGCATTTTAAGTTGTTAATTTGGAAGCGATTAGACAGAGAGATCCGACATGAACCGTGACGTCACTGTTTAGTACGGCCATATAAACTCCATGTAAATTGCCGTTTTGCTAGAAAGAGATGGAGAAAAATCTTTAATACCTTATATCTTGGTTGTTTTTTTAGTTATTCGAAAACCGATTTTTTCTTTTAGTTTATTATATGAATTAGCTTCTATTAAAGCAAAAAAAAAAATTTTGTCATCTAGCCTATTCTGTGATCCGTATCGCGATCCATCAATATCATAGACTACACGATTAATAAATATCGATCGGGATTATGATCCAAATATCGTGATAAATATTGAACGTCTAGCATACGCCTATTATTCTCTATGGGGCCGTTCGAAAACCCGTGAGGTTTTCACTCGGTAAAAAAGAAAAGGATAGATATATTGCGAGAAAGAGAAGTTTAACTGGTTTTCAAACGCTAGCGAGTGATTTTCGCACTTCATGAGTTTTCAAACGGGTTCTGTCAGTTGAAAACGAAAAGAAGACTACTTGTGTTTTGCAACGCGAACTTGCTATATTTTATAACTGCACAAAGCTTTACTAAATATGTGTAAGCTTTAACTTCGACTTAAAAACGAAATCAGTAGCCCCAGATCACAAAACAGTTAACTGTCAATGTCAGGTAAAAAACGCTGACTGGGGGCCGTGAGAAATTCACTGCTGTCTGGCGAAAATTACTCTTCCCTAATGCGTTCAGAAATACGAGCGGAGTAATTGGTCGGTTATTACCCTCGGTTTTACTCGGGTGGTTCTCGAACGCAATCGGGTGAAATTCACTCTACCCCGAGTTAATATTACTCGTTTTCAAACGTACCCTATGTAGTCTGTGGTAATCTGTGATGGGCCCTAAGGTATTTGTGTTCTATGGTGAGTCCATCCGAGTCATAATAAAGCATCCTTTTTAATTAACATTATTTTAATAGTTTTTAAGAAAAATGCTGCCCTCCACTGGGTATTTTAAGGGCATTACTTGTCCATTTTATAATAATGGTCTTTGTGAACGGCCTTATTGTCATTTTCGTCATGTGAAGAAAGAATACCTAAACTCGTCAAATGATAGTGTTCAAAGTGGAGCAATTCTTCAAAAAATTGTGTCGGCTGCAGTTCAAAAAGTGCTTCAGCAAACTGATTCTTCAGTAGTTTTATCTACCGAAAGCTCTTCCACTGATATCACTAGTGAAGTTAACAAAAGTAATGTACAGGCGTCCAAAGCTACCTATAATCCCACTCCAATTTCAGAGTTAAATAAAATTTGCGTTATTGAAAACAACGAAGCTTTTGAACAGAAAAAGAGACACATCCCAGTCCCCTATACTCCACGAAAGCCAGCTAGTTTGCCAATCAAAAGAACAATAGATACTAATGGTTCTTCGACACCATTAATTTACTTAACACCTCCTGTTAAATATAAACCAGGTAGTGCTGATTCTCAACAGCTCGACCCATATACACCGAAAGGTGGAGGCGATAGTGAGGGCAAATACCTGCCTGGCTCAGAGGCAGAGAGACAAGAATATCAACCAGATGAGTCACAAAATGTAAATAGTAAACACAACTATGTACCTTCGGATAAAAGTGTTAATAAAAAAAAGATTTTAGAGTACAAACCAACTAAAGTGTCAGCTGGAACTGAAGCAACATCTGTTACATATCAACCGACACCACGGGCTTTGGTTCCATGTTTTTCAAGTGATGAAGATGAACCTAATAATAAGAAAACGAAACTTTCAACTGATTTAAATGAATTAGATGACTTGGGTACAGAATTTGATATTTTAAGTCAAATTTTAGATGAAGAAAAGCCAGTAGATTCAAAAACACAAGCCAAAATAAATATGCAAAATGAAAATAAAAAAGATAGCAAAGAAATGCAATCTACTGATGCTTCTATTAAAGATAAAGTACATAATAATGTGGAAGTTAATAAAAAAGAAAAAGAAAAGAGGGATAAGAGTGATATTTCGAAAAACGAAAAAAGTAAATCTAAACATGAAAGCAAATCTGATTCAAAGAATAATAAGCATCACAGGAGACATGATAGTAAAACCAAAGACAAATTGAAAGATAAGCAAAGTCGTGATAAAAGAAGACACTCTAGTTCCAAAAGTTCGCATGAGAACTCAAAGAGTTCCAAAGACAAATTATCAAAATCTGAAAATGATTCCAACCATAGAAAGAAATCTAAAAGTGATTCCAAGGATAGAAGTAAAAATGACCATAAAAGAAAACACAAAAGTTCAAAAGAACATAAAGACAAAAGTAAGCATGGGAAGTCAAAGAGCGCAGAGAGACGAGTAAATAATATTAGTGATAATGATTTTGTAGGTAATGAATCAAATACAGAGGAATTGTGTGAATTTTCTGAATCAGATGAGGAATCAAGGGCTGAGGAATGTAAAAAGATATTTGAGGAATATGTTCCCACTAAAAAATGTGTTTTAACAGAAGAAAATATGCCCAAAATTGAAAGTGTAGATAAAGAAGAGTATGTTCCTTCTAAAAAACGAATATCTAGAACTGCAGAAAAAAGTATGAAAATTATACCAAAAGCCCCAATAAAACCAGATTTTAAACTTAATGCTGCGCAGGCTATGGCCAGTAGATTGGCAAAAGTTAAAGAATACCATGCTTCACAAAGTAAGCATGAAACCTCTAATGACAACAATTTACTTCGAAATATTCATAATACCTCACATGCTGGTACTACTAAAATTCGCATAGCTCACGTGCCATATGCTTCAACTTTAATGAATGCTAAAAAAGCTGTATTGCCAAACATCCATGAAGCTAAAACTGTACCCTCTACTAGTACAACTATCAGCCAAACCATTAAGAAAGGTGAACAAAGAGTGGCACATATACCAAATGAAAAATTTATTGACAGACCTGGAGTTTTAGAACCTCTTGGTTCCAAGATACCAGCAAATATAAGATCTACTTACTTAAATATGATGATAGATGAATGTTTAAAGATTTATCTAGCGACTACAGATGCTTATTCTCGAGCTCAACATGAAGAATTATCAACAAGTAAAAAGTGTTCTACAGTACAGATTTACAAGAACTCTGCTGTATTAACTGTAAGTAGATTGAGAAAAGAGATTCAGGAGTGTAATGGTATTAAGAAATCAGGTTCTGAATGTACAAAATTACAAAAACTTCCACTTGCAGTGTCTGGAAACACTAGTAATGCTGGGTCATGGAGCATAGAAAACAAAAATAGGAGAATGGCTGATAATCCTCAAGAATTTTGTGGGGCTAAATTATACAGTAATATCAAAAAGTGGATTTTGTCAGAAGAACAATTACACGAAAATGGTTTCCCAAGACCACATCCAAGTGGTGATAAGGGAAGAGCTATAATATATGGACAGAAGAAGCAAATTCCCCCTAAAGGTTATATAAGAACATGTTGCAGGTGTAAAAAAGACTATACTGTTGATAAGAAAGGTTTCGCATCTGTAAAAGAAGAATGTATCTATCATCCCAATAATAAATACAGAGTTCGTGGTGAAGCACGGTATCAGTGTTGTAGCCAAGATGGTACTTCGGATGGTTGCTGTATAGCTCCAAATCATGTTTATGAATATGTAGATTATGAAAACTTGAAAGGCTATATTAAAACAATGCCTCCAGAAAGAGAAATGGATGACTATGGTGTATATTCACTTGACTGTGAAATGTGTTACACAACACATGGACTGGACTTAACCAGGATAACCATTATTAATTCTGATTGTAAGGTAATTTATGAATCATTAATAAAACCTTTGCACCCTATTGTAGATTATAACACAAGATATTCTGGTATAACGGAGGAACAAATGACAGGAGTGAGAACGACTTTGTTAGAAGTTCAAGCAACTTTACTTGCTATGTTTAATAGTAAGACTATTCTTATAGGACACAGTCTAGAGTCAGATTTTAAAGCTCTTAAATTGATACATGATACTGTTATAGACACAAGTGTATTGTTCCCACACAAGATGGGACTACCATACAAACGAGCTTTGCGAAATTTGTCATCTGAATATTTAAAAAAAATTATTCAAAATTCAGTTGATGGACATGATAGTGCAGAAGATGCAACTGTTTGTATGGAATTAATTCTTTTCAAGCTAAAAGAAGACTTAAAGACCAGATAAACAAAGAAACATGTGGTGGTAGCCTTGGTGTTTTCATTAATCTTAACTATACACTGGTAACTAAAATTATTATTAGTGTATATAATACAATTATTTAAATGATATATTTAATCCAAAAATGTAATAAGAGTTTCTGTTACACTTCAAAAAACTGATAAAATATTTTTCCAAATAATAATAGTAGTAGTAGTATAATTCTTTGCCCCTGTCACCCAACATAAATTCTTTTGTGAATAAAACTAAAATGTAACTGAGGTAATCTTGTAATGCCGTGTCTCCTATTCAGTAGACTATGTGTAAGGAGAATGTGACTGTTTAATCTATAAAAGACTTGCTGGATTCTATGTACTATTTTAATTGGATATATTCAAATATGAACAGAAAACTTTAATTGGTATAAGTAACTTTCTAGGATTTGTCAACAAACAAAATTATATTATGTACTTCGAAATTTAGGGGGAATGCAGTAACTATCATAATAGTGGGATTTTTCCCAAACTTGGTTTAATGCATTCCCTTATAACTATAAAGAACACTTGTTAGATATTGTTTATTTTCTGTATTTTATTTACCTTTATGGCATGATTTTTAGTGGCCCTGTGTTTCGATGTAACAAAGATGTCAATGTTTCATCATTATGCATCGGTCCAGTGAATGTTGTCACATATATTGTAGACACAATACACTTAAATTGTAGATATTTCATGTTACTTAAAAATAAATGTTTATGCACAATTATTGTGTATCAGCAATAAATTTTAAGATCAATTGTAATTTAATATTTATAAAAATATTTTTTATAATTGAGTAATTGTTTTATTAAAACCTTATGTTGATTTCAATGTAACGGAAGGGTAATTTAATTAGAAACAAATATGAAAACTGAAAATAATATTTTACTAGAAGACAAAATATTACACAATTATTATATAAATGTCACAACATTGAGACATTCAAACATATTAAAAGAAAACTGCTACACCAATTTCACAACATATCCATTGGGACATTTTCTGAAATGTATTATTATTAAACTTCGAATGATTTGTGAAGCAGAGGGATAGATATCCAAAAAATGTTTTATGTTAATAGCAATTTTTACAATATGGAGATTATTAAGATAAATCTTATTTAAATATTGCTTTCTAAATTTACATAACAATAGCGTTAATTGATAGATGGAAGTTACACCATAATTAAAAGTCTATTCCCACTAAGAACATTTTCAGTAATATTAAAACATAAAAAAATTACAATATTTAAGTAAGTTTAACAGTTTAAGGTTATCTAAATAATCAACATTACCAAGATATAAATATAAAAATAAATTATCCACATATTCGTTAGTTATTTATCTGCCAGTATCCCATGTCTAAATATTATACAAAACTCAGAACTAATCTTAACATTATGGTTAATTTTTACTCTACAATATTGTTAAGATAAGCAGTATTCATTAATACTATAACAAACAGTAATTTTTGAAATTTGCAATGCATGAATAAATTGTGTCAACCAGAATATAAGCCAGAGAACTGCTGCAGTTCAACAATTTATTAAAACTATTTTTGTTGGTAAATGTACACACTTGTCCCAATGAATTTACATTGAGGTATATGCCAGTATCATCAGGACAGATTCTATGTTTTTGTCTGAAATCTGAGGTCCTGGCAGTACCCTGCTAATCAATAAATGATTGTTCCACACAGGCTTTGACCCGCTTTTCATATTCCCTTCTATTCTCCTTATATAATTGTGCTGCCATTGAATTTGCTGGTGAATTTGGGTTGGGGTCACTAAGTAGGGACTGAAAACAAAATAAATAGTTTAAAGAGTATGCCATACAAATAGTAATTTTTCATTAATACATATTATAAAGAGAAAATTATTAAAATTACAACATTTAAGTTTCACAGTTTAAGGTAATCATAATCATATTTTTGTAATAAACTGATTTTTAAAATGCACTAATAGAATGCTACATTATAACTGAGGAACATAGGCTATGGATTGTTTTTTCTAAAGGAAAAACGAAAATTAAAATTTCATTTTCGTGCAAAAAGTGTAAGAGGCCTCTTAACAGGTGGGAAGGGGACGGGGTTTTGAGGGTGCTCTCCACTATCATTTCTGTCCACCAGAGGTACATATTTTGTTATATTCAGAAAGATTAAAAAGAAACAATGTTTGCACATAGATAATTTCACAAACTTAAGACATGTGAATGCCTCTTGGTGCCTCCAGTTTGTTACAGTGGGTGGGGCTACTTTTCCTCTGCACCTCTGGGTTTTTATAAGTACTCCAGGTAGGTTGTTTAAGAAAAAATCTCTCACGATCGCTTATAATTTGACAGCTTTTGCGCCGTGAACACTACACCGACTTCCTTTTATAAAGGAGCGATGGATGGACTGCAACTGTCAAATTGTAAGCGATCACAATAGATTTTTTCTTAGAAATTAACCCTCCAGAGGAGGGCTGACTAGTACCACACAGGCTTGGGGTTGACTTATTTGGTTCTGCTACTATTTGTCATTGATAAAATAATATTGCATTTTAGTTGCATCCAGCATCCAAAATTGTTTGGGGATTTTAAGATGAGGTCCCTTGAGCCCTCTACTCATCCATATACCTCAAAATCAGACAACTCAAATCTAAATCCAACCCTTAAATAACAATAACTTAATTTTTATACCTGAATAGAAGTAAGTATTGCTGAAACATCATAAGTAGGACTCCATCTATTTTGCAGAATGTCTAGACAAATTCCACCATCAGCATAGACATTCGGATGAAACATTTTTGAAACAAATCGCACTGTTGGAGGTTTATTGGGATATTCTTCTGTAAATTCAATAGTTAATTTGAAAGTGCCATCTTCAAATGGAGTATCATGAGGGCCAAATATCACAGCATTCCAGATCATTATATTGTTATCAGTAGGTGCCCCAGAAACACCAGTTGGTGGGTCTTCTTGTAAGCTGTAAGAATGTAAAGAAAATTGCATTAATCTCCGTTTTTTAGATACTGAATCAGTGTTGAGCAAAGTAATAATATGCTCCATAAGGGTAACAATGTCACACATTAAGGCTAAACCTAATTATAATTAAAAAGATTTAAACAAATGATAAAAAAATGTTTAAGATCCTCGACTTGACTGGAACGCATTCATTTCTTTGGTTTGCACTAAATTTAAACATAGGTACCTTGATGAATAACCTACATAATAATGTAGTACAAACAATCGTTTGGGGACGTAGGTCATTCTTAGTATGCTTCGCCAATAATACAAAATAAATGGTTATATATTCCTTTAGATCATATTAGTTTTGTTTTAATTCATAATCGAAAGTTATATTGATAATCAATGAAAATGGCAGTAATGCAATCAGCGAATCAGCACGTTTTATTTTGATAACAATTATTATTCGTATCAGCTTTTTTATTTCTGAAGTACACAGATGTCTACGAAACAAAATATGTGGAAGAATCTATTAACAAACCGTTTGAAATCCCTCATTAAGCGTCTTCTGGCTGGAGTTGACATTTTGATTTCACACCTAATCCGCTGACTATTATTGAATATTAAAATAAAATTTTGCTATGTGAGTTTTTCATAGGATCGAAATACAGAATATCACAACAGGTTTCCTTGAACACGGAAGATTCCTTTGTCGTTGAAAGAAAATTTTTGTCGTCACGAATTAGGTTTGATGTCAGACAGATGTCCATGAAATTAGCAATTTTATCCTCCCCTCTAATCAGATATTGCCAGCCTAAAAAATATTTTCGTGGTTTAAGTCTTAGACAATAGATACCAATAGACATGAAATACCTACGAAAAAAGCGTGCCAGCATTTGGGTTGGTGCTCTAAGATGGCGGAAAAAAACTAGGGACGCCGCATCCAAGATTCCACACTTTTTATGTTTTTCTTTATAGAATTCATTTAAAAAATCAATAAAAAACGTATAACTGTAAAATGCACTCACAAATAATGCTCACCGACTGATATTTTAGCACAACAACAAACATGGTGCTTTGTAATGGCGGACTGAACTTTATTTGAGACATATTCCGGTTTATGTAGCACTGTGTTATGATAAAAGTAAAGTATAATAATTGTGATAATAAAATAATAAAAAAATATATATAATAACATTGCGAATCCATTGGTTTAGTTAATCTGAGGTTTAAGTGGATGCGCGCACGGGTGACTTTTGTCACGGCGACAGAAATGTTTTTTGTTTTGTAACTGTCACGTCGGAAAAAAGGCGGGAAACGTTGAAGTAGGCGGGAGTGTTTCTAGCTTTTGAATTGGTTTTCAATTTTAAAATAATATTAATTTAAGCGGTTGTAACCTAGTTATATATTTTGTATTTATCATCTTATCCATTGCTCGGTAAGTCACTTTATTTCATTTGATATGAACGATCCCCCTGACCCAAGGGGGTCAGTTCCCCCAGTTGTAATGTAACAATCATGAGTCAGGATGAATCAAGCGTTGATACGGATAATACAATTATAGATTGGGCAGTTCCATCAATTAATAGGAAAAGGAGTAAATCAGTGAAAGTTTGCAAATGTTAGAGATTTGAAAAAGTTTTAATTAAATTATGACTTGTCTTTGAACTTTATGAAGAGATTTTGATTTGAATATATGTCAGAAGAAAAAAACAGATGAACTAGTTTTTTATAAGAGAATCAGCTGAGATTTTGAAGGGATAAAGTGCAAAATGTTTGTTTAGAAAAATGTTTAAATATTTAGTATAATATATGTTTTTGATAGACTTGTAATGTTTGGAACTGGTGATAAGATGTTTATATCGTAAAAATCTAAATGTGAAGGAATAATAAAGAAAAGGTAATATGCTGTGAATATTCAAGTTTTATTTTGTAAAGGCCCCTCCTCTCAGAGTTACACCAACAATAGGTTATGGGCCTTCCATTGCAATAGATGATAAGCCTTCCATTGGAATAAGTCATGGGCCTTTCTTTGGAGTAGGAATGAGGTAAAAATGTAAACATGAATTATTTGAATTCAACAAAAGTATGGCATCCTCAAGTGTCTGAACTTTTCGATAATTTTATGCTCTCAGATGAAAACGAATATTCTTTCTGGCGTAAGAAGATCAAAATTTTATTAAAATCCAAAGACCTGTTGATTGTATTACAAGACAATTCAGAGGGAGAAGACAAAGATTTTGATCGGAAGGATGCTAAAGCACAATGTATAATTTTGAACAGCCTTAATGAGAAATACACCAGCCATGTCATCAACTGCGAAACGAGTAAAGAAATGATCAATAAATTTGACCGCATATTTTTAGGAAAAACAGAAACCCAAATTCATAATCTTTTAGAGGAATTTTATAATTTTGAATTTAGGAACTGACATTATGACAGATGTCAGTAAGATAGAAAATATTGCAACAAAAATACGATCTTTAGACTTTTAAATTCAGGATACTCAAATAATTTCAAAAATTCTAAGCAGCTTACCGGAACCGATGTCAAATCTTAGAACTGCGTGAGAAGCAACAAGCTCAACGGAAAAAACATTGGACTCAATTCTGAAGCGGCCGCTAAATTTCCTAATTTTATTTAGGTGTCGCTAAACCTTTTTCCTATTCTACGGTAACTGTCAAATTCAACTGACATTGCTAATTTGAACCTGACGTTTCTAATTTTAGACGGTCAATTCAACTTAGGTTAAGCCGTCCAAACGCTATTCCAGACGTGAGATTTTTACGCGTAAACTTCCTAAACTGATTAATTTTAGCGGAGGCTAAAATCATTCCGATTAAAATTAAAATCTTGCTATAATCCACCATTTTGGTAATGAAAAATACAAATCGAAATAGAAATGAGGTAGAAATTTTAATTTTGCCCAAATTGATTGTTTTCGCCTTAAATGAATAGGGAAATAAAAATATTTTTTTAGTACTTAGTTACAATTTTATTGTTAAAAATAAGATAAAAATGTACATTTAATGTATTAACTGTTATATAAACATAACCCCGTTTTAGTTTCTTTAACAACAATAGATCCATCCATTAATTTACTTTTAATATTTTTACGATAGCAACAAACACAATTAAAACTAATATTAGACATTTTAGAATTACGCTTAAGCTCTGCCTAAATTTAGTTAGCCTGTGACCGTAGAATAGCACTTGCATAACCGGCCATTTAAATTAAGTTTAAGAAATGTTAGTTTTAGGTTATTTAGACGGCAGGTGCACAGAATTGAGTCCATTAACAAACCTAATATCAAGAATCATTTTAGAGGTAAAAATTAGAACCAAAAAGAGTGACGAACCAATAAAGACCACAGAAAATGTCTTTTTCATAACCAAAAGATGCTTTAAGTGCAGTAAGATGGGACACATTGCGAGATATTGTAGAAATAACGAGATTCCTCAAGAAAAACATCTAAATTTCAACACATGTTTTAAATGCGAGAAGACAGGACATAGGAGCGCGGAATGTAGAAGTAAATACATGGCTTAGTAGCGTCTTCCGACAAAAACGAAGCAAACGTGTTTCTGGAAGAACTAAGAAGTAGATTTAAAATAACCACAAAACCGGCTTCATTTTTCTTAGGTTTAGAATTGAAAACATCTACAGATGGTACTATAGAAGTCAATCAAGCTGCTTATACAAAGAAATTATTGGAAAGATTTGGTATGAGTAGTTGTAAATCAGCAAAGACACCAATTCTCAAAGATGAAGACATAAATATAGACGATAAGAATGAAAATGATGTAGAGTTTAAATATAGGCAAGCTGTGGGAGCACTAGCTTACCTGATGGTCGGCACTCGGCCAGACATAGCATATGCCGTTGGTATAGTATCCAGAAATTTAGAGAACCCAACCAGAGGAGACGTCACTCGCGTAAAAAGAATTTTACGCTATCTTAGTGGTACTTTAAATCATGGTATTAAGTACATACCAAACTAGAAAAAAGATACTTGAGTGCTATAGTGACTCTGACCACGCTGGTGATACTAAAACAGGGCGTTCAACAACTGGTATTTTATGTGTGTTCTCTGGTGGTGCTATCGCGTGAAAAACTCAGAAACAGAAGTCAGTTGCTATATCAACAACAGAGGCGGAATTAGTGGCAGCGAGTGAAGCTTCGCGTGAACTTATTTGGGTTGAAAGACTAATAAGCGAAATGGCGTTATTAGAGGATATACCGACACTATATGTAGATAATGAGTCTGCTATTAAACTCGCTCACAATCCACCTTATGAATACCACCAAAGAACAAAACATATTCGTGTTAGATACTTTTTCATACGTGAATTAGTTACAGATAGAGCTCTTAAAGTTCTCAAGATTGCAACAGAGCTTCAAGTCGCAGACATGATGACGAAACCTTTGCATAAGCCAAGACTTACTGCTTTAGCAAATAGCTTGGGTTTGGGTAAATGTAACTAAGTAGGGGGGATGTTAAGGCATAGATCCGGTTACTATAGTTACATATATTCTTGTTATTGTCAATTTTTACAGAAATAAAATCAAACTGCAATTTATATTTTTCGTTTACTTTAATACTAACAACTGCGCGGCGTGTGCATCGGCCAACAAACGCACGTTTTGATAGCGGGAGTTCATTTTGATAACACGGGAGCACGTTTTGATAACAGCTCCCAAGCCGTATCGTATTGGTCGTCCTCTACCCGGAGGTGCTGGATGAGCAACCGCGCTTCATCCTCAAGGGTTGAGAGGAGATAGGCCATTTTTTGGGCCTTCGACAGATCCTGCCTGGTGTCAACCAATGACTCGAACATATTTTTATAGGCTACCCACTCCTCCATCCTACCCCCAAAATGAGACAGCTGAAGGGTGGGGAGCCGGCCAATGACACCTGGTACCGCTTCACCAGAAGTGCGAGGGGCAGGGCCTCCCGCCTGTCTCGCCTTAATTCTGGCCGTCGCCTCCACGATATCGTCGTGCAAGACCATTATTTTGTAGGAGAAAATACGAGTTCACGTAAAATAATAAGTATTTATTAATTAAAACATTTCTTAAAGAATTACATTCGACAGACATCAATTCGACAAGACAACACAAAATTATTCCTCTATTAGTCATAGACTTCATCTTGACGCTAAATAGGTTTCAACCGTTAAATACAAAACTCCAACACTCCTCGATTTATAATGTAACGAAATAATAATGAGGATCCGTAACGATTTTAACTATAAATGTAGCTTTGTAGGCAATTAAAAAACAATATAAATGGTACCAAAATTTTTTTCTACGATGAAAATTGACGAAATTATAACGAAAAAACAGATCGCTCCGTCAAGCGGCCGCCTGGCAGGCGTGTGACGTCACACGACACGTTCTAGGCAGACTCCGCATCGGTGCTATCACTCCCGAGTTTTCGACCAGTAGCCGCGCGCAGCGTTTCATACGAAATCGTATTAGGTACATACCTATATTGTTTTTTTTATGTAATAGTGGTAGTAGTATTCAAGAGGTTCAGTACAGTTTGAGCAATGAGTAATAAACTAGAAATCGGTTTTGTGCAAGGTCAATCGGATAAACTTCTTATTTTGTCATTTTTATGGAATCTGGTTATCTGATTACTTACCCATTTAAAGTACACCAGTGCCGAAATCCGTGGTTGGAAACTTCAAAGGTAAGTGAATAAAGCTACATATTTTAAAATTAAAATAATAATATGTAGGTTATTGACCTCTAAAGTTATGTCACTAAGTTATAAACTAGTATTTACCTTTGAGTATTTCTTTGGTTCTTATCTATGTTTAAAACATTCATATATATATTTTTTGATGTAGGTAGGTATAGAGTGGTATTCTGAGCACAAAATAAGTAGGTAGGTCTATTTCGTAAGATGTACGAACGAATGAACACAGGGCTGTCTTCAGGATCCGTGTGCAGTTTCCAGTCTGCCATCGGACGCGTCCCCGGGTTGCGGATAGGGGAACGCCCCCCAGATATGGGGGGTACCGGCTTGCCGGCGCGGACAAAAACTGGTGTGTGGCTGCCTGCCCTTTTCAGGGCGGGCATTGCACGGTCACACAAACCCGTAGCCCCACATTGAGTGGGGTTGGGGGCCTTTGGGCTGCGAGGAAGAAAACCTCTATAAAAAATTACCCTCTGGTGGACGAAGTCCCCCCTTCTTGGTCAAGAAGGGGCAAGACTGTCGCCAGTGGATCCGTTTGCGGGTCGTGGTTTGGCCGGGTGGAACCCGACGTACCGGCTTTGTCCGGTCCGAGTTGGGGCGCTGTGGCGCCGAGCGCATTCGTGCTCAGTCGTGAGAGGGTGGTGCCGAACAACGGGCGGGATATCCCGACACAGGGCTAGCGCGAGCCCGGCAGGACTAAATACCCTGTCGAAAGAGCGCCTGCGGCTCCTTGGGGAAGGGCCGTAGGTATCCACCCACTTATCGTAAATATGGAAATGTCGAATGCGAATAATGTGGTTTTGTCGGACGCCCCCACTGACCACGGGCGCTCGGGGGAAGCTCATACCCCGGGTGGCAAATATGCGCTGAGCGGCTCATGTGCTCCGTCTTGCCAACGGCGCCAGGCAGTAACCGGGCTGTCTGGTGACAAATCTGTTACCGAGGCGTGTGGAGAAAACTGTGCATGTGTTTGGTGTGACGCCAAGAGAGGCGAGGGTGGACCCTCGGCAGCGGTTCCCGGGCTGTCAGGGGGCGGCAATGTGACCGGACGTGTTGGATCGACTGGCAAAATAAGAGAGCCAATCGTGGTGTTGGAGGACTTCATGCTGTCCAACTCTTCTGCGGGCAGTATGCGGACAGTTAAATCTGCCTCAGATGGACAGGAGCCGAACGAAGGCAGGTTCTGGCGTAAACGAGCTAGAGAGAGTGGCTGTTCCGGATCGGAATCATCGGGGAGCGAGCTCTCACATCCCGACCGGAACTCTCAATCCGGGACGCCCAATAAGAGAGGTCGCGGACGCCCGCCCACTACTGGGCATTATGTCGGCCTAGCTCAGGCTATGGCTGACTTCGTCAAGGCGCAACGCGCAGAGATGGAGCTGAGAGCGGAACAAGATATGCTCGCCTCTGTACAAAAGGCTCGAGCTACTCGGTCCCGCTCCTCATTGTCCTTAAGTGTGATGGACGAAGACGACGCTGGCACGGCTGCACAACTCGTATCACGGGTGATGTCTAGCGTCGCCATGATCGAGAAGGTGGCGGCAACCTCCGGTAGGCTCAAGGGGACCTACGTCAAGGCCCTCAAAGACGCTGCCGCAGCCATCAAACAAGATGCCCAGGTCCTGGCTACACGCAGCACCTCAGAGGAGACGCAGACTCTGCAAAAGGAGAATGCGAAGCTGCGAGCAGATATGGCTGAACTTCGAAAGGAGCTCGCCGAAATTAAAGACTGCCTTAAGCAGCGGAGCAGCGTCCCTGTTACTGGCCAGGGTGTGACAGAAGGTGTCGTCACTCCAGCGATGCTGGAGGAATACGAGGCGCGGATAATGAGTCGGTGGAGTGCTCGCCTCAATGCCCGAATTGATGGCCTCGAGCCCAGGCTGAATCCGGCGCCACGACTTCGTCCTCCACTGGCTCATGAGAAGCCGCTGGAAGAGACGACACAGGTGACGGCACAACCACCGAGTGCTGTCCCTTCGAAAGAGAAGCCCCGGACCAAGACCCGCCCTAAGGCCCCCGATCGGAGTGTGCCGTCCACTTCAGGCAGCGGGAAGCCAGCGGCCAAACAAAGTGCCGCAGAGGATTTTCCGGCAGCGAAAGACAGCCGCCCCAGACGTATACGAAGGAGTAGACGCAAAGGGCGTCCAGAGAGCTCTATATCACGATCCGCCATTCGTGATACGCGACCACATCCTCCTGCCCCAGCTACAATGGAAAAGCGGTGGAATATCGCAGCCAAAGGGGGCAAACACAAAGAGAACGTGCCTCGTTCCCAAGGCAAAAAGCCGATAAGGAAGCAACCGAAGAAGTTGCCTCCAAAGTCACCGAAGGCGAAGCCTCCCAAAACCGCTGCAGTTGTCATTACGCTGCAACCTGGGGCTAGAGAACAAGGGTTATCTTATGCCTCAGTCTTAGCTGAGGCAAAGAGGAAAATTGACATTGCGGCTCTCGACATTCCTTTTGTTCGTTTTCGTCGAGCTGTCACTGGCGCGACCATAATACAGGTCCCGGGCTCCGAAAACGAGCAAAAAGCAGACGCAATGGCGGCAAAACTTAGAGAGGCACTCAGCGCGGATATAGTTAGTCTCCAGGCCTATAAGAAGCACCGAATTGCTGGTGTCCGACCTGGATGACTCTGTATCTGCTGAGGAAGTTGCTTCGGCTGTGTCAAGTCTGGGAGGATGCCCAGGGGAGCAAGTCAAGGTGGGTGTCATTCGGCAGACCCACTTTGGTTTGGGTGAGCTGCCCTATCGTAGCAGCCAAAAAGGTGCTCGAGGGCAGACTGCTTGTGGGGTGGACTGCGGCTCGAGTAAAGCTCCTGCAGCCTCGGCCGATGCGCTGCTTTAAGTGCCTGGAAACCGGGCACTTAAAGGATCAGTGCACTGCTGATGTAGACCGTAGCCGACAGTGCTACCGCTGCGGACAGTTGGGACATCGGGCGGCGGAGTGTATCTCCGATTATCACTGCTCTCTTTGCGCAGAAGCCGGCAAAGAAGCCAACCATCGTCTGGGGAGCACTCAATGCTCGGCTCCCAAGCGCAAGTTATCGCGCAGAAGGCCTGCAGTTGCCGTGGTTTCATCCCAGGCAGAGCCAGCTCGCCCGCTGAACAGGCCCGAGGAGGTGGAAATGGCCCCCAATAATTAATGGCCATCAAGTTCCTCCAGGGGAATATAAATCATTGTGCCAGAGCCCAGGATCTCTTGCTCCAGAGTCTGGCGCAATGGAATATCCAAGTCGCTGTCATCGCGGAGCCTTATTACGTGCCTGACCGTGACAACTGGGTCGCTGACCTCGATGGATTAGCCGCCATCACGGTGACGACAGGTGAAGGCGCTCCTCTCATAGGGAAATCGACCAGAGGCAACGGGTTTGTCGCGGCCTTGTGCGGTGACACAATGGTCGTCGGTGTCTATTTCTCGCCAAATCGTCCCCTCTCGGACTTTGAGGGCTTACTGGCGAGAATGGATACTCTACTTGGCTGGTGTCATCCGCACCAGATCTTGGTCGCGGGAGACCTGAACGCCAAGTCGAAGGAATGGGGCTGTCCTGCCACTGATGCCAGAGGTGAAGTGCTGGAGGAGTGGCTTTCCTCGAATGGCCTGGTCGTGCTGAACCGCGGTATGGTAAACACGTGCGTGCGGCATAATGGAGGTTCAATAGTGGATATCACGTTCGCGAGTCCCGCCCTAGCCCGCCGTGTTCGATGCTGGGAAGTCTTGGCTGGGGAAGAGACCTTGTCGGATCACCGATACATTCGGTTTGATGTCTCTCCCCACCCAATAAGTCCAAACAGCTCGCGCCGTGCCGCGACGGAGCTTGGTCCACGATGGGCCATTGAGAGCCTAGACAAGGACACTCTGGCTGAAGCGTCCCTGGTTGAGAGCTGGGGAGACGGTCCTTTGCATCCAGACCCGGAGCAAGAGTCGCAATGGTTCGGCGAGGCGATGGAACGCATCTGCGACGCGTCTATGCCCCGAATACGAGCGATGCCTCCCCGTCGACAGGTGCACTGGTGGTCGCCCGAGTTAGCGCAACTCCGCGCGGCTTGTGTGGCGGCACGTCGCCAGTACACAAGACATCGTCGTCGCAATAGGAACGCGGTTGAGGCTGGTCGTCTGTTCGCGGCCTTCCAAGAGGCTAAAAAAGCCCTCAGGACTGAGATTGGTGCGGCCAAAGAACGCTCTTGGCAGGAGCTACTGGACACTCTGGCGCGAGACCCATGGGGCAGGCCGTATAAGCTCGTTATGAGCAAGCTCCGCCCCTGGGCTCCTCCACTTACAACGACAATGAAGGAGAGCACGCTTGCCAGAGTAGTGCAGGCACTCTTTCCCGTGCCTTCCCTGGGTGCGGCTCCCCTTTATGGTGGGCCAGCAGGAATTGACATCCATCTCCAGGGAAATTCCGGAAGTGTCCGAAGCTGAGCTGGATGCGGCAGTGCTTCGCCTCCAAGCGAAGAACACAGCCCCTGGCCCAGACGGACTCCCTGGAAGAGCATGGGTTCTTGCTCTAAGAAATGGTCCATGACTAGGTTCCGGACCCTACTAACGGAGTGCCTAAGAGGTGGATTCTTCCCCAGCAGGTGGAAGGACGGGAAGTTGGTGCTGCTTCGGAAGGTAGGACGTCCGGCGGAGTCGCCGTCAGGCTATCGTCCGATCGTGCTCCTAGACGAGGCCGGAAAGCTCTTTGAGCGTGTAATCGCCGCCCGTCTAAAGGAGCACCTAGACACCGTGGGGCCAAATTTGGCCGATTGCCAATTCGGCTTCCGGCAGGGCAGATCCACCGTTGACGCGATCGCGCTGGTGAGGGCCCTAGCCGATGAGGAGGTTTCGAGGGGTGGGGTGGTTCTGGCAGTGTCATTAGACATCTCTAATGCCTTCAACACCCTACCCCACAAATGCATTTTGGAGGCCATGCGTTTCCACCGATTCCCCATATACCTGTGCAAGGTGGTTGAGGAGTACCTCGCGGGTAGGACAGTGGTGTACCCTACGAGTAACGGGTTGAACCGGGCGCCGGTGTTGTGCGGTGTTCCACAGGGGTCGGTCCTTGGACCCCTCCTGTGGAACATCGGTTACGATTGGGTGTTGCGCGGCGCCACCCTGCGAGGGGTGGATGTCACGTGTTACGCCGATGACACCTTGGTGACAGCCCGCGGGAAGACATACAGGGAAGCTAGCCTCCTTGCAACTGCAGGCACGGCACAAGTGGTGGGTCGAATAAGGCGCCTGGGCCTATCGGTGGCTCTAAATAAATCGGAGGCTATTTGTTTTCGTGGCCCCCGAAACGCGCCGCCGTCTGGAGCCCAGTTAATAGTGGGAGGAGTTTCCATCGGCGTCGGGTCGACGATGAAGTACTTAGGAATCGTCCTCGATAGCCGATGGAACTTCAAGGAGCACTTTGTCCGACTGGCTCCAAAATTGATAAGAACGAGCATGGCTCTTAGTCGGCTAATGCCAAACCTCGGTGGTCCGGAAGCAGGATGTCGACGTCTCTTCGCGGGCGTGGTTCGTTCCATTGCCCTTTACGGCGCGCCCATTTGGGCAGATACCCTAACCGCCCTTAACAAGAGCCATTTACGCCGCGCGAAGCGGGTCATGGCGGCTAGGATCATACGGGCTTATCGCACCGTCTCATGTGAGGCGGCGTGCGTTCTGGCGGGTGAACCTCCCTGGGAGTTGGAGGCCAATGTGCTTGCTGCAGTGTACCGCAAATCTGCGGACAAAAGAACCCAAGGCAGAAATCCACTCCCAGAGGAGATAGAGCGTTGGCGGAGAGACGCCGAAACGTTAGGCCACGAAGAGTGGCGGAGGAGGCTGGAAGAGCCAAGTGCCGGACACCGCACCATACAGGCGATATTGCCGGTGTTAGAGCAGTGGATGGCGAGGCGGGACGGCTCGCTCTCTTTCCGCCTGGTGCAGGTTCTTTCGGGGCATGGTTCGGGAGGTACCTGTGCAACATTGCGAGGAGGGAGCGAACTACCACCTGCCATGAGTGTGGGGCGATCGATGATACGGCGCAACACACGCTGGAGGTCTGTCCAGTTTGGGCAGTTGAGAGGGCGGAAATGGTAGCCGTTGTGGGCAGCGATCTGTCGCTGTCGGCCGTGGTTCGCTCTATGGTTAGCAGCGAACAGTCCTGGAGGGCCGTAAAGGCCTTTTGTGAGGTGGTCATGAGCGGGAAGGAGGCCAGGGAGCGGTCCCGTGAGGAGGACCCCCTGGCGGACCCGTTGAGGAGACGTCGCGTAGGAAGACGGTGCACAGTGGTCCGGATTTTCAAAAAGGTGGACATAGTATCGAAAATGCTTATTTAACTTAACAAAAAATTGTTTCGTATAGGAAATTTAACGCTGATTAATACTTATTTCTACAACTTTTCAAAAAAACTGCTCCTTCACGTCAAAAAAAAAATATTGAAAATAAAAATGTATGGGAGAAAATCTATTTTATTTTTTTTTCTCCGTTCAGTATCAAAGTATAGCAAGCAAACCTTATATTCTGGTAAGTACTTATTGTCCTTAATACGACGACATATAAATTGCTTGCGTATCCCTGCGGCCTTGGCGCCTACGATGCTATAAAGTTTAAAATTTTTATGTTGAATTATCTTATTATTATTAACGAGTTTTTCTATTAAAATTAATCCAAAATATATTTTTTAATTAAACAAGCCCCCCGCGTGCCCCATCCTTTTATTAGGCTCGCCCCCTATTACTTGGGACTTAAATATAACTGGCGAAATTACAGTGTACTATAGTGTAGTATACACCTTTGCCTTCGGGGAATATAAAGCGTGACGTTATGATAAAATAAGCATTTTTGCTTATTTTTGTTTTAAATAATCTTCTGTTGATTATTCTTTCATCTGTTGATATTTCCTATTGATAAATCATGGTTGATATTGGTGGTTATACTACTAGTGTGACTTATCTTGAAAGAAACAATTAGAAATAAATTTAGCCCTGAAAAGGGCTTTTTCTGAAGTCTTGAAAATGACTATTTTAAGTCATCATCATCATCCGAGCGTTATCCCGGTTGCGACCTTACGGGCCGGGCGGACCCCGGGCCCGTAAGGTCGCAACCGGGATAACTTGTCTTCCAGTCTAACCGGATACGGCTGAATATCACGACCCTTTGACTATTTTAAGTAGTCCTGAAAAGGACCACAACTTAACTACTACTACTAACAAACTCAATTCTAACAATTACCAACAACGTCTGGAAGAATATTTCAATGTCGAACTACCATGTAATTGTTTTCACTGAATCGTGGCTCAACAGTAGTATATCTAATAAAGAGTTCATAGATCAAAGATACAACGTGTATCGAAGGGACCGTTTGATAACCACCGGGTCTAAGAAGGATGGTGGTGGAGTGCTTATAGCTGTATCTCGTGTTATATCAGCATAATTAGCTTTAAAGAAGTTAGGTGTTAATGTTGATTTGGGTTTCAAGTACGAAACAGAAACAGAGTTTGGAATTGTTATTTCCAAACACGGATGCAAATTATCTAACTTACTCAAACAATTAAATGATTCTTCTACTACTAAAGTTGGTATATTACTTATTACTAAATCCAAAATTCTATTGTCAGAGTTTAAAACGGAGTTACATTGACCTAAGTTGTTTGTAGACATAAAATCAATGAGGGTATAACTAAGCAAATTGGTGCAATTATTAGGTTCTAAATAATTTGTGTTATCACTAACAGACCAACGAATAAAGGATAAGTTGAAATCTCCTAATATAATAGTATTGTCTACTAGATCGATAATATCGTTAACACCGTCGAGATAACCATGCAGAGCAGCGGGTTTCACAGGAGGAGGTAAGTAGACGGCACAAATCGCAATTTTTTTAAAAGTGTTGCTGGAGGGAAGATTAATGATGACCCACACGTCTTCACAGTTACTGCTTTCCCAGCATTCAACGCGAAGGGCCCATCCCTTCGCGTTGAAAGCTGGGAATCTGGGAATCTTGAATCATTTAATTGTTTGAGTAAGTTAGATAATTTGCATCCGTGTTTGGAAATAACAATTCCAAACTCTGTTTCTGTTTCGTACTTGAAACCCAAATCAACATTAACACCTAACTTCTTTAAAGCTAATTATGCTGATATTATTTTGGAATTAAAGAGGGTCAATTGGAATGAAAAATTTGATTCTTGTTCTGATGTTAACGATATGGTATCAGTATTGTATTCAGTTATGGGAGAGCTGATTCGTAGGTTTGTACCTGAACGTAAAGTAAAAAATTATAAATACCCTGTGTGGTTCAGTCAGGCATTAATCAAGAGACTGTCTGAAAAGGAAAAGTTACGACAAAAGCATAAAAAATATCACAACCCTCGAGATTATTTAGCATACAATAAAGTCCGTGAGTATTGTCGTAATTTGTATGATGCGTGTTATACGAAATTTAAATTAGGTATGGAGGCCGATATAAAAAGAAACCCCAAAGCTTTTTGGCGGTTTATTAAAACGAAAAGCAACAATTCGGTATCTATTCCTGCAAAAATGCACGATAATAATATTAATTACGAAACAGGCCCCGGAATATCAAACCTTTTTGCAACGCGATTTTCCGCAATATACTGTCAGGATACACATAATGATCCATATTTAGCTCCTAGCGATTTATGTTCCAATGGTATAAGTTTAACCAAAATAGTTTTTACAGAGAAGGAAGTCTACATCAAAATGAAGAAACTCGATGCTTCTAAAGGCTGCGGCCTGGATGGAATCCCTCCCATGTTTATCAAACGATGCTGTTCTGCCCTAGCCCTGCCACTGTGTAAAATATTTAATTACTCTCTTCACTCTGGATCTTTCCCTGACGAATGGAAAAAAGCAAGGATAATACCCTTATTTAAAAAAGGTGACCCGAGCGACGCTAAAAATTATCGGCCAATAGCTGTTCTATCTTCCTTCTCTAAAATATTCGAATCCATGATCTGTCCGATCTTAACTCGTCACGTCGATGATGCTTTAACCTCAAAACAACATGGTTTTCGTTCTGGGTGTTCTACCGAAACTAATCTGTGCTCATTTGTATCTCACTTGTCATCTGAACTCGACAAGGGACTTGAAGTCGATGCAATATATACTGACTTTTCCAGTGCATTCGACAAAGTTAATCATTCCATCCTTCTGAAAAAATTGTCTCATCATGGAGCTCATGGGTCCTTGTTACACTGGTTTCAGTCCTACCTAGCAAAAAGACTTCAAATAGTATCCGTTAGGGGGCATGAGTCTACTCCATACTACGCAACTTCAGGCGTCCCACAAGGATCTCACTTAGGGCCTATTCTCTTTTCGATATTCGTTAATGATATAGCTTTTGTAATCCGTAATAGTAACTTCCTTTTATTTGCTGACGATCTCAAACTTTATCAAACAGTAAAATCGTTTATCGATGTTAGAGGCCTGCAGGAAGATTTACAACGTGTTGAGCACTGGTGTGTTCGAAATCACATGATGCTTAATGTTAACAAATGCTTTCATATGAGGTTTAGTAGAAAAACAAAGTCACTACCCAGTGTCTACGCACTGAATAATATTGAACTGCAAAAGGTATCGCAGATAAGAGACTTAGGTGTAATCATCGACAGAAGTTTAAATTTTATACCGCATATTGATTCTGTCTTAAATAAAGCTGGTAAAATGGTGGGTTTCTTAAAGCGTAACACCAAAGGCTTCAATGTCAAAACTAAACGACTTTTGTACAATGCACTAGCACGAAGTCATCTGGAGTATTGTAGCACGATTTGGAACCCCTTCTACTGTGTCCACTCGCAACGTGTCGAAAGTATACAACGGGCATTCACGCGTCATATGGCTTTCGTTTCGCAAGGTATATCTCACCGTTGTACGTATGATAGCAGACTTCATTTCTTTAATATGACAAAACTTAGCGATCGGCGTAAGATTCGCGATCTTGTATTCTTATATAGACTTGTCAACGGCCATTTTAAATCGATGGATCTCTTAAATTGCGTCCTTATTAACGTTCCCCGTATAATACCGCGATATCCGATTACAAAAACCTTTCATATCGCAAATGTCAGGACCAATCTGGGACTCAGTTCTCCTATTATCAGAATGTGTAATGAGTACAACAAAGTAAACAAATCTGCTAATATTGATATATTTTTCAATCCTTTGTCAAAATTCAGAATCAGTTTGTATCAATTTATATGTGGTTAAGTTTTGTATTACGTTTTTGTATTTATATCGAGTGTTTATATTTAGGTAAGTGAACATAACCTGATTGCTGGTGCTCCTATTTAGTGAGCGAATGTTGTACACGCCTGTTATTGGTGTATACATATGCTTTTAACCTTAGTGTAAACAACAAATTTGTAATGTGTTTATGTATATACTGTTGGTGTGTTTTCTGGAAAATAAATAAATAAATTACAACATCACTAAATCTGTCACGTTTACATTAATGGATCATGTTCAGACTGCAACTCCTGTAGATCCATATTTTCGGTTTCTTCTGTTACTACCTCAGGCAACAACAAAAGCTCTTTAACATCTGGAAAAAAATCGAATTGCTTTGAGTTGCTGTATTTTGGTCGAATATGGGTCTGAACTAATTAAAAAATTATGAAGCAAGTCCTCGTTGGTCTTTATCCTGTTAAATTTTCTTGTGTGAGACTCACGAACTCTTCGAAATTCTTTATATCTTGCTTCTCCAGCTTCTTCGGAAAGAATGCCAATTGGTAGGAGGCCAAAGTGATGACAAATGTCTGCACCGTGTATGAGTAGCTTGTGCACACTTGCGGGCATATAAAACCATGGGTATAGATGAACAAAGATCTCAGCTGTTTCTCTGCAATAAGTCCTGAATTTTTCAATATCTATGGCACATCCTGATGAAATCGTTTGAAGAATAACCGCAAAATGCTTCAGCAGGTCTTTGTCAACATTGGTTATTTCGGCAGATTTCTCATAATCTCTAAAAAACCTTCTGGCTGTGTTTCCGTCGTTTGTGGTTCCAAAGCCTTGCTTCACAAAATCCACAAGGTATTCCCATTTGCTGTTTGAATTCTTCTTGTGTCAAATGTTTCTTCGCAGCTTTTAGTTGCTTGTTAGCACCTCGTGCAGTCCACATCTCAAAGTCCATGTTGTAAGATATGTGTAGAATACACTCCATACAACGAATCCACATATGAAGAGTAGAAAGTCCATATTTATAAACATCTTCTCGAACAGGTCTTGTAAATACTTCTGACAGCTTGTTCATCTCAGTTGGCTTAGCAAGGCAAATATTGCAGGCAGATGCAGACGAAGTATCCGTTATAATAGTGGCCACTTTTCCGTCGATCATTGTCATATGAAGCTTGTGACTAATCTCTAGCCCTGCCCATTTTGTAGAATCGATGTTTTTTATTTCTTCCTTTAATGCAGCTTCTTCTTGCTTGATGTATTCTGCTGTCTCTTTACAAAACTCGAACTTAATGGGCCTGCAATAATGTGTTGAAGAAGGTGTTGGGTTTTCCCATATGGTGCTATTATTAGAAACTAATTTAAGAGGGACAAGACTTGACATGAAAACCGATGAATCACTGAAGTCTACATCTTCACTCCTTTGCTTGTAGGTACTTTGTGAAGAAGCACCATCAAAACCCCATTTACTAATTAACTTCAATCCTTCAGTTGACGAATCAATCTGGGTACCAGTAATTTGAAGAATCTTCTGGACTGTCAGATCCAATAGGGCTTGAAGCATCACTCTGGCTCCTCTCTCAGTAATTTCTAAATCATGAGGATAGCATCTATTTTTAGCTTCAAGGAGTTTGTGATACGATGGTAACACTGGAACTTTCACAATCTAACAGCGCTTTCCTTAAACACAAGTATTTCCATTTTGACAGGTTCAATGATGTATAAAGACCAAGAGCATAATCTCCATCAAAAGTTTTTTTCGTATTTTTCTTAAACAATGTGGCTTGAACGATAGCAACACTATCAGGGTTCTTCGTTATATGGTCAATAACACGAGCTAAGTCATTCTTCTTGTCTATCCTAAGTCTTTCGACTAATGCAAAAGTAAGTTCTTCCGGCGAATAGTCCAAAAGAGACTCTGAACGTCTTTTCTTCTGTTTGTTGCTGAGGTCAACAAAAGGCTTCCTAATCTGAACTTCGGTAGATGTGCCCACAGTTGTTGTACTAGATGTCGACGGAATCACAGCTGTTGTAGTATCGATGTCAAATGAAGTATTGTCTGACGATATGTTTTCGATAACTTCATCTTGGGCTTGAAAAATCTCGGATAAATTAACAGTAGTGCAATTTGGCCAACTAATATTTGATTGTAACCACGCAGCATGTCTATTCATGAAAGTTTTCTGATTTCTAGAAGCACTTGTCCATCTGCGATTGATATTACTGACGTAGTTCTTCAAAAAGGTCTTGATTATTTCTAAATCTTGTGAACATGTTTCAACTGGGATATGTAGAATAATAGCTTCATAGAGTCGTTTCATATCTCCTTCAACACGGAGGAACATAAAGATGTCCAAGTTTGTTACAAATGCAGCCATAACGAAACTCACTAAACTTTCACACAGCACGGATAATTAGATATGTTGCTTCCTCAAGGGTTGAGAAACAAATGCCTTTAATTGTTTCATGCACAGATATTTATAACAAACACACGCGCGCAAGTAGTGACTGACAAAATTAGTACCACATCTTCAACAGCCAATCAGCGTCGTCGATGTCTCCGGTGGTGGGGGTAAATGATTCTTATATCACAGGAGTCGTTTCAGTCAGTTACAAATAGGCAACGAATCAGCACGTGACTGTTGTTGAAGACTTTTATTACTATTTTTTATTAAAATAAAATGAAACAAATGCTGGAATGCGTATGTTTTAATTCTTATATAATTAAGAAATTATATTTTAAATTCAGCATAATTGAAAAACTCGATAATAATTAAAAAAAAACCCAATTGAAATTTTAAACTTTGAATCGTCGTAGGCGTCAAGGCCGCAGGGATACGCACGCAATTTATATGTCGTCGTATTAAGAACAATAGGTACTTACCAGAATATAAGGTTTGCTTGCTATACTTTGATACTGAACGGAGAAAAAAAATAAAATAGATTTTCTCCCATACATTTTTATTTTCAATATTTTTTTTTGACGTGAAGGAGCAGTTTTTTTGAAAAGTTGTAGTAATAAGTATTAATCAGCGATAAATTTCCTATACGAAACAATTTTTTGTTAAGTTAAATATGCATTTTCGATCCTACGTCCACCTTTTTGAAAATCCGGACCACTGTGCGGCGTCGGGCCTATGCCCAAGCGCTGGTGCCCTAAGGGGCGAGTGGTAGCGACTTCCGGGCGATAGAAGAGGACAACTGTCGCCCGGAACAACAGTCGTTGGAGTGGCAGCGCGGCGACATACACGTTTTCCGGTATGTCGCTGCATCGCGGAGTAGAGCGGGAAACCGCGGGTTGGTGGGCCCGGTGACGGGCGTAGCGATGGTTTGTGGGGTTCTCGGAGACAAGGTCTGACTGTGACTCCGAACCCATGACCCATCGCTGAGGACAGAAAACAGCTGGATGTTTTAGTGGATATTCCCAACGGGCGAGTTCCACACACCCCCGCAGCGAATGTCCTCCGGTGCGGGACAGTGCGTAAATGCATTTTTACCCCCTTTAAGAAAAAAAAAAGGGCTGTCTTCAGGATCGCAATGTGACAGTTTTGGGCGGTCTGGATTTCATAGTATGGTCACAGTTTAACAATCATACAGTTACGAAACGAACGTGTTTGCGCAGAGCAACGGCGGGGAACTCACGGGGAAGTGGGCGGCGCGGTCCGTGGCCTACAAACTCGCCGAGTTTGTTTACTCGAACGCTGAGGGTTGAAGGAAACGACTGTGTGATACGCGAGCGTTTGCATTTGTTTTTTACGTAAATTGTTTATTACATTATTTATAATAGTGATCACTTGTTCTGTATACGGATGTTTCTCGAACGCAAAATACAATTAGGAGTTAAGATTCCATAGATTTCCCCGCGACGCGAGGTAAGTTTACTCCTATAATTTCTTATTATTACTTAACCAAATTGGTATCGTCTAGTACTATTATTTATTTTGTATACACTATTTATATCCGCCGCATAGTGATATTATACTAGTAAAAAGGTTAAAGCATAACTTCAAGATTTCAAAAGTTACAATCTGCATCTATGCACTATGAGAGTTTAGTGCAATAATAATAAATACTTCCTAGTTAATTCTCAACTATATTTGAAAAAACTCTAGAATAAATGTGTCGCCGCTACCTATCTTCCCGTGGATGTCGAAGAAAACGACAAAAATAGTTTAGTGTAAACTATGAATAATAATAAACTATGAATAAACTCTATACTATATGTATCGCCGTTACCTAGGTATCTCTTCCCGTGGATGTCGTAAGAGACGACAAAAAAGTTTAATGCATTTTTTTTCTTTCTAGACATTTTTATACCTTTAAAATATGGCGAACTTAGGTAGGTATTCGATATCTGTACTTTAATTCACCTATGAGCACCGATCACCTACCTGACATAATTTTGACAGTACCTAATTTGATCTATCTTTAGTACCCCAAAATGGATCTTATCATGGTTTTTTCTTACTAACTTCTTTCTTCTTCTTATATATAAATTATATTTATACATAATATAATATTTTAGTGAAACTAACACACAGCGATTCATATTTATTAAATATGAATTGCTGTGTGTTAGTCTCACTAAAACTATAAAAAAACCCCCAACGACTTTTACGAAATTTACTGTGTGTGTTTAAATATCTGGCAGTGCAACATAATGTAAATGTAGTTAGGTATATGGGTACTTCTTGTAAATAAATTACATTATAATCGCATTTAAATTATTTATCTTTTTTGACACCCCTTACACATTTACGAGTGACAGCGTAAGTTCCCACGCTGCCGGCGGCATCGTCCGACATCAAACGCGTTTCTAAACTGTATGAATGTTAAACTGTGCCCATGGAATTATTACTCAAACAGGAATGAGCTCTTGCTTAAAAAAGCGTGCCGAGCGAGAGATAAATAACTGTACCGTTTGTCTCTTTCGTAAGTTTGTGACCACAAATTCTACAAAATAGGGATTTTTTTCTTAAAAACAATAACATTCAACCTGAAAGATGCTTTTGAAAATCATAATATGCTTAGTAATCACGATTGTTGAGAAAGAGATCGCTTTTAGCGACGAGGTCGCCCTTTGTACAATTAGTGTTAAGTGTATTATTTATACGTTGACTTTAAACTGGTTGGTGTTGTACAACAAATAAATATTATATTTTATTCTATTATTTCAAAATGGGTTGCGCAAAAGAATTTTATATCTACTTTTCAATACAAGATAGGTTTTATTAACATTATAATTATTTAAAAAAATATTAATGTCAATGATTGTCTTTCAATAGATGGGTCTTTCCAATCGGTATATTATGTTGAACCCACTGCCACATAACAGATAATCAAATATGTCAACTTGTCAAAAATGAGTCAACACTAAAATCTCTCTGTGATATTTAAATACATACCTAGTAAAAGAATGAGTAATATTTTAAGAAGAAAAGAATTAAAAACACATCAACGTTTCAACAATATTTAAAACTTTTGTGGTTTCGCCAATATCTTGAACAGAATGTTAATGCCAATTCCTTTTTTCTAATAACTTGACATCGCATCGTGTAAGCTAAACAATAAATAACTAATATAAATTACTTTTATTAAAAAATGCTAAAAATTGCGATAATATTTAGGTTGGGTACATACCATGTGGTCACCCTACTACAATGACAACGAAAATTACTGACATTGACAAAGAATCGTTGTTGCAATATAACATTTTTTGAATACTACCACTAGAACATTTCGTGGACGTAAAATCATAGTGTTATAATTATTATTAGTAGGCTAACATAGTAATTTAATTTATTTTATGTTATAATTATTACAAAAAAAAAACAATTTAGGTATTACGGGCGTTAAAAGTAATTAAAATAAACAATAATAAAAAATCTTCATCTACCAATAGTTGCTTCATAACTACTAAATTATAAAATATACAACAGTAGCAACACTGTGGGAAAGGGATAAAAGGTACAGTTATTGCGATCTGTCTCGGCACACTTTTGCACTTTCAAGTGTTTAGTCTTTATTCACATAGAAATAAAGTCTAAAGAACAACAAGATTATGCTACTCTATGCGATAATTTCTTTTTTATGTCATCATCAATATTGGATTTAAAAACATCGTTATTAAAAAACCTCTGTGTCTTAGATAAAGAATGAATAGATAGGACGTGACCGTATACCCGTAAGGGACAGACATAGATGACGTCATACCTGCCTAAAGTAGATGGGTATACCAGTGTTGCTTTAAGTTTTACCCTACTTTATGTTTATAGTGGCTTTTACCACTATAAACATAAAGTAGGGTTGATTTATCTACGTATTTTTTTTTGAGACATTTTAATGAGCGCCCCTCGCTCAATAATATGTCTCAAAAAATAAAAGTGGGAGGAAGTTGCGATTTTTTTTATTGAATTCTTCATTCAACCTTCGCCGCAGTCTAAAGTTATTTACACTTTTAAATAAAACTACACTTTTCGGATTTACTCGAGTATATTTCGTTTTAAAACATTTTACTATTATTTATTTAAGCTATTATGTAAACATCTTTACAAATATAAGAAAAAATATTAGGAATCATCATCCACACGCGTCCACTGCTAGACATAGGCCTCTCCAAGTGCTCGCCACTGAGCACGATCCGCGACCATTCGCTTCTAGCTTTTGCCAGCTAGGTACCTTGCGAAGATCGTCGCTCGATTAAGAATACAGCGGGCAATAATCATTGTTTTTTCTTTATCTCTGCAGTTTATTTAAAATCCAATATTTACACATTTACTAAATATTTGTGAAGATTTAGAAAATGTATAATATTAAATTTTAAATAAACATTTTCTAAAATTAGATTTCAATAGCACCGTTATTGTCATCGAATAAAGGACTTCGGCTTACAGAGATAAAATTCACTACAATACAGGTAAAAATTCACTTGGGCTGGGTAAGTTCAAGAATTGAACTACTGATACCGCACTCATGGTGGTAAAAGCCCAAAGTTGGTAAGCTTGCTCACAATGTGGAAAAAAGATCTGGCAAGATGCCGATGTAGATAGCTGGTTATTCTTAGTTGCCCGTGTTGCCACCCCCAACCTCGCCCCCGCTGGCGGCAACTTGGAAATAGCGCAGGAAAAGACCAATTTGTAGATCTCTGAGGAAGATTATGTTCTGTCAAGTACCTATATAATTAATTAGAAACACTTGTTCGGTGCATAGAGCTATATCTACATCCTATGTGTTCTTGTTAAATATTCAGACAAAGTAGAGGTATGACTTATTTCATTTGGATTAAGCCAGATTACTAGCTATGGCACAAAATTGCTAATAAATCACAAACATTTTCTAGAGGCTGTCTACTCCTCGCCACTCACCAGCTGTTTTTGGGTGTGGTAAACACGTATTAAATTGCTTACGTACAAACTCATATGCCTTTGAACTTAAAAAGTGTAAGCACAGCGCGAATTTCCTTAAAGGTTCAGAATACTTTCTTTTGTCAACTCCTAAAAATCTTTTCAGAAAATCTCTATTGGTTCCTCCTACAGTATCTAAAATGTCCAACTACTAATTTTGCATCATTAACTTACACTTCAAATCACTTTACACATTTTCAAGTGTGACTACTTTTTTTCCCAATCGTCTAAGCAGTTGACGCACTGGCCGTAGTTTTTTATTTGATGACCTCGCTGATTGTTTCAAACCCAGTATTTGAAGCCGCATTTTTCTCTTTCGGGGCGTATTCAAAGTTGAACCGAAATCGATAACACCGATGCGTCCTGAAACAATATGTATACAGGTTAAAAATAAAAGGAGGTTCCCCGAAGGAAATCTGTTAAATACAGACAAACAAGCAAATGGAAAGTCTCACTTCAAAAGAATTACCTTTGTTATCTAAAATGCTCAAAATTTTATACTTAAATATGTCAATATTAATGTAACACAGAAACTAATATGTGAATTCCCTTTCACGTAACAAATTACCTACGAATCAAGGAAAAATAGTCGTAGCGTAACTGGTATCATTATAACCCGGCAAAATGTTATACGCGTTGGCTGTATACGTGGCCATATTGTATGGCGACATTCCTAGCTTGTTAGGTTAACAATAACCTTACTACTTAGTTTGAAATTTCATGTTTACTCCCATAATATGATTGAGAACCATAGTAGAAGGATAAAATATTGCAATATAACTTGTATTTATAATTTAAAAAATAGTTTTGGCGCTTTTTATTGACACAATTTAGGTCTTACCTGTAAAAGGTTATATTTTCCTGTTTTCTAGCACTATCACTATTACAAACTAAAACGGAGCAGTGCACCATGATTTAAATGTTCAAATAGTTCACAATTACACTAATTAAAGTGTTAAATAATTACACAGTAAGCTATAATTCACAGAACAAATTTCTTCCACGTATTTGTTTAGCACCAGACGCTGGTGATAAACAATCCCCACTACCAGTTTCACCTATATACGGTGACAAGGACAAAAAAAATGATGCCATCTTCTTCTTTCCTTTGGCAATGTGTATAAGTTTATCTCTTTTCCTCATGTTTGACGGCTTTTATAGCCCATCTATTTCATTCTATATCTATGCTCTGTGTGGATATAAATTTCACCTTTTAGAAACAGTGTGAGAAATATGTCTCAATATATGTAAAAATTATTATAAATAGTGTTTTTCACATAACTATTAAAAGGTATTGTACATTAAAAAACCGAGAATATGTAGAATCTGCTTCAAAACTAGCATTAAAAAAGAAGATGAACACAATAAAACATAAATAAAACTGTCATACTTTTATTTAATTTTCACCTTTACTATTCTGCGAATTCTGACGTGATTTATGGAAACTAGAAATTAATATGCAATGATTTATAATTAAAATCATTGCATATTATCTAGTTTCCATAAATTACGATTACAGAAAAAAATAATATTATACATACTGCTTTTGAAATTTACCGCGTAGATAGTGCGTGGGGCCACAGTAAGATTGCAGCACAGTCCAAATTTGTCCAACGTGTTTTTCTATAGAGGGTATTAGACTATCCTAAATTCAGGATCCGATATTCAGTGTCCGATTTAGGACACTAAATTCAGTCGCTGCAGCTCCTGATTACACGTTCACTGATTCAGGGCTCTGAATCAGACTTAAAGGAAGAGCTACAAGTGACGGACGTGTCGAGTGAAAAGTATAATAAAATGCCAAGTCTAACGAAAAACGAGAAAATTGGTATTGCTATAGCCCTAGCGGTTGACTCCATACATTGATTTACTACCAAACGCTTGGTAGTAAATCAATGGCTCCATACTATAAAAAAAAGAAAAAAAGAACGAGATTTGTTCTTTTTTTTTATAAAAACGTCGCCCCACACTAGGATTTTCTCCTGTGTCGTGGGTGCAGTTACAAACATAGAATATCACATGTACATACGCCCAGACCTGAACAAATTTCTGTAGGCCATACAAAATATCTGTCCCGTGCGGGAATCGAACCCTCGACCCGTTGCACAGTAGGCGATTACTCGACCTCTGCGCTAACCGTGTCGTTGGATGGGTGAAGGAATATTTGTTACTAGCTTTCCGCTCGCGACTTCGCCCGCGTTATTTTTGTTTTCCCGTGGGAATTTTATATTTTCCCGTAGGAAAAATACGCTATGTCCTTCCCCTGGTCTCGAAATAATTAAATCTTTCCTCTTTATAATAATAGTATAGATTAGGTCAAAAGCTAGCAAGTATGAACATTATGATTGTGTTAGAACCTAGTAACACACTGTACCCGTCGTTTCTGATATTTTGATTCATATAGTTTGGATCACTTTTGTTCCAAAGATAAGGCATGTCCTTATATAGTTCCAAGATATTTTGTATCGCCTCCTTTTCTGAAGTCATTTTGTTTTGCGTGCGTACGCAATAATAAGATGAAGCAAGAAACAACAAACGGTGCGCTCACGACGGTAGGCGAGCGGCGACTGAGCGTCCTAAATCCAGTGTTGCCAGATTTTTTCCACCTTCCCCCCCAAATACATTTAAAAAACCCCTAGTTTCTCCAGTTTGGTTGATAAAAAACCTCTGACTATTTTGGCCATGTCATATACATAAGCTTTCTAATATTGACAATAAAAAACTTAGAAGTTTTCTTCAAATTACCTATTTTAATTTATTTCACATACATAGCCGTGTGTCTGTCGATTCGGATTTATCGTTATAAATGTCTGTGTGAGGCTGTGGAAAACAGTCTTTTAGCCGGAATTATGATAAACAAGACAGTTCAATGGTAACATAATGTGTTGCCAGCTAATACTCGTAAGTTTTAGTGTCCCATTCATTCTATTTGGTGAATAAATTGTCGGTCTTGTCTGATATAAAAAGGAATTTGCCATTTGGTTAGAATAGTAGAAAACCTTCAGAAAATCCCCTAGATAAATTTCGTGATATCAAAACCTCCAAAAAACCTCGAAGACCTGCAAAAACCCCTAGGATTTAGGGAAATCCTCTGAATTTGGCAACACTGCCTAAATCGGAACTGTGGTTACACCTATTCGATTTAGTATCCGATTTAGTATTTAGAACGTCGGAAACCATCCTTCTCCTAAATCGGCATCCTAAATCGGATGCTATCTTCCTAAATGCGATTAGACTTCTCTGAATTCAGCCCCCCTAGACAAGATGCATTTCGATAATCGCTAACGCAATCGCTAGTAGGAAAATATATGGGATTTGACATAAGCCCTCGCTTAGCTTTCGAGCGCAATTGTCAAATCTCATACATCGTCCATTTAGCGATTACGTTAGCGATTATCGAAAGACATTGTCTAGGGGGGCTGGAACGACTAAATATCGGATCCTGAATTTAGGATAGTCTAATACCGGTATATGTTATGTAGTTATCATTCTTCCTTTGGGTATATGTGTTCTGTGCTCTGAACGCGCCTCTGGTAATTTGTGCCCTGCGTTCCGTAAAACGATAAAAGTGATAATATCGCGGATCCGACCAAAGTCACAACATAACCTACTGATTCAATAGCCCTTATATTTTGTGACGATTTAATTTGGTTGGATTCGCGATATTAACGCTTTTATCGCAATTCGGATTTCGGAACGCACCAGTGATGTTGTGACTTAAACTGAACGAAATTAATTGGATATTTTTAAACAAAACAACATAATATTTGGAGAGAATTTTGTAAAGAATGAAATTATGAAGAAGATAGTTTATAATAAATCGACGGTATGTCTTTCAAGAACACCATAAAGTTATTTAATGAATATTGTGTAAATATTAATATTCATTGTTTGATTTAGAGATATGTTTATATAAAATTTTAATGATTGTTATTAGAAATTATTTGTAGCGAACAAACGATATTAAATCCATTTTGAAAAGACGTTAATGATTTACCTCAAAATTGTAGCTGGTCAGCCTAAAAGCAGAGTTATTGAGAAAACAGGAAGAAGTGAACGAGAAAAAACAATTACCTCAACATAGATTGGTAAACTTTAAACCACCTAGCAGCAATGAAAAAGCAAAGCCTAGCAGCAATGAAAAAGGCACGAAAAAGACATTTAAAGATAGTCTAAAAGCTGTTGATGTCGAAGAACTAGAAGCTAGCAGGCGCTCAAGGTTTGTGGAAAAATTATTACCAGAGATGTTGGGTCTATAATGTTTGGCAAGTTATTTTAAGAGGATTGTGAAGCTGTAAATTTTCATATAAAAAGCGATAACGCTTTTCTCCCTGTTTACATAGTCAAATTTTCATAATTTTTGGAAATGTAGATATAATGAAGATCTAGGTTTGTACGTTTTGATTTTGAAGTAATATTGCTCAGAATATAAATTATTTGCATCTAAATATTGATATTTTAGACTTAAAAACTACCTCGAGCATTTTTATCTTTTTTGACTAAATTATTCTGAATTACACAAAAACAAAAACAAATTACAAAAAAAGCAAAACGTACAAACAGATTCCAACAGGAAACCAGGACACTGCAGTATTAAAGGGAATGAGATAAATATGTAAAATTTTTCACTTGGAAGGTACAGTAAACTCCTTGTCAAGCTATATTGTTTGACCTTTGGACCATTCTTATGTCACTCGTAATAGTGGTGGTTTTCATAGTGTAAATGTAAAGCTTGAAGGGGAGCTTACTATACAACAATTCTCTAAGAACAATACCACACAGAGGAGTGGAATTCTGTTCCTCTTAGGCGCTAATTATACAGAAGCAACATGAGGCAAAAGTACAGCACAGGCGAGGAAAAAATAATGCATGGAATTATACAAAACAGGCAAAAATATGTCAAGGTGCATCATGTAGGCTGGTTTTGTTTTGATTCCATGTCTTTCTCTTCAGAGGACGAAGATGCGCTTGCTTTACTGCAACTCATAAGAGAGACACAGATGATATTGGGTGCAACCTGTATCAAAATTGTGAGAAGAGTGAAGATATTTCAAGGTTGAGAAGAGGCAGTTGACCATTTAGCATATTTTACCAAGTCCTGCAAAGTATCGGCTATCGACCGGTTTCAATATCATGTCTATCTGTGTATTTGCTTACTGGAGATAGAATTTAGACATATTTTGTATGGAGCTAATGTCAAATGCCTATCGCTAGTAACCAGTATCGGCTATCGACCGGTTTCAATATCATGTCTATCTGTGTATTTGCTTACTGGAGATAGAATTTAGACATATTTTGTATGGAGCTAATGTCAAATGCCTATCGCTAGTAACCAAATCCACAGTTAGAATATTGAAACCGGCCGTATGTCGACAATGTCATCTGCAAAACGCAAGTGTGAGATGAACTCACCATTGATGTAAATGCTATGCTGTCCTTTCCAGTCCAGCATTTTAAATACATCCTTCAATGCATTAGTGAATGATGTGGTTGAAATCACATCCCCGTATCTCACACATCGATGCAGGGGGATAGGTTTAACGGCCACTGGCGCTACCACCTAACTCTTAGCGATTAACGATGGCGATAGTGAGGCACTCGCTCTCGTTTTAATTTCACGAGTTTGCCCTCATAGGGAATCAAACCCCGGGCCTCCCAATCAACACACCCAGTGATCTCAACCACTAGACCAAGCAGGAAGTCATAGTTGAAATTTTATGATAATTTAGTTTCACTAATTAAATTTAAAATGTGTTTAAGTGAAAATGTTCAAGTAGGACATACTTACAACTCAGGCATATCATACCTTAACTTATGTTTCACAGACTGGCATTGGAAAAGAAAGCAGAATTGTATGAACATTTAGCTGATAGCTCTGGACGTTCAGAATTGGAGGGAAGGTTTTTAGTAGATTTTAACACTAAAAAACAACAGGATCATGATTGTGAACAAAATGGAAAACACCATGAAGATATTGAAGATTCTAATTGTGATGATGGATGGTATGTTATCATTACAGGATATAGATGTTAATAGCCAATAAATAGACAAAAACAGTCAATATTAGTTAATAGAAGTAATTTGAAATGATTAAAAGTACTTGTACCCTATCATTTAATTAATAAAAAATAATAATTTTCAAACTAAATAACAAAAAACCGGCCAAGTGCTTGTCAGGCCAGGCGCAGTGTAGGGTTCTGTAGTTGCAAATGCCAACTTTGAGTTCACACTCACACCTCAACATGTTGCTATTAAATTATAATAATAATAATGCTATTATTATTAAAGCTGCAATGATTTTATATTTCCTTAACTTCACGTGGTTCGTAAATTTGTATTCAGTATCAATTTTCAATGAAATTTTTCAATTACTTTTCCGAGTACATTTTATGAGTTGGTTGCCTATTATTTTGTACTTAGAACTCAATTCTGATAGTTTTCCTTTAAACTTCGTTATATATTTATGGTACTACTGTTGTAATTTTTTTCACGTGTCCATATATGTATAACCGTTTATCAGATAAAGGGGAGGGACACTTACTCTCACAAAAATTTGCACTTTAAAACCAAATATTTCAGAAATAGATCCCTAAATCGAAAAATGCTGTTCTGAACCTTTAATTATTTTTTAAAGACCTATTCAACAATACCTCACACGATGGGTTAGTCAAGAAAAAAAAAATACTCCCACTTGTATGGGAGCTACACAAAAAAAATTTTTTCTTTATTTTTTTCTACTACTTTTTTGGCATGATTAATATACATACCCATACCAAATTACAGCTTTCTAGTACTAATAGTCTCTGAGTAAAACCGCAGACAGACAAACAGACAGACAGACATGGCGAAACTATAAGGGTTCCTTGTTTACTACGGAACCCTAAAAATTGGAACAAAATATACACACTCATTATAAACTGTTTCTCTGCCTTGAAAGGTAAAGAACAGTAAAGTTGCAGTATCTGATATCTGTTAGCGATACCGATGATGTAGGAATCAATGAAATTGTCTATTTCAGTCTGGCTTGTGACCCGGTCATAATACAACTACTGCTCTTCTTTAAGTGACTAACGATATAACAGCCGGTATTGGGGATCAAAAAGTGACTGTGCTGGTTCTTGCCGACTTCTCAAACACTTTTGCTCAATTTATTAAGGAAAAACAGAAAATAATATTGCATCATCACTGTTTTTTATCATACAAAATATGACGATTGTAATTTCTTGTACGTCGATGTTCAAGTTGTTTCTTGAAGCGTCGATGGCGTTGTGCGTAAGGCCGCCGCCTTCCAATCGGGAGGTAGCGGTTCGAACCCCGCCACGTACCAATGTGTTTTCAAATTTTGAATTCATATGTACGTTTATTCGACGCTTTTACGGTGAAGGAAAACATCGTGAGGAAACCTGCACACACCTGTGAAGAAAGAATTTCTTTAAGGTTGTGTGTGAAGTCGACCAACCCGCACTTGGCCAGCGTGGTTGACTAAGGCCTAATCGCCCTAGTTTAGGGTAGGCTCGAGCCCCTCGGTGGGGACGTATATGAGCTGTTGATGATGATGATGAATTTCTTGTACAAAGTTTCATCTCTCATTTTACCTCTTTAACGGAATGAAGGTTTTACTAAAAGTAGGTAGTACAGAAATAGGTCTAAAATTAGTGGGGTCTGTCTGATGTGCTACCAGATTTGTGTATGGAATAATTTAACTCAGTTTTATTGTAGGTAATGGTGGCAATTCTGCTGGTACTAATTGGTTTAAACTAAACTGAATTTAGTTTTAGTGCTGTCAAATTGTTTTCACTCAAAATTTACAACACTCAAACAAAAAACTCGATTTGACAGCACTAAAACTAAATTTAGTTTAGTCTAATAATTCGATTAAACTAAACTAAATTTAGTTTTAGTGCTGTCAAACTGTGTTTTCAGTTAGAATTTTCGAACAAAAAACACGATTTGACAGCACTAAAACTATATTTTATTTCGACGACACGGTTAGCGCAGAGGTCGAGTGATCGCCTACTGCGCAACGGGTCGCGGGTTCGATCTCCGCTCGGGACAGATATTTTGTATGGCCTACAGAAATTTGTTCCGGTCTGGGCGTATGTGCATGTGATATTCTATGTTTGTAACTGCAACCACGACACAGGAGAAAATCCTAGTGTGGGGCGGCGTTTTTTTTAAAAAAACAAAAAAAAAAAAATTAGTTTAGTCTATTCCAACAAAATGCCAACAGAATTGACACCAATGCCAACAGAGGCGCGTTCAGAGCCTCTGGGTGTAGTTGTCCGGTTGTTTTTTAACATGCGCAAAGGCGTTGAACGCGTTGCAGCAACCAAATCTTTTATCTCCCTCTTTCACATGAATTTTTATTTCTCTCTCTTTCTATCAGATGACATTTTAGATTATGGCCGCCAATATCATCCAATCACGTAAGAGTATTTCAGTAATAAATAAACGTCAGAGCGTTTTACAACCATCAAATTCGATGGTTGTTCGGTTGTAACTCGCGCCGACACTCTAAAGGCCTCGACATACGTAACGTGTTTTTACTCGGACGGAACGGGACGGGAAATTTTGGAAATATCGTTTTATAGAGAATGTATCAGATAGTGTATACGTCACGAGCACACGGACGGGACGGGAACGTGGCGCCCACGTGATAGGAAAAATATCGTCGGCGACGATGTTTAGCACGTCCCGCCCTGCACGTGCCCCGTCCCGTCCGTGATTTCGCTGCGTATGCACACTCACTCCACTCGCTTCCGAAACCAATATAGTGATGTCACAAGAATCGAAAATGGACGACGAAAAGCTAATCGAGTGTGTACGTTTATATCCAGCTTTGTATAATTTTGCAGACGCAAAGTATTTAGATACGAAGCATAAAAATTTTCTGTGGCGTAAAATTGCAGTCGAATTATCACTCACTGAAAACGATAACTTTCATTTAATTTTTTTACTGCATTCATAACTTTATTTATAATATTTTCGCACCACCTACTCAAGATTAATAAATTCTAGGTCATGTAAACTCAATGTGAAGTAAGTACCTAATCATTTCAAGCCTCTAAAAAACAGGGATATAATATTATACTGAATTTCATTATTTCCCTAGTAATTAAATTAATTTCTATTTGGAACACAAAAAATACTTAAATTTTGATAGAAACCCATCTTATATTGTTAAGCGAAAAAAATAATGATTATGATTCGATAACATATGCTCAAAAATTTGTGAAATTCTTTCTGTTCTTTTGTTTGCCATGTAAGATGTACAGAAAATGTTCTTTTCCTCTTGGCAACCATAGCTTTTTCGTCATCTAAAGCAATAGCAAGTATAGCCAATTCTTCAAATGAAAAGTTCATCTTTCCTATTCACAACACTAGCACGTTAGTTACGAGTCCCTGTGACGTTGCGTATGCATTAAACTCCACGTCAGGGTTTTCTAAACCACGTCCCGTCTCCGTCCCGTCCTCGCTCCGTCCACGTTCTAAGCACGTTACGTATACTGAGACCTTAAAGCTGGACATTGACGATCAGTTTTTCGCGTCAGTCTAGATGTAAAACTGTGGCGTCACTCCAAATTGTTTTATGCCAACTAGATTTCCCCACTCACTGGCGTCACTCCGGCTCTTCAGTTTTCGAACCGGCCGGGCTGTTTAAAGAACGTGTACTACCTATTTGTGTCGAGAAAAAAAAAGGATTCTGATTCCGTTTATTGCCATATACTCACCAAAAAACAAGAAATAAAGCAATGGAAGAATGGCTTAAAAAAAGGAATCAATTCATCACTTACCTCGAAAAAATTTCGTCTCAGGCGGGATTTGAGCCCGCGTCTCCAACATACCGTGTTGACGTACCATGGAGATGCGGGTTGAAATATTCATTTTTCAACTTATTTAGTATTTTCAAAGGAAATGCAAAGTTCTATAAAAATTTATAAGTTTGCTTCATTCTTAAAAATGAAATTAGGTACTATTATCCATTCTATGGCTCGGTGGCCTTGATGGTCAAGGCATCAACACGGTATGTTGGAGACGCAGGTTCAGATCCCGCCCGAGATGAAATTTTTTCTTCATTTTTCAATTTCCTATTTAGGATTTTTAAAGAAAATATAAAGGTCTAAAATATTTTTTTTATAATAAAAAAATATTTCAAGCTTTTAAAACTATTAACTCCATATATTGCTAAACAAGATACTTCTATGAGAGAAGCTATTAACCCTCTCGAGAGACTGACTCCCACTCTTCGTTTCTTAGCATCGGGAATGAGTTACGAAGAATTAAAATTCCACGCTCAATCACCGCGCGGCGCGGGCACTGCACGCGAACTGATGAACTGACGCGATTGGCATAACGATCACACACTCAAGGCGCCTCTTCACAATGGCCCATGATGGGCAAGTATACACAATCACGATTGTGTAGAGGGCATGATTGTGAGCGGCCATAATCGCCGGTAATCGTGAGAAATCGGTAAATTGTCGGTACATCAAAGGAATTATGGCCCATGATGGCATACGCGTCCACACAATCGCCGATTACTCAGTACGTATTTGTCTCGAGTACAGTGTAGACTTCTCGGTAAATAAATTTTACTCTATGATGTTTTTTTTTTCACGCACATTAAGTAGATGATTATAAGAGCTAAGTAAAAATATTGTAGCTGCCGCGATAATCTCTTCGATGTCCATTTTTAACCGACTTCAAAAAAGGAGGAGATTCTCAATTTGATGCTTATGTTTTTTTTGTGTGTATGTTACGCAATTACGCCGCCAATTGTGGACCGATTTTCATATTTTTTGTATTTGATAGAGTAGACTCCTTGGGTGGTTCCAAGGTCACCAAAATCAGGATCTGATGATGGGATCCCAAGAAAATCGAGGAAAACGCTAATTTACTTAAAATTAGCGTTTTCCTCGATTTTTAAAATTAGGGTTTCTTTCACTAAAAAGATTGCATTCACTAAATAATAAAAAATATTTTACAAAAAATAAAAACCGACTTCAAAAACACTGAAAAGTTAAAAATAATATAAGAATAGGTACATACAAACAACATCACACTTCTATATTGAAGTCGGTGACAAATTTTAAGACTTTCTAGGAGAGCATCGTTTGGCACCGACTTCAATATAGAAGTGTGATGTTGTTTGTATCTATTCTTATATTATTTTTAACTTTTCAGTGTTTTTGAAGACGGTTTTTAGTTTTTGTAAAATATTTTTGATAGACGTCTTATCATAACAGTAAACAGTTAGTTATTGATGTTCACGATTGTGTGGAGAGTTGCCCGATCATGGCGGCATTGATGGACGATCATTTGATGGGCCATCATGGTCCATTGTGAAGAGGCGCCTTTACGGTCAGCTTGGCGCGACGCGCCGGGTTGGATTATGGTAGCCCCGGAAAATTTCGTGGCGCGTCGTCAGTGATAACTCTGGAGTGATGATTCGACTCTCACGATCAAATTTTGGATGGACGTCAGTTCAACTGACGCGCAAAACTGATCGTCAATGTCCAGCTTAAGGTCTTGAACGGGCCGGTTGTTTCACCCGGTTGTCACGCTCGAAGGCATTGAACGGGGTTAGAGCGAAAAGTTGTACTTCGCGCGAAGGCCCTGAACGCGCTCCAGAATTGCCACCATTGTCTCAATTACGGATTTGGAATCACTTACAAGAGTTGCCTCACAAATTCACGTTTTTCTTTTTATTCAGAGTTTCAAATGACTGTATTAAATCGTATGCACATCACCATGAGTTTTACATCATCAAAAATAGATTCGTGGGATGAAGCGATGCAATGGGCACGGGGACCCATCACGAACAAAAGTAAAATAATTCGATGAAAGCATCAACAGATGGCGCTACTTTAATTGATTTTTGTAATGACTTTTTTATTAATTTAGTAAAAGTCAACAAGGAGGTTCAGAAAAGTATTGATTATATTTAAAAAAATCACTTAGCACGTGGGAAGTATAAATAAAATAAGCACGTTAAAAGTAATGCTAGTTCGTAAGGTCACAGACCTTACGAACTAGCATACATAGCATTGAGTTAAAATTTTTTTTTACATATTTTTTTTGACATAATCATAATAGTAATGGCGTTATTGAAAATTTGAAATTGTAAAATTATTTTTTTAATCCCCATACATTTGAAAGTGTAATGTCGCATTATGGTCGAATTACACAACAAAAACATGACATCTTAAATTTCACCACTTCAAAAAGGTCAGTGGTCTAGGTATCTATTCGTTTGATCTTCGTTTTTAAATCTGTGTGGCAGTGGTTCGATCCCAATTCCTGGTGTACCTAGTTATTTTTCAAAAATTGCTTGTTTTATTATTTTGTTTTTCTTTATTGCTTTTTGTTTATTATATCAATTCCTTTTTTTATATCTGAATTTGTTTTTATTTATAATTTTCATTTCAGAACAAAAAGATTTAAGTTAAGATTAAAAACGCGATTTTTATAAGTAAGTACCCTATTAAATAATTTTTCGGATATTTTCAGTTAAATGCCTACTAACCGAAAAAAAGTCTCATTTGTATGTTCGTTTCATAAAACCACAAAGTGATTTTTTTCACTGACCTAACTACATATTTTGTATGGGGGATTTCAAAACTAATATTACAAATCTGATTTTTTAATAACACCTTAGAAGTGGTACAGTTAACTATGTTAGGTACATACATAGTAATAGATAATATAAGTAAGTAATACGTAAAGATTATTAATGGACATAAGTTGCCTGACTATATAAATAAAATTAATGTAGGTACATTTAATACCTAAATAGCGTGTGAAAAATCATATGAAACTACTTGAATTATTTTTTATTCTCAATGGTGATTAGGTATATTTTGAATTTTGGCAAATAGGTACGGTGTTTTATTAGATTTTACCATTTACAAATATTGTGGCAACCGCGACTGCTATTAATAGGTAGCTTTCCGCTCGCGGCTTCGCCCGCATTAATATTGTTTTCCCGTGGGAATTTAATACTTTCCCGTAAAATAATTTTGTAGCCTATTATATAGAAGACTGTTATTTATATTTAGGAGCTCGAATAATAAATTTCATAGAAATTGGAGCAGATTTTAATTATTTTCCATAGAAACTTTCAACCCCTAATTTGCACAATAAGGGGGTGAATTCCAATAAACCATGAAACACGTGTTCAATGAAATGTTTTTAATAATAATAATAATAATAATACACATTTATTTCAGAAATTGCTTTCCATAGTGTGTTAGTAATTACAAAAAGAACTTATAAGCTAGGGTTAGTTAAATAATTTAATTTGATAACAATAAATAAAAATTTTAAAAAACTATATATATGATCTACTTAACATTAACCAGAGCAGGTCTCGAGCCGGTATGAACCTTGTTCCAGTGCCTCAGGATAGGACAAGAATAGCGACTTCCTATCGCCGCCAAGAGGCTGTTGGGGCTATCTCGGATGCGGCGCCACGCGGAGGCAACCCGCTTGCGTATGACAACTTGAAAGCTGTCTATACAAGCCTCAGCAAACATTGTCGACGCGCTGCAGTACCGAGACAGCCCCATCAGCATCCTGAACCCATTATTATATTGGACACGCAGGGTTGCAAGTGTCCTTTGTGTATACTCAACCCATAGACTGCAGGTGTAGAAAGACTGGCAATAAGCTCTGAAAAGAGTTTTTTTAACTTCTGTATTACACCGTGCAAATCTACGGGCGAGCATATTGGCTCTCATAGCTAGAGCCCTGCGCTCCCTCTCTATGTCAACCTCATCCGACATGCTTTCCGTAACCCAGTGGCCCAGGTACTTAAAACTTGTCACTCTTTTCAGTGGTACACCTTCAAGAGAGATTGTAGGAAACCTGTAACTCCTATTTTTTGACTTAAAGACTACAATCTCACTCTTCTTAACATTGTACCGGAGGCCATGAGCCATTGCATACTTCTCGCAAATACATAAAAGTTTTCGCAGACCACTGATTGATGGGCTCAGCAGGACCATGTCGTCAGCGTAGCTAATGTTGTTATATGGAATATTATCAACAGAACAGCCGACTCCACTACCGCTGAGCTCACCAATCAGACTATTCACGTAGAGGTTAAAAAGCGCAGGGGAAGACAGGCCGCCCTGTCTTACCCCGCACTCCAGCCCATACGACTCGGATAACGCTCCTGCCCACCTCACCTGATTTCGTTGATTATCGTACCAATACTGAAACAGACTGATAAGATCTTTAGGAAAGTCATTAGTTTCAGTAGCCAGTTTCCTCCACAGCACATCATATTTAACCATATCAAAAGCCTTTGATAGGTCCAAGAAACAGGCTATAACAGGTGTCCTACGATTTGTGTAGTAACGTACGGTGTGCTTGAGACAGAGAACAGCACTTTCTGTGGATAGCTGCGGTCTAAAACCAAACTGTGCATCACACAGATTAAGGGAAGCCTGTAGCTTTCTCTCAAGCAAACCGTCCATCACTTTCGCTATAGTAGTAGCCAATGAGATTGGTCTATAATTGTTTTTGTCAGAGGAATCCCCTGTTTTATTTTTCAGTACTGGCACGACAATCGTTTTCATAAAATCAGATGGCAAATACGAGTGCCCTATGCAAAAAGTAAATAGCATTGCCAAAACACGCGGCAGGTGGAAACCAGCATACTGCAGGTGTTCGATGCTGATACCATCATGACCTGGAGACTTACCGCGCGACATGTTTTTTATTACATCTTTAACATGTTTAGAAGTAAAGCACGTAACTTCATCTCCGTCCCGGATACCAGCATCGAATTCCTGCGGCGATTGCTGTTTGGTGATTTTAAAATGATTTTTAAAAATATTTGCCACTCTCTCCGCGTCACTTTCACCCTGTACATTCGCAGGAACGCTCGGCCTTGGATTCAGTTTGTTTGATTGTTTCCAAAATTTTGAAAAATCTTTAGTTTTATGATGTGTAGCCAAAATTTCCATTTTTATTTTTTGTTCGTTATTCTGACACCATTTTATTTTTGACTTAAATATTTTTTTAGTTTCTTTCATTTTTTCATAATAAATTCCATTGCTTGGTTTTCCATTTAATATCCACATATGAAAACAAAGTCGAGCGTCACTGTGCAGTGGCTTGACATACTTATTCCAACCTACAATATATCTATTTCTACCTTTCTTATACTCGTGAGTTGCAATTGCAGCCTCTCTTAAACAACATACAATGCTATCATACATTTTATCAATTATTATTTTGTGCTCTAAGCTGTAACAGCGGCGATTTGCACAAGACCTGAACTCGTCAGGAAAATCTATACATCTAAGCTTTTCACAACAAATCTCAGAATATTTATTTATTTGGCCTAGATTTCTATCACCCCACACTGCTTTATCAGATTTTAAATTACATTTTTGTACCTTGTAACTCAGTTTTCCCATATCGACAGTCATTTCCAGTGGGAAGTGATCGGACCAGAAAATATCATAAAGTACTCTAATACTTACAATAGACTTCGTGGCTGACTTAGTAGTAATGCAATGATCCAGCCAACGATGAGATCCATTTATATCACTTATATAAGTAAACGTATCACAATTCATTTTTAAATGGTCATAGTCCGCTACATCCCACATCTGTTCATAACAGAAATTACTCATTTCATTAAAAAACAATTCGCCAGGATGAGCATTAAAATCGCCTAACACAAACACAGATTCTATATTATTACATTCTATTATAGCGTTTATTTCACTAAGACAGCTAGTAAACTCAGTTAAATTGTCCCATGCGTCGCAGGGCATATACACGGTGACGAATAATGTAGTCCTGTCGTTCACAACAGTTTTAATCGCGGCCAAACGCACTGAGTTACACTGCACAACGGACACTGATGTAAACAAGGTTTTACGCCACATAATTGCAACACCACCATACGGCCGACCTCTTAACAAACCGTCACCGGTGTCAACCGCAGACTTACTGCAACAGTCAAACTCTGGGTGGATTCCCGCAATGTAAGCCGTATCGTGCGGCAACAGCCATGTCTCCTGCAACGCTATGATATCAGCAGATTCACATAGTGCTCGTATGCCCTCGACTGATCTTGTGACTGATTTACAGTTAAAGGATATAACTTTCATGTATTTACTATCCATTAATTAATTTGAGATTGTAACACGATTACTGTGGTTTGCACCTGTTGTACGGTTCCTGAAATTAATATATTTGCGAAATGATATTCCTTCAGGCCACAGCTCACTATCAAGAAAAATATCTATTTTCAATTTTGGTACATAAACCTTAAAGGCATTATATTCTCGGTCATACTTCATATTAATCTTTTCCAAAAATACTTTCATTTGTGTTTTTTTGTATATATAATTTATTATATCCTCCGCAGACGTTGTCTTGTCAACGTTATTGATAAACAAAGGTATTTTAATGTTGGCCGCTTTAAAATTATCGATAGATTCTGTATTTGCTTTTCCTTTCATCCCTATAAACCTCTATTGTTTTAAGAGCATGATTCTCCAAGTTTATCAAAATCGTTGCTTATTTTAAAAAAATCCTTGCAACCCCTATTTCATCCCTTCAGGGTTAAATTTTCTTAAATTTAGAATTAAAACAACTGTCCAAAATTCACGTTTCTACCATTAGCGGTTACGGTTTCGGAATTTGATAAAACAGTCGAATAAATTAATTTCAGCCGGCTATAAGCATAATAAATTTTGCAATTTAATTTCTCAATGATATTTTATATTATAAAATTTGAAATTAAATTGCTTAGTTTTTTATAGGTAAGTACATTTAGGTGTGGATGTTGAACATTTGTATGGAACAGCTGATTTTTTTTCGCGATTTCAAGATTGGTCCCATAGTATAAGTTGTTCTTTTTGCTTGTCTAAACAAGGACACAAAATTTGGCTCCTGCTGGAAAAATAACCCGGTATAAAAAAAACACTTATTTTATTTTAGTATAAAAAACTAAAATTATAAACTGAAAAATCTTGTCAAATAAAAATTTTAAATCACATTTTTAACAATATACAATATGTGACTTTGTATTTTCTTTAAAAATAATAAATAAATTGAAAAAATGATGAATACCTAAATCAGTGAAAAAGAAATCGTCTTGGGCGGGATTAAAAAGGTCACATATGAAAAAGTTCGATGGCCCGAGCTTGCTCAGAATTGTCAGTGACGTTTTAGTTGCGTCATCTCGCGGTGAAATGGTGAAATAAAACAGCTCGAAGAATTGCCCGACTTAAGTAGGGACCATTTCGTTGTATGGGATGAGGCATCTGTACTGTAGTATTATATTATCTGTGCAATGGGGGAGGAATCCAAAGATTTTCTAAATGTAACTGAAATGTTAGCAAAGAACTTTTTAAATTCGGTAGCTATTTCTGTGTCTACTGTAATTTTCATACTTTTAATATTTAACGATAATCATCATTATAGTTTTCACTGTTCAAGTTTCATTATTTATAATTTGTCATTTTAATTTTTTAAGAGGATTGTGAAGCTCTAAATTTTCATACAAAAAGCGATAACGCTTTTCTCCCTCTAAACATAGTCCAATTTTCATAATTTTTGGAAATCTTGTAGATATAATGAAAAACTAAGTTTGTACGTTTTGATTTTGAAGAAATATTGCTCAGAATATAAGTTATTAGCATCTATATATCTATATTTTCGACTTAAAAACTACCTTGAGCATTTTTGTCTTTTTTTGACTAAATTATACTGAATTACAAAAAAAGCAAAACGTACAAACATAGATTAAGGTATACTGAATCTAAGCCAAAAGCGTCTAATTTCATAAAGGTTTAGTGGGGTAAAACAGTTATCGCCCGAAACAATATTTCAAACAGGAATTGTAGGCAATTTCGACCATTTCTTGCAACTCTCTCTATCGCACGATACGGGTCGGGGGCAGGAGTACAATGTAGTGATAGTGATGTGACATAATGTTATCGTAGTTATTGTCGCCTAGGGAGGAGAAAGTAATATCGATATATCGATCAATAGTGAAAGTTATTACTCAAGTCGGAACTATTAATCTTCACAAATACCTTATACATGAAAAAGTAAATATCTTTTTGAATACGTTTATTGATTTTAGTGTTCTATTTTAAATATTTTATTTCAATACTAATTTCCTTATTTAAGAGTTAGCAGCCTGTAGCCTGTTAACTTTACTGTAAATTACCAAAATCAAAAAAGGAAAAAAATGTAAGTATGTAAGTAGTTCTTTGTTATAATAAATATGTGCCATAAAGAAACCAACTTAAAATAAATTCGTATTTTGTTTCTTGTGATAGGTATTTGTTATGCAATGTATGAAGTTGGAGCAGTTTAAAACGTGTAATAGACTATGCAAGTAGCGTTTTTTTTAATATTATTTTCTTTGAATTTTATTCCTCTCTAAAGCTGGGCTCTAAGGTTTTACTCGCGTTATGGAATCTACGATTGTATAAAAAATACAAACGACAAAGTACCTAAATAATATACGAGTATGTAGGGTAGGCAGGGTAGGCATAATTGGGAAGAAGGCACCCTTCGTACGGTTTTGAAGTTTTTTTTTTCATTTTAACTATAAAATTTAAAGCAGCTGTTTACATATACTAATAGGTATTTTTAACCGACTTCAAAAAAGGAGTTTCTCAATTCGATGCGTATGTTTTTTTTTGTGTATGTTACGCGATTACGCCGTCAATTGCAGAGCGATTTTCAAAATTCTTTTTGTATTCTCAAGATTATACTCCAATGGTGGTCCCACGGTTACCAAAGTTAGGATCTGATGATGGGATCCCATAAAAATGGAGGGAAATCCTTAAATTTTTAGGTGCGTCCAACGTGTTTTTTTTTATATATAAACGTCGCCCCACTAGGATTTTCTCCTGTGTCGTGGGTGCAGTTACAAACATAGAATATCACATGCACATACGCCCAGACCGGAACAAATTTCTGTAGGCCATACAAAACATCTGTCCCGTGCGGGAATCGAACCCACGATCTGTTGCGCAGTAGGCGATCGCTCGACCTCTGCGCTAACCGTGTCAACCGTTTTGTGTGTATGTTACGCGATTACTCCGCCAATTGTGGACCGAGTTTCAAAATTATTTTTGTATTCGGTAGAGTATACTTCTAGGGTGGTCCCTAGGTCACCAAAGTCAGGTTCTGATGATGGGATCCTATGAAAATCGAGGGATACCCTAATTTAATTAGGGTTTCTTTCACTAAAAAGTTAAACAAAAAAAATATTTTACAAAAAATAAAAACTGACTTCAAAAACACTGAAAAGTTAAAAATAGTGTAAGAATAGGTACCGACAACATTACATTTCTATATTGAAGTCGGTGCCAAACGATGATCTCCTAGAAAGTCTTAAAATTTGGCACCGTCTTCAATAATGATGTGTGATGTTGTCTGTACCTATTCTTATATTAACTTTTCAGTGTTTTTGTAGTCCGGACGAACCCGCCGAATCGAACCCCGCCGGACGGACATCCCGATCAAAATCCGGTGGCCTCAACCACTAGACCACGGAGGTGGTAAAAATGAGAATTCTAAGACTATTAGTATAACTACCCAAGATTAGTGTATAAAAATGAGAGGTATTTTTTATTTGATGCATAATTATTACTTTATATTTTTTAAATCCCTGCTCCTATTTATTTTGTATGTAAAAGTATTAATGTATCTATCTAAAATAATAGATATTTATTTTTAATATTATTTTTGTTATTTATTTTTAAGTTAACAAGAGGTCTGTTCTTGTTTAAACAATTGTAAATGTCATTTTATGTTTAGTGTTTATTTTTTTCATAAAAGGATCCATTATTGATTCACATCTCAAATGAAAATCATTTTAATTCAGTATAACACTCATCTTACAAAAAGTCATTTTCTTTAGACAGGTAAATGTACGATAGATATGTTCTTTCATAACAAATAACAGCTCAGTCCTATAAAGTAGGACTTGGTAGGGATACCAAGTAAGTGCCTACACTATAAATTTCAAAGGAATACTGAAATAATTTACGAAACTTATCTACTAAAATATTATAAAGAAAGAAGATTTGTATTTTTGTTTGTAATGAATAAACTCAAAAACTAGCTCACTGGGAAGTCTCGGCGTAATTGTTGTTAAAATGATTTTTAGAAATAAAGCTATTTTTATTTATTATATTTTTTATTTTTAAAAACTACAAGGCTGATTTAAAAAAAAATTTGACTAATAGAATGCTACATTATTACTGAGTAATATAAGGTTATAAAATAATTTTTCATACGGGAAAACAAAATTCCCTCACGAAAAACGAAAATAACAAAGGCAAAGTTGCGAGCGGAAAGGCAGTCAGGAATAGGTACCTAAGCAACGCGAAACATTACAAACGGTAAAATAATGATCTCGAGTTCTCGCGCCGAGGAGTCGCGCGCTGCTGTCGTTGTGTGCGTGAGAATTTGCGCGTGTTGTATTTGTGGTGTAAACGCCAGACGGGAGGCCGAGCGGTGTGAAACAGATAGCATTTTAGAAAATACCTACTCGCGCCGCGCACGATTACTTCACAATCCTCTTAACTTAGTCCTATTTCTTATTTTAGTACTTAAATAAATAATTAGTTTTATCAAGCTTACAAACTTTTAAAAATAATTTGTAATAGGTTTTAACATGCAATTTAAACTCATCTCTATTGTTAAATGTCCATTTATTATAAAAGGTCATACTGCTCTTGCGAATATCTGGTGTAGCCAGTTCACTAAAAGCTAAAGTACCATTAACTGAGATGGCATTTGGAACAAATATATTTTTAAGTTACTGTTCTGAATAAATTATGTTTAAAAAATTCTTACATTTTACCTCATTTTAGTGATTGCCCTGTTTGCTTGGGTAAAGGTTGCGTGTGTTCAATATACAAGTATTTTATTTCTTTTTTGGTATTTTTTCAGGGTGGAGTTCACAGATTGCTTAGGTCGAACAAGGAAATGTATCAAATCTGACTTAGAATATTTTATGAAGAGAGATAAGCTCTTACACAAAGATTTGACAAAAGAGGGAGACGCTCCAGATGAAGATAGGTGTCAAGATGTAGTCGAAGTATATCTTTTGTGTATTCATAGTTGTTTTGCTTGTGAGATGACAGATTTAGAAAACAATATTTCTGCAAAGATCAACCTGTCTGGCCCGTAGTATACCAATTCCTCCCTGTCTATGGAGAAATTCGTGCCCAGAAGTGGGTTGTATACAATGTATGTATTATAAAATGACTTGTATAATAAATTATCAAAAATATTGTCGACCCTAGAAAGCTGTCCTGGCATTCCTTCTCCAGCTAGTGAAGCATCCCATGGCCCTCAGGTCTTCCTCGATATCACCTTGGGTGCCCTATATTCGCCCATCCTCTCTAGGTGCCCGACCGACCTAAAGCGTTCTGACTTCACATATCTCACTATCTAATGTATTCACGTATCTCCCGGTCGATGCTAACTTCGAGCTTGTGGTTCATGCGGGGACGATAGGCGTTATTGTCCTTGATAGGGCTGAGCACTTTACGCAGCACCTTCCTTTCGAAAACCGCGAGTTTCTGCTGTTCTCTCGCCGTTAGTGCCACAGAACACAGAAAGAGGTTAGAAAGGTAATCGTGCATCGTTTGTACGGGAAGCGCTGTCGCCAGTTTTGCTCCCACATCTTTTTCTAGTTTTTCTTAAACCAATAAACGCGAGCCTTCGCTGCTCGTGCAAGGTCAAAGAAAGCCAATCAAGAGAACTATGCCTCGGTAATTACCGTGCTGTGGTTGTCCGTAAGTGATTAACCCTTCGTACTCACGGCCACAACTATGTGCATTTGCTCATAGTTGTGGCCATGCAACGGGCGCGCGTGCCCCGCCTACATAGCCCTTCTAACGTCTTTCTGTGTTCTGTGGTTAGTGCCCATGTTCCATAGGTGGCTACTGGTCAGATGATGATCTTATATATGGACAGCTTGGATTTTTATACTCAGCACTCCTAGCATGACAACAGAAACATGATATAATTAACGATATATCGATATGAACTGTTAAAAAAAGTTGGAATTTTCAGCTATCTCAAAGTTTTGCGTATCTTTTGTATACTCGTATTGTTATTTTGGGTATTGTTCATAAATAAATGTCTATAAAATTTTAAGGTAGCCATTATATCCAACATATTTTGATAGTTCATATTGTTTTATCATGTCGTGTTTCGGTGTTCATGCTACATGGGCTGGTGCTTTGAGGGAAGAAGTTTCTTTACCGAGTAGTAGCATCTGTTGCCGGCCATGATTCGTGCGTTTACTTCTTTCGCAATTTGGTTTTGAGCTGATGGTGTAGACCCCGGATACTTGAAGCCCCTGACTCCTTCAATTTCATTCCCAGCTACCCCGATATCTTGCGGTGACGTAAGATGTCGCGAGCTAGCAAGATATTTGGTTTTGTCTGTGTTGATATGGAGTCCAATCTTGGCTAATCAATAGATTCAGTGAGCCTAATCAATAATCATGCTGTTTCTAGACCGACTGGTGATCACGATGTCGTCAGCATTATGCCGTCAGTTGACTGGTGTTGTAGTCGATTAGACCCTTCGTCTCAACATTGCGGATAGCAGCGCCAAGCGTCAGGTTAAACACTATATTCGATAGGGCATCCCCCTGCCTAAATCTAGAGCGCACTTCTATGGGGTCCCAGACTACATTCTGTATAACAACCGCAGATTTGGAGTGCGCCATCGTTGCCTCTATCAGCCTTACCAGTTTACTTGGTATTCCGAGGAACCACATAGCATCCAATATCTTTCTTGGGCTTACACTGTCAAATGCCTGTTTAAAGTCTACGAACATATGGTGGAGATCTATGTCGTACTCGTGAACTTTCTCTAGAGTTTGCCGTAAGAAATGGATTTGATCGACTGTGGAGCGGTTAGGTCTGAAACCGCATTGGTATTCTCCAAGTATTTCTTCGGCATATCCACGTAGTTTCTGATAGATCACCCCTGACAGAACTATGAAGGCCGCAGACAGGACAGTGATTCCTCTGTAGTTGCTACATATACTTTTATCTCCTTTCGTGTGTATGGGTCTAATGGGTCTAGAAAGAATAAACGCTCGGTGAATTTTGAACTTGCGTTTTTCAGCATCTCAGATGTAATGGTATCCAGTGCCAGTGTCTTATTGTTTTGTAGGTACGTGATGCTAGTGCGTACTTCAGCTAAAAGGTGCGTTCAATGACTTGTTTGACGTCAAAGTAGTGTACAGACTCTGTTTCTTTCTTTTCTGTTGTCAACATTAAGAAGCTCGTCGATATGCTGACGCCACCTGCCTAATATGCTGCTTTCGTCTGTTGGTACAGTTCCATTCTTGGCTCGACAGATGTTAATTCGCGGCTGGTATCCCTTGCGCGAATTGTTGACGCGTTTGAAGAAGGATCGTGTCATAATTTCTATGTGCCCTCAGTTGTCCAGTTCCTTTATAGCTGAGCGATTTCGTTCTCCTTGAGTTTCTTCTTAAGCAGTTTCCAATTAGTTTTAGTTTGTTCCTCTCTGTACAATTTTTTGTTAGTATCTGAGTTATTCTGCAGATACCTTAGCCTACTCTCATTTTTACACTACAGAGTTACCCGGCAAACAGTGATACTATGGTTTTCAAATATTGTTAATGAACTCTTTATAGGGGTCCATTTAACCCTCTTTCCGCTTTATGGTGTATTTTCGTAACACCATGTATAATTGGGTTGAAGTGCTGATGACAACGGGTGTTTTCATACAGATTAGTCATAATTTCAACAAAACTAACAGATATTCTTGCAACAATTTGCATAGTGCAAGTTTGGATATAAATTTATTAAAAGTAGTATTTGATTGTATCATTTGCCATACATTACATGCTATATAATGAGTGTAGAATGGTATTTTTTAGGAAAATAATAAACAACAAATGCCTTTCTTGGTGCAAAAAACAAATGATTACCTGCAATCTCTGCGTGAAAAATGGGAACAAAAAGAGAAAGAGCTGTTGGGGAAGGATAAGGACATACATTACCAGGATTTATTGTTTGATGGTATGTATTTTATTTATTTGAGCATGTATGATAATGTATAAACAGCATTCATATTATATACTCAGGGACAAATTGAGAGGAACGCTAAAAATTCCCTTCTAGTTTTGATAACGCTGTGTATTTTAGCATACGAAACCAATATTTAGTTTTACCAGCTTTCTAGCCATCGGATTCGCTACAAAAAACATTCCCTGCGGAAACCAGTTGTGCGATTTTGATAGAAAAGACCACCATTGAATATTTCCGTTCTTCTTCAGTTCACAAAGTCGGAAATTTTGTAATTATCCGCATATGATTTCGTAAAAGTAGCTTGAATCTATGAAAAAAGTGTAGTGTTCCTCTAAATTTGTCCCTGAGTGTATTAAAATTTATTGAAAATGATTGTTATCTTCGATTGAAGGATTACGCATCGCAATGAATTAACGTAGCCTCCAATCACAGTAAAGCATTGAAGTTTTGTTGATATCATCATCAACAGCTCATATATGTCCCCACCGAGGGGCTCGAGCCTAACCTAAACTAGGGCGATTAGGCCTTAGTCAACCACGCTGGCCAAGTGCGGGTTGGTCGACTTCACACACAGCCTGTAAAGAAATTTTTTCTTCACAGGTGTTGTGCAGGTTTCCTCACGATGTTTTCCTTCACCGTAAAGCGTCGAATAAACGTACATATGAATTCAAAATTTGAAAACACATTGGTACGTGGCGGGGTTCGAACCACTACCTCCCGATTGGCAGGCGACGGCCTTACGCACTACGCCATCGACGCTTATTATCTGATAGTTCAACATTAATTGCAAGAAGCTTAGGTCCGCAAAGCGAGGCCCACGTGGCATTCGTTTCTTTTGATAACGTCCGGAGATATCTAAATGTATTTATTTATTTATATTAATTATTGATTATAGTGCTAATGACAATAATACAAGTAATATAGTTGTCCTAACCATTTATAATCGAGAAAGTAACCATTTCTCGATTATGGGGGCAAATCTAGTAAGGCTAGAATGTGGGAGGGCGGGCGGTCCAACATTGGCGTGTGTAGTTAGTACCAAATACTGTCATCTTTTTCGGAATGTTTTCTGTTAAACCTACTCATTAACAATTGATAAAGAGTGCACGTATGGTCTCTGCCATGCACCAATGTGTTTTTCGTTTTTCGAATTTCATGTGTACATATTTTGTCTGACGCTCCTACGGTGAAGGAAAACGTCGTGAGGCAATCTGCAGACATCTGAGATGAAATTCGATAGTGTATGTGAAGTCGACCAATCCGCACTGGGCCAGCGTGGTTGACTAAACACCCTAACTTAGGGTAGGCTCGAGCCCCCCGGGGGGACGTATATGAGCTGTTATGATGATATGTTCTCGCTGACATTTGTGCACTTATTATAACATCATCTGCACAGGTGGCTCGTCCCCGTTACCCGTTTCTCGATTACGTTTAGTGTTAATGAGAATAATAATATAGTAGTCCTAACAGTTTCTTGATTACTTTAGATTTGCCTCCGTAATCGAGATCGCCCCCGCAATCGCACGCGACAAGGGAATATATAAATATTAAATTAAACTGATTTATATTAAACGGTTGTGTTAACGCCGTATAGATAAATAATTAATAGATTAATTATAATATAAAATAAATATATAATACGAATATATAAGCGTAGACACACACATTGACTCAACATACCACATATATATTATATGCCTGTGTGCACTTTTCCCCCCTCCCTCCTCCTGACCAGTCTTGTGGCTACCGCTTACACGCAAAACGAACGCTCCGCAAAAAATATATAAAAAACCAGTAAAAACTCCTCGAGGTATACGTCGCGAGTGACAAAACTAATAAAGACTTAAATATTCACTCTTGTGATATACTAAAAACCCCAGCGCCGAAGGATTTAGTGCTGAAACCGTATCTTCGAAGAAGAAACTAGGCGGCCGCCATCTTCAGGGATAAGAAGCTGTCTATGGTGAGCACAGGTTGAATGATATAGCTGATAAATTCAACTAGTTTGCAGTAAAATGAAAACGGTTAACTCGTTAACGGTGGAGTAACGGTATAAAACCGGTTCGTATATTCAACGCCCACTACGAATGTCATGTCTGCACTACATTATCGGCGATGATCGTTGCTCGTGTGCTCGTCTATAATCGGCATGATCATCGTGCAAGCATCCACACGTTCGTCCACGTTCGTCTGTTTATAAGCAACCACAGGCGATTCCCTTTGATGCGTGCCCGAAAACCGACAATTCACGGGTCGCAGGCGATCATAGACGATCATCGGCGCGCACAGCCGAGTACAGCCGAATATACCCTCTACACTATCGTGCTCGCGCGTGATCGTCTGTATTCGCCGATAATGAAGAGGAGCCATCAGCTATAATAAAGAGCCCTGTAAACGATCAAACGTGTTTGGCAAACTTGCTTGACAAACTTTACGTTTGCATCAAACACGACGTCAATCCAGATACTTTTCAAACTCATCAAACACGAAGTTCGTTTGTCAAACGGGTCAAACACAGCCCTACACGAACACACAAGTTTGTCAAACACGTAAATTTGACAAACATGTTTGATCGTTTACAGGGGCCTTTACACTGCCACTGTTGAGTGTAGGCCTCCCCACCCCAAGAAGGGAGACTCTGGCTTTCTTCACCACGCTGGCCCAGTGCATGTTGGTGAGATGCGTCACGGCCTCGTCCATTGATCAGTAGGGTGTAATGCACCTTTTTGACATTTTAAATATAATTCATACCTCAATTTTTTAATAAAAATAATATATGACTTAACATTTGTATTTGATATTTGTATAAGCTTAATTTTTTTCATATTTGCATTTTTGCTATTGTCCATAGCTGAGTAGGTGAAACATTGTGATATGGTTCTGTAATTAATGCTACCTTTTTGTACCCTATTCAAAAGCGAATAAATTATTTCTTTCTTTCTTTCCTTCCTGCGTGTGAAGTTGGCCTGGGTCTCGCGAGGAGTTATGTGGAACCTTCATCAGCCTTAATTAATTACGACCAGAAAGCTCTTTAGCCATCACAGCAACCGCGCGCGGTTTAATTGGATTTCCCAATAGAGGAACTGGCTAATTTACTCCTTCCGGTCGCCATAGTATTTTAGTTTCCTAACGGCGGGTACGGCGGAGACACGCATTTTCCCCGAGAAAAAAAATTATAATTTAGTTTCGTAATCAGCCCTGCGAGCATGGACTTGTCGATCGACATATATCGATCGACAAAAGCATCTGTCCTTTTCACTCCTTAGGAATATCTGTCAAATTTGTCGATTTTTGTCGAGTATGTCGATCTTAGCTGTCAAATTTTGTTTATCGAGAGTTCCATGCTCGCAGGGCAGTTGCGATGGAGGATTTTGAATTCATTGTTAGCAACTTCGATTGGAAGGCAAATGCCGAGTCGGCACTTGCCTTCCAATCGGATGGTCCGGGGTTCGAGACCGCCATGGACCAATGGGTTTTTCGTTTTTCGAATATCATATGTACATTTGACTGACGCTCCTACGGTGAAGGCAAACATCGTGAGACAACCTGTCTGCGATGAAATTCAGTGGTGTATGTGAAGTCGACCAATCCGCACTGAGCCAGCGTGGTTCACTAAGGTCTTATCACCCTAATATAGGGTAGGCTCGAGACCCTCGGTGGGGACATAATATATGAGCTGTAATGATGATGTTAGCCACAAGTTGCGACTGAAGAGTTTTTTATCCTTCTACAAAGAATTTCTGAAAAAAAAACTAAATGCGCCAAAAGAATGTTTTTTTTCTTGATATGTAATGTAACTAATAGCACGATTGAGCTGGGGCTGTAGTAAGAGCTATCATCTATTTTTAGCAGATAATTCCATTTCCTTTGACTTTGTTCCTATGATTTTACGTGTAATTGTCAGAATACAACTCCAAATCGCCAACTTGGTCATCTGTGGCTTGGTACAATTAATAGCCATATACCGCATCACGTATTCTGTGGTTTGTCAAAGGGGAATGTTGACATATCCAAAAAATAAAATAAAAAAATAAACCCATTTATAAATTATCGTAAAAAAAAAACACGTTCTTAACGACACGCTATTGACGTGAACCTCCAGAGGCGCGCATCCACGGCGTGGGCTACTACGCGTTCAGCACCGACGAGACGGAGCGTCGCAAACAGATGGAGGAGCTGACGAGGCAGCGCGGGGAGACGCTGCGCGCGCAGCAGGAGACAGAGCAGCTGCGCAAGAAGCGCGACGAGCTGGTGGCGGCGCGGCTGGCGGCGGCGAGGGCCCGCCAGCGAGCGCGGCAAGGCCTGCCTCCCGAACCTGAACCGCCTGCCGGTGAGTATCATTTCGATGGTGTCAATGACAGCTGTTATCCTATTATAAATGTGAAAGTGTGCATGTTTAAAATTTTGTTACTCAATCACGCAAAAACGGCTGAACGGATCTGAGCCTTTGACATGGAAAAGAATATAGGCTACCTTTTATCCCGACCCCTTAAGTAGTTCCCGAGGGAAAATTGAAAATTGTTTACGAGCTAAGCCGCGGACAGACAGCTTTGAAATTTGGTATGCATGTCACCTATGCTATGAAAAAGGACGTGTACTTTATATTCCTTAATGATCTCTCAAATAGTTCCCGTGGGAAGATTAAAATTGTTAACGAGTGAAGCTTTAGTCCCAATTCTGAAGTCCACGCAGACGAAGTCGCGGGCAGAAGCTAGTCATTAATAATCCTTGCCTTCTTAAATTTCAATTCTATGATATTTACTTATTTAAATTCGTGAATGCAAAATGATGTATAAAATATGATTGTATATTTAAATAGTGCATAATTGCACTCGGTCACTCAAAAACAGGTGAACTTTTGGATGATTTTATTACAAAGTCTCTTCTCGATTGTAGCTTCTCGACTTTTTGCCCCTTGGTGCTAAGTACGGTTTGGAATGCAAAGTACTGGCTTAAAATCTGATATTGATTATTACAACAAAATACGCTCATGAACAACTTGTTGAATACGCTAATAAACCTTTGCGCTCCAAATATATGTAGCATTAATTCATCAAATTCTTTTGTGATTTATCATTGTATTCTCTTTATAGATAATCAAAAAGACTTCACAACTTGCTTGCTAGAATTTTTAACGCAACAAAAGAACGAGGCAGATAAAAAAGCAAAGGAGGAAGAAAAGAAAGCTAAAGAAGAACAAGAGAAAGAGAGGCAAAAACTTCGCGAAGCGCATATACGAGAGTGGGATATGGGTAAAGAAGGAATGGGGGATAAAATCAAAAAGTTCCGGGAAATGACTCAGGAAGAGTATGTCGAACAGCAAAGGAGTAAGCGGATCAAAGAGTTCGCACCACCTCAGGCCTTATCTGGTGGGAGGTCTGAAGTTACATTTGATGAAGGCGGTAGAAGTGTTGGTCCTAAAACTTGGTCTGATGTTAGACCAAAGGTCAAAACACCACCTCCACCCGATATTAGGGATGTGATAGTGAACGAGGAACAAAAAGGTTTATATTTTTCTACTTCAACCAAATCAAATCCACAAATGAAGTACACAAACTTTGTTAAATCTCAAGACCCCATTCAGCAAAGGAGTAAGCGTATCAAAGAGTTTGCACCACCTCAGGCCTTATCTGCTGGGAGGTCTGACGTTACATTTGATGAAAGCGGTAGAAGTGTTGGTTCTACAACTAGGTTTGATGTTAGACCAAAGGTCAAAACACCACCTCAACAACCCGATATTAGTGATTTCATACTCAATGAGGAACAAAAAGGCTTATATTTTTCTACTTCAACGAAATCTAATCCACAAATGAAGTACAAAAACTTTGTTAAAACTCAAGAGCCTATTCCCATAGAAAACGAGTTAAGCGATCCAGATGACGATAATGTACATAGAAGTGAGCAAGGAAAAATTTCTTCAAATCATGTAGAAATAGAACCGCCGCCTACATATGATTATTATGGCCCTACACCCAAATATTCCAGAACAGAAAAACCATTTAAATCTGATATCAGAGAAGCCTACGCACAAGGCGCTGAAAGTCTTAAACATAAATCAAACGACCCCCAGCTGTCCAAACAATATGATTTTACATTTGATTGATGTATTGTTTATATGGATTAATGTTATTAAAATAAAAAACACTAAGCATATTGTGTTGACATTTATTTATAATAAGAACTAATTCCTAATATCACAAGTAATGATTACTGTGCCATTGCTGACGTGAAATATTTCCCTATCTGTTAACAAAATTTTGTTAAATGTTACGGTTAGAGTAAATAAATCAGTGATTATTAATAATTACCGGTTAAAGTGATTAATAATAACCAACAAGCCCTCCCACTTCTTCCTAACCTAACCAACTGTGTTTCAAGCTCCCCAAGTCGGTTCTGTGTGGTCATAAAAAATTTACTTAATCTATCAGCAACTGTGTTTTAGGTGCCCCGAGTTGGTTCTGGGTGGTCTATCCAATTATATTTGAGGTAATCCGATTCAGTTTAGGTTAATCACTTTAATTATGAATTATCACCGATTATTAACTCTGACCGTAACAGATAGATTATAATAATCAAATAGAGCAAGCTAAGTTAACGTTGTTATACTTCATTAATAAATTTTATTATCTATTATATTAAATCAATCATTCATACACAGACGTCACACAGGTAATAACGAATAAGCATGTGTATTTTACTACAAATCCATTTCTAAAAACCTTTGCAGTGATAGTAGAAAAGTTTTTAGACAAATGCTAATTTTGACAGAGGTTTTAGACATAATGTGTGAACGTGAAATAGGTATTTTACCATAAAAATGTTGACATTTTATAACAATAATACAGGTTTCGTTTTAAATAATTATAGCCATTTTATCTTACCATTTTAATTTACTATTTACATAGCGGATTAAAGACATGTTAGACGTAGTTCGTTCGAGCGCTTTTTTGGCGCTAAGAAAAACTCCCTAAAGCGTCTAGGCGTACACACAAGCTTATCCGAGACGTTGGAAATAAAAGGTTGAAATCGAAATAGTTCTTAACAAGACGGGATTTTTATTAGTGCAACATTTTCACTATTTTTGAAACAAATTATTATAATATTTTACAAAATTCATGTTCAAATTTATTTAGAGGGAATGTTAACGTACCTACTTATATTTTTTTTGTTAAAACAATCGCTAAGTGGAAATTCTGAGTATCATAAATATCATAATATACTTATTGGGTTTAATTTTAATTTTTGTTATGTAACTTTGAAATACTAACAGTCTAATTGAGATCAATACATTATCATCAATTATAAAGATTGTCTTAAAGCTGTCTCCTGCGCTTGTTTTGTGTAGAAAAACATCGAAACATTACACAAAATCACAGATAAATTTCGAAAGTTTGTATGGGAATTTTCGAATATTATTTGTGATTTTGTGTAATGTTTCGATGTTTTTCAACAGAAAACAAGCGCAGGAGACACGGCTTTACAAATAATTAGCAAAAACAGTCAAAACAAGGTAAAAGCGAATACCAATTTATAGAAACAAAAGGTGAGTGTTTGTATCTTAACAATTTCAAATGGGATTATAAAAACAATTTATATAGTGGCTTTCAAAACCAAAAAAATTATGAAAAAATTACTAATGGATGTGTTTCCATTGTTACGGCTAATTCTCGTGGGCATCGGGCTGGTGTAGATAGTGGAAAGCGTGGTCATGTCGGTCATAATTTCTGAAGATGTCGCTTCTGGCTTGTTACTAGTCATCGTGAAATCGGAATTTTGTTGAAGTGCCTCAGCTGGAGGTAACTCCACATTCGGTTTATTATTGTGGGTTAAAAGAGTTTTTACTTCCTTTGTGGTCTGCATCGCAGCCATGGTAGATTTTGTAAAGGGAACAGTTGTCACTTCTAAATGTTCGTTGTTATCTTCAGGGTTTGCTGCCGTTGTATCAGACTTTTCAAGATTTTTGTGACTGCTCTCTGTAGTTTTAACTAATATAGCGTCATCCATTTTTGTCGTGGCACCGTTTGTATCGTTATGTTTCATTTGAGAATTTTCATTTTCCATATTTTCGGCAGCAGGCTGATCTGACTGCATAACTTCACCAAGATCGACAACTTTGATCCTTTCACCAATATCGTTTTCTACATTGTTACCTATGTCTGTGTTATCGTTTGTGCCCTCTTCATTGACTTGCATAGCATTTACAATGCTAGACTGCATTAATCCTCTCCGTTCCCTGATATGTCTCTTTTTTATTCGAGTGTTTTGTGTTTTTGACACTGCTTTCGCTAATGTCGCGAATGCCTCGATTTCTCTCTCAGTTTTGGGACCGTTGCACAGTTCGCCGCGACATGGACACGTCATTCTGTAGGATTTTGTGGTGTTGCAGTATGCGGCGTAACATTCGTCCTGATAGAACTTCACACAGTATCGGGATTCGACCAAGGCTGTGAAGTAAAACAAAAATATTAATAACATGTAATGATGAAAAAGTCAAATAATAGGCTGATAATAATAACATATAATAACGAAATAAAGTGTTTTTTATTCTTACTGGCTAATAATTCGTCTGAATGTGGCCTTTTTTCAGTCACTCAACCTCTATCAACTACAATTTGGGTGCTTCAACTTTTCTGATGGTATGTGTGATAAGGCCAAAGACTGAAGCGAGTTTCACCAGGAATCCTCAACAACTTGAGGGATTGGCTATCTTACCTATACCTAACTGTCTGAACACAATAATATTAATAACACTATTATTATCTCGACAAACTTGGGTAAGACGATGGTAGCTAGCCAAGCGGGCTCATAAGCCGAGCCCAGCAGGGCTCAACCAAACCAAGCAAGCCCAACCAAACCAAGCAAACCAAACAATAAATCTTTTGCACCCATAGGGAATCGAATTCCGGACCCTTAGATCAACATGGAGGCGGCTAAATATTCTGTATTAAAATAATTTTATTATTTAAAATACGAACGTGGCGACGAAGCTACTACAGCACAGTGCGTGTAGCCGGGGTCACAATCGGTCACGTAGATCGAGTGCGGGCCGCAAGATGGCGCCCTCTGACTCCGGTGCACTTGGTCAGCCAGCGGGCCGCACCAGTAGCATTGCAGGCATTCCACTGTACCTAAAAATAACACATTTTAACTATAAATACAATAACTAAAACGAATTTGAAACTGTGAAATGATATTTGCGCTTATTCGAAGTTCAAAGATACTCGGAATGAGTACGTACCTATTCAGTATATAGATGACATATAGGGTCGTAGGTATATCTAATAACAAATTATTATATCCTTCAAATATTGTTTTAGATTTTAGTACATTCCTTACGTAACAATGTCCAAAGAATGTCGAGGCAGAAACGCTACTAACTGAAAGTAGACTTAGTGTCTACGTGTGCGTCTATCGTTCCCACCGTGGTGACTTGGAGACAACTCGACTTTTTGAACACCTAAGTCGGGTGGCAGATGACGCGCAGGAGCAATTTCCTTCCGCCGAGCTGGTGTTTTTAGGGGACTTCAATGCTCACCACGAGTTGTGGTTAAGTTCCTCTAAAACTGACCATGCGGGTAGGACTGCCCACGCATTCGCTCTCACGCACGACCTGACACAATTGGTTACCCAGCACACCAGGGTACCAGATATTATCGGTCAAGCGCCCTCTTTGTTGGACCTTCTGCTGACAAATCGCCCCGACGGATATCAGGTGGTGATTCGAGCTCCACTAGGATCTTCAGATCACTGCCTGGTATCCGTCTCAGTGCCTCAGGCGTCGCGACCGTCGCCTGTGGTTGCAGCACGCCGTCTGTGGCACTATGCGTCAGCAGATTGGGACGGTATGCGGGATTATTACGCGTCTGTCCCTTGGTGGCAGCGCTGTTTCAGTGGGATGGATCCGAACTCCTGCGCTACCTCTGTTGCTGACGAGATCAGATTAGGAATGGAATATTATATTCCACATTCCAATCTCGTCAGTAGAGGGAGACGTAACCTCTGGTTCAATCGCGAGTGTGCCTCTGCTGTTGAAAACAAACAGCTAGCTTACCGCGCTTGGATCAGAGGTCGAGCTTCTAGGGATCCCAATACTAACCTACTGAAAACAGCCTATAATAATGCCACCAAGTTGTGTAAGAGGGCTTACATTAGAGCGGATGCTCAGCGCATTGCACAAGTGGGTCAGGAACTGCTAGCGCACCCTACGGGTAGCCGTTCTTTCTGGCGCCTGGCCAAAGCTGTGCAATCAAACTTCTGCCAACCCTCGCTGCCACCGCTGAGACATGCCGATGGCTCACTTGCTCATCAGCCGCAGGAGAAAGCCGACCTCCTGGCAAAACTCTTCGCGGCCCATTCCCGTATCGATGACTGTGGTGCACAACCTCCGACACTGTCCCATTGTGGCAGCACTATGCCCGATATTCGCATCAGACAGCGAGATGTGCGGGCGGAGCTACAGTCGATTGATATTCGAAAAGCAAGTGGACCAGACGGCATTCCTGCGATTGTACTTAAGAAGTGTGCAGCGGAGTTGACTCCGGTCCTGACGCGTCTATACCGTCTGTCGTTCTCTGCTGGTTGTGTGCCGAAATCTTGGAAAGAGGCCAATGTCCAGCCGGTTCCCAAAAAGGGAGATCGTTCTGATCCGGCTAACTATCGCCCTATAGCCGTCACTTCCATTTTGTGTAAAATCATGGAGAGGATCCTTAACACCCAGCTGATCCGTTACCTGGAAGGTCACTCGTTGCTTAATGACCGTCAGTATGGGTTTCGTCCTAAACGGTCAACAGGTGACCTTCTAGCGTTCCTTTTGCACAAATGGGGTGAATCTATCGATAAGCGCGGCGAGTCTGTGGCTATTAGTCTCGACATCGCCAAAGCTTTTGATAGAGTCTGGCACAAGGCTCTCCTTTCCAAGCTTCCGGCATACGGATTGCCCGCTCAGTTCTGTACGTGGATTGCCAGCTTCCTCCACGAGCGTAGAATTCGCGTTGTCGTTGACGGCTGCGCTTCGCGGTTCGTGGCAGTGAATGCTGGTGTTCCACAAGGCTCCGTTCTATCCCCAACATTGTTTCTTCTGCATATCAATGACATGCTTTCCTTGGGAAGTATACATTGCTATGCAGACGACAGTACAGTGCATGGGGGATATCACGGAAGCTCAGGGGCTGCTCGTGGCAATATTGATAGGGAGAGGCAGAATCTTATCATTGAGCTCAACAGGACGCTGGACCTCATCTCCGAATGGGGTTCCAACAATCTTGTCGAGTTCAATGCTAAGAAAACACAGGTGTGCGCGTTCTCGGCGAAAAGGTCACCTTTCCTCCCCCTTCCTTCTCTTCAGGGCACAACCCTTCACACACAGAGTAACATCACCTTGCTCGGAATGAACATTCGCTGCGATCTGAACCCCAGAGACTACATCGAATCCGTTATAACTGCTGCCTCACGGAAACTCGGTGTCCTAAACAAGGTGCGTAGGTATTTTGCGCCGGACCAACTATGCCTGTTGTATAAAACTCAGGTTAGGTCTTGCGTGGAATATTGCTCGCACCTTTGGGACGGCTCCGCTCAGTACCTCCTCGATGCTCTGGACAGATTGCAGCGTCGCGCTATTCGAATAATTGGCGATGTAGAGGCAACTAACACCCTCGAGCCTCTGCAACTTCGTCGTGACATCGCCTCTCTTAGCGCCTTTTACCGAATGTTCCATGGGGAATGCTCTGAGGAGCTCTTTAACCTTATCCTCTCCATTCCTTAACAGAAACACGCGTAAGGGCCTTCGGAGTCATCCGTACACTGTGTCCTCCTTTTCACACCGTACCAAGAAATTCCAAGATTCCTTCTTCTGTCGTTCATCCCACACTTGGAATTCTCTACCTGCGCACGTGTTTCCTCCATCCTACAACATGGGTTCCTTCAAAAGAGGTGTGAAAAAGCATCTTTTAGGCCGGCAAGGGGCGGGCAGGTAGGATAGTGGATGTCGTCCCTACTCTATCTGTCAACTCATTTGGGCCTCTTTCACCGCTTTACATCAGGCGGGAGGAGGTCATTTGCCGGGCCTTACATAAAAAAAAAAAAAAAAAGATAAATTGGAAATTAGGTAGTCCATTTCAGAAGAAGTTGCAAATTACTATGCTTTGAGCAGGAAATTACGTATACTAATTATACAGGGTGTAATGTAACACCCCAATAACATTTAAGGGTATGTATGTATCCATCAGAAGTAGAGATTCTGTAGGAAAAATATTTTTCAGGGCTAACAAACCTACTTTTTTCCCATACAAACTAAACAAATTATTGTGCCGACAGCCCTACGTAAGCGTACGAGGAATACTACCCTCACGTCTGTCACGTGTCATTTTGTGTTTAAATTTCTTTTGTGTTAAGAGCTGATTATGGTTGTCACCTGAAAGATTTTGCTTTCAGTTTAAAATCAAATGACTCTGAAAGTATTGGGGTTCCAGAGGGCCAATCGCACTATTTATAACATTTGAATCTAATCAGAAACGCTTCCGTTCCCATACATTTTGACAACACCATGATAGGGGGACGGTAACGCTTTGGTTTTGGTTGAAACGTTCGTAAATTGTGCGATGGCCCCTTAGGTCTCAGACAAGCACCGAAGATCCATTTAGTATCTAACTTAAATGCCCCTTAAATGTTATTGGGGTGTTCAGTTACACCCGGTATAGATCTAGCTGACCCGGCCACGCGATGCTGTGGCTTAGTAGTTATACTCGTATACGTAGTACCTAGGTTAGATTGATGTTATACTAAATTTCGTAATGTAGTTAAAGTGAAATAAAATACCAACACGAAACATTCAAAAAGCTCTGTTTTATCGTAAACATAAACATGTATGACGCGGAGTGGAATAGACTGTAGCTGGAGTACTATTATATATTCTGTGCTGTAGCGTAAAGAAATCTTTGATGATAAAAAGGTATACTATATACCCAAGTGTTGTGTCGATAAATTAACTCACACCGCAATCTGTTTAAAACTTATGGAACTTAAAATTAATTACAAATCATTTAATTCGCAATAATAAATATTGAGAGCACTTAAAACTGTTCTATCTATTAAGTTGGACCAAGTCACGTACAGTAAGCCAAATCTAAACAGCTGTTACGGGACCAATCTTTAAATCGCAAAAAAATTAGCTGTTCCATACAAATGTTCAACATCCACTGAACCTAAACGTATTGAATTGAGCTGATATTTTTTTCACGATTTCAAGATTGGTTCCATAGTCAAGGTAGTTCAGTTTACTTGTTATTGAATACCGAATATCCACTATTCGGTATTCGGGAAACAACAGCTGTTTACCGTTTCCCATCACTACCTCTGTCGGTGATCGTCGGTGGCGCTGTCGATTCGGCACTTGCTTTCCAATCGGGAGGTCCGGAGTTCGAGACCGCCATATACCAATGTGTTTTTCGTTTTCGAATTCCATATGTTCATTTGTCTGACGCTTCTACGGTGAAGGAAAACATCGTGAGGCAACCTGCATACATCTGTGAAGAAATTCAAAGGTGTGTGTGAAGTCCCAATCCGCACTGGGCCAGCGTGGTTCACTATGACCTAAACACCCTAACTTAGGGTAGGCTCGAGATCCCTGGGTAGGGACATAAGAGCTGTTATGATGATGTCATCTTCATATATTTTCTCGCAGAATGCCTCTGTATTTAAAGCATGTGGCTTGTTTATAGTGTGTTATTTCGGTCTAAATGTCAAGTGTGGGCGGAAAGCACATTACAAAATCGACGTTTACATCCATTACAACCTTGATTGATGTTTCTTCGTTATGGCCTGACATTAATTTCGATATAGGTATAACATAGATAGGAGAAAATATATTGTAACCGATTAGGTGAAGACCATCCCTTCGTATTATTTTACCTCTAGTTTAAAAAAAATATTGTAGGTACATTACTGCCGCGGCCGGCAAGTGCAGCATTGCCGGACTCTGTGGTGCGTGCCTCGGCTATAGCACACGCGTGTTTTATGAGCTGCTTTATGTATCTAAAACCGTTGAAATTAGATCCACTTTACGAGCAAGTGTGTTGATGAAAATAATATTCACATACTTTTTAACACCTATATTTTAAATGAAAATTTAAAAAAGCAAACTATAACATAATGACCTCATTATACACGGCATCGCTTCTTCTCATTAATTACAACTATTTTTCTTAAAAAATAACAAACCTATGACAAATGTGTTTCTGACAGCTAAATTGAGTTACTAGTTCACACTTGTAAAATCTAATCGACACTTTATAAAAAACTGTATGTAACTGCACATAACTTGGTATTAAGACTCGCGTAATACTTTAAAAAAGTCGCCAAGGCTCGTTTTGAAACACCCACTCGTTTTTAACTCACCTCTAAGTAACAGTTACATAAACTACTATTTTATTGGACAACTTTTGCCTATGCACCCATTGACATTATAATATGTCAATGTATGCACCTACTACTTTTAATTGTGCTTCGTACTAGATGTTACCCGCGATTTATTTTGCCTGGAATTTATTTATATCGCAAGTTCGGTTAAATCACGTATTCCCTAAGGAGCTAATTAAATGCCAGGTGAATAACTAGGATATAATGTAGGTAATTATTTCCCCGAGACTGAGCTATCTTTACTCCGCATTTTATTAAAATTTGGTTCAGTGGTTTAGGCATGAAAGCGTAAGGGAGCGTTGTTAAGGCATGAAACGTAACGTAATTTGGGGTGAGGGGGCTAAAATCTTCAAAAATTGCGTTACGTAATAATTGAATGTAACAGACAGATAGGCTATTTTCGAATTTATAATATTAGTGGGGATTAACTATTTTTAACTAATGGAGGTTAATGAGTTTCTAATATCATAATGACGTATACCTATCAAACGGGAATTTAATAAAGTTGATATGACTCAATTTGTAGAAATAAATTTGTAACTACTCAGTGCTTTAATTTAAGAGAAAATATTGTTTTCGAACTAAATTTGATCATTTTTTTAAATAAAATAATGAAATTACCTATAACAGTATTTTTTATAGGTAAGCTATAAAATTATATAATAATATGTTACCTATAAAATTAATTTTGTACAGATAATTGTCTGTTGGCCAGCACACATACATTTGTATCCCACAGAATACTGGCGTTGCAGGTGTTATGCATTCTGCAACATAATGCTGAGTTGAGGCCTTTTTGGTTTCACTGTATTTGATGTATCTGTACGAGTATTACGTATATTTTTATGTTTATTTGTAAATCTAAATAAATTTATTTGATTCGAATTACAAAATCGACTCTGGTGCCAAAGCACATCAAATGTACGAGTACTAAGACCACGTTAATATAATACATAACAATTAAGAAATCTGACAATGAATAACAGTGCTTTAGTGTTTCTGTTTTGTTTTTGGGTCCACATTTCATTTTGAAATCATTATTTCATTTTAATTATAATATGTTTTCGATTCTTTAAATATTATGTAAAGTCGCATTAAATTTTTGAGTTTGGGGACCGAAATATTGTTCTACCAACATTAGCATGCTTTGGCGTGCTTGATTTTGATAATAAAAATGTAGCATTTGTGCTGCCGCCTGTGGGTAAGTTATGGAAATAAAATAGTTAGCCGAAATATGTAGTTTTAGTGTGTGATTGGGCATCTCTAAATGCTTGTACAGACTTTGATATTTCCCATAAATGACAATGGTGATGTGTGCTACCTCAACCTGAATGCAGATCTACTCAATAAACTTCACCGACTTCTAAATAACTGCATTCGATTCGTTTTTACATTAAAATAGTTTAATCATGTCTCTGAACATCGGCTGCGTTTGAATATATCATCATCATCACAGCTCATATACGTCCCCACCGAGGGGCTCGAGCCTACCCTATGTTAGGGTGATTAGGCCTTAGTCAACCACGCTGGCCCAGTGCGGATTGGTCGACTTCACATACACCTTTGAAAATATATTTGTAGTCAATCTAGGACAATGAGAGAAACTGGTTTTGTCAAAGCACAATCGGAAAATCTACCGAAAATAGACCTCAAACACAGTTGCGGATAGGTTAATTTTTTATGACCACACAGAACCGACTTGGGAACTTGAAACATAGTTGGTTAGGTTAAGTTATTTTTTATGAATAGTCAGAACCAATTCCGGACACGTATTTATTACTTTAACTAACTTTGACCTGCTATTATGCATAATATCCGGATAAAGTGATTAATTTATCACATTGTCTAGACAATTTAGCTATTATTTATAATAGCCAGCTATTATGTATAATAGCTGTTTAATCACTATGACTGTAACATATATAACATTATCCAGTATTATTTTACCATTAAAGTACTACATCTATTTCCATTTCTCTGCACCACCCAAAGGTTGACTGGTATATAATGCCTTTGGCATTAAGTCCGTCTCTGTACACAAATTGTACTGGAAGATTAAACAAATAAATACTAGTATATCTATGTAATCTGTGCCACGGGATCTAAGCCATTTATTGTATCTTGTGGTCATCAGCTATCACGTCGTCGCGGTGCACTCTTCTCTTTGATAACGGTAAAGACTCAGCTCTGCTAACCACAGACTACAAACCGCGCGCGAAAAGTTTGCCGTTGATGTCATGACGTCCCGCACCGAATGGTAAGTACGGTCGTGGTATTAACTAGTCGAGAGCGGGACGCGGTCGCCAGAAGCGGGAGGGGTAAAATTGAAACCTTGGTCCCTGAGCTTAGTTTGAATTCCTTATTAACCTTCATTTCCCAACAAAACAAAAACACAGGTAGGTACATCGCAAAACTTGAAGATAAGCAGCTTTCAGATACTGCTGTCAGTCAACATTTATTCCGTTCTTGTGCATCGTACAAAGAGGTGTGCTCCGGTTCGTTTGGGACGCGAACTGTGGGTCGATTTATAACGGCGGAAAATCACCTAAAATTTGGAAGAAAGCGAAGGGATGATAAAGGGGCTTTCCGATTGGCGATGATATTGTTGTCAGAGCGCGCTTTCCGATTGGCGATGATATTATTGTAAAAGTCGTTTCGAATTACCGTGAGCGCGTTGACAGCATGCAACCTGAGTTCATCAATGACGTCATTAGCTTCACCAACTAAGCCTAGGGATCTCTCGCACTAGGTGGCTACGACCCCGACCAGTGGCCGCATGCGATGCGTTAACTATAGAACCATATGAATGGTCGCGCACTTTGTCGCAGCAACCAACGGTCACAAACAATAAGCCGTCACGACTGGTCGTGGTCATAGCCGTCACTCGACAAGGTCCATTAAGGTACCGTGGTAAAAAAGCTTTGCGTTATTAAAGCGCTGCCGTGTGAACATACCAGTATACATGGGAATGCATTAATTTGTTCTATTTGAACGCTTATTAACGCACGTTAGAAAAGCGCTAGTGCGAACGGGCAGGTACCGTACCGTGTCGTCAGCAAACTTCGGCGTGCGGCTAGCAATTAGACATACGGCTACCTACCAACCATGGCCGTAGCTAGGGGGGGGGGGGGGCATTGTGGGGCATGCCCTACCTTGAAATCACAATGCCCTACCTTAAAAATACCAAAAACTAAGATAAATTATTATAATTAAATTGTTTGTTCATAGTTTGAGATAAAAAAATTGTAGCGATAGGTATCTAAACTTTCCGAAAATACCACAGTTAGTGACATTCACTGCATATTTTAAAAAATATTTGTTCTGTGTATAGATGGCATTTGAAGCGCCATCACATCGCTGGGTCTATTTAATTATATGTACGAGAACCCGTCAGCCGCCAACCGGTCGCATCCGACCGGTGTGACTTTACGCTATGCAATAATTGAAAAAGAAAAATACCCTCACGAAAGAAAATTTATAAATTAATACATTGCTTTTTACAGAATGAAAAATATGCTTTAGTTGTAAAATATTTTTTTTTGTGAAGAATCTCACTGCTGAAAATAGGTGGAAGCACAAAATACAATCGCTACTCCCAGTTCCATGGCAACCGGTTGGTCAACTCATGTTGGTAATGTTGGTTATGGTATTCCTCATACCTCTACATCACTGACCTAAAGGTCAGTGATGGAGAGCATTGGTTACAGGTAGGGCGGAAATAAAAAAATATCATAATTGATCTGCCCTCGAAGCATGAGCTCCTAAATTAATCACTATGTATACTGTGTATATGTATATGTAAATGTACATCGATGTACATTTACATACAGGTTGTCCCAGAAGCCGACTTTTTCACTCTTGTTGCTACAAATCTTGACTTTTCTAAACATTTTCTTTTGTTTTGTAATCCTGAATAATGTTTCTGTATACTCTAATCTAAAATTTAAAGCCAGCTGCTCCAAATTAGAAGAATATGCCATTTTTATCTAATTTCAATAAGGATTCCAAAATGGTATGATACTTGGTAGATAATTTCTACGATTGCAGACAATATTTTTTTTCCAAAAACAGGCAGTTTTGAACAAATTTTTCTTACGTGCTTAAAATTTATTCTAATGTACCCATGGTTTGCTTTAAGGCTGTAACTTTATCATTCTAGTTTGAGTGAGACCGGGAGAGTCATCTACTATCTTTTTTAAATGCTGCCCTACCTCAGATTCGACTCTAGCTACAGCCCTGCTACCAACTGACACTGGCTGGGCGGTATAGTGGGAGATATCATAAATAATTTTTAAAGAAGAACCCAGCAAAGCAGTGGGCGTAATGTGGGTGGTGTTAAAAACTGAGGCTAATTCCTTTGAACTCTATATAAAAGAATTTAATACTCGCTGGGTATTATAGTGATGGATGACATACATTAAAGCTTTCCAACGAGGTCGCAACCTAGGTTCCAACTTAGGTCATTAATTTTTCTAGGTCTCTAACATTAGTGTACCCAATATCAGCAATTATTTTTATTGAACTCGTCACACATTCCTTTATGTATAGATTATTATATATGAGCCGATACATTATCTGTAATTTTAGTTTATTACAATGTCAGTCAGTTTACTGCAGTTAATTTCATAAATGTCTATTTAGTTAAATTGGATTAGCAGAGCAGTGTCCGTTTGCGATAGGATCAAATTTAAGGCTGTTGTCATTTCCCGACTTTCAGTATCATCTATTGTCGATTTTATATTCGTAACCAATAAAACATTACTAGATAATCGCAGGTACCAAGTATGTGAGCGTAAAGCAAGTGTAATATCTACAAATTCCAAACTAGGGAGCAGCAGAGATGCCATTGAGACCGACCTATAGACATTATTTAACATTGAAAAAGGAATACAAATATTGTTTGAAACTAAAAACAATGATGTTCTGAGAAATTATTTTAAAACATTAATAAGTTTTATTAAACGGACACTCATTTCAGACTCCTAACTGTTACCATGGTAATAGTCTTACCGTTGACCGTGCTGTTACTTTGAATACGGGTCTTCGTGTTAAGCAGCTGCTGAACTTTAAACATATGGGGGATGAACTCACGAGTTCACGTGGATCCCCTAGGGGATCGGGCTAGGGGATCCAGGTAGACTTATTCGCACTTCTCACCGTCCGCAAAACAAAAGAAAACCTAACAAAAAAAAATACGATGTTTTTCGAATAGAGACTAGGCTCATCTTTTTGAGTTTTGTCTTTCCCGATGTTAAAATTCTTTCTAATATTACGACAATCATTCAATTTCAATTCTAATATTATTATTACTTTCTAACACTTTTTGCTCCGGATCTCCTTTTTTCTCCTTTTGTTATCTTGTTATATCCTCACATTAACATATTATAATATGAGTTGAGTAAGGTATTACAAGGATGTAAGAAAATGACAATCGATAAACTATACAAAGCTTAATAAGCTTTCACGGACTAACAAGTTTTTTTACATACGACATGGAAGCTCTTGACTCAGCTCTTCATCTCACCAATAGTAAGTAACGAAAAGGGCGAAAGTAGTAGTGAGCTTCACCTGGACTCCTCAAAAACGGAGAAATTGATTCTCTTACCTGTAGTGCTTTTTCTTGCTGAATTGTAGAAATATAGGGAAATCTTAAAGTTGAAAGAAAAAAAAACAAACTTATTCCTTTAGTTCGATACAAAATGAAAAGCTTTATTCTTGTAGGTACATAATTCACTTATGCATAATGTTACTGAAGTAAACAAAATCCCTCAATGCAAAGCACTTAACTAAATGTTTAATTAATACAAGCCAAGGGCAGAATGGTTCAGGTTTGTTTGATCAATCTCGGTAAGTTCTTGCTAAATTAACTCTGTCGAAGCAAAATAATGCTATTTACATTGTTATTATGGCGATCAACTTAGGTAGGACGGTGGCAGCTGCCCAGGCGGACTCAGAAGCATCATCGTCATCATCATAACAGCTTATATACGTCCGCACCGAGGGGCTCGAGCCTACCCAAAGTTAGGGTGTTTAGGACTTAGTTAAAGTGCGGATTGGTCGAATTCACATACACCTTTGAATTTTATCTCAGATGTATGCAGGCTGCCTCACGATGTTTTCCTCCACCGTAGGAGCGTCAGACAATTCATGTGCAAATGAAATTCGAAAATGAAAATTGGTACATGGCGTTCTCGAACCCCGGAAGGCTAAATGCTCTAAGATGCACTCACCGACCCGCTCAGAAGCCTTACCACCAAATTTAACGTTTACTCTCAAAAGATCCATTGGCCAGACCCATGATGTAGTGGGTTTTATAATTTTGTGTCTTAACATTTTTATTGAAGAATCCGCGCTAATATTATTTTTGAATAATCCGCATTAATATTACTAATATTACACTAATAATATTGTGGGCGAAGCTGGTGAAGGTGATAGAAAGATAGGGAAGTTTCTTTGCTTCAATAATTTCTCAACAGAATTCGAGGGAATCCTGGAGGAAAACTAGCTGAGTAACGTTTATGTCCATTGTTATATTATTTGGCAGTAGACTAGTATCATAGTCTGTTTTATTGTGACGAAACGTATTACTACATAACCTATTGATTTATACAGAATTCAGGTCATCGATGAAATTTAACAAAGTATAATTTTATCAGCCACCATCACTTCGCTGGCCTTCAGAGCATATGACTTATTCCCATACTATGTATTCCAACAAAATTGGATAATAACACAAAACGTGATTTGATAATGGATAGTGTTAACAGTGCGATTACATTTAAATGAATGTATAACAATATAATTTAATGTACAGACTTCCAACGATGTAACATTTTGTTCTTATACAGAATTAATGTACTCTTTTAACAGCAACAAGCGTTTACTAGCTACAGTTATATCCCAAATAATATTATAGCACTTAGCTTGAATAAATTTGAAGTCACTATCAAGGGCGCACTTATGAAAAAAGCATAATTATTATAAAGTGTCTTATTATATGACAGATAAAACTGCTTGGGATTGACAATAAATGTGATGATTGATGTTCGAAGGGTGTTAACACTTTGTGATAATGGGATAAATGTCATTCGAGTAACTGTTCCACTCACTCCGACAGGCATGTCTATATTATTTAAAAAATAAAAATGTTTGTTAATATAATATTGTAATGTTGGCATTTTAAAAGAGAAGGCAAATAAATACAAGACCTTCCGAGTTTCTTGCCTGTTCTTCTCTAGAAGGCTCTCCCAATTTCCGAACAGGTGTAGAGTCAACTTTTTCTTTTTCATTTGACTTGTATTTGCATACATCTTAATAATGGTTAGGGTGTGTGTACATACAAGGATTAAATAATTTAGTTAACTAGATTCTTCGTTGAAGATTTGTATGTTTTTTTTTGACGTCAATAAGTGCCTGTAAAGGTCTATATTTAATAAAGATTTTTGAGTTTGAGTAAGCTCCTTATCAAGCTATACTGTTTGACCTTTAGACAGTTCTTATGTCGCTCGTAATAGTGGCGGTATTCGTAGTGTAAATATATAGCTTGAATGGGAGCTTACTGTACATAACGCTTTAACAGATTTATTAATAAAAATTTTACTCCTTGGATCATCCTCGGATTAGTTACTCCGTGTTTTGTTTTGCCATATGACAGCCGACATGTGCGGAAACAGGACAAAACACGGAGTAACTAATCCGAGGATGATCCAAGGAGTACAATTTTTATTAATAAGGCCGTACATGATTACGTCCTCTATTACATTGATATTTTGTCTACTATATAAAACATGAAGCTGACGCTTGACAAGACTGGACGTTCAAATTCGTCATAGTTAGAACAATATATTCTTCTGAGGGTTCAGTGGTAGCACAGGGGGGTGGCGAAGAGGGGCCCGTCACTACGTGACGTGCCCAACACCGGCGAGCTGCCGCTAGCCGAGAAGATGCCCGGGCAATGGGCGACAAAGGCCCGAAGCCCGCACCCGCCCATGGCGGAAGACACCCTGACTGACTGACTGACTCTGAGGGTTCAACCTCAGGCTATTTAAGATAAGAAGGTTCCCGTGACAGGTCGATGTTTACCGTTTCATGCATACTAGGTTCCATGATTGAAAATATTATGTTTCAAAAATATAACGTCTCTTTAGGTTACCTTTATCAAAAATGCAATAATTAATTCCACATTAAATAGAAACAAGAATATCAGTCCAGTTAAATATAATTATTTATAATTCTGGAAAATATTTGTTTAATTAGATATGTATTTGAATGGTGAATCGGAACGATTCAAGTACATACACATTACACAAATATTTTATTTGTAAAATTTAAACAAATATTTTTACTTAACTGGACGTGTTTTTATTTAATGTGGAATTAATTATTAGATTTTCAAAAAAATAACCTAAAGAGATAAGTTATATTTTTAAAACACAATATTTTCTTAACCCTGTCACAGGAACGTTCTTATCTTTATTAAACTCTTGATAATTTCGGCAAATAAATTTTAAGATTCTCTAAAGAATTTCAGGCAGCGTAAATTATGTCTGCTAGTATAGATTATGTTTGCTAGATAGTTATTTAAGTGATCCTCGAGTAATATTTGGGTCTTTACTATTGCTTGCTAAATTATACATCATTATAAATGTCATTAAAGTATGGGAATTCTTTTAATCAAATAGCTAATTATTATTGTTTGCCTATTTATCTTACGAGTATAAGCTAAATATTAATATTCTATTTTTTTAAGTCAAAGTAACGTTAAGTGGCATGTTAGCAAATTGCTAATATTTTCATAATTTAGCTGTCCACTTCGTCTAAATGACATTTTCACTTGATTTTTCGTTCTGGGAAAGAAAACTTTCAGTTACAATATTTTTTTGAAAATTATTTTGTTTTTTCAAGAGAAATAGTTTTAATAGTTAAAGTTTTGAATGATTTGGCAGAGATAAATGAACATCTATAAGGTTTTTCTTATCCAGTTATTTCAGTAAATAGATGCTCATCCAAGTTTCAGAAAGCTCCAAATAACCAACACTAAACTCATCAATTCCCACGTGTAAAATATATTCAACAATGTAAAGGCATTTTATTATGAATAATGCCACGAGTATACAGTCAAATTAAGGAAATTACCTAGTATGACATTATTTCACGACAACACCATCAAAGCAAATGGGAAACTCTTTGAAAGGGATTCTAAATTACGTAAACAGCGGTAGGTATGCCTTTCTTAATAACGACGCTCGCTCATAAATTTCGCAAACATTTATAAAGATAATATTTTTTCGTGTCTCTACTACGAGATAAATCATAACATGCATCAAGGAACTGTATGCCGGGGGAGCATTCCCATTTATCACTGAAGTTTTGAACGCACAAGACGGGCAAGTTGTCGAGATAATCCGGAGTACTCACCACTTAGCAAGATGAGGGCGGTAGCGGCGTGTAACATTGAGCTCGATTTTGTACCACAGAACTTCACTTTTGGCGCCATCTGAATCACAACTTTATTTTTAGTTGGAAAAAGTTTAGTTTAAACAAAAAAAAAATCTTATTATTGCACTATTTGTTTCAGGTTACCAAATCGAGATATTACTTTGTTACTTATTTTTGAAAGGAAATTAATATACTTAAAAATCAAGCAATCATTTTCAAAAATAAATTTAGAATCACCTATATAACTGAACAGTATTGTGCTCGATGTTGGTACCATAAACAACTTTATTTTATTTTTTGCTAGAAGTGCAAGCGCGTACGCTGACGGCGTCTTCTAGACTACTTGTCGTAGCACCGTAGCGCCCGTGCCGTACGTAGTCACGTGTGACGCACTCGCGGCTCGCGTAGCGCGGCCCTTGGTAACGCAGACAAACTATCAAGGCATAATTAATGCCGCCGTCTTTGGTGTTATATTAATATTGTGGTATATGTATAAGTAAATGAGTTCATGACATTTGAATTCTAACTCTAAATTAATGTAAGTAACTGGGTGTTTTTTTATTGAATTTCATATGAAGCATACGATATAAATGTTGCGAAAATAAGAATAATTTTACAATATAAATGATACATTTAACCTGAACGAAGATTTCATCAGCTGACTGTAGCTAATGATGAAAGTGTTGTAAGGAACACGTGTACTGACAGAGAGTTCCATCTTTTATTTGCTGGAGAGAAATGAATTACCAATAAGCGGTCAGGACAGCCGGTTGCACCAAGTTTTACGTTTTATGATTTCGTAAAAAGTAACAACTTAATACATAAAAATGGGTTTCACTATTAAACTTATGATTCATGCTGTACATTTAACCCGTTTAAACGTAAAGGATAAAATAAAACTACAATTGAAAATAGAGGTGAGATATTATGATGCAATTCTTAGGTATTTATAATGACTTTTCATTACTCATACTCGGAAAGTATGTCTAAAGTTGCCTGAGGAGCAGGTTGAAAGTAATACTTTTCAGCCCTAGGGGGAATCGTTTTCAACTGATAGCTGTCAAATTATAAAAAAGAAACTAGTTCTATTTTCACATTTCTATTGAGCCATGTTCCAACTTTTTATACAGCCATTCAATTACAGCGTGCTGTAAAATTAAAATAACATAAAGTTAAGTATTCATTAAAGAATATATTTTATTAAATAACTTTACTACAATTTACTTTCAACTATTTCTTTAAAATAACATAGATTTAGGCAAAATATTTAAATTTTATCAAAAAATAATGGCTGAATAGCTGGCCGGCCACAGAAAAAAAATAAGCGGGATAGCGGTAATCCGATCTTCATTTGCTTTTTCGAGTTGTAGAGTTTTGTTTATACTTCCGTATAGCAGAGATTTGTATTCAATTAACACAATAAGTTCATCTGATTCGGATATGGATTTAACGCATGATTTCATAAAACAAGAGGCTAAAGCAGAAATTGTTAATTTATCAAAATAAAATTCACTCATAATTTCTTTAGATAATTCGTGTTTTCCTTTTTATTTTCCTTGTATTCGTAATGAAAAGCAGAAAAGCACAGTGTTTACCTCGGGTTATAGACTTACTTTCATCCCTAGGATAACAATGTACTATTTACTGTTACTTTTACGAAATCGTTAAACGTAAAATTTGGTGCAACCGGCCGTTAATTAAGGAGCCCTTCGCTTGAAATTAAATTATCATCATCAAATTTGACAAGGAGCAATGTCTTATACAGCATGTGCTAATGAAAAAAATTTAAATCCGTAAATATGTAACTAGTAAGGAACTGTAGGCTTACTCTTGAGTCATTACCGATCGCTGGACATTGAGATTGTGGTATTCGTTCGTTTGTGTTGCCACATTGACGCCAAATTGGACCCGTATTTAGTATCATTTGATTTTCTCAAGATATGGATGCAATTTGGAGCTAGTGTTGCTACAAGAGCGTACGAAAAATCACAATCCCAATGTCGATCGATCTGAATTGGTTCAAGAGTAATCCTACTGACATAGAAGGATAGCGATACACGTATGTATAATTTTTCGATGAGGTGTGTCTAGATTGAAGACTTTTCAATTTGCCTAGATTAAGGCATCCTTATACAGAACCTGTATAACCAGTCTTTTATCTTGGAGGAAAACTATATTCTACGTAGTGGACGTTGATTTTTCAATGAGGGGAGGGGGGTGTCCAGACCCCAAGCCCTCACCTTTACCTACGCCAATGTATATACGTTTGCACGGAACCCTAGGCATGCGAGTACCTATAACTCGCACTTGGCTGGTTTTTAGCCATTAATTGGAAACACATATCAGTATTTTGAAAAATTAGGACTATTCTTTTTATTGTGGTGTAGGTGACGGCGGAGATGAACAGACAAGATGGATGGGGTGAAGGAGCCAAGGAGGCGGAATTATGCCCGCTCCGGCAACCAGCAGGGTTCGGGCCTAGGCAGTCTGAGCATTGCACAGGTTGTCTGCTCTGCTCCCCTCGTATAGAGGGGTTGGCGATAACTGAGCAGTTGCTGACGAGGTTCGCAACGTAGATATGTAGCCTGTTCGTTTGTCAACTTGGTTCTATATAAAAACGGTCGGCTAGAACAGCAGATCTACTGATCTAGCGACCACAAGTAATTTTATAGTTGCTTTTATTACTTTTGACATTTCACGATAAGGATTTTAAAATACGAAGGATAAATTTATTGCGTATACCATTAAGAGGGCACAGTACCCTCAGAAGAATTTGTTGTTCTGAGACAGTACCTACTACTAGCGCCGGCATTCGTTTTTTATTAATTATGTTGCGATTATCTATTATGCGATTATTAATCCGAATTATTGCTAAAAGTGGCCACTTTGAGCAATAATTCCGATTATGATTATTCCTATACATTTAATATACCCATGCCTGAATAGCTCAAAAAATCTGAAATATCTGTACTGAGTTCTTGACTGATCTATTTTTTGTAGAAATGTCTTTAATTTATCATAATTAATAAAAACGAATGGCGGCGCTAGTAGTAGGTACTGTGGCCCCTTAAGCCTAGCTACTAGACTACAGCTACAATTTTTTTCAAGCGCTAAGCACTGACATTAATAATGCTAAGTAAGGGAATGTTGTACGTTGTACGCCTTTGTGCTTAAACGATTTAGTCTAGTCGCGTGCGTGAGTACAATGTGGGTGAGTAGGTCGCCGTCTAGCGCCATTGAGCTTGTTGGGACGCAACCCCATTTTGAAATTTCAATAATTTTGAACGCATGTGTAGTACAGTACATTTAATTATGAAATGATCGCGTGCTGGCGTGTCGTACAGGAATTTGTACCTATTAAAACGAAATCTATATTTAAACTTGTCATTAGAGGAATCATCATTCTTTGGCCTTTAATGCCTTATGATGTCGTACTTTTGTCGTTATTAATATTTTACGGTCTAACGACAAAACGTGTCTTCCAAGCGGTACTTACTTAATTATTTATTTGGAAATAGGTTCTCATCAATATTTCTCTTTGAGATATTTTAAGAATACTACTCCAGTGGGAATTCGTTATATGAAGTGATTATGACCTCTATTGGTAATCTCTTTTCTTCGTTCATATACGCTTTTATACAATTTTTTTTTACATACGACAGGCAAGCTTTTGGCTTTCTCACCTAATAAAAAGTGACTATGATACGGAAGATGGAATCAAGTTTCTTCTGGAGTCCTCAACAGCTGAGGAACTGGCTATCGTACTTTTCATTGTTGGAACACAATTGTTGCTATTAACATTGTTGTTATGGCGACAAAGGTAAGAATTGCAAATTCTAACCTTTCTATTCAAAATCTTAAAGAATCCGAAGTACCCTGCCCACCTCCGATCCCGATTTCTCCCACTTCCCCAGACTTCATATATCCCAGACGCGCTTGTGTGACTAAGGTCCAATTTCACCAATATTTAAACAGGCGATTAGTTAATTAACAATCAAGTTTTTGACAACTCGAAACGGTTGTTAGTTATCTTTAACCGCCCGTTTAAATGTTGGTGAAATTCGGTCTAAAACTCTCGAACAGCCTACTTCCAACACGCGGTTTTATTTTAACTCCTTCACTGTAACGGCTACACGCTTATGGAATAAGTTGCCCATTCACATCCGTGACAGTCCATCGGAAGACGTTTTCAAAAAAGATTGAAGGGGCATTTATTTTCTTCCTTTCGTTAACTCATTATGATTATAGTTATGTATGTATTATAATATTGTGATAAAATAATGTATTGAGATAAGATAACAATAGTGAGTATGTATGTGTATAATTTACTTATCTTTATTTTACATGTTTGAGTCTCCCGCGATATATGTTTCTAAACTTCCAATGAGGTTGGCTGATAAGCCTGCCTTTGTGCATGTCATTTCTGTTTTATGTATCTTTGTAATGTTTAATTTACAATAAAGAGTATATATAAAAATTTTGACCACGGGAATCGAGCCCTGGGCCTTCAGATCAATATCGGGAGGTCTTAACTACCACGGAGGCGGTTATGTCTTGCAACACCCCTTTTGTATGAAGACACGTTTGAAGTTTTCAAATTATCGGTTCGTTTCAACATGACCAATACGCTTAGTGTAGAAACTTACTAGGTAGGTACTACTTTAATTGGATTATCAGATCTACAAAACGTCGATAGTGTGCGGTCAATCTTAGAAGGGCTGCCATACGTCCCGGTATATCGGGACATGTCCCGGTTTGTATCGTTATGTTCTGGTGTCCCAGTGAACTATTTATTTGTCCCGGTTTGGTAGCTGGGTAGGTAGATATGCACGAGTCGTTCGCGAGTATGCAAGCGCTTCGAAAAGTCAGACAGAATCTTAGAAAAAATATGAATGGGCAAAGAAAAGTTACACCTTGAACGCAAGCATAATAACGCTAAGAAAATAAAGATGTTGTTTTTTGTTTAATTGTTGATTTTGTTTCAATTTTATTTGATTTTAATAAATATCCTATACCAAAAATAAACCTACGGTCTTATTACAAAACCTGGTTTAAACCTGGTCTAAAGTTAGTCTTGGTTTAAACGTAGTGCGCTTTCACTTTTGTCAATATACATAGATAAAGACAGCGTCAACTAAGTCCTGGTTTAAACCAGGACTAAGTTTAGTCCATGTTTCGTAATAAGATGGCAAAAGTCCGTGACGAAGTAAAAGTCTAATTTTATAATTTTGAATTTACTATGGTTTACTTTTTTCTATTCCAAATGTCCCGGTCAATGGTTTAAAACTTATGGCAGCTCTAATCTTAGGGCGAGTGTAGACTTGAACATGTGTTTACTTGTAACAGAAGAAGTTACGAACACTACATTAACGTTATGTTATGACTTAAGTTTATGAGCCAACAAGCGTATTGTTGCTAATATGATGAATTGTTGTTCGATGGAACCAAGGAATAAGACTTGCAGGTCTGATATTTCAACGAAGAGTAACCGCAAAATAGAACAAAATGTTAAAGCTGCAGGGTCGAACATTCATAAGGACGTCACACTTCATGGTAATGCTTTGTTTAACTCAGCTTCTGCCTGTCTCATTGCATTTACCGGAGGGAGACTTTGTACCAGGGTCGTGTGCTTGGGTACCTCCGTCTTACCTATTTCTGCCGCAAAGCAGCAGTGCTTGCATTGCTGTGTTCCGATTTGAAGGGTAAGATATGGCACTGAAATTACTGGGTACCGTGACTTTACATCTGAAGTCACAAGTTGGCAACGTACACTGTGGTTCTTGTGGGGATTGCAGTTTTACTGCGAATCTCACAGGAGCCATATGTATTATAAGTGACTGTTACCACTTACCATCAGGTGGGCAGTTTGCTTATTTGCCAACTTAGTAGCAATAAAAATAAAAAAGCAATATAATCATTCTTTCGTATGAAGGTTACATTAACACGGAAATGGTCAAAAGTCTATCTATAGGTACTCACCCTTATATTGCCGCAGGACATCATCAGAGAAAAGGGTTTTAACGTATTTAAAACGCTCTTTGAATCAAGAAGATTATTGCCGAATACCGTTCAACATGAAACGAAATGGTGGACATTTTCCTAGTTTGGTAAGCAATCAATCAAGCGCGATTTCAATTGACGCCCTACATTAGAAAACCTACGTAATAGTAGGCCACGTAATCAATACACGTGTTATCGATTATATATAACTACATATAAAACTTTCATGGAATTATTATGACCGTATTTTCCTAACTTTTTAATGGCTATCTAATTTCAAAATTTTGCCATAATCTCTAATTTGTCATCTAAATAATCCAACATTTTTTAACTAAATTTATCCTGAGGGCCTATTATCGATCTCATGGTTTTGCAAATGATATCATAGTGCAAAACGAAAAACACGATTTTCGGTCAGATTTTTGATCATTTGTTCATTATTTAATAATGACATCATTGAAATTATGCCATAGTGATGATATCATTGGAGATCGGTAATACGAAATGCAGCATTTCATGACTTCTTTTTCTAAAATATATACCATGTCATACGATGAAAGATCTATAATTGGCCTGCTGATTCCCATATTATATAGATTAGAATAAACAGTTATAGCAAGAAAAATGCGTTATAGTCAGAAATAAAAGTTTTACAAAAAACTTCTTTGCTGCCAATAAAAAAGTTTGAAGCAAATCTATCGGACCAACGTAGTTGTAATACTTACTAAAATATTTTTTATTTTAAACTTTTTAGTGAAAGAAACCCTAATTTAATACCAGCTTCGGTGAGCTGGTATTAAATTAACGTTTCCCTCGATTTTCATTGGATTTCATGATCTGATCTTTAAAAATTTTAATGCTAAATTTTAATACTCCCGCTAAAAGAACGAGACATACGTTTATATATACCATGCATTGGCGCGAACTAATTATGAAGCTAACGATTTGTCTTTTAGATTGCCGAAAACGTTCAATAAATTCTTTTCGGATACTGATTTATTGACTACGTCCAAACATAAATTCAAGTCGCAAGTATTTAATATAATTTTTGAGCATTACAAATAGTGGAGGTAATAATGAGAATAAATAATATTGATTGATATTTCTAATACTATTAATGAAGTAAATAATAAATAAATTATTCTGTACATTATAATAATTCTAAAATAAGTAATTCTTAAATATTTGGGATGATAATAATAAGGCATGATTCTATTTTGTTTTTATTAATATTATTTATCCTATTATTATATTATATTAATTCTATTTTTCTCATTGGTGATATGTAAACCGACCACAAAATGACGCTTGGTCATGTAACGTTGTGTATCGGACAATAAATACCTACACCTACACTTACATACAATGAACATTCAACACCAAACATCTACTCAAAATTACATACATCCTCACCCCTACACCCTACATACACACGTCTTCACATAATAGTATGCATTGTATGGCTGACTTTTATAAAATATGTTGAAATTATCTACTACCAACCAACTACCTTCCGAAACAGTTTTTTTAATAGCTAACTGTATGAGTAACATAGTATGTTTCTGTAATTGGCTTATGTGTAAGCAATATGTAAGGCTAATAGTTTATAAGTTATGCTGTTGAAACATTGTTTATGAAATAAAATAAAATAAAATCTAATCCTGACCTTGAGACCACTCCAGGAGTATACTCTATCGAATACAAAAATAATTTTGAAAATCGGTCCACAATTGGCGGAGTAATCACGTAACATACACACAAAACACGTTGGACACACCTTAAAATTTAAGGGCTTTCCTCGATTTTCATGGGATCCCATCAGATCCTAACTTTAGTGACCATGGGACCACCCTTGGAGTATACTTTATAGAATACAAAAAGAATTTTGAAAATCGGCCTACAATTGGCGGCGTAATCGCGTAACACACAAAAAAAACATACGCATCGAATTGAGAACCTCCTCCTTTTTTGAAGTCTGTAAAAAAATTTTAAAACTCAAAATAACTTCTTTATACATTTTATACGGAGTCTGACATAATTTTCGTTTTTCTAACTTAACAGTTTTTTTTTATTGGAGAGGTTAGTCGATATAAAGATATGGTGAGAAAAAAACTGAATTTCGAACTCATTATTCAAAATGTACAAAGGTACTTACGTAAATAAAGTCACTCCGCCATGTTGCAGATTAAATATTTATAAACATCACTCCAACTTCAAAGAAGTACAAGTATTTATTAAAACGGACAGTTTAATAGTAGACAGCTTGACATTTCTTGGAAGTTGCTGTTGTTAAAATTTCGTACCTAAAATAAATACTCTGTAAAGTATTTTTTCATTCTATTATTATTCTATGGATCACATCTATCAATATTTTATTTTATCCTTCATATCTTCTCTATAAATATAAAAATTAGCTGTGCCCGCGAACTACATTGCGCCATAATGGCGCAATGTAGTACCTTTACCACCTAGGAATATAAAAATAGTTTACGACCTATTCTCAGACCTACCGAACATACATAAGAAATTTTATAAAAATTCGGTTAAGCCGTTTCGGAGGAGTTCGGTAACAAACACTGTGACACGGAATTTTATATATTCCATAAATAGTCGTTCTTTACTCTCACTAAAACTTAAAAACGGCTCCTTTGATTCTTACAAAATTTTCTGTATGTGTTTGAATAGGTCCCGGGAATGTTTAAACGTACAATTAGACCCAGTAGGTGGCGCTGTAATCGAGCAGGACAACGTCTGCCGGGCCCCCTAGTTTTAAATATCTATAAATTCCTGAACTGACGCAAATGTCACAATAAGATAATGAAAATTATTAAGCTGCAGGCCTATTACCGATCTCATGGTTTTCATATGATATCATGATTAAATCATAGTGCAAAATGAAAAATAAGATTTTCGGTCAGATTTAGATTTAGATAGACAAAACGAGAAAAAAGATTATGGGTTAGATTTTTGATTATTCGTTCATTATATCATGATGATATCATTGAAATTATGCCATAGTGATGATATCATTGGAGATTGGTTATACCAAATACAGCATTGCATGACTTGCATAACTCAAAATTTATATGATGAAAGATCGATAATTGGTCTAATGTTAATTGATTGAAATCAAATCAAAAACGTACTTTCTTCTGCCCACATATTAAGATTTGTGTATATACTAGATCAGGCCTATGCTTTAGAACTATTAGGGTTATTTTCTAAAAAAATCTATCACGATCGCCTTTAATTTGATAACCATTGCGCCGTCAACACAAGACTCTTCACCGACTTCCTTTTATAAAGCGGTGATGGAATAAGAGGACCAATAAAAAAATGGTTTCATATGTATTTGAAAAACAGGACACTGCAAGTAAAAATAAATGGAGTCTATAGTGAAAGAGGTGATGTTAAATATGGCGTCCCGACTGGGTCAGTGTTTGGGCCTATAGGTTTTATTATATGTGTTAATAGCATGATTAATGTAATTAAAAATTGTAAGCCATACATGTACGACGATGATACTTGTTTAATGTATAGTGGAACGAATGTCGATGAAATTACACAAATAATGCAAATGGATCTCGATAATGTTGTGAAATGGACACATGACAATGGCATCATCATAAATGTGGAGAAAACAAAACGTATGTTAATTGCGAGCCCATACAATAAATCTTTAAAATGTAAAAGAATTGAGATTAGAGGCCATACATACGAGTGTCTGCACCTAAGCCTCAATAAAAATGTAAACTGTCAATGTAAACACATTGAACAAGTCAACACCTATAAGTACTTAGGCATAACTGTCGACAGCCGCTTTTCGTGGGACATACATACAGACAATACTTGTCAAAACCTGCGTTCAGTTTTGGGGATATTACATAATCTTAAATATGCAGTGAGTCGGGGGATATTGTATATGCTATATTACTCTCTTGTAGATTCACTAATAAGTTATGGAATGGGTGCTTATGGACTGACATTCCCTGTACACTTAAACAAAATTAAGGACCTGCAAATAAGGTTTCTAAAACTATTATGTCATAAAAAAGAAAAGGATAAATTAAATAAAGGATAAATAAAATTAAATTTGCAATATATTACCAATTGAAAATAATGTTAAATTAATGTTATTACTAGAGCAAAACAATAAAAATAATAACAAAAAAATAGAACATAAGCACCCGATTCGAAAAGTTTCGCATAAGCGAATATACGAAGTGCCTACATATACAAACTACTTTGGTAAGCGTACAGTAAGCTCCCATTCAAGCTTTATATTTACACTACGAAAACCGCTCCTATTAAAAGCGACATAAGAACGGTCCAAAGGTCAAACAGTATAGCTTGATGAGGAGCTTACTGTACAAGGCAGTGGCTTGTTCCTACACTGCTTAATGAACTACCAGAGAAGATAAGTACTAAAATACTCGTAGACTGCGTTTCACGATGCTTACTTAAAACAATACTTAAAAAACACTATTTGTCCATGTGTCCTTAGGCGACATCCCTACTTGTATTTGCAGACATCTTGAGTATATTCAGGATGTATGCACTTACAAGGTTAACATGTTTTCTTTTAATTTTTGCTATGTTCTGACGTCAATAGGCGTCAATAGATGTTGAATAATGATTATTAATTTGAACAGAGTGATGTTAAAATACGGTCCTTTAAAATAAGGTTTTTATGTATGCGTATGTGTGTGCGTGTGTGTGTGTGTGTGGGTGTGTGTATGTATGTGTGAGTGCGTGTGTGAGTGTTGTGTCTGTCTGCTTGTATGAGATGTTATGACGATTCGTTGCTGCGTGGGTTGTGTGGTTGGTTTATGCTTGTCTGTTAATGGAAATACGAATATGAAGTACCTATACGTTAATAACATGTAATATTTAATAAAAATTATGCAAAGTTAAGTAGGTTTAGTTTATGGAAATGCGTCCACGGAGATACTGCCGACAAACTGTTGCACAGTTTGGCAGGATTAATTTTAAAGTTATTTGTAAAAAAATACTTATATGTAAAAAAAAAAAGGATGTACTGCGGTTGACAAAATTGAAAGCGATCGCGATAGGTTTGAGTTACACAATCAAGGGGCAGACTCTCCATCCCGGCCATTCCATATACAGTATACTACTAGCTTTTTCCCGCGACTTAAACCGCCTAGAAATTCCTTTTTATTGATTCCCTTTACAAACCCCCCCCCCCCTTTTACACCCTTAAGGAATGATTTCGGGGATAAAAACTATTCTTTAGCCTCCCCCACAAATCAAACTATCTCCATACCAAATTTCATCTAAATCGGTCCAGCGCGATTATTGATTCCCCATACAAACTTCCACCCCCTTTTCTTCCCCTTAAGGTATGATATCTGCAATAAAAGCTATCCTATGTCCTTTCCTGGGGCTCAAACTATGTCTATACCAAAATTTCATCTAAATCGGTTCAGCGATTTTTGATTCCCCATACAAACTTCCACCCCTTTTTCTCCCCCTTAAGGAGTGATTTCTGCGATAAAAGCTAAACAAGACACACAGCGCATACAGAAAAAAAACAATAAAATAATCAGACAAGTGGAGTGTCTCACAACTGCATGGAAAAGGGAAACCAGTTCGGTATAAAGCCAGACGGAAATCTGGCACCGTTTTTCAACTGGCACCAAATACTCAAACCGACAAAGGACGCCAGCAAGTACGGATCGGTAGGGTTATTTTTGGCATTGATATTCTTAGAAATATGTTCAGAGTAACATATATTTTTTAACTACGATATATTAAACAGGTTTTGCTTAAAAAAAAGTTTTAAGTGGGGCTCGATGAGCTCAGCTCAGAGTTGTCAGCCTCTTAATACCACTTTTATTCTGAAATTAAACATTGCCGCATTTAGCTATTAGTCTCTTTAGTCGCACTGTAAGTAGATACAAAGAGGAGGAAAAAAAAGTTGTATATTTTATCGCTTTTAAAATATCAGTATTCTGTGATGTCGATGCGATATTAAATTGACTTGTATAATAACCTACGAATTTTTCAATGATGGTCAAATCCAAACCTATTACACATAATAATATTGAAAAATACTCAAGGAGGTCTCGGGAACGATTTTGCTAACAACTAAAACGGCAAAATTTGATTTTTGAGAAATTAATTTTCTTAGCTAGGAATCGAACCCGCTGGATTTGAAAAAAAGACATGTATTATTTCACCAATCAATAGTGTTGCTTATAAGGACCTCATCCCTTCGGAGCATAATGTACAATACGCAAAATGTGCACGACACGCAAAATGAGCAAAACGCAAAATGTACAATACGCAGAATGTGTAACACGCAGAATGAGCACCACACGCAAAATGAGCAAAACGCAAAATGTACGAGACGGGCCTAAGGCCTTATTCACGGCGACGATGACGACACAAGACAAAAGGTTTTATTTTCATGTTTGTTCTCCGTTTTATTTAATGGGAGCGTCTGTGTGCTCTTGAGTATGAGTAAGTATGCCTCTGCTTTACCTCGAAAGGGATTACAAACATAATTGAGGATGAAAATGAAAATGATTTTTACTAGATTGTCTAAAGCCTGTATTCACAAAATCAAATTAAAATTCCTAGCCATTTAGTTATTACAGAAGCATAAAATAATAACACATAGAAGGAAAGCCCGGTACAGAGCGCGATGATTAAAGTGAAGCAAAAATGACACCGCTGCCGCTGTGTGAAGTCTTTTACGCGCGAAACACTATGATAAAAACAGTACGGAGCTGCCGGCGTATTGTTGGGTTTCTATGCGTTATTATTCTAAATACAGAAGATTACTTTTTTATTTTTAATGTTTTCTCATTGGCGTAGGTAGGGGAGGGGGCTTGGGATACAGTAGATAGAATGAAGTTTTCCTCCAAGTAAAATAAGTAAAAGATAAAAATAGAAGTAAGTGCGCAAAAGAAAATAGAAGCAGAAAAATCGGAATGCCGATAATAACATTTGAATCATTGATTTCAAAGAGAAAAAGGTTTCATTTGTCATTTTATTTCAATAGGCTAATTTATTTATTTGGTAAACGTACAGTTAGCTTAAATTGTAGTAAATAAATAAATTACAAGTTTTCACATGTTGGTAAATGATATAAAAATTATAAGAAACACAATTAAAACACCTCGTAGTCACAGAACAAATTATTAAGATGCAAAAATGCATTTTTTGTTAGAAGTTGAAAGGAACTTACCAGTTATTTAGATATGCTTAGTTAAATTGTCAGTTACCGAACTAGGTACCTTCGTTAATCGTGTTTTACTATTTCTCATACGAAAAGCCCTATTCCAAGCACGCTTGGGGGACTTCTGTATTTAGTCAGTATACTAATAGGCAAATTGAAGTCTTCAATCTGGATACCCCCCATGGAAAAGTTATATCTACGACAATGTGTTTGTTACACGATGTTTATCTTCCTAGCTAGACTATCACCTACAGGTCACAGACACCGGTAGAGATGTAAACAGACAATTTAGTGTGAATTGCATTGACGTATGTGTACGTCAATGGTGATTTGTGATTGTTCTTTTTGGTTCTAATGTTCATATCATAGGTATCGCTAGCAGATACTGTACGAGCAAACTCTACATCGTTTAGTTTGGGTTAACTTACTAAGCATTTGTATATTCATTTATAATGTAACTTAAGAGCCCGGTCTTGTAATAATCGGTGATCTAGCAGAATTTTCAGAAAAGTAATATATTTTTTTTAGTTATTAAAAATGCAATGAAGGAAATACTTTATACGTTAATTTAGAGTGTAGGACTTGAAGTTTCCATAACACATTTTACTATTTACTTAAATGCTATTTTTAATGTCTTTTTAAGGCTTTAAACATACCCATATTTACATTCCACACGTTTAAGGACATATTCATGCACTCGTTACGTAAAAAATATGATCAAAACATGAAATATATTCAGTATACATTTATTCACAAATCTTCAACAATGATATTTACTGGTTACTTTTTTTCGAAATGTTTTAGTTTCCTTATTTAAGGGGGTTTTAAGAGTTAAAATTTTATGAATTTCACCACTTTTAAAATATCACTTTTTCTATAAAAAATCACCCTTTAGCGTAATCAAACTTTAACCACTTAAAAACGAGCTATTATTAAAGCAAATAATAAAAAAAACGAATTCTGCTACGAATTCGCAGCGTAAACTCTCGATAAGTTTTCATTCTATAAAATTTACCTATAATGATTTTATAAATACAGTTTTTTAATTATTTGCCTTAATAATAGCTCGTTTTTAAGTGGTTAAAGTTTGATTACGCTAAATGATGATTTCTTATATAAAAAGTGATATTTTAAAAGTGGTAAAATTCATAAAATTTGAACTATTTGAACTACCTTAAATAATGAAACTACAATATTTCGAAAAAAGTAACCAGTAAATATCATTGTTGAAGATTTGAGAATAAATGTATACTGAATATATTTTATGTTTTGGTCATATTTTTTACGTGACGAGTGCATGAACATGTCCTTAAACGCGTGGAATATAAATATGGGTATGTTTAAAGCCTTAAAAAAACATTAAAAATAGCATTTAAGTAAAAAGTTAAATATGTCATGGAAACTTCCAGTCCTACACTCTAAATTGACGTAAAATGTTTTTCCTTAATTGCGTTTTCAATAACTAAAAGAAATTTTTACTTCTCTGACAATTCTGCTAGAACACAGATTATTACAAGAGCGGGCCCTTAATGCAGTTTAATAAACACTACCAGCGGAGACGGACACTTTTACTTAACATTCCAACCCCGCCAACTTATTATATACGTAACTGCAAAAATATCCTGTAAGGGTTACAACTACTACACCCCTTACAGATACTGCATCCTTGCCGTTCTATCTTTTTAAGACAGAAACGCTTTATAAATGGTGTGTTTATTTTGTTTCCTTTTTTTATTTAGTTTGTTTGAAAAATTATTTTTTATTATTTGGATGTCAAGTTACGTTTGATTATTTTAAATTACTACTACTGAGTAATACCTATTGGTGATTAAATCATTTGTAGTGTATTGTCTTCTCCACTTTGTTTGTAAGTCCCGATGATTTTAAGGACTCAAGACAAATGCCGAAATTTATTTAAGACAGAAACGCTTTATAAATGGTGTGTTTATTTTGTTTCCTTTTTTTATTTAGTTTGTTTGAAAAATTATTTTTTATTATTTGGATGTCAAGTTACGTTTGATTATTTTAAATTACTACTACTAAGTAATACCTATTGGTGATTAAATCATTTGTAGTGTATTGTCTTCTCCACTTTGTTTGTAAGTCCCGATGATTTTAAGGACTCAAGACAAATGCCGAAATTTATTAAGTTAACTATTTTATTACATCACATGCCGAAAATAATTTAGTCAACTGTTTTTTCCAGAATTTTTTTTACTCAAACTTTCTTAGTCACTTATTTTTTTCTTTTCGCACTAGAATGTTTTAATAATTGCAATAAAAAAAAACTAAAAATTTAAAAGTTGTACAGGGGATCGCACCACAGACCCCTAGCGCCATTGAATCTGCTTTATGTCGTCATCGACTCGCTTACATGAGCTTTCGATATTGCTAGCGGCTGCTAAAGTATTCATAACATCTAAAGAAATTAAAGATTTTAACGAAAATTTAAAAGGAACAAATTTTCGCCAAAAACGAAAAGGAGACCAAGAGAAATTGATCTCCATTTCGACGCCCGAAGAATAATTGCGTGTATAAAGATTGATTTCACCTGCTTTCCAAGTTCATTGACATTACATTCTGCTAGAAAATTGACTATTTTTTGATTTTATTAACTACTAACTAAGCTAAACAGTTGCGTTTCATTGTTTTTATTGTAAACTAGCTGTGCCCGCGACTACGTCCGCGTGGAATATGTAGGATTTTTTAACATCTTGATAAAAAGTAGCCTATGTTATACCTTCTATAATAAGCTATCTATTAGTGAAAGTCCCGCCAAAATCCGTGCAGCCGTCCCGGAGATTAGCGGGAACAAACAGAGAGACAAAAATTTTTTAAATTGTGTTTTTGTTATTGGTATCCGATATACATTCATACCCATTTAGTAAAAACTTGCTATTTTGACATTACAAACAGACACTTCAATTTTATTTATTTGTATTTGTATAGGTAGATAGAGTTTGCGACCTGAATAAATATTATACATACTCGTATCAACCGAAAATCTAACTATCAATTTCTCTTATCGAGATCTCAAGACGAACTAGTCCTAATCGTTTCTGTGGTCTAGTGGTTGAGGCCACGCAGTATGGATCCGGAGGTCTGGGGTTCGATTCCCCGTGTGGACAAAAGTTGTACTGCTTAGTTTGGTAGAGCTTCTGAGCCCGCCTAATCCAGGTTAAGCTCGCTTCTACTTTCGGCTTTACCGTCACTTACCGAGCTTGTAGCGAACGCGAGGCTTCCGGTTTAAGTACTAATAACATACGCTAACGCGTTATGGTGTGATTCCTGAATGCTCAAAGTTTAGGTATTAAAAATGTCGGCTTTTCTCAAGATCAAAGGGATGCAACTTCTGTACGTAGTACTATTATGTATTCTGTGGTGTAGGGAAGGTAATCTTGACAATGCGGTGCGACCCCGGCACTGTACCGCGGATGTAGGTCATCGGCGCATCGGCTGCAATGCGGCGCCCGGCGACCTCCACTCCACCTCTTAATGTGAGACGGATTAATTGACAACCACCGAGATTGTCAAACACTTTATGCAAATTTAAAATCTAAAGGGAACTTTAAATTGGAGTCTCTTATAAATGAAATAGCATGTTTATTTCGTTGGCAAACATATTTTATTTTCTTCATTACCGGAAAGCTTCATTTTATTAGATGCTAAGTGTCGATCGAAGATTGAAACGCGCTTCGCATAGATTTCTCAATGGCAACAACAATGCTGTTAAAAATGTTATGGCGACGAACTTAAGGTAAGATAGCTAAGTTATCTTACTTAAGTTTGTCGTTATAGCAATAATTTTACGCCATAATAAAGCCAGGTAGATTTAGAAAATCCTATCATATGCCACCAATCAAATGTACTTAACAGAAAGTGTTCTACCTGCATCGGGAATAGACCTAGGATTCTACTGCGTTTGGAAAATTTCAATAAATTAAACAATAAGCTTGATCGAATATTAATTTTATATGACTCCATGTTGACAATGCTGGTTGAGAAATAAGCCAGAAACAACGGGATAGTTCTTTGAAGAAGTAAAAGTTAACTATATTCATTTATGAATATTACAAAGAAAAAATGTACGTTATAGAAATTAATATTGTGTAACTTCTCTACATGTAATGTCTCCCGGAACAAACTACGATTAAGCTTTAGATCGTGCACAAATAACAAGAAAGTTTGCCTCGATTGTTATACAATGAGTAATCGTTATTGTTTAGAATTCCCGAATTTTATTTTTCACGTATACAGTGTGTTTTAAAAACCTTTGTTTGTCCTAGAGACGCACTTATGTTCGTTAGAAAGAGAAAGCATCATTATTCATTTCACATAAAACACTTTAAGAACATACAAAACAAAACACTTTTAGAACATAGTTAAATATTTTAACATGAATTCAACTGTAAGTTTTCTTTTAATCAGTAGGTCGAATTCTAAATAAATTATCCTTAGTAATATTATATTAAACCAAATTATCCTTACTTACTAATATTATAAACGCGAAAGTTTGTGAGTATGGATGGATGAATTGTATGGATGTTTGTTACTCTTTCACGCAAAAACTACAGAATGGATTTGGATGACATTTTGTAGACGGATGATGACAACCGATTAGTCATAGGTCATAGGTTATATTAGGCGGTAGGGCTGCTGGATCTATCAGGGATAGCCTGGTGAAGTGTATTTACCGTAATACTGTGTAAAGGAAATTTGGTCAACTAAGAAATTCGGCAAAGAAACGTATTTTCCTATTTTCAAATTACCTATACTATACCTAATAGTGAAAGTTCGAATCTACCAGACATATTAGCCCTATAAAAGTGCTCCTAAGTTGCGTTCAATCTTCATTTGACGTAGCTCTCGTACCGGCCGCTGATGCCTGCGGGCTGGGAGGGCGGGGGCAGTGTACCGGACGGGCAGATAAATGGCACTATTTGTATAGATTTGCGGGCGCCCGGAACCGGGTGGCGCTAAATATGCGATTCGGTGTAATCTTTTTTAAATTGTCGGCAATAAAGTTAGTCGCGACACGTGTGGAGGTGTCTTGTCTATCTATCTCACACACTTGCAGACCATATAAAACATTTATGTAATTTTCAGTGACCTTAAGGCTGTATAATATTCCTATTGCTCATTATAAATAAACAAATTATTATGATGAGTGAGTAGTTGGTTCAAATAAATACAAAAAAATATACATTTAGTAATTTAAAAATACATTCATGGACAAACTCAAACTCGAAAATCTTTATTTAATATAGACATTTACAGGCATTTATTGATGTCAAAAAATTACAAGAATCTAATTAATCAACAAATTAAATAAAAAAAAAAAAAACTAAGATAAGCAATGAATTTAAACCTTATCGGTCTTATTACAAAACCTGGTTTAAACGTTTAAAAGTGAGTCTTGGTTTAAACGTAGTGCGCTTTCACTTGTGTCAATATACATAGATAAAGACAACGTCAACTAAGTCCTGGTTTAAACCAGGACTATCTTAAGTCCATGTTTTGTAATTGTACATACATACACCCCAACCATAATTAAGTTGTATGCAAATACAAGAAAAATGAAAAAAAACCTACATACTTGTACTACTGCCTACATACTTCTTTCGAGTCTTAAAATTCTGCGTTTGTATCCATTTTTGTCGCCCAAGTTCATTCAAAAGTTTTTTCAACATGTTAATTTCATTTTTAGTATTGAGACGTTGCCACTACCTACTTATATCAGGGGAATATTTTCGACTATGTTAAGTCTAACATAAGACTACGCAATGTTTTAGTGGCAATTACAAGACGAAGGAACGTTTGCCGAGATTCCCGAATAAGGATGCTGGTACTTATTTTTTACGACATCAATGAAACACAAGTAGCTCTCCGTAGTCGGTTTACTCTCCTTTTAGCTTTATTTTAAGACGTAGAGCGACATCAAATAATTTTATTTCACGGTAACCTTAATATGATTTTACGTGTCTATACATAATATCTACTTATTTAAATATAACGTCAAAATATTGCTACTGTGAGTTTAGAGAGAAATGCGTGTAATTTATAATGCTTAGATAGCCCTGTGAACTTTATTACGGTGTTGTTGCACAAAACGTTATACGTGAATTTTTTGAATCTATATAATTTGTAACGGTAGATTTCTAGACTCTATTTATTGTTGTATTATACTTACGCGTTCAGTCTTTTGTACATTTAAGTTTATTTTTCAAAAGGTTGTGTTTGGTTTTGATTCAAAATACGTACATTTTCTGTGGAGTGGACGTTATTTCAAAAATCGAACGTGGTATTGCGATACGGAATAAAAATACGTTCGCTCATAACTGCTGGCACAGTGTCCGCTTTCAATTTGGCCGCAATAACATGGAGTATATTTCCGGCCGAGCAGCCCCTTTGGCTGCGCGAATTCTTTTGCCTAAACAAAACTGGCAATTTTCAGATTAAGCTGGACGACGATGTATACAATTAACACATATTTTTGAAATATTGTAAGGTTGTGTTTTTTAAATTGGAGTTCAAGGTGGTTTGACAAATGTAAACATTGCTTCGTTTAGCACTTATGGCTTGATGTTACTCTTTAATGCATTTCTAACAAGGTAGAATACATATTAGTCCCCGTCACCGCGGAGTGTGGGTTATAATGATACACACTAATTAGTCAATCTTGACGTCGGTCTTGTCTTTGGGCGGGATGGTTCGGCATCAGGAAAACCCAATTTACTCGACCATCACTATTCCCTATACAGTCCAAAAACAACCCCTGGATATTACTGACTGTGACTTACGACACCAGTTGGCAAATACACTGTGGTTCTTGTGGGAGTTGCAGATTTGCTGCGAAGCTCACAAGAACCACATGTACTAGGTGACCGTTACCATCAGGTGGGCAGTATACTTGTTTGCCAACAGCCGTATAGAAAAAACTTGGCTTAGTTATAGTATTCTAGGAGGCTGGCGACTAACCCCTCTCATCTCTTGACCTCGGTTATATCTGTAACTGCATGCGTTTGCGTTGTTGTCGAGTGTGTTCGAGCAATGTGTCAATTGGATTGACCATGAACTCGGGAATGGTCCACGTGTTGTGTGTACGATTTATTTATTGCACGGTTGCCCCTGTGTGCATACCGGTAAATCGTTAAACCGATCCCGCTGTGTGTTCGTAATGTTTATTTGTAATCTGTTATGTGGGGAACTAGATGAAGAATTTTGACGGGAAGATATTTTGGTGGTTTACCAAATTACCTATCACAAAATATAGTAAACTGGCACTGACTGAATTACAGAATTGCACTAGAGCTTTGTCAATAAAAATATAATTGTGCCTAGAAATACTAACATTTACGGAGATAGAACTTTGTCAAAACGCATACTATATAATACATGTTAAATGCCATCAGATATCCTTATATAAACGATTAGAAATTGTTTTCCCAGAGATTAAAAAATATTATATATCCCAGCTTCTCTGAATTCATGTGTAATATAGCTGTGCTGTATAGCCATAACTAGTAGTAGGTAACTACTTTTGCTTTCATTTCAAGCGTGACTTTGTACTCGCAGTCACACTTATTAATAACTATTGTAAACCTATAAAATGTTAGTGTAAAAATAAATAAATAAATAACTCAATAGTTATTATAAAATCGTGAAAATACAAGTAAATAGGTAACTAAATAGTCTTAATAATATTAATTGCAAGTATGACATTTTTTGTCAATTAATTGCAAATAATAATAAAATTTTGATTATTTTATTCTTTTAATTAGTATGAGAGGCTTTGTGGTTATTGCTGCACACGGTGTGTTGGAGACGCAGGTTCGAAACCTGTAGCACAGTGTGCTATTGATGTGGAGAGGCCGGACACAAAATGCCCCTCGTGTACGGCTGGGAAACCGGCGGACCACCGCCTTGCGGGTAAGACTTGTTCTGTCCCCAAGACACCCATATAGGCAGGAAAATGAGGAGGGCAGCGCCAAGCCGGCCACCCGAGACCTCAGGCGAGACAGCGATGGAGGTGACCGAGGATATCGTTGGGGCCTCCATCGTTCAGGAGGCGGCCGCGGGAGGGAAAGTTCCCCGCGGAAGAAATAGTCGGCAACCCCAAGCCATTTAATGTTGGGATATCGAGGTGAAGAACGGTGCACAACACCTGCGCCGCTAACAAAGCAGCAGAGTAACGCGCGTACAGTGAGTCCCGCAACGGATCATCCACGGACAAGGGGTCAGCGGGAACAAGATCTCGCTGTTGTCCCCTTCCCCTTGTCTTGCAATTGATGGAGAAGCTGCTCGGGGGTTTTTAGTAGGTAGGCCTGGGCCGTTATGGTCTGGGGAATCCCATATTCCTTCTTGGTTTGGCTCGATCACGAGCGATGATATGCATTCCCCCCTATCCAAAAAAAGGTTCGAAACCTGCCACATTTAAAATTTATCTTGTACTGTATTGTAAATTTCGGTAAAAAATCGTTATAGATTTTTCTTTACTTTAGTCCTCAGTCACGTTAATGAAAAACCTGATATCTGAAAAATTTCAAGATTCTGGCTGTGATTTCATATTTTTATATAAATCGAATACCTACAGCCAAACATCATTTTGCGTCCTGTGTAGGATAGAATCCTCTTAAGAACTTATGAGCTTCTATGTTGATTTTCGAATTATTCCCATCATTGCTGTGATCTCGCTTTCGAATGTCGTTTTATCCAGGCGGCGAGGTAAAGAAGATTCCAGGCTGTCACTCAACAATAAAGTTCGAGTAGGGTTTTCTTTTTCAAAGAAAGTCAGTAATAGACAGATTGAGTGACACATTAAATTGTTCAAAGGGACAAGTCTCTGTCCCCGGACAAGGAATTTGGCGAGAAGATCTTACAGGAAATAGAATAAGGACTTATTTCGTTCGACATTTTCGCGTAACTAGTGTAGCGTCTGAGAAATTGTGGACATTATCGTAGCTAAGCATTGGTTTTAAGTGTTAACACTGCGGACTCACCATATTTTATATAAATAATGTTAGATATATAAAAGCGTAATTTTAGGCATGTTTTTTAAAATAAAATAAAAAAGTTTCAACAGTAATAAAATCTCCGGATAACCGACTGGTTGGAGTGGATGGCATCCGCAACTTCACGTTGGGTACGCCCGGCTTCAAGCATACCCACAGCACGTAACAATTCATTTTGAGTTAAATGCCGACGTCTGTCTGGTTAATCTGGATCTGGACTGGCTTATCTGTCGATGTCTGATAAACCAGTCTTTAAGTTACAAAAGAAAGGAGATGTCCTCGATTTGTATGGAGCCTGGTTTTTTATAAATTTAAGTTTCTAAACAACTTCAACTTTCAGGGAAGGGTTAAACTTTATGAAAAGAAAGTAAAACCACAAAAATAAAAATTGTAGACCCCTGCATTTTTTCAAAAATTGAATTTGAATATTCGTTTTTTTCTTATTATAGCAGCAACACTGCACGAATTTTATAGCATGTAACTATATGCACAGTAAAAAAAAACATTTTGACGTCGCGTCGTTGTCAATGTCAAAAAATGTTTGAGGTTAATTAAATAACTAAGGTTTGTTGTTGTGGTTGTTAGTTTGGTGGTTGTTTTGTGTTTTCCGTTTTGGTGATTTTAATGATCTTTTACACATACCTAGCTATTCTTTATGGACTTCTCGATTTCGTACAGGAACTGGATATATATTGGCTTTCTCACAGACCTTTTCGATTTGGATACCGTTTGATTTTATAACCTGTTACCCTGAACGAAAATTGAATGTGAGTATTGCCGATACTACAAAATACAAATTGAGCCATCATACGAGCCAACATAGAAAGTATGTTATATCAAATAATAAATTAAAGATAATTTATAGTTTTTTATTACCTAATGCTTATAAACTTTTTCAGGCAATTTCCACTATGGCACACTGCACTATCTGTAATATTAATGTTTCAAATCAACATTATCATTACAATGTAATGGATATGAGCCAAGACTATATGTATCCATTATTGAAAAATGGACTGAACATGCGTGAGGTAATGTCATAGTAAACAAAAACTTAATTTATTTGGAATTCTATTAGCTTTTTCTTTTAATTGACCTCTTAATAACCTATATTTCAGGTAGTAGATGGAAATCATCTATGCCAAGAGTGCTTTGAACTTTTGTAATTGGAATTAACTATCAGAGGTCGATGCAATATTGGAGACTGACAAATAGGGCACCAGTCAGTTTGTATATGTTGTAGAATATCAATATCAAGGCAAATAGGCTGACAATCATTGCCATTATGTACACATTGTTTATGTGCCTATGCCTATAGGCCTATGTCCAGCTGTGGGTGTCTCTTGGCTGAAATGATGATGATGACACATTGGGACGGCTGAATACATTTTATAGTAACTATAATTAACCCACATCTGGTAAGTTTTATTTTATCAGCATCCTTATATAAATCATTGCATTAATTCACTATAACAATATTATTTTAATCAATTTTATTCATATTCTTACACTTACTATACCTACTTGTTCTAGAATGAAGCACCTCTTATTGACCATTTAAGCAAAAAAGCAATATTGCATTTATTTTATGTTTATGTCTATAGTAAAGTCTAATAAAACATCATTTTTAGGTTTCCATTAATGCTCGTGCTTGTAATGCATGCTGGCGAAGCTCACCAACATATTGGACCTGAACTTAATGACGAAGGCGGCTTATCAGAAAGCAGGTCAAGCTCTGTTCCTGACCTTAGTCAACCTAGCTTTGATACATTTGATGTTAAATCTGTTTCAAACACTTAAACACTTCAAGACTACAGGCGCACTTCTGATACATCAACCCATTGTTTTGTGCCTAATTGTGACAATGTGGGAAGCAAAAGTGTGCCATCATCATCTCTTGATGATTATTGACAGTAATATTTTTTTTTAAATATAAATATAGTCAGTATTGCATTGCCTCGCTTTTGTTTTCCTGTTATCAACAATGTATCAGATAATGGAACTGTCTGCTACAAATTCAATGTTAAAAATTATTTATCTAGGAGTTGGTGATCCTTCGTAGCAACATTAGCAAAAAAGCCCGATTAAACATTGTGCAAATTAAACCAGGTTCAAGTTAAATAAATGGCAGAAAAGAATCATTGTTATTTTCCACTATAAAATAAACTCATGAGATATAGATAATAATTCCATATTCAAATGAGGAATTTCATGCTTTTAAAACAGTTTTTAGTTTTGTATTTAAGCATTCATATTTATTGATCTAGATATTTTATACAGATATTGTCAGTTATTTGTTTGGAATAAATTGAATTGATTAAAAATAAACATTGCAAAAAAACCATTGTTTTATTTTATAATAATCATGTAACATGTTTATTAAGTAATATATGCATAAGAAGTTACAATGTTTGATTATCCTATAAAGCCAATTAGCTACACTCTAATCTTTGTCTATTTTAGAGGGTAACAATAGCATCATAATATTGAGTGTCAAGCGCGGATCCTCCGTTGTGGGCACGATGGGCATGCCCACAAGCCTAATATACTTGTGATGTTCGTCAGAGACCCTCTCTCCCTTCTTTTTGCTTCCTTTCTTCCTTCCATCCTTCCTAACAACACTTCTGTTCATCATAACACCCAGCGCACCCTTGCCATCATCCCACTTCCCAATTTTACACTCTGGGAGATAGAGCATGAATGTATCAAATCGCATTTGAGCTTTATCTCCCTTTCATTCGCGAATCACTTAACCCACAAGCAAACAAAAAAGAAAAATACTTGTGAAATCACACTTTTAAGGTCTTTTAGGAACTATAGGCTGATGACAATACAAAAAAAAACAATGAATCTTTGTCAGGGCAATGGTTTTGTATGTTTTTTATGTATTTTCGGGTGTCTGTGACCACAACCTATTACGAGGGCTGGATCCGCGCTTGTGAGTGATTTATTTTAATTCAATATGAGTACCGCATACAATCGATCCTTTCTGTTATGCAACAGCTACCGGTTAGGAACGAATGGTAAAATGGTAGATTTACATCTTTTGGTCCGTGGATATTTCACATACATTGTGAGAACATCAAATAGGGTGGGACTGAACATCCGGTGGGATGTGTAGTCCAGATGTTGTGTTCGACTTCAGGTGTTAAGCAGGTGTGGTACCCAGTTTATTACATATTTAATAGAATAACAGACGCAAAACTAAATAAGACAGAGGTGCCGGTAAGTTACGATTTAGGTTTAACGTCTCTTGTATATATTGATATATAAGATTATGCATTTTTTTTTTATTGATGGCCTGGCAAATGACCTCCTCCCGCCTGATGTTAAGCGGTGAAAGAGGCCCAAATGAGTTGACAGATAGAGTAGGGATGACATCCACTCTCCTACCTGCCGGCCCCTTGCCGGCCCAAAAGATGCTTTTTCACGCCTCTTTTGAAGGAACCCATGTTGTAGGATGGAGGAAACACGTGCGCAGGTAGAGAATTCCAAGTGTGGGATGAACGACAGAAGAAGGAATCTTGGAATTTCTTGGTACGGTGTGAAAAGGAGGACACAGTGTACGGATGACTCCGAAGGCCCTTACGCGTGTTTCTGTTAAGGAATGGAGAGGGAGGGATAAGGTTAAAGAGCTCCTCAGAGCATTCCCCATGGAACATTCGGTAAAAGGCGCTAAGAGAGACGATGTCACGACGAAGTTGTAGGGGCTCGAGGGTGTTAGTTGCCTCTACATCGCCAATTATGCGAATAGCGCGACGCTGCAATCTGTCCAGAGCATCGAGGAGGTATTGAGCGGAGCCGTCCCAAAGGTGCGAGCAATATTCCACGCAAGACCTAACCTGAGTTTTATACAACAAGCATAGTTGGTCCGGCGCAAAATACCTACGCACCTTGTTCAGGACACCGAGTTTCCGTGAGGCAGTAGTTATGACGGATTCGATGTAGTCTCTGGGGTTCAGATCGCAGCGAATGTTCATTCCGAGCAAGGTGATGTTGCTCTGTGTGTGAAGGGTTGTGCCCTGAAGAGAAGGAAGGGGGAGGAAAGGTGACCTTTTCGCCGAGAACACGCACACCTGTGTTTTCTTAGCATTGAACTCAACAAGATTGTTGGAGCCCCATTCGGAGACGAGGTCCAGCGTCCTGTTGAACTCAATGATAAGATTCTGCCTTTCCCTACCAATATCACCACGAGCAGCCCCTGAGCTTCCGTGATATCCCCCATGCACTGTACTGTCGTCTGCATAGCAATGTATAGCTCCCAAGGAAAGCATATCATTGATATGCAGAAGAAACAATGTGGGGGATAGAACGGAGCCTTGCGGAACACCAGCGTTCACTGCCACGAACCGCGAAGCGCAGCCGTCAACGACAACGCGAATTCTACGCTCGTGGAGGAAGCTGGCAATCCACGTACAGAACTGCGCGGGTAATCCGTATGCCGGAAGCTTGGAAAGAAGAGCCTTGTGCCAGACTCTATCAAAAGCTTTGGCGATGTCGAGACTAATAGCCACCGATTCGCCGCGCTTATCGATAGATTCACCCCATTTGTGCAAAAGGAACGCTAGAAGGTCACCTGTTGACCGTTTAGGACGAAACCCATACTGTCGGTCATTAAGTAACGAGTGACCCTCCAGGTAACGGATCAGCTGGGTATTAAGGATCCTCTCCATGATTTTACACAAAATGGAAGTGACGGCTATAGGACGACAGTTAGCCGGATCAGAACGATCTCCCTTTTTGGGAACCGGCTGGACATTGGCCTCTTTCCAAGATTTCGGCACACAACCAGCAGAGAACGACAGACGGTATAGACGCGTAAGGACCGGAGTCAACTCCGCTGCACACTTCTTAAGAACAATCGCAGGAATGCCGTCTGGTCCACTTGCTTTTCGAGTATCGATCGACTGGAGCTCCGCCCGCACATCACGCTGTCTGATACGGATATCGGGCATGGTGCTGCCACAATGGGACAGTTTCGGAGGTTGTGTACCACAGTCATCGACACGGGAATGAGCCGCAAAGAGTTTTGCCAGGAGGTCGGCTTTCTCCTGCGGCTGATGAGCAAGTGAGCCATCGGCATATCTCAGCGGTGGCAGCGAGGGTTGGCAGAAGTTTGATTGCACAGCTTTGGCCAGGCGCCAAAAAGAACGGCTACCCGTAGGGTGCGATAGCAGTTCCTGGCCCACTTGTGCAATGCGCTGAGCATCCGATCTAATGTAAGCCCTCTTACACAACTTGGTGGCATTATTGTAGGCTGTTTTCAGTAGGTTTGTATTGGGATCCTTAGATGCTCGGCCTCTGATCCAAGCGCGGTAAGCCAGCTGTTTGTTTTCAACAGCAGAGGCGCACTCGCGATTGAACCAGAGGTTACGTCTGCCTCTACTGACGAGATTGGAATGCGGAATATAATATTCCATTCCTAGTATGATCTCGTCAGCAACAGAGGTAGCGCAGGAGTCCGGATCCATCCTATTGAAACAGCGCTGCCACCAAGGAACAGATGCGTAATAATCCCGCATACCGTCCCAATCTGCTGACGCATAGTGCCACAGACGGCGTGCTGCAACCACAGGCGACGGTCGTGACGTCTGAGGCACTGAGACGGATACCAGGCAGTGATCCGAAGATCCTAGTGGAGCTCGAACCACCACCTGATATCCGTCAGGGCGATTTGTCAACAGAAGGTCCAATAAAGAGGGCGCTTGACCGATAATATCTGGTACCCTGGTGTGCTGGGTGACCAATTGTGTCAGGTCGTGCGTGAGAGCGAATGCGTGGGCAGTCCTACCCGCATGGTCAGTTTTAGAGGAACTTAACCACAACTCGTGGTGAGCATTGAAGTCCCCTAAAAACACCAGCTTGGCGGAAGGAAATCGCTCCTGCGCGTCATCTGCCACCCGACTTAGATGTTCAAAAAGTCGAGTTGTCTCCAAGTCACCACGATGGGAACGGTAGACGCAGACGTAGACACGGCAATGAGTGCCAAAATCGACGTGTACCGCAAGGATGGAAAAGGAAGGTTCCTCCAAACAGCGCAGGCGACGACAGCAAACGTCCGCCCGGACGAACAAACAAACACCAGCCTTCGCCTTGAAGGACTCCTCAAGAGCGTAGCCGGGGTAATTAAGGTAGCCTGTATCGGCCGGGCAGATAATTTGCGTCTCCGTCAAAAACAGCATTGCTGGACGGGCTGTCTCGAGATGGTGGTGGACAGCTAAGAGGTTAGAATGGAGCCCGCGGATGTTAGCGAGCCCCACCTCGAATAATGGTGTTTTGGTGGGATAATGCACCGCTGTACGACCAGTCTTAATATTTTGCGCTGCCATAATTATAGGAGTGAGAGGCGTGAAACTGAGGTGTCCTTGCTGCGCTTCGCATAGTTAATGTGTGTAGGCCTGTTTCGCCAGGGAACAGCCGACAGCTGATTTGCGCTGACCCTCCGCACGGAAGGGCCCCCGAACCCCCCCGGAAGTGGCCGCCGGGACCCACCGTCCGGTCACCAACCGGCACGACGGACCACCCCGAGATTATGCGTGGCATGGTGGGGCAGCCTCACGGACTGGTTAGGTCCGCTTGGGCCCCTGTACTATACCACGGGCGGCCAGCGGAACAGCCGTTTCTTCGGGTCTTCCTGGGCGGAGGGTCAACGCAGTCAACCTGGCACTGGGTCGACGGAAGCCCGCACAAACCATACGGATCGCAGCAACGACCCCTCAAGCTCTGGCTGTGCGCAGACTGATCCCGAAACGCGGACAAAAATGGCCACTTGACGGGTTTTACATCATGCGCACGGTGGTCGCTAGCCAGTCGGGTTTTTCAAGCCCTACCACCAGAAGTTGGTCACTCGATTAGCACCACCCGGGGATTACGTGTAGGGTCTCGAGGGTAAAACCTACGGACGTGAGCGACTCCAATCCCTGTTCCAATTAGATTAGATAATCGTTGCAACTATTTATCATTTGCAAAAAGTAAATCAGTCAGATTTGAATTTGTTTGCTAAACTGTGAGTTGTCATATGTCAGCTGTCAGCTATTACTTTTTTACTATTTTTACGGCACTGGTATCACCCATTTGGCCAAACTCATTCGTGCCATAGCTTTTTTTTTTGTTGTTCCTTTACACACTATTTGACAAATTCTGTTCCATTTCACGTAACGTTAGTTTTGAAAACAATTAATTTTTTCTCTGATTTGCAGGGCTAAAACGGTCTAATTTTTTCTTAAAAGTGTAAGATTTTAAGAACTCTATACAAAAAATATTAAGTTGTGGTGTTTAAAATATGTGGCCCAAAAAAGGACATGTCTTTTAAAACTTTCAATTAAAGATTCGATATCAATTAACTCAAATTGTATCCAGAAATGAAGAAACTTAAAACAGGAATAACGTTTTGCCGCGAATTCACACTAAAATGAGTTAAAACATGGAATAATGTTTTTGAAATTTAAAATTTAGAACATTATTTTATCACGCTATTATTTTGTTCTTAAATTTATTGTTGGTCTATACTTTTTATTAAAGAGATTTTACAAAAAAGTTCCTCTTGGTAGTTGAGTCTGAGACTTTGTTGATTAGTGTATATTATTTTAAATAGAATTGACTCGGGTCTATTTCGCGGTTAACAATAACTATATTGACTTACTGTTTCCCGACGTCGGCCGAAACGTCGGGAAACAGTAAGTCAATATAGTTATTGTTAACCGCGAAATAGACCCGAGTCAATTCTATTTAAAATGTGTACAAATCGCGGAAGTCTAAAAACTTTGATAGTGTATATTACTTCTTGAAAACATTCCGAACTGGTAAATTGTTCGTTATTTGAATGTAGTATCGGTTATTAATATAGATAGGATAATTTGATACATATTTACCTATTAGAAAAGCCTTAACTGATAGAACATTCTTTTTTTTATGTGGTGGCAGCATATAATAACATAATATTATGAGTAAGACAGATAACCAACCAATAAATAGTCGTTTTTTTATTGCCCGGCCTGGCGCAGACAACGGTAACGTTGCTGCTGTCTGTAAAGCAATAATGTATGAAGTTTTATGTCACGTTTCTCTGTTTTTCCGAGGGGCAACATCACAACATTCATATATTTTTACGTTGCCTTGCCAGACCTGGTTGCAGTGCCGTCTAGTAGTGACAAACATTCGTAAGATGGACTTACCCGACTATGTCTAAGATCACCGTTAAATCTCAAGGTAAAGGTAATTTGAAATATTATAAACCTGTATGATCCTTGAATTTTAGGGTATATACGACTTAAAATTCCTTTAAGCATTATTATCTTTTATCTCTGCTAAAATAGTACAAACAAGGCATTTCCATAAACGTGACTCAAATGCACACATCGCTGCGCGCTGGTAATTCGATTTGACTGAATGCACGCGAGCTCATATTTATTGCCAACGACGATGCTGTATGTGCATGAGAAGCGAGGAAAGGTGTTTATTGGCATGCGTTCAGTTATAAAATAGTGTTCGTCTACAAAAATACATAGGAAATCTAAATACATTGTTATCATAATTTCAGTTTACTTTGAAATTTCATCGTGTATACTGTATCTACTTATTAAGCCCTTTCATTTGATAATAACACCCGCCTTTTTATGGCGGTGGGCGGCCATCATAGATTTAAAAAGTTTCTTAACAAAAAAGTTTCACTTTAAAAATTGTTCTAAATAACTTATTATCACCAGAAAAAAGGTAAGGAATCAAAGGAACAGGGTTACGTTACAATTAATAAATTTAACACTTATAAGCTAAGCTTACAAGACACGAAGCTTATAGCCTGCGTCCGTAAAAGCATTTAATAAAACATCTCGAAACTCGCAGATTCAACTGACTTGCATTCGGTGTGGCATTTGTATCAATGTCTGCTTTACAGGTTCGTTTCCCCCCAAACATGACTGATTATCAATTCATGGCGGACACGATATTCTGACTTCATTGGCTTTATTTGGGTTGATGTAACCCTTTTTATTTGATTTACCGTTACTATGAGCTACATTAACTTTGTCCGCACTGTTACAAATACTTATAGATTTGTTGTTTTTTACTACTGTTTCAAATACTTATAGATTTTCTGTAATGACTTGAGCTTTTCATGAAGACATCTATGAGTATAGGCATCACTAGTGTTATTTTATTCTTTTTCGTTGTATTGAAATAATGCTATTTAGCATAAAGGCCGGGCCATTTAACCGTAATTTACACCACGCATTTTCGGTTGCGTAAAAATCTGTTAATTTTGTCACTCACTTTTTAAATGAAAATTTATTAAATTGTTTGCTTTATTCTTGTTAATATCTAACAAGAATACAGCAAACATTTCATTATTCTATATATAAAGGGTGTCTGCGGAACTATCCACGAATAATTTGGTAGTTTTTTTTAAATAAAGGTATTTCAATGTACCTATGTTAATTGAACATTTGTATGGAGCAGGTATTTTTTTTTTCGTGATTTCAAGATTGTTCCCATACTAAAAGTTGTTCAGTTTACTTGCTTGAATAGATCCACAAAATTTAGCTAGTGACTAAAAAAATTCTGTATAGATTTTAGTAGCCGTCGCTTCAGTACCTACCTACACACTGGACTCAATTCTGAAGTGGCGGCTTAAATTTTATTTAAGTGTCGCTAAACCATTTTCCTATTCTGCGGTAACTGTCAAATTCAACTGACATTGCTAATTTGATTCTGACGTTAGAAACGTCAGAATCATTTTAGGCGGTTAATAATTATTCAACTTAGCATTAGCCGTCCAAACGCTATTCGATACGTGATTTTTACGCGTAAACTGTTGAATTATAGAAAGGTTTTAATACAAAATAATCTTCATAGTTATAATGATGGAACCAGTAAAAAGGAATTACTGTCTATGTTTAATGACTATACTCCACTGACAGATTTGATTTGTCATTCGTCTTGTTTTATATCTTTCGATTGATATTGCTTCCGAGTGTGTTCTAAATAATAAATAGATAATTCAGTTAAATACATCTTTTTATTTCAATATTAGTCGCTGCTATTCAATAGGTTATGGGCCCAGGGAGGCCCAGGGTCGTGTTTTTCATATTGTGATTTCGTGAAATTTTTCAAAATTCAAAATTTTCGTGTGACGTGTTCATGTTCATGTTAGACAATGTTTTATTGCCAATTATTTGAAGAAAAAAAATTCGTAAGCAATGGATTCTTCAAAACTAAAAAATGAGAAATATAAAAGAATTCGATGGTGAAAAATACAGCATAATATGGAAATTTAGAATATGTTCTCTATTGAGTGAGATGGAAATTTTAAGAGACATAGACGAACCGATTCCATAAGCCCGAAGTAATAATGCATGGAAGAAAAACAACCGGACTACTCTCGTTAAAATCAGATTATTAGATCACGAAATTAAACTTAAAAGTGAAAATTCTGACATAAGCTCCAAAATTCTAAGTGTAAACATTAACCGGCCCAATAAAAGAAAGTTAAAAGGATGCCTTCGTCTACTCGCCAAAATAATAAAAAGTACAGAACAGACACCAATTTCTAAAATGTCATCATTGTGGGCGAAATGGACACGTGAAGAAAGACTGTTATTATTATAAAAGAAATAACCAAAAATTTGCCTTTGAATGAACCAGAACTATTTAAGCTGTTGAAACGAATAAACCATCCACATCAACATCAGATGATTTTTCTGAATATGCTTTCATGACTGGACAGTACCAACAAGAAAATGATCGTAATAAATTATCATTTATACTGGACTCTGGCGCATCGGATCATATTATCAACAGGGATGATATCTTCATTTGTTGGCAAAATTTGAATGAGCTAATAAAATTTACGGTGACTAAAAAGGGTGAATTTATTTCAGCTACGAAATGTGGATCTATTAAGGTCACCAGCAACATGGGCGTTTCCGGAGTACTCGAGAATGTGCTGTACTGCCGAGAGATGCCGTACAACCTGCTGTCTGTGGCCAGGATGCAGCAAGCGGGGCTGACGGTAATCTTTGCCCAAGATGGATTTCACGTCATTAAAGATGATAAAGTCATCATGAAAGGTAAATCTCACCAAAATTTCATTATTGTAGATTTTAATTTACCTGTAAAGATGAACGTATCAGTTTCCCAAACATGATAAAGTAATGAATATGTGATATGGCATCAACGTTTAGGCCATATAAGTAAAAGTAAATTTCTTGAATTAAAAGGTCATAAAATGATTGGTGATATAAAAGAAATTGAAAATGTTTCGCCTACTTTATGTGAAGCTTTTATTTAGGGATAACAGCGACGGCTATCTTTTAATAAACAAAAGGGCAAAAGTATTTATTATTGTACACTCTGATGTAGCAGGCCCTGTCACTCCTTCAACAATTGACAACGCAAATTATTTTGTGTTATTTGTTGATCGATTTACACATTATTGTGTGGTGTATATTTTTATTAATTTATTATTTATAAATTTATCTTGTTAACAAACATTTATTTACTATCACCTGTCCCGGTGTCTGTAATGAGTTCTTGTAAGATAAATTTGACAGTGCAGTGTAAATGTAAAGCTTGAATGGGAGCTAACTGTACCATCATTAATATTGGTGTATCCCTACATGGATATTATTAGTACTTGTACTGTATTATTAGTACCATCAGTGGTACTAGTTAAACTATGGCTCGATGTACAAGTACAACTAAACAATATCGAAGTAGGTATAGAACAAGGAAAGTACTATAAATTAAAAAAAGGCTATAGTAACATAGACCACATCCATACGCTGCGGCAGGTTATACTAACATTTGTTACATTATAAATTAGATATATTCTCGGCGTTTAAAGACTTTGTCGTGAAAGGTGAGGCAAAGTTCAATTCGAAATTAGTATACTAATTATACAGTGATAATGGTGGTGAATATTTGTCTAGTGATATGAAAGATTTATGAAAGTAAACAAAAAGGTATCACTTATCACTTAACAGTACCGCGAACTCCACAGTTAAATGGTGTAGCGGAACGTATGGTTAGAACTATTACTGAAAAAGCTCCGGAACGTATGGTTAGAACTATTACTGAAAAAGCTCGTTCAATGTTAAGCAGTAGAAAGTTGGAAAAATATTTTTGGGGCGAGGCAGTATTAACTGCAGTATATTTGACTGCATTACTCCAACTGCATTACTCCAACAAGGGATTTAGAACTAACTAAAACACTATATGAAATGGAAAACCTAATATAAAAACACTTTGGGTGTTTGGTTCAACTGTGTATGTACATAGCAAAAGAAGTCAAGGTAAATTTGACGAAACGTCATGGAAGGGTATTCTGGTAGGTTATCACCCAAATGGCTATAAAGTATGGAACACAGATTGTGAAAGATTTGAAACTGTCAGGGACGCTATTATTGATGAGACTAATTTTGTTGACACCAGGCCATCGTTGAAGCCTGATGAGAGAGTAGTGGTGAATGCTCTCATGGTGAAACTGATAAGGCTGAAATCAGTACCTTTAAAGTCTCAATGTTCTAGCATACCTAAATCAATAATATCGGATATTGATGAACAAGGCAGTGTTTCTAAAATTCGTAAATTAGGTAATAAAATGCCACTGACTTCTGATAGAATTTCAGATCCATTATCTGTTAATGATCAAGTTTCTTAAATTGATCAATCATTTAACCAAGAGGAGTGAAAGGATAAAAGGTCGACCATCCGTATCGTATAAAGCTGTGAACGAAGAGTACTTGTATAGTGCTCAGTCGGTTTCTTCAAAGGTACTTCAAAGGTCTTTTGATGAGATAAAGTGTCTAGATAATAGAGCTCAGTGGAAACAGGGGTAAATGATGAACTAAACTCTCTCAAAAGTAATAACACGTGGACTCTAGTGCCGAGACCAGAAAATAAAAATATTACAATGAAACTTTTACGCCAATAGCTCGAATATTTAGTTTCCGTTTTATCATATGTTTTGCGAATCAAATTATTTACATATTTATCGCATGGATATTAAGACTGCATTTTTAAATGGTCTGCATCTTAGTTAAAAGAGGAAATATATATGAATGTTCCTCAAGGTATCGTAACTGAAAATAATACAGTATGTAAGTTAAATAAAGCCTTGTATGGGTTGAAACAGGCTGCAAGATGCTGGTTTGAAGTATTTGAAAAATCCTTACTTGAAAAGGGTTTTAAAAATTCTGCAGTAGATAGATGTATTTATATTTTGGACAAAAAGGATGCAAATAAAAATATATAGGTAGTTTTATATGTTGATAATCTCTTTATAGCATGTGCAAATATTCAAACAATGTTCAGTTTTAAAGAATATTTGATGACTAAATTTGAAATAACTGACCTAAAAGAGGTAAAATTCTTCCTTGATATAAAAGTAATAAGATATTCAGATACAATTACATTAGATCAAAGTGCCTATATACAATGAATTTTAAATTTTAATATGAGTGAGAGTAATCCTATCCGTACTCTCACTGTAGCCAAATTAAATTATGAGGCTCTAAACTCAGAAACCAAATGTGATGCTCTCTGTCGAAACCTCATAGGATGTTTAATATATATGATGCTTTGCACACGCCCAGATTTTAGAACTTCCGTTCACATCTTAAGCCGCTATACAAATAATAATAATCAATAGTTGTGGCAATGCCTTAAAATGGTATTAAGATATCTTAAAGGTACCATGTCTTTGAAATTAACTTGCAAAAGAAATGAGTATGAAAAGATCCTGAGTGGCTACGTAGACTCTGATTGTATAGTCAGGATATTAGTGACAGGAAAAGTAAAACTGGCTACTTGTTTCAATTATATGACAGTTGCACAATAACTTGGTGCACAAAAAGACAAACTACAGTGACAGTTTCATCTACACAAGCCGAATACATGGCTTTGTATGAGGCTGTCAAAGAAGCATTATGGCTAAAGTCTCTAGCACAAAGTATCAAATGAAAATTCAACAACCCATCATTTTATATGAGAGCAATAACGACTGAATAGGCATTGCTAATAATAACCCCACTAACCATATAAACATATTTACATCAAGTATCACTTCTCGAGAGAGTAAGTTAAGTAAAATGTTATTAAATTGAAATATATTTCTACAGGTCAATAGCTGGCTGACGTGTTGACTATGTCGTTACAGTCTTCTACCTTTCAACAAATAAGAAAAGGGGCTTAGAATATGTAGATATGTGTTACGCTATTGTGTTAGTGTGATATAGTGTTAGAATGTTATTTTTGTTGAATATTTAAGATGAAATGATCTGATTAGGTTTTCCTGGTTTCCCTAATCCTTGCAACAAATGTTGGATCATATTGTATTCCCCAGGCAAGCACTCGGAAGGAATATTTGTTGAATACTAGGCTTTGGTACAAATGTGTTGTATATTTGATTTTAGGTTAGAAGATTATTTTGAGGGGAGTGTGTTGAATTATAGAAAGGTTTTAATACAAAATAATCTTCATAGTTATAATGATGGAACCAGTAAAAAGGAATTACTGTCTATGTTTAATGACTATGCTCCACTGACAGATTTGATTTGTCATTCGTCTTGTTTTATATCTTTCGATTGATATTGCTTCCGAGTGTGTTCTAAATAATAAATAGATAATTCAGTTAAATACACCTTTTTATTTCAATATTAGTCGCTACTATTCAATATAAACATCCTAAACTGAGTATTTTTAGCGGCGACTAAAATCATCCCGATTAAAATTAAAACCTAAAAAGCCGCCATTTTGGTAATGAAAAATACAAATCCAAACAACAAATGAGGTACACATTTTTATTTTGCCCAAATTGATTGATTTCGCCTTAAATAAATAGGAAAATAAAGAACTTTTTTAGTAGTTACAATTATATTGTGAAAAATAAGATAAAAATGTAGGTACAGTAAATGTATTAACTGTTATACCGGGTGTAACGGAATATCGCAATAATATTTATGGTTGTTGATTAACAAAAAAAATGTTTTTTGACTATTCTTTCTATTTTTATTATATGCCTACTTTCGATTTAATACGCTGAACTGTTAAGTGTATTAAATCGAAAGTAGGCATGTAATAAAAATACAAAGAGTAGTTATAAACAAATTTTTTTGTGAATCAACAACCTTAAATATTATTGCGGTATTCTGTTACACCCGGTATAAATATAAACCTGTTTTAGTTTCATTAACAACAAGATTCATTAATTAATTTAATTTTAAAATGTTTACCATAGCAACACAAACACACTTAAACTAATCTTAGACATTTTAGAATTACGCTTAAGCTCTGCCTAAATTTAGTTGACCTGTCATCGTGGAATAGCACTTGCTTAACCGGCCATTACAATAAGTTTAAATTTAGAAATTTTAGTTTTAGGATAGTTAGACGGCGAGCGCATAGAATTGAGTCCACTAGCTACGTAAGGAACACGACAAAGTTGCAGAAATTCGCGGTCACCTGTTAGCATCGTTAGATTGCAAGGAAGTGCCATCTCGACAGGTTCCGGCGTGACGAGCGCAGGATGTCCGAGACCGAGTGACCATCGCCGCTGACCTTCCTTCAAAGGATACTCGCGATTTGCTCCAGCTACGTCACCACTCGCAAAAGAGATTAGTTACATCCACGATTATACACGCGTGATTATATTTATTTTGTAGTCAATACGAACGAAAATTGTTGCGTGTACTTACATAATTCTTAACGAATTTGTGCTTTTGGAAAGCAAATTACTAAACATGCACTTCTAAAGATGTTAAGTAGGTAATATTAATTTAAACCAAACTATGCTTCATATTTCCATAATATTTGCTTAGAACGATCAACAACGGTTCATATTCTACCTATTAAGGACAAAAATAAGTTCAAAAATCAAGCCCCTCGGTGGGGACGTTTATGAGTTGTGATGATGATGATTATATAATAAGCATTTCCTAAAAGTACACTGAGAAAACTGGTAATCATGAATAATGTGAATTCAGTTTAAAGTATGGTGAATTCACCTAAAAGACGGAGTATAGTGATATCACAAAAATTACGATGATAATACGTTTTCTGATGATAATGGCATATAATATGACGTGTCACTGGCTTTAGTAGGATGAGAATACATTATATGATTAGGTTTCCTACTATTTATGCTTCCTTTCATCATATCTCCTATGATGTCTTATTATATTTCCTACAATTTATTATGACTTTCTCTTATATGCAGTGACGTCCTATTATTATTCGTATTACTTATAGATGACTTTCTCAAATCTCCTGTGATGTTCTTTTAAATTTTGGATTAGGTCCTATTATTATTCCAACTATCTCTGGTCATTTACTTTTGCTTTATGTGCTATTTATCATTACATCCTCTTACTTCGGGCAGGGTATATAAGGCTAGACAATGACGATATAATGGAGCGTAGATCCTAATCCCTATCCGAGATAAGAGGATGTAATGATAAATTTAATAGAGTCGCACGTTGCTTGGTCCATCGTCACACACACAAGCACAAACTTGCAATTAAACTCTTTGTTGCACTGTACAATTGTTTATATAAGATTAATTTAATTAAAAACTAGAGTACCATTACATAAACCTAAAATAGACAATCCCGCCGGCACCCGCAGTCTGTGGACTGAGGCTGCCGGCTGCGACTCTGCGAGACTAACAAGGCGAGAGCCAATAGGTATGCCTACCTAAAAACTGAAAACTAGAAGATTCTGTAATCGTATTTTAGTATGTTTCACATAAAATAATATGACTGTAATTTAAATGAATGTTCCGTAACCTACAATTTTCACATCATTTTATCACACTACTTTTATGGGACTTCATTGTATTTTCAGAGATAATTCTTCATAATAAACTATGAAATCTTTATAAATACGGTGATAAGTCACTGTTTCTTATGATTATTATCTGATTTATGACTATCACATAAATTTATAGGATAGTGTACTATTTTCTACTATATATTGTTATTATTTGAAAAAAGAAACGATTATTTTATGTGATCAATTTTTAAGATGACGAGTATCATAATACTTCGTTATTTACCTAAATAATTCGATGGCATCTACACCCTTTCAACGATAGCGTAGTATTAACCTATTATTTCTCTATTATAGGAACCTCCGCACCGCACCTATTTTATACTTACGTATTTTTTTTAAGATTACTCCAAAATGACATTTTTCTCAGTGTAATAAACGTCAAACTGGCTAGTAGTAAATTCGAATCATGCTATACATTTCGCGATATTTAACAATTTTAAAAGCCCACGACAAAAAACCTCCAAAAAGTAAAAAATAAAATGTGTTGGTTTGGCCTTTAGTCGTCACGTCGGGGGACCGCAATTAATATATCTATTTAATTACTTACTGACCGAATAGGTAGAGCGTTACTCCCGCGGGAAGGGATGTCTGCGGGAAGGGATGTTCCCCGCGTTAAAAATGGACCCCAGCCCCAGGGCACCTAGTGCCGGGACGTTTTCGGGGTGTAAAGCGGCGCACAACACCTGCGCCGCTCACAAAATAGCAGAGCCACGCGCCTCTTTGGCGTAGCGCGAGTCTGGTAACGGATGACTCACAGGCAGGAGGTCAGTGGGAACAAGGCCTCGCTGTTGTCCCCTTCCTCCTGTCTCGTGACGGACGGAGGAGCTGCTGGGTGGGGTTTTTAGTGGGTAGGCCTGGACCGATATGGCCCGGGGAGTCCCACATACCCTCGTGGTTTGGCACGACCACGAGAGATGCGTAAAAGCATTTTCCCGCGACAAAAAAAAAAAAAAGGTAGAGCGTTACTAGATATATTCATTGCGGTCCCCCGACGTGACGGCTAAAGGTCCAACCAACACATTTTATTTTTTACTTTTGGAGGTTTCTTGTCGGGGGTTTCTAAAATTTTTAATTTAATTTTTATTTCATACTTTTTAAACGGCCTAACATATTATTTTATAATGTGCACGTGATGCGCTTTCATTTGAGACCCCACTCGAGTATATTTGCAGACAGGTTATTCTTCCCCACTTTCACCCCCACACACAACTTATAAACAGTTCAACCGATTTTCATCAAACATGTCTAAGAAGAACACTCGCACATAAGTCACCTTTAATACAAAAAAAAAAAATTGAAATCGCTTCATCCGTTCGGTAGCTATGATGCCACAGACAGACAGATAGACACGTCAAACTTATAACACCCTTCTTTTTGCGTTGGGGGGGTTAAAAATACAAAAATCGATACATAACAACAAAATTCAACTGTCTTTCAACGGAACCAGAACAACAATCTCTATACAGAATTTAAACGTAAAGACGATATAAAACACGACATAAACGTCTCGACATTTTCTTCAGCTTCCCGGCGAAATTTAGCAACATGGAATTGTGTAAAATGAGGCCGTGGCTCATAAGTGCAGGATATTGCCCAATTAAATAAATGACAGAGAATTTCTTGGCAAAGCGAACAAATGAATGTTGGAAGGCGGGTGCCTCCTGATAAATATGGTTGCTTCTTTTATTCAAGAAGAAAGAGGTTTCATTGTTGTTTCTCCCGTCAAGGCGCGGTCGACTGGTCCGCACAAAGGACGAAATTATACATAAATGAGGTCGGTCGAGGCTGTCTTTAAATTTATCTTCGTCCGTTACACTGGTTTTTCAATCAATTTCCTAAATTGTTTGAAACATCTTTAGTGACTATGAAAATTTTATTTCGTACTAGCTGTGCCCGCGACTTCGTCCGCGTGGAATAGTAACTTTTGACAGCATTTTGATTTTTGTAGGCATTTTTTTAAAGATCTTGATAAAAGGTAGTCTATGTTATACCTTATAATTAGCTATCTATTAGTGAAAGTCCCGTCAAAAACGGTCCAGCCGTTCCGGTGATTAGTGGGAACAAACAGACAGACAGACAAAAAAATTTTAAATTGTGTTTTTGTTATTGGTACCCGATATACATTCATACCCATTTAGTAAAAACTTGTTATTTTGACATTACAAACAGACAATTGACAATCAATTTTATTTATTTGTATGCATTGACAGGTTGACAGTTTTGGATTGACAGGTCAGCTGTCAAAACAAGTAAACAGTTCTCCGTAGAATTTTTTAAAATTAATTCATATTTTACCAATATTTGAGCGTACTAGCAATGTATATACTCACAGTCATTGAATCCAGCAGTGTAAATGTTATTTGCGCAAAATAATCAAGATAAACAACGATCCGGAATACGCCTGAAATTTTTCCCGGCCCATTTTTGGAACACAACACCAGGGAGCATAATAATACGAAGATAAATTAACCACAAAATAGTACGTATAAAACAATATTTTCTAAACTAATAATACAACTTTAAAACACTGAAAAATAATTTAACAGTTATTATTCAAATGTACAAATCAGTGACCAGCTGATCGACTTCACACGACAAAAAGTCGATAAAGCAGTAAGCAGAAACGTCAACGTCAAGTCGAAACTAACGACATCTAGTAATAACTCGGTGTAAACTCTATTACTGCGTTCAGAAATTGAAATAATTCGACGTTCCTTTCCACGCTAAGAAAAACAATTGAAACATTATGGCGCCTACACCCATTTGCGCAAAATGCAATAAAAATATAGAATCAAAATATAGTTTCCTTAGATGTTTTCAGTGTAAAAAAACTTATGACCTCACATGTGCCAATAAAGAGAATTTTTTTTTTCTTATGGATAAATCTCGAAAGGAATCATGGCTTTGCACTATCTGCAATAGTTCAAAAGCGCCAGTAAAAAGAACCAGTACACCAACAGTACAAAAATCTAAACCTTCAACATCAGGTTTCAAGGGATTCTCTTCTCCTATTATAAATAACACAAAAAATTCAACGCCCGTATCGAAAAAAACGCAATTAATAAACAACTCCCCATCAGACAATATCACACACAGAAAGTATAATATACCTGTACGGAACTCTTTTGATTCGTTGACCGATGAGAGCGACTTTAATAGCACGCATCTTCGAAATAACACCTTAAACAGAAGTTGCCCTGAGTTGAATATTGATCCAAAATGTAAACGCGAATTAGAAGAACTAAAAATTAAAATGGAACAAGTCCAAAAAGACTTAGAAAGCGCGCATAGTGAAATTTCAAACTTAATTTTGGAAAATGGGAATTTAAAGAAGCTAATCGAGAATTATTCCTTTCAAATTAAAAAGCTTCAGAATATATGCAAATCTACACCTAAGTCAAACGAGACTCTACGTAAGAACGTGCGAAGAAATATATTTTGTGCAACAATGTCTCCGAGCCAATCTGACACGTTATTAAATACAAGCAATCGTTCAACCGAAACAAAAACTCATATAAATAAATCAACGCAAATTGTAACTGAGCAAGACGTATCGAGTAAGCAAAAGGAAAAAGATAAAACTATATACATATTTGGTGGTAAGTTGTGCAAAGGTTTGGCATCTGCTTTAATTAAATCTAGAGAAGAAACAAACTATGAAGAATATAGAATAACTTCAGTTGTGAAACCCAATGCTCGATGTGAAGATGTACTCAAGTGTAGTAATCTCGAGACTACTAAAAATGACTGGATTATTATAAATGTAGGTGAATATGACAAGGACCCAAGAAGATTGCTAGCAGAAATTAGCTACTTTATTAAAAGACATGACCAATGCAACATTATTATTACAAGTCCAAAAAACACTATGTATTTAAATGATACAAAGCTTCATATGAAATTAAATATATGCAGTAAAATTTTTGACAATTGTAAATTCCTTGACATTAGTAATATTAATTATGATAGTAATTTTCTACTAAATCTGTGTTTCAAAATAAATATTATAATAGATTCTAAGTACTATGACAAAACATATCTATGTTGCGTAGGATTGAATTTAAAGATTAAAGACAAGTTCTCAAAAAATAAAGTTGCCAATAACTATAAATTAGAAAAGAGAACTATTCCCTTTTATTTCAAACCAGTTGAAAATATAAATAATACAAGTAGTCAGAAAAATCTTGAGATCAAGCCGGTGCAAAAGTTAATAACTCATTACTTTACTACAAGCAATGTAGATTTAATTTCAGGCAACGAAATAACTAATAACACACTTTTTCGGAACTAACGATAATTCTTTCGCTATATTGCACCAAAACATTGCAGGTTTACTGAGCAAAAAAGAACTTATAGAGGTAACGTTGGAAGAACTAAAAGATAATAATAAAGAATTTGACGTACTGTGTTTCAGTGAAACCTTTATAAAAAAGGGTAGTGAACACAATATCCATTTGTCCGGCTATTGCTTGGGTGCATCGTACTCTAGAAGTAATCAAAAAAGAGGGGGCGTTTGTATACTTCATAAACAATATTTAGAAATAAAAGAATTAACCTTCCTAAAGGATTATGCTAAGGATTTTATATTCGAGTGCTGCGGGATAGAAATATATCCAATGAAATATATATTAATTTGCATTTATAGAACACCGACTTCAAATATAATGCAATTTTTCCACAGTTTGAACGATTTAATGAGCAGGCTTAGGTACAGGATACGACATAAAATCATTCTGACAGGCGATTTTAATATTAATATGTTGGAAGAAACAAACGAATCCCGGGACTTGAAAAGAATTATAGCTAATAACAACTTAACACAACATATCATTTGGCCAACACGTAAAAAATCGTGCTTGGATCTGATACTAAGTAATATTCCAGATGCCCAGGGTGCAGTCCACAATCTTTTTCTATCAGACCACGATACTGCACAATCTATTACTTTTGAGTCGCCTAACCCTCCCAAATACCCTAAGTTCTATTATTGCAACAGACGAGACTATAATCCTGAAAATGTTTCCAAGTTCTGTAAATATCTAAGTAGCTTGGGGTGGACTGATGTATACACTGAGCAAAATATGGCAATAGCATTTAATAACTTTTTTGACATGTTTAAGTTACTGTATGAACTTTGTTTCCCAATACTCAAAATTAGAATTAGGGTACCTTCTAATGGTATTTCAAAGAACTGGCTTACAAATGGTATAAAAAGATCAGCAAAAACTAAGAGACGCTTGCGCTATAGCTACTATAAAAACCCCACTCTTAAATCTAAAGTTAGATATCTAAAGTTCTCCAAACTTTTGAGACGTTGTATAAACAAATCACAAAAGCTTACAAATACAAGGTTTATTATAAATTCAAAAAATAAATGCAAAGCTTCATGGGACGTTATTAAAAATAAATCTCAAATAAAATTCATGACTACAAATATAAATAAATTAGTACTTAACGATATAGTTAGATGTAAGCCCCACGACATTGCAAATGCTTTTATTGACTTTTATACTGACATAAATAATTCTCATAATCAATCAAAAAATATTAATGACATTAAAATTCAATCTAATCATTCTAGTTTATTCTTGTACCCTACTGACGAGGAAGAAATAATTAAAACTGTTAGTTCTCTTAAGGCCACTCATTCGACAGGCTTTGATGGAATACAAACCATCATAATTAAGTCATGTAAGACGGAAATTGCCACTGTACTATGTTACCTGATTAACTTATCCCTGACTACTGGTATCTTTCCGGACGCACTTAAGACAGCGATAATTAAGCCCTTACATAAAAAAGGATCTAAAGATAATATAGATAATTATAGACCGATATCGCTGTTATCCGTGTTTTCGAAGATTTTTGAAAGGATAATGCATAAACGACTAAGTCAATTTATTAGTAAATTTGGATTGATAAAACCTGAGCAGTTCGGATTCCAAAAAGGCAAGTCAACATCTCTAGCTGCGTTCTCATTAGTAAACACATTGCTAATCAATATGGACAAACGTAAACCTGTCACATGTGTATTTTTTGACATGAGCAAGGCCTTTGATCTCGTACCGTACGATATCCTTCTCCGTAAATGTGAATTGTATGGTATTAGGGGTATAGCAAATAAATGGCTGTACTCATATTTGACAAATAGAACACAATACGTCGAAATAACAAACATAAGTGATGATATGGAAATAAAACAATACAAATCAACGTCACGGCCTAAAACCCTAGGCTTGCCACAAGGCCACTGGGACTGGGACCACTGTTGTTCCTGTTATATATAAACGACCTCCCAGATGTTACAAATCACAGTTATACGCTCTTCGCTGATGACGTTTCTGTTGTCGTGCCGTGTAATGACATTAAACATTATAATGACGAAGTGAATGAAACAGTTATAAGGGTAATTAATTGGCTTAATGAAAATTACCTTAAAGCTAACTTAAGCAAAACGACATTTATTCAATTCATTAATAAAAATGGCCGAAAATACAATTTAAATTTGACATTTAATAATGAAACAATTAATGAATGTACACATACAAACTTTTTAGGACTATTAATTGACGACAAGTGTTCTTGGAAAGAGCATATAAATAAACTTTGCAACAAAATAAATTCGTTTGTTTATGCACTGTGGAGACTCACTAGAGTAAGCAGCCAACATATCGCTGTCCAGGCTTATCACGGTTACGTAGGCAGCTTATTAAGATACCAAATTCTTCTTTGGGGTAACTCGTGTCACGCACACCAAGCATTCATCGCACAGAAGCAATGTGTTCGGGCTATTTGCAATATTGATTGCCGAACATCTTGTAGACCGTTTTTCAAACAGCTTAAGCTGCTGACCTTGCCTTGCACATACATTCATGAAGTGTGCTTGTTTGTCAGAACTAATTCTGGACTATTTACAAAGAAAAACGAATTCTGTAAATTTAACTAGATATCCTAATATGCTGGTTCTTCCCACACATACTACGGCTCTGTATTACAGAAATACATACTGTATGGCGATTGCTATTTTTAATGACTTGCCGAATGATCTCAAGATTTTACCTATAAATACATTTAAAAGGACACTGAAAACCTGGTTAATTGAGAATTGTTTTTATTCTGTTAAGGAATTCATGGACTTTTGTAAAAGACGAAAATTAATTTGATTCATGAATGTATTCAAAGGAAATATGCCTTGGTATAATTAAAATTGTGTAACAATAAATGATTGCATGCTAGTGACTGGTGAATTGTGTGCGACTTAATAATGAATGTAATACCTTTTGTATCACTCTTCATACAAATAAATAAACATTATCATTATCATACGTGCATGCAAATAAATTAATGAATAAATAAAGGAAGAATGAAATAGAAATAGAATAATATTATTGTAATACAATTATGAAATAATATGTTTAAAGTTATATAACTTCTTTATATTTTAATCATTATATTAAAATTATGTAAATGTTGCGGTGCCCTTTTCAGGGTTCATGTCATGGTACTGTACCAGCTTTTTATATCAATTTACACCACATGAATGCAATAAACGGATTTGATTTGATTTGATTTGATTTGCATGTATAGATATGGATAGTTCGCTGAAGTTAGTCTAATGGTTTGTGACTATAGTGACGTCACTACGATATAAAATTTTATGAATTTTATGAGATAATTATTTGTACCTAGCTTATAAGATCAGTATAACCATTTAGTGAAGATCAGTGTAACCATTAAGTGAGATAATGCAATGACCATCCTTGCCACGCATTTACACTTTAGATTTTAGTAAAAGACATAGGCCCTTTCGATATCCTTACCCTTTCCCCTCCTTATATTTTTATTGCAACTTTTATGTATACTTTTATTAAGCGTCTTCACAAAAAGGGGAAGGGGAGGTTATCAATTCGATTGTATGTTCTTTTTTGTGTTTGGTAACTCATAACTCTGTCATTTATGAACCGATTTGGAAAATTATTTTTTGTTTATTTATTTATTTATTTGTTACACTTACAATTTATAACAGTTTTACAATAGTCTCGCAAAACTTATTAATAAGTTTGACTGCGAGTACAAAGTCACGTTCAGAATGTAAACAAAATTGTTACTTATTTATAGCTTACACAAAGAATTATGTTACTACATGTTCACTACATTACTCATTTATTCACGGAAGTTGAGATAAATAATATTTTTTCAATCTGTGGGAATTAATCCATATTAAAGATATCTGAAGGCAACGCATTTAACAAGTAAGGTATGCGTTTTGACAAGAGGGTATACTTCCCAATTGGTTCCATTGTCACCAAAGTCAGGATCTGATGATGAGATCCCAGGAAAATCGAGCCATAACAACCCTTAAATTTAACAAGCACGTCGAAAGTATTTCATGTTTTTTTCTGAGGCTATTCAGGTATCTGCGTTTTGTAGTCATAAGCTAAGGTGATGGTGGAAGGATCCTTGACTTTTAGGAGTTAGAGGTTAGTTTTTTTTAATACAATAGGCACTTATTGACCCTCAGTTGTACGCTTTCAAATTACTTCGGCGAGTTGGTACCTATTGAAATCACAGAAGATATTTAAATATTTTTTAACAAAAATAAAAATAAATTTCCAAAACACAAAAAAAAGTAAAAAATAATATGATAATACCACCAACATTACATTTTTATGTTGAAGACTTCAAAATAGAAAAAAGGGATGTTGATATTCTCATATTATTTTTGGCTTTTTTGTGTTTTTGAGTCGGTTTTTATTATTTGTTATTTTAGGTCTAGTTGTATATATTTAACTTATATAGCATAAAACTGCTACTAACCGGGTATTAAGTTCAATGAAAGTTTAATTCTTAGGTGTTATATTAAGACTTAGTAAATATTAAAATTACATACTGAATGGAATGAATCATCATCATCGAGCGCAGTCCATTAACGCTAAACTTATGAAATTTTAATGAAAAGCTACGACTCTACGAACGGGAATCGGCGGGAAATAGTTAAATAAATATTAGTATTAAATTGAGCGAAATAATTAATTCACAACTACGTATATTAAGTTAATTCAAATAGCTCAGTGCCTACTTACCAATAAATTTTAAGCACATTTTTTTCACAATAACTTTTTAAAAGTTAGTTTATAGTGACAATGTCATTTTGTGTAGATTGTTTTGGGTTGCATTCCAGCTTAGTAGTCCCAGAATAGTAGTTATGTTTTGTCTTCATATTGGACTTGTAATAAAAAAATAAATTTTATTACAAGTTCATAATTAAGCTATTTATGTACTTGTAATAATAAAAAAAATAATGTTACGAATAACCATTCGGTTTTCGTCATTAGATATATCTTCAATTTCGTCCGTACTCAATATTAATTTGAATGATTCAATCATATCCAGAGATATCATGAAGGTTTTCGAAATAAAAGCGCTCCCCTTCAGAGGAGTTTAAAAACATCGATGACGTTATCTTGACGTAGACATGATCTACAGCTCGCAGTTTGTTTGAGAAATTGGAGAATTTATCTCTAGAGTCATGTTTTACTGCTGCAGTATCCTGTAAGTGTCCGGGACTTTTTATGGGTGCTTAAACACCATACGGCTGCTGATACTAGACGGTGGAAGAAATAACACAATCGTTCCCATTTTCAAATAATGTAAGCGAGAAATCAGTGTTGTTGTTGAAAAATCTACAAAAATAATTTACAAAAAATGAAATCTGCACAGTTGCTGCAAAGGAATCAGTAATACTGAATATTTGAAAAAGTTTTTCATAAATTCATTATTCTTATTAGGTGTTTAAGTGGTTACGAGTTTACGACATACCTAATGACAACATAATATAAAAATAAATATTAAATATCGTCCCTACTTCTTAAATATCTTCTTCATTATGTAATCTTTTGAATATCAAGTAAGTAGTTAATTCAGTCTAGACCGCCGTAAAGGGATTTTAACTTAAGTGATCCCGGAAATTAATCACAGTGAAATTGAGCGCGATCTTGCTTGAGCGGAGGTTCGTTTAAAACTTTTTGCAGTAGTTCAGAGCTCGTTTCTGGGGGGCAACTCTCTATATTCGATACCAAAATTTGCAATAGATAGTTTGATATACATTGCTACGGTACCTTCTCGTTTTAATCGACTTCAAAAAAGGAGGAGGTTCTCAATTCGATGCGTATGTTTTTTTTTGTGTATGTTACGCGATTATGCCGCCAATTGTGGACCGATTTTCAAAATTCTTTTTGTATTCGATAGAGTATACTCCTGGGGTAGTCTCAAGGTCACCAAAGTCATGGTTTGATGATGGGATCCCATAAAAATCGAAGAAAACCCATAAAACTTTTAGGTCTGTCCAACGTGTTTTGTGTGTATGTTACACGATTACTTCACCAATTGTGGACCGATTTTCAAAATTCTTTTTGTATCCGAAAGAGTGATCCCAAGGTAACCAAAGTCAGGATCTAATGATGGAATCCTATGAAAATCGAGGGAAACCCTTAATTTTTTAGGTACGTCGAACGTGTTTTTTAATTTTTTTCCGAAGTAATTCACGTATTTGCGTGTCTGGTAGTCATGAACCGAGCTGATGGTGGAAGGATCCTTAACTTTTGTACTTGACCTGACCTGACCTGACCTTAACCTGAATTTAATATTAGGTATTAAATTCAGGTCCAAGGTCAGAGGCCTAATTCTGCTAATAAGTTACATCCGAATTAAAACTAATCCGTTGCGATCGACCAATCTTAGCGCGTATATTGCCATGCAACTGTTCGATGGCGTGACTATGTGACGTTCTGATTGGTCGATCGCAACGGTTTAGTTTTGATTCGGCTGTAACTTATTAGCAGAATTGGACCTCAGGTCAGGAAGGTAAGCTGGTATTAAATTCACTCAAAAGAAAAAATAAATATTTAACAAAAAATAAAAACCGACTTCAAAAACATTGAAAAGTAAAAAATAATATAAGAATAGGTACAGACAACAACACACTTCTATATTGAAGTCGGTGCCATATTTTAAGACTTTCTAGGAGATCATCGTTTGGCACCGACTTCAATATGAAAGTGTGATGTTGTCTGTACCTACATTTTATTATATTATTTTTAAGCTTTCAGTGTTTTTAAGTCGGTTTTTATTTTTTGTAAGATATTTTTTTGCGTACGTTTTATTAACTGAAGGGTGCTATTTAATAAATATCGTAATCTTTAGGTATGATCCGCATTACCGATCTTCAGACAGTCGCAATTGCTGTGATTGTACAATTATTGCTTATAAATCGCAAATTCGTATTATGGAACGTTGGATTACGCTACGACAGCGTCACATGCGAGCGACTGCCAAACTAAAAGTCAATGCTTGGACACAGCGAATGATTTTGTCAAGAGCGTCGGTGGCGCTGTGGACTCGGCACTTGCCTTCCAATCGGGAGGTCGGGGTTCGAGACCCGCCATGTACCAATGTGGTTTTCGTTTATAATATCATATGTACAGTTGTCTGACGCTCCTACGGTGAAGGAAAACATCGTGAGGCAACCTGCATACATCTGCGAAGTAATTCAATGGTGTATGTGAAGTGAAGTCAACCAATCCGCACTGGGCCAGCGTGGTTGACTAAGGCCTAATCACCCTAACATAGGGTAGGCTCGAACCCCTCGGTGGGGACGATTATGAGCTGTGATGATGATGATGAAGTAATGTATATCGTTTTTACTTTCACTCCAAAGGGACATGATATATCGCTATTTCTGTTTTTCGTCTATGGCGCTACTAACGCACACATAAACATTTCCGAAGCCGTGGCAGTCGTCACGTGGACGCCATGTTTGGCTTTGTCAAAATAACAGACAAATGGCGTCGTGACATTGTGTTATAATATTTTGTTTTGTGACTCTGATGATAAATAAAAATAACTGCTAATCGGACAAGAACAATGGTAGAGTGCTGTGCCCCGAAGTGTTCTAACGCATCATATAATAAAACTCCAGAAATTACAATAAAAATTAAATTAATATTGTTTGCGTGTGAGTAATGTTTACATGTGGTAAAGTTGACACGTCTTTTGAACGATACGTTTAGTCTGCTTCCCTTTATACGTCTGTGATCACAGATCACTTAGAGATACATTGTCTCTGATTGTGTTGCCATTGTACAATTAGCAACCGGTTGCTTTTTCCGCTTGCCCTATTGTCGGATTACGGTAGTACAATGGCATGCTTTATGCAGGATCATACTTGTGACTGAACTTGAGACATTTTAATATCTTCCGTCAAAACCCCAATTCTCACAGTAAGCAAAAGGCAGTGAAGCCGTGAATGCATATCAGTACAGAAAGCGTAAATTCACGTTTGGAATTTTTCAATAGAGACATTATCATCATCATCATAACAACTCATATACGTCCACTAGAGAGTAGCACTAGCACCCCGTTTACCGTCAGGACGCTCAGAGGCCTAATTCTGCTAATAAGTTACAGCCGAATCGAAATTAAACCGTTGCGATCGACCAATCGTAGCGCGTACATTGCCATGCAACTGTTCGATGGCGTGATAAGGCGTTCCGATTGGTCGATCGCAACGGTTTAGTTTCGATTCGGCTGTAACTTATTAGCAGAATTGGGCCTCAGGCCGTTAGGACTCGGACATTGTGAAGCATTAAATTTATGCTGCATCACCATTATCATAATTATTGGTTTGTTATTTAGACGTTTGTCGTCTCTATGCATACACGTGCATCAAACAAATTTAAGTGTTTTCGGGACATTAAAATACAACAACAAAATTCTGTAGTCCTAAGCATAACTATTATATAATGTATAAATAGATATACATAATATAAACTTCACTCCGGTAATAGTTTATACGTGTACAAATCTAAAACACGTTCCGGTTTCGAGAGCTGCGGTTTTAGACAAAAACAGTTTAGCTTTAATAATGTAAAAAAGGGACCAATGTACATAAGATACCATTACTTTGGACAATTATTCAATATCCTGATGCTGTTTTCATCATTTTCCTTTCCACACTGTTTGTTGAACGTTGACTAAAAATAGTACCTATTAATGCAGCTGATAATTTAACCAGACATTCGTTAACTTTATATATTCTTTATAATACATACACAATCAAAACAAAATAGTTACAATCAAATGATGAACAAGGGCGAGCTTATCTCTTTAAGATATCTCTTCCAGCCAACCCTAGATGTTGTATGAAATTATATTAGCGAGAAGATGGTGTACATTTACATAAAAATACAATATACTATATACATACATACATATGAACAATATATAAAGTAGCATATTACGATAAATTCGAGAATAAGTGAGCTCTTAATCTACCTCTTAAACGTATTGTTATATTACGTTTGCTACAGAAAACATTGGTTATTTGTGGTTGGCAATAATTTTGTGAACCATGGATCATTTTAACTTTAATTAAAGATACAACATTTCTGTCGAGCTATTCAATACTATGTCTACATGCTGAAACATACGAATGTAGAATTAGTACTGAATATATTTATTTTATGAAATGTCGCCCAAAATCCCTTCTGTATCATATTTGGTATGCATTGTGCGGTTTCATGAGCGCGACGAATTAATATTTTTTCAGAATTATATTTTTCATTAGAAAGTACCTATTGTGTATATTTAATCACATTTTAAATAACTATCGGTCGCCTGCGCTGTTTGGAGGAACCTTCCTTTTCCATCCTTGCGGTACACGTTGATTTTGGCACTCATTGCCGTGTCTACGTCTGCGTCTACCGTTCCCATCGTGGTGACTTGGAGACAACTCGACTTTTTGAACATCTAAGTCGGGTGGCAGATGACGCGCAGGAGCGATTTCCTTCCGCCGAGCTGGTGTTTTTAGGGGACTTCAATGCTCACCACGAGTTGTGGTTAAGTTCCTCTAAAACTGACCATGCGGGTAGGACTGCCCACGCATTCGCTCTCACGCACGACCTGACACAATTGGTCACCCAGCACACCAGGGTACCAGATATTAGCCGACCGATAAAGAGGGCGCTTGACCGATAACAGATATTATCGGTCAAGCGCCCTCTTTATTGGACCTTCTGCTGACAAATCGCCCTGACGGATATCAGGTGGTGATTCGAGCTCCACTAGGATCTTCGGATCACTGTCTGGTATCCGTCACAGTGCCTCAGGCGTCGCGACCGTCACCTGTGGTTGCAGCACGCCGTCTGTGGCACTATGCGTCAGCAGATTGGGACGGTATGCGGGATTATTACGCATCTGTTCCTTGGTGGCAGCGCTGTTTCAATAGGATGGATCCGGACTCCTGCGCTGCCTCTGTTGCTGACGAGATCATACTAGGAATGGAATATTATATTCCGCATTCCAATCTCGTCAGTAGAGGCAGACGTAACCTCTGGTTCAATCGCGAGTGCGCCTCTGCTGTTGAAAACAAACAGCTGGCTTACCGCGCTTGGATCAGAGGCCGAGCTTCTAAGGATCCCAATACAAGCCTACTGAAAACAGCCTACAATAATGCCACCAAGCTGTGTAAGAGGGCTTACATTAGAGCGGATGCTCAGCGCATTGCACAAGTGGGCCAGGAACTGCTATCGCACCCTACAGGTAGCCGTTCTTTTTGGCGCCTGGCCAAAGCTGTGCAATCAAACTTCTGCCAACCCTCGCTGCCACCGCTGAGACATGCCGATGGCTCACTTGCTCATCAGCCGCAGGAGAAAGCCGACCTCCTGGCAAAACTCTTCGCGGCTCATTCCCGTGTCGATGACTGTGGTACACAACCTCCGAAACTGTCCCATTGTGGTAGCACCATGCCCGATATCCGTATCAGACAGCGTGATGTGCGGGCGGAGCTCCAGTCGATCGATACTCGAAAAGCAAGTGGCCCAGACGGCATTCCTGCGATTGTTCTTAAGAAGTGTGCAGCGGAGTTGACTCCGGTCCTTACGCGTCTATACCGTCTGTCTTTCTCTGCTGGTTGTGTGCCGAAATCTTGGAAAGAGGCCAATGTCCAGCCGGTTCCCAAAAAGGGAGATCGTTCTGATCCGGCTAACTATCGTCCTATAGCCGTCACTTCCATTTTGTGTAAAATCATGGAGAGGATCCTTAATACCCAGCTGATCCGTTACCTGGAAGGTCACTCGTTACTTAATGACCGACAGTATGGGTTTCGTCCTAAACGGTCAACAGGTGACCTTCTAGCGTTCCTTTTGCACAAATGGGGTGAATCTATTGATAAGCGCGGCGAATCGGTGGCTATTAGTCTCGACATCGCCAAAGCTTTTGATAGAGTCTGGCACAAGGCTCTTCTTTCCAAGCTTCCGACATACGGATTACCCGCGCAGTTCTATACGTGGATTGCCAGCTTCCTCCACGAGCGTAGAATTCGCGTTGTCGTTGACGGCTGCGCTTCGCGGTTCGTGGCAGTGAACGCTGGAGTTCCGCAAGGCTCCGTTCTATCCCCCACATTGTTTCTTCTGCATATCAATGATATGCTTTCCTTGGGAGCTATACATTGCTATGCAGATGACAGTACAGTGCATGGGGGATATCACGGAAGCTCAGGGGCTGCTCGCGGTGATATTGGTAGGGAAAGGCAGAATCTTATCATTGAGCTCAACAGGACGCTGGACCTCGTCTCCGAATGGGGCTCCAACAATCTTGTTGAGTTCAATGCTAAGAAAACACAGGTGTGCGCGTTCTCGGCGAAAAGGTCACCTTTCCTCCCCCTTCCTTCTCTCCAGGGCACAACCCTTCACACACAGAGCAACATCACCTTGCTCGGAATGAACATTCGCTACGATCTGAACCCCAGAGACTACATCGAATCCGTCATAACTACTGCCTCACGGAAACTCGGTGTCCTGAACAAGGTGCGTAGGTATTTTGCGCCGGACCAACTATGCTTGTTGTATAAAACTCAGGTTAGGTCTTGCGTGGAATATTGCTCGCACCTTTGGGACGGCTCCGCTCAGTACCTCCTCGATGCTCTGGACAGATTGCAGCGTCGCGCTATTCGCATAATTGGCGATGTAGAGGCAACTAACACCCTCGAGCCTCTACAACTTCGTCGTGACATCGCCTCTCTTAGCGCCTTTTACCGAATGTTCCATGGGGAATGCTCTGAGGAACTCTTTAACCTTATCCCTCCCTCTCCATTCCTTAACAGAAACACGCGTAAGGGCCTTCGGAGTCATCCGTACACTGTGTCCTCCTTTTCACACCGTACCAAGAAATTCCAAGATTCCTTCTTCTGTCGTTCATCCCACACTTGGAATTCTCTACCTGCGCACGTGTTTCCTCCATCCTACAACATGGGTTCCTTCAAAAGAGGCGTGAAAAAGCATCTTTTGGGCCGGCAAGGGGCGGGCAGGTAGGAGAGTGGATGTCGTCCCTACTCTTATCTGTCAACTCATTTGGGCCTCTATCACTGCTTAACATCAGGCGGGAGGGGGTCATCTGCCGGGCCATCCATAAAAAAAAAAAAAAACTAATGAGGGTTTTTTAAGAACATTAGCGGAACTGATGTCTTTTAACATTATTGATTTAACTTTACTGTTACTTCATTTTTATTTGAACTTCATTAGGTATGTATTTTCTTTAGTAAAAATCATCAAAATTCTCGTATTAATGAACTCATAAATGATTAATTACACATATTTATTATTCCATACTTTTATTATTCACGAAAATGAAAATATTTCTAACATGTTGCGTAAAGTATTAATAAGGTATCATACTATTAGGTATAATGAGTACACGTCGAATATGCGTTTTTTGTGATGGTACCAGTGTGGGGTCTCCTGCCCGTTTCCCTACAAAACATTGAAATATTACGCAAAACCATAGATAATATTTAATCATAAATACGATTCTTATCTGTGCTTTTGTGTAATGTGTCGATGTTACGAATTGTCTGCTTTTGAATAAAATGTAATATCAAATCAAATAAATTACATCAAATAAATTACACAAGAAAAAATCAAATCAAATTCAGTCTCTGTGGTTCATGGTTCCACTTGATTCTGGGCGGTGATTTTGTAACTCATCGAGTGATCGGCAATCGTTATCAAACTGGGTGACTTAATGAAGAAAAGCGGAATTATGTTTATTTGCTATAAGTTTTGGTTGATTTATTCAACAAATATACCAAGACTACTAAAGACGACGACATTTCAAAATGTTAAACATACTAAAAATCAGTTTGAATCAAACAGAATTATCAAATCTATACGATAGCCGATTGCCGATGAGTTACAAAATCACCCCCCCGATCTGGGTATAATCTGATAGGTCCGATCCCAATGGCAGAAGTATTTTGCCTGCTTTGGTTGGTGGATGGTGGTAAGGTTTCTGAGGTTAACTTTGTCGAGGACATACCTCTTTCCTTGGTTTTATTACTATCATTTATGTTTTTTCTATGACGTTGTCATTGTTTGTCCTGCTTTATATCTAGCCGCCTAGGTATTATTATTATTCTAAGCTAGCCGCTCTATTTTAGTGTAACTTTGTTTTTATATGTTTTTAATATATGTAGAAATGGTGGGGTCAGGCAGACATGATATAAAAATGGCGAGTTTTGTCAATGATTTATTAATTTACTCTCTACAATGATTCCCCAATCAAGGATTACAAATATGGGCACAAATATGAGACGATAACTTAGCATTCCATGGTTTCACCGTGCGGGTGCCTGGTCCATCGCGTTACAGAGAAAAGAGCCAAGAGCAGTGCCTGGGGCTTACGACCCAGGTGCAGGTTTTTAAGTACGTAGCTACTTTACAATGCATCAACATTCACCTTCACCACGGCTCCTCTCTCTGCCTAATCATATTCGGATTCGTCGAGGACCAAAGGATTCGACGAGTAATCGGAATTCGTCAAAGACGGATTCATCACTTACAGATAATAATTAATTATCCAGTTACAGAAATCTGCACTCATATAGCAAGAATCCTTGCAAAGGATTCGTTAAGTAATTGGAAACCGTCATAGATAGTCTCAACAATTACAGATAATAATTAATTTTGCAATTAATTATCCGGGATGTCTTAGTTAAGCAAGGTTATATAAGGTACAACTAGTGCAATGAGCCAAGCCAGAGCCAAGACTGCCTGTCCGTTGCTCCCGGAGCGTATTTTATACGCGTGGATCCTGCCAAAAACAAGGTAATGCGCTACAGTGGCGCCGCCTAGCATGACATTATTTACAGTTACAGATTAAAAAGTAGCCTTGGAGGATACAGCAGTGCGAGGGACACAGAATGTTACAGACTAAACACAATTTCTCAAATTAACGAACACAAAAGTGTTACCTTTTGATATTCGTAATTGTGAGTTTTTAAGTATGTTAATGTGAAATTGCTGTTGGAATTCTTTTGCTTGAAGCTGTTTTGCGTGAGGAGTGTAAAGGGCGTAGAAAGACCTGACGTTGCCTCGGAAATAATTTAAATTTAGTGTCGATTCCCGACTTGTGATTTTATACAAAATGGCACTCAGTTGAATATTATTTGAGAATTAAAATTGAAAATTAAGAAGAGCATCGATTTGCTACGGGGTAATGGAATTGTTATTTTAAGCTAAAATCAGTAATCATTAATATTATTTACATAAGCTCAAAATATACCTATTGATAAGTACCAAAACGATTCTTACTTACAATTTAGAATGCTTAACCTGAAAACAAATAACACAACACAATGTATGTAACTGCGACTGAAACATTCCTTTCTCAGAAATGTGTCGCGATAGCGGGCACTAAAAAAATCACTCGAAAGCATTGCTGAACCACTTAAAATGGAATTTCTATTCACCTTCTATTTTATACAAACTCAAATTCCAAAAATTCGTTCACGAAAGATGTCTATGAAAACGAAATTATTGTGTGTATTCAAAAATGAAATAGAGTAGAGACACTTGCGAAATTTCGTTTGATCTTCGTGCGTAGAGGAAAGTTCGTTTCGGAGAAACAGAGTAGATCTCCAGAATGTTGGGGACAGCGATGGAAAATGCGGATTCAGCTGGAATAAGTAGGTAGGTATATTAAAAGCACAAAAACAAAGTTATATTAAAATACAGCGGCTAGATCTAAGACACGACAAACAATGACAACGTCATTGAAAAACATAAATGACAGTAATAAAACAAAAGAAAGAGATCTGTCCTCGACAATCTTAGATAAATTTTCACCACAGTAATAATGTTAATTGTAACCATGGACCTACAAAAAATACGGACGTAGTGTGGCATTAAACAAATGTGATTCACATTTGTTTAATGCATGCTTCACAATATGTGAAGCATGTAAGGTAAGACAATCATGTGTTTGTACACGACCTAAACTGACACAGATGTACGGTAAGACAAACAGCTGTCATTTTTCGACGAACAAGACACGCGCACATACAAATGTGTTGTCATTTGAATGCTTCACCCTTGATTCAACAACGCTCCGTCCGTTTTTTTTCAGGTCCGTGATTGTAACACCGTTTTTCTAAAACACTAAATGTGCAAAAACACTTTGGTTGGTTGTAGACATAAGTCACTATTACAATCTTATTTACACTAATATTTTTCAATTGATTTCACAATGTCAATATCAACTTCTTTTTATTGTCAAATATAATATTGTTGTGTTCCAATCCAATATAATCAAAGGTAAGGTAATAGCCAGTTCCTCAGTTGTTGAGGAATTCTGGTGAAGCTCTCTTTCATCGTCGGCTTTGTCGAAATTTTATAAATTAGATGAAAGAAGCCAAGAGCTATGTAAAAATCAATAGCCAGCATAAACTGAATGTATAATAACCTGCAATGTTGATTGGTCGAGTCAAACAAACATAGCAAGTGGACTTTATATTTGTTGAGAAGCTTGTTTACAAGCAAACATTACCACCCCCGGTACCAATTAGAAGTTTCACTCGCATTGAGAACAAATCGATGATGTTATGGAGTTGGCGGCGTGCCAGCGGGGATACTCTCTATGGCTCAGCACTCGCTTCACGGTTTCAGATCAGCGCAGCGTTTCATACGCGCGTATACGTTCATCTTTGAAGGGCGTGTAGTGTAGTTCGTTTAGCTACCCCCGTAGTCTAGTGGTTGAGACCACTTGGTATCTGGGGTTCGAGTTCTAATGGGAGCAGAAATGTTCGCTTGGTTTGGTTGGTGGTGGGACTTCTAAGCCCTCCTGACTAGCTATCTTATCTGATTAATGTGGTCATAATAGCATTATTGTTTAGAGGAGCTTGGTAGCGCATTGGCACGTGCGCTAGGCGAACGATTGCTGAGGTTAAGTAACGTTGGCTGGGTCAGTCCTATGATGGGTGACCAAAGTACAAAACGAGTATATTACGACGTGAAGATGCCGGAATAAGCCCGTGTACGCGCATCTGGTCTTCCATCAAATTCATACACAATCAAACGCGCGCTTGATGAGTACGGATGTATGGATTTAGAGCTATTGAAGCATGTTACCATAGTCGTTTAAAATGAAAGAGAGGAATCTCCTGACACAGGGTTTTAAGTACAATCAACTACAAGTTAAATTTTACACTTGGATTACGAAAGCCGTCGTTATTACGAGCGACATAAGAGAGGGCTCGAGGTGTAAAGTCAGGCGAGTTGGCATGTGTACTTAATATAAGATTCAAATTACATTCATTTGGTGTGATGAGAGAACGAATAAAGATTTTTGACTTAAAAAATCCTTATGTGTTTCGATCATTTTGTAAATAATGTCATATTGCTTTTTGATTTCAAGTGAAGTTTTAGCGGTCTTTTCTGGATTTGATTTCGCAATCGCAAATTACTGCATATTTTATAGTATAATGGTGCTAAAATAATATTAAGCAAAACGTCGCTTCTAAGCCGCTGCTGGCGTTTAATCGCGTGCGTACCAGAGGGGCAATCGCACTATTTACCAACGTTTTAACCAAAATCAAAACGTTACCGTTCCCATATATTTTGACATTTGATAGCTGTCATGGTGCTGTCAAAATGTATGGGAACAGAAACGTTTCTGATTAGGTTCAAACGTTGTAAATAGTGCGATTGCCCCTCAGGCCTGTATCCGTAAATGTTGTATTCTGGTGTGAGCAGTATATTGCTGCGCGTGCTCGTACTCATCAGCCAAAAGGACACGATCACGCAGTATTGTATAGTGGGCATTTTGGTCCGAAACTTCGGCGTGGAACATAAGAGAGATTGCTAGATATTATCCTCCCTCGCGCGGCCGATGTATAGAACGTTACATTGCAGTGTTTGTAGGGAGAGGAATAATTAATTTTGAATGTTGCACGTTTGAAAAAGATAACAATTTGTTTCAGAACTAATTATAACACAGTTACAAACTACACTAAAACTACGAGGGTCTATTGAAAAGTAATGCCTCCGCCTCTATAACTTCAGAACGGGTGGGGATAGCGAGTCGTACGCGGCATCGTGTTCAGCAAACAATTCTGGGGCCGTACTCTTAAAATCGACAACGATAATATCGGATTAGCCCTACTCTAAACTCGCTATCGTTGGCGTTATCGTTGTCGTCGTCGGATCCATCACTACATAATATAAATGCTTAGATCTTTAAAACTACGCAACGGATTTTGATACAGTTTGTTTTAATAGATAGAGTGATTCAAGAGGAAGGCTTATATGTATAATACATGCATAGTATAGTAGAGAAACCCTGATAATTTTAGAGGTTTCTAATATGATGTCGTAAATAAACACTTTTTTTTGTGCTTAGATTGCAAACGCTGGCTGAACTCTACGAGATAAATCAAAATAATTTACTACAGTATTGTACACCTTAAATAGGTCTACAAAAAAGTCCGCGATGGTATATATCTATCTCTTAGGGATAACCCACAATAACCCTTTTTTATCCTTTACTTTTTACGAGAAATAATGGCTTATTTACGAAGCGATTTTAAGCAATACAGTATTAATCCTTATCCAATTAAGTACCTTATATACAATGTGCATTTAATATAGATCAATTTGGCCCTTTACAGCATGTAATATAAATCAATATTTTCGAAGATATTACAGATTTAAAATGTAGGGACGTTGCGGACAATGCGGTTTCGGCGGTACCGGCCGGGGTCCCGCGGGCGGCGCGTGCCTATAAAGTACTAGCTTTCGCTCGCGGCTTCGCCCGCGTTATTATTGTTTTCCCGTGGGAATTTAAATTTTCCCGTAGGAAAAATAATTTTGTAGCCTATTTAAGCCCGAATAATAAATTTCATGGAAATTGGAGCAGATTTTAAATATTTTTCATAGAAACTTTCAACCCCTATTTTGCAAAATAGGGGTAATTCCAATAAACCATGAAACACGTGTTCAATGAAATATTTTTAAGAGCATGAATCTCAAGTTTTATCAAAATCGTTGCTAATTTAAATATTTTTCCATACAAACATGCAACCCCTTTTTCATCCCTTCAGGGTATTTTTCTTAGTGTGCGTCCGCATTTTGAATTAAAACCACTGTCCAAATTTCACGTTTCTACCATTAGCGGTTACGGCTGTGCGTGCGTCTATAGATGGGAACATCTCCTTTTATAGGTATAAGTATATAGATTGTCTAATGACAAAAAAGCTGTGAATGTTGTATTTATATACAACGTTTATATCAGCGTATATCAGCATTTATGTAAATTTTTCTCCTAAGGGGGTAAAATAAGTGTTGAAAGTTTGTATGAAAGTCCTTATTTAATGGACTATTTATTAATAATAAATAAATACGTTTAAAAACATGAATAAATTATTCATACATATTTATACAGTTTTTAAATCTGTAAATATAATCACCTTCCACGCGAGCAAAGCCGCGGGCAACAGCTAGTTTAATTATATAACGAAAGTCTGAAAGCAAAATACATACCATTAAAATGGCTTCAACGCTTTTAATAAATAAAAGCTTTTTTTCTTTATAAAAGATAACATTTAAAGATACTTTCGAGAAATTACGCATTATATTTAAAAATATTAGAAAAAACTTCGGACTGTACTTGCAGTATTCTCTTCATTTTCTTATTTTAAAGCATTTAAATCAATAAAATTAAAAAAATCCATAATTAATTAGAAATTATTAATTTATTAAATAATTAGTGCTATTTGAGTACTTACTTATTATTACCGTAAAGCCTAAATATTATGAACAATAATTGCAAAAATTCCAATAGAGACAGAGATATTTTAATGATAGGAGTGAAATTCAACATTGAATAAATTACGCTGCCCTTTTGGATTTACGATAATTTCAACGATACCTCAATAGGTGTCGTTGAAATGTTCGAAAATTTTGCGAATGTTCGTCTGTCAAATGTATCAACGTTGTCACTAAATAGACGAACCTTCGATTTTAAGAGTAGGGTTATGACGCTCGCTTATGTCAATCGTTCGTTCGGTCGTTCCGTCGAGCGACAGAAGCGAAACAAAACATGCGAGTTAGAGGAGCAAATGACACGATGAAGCGCCGATATATCGTAAGTTCGATTTTAAGAGTACGGCCCCTGAACCAGTATACGAAGTTTCGTTGCGATCGGCGCACGCGTTCGATTTTTACAGCCGAAATATGGTAGGCGGATTTTCGTCAAGGTTGAAGCAACGCGCGGTTATCGAATTCCTGACGTGCGAAGGTTGCAAACCGAAAGAGATTTACGATCGTTTAAAGGCGGTGTACGGGGATGAAACCATCGACATTAGCAACGGTGGATTTCGTTGGCCAAACAGAGTGATTCCGGTAAATTAAGAATTTCTGACGAATTTCGATCGGGACGTCCAAAAACAGCCACCACAGATGCGAAGATTTCGAAGGTTGAGACATTAATCCGCGAAAATCGAAGAATAACCCAAAATGAGATCGCCAGCATGCTTGATATTTCGCAGGAAAGAGTGAGTAACATTATTCAAACCCTCGGTTTCAAAAAGGTTTGCGCCAGGTGGGTTCCTCGCATGCTAACAGACGAAATGTAACAACAAAGGGTGGATGCCTGTAACGAGTTTCTGAGACGATATCGGCGCGAAAAAAAAAGTTTTCTTCACAACATTGTTACGGGAGACGAAACATGGGTTTTTCATTATGATCCAGAAAACAAAAGGCAATCGATGGAATATCGCCATCCTTTTTCTCCGCGCGTCAGAAAGTTCAAAACCGCAAAATCCGCCGGCAAGATCACGATGACCGTTTTCTGGGATGCCCAAGGTATTGTCCACCATGAATTCGCCCCCAAAGGCACCACAATTAATTCTAACAGTTACTGTGACACCTTGGGGAAGTTGAAAACCCGAATTCGTCGAGTTCGACAGAAACGCAAGCGATTTCTGCTGCACCACGACAACGCGCGACCACACTGCAGCCGACAGACAAATGCCAAGATCGAGCGCCTGAACTTCAAATGCATTTTACACCCTCCCTACAGCCAAGATTTAGCCACCTCGGATTTCTACTTGTTCCCACTGATGAAGGAAGACCTGAAAGGCATTCATTTCGATTCGGACGATGCCGTGAAGAATTTTATTCAAGATTGGATTCGAAAAAAAAGTCCAGAATTTTACGCCAACGCGTTTGAAAAATGGATTTCACGAATGGAGAAATGTATTAATGTTAACGGCGACTATGTTGAAAAATGATTATTCCATTGTATTCAATACACTTTTTTCTACATTTTAAGATGTGTTTCATTCACTTCTGTCGGCTATAACCGGTTTTAGAGGGGTGGAGGCATTACTTTTCAATAGACCCTCGTAATTCAAAAAAAAAAAAACTAAGAACATACCTTCGTTTTATGAGCAAAAAGTACTAGACTGATTGCAATATTCTTCTCAAAGCGCTCTAATTATAAAGTCTCTATCTACAACTGTCTGTCCAAGTCGTAGAGACCTATAGAATTATAAGGCCGTGGGTTCAAATTCGAATCCTGACTTTCATTGAAAGCTCCTGTTAAATAATTGGGAATAAAGAATTCTGAAGGAAAAAATAATAAAAAGACGCTCGATGAAGTAAAAATGAAAATCTAGTTACTTTAAAGCTTTTTTCAGTTTATATATTGATTTTTCATCTCAAAATTATGGCCAATTGTAATCGTAACTGCACAATATGCTTTATTAGTTAATTTTAATAATTTATTTCTCCCAGCCATTACGAAACTGTTGATAAGAAGCCCTTAGGAATGTTGTATAATTAAAATATCCTGAACGTAGTTCTCAGCCCTTTGTACCCAACGGTGCTATTATTGTGGGAGCTAATCCAGATAAGCGCGTAGTAGCACAAAATAAATGATATAACCATAATGTGAATATTATCTATATTTGGCATATAAAATTACATGTCTTTACTGACTAACTACATCAACACTGGGCGTAAACTATAAAAACAAAATACGCCTTTGGACAGCAGATTTCCTATGTAATGCCGATATCGGTAACCAAGAATTTTTGAAAATTGGATACGATGAAAGTTTGTATACAAAATAATTAGAAATTAATTACCACGTGTTTTGACCTTTGCTAAAATGCCATAATTAAATGACAGAAATAGTGGATGATGGTTTGTTTTTGTGCACGTATCACGCTTAAAATATTTAGCTTATTATGGAAAAATTTTAATAGGAGAATATATAGAATCCGCAATAAAAACGCAGTTGAAGCTGCAGGCGAAAACTAGTCTGACAATAAAAATAGTATATTTATAACGAGCACTGAACGAAATGGCGGATTACGAGGGCTTATCGCGTCCACCCTCTGAATGTTTCACCAGCCAATAACCGGTTATGGCTTTATTTATGTTTTGTACGTTTGTGGCGTCCGGCAGATGATTACTTATGCCTCGGGGTTATGCGAATAAATTGATTTTCATTATAATATGTTATAGGTGTGGACATGAATCCTTTTCATACCGATGTTTGTATCACAACTAGCAATCAGTAGACAATATTTTAAGTGGTTTCGTGCATTTTATAATTTTTTTTTAATAATAATAATAATAATGTTAATTGCAACCAAATACATGTTAACACAATGCTACAATAGATCTACAGCTATAAACATGAGTTGGCTAAAATAGGGTGAGGGTCCCTGATTCCCAAACTAGGATAATAAATCCTGTATCTTGGAAACCATGATTCCTCAATATAATGTGACTATTTTTTATTAATACAAAGGTCCTTACATTCTAGCAAACGAATACACATTACTAATGGAAAAGGTGATTGAGAAGTGTATTTATAAGGTTGTCCGTGGATTGAATTGAGTGTGCAGTGAATACATAATATAATTTGGTATACGAGTAAATAATTATATAATATCTAATGGTGTTAAGATACACATAATATAAGATTAAGAAATTAGAGCCTCTGTGTCACAGTAATTAAAGGTTAACAGTTTCTCCTCGACTTTTTGTTTAACATTAAATTTATTAAGTGGGTAGATATATTCAATTCTATTAAAACTATTGTATATTTTACAGCTGAGGGCACTATATTGACGTTTCGCCCACTTCGTCCGCCAATTTGCGACAGTAAAGACCGGAACAGCACGCCTCCTAGAAGCTATTTGAGGCTCGAATGGAAATGATGAGTGCCTCCTTAGTATCATACGAAGTATGCCGAGCTGCCTGACTATCAATACTTTACAGTCAGAGTATAATTTTTCTGTGGAATTTCATTATTTTAAAAATTATTTTAGCTTTTTGTACAACATATGACAGTTGTACAGAAGGCGTAAGGTGTAGATAAACAATAATACAATATCTATTTAACTTGATCTTGATATTGGTAATTCTAAGAAAAACTATGTTTTTAATAAAATAGGCAAATCTCGCGACGAGCCTTTACATTATCATAAAAATTGTGTCTAACGTACTAAATAAAAGTTTGTTTTACACTTTTTAGGGCATTAAAATAAAAGTTTGTTTGAAAATAGTGATAAAAAAGTAACCCTGTATAAACCATTCCCACTGAATGCTCATTACTTCTGAAACACAAGGTCGTCGGCGCAACCGCGTGATACGACACGACGACGCCTAATTATTTAAAAAATCTTATTGCTCACTTACAACAATGATATAATCATTACCCTTTATGGTAAAGTTAGCTCATAAATAATGATAATAATGTCCTCCTAACCGATATTCGGTCACGGCGGCCAATCTCAACAGAGACTAGCCATCTGCGCAGGAGATATTACGAGTATAGTGCACAAGTGACTGCGCAAACGCAAGGCACTCTCTGTTACTTCACTCACCTAGTCAGAGGGGCGGTTAGCTGACACGACCGGGGCGAGATCAGGCGCAGGACCCACTGTTTAACGTGCCTTCCGAAGCACGGAGGAGCTTCAGATGTTTCTTAATTTGGTCACTCATTCTAGGACTAACCACAGCGAACGTAGCTTAACATTAGCTATCGTTTGCTGAGTGCCCGCGTACAGTCAAATAAAAAAAGATTGATATGTACGGTCAATGTTACAAAAATATGCACATACGCCTTTTTTGACTAAACATACATACGGCCTTATTAATGAAAATGTTACTCCTTGGATCATCCTCGGATTAGTTACTCCGTGTTTTGTCTTGTTTTGACATATGATAGCCGACATGTGTGGAAACAAGACAAAAGATGGAGTAATTAATCCGAGGATGATTTAAGGATGACTTATTTTCGTAAATTTGACCGAATCAGTAACTTTGTAGTCGCGTTCATCGTTGATATAACATGAATACATGTTAGAATATTATCATTATTTCCGATTCATTTTTCATATTTCATTGTTTTTTTTTTAATATCTACCCGTCTCTATTTAATCCAACTTTTGCTTAACGACTTTCTCTCCACAGTGAAGACATAGTTTGTCGTCCTCCCTCAGAGAACATTAGCGTCCATTCCGAGAATCTACGAGTACTTTGTAGTAATTTCTATTAAGTTTATCCTGCCTTGAATACAAGTGCCTATTGAATAATAAATAGGTTAATTCAAATGAGACAATATCAAATTAATAAACGTAAATTTAATAAACCTGTTTGTATAAGATGTAAAATAAGGTAGATATTTAATTAATTTATGCAGGTCAAGAAAATAGGGTGAATGTTCATTATTAGTCTCCACGTTATAGGTGATTCTCCTTTCCCTTTTTATCTGTCTTCTACATAATTAAGTTGAGAAAGCAGAAACCAGAATGAAAGGCGAATTATTAGGTTGAGAAAGCAGAAACCAGAATGACAAGGCGAATTATTAAATTATCGTAACCAGATTATTTTTACATTTATAATGAAGTAAACATATACGCAAGTTTGTATTAATTTTAAAAAGAAGCGAATAAATAGTCTTCAGCGTAAGTAGAAACATCAAACAATTTGCAAATGAAGTTACGTAAAGCAACATCTTTGACTAATGAGCTACTCCTTTGTGTGGCGAATAGGGAATTAGTGGCAATATTATCACCCATTACACAGCTCAAAATAGATTGTTTCAATTTGACGTAACCGAGACCAGAATCAATTGTAGCAATTCTGACATGGTTTGTTCATTTCAGTTATAGTTTAGAAGGAATTATGTTAATTTACTATTGTATCAGTTTCTTTGTTTCCTTTTTAGTATCTTATATATTACATTATAGCATCCTATGAGATGAGAACCATTTAGATGGGTCAGTATGGGCAAGTCTGAAACTTTCTTCTTTCTAATATATAAAATTCTCTTCTCACAGCGTTTGTAACCGAACTCCTCCGAAACGGCTAGACCGGTTTTTATGAGTTTTTTTGTATATTTGGTAGGTCTGAGAATCGTTGGTAAGTTATTTTTTATAACCCTAAAAAAAAAGCGATAAGGGTATTTTTTTGACAATTATTATGTCGAAACGTAGTTCGCGGGCACAGCTAGTCTTAATCTATATATATAAAAGGAGATGTTCCCATCTATAGACGCACGCACAGCCGTAACCGCTAATGGTAGAAACGTAAAATATGGACTGTTGTTTTAATTCAAAATGCGGATGCACACTAAGAAGGGAATTTAAAAAATGTTAACCCCAAAGGGATGAAATAGGGGTTGCAAGTTCGTATGGATTTTTTTAAAAATTTGCAACGATTTTGATAAAACTTTAGATTCATGCTTTTAAATATATTTAATTGAATACATGTTTCATGGTTTATTGGAATTCGCCCCCTAAGGGTGCAAAATAGGGATTGAAAGTTTCTATGGATTATATTTAAAATCTGCTCCAATTTCTATGAAATTTATTATCCGGGCTTAAATAGGCTACAAAATTATTTTTCCTAGGGGAAAATATAAACTCCCACGGGAAAAATTCTCGTGTCACAGTGTTTGTAACCAAAGTCCTTTGAAACGGCTTGACCGATTTTTATGAAATTTTTTGTGTATATTCGGTAGGTCTGGATTTTTTGTGTATATTCGGTGATACAGGAGGGAGACTGTGTACCAGGGTCGTCTGCTTAGGTACCTCCGTCTTACCTATTTCTGCCGCAAAGCAGCAGTCCTACTGGAGGGAGACTCTGTACCAGGGTCGTCTGCTTAGGTACCTCCGTCTTACCTATTTCTGCCGCAAAGCAGCAGTCCTTGCATTGCTGTGTTCCGGTTTGAAGGGTAAGATATGGCAGTGAAATTACTGGGTACTGTGACTTTACATCTTGTGTCACAAGTTGGCAACGTACACTGTGGTTCTTGTGGGGGTTGCAGTTTTGCTGCGAATCTCACAAGAGCCACATGTATTATAGGTGACTGTTACCACTTACCATCAGGTGGGCAGTTTGCTTGTTTGCCAACTTTCTGCAATAAAAAAAAAGGTCTCATAATCTAGGGGTATAAAATTATTTTTTATACCCCTAGGTTTAAAGGGTTTTTTGGACAATTATTATGGTGAAACGTAGTTCGCGGGCACAGCTAGTAGGTAACACATTCAAAAATCTGTTCTTACCAACCATGTCATCGATTTTAGTAAAAAGAAAAACTGCATATATACATTTAAAAAACAAATTGTACTCAGTTGGTGAATCGAACCCGGTGGTATTGAACAAGAAAACTAGTAATTACTTCATTATTTTTGTTTTGATAGCGATTGCGCAGCAGATCATAAGCAGTAACAGTAACTATGAAACACTATATCAGAAATGAATAAAATATATATATTACAGATTCCTGTAACAAATAGCATTAGAATCTTTGGTAACGGCATTTCTTTTCGACATTTTTTAGTCATATTGATAATTGCCTAACTGGCATCTATGTAACTCAGTGTGCTCGACAAGTCAAAGCGTTACTTCTCGCTGAGACTCGTACAATTTTCAGGTCCGTTACATATGAGTTACATACAGACCAGCAGGCTTATTACCGATCTCATGGGTTTCGAATGATATCATTATGAAATCATAGTACAAAACGAAAAAAAAGATTTTGGGTTAGATTTTTGATCATTCGTTCATTATATCATGATGACATCATTGAAATTATGCCATAGTGATGATATTATTGGAGATCGGTAATACCAAGTGAAGCATTTCATGATTTCTTCATCTCAAAATTTATACCATGTCATACGATGAATGATCCATAATAGGCCTGCAGTACTATTCTCATTTGTGAGCGGGGGCAGCAAACACCAGCGGTTCTGAAACGTGCAGCGTTTTGCAGACCTTTCAGAACCGCTGGTGATGCAAACGTAAAAAATTGCAAGCGACTCCAGGGTGACAGATGGTATCGAGCCCTTGGGGGCTGTATGTTGCACCGTCTGTGCAATGTTATATGTTCTTAGTACAAAAGTTTCTAATACCAATGGGCCCCTTCTACCATCGCCATGCCCACGGTCAGAAAGGAGTTTATCCCCACACCTTGGAACCTAAATGGAGGGTCTCTCAAGACATTTCCGGCTGTGAAATGAGTTCCCTTCTTAGGTTTTTCTAAAAGTACTATTGCATAGGGTTTTTCAAAAAAGGCGTTAAACGATTCCCCTGGATATTGCAGACGTCAATGGACTGCGTGCCCGCTTATCGATAGGAGACCCACATGTTTGTTTGTCACACTTGTGGTATAAAAAATATTTCCGTTATTGCTTATTACTTATAATTATGTTATAAAATTGAAAATCGATTTCAAAAATGCACAAATAACGAAATACATACACTGTTTTATTAATATAAATGTTGGTGCCAAATTTTAACGGTTTTGCATTTTGGATCATTGAATCGGACCGATTTCAGGATAAAGATCTGGTGATTGTATTTTATTTAATTTTATTTTTGACATTTTAAATGAATAAATCAATACAAGAAAACCTGCGCCTACAACATACCTTACTGACCACGACTTTTAAAAAATACAAATTTCAAAGGTAATTGACGTCAAAAACAAAAGAAAGTTCTAATTCGACGGAAGGAAAAATATGCTTACTTTTCTAACCTTAGCTATACTTACTGTAAATAGCTACGTTTCAATAATTTTCAATATTATACATATATATTTTTAAAAGAAATGTACAATCACAAATATGATATTTTTGCGTTTATTCTATTTTTTTATTTGTGAAACTTATTTATTTCTTTTAGCAAATTGAATGTTCTTATTACCGTAGGATGACATATCGTAGTCTGCTACGAAAAGCGGCCTACAATTCGTATATTATTATTAGGGCGGTTGCGTAGTAATATGGTGTTTTATCGTAGTACACTGTAGCGTAGAACAAATGACTCGTAGCACTGGATAAGTGTCGTAGGCTTATTGGTAGAGCGGGCTCGTTTCCAGGGACTGTATGAAATACGAAAGTTTCTTTCAAATAAGTATGAATGCAAATACACTGTTTTCAGTTGGTACAGTAGGATAGTGATGTAACTAAGCTTAAGAAATTAGCTTATTTCAATCAATTCTACAGATGTTTCGCATCTAGTTAGCGATATGAATAACGTATACAAACCCCTTGCAAAAGGAGTAACTTTCGATTTTCAGGCCTTTTACTAGTTAGCCGCGAGTCTGTATCTGTTAACCGAGACATTTATTGTCATCGTACTGTTTCTTTAGGAGGCAGAGTATGAGATTTATTTGGAAAGATAGTACGAGATAAGATTTCTGGCTTTATATATATGTTAAATATAAGTAAATTATGGGCCAAGTACATCACAAAACCGCGACTCGCTGTCGCTAAATACAAGGTGGTATTTATGCGTCTCTAGCAGCACCCTCTTAAGCCCAAATTTGTTGGCACGCATTAGACGCTTAATACTGTTTAAGTTTGGTGTGAATGGCTTGCACCCTCAAGTAAGCAGATTAGAGCCACCGAAGCAGACGTCGCGACGAATCAGTGTGGTGATTGCGCCCCGCCCTAATGTAGTTAGGATGTTTACATACAGATTGTGTTAGCGTGGAAACGTTTCGAGACAGCCTTTCGTCTTATATGCCATGTGCATATTCGAAGTTTGATGGTGCAGTAGAGTGAAGAAGAGTAAACGAAGAAGATAAACAAGTATTGATTGTACAGCAGCATATTTAGTACGCAGTGAAAGCTTGTTAATGCGTAGCCTATCGCAGTCATCAGTATTTCTATACTGATGCGGCTATAAGCGTATATTCCTATTCTTCCATCCCTATATTTATCCGTAATATTAAATAACCTGTAATATTATACTTGTTTTTATTATTATAAAGTCACGTATAATATTACGAGAATTCTGAAGCTGTTTACATGCACGATTACGTAATAAGTTAGCTGCAATACTTATTAATTTATTATTATTTTAATTATTTTAAAATATTACAATTACAACATACGTGCTATATTCACACAGAGATTACGATGCATGTTATGGTATTCGTTCGGTATACGGTATGATATGCGGTACGGTATACAGTACCAAAATTGTGGTCGATATGTAAACACCTTTAGCAGGGCGCCTCGCGAGCCTTCAGGCTATTCTTTCCGTTTTCAATCGCAATCCCATTTAAATTTAATCCAGGGTATTTATTTAGGAGCATTACTTTTTGTAATATAATTTTGTCATTGCACACTACTACTACAGTGGACCCGCGGTAATCCGACAAACGTTTTGCAAGACGATGTTGTATTATCGGATTTGTCGGATTATTGACTACTGCCTAAGGCCCTCTATAGTCCGTAATTTTTTGAATAAGAGTACCTTGTAATCCGACAAATTACAAATCAAAAAATCTATTTGAACTACGAATCATACTACATGATCATCATGTAATATGTATGTAGAATTTAGTAAATTAAACATCACAATGGAGAACTTAATATTTTATTGTCAAAATATCATCATCAGTGCTATAGGACTTACAAAAAATAATAACTAAACTTATTTACGTTAGAAAGTCAAGATTTGCCGAAATTTTTATATATAATCAACAGTGATGGGCGTGTCGGATTACAGGGGGTGCCGGATTAGACAGGGTCCGGACTACCACGGGTCCACTGTATTCTATTTCATCCATTAGTTTATGTTAAAGGCTGATTTTTATTTCTTTTTGATTTTTGACGACTGGAATATAGTCGTTTTGAAAATATACAATTGTTTCTTATTTATATGTTGGCTTAGCTACACATCACTTTATGCGTAGGTATAAGTATAAATGAGTATCACTGAGCTTCTCTTTACTTTCCACTTTAAGATATTACTATAACTGTCTGTTTTTTAATTCAGACGCAAGCACACATTAGGCACCATAAAAATGTTTCTAAATCTATTACGTCCATAATTTCTATCTTGCATTGGATAACATTGTATGACTATTCCCCTAAAAGGAACACGTGCACAAAATTTATCATTGAACAGTGCATATTGAACGTAGCTAACGTTTACAGAATGATATTTTGAGACTTTCAGTTTGGTTCATACAACATGTATGAATCGATGTAACTTACAACACATGGCCTTGCCGATCTCGGCGGGTCGTCACATCGGGCGCATTGGCATCAAATTTTCAGATTGTGTCAGTCACTGACAGGCGTGACCTGAATTATTTACGACCTACCTTCAGAGATTTACTGTCGCTACGACCAGCTTGTCTAGTTTATGCTTTAAGCTTCGGTTTCATGGCTCATATTTCTGTGACGCATGAGCTATAAACTTGAGGTGGCCGTATTCCTTCGCAAAGTTTACATTAATTTACCTGGGATTATATCACACTAATTGCTTTTCCCTAAGAAACATACATTGGGTATAATTGTTGGGCACAACTTAAGTGTGGAGTACCTGCTTAAAATAAAATTTAAATTTGGTAAATTTCTTGAGTAAATTTGTATAATTGTTTGCCTCAGAGGTTTAAGGCTTGTGCAAACATGTGTTTTAGGTTAATATCAATTTGCACAATTGAAATCTAAAGATCAGAAAAGTAAAAAAGTAAGTAATTAAAAGTTCCAAACGTTTTAATTTCTAAAATTGGTAAATATACGGAACGGTAACTTACGGATTTTTATAGAAACTTTCGACCCCCTTTTCACCCTCTTAACAGACGACAGTTGGATTACGTAAAATCCGTTCTTAGATTACGTTGAAAAGAGTTTTAAAGAAGGCACGTGTCAATTCTATTACTATTGGCAGTGTCATTGGTGCCTTAGAGACAACCCAAAAATAGGTTATTGCCCGTGGTTCACCTATATAGTTCACCACAGTAAAAAGAAATACCCCTTTGGGTCACTAGTAGTTCCATAAGCATTTAATTATAAAGTACTAAAGAAAATTGAGGATTGGCATTATAATATTTTATCGAATTACTGCTGTGAGTTAAAACTAAAATCAAAGTTAGTATAAATAATGGGTCGGATTTAGAAACGAGTCACCTGAATCTGAGGAAACTGAATATGTAGAAGACTATCTCCCTCCCCCCCTCGCCCTGCCACCCTCTACCCATCAAATCGTGGTACTTAATCTAAAGTCCTTCCATTTTTTTTTCAATAAAAAAATGCGTTTTCGGCAGACGAAATTGGTGGTGGGGCACCAAAACAGGTAAAATTAAAAAAAAAAGATTAATCAATGTGAGGAACCTCTATGTCGAAAATAATTCAGATAAGTACCTACGAGTCATTTGGATTTCGTGCCGCCCAACTTTGGAACAGGCTGCCGGATGGCATTCAACGGAGTCCATCAGCTGCCTTCTTCAAAAAACAATTAAGACAACTCTATCTGTCTAAGCTTACCACCTCTGTGTAAGTTAAAAGTCATCATCTTCTTCATCGTTGAATAGGATATTGATGTATATATATATATATAATATTTATGTATATATTTGAGTATGCCATATATATTTCAGATTATTAAGTATCTATGAGTGTAGTATTTTTGTCTCTTTATTGCTTAAGTGCTTCAGTGTTACCCACAATATTCTTCTCTGACGCGTTCACAGGTTGGCTGGAAGAGATCTCTCTAAGAGATAAGTCCACCCTTGCTCACCATTTTTTTGTGTTTATTGTTTTGTACTGTTTGTTTTATGCAATAAAGAGTATAGTACGAGTGGTGGACCACGGGAAAAATTGACTTCCGATAGTCCATCTAAGTGGACCAAGGACAAAAATTTCTTCCTATGGTACAACAGGGTGAACTAAAGGAAGTTTTTTTCCCCGTGGTACACATAGGTGGACTACGCAGGTGAACCACGGGCAATAACCCACAAAAACTTGTTAGCTATACAAATAAATAAAATTGAAGTGTCTGTTTGTAATGTCAAAATAACACGTTTTTACTATATCGGGTACCAATAACAAAATCACAATAACAAAAAAAAATTGTCTGTCTGTCTGTTTGTTTCCGCTAATCTCCGGAACGACTGGATCGATTTTGACGGGACTATAATTAGCTATCTATTAGTGATAGTTAATTATATAAGGTATAATAACACAGGCTACTTTTTATCAAGATCTTTAAAAAAATGCCTACAAAAATCAAAATGCTGCCAAAAGTTACTATTCCACGCGGACGAAGTCGCGGGCACAGCTAGTTATAAAATAAATTAAATGATTTTGATGTTTAAATTTTACTTAATATATTATCTCAACACGATAGTTTGCTTTAAAATATTTACAATGACCTTATCAGTCGACTTAAGCCTATCCATAAACTACCTTGCTGCCAAATTTCATCTTCATAGGTCAAATAGTTTTCGAGATTTCGTGTTAATGTTAAGTGAGTGACCTTTAGGGATATCTTTAGGTATCATTTTATTCGTAACTAGCTGTGAAACCCGGCGTTGCCCGAGTTAATAAGTACATTGCATGTTTAATAGTATGAAAAATTAATACAAACCAATTTTTTCACCAAATATTATTGAATGACCTAGATTATTTTAATTGTATTATAAGTATTTGAATTATTATTTTTAAATAATGTAGATAATTCCGAAAATTTAGAGAACATGCTAGAGCATTTGAGAACATTCTGGATGATAACAGTCTACCCTATATCATTTAACAATCTATCTATAATATATAAAGTTCGATCATTATAGATGTTCCGGTAAAATCTAGAATGTTTTTATGTGATAGAAAAGGACAGAAATAAATTTTTCAAATTTTTGCCACCCACAACCACCTACTTCCACCCAACACGACCGAACTCCATTATTTACAACAAGAGACCAATGGGTGTTCGTCACTACAACGGGGAGTAGATTGCCTTCGGTGGTGATAGAGAAAACCCCGGCCGTACATACGCACTTTTGCTTTTTATATATTAACGGGGAAAAACAAGTGAAAAGGAAAGTAAATTGGGGCCGACCTGGATCGCCGTCGCCCTCCATCTTCCTAATTCCCCTTCAATGTTTCTTCTCCGTATGAATGTAGGTGATGATGCACGATACGTGAATCGAATCGAATAGCACATAGATCGCGGCTGATCGGTACCTCGACGATAGGTTCGCGTTGGGGAGTTGAGATGTTAGTCGACCCAAGTTACTGATCGGAAGTCCGGAAGCGAAGTGACGAGACGTCCATCAGTCCTAATAATGATAGGATCAGGGTAGGTAGGTAAATACAGTGATAATTATTTACCCTCAATATCAAATGTTGACATTGCGTTCTGTTACGCGCATATTTATGCACCATATCTATCTATATAAATAAAAATCAATGTACGCATAGAGGACAAACAAACATTGTAAATGTTTGTTTGTCCTCTATGCGTTCCGAAACCATTCATCAGATTGTAATGAAACTTTGGTAGGGTGTTATGGGGACACCCGTTCACCCGCGAGGGTTCCTAGCAAAAAAAAGAAACGTGGCATTGCAACGCATGCCGGGTACAGCTAGTGTATTATAAATTAGACATTGTACATTATAGATTTATCACAGACACGATGAACCGAAACTAACGACTCTAAACAAAACTTGCAATAATAATATAGCTAAAAGAAGAAAGAAGAGGAAGAAGAAAGAAAAATATAGCTAAAAGAAGAAGAATAAAGAGGTGGGATGCTGTTACGCATTATACCTGCCGATGGTTTGCCGACAGGCGGAGACCTCGACGTCCATCTTGTCCAGTTTCTCAATTGTTAAGGAGTCCAGGCAAAGTTCCTGTTCACCTACGGCCTTGTCGTCATTTACCATCAAGTTAGATTGAAGGCCAAGAGTTTCCCTGTGGTATGTAAAAAAATATATAAAATAACGTTCCCTCGACAGTCCGGCCAGCTATGGGCCAGGTTACGCCTATGGGGGGTTTACCCTGTAACCCTGAATGTAGTGGTAATCCCCAGATTTAGAGGCGGTGGAAGACCCAGCATTTTGGTTAGGTTTCCGTTGGTTTATACTGTTCAAAATATTGTTATGAACTCAAAAGCTTATGAAATAGAATTGCATGATTACTCTTAAAGCGAAAACCTAATTTATTTCAATTTGCTTAGGTAATGTTAGCGTAATATGGTTATGCATTATAATGGCGTGCACTAGAATCGTGCGAGTAAGTTAAGATTAGGTTTAAATAATCCGAGCAGGTTATTGAATAATTCAAGTGCGGTTAAAGGCGGCCGCAAAAGCGACGTGAAACTAACATGAAACTGAGTTAAGGCGAGAACTTGAGGTGGATGGACGCATTAAAATTTCACGATCACATTGGTTGATAAAGCTGAAGGATTTGGCTATTAATGGCCAATAAAGCTTAGATGTGTTAAGTGAAATCAATCTACATTTATCAGAATCTGTACCAAAGTCGTCTGTATGGGTACTTCTATTTTACCTATTTCTTCCGCCGAACAGCGGTGCTTGCATTGCTGTTCTGGTTTGAAAGGTAAAACAGGCAGTGAAAGTACTGGGTACTGTGACTTGATATGTCATGTCACAAGTTGGCGACGTACATTGGCGTCCTTTTTTTTATAATGGGTCTATCAAATGACTCCATTCCACCTGATGGTAAGTGGAAGTGGGGTCCAAATGCGAAGATAGCTAGTGCAGCAGAGATAATACACGCTGCACTAGCCACCCTCACCTTGCCGACCTGCAAGGTGCTTCTTCATGCCTCTTTTAAAGGACCCGAGATTATAAGAGGGAGGGAACACCCTTGAAGGGGTTGTAGATTCGCAAGTCTTAAAGGAACCACATGTCGCATTCTGAGTAAGATAACGACCGAATTTAAAATTTTGTCAAAACGAGTTACAGTAATATCGACCTAAAAAGCAAGCTCTACAATATAGCGAAAGAAAAACAACACCTGTAAGCTAGCTATTAAAAATATTATAACACACGTATTTTTACACGTACTGAGATAATGCTGCTATGATTTAAGGAGTTGCTACGTCACAACGTCTTCAAAACGTACTTCGCCGTGACGTCATGCGATATTTTAAACAAAGTATGTCGCATGTACTTGAAAAAAGAAAAAACACGCGTTGACAGCTTGATAAGCTTTACACATGTACTATGAAAATCGCCACTAAAACGTCAAACTGTAGGAAAAAGTCTGGTAGAAAATGTCTGCGGCATTAAATCCGCCGTTTTACGCAAAGTACATAAAGAATAAATAAATGAAAAAGAGAGGTTTGTTGATGTGTGTACCTGGCACCTACAAACAAGCCTACAGCTTCGCATGAAATCCCTTTATTTGGAAATCGAACAATATGGGCGACAAAAATACAAAAGAACCGTTCTAAGTTAATAAAAAATATTTTGGTTTATTTATTTTCAATCCATCAAATATTTTATTCGTTATTAATATCATTCATAAAACTTTTGAACATCGCAATATACTCGTACATATATTTCATTAATTGTGTTCTGCGTGTTGCCAAGCTGCCACGTAGAGAATCTAATGGTTTGGTTGTAGGCGGTGAATGTGATTTCCATAAATTTAGGCGAGTTATTTTGAGGAGTACATGCTCAAGTTAATCGTGTGTACCAATATAGGACATTATAGCATCTATTGATCAGTACTACCTCTTGGTTATATATAGCTACCGGCGTCGCGTCGCGACGGACCCACCTTCACACCGAGCCTTCACACCAGCTTCAATGCCATGTTTTCTAACTTCAATGTGAAGGTGAGTCATACAACAGTGTTATCGCTGGGAATAAGTAAATGATGAGGAAGAGAAAACTGCACTTAAATATGACTATCTTTTACTTATTTTAATTAGAATAAAAATTAAACCACAAAATGATACTTCTTTTTTTTCTATAAAAAAAACTCGTACAGGTTTCTTATAGTGGGTCTAGCTCCATTGCACCTGATGGTAAGTGGAGGTGGGGTCCAAATTGGACCCTACCATTTTTTGATTGTCCGACAAAGAAATGAGTTACCAAATTTCTTTGTACGCGTTGGAATGGTAGTCACAGTAAGACGGTGACAGCGCAGGCCAGCACGTGTAGTTCTTAAAAGGAAGGGAGAGGAAGGGATTAGAGAAAGAAGCTCTGCACTACTACGAAAATAATAATAATAGGTTGCAAGCATCGAGCAAGTACTTGGCGGAGCCATCCCAGAGGTGCGAGCAATATTCTACACAGGACCGTACTGACGTTTTGTATAGCAAGCACAATTGATCAGCCGTCAAGAATCACCGCACCTTCTTCAAGACTCCTGGTTTTCGTAAAGCTGTTTTTAACATGCCTTCGATGTTGTCCTTTGGATTTAGGTCGCAGCGCACGTCCACACCGAGCATGCCGATACTGTTCTACAGCTTCAGTTTTGTGCCCTGAAGAGGAGGAAGGGGAAGGAACGGTGATTTTTTGCCGAAAACGCACACACCTGTGTTTTTTTGGCATTGAAATCAACCAGGTTCTTTGTGCCCCATTTGGATATGAGGTTCAAGACCCGGTTGAGTTCACTGACACATTTATTTTATATACAGTAAAATTTTAGTGATTGCGATTTAGTAAAAATGCGTATGTGTACTCGTATGTACTTAGGTAATGTTTTGATTTCTCGATTTTATCCTATTAGTTCTGATCACTAGTATGAAGATCGGGAATGTAATTTACCTTCTTTCGCACTAGTGTGAAGGCCAGGAAAATAATTTCCCTACCTTAACTTTGCTGTGAAGGCAGAAAATAGTAGATTATAAACCAAGGGGATAAAGTAGTGTCCTTTGTAACTGGTGTGGACTTAAATCGCGAGCGTAACGAAGGACTCTATTAAATAATGAAATCCTGAGCATAGCGAGGGACTTAAGATTAGAATCCTGAGTGTAGTGAGGGATTTAAGCTTCTTGATTTAAGTCTTGGACTAAGACTGCTTTATCCCCTTAGAAAAAATTGTTCTTTTCGCTCCAACTGCAAAAAAATAGTAACAAATACTTAAGAAATACAGTATTTATTAAAAATCATATTAATTTAATAGTAGATCACAAATTATTATTGTACGGTCTAGCGAGCGACGTACATTTTACTGTTGTCAGCATTTTTCGTTATAACGCAATAAAGTTAGTTCGCATTCAGCCAACAAGGACAACGCGCGTTCTCACATTATCATATCATTACAATTACAGTATCAAGTTTTTATTACAGTTTTTTATACAATATCAGTTTTATCATTTTGTTTCGGTACCAACCCGAACATTGGTCCTTCGAGCTTACCGAAAAAGCGGGATCCGACACGTGTTGTGCAGTGAAAAATTTGTCGTGTTGGCGGTTCCGTTGGTAGAACAAAGTGCAAGTGGGTGTACACGTCACTGTTGCGAACACGCGGCAGTTTCCACATCTTCGGAAGGGTGTGATATCAAGACACACTTTTTCATCAGCAAGGATTAGCACGCGCACCTGGGAAGGTCATCATACCAAGGAGCACCTTCATCAGCAAGAAGTGGCCAGCGCTGTGTTAGTCGTCTTACTCTACTTACCTATCAAGTAAGATCAATCCATTTTACTTATTTTATCATGTCTTCTATGGATGATATTTTGATTAATCAGCAACAAACTGCTAATGCTATTGAGCATCTGTGATCAAATTTTAAGAAAGATGGAGCAGAGAGAAAAACTCCTGACTACATCCAGCGCCGTTTAGATATTCTAGATAGCTATTGGTTAGAATTTGAGAAAAATCATGATCGTTTGTCAGAGTTCGGTATGGAGTCTCATAGCTACTTCTTGAATAAAGAGTTTGATAGAGTAAAAGGGCTATTTATGCAAGTTTGGGCGCACTTGCAAAGCTATCAGCCTTCTACAGCAGATAGGCCCAGGACCCCAATCCTGAAGCCGTCCAGTTTCGTTTCATCTGATAGTAAGCATCAGCCATTACGATCAAGTGGTACAGCCAGCAAGACCGAAGAAATGCTCCGAAAACAGCAAAGCAATTTCAAAGCTTTCCAACGCTCGGTTGCTAATATTGATTTAGATTTAGTATCCGAAAAATGGGAGTTTGAAGACGTACTGCACACTCTTCAAACCCGTTGGGTAGCTATTGACAGTTTACATTGGGAGTTAGACAGCGATCTAGGAGAGTCCAACCAGCAGTATGAAGACGCATTCTCTCAGCATGAAACAATTTATAATAATCTTAAAAAAGATATTAATAAAAAAATGTGGTCTATCAGGCATATTGAAAAATCAACGCCGCAAATGGAAATCCCTACATTCAGCGGAAATTACAATAGTTGGGTATCTTTCAAAGATCTTTTTACAGAAATTATTCACAATAATTTATCAATGTCACCAGCACAGAAAATGCAGTACCTAAAGAGCAAAGTAAAGGGGGAAGCTGAAAGATTAATTCAGCACTTACACATCAGTACAGACAATTATAGTATTTGTTGGGATATACTTAATCAGAGGTACAACAATATGAGGCTAATATTTACATCGCGTATGAATACTTTAATGAATCTCCCAACTGCACAGCATCCATCAGTTGAACACTTAAAACGTATACATGATATTACACAAGAATGTCGGAATGCAATTAAAAATCTTGGCGTCGACATTACTTCTTGGGATCCTATAGTTGTGTACCTTTTGACCCAAAAATTAGATACGGAATACTATTCCGATTACATGGAATCTGTAAAAAATCCTCGAGAGCTGCCAGTTCTTAAAGAGTTATTACAGTTCCTCGAAAACAAATTCACAACCTTAGAGTCATCATCCCGTAGGAAACAAGATAATCCCTCACAAAAACAGCAAGTAGCAACAAAAAATCATAATTATCAGCGACCTAATTATTATAAAAGTACGTTTTCGACAAGCAATAAAGTCACCTCGCAACCGATAAACAAAGGCAATGTATCAGCAAAATATCACTGTCCATTGTGCAATAGTAATGAACACGGAATTTATTATTGCAACAAATTTCTAGAAATGACGTCATATAATAGGTTGAAGACCGCGCGTAAGTTAAATCTTTGCCCAAATTGTCTTTTTAATCATCAGGGGAAACAATGCATTTCGGAAAAATATTGTAAACATTGCAAAAAAGATCATAACAGTCTTTTACATGATGCCTTTTCGCAATCCGCCCGCCCAAAATCAGATATCAGCCAGGAGCCAGCGCCCGCGGGGAGTGCGCACGACACGTCTGCGAATATTATCGGAAAGCATGTCCGAAGTAGTTCACACGTGTCACTTCAGAGCGACCCCATTGAAGCACTATTACCAACTGCCATGATCAAGGTTCAAGGCGCAGACGGGTCATTTTGCTTAATGCGCGCCCTTCTAGACCAGGGCTCACAAACGTCACTTATATCAGAGCGTGCAGCGCAGCTCCTTAGATTACCTCGGCAAAAATGCAAAGGAATAATATCCGGAATAGGCGACAAAGAGAGTAACTGTAAGGGAATGATCACACTAAAATGTTCATCAAATATTAGCAACTTTACATTTACAACAGATGCTCTAATTATGAGACAACTCATAAAAAATTTGCCGAGTCAAACATTTATATTAAACTCCGATTGGTCATATCTCTCAAATATTCAATTAGCAGACCCCGAATTTTATGTTAGTCGCCCGATTGATTTACTCTTAGGTGCTGACATATATTCAACTATATTACTAGATGGTATGCAAGTTCAATGAAAGACTGCCGACCGGTCAACAAACGCGGCTCGGCTGGATATTGAGTGGCAACGTAAAATCTTATCAGTGTAATGTCGTTGTACACAGTTTAGATGATGTTCAGAAATTCTGGGAAGTGGAAGATATTTCTGAGTCTACCGAAATATCATCTGAAGATCAGCAATGTATCGACTACTACCAGGCCACCACAAAGAGACTAGAAGATGGCCGATACCAGGTTCGGTTACCGTTAAAGCAAGACTATAAGGAGAAATTGGGACTATCAAAAAACAAAGCTATAGGCCAATTTTATACATTGGAACATAAATTTAAACGTCAGTCAGATATTGCAAAACAATATAAGTTATTTATAAATGAATATTCATTACTTGGACACATGAAACCTGCAATTACTGGTAGCAAATCGACACCTGAATGTTACCTACCTCACCATTGCGTCACACGGCATGAGTCATCAACTACCAAGTTGCGCGTCGTGTTTAATGCGTCAGCGAAAACATCAAGTGGCTTGAGTTTAAATGACGTAATGTGTACAGGGCCTAATCTACAGCAGGATCTCCAAAGTCTCATTATCAAGTGGAGACAATATAAATTCGCTTTTACTGCCGACATAGAAAAAATGTTTAGGCAAATTATGCTGAATGATCAAGATCAACAGTTACATAAAATCATGTGGAGAAATGACCAATCTGAGACCTTAAAAACATATCAGTTGACAACGGTCACATATGGCACAAAAGCTGCTCCCTATATAGCTATGATGACCCTCAAGCAGTTAGCTCAAGACGAAAAACATAATTATTTGAACAGCTCAGCCCCACAGGTCCTGGAAGAATCATTTTATATGGATGATTTAATTCATGGCCAACATAGTATAGAAGCAGCAAAACATTTACAATCAGATATGATAAATTTATTAAAATCAGGGGGTTTTAACTTAAGAAAGTGGAAATCGAACCACCCCGAATTATTAAACGATGTCGGAGTTGAATGCAATCAAGAATTATTCGACTTCAAGCAAGTGGAGTCAACAAAGACATTGGGGGTTGGTTGGAATCCTTGGACGGACGAATTTGTATTCCAAGCAAAAATTAGCTTCTCCAGTTCATATCCTACAAAAAGGACTTTATTATCAGATATTGCCAAACTCTTCGATCCTATGGGCTGGCTTGCACCACTCACTACAAAATTAAAAATCATTTTTCAAGACGTGTGGAGATCTAATATCGAATGGGATGAACAAATCCCCCAGAGTATTTATGTTGAGTGGGCAAAAATAAAAAAGGACATCCATTTAATCACCGAATATCAAGTCCCGCGTTGGTTAAAAACAGAAGAGAATGATTGCATTGAACGCCATGGGTTTTGTGATGCTAGTACAAAAGCCTATGCGTGCGTTATATACTGTCGTATTAATAACAAAAACAGGCAATCAGTTGTATTAGTTGCAGGCAAAGCAAAATTAGTGCCACTAAGCAAGAGTGTGTCACTGCCGCGTCTAGAGCTCTGTGGTGCCCAATTATTATCAAAACTCATGAATAAGGTAAAACTGTGTCTAAATACTTACCAGGTACAGATGTATGGGTGGACTGACTCCATGGCGGTCCTGGGATGGCTTCATGGCGACACGGAGCGATGGAAACCGTTTGTTGCCAATCGAGCAAAACAAATTCAAGCTACCATGCCATCTAACTGCTGGCGATACATTAAGTCCAAGGACAATCCCGCAGATTGCGCCAGTAGAGGATTAACACAAGCTCAGCTAAAAGATCACGATCTCTGGTGGCAAGGACCTGCTTGGTTATCTACATATCAGCTACAGAGTGATGAGTCTACAAAATATAGTACAGAACAAGAAGTACGGAAAACAAAATTAGTTAATGCCACACAGACTGAGCGAAGCTATGAAATAATAAAACAAATAGTTAATAAGTTTAGTTCTATATCAAAAGCAATGAGAGTTTTAGCATGGATTTTAAGATTTATTTATAGAAAGCACGAACACAACTATCTTTCAGTTCAGGAACTACGCAGAGCTAGATGTAAAATAATTCAGCAAGTACAAGAAGAAGAATTTTTTGATGAGATTAGATGTCTGAAACAAAAGAATGTTGTATCAAGTAAAAGCAAGTTATATGAATTATGCCCTATATTAGATCAATATGAGATTATAAGAGTTGGTGGTAGGTTAAGATACGCGAATATTGACCCGGAAGCAAGACATCCGGCCATAATCCCAAACAATACACGCTTAGCAGACTTACTAATTGATGAAGCTCACGAGCTTACCTATCACGGGGGTGCACGCTTAACGGCATCTTTTATGAGGCAAAAATACTGGTTAATCGGTGGCATCAGGGCTACTAAGAAAAGATTACGCCTATGTGTTAAATGCCGAAGACAGAATCCCGACCAACAGTGCCAATTAATTGGAGACCTACCATCCTCGAGATCAAATCCTTCTCGCCCTTTCTTTCACACAGGAGTAGACTACACAGGTCATATCCTGATCAAGGCCAACAAGGGCCGCGGCATCAAGACCACCAAGGGTTACGTCGCAGTATTTGTTTGCATGGCCACAAAGGCCATACATCTTGAATTGGTTTCAGACCTAACTGCATCAGCTTTCCTATCAGCATTGCGTAGAATGTCAGCAAGAAGAGGAGTCCCCGGCCACATCTACAGCGACCAAGGTCGAAACTTCATTGGTGCTAGCAAAATCCTGAAAAAAGAACAAGAAATATTACTTACCATTGTCAGTCAAGAACTTCTTTCCGAAATCTCGAACATGGGGATAGAATGGCACTTTAACGCGCCCGCATGGCCGTCATGACTATGCAGGTGGGCTATGGGAAGCGGCCGTTAAAAGTCTAAAATATCATCTCAAGCGCGTGATCGGTGAACAAAGGTTGACATTCGAAGAGTACAGTACCCTACTTTATCAGTTAGAAGCATGTCTAAACTCAAGACCTTTGTGCTCCTTATCAGAAGATCCGAACGACTTCAACATTCTCACGCCTTCACATTTCTTAGGCAGCGGCCCAACGTTGACAATTCATGAAACAGAAACCGATATGAGAACAAGATGGTATTTAACGCAAAAAATATATAAAGATGTTTGGGATCGCTGGTCTAATGAATACCTCACTCAGTTATCAGCCAGAGGAAAGTGGAGAAAACCGCAAAGTAATCTAAAAGAAAATGATATAGTGGTCATAAGGGACGAAAATCTACCTCCAGGGAAATGGGCATTAGGTCGAGTGGTCCAATTACACCCTGGAAACGACGGTTACGTCAGAGTTGTGACACTGAAAACTAAAAATGGCCTAATGCAGCGTCCCATTGTAAAACTTTCCGTGTTACCTATTAAGCAATAAAATAAAAATGACAGCAAAATTAGTAAACAAACACCGTCCACACATCATCAAGAAAACCATAACACACATATCAAAACAACAAATAAAAAACATTGCTTCTTATCGCTAGTAACTTCATTACTCTTATGTTTTACGATATTTATACCATCAGCAAATTGTTCATACAGCATAACACCGTTAAAGAACAATAACAGTCTTTATTTCGATAATATTACGAGCCTACATTTAATAAGAGACGACTGGCGTCTAGTCGTCTACTATGACACTCATCCTTATCAAGAAGGGAACACTACACTATCAAAATACATCAATTATTTGGAGCACCTGTGCATAAACATTAAACAACAATTCCATTGTGAGGATATCATATTGCAAATGCGCCATGAGTTCGGAGAATTACAATATTATGAAAACATTTTAAAGCACCATAGGACTGATAACGCAAGTCGCCGGCGCCGAGGCCTTGTAGACGGCATTGGCTACATTGCAAATAGTTTATTCGGCGTTTTAGATGGGCAATTCGCAGAAAAGTATGAGAGAGACATACAGATGATCAATGAAAATGAAAAACATATGGCTGCCTTGTGGAAAAATCAAACATCAGTAGTTGAAGCAGAGTTCAATCTTATTAAACGCACAGAAGGAATTATGGCAAAACATCACAAAATTGTTAACAAACGTATTATGGAAGCAGAGAAGTCTATAAATGAAATCAATACGGCTGTAAAAAACATTTCCATAGATAGCGAATTTATTAGTGTCGCCATTTTAACAAATAATCTTCTAACAAACTTGAAATCAACCCAGCAGACACTTTTAGACACTATAACAAATATATACAGCGGAAAGTTTAATTTTCATTTGCTAACACCGGCCCAACTACGTCAGGAGCTGAATATAATTGCAGGACAACTTCCGAAGGATTTGTCTTTACCAGTAGATAATGATGATTTTTCTGAAATATATAATATACTACAAGTGAAATCAAGAATCACAAGCAGATATATAATTTTTGAGATCAAAATTCCCCTCATAAGCAGAGATAATTTTGAATTATTTAATCTGATCCCCATTCCTAAGATATCAAATAACAATTCTATTGTGGTTGTGCTAATCGCTGAGTACGCAGCAATCAGCCTGAGGAAAGATGCCCTCGTAGCTCTATCCAGATCTGACTTAAACTCCTGTATAAAAAGAAGTTCCGGAACTATTCTGTGTTACCTCAAGAGACCCGTCTATAATATTGTAGATGATCAAAGCCTCTGTGAGAGATTACCCAACTCAAGAATATGCAAAACTATTAGCAGTTTATGTCATAATAAATGGACTGAATTACACGAAATAAACACGTATTTTTATTTTTGCTGTAGTCGGTGTATGCTGAAAATTCTATGCGACGATCAAGTTACATCAGTTCAACTGACCGACTCCGGTCTATTCAATATCGGCCAAGGTTGTGTAATTAAGTCAGCTGATTTCTACATTTATTCACACAAGCAGCAATACAGCAAGATGAGCGTCACATCTGATCTACAAGTACCCCAAATTTCGCCAATGAACAATATAATCAACGTAACTCTGTCTGTAGAACCCATACCGAATAATGACACAGATGAAACACACCAATATCAATTGCACGAAATCAAGAAGCAGTTAGAGATTATGAAAAACAGTAACCCATTAATAGAAGGTGTGTCCTATCATGACATTCACCATTATACGGTGATCTACGTTATACTGGCGTTTGTGGTAGCGGGCGCCGCAGGCATCGCGTGGAAGCGCTGCCGGCGCGGCGCGGGCGCAGCGGCGGCGGCGGAGCCAGCCGCAGCGGAGCTGGGTGCTTCGCTGACGGCGGCGGCTCGTTCTCTTAATCGTGTACAGTGTAGTGAAAATAGTGTTTCAAATCAGTGCAGTGGTAGTGAGTTACGTGAGTTTCCAAAACAAAGTGCGCGTGTGCAACGGCAAAATAGAAGCACCTCGCCTGTGCTTCGATCCGTGTATGCAATTCCAAATTAGGGTTTAGTTAGAATAACTATTTTAATATTAAGCAAACATTGTCAATCACCTTGTAATATCATACGGGAATAGTAACCGATCATTCATTGCATGTTAGATTTTAATCAAATATTGTTTTATCATCTTGTTAGTTATAAGATTCATGTCAATCGCCTTCATTAAGACACCTATAACAGCCTCATTTTCTCGTCCGGGAATATGTACGGTCTAGCGAGCGACGTACATTTTACCGTTGTCAGCATTTTTCGTTATAACGCAATAAAGTTAGTTCGCATTCAGCCAACAAGGACAACGCGCATTCTCACATTATCATATCATTACAATTACAGTATCAAGTTTTTATTACAGTTTTTTATACAATATCAGTTTTATCATTTTGTTTCGGTACCAACCCGAACAATTATATAACTTAAAAAAGTCACGAAACTTCTGTATTGAAAAAAATATCTAGTAAAAGTATCTGTATGTAAACTTAAATCTACAAATGAAAACAACATAGCGAGATTAAATTTTTGTTTCATTTTATTACCTATATTTTACCAGTAGATCTAAGTGATCGGACCACGGGCAACAAACGGATTTTTTAGCATATGTAAGTTCACACAGCAAGAGTTCAGACTTTACATGTTGTCCTCTCTTATGGCGCTCGTAATAGCTCGACTCGACTTTAGTAATGCAAATGTAAACTTGACGCATTGCTGACTGTACATTAATATAATCATTTTATATATTTCTCTTTTAGGTGTGTTTTTTATTTTCTATACTTACGAGTAGTTTTGTAGTGTGGCAGTTATAGTAAAAAAAGTGTTTACAACTTTTATGAATATCTACATATTTACTGTATCAGTAATTTCTTAGCCCTTGACCCCAAGAATAATAAAACTAAGAGATTAAATTATATGATTATGGTGAATCGGTAGTCTGGTTATATTACATTTAGAAGACGAAACCATGGCAAATACAAGAGGCACCAGTATGTCAAATTAATTAAAATAAAATTGTAATAGAAGCCTCAGTTACCGGTTACAAAAGCTGCTCCAGAAAAAGGGCGAGATTGTTCTCGGGTTTAATTAAATTAGTCAAAGACATTAGCACCCCAGAGGTGAGAGCCCAAATTAATGATCAGATTAACCGACACCAACTCGAACAGGAAAAGACGTTCTACCTTCGCGCGGACAGGCGTTGTTTTGTTACGGGAAGACATAACGAATAATATTTGATTTTAAACCCAGTATAAACAAGTAGGATGTATGTTTGATTGTATCTGTCTCTTTTTATGTATAACAATAGTGTCTGTGCTTAACATGTAATATTGTAACAATGTAAGCACATATATGGAACTGTCGGTCTTATCGAAATTTTTAATTTTTAATTCTTATCTCATATTGATCTACATATTTTAAGATAATAACTCACACTATGTTATATTCATCGGTAAACTATAATTTATTATTATTAGTTAACTTATGTACTAGAAATAATAATTATTGAATTATATATTAGTAAATACTTAGTCTCAGTAATTAAAACAAATATGTGGTCAACGGTGTTGGTCTTACAATGATTTATGTACATTTATTATAATAAGCCTTATGTAAGATATATTGTAAGACTGTTTGTTGTCCTAAATAAATGAAAAAATAATAATAATAATAATAATAAATAACGCAAAATAACTCGAAACAATAACATCGAAAGGTGAACATAATGACGCAAGTATACTTTATCTTTAATATTAGCAGCGCGACAAGTTTATATACTTATACGATTATTATGAGTATTTAGGGACTCTCCACTGGCCTTTTAATTGCGAGCTCCGAGGTTCGATTCTGCCATAATCAATGTGTTTTTTTTTCGAATTTAATATGTACATTTGTCCGACGCTCCTAAATTGAAGGAAAACATCGTGAGGAAACCTCCATACATCCTCGATGAAATTCAAAGATGTATGTGAAGTTGATCAATCCGCACTGGGCCAGCGTAGTTGACTAAGTGCTAAACACCCTTACGGTAGTCTCGAGCCCCTCGGTCGGTGGGGACGTATATGAGCTGTGAGGAGCTTGGTGGCGCATTGGCGCATGCGCCCAGCGAACGATTGCTAAGGTTAAGCAACGTTCGCTGTGGTCAGTTCTATGATGGGTGATCAAAATAAGAAACATCTCAAGCTCCTCCGTGCTTCGGAAGGTACGTGAAACAGTGGGTCCTGCGCCTGATCTCGCCCCGGTCGTGTCGGCTAGCCGTCCCATCGGACTAGGCGAGTGAAGGAACAGAGAGTGCACTTGCGTTTGCGGTCGCTTGTGCACTATAATATCTCCTGCACAGATGGCTGGTCCCTGTTAAGATTGGCCGCCGTGACCGAATATCAATTACATCATTAGGAGGACATTTTTATTATTATATGAGCTGTGGTGAATATTGGGGAAATATTATATTATTACTAGCTGTGCCCGCGAACTACATTTCGCCACAATATTTGTCAAAAAAACTGGAGAGGGCTACCCTTACCATCTAGCTAGGGGTATAAAAATACCTATTCTTAGACCTACCAAATATACACAAAAATTTTTATAATAATCGCTCAAGCTATTTCAGAGGAGTTTGATAACAAACAGTGTGACATGAGATTTTTATATATTAGACTATATTACCGCTCGCGGCTACGCCCGCCTTATTTTTGTTGGCGAACCTTCCCAAATGAATTGCCTTATCGGATTTTTTCTCGAAGTTGTTTCTACTAAGCTGGATAAATTTCCGTAGGTAGACATACTCTTGAACAACTGCGACGGCCGAATTTCTGACGAACAGGGGCTCTAAGATGACGTGTTCGTTTAGCATAAATTTCTTCTTGTCCAAATTCATTTCTAGCCTTAATTTTTGAAAGGCTATGTCAAGGCTATGCAGTATTTCCGTCAAATTCTGCAACGATCCTGTAGTAATGACTATATCGTCTGCGAAGCTTCATTGATTCTAATTCAGGGCTTAGAAAAATCTTCCAATGCATTTGTGAATAGCTTGGGAGGTAAAACTTACCCCTGCATAACACCTGGATTGGATGACTCTCTTGGACTTGTATTTAAACGGACACTGTTACAGTTTGAGGTGTTGCATATTTACAAATGTTTTGCCAACTTAGTTGTATAGAAAAAAAACACTTTCACAAATAGTTACGTGTATATCTAATAAAATATACCATTTGCTAACTCAGGTCTAGGTACTATCATGGCTATCTTCCGAATGTACCTAATAACAAACTTCTCGGTAAACGACATTACCCAAGTAAGTAATAAATTTAACAGCGAAGAAGTTTTAATTACAATTGTAGTCAATATCACGAAAGTGCATCGTCTAGTGTCTAAGACGAGTTGTAAACTGGAGATAGCCGGAGGGGCGGCAAATTTCGCTGCACACGTTAAACAGTTAAATTGGATTGCATAAGCTATTTCCGCCGAGTACGTGTAAAACTTCTGTAAGAAACAATTTATTCTCCAGTGCACTTTGAACGGACGGTGTATAGCGTTGACGCTCACATTTTTGCAATAGAGAACAGGATCGCAAAATTTTTACTCACAGAAATCGCTATAAACGCAATCACTTCAAATGAAAGCAGTGATGTTTTTGAGAGAAATTTGTCTGAAATGTGTGTAAGGAAATTTTTATATTACTTGAGATGAAATTCATATAATGTTTGAAATGGGAAATTTGCTTGGAAAATTATGATGGAAGTTGCGCTCAAACATTTGCTTTGAGGTCAGCTTCCAATTGACGACTCAGTAACAACACAGTGTAACACCGTTTTTTCTTAAAATTTCATAAAACACTAATTTTGCAAAGACACTTTGGTTTCACTGTAGTTTTAACACAAATTTCACAACTAAAATCACAATTACAATAACTTTGTCAATTAATTTCACAATATCAATGTCAAGTGTCAACGTCAACGTCGTTTCACGTCACGTCAGTGACATTTGCAATTATCTTTGGTCATTATTCACTTTTTGTATAAACAAAATAAATCTCGCGTTTATCCTGGCCTTATTTACAAAGATAGTTTTTTTTCGCCCAAAATCCCGTGCTTCCATTTAGGTGGGTTGATTTTCTCAAAATTCGGAATTTGACATTTAGACCGTTTGTTTCGATCATTTCTATAGACATATTTTAATAAAATACACTTAAGCTTATAGATCATATAATTATAGTTTCGTCGAATAGAATTTGGGAAGCATTCACAGTTTGTTTATGGTTAATTTTTTCATTACGTTTCGTTTTTCAACCAAGCTTATAACTTGGGCTGGAAATACTTATAGCATATTGTAGAATTCCGATAGATCCGTACGTTGACTTGACACATCATGACACACATGCTATGAAATGAATTTGGTTTTAGGGAAGGTTCCGTCGCCAATACGACGCTTAACATTCGGTGAACGGACCTCGATTCTAGTATGCGCGTAGATGGAACGCGCCCATTTTTCACCTTAGTCTTTGAACGCGTCTATCGTCTATGTTATGATTTGTCTGTGAGACATCGACTGAAGAAATTTGTTATTGATTCGAAGATCATAAAGTATTTAAATTAATTTCAGCGAAGAAAATCCATAGGTATTTCTCTCGTTTTCCGTGTGAATTTAATTTGAAAAGAATTTACAAAATTCAGTTCTTTTTGTTTTCAGCTTGAAGAGTAAAAGCTCAATCATATTTATAATCGCCGGCGCGCGATTCGGTGAATTAGTTGAATAAATAAATTATATCAATAGATAATACTCCGCCCACACTAAGGTATCTAATTAACTTATTATATTTCATGATTTAAAACAGATTTTGTTAATTTTATTTTTATTTGTGGGTAAATTGATTATTAAATCAAACATATTACATTTCCAAAATTCGCCTTTTTCATCCCCTATTTCATTAAAAAAACCTTGATAGTAAACGGCATCTTAGTGGGATTAAGGCATATATTGAGTAACACTTGCGAATTTCATGTTAAATTCTAAATTTTCACAATATTAAGTTTCACATCCTTCTTTGGCAAAGAACTCACAAATTAAGCTGTTTTCTTTTTATTAATAGCAATAATTATACACAAAATTGGTGCTCTCCCCTCCATAGGTCCTTTTTATTAACTAACCAATAAGACAATTTGTCGATTTATTAAAAATTATGTTTTAGAATTCATTTGCTATGTTTATTACATGAAGTTCAAATGTATTGACTGGGATTCCTTCAGAACTCAGTGTTAGACCCACTGACCTCAAGATCATAGGCATATTTAATTATATTTTTAACATAACACTGTGCTATGAATCTCCAGGGCAGTTCCCGGAGGCCGTAGGGCTCCGCTGCAACTAACCTACCTAATAACCTAATATCAAGGAGGAATTCTGTGGAATTACACAAATAATATTAGAAACAGAGAATAATCTAAGGAATTGGAATATTATATCTCTGACCCGTGATCGCGGAAACTTAGCATCTAGCAGAAGGTACGCTCTACTAACAACCGCTCCGGGGAAGGCTACTAATTTCTTTTATAAAAAAAAGGAAACCTATAACTATTTGTTCGTGTACTTTATTGCCCCTCATTTTGTAGTTTTGTACCCAATTTGCACCTGATTTTTACCTGCCGAGATTGATCAAACAAACCTGAACCATCCTGCCCTTGGCTTGTATTAAATAAAAATTTAGTTAAGTGCTTTGCATTGAGGGATTTTGTTAACTTCAGTAACATTATGCATAAGTGAATTACAACCATGTACCTACCAGAATAAAGCTTTTCATTTTGTATCGGACTAAAGGAATAAGTTTGTTTTTTTTTCCTTCAACTTTAAGATTTCCCTATATTACTACAATTTAGCAAGAAAAAGCAATACAACAGGGAGAAAAAATAGCCTTTGCTGGTTTTCTTGCTGGTTCTTTCTAGTCTAAGGTCTCCAGCCGTGGACTTGTGAACTATTGGCGTAGCTTTGACGTGCAACCGCGGGAGGGGTAGTGCCCCGCGCAACAAATAGCCCCCAGCCCCAAGGCACCTAGTGTCGGGACGATTTCGGGGTGTAAAGCGGCGCACAACACCTGCGCCGCACACAAAGCAGCAGATCCAAGCGCCTTTTTGTCGTAGCGTGAGTCCGGCAACGGACAACTCACAGGCAGGGGGTCAGCGGGAACAAGGCCTCGCTGTTGTCCCCTTCCCCCTGTCTTGTGACGGATGGAGAAGCTGCTGGGGGGTTTTAAGTGGGTAGGCCTGAACCGATATGGCCCGGGGAGTCCCACATACCCTCGTGGTTTGGCTCGGCCACGAGGGATGTGTAAAGCATTTTCCCCCTGCCAAAAAAGTGAATAATATAAAAAAAAGCTTTGACGTGCAAAAGTGATTATGTTATAATCTAATTTGAATAAACGATATTGAATTTGAATTTATTTATTCGCTTCTTTCATATACAGAGTGGAAACGATAAGCGATGTCACTCGATTATTTCTAAGCTATGTAAGATATAAAAAGTGATTACTGATCGTGAAAGAGCTTTACGAGCTCTATCTTAAGGTGGGTTCTCTATTTTGTCTCATAATTTTTTTATCCATAATCTAACGTGTCATAATGTTTTTGACATAATCATCATATGTCCGAATGATAAGCACCCCTAACTTAATTTCTCATAATATCACTTGCCCGAAAATCGAAATCTCTAAATATAATATGACCTAATTTTTTTTGCTATAAATATCACAATCTATAATATTTAAAATTCCTAAAAAACTTTTCTATAATAGTCATAAGTCCTAACGTAATGTCTCATAATATAACGTGCCCTAAAATCGAAATGTAATGCAAGCAAGCATGCAGCATGCAGACATAAGACTACGTGGTGTCGGTTTTACAACGACATATTTCTATCATTGTTTTAATTTTAAAATGTAACGGTTGTTAAGGTTCATAAGACAACATTTTAATTCAATTTATTATTATTGATAGTAAGTAGTAAGCTTTATGATATTGATGTTAACGGATATGTATGTAATCAGGAATTGTATAAAATTCCTAGGAAATGTATGTGATTCCTAAAATCACCTAAAAATGTGTGAAATAAATGACATTAGACATATTTCCTAGATAGATATACATTTCCTAAATAGTAATCGGAAATGTAATAACCTAACCTAACCTACAGTTTAAGCCAATGAATTTCCCTTTCAAGTAGTTTGATGTATGGTCTCTGTATGGTCACAATATCTAACCTAACCTAACCTACAGTTTAATCCTATAACTCCTCTTTATTTTTCCTTGCGGGGGGCTTCCATCCCCCGACCCCCCCGAGCAGGGGGGCTGCGCCCCCCTGCACCCCTTGCTCGAAGCTGCTAGGAAATGTATACATTTCCCAGGATATGTATGTATTAAATAATTTTTAAAACAATATTTTATACTATTCCTAAATAGCTTACATTTCCGGTAACATATAACATAATCAAGATAAATCAACATTTAAACATGTTTTAGGACTATCAATATTATTATAAACCATCATTCGGACTAACAATATTATACAATATAACACTTAGGACATGCGACTTTATAGCAAGTAAAATTAGGATATCTTATTATTATAGCACCCGATATTATGACACAAAAGCATTAGAACTAAAGACGATTAGGTAATATACAATTTCGTATACCCGAACATTATGGAAAGTGATGATTATAGCAAGCGTTTTCGGGATTATGATTTTCGGACGATCGATATTCGGAGAAGAAAGGGACTACCCTTAAGGTGATTGGTAATCAAATGGCAATTATTGGTTTATAAAAATTAGACCGCAAAATCGATATTTTCGGCTTCCATATATTTAATATGGCGATATAGCACTCATCGTATGATGATAATATACGAGTAGTAAGTTAAATGTTTCCAATAAATAAATTTTAATTAGAACACAATTTAAAAAGTTCATAATTTATTTAATTACTTTTTCAACAGTATTTTTTTATTCTAATTATATTTATTTCTGCTTAATTTAAATCTAATTTTTAATCTGAAGCGGCAAGGACCGCTCTTCAAATTAAAAATTACTGCCTGAAATAGGCGCTTAACACATTGCCGCCGCATCCCGCTGCGGTGTACGGAGGGACGAAAACCGTATGCGGCTGCGACGGCACGGAACCGTGCCATCGTACGGTTTGCTCCGTATCTCCGTCCGGAGCTGCGATGCACGACGCACCGCATCACCGCATTATCTATGTCGAGATCTATTACGCGTATGCACGTCCTTTCTACGCAAAAATCCGCACGATACTGCGGCAATGTATGGCATACCCCGCGGACCGCACCGCATCACCGTCCGGGAGTGCGGTGCCGTCGCGCGCGCCGCACAACCGCACAACCGCACGGACATGCGGTTTGAGTGTGTTATACCATAAGAATAACTAATAATACAAGTATAGAAGCGAAACTCCCGGCCGTCGAGCGCTCAAGGCCACGTTATTCACCTACCGTTTGATTTCCGTTGAACGGAATCGCCAGTCAAGGCGCGCACCGCATCCCGCACGCCCGTGACTCCTTCCCGCGCGCCGCTATCTACCTAGTCGCCGCGATGCCGACTTATTGTTGCGTTTATGTGTGCAAAAATAATGCCATAATAACCCCAAATTTAAAGTTTTACAATTTGCCCGAAGATAAAGAAAGGTAAGTACAAAGGTATATCTACTTGTTTTATTCAATTACGTTAGAAATGTACGATAATAGGTACCTACCTACCTAGATAAGGTGTGATTCGACTTTGAAACACACAAATAGAACAAAACATCAGAGATTTAATAAATCTCTGCAAAACATAACATAAATGGGTAGGAAGGAATCTAGGATAGTGACTGAAATAGGTAAGTAGGTACCTACTCTTTTCTTTTATTTTACTGAAATAGGTAACGGCTAGTGCCATCTAGTGTCGAGAGTTTCTAAGCCACCCAAATAGCCTCTGGCATGGGTACCTACTTATTTATCGATATGAATTAATCTGAGCTAGGTAGGTACTTACCGGCCGACCTACTGACGTGAAGAGACCTAGGTAGGTAAGTACCTTTCGGTCTTAAACGTAGATTAGATAAAGAGGTCCTTACCTACCTATATTATGATAGGTATTGTCTCATTTAATCATAATGAAGTAATTCACCTTTTTTCAATATAGGTATTAAATGTTTGTAGTAAATGGACATAAAGAGCGTCGGTGGCGCAGTGGACTCGGCACTTGCCTTCCAATCGGGGGGTCGGGGTTCGAGACCCGCCATGTACCAATGTGTTTTTCGTTTCGAATTTCATATGTACATTTGTCTGACGCTCCTACGGTGAAGGAAAACATCGTGAGGCAACCTGCATACATCTGCGAAGAAATTCAATGATGTATGTGAAGTCGACCAATCCGCACTGGGCCAGCGTGGTTGACTAAGGTCTAATCACCCTAATATAGGGTAGACTCGAGCCCCTCGGTGGGGACGTATATGGGCTGTGATGATGAGTAAATGGACATAGTCTAAGAGCTGGTGCATTTTTCTTTCAATTAAAAAACTGTGGCATTCAGGTAAATAAATACCGTTTTTAAGGAGCCTACTAAATGTTTTTTTATGATGTTCAGACCGATTTTTAATTGACCTGTTTATATTATGCCTACTTATATGAAACAAAGTTACGTTTCCATTCTGCACTGATCAATAATAGATAGGTAGATTAACATTTAACACTGGTGTTTTGTATTACAGGAAAAAAATGGGTTGATTTGATAGATCGTTGCGAATTATTAGAAAAAAGAAGCTTTTTATAAGAATGCGTATTTACTACGCGCTGAAGTTTAATAACCGAAACTTCAAATCATCTACAAAAACGCTATCTTTTATAAATATCAGACATTTGTAAATATTTCTGTTGAATTGAAACCTTTTAAATAAAAATGATTGAATATTTTAAAATTATTTTTATTATACCTACCCTAGATACAGATACAGTTTTATTCGTAATATTCATTACATGTCAAAGCTAATACAATATAATGTATCGAGTTTCTAAAGCTGTCATTGTAGTGCAATTTTGAAACTCTGTAAGTATGGGATTTTTTTTTTGTTAAGTCGGGAATAATTTGAATTATGAGAAACTTTGGTACTGCTATATAGGTATATTTTTATCGACCTTTGTTACTGTTCCATATAAAATTTAAATACAATCAATACTTGATTAAAATTATGAAACAACAGATTTTTTTTCAAGTGAAAATGTTGGTCTGATAGTAAAAAGTGAGCTTAGGTTTTATCCATTAGTACATTCATAACTTCAGCTCTTGGACTATAAACGTAGGTACGATACCTAAATTACAAACCATTTTTGTACATCGAAATTCGAAACATTTTAATGATTTTGTTCTCTAAGTTGTAGGGATTAAGCTCAATTAATCAAAAATAGGCAGGTTCTTATAACTACGGAATCAAAAAAACTAAAAATGTGGGTACTATTGCTAAAGATAGTCGCTCGCTCGCTACACTTGAAGTACAAAATCAATAAGACTCGGTGTATGCTCAGTTTCTCATTTAATGTAAAATATGGAGGTACCTATATAAAAAATATTGTAGTGGTCACCATACGTCCATGTGGTGACCCTAGCGGCGCCCGCAGACTACTGCGGGGCGTTACAGGAGGAAGGGCGCTGTAGGTATGCAAATAGCGGCATTTGGTGCACCCACAAAGGAGATTCGCTTCTATACTTGTTTATTCTTATGGTTATACCCTGCGGTTTTTGTATACAAATTAAGATTCTTCAGTCAAAATTAAAAACCGCAGCGCCGCACACCAGAGCGGTGTCTGGTGCAATGTGTTATGCGCCATAATATGGCGGTCTCGTCAGCATATCGTATTGTATGGAAGCTGCAAACATCGATTTTTGGGATGGATCCAGTTTATTTTATAAACATTATTGGTACCATTTTATTGAGCTCATGAAGCCATTTCACGATCAGTAATCAGTTATCCGGTATCTTATATAATTTAGAAAAAATCGAGTGAGATTACTTATCATTTCACTCTGTATATTCATATAATACTCGTATTTCAATTTACTTCTTAAATAATAAATAGCTACTTATATCTTTTACTTGCATAAAAAGAAACATTAAAGAAGAAAAAGCAACAGTACACAATCATGTCGTCGAGGCTGCTACAGTACAAAAGACGAAGGAAATCTTCCTATTTTAAGTAAATCTTGATATGGGATTCAAACTTGATCTAAGGTTTCAAATAAAAGGGCAGAGATAACGATGTAAAAAGCAATTTATCTGCCTCGAGATTTTGACCAAATAAGAAAAGATTTTACGCATTACCTTACTTTAATAATGTCCTCTATACTTTTCCGCAAAGAAGGTGGCGCGCCAGTTTCCGTAAGAAAGACAAATGATAAAAAAAATATTTTACAAGAAATAAACACCGACTTCAAAAACACTGAAAAGTTAAAAATAATATAAGAATAGGTACAGACAACATCACACTTCTATATTGAAGTCGGTGACAAATTTTAAGTCTTTCTAGGAGATCATCGTTTGGCACCGACTTCAATATAGAAGTGTCATGTTGTCTGTACCTATTCTTATATTATTTTTAACTTTTCAGTGTTTTTGAAGTCGGTTTTTATTTTAGTAAAATATTTTTTATTTTTTACTTTTTAGTGAATGAAACCTTTTTAGTGAAAGAAACCCTAATATAATACTAAACTAGGGTTTCCCTCGATTTTCATGGGATCCCATCATCAGATCCTGATTTCGTACCTTGGGATCACCCCAGGAGTATACTCTATCAAATACAAAAAGAAATTTGAAAATCGGTCCACAATTGGCGGCGTAATCGCGTAACATACTCGTACACACAAAAAAATTAACATAGTATACGCATCGAATTGAGAACCTCCTCCCTTTTTGAAGTCGGTTAATAATGATATCTATAATGTAAACAACCAAAAAAAAATTATTGGTTTATTAATTTAAACAGTGCTACGGTTTGTATTAAATTTATTTTGATTGTTGTTGGTTTATTTATTTTCATTGTTCAATATTGTTTTTTAATTTCGTATAATAAATGTTAATAGTTGTATGCTTGTGCTTAGAGCAGTATTAGAAGCAAATTCAAAAAACCTATAACTTTTTACTCCCTAGAGACTGAAGCAGTCATTTTAGTCGCGCTCCGCGAGGCTATATTGACGTACTTTTAGAGAATGAGAAGTGGAAAATGTTTTGTTTCTGTCACTTATATTAAAAATGTTGAAGATAAAACATTCTATGAGCGTAATATTAGCTATTGAAGGCTACGTTTATGGATAAGACTGGAATTTAAATATTTGGCAGGTTAATATTTATTTGTATTTAGTCACGTTTTAGTCGTAAAATAATAATTTGCGAACTACCAGTATTTTGATAGTTTGTTGTATTTCATCCCCCCTTGGCGATAGCCCGACCGGGATATGATCGGGCTAGCCCCGGCGCGTTGGTAGTGGTAGTCGCAGTGTGGACCCTATCACGCGCGTCCATAAGGGCAGGATGAACACCGGGGGGTTTAGTGGGTAGGCCTGGCACTCTGCCGGGAGAGCCGAACACATGGTCGGGACAGCCTAAGGCCTCGTTTACGGAGACGCGGGGCGTTGCGCGGCGCGGTCCACGGCGCGGCCGGCACAGAATTCAAACATATAGCGTTGTATGAGTGCGTTTACGGAGAAGCGATTTTACACGCCTTTGCTTGAAATGGCGCATTTTTTACGGCCGAGCCTGCGAATGGCACCACCGCGTCTCACGCGGCGTTTATCGCGGCGGCGCACGCAGTGACAATTCTCGATGAAGCGATGCCCGCAGGCGCGGCAGCGATGCCCGCCGCGTGCTTCGCTACACACTTGAGGATACGCCGCGGGCGCCGCGGCGGGCACCGCCACGCTTCCCGTCTCGCCCCACTATGAACAACATCGTATATTGCCATATGTTTGTGTTTACGCGTGCGATTATGAGTGCCGCTTCACGCGCCGCCCCACCGTAAACAGAAAAAACTCTGACGCACCGCGAGACGCGCGCGACGCACCGCGTCTCCGTAAACGAGGCCTAACAGACACGTCAAACTTATAACACCCCGTCGTTTTTGCGTCGGGGGTTAAAACAGAGCCATGCAGTCCTATTAATTATAAATTTTACTCCTTGGATCTATCGGGGTTTAGTTATTCCGTGTTTTGTCTTATTTTGACACATGACAGCCGACATGCATGTGCGGAAACAAGACAAAACACGGTGTAACTAATCCGAGGATGATCCAAGGAGTAAAATTTTTATTAATAAAGCCGTCAAAGTCGTCTGTAGTAGAGTGTAACCAGCGCTCACAGATATGCACGATTGTTACATTGGTGTAACTATCGGTCATAAGTATGCTCAGTGGTTACACCAGTGTAACTAAACAGTGTAACTATGGGTCAGAGAATCGTATTATTCGCGTTCGTTCTATTAACATTATTTATTCTATCAAACGGCAATGTATGGGAATGATTCGTGATATGGTATCATTCCCATACAATTTGTTCTATTCTAACTTCATCATCGTTTTTGAATTGTTACTTTGTCTACGCCTTCAGGGTTTACTCCTTAACGTGCCTTCCGAAGCATGGGAGATCACTAGATGTTTCACATTTTTTGTTATCCATCATAGGCCTGACCATGTCTTTTTTTAACGAGGGGAATGTGTTTGCGCACTTTCTGAGCCCCTTGGGTAAGGGCAAGGGTGTGTGGGACGACACGGCATTAGACCGCGACTACCCACTAAACCCCTCGGGAACAGATAGGCATCTCCGGTATCGCCGGCATAGATAGGCGACTACGTGCATGCGCAGGGCGCTGGGCACGCGAAAGTCGCTTGGGCCCGGCCCGTAATGCCCGGAAAAATACGGGGCCCCCTTCTCCACCAGAGGCATGGGACCAACTAGTATCCCCTAGCTGCTGCCATAATCGTAGGGGGCGAGTGCAATGCAGGCGACACAGTACCCAACCGTGTCACCCGCCGACCCCTACTAGGACGGCGGAATTAGTGCATTGTAAGCCCTCCGTCGCCGGCCTTCCCAGGCCTGACCACGTCTAACGTTGCTTCACTTTAACCTTAGTTAGCCTGGGGCACACGCCTTATGCGCCACCGACCTCCTTACTTTAATATTTGCTTGTTGATTTATGAATATTAAATGTTTTTTTAAATATTGTCATAATATAAACTCTTTACTTTACTTTAATATATGCTTCTTTTTTATGAGTGAATATTTTTTAATCACTGCCATATAACCGGAGGCGGTTATATGGCAGTGATCAATAGTACATTTTACAACAAGTGCACAAAACGAACTATTTTTATCCGAGACTTTTAGCAGCCCGAGCCGAAAGCGAGAGCTGATAGTAATGTCGAGGATAAAATTGTTTTGTGGACGAGTTATAAACTCTGCTTTTCACTTCGATTGCGAGGAAATAAAACAGGGTATAACATAACATTATTTTCTTTATGTCTTAAAAACACATAAGGCAAATAAATTAAAGTAAATATAATAAAATAACAAATTCTATCTATGAACTTCATATTATGTTTGGCTATATCGCTCATTTTTTTTTGCCTTAATATAGATACATTTATGTATGAGTAGATACGTTAATGCGCTTGTGCACAAAATTCGATTTAGTGCAGCTTTTAATCCTGCACAAATAAGCACTTTCAGAGCATGAGAAGTGAAAAAAATATTAACGCCCCAGACCGCCAACGTGGCGTAGTGGTGGAGTGTTGATCGGGAGGTCCGGCGTTTGATTCCCCATGGGGGCAAAAATTTTCTTACTTGGTTTGGTTAGGGTAGGGCTTCTGAGCCCGCCTGGCTAGCTGCCACCGTCTTACCCAAGTTTGTCGTCATAATAACAATGTTAATAGCATTGTTGTGTTCCGTTAATTAGAGGTAAGATACGATAGCCAGTACCTCAGTTGTTGAGGAGTCCAGGTGAAGCTCGCTTCCACCTTCGACCTTATCATTACTTACCTTCAGATAAGACGAAGGCTAAGAGCTTCCCTGTCGTATGTAAAAAAATATAAAACCCTTACTTTAATATTCTTGTTTTGAATATTTCAATGAATGAATATATGAATATCATTATACACGCATGAATATATTTTAATCGCTGCCATTGAACGTTGTTGCGAAATTTGCTACTAATGTTAATGAGTTCCTTTCAGACGCGCTCCTGGAACGATTTCTGAGTCCTCTAGTCTAAGCAAGTGCTTGTTTGGCGGAATACAAAATGCATGCTCTGCCCCGAGTTTACAAAGTCATCTCATTACGGTGAACTTATTCTGTGTTCGGCCTTGACGTCAGGTAAAATTAATTCGTGGCACCTCTAAAAGGGCCGAGTATAGCCTACGGCAAATTTATACGGCACATTGCCTATTCAAAAAGGTCTCCTGCCAACAAAATAAATGAGAAGACCGAGCTGAATAAATATAGTAGTACAAGGGAAGCATTAATGTGAACGGTGCACGTGGCCGCTCGCCGTCGCCTCGTGAAACTCTTTATACAAATTTTCATAATGTTTATTGTGTACTTACATAATATACAATGTATACATGTGTTCTTTGAATTTAGTCTGGCAAGAGTTTTAGTGTAGGAATATTACTTACATGGATAGGTATTATATTGATTGACGTATTCTAAGATGGCGGTCAGCAGTTACGGAACCATTCTCTTTTTGACCGACTTCGAAAATGGAGGAGGCTCTATGTTCGACTGTATCTATTGTCTATGTATGTTCACAGATTACTCCGCCATCTGTGGGCCGATTTTCAAAATTCCTTTTGTAATCGAAAGAGTATACTCCCGAGGTGGTTCCATTGTCACCATGTCATGATCTGATGATGGGATCCTATGAAAATCGAGGGAAACCGTTAATTTTCATAGGCACGTCCAACGTGTTTCATGTTTTTGCTGAAGATGTTCCAGATACATGATATGATGACTACCAGATGCAAATAGCATCTGGTAGTCATCATATTATGTAACTGAGCTGATGATGGAAGGTTAGCATTTGCGTAATAATTTTTCAATACGAGAGCGAAATATGTTTTATTTAAAGTTATTCTGGTGTTTGCCTTGGTTTAAATTGTAATACGCCTGTATTAAATTTACTAAAAAGATTTCAATATTTTTTTTACAAAAAATAAAATCTAAACCGACTTTAAAACCACCAAAAGTCATAAATTATATAAGAATACATTCAACATCACAGTTTTATATTGAAGTCGGTGCCAAGCAATGGTCAGTTTGAAAGTGTAAGAACAATTTATAGTTAGTTAAATTTTTGTAAGACAGACCTTAAATATAAATCCAATATTTACACATACACAATGACAGTGTGTTTAATTGTCACACTAAAGTTTGAAGATTGATCATGCAAAATTAGCACAGAACACACGTCTTTCTGTGTTCTGTGAAAATTAGCGACAGAAATTCATGGCACATCGGCTTTGTTTTACGTTTGACCGCGATCGATTTTAGCTCACTATGGTGATGTCAATTGGCACCACCTCGGTGCTAATTGGCGTAACCTTAGTGTGCAATCTCTGCGCCGGACAGCGCTTTTAGGTTACGCTATACGTCAATAATAGATACCTACATATTTTTCGATACCAAATAGGTTGAAAATAACTTTATAGAGAAGATATTTTTAACAAATATGCTTAGTGCAGGCACATAGGACAGATTATTATGTTAGGTTGGTGGTAAGATAAGTAAGTAAGTCTTAGTCCAAGTTCCACTTGCCTAGGTTTGCTGCTGTAACAATAAGCGTCGTCCTAATTGGCTAAGGTAGTGATTTCAAGTGCAGCTTGCCGAATCATCGCATCTCATTGATAGGTATCTTGTTAACAAGAATTAACGAATCATTTTCATAGTACGCACAAAATATGTACGAGTAGATGGGTAATTAAACATTGATTTTGTAAGAACATTGTTTGCACTTATATTAAAATATCAATATCAAATAAATACCATGAACTCTTGCTAATAAAATAAAATGAACTGATAACTTTATGCCGAATAAAATAATGTGTTTTGGTACAATTACATACGCACATATACCTAGTCTATTTTGGAATGTTTTTCGTTTTGGGGTCTTTAGGTCTTTGGGTTTTGAGGTCATACGCACATATGGTCTTTTTTGGGGTCGTTCATACTCATATGTAAAGTGAATTTCCAAGGTAAATAGTTCCTCTCCGGTTATGTAGATACCCTACTTGTATGTGCATTGAAATTTCAACATAATATTGATAAAAGTAGACACTATTACTGCACCGTTAAAAAGTGTTCGTGAAAAATTACGTAGCTATCAGCTGGCCAGAGATAAACAATTTCAGTTTACACGATATTGGTAGCACACGTGCCGCCTTCTACGTTGCAAATTCACAGCCCGCATTCAGCGGCGACCGACCGAGGACCGTTCGGAAATTCTAACCATTTATCAAGCACCAAATTATTAAACCTGCGCCCGACGTATTGAGACCGCATTGTATTTCATTACAGGGTGATACAGTTTCAAAGGCGGCGCTGCTTGCCTATTCTGAGGGACCTCGAGTGAATGAGCGAATTTCACGCCCATGTATCACGTATATGTAATGTTTTTGATTCATGTTCCATTTGACTTGGAAGCCTTAGTTTTATTTGATGGTAAGTAATTAGCGCTATTGAAATGTTTTAATTATGAGATTAAGAAAAAGTAGATACTGTAATGTAATAATAATAATAAGTAATAATGACGAACAACTATAGAAAATATATCCTGAAGGAGAATATGGTCGACATTAGTCTGTCGAGCATGCCGCCGGCCTGGAGACTCACTCAGGCATATTATCTGTGGTTGTTCTCATCTTGCTAACGGTGAGTATTTGCACAGGCACAACCTAGTGGCAAGGATCATCCATCAGCAATTTGCCATTCGATACGGCCTTGTCGGGTCCGAGACGCCGTACTATAAGCACGTACCAGCACCAGTTCTTGAAAATGGTCGTGCGTTGCTCTATTGGGACCGTTCTATCATCACGGACAGGACTATTGTTTACAATAAGCCTGATATAGTGGTGGTTGACCGATCCCAACGCCGAGCAGTGCTCGTCGATATCACTATCCCTCACGACGAGAATCTCGGGACAGCTGAAAAGGACAAAGTCAGCAAGTACCTTGACTTGGCGCACGAGGTAACCGCCATGTGGGATGTTGATTCGACGATCATTGTTCCGATAGTTGTTTCTGCGAATGGCTTGATAGCTAAGAGTCTCGACCGACATCTTAAGAGGCTCTCGCTTAAGGAATCGATCAAGGGTCAGATTCAGAAGGCGGTGATTCTCGACACGGCACGTATTGTCCTGAGATTCCATTTTCTGCAGCCCTAACCACCGGAAGCTTGGGCCATGTCGCGCTGTGGGCGGCATACTAGGTTTAAGTTTTTTATAGTATTTTGTTTTTATATATTTTATATTGGAAAAAAACTTAAATTTAAGAAAGTCCGATGGGACGGTTAGCCGATACGACCGCGGCGAGATCAGGCGCAGGACCCACTGTTTAACGTGCCTTCCGAAGCACGGAGGAGCTTGAGATGTCTCGTATTTTAGTCACCCATGATAGGACTGACCATTGCGTATTGGCGCGAGCGGTCAGCGAACGATTGCTAAGCAGTACCACAGATTACTTAATAGTTACTACGTAAGCAGTACCTTAACGTGGTGAGGTGGTGGCGCAGTGCAGTGGGTTAAGGTTAGGGCTACTAATAGATGGCTAATTATATAGGCTACTTTTTATCAAGATCGCTCTAACCGTTATTATTCCACGCGGATAAAGTCGCGGGCACAGCTAGTATCAAATAAAATTGTACGATAATAACTGTGAAATCTTCTCAAACTCAAACTCAAACTCAAAAATCTTTATTTAACATAGACCTTTACAGGCACTTATTGACGTCAACAAATTACAAAACTATATTTAATCAATAAATTAATTTAAAAAATGCAACAAGTCAAGATAAGCTATGTATTATTTTAACTCTTTTAAATTGCCAACATTACAATAATATATTATTTCCATTATATCTTCATAACAGCTCATACATATACGTACGTCCCCACCGAGGCGCTCGAGCCTACACTATAAGTTAGGGTGTTTAGGCCTTAGTCAACCACGCTGGCCCAGTGCGGATTGGTCGACTTCACATACACCTTTGAATTTCTTCGCCAATGTATGCAGGTTTCCTCACGATGTTTACCTTCACCGTAGGAGCGTCAGACAAATGTACATATGAAATTTGAAAACGAAAAACACATTGGTACATGGCGGTTTCGAACCCCGACTTCCCGATTGGAAGGCAAGTGCCGAGTCCACAGCGCCACCGAGCGACGCTCCCATTATATCTTACTGGGATAAATAAAGGTTTCGAGCGTCTGACTTCGCGGATGTACTGGCAATAATTTCACGACTTATGTACACATTAATCTTGGAACTGGGGCAAATTTTCTTATCTAAAAGTTTAGGATCCAAGCGGGTGAAATATGGGGTGAGTCGTATCGTGTGAGTGATATCCGCGGACGCCCCGCCATTCATTATCTCGGCACCCCTGGACCCGTTAGTAAATGGTAGATGTTTCACAGCTGTGTTATGCGGGATTAGTGGGTACAGCCAGCGGCAGACATGTCACACAATTGTTCAGATGGGACCATACTTAAACAAACCAGTAATAGGTAATGGACTAGGAGTAAATTAACAAAAATAATCCATCTCTACTATTATACAACTATTCCACTATCTTTAGTTATACAATTTAGAACTAGAATAATTTCCTGGCAAGCACATTGCGACTGCGACTATACTCCTGTGACTGTGGAAGTGGCTTTAAATTATGGCAGTCACGAGATGCTGATACCTATGCAGTAAACAGGCTGCGAAGTTGAAAACTCTTGTAAATTTCACGCGCCATGAATGTGATATGAAACTACATTTTATTGCTAGAAGTTTCATTAGTATGCTTAAAGTAAGCCAGTGCTGGGGTAATCTTATGTCGATTTTGAACGTAGTTGTATTGAATTTCTTTAACAAACACAGTGTGGGGTGAAATTATAAATGAAGAAATACTATTTCTTTAATTATTTTCGCACAGTGAATGTCTTTTGAAAGAAAATGATCTTTATCATTATCTATATCGATCGGTATTAATGATTTATTTTCGTACTTATTTTTTAGGATTTCGACAGGTTTTAGTCCTGGCAAGATATCAAAAATCTTTGGATTCTGTTTTACTTATTTTTGAAAATGAATGAATGTTTCCTTTGACAAAAGTCATCAATATTTATCTAGGGTATTATTACCCCTCCTTCTGCGAGGAAGTCATCTCACAGAAGGAGGCTGCGGAGAGGGAGCGGGAGGAAGATCCTCAAGCCGCTTCCCTCTGTTGCAGACGGATAGACAGGAGAAGGCGGGCATTCGCGCAACCGATGCCAGTCGAATGATCCTGCCGTGGAGGCCTGCATGCACGGTTGGCCCCGTGTACACCGCTGAAAGGCCTTCCGTCTTGAGATTGTCCTGGTGTTCTCTGGCAATCCCCCCTTGGCGATGGCTTATGGCATTGTGGTCCCTACTACGCGCTCCCTAAAGGGTAGAGAGAACAGAAGGTTTTAGTGGGTAGGCCTGGTACTCTGCTGGAAGAGCCCCACACACGCTCGCCGTCTAGCCAACGGCGGGTATCGGTGCGAGAATAGTAGATTAGTAGGTAAGGGCTGTAAGGCATCAATTGCAGCCCGAGATAATTAGAGGGTGCTATATTTGCTGCCCTATATTTCGAGGGTGCAATTGGTGCTTACACCCGAGCTAACTACTCTGCTTTACATCTCGATTGTGAGGTAAGTAGGTCCTTATTACCCCCAAATGGGGCTTGTAGGTGACCAATAAGCGCTCTAGGGTAATAATGTAGCTTGGAAAGCCCTAGGACGGTAAGTAATAAAAAAAACACTTCACTATTTCAAAAAGTTCGCGTACATCTAACCATCATACTGGCAATAAATTACTTACAGCCTCAGGGCTTTTCTAGCTACATTATTACCCTAGAGCGCTTATTGGTCACCTACAAGCCCCATTTGGGGGCAATAAGGACCTACTTACCGAACATGAGAGATGTAAAAAGAGTATTATTACCTCCCCTCCAGTGACCATCTTTAATTTCTACTCTGTATAACGATGTACCATATTTATGTAAATGTAGAATGATATCAGAACCTCTTTCACCGTGTTCTGTGGACACACCTATTCCATTTCACGCTACAATAGAAAAAAGAAAATGTTTATACGTTTAGTTTTAATAATACACGAAATGTAACAGCTCTGCGCCGGGTGGGGTATAGCCGGAGACCGTTGAATTATGCATGCCTCACCGAAACGGAGGCATGCGGAGTATGCGCCGTTGTTCGGACCGGCGCCTCCAGTATTCCGTCATTACAACTTGCTTTCAAGATATTTAACTGCTCTGTGAACTTTTCTATTTTTGTTTGAATCCGAAACGCTTGCCCTAAAGGCACACGATTGCTTTTAAAATTGACGCTTTGACACGAGATATGGCACTTTTGCTTACTTTTTTGTGTTTTTGACAAAACATTTAGAATAATTAATCTAAGAGAAAACCCGAAATAATCGCGTCCTAACAGTCTTACACTTGTAGGATCTATAGTCAATTAAATTATTTCTTTTATACTTGTCATGGACATTTATGTGTTTATCCGCAAAAGGTAAGCATTACTAACTGATCTATCTACACACAGCTCAAACCACTGAACGGATTGCGCTAAAATTTGGGACGCAGATAGTTAAAACGGGTTTAGACGCATAATACCACAAACGCAAAATACCAACGCGAGGTTTTTTGGTGTTTTGTGAATTTATAAAAACGATTACGCTAACTACCAACTCCGAAAACCTATGCATAGGCATCCACATAGAAAGGATTTTCCAAAATTCACCCCTTAAGGGTATGATACGAGGATTCAAAGTTTGTATGGAAAAACAAGATTAGATAAAGTTCTGTAGAGTCAACTACGTTACCTAGAATTTAATGCATGCGAAAACGCGGGCAAAAGCTAGAAAAAATAAGCATGTTAAAATATTCTACGAGGGAAATGCTAATGTTAACTAAATGAGACATTAATAGTATCGTTCAGCGTTATACTACCATTTACCCCGATTAATAACAAATTAAGTGCTGCTACGTTTCAACAAGAATACTAACGAGATAACATTGAATAATTATGTTATTTTGTTTGACTGTAAAGTAAAGTTTTTATTATACGACGAAGACTACATATATTAATATAACATACTTCATCATCATCAACGTTAAGGGTATAAATCTATAAATCGCTCATCAGAACTGTAAGAATGTATCTATCTATCAGATCTGAATGTTGGGCAACAAAGGACACGAATGTAGGAAGAGTTTACGTGGCGCAAAAGGGGATGGACTAGAATGGATAAGAGTCACCTTCACAATAGGAAGTTTGAAAGTACCCAGTAACACAGAAGATAAGAAAAAACAGGTTAGTGCGGTATGGGCGTGTGATACGGAGGAGATGAGAGTCATTTTAACTCTTCGGTTCTGAACATGAATATAGAATGAACAAAAGGATAGTGGAAGACCTTAGAAAGTGTAGAAGGATTGCGTGATGAAGGATATTTATGCGAATAATGTCAGTGCTGAGATGACGTATGGTAGAGATGAATGGAAGAAGAAAACGTGTCGAACGAGAAACGATCGTCGGTCGGTCCACCTTGGCCTACCAACGCTGCGTCCCCGTGGTATGCGACCGCCACTCGAGGACCTTTGTTACTCAACTTCAACGGCCATCAGTCCTGCGAGCTATGTGTCCTGCCCACTGCCACTTAAGGTTTGCAATTCCATGGGCTATATCGGTGACTCTAGTTCTTTTACAGATCTCATCATTTATAATGTCATCGCGTAGAGAAACCTCAAGCGTAGCCCTCTCCATTGCACACTGAAAGCGGCCACGTCTCTTTTACGTACGTCATCATTGGCAACACGCACAAATTGGAGACTTTCGTCTTGAGACACTGCGGTAGATGTGTCGAGAATATTCTGGGTAGCTTCCCGAACGCTGCCTATTTTTTTTTATTTCAGGGGGAATCCTCATGGATACGCTGAACTGGGGGGAGCAGGGTATGTTGGACTCCGACGAGAAGGTGACTCGCCGACTTTTAACCGCCTCCGTGGTCTAGTGGTTGCGATCACCGTGTTTCGATCAGCAGGCCTATTCGTGTCTTTCAAAAATGACAGTTCGAGTTAGCAACTGAAGTTACAGAATAGGCCTGCTGGAGGTCCGGGGTTCGATTCCCAGTGGGGGTAGAAGTTTTTCTGTCTGATTTGGTTGGTGGTAGGGCTTCTTAGCCTGCCTGGCTAGCTACCACCGTCTTAACTAAGTCTGTTTCCATAATAACAATGTTTATGGCATTGTTGTATTCCGGCAATAAGAGGTAAGATAGCCAGTTCCTAAGTTGTTGAGGAGTCCAGGTGAAGCTCGCTTCCGGGCGCGTGAGTAGTGGAGTCGCAGTGTGGACCTTACCTAGCGCGCCCATAAGGGCAGGGAGAACACCGGGGGTTTTAGTGGGTAGGCCTGGCACCCTGCCGGGAGAGCCCCACACACGCTCGCTGTCTAGCCAACGGCGGGTGCGGTTACGCATTTCCCCCCGAGAAAAAAAAAAGGTGAAGCTCGCTTCCATCTACGGCCTTATCACTTACCATCAGGTGAGATGAAAGCCAAGAGCTTCCCTGTTATCATTTAAAAAAACTTACCAACTAAAGCATCCCGGGGTTCAGCAGCTCGTTAGATAGGCGGGGAAGGGGGAGTTGCACGCTAGTGCATTTATCCCCGTCATACCCCACTCGGCGTTCACCCGCAGGCACACCACTCTCTGTCCGTCAGAGGCATGGGGGTCAGGAACACCCCACGGAGCATCCCCAACGTCGCAGGAACAACTGCCCAACCGAGTTGGATTCATCTGCGATGTTTGTTTCATAAATTTTTTGGGTATCAAGTACGGGACGCGCGGGCTTACGATTGCACTTGAGCAGAATTTCTTGTATTTTTTATACGAGTGACTGATCAGCATACCTACTGCCCAAATGTTCCCTATTAGTTATAAACTTCGCTTGTTAACTCAGAACTGCCATTTTGAAATACACATTACGCTGAAATTTATTAATGAAGGACAAACAAGAAACTTTAATATTGAAATCCCAAGTAACATTTTAGGTTCTAGAATGGTTTTGAAAAGGTTCTAAAACTTATATATGGATATCTGCTACTAAGTCCTAATAGACTCAATAATGTTATATTAACCTTATAATAACCCCCTGAGTGCAAAAAGGGCCCACGTTTTAGAACCTTTTTGAGAGCTACAGCAAAACCTATAGTTTAAATCACAATACCTTTATTTAAGGTTAATATAACGTTCTAAAATGTCGTTGGATGTATCTTTACGAAAACTTACAACCGTTTTTAGGCATGAATAAATGCTTTTCCGAGACTCACAGGTTTTAAAATGTTTCTATTTAAGATTTTTTACACAGAAACAAGTGAATTTTAAATCTTTATTTATAATGGCGATTCCTTGTTACAAAATGGCGAGATAAGGTAAGTGTTGTATTCATAAAAATAATAAGTAGCTTGCTGACGTCAGGAAAAATTAAAAAATACTGCGACTGGCACTTTATTGTAAAACTTCATGATAATAGAGCTGTATAAGAGGTGGGCCCTTCGTAAGTTAAAATTCTGAAGATATTTTAATAAAATAAAAATTATAACATACGATGGTTGGTGATAAATCGCATTAGAAATGAAACTTCTATCCATATAAAACATACATTTTAAATATATAGCACACATTACTTAATTTTGCCTTATTTAATTTATCAAAATATTGCTTTTTGTTCCGATAGATTTTTTATTTCAATAAAAAAATATGGCTGCCGTTAGGAAAATACTAGAAAGAATTTAAATTAACCTTTTCAGAACTGTAACAGCTAAAAGCTAATTATGTTTGCCAAAATAAGATCTAAAGATTATCTGGCGGAGCAAGTTAAAATTACTAGGCTATTTTTGCAGTTGCTTAAAACTCGCGGAGATAACTGAAATTAATGTAATTATTTTATTGTTTTAGGCCTACTGATAGAACCACGGGCAAAATAAAATACTACCAGTTGGACTACGTAGTTGGACCACGGGCAATGAATGAATTTTTTGAGGATGCTTCTTAAGCTTTAAAATATTCTCGTAGGACTTAAATCATGCCGTAAGCTTATTCAATAGCATTACTGGTTTGGGTTTTAACCACATAATCCTAATTTGTTTGTCTAGATAACTCTAATATAGCCTAAAGGTTTCATGTAGGTTTTAGAAATGACTTACAGGTGATTTTAAAATTCCATAACTTTATAGCTGTATATAAGTTAAAAAATTAACCTTTAGATCTCACTTTAGTATTATGCTCGCTTTTCTAGAACTGAATCAGGAGTCTACGACAACTTTAAGATCTTAGGACTATATGCTCCTAAAACCTAAGTAAAAATAACGTTAATTTTCAACATACTTGCTCGTAAAGTGGGTCTTATTATCTTGCATTTAGACCCGTTATTCAGTATATTAAACACATTTGTTCAAGATTGCAAAGTAAATGTATGTCCAGTAAGCATTCTTAAATTTGTCGCTTAATACACTTTTTTTAACACGACTTTATGCGGCTGCCAATTGGAAACAAATGAACAGCCGACTATTGGTTACTTAAATATTAAATTAACAACGAAATTAAAAAAAAAAACAATTATGATAACTATAACTAAAATAAATTATTAAGAATTCACACATACTTGTTTTTTAAAAACTAAATTATTAAGTTTATTTAGTTTTGAATTTTAGCTGTTTGGCCCTTTTTTAAATGTTGGCTGAATGAAGAGTTAGCCATGCCCGGGCAGCGAGCGAAAAAAAGGCGCCCGGCATTTTCCCGCTATTGAATTTTTTTGCCTTTTTGTTGTAATTGATAATTGATTATCTACAAATATGTCGAGTCCAAGTGAAGAAGAGTCTATATTATTAACTCCGCCGGAAATAATTATGGAGGCGCAAAGCGCGAGTAATAGTTTGTTGCCGCCAAAGTTAAAGGATAAATACTTGGCGGCATACGATAATTTCATGCGGTGGAAGATTGATAAAAAAGCGCAGTCATTTTCAGACAAATTAATACCACAAGATCTTTTATTTTCCTCACAAGTGTGTTGAAAAACGTCGTATGATACACGCGCGCAATGACCGACATATAGCGCGCTCGTATCATAATGTACTATTAAACTCTTGTCAGCTGTTCCAATGTTGTAATTATAGTCTATTAGTTTTAGGACTTATTAATCTTTCTGAAATACTAAATACGACAAGAAAGCAAAACGTTAACCTTTTTATGACTCTTTTAAAACCTTGAGGTAAAGTTTACAACCGAGAGCCGAAAATAATGTTACTTGGGATATTAGTACAGTTTTAAATAAATAAAAACTACATTAATATGTAAAACTAAACTAATTTCATCTTCAGGCTATCTATCTCAGGTTCTTAAATAAGTATCCGTCTGGTCTCCGTAATATTCTTGAATTCTTTCCCTATATTGCACGAAAAACTAACGATAACTTCGAAAAAGCTCATAATCACCAGCAAAGCTTATAGCAGAGGAAAGCGAGGATGTAGCACCGACCTGCCGTCACATGTTTTTAACTATGTTAGTTTTTGTATAATTTTTTTCAACAAAGTTCTACAAAGTGTCAGGTAGAGGTACTGATTTGAATTTTTATTAGTTTAAAGCACATAAAAAGACTTATGAGTAAAGGTTATTATTATAAAGTCAACGATTATTTGAATGATGCTAATGCCTGGTGTTAATTTGTAGACATTACTCGTTATAATGTAAAGAAATGTTGTTGTGTAAAACTTTTTATGTTAAATATTGCTGTGTATGGTAACGACATAATTTATTGTAAATGTTGTTACCTCTGTTAAAGCTGACAAGTTTCTTGCGCCCCTTTTGCGCCCATTCTTCTTTCATAGGTTTTTCATGGGTGGTAGGTAAAAAATTTGAATGATTAAAAATGACTTTCTATAAAGTCAAATTTGAATAAAGAATATTTTGATTTTGTTTAATGTAAACTTGTATAGGTTTTGGGCGTATGGGTTGGATCCTTTTGCTTTTAGTTAGAAATTTATTTAATATACTTTTCCCCCCTAGAAACATTATGATTATTTATTTGTTCTTCAGTAGGTACAATAGGCTAGATGACTAAAAAAATTTTTTTGCTTTATTAAAAGCTCATTCGTATAATAAACAGAAAGAAAAAATCGGTTTTCGAATAACTATAAAAACAACCAAGATATAAGGTATTAAAGATTTTTCTCCATCTCTTTCTAGCAAAACGGTAATTTACATGGAGTTTATATGGCCGTACTCAACAATAACGTCACGGTTGACGTCGGATCTCTCTGTCTAATCGCCTTCAAATTAACAACTTAAAAAGTTTGTATCTAATATATTTCTAAGCCGATTTTTATTCTAATTTCACAGGATTACGTCTTTTTCCATGGTATTTTAATATTTAATGACGAGACATAAAAATTAGAATCCAGTCATCATCCCAATTGTGTACAAGGCGGACTTAATGGCATAGGCGTTTTCAGCCAGTCAACCTTAGGGTGATTCTGAGTCACGAGGTAATTTAATTAACACTGTTAAAGAAAAATAAGTAAATTTATAGACATATAGAGAGTATGATTTGTTTTGCTCCTTCTTCACAGGTAAAATAAAACATACTTGTGAAATGAAAAATAAAACATTATAATATGGAAAAATATCGTGGAACATACAAAAATGACCACAAATAACCTTGTCTGACACATACCCTCTAGAACACATATTTAGGCCTCAATAAATCATTGTTATTGCCGCTAGCGAATACAATTTACAGCATGCAGATCACGTGTACGTCCAAGACCTTATTTCTCCGGCAGATTGGAGCCCAGATTTCACTTGCAAATTCGATTCATGTTCGAATGAATGCGCCGGTACCTGGCACAGACTGCGTCCGTCGCCGTTCATTGTTTGCCGACAGATTAATCGAGCGGTAGGACACCTGGCGAGCGTCCGACTATTAGTTCCCGGTTCGCTGCATTCACCGATTACTCGAGTTCATGTTCATCGAGTGCTAGGTACCCGATTAATTGCTGTAACTGAAAACTAATCAAAACTCGAAGTAGGCTGCGATGAGCTTGTTCCGTTGGTGTTTTTTTTACGCACAATAGAGAAGCTCATGGCCTTCATCTCATCTGATGTGTAGAGTTTACTGATTTGACAACGATGCTACAGAGATTTTTTATATATTTTTCTGCTAGCAAAACGAAGCCATCCATACAAATAAATAAAATTGAAGTGTCTGTTTGTAATGTCAAAATAACAAGTTTTTACTAAATGGGTATGAATTTATATCGGGTACCAATAACAAAAACACAATTTAAAATTTTTTTGTCTGTCTGTCTGTTTGTTGCTAATTTGACGGGACTTTCACTAATAGATAGCTAATTATATAAGGTATAATAATATAGGCTACTTTTTATCAACTTCAACAAAAGTTACTATTTCACGCGGACGAAGTCGCGGGCACAGCTAGTTATTATTATATAAAGAGCTGAATAGGGCAAAAGCTTTATCAATCGAACAACGAATCTTTATCTATCGAACAGGTGTAGAGTCAACTTTTTCTATTCATTTGACTTGTATTTGCACACATCTTAATAATGGTTAGGGTGTCTGCACATACAAGGATTAAATAATTTAGTTCATTAGATTCTTGGTTGAAGATTTCTATGTTTTTTTTGACGTCAATAAGTGCCTGTAAGGGTCTATATTGAATAAAGATTTTTGAGTTTCAGTTTGAGTTTATCAATGAGACATTGTAAGTTGAAAGCTATTGTATTTCATGAATTTAAGTTGTATTTATGGTCAAAAATAGTTTACACCAGTTGCAAACCTAACCATTGCAACGGTATCATGGTGGAAATCTGTATTCGGTGTTTCAGAGCTTTAAAACGCTCATCATCATCATCATCATCATTTCAGCCAAGAGACGCCCATTTTTGGACATAGGCCTCCCCCAAGGATCTCCAAACCGATCGGTCCTACGCCTCCCGGATAAAAAACTTATTGATAATTAATTGCCTTAAATAACTTTTAAGCAGATAATTTTATATTAAGTAGGTTGAAATTCAGTTTAGGAATGATCTCTTTACAGGGCACAAAGGAAAGAAATAGGCAATGGGTATTGACCATTTATTTCCAATCATGCCCAATCAAAGATTATTTCGAGGCAAGCATTCAGTAACATTTTCATGTGATAGAAAAAACAAATATTCCGCGTGATTACGTTCTTATATTTCGTAGAAAATATGTTTGACCTTTCATAGCATCACTGTTGCCATAATGAGGTAGTATTTATTACCATTGCGTGGGGAGAATAGATTATATGTATGTATCAGGTATCATGTCTGTTTATTTGTTGACATGTTAGTCATAATTTTGAATTTTTCTTATAATTAAACTAAATTTTTAGGTGTAGGTACTTTATTTTAAGTCGGCAAAGGAACTAAAACTTTTATTCCAAGGATGACGTCATCGCTCTCAAAGTATTAAGATTTTACTTTAAATTAATTATAATTAAATGATTGTTAAACTAAATATTAAATCAACATATTCTTACATCAAATTTAATATTAGAATCTCTACTGATTTAAATAAAACTAAAATTGTTTTTAAACCATCTAAAATGTAGGTACTTTAATTAATTATTAGTGAAAATCTTGAGTGTAAGAAAGTATAAAAGCCGTCGTCAGCCATTTTTGTAAGTACTAATAAAAAGATCGTTGCACATACAACATACGCTGCGTTTACAAATTCTCTATTTTAACTAAATATATATTATCGATAAAATGAAAAATACCCATGGGAGAAACTAGAATTGGAGAAACGTTAAACAATACGAGCATGATGAATAGATACTCCTATGATTTGTTACATTCTAGGTTCAGGACCTTATCTTACCATGTTATAAATGGAGGTTACTTACTGCAATCACATTCGTCTTAGCTATTGTTTAGACGAATAATGTATTACTGACACTGGAGAATATTCAGAGTAACAACTGACAATCATTAGGTGGGTTCAAGTATTGTATGTGCCTGCAAATGCCTTCGTAGACCTCTCAGTTCTGAATGCCTATTATAGAAGTTCCGCAAAACTTCTTATAACTGACATTCAGAAATAAGATCGTATTGAATCACTTTTACTTTTCTACCAACATAGCACAAAACTTCCCAACATACCACTAATATTTAGTGGCACTTTATCGCATATTGCACTTAGCATCTACTCTCGATGATGAGAGCAATACACATCGAGCAATAGTGTAGTGTAGAAGTGGAATTTTTTTTATGTCCGTGTACAGATTATTTAATAATACGAGTAATGCATACGTATTTTTTAATATTGACATAGGTATCAAGACCTTGCGGTGATACCTATGATTTGAAATGTCAGATGGCGTTATACGTAGGTAAATTTTCTCCTAACTTGTGAGGCGCCCTCTCTTTATAACTTCAATTTGCTTTATCTGAGTAGTTTTTTTATTTTTTCGACAAAGCAACATTTATATGCGTCCGAATTTTTTTATTATCTAATTTACGGCATACTCCTCTTGTAGGTACTCCTCTTGTAGGTACTCCTATTGAGTGGGAAAATTAAAAAATAGTACTCCATTTAAATACAGTTACGAGTAGTAATTTTGATGTAATCAAAATTACATTAATATCTAACAAACACACCGCAAACGAAGCGAGCAACGCATCAAAAGCAATAAAGTATTTAATAATGAACAAACGTGAATATAAACAAAAATAAAGCTATTTTCGTGATTCGTAATTGAGTTCAAATGAGTTAAATTTTTACAAGATGTTTTGTGTCGAAGAAAAGCACTACCTACTGTTAGCTGAGGTTTTGTGAGTAGTGAAACAAGTTTGTTAATCCAATAATTAAGTTAATACAATATAAGTTTTGTTAGCATCAAACTTTTTAGATAATCACGAAGTGTATTCTCGCAAAATCTTGTAATGATGATCCCCCGATCTCGTATCTCATTCCGAACTTTGTTGTTAGGTTTGTAAAGTTGAAACTAATTAAGACAAGCGATTGATTTATCGTCGGATAAAATATACGATGTTGGGTGTTTTATGTTGATGTTTATATCATAAAGAGAACTTGAGCCGTCGGAAGTTTGCTTACTTATACTCTTGTATGTTGCTCCTTTTATTATTTCTTCTACATGTACTCGTATTTATATACACATAGGCACTACAAGGCACTAAATCTGTATATATATAAAACAACCGTTACTGACTGATCTATCAACGCATAGCTCAAACCACTGAATAAATTGCGCTGAAATTTTGCACACATAGGTATAGCTATATTATGATGTAGGCGTGCGCTAAGAAAGGATTATCTAACACTCACCCCCTAAAGGGGTAAAACAGGGGTTCAAAGTTTGTATAGAGCACCAAGATTTACTGAGTTTGACATTCATTCATTCATTCACTCAATATCAAATCTTACGCGAGCGAAGCCGCATGCAAAAGCTATTAGATTAATATTTCCGAAATATTGTATCTTCAGGGGACTATAACAGCTCAACACGTAAGGTAAACGCTGGTATACTCGTCAGTGTCCCAATACTCGTCAGGTACCTACACTTTAAAAGGGGCTTATAATATTTCTACCAACCGTAAATGAAAGAATTGTTATTGAAATACAATCACAGTAACATAATGTTCTATTATATTTGCAACACTGCATTAAAATTGTAATTGCGTCTAAAGTTCGAGGTGCTAAAAGTGTGAGCTCAGAAAAAAATGTGGAAAAGGTATAGTTCGGCAACTAAATTGAGCAACAACCGGCTCCTATTTTTTCATAATATTCCGCTTGGGATATTTATACAGTAAGTGTGTTTATTTTTTAAAGATAGTACAATACATTTTCTAATACTATACCTATTAATGTGTGCTATATCGTAAGAATTTATTTTTTTATTGCATGTGACATTAATTGGTGCTCGCTTATTCCTGTTTTGCCCAATACTCGTCAAAATTTATGTAGTTTTGACGGATACTGGAGCGAGCATTACCAAAAGTACCTTAACCCGTCATTGTTACCTTATTTCTCGGTAAGTTTCATTTTCCATTGGCATTATAGAAACTTATACTTAGATAACGACGGATAAGGGGACGTTCATTACAATTGTACCTAAGCCCATCATAGCGCTCTTATTACCTTGAATTATGTACGATATTCGTTTGAATCATTTTGTTTTATTATTAGATAAAAAGTAGGTATCTCTATATGTACAGCTTTTTTAAATTCCAATAATTTCTAGAATTTTTTTTATTAGTTATATTAGTATAATAGTTTCATTATTATGATTACATTTTTATATGGTTCAGTAACATTTATAGACTTCCTTTTTTAAGGGACCTACTTTTAAATTACAAAAAATAATTAACTGTTTTATACATTTTGATCGAGCAAGTATTGAACTTTTCTATGAAACAGATGATTTTTTCTTCATTTCGAGGTTGGTCTCATATTGAAAAGCAATCTATAAATGCTAGATCGTATTAAAATTCCAGTATGTATAAATATTAGAATTCAAACTTACTTAAATTAAAGATCCATGACTCGTGAGATAAGCATTTTGGTTCATCATCATCATGATTTTAGCCATGAGACGCCCACTGTTGGACATAGGCCTTCTCCAAAGATCTCCATACCAATTGCTATGGAGATCCTTATACATCCGGTACCGTCCGGTTTCCGCCCTAACGGCCGTCAGTCCTGCGAGCAATGTATCCCGCCACTGCTATTTAAGGTTTGCAATTCTTTGGATTATTTCGGTAACTCTAGTTCTTCTACGGATTTCATTATTTCTGATGTGATCACGTAGAGAAAACCCGAGCATAGCTTCTCCATTGCCCTTTGAGTTACTTTGAGCCTTCGTATGAGACCCATTGTAAGCAGCCACTTCTCATTTCCGTACGTCATCACTGGCAACACGCACGAATTGAAGACTTTCGTCTTGAGAAACTACGGCAGGTGGACCGAGAATATGCTGCGTAGCTTTCCGAACGCTGACCAGCCGAGTTGGATTCGTCGACTTACCTCTTTCCGGAAGTTAGACTTACCGAGCTGGACTATTTGCCCCAGGTAAACATATTCGTCAACAGCTTCCAGCGTAGAGTCTCCAACATGCACAGGAGTGGGTACTACACGGGAATTCGACATTATTTTAGTCTTGTCCGTGTTCATTTTAAGATCCACTTGTTGGGAAACTCTACAGAGGTCTTCGACTATTGTGCCTAGATCCTCCACGGTCTCAGCCATGACTACGATATCATCAGCTAAACGAAATTGAGTCTTGTACTTGAGCCGTTTATGTTGATGCCGAGTCCTCTCCAGTTCAAAATCTTAAATACAGCCTCCAATGCAGCGTGAACAGTTTCGGCGATATAACGTCACCCTGTCTCACACTGCGCTAAAGTGGTACTGGTTTCGAGTTTTGGTCCTGGAGGCGGACTGACATGGTGGTGTTTTCGTATAATGACTGCAAAACTTGGATTTACCGATAGTCTTTTTGGCACCTCTGGAGTGATCTAAGCACGGCCCAGGTCTCGATAGAATCAAGAACAGTGCCACCACGCCCCTGTGCCATGCTTTAGGCGTTTTGCTCTGGAGTTGACGGAGTTGAATAGCCGCTGCAGCGCTTTCCAGATTGGTAGTCCACCCGCTTTGAGGAGTTCGGCTGTAACTCTATCATCACCTGGCGCCTTGTTGTTTTTAAGCTGTTTGAGAGCCACACTAATCTCGTACAGGCTGACGTCCGGGATGTCTTCAGTGTAATGCCGGGTCAATTTGGCTCTTGTTGTGTAAAGCTGTCCATAGAAGCGTTCGATCTCGGCCATAAGCTAAGGTCGGGAAGTAAGACTCTGCCGTCCTCTATCTTCAGCTTCGTCAGCAGACTCTGACCGGGTGACAGATCACTTGCGAACACTTTGGAGCCTGCCATTGTTCTGCTCGATGGCCTCTTTAATACGTTCCGTATTAAACAGCGTATGTCGCGAGTCAGACATTTAGAGAACTGTTTGTTAAGCTGCCGACGAGAACCTTCAGAAGACTGCACCCATTCCACGCCATTCCTCCGTCAGCTTATCTGTCGACTCTGTTACTTCTTTGCTTAGTACGGCTGGGTTTGCAAAACTTTGCACTTACCGTAAGGACAGCTTCCAGAACCCTGTCATTATAAATGTCTATATCCGTGCAGTCCTTCAAACAATCAAAGCGATTTTGCAATTCGAGTTGAAAGCGCTCGGGGTTTTGGATCTGGATTGCTTAGGGACGGAGCGTAGATTTCACCAGGCGATACCGTTCCGCTTTTATGTTAAAATTCAATGCGCCTCTTACCGTTCGGTGATCGTTCCCTGTATTAAACGAATTGATCATTGAGACGTCTTTAAATATTGGGTCTTAGTCAACATGATGAAGTCAATCGCATTTTTTGTCACGCCATCCGGACTTTTCTAGGTAAATTTTCGATGCAGCCGCTTTTTGAAGAAAGAGTTCATTATTATAGAGTCCTTTTCTCTCCATGTAATCGGCTAGTATTTGACCTCGATAATTCCGGATTCCAGCTCCAAATTGCCCTACTTTCAACTCATTATCGCCACGCTTGCCTAGCCTTGCGTTGAAGTCTCCTATGACAACGGTGTAGTAAGTCTTGGAAGGGTGTATTGTCCGAGAAATGTCGACAACGACATACATAGCTTTCACTTCCTCGTCGGGGTGGGTGGAGGTCAGGGCGTAGACCTTTAGCGAATACCCTTTGGTGATTCTGAGTATAAGGTTGGCATACCCTATTCGACACACTTCCGATCTGTATCACGTTGTTCACTAGAGACTTATGGAGAATGAACCCGACACCACCTTGGGACAGGTCTTCGGCCTCCCGAAAATAGAGCAGGTTGCTGGATTTAAGAAACATCATGTTCTCACCCTCTTCTCGAACTACGGATAGTCCCAGAATACTCCAATAAATCCTGCTCAATTCCTCCTCTAGTTCCAGCAGCTTCTCCTCGGTCCGCAGTGTACGCGCGTTATATGTTGCCAGGGCCTAGGTCGTTTGACGGGAGGTTTTCGCCGTCCGGGGATTCTTCACCCCAGGTCTGCACCCCAGGTCCTAGCGCCAGGTCGACGACCGTTACTGTCGACACGGCCTCCGGGACCGCCGGGCACTTGGGGCCTTTGGGTAGTTCGATCCATTTTTAGGGAGGTTTTGGGCCTTCTCCCGCCACGCTGGCTCAGTACGGGCTGGTGGGGTGCAAGTAGCGCTCAGGAAGTTTGGTAAGATTCACTACCAATTCCAGTGGAGTCTATGATATGATATATTATATATCAAACTAATAGTTTTTATTGAACCTGTCTGTACAAGATTGTTTGGATCTCAAGCAGTTCATGAACAACAAGCCTCCCGAACAAGCCGGATTCCGCAAAGGCAATAGTACCATAGATCACATTCATTCGCTGCTGCAGATTATACAGAAGACCGAGGAGTATGATCTGCCTCTATGCTTGGCGTTTGTGGACTTTGCGAAAGCCTTCGTCGATTCTGATTCTGTCGAGACTTGGGCCGCGCTTAGGTTACTCCAGAAGTGTCGAAATGGACTGATCTGTACACCCAAGTCCTGCAGTCATTGAAACGAAAACATCACTACGTCAGTCTGCCTTCAGGACCAAAACTTGAAACCAATGCGACTTTAGCGAGGTTAGAGACAGGGCAACGTTATATCGTCGAAACTATTCACAGATGCATTGGAGTATGAATTCAAGCTTTTGGACTGGAGAAGATTCAAAGGAACGAAGGAAGGAAGGAAGGAACCAAAATAAACGGCGAGATCATGACTCACACTCGTTTAGTTAATGATTTCGTAGTCATTAAGACCTCTGTAGATTTCCATCAAGTGGGACTTAAAATGAATGTGAACGAGATTTAAAACGTGTCGAATTCCCATCTAGTAGGTACCCACTCCTGTGAAGGTTGGATACTCGACATCGGAAGTTATATGACAGTTATACGACAAATATGTTTACCTAGGGCAAATAGTCCAGCTCGGTAAGCTCAACTTGCAGAGAGAGGTAAATGATGAATCCAACTCGATTAGTACAATGTTCAGAAAGCATTTATATCGAGCATCGGTGACGATATGGACTCGGCGAGGGCCTGCTAATCGGTAGGTCCGTGGTTCATTCCTGCCATGTACTTAATAATTTATCTTTTTCCGAATTTTTTCGGGCGGGGGAATCTCTTTAGAATTCACAAGGGACTGTAGCTGTCAAGGCTGTCTCTTGGATATGATAGATAGATAGATAGATACATTTTTATTTGCACACTACAACACACGAATAAATACAACAGACAAAAACAAAAACTATCACAATACAACAATACAACAATGGAACAAAGTATAAAATATGCATTTATAAACGCATGTACTGTGTTCTACGACCGCTGTGTGCTGGAGTGGTGCAAAAGGGCTCACAGCTCAGCATACGATTTGCTCATGCAGATGAGCAAATCACTGGTATTCTGCTGTAGCCCAGAGGTTCAAAATGAGGTATCAAAATGCCAAAACACCTTCCGATGAACGTTTATGAACTGGAAATGCCGCAGGACTCGGGTAAAAACCCCATGCCCGGCTAAACAGGTCTCCGGTACCTTTCCACCTCCGGTGGAGGTACGTTCGGGATTAAACTGGTCATTCCCCGAATACACCCCCATGAACAGGCCCAGCAGTATAAACGAGCTGGGACTCGCCAAGGAAGGGGTGACCAGATTGCTCGGTTGTGATCCCCCAGACGGACGACCAGGTAGAAAACGTAATATCTCCCAGCCGATTGTCAGTCGGTTGGGCCTAAATGCTTCCTGGCTGCTTAGGGTAGTAGGTGCAGGCGCGCCTCCCCCTACCCAACCGCCTAGTACGGAGCGGGGCGGCTTGAGAGTCCTCCTCCCGCGCCCGCTCCGCTGCAAATACTACAACGGTTGGATGTGGAAGTTTTTCGGCCTTTAAAACAAATATGGAAGACGGCCTTATATGATTCGTCATAACAGCTCATATACGTTCCCGCCGAGGGGCTCGAGTCTAACCTAAGTTAGGGTGTGTAGGCCTTACTCAACCACGCTGGTCCAGCGCGGATTGGTCGACATATGATTTTCGAAACAATAATCAGTTTGTCAAACTCAAAAAATGGTTTTCGCAATTTATTTATAATAAATTACTAGTCTGGGATCTGCATTCTTTATGACTACCTATAATATGTATAAATAAACAAATAAATATTACATTATTTTACTATAACGTACTTTATAAAAATAACACGAACAAATATATAATGAACATATCATATGTTGTCATATGTTCTTAATAAAATGAACATTATATATTCTTTTCGTAATTATTATAATGTAAGCTTTAACGTATAGCAATAAAGTTCAAGGTAGCGTGAAAAATCGACGACTTTTGGGTCAACATGACGGTTACTAGGACAAACCTGCCGACTACTGGTACAATTGGCTCCTTTTTACTTTTTTATGTTATAAAATATTATTTATTTAGTTTATTTAAAAACCACTTATTCCTCTGAAAACTACAATAAATATTTTAGCAAGCTATCGAAGTTTTAGATTATTAAGTCTACAAGGTTTGCTGTAACACAGCTCCAAAGTCAGCAAAGTTCAAAACCTGACGAGTAATGGGCCTTTTACCTTACTTTGTGGTGCTCAAATGAAGTGGCTATATACTTTTTCGTTTTCGAACAATTTCGATTTACTGTCCAACCCCAAATTTTAAACATACAGTTCTAAAGTTCATATATGACATTTTTGAAAATATTATTTAAACATTCCTAAAGACAGAAACATGATTGATAATATTCCACCAGATAGGAAAAAAGCCAAAGATTCCGTTTTAAAACAGCTGTGAATCAGAAAATTTAATTATAAATGACATACCTAAGCGTTTTACCAATAGACGATTTATTTTGTAGTAAAAAGATACATTTTCGTTCGATCATAGCATCATAGCGCGTAAGTAAAGTGCAATAAAGTGCCTTGCAATAAAGCAACCACCGTGTTAGAGTAGATTTTCTGAGAAAACCAGCCATAATCCACTGTAGTGAACTCAGTAAATAACAATATCAAATTTTAATATGGCGAGAAGTAGTATAGAAATATTTTACATAATAATAATAATAAGTTTTATTTACTCACACAAAATTAACATTAATTAATTATATTACATTCTAAAACAAAGTATTAATACCATAGATACCAGAGGTTTCCAAACTAGGCTGAGCCTGTCTCTTGGGAAACCGTAATTATTTACTTACAGGTTGTTAATTAGGGTAACCATCCGTGCAAGTAATAGTGAGTGTGAGTGTGTGTGTGGAAACGGTTAATGAGTGTGAATGTATTTGTATGTGGAGTGTCCTGTGATTCTTTTACTATTTTCCATTTAGCTTTGTCAGGAAATCTGCAGCATTTATTCCTAGAGAAATTGCTCTTGCTTATTGTAAGAGGGACTCCGTTAAATTGTAGTCATATGTTGACAATAATTCAACTACCTTTCTTTTAATGTCCCTGAGTACGCCATGCCTGAGGTCACAGTGAGAGGCCACATTGTTAAAAACCGTTAAATGGCAATAATATTGTGGGAATCTTTTGGCATACTTAGTTTTGGCAGTCGGGACGGGGATTTACAAAATTATATAACACTAGCTTTCCGCTCGCGACTTCGTCCGCGTTATTTTTGTTTTCTCGTGGGAATGTTATATTTTCCCGTAGGAAAATTACCCTATGTTCTTCTCCTGGCCTCGAACTATCCCTATACCAACTTTCATCAAAATCGGTTCAGTAGTTTCGAAGCCTATTCAATACAAACAAACAAACAATCAAATCTTTCCTCTTTATAATATTAGTACCTATACATTACTTAGGTAATATGCTAGTTACTGTTATTATTAAGTATTTTTTTGATATTCATTGAGCCTTGAGTGCCATTTACGAGAGTTTTGATTTATTTCGTAGCCTCAAATAAAATTGTTAAGAATAGCGAAAGTCAATAAAAGAAACTATCATCAAAGACGTCACTGTCAAACTTAGTTCGCGAATCGCAACAAAATCCTCACGCAAACTTGTATCCAATATTGCAATAGGATTTCATGAAAGTATATTTTTTGTCGATCAGGGATTTCATTCTCGAGCAACCGCTCGAGTAATCATCGAATAAAATATACAAAAAATAAGCAGGTATGTAAGTTGTCACTAGAGCTTAGAAGATCTCGCAAAAGATCTTTTAAACTCTTAAGATATAAAAGATACTATAACGAGTTAAAGCAGTGAATTGGTAGGGTGATGATGCCGTACGTCAACAGACGGACTACCTGGTTATTATAAATCTCATAAGATGCAGCATCGAAGTATAATACAGTGGTAGGTAAAGTAAGCCCAATTCTCGAAGTGCAATTGATGAAATAGTTAGGTTCTAACTTCTACTGCAGCAATTGTAGGTGCAAATAGTTTATATCAAGGAAATCAAGGAGGCGGACCTTTAAAGTAGGAGAGGAGCGCTTGCGATATTTATTGGAGAAAGGTCCACCTTAGTTTATTCTAGTCCGTGCAGAGAGTTTGCCGTTCACGGCTTGTGGCTTCATATTTTACGATTCAGCGAGTGGCGCGGCGGCCGACCGGCTTTTTGCGGCATAACTTGCCCCAGACCTGCCGTAGCACTTCAAGATCGCAGTCTCTTTTGTTTGCTACGAGAACTTTATTTTCAATTTCTGTAGCTTGTCTTTTCTTTTGTGAGCCTCGTAGCAGCCCCGGGAATATTGTCTCGAAGCTTGTTTACTTCAAAATTTGCGCCTGAGCTGTTTGGACTTTGGAGGCGAGGGTTGAAATTACTGTTATACATATACATATTATTCCTTCTGAATTTGATAGCTGATAAGTATGAACTACCAAGTACTTGTTTTGGGTTTAGAGGTTGTTTGTTGCAATTGTTTAAGCAGAAAAATACTAAAAATTTGTTTCACCGCGCACTAATTATGGCAAGGAAAACATAGGTTTTTAAGGAGCACAGATTTTCAATAGTTTGCCAGAGAAACCGCTTAAAGTATATTTATTTTTAAAAATAAGTTCAAAACCCATATCATAAACAATGTCGACATCTACAAATGATAATATCTGTTGTTCTTGCTCGCCGCAACATCGAAACTAGTTTTTCATTACTCATACTCTGAAAGTAGGTCTGAAGTTGTCTGAGGAGTGGGTTGAAAGTAATACTTTTCAGCCCAAGGGAGAATCACTTTCTACTGACAAATTTTAAAACTTTAGATACTAGTTTATAGAACCATGTTCCGACTTTCTATACAGCCACTCAATTACAGCGCGGTGTAAAATTGAAATAACGTAATGTTAAGTATATAAAGAATATATTTTTTAAATGATTTTATTATAATTAATTTTTAGCTATTTCTTTAAAATAAAATAAATTTGGGCAAAATATTTACCATTTTTTAAATTATGAAAATAAAAATAATGGCTGAATAGCTGGCCGGCCACAGAAAACAAAACAAAATAAGCGGGAAAGCGGCAATGCGAACTTCATTTGTTTTATCCATTTGTAGAGTTTTGTTAATACTTCCGTATAGCAGAGATTTGTATTAACTGATAATTATATTTGTATAACATTATGTTAATAATTAACACAATGAGTTCATCTGATTCAGGTATGGAGTTAACGCCTGATTTTATAAGAGAGAGCGGGCTAAAGCAGAAATTGTTGATTTATGTAAAATGAAATGTACACGTTTTTTCTTTAGCTAATTCATTGTTTTATTTTTACTTTCCTTGTATTCGTAATGAAAAGCACAGTGTTTACCTCGGGTTAAAGACTTATTTTGTCCCTCGAACTATTGGTGCCCTCGCTACGCTCGGGCGCCAAACACCGTCTCGGGACTAAATAAGTTACTTTCACCCCTTGGGTGACAATGTACTATTTCATTCCTTCTATTCGAAATGTGTCGCTTTCTCCTCTATAAGTGGGAGCAAAGTAGCTCTTTTTTGTTAAGAACTTTTTAGCGGACAGGAATGAGATTTGAATTTAGAACATGGAAATTGTATGAATTACTGACTGGTTAGGTATGTGTTGACTGCACGGCGGCGGCCCTTGCGGTACTAGAACCCTTCGCTTCGCTCGGGGTTCAAAGTAGCGCCCTCGCCGTAAAAATACTACTTTGCTCTCTTATCATACAATCTACTATAAGTGCATGCTTTAGCTCTGTAAGTGAAATGTAACAATGTAATGTGGAGTTAAATAAATCTTTCTTTTCTTTCTTTTATGCTTATGGCAATTGGTCGTTTTGAAATAAATCTCTTTAAACCGAAAAACGTTTTTTTGTAGGTATTGAAAATAAAAATTTACTTGACATCAGGCTGTAGTTGCAAGGTCAAAAAAATCAATAAGTGTACAAAAACCTCAAGATAATTTGTTTAAAACATTTAAACTCTACAAAAATTATGCATCGACTTCAAAATATTAAAATCGTCTTACTTAAATTGTTTTTGACTTCTTGAAGTCGGTTTTTATTTTTAAAGTGATACTTTTTTTACATCGCCCCAAAATTTTACGTCCATCTATCGCATGTCGCATTTCACAAAAACATAAGATCTTTAATTTCACACCTTCATATAAGACAGGATTGCTTCTGTGCGTTAGAGCTTCGACTTTAAATCTGAGTGGCAGTGGTTCGATCCTGGTGTAAACATTATCTTTTGTTATAAATTTGTTTCTGTTTTGTTTTTTTTTATATTGCTTATTTATTTATTTCAATAACATGTTTTTTATTACTTTTTATCAATTAGTTGTTTTATTGATAATTTTCTTTTTAGAAGAAAAATATTTAGGTTAAGCTTAAAAACGAGATTTTAATACCCTAAATATTCCGAAATTTTTTAGTGGTTTCATAAAACCACATAATGAATTTTTTGTTAAATATTTTATTCATTTAAATCTTTTTTGGTGAATTTAATACCATCAGCTCACCAAAGTGACTTGGAAGAATACAATCATTGGTCAAAACGTGTTTATTATATTTAAAAAAGCATCGGTGGCGCTGTGGACTCGGTATTTGCCGTCCAATCGTGTGGTTCGGAGTCCGAGACCGCCATGTACCGATGTGTTTTTGTTTTCGAATTTTATATGTACTATCGCGAGCACTTCCGCCTGACCATTTAAAAATTTATTCGCTTGAATCGTGCGGAAGCGCCGTGCTACGCCCCGTTAAGTTTTGGCCTATTAGAAAAGAAATACTCTTTCTCTCTCTAATCGGCGTTGGGGAGTTCCTCGGCGGCTCGGCGGCAGGCCAAAGAAGAATCTTTTATTTCATTATTCCATGTCTATTCGAGGTCGACTGGGTGGGGCTAGAGAGCGCTAGTGCAAACGAAAATGAGCGTAGCGGTGATCAGGCGGAACTGCGCGCGATAGTACATTAAAATTTGTCTGACGCTCCTACGGTGAAGGAAAACATCGTGGGGCTGCATACATCCGCGAAGAAATTCAAAGATGTATGTGAAGTCGACCAATCCGCACTGGGCCAGCGTGATTGACTTTAGGTAGGCTCGTGTCCATCTGTGGGGACGTATATGAGCTGCTATGATATTTAAAAAACTAACCTCTAAGTCCTAAAATTCAAGTATCCTTCTAAAATTCAAGCTCGGCTGATGACTACCAGACGCAAATGCTTTACAAAATACATGAATCACGTTGGACGTGCCTATACATTTTAAGGGTTTCTCTCGATTTATCCCATCATCAGATCCTAACTTGGTGGTGATGGGACCAATTGGGATCCTCTCAAATAACAAAAAATCCAAATCGGTTAATAAATGACACATAATGTTATGACTATGAGGTAACAATCATAAAGTACCTAACATACAGTCCGATTGAGAACCGTCTTTTTTTGTGAAGTCGGTAAAAAAACATTAAAATGAAAAAAAATTCCACGGTAAAAATTCGAGCCTGCAATTCAACAAAATTTCAAATGAAATTCCTTTAGTTCGTACTAGGTATTGTATAGGGCATCGATTTAGATTCATATCTGCAATGCTTCTAATATAAGCATGCTAATTTCTTCTACTTGATGGCTAGTGTAGTAGTACTACTATTTTCTAGAATTTGCTAGAGAATAGCAGGCTTACGTGCTATTATTGCATATATCAGTACCTATATAATTCAAACTTGTCACGTCTTGTCAATATGACGTTCAACATCGTAATTAATACACAATGTTGATAATACCAGATCTGTTTGTGGCCGTGCACTGACACGTGCAGATGACTTAATCAGAGCGGCTACCGATGCAGGGCTCGCCGCCTGTCTGTTTGCTTTCAATCAAATATACATGTAGCAAACAAGATATGTCCTGCATATAAATACAATTTGAAGCGGGGTTCTTGAGAGCAAGTATTGTCGCAAGTAATCTTCTTCTTCTTATTTCTTATATACAAAAATGAAACGCTGTGTGTTAGTCTCACAAAAACTTTTAAGGGGCTTGACTGATTCTTACCAAATTTTCTGTTTGTGTTTGAATAGGTCCAAGGAAGGTTTATATATATGTACAATTTGACCCGGTAGGTGGCGCTGTAATCGGGCAGGACAATGTCTGCCGGGCTCACTAGTTTTAAATAAAATACAAATGACATACAAATTAAGGACAACTCTCTAGAGAAGAGTCTCTTATGGTTTTTTTCTTATGGCCATTTTCACCAACCTCTTCTTAGCTTAGGGGACTCTTAGGCGGCATGCTGTCACATTCTTTTCATTAAAGACAAAAAGTGACAGCATGCGTCTTAGGGGCTACCTAAGCTAAGTAATGGTTGGTGAAATCGATCATTAGACTCCTCTATTAGCATATAGGATTTCCTTGTGAAATCGCAAAATTTGCGAAAATACGTAACGTAAATAAACTGACAAGTTTTTTGATCGTGTTGGCTTATAATTAATAATTTTAATTCCAAAGTTAATTGCGTATTTTTTCCAAATTAATTAATTAAATGCTCAAAATGTGAGCCTTCTTGTCTTATGCAAACCGTCAATCTTTTGGTAAGCTCGCTGCCTATTGATTTTCTTATCATGTTATGGTGAATACTGGATTTAGACTTGTGCAGAGTATATCACTGAGAAGAAAAGTGAGATTTATATCTTTTGGAGCTGCTGATATATATCACTCGTTTATATCACTATATCACTTTTATTTCAATAGCTCAGTTGAGTAATTCATACGAAAGAAGCATTGATGCTAGAGAAACTAGATCAGTAACTCAGTAACTTCTTTATTTTGTCAATGAGATAATGATGAATGTGTGTTCCGTGTCTATCAAGTATCAAATTTATCAATATTTTATTAAAATTTTATTAACTTATTTATTATTTGGAGTTAAGCATTCATAAAGAGGTTTATAATTAATTCGTATTCACATGTACTTTTAATAATTTTGTTATTGTGTTTTGAATATGAATAAATCAGTTACCTGATTTCCCTTGATTTCCCTTTATACTTGACAGATAAAATAGGTATTTATCCAATGAAGCAGTAGGTACTGTTAAAAAGCTATAAGTCATTTGTAAGCTAGGTTGACGGTTATTTACAGTTTGCTATCCCTCTTTGACTTGCCGAGTGAAAGAGAAGAGTTACCGAACCGAGTAACTGATTCACTGCCATTTCAATTCAATGCTCTCAGACATCTCAGGCGAGTGAAAGAGTTACTGAGGTAATAGTACATTACTGCAGAGGCCGGGAAGTTAGGGATTACCGGAAGAGTAATGCTTTCAAGGCCGAGCGTAAGCGAGGCCTTGACAATAATTACGAGTCCGGCAATCCCATTCCCGCCGAGGTATGTATACCTAGTGCTTTTCTCAATAATTGCGAGGAAATAATGAAAGACGTAATACTGGAATTAATTATGAAATTTAGTGTAATAATAATACCATATAATTAAAAACCTTTCATATTAAAATATTGTTTATGTAGTCTATTTATTCAAATATTTATAATTGCCGTGATCTTCGTACAATTTAGCTTTATGATCTGTAAATAAGACAATAATAGGTACCTAATAATAATAAGCTTCCTCTCTCTTGTTCAACGATTGCGTGCCCAACGGGTCCTGATCTTATTTTTTATGAACCACCTATTTTACACATTATGGTATGCATAAAAGATTTTGAATTGAATTGGAAACAAATGAGTATAATATGAATAAAAAACAAATCAAGCAATTATTTAATTAATTAATTAAATTATCCTAGCATTTAGTAATACTTTTTAATTTTCAATTAGTGCAAAGGAAACAAAGCCCATACAGCCCCAATCATATTTTACGCAAAAAATGTAATACTGCAGATTATGACTTTTTTCTCTCGCAACGAAAATTAAGCATATTTTCGTGTGATTTCATACCAACATTTTAATAAAATTGTTGTCATATTCATAATACTTACGTGTCTCATAATAACTCCCCATAAAAATTATAATATTCATTTAACCGAAAAGAATGTGTCAACTTTAATAACTTGTCATATCAATCGAATCTAATTGTCAAATTTATGAAAATTCAGTTTTAGAACAGTTTTAGGTTGGCACTTTTGAGAGTTTAAATAAAATTAAATATTATAATTTTTATGGGGAGATATGAGACACGTTGTATATGCTCTAAGAGTGCATTTTTTTATAATGTGGTAGCAATTGGCTGTATGACAAGTTACATAATTCAAGTTATAGATAAATTAAAAAACATTGGAGCAGCGGCCAAAAATGAATTTTCATACAAACTTTCCTGGCCTAGGCCAGGAAAGTAATGCATGAGCAAAGAATTACAAACGTTGTGTCTTCTTTTTACTACAATAATGCCTACATTTCCGAGCATGTTTGAGAAAAGATATATTTTATACTGAAGTGATATACTGATACCATCACTCCTTGCGTCCGATATATATCTTTTGCATCAATGACTCCTGAGTTAGACAACTCTGGATATGATGTATCTTAATTCTGTTCGTAGCTCGCCCACGTTGTCGTATTGCTTTTTGTACACCAAGTCTTTTACGTATCCCCATAAGAAGTAATGAAGTAGAAGTAATCGGTTTATCCCATCTAGTCCTACCAGTAGTTCGACGATCGAGTTATTTGAACAAAGTTATTCCAAATTGTTATACTGCCTATTTAAACTTTTTGGCCACGGTAGTTTTTGATACAAATAGTACAGTAGAGCTTAAAAGTGAAATCAAAGAAATTCGTCCACACCAATAGAGGTAATAAATATTTATTCAGATGTAAGTATAATTGCACAGTGCGTCAAGATGTAGGCATAACTGCAATAGGGTATTATTGCAGTTATGCCTACATCTTTACTTTATTTTTTTTAAGTGAAACTTTTTACATCGCCTCAAATACTTTCGTCTCAAGTTTTGTCGCATTCAATAATTTTTTATACGAGTAAAATTATATCTGCGGTTCAAAATATGCCATGTTTTTTTATACTGTAGTATAATAAAAAACATGGCAAACAAGCAGGGTGCCCTGATGGTATGTCGCTACAGTTGCTTATAGTAGGTACACTGGAGTACAAAAAGATCGATACTGTCAATTTACAAAAATGTGTATACTCTACCAACTTTACCATTAAAGTAGACTTGATAGAGTATACACATTTTTAAGTCAATAAAGTCTGTCGATCAATGTACACCATACATATTTTTGTTACTTTGACAATATCGATCTTTTTGTACTCGAGTGTGCATGTAGTTCTTGTAATATTTGCCAATATGTAACCTCTAGAAAAAGTTAATAAATGCAGATTTCACTGTACACATTTAATACGTCCAAAATGACAACAATATAATAATACGTACACAAAAAGCTGTTCCGTTCAACAACGATTTGAATAGAAAGTTAAAAGCAGGTAACGAAAACATCTTGGCGTAAGGCGAAAAAGTGCAATTTTTCTCTAATTCTATAAGCCTTCTTACCGCTGCCGTTAGCGAAGGAAACTTTGAAAATAATTATTTCACAGCGAAATTGTGTTTTGTCGGAATAACGATGACTTGGAATTCAGCTGGCGGGCGCCCGATGGGAGACCGCGGAAAGTTTCGTGGGCAAACAAAAAATATTGCTAGGAATTTTCACCGTGCCGTCAGATGTGAACTTATGGAATTGTTTTTTCTTTAATATTCGCCGACACTGCATATTGCTTTTATGTCTTATATGTGTATAGGTAAGTTTATCGTCAAAAACGTAGCTTCCGATGTTCGCAAATGAGATCATTTTGAAATTCAGCAGTCGAGTTTTAGTTTCAACCAGCCGAACCGGTAGCCGTTGTTTCACCTTGACAGATGACAGATCTAAATCATCATCATCATCATCATAATAGCTTATACACGTCCCCACCGAGGGGCTCGAACCTACCCTAAGTTAGGCCTTAGTCAACCACGCTAGCCCAGTGCGGATTGGTCGACTTCCCATACACCTTTGAATTTCTTCGCAGATGTATGAGATGCCTCACGATGTTTTCCTTCACCACAGGAGCGTCAGACGAATGTCACATACATATGAAATTCGAAAAACATTGGTACATGGCGGTCTCGAACACCGGACCGGATTGCAAGGCAAGTGCCGAGTCCACAGCGCCACCGACGACGCTCGCCAGATCTAAATAACAATCGCGACGTGTATCATTTTCTATACAAAATATATATTATTGTTTTACGTTACTTTTTAGCTTTTCTTGAGGATTGTCCATTTTATTTTTAAACATGGAAGCGAACAAAAGAACAAAAAAATTAAATCGGTCAAGCCGTTTTTGAGTTTCAAGTCATGAATATTTTTAGACTAATAATTTTAAATTACAAAATAACAACATACCAAAAAAAAATTTTTTTTCATCAATTTTTTATTAAATAGTTTTTAGTTTTTTTTTATGATGCACTCGTAAGTACCGTATTCAACTAGTCAAACCATTTGATACCCACATTTAGCGGATTGAAAACAAGCAAACCGCCATTACGTAGCGGAGGTTATCTTGGATTTTAGATAATTAGGGATGTTGACGAACGTTTTGGGACTGCTTGTATTTAATAGATAGACACGTAATTATTACGAAAAAATATATTGAAAAATATTATTTATTAATTTTAAATAAAAAATCAGACTGAATTAGTTTCTTCTTTTTGTTTCGCGCCTAAACGTTTTCCGTTTCACTCTATTGACCCCGGAAACTCTTTACCCTATCCACCCCATTTTACGGAAATGGTCTCACTCCATTGGTTGCTTATATTTTGTTTCACTCTACTGACCGCGGAAACTTATTTGTTTCACTCTATTCACCCAACTTTACGGCAATGGTCTCATTCCATTCGTTCACGAAAATTGTCTATGGAAACGAAATTATTGTGTGTATTCGAAAATGAAATAGTGTAGCGACACTTTCGAAATTTCTTTTGATCTTCGTTCGTTGACGAAAGTTCGTGTCAGAGAAACAGAGTAGCAGCCATGGTATCCGAAACTTGAATCATTCACCGTAACAAATTTCCATGGATATGAGATTTTGCTGAGTTTTTAACAACAAACCTATTTATTTGGCTTTGTCCTACTAGTGGGACCACCAGAAGCCTAGTTCCTCGTAGTCCTACTGCAGAGAATAATGTCCTACTAGTGGGTCCACGAAGATGCCTAAATTTATCATTTAATAATTTAACTTCGCAGGAGGACTACGAGGAACTAGTCATCCTCGTGGACCCACTAGTAGGACATTATTATCTGCAGTAGGAACACGAGGAACTAGGCTTCCTCGTGGTCCCACTAGTAGGACAAATTAGTAGGACCACAAGGAAACAGCCATTCTGGGTAGGTAAAAACGCAAATGTGTGTCAAGCTGAAATTATTTTGTTGTGCTCCAACCTAAAAGCTTAAATTTAAGTGGATGTTAAATCACTGGAAACTAAATGAGCAATTGTTTTGCACAAAGTTTCTTATTACACCGGCTATACATTATTTGAATAATGCGAAGCTATAAGGTTTATTGTTGGGGCGCAACTTTGATACACTACCGCTGTGCTATCGTCAAATTAATGCCTCCTCTTATCTTGTCTGTTCATAACCGTGAATGTCTTTGTCAGGCCTCTCGAGCTGTGGACCGACTCGTTTCCATATGAATTTTGACGAGTTAATAAAATTATAAGTTTATCGGCGCGCATAAACACATTTGCATACTTAATGCTTATAAGGCCATGAATGGGGACCCAGAGTACCCAGAGTACCTAGTTTCATATAAAAATTTAGAGATGGTTAGCTTTTATCACTCATATTTCCTCGTTGATTTTCTCGATCGATTACAATTTAAAAAAATGTTATATAATTAAAAAAAAAAATAACTTCATGATTGACTTTCCTGTAGATAATCACTTGGCACTGACTCTAAAAATTTTTAAACTCAGAAATTAAGTATATAAGAAAACACAAAACATCACAACATTTTTATTTGAAGTCGGTGCTAAATTTTAAGATTTCTAGGAGATCATCGCTTGGCAGCGACTTAATATGAAAATGTGATGTTGTGTGTATTCCTATATTTTTTTTACCTTTAAGTGTTTTTGAAGTCGGTTTGTTATTTTTTGTGAAAAAAATATTTTATCTCTTTAGTAAATTTATTACCAGCTTACCGAAGCAACTTTAAGGAATACAAACACGCGTAATTATAATAATAAAGGAAATATCCTAAAGGAACCTCCCATCAGCAGCTCAATATTATATGATGAAGTCTACCTGACGAAAATACCTGAATAGCTTACCGGTGTGAAGTTAGCAGCCAAAAGTAGCAGCCGATGTATAACCCGACCAATTTAAGAAGTAGTTATAAAATCTTCAAATAAAACTAGTTAATTCAGCCTTTAAAACATTAGAATATATGTCACATTGCCTAAAGAACATAAAATAAGATAAGATCATTAAAAATTCCACTCTAACACTAATATAAATGAAAATAGTATTAAGTCAATGAGATGATATTTTCAAACATGAAAACTGTGGCGCCTATCAATTTGTAGGCTCCTAACTATCTTGATATGCTCAAAACCTTTCAGAAAAGCCTAAATTTATTATTTTATGATACCTATATCACCCAGAAACCAAGTCATTAACTAAAAAAAATCAGAGTAAATGTTATATACATACAGAATCACAAGGTTTGTTAACGAAATCCTCCGAAACAACACGACCGATTTTTATGAATATTTTTGTATATTTTTGGCAGGCCTCAAAATAGGCCATGGGCTATATTTTAAATCACTAGGTGATAAGGCCGGCCCTCTTCAGATTTTTTTTGGTTAATTATTATGATGAAACGTATTTCGCGGGCATAACTAAAATATTATATAACAAAGCCGACTGTTGATTAGCTTCAAAATGATTATAGGGAGCGTACCAATTAACGACTTACTTAACAGTCTAAAACGTCTAAAAATCGTGTAGGAAAAAGTATATTTTTATAGTGATATTCAGGGGTTTAGATACCCGTTCAGGCTGGCAGACGTATCTTTGCAAACGAATATCAAAATATTGAAACTGTGGTATCTGCCATAAAAACCAAAGCGCGTACCACTTTGTGGCCTACTTACTATTCTAGATATGCTTATGGTCTTTTATAAAAGCCTAAATTTATTGGAATAACTAGGAAATAAGATACTTTTACCACACAGCAGCCAAAATTATAACTAGCAAAATATTGGAGTAAATACATTCAACAAAATACGCAAATGTTGATTATTTTTTTAGTCGATAAAGCACATGTACAATATTTTGATGACTTCTTCTATAGCCTAAAACATATCAAAATATTTCTAGAACATGTATATTTAAAGTTGTGTTGAGGGGTTGGTGGTGCCCAAAGTAGACTCCACCACGTCGGCGTTTCACCGAATAATGATGCTGAATTTCATAACCGACTACCAGCTCCTAGAAAATTGGTATTACTTACCTTGGATCCGTTCGGTCTCCGTATGAAGCCGGTGGACTTCCTGAGCTAGCTCGAAGGAAGTCGCGGCTCCTGAAGGGCTGCTGTCTGACCGAACCGGATGGTACACTTGCCTATTAGGCCACCAATACCCGAACTCATTAACGGACACAAAAACTTTGGTACACTATTCACCGACACTAAAACTTGGCAGAACCTCGCACCAACAATCACTTGGTGCGCCGCGCAAGACACCAATTTTATATATTTCTCGAAACGAAAACGCGCCGCCCGGTCATCATAACCTATTTCAATGTCATTCCGTATTCGACTCGACTCGACTGACATGTTACATGCGGCCGGCCGCCACAGGCTCTCACTGCACAGACTATAATGCAGTGTTGCCACTCGCTCTTCCTCGAGCGTAAACATCCCCCCGCTCCGGACAGTCCCGGACTGTCCGCCAAATCAGTCTAAGGGGAGGCGAGAAAGAGTAGCGACCGCGCGCTTCAAAACAGAATCCCCAACTAGGACCTCGGCAAACCTGGGCACACCATCAGACCCTAGAGTAAGTTGGACAATGCGTCCGCGACGCCAACGTAAGGGTGGCAGGTTCGGGTTCTTCACTAACACGAGGTCTCCAACCCTCGGTGGGTTTGTCTTATCTGACCACTTAACGCGCTGTTGCAAAATGTGTAAATATTCAAGGTGCCAGCGGCGCCAGAAGCTCTGGGTAAGCTGCTGGAGCAACTCAAACCGCGAAAGGCGTCCTGGATTGATATCTCTATAAGGATACTCGGGCAGGGCGTTAAGTGGTCTGCCTATCAAGAAATGGCCCGGCGTGAGGGCCTGCAAATCGTTCGCGTCGGTAGACAACGGACATAACGGACGCGAGTTGAGAACCGCCTCAATCTTATGAAACAACGTCGCGAGTTCCTCGAACGTGAGAATAGTCTCCCCAATAACGCGGCGAAGGTGAGTCTTGGCGGCCTTTACAACAGATTCAAAAATCCCTCCCCAGGCAGTGAGGGCAAGACGGCGGGGAGTATCGCCATGTTACCCCCCTACGGGAGAGTGTGGATCCGATCTCAATATTATTTTTATCTAAAAATTCACAAACTTCTCTTATATGTCTATCAGTGCCCTTGAAGTTCGTCCCACAATCGGACCGAATTAGAGAAGGCAGTCCCCGGCGGGAGACAAATCTGCCTAACGCTGCTAAGAAAGCGTCCATGGTGAGTGCACTCACCACCTCCAAATGAACGGCTTTAGTGGCCAAACAAAGAAACACACACAAGTAAGCCTTTTCAGTCTTAGCATTACGGAGTCGCGACGTTTTTATAGTGAATGGTCCCGCGAAATCAGTTCCAACTCTTAAGAAGGTCATCGATTCATTCACACGATCAGCAGGCAAATCACCCATTTGGGGCTGCATCGTCTCGGGGCGTAAACGATAGCAGGGCAGACATCGAAAGATAACAGATCGGATTATTCTTCGCGCTGACAAAATCCAAAACTCCCGTTGGAGGAGCGCGGTCAATGCATTACATCCGGCATGAGCATTCTTCACATGGCGATCAATGATCAACAGTCGCACCAATGGTCCGTCTTTGGGGAGCAACAGGGGATGACGTGATCTATAAGGCAAGTTAGCGTGCCTCAATCGGCCTCCTACACGCAACAATCCCTTATCATCCAGAAAGGGAGTCAAACGCACCAAGGGTCCCTTTAATTTGGATGTCCCGGTACGGAAAATCTTAAGTTCCGGTTCAAACGCTCTAGACTGGGTCATACGCACCCAATGCAAAAGAGCATCTTGGCGCTCCTGCGGTGAGAGGACCGGACACAAATCTTTTTCCTGAGGCCGGCGACAATTTCGTATAAATCTTCTTATCCAAGCGGTCACGCCGAGCAACTTGTCCAGAGAACTGTAGCGGTCTAATAAAAATTCCCGCTCTGGGGCCGCCATAGTCTCGACAGCGTGAACACGCAAGCCCGGATTTGGTGCCATCACCACAGCTGGTGTGGAAGGCCAAGACGGCTGTAACAACCATTCGGGACCCCACCACAGAGTGTGGTCAATAAGCTGAGGGGCTTCGCTGCCACGTGATGCACAGTCAGCAGGGTGTATTTCACCTGGCACGTGGCGCCAAATCAACGGGGCCTTCGAGGCCTGTATTTGGGATACCCGATTAGCCACAAATACCTCCAGGGAGTGGACGGAGTTCTTAATCCAACACAGGACAACCTGACTGTCGGACCAAGCAAATAGCGACTCAAAGTCCACACTATGTCCCAGGGTGTCAACAACGTGGTTCATCAAACGAACCAGAAGAGTAGCTCCAGACAATTCTAACTTCGGAATCGTTAATCGAGTCCGAAGTGGAGCAACCTTACTCTTAGCAATTAGCAAGTGGAGCTTAACAGCTCCTCTATCATCGACCGTCCGGATATATACGACGGCTGCGTATCCACTCTCAGACGCGTCACAAAAGCCATGAAGGCTGGCCGTAAACCGTCCCTTAGGCAGTATATGTCTAGGGATACTAACACGGTTAATGTCGGGGAGAGACGACATGAAGGACTCCCAATCTCGCAGCAAACGGCCCGAGAGGGGCTCATCCCACGACACTTCGGCTGACCAAAGTTCCTGTAGGAAGCACTTCATCCAAAACACTACGGGACTAATCCAGCCCTTTGGGTCAAAGGTACGAGCTACTGTAGACAAAACCAACCGTTTCGTCCAGACCTTGGGGCTTGGCAGCTCCAATCGATATGTGAACGTGTCCTGGACAGGTCTGTATTGCACTCCCAAAACAGATAGTAAATCTGGAGTGTTGGCATTCTCAAAAATATGAGGCTCCTGCTGGTGGTCGTCTGGCAAGTCACACAAAAGCTGAGGTGAGTTGGACATCCACTTCCTCAGTTCATAACCACCAGCCCCGAGAAGAGCAATTAGTTCATCTCGCAAAATCAAGGCTTCCTCGACACTAGAGGAGCCCGTACAAATATCATCCACAAATGCATCCTCCTTGAGAACCAAGGATGCGCGAGGGTATCGTAACCGCTCACGTTCAGCGAGTTCCACAAGTGAGCGAATTGCCACAAAGGGGCTCGAACGGAAACCGTATGTATTGGTGTTCAGCTCGTAGACTAGCATGGGATCTCTGGGATCCTCCCTCCATAATATGAGCTGATATCGCCTATCGTCCGGGTGAATTACAGTCTGCCGAAACATCATCCGGATATCGGTCACAAAGACGACGGCATGGCGACGGAAGTTGGTCAATACATCGCCCACCTCGTGGTGCAACTTCGGTCCAGCATGCAGACATTGATTCAGCGAAACTCCGGTAGACGTGGGAGCTGACCCATCAAAAACAACGCGTATCTTCCCAGTGGAAGGTTTCAAAACTGCGTGGTGAGGAAGAAAATTATGTTCCTCGTTTCGCCAGTCCAGTCGCGAGACCGACATGTGCCCCAGTTGCTCATATTCTCGCATGAAGTCGACATACTTCTGTTTGAAGTCGGAGTTCCTACTCATACGTCGCTCCATGGACAGCAGCCGCTTCTCGGCCAACGGCCGGGAGCTGCCAAGTGAGGGGCGAACTGACAAAAAGGGCAAACGAGTGATCAACCGTCCCGAGTGAAGACGACCTGTATTGTTCTGGTAGAACAACTCACACTCCTCTTCCAAGGGGTTCACTCGCTTCACGGTAGGTGGCTCTTCCACCTCCCAAAACCGTTGAAGGACATCCGATAAGGTGGAGCTAACAGTTATGTAACTGTCCACCGATGGAGATGGTGGGTTATGCCTAACTGGTCCCATCACTACAAACCCAAGCGATGTAGATAAGGCTACCAGCCCACCCTTCTGTAACTCTCTCCTCTTCCCACAATACACGCGGCCTAGAACATCGGCACCGAGCAATAAGTGAATCGGACCGGTTCGGTGGAAGGAAGGGTCAGCCAAGGTCAATCCTGATGTCGCATCAACGACAGCGCGCGAAACGTGCTGTTGCGGAAGCTGACCAACAACCTTCTCATAAACAATCGCGGTAGCGCCAATTTAGGGCGCTGAAGAGAAGTGGGGGGAGAAGGAGAACAAAATCTGACCGATCGGATCCGGGATCCGCAGGTCTCCGATTCCCCGTACCGATTCAAGGTATGGAGATGTGTTTAAACTCAACTGCCGGACCAGCCAGCTGGAGGCAATGCAACCCTGAGCTCCTGTATCCAAAAGAGCGCGAACTAAAACAAAGGTGCCCCTCGGGCCCCACACCTGTACGGAGGCTGTTGGTAACAGCACCTGCTCCTGTGGGGGGGTTGCAGCCGACAGTTGGTTTAATGAAAATCTTCCCGCATTCCCCGCAACGGAGGGGAAGGGAGGTCCAAAGAAAAATGCGTGCGCAGCGGCGGAGTAGGGCGCTCAAGGCGCTCGAGCGGGTCCCAATCCGGCGCGTACTGGCCCCGATCAAAGCGGCATCGGGGGGCCGGGCGGTGCCCATGATGGGCGAAAGTTGGGGGAGCCCGTGATAAACGGGGTCTCTCCATCAGAGGGGGAGAGAAGCGTATCGGCTCCCGGCGTGGCTCCCTAATAACCGCGACCCAATCCCGCGGTGGCGCCTCAGAAGCGGCGCGTCGATCCCCCCCGCCCGTAGGGGGGGTGCAGCGCCCAATCCTCTCACGGGAGGGGGGGCGCCTGTCCAATCTCCGCGGAGGGGTGGCACGCCCCTCCGATCTCCTCGGAGATGTGGGTGACCTACGAGGGCCCCCGCCCGTGTGCGAGTCCCTCTCTCTCACCACCTCACGAGTGTCCCTACTGTTGAAGCACAATAGGGGGTGATGGGCCCCTCCACAACAGTGGCAATCTCGTGGGTGGGGGCAAGCCGATGCCATATGAGCCCCCAGGCAGCGGTAGCACCAATTCCGCTGCATGGCCATATTCCTACGCCCCTCGGTGCGTAGGCCAACAAATTTGGGACAGGCCGGCAAACGATGGCCATCCCGCTTGCAACACTTGCAAGGCATCGGCCTCTCCCCGTGTGGAGAGTTCTGCCGCACTGCAGTATACTGCTTGTACGAGCGGCGCTCTCTCCGTGGCGCTGCCCGGGTCGCCTCATAGCGGCCTGTACTCGGTCCCGGTATAGGAGCCAGATCCAAGTGGTCGGTCACCCGACACTCATCCTCCAAAAATCTGAGGAGATCCGAAAAGGGAGGGAGGTACGAGGCACTATTGCCCCCATACCTTTGTTCAAAGCGCCCTTTCATCTCCATGGGAAGCTTATTGAGGATGAGGTGGAGCAATATGAAGGACCACTGGTCCACCGGTAGGTCAAGTCGTTTGAGCGCGTTAATAGCGCTTAGCAGCGGGTTCAAAATCTCCTTCCTCAATGAGGAGACCCGCGATACTCGTGGCAGCCCTAAAATGGCAGCCACATGTGTGTCCGCTAGCAAGCGAACATTCTGATACCGGGCGGTCAACAACGCCCTTGCAATATCATAACTGTCATCGTTGACAGGTAGATGCTGGACAAGTACACCAGCCTCTCCACGTAAGGCAGAGAGCAAATAGGCCAATTTCTGGCTAGGGAACAGGTCGTCCCTCGAGTGGACCAGGCTATCAAAGAGGTTAATGAACCCCATCCAAGCAGCCAAGTTCCCATCAAAGGTTGGGATGTCCAAAGTGGGCAGTCTGCCCAGCAAGCCGGCCGGGGTAGGCTTGACCTCCCCAGGCGTGCACGACTCACCCCTCCGGGCGGATAGGATTGCCTGAACCTTGTTTATAATCACATCCGCCTGTTCAAAACATTGATCATAATCCGCATTAAATTGTTCGACTGCCCGCAACTCAGCGGCACCCTCGGCTGGGTAGTCGAGCAGATATTGTTGATGAGCAACGAAAAGCTGCTCCAGTTCCTTTAAGCGAGCAGGTACTCCCTCATGACGAATTAACAAGGCCTGTTCTCGGTCTGGTCGGTCTACCAAAGCGACGGCACTAGCAAACCATCTCAAGATCTTTTGTGCACCCGCGCGGGCACCACTAAGCGGGCTGACTGGCGGGACCATTTTGCACCAAAATGAATATACCCTATAATAATACATAGACAAACAGACCGACAACCGCAGACAACAAAACAGATCGGGAGGAACTTCAAAGGCAGAACAAAATATATAAACAAACCAAAATCAAGTGTAAATGCTAGAACTTAACTAGAACAACGAAGGCATTTAACAACAGAATTTTTCAAACAAATTAAATTCAAGTATTAAGTCAATAACTTAACAAACATAATATTCAAAGGCAGACAAAACAAAATCAAATGTAAATGCTAAAACTTAACACAGCAAAATAGTGTATTACAACAACAGCAAAGTCATTTAGCAGCAAAATTTTTTAAACAAATTAAATTCAAGTATAAGTTTACAACTTAACAAACAAAATATTCAAGGGCAAAACAAAGATATGAAAAAACAAACCAAATTCAAATATAGGTAAATGCTAGAACTTAACTAGAACAACAAAAGGCATTTAACCCCAATTTTTCATATCCAATGACAATGACAACTAGTTAGGGAGATCGGTCCTCAAATGAGATTGTAGTCGGTTTAAAATCAGCAATCAAAACCAATTAATATGTATTGCCCGTTTGGACAACCAACAAGATTACAATATTAATTGTACAATACTAATTAAAATACTAATCAATCAATCAAATCTAACAACAAACCACGCTCTGCTACCAAGAGATGGTAGCAGAGCGTAAAAGCCCAAAATAGACTCCACCACGTCGGCGTTTCACCGAATAATGATGCTGAATTTCATAACCGACTACCAGCTCCTAGAAAATTGGTATTACTTACCTTGGATCCGTTCGGTCTCCGTATGTAGCCGGTGGACTTCCTGAGCTAGCTCGAAGGAAGTCGCGGCTCCTGAAGGGCTGCTGTCTGACCGAACCGGATGGTACACTTGCCTATTAGGCCACCAATACCCGAACTCATTAACGGACACAAAAACTTTGGTACACTATTCACCGACACTAAAACTTGGCGGAACCTCGCACCAACAATCACTTGGTGCGCCGCGCAAGACACCAATTTTATATATTTCTCGAAACGAAAACGCGCCGCCCGGTCATCATAACCTATTTCAATGTCATTCCGTATTCGACTCGACTCGACTGACATGTTACATGCGGCCGGCCGCCACAGGCTCTCACTGCACAGACTATAATGCAGTGTTGCCACTCGCTCTTCCTCGAGCGCAAACAGGGGTTTTTACATCCGTTCAGGCTAGCAGCCGCATCTCAGTAAAAGAATACCAAAATATTAAAACTGTGGTCTCTACCATAAAAAGTAAGGCGCGTACCACTTTGCCGTCCAGTTAGTGAACTAGCCATACTCAAGAGCTTTCAGAAAAGTCTAAACATTTAGGCATATCTAGGGGATTAGACACTTCTATTACCCAGCAGCCAAATCATTACCTAGAAAAATGTAAGAGAAAACATATTCATTTTTAAAGATAAAAGGTGAAAATATTTATAGTGAAAGTAGGAAGCGTACCGCTTTGTGACTTACTTCAAGGTCTAGAATAGCTCAAAAGCTTTTTATAAAATGTAAATTTGTACATGTTTTGATAGTTATAACATTTTATTTAGGCTAGAAGCCGCATCGTTGAAAACGAGTATGAAAATATTGAGACTCTGGTCTCTGCCATAAAAACAAAGGCGCGTACCACTTTGTGGCCTACTTAGTATTCTAGACAAGCTAAAGGCTTTTCATAATAGCCTAAATTTATTGGAGTAACTAGGGGATAAGATACTTATAACACACAGCAGCCAAAACAATAACTAGCAAAATATTGGAGTGAATACATTCAACAAAAAACGCGAATGTTGATTAATTTTTAAGTCGATAAAGCACATGTACCAATTGATGATTTCTTTTACAGCCTAAAACAGTTCAAAATCTCCCTAGGACATGTATATTTAAAGTTGTGTTGAGGGGTTTTTACACCTGTTCAGGCTAGCAGCCGCATCTTGGCAAACTAGTACCAAAATATTGAAACTGTGGTCTCTACCATAAAAACCAAGAAGCGTACCACTTTACCGTCCAGTTAGTGTACTAGCCATACTCTCAAGAGCTTTCAGAAAAGTCTAAACATTTAGGCATATCTAGGGGATTAGATACTTCTATCACCCAGCAGCCAAATCATTACCTAGAAAAATGTAAGAGAAAACATATTCATTTTTAAAGATGAAAGGTGAAAATATTTCTAGTGAAAGTAGGAAGTGTATCGCTTTAGGACTTACTTCATGGTCTAGAATAGCTCAAAACCTTTTTACAAGAATGTAAATTTGTACATGTTTTGACAGGTATAAAATTTTATTTAGGCTAGAAGCCGCATCTTTGAAAACGAGTATGAAAATATTGAGACTGTGCTCTCTGCCATAAAAACAAAGGCGCGTACCACTTTGTGGCCTACTTAGTATTCTAGACATGCTAAAGGCCTTTCATAAAAGACTAAATTTATTGGAAAAACTAGGAGATAAGATACTTTTATCACACAGGAGCAAAAACAATAACTAGCAAAATATTGGAGTGAATACATTCAACAAAATACGCGAATGTTGATTATTTTTTCAGACGATAAAGCACAGGTACCATTTTGTGACTTCTTTTATAGCCTAAAACAGTTCAAAATCTTTCTAGAACATGTATATAAAGTTGTGTTGAGGGGTTTTTACACCTGTTCAGGCTAGCAGCCGCATCTTAGCAAACCAGTACCAAAATATTGAAACTGTGGTCTCTACCATAAAAACGAAGGCGCGTACCACTTTGCCGTCCAGTTAGTGTACTAGCCATACTCAAGAGCTTTCAGAAAAGTCTAAACATTTAGGCATATCTAGGGGATTAGATACTTCTATCACCCAGCAGCCAAATCATTACCTAGAAAAATGTAAGAGAAAACATATTCATTTTTAAAGATGAAAGGTGAAAATATTTCTAGTGAAAGTAGGAAGCATACCGCTTTAGGACTTACTTCATGGTCTAGAATAGCTCAAATCCTTTTTAGAAAATGTAAATTTGTACATGTTTTGAGAGGTATAAAATTTTATTGAGGCTAGAAGCCGCATCTTTGAAAACGAGTATGAAAATATTGAGACTGTGGTCTCTGCCATAAAAACAAAGGCGCGTACCACTTTGTGGCCTACTTGTTATTCTAGATACGCTTTAGGCCTTTCATAAAAATCTACATTTATTGGAATAACTAGGGGATAAGATACTTTTATCACACAGCAGCCAAAACAATAACTAGCAAAATATTTGAGTAATTACATTAAATGAAAAACGCAAATAATGATTATTTTTATAGTCGATAAAGCACGTGTACAACCTGATGACTTCTTCTGTATTCTCAAACAGTCCAAAATCTATCTAGAACATCTACATTTAAAGTTGTGTTGAGGGGGTTTTACACCCGTTCATGCTAGCAGCCGCAACATAGCAAACGAGTACCAAAATATTGAGACTGTGGCCTCTACCATAAAAACTAAGGCGCTTACCACTTTGCCGTTCAGTTAGTATACTCTAGCTAGAGCTTTCAGAAAAGTCTTAACCTTTAGGCATATCTAGGGGAATAGACACTTCTATTACCCAGAAGCCAAATTATTACCTAGAAAAATCTAAGTGTAAATGTAAATTTGTAGATGTATGAGAGGTCTACATACTTGTTCAGGCTAGCAGCCGCATTTTGTAAAAGTCGTCTCTCTTATAATAACCATGGTGCGTCTCAGTTTGTAGCCTTCTTATTATTTTTGATATGCTGAAACCTTTCAGAAAGTTATTTGTTTATTTATTCTTCAATAAATTAATATTGTAAGTTATTTATCGGTGTATCTAGGGAGGATATGATACTCATGTCAGCTAGCAGCTGAACCTTTGACTATACAATTATTCTTGTTAAAGCCAAATACATATGAATATAGTTAAAGCTTTGTGTTTTAATTTCTTGATGGAACTCCATGGCATCTTGTTACTTCAATTATTGCGACCGGTTTCGATACATCATCGTCAGGCCTGACGATGATGTATCGAAACCGGTCGCAATAATTGAAGTATAATAAAGATTCAAGTGGAACTTGTGAAATTAGTGTTTTAATAACAAGACATATGAATATGGTAATAGATAGCCATCTCAATGTAAGTGTTTAACAGCCTAGAACAATTCAAAATCTATCTCATAATAAATGTTAATTTATCGTTCTTTTGTAGAATTAATATTATTTAAAGTGATATTTAAAATAAACGACCTGTAATTCTGACATTTAGTTTACGGTTATTTTATGCTACTAGTATACATAGTAGTTTGGTTAGAGACGTTTGGAGTCTTCAACGGCTGGTATGCTGGTAATACGATCAATTTTATCAGCATATCAGACCCTGGTTGTTTCTTTTCACTCACTAATATGAAATAGCTGTTATTGTTATTTATGGTTGACCAAATATGAACGTATATTGAGTTAATAGGTATCTGTCTGTCTGTTTGGTGTTAGCATCGGTGAACTAGCTTTAATCTTTTGTCTTGAGGTAAACTGAGCTTTCATTATAAAAATTTTCAACATTCATCTTTAAAAATGAATATATTTTCTCTTAGATTTTTCTAGGTAATGATTTGGCTGCTGGGTGATAGAAGTGTCTAATCCCCTAGATATGCCCAAATGTTTAGCCTTTTCTGAAAGCTCTTGAGTATGGCTAGTACACTGACTAGATGGCAAAGTGGTACGCGCCTTGGTTTTTATGGTAGAGACCACAGTTTCAATATTTTGGTACTGGTTTGCTAAGATGCGGCTGCTAGCCTGAACGGGTGTAAAAACCCCTCAACACAACTTTATATACATGTTCTAGAAAGATTTTGAACTGTTTTAGGTTATAAAAGAAGTCATAAAATGGTACCTGTGCTTTATCGTCTGAAAAAATAATCAATATTCGCGTATTTTGTTGAATGTATTCACTCCAATATTTTGCTAGTTTGTTTTGGCTGCTGTGTGATAAAAGTATCTTATCCCCTAGTTTTTCCAGTAAATTTAGACTTTAATGAAAGGCCTTTAGCATGTATAGAACACTAAGTAGGCCAAAAAGTGGTACGCGCCTTTGTTTTTATGGCAGAGAGCACAGTCTCAATATTTTCATACTCGTTTTCAAAGATGCGGCTTCTAGCCTAAATAAAATTTTATACCTGTCAAAACATGTACAAATTTACATTCTTCTAAAAAGGTTTTGAGCTATTCTAGACCATGAAGTAAGTCCTAAAGCGATACGCTTCCTACTTTCACAAGAAATATTTTCACCTTTCATCTTTAAAAATGAATATGTTTTCTCTTACATTTTTCTAGGTAATGATTTGGCTGCTGGGTGATAGAAGTATCTAATCCCCTAGATATGCCTAAATGTTTAGACTTTTCTGAAAGCTCTTGAGTATGGCTAGTACACTAACTGGACGGCAAAGTGGTACGCGCCTTGGTTTTTATGGTAGAGACCACAGTTTCAATATTTTGGTACTGGTTTGCTATGATTCGGCTGCTAGCCTGAACGGGTGTAAAAACACCTCAACACAACTTTAAATATACATGTTCTAGGAAGATTTTGAACTGTTTTAGGCTATAAAAGAAATCATCAATTGGTACATGTGCTTTACCGACTTAAAAAATAATCAACATTCGCGTTTTTTGTTGAATGTATTCACTTCAATATTTTGCTAGTTATTGTTTTGGCTGCTGTGTGATAAAAGTATCTTATCCCCTAGTTATTCCAATAAATGTAGGTTTTTATGAAAGGCCTTTAGCATGTCTAGAATACTAAGTAGGCCACAAAGTGGTTGGCCTTCGTTTTTATGGCAGAGAGCACAGTAACAATATTTTCATACTCGTTTTCAAAGATGCGGCTTCTAGCCTAAATAAAATTTTATACCTCTCAAAACATGTACATATTTACATTTTCTAAAAAAGGATTTGAGCTATTCTAGACCTTGGAGTAAGTCCTAAAGCGGTACGCTTTCTACTTTCACTATAAATATTTTCACCTTTCATCTTAAAAAATGAATATGTTTTCTCTCACATTTTTCTAGGTAATGATTTGGCTGCTGGGTGATAGAAGTATCTAATCCCCTAGATATGCCTAAATGTTTAGACTTTTCTGAAAGCTCTTGAGTATGGCTAGTACACTAACTAGACGGCAAAGTGGTACGCGCCTTGGTTTTTATGGCAGAGAGCACAGTCTCAATATTTTCATACTCGTTTTCAAAGATGCGGCTTCTAGCTTAAATAAAATTTTATACCTGTCAAAACATGTACAAATTTACATTCTTCTAAAAAGGTTTTGAGCTATTATAGACCATGAAGTAAGTCCTAAAGCGATACGCTTCCTACTTTTACAAGAAATTTTTTCACCTTTCATCTTTAAAAATGAATATGTTTTCTCTTACATTTTTCTAGGTAATGATTTGGCTGCTGGGTGATAGAAGTATCTAATCCCCTAGATATGCCTAAATGTTTAGACTTTTCTGAAAGCTCTTGAGTATGGCTAGTACACTAACTGGACGGCAAAGTGGTACGCGCCTTGGTTTTTATGGTAGAGACCACAGTTTCAATATTTTGGTACTGGTTTGCTATGATTCGGCTGCTAGCCTGAACGGGTGTAAAAACACCTCAACACAACTTTAAATATACATGTTCTAGGAAGATTTTGAACTGTTTTAGGCTATAAAAGAAATCATCAATTGGTACATGTGCTTTACCGACTTAAAAAATAATCAACATTCGCGTTTTTTGTTGAATGTATTCACTTCAAGATTTTGCTAGTTATTGTTTTGGCTGCTGTGTGATAAAAGTATCTTATCCCCTAGTTATTCCAATAAATGTAGGTTTTTATGAAAGGCCTTTAGCATGTCTAGAATACTAAGTAGGCCACAAAGTGGTTGGCCTTCGTTTTTATGGCAGAGAGCACAGTAACAATATTTTCATACTCGCTTTCAAAGATGCGGCTTCTAGCCTAAATAAAATTTTATACCTCTCAAAACATGTACATATTTACATTTTCTAAAAAAGGATTTGAGCTATTCTAGACCTTGGAGTAAGTCCTAAAGCGGTACGCTTTCTACTTTCACTATAAATATTTTCACCTTTCATCTTAAAAAATTAATATGTTTTCTCTCACATTTTTCTAGGTAATGATTTGGCTGCTGGGTGATAGAAGTATCTAATCCCCTAGATATGCCTAAATGTTTAGACTTTTCTGAAAGCCCTTGAGTATGGCTAGTACACTAACTAGACGGCAAATTGGTACGCACCTTGGTTTTTATGGCAGAGAGCACAGTCTCAATATTTTCATACTCGTTTTCAAAGATGCGGCTTCTAGCCTAAATAAAATTTTATACCTGTCAAAACATGTACAAATTTACATTCTTCTAAAAAGGTATTGAGCTATTCTAGACCATGAAGTAAGTCCTAAAGCGATACGCTTCCTACTTTCACTAGAAATATTTTCACCTTTCATCTTTAAAAATGAATATGTTTTCTCTTACATTTTTCTAGGTAATGATTTGGCTGCTGGGTGATAGAAGTATCTAATCCCCTAGATATGCCTAAATGTTTAGACTTTTCTGAAAGCTCTTGAGTATGGCTAGTACACTAACTGGACGAAAAAGTGGTACGCGCCTTGGTTTTTATGGTAGAGACCACAGTTTCAATATTTTGGTACTGGTTTGCTAAGATGCGGCTGCTAGCCTGAACGGGTGTAAAAACCCCTCAACACAACTTTAAATATACATGTACTAGGGAGATTTTAAACTGTTTTAGGCTGTAGAAGAAGTCACAAAATGGTACCTGTGCTTTATCGTCTGAAAAAATAATCAACATTCGCGTATTTTGTTGAATGTATTCACTCCAATATTTTGCTAGTTATTGTTTTTGCTGCTGTGTGATAAAAGTATCTTATCCCCTAGTTTTTCCAATAAATTTAGTCTTTTATGAAAGGCCTTTAGCATGTCGAGAATACTAAGTAGGCCACAAAGTGGTACGCGCCTTTGTTTTTATGGCAGAGAACACAGTCTCAATATTTTCATACTCGTTTTCAAAGATGCGGCTTCTAGCCTAAATAAAATTTTATACCTGTCAAAACATGTACAAATTTACATTCTTCTAAAAAGTTTTTGAGCTATTCTAGATCATGAAGTAAGTCCTAAAGCGATACGCTTCCTACTTTCATTAGAAATATTTTCACCTTTCATCTTTAAAATTGAATATGTTTTCTCTTACATTTTTCTAGGTAATGATTTGGCTGCTGGGTGATAGAAGTATCTAATCCCCTAGATATGCCTAAATGTTTAGACTTATCTGAAAGCTCTTGAGTATGGCTAGTACACTAACTGGACGGCAAAGTGGTACGCGCCTTACTTTTTATGGTAGAGACCACAGTTTTAATATTTTGGTACTCGTTTGCTGAGATGCGGCTGCTAGCCTGAACGGATGTAAAAACCCCTCAACACAACTTTAAATATACATGTTCTAGAAATATTTTGATATGTTTTAGGCTATAGAAGAAGTCATCAAAATATTGTACATGTGCTTTATCGACTAAAAAAATAATCAACATTTGCGTTTTTTGTTGAATGTATTTACTCCAATATTTTGCTAGTTATTGTTTTGGCTGCTGTGTGATAAAAGTATCTTTTCCCCTAGTTATTCCAATTAATTTAGGCTATTATGAAAAGCCTTTAGCTTGTCTAGAATACTAAGTAGGCCACAAAGTGGTACGCGCCTTTGTTTTTATGGCAGAGACCAGAGTCTCAATATTTTCATACTCGTTTTCAACGATGCGGCTTCTAGCCTAAATAAATTTTTATACCTGTCAAAACATGTACAAATTAACATTTTATAAAAATCTTTTGAGCTATTCTAGACCTTGAAGTAAGTCACAAAGCGGTACGCTTCCTACTTTCACTATAAATATTTTCACCTTTTATCTTTAAAAATGAATATGTTTTCTCTTACATTTTTCTAGGTAATGATTTGGCTGCTGGGTAATAGAAGTGTCTAATCCCCTAGATATGCCTAAATATTTGGACTTTTCTGAAAGCTCTTGAGTATGGCTAGTACACTAACTGGACGGCAAAGTGGTACGCGCCTTACTTTTTATGGTAGAGACCACAGTTTTAATATTTTGGTACTCGTTTGCTGAGATGCGGCTGCTAGCCTGAACGGATGTAAAAACCCCTCAACACAACTTTAAATATACATGTTCTAGAAATATTTTGATATGTTTTAGGCTATAGAAGAAGTCATCAAAATATTGTACATGTGCTTTATCGACTAAAAAATAATCAACATTTGCGTTTTTTGTTGAATGTATTTACTCCAATATTTTGCTAGTTATAATTTTGGTTGCTGTGTGATAAAAGTATCTTATCCCCTAGTTATTCCAATAAATTTAGTCTTTTATAAAAGACCATAAGCATATCTAGAATAGTAAGTAGGCCACAAAGTGGTACGCGCTTTGGTTTTTATGGCAGATACCACAGTTTCAATATTTTGATATTCGCTTGCAAAGATACGTCTGCCAGCCTGAACGGGTATCTAAACCCCTGAATATCACTATAAAAATATACTTTTTCCTACACGATTTTTAGACGTTTTAGACTGTTAAGTAAGTCGTTAATTGGTACGCTCCCTATAATCATTTTGAAGCTAATCAACATTCGGCTTTGTTATATAATATTTTAATTATGCCCGCGAAATACGTTTCATCATAATAATTAACCAAAAAAAATCTGAAGAGGGCCGGCCTTATCACCTAGTGATTTAAAATATAGCCCATGGCCTATTCTGAGGCCTGCCAAAAATACACAAAAATATTCATAATAATCGGTCGTGTTGTTTCGGAGGATTTCGTTGACAAACCTTGTGACACGATATTTCTGTATGTATAAAATATTTACTCTGATTTTTTTTAGTTAATGACTTGGTTTCTGGGTGATATAGGTATCATGAAATAATAAATTTAGGCTTTTCTGAAAGGTTTTGAGCATATCAAGATAGTTAGGAGCCTACAAATTGATAGGCGCCACAGTTTTCATGTTTCAAAATATCATCTCATTGATTTAATACTATTTTCATTTATATTAGTGTTAGAATGGAATCTTTAATGATCTTATCTTATTTTATGTTCTTTAGGCAATGTGACATATATTCTAATGTTTTATATTCTGAATTAACTAGTTTTATTTGAAGATTTTATAACTACTTCTTAAATTGGTCGGGTTATACATCGGCTGCTACTTTTGGCTGCTAACTTCATACCGGTAATAGCTTGAGATAAAATGTGAAAAAAAAGTGGTATGTGCCTATAAAATTTAAAGGTTTCTCTCGATTTACCTGGGATACTATCATTGGATCCTGACTTTGGACAATGGGACCACCTCAGGAGTATACTTTTTCGAATACAGAAAGAATTTTGATAATCGGTCCAGAATTGGTGAAGTAATTGTGTAAAACACAAAAACACACAAAAAAAAAACTGTTTAGACCTTTTTTCTCAGGAACGCGTGGAGGCATCATTATATCAAATACTCAGGTCTACTGTCCCTTGGAGCTGTGTAAAAATCAATTTTCTAAGCCAACGCAATCAAAAGATACAGCCGGTTATGCCGCAAATTTCCGCAAATTTTCGACACTCGCAAGGGAATCAAAACTTACTTTACTATTCACTTATTTAAATTGAATAGCGATTTACACGTGTACAGAGGTAGAAAAAACCTTTTTAAAAACAAGCTTTTATTTAAATGCGCTAAAAAGAATTAATAAACTTTTACACTAAAACTTTTACTTATAACGTCATTTCACATTTGACACAATTTATATGACATAAAAGCTTGTCGCGAGATTTACTTGTGTGTAGTAGCTTAAAAGTACTTAAAAGAGTACTTTTAAGTACCTACTCGTATTTACTTTGAAAATTGTAATGTATAAAATTATTCACATCAAATTATTTAATTTACTTGTTTATCTATAAAAATTAATCTCGCGACAAGCTTTTATGTTATATAAATTGTGTCAAATGTGAAATGACGTTATAAGTAAAAGTTTTAGTGTAAAAGTTTATTACTTAATTCTTTTTAGCGCATTTAAATAAAAGCTTGTTTTTAAAAAGGTTTTTTTACATTTAATTTATTGTTTACTTTTTAGTTATCACTGGACACGTTTCTCAGTCTGGTCATCTCATTTAACGCATCATTGTTGCAAGGTAGGTAGTTTGTCACGACGTCTATACAGAATTTCAGCTCAATCGGTTAAATATATCTACTTCAAAATTGATTTTTTAGCCTTAGAAGTACGCCATATTGGATTAATAGTGTTATCACTTTATTTTTCAAGTTATTCTTAGCAAGACCTTTTATTTGATACCCATATTGTAGGAGAGCATTAAAAATAATTGGTCCACCATCTTGGATTTATAATGACGTCACACAGTTAACCGTGCATTTTCATCCAAACTGTGTGTGTTTACAAAATTTCAGCTCAATCGGTTAAAAATATCTACTTCAAAATTAATTTTCAAACTTTAGAAGTCCGCCATATTGGATTAATAGTGACGTCACATTATTTTTCGAGTTACTCTTAGCAAGACCTTTTATTTGATACTCATATTGTAGGGGTGCATTAAAAATAATTGGTCCGCCATCTTGGGTATGCCGCCATCTTGGATTTAGAATGACGTCACAGAGTCAACCATGCATTGTCATCCAAACTGAATATGTTTACAAAATTTCAGCTCAATCGGTTAAAGATATCTGCTTCAAAATTGAGTTGCAAGATTCCACCCGAACATACATACTTACATACATTGCAAGTTAAATAAAAGCATGTAAAAAAGTGACAGTCTACATAATATACACCTTATCAATAGTTAAAAATCGTTTCTAAAAATTCATATTGAATGGCGATCAGAATTTTCAATAAACTACCGACGGATATCACAAATCTCACATTCTCGAAATTTAAAAAGGCTTTATTTAACATGTTGTTGTTTAATAGTACATTATGGTACAAGTGTGTAATGTTGGTGATTACCGCTGAGGCGCATTGAGGCCCGAGCCGTCAGGCGAGGGTCTTAAGAAGCCGAGGACGGTAACCATCAATACACACGTGTATCATACAACGTTTTTCAACACACTTCTGAATAAAACAATACTTAAATAAAAAACCATTTTACATAGTAGATAAATAGTTTACTTAGAGAAACAATTAGTAAATGTGCAGTTAGTAAAATTATAATTAACTATTTTTGATGACATAGCGGTCTCATCAGATAGATTATTTATTGAAATACTTTCATGTTCTATTGTTATTTGTGATGGTTCATTATTCGTGTAGGTAGGTGAAATCCAATCATTGGACGTACTTGGTGTTTCGCCAGTAGGATGCGTCTCAGAATCAAGTTTAATTCTTTTTGTGATTTTTGCACAAATTTCCTTCTTGTTTTGTATGGAATCTTCTACGTATGATTCTGCTACATTGCTAGATCGCCACCCGCCATGTCGCTTCAAAGTCATTATATCAGCTCCTGAATTTGCCAGCAATGTAGCTGAAGTTCTTCTGAAACTATGTCCAGTGTAGCTCTCAGCATCTACTAAACCCAAAAACTTAGCGATTTCTTTAGGCATAGAACCAAATTTGTTTATACCTATAGGCTGACAGGTACATTTACCATTCTGGTAATTTAGAAAGAAACGGTCATTTTTTGTTTTTGGCGAACGCAAACTTTCATACTTCTTAACAATATCATAGAATGGACCGTGTATGGTGAATGACCTAGGTATTTTATTTTTCGTGATAGGTATCTTCACTAAAAGCATCTGACCATGGTTTTCTATATCTTTTACAGTTATATTTGTTAATTCTTGTATCCTACAGGCACCAGTTACACCAAATATTAAAGCAACCTGAAACAAAAGAAACAATAATTAAGGTCAACACACAACACAAGCTGCTATTAAATATTTAATAAAAATTAATTTAACTAACCTTTGTATCTAAATATTGGTTATCTGGAGCATCTTTAATAAATTTTTCAATATCATCAGATGATAAAACCTTTGATTTTTTGCTTCTAAATCCATCAGATAGTCTCTTTAGATAAGCTGACAAATTCGAGTATGTTTTTAAGTCCACTCCATTCTTTGTTCGGACTGTACTTTTTAACATTGAGTAAATACACCACAAAGAGCTAGGTTTGTACTTAGAAGATAATTCTTTAAAGTACGCCATGAACACATTTTCTGAAAAAGACTGCGTATTCTTGTTGTTCTGCCATTGTATGAAATTTTGGTACGCTAATAGATATTTTTCCTTTGAGTTTTCTGGTAGTAAACTTTCCATAACGTTCTGGGCTTCACATCTTATATCGGGCGGTGTACAACATAAATCATTTTCTTCATAAATTGTATTTGCAGACATCTTAATTAATAACTAACTAAATAACTTCAAAAGAGAAAACGAGACGAGTTGTGAAAAATGTTTCGTAATGGCGGGAAAAATTAATCAGTTTTCCTATGCGCGCGCATCGGCCATAGACTAATAAATTTCGTAATGGCGGGAAAAATTAATCAGTTTTCCAATGCGCGCGCATCGGCCATAGACTAAAAAAAGAGGTTTCTTTTTTTTGGGCTTTTCGCGGATAGCATTTTAGCGCAAGTGTAAGCGTAAGTCAACCAATAATATTAAAAAAAACTATTACTCACTCGTGAATAATAGTAATGAAAAAGTCACAGTTTGATTATAGGTGTCATTATGTGCCTAATTGCCATGGGATTAGAGCCACTTTATGAGGAAGTGTGTTGAAATAGTAGTTTATGAAATAGTCACATAATAGGGGGTCTTAAAAACTAGTGTGTGCTTAAAATTCGAGGCTTGCCGAGAATTTTACTAGTACCACACGAGTGTTTTAAGACCTAATTATGTGCAATTTCATACACTACTTTATCTACACTCATGCAATCAGTGGTTACATAAATTAAATAAAAGACACAAAATTAAAACAAAATCAAACTAATTTATTCTAAGAATTATTTGCATTTTGAACAGTGCAATTGTGAAACTAATACAGAAATCTAAAACTACATACATTTATATTATTTATTATTTTAACCAATAACAGCAAAATAATGCCAACAGAGAAATGGCGCCAACACCAATATTCTACCGCGCATGCGCTGTTGCACGCGCCGGCATAGACAATGTACTGGCACAAAAGAAAACTGTGACATAACCTCCTTGGTCGGGCTTCGTCAATCGAACTGTATTTTATTGGAATTCGAGTTACATTAAAGTACTGGTTTTGTATGGCGAACCTGTATTATAATGTAATTTGTAAAAGGCCAAGGGCTTTAAGTTATGCCTTTAAAATATTAGTGTTGAGTTCTTAATATTAGAATTAGAACATGAGTGTAGATAAAGTACATTAAGATACGAGCGCGCTATGGCGGTCATAGCGTAAGAGGCGATATTGTGCGCGAGCCGCAGGCGAGCGCGACAAGAAAGCAGCGTACGGTAATGACCAATGCGCGCTTAGAGCATTCATACGTTAAATGATCTAAGAATGCGCGCGTGTATCATACGACGTTTTTCAACATACTTGTGAGGAAAATAAAAGATCTTGAGGTATTAATATTTTTCTGAAAATGACTGCGCTTTTTATCAATCTTCCACTGCATGAAAGTATCGTATGCCGCCAAGTATTTATCCTTTGACTTTGGCGGCAACAAACTATTACTCGCGCTTTGCGCCTCCATAATTATTTCCGGCGGAGTTAATAATATGGATTCTTCTTCACTTGGACTCGCCATATTTGTAGATAATCAATTAATTATCAATTACAACAAAAGGCAAAAAAATTCAATAGCGGGAAAATGGCGCGCGCCTTTTTTTTCGCGCGCTGCCCGTCATGGCTAAACTCTTCATACAGCCAACAAAAAAGGGCCAAACAGCCAAAATTCAAAACTAAATAAATCGAATATTTTAGTTTTTAAAAAACAAGTTTGTGTGAATTTTTTAATAATTTATTTTAGTTATAGTTATTATTTATTGTTTTTAAATGTTTGTGTTTAAATGTCGTTGTTAATTTAATATTTAAGTAACCAGTAGTAGGCTGTTCATTTGTTTCCAATTAGCAGCCGCATAAAGTCGTGTTAAAAAAAAGTATTAAGCGACTTATCTAAGAATGCGTACTGGACCTCAGAAGAATAACTAAAGTATATAATATGCTGTAGTGATTGTTCTGAGTACGGGACATACATTTAATTTGCAATCTTGAACAAATTAGAATTTGTCGTGTTAAGATTAAGGCACTTGTGCGATTATGTAAAGTGAAAAGCACTCGTGTTTAATATACTGAATAACGGGTCTAAATGCAAGGTAATAAGACCCACTTTACGAGCAAGTGTGTTGAAAAAGGATATTACAGTATTGGAGAGTACCTATCTGAACAGTTTTAGTACATTTTTTTATTATTGACTATTATTGTGACTGTTTGATTTCTCAAATGTTATTATGAATGCTAATTTGATATTGCTTGGGTTAAAAATTGACAAAAATTTCTCTCTTTGACATTTAGAATTTTTATTTTTGACATTTGTAAAGTTGCATTGCTTTATTTTTGACATTGCTTAACAATAATAATAAAAAATTTTTTAATGCCGACATTAATACCCATAACATTTGCACGTTGATGAATTCGTCAGAATATGATGGAACCAAACTGTAAGAACCTGTATTTACCATATTCTTGCAAATAAAGATTCTTTCTTTCTACAGGGTACTTCCCGTGAACTCAGAATCTTAAAATTTGGTACGAAGTAACGTCTTATAGCACAGATAAAAGAAAAATTGCGAATACCGTAAATTTTTAGTTACATCATATAATAAAAATATTTTTAATAATTTTAAACTTACTACCCCTTTCCTCATGAACGCGTAAAGGTATTAAATTGAAATTCATATCAAATACTCAGGTCTATAATACCTTTTGTACAGAACCCTCGATGCGCAAGTCCGGCTCGCACTTGGCCGGTTTTTTTAGATAGGTATGATGGAATCCTTTTCATTTGTTGTCTATTTGAGATCTTATGTGAGTTTGTGGCTATTAGATTGTTCCGTTATGTTATAAAAGATTGATGAAACCCAAAATAAGTAAAATGATTTGTCCATATTTTACAGTTTTTCCTTACACGAGAAAGATTGTGAGAAGTCGAGATATTTTAAAAATAATCTCAAACGCGACAATTTAAAAAAAACAAGGCGACATGATCCTGTAACACGCGGATAAAATCCAAAAGTAAATTGATATTCCCTTAAATGACCCAGAAAATGCGTGACATGGGTTGAAATTTCCAACTGGCTATACCGCGATCGGCTATCGACGGCATAAATGTTATCGTCCTATCGTAATGAGCGATTCGGTCCGCAGAATTGTTTCGGATCCCTCTTGTCACGCCGTGATGAGGGAACAAGGGCCATCGCAAAAAAGGGTAACCTTCCCAAAACGTTCCAATATATCAGCACAAAGTAACGATCAGTTTGCGAACCGGATACGAAATATTCGGGTCGTTAACACTTTAGATGTGAGAGCTTGTTTACAATATTACAATGTGTCGGATATAGGTGGCATTAGAATATGAGTTATGTTCAAAATGGTTCGTTTATACTTAAACGTATCGTTAAGATGGTGTAGAAAGAATATATATTTATAATAGGTATTCTTCTATATTTAAAATATTTATATAATCTGGGATCCTTAAAGCATAGAGTGAACAGGCACTACATCATAGACCACATCGGCGCTTACCACCAGGTGAGATAGTAATCAAACACTCCCTTAGCAAATAGTAAAAAAATGTAGGTAGCTAATTTACATATTTTTTACTAAAAAGATTTCTAAGGAATTCTTTGTGTCTAGGTTAAAAAAGATTGTCATAAATTTCATATCCGATACGTACTTATTTATATGTTCATTATAAGTAGACATACAATTTTTAATGCTTTTTGACAAGCTTTTATTTAACTTGCAATGTATACATATATGTATGTATCTATCGTGTATTTGTTCATGTCAAATCTTGCTAGGTAATTTGACCCACTTGCCAGTGTCCGATTCAGTTAAAATTTTGAATACATTTTTAGTTTTTTTAGTTGCAAAAATGACAATGCAATTATGTATAATTAGTATCGTTTTAAATCTTAAATGACTGCTGCAACATAATGACGGATTACGTATTTTTGTACAACTCTCGCATTATGGTTATTAAATGAAAGGGCTTGAGTTGCAAAATACAGCACACTATGAAAAAAGTTCAAATCCAAGATGGCCGTCGCAACAAAATAACAGATTACATATTTTGTATAACCCCCAATATGGGTATCAAATGAAGGGGTTTGTTTTGTATAATACAGTACACTAGGAAAAAATCTAAGATGGCCTCCGCCACATAATGAAAATATATGTATACAATAAATAAAAAAAAAAACATTTTAAAAACAAGTTTATGCTCTAAAAAGTGGAAAATCAACTTTAATTTATTACATGACAATTATTTATGATAATATAAAAGCTCATCGCGAGATTTATAAACATACACATACTCGTATATATTTTTTCTTAGAATTACTAATATCAAGATCAAGGTAAATAGAAATCGTATTATTGTTTATCTACTATAGATATACCTATAGGTAAATCTCGCAACAAGCTTTTATATTGTCACTAGTGGGCCCCGCGGACGTTGTCCCGCCCGATTACAGCGCCACCTACCGGGTCCAACTGTACGTACCTTCCTTGGACTTATTCAAATACACACAGAAAATTTCGTAAGAATCGATCGAGCCGTTTCAGAGATTTTGCGAGACAAACAGAGCGTTTCATTTTTATATAAGAGAAGAAGATAGAAAATTGTGCCATACGTATAAATAAAAAAATATTTTGGTCTTTTAGAGTTTGTTTTTAAAAATGTTATTCAATGTAAAATATTTTAAAACCTTACATATGCAAAAAAACAGAAATCAAATGATCACTTTAATTAATTAACAATAATTTTCCATCAAACACATTTGTCCATTTCGGCAATTTAAGCCGCTTCAATGGTTTCCTGATTCAAACCATCAAACTTTAACGGACGATTGCAGCTTAACACTGGGCCAAAAATGCGAAATAAGGTTACTGTTGAGAAAACGCACGAAATAGGCAAGTAGGTACTCTCTGTATCCATTAGGCAATGTTTTCACGTAAATGTTTGAAATTTCCAGCCGCCTATATCGCATTTTTGTACGAAATCCCTTTGGGTTTTGTCTGGTCTCGTTAAGGGGTAGCCTTTTATGAACAAACTTGTTCATTTTCATAAATTTCCGAACGCAAAATACTGTTGACGGGATGAAATAATGTACTGAGTCGAGCTTTAACTTTTTGCGTAGGCATAATGTTCGAGAACACGTTTTAGGCATCAAGTATTAATTCGTAGATACAAGTTGAGGAATATTAAATTTGTTTTTTCGATTTCACAAGGAAATCAAAAACTTCCCGTTGACTTAGAATCGAGAAATTTAGCAAGAAGCAAAACCTTGTAAAACCATCATATGTTAAGGAAAAAAGCATTATTGAATGATCTATACTAATATTATAAAGAGGAAATATTTGATTGTTTGTTTGTTTGTATTGAATAGGCTTCGAAACTACTGAACCGATTTTGATGAAAGTTGGTATAGGGATAGTTCGAGACCAGGGGAAGGACATAGGGTAATTTTCCTATGGGAAAAATCTGACGGGAAAAGTTAGTTATAATGCAAACAAAGTTGCATACGGTCAGCTATTATCAATCACATAAAACTGATTATGTTTGCTCAATCTGATAATGGTTTGTCGTGATCGATCAGATCTAATTGCCTATCAGGCGATGATAGGAGACTTCAAAAGTTCAAATTAAACAACGAATCTACTTCCGATTCCTCTAAGTACAAAAAAGCATTAAAGAGTTATCATCACATAAAACTGATTATGTTTGCTCAATCTGATAATGGTTTGACGTGATCGTTTAGATCTAATTTTCTAATGTTAACAGCTCCAAGCGGTGATGGATGCGTGCGATAAAGAGCCATCCCTCCCGCTCTCTTATTAAATTCCTATAACAGCGGACTCGACTTTCCAATAACGGTTTGTGTGAACATTCAGTCGAACCCGATTACGTGTACATCTATCTTATTAATTTTTAACATTTGATTTATTTTCTTCTAAACGAATACTTAATACAAAAAATAACTAAAAATTTTTTGAACTTAAAATATATTTTTAGTATCAAAATTAAAATTGGCAAAAATTTCGTTTCGATTTGCTAATTCCGGAATTATCTGGATTTACCGTCTATACCTAGTCTTGCCATAAATATTGTAAGATAGAAAAAACATTTTTTTTAACTGCTTAAAACATTTATTACTTTTACACTATGTTAGTAGTTGTTTCGATTTTACCACCCTATTCTTCTTTAAATTATCAGTTAAGAAGTGACCAGTGCGTCTCTTATAGGCTGCAAGTCCTAAGTCATCTTTTAAAATACGTGACATGGTTCTAGGTGCTATCTTCATTTCCCGAGATAAAATCTTTTGCTTTCGGACAGGATTTCTTCGAATTCTTTCCCTTACTGCTTTGACCACCTTTTTCGTACGAACACTACGTGGACGGCCAGATCTTTTTCTATCACAAACAGAGGAAGTCTCATTGTACCTACTAATAGCCCGGTACACAAACATTTTACTAATACCAAGGGTATGGAGAGTTTTAAAAATTGCATTTGGCTCCATACCTACTTTGTGTAATGCAATCACAGCGATTCGGTTCTCTTTATCACCCCACTCCATTTTAATATCGCAAAATATTATAAAATGTATTGGCGCCAAAATGAGAAAACACAATGAACAACCGTATAAAAATGACAGATTCGAAATTCAAATGTATTTTTTTATTATTTTTAAGTGTAACAGTATTTATGGCCAGACTAAGTATACTCGTAAATTCTGATCCGTTCCTTTGTTCGTCAAAAATACCCATCGGATAGGATGGGTATTTTTGACGAACAAAGAAATTATTGAATTTCAAGCTATTCTTCAATACTACAGTTAACTAGATTTTTCTTTCCTTCTTGTTTTAATATTTATACTCATTAATTTGAAAGAAAAAAAGAAGAAAGAAAATGGTTTATTCAATTGCGCTAGCACAGAATAACATACATAGAAAAGAGAAAACACAAATAGATTTATAACATGATTTTTATTGTTGAGTCTTCTTGTAAACATCGCTAAATAATCTATACTAATATTATAAAGAGGAAAGATTTGATTCTTTGTTTGTTTGTATTGAATAGGCTTCGAGACTATACTGAACCGATTTTGATGAAAGTTGGTATAGGGTTGGTAAAGTTCGAGACCAGGGGAAAGAAAAAAAGCTAGTTTAGTATAATACTAGCTGTAACCGCGGACTACGTTTCGCCATAATAAATGTCAAAAAAATCTGAAGATCTTATCACTTGGCAGGGGTATGAAAAATAGCATACGTCCTATTCTCAGACCTCCCAAATATACACAAAAATTATCATAAAAATCTAATATCGGAGAAGTTCGATAATATAAATAGTGTGACACGAGATTTTTCTATATTTAGATTAGAAACAAGAAAATTTACATAGCTATCAGGCCCCCGAGGACCAAACTAACCCAAGCGAAACTTCGAATGTATTGATTTCTTTTTTACCTTGTTAAGTGGAAGTAGAACTTCATCATAACAGCTCATATATGTCCCCACCGAGGGGCTCATGCCCTACCCTATGTTAGGGTGTTTAGGCCTTAGTCAGCCACGCTGGCCCAGCCCAGGCGGATTGGTCGACTACGCGACACCTTTGAATTTCTTTGCCGATGTATGCAGGTTGCCTCGCGATGTTTTCCTTCACCGTAGGAGCGTCAGACAAATGTACATATGAAATTCAAAGACGAAAAACACTGGTACATGGCGGTCTCGAACCCCGGACCAGCCGATTGGAAGGCAAGTGCCGAGTCCACAGCGCCACCGACGCTCCACGAAAGTAGAACTTATTCATTACTAATTTCTACATATCGTCATCCAGTTTAGACATCTGATGTAATTAATACTGTTTTTTATTTGCACTAATATTTCACGTTTAAATAAAACTAAACTTTTCGTATTTACTCGCGTATATTTGGTTTTCATTGTTTAGCCCTACGTTTCAGCATTCGAGGTCAAGGGCTTATCCTGTGGTCATCACGGGATCATCCCGTGGTCATCACGGGGTCATCCCGTGACGACGAATACTACGCGATTAAATTCGAAAATGTTTTATTCTGATGTCATTATTTGAAATGATGATGTATTAATTTTAATGTTGATTGATATTTTTTAGTTTTTTTTCTAAATAAAAGCATAGTCACGAATATGGAGTCAACGCTGCTCGGTATCGAGTACTGACGCAGAGTTTAGCACCTTTTGAGGAGTTGTAGAGTTGTTAGGTATTGACCACGCCACGACATATAATTAGAATATTAATTCCTTTGTTTGTTGTCTAGCCAAAGTGTGCAAAATAGTTTAGAGAGAGAGAGAGAGAGAGTCTATTTTACACATTTTCACTGCAAAACAAAAGTGAATTTGCATTATGTACTGTGATCCGGATTGAATTTAGACAGGCAATTTAATTATTGTGTACTATGACTAGACATTATCACAACACTGTAAGCCTTCTAATCCCAAGCCTATAGTATCTGTTACCACTTAGCATCAAGTGGGCAATCTGCTTCTTTGCCAAAAAATAAAAAAGGTTACTTTGTGTTTTTTGATATAAGGGTTGTACCTACATAGAATAATGAAAAATCTAATACATAAAGAACGCAAATTATCTATATTACCGTCATCGTCATACGGTTAGACCACGAGACGAATAATAGATGATGAATGAAATCGACATGTCTGCGCTAATATAAAACCGTTGGTGCAGCTTGTATGTAATTGATGAAGAAAGATGACATAATAATATCTGTTAGAAGAATTACAATTTTTGGTGAATAGTAGCTTTGATGGCAACCCTTAATACACAATCGGTGAAGACGAAAAGTAAACGAGTGACTAAAGATTGATTATTTCGTGTTTATCCTTCTCGTAACAAGAGAACTACGACTACGAGTATATTTGTGTCAAAACGCCCATTTGTGCCCAACTACGGGCAAATGTTCAGACAATTTCCACGTAACAATAGCAAATACGCCAGTCGCTTGTTAGTTTTGAATTATTTCGAGTAACACGTGTTATTTTCATCCATATTCTTTCAGTAGGGTTGGCACCAATTAGAATGTAAACAAAATATTTAGCCAAGCTTAACTAATTTAATAAGAATATTAATTACGGCTTTTAGACGCTGTTTACAATGATACAAATATTTGTTAGGATGATGAATATAATGCATATCTACTTGAGAACTACAAGATTTCACGTATTTCTACCATAAATTCAATAAGGTTACATTTATGGGAAATATTAAACTTTTGTATAATATTAATAATGATCGACTTCGAATAAAGCCAAAATGCATACAACAATTTCAAAACAAAAATTAGAAACATTTTTTTCCCGAAAGTAATATGAGGACGGTAGCCTTCTTACATCAAACCAATCTGATTTTGGTCCAACTTATACGACTTTTCCAAGGTGACGAGGCATGTTCGGGACGGGTTAACAAGATAACGGTCATTATTTTCACGATATCTGCTGAATTTCGCATCAGCGCGGTCAAACACGTTTCAGGGGTCTGAAGATCAGATTCATTTTTCCTTATACGTGTATCACAACAGATGCTTTAGTTAAGCCAGACCCGGCCCCCCCAGACGAAACCCTATTGTATTTTGGCAGTTCACCGCGATAAACCGCTTTATCATATCGTGTTTTGGTGGACGTGCTAAAGGCTGGTCATGATATCTATACTTTTTAACAAAGGCTGCTTATTGCATCGTAATTTGGTTGGAATGGCAATTTTTTTAAAAGTGATACTTTTTTACGTCGACCCAAATTTTTACGTCCATCTATCGCATGTCGCATTACACAAAAACATGAGATTTTTAATTTCACAACTCTGTATAGGATAGGGTTGGTCCTGTGGGTTAGAGCTTCGACTTAAAATCGGAGTGGCAGTGGTTCAATCCTGGTGTAGAGCATTACTTTTTTGTTTCTTTTTAATAATTTTGTTTTTTATTGCTTTTTTGTTTATTTTATTGATCAGTTTTAATTTTCTTTTCAGAAGAAAAGATTTAAATTATGATTAAAAAATAATTTTCCGAAAGGGAGACTGATCAACTTGTATGGTGACTTAGGTCCAGGCAAAAACCAAATTTGTGAATAGATTAAACCTATACTTCATTCCAGATAATATTAAAAAAAACAGAAAGAAGCAGGGTTTTGAAACCTTTTCATGTCATGTATAATGATGAAATATCATAATCATATTTGATATTATCTACTTATATGTATTACCAGATACTCTGGAGTGTAATGTTAACTATTTATTATTATTTGTGTGGCTATCCACAAATATTGGAACTGGGTCAAATTACACATCGTAATAAAAATATTTTTTTTTTATTATTATTTCCAACATAAACTACTCTTATCAAGTATAAGCATAACTTGATAAGTACAATAATTTAAATTATTATCTCTCTTCATCAGATGAGGACGATGAAGATAATGATGATTGCCCCATATTAATCACAAATTGCTCCACCATATTATTGACGACATTATCCAACTGACATAATCTATCATCTTCTTTTATGAAATGCAGGCTTGCCGTATGTATTGACGTAGTCAACTTATAAGCATATTTATGTGCTTTTGCAGCAGACTCTATTTCGGATTTCATAATTTCATAATTTTACCACAAAATGTTATCGAATTTAGTTCGAAAACAATATATTATTTTGAACTAAAACATGGAGTAGTTACTTACTATTTTATTTCTACAAAATGAGTCATAATAATTTATTACATTTCCGTTTGACACAAGTTTTGGATGGAACTAATATATAGATTGTTCCTAGCGGTAGCCCATGCACGACAGGATGTTACTGTTATGTAGTAATACTATTTATTTATTTTAGCTATCCCCGCTTCCACACAGAATATGGAATATGGAAACATTAATAATATGAATTTTAATAATTTCCCATAGAATAATGTGCCATTCACAGAAAGGTTTTATTTATAAAGCCACTAAAGAGGTAGGGCCCATTTTGATCAGTGTCCTTTATGACTACGATCCGAAAATAAGTTTCACTTGCGTCGTGGCTTTTTCCGTAGTACTATTGACCATCAATGGTACCATACCACGGTAAATAAACGATAGCTAGTGTATATTTACGTACGAAGACATTAACTATTATTTACTATATTTCATTGGTTTATAGAAAACTGGACCATAATTAATTGAAAATCTAACTGATTATTCTGTTAGAATTGTGCTATAGAAGCGCTATCCTTCTTACAAAAATAATAATAACAAAATGCCAAAATTTTAACTAGCTACATCAGTTAGTCAGTTCTTACATAATTTAAGACTTTCAACCGGCGGAGATTCGCGAAGTGCAGCACACTTTCAATGATGAGGATGGATTCATAAAAGTTCAGAATTAGAAAGTGCACAGTCAAATGAAAATCAAGTACCACTGCGGCATCGCACTGACCCCACGGACCGAGAGCCTCGACGCCGCCGAACGGATTAAAATTATATTCGGCGCTGAGACTTCTATATTTGTCGTTTTTAACATTTTCGGCTGCGTCTGCGGTCGCGCTGGCCCTAGCGGAAGTTCCGTGGAGATGAGAAGGGGCTAGCGTGTCTACGCAGATGGTGTCCCAAACCAGCACCCGACCCATCTTCTACGGAATTAGTGATATTCCGTCCGGTCTCTAAGAACGAACGGGCGGCTCAAGAAGAACCGGGACGTTGGCGCTGGCGAAAGACCGGTGGAGGATGTCATTGAGTACGGCGTGCCCAGAGAAGCGGCCTGCACTCCTCTGGCAAGAGAGCCCGTGATATCAATGGATGTCGACGTTAGTGCCGCAGGGGCATTTGTGCGGTGCACAAACCCAGACGCCGAGGTTCCAAGAAAGTGCCAGTATGCACCGACGGAAAGGCACGCAGGCAGACGCCAGCTTCTCTGGTCCCCACAGCCAAGAGCCTGGCACGTTCGGCGCCTGTTCTGCGGCAGAGAAGAGAGTCATGTAGAATTTTGCATTGAATGTCATCTCGGGCCCTTTGTGAATTCAAATTGTTCGGAAAATCCTTACCCGGGCAGGCAATAGACCATGCATTTTTGGCCTCCGTTAATCCGGCAAACTTATAGTTTAAAGGATAGGCCCTTAGGATTTTTTCTATGAGATTTACCGACCTATGAACTGAAGACAAAAATGCGGGCGCAGAAACACTTGAAATTTTGCGAATACCTATTCCACCGTAGCGTATAGGCCAATCAGCCATCCCTTATGCTTGGGTCCAAGAGTCTTCGCTTAGATGCAAGTTCAAAACAGATTCCAAATTGGTTTTGATCAAGTCGTCCATAGGTCTTTATAAATTTTGAAAAAGTACAGAAAAGAAGAAGTACATACGTTACGTTTTGGAACAAAAAGGCAAAATTTCATAATACACTAGCTTTTCGCTCGCAGCTTTGCCCTCGTTTTTTTGTTTTCCCGTGGAAATGTTATATTTTCCCATAGGAAAAACAATTTTGTAGCCTATATTACTCTGGGATAATGTAGCATTCTAATGGTGAAATAATTTTTCAAATCGATCAAGTAGTTTCGGAGCCTATTCAATACAAATATACAAAAATATAAAAATACAAATCTTTCCTCTTAAATTAGTATAGATAAAGCGCAATGAGGACTGATTTCGTGAAGACGACTTATAAAATATGGAAGTAGAATCAGAAATGTAACTCGAAAAGGATTCTTCAAAGATGGGAGAGCCTTTTTTTAAGGCGGGGAATCACTTTAAGATTCAACAAGGGGCTGAAAGCTGACAAGGCCGCCCGAAGGATATGCCATTGGACTCGGGTATAAACCCCATACCTGGCTAAACCCCCCTCCAGCAACTTCTACCTCCGTTGAGACACAATCGGGATCGGCGTTAGCCAGTGTAAGATGGGAGAGCCTAGGAGGTACAGAGAGCTTTTGTTGACTATTTTATGTTGGGTGTCAGGGAATCAAACTTTTTGTTTTACATCTTGAAAACTTAAGAAATAGTTATGGATGAATAGTTCACATTTACTGACGTTGAGGTCTAAGTCAATGGATTTGAATTTAGATTGAATGGTCGAGAATCTGACAGTACAGAGTCTAGGTCTCCTCCCAGGGTTCCATCGTCTAAATACCAAACGTAAAATTTTGATTGTGAATTTTGAATGATTGCGTTAATTGCCAAACTGAATATTGCGTCAAAATACTTGAAGTCGCTTAAAATTTAAAAAATGTTTATTGCCAAAAAATAGAGAAATACTTATTTCATAAACTTCATAAACATAAATAGTAAATAAGTCTACTCGCTTAGGGTAGTTATAAAGTAATGAACCTCGATGCTCTGGAAACGTGGACGTTTATACCGTTGTGTCTATTGTCTTTGCCTACAGCACCTAATGGCTCACAAGGCCCCACGTTGGGCGCTAGTCAACATATTTGAAGTCTGTTAAAACTTTAAAAAAATATTTATTGCTAAAAAATAAAGAAATTCTTATTTCATAAACTAAATAGTTAATTAGTCTACATTTTAATGTAAATGTTTTGTAATTGTGTATTCTGTAGAACTTTTAGTAAGTACAAGTTTTAAGTACTTACTTACTTTATCTTTATGTCATATTCAAATAATAAAAAGAGCTTGGAATAATATTTGTTTTATTTTATAAGCCTAAAATTTACTGATTGTCGTTGTCCTTAATTATTAACAAAAAAACACACAAAAGTATTCGAGATCCCGATTCCTGGGGATCCCGCGGGATTGGAAATTGTAATCTTCCGAATCCCGGAATACCGAAAAGGCAATCCCGACTCGGGATTGCATTCCATAGTCTGTACGAACACTCCACTCGAAGACTGCACACGTGTTCACGATGAACGTTATTATATGTATATTATGCGAAACAACAAGAATACTTAAAAAACGATATGCGGCTTTAAATGATGCCTCATAAACTTACAATAAACCTCATACAATTACATACAATTATGTCTCCTGAGGGCACCGCACTATTTACAACGTTTGAACCAAATCAGAAACGTTTCTATTCCCATACATTTTGACAACACCATGACAGCTGTCGGATGTCAAATTATATGGGAACGGTAAAGATTTGGTTTTGGTTCAAACGTTGGTAAATAGTGCGATTGCCCTTCTGATCGGATAGTTATTTGGCAAACAATTTCTGAATATGGCTCCATTTTATCTTTTTAGTGAACTATTATTCTGCTTTGCAGTCTCCTTTGAAACAAGCCTTCATTGCGCTCGCTAATTTTGATATACCGCAGTTAATCTTCCCTGTATATAAGTTTTAGCGATGGAAATAAACGGGGGGATAGTTTCGATGTTGTCTTTGTTGGTCCTGCAATAAATTACTAGTAGCTTACTGCTAATAGCTTCATCTCTGTTCACGAACTATTAGTATATTCAAACGATTTATTGACATCCTTATTTTAAAGGGTTCTAGTAAATTTCACAGCAAATTGAATAGAGTTATGAAGTTGAGAGTTGGGTTTTTAGTTATTATTTTTAATAATTTATTAGTTCCAAACATTACCTTTAGCACATTCGCTATTCGCTCTAGTAAATGCCAAACCTACATTAACATACCTATTTTATATACATCAAGCTTGGAATTATATTTGTTAGGAATTCATTTTAAGAAATTTATAGGTCCCAAACACTGCTTTTAGTATGTTTATCGTAATTTCAGTTTTGCGCCACACCACTTCTTGGCGATTAAACGCTCCACGATGTGATATTTAAAACAGGTAGTTGAAGTACTTAGTATACATAATTGGTACCATATTTCGTAGCCTACTAGCGTCCCACCTGTGGCATTGCCTGCATCGGCACTCTTGACCGTTACAAATTGTCATTTATCTAAAGAAGGAATAGATCCCTGCGTTAATGCAAATGTCATAGTTAAATTATAAGTATATGAGTGTATAGAGAGTGTAACGGAACACCGAAATAATATTTAAGGGTGTGTATCCATTAGAAATGTTGATTCTATTGTATGTTGATTCTATTTATATGCTGCTTCTTCATTCAGTGTGTACATTGCTTTTGTGTTAATTCCATAGTCAGCTGGACTATGGTTGTCACTTGAAAGATTTTGCTTTCAGTTTAAAATCAATTAACTCGGAAAGTATAAGGTGCCCAGATGTAAGACAAGATGTAAGGCACAGATTAGATAATAGTTACTACGTAAACTAAGGCCTATCTAATTTCTAGCCTATATGCACCTTAAGCGTTATTTCGGCGTTCAGTTACACCAGATTTGAGTATTTATCAATTTACTTCTGCATACATATAGGTATATTATAATTTTTTGTAACAGTCAAAATAGGAGAATCTGGGTTTCCCAGTTAATGTGCAAGACCCCAATGCTTCCGGCAGGCCTATTCGCTAACTACGGTTGGTAACTAAAACTGTCATTTTTGAAAGGAACTTTATATCCATTACTGGTTTAATGATCTTATGTGTTATGGAGGCGTTCATGATAGCAGTAATGGATGTTAAGTTCCTTTCAAAAATGACAGTTCTAGTGAGCAACCGAAGTTAGTGAATAGGCCGGCTGGTCCTAATTTAACAGCTGAGTGAGAAAAACGCATGCACCGGAGCCGTGGCCATCAGCATTGTCCCGGAAAAAAGAGCATTCGTTAGAACAGAAGGCCAATTCTGCTAATGAGCCACCGCTAAGCCGCAACTAAGCTGTTGCGTTCAACCAATCAGAACGCTACATTGTCACGTCATCGAACAGTTGAATGGCAATATATGCGCTTCGATTGGTCGATCGCAACGGTTAAGCTTCGATTCGGCTGTAACTGATTAGGAGAATTAGGCTTCTGGACACGAGGAGTAATAGAGACTTAAGAAATTGCCTGCCATAGTGCAGTCGCGGGTTCCGCACGCATCGCTCGCGTTTCTACCATTATAATCGACAAGGGGCTCAATTCTATTTTTTTAGGACTGTTGCCGACCCTCTAAAAACTTTTTAAAAAACTTCTTGAAGAGCCCTATGCTGTAGTCTCTTGAGAAAAACCTCAACAGAGAGTTCATTCCACACCCTGAGCGACGCTCAGTGAGCGTATCATCACAGCTCATAAACGTCCCCATCGAGGGGCACGAGCCTACCCTGACCAGTTATGGTAGTGCGATTAGGCCTTCGTCAAACCACGCTGGCCCAGTTCGGATTGGTTGATTTCACATAAACCTTTGAATTACTTCGTAGGTGTATGCAGGTTTCCTCACGATGTTTTCCTTCACCGTAAGAGCGTCAGATAAAATGTACATATGAAATTCGTGAAACGAAAAACACATTGGTACATGGCAGGATCGATCGCGGGCCTCCCGATTCTACTCGGAGCACAATCCAGTGCTGAGGCCACAGCGCCACCGACGCGACGCTCTTCAGTGATCGTATGCGGAAGGAAATTCCTTTGAAAGACTACAGTAAGGGACTATTTTGGTTCTAGGGCGTGAGGGTAAATTGCCTGTCTTCAATTGATTGAGACAATTTTACGAGTACATTAAGATGTGTTTATACAGTTACAATGAATAAATGTAAAAGAACTCAACATATAATTGCACACAACTCTATGTTACTAAACGAAAAAGTTTGTATTTTCTAACACGTACACGAGGCATAGTTGTAGAGACATTAATCATCGTGCCCCGGTGAACTCGCCCTAATCTGTTCTCGCTGTTTGTTCCACCCGCCGCGGCAGTCGATAATTACTACTACAAATAAATGACCCAAGTTTAGATTAGAAAAAATATACGGCTCAGCAATACAGTACTTTAACTCTCACGTTGATTACACATCGTGGCTAATCCACGATGTGTAATCAGCTTGGTTTAAAGCTTAAACACGTGTCATGTTATTTATATTTAGGGTCAGTTTAAAGCCAAGACTTTTTTTTTAGAAGTTAGTCTAAGTCGTTGTCATAAAATTGACTCAGTATGTTTTATTGAAATGTGACTATTCGTTTGTTGGTTTAGTCAGTAGTCAGTACGTTTAATTGAATTGTAGAGCAGATACCCTGTAAAACATTGTTTAGGAGAGCTATTTTGGAGTAAGCAGTAAGGAGTAAAGAGGTTAAATAAATAAGTATCCCTATAATTATTTTGAAGAACTGTTTAAAAGAATTAATAAGCATTAGGCCTTAATATTAACCAAGGAAATTGTTTGCAATATGATAACTGCAGTGTTAAATAAAATAGTATCTGCAGATGAAATTTTTGGCCTCGGCATATGCTGAGCCGGGACCAATTTGGCCAAAACTATTTGTATATATTATATTTTTTTGTTACCTTGTGTGTTGTTTTTTTTTGGCAAATAAACGTCTATTCATTCATTCATTCACGATAAGAAGGTTCCCGTGACAGGTCGAAGTTTCCGTTTCAGGCATACCTACTAGCATAGACAAGAATAATCCTTGATACTAGTTACGAGTAGTTTCATTGATTAAAAATATGATTTTAAAAAAATATAACATATCTTTAGGTAATTTGTATCATAAATGCAATAATTAATTCCACACAAAATAGAAACAAGAATATAAGTCCAGTTAAATATAATTATTTATAATTCTGAAAAAAAAATATTATTTTATTAGGTATGTATTTCAATGGTGAATCGGAACGATTCAAGTACGTACATATTATACTTTACACAAATATTTTATTTGTAAAATTTAAACACATATTTTTTTCAGAATTATAATTTTATTTAACTGGACTGATAATTATTTTTATTTAACGTGGAATTGATTATTGCATTTTTCATAAAAATAACCCAAAGAGATAAGTTGTATATTTAAAACATAATATTTTTAATCACGGTAACTAGTATGAATGAAACGGAAAACTCGAGCTGTCACACAAACCCTCTTATCTTGAACAGACATTTGATATATTGTTTTTTTTTTTTAATTGAAATTGAAGTATTTTAAGTAACTATTATTTGAAATGAATTTGAGGTGTTTTAAGTAACTACTTATTACTTAATACAATTCTGAGTTTATTTTAATAAAAATATTCAGTAACAGTACTGTTTTCCTTTGTTAGCCTTTTTATTGGAATTTACTATTTGTTATGGAATAAAAGAAACAATTCAACCGTCACATTAAGTTGGTAACTCCCTCGCATCCCGCAATGCCTATAGCGTCAGATTCATCCCTCTGCCTGTTCAATTTCCGTACCCAACATTATATTTGGAAATTGAAGTTCAGCTCACACTAGGATATGTATTTTCATTTGGGTATGTAAATGATTGATTTAGAGTCTGTATAAAAATGACAGTAGCATGCAAAATGTTTGTAATGCAAAGCTTGATTTACGAGTTTTTTTTTACTTTTTTCTTTTTATTATGAGAGTTAATATTAAGAGTAAAACCAGCATATGAGACCTTTTTGGTTATTTTATTTTTATAAATAGAAAATACTTCAAAGGCCAGTTATTTACATAAACACGATTTAACGTACTAAAAGTATTAAAGAGACATAATAAAGGTTTTAGGTACAGTAAACTTCTGTATTTTGGTGAACAGTATAGGCCCACTAATGCAAATACAGTTTCGGTATTATTTAATAAAAAATTTAGTTTTAAAGTTTAGGTACAATGATCCTTGAGAGTGCTATTATTTAATGAAGGTAGTCTTACCTTATAACCATTGATTGGGCTGAAATAAAAATTAATATTGCAATAATATATTAATACCTCAATAGCCGGCGCTCCAAGATGGGGACTGATAGTTCTTTTGAACCGCTTTTCAAAAAGGAGGAGGTTCTTAATTCGACGCGTATGTTTGTTTTTTAAACCGCCTCCGTGGTCTAGTGGTTAAGAGGACTGTGAAGTGCCAATTATCGAGTATGCATTTTCAATAATGCAGTTTGTTGCAAATCGCTTAGAGTTGAAAGTCCGAGGCAAGTGTCTACAATTCTTATCGACATATTTTTTCGGGCGATAACGGTTTACCCACCTTTTTTTTCTCGGGGGGAAATGCGTAACCGCACCGTACCCGCCGTTGGCTAAGCAGCGAGCGTGTGTGGGACTCTCCCGGCAGGTGCCAGGCCTACCCACTAAACCCCCCCGGTGTTCTCCCTGCCCTTATGGGCGCGCTAGGTAAGTCCACACTACGATTCCACTGCCCACGCGTCCGGGCAAGCCCAACCCACTGGTCGGGCTATCGCCAAGGGGGGATTTCCCGAGAACACCAGGGCAATCCCCAGACGGAGGGCCTTACGGCGGCGTGCACGGGGCCAAACGTGCGCACGTTTGAAACGCAGGCCTCCACGGCAGGGTCATTAGACGGGCATCGCTTGTGCGAATGCCCGCCTTTGCCTACCTATCCGTCTGCGGCGGATGGGAGCGACTTGAGGATCTGCCTCCCGCTCCCTCTCCGCGGCCTCCTGCGAGATTACGTCCTCGCAGAAGGAGGCGACAGCCCTCCATTCCGCCTCGCCGCGGAGCATGGCCACGACCATGCTCGGCAGCGAGAGGTCCCCGCCTCCCAGCGCAGCTGCTGCTTAAGCTCGCTACGCTGGAGTCGCCAGTCCGGGCACATCAATAGGGTGTGCTCGGCAGTGTCATCGGGAGCGTCGCAGTGGTGACACCGCGGCGTTTCCTCCCGACGTGCGACCCGGTACAAATAGTGACCGAAGCAGCCATTAACGGTTTACCCCCCTAAACCTTTACGAAATTAGACACTTTTGATCTCATTAGATTCAATATAAATTAATATATGTTTGTACGTTTTACTTTTTTTGTAATTCAGTATAATTTTGTCAAAAAAAGATAAAATGCTCGAGGTAGTTTTTATGTGTAAAATATAGACATTTAGATGCTAATAATTTATATTCTGAGCAATATTTCTTCAAAATCAAAACGTACAAACCATATGAAAATTGAACTAAGTAAAGAGGAAGAAAAGCGTTATCGCTTTTGGTATGAAATTTACAGCTTCACAATCCTCTTAACACCATTGAGTGTTGATCGGGAGGCCCGGGGTTCGATTCCCCCAAGCCCATGGGGGCAGAAATTTTTCTGCTTGGTGGTAGGGCTTCTGAGCCCGCCTGGCTAGCTACCACCGTCTTACCTAAGTTTTTTGCTCGTTCCGATAATTAGAGGTAATATAACCAGTTTCTCAATTGTTGAGTCCAGGAGATGCTTGCTTCCACCTTCGGTCGTATCATCACTTACCATCAGGTGAGATAAAGGCCAAGAGCTTTCCTGTCGTACGAAAAAAATAAGCATAAAAAAAATAAGAAAACAAGAATAATAATGTTGTAAGAATCCTTAAGATGATGACTTCCAGACCTCCAGGCAGCGAGAATAGCTTCCGTAAAAACATGAAAGACGTTAGAATACAAGTTTTTATTGAACCTTTCGATACGATTTTCCTAGAATCTCATCACCAGATCCTAAATTGTTTATATTGTGATCACCTCAGAAGTATATTCTTTCAAATCATTATCTTCGTTTCAGCCAAGAGACGCCCACTGATGGACTTGACCGTCCCCAAAGACTTCCAAATCGTTCGATCCTAAGCTTCTTGTATCCAGCGGCTTTCCGCGACCTTTACCAGATCCTCCAGTCCACCTTGTAGAGGCCTACCAACGCTTCATCTCCAGGTACGTAGCCGCCACTCAAGGGTTTTTCCCTCGCAACGGTCGTCAGTATTGCGAGCGATGTGTCCTGTTCACTGCCACTGAAGGTTCTCAATTCTTTGGGCTATGTCGGTGATTCTGATTTCTGGTTCTAATCTACTGCGGATCTCATCAATTCTGGATACGACTACGTAGACAAACTCTTTCAAATACCTACAAAAAGAAATTTGAAAAACGGTTCATAATTGGCGGGAATTCGATAATAGTTATTTGTACAATTTTTGCTACATCGACGTAGCTGAGCTGTCATAACAGATGCATTAGTCCAGTGATTTTTGCACTTTAAAAATATTTTAAATCAAAAATAACAAGTACAAAGCAATAATTCTCAAGTATGGTCTATAACGCATAAGTGATATCGTTATCTTTAATGAAAATGTGATAATTACCGAGTTATTATGGAAAAATAATAGTGTGTGATAACCAAATCATTACAAGTGAAAAAGCTGAAATATTGTTGTTATGTGAGTCATAAGTGGAATTTGAAGTGAAAATAAAGGGTAATTAACACGCCCGTTGTATTCATAAATGTAATTACATTATAAAAACGTAAGTAATACAATATACAACGAAAACACTTCAAATAAAAATTTTGTTTATGGAATACCCACAAACAGGAAGTAAATAATTTGTATGATTCCGTCGAAACAACTTCGCTATTTCGTCACTAGAATCAAAGTACTGCTGGCCTTACGCATGTTGCGTTCGCATACACCTCTGGAGACACGGGTTCAATCCACGGTCGCCGCCTGCAGCTTCGACTTTTTTTTTTCTTTTCTTCTCGACTTTTCTTGAGACAAATTATTATTGACGATGAACTTCTTTGATAACATTACGTTTAGAAAACAACGTTCTCATTCTATGACAAATATTTCTAGTGATATTAGTTCAGACAACTCTACACTAGATGGCACGACCAATAGCATGCCAAACATATCGACAGATGAAACTAATACACAAATACAAGAACTCCAACAGCAAATAGAATCACTGACCTTGCAACTTTTCGCAGCCCACGAAGAAATCGATAATCTATCTGTAGAAAACAGTAAGCTAAAAACAACAATAAACGATATTTCGTCAAAACGTGATATTCTCTTGAAAGCCACTAAAAAGTTAACTACTGATTTAGACCCACAACATGAAAGATTTGTTTCGACACCAAAAAGTAGCTGCAAAAAAAAGCGACTACGGAAGCAGAATAAAATCATTTGCACACAAGAACAAGAACCTACCAAATCAAGCAATACGCCCGTAAAAACATGGCAAACAAATATGACCCACCAAACTAAAAATGAACCTGGACCTGTTACACTAAAGAAGAAGATATGAATAATTAGCAGCAATAAAACAAATAAAATTCTGAAGCTCTCCGAAGATACGTTTCTGAATACTGGTATCTGCCATTATCTTACATCTAACTGCGGAATACGTCAACTACTGAACAACTTACAACAGAAATTGATCCAATTCACAAAAGATGACTACTGTGTAATTTTCATAGGCGAGGAGGACTTTACAAAGACAAACAACTACTATGAAACTATTATAGCGATCAGAGAAGCATTGAGAGAAGTACAACATACTAATATTATCCTATGCACCCCCACTTATAAATGTAAAAATCACACAACTATATTTAATTCTCGAGTAGAAACTTTTAACAATTTACTATATCTAGACATAAATACTTACAATTACGCCACGTTTTTTGATTCTAATTGTGAATTATCATATGACTATAAAATGTTTAACAAATACAATGGTAGGCTGAACAATTATGGAATGAAAGTTGTCTTTGATAGCTTATATTGGCTGATAATCAATTTTGAAAATGAGACTCAGGATTCAAAATGTCATGCAGATAATCAAATTTTTCCATTGAATAATTGTTCGAAGTTTTTTCTATGATCATTTGTACATATTACATCAAAATATCGCAGGGCTTCTTAATAAGACAGACGAACTAATTGTACATATTCAGGATTTACTTCAAACTCAAATAAATGCCGATATTTTATGCATAACAGAGCACTTCATAATGAGTGGTCAAGAAAAATTATTATACATTTTCCCAACTATAATTTGGCTGCATGTTATGCCCGAATTAAAAAAAACGAGGTGGAGCATGTATTTTAATAAAAAATGGTCACAAATATAAAGAATTGCCAGATATTGTGAAACACTCAGTTTGCGGCATTGTGGAATGTTGTGCTATCGAACTTCCTGAGCACAATTTAATAGTCATATGTATATATAGACCTCCAAAGATGTGTAACTTAAATATATTCTATGAAAAATTAGATATAATTCTAAAAACTACTGTTAATCACAACAGAAAAATTGTTCTTTGTGGAGACTTCAATTTAGATATTTTAAAAAATAATAATATCACTTTGGACTTTGAATGCTTTCTGTCTAGTTATAACCTCAAACTAGAAATAAGAGAACCGACTAGGCTTGGTAGCAACACTTGTTTGGATAACTTTGCCCACAATTTGAAAACACGATGTTCTGGAGAAGTTAAGGATCTCGCATTATCAGATCACACAGCACAACTGCTAAAAATTAAAATAAATAAAACAACACGAATAAAATCTTGGTGCATAAAAAAGCGCGATATATCCAAGTACAACACTCTGTTGTTTAAAAAACACTTAGGCAGCTTATCATTCTATGACGTTTACAATACAGACGATCCTAACCAAGCATATAGCACCTTTTTGGAACAATTTCTCTCTCTTTGATATATAACTTGTGCTTTCCTTTCAAATTTGTTACCATAAAATCTGATAAAAATATTAAATGGGTGACGCGAGGTATAAGAACATGTAGTAGAAAACAGCGGTATCTATTATGGCAAAAGAGACTAAAACCCACTGAAGAAAACAAAAACAGGTTCCGTATTTACACACAAAGATTTAAAAATATCATTAAGCAGACTCAAAAGGTTCAAAATAACTATCTATTGCTTAACTAAAAAAACAAGTCAAAGACAGGTTGGCAAATAATTAATAAATCCAAAAATTAAAAATAAGAACGGCGTAACAATAACTGACCCTCTTCTAATTGCCGAGTCATTTAAATTTTTTTTTATAGATCAGATAACTTGCAACTAAACCTGTGATATGAATACCTCTAAAAAATTCGAGAAAAACCCAAAAAACAAAAAAAGTGTTGGATATGACGGGATCTCTACGAAAGTTGTAAAAATTGTTGCTGAGTATATAGCTCCCCCTCTTTGTCATATTGTTAATACAAGCATATCTTCTGGAGTATTTCCCACTGACCTAAAAACCGCAATCGTGAAACCCATCTATAAGCAAAACAATAAAGAAGATATGACGAACTACAGACCTATCGCGTTGATACCGGTATTCTCGAAAGTTCTTGAAAAGCTTTTGTATGAATCAATTTATTCATTCTTATCTAAATTTAATATACTATGCAATGAACAGAAAGGGTTTAGAAAAAATAAGAATATAAATATGGCCATTCACGATCTATTATCTTTAATTATGAAAAGTGTTGATGATAAAGTACCTATCTGTGCAATATACACTGATATGTCAAAAGCTTTCGATCATGTAAGCCATAAGAAGCTTTTACAAAAGCTTGAGATCTATGGTATCCGAGGTAATATTCTAGATTTATTAAAATCATACTTGAGTGACCGGAGGCAATACACAGTAATAAGTAGAATATGTCAAAAATCCAAAACAGAAATTAACTACATGTCTTCTTCAAGAGAAATTAAATTTGGCGTACCACAGGGCAGTGTCCTTGGACCTTTGTTGTTCCTTCTTTATATTATCGATTTTCCACGTCACATCCATCATCCAATGGTTCTATTCGCCGACGACAGTACAGCCATAATAAAATGTCAAAATAAAGAGCTGTATGAGGGTAACATCAATGAAACTTTAAAATCTATTGTACACTGGCTAAAGTCAAACAACTTAATAATTAATTTAGATAAAACTAACATTATGTACTTCCATCAAAGACTCTCTACACCCACTCTGAATATCCACTATAATGGACAATCCCTTAAAACAGTGTTTGTTGCAAAGTTTCTAGGTATATTGATAGATAGTAAACTCACATGGAAACCACAGGCAGAAGCAATATGTAAAAAATTGAGTACCACTGCCTATTTACTTTACAATCTATCAAAAAAAGTAAATGTCGATACAACACTATTGTTGCGTATCACAGTCTTTTAGTGTCGGTTCTAAGATTTGGCGTGATTTTCTGGGGCAACTGTTCTGAGAGGGAAAGCATTTTTAAAGCCCAAAAGCGCTGTATCAGAGCTATCTTTGGACTCAAGGTTACTGATAGCTGCAAACCAATTTTTAAAGAATACTCTTCATTAACTTTTCCATCCCTGTACATTCTAGAGGCTGCCTATTTTGTTAAGTCAAATATGCATTTATTTCCAACTCTAAGAAGTACTAAAAAACGAACTGCAACTATAAGGTCGCAATATAACAATTTACTATATACAGGAGGTTATAAGACTTCTTTGTTGAAAAAAAGTGTTATGTGTATGGCAACCTTAATATATAATAAGATACCCAATAATATTAAAGAGGAACCTGTAACTGATTTTAAGAAACGTCTTGCTCTGTTACTGATGAACAAATGTTATTATTCCGTTAAACAGTTTTTGGAGGACAAGTCACTGACTTAAAAGTAATTACAGACGACGTTAATACTGATTAAATTTAAACATTCAGACTGCAATAATATATTTGGCTATTTACTATTAATTGATTGTTTTGGAATTGAAGAAATTGACATTAATTGATATATGACATTCATTATTTGACTATTATTACTTATACTATTGACATTTACTTAGCTTTTATTACATTTAATCTTAATGCAATTAATTTAAATGCATGATTGTAATATTATGAAAAAATTTTAAGATATATCGAATAATATTTGTACGCTGTTGATGGCAAAAACATGTCAGGACAATTGTAAAAAAACTGTAACAACTAACTCTGTATACTCATGTTTTTACAAATAAAGAATTATTATTATTATTATTACAACAAGTGAGCAAAGTTATTTTTTGTTGCGAGTGCTGACTTTAAATCACGAACTAGCGAAGTAGTCTAGAAAATATAGACTACTGAGCACAGTGAGTGATTTAAGGGCACGCGACATAAAAAAATTTGCTCTCGTGTTGAACATACAACTTTTCACCTCTACCAGCAAGAAAAGTATAGGTAAGAAAACCACTAAGACAATATTAACATTTTTTTTATTTATAACTAAAAACCCTCACAAAAAATAACAATAATTATTAAAAATTAAAAGTAAAATTACTGCAATTATGCAAGTTAAAAATTGGTTTTGTTCGGAACTGTGATTGTCGCGTTATTTACTTGCGTATCATGTAATATTTCTGTCTCTACGTTTGTGCATTGCGGAGGGTTTGCAGAAGGGCCTTGTGAAACTGGAGGACTTTCAATAATTCGTATAATCCACTAAATTAGTTCAAACTCATTATTCGTTTAATCCACTAAATTATTTTATTCGCACTCATTATTCGTATAATCCACTAAATTAGTTCAAACGACCATAAACTGAATGAAATGGATTTGCCGCCAATTCCACCATTTCGTTTTCTAATTTTTTTTTAGAAGTTGCGTTCGTAAATTGCACTGCTTGACATTTTTATAAAAACCAAACATGATTTTTAAGCGATATAATGTTCACTGGTATTTATTTTAAATATTGCGTCTTTAAAAAGGTAATAGAGTAATTTATTAACTTAAATTTCAATAAATAATTATTAATAACAAATATTAATGAGTTGAATAGCTTGGCCAAATTGAGTTTCTGAACGAACCTCGCCTAGTTCATTTTTTTCAGCGCCGAGTAAATTCCAAAAGGTGGTGTTCGAAATTCAAATCACTTTGACTCTCGCTCGCAGCAAAAAGCGATTTTGCTGCGAGTTTTGTTTGACGCACCAAAAGCACCCTTTTCGTGCTGGAGAGGTGAAAATAATATATTCATTCAGGAAAAGAACTGACACTGATTTTGAATCAGACCAAGTTATCATATGTTTGGTAACAACAAATTTATTGTATTATGATTAGTGTATAAGTCTATAACTTATTTTTTTGACATTTTAAGCATACCGATTGTATTTTTTTGACATTTTAATCATACCGATTGTATTTTTTTTAACTTTCAATGACTATGTAACAAAACCAAAATTGTAAATGGCGATTTAAAAGAGGAGATAAAAAATTTGACCTTTCGAGTTTCTTGCCTGTTCTCTCGAGAAGGCTCTCCCAATTTCCGAACAGGTGTAGATTCAACTTTTTTTTCATTGCTACTTATATTTGCAGACATCTTGAGTAGGTATATTCAGGATGTATGCACATACAAGGTTAAATATGTTTCCTTTAAATTAGAATGTTTTGCTTTGTTTTAACGTCAATAAGTGCCTGTAAAGGCCTAAGTTGAATAAAGACTTTTGAATTTGAATTTGAATATACATAAAAACGATAGATTCAGTGGAACTTGATGTTAATATTACATTTTTGACTTGATATTAATTAAATTTTTTTATAAAGATTTAGTATTAACATTAATATATATATATTGATTTTAGGCACTTTATCACTATGGGAGAAGGTGCGATTTCCAACCCTCGGGGTAATCGTTCACCTTAACCCCAAATATGGGCAAATGAAAAAAAAATCATGTAACTATGAAAACATTATATTCTACCTGCATAACGTGCATAAAAGCGCTACGCTACCTGGTGTGAAATGTATGGAAACAAAACTATTCGATCGAATCAGAAACTATCAAAACTCATACTAGACGTACTGCACACTTTAGAGTTACATCGCGAACCATCACTTTATGTAAGTATCTTTCGCTTTAGGGCATTGTTGTGGCGTTTGACCTAGTATCAGCCATTTCAATATCTAAAATAATTCGCTCTTATTTAGATGTCAATTCGCCCTGAAATCCTTTCATTTTTTGTTATCATGTAAATTTGAATTATAACTCTTTTAAAACACGTCTGGAGCACTCTACCAATTATTGTAAAACATGAAAATTTCGTTGGAATTTCCCGGAGTCGCTTTAAAAAGCAACCTGCAGATAAACCTCCTAAATCAGGGAAAACGTATGGCTGCCCGCGGCTACTGGTTTACTCGCTAACGAAGGCGTACTGTCCCACCCATAATGTACTTTTCTTACCAATTTTAGCTTCACGATACTATATGGCCACAATATGGTACAGAATCCAAGTATAGTTTTGTCGCAAAAGTATTATTTTTTTTGGTGTAAGTATTATATTCAGTTAAATACACTCAGCGGCAAATTTAGAGGAACACTACACTTTTTACATAGATTCAAGCTACTTTTACAACATCATATCGATGTGTGGTTGACCTTTAATGCGTTTGTTTGATTGTTATCCAGGATTCATGACCAACGCCATAACGGATAATGAAAAAATTCCCCTATTTGTGACCTGGAGAAGAACGGCAACTTTTAATGGTGGTCTTTTTATCACAATCGTACAACTGGTTTCCGCGTCGAATGTTTTTTTTGTAGCGAATCCGATGGCTAGAAAGCTGGTAAAACTAAATATGGTTTCGTATGCTGAAATACACAGCGTTATCAAAACTAGGAGTGAATTTTTATCGTTCCTCTAAATTTGCCGCTGAGTGTAGTTGCCATATAATTTCCTTATCTATAGTGGGTTTTAAACTCCTGTGTATACGTAGCTGAGTTGTTCTCTAACACTCAAACAACTAACACATTCTTACACAGACACACACACACACACACACACACATACACATACATGCACACACACGAGAAATTGGCACATTAATTTTTTTATGTTTTTTTTTTCTGTTTTCAACTGACGCACATAAAATCCAAAAAATCTATACCTTTTTAAATTGTTATATACCTACTCTCATGCCTGTATATATTTCTAGCGAACAATAGTACATTGTTACCCTAGGGGTGAAAGTAACTTATTTAGTCCCGAGACGGTGTTTGGCGCCCGAGCGTAGCGAGGGCACCAATAGTTCGAGGGACTAAATAAGTCTTTAACCCGAGGTAAACACTGTGCTTTTCATTACGAATACAAGGAAAGTAAAAATAACACAATGAATTAGCTAAAGAAAAAACGTGTAAATTTTATTTTACTTACATAAATTAACAACTTCTGATTTAGCCCGCTTTCTCTTATAAAATCAGGCGTTAACTTTAGCTGAATCAGATGAACTCATTGTGTTAACTATTCACACAATGTTATACAAATATAATTAACAGTTAATTCAAATCTCTGCTATACGGAAGTATTAACAAAACTCTGCAAATGGAAAAAACAAATGAAGATCGCATTGCCGCTTTCCCGCTTATTTTTTTTTCTGTGGCCGGCCAGCTATTCAACCATTATTTTTCATGTTCATAATTTAAAATATGGTAAATATTTTGCCCAAATCTATGTTATTTTAAAGAAATAGTCGAAAATAAATTATAATAAAGTCATTTAAAAATATATTCTTTAAGTTTAAATACTTAATATAATGTTATTTCAATTTTACACCGCGCTTTAATTGAGTGACATTATAGAATGTCGGAACATGGTTCAATAAAAATGTGAAAAAGGAAATCGTTTCTTTTTTAAAATTTGACAGCAGCTGTCAGTTGAAAGTGATTCTCCCTAGGGCTGAAAAGTATTACTTTCAACCCGCTCCTCAGGCAACTTCAGATCTACTTTCAGAGTATGAGTAATGAAAAGTAAGTTTCCGTAATTGGCTTGTGTACAGGAATAATTTCTTTTTTTATAATATTTGAACAAATTTACGCTGTGGAAACTGTGTTTATTATAAATAAATAAATAAATATCTTTAAGAACTTTTAAATAGGGCCCGACTGTAATCGAACCTGGCTTTATTTCGAGATTTTAAACGAAGTCCCTTCAGTGTAATGTAACGAAATAAGTTTTGCGTCAACACTTAAAGCATTTAATTATTAAAACTATAATAATATACTTTAATTTTAGAGTGTGCTATGAATTAAAATTCTACCATTTTTGCGTAATTACGCGTAATTTTGCATAATTACGCAAAATATATTTTAGGTATTTATGGTATCTACCGCAAATAGTTGATTGGTTGTGGTTAATAACACTTCGTATGAATACATTGTAGGCGAAATGTTATTTTTGCATTTAAACTCTTGTCATTACCAATTCACAGAATTCACATTGTTGGAGATCAAGCAATGTGTACCTACGAGGTATCGGGATAATTAGGTCGGTACCAAGTTAGGTTGGTAGGCTAGGTAATAATTTACGCAGGTTTGGTTCATGCGTTTTATTTATTTGGCTATTTGCCATGACTTGATTTACGTAGTCAATGAAAGCCATAAAATTTACATTTATTTCAGCCATTTTGAAATATTTACAACACAATATTTAGACAACGCTCCCACCGGCACTTACCTAAAGTTTTTTATTTTATTTTTAACATTAATTAAAATGACAAATATAATGTTAGATGATTACTTATTTGACATATATATTTTTGGCGTTATTTTTGTGTTTGATTTATGTCTCTTTCACTTTTAGTAAAATGATTTTTTTTCTGTTCCATTTCCAAATTTACTCGTGTGAAAACGATGTTTGCAAGTTTAATTATTATTGCCACACAGGAATCAACGCGCAACATTAAAAAATATAATTGCCTTTGTGGCCCGACTTTTATTCCTGTGTCACAATAATTTAGTTGAGAGAGAACTATTTGGCTATCCCTTTACAGTTTTTTTATTATTATAAACATCTGTATATCCACTATGGCCAATAAAGTGTTTCTTTCTTCTTTCTTTCTAATTTATAAAAGGTTCCTTAAATCTTACACTTTAAATTTTTCTCATACCTAATGTAGAGATACAAATATATCTTATCTTTGCAACAGTCACATAAATATACTGTGGCAACTAAGTGAACATATAACTTAATTGGATTGTAATCTCTATCCGCTATTTCGTATTAGTGTCTGATACTGTAAACGTGACGGCTCCGGAGCTTGTGATCAATTCCAGTAGGTACTCGCTTAATCTTGATTCGTTCTTCGGCTCGATCCACTCTCGTGTTGATTGGATACTCACACACACTTTTATCACTTAAATAATAAAACTACTCAAATCATGTATACTTGTTTTACTTACGGATCTATTAAAAAGAACAGCCGAAGTACGAGATATACCAAAATATTACTATGGGGATTCCAAATGCAAATGTAATGCAATCGTTTCAGAAAAAAAAGTAATACAAATCTACTTGTGAAACTGAGCAGCTTTCCCCGAGGAACATATGTCCAAAGACGCAAAAAATAGGACATTACTGCGGAGGCCGGGAAGTTAGGGATTGGCGGACGAGTAGAGCTTGACAATAATTACGAGTCCGGCAATCCCATTTCCGCCGAGGTATGTATAGTGATTTTCTCAATAATTGTGAGGAAATAATGAAAGACGTAATACTGGAAACAAATGAGTATAATATTAATAAAATAACGAATAAAGCAATTAATTAATGTTAAACGTAATGTTTGATATATTTTACGCAAATACATTATGTACGACACATATTTTACGCGTACATACAGCCCAGTCATATTTTACGCAACTTTGTCTAGGCCCCCAGGGGCCCTAAAACTCACAGGCGATGCATAAGCGGATTCCACGGTGTCGCAAGTGTCCATGGGTGACTGTGACCACTTACCATCAGGTGGCTTATCTGCTCGTTCACTGCCTTTGATGGTATAAAAAACATGAAAATAATTCGGTACAGTCATCATAACAGCTCATATACGTCCCCACTAAGGGGCTCGAGCCTACCCAAAGTTAGGGTGATTAGGCCTCCACGCTGGCCCGGTGCGGATTGGTCGACTTCACATACACCTTTGAATTTCTTCGCAGATGTATGCAGGTTGCCTCATGATGTTTTCCTTTACCGTACGAGCGTCAAACCAATGTACATATGAAATTCAAAAATTACATTGGTACATGGCGGTATCAAGCCCCGGACCTCCCGATTGGAAGGCAAGTGCCGAGTCCACAGCGCCACCGACGCCGGATCGGAAAACATCGGAAACAATCATCTAACTAACGTATCGAAGACAATTAACAAAAAATATTTTACAAAAATAAAAACCGACTTCAAACACACTGAAAAAATAAAAATAATATAAGAATAGGTACAGACAACATCACACTTCTATATTGTAGTCGGTGCCAAACGATGAACTCCTAGAAAGTCTTAAAATTTGTCAGCGACTTCAATATAGAAGTGTGATGTTGTCTGTTCTGTACCTATTCTTATATTATTTTTAACTTCTCAGTGTTTTTGAAGTCGGTTTTTATTTTTTGTAAAATATTTTTTAATAACCGACTTCAAAAAAGGAGGAGGTTTTCAATTCGATGCGTATGTTTTTTTTTGTCTATGTTTCGCGATTACGCCGCCAATTATGGACCGATTTTCAAAATTCTTTTTGTATTCGGTAGAGTATACTCCAAGGGTGGTCCCATAGTCTCCAAAGTCAGGATCTGATGATAGAATCCCATGAAAATCGAGGAAAATCCTTAAATTTTAAGGTGTGTCCAACGTGTTTTGTGTGTATGTTACGCGATTACTTCGCCAATTGTGAACCGATTTATAAAATTCTTTTTGAATTCGATAGAGTATACTCTTGGAAGAGTATATTCCAAGGTTACCAAAGTCAGGATCTGATCATGAAATCCCATGAAAATCGAGGGAAACGCTAATTTAATACCTGCTGCCTAATAGCTGGTATTAAATTACGAGGTTTCTTTCACTAAAATGATTTCCTTCACTAAAAAGTTAAAAATAAAAAATATTTTACAAAAATAAAAACCGATTTCAAAGACACTGAAAAGTTAAAAATAACATAAGAATAGATCACACTTCTATATTGAAGCCGGTGACAAATTTTAAGACTTTCTAGGAGATCATCGTTTGGCACCGACTTCAATATAGAAGTGTGATGTTGTCTGTACCTATTCTTATGTTATTTTAACTTTTCAGTGTTTTTGAAGTCGGTTTTTATTTTGTAAAATATTTTTTATTTTTATCTTTTTAGTGAAGGAAATAATTTTTTACTTTTTAGTGAATAAAATCTTATTAGTGAAAGATTTTCATGAGATGATCCCATCATCGGATCCTAACTTTGGTAACCTTGGGACCACCTCAGGAGTATACTCTATCGAATACAAAAATAATTTTAAAAATCGGTCCACAATTGGCGCCGTAATCGCGTAACATACACACAAAAAAAAAATACACATCGAATTGATAACCGAATTTTTTGAAGTCGGTTATAAAGTAGTTCGGTCCTAAAAATCATACTGCCTGGATGTGTCAGTCATCTTTGGAAACACGAAGTTAGCCGATGCTTATTATTTATCTTGAAGTACTGTAATCACCTTTCTTGTGGAACCTACTTAGGTAAATGAATATGCAAAATAAAATAACTCTTCCGAAACGCTTGCATGACCGTATTGCCAGATAGCTGCAGGACGTAGACCGATCAAATTACGCTGCCTGCTAATTTGATTAAATTTCCTCATGAAATATTGTACAACGAAAATGGTGAATTTGCGTTGCATACGAGAATGAAATAGCTCTCTTTTAGTGATGAAATGGGTTGTAATTAGATTACGTAGAGCGACAAATTTTACACTACCTGTAACAATAAAACAATATTTTTTTATTTATTTGTTACTCAAACTCAAAAATCTTTATTCAATATAGACCTTTACAGACACTTATTGACGTCAAACGAATTACAAGAATCTAATTTACCAATAAATTAATTAAAAATTGCAGCAAAGCAAGATAAGCATAGTGTAATTTGTGTACAGTATAGTGTGTTATTTTATATGTATTATTATGTCTTTAAACTTTGTAGTTCATTAAATTTTATTTTACATGTACCTCGTATACTTAATGCCTATGGCATTAAGTCCGCCTTGTACATAATTGTACTTAAGAATTAATAAATAAATAAATAAGCTATGAATTATTTAAACCTTGTATGTACATACACCTCAATCATAATTAAGATGTGTGTATGTAAATACAAGTAAAAAATTGGGAGAGCCTTTTCTACATTCTTACATTATTTTATTATTATAATTTACATTCTGTTAATAATTTCGAGGTATGATTTGTTATTTTATATTTATAATGTTAAATTTTAACGTGCTTAAATGAAGATAAAATAGCAGTTTTGTCGTTTGCCTCATTTTGCGCTGTTAAACTGGTTTCAAAATATTTTTCTGATAATTGTATATTTACCTCTGTGATTTGTTTGCAAGAAACACCTAAACTGAGAAGTCGCGTCATAAGTTTGAATAGCTTGTATCTACCATTATAGAATCTATATTAGTTCTAAAAACGGAGTACTCTGTCATAGTGGGTATCATTGATAAGCAGTAAACTGAATTATAATAAATGTTTTTTTTATCAAATATTCATCACAGCTTTTGCCTAGGCTATTGTACTGAGTGAACTACAGAAATGCTTTTTTGTGCTACCGAAACAGCAAATAATATTTAGACATGCTGTTCTAATAATTGGAACTCGGGTGGTAGGTATCAATTCTCTAAGATGCTGGATATGATTGCGAGTACCTACGGACTATCAATTATACAGAAAAAGTGGCCCAAAAAAAATTTACTCCTAAAACAGAATGCAATGCAGAAAACACGCTCATAGACTCATAGCACTCGTGGAAGATACCTCTGGAGGTGCTCCGGGAACTTCTCAGTACATCTACCTAAAGACTAGCAAAGCCATCGAGAGTTCGGCAGCGAACATTTTGGCCTCGTTATTTATTAAAACTTAAACGGTTGCTGTATAAAACACTCCTCCGTCCAATTACGGGCGTTTGAGATCGAGTAATTGAATTACAGCTGTTCATTATATTCGGTATCCGGAGAGCGATTCACCGAAAATTCGCTAAGGTGTGCGACGACCGTGAGTCTAATAATGTTCTCAAAGTGGTTCAAATTTTCGTTTCACATGTCACCCATTTTATTTTAATTGAATCCTGTCCAATTTGGAGTTTCACGTTCTGTTGTATACGAATAAGATAACGATGCTAATAGTGTAATGTTTACGAGTGATGGTAAATTAAATAATTTCTCGGCTACTGCTATAAATAAAATCTTGAGGTTGTGAATAACCTATGTAATAGGAAGAATGCAATTTATTGTTTTTGTAAACTTGCATGCTTTAGTAGCATTAAGTATGTGTTACCGCACTTGTCCGAGCCCGGTTTGAAACAAAGGAAACAAAACGATTAATTGCAAATGCACAAACTAGAGGAAGACTATACTAGAGTCGCCTGCATGAGTACCTCTATCTATACTAATAATATAAAGAGGAAAGATTTGATTGTTTGTTTGTTTGTATTAAATAGGCTTCGAAACTATTGAACAGATTTTGATGAGAGTTGGTATAGGGATAGTTATGTCCTTCCCCTGGCCTCGCCAGGGGAAGGACATAGGGTAATTTTCCTACGGGAAGAAAATCCCACAGGAAACAAAAATAACGCGGGCGAAGTCGCGAGCGGAAAGCTAGTCTTACATATTTCTGCCGCCAAGCAGCAGTGGCTGCATTGCTGTGTTCCGACACAGATAATATAATAGGTTCCGATATAAAAGGTAAGACAGGCAGTAATACTGGGGTACAATGACTTGACATCTTTTGTCACAAGTTGGCAACGTGCATTGGCGTCCTTGTAAGTGACCCCCCCCCCGGCGTGTCCCCTTATGTGATGGGTATCGTTGGGTTTGAGCCGCGGTCTCTGGAAGGCACCCTGCTTCACGGAGAGTCCGACATAACCTCGCGTTTGCGTAGGATGATTTGATAAATCGAATTTTCGCGAAAATCCTAGGGGTTTTGGGAAAACACGGATAATTTGACAATGGTGACGACATTTCTCAATCTTACTGAAAAGAGATAGGATTTTTTTCGGAAACATGAGTGGCTTCAGTAAGATTTCAAAAAGAATTGTTCGCTTCTTATAAATAAGACCACTTATTGGCCAATCGGAGGGCCCAAAACGACATCTTCTCTGATTAGTTGACGACTTGACATTTAAAATGTCAATCCAACCTCGCGCGTTGTTTTGTTTATGATTGTGATTTTGTTAACGAATTAGCAGTTTTTGAATATTTCATATGTTTAAGAGTGTGGTCGGTACTTAGAAACAGTGTGAAAACTAACGTAAAGGCATGTGAAATTAATGCTAAACGTTCAACAGAATCGAAAACCAATTTTGAGGTTATGTCCGATAAAGAAATATTCGACATATCTAAGGAAGTTTTAGGCAAATAGACAGGACGGCGCTACTAAATCAGAATTGACTAAAAAAAGAATTAATAGTGTGATTGCTTCAATAGAAGGATTTAACTCTGCGACTGTACTTAAATAACCGAAAACACAATAACAGTATAGGTAAAACTAGGAACCATTCAGAATAAGAGTTGACCAGCAAGCAAAACCAAGCCAGTCAGACTTAAGGATACATTATTCAATGTTACTAACGCATCTCGCGTTTTCGCAAAAATTCTATATTTTTTCAGTAAGATTGAGAAATGTCATCATTATTATCTAATTATCCGTGTTGTCGCAAAATCCTTTTTTTCAAGAAAATTCGATTTATCAAATCATCCTGCGACATGCATAACGCATTTCTCAAAGTTGAAAAAGGGGTTGTAGATTTGCAAGTCTTATAGGAACCACGTGTACTATAGAAGACACTTACCTGTGTGAACTTCGTCAAAAAAACAGTGATCTAATATTTGGCTACATAATATTTTTTTTCACTCTTACGGCCGGTTGCACCAAATTTACGTTTTACGACTTCGTAAAAGTAACAATATAAATACGTAAGAATTGCGCCATAACCTAGATTCAATTGTAGTTTTATTTTATCCTTTACGTTAAAAAATGTTAAATAAACAGCGCGAATCATATATTTAATAGTGAAACGACTCATTTTTAGGTATTAAGTTGTTACTTTTTACGAAATCGTAAAACGTAAAACTTGGTGCATCCGGCTGTTAGAGTCGAATTAACTTAAATTTCTCAATTTCTTTGTCTGAATGTGGTCATTTCGTGAAATCTAAGATATTGGACTTCATCAGGAAAAGTTATTCTTTCATCGAGAAAGAATATACTTATGTATTATGTATTTAATTTAACGATGCTTTTTTTATTACTGCACTATTTATATAAAATTTTAGGTGACTATGCCGCCCTCATAGAATTTACTATAATACGTATTAAAATATATATTATTTTCTATGTGCACTGCATTGCACTGAATTTCCCTACAATAGAATTTAAAAACGTGTAAAAGTAATGTCTTGAATTCGCAGTTTTGTACAAGAGGTCAAATAAGATATCAACTGCAATGCAGCGAGCAAGGTGAGGTCGCACAGCAGACACTGGCCGCGGTCTATCTACACGACCACTTCCTTCCGCCCCTGCCAACCTGGTACAAAAGAGGAAGACACCATTATAATTTTTAAATAAGTTTTTAATATATTTAATATTTTGAAATCCTCTGGCAACAAGTTCAGAAGCTTAGCCCTTTTGTTTCCCACTTGTTACCTTAACACTCAAATATCCGGATATAACAATATTTGCTGAGACACGGTAACGGCCGCCACTTCTGATCCAAGGAAAACCAATAAACAAAAAGATGAATATAAAAAATACTAAGTTAAATAAAAAAATAATAATAAGAAAGTAAACTCATCTTCATGTAGCTTCGAAAAAGGAAAGATTTAGGATATACCTACCTAATAATGAAGACAACTCAACTAATAAACCTGGAATACAATTAATAACAAAATCTTATAACAACCACTTGTGTTGAATTCGGCTTCATTAGCGCATGGCATAATTAATCATTTAATGCGTGTTTGCGTAACACATGCGATTAATGTCCAACTCAGGAGTCTGTTGCGAACGCCTGCTTATGAAAATTCATGATTCCATTAATTTTACTTTGCAACTTTGAGATTACCTTCGCATACGTTCAAGTAAATGAGCTTCATTAACAAGTGGTTGTCTTGGGATGTAAAACTGAACACCACATGAATGCAGGAAATCTTCAGCTTTGTTTATTGAAATTAAATAATCGCTGATTTGAATCTAATCATAGTATGTATTCAGAGACGTGCACAGGTCTTCAAAGTCCCTCCAAAAAGGAAGAAAAAAAATCTGTCGCACTGAAAGAGATTGATTGATTTTCAAGTTAGTTAGAATAATATTCGAACTCTGCCTTACTAGGCTACCTATTCCGTTCGGTACATCTAAACAGCTTCTTCCACTTTTAATAATCTTTTTACATGCTCTCCAGTTAAGGATATTCTTGACCTGGACTTTCTACAGGTTCTCCTATTTGACCCAAGTAAGTTCGCCTAGGTTATGATCCTGATACCAAACGTAATCTACATCGGGAGGAGGTTAAAATTATAAGAAGTGGATAGAAAAGGCTTCTCAAGCCTTTTCTATCCTTTTTTAATTTCAAAATACTTATTTCCTTTAGAAATTCTCATTTTCATTTCACCCTTTTATCTGATAAATGATTTTCCAGAAATGTGAGCAAAAGCTTGCATGATAATCAATACCAACTTCCACCCCTATTTGACCCTTTTCAGGGAGGACTTTCCAAGAATCCGTTCTTACCTGACGTTTCCTACACGATACCTACCTCATCATCATCATCATCATCCGTCATCATCATTATTCAAGTAGTTTTAGAGATTTTGTGATTGTGATTTTCTATTGCTATTATATATAAAAATGTAATATTTTTCAGCAAAACACTCATCAAAATTATAACACTCAAAAAGCTTTTCTATGAATTGCTTTTGTTTAAATAGCCCCTCTGGTTTCATTTGAATCGTGTCACAGGGATTTGAATTTTATAAACTTTGTGAGAAATGTCATTGATGTGTTCCGGTTTAATTGAAGGGTAAGATTTATGACATTGAAATTAATGGGTACCGTGACTTTACATCTGATGTCACAAGTTGGCAACGTACACTGTAGTTCTTGTGAGGATTGCAGTTTTGCTGCGAATGTCACAGAAGCCACATGTAGGTATTATAGGTGACTGTTACCACTTACCATCAAGTGGACAGTTTGCTTGTTTGTCAACTTAGTTGCAATAATTACATTTGATATTTTATTTTGTACGTGAAGTTTTGTCAAAAATGCTACACCACTTTCTTGACCGAGCGTGCTATGCTGAGAAACAAAAATGCCTTTAATTTGGTGCGTGAGGCCTCTCAGACCTCGAGATCATTTGATAGCCCGCGTCACCCAAGCCTTATGCCACCTCTGAGCTATCATTGCCCAGAGGTGGCATCGGTTTAGTAAATTGCTTTGAAACCGATGTAACGTTATATAAATACACAACTTGTCGTGTTTTAACAAGTTCCTCGCAGTGTAAGATTTTATTTAGTAATCCAATAATTTTTGAAGTGAAACCCTCTTAAGGTATGATGGGCAATTTTGCAACAGAGGAAGAGCACTGAATTCGCGCGACCTTCACATCATCAACAGCTCATATATACGTCCCCACCGAGGGGCTCGCGCCTACCCTAAACTAGGGTGATTAGGCCTTAGTCAACCACGCTGGCCAAGTACGGGTTGGTCGACTTCGCACACAACCTGTAAAGAAATTCTTTCTTCACAGGTGTCCTCAGGATGCTGTGTAGGTTTCCTCACGATGTTTTCCTTCACCGTAAAAGCGTCGAATAAACGTACATATGAATTCAAAATTTGAAAACACATTGGTACGTGGCGGGGTTCGAACCGCTACCTCCCGATTGGAAGGCGACAGCCTTACGCACTACGCCATCGACGCTTTCGCTCGACCTTCACGCTCAGATATAATTACATGTAGGTATTTCTGAGTGTTATTTAAAACTTCTTTAGGCAGGTCGCGCACTTTTTGGAGGTGGAAAAGTACAAAAAAAACTCTTTAGCAACCCATTAATAAGGCTTACAAGTCTGTGAAGCCGGGAAGTACTAATTTCTGACATGCAGTCCTACGCCTGTTTCTTTCAATGCCACAACTTTTGTATCGGTTTAGTGTTTGCCGCAAATGCTATGCTAACGCCATTGTAAAACGAGTAATATCTAACTCACTCCATGTAATTAGCACAAGTTTTTGCGTTCGTTGCTGGCTACAAAAATATAAATTTAACAAACACTACAAATTACGCTGTAAATCTAATGTCTACTTCCTGGCACGAAGCGTATTTTACACTTGGATTTAAATATTTTTATGTCAAACATATTTCAAGCAAATAACAGCTAAATGAAACCTTATTAAACCAAATTACCAGAGAGAGACTCTGTACCTTAGTCGTCTGCGCGGGCAATTCTACAATTGCTGTGTTGCGGTTTGAAGAATAAAAGATATTATTGGGTTAAGTAGAAGACGTTTATTCCTTACAATCAACACACAAACACTAAGAAAACACACAAAGATATAGGTTTCTAATACACATTTTGATTGCGTGCTGCAGCAAGCAAAGGGTCAAGGTCAGGCTCAGCGATGTAAGTGTCACAGGACATAGCGCCGATTTTCATCATCCTGTTTGAATCGACCAACGATCCGTTACATAGAAAAAAAATATGGGGAATAATTTTAGAATTTCGATTTAGGTTAGGTGTAGTTCCGGTAAGTTCGTTTAGTCAGAGGGGTATTGCCTTAGAAAAAAATTATCATAATCACCTTCAAATTACTAATCATTGCGGCGTCAATACGGGACTCTGTGTCGGCTGTCTGATAAAAATAGTAATGGATGCACTTTGACTGTCATAATTAAAAGCGATCCCAATAGATTTTTATTACATAATCAAGGGGTAGATCTTACGACATCCACCTGAAGAAAGGGAGCGGCGACCAGTGTATTCTAAATATGTCAGTTTGAAATTAAATAACAAGTAAGAAATTTGAAATCAAAAGATATCAACGGCTTATAAATTGAATTCCGTAAGCTCATTGAAAACGAAGAAGGTTTGAATTTACAATCTGTCACTTCCAATTACTCGGCGTCGTGTCGACTCGGCGGTAACATGCCCGAACTCAGAATGTAATTGACTTCTCAATTTCCCGATCGACGGGCGCTGACGAGACCCGAACCACGGATTTAATAAAATAGTGAGTGTACACAACGGCGCTACCAAAATAATACTAATAACACGTTCGTACCATTGGTTTGTGCCTCTATTCGGAGCAATATTACTTTCATTACATGTCTGACATAATAAAACATTCTTAAAATAGACGAAGCATAGAATTCCTAGCATACCTACTCAGCGTCCCTCTTCACTATGCAGGCCAAACCACTGCTCTATAATGTTCTAAATATTGAATTTAACTTTGACTCAAAAGAAACATAGCTTCTGTATTAAAGAGTTTTCGAAATGTCTAATGTAGAGACTCGAAATTTTCAAACAATGAAAATAAACATGTTGTATTTTTTATTAAAGCGATCAATTAATTGTATGTATCCCACAAAACAACTATCATTGCACATCTAACATATTGTGACAATTAGTATATTTATAAATGACTAGCTTTTGCCCGTGACTTCGTCCGCGTGGAATTCTTTTTTTATTAATTCCCTTTGCAAATTCCTCCCTTTTTACAGCGGTTATTGATTCCCCATACAAACTTCCACTCCCCTTTTCTCTCCCTTAAGGGGTGATTTCTGCAATAAAAGCTATCCTATGTCCTTTCCTGGGACTCAAACTATGTCTAAATCGCTTCAATAGTTTTGGCGTGAAGGCGCGACAGACATACAGACAGACAGAGTTAATTTCGCACATATAATATTAAGTATGGATTTCGAGCGTCTCCCATTTGTAATTGCCGTCTTGAGGAAGGTTCAACAGATCACATACCTATTATTTAACTATTCTCTACTATGTCGTTGTGCATCTCATACCTAAGTAGGTACATTCCTAGACCTTTTAATATTAAAAGTTTACCCAACTTTAAGGGTAACCGAGTTATAAAATTGTTATGTAAATACACTTACGTACAATAAAATCGACGCACCTGTACCTTTGGTTCAGAGTTCAACGAATCAAAATCTACTTTTAACCCTGTTTGTTAAACATGAAATTAAGCTTACATTACACCAGTTTTTACTGTGGCAAATTCGGGTTTATTAATTTTACAAACTGAACTGAGTTCTATTTATTCATTTAGAAGTAAACTCAAAATGTTTTTACTTGAACAACAAATTAGATCATAGCGGATGACTGTGTCCTTCGTAACTGACAAAAGACTTAGTGGTTTCATGGGGTTTTTCACAATAGAACATTTTTCACAATATATCATTTATTCCTATTATTTACACTTTGATATGTTATGCTATTGCTTAAATTATAATATGTTACATATCCTACAATAAATTTTTACAGATGATTGTCTGTTGGCCAGTACACATATACATTTGTATAGGCTTCCACAGAATACCAGCGTTGCAGGTGTTATGCATTCTGCAACATAGTGCTGAGTGGCGGCCTTTTTAGTTTCACTTTATTTGATTTACCTGTATTACGTGTTTTCTCATAATGTTTATTTGTGAAACTAAATAAATTTATTTGATTTGATTTGAAAACCAAAATTGTTAAAATAGCTAACTTTTTTTGGGAAAATCAGTTCAATTTAAAGGGTCAATAAAACTGTTCCTACAGTCATTAAAATCATTGATTCAATTGACTTTTAACACTCTGCATAGTCACAATGATTGGGTATAACGAAAAATGGGAAACAGGGTTTTCCGAATAAATAAATGTATTTTCAGCAACACTTCTTTTATCCATATTTAGAGTATGTTAAAATAAAGCTCATGAAATATACTTTCAAATGTATTTACAGTTTTTGTTTGTCTAATCTTATTTTTATATACCGCGATATTTCCGAATCGCAACCTATGAGGAGGGTCGATTTCATTAGAATTAAATTAAATTATAACCCACCTATCTAAATTTATATTAAGTTCTGTTTTATCCGATAATCAAACAACGTTGAAATTTCGTAAAAAAGTAGACAAAATCTACAAGACTGTCTGTCTATCCTGACACTCGACATTTGTAGTAATGGTCGTTATCTCTCTCAATGACCAATTGCCATAATTCCAAAGAAAAAAAACAAAAAATAAATATGCTAATTCAAACCATATACTAAACGTTACCGTTTTTTTTAATACAGTTGGGGAACAGTGCGGGAAGGTCACCATTATGCATGAGTGCTTTTTCTTTACCAAATGTTAAATGTCTAAAATCTGACACACATTTTGCCTTTTTTCCTGCTTTTTTTTCTAGCATGCTAAGTTAAGATTGCGCTATATAATCTGACTGGTCTACCAGATTTTGTATTGTAAAAGCATGCAAGCTAAAAGCAAAGCATAACAAAAAGCACGGCCGAACCTTGCTTTTAAAAACACGGCAAGCAAAGCATAGCGCGCATTTGCTTTGTATCTGCTGTGTACGTTACTTTTTAAAAGAAACGTGTAAAAATGTACGAATCCACGACATAGGATTTCGTGATTACTCGTCGGTCAAAAAGAAATGATTAACCTTTCCGGTTGTATGAAATCCACCTGCGCTCCGTGACGCCCGCGTACTGATCCAATTATAAGTTGGAATTGCTTTTTGTAAACGTTTGTTTTGTTTCCGCACGTTACACGTTGGCGGGGAAGGCTCGTGTCGAATCCTCCGAATCTGGGAAATACCTACGTGCCTTCTTATTGGTATCTCGGTAAGGTGTTTGACTCACTTTTGCAGCCAGGTAGCACCAAAATGTCTTATGGCCAATTTCATTTACCTTGCCTTAACTTAGGACAATCTTAAAATGACATGCTGTCACACTCTTCTTATTAAAGACAAGAAGCGACAGTATACTACTTAGGATCGTCCTAACCTAGAAAACTACGTGCCTTCTTATTGGTATCTCGGTAGGATTTATAAATCACTTTTGCAGCCGCATCAAAATGTCTTATGGTCAATTTCACTTACCTTGCCTTACCTTAGGGCAATCTTAAGTGACATGCTGTCACACTTCTTATTAAAGACAAGAAGCGACAGTATACTACTTAGGATTGTCCTAACCTAGAAAAGGTTAGTGTAACCGTGGTCTAGTGGTTGAGTTAATTTGACCTCCCGTGGTTGATCGAGAGGTCCGGGGTTCAATTCCCCATGGAGGCAGAAGTTTTCCTGCTCAGTTTGTTTGGTGGTAGGGCTTCTGAGTCCGACTTGTAAGCTACCATCATCTTACTTAAGTTTGTCGCCATAATAACAATGTTAATAGCATTGTTGTGTTCCGAAAATTAGAGGTAAGATAGCCAGTTCGTCAGCTGTTAAGGAGTCCAGGTGAAGCTCGCTTCCACCTTCGGCCTTATCGTCTCTTACCATCAGGTGAGATAAAGTGGGGTTGAGAAGAAGTGGCTGTGAACGAGCCTTCGGCTTTTCTGGCCAGCCTCAGCCGCAGCTGTAAGTGGAAACCATCTACAACGATTAGCACGCGTGAGCCCGCCTGAGCCTCGCAGCGCTGCAACCGTCACGGAAGTCAGTATATGTGCGTGCATGCCTGTTTACTTGACATCATTATTATACTTAGCTCATATTTTCCCACTGTCAGGCAAAAGCTTCTCCATTACTCTTCCACACGGCTCAATCTTGTGCGCGATTCCACCACTTCTTGCAATAGACATCTAAATTGTCGCACCATCTCAGACGAGGATATCATCTGTGCATCTTTATATAGTGCGAATTATAATTAAGTAATAGTAAATAGTTGAAATAGTTATTATACTACACGTGATCCGAACAGCAGTCATCCTCCACTCACCACGACGTGCGCTGAGTTTTGCCTCACTGCAAGATAGCTGTATGATCTCAGATCTCTGTGTTATCATAAAAAAAGAAAAGAAGCCCGATTTTTTCATCAAATCTGTGAATTTATTTATCGTATTTTTTTTGTTACGACGTGAGTTTACTACGTAATAAAAGTTAAAATGTCGAATTCAGAAGTGGAAGTGATATTGAGATGACACCCATATAAATGTAACAATATTTTCATACTAATATAATTTTATAAACAATTTCAATCAAACACGTTTTTATATGATCCTCATAGGTGTAGTATAAAGCACTATGTAGCACTTGTGAGAAAGTTCGATTCTTAGCTCTGATTCCTAACTGCTCCCTCACTAGTAATCGGTCACTTTCGTCCCGCGGTGAACAATGTACTATTGTTCACCCTTATGTCGAGATCGGGAAGTTAAAATACGGCGATGAAAAGTTAGGTGAAGTGATAATAAGCTAAACTAATTTTAGGCTTAAAGTTTGTGTGCCACTTGCAATAGAACTACAAAACATGAGGGGATCCAATACATTGACAATATATTGACTGTAGTATTATATATCTGTGCCCGATGTAGCAACTCAAACTGCTTTTATATTCTTATTAAAAAATTGATGAGGATACAGTGAAGAGATTTCCATATAGCTTAGTGGTTTTATATATAACCAATTTATAGCCAGCCCCTTAATCATTTCAAAATCAAACTGTTTTGCCACAAAGAATTATACCCTCCTCCACGAATTGCAGTTGCTCACCTCCTGGAAAAATAATATTATCAGCATATAGTTTATTTACTACAAGTCACACATCAAAAAATTTACACGCGCTCGGCACGCTCTGAGTGGCTAACCCTGTAATATGTCAGGAAAATCTTTCTCGCCCTATGGAGTTATTGCGTTCCGAACGTCGGCGATCCAGGCTGACAGACAATAGGGAAGGTAAAAATGGAAAATGGAGGTGAACGCTGCGCCGTAAATACTTCCGTGCGATGTGAAAGGACCCTCAGGCGCCCTGAGCTTTATTACACTTATTTTCGTACTGTGTATTTCAATAATAAATGAAAAGTCCTGCTGTTATAATAATAATAATAATGTATTTATTTCTGGATAACACATATTCAAATTTAGGGGAAAGCGGGGCAAAATGGGAAACCATATTATTGAAATTATCCTTGGTAATCAGACTAACAAATGGCAGATAACACAAGGGAACAAATTTTAAACTTTTTTATACAACTGACAATACTCAAATAGTGTTACGTTTGTTATGTTTGTGGGGAGGGTGTTCAATAGTAAATCGCCAAACACCGACAATTATGAGATATGATTTAATTAAGCACTAATTAAGTCACTTTACTTAACACTGTAAGCCACTATAAGCACTATGGACACACAAGACTTCACTGTGAAACGCTTCCAAGTCGCAGATGATCGCTCCAAGTCGCTTTGAATCGCTTGATCCGCTCGGTTTGCTCTCTTGGAAAGAACTGTCGGTCTGCAGTCGCCTACGCGCTTTTATAGTAGGGCCGGCGAAAATTCGGGGCATTCGAGAATGTTTCATTCTCGAATATTCCGTACCCAATCGATTGTTTATCTTCTGTTCTCGAAAGTTCCGTGGTACCCTTCGCGCTTATGTAGTATAACCGGTAAACATTCAAGGCATTCGAGATTGTTCTATTCTAGAACATTCTGTACCCAATCGATCGTTTCTCTTCTCGAAAGTTCCGTGGTATGCCTTCGCGCTTCTATAGTAGGGCCCGGTAAACATTCGAGGCATTCGAGAAGGTTCTATTCTAGAACATTCCATACCCGATCGAATGTTTGTCTTTCTAGAAAGTTCCATCGCATTCCCGATTATGTTTGTCTTTATGAGCATGTTCTATCTCGGTCAGTCAGCACGCCTAGAAGTTTCTAGATGCATTTCGATCTATCTTTTATCTCTGGAAGATGCTCACTGTTTTTGTCTCTTTCTTATCGTGCTATCTCACTCACTCCTATTGAAAATTTAGTCACATATCAAAGTATGCTTCAAAGGCCCATAAGAGGTCCTGAAATTGCCTGAAAACAGGTTTTCAGGTTAGGTTAGGGTTGGGCTTAAAAGTGGTTCGAAAGAGGGTAGCCTGAAACGGACTGAAAACATGTTTCAGGAGCCTGAAAACAACGGCTAAACAACTTGGGTAAAATTTCAATATTCTAGTATGTGATAGTGCACCTCCTGAAACGCACTGAAATGCGTTTTTAGGCTGCTGAAAATGCTTCTAAGGTCAAGAAAACCACTCCGGATGTTTGTTATACCATTGGCGTAAGAATAGTATGAGGGGAACGAGCATACTTAAAGCGCTCACGAAGATAGGATATGTAGGGTTATGTATGATATTAAAAAGGAGATAAAGAATACGTACGGGAGTTTCTTCGAAGTCGGATAGGAAGCCACTTGAGTTGAACGAAATTTAGAGATAATAATATGATTATACTTACGCAACCCTTACGATTTTGAAGTCTTTCAAGCTTACTTATCTAATTATTCCTCTGTTATATCCAAATAACAAGCATCAGCGTAATCCAAAATTGGAAGAATTAACGTCTGGGCCAGAGATAGTACTGCAGTGACTTAAGAGTGTGAAAAGAATGACTTTCCAGAATCTTTTTGGAAAAAATAGAGCAACTTTTGCCTTTATCCAGGAAGAAAACAGACGACTACCTTTGTATGGAAAAACGACCCGTACGATATCTTCTTATTAAGTTATAGGAGCTCGGTTACCTTCATAGGAATTAGATGGGCTGTTCTCCTTAAATTACTTTTTTATGCATATAATTTGTTATATTCATATGATATTTACTTAAGGTTTTTTGGTTATGAAATTACGTTTATTGTATACGTTTTCAAATTAAAGACTAATTTAATATTTCAGAGAGGTATGATTTATGTTACAATTTCATGATTTTTGACCCCTTCGCCGTCCTTGTGATGGTCGGACACGTTTGACTCATAGTGTGACGTCCCATATTTTGAAATTTTAAAGTTTTCCGTTAATTCTGCACAATTCGCGACTTACTATTTTACATTTTGTAATGTAACATCACAATGTCACTCTTTGTCGGTCGATCCCCTGCCCCCTGACGTGTGATGTAATTCATGGATGGACTTTGAGGAGGCGTGTAGCTACAAACTACGGAAACCCACAAGTTTGCAAACAGATGAGCGGGAAAACCTTTTGTGGAATAATTTGATTGTTATTATTACTTAGTGGCAGTGGCTGGATAAATATTCTATGGAGACTATAATGTTACAAATAAACGTCACGGAACTAATAATTCCATGAAAGGATGGATGAAACCGAAGGTTGAATACGAGGATTCATAGAAATCTTACATTGTTGGATTTTATAAATAAGATTAGAATAGAATATTGTCATGTCGATCGACAATAATAAAAACATACTTACGCAACCTTTCCAAGAAAAGCAAACGTCGCAGTTTGAATATTGGCTTAGATTTACAATATGTGAAATATTTAAAGAAATTGAAAGCTATTTTTCTTAAGAAAAATAATATTATTGACATTAAAAATAAGTAAGTATTAATAATAAGTGAAAAAAGTGAACATTCTCAGATAAGTTATTTGTGAGTTATTTGATATTGGTGATCATTTTCTTATTTTTTCAGTAAAATTAGTTAGATTTTGTTTATTTATTCTATTGATCCACGATCGTACCATTTGCATGATGTCTAGGGTTCATGCAGAAAAAAAAACAAGGGACGAGTGAGATGGGATCTTGAGAACCAGCAGTTGATTGGATATACAATGTCATTAGTAATTGACGTAGGCTCTGCATCAACAGTTGGTATTTTTCGTATTGGGTATTAAACGTTATCAGTAGAATAGTTGCTCTATAGTATTTTGCGTAAATTAATTGTGGTGTTTCGAGAAATTGATATTTCACGGAAGTGGTAATATGAGAATTTGGTTTTAAGCGTCGAAAGGCGCTATACTACTTTTAAAAAACAACATGCAAATTTTATGAACATGTTTATATATCACTAGCTCTCCGCTCGCGACTTCGTCCGCGCTATTTTTGTTTTCCCGTGGGAATTTTATAGTTTCCCATAGGAAAATTACCCTATGTCCTTCCCCTGGTCTCGAATTATCCCTATACCAACTTTTATTAAAATCGGTTCAGTAGTTTCGAAGCCTATTCACTACAAACAAACAAAGAAACAATCAAATCTTTCCTCTTTATAATATTAGTAAGTATAGATGGGTCAGCAGTTGTTAGTACTTTCAACATTTTTATTACTTAACACGATTCAATCAGCAAGTGTTAATACAAATTTACGACCAGGTACTTAAAAACCTGTTATAAAGATATAGAGTCATAAACCTCATTCATCTGAACTTTTACTGCTCGCCGTCAGTCTTATAAGCTGCTTACAACGTGGCACTTCCAGTTTTAAAGCTTTTAATTTTATAGCATGTGGTTGGCACTCAAATGCTATTTAATTAGGGTTTTTTTTATTGAAAACTTGCTGGAATCTTAAATTGTGTTTCATAATCGTTTTGTCACTATCATTTATTTCAGATGTCTATACATAGATAATTTCAGTAAACTAATTCACGGAAACATAATGTTTTTAAACATGTTTTTTTTTTGTTAAATATTTAAGACTTATGCCAGTCGCCAATGTTGAAGTTTTTGAGGTATTTGACTGTTTTCCAAGCACACAACAATGTCACAACCTGTATTGAAATATGGAATCTAGTTTTTGCTGCCGACGTACTTGAATTAATGAAAAAGAAATAAAATACAATTTACAAAGTACACGTGTATTGAGCAATAGACAATAATATGACAACAGCAAAAGCAAAAAAAAAGAACAACAATAAGTCAAAAAACAAAAGAATAAAAAAATACAAATACTGGGCAACTAGCCAGTCCGCAACATTTTTGATGAATACTTAATTCTCCATTCGCTCTAAAATCCATTCGAACGCAATGACAGACGAAATTTCAATTTTTCAACTTGCATAACGTTACAAATAACGTTCGACTTTTTTTAAAGTGAATTTTTCATGTAGTGCTATTTCTAGACAGGCTTTATACTGTGATTAATCATATAGGTAACATAAGATGGTTATAGTAGTATTATATTATCTCTGGTTATAGTAACGGCTTATTTAACTTTAGATAAACTACTCTCAGAACTGTAAAATAGTGGAACAACTAACTGATACATATCGAAGCACATAAAACTACAAAATTTAGAAATATAAAAATTGTATGTGTAATAGTTTTCACATCAAGCAACAATAACATCCCCATACATATGCATGATTTACGATTTTATTTGCAGGATACCAGATTCAGAATTGGTTAGGTATATTCATACTTCTAAAATTCTAAGGTAAAATAGCTTTATCTTAAAAGCACGAAATATGGGTCGAGCTAAAGATAATAAAGTCTTTATTGCAGACGTTTCTAATAACAATCCCTGAGTTAGATCTGAGCGTCGCAAACTTTGCGGTTTGTAGAGTAAACATCAATTATTCACAAACTTCTTGTTATTGACTTGTTTTGTTTTGATTTAGAACCTGTTAAGTGTATTCCGCCGTCTTGCGCAGACGTTACAATATTAATCAGTTGAACTCCAGACGGTCAAATCGATGGTCAAACCCATAGGTTTTATTGCAGGCGGTGAATAAACAAATCCGTCTCCTCTCCTTTTGAGCTTTTTACAAATATTTCCTTTGGCTGGGTTAGTGAAGAGAAATACGAAAAGTATTTAAATATGAGAGTCGTTTCATTAATTTCAAATATAACATGCTTTCCCCGCGACTTCGTCCACGTGAAATTAGTAATTTGGGTATTTTTGTTTTGTTCAATCTACTTATATCCTTCCCCACAACTCAAACTGCATATCTCCATATCAAAATTCATTTAAATCGGTTCATCAGCGGTTATTGATTTCCCATACAAATTCCACCCCCCTTTTCACCTCTTTCAAGGATAATTTCTGCAATAAAAACTATCCTATGTCCCATCACGGGACTCTATACCAAACTTCCACCTGAATCGGTTCAGGAGAATTAAGAGGTAACAGATAGACCTTCGCATTTGCCTCGCCGCTGGGCTCTCATTGAAAGTAGACGTGTGTTACTCGCGTGCAAATAAATCCTATTTAAAAAATCGTCATTGGTCACTTCTGTAAATTTCAATTCCTGCTCTCTCTTGGGGACTTTAAGTTACTAAACTCCTCCTCTTGGGCGTGTCGTGAGTGGGATAGCTGTACAATACACGGAATCATTCAAAAATAACTTGTGGTGATTTTGCTGATTGGTGGTGGAATTGAACCCTGACCGGCGGCTTGACACGCAGCGGCCGCAACCGTTAGTCCATCCATCAAGACATTGCTGTAAGGCGCCAAATAAGCGATCAGGCCGAACTACTACGGAAACGCTACGGCAACAGATGTCCTCTACGGACGAAACGCTTCGCTGCGCTCGCTGTCCCCACCACCCCGGTACGTACTACGCGCCCACAATCCGTGCTACGACGCGCGAGCTACGGCATACTTTGTTTTTTTCTTTTTTCTTTTCTGGGATGCTACGGCGCACTGCTGTGATATAGAAATACTGGTTTACAATCATAACAGCTATTGTATATTGTGCAACTCGCAAAAGGTACACTGTTGCTGAGCGCTGTATTGTTGTTGGTCTCTCTTCACTAACATATTAAAATATTGAACGTTCTGTCTTAACCTTCATCTTCAAAGTCAAATAAGCTTATTTACATCTAAAAATGCCGCTAAAAAGAACACCGCCCTCACAGTTCTCACAATCTGATCCCGACATTACGGGTCAAATTGCGAGTGAGACTTCTGAAGTATCACACGCTACCTCTCGCAGCAAACGTTTTCGTGAGGAATCTGTTTCTCCGCGGGCAGAACAGATATTACCTGATGACTTTAAACTTGAAATTAGAGACATGATGCTGACGTTCCAAAGAAACCAAACACTCTTACTCAATAAAATGTCAAGTGATATAGCCGAAATAAAGCAACAAAACCAACTTATTCAAAACTCTAATTCTGAAATTGAAAGGGCATTACAGAGTATTCAATCAGGGCAAGAACAGCTGACTCAGCGAATTGTTACATTGGAGACTGAGCGCCTTTCTTTTCTAAATCAAATACAAGTGTTAGAATCTAAAATAAAAAACATGGAATTATTAGCACGACCATCTTGTATTGAGCTGCGGAATATACCAATGGACGAAACGGAGACAGCAGACGACCTGTATAATTATGTTGCAATGGTTGGGAATGTGGTTGGAATTAATGTTCAACACGCGGACATTCGGGACGCATACCGTCTTCCAGCGAAGCCTGGCAAACCCAGGGCTGTTGTGGCTGAACTCACTAAGGTGACCGTGAAGAATGACATTCTCGCTGCCGTGCGTAAATACAATGGGACACGGACAAAAGAAACGAAATTGAATTGTACATCAATTGGAATAAAAGGTCATAACGATCCAATATATGTGTCTGAATACATTACTGGCAGTGATCGAAAATTATTTTTCCAATGCCGACAGTTTGTTAAAGCAAATAACTTCAAGTTCTGTTGGGTGACAAACAAAAAAATATTTATTCGGAAAAATGAACATTCTAAACCTATTCATATTACCTGTGAGCAAAATCTCAGTGAGGTGACACAATGACTATTTACTTTAGATCTAGCACATTCGATTCAGTGTTTATTCTTTTATGCATGCTATTTTATAATAATTTCGTATTTAATTGTCTGTTTAAGATACATCTTTTTACTTCATTTAATTATGTGTTGTTGTAGTACTAACTCCTGCCGCCAGATTATCATATTTAATTTAATTATAAGTTACAGTCTTATACAAAATCCTCAATCTTAATACCTATTACACATTACAGCAGGCCAACTCCTATTCACTAATAACAACACAATTTTACATAATATATATGCTTTAAGAAGTGATCTTAAAATGTTAAACTTTGCGATAATAGTTACAAGTGGCCTTTTTGTGTTTTGTCATCTTAAATTAATCCAGTAGTGTCTTTGTGGTGCGGAATCCTCTAGTTTTAAACAAATTTCTGAACTTTACTTTATAATTTTATCATATGGCTATAGATAATTTAAATGTTATTTCTACGAAACTAGAGGATCTCAGCGTTTCACGGGCACACTCCTGTCGACCGGAACATTGTATTAACTATTTTACAAGAGATGGCAATTCACTGACTGTCATTCAACAGAATATTCGCAGCTTAAATAAAAATTTTGACAATTTTGCTGCCTTGCTTGTCAGTATCAATATATCTTTTGATATTATTATATTGACCGAATGTTGGCTATCTAAATCCCCTTATATTTCTGCTTTGGATGGCTATAATGATTTTAGTACCACAAATAACCTTAACCAGAACAGTGGCACTGTGGTGTATGTCAGGGACAATCTGACATGTAAAGTTTACGAGCCTGAGCAAATTAAAGACGCGAATTGCTTGGTATGCGAGGTAGGCTCTGCATTTGCAGTGGTAGCTATTTACCGGTCACCTTCCTATCACTGTGTTGACAGGTTTTTAAGTGGGCTGGATAATCTTTTACCAAGACTTTCAACCTTTGATAATGTGTGTGTTATGGGAGATCTTGATATTCAGACAGGTTACACTGATCGCCGCGCGGATGAATACTTAAACTTACTTGCAGTGCACGGCCTTCTGCCAGCTTATACAATTGCCACCAGGGGAGAAAATTGTCTGGATCACATTTTCATTAAATCCAAAATAAAGCCTACTACACTAGTGATGGAAGCCGGTGTCACTGATCATTCACCCACTGTTTTGTTTGCTTATTTAACTAAAAAGCCACATAAAGTTAACAAGCTCCGAACTAGATTGGACTACTCTGCAATAGACTCGACTATCTCAAATACTGATTTTTCATCCGTTCTTCTTTCAAAGGACGCTAACTTTGCCGCGGATTGTCTAGTCTCTAACCTTTCCAGTATAATTATGCAATACACTTATAAATGCAACGTCCCACGTACAAAAATCAACGCAACGTCCCACGTACAATAAAGCCTTGGATTACGACTGGACTTCTGCGATGCATCCGTTTTCGTGATCGCATGCATGGACGGCTTAAGCGTAGTCCAGATAACATTACCCTTAAAATAACATACTTACGATACAGAAATTTCCTTAATAAACTACATAAAAGTGCAAAATCAAATTATCAAAAACAACTATTAAATAATGCTAAAAATAACTCTAAGTTAACCTGGAATGCAATTAAGTCGATTACAAATATGGAGTCACTGACCTCTAATGCTGAATCTCTGCTTGATTTACATCATAATCCTTATATTACCACAAATATGGTAAACGATTACTTCGTTAATGTAGGTAGGAAACTTGCTAACAAAATTTTAACACGGAAGACACATGAAACTGCTCGTTTCAACACCTCAATAACCCAAAGTGAATCCACATCTTTGGCATTGTTTGATGTGGATGAATGGGAAATTGACAAATTAATAGCAAGTCTACGTAACGATTGTGCTGTAGGTTGTGATGGAGTATCTAGTCGCATTCTACAATCATCAAGAAAGGTAATTGTCCCTTTATTAACCCATATTTGTCAACTCGCTCTTACCACCGGTGTCTTTCCTAACGCATTTAAGAGAGCTATAGTTCACCCAATTCATAAGTCTGGAGACAAAAATGTTATCGCTAACTACCGACCTATATCAGTGCTAACAGCAATGTCCAAATTTCTGGAAAAAGTTTTAAATAATAGACTGATTAGTTTTTTGGAATCACGGCAAATAATTGCAAAAAATCAATTTGGCTTCAGAAGAGGTATCAGTTCAGAGGATGCTGTTGATTCCTTATTGGATAGTATAGTGGGGCATGTATGTATTGCCATATTTCTTGATTTGTCTAAGGCATTCGATACCGTGTCCATTCCTTTACTGTTAAAAAAACTAGAGCAAATCGGTGTACGTGGTGTTCCCCTTCAGCTTTTTAAAGATTATCTTCAAGATAGGACTCAATGTGTTAAAGTGGGTGACTTGATGAGTGACCCTGAGGCGCTTGACTTTGGAGTACCACAAGGCTCAATACTTGGACCTACACTCTTTATTATATATATATCAATGATCTATGTAAGCTTACTATACCTAATTGTAAAGTGTTCACTTACGCGGATGACACGGCACTAGTTATAGATGGATCAGACTGGACAGAGTCTTATTTAAATGCGCAGTCAGCTGTATCTACAGTTTTGTCATGGCTTGATACTAATTTGCTTACACTCAATTTCGAAAAACAAAATTTATAACTTTTGGTCTGAACAACAGGTTGCTGCCACCCGATAATGAGTTAATGAGCAACATTGCTATCCATCAATGTAAAGGACCCGTGACATATCAATGCCTAAAAATACAAAAAGTCACAACTATCAGATATTTGGGTATAATAATAGATCAAAATCTTAAATGGGACCATCATATTAAATCTTTAGTAGCTAGAACCAGAAAACTAATATACGTCTTCAAAAATTTGAATAGAATAGCTGACGAAATAACTCTCAAGTTAGTATATTTGAGCTTAGTCCAGTCTATTTTATCTTACTGTATAATTGGATGGGGAGGCGCTGGTAAGACTATACTTTTACCGCTTGAAAGAGCTCAGAGAGCAGTCCTGAAGGTAATGATAAGAAAACCTTTTCGTTATGCTACCACGCAGCTCTATTCTGATACCTCGGTGCTCACTGTAAGACAGCTCTTTTTAATGCGCACCATACTTCGAAAACACTCACAATTACCATTTGATCCCATGATTCAGAGCAATAAACGCAGATCGGACATTGTCTGCAGAACACCGCAGCACAGGACCGCTTTGGCAAAGCGGCATTATACTGTCATAAGTTGCATACTTTACAATAAAATAAATAAAATGATCTTTATTTACCCTTGTATAAAAAAGGAACTAAAAAGTAAATTACACAATATGCTCTTAAATTTAACATACTCCGAAACAGAAAAACTCTTACCAAAAAGCTTATAAATAAAATCTGGAGATAATCACATATACAAACTTAATAGCATCATATATGACGTACACATAAACACACACACGCACGCAAACACACAGCTACACACACACACACCCACACAAACACACACACGCGCGTGCTCTCCATTATAATCACTGCTTTGTATAATAATTATTTATCTCTTCTATATTTAATATCATATTATTCTATCTGGCGGTTTGAGAGGCTAAAACGTAGTAATAGATACTGTATCTTGTCTAGATATTCATGTTTTGTAATTTGTCTATTACACGAATTCCCAAAATACAGACTTCGTCTTGTTTGGGAATTACTATGTTATTGATCCGGAGTTGCAACTTGAGTTGCAGATGTGCTCCGTTTCTCACTTGAACCCGCTACTGGAATACTCAACTCTCGAGATACAGGTTAGTTCCTAGTTCGTGGTTGGGTGGCTAGTGGTGGGACAAGTTAAATTAAGTAAATTCCACTTTTGTGATTCTAGCATAAGAGACGAGACAATAAAGTTATTATTATTATTATTTATAATAATAGTATGGATTGTGTAACCAAGTTATGCTTAAACAGACTAGCTTCTGCGCGACTTCGTCTGCGTGGACATCAGAATTCGGTCTAAAGCTTAGCTTGTAAACAATATTCAATTTTCCCTCGGGAATTACTTAAGGAATCGGGATAAAAGGTAGCCTATGTTCTTTTCCATGTCAAAGGCCACATGCACGCCTAATTTCATCTAAATCCGTTCAGCCGTTTTTGTGTGATTGAGTAACAAACATCCAAACATCCACAGTAGGAATTATCTCAACCAGAAAAAACTGATGACTACTTTGTTTAAATTCAATTAGGAGCCAAAATATTAGATAAGTATTACTAATATAGCGGATCTATAAAGAAGGAACAGATTTGAAGTACGCTCGCAGACGACTCGGGACAGTCGCCCTCTGCAGCACTGGTGAAATGTTACTATCAAAAACGTTAATATCGATCGGCTGTCTGGTAGAGATCGGCCTTGGCGAAAGGGCCGCCGTTTTGCTGTTTGTCAGTACAGTCATAGTAAGAGTTCTTTATCAAGCAAAATAAAGAGTTTCTATGTATCGACTAAAATAAAATTTGGAGCTGCATATCGTACCGCAACATAAGTGCTCCATCTGGTATATTATACAGGCGGGGCTCGCCAGCAGCGCATAAAGTGTCCGACGACCCGGCGCGGCGCGGCGGCGGCCGGGAAAGTTTGCGGCATTGTTTGGTGTTAACGCTCGAACAACTATAAAAACTCGATTGTTTAACTCGGGCACATTCCGCCAAGTTTAGATCATGTGTCGTTAAGCGCTACGGCCGTATGTCCCTGAGCGTTATGACGACATAAGCTGGATTCCTTCAGATGAAAACGTTCCTTTTTAATTGTTACTCTTAGCTTTAATTACATATTTTTTTATTAATTTTTTTATTGATATAAAGAAAAACACTAAATATTTGTATGAAATTTTACACACAGACAATTTATATTTCAAAAGAATACTTAACAATACAAACAAATATAAAAACAATATAAAATGCACTGAAAATTACATTTATAAGGTCCGTATATGTCCTATTTATAAGGTATCTATAACATCTCTGCTTAAGTCCAGGCCAGTTTACTGAGCTTCTACTTTATAAGAAGTTATGTTAAATACTACACAAAAATTTAATAACTAAACTGAAAAAGAAACAAAAAACCCAATAACTGAATATAATATAGAAAAAAAACACAAAAAATAAAAATCGACGTCAAAACACTTAAGACAAAAATAATATAAGACTTACAACATCACGTTATATTGAAGTCGGTGCCAAACGATGATTTCCAGGAAAGTCTTAAAATTTGTCACCGTGACCGAATTCAATATAAAAATATAATTCATTTAATATTCATTTAATCCAGTATAAGTTTTACAGTGCAAACCAATGACTTATACATTAAAACACAATAAATTTTACAAATAAAACAAAATGTGGAATAAAATAGAATAGAATTGAAATCGGTCCAAAATTTGCGAAATAATTGCAGCGTCGAATTGAGAAAATTCTCCTTTTTTGAAGTCGGTTAAAAATGGCTTGGTATTCCGTGTTCGAAGATTGAGCTGCCGGGGGTTTTAGTGGTAAGGTAAGTAAACATTCAGACATAAACTTTTACATTTGCAATATTTGCAAGATGGAAAATTTCACCTAAGCGAAGGCATGTAGATTAATTGAGGAACAGTAGACGTTCAAATTTAATGACGCTCAGCGCCACACGTGGCCAGATGGCGACGGCGAGATTGCCAGTGGCAAGGTGCCGAAATGATGCTCCATTCTGGTTATAATTGTTCTGAATTAGTGAAGACTGCCTGACGTGCGCTTATGCAGAGAAAAGTCTGAACACAAAACTTTTGTTACGTCATGATATATACATTGAAGTTAAAGAAGAAATATTAGAATTACGGTTTCACTGGGGTTTTCTATCCATCAAAATTCTGGATGTGTGCTTTTAAGATAATATCTTTTCATTTTACTGTAAAGTTCTACTACGTTTGCTTTACAATATATACCTATATTTGTCTTTTCAAATAGAAATTTTTCACATAATTGGAGTTAATGTGATAGGTCTATAATATTCTCATGTCTTCACAGTCACACTTCCTAAATATTGGTTTAATTTTAGATCATTTTAATTTCTAAGCGAAGTTGTTTGTAAAAGAAACAACTATTTGTAATAAAGAACAGGAAAAATATACACACGCTATAAACAGTAAGTGAAAATTCTCTCTATTACCCAATAAACATACAGCTTGTGATATATTCTTTGAGTTTCAGCACAGCTCAGCCTGTAATTTAGGGACAAGCACGTCGATTGAAGTACAAAGCGCCGGTAAAACAGAAAGAAAATAATTTTTAATCGTGAAGCTTTAAATTAGTTCTCTTTGTGTGGTACGTCACGGAGGGTATAAAGGGAAGCCGGCAAAAAATCTGTAACAATTACCTCACAAAGAAGGGAAAATAATATTAAAGCACAAGCAATCCACCTTTTAAGGTGAGTTATATGAATCTATAAACAATAGAGGAATGTAATCTTTTTGCCTTTTGATATTGCTAAAGATACCGATTTGTACTTTACCTTTATCATTTTCTGTTTATTCTGTTTATTGGAAGGTAGGTAGTACAAGTAGCACCAGATATGTACAAGCTTTATGGGTAGTACCTACACGTTGAATTTTGTTTGCATGTTGAAATATTGGAAAGACACTTTGCATATCAATTATGGGTAATATTGTGTTAATGTTTTGTATATTGAAATTCATGTTTTATATTGAAATATGAAATTATTTGATTACATAAAGTTACAAGTATCTAATTAAACATTATTATAATACTTATATAAGGTACTATTGCATTTATCGCGACTTCGTCAATGTAATATTTTTAATTGGGCCCCAGAGGGATACAAATATTTAGATTAAATTTAGTATAGTGATGGTTTGAGCCCTGGGAAATGACATAGAATAATTCTTTACATCACAGAAATCATCGTTTAAGCGGGTGAAAAGGGGGGTGGAAGTTTGTATGAGGAATTAATTACCGCTAAACCGATTTAGATGAAATTTGGTATGGAGATAGTTTGAGTTGTGGGAAAGGATATAAGCAGATTGGATAAAAAATAAGCTACTCAAATTACTTATTTCACGCGGAAGAAGTCACTGAAATATACTAATCTATACTATTTAAATCTCAAAAAAATATAGGTTATTGAGACAAAGGAAATTGACCATTTTCCAAGGACTTAACATATCGCTGTAAATATTTTTGTGCCCCATTGATTTGAATTGTATTTAGTAGCTAAAATTATCCTTTGTTATAATCAGGAATAAGTTTTTTAAAATATTGTACCCTGGTATTTTATATTTTGCAATTTCTACAACATTTGTAGGTTAGATATTTTATAGCCTCCGTGTTTTAAGCACGGACCAAGAATGTAAATATTAGTAAATATGCGCAAAAATAACATCTTCATCACTAAAATTACCTAGTCATATTCATGTTTAGTCCCCTTTCGGTATTAAGCAATCAATAATACTGTAATACAATGTAGAAATAAAATTCAAGCGTGTGAAACATATTATAAATTTATTTTAAATATTCGCGTGCAACCTGCAACACGGTGGAACAGAGAAGGGAAGAAAAAGGTTGCCATAGACAAAAACCTTTTTTAAATAGTCTAATTCTCTCACACAAAAACAACATTGACAACATAACCAAAGAACTAAAAATCTCTACTCAGAAAATGCATTAAAAAATGATATGAAACGGAAATAGGTACACACGAAATTAACCACAGATTCAGCGCAAATGCAGACTTATTTTATTTTCTTATTTCGGGTAGGCACAGGGCGCTACGCTCAAACTGCCAACTGTTTAGACACTTATTCTATGCAATTGCAAGGCTACGTTAAATAGATCAGAATCATCTAATTGAAAGTATTTTACCACTCAGACTCAGATTAAAGAAGAGCAGTTGATGTCGCTATGTACTTGGAGTGCACTTAAGTGTAAGTTGCGATTTTGACTGCACCTTTGATAATCGCACTTTAGATAATCAATACTTTTACTAACTCAGGGCAAAGACAAGATTGCTATTTACTCTTCTCCCCTTTCATGCACCTTTGGTCAAATCATTGTAACCTGCAAATTGCATTCTAAAACAAAATCCCCGAATCGGCGACCGAAGTTGACATAGACAATTTAATGACCAGTAAGTCAATTTTTCACATTACAGTATTATTACAATAATATATCATTCCATATTCTTACATTAATTATTATAAATTGATATATAGGTATACATAAATTAATTATTATGACTTATTTTTAACATTCGTGAATATCATTAGATGCTTGTGTAGTAAGCCATTTTTTAAATTTATTTTTGAACGAAGTGAAGCTCGGAGCAGCAACGACTGACTGTGGAAGCCTGTTGTACACATTCGGTCGGCGACACGGATGCCAATTTATGCCTATATCTATTGCAATGCAAATTCTAGTACAACTGTATCTTTTCTCGCACGTACAGTGCTACTTGTAAAATCAGGAGACTAGGTAATGTTGGAATCTCGAGCTCGATAAAATACGGTCTGGTTGACTAATCCTGCTCGATGTGTGCCATTACACGGACGGCTCTCTTTTGGAGTCTAAACACCCGCTCCCATTCAGCAGCAGGGCCCCAAAACTCAAGTCCGTACTGGAGCTGCGACTGCACGCTTGCAAAGGAGCGCACCACTTTTTTTGACAGGGTGGACGCAATTCTGCTAAGGGCATAACAAGCTTCACCTAGTTTTCCACACAATCCATCTATATGAGATTCCCAAGCGGAATCCTATAGACTGGACCTGTTCTATGGCTTCCCCGTCAAGCTCAACTACTAAACACCGCCGTTTGCGACCTGAGAGATCGAAGACCATATAAATTGTGTTTCGATAAATTTTGTTTAGTTTCAGACCGGTAGAGGTCTGATATCTACATGCAAATCGCCTTTTACAGAGCCCACTTACACCACGTATGTAACGTATTTTAATATCAAGATTCTTGAATTTTTATAAAAACGGAATATTTATACTATTACACGTAAGCACAAGATATCGTAAGATGAGTTTATTTCCAAAGCCAGAAACAATACGGTGTTGTGTTATGACGCGTCGGTTACCACAATAGGTATGTCGCGTTGATGGTACAAGGTTCGATTTTTTTTGAGGGACCTTTTTGTTAGCCGCAGATGGCTGTTATAACCTCATCTTGATAACAAACTTCGATAATGTGTAATCATACTTAATGTATAAAAAGTGTCTAACCATACTTAATGTATAAAATCGCATCGCTTCTGACGCACTTTCATGCTGCATAAGTTCATTTTCCTTTAATTTTTATATATAATAATCGATAGACAAGATGGAAGTTGACTAAATGTAAAGCAATAAATTCAAATTTCAACATCCTTTATTCAATTGGGATTTTACAATCGCTTTTGAACGTCAGAGAAGCTACGTCATTGGTTCACAAGTCTACGGCAGGAGACCTTGTACTGAAAAGAACCTGCGAGAAAACCAGCAAAGGCTATTTTTATACACCTTTTTACCACCGCACCACCCGCCATCGCAGTAGAGTTCATCCATATTACCTGGAACCGAGCTCGTCTAGTACAGTTCGGTTTCAGCGTTCATTCCTTCCACGTACGTGTAGGCTCTGGAACGAACTCCCAGCTGCGGTGTTTCCTGAGCGCTACGATATGTCCTACTTCAAACGAGGCTTAAGAAGAGCACATCTCTTCAGGTAGGCAGTGACCACTTAACATCAGGTGGGCCACTATGTCGTTTGCCACCGTTAGCAATAAAAAATAAAATAATAATATAATTCAATAAAATTACTGATAATTATTTATGCGCTTCAGATCCAGGCTTCGAAAGTTCTTTTCATATATGTAGTTTAGAATGAATAAAACATAATTTTAATTATTTTTGTTTTGTTATGGCACACAATGCAAATGGTGTTTTTTTTGGTCTAAAAACGACAAAAATTTTCACTCTATCCATACAAAATGATATTTAACTCAGGAAATTGTTATTGAAAGTCTAATATTTTTTGCGTTTTTGGACACAATTATGTTCCTTGGGGATAGTCGTAAAGTTCCACAAGTAGAATCGTGTTCCTTTTTTCGAAAGCGGTTGCATTACGCCCTGTATATTTTAATTCCCATGTGAAATCGCAAAATATGCGACATAAACGGACAATATATCTATTGATCGCATTGCTTTACAAGTTTAGGTTTTTTTCACAGCTAAAATAGATCGTTATATTTGATATAAATTTTATCTTGATATCTCTACGCGTTCCCGAGAAAAAGGGTCCTGACAGGCAGACGGACAGACGTAAAGACGGACAACGAAGTAATCCTATAATGATTCCGTTTTTGTATTTGAATCCATTGAAGTAAAAATGTTGGAACCCTAAAAATGTTGTCTGTGTGTAAAACTTTATATCGTAATCTCTGCCCGTGTCGGCGGCGCGAGATCCCCGACCCGGATATCCGCGGGAAGCTCCTGGCACCAGCGCGGCGTCCTGCACACTTATTTTTCTATTGTAAAATATCGCCATGAATCGTTCCTCGGCTGTGATTTATTACAGTTCACAGTACCACGAGAAATTGAGATTTCGCCGCCATAATTTATCACAATTTACACATTTTATTGAAATGCGGCGTGAAGCGTGAACATGAACAGCGGTGAACCGAATTACGCACGTTGTGTATTTTTTACATACGACAGGGGAAGCCTTTAAGCCGCGTTGACATTATACGAGTCTGCTCGGACCGAGTGGACTCGTACGAGTAAGCTTCATACGAGTGTACTAGGATAGCTGTTGATATTTTCATAGTTCATTCGAATCATATTCTTCAATCTACCATTGTTTATCACAATAAAAAATCGAAAAATATGTCGGATTTTGTGCAAGCTAGTAGCGGAATTGTCGAGGACATGTTGATAGAGGAGCTAAGGCAGGAAAAAGAGAAGGAATCTCTTTTTCCTATCTATCTATCACGCTCAGACCACTTTTTATTCGCACGAGAAGCTTGGTTGTTGTTATTGCCCGCCATTTTGTTTCACTAGTCGTATACGAGCTAGCTCGAAACAGTAGAGCGCGATCCGAGTGTACTGAGATCGGATGCTGTCGTCCGAGTGCGCTCGGATTATGGGTTGCCACAATACAATTTGCGTCCGAGTAGGTATCCGAGTCCACTCGGTCCGAGCAGACTCGTATCATGTCAACGCGGCTTTACCTGGCGGTGACAGTGACAATAAGGCCGAAGATGACAGCGAACTTCACCTGGACTCCTCAACAACTGAGAAACTGGCTATCTCACCTCTAACTGTCGGAACACAATATTATTAACAATGTTATTCTCAATCAAACCCCACCCACCCTACACATACTCTCTCTCGCGCATACACACCCACACACGCACATGCACAAGCATACATACCCACAACACCAATTAATTTACAGATTCGTCTGCAATATTATTTTTACAAGCTTTTATTTGCTTTCAGCTGTCCAGTGTCTGTAATGAAATCAAGTTAAATTTGACCCATTTCCCGGTTTCCGATTGAGCTAAGGCATGTATATGTATATCGCGTGACAATGGTATATTATGATGATATGGAGCTGATCTAATGCTGGAGCTGGAAGGTAGCCATAGGAACTCCGCAATAAAATGACACAACCCCATCAAGTTTGGGCTCCTTTGTTTATAAAAGTTTTTTTAATAATAATCATAATCATAAATATGGTTACAGAGATGATATAAGAAGCTAATCCAATATATTTTGTCATTTTTCGACGTGCAAATACTTATTCTAATGTGAAACATTATGATTAGTCCCATTAAATGCAAAACTTTTATAATTTATCATTTGGGTACAATAATTAATCCAAGTCAAAATTGTGATTACATATAAACAAAAATGTCAAATTAACAAAGTTATAAATGTCAATTTTAAAAGTGTTCGCTATAAATGTCAACTTAGTTTAAATTTTCAATAAATGTAATTAATCATTTATCTTGTTTAAGATGTTTCCCATACGTGAAGGCCTGGTAACCTGTGACACAGGTATATTTTATACTTACTTCAGGCACTTGCCTCATTAAACTTATATTAATGTAAATGTAAACTATATAACGAAATGAAATCTAAAGAGGAAAGTATATGGTTTATTATTATTATGGTATCATGGCGGCACACTTAGGTTAGACAGTGGTAACTAACCAGGCGGGCTCAGAAGCCCTACAACCAACCAAACCAAGCAGAAAAACTTCTGCTCCCATGGAGAATCGAATCCTGTACATCCAGATCGATACCGGCTGATCTTAGCTACTAGACCACGAATATGGTATAAACAACTCTGCTAATCTGATGAGTGCTGTAAAAAACACAAAAATTGTTTAGTGAATGCTGTTAGCCTTTATTTGAAGCTGTAAGCATCTGCTGTATGAATGCTGTAAGCATTCATTATTTAATTAAATAGGTAACAAGCTTTAAACGCCTCCGTGGTTTAGTGGTTTAAAACCACAGGATGTTGATCGGGAGGTCCAGGGTTCGATTTCCCATAGGGGCAGACGTTTTTCCGCTTGGTTTGGTTGGTAGTAGGGCTTCAGAGCTCGCCAGGCTAGCTACCGACGTCTTACCTAAGTTAGTCGCCTTAATAACAATGTTGTTAGTATTGTTGTGTTCCGACAATTAGAGGCAAGGTAGCCAGTTCCTCAGTTGTTGAGGACTCCAGGTGAAGCTCGACCTTCAGCCTTAACGTCACATACCATCAGGCGAGATAAAGGCCAAAAGCTTCCCTGTCGTATGTAAAAAATGTTTTAATTAAAATTGGACCCCATTGCTGAAATTGTAGCACATTACTCTGTGAGTTTAAGAAAAATATCTTCCAAACGCTTTCAAATTTCCATTTGTAAGATACGTCAGTAAAATATACTGCAAAAATACACATTACAATTTGCACCAACAAAGTTACTGATACAGCAAAAATATTACCCACAGCATCGGATTAACTGTGCAAGTGAACAAAACAAATCGGCAAACATTGCAGCAGACGCCGTCTGTCGAAAATCTGTCACGTCAAAGCGGAATTATCCGCGGAATATCTTTTAAAGCCAGTCATTAAGGCTCCACTGATCCATTGTGGGGACACTCCGCCGGAGAGCTATCGACGCGGGCGGGAGACGGCGGCGGCGGCGCCTCTCCAACAGCTTGCAACTCTGTCTTTTAGTATGACCTACTTTATAATTACGTCTAATGTTGGGTCAATGCACGAATACAAAGGAGCGTCATACAGGGTGTCCCACTGTTGCGTTAGATTTTATAATCGACCAAGTTTTTGAGGTAAAGTTTGTTGGAGATTTCTTTCCTGTCATCGACACTATCGATCGGTATCATAAAAATACAGAATGCTTATTTTACTTAATTTTCCCGGGATCTATTTCCGGTTCAGGCAGGCGATTATTCAAAAAACTGTGAATGCAATTCGAGTTGTTTTTAAAATAAAAATGAAGTTTTCTTTCAGTAATATTTTTTCTACGGTTTTTAAGGTCCTATAGGACCTTGGGAGCGAAAGTATACTTTCGCTCCCAATGGCATTGGTTGGCCGTGGGACGTCCTGTATACTGATTCCTGTTCGCGAGATCGTATGCGTGGATTTCACAATTGTATTGGATTTATTTCTATTGGCGTCTCAAATAACATTTTATGTGTGTTGCAGTAGAGTACAAAAGGTGTTTTAATATTAGGTTATTTGTCCCAAAAATAAATAGACAAAATATCTTGGGACAAGCTGAATGTAATGTTTAAGGAAATGTGGAGCTTCCACCGGACTTACAAATTGTTATCATAAAAAAAGAACTCTATATACTTACATCTTATCTGATAACAAATTCAGGCAAGTATTACTAGTACGTAAAATCGGCAATAAAACCTAAAATAATTTGTTGATTCACTTTATTAAATAAATCACAACAACATTTCATTGAACAAAGTGACGTATTCGATTACAGTAATTGACTCTATAGCCTATCTATCATATGTGCTCCAAATGGCTGGTCTCGATTAACTACAATATTCATAACCTATGCATAAAATACGGAATTACCTGGTTCAAACAAGTGGTTTCTGCATTGCATACATGCTATTGGACAATTCAAATCACTGGTTCGGATCTACATTTAGTAATCTATTCAGAACTTACATTAGATGTGAAATATGGAAATAATACCACTAGTATAATGTTGTTTTTTTACCTATGAGAGCTCCAGGAATTGATTAAAAATGTCTCAGATAGGGTTGCCAACCCTATTATATAATATAGTATCCTACTATATTTGTTGGTCAAATACTATATTTACAAAAAAATATATAGTGAGCGAAACTACTATATTTTCTAATTATCTATTTCAAATTGAGTCAGACGAGAATAGAGTCAGAATTGCATAATGTTTTAAAGATAATTATTTAATTTCAAAAAAAGTTGGCAACCCTAGTCTCAGAGCCTCTCGACTAAAATCTCTAATCATTTTTCCCGCAGCCGTTTGGCAGATGTATGGGAATTACGAAATTTGCGCGAGGTTGTCACAAGCTAATGTCATTCAGTTATTTTAAAATGTGACTTTAGTCGCGGGACGCAGGGCGGCAGGATTCATCTGATGGATTTGGTTACTGACATGGTTTCCTCCAAGACAGCTATGCTATCTAATTTCGCCATCTTACCCAAATCTACCGCATTAACCACAATCTTGAATGCATTCGATAAAATAAGTTAAAAATCTTTAATTGTTATACTTATGCAAGGTTATAAGACAATTTTCAACCAGTGTCCTAATTGGTATTGTTTACCTAATAAAAACTATTGAATGTTTGAAGACTAGTGACAACGTTAATGTCTGACTTTACTGTGATTATCTTATGTTTATATGAAAAGAGTACTAGTAAATATATGTGCAGATATCTTTAAAAACATAACGCAACAATATCAAAATTATAAATTTAATTGGATCCCATGGGTGCCTACGTAAATGTGGCGTTGTTGTGGTAAGCGAGAAAAAAGCTGCCCACCTTTCAATTGGTGATCCGATCCGTCTTCCCACCCTAACGAACGTTCCTAGGCAACGGAAGGGTCAGACAACAGTATGTAGTTCCAAGCGGCGGGATCCATCCCTTATTATAAGATAAAATAAATGCAAAATTAAATTTCAACTAAAAACAATTTTGAATTCACCAAACAAACACGACAATGCTGTGAAAAAGTGCCGCTTAGTATAACTTTTAATTACTGTGAATTTTAATTAATTTAGTCTTAATTGTAAGCACCAGGAGTAAAGGGATCGAATAGACCATGTAAATTTGTCTAAATAGGTTAATAAACATTCAACGCAAAAGGGTCTGGACCCTTTCGAAGAAGAATAGCTAAAACAAATGTTGGGACTACAGCTCCATGTTATACTGATATACTAAGATCCTTAATTCAAACATTTTATATCTTACATGGTTTCTTTTATATTGCTCTAAATATACAATTACTAGAATATTTTGAGCTTGCGTATTTTAATAGTGAACTCGACAGTTTTTTTTATATATTGTATAACATATATACCTCCCGAAAGTAACGAAATAGTGTTAGGTACATTTAAGTTACAATATTTGTCTATTTTCAGCTAACAAAACTTCAAAATCTGTTTATTTAAATAAAGGTTTAAAAAATACTTTTACAAACATTCCGATTGATAATAACATTGCGAATAATTCTAAATTGATTGCGCCACTTTAAGAGTTAACAGAAGCACGTTCAGAACCGTCTTCGCACTAGAAACTTTTCGCTCTAACCCCGTTCAATACCTTAGAGGCTTTAGAGCCTGACAATTGGGTGAAACAACCAGCTTTTCATGGCCTTAAGAGCTAGTTACAACCGAATAACCATCGAATTTGATGGTTGCAAAACGATCTGACGTTTATTACTGTCCAACTCTTAGATGATTGGATGATTTTGCGGCCATAATCTTATTACGTCATTAGCTAAAAGGAAAAAGAAATGAAAAATTTATGTGAATGAGTGAGATAAAAGATATTGTTGCTGCAACAACTCAGATCGAATTTAATAATCACCGAACAACTACAGTCCAAGGTACTGAACGAGCTCCCATTAGTTCCATCGTGGTTAAAAACACGGCCGAATAAACATGTCACCTGACTTTGTGTATCAAGTACGTAAGTAAATATATACCCATCTATGCATTTCATTTAATATTAAAAATGTCAATTTAGCATTGAAATATTATTCGTAAACGTAACCTAACACGAACATGAAACAGATACCAAAGTTTTTTGCACACTAATTGCAGTAAACGTAACGTGTGAGAAGTTAAGTGTGATCACTTAACTGTTGATTATACTTCACTCTATATTGAACACCATCTTCGCTAGTGGAGAAAACTGTCCATCTGCATTAATAACGCTACGTTTGGCACGAAATCACAGTATCACAAGTGATGTGTGAACGGAACCTGAACAGACAGTTCCAAGCATTTAAATTAACGTTGGAACCTGCTTTAAAATACATAATACTAAAATCTAATATCTTCTTTTGAAACATTTTGAAATTAGTATTAAATCTAGTTGGGAATATGCTTAGAACTATAGAACTGAAATTACATAATGCAGATACTTTTGATCCCAAAAGGTAATCGCTACAATAAATTTAAATTCATTGGGGATTAGGGTTACCTATTATTTTAATATACATTATCTTATTGTACACCTTTGTTGGAGACAATATTATTATTGCCCAACAATATTTTACGCAATGGAATAAATGAGAATTGGCGTTGCCACCAAAAAGTTAGCGAGCAAATGACTCGCTTTGTTATCGTGCGCTGGAAGAAATGAACTAGGAGCGGCGGGGTCTGAGGCAGGTCTCTGCGATTTAGTCTCCTCGTAAGCCCCACTTCCTTCACTGTCATCTTCGTCGTCATCCGAAGGGGCTGTAGCTGAAGTCTTTAGCGGTTCCGCTCGAGGCAGTATTTCAATTATGTGACCTACATTCGAGACATCGCCTATCGGCTTTGGAGCAGTATTCACCAACGAAGAATTACGAGTCACATTCGCTTTCACGCTCGGTGTTGCTCTATATATTTTCTCACCGGAAATATTTGCAAACTTAAAGAACATCTCCTTGTATTCTGTGGAGTTGTTCGGGATTTGACTGGTGGAGAAACTGATGAGTTTTTTCTCTAGCTCCTTAGAGAATGGGGCGTTGCACATGTTGTCCATGCACACGCATGAGAACTCGAAGACGTTGTCAGAGTTACGAATCATGGAGCAGGGGGACTTCGAGAACGCGGCACAACCCAGCTCCGACGTGAAATCTGCAGAGCAAAAGTAGATTAATAAATAAGAGAAATCTATAGCAGTGTCAAACATTGTGTTTTTAATATACCTTTTCTAACTGAACGTGTTTATATTAAAAATTTTATATATTTTTATAATACAATGTTATAGTTAATAGTAATCTAACACCACATCGCTTGAATCTTGGATGTCTATATAAAGAATATCGGTATAAAGAAACTAAAAGCATATTTTTTGGCAATATCACACGCCATAGTCCCACCACAGCCGACGCTCAAAACTTTTAGTATTAAGTAAAAAATTATGTGCAAGTGCCCGGGCTATAAATACTTGACCGAAGATATTACTCACTTGGCGCTACTGCAAACGTTGCGCAGAGAGGCTTCTCAGCGGGACACACTGCAGTAGCAGAGGGCACTTCGCATGAGGTCTCGTTACGGGAACAGGAATAGCAGCGGTGAGACACCACACCTGTACACAAAATTGAATAGTTAAACGCTAATCAGGCTCATCTTTTATTTTTAACCGACTTTAAAAAGGGAGTAGGTTCCATATTCGACTGTCTCTATGTTTTAACCGATTACTCTGCTAATTGTGGAACGATTTTTAAATAGTTCATTGTTACCCTAGGGGTGAAAGTAACGGGTTAGAGACTTATTTAGTCCGAGGTAAACATTGTGCTTGTCATTACGAATACAAGAAAAATAAAAATAAACACATGAATTAGCTAAAAAAATTAGTGTATTTTATTTGCGAAACGTACTTCGCGGCACTACCTGTGCCTGCGAACTATACGTCTCGCCAATAATTGTCAAAAAAAATCACCTAAAGGTATAAAAAATAGCCTACGACCTACCAAATATACACAAAAATTTCTTAAAAATCGGTCAAGCCGTTTCGATAACAAACACTGTTACACAAGATTGTTATATACATATTATATAAATCAACAACTTCTGCTTTAGCCTCTTCTCTTATGAAATCGGGCGCTAAATCCATATCTGAATCAGATGAACTCATTGTGTTAAAACAAATCTCTGCTATACAGAAGTATAAACAAAACTCTACAACTCGAAAAAAATAAATGAAGATCGAATTGCCGCTTTCCCGCCTATTTGTTTTATTTTTCTGTAGGCGGCCAGCTATTCAGTTCATCATTAAAATAATTTTTCATTAAAAAAAAAGGTTAAATATTTTGCCCAAATCTATGTTTTTTTAAATAAATAGTTGAAAGTAAATTATAATAAAGTCATTTAAAAAATATTAATCAATACTTAACTTAATGTTATTTCAATTTTACATCGTGCTGTAATTGAGTAACTGTATAGAAAGTTGGAACATGGTTCAATAGAAATGTCAAAATAGAACTAGTTAATTTTTTTTTCTTTATATAATTTGACAGCTGTCTGTTGAAAGCAATTCTCCCTAGGGCTGAAAAGTATTACTTTCATCCCGCTTCCCGCTCCTGCTCGGGCAATGTCTTAATCCGTTGGAATTGAGAGTACATTTTCGTATGAACGTGAATCACAAGTCACAAAAAAGTAAGTCACAAAAGGTGACTTAAGGATATAGCAAACTCAAAACAAAAACCTCAATTCACCCGTCTTTCCAGCATATTGTAGTTGTTCAAATCCAGTTTCTAAAGAAGACCCATATCCAGTAGTGGAACGTGTATAGATTGAAATAATGAATCTAGAACAGTCATACTCAAACTTTTTTATATGGGCCACAGACAAGTTTCATTCATGGTGTCCCGAGCGGTAAGCGATAATTATTTAGGCGATAGTTCAAAATTAACGATGTATGTACTTTATAAATAAATGAAAAAGAAAAGGTCTCGCTCGGGCAACACTCAATTCAACGCATCCAGGTAGTTATCTAGCTACCTGTTCTATTTACTCTGTGCGCTCAGTTTCTCTGACGATTTACAATTTTGTTACTCAATGCGGGCCAATCACAAAAGCCCGGCGGGCAGCAGGTTGAGTACATATCTGATCTAGACCGTACCTCATAATACCAACCGAAGAGCAAAGTTCCTTATGCTTCATAATCGACAAACAAATATTTGGAACGAGAAAAATACTGAGAAATATAAAACAGAGACAGAAATCGAACACGTGCCTTTAGATGCTCAGTAAGTGGAATATTAAAATTATATTTTGGTTTTACCGCTATCTCAAGGGTATGGTAATATTATGGGCTAATACGAGTATATTTCATATTAGCTTTCCGCTCGCAGCTTCGCCCGCATTATTTTCGTTTTTCCCGTGGGATTATTTTCCCGTGGGGTAATATTATATAGCCTATGCTACTCAGTGATATTGTAGTATTCTATTAGTGAAAGAATTTTTTAAATCGGTTTAGTAGTTTCGGAGTATATTTAATACAAAAGAAATATTTTACAAAAAATAAAAACCGACTTCAAAAACACTGAAAAGTTATAAATAATATAAGAATAGGTACAGACAACATCACACTTCTATATTGAAGTCGGTGCCAAACGATGATCTCCTAGAAAGTCTTAAAATTTGTCACCAACTTCAATATAGAAGTGTGATGTTGTCTGTGCCTATTCTTATATTATTTTAACTTTTCAGTGTTTTTGAAATCGGTTTTATTTTTTGTAAAATATTTTTTTATTTTTAACTTTTTAGTGAATGAAATCTTTTTAGTGAAAGAAACCCCATTAGGTATTTCATTAGCGTTTGCTTCGATTTTCATGGGATCCCATCATCAGATCCTGACTTTGGTGACCTTGGGACCACCCTTGGAGTATACTCTATCGAATACAAAAAGAATTTTGAAAATCGGTCCACAATTGGCGGAGTAATCGCGTAACATACCTACACACAAAACACGTTGGACACACCTTAAAATTTAAGGGTTTTCCTCGATTTTCATGGGATTCCATCATCAGATCCTAACTTTGGTGAGCATGGGACTACCATTGGAGTATACTCTATCGAATACAAAAATAATTTTGAAAATCGGTCCACAATTGGCGGCGTAATCGCGTAAAACATACACACAAAAAAAAAACGCATCGAATTGAGAACCTCCTCCTTTTTTGAAGTCTGTTAAAAATATAAATCTTTCCTCTTTATAATATTAGTATAGACTAGCTTTCCACTCGCAGCTTCGCCCGCGTTATCTTAGTTTTTCCCGTGGGAATTCCAGATTTTCCTGTAGGAAAATATTCTACAGCCTATGTTACTCAGTGATATTGTAGCATTCTATTAGTGAAAGAATTTTTCAAATCGGTTCAGTAGTTTCGGAGTCTATTCAATACAAACATACAAATCATTCCTTTTTAACCGACTTCAAAAAAGGAGGAGGTTCTCAATTCGATGCGTATGTTTTTTTTAACCGACTTCAAAATAGGAGGAGGTTCTCAATTCGATGTGTATGTTTTTTTTGTGTATGTTACGCGATTACGGCGCCAATTGTGGGCCGATTTTCAAAATTCTTTTTGTATTCGATAGAGTATACTCCAAGGGTGGTCCCATGGTCACCAATATGAGGATCCAATGATGGGATCCCATAAAAATCGAGGAAAACTCCTAAACTTTTAGGTGTGTCCAACGTGTTTTGTGTGTATGTTACGCGATTGATCCGCTAATTCTGGACCGATTTTCAAAATTCTTTTTGTATTCGATAGAGTATAGTTCTGGGGTCGTCCCAAGGTTACCAAAATCAGGATCTGATGATGGGATCCAATGAAAATCGACTTAAAAGATATCATTCACTATAAAGATTAAAATAAATATTATTTTACAAAAAATAAAAACCGACTTCAAAAACGATGATCTCATAAGTCTTTAAATTTGGCACTGACTTCAATATTTAAGTGTGATATTGTTTGTACCTATTCTTATATTATTTTTAACATTTCAGTGTTTTTGAAGTCGGTTTTTATTTTTTGTAAAATAATATTAGTATAGATTACACATATTATAGAAATAAGTTTTTGTTACGTCTCTTACAAACTGAAGCATGCAATCCATTCCCTAGCTTGGCAATATGTACGGTAAAAGAGTTATCGAAGAATTTCGAATTGCATTCGGGAACACTTAAGACATTACCTTCCTTGTCCTCCCCCTGGTCTCGAACTATCCCTATAGGTACCAACTTTCATCAAAATCGGTTCAGTAGTTTCGAAGCCTATTCAATACAAACAAACAAACAATCAAATCTTTCCTCTTTATAATATTAGTATAGATTCAATGTGACTTGAGAGAAAGCTCTTTTGAATCGGTCAAATGTTTACCTACCACCCAGTTAGGACATCTTTGGTTACTTACGAGTAGTAGTCTGTAGCTGTTAAGAAGAATAGGCGCAAGACACTTATCAGGTTTATCAGAAGTACAGTAGTACAACGTTTATAAGTTACACCGGTGTACCTGCGCTGAAGTCTTATTTTCTGATTCTGAGTGAGATACGATGATATTCTGATTTTGGTGACACGTACGCAACGAAGTCTATATTTTTACGAAGTCTATATTTTTACGTATTCAATCGACTTTAGGTTGCTTTCCTTTCCTCTGCGCAGCCGAATTTTGCCGATGCGACTTATAAAAGTGCATAGTCGCACTGTTACGACGTTTACAAAAAATATGTCGTTACCAAATACAATATTTGTTTACATAAATAGTTATACACGACAACACGATTCTTCAAATTATAACGAGTAATATCTTCAAATTAACACTTAAGAATTGGCATTATTCAAATAATCGTTGACATTCATACGGTCTGTAAACCTAGTTTAGTCATTGTGAAAGGAATAAATGAGATTTTTATTTTTATTATTTTTATTTAGTCTTTATACATGCGCTTAAAACTTATAAAAAGGCAAATTAGTAACACTTTGTGGAACTTTATTATAAAAAGTTATTCATTTCGCCATAGCGTGGGACACACCGCATGCAGCACAGCACAGCGCAGCGCGGCACATGACGTTGTAATACACAAGTTTTGTCATTCGGTTCATATAAACATATGAACCGATGAATGACAAAAATTCTTCTCGGGTCAAACCGCATGCGTATGCGTTACAGCGCGGCGCGTTGCAGCGCGGTGCGTTGCGTAGAGGGGTCACACCGGCCTGTCGATGCGCAACGTGCTGTGCTGCTTGCTACGCGCCGCGCGCGTCTTCTTCTTTCTTTCTAGTCTTCTGGTAAAACTATGGCGAGAGAACTTGATTCTTAACAAATAACCATAAAAAATAACCATTCTGTAAATAATAAGGTATTTTAATGTTGCCTTCAATATTTAGCCGATTTCCGATATTTTGCCACAATAAAGCTTTGTATTGTACATATATTTTTATATTTTTGTCCTTCGGTTCGTATAAACACTTGTGTTTCCGAACTAAATCTATAATTTTCTCCTTAATTTCTGCATTCATTTTTGTATTTAAATACAAAATACCGTTTTCGTGTCGCAAAGCGCTGCGCGTCTACGCGCGTGGTCGTCCGCGGTGTGACACTAACTATAGAAAGCGCAGCGCCCGCGCGACGTTGCCAGCTCGCTAGCTGCGTTCACGCGTTCGGTTTGTCTCTGCGTGGCTTGCAGCGCGTTGACGTGCGTAGTCGCACAGCGCTGCACAGCAACGTGCATTTGGTGTGTCATTTCCCATAGTATTTCATACATTTACAACGTCATATGCCGCGCTAAGCTGTGCTGCGCTGTGCTGTGCTGCATGCGGTGTGTCCCGCGCTATTATTTTAGAGCCTGTACGTTGGAAAGGCAAGACAATCAGACATGTGATCAGACATTACGTTAGCTAAAAATAAAACTAATACTTAAGTTCTACAAACATTCAAGCTTATTAAGGAGCTGCTCAGTTACATCCAGATAACACACTTACTTTTACTACTACCACACCCCGGACACTCCATACAACGTTCGCAAATCAATTACCTATTACTACTACTTAAACAAATGACGTTCGTTCGTACACGCGCAAATGTGTGCGTGGAATCTAGTAGGGCTGAGTGCGCGGTTATCAATCGAAATGACGCGGGAAGTGCAGCGACTGCCTTCTCTTTCACCCGCATAGCGCTGTCTCTGTTATCGGCCGGCGCTCGCGTCTACTCGCCCGAGCGATCGCGCGCGCCCTTGTTTATGTGTCAGTGATGTCTACAACGAAGTGTCGGGTAGGACGAGGTATTTGAAATGAGTGCGGGGAGGTGAGTGGCCGTTCTGTACGTAGTTATCTATTCTGTACTACTACGCTATGGCGTAGCCGGGAATGGGATCTTAGGTGGATTGAGTGAGCATAACTTTTGTACTAAATTAGTTATGCCGCTTGAGAGAGTAGTAAGAGTAATATATAAATGATAAAAATAATGTATAAAAAATAAGTGGTAAGAGTAAATTTACACGTATGCGAGGTATTCCAACTTTTTGCATACCTATCATTAATTTCATTTCCTAATTTCTTTCCATTTACTTTTGAATACCTATATCTAAATTTAAATTTCAAATTGGGTCAACGGGAAGTATCCTATAGGTTTAAATTTCCCTGTGAAATCGCAAAATTTTCTTAAATATGCGACATAAACGGTCGTATCTTTAATGGCGTTGACTTGCAAATATTTTTCAAAGCTAAGAGAGACCGTATACCCAAGCATTTGATATTTAGTTTAATATCTCAACGCGTTCCCGATGAAAAGGTCTTGACAGACAGATAGACGTACAGACAGAGAGACGGACAATGAAGTGATCCTACAAGGGATCCGTTTTTTTCCTTTTGACGTACAAAACCCTAAAAATAGATAAAACACCTTCACAAACTTTCCGTATTCAATATTTTTTACCGCAAATACCGTAAAGTCTATTGTGTTGGCTCACTATACAGGCATTAACAGACATAAGCGTATTAAGGTTGATATACGCGCGGATAAAAAGTTGGGCAGTTCTCATCTGAGCCAGATGCTTTCCAAACGACCCCTGCTGAGCCACTTGGAGGATTTCCAAGGTGCGGCTACACAATGGAATCGATTAAGAGTCACCCCTTGACAAATGGCTATGAAGAACAACTACTTAAGAATACCTAAAGTTTTAATATCAATACAAGTTTTGTTCAATTTTCAATAACTTACTGTTAACCAGAAACAATTGGCAAGTAAATTTTATTCTTCTAGTTTACTAAAATGATATTCATTTAAGTAAACTACACTTTTCGGATTTATTCACGTATATTTATTTTAAAAGCACTTTATTTATTTAGCCCGACCGACGTTTCGAACGCTTTACGGCATTCGTAGTCATGATGCACTTGTGTTTATCTCAAGAGGTTCCCAACCTTCACACTAATGTGTCAGGTTTCCCATCCTTACTACTAGTGTGAAGGTTGGTAATATAATTTTCCTTCTTTCATACTAGTGTTAAGGCTGGGAAAGTAATTTCCCTACCTTAACACTGGTGTGAAGGTTCAGGGTGAAGGTGGGTCGGACGGGGATCTGATGATGAGTGTAGTTTTGTTTAAATGTGTAGTACTCGTCCAAATAAAAGACAGTATTACATTATATCATGTTTTTATTATGAAGACTAAAGGTCAATTACTTTCGACATCTTAAATATAAAAACTATTATCACACCCAAAGTTGATATAGTAGATAAAAACCCTTGTTTCACATTACACATACCATACATCATACTAAAGACTCTAAAAATACGATCACATAAACGCCCATTCGTTCACACTCTGCTATAACGGTTTATATGTGCTGCCACAGTGTCTTGAACACTTGGTCGTTTTACACTTCGTCAGGCTGATTACCGATATTTAGAGACAGTCGCAACGGCAACGCAATTGCTGTGATTGTACAATTATTGCTTACTTATAAATCGCAAATTCGTATTATGGAACGTTGGATTGCGCTACGACACCGCCACATACGAGCGACTGACGAACTAAAAGTGCATGTCAACGCTTGGATACAGGAGCGCGTTCAGAGCCTTCGCGTGAAGTACAACTTTTCGCTCTAACCCCGTTCAATGCCTTCGAGCGTGACAACCGGGTGAAACAACCGGCCCATTCAAGACCTTAGATTAGAGTGTCAGCGCGAGTTACAACCGAACAACCGCCGAATGTGATAGCTGTAAAACGCTCTGACGTTTATTACTGAAATACTTCTTACGAGATTGGATGATATTGTGGGCCATATTTTAAAATGTCATCTTATAGAAAGAGAGAGAAATAAAAATTCACGTGAAAGAAGGAGATAAATGATTTTGTTGCTGCAATCCGTTCAACGCCTCTAAGCGAGTTAAAAAACAACCGGACAACTACACCCAGAGGCTCTGAACTCGCTCCTGTACAGCCACCGATGGTTTAATTTAGTTGTTGATCTCAAGATTGCGTTGCCACTGTACAATTAGCAATCGGTTGCTTTTTTCTGTAATAAACCTACGATAATAGATCGACGACAGACTTTGTCCTCATCGCAGGATATGGATTATAGATTAGGCCGATATTCTGCCATAAAGGCTTGTAAATATCTTATTTTTATCCAGGAAGTATGAAGAAATCATGAGGAAATCATGTATCATGGGTGCTAATTAACTAATAAACAAGGCTAACAACACAGTGAATATACACTAAAAATACTTTCATAATTGTCACACAAAGGCCTGGATCCAGTCCAGTGCCGGTCACTTATCAATAACCCAGCCCATTTGAAAATAATCATATCATATTGTAATTATCACCAAGTTCAAAATCTCCCTTCAAATATTTCTGAACTATAAAAGCTTTTTTAAGGCGGGAAAATTTATTACGATAATAGATAGATAAAACGTTTATTTACATCACACAACGTTTAATTACGATGGGCAGGGCATACGCACAAATCAAGGAAGTTATTGGAAAAACTGTATTTAGCTTTTTCCAATTAAACATTCAACCCTATTATGCTGTTATCTCAGTCAACCTGAACTGGTATAGGCAATTTTTAACTGTCTTCAAAAAATGAGGAGTAGGTATGGTATGCGATGCGTATGTTTTTTTGTGTGTATGTTACGCGATTATGCTGCCAATTATAGACCGATTTTAAAAGTTCTTTTTGTATTCGATAGAGTATACTTCTGGGATGGTCCTAAGGTCTCAAGGTTACCAAAGTCAGGATCTGATAATGGAATGCCTTATAAATCGTGGGAAACCCTTCATTTTATAGGAATGTCCAACGTGTTTTGTGTTACGCGATTACTCCGCCAATTGTGGACCGATTTTCAAAATTCTTTTTGTATTCGATAGAGTATACTTCTGGGATGGTCCCAAAGTCATGATCAAAACCAGGATCTGATGATGGAATCTTATGAAAATCGAGGGAAACTATTAAATTTTATAGGTTCAGGTTTATTCCGAAGCTATTCACGTATATGCGTCTGGTAGTCATAAACCGAGCTGATGGTGGAAGGATCCTTAACTTTTGGACTTGACCTGAGCTAACCTGACCTGACCATGGACCTGAATTTAAATTCACACATATGATTTCATTCACTAAAAAGATTAAAATAAAAAATATCTTACAAAAAATAAAAACCGACTTCAAAAACACAGGAAAGTTAAAAATAATAAGTTAAGAATAGATACAGATAGCATCGCACTTTTATATTAAAGTCGGTGCCAAATATTTATTTTTATTTATCTTTATTAGGGACACAAACAGTTATCATTACAAACATAGATTTTAACATAATTACAGTACATAAACCAATGAAGTGTCCACAGACAACTAACACATTCAGTTCTGAGCAGGGTTTAACATTAAGCAACTTTATATTATGACTTTCTAGGAGATCATCGTTTGGCACCGACTTCAATATAGGAGTGTGATGCTGTCTATACCTATTGTTATATTATTTTTAACTTTTCAGTGTTTTTTGAAGTCGGTTTTTATTTTTTGTAAAATATTTTTTAACAGATGACTTTAAAGTAGGGTTGTACTTCTCGAGAAGATTCTCGCTTCCCGCATCGTCGAGCACCTAGAGGACCGGGGGCCGGACTTGGCTGAAAACCAGTTCGGCTTCCGCACCGGCCGGTCTACGATGGACGCGGTGGCCCTCCTCAAGAGGTGGACTGAGGGGGCCACAGCTCGTGGGGAGACTGTTGTTGCGGTGTCTCTTGACATCCGCAACGCTTTCAACAGCCTGCCCCACGAGTGTATAAAGGAGGCACTCCGCTTCCACCGGGTGCCTCCGTACCTCCGCGCTCTCGTGGAGAGCTACCTGGAAGGCAGGTCAGTTCTCTACGAGGGACCGGATGGTCGCGTCCATACGTGGGCAATGGCGGCAGGTGTACCCCAGGGTTCCGTACTAGGTCCTCTACTATGGAACCTGGGGTACAATTGGGTTCTGCGAGGCGGCCTCCTGCCACGAACGGAGGTCGTCTGCTTCGCCGACGACACGCTTGTTGCGGCGAGAGCCAAAACGGGGGAGGAGGCGGCCCACCTTGCGTCGGTCTGCGCCTCTTTGGTTGTCCGTCGCATCCGCCTCCTGGGCCTGGACGTGGCCCTCGACAAAACGAGGGCCATGAGTTTCCACGCCCCCCGTCGCAGAATCCCACCGGGGCTACGAGTCCGAGTGGAGGGGGTCCGTATACCGGTCGAGGCCCACTTCAAGTACCTCGGCCTGGTTCTGGACCCCCGATGGAGTTTCGAGGAGCACTTCAAGCTCCTCACTCCACGGCTGTGTGCTGCCGCAGCCGCACTCGGACGGGTCCTCCCTAATGTGGGAGGGCCGGGATCGGCATGCCGTCGTCTGTATCACGGCGTGATACGGTCGATGGCACTCTACGGAGCCCCGGTATGGGCGGAGTGCCTCTCTCCCCGAAGGGTGGCCCTCTTGCGACGTCCGCAGAGGGTCATAGCAACCCGGGCCGTGCGAGCTTATCGCACGGTCAGCCACGGCGCGGCCTGCGTTCTTGCGGGCCAAACGCCGTGGGATGTCGATGCACGCGTCCATGCGGAGGTGTATCGTCATCGGGTTGCCATTAAAGAACGGGGGGAACGATCCGCTCCTGAGGAAGTGGAGCGGGTTCGTACCCAGGCGCAGAGGGAGGCTCTGCGTCGATGGGGCGAGGCACTCGCCTTCCCAGCTGCCGGCCACCGGACGATCGACGCGATTCGTCCGGTGTTGGAGGAGTGGGTAGGGCGCCGGCAGGGCAGTCTCCCATTCCGTATGGTGCAGGTACTGACCGGACATGGTTGTTTTGGTCACTACCTGCACCGAGTCGCGCGTCGGGAGGAAACGCCGCAGTGTCATCACTGCGACGCTCCCGACGACACTGCCGAGCACACCCTGTTGGTGTGCCCGGCCTGGCGACGCCAGCGCAGCGAACTCAACGCTGCGCTGGGAGGCGGAAACCTCTCGCTGCCGAACATGATCGTGGCCATGCTCCGTGGCGAAGCGGAATGGGGGGCTGTCGCCTCCTTTTGCGAGGACGTCATCTCGCAGAAGGAGGCCGCGGAGAGGGAGCGGGAGAATGATCCTCAAGCCGCTCCCATCCGCCGCAGACGGACAGGCAGGCGAAGGCGGGCATTTGCACAAGCAATGCTCGTCTAATGACCCTGCCGTGGAGGCCTGCGTGCACGGTCGGCCCCGTGCACGCCGCCGCAAGGCCCTCCGTCTGGGGATTGCCCTGGTGTTCTCGAGCAATCCCCCCTTGGCGATAGCCCGACCCCTGGTCGGACTTGCCCGGGCGCGCTGGTAGTGGTAGTCGCAGTGTGGACCTTACCATGCGCGCCCATAAGTGTACGGAGAACACCGGGGGGTTTTAGTGGGTCGGCCTGGCACTCTGCCGGGCCAGCCCCACACACGCCCGCCGTCCAGCCAACGGCGGGTACGGTGCGAGTACGCATTTCCCCCCGAAAAAAAAAGGGTTGTACTTCCAGAATAATCATTTTTTAAAGTTTTTTTGTTACACGTTGAACTTACAATATTATATCAGCTTATTAGATCATTGAAAGTGACACAGGCACTTCTAACTGAAGACAATTGTAGTTATTGAAACATGTTACGTAGAGAAATAGCAAATTATAAAACGGTGATTAAAGAAGATAATATCCATTCCGAGTTTTTAAAATATTTGAAGAACAATTTTTTTTGTCATTCCTAACATTGCTTGGTTAGTTAGAAATACAATTTTAATGTTGTCACGCACAACTTTACACAACTCCATAACAGCTTCCGAGCTTAAGTTGAATGAAATACTTACACAAGTATGCCACGTCTTATAATTACTTGTACCGCAACATAACTCAGGATTTCGAACGCCTAGATTCGGCGCAGTTACCAGCTACCCATCAAAATAAACAAGCTTTTGTTACTGAGCTGCGGTGAAAGCCCTCCCCAACTTTCAATGTGACTTGAGAACTTCTGATCCAGTTTACACAGCGTCGATATTCCTTTCGCATTATTATTTATATGCGCACTGTTCCTTGTTCTAATTAAAACCAATGTTGTGTTTCAGCTTTGAATGAGTTTGAATTTTAATACAACATTTGCCTACCTTTTCCGAGCGCGCGTTCACAACAATTGATAAAATAAAACCAAATAGCACATTACCCAAAACCCTTCCCAAAAACTCAAAACCCACAAACCCTTCGGTATCATTGGCAGAAATTAAAGTAACCTACCTAAATAATATTAATATTTCTACGAATTACAACTGAATGTAAGCATTACCATTTCGAATATTAACATAATACAGTCAGGTTTATTTAGCAAAGTTTGAATGTTTTGATTGTTTTTAGTAGGAAAGATTTCGTTGAACTAACCAAAATGTATTATATTATATAAATGTATTAAATGTATATATATGATAATAAACACAAAATGTGTATAGATATAATTTTGATGATCTCTAAATGTAAGAGATCGTTTATGTTTATGACAATAAACTCTTTTATGGAGCACGAATAAAGAATCAAAATAAATAAAAAAACATGGATGCAATCCCTGAAAAAGCAGGTTACGCAAAAGGCCTGCAAAGTCGAGGGACTTTTGTAAACAGAGGACAACAACCCATGAGTCCTGAATAAAATGTCCGCCGAGAACTTACTGCGAACCCAACATACACGGTGTGTGATCATTCATTTGTTACTCGGAAATTTAGTGCTGCGCACACTATGCAAGCAAATATTCTGAGATTACATCGTGTTGTTATTTAAATGAAGCTTAAGAAAAAAAAAACGTTCTAAAAGAGAAAATTGGGTTCATTATTGCGGCTTGAATAATGAATTAATATTTTCATGCCAAGCATCCTCATTTGAAACAATATCCAAAAGGATCCTTCAAATATTATAAAATGTCGGTTGGAATTTGATGAGTTGTTGTAAATTTTGGACTGCTATGCATCATTTAAATGTTGGTCATGATACTCGTTTATAGCGTATCACAAACGGAGTTCTTTTTTTGATTTCTCTTATTGAAATTTTACAATCGATTTCATGCGCTATCGTATTTGTCGCGCATTCGTAGTATCTACGTCCCTCTCGAATGCTTAACGCGAGCTAAAGTTAGAAAGTTGTTGTTGCGCCTAGTCACATTAGTTCAATTTTTTTTAAGACTCACCCATACTTTTGTCTAGACCCGTCTATCAATGTGCTTGTTTTTTCATTGGACTTTTCGTTCACGGAACTTTTAATTCGTTGTGTGCATTTTTAAATACAGTTGTGAGGTATCTATTTTAAAGGACAAAAAAGTACCCCGTAGACTATCCCTCGTTTGCGCAGGCCTAAAAGGAAAACAAATTAAATCATTCCTGGAAACATGTGAAAAGTAATGTTTTAATTATTAGGTTATGATTTACTCGCAAAGAAGCCTGGATAGAAATAAGATATTCAAGACATGCCATTTTTATATAAAACGGAATGTTTTTCAACGTACAGAAATCTTTTCGATGTGAGAAGAATATTTTATACAAATAAATTCTGTTACGTCGTAAATTAATACTCTTGATACTTGATTGATTTAATAAAACGAGTAGTTTTTAGAGAAAAACAATTGTCAGATAGATTTCCTTATTGATCTATTGTTTTACTTAAGAAACGAGACCGTATAAAAAACAAGAATCATATACTTTCACCCATTCGATATCGAATTGGGAAACCTCTAAGGAGCAACACTGCACAAAAAGCAAAATCGTTTTCTCTTGATCGTTTTAACCCTTACATACTTTCGAAAGAGTCTAAAGCCTGTCTACGCCGGATACATTTCAAGCCCAATCTGGAGAAGAAGTTAAGCTCCCCAGACTTTCCTCCTATTGCAAATCTACTGCTGAGTTATTTTTCTACTGAGCTTGCTGCCGGTACCGGCTACTACCCAGCAAAACTACCACTCTCTCCCATGACCAGGCTAGATAGTTATTAGTAGCCCTTGTATGTAATTAGTTTTTATACAACTAAGTTGGCAAACAAGCAGGCAAACCTGATGGTAAGTGGCTATAGTCGCCTATAGTACATGAGGTTCCTGTAAGACTTGCAAATCTACAACGCCTACAAGGACGCAAGTACGTTGCCAACTTGTGACATATAGTCACAGTACCCAGTGATTTCACTGCCTGTGATACCCTTCAAACAGGAACTCAGCAATAAAAGTTGCTGCTTAACGCAGAAATAAGTAAGATAGAGGCACCCATTCTCAGCGACTCTGGCACAGAGCCTTCTGGTAATGATGTTAGGTTTAATTTAGCCCGAAACCACGGCCGTTCCCTTTTAAGTTCTATTGGTTTTCTTTTATTATCACAGCCCTTTCGTGTCCCCACTGAGGGGCTCGAGCCTACCCTAAGTTAGGGTGTTTAGGCCTTATTAGGATTGGTTGAGCTCACATACTTACACCTTTGTATTTCTTCGCAAATGTAAGCAGGTTGCCTCACGATATTTTCCTTCACCGTAGGGGAATCAGATAAATGTACATATAAAATTCAAAAAACGAAAAACACATTTTTACGTGGCAGGATCGAACCCCGGTTCTCCCGATTACAAGGCCAGCGTCGAGTCCACAGCGCCACCGCCAACACTCTTGTTTTTTTTTCCTTTAATTTTGCTAATATATTACATTGATACTCTCATATCTTGTTTCCTTGGACCGTAGCCTTCCGCTATGCGTCACTCGTTATCTTTTCATAACGACCATCTTCCCTCCTAAAAGTGGTGGACTTAAGATCCAACCTAAACGTGTATTTTGTGCTAGGGGTGAATCGTTGCTCATTTTACATACACCCTCTAATAATATTGATGAATAAATATTGGCTTCTGGTAATAGATCTACTGGGCGACTCACATTAAAATCTGGGTCAGCCAAAGTTAGATATTCCGACATTAAGATCGGTTAGGGAGGATACCAGTTGTTTAGATTTTACTTAACATACTTAATTCTTAAGGATTATTTACCCAAATTGATGTTCAAAAAAAATTCCGATTTAAACCGCACCCACGTGGGTGTTATTACAGAAATTTGGGTGTATTTTTTAATACGTCTGCTAAAGGTTTTAGGAATACCTACTAGAATAATAATGTTTAAGGGCTTAAAAAGGTTTTTTGTGTGGGGATGAATTACATTAATTCTGTAAAAAAATCGAGTAATGAATATTAATTACGTCCTCATCAGACAACATCATCACACCCATTTTTACACATGGTTACTATTTTATGTATATTTTAACTTAGTAATTTAAAAACTTTAAAAATATTGCAAAAAAACACGCTTGACATCTAATTCACCTTTTTGCGTATAAATTCGTAACTACTATTTTTGTTCTATCCATCAAAAAGCCCATTTCTGAAATTTTAAAAACCAAGTTATGATGATTATTTATTCAATAACGGCCAATGCAAACAAACTTTCCGAATTATTCATAAACAGTTCCAAAGTTTGTGGATTGTATAGGTAAGCTTCAAAGTTGTTAACAGATCGTAAAGGTTTGCTAAGTGCTTACTTGAAAATCGCCGAATAAAAATGTTTTACGTAGCAAAAAGTGTGGTTAAATGTCAATGGTTTTTTCATTAGTCATACTCGGAAAGTAGGTCTGAAGTTGCCTGAGGAGCGGGTTGAAAGTAAGCCCTTGGGAGAATCGCTTTCAACTGACAGCTGTCAAATGTCAAATCACGTTCCAACTTTCTATACAGCCACTGAATTACAGCGCGATGTAAAATTGAAATAGCATAAAGTTAAGTATTAATAATGAAAGAATATCTTTTTAAAAATGACTACAATATTTTACTTTTAACTATTTCTTTAAAATAACATAGATTTGGGCAAAATATTTACCATTTTTTCAATGATGAAAATGAAAAATAATGACTGAATAGCTGGCCGGCCACAGAAAAAAAACAAAATAGGCGTTCCGATATTCATTCGTTTTTTTCGAGTTGTAGAGTTTATTCATATTTCCGTATTTAACATAATGAGTTCGTCAGATAGAATTTACCGCCTGATAAATTCACTCATTTTTTCTTTAGCTAATAAGTACGTGTTTTTGATTTTACTTTCCTTGTACTGTGTTTACCTCGGGTTAAAGACTTATTTAGTCCCTCGAAGGATATAAATCCCAGATTAGTCCCGCTAAATAAGTTACTTTCACCCCTAGATTAACATACTATTATAGTGCTTATTTTATTCTCATACTAAAGTCTACCCATCCTTAATAGCATTGCAGAATAATTATTTATTGACTAGGTGACGCCCGTGATTCAATTAAATGCTGTTTTATATATTAATATGTATTTGTTTCTCTAACATTATTATGCTTTAAAATGAAAGTTTTTATATCTCGATCATTGTAATATCTGCGTTGAGCTAAATTAGTTCCTGATAAGATAAATAGTACGTATATATGAATGACAATGTTAAAACTTAAATAAACGCGTAAACATCGCGAAAACATAGATTATAAATTCACAATAAAGATTCCATTCACTAAAAGTTATCTCTTCTTATTATTTAACCTTTTTTTTATCTTTTATTTTGTGGCACTTTGGGACCTCACTGACCCCTCGGGTTTGCAGCAGAATAACAGAGATTTGTTTATGTACATACATGATCAAATCACATGCTGAGCTGTGGCCCATTTGTAGTCGTACATCGCACATTTTCAGTTTTTCCATAATCTCAAATAGGTACTAGCAATTATACAAAATTTATGTAAGTTTCCTAGTGTAAGTCTCTACAATATGTGATGTATGTAACTGCAAATAAACTTTTATCTATCTATCTAAAAAGATAAAAATAAAAAATATTTTACAAAAAATAAAACCGACTTCAAAAACACTGTATATGGCGATTTAAAAGAGGAGATAAAAAATTTGACCTTTCGAGTTTCTTGCCTGTTCTTCTCGAGAAGGCCTCCCAATTTCCGAACAGGTGTAGAATCAACTTTTTTTTTTTTCATTTCTACTTGTATTTGCAGACATCCTGATTATATTCAGGATGTATGCACATACAAGGTTAACATGTTTTCTTTAAATTAGAATGTGTTGCTTTGTTTTAACGTCAATAAGTGCCTCTAAATGCCTATGTTGAATAAAGATTTTTGAATTTTTGAAAAACTGAAAAGTTAATAATAATATAAGAATAGGTACAGACAGCATCACACTTCTATATTGAAGTCGGTGCCAAACAACGATCTCTTAGAAAGTTTTAAAATTTGGCACCGACTTCAATATAGAAGTGTGATGCTGTCTGCACCTATTCTTATATTATTTTGAACTTTTCAGTGTTTTTTTTAATGATATAGGGGGCAAACGAGCAGACGTATCACCTGATGGTAAGTGATTACCGTCGCCCATGGACACCCGCAACCCCAGAGGAGTTACAAGTGCGTTGCCGGCCTTTGAGGAAGGAATACGCTCTTTTTTTGAAAGTTTGAAGGTCGTATCGGTCCAGAAATACCGCAGGCGACAATTCATTCCAAAGTTTGACTGTGCGAGGCAGGAAGCTACGGGAGAATCGCACAGTTGTGGACTGCCAACCATCTAAGTGATGGGCATGGATTTTTTGTCGCGTAGAACGATGGCGGAAAGAGGCGGCAGGTATAAGTCCGAACAATTCCTCGGAGCATTCCCCGTGATAAATGCGATAGAAGATGCATAGCGAGGCGACATCTCTACGCAGCGCCAAAGTATCAAGCCGATTTGATATTTCCAGGCAGTCGACGATTCGAGTCGCTCACCGTTGAATGCGGTCCAGTGGGAGAAGCTGGTATTGGGGTGCCCCAGCCCAAAGATGAGAACAGTATTCCATATGAGGTCGAACCTGCGCCTTATAAAGCTGAAGGCGGTGCGCCGGAGTGAAATACTGTCTCGATCTATTGAGCACACCAAGCTTCTTAGAAGCTAATTTAGCCTTACCCTCTAAGTGGCCACGGAACTGGACTTCGCTCGTTATGTCGACACCAAGGATCTCAATATTGGCTGAGGCAGTTAGGGGGATGCTCTGAAAGCGAGGAGATACGACAAATGGCATTTTCTTTGCGGTGAACGCGCAAACCTGTGTTTTTGAAGTCGGTTTTTATTTTTGTAATTTTTTTATCTATTTAGTAAATGGAATCTATTTAGTGAATTTAATACCTTAATTGAGGTGCAAGGTAAGGTCAGGTCAGGTCAGGTCAAGTCCAGAAGTTAAGGATCTTTCCATCATCAGCTCGGTTTATGACTGACGCAAATACGTGAATATAGCTTCGGAACAAACATGAAATACGTTGGACGTACCTATAAAATTTAAGGGTTTCCCTCGATTTTCATGGAATTCCATCATCAAATCCTAACTTTGGTAACCTTGAGACTATCCTAGGAGTATACTCTATCGAATACAAAAAGAATTTTGCAAATCGGTCCACAATTCTTACACAAAACACGTTGAAAATACCTATAAAACTGAAGGGTTTCCCTAGATTTTTGTAGGATTCCATCATCAGATCCTGACTTTGGTGACCTTGAGACCGTTTCAGGGATATACGCTATCGAATACAAAAAGAATTTTGAAAATCGGTCAACAATTGGCGGCGTAATCGCGTAACATATACACAAAACACGTTGAAAATACCTATAAAATTTATAAGTTTTCCTCGATATTTATGAGATTTCATCATCAGATCCTGACTTTGGTGACCTTTGGACCACCCCAAGAGTATACGCTATCGAACACAACAAGAATTTTGAAAATCGGTCCACAATTGGCGGCGTAATCGCGTAACATACACACAAAAAAACAACATACGGGTCGAATTGATAACCTCCTCCTTTTTTGAAGTCGGTTAAAAATAGTTCAAGTCCTACATAATTTTGGTATCATTAAATTAACTAAAAACTCGTATGTCACCTATGTTGTAAAAGCTGATAACAATGAGAATTTATATGTTTTCCGAAGGTCTCGCTATAACGAGATCGCGCACAAACGCATAAAATCTAAAATTGATAGCATTATAGGCGAGCCTAGCGGTAGTAATCGTGATTAACTCAGCTATTATTAATGAATCAATTATCTGTTAATTTGTACGTTAACTGGCGGGTACAAGCGTGAAGGGCGTGAACGTGATAAGATTTTTTTTTCGTTTCTTGTGTCCCTTTATTAAAGCAAATACTCGTCCTTTCGATACTGTTTGTTCTATTACTTGGATAGGTACTCTGTTGTGTTGGCAGCGTGGGGCTTCGGGTCCACAAATGTCTTAAAGAACAGTGACCAGTGACGCATCAGCGACGTCAATTTGACGTACAGATTAGCAACTTATCTTTATTATGATAAATATTCGAACTACATTTGTCAATAGTAAAATATCATCAACTTCTTTTTATTGTTCGCGTTTGATTAATTATTAACCCATTTTTTGTCAAGGGGAATGCGTGACCGCACCGTACTCGCCGTTGGCTAGACGACGAGCGCGTGTGAGGCTCTCCCGGCAGAGTGCCGGGCCTACCCACTAAGCCCCCCGGGGTTCTCCCTATTTTTTTCTTGCGTGGGGAATGCTTTTACGCACCGTCCAAGCCCCCGAGCTAGGGGCAAGGGTGTGTGGGACTCCACGGCAGAGTACCGCAACTACCCACTAAACCCCACGGGAACACCTCGCTGGCCATGGTGAGCGACCACAAGCATGCGCAGAGCGCTGAGCTCGCGTGGGTCGCTCGGCCCGGCCCGTACCGAAACACGATACGGGCATGGGAGCAGCTAGTGTCCTCTAGCTGCCCCCACCATCGCAGGGGTCGAGTGCAATGCAGGCGACGATACCCATCCGCGTCGGCCACCGACCCCCCACTAGGACGGCGGAATCAGAGCATTACAGCCCCTCCGCCGCCGTCCTACCCTCCGGCGCCTTCTGGCGCTTGCGAGCGGGTCTTGCTCGCGGTCACGTTCGTGCGCCTCCTTCCTTGTCATCACCTCTTCAGCAAAGTTGGCAACGACATCCCATACTGCCCGCTCCTCGAGCATCGCTCGGATGACAGCAGGCAGAGACAGGTCTCCTCCGACCACTGCGATCAGGGCACTGCGCTGCACCAAGAACGCAGGACAGTGCGCAAGGGTGTGCAGCGCAGTGTCTTCATCGGCGCCATACTCGTGGCAATGTGGGTCCTCCTCTCTCCCGGCAACTCGGTACAGATATCTGCCGAAGCAGCCGTGCCCCGACAGTATCTGCAAAAGGCGGAAGGTGAGGGTCCCATGCCCTCTCGCTACCCATTGCCGTAGCACTGGGTGTATTGCCGCGTTGGTCCAGCGGCCGTACTCGGTCCGTTCCAGACGTTGGGGACAGGAGGAGTGAAGGATACGATTCCTAGCCTCCTCGCGCCACTGTTCCACCTCCACTTGCATTGGTCTCAGACCTCTGCCGCGAGCTTCTGCCTTTCGCTCATACACTACAGTGAGTATGTCCGCCTCCAGGTCCCATGGCGTCATCCCGGCAAGGGTGCAGGCAGACTCCGTAGATATGGTGCGGTAGCCCCGGATTGCCCTGACCACACTGGTGCACCATAGAGTGCCATTGATGCAACTACGCTCGCATAGAGGCGGCGGCAAAGGGCACTCGGACCTCCTAAGTTCGGCAGGAGCCGACCTAAAGCTGCAGCAGCAGTGACCAACTTGGGAACAAGACGCGAGAATTGCTCTGTGAAACTCCATTTCCTGTCCAGAACGAGACCGAGATATTTCAGGCGTGGAGTGAAATCCACCCTCGTCCCATTAATGAGCAAGTAAGCTCTAGGTGGGGGACCATTACGAGGCCCGTGAAAAACAACGGCCCGCAGTTTTATCTAGTGCCACCTTGAGCCCTAAACTCTCGATACGAGAGACCACCTGAGCCGCTCCGGCTGTGGCAATCAAGGCAGCCTCCCTATAGTTTCTTCCACGGGCCGTGATCAGAGTGTCGTCAGCGTAACACACTAAACTCAGCCCACGGAGAAGACTTCCCCTCAACACGTAATTGTACCCGGTGTTCTCCCTGCCCTTATGGGCGCGCGTGGTAGGGTCCACACTGCGACTACCACTACCAACTTGATTAATAACCCAAAAATAATGAAAAATTATGCTATATTTATGCATCTATATAACATAATTTACTTTTAAAAAAAGCATCTATTTAGACTGAATAAAGCACCTTTTAGATATGTTGGTCGTTCTGTACCTTTCAAATCGAATGTTCATACGTGACTGACTGCCGTACTGCCATAATTCTGCTTGTTTCTCACCCATGTCGAATTTATAAATATTGTTTAATCTATACACATAAACTAAAAATGAATGGTCGAACTGTATGTACGCACAAAACTTCAAAACAACTGCACCAAATTGGTTAATTCTTATTTTGTGTTCTTTATTGTCAGCACAAGGTTTGTATAACAGTTTTTATTTAATTGTACAAAAAGTTAGTATTATGAATTTGAATAATTTCATATAAAAGTGGCGATTGACATTCAGGCTATTCCAAATCTATAGTTTCTTCTATTGTTGTATTGTCAAAAGGTTTTTAATATACTCCTGCGAGGCCAGGGCGTGCATCTAGTAGTAGATATAAATATTGTTTACTATTATTATTACTACTAATGTAATAAATAAAATATGTTAATTAAATTTTGTTTATAATTTTAGTAGGTACTACACGAGTACACCGGGTGTCCCAAAAAATAGTCTCAAGCGGAAGTCCAGAGATAGAGCACCTCTTGGGCTATCCGAATCACCCCCATGTATGTTCCGCGATTTTTTCTAGTTTTCGAGTTATGAATTTTTTACTGAACTTTTGAGAATTTACGACCTGAACTACTTAAAAAATTTCAGTACAAGACTTTTTTGAGATATTGTTTTTACAACTGAATATCCATCGTTATACTTTTATGCTTAAAATAATCAGCTATATTACCTTTCATGAAAGTTCTGAAAATGTTAGTACAAAGTCAGAAATAAACTTTTGGAAAATTATGACTTAAAATTTCAACATTAAATTAAAAATCTTAACAGGTGATTTCATGGTTCTTAATTAGATTTAAAAAAATTGCCAGACTGTCAGCTTTCATAATCATTAAAAAAAGTAGCACCTATTGTGCCACATTCGCTGAAATCGGCCTTCAAAGAGCGCGAGTCGAAAAATTCTGAAAATTAGTCTGATCTGATGACAATATTTTTTTGTCATTTTATCATTCTTAAGGGTAATTAGTTTGTTAACAGCTAATCAAAAATGACTGCAGGAAAGCTAAGATTTAGACATTTAGAAGTTGAATTTTTAGAAGATTCATTTAGCTCTCTCTACGGTGTGATGCTTCAAAGTTGACCAAAACATAATAAATACAAATCCAATCGTAAATTCTCAAAAGTTCAGTAAAAATTCATAACTCGAATACTACAAAAAATCGCGGAACATACACGGAGGTAATTCGGATAGCCCAAGAGGTGCTCTATCTCTGGACTTCCGCTTGACACTATTTTTTGGGACAACCTTTATAATGCGGAGTAAACGATTTCATCAAGAGTTGCATTTTCATTTTATTTCGGTCAATAAAATTCAAATAATGAACAACATTAATAAACATCAATTAGATGAATATTCCTGTAAAACATCACAGGAAAAATGTTAATAAATGGCTCTCCATTAATTAATTATGCTCGAACCAAACATAAAAAAATTTGCTTTCTCGAAACTGCCTCCGTAAATTCTAAATTACTCCTCGTGTAAATATGATTAATTCCATGAATAGTAGGTAGGCAGATATTGAAGATAATAAATATTTTTAAAAGTGCAATAAAAAGCTAACTTATATTTTACTAATTCGCTGGTTTAATATAGATAGAATGTAGAAAAATATATCCCATCATCACGTCTATTCTCGATGCAAAGTTAAGCAGATGTATACCTATAACTTGTTGTCCAACTAATAGTGGTTAAACCTATAAAATTATGATATTTAAAAGCAATGTCCATGTTTTTATAACCCCTAATTTTTTAAAAGTAGACCCAATGATTACTTTTTTTGATAAAAATTGTCAAAAAAAAACTGGAGGGCCACCCTTATCTATCACCCTTATAGGGGTATAAAACAAGCCTACAATCTATTCTCAAACCTATGAAATAAACACAAAAGATTTCATAAAAGTCGGTCAAGCCGTTTCGAAGGAGTTCGATAACAAACACTGTGACACGAGATTTTTATACAGGGTGTAAAAAGACCCATAACGAAGCCCGCGTCTACGCATTCAGACCATTAAAATTAACTTATATAAAAAAAAATTGATAAGAAACGAAATTTATTTTTAGATTTTAAAAAACAACTGCTAAAAGTAGTACGCAATGTAACGCGTGCAAGCGCGCTACGGATCTCGTCTCTGTATGAGTCAGCGGCTCGCGGCGACAGTAAAAAATACAAAGGAAAAATAAAAAGAACTTATAGGATTAAACTGTAGGTTAGGTTAGATATTGTGACCAAACATTCAAGGCATGCAAGAAAAATTAGGCTTATTTATTATTTTTATAAAAGAGGTTATGCAATTTTAAAATATACCTTTTCAATTTATGCGACCGAATATGGACCCATTTCGATGGGGGGGGGGGGTGTCCGGAAGGCTTTACTTTGCCTAGTGTATTAGGTACACTGAAAACTTCAGTCTATGTAGTGTAAGTTGATTTAAAATCGGAGGTGTCCGAACCAGAAAAACTTCCTGCTAGCTACGCCACTACACAAGCAAATACCTGAATATCTTTAGAAAAAGCATGAAACACGTTGGACGTTCCCATGAAATTTAAGGGTTTGGCTCGATTTTACTGGGATCTCATCATTATATCATAACTATTGGTAACAGTGGGACCACCTCAGGTATACACCTAAGGTGGTATACACTCTATGAATAACAAAATGAATTTTGAAAATCGGTCCACAAACATCGGAGTAAGCGGTGCACATACATAAAAATATAAAGATAAATACAGTCGAACATAGAACCTCCCCCTTTTTTGAAGCCTGTTAGCAGGGGGGTTTCACTCCGCAGTTTAGGTACGTTTGGCCGGCGCAGCGGCCGGGCGGTGTATGGCCGAGGGTTGCCGCTCGGCTCGCACGCTGGCCGCGCCGCACGTAATAATTTTGATATTTCTCGGTAGTTTCTGTAACGATAACTGCATATCCGTGAGTGGGAACCCTGCGCTCTTATCGCTCAATCGGTATCGGGTCAGTGACGCGTAACGGAATTGGAACACTCGTGTTATGAAATAAATATCTATTTCCCGTGCAGTCAGATGAAGGTCGTAAGAGTAGGTACATTTTCAAATCTAAACTTGGCTTTTCTTCGAGAGTGATCCTTCTGTACTTTAGTACTATTATTTATTCTGTTCTGTTTGTTAATATAAATAACGAATTATCAACACTAGAATTTGCGTTTTTAAATATGGCGATGTCACAAATAATAGGTAATGAAACACATTTTTATTATTAAATAAATTCTTATTCTTACTACGAGTATTAAAACATAATAAAAATGGAACACAATACAGGCGAAGTAAGACGAAATTGACACAATATTATTGTGAATATCAATCATAAGATGATAACGAAATAAAAAGACGGGAAATTTCGCACGAACTCGGAAAGTGAATATACAAAGGTGATCGATAGGCGATCACATTCTGATCAATTGATTAATTAAAAGTACCGCGCATTTATCGACTTCCCTCGGTAGATTTTGGTATTTTTTTTTGTTTTCTAGAAGGCATGTTACAGCACTGTTGGGCGACGAGATATTACAGTGTGCGCTGGCCCTAATATACATATATTTTTTTACGTCGGTTCTGAATATCTGAAGTCCGTACGGTGATGGAATTGTAACGGCTTAGCTAAGTTTGTTGCCATAATAACAATAATAAAAACATTGTTGTGTTCCATAATCAGAGGTAAGATAGCCAGTTCCTCAGTTTTTGGGGAGTCCAGGTGAAGCTCGCTTTCACCTTCAGCCTTATCGTCACTTACCATCAGGTGAGATGTAGGTCAAGAGCGATATTATGTAAAAAAAACCTTCAACCATATACAGGTGTAACTGTGTAACTGAACACCCCAATAACATTTAAGGGTATGTATCCATCAGAAGTAGAGATTCTGTAGGAAAAATATTAGAGCTAACAAACCTACTTTTTTCCCATAGAAACTAAATAAATTATTTTTTGGTATTAAGTGACGACAACCATACGTAAGCGTACGAGGAACACTACGCATACGTCATACAAACTAAATAAATAATTTTTAGTATTGAGTGCTGAAAGCCCTACGTAAGCACAGGAGGAATACTACGCTCACATCTGTCACGTGTAATTTGTGTTTAAATTTCTTTTGTGTTAAGAGCTGATTATGGTTGTCACTTGAAAGTTTTTGCTTTCAGTTTAAAATCAAATAACTCTGAAAGTATTGGGGTTCCGGTCTCAGACAAGCATCGAAGGTCCATTTAGTATCTAACTTATATGCCCCTTAAATGTTATTGGGGTGTTCAGTTACACCCTCGTATACACTGCTAGGGACAGCACTCATTAGGCGAGGAGTAATCGGCCTTCTTAGTCACGCTGGCCAGTTTGATATACAATTTGTTTTGTTTCCATACCATCGCACACGTTTAACCCCCTTACGGCTAGGGTTACCATATTTCATTTGTCCTGAGATGTCAGGATTTTTAGACGTTTTTCAGGATTGGGGCGGGATTTTGGTAATCTCATAGGTTTTTGAATATTCTATAAAATAAGAAGTATTTTTCAGATCTATATATAAAAGAAATTAATAAAACAATAAACTTTGGTCATGTTAATTGTACAAATAAAAACGCGCTTCTTAAGGCGAGGAATTTCCACGTGCAAGCCCATATGTTCCGCACTTCACACCGTTCATTTGTACATGACGTTAGCGCGGACGCGGCCACTGAACAGGCGCCAACATCATGTGCCGCACAGTAAAAATATAACAGTACAACAAGGACGTTTCATATCGTATGCAATATACTTTTTGCTAGGTTACAAATAAGTATTGATTTATAAACTGAGGTAAGTACCTACAGTAATACAACCAATAAAGATACAGCTTTATGACTTCATTGCTATTTTTTATTGTATCTTTACTTGTATGTAAATATGGACACTTTTTAATTGTTACATTACATAGTATTTTTATTTGACAAACAACTACGTGATTTTTTAATAACTTTACTACGTGATAGTTTAAAAAGCTTTTATTTGCTAGTGACGTCATTGTACTCGTTCACCATTATAATACCGATACAAACATATATTTTATAAGAAAGAGACGTAAAGCAATTATCAATAATTAGACTTTTTCAAGATTCATTATAATTAGATTAAAGCCAATTGCCTCTCTTTTTTAAATAAAATTGGCTTTGTAGGGTACTATCTAACTTGTTTTGCGCATGTGTATTTTTTGTGACATGTTATACAACATAAACATATAAACGGGAATTAACACGATAAACACGAGGTATTTACATACCTATTTTATTGCCTGACGTTTCGGCTAGGTTGCACCAGCCGTGGTCGCAGGCGGACAGCCACTCAAATACAACCACTCAAATCTCTTTGGAAAAATGCCTACATTTTGTATGAATTGTATGAATATGAATTGTAATTTCTTTTTAAATTAGAAAAAAAAACAACAGGGCAATTATGTTGAACGGATCATTAATGAAATTTCATACAATACTACTACCGTTTTCCAGGGTAGTAATGTATTACTTAGTGTTGTCTTTTCCGACGATTAGAGTAAAATTAATGAGTAGTTTGAAGAAAAATATTTTAATAGATATATGTAGGTATTAATACAGTACTGAATAAATAAGTACTATAACTTATTTCGATTTGTTTTGTTAAACGACTTTACTGACTTCACGAAGTTATGAGGTAACACATACCTTATAGCTTCGTCATTTATTAACTGATTTTCAAAATTCTTTTTGTATTCAGAAAAGTATACCCCCGAAGTGGTTCCATGCCATCAAGTCAGGATCTAGTATTAGAATCCCAAGAAAATCGAGAGAATAGGCACGTCCAACGTCTTTCCTGTTTTTTTCTAAAGCTATTCAGGTATTTGCGTCTGAAAGACATTATCTCAAGGATTCTTCCACTATGCTGAGCTTACGATGGATCCTTAACTTTAAGGAGTTAGGGGGTTAGTCTTTAGATATAAAAGGTACGTATTGACTCTCAGTTAGGTATATTCTTTCAAGTTGACTTAGAGAGCTATTATTAATTTCACGAAAAAAATAAAAAATTTTTTTTACAAAAATACCGACACCACTTCAAATCAAAAACTACTTCAAAATAAAAATATAATGTTGTGTGTTTTATTTTATTGCTACTAAGTTGGCAAACAAGCAAACTGCCCACCTGATGGTAAGTGGAAACAGTCACCTATAATACATGTGGTTCCTGTGCGATTCGCAGTAAAACTGCAAGCCCCACAAGAACCATAGTGTACGTTGCCAACTTGTGACATCAGATGTAAAGTCACGGTACCCAGTAATTTCAGTGCCATATCTTACCCTTCACACCGGAACACAGCAATGCAAGCACTGCTGATTTGCGGCAGAAATAGGTGAGACGGAGGTATTTTTATCCTTGCCTTAGCAAGCATCAAAAACGATAGTATTTTTGTTTTTAATTATATCCCAATTTTTATGACAGCTATCTCTGGCAGGTATGTCATCCATCATATTATTATTAGATGAATTCGAAACAAGCTCAAACCTGTTTTTGATGTGCTACCATCATCAACGCTGGCCAAGTGCGGGTTGGTCGACTTCACACACAACCTAAGAATTTCTTTATACGTGCGTGCAGCGGTCGGCGCGCCGGCGCGCTACTTAGTGGTAGGTATTTATAACGCTGCATTGCGTGAGTGACAAGGGCGTGCATGTACTAAACAAGATTATCAAGAAGAAAGCCACAAATCGCTATGAATATCAGGCATCCGTATCTTTAAGCAACCTGGTTTTAAAATATTAATTAATATTCTACCACCTTAGGCCTGTAAGAAAACTCGGGAGGTACTACACAGCTAGCGTTCTTTACCATGATGACTTTACATTTGACGACACGGTTAGCGCACAGAGTTCGAGTGATCGCCTACTACGCAACTGGTCGCGGGTTCGATTCCCAAATATTTTTAACAGACTTCAAAACAGGAGGAGGTTATCAATTCGGTTGTATTTTTTATGTTTGTTACCTCATAACTCCGTCATTTTTAAACCGATGTCCAAAATTATTTTTGTATTCGATAGAGTAGGTATAGAGCAAGGGTGGTCTCATGGTCACCAAAGTCAGGATCTGATGATGGGATCCCATAGAAAATTGAGGAAAACACTAAAAACACACTTCTTTCACTAAAAAGATTTCATTCACTGAAAAGTTAAAAATAAAAAATATTTTACTAAAAATAAAAAACGACTTCAAAAACACTGAAAGCTGAGAATAATAACGCATAGAAGGATAGTCCGGTACTGAGCGCGATGAAGCAAAAATGACACCGCTGTGTGAAGTTGTTTACGCGCGACACACGCACACTACGATATGACGGGGCTGCCAGTGCGCGCCACCGAGCAGTTGTTTTCCCAAAATGGTAAGTGGTAACAGTCGGGAACTCATCTTGTGCTCATGTTGTTAAATGAATGTCGCAATTGTCGTACCTAATCTATGTTTTTATATAAAGACAGAAATGAAATGAAAGATGCCAAATCTCTGTTTATATAAGTACTAAAAAGCGTATATTTTAAAATGAAAGAGGTACGTACCTATCGCGTATAATAATCTTCATTAATCCGTTAATTGTATTTGTTTTCTTAACAAATGTCACTTTGATAATGCTGTTAGGTATGTCCACATTGTCTTTTTTGACTCATATCATAAAAAGTTTATTGTGTTTAAAGAATACTTACAATTTTTTTTTGTTCTCATAGAAAAGTATGTCGAATAAAATAGTTCAGAACATGACTACGCAACCCCGTCACCTGTTTTCTTTTGTGATGGCGGGGACTTCTCCCCTAGAGCCCGCCTGTTGCTACACAATGTAGGAGCTGGATTAAACTCCATATAAAAATCCGAATGTAGTATGAAAAAAAGGCAAACTCACACTTGACCATTTTTTGATAAGTCCATTATTCGTGTCTTAATTATCGGAGGAGTATGAGGGGGTCAAAAATTTCGTAATTTTTTAGCTCCGATGCACTGTTTCCGAGATATAAGCGTTTTTGTTAATACTTTTCTTGAAATATAATTAAAATTGAAATCCTATCCTACTAATATTATTATATAATATTATAAATGTGAAAGTGTGGACGTTTGGATGTTTGGATGTTTAGATGTTTGGATGTTTAGATGTTTGGATGTTTGTTACTCAATCACGCAAAAACGGCTGAATGGATTTGCATGAAATTTGGCTTGCATGTAGCCTTTGACATGGAAAAGAACATAGGCTGCCTTTTATCCCGATTCCTTAAGTAGTTCCCGAGGGAAAATTGAAAATTGTTTACGAGTTAAGCCGCGGGTAGACAGCTTTGAAATTTGGTATGCATGTCACCTATGCTATGGAAAAGGACATGTCCTTAATGATCTCTCCAATAGTTCCCTTGGGAAGATTAAAAATTGTTAACGAGCGAAGCTTTAGACCCAATTCTGAAGTCCACGCAGACGAAGTTGCGGGCAGAAGCTAGTAATATTATAAATGTGAAAGTGTGGATGTTTGGATGTTTGTTATTCAATCACGCAAAAACGGCTGAACGGATTTCGATGAAATTTGGCATGCATGTAGCCTTTGACATGGAAAAGAACATAGGCTACCTTTTATCCCGATTCCTTAAGTAGTTCCCGAGGGAAAATATAAAATCCTAGTAATATTATAAATGTGAAATTGTGGATGTTTGGATATTTGGATGTTTGTTACTCAATCACGCAAAAACGGCTGAACGAATTTGGATGAAATTTGGCATACATGTAGCCTTTGACATGGAACAAAACATAGGCTACCTTTTATCCCGATTCCTTAAGTAGTTACCCAGGGAAAATAGAAAATTGTTCAAAATTAAAGTCCACGCAGACAAAGTTGCGGGCAGAAGCTAGTTCCTTCTAAAAAGAGTCGAAAATAAGTCCTGGGCTTCTTACAAAATACGGTGAAATTTTTCTAAGTGCCGCACTCCCTTTGCTACACCCTAACCTTTTTTCTTTTTTAGGATCAATATGGCTTGTATTTAAAAATCCCAATCGATTCTCTAGAAAATTCTCTAAAATCATACGCATCGCGTCTCGCTCTTCGATGCGTTGTTTTTTTTAACTTCAAATTAAACCTATATTATAAACAGGATAAGTGTCGCCTAGATAAGTTGATACCTAAATATTTTTCATATTAATCATAACCTGTTTAGTCGGTTAAATTGGGACATTTATGTTTCCAAACTGGCAACACAACGATTGAAATGAAAAGTTTCGTATAATTTGTCTTATATGGATAAAATACTAAACAAGTTTTAAATCTTTGCTGTGATAATAATATTATTACACTTTATAATCTTTTCAGATGTCTTGTGATACCATTCAACTGCACAAGTCATCATTATTAATTATTTTACGAGAGATACATTCGAAGCACATTGACCTTGAACACTGCGGAGCTGTCCGGCGTAGTGAGCCATTTATGGCTTAGTTTTAGTCGGTTCAAATTGTGCGCGCCGATTGGGTTTCTATGCGTTATTATTCTAAGACTGAAAGCTTAAAAATAATATAAGAATAGGTACAGAAAACATCACACTTCTATATTGAAGTCGGTGACAAATTTTAACACTTTCTAGGAGATTATCGTTTGGCGCCGACTTCAATACAGAAGTGTGATGTTGTCTGTACCTATTCTTATATTATTTTTAAGTTTTCAGTGTTTTTGAAGTCGGTTTTTATTTTTTGTAAAATATTTTTTTGTAGTTACGGGACAAATATTATGTATGGAATACAGAAATATGTTCCGGTCTGGGCGTATGTGCATGTGATATGTAATATATTCTGTTTGTAACTTTGATGACACGGTTAGCGCAGAGGTCGAATGATCGCCTACTGCGCAACGGGTCGCGGGTTCGATTCCCGTACGGGACAAATATTTTGTATGGCCTACAGAATTTTTTTCCGGTCTGGGCGTATGTACATGTGATATCCTATGTTCGTAACTGCACCCACAACACAGGAGAAAATCTTAGTGTGGGGCGATGTTTTCAAAAAGAAAAAAACTGCACCTATGACACAGTTGAAAATCCTAGTGTGGGCCGACGTATTTATATAAAAACACTTTCATTACTGAGTGACTGACAGATTACGCACAGCCGTAATTAAAAGGCACAAAAAGCGGAAATTTGACATGTATGTTAGAAATTCGCCATCTAAGGAGGTAAAACTAAAAAAATAATAGTTTGTATGGAACCTCTATGACATTTATGCGGGCGAAGCAGCAGGCAAAAGCAAATATTTTATAGTTTCACAAAATTCCGCTGATCAGATATTTTCTTTTAATACAATGAAGTGATCTTTACATAAATCGAACGGAAATTTATGTTAATTATTTTTTACTTTTTTATAATCAACTCACGCTTGACCATAAATGTTACGAAATTTAAAAGATTCCTAAAATACTGTTTTACTGTTCATACATATATAATACATAGGCTCGAATAAAACTCTATTATTTACCTACATGTATAATGTGCTGTTGATTCTACCTTCTAAAGCTTTGATGCAAGGCGTTGTAAATAAAGCATCGAATTTACATTAAGTATTTAAAGGAATTCAGCAATAAAGTTTTATAAGAAACATTATTTTGAACCTATAAATCGTTGCATATTTACTTGAAGAAATTATCATACTGGTTTATTAACACTGCACTGTGCTATATGGCCGCGGCAATAAAATATAAACATTTGGGAAATAAATATTTACCACTTTTCTTTCAGCATTTTTTGTATGCATTTGATTTAACATTTCGTCTTTGACTTCTTTTATTAGCGATTTTTACACATAAAATAACTTATAGAAAAAAAGAACGAAAAACATATTTTTTCACACATAAAATAATTTAGGAAGAAGGATTAAAATACTTTTCTCCTTTATAATACCTAATCCATTATTTACACTATTCACCATATTACTACACTAATCTATAATAATAATGAAAGTTAACAAAATAAACGCAAACTGCAAAATTAAAATTCGATCGTAAAGAAACACGTAATATATTTTTTTGCGCCCGCGACACGAAGCGACATGACCATACCCTGAGACGACTTGGCGAGTACTGTCTTATATGGAGCGCGATTGCAACCAAGCGAAATTATAGAATTTTCGTCATTTTCCTAAATATTTTATATGACATCAAAAAATCTGTCTTCACAGTTCACTAGATAATAACGAACTACATGTTTTGGTATAACTTTTATACTGTTTTATGTATATTTCGATTTCAAATCGTGGTTTTAGTTTTTGATTTAGACCTATGTTTGGATTTTTTTTCTATCGAGTGAAATGGAGTAAATCGTGTTTCTGCTTTCACAGTTCACTAGATTATATCTTCAAGTTTAAGGTGTGTGAATTTCAGAATTGTGGGTTCTAATATTATCCAGATCTAGACGTTCTAAGATCGGCAAATTTGGGAAATCCTCGCCTTAACCGAATTCAATGATATACGGCTAACTGCGTGTAATTGGGTCCAACTTAAAAGATAGCACAGTTTTTATCTCGATAATTGGCCACGATATTGATTATTGCGAATCGAATATGTTGAGTTTGATTGTTGACTTCAGTTTGACTGTTGACAATACCATTGTTTAACTCGTTTATAGGTCCTGTCAATGAGATAGACCTTTTTGCAAAGAAAGTTGAAAGTGTGCTCTTTGTTCCAAATATTGAAATAATTCCGGCTCGAAGGACCAATGTATAAATTTGTGTTGAAATATATGGATTTGTATTGAAGTTAAAAATTTGCTTTTCTTGATGTTAATATAATAAGCGTTGCTAAGATACATAGCATAGACTGAATGAGAGCTAACGCGAATGATTTATTCGCATGGGGTGCTAACGTTGGGTGAGGCCTTAATGTCAAAGGAGTTTGCGTTTCGCGGTCTTATGATAATTGCCTATTGTCGTATATATCGTAATAATTATTTATTATACAACGTTAATTTGTGATTATTATGCATTTGCAAAGTAGTCAAACAAATCAATCTAATCTTGACATAAATATGGTAGCCCCCATTGTTTATAATTATTTTTTAGATCCAAAAGTTTCAAAGAGAATGACAATGTGAGCTAATTTATAAACACAACACTTTGTTTTCTAGGTTGGGTAACCATGCAGTAGATGTCGTTGTGTTTCAATATCTTTATACTACAGTATTCTTCATTTATTTAATTTTAATCAAATCTATACTGTAACTACTATCCATAGCAAGGCGTTGCAGGGCCAACTAGTCATTTATATAAAAAAATATCATCTTACAAATATTTGTCTTGACATGAGACTTGAAATGTAGAATCCTGAATTCGTAGGCAGAGCGATCACTAGATCACTGATCTCGAAAGTTACCGGGTTGGGAAAGTTTCAAAACTCGCGCTACCTGTACTAATTGTCAACCACAACAACGTAATACGCAGTAGTCCATCGACCTGTTGTGAAATCCTTAGTCAAATATGTAGTTACAGTATTGACATAAAGAAAAATATTTCAAATATTTGCGGTAAAAATATCGAAAATGAAGACTTTGTTTTTTTTTTGTTTGAAAAACGAAGCCCTCAGGTTTGTATGACTGTATGTCTCAGCGAATTTACTTAGAATCCATTAGACTGATTATGTTGAAATTAATTTCAAAAGTAGCCCCTATATTTAATATTCATTAACCTTAAATATAAGTAACAAACATATATTTAAACTTAATGAATATTAAAAATGGAGGTTATATTTGTAATCAGCTTGTTGCAATATGTTTTTTTAATACTTTTAAAATAAAATATGTGAGAAAACGAAAATTAACTTTTGCCAATCCTCCTTATCTTCGAAACTACTAACGGTAAGCTTTCAAATAAATACAGAAAACAAATCTTAATCTAGATTGCAGAAAAACGTTTAAGAAGTCTTATGTGAAAATAATTCAATCCAATAGAAAATATATAATATATTTTTCATTACTCGTACTCGGAAAGTAGGTCTGAAGTTGCCTGTGGAGCGGATTGAAAGTAACACTTTTGAACCCTAGGGAGAAACATTTTCAACTGACAGCTCAAATTATAAAAAAAACAGTTCTATATTCACATTTCTATTGAACTATGTTCCAACTTTCTATATAGCCATTCAATTACAGCGCGACGTAAAATTAAAATAACAAAGTTATATAACTAGGTATTACTAAAATATATTTTTAAATAACTGTATTATAATTTATTTTTAACTATTTCTTTAAAAAAGAGATTTGGACAAAATATTTAAAAATGTTTCAATTATGAAAATAAAAAATAATGCCTGTATAGCTGGCCGGCCACAGAAAAAAAATCGAAATAGGCGGGAAAGCGATAATGCGATCTTCATTTGTTTTTTCAAGTTGTAGAGTTTTGTTTCTGTATAGCAGATTTGTATTTAACATAATAAATTCAACTGATTCAGATATGGATTTAACGCTGATTTATGTAAAATAAAATTTACTCATTTTTCTTTAGCTTATTCACGTTTTTATTTTTACTTTCTACCACCTTCCTTCTACCTTTACCACCTTTCCTTCTACCACCGACCCCCATGTTTTAATAGCAATATTAGTATTTTAACACACTTGCTCGTAAAGTGGATCTAATTTCAACGGTTTTAGATACATAAAGCAGCTTATAAAACACGCGTGTGTTATAGCCGAGGCACGCACCACAGAGTCCAGCAATGCTGCACTTGCCGGCCGCGGCAGTAATATACTAAGTATATTTTTAATGCTACAGGTAATATGAAAGACATCAACGAACTACATTGATTTTTCAAACGATTATTTTCATACCATTATTTATTTTTGTCGACAAATTAACAATTGTTTGTGTTATTTAATCCAAAATTCACGTAATAAAGTACTTTTTTTTCTCAAGTGTGTTGAAACACGTCTTTAAAACGTCGCCCCACACTAGGATTTTCTCCTGTGTCGTGGGTGCAGTTACTAACATAGAATATCACATGCACATACGCCCAGACCGGAACGAATTTCTGTAGGCCATACAAAACATTTGTCCCGTACGGGAATCGAACCCGCGACCCTTTGCGCAGTAGGTGATCACTCGACCTCTGCGCTAAGCGATTCCCTTTACAAACCCCCCCCCCCCCTTTTTACAACCTTAAGGAATGATTTCGGGGAAAACTATTCCTTATCCTTCCCCACAGCTCAAACTCTCAAATAGCACATCTAAATCGGTTCGCGGTTATTGATTCCCCATACAAACTGCCACCGCCCTTTTCTCCCCTTAAGGGGTGATTTCTGCGATAAAAGCTATCCTATGTCCTTTCCTGGGACTCAAACTATGTTTATACCAAATTTCATCTAAATCGGTTTAGTAGTTTTGGCGTGAAAGAGCGACAGTCACAGAGTTACTTTCGCATTTATAATATTAGTATGGATGTACTATACTTTCAAACACAGATAATTATATAAATTAGATGGGCAAGAGGCAAAACAACGTTTGCCGGTTCAGTTAGTATCTATAATATATAAAGCTCGATATCGCTGAATAATTAGTGTAAGTCTAAAAAATTAAGTAGAGTAGACAGTGAAATAGAATAGGTACTTAAGACTAAATTTTCGAAAAAAAAAATCAAGACAACTCTGATAATAAGTAATAAGAACAATATAAAATGAATTTACTTGTTCAAGAGATCGCGAATTTACCTTTGTTCCCTTCTAAGTTATTTACTTCAAACGCCTGATTTCAACTTCCGGGCGGGCGGTTTCGTTTACATGGCAATGGATCTTAACTTTGTTTAAATTGAATTTATATTAGATTATTACAAACGATGTTCAATTTAGTATATTGATACTAAATGAAAGTGAATAAGTCCCATTCACATTCTTTGATAGGCAATGTAACGGTTATCCTAAACAATTATGTATATGAAAAAAAAAACGAATCGCCAAAACTTAAAACGTCTTAAAACTAGTTAGTGTCGCTCAAACTCAAAAACATTTTTTTCTTTTGTGCGCTTTAAATTTTGTTTTTAAACATTTTTTAAAGGAAACGCATGAAAATTCATTTAGAAGTAAATTCAAAATATTTTTGGTTGAACAAGAATTAATAAGATTATAGCGGATGACTGTGTCCTTCGTAACCGCCTTAAAGGACTTAGTGGTTTCTTCACAATAGATCATTTATTCCTATTACTTATACTTTAATATGTTATCCTATTGCGTAAACTATAATATGTTACCTATAAAAAATATTTTGAACAGATGATTGTCTGTTGGCAGCACACATACATTTGTATAGGCTCCCACAGTATACCAGCGTTGCAGGTGTTATGCATTCTGCAACATAATGCTGAGTGGCGGCCTTTTTGGTTTCACTGTATTTGATGTGTCTGTATTACGTGTATTTTTATAATGTTTATTTGTGAAATTAAATAAATTGATTTGATTTGAAAATTAAATACAGAAATTTTAATGGTAGTTTTGTATTAAAAATGACAGTACAATTCATGATTGTTTATTTAGATCACCTTGACAGATCACGAAGTTCGCCGGGTCAACTTGTAAAATATATGAATATACAATATGTTACTAAATTAACGCTTTTCCTGAAATTACACGTCCAAATTAATCCATTTCTTATTTTTATATTACTTTTATCAGTGATAAGTTATTGCTGAAAAAATGTTTCAGTAAGTAGGTACTAAGATATTTAATTTCGAGTTATTTGCACAATTCTATGTAAAAGTTAGGTAAGTACTATTTATTACCTTGCTATGTATGAAACTGTTTCGTTTATTAAACTTATTAAGCTACTTGGAGAAGGCGTGGCTGTGATTAAAATTATATCAATTATTTTTTGGACAGTTATTATCGACAACAAAAATTAATAATTTATTTTCCATCATTCCATCCGGTGTAGTATTTCTGATACACATTCTAAATTAAACGCAGATTAAAAAGGATATCATTTGTTGTGATATTTGAAGCTCCACAGTAGGAGGACAGTGTAAGACAAAACGAAAGAGCAAGGCGTCCCACCTTTCTGCTGCAATGCGCCTGTTCGCATGTCCACCACGAGAAACGCCACAGCGCCCACCAGCCACGCCGACGCGACCATTGTCAACAGCCTGCTTCAGTCACTGACCAGTCACTGACCACTACACTGCCGCGTCACCATTTATAGCCTATTGGAACAACAGTTTTTTATTTCCCATTTTAATGATCGAGGAAAATCGGCAACACTCAAATGTTAAACTAATATGATAAATATTAATTAATTAGCAGTGATATAATGTATCTGAAGTTTGTTTTGCTGTTATCATTTCACAAGCGAAATCGTAATAACGTGGAGACAATTTCTAATGATTGCGGAACATTTGAAATGAGATTAAACTATTTCTAATGCTTTGATTTCTTGTAAAACTTTCGCGTGCAAATTATTAATTCTTATAAATTTTAGAATGATTTTATCAAAAAATGTGTTATTTCAAAATACAGATTCAATGTTTTTGAAAAACATAAAAAACACAAAAATGTTTCGACATATCAAGGCTGTTTTAAATCGTACGTCTACTTTATTTGTTGTGTATTGTAGACTACAGTGTAATGTAAAGCATTCAAAATATACTATAGCACTACATATTCATTACAAGGTAGTCAATAAACTTACTCGAAAAATATGTAGTTAGCGATAATGCATATCAAATGAATATTACACGTGTTTGAAAATTCCCAACGCGATTTGTAAAGTTTCGTAACGAACACGTCTACAGCGTAGCAGCTGCTTCTACGGACCGTAGCAAACTGCCGTAGCTGAGAGAATATGATCCCAGGCGGCTGGACCGCGCTGAGAATTTATTCATTGAATTTATGATGGAAGCGACTCTCCATTGCTGTTTGAGTGTGATTCAATTAATAAATTCATACACTTATCACGCGTTGGAAGACAAATTTATGCGATTATGTGAAATGTATTGCACTTTCGTGGTAAAAGCAGGCCACGTTAATATAAGTCTTGTCAGTCACTGTGTTACCTGCCCGGCTATTGTGTGAGCTAATGTTTCTATTGCTTTGTGTTTAACATGCTTCTCATTAATCAGGGTCGTATTGTGAATTGCTATTAAACTTTAATGGGTTGATAATCATAAGCTGTTGAGAGCTGAAAGGCGCTTTGTTTCTATAATACAGTGTTACGATTACTTAGTAATTACAATACATTTTCACTGTGTTAATAAAACCGAAAATGATCCTAAATTACGTGTTACGAAATCAAAGGAAACAAGTTTCTACAATAAATTTAAAAATATCTACACAGCTAAATAAGCCATTTCATTTTTGTATATTAGTTCAATTATATGTGTGATATATAATACAATTCACACAAATTTAATTACCCACTGTAATATATGTATTGCTTTTCAACCAATTTTTAATTTCGCAAATAAAATGCCTACATAATGAATTAAATTTGTTTGCTACGTGACCTTTCGATATCAAAGAGGGCCAATTATAATAACATGCTTGATCGATCTTCGGCGAAAGAATCGAGATCAATCCTCTCAAATCGTGCATTTTCAGTTGTTTGTATAAAAAAGTCACGATCTTGATTCCAACAGGAAAGAGGGCTGGTGATTAGGTAATTATTAACAAATAAGAATAATGCATACAGAAAGGAAAAAGAGCGAAGTAATTTTACTTAGTGGAGGGTATCTGGGGACGTTGATAATGGCGCGTCTACACTTAACACGACCCTTTATTATGAAAAATGGTAAAAAAATAAGCATGGCATGTACATAATAGTATACAATTTTGTCCTTGTATCACAATAGAAAATAAAGAATGACGAAAGATAACTGAACACTTAATTCGCCTCACTAAGCCCTCATGTTTTGGGTACTTGACATTTTTTTTATTTCGCATAAATTAAAAGTATAACGTATTTATACTTTTAACAACTATAAAATAATAAGTATTACGTTCCAAGATACAGCGGTATATCTGAACTGCCTTGGATTGCTGGATAACACTCTATACTACTTAATCTTAAATTTATGTAAGCATTTAGACAAAATTCCTGATGTGTTTGTAATTTTAGCTTTCATGTGCATACATTTAATTATGAAAAATGTTACAGGCAAGTGAGAGAGATTTCAAAATATCTTATTTATATCGGAATCAATATAAGATATAAACATTTTGAATAATTTTGAAATTTAGAATAATTTAATTTAAAAAATAAACCGGTTATACTATTTTGACATTTCGTTTTGGGGTCACTGTGCCCTTTTTGCAAATGTATAGAAATGACCCTTATTATTATAATTCATCAGGTGTTGTATGTAGTCAAATAGTCAATTGCTTGTATTTATTTATTTAATATTTTTGTCTAATTATTATACATACATAAATAATCCAGAAGAAAAAATGTACAATGGTCATTGCATGTTTTTAATAATGTAACTGAAGATATTATATAAATGATTGCGTGTATAGCACAAAACGAATAATGAATAGAAAAAACATTTAAACATGGATAAATTAATAAAATATTATATACCTACTTGGGTGTTTGAGTAAGGATACTGAATTATAAGAGTAAAAGTATCACAGTTCTCTTAGCTTTTTTTACTACTAAGAGAAGGAAGAAAGAATGAATTATTTTGATTAATTGTTCGGTACGTTGTTGTTAATTTTCCTACGCGTACTAAGGATCTTATTCTGCTTCCCTGGGCTTGAATGTGCCAATAAATGCCTATTCGAAAATGGGACGGTGATGTTCCGGAAGGAGGTTTAGCCGAGTATCGGGAGTGCCGGAGGAATAACCGCTGCACGCTGGAGGACTGACTCAAACCCTACGACATAACCAAATATGCTCACATCCTTTGTGAGTGCTACGCTTTCATACTAGGAGCCGAGCTCTAGTCAGACCTAGTTTCATCCACAGCTGATATACGTTCCCACCGAGGGGCTCGAGCCTACCCTAAACTAGGGCGATAAGACCTTAGTTAACCACGCTGGCCAAATGCGAGTTGGTGGACTTCACACACAACCTGTAAAGAAATTCTTTCTTCACAGGTGTGTGCTGGTTTCCTCACGATGTTTTCCTTCACCGTAAAAGCGTCAAATAAACGTACATATGAATTCAAACATTGGTACATGGCTGGATTTGAACCGCTACCACCCGATTGGAAGGCAATGGCCTTACACACTACGCTATTGACGCTACGCCAGACCTAGTTTGTCACAACGCGAAGGCTCTATCTCCAAAAAAGGTTATTAGCTGTTTTACTGCTACGGTCCTAATTGAAAAACTTTAAAAAGAAGGATCGGCTACAATAGATCTGTACAGGTCGCAGTGGACCCCTAGGGTTCGCTCTTTGGTCACCCTCAATCCCTCTCTATATACAGTTAGATAGGTAGACACCCAGCTGGGTGATCTAGACAGCTCAGCACTTTAGTAATAAATTGTCCTGCTCTAAAAAACGTGAACCCAACACAAAACTGCGACTTAATACTGATATTAGGGTGAAAGCTGATAAATTTTGACACTTTTTTATATACTTGAAGGGTATTCTTATCTGTTTTAACAGGGAAAGCCTTTGGGCAAGAACAAACTAACTGCGCCCTAGTTCAGGAACATCGCGGAGTTTGCGAATCACAGCTCGCACGTATCCCCTTCAAAACTTGGGATATCAAAAAAGTTTTGTCGGTGCCTTTCTTGAAGTCATTATGCTACAATTTTTATTCATTTACACAAAATTTAAAGGTTTAGTAGATATACAGATTTAGTTAATATACAGGATGGCACATTTAGATCGGTCAGTATGGGCAAGTCTCTAACTATAAGACATATAAAGATCTATTCTTAGGAACCATGTCATCAATAATGTGCCACTCTGTATTATGCAAAAAAATATTTTTTTACGATATTGAAGTGAGTAGGTTAAGCCACAGAAGGAGTTGACTCGAATGAAAGAAAAGCAATATGTACCTAACCTAGTTACAAAAAAAACGACCCAAATATCTTAATTAAGAAAACATACTATATGCAAATATTTAGACTAGAAACAACAAAATGCCATCGCTATAAATAAATAACACGCCAATCATATTAGTAATAAGCACAGCTAATCAAATTTTAAGTGACAGTATGAGCTACGCTTTGGCAGGCGCGGGCAGGGAGGGCGAGTCGACGAATTAATTGGCAATTTCCGCAGCCACAAAACGCCCGATCCGCCGTGCATTACTCATCCGCACAGATATCAGATAATGACCTTCATTAGCAACCGTCCAAGTGTTCTAGATTGACGATTCTTATCAAAAACGCCATTAGCCTTTTTATGTTGGCTTGTCTCCTTATTGTGAAACTGAAAATCTGACACCATCTATGACTCGGCAAATTTGGACCCAACCACGCCGCAGTGTCTCATGACGAAAGTCTTCAAATCGTATACCTATATTGCAGTATTGACAATGGAACTGCGAGTAGGCCGTGGGTAAATAAAATTAGACTCATGAGTAGAGGGAACGGAGAAGAGAAATGATGATATCCGAAGAAGAACTAAAGCTACAGACTCAGTCCAAAAAGTGAGCTTTTCTTGGCTGTGGTTAGGGTACATTACTCGAAAGACTGAGTCGAGTGATGACCACAAACATAGGAGAACATATGGGAGACCCAGCGTTTTCAACCCCCTATAAGGTAGAGGTCACGGGAAGCCGTTGCAAGCAAGCAGTGCTAAACTGAACGGCTTGGAGATACTTGGGAAGACCTACGTCGAACAGTAAACGCCACTTGGCAGATATGATGAATAAATACCAGAGGGAGACTCTGCATCAGGGTCGCCTGCTTGGGTACCTTTGTCTTACCTATTTCTACGGCATAGTAGTAGGTAGTATGGGTTGCATTACATGTGTTTCGATATAAAGGGTAAGATATGGCAGTGAAATTACTGGGTACCGTGACATTAAATCTTATGCCACAAGTTGGTAACATACACTGTGGTTCTTGTGAGGGCTGCAGAATTACTGCGAATCTCACAGGTTGACAGTCAATGTACAACCATAGCTGCTTCATAAAAGTCAGTTGGTCTCGTCCGGTTATAATGTAGTGATGGATGTTCTGCGATCGATTGTCAAAATTAAAAGCGATCGCGATAGATTTTGAGTTACACAATCAATTTACACAATCTGCACGCGTAGCACAAGGACCCCGAGATAAATTTGTCTATCGTTAAACGTCACTTTCTCTACCACCAACCAAAAGCTATCTCATTCGCTACTGTCAAAAGTGACATTTCGGTGTAGACAAACAGGCCGAGAAAATGTTCTCGCGATCACTATGCTACGCGTGCTGGAGGCCTAGACAAGTGGCATTCGTTTCATAGAGAAACGATATCTAAATTCGTCATCGTCTCTGACGTAACGAAAACTAATTCCTAGCCAACGTAACAACAAGATTGTAGCGATCGCTGTGTCGAATTGTTATTTCTATAAGAAAACAAAATATTGGTCACCTACTCAAAATAAATTAAAGTCCACCATATGTATTCTATCAAATGGTAAAATAAGTGAAAAAAAATAATATTTTTATTTCACTTTTAATGAAAAATGAGTTATTTTGAGTAGTACTTATATAAAAGTAACAAAAAAACAATTCGCTTCTTTATCGATTGATTGCGAATCAATAATTATCTACCAATTTATATATCGAAGACTATTATCGATTTGCCACGTGATTTAGCGATGACATGTGTCAATCCCATACATATTGTTCATTTCTAACTTCTTTATCGTTTTTGAATTGTTAATTTGGGGCCCAATTCTGCTAATAAGTTACAGCCGAATCGAAACTAAGCCGTTGTGATCGACCAATCGTAGCGCGTATATCGCCATGCAACTGTTCGATAACTTGATAATATGGCGTTCTGATTGGTCGATCGCAACGGTTTAGACTGACATGAAAATGACTTGCCGAATGATCTCAAGATTTTACCTATTATTAATTACTAAATACATTTAAAAGGAGACTGAAAACCTGGTTAATTGAGAATTGTTTTTATTCTGTTAAGGAATTCATGGACTTTTGTAAAAGACGAAAATGAATTAATGTATTCAAAGGAAATATGCCTTGGTATAATTAAAATTGTGTATGAATAATGATTTCATGCTAGTGACTGGTGAATTGTGTGCGACTTAATAATGAATGTAATACCTTTTGTACCACTCTTCATACAAATAAATAAACATTATCATTATCATACGTGCATGCAAATAAATTAATGAATAAATAAAGGAAGAATGGAATAGAAATAGAATAATATTAATGTAAAAAAATATGAAATAATATGTTTAAATTTATATAACTCCTTTATATTTTAATCATTATATTAAAATTATGTAAATGTTGCGGTGCCCTTTTCAGGGTTCATGTCATGGTACTGTACTAGCTTTTTGTATCAATTTACAGCACATGAATGCAAATCAATTCAGCATAAGTGTGACACCAGATCGGTGTCCACGAGAAAATATGAAGTCCCTAGTGTAAGTAATTATTTTGGTGATAGAACATTAAAAAAACGTGTGCCATATCTGCTAAATAATATACCCGAAAACATCAGACTGGAGCCACGATTATGCCGATTTAAAAGTTTATTAAAAAAATATTTGTTGGAGACACTAATATAGTAAAATTTTGTTTATGTACTACTTATATTGTTTAGAAGAGACTATTCCTGCAGTCAAACTGCGCAAGCAGTTTTACGGGACATGTATAAAACTAAGATAATTGTAAAGCTATTAATAAATAAATAAATAATAATAATAAAATAAACGGATTTGATTTGATTTAGTTTTGATTCGGCTGTAACTTATTAGTAGAATTGGACCTCTGGTCTTGTCGGTTAGCCATTCGTCAAAATACGCGAGGTAAATGCACGTGTGCTTGCACACACGGTAACTAAAACATACAACATCTCCCACTACCCACTCAGATCTGTCCCGCAATCTCTGTTGAGAATCACCACCGTAGCCACGGAATTTTTAATAGCACTACGTAGTGGCTGCGAGATTCGCTAAAGAGTTTTGTATGCTAGCCTGAATGAGGACCGCGTGATAAAATGCAGCCGGGACGAAAGTTGTGCATTGCACTGTGAACAGTTTATGCTGCAGATTCTATTCGGTGGATAATTGCAGCGCGGGCATGTGCAGGAAAATTACGTCGGTGACCGTCCACCGTCGAATACCAAAATGAAAGCATCGTTTAAACGGACGAACTTTTCGGGATTTTTAGAAGTAGATTTTACTTTAGTCATGAATATACAGTGTGTCCGGGGAAATAGTAATCAAACTTTAAAAGCGTTATCTATGAACGATTTTATCGTTGGAGATACTGCCTCGCCGAATTACAAGAAGTTGAATATTTTTTCGATTTGTTCCTGATTCGTCATATTTCTGATTGGTCATATTCCGACACTTTCCTAACTGGTCATATTCTTAATTCGACATATTCCTGATTCGGAAGTTAAAAATAATATCAGAATAGGTATAGCCAACATCACATTTTCTATATTATTGAAGTCGGTGCCAAGTGTTTAAAGACTTTCTAAGAGATCATCGTTTGGCACCGATTTCAATAAAGAAATGTTGTCTGTTACTTATTCTTATATTATTTTTAACTTTTCAGTGGTTTTTGAAGTCGGTTTTTATTTATTGTATTGTTATCTTTTTAATGAAAGAAATCCTTTAGTGAATTTAATAAGGTGGTGTTAAATTCACTTGCAAATACGAGCCAAATGCATTTAAAAAACTAACCTCCAACTCCTAAAAGTTAAGGATCCTTCTATCATCAGCTCGGTTCATGATACGCAAATATGTGATAGCTTCGAAAAAAACACGAAACTAAGGGTTTTCCTCAGTTTCCATGGGATTCCTTTATCAGATCCTGAATTTGGTGACAATAGGACCACCCTAGCAGTATACTCTATCGAAAACAAAAAGCATTTTGAAAATCGGTTCACAATTGGCGAAATAATCGCGTAACATACACAAAAAAAACATACGCATCGATGTGAAAACCTCCTCCTTTTTTGAAATCGGTTAAAAATAGGAGCTTAATATGATTTTTAATATCTCTTTTATATATAAAATTCAGGTTAGGTCTTGTGTGGAATATTGCTCGCACCTTTGGGACGGCTCCGCTCAGTACCTCCTCGATGCTCTGGACAGATTGCAGCGTCGTGCAATTCGCATAATTGGCGATGTAGAGGCAACTAACACCCTTGAGCCTCTACAACTTCGTCGTGACATCGCCTCTCTTAGCGCCCTTTACCGAATGTTCCATGGGGAATGCTCTGAGGAGCATTTTAACCTTCTCCCTCCCTCTCCATTCCTTAACAGAAACACGCGTAAGGGCCTTCGGAGTCATTCATACACTGTATCCTTCTTTCACACTTTACCAAGAAATTCCAAGATTCCTTATTCTGTCGTTCATACCACACTTAGAATTCTCTACCTGCGCACGTGTTTCCTCCATCCTACAATATGGGTTCCTTCAAAAGAGGCGTGAAAAGCATCTTTTGGGCCGGCAAGGGGCGGGCAGGTAAGATAGTGGATGTCATCCCTACTCTATCTGTCAACTCATTTGGGCCTCTTTCACCGCTGAACATCAGGCGGGAAGGGATCATTTGCCGGGCCCTCCATAAAAATCTAAAGTTAACTTTACTTTTTACAAGCTTTTATTTACTTTCACCTGTTTGTAATGAAATCTGGCAAGTTAAATTTGACCCACTTTCCGGTTTCCGATTAAGCTGAAATTTTGCATGCATAGGTATATCGCGTGACAATGCAATATAATTATAACATGAAGCTCCGCAATGAAACGACACAACCCAACATGTTATTAGAGTTTACTATTTTCAAAAAAATTACAACAGTAGTACCTATATATAACGAAGTTTAAGGGAAAACTATCAGAGTTGAGTACTAAGTACAAACTAAAAAGTTATAGACTACCAACTTATAAAATGTACTCGAAAAAGTAAAATTTCATTGAAAATTAGTACTGAATGTAAATTTACGAACCACGTGAAGTTAAGGAAATATAAAATCATTGCAGCTTTGATAATAATGTCTAATTTAATAGCAACGTGTTGTGAGGTGTGAGTGTGAAGTCAAAGTGGCAATTGCAACTACGGAACCCTTTTTTTTTTTTTTTTGTTTTCGGGGGGAATCCTCATGGATACCCTGCACTGGGGGGTACAGGGTTATGTTGGACTCCGGACGAGAAGGTGACTCACCGACCTACCAACTAAACCACCCCGGGGTGCAGCAGCTCGCCAGGTAGGCGGGGAAGGGGGAGTTGCACGCTGGTGCATTTATCCCCGTCATACCCCGCCCGGCGTTCGCCCGCAGGCACACCGCTCTCTGTCCGTCAGAGGCATGGGGGGTCCGGAACACCCCCACCATCGCAGGAACCTGTGCAATGCAGGCAGCCGTCACCCCACGGACGTCAACCCGCTGGCTCCCACTAGGGCAGCGAAGTCTGGTGGAACCACCTTCTCCGTCGCCCTGTCCTCCGACGCCTTCTCGCATCTGCGAGAGGATCCTCCTCTCTCCTGCGTTCAGCTGCCTCCTTCTGTGCGACAACAGACTCACAGAAGTCGACCATCGCCTGCCACGATCGTCTGTGGGCCAGCATCTCCCTGATGGTTGTTGGGAGAGCCACGTCCTCTCCTATCACCGCCTGAAGTAGCTCCCTCTCTTCACTCCAGGCAGGGCAATCGCACAATGTGTGTAGTGCCGTGTCTTCCGCACTCCCGCATGCGTTACAAATCGGGCTCACTTCCCTCCCGGCGATTTGGTACAGGAACTTATCAAAGCAGCCGTGCCCGGACAAGAACTGCACCAGACGGTAGGTAAGTGAGCCCGACCTTCGCTCCACCCATTCCTTCAGCACCGGCTGAATTGCCGTGATGGTCCAGTGGCCAGCCGACGGGTTGCGCAGAGACTCTTTCCATTTCTCTACGATGACACTATGAGCATCGTGCCGCCATCCCGCAATCTCTTCGGGGCAGAGCCTCTGCCCACTGTCGCGTGCCTCACACCTCCTCTCATACACAGAAGCTTGCACCTCTGCCTCCAACTCCCATGGGGGGGTACCAGCAAAAGCACACGCCGCCTCAAAAGATATCGTTCGGTAGCCCCTAATCAAACGTATCGCCACAATACGTTGTGGCCGCCGCAGAAGGGGTCTGATATTTCTGTTGAGGGCGTGTGCCCAAACAGGAGCCCCATATAAAGCCATAGAGGCAACCACCCCTGCATACAGCTTACGGCATGTGGCTCCCGGGCCGCCGATGTTGGGAAGAAGTCGACCGAGAGCTGATGCCGCACCGACCAGTCTTGGGCCCATTCGCTTGAAATGTTCAGCGAACTTCCACCCGCTGTCCAATATGAGACCCAGATAGTTGAGCTGGGCCTCGATCTTAATATTAACTCCCCCGACTACGATCTGAGCGTCAGGGGGAGGGTGCATTCTGGGTCTGTGGAAGCAGACGGCCTCCGTCTTTTCAAGAGCCACTTGGAGACCCAGGGCTCTGATCCGTTCCACCACGTGAGCGGTGCCGACTGTTGCTAGTAAGGCAGCATCCCTGTACGTATCACCACGCGCTATGACTAAAGTGTCATCGGCGTAGCACACGACGTACAGCCCGCCTAAGAGAGTACCTCTGAGCACCCAGTCGTACCCAATATTCCACAGTAGTGGACCCAACACAGAACCCTGGGGAACCCCCCTGCTCATCGCTCGCCTTTCGAGCCGACCGTCACGTCCTCCATAAACCACAACACGCTCCCGCAGATAGTCGGCGATTACTTTTTGTATGTATGGCGGCACTTGGTGGTATTGTAATGCCGCCATGATGCAGCTGAATGGGAGCGTGTTGAAGGCATTCTTTATGTCCAAAGACACCGCCAACGCCACTCCGCCCCTATCAGTGATGCCTTCAGATAGCGCCTTTACTTTTAATATGGCGTCCACCGTTGAACGGCCCTCCCTGAAGCCGTACTGTTGGTCGGCCAGATCGGGACCTACCGTGCTGAGATGTTGGCATATTCGAGAGGCCAAGATCTTCTCAAAAACCTTTCCTGCCTCGTCGAGTAGCACGATAGGTCGGTACGCAGATGGTGAGTTTTCCGGTCGTCCTTCTTTCTTCAGGAGAACCAGCCTTCCCTCTTTCCACACTTTGGGGAACCGTCCAGTGGAGAGGCAAGTGTTTAGAAGGCGTCTGAAGGCATCACTCATTTCGCGGAGAGCAAGAGCGAGGACTTTCGCTGGCACACACATCGGGGCCAGGAGCAGTCTTCTTGCCCCTCAGCCTGTGTAATGCGGCGGCGAACTCAACATCCGACACTGGGAGGACATCCTCGTCGTCGTCAGAGTCGCGGCTATAGGTCGTCATTGGCGGGTTGAACGCCTCTTGTTCGGGGAACAAGGTGGCCACTACCGTCTCCAGTAACTGGGGTTCCAGAGTTTCGGTGACGGGGGGCCCACGGTTTCGCAAGCGGTTGCGAACCATGCGATACGGGCGCCCCCATGGCTCCTTGTTCAGACCCTCGAGGAGCTCGGCCCACGCAAGCTCTTTTGCCTTCAATATGGCAGATCGGAAGGTCTTCCTAACAGTTGAGTATGTCTCCACTAGTCGTCTCTCAAACTCCTCGTCACGAGATCTCCGCCTCCGGTATCTGGCAATGGACTTCTTGGCCCGCCTGCACTCCTTTTGGAGGTTAGCCAAATCTTGGGACCACCAGTAAATAGCAGTGTTTGGTGGAGGTCGCTTGGCGCGGGGCATTCCGGAATTGCAGATATTGGTTAATGCGCCGCGAAACCCATCTGCCGCTTCGTCCACTCTGAGCTCTGGATTTGAGTCCGCCAACCACGCCTGCATCATGGCTGCTTCGATGGCGGCGTCCTTGTTGAGACGAGTCAACGACCACCGCGGGAACCTGGATTCAGTACTATTACCAGCATTGCTTCCCGGGAGAGCAATGGTAAATCTGACGTAGCGGTGGTCGGACAGGTCTTCCTCTTCGGCAAGCACATGCCAATCTCGAACCCGGCTTGCTATAGGCGGGGAGGCGAACGATATGTCTACAATAGATCGACCCTGTGGTCGCTCAAAAGTGGGGACAGAACCCACGTTCAAAAGGACGAGGTCGCACATGCCGGCCCAGTCCTCAACAATTGTGTCTCTACGGTCGGTGCTCGGAGACCCCCAGGATGTTGAGTGGGCATTAAAGTCTCCGAGAACGATCACTGGCAGAGAGGCCACTTGTCGGATCGCAGCTCCCAGTCTGACCATAAAGGCCTCATATTCCTCTATAGGCCTGTTTCGAGAGATGTAAACGCCTACTAGAGCAATCTCCCGCGATTTCGTCACAACGAAGCCCCGGCCTCTCTGGATGATTGAAAGAGGGGCGCCTGACATGCTACTCGACCGAACGATAGCTACCACGTCATCCAAGTCCGATACCCAATTGGGACTCCGTGGCATTGGGACTCCGTGGCTGCAACTACGGAACCCTACACTGCGCGTGGCCCGACACGCACTTGGCCGATTTTTTGAACTTAGTTATGTTAAAGTACTCGTAATTAAAGCCAAAGTTAGCTTAAGATTAATTTGCTATTCGCACATCTCGTAAGAAGTAACAGTAGAAATCGCGATGTATAAATCTATATAATTATGCCGTTTTGGAGCAGTTCCAACCCCTCGATGCGGCGACCCGGCGACACTGTTAAGAGGCTCTTAAGGACCAAACGTCACTACAAACATAAATAATTGTTGTTGATAATCAAAAGAACTGTTTACCGCCACACTGAAAGGCTCTATAAAAACCTTTTTTTTTCAAAATGGTGACACATAATAGAATGTAGAGACAGTTTTTTTTTCAAATACAAACAAGTTATATATAATAAATCTCAACTCAACTATATAGTCAAGTATAACAACTCAATCATATAGCTATTGATCCAATATGAGATGTTACTATAAAATTGACGAATTCTGGAGTGGGTTTTAGTTGAAATTTGAAAAACGATAAAATGTCAGAGCCGTTTTAGATCCGTATAAGGTTTTATAATTAAAAAAATCCTTTTATCGTTATGTGTAAAGCTAATAATTTTAATAATATTTTCCTCTTGTTTCTTAAATTCACATATTGTTTGAAAATAATCTGGGTGTGGTTTTTTGTCAATTCCTACACGTATAAAGAGTAAAGCGTTCCTATGTAAAGCCGGAAAAGGAAATTTTTAAACGTGTAATGATTATAAAAATGTATTTTTTTATTCCCGCTCAATTAAGCGAATTGTGTATTACGATCGTTAGGCTGTCAATTTTATGTCGCAAATTGCATACTATTATCATCATTATCATATGATATTAATCATTAAGTAAATTCAATTGCTTAAAAATTTACCTGCAAAAGAATTTTCGCATACATATAATAATTGTATTGTAAATTAATAACAGTGACTCCTCTTGTGAGAGTTATGTAGAGCTTAATGAAACTTAATGATTTCTGTTCAGCAGTCGTATTATAGCTGGAATGAAGAAATGTTATAGTTAATAGTCATTATTAGGGAGTTCACTATTACGTTCACGAAAAAGAACTATCCCAGTTTGTTGAGGCTGAAATAAACAATAATGGGAAGACGGGAAATGGTAAGCATAACCGGGTTCCCACATGATCACCAAACATTACATGATTAAATTTCTTAAGTGTATAAATAATCAATAAATAATTTAAATGATATTTGGTTAAAATTCTCATTTAATGTCAACAATGACAGTGAGCAAGCGGACTAGACATGAAAAACTCAAAATCTGATTAGTCCGTCAGCTAGATAATAATAAATGAGACTCGCTACGTCACAAGTTAGTAGAAAACTTATGACGTATCACGTATGACGTCATTTTGTATTTCAAAACAATGTTTCGGCACAAGTTGTTAATTACGTTAAAAAAAATATATGAACGCCGCTGAACCGAGTCCTACGGCATACCCAAATGGGCGATCTAGTCAACTTAGCCTCTTGGCATCGTAACATATTCCCTCGCCTCAAAAAAAACCGGTTGGGGTAGAAATTTCCATCACTTCACAGTTATAATTGCAGTCGGTCAGTTATATTGCCTTAGTCGGCTCCCTTAGCGGCGGCACGTGTAAAATACACATCACCGAATTAAGTCGATCTGGGGCCCTATGTTTGAATCATTCTTCCGGCATCGAGTGCTCGTCAGTGTTCGATTTCTATTTATTTTCGTTTTGTTTTCGACGAAAATCAAAACAATATTGCTCTTTGTCGTTATTACTCTTCCTATGTTCTATCCATTTTCATCACAAGGGAAACGAAAATCAATAGGAATCGAGCACAGATGACGCATGAAAAGCGCTCGATGCCGGACGAATGATTCAAAAATTGAGCCCCTGATTAACATTGCTGAGACTTGTACCCTAGCATGACCACCGAAACGCGATATGATTAAACGATATATCGATATAAACTTTGTAAAAAAGTTGGATTTTTTTGTTATCTCCCAAGTTTTGAGTATGTTTTGGATATTGGTATTGTTATTTTAAACATTGTTAATATATTAATGTCGATACAATTTCAAGTTAGACATTATATCCAATATATTTTGATACAGGAAAGATTTGATTGTTTGTTTGTTTGTTTGTATTGAATAGGCTTCGAAACTACTAAACCGATTTTGATGAAAGTTGGTATAGGGACAGTTCGAGACCAGGGGAAGGACAAAGGGTAATTTTCCTACGGGAAAATATAAAACTCCCACGGGAAAATAAAATAATAACGCGGACTCGACTCGAAGTCGCGAGCGGAAAGCTAGTCCAATATATTTTGATAGATCATATCGATTTATCGTTTTATCATATCGTGTTTCGGTGTACATGCTACAAATGGGGGTTGACTCATTAAACGAATGCTGTACGAGTATAATATACCTGGCGTAATTTGATTAAGCTATTAAAGCTTCTCATACGTTGAGTCGCGATCGATGTTGGAGCTTTTACTGCGGTTTTGCTGGTTCGAAGGTAAAGCTCGCCGGTGGTTCGCCGTAAAGCTTCGGTTTTGTGGTCTATAGCGTTATGCTTAAACTGCGGTTTTCTTTACCGTTAGTCTTACGGTCGCCCGTTGATCGGGGAATTTTATCAAACACTTTCAGGTTTATTTAATTAAACGATTTTTCTGGCTAAAAATCGGAAGGGCTACGCCGCAGAATATCATCATCATCACAGCTCATACATGTCCCCACCGAGGGGTTCGAGCCTACCCTATGTTAGGGTGATTAGGCCTTAGTCAACCACGCTGGCCCAGTGCGGATTGGTCGACTTCACATACACCATTGAATTTCTTCGCAGATGTATGCAGGTTGCCTCACGATGTTTTCCTTCACCGTAGGAGCGTCAGACAAATGTACATATGAAATTCGTAACGAAAAACACATTGGTACATGGCGGGTCTCGAACCCGACCTCCCGATTGGAAGGCAAGTGCCGAGTCCACAGCGCCACCGACGCGCCACCGACGCCGCAGAATATAACGCCTCCGATTATAAGGCTAAGTAAAACATTATGTGTAAAAAATACATATTGTTACGCCGATGGTATAAGAAACTTCCGGCGTGGTTTTCCTGGCCTTAGAAGCGTTTTCAGCAAACTAAAAACGCATTTCAGCGCGTTTCAGGAGGTGCTATATCACATCCTAGAATATCGAAATTTTACCCAAATTGCCGTTGTTTTCAGGCGCCTGAAACATGTTTTCAGTCTGTTTCAGGCTACCCTCTCTCGTACCACAACATAACCTGAAAACCCGTTTTCAGGACCCCTTGAAGCACACTTCGATATATGACAAAATATTCAATAGGAGTGAGACAGTACGATAAGAAAGAGACAACAATAGTGAGCACCTTCCAGTCCAGATATAAAAGATAGTTCGAAATGCATCTAGAAATTTCTAGGCGCGGAGGCGTACCACGGAACTTTCGAAAAGACAAACAATCGATCGGGTACGGAATATTAGAGAATAGAACATTCTCGAATGCCTCGAATGTTCGCCGTCCCTACTATATAAGCGCGTGGGTGGACAGTTCTTTTCAAGAGAGCAAACCGAGCTAATCAAGCGATACAAAGCGACTTGGAAGCGTCTTATAGTGAAGAGTTCTGTGTGTTCAGTGTTAAGTAACGCTTTACAGTGAAATTTTCTATGTCCATAGTGTTTATAGTGGTTTTCAGTGTTTATTAAAGTGGTTCATTAAGTGCTCAATTAAATTCTATCCCTGAATTCTTGGTGTTTCGCGAATTTTCTATAAAATACCCACCCCGCAAACGTAATAATATACATGTGTAAGGAGTTCTAAATAATGCCTCGCGGGACCTAAGCTAGCCTCACCTATACGTGTGCACCCGATCATCAATCAAGACTTTAGCCCTCACCAACCCTACTATACTATGCTCAGGCAGGACTCCTCTAATACAGGGGGTGCGTTCGGGGAATGACAACTCCGATCACGAGCGTGCCTTCACCGGGGGCAGAGAGGTATCGGAGGGTGGTTTAGCCGGGCATGGGGTTTTTACCCAAGTCCTACGGCATATCCCGGGGGCAGCCTTGGCAGTTCCCCCGCCTTAAAAAAAGGACTTCTCTAGCAGTGTGCATGTGGCTGACAATGATGGCCGCCCACAGCGCCACCGACGACGTTCCAATAGTGCTGCAATTGCGACTGCGAAAACAAGTGTGAATGCAGGAGTTCCGGATAGACATTATTTGCCGTCCTTGTAGAAGTTCCTAACGCTCGAATAATGATTCAAAACCGTAAATACGAGTAATTTATGTTCCTTATTTAATTTACTTAGGATATTTATATTTAATTTAATTAAGCATAAGAGCAAAATAGTTATAATACTTAATAGATTGTTTTAATATATACATAAAATTTCTATGTATAAATGAAACCCCTCCCATATACAAAAGACTTGCATCGCTTTTAGCGTCGACGACGCCCGCGCTGCTACTGCTGCTGCTGTATGGAGCGCGCGCCACAAGCACGCTTCTTTCTAGTTGCAATAACTACGTCAACTGTTATGATACACGGTTTTTAATTTACATCATGAAAGCTCATTTTATGACGAACAATTTATATTACAACTATTTTCATGCTAGCATGTATAGAAAAAATGAATGAATGTTTGAATTCGAAATGGGCAACTTTTTTCGTAATTTTTAGCAGTTTCTACGCTTTTTTCGATACCGGCAGTATATGAAATAACATTTAGTGCCATATTTAATGGTAGTCCTGTTATTCCCTTTTCATTTAAGTCCAATTGGAATATTCAAGGACCACTGGTTCGTTTGTAAAGTCATTTACAGTATCTCCGCGTGTTATTCCAGGATTTCAGGAGTAAGTCCCTAAAAATCCGGAAAGCCAGCACGGGAGCTTAGGGGACTTTTGATATGTTGTTCAGAACACCAAAAAGAGTAACTGTGCCAAAATACAGCTTTGCATCAATTTCTTCTAGGTTAAGGCCTTTTTTCGGCTAAAATTCCTAGGCTACTTCTTATAGTTCCTATCCTATCGGAGGCTGCACAACATCAGGGCAATTTTAATTTGCGAAGCTGCTCTGGTCGATGGTACTGCAGCCATGCCAGTTCGCGTTTCACCATACCAGCCAACACAGAAGAGGCTGAACTCTATTATGGACACAAAACAAATTTTTATTATAGAGTACACAACACAGAGATAGGTACACAACAGGACCAAACTAGAGGGACCCATAATGTATTCCTGTTGGAAGCCACCTGGCTCTCAAATACTTGTAAATATAAGAATATTAGATATTGTTTCCATAATTTTTGTTTTCTGCATGAAAGTACCCAACCAAACCCACTTAAAATCATAATTGAAATTTAATACAATAAAATGCTTACAATAAAATGCTTAAAGCTGTTCACTCCAGTTTTGTAGAACTATCAATTCCGATCTCCTTCATTTTATCTACGACATCAGTAAATTATAAAGGCGCCGGTATTTGATTTGCAAGTATTTATTCAACTTAACTAGTTATTAAAGGACTAGTTATTAATTAAATAGAGGTTATTAAAGCAAAAATATTGACTTACTCGTATATTTAAAAAAATGTTAACGGTAGGGGTTTGGTAACGTATGTATGTACAAGACATTTAGAAATACCCATCTAAAAATTGTATCGATCTTATTTATTCCCTACTAGCTGTGCCCGCGACTTCGTCCGCGTGGAATAGTAACTTTTGGCAGCATTTTTAAAATCTTGATAAAAAGAAGTCTATGTAATACCTTATATAATTAGCTATCTGTTAGTGAAATTCCCGTCAAAATCGGTCCAGCCGTTCCGGAGATTAGCGGGAACAAACAGACAGACAAAAAATTTTTAAGTTGTGTTTTTGTTATTGGTACCCGATATACATTCATACCCATTTAGTAAAAACTTGTTATTTTGACATTACAAACAGACACTTAGATTTTATTTATTTGTATAGATGACGAAAAATATTTCTATATGTCTACATAGTCTACAATCTATACATCTATACAAATAAATAAAATTGAAGTGTCCGTTTGTTATGTCAAAATAATAAGTTTTTACTAAATGGGTATGAATGTTTACCAATAACAAAAACACAATTTAAAAAAAATTGTGTTTTTGCTAATCTAATCTCCGGAATGGCTGGACCGATTTTGACGGGACTTTTACTAATAGATAGCTAATTATATAAGGTACTAACTAGCTTTCCGCCTGCGGCTTCTCCCGCGTTATTATTGTTTCCCGTGGGAATTTTATATTTTCCCATAAAATAATTTTGTAGCCTTCTATATGTATAGAAGACTGTTATTTATATTTAGGAGCTCGAATAATAAATTTCATAGCAATTGAAGCAGATTTTAAATATTTTCCATCGAAACTTTCAACCCCCATTTTGCACCTAAGGGGGGTGAATTCCAAAAAAAAACATGAAACACGTGTTCAATGAAATATTTTTAAAAGCATGAATCTCAAGTTTAATCCAAATCGTTGCTAATTTTAAAAAAATCCATACAAACTTGCAACCCCTATTTCACCCCCTAAGGGTTAATTTTTTTTTAAATCCCTTCTTAGTGTGCGTCCGCATTTTGAATAAAAACAACTGTCCAAATTTCACGTTTCTACCATTAGCGACTACGGCTGTGCGTGCGTCTATAGATGGGAACATCTCCTTTTATATATATAGATAACATATGCTACTTTTTATCAAGATTTAAAAAAAAAATGCCCACAAAATTCAAAATGCTGTCAAAAGTTACTATTCTACGCGGATGAAGTCGCGGGCACAGCTAGTATCAAATATAAAGTTACCTTCAATAATTAGTGATGGTTTAGGCCCATGGCGCGAAAAATAGCAAAAAGGCCGTTGGCGTTTTTGATATTTTACGTTAACGTTCCAGTTAACTGACCGGGAAAAAATAAATTTAAATTCTTAAATTATGTGTCTACACAATCACCGTCACCATTTTTCAAATTTACATACCATTTCGTTAAAAAATAGCATCAATTTTACTTAAAATTTAGGTTACACCCACATACCGTTCGTGATTTTTAGCTTCATTAATTAACCCTATTATATTTTAGTTTAACAAATATATAGAACAAAGGTAAGCAAAACACTGACACCGTGGTATTTTTTTTAATTATCGTACATTGATTTTTATTTGAATTTTTTAACATACATTTATCGATGTTCTTACAAATACTTGGCTCGGGCGCGTCGAAATTCAGTGTGCAATCAAGACTCGAAGTGAGAGCGCGTCGCTTTGAGCTAGCTCCCGGTCGCGTAATTATTTGTGTATGTATACGACGCGAAGTCCTACGGAGTAATCGGAGAAGTTGATAACTAACAATTTTGTTATTTGTGGCTGCCGTACGAAAAACCTTCAACCTTTTTACAAGCTTTTATTTATCTTTTGCATGTTCGGGTCTAATCTTGCGAGTTAAATTTGACTCACTTTCCGGTTTCCGATTAAGCTGAAATTTTGCATGCATATGTATAAATATATTATGATGACGACATGGAGCTGATCTGATGTTGGAGCTGAAGGGTGGCCATAGGAACTCCGCAATAAAACGACATAGCCCCATCGAGTTTGAGCTCGTTTGATTCGTATTGACGAGAACTTTGATCCTATATGGTAACCAGGGTCTGATGCTGGATCTGGAAGTTTGCCATAGGAACTCCGCAATCAAACAATGCAACCCCATCGAGTTTGGGCTCGTTTGATTCGTATTGACGAGTACTTTGGACCTATGTGGTAACCAGGGTCTGATGCTGAAGCTGGAAGGTAGCCATAGGAACTCCGCAATAAAAGGACACAACCCCATCGAGTTTGGGCTCGTTTGATTCGTATTGACGAGTACTTTGGACCTATGTGGTAACCAGGGTCTAATGCTGGAGCTGGAAGGTGGCCATAGGAACTCCGCAATAAAACGACATAGCCCCATCGAGTTTGAGCTCGTTTGATTCGTATTGACGAGAACTTTGATCCTATATGGTAACCAGGGTCTGATGCTGGATCTGGAAGTTTGCCATAGGAACTCCGCAATCAAACACTGCAACCCCATCGAGTTTGTGCTTGTTTGATTGGTATTGACGAGTACTTTGGACCTATGTGGTAACCAGGGTCTGATGCTGGAGCTGGAAGGTAGCCATAGGAACTCCGCAATAAAAGGACACAACCCCATCGAGTTTGGGCTCGTTTGATTCGTATTGACGAGTACTTTGGACCTATGTGGTAAGCAGGGTCTGATGCTGGAGCTGGAAGGTAGCCATAGGAACTCCGCAATAAAAGGACACAACCCCATCGAGTTTGGGCTCGTTTGATTCGTATTGACGAGTACTTTGGACCTATGTGGTAACCAGGGTCTGATGCTGGAGCTGGAAGGTGGCCATAGGAACTCCGCAATCAAACAACGCAACCCCATCGAGTTTGGGCTCGTTTGATTCGTATTGACGAGTACATTGGTCCTATGTGGTAACCAGGGTCTGATGCTGGAGCTGGAAGGTAGCCAAGGGAACTCCGCAATAAAACGAGAAAACCCCGTCGAGTTTGGGCTCGTTTGATTCGTATTAACGAGTACTTTGGTCCCATATGGTAACCAGGGTCTGATGCTGGAGCTGGAAGGTAGCCATAGGAACTCCGCAATAAAAGGACACAGCCCCATCGAGTTTGGGCTTGCTTGATTCGTATTGACGAGTACTTTGGACCTATGTGGTAACCAGGGTCTGATGCTGGAGCTGGAAGGTAGCCATAGGAACTCCGCAATAAAAGGACACAACCCCATCGAGTTTGGGCTCGTTTGATTCGTATTGACGAGTACATTGGTCCTATGTGGTTACCAGGGTCTGATGCTGGAGCTGGAAGGTAGCCAAGGGAACTCCGCAATAAAACGAGAAAACCCCGTCGAGTTTGGGCTCGTTTGATTCGTATTAACGAGTACTTTGGTCCCATATGGTAACCAGGGTCTGATGCTGGAGCTGGAAGGTGGCCACAGGAACTCCGCAATAAAAGGACACAACCCCATCGAGTTTGGGCTCGTTTGATTCGTATTGACGAGTACTTTGGTCCTATATGGTAACCAGGGTCTGATGCTGAAGTTGGAAGGTGGCCAAAGGAACTCCGAAATAAAACGACGCAACCCCATCGAGTTTGGGCTTGCTTGATTCGTATTGACGAGTACTTTGGACCTATGTGGTAACCAGGGTCTGATGCTGGAGCAGGAAGGTAGCCATAGGAACTCCGCAATAAAAGGACACAACCCTATCGAGTTTGGGCTCGTTTGATTCGTACTGACGAGTACTTTGTTCCTATATGGTAACCAGGGTCTGATGCTGAAGTTGGAAGGTGGCCAAAGGAACTCCCGAAATAAAACGACGCAACCCCATCGAGTTTGGGCTTGCTTGATTCGTATTGACGAGTACTTTGGTCCTATATGATTTTTCTTGATGAGTACTTTGAGCCTAGCTAAGATAATATCCATACGCAAACCCCAATTAAGGTGTCAAATGAAAAAGCTTGAATTGTAGAATGAATTGTAGAATATAGTATATTCTGAAAGACAATCTAATCCAAGATGGCCGCCGTCACAAATTGACAGATTATTTAAATGTACAATCCCCACAATATGGGCCTGTATATAGGGTATCAAATGAAAGTTCGTAAAATACAGTACACCATGAAAAAAACTAAAACAAGATGGCCGCTATCACAAAAGATTTTTTAAAACAAGCTTTTATTTAAATGCCCTAAAAAAAGAAAATAAACTTTAATTTATTTTTTATTACAATCTAGCGAATAGCTTCAATGCACTAAAAAGTGCGTTGAGCACAAGAAAATATTAATTTCATATTTGTTTATTACTAAATTATTATATTTATATTATATAAAATAATTGTAGATACAAATAACAATAAAGAACTCGGTAGTCATTAAAATATTTCTTATTATTTGAGCAATTAGTTTAAAAAAAGATTTTTTAAAAACAAGCTTATATTATAATGCCTTAAAAGAGGAAAATAAACTTTAATTTATTACAAGGTATATTTTCTTATAAAAATATAAAAGCTTGTCCCGAGAATTAGGATAAACAATAAAACAATTTAACTTGATTATTATATTTATTTTTCTGTAATAAATAACGTTTTGTACAGCATTGTCATACACACATGACAATGCTGTGCAGTCCTGAAATTTAAATGCATATATGATCCCTTTTTTCAAAAACTCGAATCCGTTATAACTGCTGCCTCACGGAAACTCGGTGTCCTGAACAAGGTGCGTAGGTATTTTGCGCCGGACCAAATATGCCTGTTGTATAAAACTCAGGTTAGGTCTTGCGTGGAATATTGCTCGCACTCCGGCTCCGCTCAGTATCTCCTCGATGCTCTGGACAGATTGCAGCGTTGCGCTATTCGAATAATTGGCGATGTAGAGGCAACTAACACCCTCGAGCCTCTACAACTTCGTCATGACATCGCCTCTCTTAGCGCTTTTTACCGAATGTTCCACAGGGAATGCTCTGAGGAGCTCTTTAACCTTATCCCTCCCTCTCCATTCCTTAACAGAAAAACGAGTAAGGGTCTACGGAGTCATCCTTACACTGTATCCTCCTTTTCACACCGTACCAAGAAATTCCAAGATTCCTTCTTCTTTTTTTTTATTGCTACTAAGTTGGCAAAAAAGCAAACTGCCCACCTGATGGTAAGTGGTAACAGTCACCTATAATACATGTGGCTCCTGTGACATTCGCAGTAAAACTGCAACCCCCACAAAGGCCACAGTGTACGTTGCCAACTTGTGACTTAAGATGTAAAGTCACGGTACCCAGTAATTTCAGTGCCATATCTTACCCTTCAAACCGGAACACAGCAATGCAAGCACTGCTGCTTTGCGGCAGAAATAGGTAAGACGGAGGTACCCAAGCACACGACCTGGGTACAGAGTCCCCCTCCGGTAAGTCTTCTGTCGTTCATCCTACACTTGGAATTCTCTACCTGCGCACGTGTTTCCTCCATCCTACAACATGGGTTCCTTCAAAAGAGGTGTGAAAAACATCTTTTAGGGGCGGGCAGGTTGGATAGTGGATGTCCTCCCTCCTCTATCTGTCAACTCATTTGGGCCTCTTTCACCGCTTAACATCAGGCGGGAGCAGGTCATTTGCCAGGCCCTCCATAAAAAAACTGTTTAAGTACCTTGCCCGTATGTATTTACTTGGTAAGCCTTAAATAAATAAATATTGGTAATTCTAAGAAAAAAAATATTTGTTTTTTATAAAATAGGTAAATCTTGCGACAAGCTTTTATATTTTATTAAAAACTAGCTGTGCCGGCGAACTACATTTCGCCATTATAACGGCGAACTTACGTTTCGCCATAATAAAAAATAGTTTACGACTTATTCTCAGACCTACTGAATATACACAAAAAAATTCATAAAGATCGGTCAAGCCGTTTCGGAGGAGTTTGGTAACAAACACTGTGACACGAGAATTTTATATATTAGATGTATCATGTAATAAATTAAAATTTATTTTCGTCTTATTACGGCTTTAAAATAAAATCCTAGTGTGGGGCGACGTTTTTTTTTAATCTTTTTACTATTATTTTATCATTTTGTAACCGCATGGCCGCCATTACGAAACTCGACCAAAGTACTCGTCATTACGAAACAAACGAGCCCAAAACTCGATGGGCTTGTGTCGTTTTATTGCGGAGTTCCTATGGCCACCTTCCAGTTCCAGCATCCCACCCTGGTTACCATATCAGATCAAAGTACTCGTCAATACGAATCAAACGAGCCCAAACTCGATGGGGTTGTGTCGTTTTATTGCGGAGTTCCTCTGGCCACCTTCCAGCTCCAGCATCAGACCCTGGTTACCATATAGGACCAAAGTCCTCGTCATTACGAATCAAACGAACCCAAACTCGATAGGGTTATGTCGTTTTATGGCGGAGGTCCTATGGCCACCTCCCAGCTCCAGCATCAGACCCTGGTTAACATATAGGACCAAAGTACTCGTCAATATGAATCAAACGAGCCCAAACTTGATAGGGTTATGTCGTTTTATTGCGGAGGTCCTATGGCCACCCTCCAGCTCCAGCATCAGACCCTGGTTACCATATAGGACCAAAGTACTCGTCATTACGAATCAAACGAGCCCAAACTCGATAGGGTTATGTCGTTTTATGGCGGAGGTCCTATGGCCACCTCCCAGCTCCAGCATCAGACCCTGGTTGACATATATGACCAAACTACTCGTCAATATGAATCAAACGAGCCCAAACTCGATAGGGTTGCGTCGTTTTATTGCGGAGTTCCTATGGCTACCTTCCAGCTCCAGCATCAGAGCCTGGTTACCACATAGGACCAAAGTACTGGTCAATACGAATCAAACGAGCCCAAACTCGATGGGGTTGTGTCCTTTTATTGCGGAGTTCCTATGGCTACCTTCCAGCTCCAGCATCAGACCCTGGTTACCATATGGGACCAAAGTACTCGTTAATACGAATCAAACGAGCCCAAACTCGATGGGGTTGTGTCCTTTTATTGCGGAGTTCCTATGGCTACCTTCCAGCTCCAGCATCAGACCCTGGTTACCACATAGGTCCAAAGTACTCGTCAATACGAATCAAGCAAGCCCAAACTCGATGGGGTTGCGTCGTTTTATTTCGGATTATACGAGTTGCTTCGTCCGAAGAGATTAGGTAATAAATGTAGTAACACGTATCATGTCGCCTTTCATCCACTAAGTTAAAAGTAGGTATTCACACTTTTTTTTTTTATGGTGGTACACAAACCTTCCTAGAGACACCAACCATATAGTCGCTCATTTAGCTGAAAGTCCCGCAAAACCTATATATTTCACTTTAAATGGGGCATATTGGGAGGGAGGGACCTAATCTCTTCGGACGAAGCAACTCGTATAATTATGATAGAACTTCACTTCTGGTAAGTTCGTTTAATCACTAATTATACATTCGTTGCTTCGTCCTTTGAGATTAGGTAATAAATGTAGATTTTGAAAGCAAGTGAAATATTAGAACCAAATAATAATTAAAATATATTATGATATTCATTCTGTAACCAAAAAAATCAAATCTATAAAGAAATCAACGCAGCAACAAATAATATCAATTATTTATTGGCATAATGTTAGCTATTAAAGATAGGCAATGTAAAACTATTTGATTCATCTGGTTGAATATTTCTGTAGTAATAATTAGCAAACACATTGGCTGCCACTCCCCCCCTGCAGTCCTGTGTATTGTGTCAATACTGACACCTGCCCTATGCGCCGTTAAGGTAGCTGCATGTCTGGTGGAGTGGGCAGAAAATATTGAAATATCAACTCCGCTAGTTAATAAGGTGTCCTTAATCCACTTGCTGATTGTATTGGTAGACTACCTTATGAGGTCTTTTGAAACTTTCCGCTCGGTTGACTGGTAGAGAATGCCTTGTTGCATTAAGTCCGCCCTTTGTACTGTTTTTTAAGTGCAATAAAGATTAAATAAATAAATAAATCTGTGGGCGGTCTTTGTAAAATGGTATACACAAATTTGGTTGACTTGATCCTGAAAGTGATGTTTTAATCAAATCTTTAATTTTAATAATAATTTCTTGATCTCTAATAATTATGTTATCTAATTTTATTCTTGCAATCGTCTGTACTCTGTGTGCTGTTACGAGTACAAAAAGTGTCGCAATCTTCTTTGACAATTGCTATAAACTCAACGTGGTATTTAGATAAGCTTTTGACAGGTAATCTAAAACTAGAGAAGGATTCCAGGTAATGTCATATTTAGGGGCTGGAGGACGAAGTCTGAAAAAACCCTTAAACAGTCTTGTCTTTAAAAGACCTTACTCTCGATCCCAAGAGCAAAGATAGAGCAGAGCGATGACTATTATTTTAATCATCCATATAGTAAACCCGAATAAAATAATTGTGTAAGAAAATAAATAACCTGCGGAGAAAGTCGATGCTTCATACACGTCAACATTTTTATCCGTACAAAAATTTACCCAGCGACGTATTGCGAATAATATTCTTTATTGGAATTTTTTGACAGGGAAGCCATCATGATGTCTAAGGATGACGGTGGTACGCTCCTCTTCAGAAGTGCCTTTCGGATAACTTCCCTGCTATTAATGTTAGCTTGGGCAGGCTGTTAGAAACAGACAACAAAACGTTATCTGAAGGCAGTCTTTGAACAAAGAAGCTCTTGGAATAAAGGAAACCAGGGTTGTGTAGGTCAGAAGAGAACAACGATACTATTCCCTCAGCATGATCGGTAATTTTTTTTTTTTTTGTAAAACTTTTAGTATTACAGCAAAAGGCAGAAATGCATAAATTGAAAAATGTTTCTAATTCAAGGTAAAAGCGTTTACCGCAATAGCTACTGAACACGGTAATCTGGATCCTTATTTATTCCAAGAAACATACAAGTCGCATTTTTTAATGACTGGAGGCAAAAAGATCAATGTCAGGCTTGCAAAACGCCTTTAGAATTCGATTAAATGCAAGATATTTAATTTTTTAGCTCCCATTCAGTATCAGGGTGACATTTTCTTGACGCCGCATCTGCTATTTCATAATATTATCTTTAGAGCTTATGTAACAAGCAAACACAAATATACCTCTAGGTTCGCACCACTGCCACAGTTTCCTGGTTATATCAGTAAGGTGTCGAAATTGAACTCCGCCCATGCGGTTGATATACGAAATAGCAGTTGTGTTGTCAATGCGCAATAATATTAGACAATTTCTCCTTTTGCGAATATTTTTAAGCCCAGACAAGCTGCCAAAAGTTCTAAATAATTTATGTGTTTGGATGATTCCTCTATACTCCATTGTCCACTAGCGGTCTCCTCACCGCATGGTGCCCTCCACCCTTTTTTGCTCGCATCCGAAAAAAATTCGATTTGTAATAGTCTAGTCTAATAGGATTAAATGTTTCATCAATGGAATGGAAAAATCTGTTTGCAATTGTTGTAGCTGTCGTAGCTATTGTTATTGCATAAAGCAAGGTATTTGCATCTCTTCATTTGTTTGGTATACAACCAACCATACTGTACTGCTGGGCAGGATGAGGTGAGATGTCCCAGCAGTCAAGCGAAACGTCGAATTTTACAATTTGTCTTATGTTGAAAATGAAGCAATTCTTTTTTAATAATATTTCTTTTATCCTGTGTTAAACATATATGAAATTTTTTCGTGTCTATTACAAAACCAAGAAATCTACAACTAGTGTTAGGAATCATACAACTCTTTTACGTCGCCCCACACTAGGATTTTCTCCTGTGTCGTGGGTGCAGTTACAAACATAGAATATCACATGCACATACGCCGAGTCCGGAATAAAATAAATAACCCGTTGCGCAGTAGGCGATCACTCGATATCTGCGCTAACCGTGTCGTTCAATGTTGATAATAAATCCAAAGGACTAAAATATTTTTAGTTTCAGCAATATTTGCTAGACATTTTTGGTAATCCCTAGCAATGACACAGATATAATCTAAGAAAATGGTACACATATGGCCTAAGGATCGAAGTAAGTACATCACCGCCTTAAGCAACTTTGTTAATAAAAATGGTGCGGTGTTAAGGCCAAAGGGACGAACGTTAAATTCGTATAGTTTATCTTCAGATATAAACCCTAAATATTTTTTATGAGCTGGGTGGATTGAAATTAAAAAATAGGCATCTTTTAAATCTAGGGTGGCCATGAAACTGTTTTTTGAAACTAATTTAATTGTAGTTCTGTAATCTTCAATTTTAAAATGCCGTGTTGTTATGAATTTATTTATAGGTTTTAAGTTTTTAAAAAATCTGTTTTTACATATTGGTTGTTTGATAATAAAATAGCTGGACAAGAACTGTTTATTTCACTTGGTTGACAAGGTGAAATAGTTCTTGAATCAATCAATTCAGTAATGGCAACTCTATACTTATTGTAAAGATTCAGAAGCTGACAAGGTTGGCAGTTTAGGTTCCCATAATTTATGAATAGGTCTGGAAAAAGGGATCTTATAACCCTTTATCCATGATAATATAACCGGGTCATCAGTTAAGAGTTGCCAATTATCGTAAAAATTACATAAACGACCTGCTGAACATACCGAATCTAGCGACGTGGGCCTAGGTGCTGCTGCGAGCGCGGCGGCGGGCAGTCGCGGCAGCTGCTGTTGTCGCGGCGGGCGCGGTGCCTGCGGCGGGGCCAGCTCCGTCCTCTGCGGTGTTCCCACCTGCCTGGACCTCGGGAGCGGAGGCTTCTGCTTTAAACGACTATTTAAAGGTTGCTTTGGTTTTGTCACCGCAAGCGTTTTCTTGGTTGATGAAGTAATCTTCATCTCAGCACCATTATCGCCTTTGCGGCTTTGAGAGTGTCGGCAAATTTTTCCCCAAATAGAAAACTGTCAATTTCAGCATTGTACAGCAGTACTCCTACTGCTGAGCAAAATAAAAAAGCGTCTTGTTTTTTGACTCGGTATGTTGTGCATCGCACATTAAACGGCTGGCCTCGATTAACAGTTTTTTGACTCACTGGTCTTTATGTTCTATAGCATAGATGTACACTACATACAAGATACCAGTGGTAATTATTTGTGACGGTAAGTAATATCCCATATAGATATACACATCACTAAAGATTATACATCTGTTATAGATAACAGGCAGGTACTTTAATATTATTAGGTATAATAGTTTGTGCCGGTAACATCCCCGTATAGATGTACACTACACAATATTAAAAACCAGTGGTGGTCTTTCGTTATGAAATAATCCCATAAAAATATAGGAACACATTACATCACATTAAGTGATACAAATGTTAACCACTTTTAATAAATAAGTATAATATTATTTAACACCTGCGTACCTTCGATTCCTGATAGCGTCAGAAGTGCCACCGCCGGTGAGGCTGGGTACGACGAGCTACTATTGTTTGAAATTATTCGATTGCGCGTACGCTTGTCGCGCTTTTTTAACATCATTTCTATCTTTCTTATTTTCTTGCGTAAGCAATCACTATCTTCCTCCTTATGGCTTCGTTTCGGCATAGTAACGTTTTCTAAGAAATTAAGTAGGATACGTGGTGATCGGCGAAGCACTAAAACGCGAATGAGCGACTATATGGTTGGTGTCTCTAGGAAGGTTTGTGTACCACCATCAAAAAAAAAAGTGTGAATACTTAATGGTTAAACAAACTTACCTTTGTGATGTTTGACCATAATTATACGAGACGTTGCATCCGAAGAGATTTATATATTAACCAGGTAGTCCACTTACCAATGTACCGGGCACCAAGCACAATTTTAGAGCGAAGACATAAAAATAAAAAGATAGGTAGGTAGTTTTAGTATTATTCACCCGCTTGCGCGATGTTACGTCGTTTGACTCATTCCTTTAGAGCAAAATTTCTCAAAAACATTGGGTATTTATTTGCAACACAGCAAATAATGGGTAGGGAGGGAGTATAAATCTCTTCGGATGCAACGTCTCGTATAATTATGGTCAAACATCACAAAGGTAAGTTTGTTTAACCATTAATTATACTACGACGTTGCATCCTCGAGATTTATATATTAACCAGGTAGGATGTTTAGAGTATTTTGAGAAATTTTTGATTAGAAGTGAGAGAAAAAAGAAAGGTTGTCGTTAATTCGGTATATGTTGACTTTTTTTTTATAATTTATAACAAATCTAAATCAGTGAATAAGAGTTTTATTACGCATATAGACACTTGATAGAATCTTGATAAGAATTTCCAAGGCACAGAAAATCACCTAAATAATTTATAACAGTAAACTAGACTTCTAAGATAAGATAATATGGGTTTCAAAAGCTTTGTGAAAATGTATGAAGCTGAAGCAAGTGCAAAGGGAAGACATTGAAATTCTTAAGTTATTTGCTCAAATTTAAATCTAAGATAATGTTTCGACGTTTAATGCATAGTGGCTAAAAAATAGACATCTTAATTGATAGTTCATAACAAGAGTTTCATAGGTGGTGTAACTGGTTGGGGTATTATGGGTGTGATTCCTTTACCAACCTTGACCTTACAAAAATCAATCCCTAGTTATAATCGAAGTATATCATTTCTCCTGCTTTTCATTTTATTCAAGAAAAATTACGAAATAGTTTCGTTGGAACATATCAAGTGCACGCGACCTTCGAGGTTCCGTTTCCAGCTCGAGATCAAGGCTCAGGACACGCAATACATATTTAGCTATAAATAATAAGGATTCTCCGAATGATTCATCAATTTGTTATAATAATTTAAGTACTTACGCTAATTACCAAGGTACCTTAGGTATATCTTAATTACTTGAATTTTCTTTTTGATTTAGAACAGATTTTATTAAGTTTTTTGGTAGGTAGGATTTTTTTTTTTCAAACACAATATATTCCCAAAATCCGTCTTTTACACCTATTTCATAAAAAAACCTGATAGTAAGCGGCATCTTGGTGGATTAATGAACAATATTTACAGATTTCATGTTATAAATATTCTAGATTTTCACCATAGAAAGTTTCAGATCACTCCTTGGCAAATAACTCACAAAGGCTATTTTCTTTGAATTAATGGTAGTAGTTGTACACAAAAATGAATCTCCAGGGCAGTTCCCTTAAGGCTTGGCTGTCTGGTTTTTCAGTGGAGGAACTAAGAAACAACTAGTATAACAAGGAAGAATTCTGTGGAATTACATATCTAAAACATATAAAATCTAAGGAATTGGAGTACAGTATCATTGTAAAGTCGAAGGAACGATCCACTAACCACCGTTACGGGGAAGGCTAATCTTAAAAAAAAGAAACAAAACATTTTCATTTGGTGTATTCCATTACCCAGATTTGTACCCAATTTTTAGATATATTAGTTTGATACCGAGATTGATAAAAATCCCGAACCATTCTGCCCTTTGATTGTATAGATTTCTGTATCTATTATAATATAGGTACCTGATTCTCTTTAATTTAACTTACAACTCTAAGGATATGATTGTATCTGACTATTATTATGATGGCTGGCTTATGATTGTATTGTTCTCTTATGCTTATGCATAAGGAAACTGTATGTAAACATATAAAGCTTATTATTTCAATAAGTCAAGGATTAAATTTGTTTTCTTTTCCCAAATTTTGACAATTAGCAAGAAAAGAGCATTACAGGTGGGAAATATAATGTTAGTTAGTTTATATATAAATTGATCTAATTCATCACTGCATCATCTTACTGCTCTCATTTAGTATAACTTCTTAATTTCATAACGTAATGTCACAATATTTGACTGTGAAAAACGTGAACTTATAGGTAAACATCTTTGAGATTCGGTTTCTTAAAAAGAAATTTGTAATCCGTTTTACCCGTTACACCTCATAAGAGAACTGGATCGATTGTATTTTTTTTTAGGTGTGAATAAAATATTTTCATTTAAGTACCAAAATATAATGTTAATGCTACTGCATTTATCATGAAAGGATTGCGTACATCATATAAGGATTATAATAATAATATTAAATAAAGATATACAAGTTTATGTGCATATTTCTTTTGACAGCTCAATAATGACAATCCTATTCTCTTCTTCAAACTAATTCATATCTCGTAGCTGTCACCGTCGCAGGCCACGGAGGTATCGCTACATAGCGTTCTCAATCATTAACATTCTCCCAAGTTTTTTTTTTTTTTTTATTATGTTTTGATCGGCGCCTTTGGTCGAGACTTCGTTGTCTGATATCGATCTACTACAGGTGCTTTCCTCGCAGACTAATGGTACGAGTGACTCCACGCCTAACCACGTCTCTGCATGCGTGGCATTTGACGCGGTGGAGCTTTGCAGTTTCCCTGCTGGCTGACTGAAGGCCTATTAGAAGAAGAAGTACTCGCCGCTGGAACTTTCTTGATTTGGAGTCGATATTTCTGCCAACTTCGATGCTTTAATTTTATTAGTGAGATTCCCGCCAGAGAAATGAATCACTTCGTATACGTGCAACATCTTTTTAAACTTATAATCTAATGAATACATTATTAATTTCCTTCGATTAAGCGTGTTTTTATAATGAAGGTCCAATATAAGCTGATTTCTTTGAGTAACACAGCAGTGATTTCAGGATTCGATTTGGGTGTTTTAACTAATTGAAAGTTTTCAGGTATGAAGATGTTGCCCTCTAACTCTTTCTTTTAATCCTTATTTAAGCCTCCGCACAATATATGACCCCAACGTTCAGAGATTTCATCCTGGATTTTTGTTCCGAAAAGCTCGTGTTTCCCTTTTGAGGTCCCTAAGACCTCTAAAATATTCTCAAATAAATTGGTTGCTGGAGGGTTAACATCATTTACACGTACCTGAGAGCTAGTGGGTGGTATGGGACACTTGGCTGATGCTTCTGATATCATCACCTGTACATTACTAGGTTGTCACTCATTACAAGTTTCAGTCACATGAACCACTGACTGAACATATGGGATGTATGATAACACACTGAAGCCAATTCATCCTCTCCATAGATTTTAATTTTATTTTATTAACAAAATGTACTATTATAAACATAAACACAAAACTACGAAGTAGTTTGTCGGCGAGTAACATTAGTAATATTCTGCGAGGCGAGTCATATTCTGCGAGGCTATCCTCAGCCTGTGTACTAATATATATGACCAAAAAACATGACTACAATCGCATCGTAGTACCATTCTCTATATTGTGGTAGTACTGTGCGTGACTATGATCGCATCATAGTACAAAGGCACACTGTTCTATTAAAAAATAAAGAAATAATAACATTCCGTTGAATAAATAACCTAGGTCATGCTCACACCATGACAGGAAGTGCTGTGGTCGAGACCGTAATCGCGTCACGGTACTAATAAATATGACCAAAAAACATGACTACAATCGCGTCGTAGTACTGTGCGTGACTATAATCTCGTCATAGTACCAAGGCACACTGTTCTATAAAATATAAAGAAATAATAACATTCTTTCAAAAATAAGCTAGGTCATGATCGCATCATGACAGGAAGTGCTGTGATCGAGACCGTAATCGCGTCACGGTACTAATAAATATGACCAAAAACCATGACTACAATCGCATTGTAGTACTGTGTGTGTCTATAATCGCATCATAGTTCCAAGGCACACAGTTCTATAAAATATAAAGAAATAATAACATTCTGTTGAAAAAATAAGCTAGGTCATTATCGCATCATGACACGAAGTGTTGTGATCGAGACCGTGATCGCGTCACGGTACTAATAAATCTGACCAAAAAACATGACTACAATCGCATCGTAGTACTGTGCGTGACTATAATCGCATCATAGTTCCAAGGCACACTGTTCTATAAATATAAAGAAATAATAACACTTAAACACGTGTACAAGGCGTGTTTCAAAGTGCCGATTCACGGTTCTTTATTAATTATGAATTATTGCTTGAATAGACGTTTATTTGGTACAAAAAATACAACACACAATGTAACAAAAAAATATAAATATATATTCAGATAGATTTTAGGCCAAATAGGCCCCGCATGCAGAGGCACAGAGTGTTTTGACGCTGGTATTCTGCGGATACCATTTTATTTAACACTGTATACAGAATATTTTCTAATTAAACAGTAACGTTAGGCAATGCGCAAATAGCAAGGCTCTTTTTGTTGCTCAATAAATTTCAAAATGAAATTAATTAGTGAGCTAAATATAATCTACTGATTCGAACAAACACGAAATAAAGTTTTGCTTTAAACGAACGAAATGCAAAGATGAGAACGTGTCGAAAAAATAGTACAATATAATAAACAATAAACACTTATAATTTAAACTTACATAGGTACTTCCAGCACCATTAAAATGCTCGCAGCGGCGGCGGCGGTGACGCAAACGTTTCTCTAGTTTACGAATCTTTTCCTTAATATATTGCTTAGAATACTTACGTTTTCATTTACACATATTGATATCTATAACAACTACACAACACACTAAAAATAAAGTTATAAAATAATAAAACTTTGATCTTTAATATTCCGATGCTGTGATGCCCGCACAAAGAAAGCGAATGAGTCAAACGACGTAACATCGCGCAAGCGGGTGAATAATACTAAAACTACCTACCTATCTTTTTATTTTTATGTCTTCGCTCTAAAATTGTCCTTGGTGCCCGGTACATTGGTAAGTGGACTACCTGGTTAATATATAAATCTCGAGGATGCAACGTCGTGGTATAACTACTTTTAACTTAGTGGATGAAAGGTGACATGATACGTGTTACTACATTTATTACCTAATCTCAAAGGACGAAGCAACGAATGTATAATGTAAATAAAACTACAAAGGCTCCACTGTAACAATAAACATATTATTAAATTCTCAAAACGATTTCTTATCGAATTCATAGTTAGGAATTTGATATTAGTATCCGGAATCTCGCACAAATTCACAGAATTTATTTGTTTATAATGGCATACATAGAGAAGGCTCGATCATAAAAATCTACAGAATAAATTTATTAAAGCATCAACAAAAACTTATACGAGCTTGTAAAGATTTAAAGTTATTGACTACTTGCGTGACAGTACTGTATACAATACTTACATCCGATATTAGTTACACGAGATTGGTTTCATCCGTTTAAGCAGCAATAACCATTTATTCTGTCGGTTCAATACATTCATTTTGTCTTACGTATAACATTATAGCCGCAAACATTCTTCTGAAAATTACATTGAAATGGAAAAGTGAAATGTATTTTCTATTTAATGGGTCTAAGAGTCTAGGAATTCGTAAATATTATAGAAATGTCAATTGGACTAAAATCTTGTATATTTTTTTATTATTTCTTATACATTAGACACCTTCATCTTCACCTACACCTACACCTTCTTAATCTCCTTGCATTTTTTAATGCACAGCAGAGAAGCTCTTGGCTTTCATGTCACCTGATGGTGGACTAACCTGAACTTCCCGGCAACATATTCGCACTTTTAATAGGATGAAGTATAAATGAATGATTTATAGAATGTGGAGAAGCTTTAGTAATTATCCGAAGGTTCTGTTAAAAAAAGGAAAAAGTTAAAGAAGCTAAAAAGAAGACAAAAACAAAGTTCTTGAAACAAAACTTCGTTATAGATCCATTTCAGTCCTAGAAAAGTGAAAGATCTTGGTAACTATGAGCCTATTACGAAGTTAACTGAATTTAGGCTATGTACTGTTGAATGAGATCTACCAACCTATATGTCTTTCAATGTATTGCATGGTATAAGTATTTGTACTGAATTATATATTTTATTTAAACTGAAATAGTTTTATAAGCAACAGAGAACTTATAAATCACATCAATTCTTACCGAATATTTAAAACATCAATAAAATAAATGCTATTCAATTTAGTGCTTATGTCAACTCAGTAGTAGGTACGGAATTTTACAGTATCAATTTATTATTTCATTTATTTATTTCAATCTTAATTACACTAATATAAAGAACATATGGAGGATATAATGCGACACGGCATTGTCTACCAGTCAACCAAACTGCAAGTTAAAATGTAGATTATGATTAGTAGCCTGATGTTAAGCGGTGAAAGGGGCCCAAATGAGTTGACAGATAGAGTAGGGACGACACCCACTATCCTACATGCCCGCCCCTTGCCGGCCCAAAAGATGCTTTTTCACGCCTCTTTCGAAGGAACCCATGTTGTAGGATGGAGGAAACACGTGCGCAGGCGCAGACAAAGATAATGACCCGGCATGATTCGACGCGCAACACAGCAAATAGTTTTTCGCGCAGCAAATTGCCTACAACAACGAGGGGATCATTTGGAGAATTTAATACAATAATAATTTCTAATGGTACTTTATGATGTAAATACTTCGTTATTTCATAATAAAAAAAATACGATTATGAGTTGTTTCATTAAATTTAAATCAAGTCAGAATAAACCAACACAGTCTAGTCGAGAATAATTTACATATAACTGTAGTATTATCATTCTAAGGCTTCAATTAAGTCGAAACTAATAATAGTAAAAGTCCAATCACATGGCTCTGGTAGAAAAATTTGCGAAGTTATCGGTACTGCGGTCTACAACACCCCGTATAGCTATTGTTACAATTAACCTGGAGACAATTTATGTAGTGTTTGAAAGCTGAAATGATACAGATTGAAATATGCACTTTTCTACATACAATGTTTGAATAATACATAGCTTATCTTGATTTGGTGCAATTTTCAATTAATTTATTAGTCAACTAGATTCTTGTGATATGTTTATCGTCAATAAGTGCCTCTAAAGGTCTATATTGAATAAAGATTTTTTTGAGTTTGAGTTTGATGAGTTTGCACACTTGAAAAACAATATCTAAGATTGGTCGAATGTAATTCTTCAACTTTTTCAAATTTGGCCCTGGTATGCACTCGAGCATTATCCTGCGTGAACATCAAATCTTCATCTGTTTACTGTCTGTCTGTTTGTAAAATAAATGAATCAAAACAAGAAAAAATTTTACTTCGGGCAGTAAATATTCAAAGCCTTCAACATACCGTGCCTAAGTGGTCATGTTTGTCTACACATTGCATTTCTTCTTAAATTAAATAGCAACTATAAATTATGCACCAACCTTCCTCTCTTTCTAACAACACATAAAGAGTCCTATAAATGAAAAAAAGGTCCCGAAATCTGTAGACACTTTAGTGCCAGCTGCCGCAAAAAATTGACATGAATTTTTGAATGTAGAAGACTATTTTTATCATATACCAAGTTAGGTACTTTCAAAAGTCAATAAGTAGATACATAAGATTGGGTTTTAGACATTAATGATATACTCATATTTTTAACAATCGTAAAACCACCCCATATGTCAAGAATATTAATCATTTTCAAAAGTCCGTTTAACTAATCATAGTACATAGTATTAAGTTAAATAAGAGTTGTGATCACAGTGAGCAGTCTAATCAGGCAGCAGACATGGCGCGCAGGCCGTTCGCAACTCCGACGACTAACACAATTACCTAACATTGGATCACAGTATACTACGTTTCAATGCTAGAATTCAGGACGTCTGGCATGGAATTAGTAACCAATTTAATTATGCATTAATTTTATAGCACTCCGCCTATTCGATTATAGTTGTTTCGTGTTTTCCCTTTGTCGTGGCAATTTACCAAAAATATACCAAATATTAGAGTGATTTATATAGTCACAAAGATCCAAAAATACTGCCACTTTTTAGATAATGAGAAGCCTATTTACCTTCAAAATAAATATTTCCTAAAAAAATAATTCATTTCACTTTTACTCCCCTAGCCCCAAAGAAAGGGATTCAAAAAATGTCGAAATACCTAAAACCAACCTTTTTAAACAAACCAACTTCCATATTTTTAATTATTAATTTCAGATCGCTCGACGGCGGTGCCTTCTTAAGTCATCTATATATTTTGCCCCCATCATAGACGTAGATCCGTAGACGTAGGCCGTTTACAATGGGTCTCATCAGAAGGCTCAATGTCACTCAAAGGGCAATGGAGAGAGCTATGCTCGCGGTTTCTCTACGCGATGGCATCAGAAATGAAGAGATTCGTAGAAGAACTAGAGTCACCGACGTAGCCCAAAGAATTGCAAAGCTTAAGTTGCAGTGGGCAGGACACATAGCTCGCAGGACTGACGGCCGTTGGGGCGGAAAGGTCCTTGAGTGGCGGCCGCGTACCGGGAGACGCAGCGTTGGTAGGCCCCCCCACAAGGTGGACCGACGATCTGGTAAAGGTCGCGGGAAGCCGCTGGATGCGGGAGGCGCAGGACCGATCGATTTGGAGATCCCTGGGGGATGCCTATGTCCAACAGTGGGCGTCTCTTGGCTGAAATGATGATGATGATAGACTCAAATCACATCTGATGAGAGCTAATAAGTTCCATCGTATCATTCAAGTAAGTCTGTGGCAATTATTAGAATCAATTGCAATGTGGCAATTATTAAAATATTTTTTTTAATGTAAACAGTATCTTCCTACTCTGTGGCACATCTTCGCTAGGAACATTAGCAATACTGTATCCAGCATTTGAGTTTCGTATTAAGCCAGTGTTCTTATATCCGAGCAACTGTTAAATTATGTTTTCGATATTGCACAAACTTAAGACCTTAAAATTTATATATGAGTCTTTCACATATCGTGTGTTGCAGAGGAATATGATTTGGGGGTTATGCAATATGTTTATGACAGCAAAATATAAGGATAGAAGTTAAAGAGAGTTACATAAGTAATTTCTAAACCCGTGTATTCTTCAATCTCTTTGCTGTCGTTATCTTTCTGTATATGATAGTCTACTTCACTTTAACACCTCCAAACGTTTGTCTCAATAGTCACTACCTATTGACAGACTAACAAAGATGATTGAATCAGTATTCAGAACCACTAAATACAACCAATCTGCTCCGCAGTTAGTGGCACACACAACACAATCATATATACCCACTAAAAAAATACTTAAATTTAAAAAACTAAATTTCATACTCTGAAAGTAGGTCTGAAATTGCCTGAGGAGCGGGTTGAAAATAATACATTTCAGTCCAAGGGAGAATCGTTTTCAACTGACATCTGTCAAATTATAAACAAGAAACTAGTTCTATTATCACTTTTCTATTGACCTATGTTCCAACTTTCTATACAGCCACTCAATTACAGCGCGGTTTAAAATTGAAATAACAAGTATTAATTAAAGAATATATATTTTTAACATAGATTTGGGCAACATATTTGAAATGAAATATAATGGCTGAATATCTGGCCGGCCACAAAAAAAAATCACAATAAGCGGGAAAGAAGCAATCCGATCTTCATTTGTTTTTTCGAGTTGTATTATTTTGTTTATACTTTAGACCAGTCAATAAGAACATTAAAAATGGCTAAAATCGCAAATGAACGGCTAGTTCTGATTTTTTAGTATGTTGTTAGGATCAGTATCAGTGGTCTAAGTCTAAATTTTTGGCACTCGAAAACCCGCAAATTCTGGGGAAATTTTTTGAGGCTTTTCCGTTTATATCATTATATCTCCTAACGTATGGGTTTTGCGAATGGACTTGTAGACTACGTTTGTAAAAAAGATTAAATTTGCTACAATTTGAAATCAAATTCAACTCTGTAGGTCAAATAGAAGTCCAGATACAGCTCTTCAAAAAATCAGTTGTAATTTTACAGCTCTTCAAAAAATCTTCAAAAGACGGTAAATTTTTTCCAAAATAGTCAAATTTCCAGTTTTGGTCAAATTTAGCCTGTAATTTCGGGGAAAATACTCATTCTACGAGGAAAGTTGAATGAAACAAAGTTGTAGCAAATTTAGCTAGCTTTAATTTTAGTGCAAAACATTGTCTGTAGACCAAACAGTTTTTCCACAATCCTTAAAAAATTAAAATGTGGGAAAACTGCACTTGTCAAAAATTAATCTATTCTAATTTATACGTTTTAATTGTTATTTATTAGTATTAATACAATTTTTTAGGTGTTCCCTGTCAGTCCTTTCTAACTTTGACTTAGTTACATGTGACGGGTTCTCATTGTCATCATTCCAAACCCACATTACCGTGCCAAACCTGAGGTTTACACGTGGACGAGATAATGTCGGCTCCGCCGAGCAATTGCTTCATTTGTTGCAATACACTCGAGGAAGGCAAGGTTGCGGTGGTGAAAAGACGTGGAATTCTTACTTTATTAGAAGTGAGTGAGAAACGTGGCCTTCCGCAGAATAAACAATTTCTTCACGAAAGAAAGTCAGAAGTCATGAAGCCATAACGTCAGTGTGCACGATGCACGATGCATGCACTTGTATCTTACACGGCTGAAAGTAATGTTGTCGCGTCAGTTCGCCGTGGTGGCGACGAAAATCATTAACTATCGGCATCCAGAGGATCAAAAGGTTCAGAATCATCTAACGTGCAGAAAATTTGTTTTCTCTGTGGAGATGAAATTACAGTAGTAATATATGAAACCCCAAAAACTAACTGCCACTGTCACGCCGAAATGTTGTCCACAAAGTTGAATTATTAAGCGTCAGGACGAAAATGCTTGAAGAAGCAGAACGTGATGAATGGGCTCAGCAAATTATACGTCGTCTTACATCTGTTAAGAGGCTGAGTAACGCCAACGACCTTGAGACATGATTTGTACTGGATTACGGGCACGGCGCGTCATTGAAATTGAGCGAAAAAATCAAAATATATATTTTAAAAAAAAACTAGTAACTTATTTGAAGATATGAAACATCAATATTATCAAATTAAGTGTCACGAGTTAATACCCTGAAAATCATTAAACAACCTTTGTTAAATAACTCGAATTTTCTTCTGGAAGCTGTTTTTGATGGGTGTCTTTGGCATTATTTTAACGCCAAATTTTTATTAAAATTTGTTTTGGGGACATGGATATTCTCAAAAATATTTTCAAGAGTAACATTTTTTTTTTCCTACGGTTTATTAAATAGGTTTTGCTAAAAAAAGTTTTAAGTAGGGCTCGATGAGCTCAGCTCAGCGTTGTCAGCCTCTTAATGATCTAGTCGCAGCTGGTGCTAGGTACCACCCAGGTCACCCAGCACAGGACATGTATAGTGGAGTCACTACTCAAGTCGTTAGCCCAGTAGGGGTCAGTGAGAGATTCGCTATCACAGCCGGAGTTCACCAAGGCTCAGCTCTCAGCCCACTCTTGTTCAATGTCACCATACTACCTGACAAGTCACTGCCAAAAACCGGTGCCTGGGAACATTCTGTACGCAGATGACGTCGCTCTCACATCCGACTCGATAAAAGACCTGCAAAACGATCTAAATTGCTAGACGAAATCACTTGAAAGCAACGGTCGCAGAATCAGTCGTAAAAAGACAGAGCAAATATCCTGCATATTTGATGGTAACGCAGGCAACAACTCTCAGTCACAACTCCACATCGAAGGTACACCGCTACCGGTAGTCGACCATTTTAAATACCTAGGATCTATCATCAGCAGTGACGGCAGGATGTAAGTGATGTAACTCACAGATCAACTACAGGATGGATGAAGTGGAGACAACTCACAGGCGTAATGTGCGACAAAAGAATGCCTATCAAACTAAAAGGCAAACTGTACTAAATAGCAATAAGATCTGCTATTCTCTACGGTATGGTACGATTTTATCACCAAAGCGTTTTTCATGACGACTTTTGATGGTTCTGACTTCTGACGTCAGGCTTGAAATAACCTTTGATTTTGTTCATGAGGTCCCTCAACGTGAATTGAAATTCATCTCTGTTTTCTTCAAGAAATATATAAATACACTCCATACTTTCAGTTGCTGTTTTCAGCTCAATGTACCCTCTTTTAAATCCAGTGGTCGGTGGATTTTTGTAAAGTTTTATGCGGCATTGACTGTGGTACCTAGCACCAGCTGCAACTATATCATTAACATATGTAAGACGATGTATAATTTGCTGAGCCTATTCATCACGTTCAGCTGCTTGAAGCATCTTCGTCCTGACGCTTGAAAATTTAACTTTGTGGACAACATTTCGGCGTGACAGTGGCAGTTTGTTTTGGAGTTTCATATATTCGTCTGTTCATATTCACATAGAAAACAAATTTTCTGCACGTTAGAGGATTCTGAACATCCTCTGGATGTCGATAGTTGAGGAGTTTCATCGCCACCACGGCGAACTGACGCGACAACATTTCTTTCAGCCGTGTATCTTTTCGTGATGCATATTGACTTCATTTAATCCTTGAAGAAATTGTTTATTCTGCGGAAGACCACGTTTCTCACTCACTTCCAATAAAGTGAAAATTCCGCGTCTTTTCGCTACTACAACCCTTGCCTTTCTCGAGTGTATTGCAACAAATGAAGCAATTGCCCGGCGGAGCCGATATCATCCCATCCACGTGTAAAACTCAGGTTTGGAATTATGACAATGAGAACCCGTCACAATGAACTAAAGGCCAAAGTTAGAAAGGACTGACAGGGAACACCTAAAAAAATAGTATTAATACTAATAAATAACAATTAAAACCTATAAATTAGAATAGATTAAGTTTTTGACAAGTGCAGTTTTCCCACATTTTGGTTTTTTAAGGATTGTGGAAAAACTGTTTAGTTTACAGACAATGTTTTACACTAAAATTAAAGCTAGCTAAATTTGTTACAACTTTGTTTCATTTAACTTTCCTCGTAGAAGGAGTGTTTTCCCCCAAATTTCAGACTAAAGTTGACCAAAACAGAAAATATCAGTATTTTGGAAAAAATACCATCTTTTGAAGATTTTTTTAAGAGCTGTATCTGGACTCCTATTTGACCTATAGAGTTGTATTTGGTCTCAAATTGTAGCAAATTTAATCTTTTTTAAAAATGTAATCTACAAGTCTTTTCCAAAAACGCATACTTTATGAGATATAATGATAAAAACGGACAAGCCTCGAAAAAAAATCCCAAAATTTGCGGTTTTTCGAGTGCCAAAAATTTAGCACAGGTCTTTCGAAGCTGCAAACTTGGATTTAGATCACTGATACTGATCCTAACAACACACTAAAAAATCAGAACTAGCCGTTCATTTGCGATATTAATGTTTTTATTGACTTCGATAAAACAGAGATTTGTATTAACACAATGAGTTCATCTGATTCAGATATGACTTTTAACGCCTGATCTCATAAGAGAAGAGGCTAAAGCAGAAGTTGTTGATTTATTAAAATAAAATTCACTCGTTTTTCTTTAATTATTCATGTTTTTATGTTTACTTTCCTTGTATTTGTAATGAAAAGCACAGTGTTTACCTCGGGTTAAAGACTTATTTAGTCCCTCGAACTATAGGCGCCTTCGCTATGCTCGGGCGCCAAACCTCGTCTCGTGACTAAATATGTTACTTTCACCCCTAGGGTAACAATCTACTATTATTCACTATTTTTACTTTCTCACCTTTTCGGCTTGATACACCTTTTTCGACTAACCCAGTATTCTAGCTAAGATAAATACATAATATTACAGCCGATTTATTAAGCGATGAAATAGTTATTTGTTATACATGAGTGCAAAGTTGCTTTTTAACCGCGTGCTCAACTTTGATGACCGAGCCAGCGAAGGATTCTAAAATTGAATCACGAGGGCAGCGAGTGATTCAAAAATTAGAATCCTGAGCGTTAGCGAGGGAATCAAAAGAGCACAAGGTGAAAAATCTTTGCAATCTAGTGCAACACGTAACTTTTCATCCCACCTCAACGAGGAAATGACTAAATGCAAAATAAAACATTAACAATCACAAGATACTTTTATTTTAGTTTAGTTTAGGTACATATTTACTACATTATGATAGGTAAGTATTACAGAAAAATATTTATATTATGTATAACAAATAATAAGTTTTTTTTTACTTGCTTTCAAGTTTCTTTAACAATACGACGTCAAAACAAAATGGCGCGCGCAAAGCACATTAAAAACGAAAATACACCAGAGTTTTTAACAAATTAAAAAAAAGTTGTATGATAATTCGGCACCATGGAGATGGAAGTAAATAGGTTTAATGATGTTTTGAAATCAAATACCTAGTGCACGCGATGTTCTAAATTCAAATTTATTTTAACCCCAAGCGGATAAAAACGGCTTTGGCGGTCAGATATCGAATAGCAAAAATACTCTTTCCGAGATGGGGGGATGAAAAAACATTAATTTGTTGCAATTCAATTTTGAAGTGCTATCTGCCTTCATATTAAAGAACTTAAGAATTTTTCAAGAAAGACACTCGTTTGATACTATAATGGTTGAAATATCTCCAATTTTATTCCTGTTCCTCTACAGAAATATAAGCGGGGAGAAAATCACATTGCTTTTGAAATTACCTGAAAATTTAATTTCCGCAAGGGTTTGCGAATGCCAGGACGACGCAAAAAGTAACATTATTACATCAAGTCTTAAAAGGAAATCGAAACCCAATAAAATAGTCTGTTTAAAGCAAATAACTATCACAGCATTGAAGAAAAAAGTATAAAATGTTTTCAACTGTAATGGTGTATTTGGTTAATGTGATAAAATAATGTAATTCTAAGTTAATCATATACCTAATCTAATTTATTGCTTCATGTTGTTACAATATAATGTAATTCACATTTTGCGTTCTCAACATAAACTCTTTTAGGGCACTGCAGGATGTCAGCCATTTTACAAGCTTTTATTTACCTTGCCATGTTCGTATGTAAGTAACTCATTTTTTCAAATCTTGCTAACCAATTTTAAACAACTTCCTGATATTCGATTGACTTGAAATTTTGTATATGCGTTTGATTCACGTGACAATACATTATAATGTTCAGCATGACTTGATGGTGCACCCAGGATCGGCTCCCAACGAAAGAACTCCTCAATAGTTAACAGTGCGAAATATGAAATTTTACACGTGGCTACAGTGCTAATGGCAATGCAGTATTATGATTGAAATGACCTGATGGTACACCCAAGATCGGCTCCCAACGAAAGAACTCCTCAATAGTTAACAGTACGGACTTGAATTTTTTTACACGTGGCTACAGTTCTAATGGCAATGCAGTATTATAATCGAAATGACCTGATGGTACACCCAGGATCGACTCTCAATGATGTAACTCCTCAATAGTTAACAATATGGACTTGAAATCTGTATTTTAGATCAGGTTGCATTGGGATTTAAAGGTTCGTAATCATCTTTTAGTAACCAAGCCAACTTTAACTGCTCGTGGTGTATCCTGCCGAATAACTAACAAGGCTCTGGCGAAATTAACCCAAGGCAAGGTCTTCGATTACTCTAATGTCTGGATGGCATGGGGGAACCATGTCACGAGTAATCGATTACCCAAGCTCAAGGTAGTACGTGCTGAGGAGCTGAATGGCAGGGGTTAACAAACATGCACTGTCGCTAACGTATCAACAAATTAGGGGCACCGGGCGCACCCCGTCGTATTAATGCCTTACCCTTCGGAATCTCTGGGGGGGTGGACCGACATTTCTTCCGATCTCGTGGGAACAAGATGAATAAAAAAAACAACCAAAACAAAACAAAATACAAAACAAAAACAAAATAAAAAAACAAATGAAACCTCAACACAGACTAAAAAGTAAAAAATAAATTAAAAGTAAAAAAAATATTTTTAAAAAACAAGCTTTTATTTAAATGCCCTTAAAAGAATAAAATATTTTTTTCGTTTAAAACTTTTACTATCAACTTATAATGTTATTACACAATATATCTGATAAAAAAGCTTGTCGCGAGTTTTACCTGAGCACCTAGATAAACAAGTAAACTAAATACTTACGAGTAGGTCCTTAAATCTCGCGATAAGCTTTCTTATCAGATATATTGTGTAATAACATTATAAGTTGATAGTAAAAGTTTTAAACGAAAAATTTATTTTATTCTTTTAAGGGCATTTAAATAAAAGTTGCATTGTTAATTGTCAAACGGAGGAATAATAGTGTCATTATGCTACGAAATTAAGTTGATCGAAAATAAATTAAATTACAATAAATTGTATGTTTTGAGATCGATGAACTCTTAAACGGCTTTTGTCCATTAAGAATTTCTTTCAAATTTTTGACTGTCGATTCCTTCTCTAATTGCCTGATGGCTGTTTCAATATTCTATCCACGGACAGAAGTAAGCTTACTATAGTTTTGTTTCTAAGCATTTTTTAGCAATAGCAAAGGTTGCTTAGCAACATCTAGAGACAGCTCGATTTTTGTTTCTGGCGGAGACACAAATACTTTGACCTCTGATACAAACTACACAATATAGAGAACGATACAGTAGTCCGTCGCTGTCCTACGAGTCGTCGTTAAATAATCAAATTTATTCTTTTTCACTACATAGCTCAAAATGAAATTTGTATATTAATGTTAGCGTTAGTATTTTTTGTGTCTTAAAATATTTTCTACATTTCTCCATTTCATTTACATTCGTCAATATCCTCAAGCACCTTTTATGTAAATAGTTCCTTGGCATCTGTTCTATATCCCCACTGTATTATTCCGTAGCTTAATACGCTGAGATTGCAGTTTTAAGATTTGTACATCTCTTTTATTGATATAAGGCGTAAGCAATTGTCTTGAAATCCAGAAAAATTATCGGGAGTATAACAAGCCGTCCAAGCGCCGTAAGTTCAGTTCAGTTAAGAGCAGGCTTACTGTAGTAATATATTATCTGTGGCGAGGTCTAGAAAAGAAAGAGGAAGAGAAGAATAAAAAAGGAGAGGTAGAGAGACGAACAAAGTGAAATGTGGAGTGAAGTGTAAAGTGGTCGTCAGTGCAGTGTTAGTGCACAAGGGACTCTGCAGTGACTCGTAAAATGTTACGGACTCCAAGGACAGAATAAACGCTAGTTTCTCCTATTATTTCAATAATATTTCATTATAAAATATTCTTGAAATAAACAAAATAGTTCTGAAGATCATAAAAACGCGCCATTAGCATTATGACGCCCAAAACGTATTGGTTGTCTATCCTATAAGCGTTGTCTTTCACACCAATATAGCCGACAGGGGTGAGGGCGTAAAATTTTGCGTTGCCATATCGAGTAATTTCACGATAAATTGCCCGAATTTGTCAGTCGATTGAACGCGCTAAATTCGCGCTGTCGATCGCGCTCTAATGTCGCTCATCTCGTCCTGCATTTGTCATCGGCGACTCATAAATCCGTCTAACGGTGTAGAATTATTGATGGTACCGTTTGAGAGTCGATACGCAGTTTGGAGTATCAGCACTCAACGTAGGCAGTACAATTTGTATTTGTTGATGCATAATTACTGTGGCTTTTTTTGCGCCTTTTGCGTTTTGTTTATTATTATTTCGTGAAAATAATTCTTCTCTCTTTCATTTAGAGCAGGGTTTCCCAACCTGTATAAAGTATATTGAGGAAAATGTGCACTGACTACTATGAAGCCACAGATTCACCAATTGGTTAATAGAGTGAAGCCACAATGCTCTCATTAATTGTATGTTTTACTTTTCTTAGTTGATTACCTATACTTTTGAATAAAACTACTGACACTGTAGCGGAGCATTCTTCACTGGACATATTTAATAGCAGTTTTCCTGAATTTAAGAGACATATAAGTAAAATCTTTGTGTGATTCAATTGTTGTTTTTCTTTTTCATTTACAAAAGCTTACACTAACAATATTACTAAGAACTAAGTCATGATAATGTTTCTATCATAGAGATAATTAACGTATTTAACGCTTAATCTATGGTTTCTTTCTGTGCAATTTGTTTACATGACTATCCCATAGTTAAAATTATAAGTGTAAATCATTCTGTGTACACATAGTTTAGAGCATCAGTCTAGTTCTAAGTTAAACCTTAATGTATTGTTATTTAATGACTGTTACTTGTTTTGTGTGCCTTTATTAATAAATAAAAATAAATAAATAAATGCAGATTGGAATTCAAAAAAAAAAGCCTATATCTATTTTCACTCGCCATTTCGGCCCCGAGGGGGCGTCGTATTTTACCATAATGTTGAGTGAGGCGCATAGAGTAAAAAGTTGGGAACCCCTGATTTAGAGAAATGCATATAAGCCTGACAACACGAATGCTAGCCGCTGACTTCAATGTCAACCAGTCGACGATCATCGTCTGTCGTCTCGAAAAGCTCAGGCTTTCGTCTTCTTATACGGCCGCTAGAAGGACCTAAGTATACCACAGTTGTTAAACTGTGCCTATATACGTCGAACTCAGATGGTCGTCGTCTTCCTCCTTCATCTGCAAGGTTTGTGTCGCCCGTTTGAACTTCTTGTACCTTGTACCATCTTTCAACTTGGCTTTTAATGAATGTTCCCTCGCTGAAAAGTTCGTTGAGGTCGCGAAATGACTCTGCCGCCGTCCAACCTTTCTCGAAATGGTGAAGCATAATGTGGCGAATATGTAGATGATTTTCGATACGCATTTCTCGAAATGAAAGGGAGTAGATTATTTTTAAGAATAATGAATTTATGAATAATGACACACTAGCTGTGCCCGCAAACTATGTTTCGCCTTAAAAGTTCAAAGAAAAAACTGTAAATCTAATTTTCCGCGGGAACTTTACTTTTCCAGGATAATAAGTAGCCTTATATGTTCATCTCTGTCGTAATCCGTCTACCTACAAAATTTCATCCCAATCCATTCAGTGGTTTGCGTGAAAGAGTTACAAACATACATCCATGTACTCACAAACATTCGCGTTTATAATATTAGTGAGGATTTATTTCTAAACTGGCAACACCTATTTTTTATACAACAAAGTTGGCGAACAATCAGGTAGCTATACTGTCGCCTATAGTGTATGTAGTTCCTGTAAGATTTGCAAATATAACAAAGACCCAAAATAACGTTGTCGCCTTATGATGACATAAGTTGTCAAGTCACAGTAACCAGTAATTTCACTACCTGAGGGGCAATCGCACTAATTATAACGTTTCAACCAAATCAGAAACGTTTCCGTTCCCATACATTTTGACAACACCTTGACAGCTGTCAGATGTCAAAACATATGGGAACGGTAACGTTTTGGTTTTGGTTCAAACGTTGGTAAATAGTGCGATTGCCCCTCTGTTACCCTTCAAACCTGCCCCTTGATTGTGCAACTCAAAAATATAGCGATCGCTTTCAATTTTGATAATCGCAGTACATCCATCACTGCTTTATAGAAGGATGTCGGCGCAGAGTTTTGTGTTGATGGTGCAATGGTTTTTTCTTAGACAATAACCCCAATGCAAGCACCGCTGCTTGGCGGGAGAAAGGCAAAGGTACCCGCGCAAATTACCCTAGTACCTACTGAATCTTTTTCTGGGAAATTTTTCTTCGTAAAGAAATTAACATTTCTCGTGTCTCGTCTTGAAATATCTACCAGAAATTATATTTTTTATTCTTATTATTTCGTAACTTGTGAGAAATTTCTTCGATAGAAACAAAGAAAGGACGTCCGTTAACGTGGACGACGTTGCTCTGCGTCCATACATTGTTCGCCCCAATACCAACAGCAGTGAAAAAATGCTTTTCGTATCATTAGACCTTAGTAAATACTGTACGTCCACATCCGTCACCACGAACAAGCTTTGAAATCGAATTATATATCAAAATCCAGCTATGAATCAGATTTTGAGGTTAGTTGAAGTAACATTTTATTTCGTTTGAACAATACACATAGTCCATACTCATACAATTATTAAATTAATAATTATTGCAATTAATCACAGAACTTTATTATAGTCACGTAGTAAAGAACAAGAAATCTCGAAATTATAAAGCAAGTCAAAAACACAACGAACTAACAAGCGACAGCGCGTGAGTAGTCAATTGACGTATGTTTTAATTTAAGTTACGTTGTAAATTGTGGAAAGAAGTTATGAAAAACATAATAAATACAAATAAATAAATGTCCATACCTACATAAAATCGACTCAATTCTATTCAGTCGAGCAAAGGTAACAATAACCATTAGGATATTTTACTTTATTTGGTTTGGTTTCTGCAAGTACTTTTTTATATATTTTTGATTTGTCCGTCGAATACGTATATTTGTTATGAGTGTTATAAATAATATGTAACGTAAATCAAATCTTTGTTGGTCATGGGGCGATTTTCGACATTGTCCTTTCACCTGCGCAGGTGCTAACTATTAGAAAAATGTATTAAAATCCTCCATCAGAAAAAAAATATAAGGTCACACCTTATATTTTTTTTCTGTGGTCCCCATAAACTTAGAAACAAAGTTTGCTGCGACATCTTGCGAAGAATCGTAATTTGCTTTGTTGACCGTTCTTCTACACGACCGTCGAAGACACGACTGCTGCTAAAATGCAAAAATGCATGTAATACTTATACACGGTGTTTCATAATAACCAATAAATAATCAATGCGTTATCTAATAGTACATTACGATATTAGTGCGTTAAGATAGTTATAACATGCGAGGCGGAATTTCAGCCCGAGCCGAAGGCGAGGGCGTAATTGAGCCGAGCATGTTATAACCAATACGCACGTATATCGTACGACGTTTTTTAACACATTTGCGAGGAAACAGAAAAAAAAACATTTAAATAAACTCAATCTGTGAATGCACACTGTTGCTTTCCCGCCATTTTAACAGCGCGCTAGCGCTGCCTACTGACTGGCGCCACGCGGCGATTAGTTCGAAATTTGAATAGCAACAGCGCGCTGCTCACTAGCTGGAGTCGTGCGGCGGCGATGAGTTACATATTTGAAATGGCAAATAATACTGTTATGGAATTTGTATGGACTATAACTTAACTATTTGCTTTGGTAACAAACGCGTTTTTTATGACCCGCTTTACATATTTAAAACCGGTGGAATTACATCAGCTTTACGAGCAAGGGTGTTAAAAACTAATTATTAAATTGTGTTTTCCGTAATGTCATTCAACCCAAAATTTTCATGTAAATCATAGACATGATGACATGATACTTATATATAGACATGATACTATGATATACATGAAAATTTTGGGTTGAATGACATGACGTGGAAACACATTTTAATCATTAGTTTTATATAACGCATTGATTATATTTATTGGTTATTATGAAACACCGTGTATAATGCCATATTTTCCCACTTAACGGCATTCATTTATTTTTACCATGCCGTGCCGTTAATGTATAAAAACGTTTATCAGAATAGACATGTCCGATACAAAACCTCTTCGAATACATTATAAGTCCCTATTATAAACTAATCTATATACACTATTATTATAAAGAGGAAAGATTTGTATGTATCTATGTAACGAATAAACTCAAAAACTACTGGGCCGATTTCAAAAATCTCTCACCATTAGAATGCTATGTTGGCGCTGGTTTGAAAATGATGCAAAGTCGAGACTATTGAAATGGTTTATTGATTTACAAATTATAAATTATCGTACTTAATTAAATAAGGAGCGCGCGCGGCAGCGTGCTTCCGTACACGCTGCCGGAGAAGAAGAGAGGGTGTTGTCGCCGCGGGGCCCGGCTCGCGCCTCGACGGCGGCGTTCTCCTTGAAAAGCGGTGGTGGGGCAGTGCGCGTGCTCACGCATACTCGCGCGTTGACAGGCTGCCCCCTTGGAGCAGGCACATCCTGGTCCAATGGTAGAGGGCAGAGTCTATTATAGGCTCTGCGTAGTGTTCCAGCTGTGGTGCGGACATCGGCGACACGGTTGATGCCATCATTGCCCGGGTGAACTGCGATAATACGCCCGAGCAGCCATCGGTTTGGTGGTAGGCGGTCATCCTTCACCACCACCATTTCTCCCAGCTGCGGATGCTCTCCTTGCGTGCGCCACTTGCAGCGAGTCTGGAGTTCTGAAATATATTCCTTATAATATCTATTCCAAAAATGAGCCTTCAGCTGCTGTGTCCTCTCGAATCTGGAGAGCGTCGAGAGCTGGATATCTTGTACCTGGGGAGCAGGTGACATAATGAGTGTCCGTCCAATTAAGAAATGTGCTGGAGTGAGGGGGACAAGATCTGAAGGATCTGATGAGAGAGGAGTGAGAGGCCTAGAGTTCAATATTCCCTCTATTTGAATCAATACAGTATTCATTCCTTCATAATCTAAGCTAGCCATAGATAAAATACGTTTTAAATGATGTTTCACGGACTTGACTGAACCCTCTGCTAAGCCATTGAAATTTGGACTGTAAGCTGGGGTAAATCTGAAGTTTATTTCGTTTTCAGCTGAATAAGAAATGATATCATTACAATTTTCTTTTAAAAATTTAGATAGCTCATTACATGCTCCCACATAATTGGTGCCATTATCTGAATAAATAGTTGCCGGTTTACCTCTGCGGGCAATAAATCTGTTTAACGTGGCAATAAAACCTTGAGACGTCAGATCGGTGACGAGCTCTAAGTGTACTGCTCTCACAGCCAAACATACAAATATTACTATGTAAGATTTAATTAAATGAGAACCTCGACCCTTTCTGCTCGATATCATGATAGGGCCGGCGTAGTCTGTAGCTATGTGAGTAAATGGATAATCAGCATGCAACCTCTGCTCAGGAAGTTGGCTCATAATAGGCTGGTAAGTTTTACCTGAGAAACGAAGACAAATTAAACAATCCTTTGTTACCTTCCGGCAAAGGCTGCGACCACTTAGCATCCAAAACTTATGACGTAGTGTGGATAATAACAGCTGTGGTCCTGCATGTAATAAAATTGTGTGATAATGTTGTACTAGTTTTTTTGTGATGTGATGTGATGCATGTAATAAAATAGGATGTTTTGTGTTATAACTGTAGTTAGAATTGGATAGTCTACCTCCAACTCTGATTAGATTATCTTCATCAACAAAAGGATTTAATTGAATAAGTTTATCCTTAGGTGAAAGTTTTCCCTTAAGAAGTAAGTAGTATTGTTTATTGAATGTATCTACTTGAACTCTTTTGCATAAATAATACAATGCTAATCTTAATTCTGAAATAGTTAGTGGACCAAATCTTTTATTAGAATGTTGACAATTATATTTAAATCTGTATAAATAAGCTACTACGCGTTGCATTTTGCTAAAATTTGAAAATCGCGCAGTAAAATCATTCTCCTGCAGGTCTGTTGCTGCAGAAAAATGGCACTGTGATTTTAACTCAGGCAATGTAGAAATATCAATGTTTTGAGGTTGTGAAGGCCATTGAGTATGATTTTGACGTAAAAATTCTGGACCTTCCCACCACAAAGATGAGATCCTGAGTTGTGACGCGTTCAGGCCCCTAGACCCGATATCAGCGGGATTCATGTCTGTGGGAACATAATGCCATGCGTCTGATTCAAAATTATTTTTAATTTCAATTATTCTATTGTATACAAATTGTTTTAATTGCTTTGTACATGTTTTAATCCAACCCAGTACGATTGTTGAGTCACACCAGAAATATAATGAATTCACCTTTAGACGTAATGAATTTAAAACCTTTTTCATAAGTTGTGTAGCCAGGAGACTACCACATAATTCAAGTTTCGGCATTGTCAACTTATGTTTCAGTGGCGCCACCTTGCTTTTTGCAATAAGCAAGTGAACACTTACATTGCCACTATTTGATATTGTGCGTAAATATACACATGCAGCATATGCCTTTGCAGATGCATCGCTAAATGCATGTAGTTCAACTGTTATATAATTATCGCATAATACTCTGCGAGGAATTTCAATTTTAGAAATGTCTGGTAAGTATTTGACAAACTGGTTCCACTGTGACTCAACCTCGGCTGGTAGTTGGCCGTCCCATGTGACATTGTTTGCCCATAGAAACTGCAAGATTAATTTTGCCTGTAACATACAAGGACTTATTAAACCTAGTGGATCGAACACTCTTGCAATAGTGGACAAAATTGTGCGTTTTGTTTTATGTTTTTGTTCTGTATGTGGTTGTGAAAATAATAACGTGTCTCTTTTACAGGCCCAAAGTAAGCCTAATATTTTTGCATATTCATCTTGGGTTAGATTTAATAAATTATTACTATTAGTGACAATATTATTGGTTATCTGCGATAAAATAGAAGGTTTGTTAGACCGCCATTTGCGTAAATGGAAATGAGCGCCCTCTAGCTCATTAATAACACCTTTACATATACTGATAAGCGTTTTTTCATCATCATTTCCAGTGATATAGTCATCGACGTAGAAATCGTGTAGTAGGGATTGACTTACAGGTTCATTAGTGCAGTCAGTACCTAGCTGTTTTAAGCACCTGGTAGCCAAAAAGGGTGCTGATGCGGTACCATAGGTAACTGTGTTGAGCTTGTATTGTGTGACTGGATGTGTTGGATACGACCGCCACAAAATTTGCTGCAAACTTCGTTGATCGTCTCTTACATAAATTTGTCTGTACATTTTTTCTATGTCCGAAGTTGCAACAAATTTGTGTTGCCTAAATCGAATAAGAATATTTATCAAGTCATCTTGTACAATTGGACCAACGTATTGGATATCATTAAATGATTTTCCTGTGCTGGTGATGGCTGAACCGTCAAATACAGTTCGCAATTTAGTTGTAAGGCTGTCCTCACGCAAAATACCATGGTGAGGCAGGAAATAAGATACAGTGTCATTTTGTGGGTTTATGTTTTCTGACATATGGCCTAAATTTAAATATTCATTTAAAAAATCTGTATATTCTTGTTTGAATTTAGGATTTCGCTTAAATTTGCGCTCTAATGAGTGAAGTCTGATTAGAGCTTGTTCTTTTGAATCCCCTAGAGAATTAGGAGATTCCTTTAATGGAATCGTAACAATAAAATTGCCATCTGGGTGGCGTGTTGTAGTAGAATTGAAAATTTGTTCACACTCACTCTCACCCTTATCGTGCATTGTTTGAGTGGTGGAAACTGACTCAGATTCAAAAAAATAGTTTAGTTTCTGATCGAGCTCAATATCGTTTGTAAAATGGCAGTGGACTGTATAGGATTGCTTTTTTGTTTGTTTTGTGTGTGGAAATCTTATTGAACCAGAGACAAGCCACCCTAGTTTTGTTTCAACTAAAGTTGGTTTGTGCTTGCCTAAGGATATTTGATTATGTGATAGTACCTCCCAAAAGAGGTCAGCGCCCAGCAGCATCTGCACCTCTGATGGCATAAAGAAAGATGGATCTGCGAGGTGGATGTGAGGGGGAATATTGAGTGTATTGCAACTGATTGGTGTAGTTGGTATCAACTGGGTGATATTCGGGACAACAAAACAATTGACATTTGTTGTATAAGAATTATTGTAAAGTGACGATATGGTTATGTCACATCTTTTTGTTATTGTTGAGGACTGTCCATTTAGCCCTTGAACTGATATAGAAGTGGAATAACTGGGTACCCCTAATTGCTTTTGTAAGGCTTCTGTTAGAAAACTAGACGTACTACCATTGTCTAATAGTGTTCGAACCTTATGTGGTTGATCATATTGGTCATATATTATAATTATTGCGGTAGATAACAGAACCTGGCTGTGATGTGTTGTAGTTAGAGTTATGATTTGTTCATCAGGTTTTGATAGGTCCTGAGGGTTTGGTAAGCCAACACAGTCACCTTTGGAGGATTGTATTGCCTGTGGTTCTTTATAGTGTGTTGTTGGGTGTAACAATGTGTTGTGGCGTTTGGTGCACAAGCGGCATGAGCTTAGCCTACAGTGTTGTTCGTTGTGTCCTGCTCGCAAACAATTTGTACAAAGATTCAATTGCTTAATTTTTTCAATGCGAGACTCAATTGGTAATGATTTAAATCTAAAACATTGATATATAGTATGGTAATTTTTGCACACAGGACATTTGTATTGTTTTTGTTTGTGAACTTCATTAACGATTAATGCCCTAGGACGATTGTATGTGACATCACTGTGCCTACGAGGCTTACATTGTGCCTGAGCCTCTTCCATAGTTTCTAATAAGTCGGCTCGATTTTTTAGAAACATTGTAAATGTATTTAATGTGGGAATACCTTTAATATGATTGCGCTCTGTTTCCCAGTCGCGCATTGAAACTACGTCAAGTTTACTGGCCATCATATGAATAATCAAAATGTCCCAATGCTCAGTTGGTAATTTTAAAGTTTTTAAGGCCCTTAAATTTTTGGTTACCCAGTCTATCATGTTGCGCAAGGCCTTTGAAGACTCTTGTGTAACTGGTTGTAAATTGAACAAAGCTTGAATATGATTGTTTATTAAAATGCGATCATTATGAAAACGATCACACAGCAAATCCCATGCGACATCATAATTTTCTGTTGAGAATTCTAAAGATTTAATAATTAGTGATGCACTGTCCTTTAAGGAATTTCTCAAATAATGAAATTTGTGTATTTTTGGTATGGATGTGTTATCGTGTATGAGTGATTTGTACGTGTCGTGAAACTCTAACCAATCCTGATATCGGCCAGAGAAGGTGGGTAAATGTATGGTCGGAAGTTTAATGTTTGGTCCACCTGAGAATGCAGCATCACCTGATCCCGCCACCGATCCACAGCCGTGGCCAGCAGAGGCAGCCTCGGCAACCGCGGTGTGCCTGCTGAGCAGATCTTGCGCAGCAGCCACGACGCTGAAGTAGCTACTCTCGAAGCTAGCACGCTCAGCAAACTCCGTATCTGGAATTTCCGTTAGGCTTTCTATATCATTTTGTATGGAATCGAAATCATTATACATGTCTTGTATTCTACCATGACGTATAGTTAATTCTTGAGCCTGCAAGCTATTTAACTCTTTGCTGGGTAGCAATGTATCTATATAAGTTGTAAATATTGTAAGTTTAGATTTAATGCTTGCTCGAGACCTCTTTAGAGTTTTAAGATCCATCTTTAATGGTGCAAAATATAACGGAAAATATATATGATTGCAGTAGCTTAATATTGATAATTGTGTGCAGTTGTAAAGAAATATTGAAAAGAAGAAAACGAAACAAATCTCAAAATCCCACAGCTGTAAAAAAAATATTAATTACACAATATGAGCAAAAATGAGAAATATAAGTGAATAAAATTTTGTTAAATGTACTTAAATTTTTATGTGAAGCGTGATTTAAGCAGAAGATACAGTCAAGCTAGCACGTGGTGCTGAGCCACGCCGCGCGCACGCGACGACGCGAGACGCGACGCCGCGCAGGTCACGTAGGCAGGCACCAGCCGGCCGCTCTGCGCGAGCGCGGACTTTGACCCGACGCGACGCTGTTTCTGTAATGTTCGAAATTTGAATTAAAAATTAGCTAATGATGTGCTGTATTAGCTCAAACAAAGGCAACACAGCTTTCAAGACCTCTGAAAATAGATATACTTACTAACTGATTTAAAAATCAAAAAATGAAATTTTATCGAGAAATGGGTGTTATAGGAAATTTTAATTATTTAAAGATTGTTGAATGTATTTAAATAAGATGAAATAGTAAGTTACTGAATATGAAATTTTTGGGAATTATTCGAGTAAAGAGCACATGGAAAATAGAATCACATTTTAAATTGGAACGAACACACATAAATACCACTGCAAACCCTTTCCTTGGTTTATTTTCGACTGCTTGTAGTAGATAGATTCAGATGATGCTTGAATTGTTTGTGACTTCTTCGCGCTTGGATGCTTCTAGAATCTCGACTCGACAAACGTTGGAATGTGACCGCGCCTATACGATCCGTTGTTCTTCTGGCTTCAAAGTATTCCGGTATCGTATCCGGCTCGAATATGTTGGCGCTGGTTTGAAAATGATGCAAAGTCGAGACTATTGAAATGGTTTATTGATTTACAAATTATAAATTATCGTACTTAATTAAATAAGGAGCGCGCGCGGCAGCGTGCTTCCGTACACGCTGCCGGAGAAGAAGAGAGGGTGTTGTCGCCGCGGGGCCCGGCTCGCGCCTCGACGGCGGCGTTCTCCTTGAAAAGCGGTGGTGGGGCAGTGCGCGTGCTCACGCATACTCGCGCGTTGACAGCTACATTATCCCTAATTAACATAGGCTACAAAATTAATTTTCCTACGGGAAAATATAAAATTCCCACGGGAAAACAAATACAACACGGACGAAGCTGCGTAAAGTAATATACAATAAAATAATTTGTGTTATATATACTTAAACTATATTAGTTTATAATAGGATAATGTATTCGAAGAGGCTTTGCATCTATATAATATAAATATTTAAGCATAAAATCTACGGCATTGCCTAAACCACTCAGAACACTTCCTGAGCAACAATAACCCCGTTATAACGTCAAGCCATGAAGAGAACACGCCAAAGTAATCCGTTTACGTTTGAAGTCATCCATCCATAACAATCCACAAAAGTCACTTAAACTCCTTTAAACTTCAGCAGAGCTTTGAAACAACGAGTATGGCATTATTTCAATACACCTTGAATAGGTTGATGATAGAGCAATAATTCTGAAGAAACCTTTTTAGAAATAAGACAACGATAAAACCTTGTTATTGTGCTACGATTGTAATCACTTACAATGTAACGGAAAATCACAAAGTATAGGCGAAAAAACAAAAGCGTCTGTTCTGAAAAGCCTTTATGTTTTAAACAAATACTAGCTGTGCCCGCGAACTACATAAATTTAATATTACGTTGTAATATTAAATTTACAACGACATTTATAAAAACAATAATTAATAAGTATAACTAAAATAAATTATTAAAAATTCACACAAACTTGTTTTTTAAAAACAAAAAATTCGGTTTATTTAGTTTTGAATGTTGGCTGTTTGGCCCTTTTTTAAATGTTGGCTGTATAGCCATGCCCGGGCAGCGCGCGAAAAAAAAGGCGCGCGGCATTTTCCCGCTATAGAAATTGTTTGCCTTTTTGTTGTAATTGATAATTGATTATCTACAAATATGTCAAGTCGAAGTGAAGAAGAATCCATATTATTAACTCCGCCGGAAATAATTATGGAGGCGCAAAGCGCGAGTAATAGTTTGTTGCCGCCAAAGTCAAAGGATAAATACTTGGCGGCATACGATACTTTCATGCAGTGGAAGATTGATAAAAAAGCGCAGTCATTTTCAGAAAAATATTAATACCACAAGATCTTTTATTTTCCTCACAAGTGTGTTGAAAAATGTCGTATGATACACGCGCGCATTGGTCATTACGTACTCGGCTTTCTTGTCGCGCTCGCCTGCGGCTCGCGCACATTATCGCCTCGTACGGAATGACCTACATAGCGTGCTAGTATCATAATGTACTATTTTATACCCCTGGCACAGAATATATAATAGTACTAGATTATTATGGCGAAGCGTAACTAGTAGTAGGCTGTTCATTTGTTTCCAATTGGCAGCCGCATAAAGTCGTTAAAAAAAAGTATTAAGCGACTAATTTAAGAATGCGTACTGGACATACATTTACTTTGCAATCTTGAACAAATTAGAATTTGTCGTGTTAAGATTACCGCACTTGTGCGATTATGTAAAGTGAAAAGCACTCGTGTTTAATATACTGAATAACGGGTCTAAATGCAAGGTAATAAGACCCACTTTACGAGCAAGTGTGTTGAAAAAATAGTTTACGACCTATTCTCAGGCCTACTGAATATACATACATATACACAAAAAATGTCATAAAAATCGGTCAAGCCATTTCGGAGGAGTTCGGTGTAACCGAACTCCTCCTAAACGAGTGACACTGCAATGTTATATATTAGAAATCCAGCTTTATATATTATAGCTGTGTCCGCGAACTTCGTTTCGCCATAATAATCACTTAGGGGTATAGAAAATAGTTTACGACCTATTCTCAGACCTACCGAACAAACACAAAAAATTTCATAAAGATCGGTCAAGCCGTTTCGGAGGAGTTCGGTACAAACACTGTGACACGAGAATTTTATATATTAGATTTTAACAAATATTTGTAAAATATTTACATTTTTATATTAGATTTTAACAAATTTTTGGCAAATATTTTCTAGGCAATATCTCAATTTAAACTTGTCTCATTTTACACAAGGTGAATTATTTTCGATGTTCTTATAAATCTCTAAAATCTTTTCATTGTTAAAGACACTTACTTGTAAGGTCAAGGTCAATTTCTTCGTACAGTATGTAATATTCGAATTGTGATCGAATCGATAAAATTAAATATCCAAACAACGAGACGAAATAGAATTTTCAAAGGTCAGCAGCAATTAATAGTTTTAAGCATATATGCCTGATATTGGTAAAGTTCATGGACGCCATTTAGCGTCAGCTGGGCTGTCTGCTTGTCTACCACTTACATTTAAGTTAATAACTATTTCAGTAATATTTTGCTAGCGTTATGATAGCTTTTAATTATCTTGCCCTTGTATTATCGTGAAAAATTGTGTCATGTTATAAATTAAAGTTTATTTTCCTCTTTTTAAAGCATCAAAATAAAAGCTGGTTTTTTAAAATTGTTTTTACTATCATCATCATAATCAGCCCTTGTTCGTCCACTACTGGACATAGGCCTCTCCCATGGCACACCACTTATTCGTATCTCCGGTCATCCTCATCCAGCCGCCACCCGCCACTTTTCGTCGTATGTCGTCGGTCCATCTTGCCGGAGGGCGTCCAACACTACATTTGCCAAGACGCGGTCGCTACCCTAAAACCCGCTTACCCCACCGATCGTCGGCTCTTAGACAGATGTGACCAGCCCATTGCCACTTCAACTTGCTAATGCGGTGCGCTATGTCGGTAACCTTAGTTCTTTGTCGGATCACCTGGTTCTGGAAGCGATTATTCAAAGAAACCCCTACCATAGCCCGTTCCATAGCTCGCTGTGCGACCTTAAGCTGATGGACTAGTCCCACACGGCAGGACGCACTGATCATAAACTTTGGTTTTGAGGCTTTTGTCGCGGAGTACCGCGAATACTCTGTCTACTTCCGGTAAGAAACGAAATGAATAAATTGATACAATGATTATGTTTCTAATATTGTTATGGGTAATAAATAAATTATGAATCTAATTATGTGAATTATTAATGTTACCGATACTACCAGCAGCATTCCCAATTCCTTTGTCAGTATAAATAGCGTTGTGTCGACTCAGTGGTAATAATGGTATTGTACTGTGTCGGTATTTTAAGAATGCGATTCTGCTTTGCCTATAAGGCAGACATGTGGCTTTCTCTTGTGACTTGTTCACTTCGGTTCTGAACATCATAGTGATCAGGTGAGAAAGGCGAGACCTGGGAGCGAAGAAAGGTGCAGCAGGTGAGAGTGTGAACTGGCCAAGTGGCGGGGTTATGAATAATATAAGGATATATTATGGTAAGTGCCTGATGGCTTAGTTAAGAATTGTGCAAGTTCATGAAGTATGGTCCATCTGATATGTTCAACCACAGAACACTGGAAGAGGTTTCTATGTTCTGTGTGTCCAACAGTGGCCGGAGAGCTCGGCCTCTCCTGATCTCGTTTCCTGGGGGCGTACACTGTTGCGTCAAGGGAGCCTGGGGGCGTACACTGATGCGTCAAGGGCAGCCTGGGGGCGTACGAGATGCGTCAAGGGAGCCTGGGGGCGTACACTGTTGCGTCAAGGGCATCCTGGGGGCGTACGAGTTGCGTCAAGGGCACGTGGTCTGGACCACATGAGGCATCTGGTGATGCAGGCGATGAAACCGCCTAGTTGTGTGAGAGATCAGGAGTGTCAATGATGTTGCGAGGCATGGGCAGACTATAGGGGAGGTTGGAGGTCTGTGAGGGGGTGAGCCCCCGTGGTTATGTTGATGAAGGGTTGTGTTGTTGAAGGCAGCTCTAGCGGTCCCCTAACGGAAGGGACAGGTGTAATGCCTCCTAGATGCGTCTAGGTTTCCTGTCGTTACTGAGAATTTCTCGGCCTCCGTGCAGAGAGTAAAGCGGGCCGTATGACCCGCTCCATCGAGTATGGCTCTCAATACGTATAGATAAGACGATACTTCGTGAACAACCTATGTTACTCCTTAAGGTTATTAATCCGTTTTGTTCTTATGTCGTGTAACCTATTGTATGCATTACGATACGTATAAATCGCCACGACATAAAATGGTGGAGGTGCTGGGATCATTCGAGTATAAAAAGGCTTGAATTACGAGAATCCCGACAGGTTATGTTGGATTATTATTTTCCCGGTGATTGGAGTAACATTCGCCCACGTGTTATTTGTGAGGTTGGAGTAATATTACAAGAATTATTTCGTTAAGTTAACGTTTACTTACGAGGTTCTTTATAGCTTACCTACCTATTATCTGAATATGCAAATTTTGTAATGAGTCCAGTAATCATTGATTACTATGGTTCGGATATTAAACGGGCTACCCGAAGCAATCAAATAAAATTAATTATCAGTCTGCCTTACTCCTATGTGTATCTACCTTCCTTTATTTGTGTTAAATGTTAAATGTGTCTTTGTTTATTACAGTTACGGAATTACGTTCTTGTCTTTTATTCAAAGGTGTTCTTTGAATTCCTACGTTAAAAAAAAAATATGCTGTGTGTTCTAAAACGCGTTTCAATATTTTTGTGGATAAAGTTGGTGCCGATGTGTTTTAATATTTGGGTAAATTTTATTAATGTTTATAACCTTTACACAAGTTTTATTACCACCTTTTCAACGGGAACTTGTGTAGTAATAATTGTTTTTTATTTCGTTTGTATACATCCGCAATACACAAAGGTCTTTGCTTAATAATGATCAAATCACTTGTGCGTACCAGTCAGTGGTATCGACAAATTTTTATAATAGTAAATTTTTGGGATAATATATAGTGCGGTGTGTTGGTTGTAACTCACGGGGCGTAATAGCGCCCAGTGTGGGTAACCAGTGTGCGCGCGTGTGTTGTGCGACGCTTTTCAGCACGCTTGTGAGGAAAAATAAATAAAGATTGAGTTTCTTTATTAAATTTTTTTTTTTTCTCGTCTGGCAACACTAAGTCAAACATCAAAATATTTATGCTCCGTATTTGTTAATTATTTAAATTAATTTCTTAAAGCCCATTTACCAATATTAAGCTTTTAATAGGTGTACATTTAAGTGATTAATTATGGGTAATTAATGGTTGTGATTGTTTGTGACTTTAAATGAAATAAAAGTGTCGTTACCGCTAACCTCGAAACAGCTGATTTTATCAAAGTAAGTATTGACTGACTGTTTCTCTTGAATATTATTATTATATCTCGTATATAAGCGGATATTCAATGAAGATATAGTCGGTTTCTACATTGATATAATCATTTAAATATTATATTGTGATTAACCGGTAATTTTAGAAATACCTACCTTCCCATTTTGAGTTGACAAATTGTTCCTTCGTTAATAAATTTTGTTACTTGTAATTTACAATCTTAAAATGATGACTCGAAGGGCCTTGTCACGCCAAGAGGAGTCTAAACTTCAACTGACCTTGCAGGAACTTAAGACTGCAAAGGAGCAATGTGTCCAACTGGAAAATGAAAGGGAGGATAATGAGAAGGAACTAGTAGGGGTTTTGAATAATAACAGTAAGCTTAAAAGTGAATTGGCATCGTTACATATTAGATTTAATGATATTGTTGATGAGCGGGACAGACTCCAGTCAATAGTTGATAGTTTTGATGAATGCAGTGATGAGTACGAGCAGACCCTTAGAAGAACTTCCAAATTGGAACAGGAACTACGTGAGGCCCATCATCACATCTCAGATCTGGAGGAGACTGCTCTGAAAGTCACTGCTCAGCAGAATGACAGCCTATACCAAGAATTGGTTAGTTGTGCCCCGCAGTTGGTTGCTCCTGCAATTTCTAACTTGACCATTGTAGACCTCACCAAAGAGGACTCAATACATGAAAAGTCAAGAATAGCATTTTGCAGTAGGAATAAACTAAAAAAATATATAAAAATAAAGAAGTTCTTAAAAAAATCAAAAAGAGCTATGAAATATTTTAAATCCTTAACTAAAAATATTAAAACTAAAAATATTAAAACAAAAAAGGAAAATTTTGAATTAAGAGAGCAACTTCAATCATGTACTTTTAAATTAGAAAATAACTTGAAAAAATATGAAACTGACACACAATACTTAGAGTCAAAAATACAAAGTTTACAAAATGACTTAAAAAATCTTACAAAGAAATATGAATTGTCTCAAAGGGCAATTAAGGAGTATTCTATGGCTGTGGATGAAATTTTAAAGTTATCCAAAGATAATTCTGAGCGCTTTGACTCACTGGTTAAAAATCAGTGTTGTATTTGTAACAACGGCAATCTTCCACAGTCACCAGATAGACAAGGCACTCCGGTAACCTCAGAGTCCCAGGTCTCTCCTTTACTTCCATCATCATTGTGTGGCAGTATACATGACGTCAGTTCCTCTCAAAATATAATTATGTTCAGCGATAATATTGGTAAGGACATGGGCTCAAATTTGCGCTTAAAGATAAATTCACCGGAGCAGTCGATTATAAATAATTGTTTTCCTTGTGCTAATTTACATGAAATTATGCACAAAATATTTAACTACACATTTAGTAAGGATGATGAATTAATTATATTTATTGGAAATAGGGGTAATGTCAACAAAAAAAAGTTAACCTATTACTTTGAAAAATTAAAACAATTAGAGATTAAAAAAATTGTAATGTTTACATTCCCCTACATAAAAAATTTGCCAGATGCGGAAAATAATTATAGATTTAATTTAAATATGACTCTGAATTTATTCAGTCAGTATAATAATAAATTCCTTGTAATTGACTCTAACAGTATTGTTAGTAAAAATGTATATACTTTGACTAAAGGTAGATATTACCTGCCTCAATATTATAAAGGACAGATAGCAAATTCACTATCATATTTTTTATTAACTTCAGCCAAGAACTTGGCTAAACAAACTGACTCTATTGAGCAGTATAATTTAAATAATAGTATGACAGTGGAATCTGTTCCAAGCTATTTAAATTAGATATAGAGACAAAAGAGGTATCCTCTTGCAAATATAAATACATAAATAATGATTTTAATATGACATTATCATTAGAGTCAAATAAAAAAAAATGTGTTCAAAAATGCCCTCAAAATAAATGTATTAATTTAAATAAAATAAAAAATATTAACCTGGTGCATCAAAATAGTAATGGACTATCAAAGGGCAAACAATTAGAGATGGAATTATTCATGAATTCAAAACAAATTGACATTTTGTGTATTACAGAACATTGGCTTAAGGGATGTGAACTCATGTTTAGTTTCAATAATCACCAGGTTGGTAGTTCATTCTGCAGAGTCAACACAGTACATGGGGGGTCACTGATTCTGTTAAACAAAAGCTTAAAATTTAAAGAACGGAAAGATATTGTGTCTCTCTCTGTAGAATGCATAATAGAACTATCATGTATAGAACTTGAGCAATTCATTGTGGTATGTGTATACAAACCTGGTTCCTCAGCCTATGATAGGTTTGAGGAAATCATGGATGAAGCCTTGAACAAATTGGGTAGATCTAAAAAATACTTGATTGTGTGTGGAGATTTTAATATTGATCTTCTTAAAAAGAACACTGAAACCTATAAAATCTTAAATTTATTTAAATCACACAATCTTTCCAACTTATTTATGGAGCCTACTAGATTCTGTAACACAACATCAACCTGTTTAGACAATATATATAGTAATCTAGTACCTGTAAGTAAGAAAATTATTACAAACTTAGATTCAGACCATTGCGGGCAATTAGCTTGCTTCAAAATTGACACAGAACAAGTCAATAAACGTAAAATTATATGTCGACCAGTAACTGCTGACAGATTGAAACGTATTGGAATTGAATTATGTTGTAAACTTCCTTTTTTATCACCGGATATGTCACCAAATGATATGTATAATTTATTTTTTGAGACATTTTGCAACCAATTTAACAAAATTTTCAAAACCAAAGAGATCACTGTTACTGTTAATCCAGTGTTTAGCGAATGGGCCACTGCAGGAATACACAAAAGTAGGCAAAAATTGTATGAGCTGTACTCAGAAAGACAGTTTAATAGAACTGAATCTTTTCAAAATTATGTTAAGTCGTACTCAAAAATTTTTAAGCAGGCTTGTCAAACTGCGAAAATTAAATATATTAGTGCTCAAATTTATAACAGTACAAACAAAGTCAAATCTACTTGGAAAATTATCAATGCAGAGACTGGCCAAACAAAAGCTTCAGCAAATAATTATAAACTTAAAATTGATGGTAAATTTATTAGCTCAGACTCGGATGTTGCTAATGAATTTGAGAAATTTTTTACTCGAATTCCTGTAGATTTGACAAGCACTTTAGGCTCTTCCACCCCCATTGCAGAATCCTTGTTGAAAGAAAATGTTCCTTATTGTAATACTGTATTTAAATTTAACCATATTAGTAAACGTGACATCATAGACACTTTCAAATCGTTGAACATTAAAAAAACTGCCGATCTCTGGGGAATATCTGTATATATGGTAAAGAATGTTATTGAAATAGTTGCTACACATTTAGCTTTAATTTTCAACAACTGTATTGATAGTGGTGTGTTTCCTGATTTGATGAAACTTAGCAAAATAACTCCATTGTTTAAATCTGGTAGTACTTCAGATCCTTCTAACTTTCGTCCTATATCCGTACTATCAACATTCAGTAAAATTTTTGAAAAAACCGCGCTTAAGCAATTACAGAAACATTTTAGTAATAATAACTTACTGCATATCAAACAATTTGGTTTTACCCGCGGACGGTCCACGACTGATGCTGGAATAAAATTGTTAGAGTGCATTTATGAGGCCTGGGAGGAGTCGCAGGATGCCTATGGTGTTTTTTGTGACTTATCGAAGGCTTTTGACTGTGTCCAACATCAGACGTTAATCAGGAAATTACACTATTACGGTATCCGTGGTACCGCTTTGGATTTTCTCACTTCTTACCTAAGTGACAGGATTCAAAAGGTGGTCATCAATGGAGAGCAGTCACCTGGATCATTTGTAAAAATGGGGGTGCCGCAGGGCTCAATATTAGGTCCATTTCTATTTCTGGTATATATTAATGACCTCCCTCACCTTGTAAGACACGACCATGAGATAGTCTTGTTTGCAGATGACACGTCTTTAGTATTTAAAGTTAAACGTGGACAAATTAATATTGACGAAGTAAACATTGCACTCTCCAAGGTCGTTCACTGGTTCGGCGCCAATAATTTGTTGTTAAATGAAAGTAAAACAAAATGCATTAGATTCACTATGCCAAATGTTCGATTAGTTAAAGCCAAAGTCAAGGTTAGGGATGAGGAAATAGAGCTGGCTAATCAAACTGTATTTCTGGGTATAACTTTAGATTCTAAGTTACAATGGGGTCCTCATATTGAATGCCTATCGAACAGACTAAGTTCTGCAGCATACGCCGTAAAAATGATTCGTCAAATAACAGATGTGAAAACTGCGCGGTTATAGACTAACCGCGCAGTTTTCACATCTGTTATTTTTAGCTACTTCCACAGTATTATGTCATACGGGATACTACTGTGGGGAAATGCCGCCGATATTGGCTGCATTTTTGTACTGCAGAAGAGGGCTGTTCGGGCGATCTATGGGATGGGCTCCCGAGAGTCTTTAAGAGAAAAATTCAAAGAAATTGATATTATGACTGTACATTCACAATATATTTATGAAAACTTACTGTATGCACACAAGAATAAAGATATCAAATTCAGTAAAAATAGTGACTATCATAATTTAAATTTAAGAAATAAAGACAAGCTAGCAATGCCCACATATAGGCTCCATAAAATAAGCAACTCTTTTGCAGGTCACTGTATACGAATGTACAACACGCTGCCATGTAACATGCATGACTTGTCAGTAAATAAATTTAAAATTTTAATTAAAGCTCAGTTAAGCAAAAAGGCTTATTACAGTGTTAAAGATTTTTTGAATGATAAGGCAGCGTGGCGGTAAAAGAAATGAATTGCTCGTTCTCTGAATAGTTTTGTAATATTCACAATTTGTAAGACATTTGGCGATTTTAAAAGAGTTTTGGCACATGAGTTTCTTGCCCGATTCTTCTCATGTTAGCCCCTACATTCGGAATCGGGTCGCTCTTGGCGATTACATGCGCGGCAACAACTCCGCGGATGTACTTGCCACTAGCGCACGGGTTAGCTTGATTTTAGTCGAATATTTTTTATGTTTTAATAATTTTGTAAAATGTGTAAAATTGACGATTTTAAGAGCCCGCAAGGGCCTATGAAATAAAGTACTTTTGATTTTGATTTTGATTTTGAAATAACGCAAATCATTGTTGATTTGTGGACGAGCTAAATAATGGTCTGAAAATGGTCGTTTGGAAAATTATGTGGTTCGTTGATACCTTTTATATTATCTCTGGCCTTTAAAAAAAAAATAAACCTTTAAATTCGTGGGTTTTACTTACTTATTGTATTATTATGCATTTTGTGTTCTTTACTAAAATGCGAAGCGACTGTCAATTGACCTATCCATAGTGTATTTAGTCCAATGGTGATTAATTTATAGTGCTTAGAAGTTAGTGGAACTAGGTATTGGCTGACCAATAATAACATATTATTGAATTGAAAGAAAGAAAGAAAAGTTTATTATTTGGTTGCTATAATTGGAATGGAAAAATTGCTTGCATCGGTTTCATAAAGTATATGAGTATATTAAGATATATAAACTCATATTAGTTTGTAGGAATTACCTAAGTGATAACCTGCTTTATTTTGTGAAATACTTGTGAAAAAATTTTACATACCTACAAGTTTGTAGATGAGAAAATTCAAATTTGTAACTAGTGAATTCACTCATACATAGGTAAGTAACTGTTGTATTACCTACATGTTACAAGTTATTCCAAAGAATTTCTTCTTCCTTGTGTTATTTCGATACTAAGTGCCACTTACGGATTAAGTTTTGAAAATATTTCGACCTTGTGTGGTCATGTTACATTATTTTACTTACATTTTAAAATATCACCAAGTGGCTAAGTAAATGGACACTGTTTAGTGGTGGTATAAATTTGCTTCACATTTGCAAGTTAATATCATGTTTTTGTGAAGATAAACTTTGAGCTTTTTATTTTAAACTACCATAATTAGTTGAGTTTCACAGGTAGGTAACACCATGGAAATAATGCTAGCACCAAAACATACCAACCATTGTAACCTGTAATAACGAATTAATAAACTGATTTGATTTTGATTTAATTTGACCGTTCTTGCTGTTTCTTAGTGCTTAAGGACATAGCTTGCCTCTAAATATCTGATGGTTTCTATAGTATATTTTTAGATAAATGATGAGGTGTACATATGAATGTATACAAAATATTAACAATATAATTAGGTACACTACTGATAATTTAGATACCCATGGGGCACCAACTGGTAAGAATACTTCATAAGTGAAATACTTTCGAATGGAGTAAAAAAGCTCTGTTTGTATTGTAACTCGCTTGTCATGGAATTAAGTACCAGACCACTTTGGTGCAAAAGTTTTTTACAACGTGTATAGAAGGTATGCTTGATTCTAAACTAAAAAAGCCAAAATTAAAGATACTTCCTCTGATCTGATGAAATAAAGTGAACAAGATCTCTAACAAACAGCTAGATGGAATGGCGGCTATTAAATAAACGGTTACATTGCTGAAGACAATCTCTATACCTATAGTTTATATGGGTCAATTGCATTGAAAACTGATTGCATTGTAAAAGCAGAATTATAGCAATAGAGCAATTTCATCTGTAGGTGCCTGTAGACAGATACTGAAGAAAGGAAGAGTGCTAATTTACAATAAATTAGAATTAACAGGTATATAAAAGATCAAACTTTGCAAATTTTTAATGGTAAGTAATTAATCGTAGCATTGGTAATAGAGTCAAACGCTAGTCTTTTTTCTTAAAAATGTGAATTGTGTAGTCTGTAACAATTAATTGGCAAAGAAATGAATTGTGAATTCAAAGGCTTTATAAATGATTTGTTACATATGCAGTCAATATTATTTCTTTATACCAATGGTTCCCAGCCCAGCCAGTGGAGAAAAGTGGTCCGCAAATGCAAACTTACCTACTCCTCGTAGCAGATCTTTGTGGGTCTCTCTGGAATCTCAGAACAAGGTCCGAATCGACTGAGAACATAATGATAATTTGCTGGTTGCTTCGAGCAATAATATTAGTCCTACAAATATGTGTAAAAGATGAATGGCACGACACTATTAAGTTATTTACAATAATATTCTTTAAAATTTATTGAGATTTTTTGTAGGTACATAAAGGTCCCTGGAAATGAAAAGGATGGGAACCACTGCTATACACAAAAAATCAAATCCACATGCCTTGTAAGTATGAATAAGCAATTGGCTTCACCATTCATCATTTCTTTATACATTCTTATTGTAAATTCAAATTTAGAATAACCATCGGAACATAGCATCTTTCACAGTGTACGAATGATGCTACAAGTAGGCATGTTTGATGGATTAAAAATAGTGTTATAGTTTGAATTTAAAATAATTTGAATGTTTGCTTCTAGTATTTTGTTGTTAATTTTCCTATGTGTAGTTGCTGCCTATGATTAAGGTTACACTCACAATGTTACCATTAATGTACGAGTATGTTAATTGGTAATATTTTTTTTTGCTTCATGTAAACCTAATGGTCTAAATATGAAGTAATGAACTGAGAAGTAGACTTTTAAGCTGATGATGATCCAGCAGAAATGTTAATTGATAAGTTGATTAGTAGTAATGATAACTTTTATATTGCATTATCATATAATTAAATGATCAAACGAACTTACCTGAAGTGAAGTTCGATCTTAATTATCCTGTCTTCGCCGAAGAGATTTATTCCTTAACCATGTAGTAGCCCTGCTACGCGCTAACCCTATCGCACAAGTTTTAAAGTCAGAGAAAGAAAACCACTATATCTTCCTCTGGCTAATCACACCTGACAAGCCTCCGCAGTACCGACCTCATTCTTTTTAGAGAAATAGAGCAACATTGATATATAGGGGGATAAGATTCAGGGAGGGAGGGACCTTAAATCTCTTCGGCGAAGACAGGATAATTAAGATCGAACTTCACTTCAGGTAAGTTCGTTTGATCATTTAATTATCCTGTCTTCGCCTCCGAGATTTATTCCTTAACCATGTAGATGTTCAGAGAGTATAAAATCAATGTTGCGACAATAAAAAATAAACAACATTACAGTAAAACATCAAAACATAATTATTACGTATTTCCATTTTTTTTTTTTTTTTTTTTTGCGCCACTAGCAAAAATTTCAAAACAAAAAAATATTGTGAACAAAAAAGTAATCAACCGACAGTATTATTTTAATAATTATAATTGTGACAAAGATTCAATAAAATTGGTTTCAGAACTAATATACCGGTCTGTTATAAAAATCAGCAAATACAGCTGATCTTTCCGAACATCCTGCGGTCTTTCTAATTACATCGACGTTGAGGCCAGCACGAGACGCCGCTTGATGTTGATGCGTGTCTCGCTCGCTCCGAATATTGAGATGTCAATGCCACTATCGCATATGATATGCTTTATCCAGCGCCCAATGGGTTGAGATGAAGCAGGTCTACGTGGTTTCTTATGTGTGAGGATCAGGTTTGTTCTGAATCTGAGCGAATTGAAGATGATACAGCAATATATCTTAATACCACTGATGCTGGACAAATGCCGGGATATTAAAGGGATAAAAAAAAGTAAGTTTAAAACCGGTTGAGCTTTGCCAATTGCTTATGTTTTAATTAAATTTGTAAGTGTTAAAATTACTCGATCTTCATATGCTTTTTTAATATTTCGTATTTTTGTTAGAGAAATTGTATGCGTCCTTGGTCCAGCTAATAACATGACTAACTTCTTACTCATTTTTTCAAGATTAATTGTATCATTCTCAAATCGTTTAATAGTCTAATACTATAATACCAGGGGGCCACTGCCTAACTAATAACGATCACTTGCTATCGTGACATTAGAACAATAGTTCTACCTAAACTTCAAAATTTCAAAACACATTAACAGAAATTCCAACAAAAATGTAGTATTTACATTTAAAAAAATCTGTTGTATTCTTTTTACAAAATTCCCACCATATCTTTAGACTAGAATTATATTATGACCCGGTGTTATGTGATATCGAAGATAACAACATCTAAGGCTGTTTCTGGCACGTCATGAAAGCTTTCCCGGAAAATACACACGCTGGCAGGGAAAGGTGACGGCGCAGATGGTGTACCATCCTGAAAGGAAGTAAGTAGATCTTTCTTGGAGGAAATATCACAATCCCTGTGACACCCAGGGATATGAAAAGGGGATACCATGGTTAAGAGGGCTATAGTTGAACAACGATAATTCCGGTGGCTTAATCAGTAACTATTTTGTTTATCGTTTTAAAAATTAGTGCAAACGGTGTTAAAGCGTAAAAATAAAATTGCGACTAATCTGCTGTTTAAACGCGTCAATATCATAGGCAAAGGGATCCCTTTTCCATGAAATATACGCGGGACATTTTGGATTACTACGAGATGCAAATAAGTCAATAGATGGTTCACCAAAAAAATTTTTTAATTTTCAAAAGTTGTCGGATACCCAACTGCCACTCTGTGTCGAAGTTTATTTTCTCGATTCACTGTCAGCTTCTATATTTAACGAGTAACGAATATAAGACGCGAAAATAAATATACCTACTTTTCTCACACCAGTCCCAAATCATTTTAGTAACTTGACTTAAGTGTTGGTATTACACTCTCCCCATTCTATTTATATAGAATATGGCAGTGGTGTTATCGACACTTAAAAGACTACCACAATTAGCGACATTTTTAGCAAATGAAATTAGCCCACAATATACAGCGAGTAGTTCCAGTCAGTTTATATGATTGGTTCGCTCGATGTTGGTCCAGAAACCACCAGTCTTTTCGTTGGCACAAGCTGCACCCTAGCCTGCTGTCGAAGCGTCCGTAAAAATTCCGAAATTGTACCTATGACTTTTTATTCAATTGACTGCCAATGGAATATTGATCTGCCACCAATGGAGATCATCATATTATTATAAAATATCTGTAATTGTAATAAAAACGTCGTAATTGTTAGTATTTCTAAGAAGAGCACTTTTTTGTGATTTTGTGTGTATATACTACCCATATACTACAACCGACATGCTGCCGTAGAAAACGTTCAAAGAACCTTATTCGAATTCTGTTAGATTTAAATATATGTTTTATGTGTATAATAAATTTTTGTGGCTTGAATCTGGCAATTGTATGTTATTTTATTAGAGTTTAAAATAAAACCTAAAAATTTACAAAGCTTTTCTGGTATTAGAATAGTTTTTTTAAAATTAATAACTAACCCTAATCGTGTCAGACATTAAATAGTTCTTTTTGCGTTCTCTAGGCACTCTCCAGCAGAGTTTGCTAAACACAACATATCATAGATATCTCACTGATAGCAGACCATAAGATCTTAAATGAGTAAGAGCTGGCTGTAATATTTTTGTGAAATATATCGCGCGAAACATAGGCTAAACGGGAGTGCTAGAAACTCGTACAAAATATCATGAAAATAAAAGCGTAAACATGTTTTTTTTTTTGATTTGTGAATCGGCAGCAAAAATTAAGCTTCCTTAATATCAATATTAATCACGTCTTCGGTCATAAATCTAGTAGCCGTTCTGATATCTTCCATTTTGAAATGAGATACTTACTTCGACTTCGAATTCATCTTTTTAGATTTAATATATATAGAGCACACGCTTTTAGGAATAACGAAGATATCATAAACGAATTGTTTTGCTGTCGGGTTACATCTCCTAATAGCTTTTATTTCTAATAAATGATTTAATTCGAGAGAAATTGCTATTCACTCACTTTTTGAAAAAGAAAGCCGCGCACGGCTGTATGGATTTTAATAAGGTTCCTCAATAAATGAAATCCTTGACACATTGTCTAATATAAACCTATCGCTAGTGATAGTTCACCACTCATTGACTAAATTAATATTTTAAGCGGCTGGCATGTACTTGCGGCTGCGCGTTCAGGTAGCGCGATTGTTCGATGACCGTTGTGATGCGACGCGACTGGCTGGTGCCTCGGCGGTGCCAGCGGCAGCGGCGGCGTCGGCGGGACTGGCTGGTGACAAGCTGGCAGCGCACTGTGGGACATCCATAGGTCATAAATCTTAAAAACCTGCTTTCTTGTTTTACATTTTATTCCTTGTCGTTACATTGGATAGTTGCGGTACCTTCTGAAACTATAAATAGGTCAGTAATTAGAGTGCGCCTTCATTATCTATTGTGCATTCAAAGAGAGCGCATCGCCAATCGTAAATACTGTTATCAGTGAGTCATTAAAAAGCGTGACGTCATTTGTTGTCATTGCGGGACCTGTGAGTGCTGTGTGAGTTTTTTCTGAAATGGATATCCAAGAACAGGGTATGTAATAATTAATATTTTTATTTTAATTGTATCTTAGTATATATTTTCTTTAGTATGTCATTGCTACGAGGCGACTTTTCTTGGAGTATTATATTTTAATATTCAAAGTTTGAATAAACTTTTAAATATGTTCCCACTCGCTCCGACTATGGAGGTATATTGCACCATAATCTTTAGACTTTCATATCTTAGGAAAATTAAAACTTGGCTGCCCTTATCTGCCCTTTTGGCGATGACAAGGGTGCTACGGTTGCCAGATTATCTCGTAGCATTTGCTACGAAATTAGTTTATTTAGTCTTAGTGCTTTGTGTAGGTTTTGTGACTGAATTTTAACCGTTTTTTTTTTGTTTTAGGTAATTTATATATATGCTCGTTTTCAAGAATGCATATTCTTGAAATATGGCTAACTGTCAATACCGATAATGACTCGGAAAAGTGTCGTCAAGTCCTACAAAGTTTGTTGACTACTCTGAACGATGCTGAGAACATTGATATTCATTATTTAGAGAAAATTGTTAATAATTTATGTAAAGCTATTGCTCGATTCTGGAAAAAATGTAATAGGGATAAAACCAAGCTTTTATATAAGAATTCCGATTGGTTTAATGTTATTGAAAAAATTCAACTTGTGAAAAACAATAAGCAATGTACTCCGTCTGAAACGTCGCCGTGTCATTCACGTGGTCGTCCTCGAAAACCTTTTACGCAATGTAGTAAAAGGACTAAACGTCGGAGAGTAGCTGATTTGTCAAAGTCTGATGATTCTACTGTGAGTGCATTGCTTGATGTTTCAGACTGTTCATTCGATTCGTGTATATCTAGAGTTAGCACTGATGATGTCTTGTCACTTGTGACTGATGCTCAGTTGACAAAACATCAGTATTTATTAATTAAAAACTTTGTTAATAGTAAGATTTCTCCTAATGTATTACCATGTTACCAACAAATTACTAAAGCGAAACAGAGATGTTACCCTTCTAATATAACTGTTTCCGAGTCTTCAGCTGAAGTTGAATTACAAAGTCTTTTTGATCACACAGCTTCTCGAATCCTTGAATCTCAAAAAGAGGTCTTAGATCAGATTCCTGATGATTGTTTGTCTAATATCTCTTTACTTGGGAAATGGGGATTCGATGGCAGCACTGGACATAGTGAATACAAACAATTTTTTTCAGATTCAACTTTAGAAGATAGTAGTTTGTTTGTAACATCTTATGTACCCCTTCAAATTATTGTAAAATTAGCTGAAGATAATTGTAAAATTTTATGGAAAAATCCTCGACCCTCTTCCACTAGGTACTGCCGTCCTATTCGATTTCAATTTTTGAAAGAAAGCACAGCAGTGTCTTTGCAAGAGGAAGCTTATTTTAAGGATAAAATTGAAAGTTTGCAACCTTCTTTTATTCAGATCGACAATCGTGAATTGGTCGTTTCTCATAAGTTGCAGCTTTCAATGGTAGATGGTAAAATTTGTAGTGCTTTAAGTGAAACATCTACAAGTAGATGTTATATATGTAATGCTACCCCTAAAGAGATGAATAAAATAGACGAATGTTTACAAAAACCTGTAATAGAGAGTAGATACCAATTTGGATTATCACCACTACATTCTTGGATACGTTTCTTCGAATATTTTATTCATCTTTCATATAGATTAGACATAAAAAAATGGCAAGTTAGGCTAGATAGTGATAAACAATTGTTATCAAATAAAAAACAATATGTACAGTCCCAGTTTGGAAGCGTAGTGGTGGAAGCGGGACGTCTAACGACGGAAACACGGCCAGGAAGTTTTTTTTGGAATCAGCTGTATCTGCTGAAATTACAGGTTTGAATAAGGATCTCATAGATCGTTGTTGTGTAATATTACAAACGTTATCTTCTGGACATAAAATTAATGAATGCAAGTTTAAAGACTATGCATTACAAACAGCATACAGCCTGGTCGAGGAATATCCGTGGTATAGTCTTCCTGCTTCTGTCCACAAGGTGCTCGTACATGGATCAGATATTATAAGTTATGCATTGTTATCTATAGGAGAACTTTCCGAAGAAGCTGCTGAAGCGACAAATAAGTATATCAAAATTTATAGACGAAGTCACACTCGAAAAATGTCACGTGAAGTTACCAATCAAGATTTAATACAACGACTATTATTACATTCAGATCCTTATATTAAAATACTCTGTCACAAAGTGTAATAGAATTGTTACATGTTTAATATTGTTAGAATAAGAATAATTTATTTGTATTTTGTTAGTTGTTTTGTTTTTTTTGTATTTAATTAATTTTAATTTATTTATTTCTATTATTTTATTATAATTAAATAATGTTATCAATGTTTTGACTCTTATTTTATTTAAAATATATGTTTTACATTCCAATTTTTAAGTGTTTGTTCATGATAAATTTAGGTAAAAGTATGTTATTGTTTATATTTGTTTTTTACTGAAGTAAACGTTTTTTATTCCGTAAATACATGTACTTCTTTCATTTTAATGTTCCTAAAACACTTTTACAACTATAAGTCACTAAAATAATACAATGTATTGATAGTAACAGGACTTTAACTATTTATGACCGCCCTTGTATGGAGCGTGTCCCTCCGTGCAGCGGTGCGAACGCGGCTGCTCGCCGTCGATTCGCTTGTTAGTATGACGTCTTTGACTGTCTCGGCCCACCGGCTCGATGAGGGTAGGATTGGCCGCTGCTTTGCTGTCGCGTTCGGGACGATGAGCCTTTCAAGTTTAAATGACTCTTAGATGAAATTGGTGTCTGTAATAATTTACTGGTCTTCTTGATACTCTAAATAGCAAATAGTCCATTCTTCTGTTTTTAATTAATAATAAAAGAGTATAATATGATAATGATTTATCTATCAGGGGAATAATCACGGATCGACGGGTATCCGTTTCTATATAATGAGAAACAGCTTATAATTTACCTGCATCGTTCAACGTAACTACATCTGGAATATTAAGATTTTTCTTTAAAAGACACGATTGTGCCCTTCCCAGTGCTGAAAGTGCTTTACCGAGTTGATTCTGTTGTCTACCAACCTAGCACTTACTTCCGAACTAGAGTTCGGCCTTTCGCCATAGGTACTATAGTACATTGTTTTTTTTTTTTTTTTTAATGCTCGTCTTTGGTCACTTTTGGAAACCGTTTTGCAATAGGACTTGAAACCTGGCCGCTACATCGGTTTGTAAGTCATCAGTTATCACCATATTGGTTTGTATGTGAAAGATACTAATAAATATTTAATGAGAATTTAGGCAGCACAAAAAATATTTTATATAATTCCGATGAATGCAACGGAAATTTTTAAAACAGCGGGGAAAAAAGGGCAGCCCCTATATTTTCCATTAAGTACATATTACGAGTATTACTCGTTGAATGCAACGAGAACATAATAACAATATGATCCGAATACAACGGACATAAAAGTGATTTCCGATGAATGCAACGGAAATTTTTAGGCAGCGGGGAAAAAAGGATACCCACATTTTCCATTACGAGTATTACTGCACGTGGTCGCGCCGCGCGCGTACTCGGCGGCCCAGGCGAGCGGTGATGTCCACCCGCTTACTCGTTCAATACAACGAGAACATAATAAAATATTATCCGAAGAATACAACGGACATAAAAATGATTCCTCGTTCAATACAACGAGAACATAATAAAATATTATCCGAAGAATACAACGGACATAAAAATGATTCCCGATGAATGCAACGGGAATGTAAAAAAGTATTCTTCTGGTTGCACATCATTTTCGCCATCATCTGAGTACAAAATGTGCCTCCGGCTTGCCCCTACGTTTTTCCTAATTAAGTTTTTCTTCGTATCTCTTCATCTTCCTTAGCCATTTATCTTCTTCGGATTCACAGTGTTTTCGTTTAGGCATACTTAACAAATAAGCAAATAACCGTAAAATTAAACTTTTTTTTTTTTACGTAGATTACCTACACTCATGCACAAATTATATTACTATTACACTCGTGCGAACGCCGCGCGCGCACGGACAAGAATGAGGTCGGTACTGCGGAGGCTTGTCAGGTGTGATTAGCCAGAGGAAGATATAGTGGTTTTCTTTCTCTGACTTTAAAACTTGTGCGATAGGGTTAGCGCGTAGCAGGGCTACTACATGGTTAAGGAATAAATCTCGGAGGCGAAGACAGGATAATAAAAGATAAAGGCGAAATTTCATATTTTATTGATAATAATTATAATGCTGAAGATACTTGACATTGCTTTTAAATATATTAGCAATGTCATAACTATATAATTAGTTCCCATTGTCATGGAACTTAATCCCCTTAATCAAAAACACGTAGTTCATGAGCTGCGTCTCTGTTTTAGTTTGTTTTAGCGTAGCTATGAGCGATCACGGTAAGGCCTAGGTGTCTACCGTTCCGCGCACACTGAGAGTGCAAAGGCGGCGGTGCTGCCGCGCTCTTGGTATTGGCACAGAATAAATAATAGTACGGTGCATACTTACAGTGAGGGTGGCGTTTCGCGCGCCTAATTGTTAACCATCAGCAACAAGCCTATCGCTCGAAGCTGGTAGCGACGTGAGGCTGTAAGAGTACGAATAACTGGGGTGTGATTCGGCTTGATGCTCAAAGATAGTTATTTAAAGTGTCGACCTTTTCGGAGATCAAAGGGGTGAAACTTTTGTATGTACTGTTATATATTCTGGCATATACATGGTATACCGCCCGACGCAGGTCGGATTGATTCTTCTGTACCCAAAGATTTGGTAACACTAAGGCATAATAAATTGGCATCATAATGGATGTGGGTACGAAGGACGAGGGGTCACAGATGTTACTATATTTGTGACCATAGTAGGTATCCCACTAAAATGTGACACAGTTTAACAATATACATTGTTAAACTGTGAATGTGCTGGGGATGACTTGTTGATTTTATGAACTGCCATTTCAATAATTTTAAGCGTTTTCTTACTGATACAATATGTTTTGTGTAAATCTTATGACAATAATAGGTAACAAATGCCACGTTCGTAATTTATAGTGAAATTGGTGTGATGGGCATTGGTGGCGCTGTGGACTCGGCGCTGGCCTTCTGGTCGGGGGATACGGGGTTCGATCCTGCCATGGCATGTGACAGTGTTTTATTTTCTTCGCCTTTTCGATTTTCGTATGTGCATCCGACGCTCCTGCGGTAGGGAGCCTGCGTGCTTCTGCGAGGAGATTCGGGGTTGTATGTGAGGTCGACCGACCCGCTCTGGCCCGGCGTGGTTTGAATGAGACCTGGACGCCCTGTGTTGGGATGCACTCGAACCCCTCGTGGGGGCTTGTGTGGACTGTGCGAATTTGTAGCATACAATTCGTGGTTAGCAATGAATAAAGTCTGTTTGGGCTTGACAAAGTTAAGTGTCTGGGTTTACAAAGTTAAAATGGCAAAAGTCGAGACTTTGCCCGGACTGGTGGGTCTTCGGTGGCCACATTGATCAGGATTTTGACACGGTATGCTGAGGACGCGAGTTCCGAACCGTTTGGGTCAGGATTTCTTCTTGTTTTGATTTGCTCGTTTCTCAACTTATTTAGATTTTTAAGGAAAGTGCAAACTCACAAAAAAAAAGTCTTATAGTTCTTTGGAATGAATATCTTTTTTAGGTTACATAAAATAATATGTGTTAAAATGATTTCTACACATGGTCCCTATAAGGAACTCCTAGAAAGATAGGTAACTCAAAATGATTCTTTGAACATCTAGAAATGCTTAACAGTGGTTAGATGTACCTATCCATGGTTATTATAAACAAAATGTACCTATACCTCAGCCTCAGATTATTGTTCTGAGACCTCAGCAACCTATACAGTGCACATTATGTCAAATATATAAAAAAAAATCAAGATAAATATTTATAGATTATAGATAGATAGTTGGTACTGTTAAATTAGCAGTGGTGGCTGTTACCCTATTACCATTAAGACAAGTGAAAGATATTAAATTACATAACTAAAAGTTATGTTAATTATAGTTTTTTTTTATAAAAATATTTTTTTTTCCGAATTAAATTTGAAACGAACCTCTTATATTGGGACAGAGATTTTTGACCACATCAACTTTCTTTGTTTGGGGGAGGTCCTACTGGAGGAGATCTGGTTATCTAGTGAAGATTATAAGTTGGTGAATTGCCCACAATGCATAGAGTACAAGAATGAGTTAGTAAGATAAGTATATAGTAGGAGGAGTTAAAGATGTTTCCAATTTAATTTTTCCTGGTGCAGGCCATGGAGAAGGAACTTGAAATGAATGTATAGGACTAATGTATAGGGATGTAACTTGTCTTCATCTGACCAACTGGTTATATGTTGAAGGAAATACTTCCCATTCCGAGCTTGATTTCGTTAAAAAAATGAATGGGTATAAACGGGATACTGAGCTGGTGTCGCCTACACGTTAAGCATTATAACAATTTTTGATCTCTTTAGTTATGTATCAAGCATGGCGGAGGCTGTGTGAAGAGACCTGGACGCCCTGTGTTGGGATGCACTCGAACCCCTCGTGGGGGCTTGTGTGGACTGTGCGAATTTGTAGCATACAATTCGTGGTTAGCAATGAATAAAGTCTGTTTGGGCTTGACAAAGTTAAGTGTCTGGGTTTACAAAGTTAAAATGGCAAAAGTCGAGACTTTGCCCGGACTGGTGGGTCTTCGGTGGCCACATTGATCAGGATTTTGACACGGTATGCTGAGGACGCGAGTTCCGAACCGTTTGGGTCAGGATTTCTTCTTGTTTTGATTTGCTCGTTTCTCAACTTATTTAGATTTTTAAGGAAAGTGCAAACTCACAAAAAAAAAGTCTTATAGTTCTTTGGAATGAATATCTTTTTTAGGTTACATAAAATAATATGTGTTAAAATGATTTCTACACATGGTCCCTATAAGGAACTCCTAGAAAGATAGGTAACTCAAAATGATTCTTTGAACATCTAGAAATGCTTAACAGTGGTTAGATGTACCTATCCATGGTTATTATAAACAAAATGTACCTATACCTCAGCCTCAGATTATTGTTCTGAGACCTCAGCAACCTATACAGTGCACATTATGTCAAATATATAAAAAAAAATCAAGATAAATATTTATAGATTATAGATAGATAGTTGGTACTGTTAAATTAGCAGTGGTGGCTGTTACCCTATTACCATTAAGACAAGTGAAAGATATTAAATTACATAACTAAAAGTTATGTTAATTATAGTTTTTTTTTATAAAAATATTTTTTTTTCCGAATTAAATTTGAAACGAACCTCTTATATTGGGACAGAGATTTTTGACCACATCAACTTTCTTTGTTTGGGGGAGGTCCTACTGGAGGAGATCTGGTTATCTAGTGAAGATTATAAGTTGGTGAATTGCCCACAATGCATAGAGTACAAGAATGAGTTAGTAAGATAAGTATATAGTAGGAGGAGTTAAAGATGTTTCCAATTTAATTTTTCCTGGTGCAGGCCATGGAGAAGGAACTTGAAATGAATGTATAGGACTAATGTATAGGGATGTAACTTGTCTTCATCTGACCAACTGGTTATATGTTGAAGGAAATACTTCCCATTCCGAGCTTGATTTCGTTAAAAAAATGAATGGGTATAAACGGGATACTGAGCTGGTGTCGCCTACACGTTAAGCATTATAACAATTTTTGATCTCTTTAGTTATGTATCAAGCATGGCGGAGGCTGTGTGAAGAGACCGGCAGAAGTTTGTCTACTACTATAACACGTGTGGATGACTCATCAGATATAGCAGAAGTTAATGATTAGGAAGACCCATATTGTGAGGGCCAGAAGGAAGGCAGCCTCGAGCATGAAAAAAAAAATGCTCAATGGGCTCGTCATTTACTGTACTACAAACTTCTTCTCTTTTGCCATCGGGAGTGTCGCGGAGTACCGCGAATACTCTGTCTACTTCCGGTAAGAAACGAAATGAATAAATTGATACAATGATTATGTTTCTAATATTGTTATGGGTAATAAATAAATTATGAATCTAATTATGTGAATTATTAATGTTACCGATACTACCAGCAGCATTCCCAATTCCTTTGTCAGTATAAATAGCGTTGTGTCGACTCAGTGGTAATAATGGTATTGTACTGTGTCGGTATTTTAAGAATGCGATTCTGCTTTGCCTATAAGGCAGACATGTGGCTTTCTCTTGTGACTTGTTCACTTCGGTTCTGAACATCATAGTGATCAGGTGAGAAAGGCGAGACCTGGGAGCGAAGAAAGGTGCAGCAGGTGAGAGTGTGAACTGGCCAAGTGGCGGGGTTATGAATAATATAAGGATATATTATGGTAAGTGCCTGATGGCTTAGTTAAGAATTGTGCAAGTTCATGAAGTATGGTCCATCTGATATGTTCAACCACAGAACACTGGAAGAGGTTTCTATGTTCTGTGTGTCCAACAGTGGCCGGAGAGCTCGATTCTGCAAAGATTCTGCTATCAAGATAATATCATCGGCGAACCTCAGGTGTGAGATGTACTTCCCATTAACATTAATTCCCTGTCCAGTCCAGTCCACAGTCTTAAACATATCCTTTTGGCGTTTGCAAACAACTTGGGTGATAATACATCTCCCTGTCTCACACCACGACTAAGGAAGATAGGCCCAGTCTGTTGGCTTTGTATTTGCACGGTTATCGTAGCACTTTCATACAAGCTTCTTAACACTTGAATATAATGCCAATCGACCTGACAGTGTTGCAAGGATTCCAGAACAGACCAAGTTTCAATAGAGTCAAATGCTTTTTCATAATCCACAAATGCTAGACACAGTGGCTGATTGTATTCTTCGGTCTTTTTAATAATTTGTCGCACTGTATGGATATGATATATTGTAATGTAGCCTCTTCGAAACCCGGCCTGCTCTGCGTGCCAGGCGATTCGAAACAACCCTTGAGAACAGCTTATAGACGTGGCTTAGTTAGGAGTGACACCGGCCTGTAGTTTCTAAGAAGTTTTTTGTCGCCTTTTTGAAAAACAAGATGACCACACATCTATTCCACGCCTTTGGAGTTTTTACTTTATCTAAACATATAAAAGAAGAAAGTGACTGACTCACTCACTCACTCACTGACCATCAACGCACAGCCCAAACGGCTGAAGCTTCAACCACGAAACTTGGCACGTAGGGTAGGTTCCTTTAGTAGTGAAGGTGAGCACTAAGAAAGGATTTTTGGAAATTCCACCCTTAAGGGGATGAAATAGGGGATGAAAGTTTGTATGAAAATCCGTCAGTTTTAAAGTCAGGATCTTCATATTTTGGGTTTAGTCTGAAGATAAAAAAATAATTTACACGTGTCTCAGCGATTTTGATGATTCCACCCCCATGAGGGTGAAAAGGGAGATGAAGTCATGGGAGTAATGAAATCGTCTAGAGACTTGAAATTTTACACACAGATACTTTATACTGTGCAGGCATCCACTGAGGAAGGATTTTTGTAAATTCCACCCCTAAGGGGGTGTAATTGGGGATGAAAGTTTGTATGAAAGTCGATCAGTTTTGAAGTTAGGATCTTCGAATTTTGGGTTTGGGCTGGAGATTAAAATCTAACGCAAATTAAGGTTTTTTGGGAATTCCGTCCTTGGGGGAAGGATCATGGGGGATGAAATGTTGTGTAAAAAAGGCCTTATTTTACAAAAGCCTTTTTAAGCTGTTGCATTAGGGGTCAGCAGTGTAGCAAAATAAAAATAAGTCTGTCCTAAGAAGAAACACTTTCACATTACATTATTTTTATCATCATTATTTTTTACTTTTTCTCTACATACTGTTAAAATATGGTAAGGAGAAGCATGTAGTCTACACGTGCGAAGCCGCGGGCAAAAGCTAGTTTTTTAAAAAAATTTGATCCTTTTTTTTTTATTACACGCTTTTTATTGAGTTGCTCTGTCTGTTGGTTTCTTTGTCACGATCAAATCTTGCAATCGATTTTTCGACCACTTCTATTGCTCCAATTGAGCTCAAATTTTTTCTACATATGTATTCCCGGTGACAATACAATATTTTTGCATATTGGAATCACAAAAATGCTTAGTTATAGTACAATTAAATAAAAACTAATTTTATATGGGAGGAAATCCAATGTCAATATATAGTTATATTTGTATTGTTGTGGTCGAAAATCGATTGACAGATTTATTAATATTAGTTAGACTAAAAAGTAGTAAATAAAAAAAAGTTAAAAAAACTTTTTAAAAAACACGCTTTTACCAAAAAGACTAAAAAACGATTAAAATCATTTTCATAGAAAATATGAATTTATTGTCAAGACTAAAAACCAAGCGATCTAAAAAGTAGTAAATAAAAAAACGTTAAAAAAAACTTTTTAAAAAACACGCTTTTACCAAAAAGACTAAAAACCAAAAAGTTGAAAATAAAATAAGATCACACTTTTAGCAAATCAGGATTTTAAAAATTTTCTTGAGACAATTAGAAATGTAACAAAAATTTTCTCAAAATTTTAGCGATGTAGTACAAGAACACAATGACTCTAAAAGCGTCTTTTTGGTAAAAGCGTGTTTTTTAAAAAGTTTTTTTAACGTTTTTTTATTTACTACTTTTTAGATCGCTTGGTTTTTAGTCTTGACAATAAATTCATATTTTCTATGAAAATGATTTTAATCGTTTTTTAGTCTTTTTGGTAAAAGCGTGTTTTTAAAAAAAAAAAATTATGAGTCGAATGTATTTTACTCTCGATTCTGAACAAACGAATTTCAAGTCTTCTTCAACACGTTGTATAGAGCGTGCCTAGGGAACAATTATGTTTTGACTCCTACTTGTTACCTCTAGGTAACAAGTCTCACAGTCAATCTCTTTTTATTCAGTGTATTGGTTTAGCGTAAGATATCGGTATGACGACCCTTCCTAGCATACAAAGAGATCAATTATTTTCAATGAATGTACCTACTCACTATCAGCCCTATTAATTTAGTTACTCCGTGTTTTGTTTTGTTTGTTTTGTCGGAAACCGACATGTGCGGAACATACGCATTCCGCGTATGTCAAAACAAGACAAAACACGGAGTAACTAATCCGAGGATGATCCAAGGAGTAAAATTTTTATTGATTCATAAATTAAACCTAGGTTTATATAAGTTAAGCATAAAATTATAAAGCACAATAATAATCAAAATGTATTTGCTATCTAGCGGGGTTAGTATATTATTTTTCAACACACTTGCTCGTAAAGTGGGTCTTATCACCTTGCATTTAGACCCGTTATTCAGTATATTAAACACGAGTGCTTTTCACTTTACATAATTGTACAAGTGCGGTAATCTTAACACGACAAATACAAATTTGTTCAAGATTGCAAAGTAAATGTATGTCCAGTACGCATACTTAAATTAGTCGCTATACTTTTTTTTAACACGACTTTATGCGGCTGCCAATTGGAAACAAATGAACAGCCTACACTGGTTACTTAAATATTAAATTAACAACGACATTTAAATACAAACATTTAAAAACAATAATTAATAACTATAACTAAAATAGATTATTAAAAATTCACACAAACTTGTTTTATAAAAACTAAAATATTCGGTTTATTTAGTTTTGAATTTTGGCTGTTTGGCCCTTTTTTGTTGGCTGTATAAAGAGTTTAGCCATGCCCGGGCAGCGCGCGAAAAAAAAAGGCGCGCGGCATTTTCCCGCTATTGAAATTTTTTGCCTTTTTGTTGTAATTGATTATCTACAAATATGTCGAGTTCAAGTGAAGAAGAATCCATATTATTAACTCCGCCGGAAATAATTATGGAGGCGCAAAGCGCGAGTGATAGTTTAATGCCGCCAAAGTCAAAGGATAAATACTTGGCGGCATACGATACTTTCATGCAGTGGAAGATTGATAAAAAAGCGCAGTCATTTTCAGAAAAATATTAATACCACAAGATCTTTTATTTTTCTCACAAGTGTGTTGAAAAACGTCGTATGAAACACGCGCGCATTGGTCATTACGTACTCTGCTTTCTTGTCGCGCTCGCCTGCGGCTCGCGCACAATATCGCCTCATACGCCATAGCCGACATAGCGCGCTCGTATCATAATGTACTATTATGTATATTATCAATTTCATACATCGCCATCTACCGAAAATTACAAGAAACTTTTAAGACTTCGACCACACGTAGATTGAAATAAGCAATATTTTAAAAAGCAAATCACGCCAAAGCATGCTTATGTGGGCTGAGCAATGTTTCGATCCGAAAATCGAAAATTAAATGCGAAATTGTATGTATTTCATTACAATTTCTATCATAATATGTTTTCTATATAAGATAGATAGATAGATAGATAAAGACTTTATATACGACTTCAACATCACACACATACATCTTAGAATTAAACATATATTACCTAACAATTAAAAAACAACAACAATACAAACAATTTGTAACCCTATGAGTCCAAATACATATGTACCTATCGAATCACACGGTTTGTGTGGGCTCAGCGATAGTTTTTGTCCACATCGCAGGACATGGACAAAACGCTGATATTCTGCCACGACCCGAGGGCTTTGTATACAAAAACTAGAAAACATATTATGATAGATATTGAAATGAAATACACACCCAAAAAAAAACAAAACAAAAGCAATCATTCCGCTTATCAAACGTAAATTACTGTCATCTGTTGTCGGATTTTTTTAATGTTATGTATTAACGTGGTCAACTACTAAGCCCATTTATGTCCTTTGCAGCAAACTCGAAATTCATATTTTATCTCAAAATCGAATTTAGTTCGAAAACAATATTTTATTTTAAACTAGTGGGCCCGGCAGACGTTGTCCTGCCCGATTACAGCGCCAACTACCGGGTCCAACTGTACGTTTAAACCTTCCCTGGACCTATTCAAACACACACAGAAAATTTCGTAAGAATCGGTCGAGCTGGTTCAGTTTTTGCGAGACTAACACACAGCGTTTCATTTTTATATATGTATAAGAAGAAGAAGAAGACTGTGGTCCCGGCAGACATTGTCCTGCCCGATTACAGCGCCAGTCAGCGCCACCTACCGGGTCTAATTAAATTACGTATAAACCCTCCCTGGACCTATTCAAATACACGCAAAAGAATTCGTAAGAATCGGTCGAGCCGTTTTTTAGTTTCAGAGACACACAGCGATTAATTTTTTTCGAGCTTTATATAGTATAGACTAGTGGGCCCGGCAGACGTTGTCCCGCCCGATTACAGCGCCACCTACAGGGTCCAACTGTACGTTTAATTAAACCTTCCTTGGATGTATTCAAATACACACAGAAAATTTCGTGAGAATCTGTCGAGCCGTTTCAGAGTTTTTGCGAGACTAAAACACAGCGTTTCATTTTTATATATAAGAGAAGAACTAGTGGGCCCGGCAGACGTTGTCCCGCCCGATTACAGCGCCACCTGCCGAGTCCAACTGTACTTTTAAACCTTTACTGGACCTATTCAAATATACACAGAAAATTACGTTACAAGCGGTCGAGCCCTTTCATAGTTTTTGTGTGACTGACACACAACGTTTCATTTTTATATATAAGACTAGTGGACCAGCTGACGTTGTCCTGCCCGATTACAGTGTCACCTACCGGGTCCAATTGTACTTTTAAACCTTCCCAGGGACCTAATTAATTACAGACAGAAAATTTCGTAGGAATCTGTCGAGCCGTTTCAGAGTTTTTGCGAGACTAACACACAGCGTTTCATTTTTATATACTGTCAGGTTGCTTCGCGCTGACGGAAAGTCGCGAGACTTACGAATAAAATGTTCACTTCATAAATGTAAATAAAAGACAAAACTCTCATACTCTACACTAACTACATTTAAGTCTACTAATTCTTTATTGTAACTAGGTAGGAAAATATAATATAATTACCTTGTCTTTTCCCATGTCGATCTTGTAAATATGCACAAATTCTTGTAACACTTATTGATTCACGAATGTTTGTAAAGCACTAACTGATTATTTATTTGAACTTCACTTTGTATAACGCTATTATTTACAAGCGATAAATATTTGTAATATTTATTAGTCCTTTATTGTATTTTTCTATATTTTCTTATTATAATTGTTAGCGTCCGACATTTGATCTCAATATTGTAGCTCAATGCCTACGTGACTGACAAATGTCATATAATTATTTTATTGTTTAAAAATCTTTCGCTTGACAGCTATGTAGTTGTCTATTGTTATGGCCAGTATAAAAGCGGACCAGGGTCATTAGGAAGCCAGTCTACTACCAGCTCTGATATTGAACGCTAACGGCTAAGGAGTAGCTAAGCTCCTTACACCGGCTTGGAACCAAACCAGCACCGCCTGGCCTTCGTGATCATATCACTTCGTGCCGGTTCCTTCACGCGTCTCCACCGCGCCTGCTACGTGGGCCTGCTGCCTACCTGACCACTCCGTCGCGCCTTCTACTGGTCCCTGCTACCGCCTATCCTGAGGAGCGCCGTTGGGGGTGCTCTGGCCCTCCTACCTGCATAACGCTGCCGCCGGGTGTTCCTGAGCCGTCTGCCTACTGCGTGCCGTTGGGACGCTCCTATGCTGACTACCTGACCTGCGCAACCTATCCTGCCTGCTGCGTTGCCGTGCCTACTCCTGCTCCGGCTAACCGGCGGAGCTGCTACTCGTCCCCGCGTCCTACCCTGGCCAGGCTAGATTATATTACTCTGTTGTACATAGTTACCTTTTAGGCTAATTTAGTTATATTATAAGTCCTGTCGTGCCCTCCTAATATTATTCCTCCCTACCTCTGCCTTTTCTTGTTTCCGTTTTCTCTTGTAAATATACCGTGTTAATTATCTAACTTGTTTTCTTTTAGCTTCCTCCTCTCTTTTTTTGTATGAAGCCTTCCGCTTCGCGACAATACATACGGTGTTTTAAAATAACCAATAAATAATTAATTCTTTATCGAAAACTCACTTTTAAAATGTATTTACACTTAGGCTCGTATAAATAGTCGTATCTCAAGTACGAGATCGATCTTGAGCTGTTGTTTTTGACAGATTTGCCATACATTAAACGTCAAAACTGCTACTCAAGATCGAGCTCTAACTTGAGATGCGACTATTATTACGAGCCATTCATTCATTCATTCATTCATTCATTCATGTAAATCATAGTATCATCATCATGTCTATGATTTACATGAAAATTTTGGCTTAAATGACATTACGTGTAAACACATTTTAATAATGAGTTAATCCTGTTTATTTGTTTTAGCAATCCCCGCTACCACTCAGAATATAAATGATAAAAATATTCATATTATGAATTTTAATTATTTCCCATAGAATAATGTATCATTCACAAAAAGGTTTTATTTATACAACCACTAAAGAGGGTGGGCCTATTTTAATCAGTGTGCTTTTCAGTTTAATGCCTACGATCCGAAAAGAAGTTTCACTTGCATCGTGGTTTCATAAAACCACACAACTTTTTGAATATCCCTTCTTTTCACTTTTACTTTACCCACCAGAATTCCGCTGCTTTATTATTTACAAAGTCCACAGTATAAATAAAGGGATATACCTAAAACATAGTCATACGTATACTTCAAGTTTACTAAGGTCAAATAACAGCAAAGGCCGCCCTATTAACTCGATCCCCTTATCCGATGCAACCCTGAACTTAGGTTAATCACACACTGACGAGTAAAAATAAGGAGACACACGCAATTAGAAGACTTCTAAACTACATACACAACTTACGAAGGGTGATCCAAAAATGATAATGATAATCAACTAATTCCAGATCGCATAAAACACCAAAATATTTTTTTGCGTTCTTTCAGTTCGAATGAACTTGGATCGATCATCCCACATTTAATCATTTCAGGTATGTGGAAGCCAATTAAGGGAATTTGTAAGAAAATTCTCACACGTTATAAGAAATATTTGAATAAGAAAGAATATTTTCATTTGGAATAACAAAAACATTGCTCGCACAGGTCGACTAAATGTATGACGCGACCTGCGCTGAACGACGTATAGTAAAGTAACGTTTGTGCGTCTGCAATACAAGGAGGCAATAACTGTCAGTGCATGGAGTCTTCAAAAATAGGCAAAATGTTCGACGCGGTGTAGCACAACAATTTTGTGAGTTTGATGCATTGTCATATAGCTAACGAACTAATAGAAATGAGTATGAACAGGCGCCGTATTATTACGTTGTGCTCAACACACCACTTATTAGCTACACGTAATAATACGTTGTGTTTCACTATATCTACCATAATTTTACGTATATGTACGCTGTTTTCGTCAACGTGTTAAAAGTAAAATTTCTCCTAGAGACTATACTTATTTTCGCTTGCCAGTAGTTAATTATCATCCGCAACATCTCACTGAACAGGGGCTGAAAATAAATAAAACGCATCACGGTTTAAAACAGGTCAGCGAGTCAGTAAAGCACGCTACGCTCCTCTAATTGATTCTACGGGTTCGCATGGCGCCCGACCGCCAGGAGATAAGCGGACATTTTTAACTGGTCCTTTGTTTAAAAAATGAAGTCTCGCCGTTTTGGGAGCGGGTAAATAAGCAGCCCTTTTTAAAGGAAGCCTCCGAAATGTTGTGAATAATTTGTTGACTCCGGAAATTGTATTTTGTATTTATATACTCCTGTTGAGAGGATTTTGTTGAATTTCTGTAGGTACTTCTCCTTCTTTTATGATTATTGGATGCTCCGCGGTGATAGAACATAATAGACGCGTTCATTTCTTTTGCGTTATACGATTTGTATCGACCGGCAATGTATGAGAATGATTCGAGTTGTGTAATCATTCCCATACATTTTGTCCTTTTCGAACTTCGTTATTGTTTGTCAATTGTTACTTTGTCTAGGCCCCCAGTAATATTGTTCTATTGCTTATAGGTGGGTTGGCACTTAATCTCATCTCGCCTGAAGGTAAGCGAAGTTGAGGACTAAGATAGAGCGTACCAATTCATTAAGTTCTGGGATGACCCGGGTTGTAATGTGGCGGGAACATCGCAAGCGGCAAAGAATTCCATTCCTTTGCAATCCGCATTACAAAAGTGAAAGCGTAACTCTACGTGCGGAGGGGTGGAACTGCGTGTGCTTCGGTGATAAAAGGGAGAGAACGGAATCAGACAAAACAACTCTTGGGAACACTCCCTAAAATGTATCCTATAAAATACCTATAAGCGGTCCACTCTGCGACAATGCTCCAGAATCTAAAATTTTAAATCTTAGTGTCTTCAACGATCAACCTCTTCCCTCGGCGCTCTACCGAGCCAATGGCAGATAGCTGGCACTTAGCAGAGCTCCCAAGGGTGGCTGCAGTATTCCATGCATGACCGAAGTTGTGCTTGACACAGTATCTGAAGCATCGAGATAGGAAGTCCATGGAGGAGCTTTATTTTACTATGTGAACAGATTGTTATAGAAATAAAAATAACAACGAAATGAGTAACAATAAATTCAACATAACAATGACAAATAATAAGGATTTGTCTTTTTTTAATCAATACTTATCACCGTATAAAAAAAATGCATTGTTCTAATTTTGGTAACATTTTTGTGTGACTTCAACAGATCAGCTGTGCGTGGCTAGCGTCGCCATTTTATCCGCCGGGTTTTTTTTACTTTCGGTTTTTATTTTTTGTAACACTGTACATAATGGCCGGTACACACTTTGTTTAGTGTTTAGTGCGAGTGGCTTGTTTAGTGTTAAGTGTTTAGTAAAAAACACGTTCGGACAGCTTCTGTTTAGTGTTAAGTGTTTAGTATTTAGTGTTAAGTGTTTAGCGAATAGGAACGCGTTCTATTTTTTCTGCGAGTCGCCCCTCCCGTTCTCCCGCCTTCACCCCTCACTTGCAGCTAAACACTCACTAAACACGTCTGGACAGATCTGTTTAGTGTTTAGTCCATATAATGAACAAATAAACTAAACACCGTTTACTAAACAGTGTAGGGACAGCACCAACTAATCACTTAACACTAAACAGTCTACTAAACACTAAGCACTTAACTAAACAAAGTGTATACGGGCATAATGTACACTGTACATGCGATTGTTCATATTTCAAAAATAGAAAACATATTATAATAGATTATTAAAATGAAATATGGACCCAAAAACATAACAAAAACACTCATTTCCGTTTATCAGTACGTAAATCACTACCATCTATTGTCGGATTTCTTAGTTTTTATGTATTGATGCGGTCAACTATTAAGCAACTGATGTGCTTTTGCAGCAGATACACTTTTAAATTTCATTATTTTATTTAAAAAGTTTTCAAATTTAGTTCGAAAACATTAGAAAAAAATAGCCCTTGCTGGTTTTCTTGCTGGTTCTTTCCAGTAAAAGGTCTCCCGCCGTAGACTTGTGAACCATTGTGAGCTTTCTTGACTATCAAAAGAAATTGTAAAATCCAAGTTGAATAAAATATTTTGATTTTGATTGTTGGTTGCGCCAGTTATTTAATAAAATAATTACCTTTAATAATAAAAAAATACTCGTTGTGTTAATTTGGTACACAAAGCCTATGCTAGGTATCTGGATAGTATCTACGCTTGTGTGTACCTATCAACGGCACGTACTGCTTGTGTGTCTCGCGCCCTCTAGCTGAAGAACGACGTCATAATATTGTCTACGCGCAACTGTGCGCTCGAGTCGGTGATTGTCGCCCTCGCCGCTGTCTTGAGCTGAGACATCGTGTGCTCGCATAAAAATAATCAACTATAATTTTCGACACTAAAACCATCCCGGGATAATCCGCAAGCATATACAGTACCTATTTGTGGCCTTTCGTAAAAGGGAAAGCAGTGTTGGATCGCGTCTGGAGACTGGCTAGGTAAGTGTACCTTTTATTAATGCAACGAGGTTTTTGTTCTTTACATTACTGGTAAGATTTGCTGATAGGCCAGCCCTGTGCCCTACGCTGACTATTGAAGGAAAGTTAATTCACTGCACCATAATAATATTTGGTCACTTCGGCCGGGATAAATATCGCAATTTTTCCTAGTTAGTAAAGTACCGTTACGATTTTACGCAACGAGCAAACTTACACGTTACCACTTTGAACCTTATTGCTTACGCCATTCTGATCATAATTGCAGTTACTCACTGGCTATTGCTACATTTGATTTTGAAATAAATATCAATTTTAGCAGTTTATCACAAACATATAGTCTTCATTAACAACTATTCGCTATATATATTATTAATTTAATCGTTATATTTAAGTAAAAACGATGTTTTCACGTAATTGCGTCGCAGTTATCAATTTCAAAGTTACCTTCATGTAGCATTTGTCACCATAAAAATAGTAATTTTCGCAAATTATTTAGTCGTTTATTTCAGAATCGAATAATATATTATACAGCAGTGTATTTTCACTCGATTATATATTAATTGTTATATAATATATTAATTTGAGCCCATTTACGATCTATAATAACACAAATTATTTTTTTGTATAAAAATAATAATATATTCTAGTGTCAATTTATCACGAGTAATTTATTGATTTGTACATATTGCAAATTAATAATTTATTTTTCCCGCAGTTGCTCGTGGTACGATTGACCTAATAACTTACCGCTAACTTCTTTGTTACATAAGTAGCTGGGGCGGATGTGGAATTTGACTTAATACTTATTTACGTAATTTATTGGTAAATAGGTATATTGTAATTTTAAACCGCGTTAATAAACATCTGTCTTGCGCTTTTGTCTCATTATTCTTTACTTAAAAACCGCGCACATTTAATAATTCGTATTATTTATAACTACATACTATATAAACAATAGTGTTTTCTTATTGGGATATACCTGGGATATCTAATACCTAGTCATTTGTTTAAAAATAAAACATATTCGCAATAACAAAAGAAATTAATTTATAGTTAAATTCGGTTTATTTACCACTTCAATCACATATTATATTAATAAAAATTACTGTTCATAGTTACGAGTAAAAGATATAAAAAATATTAATCATGTCTAATATTGAATTAAAAATTAAGCTGAATGAATCAAAGCGTTCTCAATATTTTAATTCTTTGCAACGTACATTTAATCTCCTTCCCAACTTAAAGGATGAAAAGAATCGAAATACATTTTTGGCCCAGGCGCAACTAATTGATAAATGGCGCGATGAGTATATTAAAATTGTGGACGAAATAAATTTATTACAATTAGAGATTGATCCGAATTACATGATTAATTATCAGTCACTTAATTCTCTTGATGACATGTTCGCTTTAATAAAATCTGCTTTGGCGCGCATTGAGAATAAGTATAGTAAATCACAATTGAATCAATCACCGCAAACAAGTTCGGAGTGTAGTACAAAAATGCAAACTAAACATGATTTAATAAAAATTCCGAATATTTCCCTTCCTATATTTGATGGCGATATTCAAAAATTTCCTTTCTTTTATGAAACTTTTCAGAGAATAATTCATGAGAATGACAACCTCTCGGACTCGGAGCGCGTTCATTACCTGATGAGTCATCTGACTGGCAAGGCATCGAACGTGTGTACCGGATTAGTTCCTTCAGCTGAGAACTACACCATCATTTGGAATACTTTAATAAATAAATATCAAGATAAACGCGCTTTGGCGACGTCATATTTAAATCAACTATTTACATTAAAACCAATCAACGGTCCTTCGGTTAATAATTTAGAGAATTTTATTGATAAATATACAACTGTTATCGCAGCCCTGAAACAATTGAAAATTGTCGATTTGTGTGATTTTGTGTTTGTTTATATGGGATTAAAAATAATAGATTCCGACACCGCAAAGTCGTACGAATCATCGTTACGTGGTACTAATAATATGCCTTCTTACGACAATTTCGTTCAGTTTGTTAATGATCAAGTGAAAATACTGCAGCGCACCGCCGCTTCGGCGCGCGGTGCGCCTGCGCGCGATACTCCCGCGTACGCGGCCGGCGCCGGCAGCGCCCGCTCCGCCGCTCGCTCGCGCGCGCTCTCTGCCTTCGTTGCTGCTCGGCCCCCGCCCCGTGATAAGTGCTCTCACTGCCACGGCGAACCGCACAAGATATATTCTTGTAATTCTTTTTTAAAATTATCACCTAATGATAGGTATAAATTCGCAAAATCGAATCGTTTGTGTACTAATTGCTTAAGTTCGCAACATTCAAGTTATCAGTGTAACTCGACCTCTTCGTGTCGCAAATGTAATGCGAAGCATCACACTTTGCTTCATTTTGATAAAGATTACACGCGGCCCGCACAGACATCGGCGCCGTCGTCGCAATCACTCGCAACAACCAGCAATATTGAAAATAAACGTAATCAATGTCCCGAAAACGTCAGTACTGATAATTCGCAAATTGCTTTATGCACTTTATCATCTTCTTTACATTCTAATGCAAAAACTGAGGTTTTAGCCACCGCACAGGTTTACGTTACCGCTCGAAACGGACGGGACGTTCTCGTGCGCTGTTTACTCGATCCAGGTTCTCAAAAACATTATATAACAACAAATTGTTGCGCAAAATTGGGCTTAAATATAAACCGACAAAATAATGTTACTGTGCAAGGCATAGGCGGTTCTCTTCAATCTGTTAAGGGTTCCGTTAATTTGACATTACGCTCTAAATTCAATACATCAACGCAGTATACTATTAAGGGCCCATGTCGCGAAAAATAGCAAAAAGGCCGTTGGCGTTTTTGATATTTTACGTTAACGTTCCAGTTAACTGACCGGGAAAAAATAATTTTAAATTCTTAAATTATGTGTCTACACAATCACCGTCACCATTTTTCAAATTTACATACCATTTCGTTAAAAAATAGCATCAATTTTACTTAAAATTTAGGTTACACCCACATACCGTTCGTGATTTTTAGCTTCATTAATTAACCCTATTATATTTTAGTTTAACAAATATATAGAACAAAGGTCAGCAAAACACTGACACCGTGGTATTTTTTTTAATTATCGTACATTGATTTTTATTTGAATTTTTTAACATACATTTATCGATGTTCTTACAAATACTTGGCTCGGGCGCGTCGAAATTCAGTGTGCAATCAAGACTCGAAGTGAGAGCACGTCGCTTTGAGCTAGCTTCCGGTCGCGTAATTATTTGTGTATGTATACGACGCGAAGTCCTACGGAGTAATCGGAGAAGTTGATAACTAACAATTTTGTTATTTATGGCTGCCGTACGAAAAACCTTCACGGTCTTACAAATAAAAAACTTATACCTCGGAATAACCTCGGAATAGTTATTCCGTGTTTTGTCTTATTTTGACATATTACATCTGACATGTGCTAAAACAAGACAAAACACAGAATAAATTATTCCGAGGATTATCCTCGGTATAAGTTTTTATTTGTAAGGCCATCAACCTTTTTACAAGCTTTTATTTATCTTTTGCATGTTCGGGTCTAATCTTGCGAGTTAAATTTGACTCACTTCCCGGTTTCCGATTAAGCTGAAATTTTGCATGCATATGTATAAATATATTATGATGACGACATGGAGCTGATCTGATGTTGGAGCTGAAGGGTGGCCATAGGAACTCCACGATAAAACGACATAGCCCCATCGAGTTTGAGCTCGTTTGATTCGTATTGACGAGAACTTTGATCCTATATGGTAACCAGGGTCTGATGCTGGATCTGGAAGTTTGCCATAGGAACTCCGCAATCAAACAATGCAACCCCATCGAGTTTGGGCTCGTTTGATTCGTATTGACGAGTACTTTGGACCTATGTGGTAACCAGGGTCTGATGCTGGAGCTGGAAGGTAGCCATAGGAACTCCGCAATAAAAGGACAGAACCCCATCGAGTTTGGGCTCGTTTGATTCATATTGACGAGTACTTTGGACCTATGTGGTAACCAGGGTCTGATGCTGGAGCTGGAAGGTGGCCATAGGAACTCCGCAATCAAACAACGCAACCCCATCGAGTTTGGGCTTGTTTGATTCGTATTGACGAGTACTTTGGACTTATGTAGTAACCAGGATCTGATGCTGGAGCTGGAAGGTAGCCATAGGAACTCCGCAATAAAAGGACACAACCCCATCGAATTTGGGCTCGTTTGATTCGTATTGACGAGTACTTTGGTCTTATATGGTAACCAGGGTCTGATGCTGAAGTTGGAAGGTGGCCAAAGGAACTCCGAAATAAAACGACGCAACCCCATCGAGTTTGGGCTTGCTTGATTCGTATTGACGAGTACTTTGGACCTATGTGGTAACCAGGGTCTGATGCTGGAGCTGGAAGGTAGCCATAGGAACTCCGCAATAAAAGGACACAACCCCATCGAGTTTGGGCTCGTTTGATTCGTACTGACGAGTACTTTGGTCCTATATGGTAACCAGGGTCTGATGCTGAAGTTGGAAGGTGGCCAGAGGAACTCCGCTATAAAACGACACAACCCCATCGAGTTTGGGCTCGTTTGATTCGTATTGACGAGTACTTTGATCTTATATGGTAACCATGGTATGATGCTGGTACTGGAAGGTGGCCATAGGAACTCCGCAATAAAACGACACAAGCCCATCGAGTTTTGGGCTCGTTTGTTTCGTTATGACGAGTACTTTGGTCGAGTTTCGTAATGGCGGCCATGCGGTTACAAAATAATAAAATATAAAATAATAGTAAAAAGATTTAAAAAAAACGGCTCCCCACACTAGGATTTTATTTTAAAGCCCTAATAAGACGAAAATAAATTTTAATTTATTACATGATACATCTAATATACATATAAAATTCTCGTGTCACAGTGTTTGTTACCAAACTCCTCCGAAACGGCTTGACCGATCTTTATGATTTTTTTTGTGTATACTCAGTAGGTCTGAGAATAAGTCTGAGATTAGGTCTGAGATGCTCTGGACAGATTGCAGCGTCGCGCTATTCAAATAATTGGCGATGTAGAGGCAACTAACACCCTCGAGCCTCTACAACTTCGTCGTGACATCGCCTCTCTTAGCGCTTTTTACCGAATGTTCCACGGGGAATGCTCTGAGGAGCTCTTTAACCTTATCCCTCCCTCTCCATTCCTTAACAGAAACACGAGTAAGGGTCTACGAAGTCATCCTTACACTGTATCCTCCTTTTCACACCGTACCAAGAAATTCCAAGATTCCTTCTTCTTTTTTTTTATTGCTACTAAGTTGGCAAAAAAGCAAACTGCCCACCTGATGGTAAGTGGTAACAGTCACCTATAATACATGTGGCTCCTGTGACATTCGCAGTAAAACTGCAACCCCCACAAAGGCCACAGTGTACGTTGCCAACTTGTGACTTAAGATGTAAAGTCACGGTACCCAGTAATTTCAGTGCCATATCTTACCCTTCAAACCAGAACACAGCAATGCAAGCACTGCTGCTTTGCGGCAGAAATAGGTAAGACGGAGGTACCCAAGCATACGACCTGGGTACAGAGTCCCCCTCCGGTAAGTCTTCTGTCGTTCATCCCACACTTGGAATTCTCTAACTGCGCACGTGTTTCCTCCATCCTACAACATGGGTTCCTTCAAAAGAGGTGTGAAAAACATCTTTTAGGCCGGCAAGGGGCGGGCAGGTTGGATAGTGGATGTCCTCCCTCCTCTATCTGTCAACTTATTTGGGACTCTTTCACCGCTTAACATCAGGCGGGAGGAGGTGATTTGCCAGGCCCTCCATAAAAAAAACTGTTTAAGTACCTTGCCCGTATGTATTTACTTGGTAAGCCTTAAATAAATAAATATTGGTAATTCTAAGAAAAAAATATTTGTTTTTTATAAAATAGGTAAATCTTGCGACAAGCTTTTATATTTTATTAAAAACTAGCTGTGCCGGCGAACTACGTTTCGCCATAATAACGGCAAACTTACGTTTCGCCATAATAAAAAATAGTTTACGACTTATTCTCAGACCTACTGAGTATACACAAAAAAATTCATAAAGATCGGTCAAGCCGTTTCGGAGGAGTTTGGTAACAAACACTGTGATACGAGAATTTTATATGTATATTAGATGTATCATGTAATAAATTAAAATTTATTTTCGTCTTATTAGGGCTTTAAAATAAAATCCTAGTGTGGGGCGACGTTTTTTTTAAATCTTTTTACTATTATTTTATATTTTATCATTTTGTAACCGCATGGCCGCCATTACGAAACTCGACCAAAGTACTCGTCATAACGAAACAAACGATCCCAAAACTCGATGGGCTTGTGTCGTTTTATTGCGGAATTCCTATGGCCACCTTCCAGTTCCAGCATCACACCATGGTTACCATATAAGATCAAAGTACTCGTCAATACGAATCAAACGAGCCCAAACTCGATGGGGTTATGTCGTTTTATAGCGGAGTTCCTGTGGCCACCTTCCAGCTCCAGCATCAGACCCTAGTTACCATATAGGACCAAAGTCCTCGTCATTACGAATCAAACGAGCCCAAACTCGATAGGGTTATGTCGTTTTATTGCGGAGGTCCTATGGCCACCTTCCAGCTCCAACATCAGACCCTGGTTAACATATAGGACCAAAGTACTCGTCAATATGAATCAAACGAGCCCAAACTCGATAGGGTTATGTCGTTTTATTGCGGAGTTCCTCTGGCCACTTTCCAGCTCCAGCATCAGACCCTAGTTACCATATAGGACCAAAGTCCTCGTTATTACGAATCAAACGAGCCCAAACTCGATAGGGTTATGTCGTTTTATGGCGGAGGTCCTATGGCCACCTCCCAGCTCCAGCATCAGACCCTGGTTAACATATAGGACCAAAGTACTCGTCAATGTGAATCAAATGAGCCCAAACTCGATAGGGTTGCGTCGTTTTATTGCGGAGTTTCTATGGCCACCTTCCAACTCCAGCATCAGACCCTGGTTACCATATAGGACCAAAGTACTCGTCAATGCGAATCAAACGAGCCTAAACTCGACGGGGTTGTGTCGTTTTATTGCGGAGTTCCTATGGCTACCTTCCAGCTCCAGCATCAGATCCTTGTTAGCATATAGGATCAAAGTACTCGTCAATCCGAATCAAACGAGCCTAAACTCGATGGGGTTGCGTCGTTTTATTACGGAGTTCCTATGGCCACCGTCCAGTTCCTTCATCAGATCAGCTCCATGTTATCATAATATTGCATTGTCACGATATACATATTATTATGTGCAAAATTTCAGCCCAATCGAAAACCGAGAAGTGGTCAAATCTACATTATACATACAGTGCAAGCTAAATAAAAGCTTGTAAAAATAAAAGTTGATCAAACACATCCCTGTATTTACTATAGTATAACACAGTAAATAATAAACACCTATTAAATTCAAAATTAACATCTACGATATTTTGCTAGGCGGCCGTACCGATTGGTGCCGATTGCGCGACCGAGTTCGCTTGTGTGCGTGAGCGACGCACACAAACAGAGACTAGAGAAATTTACCTAAACTAGCTCGGGCTCGCGCGGATGGTGGGCCCTTAACGCTTTGGTATTAAATCAAATAACTGGCAAGCTACCGACGTGTCCTATTGACGCTAATTGTATAAAATCTTTTGGTAAAATTCTTTTGAGTGATGATTCTTGGGCATCCCCAGGGAACATAGACTTGCTCATCGGTGTTGGTTTGTTTGCGCAATTGTTATTGCCTGGTGATAAGCACATTAATATTGGAACTCCTAATGCATTGGAGACTGTTTTGGGTTATATTATTTTAGGCGAAGCGCCCACTCTCACATCGTGTGGTTCGACATCACTTTCATTTTGTTCTGTTGCCACGTGTGAAGTGGAATCTCTGGTTCGTAAATTTTGGGAACTAGAGGACGTTAGTTCTGCTAAGCCAATTAGTATTGATGATAAGTACTGTGAGGAGTTCTATGCTAACACTACTTCTAGACTTGAGTCAGGAAAGTACGAAGTGGCTCTTCCGTTCAAAGATAGCCCTTCTTCTCTCGGTAGTTCTTTCGATACCGCGTATCGTAGATTTTTATATTTAGAACGTAGATTTGTATTACAGCCTGTCCTTAAGGAACTTTATGACGAGGTCATTAAGGATTATTTAAATAAATCTTATCTTACTTTAGTAGCTAACAATAATAGTAATAATGATGGTTTTTATATACCACAACACCCAGTCTTACGCGAAGACAAATTAACATCAAAAGTGAGACCCGTTTTAGATGCTAGTGCGAAATCTGACAATGGCATTTCGCTTAATGATATTTTATACACGGGACCTAATTTACAAAATGATATTTTTACAATACTTTTAAATTTACGTTTATTTGAAGTTGCTATTACCGCTGATGTTCAACAAATGTATTTGAGGATAAATGTCAGAGATCAAGACCAACGATATCAAAGAATTTTATATCGATTTAATAAATCTGATCCAATACAAGTGTATGAATTTAATTGCGTTACGTTTGGTTTAAAGCCGTCACCATTTCTTGCTTTACGCACTATTGCTCAGTTGGCTAGTGACGAAAGGCATCGCTTTCCATTAGCAGAAGAGGTTGTACGTCGAGATATATATATGGACGATGTTGCAAGCTCTTTTCAATCGCCTCATCAAGCTTTAGAAGTTTCTAAACAGTTAATTAATATGTTTCAAGCAGGAGGATTTCAGCTCACAAAATGGGCTAGTAATTCCTTTCAGATATTAGACGGTATTCCTGAACCGCTACGACTCACTCGGAGCGTGCAATTTGATAAAGATAACATTCTCAAAATTTTGGTTCTTCGCTGGCTTCCATCTGACGATGTCTTTACATTTGATGTCGTTCAAAATAATCTCACATGTTCAAAACGCAACATGCTTTCCTTTGTCGCTCGATTATATGATGTGTTAGGTTTAGTAGCTCCCGTTATTCTTTATGCTAAGTTACTAATACAAGCTCTTTTTATATTGAAAATCGATTGGGATGCAGAGCCCCCTTCTCATATAGTCACTAAATGGAATAAATTTCAAATGGAGCTACATAAATTATCAACATTAAGGTTTCCTAGACATGTTGGGGTATACACTGAAAGTTCAGTAGTTATTATAGGATTTGCAGACGCTAGTGAAAAGGCGTATGGAGCCGTTATATACCTTCACGTTATTAGACCTGATAACTCAATTAATGTTTCTCTTGTAGCTGCAAAATCAAAGGTTGCACCAATAAAGGTAGTTTCTCTCGCTCGTCTTGAACTTTGCGCAGCTATGTTGCTTTCAAAATTAATAAAAAAGGTATTTGACACATATTCCTGACGTTGTTCGATTACTTCAATATACGCATTTTCCGACTCAACAGTCGCATTACATTGGATTCATTCATCGCCGCACAGATGGCACACGTTCGTAGCCAACCGTGTAGCCAAAATACATGATAATTTACCATCTAAACATTTTTATCACATTAAAGGGTCAGATAACCCTAGTGATTGCCTTTCTCGTGGCTTAACTCCCGCTCAGCTCATTGACCATCCTCTGTGGTTTAAGGGGCCACCATGGCTTTCCTTACCAAATAGTGAATGGCCAGTTCAACCTTTTATTGCAAAAGATATTTCACCGGAAGATCCAGAAATTAAGCTAAGAATTGAAACCTTTGCATCATTTGTTCCCAACGCTCCTATGTCATATCGACTCGCTTTGAACTATTCATCTTGGAGTAAATTTCTTCGCGTCTTAGCATATGTGTTAAAATTTATAAAAGGAAAACCTGGACCTATAACTGATTCCGATCTAAATATGGCAGAAACGGAAATTATTCGTGCTGTGCAACAAATGCATTTTGTATCAGATATTTATAATTTACAAATAAACAAACCTTGTTCAAAGTCTCTTCTTAAATTAAACCCATTTTTAAAAGATGGAATAATTCGCGTTGGTGGTAGGTTAGCTCATTCTTTAGAGTCATACGATTATCGCCATCCTATATTGCTACCTAAAAAGGATCATGTTGTCCAGTTACTGATCACTTCTTATCATGAGCAGAATTTACATGCAGGTCCAGTATTGCTAACATCTATCTTACGAACTAAGTTTTGGATACTAAGCTCTCGTAATGCTATTCGTTTTATAATTTCAAAATGCAACACTTGCTTTAGATTCAAACCGCACTCAGACATTCCTATTATGTCAGACTTACCCGAAGCTCGTGTAATAGAGGTCACCAAAGCTTTTGTGCACACTGGTTGTGACTTCGCAGGTCCATTTTATGTGACTCCTTATAGAGGCAGGGGTATTAAATCTCGGAAGGCGTATATTTGTCTTTTTACTTGCCTCACAACACGGGCAGTTCATATTGAGTTGGTAGGTGAAATGAGCACTGCTTGTTTTCTTGCAGCTCTTAGGCGATTTTTATCGCGCCGTGGTCACATTCAGTGCATGTATACCGATCACGGCACGAATTTCGTAGGAGCTCGTTCCTATTTACATGAATTATATTCTTATTTCAGTAGGGAATGTAAACAGTTGTGGCTTGCTGAACTGTCAGCAAATCGCATTAAATGGCAATTTATACCGCCAAGTGCCCCACACTTTGGTGGTTGCTGGGAAAGCGTTATTAAGAGTATTAAAACTCATTTATATAAAGCAATTGGGCTTCAAGTGCTAACTTTTGAAGAACTGTATACAGTCCTTACACAGATTGAGTCTGTGCTAAACTCACGTCCATTGACTATTTTGAGTTCAGACCCATCCGAGCCTGCGGCGTTAACACCTGCTCATTTCCTAAATATTGTTCCGCTTAAATTTCTACCAAATTTTCCTGTTAATGATGACGTCTCACACTTAGTGAATCGTTATAACTTACTAAATAAAATAATGCAGTCCTTTTGGGCACGATGGCGTGCAGAATATCTGCATACTCTTCAAACTCGCCAAAAATGGTTTTCGCCTTCTTGTCCTATTAAGGAGGGAATGGTTGTAGTAGTTATGCAAGATAATGTGATACCGCTATTGTGGCCCTTGGGTGTTATAGTAAAAATAATTAAGGGCAAAGATAACATCATACGTGTCGCTGAGGTAAAGACCAAAACAGGGGTTTATCAAAGACCGACTGTAAAATTATGTCCACTTCCAAACCAATAATATTCTCCACGCATTTTTATTTAATTTTTTATATTATTAAATTAGTTTATACACATACTCTATACACATCCAAGCATGCATTTGGATTAATTAGTTTTATCGCATAAGCTTAGCTAGTTAGTTTACATTGATGTTGATACTTCATTCAATCGCTATTATAATAACAAAAAGTAATAAGGTTCATTTGGTCACAGGTGTAACTATTTATATTTCTATTAATTTATCATTTTCAAATTTTTTGAAAGGAACCTTTCAAGGCCGGGGGCATATGGTTGCGCCAGTTATTTAATAAAATAATTACCTTTAATAATAAAAAAATACTCGTTGTGTTAATTTGGTATACAAAGCCTATGCTAGGTATCTGGATAGTATCTACGCTTGTGTGTACCTATCAACGGCACGTACTGCTTGTGTGTCTCGCGCCCTCTAGCTGAAGAACGACGTCATAATATTGTCTACGCGCAACTGTGCGCTCGAGTCGGTGATTGTCGCCCTCGCCGCTGTCTTGAGCTGAGACATCGTGTGCTCGCATAAAAATAATCAACTATAATTTTCGACACTAAAACCATCCCGGGATAATCCGCAAGCATATACAGTACCTATTTGTGGCCTTTCGTAAAAGGGAAAGCAGTGTTGGATCGCGTCTGGAGACTGGCTAGGTAAGTGTACCTTTTATTAATGCAACGAGGTTTTTGTTCTTTACATTACTGGTAAGATTTGCTGATAGGCCAGCCCTGTGCCCTACGCTGACTATTGAAGGAAAGTTAATTCACTGCACCAATTGTTATTTTAAATTAAAGCATTGAGTACTTACTTACGATTTTATTTCTACAAAATGAGTCATAATAATTTATTACATTTTACATTCCCATTTGATAGGTAAACTATTCCATCTATGCAGTTTTGGATGGAACTAATATAGATTGTTCATCGGTAATCCATGCTCTTGAAGAATAGTCGATGGCGTAGTGCGTAAGGCCTTCGCCTTCCAATCGGGAGGTAGCGGTTCGAACCCGGCCACGTACCAATGAGTTTTCAATTTTTGAATTCATATGTATGTTTATCCGATGCTTTTACGCTGAAGAAAAACATCGTGAGGAAAACTATACTCTAGTAAGTATATTAGAAATAAGTCGAAGACTTAGGAGCATTTAGCCTATGCTCTAAGGTCGGAGATGGCAAATTAGGAAAAAACGTGTGTTTATTAAATTAACCATTAAATCATTTGATTGTAGTATGGAATGGATATTATTGTTGGTTAACCAATTAACATCAATTATGTTTATCTGCAATTCAGTTTGTATAAAAAAATGTAAACTTCTAGAAATAAAATAATATGACAAATTCCCCTAGAAAAAACATATTTTAAAATAAAAATATTTTACAAAAAGTAAAGACTGACTTCAATAACGCTCAAAAGTAAAAAATATATATAAAAATACATAGCATTACATTTTTATACTGAAGTTGGTGCTACGCGATGATCTCTTGGATATGTAACTAATTAAGTACTTAGTTAAAATTTGTCACCGAATTCAAAATAAAAATGAGATGTATTTTTTTTTTTTTGTGTTTCTCATGTGGGTTTTTATTGTTTGTAAAAGTATTTTTATTTTAATTTAATGCCAGCTTACCGAAGCAACATAAAAGAAACAACTAAATGTCAGAACGTGCCTTTCAACATCACAACCATCACAAGCTCAGCGGGCGGAAGAATCCTCGAGAGAATAACTACCAGACGCTAATATCTAAATACAAAAAACAAACATGAAACACATTGGCCAAATGCCTATGAAATTTAAGGGTTCCCTTGATTTTCCTGGGATCCAATCGTAAAATCCTGACAATCAAATCATGACAATCAGGGACCATCACAAGAACATACTCTTTCGACTATAAAAAGAATTTTGAAAATCTGTTCATAATATTCGATTACTCCAAACGGGTATAACAAAAAACATAACAGTCGAAATTAGGGTTTCTGCTCGAGCTTTCTCGAACTCGAGAAATCTCGAGAAATTTGCCTTCACTCGAGATGAGAAAAAAATGACCGGAGCTCGACAATTCTCGAGTTCCGTAATTAAATGCGCCAGATGCAGTATTTCGCTGCGTAATATCGCCCGTGCTCCGTGCTCGATCATTTTTGTTCACTCGCTCACACACTGAGTGAATTTGATTTCGTTAATCAAATATCTACACGATCCTGTGGCTTATGCCAGTGACAGGAGTTGCAGAGAAACAGCATTGATATTTTTTTTTGGCTGCTTTACTGGCCTGGATTCAACAGCATTGATAAACTTCACCGAGGAGTATTACAACAGACTGTTTCCGGTTCCGGGCAACTCAACAGCAACATCAACCGTCGAATGCCAAAGCAGCCATCCAGGCACTGCTGAATGGGATGAACCAACCCCTAGCACTTCTTCATTTGAGTCACTACTAAAAAGAGAGATAGAAAAAGTTGACAGAGTTCCAGTTGATCATGATTCCACATACCAAGTCACAAGAAGTGTAATAAGAAAAGAGTTTAATATTTTCGAATCAACAGGGAAACGTACACCCAATCTCGAGAGTTTATTTCAAGCACTCATGACAGTCAAACCCACTTCAACCGAAAATGAGCGTGTTTTCAGCCTAGCTGGAAATATCGTGACAAAAATAAGAAACCGACTTTCGGACGAGTCGATTAATTTTCTGATATTCTTGAAAGCCTATTTTCTAAGACAAAAATAATTTGCTGACTAAAAAATAGTATTAGATTGCTTAGACTTGAAGGTCTAGCTAGTCTATTACCTAGTCGACTTTAAGTTTAACTGATTTGATTTATATTATAAGAAATGATCTCAATGGAAACTTATAAATACCTATGCTGTTTTAATGAGTGACTGGCTGATTAAAGTAATTTTATTAAATTAATACTATTTACTATTGTACTAGACTAGATTAATATTACTTTCTTTTAATTACTTAATTATGTACTTATTGTAAGTACTAGATTCATATTACATTATTTTATTTTTAAAAAATATGGGTGTAGTGTAGGTATTATGCCTGCAAACCTGCATTAAAACGAATTATTGTTATAAATAAGATTATAAATAAGAGGTTGCTAGAAATACCAAATACGGCAAAATTATGATTACGGTGCAATAAAAAACGCCACAGATTTAAAAATTGTATTATTTAATGTTTTTTTATAAAAAGACTCGAGAACCCGAGAAACTCGAGAAATTAGCGTCGAGAATTCTCGAAACTCGAGAAAAAAAAGGTCGAGAAACCAGAAACCCTAAGTCGAATTGACTATAAACTAAAATGAGTACATAAAAGTTCAAAAGAACTTTTTACAGGAAATTAATTCGACGTTATCGTTTTTAATAAAACGTGTTACACTTGATATAATTTGCGATGGTCAATAATCTTCTTCTTCTTCTTCTTATATAAACTTATATAAAAATGAAACGCTGTGTGTTAGTCTCGCTGAAACTCAAAAACAGTTAGACCGATTCTAACGAAATTTTCAGTATGTGTTTGAATAGGTTCAGGGAAGGTTTAAATGTACAGTTGGACCCGGTAGGTAGCGCAGGACGTCTGCCGGGCCCACTAGTTGTAATAATATGTTAATCAAATACCAATTACAAGTGCAGAAGGGACTAACCCAATTTTATCTTTTGATTGGACAGTAATTACAAATATCCACCCAACCTAACCAACTAAAAGGATTATTTTTTCAGACCTACACCTATACCTAAAGATCTTCTTGCAATAAAAATTAGCCGTGCGACTCTACGAGTGAGTAAAGAAATTAGCCTCGTTTTATTTCCGTATCTCGTTAAACTTTTGACGATGCAGGTATTTAATCGTAGTGCCTCCACGAACGGTGAAGCTAGCGGCTATATTATAAGCGGCTTGTTTCATACGAGGGTCCCTCCATTATTGCGGTGCCAATGCGTAAAACAATTTCCAATTTGCAAGGGTAAAATTCGATTAGGACGGGTATAAAGCGGTTCATGTAAACACCGCCCAGGGAACGCAGGAGGCATATTAACCGACGCATTATTGTAAAAATATTGAATGGAAACAAGGACAGCAGTTAGTGTGCCCTTGTCCTGTAGAGGTGCGGAATGAATATGTATGAAAAATCGACATACCTGTAGGTAGAAACATACACGTCTTGCTTTGCAAAGATACCAAAAACGATGGACGTGGACGCTTTTTTTATATAGGACAGGGAAGTTCTTGACCTTCACCTCGCCCGATGGTAAGTGACGATAAGGGTGAAGGTGGAAGCGAGCTTCACCTGAACTCCTCAACAGCTGAGGAACTCGATATCTTACCTCTATTTAACATTACAATACTATTACCATTGTTATTATGGGGACAAACCTTGGTTTAGACGGTGACATCAGGCGAGCTCAGCAGCTCTACCACCAACAAAACTGAGCAGAAAATCTTCTGCCCTCATGAGGAATCAAACCCCGTATCTTCCGGCCAACACCCGATGGTCCAAGGCACTAGACCACATAGGCGGTTGGTTAGCCTTACCCACCAAATAAAGCAAACGAGCATAAAGCTCTCACATTTTAATCACCATCCCATAGTGAAAATCCCTCAAAGCTAAAACAGTAGAAACATTTAATCAAACCTAATGCCAACAAACGAACGGCTTTACCCCTCAAATTGCGTTTGTGTAGGCTTGTGTCAATACACATTTCCTGCTTACACATCCTATTCGAACAAATTATCTAGCCATAGTGGCACATTCTATTAGTGCTATTCTATGCACCCTTAATAATAGGAATGCGATGCGAACATGAAAAATCGAAATCTGATGCTTAATAACAGTGTCCACAGAAAAACCTTCAAAAAGTAAAAAATAAAATGTGTTGGTTGGCCCTTTAACTTTCATATGTCTAGTAATATTTTTATTTAAGCGTCGTCACGGCGGGAGACCACAATTAATACCGATAGTCATCAAACATAGCTAAGAACCAGGGCCGGTTTTAGCACTACCGGCGCCCTGGGCGAGATTTTTACGGCGCCCCCTAACTGCAATCCAAACCCGTACCAAAAAAAGGCAAAATATATAATGAAATAACCATTTATTCAAAGAAAAAACTAAAAAAAACGAATAAAATTTAACTTTTCTTGCTTTTCTATCGGCGAACTCTTTTATAGGTTATCAAAGTCGATGTTTGTAGCAATTTCATTTTCGATTGACAATGATGCCAAGATTGTCAATCTAGATTGACAAAATTATCGATCACAGATTGGTTTTCATAAGCTTAAGCTTAGGAAAACTCCTCTCCCCACTAGCAACCGTTACAGGTATAGTCAATAATATTTGCAATGTTAATCAATATTTGCAATGGACCGCTCCTTTTTTAGTTTACATAAACGACCTTCTTGGACCGCTCCTTTTTTTAGTTTACATAAACGAACTTCCCTTGATCATTCAACACTTATGTGTCTTGTTTGCTGATGATGCAACAATATTTTTGGAAAATGACTTATTAAATGATGTTGATTTCGTAGATGAAGTTTATAACACACTGGACGTCGTAGTAAAATGGCTAGCTTCATTAAATTTAAAAGTAAATTTTGAAAAAACAAAGCTGATGGAGTTTAGAAATTATAAAAAAAATCCCTTAGAATTAAATATAGTCATTGATGGCAAGCAAATACAGAATGTGCAAAATAGTAAATTTTTGGGTGTTTCCATTGATACTCATTTGAACTGGAAATCACATATTGAGGAAATAAATAAAAAAAATTCTAGCAGTTGCTATGCCATATCAATCCTAACAAATGTAGCTTCGGTGGAAGCAGCAAGAAATGCATATTATGGGTATGTCTTCCCGCTTTTAACGTATGGCATAATTTTTTGGGGTAACTCAGTAAATGCAGAATCGACATTTATTTTACAAAAGAAATGCTTGCGTACTATGCTAAAACTTGATAAATATAATTCGCTGAGAAATGTATTTAAGGATTTCAAGTTTCTAACTCTGGTTTGCATCTATATTTTGAATATTTCAGTTTTTGTTAAAGAAAATAACGACCATTTTAGCTCAAAAAGCAAACTAAAAAAGAACTTACGATTACAATATGCATATGATATGTGTGTATTTAAGCCATCTAGTTATATATGTAACAAAAGCACCTTAAGAACTGGAGTTGACATTTTTAATCATTTACCCAATTCTATAAAGGCTTTGGAAAAGAATCAGTTCAAAATACAGCTTAGGCAGTGGCTGTTAACAAAATGCTTTTATACTTTGGATGAATATTTTAATAATCATTGACATTTGCTTAATTTTATTATTGTAACTCTAATTTTGATATAAATACCTAATTTAAATATTTTTTGATTGAAATTTGAATTTTATTATGATGTGGATAGAGAATTATTTAATTTTAATCTTATGTTCTTGATATTTGAATTGTTATTAATTAAATGTACTTCATTGTTAATTTATTAAGATCTAATTTTAGTAGTTGTTGTTTTAATGTTGCATCGTATGTCCGAAATTTTATTAAGAATTTAATTTTAATAATTGTTATTTTAATGTCATATTGTACCTACGTCCGAACTTTTATTATGAATTTAATTTTAATATATGCTATTTAAATGTTATATTGTACGTCCGAAATGGGCAAACTGTTGACACTATCTAATTTTAAGACCTTCTTGTACACAGTTCTACAATAAATTATTATCTTATCTTATCTTATCTAATGTTAATTGTTCTTGTTGCGATCTTCGATAAAATTAAAAAAAATAGGAGTTAAGAGGATAATATTCTGATCAGGCAAAAAAGACTTCAGACTTCTACATCTGATTTAGAGTCTACGGTTAATTTTAATTGCAGATTACTACAGAGTTTGACAAGGTCGGGTTTATTCGGAATCAGTTTTATATTGTACAAAAAATACCAAGATTCCAAATTCTCTTTTAAGTTTTAACTGTTCAAATCCTTCATTGAGTGAAATTAATGTAATGTCCAAAGGACAGTTGAAAAATTCAAGCTCAATTTTTTTTGGTGTGAAGTTCTTTGTTCATCTCGGGCAATTTTACCAGCTTGACGCTTTTTCTGATTTCCCCACTCCAAACTTAAACAAACATTAGTAACCTTTTTTACATACGACAGGAAAGCTCTTGGCTTTCGTCTCACTTGCCCCCCTAGACAAGATGTATTTCGATAATCGCTAACGCAATCGCTAAATGGACAATGTATGAGATTTGACAAGATAAGATAAAATTTATCTCAATCGTAATAAATAGGTTCAAATCAAACTAAACCAATACAAACTTGAGATCGTTTTTTTTAAATTTACTTGGTTTAACGAAATATGGAAATTTAAGTAACATTTTTAGCCTTTGGCGGCATGCTATCAATTATGTGAAAATAATAATAGAAATAAATCTCATCACATAAGAAAAACTACTTTTTCTCAATAATAAAGTTTAATAAACAACTAAAACAAACAAGTAAGCTCGTAGGTAAAAAAATGTACCTATGTCATTTGTATTGATTTGATTTGTATTTCAGTTTATTGAATAATAAAATTTTATTTAAGTCAATTTTGGTTTTTAATTGAGAAAAAAGTAAGTACTTTACTTTAGCCTGGAGCCAACCCAAGAGAGCACACCAGGAATCGCCACCGAGATCTAGATAATACTTTTTTATCTATCTATTTATGGTCGGAGATTCCCGATAAAATGAACTGTATTCAGGAGCGCGTTCAGAGCCTTGGAGTGTAGTTGTTTGGTTGTTTTTTAACTCCCTCAGATGTGTTGAACGCGTTGCAGCAACAATATCTTTTTATCTCCCTCTTTCATATGAATTTTTTGTTCCTTTCTCTTTCTAGCAGATGACGTAATAGATAAAGCCCCAATATAATCCAATCACGAAAGAGTTTTTCAGTAATAAACGTCAGAGCGTTTTACAACCATCAAATTCGACGGTTGTTTGGTTTCACCCGTGCGTCACGCTCAAAGGCATTGAACGAGGTTAGAGCGAAAAGTTGTACCTCGCGAGAAGGCTCTGAACGCGCTCCAGTGCTCTGAGCGAACGCCTGGCTCCCCTTTATATCTGGCGCCCTAGGCGGTCACCCAACCGCGCCCCCCCCCCCCCCCCTAACGCCGGTACTGCTAAGAACATCACTCCGAATAATTTTCACCTTTCAAACAAAAAAAAAACAAAATCAATATCGGTTCATCCGTTCGGGAGCTACGATGCCACAGACAGACACACACAGAGAGAGACACGTCAAACTTATAACACCGCGTCGTTTTTGCGTCGGGAGTTAATGAAATAAAAAATACATATAAAGCCGGGTCCGCAGCGCCAATTTTTTAACAAAACATGTTAACAAAACATGTTAGCAAAACATGTTAAGAAAAACAGCCAGTCCGCTGCGCCAATTTTCTAACAAAACATGTTAACAAAACATGGCGCCTGTTTTTGAAATGTTTTTGTCATTATTTATCAAGAACTAAAAATTTATGATAGGTTTGGTATAATCTATTAATGTAACATCCCACAGCACCGGTCCCTCTCTTATTAGTTGTATTAAAAACGAAATATTGTCTTTATTTCACTCAAAAATAAACCAAAGAGCCTTCAAGCGATACGTGTATCTCTAGTGAGCGCTAACAAAAAATGCTTAGCTTCCCCTCCCGCAGGCGAACGCGGGGGATGTTATCCATTCGTCGCGGAAAACATGTTATCGTATTTTTCTAACAAAACTGTTAAACCACGCCCCTAATCGGTTAACTAAACAATGTTTTCGTGTTTACAAACATGAAAACATGGCGCAGCGGACCCGGCTTTAAAGTAATGAGCGTCGATGGCGCTGTGGCCTCGGCACTGGACTGTGCCCCGAGTAGAATCGGGAGGCCCGCGATCGATCCTGCCATGTACCAATGTGTTTTTCGTTTCACGAATATCTTAAGTACACTTAGAATTCTAAGTATGTACACACATTTATCTGGGGTGAAGGAAAACATCGTGATGTAACCATATCACCACTAGATTAACATATTTTACGCCTATGGACCCAATGAAATTGCAGCCATGCTAACTCCAATTAATGCACTCTAAAAGTGCCACCAGAGGAGTTGAAACGGGTTGATAAATTTCACTACCTAGGAAGCACGTTAACATCCAAGTGCGACCTTACGCTGAAGTGAATAGCAGGATTGCAGCTGCTGCTTCAGCGTTCGGTAAGCTAAGCTCCAAGGTCTTCTGCTCTTATGACCATAAACTAAATACAAAGATCTCAGTATAATGGCAGTACAGTAGTATTGCCGAAGCTCTTATACTCGGCCGAAACGTGGACTATATATCGCCGTCTCATCCGCATGCTAGACCAATTCCACCACAGATGCTTGAAAAAGATATTGAACATCCAGTGGTCAGACCGCGTGCGCAATACTGAGGTGCTGCGTAGACCTAATGTGTGGGATGAAAGCCTATCTACATGCGCAAACAGCTGCGGTGGTGCGGTCACGTTTCGCATATGGAGGAGCAGCGTGTGGCGAAGCGCATCTTTTATTCCCAGCTTGAGGAGGGCAAGCGTAAGCATGGCGGACAACTCCTTAGGTGGGTACAACGATGCAACACTTCAAGAAGTATAACATAGAACCTTCACTTTGGGAAACGCAGGCTGTAGACAGACCCGAATGGAGATCTCGGGTTCAATCCAGTCTGTGATTGCGAGAACAAACGTTGCGCTGACCCTTGATCGTAAGCGCGATCAATTGAAAGCCCGACCACCTGCGGCGATCAATTATAACTACTTCAATGGTGTGCTGACATGCCCGTTGTGCTTACGGATCTTTGCTAATAAGATTGGCTACATAATTAAGCCATAGGAGAGCACACAATCGTCAGTCGTAGGAGGTGAATGCAGTAGCCGTGACCGAAATCGGTCGGGAGCATCATCGTTTAGGTATAAAGCAGATGTCCGTAGTTCTTTTTGTAATTCCGGTGACTCCATCCAGTAAGCATTCAATTAAATCGTCTGTATGAATTTACATCAGCTAGAGTTGGCTGGAAAAAAACTCTTTCGGAGATAATTAGTTCGTCTTTGGACATTTTCGTGAACGATGGCTGTATTTATGTTCAATACAGAGTTTATAATAATGAAGGCATCAGGACTTCAGAACTAAAATATATATTTATCGTGTTTGTGTATATTTTTCTACAAGCTACCTATATGTATATGTGAGAATCGTTCCTAGATTTCCCAGTCCAGTCAACTATCGAATAGCTACTCCTGCAAAAAAGGCAAACTCATTTTTCGTGTTGAAAGGCGAAGTAAACTAACATTAAGGCCCCTCGTGTTAGTAACGAGCCTTTACAACGGACCCAGAACCTACCAAACTGTTATAAATCGTTGGTTATCGCCTCGAAGCAATAACTGCTTTATAGCGCCATAAAGACAGCCTTGTGTTATCTATCACAGAATAGAATGAAACGGAAGATCCTTACACGAAAAAAGCACGACTGGCGAACCGGGAAAAATAACATCAGTGTTTATTAGATTTGACCTTAAGTACGGCCAAGTAAGTGCCTACAGATACTTGACAATGACAAACCGTAAAAATACTGTGTGAAAATATTCTGCATCTATCAACTTATAAAACTAGCCAGGAGTTTAGGACGCGTGTTTGATAAGTTATGTCGACTGTTTAGTCACGGTAATAGTAAGTATATGTATATTACAGTGGTTTAGTCGATCACGTGTTTGTCGATACACAAATGGTTATTTATTTATGAAATTTTATCGACAATAGCTAGCGTGAAAATAGAACCGATGTCTATATCCATCAGTAAAACAATTATCGACTTTCATCGATTAATTATTCATTCTTCGGATGCAAAGGCAGAAAGCTAGCTAATGGCTTCGAACGCCCGTCTAGCATAGTCTTCGCTCGATTTTTGATTATTTTCATTTAGTTTTTGATGAAAATTAAAATGACATTGATATTTGTTGTAATAATATATTTATTTTCGTCGAAGTCGATACAAATATCAATAGAACGTAGACGACGCTCGACTAACACTCGACGCCAGGCGAAAGTTTCAAAAAGTCGGTGCCAAATTTTAAGTTACTATATTAATAATGTTCTTATATTTTTTAAGAATTTCAAGGAGATCAATGCTTGGCACCGACTTCAGTATAAAACTGTCATGTTGTAGGTATATACGTTTCTTATTATTTATAACTTTTTGGTGTTTTTGAGGCTGGTTTTGTATTTTGAAAAAAAAATTTTTTTCTATCTTTTTAGATGAGTTAATATATGCGTACCTACCTATTAGAATTTCAGCCAAGGCGCAAGGCAAACACCAGAATAACTTAAAATAAAACGCTCTCTGAACAACCCGAACTCCTAATCTGCCAGAAACCTATCATCAGCTCAGTAACATGACATGATGGACAACCAGACGAAAATACCTGAATATCTTAAGAAAAGACATGAAACACGTTGGATGTACCTATGAAATTTAGGGGTTTCCCTCGATTTGCCCGAGATCCCCTCATCAAATCATGACATGGTGCCAATGAGACCACCTCTGGAGTGTACGCTTTCGATTACAAAAAGAACTTTGAAAATCGGTCCACAAATGGCGAAGTAAACGGTGAACATACATTAAAAAAAGAAAATAGATACAGTCGAACATAGAACCTCCTCCATTTTCATATTTTTTTTATACTTCGGCTAACTGAAATCGTCAGATTATTGTCTTATTCCCGTTATTATTTTCATTAAAATAAAAATTAATTTGACTGCTACCTTAATACCTCAGTGTTTTTTTTTAAATTTTTAGTTTGTAACTCTCATACTCCCTTGTGACATATTCGAATCGTCAGATTTTAACAGCACATACTTTTAGCGTGTAATTAACCTAACTTACCATTTTTATGTGTCCACTATTTTTACTTGAAATCTGTGAAACCCCCTGGCCGCCTTCCCCACCAGTGAAATAAAAAATATTATATAACATTTTTTGGTACCTACAACCTTATCTTCAAAGTACAATGAGTTCCAAACACGCTCGAGTGACTACAATTTTTTTTTTTTAATTCATAGTTAACTCTCCACAGACTCGTGGTCCGTGCCTTTTTCATTTTTTTAGGTTTCTTTTTGATCCATTCTATATAATATTAAATTATATTAAGACTTACGACTACTCTTATTTTAATGTGAGTTGCGCAACTCAATCAAATTAGCTAAGTTTAAAATTTTATATATACACATACACATATACACATCATGGATATATAAAGACTTTTTTTTATATCTGTATTATAGCAATGTTCTTATTGTACGAGTGCTTTTAAGTAACCTATGCTAACATTTCCCTATTTATGCCTATGTATTCACTTCGGGTTCCAGGGTTGATGTTTGTTATTACACCAAGGTCGCTGCGCTTGATAGGGCTCTGAGCATCATTTTTTCATTATATTCTACCACCTCTTCATCTGTTGCTGTACTGGGATGGGCAATGAGACGTCTAATTGCGTCGTCCTCCTTCAGCTCCCGGTAGAAGTAGGTGCAGGATACTGTGTGTCTCGTTATGGCAACCACTGCGTGGGGAACACTATCATGGACAGGATTCTTCCTTTCTGCTCCTCTGAGCACAACCACGTGATCGTATGTTAGTCCTTGTGCTTCATGGATCGTCAGCAATCTGGATTGAGCTCCGGTACCAAACCCATCCCTCCCATACGCTTCTTTCTCGTCTTGAGTAAAGGTAAGGAAGAGAGTATTTTGGTCGCCCCTTCGTAGTACCGCTTCAGATGCCATTTTGCATGTCATGGACCTTAGCACTTGCCGTGATGTGTAAATGCCCTCGTAGATGTTTTGGAGGGCGTACACTACATCCAGCGGACTTCGGTGTGTGCAGAGAAGCTTTTCTGTTATCGACGTAATGGCGGCAGGGCTTTCATAACACATCTCGAACAAGTTATCTCTGTCTATGAAGGGGATCTGATTCGTGTCAGTCATCAGTACCAATTCTCTTGCCCCGGTCAGCCTTGCTGCCATGACAATAGCTCCAAAATGAACTAGTAGAGCTTCATCCACCAAAAGGCGCTTTGATGTTCCCACCCCATTGATGAGGACCGAGGCAATGGTTCTTACTTTCCCCCTCACGACCGCCCCAAATCGAGTCGTCACTTTGTCCGACAGTTCTTTTGCCGTCTCGAGTGTGCTAGTGATTATCATGTCTTCCTTCATTTGGAAGTTGTTGAGGAGCCACGTAGTCTTCCCGCACCCCGGCACACCGTCCACCCATCTGATCGCCAGTTTACCCCATGGTTCGGAGACCCAAGTTCCGCTCATGGCTTCTGCCATTTCTAGAATTCGGTCCTCCAACATAAAACGGGTGCACCTGGCAATTACCACTATTGGGTCCTCAATTGGTGTGCAGAATGTGAGGACTCCCCTTTCCTCAGTCGCTACATGATCCACCAGCACCATGCCCGCCGTGGCACTGTACGCCGCCATTTGCCTTTTATCTATAGGGTGAGTTCCCGCCACCACAGTTCCGGTGTCGTTGTTATAGACCACAGCCCTCGCCCCTCCCAGGAGCTCCCGCAATAACATGCGGGCGTTTATCTGAAATGCTTCCAGTATCTTGCTACAGGTGGTGTGTTTTACCTGCAGCGTCGCCCGCAGTGTCTCCACGTACTCCAGATAGGCGTTGACTAGGTTGTCTCCGTCCCGATCAGTTATTATTCTAGTTGGCGGTCTCACCCTTCCCATGTCTGCAAGTGTGGTTTTTGTTGAGGAAATCGTTTTATATTTGGGGTCCACGTTCGTTAGTGTCTCGCCACCCGTCCTCCTAGGATGAGCTTGGCCCAGGGCAATACATATTCCCCTGACGAGGTCGTCTGTCGGGGATTGTCTTTGTGATTGGAGGCATCTTCTTTCGTTTGCTTCTTGCACCGCCTCCTCATGTTGCCTTTCTGCCCTAGCTGAGCCACTTTCCGTCAGTTCATCGCGTGGAGTCTGCTCATGTTCTTTAAGTAGAAAGTCGAGGTTTTGGCCTCTCCCCTCGTATACGATTATTTTGTGTTTACGGGAGGCCTCTAATAAGGGTGTGACTACAAATTTAGCATTCTGGCCTCCCCTACTATAATAAAAGCGGAAAGTTACAAAACTAAAAAATACCTGTCCAGTGAAGATAAAACTTGGTTATCATGGAGGTGAATTTTATTTATTTATTTAAATGTTTATAGCACTGGTGAAAAGTACAATGGGCAGACTTAATGCGACATGGCATTCTCTACCTGTCAACCGAGCGGCAAGTTGTAATTTTAAATTATGTTTAGCGCAGACAAAGATACAATTTAAATAAGAAATATATATAAAGTTATTACCTCATACATACATACATATACCGGGTGTAACGGAATACCGAAATAATACATTTTTTTTGTTAATCAACAACCTTAAATATTATTTCGGTATTCCGCTACACCCGCGTATTTTGTACGGAGCCAATGTCAAATACCTATCGCTAGTAACCAAATCCACAGATCAGATGGATAGAATATTGAAACCGGCCATTAGTCACACGGATGTGGTAGGGTAAAACCCTAAGATTCCTGCGTTGGCGGATGGGAAACCACTTCAATTGCCGACGGAACGATGAAACGTGGTCAAACTTACGAGCACCAAAAATAAATCTTATGTCGCTATTTATAAGACGATCCAGTCTATTCAGAAGGTCTTGATTGGCATCGGTGAGGCAAACATCGGCTTAGTCGAGGGCTGGAAAGAGAAAAGATTGGACAAGCAAAAGTGAAGTTTTAACAGGTAAATAGTATATTGTTACCCCAGGGGTGAAAGTAACTTATTTTGTCCCGAGACGGTGAAGGTTAAATATTTCGAGGAACTAAATAAGTCTTTAACCCGAGGTAAACACTGTGCTTTTCATGACGAATACAAGTAAAGTAATAATAAAACAATGAATTAGCTAAAGAAAAAACCTGTAAATTTTATTTTAGATAAATCAACAAATTCTGCTTTAGCCCGCTTTCTCTTATAAAATCAGGCGTTAACTCCATACCTGAATCAGATGATCTCATTGTGTTAATTATTAATACAATGTTATACAAATATAATTTACAGTTAATACTGAAGTATTTAAAAAACTCTACAATTGGAAAAAACAAATGGAGATCGCATTGCCGCTTTCCCGCTAATTTTGTTTTTTTTTGTGGCCGGCCAGCTATTCCGCCATTATGTTTCATTTTCATAATTTAAAAAATAGTAAATATTTTGCCCAAATCTATGTTATTTTAAAATAATAGTTTAAAATAAATTATAATAAAGTCATTTAAAAAATATATTCTTTAAATACTTAACATTATGTTATTTCAATTTTACACAGCGCTGTGAGTGACTGTATAGAAAGTCGGAACATGGTTCAATAAAAATGTGAAAAAAGAACTAGTTTCTTTTTTAAAATTTGACAGCAGCTGTCAGTTGAACGGCAGGCTCAAACCCCTCGGTGGGGACGTATATGAGCTGTGATGAATGAATGATGATGAATGTCAGTTGAAAGTGATTCTCCCTAGGGCTGAAAAGTATTACTTTCAACCCGCTCCTCAGGCAACTTCAGACCTACTTTCAGAGTATGAGTAATGAAAAAGTATTTAAGCCTGTAGAGTGAACGTAACGTGAAGTTTATCTTATCTTATCTTATGGGGTGGGGTGACTCAAGCTATGAGCCTTCGCACTTCGACCCACTATGGATCTTTTGTGCTTCCCCTAGCTGTTAGTCCCTTAAGCCATCGCCACCAATGGTCCAGTCCACCATGCCCATGAGCTTGATGATGTCCTTTGGCGGCATGGCCCTATAGTCTTCCGGTTTTGGATAACCAATTCCCGTCAGCCTTAACCGGGCGGGGGTCACCTAATCACATCGATGGTATGAGATTAGGGGGCACCTACTCACGCTCGACTGTCCATCGGCGTGTTTGACGAATGGCCTTAGGGGAGAGCGCTAGTCGTGTAGATCCCTAAGGCAAGGCTGGTGGACTATCCTTCCCGAGGTCGTCGCCTGTTTTTGATCTAGAGCCTTCTGCTATAGAAAGAACCAAAACCTCCAGCCGCACCCCCCCCCCCTACCCCTCTTTCTCCCCAATCCTATCCTTACTTCCCTTTTCCTTACCTTTGTCCAATTTTCCGGAGTTTAGTGTAAGGAGTTTAGTCTATCATGAGCGCAAAGAAAAAAAGAGAACGTGAAGTTTACTCGGCGACATATGGTCGCCAGCTCAATGAACTATCAATAAGTACGGCTAATTATTTTGTAATTAGGTACTGCTATTACTAATGATTTATTTGCCGTGCATTAACAAAAATAGGAAAATGATACATCCATTCTCAATCGGATTCCCTGACCACACGAAAAACATAATAATTATATTCACCTTATATCGTAAATGCAAAATGAGGTCAATAAATTTATATTGTAACGCCAGTGATGTCCAGTCAAAATGTCCCGTCCCCGAGGAATACGTATGTAACCTATGCTAAATGGAAACGGTTAATTGTGTATATATAAAATGTATATGGGTTTGTATATATAAAATTTAAACTAATAATATATAGCTAATTAGATTGAGTTGCGCAACTCACCTTTAGGAGTGAAAAGTAGTCGCAAGTCTTAATATAATTTAATATTATATAGAATTGATCACAAAAAAACTTATAAATGATAAAAGCACGGACCACGAGTCTGTGAAGAGTTAACTTTGTAAATAAAAAAAATGGAAACGTTCCACTTTGTGTTGTGTCCGTACAAATTTGGTACTTACTTGAGGGATGTTAAAAATTAAACACACGGGCACGGCTTAATTTTTACTTAATACTATAAGTACGCGACTCTTCTAGGGCGCGTAGCCACAGAATATATAATAAGTAGTACTGGCGTAGCTTCGGCGGTGACCTCTCGCTGCCAGTCATCGTAAGATGCCGGCTAGTGATTGAATGGCTCTGGCCTCCTTCAAAATTCAAATTCAAATTCATTATTTACTGTAAATAGGGTTACATTTCACAATTTTGTGGGTGTTAATTAAAGTTAGCGAGCTTACTGCCTATTTAGCTATTAGTTTATAGCATGCCAATGTCAATATTTTATTTTATGTACAATTTTTATCAATTAAAGTTATACATGTCTACGATTCATTACAATTCTATGTCAGGCTTCTGCGAGAATGTTATCACGCAGACAGATGGAGGCGGAAAAATGACCTAAATTCGCAGCCCACCTTCTATGACCGCCCTTTTTTTAGGCGGAGGAATCTTTTTACGATTCGAGAAGGGACTGAAAAGCTGACAAGGCCGCCCCTTGGATATGCCATTGGACTCGGGTATAAACCCCATACCTAACTAAACCACCCTCCAGTAACTTCCACCCCCATAAAGGCACATTTGGGATCGGCGCTAACTATTCCCCGAGCGCACCCTCTGGAGACAGGCCCAATGGTGAGCCAGCACTGCTGGCCCAAACACTGGGGCTTCTCTATGGAGGGGTCGCCAAGTTAACACAATGCGACCCCCCCCAGACGGGCAGGCCAGAGATGAAAACGTAATGTCTGTCTTCCGACCGGTTTTCGGCCGGCCGGGCCATTCCGTCCCTGGTTTGCTTAAGGGAGTTGGTGCGCGCCTCCTCCTACCCAACCGCCTGCGTCAGAGCGGTGCGGCGAGAGGGTCCTCCTGCCGCGCCCGCTACGCTACCACCTTCTGCGAGATAACTCCTCATGGAAGGAGGCGAAAGCCTACCACGCCGTCGCTCCGGGAATCTTGAATACGATGCTGGCGAGCGCGACGGGCTTCTAGTAGTAGCCTGCGCGCTAGGGTGGCTCTCGGTGCGCGCGATTATAGACCTCCCCGTCCAAGTGTTACTCCCGTGTTCAGGCTTTTACCGCTTCAGGTATTAAGACCTGGCCCATTGCTGGCCGGGCTATCCCAAGCTCGAATCGGCGTTACCTAGATCCCAGATCACCCTGACTATGGACTAGCTAGATGGACATCAAGGTTGGCTTAGTAGGTATTCCCCGCACTCAATAGAGTCCCATGTGAAAACCATGATAACATGTTTACAAATGCAAATTCGATACAGGCACTTATTGGTGTGAAAACAAAGCAACAATTTCTAATTAGAAGGCCGTGTTAGAAGGAAGGAAATCTATTTTATCTTGTAACGGTTGCATACATCCTGCGGTTGTACTAGAAGTTACTATTTTGTATTGCTGGTGCCCTCAATGGTATAAGTGGTTGTTAGCGATAGGAAGAGGATTAAGATAAAAACAGGAATTATTGGATGAATGTATAAGTATTTTGGCACAACAACAGATTTTTGCAAAGTTTGAGTGACAGCGAAAATGAGAAAAGAACAAGGAACTAAATAAATGTCATAAAAACCGAGTAGGTTCGGTATGCCACAGTGGTACTAAGTAATTCCAATTGGCTAGATGACTAAAAAAATTTTTTTGCTTTAATAGAAGCTCATTCATATAATAAACAGAAAGAAAAAATCGGTTTTCGAATAACTATAAAAACAACCAAGATATAAGGTATTAAAGATTTTTCTCCATCTCTTTCTAGCAAAACGGCATTTTACATGGAGTTTATATGGCCGTACTCAACGATGACGTCACGGTTGATGTCGGATCTCTCTGTCTAATCGCTTCAAAATTAACAGCTTAAAATGCTTGTATTTTATGTATTTCTAAGCCGATTTTAATTCTAATTTCACATGATTGCATCTTTTTCTACGCTATTTTAATATTTTACGTCGAGACGTGAAAATGAGTATTCAGTCATCATCCCAATTGTTAAGAGGACTGTGAAGTGCCAATTGTTTGTTGCTCACCGCTTAGAGTTGAAAGTCCGAGACAAGTGCATATATTTCTTATTGAAATATTCCCAAGTAACAATTTAAGTTATAGAAAGGTCACAGATAGGTTATATAACCTTTTTATGGATTTCCTCAAAGAAATACGATAGGTCCTAATATGGTCTTAATAAACTCCGCATAAACTCTTACCGTCTTATTAATAAACGTAGACTAAGGCAGGAGTAACTTTACTCCGAGTATTAAGTCAGTAGTAAACATTTTTTATATTAATAAACACGGAGTAGGGAAGGAGTAAGCTAATCCAACTCTACTCTCGGAGTAAATGTTATACCTGCTAGCTACCTAGTTTAGCGACAGATTAAGGTTGGAGTAGCGTTGTCTTTGCGTAAATCTATATAATTTGTCAACTTTGACACGTATCTTGTCATTAGATGGCGACCGTTTTATTTTTCACAGTCGAATTGTGCTAATTTGTGTTTATTGTTGGTGTGGTTAATTTTGTATTGTATTAAAAGGGAAAGTGACTATTATTTAGATGATTTGATGTTGATCGACGAAATCGAAGAATGTCATGTTTTTGCAATATTGCGATCACAAATCGCGAACAAAATAAACTTGAAAGACAATCTCAAACTGAAAAAGGTGAAAAAAACAGAAAAAACTGTCATCCCATGTATTTCTGTCTGTCACACGATGCTCAAATCGTTCACCGATTCATTGTTTTTACTTTTAAATTGCCAAATATACGCGTTAATCCGAGAGTAAGGAAGGCTTTGTTAGTCTAAGCTTACTCCGTGCTTATTAATAATGTTATAAACACAAAGTTACTCCTAGCTTAAACTGGTAGTAACTACTCCGAGAGTACGTTCGGATTAAGGAGGGAATAGGCGATTTTTATTAATAAGGCTGTTAATGACTTAGTAACCTAGTGCAGACGTTATTTTTACTCCTTACTGACTAGACAAATTACCGAAAGGCACGCTTGATAACCTAGATGTAACCGTAAATTAACCATTTCATAACCCGGCTAAATTCAGTATTACCTAATTATAACCTTTATGAAGTCTCAGCTTAGTCATGGACTAGCCATAATCAGTTTTTATCGCAGCAGTCATTTTTCAGAATAAGGTTATTGTCAAGTACATACCAGCAAAAGCTTATTAGTAAGTTTTCAAAATTTTTTATAAGAGACGGGTTATAGGTATATTATTTAAAACTTATTTCATATCAGACAAATGGCTTCCATTTGTAATACTATTTTTTTATTATGACATATACGAAGCAAAATGTCTGTCAAATTAACACGTGTTTATAAATTCTATTGCGAATACCAGTTTCCTGTTAAATTATGGGATAATATGGTTATAAAATACACGCGCCCTAATTATTAGGCATATTTAAAGTATTTAATGGTCATACGTAGTGCAAAAAATACATTAAATACATTTTTTACCTCCAATCTGGCACACAATTATTTAGAAACGTAAAAATGTCATTTAAATTTATTATCACCAGCAAATAAAATAAATAAATTGATATTTTCGAAAATTCTTGCCACAATAAGCTTCTTAAAAATGGCTGCCTTCAATGAAAGGCTTACTAGCTTTACAAATAACTCTTAAACAGCCTGAATTACTAATAACGCACGAAATTTACTTAAAAATAACCTCTTGGTAATTTAAATAACCATATCACAAACTGTTATTATAATTATTTTTGCAACCCTTTACGCATTAAATTTTCTAGTAAGATTTGATAGTTATATCACCGCGGACGGACTAGGTAGTAATTTCAGATGCCAAGCATTTTATTGAAAAACAACTTTTCGCGTGGTGTACCTACAGAGTGTTTACAAAACTAAAGGATATGCTTATTATTATTCTTCTGTTATTTTTCAGATTCTATATGCACCTACTGCTAGTTAAATAGGCAGCTACGGCTACTTAAGTTTTATATTCTACCTAATTTGCAATGCAATTTTTTTTGTTTTTTTTTTGTGTCGGGGGTAATTAAAATTTTTAATTCATTCTTTTTAAACCCTAAGCCTAAACACCCTAACTTAAAAATGTAATTCACCATTTTGTGGTGGCGGCCATCTTGGATTTGAGATTGTCATATTGTATAGTATTCTACTAGTAGAGCCCTTTTATTTGATACCCATATTGAGGGAGTTGTAAAAAATATGTACTTCGCCATTTTGTGGTGGCTGCCATCTTGGATTTTAAATTTATCATAGTGTGTAGTATTCTACTAGTCAAGCCCTTTTATTTGATATCCGTATTGAGGGAATTGTGAAAAAATATGTATTCCGCCATTTTGTGGCGGCGGCCATCTTGGACCGATAGTCATCAAACATAGCTAAGAACACTTCCTACTAATTTACCTTTCAAACAATAAAAAACAAAATCAAAATCGGTTCATCGGTTCGGGAGTTATGATGCCATAGACATACACACATCACCACCATAATATTATATCATTTGCCAAATATTGAAAAATATACAGGACGTAACGTTGATACTCAAACAAATATTAGGTGGGTCGCTCAAATATTATGAAGCTTCTCATTTTGTATTTGACGTACCTAACTCGAATGAATGTTTATAAGTTACTGTTCTGTTGATTTACCGTCACTCGCAGTTAGTTGCTCACTTAGTACAATAACCCAAATTAATCATTTATGTCTCTTAAAATTTTAATTTACAGTCACTCGTTTAAATAATACCCTTTAGTTATCGACACAATCTCTCCTCCCAGCCTTGGTACCTATAAAAATAGATTTTTTCAGTACATCAGGAAATTTTGCATCTGTTCAATAGATTTGTTAAGGTCGGAGTAATTAAAGTACTCAAATGCTCTAAGACCTGGGCTGGGATACCATCATAGCCCGTGGATGGGCTTGCCTTAAGGCTTCTGATTGTACTTTCTATCTCTTCATCATTTGTATAGGCTAAAAAGAATTAACTATTTTGTGATACAATTGGTAAAAAACTCATAGGGAAAGGGTGGAACATAAATAACAGGACCTAGATGTATAAGTACTTAACCAACGTAAAACTACCTTTTTTGTGATGATTCGCTGTACTTACTATGTTGTTCGAATTTGTTTTTAAATGTTTACTTTTCGCTACTTTTTGTTAAGACATCCTGTATGTTATGATTGAGTAGTTTCTTTATGTATTTAAAGGTTATAATAATAAATAAAAGCTTATAAATTATGATATAAAGCAATCTTTTACGCCTTAAAGTAATTATCCTAAACATATGTAGCCACAAAATGCTATTTAGTTATAAAACAGTTTTTGAGATAGCTAATAAGGTATTAGTAAAGTAGGTTATGAAAGTCACATTTGAGATATAACATTGTGTTTCACGCCATATTTAGGCATTTGATTATCCTAAAAACAACCCAATTATAACCTTTTCGGAACCTAGAAGACTTAGGACTTATAACTCTGGAAAACAATCTATGATTGCGTTATATTAACCTCTTGAAAAAGGCTTTTAGGTTAAAACAAAAACCATATAGTTCTAAGACCAAGGAGCTCTAAAATTAACTGACATAGAACTTACAAGATATACAAATTCCTTGTTATAACTTTTTTATGGCAAAAAGGCATTTCTCATAACTATCGTAAAGGATAAATGCTACATGGGTTGTTTCGGGCGATACCCCCGTTTTACCCCCCTAAACTTTTACGAAATTAGACATTTTTGGTCTCATTAGATTTAGTATACCTTAATCTATGTTTGTACGTTTTGCTTTTTATGTATATTAGTATAATTTAGTCAAAAAAGATAAAAATGCTCAAGGTAGTTGAAGGTGATAGAAAAGGACATGTTTACGTCCGTAGTAGTAGGAAATGATGTAACACTTGGATGGATACAATATATATTAAAATAATAATTACACGGAATATTGAAAAATACAATAAAGCTTCTAATGAAAAAGACAGAACAACAATAAAAAGTGTCAGATTTGAAACTATGTCATTTACATAATCGTATAAAAACCTGTACAAATGTGCTAACTCAAAGAGTTCGCAACATCCTCCCCCTTGTGCTGAAAAGCACAGAGTTGATTAGGTGCGCAGGCTACTCTGATGTCAACAGCCTAACCAACTTCCTAAGGGGTCGGCGTAACGTGCGTCCTTGAGTTGCTACAACAACCACCCTTACTACACCATCCTTGCCTGGATATACTGCACATACTCGACCTCTGGGCCATACTCCTCGCGGTAGATTTTCGTCAACAATTAATACCAGGTCACCTGTTGATATGGTATTTGAGGCAGTTGGCTGTCGAGGCTGAAGTGTCGGCAATATCTCCCGTACCCAACGATTCCAGTAATGGTCTGCTAGTCTCAATGCTACCTTCCAATCGGATCTACGAAGTAGATCATTGTCTTCAAGCGTAGGCACAAGTTGTGATGAAGATTCGCCTATTAAGAAGTGGAATGGCGTAAGAGTCTGTGGATCTGAAGGGTCGACGGATACATGTGTAAGTGGCCTTGAATTAACAATGGCTTCTGCTTCACGCAATAAAGTTTGCAGGACTTCGTCTTTAGGGGTTCTCTCTTTCAAAGTGGCCCCTAGGGCTACTTTGATTGACCGGACCAATCTCTCCCAGCAACCACCGAAATTTGGCACGGCAGGAGGAATAAAGCTCCACTGAATGCCACGGTTTGCGGCGAAATCTGCAATTTCTGGCTCATAAAATATCTTGAGCATGCGGTCTGCACCAACAAATGTAGTGGCGTTGTCAGAAAAAATAGTTTTTGGAGTACCCCTTATGGCTATAAACCTTCTGATGCTCATTATCGCTGAGTCGGAAGAGAGATTATGGACAAATTCAAAAGGGCCTCCATTTCGTCACGGAAACTGTCGATCTGTGTGCGTAATAAAACGTGGGCCTCAGCGGTCTTCATTAGTTCCGCAGTCAATGGGGCAAGGGTAGTGGATGTAGAAGCTCGCGACGTTGAAGAGCGGAGCCTGCGATGAGAAAATTCATTACTTATACCAAGATTTTGTGGGTTTGTCAAAAACGATTTAAAAATGATAGCGGCTTGATGTACTCTCGCTGTTGCACGTATCAAACGTAACCAATTGCTGAAGCGATGGATGTTAGCAGTAACGGGGACAGGCAGTGGTGTCTCTCGTATTAAACATATGACTTCTTTTCTCTTAAGTTCCTCAGAACCGATTACAGCTGAGCTTTCTGGCTGTGATGGCCAGCTTTCTTGCGGACCTAAGAGGAAAGAAGGTCCAGCAAACCACCGGCTATTTATATCTAATTTGACTGGACGTAGTTTTGTGGCATCATCAGCAACATTCAAGTCTGTTGGAACCCATCTCCAATCATTAACGTTAGAAATTTGAATTATTTCACCAACACGATGGGCCACAAAAGGCTTGAATGTGCGTGCATCAGTACGGAGCCATTGTAGAACAGTCATTGAATCGGTCCAGTAAAAGGTTGAAGTTGGTTGTTTTTTATGACTGTCCTTGATGGTCACAGCTACGCGAGAGGCAATTAGGGCAGCTTGAAGTTCTAGGCGCGGAATTGACGACGGCTTTAAAGGGGTGACGCGAGCCTTACTGCAGATGAGAGCGAGCTTGACTGTGTTGTCGTCAAAAATGAAACGCCAATAGGCAACACATGCGTAGGCAAGTTCGCTTGCATCTGCAAATATATGAAGTTCTCTGTACCGCGGTTCCATAGACGTAGAACCTAAATAACGTGGAACTTTTAATGAACTTACAGACATAAGTTCTTGAAACCACTCAAGCCACCGTTCGTTTGCATTTTTAGGAAATTCAGTATCCCAATCAATATTTGTACGCCACGTCTGTTGAAAAAGTATACGCCCTTTTATAGTAATAAGTCCCAGTAATCCCAAAGGATCATAAACACGCATCAAATGTGAAAGGGTCTTACGTTTATTCAACGGAGAAGGTAATGAATGTAAACAGCTTGAGAGCTTCATCATTATTTGACAACCAACCTCTCATTTCAAAGCAGGCCAGTTTGTGTACTGTTACTATATCTGCTGCTAATTTTGTCATATCATCAACCTTGTCAAGGGAGCCAATGTAATCATCCATATAATGGTTGTTGATAATGGCTTCGGCTGCTTCTGGATACGTATCTTCATACTCCAAAGCATTTTTATTTTTGATATAAAGAGCGGTAAAGGGGCTTGATGATGCTCCGAAAATAACAGATGTCATTCTATATTCTTTGATTGGAGCTTTCGGATCACCATCTCGCCAAAGAAATCAAAGAGCGTCCCTATCTTCATCCCTAATGCGAATTTGGGGAAACATTTCTTTAATATCAGCCGTGGCAGCAACTCGGCCTTCCCGAAAACGAAATAAAATGCCAAGTAGCGACTGCAACAAATCAGGACCGGAAAGCAGTAAAGAATTTAAACTGATCCCCTCATTTCTGGCAGCCGCATCATGGACTATTTTATTTTTCTGCGGATGAAAGACTCCAAAATGGGGAAGATAAAACCTAATATTATTGTTGTTACCTTGTGACTTATGAAATGCGTGATATGAATCAGGGCGACATTCCTCTGCATACCCTTTTGCTAACATGTTATCTATAAAGTTCTTGTAAGCAGTAGCAAAATCTGGTTCCTTGTGCATGCGTCGCTCTAGGGACAATAAACGTGACAGGGCCTGAGGGTAACTGTCAGGCACGTGTGTAATGCCTTTTCGCCATGGCAAGCCAACCTCAAAACGGCCTGTTGGCAAACGTCTCGCAGTGCCTTCAAGAATGTCTATAGCACGCTGATCCAGCTTACTGTGTAATGTTTCACATCTGAAAATACCTAAAGAATTTAAATTATATATTTAAATTATATTGCTCTTTTATAAGTTTTTCTAAATTTTCGTCACCATAGTCAGAAAAATAATTAATAAATTCGACAGGTTTTGTTCTACTGTTACTAATACCATAAAGGGTCCAGCCTAACACGGTGTAACAAGCTACTGGCTCATTTTTGCGACCTTTACGAACCTCGTGGGTTATCGATAAATACCAGTGCTCTGCACCTATGAGCACCGTTGGAACTGCCTCATCATACGTTAAATATTCTACCAAGTCAGTAAGATAATTATAATTATTTACGACTTCTTGTTTAATTGTTTGAGTCTTTAATGACAATGAAGACATTGCTCTGGCATTACGAACTAAAAATGTTTCATGCGTGTGTCTGCCCTTTATATGAAAATCCACATAAGACACTGTTGTTTTTCTATTTAGGCCACCGACGCCATTGACTAAAATTGTCTGCTCCGGACCACTGGCTCCAATCTGGGAGGCTACGTTTGCATCGATCAGTGTAGCGGTACTCCCGTCATCGAGTAGTGCATAAGTATCATAGCTACATTTTGGATCAGTCACAGTTATTGGTACAATTTTGAGAAAAGCGCGTGAATTATTGTGTAAAATAGATTGTCTTTCATCTGTCAACGTAGTAGAAACAGTCATTTTTTCTAATTTCGATGTGCAATCTGAAGACTTGGCATTTGATGATGGGGCAGATGTGTTGCTTTCAGTAACTAAGACGCGTACATTTTCAAAGGCCTTATCAGATACGTAATTTTGATTACGGTGTAAAAGCGGATGATGGTGTGATTGACAGCCGTCGACACCACAAGGGCTGACTTTACATCTCTTCCAAAGATGTGAGCTGCTTCTCAGGCATTTATAACATATCTTGGCCTGACGTAACCAGTTCCATCTGTCGTCAACCGGAAGAAATTTAAAGTCAGTACAATATTTTATGTGATGGTCACTTTGACAATATGCGCATTGTAGCTTTGTAATTGTTTTAGCTTTAGTGTCAGTGCTATGCACACATTCGCGTCTATTATTTTTATCAAAAGAGGCCTTAGGTGTAGACATAGGTAGCTCCGGGGACAAGCCAAAGTTATAATATTGTTGAGTCTCACGTTTTAGGAAATCAGAAAGAATTTCTAATTTTGCTCGATTTGTAGTATCCTGCATTGCATAGTCTGTCCACCTTAATTTCATGACAGGATTTAATTTAGCTAAAATGGAATGAAACAGTTCCGGAGAATAGAGATATTCCAACTGGTCTAACATTTTAATAGTTGTCAATGAGTTGCGAACCTGATTTGACAATGATCCAAGTTCTTTAAGATCATGACTTAAGCGAGGTAAATTTCGTAAATGAGTTACTTCCTGCAAAACCACTAACTCAGGCCGCGCAAAGTTTTCTTCTAATGCGCGCGTTACTTCCTCAGGATCCTCAGTAGACATTAGAAGCGCTGCGACTGCATCAAGAGCTGGTCCGCGCAAGACATATCGTAGGCGTCCAATGTTTTCTAAAGGAGAAAAATACGTTTTAGTAATGTTAAAAATGCGCTTAAAATGTATCCACTGAAGAGTGCTTCCCGAAAATGGAAACAGATCAATTTTATGGCAATTTTTAGGTTGAGAAGCTAAAGCTTTAGCGGCAGCGGCAGTATCAGCTACAGCTTTAATTAAATCATCATCATACTGATGCCTTTTGTGAAGCTCCGTGGAAAGGAGTGGGAGGTTATGGCCTTCCACCTCGGAAGCTTTGCGGCTAGAAGCATATTGCATTTCATGGTTAATAAGAGGCGCAGTGTCCTTTGCGGCCATTGGTTGAACCGAGAAATGACCGGGAGGTGCGACAAATTGCTTACACTCATCTGCTAAAAGGCTCTTATCAAGCAATGAATTATTATTTTGTATCCATCTTTTCGTCCGCTCCATACTTACCTGACTGGATCCATAACGGCTACCTCTACTACTGTTTGCTTCTGCGTCAATAGAGGCCAACTCAGCCTGAAGCTCAAGCTCCTCCGTTTGACGTTGTAAATCAGCTAAATGGCGCTCGCGTTCCATTGCACGTTGAGCGAGATCCTTTTCGCGTTCCAGTTGCTGACGTAAAAGTTGGGCCTGTGCGGCAGCCTTACGTGCTCTTACGGTAGCGGAAGAACGGGTAGATCTAGTAGCTGAAAACTCGCTTACAGAGTTAGTGCCTATGGCTTGATCGGTAGTGGTCACCGCGTTGTTATTAAGTGGTGGCTGCGATGATAGATTCGCCGATTGCGATGCAGGTGCGGACGCCATTATTTTGCCTTTACTACGGGTGATCATGAAATGGGTGCAATGAAACGGCAATGGAAATTATGAAAATGTAATGAAAAGGTACGCTGGAAAGTTACGGGAGAAGGACCAAAATGAAGGTGATAGAAAAGGACTGTTACCTGTTTACGTCCGTAGTAGTAGGAAATGATGTAACACTTGGATGGATACAATATATATTAAAATAATAATTACACGGAATATTGAAAAATATAATAAAGCTTCTTGTGTGGGCGAGCGGTAAAAGAAATAGAAAGGAAAGCACCGTACCTTTAAAGCAGCAACACTCACTCTTCAGCCGGCCGGCACTATAGCTCGCTATTTCTTGTTTCTTCGATAGCTTTATTATACACACAAGTCGCTACTTATTTATTGAGTATAATTAAACACTCGCGGCGAAATCAAATAGAGATTTATCAACTTTGCGAATTTTTATTGCGGAGCGGTGCGTTTGCGTATAGCAAGATCGGTACTCGAGAGAATGAGAGGAAGGGTCGGGGAAGGATATTATATAAGGAAAGTTTTATTGTGTGCGTGTGCATGTGAGGGTGCGTGTATTTAATTGCGTAAATTTTATAAAAAATCTTCCGTCGTTCAACGGCGTTAACACTTCTAATGAAAAAGACAGAACAACAATAAAAAGTGTCAGATTTGAAACTATGTCATTTACATAATCGTATAAAAAACTGTACAAATGTGCTAACTCAAAGAGTTCGCAACAGTAGTTTTTAAGTCTAAAATATGGATATATAATAATAAATAAATATTTACCAAAACACAGCCAAAATACAAATAGACATCACTATAACATCCACACAAGGCTAGGCCTGACTTGTGGTTGTCAAATGACGGGGAATAATTCCATACTTAATGGCTATAGCAAAAAATAGAAATAATAACTAGAGAGACACAATATGCATATATAACTTACTTTGAATTAATTATAATTTATGAGAAATATTTAACATAAACGAACACAATAAATACAGCGCTTCTTCAGTGTAACGTGTGTGTGTGTGTGTAAGTATGTATGTGTAGTGTAGTGGGAGAATAAGTAAAGTGTACGTGAAGGTATATATCAATTGCAAGGATGCATAAAAGAAGTATAATTTTGTGATCGAATAACATAGCGGGTATCGACTGCCGTTTAATATTGCTTATCTCACACAACGACCCTCAATATCTCCTCGGATTGTTTATAATTCCAGGACAATAAATGACTCATCATTTTTATTTTAGCCTCGTAGAATTGAGCTTGTTTCAAGTTGCAATCGTTGACTAGCTTGTTTTAAATGCGAGGAAATAGAAATGTTTTGAAGCGCCGAGCAAAAGCCGTTTTAGTTGGAGTTACAGGGACCTTAAAGATTCTCCTGGCAAGTAGATCTTTAAATATAGGCATTTTTGAGGCTTCCCTATGCATAAACATGAAAGTCCTAAAGATATACAGTCTACGTACACTCAACACTTGAGCCTCTAAATAGAGGTCTGATGTGTGGTACAGCCTAGGCCTACCTAAAGCCACCTTTAAAACTGCCCTCTGAGCTCTTTCCAATAAAATCAGCGCAGAAGAAGATGCACCACCCCAAACCAGGATACAGTAGTTGAGAATGGACTGACACAGTGCGAGGTATACTGTTTTTAAAATGCTACCATCGTCGGTGAGCTCTTTCAGTGATTTCATCGTTTGCATCAGTTTACGAGTCCTGGCTGAAGTCAACAATATATGATTTTTAAAGTTCATATTCTCATCAATTATTACTCCCAAGTATTTAATGGAGCCAACCCTGTCTATCTGGTCACAGCTACAATTTGGGGACATGGCGGAACTGGCACTACAGTAATTACTGTGCACTTTGAGGCTTTGAAAGAGAGATGGTGGAGGCCTAGATGCTGCGGTTTTATGAAAACATATTACATTTGTTTTATTCGTGTTAAGTGTCAAGATATTATTGTTTAACCATTTTTGTAGCATATGCAGCCCGGAAACAGCGGAGTGGTGGGTTTCAAACGAAGATTTGCCATTGAAAAGTATGACTGTATCATCAGCATAACATATTACCTCGCTGTTAGGGAGTTCAAGCGACATAATATCATTAATGTATAAATTAAACAGGGTAGGCCCCAAGACACTACCTTGAGGAACGCCGAAATCCATTGGTCTATAATCGCTCACATGGTCTCCCACCTTAACACATTGCCCTCTTCCCGACAGATAGCTGGCAAACCAACCCAAGGCCGAGCCGCGAATTCCGAGTACATCTAGTTTCCTAAGTAGGATGGGAATCGATACCGTGTCAAATGCTTTTGCTAAATCTAGAAAAACACCGACACAGCATCGACCCTGATCAAGATTAGATACAACTTTATCTGTAAGAAGAGTTACTGCCTCCTCCGTCAACTTCCCGCTACGAAATCCATACTGGCGGTCAGATAGCATCTTATTTGCTCCCAGGTAATTTATCAATCGTTTATTGATGACGCGTTCCAGGAGCTTAGCGAAGCCTCCTAACAGTGATATAGGACGATAATTAGACGGATCGTCTATAGCTCCGTTCTTATATATTGGAGTCACTGCCGCTAATTTCCAGCTCACTGGGAAGACTCCGGATGAGATACTTAAATTAAATATCACAGCTAAAGGATCAGCAATAATGTGCCCAATGGATTTTAAAAGTTTATTAGTGACGCCGTCTATTCCAGGGGCACTAGTTGGATCAAGAGAACGAATGAGGCTCAGAACTTCCTGTGTGTCTGTAGGGCATATAAAAAAGGAATGGGGGTTATAAGGTATGTTTATTTTTGCAGCTAGAGATTCCTGAGTCTCATTCAGCCTCATCAATATTGAGTTTGCTAAAGTGTGACCCACAGATGCGAAGTAAGAGTTGCAATCGTTGAGAGATTCTTTTACAGAGGGTCCCGAGTTGATGAGAGCCTGAGAAGAAGTCGTGACACCATTCCTATTACTTATTCTATTAATTGTACTCCAGAGTTTCTTTGGGACATGCTTATATTTATTTATTTCTTTGCTAAAATATTCACGCTTCAGTTTCCTGATTAAGTCATTATAAAAATTCCTATATCGTGTATAAATCAGTTTCTTAAGAGCGTTGTCAGGATCCTTACGAGATTGCATGTGCAGCTTATCACGGTGCTTTGAACACCGGATAAGATCGTGGGTCATCCAAGGATTTAAAATCGTTTTAGATCGGCTCATTACGGAAGTTTCAGTGAACTTTGCAACTATTGCCGAGATTGTATTAGTAAAGAGATTTACAGATTCATCAACCGAGTCACTATTTAATACTGGAGACCAGTCCACCTTTTCCAGCTCTGACTTAATTGATTCCAAGTTCACCGCAACCCGCGAACGAGTGATTTTGGGTTCTTGTGATTTATGTATAGTTGAGAGCATTATCCCTGCCATAGTGATGTCATGATCCGTAATATCGCTAGAACAGACAATAGATTCTGCATCACTTCTAATAGGAACAAAGATATGATCTAAACAGCTTCCCTTCCGAGTCGCTTTGGTAACACTTGGCCAAAGACCATGCTCTGCCAGTACATCCAAATACTCAGAAGCCAAGCCTCCATCAGCTGCAGTCAGTAATATTTATGTTTAGATCGCCCGGAAAGAGAAGACACGGAGAGCGTATGACCGATTTCAGATTAATGTCAAGAGAATTAATAAATATTTCAGGATTAGGAAAACTAGGTGATCTATATGCTGCTATCACGGTGAAATGTTTGGCAACCTCTCCAGAAATGCAGTTCCCTTCGTCAACATTTAGTTCTGTGAATTTAGCCGGCCACTTGTCCTTTACATAGATAGCGACAGCCCCCGACTTATTAATAGATAGATTTAGATGCTAATAATTTATATTCTGAGCAATATTCCTTTAAAATTATTTCATTATATCTAGAACATTTCCAAAAATTATGAAAATTGGACTATGTTTAGAGGGAGAAAAGCGTTATCGCTTTTTGTATGAAAATTTACAGCTTCAGAATCCTCTTAACACAAAAAATATGTTTGAAGCAAACACATGGTCACATTTTATTATTAAACTCCTTACCATTACTTCACCAATTAAATAAATTTCCTAATGCATTTAAGTTAAGTAATTTCAATTCAATTTTTATGATAAGTGGTTTCTTTCTTTCATTATATTCTCTTGAGTATGCATGACAGTTCAATTAATGATTAAAACAATAAAGAAAAACTAATAATCAAAGGCTTCTTTGTGAGGAAATATAGTAAAAGTATTCTTTGTTGGTAACACTCAACTATAAAACTCTAAAAGAAAACAGTAACAACTGTAGTTTATCTTTCAAGGTATTAGCGATACAAAATAGTAACATCTAGAACCAAGTACCCTTAAGGATATAAAGTGAGGAGAGTAATGAAACTACTAGTCCACAACACCAGTGGACCTAAAAAGGCCGCATCGCAGAATCATAATACAAATCATAGTATGATTCATATTATGAATGGAGTGCAATTCATCATAAACAATTTTTCTATTTGACAGCTTTGTATGAATATTCATAAAATGGTCCACAATATGAAACATAATATGATTCGTATTATGATTCTGCTATGCGGCCTTTTTAGGTCTGCAGATCTGCCACAGGTGCCCACAATACCAAATCTGCCACAAGTGCCCACATCATGTATGTCAATACACAGTATTAATGTCAATCAAGTGATAATTATTTTCAAAACTGATATTATAAGAAAATGTATTTTAAAAATAAATCAAAATGTAAAAAATATATCGCATAAAAATATTTTATTTCTTGAAATCAATATATGTCTGTTGGAGGTGGTCTTCCAAAGAGTAGTTTCCATGATGGTGGCTGTATGAGTTGTAACACACTTTTTTTCTCAGAAAAAGTAGGCAATATCTTTGATAAATATTCAACCATTTCATAAGCATCTGGTATATTATTTCCTTCAGAACAATATTTATACAAAATCAAGCTTGGCAATAATTTCTGTGAAGCAATTTGATACAGCAGAGATGCAAATCCTCCTCCATGAATCTTTAATACTGAAACATTTTCATGTTCCAAACAATCCAATGTTTTAAGTAGATTCTTGTATGGGCACAACTCATTTGAAACATATCTAAATGGAGATGTTGAAATGTGTTTCTTTTCATGAGCAAAACTGCTTGTCAATATAACTATATCTCTGATATTCTTTTCTTTTAGATTCATAATGATTTCTTCTAAAAATGTATGAGCGTATTTGATAACAATTGGAGCTCTTATTTGAAAAACAACTAGTTTCATCTCTTCACTTTTATATATTTCACACGAACTTGACAAGTGTGACGAGTTCAAATCATAAGGATCATAACCAAGGACTGGTATCAGTGCCTTACTGAAAATTGAAGCTATTTTGACCATTTTCAATGATGAAATTAACAAGTCGCACGATAGTTGTGCGACATTCCCAACCGCTACACATGGAAATATTACAGTATAATTATTTAATGGTTTATCATCGAAATAATTCCAGATATTAGCCAAGTTGCTCATTCTGATCAAAAGAAGTTAGGAGCATTCAGTTGATAAAATAAAACATTTATTTAAAAAATGTTGTATAAACTATTAAAAAATTATGTGTTTAAAAGGTCAAATTGAATCTCAAAAGTCCAAATAAATGACCCAATCAATTTTTAAAATAATTTAAATTACAAATGACACAATATTTTAAATTGTAATGTAATTGTAAACACTGTACGAACGTGACATGACATAAACGTTTTTGAGCACACAGACTACTTAAAGATTAGATAGTTAGGCGTATGCTAGACGTTCAATATTTATCAAACTCCATTTCAGTATTTATTGATAGATCTCAGACAACCCTACACGTTCAATACGGATCGCGTCAGTATCACAGAGTACACAATAATCACTGTCAGTATCTCTCTAATCTGTGGATGTGTAGATACGGACACATTTTTAGCATCATCACGTTTCATTACATTTTTAAGCTAGCAGGGCTAGCATCGTAATTTAATGTAATGCATTCCATTTTGAGGTTAGGTTCTCTTTATGAAAAATAGCGCGACTAAAAATGTTTACATTTCTTAGAAGAAAAGCAAAACATGGTTAACATTTGATATTAGCGTGAAAAAATGGAGACGATTAAATGGAAAACGCGGGATCGCGTTAATATTGATGACAGAGCTACACGCTCAATAAATATCGCGACACATATCAAGGAGTTGGATTTCTAAATATCTAGAGAATTCTGTGATCCGTATCGCGATCCATCAATATCATAGTCTACACGACTACTAAATATCGCGATCCTGGATCATAATCCAAATATTGTGATTAATATTGAACGTCTAACATACGCCTATATGCACTTTGGCCATACTACTTTCTCATCTATGATAAAATGTTTTTTCTGTCTCTGTGTGTGACCAATGTGTTCTGTGTCTGTGACATTTTGAAAATTTGATTTTCGCTCGTAAGATTGGCTTTATTACATTTCAAGTGAATTTTATTTTAAGTATTAATAGGTGTACACCTTATAAACTAATATAGAAAAATACCGTGAACAAGGCATACATGTTCCATGTAGTAGATTTATTATGACTGAAAAAGAAATTGTTGATGCACAGTTGCAACATTTTATCCTTGCTGAAACACAAAAACAACGTTTTCAGGTAAGTCTTCATGTATATTTCTTTAATAATTCGCTTAAGTTGAAAACCGCATTACGTTTAAATATAAAATAAAAAACTGAGCCCGAACAGTACAGATAACATTGTGTGGCAATACTTATATGACCTTTGCACAATTAAGTCAGTGTAACAATAAAATTCATGAATCTTTTATTTTATACGTAACCCTTAAAATACCTACACATTTACTTAAGTAATTGTTGCCTTCCTATTTTTTTATGGCGCTGAACTATTTTCTTTACATAACATTTTTTTGTGTTAGCTTATAAGAATTTCAAAAAATAACTCAATAACAGTTGATGGTTTGTTGCATGCTTAACTATCTGTTTGGTAACTGTGATAATTCTACAGTTCTTTGGTGCAAATTAATAAATTGGTACATCATTGACCTCACATATAATTATTTGGTTATAAAATGTTTAACATTGTTATTTAGCTCCACATTTCCTCATATTCATGTATGTAAAGAAAGAGTTCACTGTATTTTCATTTTCAATTGTATTGTTTTGATAGTCTGTGGATGGGCCTGATTTTATTAGGTATTTTCAAAATTTTAAAATGAAGTATATACCAAGCAGTTGAAATACTTTTATCTTTATTTAAAACACAATTTAATTATTGATAGATAACATTGTACCTAATTGATAATTATATTTATCTATAATTATTAATATATTGACGTAAAACAAATCATGTAGTTAATTTACTAATTAAAAATACCTATTAAACTTCTTTATTGTGATTTGTATTCTGAATTCCAATAGCCTTTGCATAGCATCATGGGGATAAATTGTTTTTTAGTGAAATCTGTGGTTTTGTCAAATCATAAATAATGGCTGGAATCCATCAAGATCATATTAATTCTTTGGTTGGTGTATTTATAATGTGTAAATAATAAATTCCAAATTTAAAGTTTTATTTTCACAAAATGTTATTAAGCTAACTTATCCAGTACAATAGTTTTCATTATAAAATAAAAATTTATGAGTTGCACAATCAACAATTGGCAACTAAAATTTTTGTGTAAAATAGCCATTTTCTGGCTAACTCTCATTTTTTTGTAAATCTTTGGATGAAAATGAAAATTTCTCAAAAATTTATAGGTCAGACTATTGACCTATATCTACAATAGTTAAAGAACTTTCCCTTACTGCCAAATTTTCATAATTTCTATCCTATACATGGTGTTTCATAATAACCAATAAATAATAAAATGTGTTATCTAAAACTAATTATTAAAATGTGTTTACACTTAATGTCATTCAACCCAAAATGTTCATGTATATCACAGTATCATCATCATGTCTATGATTTACATGAAAATTTTGGGTTGAATGACATTACGGGTAAACACAATTTAATAATTAGTTTTCAATAAAGAATTAATTATTTATTGGTTATTATGAAACACGGTGTGTAAGAAGCTCAAAATATAGAGATTAGCATAAGTTACATCCTAAAAATTAAGCAGTTGATATGTTTAACATAGAATACAAACATTAATTTACACCTAATATGTTTTACAGGTCCTAGTTCATGGATTAACAGATACATGCTGGGATACCTGCATGGGTCGACCAACGACTCGTCTAGATTCTAAAACTGAGGTATGCATAATGAACTGTGTCGAAAGATTCATTGATGCAACTACTTTTATAACTAAACGATTGATGAATACCACTAAATATAGGTCAGAGTCTCCTCTTGAATTCCAATAAACGTTTATTTAAACATTGTTAATAAACAAATAAATAAAATGTTTTCAAGCATAAAAAACTTTCTGCATCGTCACAGAAGGAAATTTATTGTGACCGGTGCAGTGTTTGGAGGACTTTATTTACTTACAAGCTATGCACAGAAAAAGCTTAGGGAATGGCAAGAAAAAGAAGCAAAAAAGTTTTTTGAAATGACTCGAAAAAAACAACATTTTGAAAGTACTGAACGCACATGTAACCAAACAATACTATCACTATCAAAGATTGTCTCTGAAAGCATTTTATCAATATTGGAGACAGAACAAATTATTCAAAAATTACACAACAACCCTGAAAATAAGCTACAGCTGTGGGAACAAATGAAAATAATAATATACACAAGAATTTGTGTGTTGGTGTATGCTTTGTGTATACTCCAAGTCACCCTCAGAGTCCAGCTAAATATTATAGGTGGATACTTGTACAGAGACTCAGTCCAAGAAGATGAAGCTTTTATTGACAGTAACTTACAAGCTAAGTACTTATCTCTGTGTCATCACTTTGTTGGCAAAGGTGTAGAGGACTTAGTCAAACAAATTGAGAAAGCTGTGATAAGAGTTGTTGAACCTGTCTCTTTAAAAAAGAAAGTAACTATACAAGAAGTAGAGCAGATGTTTTGGTCAATACAGACAATTTTATGTACTGACACCACAGATGGTGATCCGGTAAAGAAAATGGTGCACTATTTGGTTGGACACACAGAAATAAATGATGCAAAGTTGGATACGATTGTCAAGGAAACAATGGATATTTTGGAGAGTGATGAACTCACATCGATAACTATGACATCCATCAGTCGCAGCTTTTCCTCTGTTATTGATGAAATCGCTAATTTATTTGTGACTAAATCAACACCTATGACAAAAAATGACTTGGAAGTAGAAGATTTTGTCACCACAAATGGGGCTTTGAAGTTAGGAGCTACTTCTGAAACATTTGTTGATATAAATAAAGTTGAACTACATTTTGTCAAACTCCTGCCAATGATGAATAAACTAATAATGAAAAATACCTCTAAGAATAATGACAACATTCCAGATATGCTGACTCATCAACTGACATTAAATGACAAATTAAAGCTGCTGGGGGCTAATATTTATGAGGTGTTCAGTGGTGTGTAGTTTTCTAATGGTAAATCTTAATGTTGTGGTGATATATTATGGGCATTTATTCATTTCTTCATGTCAATGGTAATTTAAAACTGAGCTATGTTCCTTTTTGTGTCAAATATATATGGGTCTCATTATTTGATTATGTATATTGCAAAATTTTTTATTTTGCTGGCACCATTTTTTATACATAAGGTTCAGAATATTCATAAATATAGAAAAAACGATATGTTATGTTTTGTTTAATAAACTTATTTCAATTTGTAAAAGTTGATTGTTTTAATTTTCATTGCGAAATGATTTTTAATTTATTTTTGTAACAATATCAAACAGATTGAAGTTTTACTTCTTAAACTGAGTTATCTAATAATGTTATTAAAAAGTTTGAGTAGTGTTATATTTTCCAATTTGCAAATATAATATGTAAATTAATCAAAGTATTTCTTGATATCTTCAAGGACAATTTTGGGAGACAATAATAGTTATCTACTCATGTTTGGCAATGTTGCCCAATCACGCAATGAAATGTTGCCAGTTGGCGCCTGGCTTACTGTTTTCCTCGCAGTGTACATTAGCGCAGAGCACATATACTGGTCATGTGTCTACAAATATAGATGCTAGCAAAATTTATCATGCAACCTTGAATAACATGTGGAACATGATGCTGATCCAATGTTTTCTTATAGAAAAGCCTTGTAAAAGTTTATTCAAAGGCATGTGGAAAATGTTACTTTTGTATGAGTTGCAGATTTAAGAAGCTTACACAAACCACATACTGGCAACTATAGTTAACTGTAACCACTTATCATTAGGTTAGCAAACTGTTATTTTCCAACTTTGCTATATAAAAAATAAGAAATTCACCAAAAATGTCCTGCATACGAAATGGTGTAACTCAAAAACCTACAAATGTAAACAACATAGCGAGATTAATTTTTTGTTTGATTTTGTTATATTTTAGCGTCTTCAAGGATTTTTGAACATATGTTGTCCTTTCAGAATAATTAATTTTTTTTCTCCTAACAAAAAGATGGGTTTTTATCAAAATTTAAGTACTTTTGGTGTTCCAAATACAAAGTAATCAAATCCCTAGGGAGAGAAGGAAATTCAGTACAATATTCAATCTTTGTCAGAAGCAACTTTATGTTGGGTTTACATGAAACTGAATGTCTACGTGTACATAAGTATAAAAGAGCACTTCTCTCCAGTTACTGCCTAGTAACTGAGCTATGCCCCTGGCATTGCAGATGTCCATGAGCGGTAGTTACCACTTGCCATCAAGTGGGCCACTGACTCGTCTGTCACTGTTAGCAATAAAATATTTTTTGAGAACAGGTGGTGCGAAAATGTTCTTTGTTATAGAACAATGGTTTGTTAGTTTCATAACTTTCCAACAGATGGCGTTGTGTTTCAAATTCGTTAAACTACGGACAGTTTATTCCACTAGGATGTTAGCATAAACAACAAAGCACATACTATAACTACTGAGCCACACCAACGCGTTGCTGGGTCAATTAGTGATGTTATAAAACTATATAAAGAAATGCCTCTCGGACTGTCTGGAACACAAATCAAATTCGTTTAAGGTACAAGATGTGCTAATGTACATCACCGTATCCAAATACCCAATCAGTTTTACCCGCTCTGGGTACAGTTGCGAACTGTACGCGGAAAGGGTAAAACTGATTGGGTTGCCAAATGCCAAAACGTGCAAAGTGCTTGATTATCCAATCAAAAAGTACAACATATTTTTTTGCTTAGTATTTACTGAAGAATATCGCCGCTTTTAAAAAACCCCCATACCCGACGGGAGGTCGCCCCGCAGCACCCAGCCACAGATAATACTTATAATATTACACCCAGCTATACCCCAGGTTCCAGAGCAGAGGGCTCAGCACTGATCCCTAGGCTACTCCCGCCGCTTGCGGTCTCCTGTAGACCTCGTACTTTCGTACACTATCTCCCTCTCCTGAATGTAGATGTACACGAGGGAGCGCAGATAGAGGACATCTTGCGACAACGTAGCTCCTCTATGCATTCGTGGGGGAAGCTGATAAAGGCGTTGCGGATTCGTTCAACATCGCAACCACGTCTTAGATAGCCACCGGTAATAAAAATATAAAAGAAGCTAATCTATAATAAATATATGAAAGACGAAATCACCAATAACACAGTTGCCTATTTGCTGACATTCGTCACTTGTTTTGAGCAAATATCTGTAATGATTAAATATTTAGTTAGGCATGCAGGCACCTGTCGGCAATGGTGGATTATTTATGTATCTATATATACCTATTAAGAGATAAATTCGATATAAGGCAATTTTATAATTTATTTATTGGTCGATTAAGTAGATGCCTCCTTGAATATTCAGACTTTATGAAGTCATCGAATTGGCGTTCATTTTCAGCGTAGATAGTATGTTATTATTACCACGATTTCTGCGATTTTTATCGTCATTATAATGGGAGCACGCATAAATAATAATTTATTGATCAAACATAAGTCTCTGAATCCATCTTGATGCACTTTAATGTTAGGCTATAATGATTTTTTTTATATTGAGACAACCAAGTCTTGAAATCAGAATAAACACGTCTTTTTGCCAATCCTAACAGACTACCAGAGGGACTCTGTACCGTCTTTTCGATCGGTAAGCACGCAACAGCGCCTGCATTAAGGCAGAAACAAACTATTGTGTCGTGTTGTGTTGTGACGCGTCAGAAGCGTATCGGTTGCATACATTTAATATGGCTAGAAATACATTAACATTAACACAGTGTGTTGTGTCGTGGCGCTAATGTGGTTCTAGCCATATAAAATGTATAAAACCGATACGCTTCTGACGCGTCACAACACAACACGACACAATCACCTATTACCGTGACACAATAGTTTGTTTCAAGCGTTAGTGTGTAACGGCACGGTTACGGTTTGAAGAATAAGATAGGCAGTCAAGTTACTGGATACTATAATAAGATAGGCAGTCAAGTTACTGGGTCAAAAATTTGTAATAAGTCGCTTGAATAGGGGTTTGCTAAGGAGAGGCGAGGCTAAACTCGCCTTCTGCCCATATGCGTAGGTAGTTTAAGATTTTTTTGTAAACATAGCTTCTATAAAAATAGAACAGTATGACTATAATCATGTTCTGAACCTAATTTATCCCACAGTGGTTTCGTTCGTGGTTACCTGTTTCCTTTTGTGACGCTTCGCTTCCCGAGTCCCCTGCTCTTCAGTATTATCACAGATAATATAATACTACATATTATTCACGAAAATTCGGAAGCAACGGAATGACGCTCTTTGACGCAATCTATTCACGCATTGCAATTTAAAAAATTAATTAAAAATCTCCGGCAACATAACTGTATTGGGGGTCTTAGTCGCGGTCCCTCGAGCCCCCTAATCATTTAGTTTCCACAGATTCAAGCGACTCGATTCTAAATCCAACCCGTACTGTGGTCATACATACACAATATTAGGTATATACCTTTGTCACAAATTGGCAACATTAAGGCGCATAGTGGTCCCAATGACCTTGCGTCGATCGTCCCGCACGCACTGATTACATAGGAGTGAGTAAGTGAGAGTGAGGGTAATATTTAAGCAAACCTTTACGCGTAAGATGAATTATTTCAATGAAAAATTAATAAAGGCGAAAAAGAAAAATCTAAGAAGACCATCCGCTAGAATATTGTTCACTTTATTTATTGAAATCGAAAGTATATGATTTAACCTAATATTTAAGACGCGATTAGGTTTAAAGTTTTAAAATCAAGGCATGTTTGGGTCACATTTTAACCAAGTTTTAATTAATTTATCAAAAAATTAAAAACCATCCTCTAAACTAAAGAATGCGTTGAATAATAATATATCCATTTTAAAGATTTTTTTATTCAATATTTATGAAGAGAACCGGTTTTTTCTGCAGTGATTTTTTTTAATGATCGAAGCCCTCGTACTTAGGCGTTGCATACTTGCGAATTCTTCAGGGACCATTTATTTACCATCGGGTGGGCAGTCTGCTTGTTTGCAAATTTCGTTGTATAAAAAATAATGTGTACCTATCAACAAAGCCTGTTCATGTTATTGCTATCTAGTCTCATACTAGATAGCTATAAAATGGATCTCAGTAGTACTTACTAGACAGGAAACATTATGTGTAGTATAGGAGTGTAATAGGTATAGCAGATGACTAATCTAAACTATCTATATGTATATAATCCTGTCTTTATATGACTATTTATACCACTCGCTACAATTCAATATCTCGATTATTATTAGTTGGATACGTTAATAACCAAAACAAATGTGAATCACTACTAAAATAACAATCAAAGCGGCACGGCGCCACTCGCACATCTGTCAAACACTGACAAGACAATAGCAGCGGCCTATAAAGCCACTTTATCGGCAACATTTTATTTCGAGTTTTGATGGGAGCTTTGTTTTGGGTGTATTTTAGTTTTATGTGATAGCATGGCTTCAGTTTTCACGGATAGTCGTGGAGCTGGAGCCGTCACACCGCCCGCCATGCTACCAATGCGGAATATGCGGCAGCGTTGCGCGCGCAGTTTTGCGGCCGCCGGCCACCGCGCCAATAGCTCACGAGGAGTCGAACGCGCCGCGCCGGTCACACTATTGAAATATCGACGCAAAACCTTACGCACACACGGTTTACTCGTACTGAAATACGGCAATTTTTATCAAGTGATTCCTCGGAAATACGCAACTGAAACAAGAATTGATCCCACTGTTTCGAAACGACTGGTTGCAGCTGGTGCAAACGTGTGTGCAACACGCAGTTTCATGTAAGTAATTTTCACGCTATGAAAATATTATGCATTCGATTCCATCCCGCAATCAGCTGGAACTATCACTTTTAACAGCAACGCATTCCGTACGTATTTCTTCGAGACATTTGAAGTTGCAATGTTTAAAGTCTCCGCAGGTTACAAAGAATGCAAACATTGCGGAGTTTTTCGTCAAAATATAAAATTTTCATAATATGAACGTACATGTTCGTTGCATTTTTTTTTTCAAATCAATTTCTTAATGTTTGTTTACTTCAGAATTAAAATATAGTTATTTATGATACACTTGCAGAAAGTAGGTCTACGCGAGTGTTTTCAGAGGCACGCATTCGGAAAGACCTTTTAAGCTCACGTATCACACAACATCTTTCAATACTTTTGCGAGTAAATAAAAGAAAACTATTGGTAAGAAAATTTATTTCATGAAAGAAAAAAAAATAATTTTCTTTCCACGTTATTTCATTCTACTCCATGCTGCATGAACTGCGTGGTGCAACATATCAAAAATGAAAAATAAACTGTACAGCACGCGTGAAATAAAGGATGTCCATAGTGTTTTACCGCACAGTCCTGTAAAGAGCTACTTTACGAGAAACTGCATTGAAAAAATAGTTAAAGATACAGTACTGTGTTAACTATCGCTAAAAATTTAAGTGATTTTTATCTAAAAATATTCTCTACATTCTCTACACCCCTAATGAATAAGAAAATGCAACACAGGCAAGACATCTAAGTTGTTGCTCTTCATAGTTTTATTTCATTGCTTAATTTTCCGTAGTTATCTTCAATACCTACCTATAGCATCTAATCTACCAATAATAATAACTACCAATATTGGTATAAACAAATGTAGAAACAAATAAGTAATATTTCGAAACAAATGTAGGTACATTTTGTTTCTAACTTATCGTAATGTCTGAAAATTATATTTTCTCGAAGCCATAGCTATATTATATTTACTTAGACTTATTCCACTCTGAAGCGGTAGACGAGAGGTGGAAGTTTTATAGGTAAATCGTAATTTTCGTTTAAACCCAGATTCATTCGTTCAGTTGTAAGGAACAATTTTTTTTTATTGTTATCGCTTTTCTAAATATCTACAGTTGTTTATGTTGTAGTTGCGTGTTGTACCTACTGTGGTTGTCGATCATGTGTATGATAGCGTGTTAAATACGACTTTGCCATTGTTCTGAATCATTTTTAGGGTTCCGTACATGAAATAGTAAAAACGGAATATTTATTGGATCAATTCGTCGTCCGTCCGTCTGTCAAGACAATCAACTGAAATTCGTAAAAGATACCTGCTCTCTAGCTAGAGTCTAAGGTCTCTTTCAACTCTCAAAATCAAACTTGTAAGTCAATGCGACAAAGTTACCGTTTATAACGCATATTTTGCGATTTCACAAGGGAACCAAAACCCATTGGGTGCTTTTCTGACCTAGAATCATATTTGGCAAGAAAAAATGTCTAAAAACTGTAAATATGTGTAAGAACTTCTACCTGGACAAATTTGTACGGAGCCCTCGGTGCACGAGTCCAACTGGCACTGGTCGGTTTTTTATACGATAACAAGCTCCGATTACCTACTAATACATCACACATGTGCAAAAGGGAATGTTCCATACCATTCATAGATATTGTAAACGTAGAATAAATAGCTCTGACACAATAATACGATTTATTTTGACATACCTAGTTATAGAAATAGAGGTTAGCTTAGGACAGAGCTCGGATAGAGGCCCGTTTTGCAGATGTCATCCCCACAGTTTATCTGTCAAAACCTTAGACAAAACTGACGGAACAACTATGGGGATGACACCTGTCAAAATTGGCCTCATATCTCTCTATCTGTACCATTTATTTAGTTTATTAACCGACATCATAAAAGGAGGCGGTTATCAATTCGATGCGTATGTTTTTTTTTGGGTGTAGGTATGTTACGCGATTACGCCTCCAATTGTGGACCAATTTTCAAAATTATTTTTGTATTCGATAGAGTATACTCCAAGGGTGGTCCCATGGTCACCAAAGTCAGGATCTGATGATGGGATTCCATGAAAATTTTAAGGTGTTTCCAACGTGTTTTGTGTGTATGTTACGCGATTACTCCGCCAATTGTGGACCGATTTTCAAAATTCTCTTTGTATTCGAGAGAGTATACTCCTAGGGTGGTCACAAGGTCACCGAAGTCAGGATCTGATGATGGGATCCCATGAAAATTGAGGGAAACACTAATTTTCTTTCACTATAAACATTTCATTCACTAAAAAGTTAAAAATAAAAAATATTTTACAAAAAATAAAAACCGACTTCAAAACACTGAAAAGTAAAAAATAATATAAGAATAGGTAGAGACAACATCACACTTCTATATTGAAGTCGGTGCCAAATTTTAAAAGACTTTCTAGGAGATCATCGTTTGGCACTGACTTCAATATAAAAGTGTGATGTTGTCTGTACCTATTCTTATATTATTTTTAACTTTCAGTGTTTTTGAAGTCGGTTTTTATTTTTTGTAAAATATTTTTTTCTATTTATATTCCATGGTGTGGAGATACGAAATTGAATCATTAATATATCTATGTACATATTTTTTTAATGAAAGTGTAATAGTTATTGTAATCAGGCCAACAAGGATTGGTTTACTGGCACGATAAATATTGATATGGTATAATCTAGATATCGGGGTATCTTATCAGCTTTTTCGAATACCTACTTTGCATCTACTAGATTTGTATAGTCCGACCCGGTACCTATTAGGTCTGAACGAGGTATTATGAAATACAACATTTAAAATGAAATAATAATTGAAATCACCTCATCGACCCAACAATTAATTTCACAAATCAGTCGCCGTCAGATAGTTTATCTCGTATCTCAAAAGTAAAAGAGCTAATAAAAAAATGGCCAAATGCGAGTATCTAAATTCTTAACTACGTACACTCGAGTACATAAAGATTGGTACTGTCAAGTTACAAAAATTTGTATACTTTACCAACTCTAGTACCTACTACTAGCGCGTTTCTACAAAAAATAGATCAGTCAACTACTCCATACAGATATTTCAGATGTTTTAAGCTATTTAGGCATAGATTAAAAATGACCGTAGCACATGAGTAGAGAAACAGTTTCCCTGTGACCGTAGTATGTGACCGTAGACCCGAGTATTTGGTATCTCTACGCGTTCCCAAAAAAGGTTTTGACAGACAAACAGACGGACGGGCAGAACACGAAGTGATCCTATAAGAGTTCCGTATTTTCCTTTTAGGTACGAAACTCCAAAAAATAGGAAGATATACCAAGAATAATTTTGCATTCTTTTATGTTTTAAAATACTTGAAACAAATAAATTATTATAGTACCCACAGAACACAGAAAGAGGTTTGTGTTCTGTGATAGTACCCTTAAGTACGAGTAATGTACGTACATATACAAAAGATGAATAATCTCCAAAACTCATTAAACTTGATTAAACAATTCCTCAGTCTATATTTCAGTAGTTATTTTGGATTTATTATTTTTTCATGGTTAATGAATAAGAAAGCACGTTTTGGAGTAGGCAATCGTTATAGCGGAACGAGCGTATATAGCATTCTTTTTTTATTATTGCCAGACATCGCCGTTGGTTTGGGCACGGTTTGGGTCAGACGGTTTTTAACGGGAAAATTTTCTTTCTTACTCGTATATATAAAAATGAAACGCTGTGTGTTTGTCTCGCTAAAACTCAGAAACGGCTCGACAGATTCCTACGAAATTTTTTGTGTGTGTTTGAATAGGTCCAAGGAAGGTTTAAACGTACAGTTGGATCCGATAGGTGGCGCTGCAATCGGGCAGGATAACGTCTGCCGGGCCAACTAGTCTTCTTCTTCTTCTTCTTATATATAAAAATGAAACGCTGTTTGTTAGTCTCGCTAAAACTCTCGAAACGGCTCGACCGATTCTTACGAAATTTTCTATGTATGTTTGAATAAGTCCAGGGATTATACGTACAATTGGACCCGGTAGGTGGCGCTGTAATCTGGCGGGACAACGTCCGCCGGGCCCACTAGTCTTCTTCTTGTTATATATAAAAATGAAACGCTGTGTGTTTGTCTCGCTAAAACTCAGAAACGGCTCGACAGATTCCTACGAAATTTTTTGTGTGTGTTTGAATAGGTCCAAGGAAGGTTTAAACGTACAGTTGGATCCGATAGGTGGCGCTGCAATCGGGCAGGACAACGTCTGCCGGGCCCACTAGTATAACAATATTATTATACCTTACTGTAGGAAAATAAAATGTTCTCACGCAATATTTAATTTATAACGCAATTAACATTGTGGTTAGTTTTGCCCGTAATTTTAATTAATTTATCAAACTTTCTGTAGTAATGTTACGTAACTTCGCTTTTCTAATAGTGTAACATTATATCTAATTTTAGCAATTTTAATGAGCTACCGATAATAGCAGACAAATAGCTAATTACCTAAACACATGGAAAATATGCCAGCCTATGGAACACCTGTCCTTAATGAACCTAAAAGCACGGTAATAGTATTATACTGTTACCGTGCTAAAAGGTAGGATCTACGGTATAAACGTGTCGATAGAAAATAAGTTAGAAATACTGCAATTTTAACTAACAATTTATTTTTGAAATATAAAAAATAATAATTGTCGTATGTCTTCTAGTTAAAAATATAAATATACCTACCTGCCTGTTTTCAAATATAAGGGCTCTATCCAACTGATGTCACTGATTTAGACTAATTGTTCTGACTCTATACGGCTCTAGAAGCTGTTTCGATATCTTAAAAATACGAAGATTCGGGTTTTAATAATTTATGATGCCCTGTGACAGGATATAACAGTTATTTATACATATAAAATTTCGTAATGTTTGTCCTGGATAAATTCAGAAAGTAGGTAGCTACTAACCCGAACTTGATGAAATTTTGTTCACTGTGTGTAATATTGTCCAACTAAAAAGTTTTGCAGTTTTCATTTCGATTTTTGACCGCAATACTATTTATTACAAATACTTAATTTTTTTTATTGCAACTAAGTTGGCAAAGAAGCGTCGATGGCGTAGTGCGTAAGGCTGTCGCCTTCCAATCGGGAGGTAGCGGTTCGAACCCCGCCACGTACCAATGTGTTTCAAATTTTGAATTCATATGTACGTTTATTCGATGCTTTTACGGTGAAGGAAAACATCGTGAGGAAATCTGCACACACCTGTGAAGAAAGAATTTCTTTACAGGATGTGTGTGAAGTCGACCAACCCGCACTTGGCCAGCGTGGTTGACTAAGGCCTAATCGCCCTAGTTTAGGGTAGGCTCGAACCCCTCGGTGGGGACGTATAGAGCTGTTGATGTGTGGCAAACAAGCAAACTGCCCACCTGATGGTAAGTGGTAACAGTATAATACACGTGGCTCCTGTGATATTCGCAGCAAAACTGCAATTTTTGTGCATAGAGGTTTGAGAATAAGGTTGTGAAATATTTTTCATGTCACATCTAACATGGACTCGGACGAACAGGTTGATATGGTTTATACCGACTTTAGTAAAGCTTTTGATCGAATTGACTATTCAATCCTGTTGCAGAAGCTTTGTTCTGCTAGAATCCATGGAACTTGTTCCGGTGGATCTCTTCTTATATCGAGAATTGCACCCATGCTGTTGCTATTAATGGATTCACTTCTAACTGGATTAACGTACTGTCAGGTGTACCTCAAGGATCTCTCATTAGGCCTCTATTCTTTACCATTTTTCTAAATGATATTACATCCTGTTTTCTTAATTTTAAATTTCTTTTATATGCGGATGATATGAAAATGTTTAAGCATGTTGCTACTATTGAACACTGCTTACTCCTACAGAGTTATTTAGATGTTTTTGTGACTATTATCTCGTCAAAATTTAAACCTTAATGTCTCTCTAAGTGCTTTTTCATGACCATTGCACGCAAAGTTAGTTTAGTTAAGCTTAACTATAAACTTAACTGTCAAGTTATTAACGCAACTCAAAAAGTGAAAGACTTTAGCGTTATCATTGACTCTAAATTGAAATTGGACAAGCATGTTGAAAATATAATAAATAGAGCCTCAAAAGCACTCGGTTTCATCATTATGTTCTAATTTCAGCAACATCAAACTAATTAAGGCACTTTACTGTTCCTTCGTACGCAGTATCCTTAAATAATAGATCATAAATGAGACTCATGAATCGCTTGCTTCGAAAGTAAAAATTAAAAATTCGTTAGGAAAGTCGTTATTTATGTCACCTACAGATTCTCAGGAGATACTTAGTATCATTAAAAACCTGAAATCAGATAGTTCACCCGGCCTGGACAATATAAATAACAAAATGCTTAAGGCAGTTGGACCCATCATTGCGAACACCCTTGCTACCATATTCAATGAAAGTATTGAATCTGGTATTTTTCCCAAATTCTGGAAACTTGCGGCTGTAGTTCCTTTACACAAAGGAGGTCCTAAAGATGACCCAAGTAATTACCGTCCGATTTCTCTTCTAGGTAGTATTTCAAAGGTGCTAGAGCGTGTCATAAATAAAAGAGTGAACTCCTTCCTAAAAATAAATAATTTACTTATTGATCAACAATTCGGGTTCCGCCAGGGTAGATCTACTGAGGATGCTGTTACACTTTTCACAAACACCGTAGCTACACATCTTGATAATGGCTCGAAGTGTATTGGCGTCTTTCTGGATCTTGCCAAGGCCTTCGATTCTATATCAGTGCCAATTCTTCTAAATAAACTTAAAGCTTATGGTTTCAGAGGTAAAGTATTGAGCTGGTTCACAAGCTATTTAACTGAAAGGCAGCAGTGTGTAAGGGTTTCTAAGGAGAAGAGCAGTCTCATGCCCATTTCTTTCGGCGTCCCTCAGGGCAGCATTCTGGGTCCTACTCTTTTTTTATTATATATTAATGATATAGCTAATGTTCCTCTTCAATGTGCAAATATAATTTGCTACGCAGACGATACTGCTCTCATTTTCCACGGTAAGACTTGGCCGCAAGTCTATCAAACGGCTGAAGGTGGTATGGCTGGAGTGGCGGCGTGGTTAGATCAAAATCTACTATCACTGAATACATCAAAAACTAAATTCCTGTGTTTTCACAAAACGGCTACTTCGGCTCCTCCTATCTTATTTAAAAATATTAAAGTTCATTCTGTTTATTGTCCTGGAAAAAATCAGACCTCCTCATGTAATTGTGACCACATTGAACGTACGGACACCCTGAAGTACCTTGGCGTATTCCTGGATGACAAACTTTCATTTAAAATTCATGTTCAAGAAATGTCGAAACGAGTAAGGAAAATTATGTATGTTTTTAAAAATCTTCGGGATGCAGTGAACAGAAACATTCTAAATATGGTATACTTAGCTCTTTGTCAACCCATTATAAATTACTGCATTCTTGCATGGGGTGGTTCCAATACTTCAACCTTACTACCTCTTGAGAGAGCTCAAAGGGCAGTTCTAAAGGTTGCTTTAAAGAAACCTATGAGATACTCAACAGATACTCTCTACGAAGAGGCAAATGTTTTAAGTGTTAGGAGATTATACCTCGTTAGAGTTGCTGTCACTGTTCACAAAACTGTGTTACAGTCACAATTAACATACGATGAAATGCTAAAAAAAAGAGTTTTTAAGTTACCCAATGTTGTCGTTACTACTTTTTACGCGCATAGATTTGGATTTTTTCTTTATCCATATATCTACAACAAACTTGTTAAAATGTGTAATTTTAAAAATAGTTCCGTTTGTGAAGCTAAGAAACTTATTACACAAACTGTAATTAAATGGTCCTACGAAGAATCTGAAAAGATAATAAAGGTCTTAAAATAGCCGTATATTGAACACATACACACACCCACACACACACACACGCACACACACACACGCACACACACACACGCACACACATTCAAACACGTACCGTTTAATATTGTAAAATAACTACATATACTTACATTATATATATGTATATTTTTTTGTTTTGCTTATTGTTTGTTGCCGTCAAATAATAATGTTAATGGTATGTTTCCCCCATAGGACAGGTTTCGACCTAGTGTGGGGGCTTGTCAAATATGTACGATCTGTGTTCTTTTTGGTAATAAACAAATTTTATTTTATTTATTTTATTTATATGCTTCTGAAATATGGAATCTTTCGAATAACATTTATATTAACAGAAAAGAGAGCATTCAAAAAAAGTTCCTTAAATATCTGCAATATTTTATTAAGCATTTTCTTCCTAATTATGCATTCACTTTAGGTACTCGGTGAAATTAATTACAACATCCCTACAAAGCATCTGCGTAATTATAGTCCCTAACTCCAACAGTAACTACAGGAAAAACACATTTTTCGGCAGAGCTGGCAGACTGAAATTATTTTTGTATTAAGTATCCTTCGGTCGACTTATTTAACATGAAGCCTGTGACTGTGAGGCGGATGGTGACCGACGCTTATTTTAATTTTCATTAAGTTCTATGAGTGGTATATGTATCTACGAGTATAGTACTCAGCATCTAGTGGTAAACGTTGTTGTTTTTTTCTAATGATTATCTGTGAAACCTTTTAAATGGCTTATAGAAATATATACATACTTACTTACTGTAACTATGTAATTTTTCAAAACTTCCCTATTCTAAAGCTTTCCTATTAAAATAAATAAATAAATACCCCTAGATGATGAGGGTGACACTCTCCAGATTTTTTTTTTATTATTATGGCGAAACGTAATTCGCGGGCACAGCTAATATTCTATGTTTATAGTCGCCCGTACAAATTCTATCCTAAAATAAACATTAATCATTTTTATGAATTGAGGTATGCATAGTACATTAATCACATTATTTTTAACCACTAAATCAGACGAAGATTTTTAGGCACTAATTATGAGAGAAGTTTGTATCTATGTTGATGCATAAAGGAACAAAAATTATCAAAATAATCTTTAATCAAATCCGACTCGTTGAGAAGTTTGAAAGGACTCGACTTATATTGAACCACCCATTATGGACTTTCTCATGATCACCTCAAAACGTGGGTGTTTTCCACTGCAACGACACGAGCCGGCATTCCAAGACGCCGTTGACGGAAACGGTGCCGACGCAACTGTCGGGGAAGCAAAAATGTGTGAAATTATCCCCGTTTTCCATTTAAGCGTCACCATTTTGTTATGCTAACATCAAATGTTAACCCTGTTTTGCGTTTCTTCTAAGAAATGTTGACATTTTTAGCCGCGCTATTTTCACTAAGGGAACCTAACCTAAAAATCAAGATATTGTTTAAATGGAACGCAATAGGGTTAACATATGATGCTAGCCCTGCTAGCGTCAATAGCTAATGAAACGCGATGATGCTAAAATTGTTGAAAATGCTGCCAATCTGCGCTCAAATGGAACGCGCCTTATATGTAATGTTTTCCAAGCAGAGCCGCCAAAGGCATATATTCCATATATTTTGCCGGCAACCGACGAAGCCGGACTGGGCAGTAGAAAAACGGTTAACGTTATGTTGTGCTCATCTCACCAGCAAAAGCCAAACCCTTAATCGAATAATTTTTCGCAAATTTTCAGTTAAATGTCTACGAAAGTTTCACTTGCATCGTGGTTTCATAAAACCACAGAATGATTTTTGTTTCTTTTTTTGTTGTTAGATTGGCAGGACTGTTTTGAATTTTGGCGCGGAGTTTGAGTTGCATCTGCTAGTAGATTAAATACAACATATTATGTTTTTGTGTAGAAATTATATTTGTTGTTAGTTAGATCATATCTATTGAAAATTACGAGTTTCATAATGGACAAAAACATCGATCAAAGAGTTTGTCTTACACTTTGCATCGTCAATGGAATTTCGTGTTCAGTCACTGAAAATATTACAGAACGCTTACCGTGATTAGACTTTATCAAAAACACGTGCTTATGTGTGGTACAAAGCGTTCAAAAGCGGTCGAGATGTGATAGATGATTTGCCTCGCTCTGGTAAGCCATCAACGTCTTCAACTGAAGCTAACATCGAAGAACTGAAGAATATAGTCACAAAAAATCCTCTTTCAGCTTTGCAAGAGATAGCCGCTGAACTTTATAGCGGTGGGTGATCTGCCAAACCAAAACCCTCAAGTTTTGGTTTGGCAGATCACCCACCCCCTAATCATGATCGCTCAAAACAATATTAAAACCGCACTGGGAGCAGAATTGCGCTATCACGCAGCAAGAGCGGTGTCTCTGTTTTAATATTCTTTTAACATTGCTATTATAAGCGATAATGGTGGGGCTTCAGGAAAGCTAGATGAAGCTTAAGTCCAGCATCAGGGGGTTGTAATAATGTTAAACAGGTTAAGGGTGCTTTACAAAAGGTGGCCGTACCCTGCTTTCTAGTGGTGTGGTATAGAAAATAACTTGGCAAATAAGTGTAGCCTATCAATAAAGTTATCAACAGAGGAAGTGACTACCTTATCGTGGATAACCGGCTTACCTGTAGTAAAATTTAAATGAGTTAGCGAACGAGCGATAGAAACAGTTCGTTAGTTACCTTGATACGAACGTATTGCGAGCTGTAGAATAAATTTAATAAAGTTCCAACTCAACCAATCAGAGAGAGCTTATCCTACTAATATTCTAAAGCTAAACCACAGGTGAAAAAGGAGATGTCCACAAGTGGGTTTTTATTAATTATGTTAGCTAAAAGCAATAATTTATATACCATTGAAAAGAGAATCGAAACAGCATTTCAGTTATATTAAAAATATGCTTTTAAATACCTCCGATTTGGATTAAACTGTGGTGAAAGTTTTGAAATCACATGCTTGAAATCTATCCAATTTACCCATATTAACTTCATATAATCTCCGAAATACAATGTATTACTAAAATGTTAATGAAAATTCAGATGAAAATCCATTTTATTCATGTTTTTAAGGAAAATCTACAAATCTTATAATCAACTGGCAGTGATTGGCTGAAATTCTCTAGTGCAATGCTTAAAATTAAAAAAAAAGATTTGACAGTTTAAGTCTCAGAACAATCACTACCTCAGAACAATCACTACAGCAATCTGCTTTAGTTATTCTTCTGAGGTACACCAATGGATTCGCAATGTTATTATATGTCTCAAATAAAGCGTCCAGTTCAGTCCGCCATTACAAAGCACCGTGTGTGTTGTTGTGCTAAAAAATCAGTCGGTGAGCATTATTTGAGAGTGCATTTTACAGTTATACGTTTTCTATTGATTTTTTAAATGAATTCTATAAAGAAAAACATGAAAAGTGTGGAATCTTGGATGCGGCGTCCTTAGTTTTTTTCCGCCATCTTAGAGCACCAACCCAAATGTTGGCACATGTCTATTGGTATCTGTAATATTCGATAAAACAGGAGATTAATGAAAGACGTGCGTACTCGCTAAAGACTATTTATTACCTGCCTACCCACTTAGATATTATTGCATACATCACACTCCTCCACAATAAATCTCAAAACAATCTTAATACAAACTAAAAACAATAACAATGTAGGTAACGTAACTAGAAATGCTTATATCTATAATATTATTTATCCGTATAGAATTAAAACACTTCTACATTTTATGTCTATAACCTCCTCCACAATAAGCAATTAGGTACCTACCTATTATAAGTATCCTATTCTTATTTCTAAATAAAACATAAAACTACTTTTAGGTAAGCAAAAATGATGAAGCAAAATAAATTGTAAACAAGGTAAGTACACCAAACTTATGAAGTACACAAAATAAAAAAAAACAAATCTAAGATATTAAACAAAACGGATGTTCTAATATACTCGTATCAATATATATTTATTTGTTTGATTTAGATACAGCAGAATTTTTTTTTCAATAACATTGACCTGAGCGTGTACATTTAATGTGTGAAGTCTCGGTGACTACATCATGTACAGTATTGTTTGGGGGCGTTTGGAATGAGTCTTCGCTTCCACAAGGAGACGAGTGAAGCTCCACCCGCGGTGACGGCGGCGGTGTCGCTGCATCCCTGACGCTTGAGTGTGCCAGCTCAGTATCGCTCAGAGTTGCAGCGCCGACAGTATCGTCGTAAAACCATCCCTTACAGCTGCCTTTGTTCAGAGCATCGTGCGTTTTCGCGGACATTAATTGATTAATGTGTCGCCTCCAAACAATATCTGTTTCATCAACTTTGACATCATAAATAACTTTACCTACACGGCTTACAATACTACCACGAATCCAAACAGGTTTTTTAAGATTGCCGCGATAATCTCTTAGCCAAACTTTATCCGATACAGAAAATTGTTTACCCCTACTGCCACCGTAATATTTTTTTTGACGAGCTTGCGTCAATTTCACATGCTCATTAACCTCTGGTTGTTGTGGTAATACAGAACATTGTCTTTTTGACAATAAATCTAATTTACAACGAAGTTCTCGCCCAAACATCAAACGGGCCGGCGAAACACCAGTCGTGCAGTGTGGCGTGTTTCTATAATAGAATAAATAATGGTTTAATCTATGATTCAAATCTTTTTTAGAGCAGTCCTTCATTGCATTTGTTAAAAACCGCTTACAAGTTTTAACAGCGTTTTCGGCGAGGCCGTTACACTGAGGTGTATATACCGGTGACAAAATGTGAGCAATACCGTTGTCTAAGCAATACTTATTGAACTCTGTAGAAACAAATGTCTTAGCATTATCTGTTACAATGCAAATAGGAAAACCAAACCGCGTAAAGATTGAGTCTATTTTTAAGATTAATTGCTCGGCCGTAAGGCTAGGCATTTCAACACACTCCAGCCATTTGCTATGAGCGTCAATGAGTACGAGATACACTTTACCATGGAATGGACCAAAGAAATCCAAATGTACCCGTTCTAATACTGACTTAGGCCACGTCCACGGTTCGATTTGAGACCGAGTCGGGGTAGGCCGTAATGCAATGCACCTGTCACAGTTAGCCACAAGATTCTCGATATCTCTATCAATATAGGGATACCAAAATCGTTCGCGTGCCATGAGTTTCATCTTCACAACGCCTATATGTGCAGCGTGAAGTTCTTGTAAAGCTGCTTCCTGATATTGTTTGGGTATGACGAGGCGATGTCCTCTCATAAGACACCCGTTATCGATATGTAGCTCATGTTGACATCGTCGGTATGGTAGTAACTCCGAGGAAACTCTTCTCGGCCACCCCTTTCCGATGAATTCTAGTACACGGGACAAAAGACAGTCGTTGGCTGTCTCCGCCCGCAGCTCGTCTACAGTAGCTGGGAGCGGGGCCCCCGATACGGCCAGTACGTTGATATAACTAGCCGTTTCCTGATGGTCTGCGGCCGAACCCCCAACTTCTACTGGTGACCGACTCAAATAATCGGCAACATTTTTTTCGCCACTAACATATTCTATTTTATAATTATAGGCAGCAAGAATAAGGGCGTAGCGCTGAAGCCTAGCTTCTGTCATTTGGGGAACACCTTTATGTGGGGAAAATATTGAGAGCAAGGGCTTATGGTCAGTCCTTAAAATGAACGGTTGCTGCCGGCCATACAAGTAATCGTGAAATTTTTTTATGCCATAAATTATAGCCGTGGCTTCCTTTTGAATCTGACTGTACGCGCGTTCGCTCTTACTGAGCGCACGAGACGCATAGCAAAGAGGACGCTCAGAGCCATTAGCGTAACGAACAGACAATACCGCGCCGAGGCCGCCCGGCGCAGCGTCTACAGTCAGGACTAGCTGCTGGTGTGGGTCGAAATGCGCAAGCACTCTGGGAGAAACTAACTCCTTCTTGACAGCATCAAATGCATTTTGATGTTCGTCTGTCCAGATCCATTGCTGCCCCTTCCTAAGCAAACTATGAAGGGGTTCCAAAATAATTGAGGCATTGGGTACAAAATTTCTATAAAAATTTATTAATCCTAAAAAGGACTTAAGCTCTTTCACATTCAATGGCGGGCGGACATCATTAATAGCTTTGATTTTATTTGTATCTTTATGCACGCCCTCACTATCAATTACAAATCCTAAGTATTCAATCCTATCTTGATAAAATGAACACTTTGGCCTTTGTAATTTTAACCCTGCGTCACAAATACGACTAAGTACTTGATCCACGCGTTCCCAATGTAATTTAGGGGTTGGGGCGGCTATAAGTAGGTCATCCAAAAAACATTCCACCCCCTCAATACCTTGCATCAACTGTACCATAGCACGTTGGAACAGAGCGGGTGCGTTAGCTAGTCCGAAGACGAGACGCGTATAAACAAACAATCCTTTGTGCGTGTTGATGCAAGTGTATTGTTGTGAATCCTCATCAAGCAAAAACTGATTGTAACTACTTGACAAGTCAAGCTTAGTAAAATAACGACACCCGTGCAAAGAAGCACAAAGGTCGCTTAGCTTTGGCAAAGGATAAGAATCAATCTTTAAATCCCTATTAATAGAACCCGAGTAGTCGCCGCAAATACGCACTTCATTATTCTTTTTTAACACGGCCACTATCGGAGACGCGTACCTTGAATAAGAAACCGGTTTTAATATGCCCACACTTACTAGCCTGTCCAACTCGGCGCTCACCTTATCTCTTATCGCAAACGGGACGGACCTCGCCCTACAAAACTTAGGTACGGCGTCAGCTTTTAAATGAAGGGACAATTTATATTTATTGAAAGTGCCAAGCGTGTCAGAAAATAATGATGCATAATTATTTAAAATACTTTCATTTTCATTACTCATGCAATAGTTGAAATTAGCTAGACCCAAATTAAATTTTGACATGAAATCTCGACCCAGTAACGGTACCGGTCCGTTCTGAATTATATAAAATGAAATATTATTTGTGACACCATTATACGTAACTGGTAACATACATAATGCCAACGGCTTAAGAAGCGATCCGTTATAAGTTTTTAAAATTTTATTAGACTTACCAAGAACTGATTTTGAAAAATACGTACGCCACATAGCCTCCGGCAACGCAGACACGGCACTGCCCGAGTCTACCTCCATGGAAAGCATGACTTTGTCCAGCCATACCTCAACAACCATAGGTTTATCGCCCTTACATGATATATTATTAATTGCCGCAGGATCACTTAAATCTTCGCAGTCAAGTTCACTTTCGTCACAAAGATAATACGACTTCTTGACGTTCCTACGTCCCTTCGACCCGCTGGACGAATCTTTGTTGTCGCACACTTTTTTCAAATGACCCTGCTGACCACAGAAATCACAATACAAATGACGATAGCCACACACGGAAGTCTTATGTGTTTTTCCGCCACACACTGCACACTTAGCACGGCCCGCAGCGCGGCCGACTCCGCTAGCGGGTGAGCGCCGCACGCCGCCCGAAGCTGAGCCCGCGCGGCTCGAGCTGGCGTAAAGCATCACCGCTTCCGTGCCGACGCCGCCGCTCGCGACGCGCAATGCACTCTCTACAGCACAAGCCAGCTCCAATGCTCTTGTAAACTTGAGCTCGGTGGGATCTTCACGAAACAATTTTTCGCGAACAGCAGCAGAATCCAAGCCCAAAACGAACCGGTCGATGAGGCACATATCTAAGCAAGTACCAAAACTACATGTCGACGCCAAACCACGTAAACGCGCGGCATATTCTGAGAGTGATTCATGTATGTCCTTTTTCGCAGAATAAAATTTTTGCCTTTCTACAAATAAACACCGCTTTGGAACAAAATGATCAGTGAGCGTTTTTACAAGGACACTGTAAGATGTATTTTCAGGCGTATTTGGATGTAACAGGTCTCTCACTAGCTTATATGAATCTTGCGACACACAATTTAATAAAATCGCTCTTCTGCGGTTTCCACCCACATCAGTTTCCTCGTTGATAGCATTTGCAACGAAAAAGTTATTGAGTTGCGCGTTGTGAACTAACCACTCGTCACTTTTGTAGTCAAACGTTGGCACACTCCCGTAAATCGACATTTTGCATAACACTATTTACGACACGTTGATCAATTATCAACAATGTTGACCTATTATCAACAAAAACTCCTCGTCGCCACTGTAATATTCGATAAAACAGGAGATTAATGAAAGACGTGCGTACTCGCTAAAGACTATTTATTACCTGCCTACCCACTTAGATATTATTGCATACATCACAGTATCTATAGTCTAAGAATTCAACACAAACCACAACCACAGACTAGCATAAGTGTCATTGTATTTACAAATATAGATTACAAATAGATGTTTTTTATAGATAATATAACACAGCTTTCGATCATTAAACAAAACTGTTGCTACAACTAAAATATACAAAAATAAAAATATTTCCAAAACGGAGGGGTATAAAGTTATGATTTTCACGGTTTTAGGACACTTAAAATATTAAACCTTTATAACAGGCATAGTTTCGTTTCATTTAGTTAGCAAAACCCAGCCTCCATACAAAAAGAGGACATCTCCTTTGACGTGTGGTTTGATTTTACGTGTGGTTTGACCTCATCGTACATAAAAAAAAGTCGACGCGTTTCCATTGCTCGAACAGAGCGTCTTAGAAAAATGATGACGTCTTAGAAAAAGAAAAAAAATTCGTCTCGATTTTCTTTTTATTAATTTTTCAATTTATTTTGCATTTTAAAGAAAATGCAGAATTCTGTATAAAAAAGTGCGTCTTAGATTTTGATTAGATTTATCGATTATTATTATTCGATTTATATGTATTTACTTTTTGTTTGATTCTTTTTATTAGTTATTAAGTAATATTGACTTTCTGCTCTTAAAGGCATCTTCGGCATTTACGTCATATGCCAATAGATAGCCTGTCTAATTATTCAATATAGAATTTATCAATGCATGTCTGTTTATCTTTATCGACTTATCAATTTTCATGCTGTCGCGGTGAATCTGTGTCATTTATTTTCGATCACTGGCGTAAATACGTTGTGATTAAAATACTTTAATCTGCAAAAATTGCTGATGCACCATTTTTTTCATCTCACAACCTCAGAAAGATATTGTTTATGATTTGAAATCAAATGCAAAAAGTGCATTTTGACCGCTAGGGACAAAATGCCTAGAGTTCACGTACAAGCTATATTATATTTGTCTAATCTTATCTTAAATCATGCGCAAATTAGTGTACTTACTTCCTGTTTATTCTGTTCTTAAACTGTTAACTTGATATACTATGTTAATTTGGTTTGTTGGTAAAAACTATCCAAGTCAAACCTTGAGCTTGAATAACATCCCACCCGTATAGATCTCAATTCTTTTACGGCGAAGTCAAAAGCGTCAAGTCAACGCATATTCTTAATATTGGACTATGCTCTCATATTTTTACATATATGTTTTTGATGTGATATAAATTTAACACGAGAAAACTTAGTGCAAGTAAGCGGTACATATTGACCAACTGAGTTGGTTTTTTTTATCGGAAAAGTGCGTGAAAAGTATCTAGAGCGTACAATTGTTTCAATACATGAGGACGTTGTATAATAACTTTCAATATTACTAATTGTAAGAAATTTACTTTTAATTTTTTATTATAAATTACAGTTATTTAATATATTATTGTTTTTCGCACCTAGCATTTTCCTCGCTGAAGTGAGGTGGAAAGTTTTGTATTTAGCTCGGCAGTAAATTTATTTGAACCACAAGCGAAGCAAATGGATAGAATCCTTCGCTCGAGTATTCGCACCAAAAAAAACAACTTCGCAGCGTTGCAAAACAAATAATAATAAACAATTATAAGGCTCATATCAAGCTCATTTTATAAGACAATATTATATAATTTCTGTTTCATCATCATCAAATCACAACAGCTCATATACGTCCCCACCGAGGGACTCGAGCCTAACCTAAGTCAGGGTGTTTAGGCCTCAGTCAACCACGTTGGCCCAGTGCGGATCGGTCGACTTGACATACACCTTTACATTAAAAAAAGTGCCACGGGCCCCCGACCCAAGAGGGCCCTGGCCCAAGAGACCGCGAGCTCAGAAATAATATCATATTTATCAACATTTTGTGTCTAAGTACTTAAAAATTATATTTATACAGTAGGTAGGTACTTAATATCAATTAAAGTGAGACTCAACTAAAGACCATATACAAATTCAAACTAATCATTAAGATTTCAACACGTTCAAAACAAAAAGATGTCGATCAATTTTACTGTGAGGGCACCATTCCAAGAATTTCCCACGGGCCTCAGATGGTATAGTTACGCTACTGATTTCTCAGTACATTTATTGAGAAGCTACGATTGATACTGATTGAAGGTGTAACAGTAGGACTGAGCATACCCACAACATAAGTGTTTCAAATTTTGAGACGTTAAAGGAATACTTATTTTAAACATAATAATGAGAAACTGGCAAAAAAATATTGTATAAAAAACCTAAGAAAACCTATATTTTTTTACAGTGTTAAGGCTAATTGGGTAGAATAAAAGAAAAAAAATAGGGTGTCAGCGATAATATTTTTCGAAATATAAAAATATTCATAATTTTTAAAGGTTTCCATTCCATAGTTTAAAAAATATAATTTATTATATTATACTTGGTTTTATTGTGGTATTATGCATAGAAATAAAGCTGTGCCATCCGAATCTTGCAATTAATAAAGGCATAGGTATTAGGAATGTTGACTTATTTTTTTTTATTGCAACTAAGTTGGCAAAAAATCAAGCTGCCCACCTGATAGGTGGTAACAGTCACCTGTAATACATGTGGCTCTTGTGAGATTCGCAGCAAAACTGCAACCACAGTGTACCTATGCCAACTTGTGACATTAAAGCTAGAAAGAAGAAATTTTGAGCATATATACACGTTAAAATAATTATTAAAATGTGTTTACACGTAATGTCATTCAACCCAAAATTTTCATGTAAATCATAGACATGATGATGATACTATGATATTCATGAAAATTTTGGGTTGAATGACATTACGTGTAAACACATTTTAATAATTAGTTTTAGATAACGCATTGATTATTTATTGGTTATTATGAAACACCGTGTATATACGTTTGTATATGCTTTCATATATGGCACTTAGTTGTATTATTATTAATTAATAAATCGTACTTTATGTAAAATACCATTGACCATACCATGAATTTTCATTAAGGCGGGGGGGTGATCATCTTGGGGGGACACCACAATTACGTGTATTTTCGTCCGCCCCGGGTGCCACCATGGCGCCACCCATGCTAGCTACGCCACTGTCCATGATACAGTATAAAAGCTTGTGCTTGTCCTATCACATTACTTTAATAATAATATGTATTATTTTACGTTAAAGTCATTAAATAAGTAATAAGTAATAAATAAGTTCAATTCTACCTCGAGGAGGAACATTGTGCTTAATAATATTTACCGATAGTTGTAAGATACTAGAATACATGACCGTCACATGCCTTAATTATTTTTAAATAGTCTGATGTTACTATTAATCAAAACATACATTTTTATGCAAATAATTACTTCAAACAAACAAATACTTAATTGGTCTGTTCACTTCAAGGGCACAAAATTTGTCACGCATATGAGTCGCGTGTTTTTAATTAGGTAAAGTACTTTACCAATTAGAAACCCCTTCAATAATGACACCCATGATGATTATTACTTTATCTCAAAATAATTACTGTACAGTAATTCAAGATAAATAATGGGTAATTATCGGCTAACTTCTTGTTTCCGAAGATGAAAGACACATCTAAGCAGTAACTGTAAATGATTTTTGGGGCCAAACTACTTTTAACAAGCTTTTATTTACGAGTACTTTCACCTGTCCGGTATTTGTAATGAAATCTTGCATGTTAAATTTGACCCACTTCCCGGTCTCCGATTGAGCTGAAATTTTGCATGCGTAATAATAATAATAATAGCCAGGATCTTTCACCAGCAACTTGCTCTCCGATACGCCCTTGTTGAGTCTGAGGTGCCGTATTATAAATACGCACCACTGCCAGTTCTTGAGAATGGTCGTGCCTTGCTCTATTAGGACCGCTCTATCATCACGGACAGGTTTATTGCAGCCAATAAACCTGACATCGTGCTGATAGACCGGTCCCAACGCCGGGTAATGATAATCGACGTCACCATCCCTCATGACGAGAACCTCGTGAAAGCTGAGAAGGACAAGCTCAGCAAGTACCTTGACTTGGCTCACGAGGTTACCGCCATGTGGGATGTGGACTCGACTGTTATTGTCCCGATAGTGGTGTCTGTGAATGGTCTAATAGCGAAGAGTCTTGACCAACATCTTGAGAGACTCTCGCTAGGCGGATGGATCAAGGGCCTGATACAGAAGGCGGTAATCCTTGCCACGGCACGAATTGTCAGGAGGTTCCTCACCCTGCAGCCCTAACCACCGGTAGTTTGGGTACTGTCTCGCTGCCGATGGACCCGCTAAGTGTAGGTTTTTTTATAATATTTATATCTTTTATATTTATGTTATAAAAAAAAATTATATTTAAGAACTGTTTAATATAAAGGAAAGGACATAATACATTTATTTGTCAGAATATATATATATCCTCCTGGCCGATTTCGGCCACGGCGACCTGACTTCATTAGCTATGAGCTGAGATGGTGAGCTCTAAAGTGGCTGATGTACCCTATTATACATTTAAGTATTACATTATACCTATTGTACATTATACATTTAAGTAGTATGTATGTATATCGCGTGACAAGGCAATATTCTGATGATATAAAAGTTTGTATTTAAAAAAGTTTTTTTTTATATTTTTTTACTTTCGCCTGTCCCGGTGTCTGTAATGAAATCTTGCAAGTTAAATTTGACCCACTTCCCGGTTTCCGATTGAGCTGAAATGTTGCATGCCTATGTATACGCGTGACAATGCAATATTATGATGACATGGAGCTGATCTAATGCTGGAGCTGGAAGGTGGCCACATGAACTTCGCAATAAAACGACTCTACCCCATCGAGTTTGGGCTCGTTTCATTCGTATTGACCAGTACTAAAAAACTTTTATTTAAAAAAGTTTTTTTTAAATTTATCTTGTTATTTCAAGCTTTTATTTAATTTCACCTGTCCCGGGGTTTGTAATGAAATCTTAAAAGTTAAATTTGCCCCGGAGATGAGCGGGAACAAACAGACAGACAAACAATTTTTAAATTGTTTTTGTTTTATTATTTTTTATTTTTTAATCCAAGTTTAAAGAGCTTGATGTGTTTTTGTTATTGGTACCCGATATACTCGTACATTCATACCATACCCATTTAGTAAAAACTTGTTATTTTAACATTACAAACAGACACTTCAATTTTATTTATGTGTATAGATTTTTTATTATATGACTAGCTGTGCCCGCAACTTCGTCAGTGTGGAATAGTACCTTCAAATTCAAATTCAAATGTTTTATTGCATACCATAATGTTTACATGGGTTCTTAAGTAGTTACAGTATAGGCACAATTATGGACCCTGATGGGCACAGCAATATAAATGATGAGCTGAGGAGAGGGTAGATTTTTTCATAATCTAAACAAAATGTTCTTGTATTTTTACCCTTTCAGTGTGAATTAGGTACAAGTCACGGAGGCTATCTTTAATTAATTTCTTAGTTTTTGTGTTAGTAATTTATTATATCATAAGAATGTATTTATAATGTCTATATGCTATTTATTTAATATAAGTATTTGGTCAAAAAATATTTAATAGGTATTATTTAGTTTATCATTTATGTAAATATATTTAATAGGTATCATTATTAATAATTTATAAATTATTTTACCTTGTTTTGATGTCAATGGTACTAAAAGAATGTCAAATTTTATAAGAGAGCAATTAAATTAAATAAATGTCCATATTTGTCATAATTTATCATTTAAGTAAATATTTATTTAATAGGTATCATTATTAATAATTTATAGATTATTTTACTTTGCTTTGATGTCACTAGTATTAAAAGAATGTCACATTTTATAAGTGAGCAATTAAATTAAATTAAATAAAATAAATGGCAATGTTTGTCATAGTTTATCATTTAAGTAGATATTTAGACTATAGTATGCTTTTTCTGTCAACAATTGTTTAAGAGTTCTAAAAAACTTTTTATCGTCAGTTTCGTTTTTCAAATTGTGAGGAAGTTTGTTAAATATTTTAATTGCCATAACGTATGGACTCGAGCTATGCATTTTCAATCTTGATGGTGGAAGTATTAAATTATACCTTTGGCAGCATTTTGATTTTTGTAGGCATTTTTTTTAAGATCTTGATAGAAAGTGTAGCCTATGTTATACCTGATATAATTAGCTGTCTTTTAGTGAAAGTCCCGTCAAAGATTAGCGGGAACAAACAGACAGACAGGCAAAAAAATTAAATTGTGTTTTTGTTATTGGTACCCGATATACATTTACCCATTTAGTAAAAACTTGTTATTTTGACATTACAAACAGACACTTCAATTTTATTTATTTGTATATGTATGTATGTATAGATGTAACTAAAAATTTACGGTTTTCGTAATTTTGCCTTTATCTGTGCTATAAGACGTTACTTCGTACCAAATTTCATGATTCTGAGCTCACGGGAAGTACCCTGTAGGTTTTGATTCCCTTGTGAGTGTCGAAAATTTTTGCGGAAATTTGCGGCATAAACGGCTGTATCTTTTGATTGCGTTGGCTAAGAAGTTTGATTTTTTCACAGCTCCAAGGGACAGTAGACCTGATTATATTTGATATAAATTTCAATTTGATACCTTCACGCATTCCTGAGAAAAAGGGTCTTGACAGACAGACAGACAGACGGACAGACGGACGGACGGGCAACAAAGTGATCCTATAAGGGTTCCGTTTTTTTCTTTCGAGGTACGGAACCCTTAAAATAACAAAAATTACAATAAATAAAAACTGACTTCAAAAACAAAAATATGCAATCGTCGAAACTTTCAAAAACTAAACAATAAAAAATGAAAAAATATCCAAAAACCGACTTCAAAAAAAATTAAAAGTCAAAAATAATATAAGAATATACCTACACTTCACATTTTTATATTGAAATCGGTGCCAAGCGATGATCTCCTAGAAAGCCTTAAATATGACACCGACTTCCAAAATAAAAATGTGATGTGTGAATTCTTATATTATTTTTGACTTTTAATTGTTTTTGAAATCGTTTTTTTTTTTTTTATTTACATTTTTTCATTGGAACTACAATACTACTTCAATTGTATATTTTATAGTATGGCATCAGGTCCGTGTATGGCAACAAAATGTTAAATAAACATGATAAAGATTAACACAAAAAGGCTTGCTTGCTCCAGTGTCTTTAATTAATAAAAAAATAAATATTTTTTTTTTTTTTTTTTTATGTAAGGCCCGGCAAATGACCTCCTCCCGCCTGATGTAAAGCGGTGAAAGAGGCCCAAATGAGTTGACAGATAGAGTAGGGACGACATCCACTATCCTATCTGCCCGCCCCTTGCCGGCCTAAAAGATGCTTTTTCACACCTCTTTTGAAGGAACCCATGTTGTAGGATGGAGGAAACACGTGCGCAGGTAGAGAATTCCAAGTGTGGGATGAACGACAGAAGAAGGAATCTTGGAATTTCTTGGTACGGTGTGAAAAGGAGGACACAGTGTACGGATGACTCCGAAGGCCCTTACGCGTGTTTCTGTTAAGGAATGGAGAGGGAGGGATAAGGTTAAAGAGCTCCTCAGAGCATTCCCCATGGAACATTCGGTAAAAGGCGCTAAGAGAGGCGATGTCACGACGAAGTTGCAGAGGCTCGAGGGTGTTAGTTGCCTCTACATCGCCAATTATTCGAATAGCGCGACGCTGCAATCTGTCCAGAGCATCGAGGAGGTACTGAGCGGAGCCGTCCCAAAGGTGCGAGCAATATTCCACGCAAGACCTAACCTGAGTTTTATACAACAGGCATAGTTGGTCCGGCGCAAAATACCTACGCACCTTGTTTAGGACACCGAGTTTCCGTGAGGCAGCAGTTATAACGGATTCGATGTAGTCTCTGGGGTTCAGATCGCAGCGAATGTTCATTCCGAGCAAGGTGATGTTACTCTGTGTGTGAAGGGTTGTGCCCTGAAGAGAAGGAGGGGGGAGGAAAGGTGACCTTTTCGCCGAGAACGCGCACACCTGTGTTTTCTTAGCATTGAACTCGACAAGATTGTTGGAACCCCATTCGGAGATGAGGTCCAGCGTCCTGTTGAGCTCAATGATAAGATTCTGCCTCTCCCTATCAATATTGCCACGAGCAGCCCCTGAGCTTCCGTGATATCCCCCATGCACTGTACTGTCGTCTGCATAGCAATGTATACTTCCCAAGGAAAGCATGTCATTGATATGCAGAAGAAACAATGTTGGGGATAGAACGGAGCCTTGTGGAACACCAGCATTCACTGCCACGAACCGCGAAGCGCAGCCGTCAACGACAACGCGAATTCTACGCTCGTGGAGGAAGCTGGAAGTACCAAATTGTAGTGCTTTTTCTTGCTAAATTGTAGTAATATAGGGAAATCTTAAAGTTGAAGGAAAAAAAACAAACTTATTCCTTTAGTCCGATACAAAATGAAAAGTTTTATTGTTGTAGGTACATAACTATAATTCACTTATGCATAATGTTACTGAAGTAAACAAAATCCCTCAATGCAAAGCACTTAACTTAATGTTTAATTAATACAAGCCAAGGGCAGGATGGTTCAGGTTTGTTTGATCAATCTCGGCAGGTAAAAATCAGGTGCAAATTGGGTACAAAACTACAAAATGAGGGGCAATAAAGTACACGAACAAATAGTTATAGGTTTCCTTTTTTTTATAAAAGAAATTAGTAGCCTTACTCAGGGCCCCGATGAAAGCATTGTGAATTATCTCAGCATTATGCAAAATTATTTTTCTCGATTATCAAAACCAATCTCTGATGATGATAAATTGAACATTATCATGTTTAATATAAGACCTTTTTATACTACTCAGCTTGCTCTAGCCCCAGTGGAATCTTGGACTGATCTAAAGAAAAAATGTAAGTTATTAGAAGGTGCAAAGGAGCGATCGGTGCATTTCAGTGAACCTCCTAGGGTCACCACTTCTTCTCTGGCTCCCGATTTGTGTTACAAAAATACTAGTGGTAACAGTGGTAGCAAGGCTCCACCAAAAGTCTCTTCAATTCAGCCAGTGAATAATACACAAAATAATCTTTTTTGTGTCCGCTGTCGGAAAAATGGCCACAGCCTGAGGTATTGCAAGGCGCCTTGGGTACTTATTTGTTATCGTTGTGGAGAAAAGGGCTTCAATGCAAATAATTGTCCAAAGTGCACTTCTTCAAAACCTTCAACCGCAGAGATTCCAAAAAACGCCAAGCAGTGAACCGATGGCATAAAACAGTATATTTTTATAATAAACATTGTAATTCTGAACAATCAAGGCAGAAATACAATAAATTCTATAATAATGTAAATAAAGCTAGTAACATACATATGCATAAAGGTAAGGTTACATCGGTTCACGCTACTACTAACGCCACCTATAATGATACCAGAGCTTATCTGAAGATTAATATTTTTGGCTTGGAATTCAGAGGATTACTAGATTCAGGATCACAGATCTCCATTGTGGGAGGGCAAGCATACAAATATTTTAAAGATTCCGCTACTTTACATAAGTCTGAGGACTTAGACTTTATAAAAACTGCAAATGGTTCTACTTCACGAGTAACTGGGTATTTATTTTTACCAGTATCGATAGAGAATAAAACTCGTGTTATTAAATTTTACGTCGTCCCTGGAGTTGCTACAGAGTTGTTATTTGGCTTAAATTTCTGGAAGGAATTTAATATTGCGCCAGATATTTTATCATTGTTAGAGGATAGCGGACATTTATATAAAAATAATAATCAGGTGTACACAGTTATGTCAGGCAGCCGTGCTTTACATGATTTTGAAACTTTATCTAAGCTTGAGCGTAGGCTGGTCAATGACGTCATAAAGCAATTTGATGACATTTCCGCAGAAAAGAAAGGCCTAGGTAGGACACACTTAGTGAGTCATAAAATTGATACCGGTGACCACCCACCTATTAAACAACGGTATTATGTAGTCTCACCCGCTAAACTGGCAGAATTAAATAAACACCTAGACCAAATGCTGAAGGATGATGTTGTGGAGCCTAGCGGAAGTGCATGGAACAACCCCGTTACTTTAGCGGTTAAATCAGATGGGTCATCACGTTTCTGCTTGGACAGCCGAAAACTTAACGCCATATCAAAGCATGACGCTTACCCTATGCCTTATATTAGCCATATTCTGGACCAGCTCAAAAATGCTAAGTACTTATCTTCTATTGACCTTAAGTCTTCATATTACCAAGTTCCTTTGGACTCTATTGAGTCCAGAGAGAAAACTGCTTTTACTATTCCCTGCAGAGGCTTGTTTCACTTTAAGGTCATGTGCTTTGGACTTACTGCAGCTCCAGCTACGCAGCAGCGGTTGATGGACCGCCTCTTTGGGCCCGAGTTTGACAATAAGGTGTTCGTATATGTTGATGATTTAATTTTACTTACTCCTGAAGGCCCAACGGCCTTCCAGGATCACCTCCAGCTCCTACGTAGGGTAAAGGAGAGACTTAAACTAGCCAACCTTACTGTCAACATGGGTAAATGCCAGTTCTTCAGGAGACAGCTGAAATTCTTGGGTCATGTGGTTGACGAATATGGTCTGCGCACGGATCCTGACAAAATTAAGGCTATAGTAGACTTTCCTATTCCCACCTGCAGGAAAGACGTCAAACGTTTCTTGGGTACTGCATCTTATTATAGGCGTTTCATAAAAAATTTTAGTCATAGAGCTGGTCCCCTTAATGCTCTTACTTCTACCCGTAAGAGCGCTCCCCCTTTCAAATGGACGACCGAGGCAGACGAGGCGTTCAACGACCTAAAACTCGCACTGTCTACTTCTCCGGTTCTGGTATGTCCTGACTTCTCGAAAGATTTTGCTGTCCACTGTGACGCTTCTGATTTCGGGTTAGGAGGTACCTTGACCCAGGTTGTAGATGGACAAGAACATCCTGTTGCGTACTGTAGCCGTTCACTAACACCCGCCGAACGTAACTATTCCGCTACAGAGCGAGAGGCATTGGCCGTGGTACATGTCGTTGAACACTTCCGCCCTTACCTTGAAGGTGGTCGACCATTTAAAATTATTACCGATCATGCTAGTCTAAAGTGGTTTTTAAACCTCAAGAATCCTACAGGACGACTAGCGCGTTGGGGGTGTAGATTGTCGCCTTATAATTTCATTATTGAGCATCGTAGTGGATCTCAAAACGTCGTACCGGATGCACTATCACGTTCTGTACCAGTGGCAGCCGTAGACGCATTTACATCCAGCGATGCTTGGTATAACAATATATTAAAACGTTGCACGGATAGGCCGCGCGCGTGTCCCAATTTTCAAATTATTGATGGTAGGCTTTTTAGATTTACAAAAAGCACTAACAAACTCTGTGGTGACTACCAGTGGAAAGAGGTTGTACCAAAGGAGCTTAGGGAGGATATTATTAAAAGTAACCATTCTGAACCAATTGCTGCGCACTTAGGCGTTGCAAAAACATATAAAAGATTAAAATTACGGTATTTTTGGCCCGGTATGCATAAAGATACCGAGGAATTTATTAAAAATTGTGCCACTTGCAACTCATATAAACATAGCTCACTAGCGTCACCTGGCTTTATGGGGGAACCCAAGGTCTGCTGTCGACCATTCCAGTGCATCAGCATTGATCTAGTTGGTCCACTGCCGATGTCTCGACAGCAAAACACCTTTTTACTAGTAGTTGTGTGTTGTTTTACAAAATATTGTTTATTATTTCCTTTACGGCGTGCAACGGGCAAAGTTATAGCGCAAAGGTTAGAAGACCATGTATTTCTGGTTCACGGAATACCACAGACTGTGATGTCTGATAATGGCTCGCAATTTACAAGTCATGAGGTTCAGGCATTATATGAAAAATACAATATTCCGCAAGTACATTTGGGTCCAGTATATTGTCCACAAGTTAATACGGTGGAACGTTATAACCGCACAATAATCACTGCAGTTTCCTCGTTTGTTGAGAACGATCATAGAACGTGGGATGTTAACATACATAAAATACAATTTGCCATGAACACCTCAGTAAATGAGTCTACTTCTTATACTCCTTTCATGCTAGTGCACGGTAGGGAAGCTGTCACAGATGGTAGTATTTACCGTGATTTTGAAGATCTCCAAGAGTTGGTTGTGGTACCACGCGATACTCATGCGTCTAATATTGGCCACCTCGGTGACATTTTCATCAAAGTCCGAGAGTCATTGCGTAAGGCCCATGAAAGGAATATAAAATACTATAACAACAAACGCAGAGATATATCATTTAATGTCGGTGATTTTGTGTGGAAGCGTACGTATAAGCAGAGTTCTGCTAATAAATATTTTACTGCTAAACTTGCCCCTAAATATGAACGTTGTAAAATTATACGTAAGCTTTCTCGCCTCGTCTATGAGCTCGAAGACGAGAACGGAAAATACATAGGAAAGTGGCACATAAAAGATTTTAAAAATTTAGATACTTCGAGTGACTAAATTACATACCTAATAACATAATACCTACTTAATTTTAATTTCTATGCTCTTATGAAAATAGCGATATTTGTATCAGCATTTAAACTATTTAAGCACCGCGGGTGCGGCGGTCACAGAATACCCACCCCGCCATTCTTCCTGGCGTCTCGTAGAACCCGAGTGTAGGATAACGCGCCATATAACATCTGGCGGCGTTTTTGCATGTGTCTGTCCCTGTCGTTTTTTATTGATTTGCCTTGATACTTAAGTTTCCATATACCTAACATCTTCAAAATTGATATTACCATTACATAAGTACATAAAGATCTAAAACACAAATATTATACGTGTCTTAGTTCATACCATTATAAATATATTATTACTACCATTATATAAAATGGATATTACTTCTTTAGTATCTGATACCAGAATTAAGGAACAAGTATGTACTTATTATAACTGTTATGTGGTTAGAGAGATGCATTTAGCACAAGATCACAAATATAAACGTGTCTTGGTCATTATTTTTATATGTATTCTACTCTAATCAACAAAATTAATAATGAATTCCTCACAGGAGCGGTTTGCAACTCTAGAAATAAGCCTTTGCTATATTCTTATAATGGAGGAAGTTACATCTAGCTGGAAACGTAGGAAAATCAATATCGACGATCAGGGGCAACGACACATGCAACTCATTTTTTTATTATTTCCTTTTTATTGTTTTTTTACTTATTATTTGACGATTAGAGTCAAAATGTCTGTAATAACGACATCTACCGGTGGTTGTTGACATTACTTGCTATACTCTGTTAGTGTCAAGATATACTTATTTAACAGCGCCATCTCGGCGTCAGTCCTGACACTACAGTTTTTCTTTATTACTTACTTATATTTGATGGGCATAGGATATAATGCCTTTTACCTATTTATCACAGCCATATAGGTGCTAGCAGAAGTGGTTTCGCTAGATTTTGCCACCTTATGGGTGAATATTTTTTTTAAAACCATGTAGGTGCTAGCAGCAGTAGTTTCGCGCTAGATTTTGTCACCTTATTGGTGAATGTTGTTTTTTTATTACAATCTTTAACATACCATATTAATGGATTTACGTAGATTTAAGGTGCATGCATGTTAAATATTCTTTATTTACACACGTTTATATTTAAAGCTTTATGTTTTATCTTATACAAATAAATAAACTTATAAAAAAAATGATAACGTTAGGCGTAATTGGGTACAGAGTTTATCACGAATGAATAGTTTTTAAGTACCTAATTGATTCCATTTATGATAATTCTGTTTGGTTGGTTAGGGGGTTTTGAGGCTGACGGGGCGTCAGACGAATTCCCTACGTGAATTCTATCGTGGTTGGGGGGATACTGTAACACCGTTTTTTCTTAAAATTTCATAAAACACAAATTTTGCAAAAACACTTTGGTTTCACTGTAGTTTTAACACAAATTTCACAACTAAAATCATAATTACAATAACTTTGTCAATTAATTGCACAATATCAATGTCAAGTGTCAACGTCAACGTCGTTTCACGTCACGTCAGTGACATTTGCAATTATCTTTGGTCATTATTCAATTTTTGCATAAACAAAATAAATCTCGCGTTTATCCTGGCCTTATTTACAAAGATAGTTTTTTTTTCGCCCAAAATCCCGTGCTTCCATTTAGGTGGGTTGATTTTCTCAAAATTCGGAATTTGACATTTAGACCGTTTGTTTTGATCATTTCTATAGACATATTTTAATAAAATACGCTTAAACTTATAGATCATATAATTATAGTTTCGTCGAATAGAATTTGGAAAGCATTCACAATTTGTTTATGGTTAATTTTTCATTACGTTTTGTTTTTCAACCAAACTTATAACTTTAGCTGGAAACCTATAACTATTTGTTCGTGTACTTTATTGCCCCTCATTTTGTAGTTTTGTACCCAATTTGCACCTGATTTTTACCTGCCGAGATTGATCAAACAAACCTGAACCATCCTGCCCTTGGCTTGTATTAATTAAACATTAAGTTAAGTGCTTTGCATTGAGGGATTTTGTTTACTTCAGTAACATTATGCATAAGTGAATTATAGTTATGTACCTACAACAATAAAACTTTTCATTTTGTATCGGACTAAAGGAATAAGTTTGTTTTTTTTCCTTCAACTTTAAGATTTCCCTATATTACTACAATTTAGCAAGAAAAAGCACTACACAATCCACGTACAGAACTGAGCGGGCAATCCGTATGCCGGAAGCTTGGAAAGGAGAGCCTTGTGCCAGACTCTATCAAAAGCTTTGGCGATGTCGAGACTAATAGCCACAGACTCGCCGCGCTTATCGATAGATTCACCCCATTTGTGCAAAAGGAACGCTAGAAGGTCACCTGTTGACCGTTTAGGACGAAACCCATACTGACGGTCATTAAGCAACGAGTGACCTTCCAGGTAACGGATCAGCTGGGTGTTAAGGATCCTCTCCATGATTTTACACAAAATGGAAGTGACGGCTATAGGGCGATAGTTAGCCGGATCATAACGATCTCCCTTTTTGGGAACCGGCTGGACATTGGCCTCTTTCCAAGATTTCGGCACACAACCAGCAGAGAAAGACAGACGGTATAGACGCGTAAGGACCGGAGTCAACTCCGCTGCACACTTCTTAAGAACAATCGCAGGAATGCCGTCTGGGCCACTTGCTTTTCGAATATCAATCGACTGTAGCTCCGCCCGCACATCTCGCTGTCTGATGCGAATATCGGGCATAGTGCTGCCACAATGGGACAGTGTCGGAGGTTGTGCACCACAGTCATCGATACGGGAATGGGCCGCGAAGAGTTTTGCCAGGAGGTCGGCTTTCTCCTGCGGCTGATGAGCAAGTGAGCCATCGGCATGTCTCAGCGGTGGCAGCGAGGGTTGGCAGAAGTTTGATTGCACAGCTTTGGCCAGGCGCCAGAAAGAACGGCTACCCGTAGGGTGCGCTAGCAGTTCCTGACCCACTTGTGCAATGCGCTGAGCGTCCGCTCTAATGTAAGCCCTCTTACACAACTTGGTGGCATTATTATAGGCTGTTTTCAGTAGGTTAGTATTGGGATCCCTAGAAGCTCGACCTCTGATCCAAGCGCGGTAAGCTAGCTGTTTGTTTTCAACAGCAGAGGCACACTCGCGATTGAACCAGAGGTTACGTCTCCCTCTACTGACGAGATTGGAATGTGGAATATAATATTCCATTCCTAATCTGATCTCGTCAGCAACAGAGGTAGCGCAGGAGTTCGGATCCATCCCACTGAAACAGCGCTGCCACCAAGGGACAGACGCGTAATAATCCCGCATACCGTCCCAATCTGCTGACGCATAGTGCCACAGACGGCGTGCTGCAACCACAGGCGACGGTCGCGACGCCTGAGGCACTGAGACGGATACCAGGCAGTGATCTGAAGATCCTAGTGGAGCTCGAATCACCACCTGATATCCGTCGGGGCGATTTGTCAGCAGAAGGTCCAACAAAGAGGGCGCTTGACCGATAATATCTGGTACCCTGGTGTGCTGGGTAACCAATTGTGTCAGGTCGTGCGTGAGAGCGAATGCGTGGGCAGTCCTACCCGCATGGTCAGTTTTAGAGGAACTTAACCACAACTCGTGGTGAGCATTGAAGTCCCCTAAAAACACCAGCTCGGCGGAAGGAAATTGCTCCTGCGCGTCATCTGCCACCCGACTTAGGTGTTCAAAAAGTCGAGTTGTCTCCAAGTCACCACGGTGGGAACGATAGACGCACACGTAGACACTGCAATGAGTGCCAAAATCGACGTGTACCACAAGGAGGGAAAAGGAAGGTTCCTCCAAACAGCGCAGGCGACGACAACAAACGTCCGCCCGGACGAACAAGCAAACACCTGCCTTTGCCTTGAAGGACTCCTCAAGAGCGTAGCCGGGGTAATTAAGGTAGCTTGTATCGGCCGGGCAGATAATTTGCGTCTCTGTCAAAAACAGCATTGCTGGACGGGCTGTCTCGAGATGGTGGTGGACAGCCAAGAGGTTAGAATGGAGCCCGCGGATGTTAGCGAGCCCCACCTCGAATAGTGGTGTTTTGGTGGGATAGTGCACCGCTGTACGACCAGTCCTAATATTGTGCGCTGACATGTTTGTTGGAGTGAGAGGTGTGAAATTGAGGTGTCGTTGCAGCGATTAGCATAGTTAACGTGTGTAGGCCTGTTTCGCCAGGGAACAGCCGACAGCTGATTTGCGCTGACTCTCCGCACGAAAGGGCCCCCGAACCCCCCCGGAAGTGGTCGCCGGGACCCACCGTCCGGTCACCAACCGGCACGACGGACCACCCCGAGATTATGCGTGGCATGGTGGGGCAGCCTCACGGACTGGTTAGGTCCGCTTGGGCCCCTGTACTGTACCACGGGCGGCCAGCGGAACAGCCGTTTCTTCGGGTCTTCCTGGGCGGAGGGTCAACGCAGTCAACCTGGCACTGGGTCGACGGAAGCCCACACAAACCACACGAATCGCAGCAACGACCCCTCAAGCTCTGGCTGTGCGATGACTGATCCCGAAACGCGGACACAAAATGCCCACTTGACGGGTTTTACGTCATGCGCACGGTGGTCGCTAGCCAGTCGGGTTTTTCAAGCCCTACCACCAGAAGTTGGTCACTCGATTAGCACCACCCGGGGATCACGTGTAGGGTCTCGAGGGTAAAACCTACGGACGTGAGCGACTCCAATCCCCTAATAATATATAATAAAGATTCGAATTCAAAACAAAACGCTACCGCTTATGTACTCAACATTTATGATGGTAATTAAGTTTACGCGTCTTATTTATTAATTAACTGTCGAGTCATAAATTTCAATCTGTATCAAGCTACTATACCTTGCTTAACTACCGACTCGCCAACTTTTCCTAACTAACGTAACGAATGGCCTTAACTTCTTTAATATAATTTTCATACCACCTGCTCGACAATGTTCAATTAGATCCCCCTTAGCTTCAACGTAAAGCAAGACATTATATCCCAAGGGATATAATTTTGTATGAAACTCCCAAGGGATTAAAGTGTTTTAATTATGGAACATAAAATTCGTATAAAAATTTAGCATAGATGCTAGCTTAGGAAGGCAAAGGTTCTACGCCCATACAGCAGTAGCGTGCATCCACTAGAGACAAAGACATTCTACCTGTGTAAATAATGTTTTTATAAAATCTAAATACATAATTTCTTTACAAAAATTATAAAATATTTATCTAAATAATACTGCAAGCTCAAAAAAACAATTACGTTTCACTTTATTTTTTATTGATAAAATACTTTTTGTACAAAAAGCGCCATCTTTTGACGGCCACCATTAACTATCGATAAAAACGAATAAAAAGCAGAGTAAAGCAAGAACACACGCTGCCGGCGGATAAACAGCATTTGGAAAAATTACGCGACATATTTAAAAATAAAGAATGTTTCTACAATTTGTTCCATAATTTGCACCGACAGTATTCCGTTGTATTGTTTTCATAGCTAAAACTTTGCCGCCAACGCCATTACGTATTTCAAAATTGTAATATCTTGTTGCTTACGTTAATAAAGTGCTTAGTGGAATGTGTTTTGTGGCATCAACAATACAGTCTTTTTAGAAGTTTATTCAGTGTTTTATTGATAAAGTTAAAAAACGTAAGTAAATGTCCAGGTGCTTCAGCTTTTTATTTTATTTGGGGTCAATAGGCTGTCGACTATTTGAGATTTATTTCGACAATTAATTGCTGTTTCAAAAGTAAATATGCAACGAAGTTGAAAAATAAAAGAAATTTATTTGAAACCATTTTATTGGTAACAAATTAACATTCGTCCTGCGTGCTATTAAAGGTCATTGACAGGGTCCAGCAGCTGATCGTATCGTATTGTAAATCGATGGGTAGACTAAGTTCATAAGTACTTGTTATATTATTATTAAATATGTTTTAAGTTTTTGTAATGTTTTAAGCTTTACTTAAGATAAAATTATTGCGTGGCGTGTTCGTGCTTGAGAAAAATAAATCTTTTTTTTAATTTATGGTTTTCATGATAATATCATAATTTTAACCATAGTTATAGTGATAATGATAATGTGACAGTGTTTATGATGAAAATTACCACCTAAGTAATTGGTTATAGAGCCCTGAGTTTATTGTCTCGCAGATGGTATGAAAAGTAGAGTATTCACCTCTGGAATAAAGCAGTGTCTTCGTCTTAGGCGACTTGAACCCCTCGCTTCACTTAGGACTCTACATAACTCCCTCGCTTCGCTCAGGAGTTAAATTTTAACTCCCTCGCTACGCTCGGGAGTTAACTCTAGAGTCCTTTGTTGCGCTCGGGGTTCAATATAGCGCCCGTGACGTTAGACACTGCTTTAATCCCTTGGTGCATAATCTACTATTATGACTGCTTACCTATTTGATATATTTCTACTTTTCTCGGTGGCGCAGTGGCGTTTGCCGTTGTCAGCACCCTGATAGATGACCAGATAGTGGGTAAAATATTTTGAGCTCTTCCACGCTTTGGAAGGCAAGTTAAATTTAGAAATGCATGTTATTGGAGAGAAATATCACGATTGATTAAGGCGCATATCCAGCCCTCAAAAAAGGTTGTGGTCACAGATGGGTAGAAGCCACCCGAAAAACGGCCAAGTGCGAGTCGAAGTATGATCTCGCTCATGATCGATATAGTGCATTCCCACAAAGGGGATGTTTACAAAACATTGTGCGCAGAGAGGCTCCTGATCAAGTCTCTTTTTTTTTATTAAGGCATTGAAAATGATATCGTCAGCCTATAGAACTCAATAGATCGTGAAAGCGTGACGTCAAAGTCTATTGGGTTTGTGGGCGTGCCCATCGAGCCCACAACGGTGGATCATAAGCTTTGCGTTATTAACTTTTCAGTCATTTTTCATATGAACATTGATCCGTCACCGGTCTGGAACAGTGTCACGTGCCTTGATAAAATTTCAATAAGAGCCTCCTCAGACAGGTCTGGGGCCTTACCATGATCGCTTATAGCAAGGTTCAAACAATATTGAAACAGAGACACCGCTCTTGCTGCGTATAGCGCCATCCCGCTTTCAGTGCGGTTTTATTGTTATGAGCGATCATAGTTAGGGGACTGCCCCATAACCATGATTGCTTAAAACAATATTAAAACCGCACTGAGAGCGGGATGGCGCTATAATAAAATAAATGACTCGTTGATTAATGACCGTCAGTGTGGGTTTCGTCCTAAACGGTCAACAGGTGACCTTCTAGCGTAACTTTTACAGAAAAGGGGCGAATCTATAGATAGGCACGGCGAGTCGGTGGCTATTAATCTCGACATCGCCAAAGCTTTTGATAGAGTCTGGCGCAAGGCTCTCCTTTCCAAGCTTCCGGCATACGGATTGCCCGCGCAGTTCTGTACGTGGATTGCCAACTTCCTCCACGAGCGTAGAATTGGCGTTGTCGTTGACGGCTGCGCTTTGCGGTTTGGGCAGTGAACGCTGGAGTTCCACAAGGCTCCGTTCTATCCTCAATATTGTTTCTTCTGCATATCAATGACATGCTTTCCTTGGGAAGTATACATTGCTTTGCAGACGACAGTACAGTGTATGGGGGATATCACGGAAGCTCAGGGGCTGCTCGTGGTGATATTGGTAGGGAGAGGCAGAATCTTATCATTGAGCTTAACAGGACCTCGTCTCTGAATGCGGTTCCAACAATCTTGTTGACTTCAATGCTAAGAAAACACAGGTTTGCGCGTTTTCGGCGAAAAGGTCACCTTTCCTCCCCCTTCCTTCTCTTCAGGGCATAACCCTTCACACGCAGAGCAACATCACCTTGCTCGGAATGAACATTCGCTGCGACCTGAACCCCAGGGACTACATCAAATCCGTTATAACTACTGCCTCGCGGAAACTCGATGTCCTCAACAAGGTGCGTAGGTATTTTGTGCCGGACCAACTATGCCTGTTGTATAAAACTCAGATTAGGTCTTGCGTGGAATATTGCTCGCACCTTTGGGGCGGCTCAATACCTCAATACCTCCTCGATGCTCTGGACAGATTGTAGCGTCGCGCTATTCGCATAATTGGCGATGTAGAGGCAACTAACACCCTTGAGCCTCTACAACTTCGTCGAGACATCGCCTCTCTTAGCGCCTTTTACTGAATGTTTTATGGGGAATGCTCTGAAGAGCTCCTTAACTTTATCCTTCCCTCTCCATTCCTTAACAGAAACACGCGTAAGGGCCTTCGCAGTCATCCTTACACTGTATCCTCCTTTTCACATCGTACCAAGAAATTCCAAGATTCCTTCTGTCGTTCATTCCACACTTGGAATTTTCTACCTGAGCACGTGTTTCCTCCATCCTACAACATGGGTTCCTTCAAAAAGGCGTTATCTAAAACATTTTTTCTAATTTTATTAATTATACAATTAAAATATATTACGTTTATATTACGTTTATCTATTTATTTTATTTTATTTAATTGACATGATTTTATTTTATTTTATACAATTTTTGATTTTAATCTAAATTTATTAACAAACAAACTTTAATTTTATTATATTATTATATAATTATGTTTTGTAATTTTTATAAAGGAGTTTCTATGTAATTTAATTTGATATTATTGATTTATATATTTTTAACATATTTTTAAATTGATGGTATTGTTAAAATAAATGAAATTGAATTTGAATTGAATTACATATTTGTATGCAGAATTGATGTTTAAACTACTTTTAACATGAAAAAATCTTAAAATATTATCTATAATAAATAAGTTTCTACATAACAAAAAGATTTACCAACTGAACATTAACCGCGTTTTTCTCAAAACGTCATTTTTAAACATGTGTTTTCATTTACGACGGCAGTGTTAACATGGGTAGGTTTCGGCTTCATAGGGTATTGAAAAAACACTTGTATATGTATAAATTATTTTTTCATTCTCAGTCTATATCAAAAATTTATTTTAGCAACTACTCTCCTGTATAATACCGCCAATGTTTCGGATGTTTGCATATCTCCAAGAGTTTTGATAAACACAGAGCGCAACGGCGAGTGGGTATTACTACATTTACGAAGACATAATCACGACATACAACATACAACCATATAGGTACCTCTATGCTCTTTGAGTCAAAGGCATAATAACAATTAAATAGCTGTTTGATTAAATCGCTTGTGTAATTTTTATTCTTCGTGCTTAATGTTCCTAATATTATCTGAATAAAATGTTTTTCTGGTTTTAAACTTCCAATTTTGTTATATATTTTATAGCAAATATTAATTCAGCAAAGATGCATGCATCTACATGCATTTACTGACGCCAAAAATATATAAAAATTCAATATTGATAATTCACACACCTATGAGTGATATATAAGTATTGTAGTTATTTATTATATCATAACTAGGATTTATTTCTTTTTGAACATTTTTTTAATGTAGCCTTAAATATTTATTTTGCCTTTTAATGTTTAATAAAGATCACATATTTTATACAATATAATCATAATATTTGAAGTTAAATTTTATTACGCATTGAATTGATTGATAATAGTTATTTACGATACAAGTGTAGTAAGTTGTTTATACCCATTGAGTGGCGGTGATGATAAAACACGAACGTAGTGAGTGTTTTACACCGATACGAGTTGGGAATGACCAAACTACACGTCTGTTGTACAACGTTTTACAGTACATGATGCGAGGAAATTAAAAAAAAACATTTTTTAATATTATTTATTTGTTAAAATGGAAACGGACGTTGGTACAGTGTTGTAAATGGAACGAAATAGTTTATATATTATTGTGGAAATTAATATTAAAACGATATTTTTACCTTTTTACATTAATTTAATAAGTATTTCTACAAAGTCAGAGCCAATTAAAAACATGATTGAGACATAATTTTCTGGAAGTCTTAATTTGGACCACACAGACATGAATTTGGAAAATTAAAAGCTACTTTACCGCACGTGTGCGGTAAGTAGCCGTTTACGTGCCTATGTGGGTCCATGTCATCGGACACTTTCAGAGCAAGTGTACTATAAATAAATTTAAGCTTATGCAATACTTTCTAAAAGTACAGTTTATTAACCCCTCCATCAAGTAGGTATCACAGTGTAACTCTTAACATACTTACTCGTTTCAACTAAACGTTTCTTTTTTAAGACAGGCATTTAAAATTCAGTTCGTATATAAAATCAATCAGCTCTATCAAGATTAGAGAAGCCCTATTTTTCAATCCATCCATCATCTGTGGTTGTGATGACGTTATAAGAATATAACTGCCATCGTCACATTTCACCGTCATCGTTATGTGATGTTAAGTGGTTATGTGCTAAAAGACATGCCGACGACGGGGCGACGTACGGGGATCAGTCATAATGCTTCAGTGTCTCGTTTCTGTGATTATGCGATGAAATGGCCTGTCATTTTAGTTTTAGATAGAATATTATAAAAGAGTGAGTTGAAAATCAAGGCACACAGATTCACATCTTATATGGCACAGATATTGCAGTGAAATCACTGGGTACCGTGACTTTTCATCTTATACGTCACAAGTTGGCAACGTACACTGTGGTTTTTGTAGGGTTCGCAGATTTGCTGCGAATCTCACAAGAGCCACATATTTTATAGATGACTGTTACCACTTAGGTACCATCAGGTGGGCAGTGTGCTTGTTTGCCAACTTAGTTGTATAAAAAAATCTTAAACTTTATTATACCTACTATCTTCTATACATCTATACAAATAAATAAAATTGAAGTATCTGTTTTTCATGTCAAAATAACAAGTTTTTACTAAATGGGTATGAATATATATCGGGTAGCAATAACAAAAACACAATTTTTTTTGTCTGTCTGTCTGTTTGTTCCCGCTAATCGCCGGAACGACTGGACCGATTTTGACGGGACTTTCACTAATAGATAGCTAATTATATAAGGTATAACATAGGCTACTTTTATCAACCTTAACAAAAGATACTATTTCACGCGGACGAAGTCGCAGGCACAGCTAGTATGTATATACATCTGAATAGCAAGACACACAAGTTAACGAAAAAATAAAAGATGGCTATGCATTTTTTTAACGAACTATAGATCTGTCTGCGTCTGCAGCGTTCAATAATTGTAAATAATCATGTTATCATTCTCACTACTGTCAAACGATCACCATTGGCCTTTCCGTTTTGAATATTGAAATGTGTAGTATCAGAAACATGATTAATCATATTTTACTCAATAAGAAAAAAAATCAAAGATTTAAAATATTTGGTATTTTAAAACAGCTGTGAAAACATACATATCAAATCAAGTATGTAATAATTACCTACATTTCGAATTTTTTGGGAAAGACAACATTATGGTATACTTTACTCGTAATGCGTTGAATTTTTGCTAAAGCTCCGCCTTAGTTAATGAGTGTTAACGCCAAACGTCAAATAACGCCATCGATGGCGCCTAAAGTCGACGCCACCAAGTCGGCGATTCGCCGATTAATATGCTCGCACTCGCTCTTCCTCGAGCGTAAACAGCCATAAAGCAGTAGGCTAACATCTGTGGAATTAGCTGCAAAAAGTAATCCACGTCTCAGTCCACGTGAAACGCCACTAACAATGCCACATACGAATTAACGCGCTAACCTGCTGGCCAAATTATGTGTGTGAGGTCAAAATTATTGCGCTTATTAACGCGTTACGATGAAGGTGGGGCCTGATCATTACGCAAAACTTAAAGGGCAACTAGAAACTTGTAATTCCCTAGAGCACTTAAAGTGGGTTAGGTTAGGTTAGGCACACGCAAATTCGCGCTCTGGACGCCGTCGAGAGCACACGCGCCCACCGAGACGCTTCGTCGGTCGTATGCAATAGATTGCAAGTGTCGGTCTCACCGGTCCTGGTCCCGCCGGTCCTGGTCCCGCCGGTCCTGGTCCCGGTCCCGCCGGTCTCGGCCCCGGTCCCGTTGGTCCCGCTGGTCCCGCCGGTCTCGCCGGTCCTGGTCCCGTCGGTCCCGGCCCCGGTCTCACCGGTCTCGGCCCCGGTTCCGCTGGTCCCGCCGGTCTCGCCGGTCCTGGTCCCGTTGGTCCCGGCCCCGGTCTTGCTGGTCCTGGTCCCGGACCAGTTGATAAAATTGGTGTGGTTTTGTTGTGAGACCCCCGAACACAAACTAAGTGTCGTGGCGAACACGTAAAGTGAAGTGCTAGTGTGCGGATTATGAATGAAAATGCGTAATCTCAACGGAAACTAGAATTTTTATTGAGGAGTAACGCCATACTACATTATGCAAATCATTGCAAGTAATAAATGTGTAGTTCGAATTGCACAACGCCATCTATTGGTATCGTATGAAACTACATAGGTACTGTAATGTAAACATTCCGCCTCCCAAAGGACACCAGGCCTTTAAAAAAAAAAACATAATCTCCAACCAGTTACAAAACTATACATAAAATTAAGGAAATGGTGATACATTTTTTTAAACTTATTAGGTACCTTTAACATGCATCTCAGCGTTGCTAACAATAATTACAAAATTATAGCTACCCATTAAATTTCGTCAATAGGCAACACACATAGTTTGTGAATTGGTCTCTTTATAATTGTGTTTTTACATTTAAGACTAACAACTCTGACCAATCCATCACTACCGGGGTGGGTTTCTACAATTTTAGCTAGAAGCCATTTTGATGGCGGAAGTCTCTCGTCTCTAATGATTACAATTCTACCGACGGTCAGATTGTCTTGAGTGCCAGTCCATTTTTGTCGCTTTTGCAAAGTAATTAAATAATCGTGACTCCAAATTTTCCAAAATAACTGGAGTTTTTGCTGAAGGTAAACCCATCTTTTTGTATAAGGAACCTTAACATCTGTAAGATCCTGTTCAGGCACTGAATTTAGAGGTCCACCAACCAGGAAATGTCCTGGGGTTAATGCATCGACAATACCGTCACTGTTTGTATCTATATGAGTTAATGGACGGGAATTCAAGCAACCCTCTATTTGATATAATAAAGTTGAGTACTCTTCGTATGTAAGTTTACAATCGTTTACAACTCTATTGAGGTGAAACTTGACCGATTTCACGGCTGCCTCCCATAAACCTCCCATGTGAGGTGCTCCAGCTGGGTTGAATTGCCAGTCTGTACCATCTCGGGCGAGCAGATCAGCAATTTCAATAGGTAAGTTCCTGTTACTTTCTACAAACATTTCTTTCAATTCCTTACTAGCTCCTACAAAGTTAGTTCCACAGTCACTTATTAACTTATTACAGTGTCCTCTACGAGCTGTGAAACGCCTAAATGCGGCTATAAAGCCTTCGGCACTTAAACTAGTTACCAGTTCTAAGTGAATAGCTTTAACAGCGGTACAAACAAATACAGCAATGTAAGCCTTCTGGGTTTTGTTCGATCCGCGACCACTAAATAATTTTAAAATTACAGGACCTGCGAAATCTACACCAGTAACAATAAATGGTCTCTGAGGGTTAACGCGATTTTGAGGTAAGTTACCCATTTGTTGAGAACTTAATTTTGCTGCATTTCGGGCACATATTACACATTTGTGAATGATAGATTTAATAATATATTTTACACCAATAATATAAAATTTGGATCTAATAAAATTCAACATTAGTTGGATTCCTCCATGTAAAGTTTTGTAATGTGCATCTAGAACAATTAATTTAGACAAGGTACAATCCTTACTTAGAATATATGGATGTTTCATTTCATCGCACAGAGAAGAATAGTGGAGTCTACCACCTACTCTCAAACAGTTCTCATTGTCTAAATAAGGATTAAGTTTAGCAATCCTTTTACCATTTTCTAGCCTATAAAATTTTTTAAAATTGTGATTATTTGGGGATTTAATTGTTTCGATCTCCTTTTCAAAATTCTTTTCCTGCGACATAATAATAAGTTTTTTCATTGACATTTGCAATTCGTTAGTTGTAAGATACATCGGGTATGACAAGCTACATTTAGTTTTAATCTTATGTTTTACACTATGAATAAATCTCAATAGTCTACACACAACGCGTATGAGTTTAGTTAAACTAGAGTATTTGGAAAAAATATTAGACTCTGCAGATTTATCACTTTCACTTTTAGACTTTTGATTAACAACACTGATATTCACTGACACATTTACCGATGACCTTTTCTCTAAGTCCGTAGGTTCAACGTTCAAGTGCTGTAGAGGCAAAGCATTCGCCTCACGAAGCCAGGTAGGTCCGCTCCACCAGAGCTGATGATTTGGAAGCTCTAGCGGCGAGATACCTCTCGACGCCACGTCAGCAGGATTGTCCTCGGATGCAACGTGATGCCATCTCTCCTTCTCAATCAGGTTAGTAATCTCTGTTACTCTATTCGCTACAAATGTACACCAGTAGCTTGGTGATTTTTGAAGCCATGCCAAAACTATGGTAGCATCAGACCAAGCGTATAATTTATTGGTTGGAATACTCAATGCGATTTGTGCTCGATGTAACAACTTGGCCAGAAGCAACGCTCCACATAGTTCAAGTCTCGGTAGTGATATTTGTTTCACAGGAGCTACCTTTGTCTTTGCGCCTATTATAATGACTCTAATTTTAGATTGTGTTTTAACTCGACAATAAACTACAGCTGAATAGGCTATGCTCGACGCATCCGAAAACCCGTGTAACTCGACATCAACTGTATCATCTGCTATACCTAACCATCTCGGGACCTCCACAATTGGCATTTCAATTAACTCTCGTCTATATGTTGTCCATTCTCGTAAGAGTGAATCAGGTAATGACTCATCCCAATCAACCTTTTCAATCCAAAGCTTTTGAAGCATATATTTTGCAACCACTACAACTGGTGCTAACCAACCAGCGGGATCATATATGGTGGCTATGTCTCTTAAAATGGTTCTTTTAGTAGTTACATCACAAGGTAAGGGTAGTGCTATTTTTAACTCAAAATTGTCTGTGTAACCATTCCAATTTATACCGAGTATTTTACGATTTGATTGGTGCGCGCCTTCTATTTTCGAAGTATTCGAAGCCCATTTATGCAGTAAAAAACCTCCTTTACTTAATAATTGTGTAATTTTCTGTTTCAGATCAGCAGCAAGACTAAGTGTACTTCTTCCACTTAACATATCGTCGATGAAAAATTCATGGCGCAGTGTGTCTATAACTTCGTCATCGAAATTGTCTTTCTCATCTTCAGCTAGCTGTTGTAGGGTTTTAATGGCTTGATATGGTGCACAAGACGTTCCATATGTGACAGTTGTTAATCTATAGTGCTGTATAGGTACATCTGTACTAGGTCTCCAAAGAATTCTCAAATAATCTCGATCTTTAGGGTCAACAACTATCTGTCTGTAATGCTGGCGAATATCTCCTACCAACACTATTCTATGTTTTCTCCATCTCATGGTTACATCTCGGATATCATTCTGTAGAGCTGGCCCAGGTAACAAATTGTTATTTAAAGATTTACCATTGCTTGTACTCGCTGAGCTGTCGAACACTACTCTTAATTTTGTTGTAAGATGTTCATCGTTTATAACAGCATGGTGTGGAATGTAACATACTTCGTGACATTTTTTCTCAATTTCGCAAGCAGGTACTAACTCCATATGGTTTTGTTGTAGGTAATCTTCCATGAACTCTTTGTATTTAATTTCTAGATTTTTATCTCGTCTAAACTTATTCTCTATTGATATTAAGCGTTTCATTGCTATTTCTAGTGATTCTCCAAGTTCTGGCGGGATTGATTTAAAAGGTAAACGAACTAGGTAACGTCCGTTTTCTAATCGTTGATGTGTAGTCTCGTAATGTGTTTCACACTTGATTTCTAGATTTGTTAATGTACGGTTTTCAGTGTGTTCCTCTATCTCCCAAAATCGACGCAGAAGACGGTCTATATCTACCTTTACATGATGGACGCTTACTTGACCATAAATGTTATTGGACACATTTCTTCCTGAAATTAACCATCCTAGAGTTGTTTTCTGGGCGACAAGGTTATGATTTTTGCATTTGTGTGTCAGAATGCCCTGTTGTATAATTTCTGCAAAGACATCTGCACCTAGTAGTAAGTCAATCTTGCCTGGACTTTCGAATGTAGGATCTGCTAATTTAAGTTCTCTCATTTGTGGCCAATCTATAGCTTGAGCTGTCTGTGGTAAATATGATGTAAGCGACTTCAAAACAAATGCTGTTATTTTAATTTTCGACTCTGGGTTGTGTCTTGAAGTAATCTCTAACTCGACTGTTGCTCGAGTAACTGATTTAACAGAACCAACACCAGTTATGTTACTGAAATAACACAGAATTTACCTAATAAACTAATCATAGGTTTTAATTCACTAAAATTATACATGACACAAAATAACATTGAATAGTAACCATAGCAATGATACAAAGACGTAATAGACAACCATGGACTTAATAAAGGGAGTATCACATCATTCTCCGCCGCTTTAGTTAGAGACTGTAATCTTGTAAATGAACCGGTGGTCTTCTTGGTCGTCCAGACCTCCTAAGAACACTTTCGGGTTGGTGTTCAGGCGGTTGTAACTCCAGCTCAGGCTGTTCTGGTTCCATTTCTGACAAAGATGGTTGCTCTGAAGCTGTGGGAATGTCATTGTTTTCAGTGATTGTTTCCTCGCACTCAATGCTTGTAAAAGGTGAAGTTAGTGACGTTGAAACCTCACGATTTATATTCTGGGCACCTTCCTCAGGCTGGGCTTCCCGAATTCGCTCTCCGTCTTCTCCGATTGGAGCAAGATGACGATTTGACACCGCCGTCACTCGCCCATCGCTTAGCCTCGTAATTGAGTAATCAGGGTTAACCTCTAGCAGTTCAGCTTCTTCAACTAATGGCAAGTATTTGTTTGCTCTACAACAGCGTTTGATCAAGACTCGTCCGGCACTCGTAAGCCATGTTGGTATGGAATCGCCATTTGGAGATTTCCGAGAGTGCTTAAACATCCTCTCATGAGGTGAGCAGTTTATAGCAGTGCATAGCAGCGATCTTATAGAATGTAACGCATTATCAAGAACTTTCTCCCAACTCTCTATAGGTAAATTATGTGAACGCAGACCTAATTGTATAGCTTTCCATAATGTTGAGTTGAGTTTTTCAACTTGCCCATTTCCTTGGGGATTGTACGCCGTCGTATTACTTGTGGCTATACCGCGATAATGTAGATATTCTTTCAATTCGGCGGATAGGAAAGCCGTCCCTCGGTCTGAATGAATATAACTAGGCATACCGAAAACCATAAACAAATTATTCAAGTGTTTTATAACCGTTTTGCGCTCATATCCGCACATGGGAAAGCAAATGGGAATCGAGAGTACTCGTCAATGATCGTGAGTATATAACGATTGGCGGTGTTGGTTGGGACCGGGCCTTTGAAATCTATACTTAAACGCTCGAACGGAGCAGTTGCCTTGACAAGTTTCGGAAGTGGATTTGGATTTTTGAAAAATCTTGGCTTTATTTCAGCACAAATTTTGCAATTTGTTATCATCGTTCTAACTTCCTCTAAAGTATATGCAAGATTCTTTGTTTTTAGCCAATGATGCATCCTCGTGATACCAGGATGGCATAAATTTTCATGTAAATTATAGAGCCGCGTGAGCCGCGAAGATACATACAAACTGGCGCATACTCTCGATAATGTGTCAGCGACGTGATTGTCTCGTCCTGGTCTATAAATTATGTCATAACTATATGGTGCCAACTCTAACCGCCACCTTTGTATTTTCTCATTTTTAATCTTACTTGAATGTTTGGCATCAAACATGAATGCCACCGATCTCTGGTCAGTAATCAATTTAAATGGCTTACCAATGAGGAAATGACGCCACTTTTTGAGTGCTTCGACAATAGCGTAGGCTTCTTTTTCGACAGCGGAATGATTTTGTTCACTTTTGTTTAGTGTTCTTGAGTAGAATGCTACTGGTCTGGAATCCTGAGACAATGAAGCAGCTATAGAATGTTCTGAGGCATCAGTTTCTACTGTGAATGGCATTTTATCGTCGATGGCGTGAATGGATGACTTAGCAATTACCGACTTCAACTCTTCAAAAGATCTAATGGCTTCAGAGTCTAGTGGAAATGAAACGGTATGTGCAAGAGCGTATATTCTCTTAGAGAAATTTGGTATCCATTTGGAGTAATGTGCGAACATGCCAAGTATTCTCCTTAGAGATGCCATATTTTCTGGCGGTGGTAAGCTAAGTAAAGGCCCTAGCCGGTCGCAATCAGGCTTGACAACATGATTTTCAATTGAATATCCCAATATTTTGAGTGATTTCAGATTGAACTTACTCTTCTCTTTATTTAACGTCAAGCCGTACTTGTCAGCTGCTTGTAGAAAACATTTCAAATTGTCATCGTGCTCGATTTGCGTATTACCGCAAATGGTAATATCATCTAAATACGCGAAAGTCCCCTTTAAATCCTCTTTTCTGATGACCCAATCGATGGTTCTCTGGAAGCTAGATACCCCGTTTGTAACTCCGAAGGGAATTCGACGAAATTGGTAAAGATTGCCAGCCGCCTCAAAAGCCGTGAATGTACGCTCGTGCTCTAGAATTGGAATCTGGTGATACGCACTCTGTAAGTCAATGGCACTGAAAATATTAAATTTTGATACCTTTGTGACAATTTCTTCTATGTTCGGCAGCGGATAGGCATCTAGGAGCGTATATTTATTAATTGTTAAAGAATAATCAATAACCATCCGTTTTTTATGATTTGCTGTCTTTGTTATCAGCACTTGTGCGCGCCATGGCGATTTACTCTCTTCTATTATGTGTTGTTCAAGTAATTTGTTGATTTCACCTTTAATAAACTGTTGATCTTCATAGCTGTATTTGCGAGATCGTATTGCTATTGGCTTACAGTCAGGAGTGACGTTGGCGAATAAGGAAACAGCAGGAACTGAAGCTTCAGCGACACAACATATCTTCAGTGTTTCCTTGGGCCCACCAAAATCAACCTCTAATGTAGAATGTAGCCCTAGGAGGTCGTGGCCTATAATTATGTCAGCGCATAAGTCTTTGACAATAAGAAGTTCAACATTATCATATGTGTTTTCACTTAAAGTGACGTTTTGACAAGTGGCACCGGTGACTTGGGATGTAAGAGATAGAGAAGCCATAGTAATCATCTGGTGACAAGGTTTTTTCTTTAGACGGGCGAGGTTTGCAAATCTTTCGTTAATAAAGCTTATACTGCTGCCTGTGTCTATTAGTGCCTCTGCTCTAATGCCCTTGATGAATGCGGGGACCATAGCTTTTCTTAGGGATGCTGGCGTTGCAGCTGTTATACAAGCGGTACAATGTGCACAGTCTTCCGGAGAACTAGTAGATGCAGCATGTGGCTTACTACGACACACTGAAGCATAGTGCCCCTTTTTGTTACATATTTGACAGATGGCCCCTGAGGCTGGACAGTTTTTACGGCCATGTATACGGTCTCCCCCACAGAAGAAGCATTTACGGCGTGATCTAGAATTAGCCTTGAATGTAGTGGCAGCTGCAGCTTGAGTCTGAAGATCTATGTCGCACAGTATGTCACTGTTGACCTCAGAAGCGTTGCGTCCTCCACAAATCGCATTACTAGAGTTAATGTTAAAATTTTGCGAATTGTTTTCAGCCATCTCCATAGACAGTGCCTTATTGTAGGCTTCATCAAGTGTGAGGGTAAGATTTTCAAGTAGTCGTTCTCGTATTTTTGAAGATGTTATACCAGCTATAAATGCACCTCTAATATTATCGCTCATGTTTGTTTCGGTGTCAACTGCTGTAAACGCACATTCCCTTGCTAAATGTTTCAGGGCTTGTAAATACAAATCAATAGTTTCACCTGCATGCTGGCGTCTTGTAGCTAGTAAATGTCTAGCAGTGATAATATTCTTTGGTTTTATATATAACCCATCTAGTACAGAAATTGCCGAGCTGTATGTGGTACAATCACTGATTGATCGATATACGCGAGGTGATATGTGGTTGATTAAAAGTTGAAGCTTTGTGTCGTCTAAGAGAGCCGGCGAAACAACTGAGGTACCTACTATAGGCGCATATACAGCCTGTGCAGTTAAGAAGTTATTAAACGTACGTTTCCAGTGTTCCCATTCAGGGCCCGTAGAACTTAGCGATGCATCACCATCAAAGCGGTCCGGTCTCAAAAATTTTTCCATTTTAGTGAATTAAATTGAAATAACACAGAATTTACCTAATAAACTAATCATAGGTTTTAATTCACTAAAATTATACATGACACAAAATAACATTGAATAGTAACCATAGCAATGATACAAAGACGTAATAGACAACCATGGACTTAATAAAGGGAGTATCACATCAGTTACCAATTACAGAATTTCGTTTAACACTTAGAATTTGACATGCCGCTTCGGTGATTAGGCACGCTTGAGACCCTTGGTCAACTAAAGCGCGGAGTGTGTGTGATGTATATCTCTTTTCTGAAAATACATTAACTAGTGCAGTGGCTAAAATAACTGAGTATGGGTTACAATTTGTATTTTCCATTGAGTTGCTAGCGATCTCGACAGCACTAGTCATCACAGAATTTTGTTGTTTTTCTAGGTATGTGTTTTGTGAGTCCTGTGTAGCATTCTCTCTAACTGAAGTAGGTACTGTATATCCATGTAACAGAGTGTGATGTTTTCGGCCGCATTTCTTGCAGGTAGTGGACTGTAAACACGACTTGACAGGGTGGCCTTTTCTCATACAATTGAAACATATTTGATTTAATTGTACAAAGTCTTTCTTTGCTTGTAAATCTAACGATAAAAAATCCTTGCATCTAAATATTGTGTGATCTCCGTTACAATAAATACATTTTGAGTGATATGTGATTTCAGTTGCAAAACTCTTCGTTGTTATATTATGTTTGACAGGTGGGGGATGATTTATCTCGTGATTGTTTTTTAAATTCTCTAAAGTATGGAAACGATTTTTTAAAAACTCAGCTAACTCGCCCCAAGTAGGTAGCTCGGATATGTTTTCTAATTTTTGTTCAAACAACTTGTGTGTCTCTGTGTCTAATTTCTGTATGATAATATACACAATCAAAGCATCCCAACTATCGGTAGGTAAATTTAAACTCTTTAGTGTGGCAATGCATTGATTAGTGGTATCTAATAATTCTCTAATACTTTTGGCGGACTCTGTATGAAATTTTCTTTGGTTTATTAATCTCCCAATATAAGTATTTACTATACGACGTTTATTGTTATATCGTGTATTAAGCATCTCCCATATAATATCATAATTTGATTCTGACACTTGTATTTGTTTTACTAAATTCTCAGCGTCACCACGCAAACTCGATTTTAAATAGTGACATTTATTTACTTGACTAATGTTGTTGTTGTCGTGGACAAGTGACTTAAAAATATCATGAAATGAAAGCCAATCATAGTAACTACCAGAGAAAATAGGTATTTGTATAGCAGGTAATCTAGTACCAACAGTTGGTTGACTATCGGGTTCAGATTCTAATAATTGAGGCTTAGTTGTTCTAATACATTTATTGTTCAACATATCTCGCATTTTTGTTTTAATTTCTAAGTAGTAGCTAAGGCAAGCATCGTAATCCTCTTTAACAAAATACGCTATGTTTTTTCTTTGTTCAATCGTTGTAGTAGCAAGCAAAGCTTTATGATTTGATTGGTAATCATTCCAATATGACTCCAACATTTCTAATCTAGTTTCTACATAACCAGATGTAAGTCTTTCCTTAGGAGTTTTTTTATAGTTTGATCCAAGTTTCTGGATTTGTATAAAACAATCCAACTGCGATTGCTCAAGTTTATCCATCTCAAAAAAAATTTTTTTTTTTATTATTTTTTATATATTGGGTAGATATGAAAATTGTCACTAAAATATATTCTTCAAGTTTATGTTTTAAGTCTTTTAAACGAGTGCAAAGTTCACTTGTAAAATAATATTCGTAATTCCTTTTTTTCCTAGAACTATAACTCACGGTTACCAAGTCCTGTCCAAACAAACACTGCAATCCGTAAAGCACTGTGCACTTTTTGCCAACACTAATCACTTCTATTGCTTACTTTAAACTGTTTCGATATTTTCACTAATTAGGTACTCATCTAATTAAACTAATTCGGTTATTATCCGGCTCGAATGGACCAAAATGTGCGGATTATGAATGAAAATGCGTAATCTCAACGGAAACTAGAATTTTTATTGAGGAGTAACGCCATACTACATTATGCAAATCATTGCAAGTAATAAATGTGTAGTTCGAATTGCACAACGCCATCTATTGGTATCGTATGAAACTACATAGGTACTGTAATGTAAACAGCTAGTGTCCTTACAACTTCGACAAGTGTTGATCTCGCCGAAGATAGGAAGAACGGGCCAAGCGTTGGTCCTGGTCCTGGCCCCGGTCTCGCCGGTCCTGGTCCCGGTTCTACCGGTCCTGGCCCCGGTCTCGCCGGTCCCGGTCCCGGTCCCGCCGGTCCTGGCCCCGGTCTCGCCGGTCCCGGTCCCGCCGGTCCTGGCCCTGGTCCCGGTCTCGCTGGTCCTGGTCCCGCCGGTCCTGGTCCCGCCGGTCTTGGTCCCGCCGGTCCTGGTCCCGGTCTCGTCGGTCCTGGTCCCGGTTCTCCGTGCTGGTGTTGGCACTTCCGGTGCCTAATAGTGCTGTGCAGTGTGGTGGCGACCCCGGCGCTTTTGCGTCGGGCGAACACGGTGTTTTGTGTGGTGTGGTGCTGTATCGTGTGTGCGCTGCTGTGCAAACAGGACTGCAGTGCGGCCGCATCGTGCGCATCAAGACTCCATATAGACCGTAAGTGTTAGTCTATAAGGTAGTTGTAAGGACAATTTTGTGGACCCTAGTGGCGTAGTTTTTAAGTTACAAACACTAGAGTGCTTAATTTTAAGGTAGGTTAAGTTTTATCTTTAAGTTGTATATTTGTGTATTGCTCATTTGTACAATTTTGTGTGTCACGGGCTAGGCCCGTAGCTTTGTCCCACTATGGACAACTTTAGCGTCTCCGAAGCCTCAGAGGCGACGGACGTTGAAATCAGGGACCTGATGGTGAGGCCCCTTTCGGGAGTTAGTGTTCAGGTGGTGGACGCCAGTGTGACTGATGTCAGGACCCAAGAATGGGTACTAAGGTCGGAAACGCCGGCGAGCCGGAAGAGGCCCTCCTTGGGCAAGTTCTTCAGCGCCAGCTCTGGGACTGACTCAGAGCTGGAGGTAGAGACTGAGGTCGAAATGGAGGCAAGGGCTAGGACCCCGTTGCCGAAAGTTGCGCGCAAGGCCCGAAAGGCCAAGAAGAATAAGGGCGTTAGCACCCCCGATGACGCGGGAGATTGTTACCTCCACACGACTGGACTCTCCCAGGCCCGTAAAGAGCTGGAGGAAGGCCCGGCTGAAGCAGACGTCCCCAAGCCCCCAAAAGGGAAAGGCAAGGGGAAAACCTCAAAGAAGGAGAGGCCTCCCTCACCAGAGGGCCTCACCAACGAGGAACTCCTACACAGGGCGGAAGCGAGCGCCTCGCTTATTACGGAGGTTGCCAAGAAGTCTGGCAACCTCAAGGGTACGTGCGTGAGGGACCTCAAAGAGGCTTCTACATCCATCCTCGGGGTTGCCAGAACTCTGGCTGATAGGAAGACCTCCGAGGAGGTTCGCCGCCTACAGGCCGACAACCGCCGGCTGAAAGGGCAGCTCGACGCAATACAGTCAGAGCTATTGGCCCTAAGAAGAGACTACTCGGAGCGGGGAGGGGGGGCGAGCCCACGCCAGAGGGCGAGCCCACCGCCAGTGGCGGTACCAGCTGCAGCAGCAGCAGAGGCCCCGAAGGTGGACATCGTGACCCGGGACGAGTTCATGTCATTCATGGACTCGTTCCAATCGGACATGATGTCCCTCTTCGGGAACATGTGTGCGGCCAGGCTGGATGGCCTGGAGGTGGACGGGCGCCTCTTGCCGGCCAAATCGCACAGGCCCCCATTGGCTAGCGACAAGGCTGCTGAGAGTCAGCCCGCGAAGCAGGCACCCCCCGCTGCTGATGCGGAAGCAGCGCCAGCACCCAGCGGGGGTAGGAAGAAGAAGGGAGTGACCACCCTGGCCCCCGAGGCGAACCTACCGAAGAATGCCAGGGAGGTAAGGCCGAAGAAGGCCCCGGCGGCTCCAGCCGCGACTCCTGAGCCGGTGGCGGGCCCTTCGAGGCCTGACACCTCCAAGCCCCCCGAAAAGGAGGGCTGGAGCACGGTGGTAAGGAAGGGGCGCAGGAAGCCAGCCAAGACGGCTGCGGTGACGGCCCCGGTCAAGTCCGCGCCCCCTCCACCCCCAACCACCGCCGCAAAGCCGAAGATGCCTAAGGCACCCAAGACTCTGGCGGTGGTGATTAGCCTGTCGTCCGAAGCGGTGGCAAAAGGCGCCACATACGCCGCCGCCATTGCAACGGCGAAAGGCAGCATCAAGCTGGGGGAGATGGGAATTGTGGGGAGCCCCACGTTCCGGACTGGGGTGACGGGAGCTCGGATCATGGAGCTCCCGAAGGGCACTTCGCCGGAGCAGGCTGACGCGCTCGCCACACGCATAGCGGGGGTACTCGGCGACGCCGCCAAGGTGGTGCGTCCGACCAAGACTGCGGACATTCGAGTCACCGGACTGGATGACTCGGTGACCGCAGCGGAGGTATGCGAGGCCTTGGCCGCGTTGGCGGAGTGCCCCCGCTCTGCAATCAGGGTGGGCACTGTCCACCCTGGCCTCAGGGGCATGGGAGCCGCCAACGTGTCAGCTCCCATCGAAGTGACCAAACGCCTCGCAGGCGCTGGCAAAGTCACGGTCGGATGGAGCAACGCCTCCATCCGCCTGCTGGAGCAGCGCCCCATGCGCTGCTTCCGCTGCATGGGGATCGGTCACCCTGTGCAGCGGTGCCCCTCCGCCAAGGACCGCAGCGCGCTCTGCTTCCGCTGCGGTTCGGAGGGGCACGCAGCCGCCACCTGCCAGGGGCAGATAAAGTGCGCCGTGTGCGCCGACGCCGGCAAGCCTTCCACTCACCGGATGGGGGGCCTCAGTTGCAACCCCCCGCCGGTGAGGGGAAGACTGATGCCGAGGGCTGCCACAGTGGCGGCTACCGGGCGGGCAACACTGTCCGCCAGGGAGGAGATTTCCATGGACATCGCCAATGGCCAGTAGGTCCACAGGGAATCTCCTCCAAGCCAATATCAACCACTGCGCCGCGGCACAGGATCTCCTGTGCCAGTCGATGGCGCAGTGGCAGATAGACCTGGCGGTGGTCGCCGAGCCGTACGCGGTGCCTCAGTCCACGAGGTGGGCTGAGTCCACCGACGGTTTGGCGGCCGTTGTGGTGCCGCCCACCAGCTCGGCCCCCCTCATCTCGGTTAGAGAGAGGGGGCCGGGTTACGTGGCCGTCAAGTGGGGAGAAGTGGTGGTGGTGTCCACCTACTTCTCCCCGAACCGCAGTCGGGCAGACTTCGAGGCCTACCTGACTGCGGTCGAGGGGGTGGTAAGGAGGGCGGCGCCCCTGCAAGTTTTGGTGGCGGGCGACCTCAACGCGAAGTCGCGCGTATGGGGCTCGCCCGCCACGGACGTCAGGGGTCGTTTGGTCGAGTCCTGGGCCACGAGCCTGGGCCTCGACGTCCTCAACCGAGGGACCACCCCGACGTGCGTGCGATGGCAGGGTTCGTCGATCGTCGACGTGACCCTAGCCACCGCACCCCTCGCCGCAAGGGTGAGGGACTGGAGAGTGGAGGCAGAGGAGGAGACCATGTCGGACCACCGGTACGTCCGATATTCGGTCTCCCCCTCGCACGCCTCCACGTCTCCAGCGGGGACGGGTGCCGCCTTCCGCCGGTGGGCGGTGACGCACCTCCAGCCCGACGTGGCGCTGGAGGCGGCGATGGTGCGGGAGTGGTCTGAGCTGCCCCCGCACCTCGCCGGCGACGCTAACGGCATGGCGGTGCACTTCGCAGAGGACCTGAGAGTCGTCTGCGACGCCGCCATGCCGCGGGCGAAACCTGCCGCCCGCAAGCGGCAGGTATACTGGTGGTCGCAGACCATCGCGGATCTGCGCGCCACCAGTTGTAGGGCGAGGCGCGCCTACCTGCGGTGCAGAAGGCGCGCCACCAGGAGGACGCCCGACGAAGAGGAAACCCTGCGTCGGGCGTACAGGGAGGCGAATAAGGCCCTCAAGACGGAGATCTCGAGGGCCAAAACGGAGTCGTGGAACTCTTTTATAGAGCTCCTCGACTCCGACCCCTGGGGACGGCCGTACCGACTGGTGAGAGGGAAGTACCAAAACGGTGCTCCCCCGATACACCAGTTGGACGAGGGGCTTGTACAGAGGGTTCTAGGGTCGCTCTTCCCCGACCCTGGACCCTTCGAGCCCCCGAGGATGGTCGCCCCCAGCGCCTCCCTCGAAGTGGAGCAAGCGGGCCCTCCCGTGTCGGACCTCGAGTTCGACGCGGTGAGGGAGCGGTTCCGGCGCAAGGGGAAGGGGAAGGCGCCGGGACCGGACGGGGTGCCAGCGAGGGTCCTGTGCCTGGCACTGGGCCCCCTGGAGGAGCGGTTCCGGGCGGTGCTCAATACGAGCATCGCCTCGGGCCGTTTCCCTCAGTGCTGGAAGGTGGGGCGACTCTGCCTTCTGCGGAAGCCGAATCGCCCCGCCGATGCCCCGTCGGGGTACAGGCCGGTGGTGCTGCTCGACGAGGCCGGGAAGTTTTTTGAGAAAATTCTCGCTTCCCGGCTCGTCGAGCATCTGGAGGGCCCGGGACCGGACTTGGCTGAGTGCCAGTTCGGTTTCCGCACCGGCCGGTCCACCGTGGACGCCGTGGCCCACCTCAAGAGGTGGACTGAGGGGGCCACGTCGGCGGGGGAGGTTGTCGTTGCGGTGTCATTAGACATCCGCAACGCATTCAACAGCCTCCCCCACGAATGCATAGAGGAGGCACTGCGTTTTCATGGAGTGCCCCTCTACCTCCGCTCCCTCATCACCGATTACCTCCGCGGGAGGGAAATCGTGTATGAGGGGGCGGACGGTCGCGTCCACAGGTGGCCGATGGCGGCGGGAGTACCCCAGGGTTCCGTGCTGGGCCCTCTGCTCTGGAACCTGGGGTACAACTGGGTTCTGCGGGGCAACCTCCTGCCGAACATGGAGGTTGTCTGCTTCGCCGACGACACCCTTGTCGCGGCGAAGGGGCGCACGTACGAGGAGGCGGTCCACCTGGCGTCGGTCGGCGCGACGATGGTCGTCCGGCGCATCCGCCTCCTCGGGCTGGACGTGGCCGTCGAGAAGACGACGGCCATTTCGTTCAGGCCGCCGCGTCGCCGCAGACCCCAGGCGGGGCTCCGTGTCCGAGTAGAGGGGGTGCAAGTCCAGATCGAGAGCTCGATGAAGTATCTCGGTCTGGTGCTGGACCCCCGATGGGATTTCGGGGAGCACTTTAAGCTCCTCGCCCCAAGGCTGTGTGCCGCCGCGGCAGCCCTCGGACGGGTCCTCCCCAACGTGGGGGGACCAGGCGCAGCGAGCCGTCGACTTTATCAGACGGTGATAAAGTCGATGGCGCTGTACGGAGCCCCGATTTGGGCGGAGCGTCTCGCCCCCCGAACGGTGGCCCTCCTGCGTAGGCCGCAGAGGGTCATTGCCACCCGGGCCGTGCGGGCCTACCGCACGGTCTCTCACGGGGCGGCCTGCGTTCTAGCGGGCTCGCCTCCGTGGGATGTCGAGGCACGCGTCCTTGCGGCCGTGCACCGACATCGGGTGGCAGCGAGGAGTCGGGGGGAGCGCCCCCTCCCGCAGGAGGTGGCGTGCACAAGGCTCCTGGCGCAGAGGGAGGCTCTCCGCCAGTGGGCCGAGACGCTCGCCCACCCAGCTGCCGGCCACTGGACGATCGAGGCCGTTCGTCCAGTGTTGGAGGAGTGGGTTGGGCGCCGGCAGGGCAGCCTCACCTACCGGATGGTGCAGATGATGACCGGGCACGGCTGCTTCGGCCATTATCTGCACCATGTCGCACGGAGGGAGGAGACGCCGCAGTGCCACCACTGCGGCGCTCCCGACGACACGGCCGGACACACCCTCTCGGAGTGCCCGGCCTGGCGACCCCAGCGCGACGCATTAGCCCTCGCGCTGGGCCTAGGTAGGGGTGCGCCCGTCGTGCTGGCCAACGTCGCACGCGAGATGCTGACCAGCGCGACGGCGTGGGAGGCTGTCGCCTCCTTCTGCGAGGAAGTGATCTCGCAGAAGGAGGCAGCGGAGCGGGCGCGAGAGGTTGACCCTCTCGCCGCACCGCTCCGGCGCAGGCGGTTGGGTAGGAGGAGGCGCGCGTTCCTGGACGCGCGCCACCAACTCCCCTAAGCAAGCTGGGGATGAAATGGCCCGGCCGGCCGACAACCGGTCGGGAGACACTTTTCTACCCCTGGCCTGCCCGTCTGGGGGGTCGAATTATTGCACTTGTCGACCCCCCCGTAGAGGTAAGTCCTGGCGCTTGCGTCAGGCCTACAATCCAGGGGGCGCACTCGGGGAATGGCTAACGCCGATCCCGAGTGTGTCTCTACGGAGGTAGAAGTTGCTCTGGAGGGTGGTTTAGCCAGGTATGGGGTTACCCAGGTAACCCGAGTCCAATGGCATATCCTTGGGGCGGCTTTGTCAGCTTTCAGCCCCTTGTTGAATCGTAAAGAGATTCCCCCGCCTCAAAAAAAAAAAAAAAAAAAAGGTTAGGCACACGCAGGGGTGCGATGTCAGACAACCTCCTTGTGGTGCATCCTGGGCAACCCGGCAGATTCTCTGTCGCGGGCTAATAGTCTGACGAGAGGACCCCCATAGTGGGGGGGTGTGGGATGGCCGGGTTTAACCTGGCGGGCCACATCGTGTGGCCACCCGCTTCATGCGGGGAAGGGCGAAGTCCCCTCTTCTTATGTTAAGAAGAGGTGTGGCTCTCGCTGGAAGCCGATTCCGGCGGCTACCTCTGGTGGTAGAGGGTCGAGGCGAGTTTTCCGCCGTGGCGCTTCGCGCCCGTTGTGGTTCTCCCCGAGTTTCGACTCACCCGCGCGGCGGTGGATCCAGTGGGGTCCGCCGTCGGGCAACCCGTTACCCGCACTGAGCGGACCGGGGGCCCGGCGCACTGAGCGTCGGGCCGCGTGGAAGACAACCACAATAAAAAACCAGTTTCGGGGTGTAGAGCGGCGCAATCGCGCCGCTCCACAAAGTAGCAGAGCCAGGAGGGGAGTCCGGCAACGGACATGTCACAGGCAGGGGGTCAGCGGGAATAAGGCCTGGCTGTTGTCCCCTTCCCCTGTCTTGTGACCGACGGAGGAGGTGCTGCGGGGGTTTTTAGTGGGTAGGCCCGGGCCATGTAAGGTCTGGGGAGTCCCACATATCCTCGTGGTTTGGCTCGACCACGAGGAATGCGTCAATGCATTTTCCCCCCTCCCAAAAAAAAAAAAAAAAAAAAAAAAAGGTTAGGCACACGCAACGTTTGCCGACCGAAATATTCTTTACTTAATCTTTACTATAAAGTGGACAGCTGCAATGGCTATATGTTTGATATACAGATAAGATTAATATTTCCAAGGTAACATACCGTCGCACCAACGACTGATGTTTGTCGCTCTCGTGGTAGGTATTTCGAAGCAGTCATCAAATGTTGAAAATTGAAGTAGATCATTTAAGGGTGCTGTAACGGCGCTGATGAAAATGAGATTTGCGGAAAGTAAAGCGAATGAAGTTAATTTGCTTCGAGACACACGTATAGCACAGTCGGTAGGAAACGAAAGCGACTTTAATTTTATAATACGGCTACTTATAACTATCGTAGGCACAACATTTACAACGAACCGTCCAAATAAATAAAAAAATATTACAATTACCTTTAAAATATAAGCCAACAAATTTTATAATTAATGTACCCACGAATTCAAATATATTAATTTTAAACTACACACAATATTAAACAAAATAAAATATTCTGTACCCAACAATTCCACCCCTCAGTGCTGAATTTTCAGCACTCAATCATCAGGGGCAGGGGACAATAATGCCACAAGTGTGACCAGTCGCTCGTCGGCGGCGCCGGTGACTGTGTCGGCGCAGCTCAGAGCTGGCGGCGCGGATCCCCTCGTCCAGGGCAGCAGGCGACGGTGTTTCATGCGTCCTCCAACGTCGCATGCTGGCGCTGTGCGCGTAATGTTGTCGAGCCGAGCGACCGAACAACACAAATGAAGTCTGATTTCTTTGTCAAACCTCCATCTGTTCTTGTGAAGTGCGCGTCGAAATAGCCTGCAGTCGGTTGGCAAATGAGCAGATTTTTTACGAAATCTGCAGATGTCATTCGAACTAGTCGCTGTAGTTGTCCAAAAGTTGTAGCGATAACTCACTTTGTTTACATTTTCATTTCGACGTTGCTCAGGTACTTGTATATGCTGGGATTGCTGGGGTAACATGGCAGTGCAAAGCATTTGCGTTTCGCGTTTTAAAAATGGTATCAACATTTTTCCCGAGTCTTCAAATGTAGGTAGCTCTCTGGGCGTCGCTGGCCGAGTCAGTAGACGTTCCTCGTGGTGATGCTGCGGCGCGTTTTGTCTTAACAGACCCTCCGATGCTTGCGCCAAGTCACTCCCCACGGGATTTGCTGTAGCTGGTGCCACCTCAGTGTGCGCTTCAACTGGGCGAATCTCGTTCTTCGTGCTCGAATTTTCAAGCCATTATTCCACCTTTCGAATACTTCCAATGGTGTGCCTACCTCCGTAACGGTCAATTACACCTTCAGCGTCCACTGCTGCCAAATCAGCCTCAAGCCTCAAGTTGATCAATTGTAGCTCGATTTTCCGCTGCAGCCAACTCAAGTTGCTTCTTCTTGGCTATGGATGACGCTGAAGATCTTACGGCTGGTGCAGAATGCATCCTCATTATCGTGATATTACTTTCAATATCACGAGGTGGGTCGGTTGGCAATGGCGTCGATCGCTCCATCTGTGCCGATGCACTCTCGACGTTCCGAAGTTGACTTCGCGTCTTCACTCCCGGTCCCGGTGTTCTCATCATGATCCGAGCTCGATGGACCAACAATTGTAACGGATGCGGCTGATGAAATGAGATTTGCGGAAAGTAAAGCGAATGAAGTTTATTTGCTTCGAGACACACGTATAGCACAGTCGGTAGGAAACGAAAGCGACTTTAATTTTATAATACGGCTACTTATAACTATCGTAGGCACAACATTTACAACGTGCCGTCCAAATAAATAAAAAAATATTACAATTACCTTTAAAATATAAGCCAACAAATTTTATAATTAATGTACCCACGAATTCAAATATATTAATTTTAAACTACACACAATATTAAACAAAATAAAATATTCTGTACCCAACAGGTGCCTTTTTTTCAGAAAGCTTTCCTCGATATTCCTTCAATAGTACACTCTAGTACAAAAAACAACGGTCAAAATTAAAAAAATATGTGTACTCTACCAACTCTCTTATTAATTAAGTCAATAAAGTCTGTCAATCAATGTATACATATTTTTGTAACTTTGACCGTATCGATCATTTTGTACTCGAGTGTACCATAGGGCTGCCATAAGTTCTGAACCATCGACCGGGACATTTTAAATACTTACTTAGATTTTTTTTACAAAATAGAGAACCCACTTCAATAACACCAAAAAGTCACAAATAATAAAAACTACACATCACAGTTTTATACTGAATTCGGTGCTAAATTTTAAGTAACTACATAAATTTTTATATATTTTTTTAAAAGACTTTCAAGGTGATCATTGCTTGGCACCGACTTCAATATAAAACTGTGATGTTTTATGTATTCTGTTACTATTTTTTTTGTTAATATTATATCTATATTCTATATAAGAATTTGAGCCAAGGCAAACACCAGAATAACTTAAAATAAAACGTCTTTTGCTCAAAACAGTTCGAAAGGAATTATTCCCGAGCTCCTAATCTATCAGAAACCTTCCATCATCAGTTCAGTAATAAGACATGACGACTTCCAGATGCAAATACCTGAATATCATAAGAAGAAATATAAAACACATTGGAAGTGCCTTGAAATTCAAGGGTTTCCCTCGATGTTCATGGGATGCCATCATCAGATCCTGGTTTCCTTATCATGGGACCACCCTTGGAATATCTCCTTTCCAGAATCATCAAAATCGGTTTATACACGACGAAGTTACCCGCGAACACACAAAAAAACCGGCCAAGTGCGAGTCGGACTCGCGCACCGAGGGTTCCGTATAAACCTGTAGGTATATAAGTTTTAATGCGTTGACATAGAAGTTTGATTTTGTTACAGCTTAAAGGTATTATAGACTTGAGTATTTGATATGAATTTCAATTTAATACCTCTACGCGTTCACGAGGAAAGGGGTAGTAAGTTTAAAATTATTAAAAATATTTTTATTATATGATGTAACTAAAAATTTACGGTTTTTGCAATTTTTCCTTTATCTATGCTATAAGACGTTGCTTTGTACCAAATTTCAAGATTCTGAGTTTACGGGAAGAACCCTGTGGGTTTTGATTCCCTTGCGAGTGTCGAAAATTTGCGGCATAAACGGCTGAATCTTTTGATTGCGTTGGCTTAGAAGTTTGATTTTTTCACAGCTCTAAGAGACAGTAGACCTGAGTATTTGATATAAATTTCAGTTTGATACCTCCACGCGTTCCTGAGAAAAAGGGTCTTGACAGACAGACGGACGGACAGACGGACGGACAACAAAGTGATCCTATAAGAGTTCCGTTTTTTCCTTTCGAGGTACGGAACCCTAAAAAATATACGGTCGAACTAAGAGACCTCCTTTTTTGAAGTCTGTTAAAAAGGTTATACAATGGAAAATTCAAAAGCGCAATGAATGATAATATAACAAAAAACTATATTAAAAAATAGGACTTCTACTTCGATACGAACTTTCAAGTTTCATTTTTAGTAGGATATTTTTTTAATTAAATAAAATGTTCAATTTAACCAACAATAAAACAAACATGCTTATTCTCACCGTTATCTCTTATTCAATGTTCGCGTTCTCGATATATCACTTTTCTTTGTCCATTCATATTTTTCCGAGGTTCTGACTTTTTGAAGCGCTAATAGTGATCAACTCGTGTAGGTATGGTATATCTACCCACCTAGCTCCCAGACCGGGACAAATGAGTTATTGACGGGGACACCGGGACATAACGCTACAAACCGGGACATGTCCCGGTGCACCGGGACGTATGGCAGCCCTAGTGTACCATGAAATATAGACATGGCGAAAATAAGACATCACAGACAAAAATACATATAATAGAAACAAACGAACATATCACTTCAGATTTGAAGACGATAAAAATATAATTTGTCTCTAACAAATTCACTCAAAAGTCTGTTGCGTACACAGACGGTACAAATATAGGATTCCCGCGCACCTCTTCCTATCAAACATTTAATACAAAAATCTCTCACAAATCTCACTTAAATTGTTACAATCGGTATATTTACTCCCGCATCCAGCAGCTTTCCGCGACCTTCACCAGATCGTCGGTCCACCCTGCCTACCAACGCTGCGTCTCCCGGTACGCGGCCGCCATTCGAGGACCTTACACCGCCCCAACGGCCGTCAGTCCTGCGAGCTATGTGTCCTGCCCACTGCCACTTAAGCTTTGCAATTCTTTGGGCTATGTCGGTGACTCTAGTTTTTCTACGGATCTCTTCATTTCTGATGCGATCGCGTAGAGAAACTCCGAGGATAGCCTTCTCCGTTGCCATTTGAGTGGCATTAAGCCTTCTGATGAGACCCATTGTAAACTGCTACGTCTCAGTTCCGTACGTCATCACTGGCAACTGGCAACACGCACGAATTGAAAACTTTCGCCTTAAGACACTGCGGTAGATTGGCCGAGACTATGCTGCTTATCTTTCTGCACGCTGCCCAGCCGAGTTGGATTCGTCGATTTGCCTCTTTCTGACGTTGGATTTACCGAGCTAGACTATTTGCCCCAGGTAAACATATTCGACAACAACTTCCAGTGTAGAGCCTCCAACCTTCACAGGAGTGGGTACAACAAATTTCCTGTGAAGGTTGGCCTGAACCTGCCTTGCGTACTCTCATCATAGCTCCTATACGTCCACGAGGGGCAAGAGCCTGTCCTAACTAAACCACGCTGGCCCAGTACGGATTGGTTGACTTCACATACACCTTTTGAATTACTTCGCAGGTGTATGCAGGTTTCCTCACGATGTTTTCCTTCACTGTAGGAGCGTCAGATAAATGTACATATAAAATTTGTGAAACGAAAAAACACATTGGTACATCACCATGTACATGGCAGGATCCATCGCGGGCCTCGCGATTCTACTCGGCGGGGCACAGTCCAGTGCCGAGGCCACAGCGCTACCGACGCTCTGCGCTTTTCCGTACCTGGGGCAAATTCCGCTAATCTTTCCTCAAACGTTTCCGAAGAGTCAAAAAACTGGACAATTGTTCATAAATACTGTTAGAATGCCATTCCATTATTTATGTACACTTAATTAGATACATTAAGAAAAAATTAAACCATAAGAGCCTCAGCACACTAGCTACTTTTAGTAGCGGCGATTTAGTCGCTTCTTACAAGCTAAATGCAGCGACCAAACGCTTCACACTGCACACTTAAAAACGCGAAAAGCGGCGACCGAGTCGCTTTTTGGAAGCTCAACTCAGCGACTGAACGCTACACTCCGCACACATTCGGATGCCGGTCACATGATTTTGCATCTGGGGAAGACGGCAGTGTTGTACTAAATTTTGACGAAGCTACTATGGAGTCTAATGAAGCTGCACGCTGCTACTAACTTTATTAATAAAACAAAAATATCGCGCGTGACTCCGATGCCGCGTCCGAACGCAGGAAGTCGCCAAATCGCGATGAAGCATCGAAAGAATCGCTAAAACGCGCGTTTCCGATGCCGCGATGAAGCATCGAAAGAATCGCTAAAACGCGCGTTTCCGATGCCGCGATGAAGCATCGAAAGAATCGCTAAAACGCGCGTTTCCGATGCCGCGATCGAACGCAGCTAGTCGCGAAAACGCGATGCAGCATCGATGCAGTCGCAAAATCGCTGATCGCCGCTACTAAAAGTAGCGTGTGTGTTATGGCTCTTAGATGACTGTATAAATTTGTAATCAATGCGAAGTTTTCGAAAAACGTCGTGTGGTCTATTTTCCGCCAAAAATGCCTTACGCGGTGTTTCCTGGTACAATTTATTCGTACTACAATTTCTTGACAACTCAATAGTGACAAATGTTTTAATTACTAATCGTTTAATTAACCAACAATAACTGTCGCAAAAAGCGATGATATTGAAGCGTTATTGATACTACGCCACAAATGCGTTAACGTTAGCAGAATAAGGCCCCTCTGATTTCTTCGAAAAAAGGCATTGAAAAATTACCACTGCGCTAGCAAATAGGTATCTACTTTGTTTATCAGAAATAAAAATCTATACATATGGATATAATAAAAATAAATCCCTATTTCCGTTGGTCACGCCATAATTTGAGAACGACATTACCGATGTCATTCATCTTTTTTTTTAAGTTTTCTTACACTTTGTAGAAGGTTCTTACGGAAATAAAAATTATAAAAAATGCGTAAAAACTTGGAAAATTTTCGGAATTAACGACTATTTAAACTTCGCGCGTTTGACAGTTCGAGCGCTTTTGACAGAACGATGTTTGTCGGAACAGTCAGTAGGTATTATGTAAGTTTATAAAAACTTACTCTTTATATACTAAACGGCAATTTCGTAGGTAGGTAAAGACCTTATAGAGGGTTAATTGTAAAACACCTGCAACCTTGCAAGATTAGATAGCTCACATTATTAACTACAACGTTTGTTTTACGAGTTTTAAGATAACTCAATAGATTGAACAAAAATCAATTTTCTAGTTTTCATTGCACTGTCGTGACATTGATAAGTCTATGTTTCATTTATAAACGACGATGGAAGACGACGCTACTACGCTCGCGCACTGTGCACGAAGAGCTACAAACATTATAGAGGTACATTAAATTTATATTTATTTTTGTATGAATGTAAAATCTAACGAATTATCAAAAGTCGTAGAACAAACGTTGTTGTTTATGATGTTAGCTATCCAATTCTGCGAGGTTGCAGGTATTTTACAAATAACCCTCTATAATACCTGTGAATGGCTTGACATAAATTTAATAAGTATATACTTATCATATACATATCATATACATACTCTTAAGTACTAGGTATGTACATTCATGTGATATATAAAAATGAATCGCCGGTGCCGTTCAGCTTGATCGATTTAAATATTTATTTTTATTTGCTTCAATAAAAATAATAGGGAAACTACTAAAGAAAAACTAAAAATTGATGTAAATTAATAACGGTAATTTTGTATGACAAATTAAGTTACACTCCGCAAGTGTATATTTAGATCTGCCACCTGTCAAGGGGATACAAAGTTCAGTGGGTCAGCTAGTACCTATACTATAATGAAATTCAATAACTCAATAGAGTTATTGCCGCAATACGACAAATGTGGAAGTGTGGGCGTATTAATGTTTAGCATGTTTCACGATATTTACATCGTGAAACGGTGCTTCCAATTAGCAAATGGTGTATAACTGGAGTAGACCACGTGCACATGACGCATTTAAGTTACTGTACAAGATATAATTTCAAAGGCAAAGGTAACTGTTCCGATACCGATATAGTTAGTTATACTGAGTAGGAAGGTGCCTATCACAAGTTGCTATTGTGATTTGTGATGACTATGTCGTAGGTATCCTTAGTAATAATATACATATTGTGATATTAAGATAACCTCTCTAGTCTCTGTGCATGACAATTGTATTCTCTTCCTCACAGCCTCGACTTGCCCGAGTCATTAAGTCGGAGCAAAGGAATGTTGCAGGTTTATAGGATAAGTATGACAGATGTTCGTCTTTTGCTGCGTTTGTGAGCATCATATCTGAATTTCTCTATCACTTTCATTAGTTGAAGTGAGTTCAACCTGAAATGGACATAGAGTTTTCTTATCTTTTGCCACAACCGACCCCATTAATATTATGAGTACTTGACTGTTACGCAACTGTAATACATAGGATTCAGTGTCTGCCAAACGTAAAACATTAGCCTTCATCACATTATTATAATCAAATAATATATAATTTCCAATTGTTACTATCGACGCGACGTCGTTTCAAAGTCTAATAGCATAAAAACAAAACACGATGTAAGTCAAATAAACCCATGGACTTTAGTTATTCTTCTGAGAATGAATAAACCCTACCTTTTTGATTGATCAAGTCAGTCATATGACGACACAGTTAGCGCAGAGGTCGAGTGATCGCCTACTGCGCAACGGGTCGCCAGTTCGATTCCCGTACGAATACGGGACAAATATTTGGTATGGCCTACAGTTTGTTCCGGTCCGGGTGTATGTGCATGTGATATTCTATGTTTGTAACTGCACCCACGACACAGGAGAAAATCCTAGTGTGGGGCGACGTTTTTTTATAAAAGAAAAAAAAGAAAAATATTCTTTTGTACCTAGAGAGATTTTGTCGTATATTTCCAAGTATGATCTCTGCATACTTGTAACAAAGATTCCAAATGCCTTAACTATTATTCAGTACTTTTTTTACTAATTACGATAAAATTTTACAGCTTATCACACCGTTCGCATGATTTTGATTAGATATTTCATAAACATCGCCAGTAATATTTACCGAATTATAATCAGTATCTATTCGAAGCAAGTAGTCATTTATCAATAGCCATCCAACAAAGAAGGTTACTGATTTTGTGTATTCATTAGTGGCAGTACTGTAGAATAGTTTGTCACATAAAATACCACCTGCAATACCCCTATATTGCCCTAATCAGCATTGACGCAGTGTTATCGGTTTATTTCGAAACATTTTGGCAAGAAGTGTCCTCACTGTCGAGTGAATAAGGAGACATATTCGCTGGGGAAAAATATTTGACGCAAAGCAAATGCGACTTGTACTTATCTCTATTGATACCATTATTTAGATAGAGCTATAAAGCTCTCCTCAGGACATCAATTATGTACGTATTTTAAAATGTTTCCTCCTAGTCTAAGGCCGGGGAAAAAGGGGACGGTATACGTGCTGCCGACATTCAGATTGTTTTTGTACTGCAGAAAAGGGCTATTCGAGCAATCTATAACCTTAAAATGAGAGATTCTTTGCGAGAAAAGTTCAAAGAAATTGGTATTATGACAGTAGCGTCGCAATATATTTATGAGAATCTAATATATGTTCGTAAGAATATTCATGTGTTTTGTAAAAATAGTGATATTCATTCAGTTAATACTAGACAAAAGAATATGTTAGCTTTACCAAATACCAGGCTCCAAAAAATTAATAATTCTTTTAGAGGCCTGTGTATACGTTTCTACAATAAAATCCCAAGTTGTATACAAGAACTTAGCTTAAACAAATTTAAAGTTGCAATCAAAGATGTACTTATTAAAAAAGCATATTATAAAGTGTCTGATTACATGACTGACAAAAAAGCTTGGGTTTGAACTCTCAATTCTAATATTTAACAATGTATTGCGTTTTGTTTCAAAGAAACGTTCAGTGAGAGCAATTTATTTATAATCTAAGTTCACGCACTTCTCTCAGAGATAGCTTATATAATGTGAATTAACACATCTATTCTTGTAATGGAAGTTGAGCTCAAACTTTTGCTTTGAGGTCAGCTTCCAATTGACGACTCTGTAACAAACCAAAATTGTAAATGGCGATTTAAAAGAGGAGATAAAAAATTTAGACCTTTCGAGTTTCTTGCCTGTTCTTCTCGAGAAGGCTCTCCCAATTTCCGAACAGGTGTAGAATCAACTTTTTTTTTTTTTCATTCCTACTTGTATTTGCAGACATCTTGAGTATATTTAGGATGTATGCACATACAAGGTTAATATAATTTCTTTAAATTAGATTGTTTTGCTTTGTTTTGACGTCAATAAGTGCCTGTAAAGGCCTATGTTGAATAAAGATTTTTGAATTTGAATTTGAATTTGAAGTTACTGGTGGTAGTTTTAAAAATTTTACTATGTATGTAAATAATTATTTAAGTATTAAGCTTATAAAAATGTGAACTCATAGCTCATTGCGTTCATTGCTAAAAATCTTTTCTTTATTAGAACATATAATATTAAGCAATAACCACAAGCTTTCACAAATTTGTCTGTATGATAATCTATATGTACAATAAATTTAAATATAGGTACTTACATTTAAAATATAATACGATATACGTAAGTTAATATTTAAATGAAACGATATTACATATATTATGTTAATGCTAAAAAATAACTAATACCTAATAAACGTTTTAGAATCCTTTATATACCGAGTTGGCAACCAGAATTACGTACCTAATACGGGGCTGATTGAAATATAAGTGTAATCCGGGAGGAATAAGCTAATTGCTTTTTTTTAAGTACAAACAATGACAATATGAAAGGAAATAAATAGAAGTAGCTCAGAATGAAGTAGCATAGTAGCATTGACAGTTTTTCTCATTGCATAGACTACCTATCTCCGTAATAATTGACAATACCTGTCACAATAAATATGAATAGTTTGTGATCAATACGTATAAAAAATGTTCAAACAGATTTATAACGATATTAAATACATTTTTTTCTAAATGTCTTGCTACGTTAGGCTGTTTTCGTGAACATCTAAGCTATGATTGCTCTAGTGAGTAAACAACATTAGCTATTTTTGTAAAATCAATACCACGGTTAAACGTTACTTCAGCTGGCATAATGGGGTCCAAGGTCAATATGCATCAATAACTGGAGGGCGTGAAGTTTGTATAAACAAGTGTTCCTAAAGGTGCGACGATATTTAAATGTTGAGACTATCAAGCCGAGCAACTTTCACTTTGGGACCACTCTGAACCGCGAAGAAAAATCAGGCAAAATTGGCAAACAAGCAGGCTGCCTGCTTACCTAACTGCATGTCGCTATAGTCGCCAGCAGCAGGCGTAGCACGGGCGGCCAAGACTGGACTCGAGTCACGCATTATCTCACTATTTCAGTGACATAATCTCTATATCTTAAAGAGTAGCACGGTGGCGCAAATTTCATGGCGTGCCTGTGCGCCGGCCGACTGGTGTGGTTGTAGCAAGGGCTTTAATACTTTGGATGATGTAGCAGTAGTCGGAGAGTAAAAAATTTGTGATAAAACCCAGTCACACGTGTCCCTTGACGAGCGTCAAGAAATTTTTATCATGTCAGTCCCACTAAATACGCGCCACCGTGCTACTCATTAAGACATAGTGATTAAGTCACTTAAAATTGTGAGATAATGCGTGACTCGAGTCCAGTCTTGACAGCCCATGCTACGCCTGCAGTACATAACTGTGGTTCCTTTAAGACTTGCAAATACAACCCCCACCAGGGTGACATAAGCCCCCAAACCATGACGCCCAAAACAACATTAAAACTGCACTCAGACCATCGACATAAGTACATATATATCGATGACTGAGAGCGGGATGGCGATATACGCAGCAAGAACGGCGTCTCTATTTCAAGATTGTTTGAACCTTGTCATCATATATCTAGTCAGTGGTTAGCAAATGTCATCGTTTTTAAGCATTTTTTTAAGATTATAGATGGCACGTGTGCATTTCTTTTGTACCCTGAATGCTCTAATGAAATCCACAGAGTTACCCCATTGAATTAGACCATAACTTAGTACCGATGACACATAGCCATGATAAGCTATCAAAGCGGCTTCTTCAGATACTGTTTGCCGAAGCTTTTTTTACGCAAAAATAAAGCAATTCAGCCTTCCACAAATTTGGTCTATATGCTCTTTCCAATTAAGGTTTAATTAAGGATTTAAAAACAATACCAAGAAACCTATGTGTGCAAACTGGATCCACTGTATTATTCTCAACTATAATTTTTATTGGTATAAAGGATTCGAGTTGTATGAACTAAATTGGATACATTTAGTCTTATTTATATTTATGTGCAGATCATTGCTGTTTATCCAATTTATTACGTCTTTCAGTGCTGTATTGATATCTAACTGGAAACTTTCTTTCGACTTACATTATTAGAGTAGTATCATCAGCAAATAGAATTGACTCAAGACCAGTAGCTCTTGATAAATCATTAATGTACAGTAAGAAAAGGAGTGGTCCCAGTACGCTTCCCTGAGCTACTCCCCTACTGGTCCTAAACTCAGATCGAAAATTATTCTTTATAAGAATGTTATGCGACTCAATTATTTTTGAAACCTCCGTACATTGGCGTCTATTGCATGCAAAACTCTCGATCCACTCCAGTGCTCTACCCCTTATACCATAAATATGGAGTTTACGTAGCAGCTTTGAATGATTTACACAATCAAACGCCTTACTCATATCAAGAAAAATAGATATCACAGGAGTTCCATTATTTATACTTTCAGTTACGACACTTAAAAGATTAAAACAAGTTAGTGTCGTTGAGCTATTTCTACGAAAACCATACTGTCGTGGGTGTAATATCTTATATTTTAATAAAAAGTCATTTTTTCTAGTTAGCATGGCCTTTTCAAAGATTTTTGACAAGACTGGAACTAGAGTAGGCCTGTAGTTGTTTAGGTCGAACCTATACCCTTTTTTATATAACAGCTTAACTACCGATATTCTGAACAAACTAATTTCAAGTTTAGCCCAATTTCACTAACATGTTGTACAGTATAAAAAAACCGGCCAAATGCGATTCGGACTCGCGCACGAAGGGTTCCGTACCATTATCTAAGTATACAACATTAGATTTTTATTTGAATTAAGTAAGTATTTATTTTTAAGGAGAAATATAAATGGAAATATTCTGTGAATATTTACCGTTACCGCGTCTACCTTTTACCATTGTTAATATCGTGCAAAAAACGGCAAAAAAAATCAAGTTTATAGTATGGGAGCCCCGCTTAAATATTCACTTTATTCTGTTTTTAGTATTTGTTGTTATAGCGGCAACAGAAACACATCATCTGTGAAAATTTCAACTGTCTAGCTATCACGGTTCATGAGATACAGCCTGGTGACAGACAGCGGAGTTTTATGAATAGGTATTCCGTTTTTACCCTTTGGGTGCGGAACCCTGAAAATACGTCGTTAAGGCGCATAGTGGTTCCAATGACCTTGCGTCGATCGTCCCGCACTCCTATGTAATCACATAGGAGTGAGAGAGTGAGAGTGAGGGGAATATTTAAGCAAACCTTTATTACGCGTAAGATGAATTATTTCAATTAAAAATTAATAAAGGCGAATAAGAAAAATCTAAAAAGATCATCCGCTAGAATATTGTTCACTTTATTTATTGAAATTCGAAAGTATATGATTTAACCTAATATTTACGACGCGTTAAGGTTTAAAGTTTTAAAATCGAAGCATGTTTGGGTCACAGTTTAACCAAGTTTTAATTAATTTATCAAAAAATTAAAAAGACCATCCTCTAACTAAAGAATGCGTTGAATAATAACATATCTTTTTTAAAGATTTTTTTATTAAATATTTATGAAGAGAACCGGTTTTTTCTGCAGTGATTTTTTTATGATTGACCCTACTATGCGCCTTAATTGCAGATGTCAAGGCGCGGTAGTGTGCGCTAGTGCGATGGGGCCGGGGCGCGGGTAGCCGCGGCATGTGGGTGCGGGCGGTGCGGGCGCTGCGGCGCGCGGCGCTGCTGCTGCCGCTGGCGCTGATGGCGGCGGCGCTGGTGCTGCTGCCGCGCCCGCCGCCGCTGCACGCGCGCGCGCACCCCAGCGCGCTGCCCTCCCCCCCACCGATACGAGAAGACGCGCCCGCGCAACGCGTACGTATTGAGAGGACATCGTATACAAACCGTTTTTCCATGCAAACGTAGTCCCCTGTTTCCTTCGTGGATAATGGCACTAGTTGCTCTATTTTTTTTCCAATAAAATCAATGGCCACTATAAGCGTGCTCCTATGTTTTCCTTTCTTTATTTAATTACTAGCTGTGCCCGCGAACTACGTTTCACCTTAATTTATTTTTTTCCGACATCTTCAACAAATATCGTTAATGTACACAGAAATAAATACAAAAACTTAACAAATTATATAATAAAACCTTACTCAAGAATGGTGCAAAAACCGCTTGAAAATCGGTAATATGTAAGGATTAAAAGAGATTTTAAACCTGCAAAAACCTAAAAAATCGACCTAATTTTCTGCTGTATTCAAACGTCCAGCAAACAAATTCAACAAGATTATATGAAAAAAGCAAAATATAGAAACACAGAAAAGGCCTTGCTTTAATTTTTAGCATAAAAAGTATTTAAATCTGACAATATTTCGCGGAGAAAACAGGAGACAACGAATCGTATATTTTGTGTACTTTTCGTAGGTATTTTCGGTCCGAGCTGCAGTTGTCCTTGTCGCGCTCAGTTCAGTTATTCGGACACACAGCATGACAGCAATACATTTTACAAATACCTATTTTTGAATTCTCTTGACCTTGGTGTTTGGTGACCAGTGTGGCCATCAGTCACACAAAATCGCTCCAGAGAATCCGCTTTTCTTCGCAAATACTACCGGAGGGTGACTCTGTACAAGGGTTGCCTGCTTGGTTACCTCCATCTGACCTATTTCTGCCGCAAAGCAGCAGTGCCTGCATTGCTGTGTTCCGGTTTGAAGGGTAAGATATGGCAACGAAATTATTGGTACCGTGCCTTTACATCTTATGTCACAAGTTGGCAATGTACACTGTGGTTCTTGTGGGGTTTGTAGATTTGCTGCGAATCTCACAAGAACCACATGTACTAACGGCAACTGTTACCATCAAGTGGGCAGTATTCTTGTTTGCCAACTTAGCTGTATAAAAAAAAACTTAACAAAATATCTAAACGATAGACAGGGTGGCACATTTAGACCGGTCAGTATGGGCAAGTCTGTAACTACAAGACATACAAAGATCTGTTCTTAGGAACGACGTCATCGATTTTAGTGACAAGAAAAACTGCATACATAGATTTAATAAAATCTTGTAATTAGTTCGGGCATCGAACCAAAAAACCGAAAAAATGAAACTTACATTATTTATATTTCGATATCGATTGTGTAATAGTAGATTATGCACTGAGGGAATAAAGCAGTGTCTAAACGGGCGCCATATGAACCCTCGCTTCGCTCAGGAGTTTATGTAGAGTCCTAAGTGAAGCGAGGGGTTTAAGTCGCATAAGATGAAGACACTGCTTTATGCCAAAGGTGAATATTCTACTTTTCATACCATCTGCGAGACAATAATTATTATTTTATTTATTATTTATTTATTTATTTATTACAATCACAGAACACAATACCCCAATACAATCTTCTGCCAAACCACAATGCGGTTTGTTGGCAGACGAAGCTCCATTTTTAACAATAATTTGATGCGATTACACATATACTAAGAACTTATAACACTTTAGACTCACAAACTAATTAATCAATATATGATATTATATTATATACTACATTATTGCATTTTTTACCTTAGATAGAAGGACATTACCGACATTTCTTTTAAATTGTTGTTTCGTTACACATTCACGTATGTCTGTTGGTAAATCATTATATATTTTCGGCACTAAGTACTTTCTACATCTTTTACCATAATAATTTGTAAAACTAGGGACTACAAGCCTATCAGTATCTCTGTTTCTCACTAGCCTCTGAAAACTAACTACATTTTTAAATTCATCATTACAAAACTGCTCCACAGCCAATAGTAACACTACCTTCTCGTGGACCGGTAGCATTTTACATTCTACGAAAAGTTGTTCATAAGTATTATTTTTACATCTAATTTTCGTTTTTTTTTCGACAATTAATTTCATAAATCTAATCTGTAAAACTTTTATTTTGTCGGAGCACAGTCCAGTGCCGGGGCCACAGCGCTATATAAAGTGATTCCCATTAATTCAAACGACATCGATGATTCTTTAGTTACAGATTTCCATCACCGAAAACAACGAGCTATTCCTAAGCGACGATGATGACATATCCCGGAGGCCGTGGTTTATGCGCGGCGGGGAGCTACGGCCCTGGATAAGCGACCCGCACGCGGCCTTATTCCCGGAGGATGCTCCTGGAGATGACAGGTGATCACTTTTCGAATAAGTTTGTAAACAAAAAAATTCGTTAAAATTTAAATACAAAAAGATGTTATCATCATCATCCTAGCTATAGTACCTACCTTCGCTTACTGCTGGGAATGAATCCCCTAAAAGAAGATATTTTGAGACATCTCAAATCACACCACACTTCGCTGGCCCAGTTCGGACTCGGTTGAAAACTAAGAACGAGATGCTCTCATCTCGTCTCGTGACTTCGGTCTCCTATGACTGCGTTCAGTGAATTGGCCTTCCCGATCCCTAATATACCTGCATCGAGGGAGAAGCTTCAGAGGTTAACTTAAGCCGCGTTTGGAGACACCGGCGGAATAGCCGCTAGTGGACCGGAGTCGTGCGGGATACCCAAGTGAACGGTCTAGTCAACTTAGCCCCTGGGCATCGTTTTCACCCAAGTACTAGCCACAAGGAACATATTCTAAAAAAATCAATATTTATATTCTTTATTGCACATTTGAACATTCAATTGACAAACATACAGAAAGAACATGTACATAGGTGGACTTATCCCTAAAAGGGATCGTATTGTAATTTAAAATAATGAGTACTAAAATTCTTCTTTCCCCCATAGGACAGGTTTCGACCTAGTGTGGGGGTTTGTCAAATATGTACGATCTGTGTTCTTTTTGGTAATAAACAATTTTTTTTTTCAGAATCGTCCAACAGTTGATGTACACGTTGCCCAAGGACGAGAACCCGCCGATCAAACGGATCCTCCTGGCCAACGGCCTGGGTGCGTGGGGCGTGCCTGCGGGGCGCACGGAGTTCATCCGCAACAAGTGCCCGGTGGACCGCTGCTCCATCACGGGGGACGCGCGGGACGCCGCCACTGCCGACGCGGTGCTGTTCAAGGATCACCACACGCCGTTCAACGTGCGGCGGCCGGCGAACCAGGTAATATGGGATCTCGGGGAGGAGCCAACGGATTGATCGGTAAGAAGGGATTTTGGGGCGGAACCAATGGAGTTCATCCACAACAAGTGCCTGGTGGACCGCTGCTCCATCACGGGGGACGCCGCCACTGCCGACGCGGTGCTGTTCAAGGATCACCACACGCCGTTCAACGTGCGGCGGCCGGCGAACCAGGTAATATGGGATCTCGGGGAGGAGCCAATGATTGATCCGTAAGAAGGGATCTTGGGGCGGAACCAATGGAGTTCATCCGCAACAAATGCCCGGTGGACCGCTGCACCATCACGGGGGACGCGCGGGACGCCGCCACTGCCGACGCGGTGCTGTTCAAGGATCACCACACGCCGTTCAACGTGCGGCAGCCGGCAAAGATTAGAAGGGGTCTTGGAGCGTAACCGACGGAATTCATCCACTACAAGTGTCCACGGAGTAACAGCCTTTTTTGTTTTTTCATTATTGTTTTATACACGAATGTAACGGAACACCGAACACCTAAGGGTATATTTGTATCCATCAGAAATGGAGATTCCGTTAGAAAAATATTGGAGCTAATCAAGCTGTGTTGACAGCCCTACATCAGCGTACCTTGTTTCTTCATTCAATGTTTTTATTTTATTATTATTTACGCACACGACCGACGGTCGGTGAATAGACAGTGTGCGTAACGTATACATTTACGAACGTTCCATTTTTCACCGACAACTGGATCGGATGCCACAGACAGACACACAGATACACATGTTAATCTTAGAACACCGCTCTTTTTCCGTGGGGATAAAAAATTAAGTAATTTCGATTACACGAACAGGTACCTACGCAAGTTCGCTATCATCATAATTTTAGAACGGAAAAAGTAGTTCTTAGTTCCAGCTGTAACATGGTCAAACTTCTTGCCATACTAAGTATACTCAAAAACAACGCTTGCAGATTTGGATCCTGTACTACCTGGAGTGTCCGTACCACACGGCGTCGCTGCGGCCGACGTCCCTGGACGTGTTCAACTGGACGTCCACCTACCGCCGGGACTCTGACATCGTCGCGCCGTACGAGAGATGGGTGTACCACGACCCGCTCGCCACCGAGAAAGACCTCGATAGGAATTACGCAGCAAACAAAACAAAAAAGGTAGGTACCTACACCTATACATTTCAGTTTTCTGCGTCACGCAGAAAATTGTATAGCCCAAAAAATTACCAGATTTAAAATAATTACAATACAGAAATTACGCAGCGATTTGGGACCTTGGTCATCCTGAATACGATATACACGGTTATTTTTTTATCACCCTGGAAAATTTAAGAGAGGCTTCAGGACATGGTTTTAATTTTATATTAATTTTCTAAAAAATCCAAAAAATGCTGCACTAGTTGAGCGCAGCATTTTTTTGAGATTTTTTTTATATAATAATGGATGTGTCCTGAAGCGTCCCAAAAATTTTCCAGGATGATAAAAAATAACCGTGTATACAGGATCATTTTTAAAACATCAACAACCTCCCAGGCGCTGATTCTAGTGCTCAGATGCAGCAACTTTTTGTATGGGATCAACATCAATATCTCAAAAAAAAAACACTTCTCCGTACAAACTAGGTTAGCTGATCAAGACTTTAGTATGGGAAAGTGGATTATTTTTTGCGATTTCGATGTTGGTCCCATACAAAAAGTTGTTGCATCTGAGCACTAGAATCAGCCCCTGGGAGGTTGTTGATGTTTTAAAAATTACCCTGTATATATTCTGAATTTATTTAACGTCTTTGCCCTCTATTATTTGGGCGGCGGCGGTTTATTGTAATAATTTTGAGGAGGGGGAGGTTTGTAAAACGTTAGATGCGTTACAGGGGTGGGAGGGGGTCCAAACTACGAGTTATTACCATTGTTTTTTATTTTAAATTTAAAAATTTGGGAAGTAGAAAAGTGGTCACTACGGGGGGGAAGGTACAGAATACTTACTTGAAACACGTCAATACTTGAACGTTCCCTTACGCAGATTTCTAACATTAAAAATTATACTGCAAAGCATAGGGAGCAAGTTGACGGGTGATCATATTATAGGCAGTTCACTGCTTGCCAAAAAAAAGTTAACTTTCCACATGTATTTATTCATCTTGCAAGTTTATAAACAATGCCTGGCAAAGGCTTATAAACAAGGCCTTCGGGCGCCACATTAATGTTGGGCAACTTGAAATTCATCTCACTAGGAACCATGTATGTTGAACGAACGGAACAAGGAACGAATAATGTAGAAATCAAAAACGAGTGGTTAGCACGGCTCGGTGCAGAATTCACAGACGGAATATTTACCAATAGTGAATTGAATTTGCGAATTTAAATTCTACCATTTCAAAAATTCTTCTTACATGGACACGCGTTTCGTTCCCGCTTTTAGGTGGCGTGGTTCGTGTCGAATTGTCACGCGCGCAACCGCCGCCTACAGTACGCCCGGCAGCTGTCCAAATTCATATCGGTGGACATCTACGGCGCGTGCGGCTCTCACCACTGCCCGCGCACCGACCCCAACTGCCTGGAGATGCTCGACAAGGACTACAAGTTCTACCTCGCCTTCGAGAACTCCAACTGTCGAGATTATGTCACGGAGAAGTTCTTCGTCAACGGGTTGCAGTGAGTGGCTTTTGAGTATGGTACACGTATGCTCTAGGATTACAAGAAGACAACTCTACTTAAGTGGTTTGCACGGATACCTCTATCTTAACTATGTCATCTGCCTACCGCGGAGTAGCGGTGCTTGCATTGCTGGGTTCCGTTTTAAAAGACAAGCAGTGGATTCACTGCGTACGGTGAATTATGTACCAAGTTGGCAATGTAGGTACACTGTGAATTTATATTTGAAACTTTCAGGAATCATACCTATGTTTAACTGTATCCACTTTACAATTGGGTAGGCGGTCTGCTTGTTTGCCAACTTTGTTCATTATTGAACATTTGGACCACCAGGAACTGTACACTATAATTTTACATCCAACAAAAATCTTTGACCTAGTAAATGAAACAATTGACTGAAACCTGCTTTATCATGAATAACAAAATAACAACGGTCAACACAGAGACTAATACAGACAACACTACAGAAACAAATCAAAATAGACATGAAATAAAAAATATTTTACAAAAAATAAAAACAGACTTCAAAAACACTGAAAAGTTAAAATTAATATAAGAATAGGTACAAACGATGATCTCCTAAAAAGTCTTGAAATTTGTCATTGACTTCAATATAGAAGTGTGATGTTGTTTGTACCTATTCTTATATTATTTTTAACTTTTCAGTGTTTTTGAAGTCGGTTTTTATTTTTTGTTAAATATTTTTTATTTTTAACTTTTTAGTGAAAGAAACCCTAATTAAATACCAGCTTACCTTCGGTGTGCTGGTATTTAATTATCATTTCCCTCGATTTTCATGGGATCCCATCATCAGATCCTAACTTTGGTGACCTTGGGAGCACCCTTGGAGTATACTCTATCGAATACAAAGAATTTTGAAAATCAGTCCACAATTGGCGGCGTAATCGCGTAACATACACAAAAAAACATACGCATCGAATTGAGAACCTCCTCCTTTTTTGAAGTCGGTTAAAAACACGATTAAACCTTTTTTTACCTACTATATCCCACCTGCCGGCAGCAACTGCGGCAGTGGCAGTGACTAGTTGGCGTTCCTTCTCTGCGCAGTCGTAGACTGCTGGGCTGGGCTTGCGAGCCCTGCACTTTTACCCTTAAGGATCTTTTGTACTGTCCTTCTTTCCTTGTTTACTAGTTGCTATCACCATTTATGGACCAATTGAGTTCACTCCTAAGCTTACCAGGTTTGAAGTGGAATTGTTATTTTGAATTTTATTGCCGGCTTGTGGATTGGATATTGTTGAAACTGGATCGCTGTGTCAACTAAGGGATAGCAACTAGTCATTGCACTGCAATAATACACTAGGCCGACGACCCTTAGACGATGACATCGCAACATAACCTTACTTTACTAAAACTCCAATATCTCGACTTTCAGATTGTCGAAACTTGCAGAATTTTCAGTGGTGAATTTATAAGTTTCAACCTTTTTATTCACACCATTTTTATCTCTTACTTAACATACTGGGCCCAGATTTGTATGAGATCGTTTCAGTCTCCTATGTATTTTGACAGAACTATTAATCTTTAAGGATTACGTTGGCGTTTATCTCATTGATATTTCAAAAGTTATAACGGTTTATGCACGTCAGGTTAGCAACGGAGAGTAAAAGAATTAAATGTCCCCTAAAAACACAAAAAATGTGGGTTTGCCCCCTGCCTCGTATGTGCACTGGATGCGGAAACACACTGTATAATACCATAAACATTGTAGGTAATTGTTGCATACAAATTTTAGGCACAACGTGCTGCCGATCGTGATGGGCGCCAAGGCGTCGGAGTACGCGGCCGCCGCGCCGCACAATTCGTACGTGCACGTGGAGGAGTTCGCCAGCGCCGAGGAACTGGCTGCCTACCTGCACCGCCTCGACGAGGACGACAGCCTCTACAACTCCTACTTCAAGTGGAAGGTACTGTGACCTAGAAGAGGTCACTCTTCACCTGGAGCACGTGGAGAAGTTCGCCGGCGCCGAGGAGCTGGCCGCCTACCTGCGCCGCCTCAACGAGGACGACAGCCTCTACAACTCCTACTTCAAATGGAAGGTACTGTGACCTAGAGGTGACCTCTTCAGCTGGAGCACGTGAAGGAGTTCGCCAGCGCCGAGGAACTGGCTGCTTGCCTGCGCCGCCTCGACGAAGATGACAGCCTCTACAACTCATACTTGAAGTGGGAGGTACTGTGACCTAGAGGTGACTTCTTCAGCACGTGGAGTTCGCCAGCGCCGAGCTGGCGGTACTTGCATTGCTGTGTCCCAGTTTGAAATGTAAGACAGACAGTGTAATTACTGGGCACTGTGACTTGACAAGTTGGCAACGTACTCGTACATTGAGATCCTTGTTGGAGTTGGATGTTAGCAAATCTTACAGGAGCTACATGTACTATAGGCGACTGTTTAAGTGGGCAGCCTGCTTGTTTGCCAACTTGAAAATGCAAGCAAGCATAGGATCCATCATTTTCAAAATACTCGTAATACGTTTAAAGCTGGGTCTTCCCATCCGCCTCTGGTTTGGGCCAGCTACCGTCACGCTTGGGTGTGGCTTACTGCTGTTCATTACCGGTTAACACAGGGCTTCACCAATCTAAAAAAAATCAAGTACCAGCTTAAATTTGACAGCGCATCTTCACTGAATGAAACTTTTTAGAAATAGTACATATACCCTATTCTACTAGTCCCTAATCAAATCTAGGAGTGAGAGGGATAAAAAGAATCTCCTATTTTTATAAAACGGTCTGCTTTTAGAGAAAAGCACTGCGTTGTCAAAACAACCAACCGCCCATTATAACCCTACTTTAGTTCATTAAATCGAAACGAAAGGTACCTAACGCATTATCTTATATTCTTATTTCTGCAGGGCACTGGGGAATTCATAAACACGTATTTCTTCTGCCGCGTGTGCGCTATGATACACGCTAGCGATCGCCGCCAGCGGTCAGTGCACTACAGCGATGTACAGGTAATATTTCCAAATATCTATGCTCCTAAGTCAATCTTTCATACTTTCAATTTTAATAATTACACTAATGAAATTTTAAGATTTCGTAAAAATTCTGAAGGAAAAATAGACCAAACTAGTCTATGGTTCAACCAAACTAATATCACGGTAATAGTATTACCGTGCTAATATTTATTTTCCGATTGAATACCTATAATTAACTTATCACGATCGGAAACAACGTGTGTAACATAGACCACTACATGTTTTGAAATACGAGTAAACCTTTACGATACTTCATCCTTACTTATATTATAAACGCAAATGTACTGGCTACTTATTTTCCCGGAAAAGTAAGGAGTTCCCGCGGGAAAGTAGATTTACAGTTTTTTCTTTGAACTAAGGCGAAACATAGTTCGCGGGCACAGCTAGTCTCGAATAAAGTTTAAAAGTACGTATCTTTGCAAGTTGACACTACTTTAAATCGTAAATTATTTTAAAAATGTTTTGTACAGGCTTGGTGGCGTGACGGCGCCTGTACACGCTCATCCTGGCGGAGTACCAACGACACACCATGAAACCTCCGAACTGCAATGCTGCCACACGATGGTTATACTGGTATATTCGTCACCTCACCGATCGCAACCGGCATTTGAAAGTGGGTTCGCTCATTAGACCCTATTATGTATAAAGTAACATTCCAGCACAAATAAATGAGACAATACCAACTGCAAGTAATCAGCTGATCTTCGATTCAATGTAACTGCATCGGTTTTAACATATACTTTTGGAAAGTAGAAGGAAATCGTCAAGGGTTGCATTTTTAAGGTACGCTTCATAGAAATCTATTCGTACTATAAACGAGTGCGGTTAATTGAGCGTACTGCTTAGTTATAAGTACATCAAATAGAAGACCATTGATCCCAAATACACAGCAACTATTTATTTACAAGAGATGGCTAATAATCATAGTTATACCACACAGGAGAGTGGTAGACCATAAAGTAGGCCCCTGTTTTTGCTTCTATACAAATATGCCCCAATATGGTGTTTTAGTGTAAAAATATGCGCAAGTATATAGTCCGTATCGATACTATGGTTGAATAGTCACTGCTTTTAAACCAGTTATGATTGCTGTATATAAATGCCAAATCATAGCAAAATTGATCACCTCAAGTCGAGGCCATTATCACCAAACCAAGACTAGGAGGAAGGCATATTCTCTTGTGATAATCACAGATTACTAGACAGTTACTACGTAATCATAATGACCGACCGTTCTAATCGCAACAAGTCACGTCACGTTTGAAAACGTAACAATTATAAGATTCCCATCCGGGAATAGAGTCGTAGATAAACTAACCATGCGTTACGTATGCACATTCATACACATAGTTTCAGTACTTATACAAAAATTTGCGATTACCAGTAAGCGGCTACATTAGACAGATTCTTTCGTAGTCACTACTTCTCAAGCAGGCACTTTTGCGGTGGGAAAGAACTGTACACACAGCATATTTGGATGCTTAAATTTGTAATTAACGGTTAATTACAAATTCGTTAAATTAATACGAGTATAGATAATGCATTTTTTACTAAACGGCTGAAACAACCTGAGTCACAATCGCTTCGAACATACTCGTACTTATAAAAGTTTTCTAACAAATTTTGAGCACATTTTGACAGACATGACAAATATAGAGATAAACCATTTATTTATAAAAAGGACACAATAAGGACCTTTGATTATGACAAAAACCATTATCTCAGTCAGAATTAAACGCACAGTCGATTATTTAATCTGCAGCAGTACAGTCCATGGAAAGATATTTCCATGGACTGTAAAAACTGTAATACGTTTACAAACATGACGCTTTCAAACGGAACAAATGGTTGTATTCAAACTAAAGCCTTTTAATACTACTACTGATGTTAGTTTAAATATGTTCTTGGTTTAAAAAACGTGATAAACTCTAATTAGTTTTACTTAATAAATATTTTCATCTAATTATAATTGTTGTTGTCAAGTAAATAAATATTAAATATTTGTTGCTCGGCATTTTTGCTTCTAAATGCTCTCGATTGGAATATAATGCATTTACTGTAATACATTTTCAGTTATTTGCCTGTAAATTTCCCTGTAAATAGATAGGAGCACGTAACACATCATACACACAAGCGGTACTGTTGACGCCCTATAGACACGGCGAATTAAGACAATTAAACGATGCCATATCGTAATCTAATTCGTACGATGGAAAAAATGCCTTAGACAACCATATATGTAGGTGACATAATTATATGAGGTACGCAACGAAACGTATCACTTATATTTTGCGACGCGTCCATTACTTAAGTACTTTATATATAAATTAAGCATTTTATTGCATTTAAAATAAGCGTTAACACACTCGAGAGCAACGAATCCGGGTCATATGACGATTTTTGAAAATCTCGGAAGCTATAAATACTAGCATAGCGCAATAAATTATTTTATACATAATTTTATTTACTAATATTTATTGTTTAGTTTTATTTGTTGATTTATTCCACTAAGTAGTATCTTATTGTAGTATCCAAGATTTTCAGAAAATTTTCAGTAACCCGGATTCATTGCTTTCGAATGTATTTAGTACGCACTTTGTAATTTTAAATTTTGCTTTAAATTCTTGTTTACAGAAAATTAATTGTTAGTTAGGTAGTTATGTTAAATAATTGGTATATTATTGAGGTACAAAAACTTCTATTGTTTTTATTAGTTTACAAAACGTTATCGCGTAGCTACTGGTAAAATGCGATGCTTAATTGTGCCGTATCATGCTGTGAGTTTGTACATGTTAAATAAAGAAAAAGTTATATTAATAACCTCCTTGTTAATAATATGTATGAAATAGTTTATTATCGGATGTAAAATTCACAATGTGATTCCTGAAGTGGCGCCCACGTGGGGCTAAGTAGTGACTTCGCCACACGTTGGGCGCCAATCTGAAAGGGTGAAATTGCTAGTCGAATTTTATAATGAACTAAAATCTACTGAAACCATCCGCAGAAAATCTGTTATAATGTCCAACATAATAATAATGATGAAAACTATGAGAACACTTTTCTAGTTATAAAGATCGATGAAAATAAGTTGTTACAGCATATTCTATGTTAATTTCACGTCTAAAAGACTGTTAAAGATTTAATTTAAGTACTGATGAGTTTCTGGAATTAAAAGTTAATTGTTTCAATCTTGAATTTACTTATAGAATCTAGTCCATGTTATGCATATAGTCGGACATTAGTGATACATAACAATTTACTTTGTTTTAATTCTGTTTTAGGGTACTTAGCACAATATTGCACAAAACTGTACAAAAATTCTAACATTACTAACAATTGAACTCTTTTTAAGGAGCCATAAAATTTAACTAATTTATTGTTTCTTTTAACACAATTTATTAAATAAGTATTTCACATAAGCTTTCGTAAAAAACATTCTTGAGTATTCTTACTTTTCTTACCTAATTTTAGTGTATTCGTACGATATATCGTACGTCGATATATCGATGCTTCTCATTCTCATCATAAAAGGTTATTATCGCAGTCTCATTATAAAAGGGAAGATTTATTAAAGAAATACAAACAGAGGAATCTTTGATATTTAACAATCATGTAGAGCTATTACTGCTTATCGATATAAAATGAGCACCTGGACTGGGGGTGACCGATGTCCTTACTAGCTACATCAATATCGGGATAACTAAGACACGTCTCAAAAATTTCGTTCACTTACTGTTTTAACGTACTAAGCACACTACTCTTACCTATGTGACTGCGAGCATTAGGGAAGGTGTTTTATTATACAGGATTACTTTGGAAATAGTGCTCATTTTTCTTTCATGTAATCTTCAAAAAAAATTACGTATAGGTATATTTCTTTTCATTTAAATAATTTATCCTGCGCAAAACTTAATTAACGATATCTGACGCGAAAGTGCAGTGCAAGCCAAAGGCGTATACAGAGGTCGGACCTTGCCCGCGCCAGTATGGTCTAGTGCTCACCCCAGGATGTTAGGCTACCGTTTCAAAATTCTATGATGGGACGCCAAATAGTGATAACGTCAAACAAAAATCAAGGGCCAGGCCACCCCAAAAAAAAACTAACGCCAATGGTGCAAGCGCATAAGGTTGACCCCTTGTTGACCCCTTGTTGACCCCTTGTTGACCCACTGCACTACTGTGAATATTTTCGAGAGACGCTCTATCGAAATTTTTGTTATAAATATGTACACAACAAGAAAATAAGTGTCCATTATTTTTAAAGAACGACATAAGATTACGTCAATTTTGCACACTGTCTCCGAAGTAAATCTGTAAAAATGTATATCTTTTAGATTTGTTTATTTTTTGATGTTTGTATAAAAATCACGTTCACCACAATTTAGTATTAAGTTTATTATCTATTAAAAATATCTACCCTGAAATAAGTAATTACATTACTTAAAATCCTGATGATCTAGGTAGATACCTAATAATTTTATTGCTCTTTATTAAATTTATACTTAGACCTATTGTTATGAAATATTGTTATGCTTCATTATTTTTTATTGTCTGTACAATAGTAATTTTTATCAGGGTATTATTATATAGTATTATTTAATTTGTCGATTCTTGAATCAATGCTATGTATTTAGATATATACCTTACTAAAATTAATTTGTCCTTAATTTTATCAAATCAGTCATTATTATTGTATATTATTACTAAGGCAGGGAAAATTTTATTACCAAATGAATGATAGTTAACTAATACTTAGACGATATCATTTTATTATTTAATTGTAACATGAATACAATTAACTGACTTGATTATTTTCAGCATGGTTAATGATTAGGACTAAGTACCTATCAGTAAGATGCGCTTAATACCAAATTTAAGTGCACGCACAGTATGATTGTTTATTAATTCTTAGGCGAACTTTTTCTTAAAATAATGGGTGTATCATGAGCGCAAACGTTATAAAGGTGCTCTACTCGAAAATAGTTTTGAGCGTAAATACGTTAAAAAAACAATGAATGTCATAGCCGGCACACAATCGCTTCGACATTACCGTTTAAAAAATCTTTTATAAGATCAGCTCCATGATCTAAATTACTTTATGCTTTGTCGATTGATTTCGATGTCGCTAGGCAATTGTAGGTACCTAGCTCTATATTAGAATTCCTATTTTTGATGTCGAAATTGTATGTAGTTTGAATGAAAGAATAAGTAAAATACACAAATGCGCTTTGATCGTGTCAAAGTGTGATTGAGTAAACAATAAGTGTGATTGAGCACTTGAAATAAATACGAATGCAAATTTCTATCATAAGAAAAAAGAAGAATACCTACCTACCTATTATAAAAAATACATTATGATCTATAATAGAGATTATGATTTTTAGAAACATATTGATAACTGAAATAAAAACCAGACGAAAAAGAGATTTCAATTGCATTATTAAATGTAAAGATATTATTATTGAAAAAGAAGAAAGGCTATTTGAAATAAAACATTGTATGTAATCCACAATTCTATGTTCCATAACTATAGATGATGTCATTGTTACAATAAACAAAATAAACAAGTTAAAGCATGGACTCTTATTTGGCTTTTCCCTAATAAAATGTTCGTGAGCTATAAAAGTTTTAGCTGATGCTGATATCATTTGATTAAGAGGTGGTTTTGCTCCTTTTTTTCCGTCGATGTCGTAAGCCGACTAAAGGAGTTAACCGTTTAATGACACCTCTGATAAATGAAATAAAACTAAGTACACCAACCTGTCTGGCCAGACGTTATGCACTAACGCCAGCAGCCCTACCGCCTATTAACTCATAGCAATGCACTCGCTCTAATGGCAGAGACGGTTACGAAATCACGTCATAAACCAAAGGCAAAACGATAGCGAGTGATTTAGGCGGTAGAGCCGTGGTTTCAATATTGTGGGAGGTATTTTGTATACATTTTCCATCAACAACAACCCAATCGCACGAGCTCGTCTCGACCGCGACGGACCATCTGTTGCCGCGCCATTTGTACGATTTAAATCGTATTTGTACTATTTTTTTTCTGATTTTACGCAAGTACGATCGAAACATCGAAAACATACGAAAAACATGCTACTTTTTACCACGGACTTGTGATCTTCGGTCTTTTGTTTTTATCGTCAAGGGTATGTTTGGGCTATTGCGGTGTGACTACAGAGAAATTAAATTAACTATAGTCACACTGGTGTGACAACACGGTTAATTTTTTTCAAAATTTCCCTTCTTAGTGTGCATCCGCATTTTGAATTAAAACAACTGCCAAGAAGAAAGCTTTTAATAAAGCCGCCAAGTCCTGCAAAAAAGCACAGAAGAAGGCTCGCTTCGACCACGTTGGTCGTATTGGGGCCAGACTCTCATCATACCCATCGGGAAATAGAGCCTTTTGGTCCCTTGCCAAATCGGTCGAGACGAACTTCTGCCGGCCATCACTACCGCCCCTTCAGAAGCCTGATGGATCACTGGCTCACACCGCTAAGGATAAGGCAAATCTATTTGCCTCTCTTTATGCGGAAAACTCGCACCTAGACCCCACAAGCCAACCTCCACCCACATTACCCTCAAGCAGTTCCGCAATGCCGGAGATTCGCATCCACCAGAAGGAGGTTCTTCTATCGCTGAGGGGTCTGAATGTGAACAAAGCTAGTGGCCCAGATGGAATTCCTGCGGTAGTCCTTAAAACTTGTGCTCCCGAGTTGTCTCCTGTTCTCACACGCCTATACCGTCTCTCTCTGAGCACCGGTCTAGTTCCAAGATCTTGGAAGCTTGCTAATGTGCAGCCAGTACCCAAAAAGGGAAGTCGTGCTGACCCATCAAACTACAGGCCAATAGCTATTACCTCCATTCTCTGTAAGAGTATGGAGCGTGTACTGAATGCTCGTCTTATTGGCTACCTAGAAGGTAACGACCTCCTCAGTGACCGGCAGTACGGTTTTCGGCCAAGACGGTCTACCGGGGACCTTCTAGTATATGCCACACACCTCTGGAGCGAAGCGATTGAGAGGTACGGTGAAGCTCTCGCGGTTTCACTGGACATCTCAAAGGCATTTGATAGGGTCTGGCACGAAGGCTTGCTTAGCAAGCTTCCTTCATATGGACTACCCCCAAACCTTTGCTCTTGGATAACTGATTTCCTGAGGAACAGATCGATTCGGGTAGTCATTGATGGCTGCTCGTCTGATCCCTTGGCTATCGATGCCGGAGTCCCCCAGGGATCGGTCCTCTCTGCAACACTTTTTCTGCTACACATCAACGATCTGTTGTAACCCGGTATCTTTGGGTACGCAGACGATAGCACAGTTGCAGAGAGATATATGTCCGATGCTAAGGCTGGGAAGACCGAAATTGAGCTGCTCAGAGCGAACATGGTGGAACGCGTGAACTCGACCCTGCAAAACGTTTCGGATTGGGGGGAAGCTAACAGAGTCGAGTTCAATGCCTCCAAGACCCAGGCGTGTCTTTTCAGCTCCAAGCGGAACCCGTTCAACTTGGTTCCCACATTCCGAAGTGTACCCTTGCCTTTAACGGACCATTTAAGCCTACTGGGCATCGACCTTTCAACGAACCTCAACTTTGGGCGTTCTATTGAGGCGAAGGCGGCTACTGCAGCTAAAAAGCTTGGCATACTCTCGAAGGTTAGGCGGTATTTCACACCGGGGCAGCTTCTTACACTTTATCAAGCACAGGTCCGGTCGTGCATGGAATACTGCAGCCACCTTTGGGACGGCTCTGCTAAGTACCAGTTATCTGCCCTTGACTCGGTGGAGCGCCGGGCGAAGAGGTTGATCGGTGAAGACACTCTGAAAATTTCAAATTTCCAGAGTCTTGAACATCGCCGCGCAATGGCCCGTTTATCGGTTTTTTACAGGCTACATTTCGGAGAGTGTTCCCAAGAGCTGTTTGATCTTATTCCACCATCTCCCTTTTACTACCGAGGCACCCGGAGAACGGCAAAGACCCACCCCTACGAAGTAGAAATTCCACTGCTCCGCACGAAGCGTTTCGCTTCCACTTTTTTAATGCGTACTGCAACGCAAAGGAATGGAATTCTTTGCCGTCCTCTGTGTTCCCACCTCATTACAACCCGGGTCTTTTCAGGACTAGAGTGAGTCGGCACCTAATGAGTAGGCACGCTCCACCTAAGTCCCCACCTTTGCTTACCATCACGCAAGATGAGGACAAGTGTATACCCATAATCTATAAATAAAAATATAAAAAAAACTGTCCAAATTTCAATTTTCTACCATTAGCGGTTACGGCTGTGCGTGCGTCTATAGATGGGAACATCAATCCCCCTTCCTTTTTGATATAGGTATACACGGTTATTTTTTTATCACCCTGGAAAATTTAAGGGAAGCTTCACGTCATGGTATTAAAATGATTTAAATCATTTTAATACCATGACGTGAAATGGTATTAAAATGAATATGAATAAAAAAATAACTCACTTAATTTTATATTAATTTTCTAAAAAATCCCAAAAATGCTGCACTAGTTGAGAGCAGCATTTTCAGAGATTTTTTTTTTTTATGTAAAAATGGATGTGTCCTGAAGCATCCCTAAAGTTTTCCAGGGTGATAAAAAAATAACCGTATATAGATAATGGACTCAATTCTGTGCGCCCGCCGTCTAAATAACCTAAAACTAAAATTTCTAAATTTAAACTTAATTTAAATGACCGGTTAAGCAAGTGCTATTCTACGGTGACAGGACTGACAGGCCAACTAAATTTAGGCGGAGCTTAAGCGTAATTCTAAAATGTCTAAGATTAGTTTTAATTGTGTTTGTGTTGCTGTCGTAAAAATATAAAAGTAAATTAATAGATGGATCTTGTTGTTAAAGAAACTAAAACGAGTTTATGTTTATACATTTAATGTACATTTTTATTTTATTTTTTACAATATAATTGTAACTACTAAAAAATTATTTTTATTTTCCTATTCATTTAAGGTGAAAACAATCAATTCGGGCAAAATTATAATTTCTACATCATTTCTATTTCGATTTGTATTTTTCATTACCAAAATGGTGGATTTTAGCAAGGTTTTAATTTTAATCGAGATGATTTTAATCGCCGCTAAAATTAATCAGTTTAGGAAGTTTACGCGTAAAAATCTCACGTCTGGAATAGCGTTTTGACGGCTAAATCAAAGTTGAATTGACCGTCTAAAATTAGAAACGTCAGATTCAAATTAGCAATGTCAGTTGAATTTGACAGTTACCGTAGAATAGGAAAATGGAATGGTTTAGCGGCCGCTTCAGAATTGAGTCCATTGTTCTATTATAATGTTTTTTTTTAAATATAAAACGTCGCCCCACACTAGGATTTTCTCCTGTGGCGTGGGTGCAGTTACAAACATAGAATATCACATGCACACACGCCCAGACCGGATAAAACAGTTGTCCCGTACGGGAAACCCGTTGCGCAGTAGGCGATCACTCGACCTCTGCGCTAACTAACCGTGTCGTCATAATATGATTACTATTTTTGAAAAATGTGTAATCGCAATTAATTTTCAATTTTTGGATCGAAACATTGCTCTGCAGCCCACATTGCTTTGGCGTGCTTTGCTTTTGATAATAAAAATGTTGTGCTATAAGTACTATACTCAATTGTTGTATAGTTAGTAATATATTGATAAGATGAACATGCTCACACAATTTTATTAGTTATTTATTATTATTAGATGGTATATTATCACATTAAAAGAAAATTCAAACAGGCACAGTGGCGTATAATCGAATACAAGTTATATTTATTTCGTTCAATCTTTACCGATTGAAAAAGATAGGTGCGTCGAAATATTTTTTTTTTTATTATACATAGTTAACTCTTCACAGACTCGTGGTCCGTGCCTTTATAACCGACTTCAAAAAAGGAGGAGGTTCTCAATTCGATGCGTATGTTTTTTTTTTGTGTGTATGTTACTCGATTACGCTGCCAGTTGTGGACCGATTTTCAAAATTCTTTTTGTGTTCGATAGAGTATACTCCAAGGGTGGTCCCATGGTCAACAAAGTCAGGATCTGATGATGGGATCCCATTGAAAATCGAGGGAAACGCTAATGAGAGGGTTTCTTTCACTAAAAAGATTTCATTCACTAAAAAGTTACAAATAAAAAATATTTTCCAAAAAAATATTTTCCAAAAAATAAAAACCCGACTTCAAAAACACTGAAAAGTTAAAAATAATATAAGAATAAACACTAATAAATACGAAGGTGAGCTGGTATTCAGTTAGGGTTTCTTTCACTATAAAGATTTCATTCACTAAAAAGTTAAAAATATTTTACAAAAAATAAAAACGGATTTCAAAAACACTGAAAAGTTAAAAATAATATAAGAATAGGTACAGACATCACACTTCTATATTGAAGTCGGTGCCAAATTTTAAGACTTTCTAGGAGATCATCGTTTGGCACCGACTTCAATATAGAAGTGTGATGTGTACCTATTCTTATATTATTAACTTTTCAGTGTTTTTGAAGTCGGTTTTTATTTTTTGTAAAATATTTTTTTTTCATTTTTAGGTTTCTTTTTGATCCATTCTATATAATACTAGCTTCCGTCCGCGTGGAATAGTTACTTTGGGCTAACGCTAACTTTAACCCGCGGCTTCGTTTATATAGGTAAGTACTGGGTCTTGTAATCTTATATCATGTAGATTGTAGGTTATTCTCAAACAAATAAACGAATGTTTATTTTTATAAACTAATGTAAAGTACTTCTGCGTACACTATATTTTTAGTTTTGTTTTCTTCCGGCAGAGGTAGATAGCTAACTGGAGCCACCGCCCTTCCTCCTCATGACTGCCCGCCGGCTTTGCACATTGCGCGCGCAGTACTCGATCATTATTTTGCTGTGATGTTATTTTAAAACTGCGATATCTCCTAAGATATACATTAAAATCGAATGATGCAAAGGGCAATTTTGTTTTAAATTAAATACTTGTGATGATTAACGTATTTATTTGGATAAGGATTAATTCCATGTTTATAAAAACACCTTCGCAAATAATGCATTATTTTAGAACAAATTTGGTTAGCATAAAAAAGGTTATAGTAAGCTAACCTTAAAAGATAGACATATGCTGTCGCGGACTTTTTTTTCGAACTTTTAAAGGGGAACAATTCTGTCATACATGATTTTTGCCAAACTTTAACCGTTTACGCAGCGCACGCAGCGGAGGCTCTCAATAGGAAAAAAAATCCCCCGATTTGAAACATTCTTCATTGGTGCTCCGCTCCTATAGGTCTTAGCATGATGATATATAGCCTATAGCCTTCCTCGATAAATGGGCTATCTAACACTGAAAGAATTTTTCAAATCGGACCAGTAGTTCCTGAGATTAGCGCGTTCAAGCAAACAAACAAACAAACAAACTCTTCAGTTTTATAATATTCATCATCATCATCATCACAGCTCATGTACGTCCCCCACCGAGGGGTTCTATGTTAGGATGATTAGGCCTTAGTCAACCACGCTGGCCCAGTGCGGATTGGTCGACTTCACATACATCATTGAATTTCTTCGCAGATGTATGCAGGTTGCCTCACGATGTTTTCCTTCACCGTAGGAGCGTCAGACAAATGTACATATGAAATTCAAAACGAAAAACACATTGGTACATGGCGGGTCTCGAACCCTGACCCCCGATTGGAAGGCAAGCGCCGAGTCCACAGCGCCACTGACGCCCACTTTACTCACTTTATAATATTAGTATAGATTAAATTATATTAAGACTTACCTACGACTACTTTTCACTCTTATTTTAAGGTGAGTTGCGCAACTCAATCAAATTAGCTTAGTTTAAAATTTTATATATACACATACACATATACACATCATAGACAATATTTTTTTTATATCTGTATCATCGCAATATTCTTATTGTACATACGAGTGCTCTAAGTAACCTCGCGCGTCGAAATATTCCGACCAAACGCTTACCTAACATTATAGACTACAGGCTCGTGGCAAAAATTCATGGGTCATTTGAACTTTGAACCACCACGAGACCTATTTAGAAAGATAGAAGGGCATGAAATAATAAGATTCAGCACTATGCCGTCACTTGTAAGCTGTCCAACTGAGTGCAGGTGAGAATTCAAAAGTACAAGTAGAGAGAGTACATTTTGGTCATATATTTTTGTATGGCATTCTTACCATCGATAGTTCCATGAAAAATAATAAGAAAACACGTAGTGCTGTACAAAAATAGTGCGCCACAAAGTCGGGATTTTTTTTTCCGGCGATTTTCAGTTCCATACAGTTTTAATACCTCTTCTAATTCATTACTCCGCAACGCCGTACAAAAATCATGCGACAAGGGGGAAAAATCGAGGGTTGCAACCCCCTCTCCTTCCGTGGTCCGGGGGGTGATTTGAAAAAGTATGGTATCGGTTCCAAAACATTATGTAGCACTCGAAAGTACTATTTTAATAATGCCGTCAAAAAATTGTTGTTCATTTGAATGTATATTAATAATTATCTTAGTTTGCTTATCTGAACAAACACAAAATTTTTGTCATAACTAAAAAATAAACTTGTATAAATCATTATGCCGTTTATACCTATTTAAAGTGAAACAGTGTGTATACTGTATATTATATCCAAAAATTGAAAGCTATCAATCTCAGTATCAACAGTTTCGCATACTTTGATATAATTTGTTTAATTGTGTAAATAAAAAGTACTATAGCGTTATCGAAAAATTTTATGTAGGTATTTTTAATAATCCTTACAAAATTGAAAGAATGAGGTTTCTCTTTCAAATTAATATTCATTATTTGAATCAGCCACTGAGTCGCCATCAGAATCAACGTCCTCATTGACGTCCGAATTCTCTTCTCTATCATTTTCTAAATCATGAAATTGTGTTTTCATAATCAGTCTTACGTACAAATTGAAAATGTAAGGATATTTTTTTACCTATATCGTCATCAGCCCCTTCGCCTGATTGATTCCTTATTCTGGAATGCGCGCCGCTGGCCACGACTTGGCTTCAGTCACAAATGGGGGAGGTCGAGTGTCGGACACTGGCACGGGAGATGTGTACGCAGTAAACATTTACTGTATTTTAATGAATAATTATATGTATTTATTATTTTTATTACTTTTGTATCAATACTAGCTGACCGTATGCAACTTTGTTTCCATTATAACTAACTTTACCCCTAGGAAAACTTTTCCCGTAGGAAAATTACCCTATGTCCTTCTCCTGGTCTCGAACTATCCCTATACCAACTTTCATCAAAATCGGTTTAGTAGTTTCGAGACCTATTCAATACAAGCAAACAAACAATCAAATCTTTCCTCTTTATAATATTAGTATAGATGAACTTTCAGATTTATACGACATTGACTTTTTATAGACGATTGCATTAAATACAAATAAACTATCTAAATGCCGTACAAAAAAATATCGTACTGAATATCACCCTAAAGTACATTTTAATTTTATGTTTTGTCAAATCACCTCCCGATCCACGGAAGGGGAAGGGGTTGCAACCCTCGATTTTCCCCTTGTCTCATGATTTTTGTACGGCATTGCGGAATATTGGATTAGAAGAGGTATTGAAACTGTATGGAACCGATGCCGTACAGAATATGTGTTCTGTGGAATCAAATGACCAAATTTACCCTGAAAATCGCCGGAAAATAAAAAAATTCCCGACTTTGTGGCGCACCATTTTTGTACGGCACTACGTATTTTCTTATTATTTTTCATGGGTCTATCGAAGGTAAGAACGCCGTACAAAAATATATAACCAAAACGTACTCTCTCTACTTGTACTTTTGAATTCTCACCTGCACCCTGCAGTCAGTTGGACAGCTTACAAGTGAGGGCATAGTGCTGGATCTTATTATTTAATGCCCTTCTATCTTTTTAAATAGGTCTCCTGGTGGTTCAAATGACCCATCAATTTTTGCCACGGTCCTGTAGTCTATTATGATATTTAAAGAAAAATTTATATTGTTTTTAAACATACAAATGTATATAAGTTAATGCCAGAGGATCACTTACGTAAAGTATAATATTCCATCCTTTTATAGGAATTACTTGAAGCATTTCTGCATTTTTTATTTTTTACTGAACATTGTTGCCATGTGTAAATAAAACGAGACTGAAGGGAAACTTTGCTCACTTGATACATTGAGTAGTTTTGACTCCCGACATTTATTATAGGTACTTCTTTTACAGTACATCAATGTTTGACCCCCAGAGTTCTACCCCAAAGGCATTAATGGCCTTCTCATAAGATAAGAGAAATGTATTATTATTACTCTGATTAAAAAAAATACAGAAAAAATAGAATATCTCAGTACCAAACAGCATATTCACACTACAACCTGTTATTCACCATTATGTATTGTTAAACTGTGCCATTAGCAAGATGCAAACGATAAGTCAATAAATAAATAAAATAATAAATAAATAAATGAATTTGAATTTAATATCTAGATTATACAAACATAACCAGCATGATTATTATTTCCAATCTTTTTTTAATAATGTGTATTTTTGTGTTTTATTCAGGCAAAACCACAAAGTGCTCATACTGTCACCTTGGAAATACCTCTCTATTTTAATCAAGTCTTGAAGATCAGGTAGGAGGGCTATTTGCTGCCAAATGATTGATAAAGAGCCATGACCCAATTTGTAAGTTAGAAAGCATTTTTGAGTTGTATTAATTCTATACAGCTTCAAGATCCTTTCCAGATATAAATGAAATGCCTAAAAAAGGGCATAGATGATTTGGATTAAAAGATAAGGTATGGTATTATCTATTCTCATTTATTTGCAACTGGGAAACATTTTTCTGCAGTAATATGATAAGCATGTGGATTCTACCACCTCATTACTTACTGCAATCATAACTTTTTTGACATCACAGAGTAAGGAACTTTAGCAAAGTGTATGTTGTGTTCCAGGAAATCTTTTACACCACGAGTATGCAGTATTGCAGTGTCACCAATATGCTTGTTGAGACAGCTGGAACAGACCAATTTAGCCTGCCCTAATTTGTTCAAATACAAAGAGAGTGATACGGATATTCACATAATTTATACAATTTTCATTCAGACATAATAGAATTTTAAATATTAACAATAACTAATAGCTTAGGATGGGCACTTACTTCCATGTGCACATAAAGAGTCTCAATTATTCTAAATCTAGGTCTTAGGCAATATTAGTGGAATATTAGCCCCTTTAGTAAGAAACACAGATTGTTCTAAGCTAATAAATTATTATGACATTCAGAGACAATTGGACGTAGTTTCTGAAAAACGTTCCAACCCACAATCAGGTCAAAATAGAGTTAGTAATGCCAAACAAGTCACGTGACCTCTATTTACCAGCTCACAAAATTTGGTAGCTCCATTACCACTCTAAGTATGAAATTCGGACTTTCTATACATGTGTTGCCCAACCCACATGTATGGAGAGACCAAATAATTATTAAGCTAAAAGAGCCCAAGCTGTGTGAATATAGGTTAACCCAGTAAACAAATTTCTAAAATGCGATCCAAGCTGCCTGAAACATTTTTTATTAAATAAATTTGAATCATCTTAGTAAAATAGGTGTTTCCCTATAACATTCCAAGCCTCCTGAAACGTTTTTGTTAAAAAATCTGCTTGGCCTTATTAGTAAAATCTATGTTTTACAAAAACGCTCCAAGCCTCTTGGAATATTTTGTTTAAAAATAATATAAAATATAAAGGTATTTCATTATATCGATCCAAGTCGTTTGAAACGTTTTTTATTTTAAATAAATGTTACTAATCTCAGAAAAAACTAACATTCATTAAAAAAATTCAAATCATATGAAATGTTTTCAATTAATAAAATATACTCTATTATAGCCAAATATCAAAATAAAAGTAATTGACCTTAATTTTCTTGAATCTGGTCATACATTTTTACCCAATGACACAGACTTCGGTAAAATTGAAAGCCATTTAAAACATGTTCAAAGACTGTACACAGCAGAAGATTATATAAATGTAATTAAGACTTGCACAAAAAAGAACCCGCTAGTGCCAATAAAAATACAAAGTAATGATTTTGTGAGTACAGAAAAATTTGAAAAAAATATTACGAATCGAAAGATGTTCGTCAATAAACTTAAAGTAAATTGGCTTAAGACTAAACATATACAATTAAGAAAAAATAATGAACACTCTTTATTCATGCAGACTGATGATAATGAGGATTATCAAGAGCTTTATTTAGGAAAAAAATATAAAGGTAGTTTGCTTCCTTTATGCGCAGAACTCCTGGTTTCTCTTTGGCCAGCGGGGAAAACTATAACGCAGGCCAAATTAAATGACCTGAAGTCTATGTTCAACCTCATCCCTGAAGATTGCCTTTCCTTTTATAAAAACTTGAAAGGCATGGAAGGACCAGACTATATTGAAGGATTCTCTGGTGAGGCTGACTTCGAATTTGAAGACCAGGGCGAAGAAGAACTTTTGCCATAATTAAAATAAATATGTTTTTATACTAATCTTGTTTTATTTTTACACAACTGGCCAAAGTAAGGAGTGTATTGTTATTTTCTTTGTTTTAATTGTTGTATGGAACGTTTTTTATAAATCAAAATTTGAAATGTGTCCGGAAAATTGCAATAAATCGAAAACGATCCACAGCAGTATTTTTATAAATATAAAAAAAAGTATTAACTTTGGAAGCCCTAAATAAGGCTCAATTAAAACTTCATCATAACAATATCCAACATACAAAAGGATCAGTAGTAAAAATAATATGTTTCTTAAAGAAATACTAAGTTGAACTTTATACTCAATTATCTCAAAAAAATTTTTTGGTGAATCTGACTTAAATTTTGAAGACCAGGATGAAGAAAAACTTTTGTCTTAGCTATTATAAAGATGTTTTTCAATAAATCTTGTATTATTTTTACACAATTTCCCAAAATTAGGAGTGTATTGTTATTTTCTTTGTCACGAATGTTGTTTGGAACGTTTTTTATAAATTAAAATTTAAAATATGTCATGAAAATTGCAATAAATCGAAAACGTTCCACAGCAGTATTTTTATAAATATTTAAAAAAGTATTGACATTGGAAGTTTAAAATAGGGCCAAATTAAAACCTTATTATAACATGTATAACATACAAAAGGATCAGTACTAAAAATGATATATTTCGTAGAGAAATACTGAATTGAACTTTATTCTCAATAATCTCAATATGCTATGTGAGTGGGATGGAACGTTTTTCAGAAAGTACGTCCAATTGAAGTAGTTTGTTGTGCCTAAAATGAATCAACAAGCTATTCATGTACTAGTCTTTCAATAGAATTTTCTTATAAGCTCTCAACTTTTTAATATTCTGCATAGTATTTAAAAGCAAAAACTGCACATTTACACACTCTACAACATAGTTGATGGTGTTCTGAAATATACTTTTTGCTTTATGTAAATTTTGTGGAACTAAAATACCAAACCACCGCAATGGATTTATGGTATTTTCAGAATTGTTTTCAGCTACTTTCAACTGTGTTATTCCATCTTCATGTACAGTTTCACAAAGAATATTTGCAGAAAACTCGGGACTACTCTCCATGGGAAGCCTTGTAGTACAAACAGAATTCTGACCCATTATGTATCTCGATTTAGCCAAATGTATACTGCCACTATTTATACTTGACTCAATATTAAGCTCACAGCGCATTTTTTCTTCCATTAAATGTAATTGCTTCATAAGAAGCTTGTCCAGTAACTGGCATACTGCTGCATGCTCTGAAAGAATGTTAATAATATGTTATTTTTAAATCAATGGATTTCATTAGAAATACAGTGCCTTTAAGGATTTTAGACGCAGACACCTTCATTATTTCGTTGCATTGTTGTGACTGCTATTTTTATTTATTGTACAACTTTCCTGTAAGATAAGAACTAATTTTTCCTATACGAACAATTTTAAAAAATAATTTAATTTACAGATATGTACAAACAATCAATATTTTTAAATCTCAGTAACTCGGAACTTGATGAATATATTTAGACATGCTGCAAAACAAACAAACCTAGCTTGCTACATATATTGATCTGTGAACAAACCCAATAAGCCCACCCACAAACCACCAAAGAAAAGTACTGTCAGTCAGGCAATAGTCACATGACATTTTTCGGTCCGCATGACGATGATATCGATATTATCGCGATAACAGCCGGTCGGCATGAACGTTAGCGCGTTCACGACTTATTCTGTCATGACGTCATAGATGTTGTCATTGAAGCCGCCATTTTGCGCTAACATCGACCATGCCCCAGAGCGTTATCGTTATGAGCGAACTGTCAAAAGTGTCAAATTAAACCGCCAATGCAAAAGTATTTTGAACTTTTGAGACAAAAAATTATTAATATAAAGTTAAGAAAAATGGATTTGGTTGAACTGGTTCCGCTTACTGTGAGGGATGAGGAACATAACAGAGTAATGGAGCTTTCTCTTACTCCACAATAACAAAACAGAGATTGCAACGGTAAGCATTATGTGTTGTTGTGTGTAAACAGAGTTTGTTAGATAATTTGTGATGCCACATGGTCCATAACAGTACCTAGATCTAGAAAAAAAGATTGTTTGAATGATAAAACCGATATACAACATTCACCAAAAACAGAGTATCTACTGCGAAAGTAGAGTAATAATATTCTACTGCCTAAAACAATGTATGTACTGATGTAATAAATTCGCAGAGTACTTTTTTGGAAAACTGAAATTTGAGGTTAGCTAGCAGTTTCGTTAGCGCGCTAAAAGTCGGTCCGCGTGATAATCTGTCACAAACTGTCATTTGTCGATTTAGCGGGCTAACGAATGCGGACCGGGCGTGAGCGTTGTGATCGCTATAATCAAAATTATTCTCATGCGGACCCTCAAAAGAATAACTATATTCTTCTGAGTGCGCTGCGGACCACACCAATTTTAGTCCATTTTCCCATTCTGGAAGGCAAAGGGTACTATGCTCATACAGCCATTTCTTTGGTCGTTTTTTTTTCTTGTTTCTGGTATATTCTCTATTTATTTCACTTTTGACTTTTTTTTTTAAATTGATTTTAACGGCTATGGCTTCAAGGTCTTTTAAGAGTATGTTCCAGCCCCCCTAGACAAGATGCCTTTCGATAATCGCTAACGCAATCGCTAAATGGATAATGTATGAGATTTGACAATTGCGCTCGAAAGCCTAGCAAGGGCGTATGTCAAATCGCGTACATTTTCCTTTTAGCGATTGCGTTAGCGATTATCGAAATGCGTCTTGTCAAATTCAAAAATCTTTATTCAGCATAGGATTTTACAGGCACTTATTGACGTCGAAACAAAGCAAAACATTATAATTTAAAGGAAACATATTAACCTTGTATGTGCATACATCCTGCAAATACAAGTAGGAATGAAACTCGAAAGGAATTTTTTTTTTTCTCCTCTTTTAAATCGTCATTTAAAAGAGGTTTTGTTACATAGTCATTCATCATTGATGGTACAATCTAACGGTGCGTTTGCACTGACGAAACATCTAAATGAAATGTTTTTAATGTTAGGCCAAGATCGCAACGACACGCAGTGTGCGGGGAAACAGACTTCAAATAAAACGTAGTACTGAATTTCACCACTGTATAATTGAAAGTAATGATACAATTACAAACTAAATTTGGAAATCTTATTGGATTAACTTTGATATAAAAACTATACAAATCGAGCACCGGACGGGACGGCCATGTGAGAACAAAGAAAAGAGGGCGAGCGGAAGTGAGACAAAAAACCTGTTCTATTCCTTTTTTTTAATAGATAATTTTATGGCACAGCACCAAGGCAATTGTCTCTCTAACACTTCCCCTTGACATAAAATTACAAAGATATTATAAGCGAAAATTTCTAAACATGTACCTAGCACAACCTTACATGTAACTCTACAATGTTCATTATAACAATTACTCTACATGTACTAGTTGCACCGACTCTACATGTCCCAAGTTATATAGTCTCTACAAATTAATTAGAATAATACAAGTTGCAACCCTAATACACACTGTTTTTTTTTATTAACACTTAGCATTGAATTTTACAGCCTTACTTATTAAAATAACTAAACCATATTCATACCGTTAACAAATTTTGTATGCTTTATACAACTTAATGGTTTAGTGAGAACATCCGCAAGCATATTTTCAGTACATAAATACTCAGCTTTTACAATAATATTTTTAACTAAGTCTTTCATGTAATGGTATCTGAGGTCAATATGTTTCGTTCTTTTGTGACAATACTCTTTTATTTCTAATAAACGTAGAGAACTCTGATTGTCATTATACAACATTACTGGTGCTACACCTTTACTCAAAATTTCTATAAGTCGAACGAAACATATATCTTTACACACATCGGAAATTGCCAAATATTCTGCTTCCGTTGACGAGAGAGCTACACAACGCTGCTTTCTACTTTCCCAATTTACAATATTTTTTCCTAATTTTACAAGCCAGTGTAAGATTTTCGATCTGTGACATTGTTTGCCCAATCAGCATCGGTATAAGCAAATAAAGTTAAATTTAAGTTACTATTTGACACAAATAATAATCCTAAATCAATAGTCCCTGCTAAGTAACGCAAGACTCGCTTGGCAGCTTGCCAATGAGTAACGTCAAAACCGTTATTGAATTGACTGAGCATACTACACGCGTATGCGATATCTGGCCGCGTACAGACCGCTAAATACATGAGGCTACCAATCAACTGCCTATAATTATACCTATTGTCATCTAAACAATCTTTTTCTGGTTTTAACAACTTACAATTCAGAGACATAGGTGTTTTTACAGGTTTGCATTCTATCATGCCAAAACGTAAGAGTAGCCTCTTGATATACTCAGACTGATCTAGCTTCAAAGTACCATTTTCTCTATTTCTTGTAACTCTCATTCCTAGACAGTTCATAACTGAACACATTAAATTAAAATCATTTTTCACATTAAATTGCCTTTCTAGTAAACACATCAGTTTATTTTTATCAGTATTTTCTTTATGATAAAACAAATAAAAATCATCAACATAAAGAGCAATAATTACTATATCTTTACTAGAACCCTTTACATATACACACGGCTCACACTGAGTTTGTCTGAAACCATTATTACTTAACAAGGAATAAACTCTTTCGTTCCACATTTTGCTTGAAAATGTGGAACGAACGGCCAAAAATGCTTTTACACAATAAACAAACCTTTCAATCATTATTATTAAAACCAATAGGTTGCTCCATGTATATGGTTTCATTTAAATTACCATTCAAAAATGCAGTGGCAACATCTACATGGTCAATTTCTAAATTCAAATCTACAGCTAATGAAAATAAAATTCTTAATGTCGAATGGCGAACAACTGGTGAAAATGTTTCATTATAATCAAGACCATACTTTTGTGTGAACCCTCTGGCAACCAGTCTAGCTTTGTACTTTTCAAAATTACCAGAGGAATCATATTTCAATTTATACACCCATTTACATTGCACTACATTGACATTAGATGGTCTATCTACCAGTTTAAAAACATTATTTGCAATCAGAGAATCATATTCTCTCTGCATTGCCTGACGCCATTCTGCAGAGTAAGGAATAGTGACAGCTTCATCATAAGTTTGAGGTTCTACCATATTATCCGCCAGAAAATTCAATTCCAGATCGTAATCATTATACCTAGGTGGCTTAACAATATTGCGTCTATTACGCAAGACACGTGATGCACTCAAAGAGCCTTCGCTCACCAAACCTGGTTGCAGGCCTTCGCCCGCCAAACCTGGTTGCAGGCACTCGCCCGCCAAAACTGGCTGCAGGCCCTTACCCGCCGCACATTGATCGCTTGCCAATACATCAGCCTCCACCACACTCGTAGACCTGTACTGAGTACAGCGCGGATTCCCCCGCGCACCTCGCTCAGGGCAGCCAAACTCATCTTCACTGCCTGTGCAGTATTCATCTAAAAGAACATCGGCCAAAACCCCATAGTAGCTGGACCTGATATTAAATAACCATGGGCATCATTACTTTTGTATTCGTTATAGACCTAACATTATTTGAATTAGTCCCATAGCTCAATAATTCATTAAAAACTTCAGGAATGGGAGATATTCTCTTTTTCCTTTTTTTAGGTTGGCTGTGTCTATTCGGACCCGGAACCCTATAGAAGTCGATTGCTATTTGGACCCAGAGCATGAAATATGCAGTTTCATTAAAGATTCTGTGTGTGGTCACAATTTCTACCTTACCTAACCGACAGTTTTCAATTTTATCCTAGTTATTTTTCGATTAAGATTCTATCGGGTCCGAATAGTAATCAACTTCTATAGTCTAAGGATAGGGACCCGGCTCAGCAGGCCTATTCGCTAACTACGGTTGGTAACTAGAACTGTCATTTTTGAAAGCCACTTTATATCCATTACGGGTTTAGTGATCTTATGTGTTACGGCAGCGTTCATGATAGCAGTAATGGATGTTAAGTTCCTTTCAAAAATGACAGTTCTAGTTAGCAACCGAAGTTACAGAATAGGGGGGCAGAGGTAGATAGTCTAAGGGACCCGGGGTCTGAATAGCCACTCCTGCCCCCTAAGCACGTCCACCAAAACAGATATGATAAAGCGGTTTATCGTGGCGAACAGTCAAAATACAATAGGGTTTCGACCATAGATATAGAATGAAATAGATGGGCTATAAAAGCCGTCAAACATGAGGAAAAGAGATAAACTTATACACATTGCCAAAGGAAAGAAGAAGACGGCATCATTTTTTTTTGTCTTTGTCACCGTATATAGGTGAAACTGGTAGTGGGGATTGTTTATCACCAGCGTCTGGTGCTAAACAAATACGTGGAAGAAATTTGTTGTGTGAATTATAGCTTACTGTGTAATTATTTAACACTTTAATTAGTGTAATTGTGAACTATTTGAACATTTAAATCATGGTGCACTGCTCCGTTTTAGGTTGTAATAGTGATAGTGCTAGAAAACAGGAAAATATAACCTTTTACAGGTAAGACCTAAATTGTGTCAATAAAAAGCTCCAAAACTATTTTTTAAATTATAAATACAAGTTATATTGCAATATTTTATCATTCTACTATGGTTCTCAATGATATTATGGGATTAAACATGAAATTTCAAACTAAGTAGTAAGGTTACTGTTAACCTAACAAGCTAGGAACGTCGCCATACAATATGGCCACGTATACAGCCAACGCGTATAACATTTTGCCGGGTTATAATGATACCAGTTACGCTACGACTATTTTTCCTTGATTCGTAGGTAATTTGTTACGTGAAAGGGAACTCACATATTAGTTTCTGTGTTACATTAATATTGAGATATTTAAGTATAAAATTTTGAGCATTTTAGATAACAAAGTTAATTCTTTTGAAGTGAGACTTTCCATTTGCTAGTTTGTCTGTATTTAACAGATTTCCTTCGGAGATAACTACTCGAAAACAGTTGGGTTAAAGCTACTGGTCGATTGAATTGGCAGCCAACCAAGCATACCCGAATGTGTTCTAAGCATTTTGAACAACAGTGGATTCAGAAAAACAAAAAAGGCACTTTTCTTAGGAGTGGTGCTATTCCTAAACTTTTTTTACAGATCAGTAACTTATACATATTATATCTACAAGGTACATACCTATCAAGCCAAAACCTAAATTTATTTTTCACAAACCCAATTATTTTTATGGGGGTTTCGAATTTTATTTTACAGTTTTGGATTAACATGGGTAGGGTAGGTACCAAATCCTTTTCTACTATTTTGATATGGCCAAACATATTATTAATGGTTTGATTTTGGTCATTTTCTTTTAATATAACAAGTCTGCCCATTAGTACAGATACAGTTTAAAAATTTATTAATTAATATTTTTAATGTTGTAAAATTAGAACCTGCTTTTATTTTTAACCTGTATACATATTGTTTCAGGACGCATCGGTGTTGGATTTCGGTTCAAATTTGAATACGCCCCGAAAGAGAAAAATGCGGCTTCAAATGCTGGGTTTGAAACAATCAGCGAGGTCATCAAAGGAGTTGACAAAAGAAAGTATTCTGAACCTTTAAGGAAATTCGCGCTGTGCTTACACTTTTTAAGTTCAAAGGCATATGAGTTTGTACGTAAGCAATTTAATACGTGTTTACCACACCCAAAAACAGCTGGTGAGTGGCGAGGAGTAGACAGCCTCTAGAAAATGTTTGTGATTTATTAGCAATTTTGTGCCATAGCTAGTAATCTGGCTTAACCCAAATGAAATAAGTCATATCTCTACTTTGTCTGAATATTTAACAAGAACACATAGGATGTAGATATAGCTCTATGCACCGAACAAGTGTTTCTAATTAATTATATAGGTACTTGACAGAACATAATCTTCCTCAGAGATCTACAAATTGGTCTTGTCCTGCGCTATTTCCAAGTTGCCGCCAGCGGGGGCGAGGTTGGGGGTGGCAACACGGGCAACTAAGAATAACCAGCTATCTACATCGGCATCTTGCGTTCTTTGCCAGATCTTTTTTCCACATTGTGAGCAAGCTTACCAACTTTGGGCTTTTAGCACCATATTGAGTGCGGTATCAGTAGTTCATTTCTTGAACTTACCCAGCCCAAGTGAATTTTTACCTGTATTGTAGTGAATTTTATCTCTGTAAGCCGAAGTCCTTTATTCGATGACAATAACGGTGCTATTGAAATATAATTTTAGAAAATGTTTATTTTAAATTTAATATTATACATTTTCTAAATCTTCACAAATATTTAGTAAATGTGTAAATATTGGATTTTAAATAAACTGCAGAGATAAAGAAAAAACAATGATTATTGCCCGCTGTATTCTTAATCGAGCGACGATCTTCGCAAGGTACCTAGCTGGCAAAAGCTGGAAGCGAGTGGTCGCGGATCGTGCTCAGTGGCGAGCACTTGGGGAGGCCTATGTCCAGCAGTGGACGCGTGTGGATGATGATGATGATTCCTAATATTTTTTCTTATATTTGTAAAGATGTTTACATAATAGCTTAAATAAATAATAGTAAAATGTTTTAAAACGAAATATACTCGAGTAAATCCGAAAAGTGTAGTTTTATTTAAAAGTGTAAATAACTTTAGACTGCGGCGAAGGTTGAATGAAGAATTCAATAAAAAAAATCGCAACTTCCTCCCACTTTTATTTTTTGAGACATATTATTGAGCGAGGGGCGCTCATTAAAATGTCTCAAAAAAAATACGTAGATCAATCAACCCTACTTTATGTTTATAGTGGTAAAAGCCACTATAAACCTAAAGTAGGGTAAAACTTAAAGCAACACTGGTATACCCATCTACTTTAGGCAGGTATGACGTCATCTATGTCTGTCCCTTACGGGTATACGGTCACGTCCTATCTATTCATTCTTTATCTAAGGTTTCGACGTATTTTGACAGTTCACCGCGATAAATCGCTTTATCATATCGTGTTTTGGTGGACGTGCTACGGGGGCTAGTATCTCTAATAAATCTGTGCCACTCCGTTCTAGGTTAGGTAGGAGTAGGAGCAATATATTTTTTAATCCTTGAGTAGAAAGCGCGGGAAACGGCAAACTTGACGGTTGTACTTTTTGCATTGATAATTAAAATTGAATCTATTTTGTAAAAACTGATCAGATTAGTAGTGTAAATAGTTTATTTAATTTTATTTTGTATATATCTATTGTAGTTTAGTGTAATTCCTTCGGATAATTGGTAAGTCTTTACATATTATATGAGTGTCCCTGACGACCCTGGAGGTTCAGGCCTCCAGGTGTCTCATCATGTTACCATTCCAAACCACTCAGGTATGGAAACTGAAGGTTCTTTTTTTGACACTGATGCGTCGGAAAATATACAATCTACAACACATAAACGCAAACGAACCTCTGCCCGAAGAATTTGCAAGCACTGTAATAAAAGAAAGAGAAGTCATAAATCCTCAACATTGTCTACAAATTCTTTAACAGATTGTGCATGTACATTACAAACAGACACTATTAATGATGATGATTTGTCTCAAGGAAAAAATAATCAAAATTCATCTTCTTCACATGTTCATAATTCTGTCTCTGAAACAAATTCGCGCTCTTCTTCCGGACGTATTCTTTATCAAGCTTCAGATGCTTCACCATACATAGTACACATAACGAAAGAACAATCTTCTCCCAATGAAAATTGTTCTATTCATCCGGTATCATTTGGCAAATTTTTAAAGAATAACTCTTTTAAAAACATCATCAATGGTAGCTTAAAACGAATTGGCCGAAACAGAATTTCACTTTCCTTTTCTCAATTTGAAGATGCAAATGCCTTTGTAAATTCAAGTCAATTAAAAGCTAACAATTATACTGCCTTTATTCCTACATTCAACTTAACTCGGATGGGTGTAGTTCGGGGAATCCCTAGTGAATGGACTGATGAGGAAGTCTTAAATAATATTAGTGTTCCTATAGGATGTGGAAAGATCATTAAAGTGAGACGACTGAAAAGAAAATCTATTTTAAATGATAAAGTTGAATATATTCCATTGCAAACCATAGTTTTGACGTTTGATGGGCAAGTGCTACCAAAAAGAGTATTTTTATTTTTCAACTCTCTTCCAGTAGATCTTTACATATATCCCACCATTCAATGTTTTAATTGTTGTCGCTATGGACATATTAAATCCCAGTGTAGATCTGTATCGAGGTGTTACAAATGTGGTAATGGTCATAGCGGTGAGTCATGTTCTGTAGAGGAAGATGGTTTGACCTGTTGCCTTTGTTCTGGGCCGCATTTTGCTACCAGCAGAAAATGTCCAGAATATAGTAGACAAAAATTAATTAAGGAATCAATGGCTAATAATTGCATTTCTTATGCTGAGGCATTAAAGTTGCACCCCCCTATCAATAAATCTTATTCAGATGTCTTAACTTCTCTTCCCCAAAAATCTATTTCTTCTCATCTAAACATCAACCCTATTGTAAATACTTATCCAACTAGCACTTCATACAAAAAAACTGTATTTTTAAATAGAAAAAGTAATAGCATAAATTCATTTAAACCTGGCTATAACACTCATGCTCATGCTAATCTAATAAAAGATTATGATATGCAACTGCCTACTAAAGGATGTGCTTATCCTAACACCACTTCAGAATTACCTATGTCAGAATTAATATTACTTTTAATAAACACTTTAAACAAATTTAATTTAATATCTTTACCGTCCAACGCTGCCCCTAAAGATATTGTAGTAATTAATAATGATAAAAACCATAATGGATCAGTACAAATCAGTGTTGTTTATTATTTTAATTTGGTTCCAGGTGGTATTTAAACACAGTATGTTTTATTTCACTGTAGGATTTTATTTTAAGAACTGTACTACAAACACAAGTTCACAATACAACGATCAACGTACGCCAAGGTCGCCAAGAGAAGAGAAACACAGAGCATAGAACATAGCAATAAATGCAGGCAAATGTTAAAGATTCCATACAGCCATAAATTCTAATCAACACTTCCCCTTAATTTTGTTAATTCTATACTTCCCCTTAATTACACAAAATTACCCTTGTTTGCAAAAATCAGCTGTTTTAATTAATTTACATTAGTTTTACAAGTACTTGTTAATTTTTATTATAGAAAATTTTATTATATTATTAAATTGTGTAAAGATGTTTCATAATAATTTTAATTATTGTATTTTTCTATTCAAAGTTAATTTTTTTTTTGTACAGAATGAAATTTTATTATAATTTTATGGAACAATAAAGTTATATGTTACTAAGAATATTTTTTTTTGTTTTTATACAATATAAAAATTATTATACATTTTTTTAAAAAATATTTTGTTTTACAAAAAATCAAATAATATTAAAAAATTAAATTTAGTACAAAATTTGTTAAATTAATTAGCTGTTATATTAACCAGCTGTTAGTAGTATACTTACTATATCCTCCTAATTTGACACATTTTTACTTTTACTAAAGAAACATTAAGATACAATTAAATCTTTAAAAATATTAAACTTCACACTAGCTAGGGGTTTGGTTAAAACATCTGCTATTTGTCTTTCACTTGGACAGTACTTCACACACAATAGTCCTTCGCTCACTTTCTCATGTATAAAGTGATAGCGAACGTCAATGTGTTTTGATCTTTTATTCACAACACCATTTTTGATCAAAAATATTGCACTTTGATTGTCTACATACAATGTAGCACTGACACTGATTTTAATTATTTCACTTAACAGATTTTTCAGATACATTAGCTCTCTGCAGCAGTCAGCTGCTGCAATGAACTCAGCTTCCGTCGAAGACATTGCAACAATTGGTTGCTTTTTAGAAGTCCATGATATTGGGCCTCCATTCAGATAAATAATGTATCCTGAGGTGCTCCTCCTTGTAGTAGGATCATTCGCATAGTCTGAATCACAATATGCCTCAAGCTTATTATTACCATTCTTGTTAAATTTTATTCCCAATTTCTTTGTCCCAATTAGGTATTTTAGTATTCTTTTTGCATTATTTACATCTCTTTGTGTAGGGTTTTCTACATTTCTACTACACATGTTAACTGAATATGATATCTCGGGTCTTGTTCTTGTAGATATGTACAGAAGGGAACCAACTAGTTCTCTATAACAATAATTGTTTGCTGGTATATCATTTTCTTGTTTCATTTCTGAACCAACTATCATTGGTGTGGGAGATATTTTTGCTTCTTGCATGTTAAAATTTTTAGCCATTTCATTTATATAATTTTCTTGCGTTAACTTAATACTTTCTGTGTTTTTATTTATTTGTATGTTTAAAAACTTGGGATGTGAATCTTCTGTTACTGTCATTTCAAATTCTTTATGTAATTCATCCAAAATACCTTTTATTTTATTTATGTCTTTCCCAATCAAAACTCCGTCATCTACATATATACCTAAAATTATTGATCCATCATCATTAGTAAATATGCATTTATCATTTGTTGTAGGCTTTAGTGAATTTGACTTTAAGTAATTTGTGAATCTTTTATTCCAATTTAACGGTGATTGTTTTAAGCCGTATAATGATTTAAGTAGTTTACAGTATGTTCCTTTTTCAAAGCCTTCTGGTAATTTCATATATATATCTTCAGTTACCTCTCCATATAGAAAAGCAGTTTTTATATCAAATAGTATAATATGATAGTTATTTGATGCTGCTAAGGACATAATTAGTCTAAAGGTGTTTGCATTCATTACTGGACTATAGGTCTCTAAATAGTCTATTCCTTTTCTTTGTTTGCACCCTCGTACCACAAGTCTAGCTTTGTATTTATTATTTTCTTTGATTTTAAATACCCATTTAGCTGTAAGTACATTTTTATCTTTTATTTCTTCTTCTGATATTATTTTCCATGTATTGTTTTTATTTAGTGAGTATTTTTCATCTTCCATAGCATTTAACCATTTTTCACTATCTTCTCCTGTGATCGCTTCTTTATATGTAAGTAGTATGTAATCTTGTAATCTGGTAGGTATTTTTATATTTCTTTTACCTCTTCCTAAGTCTTCAGTATTAGGTATTTCCTGTGATTCATTTCTTATATCATTTTCAGTGTTTTCTACCATTACATTCTCATGTTCTTCTTCTTCAGATAGTATATCAGGTAAGTTAATATTATTTATTATTTCTTTTTCTTCGGTTACTGTACTAATGAAGTTATTTTCTTTATTTTCAGGTTCTACTACAGGGAAGATATGCTTATAATAGTCATAACTTTTAGTTACATTGTTTTCTTTGTAAATAGTATTTGTCATCTTTACATCACGTGACAATATGACTTTCTTATTTGTTATGTCCCATAGTCGATAAGCATTATTTGAATAACCAATAAAGATACATTCTTTTGATCGTTCATCTAATTTTTTAATGTTACTGAGAATTTTAGCATATGCTTTTGCACCAAATAATTGTAAGTGTGACAAGTCAGGCTTTTTATTGTACCATAATTCAGCGGGTGTTTTTGGTACGGTTTTACTTGGGGATCTATTCAGAAGATAAGCTGCTGTCAGCAAAGCTTCACCCCACATGTTTTTATTCAGTCCTGAATCAAATAACAGAGCTCTTGTTCGGTCCATTAAAGTTCTATTGAGGCGTTCTGCCTTACCATTCAGTTGTGGTGAATATGGTACTGTGTAGTCTATTTTAATTCCCTTGCTGCTACACCATTCTTTTAGTTCACTACTGGTGTATTCACCACCATTGTCACATCTTAAACAGGAAACTTTCTCCTTTTGTTCTCTTTCGCTTTCATTTATGTAACTTTTTATACATTTAAATACATCACTTTTGTTTTTCATCAAATAGACTTTTATGAAGTGACTAAAATCATCAAGTATTGTAACAAAGTATCTGTAGCCATCATGTGTTTCTGTCTCTATTGGACATCAGAGTGGATTAATTGCAGTTTTCTAGTTGCCTTTGTTCTTATTGTTTTGAAAGGTGATCTTGGATGTTTGGATTTTATGCATATGTCACATAACTCTTCTTTATTATTTTCATTTATTTCAACACCATTGACAAGTGTTTTTAGTTTTTTAATGTTCTCATAACTGAGATGACCCATCTTTCTATGGAAAGTTAACATTGCACTTTCTTCATAAACTGTTTCTCTTAATTTTATTTCATATAAACCACTTTCATTCTTCTTTCCGGTTAAAACAGTTTGACTGTCCTTTTTTACTATAACTTGATCATTAGTGAAGGTGACTTCTCCACCATTGTTCGTTATTTTATTTACACTCATCAGATTTTTTGTTAACTGTGGAATATATAATACATTTTTTAGAGTGCATTCGTTTGTTTTGATCGATCCAACACTTTCAGATATGATGGTATCACCAGCTTTTGCTGTTTTAATTGCTATTTTGTCCTCTTTGAATGTATCAAACAAATTTAAATTGTTCGCTAAATGCTTTGATGCACCTGAGTCCACAATCCACGTGGTTTCACTATTAATATTGTTATCTTCACTGACAAAAAAGGAAACTGTTTGTTGAGATGTTTTAGTTTCTTTGTTTTTATTGTGGAAAAAACAATTCTTTTCTAAATGGCTGTCTTTCTTTTTACATATTCTGCAATACATTGTTTCTTTATTTTTATTAGTGTTACAAAATTTAGCTTTGTGTGGTCCATTGCATTTGTAACATTTTATCTTAGGCTTATCACTTCTAGCACTGAATGCTACACTTGGTTGATATGGTTCAGATTGCTTTATTCGATGCTCTTCAGCTATTAATCGCGCTGTCAGTGTTTCAAATAACTTCTTTTCTGGGGGCATCGACTCCCACGCGCTAATAAAGTGATTATATTTAGGTGGCAAAATCGTCAACAATTTCGATATTTTCATATCGCTGTCAATGCTATTTTTAGGGCAGCCATTTTAAAAATAATATTTTCTAGGGAACTAATATTTGCTGCCATGTCCTCAGCTTCGTTGTAATTAAACATAAAGAATAATTGCATGTTTGAATATTTTTGTTGTTCCTCTTGTTGGTCATATATGTTGCATAGTTTAGAGTACATTTCCGACGCATTAGTGCAACTCAAAATGTGAGGAATGCATCTTTTCTCAATAGATGTTAAGAGGATTCTTTGAGCTTTCGCATCTTTTAATTCCCACTTGTCTTTATCGGTACCTTCTGGGGCCCCATTTGATTTTTTAGTCACCATGTCAAATAGTGCTAGAGATTTTAACAAAATATCCACCTGAAACCGCCATATTGCGAAATTTTCTTTTCCGGCTAATTTTTCAGTTATGGCATAATCCGCTACGTCTGAGCCCATGACCTGTTGTTTATTATTTTAATTTGGTTCCAGGTGGTATTTAAACACAGTATGTTTTATTTCACTGTAGGATTTTATTTTAAGAACTTTACTACAAACACAAGTTCACAATACAACGATCAACGTACGCCAAGGTCGCCAACAAAGAGTAAGTATCCACTGGAACGCTCGCCACGCGAAGCGTGGTGGGTTTCAAAAGCAAAAAGTAGTATATCTCAAATATCAAAGGTGCCGCCATTGCGGAATGACTCACCCCGGCGCGTACGGAGTGTTCAAAAAATTGCGGAGAGTGACATATACTGTCTACAAGAGAACAAAAAATACGTATGGAAAGGTAATTTAATATAGAAGGAACTTATAACAGTTAATTAGATAAGGATTAATAATTAAATGAATGAAGCGCGAAAATGTTCGGAAGGTCGCGGAAGACCCGATTTTTTTTAAAAATTTTTTGCACCAAAACTATTTTATAAAACTTTAAATAACCATATATATTATTATAGCCCTATTCTTGAAGATTATTTTGATATATAATAGTTTTGGGTAATATTATTAATGAAAAAAGAAAAAAATAATAAAAACGATTAATTACGTAATTACATACGCGAGATGCGCACGCGCGACCTCAAATTTAAAAAAAATGCAAAAAATAAATTATTGTGTCTAAAATTAAATAAAAAATACGTATGGAAAGCTAATTTAATAAGGAATGAACTTATAATAGTTAATTAGATAAGGATTCATAATTGAATGAATAATGACGAGAATAGTAACTAAAGTGCTTAAAATTTCAAAAATACTCACTTTTTGAAAAAAACGTTTAGTGTGGCAATATAACACTATAAACTATCATAAACCATACATAATAATGTAGCCCAATTCTTCTAGTTTATTTTGATATAGAACACTCTACGAAAATACTAATACAGACTAAGTAAGTACGCAATAAATCTCATCGGTCATGGAGTAAGAAACGTATGGATACGGCCAAGTAAGTTAAACCGCAGACTATGACAAATTTATTTCAATCTAAGACTAAAAATAAATTGGACATGACCTGTCAACTTATGAAAGAGACTATTGACAAAGGAATAAAGCCATAGAGAAAATATTTTATTTTTCGCGATTTTTTTATCACACCGCGCGGTTTTACGCAAAGGGAACTGGGTACCATAGTACCCAGGTCGGGCGAGAAGATCGAGATTTTGGGGACTATAGTCCCCACGGACGTTCCAGTGGGTATGTAACACTACGTAAGAGTCGGGTCTCCCATACTAAAAAATGGAAAAATTGCTTTGTATGAAACGCGTACCAAGCTCTATTACCAACAAAAAAATAAAAAATATGACGTCACTTCCAAAGCTGCCAACATAGAAATGCTAACCGAAAGGTTGTGCCACTACTCGGGATATATCGATAGTTTGAAAAAAAATTACCGGTACTTTTTGCTACTTTTTATTCTAAGGTACATTCGAAATTGGGATACATTGAGATTTGCGTGATGAAATAAAACAAAACTATGATTATTATCAAAAGTACAATAAAGATCTTTTGTAATAACTACAAATTTTTATTTTTATTTCCCAACGCTCTGTTGTTGCGCTTTCTTTGCCGAATCTGCTGAAGCTTCTTCTGATAGGTAGTGCAAAAGTACATTCCTTTCTTACGAATTAAAATGTGGCTTAGACGGCGCAGCAGGAGATCAACCATTTTATATTTATGATCATGACACACCTAAGAAAAATAAATATTGGTCAACATCACGGTCATAGTGAATTCTTCGGTCATATTTTCTTTTTCAGCTAAAGGAAGTATTTCTGCAGTTATGTTGTAGAAACTGTAATTACAAAAATACACGTTAATTCACATTAATCTCAATAAACAAAACGAAATTTTAATGAACTTTATGTAAACTTACTTGAGCCGATTCTCAATCTTTTTTCATTACCAGATGTTTGTGTTATCTTCTCTGAAGAATCTGTAAAATACCCAACGATATACCAATATAAGAGATAACATGGTAAAGAGCTAAAATAACTTTAAAAGTTACAATAGTGTTACCTTCAGTAAAATAGCACATTTTTGGCTTTTTTGGTGTATTAATCACCGTTGACATTTTTTACACCTGGAAAAATAAAATATAGCAAGTTTATTATTAGCAGTTTTCCTTATCTAATATTAATTTGTCATGTTACAAAGAAAAACAAAAATATCGATAGTCGATAAAAAAATGTCAAGCTCTATTGATACTTGATAGGAATTTTTATACTAAATACCATAATAATATTAGTTTTAAAAAACCTGTAAATCACGAAAAGTACTTTTCTGTTAAGTTTTGTAAATATAAATTAATGTTTACCTCTCTTCATCCAGCGGAAATTTTGCCTTGAAAACTCTTTTTTTACTATGTTCCCGACGGGATTTTATTCCACATACCTATTTCACACTTTTTGTAATGCATGACAGTAAACGTTTTATTCAATACTTCGAATACACTAACAACACCAAGATAAACACTGCACATAAGCATACACAACCCAAGATACAATAATATTCAGAGAAACAGAAGCACAAAATTAAATCTTACAATACAACGTCGGAACTCCGGCCGGATCCGGGAACGCCGAGCGAGCTGAGAGAGAAGGCAAGATGTTAGAGCAAGACAGCGATAGTCGCCATTATTTTTGGTACGCGTTTCATACTTCATTTTTTTGTATGGGAGTTGCGCCAGCCTGAAGCCCAATTCACGTAACTAAAATTTTGTAAAAATACAGTTCCGATCTAGTCTCGATATCATTTGCATCAACAATGGCATTCTCGTACACTAAAAGTTTGACGTTGATCTGTCAAAGAATGCATTTTGATTGTAATGCAACCGAGACTTGATTTACACTAAAATCGGCATTCTGCTAAAAAATGACTTGGATTCTGACCGAAAATTGGTATTCTGAAAACTATTTAAATGTCAAAATTGAGTTTGAAAGTTGATCGTAACCATACTGACATTAGATTGTATTGAAGTTATCACAAAGTAGTTTTTGTACAGTTTTTGTGGTTTTCTGTGAATTTGGGATTCTCATTTCTACCATTAAAAATGAGCGATTCCGGACTTCGTTGGCATTATTTATTTGTGGCACACCGAACTGCTATGGCTACTGCCAGACGAAGAGCCAGGGAACGACAACCGACAACGTACCCAACGCAATCGTCGCCTTGCTGCAGATGCCTTCAGCCTATGTGAGCGAGAGTTTAAAAAGGCTCTCGTTAATTCTGTTGGCATTAATTGGATGGAATAGACTAAACTAAATTTAGTTTTAGTACTGTCGTGTTTTTTGTTCGAAAATTTTAACAAAAAACACAATTTCATAGCACTAAAACTAAATTTAGTTTAGTTTAATCTGCTTTAGGGGGGTTTACCTCCTTTTATTGGATTTTATTCTAAATGAATTATTATTAGGTATTTTTTTAATTTTAAATTCTTTTTCCAGGTTTTAACGCTTTTCTGGCCCGAACATAAGTCTTTTCAGCCAGTTATTAGCATAGGCTATACAAAATTATTAGCGTAGTGCCAACATTACGACGCAAATTCTTGTGGTATAATCTGTGGCAACTTAGAAACGAAATACGTTCAAAAATTGACTAGTATGAGATTATATCGAGATGACATTGAAATCTTAACGTGATTTAATTCTAATATTTAGTTAGAAGAATACCAATTTTTGATCAATTCACAATACAATTTCAATATGGTCAACTTTCAATCTAGGTGAATGATGATTACGTGAATTGGGCTTCAGGTCGCCAAGAGAAGAGAAACACAGAGCATAGAACATAGCAATAAATGCAGGCAAATGTTAAAGATTCCATACAGCCATAAATTCTAATCAACAATCAGTGATTCAGTGGAATTGCAGAAGTCTCAATAACAAGAAATCTGATTTAATTTATTTAATAAATAAATATCAACCCTTTGCAATTTCTTTGCAAGAAACTTGGCTTCGACCAAGTACAATATTCAAGATTCCTGGCTTTGTCTGCTATAGAGAAGACAGGTCAGATAACTATGCTGGTGTAGCCCTATTAATTAGAAGCAATATATCTTCATCTCATATTGCTATTCCCACTCACAACCCAGAGTTTTCTATTATTGCCGCTAAAGTTGAAAATCTTTGTCTAGTTTCTATTTATATTCCTCACCCGTCATCTTCTATTTTTAATGAGATAGACACTATTTTCTCTTCCCTCCCAAAGCCAATCTTAATACTGGGTGACTTTAATGCTCAGCATCAGTCATGGGGCAGTTCTTCTACCAACTATTATGGTAGTAGAATAATGGACATTCTAGATTCACATAATTTATGTATAATAAATGATGGATATCCTACACGCTTTACAAGTCCATTAGAAGGTATTAGTTGTCCCGACCTTTCAATCTGCTCACCTAACTTAGCTTCTTCTTTAGACTGGTGTACTCATACTTCAGCATTAGGAAGTGATCATTTTCCTATTATCATAAATTTCCCCCTTTTTGCTTCGAAACCACAGAAAAGGAGAAATCGGCTCAAATTCAAACTACATAATGCCGAATGGTTTACATATAAAAAAGGTGTAGAAGAAAAAATTTCTTCCCTGCCTTCAATTCAATTTGAGAATATTTATTTGTGTACCAATTCCTTCTCTCAGCTCTTAATAGAAGTAGCAGAAAATGTATTTCCTGTTAAGAATGGCCATAATAATATGAAAATTCCATCTCCCCCTTGGTGGGACAGTGATTGTACATCTGCCATTAAAAGAAGAAAACAAGCAGAATTACAATACAGAAACAATTCTTCAAATGAAAATTTCTCTAATTTATCTTCTATTATTTCTGATACTCGGAAGTTATTTAAACAAAAAAAGTGGGATGGATGGATAAAATTTTGTGCTTCCATTTCTCCTAATATTCATCCTACCCTAGTATGGAATAATATTCGTAGATACAGGTCTGCCTACAGAGAACCTAAACAAACTTATATTAATGAGCAAGTTACAGACCAATTTCTGGATAGGTTAGCTCCTCCTTCAGCCCCATTAGAATTATTTTGCCCCCCCATATCAAGTGATTATTTGAATACCTATAATGCTCCTTTTACACTTTCAGAATTAAAAGGTGTATTAGAATATGTGAAAGACTCTGCTCCTGGCATGGATGGCATACCTTATTCCTTTTTATCTCATTTGGGAGAATCGGGAATGCATTATTTTTTATCTCTTATTAATTCGGTTATACTTACAGGAAATATCCCTCCATCATGGAAGTCACAAGAAATTATTCCTATATTAAAACCTCAAAAAACATCTAATGATCCAGCATCTTTTCGGCCTATTGCATTGTCTTCTGTCTTAATAAAAATAACCGAGCATTTGGTTAAAAATCGTTTAGAGTGGATTATTGAAAGCAAAGGTCTATTAGCGAATAGTCAGTTTGGTTTTCGGAAAGGAAAAAGTACAATGGACAGTTTAAGTATTTTTACTACTGACATTCGCCTAGCTTTTTCGGGCAATGAGTCACTTCTTGCATCTTTTTTAGATATTTCAGCTGCCTATGACAGTGTTGAAATATTTATTCTAAAAGAAAAGTTGTTAAGTTTACAGGTCCCAAATCTATTTATAAACTTTATAGTTAACCTTTTATCAGGCCGTACTATAAATATATATATAGAGGATTCTCATATTAAATCTAGATTAACTTGGAGGGGCTTACCACAAGGATCAGTACTGAGTCCAATTCTATACAATATCTATACTTATGATTTAGAATCAAGTTTGAAAGGTACCTGCAATATTTTACAATATGCTGATGATTTGGTACTATATGTCAGTGGAAAATGTATTGACAAATTAGGCTCTTCCTTAACTCAATCCTTAAAACATCTAAACACGTGGTTAAATAACAATGGCCTATCTTTATCTGTTCCCAAGAGCTCTATAGTGCTTTTCTCTCGAATGAGAATATTTCCTCCCATATTAGTATATTATGATGACAATCTGATTCCTGTTAAAGAACAAGCAAAATTTTTAGGTGTCACTCTTGATTCTAAACTCACTGGGCTTTCTCACTGTTATGATATTACTGCTAAATGTGAAAAACAATTAAATATGCTTAGATGTTTGTCTGGGGTTTGGTGGGGATCACATCCAATTTCTATGAAACTACTTTATAATGCATTGATAAGAAGCATTATAGACTATGGAACTTTTATTTTAGAACCATGTAATGTAATTGGCTTAAAAAAGTTAGATAGTATTCAAGCCAAAGCTCTTCGTCTTATATCCGGAGCTATGAAGTCTAGTCCTATCAATGCATTACAGGTAGAGTGTGTTGAACCTCCTTTGAAACTCCGTAGGCAATTTTTGTGTGACAGATATTTATTCAGAGCTCTTCAATTGTTAAATCATCCTTTATATAATAAACTCGAACTTCTTTCAAGGTGTATTGAAACTTCTTCCTATTGGTCACACAAGGATATCCCATGTCTTGTTATCAGCTTTCGAAAATTTAAGGCATTAAAGTCACCTATTCATAGATCAAATTATTTACCCCTATTTGAGACAAACTATGAGTCTCTTATTAATAAACAAAATATTTATTTAGATTTTGGCATACAGAAAGGGGACCATGAGTTGCGTTCCGAGGGTCAGAGTAATGCAACCACAAATTATATTACTGTTACAGATAGGAATCAACCCCTCTAGCGGCCGTTTCGTAGTGAAATGACAGCTCCGTAATGATAGTGCTGCAAAACTATCGACTGCTTATTATCGACATACTGAAAATTATCGATATAAATTTACAGCCCTAATCTACTTTTTTAATTCTGATAATATTTTAGGTTATTAAAAATCAAAACAACGAAATGCGATTATCTTTTTATTGAATTTAACATACAATATGACAAAAACGTACACAATGGAACTTATTAGAACCCACAATTCTCCGCCATGCAACGCTGTGCTTACTCTGCGATTCTGAAAAGATAAATAAGCATTTGTATAAAGTGTGACGACTCTAAAATGAAAAACAGTGAAAAACCTAGTAAAAATAAATAACCTGCCTCTCCATCTGATCTTAGTCTCTCCACTTCTCAATATCTGTACACCTGTTGATACAAAAAAGATAATTATATAAGACATTACTTTGTTTTTGAAAATAATTTTGTTTTATTGATTATTTACAAAACTTCAGATTGAAGAATTGAACTCTGCAGACAATGGCAAATAGTTTAAAACGTTTGAATACATTTTGAAGAAGTTAACATTAAAAGCAATTAATTTTATAGTAGGTAATCTAACCAAACAAATCAATCTAGTTTTTAATTTTGATGAATATGTTAAGGTCAATAAGAAATGTTTTCCATAAATTAATGATATTCATTCATATAAATGATTTTAATTAGAGTTTGAAAAAGCATTTAAAAGGAATGGCATACCCATTCCTTTTGTAATGCTTTTAAAATTATGTTTATCAAACTTTCACATTCTCTTAAATAATTGTGTCAGAGTTAAATGTTCCAAATTGGTTCACTAAACTCAAATAAAACTAGATTTATTAAATTCTCATGGCCAAATGTAAGGAAAGTGGATACAATCGAATCGTTGAACTCATCAATTGTAGTTACAAAATTTTTGGGTATTACACTTGATGCACGTTTGTGGGATCAACATAGTCCTTCGCGAACAGACCTAGTTCTGTTGTATATGTAGTAAAACAATTCAAGCATGTTACTATGTTGATACGGCAAGATAAATTTACTTAGTTATTTTCAGTGTCATGTAATTGGCTATTACTGCTGGGTTTCGGCTGCTAGTATAGAAAGTATTTTTGGACTTCAGTTGGTGCTATTTATAATTCACAAGCAAAGGTTTCTCTAAGAAATATTTTTAACTAAATTAATATATTGATTTAAGCTGAACAGTCTAATTATGAAAATTTGATTTGTCTATAAAAATTATAAAACCTTTGGTACCAATTTTCGATTTCATAATCTAAACACAAGAAATAGAAAGCCACTGTGAACAAGTGTGTATTGATCTGCTCATCACGTTCTAGTCATTTTCTGATATAACCATAAAAAGTAGGTGTTATAATAGCAACGTAACATCCCATTTTTTTTTTCGTCGTGACTATTGTGATTTTCAAAGCTTATTTACTCGCAAACTATAAGACTTGAGAGAAAATTGACATGAATAAAAAGTGTTAATTTTAAAGCTATTCTATATGATACAACCATAAAAATTAGGTGTCCTAATATCAAGGCAACATCCCAAAATATCCCATCCAGTTAAATATAATTATTTATAATTCTGATAAAATATTTGTTTAATTAAGTATTTATTTGAGTCATGAATCGGAACTTATACTTTACACAAACATTTTATTTTTAAACTTTAGAATTATAATTTTATTTAATTAGGCTGATATTCTTGTTTTTATTTAATGTGGAATTAATTATTACATTTTTGATAAAAATAACCTAAGGAGATAAATTATTTTTTTCATCACGGAAATTAGTATGCATGAAACGGAAAAAATCGATTTGTCAAGGGAACTTTCTTATCTTGAATGTACTATATTTAATTTTATCACTGATTAGCCTTTCAGAAACAAGGGGTTAATAAGCAAACATATTTATGTCAAAAACAAATTAATCACCTTTTGACAGCCCACTTTCTGTTATTCATGTCCTGTTCATTGCTTGTGCAGTGGCTTATGTTCTTAGCATATTAATAAAATTGATAAAATGAAATTCAGGTCCATGGTGAGTAACCAAAGCTTCTAACATATCGAGCTTCTCTATGCTTCCGAAGTCACCTTGCGCCCAGACATGTGCACCATCAGAAGATCAATTTTAGCAGAGCTTTGCTACTCTTTTTGAGAAGAAGTGTTTTTCATTTTCATTCAATCTAAAAAAAAATTACATGTAATTTTGAACAACAACATAGTGTAGGTTATTTAATGGAAAACATAATATTAAATTAATTTTAAACTATTGTTTATTTAATGAAAAAAATATTACACAACTTTGCTCACCTATCATTATTGGATTTTTAAGTATTCCTGAATTTATTTCACTTGGAGGAAGTTATTTATTGCATACTCAACTCAAGATATTCATCTTCAAGTATTTGTGTTTCAAAATAACACTAGTTTTTCTGTGTTCATAAGTTGTTTTTATCGATTTCAAAATTGATGTGCATCCAGAAATGTAACCTCTGTTGAAGCCGATGGTCTGTAAAATATTTTAGTGGATTCATAACAATATAAAGTTCGCTCGTTTTTTAGTATGGGAAAGTTCAACTTCATACATTTTGGTAAATAACTATTAGGCCAAAGATGAAAGCGTTCTTCACCTGGATTTGCCTACAAGAGAGTTGCTGGATGTCTGATTATCAGAGTAACAAGTTGTACTCTGCACAAGTTGTACTGTCACCATGGTGATCTGATAAACTTAAGTAAGATTATGGTAGCTAACCAGGTGGGCTCAGCTATATTAGCATGAAATAGTATGAAACAATGAAAGGTCAAAAAGTTATTAAGTTTAGAAAATCACAAGCAAACAAACCGATAAAACTGCCGAATCCCTTCGTACACACAGGTACTGTTATTGAATCAAGAACAGTGAGTGTCAAAAATCTTAAAAAACATGCTTAAAACACATAAAATCTGAAGATAAATTAGAGATTTAAACAAACCAACAATGTAATAATGAAAAATGAAATGCAAATGTGTGCGTTCTACTTCTATGATGAAATGACACGACACGACACACACACATGCACCCAAAAGCAAAATGGCGTCAAAAAAAATGGCGGAGACTGTCTCAGAGCCGCTCCACTAACGACCCGCTAGTTATAGGGGTGATTCCAACGCCTGAATGCAACCACAAATTATATTACTGTTATGCAACCGAGAGTGATTTTCACACTCGCTCCGAGGTTCAGAACGGGTCGGTTGCTATCTTTTTTTTTAGTTTGTATCTTGCCAATCAAGATTAAGCAAAGGGCAAAATATTATTAATCCTTACTATGAAATTAACAGTCAATATCCATTTTTCTGCTTAAAAATAATTACAACACATAAAAATCACTATATTTCCCTTGTGTTAGACTTAAAAGAGTTCAAAGTAGTGTTATTTAATAAAATAATAAATAATTAGCGTATTTTTGACATCGACTTTGACATAAAATCTGTCAGAGTGTTTTTCACCCTACGCTCGAGTTGGTTGTTTGGTTGCATCACTCGAAGCTTCTGAACGGGCACAGAGTGTACTAACCGTCCGTCAGAGCGTTTTTTACCCCGAGGCTCTGCCGGCCTATTCGCTAACTTCGGTTGCTCACTGGAGCTGTCATTTTTGAAAGGAACTTAACATCCAATACTGCTATCATGAACGCCTCCATAACACATAACATCATTAAACCAGTAATGGATATAAAGTTCCTTTCAAAAATGACAGTTCTAGTTACCAACCGAAGTTAGCGAATAGGCCTGCTGAACGGGTTGGTTGCTGTCAGAGTGCACTCGGAGTGCACTCGAGCGTAGGTTCTGAACGCAGCTCTGTAAACGCAAATCATAAATTAAATGTCATTCTTGACAGAGATTGGCAGGGTTACCATAATATTTACTGTGATGCTGCGAAACGTTTTAAAACATGTGTAGGTGTTGGAATATATCGCAAACAATATGGCATAATTCAAAAAGTTAAACTTCCTCCTGAGTCATCTACTTTTACGGGTGAATGCTTTGGGATATACAAATCATTAGAATATACTCTTCTCATGAAGTTGAAAAATACTTTAATAATTTCCGATTCAAAAAGTGCTATTGAAGCAATTAATATGTTCCCATTCAAGTCTAATGTGGCTCACACTTTGGTTTTTGAATGTAAGAAATTACTTTATGAGTGTTCTACTAAGAGTTATAGGGTATCCATAGCGTGGGTCCCGGGACATCATAATATTTTTGGAAATGATAAAGCAGACAGGCTGGCTAATGAAGCTATTGATGATGGCGACATCTTTCCATATAAAATTTATCCAACTGATCTTCTAGCCTTACCGAAGCTTGATGTTCAGTCTGCTTGGGAAAAGGAATGGGAAATATCTAGTCGCGTTAAAGGCAAGCGACATAAAGAAATTCAACAATATATACCCATAAAACCCTGGTTTCATTCTATGAAGTTTGACAAAGTTAATACGTCCACTATTATTCGCATGAGGTTAGGACATACATGTTGTCCCGCGGATCTTGCTAGATTTAATATAATAGATAGCAGTTTATGTTCATGTGGGGAAGATAATGGTGACCTAAACCATATTTTTTTCTCTTGTCCTTTATTAGACCATTCCTCCTTCATTAATAGTCTCACTTCCCACAACATTCCATTACCGTCATCTATTTTAATATTATTACATATGAATAATAAATACATATATGAAATAATTAGTAATATATTTAAACAAATTAAAATTATGATATGAATTATATTTCTATGTTCCTATCACCTCTTACCTACTTTCCTGATCATATCCTTTTTTAAAATTCCTAATTCAAATCCTTTTCCTATACCGTTTCCCTAACTTTAACTTGTTGTGGCTAATACACAAACCGTGTGAGCCAAAAAAAAAATCCTTGAGTAAACTTGAGAACTATGTTATGCTATGTTATGCTTAGTGCTAAATCCAGTGGTTCACTTAGATTTATTGAAAAAAGACAGTAATAAAAGTAATGTACTTGTCAACTTTACACATATTTTAGAATCAAAATTTTTTGACTACCAATACATATTCTGTGATGCCTCTAAACAGTCTTCTGAGCAGTGTGTGGGTGTCGGAGTATATCACCCTCAATATAATATAGTTCAAAAAATAAAACTCCCACCCGAGTCATCGGTACATTCTGGTGAAAATCTAGGTCTATTAAAAGCTGTAGAATACATTAATTTATTAAAACTTAAAAAAACTGTAATTTTCTCTGATTCTAAAAGTTCTCTTCAGTCATTGTTGAAATTTCCTTTTAAACTAAAGCCATATTCTCCTTTAATTTTTAATATAAGAAGTGAAATATATAAATGTAACTTGAGAGGTTGCATAGTCGAATTTGTTTGGATTCCAAGTCATTCAGGCATCAAAGGTAATGTAACTGCGGACAGATTAGCTAGTGAGGCGGTCTCCAGTGGTGATGTTTATCCATTTTTAAATTATAGTCAAGATTTATTAGCCCTTCCCAAATTATCCTTACAAACAGCTTGGAATGAAGTATGGCATACTGAACAGCAAACTAGGGGTAGATTCTACTCTTTAATACAAACTGATATTCCATTAAAACCTTGGTTTTGGTCTCTAAGGCTAGGTAAAAAAGAAACAACTATAATTACTAGGTTAAGATTAGGTCATACATGTTCACCTGTTCACCTTGCAAAGCTAGGCATAATTGATAGTCCAATGTGTGGATGCGGACTGGATACGGGAAATATTAATCATATTTTCTTTTCTTGCCCTAAATACCAAAGAGATACATTCCTTAACGACCTTTTATCCTTAAAAATTCCGTTCCCGATCAGTATAATTTCTCTATTACACGGCAAAAATACCAGCGTTTATAAATGTATTTCTTCATTTATTCTTTTAAATGATATAAAATTATAATAAAATAGTATATATTACATAAATAATATTATCATTTAATATCAACAAATATCAGTTATTTGTCCATTTTATATATATCAATAAAAACAGAATACTTTACTGATCTCCTCAACACATTTCCTATTCCGAAATCCGAAGTAAATTCCTAAATTCTCGTTTCCCAAATTTTTACCGCTTCCTACCAAATGTATTAAAATTCGAACTCGACATTGGCTAAAATGCACAAACCGTGCGAAGCCAGAAGGAAAAAGAAAAAAAAAAAAAAACTATGTTATGTTAAAATAATAAGAAACGTTACGTGAACATAATAGGTTGGGGAAAAAGTTTCTTCGCATTTTTTTAAGAAAATTCAAAACATTTTTTAATATAGTTTATTTACATTTAACTAAAGTATGTAGGTACCATTTTGTTCGATAACTTTTTGCCATCTTGTAGGTAGGGACATGATCCCATTGCTATAGAAATTTTGGGACTTCGGGTCAAAATACCGCGACAAGTGGTTTTGGCAGTCCTCTCGTGATGTTAACCTGACACTGCCTAAAGAATTCTGAAGAGACCGAAACAGGTGGAAATCTGAAGGTGCAAGGTCAGGACTATACGGCGGATGCATTAACACCTCCCAGCCAAACTCTCTTAATTTTTGCTGAGTGGCTAAAGATGTGTGAGGTCTAGCGTTATCATGATGAAAAACCAAACCCCTTCTGTTGATTAATTCCGGCCGCTTTCTCTCAACTTCTTGCTTTAATCTCATCAGTTGTTCGCAGTAGAGTTCAGAATCGATGGTCCTGCCTGGTGGTAACAGCTCATAATGAATAATGCCCTTCCAATCCCACCACACACACAGCATCACCTTGTTGCGAGTTAACCCGGGTTTCGCCACAGTCTGTGAAGCCTGACCGGCCTTTGACCACGACCTTTTTCGCACGTTCTTGTCGTACGTGATCCACTTTTTATCACCAGTTATCAGCTTCTTCAAAAATGGTTCGGTTTCATTACGTCGTAATAAAGAATCACAAATGAGTACACGGTTCATTAGGTTTCTTTCAGTGAGCTCGTGAGGTACCCAAATGTCGAGCTTTTTTGTGTACCCAGTTTTTTTCAAATGCGCCAAAACTGTTTTGTGGTCAATTCCCAGTTCTTCAGCTACGTCGTAACTACTGACATGCCGATCTTGCTCCACTTTTTCAAAAATGGCATCCATTTTATCTGTAATAGGGCGACCAGAGCGACGTGCTTCTTTGACATCAAAATTTCCGGATTGTAAACGCTTAAACCAAATTTGTGCTACTCTCACAGACACTGCACTAGGTCCATAAACATCGCAAATTTTTTTCGCGGCTTGCGTTGCATTTTTACCTTTTTTGTAGTAAAATTTTAAAATGTATCGAATTTCTTCATTAGATTCACTCATCTTGGCGGTACGAAAAACAAATGAAAATCACACATTTTCCTAATTTGAATTTGGAATTATGTTCTTTAAAATTTAAACTTTCAATGATACCAAAACCAGCCAGATACAAATAGTATAGCCAAAGAGATTTTATTACAAGTTTATACATACTATAATGCGAAAAGACTTTTTCCCCAACCTAATATAATATTTAATAGGATTTCATTAATATACGAGTATGTAACAATAAGGATGTTTAGAAATAAAACACTTTGATTCTCTAAAGATTTATTCAATGTAGTCTCTTATATTTATAACAACACTGTTTAAAAAACCTGCTGGTACCGCTATTGTATTATCTTGGTGCCTGGCCTGCCCAAGGTGTCTTAGACCACAGTCATAGTCATAACACGGGCACAGCATACAATTGTTTTCCAGTCTACCAAACAACTACAACAATATTCTGTGATAGCTTCCTTTCCAGACAATATTTTCTATCAATACTTATATAAGATGGTCGTAAGAAGCAGATGATATCAGAGTTCGTGAAACAAAATAGGGGTCAAAACAGCACAAAGGAGAATCAAAAATCACACAGTACCTACATAGAAAAGCAAACGCAAAGATTGACTTGACTGTAAAGTGTAAAATAGATCAATGAAAGACATAATATGTCATTCGATTTCGACAGTGACGATCCTTTACACGCAAATCACCAAAAAAGAACCAATACTTTGAATTATGCATCGTTTGCTTAGTATTATACGTTTCAGCAAGTTAAAATACTATTCTCAAAAAATAAACAATGTTGTTGTGTTATTTTTGGAAAAAATATCTTTTTTTCAATTAAGCGCGAAGATGTAATGTTTAAACGAGAATGTGAAACGGAACTTGACGTCATTTTCAAGATCTATCATCTATGGTGAAAACCGTTCAAAAACTATATTACGATTTCATATGCGAGAAAATTGATTTTACGAATTCATTATTTTCTCTGAAACTCGAAGTTCTTGAGATTTAATAGTTACATTTTTCAAATGAACTCATAAAAGCATATCTTTTAACATACATTTGATTTATGCCCATAGTCAGGTCCAATTTGGCCATTGTTCTTTGAGAAGACTGATTACTATTTTCATTAAAACTATTATCACAGGTGCTATCACTATCACTACTTTTACTTACTTTTACTTACTATTTATCACAGAATTATTACTATTACTAAGACTAGAATTCATTCCATTACTCTGCACATTAATTATTCCTGCATCATAAAATAATTCATTCAATTTCATATTATCAATGTCAATATTAAAAAAGTTCTCCTCTAAAAATGCTACGTTCCTTGCAATAATAACCTCCTTAGGTTGCAGGGGGTCAACCAACCTATACCCTTTGCTGGTCTCACAATAGCCCACAAAAATGTACTTTTTACACTTGGCATCTAACTTTTGCCTTTTACCTGAAGGTAACAATGCATATGCCACGCATCCAAACACACGGAGGTGACCAAGGTTTACTTTATTCCCAGTCCAAACCTCCTCAGGAATCTGGCCAGCCAAAGCTGAATTAGGGGACCTATTATATAAATAAATTGCCGTACTCACGGCCTCTCCCCAATACTCTTTACCGAGAGACCCCTGCAATAAGCACCTTGCTTTCTCAATCAGCGTCCTATTCAACCGCTCTGACACCCCATTCTGTTGGGGACAATATGGTACGGTTCTTTGATGCAATATGCCTTCCTTCCTCAAATAAGTACTAAAACGGCTATTCACATATTCACCCCCATTATCTGAACGTAAGCACTTTACCAGTCTGCTTCTCCACCATCACTTTAAAATCAATAAATTTGGACATTACCTCGGCTTTTTCTTTAATGAAATATCCGTAGGTCTTCCTTGAATGGTCATCGGTAAATGTGACCAAATACTTTGCACCACCCAAACTGCTAGTCTGCATCGGGCCACAGACGTCGGAATGCACGAGCTCCAGAAGATACTTAGCACGCTTGCCCTCTCCTACAGGGAACGGCTTTCCGCAAAGCTTCCCCTTAAGGCAGGGTATGCAGCCACTCGCAGTATCACCATTATCCTGAAATGATACACCAATATTAGAGTTCTTCAGAGCACACATGCTTTTATAATTCAAGTGGCCTAATCTCCTGTGCCACAATAACGCCTGCCCAGTAAAAGCACTAGCACAAATAGAACTCTGCTGTGTCCCTTGGCATTCACCATCCAAGGATTGAAGAGAGTATCCTCCATCATTGTGCAATTTGTCACTACCAGAAATACCTTTCAACCTATATAGACCATTCTCACAATAACCTTTTGCTATAGACTTGCCAGAGGTTTTGCACAATATTCGACAGCCCCTTTTGTCAAATTGAACATTATAACCACTCTCAACTAACCTACTCACCGAAAGCAAATTGGCAGCAAGCTCAGGCACAAATAAAACATTAAATAACCTTACCTCATGTCCATCACACATTAAGGTGATATCACCAATAGCATTACAATTTAATTTTACATTATTAGCTACTGTAACAAAATTTTTGAGGTTATTTTCTTTTACATTCACTAAATAGTCTCTATTCTTCGTCATATGTGATGTGCATCCTCTGTCAATAATCCAGTCCTTGCTACTTTGTACCAAAAATGCTGCAGCCAAATTTCCATTTTCAGGAACCATCTTCCCCTCATGAGCTTTCTTCTTAAAACATTTAGCTTGTACATGCCCCTTTTTCTTGCAATAGTGGCAAACAACTGAGTTGGTGAACCTATTCCTCTTAGATGATGACTTCGACTTGGATACTAATGCAGTTCCTCCATTTAATTCATTTTTACGATTTTCCTCCTGAAGCAATCTGGCTTGCACTATTTCACTATTTAATTGTTTAGTCATCCATAGCGTCTCAAGGTTTGACACTAAGGAGTCATATTCCTGAGGCAGTCCACTCAACAGAATTTCAGTCACTTCTTCATCATCAATGACTTTGCCAATATTACTCAGTTGTTGCAGAAGGGTAGTCACTTTTTCAATATACTCAGCCATTGAAGAAAAATTTGAAAACTGGATATGATGCAACTGTTTCAACAACGAGACTCTTCGGAACAGACCTTTGTCTTCGAAAGTTTGTGCGAGCTTGTCCCATGCTTCCTTAGCAGTTTTACATGTACGGACATACTGATATAATGAGGGTTTCAGAGATATACAAATGCGCGTTAGCGTTCGTTTGTCCTTCACCTCATCTACCTCGGTACCCTCAAAGTTTAGATATCTGACTCTAACTCTGTCTATTATTTTACTTATTAACAATCTAACTGTCAGACATATAAGTATTTTAAATTTTTTATTAGTTAGCTACATTTATATAGAGATTTCCTTTAGTTTTGTTATACAATTTATTCAAAGAAGAAACTTGTCTATTGGGTTGCTGAACCCCGGCTCGCTGTGTAGTTGTCGTTGCCATGTTGAGTTTATAGCTGCTATGGAACGTCATACTGTGGATGTGATGACCATCAATGAGATGTGGCTAATATATTTCATACTCAATTATACATTTTTATTGTTGCATTATTTTTTATCGTGTTTCGCTATTTTGCTACAGTGTATGGTACTAAAGATCTTGTGGTATTTATACACTCTTATAAAATATTTCTGTAATAATTTGTTTTTAAACATGCGTTGATCTGATCTCTGTATATTTGTCGGTTGTGTTTATAAAAATGTTGTATGCTTCAGTTTATGGCATATATATTTTAAAAATAAAATACGAAATGTTTCAGTAGGGCTTTATGTTTTGTTATATTTTGCTTTTATGCTAAAATACGATTTTTATGGCTTTGATATCTTATGTTTAGACAGTCCTGCTAGGCTTTCATTGGTTATGATGGAGATAAACAACTTTGAACAATATTTTGTAAAATATTAATCTGGGTTAAATTGAGTGCTGTTATAAATATTTCATTTATAATTTACTTTAATGTTTTTAGTATAATAACAGATGACATTGCAAAAATATTAATTTTATACCATTCAGGGGAGGGGAATGCTTTTTTGTGTCTGTATTTACTTCGATTTGAAATTTTTAGTCTTTCTCTCGTCTTTCTGTGTCCTAAGTTTTATATTTTTAAGTTGAGATATCTGTCTCTAACTCTGTCTATTATTCTAGTTATTTACAATCTAACTTTCAGACATATAAGTATTTTAAAAGTTTTGCTAGCTAGCTGTTTAACACAAATTATTCAAAGAAAAAACTTGTCTATTGGTTTGCTGAATCCCGGCTCGCTGGGTAGTCGTCGTCGTCGCCATGACGAGTTTATAGCCACTATGGAACGACATGCTGTGGATGTGATGGCCATCAATGAGACGTGGCTCCATGAGAACGAGGATGCACGCGCTCCCGCAGTGCATGGTTTCAGGCTTCGTCATGTTCCGCGCTCATTGGACGCTCCGCGCTCCCGCGGTGGCGGTGTCGGCTTTTACTTAAGGCGTGGGATATGTGCGCGAATTTTGGAGCATCCACTGTCACTTCACGTCGAACAGATGTGGATTAGCACAAAACTTAACGGCTATAAACTTGCTATAGGCACTGCGTATCGCCCACAATGGATGAACATAGATACGTTTATTGATGCTATGACCGAATCGGCCAGTTATTTCTCATCTTTCGATCACGTTATTTTGGTTGGTGACTTTAACGTAGATCTTTTAAAGCCCCATGATTGCAACTCTACAAAACTTCTTAGCTTTATTGATTGTATGGGTTTCCATCAATATATTAGAACCAACACATTTTACTGACTATTCAGCTACATTGATCGACGTCGTTTGTAGTAGTGTAAAACTTTGTAAGTTTGTAATGTTGTTATAGATTATATACCGGACCTAAGTCACCACGCTTTTATTTCATTTGAACTGAACATTAGAAAGCCTAAACAAAAGCCTCGTTGGATAACGTACAGACCACTCAAGGACATAAATATGAAAGAGTATAATAGTGACTTGAATTCTATAGTATTGTGTGATAATGTGAATGACTCGCTAACTGCTTTTAATAAACAAATACATATTTTGTTCGATAGACATGCTCCTATAAAAACATCATACATTAGAGAACATAATTATCCATGGATTACACAAACTATAAAAGACATGATGCATTTACGAAACAAAGCGTATAACAAAAGTCGTTTTACAAAACTTGACAAAGATAAAGAAGCATATAAAGAACTAAAAAAACTTGTAACTGTAGCTCTACACAATGAAAAGTCTGCTTATTTCCGCTATAAAATTAACAAAAATTTAAAAAATACTCGTGTCCTTTGGAAAAATTTAAAACAAAATATTGATTTTCGTTCACATCCCGATCCCGAGAACATTAACCGTTTTTTCTTAGATATCCCTGGTAATTCCTCTCTTAACATGTCACAATTAATGAAATTTTGCTTTAATAGATATGGGCCATCAGTATTCCAGTTGCAGCAGGTTGATGAAACAATGATTTTTGATATTATTAAGAAAATAACGACTAATGCTGAAGTTATTGACGGCATAACCTGTAATATGATTACTTTAACACTACCACGCACTCTGCCGGTCATTACTGCTTTGGTCAACATGTCAATAAAAACTGGAGTCTTTCCAGACTTATGGAAAAGTGCAATAGTACAGCCTCTTCCGAAGGTAAACAATCCTCAAGAATATAAAGATCTCCGCCCAATTAGTATTTTACCTTTTTTATCAAAAATTTTAGAGAAAGTGGTTTGCAAGCAGTTAGTCGTTTATTTAAATGCAAATAACATCTTACCTTCTTAGCAGTGTGGATTTCGCGCAGGCAGAAGTACAACTACTGCTCTTCTTAATGTGATGGATGATATTTTAGCAGGGAGAGACGTGGGAGAAGGGTATATTCTCGTATTGTTAGACTTTTCACGTGCCTTAGACACAAAAAATTCTACATTACTCTTAGCCAAACTTGCATATTATGGAATTGATGGTCCTTCTTTGAAATGGTTCTCTAATTATTTTACTGGTCGGCGTCAACGTGTAGTAGTGTCATGCAGTGATGGTACCAAACTGTACTCGGAAAATGTTCTTATTAATAAAGGTGTACCTCAGGGCTCAATATTGGGACCTTTACTTTTTATCCTTTATACTGCTGATTTGCCTTGCAGTATACATAACACTGAATATCATTTGTACGCGGATGATACTCAGATTTACCAAATGTTCAAGCATTGTAACACGAAATTAGTAGTAGATAAAATAAATGAAGACCTTGATCGTGTAGCTGAGTGGTCAAAAGCAAATGGCTTGGTTTTAAATCCATCCAAAACCAAATTTATTATTCTAGGTACAAAAACTCAAATTCTAGATATCGAAAGTCATAAGCCTGATATAAAGATAAAGGATTCACAAATTGAACAGGTTGTCGAAACTAGAAATTTAGGGGTTGTGATGGATAGTCACCTACAGTTTGAAAAGCATGTACAAGATACTGTTAAAAATTGTTACTATAGGTTAAAAGTATTGTATCAAATTAGGGAGTATTTAAACGTCGAGTGTCGTATATATCTCTGCGAATCTTTGATATTATCTAAATTAAATTACGCTGATATTGTAATAGGCAGCTGTTTACTAGCTCGTACTAAGAAATTGATACAGCGTGTACAGAACAGCTGTGCTAGATTCTGTTTCCCCATTCCCCGTAGAGCTCATATTACTCCCTACTTGAACAATAATAATTTATTAAATATGGAATCTCGACGTGTCCTTCACCTCGCAGTATTGCTCTTTGGTGTAATTAAAAATCCTTTATATCTTTTTAATAAGTTAAAATTCACGCAACGCGCAAGAGTACCTGATCGATTAATTTACCCCACACATAAGACTGCTGCATTCCGTGGCAGTTTTAGATATGCTGCGACACGATGCTGGAACGACATTCCTCCTCCAATTAGAAATTCACAAACAGCTAAGACTTTCAAAGATAAGTTCAAAACTTATATTCTTAATGCCCAAAAATCCTAAATTTCGCAGCTCTGTCTATTCTGTTTAGTTATATTAGCCATTCAGTTCAACCGCATGTTATGTAATACAGCCATATCCATATCTTTTTGAAATATTGCGATTCTTGTTGAGATCTCATATGTGTTCAAACATTACTTTTACCTTTTTTGTGTGTCATATTATGTGTTCAAACATTACTTTTACCTTTTTTTTGTTTTATTTTATTCAAATGGCGTCCGCGGAAGATCAGCGTCGCGGTTAACGCCCGACATATGCTGAGCGGAGACCATTTTGGTAGATAGTGGTTAAAATTGTGCGTTTGTGTTTTGTGTGTATGTAATGTCTACCAAATAAACGAATTTTCATTCTTTCTTTCTTTCTAAACATGATGCTGTCTCTATCTTTCCTTTGAAAACAAATGAAACAGCATCATGTTAAAACAGTGTGTCATGGAAAACAAACGCTTTTAACACCTATAGTGCCAAATGTACAAATCGTGCGAGCCAATATAAAAAAAACTAGCGTGAGGCGTGGCAGGGGAGGGGGAGGAAGGCTTTCTTCTTCCCTTGGGTATATGTGTTCTGTGCTTTTCTCTCTTCTTTTCCGCCATTTTGTTTGATTCATGTGCGTGCGTGCAATAATTTTTTGACAAAAAACGTAAAATACGCAAGGACGGACGAAAATTGTTTTGCTATTGGATATAGTGGTTATTATTAGAAACTTCTTAAAATAACATCTGACGATGTCCGATAAAAAACGTTTATTAGCTGATCTTAGGGTGGTCGACTTGCGTAGTGAATTAGAAAAGCGTAATCTAGACAAAAGTGGTGTACGCGGCGTGCTTATTCAACGCTTGTCTAAGGTAAACTATAGCTGAAACTTTTCTCATGCTTCCATAATTTTGATATTTTCCAGATCTAACCTTTTTACTTTTTTAGCATTTGCAAGAGGAAGGTTTTGATCCAGAAACATTCAATTTCGATTCCGGTAACGAAACAAAAACTCCCACTAAAAAAACACGCCGCTCTGAAAGTGCTGTTGAGAAAGAAGAAGCGGAAGAGGCGCCTGCAATGGAAGATATGATCGTTCAAGACGATGCCGGTGAAGAAGAACTTAGTCAAGAAGCCAAAGATGGCACTTCAGTTAAAAAAGAAAATAATTCTGAAGACAAGATGGAAGTAGATGAAAAACATAATAGAAAACGAGAATGTCAGGAAGAACCTGAAGCTTCTCAACCTAAAAAGCAATGTGTTCAAAATGATAAGGACACAGACCCAAAAATTGAAAATAATACGGATGCCGAAGATAGTATTAATTTAGATCTTGGTGAAGATGAACTACTTAATGAAGAGGTATGTTTTTATTTCTTTCAGATAAATATAAAGCTTCCAAGTACAACCAACAAAATAAGTAATGGATACCTTATGGAAGTAGACTAGACTTTTATTATTTATTTGTGTACATTTAATATCCATTTAAATACATTTTTCACACATTAATGGGATTCTTATTTGAGTCTTTGAAGTATTTCACAGTTGATACCAAGTTGAAAATTTGAAATAAGTAATAGTTAATTAACTAAATTAAAGAAAATATAAAAATAAGTATTTCAGTTCAAAAATGTAATGCAGATCAATCAATGCTTCATAAATTCATATTACAAGTAAAATTACAACTAAAGGCTACAAAACATAAAATCTATCACATCGAAAAAAATAAGTCACAATCGCTTTTAATTTGAGTCATTGCACCTGAGTCAGGACACAAGACTACCGATTGTCTTATAATAAACAGTAATGGATGCACTTGAACTGTCAAAATTTAAAGTGATTATAATAGAATTTGAGTTATACAATCAAGGTGCTGGAACATTTCCAAAAAAAGTGGTTTAGTGTTTACATTTCTAAAAAATTTGTCTTTTATTTTTCAGACTGATAATGCTGATAAAAATCTTAAACATGGTAAGTTTTGCCCAAACATTATTGCATTTTGTTAATAAACCAAAAAAATATATAATTTCAATTGGGTATAACATAATACAATTATTTTTAGAATAACTATAGTGCCGCTTAGTGTAAATTTAACAAGTTACTGTTAAAGTGTTAATTACTATAAAGAACATGTATTTTTATTTTCTTTTGCTGACGATAACTATTGCCATGTGAAGTGTTGCTGTCACAAGACTGGATAATATTAATTGGAAGAACTATATCAGCACTTCATAGCACCACAATAATATTTTTACATATTATTAGCAGCCTACTGGATACAATGTTTTTAGTGAACAAGGACCTCCGCCGACCATGTTTGGAAAACTACACTTATGTATGAACAAATAAGACAAATGTCACGAGATCCATCTCGATATGGCTATTGGGAATATTAAAATAATAATACAACCTTCTTCTGAACAATAACTCTTGTTCACAATTTGCGTGGACTTTCAGCCAAGTGTGGCTCTGTAAAGAGATGGTGGTGCTAATTTACAATCAAGTTTTCAGGTCAAGACTTAGTTCACTTTCAAGCATGTTTGAAACGAGAAACAAGTCAAGACCTCTGTGATTCGAAGAAGATAGAAGAGAGGCAGGGCAGGCCGCTCTTGAACTCCGAGCGACCTGTTCTGACTCAGCTGAATACTGGTACTGATGTAGATGAGCTGCCGCAAGAAGACAAAGCCGAGACGTCGTGTGACAACGAGGCGCCGACCACCGACGCTGCTGCCGACGCTGACTCTGCCTCTGCTAACATCGATCAACAAGTAAACGCCGAAGCCCCTGCCATTAGGTTGGTGAACGTCGACCGGTCGTCGCTACGCTGGCACGAGTCTTTATTCTGCTCCAATTATATCAACATTTCAATTTCGTTAGTCTACAAAGTTTTGCACCCATTGGTTTGAAGAAAGAAGAGCTCCTGTCCTGTATTCCAAATGAACACTGTCTGAAGATTCCACCTGGGCATCAACACAGCGATCGTGAAAGCAGTCTCTTCGCATCGGCTGCCCAAGAAAAGAAAATTATTTGGCAAGCAGAGAACAAACGCATGCAAGGCTGTCACCAGCTGTCATCGTGTCACAAGTGCTGCAGTTGGCTAACCAGAGCTTCGTGCGAAGAGAAAATAGGGTCATTGAGGGTGCAAAACTTTGTAGTTTTACTAGGCTGTGTGCAAAATGTACACATTTCATTACATATTGTTTTATCAACTTCAATGTGTTATTTAATGTAATGAGTAATTTGTGCATTATTTTTACATTTTATTTATTATTTTTCAGTAATGATGAGGAGAAAACTGACAAGGAAGAAAAAGGTGAATATTTTTTAAATTATATACTTACCTCCTAATATTCAAGATTGAAGTAGAAATAGAAACTATTATGACAATATTAATAAAATATTATTTTTAAATAGCTATTTAGAGTCTAAGCCCTTTACTAATAAAAGTTACACTCCTGTTGAATACTTGTTTAAAATTACATTTCCATAGAAAATTTCATTTTAAACAAGTGTTCAACAGGAGTGTAACTTTTATTATTAAATGGTTTAGGTTTTATTTTTTTTTTATGAATATTGTCATAATAATTTCTATTTCTACTTTTATCTTGATTCAATCCAAATGAAGAAATAAGTGTGCACTATAAAGAACCTAAAAGAAACCAAGGTTGTATACTATACATAAGATGCAATGTTTAAAGAGATTTAATATGACACATTTTACTGTAATGTCTATGATTATACATATTAAATTAATGTGATTCTATAATTGATGTCTGGACAAGTCACCACATCACTCTGTGCAGGTGAAAATACTTTAACATTCTCAACTCACTGTACCGATAAAACAATAAAAAATAATGTGATGACTGAACAGAATTATTTCAAATGTCTAAAGTGATTGATTAATTTTTTAATGGCTTTATTTAGCTTGCCCTGTTTGTTTTTTTTTTCTTGTTAGGTCAAATTTAGTAATTTTGTATGTTCAGTATCATTGTGGATCCATGATGGCTTCCATCACAAAATGGCAGATTACTTTTTTTCAACCCTGTCAATATGGGTATCAAATGAAATACTTTGACTACTAGAATACAGTAATAAAAAATATTAAGTAATGAAACAAAAACCAAAAACATTTTAATAAAGAATAGGTAAAATATTTTTGGTAATAATCAACTACTTTATGTTAATTGACTCTTGCTTTGATTTGTTTATTTAAAAAAAGCTCAAAATTTTAATGTGACACTGTTTTGAAAAAATAATATGAAGATGTAGATAATGTACTTAAAAGCTGAAAAATAATGAGGAAGGTTCTAGGCACAAAAAGAAGGGAGGAGAAGACGTGACGTGATGTTGGATTACAACCCCACTAATATTTTCCCAATCTCTGGAAATTCGGACTGTTTGGCCGAAACATCATCGGAGCGGTGGCGGCCATGTTCGCTTATAGATATTATCAACTTCGAGGCGGAAAGGTACTCGAATTAAAGGGGCCTTTATTAAAAAAATTTAAAATGGCGGCGGCGGATCTGAGGAGGACGCCAAGCCATTTTGCAGCAGGCGAACAGCCATTTGGGGAACGACCTTAAAGCCAAGAACGCCAGGATCACCGGTTTAAATGCGAAGGTGAACAACCTCCAAGGGTGGAACCCACCACCACCACATCTTCCCCCAACCAACCCGGTCAATACTCTAACTCCTCATCACATCGAGGAGCTATAAAACAGGTTGATGGGGCGATGGTCTTGCGACTCAACGCCAGACTGGAGGAGTTAGAGCCCAGGCTGAACTCCGAGCCGTTGCTGCGCCCCTCCCTGAACCACGAGAGGCAAGCCGAGGCAGATGCTGCACCCACGGCTATCGTAGAGCCATAGATTCCTGCAGCGTCCGGATGTCGTCCTGCATGCAGTCCGGAAGTTCGCATCAAAAAGCGCCCCCTCTACGCTGCTCCCAGAACGCGGCACTGACTTCATCCGGCCCCATCCAATTTGAAGGAGGCGAAAGGAGGACGGCATACCGGCAAGCACCACCACGCCGAAGCAGCCCGCTCCGCCCCCGAATAAGAAGGCACCTCCTCGGCAGTCGTAAACTGCGTGCGCCGAAGACGGCGGCAGTGGTTCTCACACTGCAGCCAGGCTCCGACCAAAAGGACCGTTCATACTCCGGAGTGATTGAGGCCGTTAGGGCCTAGGTAAACCTCGTGAAGTTGGACATAGAGGGAGTCCAGTTGCACAGGTCATTGACTGGCGTGGATGTAATCCTCGTCACGGGTGAGGAGATGGAGGCGAGGTCGGTTGACAGGGCCGTCGCTCTGAGAAGGGTGGTGGATCCGACTATCGCATGGGTCAGTGTACCCACCAATGTTGTGGAAATGTTAAGTCTCTGGACTGAACGAGTCCATTCAGTTGGACAAACTGGAGGAGACACTTGCAAAGACCGGTGAGTACCAGGTCGAGGAGGTCCGGGTGGGGAAGATCCGCCAGGGTCGCTACATCATGGGTTCTGCGTGGGTTTGTTGCACGGTGGAAGTGGCGAAGAAGATAGCCTCTGCCAAGAGAGCGCTGGTGGGCTGGTCCGCCAACGAGACAGAAATCCTTCAGCCCCGTGAAATGCGGTAAACTGCAGGGCTGAGGCATCAGCAGGAGAGTTCGTGCTTTAGTGCTGGGACATTTGCGTGAAGAGCTTCGCCCAACACCTGTGCCGCTACAAAGCAGCGGAACCACGCGCCTTCGGAGTGTCGGAAGTCCGGCAACGGACAACTCACAGGCAGGGGGCTAGCGGGAACTAGGTCTCGCTGTTATCCCCTTCCCCCTGTCTGGTGAGGTATTGAGGAGGTACACACACACACCCCCACCCCCCCACCAAAAGCGAAGGTCCTAAGCACAAGTCGCCACATCACTCCGCGTCAGTCTAACTAGGGCGTTAATCAGACTTTAAAAAAATTGTGGAGAGTAGCATAACTTGAGTAAATACGTTACTATTTTATTTTTGCGTCTGATCAATGTACTAGATTGACGGGGAGAGGAGAGTAATGTGGATGACTGCTGTCTAGGACCTAGCTAATTATTGTTTAGCTTTTAGTACATTTGTCTACAATTCTACATGATAATTATCTTTGTTTCCAATAAAACCGTCTTAACTTAAATTTTTACCTATTTTAAAATAAATAAATCAAGGCAAGAGTCAAAAATTAACTGTTTCGTGTTTAAAAATAAAATATTTTAAAATCTTGTTCATAGAAAAGGTTAACTAATACCCAGGTACTTTTTTTGTTTATATAATTACTAGTCTAAAAATAAACTACGTACCTACTTATAGGATAATAAATAACGTCTTAGAATTCAGCCAAACTAATTTTTGTCTTCATAACAAGTATTTACATTGGCTAGTTATGATGCTTATATACTATTGTTTTAGATGAAAAAGATAAGGAATCTGAGAGTGATAAAAAAGAAAAAAAAGATGAAAGTAAAGAAGGAGGCGCTCGTAACCTTTGGGTTAGTGGACTATCTAGTGACACTCGGGCTAAAGATTTGAAACAGTTATGCAGTAAACATGGAAAGGTACCGTTTTTATTTTATGATTATCTAACAAAGCAGTCAAATTTATATCTGCTAAGATTTGGATTTCAATTGGAATGCTTTGCATCTTTAAAGAATAAATAACTTGCCTTAAATGTAATTTGGTTTGATTGACTATATGCAAATTATATGATTTTCCCTAATGACCTTAATATTTTTACCTTTTTTATCTGTCAGATCAAAATGTATTTAAATCTCTTCATTTTATCTAATTGAGAAACAAACACATGACAGACAAACATTATATACATATAACTTTTCGGTAATGTTTCTATGTTTAGGTAATCGGAGCAAAGGTAGTGACAAATGCCAGAACCCCTGGTTCAAGATGTTATGGCTATGTTACAATGGCGAGTGCCCAAGACGCTGAAAACTGCATTAAAAACTTGCATAGAACTGGTAAGGCCCTTTCGTAGAAAATAAATTTTATAGATTTTCATGTTCACATGGCATCACGCCAGACTTTACATGTTAACCTTAGACCGCCTCTATAACCTTATACACGGTGTTTCAAATTACCCAATAAATAGTCAATTCTTTATCGAAAACTAATTATTAAAATGTCCCATCTCTGTTTATTTTGAAACACCGTGTATAAGGGCTTATATCGCTCGCAATAGCGGCAGTGTTCGTAGTGCAAATGTAAAGCTTGACATATGGTCGACTGTACTTCGTTTACTGATTAACACAATTTTTCAGAACTTCATGGTCGTATGATTTCCGTGGAAAAGGCGAAATCAGAGTCAGAATCCTCGTCCCGACGACAGCCGTCTAGGCAAGAACATCGCTCTAGCAAGGAGCTTAAAGAAAATGAGGTGTGAATTTGAATATCCTTTATTTGTACACACGCCTGCACATCAGACTAAATGTTTCTGTTGCAAAATAATATTTATTACAACAACATAAGATGCCAGTGTTTACCTTGATGTGCTGTTGTCCGTACATATGACTAATAATCTCTAATACATTTTAATATTACCAATTTTCAACTGTATTGGGACTGTACTTTGTATCGTCCCCTGCCCTTATTATATTGGACCGGCACAACACGTTTGCTTCTACCGTTCGTCTGCATCACGTCATCTTATTATACCTACATTCTTTGCATGCATATACTTCGTCAGGCAATCTATCCATACTTTTGTCCATAATATATATATATTTTCTTCCATATTGATTTGTTTATTGAACTCTATCTCGGTTATTAATTACATATTTTAAATGAAACTAATTGTACCTTTAATGAATGACACAAGTAGTATAGATAAAAAAGTGACCCTTTTAAATACAACAATCTTTATTTGCCTTAAATAGGGTATACAAAAGGTGATCTTACAATTACGTACATATCAGGAGCTTATCCTATTCAGCCATCTTAAATAGCATGCAAATATTATCACTATCATTTTATGAAATTGAATATCGAACATGTTAAAACAATCTTACTATATAATATTATAATTATTTAGAAAGTCAGCTGATTTTATAAAAATAATAATAAAATTTGAATTAATTATTATAATAATTACCTAAAATGTCCTTCAACACACACAATCATTTATTTTCATTTATTAAGAAATTCATCAATTGAATATTTCCCCGACTTCGCGAACTTTTTGATCCACACTCGTATATGGATCGAGTTATCTAAAAAAAATTGGGATAGTCTTACATTTTATTAGTAAATGACGTCAAACAGTGCCATACTTTTGATACAAACTTTTTTTGCATTTCAAAATATTTTTAATTTAATTTATTTAAAAAGTATATAAGTATATTTCATCCCAAATATGGTTTGTAGGATGGTAATGCAGGCACAGAGGGTACTGAAGAGAAGAAAGAAGGTGATGTATCGGGTGCGGAAAGCGCAAGGTCTACTTCGAGAACGCGTGAGAAGTCAACTCGCTCAGACAAGGTAAGTTTCTAAGACTGGGTGTGTGTCCATTGAGTATATTTTTGAGACTCGTTTATTTATCAAGTAGTGCTGAACCTAACTGCAAAATTTTATTGTAATCCACTTCAGCCGTTTTATTTGATAGAGATAAACGTAAAACATGTGTTTTAATACACGGGACCGAATAATGTGGGCTATCAAGTCTTTCCAACCATACAAATCCGCAGGCCTGGATGGCATTCTGCCAGCGCTTCTGCAGTGGGGCATCGACACCTTAACCCCATGGCTGGAGAAAGTCTACCGAGCCTGTATCGCACATAGATATATTCCCCTCGCGTGGCGGGAAGTGAAAGTTATCTTCATTCCAAAGCCCGGAAAAACCGATTACATACAGCCCAAGGCCTATAGACCTATAAGCCTAACATCATTCCTACTAAAGACCCTCGAAAGACTATGCGATAGACACATTAGAGATGGACCTCTAGGCATGGTACCACTACACAAACAACAGCACGCGTACTCCATAGGAAAATCAACAGAATCCGCTTTACACAGCGTGACTTCCAGAATTGAATGCGCCATAGAACACAAAGGCTCTGCACTAGCTGCCTTCATCGATATTGAGGGCGCTTTCGATAAAACAATGTTTCACAGCATCGACATAGCCCTTAAAAGACATGGTGTGGCCCCCATCCTGTGCGGTTGGATCACCAATATGCTCAGGCAGAGGGCCATACAAGTCACGGTGAATGACACCACGAGAGCCATCGTGACGAAAGGATGCCCACAAGGAGGCGTCCTCTCGCCTCTACTGTGGAACCTCGTTGTGAACAGTCTTCTAGACCGTCTAAACGACAAAGGCTTCTTCACCGTAGGCTACGCCGACGACATAACCATTATAATAAATGGCACTCACGAAAACACACTGTGCAACCTCATGCGCCAAGCCTTGAAAATAGTAGAGGACTGGTGCAAGGAGCACAAACTAACAGTTAACCCCACAAAAACAGAGCTAGTCCTCTTCACCAAAAAGAGGAAACTAGCAAATCTGCAATTACCAAAATTCTACGGATCCACCCTAAGCCTAACATCGGAGACCAAATACCTGGGCATCTATTTGGACAAACAACTGAACTGGGCTAAACACACTGACTACATAACCACAAAAGCTAGTATATCACTGTGGCAATGTAAGCGACTGCTTGGAAAAAACTGGGGCATTAGTCCCAAAGCCACCTACTGGCTATACACTACGGTTATTCGATCAATTATAACATATGGCTCCCTAGTCTGGTGGTCCAGGACAGACCAGGCAAACGGCCAAAGAGCACTAGAAAAACTACAGCGAAATGCCTGCGTGGCTATCACTAGTAGTATGAGAACCGCACCCACAGCCGCATTGCAAGCTATGTTGGGGCTGCCACCTTTGCACCTAGTTGTTAAAGAGGAGGCAGCACTAGCGGCGTTCAGACTCCACAATGCTGGCACACTGGGAAAGGACCCCAGAATCAAACACATACGCATAAAAGAACAAGCGACCAAACATCACCCGATGATGACATCACCCAATGATAGGATTCTGAAGAGATTTAATTTCCAGAAGCACTATAATATACAGCTCGAAGAGGAATCACACGATTACTCAGGCCCAAAAGAGCTCAGAATATACACTGATGGCTCCAAGACCAACTCAGGAACCGGGGCAGGTGTATACTCAAATGAGCTTAACATTAAGATATCCAAACCGCTAGGTAGATTCAACACCGTATTCCAAGCGCAATGCGTAGGTATCATCCTGGCGGCCCTCGCCATAGAATCTAAAGCAATTATGGATTCTCACATCCGCATAGTCTCTGATAGTGCTTCGGTACTCAAATCCCTAAACAAAAGCTATGTCACTTCGGAACTTGTATTGGAATGTCACAATGTGCTAGAACGAATTGTGACTTCCAACCGAAACACAGTGACACTACAATGGATAAAAGGACACAGCGGATCACTGGGCAACGACGCGGCCGACGAGCTGGCTAGGAGGGGACCCGACATAACGGCTTTCGGACCAGAGCCCATCGTACCAATTCCCTTCAGCCAGATTCGCGGATGGCTGCAAGAGCTCACCCGCACACAAGCACAAGACCACTGGTTCTCGACTCCAGAGTGCAGACAGTCAAAGGAAGCCATGCCAATCCTAAACAACAAACTGACCAAACGCATATTGCGTCTGGACAGGAACAGTCTGCGGCTGGTGACGGGAACCATCACTGGACATTGCTCACTAAACAAACACTTCCACACCATAGGCATAACAGATAGTCCCCTATGCAGAGCATGCTTAGGGGCCGAGGAAACGGTGTCACATGTGCTCCTTGAGTGCACAGGTGTCACCGAAATACGAAAAAACACCCTTGGATCTCCCAATTCTGTTACAGAATCTCTGGACAGACTCGGAGATCTCATACGCTTCTGGAGAGAGGTGGGCTGGCTGGAGTGACGGCCACCCTCACGTACAATGGTCCACCTTAAGGACTAAGTGCGGAAACCGACCCTGATAACATAGAACATACACGGTTATTTTTTTATCAACCTGGAAAATTTAAGGGACATTTCACGACATGGTATTAGAATGATTTAAATATGAATAAAAAAAATAACTCGCTTAATTTTATATATTGTTTTTAAAAAATCCAAAAAATGCTGCCCTAGCTATGCTTTTTTTATTTATTATTTTTTTTTTTCTTTTTTTTTTATATAATAATGGATGTGTTCTGAAGCGTCCCTAAAATTTTCCAGGGTGATAAAAAAATAACAGTGTATATTTGTAATAAATGTTTTTTATTCTTTATTGTACACATTCTGTATTTGAATACAGACATAGTTTAAACAAACAAACTCTTAAAGGGATCTCATCTAGCCAACCCTAAAGGTAGTGAGAAAATAAATAGAGAGAGACGATAACTTAGCATTCCATGGATTCACCGTGCGGGTGCCGAGTCCATCGCGTTGCAGAGAAAAGAGTCAAGAGCAGTGCCTGGGGCTTACGACCCAGGTGCAGGTTTAAGTAGCTACTTTACAATGCATCAACATTCACCTTCACCACTCCGGCTCCTCTCTCTGCCTAACCATATTTGATACGATTCCGTCAGTGCCGCCTTTGTTACGCGGTTTAATGTTGAGCTCACGGACGTTCTTGATAAGCCTAGATCTTTTAGCAATATGTATAAAGATGAAATGTTGTGGATGACGAAATGTTTTTAACTTTTCATTGATACTCTCACAGGACAAATCGCGACGCAGCACAAGGAGTCGGGAACGTAAACGCTCGCCGAGGGAGGTTCTGTCATTTTCTAAAATCTGGGTCAGTATTGTCACAAATTGCATTATATTCATGTTTTTTTATTACCACATTAAATCAAACCCACCTGTTATTAAGTATTGCCATAAACTATCAAAAGCTTACAATGATGGTTGCGATCTCAGTACAAAAAAGCGTAGTCCTTAGTCGTGTCAGATAATAAAAAAACATCAGATATATTGTAATACAATAGGCGTCTGTTAGCTGAAATGATGAAGATCTGTTAGATGAATAAGATTCTTATTTTTCTTTGTAATGGATAATCTCAATTCTTTTACCGTTCAAAAACTAAATTAACTCTTCAAGGCGCGGCTACAAGCAACCTTTTACCCAAAACCACTGAATAGTGTCGTGTGCGTGTGAAACCGGGAGAAGTTTTGAATCATATAGTGATTTTTTTTTTATTGATTGATCCTTAAAAATGTTATTGCTGATGAGTAGGAATGTAGCAAAACTTCTGACAAATTGCTCAATAATTGGAACAAAACTGGTGTTGCGCAGGTTGTCTGGTTTGCAATTTGTCTGGCAGAGAAACTATTAATAAAATTTCGCAGTTCCACCAAGTAGACAAAACAGTGTACATACAATTTCACGTGAATGGCTGTGGCTGTGTTCCATTATAAAACAGTGGTATAGTTTAATTATATAATTCTAAAAAAAATGCTACTCAGTCGCAATCAGTAATGTACCTCTGAAAAATAACGCCAGATACCGTCAATAGAGAACATGCAATATTTTTATTTTTGCGTTTATTGTAAAGAATCCCATGTAGAATAGATCACAAGTATGTTAAAAATTAAAATAATAAATTTTATTGCGATAAAATGCAATCTGAAACTAACCGTTTCAAATTTCACGCTAAAACGGGCCTACAGTTCTGATGATGTCGCTCCTGTCTGTCACTCATTCGTCGCTAACATTCAATTCAAATATCACAGGGAAAGTTTCAAATTACTTATTTTTTATACCAATGTGTCCATCAATTTCAAAGAAGTCCCCAAATAAATTGTTTTTAACTGGACCTTCCCATCCAAAGTTGAAGAAAATTATTATATCACGATAACCTTCTTTTCGTACTTTATGCTCTTAATGAAACACGAAAGCTTAACTGTGATTTAATACTTAACCTACCGTAGAAGTTTAGTTCCTTTCATTTCACTTGGCACTTTCAACAAAAAAGTTACTACCGTGTCGACACTAACTCTCGGTAGGTTTCTGGAGTCTATTTTTATACAACCAACTACCATTTTTTTACAGAAAAATGTAAATAATTTTCGTAAAAATGACGGGATATAAAACACGAGTCCCCTCACTAGTCGCGGATTGGTAGATCAAGATGCGTTCCGCTTCGCGTAATTTTCATTCGCAATTTTTCATGAAGAATAGCATTAACTAAAATGAAAACGTTGCCATCATTCTTATTTTACGTCTTTATAAAATTTTAATTACAAATCGTTCATAAATATAACATTCATCATTACATCGAAATTACGAGAGACTAGTGTACAATGTGCGGTGCGGTGTGCAGAAGGAGCGCGACGTAGCGCGCGCGCGCGAGCGGTCGCGGGCGGAGCGCGAGGAGGAGCGGCGGCGGCGCGCGGCCGAGGAGGCTCTGCGCGAGCGCGAGCGCCGGCAGCGGCAGGAGAAGCACCGCCTCGCGCTCGAGCGGGAGAAGCTGCGCGCCGAGAGGTACGACACACTCGCCGCCGCGCGCTACACTGGCACTGGGACAGGGGCTCGGCAGGTCGCGGGAGGCGCTGCGCGAGCGCGAGCGCCGGCAGCGGCAGGAGAAGCACCGCCTCGCGCTCGAGCGGGAGAAGCTGCGCGCCGAGAGGTACGACACGCTCGCCGCCGCGCGCTACACTGGCACTGGGACAGGGGCTCGGCAGGTCGCGGGAGACGCTGCGCGAGCGCGAGTGCCGGCAGCGGCAGGAGAAGCACCGCCTCGCGCTCGAGCGGGAGAAGCTGCGCGCCGAGAGGTACGACACACTCGCCGCCGCGCGCTACACTGGCACTGGGACAGGGGCTCGGCAGGTCGCGGGAGGCGCTACGCGAGCGCGAGCGCCGGCAGCGGCAGGAGAAGCACCGCCTCGCGCTCGAGCGGGAGAAGCTGCGCGCCGAGAGGTACGACACACTCGCCGCCGCGCGCTACACTGGCACTGGGACAGGGGCTCGGCAGGTCGCGGGAGGCGCTGCGCGAGCGCGAGCGCCGGCAGCGGCAGGAGAAGCACCGCCTCGCGCTCGAGCGGGAGAAGCTGCGCGCCGAGAGGTACGACACACTCGCCGCCGCGCGCTACACTGGCACTGGGACAGGGACAGGGGCTCGGCAGGTCGCGGGAGGCGCTGCGCGAGCGCTGTACGACCTGCTTCCTGACTTAATTCCTCGTCCTCCAAACGTGACAATTAAATATTCTGTCTAAATACAGGGTTACTTTTCAAGCTGGAGCCAAATTTTGTGTGTTTATTCAGATAAACAAACTATACAACTTTTACTATGAGAACAACCTTGCAATCGCAAAAAAAAACAGCTGAAATTTTTTTCGCCATTTCGAGATTGGTCCCATAGTAAAAGTTATTCAGTTTGCTTGTCTGAACAAGCACACAAAATTTGGCTCCTGCTTGAAAAGTAAGCCTGTATACATGGTGTAGAAAGGCCATTGCCGAAGCCGTTACCTACCCATTCAGACCATTAAATCAACGTACATAAAAAGAATTATTGATGGGAAACGAAATTTACTTTTATGTGTTTAAAAACAACAAGCAAGTACACAATATAACACACACTTGGCAACCCTAGCTGAGGGTTGCACCCTGATAGCACCCATATGCTGAGAAGTACTCGAATCTCCAAGCACCCGTACGCCGAGATACACACCCCGTGTAACAGTAGCAGTTGAAGCACCATCTCGCTTTCGAGTGGTAGGGCTTCTGGACCCGCCTGATTAACTACCATCGTCTAACTAAGTTTATCGCCATAATAATAATATTGATAGCATTATTGTGTTCTAACAATTAGAGTTCGATAGCCAGTCCTTCAGTTGTTGCAGAGTCCAGACGAAGCTTGCTTCCACCATCGACCTTATCTTCACTTACTTACCAGGTGAGATAAAGGGCCAAGAGCTAACATATGTGAAAAAAGGTATTTAGTAGGTAGGTCGTATGTAGGTTAATAATGATATACATTACAGACATACAAAATGCTGATATATGCGTGTTTATTTTTCCAGGGAAAAAATCGAACGTGAGAAAAATGAACTACTGCGCTTAGAGCGAGAGAGACACAGACTAGAGAGAGAAAAGCTGGAGCTTGAACGATTGGAGCTAAAGAGGGCGCAACTAAGGTAAGTTGAATGGCGCTTTCGTAGCATCTAATTTTACTGGAACAATTATTCACAAATTACAGTGCCTTTGTATAGAACTGCATGAACCTATTCACTGCAGCAAGGGTGCTATCTTGGCAAAGTTATCAAGGTCATACGAAGATATTACACACATGTTCTAAGGGTTGGTTTTTCGATCGTTAGTAATATAAAAGTTAAACCGACCCTATTCTATGAGCCATAAAGGTCCTTTGTGAGCTTCTAATACTGCTATTACTAATAATCGAAAAACCAACCATGAAGCTTTAAGTTAATTATTTTTTAAACTATAAACATGTACTCTGTATAATCCTTATATAAATATTATGTTTAGCCCCCCAAAACCAAGGACCGGAAAACCCCTTTATTTGATTAAGCCGATTGTTAGGGAAACCCTATCAAAAGGTTACCGAACGATAGGGTTACCCCATTGATAGGGTTAGTCTTTCCTTGTGGAAACTTTTTTGAATAAGCTTAACCTTTAATTTTAAGTGCTTACCAACTAATAAGGTTACCCTATTGTCTCCTATCTTATTTCCGCACATTTTCGCGATTTTTACTAACATTGGATTGATTCGACCGACGCCGACGGTGAGGGCGGCGGACGGCAGTGTTTTCTTATTTATTAGATTGACACTGATATCTGTTTTCAAGTTTTATGTTAAATTATTATAAACATGGAATCTATAATACAGCTATAAATCTTGTCGCGAGATTGTAGATAAAGAATAATACAATACTTACCTATTTAAGTTGATCTTGATATTGGTAACTCTAAGAAAAATATTTGTTTTATTAAAAAAATCTTGCGGCAAGCTTTTATATTTTAATAAAAAAACGTTTCATGTAATAAATTAATGTTTATTTTCCTCTTTTTAGGGCATTAAAATAACGAATAGACAGCTCTTGTTGCGTATTGAATGTTTGTGCATAGCAACATTTGCCATTACATAGTTATTCATCAAGCAAATCAAAAACTAATGCTTGAACTAATTTGAAGAAATTAAGGTCTATTATCGTTTTTTTTTTTCAAACTTCTACGTTCAGCCGATTTAAGGCCGATTTCGAGATCTGGGAAATCCTATGTTACCGCAGCAAATTCCTAATAACTTAAGAAGACTTATTCGTCAACTGGCGAGCGCAAAACTCGCGAGCGCTCGCCAGTTGGCACCTTCCGATTTTACCTAATTTTTTGGTCGTCAACTCGCTCGATGGTGGAATCTGACATATTTATGTACAGTCAGCTACAAAAATGTTTAAGTAAATTTAAAGTAGGTACCTTTTTTCTAATGTTTAAGATACTTTATACGATGTAAGTTTAAAATAAAACAAAACATAGTTTTGAGATAAATATATAAATCAACATGACAAAAACTGCTTATTTCCTTAATAATTATCAACAATATCACAATGACTCAAGAATTTGGCTTATTACCTATTATATTAACTGTCCAAAACTAAGCAATGTGAGTGAATTTCACTATGAATACTTTTTAAGAAACTTAATTTACTACCCCTTCCTATATATTTGAAATTGCAAAATTTGTAAAACAAAATAGAAGTTCTTTAAAAGTACTAAAGAATTATTTCCAAATAAATATACAAGATATATAAATAGACTTGACCCTGGTGTTCGACCAAATTCTACAAAATTCATAATTAACTGTTGTTGTATGTGTATCTCTATATACAGTGTGTCCCCGGATAAGGTGCACAAACGAAAATGGGTGAAACTAGACTACAATTTATCGATAAAAAAAGAGAAGATAAATTTTAAAATTAAATTTTATTTATTATTGATTTTTTTATTCTCTTTTTAAGACCTTTTTGTGTTTGTAAAATTGTAACCACTGCGTGGATTTTGTTCAAATAAAAACAATAATGATGCCAAAAGATTAACTATAGGTGCGTTCCATTTGACCGCAGATTCGCAGCATTTTCAACATTTTTAGCATCATCGCGTTTCATTAGCTTTTGACGCTAGCAGGGCTAGCATCGTATATTGACGTAATGCGTTCCATTTAAACAATATCTTTATTTTTAGGTTAGGTTTCCTTTGTGAAACATAGCGCGGTTAAAAATTTTAACATTTCTTATAAGAAACGCAAAACGTGGTTAGCATTTGATGTTAGCGTGACAAAATGGTGACGCTTAAATGGAAAACGGGGACTGTATGGTAAATAAAAATTAATATTGATTTTTATTTTTTTATTCTCTTTTTAAGACCTTTTGTGTTTGTAAAATTGTAACATTGTAACCACTGCGTGGATTTTGTTCAAATAAAAACAATAATGATGCCAAAAGATTAACATTGTATGGTAAATAAAAAAAAAGTCCGTAAAAGCAGTCAATAGGGAGAAAAACATTTTTTTTTCACTAATTTTGAACATAAAACTGTTAATTATTTTTTATTGCATAAAGTTGGCGAACAAGCAAACTGCCCACCTGATGGTAAGTGGTAACAGTCACCTATAATACATGTGGCTCTTGTGAGATTCGCAGCAAAACTGCAACCTCCACAAGAACCACAGTGTACGTTGCCAACTTGTGACACAAGATGTAAAGTCACAGTACCCAATAATTTCACTGCCATATCTTACCCTTCAAACCGGAACACAGCAATGCGAGCACTGCTGTTTGCGGCAGAAATAGGTAAGACGGAGGTACCTAAGCAGACGACCCTGGTACAGAGTCTCTCTCCAGTAAATTTTGAGGAAATGTTTATTTTTACCAAATAATGCAGTTAATAAAAAATGTTTTTTTAGATTTTTTGTAATAAATACTTATTGTGATTTGTTTTTCTTGTTTTAATCAATTTTACAATGAAAAAGCTTAGCTTAAGTTTAAAAAATGCTTAAATGTGTTTAGCTAAATTCCAATTTAAGAAAGCTACCTCAGCAGTTGACAAAAAGGCAGCGGCGCGGGCGCCAGGGGACGGCGCGTTAGCAGGCCCCTCAATTAAAGACTCGTAGCTAAACATGTATTAGAGACAGAATGTTGTTTTTTTTTTGTTGAAAAGGTTATAAGATCTGGATTAATAAGAGGTAATAAAAATAATTTGTTATAGGGGGCATTATTTGGTAAAAATAAAAATTTACTCAAAATGTAACACTTTTATGTTCAAAATTAGTTAAAAAAAATGTTTTTCTCCCTATTGACTGCTTTTATGGACTTTTTTTTTATTTACCATACAGTGTTAATCTTTTGGCATCATTATAGTTTTTATTTGAACAAAATCCACGCAGTGGTTACAATGTTACAATTTAACAAACACAAAAGGTCTTAAAAAGAGAATAAAAAAATAAAAATCAATATTAAATCCAATTTTTTTTCTAAAAAAAAATTATTTTCTTATCGATCCATTGTAGTCTAGTTTCACCCATTTTCGTTTGTGCACCTTATCCGGGGACACACTGTATAATAAGTTACCAGAAAAAATTTAACATTTAACAGATTTAAAGTTGAGTTATATAAATGGTTGCTATGTGTTTTTTTTTGTTAAAGAATTTTTAAGTAATAATTAGTTTTTGTAGCATTTAGCCAGGTAGCACCCGCCATTGCTATCGCTGACACGAGTGCAATTTCTTCTCGATATTTTATGTGAATATTTTAGTTTTTGTTAAGTTTTAAAGTTAAGTATACGTTTCACATTAGAAGACGTAAGTATAATACTTATTTTAACTAAGTAAAATCATCAATTTACCCCTACAATACATTAATATCACTAAAAACTTCCACATTCAAATATTTTTCATTGTTTCGCCTTTAATTTTGGACGTCATTTTTTCCTTACACTTCTATGGACGGGGTCATTGAGGCCCCTGTTCTTCGTTACGCAGTTTACGCGTTTTTTTAGATATTAGGCTAAAATTTATGTCTTAATCGAAATAAATAGGTTCAAATCAAACTAAACCAATACAAATTAAATAAAATGTTAATAAATTTTACTTAGTATAACGAAATAAAGAACTTGATAATAATTATAGGAATAAGTCTCATCTAACAAGAAAAACTACTTTTTCCTCAATTATGAATTCTAATAAGTAAATTAAACATAAAAGAAAGCTCGTAGGTAAAAAAATCGAAAAGTGACACCTATTTAACAAAAGCAATCGTAATACAATTGCTTTATCGATATTTTCTGACGCACTGCTGGCTACACAGCTAATTATATTGAACATTTTTAAAGAAAAATTGATTAAAAGTAGAAGGAAATAAAAATATTATTGTCCTTATATTTGTAGACAAGGGGCCTTAGAGACCCCACGTCCATAGTTAAAGATTAACTGTTTTATTTCCATATTTTCTCTACAGGCGGCAGTATTAAAGGCTTAATTTTTATTATAAAAACCAAAGCACGCTTAAGCATGCTAATCTGGGCAGAGCAACGTTTTGGTCCGAAAATGAAAACCAAATACGATTCTACATATTCCGAAAAATCGTAAACATAACAGATATTAAAATTCAATTCCAATCCAGAAAACAAAACACAAAGACTCAGTTACCAACCATCCAAACCCAGGTAAAGCTGCGGGCAATAGCTAGTTTTTATAGTTTTTGGTTTCAATCTTTTTTTATTTGACTGTACTTTACATGCGCGCGCGAGTTGACGACAAAAAAAATAAAATAAAATCGGAAGGTGCCAACTGGCGCGCGCTCGCGAGTTTCCCACTCGCCAGTTGACGAATAAGTCCTTAAGAAAGACAACATGCACTAATTCAAATTCAAAAATCTTTATTCAACCTAGGCCTTTACAGGCACTTATTGACGTCAAAACAAAGCAAAACATTCCAATTTAAAGAAAACATATTTAACCTTGTATGTGCATACATCCTGAATATACCTACTCAAGATGTCTGCAAATACAAGTAGCAATTTAAAAAAAAGTTGAATCTACACCAGAAAAAAATTGGGAGAGCCTTCTCGAGAAGAACAGGCAAGAAACTCGAAAGGTCAAATTTTTTTATCTCCTCTTTTAAATCGCCATTTACAATTTTGGTTTTGTTACATAGTCATTGAAAGTTAAAAAAATACAATCGGTATGCTTACATACACTTAAAATGTCAAAAAATAAGTTATAGACTTATACACTTAACCATAATACAATAAATTTGGTATGTTGTTACCAAACATATGATAACTTAGTCTATATAATTCAAAATCAGTGTCAGTTCTTTTCTGACAACAATATCTGTTAACATCAATAGCTATAACAACAACACGATTATTGACATTATAACGAATAAAATAATAACTTCATATTAAACACCAGGCATTGGCATAATTTAAATAATCGTTGACTTTTTATTATCCTTTACTCATTAGAGTCTTTTTTACATGCGCTTTAAACTTATAAAAAGGCAAGTGTAACTGACACTATGTGGAACTTTGTTGTAAAAAGTTACAAATTTTGTCACAAATTTTGCTATTCACAAACATTTAATACGCAACAAAAGCTGTCTATTCGTGTATTTGATTCCGGACGGAAATGATTATATTAAAAAAAATAACCCGAACATACAAACATACATACATATACACATACATACAGTGCATACACATAAATACAAGTTTGTAAAAACAAACAAGCTGCACCGCGACTGGCGCGCAGCTTGGCGACATCTTAACGTAAACTGATTGACGAGTCACACGAAAATTAACTTTAGTGCGAATAACTTATTATTCCTTATTATTTGATGGGGCGATATTTTGCGGCTGTCGATAACTACACACGTAAACGGTTATGCAACAATAAGTCTAATGCATTTGACGTAAAAACTTGAATTGCTTGTGCGCGTTAAAACCCTATTGATAGGGTTAGCCTCAATGGGGTTTTCGGATGCGGTAAGTGCTTACCCTAATTAACTGTATTATTTTGGTTAGCCTTTCGGTGCAGTAAGTCGATGAAATGCTTACCGTATTGATAGGGTTTGTGAAAACAAGTCTATAAATTACCCAATCAAAAACCCCTTATATGGTAAGTGGTTCCGGTCCTTGCCCAAAACTAGCTATCAGCATATTTCCTAAGTTTGCTACCATGATAACAATGTTTAATAATAACATTGTTGTCAATAACAATTCTCAGCTGTCGAAGGATCCAGCTGTAGCTCTTTACCATCTACTGCCTTATCATCACTCACCATCAGGTGACATGAATACTAACCGTCTTATTACAAACCATGATCTAAACTTAGTCCTGGTTTAAACCAAGACAGAAGCGCACTAGGTTTAAAACCAAGACTCACTTTAGATCAGAGGCCTTATTCTGCTAGTGTTAACACATTTGTGGTGTGTTAATAACGCTTCAATAGCATTGTTTTTTGAGACAGTTATTATCGGTCAACCGATTACTAAGTAAAACATTTGTCACTATTGAATTATCAAGAAATTGTAGTACGAATAAATTGCACCAGGAAATAGGCTTAAAAGCGACAAAAGCAGATTTATCGAAACGCTATCAAGACACGACAACAACGTTAAAATTAGCGGAATAAGGCCCCATTTCCCTGTTGCGGGGGAATGAAAAACAAAACTTTTGGCCTTTAACACAGTCGTGGAACCTGGTTATACGGGTCGAAACATCGGGAGATGCGCGCGGAACCTGCGAATCGCACTCTGCCTCGCTGCAGTTCTTGACTCATTACAAGTTATTTAAAATCTGTCTCCGTTTGTCCCTGTGTCCCTCTCCCCTTACGGGGTCGGACAACACACAACACCTTCGGTGTCCGCCACCAAGTAGCCGTGTGCCCACTGTTGTGGTACCGCTGGCTTCGTCTACCTTTCGTCTCCCCTTCTTTCTTCGGGCAGTTGCCCTCTTCCTCCGCCTCCATTCCAGTGGTGGAACAAACCCCACCATCCACGCATGGCCCTATCAACTAATCCTGGTTATACGGGCCGAAACAGCGGGAGATGCGCGCGGAACCTGCAAATTGCAATTCTAGCCGCGCTGCACGTCTCGACTCCCTACAAGTTATTTAAAATCTGTTTCCGTTTGTCCCTGTGCCCTTCTCCTATTTCAGGGGTGGACTACACACTTAACGCCTTCGGTGTAGGGATGAAATGATACCATTGCGGTATCGATACTTTTACTCGATAAAGTATTTGGTCGTCATAAATCGATATTTACTCGGTAGCAATTGAAAAGTATTGATACTTACTAGTATCGAATCGTTTTTGGAAATGTACAGTAAAAACCGTAACAAGTATTCTTTGTTAATAAGTACAAAATTATAAGAATTTATGAAAAAAAGTGGTTTTGTAATAAACAAACAAGCATGCCAACTACACAAAAGTACGATTAGGATGAGTTCAAAAACATCAATTTAAAATATGATCTTTTCTTAATCAATGTTAAAATGAAATTAGTGTTATTGGCTTCAAAGCAAGATCCTATGTCTATGTGGCATACTGATATTGAGTACTAAAAGTACTTGCTATTGGAGAAAAGAATCGAGTATGTACTTGTATTTACTCGTATCGTTTCAGCCCTACTTCGGTGTCCGCCACCTGGTCGCCGTGTGCCCACTGTTGTGGTACCGCCGGCTTCGTCTGCCTGATGTCAAGTCTTCTTTCTTCGGGCGGTTGCCCTCTTCGCTTTTTCACCTCTCAAGCCCACTCCTGATCTTGTGCCACCGATGCGCGAAGTCCCGTAGCCTCAGGAAATTCGCCTCCGTCCCTACGAGATCGCGATAGTAGACCAGGCCAGCCTCAAGCGCCTTCACCTTGTCTAACAAATCCCCAACACGCGTCACTATATAAAGAGCACTCCCACAGTGCGTTGTGCAGGTCTTCGACCTCGCACTCACCGCAGTAGCACCTACTACTGTCCACAAACTTCATGCTTAAAAGCCTACCATTGAAACAGCCATGCCCCGATAACAGCTACGAAACTTCGGAGCCGATCCGCCACGTCCGGGAAGAAGCGATATGTTTCCCTCCCCTTGTCCGACGCGTCCCAGCGTTCCTGCCATGTCTAGTGGTTGAACAGTGAGAAATAAATTGCGTTATGTTGGTCAGCATCGTCGTCGAGAAAGAAAGAGCGTCGGTGGCGCTGTGGACTCGGCACTTGCCTTCCAATCGGGGGGTCGGGGTTCGAGACCCGCCATGTACCAATGTGTTTTTCGTTTCGAATTTCAAATGCACATATTTTGTCTGACGCTCCTACGGTGAAGGAAAACATCGTGAGGCAACCTGCATACATCTGCGGAGAAATTCAATGATGTATGTGAAGTCGTCCGCACTGGGCCAGCGTGGTTGACTAAGGCCTAATCACCCTAACATAGGGTAGGCTCGAACCTCTCGGTGGGGACGTATTATGAGCTGTGATGATGATGATGATGATGATGTCGGTCAGGCTGGAGGAGGAGCGGCGCAAGCGCGGCTACGAGAGCAGCGGCTCGTACCGCAAGCCGGCCGCCAGCCCGCCGCCCGAGCCCGCCTACGAGCGCGACTCCCGCCACAAGCGCGCTCCGCCGCCGCCGATGGTAAGTGTCGCCACAATTTTATTTTATAGGTAGGTTTATTACAGCCACTAATAACAATATATACCGGGTGTAACTGAACACCCCAATAACATTTAAGGGGCGTATAAGTTAGATATTAAATGGACCTTCGGTGCTTGTCAGAGACCTGGAACCCCCAATACTTTCAGAGTTACTTGATTTTAAACTGAAAGCAAAAACTTTCAAGTGACAACCATAAGCAGCTCTTAACACAAAAAAAATTGAAACAATGAAAAAAAAAAGTAGGTTTGTTAGCCCTAATATTTTTCCTATAGAATCTCTACTTCTGATGGATACATACCCTTAAATGTTATTGGGGTGTTCAGTTACACCCTGTATATTCACTAATTCTATTACTATACGCCAAAAAACAAACCTCAAAAATTTTGATCCTGACCATACGATATAAACTACAAACTACACGTCAACAACACAAATTTTTAGAATTCGAAAAACATTTAACATGCTTTGCTACATATCAGCATCACCAGTACTCGATTGGTCGATTTGCAACCAATTGTCTCGCCAATGCTCGCTTCAGTGAAACAGTACCTCGGACTAAGTACACCAATGGACTCGCAATGTATTAACTATGGCACGATTAAATTTGCGTCCAGTCCGCCATTACAAAGCACCGTGTTGTTGTGCTAAAATATCAGTCAGTGAGCGTTATTCGTGAGTGCATTTTACAGTTCTTTGTTTTTATTGATTTTTTTAATGAATTGTATAAAAAAAACAATAAGTGTGGAATCTTGGATGCGGCGTCCCTAGTTTTTTCCGCACATCTTAGAGCACCAACACATGGCACGCTTTTTTCGTAGGTATTTCATGTCCTTTGGTATCAATAGTCTAAAGGCCTTACTAATAACCATTGTATAAGCCTCGTATAGTTAAGCAGTGTTTTGTCTCTTTATTTCGAATTTGAAATGTCATTCGAGTGAACGTGACAAATCACTGTTTAACTAAATCAGGCTTATACAATGGTTATTACTAAGGCCTTAAGAACAGTACTACTACAGAACAAATCAATCTCTGTGCCATCGCTTATTGAATTTAACAATAGTATTAAGTATCTATTTTGTCGATAGTTGGTACCTGATGGAGCTATATATAACCTTAAAACTACTTCCGAGAGGTGAAACCGCGAGGCACATTGATCTTGACTTCATTTAGAAGTTCGATGGAATCTATATCACTTTTTAATATTTTTGACAAGTACAATAAATCTGCGATGTCTCTTCGGATCCTAATGAAAAATGGAATGTTCGTAAATGTACATATATACACCACCGCACAATAAATCAGTCGGTAAGTAACAATGTAGTCCTTAATTATATTGACTACAATTACTGCTTACACAGTCTTCGAGTCGGGGTCAGTTCGAGGCGCCGCCGCCGCCCCGGTTCGAGATGGCGGGCGGCTACGATCGCGGCGACAAACGCGACAGGGAGCGAGACTACAAGAGGGAATACCCCCGCCACGTTTCGTGTAAGTATTTAATCCTATATTAATTAACTAGCTTGTTGCCCGCAACTTCGTCCGCGTCAATTTCTATTCTACGCTCCTATTGGTCGCAGCGTAATGTTATATAGCCTAAAGTCTTCCTCGATAAATGGACTATCCAACACAAAAATAATTTTTCAATTCGAACCAGTAGTTCCTGAGATTAGCGCGTTCAAACAAACAAACTCTTCAGCTTTATAATATTAGTAAAGTATAGATTTATTTATTGCATTTCAAGTGTTCGAGATGAATTTATTTTACATACTGTATCTTGGGGGAATTCAAGTAGTACGTAACGTAATTTTTTAACATTTTTGACTCTCCCTTTCCCCCATGTAACGCGCCGTAACATTTTTCTGTACCCCCTCCCCCTCCCTAAACGTTACGTAACGCATCTAAGTGACCATTTTTACCTAAAAGTCAATTATGTTACTAAAAGTGTTGCCAGCTTGGAGGAATAAAATAAAAATTGCGTACAATACAATAGAGGGATTCCCCGTAATACATAATGAAAAATGTTGCCGACTTGGGAGATTTAAATTCCTTTTTTTTTTATTTTAATAAAAAAACGAATGTTACATAACGCGTAATTCGAGCCCACCTACCGTCCCTGTAACGGATCGTAACGTTTTACTAGACCCCCCCCCCTCCCCCCACTTCTCCCCCAAATTACGTTACGCAATAAAATAAAAATAGAGAAGGACAGACATATTATTTCACTAATTCGATGTCTTCGTCGTTGTATATTGTTAAAAAAATAATTATATGAATTAAGAAAGGTGAAAAAAACCGAGAAAGCTGCCTCGAAACTCTAGACAATAAACGCGAAGTGCGTAAACAATGTCCCAAGCCCTTATATGCTTACACTTAAGACACCCGAGGACAGCTCTATTGCTCTTCTTGCAATAGACTGTTCAAAACATAGTTCGATCTGGCGAGTCGCATAGTCAAAGTTATGCGAATTCCATGTTTCTATTCTAAATGTCGTCTGTTCGGGGATTCTTAGAAATTCTGCCCCATTTATGGAACGTCGGACACTTGGACCCATGATATACAGGGTTATTTTTCCAGTAGGAGCCAAAATCGAAAAATAAGATCTAGAGATCTTTAAAAAAACTTTATTTTTTATCACAATAATTTTCTAATAATATCTACTTCAAAATATCCATAAAAAATCTCAAAAACGGGTTCATTGATATGTGGCTATGAACTGTGATCGAGTCGCCCGCCTACTAGCTAGCGCCGCGGCTGGACGTCACAACGCCGAGGCAACGAACCAATGTGGACCCTATGCGATCCACATACAGTCCAGTTTCAGTCATCATTAATTAGTTATACAAAAATCTAATTGTCTTTAATGTGTGATTCCAACTATCCCTTCATACTTTTACAGGTTTAGGACCGTCATAATAACTTAAAAAGTACGGATTATTTAAAAAAAAATGCAATCAAATAGCACAGGAATTTACGAAATTGAATCAGCTTTGTACAAAACAACTTTGTAATTTACAAAAGCAAACATGCATAATCAACACCTACAAACATAAATTTTTAATAATTACGCACTGACCTTATGCAATGAGGGGGGATCCCATCAAGCTGATAAATAACGCCTTGTAACATTTTGAAATAATTTTCACCGGTCGATGACCCTTCAATAAACACAGGTTCTACAATTACATTTCCAATAATGTTTCTCTCTCTACAAGTTGTTTCTTTTTCCAACGTGCGTTTTTATAAATGAAATTAGATTATCTACTCGTACTATTTTTGACGGAGAATAAGGATAATTAAAAAAGAAAACTATTTTTCTTTCAACATAGATCAACTATTTTACGGATTCTGAGTCGTTCGTGTAAATTTGGCTCCTAATCGCAAAGTAACCTTGTATGTATAAGTTCTTAAAGGCCTAGTCCACAAATCCAAGGAAAGCTTAAACATTATATTCCCTAGTTTACCGTCAATACATTGCACAACTTATAAAAAAGTAGCTTTTGGGAAATGCATTTATACTATTTTATCTATACTATTATCTTATATCTTTGTTTTTGACCTAGCCAAAAATTGTCTGCATCCTGCTACTTTTGAGTCGAATTAGTTTTTATGAACAGGGATCACCTTTATTTATAGTCTATTTCGAACTGTCCATTTGGTATATTTGCTGAGCTATAATTATTTTACAGCTGGCAGTAGTAGCATGAAGTATCCCAGCAATGGAACTAATGATGATTCGAGACAGCCGATACCATCAGGTCCTCGACTAAAGGAACCAAGGTAGTATTTTTTTTAATTGATTGATACACAACTATATTACTGTGTACCATGAACACAGAACATAAAGTAAGATTTCGACAATAGTTTAAAATTTGTTACAAAATTTTAAGCCACAAGTTTTATTTTTAAAATTACTTAACATTTAAAAACGGTAAAACTTAAATTGTTCATTAATACGGAGCCCACTTAAATATGCGTGTCAGAGTTGGAATCCATTGTACAAATTCTCTAGAAATAATATTGAGAAAATATAAATCAAATTCCTATGGTTTCTAAATTTTTAATATTGTTTGAATCCAGATTTGATTCAGAGCTATAAATATTTTATTATATACTATATAAATAATATTTTTAAAAAATTAGGGTTTAAAAAATTAGAAAGGGTTTTTTTTAATAAGCTGGTATGGTTTCTAGTTTTGATATTTGATAATAATACTGGGTTGTTTGCAAATATATTTGCATACCTTACCATTATTAGATTGTTAATTAAATAAATCTAATATAATGAATATTTAATATACAGCCCCCTTAGACAAGATGTCTTTCGATAATCGCTAACACAATCGCTAAATGGACAATGTATGAGATTTGACAATTGCGCTCGAAAGCTAGGCGAGGGCTTATGTCAAATCGCATACATTTTCCTTCTAGCGATTGCGTTAGCAATTATCGAAATGCGTCTTGTCTAGGGGCCTTGTATAGTTTTCCTAAAAGCGAAAACTAATTAGGGCATTTTCTCTGTATCTTAGTATTCACTTTAACTTACAGTATAAATCGCTTTTGCTGTAAGTTTTTAATTAGAAAGTCAATTTCGTGCTACATACTATAAATCTCTGCTATACGGAAATGAGAGAATTAAAAAAAATGTAACATACAACAGCCGCACATACGATTCCCGCGACGGCCGCTCTTACCGGCCCTCGCCGCCCGGCAAGCCTGAGCCGAGAAATTGGAACGCATCCACGCGGTACCCGGAGTCTGCGGCACCAACTAAAGGTATAATCCGCTTCTGATTGTATTACTGTTATATTTGGCGTATCTATCAAGAGAAATTGCACTTGGGGCTTATATTTTGACGTTAACTTTAATACATTGTTGGCCTCACCTACCTTTGAAGCTTTGAGCAGAGTGAAGTTGGGGCGTCGCGAACCTGATATGGGGTTACCTGACGTCGGAATTTGTCTTGACATGTCAGGACTTTTTGGTCTCCGCCAGAATTCCGACAAGATTTAGAAAATATTAGGATTTTGGGACTGTTGTTCATTAGAGCAAAACAAAGTATAGATTTTTTTTTTGGTAGCAATGAACTAGGTACATTTGCAATAAATATTTAACACGAAGTATAAAAATTAAAACTTTCTTTTTTCCTATATTTTTTTTTTCATTTTACAAGAACAATAATAATTATCACCGTTAAAAAATAAACTACTTTCTTAGCCACAATAAATATGTATATTGCGCATGCGCACCACCACAGACGTATAAAGGAAAGCAGACGAAATTACAATAAAATGAAATATTAATTTAATTTTATTGTAATTTCTGGAGTTTTATTTTATGATACGTTAGAACACGTCGGAGCACAGCACTTTACCATTATGTTGTTCTTGTCCGATTAGCAGTTATTTTTATTTATAATCACAAAACAAAACATTATAACACAATGTCACGACGCCATTTGTGTCTTATTTTGACAAAGCTAAAGATGGCGTACACGTGGCGTCTGCCGCGGCTTCGGAAATGTTTATGTGTGCGTTAGTATCGCCATAGACGAACAGAAATAGCGATATATCATGTCACTTTGGAGTGAAAGTAAAAACGATATACATTACTTATGACAAATGTGTGAGTAAAATTATGTTAAGTCTGTTTCCCTTTATATGTATGTGCGCACCACAAGTGTGGGCGCTATTATCATAATTGTAGGACTTTATTTGAATTTAAGGTTCTTGTCAGGATTTTACAGGACTACTATCTGAGAGGCAATCGCACTATTTACAACGTTTCAACCAAATCAGAAACGTTTCCGTTCCCATACATTTTGACAACACCTTGGCAGCTGTCTTATATCAAAACAAAAAACAAAACATGGTTAAAACGTTCGAAATAGGTGGGATCGCCCCTCTGGTGATCCTATCCTATCAGCAGTTAAATGGGGAAATACTGAATGTGCATCCGCCGCGTGTTTCGTAGGTAGCGGCGGCGGCGGAGGCGGAGGCGACGGGTGGTCCGGCGCGGAGGCGCGCTACGGCGGCGGCTACGAGCCGCGCTACCCGCCGCAGTACCAGCCGCCGCCGCCCGGCGCGCCCTACCCCGACCGCTACGCGCCCGCCTCGCGCGACTACACGCGCAAGTACTAGGTCAGTGAGCGCGCTACGGCGGCGGCTACGAGCCGCGCGAGTACTAACTAGGTCAGTGTGCCGCCCGCTTCGTGCGACTACCCGCGCGAGTACTAACTAGGTCAGTGTGCCGCCCGCTTTGTGCGACTACCCGCGCGAGTACTAACTAGGTCAGTGTGCCGCCCGCTTCGTGCGACTACCCGCGCGAGTACTAGGTCAGTGTGCCGCCCGCCTCGCGCGAGTACTAACTAGGTCAGTGTGCCGCCCGCTTCGTGCGACTACCCGCGCGAGTACTAGGTCAGTGTGCCGCCCGCCTCGCGCGAGTACTAACTAGGTCAGTGTGCCGCCCGCTTCGTGCGACTACCCGCGCGAGTACTAACTAGGTCAGTGTGCCGCCCGCTTCGTGCGACTACCCGCGCGAGTACTAGGTCAGTGTGCCGCCCGCCTCGCGCGAGTACTAACTAGGTCAGTGTGCCGCCCGCTTCGTGCGACTACCCGCGCGAGTACTAGGTCAGTGTGCCGCCCGCCTCGCGCGAGTACTAACTAGGTCAGTGTGCCGCCCGCTTCGTGCGACTACCCGCGCGAGTACTAGGTCAGTGTGCCGCCCGCCTCGCGCGAGTACTAACTAGGTCAGTGTGCCGCCCGCTTCGTGCGACTACCCGCGCGAGTACTAGGTCAGTGTGCCGCCCGCCTCGCGCGAGTACTAACTAGGTCAGTGTGCCGCCCGCTTCGTGCGACTACCCGCGCGAGTACTAGGTCAGTGTGCCGCCCGCCTCGCGCGAGTACTAACTAGGTCAGTGTGCCGCCCGCTTCGTGCGACTACCCGCGCGAGTACTAGGTCAGTGTGCCGCCCGCCTCGCGCGAGTACTAACTAGGTCAGTGTGCCGCCCGCTTCGTGCGACTACCCGCGCGAGTACTAGGTCAGTGTGCCGCCCGCCTCGCGCGAGTACTAACTAGGTCAGTGTGCCGCCCGCTTCGTGCGACTACCCGCGCGAGTACTAGGTCAGTGTGCCGCCCGCCTCGCGCGAGTACTAACTAGGTCAGTGTGCCGCCCGCTTCGTGCGGCTACCCGCGCGAGTACTAGGTCAGTGTGCCGCCCGCCTCGCGCGAGTACTAACTAGGTCAGTGTGCCGCCCGCTTCGTGCGACTACCCGCGCGAGTACTAGGTCAGTGTGCCGCCCGCTTCGTGCGACTACCCGCGCGAGTACTAGGTCAGTGTGCCGCCCGCCTCGCGCGAGTACTAACTAGGTCAGTGTGCCGCCCGCTTCGTGCGACTACCCGCGCGAGTACTAGGTCAGTGTGCCGCCCGCCTCGCGCGAGTACTAACTAGGTCAGTGTGCCGCCCGCTTCGTGCGGCTACCCGCGCGAGTACTAACTAGGTCAGTGTGCCGCCTGCTTCGTGCGACTACCCGCGCGAGTACTAACTAGGTCAGTGTGCCGCCCGCTTCGTGCGACTACCCGCGCGAGTACTAACTAGGTCAGTGTGCCGCCCGCTTCGTGCGGCTACCCGCGCGAGTACTAACTAGGTCAGTGTGCCGCCCGCCTCGCGCGACTACCCGCGCGAGTACTAACTAGGTCAGTGTGCCGCCTGCTTCGTGCGACTACCCGCGCGAGTACTAACTAGGTCAGTGTGCCGCCCGCCTCGCGCGACTACCCGCGCGAGTACTAACTAGGTCAGTGTGCCGCCCGTTTCGTTCGTGCGGCTACCCGCGCGAGTACTAACTAGGTCAGTGTGCCGCCCGCCTCGCGCGACTACCCGCGCGAGTACTAACTAGGTCAGTGTGCCGCCCGTTTCGTTCGTGCGACTACCCGCGCGAGTACTAACTAGGTCAGTGTGCCGCCCGCCTCGCGCGACTACCCGCGCGAGTACTAACTAGGTCAGTGTGCCGCCCGTTTCGTTCGTGCGACTACCCGCGCGAGTACTAACTAGGTCAGTGTGCCGCCCGCTTCGTGCGACTACCCGCGCGAGTACTAGGTCAGTGTGTGTGTCGGTCGACCGATTTTTCATAACTATAGTTGTGGACACCCTGATAACTTACAGCGACACAACATAAATAAACCTAATGCTATGAAGGGGGCCAAACAAAAAAAATGCTTCCATTGAAAAATTTAATCGGGAGATCTCTGAATCAGAACTAGATGTTGATAGTTTGTTGACGCTTAGTAGACCACGCAGGAGCCTAAAAATATACTCTTTCAAACCTTGGAACTTATTCTTACATTTTTTTACAGGTAACAGAAGAGGATTATTCTTCAAATGAAAACAAATATACATATTTCATTACGAAATAAGATTTATTTACATGAATTCTATGTATATAATAATTATAATGGTGTTCGAATGGTTCGGTAGCGAAAGATCATTCCCTTGAATGTATTTGTACTTGCTTAGAAGTAAATAGGTTTCTTCGTGAATGTGTGTATCTATTTGATGCATGTAATAAAAATGTGTGTGATATTGACTAATTAGCCCCAGAATTAATTTGTCAATCTATTCTGTATGAATGGCGTTTTCCAATAATGTTTCTAATTTAGTTAAATTTTACATAAACATTCAAATGTAACGTTTTTAGGTGTTAATAGTTGTGTTCACTGATTGTGTACATAATTTACATAACAATAAATATATGTATAAGTATATCTTCTTTATTTAATATCATCCTCTAAGTACGTTAGGTACTGAAGGAAAAAATTTATCACTAGTCCGGCCAACTGGAGACGCATTTTTGAAACAATAGAATTCAAATTCGCATTCGAAATCGTAAGATTCGCATACGAATTTCCGAATTCGCTATTTTTGAACATTCATTCCGTGAATTCTGCAACGAGTGGTCCTACCCACTCGTTTTTCATTTCTACTTGTAGAATATGCGCAACGTATAAACATTCCGTTTTAAATGCGATTCATCGCTGGTTTTTTAAATTAATGAGTTATTGCCATGTTATTGCATACCGGATTTTATTTTTCCGCGTGAAACGGTTTCTAATGTAGAATTTGTTTTTCATGACAATACTGAATTCGAGTGATTCAAAAATCTTTAAAATTGGAAACAGTAGAAAATAATTTCGCATGTGATTTGTATTCGTGTTCGAATTCGAGATTCATTTCTAATGATTCAAAAATACGTGTCCTAAACTGTTAACTGCTTAGGGAATAAACGACTGCAAACAGGTGACTTGGGTCCCTTAAGAGGAAACACTAAGGTCGAGAGAATTCAAAAATAGGTATCTATACTATATAAAGCTGGATTACCACTCACTGACTGACTGACTGATCAGGGGTATTTTTGGGACATTTGCGATTACTTTTGGGTGTTAAGATGTTAGAGAGAGATGGACTACTGATTAAAAGACACAGGATTCGATATTTGAAATTTGAAAAATCCAAGATGGCCGCCACCGCGAAATGTCAACTTTTTCAAAATGGCTCCGAGCGTGCTGGTTTTTTTAATGGTTCTTGATCGTGTCACTCCCGGGGATGAGGTGCAACTGTCAAAATAAGAAAAAACAAAATGGCCGCGCCGCCATCTTGGATCGAAAAACCCGTTTCGCCCCGTGTTTGCGACCGAACACGCGCGTGATTTTTGGGATTTCGCCTGATTTTTTGGATGATTTCCCTTAAATGCGCCCTCGAGATTCCGAATATGGTAGCCGATTGGCGAAAAACAAAATGGCGTCGGCGCCGGCGGCCATCTTGAAACTCTCAAATTTTTTACTTTTTTGAACCGCATTTTCGCCAAGATGGCGGCCTCGGAGTGGGATGAAATGTTCTAGGCGGGGTTAGAACTCGGCACGAAGTGTTGCCAGGTGTGAAAAAATTTCTACTGTTTTTGGTAGTTTTTCCTCTGGAGGGCCAAATAGTCGAAAATCGAAATAGCGACTTTTCGCAATTTTCAACCCCGTGCACCTATAGAGCGTCGGAGCCTCTATGACTTTCTGGTATTTTTATTTTCCGCAACTGGCAACACTGGCCGCCAAGGAGGTTTGAATTTTTTCGTAGACCCGATTTGACCCGAATTGATCTCCCCGTTCCAGATGTGCTAGCAACACGGGGTAAACGTCATCCTGCTCCGTATATGATGTAGTTACCGGGAAAAATCCGAAACTTTGACATTTCAAGATGGCGGCTCCGCTGGCGGCCATTTTGTTAAGGGTTGCAATTTCGAAGGCATTAATTCGCGATTTTGACGCGGTTGCCGGCGTTTTTCGACTGACAACACCGGGTGGCTTTTCGTAGTGCTCGCCGAGGGAAATCTAATAGTGGGGTAATTTTCCCCGATTTTGGGGTAATGTCTCCGTTTTAGGGAAAAACGTAAATTTCGACTTTTTCAATTTTTTTTGATATAGCGGGGTGGAACAGTCGTCGCTGATCATTTCTACCACCATTTGGAGCTGGTGTTATGGCAACACTGGCAGGTGGGACGGTATTTATTGTTAGCGACAACCCAAATTTGACGATTTATTGGCGGGGTTGTGTGAGGGCTAGCGGGTAGCTCGTAATGTCACTTGATAGCACATATAGTCGGCTTGACAAGAAAAATTTTACATTTAAATTTTTCAAGATGGCGGCGGCGCAGGCGGCCATTGTTTCAAAATTTGCGCTTTTTGCTATTTCAGTGCGGTTTTCAGTAGCGGCACGGTAATATGGGTATCAAATTTAAGGATTTTAAGTGTAGAATACGATACAGTTAGTGACGTTGCTTCAAATTTAATATGGCCGCCGCTCCGACATGTCAAATCGATTTTCTTTTGCCACCTATGCAATATGGGTATCAAATGAAAGGGCTTTAATAGTAGAACACGATGCAGTGAGTGACGTTGTTTCAAACTCAATATGGCCGCCGCTTCAAAATGGCCGACCGCTTTCCTTTCACCACCTATGCAATATGGGTATCAAATGTAAGGGTTTTATTAGTAGAACACGATACAGTGAGTGACATTGCTTCAAACTCAATATGGCCGCCGCTTCAAAATGGCCGACCGCTTTCCTTTTACCACCTATGCAATATGGGTATCAAATGTAAGGATTTTAAGTGTAGAATACGATTCAGTAAGTGACGTTTCTCCAAATTCAATATGGCCGCCGCTCCGAAATGACAGACCGATTTTCCTTCTCCACCTATGTAATATCGGTATCAAATGTAAGGATTTTGAGTGTAGAATACGATTCAGTAAGTGACGTTTCTCCAAATTCAATATGGCCGCCGCTCCGAAATGACAGACCGATTTTCCTTCTCCACCTATGTAATATGGGTATCAAATGTAAGGATTTTATTAGTAGAACACGATACAGTGAGTGACATTGTTTCAAACTCAATATGGCCGCCGCTCCGAAATGTCAAATCGCTTTTCCTTCTCCACCTATGTAATATGGGTATCAAATGTAAGGATTTTAAGTGTAGAATACGATTCAGTAAGTGACGTTGCTCCAAATTCAATATGGCCGCCGCTCCAAAATGGCGGATCGCTTTTCTTTTGCCACCTATGTAATATGGGTATCAAATGAAAGAATTTTCAAAGTAGAACGTAACCTTTCCAATTTTTTGAATAATCGAACACATTTTTATGCAAATTTTATGTAACTTCAAAAAACGAAAAATTTTTTGCACCGACTCGCAACTGAAAACCTTTCGCTTAGAAACACATTAAGTGGACCACTCCACCGCGGGGTGCTTGCTCCCCGCGGCACACACGCGACATGGACATGGCTTCCAAATAAAAATGTTTATAGAGTAGAACATAACCTTTCCAGCTTTTTGGTTAATCGAACACCTTTCTTTGGCAAATTTTAAATCAACCTCAAAAAAGATACATATTTGCACCAAATCACAACTGAAAACTTTTTTTTTATTACAAAAGCGATGCGAGGACCACACCACCGCGAGGTGCGTGCACCTCGCGGCACACACGCGTCCACATGATGATTCAGTGTTGCCACCGCTCCGAAATGACAAATCGATTTTCTTTTGCCACCCACGCAATATAGATGTCAAAAAAATGGACTTTGAGTGTAAAAAACGACACAGTTAATGACATTACTCCAAATTCAATATGGCCGCCGCTCCGAATTGGCCGATCGATTTTCTTTTGCCACCCACGTAATATGGGTATCAAATGAAAGAGCATTCAGAGAAAAACGTATCCTTTCCAGTTTTTTGAATATTCGAACACCTTTTTTAGGCAAATTTTATAACTTCGACAAAAAAAAATCATTTTTGCACCTACTCGCAACCGATAACCTTTTGATTACAAAAGCTAAAGTGGGGGGTCCACCACCGCGGGGTGCGCGCACCCCGCGGCACACACGCGACATCTAGTTTGTATAAATATATTGCTGCCGCGCTGTGTGCCCGAACAACTAAACTGAGCGTGATAGAAACAACTGCAGCTTGGACCAAAGAATACCTATGGCGTATGCTAGACGTTCAATATTTATCACGATATTTGGATCCAGGATCGCGATATTTATTGATCGTGTAGTCTGATATTGATGGATCGCGATACAGATCACAGAATTGCTACATATTTTGAAATCCAACTCCTTGAATGTATCGCGATATTTATTGATCGTGTAGCCTTGTCGTTTCGTTTTCGAGATCTGTATGGCCCGGCTGTGGTAACGTATCCCCAGCCGGGCCACACAGATCTCTGAAACGCGCAAGCGACAAACTCTGACAAACTCTTAAGCCGTGTCTCCTGCTCGTGATTTTGTCTACACACTACACAAAGCATGCCATGTCTACACATTTCTTGTCTATGGTTTTTGATATGCATCTACACATTTACCCCCGCGCAGGTGAAGGGGGGCAGAATAATGCTGTACGAGCAATCGTACAGCATCAGTTTGTTTACTTCAAATAAGTATGTGTTTAACAAATGTGCTTACTGAGCGTTTGCATACGCCGAGGGCCGCTATTTAGGCAAACAAGCAATTCACAATAAAGCAGTACGTAATTAGACGTCACTCAAACTGGTCGATTTCTTTCAAGCATCGCATCATCCGACCCCAGCATAGCATACTTAGCATCTTATCATCAGAACCATCATAGCATAGCAACAAGTGTGGACTTACACCCTACATTTTTTGGTCCTTCGAGCATTTTGATCTAGCGCGCGGGTTGATCAAAAGCAGGACTCTCGCGTTACGTTTTCACTGAGCAAGTTGAAGATTGGTTTACAAGCTTAAAGCTTGTGATCCAGCAGCATCGCCGGCAGCCGGGAGGTTCGCAGGTCAGAGTGAGACAAAGTTGTTTCGCCAACAGCATTTCAACAAGTAAGATTGTTCCTTTTATATTTTTGTCTATTTAATTCATTATCATGGACGCCTTACTCAGCCGTCAAGCTGAAAATTATGAGAATATTAACAAGATAAAGACTAATTTTGGAAAAGACCCAGAGAGTCGCAAAAATCAGGAGTATATCAAAACAAGACTAGAAGCATTAGAGAACTTGTGGGCAGATTTTGAAAACAATCATCGTTTACTTTTAGAATATTCTGAGTCCGATGAACAATACTTTACGAACAACATATATCAAAAGACTTCAGAGATTTATAGCAAACTGCGAAAATTGCTCATAGGTCATAGGTCAATGACAGAGAATCCACCAACTTCCAAAAATAAAGCGTCGCAATGGTCAGACAAAATTGATGAATTGTTGACACAGCAAAGAACAAATTTTAGGGCCTTTAATAGACTTATACACAGCATTAATTTAGACGACATTTCTGAAAAATGGGAGCTGGAAGACGAGCTCCGCAATGTCCAATCACGGTGGAACACCATCGATAACCTTCACCTACAAATAGATAACTTTTTGCAAGGTGATGATATCAATTACGATGCAGAATTTAGCAAAATAGAACTAGAATTTAAGAATATAAAACGGGCGTTAAATAGAAAATTATCATCCTCTTTACATTTACATCAAAGTACACCTCAGTTAGAAATACCAATTTTTACGGGGAAATATACCCAATGGCCAACGTTTTACGATCTTTTTTCTGAAGCAATCCATAAAAGCACAGTGCTTACTAAAGCACAGAAAATGCAACATCTGAAAGGGAAATTGCGAGGAGAAGCCGAGCGGCTGATCCAGCATCTTCATGTGTCAGCAGACAATTATGACACAGCATGGGATCTTTTATACCATCGCTATAACAATCCTCAGTTATTATTTTCAAAACAGATAGAAGTTTTTCTTAACCAATCTAATGTACAAAAACAATCGTCGTTCGAGCTGAAAAGGTTGTACGACATATCATCTGAATGTATTCATGCGATTCACAACTTAGGGGTCGATACTGCTACTTGGGATCCATTGCTAGTTCATTTGATTTGTAAAAAACTAGACATGGCGACATACACAGACTACAAGGAGGCTCGCGAGTCCCCTCGAGAGCTCCCCACTCTGGATGAGCTTTTTTCATTTTTAGAGAGTAAGTTCACGGCTCTCGAAACGATTAATAAGCGAGAAAAATCAAATTCACCACCAAACAAACAGTTCAATCATAATAACCAACAAAATCAATCATCTAACAAACATAATTTTCAAAAATCATATCCAGCATTCGCAACATCGACATCATCTAAATGCCCTTATTGTAAACAAGGGTCACGCATTGTATCAATGTCCAGAGTTCATTAATCTAAATTCAGAGCAAAAATTACGATCAATAATTAAATTAAATATTTGTAAGAACTGTTTATACATACATCGCAATAAATGTTTTTCGCTCAAACGATGCAAAGAATGCAACGGTATGCACAATACCATATTACACGAGGCATACGTTAAGTCAGTGAACCCATCTACGTCACAATTCGTGACGCCGGTTACAACATCAAGCAAAACATATAAACAACATAATGTTAATCATGTAGCCAGTGAAGATGAAGAGATTCTTCTCACCTACCTTACAACTAAAAGTGAAATCTTCAGATGGCACTTATATCACTCTTAGAGCTTTACTCGACCAAGGTTCCCAGATATCATTGATTTCCGAAAATGCTGCACAATTGCTAAAACTCGAACGCCAACGTCATCATGCGTCTATAAGAGGCATTGGTGAAGGGTCGAAACAAAGCAAAGGGGTTGTCAATTTAGAATGCTTATCAATATACGAAGACTACTCGTTTTCCACCCAAGCTCTTGTAATTACAAAGGTCATCAATAACTTGCCTAATTTAACGTTTAATAAGCAATCATGGTCACATCTCCAGAATATAAATTTAGCAGATCCTGAGTACAACATATCAAGGTCAATAGATTTACTTCTAGATGCCAGCGTTTACTCAGATATCATCATGAGCGGCCTGATCAAGGGTCCCAATCAAGCTCCCATAGCACAGCAAACTAAGCTCGGTTGGATTTTATCAGGCAGCGTCCATATCAAGACATTTAATTGTCATGTCGTTATCAATAATTTGGACGACATCGCCAAGTATTGGGAGATGGAAGATGTCGATAGCAAAGAACAGCAGTTATCAGCCGAGGATCAGTTTTGCGAGAGTTTTTATACTCAAACAACAAGGCGCTTAGAGAATGGACGTTATGAGGTTGCCCTACCTATGTTATCAGGGTATGAGCAAGAGCTTGGTTCATCAAAAATAAAAGCCATCAGCCAATTTAAGCAACTTGAGAAGAGATTTATCAAAAACAGCGCATTTGAAAGCGATTATAAAGGTTTTATAGAGGAATATCGAAAATTAGGTCATATGATTCAAGCTCCTCAAGTTAATCATTTGCCATTTTATCTTCCCCATCATGGAGTTTTACGCTCAGAATCAACCACGACGAAACTTCGAGTGGTTTTCAACGCGTCAGCAAAATCATCATCAGGCAAAAGCTTAAATGACGTCATGGCATGTGGACCTAACCTTCAAAAGGATCCCATGGAACTCATTCTCCATTGGCGTCAGTATAAATATGTGATAACAGCGGACATTGAGAAAATGTTCCGTCAAATTATGATCAGAGAAGCAGATCATCATCTGCAGCGAATTATTTGGAGGCACTCGCCACATGAACCGCTCAAAGAGTATGTATTAACAACTGTGACGTACGGAACGAAAGCAGCTCCTTATTTAGCAATGCGTACTCTCCAGCAGCTCGCCAAAGATGATGATCATAAATATCCATTAGCAGCTCCAGTAGTAGAACAAGGATTCTATATGGATGATTTGTTTGGAGGGCATAATAGTATAGTAGAATTAAAAAAGTTGCGAGATCAACTCATATCAATGTTAAAGAGAGCAGGGATGAATCTTCGCAAGTGGTCCAGCAATACTCCAGAACTTGTGAACGATCTACCAGCAGATCAATTGAACACTCCGTTCGATTTTAAATGTTCCGAAACAAGAAAGACCTTGGGCTTGCGATGGGATTCACAAAGTGATACATTTAGTTTTAAAAATATTTTGGAAAAAGTTGAGAAATCAGAGCATACAAAAAGAGATCTGCTCTCTGAAATATCAAAATTTTATGACCCGCTGGGATGGCTATCCCCTATAACAATAAGAGCAAAACTATTATTCCAGAAAACATGGAATTGAAAGAAAAAGAAAGAAAAGAAAAAATATTTATTTCATATCACATCAAACATAAATTTCATCAAACATAAATAAATAAGGCGATGATGTGACATAAAAAAGGGGTCCCACTCAGCATATGTCAAGATACTGTACGCATCTTGACGCTGGTCTTCCGTGGAAACCTTTCCCCTAGGTAAACGCACACATTGACGTATCCATAATGCGCTGGTCGAGAACAGTCAATTGGTTTTAAAACTAATTAGGACACAATTTGGTATACACCATGATCGGACAAAAACATAGAACACACTTTATAAAAACACCCTAATATTTGAAACTATGGACAGTTAGGTGGTTAAACAAGACAAACTAACTCAGCGTAATATAAATTATAATCTAAGATGCAAGCCGTGACAATTACAAGTAACTAACAAATCAACCTAATGTACTCGTAAATAACCATGTGGACTGCTACAAACTGTTGGATTGTTGTTTTAGCAGAACATATTTTTTATAGTTATATTTAAATGCATAACGGGATGACGAGTTCCTTAGTGGTGGGGGAATATTGTTCCAACATTTTGTAGCAGCGTAGCGAAAGCTACCGCGAAATGCAGCCGTGTTGTACTTGGGACATATTAATTTTATGGCATTTCTGACTGGTCGCTTAGAGAAAATTAATTTATCAAAGAGATATGGTGGAGTATGGGATTGAACTATACCGAATAACAAACTAGCGAAGTGAAGTGAGCGTCCAGACTCCATTGCTAGTAAATTACTCTGGTTGAGAAAGGGCGTGACATGGGCTCTGGGTGGAATATGGAAGCAAAAGCGTGCGCAAGCATTTTGAACACGCTGGATTACTCTCTTGGTATATTTATATAGACAATTTCCTATAACTGTGTCCGCGTAGTTAAGTTTAGAGAGTATTAACGTTTCACAAATTTTTATGCGCATCTCTACATTCAGGAAGGGACGCACCTTATAGAGGACTTTTAACCTATAAAAGCAGGTTTTAACTGTCTCTAGAACGTGGTTATGAAACGTTAACCTATTATCTAGCAAGACACCCAGGGTTCTAGCTTCTCGGACCTCCTGGACTTTCTCATCTCCAATTTTGATTTCCGGTCTAAAATTTATAATTTTACTGATTTGTAGCTTCGTGCCAAGCACCAAATATTTGCACTTAGCAGGATTAAGAGAGAGACCGTTACTTTTTGCCCAGCCAAGCACATTGCGAAGGTCTTGGTTCAGCAAATCTATAGCGGACTGTGTTGAACCGGGTTCAAAAGATAAATAGACCTGTAGGTCATCAGCATACATATGAAATTGGCAGTGCTGAAAACAATCAACAACGTCTGCGCTGTACAAATTAAAAAGGATAGGTGCCAGGATTGATCCCTGAGGAATGCCTTGTCGAACTGGAACCGATTCTGAAAGCGAGGTAACGCCATATTTGTTACACGTTTCTACTCGCTGAGAACGATCACTGAGGTAACTGTCAAACCATTTTATAGCATTATTATCAAAGCCAAAGGATGCAAGTTTTGAAATAAGTAAGTCATGGTTGACAGTGTCGAACGCTCTAGAAAAATCTAATAAAACCAGAATCGTTCCCCGTCCAGTATCCTGCCCCGCTAGTACATCATCAACCACATCGAGCAGAACCGTTGCAGTGCTATGGCCAGAGCGAAAGCCAGATTGCCTCTGTGGCAGGAGATTATTCTTGTTAAGATATTCCATCAGTTGCTGATAGATGCATCTTTCAAGAACTTTCGATAAAATAGAGAGCATGCTGATGGGTCGGAAGTCATCCACCCCTGCTGGATTACTATTTTTAGGGACGGGCTTAACTAAGGCTTCCTTCCATATGTTTGGGAAAATGCCCGAACGAATAGACTGGTTTACTAGAGCAGTGATCGTATCTAAAGTTCGAGGAAGAGTGAGTAGTATCATATCACGACTAATACCGTCTATTCCCTGAGCATTAGAAGTTATTTTAGTGATAATTTTGAAAATATCAAAACTGTCCATCCCATTAATGCTGAACAATGATGCAGTTCTTTTACTAAACTCATAGAATGTGAGCTTAGATATAGGTACACGATTCAAGGGAAGATTTAAGAAATGCTTATTCAAAATGTTTGGGTTTTCTAAATTGGGAGGCAATTCATGTTGCTTAGCTTTGAAATCCGCAACATTCTGCTTGAAATTTTTCCAAAGCTCTCGTTGATTCTTAGAGTTTTCGTTAATAATTTGCTGAAAGAAGGCTGATTTTTCGGAATCGAGTGCATTTTTTACAACGCTTTTAAGTTCTTTATAGTAAGCAATATCGGTTTCTTTTTTAGAAGTACGGCTTTTAGAATATGCGGTGTTTCTCAGCTGCATCATTTTTAGTAACGTGGGTGTAATCCATGGAGCATTTTTTAATAGGGGAAACTGTATTGAATATATGGAGTATATATTCTGTAAACGATTGAGCAAATATGTTTATGTCCTCATGTATGAGACGTTCCCAAGATGTAGCATGTACTAGATTATTGAAATCAGTCAAGTTAATTTCTTTGATTGGCCGGTAAACAATTAGCTGAGGAACAGTCTTGGGTTTGTTCATGCGTAACTCACAGGAAATTAGTGCGTGACTACTAAGTTCGGGAATATGATCGACTGTAACATTAATGACTTTATAGGTACTACAGATTACATCCAAAAGCGTAGCTGAGTGGTCGGTAAAATGTGTAGGTTGGGTGACATATTGTTTCAAACCTGTATAATGCAAAAATGCTAATAGTTTCTTTGTATTAGTGTCGTTGACTGCTAACAAATCAATATTAAAATCCCCCATTAAGATCATATGATCGAAAGACGAGAATGAACTTATTGTGTCAGAAAGTGTATCAATAAACATATCGACATTCATCCAGGGAGGACGATAAGCCGTACCAATAGCTAGTTTAAAGCCATTCATTGAAATATTGAACCACATTTGCTCGACGGAAGAACCCTCGGGTGGGTAGATTTGTCGTGCATAAACACCGCGCCGTAGATAGAACCCAACGCCTCCGCCACGCGAGCGCACGCCAGGACAGCGTGGGATGTGTCTCAACCGGTAATCCTGGGGTGCTGGGGCACACCTGTCATTACCCTCTCTCAGCCAGGTTTCATTAATGCATAGAATATCTATTGAATGGCTCTGTAACGCCCCAAGGAACTCGTCATGATTAGTGCAAAGTGAGCCAGGGTTTAGAAATCCTAGTGATAGATACTTAGGTTTAATAAATTGTAATACAAAAGAAATTGAGATGATGATATATCTACAATTAACACAATATTTTTTAAGCATTGTTAGGTGCCGTCGATCAATTTGACCTCTTTTAGATTGTGTCACAATTAATAACAAATCACAAATGTATATCAATCTTGACAGAATATTCAGATTTGGAATCAACAAGTAATAGAACACGAGAAAAAAAGTTACGCATTCCGAAGGCATGCTAGCACAGAAGTGAGACATCCCCAACATTTGCTTCTCCAAAAACTCGAGCGAGATCAGCCTCAGAACGAATTCTAAAGAAAGCTTTTCCATGCTCCTGCCGCGCAAATACTCTTCCTTCACGTGTCCACACGTATTTCCATTCAAGACGGCGGGCTATTTCTCGTGTCCTATGAAACAAACGTCGGAAATGACGCGTAAGCCGCTCATTGATGTAAAATGGGTGGGTGCAGTCAGTTGCAGGGGATAGACCCATTCCATCAGGAGTGATTCTACGACGCACTCTCGCAGCGCGCAGCAGAGCATCACGCGACGCGCGACGTGCCAGACGCACAACAATTGGCCGCGGTCTCTCCCGCGATCTCGCCAAAGTCCCTGCCCTCTCACTGTCGTCACCCTGTCCGGGTCCTGACCGTGGGTGACCCATCCTCTGCGCACTCACCACATCACGTTCATCGAGTTCCACACCTATCTTCTTTGCAACTGCTAGAACCACGTGAATAGCGTTTTCATTAGTCGACTCCGGAAATGCAGCTATGTCGATGTCATTTGCAAGCAAGTCCTGATTCCGCTCCTCAATATCTAATTTGAGTTCAAGTACTGACTCCTCCAAGCTAGATACTCGTATATCAGGTCCAAGGGGGGTACAAGTGTGGCTTTCGAGAGTTAGAATGCGACTTTCGAGCGAGGCCAAGCGGGAGTTCTGTGCTGCAATGGTAGCTGCTAGGTTTGACACTGTTGAAATAAGTGTAGACATTTCCGCACGCACAGCCTTCATCTCCATCACCAGTTGCTCGATATAAGTGGTCGATGCGTCTACTACCGGGCTACCAACATTTGCAGAGTCATGATCCGGAGATTCGGTATCCATCTGGTCCTTACTGCTCGATTTTGACCGCTGGTCACCAATGTCAGCAGCATCCCTCTCGGGTGATTCGGAATCTACCTGGGCCTTATTGTTCAATTTTGACCGTTGAGTCACATAACACTGCGAGTCGGGTGCCGTGTCTGGTTGTTGATTGTGTCGAACCGGAGTGTTCTGATTTCCGCTTTTTGGCTGCTTATTTACACAACCCGGACATTTCCAGCTATTACGCCGTTTCTGATCATGCATATAGAACGAGTAGAATCTTTGCGTGCTCATATTGATACAATCTAGATCATATGCTGATTTACAGCTCATACAGCATACAGCGCATAAATGTTTTCTTCGGGAGAACGTTCAAACAACCGGCACAATTCTCTAAAGTCGCCATTGTTGACAGGCTGTTACAATAGCCGGTTATTTAAAACCGCGGATGATGAATATAGTTCGTAGTTGTCGAGTCAGAAACGCAAAAAGATCTTTGCACAGTAGTATAAATTAATTCTAAAATTTATACTCTTGCAATAATGAGAAGAAACGGGTACTCCGGTAATGTTTTGAACAATATTCTTGCCACTGTCGTTAGATGTAGTCCCTCAAAGTTAAATCTTGTAGCACTTATAATAAGATCGATTAATCAGTGTTGGATCAGCTGATAACACGCACTATTGAGTAACACTCCACCACAGAACGCGACACCGTGCAGCCCTGTATTCGCCCGTAAGCGAGGGGTCTCGCTAAATGGTTTCGCGTGCGCGCACTGTATGGACACGTGAGCTTCTATTAAAGCAAAAAAATTTCTTAGTCATCTAGCCTATTAGATGACTAAGTAGGTACTTAATACAGTGTATAGAAATACTCGTACATCTCAACTTTTAAACCAATGACAAGTTAATTTTAAATAACACCACATAATCACTTTTTCATCTGTTTAACCCCGCGGAAGAATGGACGGGTATATGAAACTCAATGGGGTCATGTTAAATCAGAGGAAAACCCAGCTGATTGTGCCACACGTGGTATAACAGCCACTCAGTTGGCAACCCAGCAGGAATTATGGTGGAAAGGGCCGAGGTGGCTCCTTAGTCCCACCATAGAAACAACCAAAACTTTTCCCGAGCCAAAAATTGAAATGAAACGACCCAATTTAACAGCTATTGTTCAAATAAATAATGAATCAATTATCACCGAGTTGTTGTGTAAACACAGCTCAATAACACGTGTCGCAAAAATTTTAGCTTGGATTTCACGATTCATTTCTAAGTGTAAACCTCAGAAGAATAACTAAAGCATAGAAACCTAGCAAAAATAGCTACTGAACTTAATATATTTGACTCACTTTGACATTAGGCGCTGCTAATAGAAGTTAGACAGAGACACGTATATGCAAGATGTTTCGAAATTTTGTAGGTCGTCACTAATTCTCGCTTGTCAGTTCTTCTCCCAGTGATGTCGTGCTCATCACTCACCTAGTTTCAACGTCGATAATTATATTATGTAGGTATTTAATAGATCCCTAATACTAAAATGTCTTTATTCCGAGAAATATAACATAAATAATTAAGGGTAGATTTTCTTATGTAACTTATCCAGCTAATAGCTGCTGTGTCTCTTTGGTATGGTCAGGCTGGCCGTTCATGAGACTAAAAGCGGGAAGTGCGAGTCGGACTCGCCCACCGAGGGTCCCGTATAAAATTGTAGGTTATACTTTAAATAGAGACTAAATTTTTTATGATTTAATTACAAATGTGGAGTTTGAGATTTTCCCTGACTTGTAGTGTAAGACTATATAACTTCACAAATTTCATAGTTCTAGCTAGATCAACGAAAAGTACCCTATACATTTTGATGCCCGTGAGAATGTCCAAATATAGGTTTTTGGGGACATAAACGGCCGTACCTTTTTTTGTTAACTTAGAAGTTTGATTTTTTCACATCTTCAAGGGACTAGAACTTGTTAGTGTAGAACTGAGTAATTATATGGTTTTAATTTCAACTCGATACCTTCACGCGTTTCCAAGATAGTCTTGACAGACAAACGGACAATAAAGTGATCCTATAATGGTTCAGTGTTTCTTTTGAGGTACGGAACCCTAAAATTTGGACTATTTAAGTGACGGGTATTTCCCGTTATCTAAAATGTTGGAATTTTTCTATTGCAGAGATTCACAAATTCTATAGGAAGGAAATCGAAGACACACTGCTTTTATTTCATCGCTTAGATTTAATTCATTTTTTATCGCATCGCTTAGAGGTACTTGAGGTTAATCTCATATTTAATTTACTTACCCGAAAATTTAACCCTCATGGATTTTGAACCTTTGATAAATTCGTGAATGCTAAAACTACTATTTGTACATGTGCTTGGAAATTAAACTAAAAACATTAACATTTGACCATACTTTATTGTTAAGACATTTTTCGATAGATTTATTACGCTTGATGTGCGGCCGGGCTTAGTTAGAATGTAAATTTTCCGAAGGCGGCGTTTTGATATTTTACCTTTTTGACTCTTTCTGTTCTTTTCTTGATCTAATATTTTAATTCTTAGAAAAAAATCATCTGAACTGGTTGTTCTTGGCATCCATGTCAAGGATTCCTTAAATAAATAGTTAAGAAATTAAATACGTTTTTATTTTCATTAATAAGATTTCCTTTCATTAAATAACTTGACTTACGTCATGACGTCTCCATTTCATAGTTTTACTACTAAGTACATACAAAATTAATCTGATGGAAAATATCTGGAGCAAATTTGATTATGCTTTCTTGGACTCCAATTTCGTCTGACAATACACTTTATCCATTTTTTTTTTTACATTGTCTTTAGGAAATCTGTAAAATAAAAATATCGACAAAATTTTACAACACTACGCATGATCAAGAAAACCTCAAAGTAATTTTCTAAAAATCGCTAAAACATAAAAGTGAAGTTAATATTACGTATTGTTTTTCTACAAAATGATTCAGCGATATTTCATATGTATATAAGTGTACTTATTAGCTCACATTCAAGTAACAATATGAGAAAACATGCCAATTTAAGGTCAATAAATTTTGATTGTTTCCCTTTCGCGACGAATGAGACTTGCAGCCCCAAACTACACAAGACATTGTGTTACGGAGTGCACAAACACACACTATTTGTAAATACCTAAAGAATTCTTGCTTTCTAATCACTTAAATATTAATAAAATATCATCAAAATATTACTAGCCACGGGACGCACAAACAATTATTATACGAACAATTCAAATAGTTCAAACTCTGATGGTCTATCTTCGATACAAGGTACTATAGAATTTAGCCGTGTTATATATTTTTAACCAATTTTCATATTTTTAACCAAAATGACAATTCAATCAATTCATATACTGACCACCTTGTGATATGCCAAAAGACAAATATTACTCATCTCTAACATTTACACAGTTTTGTGCCGTATGTTAGAAAGAGACAAATAGCACACAATTAATTCTTGTTTTAATCTTCCTTCTATGCTGTAGTGATTGTTCTGAGGTGTAAACAACGAACAATTGCAACGTCAGGAGGTGCATTGACATCGCATGAACTGGGTCAAGCTTACAATATAATTATTAAACACGAACAATTAAAGTATTTTGAAACAGAGATTAATGAACTTCACAAAAATTGTTCCATCAGACCCTCGAGCACTTTAACATTTTTAAATCTATTCTTAGACGAAAATGGCATTCTAAGAGTTGGTGGGCGACTCAAGCATTCTAGCATTAGTTATACATCTAAGCATCCTATAATTTTATCAAAACATAGTCGCTTCACTGAGCTTATTATTGATCAAGCACACAAAACTACTTTACACGGCGGCCCAAAATTAACCCTGGGTTACTTACGTGACAGATATTGGATCATTGGCGGAGTAAATACTGTCAAAAATCAATTAAGGAAGTGTGTCAAATGTAGACGATATAATCAGTCAAATCAGCACCAAATTATGGCCGATCTCCCATCAGCCAGAGTCACTCCTTCAAGAGCATTTACTCATACTGGAGTAGACTTTACGGGACACGTAGAGCTGAAATGTAGTAAAGCTCGTGGCATCCGTACTTCAAAAGGATACATAGCTGTTTTTGTATGCCTTGCCACTAAAGCTATTCATTTAGAGTTAGTATCGGATCTTAGTACTCAAGCATTTCTGGCTGCATTCCGTCGATTCTCTGATTCCGTCTGTTCTCCACGAGGCACGCCCCAGCATATGTATAGTGACAACGGCACCAACTTTATTGGCGCTAATCGCTTGCTTAAACAAGAGTACAAAGAGATATTTAGATCAATAAATAATACAGATTTTTTAATACCTTAAGCATGATGAACGTAGAATGGCATTTCAACGCCCCAGCTTGGCCCTCAGCAGGCGGTTTATGGGAGGCAGCGGTGAAAAGCCTGAAATACCATCTTAAAAGAGTAATAGGTGAACAAAAACTTACCTATGAGGAATTTAGCACATTATTGTATCAGATCGAGGCATGTCTGAACTCAAGGCCTCTGTGTAGATTAACAGAAGATCCAGATGATAACGGTTTAACACCTGGGCACTTCCTGGTGGGAGGACCGCTGCTCTCGAGACCACAAGCAGAACCCGAAAACATAAATTTATCACAAAGATGGCAATTAGTGCAAGCAATGAATAAAAGTTTTTGGAAATCTTGGTCATCTGAATACTTATAGAATTTGCAAGCAAGATCAAAATGGCGAACACCAGTAGAAAACCTGAAAACAAACGATATTGTGATCATAAAAGAGGACAACATCCCTCCCGGAAAATGGGCCATTGGTCGGATTGTTGACCTTCACCCTGGATCGGATGGTCACGTTAGAGTTGTCAGCATAAAAACTCAAAACAACATCATCAAGAGACCTATAAGCAAGCTTGTTTTACTACCTGTAAAAGATGAAAAGGAAAAGCCTAAGCCACCAAGTGAAACATTAAAATCAAAAAATAATCAAAAACGCAAAACTACACGTAAAGGTATTACTAATATATTGTTCAACATTTTATGCATATCTATGATAATCATAACCCCTAGTCTACAATAAGAGCAACAACCTTACAAAATAACGAATTTGAGGAATAACCAAAGTCTTCTTTTTGACAAGATTTCAGACGTACAATTTATAAGAGATGAGTGGAAATTAGTTGTTTATCACAACATGTCAACATATTGGAATAGCATGAAGCATGTAAAAAATTATGTATCTCATCTTAATTCCCTATGCGTGAGTTCATTGTGTAATGATGTAGATAATCCACAGTTCAGAGGTATTATTTCACAAATGGATCACGATATAAAAGAGATAGAGCATTACAATGACATTCTCATGTATAAACAGTCAAATCGTCAAAAAAGAGGATTGATAGATGGAGTTGGTTATTTAGCAAACAGCCTTTTTGGTGTCTTGGATAACAGATTTGCTCAGCAATATGAACAAGATATTGACAAAATAAGATCGAATGAAAATCATTTACAACTACTGATGAAAAATCAAACTCTTGTGATTGAAGCCGAATATAACATCCTTAAACGAAATGAAAAGGTAATGAGCAATCAATGTAAATTAATACAAGAACATTTGTACAATATTTCGAAAAACGTTGAAAATGTAAGACTAGATATCAAAAACGCCTATTATATGATGTCTTCAGCGCTGACTGCTGACCTAATAATATCAAATATCCGACGTATACAAAACACGCTTATTAGCACAGTGACCGACATACGTCAAGGCCACATCGACACTCACCTGCTATCCCCGGAACAACTGAAGAAACAATTGTTTATAATCACTGCACATCTACAGGGGGATCTCGTTGTTCCAGTTGACATCATTTACGTGAAAGATTTGTATAAGCTATTAAAGGTCTCCGCAAGAGTAACAGAAAATTATTTAGTTATAGAAATCAAAATACCTATACTGAGCAATGAAAATTTCGAATTACATAAAATTATATCTGTTCCTCAGAAGAGAAAGACGCTTATGTACCAGTCGATTCCAGCATCGCCATATCTTGTATATAGCACGAAGCAGAACAAAGTCATGTTGTTATCTGAAAATGACAAACAAGCATGTTTTCATTTATCTGATTCCAAACTTTACTGTTCGATAGATCATGTTTTATATAATTTAAATAGCATGCAATCAATGTGTGACATAAGAACAGTTCACGATATACATACTTCGCCTTGTAAAGTGGAGACATCAGCCTGTAGCGATAAATGGGTCAAATTACACGCAAGGAATTCCTGGCTATTCTCATGTTGCAACAAATGCAACGTACGTACATTTTGCACAGCTGGCTGGACGGTCGAAGAACTCAGCGACAATGGTGTCATCACTCTGGGTCAAGGTTGTACACTTGCTTCCGATTCCTTTACTATATTCGGACATAATCATTATTTAAGCAATTTGCACACCAGTGAACATATTGAAGTTCCTGAGCTGTCCATACTAAATAAAATAATAAACACTACTATACCATTACAAGAACATTTCTCCACCGTAGCACCTATAGATTGGCAAAACTTAAAGGCTCAAATAGACAATTTAAAGGAACAATCAAACCAGCCTTTGACGATACATGATGTACATCAATATGCTGTATCATATATCATCGTAGCTGTGCTTCTAGTAGTAGGTATCATCAGCATTATTGTCATCAAGAGAAAACGCCAACTAGCGCGATCCGACAGCCAACCAGCAGCAGAGGCGCAGCCGGCGCAGGTGACGCCTGCGCGCCGCGCGCCGCCCGCGGCCACGCCCGCGGCTAGCATCAACGATGTGTGTGTGAGTGCGCGGAGTGAACTTAGTGGTTCGAAAGTAAGCCTAGATAAGGGCACGTCGCCCATAGTGCCGCATTCAGTCAAATTTGAAGTGCATAGTGACAGTGAATGAGTGGTGTGATAGTGTTAAGAATTAATATAGCTAGCAAATTAATCAATTAAGCAATTAGACATTTTAGAGTAACATAGTTTAAGTATTATTGGTTCACCTTGTATCATTAAACATCATTTTATATCATATAGATTTTAAACAGCACTAAATTTATATAAGTTTTGTCTACCAACCATGTTATAGTTATTGTTTATTCTGTTTTTTCTGGTGGGCAAGATGTACGAGCAATCGTACAGCATCAGTTTGTTTACTTCAAATAAGTATGTGTTTAACAAATGTGCTTACTGAGCGTTTGCATACGCCGCGCGCCGCTATTTAGGCAAACAAGCAATTCACAATAAAGCAGTACGTAATTAGACGTCACTCAAACTGGTCGATTTCTTTCAAGCATCGCATCATCCGACCCCAGCATAGCATACTTAGCATCTTATCATCAGAACCATCATAGCATAGCAACAAGTGTGGACTTACACCCCACAAATGCCATAACCACAGAGTGTTTGTTTTTACTTGTCTTATTTTGTGGTCTTGTTTATGTATGGCCTAACTCGAAATTGATGTTTTCTCTCTGTTGATGCTGCTGCAGCATCTGCAATCGCTATAGCGCAGAGAACGTCTTCCTCGTCAGAACTCATGATCACTCATGATGTCTGCCTACTGTTCCTGTAGATTACGTTACTCTTTGGTTTAGGTACTGAAAAATGTTTTGTTTATCATCTAAACAGATTTTGTAATTGAAGGAGACAGCCTTGTTTATGCAATCATTTGTTTATGTTTCATGTATTCAAACAATCTATTTTTCACAGTTTTTTTTTGTGGCCCGGCTGGGGTCAGCCACACTGTTTGCTCCGCTAAAAAATTAAAATTACTGGCTCAATTGCAGCAACTTTGCTGCAGGTGAGTTCTGAAACGGTAGATTGACAAACTGAAACTTGTCCGACAAACTTCCGCCTATTTATATCAGTAAACAGATTTTCGCTGTCGTTCCGTATTCGAGATCCGTGTGGATCAGCTGGGGCAACATTGCCCCAGCTGGGTCATACAGCCCCCTTGACCACAAGAACGATAAGTACTGAAACTTGTCCGAAAAACTGCCACCTATCAATATCAGCAAACATATTTTCGCTATGTTTTTTGTTTTCGAGATTAGTGTGGCTCTGTGAAAAGCGCAAACGACAAACTCTGAAACTTGACGACAAACTCTAGACATTATAGCGGCATACTCAAACAATCTATTTTTCATTTTTTTTTTTGTGGCCCAGCTGGGATCAGCCACACGAGCTCACTTGCCTTTGTTCGCATAAGGACAGATTCTCAAAAAGTCAGAAATGGTACAGTTGCACACACTCTCACATAATATAATTTATATTATTATTTTAATTGCTGGTTCTTTCCAGTACCGAGACCTTGCTCCCGCCGTAGACTTTTGAACCATTGGCGTAGCTTCCTTGACTTTCAAAAGAGATTGTAAAATCCAAGTTGAATAAAATATTTTGATTTTGATTTTAGGTATATAGATAAGATAGGTATATCCTGTGGGTATCCGATAATGTTTTCAATATCAAAACGAATTCTTAGGAAGAAATGAGAATATATTACAGTAATTAGTCCTTGATAAGAGTTTGCAATTATTGAGTTTTAATACTGGTCATTTGAGAAAGGTAATGATTTAGTCATCATTCGTTTCACATTGTCATTGAAGAATTTCTAATGCTTATTTTATTGTTATACACGGTTATTTTTTTATCACCCTGGAAAATTTTAGGGACGCTTCAGGACACATCCAATATTATATAAAAAATAAAAAAATGAAATAAAAAAATTAAAAAAAATATAAAAAAAAAATAAAAAAATCTCTAAAAATGCTGCTCTCAACTAGTGAAACATTTTTTGTATTTTTTAAAAAAATAATATAAAATTAAGGAGGGGGGTTATTTTTTTCGGCGCTCTATCGCGGTGGGTTGCTGGATTAGGTATTTACTACTCAAAATAAAAAGTAAATTAGCACAGTAACTGTATTTCGTACACACAATATATTAATTATATTATGTAGTTACAAAAATGCTAAGACGACCGGCCTGTGCTGTGAACGAATGCTGACTCGTGACTCCTCTCTGAAGTCTGAACTCTCTATATTTATACCAGGTTGGTCGCCTTAGAAAAACCAAAGCCTTACGTATAAAAAATAAGTATTCCCACTAACTAAGATACAATAGACTTACAAATAATAATCATTAAACCCAAAAGCTAATTTTGGGAAAGTTCCGGCGTCGGTACACAAAGAGAACAATAAATGAATAGTTACACAAAGACAATATTGTTTCCTTCATACGGCAACATGTTTAAAATCATAAAAGTACATAGCTATTATATTACAAATGTTAACTAACAATAGAATACCTCAATAAAGTAATACTGGTACAAACATGCCGCCAGTGAACAATTAAAATTTAAACAAAACAAATTACTTACTGCTATTACAGATACGACGCAGATGCGTGGGAACTTACAAATACCATGTTTTTACAATCGAATATCCTAAGGCCTAAATCTAGCATATTATTAAACATTATATACATGAGTTATTGAAGGGGCATACGTGGGACACAGTCACCACAGTACCCCCCTACCAGTGATTCAGATCACGAAACAACATAAAACCTCATGCAACTTAGTTACTATACTCGTTACTATACAATACAATTTAGTTACTATACTATACTCCTAGCTTAAGAAAGGCCGGCCTGGTAGTAGTCAGGAAAACGAACGCGTCTACCAGATCGGCGAGGAATCGTCTTTTGGGAACCGTCTGATGAATCTAAAATTACATTAGGAGAAGTACCAGCAGTAGCGTGTAAACCCGAGTCACGGTTCAAATACGTCTTGCTGAGGTTCCCGATGAATAAAATTGTCTGTTGAATTATTATATACATTACTATCAGGTTGATGTTCCGGTTTCCTCAACAAGTATGCCGGTTTAAGCCTATCGACTGATACCGTGACCTCGCGACCACGTATATCTAGTACGAATGTTTTTTCCTTTCTACTTATTACTTTGTACGGCCCATCGTAGGGCTGTTGTAACGGTGCTTTGACAGTATCATCCCTAACAAAGACATGACTAGATGTGATTAAATCTTTGTATATGAAAGTGCTTTTCTGGCCATGCCGAGTGCCAGGAATTGGTCTAAGTTGAGTGAAATTCGAACGTAACTCTTTGACAAACTCGCTATGCGATGGATTAGGTGTCGCTACGGTAGTCCCTAAGAGTTCCCCTGGAAGGCGTAGACTTTGTCCGTATACTAATTCTGCCGAAGTAGCCTGAAGATCTTCCTTCCACGATGCTCTAATGCCTAACATTACAGTTGGTAAAATTCGTGTCCAACTAGTGTGTCTAGAACCGTGACATTTTATCGCGCTTTTCAGCTGGCGATGGAAGCGTTCCACCATACCGTTAGCTGCCGGATGATAAGCAGTGGTCTTAAAATGTTTCGTACCTGTCAGAGCATTTAGTTCTCTGAACAGATGTGATTCGAACTGTCGACCTTGATCCGTAGTAATATTTAAAGGAATACCGAAACGTGCAATCCAATTGGAATAAAACGCGCGAGCGACTGTTTCTGCTTCTTGGTTCTCGATAGGGATCGCCTCAGGCCATCTTGAAAAACGATCTACACTCGTTAAACAATAGCGATATGTCTCAGAGTAAGACATGACAATTATGTCAAGATGCACGTGATCGAAACGTGAAGACGGCGGTGCGAAAGATCCTGGTAGTGTAACGACATGACGGGTTACTTTAGACCGCTGACATTCTATGCAAGCTTTTACCCATTGTTTACTGTTAAGATTTAAGATCTTTGGTAAAACTATATGTTATCTATGATAAATGCTATCTCTCTGTTCTGTGGTCTCGCCGCTATGAGTACACTGTTCTGTGCCTCGATCTCTCTGTGTGAAAAGGAATAAATGAAAATGCAAGTGATTAATTATAATTGTTTTATTACAAAGTCCTAGTGATACAAAAAGGAATATAAATGATATCCAAATTTAACAGCAGAGCGTGGTTGCTATAGTTGATACAGTAAGTTGAAGAATAATGGCTTCGTCAACAATAAATTTCGTGAAGCTGGGTGATGGCGTCAGCTTCTCAAACTGGAAGTTTCGCGTTAAACTGTTTTTAGAAGAAAAAGGATTGGGACAGTTGCTTGTCGAAAATGAAAGCACACAAGAAAAAGAAAAACAATTAGTATTAGAAGCGAAAGGGAAATCGTTAGTGGTGCAATGCATAAATGACGAATACATTGACATTGTTAAAACATGTCCGACAACCTTGCAAATGTTAAACAAACTCGAAGGTGTGTTAGAACGAAAAAGTGTAATGAATAAACTACATTTGAGAAGAAAATTACTGTCGATGAAATGTAAATTTGATGAAGGGTTACAAAATCATTTTATGAAATTTGAAAGTATTGTATCAGATTTGGAAACATGCGGAAATTCCAAAATGGAGGAATCGGACAAGGTATGTCATCTTTTGTTAACGTTGCCAAAAGAATATGACGTTGCTATTGCAGCATTGGAGACAATGAATGATTTGACTATGGACTTTGTAAAATCACGGCTACTCGATTCAGAATTAAAATTAAAAGAAAAATACGGAAATGAACAAATGAATAGAAATGAAGCTCAATCTTTTTTGACTTGTTTTTCTTGTGGCAAGAAAGGCCACATGTCTTTTCAATGTAAGAAGTCCAAGGAACGAAAATATAACAGAGGTAGAGGAAATAATTCTATAAAAAATTTTAGAGGAAGATTCCAAAGAACAGCTAATTGTGCAGAGAATACAAATGAGAAAGAAAATGAGAACAGCTTGTTTGTTGCAATGTCAACAAACCAAAATAATGTATATCAAGAATTTATTATAGACTCAGGAGCCACACATCACTATGTTAAAGAAAGCTTAGAAAAGTATATGACAGATGTGGAAATTTTAGAAAAGCCCATACATATAAAGATAGCTAATGGTGAAACAATAATATCTGAAAAGAAAGGAAAGTTAAGATTACATTATAATAAAACTCGCTCAATAACGATAGAGTGTCAGATTGTTAAGAATTTGAGTAATAATTTAATATCTGTAGAAAAATTAATATCAAGAGGCTTCACAGTAGAGTTCAAAGACCGACAAGTAAAAATATATAAAATTCATGAAATATTCTATGGTGAGAAAAAAGGAAAATTATATGTACTTACATTATTTCATAATAGACCTGAAAATAATTATTGTCAATATATTAGTGATGAATTAAAAAGAAATATTTGGCATAAAAGGCTAGGCCACCTAAACAGAAGAGGGTTGAATATATTACATTTAGATTCAGATAAAACAATATGTGATACATGCATGAGAAATAAAAGTACAAGATTACCATTTAAGCGAATTACTTACGCTCAATCAAAACACATAGGTGAACTCATTCACTCCGATGTGGCAGGTCCAACAAAAGTACCTACAAAAGATGGTCACAAGTATTTTCAAACCATCATAGACGATTACTCTCATTTCACTCAGACGTATCTACTTAGAAATAAATCGGAAGCTGAAAATAATATCATTAATTACATAAATGAGATTGAAAGAGAAAAAGAAGTAAATATAAAAAGGATACGCTGCGATAATGGTGGGGAATATTCATCAAACTATTTTAAAAAATACTGTCAAGAAAATGGAATTAAAATAGAATATACATTACCTTACAGCCCACAAATGAATGGGAAGAGTGAGCGAATGAATAGATCTTTATATGATAAAGCAAGAACAATACTTGATGAATCGAATTTACCTCGACATCTATGGAGTGAGGCGGTATTAACAGCTACATATATTATAAACAGATGCCCCTCACAAGCAATAAACTTCAAGATTCCAGCAAAGTTATTTGGAAGAGAATTTATACTAAATAAACTTAAGATATTTGGAAGTAAAGGCTGGATGGTAACACTACCTAAGAAGGACAAATTAGACTCTAAAGCAATACCTGTGAGAATGGTTGGTTACGCAAGAACAGGCTACAAAGTATGGGATCCTTCAACAGATTCAATCATAGTTACAAGGGATATAAGATTTGATGAAAGTGATTATAAATATGTACATAATGAAAATGAAAAGAAAGAACAGACATATTATTATAATGAAGTTGATTATATAAATACCAAGAATATAGATATAGAAGAAAATACAGAATGTCAAGAAAATATAGAAAAGGAAAGCAATAAATTGACAACACGAAGGGGAAGAGAAATAAAGACTCCTACTCACTTGAGCGAATATGAATTACATGAAGCTTATTGTCTTATAGGAAGAGGCGAAGAGCCAGAAAGCTATAATGAGGCTTTAGATAATGGTTGGAAGGAAGCAATAGATGCCGAATTAGAAGCATTAAGAAAAATGGACACATGGACAGAAACTGACTTGCCAGAAAATAAAAAGGCAATAGAGGCAAAGTGGATTTTTAAAGTAAAAGACAATGGAGTAAGAAAAGCCAGACTCGTAGCTAGAGGCTTTCAGCTTAAAGAACCAGAAGACTTCGGAAAGAATTATGCTCCAGTGGCTAGAACCTCAACCATACGTACTTTACTAGCACATGCAGTGTATAAAGGCTGGTCAATACGACAACTAGACGTGCCGACTGCATTCCTTAATGGAAAATTAGAATCTGATATATATATTTTGCCTCCCCAAGGAGTAAGGACAGGAAAGAATAAAGTGCTAAAATTAAATAGAGGTCTATATGGGTTGAGAGAAAGTCCAAAAGTATAAAACGAGAGATTTAATACCTTCATGAAAGAGAAAGGATTTCAGAGATCATTACATGACTTTTGTTTATACATAGAACTAGAACTAAATGTTTGGTTAATAATATATGTGGACGATATTATACTAATCGGTAAACAAGAAGCTATAGAGAAAATAGTTATAGATTTGAAGAAAGAATTTCATGTGAAAGATTTTGGTTTTCCTAAATGCTTTTTGGGTATGGAAATTGAGAAGAAAAATAATAGTCTAAAAATCACACAGAAAAGACAGATAAATAAAATGTTAATAAACTTCAATATGAAAGATTGTAAAGGCTCACATACTCCATTAACTACTGGATTTCAACATGATGAGAAAGAAACGATAATAACCAATGTTCCTTACAGACAACTGATTGGAAGCTTGATGTTTGTTTCAACTGTGTCCAGACCAGATATATGTTATGCTACATCATATTTGAGTCAGTATTTGGACAAACCCACAATAAGCCTTTGGACACAAGCTAAAAGAATTCTGCGCTACTTAAAACAAACTATTGATGTTGGGATAATTTATGAAAGGACTAGTCAAATTAATATTGAAACATACTCTGATGCAGACTGGGCAGGAAATCCAATTGACCGTAAGAGTGTATCAGGCTCGATTACCCTGTACAATGGAAGTCCTGTTGCATGGTTTTCAAGAAAGCAGCCATGTGTCGCTCTTTCTACAGTGGAAGCGGAATATGTTGCAGGAGCATTAAGTGCATGTGATCTATTGTACATTAAAGGACTTTACGATGATCTCAGTGGACTAAGCAGTGATAGTGAGACAAGTGAAAGTAATATAAAGTGTGTGTTATATATGGACAATAAAGGTGCCATACAGTTAGCTAAGTCGTTTGAAAATAGCAAAAGAACGAAGCATATCGATATAAAGAATCATTTCTTAAAAGATCTTATAATTAAATAATTGATTAGTGTAGAATACATTTGTACAAATGAAAACCTTGCTGATTTGTTAACAAAATCTCTATCTAAAGAAAAACTAGAGTTCATGAAAAATAAATTAAATATAATTACTAATAATGATTAAAGCAAAGTGAATTGATTGAATATTTACAATATTGTTATATTGAAAGTAAATGTAAAGTGATTAAAACAAAATTGTATAGGTAATTCTAAATGTTGTAAAGCTAAATAATTGTTCCTCATAACAAATTGTTATAAGTTTGTATTTCTGTTGTAATGATTGTATTTCTTTTAAATGAAAATATGTAAATGTAATAATGTTCAGTGAGAATGTTATTGTTAATTAATAGTAGTGTATTTGCATTGTTATCGTTAAATGCAAATTAAAGTAAGAGATAACTTTAATTCGAGTGGGGGTGTTAAGATTTAAGATCTTTGGTAAAACTATATGTTATCTATGATAAATGCTATCTCTCTGTTCTGTGGTCTCGCCGCTATGAGTACACTGTTCTGTGCCTCGATCTCTCTGTGTGAAAAGGAATAAATGAAAATGCAAGTGATTAATTATAATTGTTTTATTACAAAGTCCTAGTGATACAAAAAGGAATATAAATGATATCCAAATTTAACATTTACAACTAGAGTTCATTCCGGGCCATACGAAGCGCTTTGAAACTAGTTTAGTCGTGGCCCTAGCTCCTGGATGTGAATTATGATGTAAGATATCAAAGGCAGTCTTCCTAAATGGTTCTGTAAGATAGGGTCTTACCACACGAGTTGAAACATCACAATAAATCGGTTGGTTACTATCCTGTACGTGAATAAGTCGCAACTGTAAAGAAGAATTATTACCTTCAATCAATGACTTAAGCTCTGGATCGTTTTTCTGAGATATCGCGAGCGATTCCCAGTCAATGCTTCTATTTATTGACTCAATTCGTGACAGTGCGTCAGCTGGGAATATTATTTTCCCCACTGACGTGGCGTATGTCCGTGGTAAACTGACCTATAAAGTCTAAGTACCTAAATTGTCTTGGAGAACACTGTTGCTCTTTTTTCCTAAACGCGTAGATAATAGGTTTATGATCAGTAAAGATAACAAAGTGACGTGCTTCTACATAATGTCTAAAATATTTGACTGCAGCGTAGATGGCAAGTAGTTCGCGATCATACGCTGAGTACTTTTGTTGAGTTGACGTTAACTTTTTAGAGAAAAACCCGATTGGTTGCCAGTCGTTTCCTACTTTTTGCTGTAAAGCTGCACCTATTGTTTTTTCTGAAGCGTCACAAAAGATAGCTAGATCTGCGTCAATTTCGGGGTGAACTAATAAGGCTGCTTTGGCAAGGCTTTCCTTACATACATCGAAGTCATGTTTGGCCTCGTCTGTCCATTTCATGGGCGTCCTACCTTTCTTACTACCAACTAGATCATTAAGGCTGGCCTGACTTGCAGCTGCGTTAGGTATAAACCTTCTATAAAAATTTAACATACCTAAAAATCGTCGTAGCTCTTTAGCTGTCGCTGGCAGTGGGTATGTACGCACCGCTTCGACTCTTTCGGGGAGTGGTCGCGTACCTTCGGCTGACACCAAATATCCTAGAAACTCGATCTCGGTTTGACCGAATATACACTTTGCAGAGTTAATTACAACACCATATTTTCTTAACCTATTAAATACAGTCTCTACGTGTTTCAAATTTTCGGATTCATCACTAGATGCGATTAAAATGTCATCAATATAACAATAGCAAAAGTCTAGTTCACTTAACACTTCGTCCATAAACCGTTGAAACGTTTGAGCGGCGTTTCGTAACCCAAAAGTCATATATTTGAACTCAAACAAACCGAACGTTGTAGTTATGGCGGTTTTAGGTATATCGCACTTTGCTATGGGTATTTGATTAAATGCACGCAGTAAATCTATTTTAGAAAACACTTTTTTACCACTTAGGCACTGTGCAAAGTCTTGAATGTGGCGCACTGGATACTGGTCAGGTATTGTTCTCTCGTTCAATCGTCGGTAATCTCCACATGGCCGATGCTTCACAGTAGTTTCACTCTCAGACGTGAAGAATGGCGAGGGCGTATCCGACTTCAAAGATGGCTTTTGCACCATGACTAACGGTGCCGCCCATGGGCTCTTGGATGGTTGTGCGATACCGAGTTTTATCATCGTCTCAAACTCCTTTTTAGCTGCTACGAGACGGTCTGGTGCTAGACGCCTTGGTTTTTGCGCTACTGGAGGCCCTGGAGTTACTACTATGTGGTGTTCAGTGTTATGTTTCACCTCTTTCACGACTCCATCTGGGCGTGTTATATCAATGTACTTCGCTAGTAGCTCATGATAAGGTGATGTGCCGTTCACCGTCTTTATTGTAGAATGCTGACCCCGCGCTACGTGTCCTTTAACCGTACAACGAGTGAGCGCATCTACAAGTCCTCTATTCTTTAAGTCTACCATTAAATCGTAATACGCCAAGAAGTCCATGCCAATGATAGGTGTAGATACATCAGCCACTACAAATGTCCACGGGAAATCTCGTCGTAGACCGAGGTTGAGAGTCAAGGCGATGGTACCGTAGGTGGCAATCGGTGTCCCATTGGCGGCCACTAGTTCATAGGCAGAAACTTTGCGAGCCGTATGAGCTAATGATTTTGGGTAAACACATAGATCTGCGCCAGTATCAATCAGGAACCTTACCTTGCTGTCCTTGTCCGTAATAAAAATGCGGCGTGATGTATCGAGGGGCTTGATGTCATTCGCCGCTAATGACTCCCGCTGCCGTTTCCCTGCTGTGGTTTGTACGCGCACGGCTGTACGCACTTGTTGGCTCTCGACCCGAATTTGTGGTGGTACCAACACATCCAGTCCCCTGGTCGATGTTTCGACGAAGGCCGCGAGCGTGGTCGACTTCTCGAGCGTGAAGACGGTCTCGCTGTTGTCCTAACACTACACAGCTGTTGCTTCAAGTCTTCTAACCCCTCAAGCAGGCGTGACGATTTTTGTAAGAGCTGTTGGTGGAAAGTTGTACAATCTCCGGACCTGGCTGCTAACTGGTTACGAGACGACATATCTTCAGCACCAGCGTTTGAGGCAGCAGAGGCCGCAATCATTGCCGATGGCTTTGCGGAACGTAGCCGTACATTTTCTGCGACAAGGTCGGCGATCTCGGCGAGAGTTTCGAGAGGCGTATCTCTCTTAGCCACCACAGCTGTCTGCATGTCAGTAGGTAGCCCTTTTGTCCATATGACGCGTAATAAGTCATCTGACATTGCAGTGCCGGCGAGAGACTTTAGGTGCCGTAGGAATTGCGATGGTGTGCGGTCGCCGATTTCCTCTCCTTTCAGAAGTCGCTGGGACTTGACCGTTTGCGATGATCCGAACCGCTTTGCCAAACTTCTCTTCATCTCATCGTATTCGTCTTCAGTTGAGACAGAAAGTTTCTCCACTAGATCGCTCACCTCTCTCAGTGCCCGGGGCTCCATTTTGCCTAGTATGTATAGGCATTTTTCCACCGGGTCGGTCACGTTTGCCAAACGCAGAAACGTGTCAGCGCACTTTAGCCACGACTCGGGGTCGGTGGTGTCGAATTGGGCCATTTGTGGCCACGCAGTCGGCTTGGTGGGACCATTGCAGTGGTTTTCTTGTGCCATTTTAGTTTATTTGTCACGGAACGTATATACGGCGGAACCGATGAAATTATACCACGGACGCGGCGCGGACGAAACTGAGTCCAGACAACCCTAAGCGCACGTAAAACGAATGGATCACGTCGGGGTCACCACTTTCGGTGCTCTATCGCGGTGGGTTGCTGGATTAGGTATTTACTACTCAAAATAAAAAGTAAATTAGCACAGTAACTGTATTTCGTACACACAATATATTAATTATATTATGTAGTTACAAAAATGCTAAGACGACCAGCCTGTGCTGTGAACGAATGCTGACTCGTGACTCCTCTCTGAAGTCTGAACCCTCTATATTTATACCAGGTTGGTCGCCTTAGAAAAACCAAAGCCTTACGTATAAAAAATAAGTATTCCCACTAACTAAGATACAATAGACTTACAAATAATAATCATTAAACCCAAAAGCTAATTTTGGGAAAGTTCCGGCGTCGGTACACAAAGAGAACAATAAATGAATAGTTACACAAAGACAAAGTTGTTTCCTTCATACGGCAACATGTTTAAAATCATAAAAGTACATAGCTATTATATTACAAATGTTAACTAACAATAGAATACCTCAATAAAGTAATACTGGTACAAACATGCCGCCAGTGAACAATTAAAATTTAAACAAAACAAATTACTTACTGCTATTACAGATACGACGCAGATGCGTGGGAACTTACAAATACCATGTTTTTACAATCGAATATCCTAAGGCCTAAATCTAGCATATTATTTAACATTATATACATGAGTTATTGAAGGGGCATACGTGGGACACAGTCACCACATTTTTTTTATTTATATTTAAATCATTCTAATACCATGTCGTGAAGCGTCCCTTAAATTTTCCAGGGTGATAAAAAATAACCGTGTATATATGTTACCGGAAATGTATGAAATTTAGGAATGAGGTTCCGTAACGATTTTAACTATAAATGTAGCTTTGTAGACAATTAAAAAACAATATAAATGGTACCAATTTTTTTTTTCTGCGATGAAAATTGACGAAATTATAACGAAAAAACAGATCGCTCCGTCAAGCGGCCGCCTGGCGGGCGTGTGACGTCACTTTTTTTTTTTTTTTTTTTTTTTTTTTTTAATACCACTATGCGGAGTGGAGGCAGAGAATCCTCATGGATACCTGAACGGCCGGCCGAACAGGTTATGTCGGACTCTTACCGACTAAACTCTGCCTTTCGCCTTTGGCCTGTTGGCCGTAAAGGCTTCATCGAATGCGACCGCCCCCTCAGGAAAAGGGGCGGTGCAGAGTGACGTCACACGACACGTTCTAGACACTCCGCATCCGTGCTAGCTATCACTCCCCCGAGTTTTCGACTAGTAGCCGCGCGCAGCGTTTCATGCGAAATCGTATTACATACCTATATTGTTTTTTTTATGTAATAGTGGTAGTAGTATTCAAGAGGTTCAGTACAGTTTGAGCAATGAGTAATAAACTAGAAATCGGTTTTGTGTAAGGTCAATCGGATAAACTTCCTATTTTTGACATTTTTATGGAATCTGGTTATCTGATTACTTACCCATTTAAAGTACACCAGTGACGAAATCCGTAGTTGGAAACTTCAAAGGTAAGTGAATAAAGCTACATATTTTAAAATTAGAATAATAATATGTAGGTTATTGACCTCTAAAGTTATGTCACTAAGTTATAAACTAGTATTTACCTTTGAGTATTTCTTTGGTTCTTATCTATGTTTAAAACATTCAAATAGATATTTTTTGATGTAGGTATTCTGGGCACAAAATGAGTAGGTAGGTCTATTTCGTAAAATGTACGAACGAATGAACACGGCTGTCTTCAGGATCGCAACGTGACAGTTTTGGGCGGTCTGGATTTCATAGTATGGTGGTGATGTTATGATCGAAACACAATGAGGGTGCAGCGTAGCGCGGAATATATTCTTTATTTACACTATGAGCGTGCGCTCCCTTTTGATTTTCTATTTTAAAACACATATTTTTTATTATTCCTGATACCTAAACCTATCCTAGCCGTACCCGCGGCCGTACCGCCTAAAAGCGAACACTCGCTATCGTTATCGTGACATTACAACAATAGTTTTTATGTCACAGGTGACTTTTAAACTGTTGTTCTAATGTCACGAAAGCGATAGAGAGTGATCGCTATGAATTAGGCAGTAACCCCCCTGGACTGCTGAGATGATTTTGAGTGTAACATATGTGGGGCCTTATTCTGCTAGCGTTAATGCATTTGTGGCGTGTCAATAACGCTTCAATAGCATCGCTTTTTGAGACAGTTATTGTTGTTTAACCAAATACTAACTAAAACATTTGTAACTATTGACTTATCAAGAAATTGTAGCACAAATAAATTGTAGCAGAAAATGCGCATAAAAGCGACAAAAGCAGTGTTATTGAAACGCTATCACGACGCGACAACGACGTTAAGATTAGCGGAATTAGGGCCCTGGCCCTGGTCGTTGGTTTTAGTTGATTTGTTTACTGAAAAAATGATAATATTTGGCTTTGGTGCCCGTTTTGTGTAGGCGACAGGCTGGAGTACTGTATGGCCCATACTGCCAGATGTGGCTTTTAGTGTAAAACCTAGTTTTAACAGAGTGTTACTGTTACCTACAGCTCTGCTAGACCCCTTTTGGGATTATAAGCGTGATTTTATGCATATATGTATGTAAACCTATCTATGAATGTTACCGTCACAAAGAATGTTTCCATTTTTCAATCTGGGCGTGCAGCATATGGCGATGAAGCCGTAGGTTAGGTGCAAGTAAAGAGAACTGGCCACATTGTGCACTGTTAAAGCCAGAATAACGTCAGAACACAAATAGATTCACTATATCATTATACGGTCTAATATTGCATGGACTCATACAACGGTTAGTCTCTCTCTACTCGTTTACTGTAGGTAGGATACAAGTCTCCCTGCCACAAAGAGAGTTTCTTTTTCATTGATTGTAGCACTAAACAAGAAAACATTCAACCTTACTTAAAAGAATAATAATAATAATAAATGATTTATTGCACACAAAGCATACAAAGATATAGAAACAGAAATTTTTCAAAAACAACACAGATGCTCAGCACAGGCCGCCTTATCTATACTAATACTAATATACTAATCTATACTAATATTATAAAGAGGAAAGATTTAATAGTTTGTTTGTTTGTATTAAATAGGCTTCGAAACTACTGAACCGATTTGGATGAAAGTTGGTATAGGAATAGTTCAAGACCAGGGGAAGGACATAGGGTAATATTCCTACGGGAAAATATAAAATTCCCACGGGAATACAAAAATAACGCGGGCGAAGCTATGAGCGGAAAGCTATTGCTAATAAGCAATATCTTCCAGGCAACATAATCTATTATGTAAGTAAAGGAAACAAAAACAACTGTTGTCGAAATTTCAAGATCGCGTTAACAAAACAAGCCGAACGTTTTGTAAAAAAAAATTCAACATGGCTGAACAGTGCATTAGGTTCGAATAACGCATATGTGCAAGAATTGAGAGACGAAAGCGGGTCGGAAAAAGCTTCGATTGTTGCCATAATGCGAAGCTCTAATACAAACGAGAAAAAGGTGATGAAGAAAAAATATTTCATGAAACCATCAATATGAAAAGTTTCTCTGCAGATGAAGCTTTGGCCCTCTACGGGGATTTGGATCTGACAAAAGCTAGTACACATTTTAAAGATTTGGATGTCGAAAGCTAGTACACATTTTTAAGATTTAAAATTTTATAGAAAATAACTCAGTCAAGTTTCTGTCATTATTATAACATATCGAGTATCTGACGCAAAAAAAACGTACTATTTGCCTGCTTCGAGTATTGAAGTAACATACACAAGTGCTAAAGTAAAGCTACAAGATTTGCTGGATCATACTATTGGCCGTGTTTTGATGATAAAAGGTGTTTACAGACCTTCTCAAATACGTCTCAGGTTTAGCAAATGGGGATGTGTTGGTTCATCGGGGCAAAGTGAATACAAACAACGATAAACTTTAAGGTAATATTATATTTAACTTTATACATTTTGAGGGAAACATGTCTCCTGAATAAACAGACCTGAATAAAAGATTCTTGTAGGTCCATGCCCTTATAGTGTATTTTAGTCAACTATCACGTCATTTAGTGATATAATATATAGTGATATAATAACAATATTATATCATTATTCATATTCTCGTAATAAGCAAACAATAAAACGGAAAAAGTAATTTTGTATGGAAAAGTAGCGATTTTTTATTTTGTATGTTTTTATGTGTAATAATAAATTAAATATATAAAGATTCTAGTATCATTTCATAGCTTATATATTGGAGATCCTGTATGCAAAATTTTGTATCCGTAGGTGTAGTAGAAAAAAAGTTGCAGATTTTTGAAACGCAACTCACGCTTTCATCCCATAGTGCGGCACGCGGCGGCGGCGGATAGTGTCGACTGACGTCACAGCCTGTCCGTAGGCAGCGGCGGATTTAATAAAATCAGTTGATGCAAATTGGTTTATAACTTTACATCGGATGGACCGATTTTGGTGATTTAAAAAACATATTTATTGTAATACAATAAGGAATGTTACTATGTATGTTGTATTATGAAAAGCCATACCATTACGGGACCTCATTGTATACAATTCCTAGGAAATGTATACTATTTCGAAGCTATTTTAAAATATTGTTTTAAAAATTATTTAATACATACATATCCTGGGAAATGTATACATTTCCTAGCAGCTTCGAGCAAGGGGTACAGGGGGCGCAGCCCCCCCTGCTGGGGGGGTCAGGAAAATAAAGAGGAGTTGTAGGATTAAACTCTAGGTTAGGTTAGATATTGTGACCATACAGAGCGGAGCGAGCGGAGCATCAAACTGCTTGAAAAAGAAATTCATTGGCTTAAACTGTAGGTTAGGTTAGGTTATTACAAGGTGATTTTAAGAATTACATACATTTCCTAGGAATTGTATACAATTCCTAAATTTCATACATTTCGGGTAACATATACCTACCTACATATCTGCGATTTTATTAATACACAAATGAATAAAGATGGACCTCGTTCTGGAATAAATGATATCTTATTTATTGAAGGCAATAAAGGTACGTCTCAACTCATTTTTACATTTTTTTACTTCCAATGCAAAGATTCCTAAAAGATCACTGTTATTTTATCGCACTTTTTAAAAAAGAAGCAAATGTGGCCTATATAAAAATATTTGCGGTGGCTACTACTGTGCTAACAAAAAAAGATGAACTGATATTTTAACTGATAGTCAGATAGAACACATTATATACACGGTTATTTTTTTATCACCCAGGAAAATTTAAGGGACGCTTCATGACATGGTATTATAATTATTTAAATATAAATAAAAAAAATAACTCACTTAATTTTATATTAATTTAAAAAAAATACAAAAAATGCTGCACTAGTTGAGAGCAGCATTTTTAGAGATTTTTTTTTATACCTATAATATTGGATGTGTCCTGAAGCGTCCCTAAAATTTTCCAGGGTGATAAAAAAATAACCGTGTATCTGACTGTTTAGAAAGAAAAATATCGGTCATAGAGTGCTCTCAACGCCTCGCAGTATTGATGAGTGCGAAACAAGATATTTCAGTTTTTAAATAGTAATGAAATTTCCATTTATTCCCTGTAGCATTATGTATTCTAAACATAATACATTAATTAATATTATATTGCCTAGGTACTTGTTACTGAATTTCTAAGTAAAACTTTTATTTTTTAATAAAAGTAAAATATGTTATATGTGCTCTATAAAAAGCATGTTTTGTATGTTTGAACGCGCTTCCGAACATGTCCTCGTAAAAACTTATAATTATGAAAATAATAAAAAAAAAATGTTTTCCCTTTTCAACTTACATGTACTTTTGTCTTTTTTAAAAACTGTCCATATGAGAATCTGTCCTTATGCGAACAAAGGCTCACTTGCAGCAAAATTACTGCAACATACATAACAATACACAGTGGGTTAGGTTATTTTTGATGGCCACTCAGAACCGACTCGTATTATCCTAAACACAGTTGGATAGATAATATTTTTTTATGACGTCTACGACATCTGCACTGACATCAGTTACCAACCCAATTAAATGTGTTTTATATTTTCTAATAGCAATGAGCAGCGGCTCTGCTAACACATTACTTAGCTTGGTTTGCATGTAAGTACCTACATAACATGGCCCACCCTGTTTTTACAATTTTAATCATTGAATCATTTTCGTACTGGTTTTATAGCTAGGTGTTTCTTTCCTTACTTCCATTCCTTCCCTTGAAAATTAAACACAGTTGGTAATACTATTTTTTTATTAACATTACTTACAACGCTATATATCACACACAAATAGTGATTATCCAGATTCTATATAATCGATACAGTCTAATGACTTTGTAGTAAAACGCAGACTCAAGTCCTTTATCTAATGTTAAGTAAAGAGAAGCCGTTTGATTATAAAAACCTCCTTTGGCGGATTTTATTATACTAAAAAACCTGCTGTGTTATTAAGAATCACTATTTAAGTACTTATCGCAAAAAAAAATATTTATAATTTTTTATGTACCTACTTAGCCCACTAAAACTTTGAATATAATTTTTGACAGAATAGTAAACAGCCTGTAAACGACAATTCGTAAGTATATGTGTTAATATCTTTATATATCTTTATATATTTTAATACCAATCTAATATCGGCAACGAAATAAACAGGGTTAAATTTAAATAAGAGGCCAAATTTTAAACCATACAGTAGGGATGTTCTTGGGCATCATCTCATCCGATGCTGACGATAAAGAGATGGAAGCGTGGTTTACCTGGAATTTCTACTAATTTGGAATCCCAATTTTTTAATTCCGTTCAGTCTCCGTTTTGAAATTTCTCAGCCAGGCAGCCGAGCTACGCTGCAGTGTAATGAGGGGTTTCTTGTCGCTAATGATTTGATTTACTGTCGCCTCCAGTCTGTTAGTAAGATACTGCGTTAATGCTATTGGCATCGATCCAACGGTCAAATAGAACAACGGGAATGGCGTGTCTCCGAGCAATTGTTAAAATAAGCATAGTAGTTAATGAGCCGAAAACTATTTATCTATGGCGCATAACACATTGCACCGGACACCGCTCCGGTGTGCGGTGCTGCGGTTTTTATTTTCACTGAAGAATCTTAATTTGTATACAAAAACCACAGGGTATAACACACTCACACCGCATGTCCGTGCGGTTGTGCGTAGAGATGAGAGTAACGACTGTTTCCAAATAACGAATAACAGTGCTGTGTTATTTCCATATAGCTGTTATTGTAAACTGCTGTTCGTTATCCTGTTATACTGCTGTTTTGCACAATGAACAACAGTGTATTCACACTGTTACCAACATCGAAATAGTTCCAAATAGGAGCGATCGGGGCTTATATTCTCGGCATTTTTAATATTTAAAAATACTTAACACTAACTATAAAACAATTATTATTTACACTTACGCTAACTTTTAATTACGCACTTACACACTGAAATAATTAAATCGTAACAAAAAATAATCACAATTTCTCTAATTCGATCTGTTGCTGAACTGAACAGAACAGAATTGAACGAACAATAAAATTTTAAACAGCAATCTCATTCAAAACAGCAGTATAACGAATAATTATTATTCACCTGTTATTTCAAATCGTCGCGATCATCAAACATTTTAAAGTGAACTTTACGTCAATGTGAGAAAGCACAAAAATTAGTGGTTTGCGATTATCGTGTCGCGACTCGTGCAGTTTATATTGCTATCTCCCGTACAATATATGGCGCTCTCGCTCTTTGCTTCACTCTCGCGTTACGTTATCGGCAACAGCGCGGTGGGTGGAACGTCAGTCATTGCGCTACAACGCTACAACATCAACAGCAGTTTATAATGATAGCAGGATAATCCGTTGCTCAATAATGTGTTATTCGTTACGTTCATATAATGCATTATATTATCTGCTATCGTAATAACGACCATCTCTAGTTGTGCGGCGCGCGCGACGGCACCACACTCCCGGACGGTGATGCGGTGCGGTCCGCCGGGTATGCCACACTGTGCCGCAGTATCGTACGGATTTTTGCGTAGAAAGGACGTGCATACGCGTAATAGATCTCGACATAGATAATACGGCGATGCGGTGCGTCGAGCATCGCAGCTCCGGACGGAGATACGGAGCAAACCGTACGGTGGCACGGTTCCGTGTCCCCGCAGCCGCATGCGGATTTCGTCCCTCCGTACACCGCAGCGGGAAGCGGCGGCAATGTGTTAAGCGCCTAAAAGTTATATCGAAATTGTACAAGCCTTCTTCAGTTATTCCCTCTACACATACAAAAATCATAATTTAGGAAGTACTCGAATACGATGGCAATTATAAATGAATTGAAAAATTAAGATTTATATAAGTAAAGATAAAAAACATATCAAAATTTGCTGTACTACTTTGGCAGTTATTACACCGTACTCCAAGGACCTCCATGGAGGGCTACAGTGTCATCTTAACCTATTATTAACTTAAATATCTAGTGCGTACTTAGGTACCTAATTTTATTCAACGCGATACCGCGCATCGTCATGCGACGCAGATCAATATAAGAACCGCCTAAGTATTGTAGCCTGCTGATGTGAAAGTAGGAAGGAATCAATACCGCAAGAAAATTTGGGTCGGTCTCAAGTTTTCTTCCAGACACTAATGACTTTATCATTAAAATGACCCAAAATGTATTTGCCAATTAATTACTTTATCATAAAAATGACCTAAAATGGATTTGCCAATAATCTCATTTTACAACACATGTTGAGATCCCAATCTCCATACCTATTAACGTAATGTAATGTTTACGGGAGATAAGCAAGATAAAGTTCAAAATGAATACCTAAGGAAGCCATACACGTTAGGGTGTACCTGACTGACCTTTACAAAATATGTATGTTCCGAACTATTACGAAAATCGAGACTAGAAGAGGTGAAGAATCACTCATAGACTTTCGTATTGTTCTGGAACATTTAAAACTACTTACTAGCCAAAAAATTTTACATAAAGTGACAATGTCCTTTGAAATAACATTTTCCTGTCTTTTGTTATTATTGTACAGAATCACCCACTAATATCGACAATATTATAGTGAATTACAGCTGACATCTGTACTAAAATGTAAAGTGAACTTGATTGTTTGCTTAAAATCAAGTGCGCCATTTAATACACGGTACTTTCATTGCCGTACGACAGATTGACGTTCTCAACAAAAAGTGTAGTCGGTACAGGCGTTACATCACTGTTTGTATGCAATTTCGAATTCAGTAAGTAAGACCATGTAGGTTTAGGTGGAGCTTCCCCGGTGTCTTCGTCTAAGACTTTGAGGGCTTCAATTGCATCTTCTTGGCCTTGCACAGCCGCAAGACGTAGAAGGCGTGTAGCTTTGATGGTGTCTCGAGCAAGGCCGCCGCGGCCTTGTCCATAATAAATACCGAGATTGTACAATGCGCCAGGGTGCTCCAGTGTAGCTGCAGACCGATACAGTTCCATCGCCTGCACAAACAATCGCATATTAGATACAATAATATCATCACCACAGTTCATATACAGGGTGTCCCTAAAACAATGGATAAACCTGTAACTATAGACGGACTTCAGCATGGCCTCTCTTACCACAAATTTTGACCTAAGTGAAAATATCACGGTTTCAGAGATATTTATTGTATTTTTCAAAAATTTCCTAATGCAATTAGTTTTTATAGTGCCAATTCTACAAATGGACAGGTTTTCGATGTATTTTTTTTTTCATTTCACACGCGATAGTTCAGCTATCAAAAACAAAGACTTATATTTAATAAATTAGCGTAGTGTTTAAAAAAAATTAACCCTGAACGCAAGAAAAAGCGGTGTCTACGAAAGGCTGGTATAAAAATTTCGTCAAGGCTGGTTGTTGTGCTCGGTGGCCGCGAGGTCTAGGCATCGACACGGTATGTTGGAGATGGGGATTCAGATCCCACCTGAGACGAAATTTTTTCTTTATTGATTTTATTCAGTTTTCAATACTAACGTGGTAAAGCATCCACTATAATTCAATACATTTGTTTCTCTTTATACAATTTAATAATTTAAAGATATTAAAGGTAATCCACATTCCTCGGCTAGGCAAGGTACATCAAACCAGGTGTTGCAGTCGTGAAGCAAACACAAAGAGGTGCCCTATCGCGTTTTCCGTATAAAATCAAGTGAAGCTGGAAATCGGGGTGTGGGGGGAGCTTCACGCGACGCCACTGTCACCTTGTAGTGAGTAGAATTACTAAAATGCGAGCATTATTGACGTTAACATTAAAGTTCTAACTTACTATGTGGCAGCAGTGCTAGTACAGGACCTTACTCACTTTTTTAAATATAAAATATTTATATATAATAATTCGAAAATGAGATAAGCTAGATATAAAATTTTGTGTCATTTATATAATAATAATAATCATTTATTTCAGGTAAAAAACCCATAGTGTTAGTAACAATAATAATCTTAAAAATAGTGTTAGTAAACATACAGCGAGAAATAAATAAAAATAAAATTATCTTCGGACACCCCTTATTAGTGCGTGACATGGACCTTTATCCATTTTTGCACTAGAGGCATGTCCCAACGGTCAGTGAAAACCTTGAGAGCACCGTTGGTGCTGCAGCGCATTCGAGACAGCGCCGCGGCACACCGTTTTCTCATTATTGCCCCGAAGGCGTCAACGCGAGCTTCCGTAAACATGTTGGAGGCGCTGCATCGCCACGGCAGACCCAAAAGCACCCTCAAGGCATTATTATACTGCACACGCAGGTTGCTATACGCACGCTGCGTATAATTAACCCACAGGCTGCAAGTGTAGAATGACTGGCAGTAAGCTTTGAACAAAGTTAACTTAACTGCTTTCGTACACCGCGCAAACCTACGAGCCAACATATTGCAGCGAACAGCCAACGACCTGCGCTCCCTCTCAATATCTAAATTGTCCTTTAAATCCTCCGTAACCCAGTGGCCCAAGTACTTATAACTTTTTACCCGCTTCAAAGCCTTTCCACATAGTGAAATCTCGGGTAAATCCGGATATGTTATTGAGCCAGACTTAAACAACATCCACTCACTTTTACTGGTGTTGTACTTGAGCCCATGAGCTACGGCGTAACGCTCACAACTTGATAGGAGCTGCCTTAATCCACTGGTAGAAGGGTATATTTTCCATTGCGATTTTTTCTGTTTAATTTTCTAGGTTGTGTCGTTAACTATCAAAAATTCTTTTAAATCTAATGGTTCAGGGGTTTTATTTCAATCCTGTAACGAAATATTAAGTTAATTAATAATACAAGCAAAATTAAAATGAAAATCTTATTATCATAAAAAATTATGCTTATATCTCCATCTAAATTGTTTATGTGAGCTCACTGTGGTAACTTATCAGAGAGTTTGGTTTATGTCCAACATTGTCATTGTAAGGGTCAATCCAATTATTCCTTGATTATCTTTGATCAGTGGGCATACAATTTCTGGTAACACAGTCAAGGTACATACCATCTTTTCGTCTATGGCCACCCCAAGTCCTATTTCATAGCATCGGCCTAAGTTGAACAGCGCTGGTGCATAATGTCGATTTGCAGCAGACCTAAAAATATCATAGTGGTCATATTATAAATGAAATAAATAATAAAATAGCCTTTATTTCGGATGATAGATACATTTGAAAAAATAGTGTTTAAATATACTGTGTTATATATTATGTAATAAAGTTGATTATTGTTAAAATTAAACAATCTCAGATATAAAGGCTTTTTTGTAAAACTGTAACATGCTTGCATCTGTTATAATAAAATAAATAAAAAGAAAAAACGGCTCATTTTCGAATTTAGAAGTGTGTTCAGGTCACATTCTACTGAATAAATTTTTATCATCACAGCAGCTCCTATACGTCCCCACCCAGGGGGTCGAGTCTATCCTAAGTTAAGGTGTTTAAACCATGTCAACCGTGCTGGCCCAGTGCAGATTGGTCTTCACATACACCTATGAATCTCTTCGCAGATGTATGCAGGTTGCCTCACAATGTTTTCCTTCATCGTAGGAGCATTGGACAAATGTACATATGAAATTCAAGAAACTAAAAACACATTGGTACATGGCGGTCTCGAACCTGGGACCTCCCGATTGGAAGGCAAGTGGCAAGCCCACAGCGTCAGCGATTACAGTATTATGCATAATGAATATTATTTCAACTCCACTGTGTGAGAAATGTAAGACAACATTATACAGGATGTCCCATGGCGACATACAGATGGACCTATCAGACAGACAACAAAGTGATCCTATATGGGTTCCATCTTTTCCTTTTGAGGTATGGAACCCTAAAAACAAAACAACCTGTGTAAGGGCAAGTCATGGGTTTCCTCCACTAAGACTATTCCCCAGTAAAATTTTTGCCAATACAGCATCCCAATGTTAGACCATTCACCAGATCTGACAGAAGAAAACTCCCATCACTGTTGAACAATAGAAAGGGACTTGTAGGAATAGAGGGGGGGTGTATACTTATTATGTGATAAAAAAATATCCAGCTGTCAGGCTATAAGATTGGCTGGATATCAGGGGCCTTATTCTGCTAGTGTCTAATGTATTTATGGTATGTCAATAATGCTTCAATAGCATTGCTTTTTGAGACAGTTATTGTTGGTTAACTGATAATTAACAAAAACATTTGTCACTATTGAGTTATTAGGAGATTGTAGTATGAATAAATTGCACTAGGAAAAACTTATAAAAGTAACAAAAGCAGTTTTATTGAAGCGCTATCAAGACATGATAACAATATTAAGATCAGCAGAGTTAGGCCCTGGTATTCTGTATCCAGCCAAATAGCTGTCCGTGTCATCTCTATACCTTAATAGATTAATCCCCTATACCTTTGTAGGTACTATACCTTAATAGATTAATGCCATCTTGTAACTGCCCATTTTCCAGTGCAGCCAACCCTAACTTGTTTTCAATTGAATTAAGAACTTCTCCCATCAAATCATCAGAAGAATCAGGTTTGGTAGAATTGCTGCAAGATCTTTCATTTTTAACTGCACTTTGCTCATTTGTAACCAAATGCACAGTTGGTACAAAACCACCCACCAATTTGTCAATTTTAGAGACTACAGTAGATGGTGGCCTTTTTTTACAAGTTTCAATGCAAGGTCGCAATGAAGAGAGTAAAGTAATAGGATTATTTTCTTTACATCTCATTGAATGATATTTAAATTTTAAATGAATAAGCTGACTTGTATACCATCCAAACACAAATGCACCACTCTGCAAACATGAATTATAAAAGTTAATACCTACTTTAATAGGTACTAAGAATCTTTTACATTATTATTTACAATTAGTTGGATTTAGGGCTTACCCATCTAATGGCACTCATCCAGGAGGATGTTAAGTGGTGAAAATTCCATTTATGGCCGTCGTTAGTATTATTTCCATTTTGATCTGAGCTCCAGCAGTGTCTTCGCCTAAGCCCTTCGCATGGTGGGCCCAGCCTCTTATTTTTATCATCGCTGCAAGCAGTATTCACAAGCCCACTAGGGTTACGCCTATCAAGGTGATTAGCACCTCTTTCAAATTCACGAGCACGACGTGGTATACATTTCCACATGCTTGGGTTGGAAGTTATTTACTAATGTGACTCAAACAAATTACCACAACAAACAAGCTATTACTACTTATGTACGTGAAAAACACAGACTACGAGACTACATACTACTACATCTTAGGTAGAGAATGAATAGATAGGACGAGGGACAGACATAGATGACGTCATACCTGCCTAAAGTAGATGGGTATACCAGTGTTGCTTTAAGTTTTACCCTACTTTATGTTTATAGTGGCTTTTACCACTATAAACATAAATACTTGACGATCTAGGGTTGATTGATCTACGTATTTTTTTTGAGACATTTTAATGAGCGCCCCTCGCTCAATGATATGTCTCAAAAAATAAAAGTGGGAGGAAGTTGCGATTTTTTTTATTGAATTCTTCATTCAACCTTCGCCGCAGTCTAAAGTTATTTACACTTTTAAATAAAACTACACTTTTCGGATTTACTCGAGTATATTTCGTTTTAAAACATTTTACTATTATTTATTTAAGCTATTATGTAAAATATTAGGAATCATCATCATCATCCACACGCGTCCACTGCTAGACATAGGCCTCTCCAAGTGCTCGCCACTGGGCACGATCCGCGACCACTCGCTTCCAGCTTTTGCCAGCTAGGTACCTTGCGAAGATCGTCGCTCGATTAAGAATACAGCGGGCAATAATCATTGTTTTTTCTTTATCTCTGCAGTTTATTTAAAATCCAATATTTACACATTTACTAAATATTTGTGAAGATTTAGAAAATGTATAATATTAAATTTTAAATAAACATTTTCTAAAATTAGATTTCAATAGCACCGTTATTGTCATCGAATAAAGGACTTCGGCTTACAGAGATAAAATTCACTACAATACAGGTAAAAATTCACTTGGGCTGGGTAAGTTCAAGAATTGAACTACTGATACCGCACTCAATATGGTGCTAAAAGCCCAAAGTTGGTAAGCTTGCTCACAATGTGGAAAAAAGATCTGGCAAAGAACGCAAGATGCCGATGTAGATAGCTGGTTATTCTTAGTTGCCCGTGTTGCCACCCCCAACCTCGCCCCCGCTGGCGGCAACTTGGAAATAGCGCAGGACAAGACCAATTTGTAGATCTCTGAGGAAGATTATGTTCTGTCAAGTACCTATATAATTAATTAGAAACACCTGTTCGGTGCATAGAGCTATATCTACATCCTATGTGTTCTTGTTAAATATTCAGACAAAGTAGAGATATGACTTATTTCATTTGGATTAAACCAGATTACTAGCTATGGCACAAAATTGCTAATAAATCACAAACATTTTCTAGAGGCTGTCTACTCCTCGCCACTCACCAGCTGTTTTTGGGTATGGTAAACACGTATTAAATTGCTTACGTACAAATTCATATGCCTTTGAACTTAAAAAGTGTAAGCACAGCGCGAATTTCCTTAAAGGTTCAGAATACTTTCTTTTGTCAACTCCTAAAAATCTTTTCAGAAAATCTCTATTGGTTCCTCCTACAGTATCTAAAATGTCCAACTACTAATTTTGCATCATTAACTTACACTTCAAATCACTTTACACATTTTCAAGTGTGACTACTTTTTTTCCCAATCGTCTAAGCGATTGACGCACTGGCCGTAATTTCTTATTTGATGACCTCGCTGATTGTTTCAAACCCAGCATTTGAAGCCGCATTTTTCTCTTTCGGGGCGTATTCAAATTTGAACCGAAATCCAACACCGATGCGTCCTGAAACAATATGTATACAGGTTAAAAATAAAAGAAGGTTCCCCGAAGGAAATCTGTCAAATACAGACAAACAAGCAAATGGAAAGTCTCACTTCAAAAGAATTACCTTTGTTATCTAAAATGCTCAAAATTTTATACTTAAATATGTCAATATTAATGTAACACAGAAACTAATATGTGAGTTCCCTTTCACGTAACAAATTACCTACGAATCAAGGAAAAGTAGTCGTAGCGTAACTGGTATCATTATAACCCGGCAAAATGTTATACGCGTTGGCTGTATACGTGGCCATATTGTATGGCGACATTCCTAGCTTGTTAGGTTAACAATAACCTTACTACTTAGTTTGAAATTTCATGTTTAATCCCATAATATGATTGAGAACCATAGTAGAAGGATAAAATATTGCAATATAATTTGTATTTATAATTTAAAAAATAGTTTTGGCGCTTTTTATTGACACAATTTAGGTCTTACCTGTAAAAGGTTATATTTTCCTGTTTTCTAGCACTATCACTATTACAAACTAAAACGGAGCAGTGCACCATGATTTAAATGTTCAAATAGTTCACAATTACACTAATTAAAGTGTTAAATAATTACACAGTAAGCTATAATTCACAGAACAAATTTCTTCCACGTATTTGTTTAGCACCAGACGCTGGTGATAAACAATCCCCACTACCAGTTTCACCTATATACGGTAACAAGGACAAAAAAAAATGATGCCATCTTCTTCTTTCCTTTGGCAATGTGTATAAGTTTATCTCTTTTCCTCATGTTTGACGGCTTTTATAGCCCATCTATTTCATTCTATATCTATGTACTACATACATAGAGATACTATACTACACCGTACACGTGCATTCACAATTTCACATGTATTTTGCCTCTGAGAGCGCCTCTATTGCTATGACAATAAAGGTCATCCACATATGAATTCAGACGTAAATTATCTGTGAATGCACTTTTTTTTTTTTGTGTCTCCGCACGATTTGTGCATTAGCCATTACAAAGGTTGGGAAACGAATGGAATATAAAGGAACCAGTGTTGCCAAATTCAGAGGATTTCCCTAAATCCTAGGGGTTTTTGCAGGTCTTTGGAGGGTTTTTGGAGGTTTTGATATCACGAAATTTATCTAGGGGATTTTCTGAAGGTTTTCTACTATTCTAACCAAATGGCAAATTCCTTTTTATATCAGACAAGACCGACAATTTATTCACCAAATAAAATGAATGGGACACTAAAACTTACGAGTATTAGCTGGCAACACATTATGTTACCATTGAACTGTCTTGTTTATCATAATTCCGGCTAAAAGACTGTTTTCCACAGCCTCACACAGACATTTATAACGAAAAATCCGAATCGACAGACACACGGCTTTGTATGTGAAATAAATTAAAATAGGTAATTTGAAGAAAACTTCTAAGTTTTTTATTGTCAATATTAGAAAGCTTATGTATATGACATGGCCAAAATAGTCAGAGGTTTTTTATCAACCAAACTGGAGAAACTAGGGGTTTTTTAAATGTATTTGGGGGGGAAGGTGGAAAAAATCTGGCAACACTGAAAGGAACGCGGAATCGTAATGGGGATAGGATCATGATAAGGATTACGTTAGGGAATTAACTAAAATATATATACAAACAAGCTTACAATTTAATATTATTTACACATAAAAAGGAATAGATAATTTTATAAATGTCAAAACTATTTTCGGCCATAAGGGCTGGAATGGAAGTCGGGAAGGGAACATGAAGGGATTTTAAAGAAGTGAACAGATCAGAGTGATCATAGGCCAGACAGGAAAATATTATATGGTTTGCATGTAATATAATTTGTGGTTTGCATCACCAACAGCAGTACCACATTCACACAAATCGGAATCAATAATTTTGAACTTCGCTAAATGAGCGGGGGTACAAGTATGACCAATCCGTAATCTTATAATTATAGTTGTTGCGATTTTACTGAAATTCGTCCTAGTAAACCATGGTTTCAAAGGAATATGAAGTTGTATACGTTTATAGTAATTTCCTTTAAATTGTGAGCTTTTATTCCAATCTTCCTCCCAAGAAGACCTAAGTGAAAGCTTAGCTTGTGCAGCCAGGTCACAACAGTAATTTTGGTATGGGAATAAATCTCCAGAAGTAACAGCTAGATTGGCCAAAGAATCAGCTTTATCGTTACCGGGAATACTATGATGGCCTGGTATCCACGTGAATTCTACATGAAAACCACGTGTAAAACATTCATAAAGTAATCTGCAGCAATCTATTAGAACAGGGTGAATACAATTGTTTTTAAAAGGAAATTTGTGTAGTGCTTCAAGTGCACTTTTAGAATCTGAAAAGATAACGACCTTACTCAATTTTGCTAAAAGAATATATTCAAGGCATTTAAAAATTCCAAAACATTCTCCGGTAAATACTGATGATTCTGGTGGGAGTTTTTTTAGATTTCAATGATATTTTAATAAAAGTCTTCTTTACCAATTAATTACTTTATTATATCTTTATCAACACAACAACCTAATTTTACACCACACAAGAACAAGGGGAGGGAAGATGACATTTTTTGGGGTTTTCATTTTACCAAGCAAAAGGGATAAACACATACATCCTTATTTTCTAACATCCCCCCTCAATGTTACATTTCTAAATTTAACATTGCAAAAAGAAAGTTACAAAAAATGTACAAACATGTTTTACCAAATACATAAAAAAAAAAAAAAAACTAACAACATATTATTTCACTTATACATTGTGAGCTATACTATACTGTTGTGAACAAAAATATACTATTTAAACAATTTACTCAATAGTACATATTCAAAGTATTTATTATTAAAGGATAGTTGTCTAAACATTTTATTTATTAGTATACATCAAATCAAATAATTATAATATAAGAATGCAATACCCAATTCTTTAGTGTAAGTTAATAAGACCATATTTTATTAATAAGTGTGATGAATAAGTAGTAATTATATTAATTGTATTTTGTAAATAGCAATTAAGTTTTATGTAGATAAAAATTGTGTAGGTTACTTTAAGTTTAGAATTTTATGTAAACATTTAATCAAATACATTTAATTCTTTCAAGAAATAATTGTGTTTTATTTTGTTCAATGGTTTTGTAAATATATCAGAAATGTTTTGATCACTAGGTACATAGTTGATTGTTATATTGTGAGATTTTACAGCATCCTTTACAAAATGAAACTTGATATCAATGTGCTTCGATCTTCGACTATTTTCATTACAGTTTATCATTTTTATTGCACTTTGATTATCTACTAAAAGCAACGTGTTGATTGGACAGTTATAAAAGTTAGTCAATATACCTTTTAAATAGATGAGTTCAGCTGTAGTAGTAGCCGCCGCGACATACTCGGCTTCTGCTGATGATAATGCTACTGTGGGCTGAGTTTTTGAAAACCATGAACTTAAATTACCTTTATAGTATACAGCACATCCACTTATGCTTTTGCGATCACTGTTGCTTGCCCAATCTGCATCTGAGTAAGCGATTAGTTGTTGATTATCTTCCTTAGATTTAGAGTATATAAGGCATTTATTTATGGTTTGTTTTAAATACCGTAAAATTCGCTTTGCAGCTTTCCAATGCTGTTCTGTTGGTTTGTCTAAATATTTACTTAGTAGAGAAGTTGCATATGTTATGTCTGGTCTAGTTGTAATTGAAAGATATGTTAGGCTCCCTATCAGTTCCCTGTAAGGTACATTAACAGTTGATCCAATAGTAAGTTGTTCTTTCTGCATCGGAGTATCTGCTCCTTTACACTCTTCCATTCCAAATTTCTTTAATATTTTATTTATTACTTTTTCCTGTTTTATATACATGTTATTATTTTCTTTGTAAATTTCCATTCCTAAGTATTCTTTAATTTGTCCCATATCCTTAGCATTATATTCTCTTCTTAATTTTTCTATAATTGCCTGTCCATTTCCTAATATTAGGATATCGTCGACAAAAATAAGTATCCATGTGTCGTTGTTGTAATATAAGCAAAAATCATATTTAGATTGTTGATATTTATTTTTGATAAAGAAATTGTGTATATTATTGTTCCAACAACGTGGTGCTTCTTTTAAACCATATAGAGCTTTTCGCAATTTTAGTACTTTTCCTTTTTCCTGTGTAAGTCCTTCTGGATATTTGATGTATGTATCTTTGTTCAGTTCGCCATTTAGGAAGGCTGTTGGTATATCTAACTGTCTCAGTGGCATTCCCTCTTGTACTGATATACTAAGCAGTAATCTAACCGTAGATATTCTTGCAACTGGTGCATATACATTGTAAACATTTTCCTCTTGATAGCCTTTGGCAACAAGTCTAGCCTTTTTAGTCCCATCTGATTTGCTTCTAAAAACCCATCTTGTGTCAATCGCTTTTTGTCCCTGGGGTAGAATTGTGGATTCCCATGTTCCCAACTTTTTGTGTGCTTTTAATTCATTTATTATTGCTTCTTTCCATTCCCTTTTCTTTATTGCTTCATTGTAGGTATTTGGTTCTATTTCTGAATTTATTATGTTTAAACAGTATGCCATATTAATGTCTATATCACCATCATAATTTGTCTCATAGTCTCTTAAATATTCTGGTTTCTTAATATTCCTTTTAGGTCTTCCTTCTTCTGTCTCATTAATTTCTGTACTTTCTGTAACTTCATTTTGATCAATATTTATATTTTCTTCAGTGTATTCATTTCTATCATTATTTTCATTTTCTTGAATGTATATATATTCTTCTTTCTGTCCTTGTTCATTAGGTCTATATTTAGTGTCGGTCTCATCAAATCTTGTGTCTCTTGATATTATAATTTTATTTTCTTTTGGGTCCCATAGCCGATATCCGTTCTGTGCATAACCAATCATTCTCGCTTCTATTGCTCTCTCATTAAATTTATTTCCTCTTGGGATTATAATAGACCATGATTTACTTCCAAGTATTCGTAATTTTGTTAGGTCTAATTTTCCATACATTAACTCTGCTGGAATTTGATTATTTATGGCAGATGACGGGCAATGATTTAATTGATAAGCTGAGGCTTTTATGATTTCACTCCATAAGTGTTTAGGTAATTGTGATTCAATAAGTTGCGTTCTTGTTTTATTATAAAGAGTGCGATTCATTCGCTCTGAAACACCATTACTTTGGGGTGAATAAGGTTGTGTATATTTTATAGTTATTCCTTTCATATTACAGAATGATTCTAATTTATTGTTTTTAAATTCACCTCCATTGTCACAACGTATATACTTAACTTTTGTATCCATTTCATTTTCTATTTTTCTAATATAATGTATGAGATTATCTGTAGCTTCATATTTATTTTTCATTAAGTAAACAGTCACAAAATGTGAGAAATCATCTACAATTACTTGATAATATAATTCACCATTAATACCTGGTATGTTTGCAGGACCTGCGACATCGGTGTGGAGCAATTCACCTACCTTGCGAGATCTCGGCTTTGGTGATGATGGAAACGGTTTCCTGGTCGACTTTCCCTGCATACATGGACCACATACTTTGCTGCTTATTGGAAGATGCATCAGCTTCAGTCCGTATCTATTGACATGACCAAGCCTACGATGCCATAAAGATTCCTTATCTGCATTATCATTACACGAAAGCACATTGCTATCATTTGTATTACAAATTCCTGTTTTTAAAATAAAAAGATTGCCTTTACAATATCCTGTGAGACATGAATTGTTTTTGTAAATATTTACATGATCTTGAAAAAAGGTTACATTAAATTTGTTATTACATATCTTTTTGACTGACAATAGATTAAATGATAAATTCTTTATAATTAAAACATTTAAAGTTAAAGTGTGTTTATTGCAAGTTAAAGAAATTGTTCCCTCTTTTTCTGCAAGTACATATTCCCCATTAGCAACAAATATTTTTCTTTTACATTCTAAATTTTTAATATTGTACATATATTTTTCATATTTATCTATAATTAAATGTTCAGTGCATCCTGAATCTATCACCCACTCTATACTATTACTACTTTCAGTACAAGTATAGCAATTATTAGTTACAGTACCTGCTAGAAACATTAGGTTTTCATTTTTCTCTGTCATTACATATCCATGTTGTTGATGCTCCCTTTGTAATTCTAATTGTCCTCGTCCTACGTGGCCCCTGTATTGTGTTGCTTGTCCCCTGTATTGTGCTGCCTGTCCTCTGTATTGTGCTCCTGGCCCTCTGTATTGCGCTGCTCGTCCTCTGTATTGTGGTACTTGTCCTCTGTATTGTGCTGCTTGTCCTCTGTATTGTGCTGCTTGTCCTCTGTATTGTGCTGCATGTCCTCTGTATTGTGCTGCTTGTCCTCTGTATTGTATTGCATGTTCTGTGTATTGCCTTGCTTGTCCTCTACCTCTTTGTGTACACTGTCTTGCTATATGACCGGTCTTGCCGCAGATGTAACATATTATTGTTGATGAAAATGCATGATCAATTTCACTTGACTTTTGTTCATTTTTAAATTTTAATTCTGCATCTAAAAGTTTGCTTTTTACATAGTCTAGAGTTAACGTCATGTTAGTGGTTTCTAGGGCATTTATGGTGCTTTTGTATGCATCTTGCATGCTAACCAGGAATAGACATACCTTGTCATCTTCTTCAACGAGTGACCCGTTGGATTCTAGTTGCCTAAGTAACTTATCAAATTTCATAATGTGTTCTTCTATATTTGTACTCGAATTGAACTTTAATTCTGTCAATTGTTTTCTTAAAAACAGTTTTGAAAGGGTACTCTTTCTTTCGAAAATGTTTTTCAGGTTGCAAATCATTTCGGATGCGGTTGTAGCTCCTCTTATATATTCCAAATGTTTGTCTGGCAGGCTTTGTATTATTACGTTCTTGGCTTGTGCCTCCATTTTGATAACCTGCTCCTTTGTTAGTTCACTTTGCGAATCTCCTTTTTCAAGTAATAATACTGCTCCACATCCTTTTTCTGCCATCAAACTTTCTATTCGAAAGAGCCAATTGGCGAAATTGCCGCTTTCCAGCTGTGGAATATTTAATTGTGTAGCCATCGTTTCTTTTTCTAAGCACACTTTTTAAAATCTGTTTTTACTGTATAAACTCTTTGTCATCTGACTTATTGTGTTAATTAGTTTGCCTCCTGGGCCCATAACCTTTTAGATTTCAATGATATTTTAATAAAAGTCTTCTTTACCAATTAATTACTTTATTATATCTTTTTTTTTTTTTTGATCCTCTTGTATGGCAATTTGTTAATTATGCCAGCGTCAAGTGAAAGATAGATACGTAACAAAAATTACGAAAAATTTTGAAAGAATTGTTCACCAATGATGACTAATGATTCTGATGATTGTTAAGGAGCTCTGAAACAAAAAGAGATACACTATAACCTAACTACGAAATACTTACACAACTAGGTATATACACAATAACCTACAGCTTAATATTATTTTTAATAATAAAATCACCAATAATACTAACTACAAATGAATTCAAAGATGAGAGCAGAATGTCAATATGAGAAGGAAATGGATAGGAATGTTCTAAGAGTGAGTCAATGAAAGAAGAACGATCATAATTTGGGCATGAAAAAAATATATGATTTAAGTCTTCTGCCAAACCACATTTACATAGAGAAGAGTCTAAAATTTTTAATTTTTTAAGATGCACTGCTGTGCAACAATGACCAAAACGAAGTCGGCATATTGTGGCGGAAATATATCTATTTACATATAACTTATAAAACCAAGGCTTGGGTGGAATATCTTTCTGGATTTTGGAATAACGAAAACCTTTATATTTACTACTTGAAGCCCAAAGCCGTGACCAGGATTTAAATAATTGCTGTTTTGGAATAAGTAAAAGGTCTTGACTGTAATTCATAAAAGGAACAATATCACCACGTAATACTGCAGTCTTAGCAAAGTGATCAGCTTTTTCATTGCCAAATATGCAGCTATGACCAGGAATCCAAGCCAAGACTACAGTACAACCCAGCGACTTGCATAAAAATAATTTCTGCTTTATATGGAACAACAATAAAGAACCTCTACCAGTAAACGGATTAGACTGTAAGGCATAAAGATTACTCAGGGAGTCAGTAAATATAATGGAATATTTTAGCTTATAAAGTAAAACATAATTCACTGCCTCAAGAATTCCTCTACCCTCTCCAGTGAATACAGAAGTTTCCGGAGGACACTTTACCATTTGATGAGTGTTATAGTTCTTGTGATAAATACCGACACCCACACAACCCAAGGGGTCGCACTTAGATGCGTCAGTGTAAATGGAGTGCCAACCAGACCACTTCTCACTCATAATACGGGCAAAGTTCCTAGGAGCAAACTTGTCATCCTTTTCAATGCCAAAATTTGTTAAAATAGTTGGAATATAAACTACCACAGCAAAGTCATGCATAAAAAGCGGGATCTTGAGGCTATTATGGGTAGGATTTTTAAGGCTACTAATCTTTACAAAACTTTTGACTAAACAAGGGACATTTTCATCAGTCCAAGATAAAAAGTTAAAAAATTTAGATAACTCCCTTAGCTTTTCAAAGATTGGATGTACAGTAAATTGCCACCTCTGTATTAAAAACCTATCTGACAAAAATTGTCTTCTGAGACACAAAGGGGGATCTACACATTCCACCTGCAAGGCATTTATGGGCGTGGACTTCATAGCTCCAGAAACAATTCTCAGAGCACGAGATTGAATACAATCAAGCCTCTTCATTGAAATTTTACTACAAGGACTTAACAGAAATGAACCATAATCTATCACACTACGCACTAAAGCATTATACACCAATTTTAAAGAATAAGGGTGAGCACCCTACCAAACCCCAGCTAAACATCTCAAAATATTAAGATTTTTTTCACATTTCTTAATTATATAGTCAATATGCTGAACACCCGATAATTTAGAATCTAAACAAACACCCAAAAATTTAACACTGCTAACGGTTGGAATCCTAACACCATTCAAACAAATATCAACCCTAGGTAGTAACCTTTTACGGGAAAAGATCACTATAGAACTTTTCTCTGGAGCAATTTGGAGGCTGTTATCCAACATCCAGAGAGAGAGGGAAGATAAAGCCTTAGAAACTGAATTGGTACAAGAATCAATAGACGAACCAGACGAGAACACAACAATGTCATCAGCATACTGAAGACACTGACAGTGAGGTGAAACAATTTGACTCTCAAGCTCAGCAGTATACAAATTAAATAACAAAGGACTTAAAACGGAACCTTGCGGGAGGCCCTTATAAATAGTTCTACATTTAACACTGTTATTGTCCGTTCTAACAACAATAGACCGACCCGAAAAACTATTAAATATATAATGAACAAATTTTGGTGGAAATCCCATATGCAATAATTTAAATTTTAAACGTGATAAGCAAACGTTATCATAGGCAGAGCTAATATCCAAAAAGGCTGCCACACAGAACCCCTTTTTTGCGAATGATAAACGAATGTCTGAAACCAAAAGTGACAAATTATCTAAACAACACTTACCCTTACGAAATCCAAATTGGCCATCTGACAATAAACCCTTATGTTCAGCAAACCACTCAAGCCTATTCTTAATTAAGTGCTCAGCTAATTTAGCTAGTGTTACTGACATGGCAATTGGACGATAACTATTTACAGAAGAAGCATCTTTACCAGGCTTTAATATTGGAACTATAATCTGAGTCTTCCAAGAGTCTGGTGGAATGCCCGACTCAACACAAACATTAACCAATGACAAAAAGTATTCAAGAATATTGGGACTAGCATGAACTATAAAAGAATAAGGAATACCGTCTATACCAGGGGATGAATCTTTTATAGAAGAGAGAACAAATTTAAGCTCTTCCAATGTAAAGGGATTACAATAAGAGCTAGACACAGAAAAAGACGGCTGAGAATACTCTGGTAAGTCATCAAAGTTGGGAACAAAAGGAGGAGCAAGCTTGTCCATGAACATATCAATCCACTCACCTGAGTCTGGATAAGAAATAGAAGTAGGGGTAAAAGATCGTCGGAATGTTTTAATTTGCTTCCAAACTAAACAGGATGGAGTCTCAGGCGATATAGTTTCACAATACTTCCTCCAACCACTCATTTTCTTTTCTCTCAACAATTTTTTAGCTTCCAGAGCAATATCAGAAAGTACTGAAAAATTTTCATCAGACATATTAGACTTATATGCAAGCTCTGCCAGTTTCCTGCGGTGAATAACTGCAGAACATTCCCTGTCCCACCAAGGAGGTAACGGGAAACCTTTCGAAATTACAGATCTTACTGGCAAAGCAGAATCAGCAGAAGATAACAATACTTCAGTTAGTTTCTGACCGCACAAATTAATATTTAAGTTATTGACAATAGGAAGAGATGCAGATAAAGAGCACATCACACTAGAAAAACTAAACCAATCAGTATTACTATTAACACTATATTTAAGCAGGGGTTGCAACTTTCGCTTATGAGGACTAGCAACATCAAGACTAAGAATAATAGGGAAATGATCACTTCCATGTGACGAAGAAAGAACATCCCATGTCATATCAGGGGCCAAAAACGGGGAAACAAAAGAAAGATCAACCGCACTAGAGAACTCATTAGGCTTGGTTCTACGTGTTGCAGAACCTGTATTAAGAAGACAAAGACCACAGACATCCAACATATTCAAAAACTCAAAAGATAAATCATCATTCTTTTCACAACCCCATGAAGTATTATGAATATTAAAGTCACCCATAACAATCACAGGGCACTCTAATGTAAGGATAAACCTTTCAAGCTGACAAAGAATAAGAGAGGAGGGATAAGGAATATAGTTTGAAATATAATAGATACCACACACTTTAACACAAACAATAGAAAAATCTGTATGACTGTAGGGAAAAGGAATATTTACAATATTTGCAAAATTTACATTATTGCTGACTAACAGGCAGGCCCCGCCATACCCATCAGCCCTGTCATCACGAAAAATATGATAACCTTTAAAAGGAAAAGAAAAAGAAGGTTTTAAAAATGTTTCAGATAAAGCCAAAATTAAAGGATTAAATTTAGAACACAAATAAATTAATTCAGACTTCTTAGACACTAAACCTCTACAATTCCATTGGATTAGTTTGGATGGAACTTGATCCATCACTTAAGTTTTGAACAGAATTACTAACAATATTTGCAACGTTGGACGGTGAGGATGAAAATGAAGAAAGAAGACTAATAAGAGTTTGGATCAATTCAGCTACAGATGGAGACGAATTACACTCAACACTATGAGTTTCATAGACAGGAGCACCCTTAGGCAACTTAGGGATAGAAATGATATTATTATGAGAAACTCTGTCATAGCCAACACCCTTCATAGGAGGTGCCTTAGGGCGGATGGATATAGTTTTCTTGTATGAAGTTTTCTCAGGGAATTTGGTAATACGGGGAATAGGAGAAGGATCCACACTATTAGTCACAATGTCACTATATAGCGACCTAACAGGAGCATGTAGCTTGCAGGCTTCTATGTAAGAGATAGCTTTCTCTGCCATTGACATTTTAATCGAGCGTTGTCTGTCATACTCTGGGCACTTCTTATTGGTAGCGAAATGAGAACCAGAACATGATAAGCAATATGCAGAATCTTCCTCAACACGGCACGAATCACCTGTGTGACCATCGCCACATTTGTAGCACCGTGGCTTAGAGCGACACAGGGACTTTGTATGTCCAAAACGACAACACTGATAACACTGGATAGTGGGATAATAATACTGTGCAACTGGTAATGAGTTATAGCAAACATAAATTCGTGATGGAAGTACTTGACCATCGAATGAAACCACACATGTCTGAGAAGGCTTCCACACTATAACACCATCAACCTCTGTTTTGAAGTTAATTCTTCTTACTTTGGTAACAACACCACAACCTTGAGGTATTGAAATATTTTCCATCACCTCATCCAATGACCATTCAGATGGAATACCCTTCACCACTCCCATCCTAGTGGTACTAAATGAAGGGATAAATGACTTATATCCCTCCACACCACCAGAGGAGATGAAGCTGTTGGCAGCCATAGCTGTAGCAAAAGCAACTGACACTCTATTCCTGCCAATTCTCTGAAGACTACCATCAACAATGTCTTTGACACATAATCTTTTCAGGAGCCGACCAAAAGCTACCGCATTCAATATAGAGGCAGGCATATCGTCCACCACTTTCTGTATATGGACAATAAATGGACCTTTATCTGATGCACAATAATTTTGGCGACCAATGGGTTGACGTTCTGCAAGCACATGACTTTGCTGTGTAAGTGATGTATCTGCAACCGATCCAGAAATGGCATTCATTAAACTATTAACCTCTGTTTGCTCACTATCAATAGTCTGATTTTGTCCTGGTGGGATAGAGGAATCCTGTGAAACAGGTTCCTGCTGTCCCAAAGGGATAGACAAGGAACTATCTTCTCTAATTACTTTTTTTGATCTTTTGCCTTTTGGCATCCGTTCTTTGGGCCTGGGTCTTTTTTCCCCTTTGACAGAAAAACCCAGAGACTTTACCTCACTGTCGGAAACTAGAGTGGTCAAACTGTTTTCAGAAGAGGATGATGCTATAGAGGACCAACATTCCTCATTAGCACCTACCTCACATGACGATATATCAGGCGGAATACCTCCGCCTGAAAATTCCGCCATCACACACCGTCTTTTGTTTTTACAAAATCAAATATATCTAAACTAAAATCTAAAATAATATACACTTACCGGAATGAATTTACATATAACTACTTAAGAACACTACCTATCTACAATTTTTACATGAAAATGGTGCACAATATCTAGAATTTAATAATAAAAAAATTCAATTATGCCAAAAAACAACCGAACACCGCGGCAGTCACTTGACCCAAAAAAAAAAAAACTATTATATCTTTATCAACACAACAACCTAATTTTACACCACACTAGACTTGAGGCATAAATATGTGATTAGGTACGTGGATTAGGTATTTTTCGTTACCAGTACATACCTAATCCATGCCACCTAGGATTAGGTATTCGTATACCATGTTTGTTAATCGTGAAGTATCAATCTGTCAAACTATAGGTCCTGTAAACAAAACTACACTTTACGTCTAATTATTAAGTTTCAAACGTCATCTAGGATAAAATACCATAACTATTTTTTGCTTAGAAAATACAGCGAATCTCTTGTTCAGTTTAACAAAATCATAAAATCTTTATACAAAATACAAAAAAAATAAAATTCGACTTCAAAAACACATAAAAGTAAAAAATTATATAAGGATGCACACCATCACCTTTTTATTATGAAGTCGCTGCCAAATTGAAGTCTTTTTGAAGTCGGTTTTATTTTTTTGTAACATTTTTTTTTTTTGTAAATTTAATACCAGCTCACCGAAGTAACTTGAAAGAATGCCATTTAGCATCAAAACGTGCCTATTGTATTTAAAAAACTAACCTCTAACTCCTAAAAGTCAAGGATCCTTCCATCATCAGCTCATTTCATGACTACCAGACGCAAATACCTGAATAGCTTCGAAAAAAACATGAAACACGTTGGACGTACCTATGAAATTTAAGGGTTTGCCTCGATTTTCCTGGGATCCCATCATCAGATCCTGACTTTGGTGACAATGGAACCACCCCAGGACTATACTCTATCGAACACAAAAATAATTTTGAAAATCGGTCCACAATGGGCGGAGTAATCACGTAATATACTCACAAAAAAAACGGTAAAAATATTAAACTTGAATCAAGAATGAAATTAAATATTAGGACCTATTACTATTCCAATACATTCCCTAATCCGAATATTTATGCCAATACTGAATAAATATTAAGACCTATTACGATACTAATACATTCCCTATTCCAAATATTAATGCTTGTACCTAATAAATATTAGGACCTATTACGAGTACTAAACTAATACATTCCCTATTCCGAATATTTTTGGTGGAACTGAATAAATATTAGGAACAGGTATTTGGATTAGGTGTTTGAAAATATTAGGAACAGGTGGATTAGGTACGGAAATTAGCTAATCCAGCCCATGTCTACACCACACAAGAACAAGGGGAGGGAAGGAAGATGACATTTTTTGGGGTTTTCATTTTACCAAGCAAAAGGGATAAACACATACATCCTTATTTTCTAACAAGTTTAACTTGCTGTACAATTTTGTACTGGGCGTGGAAAGTACCTACACCAACATTGCTAGAAGAAGATAATTTCGATCAGGGGCGGTCGACTTTTCTATTGGCGCAATGAGACATACCTACTAGGGATACATCGAGTGTTACCTCAAAAAACATGTTTCTAAAAATCCTAAAATGGTAGTAAATAATAACAAAAGATTCATAGATGTTAACCATATTTTCTGATGACAAACATCTTTTAAAACATAAATTTGCGTTATTTAACTAAAGTTAATATTTTTAAGTATATTTTGTTTAAAATTATCCAGAAAGACTTGAGATTGAAGATTATTTATTAAATGGATAATGGATGTAAAGTCAATGTTAGAACTGGCAACATACATTCACAAAAGGCGCGTTCGGATAGCATCAAGGTGGCAAAAATAACTGTTAAAAATGACAAAATTGACACAATGAGCGTTCGGTTAGATGAAATGTGAACAAAAGTTGCATTTTTATCTGTTTACGTCAACCGTTCGGATAGCTGAAAAAATGTCAAAAATGGCATTGTGAACTGCCAATTTCGCCCCAGCTATCGAAGAGGGTCAAAAGTGGCAGATTTTGACATTTAAGATTTTTGACGTTTACTATACGTAAAATTTTTGACACGATTGAATAAGTTTTAACGAAATAAATTTTATTTTCATTATTTATGGAAATTAATGATCGTTAATCATGAAGCGAGCTTATTACATCATAATACATCCAGAATCTGGAAACTGAAAATAAATTTAGGTTATAATAGCATATGACTTTGACATATTGATAATGTAGCGTTCGGTTAGGGTGTGGAGCAAAAATGGCAAAAATTTCATAACCTTCTAACCGAACGCTTTACATCAACGCCAATTTTGATAATGCTAAAAACGCCACCACAGGCTACCCGAACACGCCTAAAAAATATGGCCGAATTTATATTTCTGGCGCATGAATTATTTTCCTTTTGTTTCTCCATTGCGAATTTACGCAATAATATCGAAGTGTGCTTGCTTTTGAGATAACGACTTTTCTTGATAGTGTCTTTTTGTGTTTTTACGTGAGAAATAGACTCGTTTGGAGACAGTGACTTGTTTTGATTTTTGTGTTAAACTTGAGTTCTTTTTCGTGTTGTTACTTAGATTTAATTGCTTTTCCTGAGACAGTGACTCTAAAACGTGTCAATTTGAATAGTTTGTCAGGGAACATGCCTGATAACCTGAAGAGAAAATGTCTCAAGTGTGGAATCTCACCACAAGATGATGCAATTGCAAACATTATACTATATCGCTTTCCAAAGCCAGGAACAACAAATATTCGACGGTAAGTGTTGAAATTGACCAGTTGAAATACTTCTGACATTGCCACGTCCTTTTTTTGTTATTCAACAAGCCTTCATCGCAGTTGTCAAACAACGACGTTGAAAACTTCTCTTAAATATTCGCGAAATTATTTTATGAAACTGTCTATCCTGGCACTTGACACTAGCAGTAATGGTTGTTATCCTCTCTAACGACTAAATGCTACAATAAAAAAAAAGAGAAAAGACCCCTGTTAAAGCGGTAGCGGTTATGTTCACAATAAAAGAGATAACACTTCTTTGAGTTCTATTAGCGTTACTGCAAGAACATAAAATTATAATAGTCTCTAAATTCCGTAGATTAAATATCATAATGATAAATGAACTTTCGCTCATAATATTTTCTTTTTCGGATGTGAAATGTGGGCCAAGTATTGTTTTCCAAATGACAGTTGGTCATCTGTGGACTTCCAACGTAAATTATATGCTGAGCAAAGGATTATAAGATTATATATACTATTGACTTTATTAATGTTGAAGAGAAGAGATTATGCAAACATGCTGTTCCAGATATGATTGGTTTTGACAAGGTGAATAAAAATAGCTTTTGTATATATCCTACCTGTGTATATCTGTGTTAAAATAAATATTTCTAGCATTTTATGCATTCAATGTGTGGATGCTGAGTCCTGAGAGTGGACTCCATCCTAAGACTTGTGATATTTATATGCCGCCTGTAGAGTGCTCTTGTTGCATATTAATAATGATTATTTAGACAGTTCAGTGGTGTGACTATGGTTCATTTATTGATTGATAATGCTAAATTTTTTACATTTCAAATTGAGACAGCATACTTTATCAATAGTGCTTGCACTCCATCCAAATGTCCTGGCCTAAGTCAGCAATGCCGGCCTCGTGCGGATTGGTTGACTTCACATACACCTTTGAATTTCTTTATAGATGAATGCAGGTTGCCTCATGATGTTTTCCTTCACCATAGGAGCATCGACAAATGTACATATGAAATTCGAAAAACGAAAGACACATTGGTACATGGCAGGATCGACCTACGGACCTCCCGATAAGGACAGTGCCGAGTCCACAGCACCACCAATGCATCCATACTCTACTCCTTACTGTACTATAAATTAAAAATTTGGAACTCCAGTTAGATATGCATAAGCCAGTTAGATATTATTTAAACAATATACAATAAAAACTTGTCTAGAAGATATCAATTAATAGAAAATTGCGGGTCTGCTGGAAGAAATTTCATTTATGAAATAAGCAGATCCTTTGTACATTGTGTCTTATGTGTTGTTTGTGCTGTCTAGTTTTATGTGTACAAAAATTGTTAAATAAATAAATAATATAGGAAAAAATCCTTGGTTTCTAAAAACAGTTCTATTTCTTTACAGGCATTGCCAAGTGGAGTCACATTCAAGACTTTTATGACTGAGATAATGTAAATCCAAATTTCGTGTTTGCTCCATCACTGAGGAAGGATCACCTTAACCCTAATTGCAAAGAAAAGATGAAAGTTAGTCAGCTCAGGCAGCTCAGGTTTTGAGTCATTCGATGGCTGCAGGCATGTTTGCAAAAATATCCCAAGGTAAACTTACCTACGTAATAATTTATATTGTTATATCAATTAATCTGAACCTGAAAATTTATAAAGATTTGATATGAATACCTAAAAATGTCTTAACTAAAATTTATAGCTCAGAGCAGAGTTCTGATTAAGAAAAGCCGTGGGTTCGATTCCCACCTCAGCCCCCATAGCATGAACACTGAAACAATAATTATGATAAAATAATAAATCAATATGAATGATAAAGCACTAAACTGTTTGATCATAGTGTGTTTTGTTGATCAGGCTTTGGGGCAGGCCTGATTAATTTTTTCTAGTTAAGTTTAATACCTTGACATCATTGATTTACTACCAAACGTAGATAGAGCACTTCATACAAAAACGCGCTTGAAATCTGTCACCTACTCGACTAAACATTTGTACTCGCTGATATATTGTTGAATATGCATGTGTGAAGTTACATCATTTCATACCTAGCCACAGATCAATTGAGGTTTTAGTAACTATGGAAAAGAACTGCACGAGTCGCGATTGGGCAGTTCTTCACCGGCCCACTTCTCGAACGTTCATGCGTTATCTTAGTTTGGTAGTAAATCAATGCTTGACATACTTAAACATTTCCTACAAAGTTCATAAAAAATTAACAAACAGCAGCTGATTTTAACTGAAAGTATTATTTATAAAAATATTTCATCCAGGTGTTGGAATGTAAGATTTGTCATTGTGAGGGTGAATAACAATGCAAAATAAGGAAAACAGCTAGAAGAAATAAGTCGATTGAGTTGTAGTGTTGGACTGTCGGATGGCTCCTAGGAAAAATATTGCCTGAATTCCTAGTTTATATATTTCTATAGTTTTGACAATTTTCATAATTTAGTTTTTACTACATTTTCAGGGGAACTGCCTGCAGGTGCAATTACAACGGCGGAAATTGTCGCCGTAAATAGCGACTCTGCTGTTTTGAGGAGAGGCAAACCACACTCAACAAACATAACCATGAACTCGCCGCATTGCAAACATTTTGAACTAATGAAAAATTTTTTGAGGAAGTAGAGTTTGTTGGATGCCGGAGCCCACCACCCACCACCTTCGAAAGATGGGTGGGTCTGGACTTTAAGAGGTATTTTGCAAATATTTAAAAATCTTAAAGAAAAACAGGATTAAATATCTGTCAACCTGTCTGGTACAGCAGGATGCAGTGGAAAATTAATTTGGCTCAATCCAGGCAAATTGTGCAAATTGCAATCCTACTGCCCCACAATTTTATAGGTGGATTGAAAACATCTATAATTTCTAACCCACATAGAGTCAGGAAACTGTGAAACAGACATTTATTATACAATAATAAATAATTTCAAGGACATGTTTTCTACACCACACACATGAAGCCCCTGATATTGTGATCAATATGCTAGCTTCAGTGGACCACACTTTTGAAGCAAGCATGACTGACTCAGCTGAAATGCAAGCTTGTGCTTATTATGTGGGTTTATTATAAAAAAAAACTGAAGGTGACTTGTGGTGTGTTTGAGAAGATATTAAAGTTGACAGAAAATGTACATTCATTCATAGAATGTAAAGAGTATGTCGACATTAAGAAGAAATTAATTTATGCATCAAGTAATTTAATTAAATGCATTGAAGATTGTGCTACTCTATGCGATAATTTCTTTTTAATGTCATCATCAATATTGGATTTAAAAACATTGTTATTAAAAAACCTCTGTGCGGATATAAATTTCACCTTTTAGAAACAGTGTGAGAAATATGTCTCAATTAATGTAAAAATTATTATAAATAGTGTTTTTCACATAACTATTAAAAGGTATTGTACATTAAACAACCGAGAATATGTAGAATCTGCTTCAAAACTAGCAATAAAAAAGAAGATGAACACAATAAAACATAAATAAAACTATCATACTTTTATTTAATTTTTACCTTTACTATTCTGCGAATTCTGACGTGATTTATGGAAACTAGAAAATAATATGCAATGATTTATAATTAAAATCATTGCATATTATCTAGTTTCCATAAATTACGATTACAATAAAAAATTAATATTACACTGCTTTTGAATTTTACCGCGTAAATAGTGCGTGGGGCCACAGTAAGATGGCAGTACAGTCAAAATTTGTCCAACGTGTTTTTCTATGTAGTTGTCATTCTTCCCTTGGGTATATGTGTTCTGTGATTTCGATGCATCACAATATATGTGATGCCAGTCGTTCCAGTTGTTTTCTATTAAGAAAAAAAATTAAATTTTACATTTCTATCATATTTATTGATATTAGAATCAAAATGAATTACAGGAGGAATGATAAGAGCTTCATAACTACAAGAGAAAAGAGGAAGAACATTGGATCGATGTATAGGAGTTTGGAAGGAAACAAACTTACGAAAACTAATAATAACGCATGGAAGAGATTTATGGGACCAGTATGACGATGAATTTATAAGTTCAGATAAAATGGACAGTCTTTTGAAGAGAGGATGATTTAGTAATTGTAAGGCACGGAAAACATACCTATCACATAAATATTGACGACGGAATTTCAAAGGAGGTTCTCCACATTCCACCTGAAGGGTGTTAGTGGGACTAGTTTTCATGGCACCCGTAATTAACCGCAAAGCCTTATATTGAATGCTATCTAGTTTTTTTAATCCAAGTAAACTGCAGGGTTCCATAAAATATGTGCCATAGTCTAATATACTCCTAATTAAAGCATTGTAGAGCAATTTTAAAGACGACGGATGAGCTCCCCACCAAACTCCTGTTAAACATCGTAGAACATTACGTATCCTTTCGCATCTAGCTGTAACATAGTAACAATGAGAAAGGCCAGACATTTTACTGTCAAAAATAACTCCTAAGAATTTCACCTCATTATTAGATGGTAAACTAACATTGTCATATAATACAGTTATTGGTGGAGGAAATCTTAATCTAGTAAATAACACCACCGAACTCTTAGGGATAGACAATGTTAAACCATTACAATCTAACCCACTTTTTGAGAAGGACAAGAGAACACGATAATGAAGAACAAAGTTGATTTATGTCTTTGCCAGAGGTATACAAAAGAAGGTCATCTGCATATTGTAGTACATTAATATTTGGAACTGAAGAGTCTAAATCGTATGTGTAAATATTGTACAGTAATGGGCTTAACACAGATCCCTGAGGTAAGCCTTTCCAGAGAAACCTTGTTTGTGTATTATTACAATGAGCTATTCTTATTGATCTTCCTACTAACAAATTCATAATAAAATTAATAAACATTTTTGGAACTGATAGTTTAACAAGTTTACTTTTTAGTATACTTAAAACAACATTATCATAGGCTGCAGAAATGTCAATAAATGCAGCTAAAAGTGAGTTGTTCTGAGTGAAAGCCAAACGAATGTCAGTAGTAAATATACCAAGACTGTCCATAGTACTTTTACATTTTCTAAAACCATATTGAGTAGAGCTTAATAATTTATTATTTTCAACGTACCACTCTAAACGGTTCTTAACAAGATGTTCAGCAATTTTCGTTAAAACTGACGAGAGAGCAATAGGGCGGTAAGATGCTGGGTCACTGGAAGGCTTGTTGGGTTTTAATATGGGAATAATATCTTGTTCTTTCCATGAAGTTGGAATGTGGCCATTTTCCATTATTGAGTTTATGAGAGTAAGAATATAGATTAAACTGGAATTACTCAAATTACTAATGAACGAATAAGGTATACCATCATGACCTGGAGATGAATCCTTAGTATGCGACAATATACCTTTTAATTCAGAAATAGAAAAAGGAGAACAAAGACCCTTACTTTCAGAAAAAGAATGTTGTTCATTAAGGTGGGGTAGGGGAACAAAAGAGGGAGCGAGGATATCAAGAAACTCACCAATTATAGGCTCAGGGATGAAAGGAGGAATAGAATCTTTGAATGCGGAACGGAAACGGCGAATATTATTCCAAACAAGAGAAATAGGAGTATCTGGGGAAATAGAGGAACAAAATTTCCTCCAGCTCTCCCACTTCTTCCGTTTGAACAACTTTCTTGTGCTTTTTATTAAAGAAGAAAGAAAGTCGAAATTTTCATTAGTTGAATTTATGTTGTATGCTCTTTCAGCTTCTTTTCTTTTTTTAACGGCCATAGAACATTCATTATCCCACCACGGAGGGGAGGGAATTCGAGAGCTGTCAATGTCACCCAATTTTGATGGAAATAATTCATCAGCTGTTATAATCAACAAAGAAGCCAGAGCTATTGATGATTCAGCATGGTTATTGCTATTAATACTAGGGAGAGTTATGTTTGTTCTTCAATTTTATCCCTAAATAAATTCCATTTATCATTGTTTAACTTGTGCCTTAAGCGTGGAGAACGTTTATGGGGAATAGTAGTCCTAATTAATGGGAAATGTATTAATATTGGAAAGTGGTCACTTCCATAAGAAGATTGTAATGTTGACCAATTTAGAGAAGATGCAAGACTTGGTGATGTAATTGTTAAGTCTGGGACACTATCACCTTCATGTGATTGAGATCTACGAGTAATAGTACCGGAATTCAACAAACATAAGTTGTTATTATCAATTATGTCAAGGAGTCTGTGACCATAATGATTTGATATGGAACTTCCCCAAGCTACATGTTGCGCATTAAAATCTCCCATGATAAAAAGGGGACGAGGAAGTGAACAAAAAATCGAATCTAATTCATTATATATAACAGAGGAAGAATGAGGTATATAAACAGATACAAAACAAATATTTTTTACAGAAATAGCAATTATTGAGTATTCATTATTATGTTGATTGGTTGGAAAATGAGAAAATGTTACACTGTTATTTACAAGGAGTGCCACGCCTCCATAACCGTCTGATCTGTCCTCACGAATACATGAGAATCCTGGAATTCTAAAATTTAAATGAGGTCGAAGCCAAGTCTCTTGAAGAGAGACTATAACAGGTTTGTAATTATTTATTAAATATATAAGATCACTTTTTTTACTACATATGCTTTTACAATTCCACTGAAGTATTTGGTCCATTTTGTACAATAGTATTATTTTTTATAATTTCATTTAAGTTAGCTGCGTTGGACGGTACAGATAGTACATTATTTTGAACCAAAGAAGAAATTAACGCTATAATTAGTTCTCGGGTTGTAAAATCTGACAAATTTGTATCTTTACTATAGTTCATTCACGTTAAGAAAATAGTGACTCATCATCGACTGCCAGCCAAGCCACGCCCCCTAGCCAATTAAAACGCTAGAAATTAGTAAGGCGAGTTCACAGTGCTCAGTTGAAGTCAGACCTTCGAATTGATCGGTTGTGTATTTTGCGTACTACTTGTTTAAAATTAAATTTGGAAAATGGATATCTCACCTATTAAAAAAAATAAAAGTGGATCAATTATACATAGCGGAGAGAGACGCGTAATTTACAATGTTTATAAGTATTTCAAACAGATTGATTTAAATGAGACTGTGGAGAGCATAGTAATTAAAACTGCAAGTGCATGCGGTGTGTCCGAAAACACTGTTTATAAAATTATAAAAGAACAAAAAGAAACGAATACATTGAAATCACCTGTGAAAAAAAGAGCTCGACTATCCACGGTCGATAAATTAGATGAACTAGACAAATGTGCAATAAGGAGAAAAGTACACAATGGTATCGATTCTGGCATGATTCTCTAAACCTAAAACTAAATTTGACAACAGTCTCTCCTTGTCATTTTGTATAGAGTATGACAAGGATAGACTGTTGTCAAATTTAGTTTTAGGTTTAGAGAATCATGCCAGAATCGACACCTCTATATATTTAAATAACGAGTATCCAACATTGGACAAAATAATAACACTTTGCTAAGCTGATGAAGATATTCCTGTTTTCAAACGTACAACACTTCACAAACTACTGCACGAGCTTGGTTTTGATTTCAATAAACAAGATAGTAGAACATTGTTTGTGGAAAGAGAAGATATTGTTTTATGGAGGCGAAAATACTTAAGACAAATAAAAGAATATAGAAACGCTAATAAAACCATTTACTATCTCGACGAAACGTGGGTAAACGCCGGACACGTAAAAACAAAAGTGTGGTTGGATACAACAGTCAAGAATAAAAGACAAGCTTTCCAAGATGGCTTATCAACCGGCCCAAAAGCTCCGACAGGGAAAGGGAAAAGGTTAATTATATTGCACATTGGCAGTGAAAAAGGATTCCTGGAAAATGGTTTACTAGTCCTTGAATCTAAATCTACAAAAGATTATCATGAAGAAATGGATGGTGAAAGATTCCTTAATTGGTTCAATAGTATAATACCGAAGCTTGAACTAAGAAGTGTGGTTGTCATGGATAATGCTCCCTACCATTCGGTAAAAGTTGAAAAAATACCCACGGCCAGTTGGAATAAGCAGCAAATACTAGAGTGGTTGCAAAACAAAGGCATATCTATGGATATGAGTTATTTGAAAAAAGAATTATTATTGAAAGTCGCCGAAATCGCCCCACAATATAATAAATATTTAGTAGATGAGACTGCTAAAAACAATGGCATTACAATTCTTCGTCTGCCGCCTTACCATTGTAAATTAAATCCGATTGAAATGGTGTGGGCCCAAATAAAAAATTATATTGCTGCGAATAATACTACATTCAAAATGAGTGACGTAAAAAAAATATTTTATGACGCAATCGCGTTAGTAGACGCCAATCGGTGGAAGAAATGCTGCGACCACGTGATACGCGAAGAAAATACCATGTGGGCTTTGGATGACGTCATGGAACATGCAGAACAAAATTCATTCGTAATAAATGTAACGGGAGAATCTAGCGATACTGATTAGCGATTTAAGTACTTAGTTTTAAGACAATTTTGTATTTTAGTACTTATTTTATTACCATTAATCCAAATATGTGTTACTCTACTAATATAGCGTTTAAGTTGACATTAAAAATTACCTTAATAGGAATATTTTAACATGTTTAAAATCATTGATACTTTATTATTTTTCTATTAAACTTATTTAATGTTTTGAATAAAAAATGTTTAATTTTTTCTCCATTATGAATACACCCTTACCCTGCAGTTGCACTGATGAGTCACTATTTTCTTAACGCGAATGAACTATAATATTTATAGCACACCCATCGACAGGTGTTGGCAATTTGAATTCATCTAAGAGCTGTTGATGATATGTTTTATCATAGCCTTTACTGGTACTGGGAATGTTTAATTCCCGAGACCTAGGCTTGAGAAAAAATGTTTTTTTGTAAGAGCTATTATTTAATGTAGATTGTTTGTTTGCAGGTTGTTGTTGAGAAAAGGTGAGTGTAGGAGAAGGCGAAGAAAGGACATCAGCATATGATTTTGTAATAGGTGGATGCAATTTAATGGCCTCCGAATATGAAATGCAATTTTTAGCCATAGTCTCCTTAATACATTTCTGTCTTGAAAACTCTGGACAGCATTTATTATTAGCCATATGACATCCGGAACACATACAACAATTATAATAATCTTCATTTATTGAACAGTTGTCTCCAGAATGACCAGCCCCACATTTGAAGCATCTGGGAGTAGACCTACATTGTGTTTTAATATGACCATATCTGCAGCAATTAAAACATTGTATTGTAGGGAAAATGTAAAGGTCTACTGGCAAAGCATTATAACAAAGAAAAACTCGCTTTGGTAGCACCTGTCCATCGAAGGTAATAACAACCGTCTCAATTGGAATAAACTCAATTTTACCATTAATGGGGACTCTTCTTTTTAACCTCCTTATTTTAATAATGTTTCCACAACCTATGGGGACTGTAATATTGCTTATTACCTCGTCATCAGTCCATTCTGCAGGAACACCCCTTACAATACCCATTCGAGTAACATTCGAAGTTGGAATAAAAGCTTTATAATTTTTGCACTTTAAAATGTCATTGGAAATAAAACTATTAGCATCCTCAAAGTTTGAAAAGGATATTGAGATTCTATTTCGACCAATTTTTTTGAGGCTGCCATTAATTATATTTCTGAATGCATTTTTTTTCAAAAAATGACCGAACGAGACTGGGTGTATAATGTTATTTTCGCTTGAAACCATGTCTTTTTGGACATGAATAACATAAGGGGTAGAGTCAGAAACTTGATACAATGCTCTACCTATTGGTTGGTAAGGTTTTGATGAGTCTGATTTATGTGAAGTAGCTGCTTGCGGTGATTGTGTTGGCTACATACAAGTATCAGTTTTTGTATTTTGACTACTAGGTTCCTCAGTAATAACATTACAAAGACAATCTATGTGGGCATTAGTTGCTATTGACTGTTTGCTCCGATTGTTACGCTTTTTTTGTTGCAGTTTTTGCAGATTTTTCGAACGTAAGCTCTCTTACGTTTACCATTATTGGAAACTGTTGCATCGGAACAATCAGTAAATATCGACTCTTCAGTGTCCATTCCCTCAACCACTTCATTATTCCCACCAGTAATTGTAACATAATTCGACACCTGGGGGCATGTGCCCCCAGGGTCGTCCGGATCGTTCATCAAGTTAATAGAAAATTGTGGTCACTTACCAAATATCAGGAAAAACACAATAATAACAATAGATATATATACAAAGAGAATAAATATACTGTTTATATACTTATCCTATAATCAGAATAATTCTAATTTTTGATAAAAAGCTAAAAAACGACACCCGCCAATTTCGACGTTTCCCGCGCTTTTTCGTGAATGCACTTGTACTTACGTGAACAAGTTCGGACGAGTACCTCCACAGAACACAAAGTAACTCTCTATCACAGACTAATAGAGATACTAATTACTAATAGTAATTAAATTATTAACCTTAAGGCGTATGCTAGACGTTCAATATTTATCACGATATTTGAGGATAGCGATATTTATTGATCGTGTAGTCTATGATATTGATGGATCGCGATAATATTTCGAAATCCAGCTCCTTAATATGTATCGCGATATTTATTAATCATGTAGCCCTGTCATCAACATTTATCGCGATCCCGCGTTTTCCATTTTATCGTCACCATTTTTTCACGCTAATGTCAAATGTTAACCATGTTTTGCTTTTCTTTTAAGAAATGTCAACATTTTTAGTAGCGCTATTTTTTACAAAGAGAACCTAACCAAAATGGAACGCATTACGTTAACATACGATGCTAGCCCTACTAGCGTCAAAATCTAATGAAACACGATGATGCTAAAAATGTTGAAAATGCTGCAAATCTGCGCATATGGAACACGCCTTATGGCCGGTACACACTTTGTTTAGTGTTTAGTGCGAGTGGCTTGTTTAGTGTTAAGTGTTTAGTAAAAAACACGTTCGGACAGCTTCTGTTTAGTGTTAAGTGTTTAGTGTTTAGCGAATAGGAACGCGTTCTATTTTTTCTGCGAGTCGCCCCTGCCGCTCTTCCGCCTTCACCCCTCACGTAACACTAAACACTCACTAAACACGTCTGGACAGATCTGTTTAGTGTTAAGTCCATATAATGAACAAATAAACTAAACACTGTTCACTAAACAGTGTAGGGACAGCACCTACTAACAGCACTTAACACTAAACAGTCTACTAAGCACTAAGCACTTGACTAAACAACCACAGAGGCGCGTTCAGAGCCTCTGGGTGTAGTTGTCCGATTGTTTTTTAACTCGCTCAAAGGCGTTGAACGCGTTGCAGCAACCAAATCTTTTATCTCCCTCTTTCACATGAATTTTTATTTCTCTCTCTTTCTATCAGATGACATTTTAGATAATGGCCGCCAATATCATCCAATCACGTAAGAGTATTTCAGTCATAAACGTCAGAGCGTTTTACAACCATCAAATTCGATGGTTGTTCGGTCGTAACTCGCACCGACGCTCAAAGGTCTTGAACGGGCCGGTTGTTTCACCCGGTTGTCACGCTCGAAGGCATTGAACGGGGTTAGAGCGAAAAGTTGTACTTCGCGCGAAGGCCCTGAACGCGCCTCTGATTAGAGCCTTAGAGAGATACTATGTACTGTACTCTGTGATAGTGTACCAGTGGGGCTAGCACGCAGGAGAATCGAAAATCGAATCGAAAACCGAATCGAGGAGTTTGTATGGCAATTTTATTAGCGCCACGGCGGTGAGTAGCAGAACTAATGAAATTGCCATACAAACTCCTCGATTCGGTTTTCGATTCGATTTTCGATTCTCCTGCGTGCTAGCCCCACTGAGAGCATTATGATCCTTGTAGGTCTGTGCTTGTAGTGTACGTACCTCAGAACAATCACTATTCTTCTGATACACCATTTACACTCGCGTGCGAGCCGCGAGACGAGCCACGAGCCGAGCCACAAGACGCGAGTGTAAACACTGAGCTCGTGGCTCGGCTCGCGGCTCGTCTCGCCACTCGCAAGGCTCGCGTCGGGAGCGGTTTCTTGGGCACGAGTCAAAGGGGCTCGCGTCGTGGCTCGCGTACGCGCGAGCGCGTGTTTACACTCGCGCGCGAACTTCATATAAAATATATAATTTTGCTTAATTTTTTTACATTTTTTTAAAAATCTTTATTTATTTCAAAGTGGGCTGTTGATACGTAGTTATTAAGAGTGAATAAAGATTACTTTGGTTAACAGAGTACAAAAGATATCAATAGAGTTGAATTTTCGTCGGGACTGGTAAGACTTCGGTGGCCGAGTGGTCAAGGCGTCAACACGGTATGTTGAAGACGCGGGTTCGATCACTCCCCGAGATAAAATTATTCTTTATTGATTTATTCAATTTTCTTTTATTTTTTAAAAATTGACTACAGACGAAACTTTACACGTCATTGAACTTTCTCAAAAGGGGCCTCTAATTTGGAACCCTAAGAATAAAAAATCATATTTAGTCAAATTATTTTCGTAGTTATAGGGTATATGCTGGCTAAGCACAGCGTTGATGCCGCTAATACTTCGACGTCCTCCATTGCTGAAAGCTCGAAAGCAACTGAACGCATTGCGAGAGTGTAAACACCTCGACGAGCTCACGCGCTCTATCGCGAGACACGAGCCGAGCCGCGAGCCGAGCCTCGAGACGCGAGTGTAAATCTGGTATGAGGTACGTACTGACCAAGTACTGACGCCACAGACTTAATAGAGATACTACGTATACTGACGCGATCCGTAGTGTACGTGTAGTAGGGTGTAGGTAGGGTCGTCCGAGATCATAGATATAGAATGAAATAGATGGGCTATAAACGCCGTCAAACATGAGGAAAAGAGATAAACTTATACACATTGCCAAAGGAAAGAAGAAGATGGCATCATTTTTTTTGTCCTTGTTACCGTATATAGGTGAAACTGGTAGTGGGGATTGTTTATCACCAGCGTCTGGTGCTAAACAAATACGTGGAAGAAATTTGTTGTGTGAATTATAGCTTACTGTGTAATTATTTAACACTTTAATTAGTGTAATTGTGAACTATTTGAACATTTAAATCATGGTGCACTGCTCCGTTTTAGGTTGTAATAGTGATAGTGCTAGAAAACAGGAACATATAACCTTTTACAGGTAAGACCTAAATTGTGTTAATAAAAAGCTCCAAAACTATTTTTTAAATTATAAATACAAGTTATATTGCAATATTTTATCATTCTACTATGGTTCTCAATCATATTATGGGATTAAACATGAAATTTCAAACTAAGTAATAAGGTTACTGTTAACCTAACAAGCTAGGAATGTCGCCATACAATATGGCCACGTATACAGCCAACGCGTATCACGTTTTGCCGGGTTATAATGATACCAGTTACGCTACGACTATTTTTCCTTGATTCGTAGGTAATTTGTTACGTGAAAGGGAACTCACATATTAGTTTCTGTGTTACATTAATATTGACATATTTAAGTATAAAATTTTGAGCATTTTAGATAACAAAGTTAATTCTTTTGAAGTAAGACTTTCCATTTGCTTGTTTGTCTGTATTTAACAGATTTCCTTAGGAGATAACTACTCGAAAACAGTTGGGTTAAAGCTACTGGTCGATTGAATTGGCAGCCAACCAAGCATACCCGAATGTGTTCTAAGCATTTTGAACAACAGTGGATTCAGAAAAACAAAAAAGGTACTTTTCTTAGGAGTGGTGCTATTCCTAAACTTTTTTTACAGATCAGTAACTTATACATATATACCCTACAAGGTACATACCCTATCAAGCCAAAACCTAAATTTATTTTTCACAAACCCAACTATTTTTATGGGGGATTTCGAAATTTATTTTACAGTTTTGGATTAACATGGGTAGGGTAGGTACCAAATCCTTTTCTACTATTTTGATATGGCCAAACATATTATTAATGGTTTGATTTTGGTCATTTTCTATTAATATAACAAGTCTGACCATTAGTACAGATACAGTTTAAAAATTTATTAATTAATATTTTTAATGTTGTAAAATTAGAACCTGCTTTTATTTTTAACCTGTATACATATTGTTTCAGGACGCATCGGTGTTGGATTTCGGTTCAAATTTGAATACGCCCCGAAAGAGAAAAATGCGGCTTCAAATGCTGGGTTTGAAACAATCAGCGAGGTCATCAAATAAAAAACTACGGCCAGTGCGTCAATCGCTTAGACGATTGGGAAAAAAAGTAGTCACACTTGAAAATGTGTAAAGTGATTTGAAGTGTAAGTTAATGATGCAAAATTAGTAGTTGGACATTTTAGATACTGTAGGTGTCGCGAAGGTCGCGAATAGACAATAATAAAATAGCAACACTAGTGACGCACGCTTCAACCAATCATAGTTAAGATAAGGCTAATAGCGATTCTTTAGTCTATGGCAAAATAAGTTTGTAAATAGAATAAAGTTTTCGATGTAAAAGTGAAATATAAAGTTTGCTGTGGCTGAAGCTGAGTCCTGAAGTGCCGTCGATATAATTCTAAGTATCTTGCATATCTTGTAGTTAGAAGATCAGTAATATGTGTGATTCATTGTTATAAGTGTAACTTGGTTTCCCCCTAAGTTCACGGTTAGGCGAGGTTGCCGGGACGTGAGGTCCTGGCAACAAGCCGAGTCCGGGCCTCCAGAATAAATGGCCCGGGATCCAAGAAAGTGATCGGGTAGGCGATGTTCCGGGACGTAAGGTCCTGGCAACAAGCCGAGCCCGGGCCTAAAGAATAAATGGCCCGGGATCCGCCAAGAAAGGCCTGGTGGTCTGCAGTACCTCCAAGGTGTTTAGTAGTACATGATGGGAAATCAAGTGTGTTTGTGTTGTGCAGCGTAGGCTGCTAGCGTTGAATACCAACGATAAGAAGTTGAAACTACTTGATGATGTAAGGTATTTAGTTAATAGTTAAATTTAACCCACAGGAGGTGAACGGTACAATCCAGTGGAAATTAGATATACATGGGATGCTCATATCTCAGGTGCAGATGTATCTAAATGCGAAGCAGATATAAATGAGACAAAGATAGAAGATAACTCAGGTATGAGATTTGTATTGTAACTTAATTAAACCTGCCATACATAGAATACTTTCGTCCCGTCCGCCCGTCACGCCGGATGATGGTAATGCATATACCTAGCTATCTAACTACTCTCTCATCCTTCTCTCTGTGTATGATGTGTCTCTGGGTATATGTGTTACTTACACCCCCCATTCGGACGTAGTCGGTGGCGGGCGGGGCGACATGGTGGAGGTGCTGGGATCACCTCATGAGATCTGTACCTGAGATATGAAGAGCATAATTATATGTGGCATTTAGATTTCTGAATTAGTAAAAATTGGTATTAACATAAAGCAAAAACTGAGCTATAATTTCCATAGAAGAAAATGGAGCTGAATATGTGAAGTTGTGAATAATAAAATGAATCATGTTCTGAGATAAATACCCTTTCCTTCCATAAAATTGTTTGTTCCAAAAAAGGAAAAAACATTGTTTGTTTGTTTGCTGGTTACGGCCTCTACATAGAAAAGTTGGAGATAAAGGATTATAAAACTTACATGTATACATCTCAACAGATGGCACACAATAAGTCACTCATGAAGAAAACTTATGAGAAATGAAATGCAAAATATTTAATAAAATTGGGATGTAATTACTCTTGGTTATGCCTAGCTGATTAGAAATTCTTATTTTGTTTCATTCATTACCTGTAACTATTAAAGAATTTATGTTTATTTCTTAAAACAATTGAAACTCAAAATTCCTGCTAATGGAAACATCAATTTGTGGTGTGTTGGCTGACAACAGTTTGTTTATGTGTGCGAAGCTTTGTTGTTTGAATAGGTATGTGTACATGTGGAGCGACGCTATATTAAAGTTCCGTCCATTCCATGAACTCTGGCGCCATCCTGCAATTTTATGCTAAAAGCTTTAAATAAAAAAGTAGAAAGAAACAACAAAAGGAGTTTTGTGATTTTGCAATGTGTATAACAATTTGTTAAGAAAATGCCAAGTAATTTATGTGGATAAGAAAATCTGAAGCTGTTTCATAGCTTGCATTCAAGCACGGGCACTTGCCTTAAATTGTCTTAATTACTTAAGCCTACTTTTAAGACCTAACAAGGTATGGGTTTGGTGTGATTGTATCATACTTAATACAAACTTCATCACTTGCCAGAATTGCTGAAAACAAGTGAGAATGAGGATGAGGAGGCACACAAATACGCTAGAGCATGCACGGCCATACCGATAGCAATATTATTGGTTGTACATTTTTTACTAAAAACAAAAACTAACTTACTAAATAATAAAGCCACATTGTTTGACAATGTTGCAACAAGGCATGATTCCTATTGACCATAAACTGGCGTCACTTTGTATGTTTTGCATGTTCTTGTTCTCTTTTGTAAAAAGGGGAATTTGGCTAAAGTTACAAATAACACTGGTGAAGAGTAAATGTTGTACATTTATTAAAATATGACATATTTGGTAAGATATGTGTTTATTTAACATGAGTGAAAGAAGATAAACACCAGCTAATTTATAAGCCTTTTCCCAGTGTTTTAAAGAATAAATAAAGAGAAAATAAATAGTGTGTGAATACACTGAGCGTGTCATAGTGTATTTTATTTTTAAAACTTACTTGAGCTAGCAGAGTTGTTTTTTTAATATTTACTTAGGTACTGTAATTTATTAAAGAATATAAGAAACTAAGGTTATTAGAACAGAACATTTATAATTTTAGATAAAGAAACTGCATATTTGCACAGGCTTGTCTAACTGGTTACCCATTTTCTTAGACAGTATATCTACAGCAACATGTACAGCTACATGTAATGTCAGTGTTAGATAGAATAGAATAGAAGAATTGAAAGAAAACACTACCTTACTTTGTGAGAATATTATTGGTTCACAGTAGTATATGAACATATTGATAAAAATCTTTTAAGAATCAAAGACCTTCCAAATACCCTTACCTCAAATGAGATTTGAGGCGCACAAATATTATATAATAAATTAAACTCAAATATAAAAGTTTCAAAGAAAAATTGACTGAATATTTAAAAATAAATGAAGATGCTCCTATAGAAGAGATATCGGTCATGTCAGAAAAACAACTTCTCGCTGAAGAAGTGTTAGTTGAGCTGAAGACTAACATAAGTTAATTCTGCAAAAATGGAATTGAGTAATAAAGAAAGGTCATATGATGCCGGTAAACTCCCAAAGGTAGCATTACCTACCTTTAATGGGGATATTGTCAACTGGCACTCATTCTTTGATAGGTTCAAATCGAGTGTACATAGTAAAAACATCTCAGATGTAAATAAACTTCTTTATTTAAAAGCTTCACTAATTGGAGAACCTAAGAATGCAATACCGATAAAAACTATCTTATTGCCCTAAACACCCTTTGGGAAAGATATGGCAAGGTGAAACATCTCATTGATGCACACTACTCAGCATTATATAAAATAGAATCCGCTGATAATAACATAACCAATTGTAGGAAAGTCTTCGACGATTTGGAAATACATCTTCGGATATTGGAAACTTTAGGAGAAGATATTAATCACAATCACCTTAGATTTCTCATTATGGAAAAGTTCCCTTCAGATTTGATTTATGAGATTAAAATTAGAACAAGTACTGATGCTATAGAAGAAATAAGAAAACAGTTGGATACAATGATTACAGCTAAAGAAGATGCTGATAGAATTGGGATGATGACTGAATTCTAATTTTTACGTCTCGTCATTAAATATTAAAATACCGTGGAAAAAGATGCAGTCCTGTGAAATCAGAATTAAAATCGGCTTAGAAATACATTAGATACAAGCATTTTAAGTTGTTAATTTGAAAGCGATTAGAAAGAGAGATCCGACATCAACCGTGACGTCATAGTTGAGTACGGCCATATAAACTCCTTGTAAATTGCCGTTTTGCTAGAAAGAGATGGAGAAAAATCTTTAATACCTTATATTTTGGTTGTTTTTATAGTTATTCGAAAACCGATTTTTTCTTTCTGTTTATTATATGAATGAGCTTCTATTAAAGCAAGAAAATTGTTTTAGTCATCTAGCCTATTGCATTCAGAAAATGTTCTGAGCTTTCAGAACCATGCACTGTGGAAACACTTCATGTGCGTGACCTTCAACAAACCAAATCAAGCCAAGGAAGATTTAAAACTAGAATTAGAAATGGAAATCAATCAAGAATAGAATAGAATAGAATAATTTTATTTGCTAGAATATGGTACAATAATAGTTGGTAGTACATTCTGTTGCTCCGACATATCCTATTGACAACAATGTGCAAATATTTCGTCAACTATTTTTAGGTATTATAATTATTTCGTTGCACTAACATTCTGAAAGACGTTATACATTTATCAATAAGTAATACTTAAATTTTCTATTCACTACAATAAAAAAATCCTTATGTCAATAATAAAAAAAATACAATTCAACTATGTCAATATCTAAGTATAATACATTATTTAAAATAGTAATTTCTGTCACAATTTTTATTTAAAAAGAAACAAGAAACAAAATTAAAGAGTACAGACTTGAGAAAAACGACAATAACACAGGAAGAAAAATCATAAACCAGCGGAAGCGACGATATGAAAGTCAGGAAAAATTTTGAATAAAGAAGAGATTAAAAGGCATACCTGCAATGAAGAGAATAAAAAACCTACATGCATATTTTGTGACGGAGGCCACAATAACGATGAATGTAACAAATTTAAAACCATACTTGAAAGAAAAGCTAGACTACGAGGCCGCTGTTACAACTGTCTTTGACGAAGACATGTTTTTCAGAGTGGTGACACTAAGAAGAAATGCCGCCATTGTGAAAATGGATATCATAATAGAGCACTGTGCCCTACGAGAATTAACGAAACTGTTAGTATACAGAAACCGGAGACCACAACTTAACTGATGTAAATGCTAAAGGAATCACTATACTCCAGATGAAAATAAACACAAAAATATGTATATTAAAAGTGATAGCGTCAGTGTATGATCCATGTTGATTCATTCATAGTACCTTTCTAAATAGTAAAAAAAAAGTCTGAGAAATGGAAAGAAATTAAAAACAAAGATCAATGATATAAGAAATATATACAAATTGATAGATATTTCCTAAAAGGAAATTTTGATTGTCCTGTATTCCATGTTTTTACAGTTCCTTATTGGAAAATTCAGATTAGTTCCATTGAAAGACCAGAACAGTATAAAGATTCCTCGATTGAGCTGATGGCAGTCCTAAATATTACATGTTTGATAAATTTTACACTAAAATATTTTATGGGTACTATGAGTAGACAAATTCTTTGGATTGATAGTGAGACTGTTTTTGAATGGTGGTAGAAGACCACTTGTTTCTAGAAGAGTTGAAGAAATTAAAAGGAATAAAGAATTAGAAATAACATAATTGTTCCCTCTGCGCTTAATCCAGCAGATGTTTTTAGCTACAAGAATAATGAGTTCAATTGAAGAAAAGCAAAGATGGTTAATAGGGCCAGACTTTCTTAATGAAGACCCAGCGTTATGGCCACCCAATATTGCTTCATCTGCTTCTTCCTTTTTGTCGAGAGAGGTTCTGACCGAACACGCTTAGAAAGATACAACCCCGAAAAATAATGTAGGTGCTATTTCTGAAATCCAACATGATAAGGACAAAGACAAGGAAGAAACTATGTGTGAAGGACAACACAATAGAAATTTCGAAACAGACAGAAAATAAGATTCAAATGGAATACATTCGAGTACTAATTAATAATGGAGAACAGACATTGTAAGAGAGGGATTTCCCTATTTACGTGTTTGGCCGTAAGGGCGATTCATCATGAGGTTGTTCAAAATCTGACGGCAAAAGATGGCTTGCTAGCATTAAGAAGATTCATGTCATGCAGAAGAACCTTAATCACATAGATAATCTTAATCACATCAGATAATGCACAACACTTAACCTAATGTCCGAAATACTAGATAGTGAATATTGCATCATAGATAAGAAAATAAAGTGGAAATTCATTCCTCAGTTGGCCCCCTGGTTTGGAGGATTTTATGAACGTCTGATTGGAATCGTAAAAACGGTATTAAAAGAACCTTTCAGAAACATCTACTAAGATACAATCAGTTAGTTACTATGATCAAGGAAATAGAAGCAGTTATAAACATGAGACCACTTACCAGTGTGGATACAGAAATAGAACACGTACTGAAGCCTTCCGATTTCCTTACGAAAATGCATTTGTGTAAATTGTCAGAGGCTGGAAACGAGCACTCACAATATTAGAAGAGTTTAAACAAATGTTCTCAAACAGATATTTACCAAGCCTACGTAAAAGATATTGGCACTCACCCAGAGAACCAACAGTGACATCAAAGTTACTACCAGCCATAGGACAGATCGTTCAAATTAAAGATGACAACAAAAATAGAACAATATGGAAGGTACGCAAAATAGTCTCATTAATCAGAGCAACTGATGGATTCTGTCGTATTGCTAAACTTCAAGTGGATAATAATGTGTTTACCAGATCTATTGCTCATCTCTATCCACTAGAGATAGAAGAAGGTGAAGAAAATTGCCGTGATGTGCAGAAGGAAGCTTCAAAGATTGATGATTCCAGTAATACATTTCAATTGCCACCTCCAAATCAAGGCATAAATCTAATTGATAAAACTATGGATGCTGTCAATAATGTGAATGAATACATAGAGGCTATTAATGGAAGGGAAGGAAAGGGTGGAAAAAGAAAAGGTGGAAATTCAGATGATAATGATAAACTAGAAGGTTCAGACAATGATCCTGATTATGAAGGTCAAACAATTGGACCGGTAGATTGTTCTGATGATAGAACTCCTCGTCGAGATGCTGCTGTAAGAGCTCTCGACAAAAGAATGCACAAGTAACCTGGTTGCTATTCTTCTTCCTTGCGTCGGGAGTGTCGCGAAGGTCGCGAATAGACAATAATAAAATAGCAACACTAGTGACGCACGCTTCAACCAATCATAGTTAAGATAAGGCTAATAGCGATTCTTTAGTCTATGGCAAAATAAGTTTGTAAATAGAATAAAGTTTTCGATGTAAAAGTGAAATATAAAGTTTGCTGTGGCTGAAGCTGAGTCCTGAAGTGCCGTCGATATAATTCTAAGTATCTTGCATATCTTGTAGTTAGAAGATCAGTAATATGTGTGATTCATTGTTATAAGTGTAACTTGGTTTCCCCCTAAGTTCACGGTTAGGCGAGGTTGCCGGGACGTGAGGTCCTGGCAACAAGCCGAGTCCGGGCCTCCAGAATAAATGGCCCGGGATCCAAGAAAGTGATCGGGTAGGCGATGTTCCGGGACGTAAGGTCCTGGCAACAAGCCGAGCCCGGGCCTAAAGAATAAATGGCCCGGGATCCGCCAAGAAAGGCCTGGTGGTCTGCAGTACCTCCAAGGTGTTTAGTAGTACATGATGGGAAATCAAGTGTGTTTGTGTTGTGCAGCGTAGGCTGCTAGCGTTGAATACCAACGATAAGAAGTTGAAACTACTTGATGATGTAAGGTATTTAGTTAATAGTTAAATTTAACCCACAGGAGGTGAACGGTACAATCCAGTGGAAATTAGATATACATGGGATGCTCATATCTCAGGTGCAGATGTATCTAAATGCGAAGCAGATATAAATGAGACAAAGATAGAAGATAACTCAGGTATGAGATTTGTATTGTAACTTAATTAAACCTGCCATACATAGAATACTTTCGTCCCGTCCGCCCGTCACGCCGGATGATGGTAATGCATATACCTAGCTATCTAACTACTCTCTCATCCTTCTCTCTGTGTATGATGTGTCTCTGGGTATATGTGTTACTTACACCCCCCATTCGGACGTAGTCGGTGGCGGGCGGGGCGACAGTAGGAGGAACCAATAGAGATTTTCTGAAAAGATTTTTAGGAGTTGACAAAAGAAAGTATTCTGAACCTTTAAGGAAATTCGCGCTGTGCTTACACTTTTTAAGTTCAAAGGCATATGAGTTTGTACGTAAGCAATTTAATACGTGTTTACCACACCCAAAAACAGCTGGTGAGTGGCGAGGAGTAGACAGCCTCTAGAAAATATTTGTGATTTATTAGCAATTTTGTGCCATAGCTAGTAATCTGGCTTAATCCAAATGAAATAAGTCATATCTCTACTTTGTCTGAATATTTAACAAGAACACATAGGATGTAGATATAGCTCTATGCACCGAACAAGTGTTTCTAATTAATTATATAGGTACTTGACAGAACATAATCTTCCTCAGAGATCTACAAATTGGTCTTGTCCTGCGCTATTTCCAAGTTGCCGCCAGCGGGGGCGAGGTTGGGGGTGGCAACACGGGCAACTAAGAATAACCAGCTATCTACATCGGCATCTTGCGTTCTTTGCCAGATCTTTTTTCCACATAAGCAAGCTTACCAACTTTGGGCTTTTAGCACCATATTGAGTGCGGTATCAGTAGTTCAATTCTTGAACTTACCCAGCCCAAGTGAATTTTTACCTGTATTGTAGTGAATTTTATCTCTGTAAGCCGAAGTCCTTTCTTCGATGACAATAACGGTGCTATTGAAATATAATTTTAGAAAATGTATAATTTAAATTTAATATTATACATTTTCTAAATCTTCACAAATATTTAGTAAATGTGTAAATATTGGATTTTAAATAAACTGCAGAGATAAAGAAAAAACAATGATTATTGCCCGCTGTATTCTTAATCGAGCGACGATCTTCGCAAGGTCCCTAGCTGGCAAAAGCTGGAAGCGAGTGGTCGCGGATCGTGCTCAGTGGCGAGCACTTGGAGAGGCCTATGTCCAGCAGTGGACGCGTGTGGATGATGATAATGATTCCTAATATTTTTTCTTATATTTGTAAAGATAGCTTAAATAAATAATAGTAAAATGTTTTAAAACGAAATATACTCGAGTAAATCCGAAAAGTGTAGTTTTATTTAAAAGTGTAAATAACTTTAGACTGCGGCGAAGGTTGAATGAAGAATTCAATAAAAAAAAATCGCAACTTCCTCCCACTTTTATTTTTTGAGACATATTATTGAGCGAGGGGCGCTCATTAAAATGTTTCAAAAAAATACGTAGATCAATTAACCCTACTTTCTGTTTATAGTGGTAAAAGCCACTATAAACATAAAGTAGGGTAAAACTTAAAGCAACACTGGTATACCCATCTACTTTAGGCAGGTATGACGTCATCTATATCTGTCCCTCAGATAAAGAATCTGAGGTCTGTCCCTTACGGGTATACGGTCACGTCCTATCTATTCATTCTTTATCTAAGTCCGAGATCCATCAATAAATACTGAAATGGAATTTGATAATTATATCGCGATAAATATTGCACGATACGTAGTATCTCTAATAAGTCTGTTATTGCACGTCATAATTAGTCGATAATTTTTAATTTGTGGGTATATATCATTGAACAGACCATACAGAGTACTGAACAGACGTACATAAAAGATACGTACACAGATCAATATATGTAGCAAGCGTAGCAAGCTACGATACGTACGATGTGGATACGTAGGTAGTATCTCTATCACAAACTATTATGAGAACAAGTTATCTCTATTTAGTTTGTGCGTGCATAGCATAGAGCTTTCACATAATAATTTCAGCTGAGGCCAAGGTCTTTAAGTCCGTGAGCAGAGAAGTACGTAACAGGAAATGTGTGGCAGAAGCTGTTTGTAAGGAATCTATTGCATTCTAATGTTGTGTTGTGTGTGTGCTATTTCTTAAAATAAGACAATCTAAGAAGATTACTAAATTCGCTAAAATTCCTCCTCTTACGACAGATCAGTGGCTCAAAACACAGGCGCGGATCCAGCCTTCAAAAAAGGTTGTGGTCACAGCCATCGTAAGAATCGGCTAAGTGCGAGGCGGAGTATGACCATAAAGTTGTTTTCAAAACATGACCAGCCAGCGCTTGGGTCAGCGGTGCTGGCTCACCGTTGGACCTGTCTCCAGGGGGTTCGTTAGGGAATGGCTAGCGCTGATCCCGAACGTGCCCCTATTGGGGAAGAAGTTGCTGGAGGGTGGTTTAGCCAGGTATGGAGTTTATACCTGAGTCTAATGGCATATCCAAGGGACGGCCTTGTCAGCTTTTCAGTCCCTTGTTGAATCGTAAAGAGATTCCCCGCCCTAAAAAAAGGGACGAGCTTCCTAAATTATTCCTTTAGTTGTATAAAGTGTTGCTTGGAATTGTTTAAAATGCTATTCCCTTAACACCTGAATATCGTGCTTCTCTCATTAATGTCTTACTACTTTTAGGTCTTTGTCGAAAGAACAAATGCAATGTGCATGTAGTTACCAAGTTAATGGTACATATACAAAACCAGAATGGGCACCAGAATATAATAATGGGAAAGACTATAGCCCATCCTACAACATTGCTCCGACAGATGTCACTCCTGTCTTAATTTCTCGGAACTCATTTCAAAATGCCACCAACTCTACTAGGATATTAAAACCTATGATGTGGGGCATCATTCCTCCTTGGCATAAGGTATCTGCAAATTTTTAGGATATTATTTGTCACCTTTTGTACTAGATTATTCTGGGTGTAACGGAATACCGCAATAATATTTAAGGTTTTTGATTACCAAAAAAATATTTTTATGACTATTCTTTGTATTTTTATTATATGCTTACTTTCGATTTAATATGCAGTTCAGCGTATTAAATTGAAAGTAGGCATATAAAAAAATACAAAGAATAGTCATAAAACAATTAAGCAAAAAAAACATTTATTTTGCTTAATTTTTGAATTTTCTGCTTGATTTGGTTGGTGTTTATACAAACAATAAAAGTTGAGATACCCAGTTCCTTAACTGCTTAGGAGTCCAGGTGAAGTTTGCTTCCATCCTCGGCCTTGTCATCACTTATCATCAGGTGAGATGAATGCCAAGAGTGGCTTCCCTGTAGTGTGTTAAAAAAAATTGTAAAGATAGAAAATCATTGTTTCAAAAAAATTAAATTATGTGAGGCGCGTTCAGAGCCTCTGGGTGTAGTAGTCCGGTTGTTTTTTAACTCACTCAGAGGCGTTGAACGGATTGCAGCAACCAAATCTTTTATCTCCCTCTTTCACATGATTTTTTATTTCTCTCTCTTTCTAGTAGATGACATTATAGAATATGGCCGCCAATATCATCCAATCACGTAAGAGTATTTCAGTAATAAACGTCAGAGCGTTTTACAACCATCAAATTCGATGGTTGTTTGGTTGTAACTCGCGCCGACACTCTAAGGTCTTGAACGGGCCGGTTGTTTCACCCGGTTGTCACGCTCGAAGGCATTGAACGGGGTTAGAGCGAAAAGTTGTACTTCGCGCGAAGGCCCTGAACGCGCCTCAGAATCTGCAGTTTTATGATTTTTATTATCTATACAGGGCGTCCCAAGACTATGGGTCATGAAGGGAAAGTACCTTAAATATCGTTGATAGGATATTTTGCTGAAAGAAGACTTTATGTTATTTTTAAAATTTAGTAATACTGCATTCAAAGATTTTCTAAAAATTACTTGCTACATCTGGGAATCGAACCAACTTAAATGTGATAAAAATCACCCGTATTTTAATCATGCCAATCGAAAGAATGGACAAAAAATAATAAGTCCTCTTAAGTAACATATTATCTTAAAAGAAAGTAATAACGTTTTATTAATCATTTTATTCAAATTAAAAAAATACTTGAAACCGCCGAAGTCAATTGAGTATTTTTTGTAAATTAATTAATAAAATGCTCAAAATGTGATCCTTCTTGTCTTATGCAAATCGTCAATATTTTAACATGTTCACTGCCTGTTGATTTTCTTATCATATTGTGGTGAATACTCGACATGATGTGGCTCAATTCTGTTTGTAATTCGCCCACGTTGTGATATTGCTTTTTGTATAGCAAATTTTTCATGTATAAAATAATAAGAAGTTATCTAACGGTGTTAGATCTGGGGATCTTGCCGGCCATCTGATCGGTTCATTTGTACCAATCCAAGTAGGAAAACATTCCTCCAGACACTGCTGCTCTCCGACTTTTATGAGCCGGAGCACCATCTTGTTGAAAAATTAAGTTTTGTTGCACCGCCAGGGAGAGATTTCTTATCTCGTCTTTAAAAATTTGAAGTATTTCTAAATACTTTTCTGTGTTCAAGGTTCCTTGGTAATAATGGATTCAGAAGACCCGGTTTTTAAAATTCCGCACCAACAGTTGAATGAAAAACGCACTTGGTTATTCGTTTCGGTGACTCGTAGGGGATTTTCTTTAGACCAAATACGATTATTGCGGCGGTTGTACATACCGTTATTACTAAAGTTAGATTCATCTGTCCAAATAATATTATCCAAAAAATCAGAATCTTCGAGCAAGTGCTATGTTACTTAAGAGAACTTATTGTTTTTGTCCATTCTTTCGATAGGCATTAAAAATACGGGTGATTTTTTTACACATTTATGCTGGTTCGATTCCCAGACGAAACAAGTAATTTTTAGAAAATCTTTGAATGCAGTATTACTAACTTTTAAAAATAACAAAGTCTTTCAGCAAAATATCCTATCTACGATATTTAAGGTACTTTCCCTTCATGTCCCATAGTCTTGGGACGCCCTGTATACCGGGTGTAACTGAACACCCCAATAACATTTAAGGGGCATATAAGTTAGATACTAAATGGACCTTTGGTGCTTTTCTGAGACCCAGAACCCCAATACTTTCAGAGTTATTTGATTTTAAACTGAAAGCAAAAACTTTCAAGTGACAACCATAATCAGCTCATAACACAAAAGAAATTTAAACACAAAATGATACGTGACAGACGTGAGCGTAGTATTCCTCGTACGTTTACGTAGGGCTTTCGGCACTTAATACCAAAAAATAATTTATTTAGTTTGTATGACGTGAGCGTAGTATTCCTCGTACGCTTACGTAGGGCTGTCGGCACTTAATACCAAAAAATAATTTATTTAGTTTGTATGGGAAAAAAAATTACTACAGAATCTCTACTTCTGATGGATACATACCCTTAAATGTTATTGGGGTGTTCAGTTACATCCTGTATATAAAAGGAGTACTAGTTCCCATCTATAGATGCACGCACAGCCGTAACCGCTAATGGTAGAAACATGAAAGGAGAATGCCGGTTTTTGTATGGAAACCTGTACTCATTGCTTTTAGATGAAATAACCTTTACTGGTCAGGGTATCGTTTAATATTACCACCGTCATCAAAGATTTTTCTTTTCGAATCCGCAGTGCTGAGATTTTTTCGCAAAACTATTTTCAAGAAAGCCCACCTAAAATAAGCAATACAGCAAATATACCCACCGTGTTCCAGATAAGCATTTTTAGCCACAATTATTAACATTTTTAGCATCAGTTTAGTTTATTATATACGGAAATAACAGCAAAATATAACAAAACCAAACAAAACACAAAAGATGCATATGCATAGCTAAGCGACGACCGGAAATCGTGTGCATTACCGCAGCAAAATGTTGTGCTTTAGAGAAGTGAGAGTATATCAAATAATTAGTTCATCATGAGGAGAAATTAGTTCATGAATAGCAAAATTTGTTCGCATTGTAGTTTTAAAGTTATTCGAGAAAAACAGATTTTGCTGGAGTAATGTTCGAAACGTTACCCTGGCAAAATCTTTTTTTATAAAATCGTTTCCATCCAGAACCAAATACATGAATAGATAGCTTTTGTTGCGTATTAAATGTTTGTGAATAGCAAAATTTGTGCATGTTGTATTTCTTAAGTTATTTAAGATTTTGCTGCGGTAACATTTTAGGATATCCCAGATCTCGAAATCGGTTGAACATAGAAGTTTGAAAAAAATACCAATAATAGACCTTAATTTGTTCAAATTTGTTCAAGCATTAGTTTTTGATTTGCTTGATGAATACCAATGTAATTAAATGTTTTCAAAAATCAGAAAAAACGAATTTCTCAGTAAACCAGTACACTTACAATAAAATAAAAGGCTGTAACATGTACCCTTGTAACGACAGTAAACTTAGATTATGTAACTTTACGCAATATGAACATATTGAGAATTTTAAAAAGGTTTTTTTAAGTCATCGAATACGCAGCTTCCATTAAACAAGGAAACATGGCATACTATGAACAAATTAAAATGTTCCATCAATAAACAATCCTGTTAATTCCAGCTTTGAATATTATATGCTATTATGAAAGTTATATTAAAAATAAGATATATCAGTAATTTGTCAATAAGCCGACCGAATTATAAAGGTTACGTAAAAGCGACCGCACCATACATACGGGTATACTTCGCAAATTAGCAGCGTAGTATGTGACGTAGTGTACAGTCGGGTAGAATAGTAATTCGGACAACCGATTTTTAAATATTTCTACCAGTTTTCTTTTTTGTAAATTGCAATCATGATAATCAACAGTATTATTATACAATTTAATGACTTAAGTATACAGTGTGGAAACTTTCAGCGGGGCAGTAAGGAGAAGTACCTTATCCGTTGCAGCTACACGAAAATGGTTTTAGGAGAATATCCATAATTTTTTATGGAATTTTGATCCCCATTCACAGATTTTCAAAAAAATGTACAGTTAGCAAGAACATAGCAATTTTACATAAAAACATTTTTTGATGCCAATCGATCCTGTTTCTAATACTGATCAAAAACTTCTATGGGATCAACCAAAGACATTATAAGAGATAGACCGACAATACGCGCGGCCTCTAAGAAACCCCCTTCAACCACAACAGCGGTCAGGCGGCCGCTACTCATACTGTATTTGTACTGCATTCGGCTGTCGAGCGCGCGTCAAGTTATAAAAATACTTAAACATGCCCAAATAACTTCGTTTTGTAGTGTAAAAAACGAACAGTAATAAAAACTAAATCACATTGTAACATTATTTATTACCGATGAGTCTTAATTATGCTTATTTATTTAGCTATTATCATATCGAAATTGGTTGAAGGGGACTTCATACATTTCGTTTGCATTGTTGGTCTACTCTTATAATGTCTTTGGGATCAACCATCGTTGGAGTACTCAAAAAGTCACAAATTGCAAAAAACTTCTCCCGTACATTTTGTATGAAAATTTTACGCAAAAGTTTTTGAAGTGAGAACTTCTTTAGCGGCGTTGTACACTTTTTTTGTAATGGGTAAAAAATGTTAAACTCGCGTCAGGACACGTGACCCTGATCGAAAATTCGTAAGACGGATGTAGAGTAGCCAATTAAAATTGAAATGGCCGCAGGAACTGTCGAGGTGCGGTGAGGGGTCCACGTAAGCCGGCCGAGAACAATAGCGGCTGGCAAAAGTACTGGAAGTCACACGTCACTTGAGACAGTTTTAATCAATTTATTTACTTTGTTAGGAAAAATCTAAATTGTGCTTTTATTTGATTTTGTTGTAAATATTAATTAGGTAAGTTAGTATAAATTAAATATTATTTATTTGTTATAAAATTACGTTTTTAAGTAGTATATTAATGTCTGTTTTGATCATATTTTTAATTTAATTGTAAATATTTTGATTCATTATTACTAGTTATATAATTATGTACGCACAACGTTACAACAGGAAGTTGATTTTTCTGAGGGATAAACTTTTTAATGTAATATAAATTGTCATATTTGTGTACGATAGCGCAATAAATACATATTGTATTCTACCACATAAAAGATAGTACTTTTATTCTGATAATTAAAGCAATTCGTGCAAAATTATTCCATAACCATTCCAAAATATCCAAAACGCACAACGTTAATACTTAAGTTTTCACTTCTGCCGGCACTCCCGGAGTGCAACCCGTCATTTTTTTTTGTGACTCTGTTTTGTGATCTTTTTGTTGACTGAATAAAAAGATAAGTTTAAAAACAATTCAAATTTCGAACTCGTTACTATTAAATAAAAAACAATCTTGACAATTTGGTGATCAATGGATAGGAACACATGGTCCTATTTCTTGGCAAGCGCGTAGTCCAGATCGAACGCCTCTAGATTTTTGTGGGGCTACCTGAAAACTGCGAGGTTTACAAAAAGCAATACGATAGTGTTCGAGAACTTAAAGACTCACTAACCACAATTTTGTATGGAACTCATCCAAATAAATTGTCAGCAGCCACTAGGTCGGTACAGAAACGAATCAATTTATGTATTCGTCAAAATGGCGGTCACTTCGAGCACTTGATATCGTAGGGCAAGAAACAGCAAGATTTTAAATAAGAATAACATCATCAAGTTATGTTAGTTAATAAAAAAAGAAAATTAATACGCCTTCTCTTTGATATGTGTAAAATTCTACGTGATTATTTTATTTTTTTGTATTTCAGTTACACAAATTCTTTACAAAATGTAGGGGAAAAGTTTTTTGCAATTTGTGACTTTTTGTGTACTCCAACGAATGTCCGATACTTAAAACCTAAACACAAATTGCCTAATAACGTTTGGCCTAAAACACATATCACCTAAAAACGAAATGCCTAATAATGTCAAAAATAGGTAGCGAGGAGCGAAGCGACGAGCGTAAGTTTGAACATGAACCAAGCGCGAGAGCCGAGCGAGCGAAGCGAGCGTGCCGCGGCAGCGGCCGGCGAAGCGCCAGAAACGACTTTATGTGTATTCTCGACTTTATGCATACTTATTTAGGCTAAACGTTATTAGGCATTTCGTTTTTAGGTGATATGTGTTTTAGGCCACATGTTATTAGGCAATTTATGTTTAGGTTTTAAGTATCGGACTCCTTCAACGATGGTTGGTCCCATAGAAGTTTTTGATCAGTATTAGAAACAGGATCGATTGGCATCAAAAAATGTTTTTATGTAAAATGACTATTTTCTTGCTAACTGTAATTTTTTTTGAAAATCTGTGAATGGGGATCAAAATTCCATAAAAAATTATGGATATTATATAAGACCATTTTCGTGTAGCTGGAACTTCTCCTTACTGTCCCGCTAAAGTTTCCACCCTGTATATTTAAAACCAAATTAACATTAAAAATGGAAATGTTGCCCCGTTGCCCCAATCATCGCGATAAACAAGACGATAAGTCACCACGCTAACAGGAATTGCCGTAAATGGCTATGTTCTTGCCGAATGAAATGATTGTTGGATTTCAAGCTAGCTAGTAGGGTTTCCTTTTTTAAATTTCATCTAATATTGTGTTACATGGTAATTAATCTAAGATTCTTCGCCAATTATCAATTTGCGTTGCATGATTTTTTTTATACACGGTGTTTCATAATAACCAATAAATAATCAATGCGTTATCTAAAACTAATTATTAAATTGTGTTTACCCGTAATGTCATTCAACCCAAAATTTTCATGTAAATCATAGACATGATGATGATACTATGATATACATGAAAATATTGTGTTAAATGACATTACGTGTAAACACATTTTTAATAATTATTTTTAGATAACGCATTAATTATTTATTGGTTATTATGAAACACCGTGTATAGTTTGTTTCTCAGATCGCACAAACATGGCTCTGTATGAAGGATATTTTCATTGTCTTATTGTTCCCGGGAGTATTACGCGGCTCAACAGATTAATGTCACTCTACCAATCCGATGATTTTATATTCACGTATAATGTGCATGTGTGCCTTATAAAAATTATCTGTGATTTTTAATAAGTAAAAAATATAATTTGTATAAGACTGATTTTTTAATAAAAAAATGTCGTTTTCGTTTCATTATTTTATTATACCCTTTTTTTCGCAACTGGTACTAACGAAACATCAATATTATACCGTTCATTTAAAATGGTTAGCCTTATGTATGATGCGGTCGCTTTTACGCAACCTTTATAATTCGGTCGGCTTATTGACAAATTACTGATATATCTTATTTTTGATATAACTTTCATAATAGCCGTAATTCAAAGCTGGAATTAATAGGATTGTTTATTGATGGAACATTTTAATTTGTTCATAGTATGCCATGTTTCCTTGTTTAATGGAAGCTGCGTATTCGATGACTTAAAAAAACCTTTTTAAAATTCTCAATATGTTCATATTGCGTAAAGTTACATAATCTAAGTTTACTGTCGTTACAAGGGTACATGTTACAGCCTTTTATTTTATTGTAAGTGTACTGGTTTACTGAGAAATTCGTTTTTTCTGATTTTTGAAAACATTTAATTACATTGGTATTCATCAAGCAAATCAAAAACTAATGCTTGAACAAATTTGAACAAATTAAGGTCTATTATTGGTATTTTTTTCAAACTTCTATGTTCAACCGATTTCGAGATCTGGGATATCCTAAAATGTTACCGCAGCAAAATCTTAAATAACTTAAGAAATACAACATGCACAAATTTTGCTATTCACAAACATTTAATACGCAACAAAAGCTATCTATTCATGTATTTGGTTCTGGATGGAAACGATTTTATAAAAAAAGATTTTGCCAGGGTAACGTTTCGAACATTACTCCAGCAAAATCTGTTTTTCTCGAATAACTTTAAAACTACAATGCGAACAAATTTTGCTATTCATGAACTAATTTCTCCTCATGATGAACTAATTATTTGATATACTCTCACTTCTCTAAAGGTGCGTCCCCACTACGAGCCGCGCGGCCGCGGGAGCCGCGAGGCTCGGCCTCACGAGCTTTTTGTGTATATTTGTAACGCATTCTCACTATAGAGCTGCGCGGCCCAGTGTGGCCAGATTTTGAAGATTTTTTTCCATTTTAGTAGAAATGTAGTTTTATTTCAATTAGGTTGTTGTGCTAGAAATGTTTTGAAATTCTACTATTCATAAATAAAGCGGTAACTACTGCATCTGTTTTGTGTATAAAAACGAAACTAACAGATAATATTAGAAAATTCCCATACACACTTTGTGAAAATTATCTGTTGTTTTGTGGAAAGTTTCGATGTTTTTCTATACAGAACAAGAGACACGGCTAAATATACAGTGCGAAAAGGTTTTAATGAATGTAGTTTTCAATTTTTGTTTCTATTAAAAGTTTTTATTTAAAAATATTTCTTTATTTTTTTTATTTTATCATTCATCGTCATCTGGTAGACGATTGTTTGATTGAGTAATAAAATACGTGTTCATTGTGAAGAATAGAAATAATTTTATTTACAAATTGAAGCTATATCGTGGTTTAATGGAATGGCTGCCGTAGGTATCTGTCATGTAATTTTCTGTCGTTGTCCTTGTCTAAAATTTTGCAGGGGGAGGTGAAAAATATGTGGAGAAAAAGAAGGACTACCCCCGATACCCCTTTCTCCTCTCGGCGATGCATAGTTTTTGTAATATTCATTTTTTTATTTCGTTCATACCTAACCTCAAAATGTATGGACTAGTAAAAATGTTAGTAAAACTGTACATTGTAGGTTTTTTTATTGCAACTAAGTTGGCTAACAAGCAAACTGCCCACCTGATGGTAATTGGTAACAGTCACCTATAATACATGTGGCTCCTGTGATATTAGCAGCAAAACTGCAACCCCCACAATAACCACAGTGTACGTTGCCAACCTGTGTCATAAGATGTAAAGATGTGCCCAGTAATTTCACTGCCATATTTTACCCTTCAAACCGAAACAGCAATGCAAGCACTGCTGCTTTGCGGCAGAAATAGGTAAGACGGAGTTAGGTACCCATGCAGACGACCCTGGTACAGAGTTTTTTTTGGGGTTTGCACTGGAATAATTAAAAACTTTAGACTTCTGAATATCTCCTGCACTACGGGATGTGCAGTCCCTCCGCCTTTGCGTAATAACAAATTGCTAAGGCTGGTCGCAAACACTCTAGGGGTAAGGCAGACTAGTACTACGTGGAGTCAGGGTTGGCTGATTCGGTTCTGTCACTATTACTATTCTGTGCGCATTGCCACCTCCAGTAGTAGTACAATATTGCCAGCACAGGTAGCCGTTCAAATTGCCGGCAGCGGAGTCACTACCTAATTTGTATTATAAAGTCACAGCTATCGTTAGCCAGATGAGTTGTATGCAGCTCACGTAGGGTTATAATATCTTTCGAGTTTTCCAGATTGAGGATCGCAGGATTGAAATTTTGATATCGCAAATAAATGACAATCTTGCAGCAATAGCAAATTGGAGTGTTTTTGGTCTGAATGTAAATCCCTTAAAATCGCAAGCTATTGTTGTAGGAAGCTCATAGTACATTTCAAAGATGGACTGGAGATCGCTGCCTGCAGTAATTTTTGACGGTGTCTACATACCTTACAGCGAGAATGTAAAGAATCTGGGCGTGATTATTAATAGAACGTTGTCATGGGCACCTCACGTCAACCAAATCAGCTGTAAGATATTTGCAGCAGTGGGATCTATGCGTAGATTACGTAACTTCTTACCTATCGCCACTAAGGTTGCTCTTGCTCAATCACTTCTTTTCCTTATCCTTGACTATGCAAATTGCTGTTATTGTGACCTCAACGAAGTGCTTGTTGATAAGTTTGAGCGCCTCCAAAATTTGTATACAGGATCATTTTTAATGAACCAACGACCTCCCAGGGGCTGATTCTAGTGCTCAGATGCAACAACTTTTTGTATGGGATCGACATCGATATCTCAAAAAAAAAACACTTCTTCATACAAACTAGGTTAGCTGATTGAGGCTTTAGTGTGGGAAAGTGGATTTTTTTTGCGATTTCGATGTTGGTCCCATACAAAAAAGTGTTGCATCTGAGCACTAGAATCAGCCTCTGGGAGGTTGTTGGTCCATTAAAAATGACCTGTATAAGATTCGTATTTGGGTTGCGGAAATATGATCATAATATGTCCAAATTTAGATCTGAACTAAACTAGCTAAAAATACGTCAACGCCGTGATGCGCATATCTTATCTCTCCTTTACAATATATTGTTTAATCCTAAAACTCCTCTGTATATCTTAAAGATCAGTTTAAATTTCTTCATTCTTCTTACAATGTGAACACTCGATCTATCATAGCAAACTCTTGAAATTAAAACGATAGCGAGTCACTCGCTATCGCCATCGTTAATCGCGCTATGAGTTAAGCGGTAGGACAACAGGCTTAGACCAGAGGCCCTAGACAAATACAACACGCTAACTTTTCCGCAGTCGTTCTGCAGAAAAAATGTATGGAAATGACATTAGCTTCCGACAACCTCACGCTATTTTTTCCGCAGCTAATGTAATCTCCATACATTTTTTCTGAACAAGGACTGCGGAATAGTTAACGTGTGGCATTTGTCTGGGGGGCCGAGGTTTTGTAACAAGATCGCTAGGCTAGCGCACACTGTGACGGGGCGCAACGGGTCGTCACACAGTGTGTGACGTCGTCGTCACACAACGTCACAGTGTGCGCGAACCTTGAGTTTAAATCAAATCAAATTTATTTGTGATACACAGGTATTAAAAAGTTTTACAATTTGTATTGTGCATTCTCTGATCGGCCATATGGCATACAAATATAAATTAAAATTAATTAAAATCCAATGAATTGCAATATAATTAATAAGAGTGTGTAATTAAAAATAAATAAATTCAATTTTGTTGTTCGTAGTCAAAACTGGATATAAAGAATAAATAAAAATCCAATAAATTACGATGTCATTAATTACAAATATAAATTAATTATTTATTTACTTCTTTAAGTTATTATTTATTTACTTCACAAATTATATTTTTATGCTTTAGTTATTGTTCTGAGAGAAGTTGGCATATTTTTGGCATTAACTTGAGTCGCGTTTGGCAGATTTTAAACAAGTGTCGGGAAGGTTTGCCGTTTTTGAGATGGTCACACTGGCCGGCCGCGCGGCTGTGCCCGGCCGCGCGACTTGGGCCTCGCTTTACATCCACACTCATGAGGCTCAGCCTCGCGGCTAGGCCTCGTAAGCCGCGCGGCCCTAGTGGGGACGCACCTTAAAGCACAACATTTTGCTGTGGTAATGCCTAATGCACACCCGGAAATCACAGAGTATAAAGGTCAGCTTTAGGCTGCGGTCCGAAAACCGATAAAAGTTATGAGCAGCTAGATCACTTACATGTTTAAACTTATAATACCTAATCGCACGGGTTTTTTGTCATAATATTAACATATATCAAAAGAAAAATTATTTCGATCGTCGTCCAATTAATTATTGTTATTCTGGAGTCGATTTTTCGTGGCTACGATTCCATTTTTATTTATGGCAATGCACATTTTTTTTTGGGAGGGGGGAAAATGCATTTACGCATTCTTCGTGGTCGAGCCAAACCACGAGGATATGTGGGACTCCCCAGACCGTACTCGGCCCGGGCCTACCCACTAAAAACCCCCCCAGCAGCTCCTCCGTCCGTCACAAGACGGGGGAAAGGGGACAACAGCCAGGCCTTATTCCCGCTGAACCCCTGCCTGCGACATGTCCGTTGCCGGACTCCCCGTCTAGCTCTGCTGCTTTGTGGAGCGACGCAGAATTGCACCGCTCTACACCCCGAAATTGGTTTTTTATTGTGGTTGTCTTCCACGCGGCCCGACGCTCAGTGCGCCGGGCCCCCGGCCCGCTCAGTTCGGGTAAGGCGCATAACACATTGCACCGGACACCACTGCGGTGTACGGAGGGACGAAAACCGCATGCGGCTGCGGCGGCACGAAACCGTGCCACCGCACGGTTTGCTCCGTATCACCGTCCGGAGCTGCGGTGCACGACGACGCCCCGCATCACCGCATTATCTATGTTGAGATCTATTACGCGTATGCACGTCCTTTCTACGCAAAAATCCGTACGATACTGCGGCACAGTGTGGCATACCCCGCGGACCGCACCGCATCACCGTCCGGGAGTGCGACGCCGTCGCGCGCGCCGCACAACCGCACGGTGATACGGTGCGAGTGTGTTATACCCTGCGGAAGCCACACCTCTTCTTAAAATAAGAAGAGGGGACTTCGACCTTCTCCGCATGAAGCGGGTGGCCACACGAAGTGGCCCGCCGGGTGAAACCCAGCCATCCCACACCCCCCTCTATGGGGTCCTCTCGTCAACCTATTAGCCCGCGGCAGAGAATCTGCCGGGTTGCCCAGGGTGCACCACTAGGAGGTTGTCTGACATCGCACCCCATGGCAATGCACATACTTTATCAAATTCTTAACTGCCGGAAGTCAGGAATTTGGGTTATCTTTTTTAAATTTATAATTATAACCCGGATTTAATTAATTATTTATAATTTGCTAAAAGTAGTATAAAAATGTTAAGATATTTATGGAATCAAAATCATTTTTAAGCAATGAGTACAGGTTTCGGCATTCTCCTTTGGACAGTTGTTTTAATTCAAAATGCGGACGCACACTAAGAAGGGATTTCAAAAAAAATAATACCCTAAAGCAGGGTTTCCCAACCTGTGAGGCGCGCCCCACGTGGGCGTAGAGTGAACCGCGTAGAGTGGGGGGGGGGGGGGGGCAGCGAGCGGCACCAGAATTAAACTGTATAAAGTAGGTATATTGAAGAAAATAATCTTCGCTGTGCACTGACTACTATGAAGCCAAGGATTCACCATTTGGTTAATAAAGTGCAGCCACAGTGCTCTTATTAATTGTATGTTTTACTTTCTTAGTTGATTACCTACTTTTGAATAAAACTAAACACTCCAATATTTTCATTGTTTGCTTCATTTTCTCATTTTGACTCCCCATTTTGGCCCCTAGGGGGGCGTTGTATGTTAGCATAATGTTGGGTGAGGCGCATAGGGTAAAACGTTTGGGAACCCCTGCCCTAAAGGGATGTAATAAGGATTGCAAGTTTGTATGGATTTTTTTAAAATTAGCAATGATTTTGATAAAACTTGAGATTAATGCTCTTAAAACATTGTCATTGGACACGTGTTTCATGGTATACTAGAATTCACCCCCTTAGGGTACAAAATAGGGGTTGAAAGTTTCTATGGAAAATATTGAATGTGCTCCAATTTCTATGAAATTTTGTATCCAAATTCCTAAATATAATTATCAGTCTTCTATATAATATGCTACAAAATTAATATTCCTACCGGAAAATATAAAATTCCCACGGGAAACAATAATAACACGGGCGAAGCCGCGAGCGGAAAGCTAGTTAAGTACAAAAACGATGTGGGATTAATCTTCTGCAATTTTCGAGAAATGCAAATCAGCTGCCTATTCAACAAATAAATGAAAGTACTTATGTTTTTAAGAAATCCGATGTACATTTTCAGGGTGATTATAAATCACACAATATTAGTACGAATAATTGCAGACTAGAAAATGTTACAAGCTCTAAGCTCTATAATCCTATTTTGAGAAGTGGTGGTCGATGTGTTATTGTTGTAGAGGGGTTCTATGAATGGCAGACTACAATCAAAACAACAAAAACAAAGCAACCTTATTACATATATGCACAACAACAGAAAAATTGTGTAAAGGTAAGAATATTTGAATAAACACCTAACACAATAATTATAGTTTTAAAACATAATAATAGTACATTAGGTACCTACTGCAGAGGCCGGGAAGTTAGGGTTTGCCGGACGAGTAAGCTTTTACTTTGACAATAATTAAGAGTCCGGCAATCCCATTCCCGCCGAGGTATGTATAGTGCTTTTCTCAATAATTGCGAGGAAATAATGAAAGACGTAATACTGGAAACAAATGAGTAAAAGAACGAATAAAGCAATTAATTAATGTTAAACGTAATGTTTGATATATGTACGAGATATATTTTACGGTACCACTGGGCCCACTGGTGAATGTGAGTTCTGAGGCCCAATTCTACTAATAAGTTACAGCCGAATCGAAACTAAACCGTTGCGGTCGACCAATCGGAGCGCGTATATTGCCATTCAACTGTTCGATGACGTGATAATGTGGCGTTCTGATTGGTCGAACGCAACGGTTCAGTTTCGATTCGGATGTAACTTATTAGCAAAATTGGGCCTCAGATTATAGTCTTTTGTAATTTGTTGTGATATTTATTAGATTGACGACCCACAAACATGGAACAACACATATGATGACAAGAATGGATGGCAAGGAATAAATCTTCTTCACATGGCAGGATTGTATAATGTTTGGCAAAATGATAACGAAATCATATATTCATATACAGTTATCACTATGGAGTCAGATAGCACATTTAGCTGGTTGCATCACAGAATGCCTGCTATTTTATGCAATCAAAAGCAAATAGAGGTTTGTTATGCTAACCTGCATTTTTACCAAATATGTATGTTATTTAAATATGTCTACTTAGATACAAAACAGAGTGAGAGGTATTAGTTTAGTATTCAAATTGCTATGCGATTTCGATCATGAATATTATTAGCAGACCCTATTTGCAGTCTTCTCATTGACTTGAAGTTCGCCAGACCATTAAGCTCTTATTTTGTAACCTTTCATGGCTTGAGCGTTTCATGTCAGCAGCAACTGCGGTGCAATGCGGGAATGTCATTTTATAATCTATTGGCGGCCGATCATTAAAATCGTTCAATATTTAGGCTAGTAACATTACAATATAGTTACCTAGTTTATCTTATTAATTAGAGATTTTTCGTCACATGCCTGTGTATTTTGAAAAGCATAGATAGCTAAAATATGAAGAACACGATTTAATGATTGACCCAACATTTTTTTGAACCGTTTTAAAATAAGTGTATTTTAGTAATAAATAACAGACGAATATTTTGAAGCATAAAGGTGTTTTCAGACTACGCTATACTTAATATAATAGCATATAGTTCATAGCACAGCAATATCGCGCACCATACATTTATTATGGACACGTTCACACTTAGCTGTACTATATATTATTGGTTTACTATACGCTTTGAATTATTTGCTATACTATTATAGCACAATAGTATAGCGTAGTCTGAAATGAGCTTAATAGACTATGGCGGGGCACTTTGATACTGCAAGTTCCGGCCGTACCGCCTAACTCAAAGCGAGCACTCGCTATCGTTATCATGACATTACAATAATAGTTTTAATATCACAGATGACATTAGAGCTATTGTTCTAATGTCAGAGAGCGATAGCGAGTAATCGCTATGAGTTAGGCGGTAGCCCCCCAGGTGCTGTCAAAAAAACGAATATGTACACCGTACACACGTTTTTTCCACAGTTCTGCATACTCGAGAAGTCACACTAAATCAGGGTAAACTGAAGATTTGATAGTGCAGAGATAAGCACGCCAAAGTCAATTACGCCTTTAGCACATCTCCGCTGCGAAACCAAACAATGAAACCGCAGTTGTTTCGTCACGATTTGCCTGTTGTTTGTTAAGCGAAATAAAAATCAAACTGACTGCTATAACGTGTAATGTTGATTTATCCAGTACTTACCCATGGTACTACCGTTGGTTCTACTAGTAGTAATTTTAGAATAGTTTTATTAAAGCGTTCCTTAATTTCTTTAAAATTATATAAATATTAAAACTGATAGTTACACGTACACCCACATGATGTTCTTTTATTGTCAAAAATAATAAGTAGTACTAGGGGTAAAATTAATCGCTCGTAGTACTACCGGACCGGACACAAGTAAGCACTGGATTTATCATTCCATTTCTTGCACGCGCAATTTTGCGGATTTGCTCTGGTCGCCGCCGCCGGTTACATCTTCGCGCTCCGGTTTCGTCCACTGTAAGCTTAATGTTGAGCTTCGAAATCCATCAAGCGGTTTCACGTTATAAGTTTCGCGATGGTTGTCCGGGCCCCAAGTCCCTCCACCTACGCTAATGCTCGCAGCGTCAAGTATATACAAGGTACCCTATAGTCTGATTTTAATTCGACGGAATTCTGACATTTCAGAAGTGTTCCCAACATTGAAAAACTCTTCCTAAAAAGGGAGAGTATTTTAGCTAAATAAAAAATAAACCTTTATGGAATTTAAGGTTTCAATTAGAAAAACTAAGACTTAAAAAATTACTGATAATTTTAAAACGGTAATTACATCGTTTAATGTTATATTATTGAAGTTACAATAATTGCCAAGGAAATTATTTTTCTGTTACTGGGATCCCTGTTGAATAATTCATAGGTTGCCAACCTTTTTTAGAAAAACCTCTTCGTTTGTAAAATGTTTGCTTCTTCTAAGAGACGATATAACAAGATGTCAAATTTTAAATTAAAAAACTATTTACGCCGCGTCATGCACTACGGTACGAGTTGAGCAAAGTGAAACAATTAATATTAGAGGGTATATAATATCACAGCTGAAAAATGGCTTAAATGCATAAACCACATTATTAAGGAAGAGGATAAAATGTGCCCTCTTAATGATCTACTGGATAATGTGTGAATCTTTTATAATCCGAGTTGATGATGACAATGATGATATAAATGATGATAATTATTAAATATTTTTATTTGAGAAATATGATGTTTTACTCTGTTTTTCCATTTAGCACTTAAATATTTACATTCTAGCTAGTGTGCATTAAGTGCACAAAACAAACACTATTTACAATGTCATTACTTGATCTAATTCTGTTTCATATTTTTTGTTATTAAATATTAAAAAAAAATCTAAGCAGAAAAGGTTATTTATATGGACGACATCTGTCAGAATTCCGTCGAATTAAAAATCAGACTGTAAAAGGTTCAATACCCTATCAAGTCGAAACCTACTCATATTAACATAGTCATATAAAAAAATAAATGATAAGGCTTCATTGTAAATTCGATATTGTAAAATTTAATTGTCTAATTTCCCATACATTTTTTCATTCAAAAATCAGTTACAATAATGCTATCAATATACCTATTGATATTAACACTGGATGTGTTATCAACAATAAGGAACCGTATGTGTAATAAAAATCGCAAAGAACACAACGTGACAACGACAAGTAACGAAGGGAACTGCGACTTATTTTAGGCACGTTCCACCTAAGTACAAATTTGCAGCATATTCAAAATCATCGCGATTTATTAGTTTTTTATAGAGTACCTACAGTAGATACTCCAAGGTTTTTGACCATCGTCATCGAGCATCGTGTGTTATTTTGGGTTAGATTCTCTTTGTGAAAAATAGCGTGGTTAAAATGTTAATGTTACATTAACATTGCATAAAAGAAACGCAATACATGTATAATTAATATTTGATGTACTCGTAAGCGTCAAAAAATGGTGCGCTGCTTATGCGGAAAACGGGGTTTTACAATTCTATGCGATTCGACAGCCTTTTGTCATTGCCAAAAAATGCATTTTAATTGAAATGATGAAATGTAATATATTTTATAATTTATTAGATATAAATATTTAAAAATGTCGTGAAAGATATAATGCATAAAATTGAGAAAAGTGTTATTGTAGCTACAACGAAAAAATGCATAAACATGTAATCGCCATTTTGTAACAGGAAATGCATGTAAGTTTTTAATATCATGTTTTGATAAAACCGCTTTATTCGTCATGAACCTTGATAGTGGGGCAAAATCGGACAACCTCCTTTGAGATGTGGTTATAATTCGACTGAATATATCTATTATGCCAGTAGCACATTTCCGCCGCGAAATTAACGAGTCGAAACCGCGACGCGAGTACAGATACAATCAAAACAGCGAATCGAACGTGCAGGTGCAAACTGCGTCCGAGCAGATTGGGCGGATTCGCTCGCGACAGCGCCGTAGTTAAGGCGCATAACACATTGCACCGGACACCGCTGCGGTGTACGGAGGGACGAAAACCGCATGCGGCTGCGGCGGCACGGAACCGTGCCACCGTACGGTTTGCTCCGTATCACCGTCCGGAGCTGCGGTGCACGACGACGCCCCGCATCACCGCATTATCCATGTTGAGATCTATTAAGCGTATGCACGTCCTTTCTACGCAAAAATCCGTACGATACTGCGGCACAGTGTGGCATACCCCGCGGACCGCACCACATCACCGTCCGGGAGTGCGGTGCCGTCGCGCGCGCCGCACAACCGCACGGTGATGCGGTGCGAGTGTGTTATACCCTGCGGTTTTTGTATACAAATTAAGATTCTCCAGTCAAACCGCAGCACCGCACACCGGAGCGGTGTCCGGTGCAATGTGTTATGCGCCTTAATCCGCGTTATGCCTCCTCTACACGTCGGCAGATGCGTCCGCAGACGTCGGCAGATGCATCGGCAGATTGATCACCACGAGCTGTCCACACATCTGTAGGTCTATCGGTCTGTGCTGGTTCTCGACAGACGCAACACGTATGCACGCTATGGATATCAAGACCGTAGCTGCCGCAACTATTTATTTATTTAGAACCTTTAAGTATTATTTCAGTGTCCATCGCAGTACATAAGTAATATAATATAATAAGCAGTAAATAAAAATTATCTACCTATCAGATCTCCAAATTGTTTTATAGTATGTAATTTATAGTAGCCACAACTGAATTCTTTGATTGATATTGGTAGGTAGTAAAATAAAATGAATTAATTGTGTACTTACTTACAATATTTTTATTTTTGTGGTACTTGATTTTTTTTAGATTTCACAGTCAGTTTTTTGCTTAATACAGATCCAGGCATTTGAATGTTTCGTCAGTGCTCATGTTAATCACTTAAACATATACGTTAAAAGAAAAGAACGAAAAAAACTGCAAGAAGGACGCGTGCACTCTCATTCGCTTCCCAATGAACACTGATGCGTCAGACGTGTGGACAGACCGCTCGCTCACGCAACAAACGGATTAGTGCCGGACGCATCTGCCGACGTTAAAATACCCAAACACAGACGACCAAATCACCCCGTCTACACGTCGGTGGACGCGTCCGCCGATGTCGTCTGCGGACGCATCTGCCGACGTGTAGAGGAGGCTTTAAAGCAGGCAAGCTCGCCACACAAACGACAAGGCAGGCGAGTGATTCAGCGCTTTCGCTCCTACAGTTCCGAGGCGGGGGTGTACTACCGACATTATTTTATTATCGTTAGTATGAAAAAGCCGCAGGCGAAATATCTGAGCAACACCCTATCTAATTCTGCTAATAAATTAAAGCAGAATCAAAACTAAATCGTTGTAGTCGGCCAATCGGAGCCACCACATATATTGACTTACGATTGTTCGATGACGTGATAATGTGGCGCTCCGATTGGTCGAACAACTTCGGTTCAGCGGTGGCTCATTAACAGAATTACCCCTCTGATCTGATCATTACCGATCAGACAACGAGGGGTTATCCTTGCTCGCCCTTACCCCAGTTATAATACGCTCTCTACTACCCTCAAAACCTCCAGAGTACCTAATACGAGTTCTGCCGAGAGTCACTCTATCACGCGCATCGAACGCGCAAACGCGAATTTGTATGGGATCGAGGCAGCGCCGTCTAGTAGCTACTAGATGACACTCCCTCGTTACATAGTAGCTACTAGATGGTGCTGCCTCAATTCCATACAAATTCGCGATTACGCGCACGATGCGTGTGATCGAGTAAAACTCGCACTAGCCACTTAGATCAGTAAATTATCACTTATAAATTAGTTAACAATTACAAAGCATGCATTTATTATTTTCAGGATTGGTTAGACATTAAAAATGTTCCTGCCGACTTAGCGTTGTCCCTATTGAAACCAAGTAGTGTGTTATCTTGGCATCCAGTCTCGAATCTAGTAAATAACTCTAAGAATAAATCTGACGAATGTAACAAAAGAATAATGACAACTAAAAAAGCAACCCAGAAAACTTTAAATGTATGGTTTACTAGAGCAGAAAAAAAAAGAAATAACGATTATGACGGTGAATCCAAACATAGTGCTAAAAAAATGAAGGAATAAAGTTTTATTAATAAAGTGTCGTTTAAAATTCATAATGGTTTATTATAGCCGATCCTATGGACCAGTGCCCTTTCACTTTGTTCCATATGTTATACAGTATACAAGAACAATATCAAAATACAGTTTATCTGACCTGAGAATTACAAATCCTATATTCTAAATTTCATGAAGTCAGCTTCACATCTGATCACTTTATGATTTTCCATGAAGTCACACACAAAACTGTACACCTCGGTTTTCTCTGCAACAAATCCCAAATATTAATTAGAAGGTATTTATATATAGTGACTTAGAATATTTATTTACTATTTGTTCAATCATTTCTATGTTGTGTAGACTTACTTGGGTATTTACTGCACTTATAAATTATTTTCAGTAAATATCTGGTCAAAGACTTGAAAAGAGATTTGTCTTTTATACGCCCTTTAACATATAGGGGTGTTAGCGTTCTCACAACCCATGGGGCAATTCGCTCTTTGCAGCTTACCACAAACTCTGAGGTCTCTTCTAATGGAGACATAATATCTTCTTCCTCACTGTCCTCACCAAACAGTTCTATGAATGCTTGTTTGATCTACAAATATAGTGGAAGTTGATAGTTAGAACTAATTCTATCGATTGGTAAGATACTTCTTTTTAATTTTAGCTGGTGCATTTCCCCGTTCAGGCAAGTCATTTAGACTTATTTTTGAAAAAGAAAGAATGCCTCCTTTCATCAATATTTGTAACACAAGTCTTTATTTTCTACCTGTATAACTAAAACTAATGATAGCAACATTTCCTTTACATTGTATATTTTTGCGAGTTCAATATACACTGTTATTTTTTTATCACCCTGGAAAATTTAAGAGACGCTTCACGACATGGTATTAGAATGATTTAAATATAAATAAAAAAAATAACTCACTTAATTTTATATTAATATTTAAAAAATTACAAAAAATGCTGCACTAGTTGAGAGCAGCATTTTTAGAGATTTTTATTTTTTTTTAATATTTTTTATTAAATTTTTTATATAATAATGGATGTGTCCTGAAGCGTCCCTAAAATTTTCCAGGGATATAAAAAAATAACCGTGTATTAGTACAGTCAATGAAGGTTTTCACCTCCGATTTCGTTGAACCTCCATCGATTTTCATGAAAATTGGTGAGTAGGTGGAGGATACCTTAAGAAACAAAAGTGACATAGTGCCGTGCCAACTTGCGCTTTTGTCCTGGGGGTGGATGCCTCCCCTTCTAGGGGGTGAAATTTATTTTAATAAAAAATTACCCCCTGGAATCGATAGAGAAACAAATTCTAAGCAAAAATTGTTATATATAGTTTATGGAATACATCAATACTTTCTGAGTTATTAAAGATCAAAGATTGTGATTTTTCGTGATAAAAATACGTTTTAATGAGGTTTTTCATAAATAACTCAAAAACTACGAGTTTTTACAAAAAATGTGTAATTATCAAAATTGAAGCTAATAAAAAAACAAACAAATCCCTACTTTGAAAAAACCTTCTAATATTAATTCAAAGTGAGCTATATGTATATTTTTTTCGGCGAGTACTTAAATATATGTATTCAAACTTAAATAACGGGAAACCGATGCATTTTATGACATATACCTACTTCTTGGACACTTTTTAAAGTACTCGAAAATACCTTTCTAATGAGCACTGTAAAAAGTAAATAGCATCAAAATTGTGCAAGTTATGATAAAAATAAGATGACACTTTCGAATTTTTTTGGAAAAACGAAAAATAAAACCTTTCCATTTCCACAAAAATTCAAATTTATGGTTATCCCTAAAGTATTTTCTTTTTTTTTAGCATAAGTGATGACCTCAAAAATTTTGCCCGGTTTAGAATGCTTATTTTTGAAAAAAAGTATGATTTAATAAAATCAAAATTTTTAAAATTTTCGTAAATTTCATTTTCTTTTGAAAATAACTTCAAAAATATTGAATATTCGTAAAAAATTATAAAGAACCAATATTGAGTTCTATTTTAACAAAGATTTTGGTTTTCTTTTTATTTTCATAGGATGAAAAAAAACCGAGATAGAGACGTTTAAAACCTAACTTTTACTGCGAGAACCATGTAACCCTTTATATTTTAACAAATAAGAGCTTTAAAAAATCTTGTTTATGACGATCTTATAGCTCTTGACAATACCTTTCAAATGGTTTTGGAATGAACATGATATCTGAAAAATTAACGGAGTTATTGTAAAAAAACAAATATAATTTTTTTTAATATTTGGAGCAGTGATTGGTATGCATAATTATATTATAGGAAAACGTGTCAATAGGTACATGCTTACTAAATACACATGTATGGGTGTGTGTATGTAGAGAAAGTGAAAGGAACGGTAAACATCTGCTCGAAAACGTGGTGGGGCTTTCTAGAATGATGTCTGTCTATTGAATATTTCAGTATATTTCCAAAAGTGGACTAATTTTTATAAAATTATTTCCAACTTTAAAGTATGCATTTTCATCACTTTTTGCACAAAGGGTAGTAGTTTGAAGTCTTAGTTTGAAGAATGTGAATTGAATAATATTAATAAAGTTTGAAATATATTAATAAAAATTACCTTAACTATTAAAAACGATTCTAACTAATTAAGGCTGATAAAAAAATTATTCCATTATTATTATGACAAGGGGTACTTTTAAAGGATGAAAAATTTCGCAATAAATAAATAAATAAATATTTTAATACTCAGTAAATAAGATTTCACTTCAGTAATGTAGTAGGTACTATTTAATAGGTTAAAGTTTTTGAAACCAAATTTTACAGTGATTCTGCAAAAAGGGGGTAGTTTTTAAGGGTTGAAATTTCACTGTCAACCAAAAGTTATATCATAAGTATCAAACAAACTGTTTATGTAATGTTCATATGCGATTTTAAAACTCAGAAATACAAAAAATATTTTTTCATGATTTTCAATTTAAGGGGTGGTTGCTTAAAGGGTTGAAAAATTAATTAAAATTATAAATCATGCATATAAATATTTAAAAAAAATATTTATTTAATTAAACACAATTACTTAAGCCAGAATGGTTAAATCTGCATTTTTCCCATTTTTAACAAAATGGGTGGATTCCACCCCTAAAATGCAAAAAGCGCAAGACGAGCATATGTCACTTTTGAAGTAGAGGGTAAAACATACTCAATCCCAAATTTTCATCCAAATCTATGGAGGTTCAACGAAATCCGAGGTTTTTGCTGATTTTTGCCTTCATTGACTGTACTTTATAGTTAGTTTCGCTAAAAGAAAAAATGGCGGGACTAATTAGGTACCTATATATTGCGATTTCTCATACTCAGTCCGCCGCAACCCCTATTGAGGTTAGCATCCATAGGCGCTGGCCACACAGAAAAGACGTAGGGCGAGGACGCGTCGCGGACAGGGCGCGGCGCCCGTTTAGTTTACTTTTATACAAAACGTATAGAAGCGTCGCGACACAATTTACTTTATTTTTTAAATATAACAAAAAATCTATAGCAAAAAAATTATATATAAAAAAAAATTCAGACAGACGGGGCGCAGACACGACGCTTACCCGTTAGAAAGGACGCCGCCGCCCTGACCGCTACGCGTTCGCGTCAAACAGATCCGCGTCCACTTTGTTCGCAGAAATCGGATTGTCCGATCTGCATCTCGCACTGGGGCCCAATTCAGCTAATAAGCTACAGCCGAATCGAAACTGAACCGTTGCGGTCGACCAATCACGCTTATATTGCCGTTCAACTGTTCGATGACGTGATAATGTGGCGTTCTGATTGGTCGATCGCAACGGTTCAGTTTCGATTCGGCTGTAACTTATTAGCTGAATTGGGCCTCTGATCGGCTATCCATCGGTACGAATTCATTGGCACACATCGTTGTCTTTGTAATGCAGAGAAGATGCGTGCGTACAGTCGGCCAAAAAAGTAGTTTACCAGACTAAGTTCAAATTCAGTTTCGCGTTATAAAACATCACGGTTGAGTTTCCTTGGCAATAACATACTGACTTCTAGTTTTTTTAGTAGAATTTATACATGGTACAACATGGAACAACATTCACTGTGGGATCAACTTTGAAATCAGGAGAATATATTTTGATCGAGTACCTAGATCTTGACTTTTGTACGAAATAGACGATATTTTTCTCGATTTTATCATTGGTTGAGTTTAATGGTCTGACTTAATAAGTTAAGTTTGGCCCTAAGTTAATGCATATACTTAGAAACACGGTGCATATGAAATTGCATATGGTGCATTTTTTATTTATTTCGTAGGTCGATTGAGCCGCATAGCCGCCTTTATATCAATAGTGATCACTATATAACACGGTAATAGTATAATACAGGAGCGCGTTCAGAGCCTTCGCGTGAAGTACAACTTTTCGCTCTAACCCCGTTCAATGCCTTCGAGCGTGACAACCGGGCGAAACAACCGGCCCGTTCAAGACCTTAGAGAGAGTGTCGGCGCGAGTTACAACCGAACAACCATCTACACTCGCGAGCAAAAGTTTGGAATCAGTTACTTGAAATTGGTTCCGCGTGATCTTGCTTACTAAATCAATTTTTAATAATCATAAAAATGACATCATGTTAAAGGTGCAACTGTCCACTTTAAATCGATATAAAATTAATTCATATCGAACCCGTAATTGTGGAGTTATCCCGGATTAAGTGAAGGAGGTAGGAAAACAAGGAAATGGGGAAAAATAATGAATGAATAAAACAATAAAAATTATTAAATAAAAATTTTATTTATCTTTAAAAATAAGTGTCAATATTTTGTGTTCCCTCCCCTCGCCCTAATAACTGCTCCAAGACGATTCTTCATAGACCTAATCAGCTTCTGAATTGATTCTTATGGAATACCTTCCCACTCCTCAATCAACGCTGATTTCAGCTCATTCAGACATGAAGGAGTAGGAGTTCTGGAACGAACCTTCCTCTTCAGTTCATCCCACACGTGCTCAATGGGATTCAAGTCAGGGCTGAGCGCTGGCCAGTCCAATGTGGCAATACCGACTTCTTCGAGGTATTCCGTTGTTACACGGGCAGTGTGACAACGAGCGTTATCGTGCATAAGGAGGAAGTCATCACCGATGTATCCAGCATAGGGAACGACATGTTCCAGGAGAATATCGGAAATGTACCGGTCCGAAGTTAGACCGCCTCCTCGTCCCCCGCCAGGCACGAAAACAAGCTCGGTTTTACCATCGAAGGAAATGCCGGCCCACATCATGCAAGAGCCCCCATAAGCCACTGTTTCAGCGACACAGCACTGTGCAAATCGCTCCTCTTCTGTCTCTACCGTGCAAACACATCCTGCTTTCGTCGGAGAACAGGACTTGCCTCCATTGCTCAACCTCCCAATCAAGATGGGTGCGAGCAAACTGAAGGCGTGCTTGTCGGTGAGCTGCCGTGAGTTTCGGGCCTGTGGCAGGTCTTTTTGGAGTCAGATTCGCTTGCTTGAGTCGTCGACGAACTGTCCACTCGCTGGCTGCTACCCCACGAACATCTCGGAGCTCCTGTTGGACGTCGACACCAGTCAAATGCCGATTTCGGAGAGAGGTTGACACGATAAAACGGTCATCCCTCTCCGATGTGCACCGGCGCCGTCCAGATCTTGGTCTCGGGATAAAGCCACCAGTCTCCCGAAAGCGCTTATAAACTTTCGAAACACAGGATTGGCTTATGTGGAGCCGACGAGCGACAACCCGCTGGCTGAGCCCTTCTTGCAATAGGGCTACGATTTGTGCTGCTTCTGTAAGTGTTGTCTCCATTGTCGTACAAGGTAAAGGGTCAAAAGTGGCGGAGATGTGTACCGGTCAACGTGTGAAAGTCGACTGATAAAGAAAATCCGATAACAGGTGCTTTTATAGGGGGTCAATAGGTCGCAACTCGTGACGTATCAAACAATTGAAACACGTCTTTTTCGATACACTTTCACTTAATGCGGAATGGCTTCACAGACCTAATCAGCTTCTGAATTGATTCTTATGGAATACCTTCCCACTCCTCAATCAACGCTGATTTCAGCTCATTCAGACATGAAGGAGTAGGAGTTCTGGAACGAACCTTCCTCTTCAGTTCATCCCACACGTGCTCAATGGGATTCAAGTCAGGGCTGAGCGCTGGCCAGTCCAATGTGGCAATACCGACTTCTTCGAGGTATTCCGTTGTTACACGGGCAGTGTGACAACGAGCGTTATCGTGCATAAGGAGGAAGTCATCACCGATGTATCCAGCATAGGGAACGACATGTTCCAGGAGAATATCGGAAATGTACCGGTCCGAAGTTAGACCGCCTCCTCGTCCCCCGCCAGGCACGAAAACAAGCTCGGTTTTACCATCGAAGGAAATGCCGGCCCACATCATGCAAGAGCCCCCATAAGCCACTGTTTCAGCGACACAGCACTGTGCAAATCGCTCCTCTTCTGTCTCTACCGTGCAAACACATCCTGCTTTCGTCGGAGAACAGGACTTGCCTCCATTGCTCAACCTCCCAATCAAGATGGGTGCGAGCAAACTGAAGGCGTGCTTGTCGGTGAGCTGCCGTGAGTTTCGGGCCTGTGGCAGGTCTTTTTGGAGTCAGATTCGCTTGCTTGAGTCGTCGACGAACTGTCCACTCGCTGGCTGCTACCCCACGAACATCTCGGAGCTCCTGTTGGACGTCGACACCAGTCAAATGCCGATTTCGGAGAGAGGTTGACACGATAAAACGGTCATCCCTCTCCGATGTGCACCGGCGCCGTCCAGATCTTGGTCTCGGGATAAAGCCACCAGTCTCCCGAAAGCGCTTATAAACTTTCGAAACACAGGATTGGCTTATGTGGAGCCGACGAGCGACAACCCGCTGGCTGAGCCCTTCTTGCAATAGGGCTACGATTTGTGCTGCTTCTGTAAGTGTTGTCTCCATTGTCGTACAAGGTAAAGGGTCAAAAGTGGCGGAGATGTGTACCGGTCAACGTGTGAAAGTCGACTGATAAAGAAAATCCGATAACAGGTGCTTTTATAGGGGGTCAATAGGTCGCAACTCGTGACGTATCAAACAATTGAAACACGTCTTTTTCGATACACTTTCACTTAATGCGGAATGGCTTCATAAATACTGGCTTGTTTTTAATGAATTCGGTATCAGTTTAAAAGTAAAGAGTTGAACCTTTAAAATGATGTCATTTTTACGATTATTAAAAAAGTATTAACTACTCAAGATAACGCGCAACCAATTTCAAGTAACTGATTCCAAACTTTTGCTCGCGAGTGTAGTTTGATGGTTGTAAAACGCTCTGACGTTTATTAAGGAAATACTCTTACGTGATTGGATGATATTGGCGGCCATAATCTAAAATGTCATCTGATAGAAAGAGAGAGAAATAGAAATTCATGTGAAAGAGGGAGATAAAAGATCTGGTTCCTGCTATGCGTTCAACGCCTTTGAGCGAGTTAAAAAACCAACCTTTGAAATTTTATACCTACGGCCGCTCGGCATCGCTTGGTGCGTGGCGTGGCCCGCGATAGGGCTGCTCGCTTACCGACCGTGCGCTCCGTTTGTCTCTTGCGTATGCCCTGCGGCGAACTGCATTCGTAACAGCCCTTATAGCTATGCGATCCAAGTGCGATCCAGATCGAGGCGCGTAGGCATAGCGCGTGATTCGACCGTTTCTATGAAGTCATTCTACTGTATATATTCGGCCCGTTCCAGATAAGCATTTTTAGCCATAAATACCAACATTTTTAGCATCTCTGCGTTTCATTAGCCGGTGATGCTAGTTTTTCTTGCTGGTTGTCATGCGTTTCATTTAAGCATTTTTAACACGAAATGCTAGCATCAAATACCCATGCTAATAGATGGGTCCTCTGATACCACTTTTTGACAGCTTTCAAATTTGACATTTGGAATCTTTTTTTCATGAATCAAAAAGGATTTTCAGCGGATTTAAAAAAAATATTGAAAGATATTTATAGTATTAGCCAATTCTGATTTATATTATAAAAAAATTTAAGTGGCTGGACTAATTAAGTGAGGTGTCAAAATTCAGCACGAAAAATCAGTACCTTTCGTTTCATTTGTAACAATTAGCGCGGCTAAAAATGTCAACATTTCTTAAAAGATACGCAAAACGAGGCTAACATTAGATGTTAGCCTCAGAAAGTAGCAGTGCTTTATCTGGAACGCAGGGATTATTACCGTGACTATAACCTCAAATCGTGTCTCAAAGATTACGGTAGCACGTAGGGTTGCCAGATGGCCTGACTAAAATATCTGGACAAAATTTCCAAAGATTAGATTCTGCACCTTGATTGTTAACTTAAAATCTATAAAAATTTTGACAATCGCAGTACTTACATCCATCACCATTCACCGCTTAGTGTTTACGACGCAATGGCTGTTAATGGCGATCGTATCAGTTTTTTTTAAACAATAACCCTTCTGGTGTTATTTTCGAGACGGGACTGCGACGTCGAAACTCGCGGTAATTTCAAAATACGGTTATCTTCAAAACTTTACGAAGAGCTAGTAGGGACATTTGTATTTTTTTCAGGACAATTCCGAATACCATTTAGTGACCCTAGTAGCACTCCCACCTATAAAATGAACCAATGAGGTAATTATATTTACCCTTGCAAGTTTGTTCCTATCGATATCTCCCATTTCACAAAGAAGTTCATATAAACGAGACTTCATAAAATACTCTTCACACATCCACTTCGAGGCTGGGGCTTTGGTACTTTGTTTTGATATGTTTGGTTTCGCCGTTACTGTAGTGATATTAGTTTCATTATTAGCTAATAACAAACCAGTGAGCGAAGCTAACCTCTCATCAAGAGATTTTATCTGTGCAGCATGGTTTTCTATGACGGATTCTGAAACTTGACTAGGTTTGGGTTCAATGGGTTTTGGTTTTTTAGCAACATCCTCTTTCGTAGAATTCTCAAATTTATCATAAACTCCACCCTCAAATAAGTCATCCTCATGTAAGTTATCATCACTATAAAATATCTTTTCTAACTGCGACGTCAAATCATCTGAGTCTTGCGATTCTAATGAGGTTCTTGGTGGAATAAGCGAAACACCAACATCACATTTATCATTCGCAATAAATGGCAGTGGGTTGCTATTTTTATCAATTTCTTCACTATCACCATTTAATTTTATGAAAGGTATGTTAGGTGCTGCTTGATCAATGCCATTATTATAAATCTGATGCATCTGAGTAGTTCCTGATGTATTACGGCGCTTTTTTCGCTTATTGCAAAGACATTGACAATCACAGTTATCGGCGGATGTAAACGTTGTTTGTATCTTCTTATCATTTTCAGGTGCTTTCTTGAGGCTGTCTGACAACTTGATGTTTAGTTTCCCTTCCTTTGTGTCATTTTGCAATTTTTTTATCTGAAAACAAATAAAAAAAAAACATTTTTGTTAGAAAAAATTATCTGATTATTGATCATGCCTAAATTGCTGAATTGTAAATGTTTCGAAGCTTGCCTAGTGCTGCAGTCTCATTGGGAATACACCTTTGGGAAGCTTTTTCGTGTCCTTTTGTCGTACGTTGGTTTTCGTTGGTATGATTCGGGATCAAATATTCAATTCACCGTATCATCCAAAATTGCGCAAAGTTCATGATTAGCATACAGGTTAATAATAAAATTAACAATACATTAGATGAGACTGAAGACATGAACTGCAACTGTAAAATATCATTTTTCATGGTTTGGCTGACCCCAGTCAGCAAAAACTACGGTGGAAACTGTTTGATTATGTCCAGACCCAGAGTAGTCGGCAACGTTTTCAGAGTTTATCGCTTGCGTGTTTCAGATATATGTGTGGCTCAGTCGGAGCAACGGTACTGTAGCTGAGACACCTGAATCTTCCAATTCCCTGTCCTATATATCATTTTGAATAATAATCAACATCAGCATTTCAGCCACGAGATACCTACTGTTGGACATAGCCACATAGGATCTCGAAACTGACCAGTCCAGTCCTGCGCTAAACAATGAATAAGTTTCCAATAAATTACTAAATTAGTTGCTTTTATTGTTTTTTAGGGTTGATCATTTTGTATTTACGTACAAATAGTACCTATAGGTAGAGGTTGTTTGTACGTGATTGTAACATTTACTCCACGAAGATAGACTAACGGCCGAACCCAATATTGTATCCGTAGTTTAAGATTAAAAACAATCTCGGATTATTGCGTATCGCTCAATCGATCTCTAATCCGCGTGCCAATAACTAAAGACTGCAATCCTAGGATTCTTTTGACACCGGATCGCCAGCTATCCTTTCCCTCTTGGCCGTTTCTTTATACGCAAAATATTAGATTGTGCAATATTATTACTGTATGTTCTATGAAAACAAACTACCCATAAATCTTTTTAAATAATGTTTCTTATGCTGTTAACAATAAATATAATGTTTAAAAACACTTAGAAATCATTCTGTAAATAATAATATATCAAATACAATATTATGCAAACTACTTATTTTTATAGGAATGGAACGTGTATAAAACTGACACGAGCACGCGAGTGACATTATATTTGTTTGTTAGCTATAGCTGTGGTGTGGTTGGTTTGATTTGAACGTATAATTTGTCATTTGAACTAATATAAATCAATAAAAGCAACGAATAATCGTATAATAAATACAGAAGTAAAATTTGGGGTGAGAAATTACAGAAAGAAGAGGTGCCTCTCCATAATTACTAAAAAGAAGAGGAAGATTTTTATATGAGTGTAATGTAGTAATTAATGTAATGTGTAAACTATTGAGGTAACGAAATGTAAAGAGGAAAATAAATGACTTATTTATATTATCATCATTTATTTCAAAAAATAGCTTAAATTTAAGATTTTTACAATATCTATACAAGAATAAAATAATATAAAAAACTCAATCCGACAGCGAGGCAAAGCTGAAGCTATTATCTTCTAATATATAAAATGTTCGTGTCCCAGTTTGTTACCAAACTCCTCCAAAACGGCTTGAATGATCTTTATGAAATTTTTTGTGTAAGTATGTTCGGTAGGTCTGAGAATAGGCCGTAAACTATTTTTTATACACCTAGGTGATTATTATGGTGGTAGTTCGCCGGCACGGCTATTTATTATATACTAGCTGTGCCCGCGACTTCGTCCGCGTGGAATAGTAACGGCTGGACCGATCTTGATAAAAAGTAGCCTATGTTATACCTTATACCGGGTGTAACTGAACACCCCAATAACATTTAAGGGGCATATAAGTTAGATACTAAATGGACCTTCGGTGCTTGTCTGAGACCTAGAACCCCAATACTTTCAGAGTTATTTCATTTTAAACTGAAAGCAAAAACTTTCAAGTGACAACCATAATCAGCTCTTAACACAAAAGAAATTTAAACACAAAATGACACGCGACAGACGTGAGTGTAGTATTCCTCGTACGCTTACATAGGGCTTTCGGCACTTAATACCAAAAAATAATTCATTCAGTTTGTATGATGTGAGCGTTGTATTCCTCGTACGCTTACGTAGGGCTGTCGGCACTTAATACCAAAAAATAATTTATTTAGTTTGTATGGGAAAAAAAGTAGGTTTTTTAGCCCTAATATTTTTCCTACAGAATCTCTACTTCTGATGGATACATACCCTTAAATGTTATTGGGGTGTTCAGTTACATCCTGTATAATTAGCTATCTATTATTGAAAGTCCCGTCAAAATCGGTCCAGCCGTTCCGGAGATTAGCGGGAACAAACAGACAGACAAAAAAAAATTAAATTGTGTTTTTGTTATTGGTACCCGATATACATTCATACCCATTCATTAAAAACTTGTTATTTTGACAATAAAAACAGACACTTCAATTTTATTTATTTATATAGATTTCAAACACATTCACATCACATATATAGCGCGGCAAAAGGTATTTTAGTCACTGTTTTGATGTTTCTTTTATGTATGGCATTATTTTCGTTAAAAGTAATTTACGACAGTTTTGTTCAGCCGGAACTAAAAAGTAAATTCGTAGTTATTTATTGCTATTGTTGATATTTGGTGTTAATTGCGACGTTGTTGTTGTAACACTTCATCATCATCACTGCAATCACGTATCGAAATCTGATATTGTTTCGGCTTATAACTCCAAATCACTACTATCACTATCTATCTATAATCTTCCAAAAATATCGTCTTTGCCATTGCCATTTCTGACAAAAATACAACAATTATTTTCAAAACATGTAAATCAATCCAAATTTTGACAAGTAAACCATGAAAATAGGAAGATTGCCAAAAAAAGATTGTGTAGACGTCAATCAATCCCTTTTTAATCAAAGATTGATTATTGAGACACGTCAAACGTCATTTTTGAACAGAGGTCTATCCAAAAACACTGATCGGACCTCTCATGGATGGTTGCCTTTCAGAGATTACAAATGCAATCCTTCGATTGGTTATAGAGACGCAAAATGGTACTTTTGGATTGAGTTTGCAATCTCAATCCGGAAAAACGGATCAGGACAGGATCGCATATTGGGTTCGGGCGTAAGAGACCCAGATACCAAATGTTTAAATAACACATTTAAAATATACACGGTTATTTTTTTTTCACCCTGGAAACTTTTAGGGGTAGCTCGGTAGACGCTAGACGACTCATATCAATAAAAAAACACGTAGTTACATTTTTTATATTTTATCCGCCAATAATATTAAATTATAGACATTGTTCTTGTTCACTACAAGATAAGGTAAACTCGAACTCAAAAATCTTTATTGAATATAGACCTTTACAGGCACTTATTGACGTCAAAAAAAAACATAAAAATCTTCAACCAAGAATCTAATTAACTAAATTATTTAATCCTTGTATGTACACACACCCCAACCGTTATTAAGATGTGTGCAAATACAAGTCAAATGAAAAAAAAAAATTGACTCTACACCTGTTCGGAAATTGGGAGAGCCTTCTCGAGAAGAACAGGCAAGAAACTCGGAAGGTCTTGTATTTTTTTTGTCTCCTCTTTTAAAATGCCAACATTACAATATTATATTTCACAAACATTTTTTTTAATAATATAGAAATGCCTGTCGGTGTGAGTGGAACAGTTACTCGAATGAAATTTATCCCATTATCACAAAGTGTTAACACCCTTTGAACGTCAATTACACAGATTTAGATCTGTGGTCAATTATCACATTTTTTGTCAATCCCAAGCAGTTTTATCTGTCATATAATCAGACACTTTATAATATGCTTTTTTCATAAGTGCGCCCTTGATAGTGACTTTAAATTTATTCAAGTTAAGTGCTTTAATATTATTTGGGATTTTATTGTAGAAACGTACACAAAGGCCTTTGAAAGAATTATTAATTTTTTTAAGCCTAGTATTTGGTAACGCTAACATATTCTTTTGCCTAGTATTTACTGAATGAATATCACTGTTTTTACAAAACGAATGTATATTTTTATGAACATATACTATATTCTCGTAAATATATTGCGAACGCGACGGTCATAATACCAATTTCTTTAAATTTTTCTCTCAAAGAGTCTCTTATTTTAAGGTTATAAATAGCACGAATAGCCCTTTTTTGCAGCACAAAAACAGTCTGAATGTCGGCAGCATTTCCCCACAGCAAAATGCCATACGACATCACACTATGAAAATAGGCAAAGTATACAAGTCTTGCTGTATCAACATCAGTCAGCTGACGTATTTTCCATACAGCGTAGGCTGCAGAACTAAGTCTCTTCGACAATTTATCAATATGTGGGCCCCACTGAAGCTTTGAATCTAAAGTAATACCAAGAAATACTACGGTATCCACAAGGTCCACATTTTTATGCTTTATGTTAACAGTGGTGTGAACCTCTTTAACATTGGGTAAAACAAATTTTATACATTTAGTTTTCCCTTCATTGAGGCACAAGTTATTCGCATTAAACCAGTAAACTATTCTTGAGATAGAACTATTTACATCGTCATAAATTTGCAATCGTCTTTTAATTTTAAACATAAGTGAAGTATCATCTGCAAATAATACAATCTCATGCCTGTCTTGTACAAAAGCAGGCAAGTCATTTATATATATTAAAAATAGAAAAGGACCAAGAATTGAACCCTGCGGAACTCCCATTTTAACCGAGGCGCCCTGGGACCTCTCCCCGTTGACGTCTACTTTCTGAATCCTCTCAGTCAAATAGGAGACGAGTAGATCCAGAACAGTGTCGCGAAATCCATAGTAGTGTAATTTCCTGATCAGGGTGTCATGATGAACGCAATCAAACGCCTTGGACAAGTCACAAAAAACGCCCAGCGCATCATGTGAGTCCTCCCAGGCCTCATATATATTTTGTATTAACTCAACACCAGCATCAGTTGTTGAGCGACCCTTTCTAAAACCAAATTGTTTACAGTGTAGAAGATTATTTCTGTTAAAAAAGCTTTGCATTTGTTCCAACATTATTTTTTCAAAGATTTTGCTAAAAGTGGGTAGCACAGAGATAGGTCTAAAATTATTGGGGTCTGATGTGCTACCAGATTTGTGTAATGGAATAATTTTACTCAGTTTCATTAGATCAGGAAACACACCACAGTCAATGCAATCATTAAAAATACTAGCAAGTATTGGAGCTATTGTTTCTATTACAGATTGGGAAACATCTACAGAGTTGCCCCACAGATCCACGGTTTTCTTTTTATTCAGCGTTTTAAATGACTTTATTAAATCATTTGCACAAATATGGGCAAATTTAAATTTATCATCACAAGTTTTAACATGATCTTTTAGAATAGATTCGGCTACAGTGGGGGAGGAATCCAAAGATTTTGTGATTGAGACTGGAATGTCAGTAAAGAATTTTTCAAATTCTGTAGCTACCTCAATATCTACTGTAACTTTCTTATTTTCAATATTTAAACAAAAATTGTTGTTATTAGTTTTTACTCTTCCGGTTTCATTATTAATAATGTTCCATGTCGTTTTAATTTTGTCACTACTATTTTTTATTTTAGAGCTTAAATAATTGGACTTTTTTAAATACTTTGGAATAAGTTTTTACATACAATTTAAATTGATCACTAGTATTTAATGAACGCTCATTGTAAAGTTCATAAAGTTTTATTCTGCTTTTGTGAATACCTGGTGTGGCCCATTCACTAAAAGCTAATCTACCATTGACTGAGATGGTTTTTGGAACAAAGATATTTTTAAATTCACAACAAAATGTGTTAAAAAAGTTTTCATACAATTTATTTGGGTCTTCGTCATAATCAATATACTCTAAATTAATACCAAGATTATTATTGAAACGCTCCAAGCGGCCAGCAGTCTTTGGTACAACAGTGATATTCTTTTTCGCCATAAGCTTACATTTGTAAGGTATAGTAACAAATTGACCAGAGTGGTCAGATTCTAAGTTATTAAAAACATTTTGTGCTAATGGTTCTATGTCAGTATAAATATTATCAATGCATGTGGCAGAAAACTCAGTAATTCGTGTTGGCTCCAGAAATAAGTTTTTAAGATTATATGACTGAAACAAATTTTTAATTCTCATACATAAACTAGAGTTTTCTAATAAGTTAATATTAAAATCTCCACAGACTAATATTTGTTTGCCTTGCTTACAGATTTTATTTAAAACTTCATCCATTATATTTTCAAAGTGGTCATACAATCCCGAAGGAGGCCTGTATACGCTCACTACAATAATCTGGTCCAACTCTACACAGGCAATTTCTATTGTTCGTTCAACTGAGAGGTTCACAATATCTTTACGATCTTTATATTTAAGCTTTTTATTTAATATGATTAATGAGCCACCGCGAATTGCATTTTCTCGACTGAACGAACTACCAACCTGGTGGTTGCTAAAATTAAACATGAACTGGTAGCTTTTAAGCCAATGTTCGGTTATACAAAAAATGTCTACTTTACTACTGTTCATGAATAACTCAACTTCCAGATCTTTGCCCATCATTCCTTGCATGTTCTGGTGCACCAGGTTGATAAAATTTACATGTTTATTATATTCAAATGGGTCTTCCAGTACATTATCTAATAAACAATTTTCATTTTGTTCTTTATTTAACATTATGCAAGAGGTAAGATTATGAATGAATAAAGCATTTTTTTTCACAATCTGACAAGTTCTACTTTGACAACTAACGCCCGATCCTGATCCTTTTTTTTCGGATTAAGATTGCAAACTCGATCCAAAAGTACCATTTTGCGTCTCTATAACCAATCAATGGATTGCATTTGTAATCTCAAAGTCAATCATCCATGAGAGGTCCGATCAGTGTTTTTGAATAGACCTCTGTTCGTAAATGACGTTTGACATGTCTCAATAATCAATCTTTAAATAAAAGGGATTGATTGGTACGTTTATAGTATCTTTTTCGGCGATCTCGCCATTTTTATGGTTTACTTGTCAAAATTTGGATTGTTTTACATGTTTTGAAAATATTTGTTGTATTTTTGTCAGAAATTTCAAGAGCGATATTTTTTGAAGATGTGATAGTAGTGATTTGGAGTTATGAGCCGAAACAATATCCGATTTCGATATGTGACTGCAGTGATGATGATGAAGTGTTACAACAACAACGTCGCAATTTTTTATTTTTTTTTATTTTGCATATACTTACAAATTTGTTACAAGATAACTGAGATAGATGCCACAAAACCTTTAATAGGTTTGACTTGGCATCCTGATATTCGAAGCTTATTGTATACCTACATTATTGTTATTAAAAATTACCTTTTTTTTACATGGGTACCTGTCTTATATGAAAAATACAAAAAGCAATTCACAAAACATAACATTCACAATACCAGCCAAAGAAAACAAATATTTTTACAATGCTAAGTGGGTAACTATAGAATATTAAAGGAATCAGCAGGGGCCCACTTACTATGAGTTCCAAAATGCGCCCCGCTCCAGCGAGTGAACGAGACAGCTCCATACATTAAGTAAAGCGCTGTCTCGTCCATCCACCGAAACAAAGCTGACTTTAGGAGATCATAGTACACCACCTGTGCATGCGCATGACGAGTGCAAACCGATCGCTAATGTAAACAAGTCTTGCTGCAAGCCTATACAGAATGTTCAATATTATAGCCGATTTTTTTTTTTTGATTTTTTTTTATTATTTTTTGTCGTAAAGGTAGTTTTGTACAATCGGTATTATAGCCATATATAAACAAAGAAAGAAAGAAAAAATTTTTTTTTTAATCTTAATAACAGATATGCATAATTTATATATAATATTATCTATATATTTATATTTAAATAGACAATGTTAAGATTTTTAATTAATTTCCATTGCAAAATATATCATTGAAATTAATGTTATGTATATTTAATAGGTTTAGATAAGTTCATTATTCATATTTTGCAAATAAAATTGTTTCAGTTTGAATTTCATATACTTCTTGTTTATTGTGTCTCTCAGATTAACAGGTAACTTATTATAAAGTCTGGGTATTATATAGTCACGTGTTCGCCTACCGTAGTTATTCGTTGTTGTTTTAGTGATCATGTCTTTTCTGCAGGCTAGTCTTGTATGTATTTTATGGTTGATCGGGCTCAAAAACTGTTGGTTGTTCATGGGTTGTTCTGTTAGTAAAGCGTATTCAATTTTTCATGAACCGGCATTACCTCGCAGTAGCTGAATAAGGCGCGATAGTTATCTTTATGTTTTTCTTTAACTTTTCTCGGTACTATTAATTTGAGTAATCTTACTTGTAAGTTGTAAATTTGATTAAGGTAAGTTTTATATGTGTGTCCGTAACTACATTACGTAGTTACGGACGCCTATTACCACCAAATAACAACAATATAGCAATAAATAACTTCGAATTTACTTTTAGGTTCCAGCTGAACAAAACTGTCGTAATAGTTATTTGTTATACATGAGTGCAAAGTTGCTTTTTAACCGCGTACTCAACTTTGATGACCGAGCAAGCGAAGGATTCTAAAATTAGAATCCTGAGCGTTAGCGAGGGAATCATAAGAGCACAAGGTGAAAAATCTTTGCACCCGAGTGCAACACTTAACTTTTCATACGTCGATAACTTTTCAGCGAGGAAATGACTAAATGCAAAATAAAACATTAACAATCACAAGATACTTTTATTTCAGTTTAGGTATTTATTTACTACAACATTAAAATGAACTTCTTCCTCGCTGGAATCACTCTTTTTCGTTTTTTTTACTTGTTTTCAAGTTTCTTATTTATAACAATACGACGTCAAGAGAAAATGGCGCGCACAAAGCAAATAAAAAAAAAGTACACCAAGGAGGTTCAGAGTCTGAGTTTTTAACAAATTTAAAAAAAGTTGTATGATAAATTCGGCACCATGGAGATGGAAGTAAATAGGTTTAATTATGTTTTGAAATCACATAAGTACCTAGTGCACGCGATGTTCTAAATTCAAATTTACTTTAACCTCAAGCGGATAAAAACGGCTTTGGCGGTCAGATATCGAATAGCAAAAATACTCTTTCCGAGATGGGGGGATGAAAATTACTTTTAACGAAAATAATACCATACATAAAAGAAACAGTGACTAAAATACCTTTTGCCGCGCTATACATGTGATGTGAATGTTTGAAATATATAATAAATAGCCGGCGAACTACGTTTCGCCATAATAATCATCTAGGTGTATAAAAAATAGTTTACGACCTATTCTCTGACCTACACAAAAAATTCATAATGATCGGTCAAGCCGTTTTGGAGGAGTTTGGTAACAAACAGTGTGACACGAGAATTTTATATATTAGAAAGCTAAATAATAGCTTCTGCCTTGCCTGACTGTCGTTTTTTGTATTATTTTGGTTTCGTATAGATATTGTAAAAATCTTAAATTTAAGATATTTTTTGAAATAAATGATAATAAGTAATAGCAAGGATGATATAAAGAAAGGATTGTCAATGTCTAACATTTCTAAAATTAGTTAAAACCACGAGCAATAGATGGAGCGAGCTGTATTAAATCTAAAATTTGTCGATATTTTTAAAAGCAACAAAGCACACACGCTCCTAGGGTGCAAAGCAGTGATTACATAGATTTATGTAGTTATACAAGAGCACGATAGATGGCGCTATATACATTTTTGACACTTTCTGCCAGACATTCCTTCTCATTCGAGAACAAGGTAATTGATAACGTTTGAGAAGCAAAGTGGAGTAATTTTCGCCTGACAGGAGTGAATTTCTCGTGAACCCCTGAAAGCGTTAAATTTTACCTGGTATTGACAGTAGATTGTTCTGTGATTAGTGGCTTTCGTTTTTATGTAGAAGTTAAAGTTTGCAAATAGTAAGTAAAGCTTTGTGCAGAACAGTTGTAAAATAAAGCAAGTTCGCGTTGCAAAATACAAAAACACTTTTCTTTATTTTTGTGCTATTAAAAATTTAGGAGTGGCAAAAAATAAACCTTTTATTAACCGACTTCTAAAAAAACCGGCCAAGTGCGTATCGGGCCACGCGAAGTGTAGGGTTCCGTAGTTGCAAATGCCAACTTTGAGTTCACACTGACACCTCACAACACGTTGCTATTAAATTAGTCATTATTATTATGATTAAAGCTGCAATAATTTTATATTTACTTAACTTCACCTGGTTCCTAAATTTATATTCAGTACTAATTTTTATAAGTTGGTCGTCTATAACTTTTTAGTTTGTACTTAGTACTCAACTCTGATAGTTTTCCTTTAAACTTCGTTATACAAGTTTATTTTTTAGTTAAGTATGACAAACATTTTGTGTGCTTGTTCAGAAAACTAAAACACTTTCACTATGGGACCAACTTCGAAATCGCAAAAACATCAGCTGTTCCATACAAATGTTCAACATTCACTGAACCTAAATGTATTTTTTTTTGCGATTTCGAAGTTGGTCCCATAGTGAAAGTTGTTCAGTTTGCTTGTCTCAAGAAGCACACATTTTTGTCATAACTATAAAATAACCTTGTATTTACTACTGTTGTAATTTTTTTCACGTGTCCATATACACGGTTATTTTGTTATCACCCTGGAAAATTTAAGGGACGCTTCACGACATGGTATTAGAATGATTTAAATTACCTATAAATAAAAAAATAACTCAGATACTTAATTTTATATTAATTTTCAAAAAAATCCAAAGAATGCTGCACTAGTTAAGAGCAGCATTTTAGAGATTTTTCTATTTTTTAAAATTTTTTATTTCATTCTTTTTTATTTTTTATATAATAATGGATGTGTCCTGAAGCGTCCCTAAAATTTTTCAGGGTGATAAAAAAATAACCGTGTATAACCGTGCACTTTAAAACCAAATATTTCAGAAATTAATCCCTAAATCGAGAAATGGTGTTTTGTACCTTATATTATTTTTTAAAGACCTATTTAACAATACCCCACACGATGGGTTAGTCGAGAAAAAAATGTTACTCCCACTTTACTTGTATGGGAGCTACCCCAAATAAAAAATTTTTTTTTCAATATTTATTGCTACCACTTTTTTAGCATGATTAATATACATTACCCATACCAAATTACTCGGCACTTGCCTTCCAATCGGGAGGTCGGGGTTCGAGACCCGCCATGTACCAATGTGTTTTTTATTTCGAATTTCATATGTACATTTGTCTGACACTCCTACGGTGAAGGAAAACATCGTGAGGCAACCTGCATACATCTGCGAAGAAATTCAATGATGTATGTGAAGTCGACCAATCCGCACTGGGCCAGCGTGGTTCACTAAGGCCTAATCACCCTAACATAGGGTAGGCTCGAACCCCTCGGTGGGGACGTATATGGGCTGTGATGATGATGATACCAAATTACAGCTTTCTAGTACTAATAGTTTATGAGTAAAAGCAGGGACAGACAGACAGACATGGCGAAACTATATGGGTTCCTTGTTTACTACGGAACCCTAAAAAGGAGGAGGTTTCTCAATGCGACCGTATATATGCTTTTGTTATGTTTGTTCGCGAATAACTTCGTCGTTTATGAACCGATTTTGATGATTCTTTTTGTATTCGATAGAGGATACTCCAAGGGTGGTCCCATGGTCACCAAAGTTAGGATCTGATGATTGAATCCTATAAAAATCGAAGGAAACCCTTAAAGTTTTAGGTGTGTCCAACGTGTTTTGTGTGTACGAGTATGTTACGCGATTACTCCGCCAATTGTGGAACGATTTTCAAAATTCCTTTTGTATTCGATAGAGTATACTCCTGGGGTGGCCCCAAGTTCACTAAAGTCAGGATCTGATGATGAGATCTTATGAAAATCGAGGGAAATCCCAAATTTCCTTTATATTATTTTAGGGTTCCTTTCACTAAACAGATTTCCTTCACTCATCACATCATCATCACACACAGCTCATATACGTCTCCACCGAGGGGTTCGAGCCTACCCTATGTTAGGGTGATTAGGCCTTAGTCAACCACGCTGGCCCAGTGCGGATTGGTCGACTTCACATACAACATTGAATTTCTTCGCAGATGTATGCAGGTTGCCTCACATATGAAATTCGAAACGAAAAACACATTGGTACATGGCGGGTCTCGAATCCCGACCTCCCGATTGGAAGGCAAGTGCCGAGTCCACAGCGCCACCGACGCTCCTATTTCCTTCACTAAAAAGTTAAAAATAAAAAATATTTTACAAAAAATAAAAACCGACTTCAGAAACACTGAAAAGTTTAAAATAATATAAGAATAGGTACAGACAACATCACACTTCTATATTGAAGTCGGTGACAAATTCTAAGACTTTCTAGGGGATCATCGTTTGACACCGACTTCAATATAGAAGTGTGATGTTGTCTGTACCTATACTTATATTACCTACTAGCTTCCGCCCGCGACTTCGTCCGCGTTGAATAGTTACTTTGCGCTAACGCTAACTTTAACCCGCGACTTCGTTTATATAGGTGAGTAAGTACTGGGTCTTATAATCTTATATCATGTAGATTTTAGGTTATTCTCAAAAAAACTGAACTAATGTTATTTTAAAGTACTTCTGCGTACACTATATTTTTAGTTTTGTTTTCTTCCGGCAGAACTAAGTAGATAGCTAACTGGGGCCACCGCCCTTCCCCCTCATGACTGCCCGCCGGCTTTGCGCATTGTGCGCGCAGTACTCGATCATTATTTTGCTGTGATGTTATTTTTAAACTGGGATATCTTCTAAGATATTAATTTAAATCGAATGATGTAAAGGGCAATTTTGTTTTAAATTAAATACTTGTGATGAATAACGTATTTATTTGGATAAGGATTAATATCATGTTTATAAAAACACCTTCGCAAATAATGCATTATTTTAGAACAAATTTGGCTAGCATAAAAATGGTTATAGTGAGCTAACCTTAAAAGGTAGACATATGCGGTCGCGGACCTTTTTTTTTTGAAATTTTAAAGAGGAACAATTCTGTCATACATGATTTTTGCGAAACTTTAACCGTTTACGCAGCGCACGCAGCGGAAGCTCTCAATAGGAAAAAAATCCCCCGATTTTGAAACATTCTTCATTGGTGCTCCGCTCCTATTGGTCTTAGCGTGATGATATATAGCCTATAGCCTTCCTCGATAAATGGGCTATCTAACACTAAAATAATTTTTCAAATCAGACCAGTAGTTCCTGAGATTAGCGCGTTCAAGCAAACAAACAAACAAACTCATCAGCTTTATAATATTAGTAAGTAAAGTATAGATAATAGATTGTGAACTTTTCAGTGTTTTTGAAGTCGGTTTTTATTTTTTGTAAAATATTTTTCTATTGTGAAGAACGCAAAATTGTTTAAATTTTTAATGTGCCTCATTTAATAAAAAATATAAGAAATAAGTAATTTTTTAACTCCTAATTTCATTAACAACAAAAATGAAATGTCTTTTAAATATATCATCAACTTATAATTTAGACAAAAATAATAAAAGTAGGTCGCTTCTAAAAATAACCGATCGGCACAAATCCGAACGCATTTCAAAAAAGACTGGAACCCTTGCAACTCAGCACCTAAAAGTTTAGGTACCATGCATAGAATCAAGATAGAATTAAAATGTATCGGAGCATCGGGTCTAACAAAGTTAATTTCTCCGCGTGTATTTTTTCTTTTTTTTTACAGCTTAAAATATACTTTTTGTTACTTCTTTTAATATTTGTGTACATAAGATATCATTTACAATTCACTATAATATACACAGTAAGAATTTTAAAAACAATATTATTGAATGTAACATTATCCATTAAATTAAGCGCCATCTAGTAAAAATCAATAGTATTATAACAATCTAAGCACCGCACCGTGCTAAATTGTATAGCGCCATCTAGCGCAAAACCGTAGAAACCGTATAACAGGATTAAATTTTTCGATAAAGATTAAAATTGTTCTGGCGGAATATTGTAGAATTATTTGTGATTTACTATTATTGGAACAACCTTTTATTAATTTTCAGCCTTGATTCAGTTTATATTATCAACAAAATTTAAGTAAGCAACCTTATAGGTCAGCGCCATCTAGATATAAGGCGGGAATAGGACCTTTCTTATAGTTGTATGACATTGGCAGTCTATATTATTCTTCGTCTATGGTAATAGTAATAAGTCATTTATTTTCCTCTTTACATTTCGTTACCTATATAGTTTACACATTACATTAATTACTACATTACACTCATATAAAAATCTTCCTTTTCTTTCTAGTAATCATGGAGGAGAGGCACCTCTACTTTCTACAATTAGGGTAGGGTAGGCTCAAACCCCTCGGTGGAGACGTATATGAGCTGTGTGTGATGATGATGTGATGAGTGAAGGAAATCTGTTTAGTGAAAGGAACCCTAAAATAATATAAAGGAAATTTGGGATTTCCCTCGATTTTCATAAGATCTCATCATCAGATCCTGACTTTAGTGAACTTGGGGCCACCCCAGGAGTATACTCTATCGAATACAAAAGGAATTTTGAAAATCGGTCCACAATTGGCGGAGTAATCGCGTAACATACTCGTACACACAAAACACGTTGGACACACCTAAAACTTTAAGGGTTTCCCTCGATTTTTATAGGATTCAATCATCAGATCCTAACTTTGGTGACCATGGGACCACCCTTGGAGTATCCTCTATCGAATACAAAAAGAATCATCAAAATCGGTTCATAAACGACGAAGTTATCCGCGAACAAACATAACAAAAGCATATATACGGTCGCATTGAGAAACCTCTTCCTTTTTAGGGTTCCGTAGTAAACAAGGAACCCTTATAGTTTCGCCATGTCTGTCTGTCTGTCCCTGCTTTTACTCATAAACTATTAGTACTAGAAAGCTGTAATTTGGTATGGGTAATGTATATTAATCATGCTAAAAAAGTGGTAGCAATAAATATTGAAAAAAATTTTTTTTATTTGGGGTAGCTCCCATACAAGTAAAGTGGGAGTGACATTTTTTTGTGGGGTATTGTTAAATAGGTCTTTAAACTTGAAAATTTCATTTCAACGCGGTCAGTGCTGACCGACAGTGAATTTTCCCTTTAGGCCGAGCAAAAATCACAGTTCCATTCAAATTTAGTCGAAATATTTTTTTGATCAGATACTTATATTCAATGTCCAAATATATGTTTTGCTTAACAAAAGTCAATTTAAGTCAATACTTATGGAGATATCAATGTCGGACAGCACTGACCGACGTGGCGCCTGGAGACAAAAATTCGATTTTCCGTTACGGTGGGCCACGCGGGTCGCGGTGTCGGGTCCCCTCCCGCAGTTCCCGGGCTTTACATCTCACACCCGCGCCGCGCTCACGCAGTTGACGCCCGTTCGTTTCTTGAGTTCACCGTCACATAGAGTAACTGTTATTTTAGCGTATTTATTTGTTTATAGTATTTAAATTTATTATCAGTATGGACGAATGGTTTTGAGTTTACTGAAGATATTTTAACTCAGATCGACAACATTGAAATCGATTTTCTCGACAAAACTTTAAACCAATACGACTTCAGCGAGGTGTGAGACATGGTGACGTTATATCGCCGAAGCTGTTCACAGCTGCGCTGGAGGATGTATTTAAGCTTTTGGACTGGAGAGAACTCGGCATCAACATAAACGGCAAGTACATGACTCATCTTCGTTTTGCCGATGATATCGTGGTCATGGCTGACACCGTGGAAGATCTAGGCGCAATGCTCGAAGACCTCTGTAGAGTTTCCCAACAAGTGGGTCTCAAAATAAACATGGACAAGACCAAAAATATGGTGAATTCCCATGTAGTACCCACTCCTGTGAAGGTTGGCGGCTCTACACTGGAAGTTGTTGACGAATATGTTTACCTGGGACAAATAGTCCAGCTCGGTAAGTCCAACTTCCAAAAAGAGGTAAATCGACGAATCCAACTCGGCTGGGTAAGGTTCGGGAAGCTACGCAGCATATTCTCGGCCAATCTACCGCAGTGTCTTAAGACGAAAGTCTCCAATTCGTGCGTGATGCCAGTGATGACGTGAACTGAGACGTGGCCATTTACAATGGGTCTTATCAGAAGGCTCAATGTCACTCAAAGGGCAATGGAGATTTCTCTACGCGATCGCATCAGAAATGAAGAGATCAATAGAAGAACTAGAGTCGCCGACATAGCCCAAAGAGTTGCAAACCATAAGTGGCAGTGGGCAGGAGACATAGCTCGCAGGACTGACGGCCGTTGGGGCGAAAAGGTCCTTGAGTGGCGGCCGCGTACCGGGAGACGCAGCGTTGGTAGGCCCCCCACAAGGTGGATCGACGATCTGGTGAAGGTCGCGGGAAGCCGCTGGATGCGGGAGGCGCAGGACCGATCGGTTTGGAGATCCCTGGGGAGGCCTATGTCCAGCAGTGGGCGTCTCTTGGCTGTAATGATGATGATGATGATGATGACATTTGGCCGTACACTGGCCTTCATTCACTTTTTAGTGAATGAAGTCATTTTAGTGAAAGATACCCAAATATACCAGCTCACCGAAGGTATTAAATTAGGGTTACCCTCGCTTTTCGTGGGATCCCATCATCAGATCCTGACTTTGGTCTTGGATCTTGAGACCATCCCAGGAGTATACTCTATCGAATACAAAAAGAATTTTGAAAATCGGTCAACAATTGGCGGAGTAATCACGTAACATATACACAAAACACGTTGGAGACACATAAAAATTTAATGGTTTTCCTCGATTTTTTGGGATCCCATTATCAGATCCTAACTTTAGTGACCATGGGACCACCCTTGGAGTATCCTCTGTCGAATACAAAAAGAATCATCAAAATCGGTTCATAAACGACGAAGTTATTCGCGAACAAACATAAAAAAAAAGCATATACTCATATACGGTCGAATTAAGTAACCTCCTTTTTTCGAAGTTGGTTATAAATATACTTTAGTTGGGATACACTTTACTTGAAAATTTCAAAATACTGATTTTTTAGTATTTTAATTTACATAGAACGTAAGTGCACAAATTATTTTGATTGATTTATTCAATGAGAATTTTTACTCTTTCAGCACTGACCGACATGGCTCAAACGGAAAGTCTAGTTGTCGACCAGCACTGACCGACGCGGCCTTAACGGAAGGATGCATTTTTTCTTTTGGCGTTCAACGTGTTAAAGGCTTACCAAGAAATACATGAGATGCTGCAATGTAACTCCACACTCAATGTTAGGGTAAACACGATTGTATACTAATTTTTCAAATATATTTGCCATACAATTGAGAATGGAGATAGGCCTATTGTTCGTCACCTCAATACGAGCACCCTTCCTATGTATTGGCACAATGATTGCCTTCTTCCACATAGAAGGAAATATGCCCTCACTTAACGATCGGCTAAAAATAATACTTAAGGGCTTGGCTAGAGCTGATTACTGATTATATTTTACTGTATCTTCAGTAAAGTATAAGCTAAAACAGTGCGCGTAACACCAGACTCAGGCATTGTACGGACATCATAGTGTGAATAGTCACTGAGAGGAGGCGAGAAAACACTGTGGAAAAACTTGTTGAAGGCGTAACTGTGAAAAACGTTATTATTGTAGGTGAATGTTTGCGGAGTGCTGGAAGGCCCCTTTCGGACTTTATTAAATTCCAAAAATATTTTTGAAAATTTAAGTATGATACTTCAAGTTTATTTCTAAAAGTTATTGCTGATTTTTTTCCAGAACGCGCCTTGTGCCCCTCCCAGAAAAAAATCCTGGATCCGCCCTTGTCAAGTATTGAGCAGTTTTCTTTTCACATAGTTTCAACACATTTTTTTCTAATCTTTACCTTTTATTTGTCCTTAATTACTTACCACAGGTAAAATATTTTTTCGATATAACTGTACTACCATGCAAGATTGTGCGGCACTTGTTTCTATGTTTCTTGCACATTTCCAAATTGCACTAGGGAGACAACCATTTCTGTTTATCAGCCTTTGGTTATTTTCATAATTATTCGAAAGGAGTTTTACTAAATATTCCATGTAGTGTTTTCGCACCTTAAAAATAAATTATTTATCAATACATAGGTAACCTTTTATAAATATAATTTTAAACGAGACTCCACTGTTGGACAAAGTCGTCCCCAAAAATAAACAAATTGATTTCTATGAATCACAATATTCATTTCCAAGACATCATACTTATTTATTAATTTACATATGTACCTTAGAAATAAGAAGTTGCGGTTCATAATCAATATCTGGTAATGGCATAAAAATGTCATCAAACTCATAATCAATTTGGTCAAGAATACTATCTGTATCAATTGTGTTCATTATTTTCAAGTTATTCATAAAAAACCATCACAATAGAACTCTTTGCGAATTCAAAATATGACACTCAAAAACAAAACAAACAATTTTCACTTCATTTTTACGGTATGGAAAAAACATAAACAAAAACAAAACAAAGCCTATTTTTGCTTTGGATTTTCAGAAAGGCAAAGGGGTTAATTTAAAGTCAAAGATCTAACGCATTGGACTCTTGGACTTGGCAAAGGGGCTTAACTATTAGGACCTTGGGTACCGCCCCAGGGTCCTTGATAGAAGTGTAATTCAGACCCGCAGCCCTCCCGCCTAACTCATTCATAGTGATTAATGATGGCAAAAGCGCGTCTCTCGCTATCGTTTTAATTTCACGAGTTTGCTATGATAGACGGCGGCCCTACCGCCTGATACACTAGTAATAGTTTTAGCTCTCTAATCATGTGATTTCGTACTGCATATCTTATCAAACTAGTAAAAATTAAAACGATAGCGAGTGACTCGCTATCGCCATCGTTAATCGCTATGAGTTAGGCGGTAGCGGATCCCTATAGAAGTTGATTGCTATTCGGACAGACGGCCCTACCGCTTAACTCATAGCGATTAACGATGACTATAGCGAACATTCGCTATCTTTTTAATTTCACGAATTTACTATGATATTCGGAGATCTTACCGCCTAATTCACTCATTATAGTTTTAGCTCTCTAATCTTGTGATGTTGAAACGCCTATTATAGCAAAATCGTGAAATTAAAACGATAGCGAGTGCAACGCCGTCGTTAATCGCCAAGAGAAGGCCGCGGGTCCAAGTAGCAATCGACTTCTACAGGGACCCAAGTCCGAAAAGACATAACCAATGAAAAAATTACATGCAGATTCATGCTCTGCTCGCTTCGCTGTGTATAAAATGCGAGCGGAACATGAATCTGCATGTTTCATGCTACGCTCGCAAAAATCTATTATAACGTAAAATCCACATCGACGCCATTTTTCCTTACCGTAACTGTGGGTTAGGTTAGCTTAGATATTAGGACCACACACTGAAATAAAACTGTATGTTTCATTCTCTGGGTCCGCATAGACACAGCCCATACATAAATTCTACAAAAAATGAAGGAACAAAATATTACCTCCGTGGCCGTTAAATTATAAAAACAAAAAATCATAGATATAGAATGAAATAGATGGGCTATAAAAGCCGTCAAACATGAGGAAAAGAGATAAACTTTTACACATTGCCAAAGGAAAGAAGAAGATGGCATAATTTTTTTTGTCCTTGTTACCGTATATAGGTGAAACTGGTAGTGGGGATTGTTTTTCACCAGCGTCTGGTGCTAAACAAATACGTGGAAGAAATTTGTTCTGTGAATTATAGCTTACTGTGTAATTATTTAACACTTTAATTAGTGTAATTGTGAACTATTTGAACATTTAAATCATGGTGCACTGCTCCGTTTTAGTTTGTAATAGTGATAGTGCTAGAAAACAGGAAAATATAACCTTTTACAGGTAAGACCTAAATTGTGTCAATAAAAAGCGCCAAAACTATTTTTTAAATTATAAATACAAATTATATTGCAATATTTTATCCTTCTACTATGGTTCTCAATCATATTATGGGATTAAACATGAAATTTCAAACTAAGTAGTAAGGTTATTGTTAACCTAACAAGCTAGGTATGTCGCCATACAATATGGCCACGTATACAGCCAACGCGTATAACATTTTGCCGGGTTATAATGATACCAGTTACGCTACGACTATTTTTCCTTGATTCGTAGGTAATTTGTTACGTGAAAGGGAACTCACATATTAGTTTCTGTGTTACATTAATATTGACATATTTAAGTATAAAATTTTGAGCATTTTAGATAACAAAGGTAATTCTTTTGAAGTGAGACTTTCCATTTGCTTGTTTGTCTGTATTTAACAGATTTCCTTCGGGGAACCTCCTTTTATTTTTAACCTGTATACATATTGTTTCAGGACGCATCGGTGTTGGATTTCGGTTCAAATTTGAATACGCCCCGAAAGAGAAAAATGCGGCTTCAAATGCTGGGTTTGAAACAATCAGCGAGGTCATCAAATAAGAAACTACGGCCAGTGCGTCAATCGCTTAGACGATTGGGAAAAAAAGTAGTCACACTTGAAAATGTGTAAAGTGATTTGAAGTGTAAGTTAATGATGCAAAATTAGTAGTTGGACATTTTAGATACTGTAGGAGGAACCAATAGAGATTTTCTGAAAAGATTTTTAGGAGTTGACAAAAGAAAGTATTCTGAACCTTTAAGGAAATTCGCGCTGTGCTTACACTTTTTAAGTTCAAAGGCATATGAGTTTGTACGTAAGCAATTTAATACATGTTTACCATACCCAAAAACAGCTGGTGAGTGGCGAGGAGTAGACAGCCTCTAGAAAATGTTTGTGATTTATTAGCAATTTTGTGCCATAGCTAGTAATCTGGCTTAATCCAAATGAAATAAGTCATATCTCTACTTTGTCTGAATATTTAACAAGAACACATAGGATGTAGATATAGCTCTATGCACCGAACAGGTGTTTCTAATTAATTATATAGGTACTTGACAGAACATAATCTTCCTCAGAGATCTACAAATTGGTCTTGTCCTGCGCTATTTCCAATTTGCCGCCAGCGGGGGCGAGGTTGGGGGTGGCAACACGGGCAACTAAGAATAACCAGCTATCTACATCGGCATCTTGCGTTCTTTGCCAGATCTTTTTTCCACATTGTGAGCAAGCTTACCAACTTTGGGCTTTTAGCACCATATTGAGTGCGGTATCAGTAGTTCAATTCTTGAACTTACCCAGCCCAAGTGAATTTTTACCTGTATTGTAGTGAATTTTATCTCTGTAAGCCGAAGTCCTTTATTCGATGACAATAACGGTGCTATTGAAATCTAATTTTAGAAAATGTTTATTTAAAATTTAATATTATACATTTTCTAAATCTTCACAAATATTTAGTAAATGTGTAAATATTGGATTTTAAATAAACTGCAGAGATAAAGAAAAAACAATGATTATTGCCCGCTGTATTCTTAATCGAGCGACGATCTTCGCAAGGTACCTAGCTGGCAAAAGCTGGAAGCGAGTGGTCGCGGATCGTGCTCAGTGGCGAGCACTTGGAGAGGCCTATGTCTAGCAGTGGACGCGTGTGGATGATGATGATGATTCCTAATATTTTTTCTTATATTTGTAAAGATTTTTACATAATAGCTTAAATAAATAATAGTAAAATGTTTTAAAACGAAATATACTCGAGTAAATCCGAAAAGTGTAGTTTTATTTAAAAGTGTAAATAACTTTAGACTGCGGCGAAGGTTGAATGAAGAATTCAATAAAAAAAATCGCAACTTCCTCCCACTTTTATTTTTTGAGACATATTATTGAGCGAGGGGCGCTCATTAAAATGTCTCAAAAAAAATACGTAGATCAATCAACCCTACTTAATGTTTATAGTGGTAAAAGCCACTATAAACATAAACTAGGGTAAAACTTAAAGCAACACTGGTATACCCATCTACTTTAGGCAGGTATGACGTCATCTATGTCTGTCCCTTACGGGTATACGGTCACGTCCTATCTATTCATTCTTTATCTAAGCAAAAAATGTATTTTTTAAAAAAACAAGCTTTTCTTCACAGACATATAAATAAAAAATGTCTGTGCTTTTCTTTAAATACGCTAAAAAAAAAAATAAACTTTTACACTAAAACTTTTACATAAACTCTGTCCACTCGTTTATTTTCTTTTTGACAGTTTGAAACAATGCGAAATTAGTGACGCCCTCACACGTTTACCGATTCGACTTGAAATAATAATCGATATTATTATGTAAGAACTTTCAATCGATTTATTGCATCGAAATAATTTTTGTTTAAATATTAATTATTCGTTTATTAGTTTTTTTTTATTATATTTCAAATAAATAAATACTTATTTAATAAGTTTTTATTGTTCTTCACACTTGGTTTGAACTTAAATTCCAAGATTTTGACTTAATTCCTTGCATACCTAAATAATTAATCATGGAGTCATAGACACTATCCCTGCGTTCCAGATAAAGCACTGCTACTTTCTGAGGCTAACATCTGATGTTAACCTCGTTTTGCGTTTCGTATAAGAAATGTTGACATTTTTAGCCACGCTAATTGTTACAAATGAAACGCAAGGTACTGATTTTTCGTGCTGAATTTTGACACCTCACCTACTTAGTCCAGCCACTTAAAATTTTTAATAATATAAATCAGAATTGGCTAATACTATAAATACCTTTCAATATTTTTTTAAACCCGCTGAAAATCCTTTTTGATTCATGAAAAAAAGATTCCAAATGTGAAATTCGAAAGCTGTCAAAAAGTGGTATCAGAGGACCCATCTACTAACATGGCTATTTGATGCTAGCATTTCGTGTTAAAAATGCTTAAATGAAACGCATGACCACCAGCAAGATAAACTAGCATCACCGGCTAATGAAACGCAGAGATGCTAAAAATGTTGGTATTTATGGCTAAAAATGCTTATCTGGAACGGCCGTATATTTATTTTCTTGTTTTTATTAAATTTTCGGGAACAATACTTACAAAAAGTTAAATTATTTTTTTCAATTTGATTGTTTACGCTCGAGGAAGAGCGGGTGGCAACACTGCATATAGTCTGTGCATGTGAGGGCCTGTGGCGGCCGGCCGCTGTGACATGTCAGTCGGGTCGAATTTGTAATGACATTGAAATAGGTTCCACGCGGCGCGTTTTCGAGAAAATTTACCATTGAATTGTGTTTTGCGCGGCGCACCTAATAATTGTAGTGGCGAAATGCCGCTTATCATTGTTCTCCGATGTCGCGAATGGCCGCTCGTATAATGTCGATTAAGAAGTGAATTGGCGACCTAATAGGGAAACGCAAATGTAGTGAAAGTGATCCGGTCGTGGTTCGGTGGGTTGACAGCAGCCCTTCAGGAGCCGCGACTTCCTTTGAGCTAGCTCAGGAAGTCCACCGGCTACATACGGAGACCGGGGGGGCTACCGCCTAACTCATAGCGATCACTCGCTATCGCTCTCTGACATTAGAACAATAGCTCTAATGTCATCTGTGACATTAAAACTATTGTTGTAATGTCATGATAACGATAGCGAGTGCTCGCTTTGAGTTAGGCGGTACGGCCGCGGATCAGCTTAGAGGTAAGCACAATTATCTTAGACCATTGTAGTCGATCTTAAAATAAGCATTAATCGGCGAAACGCCGAATTGGTGGCGTCGAATTTAGGCGCCATCAATGATCGATTTATCTTATTTCAAAACCTGTTTTATAGTCTGTGATTGTTTGTTATGCACAGGGCACTTCACTAAGTGGGCGTTACCCGTCAATAAAGTACGACATTTACTGTAGTACATTATTTCGAAAAAAATACGGTAATTCATCAGCGTGAACTGTCAAAAAGAAAAAAACGAGTGTGCTTATGACCACACGACTGAAGTGAAACTTCTATGAGAGGAAGAGAGAAAGAAAATGTGCGCGCGCACTGCTGTCTCTTGCTTATATCCCCCACTTAACTTCCGTTCGCCTTGCCCGATCACACTTTTCGTAACGCGTTCGCCAGCTTACTCCCCAAGTCAAGCGTGCCTAAAGAAGTTTCACTTCAATAATTAATGGACAGAGTATAGACATAACGTCATTTCACATTTGACACAATTTATATGACATAAAAGTTTGTCGCGAGATTTACTTGTGTGTAGTAACTTAAAAGTACTTTTAAGTACCTACTCTCGTATTTACTTAGTTTGAATTTTCAAACTAAGTAAATACGAGAGTAGGTTCTTGTAATGTATAAAATTATTCACATCAAATTATTAAATTTACTTGTACGGAGTGGGTACTTAAAAGTACTCTTTTAAGGTACTTTAAAGTTACTACACACAAGTAAATCTCGCGACAAGCTTTTATGGCGTATAAATTGTGTAAAATGTGCAATGACGTCAAGTATAAGTAACAGTTTTAGTGTAAAAGTTTTATTTTTTTCTTTTTAGCGCATTTAAATAAAAGCTTGTTTTTAAAAAGGTTTTTTTACATTTAATTTATTTTTACCTTTTAGTTATCACTGGAGACGTTTCTCAGTCTGTTCATCTCATTCAACGCATCATTGTTGCAAGGTAGTTTGCCGGAACGTCTATACAGAATTTCAGCTCAATCGGTTAAAGATATCTACTTCAAAATTGATTTTTTAGCTTTAGAAGTATGCCATATTGGATTAATAGTGACATCACTTTATTTTTCAAGTTATTCTTAGGAAGACCTTTTATTTGATACCCATATTGTAGGAGTGCTTTAAAAATAATATGGTCTGCTATCTTGGGTATGCCGCCATCTGCGGATGCGGATTTAAAATGACGTCACACAGTTAACCGTGCATTTTCATCTAAGACTATAGATACCAAATAGATACCAATAGACAAGAATAGACATGAAATACCTACGAAAAAAGCGTGCCAAAATTTGGGTTGGTGCTCTAAGATGGCGGAAAAAACTACGGACGCCGCATCCAAGATTACACACTTTTTATGTTGTTCTTTATAGAATTCATTAAAAAAATCAATAAAAAACGTATAACTGTAAAATGCACCCACAAATAATGCTCACTGACTGATATTTTAGCACAACAACACGGTGCTTTGTAATAGCGGACTGGACGCAAAATTCGTGCCATAGTTAATACATAGCGCGTCCATTGGTGTACTTAGTCTAAGATTTTCATCCAAACTGTGTGTGTATACAAAATTTCAGCTCAATCAGAAAGATATCTACTTCAAAATTGATTTTCAAGCTTTAGAAGTCCGCCATATTGGATTAATAGTGACGTCACATTATTTTTTTAGTTACTCTTAGCAAGACCTTTCATTTGATACCCATATTGTAGGGTGCATTAAAAATAATTGGTCCGCCATTTTGGGTATTCCGCCATCTTGGATTGACATATTTTCCTAATTTCATATGTAAGGACCTAATATTTCCTCACTATTTCCTACATATTCTGTGATAGGTGGATGTTATTGTTTGAAAAATATATCACGATCGTATAATCATCGTCATCAATACGTAGCTCAGACTATAGAAAAAAAGAGGACTCGGCATAACGAACGTAGTTATAGGAATGTGATGTATTTCGACGGCATAGTTTCTGACATTTTGGCATCTCTTTTTAACTTATGAGGATAATCATAAGTAAAAAAGGACAACAGTAGTTTTATCATTACTAAAAATGGCAACATTATCTTGGCGACGTCACAGAATATCTCACTGCGGCCGGTCGCCATGTTTTGTCACAGTACTCACAATCAACAACAAGTACATCAGTTGTCATCGCGACTTGTTTGTTTCAGTGTTTTGAAGAAAATTTTGTTATTAGGTGAAAATTGTGCTTGTTTAAAGTGTTGAACTTGCATAATACTGCATTTATTATGGGTAAGTGCAGTGTGTTAGGCTGCCGCATGAGCAAGCAAGCCGCCATCTTTGTGCCAGATTCACATTTAGGTATGCACGTTTTTTTCGTAGGTATTTCATGTCTATTCTTTTTTCCTTAGTCTGAGATACGTAGTATAGTACTCAGAACGTTTGCTCAGAACAATCACTACAGCAGTATAGTATCTATATTAGTCTGTGCTTATAGTTTAAAACAGGGACCGGAAAACCCCTTTATTTGCTTAAGCCGTTCGAAAGGGTAACCCATTCGTATGGTAATGGTAACCTAGTGGGCTCGGTAAGCCGTTCAACAGGTTTCCCAACGATAACGATAACCCGTAAAATAGGGGTTACCACCCACAACAATAATTTACCGCTTACCTAATCTTAAAGGTTTTCAGTGTTTATGTGCTTAACCGCTTACTGTTCGGGTTAGGGTAGCCCTTTCCCTCACGCACACCGAGCGATTGAAATAGCACTGCGGGCGCAATTAGGGGTTTTAAGTGGGTTTTTTAAACGTTTGTGTTGAGAAACCCTGTCGTTCTGGTTAAGCTCATCAACGGCTTATTACTTAAACAGGTAAGCCAAACGTTTGAATTAATTCAAGGTAACTCAAAACCCAATAAAAACCGTGTTTAAGGTTTTAGTAGTAAGCGGTTACGAACTGAGAGAAAAATAAATTGATCCTTATTATTATAGGTATTCGATTCATTCTTATTAAAAATAGCCGAAGCTCGTTCTTGTGGGTTACATTCTTACATTACCCTATCCTATAGGGTTTTTAAATTATTAAGCATTGAACGCAAATGATATTGGTCTCTAACTAAAGTAGTACAAATACGACTGAGTTTTGATTGGAATTCTTCGAATAAGTGCACGTGTCGGCGGCCGGCAGTGGCGGCGTTTCTCAAAGGCGTCAAAATCTTTTGCAAAACACCGCTACACGCTACTTTTCATTTTAGTGTCTTATGAATTTGCATCTAATTCTTGAATAATAGAGGTCATAAATGTCTAAACTCTAATTTATAGCACTTGTTTCGGTAATTTGTTTGTTTACCTATAACGTTTGTCACTTTCTTTGCGAATCTTGAGCTGTGAAGAGAGAAATTGCGAGTGACTTTTATGCCCTAAAAATATAAATTGTGCTATATTTAATTACACGTACACCGTACACACATAGCTAGCTATACCTACCCATAATGCCACCATTTAAGAAAGACGCTGTTGGCGCGCAATCATCATCGTGCGGCCTCGGTGGCCGTCGGCTGGAATCGGGGGAGGCGGCGGGCGCGCAGGGCGCGCGGCGACGACTGGCGAGCGCCGGCCCCACTCCACACCGACAACACTCAGCTGAGGACTTCTAGGAACCTATGAAAATACAGTCCTCTTTTATTTATCTTTATCGTCCCGTAGTTAGGACCCTAACAAATGGTCCTTTCGCCGTCTTAGATTGGAGTAATTCAATTCGTCAATTCGCCGAGTCTTACAGCGTATCTACAGCCGCTTGGTGGAATTTGACGGTGGCAGCGGAGCCGTTCATCTTCATAGCCTGCATTGAAGAATCAAGAAGCTGATGTCACCTTAACTGGGAGTACAATACAGAAAACTGTGAGTTCGTTCCAATTACTTCCTTGCCAAATTTTCTTCTCCCTATCCTTTGCTATTTTTGGGCATTAATTTTAAAATAATACCATTTTGCTTCCAATTAATTGAATTTTCTTTTTTTTTTTGTTTGTAAAACAATATAAACATTTCCTCTACGAAACATTATTTTGTGAATATTGCGCAGTTATTGACGATCTTACACAGGTACCGGCACCTAACAGTTTAAAGAAAAATATACAAAAAATGATAAAAAAAATCAATACAATGACAAAAACATACAAAATAATAATTCTAAAAATAAATCATTTTATCCTATTTGTCCGCTTTGCTCACAAAATCATTCTCTGTTTTCATGTGAACTTTTCAGAACTTTGCCAATAGAAAATCGAATTCAGAAAGCAAAGGATTTCAATGTTTGCCTAAACTGCTTACGAGTCGGTCATTTTGCCTCTCGGTGCAAACTTACTCATTGTAAATATTGTAAAATAAAGCACAACACGCTCTTGCACTTAGAAAAATCGAACCCAGAACCTTCTGTAAACCCTTTGCCTTCCGCAACCGATAGCGTTACACTGTCAGCCACTACTATGCAGCTTGATACTTCTGCGCATATTTTACTGTCCACAGCGCTGGTGAACGTGATAGACGCTTCTGGCGAGAAGCACACGGCGCGGCTACTGCTCGACAATGGTAGTACGGCCAACTTCGTAACTCAAGATTTATGCAGCACGCTGGGTTTGTCACGACACGGTACAAGCACCAAGGTAACAGGCATAAATAATCAAATTTCATCTTGTACACAGTCTTGTAACCTTACAATAGAGTCTTTATGTTGTGACTATAGTATGGAGATTGTTTGTCATATATTACCAGAAATCACTAAGCTACTGCCCTCTTCATTCGTAAATATTAGTAACATTTTGATACCTACAGGTCTTAAGTTAGCTGACCCGAATTTCAATATTCCGTCGGTCATTGACATCCTGGTAGGAGCGGAAGTATTTTGGAATGTCTTAGGAAATAATTCCATACAGTTGGGTAAAAAATTACCTACATTGTGTGAAACTAAATTTGGCTGGTTAGTCTCTGGTCACATATCTTCACAAAATAATAATAACATAACTTGTAATTTTGTAAATTCAATGTCATCTCCCGACCTTACTCAATTTTGGGAGCTTGATCATATTTCACCTAAATTTTCTCAATCTCTCGAAGAGAGATCTTGTGAAAAACATTTTTTAGAGACAACCTTTCGTAGAGACGATGGTCGTATTGTCGTTTCTATGCCTTTAAAGAAAGATCCTAGTCTCTTGGGACACTCTTATGAACACGCAAAACAACGCTTCCTATCACTCGAGCGGCGTTTTCAACGTGATCCCTCTTTTAAATTTAGATATTGCGAATTTATGCGGGAATATGAATCCTTAGGTCACATGACCTTAGATTCGGAAAGTGGGCTTTGCCACGAAAATTATTTAGGCACCTACTTTATTCCCCACCACGGAGTCGTTCGGGAGTCCAGCTCCACCACCAAACTCCATGTCGTTTTCGACGCTTCCGCCCCTACATCTACAGGATTGTCATTAAATGACATTCAAATGATAGGGCCCGTCGTTCAAGACGATCTTGTTTCAATTCTAATACGTTTTAGAATCCATAAATATGTCGTGTCAGCTGACATTGAGAAAATGTACAGGGCTATAGAACTCGACCCTATTCAGAGACCCCTACAAAAAATAATTTTTCGGTTCAATGCAAACGAACCCCTTAAAACATACACTTTGAATACGCTAACTTATGGCACAGCGTCAGCCCCTTATTTAGCAACAAAGTGTCTAACAAGTTTAGCTAACGAGACCAATAATCATAATGTTAAGTCAGCAATAAAACGTGACTTCTACGTGGATGATTTTCTTCATAGCGGTAAAACAATACCTGAAGTTATTGACACTTCTACAAAGGTAGCTTCAGTCCTGTCTTCTGCTCATTTTAATCTACGCAAATGGAGATCAAATTGTCCCGAAATCCTGTCACAAATCACAAGCTCTAATCCTGAAGAGTCCACCAACTCCGTAAATTTTTCTGAGCATGGTCTAAATAACTCTCAGTCAAAAACATTAGGGCTCCATTGGATTTGTGATACAGACCTACTTACATTTTCTATAAATATAGAACTTACTAAAAAAGTAACAAAACGACATATTTTGTCCATTATTAGTCAAATTTTTGATCCTTTAGGTCTTATCGGGCCATGCGTTGTCGAAGCAAAAATTATAATGCAACGACTATGGCTAGAAAAATATGACTGGGACGACATAGTGTCCCCTGATATCTGTAACTCATGGGCTGTTTTTGAAAATTCATTGCCATGCTTAAATAGGTTACACATTCCACGTGTGAAGACTCTATTGTTCACGAACTCCACATCTTCACTGACGCATCCGAAAAGGCATATGGCGCATGTCTATACATAAAATCATATAATACTAGTGCTGGCACTATGAGCGTACAACTCATAGCCTCTAAGAATCGCATAGCGCCATTAAAGCCTACAACGATGCCTAGACTCGAATTGTGCGGGGCTTTGCTTGGTGCAAGACTGTGTACAAAGGTTGTAGAATCGCTTTCGCTTCAAATAGATACATGTAGATTTTGGTGTGACTCAACCATAGTTTTAGGCTGGCTGTCTACATCACCTGCCCAGTTAAAACCCTTTGTACGCAACAGAGTCAACGAAATACAGGAGAGCACTTGCAATCGTACCTGGAGCTATGTACCGTCGAATGAAAACCCAGCAGATCTTGTCTCACGAGGTTTAAGAGCTGACGTCATTGGTAATACATCTTTATGGTGGAGTGGACCCTCATTTTTGTTAAAAAACGAAAATGAGTGGCCCAAAATGCCCCAAGTCGTGAGACCAGATCTACCGGAAGTAGTTACGCATATCATTGGCAGTAGTCGTAGTGAAAGTAGTGCTGATTTTCATAGTAGTAATAGCGCTTATTTTCTTAACATGCATACAGTATCAGCTTTATTTACAAAGTATTCCAGCTTTACTAAAATACAAAGAATTGTAGCATATTTATGTAGATTTGTGCATAATTTAAAAAATAAAAATGATAAATTGTGTGGCAATCTCTCTTTAATAGAATTAAAAAAATCATTAAATCTTATTTTACATTATGCTCAACTTGAAATGTTTGCTGACGAATACAAAATTTTAAAATCAGGTAAGACATTGCCGCGCAAAAATAAATTGATTTCTTTAACACCATTTTTAGATTGTGATAACCTCATTCGCGTGGGCGGGAGGCTTGACAATTCCCCCTATGATTTTACAGTTAAACATCCAATATTATTATGTTCTTCACACCCCCTAACTAAACTTATTTTTCAAATGTACCATAAAAAAATGTTACATGCCGGCCCTCAACTACTTTTAGCTACCATCCGTCAAACTTATTGGCCTCTTAAAGGAAAAAACTTATCTAAGTTAATTGTCAACAAATGTGTTATTTGTTACAGACATAGAGCTCAAAATGTACAACCCATAATGGGGCACCTCCCTCTTTCGAGAACTACATATGAATTTCCCTTCCAGAATTGTAACGTAGACTACGCCGGTCCAGTAATGATAGCCGATCGGAAAGGTCGTGGGTGTAAATTAATTAAATCCTATTTGTGCATTTTTGTTTGTTCCGCAGTAAAAGCTGTACATTTGGAGCTTGTTACGGACCTCACCACTGAGGCTTATATGGCCGCCTTAAATCGCTTTGTGGCGCGTCGAGGCAAACCTCAAAATATCACGTCCGACAACGGCACGAACTTTGTCGGCGCAGCCAACGACATGCAGAGGTTTCTTCGAACTTCTAATGTTGCTTCTGAGATAGCACAAGAGGGCATTGACTTCATTGAGTTCATCGGTATTTTATATATGATAAGGTGTCGAATACGAGTTTGTGTCAACTATGTAACAATAAAATAAAGGTAAGCAATAATTAATTTTTAATACCTATCTATAGGTAATCTATAAGCATCGAATACATTCTGAGTCTATAAGTAAGTAGGTATTTTGTCTGCGCGTCTTCAGCCATTAGTGCACACCTTTTGATTTTTGTTATGATTTTGGCTTGTTTTTACACGTGATTACATTCAGTCGGCATCGAATGTCAAGCGTAAAGGGTTTGCTAATTCGTTTGGTGTGTTTAGACAGAGGTGACTTATCTACGATATTTAGCTGGAATGGCTGGTAAGTAATTTGTTTGGAACAGTTGTATTTAAACTTTTTGTGTATTTTTAGTAGGGGTTTGCGAAAGGGTGAGAAAAGAGTACTTACCTATATTTATTTAGATTATAAAAACTATCATAACATACCTACGCAACTTGCATCCAGCCCCCGTAGCACGTCCACCAAAACGCGATATGATAAAGCGATTTATCGATATAAAGCGATATTATATTTTTTTCTTAATATTCGACGCATGTGACACTGTCCGGTGCGAACCTTAAATTTAATTGTTTAGTTTTCGCTTATGCTTTCGTTCAATTGTTTTAGTGTTTGTGTTTGGGGGGGTCAAAGTATTCAGGTTGCTAGTTGTTTATGTTTTGGTGACGCAAGTATACCTACCAATATTACTATTTTAGATCATTTTACAAAGAAGGAACGTTAAATGGCCGTAAATTGGCAGTGGTCAGGGAACAGGCGCATCTACGCTATTTTAACACTAGAGTACACGCGCCCCTTTTTTTTACATGAGTACACGCGTGGCCTACTATGGTATACCATTTTATAATTCTTATCAATTTGTTTTTTGGTTACGTATGAATAAAATTACTACAGAAATGAAAAATATATTCAATCAGTCCCTTATTTCTCATAGCATTCAAGGCATACTACAGCTTGATGATCAGAGCAAACCCATTGGTTGCATGTCTTGCACCATTTGTTTGTGGATCGATTTCTGGCTCTTGAGCAAAGTGCGCATCGACCGACCCGTCCCATCTTGAGGGTAACATACCTACTGTGTGGCTTGAGCTGTGCCCGTTAGCATTTCTATTCTACATCTCAACTGTCGAGGAAGAGTCTCCATGGTTGCTCGAACAAAATAAATACCAAATCGAAACAAATAGCACTTACTTAAATTTGTTAAACTCATATATACTCAAAATACTCGCGCGGACTACTATGGTAGGCCAACGTATTTGGTGGGAAATTGCAGGAACGTGTTTACGTGCTGACCTTGCGGACTTTACTGGCTCGCTGACAAATTTAATGGCCGAGGCTAGCCTAAAATTCCAACGCACCAGCGTGGATAATTCAAAAGTTATCACTTAAAATGTCACCCTGGTCTACTATAGTAGACCACGCGTGTACTCTAGTGTTAAAGGCATTCGGGCAACTCGCGTTCACAGTGTTTAGGTGAAGCAAGTGCCTCTCACGAAGTAATCAAATTTTAATTTCAGGTAAAAGGAGCGCATCGCCCAGCCTCTTTGATTCAGAAGGGTGGGCAAAGGCCAAGGATCCCAAACTGTTATCAAAAGTAAAAGATAACATGGAAAAACAGAATAAATTAAGTAATGAATGCATTCCATACCAAGAAAAAAACTTTATGGAAGAAAACATTGAGGCGCAGAAAGCAATATCTAAAGGATGTTCAGAATGTGATGGTCTAAATAATTATAATGGCGGTTATGATAAAAGGGTAGATTTGTTTTCAGAAGTGATAGGTGAAGAATTAAAATTAATTCAACCGTGTATGCGAACAAGAGCTTTTATTCGCATTATGAATTTTTTGGATAGCACAAAAAAAGCACACAGCAGTGACATACAATTTACGGAGTCTGAGAAAAACAACTGGAACACTTAAATAAACATCTACGAGTATCTAAAATAGCTCAATAATTATTGTGATTTTTTAGTTCTAATTAACCTTAAATTGTTTTTTGAACCTGAATAAAAATTACACGTTTTATAAGTAATTGGTGTAAGTATTATTTTCTATAATTTAGGAAAGTAGCCTTCCTCGATAAATGGCCTATACAGCACAAAATTTTTTATTTCAATTTTATCAGTAGTTCCTGAGATTAGCGCGTTCAACCAAACAAACAAACTCTTCAGCTTTATAATAATTTTGCGTAACTTTAACCGTTTAGGCAGAGCACGCAACGAAAGCTTTGAAAATATTTTTTTCCGTTTTTGCAACATTTTTCATTGATGCTCAGCGCCTTTTAGTCGTAGCGTAATGTTATATAGCCTATGACCTTCCTCGATAAATGGCCTATCCAACACAAAAATAATTTTTCAATAAAATTAGAATCAGTAGTTCCAGAGATCAGCGCGTTCAACCAAACAAACAATCAAACAAACTCTTCAGCTTTATAATATTATCTTCTATACTATATATCTAGCTCGATTTCTATAATATAAAAATGAATCGCTGTTGCTAAGCGCAAATCTCGTGAGCAACTGAACCGATTTCGCTAATTCTTTTTTATAATATTCCTTGAAGTACGAGGATTATTCTTACGGCGAGAAAATTTTTAAAAATTGCCTAAAAACAACACTTTTCTATACTCCCATACAAAAGATTCGTAATAATACAAAGGCAATTGAACTTTAATACCATACCATAAAGTTTAAGTGTTCCGGGAAAGCAAAACAATTGAAGTGACGTTAGTATCGTATAAATATTAATGTCAATTGGTAACATAAAGAATCAACTGTTAGGCGGTACGAAGTTCGCCGGGTCAGCTAGTATTAGTATAGATATAACTAAGAACGGGTTAATGTCTTTTGAAGGCGAAACGTAGTACGGGCGGCACAGCTATTAAATTATAAAATTAGTGTCATCAATTTTTTATATTTATGAAATTGGCGAAAGCACGGGTCTGTACATAAGCCTGGGAATCCCGGCCGTCAATTATCAATCAGGACAGACATATGATACGTCCACTCTTGTTCCGTTGGTGTTACAAACGGAACAAGAGTGACGGACAGAACAACAAGGAAAAGGTGAAAAAACCTTTCCTTGTTGTTCTTCTCTACCTTTGAGCGGAAACATTTTTGGCAGATGGATTTTTCTGTGTGAGATAGGTCGTGTCAGTTCTAAGATATCTGGCTGTGGTAGTACACATTCGATAATTGATTTTCTGAAGTCATGTAATAAGAGTTTAGACTGATTTTAGAGCGGGCTGCAGCTTTTCATTTTGCTATATTTATTGGTACTTACAACTTTTATTTCAGAGTAAGCACACCACTAATCTCAAGAGCCACCTTCACTCAAAACATGCAACCGAATACCAAATTGTTGCCGCTCTTAATTCTCGAACATCCAGTCAAAATAATACTGAAAGTGACATACCACCTGCAATTGAAAAAATCAAAAAACTTTGTATGCAGCTGGTCACCGTTCATGGGAGGCCTCTGGCCATGATGGAAGACGAAGCCTTTCAGGAATTAATTAAGATTGTGACAAAAAAAACAGAGGGCTGCACACATATAAACATTAAATCTATTAAACATGAAATCATGAAAGAGGCGTATGAAATGAGAAATAAAATATCCAAGGAAATTAAAAATTCCCTAATAAGTATCAAATTAGATGCCGCCACATATCTAGAAAGAAAATTCATTGGGGTGAATATACAATATATAAACAATATATAACAATATATAAAAAACTCACAAATTGTGGTGAGAAATCTCACAGTACTGGAAGTAAATGAGCGGCAAACAGCCACCTTTTTAAAAACTACACTGATGGATGTCTTGGCTGAATTTAGGATCGCACCCGAGCTTTATTGCATTTGTACGGATAATGGAAGTAATATGATAAAAATGGTGAAACTCGTTGGAGGAATATATTGCTCACCGGACGAAGAACATCATAACTCCAATAGTGAAATTGAGGATTTTAATGACATCGAAGATGATGAAGAATCTAGCGCTGTAGATGATATTTTAATTGGTTCAGATGTTGAGATCGATGACATTTTTGCCTCAGAGTCATCATTCCGCACACGAGGTATGTTATGCGCTGCGCATACTTTACAATTGGCAGTTAAAGATGCCAATAATGAAGATTCCGCAGCACAGGCTACCATCTTAATGGCAAAAAAAATTGTTAACATTTTAAAGCGACCAAATGTTTTGAATATGATCAATCAAGCAAACCTAAAAAAGCCAATCAAAGATTGCGCTACAAGATGGACTGCAACTTATAACATGTTGGTCCGATTGGTTGAGCTACAGGAGTTTTGTAGCACAATCCCCGAAATTACTTTACTGGTTTCGGATGATTTTTGGGCAGAGGTAAAAGCGCTAGTAGAATGTTACAAGCCAGCTAACGAAGCAACAATTGCGCTTCAAAGACAACAACTCACTATAGGCGACTTTTTTATTACCTGGTTGAATTGTAAGAACAAAGTGGCCTCTATTCAACATGATTTTGCGATAGCTTTGCATCGTGCCATGGAGTGCAGAGAAACAAAGTTATTGCAAAATGATGTTGTATTAGAATGTTTATACCTGGATGGTCGCTTGAATATTATACTATCAGAAAATCAATGCCAAAAGGCTCGATCTCTTTTAAATGAAGTGTACCAACACATGAAATACCTCAAAGCTCAGAATGCGGGTGCTGAGGCGAACACTGAATCAATACGTCTGATAAGTGATCAACCTACCGCGTCAGTAGCAAGTCCTGATTTGCTTGCAATTGAAAATATGCTACTGAATACTGAGAGAGCGCGAGGAAACATCAGACGCAAGAGATCTTTTGAAGCATGTTTGTATGATATTATAACGATTCCAAGATTAAACTTGACCGAAAATATAATTTCCTATTGGAATAATGAATCGACTATTTCATCCGACATATCTCAAGTAGCTAATATTGTGCTGGCTGCACCTGCTACACAAGTTTCAGTTGAAAGATTATTCTCGTCATTGAAATTTATATTACATCCCCTGAGAAGCAATATTAGTCAAAAATTTTTGAAAGATTTGATGCTTATCAGGTGTAACAAAGATTTGTTAAATTTAGTAAATACACATTAGGAAATTATATTATCAGTGAAATATTATTGTTGATTACTTATTACAAATTTTATTAAGCTAGATTATTATATATGTATAAAACTTTATTACCAATTTTCTTGTCTACTGGTGTAGTACATAAGTGTTATGTAACTCTTAACTCTTGATTTAGTTTTATTTTGTATGATCTTGCCTTGACCAGCATCAATAAGTATTTGAAAATTAATATTCTTTTAATAGTAGGTAGGTACGTTTATATTTTAAGAGGTGGCAGTCGATTTACATTGTAAATTATGATATCTCGCTGTAAATTTTACAGCGAAATATCACTGTTACTGTTTTTCAACTATTTGATCAGTCGGTTGCGGTTCCGAAAAGGAAAACTCATTTAATTTGATTAATTTATCTACGTGCTTTGATCAATGCATCAGTCTAAACAGGTCTGTTTATATGTTTAATTATAGTTGTACGCAAAGAAGGATGTAACGTTAATATTAATATTTTTTATTTCACATATCTTTTTGTGTGTAACATCTGATATATTACGGTACATTTTAGTTTTTTTTTATGTTAAATGGCTTTTGTACATTTTAGGTTAATATTACATGTTTCTTTACTTTTAAAAAATGTTTCATTTGATTTCTATAGCCAGAGATTTTTCTGTCGTGAATGACGCAATGCTCGGGACTGCCTTCCGATATTAGTTTATTATACTTTATTAATGATATTGATAAGATCAGAAAAAATACACTCTGTAACTTTCTGCGTCGATTTAAAAGACAACAATACACATTAGTGTATTATGGGAAAATTAATTCAGTGCCAGGAAAAAGTAATATTAAGTAAAAATTATAACGTGTTTAAGATTATAAGGGATTAAGATAATAAGATATAATATTATGTTATATATTAAAAAACAAACAATAAAGAGGGCACGGTTAGAAAAAAAAATTAAACTAAATTAAAACTATTTACAAATATATAAAAGAAAAAGCTAGCCTAGCCAGGGGAGAAGAGGGAGTGAGAAGCTAGGTGGCAGGCTAAGGCAGGTAGTAGGCTCAGGCAGATAGCAGGCTCGGGTTGGTAGCAGACTCGGGCTGGTGGCAGGCTCGAGCTGGTAGCAAGATAGGGCTGGTGTCGGACTCTGGGTGCTAATATAATTACCCAAGTTCGGCCAGCTTAACACTTCCGGCAGTGCTGCGAGGGAGTACCTCCAGTGTATCCTACATGCATTAGACACAATTGCAGAGTAGTAAAATTGTAATAATAAAATAAATGCGTAAAAGTCAAACTAAATGATGGGCAGGTTTATATTTACAAAAGACAGTTTCCTATAATATATATACCGGGTGTAACGGAACACCCCAATACTATTTAGGGGGCATATAAGTTAGATACTAAATGGACCTTCGGTGCTTGTCTGAGACCTGGAACCCCAATACTTTTAGAGTTATTCGATTTTAAACTGAATGCAAAAACTTTTAAGTGACAACCATAATCAGCTCTTAACACAAAATAAATTTATACACAAAATGGCACGTGACAGATGTTCGGTACGCTTACATAGGGCTGTTAGCACTTAATACCAAAACATAATTTATTTAGTTTGTATGACGTGAGCGTGTTATTCCTCGTACGCTTACGTAGGGCTGTCGGCACTTAATACCAAAAAATAATTTATTTAGTTTGTATGGAAAAAAAAGTAGGTTTGTTAGCCCTAATATTTTTTCTACAGTCTCTACTTCTGATGGAAACATACCCTTAAATGTTATTGGGGTGATCAGTTACACCCTGTATAAGTACGTAGCAAGCAAAGCGACGCTACAGTGGTATCGATTCTGGCATGATTCTCTAAACCTAAAACTAAATTTGACAACAGTCTCTCCTTGTCATTTTGTATAGAGTATGACAAGGATAGACTGTTGTCAAATTTAGTTTTAGGTTTAGAGAATCATGCCAGAATCGACACGAGTGTGTAATTAGCCCACACGACTGAAGTAAAACTTCTTTAGCTCCATTATAACTACCTCTCAACTTCCGTTCGCCTCGCCCGATCACACTTTTCGTAACGCTCTCGTCACGCATTCACCAGCTTATTCCCCAAGTCAAGCGTGCGTAAAGAAGTTTTACTTCAAAAACTTCTTTTGGTAAAGTCTTTTTTACTGAAGCATATAAAATACTACATATTAAATTGGTAATTCGCAAAAAAAAAATCCACTTTCCCATACTAAAGTCTCAATCAGCTAACCTAGTTTGTATGGAGAAGCGTTTTTTTTGAGATATCGATGTTGGTCCCATACAAAAAGTTGTTGCATCTGAGCACTAGAATCAGCCCCTGGGAGGTTGTTGGTTCATTAAAAATGTCCCTGTATATAATAATAACCAAACCAATCGACTCGTCACGGGAGAGGTGAAGACGTTTTCAAACCCGATAGGTAAGCGGTTAAATAAAGTTAATAGAGACCGCTACGTAACCCTTTAAAAACCCTATCAAAACCCTAAACCCTATACCCTTAGGTTTGTTAGGCTTAACCCAGTTAAAAGGCTTACCCTTATACAAGTTAACCCGGTCAAACGGTAACCCAAATAAAGGGTTAATTTTCGAATGGCTTAAGCCAAAAAAAGGGTTAACCCCAAGAACGGGTTTTCCGGTCCCTGGCGCAATAACGCCGGTGTTCGGTGGCGACCTAGGGCATATATGCGGTGCAAAAGCCATCTACACGCGATATACGTAAGGTCTAAAATAACTTGCACAAATTAATCAGCGCTTAGAACGGTAACCCATTTGGGGTTTTTGATATCGGTAAGCGGTAACCCGAATTAATTCAATCGAAGCGATTAATGTGTATACCGGTAAGCTGTTTGAAAGCTTACCGTAAGGCAAAGGGTTAAAAAACCCAGCGTTATAAAATACCCGATCAAAACCCTAAGGTTACCGGCTATAACGGTAACCGGGTCCGGTCCCTGGTTTAAAAGCCATTACGCCGTGAACATAAGACTCCGTGCCGACTTCCTTTTATAAAGGAGTAATGTATGAATTGCAATTGTCAAACTGTAAGCGATCGTGATTCGTGATCTCAGAGTAAACAGAGTCCTGTTTACTCTGAGATCGTGATAGATTTTTTCTTTTGGTAAAAGATATAGAATGGAATAGATGGGCTATAAAAGCCGTCATACATGAGGAACAGAGATAAACTTATACACATTGCCAAAGGAAAGAAGAAGACGGCATCATTTTTTTTTGTCCTTGTTACCGTATATAGGTGAAACTGGTAGTGGGGATTGTTTATCACCAGCGTCTGGTGCTAAACAAATACGTGGAAGTGTTGTGTGAAGTATAGCTCACTGTGCAATTATTTAACAGTTTAATTAGTGTAATTGTGAACTATTTGACAATTTAAATCATGGTGCACTGCTCCGCTTTAGGTTGTAATAGTGATAGTGCTAGAAAACAGGAAAATATAACCTTTCACAGGTATGACCTAAATTGTGTCAATATTAAGCGCCAAAACTATTTTTTAAATTATAAATACAAGTTATATTGCAATATTTTATCCTTCTACTATGGTTCTCAATCATATTAAGGGATTAAACATGTTTCAAACTAATTATTAAGGTTACTGTTAACCTAATAAGTTAAGAATGTCGCCATTCAATATGGTCACGTATACAGCCAACGCGTATAACATTTTGCCGGGTTATAATGATACCAGTTACGCTACGACTATTTTTCCACATATTAGTTTCTGTTTTACATTAATATTGACATATTTAAGTATACAATTTTGAGCATTTTAGATGACAAAGGTAATTCTTTTGAAGTTAAACGTTCTATTTGCTTGTTTGTCTGCATTTAACAGATTTCTTTCGGAGATAACTACTCGAAACAGTTGGGTTAAAGCTACTGGTCGATTGAATTGGCAGCCAACCAAGCAATGTGTTCTAAGCATTTTGAACAACAGTGGATTCAGAAAAACAGAAATGGCACTTTTCTTGGTGCTATTCCTAACTTTTTTACAGGTCAGTAACTTATACATATTATATCTACAAAGTAAATACCCTATCAAGCCGAAACCTATATTTATTTTTCACAAACCCATCTGTTTGTATGGGGGATTACAAAATTAATTTTACAGTTTTGGATTAATGACACCAAAATTTTTATAAAACTATGTTAACATGGGTAGGTACCAAATTCTTTTCTACTATTTTGAAATGGCCAAATTATTATTAATGGTTTGATTTTGGACATTTTCTATTTATATAACAAGTCTGACCATTAGTACAGATACAGTTTACAAATTTCTTAATTATTATTTTTAATATTGTAAAATTAACATCTGCTTTTATTTTTAACCTGTATACATATTGTTTCAGGACGCATCGATCGGTGTTGGATTTCGGTTCAAATTTGAATACGCCCCGAAAGAGAAAAATGCGGCTTCAAATGCTGCGTTTGAAACAATCAGCGAGGTCATCAAATAAAAAACTACGGGCAGTGCGTCAATCGCTTAGACGATTGGGAAAAAAGTAGCCACACTTGAAAATGTGTTAAATGATTTGGAGTGTAAGTTAATGATGCAAAATGAGCAGTTGGACATTTTAGATACTGTAGGAGGAACCAATAGAGATTTTCTGAAAATATTATTAAGTACATAAAATGCAGTGAGAAATAAAATGTCACAAATGTGTGGAATCACTGTTTGCCTCTGAACCATATAATAGTCTGCAATTGAAAAAAGACAAAGACGGATTATATTATCCATCCAAAGAGGTGACTAGTTACCACGTGCGAAGTTGCTGAAAAAACATATCGTAGAAATAAACCTTTGGAAATAAAATTACTATGCATTCCCTTTTGCACCAATGCTTAGAAAAATTGTTAAATCAATTAATTTTCTAATGAACATTTTACTGAAGAGTTTACGCAATCACTACCCGCTTTTGATAAAATGTATTTGTAAAAAATATTTAAATACGCGAATTCATTGCTAATACCTCCCTTTATTGGCTAAAATTTCTAATCCCCTTGTTCGCGAAGATTGCCACCACCCTGCTATCGATTTAAAAGTTTTTGATTTATCCCTAAAACCATTACAATACGCAAATTCTAGTCACTTTAATTTTAAAATAGCAAATTATGAGCATATTCGTAGTTATTTAAATAACATCGACTGGGACCAGTTAAATGAGGAATCTAGCGTCGATGACGCTTTATCATTATTTTATAAAATTTTAAATGAATGTTTTATTTTATTTGTTCCTCTATCCAAACGCAGTAGTTCAAAACAAAAATTTCCAAACTGGTACAGTTCAGCTTTAATAAAAATTATAAGAGAAAAAAATAAAGTTCATAAGCGGTGGAAGAAATTTTTTAACAAACGAGACTATGACGAGTTTTCATTGCTTAGAGCTCGACAAAAGCGCGTTCAAGTTGAATGTTTCAATAATTTTAGGGAAAATGCCGAAATAAATATTAGACAAAATCCACGATATTTTTGGAAATACATAAAGGCTAAAAGGGGCTCCTCTTCTTATCCAAATCAATTTCACTTTAACGGACAAACACTGAATACTCCCATAGAGATCTGTAACACATTTTCCACTTACTTTAAAAGTGTCTTCCTACAATCTTCTTCCGAAAATAGTAACAACACAGATCATGGCAAAGAGGGTTGCAACACTATCTCTTCTATCGAAATCACAGAAGATATGGTCTTAAAACATCTAAAAAAATTGGATAAGTCAAAGGGACCGGGGTCTGATGGTGTTCCACCTTATTTTTTATGTAACTGCGCGCAAAGCCTAGCTAGACCAATTACAATCCTCTTTCAACGTTCCATACGCGAATGTAACTTTCCTCATAGTTGGAAAAGAGCTCAAATAATTCCGGTTCATAAGAAAGGTCCAAAAACTGATATCATAAACTATCGCCCCATCTCAATTTTAAATACCCTCGGTAAAATCTTAGAAAAAATAGTTTATCAGCAGATATACCCCGTCATTGTTTCTAGCGTGCCGAATACACAGCACGGTTTTCTCAAAGGGCGTTCCACGACATCAAATTTATCACAATTTACCGACTTTTTACTTAACAGTATGGAGGGGGGTGGCCAAGTGGATGTCATCTACACGGATTTCGAAAAGGCTTTCGACCGGGTAGATCACACCATTTTAATAAGTAAGCTTAAAAGACTTGGTATCCATGGCGACTTATTGCGTTGGGTTACTTCTTATTTAGCCAATCGCTCACAAGCAGTAGTGATTGGAGGCTGGCGGTCAGATTATGTAAGCGTTCCCTCGGGAGTACCCCAGGGATCTCACCTTGGACCTCTTTTTTACAATGCCTATTTATGTGATATCGACTCCTGTTTTTCTACTGCTAGCCACTTACTGTACGCTGATGATAAGAAAATATTTATGTATGTTCGATCCTTAGAAGACTGTATTAAGTTACAGGATGATCTGAATAAGCTTTTTTCTTATTACCATCGTAATAATATTAGCCTTAGTATAAATAAATGTAATGTCATCACTTTTACTAGAAAAAAATATCCTTTGATATTTTGTTACAAATTTAATGACATAGACATTGAGCGGGTAGAAGTCGTCCGTGACCTTGGTGTGCTTATGGATAGTAAATTACTGATGACTCAACATATTGACTCTATTGTTACTAAGGCATACCGGAATCTTGGTTTCGTTATACGCACTTGTAAGCCTTTTGGTTCATTGATTAGTGTTCTTGTTGTGTATTATGCATACGTCCGTAGCATCCTAGAATACGCTAGTCCAGTCTGGTGCCCACAATATGAAGTCTACATAAACAAAATAGAACGATTACAGGAAAAATTTATTAAACACCTAGACTATAAATTTAAACATATTTCTTCCGACTATCTTAAAGGTTGCCGCGAATATAAAATTCTGACACTTACAGAGCGCAGAGAGCTACTTGATATGTGTCTTTTGTGGGATATCGTACGTGGCCATATTGACTGCCCGTGGCCATATTGTCGTGTTTGTAATATTGTACGCCGGTGTTTCGCACACGGCACACTAAAGTGTTTCATGTTCCAATTCATCAAACTCGATATGGGCAAAACTCAGTGTTGACGCGTCTTCCCCGTTTGTACAATAACAAATTTTCGGCAATTGACATATTTTACGAGTCAAAACAGTCTTTTAAAAATAAAATAAAAGTGGTTCTTTTAAATTTTAAATCATAATGGGAATGAATTAATCTTGTATTCAAACTATATATGAAATTAATTTATATATATTATGTATTTTTATTATTTCATATATTATGAATTACTTGTGTATATATGTTTGCCTATATATATTTATTAATTAAATATTCAGGTATCGTATGTAAGATATTATTTATATATACCCTTTTATTTATTGGACATTCATCATATCATCCTCATTTTCTTTTTAAGTTTTGTTAGAGAGCATTGCTACATTATTTTAAACTTGCAATGTATTCTTTGATTGTTGTATGATCTTATTATTGTTTTGTTTTGTATTCATATTGTTAAGCTGTGTACATTTTTTTTGGCTTCGGCTGTTAATGTACCTTTTAAAATAAAATAAATAAAAATAAATAAATACGCTTTTTTCGATAAAAATAACGATGTTATTGAAATGTAATTTTAGAAAATGTTTATTTAAAATTTAATTTTTGTTTTTTTGTTTTTAAAAAAACGTCGTCCCACACTAGGATTTTCTCCTGTGTCGTGGGTGCAGTTACAAACATAGAATATCACATGCACATACGCCCAGACCGGAACAAATTTCTGTAGGCCATACAAAACATTTGTCCCGTACGGGAATCGAACCCGCGACCCTTTGCGCAGTAGGTGGTTCTAATAGTGTAAAATGAATTGAAATAGATAAATAAATTAAAAATATTTACATCTTTAACTGAATAAAATATATACAAATTATTTTATAAATCAATAAACTAAAATTTATCTTTAAGTACATAAATCAAAGGATAATAATCTACATATATAATATTAAATATGCGAAATATGAAGTAAAACTAGTATGACAGATAATAGGTATATAGTAAACGTAAGTACTGATTTAATATTATAAGTCATCCTCTCTCCTACTTTTGCTGTGCCCGACAGGGTCCACAATGTACTTAATTTATTTGTAATACCAAAAAATACCATTGTGGAAAGCAAAATAAATGAAATGAAATGAAATGAAGTGACCACTCGACCTCTGCGCTAAACGTGTCGTCAATATTTATACATTTTCTAAATCTTCACAAATATTTAGTTAATGTATAAATATTGGATTTTAAATAAATTGCAGAGATAAAAAACAATGATATTGCCCGCTGTATTCTTAATCGAGCGACGATCTTCGCATGGTACTTAGCTGGCAAAAGCTGGAAGCAAGTGGTCGCGGATCGTACTCAGTGGCGAGCACTTGGAGAGGCCTATGTCCAGCAGTGGACGCGTGTGGGCTGATGATGATGATTCCTAATATTTTTTCTTATATTTGTAAAGATGTTTACATAATAGCTTAAATAATTAAGTAAAATGTTTTAAAACTAAATATACTCGAGTAAATCCGAAAAGTGTAGTTTTATTTAAAAGTGTAAATAACTTTAGACTGCGAAGGTTGAAAGAAGAATACGATAAAAAATTTTGCAACTTCCACTTTTATTTTTGAGACATATTGTTGAGCGAAGGGCGCTCATTAAAATGTCTCAAAAAAATACGTAGATCAACCATCCCTTTTACCACTATAAACATAAAGTAGGGTAAAAATTAAAGCAACACTGGTATACCCATCTACTTTAGGCAGATATGACGTCATCTATGTCTGTCCCTTACGGGTATACGGTCACGTCCCATCTATTCCATTCTTTATCTAGGCTTTTACCCCAGCTTGCTATATTATAATCTGTTGACGATTGATTTTTTGATTTCATTATTATCTCTAATAAGTCTGTGTTTCATTCTGACCATGACCAATTCACTGATATTGATATTTTGAAGCTTAATTTGTTTTGAAGCTAATCATTGATAGTTCAAGGTGCCGAATCTTTTTATTCAAAGCTAAAGGTACTTTATTAACTGTAGGTACCTATTTCTGAAAATGGCAGATTCTACAATGTTAGATGTATCTAAAATGAAGGTAGTAGATTTGCGGAAAGAGCTTAAAGCACGAGGCCTTTCATATGCCGGAGATAAAGCCGAACTTGTAACCAGACTTCAATCAGCAATGTCTCAAGATGATCATGGTGACATTAATTTAGATTCTGATGAAATTGATTCCGATGGAGTGCTTGAAGATGAAGACGAAAAAAGTCATACAGATATCCTCGAGGATGCAGCTGTAGAGACGTTAAATGAAGAGTTAGCATTATCTGAAAACCCGGACCCCGTGAAAAGTCCTGTTGATACAAAACAAAGAGGTTTTAAAAGAAAAATCACAGTGACTGACACTAAAGAGAAGAGTGATAGTACTAAATCTGTTGAAAGCAAAGATTCTGGTGCAAAAAAAATAATACTCAATAGGGCTGTATCAGTAGGAACAACATGTAAACCAACACCCGAAATCGCAGTTGATAAATCAACAGAAGAAGTAAATAATAAAGAGACTGACAAAGTAAAAATATCTGCAGATATTGATTCTAAGACAAGGTTGGAACTGAGAGCTAAGCGATTTGGGTTGCCAGTCAAAATGACTGAAGCAGAGAGAAAGGAAGCGAGGAAACAAAGATTTGGTCAAAATTCTTCAACAGTCAGCACTAAAATTACTGATAGCTCGTTGTCAGAAAATATTGACAAATTAAAGAAGAGAGCAGAGAGATTTGGACAATCCGTTTCCAAAATTATGACTGATATTGAGAACAAGGAGAGACTAGAGAAGCGTAAAGCAAAATTCGGGACAGTGAAATAATTCAATTTAGCCATGTGTAATAATTGATTTGATACTACATTTTTTCCAAATATCTTAATGTTGAAGTAAGTAATAATACCTAATAATGTTGACATAGAAACAGTTTTGGTGTTAAGCTAATAAAGTTATGGATTATATAATTTTCCTTTTCTTATTTAGTTAAACACTACAGCAACATATATTTACAAACTAAATAAAGGAATATAAAAATACAAATATGTATCAGGGATGTCGCGAATATTTGCATCCGCATCCGCAATAATAGTAGGTTAAAATTGGGGTTTCTGGATCAGATGAGATCCAAAAACCCCAATTTTAACTATTTTATTTATGCAATCAATAATTTTTATTTAACAAATCAGCCAATTTCAAAAATTTTGTCAATTCTACCGGCTTATCTATTAACTGTATATATTCGGTATATGAACCATTTAGCTATTATGTTTTCAATCTATAAAGTAACTAGGTAGGTAATCTACTAGATAATTGATCAATAATATGAATTCATGATTGATCATTGTAGAAAGGTATTCTCATAATGAACTACATGACACATAATAAATACATGAACTACATGAATCAATAAGTAAGCTGTCAATTGCTTTTTGTTTTTAATTTATTTCTCAGTTGTGGTTATTAAATTACAGATTCAAAATTACAAATTACGTTGTGCATTAAGATATTAAATCGAATGTCATTGAGCACTCTTTTTGCATTGAGTGCAGTCTACTCAAGCTTTAATACATCATAAATGATTTATCATAATGGACAAATAAAAAAAAACAAGACCAATTTAAATAAAATGATATATTAAAAAAATAAGTGAATTACATATCTACAGATATTTTAAATAATCTAAATTATAAATTTTCCATGCTTCGTTGAATTTTTGTCATTAACGTTTTCGCTGAACTATATATGTCGTCAAAGAATATATTATCTCCGTTCACTACGTGCTGCATACATATATTTGCATTACAGTTACAAAGGATTTTGTTTTTTCGAACTTCTCTACATCATATATCTCTAATCGTATTATTTTTGTTCCACACTTAGGCATTTTGATGTAAGAATAATAAGTTTCATTATCCTTCTTCCTCTTTGAACTATTGAATCCTTCCAAGGTATCGGTATCCTTCTGTTGCTGCATATAGTTGCTCACACGCTGGGCAAGAGTTCATGAGTTTTTATCGGGATGAGTTGGTTGAAAGGGAAATATTATATCAGCAGAGTCCTGAAATATAAATACTCATCTTTAGTAACAAAATAAAAAATTGAATCGACTTTATAATTATGATAAAATTAGTAACTAAGACGTGCGTAGATACTCCTCTATTACTACTCATTTATAGTAGTGCTTATAAAAATATTTTAACGCTCACGTCTTATTTCTCCACTTTATCATATTAACCTCAATTTTTTAGACTCGAACAAAGACCATAAAATTTAGATAATAATAACAACATAAAAGCGTTTTGATAAGAGATTGAAAAATGGCCCCGAAAATGGTCTAATAATAAAACGCTATGCATTATTCCTACAATTTCAAATAACAATTAAACACTTTTTTATTGAATATTTTTTGTATATTAATGATAAACTTAAATATGAGCAAATGTTATTTAACTTTTAAACTTACCAACATATTTCTCATAAAAATTATCTCGCACGTTACGGGTGAACACTGGGACTTCGATTAATTAATGTAACATTTCGCATTTTTTCCTACAATATATATAATGTTTTTCGACTGTTGATAGAGTTTATAATCGCATTGTAATTTACACATTCCAGTGCTTTTACGAATATGGTGAGGTGAAATAGGAATTCCGCGACGGAACGGCGCCAGTGTCAATGATGCATTGCATTGTTTATCTTTGTATCTATACGAATACATCAAATTGAAGTGTCTGTTTGTAATGTCGGAATATCAGTAAATTAAAAAAACTGTGAGACCACTTGGTAACAGCTTTTTAAAGTACCTAACATACTACAAAGAAAAGATGTCAAATCTAATGTCCAGCTAAACTCTGAAAACGTCAGAGCCGATTTGGTGGGAATTTTTACTGGCGGATAGATAGATAAAACTAGAACAATACATACACTAATAGCAAATAGGCGGACTTATCACGGTAGGCGATTTCTGCCAGTCACTTCTAATTTTGGAATTCTCTTACCATCATAAACTGAAAATCATGCGGGCGAGGCCGCGGGCATAGCAAGTATATTCAACAAAACTAGCGTTACTGTTAGTTACTTAATACTAATTCTTACTGACGTTTATTTAAGGCTCGTATAGATTCAACTGTAAAATAATGACTGAAATACTAGTTAAGTATTATCTATTTTCGGATGTAGATCTGACTCTGCACTATATGTCATGAACTTCTTACATATATGGATGTAAATCACGTGAAATCGGGCATATTTAAATAGAACCGGGATGAAAGAGGATCATTGTGCCTTTACGGAGCAGAACACCAGCACCCAGCAGAGCCTTCCTGTATCCTGTTGAGTTCACAACATCAATAATGTAAGTAAATTTTCACATAAAAAGTATCTGCCATATATTATTATAAGAGTGAAGTATTTATTCATGCATACATTAATGAATTCTTTATTCAAGTATTCATAATACTTATTATGAGTACTTGAATAAGTGTTTAGTAAGAACATAAATGTGAATAAATGGTACGTAATGATCATTGTTCAAAATGTGAAATGCACTCCAGCACCTTAAGAATTATTACTAATCCTATCCAATAACAATTAAGCGACTGTCTGTAATTATTAATTAAGTAGTTATAAATCTATGAATAGTGTACTTAATTTTTTAACGTGATTCCAATATCAATGCTTTATACACGTACAGTAGGCTCCACTTCTTATACATTTTGACCTTTGTTTGGACCGCTCTTGTGCGGCTCGTAATAGCGGTGGTTTTCGTAGTACACAAGTATAGCTTCTGCTACCTACTGTACCTAAGTTCAAAAATAAGCAGCAGTTAATATTATTATCTATTGACTTGGCTTAGGCTGTAATAGATAACAGATAACACCTCCGGTTAAAAATGATACTAACAATAGGAACATTATTATGTTTCATCGTCATCATCACAGCTCATATACGTCCCCACAGAGGGGCTCGAGCCTACCCTATGTAAGGGTGATTATTATGTTTACCTAACTTTAATTAGGATAATTACACAATTTTAAAATATGTTTCTATTTTTTTACAGGTCACGCGAACAAGTGAATGCTGATGCATTATTCCCATCTGACGATGAAGTACCCCATCATGGAGCTGAGAAGGGGCACAGGAAGAGGTCACGTTCCCCGTCACCCTGTACATCAAAAACCACCCCCACCTCGGTCTGCTCAGAGAAGTCGCCTGCGTCGAGGAGCAAGAAGAAGTTAATTATCAAGCCTGTCTGTGACTCTAGAAAACCAACAGCTCGTGATCTTTTTGGGAGCGAAAGTGATGAGGGGGACGATCTGCACTCTTCACCGTGTGGTAAAAAACCAACACCTCTTTTATCTTATATGACACGAAGGCTTGCGAACGGGCATTCAAGGCAATTGTTTGATGACAAACATGGCACACATTTTATTGATTTACGGGTTTATAAGTGCAATTTATAACTCCAGTTCACAAGAAAGGTTCCAGGTCTGAAGTAACAAACTATAGACCGATTTCTAAACTTTGCCTACTTGCTAAGATACTTGAAAAAGTAGTTCATAGCCAGGTTTATCCTGCCTTGTATCACTCCCTTAGCTCTTCCCAACATGGTTTTCTAAAAGGGCGCTCAACAGTATCTAATTTGGTCTTACTTAATAATCTTGTTACTGAGGCCATGGATGAGGGTAGTCAAGTGGATGTCATATACACTGACTTCAGTAAAGCGTTCGATAGGATCCCTCATGATATCTTAATTGAGAAACTTAAACTGATCGGAATTTCAGGGGATTTACTTCGTTGGTTTGCGTCTTACCTGGAAATCGTTGTCAAGCGGTTGTTATTAATAACTACATGTCTAGCTGGGTGCCAATTCCTAGTGGCGTACCTCAGCGATCCTTGCTTGGTCCACTCCTGTTTAACATATTTATTAACGATGCCGACTTATGCTGTCACAATTCTAAGCTTCTTTGTTTTGCGAATGATATGAAGTTGTTTGCTAAAGTGCATTCAATTGAATCTGCACAATTGCTGCAACTGGATTTGAAGCATCTCGAAGACTATTGTCAAGCTAATAAATTAGATCTTAATTTATTAGGTTCACACCTAGGTCCCGCATCGAATGCACTTTATCCAACTTATTCATCAGTATAAGTTAGGTGTGATGCATGACTCCAAGCTACTATTTGATGAGCATATAAATTCCATAACATCTAAAGCCACCAAGGCTTTAGGATTTTTAATACGCAATTCCAAAGACTTTACTAATGCCAAAACATTTAAGATCTTGTATTGCTCGCTAGTTCGTAGTGGCTTGGAGTATGCGTCTCAAGTGTGGAACCCGAGGTACAAAGTATACATAAATCGGTTAGAAAATATTCAAAAAAAGTTCAGTTCAGTTACGTTATCTGTGTTACCGCACAGGTGTACCATGGGACTCTAACAAATATGCCCAGATATGCAAAAAATTCCATTTTCTTACATTGCAGGATCGACGTTCTATTGCCGATGTAATTTTTCTTAAGAGGATTGTGAAGTAATCGTCTGGCGTTTACACCACAAATACAACATGCGCAAATTTTCACGCACACTACGACACAGCAGCGCGCGACTCGGCCACGATACTCGGCGGCTGCGGCCGGCGCGAGAGCTCGAAATTATTATTCTATCGTTCGTAATCCCTTTCTTCCGCTCGCAACTTCGCCATCGTTACTTTCATTTTTCGTGTGGGAATTTTATGTTTTCACACAGAAAAATAATTTTATAGCCTATATTACTCAGTGATAATGTAGCATTCTATTAGCCAAAGAATTTTTAAAATCAGTCTGGTAGTGTTTGAGTTTATTCATTACAAACAAAAATACAAACGTACTTAATCTTCTTTCTTCATAATATTTTAGTAGATGAGGTTCGGAATACAGAATTTATTTACATTTCGTAAATTATTTCTGTATTGAAATTTATTGTGAAGGCACTTATTTGGTATCCCTATACGTAACTTATAGGATTGAGGGTGAGGACTTTTTGTTAGGAAAGTATGTATCCTATATTTACCTGTCTAAGGAAAATGCCATTTTTTAAGATGAGTGTTATACTGAATTAAAATAACTTGCATTTGAGATGTGAATCTTTTCTGAAAATAAAACATTAAACATATAATAATACTTTTACATACAAACTAAATAGGAACAGGGATACAAAAATAAAAAGTAATAATAAATAATAATAATATTTTTTTGATTGGGCTGGGCAGCTTTTGCAGAACTTGGCTTTGCTTTTAATATGAGCATTAGCATAAAACAGAAAGCGCGGATCTTCAACTAGTGTGTCCTACCAGTGCTTACTTATGGAGCCGAGATATGGATAACAACTAAGGCCATCGTCCACAAACTAGAGGTGGCACAAAGAGCAATGGTAAGAAAATTGGTAGGAGTAACACTCCGGGACACGAAAACGAATAGTTGGTTCCGAAAACGGCGTCAGGTCTCGGACATTACACACCACGTAGCAAAGCTCAAGTGGCAATGGGCTGGACATATAGCCAGAAAGCCGGACTCGTGGTGCAGAACTATCTTAGAGTGGAGGCCATGGAACCGTAAAAGACCCAACGGGAGACCACAGATGCGGTAGAAGGACGACATCGTCAAGATGGTGGGCACAAACTGGATTAGAGTAGCTCAAAATAGAACGGAATGGAGAAAGTTGAAGGAGGCCTATACCGCCATGGTAGAAGAAAAGGCTTAGATGATGAATAATATTTTTTAATAATTATATGATTATTTTTGTTGGTGATGTTTACCTCAATTTCTTTATTAATAAGCCAAACGTAACATCATCTGCAACTAGCTCCATCTCCATCCATCTTTGAAATTAGTCAGCAGCAAAACAAAAATAATGTGCGTCGGTGGAATCAGGGTTAACAACAGGGCTCTGTGACTGATCCCTCTATGAGTTTCCATAATTGATCCTCAAACCCAAGATTCCTCGAAAAGCCCGGAATACCAAAGGAAAAGGTGGCTAGATGACATTAAAAAAGTAGACTGGACTGACATCCACAATTAAAAAACGCAGGCGTTTTATTAAGTAAATAACTAGTTATAGTAATAGTTTTAGAATTTATTTTTTTCCACCTCCGTGGTCTAGTGGTTGAAGCCACCGGGTATTGATCGGGAGGTCCGGGTTCGATTCCCATTGGGGACAGAAGCTTTTCTGATCGGTTTGGTTGGTGGTAGGGCTTCTAAGCCCACCTGGCTAGCTACCACCGTCTTACCTAAGTTTGTCGCCATAATAACATGTTAATAGCATTGCTGTGTTCCGATATAAGGCCAAGAGCTTCCCTGTCGTATGAAAAAAAAAAACCTATTAGTAGGATTATATGTAATTAGGTGCTTTAAATTATATTGTTAAAATGAAAAAAAAAACGTCAAAACCGTACGAAGGGTGCCTTCTCCAAATATATGCCTACCCTGCCTAACCTACATATATTATTTACTTTGTCGTTTGTATTTGTTATACATTCGTAGATTGCATAACGCGAGTACAAATAAAATAATATTGAAAATAACGCTACTTGCATATAGTTTGTTACACGTTTTTTAGCTGCTCCAACTTGGTTATACGAAAAATAGTTTGTGAGCAACTTAGAATACGATAACGAACATACAATGCATAACAAATACCTATCACAAGAAACAAAAAACGAATTTCTTTTGACTGTGTGTCTTTGTGGCACATATCTATTATAAAAAATAAAAACCGACTTCAAAAACACTGAAAAGTTAAAAATAATTATAAGAATAGGTACAGACAACATCACACTTTTATATTGAAGTCGGTGCCGGTAACTTTTCAGTATTTTTGAAGTCGGTTTTTATTTTTTGGAAAATATTTTTTATTTTTAACTTTTTAGTGAATGAAGTCTTTTTTGTGAAAGAAACCCTAATATAATACCCTAGTATTAAATTAGGGTTTCCCTCGATTTTCATGGGATCCCATCATCACCATACTCTATCGAATACAAAAATAATTTTGAAAATCGGTCAACAATTGGCGGAGTAATCGCGTAACATATACACAAAACACGTTGGACACACGTAAATATTTAATGGTTTTTCTCGATTTTTATGGGATCCCATTATCAGATCCTAACTTGATGACCATGGGACCAGCCTTGGAGTATCCTATCGAATACAAAAAGAATCATCAAAATCGGTTCATAAACGACGAAGGTATCCGCGAACAAACATAAAAAAAAGCATATAGGTATACGGTCGAATTGAGTAACCTCCTTTTTTCGAAGTCGGTTATCAAACAACTACATACTTACTTACAATTTATTTTCTTATTTGATTTTGGGAATTTACAGTTAGTTAACAGGCTACAGGCTGCTTACCCTTAAATAAGGTTTGTATTGAAATAAGATCCTTAAAATAAAACACTAAAATCAATAAACGTACATATTCGAAAAGACATTTACTTTTTGATGTAGAAGGTATTTGTGTAGACTTGAGTAATACCTTTCAGTATTGATCGATATATCGATATTACTTTCTCCTCCCTAGTCGACAATAACTACGATAACATTATGTCACATCACTAGTAGATTATGCCCCATTATACCCCTGCCCCCGACCCACATATTCGAAAAGACATTTACTTTTTGATGTAGAAGGTATTTGTGTAGACTTGAGTAATACCTTTCAGTATTGATCGATATATCGATATTACTTTCTCCTCCCTAGTCGACAATAACTACGATAACATTATGTCACATCACTAGTAGATTATGCCCCATTATACCCCTGCCCCCGACCCGTATCTTGCGATAGAGAGAGTTGCAAGAACTGGTCGAAATTGCCTACAATTCCTGTTTGAAATATTGTTTCGGGCGATAACTGTTTTACCCCCCTAAACCTTTACGAAATTAGACACTTTTGGTCTCATTCTATTCAGTATACCTTAAACGATGTTTGTACGTTTTGCTTTTTTCGTAATTCAGTAAAATTTAGTCAAAAAAAGATAAAAATGCTCAAGGTAGTTTTTAAGTCTAAAATATAGATATTTAGATGCTAATAATTTATATTCTGAGCAATATTTCTTCAAAATCAAAACGTACAAACCTAGATCTTCATTATATCTACAACATTTCCAAAAATTATGAAAATTGGACTATGTTTAGTGGGAGAAAAGCGTTATCGCTTTTTGTATGAAAATTTACAGCCTCACAATCCTCTTAATAAAATTGCATCCAGTAAAATAGATTGTCCCGAGCTTCTCTCATTGTTACAATTTAGAATCCCCTCAAGGCATCTTCGTAGTTTTAAACCATTTTATGAACCTACCTCGAATACTCACTACAGAAGAAATTCATTTCTTCTACGTGCTGGTAGCAACTACAATAAGTTATGTGAAAAGGTTGACATTGATGTGTTCGATCCATGCTTCACGCGGTAGACTGCTCAAACTGTTTGAATAAGTATTAACAATAACAGCTTTACATAATATTAGTGTATTTTTCTTTGTTTGTTTGATGTAAATCTTATGTTCTCTTAAGCTTAATATGATAATAATATGATTAGTGCCTGTTTAACTAAGCATCAAACTATTACTCTGTCTTTACTTGTGTAGATCTATAATTAGTTTATTGTTGTATAATTTTGTTACTATATTAGTCATAATAACTGTTGATCTACCATTAAAACAAAAATAAAAATAAAATAAAAAATAAATAAATGAAATCGAACATGTTCAGCCAGTGAATTGCTGGCGACATGCGATTGTTTGCGTCAAGAATCGGACGGATGAAAATACTGACGCGTGGCAGCATCTTGCTAATTTCATATCAGCCACACGTAAAGAATACCGCAAATGTCCCCCTCTGTCCCCTACATTCATTAGTAATTATTATTAATATGAGATCACGGGCCTGAAAAATTTTGTAGGTCCATGTATGAGATATAATTTATGTTTATCCTTTTAACGTTTTTATATAAAAAACTAATATCTTATCATTGCTTATATAAAAAAGTGATTTTGAAAAAATGTGATTAATAATTAAACGTTTTTTTAAATTGTGTTTTTTCTTACAGTGAAACCACTCTCCATGCCAAGAACTGATGATGTCAATTTGATAAAATGTCAATATTGTAAAATTGAATTACCTGTTAATGAATACCGATATCACTTGAGAACAAACTTACATAAATCAAATTGCATATTGAAATCAGAATTTGATAATATTGACGTAATAGCTACGGCTTTCAAAAATAGAATAATAAGTTATCGCTTAAATCCGTCAGATGAGTACCTCACGCCGGAATCATTTCTAATGGACAATCAGAAACATATTATACAAGTAATCCGTGACTGTCTTGTTATTCATCAGTGTATTAAAATAAACTTTGAGCTATTCGCTTACTTTGTACAACTAAAGTCAAGCGAACAACATCTGAAGTCATTTAATACTAAATACGATGTAATATACCAGAGTACAGATATTGAAGAATTATTGATCAATATAATGCACACTTTCGAAACAAAAATATCTGAACTTGAACACTGTGAATCTGGCTGGTCATGCATATCAATGAGTCATTTAGAAATAAACATTAACAAATTTTGTCCATTGAGAGGTGGCACGTATATCGATTTGCCATGTGAAATAAAAACATCGAAAGGCTGTATAAATATTCGTAATAAGGACAATCATTGTTTTTTATGGTGTGTTGTTGCAAGTTTATTCCCCCAAAAGAATAATGTGTGCAGAACTAGTTCCTATCCACATTACTCTAATGTTTTGAATATAGATGGTATGATGTTTCCACCATCATATCGTGATATTAGCATAAGAATAAAGCATGTTCCAGACGGTTGTAATCCAGCGTTCCAACCAAGGTGACCTTGCCTGTTTCCATCCGTGTAGACGATTGATGTAATCCAAATTTCGATTTGACCTTCAACATCCTTGGATTATGGGCGCGTGTTTTCATCATTGATTTACTACCAAATGGCAAGCCAAAAAGCCAAATGGTTTTCATCCACAGTTGGAGCGCGTGGATTACATCCGTCTAGCCGGCGGTTTACATCCAACCAACGACAGTTGCGCTTGCGCTGTGTCAGGCAGCGGTTGTGTATGCACAGAACACTATTACCCTGACGGGTGTGTATGTGAGTTTAAAATGTCATCCGCACAGAGCCGCAAACGCGATATTTTAAGTCAATTAATCGACCTCTACAAAGATTTAACATGTTTATGGGATATTACGTCTGAACATTATAAAGATCGATCGTTCTTTTAACCAACGCTTCATCCACTTTCTCTTTTTCTTTTGTTCTTCGTCGTCAATTGCGCACAAAACTGATAAAGCAAGGCCCACTTTTTGAAATTTGGACAAATTCGGAGCCATTTCTATAACTTGATACAGTCCGCGCACGATACGAGTACGATAATTTCACAAGTCAACTCACGACTGGTTCGCTAGCGTGTTGGATTACATCTGTGTAGCCGAAACATAAACTGCGGATGGAAACCAAGTTCCCACCAAGGTCACCTTGGTTGGAACGGTGGATTACAACCGTCTGGAACATGCTTAAAGCGTTTTAAAGCAAGTAAATAGGCATCAGACGACAAATCGCCTACAAGCTCCAAGTGTATAGCACGCGTAACAAAACATACAAATAAACATTGCTGTGTATTCTTTGTATAGGAAACTCATAATTCTGGTCCCCTAGAAACAAGCTCAAGCTTAATTTGGGGGCCTTCGTATTGATACTCTCTGTATTCGACGTGATCAGTTACTTATATAGGTACATTATAGTCTAAGCAAATTATCAATAATATGCCCAATACTGTAACAGTACAAATAAACATTATATTATTCTTTCTTGATAACTTATTCTCCCTTTTGAAGGGGTATTTTTGCCACAACGCGGGTTGGCACCAAGCGTTAGTGGTTTATGAGTGTTTTTTTGTAAGTATTAGTATAGTATATTAGTATGAGTATTTATCTATATCTATTCTGTGTTTATTATTATTATTAAACAAATGTATGATTAAATAGTTTTAGGGCGCTTGCGCACTTATACGTATTTGGTTCGTGTTCGATACGTGAAAAAACCGAATGGGAAAGGAGATTGGCGAAATTGGGCCCAGCAGGTACAGGATTCAGACTTTGTCCAAAATTAATAACTTTATTTTTAATGTTTAGGTCAAAATTACCAGTCACTGGTTCTTCGGTGAAACAATTATTTATATTAAGTATATAAAAGAATACTGATTGATTTCCTTCCATAGAAAACAAGGGCAAAACTGAGGGCAAAACCAGGCCCCCGTCACTCGCGCAATGCAGCGTTATAAATACCCACCGCTAAGTAGCGCGCCGGCGCGCCGACCGGCAAAGGGCCGCCGCCGCCACCCGCCGCGCCGCACGCGAGACTTTTATTATTATTATCAAATCTTGTAACTTGGTTTTTATTCATAAAATAGTTTTTTATTATTTTGTTTCTTTTTTGTGTTTATTTTATTGCTTTTTTGTTTATTATAATAATTTGATTTTTAATTTCGTTTTGTTTATTATCAATTATTTTTTTTATTTATAATTTTCTTTTCAGAACTACAAACGGGATTTTTATACCTAAATCGAATATTTCTCAGAAAATTTTATTTTTGAAAAATTTTAATTTTATTTTAGTAAATCTGAATAAAACTGAGTTCAAACATGAAAAAAAACATCGATCATGTATTTTTCATAATAATTCGTATTTTTTTTAATAATTTGTAATTTGACAAATGAATAAAATCAATGAAAAAAAAATTCGTGCCGTGCGGGATTGGTGATTTTTTTAATAATATGTATTTTTTTTATAATTTTTAAATGTATTAATGACGATAAAATAATATCCTATTCTCTTATTTTTTGACATGTACTATTTTAAATTTTTAAATATTTGCGCACTGCCAATTTAAAACTATGATTATGAGGAATAATGTGTATAATTTAACACCAATCATGTATTTTAAAATATTCTTGCAAATAAAGTAGGTAAGTACTATTATTTTATAAAATTAAAGCACATTTAAGTCGGGCCTTTCCTCGCAATCACTTTATTTCATTAAAATCCTACGTATATAAATAACATAATAACATTAAAGTTTCATTTTGGCCATTTTGTTTATGTTCTTTGTACAACCCTTAAGTTTTCGCTCGATGACGCAATCACGCGGTGTATGCGGGAATCTCGACTCTCGGCGCGCGTTTATAGAGACCTTTTCTTCTTGTAGCGACTTTTGTCTGTCGGTTTTGGCTATTATTATTACAGCGATTCGAGCGTTTCTATGGGAGTGATGTATCTGTTACGTAGTAACTATTATCTAATCTGTGGCAAAACCATGGAATTACTACTCAAACAGGAATGAGCTCTTGCTTAAAAAAGTATGCCGAGCAAGAGATAAATAACTGTACCGTTTGTCTCTTTCCTAAATTTGTGACCACAAATTCTACAAAATAGGGATTTTTTCTTAAAAACAATAACATTCAACCTGAAAGATGCTTTTGAAAATCATAATATGCTTAATAATCACGATTGTTAAGGAAGAGATCGCTTTTAGCGACAAGGTCGCCCTTTGTACAATTAGTGTTAAGTCACAGAGTACATAACCAGTGGAGAGCGCATGCGGGGGTGAGGGCACTCACCAAACATACGCTATTTCAAGCTTATGCTACGAAATATTGGCCAGTCGGAGCTTACGTACGAACGTCACACACTCTCCTTAATAAATTCAGTAAACGGTAAAGTAATGCCTAGTTGTGCGATTAAATGGTGTGGAAAGTGTACTACTACCTCAAGCTACACAAAAGATGGGATAACATTTCATAGGTAAGTAGTTTTTTATTAAATTGACAAATAAAATCAAAATTTTAATTTTTGGAATGTTTGCGTTGATGTCTTTAGCTATCTCTTTCTGGTGCATTGACTTGCGTAATAGATTTTGTCTCTTTCGTTCTTGATAGTGCGGTGCCGCGAAGGCAGCGGAACCATGCATATCGATATCTTAAAATTTAGTATTATTAGTATTTGTATTTTTTGTAATTATTCTATTTTAAGACCAGCTTAATCGTTTGGTTTTGCTCGCCAAATCTAAGTATATCTTCTTCTTCTTCGTATTCGTATAATTCTCGTGTCACAGTGTTTGTAACCGAACTCCTCTGAAACGGCTTGACCGATTTTTATGAAAATTTTTGTGTATATTCGGTAGGTCTGATAATAATTCGTAAACTATTTTTTATAACCCTAGGTAATTAGAGCTTTTTTTGACAATTGTTATGGCGAAACGTAGTTCGCGGGCACAGCTAGATTATGTATAAAAATGGATACGTTACTAATACTCCACGCTAACGCCTATCATAGCTTACGAGAACAGAGCCTTAGGATGGTTAAAAATATGTATATTGCATACATTTGCAATTTCTCAACAATAATAGCGAGAAAAAAGAAATTTGGATCGGGGCTACGCATAAAGACAATTTTTTCCCAACAAAGTATAGTGTTGTATGTTCTAGACATTTCACACCAGATTGTTTTGAAACGTTAAAACATAATAGACGCAGATTATATAGGTCGTCGATGGTGTCGATTCAGACACACAACTTAATTTAACTAAACTAATTTGACAGGTCTAAAAATAAAGCCGTCACTTTTAATTCTTTAGAGAAAAAGAGAGATGGCGATAGTTTTAATCCTGTCAAATTAGTTTAGTTAAATTAAGTTGTGTGTCTGAATTGATACCAGTGCCTACACTATATTTACCGACTCTTGTAAGTATTTTTTGTATATTCAACTACACTCTGCGTCAAAAAAATCGCACCTCTAAGAAAATCACTTTCAAATGTCATTAACTTTTTTATATGCAGACGCAGTCACATTTATTTTGATTTTATTTAAAAGGTTACTTAATGAACTTAATAAAAAACATTACTTTTCATTATCAAATAAAACCTAAAGCAACAAATATAGTGTTACAAAAATTTCTTGCAAATTTTGCTACCCGGGAGAATCGTTAGTTGCGCTTCCTTTGTGGGTATAAAAGGGTCAACACGGGGTCAATGTGGGTCATTCACTATTCAACCGTTGAAGAGGACACATCTGTACATTTTACTAAAGAAAAAACACCTGGAAGATGGATACCACAGCTAATGAGGCCGCTCAAGTGGTTGCACTACTGCAATCACGGATGCGGCAGTGTGATGTCGCCCGGCAACTGAATCTGAGCCGTTTTTCGGTTCGAAGAGTATACCAGCGCTTTTTAGAGACTGGTGGCTATATCCGGAGACATGGGTCCGGTAGACGTCGCTGCACTTCGGAAAGAGACGACCGGTTCGTTGTGTCGTACTGTTTGAGAAATCGCTTCTCAAACGCTGTTCAGTTGCAACAGCAGCTCCAGGCAGCTCGCAGACGCACCGTGAGCGTCTCTACGATTAGAAGAAGACTGAAGAAGAAGAAGATAGCAGCCCACAGAGCTGCTACAGGTCCAAAATTGACTGCAGCGCACCGGCGAGCCCGCTTACAATTTGCTCGTGACCACGTCGATTGGACCCTTGAGCAGTGGGGAGCTGTTCTCTTCTCAGACGAGACGCGAGTGTGTCTTTTCTGCAACGACCGACGGAGAGGATATACCGGAGGCAGGGTGAACGTTTCGCCCAAGCCTGCATCCAGGAGAAGGTGGAATATGGAGACGGATCCTGCATGTTCTGGGGTGGTATGTCGGCTGCCGGCAAAACCGACCTTGTCTGCGTCTCCGGGACTCCCGTCCCGTCCCGGTGCTCGCGGACAAGGGTCGCTGACTGCTCGCCGCTATGTCACAGAGATCCTGGAAGTGCATGTGGTCCCCTTTGCCGAATTTTTTGGCGAGGGGTTCACATTAATGCACGACAACGCTCGCGCTCCCACTGTAGCGGAAACGGAAGGTTCGATCTCGGGATCCAGCTCCTTCGACTCTACAGCAACTCCAAGACGCGGTAATTGAGGAATGTGATCTTGTCCCTCAAGAAGAGCTCCTGAAGTTGGTGAGGTTCATGAAGGACCGCATGGAAGCCGTCATCAGGGCAAGGGGGGGTAACACTAGATTTTAAGTTACTTTTAAGACACTTTTTGTACATTTTTTTTTTGTAAATCATCGATTGTTATTTAGGACTTAATTAAGGATTTTTATTATTTTTTCATTTTAATGTTTCTTGTATCATTATAATTAAACAAAAGTTTAAATGTAATTGTTTTTTGATACTCCTTTTTGTTACCTTTCTAATGATACCCAACACTATCCTCTAAATAAGGTTTAGGAATTTTTGAACAAGATTTTTAAAAGGTGCGATTTTTTTGACGCCGGGTGTATTAAATGAGTTATAATTTGCACTTTTTGTTGTTAAAATATTTGAATTTTACAGACTATTTCAGAGGAATCAAATAACATTAAAGATCTGTCGTCTTTGTAGAGAGAAAATAAGAATGTATTTTTTAAAAACACGTTAATCCTAACAATTACCTTTGTATTGCAAATCAACAAATCAGCAGATTGTTTCATAATGACTGTCCCCAACTAATAATATATACATAACGTATTTGTAATTCTGTATAATGACAGAGTTAACAAAAAATTAATCAGTATATTAATTTTTACAATATTGTAGATTTTTAGTAAAATCTTCGTCTTACTTTAAATATTATAAAATAGATAATTTTGCAGGGGTCACTGGCTGATTCAACTAATTTCCTAGTTGATTTAACTAATACCCAAACAGAACACGTTGAAAATACACCTTCTACAAGCAAGGTAATTTTCATGAAAATAGTGTATAATTAAAAATATTTAACTTTTTGTAATGCAGCAGTTATAAAATTTATACTTTTTTTAACTGCAGTATTCAGAATAACGAAATTATAAGAGCACCGAAGAACAATACATTGATTTAACACCAAGGAAAAGAAAAATGAAACGCCACATTGCTCATCTATCATATAATTTGAATAAGAAGAATCAATCAAGAAGAAATCATAATAATAATAGGCAAAACAATATGTTATGTGACGTTTAAATTGTATTGGCCCTGATCTATATAATATATTCCTTGTTACCGTCGGGTGTTATCTTCAAGTAGGATCTTACAATAATTAACTAAAAAAAATTAAGCTTTAGAAAACAATAATAAGCCTTTTTATTTCATAAGAAAACCCCATAATACGTGTATCGCAAACCAAACCTAAAAGTACTAATAACGTAAAAAAATATCGATATCGATATCGGTATCCATATTTTTTAACTGCTTTTTTGGCGCGCCTATAAAAGTCCTTGTCATTTGGTTGTCAACTCATCATCCAATCACAGCGGGCGAGCTTACCTCTCTCCCCGCCGTAAATCGGTGACTTTGTTTTAGAATAAAAACATGCCGATACTTTCTCCACTGGTTATGTACTCCGTGTGTTAAGTGTTTTATTTATACGTTGACTTTAAGCTGGTTGGTGTTGTACAACAAAGAAATATTATATTCTATTCTATTATTTCAAAATGGGTTGCGCAAAAGAATTTTATATCTGCTTTTCAATACACGATAGGTTTTATTAATATTATAATTATTTAAATAAAAATGAATGTCAATGATTGTCTTTCAATAGATGGGTCTTTCCAATCGGTATATTATGTTCAACACACCGCCACATAACAGATAATCAAATATGTCAACTTGTCAAAAATAAGTCAACACCAAAAACTCTCTGTGATATTTAAATACATACGTAGTAAAAGAATGAGTAATATTTTAAGAAGAGAAGAATTAAATCGACTCACACATCAGTGTGAGTCGAATTCTTTTTTCTAATAACTTAACATCGCATCGTGTAAGCTAAGCAATAAATAACTAATATAAATTACTTTTATTAAAAAAAAAAATTGCGATAATATTTATGTTAGGTACATACCTTGTGGTCACCCTACTACAATGACAACGAAAATTACTGACATTGACATAGAATCGTTGATGCAATATAACATTTTTGAATACTACCACTAGAATATTTCCTGGACGTAAAATCATAGTGTTATAATTATTATTGCCAGTCGTTAAACAAGAAATTATTGCCAGTCGTTAAAATGTATCATCGGTAAGATTAATTTATTACTGATTATTTTTGAAATGATAATGATTTGAAATGATTTAGATCGGCTAGATGAAATTTAATGTAAGCTAGCTAGTAGTAAGGCATATTATAAAAATAATATACAAAGTCCCTTTCATATATATGAATCTGTCTAAACTGTGGTTATTATTGGTGTCGATTCTGGCATGATTCTCTAAACCTAAAACTAAATTTGACAACAGTCTATCCTTGTCATACTCTATACAAAATGACAAGGAGAGACTGTTGTCAAATTTAGTTTTAGGTTTAGAGAATCATGCCAGAATCGATACCATTGTCATATTATAGTACTGTAGGTTGCTGGTTGCTTCATAATTATGTCCATAATATGGTACCTTGACTGGGAAAGGTATCAATCAGATTTAGTGCCACCTGCACAGTTCTTATATGACATTTTAATTGTATATGATGAATAAATAAATTATAAAAATAGGTATTTGGTGTTTATATAGGCACATACACGATTGCTATTACCCACAAAATAACTCGATATTAAGATGTTTTATGGTTGATTACCGACAGAATTAATATAAGAAACCTCACTTTAGATGTTTTTAGATCCCCTTTGATAGGACAAAACAAGTAGACATAACCAAACTTTTAGTCCAATGATTTCGAATATCTCCGGTCTCCCATAGAACAAGTCTATAATTTTAGTACCCCTAGAATCTGTATATTTTGATCTACATAACTGACTAGAAATCATCAGTATACGGCTTAGGCCCAAGTCCCTAAGGAAACTCGCCGATCTCCTTTACGTCCTAGCGTTTGCGCACTTATCCGGATTCGATTCGTGTTTGTGAGACGGCTGTGCGATAAACGTCAAGATGGCGGGATCACATTCTGTTTTTAAAAACCCACTGCAATTTAGAACTCATTTGGTACTATTTGATACCAAACATTATAATTTTGGTACCTGCTTAGCTTAGACAAAATCCGGCTTTGACTATTTATAATGGCGGCATCATGTCCTAACATAAAAAGCAATTTCTTTTAAAATCGAATATTTATATTTTGATGGCACAAAAAAATGTATGAAATATTTTACAAAAAAAACAGACCAGCACAAATAGGCGGCCTTATTGCTAAAAAGTAATCTCCTCCAAGCGACCTTGAGACAAAAGATTGAGACAGCATATTCAATAGGGGAAAGGGTGCAGAACTAGGACTAAGGAAAGTTTGTTATATGGGAAAGGAATTACGAGCGAAAGTTCCAGCTTAATTAATTGATATTTGAATAAGTTGTAGGCGTTTTTACATTCCACTTATAACATAGTATGTTTTTCAGTATAAATTGTCATTTTATATAAAAAAAACCAATAAGCAATCATTATAATTTTTTAATAGGTAAATTAATACATATAAACGTTATTAACAACTTCATCAAAAATATAAATAAATGACGGAGACCCGCCATCCTGATGCACACCTAAAAACGACTCGAAGTGAGAAAATTACAACTTACTAAAATTAAACTAATTTGACAGCACTAAAAATAAAGCCGTCCCTTTTAATCCTATAGAGAAAAACAGAGATGGCAATAGTTTTAATCCTGTCAAATTAGTTTAGTTTAATAAGTTGTGCTTCAGAATCGACACCATTATCTATACAAATAAATAAAATTGAAGTGTCTGTTTGTAATGTCAAAATAACAAGTTTTTACTAAATGGGTATGAATGTATATCGGGTACCAATAACAAAAACACAATTTAAAAAAAATCTGTCTGTCTGTCTGTTTGTTCCCGCTAATCTCCGGAACGGCTGGACCGATTTTGACGGGACTTTCACTAATAGATAGCAAATTATATAAGGTATAACATAGGCTACTTTTTATCAACTTCAACAAAAGTTACTACTCCACGCGGGCACAGCTAGTTGTAAATAAATACTACTAACCGTGTCGTTTAGCGCAGAGGTCGAGTGATCGCCTACTGCGCAACGGGTCGCAGGTTCGATTCCCGTACGGGTCAAATCTTTTGTATGGCCTACAGAAATTTGTTCCGGTCTGGGTGTGTGTGCATGTCTTAATCTAAGGTGCATGTAATATTCTGTTTGTAATTGCACCAACGACACAGGAGAATATCCTAGTGTGGGGTTTTTTTAAAAACAAAACAAAAAATGCATAAAATCCCAAGTTGTACCTACTATACAAGAACTTAGTAAAGATGTACTAATGTACTTATTAAAAAAGCATATTATAAAGTGTCTGATTTTCCCGTAGGAAAAATAATTTTGTAGCCTATTTAAGGCGCTACTTTCCCGTTTTATACAATTTCGATTAACTGTACCGCCACGAATAAGTATTAAACATGCAGTTCTCAAATTCATATATGATATTGTTGAACATTTTATCTAAACATTCTTAAATACAAAACATGATTAATAATATTTGACTCGATAGAAAAAAAATCCAAAGATTACTCTGTTCAATATTTTAAAACAGCTGTGAATCAGAAAATAAAATAATAAATGGCATAAAAGTGTTACCAATAGATGTGCATTTTTATTGTCTAGAAAATTGCAAAAATACATTTTTTATTTTGTACTCCAGTTTCCCAAAAATCGAATAAAACGTAAAAAGTAACGTTTTCGTTCGGTCACGGGCGCGTAAGCGACATTAGAAGCTATACGATCATCAACTACAGGGTGTCTCAGAAACCAACCAACCAAATACCAACTCACCTTCGGTGAGCTGGTATTTAATTAGCGTTTCCCTCGATTTTCATGGGATCCCATCATCAGATCCTGACTTTGGTGACCTTGGGACTATCCTAGGAGTATACTCTATCGAATACAAAAATAATTTTGAAAATCGGTCCACAATTAGCAGCGTAATCGCGTAACATACACACAAAAAAACATACGCAACGAATTGAGAACCTCCTCCTTTTTCGAAGTCGGTTAATAAAAATAAAAAATATTTTACAAAAAATAAAAACCGACTTCAAAAACACTGAAGAGTTAAAAATAATAAAGGAATAGGTACAGACAACATCACACTTCTATATTGAAGTCGGTGACAAATTTTAAGACTTTCTAGGAAACATCGTTTGGCAACTACTTCAATATAGAAGTGTGATGTTGTCTGTACCTATTCCTTTGTTATTTTTAACTTTTCAGTGTTATTGAATTCGGTTTTTATTGTTTGTGAAATATTTTTATATATAGACTAGCTTTTGCCCGCGGCTTCGCTCGCGTCAAATTCGGGGTAAGGCAACCACCTTCCAGCAGCACCTTGAACTAGGTATACTATTCCTGATAACTACTCCTCTCGTCTCGCCGCACCGCCCGCGCTCGCCACGCCTAGGTACCCGATTGACGACGATCGAGATGGCATACCTAAAATGAAAAAATATGTAGAACCCTTATATGGGTGATGATATTTCACGTCTGCCACGTTAGATTTTAAAATTATTGTTGTTTTCGTAATCAGCGACTCGATAAACCACAAAAAGAATACCCATGTTGATTTTCAAACTTTCTCACGTGTTTACTCATTTATTGATTCAACGTATTCAACAGTACTCCTGTGAAATTTCGAATTAAAATAGTCTGATTTTGTTTCCTCATAACAAATGTTGGACCTCCGTTTCAAATCCTTAGAGGGTGGTTTTTGAAAAATCCATTCTTAGTGCTCATAGCCCTTAGACCTCATAAGAAACCTACTTTTTTTTTTTTTTTTTTATTGCTAAAGGTGGCAGACGAGCAAGTGGCCCACCTGATGGTAAGTGGTAACCACCGCTCATGGACATCTGCAATGCCAGGGGCAAAGCTCAGTTGCTGCCTACCTGGAGAGAAGTGCTCTTTTTAAACCTCGTTTGAAGTTGGACATATCGTAGCGCTCAGGAAACACCGCAGCTGGGAGCTCGTTCCAGAGTCTGCACGTACGTGGAAGAAATGAACGCTGAAACCGGACTGTGCTAGACGAGATCGGTTCCAGGTGGTACGGATGAACTCTATTGCGGTGGCGGGTGGTGCGATGATAAAAAGGTGACGAGGGCACCATTGCAAACAGTTCCTCGGAGCACTCTCCGTTAAAGAGCCGATAGAGCACGCAAAGAGAACCAAAGTCTCTCCTTTGCTCCAGCGTCTCCATTGAGGCCGTGATATTGGGATCACCGACGATGCGGAATGCACGCCTTTGCAGGGAGTCAAGAGGGTCGAGTTGATATTTCGGAGCTCCTGCCCAGAGGTGCGAGCAGTACTCCATATGCGACCGTATTTGTGCTTTATAAAGCATCAGCCGCTGGCTAGGAGTGAAGTACTGCTTGGCTCTGTTCAGGACGCCCAGTTTTTTGCTCGCCAATTTGGCTTTGTCCTCCAAATGACTCCCAAACTGCACTTTGGCCGAAATTTCCACACCGAGGATCCCAATACCACCGGACATACGAAGAGTAACTCCCTGGAACTGAGGCACTACGATAAATGGGTCCTTCTTCGCAGTGAATGCGCAAACTTGTGTCTTCGTGGGGTTGAACTTAACTAAGTTCTTTGCACCCCATTCGGAGACTCGCCCTAGAGAGTCCTCGACTTCAGACACAAGTTGTGACCGCCTTTCTTGCAACGAAATCCGAGGGACATTCTGGTGGTCGGTATACCGCACATCACCCGTACTATCATCTGCATAGCAATGTATGTTCTCAATGGACAACATGTCATTGATATGCAGAATGAACAGGGTTGGGGAGAGCACCGAACCTTGTGGAACGCCAGCGTTTATGGGCATGGTTTTGGAACAGCAGCCGTCGACGACGACTTTAATGCTCCTACCGTCCAAGAAGCTGGCTATCCATTTGCAGAGTCCCTCGGGGATTCCATAAGATGGTAGCTTCGTGAGAAGAGCTCTATGCCAGACCCTATCAAACGCCTTAGCAATATCTAGTCCCACGGCGAGAGCCTCACCTTTGCCCTCCAAGGTTTCCGCCCAACGGTGGGTCAGGTAAACTAAAAGATCACCAGCTGAACGGCCGTGACGGAAGCCGTATTGTCGGTCGCTAATCAGCTGGTGCTCTTCCAGGTACCGTAGGAGGCGGGAGTTGATGACCCGCTCCATAATCTTGGAGAGCAAGGACGTTATTGCTATTGGCCTGTAATTTGAAGGGTCGGATCGGTCACCCTTTTTGGGAATTGGGTGGACGTGAGCAATCTTCCACGAAGATGGAACCCTGCTATTCTGATAGGAAAGGCGGTAAAGGCGCGTGAGTACGGGGGTCAGCTCAGGGGCGCACGTCTTCAGCACCACTGCTGGGATGCCATCCGGCCCACTCGATTTATGGACGTTCAGGAGCTTAAGCTCCCGCCTGACCGCACGTTGTGTAATGCGTATTTCAGGCAGTGAGCTTTTACACCGAGGGATGTTAGGTGGTGTGGCTCCTCCATCGTCCATTGTCGAGTTAGAGGCAAAGAGTTGGACCAAGAGATTGGCCTTCTCTTTTGCACTGTGGGCCAGGCTGCTATCAGTTACACGCAGTGGTGGGAGACTGGACTGGCAGAAATTACGTTGCGCAGCTTTGGCCAGCGACCAAAAAGCACGACTCCCACTGGGATAGCTTCCTAGTCGCTCGCCAACCCTGGCCACGTGTTCCGCCTTGGCTTCAGCAATAGCCTTCTTGTTGGATCTAGAAACAGCGTTGTACTGTCGCTTCTTCTCCGTCACGTCAGGATCCCGACTTTTTCTGGCATTGTCCCAGGCGATGTACGCAGATTGCTTAAGGTGGGCAGTTTTCCTGCAGGTATTATTGTACCAGGGACGACTGCGACCGCCAACAGGTATTTTGGCGTTGGGTATGAAAACTTCCATTCCCATCAGCACCGTTTCAGTGACGCAATCTGCGCAGGTATCGGGATCTTCGGAGGCGAAGCAGAGCTGCTTCCAGGGGTAGGATCCGAAGAATTCTCGGAGTCCATCCCAGTCTGCTGACTCATACCGCCAAACTGCACGATTGCCAGCTGCAGACACGCGATGGGGTCGCGCAAGACTGGCAGTACTACGGACAAGGCAGTGATCCGATGATCCAAGAGGAGCATCGACCACAACCCTGTATCCGCTAGGTCGCGTAGTCAGCAGTAGATCCAACAAGGAGGCTTCATGGCTCTCTATATCTGGGATACGGGTGGGCTGTACCACCAGTTGAGAGAAGCCATAGGCCGAAGCCATGTTGAAGACAGTCCTACCCGGGAGGTCAGTGGTCCGGGACTTCAACCACTCTTTATGGTGAGCATTAAAGTCACCAAGGACCACCACCTCCGCAGATGGGTACTGCTCCAACGCTCGGTCAATCCCCTCTTGAACGTGCTCAAAAAGCTGAGCTGACCCTAATTCACTGGCATGGGACCTGTAAAGGCACGCGTAGATTCGGGTAAGACCCCCATGGTCCACGCGCAGCCATAGTAACGACAGGTCCCGATGCTCGAGGCCCCGAAGGCGGCGACAGCAAACATCACCCCTGACGTATACGCACACCCCGGCTTTACGTAGGAATGCGTGTTCCAGTTCGTAACCCGGGTATTTCAGGTACGAAACATCGTCAGGGGCAGTAATTTGCGTCTCCGTTAAGAAGAGCAAGGCAGGCCGAGCCGTCTCAAGATGGTGGTGGACGGCTTCGAGATTACTGTGTAGACCCCTGATGTTGCAGAAATCCATTTTAAATGTGGATTGGGTGTCCGCCGTAGGAGCTCGCTTCTTCTTATTGTTTATCTTCATATTGTTATAGAGCATTTTGGGGAAGGGATTAAATGTGGGGCTGAGTCACGGTGACAAACGAAGAAAGGGCAGAACGTAGTACAAAGTGGGGGCGCGGGTTGTGTGAAGAGCTGACACGCGGCACGGAAGGGCCCCCGGTGCCCCCCCGCACGCAGACATCGGGATCCACTCCGGTCTCCTACTCCGGCACGATGACCGCATGACGGGATTTTCGCCGGTTGTGCAGGACAGCCTCCCAGGCAGGATATTCCTGGGTTCGGGTCCCCTACTGACTGGCAGGTGGCCGACGGCAACCATTTCCACCGGGTCTCCCTGTACCGCGCGTCAACTCTTCACGCCCAACGACCTCACTGAGACTTTAAACTCTACTAGTTTCGATTATCACCGCGACTCCACACCACAAAAGGGACGGGAAAGGGGCATGAAGGAGCGGCTGTCTCTACCCTTCAATCGAAATGCAGGTCTGCTTCACGACCAAAATAGGCAGAGTGGTGGTACCAACCCGCACAGTCCCGGCATTAAATAGGTAATCCTAATTAGTACCGAGCCTTACCACGACTGTAGTGGGAGAGGGAGGGAAGGAGAGGGACATCGACACCGCGGAGACGAGAGGTAAACGGCATCGAAGGCTCGAGAAGCCGGGGTCGCGCACCCGAGTCATCTGAAAAAGCAACCGGACAAGCCGCAATTAGATGACCTCTGACCTCAAACTTGTTAAATTTTGCATCTTTAGACCCGAAGGTTTGGGCTGTACGTTGATATGTGGGTCAGTTTCTTCTTTTCTATATTAAGAAGAAGATAGAAAACGATGATGGTAGTTCACGACCGCCAGGTTGGATTTAGAAATCGTTATTGTTTTTGTAACCAGCGACCCGATAAACCATACAAAGGATACCCATATTAATTTTTAGCCTTCGACACCCCATATCCCCCATTTAAAAGGGTGAATTCTGAAAAAAACCTAAAACAAGTGTTGACTCTTTTATCGATAGGAGTACTCCTGTGAAGCTTTGGATAAAATAGTCCAACTAATCTTGTTCCCCCATACAAAATTTGGAGCCCCATTTCAACCCCTTAGGGCGTGAATTTTGGAAAATCCTTTCTTAGTACATCTCATAAGGAACCTACGTGCCAAATTTTAAATCTCTAGACCCGGTGGTTTAGGATGTGCGTTGATATGTCAGTCAGTCGGTTTCTTCTTTTATATATACAGATATAGATAGAAGTTAATAAGTAATATATCATCCCGAGCCCTATTATGTAGAGAAATTTAGAGATTTTACAAATATCTCCAAAGTATGCGTCGGAGCTTAAAAAATAACGAAATGTTGGATACCTGTGATACCCAAGAGATAAGTCGGAGGAATCTAATGTACTTATGAAAAACGGTGTGAAGTGTGAGTTTGATAAAAAAATTCATATATTTTTCCTTCTGGTACTGGCTGCATTGCATTTTTAACCGACTTCAGAAAGGAGGGGGCTGTCAATTCAGTTATGTTCGCTACTGTGGAACTTCGTTGATTGAGAGCCGATCTCTGTAATATCGTGGGGATGGCCCCATTTAGATACTGGCGGACCGGTGCTTTTTGAAAAAATCGACTGGAACAGAAGTAAGGGTGTTTGCCTTGGTTTTTTGGTGTGTCGTTTATATAGATAGTCTAATTTTGTACAATTTTTAGACCTCCGTTTCAACCCCGTAGAGTGGTTTTTGAAAAATCCATTCTTTTTGCACTTGCATAAATCTACAATCTAAATCAAAAATTTGGAAATCCTAACTTCAAAACTGACGGACTTTCATACAAACTTTCATCCCCATTTTACCCCCTCAGGGGTGGGATTTTCAAAAATTCTTTCTTAGTGCACCCCTACACCTCACGAGGTACCTACGTGTCAAATTCGGAATCTCTAGGCGCAGTGGTTTGATAGAGATTGGGCTGTGCGTTGATATTATCAACTTTGACACCCCATATCCCCCTTTTAGGGGTTGACATTTGGAAAATCCTGAAACAGGTGTGAACTTATTTATTGATTGGAGTACTCATGTGAAGTTTCGATTAAAATAGAGCAAGTAATCTGATTTTCCCATACAAACTTTGGAGCCCTTTTTCAACCCTTTAGGGGGTGAATTTTAAAAAATACTTTCTTAGTGCACCCCTTCACCTCATAAGGAACCTACTTGCCAAATTTGGAATTTCTAGGCCCAGTGGTTTGGGCTGTGCGTTGATATTATCAATTTTCACACATTGACACCCCATACCCCCCTTTTAGGGGTTGAAATTTGGAAAATCCTGAAACAGGTATTAACTTATTTATTGATTGGAGTACTCATGTGAAGTTTCGATTAAAATAGAGCAAGTAATCTGGTTTCCCCATACAAACTTTGGAGCCCTTTTTCAACCCTTTAGAGGGTGAATTTTAAAAAATCCTTTCTTAGTGCACCCCTTCACCTCATAAGGAACCTACGTGCCAAATTTGGAATCTCTAGGCTCAGTGGTTTGGGCTGTGCGTTGATATGTCACTCAGTCAGTCAGTTTCTTCTTTTATACACGGTTATTTTTTTATCACCCTGGAAAATTACAGGGACGCTTCAGGACACATCCAATATTATATAAAAATAAAAAAAATGAAATAAAAAAAATAAAAAAAAATAAAAAAATATCTAAAAATGCTGTTCACAACTAGTGCAGCATTTTTTGTATTTTTAAAAAAAATTATATAAAATTAAGGAGGGAGGTTATTTTTTTTATTTATATTTAAATCATTCTAATACCATGTCGTGAAGCGTCCCTTAAATTTTCCAGGGTGATAAAAAAATAACCGTGTATATATAGACTAGCTGTGCCCGCGAACTACGTTTCGCCATCAAAATGCTTAACACAGTGCTTAGTTTTTTCCTCCATTTTATTCCATAATGATTCAACTTTGTTCTGCCTTTCTTGAGCAGCGGTCATTTCGAAATTAGAACAATTTTCCTAGGTTCGTAATGCTCTAGGTACTCTTCAGGTCCTACTTTCTTTTAATATCAATGTTGCTAGATTTCTAGTGCTCTACTTTTCAAGACCTTTCATTTTTTAGGGCGATTTTCTAAAGTTCATAGTGCTCTACTCACCAAAACCTTCATTTGATACCCATATTGCTGGGTTTCGAAACGAACTTCTATCCGCCTTTTTTGAGCGGCGGCCATGTTGAATTAAGGGCAATTTTCCTAGATTTATATGCCATGTGGAATTTATGTCAAGTTTTGCTACGTTCATAGTGCTCTACTCATCGAGGCCTTTCATTTGATACCCATATTGCTGGGTTTGAAAACAAACTTTTATCCTTTTTTTTGAGCGGCGGCCATGTTGAATTTAGGTCGATTTTCCTAGGTACCTAATGCTCTACTATTTAAGGCCCTTCATTTGATACCCATATTACTAGGTTTGGAAACGGACTTTTATCCATCTTTTTGAGGGGCGGCCATGTTGAATTTTTGTCAATGTTGCTAGGTTCATAGTGCTCTCTGCCGTATGGCCAGCGTGCACGGTTGGCCCCGTGCAAGCCGCTGTAAGGCCCTCCGTCTGGGGATTGTCCTGGTGTTCTCAGGCAATCCCCCCTTGGTGAGAGCACGACCGGGTGGTCGGGCTTGCCCGGGCGCGTGGGTAGTGGAGTCGCAGTGTGGACCTTACCTAGTGCGCCCATTAGGGCAAAGAGAACACCGAGGGGTATTAGTGGGTAGGCCTGGCACTCTGCTGGGTGAGCCCCACACACGCTCGCCGTCTAGCCAACGGTGGGTACGCCACGGTTTCGTATTTCCCGCGAAAAAAAAAGGTTCATAGTGCTCTACTCATCAAGGCCTTTCATTTGATACCCATATTGCTGGGTTTGGAAACGAAGTTTTATCCATTTTTTTGAGCGGCGGCCATGTTTAATTAAGGGCAATTTTCTCAAGTTCATAATGCTCTACTCTTTGAGGCCTTTCATTTGATACCCATATTGCTAGGTTTGAAAACGAACTTTTATCCTTTTTTTTGAGCGGCGGCCATGTTGAATTTAGGTCGATTTTCCTATACTCTTCAAGGCCTTTCATTTGATACCCATATTGCTAGGTTTGGAAACGAACTTTTATTCGCCTTTTTAGAGCGGCGGCTATGTTGAATTTCCTTCAATGTTGCTAGATTTCTAGTGCTCTACTTTTCAAGGCCTTTCATTTTATACCCATATTGCTAAGCTTGGAAACGAACTTTTATCCGTTTCTTTTTTAACAACGGCCAAACATTCATTTGATACCGATATTGCTAGGTTTGTGCTCTACTTATCAAGACCTTTTATTTGATATCCATATTGCTGGGTTTGGAAACGAACGTTATCGGCAGTCATGTCAAATTAAGTCAACGTGGCTAGTTTCAATGTGTTCTACTCTATAGGTCCTTCGTTCGATATCCATGTTCCTTGGGTGGATCCAAAAAAATGTGATCCGTCATTTTAGACATTAGGATCAAGAGTCCCGTACTCCCTCCCTCTACGCGTAACCCGGAATCATTGCAGTCAGATATCAATTAATTTTTTAATTATCAATTATAATCTATTACTTTCAATAGTTTTAAATGGATGAAAGAGTTTGTTTCCTTAGTCATATTGTAAGAACATAATATAACACCTTTCAAAATACCTTGAAATGGGTATCTTCACTTTTCAATATTTGAAATATTTTTAAATAAAAAATGCTTTATACATTGGTTGTATGGCTTGATCCTTTTGCCTTACCACCACGATACTACAGTCATAAGAAAAATTAACAGAAAAGATTAAATTCTTCTTTGCACTATGCTCAGATTAAATAAACCAATGGATTCGCAATGTTATTATATGTCTCAAATAAATTTGTGTCCAGTTTAGTCCGCCATTACAAAGCACCGTGTTTGTTGTTGTGTTAAAATATCAGTCGGTGAGCATTATTTGTGAGTGCATTTTACAGTTATACGTTTTTTATTGATTTTTTTAATGAATTCTATAAAGAAAAACATAAAAAGTGTGGAATCTTGGATGCGGCGTCCCTAGTTTTTTTCCGCCATCTTAGAGCACCAACCCAAATGCTGGCACGCTTTTTTCGTAGATATTTCATGTCTATTGGTATCTATTGTCTAAGGCACTATGTGACAGACTTGTCAAAATAGACCTTGTAAAAAACCTTTGCCATTGTAAGTATTTTTGATTGTTCTGAGGTATTTTTATACTTACTTGTCAAAATAATTTCACGTGCGCCATGTTGATTTTCTACATATGCATTGTTCGAAAATTTTATATGGTAATCGCATCTCTGTTTGATTGAAACTATTTATTTAATATGAACTACTTCAACATTAGTACGTGGTGTTGAAATCGATGTTATTTTCGTAATCTACGACCCGAAAAACCATGAAAACGGCATCAATGTCGATTTTGACATTTTATCAGTTTATCACCCCATCTCACACCGTTTGGGGATGAATTTCAATAAAATACGAAACACGTCTTCCATTAATTCTGTTAAAGAAAGTTTATGCAAAATTTGAAGTAGATTCGAAAACGGAATCACGATATCCCATACAAACTTTTCCCCCCATTTTCACCCCCTTAGGGATAAATTTCAGAAAATCCTTTCTTAACGGACGCCTACGTCATACAAAGAACACACCCTCCAAGTTTCAAGTCTCTACGATCAGCGGTTTAGGCTGTGCGTTGATCCGTCAGTCAGTCAGTCAGTCAGTCATTCAGGACAAAGCATTTTATAGGTATAGATAACGTGAACTCACACATCTAATCTTGTAATGGAAGTTGAGCTCAAACTTTACTTTGAGGTCAGCTTCCATTGACGACTCTGTAACAAGTTAACAACACAGGGAGAAAAAAATAGCCCTTGCTGGTTCTTTCCAGTACAAGGTCTCCCGTTGATTTACTACGTTTGGTAGTATATCAATGTCTCCCGCCGTAGACTTGTGAACCAATGGCGTAGCTGCTTTGACGTGCAAAAGTGATTGTTACCATCCTATTTGAATAAAAGATATTGAATTGAATTTAAATTACGAACTAAAACATTACTCAAATATGACCATACCAGTTGACTATAGTACCATTGAAGATAAAAAATGTCTAAAATTTTAAAGCGTTAATGGTTTCGTTGTCTTGCCACAAATGATAAAGTTCTGTTAAATAATAAACCGTTTTAAATTAAGACAATTTTCATTCGGCCTATTTAAATCAGTAACTAGTCAGTATCAGAAACAGTCACTGGCAGTTTTTTAACTATTTAAATAGAATACATTACAAATTACGCAATAAACTGTCAAGCAACAATATCCAGACACGGTTTTTTAAACTGTTTTATGGTTCCCGGGAGTATCATTATCGTGCGAGGGGCTCTAAAGATCCCCTCTCTCGGGAGAAGAAAGGAAGTTAAGAAGAATCCTGAGTGAAGCGAGATGTTCAAGTCACTAGACTATGACACTGATTTATTCTAGAGGTGAATACTCTACTATTCACACCACTTAAAAGGCAAGAACACTAAGTAAGGCTCGAAAGATGAAGTCTTTATTAAATGGAAAACAATTTTATAACAACATATCATAGGCTGTTCCCTTTCCTTAGCCTTCGAAAATGTGGGAGTGGCATATCTCCGGAACTACAGGTCCGATTTAAGTAATTCTTTTTTTGTTGTACTAGGTATTGTTCAACTTAGGGAATACTGCAAGTTTCATCAAAATCGGTTCAGTAGTTTTTGAGATAGTGAATTTTAACCGACTTCAAAAAAAAAGTTACAAATAAAAAAATATTTTACAAAAAATAAAAAACGACTTCAAAAAAGTTAATAATAATATAATAATAGGCACATACAACATCACACTTCTATATTGAAGTCGGTGAGAAATTTTAAGATTTTCTAGGGATCATCTTTTGGCATCGACTTCGATATATAAGTGTGATGTTGTCTGTGCCTATTCTTATATTATTTTTAACTTTTTTGAAGTCGGTTAAAAAATGAATGTGTGCTTTAATGAAACCACGAAGCAGGTAGGTAAATATTTTTTTTCAGTCAGCTGATGCGAGCTTTGGGGCCGCCATATTGGCCTTGGCTGCCTCCACTTTATCCCCACTCTGCAACCGGCTATAATGCGACATGCGATAGATGGACGAAAAATTTTGGGCCCATAGAATAAAAGTTTCACTTTAAAAAACAATAAAAAATGTTTTGAGCCCTATTTTGTACACGCAATTAGTTTGTGTTTTTTATGTTCCAAATTCAAATTACTTTACTCCCTTGGGTGTTTCATACAACATTATCTCCCTCTGTATTAAAAGTCTTGCCTTAAGTTGAGTTTAAGTTTAAGAGGGATTAAAATGGACATTGTAAGCAGGTGGTGTGAAAGTAATATTTGTATTATTGTAAATAGTTAAAAACTGTAAGGCTTTTTGTAATAGAAGTCTGGGAATTGAACTTTGCACTTTAAAATTACACATGCATTGAACGTTAGTAAAAATTATGATTATTAATTATTAGTGTACTAAATCGTTAAAAAATAACACCTCCGTACCTAAACGCAATAGAGTTATTAATAATACTTACATGCGCAACGGGGATTCCCGGGGCGTGCGGCACGTACTAACGAGCAAGGTTGTATCACAGACTTATTAGAGATACTACGTATCAGACTGCCGACTGCCTTAGCCACTGGAACGTCCTGGGGACTATAGTCCCCAAAAATCGTAAGCTTCTCGATCGACCTGGGTACTATGGTACCCAGTTCCCTTTGCGTAAAACCGCGCGGTGTGATAAAAAAATCGCGAAAAATAAAATATTTTCTCTATGGCTTTATTCCTTTGCCAATAGTCTCTTTCATAAGTTGACAGGTCATGTCCAATTTATTTTTAGTCTTAGATTGAAATAAAATCATAGTCTGCGGTTTAACTTACTTGGCCGTATCCATACGTTTCTTACTCCATGACCGATGAGATTTATTGCGTACTTACTTAGTCTGTATTAGTATTTTCGTAGAGTGTTCTATATCAAAATAAACTAGAAGAATTGGGCTACATTATTATGTATGGTTTATGATAGTTTATAGTGTGCCACACTAAACGTTTTTTTTTCAAAAAGTGAGTATTTTTGAAATTTTAAGCACTTTAGTTACTATTCTCGTCATTATTCATTCAATTATGAATCCTTATCTAATTAACTATTATAAGTTCATTCCTTATTAAATTAGCTTTCCATACGTATTTTTTATTTAATTTTAGACACAATAATTTATTTTTTGCATTTTTTTAAATTTGAGGTCGCGCGTGCGCATCTCGCGTATATAATTACGTAATTAATCGATTTTATTATTTTTTTCTTTTTTCATTAAAAATATTACCCAAAACTATTATATATCAAAATAATCTTCAAGAATAGGGCTATAATAATATATATGGTTATTTAAAGTTTTATAAAATAGTTTTTGTGAAAAATTTTTTTTAAAAAAATCGGGTCTTCCGCGACCTTCCGCACATTTTCGCGCTTCATTCATTTAATTATTAATCCTTATCTAATTAACTGTTATAAGTTCCTTCTATATTAAATTACCTTTCCATACGTATTTTTTGTTCTCTTGTAGACAGTATATGTCACTCTCCGCAATTTTTTGAACACTCCGTACGCGCCGGGGTGAGTCATTCCGCAATGGCGGCACCTTTGATATTTGAGATATACTACTTTTTGCTTTTGAAACCCACCACGCTTCGCGTGGCGAACGTTCGAGTGGATAGTTAAGTTAATAGTTAAGAACACGTATAAAAATATCGAATATGTACAGCCGGCTCCGAGAGTGGATAGCAATCTTTTAGCAAATTTGGTGCCATGTCACACCAACTATTCACTTATTTAGTATGGTTACACCTATATTTCATTGTTAATTGTTGGTGTGACATGGAACTAAAATGTTTGTCTACTTTTTGAGCCGGCTGTACAAACAAATTAATAATAATAAAAATACAACATATATAATATATTTTAATGTTAAAATATAATGTAATATATAATTCATGTATGTTAAAACATAATATAAATAATAACAAAAATCTGTAATATGTAAAGTATACAATGTAATAGGAATATAATAGGTATGTATGAGCATAAATATATATATGATGTATAAGCGTGTGTGTATTATATATAAACATGTAGGATAGTTACACTTTAGGTGATGCGCAACTCACCCTAGATATAGAGTAGAGTAGTCGGACTTATTAAGTTTAAAAAAAAAAAAAGATCAAAACGAAAATACAGCCTTAAAAGGGCACGGACCACGAGTCTGTGGTGATATAATTATATTAATAAAAAAAAAAAAAAAAAAGATATATTAATCGCGAAACATTTAAAAAATATTACAATATTTTCTGAAAATTTTGTAGCTATTCACTTGGCCCCAGAAAAAATTACTCTAGATAGACCCATATATATCGGGTTCAGCGTTTTAGAGTACGCAAAACAACATTTGTACTTTCATTATGATTTTATTATGATAAATATCGAAACAAAGCAAGATTGGGTTACACAGATACAGATAGTCTTTTATATTTTATAAAAACCCCTGATTTTTATCAAGATATGAAAAAAAACCTAACAATGTTCAATACCAGTAATTTTGAAGTAAGTAATTCTTATCAAATGCCTATAGTAAATGCTAGGATTCCTGGTCTTTTCAAAGATGAGCTTGGCGGTAATGTTATTACTGAGTTTACTGGATTAAGAGCAAAACTATATTGTATTAATAGCATGAAAACAAATAAAAAAAGCTAAAGGCGTATCAAAAGCAATAACAAAGAGAATGAAACTGAGCAATTACAACACAGCACTTATAAATGATAAAAGTTTTAAATGTAAAATGAATTTTATAAAATCAATAAAACATATAATATTTTCTCAAGAAGTAAACAAAGTTATAATTAACAGAAATGATGACAAAGTTCAAGTACTTTCAAACCAAATTGAGACGTTACCATGGGGTCATTATAGTACAGTAAGCTCCTTATCAAGCTATACTGTTTGACCTTTAGACCGTTCTTATGTCGCTCGTAATAGTGGCGGTTTTCGTCGTGTAAATGTAAAGCTTGAATGGGAGCTTACTGTACTATACTATGAAATAAGGCTTGCAAATATTTGCTTATATTCTTAATATCAATTTAGTATTTCTTTTTAACTAATACCTTTATTCTGATTATTTTTTTTAAAATAAGTATTATATAATACATTGCAAATAATATAAAGAGATAGACAGATGTAACTGGTTCATAGTTCATTAAGCAGCATGAGTCATTGGAAGTTAATCATGTAAAACTACAAAATGAATCAAAAACCTTCAAACATAGTACACTTTTACCAAATTCTATACGATGTCTAATATGTGGGCCTTCTAATTGTGGAAAAACTAATGTTATGATCAATTTATTATTGCATAAAAATGGTGTTAAATTTAAACATATTTACTTGTATTCAAAAACAGCTTATCAGCCAAAGTATATTTATCTAAGATATATAATGGAGAGGATTCCAGAAGCAAAATTTTTCATATTTAATGACAGCAATGAAATTCTTCATCCTAATGATGCATTACCTAATTCGATATTTATTTTTGATGATGTTTTATGTGATAATCAAACTAATATTAGAAATTATTTCGCTATGGGGCGACATAGAAGAATAGACTGTTTTTATCTATCACAAACCTACTCAAAAATACCAAAGCAATTATTGCGAGATAACGCTAATTTGTTAATCCTTTTTAAACAGGATGAATGTAATTTAAAACACATATATAACGAACATGTGAATACAGACATTGTATGGCCTAAATTTAAACACCTTTGTGCTAAGATATGGCAAGATCAATTTAATTTTTTATTAATAAACAAAGATTGCGCTCTTAATGAGGGAAGATATAGGCAAGGCTTTGACATATTTATTCATTTTTAATACTGATGTATATAATAAGAGTATCAAATGCATAAAATCAATTGATTTTAAATATTAGTCAACAACGGTCAAGCAAGTTTTTATATTACGATGAATGCAGAAATCAAGGAACAGTTGATAAGGTCTGTTGATAAAATAAAAAATAAAATATAAGCAATTGAAAAAGAAGAGAATGCTTATAATTTGAAATTCAAAAAAGTATTTAAACCTATCACTGATAATTTAGAGACACTGATCAAAGCAAATGATAAAGATAAACCAACAATAAATTTTTCAATAGATATGAGTAAAAGTAACTCAAAAGAGGATCTTAAGAGTTCATCGGATTGTGATGATTTTGATGAATTGATCAAGTCAAGATCAGACGAAAGCGAAAAATATTTTGACTATGACGATATTGACGATAATAAAGACAACAATTCTTTAAAAAATGAAAATAATACAATTATGAAGCTAGAAAAAGATGATTTTTATGGCTTTTATGATAAAAACCTTAATGCCCCTTTTGGTATACGTAGCGAAAACAACAATTTAATGATGGGAAACTGTAAAGTATCATTTTCTTATAAGATAAATACATTGAATTCAGAAAAAGATTATCTTGTGACTTTAAACGACAAACATTATGAATTAACCTCTGGCTTAAAAGAACTTCTTATGTGTAATAAACCCAACCTCAATTTAGTAACCGAGGTGGATAAAATAGTCTACAAAGATATGCTTTGTAGTACAAACGCCCACAAGCGAGACTTTGATCCAAACGGGCGAATAAAGGGTGATAAAGGGTTAAAATATCGTCAAATCATCAAACCATTATTTTCTGAAGAGCCTTCTAAATATTCTAAAGAAATAAACAAAAAATAAAAAGTGGCGGTTTCTTGCCAAAATTGAAAATATTTAAGACTAATACGGATTATATCTTTTGGGATGATCCTAATGAATTAATAGAAAGACTAAAACTTTTGATTGCCTCGAAAAATGCTGGTAATACTAATCATAATAATGAAATCATATCAATTATTGAAGAATTAAAGGAAGCGGAAATTATTTCATAATAAATAGCCCATGAAACTAATATTTTTTTTTTTTTTTTTTTTTTTATGGATGGCCCGGCAAATGACCTCCTCCCGCCTGATGTTAAGCGGTGAAAGAGGCCCAAATGAGTTGACAGATAGAGTAGGGACGACATCCACTCTCCTACCTGCCCGCCCCTTGCCGGCCCAAAAGATGCTTTTTCACGCCTCTTTTGAAGGAACCCATGTTGTAGGATGGAGGAAACACGTGCGCAGGTAGAGAATTCCAAGTGTGGGATGAACGACAGAAGAAGGAATCTTGGAATTTCTTGGTACGGTGTGAAAAGGAGGACACAGTGTACGGATGACTCCGAAGGCCCTTACGCGTGTTTCTGTTAAGGAATGGAGAGGGAGGGATAAGGTTAAAGAGCTCCTCAGAGCATTCCCCATGGAACATTCGGTAAAAGGCGCTAAGAGAGGCGATGTCACGACGAAGTTGTAGAGGCTCGAGGGTGTTAGTTGCCTCTACATCGCCAATTATGCGAATAGCGCGACGCTGCAATCTGTCCAGAGCATCGAGGAGGTACTGAGCGGAGCCGTCCCAAAGGTGCGAGCAATATTCCACGCAAGACCTGAGTTTTATACAACAAGCATAGTTGGTCCGGCGCAAAATACCTACGCACCTTGTTCAGGACACCGAGTTTCCGTGAGGCAGTAGTTATGACGGATTCGATGTAGTCTCTGGGGTTCAGATCGCAGCGAATGTTCATTCCGAGCAAGGTGATGTTGCCCTGTGTGTGAAGGGTTGTGCCCTGAAGAGAAGGAAGGGGGAGGAAAGGTGACCTTTTCGCCGAGAACACGCACACCTGTGTTTTCTTAGCATTGAACTCAACAAGATTGTTGGAGCCCCATTCGGAGACGAGGTCCAGCGTCCTGTTGAGCTCAATGATAAGATTCTGCCTTTCCCTACCAATATCACCACGAGCAGCCCCCGAGGCTCCGTGATATCCCCCATGCACTGTACTGTCGTCTGCATAGCAATGTATAGCTCCCAAGGAAAGCATATCATTGATATGCAGAAGAAACAATGTGGGGGATAGAACGGAGCCTTGCGGAACACCAGCGTTCACTGCCACGAACCGCGAAGCGCAGCCGTCAACGACAACGCGAATTCTACGCTCGTGGAGGAAGCTGGCAATCCACGTACAGAACTGCGCGGGTAATCCGTATGCCGGAAGCTTGGAAAGAAGAGCCTTGTGCCAGACTCTATCAAAAGCTTTGGCGATGTCGAGACTAATAGCCACCGATTCGCCGCGCTTATCGATAGATTCACCCCATTTGTGCAAAAGGAACGCTAGAAGGTCACCTGTTGACCGTTTAGGACGAAACCCATACTGTCGGTCATTAAGTAACGAGTGACCTTCCAGGTAACGGATCAGCTGTGTATTAAGGATCCTCTCCATGATTTTACACAAAATGGAAGTGACGGCTATAGGACGATAGTTAGCCGGATCAGAACGATCTCCCTTTTTGGGAACCGGCTGGACATTGGCCTCTTTCCAAGATTTCGGCACACAACCAGCAGAGAACGACAGACGGTATAGACGCGTAAGGACCGGAGTCAACTCCGCTGCACACTTCTTAAGAACAATCGCAGGAATGCCGTCTGGTCCACTTGCTTTTCGAGTATCGATCCACTGGAGCTCCGCCCGCACATCACGCTGTCTGATACGAATATCGGGCATGGTGCTGCCACAATGGGACAGTTTCGGAGGTTGTGTACCACAGTCATCGACACGGGAATGAGCCGCAAAGAGTTTTGCCAGGAGGTCGGCTTTCTCCTGCGGCTGATGAGCAAGTGAGCCATCGGCAAGTCTCAGCGGTGGCAGCGAGGGTTGGCAGAAGTTTGATTGCACAGCTTTGGCCAGGCGCCAAAAAGAACGGCTACCCGTAGGGTGCGATAGCAGTTCCTGGCCCACTTGTGCAATGCGCTGAGCATCCGCTCTAATGTAAGCCCTCTTACATAACTTGGTGGCATTATTGTAGGCTGTTTTCAGTAGGCTTGTATTGGGATCCTTAGATGCTCGGCCTCTGATCCAAGCGCGGTAAGCCAGCTGTTTGTTTTCAACAGCAGAGGCGCACTCGCGATTGAACCAGAGGTTACGTCTGCCTCTACTGACGAGATTGGAATGCGGAATATAATATTCCATTCCTAGTATGATCTCGTCAGCAACAGAGGTAGCGCAGGAGTCCGGATCCATCCTATTGAAACAGCGCTGCCACCAAGGAACAGATGCGTAATAATCCCGCATACCGTCCCAATCTGCTGACGCATAGTGCCACAGACGGCGTGCTGCAACCACAGGCGACGGTCGTGACGCCTGAGGCACTGAGACGGATACCAGGCAGTGATCCGAAGATCCTAGTGGAGCTCGAACCACCACCTGATATCCGTCAGGGCGATTTGTCAACAGAAGGTCCAATAAAGAGGGCGCTTGACCGATAATATCTGGTACCCTGGTGTTCTGGGTGACCAATTGTGTCAGGTCGTGCGTGAGAGCGAATGCGTGGGCAGTCCTACCCGCATGGTCAGTTTTAGAGGAACTTAACCACAACTCGTGGTGAGCATTGAAGTCCCCTAAAAACACCAGCTCGGCGGAAGGAAATCGCTCCTGCGCGTCATCTGCCACCCGACTTAGATGTTCAAAATTCGAGTTGTCTCCAAGTCACCACGATGGGAACGGTAGACGCAGACGTAGACACGGCAATGAGTGCCAAAATCGACGTGTACCGCAAGGATGGAAAAGGAAGGTTCCTCCAAACAGCGCAGGCGACGACAGCAAACGTCCGCCCGGACGAACAAGCAAACACCAGCCTTCGCCTTGAAGGACTCCTCAAGAGCGTAGCCGGGGTAATTAAGGTAGCCTGTATCGGCCGGGCAGATAATTTGCGTCTCCGTCAAAAACAGCATTGCTGGACGGGCTGTCTCGAGATGGTGGTGGACAGCTAAGAGGTTAGAATGGAGCCCGCGGATGTTAGCGAGCCCCACCTCGAATAATGGTGTTTTGGTGGGATAATGCACCGCTGTACGACCAGTCTTAATATTTTGCGCTGCCATAATTATTGGAGTGAGAGGCGTGAAACTGAGGTGTCCTTGCTGCGCTTCGCATAGTTAATGTGTGTAGGCCTGTTTCGCCAGGGAACAGCCGACAGCTGATTTGCGCTGACCCTCCCCACGGAAGGACCCCCGAACCCCCCCGGAAGTGGCCGCCGGGACCCACCGTCCGGTCACCCACCGGCACGACGGACCACCCCGAGATTATGCGTGGCATGGTGGGGCAGCCTCATGGACTGGTTAGGTCCGCTTGGGCCCCTGTACTATACCACGGGCGGCCAGCGGAACAGCCGTTTCTTCGGGTCTTCCTGGGCGGAGGGTCAACGCAGTCAACCTGGCACTGGGTCGACGGAAGCCCGCACAAACCATACGAATCGCAGCAACGACCCCTCAAGCTCTGGCTGTGCGCAGACTGATCCCGAAACGCGGACAAAAATGGCCACTTGACGGGTTTTACATCATGCGCACGGCGGTCGCTAGCCAGTCGGGTTTTTGAAATTATTCCAATATTTGAAATTAGTAAGAAAGAGTATATTGAACATGGACATTGATAAACATAGTAATCGTGCAGAACTAAACACAGCAATCGTGCAGAATCAACGTTTAAATAAAACTGAATCCAACTCTAAAATCTTTGAGAAAGATTGCAATTTTAAAGAATTTCAAATTGATATATTACACAGAATTTTAAAATTAAATCAGACCATCAATATAATAATTGACAAAATAACAAAAATTGAAAAAAGTGGGGAAATCAAGGAACTTATTCGAAACTTAAACAAGCATTATGAGCAAAGCAGATATTGTAAACGAAATTCATAAGAATGCAAGGATTAATTTTCCTAGAAGACAAGTGCTGTTGAAAGATATTGATGATCTATGGCAAGCAGATTTAATAGATATGCAGATAATGTCAAAAGTAAACGGTGGCTTTAAATATATATTATCAGTTATTGATGGATTTTCAAAATTCGCATGGACAGTTCCTCTGAAACAAAAAAGCAAAGAATATGTGACGAAAGCATTTGAAAAGATATTAAAAGGTGGAAGAGTACCAAAAAATTTACAGACTGATCATGGAACAGAATTTTATAACGATAAGTTCAAAAATTTTGTAACAAAATATGGTATAAATCATTATTCAACTTATTCAACTAAAAAAGCTTCCATTGTTGAAAGATTCATCAGAACTTTAAAGAATAAGCTGTACAAAGCATTTAGCTTAAATGGAAATTATAAATGGAATAATGGGTTGCTTGCTAAAAAACTACTTGAATATAATTGTACCGTTCATAGAACTGTGGGCCAAACTCCAATATCATTAAATCATAGTAACAAATCAAATATATTACAGAGGTATATTAATATAGCTCGAAAAGAAACAAAAGAATCGAAAAATAAAAAATTGCAAGTTGGAAATTTTGTAAGAATAAGCAAATTTAAAGCTTGTTTTGATAAGGGTTACACTTCTAACTGGTCAACAGAAATATTTAGGATTTATAAGGTGCAAAGAACGAATCCTACAACTTATTTAATAAAGGATACTTATGATAGACCAATACAAGGTGCGTTCTATTCTCAAGAACTTCAAAAAACTAAACACCCTGATATATACCTTGTAGAAAAAGTTTTGAAAAGAAAAGGAAATAGTGTGTATGTTAAATGGCTTGGTCTTCCTGCTACAGAAAATAGCTGGATAGATAAAACAAATAAATTATAATTTTTTATTGTAAGCAACACTATGTCATCTGCTTTTATAAGATATATAAGTTATATCATGTTATAAATAGCTTACTACTTACTTGTTATTTAAACCATAAAGACTATTGAATCATTGAACGTTATCTTTAATTTAAAATAATATTATGAAACTTCGTAAAAAACCGTGTTCTAAGCTACCTAATTCAAACGAAAAAGAACAAGCTTCAATAATAATAATAAAAAAGAGTCAAAAAGTGACTGGATCTGGTTTTAAGAAAACTTTTAAAAATATAGTTAAAAATACCAAGAAACACATTAATAAATTAAAACCGAAATGTAAAAAAAAAACTCATGAAGTTAGCGCATGCAGCTGCCCGAGAATTGGTAACAGATGCGGGAGTAGAATTACCGAGAGTGATACCCATTCCTAAAACTGGTGGTTTTCTACCATTAATACCAATATTTGCTGGTTTATCTGCTGCCGGCAGTATAGCCGGTGGTGTCTCAGGAATCGTAAAAGCTGTTAATAATTACAACGCAGCTAAGAATAAACTATTAGAACTGGAGAGACACAATAAAGAAATGGAAGCAATATGTATCGGCAAAGGATTACATTTAAAGCCATATAAAGATGGGCTAGGCATTTACGTTTCAAAGAAAAAAAAACTGAATTCTCAGCTACCCAATAGAGCTTTAACTAATATCGATATAATAGAACACTCTCACAATATTCCTTTTTTTAGAGGTGTCTTTATGAGAGACGAATTACCATCTATGCCATTGCCTGTTGAATGTGGTGTAATAAATCTAGATAGTTCAAATAATTCTGGTACTCATTGGGTAGCTTATGGAAAAATAAATAATTACATTGAATACTTCGATAGTTACGGCAATTTAAAACCTCCCAAAGAGTTCATAAAGTACGCTGGAAATAAAATTAATTACAATTATAAAAATTTTCAGAATAAGCATCAATTGTGGACACCTATGTTTAAAATTTCTCAAAACTTTTTGGGACAATAGAACAACAATGTGATATTTTAACAATATAATAATTCTAAATATATGTAATGAATATTATACTATATCAGAAGAATTATATTTCATTCTGAGTATTATTAAGCTGTTAGCCGCAAAAAGTAGGCGTGATTTTAGTCGTATAATAAAATCGATATGATTATATTTAAACAAAATTCAACTACGAGAGTTAAACGTGGCATATCTTCTCCTATATCGAAGGACACCACACGTGTCAATTTGTTAAAGACTAAAATAATTAGTAAAGAAAATAAAGCTTTCCTAAAATTACTTGGATTTAAAGTACAAAATGTTGCAAATAGGTGATTTACCTTATCATGATAACTCCATTGAAAGTTATGAGATTCATAGTTATAATCCGTACAACAATAGTTTTAAAGAAAATGATGAAATAAGAATACCTATTCACCAACAAGATGTATATGTATTACCTTCAGGCAGTTCATTATTCATAGAAGGTTATGTAAAAGTGACTTCAAAAGACTCAACAGAAAAAGCAGTGAAAAAAAATACTAAGTTTATCAACAATCCTTTATTATATATGTTTCATGACATAAGGTATGAATTAAACGGTGTTGAAATTGATCGCGCCAAAAATAGTGGAATAACAACTACAATTAAATCGTACATTTCCATGAATCAAGGTGAAAGTAGAGCTGCCGCAGTTTGGGGCTGGAGCTTGAATGGTACAAAATCAGAAGATGGCCATTTTAGCGCTATTATACCATTGAACAAAATATTAGGATTTGCTGAAGATTACAATAAAATAATCATTAATTGTAGGCATGAACTTATATTACATAGAAGTAATTCCGCTTTTAACTGTGTAACCATGGATGAAAAAGATGTTATAGAAATAGAAATCCAAAAATTATAATGGCGAGTACCGCATATAAAAGTTTCTGATCGCAGTAAATTGTTACTGCTTAAACATCTAGAAAAAGATCGACCAGTGCAGTTAGCGTTTAGAAATTGGGATTTGTATGAATATCCGTTATTACCAAGAACCACTAAGCATTCATGGTCAGTCAAAACCGCATGTCAGTTGGAAAAACCAAGATATGTTATTTTTGGGTTACAAACAAATAGAAAATGTAATAAAACTCTAAGTTCTTCTGAGTTCGATCATTGTAAAGTGACAAACCTGACGCTATTTTTAAATTCACAATATTTTCCATATAATTCATTAAATTTATATTTCACCAAGGATGAATTTTGTTTATTATATGAGTTATATTCTAACTTTCGTCAGTCGTACTACAACACTGGTATAGATCCGTTGCTTGATTTGCATCAGTTCAAGACAAAAGCCCCCCTGTTCGTAATTGATTGTTCAAGACAAAACGATTCGCTAAAAACTGGACCTGTTGATGTACGATTAGAAATTGAATGCTCTGATGATATACCCGATAATACAACCGCTTATTGTTTGATAATCAACGAACGACTTTTTGAATATAAGCCTTTAAGCAACATCGTAAGAAAATTATCATGAATATTATTGTTGATGTACAAGGGTTTAAGAGTGCAGAAAACGAGTTTATTCCAAAAGAAATAGCAATTATGTGGAACGACGGCGTCCTTGTACTGCTGATAAAACCACCATTTCCATTTTATGATTTGAATCGAAGAGAACGCATACAAGTATCATGGATAGAAAGAAATAGAGGCATTAATTGGAAAGAGGGATTTATACCCTATAACAGTTATAAGTATATTTTAAGTGAGTTTTTAAAAACTAAACGTATTTATACAAAAGGTTATGAAAAAATGATATGGCTTAAGAAAATATTAAATAACGAAAATGTAAATAATTTAGAAAATAACAATTGTCCTAGTTTAGAAAAACTGTATGAAAAATATTCAAGTTCAACCGATATTAAAAGTTGTATTTATCATAGCAAAATATGTGCTTTAAAAAATGTAATGTGTTTGAATAAGTGGTGTGTAGAAAATAAATGTGACTCTTTTGTATCAATAAATGAATAAGATTGTAATCAAATATGGCTTTTTAAATTAATCCCCGACCCAACCCCATAAATATCCATTTTTGATTTTTACCGTATGGAAGAATTGTGAATAAAAACAGACGGTAAACCTTATGTTAACGGTTAATGGTGTTTGGTGAACTCCAGTCTTAATGTTTGGAAAGTTCGAAAAAATAGTTATCTAGAAAATAAGTAAATTTTGATCGAAAAAGTAAGTACATAAAAAAATAGAACAAGTAGTTACCTGAGATATCCTATAACTAAAAAAAAAATACAAACCAAATAACACTCATATTTACTAAACTTTAAGTATTATTTATTAATGATATTTTTCATAAAACAGTTGAGTGAGCAATTTAATGAATAGATTAGTGTAGAAAATTTACGACTCTATGGATCTCATCCATATGAACAGTTGGAGCCTCGATCTCAATTTCATCAACAAGAACAGTTGAATGGATAGATAATTTTGGAATTGGTAGTTTTTGGATCTCATCAGATCCAGAAAATAAATTAAAAACAAAAAGCAATTGACAGCTTACTTATTGATTATAATTATTATTGTCTCATTTAGTTCATTATAAAAATACCTATCTACAAGTGATCAATCATGAATTCATAAAATACTGATCAATTATCTATTAGATTACCTACCTACCTTATAGATTGAAAACATAATAGCTAAATGGTTCATATACCAAACATATACAGTTAGGAGAAAAACCGGTAGAATTGACAAAAAATTTTAAAATTTGCTGTTTTGATAAAAATAATTATTGATTGCATAAATAAAATAGTTAAAATTGGGGTTTTTGGATCTCATCTGATCCAGAAACCCCAATTTTAACCTACTAATAATCAATGCGGATGATCATGCGGATGTAAGACAAGTTGCGACAAGAAAGAAATCGGGTGGGGCCGGCGAATGGCGCGTGCCCTTCGCACTTAATTGGGAATGGAACGAAAAAATTTGTGACAAGATCCTACGCGTTTGTTGTGGTGCATCATTTGTTTCTTGTAAATAAATCATTACGTGTTTGTTTGCGCTGTGGAATACTAAGACTTATCGTTTATCCACTCTACGTGTTCCTAGCGAACAATTATTTAGTAGCACGGGTTTAATTTATGAACTTCTGCGTAACCGGCTTTAATCAAAGGTGGCAATATTACTTTTTATTAAGTATAATGCTCCTATTTTTTAACTTCATTTACTAATTGTCTATCTCTACTTACTAATATGTATTGAAAAGAGGAAAAATTTGATTGTTTGTCTGTTTATATTGAATAGGCTCGAAAACTACTGGACCGATTTGAAAAATTCTTTTACATTGATAATTTTACGTTATCCCTGAAGAACATAGGCTATAAAATTTGTTGAACGGGGCGACACTTCAGCGAAGTGAATGCATTCGTGATTTGGGCGTCTACCATGACCATAAATTACTGTTCGATACACATATTGATAATATTGTGTCTAAGGCCATTACAACTCTAGGCTTTATTATGCGTAACACTCAAGATTTTAGCCAAATTAAAACATTGAAAATCCTATATTGTTCACTAGTACGCTCTCATTTGGAAAATGCAAGTCAGATTTGGAATCCAAGGTATAAAACATATATTTCAAGAATCGAAAATGTCCAAAAGAAATTTATTAAATACTTATGCTTTCGTATCAAAGATCAGTATGATTCCAAATACTATCTTGATTTATGTAAAAAACACCATCTTCTTCCTCTAGAGCTACGTCGCGAAATATCCGACATTGTGTTTCTACTCAAAATTACCTCTGGAACCATTGACTGTCCAGAGCTTTTATCACATATCTCCCTAAAAGTTCCTGTCAAACCTCTCCGTTTTCAGCCTCCTCTTTTCCTTCCCAATTCTAATTCAAATTACAGGCAGTACTCATATCTTTGGCGTGTGGCTAGGGATTTCAATGCGGTGTCCAAAATCCTAACCTTGATTTATTTGCAACGAAATGTGCAGCTGCGAGACGTCTAATGAGCCAAAGCTTTTTCAATAATTAAGTTGTTTCTAGATTTATGATTATAATTTACTGTGTGCGTTTATTATTTCAGTGCCAAACTAGTTATATTAATTGTTTCTATATGTGAGGACCTGTAATTAGCTTTATGTTTACATTATAAGTTAACCACTCTGTATTTCAGCTGTTGGTCTTCCTAATAGATAAAATAAAATAAAAATTATTTTTCCTACGGGAAAATATACAATTCCCACAGGAAAACATAAATAACGCGGGCGAAGCTGGGAGCGGAAAGCTAGTAATTAATAAAAATGTTAATAATTACTCTATTATTATTGTAATTCTTAATTCATATACTTTTTTTCTATAATATTTTAAACATCCGCATCCGCATTCGCATCCGCGGATGTGAGCCCTCAAAAATCCGCATCCGCATTCACATCCGCGGATGTGAAAAAATCGGCATCCGCAACATCCCTGATATGTATTAATAGCAATATGTGTTATCAATATGTCAGCATCATCATCATCACAGCTCATATACGTCCTCACCGAGGGGCACGAGGCTACCCTAACTTGTTAGGGCGATTAGGCCTTAGTCAAACCACGCTGGCCCAGTGCGGATTGGTTGACTTCACATACAACTTTGAATTACTTCGCAGGTGTATGCAGGTTTCCTCATGATGTTTTCCTTCACCGTAGGAGCGTCAGATAAATGTACATATGAAAATTGTGAAAGGAAAAACACATTAGTACATGGCAGGATCGATTGCGGGCATCCCGATTCTACTCGGAGCACAGTCCAGTGCCGAGGCCACAGCGCCACCGACACCCAATTAATATGTATTCCTAATCAAATAAAACAAAGCACTATTATTAACCGATGGCTAAACGACAAGGGAGTATGAGACCCTCACTAACCTATCTTGTTCTTGTTGTCTGTGTTTAGTAGGATGGTCCAAAGCTAGGCTGAACCAGGGTCTAGGAAGTCATCCAAATTCAAATTCAAAAATCTTTATTCAACATAGGCCTTTACAGACACTTATTGACGTCAAAACAAAGCAAAACAATCTAATTTAATGAAATCATATTAACCTTGTATGTGCATACATCTTGAATATACTCAAGATGTCTGCAAATACAAGTAGGAATGAAAAAAAAAAAAAGTTGACTCTACACCTGTTCGGAAATTGGGAGAGCCTTCTCGAGAAGAACAGGCAAGAAACTCGAAAGGTCAACATTTTTTGTCTCCTCTTTTAAATCGCCATTTACAATTTTGATTTTGTTACAGGGTCGTCAATTGGAAGCTGACCTCAATGCAAAAGTTTGAGCTCAACTTCCATTACAAGAAGAGATGTGTTAATTCACATTATATAAGCTATTTCTGAGAGAAGTGCGTGAACTTATAAATTGCTCTCACTGAATGTTTCTTTGAAACAAAACGCAGTACATTGTTAAATATTAGAAATGAGAGTTCAAACCCAAGCTTTTTTGTTCGTCATGTAATCAGACACTTTATAATATGCTTTTTTAATAAGTACATCTTTGATTGCAACTTTAAATTTGTTTAAGCTGAGTTCTTGTATACAACTTGGGATTTTATTGTAGAAACGTATACACAGGCCTCTAAAAGAATTATTGATTTTTTGGAGCCTGGTATTTGGTAAAGCTAACATATTCCTTTGTCTAGTATTAACTGAATGAATATCACTATTTTTACAAAACAAATGAATACTTTTACGAGCATATATTAGATTCTCATAAATATATTGCAACGCTACTGTCATAATACCAATTTCTTTAAACTTTTCTCGCAAAGAATCTCTCATTTTAAGGTTATAGATGGCTGGAATAGCCCTTTTCTGGAGCACAAAAACGATCTGAATGTCGGCAGCATTTCCCCACAACAAAATGCCATATGACTCCCACTTACACTTCACTTCTTTGTTAAATGGCAACCGGTTGTAAGCACAACTATTACTGCCAAACTCAAGTTTTGGATAAAACACGGTTATTGGAGTTTAATTTAGTAAGGTAGCCAAAATTAAAATAATGAGATTGTTTTGGGTTACCTGAAGAAGGTCCCCTTTCTCCGGGCCATCCCTGGACAGCCCATCAACTATTGCCTGGGTCTTAACGCTACGCTACTTACGAGAGGAATTACCTTGAACATGGTGATACCCATATGGGGAGCCACACGCATGCAGTTACACCAAGTTATGGAAGGCAGGCTGCATAGACTCATTACGACACGGTTAGCGCAGAGGTTGAATGATCGCCTACTGCGCAATGGGTCGCGGGTTTGTTTCCCATACAGGACAAATATTTTGTATGGCCTACAGATATTTGTTCTGGTCTTCTGGGCGCATGTGCATGTGATATTCTATGTTTGTAACTGCACCTACGACACAGGAGAAAATCCTAGTGGGGCGACGTTTTTTTATTAAAAAATGTATATTCTACCACCAAATAACCTTGTATCAGAGGTGTGCGTAATGGGGATTGTTTTTCCGCTCCACTGCCTCCTGCTAGTCTCTCATTCCCTGCTATTAGCCACTATTTGATGTATCATAACTGGCAGTGAGAACTCACTAGGTCAACGCAGTGTGTAGCTTGCTAGTGGAAACGCCAGGCTAAGCACTCCCATCAATATATGCTCAGCAGTAACATCAGAAGTGTTGAACATGTTGTCAAGGAAACAGGCAGATAATTGCAAGAATCAACAGCAGGGATAGTTCATTATGCTTTAAATGTTACTATTAGCAATTTTATTATACTTTAGATATTATTAAATACTGATTTATTAAAGATTGATTTAGTAAATTAAATAATGGCAATCGTAACTTCCGCTTGAAAACGTTGGTGTACAAATATGGCGTGACAGTAGCGGAAGTCACTGCTTTTATGAAATAATAATATGAGTTTCTTTATTTATGCCAAGATTAAGAGCCATTTCACATAATTTCGCTGCTCAAGTTTAGGCAAATGCGGCATTCAGACACGTGATCAAATTTACGTAAGCAGAAAATAAAGCGAATTGCTAAGTTCTGAAGCCGTTCAAGTTTATTTAAGAGCTGCTCAGTAACATCCAAGTAGGTAACACCCATCGGCGTAGTCGAGAATGGGGAGTAGGAGGGACTGAGCAAGCATAACTTTAGTACTAAATGGCAGGAAGTATTGAAGCCGCTTGAGAGAGTGGTAAGTATAATGCATACGGCGACTAACCTCATTGACATGAGCATTCCATGACATGGTACAATCAAAGATCACGCCTAAATTTCTGCTTCTTTCTGTAAAAGGTATTGCAGTACCATCAAATATAATTTGGGGAACATCCTTGTAATCCAATTTGCTAATCATCCTGTTACTGCCAATGATCATTACTTGTGATTTTTTGGGATTAACAAAAAAAACTCAGCTGTTCCATACATTTTTTTTTGCGATTTCAAAGTTGGTCCCATAGTGAAAGTTGTTCAGTTTGCTTGTCTGAACAAGCATACAATTTTTTTGAAAAAATAAACTTGTAGAAGTGTAATGTTCTCTGTACCTACCTACTCTTATATTATTTTTAACTTTTCAGTGTTTTTGAAGTCAGTTTTTATTTTTTGTAAAATATTTTTTTATATTCTTACTGAATAAGAGTATGTGACGAACATGTACCTTTGACCTTTGGACCGTTCTTATGTAGCTCGTAATAGTGGCGGTTTTCGTAGAGCAAATGTAAAGCTTGAATAGGAATTATGAAGGTTTATTAATTAGTAGTTAGATATTTATTTATAGAGGTAATTTGTTAATTTTTCTTTTCTTTTTAACCGACATCAAAAAAGAGGAGGATCTCAATTCGATGCGTATGTTTTTTTTGTTAACCAACTTCAAAAAAGGAGGAGGTTCTCAATTCGATGCGTATGTTTTTATTGTGTGTGTATGTTACGCGATTACTTCGCCAATAGTGAACCGATTTTCAAAATTCTTTTTGTATTCGATAAGAGTGAGGTGGTTGGTGGTTCTTTTTATTTTCGATAGACCGAAGGTGAGCTGGAGAGCTATTTTTGAATTACGTATGCGACTTCGAAATCACCGATGTGACTAATAATCACCGATTTTCAATAATTCTTATTTTTGAATATCACTTATGTGACTACCTTAGTCACGGATGTGATTTCATTACGAGTGCCCTCACCCACTCGTAAACAAGTCATACATAACTGTGGAAACGTTATCTGTGTTTTGTTTAGAGAACATATTGACAAGTTTGAAGTTGATGTGTGTTGATTTTGAGTTGGATTTAAAATTTTTAAAATTTGTCAAATAAGTAAATATACACGGTTATTTTTTATCACCCTGGAAAAATTAAGGGACGCTTCACGACATGGTATTAGAATGATTTAAATATAAATAAAAAAAATAACACACTTAATTTTTTTTTTTTTTTTAAACAAAATAGTTGAGAGCAGCATTTTTAGAGATTTTTTTAGTTTTTTTATACACGGTTATTTTTTTATCACCCTGGAAAATTTAAGGGACGCTTCACGACATGGTATTAGAATGTTTTATATATGAATAAAAAAAATAACTCGCTTAACTACTTAATTTTATATATTTTTTTTAAAAAATCCAAAAAATGCTGCCTTATTTGAAAGCAGGATTTTTAGAGATTTATTTATTTTTTTTAATTTTTTAATTTTATTTTTTTTATTTTTATATAATAATGGATGTGTCCTGAAGCATCGCTGAAATTTTCCAGGGTAATAAAAAAATAACCGTGTATATATTTTTTATTTAATTTTTTTTTATCTAATATTGGATGTGTCCTGAAGCGTCCCTAACATTTTCCAGGGTGATAAAAAAATAACCGTGTATAAGTTTAAAATCTTTTAAATTTGTGTCACAAACAAACTTAGACCAGTATTTTCTTATATTTTGGCCTAGTTGCAATGAATTTTTAGCCGTATAATAACCGGTATATACCGAAAACGGCTACATTCTGCGTGGAACCGAACCCTTACGTATGTGTGTACTTTATCTATGTTGGCAGCTCCGCGTTCGACTTTCAAAAATAGGATGTTTGGGAATTTGTGACTTCAAAGTCATCGCTGACTATTTAGTCAGCGGTGATTTCTAAATCGCATACGTAATTCAAAAATAGGTCTCCTGGTATTAAATTCTCAAGAAAGAACTAATTCACTAAAAAGATTCACAATATTTTAAAAAAGCACAGAATACAGCCGGATTACGATAATGTAATTAGGTTGTCTTGTCTAGCGTATAGACAGTCGTTGAACGTTTGCGCAGCGCAGATGTCTCTGGGTCTCTCTCTGCTAGAGCACATGGGTACTCTGCGCTAATGCATTTGCGTGAGATAAATTTTAATGTGCATATGAAATTCGAAATTCGTAAAACAAATTGGTACGTGGCTGGGGATCGAACCACGAACCTCCCGCTTGGAAGGCGGGTGCCGAAACTAATGCGCCCCCGACGACGCTCACTGTTAATCAGTCAATCATAAGCTAATGGATTGTGTTATTGATTCAAACTAAAGCAATAGGTAACTTAAAACGTATCTTGGACAACTTGTACCTAATATGCAAAGTATGATAGATAGATAGATAGATAAACACTTTATTTACGACTTCAACATCACACACATACATCTTAGAATTAAACTTATATTAACAATTAAAAATCAACAACAACAATACAAACAATTTGTAACCCTATGAGTCCAAATACATATGTACCTATCGAATCACACGGTTTGTGTGTGCTGCCGAAGTACAAAAAGGGTGATGGCTCAGCGATAGTTTTTGTCCACATCGCAGGACATGGACAAAACGCTGATATTCTGCCACGACCCGAGGGCTTTGTGCTCGCAATATTAAAGAAATGTCTTATGAAATAAAAGAGAAAAAAAAAGAAATTATTTAAGAGTTGATAACCTACTTCAATTTGAAATATAAAAGAAAACTATATTGTAAAATTTATAAAAAAACTATGTTGACAAATTGTGTATAAAAGATTTATAGATATTTAAGATTAAAGTGTGTTATATTTATTTAACTGTCAGAACTGCGCTTCTATATAGCAAAGTCTGCTACCGAGTACCCCTTAGGAATGCCTTCGACTTGTTTGTCTATGGCGAAGTATAACACGCACTATTTATTTATCTCTATAAATTAAATAATTAGATAATATTTCATAACATATTAACATTTTTTACTGTCTAGAGTAACTCGACAATAATAGATTCAACTACACTCGCGAGCAAAAGTTTGGAATCAGTTACTTGAAATTGGTTCCGCGTGATCTTGCTTACTAAATAAATGTTTAACAATCATAAAAATGGCATCATGTTAAAGGTGCAACTATCCACTTTAAATCGATATAAAATTAAATCATATCGAGCCCGTAATTGTGGAGTTATCCCGGATTAAGTGAAGGAGGTAGGAAAACAAGGAAATAGGGAAAAATAATGAATGAATAAAACAAAAATTATTAAATAAAAATTTTATTTATCTTTAAAAATAAGTGCCAATATTTTGTGTTCCCTCCCCTCACCCTAATAACTGCTCCAAGCAGGGGCGGATCGAGAACAAACATTTAGGGGGGGCGATCATAAGATCTGAAGGTATTTTTTGAACTTTGAATCTGCAAACGTAAGTTACCCAATCAACCCAGCTCGTGTATATTTTTAATAATTAAATACATCAATTTTTAATAAATTTTTAATAATAAAATTTATTTTAATTATTATAAATGTTATTGGATTTTTATTTTACAAAATGTATATCTAATAAAAGTTAAATATTTTGAAAAATGATACAATTTATTTTTCCTCGGCCGTCCTCAGGGGGGGCGATCGCCCCGATCGCCCCCCGCTGGATCCGCCCCTGGCTCCAAGACGATTCTTCATAGACCTGGAGAGCTATTTTTGAATTACGTATGCGACTTCGAAATCATCGATGTGACTAATAATCACCGATTTTCAATAATTCTTATTTTTGAATTCTTAGGAGGCTTAATCGAGTGGCAGCAGGTAAACGGAGATTAGGCACAGTCAAACACCAGACGACTTGCAAAACAATTTATTAACTCTAATAAAATGTATACAAGCGAATCGGCACTTTAAATAAAATACAAATCTCATTAGCTAAAATAATGCGTCCGGCCAGTCCGATGACAGACAGGAAGAAGGAAATCAAAAAAAGGAACAAAGTTGCCAGCATATCAAAAATATGTCTTAGCATAGTCGATTAATATTTAAGGTATACAACACCAATCATCATAGACTATAAATCTAACACTTCCCCTTATACCTTACAATATAGTCAAAAAAAAGAAAAGTTATTATTATAACATCATAAATAGTGTCATTACTCTACAATGTAGAATCATTAGGTGTCATTCGAATGTTCATATTATCAATAAACCTGTAATGCTTTTGTTTACATAAAGGTTTAGTTAACACGTCTGCTATCATTTCATCTGTAGAAAGGTACTTTACAGAAATAAAGTTCTTTTTAATTAAATCTTTTACAAAATGATATCTTATATCTATATGCTTAGTTTTCTTATGACAAAATTCTTTACATTGCAAAAGTTTTTGTGCACTCTGGTTGTCATTAAAAACTGTACAATTAATTTTCTTAAAAGATAGTTCTAAAAGTAAACTTTTTATGAAAGATAAGTCTTTACATACGTCACTTATAGCAAGGTATTCGGCCTCCGTACTAGACAGTGCCACACACTTCTGTTTTCGTGATTCCCAGTTAATGCAGTTATTCCCCAGCTTTATGACAAAACCAGTATATGATTTTCGGTCACTTATGTCATTACCCCAGTCGGCATCGGTATACGCCAACAAATCCAAATTAACACTTTTTATGAAACATAAAGAGTAATTAATGGTACCGGCTAAATACCGTAAAACTCTTTTGGCCGCTAGCCAATGAGATCTATCAAAGCTACTGTTGAATTGGCTCAACTGGCTACAAACAAAAGATATATCTGGTCTAGTACACACTGACAAGTACATTAAACTACCTATAAGTTGTCTGTAGTGATAAACATTCTCTTCTAATTGTGTGTCTACATTAACAGAGTTCAATTTAGAATTTAACATCATTGGTGTACTGATATATTTACAATTTTCCATATTAAATCGTTTTAACAATTTCTTAATATACTCAGTTTGATCCAAACATAAAGTACCTTGTTCTTTATTTCTTATGACTCTCATGCCTAAACAATTTTTCAATGGACCTAAGTTTTTAACATTAAATTCCTTTTGCAAAATAGTTAACAACTGCATTTTCATTAAACTCTCTTTAGAATAAAATACATAAAAATCATCTACATATAAGGCAACTATGACAATATCATTTTTAACAATATTTGTATAAATACAAGGTTCACATACAGATTGTTTAAAACCATTTTCAGTAAGAATTTTATTTACTTTTTCATTCCACATTTTACTAGCCTGTTTCAAACCATAAATACTTTTCTGTAGTAAACAAACTTGATTAAAACTATCATTATTAAACCCTACAGGTTGTTCCATATAAATGACTTCACGCAAATCTCCATTTAAAAATGCAGTTGTCACATCAAGGTGATCTATCTCCAAGTCCATATCATTAGCCAATGAAAATAAAATTCTCAATGATGAATGACGAACCACAGGAGAAAAAGTGTCATTATAATCAATACCACGTTTTTGGGTGAAGCCCCTAGCAACAAGACGTGCCTTGAATTGATCAAATTTACCATCACAATCATGCTTGACCTTAAATACCCACTTACACTTAACTACACTTGGGAGCAAATAAATCGAGCCACTACCTTTTTTCACGTAAAATGGTAAATATTTTTGGTAATATGGAACGTATCAATTCGAACTATATATCGCCTAAAAGTTTAGTTAATAACCTTTACAATGAGGGTAAATTATTGAATAATAACCTTATTGAATGATAAATTATTGGCTCTGCAAGAAAAATGGTAATTTTGATAGAAAATTTAGTAGGGCTAAAACAGTCCATAAAAACAATAAAAAACAAAATTATTGCAAAAAAAATATTCTTAATAACTGGTATTACCCCCCCGTGCCCTGATACATTCTTGTAGCCTATTAGTCATCGATCTGATCAGCGTTACGATGACATATTGTGGTATGTTCTCCCACTCTTCAAGCACAGCGACTTTAAGCTCGGGAATGGATGAAACAGCGGGAACCCTGGCTCGGACTCTCCGTTTTAGTTCGTCCCATAGGTGTTCGATCGGGTTCAAATCGGGACTTCGTGCTGGCCATACCATTTGTTGAATCCCGATCGCAGACAAGTATTCCGTAACGATCTGCGCGGTATGAGGTCTCGCATTGTCATGCATAAACAAGAAATTTTCTCCGACAAAACCAGCATACGGCATTACGTGGTTTTCAAGAATGTCAGTTATGTATCGGTCAGCTGTTAATCCACGTCTACCACTGCCATCGTTGGCGGGGTCGACGAAGACAAGTTCCGTTTTTCCGTCTAGAGAAATTCCTCCCCACACCATACAAGAACCACCACCAAAACTCACAGTTTCTCGAATGCAACATTGGGCAAATCTTTCACCAGGACGTCTATACACTCGGTTTCTCCCGTCATTGCTAAAAAGACAGATTCTTGACTCGTCAGAAAACAAAACTGACCTCCAGTCTTCTAACGTCCAATTAATGTGTTCTCGAGCAAACTCCAAGCGAGATCGGCGATGAGCTACAGTCAATTTTGGGCCAGTTGCTGGTTTGTGTGATGTTAAATTTCGTTCTTTTAGTCTTCGTCTCACTGTCCACCTACTGATTGAGACTCCTCGAACGTCACGTAACGCTTGCTGTAGCTGAACAGCATTAAGTCCACGGTCGCGCAACGAATTGGTTGCAATAAAGCGGTCGTCACGTTCTGTTGTTGCCCGTGGTCGGCCAGTTCCAGGTCGCCGAACAAAAGCACCAGTCTCCAGATACCTGCGGTATACCCGCTGTACCTTTGAACGACTCAAATGAAGTCTGCGTGCCACTTCACGTTGTCCGTGTCCAACCTCAAGTAAAGCTACAACTTGGGCAGCTTCCGTCGGTGTAGTATCCATTTTATCAGGTTATTTTGATTACACAGACACAGATAAAGACAACAATAACAAGTAATATGGGTATGATTAACAAAAACCTCAAATTTAATCTTTTCTTAACAGAGTACAATAAAAATGTCATAAGCAAATTAAATGCGATAATTTTATTCTACCCTTTAAACTTTAATAAAAATGAAATTTTGACAACTAACTACCCTCATTGTAAAGGTTATTAAATACCCTTTTAGGCGATATATGTTTCGAATCGATGCGTTCCATAATACCAAAAATAATTACCATAATGCGTGAAAAAGGAAGTGGCTCGATTTATTTGCTCCCAAGTGTATGTTTTTGTTAGTAGGTCTATCTACAAGTTTCCATACCTGATTAGCCATCAATGAATCATATTCTCTCTGCATGGCGGCTAACCAATCTTGATGCTGTGGTGAAGTCATAGCTTCATCATATGACTGTGGTTCCTCAAAAGCATGTCGAGTCAACATCGAGTAATCGTATTCTCCATACCTTTGTGGTGGACGTGTAATACGAACAGAGCGACCTGACACCCGCGTCAAAGGTTCCTTCGCAACTGCCATCTCTTCACCGGAAGCTTGGCCAGACGACGTCAAGCGCTTAAGGCGCTCGTCATCGGCAGACTCTTCATCGGAGTCGGGCTCGGGTTCACTGCCTGTGCAGAACTCTCCTTCACTGCCAGCATCTGAAGATTGAGATAAATTATTATTACTATTTATATCATTATTCTCTAAAATATCATTATTCTCATTATTTAAATTGCAATTTGAACTATTAACACTATTTGGAATATTAAAATAATATGAATTATCACAGTCTTTGTTATTTAAATTATTAAAATTGGAAAATTTATTTTCAATAAATATCACAGTCCTAGACAATATCACAGATGTAGGTTTAGATGGCTCAATTAATCTGTAACCCTTGCAGGTTTCACTATATCCAACAAATATAGCCATTTTAGCTCTTGGGTCCAGTTTTTGTCGCTTTTGGGATGGATTGAGATAGTAAGCCAGACATCCAAAGACACGCAAATGAGTAAGATCTACTGATGACCGTGTCCACAGCTCTTCAGGTACACAACCTGACAAGGCTGCGGAGGGAGATCTGTTTTTGAGATATATTGCAGTTTTAACTGCCTCTCCCCAGTACCTCATGCATAGTCCTGACTCTATGAGCATACATCTCACTTTGTCCATCAATGTGCGGTTGAGCCGCTCACTAACACCATTTTGTTGTGGACAATAAGGGATTGTACTTTGATGTACAATGCCTTCCTTTAGTAAATAATCAGAAAATTTTTTACTAAAATATTCACCACCATTATCAGATCTGATAATCTTAATAGATAATCCCAACTGCTTTTCAACACATGATTTAAAGATAATAAAATGGGTCATTACCTCAGATTTTTGCTTCATCAGGTAGCCAAAAGTTTTTCGTGTGTAGTCATCAGTAAAAGTAACAATATATCTTGCCCCACCCCAGCTTGGCTCTGGCATCGGTCCACAGACGTCTGTATGTATCAGTGACAGAGGTTCATTAGCTCGACTTGCCTCCTTGGGATAAGATGCGGCCGACATCTTCCCCTGAACGCAAGGGATGCAGTTCTTCAATTCTTCCTGAAACATAACACCACATGCACCTTCCCGTAACTGTTTCATACCTTTGATGTTCAAATGTCCCAGGCGTCTGTGCCACAGCTCCGTATTTGAGCAAACTGCTACTGCGGCGCTCGGTGATTCCTGACTATCACTCAGGAACAAAGAGTGCTCCATAGGCAAGTCAGTTTTGTTAGTTTTTACACAGACACTCACACTTACTTTATAAAGACCTTTCACACATGCAAAACATGCAATAGGATTACTAGTGGTTTTGCCTCTGTCATAAATTAAACAACCTTTCTTATTGAAATTAACTGAGTAACCTTGTTCAACCAATTTTGAAATTGAAATTAAATTACTAGACAATTGTGGAATGTACATAACATTGGATAAAGATAATGGACTCACCTCACTACTCAGACTCAATTTTAAATTTCCTACTCCTTGACACTTAATGATTTGATTATTGGCAACCTTTACAGATGAACAAGATGGTTTTATTTCATGTAAAAGCTTTTCATCTTTAACCATATGGTTACTTGCACCACTATCCAGGTAGAAGTCCATTTCATTGTGATTTGATGTCAGAAATGCAGATACCAGGTTGCTCTTCTCTTGATTTTTCTTCTGTCGTTTAAGCTTGTAGCATCTTTGCTTTGTGTGTCCCTGCTTCTTGCAAAAATCACATATTATTAAATTTTTCTTTGCTACATAAGAAGTCTCATTGCATAATGTTGACTTTCTAGAAAATTCTTGTAACAGTCTAGACTTGACTAATTCACTAGTGATTTGCTTGGTGACAGTTGCTGTAGCTAAGTTTGACACCAGAGTATCATACTCGGAGGGCAGTCCGCTTAGGAGAATTTCGGCTACTTCTGCATCCTCTATACTCCGTCCTATATCATGCAGCTGCTGGACAAGAGTTGTCACTTCATCAATATATTTTGCCATATTATTAAAATCACAGAACTGTATGCGATGCAGCTTCCGTAAGAGCAGGACACGGCGATATAAGCCGCTGTCTTCGAACACCACAGAAAGATTATTCATCGCCTCCTGAGGAGTCTTCGCATTTCTCACATATTGATAAAGATGAGTCTGAAGAGATAGGCAAATACGGGCTAGGGCGCGCTGCTGGTTGCTGGCATCCTCATCACGGCCTTCTACCGAATTCCACAAACCCTCCAACACTAATAAATTCTTAATGCTGAATTTCCAATTGTAATAATTTGAGCCATCCAACTTTTCAATGTGACCCGCATGAGACGTGGTCGTGACACGGCCCACATGGCCGACCGACTGTTCCGTCGCGGCCATTTTCCAACAATTTTCGCTCTAAATTGGTTACCTCAATCTTCTCAGGTTTATTTCGGCATCCGACGCAATTCTAAGAATTCGATTAAGTATTTCCAAACACTGGCTCTTAATTTTCCGTTTTTGTAACATACCACGTTGCTGGTCCCATAACCTCTTAGGAGGCTTAATCGAGTGGCAGCAGGTAAACGGAGATTAGGCACAGTCAAACACCAGACGACTTGCAAAACAATTTATTAACTCTAATAAAATGTATACAAGCGAATCGGCACTTTAAATAAAATACAAATCTCATTAGCTAAAATAATGCGTCCGGCCAGTCCGATGACAGACAGGAAGAAGGAAATCAAAAAAAGGAACAAAGTTGCCAGCATATCAAAAATATGTCTTAGCATAGTCGATTAATATTTAAGGTATACAACACCAATCATCATAGACTATAAATCTAACATGAATATCACGTATGTGACTACCTTAGTCACGGATGAGATTTCATTACGAGTGCCCTCACCCACTCGTAAACAAGTCATACATAACTGTGGAAACGTTATCTGTGTTTTGTTTAGAGAACAAATTGACAAGTTTGAAGTTGATGTGTGTTGATTTTGAGTTCGATTTAAAATTTCTCAAATAAGTTATTTTTTTATCACCCTGGAAAATTTAAGGGACGCGTCACGACATGGTATTAGAATGATTTAAATATAAAAAAATATAACTCACTTAATTTAATTTTAATTTTTTTAAAAATACAAAAAATGCTGCACTAGTTGAGAGCAGCATTTTTAGATATTTTTTATATATTTTTTTTTATTTTATTTTTTTTATATAATATTGGATGTGTCCTGAAGCGTCCCTAACATTTTCCAGGGTGATAAAAAAATAACCGTGTATAAGTTTAAAATCTTTTAAATTTGTGTCACCACAAACAAACTTAGACCAGTATTTTCTTATAATTTGGCCTAGTTGCAATGAATTTTTAGTCATATAATAACCGGTATATACCGAAAACGGCTACATTCTGCGTAGAACCGAACCCTTACGTATGTGTGTACTTTATCTATGTTGGCAGCTCTGCCGTGCTATTCTGTAATCTCAAATTCATTTTTCACTGCGGAATCCGCGGTGAAATTTGAAATTCGCATTCTAAAAGCTTCTGAGATCTACACTAGCGCCAAGATGTCATCGCGTAAATGAAAAGAACTAACTCAAGTGAATTCTTATCGTTTTCGTAGGCATTTGGTATTGTATTGATTTTCGCGGTCATTTCGAAAGTCATCTCACATGTCACTTCATTTTCATATGTCAAAGTTTTCATATTAAAATTTACTGGTGAAAACTCAGAACTCAGTGAAATTGCGAAGTTTAAAGTTTAATATTAGTGTTATATTATTAATTTAGCATATCAAAAGACGTTAGTGATTGATACTAATTGTACAGAGGCGCGTTCAGGGCCTTCGCGCGAAGTACAACTTTTCGCTCTAACCCCGTTCAATGCCTTCGAGCGTGACAACCGGGTGAAACAACCGCCCGTTCAAGACCTTTGAGTGTCGGCGCGAGTTACAACCGAACAACCATCGAATTTGATGGTTGTAAAACGCTCTGACGTTTATGACTGAAATACTCTTACGTGATTGGATGATATTGGCGGCCATATTCTATAATGTCATCTACTAGAAAGAGTGAGAAATAAAAAATCATGTGAAAGAGGGAGATAAAAGATTTGGTTGCTGCAATCCGTTCAACGCCTTTGAGCGAGTTAAAAAACAACCGGACAACTACACCCAGAGTTGCGTTCCGAGGGTCAGAGTAATGCAACCGAGAGTGTTTTTCACACTCGCTCCGAGGTTCAGAACGGCTCGGTTGCTATCTTTTTTTTTAGTTTGTAGCTTGCCGATCAAGATCAAGCAAAGGGCAAAATATACTAATCCTTACTATGAAATTAACAGTCAATATCCATTTTTCTGCTTAAAAATAATTACAACACATAAAAATCTCTATATTTCCCTTGTATTAGGCTTAAAAGAGTTCAAAGTAGTGTTATTTAATAAAATAATAAGTAATTAGCGTATTTTTGACATCGACTTTGACATAAAAGCTGTCAGAGTGTTTTTCACCCTACGCTCAAGTTGGTTGTTTGGTTGCATCACTCGAAACTTCTGAACGGGCACAGAGTGTACTAACCGCCTGTCAGAGCGTTTTTTACCCCGAGGCTATGAACGGGTCGGTTGCTGTCAGAGTGCACTCGGAGTGCACTCGAGCGTAGGTTCTGAACGCAGCTCCAGAGCTGCGTTCAGAACCTACGCTCGACTAATCAATATGGCGCCAAGTAATCAATATGGCGCCAAGAGTGTTTAATAAGCTTCCTGAAACATTTAAACAATACAATATAAACAAATTCAAACGGGTGCTATTTGAGCTATTGGTTGATAAATGTTATTATAATGTAAGTGACTACTTTGATGATATTGACATAAAATTATAATTGCTACTGACATATAATTTTACTGTAATAATTATTATCAAAATATAATATTATTTTATAAATTAATTGAAATTTTTAATTATAGACTACTTTGTAATATTGACAGAAATTGTAATTATTGATGACATAATATTATTATTGAAATGAAAATATCTTATGATTATATAATAATGTATAAAATAATTGAAATTTTAAATTAATGACTCCTTTGTGATATTGACAGAAATTGTAATTATTGATGACATAGAATATTATTATTGAAATGAAAATATCTTAAGATTATATAATAATGTATAAATTAATTGAAATTTTAAATTAATGACTACTTTGTGATATTGACAGAATTTGTAATTATTGATGACATAGAATATTATTAAGTATTAAAATGAAAATATCTTAAGATTATATAATAACGTATTTAATTACTGACATAAAAAAATTTACTTACACTAAAATGAAATACCTTAGGAAATACATAAATATTAAACAAAACATGGTAACTAAAATTAATTCAAGAATTGATAATGAAATGTATAAAGATAAATTAAATAGATAAATTAATTTTAATAATATTAAAATAGACAATATAATTTGCATGCTATTTATAAATAGTTAAATAACATAAAATATATTAGACCACCACAATGTACCCTATTTAAGGCAAATAAAGTGATTTGATTTGATTGATTGATTTGATTTTATTTGACTACTACTGAGGCGCTGAACGCGCCTCAGTAGTGTAAAGTAATAGATTTAAATTACTTAGTTAGATACCTATCCATGAAATGGCTCGTTCTGCTATGATACTTAATTTATTACGGGAAGATCATGAACTTGACTTAGCTACATCTCGACGCCAAGCACAAACACTAAGAAACTTAGGATTGTTTAGTCGTGCGGACGAGTATGTGGAAAGTTATAGACTGTCTGAAGAATTAATAGAAAACCTAATCAAGGAGCTAAAACCATTCTTGAGACAGACTCGTCGTAAAGGAAGAGGATTGTCAACTAGAGTAAAATAGTATGTAAATTAAGTTACATCTTTTATTATGATTCAAAACATAGGTACCTACTTGCAATTTAATGGTAATCTAATAAAACAAAATACTTTTTTAGGTATTAAGTGCCTTATACTTTTTCGCAAATGGCAGCTACCAAAGGGTCGTTGGTAAGAAAATCAAGACATTCATCTCACAATCCTCTGCATCACGTTGTATCAATGAGGTGGCTGGAGCCTTATGCAATCCACAGATTTTAAAAAAATACATTTGGTTTCCTAAAAATAGTGGTGAACGTCAAAGGATTAAAGAAAGGTTAGTATTTTTTCAAGTTGTTTTTTTTTCTACCCTTTTATTCTGATTGTCTTTTTTTTATTTTAGATTCTATGAAAAATTTCATATTCCTGGAGTCATAGGGTGTATAGATGGTAGTTTTGTGACCATGGTGCGACCTGTTGAAAATGAGGAAAGGTTTTATTGCAGAAAAGGATACCATGCACGAAATGTCCAACTGGTAAGACTTACTGTATAATATTATTGTCAATGGTCTATAGTAAAAGTATACCTATCAGTGCCTCAAATTAATGTAAATTATTTATAAGAAAGCAAGTGCATAATGCTTACCTTGAAAAATAATATTTTAATGAAACATTTAAAAATATACATGAATTGTACAACAATGTTTTATTTATAGGTGACAGATGCAGACCTGAATATACTGCGGATGCATCTTATGGTGGGGCAACACATGATAGCTTTATTTTTAATTACAGTGCCATGAAATCACATTTGGAAAATTTAAATCAAAGAGAGACATCATATCTTCTTGGTAAATATTTTTCTCCAAATATTATTGTTAGATAAATGTGAAAGTAGACACCTTTCACATTGTCTACATCAGAAAAAAACATATTTAACTGTGTAAGTTATAATATGCTTCTAAATAATTTTGTGTATTAGTAAATTGTAATAAATCATTGTAGGTGATTCGGGATATGCACAGCGACAGTATTTGATGACTCCTATCCTTGGTGCAGAGGACAACACTCCAGAAGCACATTATAATAAATTGCATGCAACTGCAAGAAATTCAGTGGAACGTACAATTGGACTATTAAAGGGACGATTTAGATGTTTATTAGTACACCGAGTTCTACATTACCATCCAGATGTAGTGGCAAAAATTGTAATGGCTTGTTGTGTACTGCATAATATTTGCAATCGTTATGGTATGGCAGCACCAACATTGAATCAAGAGGAACAAATTTTTGAACAAAATTTTATTAATGACATGCAAAGAAGTCAATCAATATCAGAAAATCAGTCAGATTTGATGATTGGAAGGCATGCGAGGAATCAATTGATTAGTTTACTGTGGAGGTCAAGGACATAATTAAAACATGCAAATACATTTTCTTAAATTATTTATTTTTTGTAATTTTTATTGCCGCTGCTAAGGCTTTCAGTCCCTCACCTAAAGCTATTGAGGCTTGGGCCATCATGTGCTGGTGCCCAGCATTTTGTTCCAGCAGTGTGACAACTCTACGGTTTAAAGCCAATCTTGCTTCTTCAAGCCTCAAAAACTTCTCAGTGACACTCACAAATTGTGAACGTCGTTGAGAAGGTGGAGAAGCTTGGACTCTACCTCTTCGAGGCCTCCGTGGAGCTGTAAAATTTATTTGCTATTAATAATATAACAATTCAAAAGATATAATTGAAATAATTAGCTAATTAATTTATTTTAACTAATACATAGTATAACTTACTTGTCACACTTGTCTGGTATGGTGATGTCCTACCTCGACGACTAGGCGAAGGTACATCAGTTAAGGATTGCCCTGGTTTCTCCGGTCCTGGTGTAACTATGTTATCCTTAAATATAGAAAATGATTTCCGTTCAATTATTTGTTTCTAAAAAATTCTAATTATTTATTTATTTCTTTATAAAATAAAAATTACTTCTAAGTAACATTTTCATAAAAGCAATAATTTCATTACCTCATTAAAATTTAGGCTGGGTGTAGAACCTATTATGGCAGGACTTGTTTGTAATCTCTGGAAAGTAATAATTGGATTTTAGTCAAAGAATAACCTATAAAATTCAATTATTATAATCATAATGGACAATTTTTTAATGTGCAAGTAAGATTTTATTGATAATTAAATATATTTTATAAATACTTATACTCACTTGTATATGCAAAGATGGACTGCTCTGTGTATTTCCAATTGGATTTGTAGAAGTTTCCTGAAAATGATATGTTTATTTATTATCTAAAGACGAGTAAGATAGATGTGCAAAACAAAACTGATATAATGTAGTAGGAAATTGATATAATTATAAAATTCAATAATACACAATTTCCTACCATCTGGACAATTTCAATTACTTCATCTCTTATCAAAGAGGGACTATCATGACTTTGTTCCTGAAAAAAGAAGTACATCTTTTAGTAATTATTTATGTTTAATATTAATTTCATTTATTTCCCAGAGTAAATGTAATTGGATTTGTAGAAGTTTCCTAAATTATGTTTTTTTTTTTTTTTTTATTATACACGGTTATTTTTTTATCACCCTGGAAAATTTAAGGGACGCTTCACGACATGGTAGTAGAATGATTTAAATATAAATAAAAAAATCCCCCTCCTTAATTTTATATTAATTTTTTAAAAAATACAAAAAATGCTGCACTAGTTGAGAGCAGCATTTTTAGAGATTTTTTTATTTTTTTTTATTTTTTATTTTTATTTTTTATTTAATTTTTTTTATTTTTTATATAATATTGGATGTGTCCTGAAGCGTCCCTAAAATTTTCCAGGGTGATAAAAAAATAACCGTGTATAAAGATGAGTAAAATGGGTGTGCAAAACAAAACTAATAGCTAGTTAAATACAGGAGTTTAACCGCCTCCGTGGTCTAGTGGTTGAGACCACCCACCGGGTGTTGATTCGGAGGGATTCGATTCCCACTGGGGGCAGAAATTTTTCTGCTGAGTTTAGTTGGTGGTAGGGCTTTTGAGCCTGCCTGGCTAGCTAACACCGTCTTACCTATGTTTGTCGCCATAATAACAATGTTAATAGCATTGTTGTGTTCTGACAATAAGAGGTAAGATAGCCAGTTCCTCAGTTGTTAAGGAGCCCAGGTGAAGTTCGCTTCCACCTTCAGCCTTATTGTCACTTACCATCAGGTGAGATGAAGGCCAAGAGCTTCCCTGTCGTATGTAAAAAAAAAGTAATTGCGCAATTTAATAATACACAATTTCTTACCATCTGGACAATCTCAACAATTTGATCCCTTGCCAAAGAAGAACTATTATGACTTTGTTCCTGGAAAAAAATAATACATCTTTCAGTACTTATTTATGTTAAATATTAGTTTAATTAAAATTTAAATATGAAATCTGGATAAAGAACATACACTAAATTGTTGGTATTGTAGGTGTTGGTCACCAGTGGCAAAGCTCTCTCCACCCATTAAATAGAGTATGCGCTCTTCCAGAGCGGACATCTCTGGACCTTCTGCTCCACCACCCGTCCTTTGTCTGGCTGCACTGCGTGCTGCTGCTTTTTTCTTCACCGCACTCTTCTTGTCAGACCAATACTAATTTTGCAAACATACAATTGATTATATTGAACAATTAAGTGGGGCTTTATAAATTAGACACAAAATAATATTCACTTAATGTAACACCGATATCGATTATCTGTTTAAGTAAGTCTGAGTACCACGATTATAAATGGTATCGACCATTTTTTCTGTTCTTATTGACTGTGGCCCTGTTCCCAAGCACAAACAGAAAAAATATTTTACAAAAAATAAAAACCGACTTCTAACACTGAAAAATTAAAAATAATATAAGAAAATAGGTACAGACAACATCACACTTCTATATTGAAGTCGATACCAAAAGATGACTCTTAGAAAATCTTAAAATTTGGCACCGACTTTATCCATTTATTGGTAGTTTTTATTGTACGACCACGAACACTATGATTATATTCATCAATAAAGTGGGGTTTTATAAAATAATATTAACTTAAGAGCATCAGTGGCACTGTGGCCTCTGCACTGGACTGTGCCCCTAGTAGAATCGGGAGGCTCTCGATCGATCCTGCCATGTACCAATGTATTTTTCGTTTCACGAACTTCATATGTACATTTATCTGATGCTTCTACGGTAAAGGAAAACATTCAAAGGTGTATGTGAAGTCAACCAATCCACACTGGGCCAGCATGGTTTGACTAAGGCCTAATCACCTTAACTAATTAGGGTAGGCTCGTGCCCCTCGGTGGGGACGTATATGAGCTGTGATGATGATGAATATTCACTTAATTTAACAAACCTTGATCCATTTCTTGGTACTTTTTATTGTACCACCGCCGACACTATTTAATTTTGAAGTAATTTTCTCCCACTCTAACTGAAATTTTGCCTTGGCGTTTGCGTTTCGGGAGAATCCCTTTGCCAATTCTGGCTTATTCTGTAGAAACTCGACCAGCATTTCTATTTGAGTTGTAGACGGATGTGATGAGCGTTCACCTACGTTTACACTAAAACATAAAAATAAGTAAAATATCGTCCTTTCCCTAATACATTTACAAATTTTATTGAATTTACTTACTCCATATTGGTAGCTTATAAGCTTAGGGCACAAACTATGTCCATATGTTTGTAGCATTTTTTTTTTTTTTTTTAACTTATGGCTTAGCCCAGGTTAATGCTAGAGGGACTACCGCAAGAGGGATTCGGGGTGAGGTGATTCGTTTCCGCATCTAAGTCGCTGCGCATATCTGAGCTCTGACAGCCATTTTTTCATTGTAATCGACGACCTCATGATCCGTTGCCGTGCTAGAAAAGGCAACGAGGCGTCTAATGGCGTCATCCTCCTTCAGCTCCCGGTAGTAATAGGTGCAGGTCACCGTGTGCCTTGTTATGGCGACCACCGCATGAGGAACGCTGTCGTGAACTGGATTCTTTGGTTCCGCTCCTCTGAGCACAACCACGTGGTCGTACGTTAGCCCCTGAGCTTCATGGATCGTGAGCAGCCTAGACTTAACTCCAGTGCCAAATCCATCCCTCTTGTGCACTTCTTTCTCATCTTGAGTGAAGGTCAGGAAGAGAGTATTGGGGTCGCACTTTCTTAGTCTCGCTCCCGAAGCCATTCCGCATGTTAAGGACCTCAGTAGTTGCCGAGATGTGTAAATACCCTCATAAATATCTTGGAGGGCGTACACCACATCCATCGGGCTTCGGTGTGTACAGAGGAGCTTTTCGGTAATGGACGTAATGGCGGCAGGACTTTCGTAACGCATTTCGAATAGGTCGTTTCTGTCGATGAAGGGGATTTGGTTACTATCAGCCATGAGAACCAGTTCCTTTGCCCCGGTCAGCCTTGATGCCATAACTATGGCTCCAAAATGGACCAGGAGAGCCTCATCTACCAAAAGGCGTTTTGAAGCTCTCGCCCCATTGATCAGGACCGAGGCAATTGTTCTTATTTTCCCCTTTGCGACCGCCCCTAGACGACTCGTCACTTCGTCCGACAGTTCCTTTGCCGTTTCGAGTGTGCTGGTGATGATCAAGTCTTCCTTAATTTGGAAGTTCTTAAGGAGCCATGTGGTCTTCCCACACCCCGGCACCCCGTCCACCCACCTGATTGCCAACTTACCCCATGGCTCTGAGATCCAGGTTCCAGTTACGTTTTTCGCCGTTTCCAGAATCCGGTTCTCCAGCATGAAGCGAGTGCACTTAGCAATCACCACTATTGGGTCATCGACTGGTGCATAGAATGTGAGGGCTCCTCTTTGTTCTGTCGCTTCTTGATCCACCAGCACCATTCCCGACGTGCCACTGTACGCCGCCATCTGTCCCTCAGTTATGGGGTGATTCCCCGCCAGCACCGTCCCGGAGTTGTTGTCGTAGACCACAGCCCTCGCCCCGTCTAGAAGCTCTCGCAGCAACACTCGGGCGTTTGCTTGAAATGTTTCAATTATCCTGCTGCAGGTGGTGTGTTTTACCTGTAACGTCGCCCGTAGTGTCTCCACATACTCCAGGTAGGCGTTGACTAGGTCGTCTCTGTCTCGGTCTGATGTTAGTCTTGGCGGCGGTCTCACCCTACCCATGTCAGCTAGTGTGGACTTTGTGGTTTTATGTAGGGAGGGTGCCTTATTTTTGGGGTCCGTGTTCTTTGCTGTCACGCACCCTAGCCTCCGAGGATGGACGTGGCCCAGGGCGGCACATATTCCCCTGACGAGGTCGTCTGTCGGGGATGGCCTTTGAGATTGGAGGCGTCCCCTTTCATGTTCCTCCTGCACCGCCTCCTCATGCCGCCTTTGAGCCCTTGCTGAGCCGCATTCCATCTGGTCGTCGCGTGGAGTCTGCTCTCGATGTCTGAGTAAAAAATCGAGGTTTTCGCCTCTTCCTTCGTACACTATTATTTCGTGTTTTCGGGCGGACTCCAGCAAAGGAGTGTAATCCGACACGTTCCCTTTCTCGAAGCCCACCTTCATGACGTCCACGCTGATGACTCTCGGGTCTCCTTCAAAGCATGACAGCAATTCCCCAGCTTTTATGAAGGGCGTCTTATCGTCCATGTCCCAGTTTAAGAGTAGGATGGACTTATTTCTGGCATGCACGATCCTGCATTTTTGTCCGGCAAGCATTATCTCCGGCATTGCATCAAAAACTTTTTTCTTGATGGTCGCCCTGGTGGTGCTGCCTTTGAGCAGTACTGCTAAGCCTGGTGATATGGCTACGTGCTTCCTCGTTCCTGACATGCAAAAACTGATGCCAATCCTCTCTCTTGGGCTATCCATGAAGACCGCCACACCCCTTTTGATAAGGCCTATTTTCCCCCTTTCTCCGCCACTCAACCAGCGATCCCGCGTTATTGTTGGCGCCACACGGGGAACTCTGTTTGGCTCTGCGTTTACTCTAGTTTCCTCAGTTCCATGCGCTGGTGGTGTACAATTCTTGTTCCTTCTTATGGCCACTTCTGCCACTGCTTCCAGGAACTTTAGGGTGATGTCTTTGGTTTTATTGTTCAGCAGCAGAGCATGGATGGTGTCCTTTTTTAAAACTAACCCATCCAGTTTATTTTATATTTCAAAGCGAGCTCTGGCAAACCTGGGACAGTCCAGGATCAGATGCCACACCGATTCAATCTCCGCAGGATCGCATTCACAATGCGGGTGATCCTTGAGTCCGAATCGGTGCAGATATTCTCCGAAGCCCCCGTGCCCCGTGAAGACTTGTACTAGGAGGGGCGAAGGTCTCTCCTTCCGGACCCAGGCGTATGCCTTGACCTGATCCGGAAAGAAACACCTGGTTACCTCTCCTGTGGTCGAGGTTGAGTAACGGTCTTGCCATATTCGGACCGACTCCTCTCTTATTTTCCTCTTCACGTATGACACGGGAACCTCGCCGTAGTCTGGTGTCCCATTTACTGCCCGAGCCGCTGTTTTGGCCAGTTCATCCGCCCTTTCATTTCCCGCTGTGCCCACGTGTGCCCACAGCCAGAACAGTCTCACCTCCCCTCCATTCCTTCTGATGCTTCTTATGTTTTCGTGTATCCTCTGCACGAGCTGGTTGTCAGCTTTAGGATTAGCGATTATATCCAGAGAGGATCTGGAATCGCTCAATACTGTTGCTGAGCTTATTCTCCTTCTCTGGACCATCTCTATTGCTCTGTGCAGAGCATACAGTTCCGACTGGAAGACCGTACAGGCCGAATCAAGTCCGAATGTATAGCTGGCAGATTCCTTACCTCCTTCCCACCACGAGATGGCAGCTCCTACTCCCTCATCGATTTTGCTGCCGTCAGTGTAAATTTGTGGGTCTCGGATGTTGTGCTTTTGGAGGTTTTCTGTGGATGTATCCTCTATACATTCGTACTCGACTAGTACTCGCTTTGATTGGTGGGGTCTTTTCAGAAAGGGAACCTCTTTCTCGAGCGTTCGGCCGGGTGGTATGTGGTCTCGACAGTTACGTTTTTTAGTTCTGTGGAGGGTAGCCGTTTCTTGCACACGTAGGGCGATTAATATATCGGCTCCTAACTGTTTGTTAGTCTTATTGTTATAGTCATGCCAAGTAGTTATCAATTTCATATTTATTTGTTTGCGTCTGTTTTCTATAGTTTTTCCAAAAATAGAATTATTCAATAGCTTAAAAAAATATTTTTCGAAAGAAGAAGTCGAAGCTTGACGTAACCGAGTATTTAAATCTATATATGTTTGTAAGTAGTTTTCTTGACGAAATATTATCATCCTGTGAATTTTTTTCAAAATAAGTCCGTTATTAATACATTCTTTTAAATGGATGTAATGTATGACGTATTTAGATTTATCATTTAGGTTAGCAATTAATTTTGAATTTTTACTTCCTGGAGGGACAAATTTTTCGGGCGCGAAAGGTAAATCACGGTGAGCGTCATGTAAGTCTTCCGGATAAGCCATATCGACTTCTAGAATATAGCCAAAATTTGAATTATCGGGTATGCTTAAGATATCTAATGCATATATTTCATTCGGTGATAAAAAACGAAAATCAGATATTGGCATTTTTTTTGTCATCGCGTAACCATAGAGGTTATTACAGTCAAGGTATATCAAGTAAGTCGACGGTTGACAGTTATCAAAATTCTGTAAATATTTCATATATATCTAGATCACTAACCAGTTCTAACTGAATACCTGTATATAGCAACATAGCATCCCAGCTTAAGCTTGGAGCAGTGATATAATAAGCTGGATCTAGTTTATAATACCGTAAAGAAGTTTCTCTAAAATTTTCATATATATCGGCAAGAAGCAATACGTCAGTTTTCAAATATAAATCTGTATATTCTCCCAAAGACTTTATATTAAACATTTTCCATACACTGTGCGCATGCTTGTACTCATCCTCAGTTATATTTTCGCCTTTGAGACTGTTATAAAAATATTCTTTAGGCGGAAGTGTAGTTTCATCATATTTAGAAATTGAATCCATATAATCGTATGGGTAAATACCTTTATAACGTAACAATTTTATTTTTTCTACATCGCAATACTCTTTCGCCAAATTTACAAAAGCATTTTCATTTAAATTTTTTGACAACTCTTCCAAGCTTGAACTCAGAAATTGATAAGAATCTATAAATTTTATTTGCATAGGACATGAGGTGTTCTTAGTTTCAATCACTTTCGTAATAGATATGTATTTTTCTTTCGATTTGGGTATTATTTTAATGTTACCCTCATATTTTGCTAACTCACGAATAAAGAGATGAGAATCATAACCCGTTAAGTATTGAAAAACTACCGGTACATATGGACACACTCTATATCTGAGATTACAAAGAGAGTGCGCAGCGCCACGGTATTGTGATGTAACGTGGTCATGATCTTGTACCTTATCATCGTATAGGTAATTCTTACATATGTGACAAACCTTGCTATTTTTGTAGTTTTGTTCCTGCTCTAACGTTAAAGGTGACATTGGATTTTTAACAAATAATATGTGGTAAATCTGATTAATGTCATTAATCAAAAGCTTCATAAACATTTCAACACAATCGCCTCCTCTGTATGATACATACTTATTTAAGCTAGAATCGTACGAGCAACATACATAATAACCGAAACAAGCAGGTTCGTGTACTTTGTATACTCGGGTGTTTTCTGTTCGATTTTCATTACAGTTCAAAAGAAGACTTTCAAAGTCGGCGTATATAATAAAATTAATTTTTTGTTGTCTTTCAAAATTTTTAAATTGCAAATATGTATTTTTTTCAGGTAACACAGTCACAATTTTATTACAGTTATGTAAAACTTGTTTCCTTTTGCTTGTAAAAAATTGTAAGCATAACTCACACATATGTATTTTGCCTTTGTGACGAGTTATTTGACGTTTAACAAGCCTTAAAATGTCTTTTATTAAACAGTAATGACCTTGATCATTTTTTTCAATATACAGTAAATTTATGTGATGATTTTTTTGAGAAGAAGTTGCATATAAAGGGCCTGTTACAACATTTTTCTTGTTCAATCCATATACATTAAGGGTATTACGTCGCCCAATGACCTTCAGCATTTGCCCGCTGGTAAAAGTATTCCCACGTTAACGCCATCTCTTTCTAGACAACTGCACTACAAAGTATCAAGCTCAAGATAAAATAAGACTACAGACACGCCGCCCAGTCAGTGTTATTTTGCCTACTTTAATCGCTCTCTGAGCGACATATATTTTCTCATCACTACATAGTATAAAACAAAGTCGCTTTCCGCTGTCTGTCCCTATGTATGTTAAGATCTTTGAAACTACGCAACGGATTTTGATGTGTTTTTTTTTATTTTTTTTAAACTTTTATTTACTTTCACCTATGTCGATGTTTGTCATCAAATCTTGCAAATTAAATTTGATCCACTTCCCGGTTACCGATTGATCTAAAATTTAGCATACAAGTGTAAATCGCGTGACAATACAATATTATGATGACATTCGTGCTGATCTGATGATGGAGCTGGAAGGTGGCCATAGAAACTTCGCAATGAAATGACACATCCTAATCGAGTTTGGGCTCGTTTGATTCGACTTGACGAGTACTTTGGTGCTACATGGTAACCAGGGTCTGATGATGGAGCTGGAATGTGGCCATAGAAACTCATTAAAGCAACGACGCAACCCCATCGAGCCTCGGCTCGTTTGATTCGTCTTGACGAGTACTTTGGTGCTTTAACCAGGGTCTAATGATGGAACTGGAATATGGCCATAGGAACTCATTAATTAATCGACATAGCCACATCGAGTATGGGCTCGTTTGATTCGTCTTGATGAGTACTTTACTGCTAGATGGTAACCAGGGTATAGGGGATATTTTTAAATATTTATTTAATTGTAAATGTGTGTCCATCTCTCATCGTCGTAAAGAATCTCGCGACCGTCGCGACGCACGCATAATAGTCCTTAACACCTCGCCTTAGCGATCGGGCTCGCAATGCATCGGAATCTATGGGATTACCTCGGAGGTGCTCGGAGCGATCACAACCTCCCGCGCACCGCAGCTAGTTGACACTCTTGTTTTCTTTTGAATTCGCATGAATTACATCTCTATTGGGTTAAGTGCTCGTAGGTCTAAGCATACGTCTCTAGCGTCCTCCACTTTCATAAATGCTTTCGTACACGCTCGTCGGTTACGGGTACTCTTGACCTGACCTTTTGGTGCAGGTCCAAGATGTCTCCTATTTGGTCCAGGTAAGTTCGTCTCCTTCGTCCCTTACCGACTTGTCCACTTGCATTTGCCTCGTATATTTTTTTCGTAAGTCGTCTTCCATTCATCCTTTCTATATGGCCAAACCATATTAGCATTCCTTTTTCAATTTTTGTCACTACGTCTTCTTTCATCCCACACATTTCCCTTATCACACTATTACGAAACTTATCTATCAGTCACTCCAGCCATTCCTCTCAAAGCTCTCATTTCCACTGCATTAATCCTACTTTCATCCTTCTTTTGCCACACCCAACATTCACTACCATACATAAGCGTAGGGACCAAAACGCATCTATGAACAGCCAGTCGTGCCTTTTTGACAACATTTGGCTGTTCAGAAAGTTTTTGCAAGCCCTATTTACTTTATTACCTTGTCGCGAAGCGGAAGGCTTCGTGCAAAAAAAGGGAGGAAGCTAAAAGAAAAACAACGTTAAAAGTTAATACCGTATAATTAAAAAATAAATGCAAAGGTAGGGTGATAAGGAGGGCACGACCGAACTTAATTATCTAACTTAACTAAGATCTAGCTATGTACAACAATATTTATATAAAAATCTAGCCTGGCCAGGCTAGGACGCGGGGGCGAGTAGCAGCTCAGCCGGATAGCCGGAGCAGGAACAGGCACGGCAGCACAGCTCTCCGGATAGGTAGGCAGCATAGGAGCGCCCCAACGATGCTCCGTAGGCAGACGGCAGCAGGGACCCGTAGAAGGCGCGACGGAGTGGTCAGGTGGGCAGCAGGCACACGTAGCAGGCGCGGTGGAGACGCGTGAAGGAACCGGCATGAAGTGATATGATCACGAAGGCCTGGCGGTGGTGGTTAGGTTCCAAGCCGGTGTAAGGAGCTTAGCTACTCCTTAGCCGTTTGCGTTCAATACCAGAGCTGGTAGTAGACTGGCTTCCTAATGACCCTGGTCCGCTTTTATACTGGCCATAACAATAGACAACTACATAAATGTCAAACGAAAGATTTTTGAAAAATAATTAATTATATGACATTTGTCAGTCACGTAGGCATTGAGCTACAATATTGAGATCAAATGTTGGACGCTAACAATTATAATAAGAAAATATAGAAAAACACAATAAAGGACTAATAACTATTACAAATATTTATCGCTTGTGAATAATAGCGTTATACAAAGTGAAGTTCAAATAATTAGTTAGTGCTTTACAAACATTCGTGAATTAATAAGTGTTACAAGAATTTGTGCATATTTACAAGATCGATATGTGAAAAGACAACTCTTCTTCCAGATATGTTTAGGACTTCTGTTTGTGATTGTACTTCTTTTTCGATAATAAGGCCAGGCAAAGAATCTTCATTTTGTTGAAACTAAAAAAATTGCATGTTCATGATTACTAGGCAGTTAAATATATCTTAATTTTAAATTTGTAGTTAGATCATAACACAAATATAAATAAAAATCTATATTCTGACAAATCACAGAGTATGATGACGCTAAAACATACCCTCATATTTTGTACTGGTCCCTCGTCAATAGCGACAGAACGTAGTTCGTTTGATTCTGGCGAAATTCCTTTTACTTTCGTAGTAGGCAGTTCCTTATGTACTGTTTGGGAGTTTTGTAGATTTTTTGATTGCCTAAAAACAGAAAACTTTATAAGCACATTTATTAGCACAGTCAAGTGTAATATCAATTTAATAATTTTTAAATAATTATAGTGGCTTCATTTTTAAATAGCCGTTTCATAGAAGTTTGGGCACTATACAGATTACATATATTTATTTACACTCTTTTTTTCTTCAAAGAACGTTTGTTCTCACAAGAATCTCACAGTTGGATTTTCTCCTGTGTCGTGGCTGCAGCTACAAACATTGAATCTCACATGCACATACATACGCCCAGACCGGATCAAAATTTTGTAGGTCGTACAAAATCTTTGTCCCGTACGGGAATCGAACCCGCGACTCGTTGCGCAGTAGGCGATCACTCGACCGCTGCGCTAACCATGCCGCCTCGACTTTATGTATGTACGACGAGCTATGCCCGCGACCTTCTTTTCGCTTTACGATAGTTTCTTTTGTTTTATTCTAGTTTTCCCGTCTATTTTTTCCCGTAGGAAAAAAAGTATCCTATGTCCGTCTCCTGGTTCTAAGCTACCTCCCCACCAATTTTCAGTCAAATCCTAGTTTCCCATTTTCCCGTGGGAATTTTTACTGTAGGAAAAGTAGACTATGTGTTATCTTATATAATTAGCTATCTATTGATGAAAGTCCCGTCAAAATCGGTCTGGCCGTCCCGGAGACGTATGTTCCCGTTGTCTGTCTGTCTGTATGTTCCCGCTAATCTCCGTAACGGCTAGACCAATTTTGACGGGATTTTCACTAATAGATAGCTAATTATATAAGGTATAATATATAATACTTTTCCCACGGTAAAAATTCCCACGGGAAAACGGGAAAACTAGGATTTGGCTGAAAATTAGTGGGGAGGTAGCTTAGGACGAGGAGACGGATATATGATACTTTTTTCCTACGGGAAAAATTAGACAGTAAAACGGGAAAACTAGAATAAAACAAAAGAACCTATCGTGAGGCGAAACGGAATTCGCGGCGGGCACAGCTAGTGTATTATAAAATGTATTATGCTGATCGTCAGAAGGCAAATCATCACAGTCATCTTGTTCTCGGTGAGCCTTTTCAAATGAGTCCAAACACAAAAGTTCTACGTAATATTAGACTCACCAACAGTTATTACATTATAACAATTACTTACAGACAAAAAACAGATATACATAGTTATAATATAATATATAGATAAGTACAGCATATGTATGTAATATTAATTATTAATACATAACACAACAATTATTTAAAAAAAACGTTGCCTCATAATAGAATTTTCTCCTGTGTCGTGGGTGCAGTTACAAACATAGAATCTCACATGCACATACGCCCAAGCCGGAACAAATTTTTGTAGGTCATACAAAATCTTTGTCCCGTACGGGAATCGAACCCGCGACCGGTTCCGCAGTAGGCGATCACGCGACCGCTGCGCTAACCGTGTCGTCATACTGTAGCCACGTATAACGTAGCATGTGTTACATACATAAATATTTTTTTAGTAGGTAATGGAGTCTTTGGTGGTTATTTCTATTAGATTATGAATATACATACATTGAGAAAAGAGAAAACCATAAAAGCAAAAAAAATATATAGGTAGGTATGTGAAAACTAGTGTAAGAATAAAAATAATTAACTACATTGCTAGTCGTTAATATGCTTGAGATCCTATACCTACCTTTGGAGCTGATCACCAGGAAAGCAAAACCAGTATAGTCATCTTGGTCTCGGTGAGCTCTTTTAAATGAGTCCAAACACGATAGTTCTACGTAATACAGTGGTTGAGATCCTGTACCTAGCTTTGGATCTGATCATCAGAAGACAAAATCATCATAGCTATCTTGATCTAAGTCGGCCCCCGTATTATGAATTCTTATTTCCATTCGGTTTACGGGCAACAAAAACTGTGTGTAAGTTATGAACTTTATTAGCAAGGTATAAGAGTTCATTACGAAATAAAAAATAGCCAGTCATTAAACTGCATGGAGATAATACTTCACAATACGGGGCCTGCTCTTTCAAATGAGGCCAAACACGATAATTTTACGTAATACAGTGGTTGAGATCCTTACCATAACTTCAGGGCTCATTATGATAAATATTTGAAAGAGAAATAAATTTTAACCTTTTCATAATATCTAAATGTAACTTCTTACCAATAATTTTGAAGAGCTCGACCACGAGCCACTAGGCTTTTACTTTTATGCTTAGGCATTATTACCTAATCTGAACTAATTTCACTCTATGACAACTACTTATAACAAATACTAAATAAAAACTTATTAAATACATTTACAAGCTAATTATTGTCCTTAATATTACTTATTTTAATTATTAACACTATCTACAATCCGATTTAATTTAAAAGTCATTCAAAATTTGTCACTTTTCGTAATGATGTCGCATAAAAAAACGCACGTACAGTCCACCCGTTACGAGAGTCAAGAACGCACTAGATTCTCGTATCGAGTATTGCTGTCCAGTAGCTCTACCATGAGTTTGCATTCGTTTGGAGTCGATATCGACTGCGTAAATTTTTGTATGGAACTTTGTACAGCGCCCCTAGCGGTAACGCGGTGAACTAAAATCGGTACCATGAGTGCAATCGTTTACGATACGTCGCAAACCTATCGAAAACGCGCTCGCTATCGACAATCGTTTTGTGCATATTGTATGGAAATCGGTACCATGAGTTCATGATTTGACAGCTACTCGATAGACGATAACGTACAAAACGATAACTCTGTAGTTACGTTACTCACTTACATTTTCAAGCGTGAGTCTCGATTCGATAGATAATAAGCAAGTTTGGAATAATATTAGTGAGTTAAATTAGTTAATAAGTTGTGATTTTTTTGCATGGAATATGCCAACCACGGCTGAGTTCAAGAATAATAATACATACATAATATAGGATACGTCAATGACACGAAAACAATTAAAATACGGGAGGGAGCAGTCGTGAGAAAAAGTTCAAAAGAGTGATTACAACTATTTTTGTGCCAATTATAGTATTATAAATAAGCATTTCAGCATTGGTGTTTAAAAGCAAATACAGACTTGAAACTGAAAGCTATACAGAGTTTATGTAAGTAACCTCAAAATCAAATTACCATTTTTAAAAAGTTACTTACAATTTTGTTTTGATCTTAATAGCTTTATGATCATAGAGGTATCGTAAGTGTATAATACTGTTTTATGACAACTGAAGTGAATATATGGGTAATAATTCAGATTGCCTTCGTATGACCCCTTCAGTAGGTAAATGCAAAACTTGGATTTTTGGAAATAACAAAACAAAATGTCATCCTTATGTATGGCAAAATAACACATTCAATAAACTACAAGGCATCCCTAGAAGTTAAGGAATTGTTTGACAAGCTGATAACAAATTAAAAATAGTCTATATCAGTGTTAAAATACCTATTCTATAACATTTTATTTACAAAACATTTCTTGCAGATTATCCATAAATGGGACTGTTGATGCCACATACTTGCGTGCAACAAGTCCAATGAAGAAGCAAAGAATTAGCTGGATATAACAGCCATTCAAAAGGAAAAAAAATTGTGGTTAAAAATCATTGTCACTGTGTAGAGAGGTAAAACATTCATACACCCTCAAATGTAAAGAATTGCATTTTATTTTCTATATTATAAACCTTAATAACTTTTTTAAATAACTTCTTAAGAGTTGTATCTCTAATAAAAAGCTATTGGTAATAGGTATACCTAATTTTTTTACAAAGAATAAAACTGACTTCAAAAACACCAAAAAGTCAATATCACATTTTTATATTGAAGTCGGTGCCAAGCAATATCACCTGAAAAGTTTGGCACCAACTTCAATATAAAAATGTGATAATTATTGTATGTATTCTTGTATTTAAGACTTTTGGTGTTTTGGAGCCTGTTTAATTTTTTTTGAAAAAAAAAATATTTCAATATTTTTAGTAAAATTCCCAAACTCGTCACCTACCAGAAACCTTCCATCATCATCAGCTCAGTAACATGATATGATGACTATCAGATGCAAATAGGTACCTACTTACCTAAATATCGTCAGAAAAAAATGAAACATGTTGGATGTGCCTCTGTAATTTAAGTGTTTCCTTCCATTATCCCAGGATCCCTCTATCGATTAAAAGAAAGAATTTTGAAAATCGGTCCACAATTGGCGGAGTAATCAGTGAACATAATATTTTTTAAAAATGATTCAGTCAACATCTCCTTTTTTGAAGTCAGTTAAAACTTAAAAAGGTGCATATTATTATAAGATTTTATTTTTTACAGCTATATTTATTTTGGATGAGTGGCGGAGGATGATTTGATTGAGTGGCATTGATGATAATACAGAATGGTGCAGCCAAGACCTTCGGTTTTAGCATTTCATTTTTGGATTGATTTATTGCCACAGCTGCAGTTGGATTTTACAGTGTCACAATAGTTTGGATTGCATTAAAAAGGAAAAATTGGTTGATGATTTTTTTTATTGGTAGATTAATAAAAAGATGTTGTTAACACATTTTTTACACCAAAAATAAATAAATTACATGAGCCCACACTTTAATTTATTTACCTAAGTATGATTTCCTTGTTTTGACAAAGCAAAAAATATTAATTTTCAATAAAATTCTAGGTCTATATTTCATACTGAATCTAATATAAAGAACAACAGAATTGTTGTATTTGTGCATATTTTACACAAGAATGTTGGCAAACAAGCAAATAGTCTACTAGATGATCATAGTCACCTGTCTTCTAATGACCAAAGTGTACAAGGTGTAGGTTATTATCTTATGAATGTATTTACAGTACCCTGAAATTTCGTATCCTTCAATATAAAACAGAAAAGCATTGCTGCTTTGCAATAACACAGAAGACCTAGTACCTCTGGTTATTTAACATAAACATTAAGAATTTGCATCAAAAACATTATCTTTCAATGGAGATTGTCAATTTTTTATGAGATTGGTCAGTCATGAACATTCCTATAAAACTATATTTTTACTTTTACATCTATCATGTAAAAGAAGTTCTTACCTTACCTTACATAAAAGAATATGGGCATGATTCAATATCAAAGTGCTTAATAAATATAACTTCCTGTGAGCTGTTGAATGAATATAAACAATATGAAATAAAACAAACAATCTTCTGTATATTTGAATTTATTCTGATTCATGTCAAATAGGTGGATGGTATGAAAAAACAGGTTTGTTGGTGATATATATTGCCCAACCCAAAAACCATGTAAGAGTCGTAATGTGAACACAATAATTCACTATTTCAGTCAACAATGCATTTATAGTAATATTCTTTAATTGCTTTGCTGTTATTATGATAAAATAATAATACAAACAAAATTTATTTTTCAGACTAACTTCCCACTGTATTTTACCCTTAGATCATTTAGCCTAATTTTACCTCATAATAATGTGCAGTTTGCTAAGTATCCAGTGAGTTTTTAGCCGTTTCATTGTCATTAAGATTTTGGCAGCAATATAATTTTACTGACTTGTAATCATACAAAATAAGTAAAATACCAATAGAATATATTTTAATAATATAATAGTGTCGATTAAACAAATTTCTTCATCTATTAAGTTTGCTAAAATATGATAATTATTGAATGATAATAAATAACAGTAGTACCGGTTCTTTCTTGTACAGTAATTTCTATGGTTGGACACGACTGTAATTCCAGGTAAATTTTGGAACTTAAACTTCTGCAACAACAGACATATCATTAAACATCACATAAAGCCTTAATAGATAATCATAATATTGTAAAATTCAAGTATTTTATATGAATATTGGCCGACATCAGACGTCATCAGCTTTATTTTAAGTTTTATATAAATTGCTTCATCATAAATACTCATACTGTAAAGGAGTAACATTTTTAGTTTTATTCATTCACCCACTCACTTATGCAGTTGTATATCTCCTGTAATACTACATTTGGCAGGTATCAATTTTCAGCATATTTGTCAGCTCTATTGAATTAAACAAATATTATACATATTTTCCTGTGGGCCCTCGGGAACAATTAAGATAATGGTGATCTAAAGCCTGAAAGAAAAAATTAATTGGTTAAATTATTTAGCTATAATGGAAAATCCTTCAATTATAACGGATTGCACTATTTACATTTAAATTATTAATCCAATAGGTCTCTTTCAATCTCCTTGTGTAGCCACATCTTTAAATAGATGGGTACTAAAAAACAAACCCATAGAAGCATAGAAATTGATTATTTTTAATGGAAAATTGTTACAATGTTTACAACAATGTTAATACTTACAATTTAACTATAATTACTATATATTCCTATGAATTGCGCCATTAACTGGAACCATGGAGCGCTTGTCTATATCATTATTAAATCAATACATGGCCTACATTTAATAAAAACTTATTCTTTAACATAAAACTAAATAAGTTTTCGTGAATGTAATCAAACAATGATTAAAAATCTAACCTATGAAATAAATTGAAGTTGACGTATAAGCCGACTAAATTAAATCTTTCATAACAATATGGTAAGAAACCGAATTGAGCTACCTTTTTGCGAGGACGGATTATAGCGTATTACCAACATGACGACAACAAATAATTACCTGCTAAGTAGTCTGTATCCTTTGTATCGTTTACTATACTATCGAGTTAACGTTACGAAGTCAGGTAAATGCAAAAGTAACTCATGGTACGGTCACTATCGAAAACGATATCGTCTGCGTTAACACGTTAGCGACTGTAGTTAACTACAGTGTGCAATCGATGGCAACTCATGGTAGAGGTACTGTACCTCTACCATTTAAAAACCACTTATAGTATTTTAGGTTTTTCTTTATTATTTAAAAGAACTTTGAAGTTATTTAAAATCTGATCAATACGATTTATAAAAGACATCGTTACCTTTTTATTGATGCAAAATTCATGCATTAGTAATAAGCCGTTACTGAGAGAATTTGTAAATAAGTTTAAAATTGGCGACTTTTCAATTTTTTTTTAAAACAACTGGGTATAAGTAACTAAAATTTTAATCAATACGATCTATACTTCGTGACCTTGCGTATAACATATATTTTTTTTATAACTCTTGCTCAATAGGGTTCTTCTACAATCTTCTTCAAAGATGCAGTATTTTTTAAGTTTATGCGAGGTAATCCCCTTAATACTAAGTTCAGGGTTTATCCTTTCGAAAGTTCTAATATCATAAGAATAACTAATAATAATACGAGTATAGAAGCGAATCTCCTTTGTGGGTGCGCCAAATGCCGCTATTTGCATACCTACAGCGCCCTTCCCCCTGTAACGCCCCGCAGTAGTCTGCGGACGCCGCTAGGGTCACCACATGGACGTATGGTTACCACTACAATATTTTTTATATAGGTACCTCCATATTTTACATTAAATGAGAAACTGAGCATACACCGAGTCTTATTGATTTTGTACTTCAAGTGTAGCGATCGAGCGACTATCTTTAGCAATAGTACGCACATTTTTAGTTTTTTTGATTCCGTAGTTATAAGAACCTGCCTATTTTTGATTAATTGAGCTTAATCCCTACACTTCGAGAACAAAATCATTAAAATGTTTCGAATTCGATGTACAAAAATGGTTTGTAATTTAGGTATCGTACCTACGTTTATAGTCCAAGAGTTGAAGTTATGAATGTACTAATGGATAAAACCTAAGCTCACTTTTTACTATCAGACCAACAATTTCACTTGAAAAAAAATCTGTTGTTTCATAATTTTAATCAAGTATTGATTTTTTTTTAAAACGTCGCCCCACACTAGGATTTTCTCCTGTGTCGTGGGTGCAGTTACAAACATAGAATATCACATGCACATACGCCCAGACCGGAACAATAATTTCTGTAGGCCATACAAAATATCTGTTCCATGCGGGAATCGAACCCGCGACCTGTTGCACAGTAGGCGATCACTCGACCTCTGCGCTAACCGTGTCGTCGATTGTAGGTATTTAAGTTTTATATAGAACAGTGACAAAGGTCGATAAAAATATATATAGCAGTACCAAAGTTTGTCATAATTCAAATTATTCCCGACTTGACAAAAAAAATCCCATACTTACAAAGTTTCAAAATTGCACTACAATGAACACTCGATACATTATACAGGGTGTCTCAGAAACAATGGATAAACCTTTAACTGTTGATAGGTTTCGTCGAGACCTCTCTAATCTCAAATTTTGACTTTAGTAAAAATATCTCGGTTTTCAAGATATTTGATAGTTAATGATTTTTAAAAAAAATGCCACTTTTGGTTGGTTTTTAATGTGCCATTTTTACAAATACGGACTTTTTCTGATTCAGTTTTTTTTAGCTTCTAACGGAATAGTTCAGCTATCAATAACAGTGGTTAAAATTGAGCTAGCTAATCACGAAGTGCTTGGAAAAAACAATGTTCCAAAAAAAATTAAACAAGAAATTATTTTTCTTCGTGTTTGGTCAGCTACCATGTAAAAAAAATGTATGACGCTCATCGTGCCCATTATCTTAAAAAAATGCTTAGTTATTCTAGTTTCAAAAAAGGTATGATAACCTATGCTTAATGTATCTCTTAAATTTTATTACTGCTTGAATAGCAAATGGTATGAAATTTTAAAAAGATTTTTTTCGGAATAGTTATTAATTCTTAGTTTGAATAAAGAATTTGAAATAAAACAACATGAAATTTAAATTTTTTATTAAATTTACAATAAATGTTCGAATTGGCGTCCTTGCGCTCTGATACACGCCCTACATCTTTTTATAAAAGAAAGTTTGATGCGGCGCACGTAACCAGACGTTTTTATGTGTGCAGCTGCATTTTGTATGCGAGTACGCAACTCTGTTATTGAGGATACTGGCCTCGCGTAGACAAGGTCTTTCAGACATCCCCAATAAAAAAAATCCAAGGGATTTAGATCCGGCGATCTGGGCGGCCATAAAATAGGGCCGAGCCGGCCTATCCACCTTTGTGGGAAGTGTTGATTTAAATAATTTCTTACTACTATTGCGTAGTGAGCTGGGCACCCATCATTTTGAAGCCACATTCTCCGCCTCACTTCTAAATTGACATCTTCTAGCATGCCGGGTAAATCATTTTGTAAAAAATTAAGGTAAATTTCACTATTCAGTGTAGCTGGAAGTTCATATGGCCCGATCACCTGTCCGTCAATAATCCCAGTCCACAAGTTAACTTTAAATTGAACTTGGGACCGATCTTCCCTCATCAAATGTGGGTTTTCAACTTGCCAGCTATGTAGATTGTGGATGTTGAAATATCCATCTCTCCGGCATGAGGATTCATCCGTCCATAAAATTTTATTGAAAAATTGCGGGTCCTCCCTTATTTTATTTAACATGATTCTGCAGAATGCAATCCTGCGCGGATAGTCAGCAGGCTGTAGAGTTTAGACCCTTTGAATATGGAAAGGGTGCAAAAGGTATTTTTTCAATATGCGATGCACTTTGCTTCTATTAATGCCGGTTCGACGTGCAATTCCACGCACAGAACGTGTTGAATCTTCTTCTATTTCGTCGAGGACTACTACTTCTTCATCGTCGTTTCTTTCTGGTCTTCCTGGCCCTGCACCACCAATGCCTCTTCCTGGAAGCCTCCCTTCGCAGTACGAATTATGTACCCGAGCAAAAACTCGATAGTCCGGGTGACGTGCGTTGGGGTACCTAATACAAAAAATGACGTTATTAAATTTACTAATTCATTTAATTTTAAAATCTAATTAAACACGGCGTGTGACTATTTTTAGAAGGATAACATAATGTAAGACCCATCCTGATACGTTTAACTAAAGTTGCAATAAATGTGTGTGATTTAAAAAAAAAAAAAGATTGATTGAATTAAAGAGAAAATAAATAATCTTACCTCTCTGCGTACAGACGAGCAGCAGCGTTAGCATTTCCTCGACATTCGCCATAAACGAAATGCATGTTTGCATATTCGCGCGACGTGTACTGATGTCTAGGCATGTTCAGTGTTATGTATTGGTTGTCAGTTAGGTTTCACAGCACAAACAATATCCAAATCGTAAAGCTAGCCAAGTCCATATGATCACCAGCTGTCAATAGGTTTCACAGCACAAACAATATCCGAATCGCAAAGCTAGTCAAGTCCAAAATCACAGCAAAATGTCGTTTAAAATCATCGAAGCTCTATCGAATCTCTCGAATACAGAAAACACGCGTGGGTCACAACCGGAGTTCAGAAGGACACTAACAATCGTAACAAAGAACCCAATGATCAGACGCAGGTAAAAAAAGTCCTTCCAGGAAATTCGATAGCAGGTAAGGTTGCAAATGCTTATGACTCATGTGCTGTTAATGATAAGGCTCCTTTTTGATTGCGCATAGTGGATGAGACATGTGGCAGGCAGGGGCCACAAAAAAAACACGTTTCTCAACTCTGTGACTCGCAAACGAATGTTTACAAATAAGCTTTAAGTGCTTATTAGTGGAAAAAAAACCTTTTTTTTTTCAAATTTTCATTTTATTTGATATTCAACCAGTCAGAAAGTCAAGAAAGCATAAACTTAATACTGGAAAACTAAATTAACCGAATAAAATTAATCCGAAAAATAATTAATCCGACAAACAATCTTTTTAAATTTTTCATACCATTTGCTATTCAAGCAGTAATAAAAGTTCAGAGATACATTAAGCATAAGTTTATTATACCTTTTTTGAAACTAGAATAACTAAGCATTTTTTAAGATAATGGGCAGGATGAGCGTCATACATTTTTTTTACATGGTAGCAGACCAAACACGAAGAAAAATAATTTCTTGTATAATTTTTTTTGGAACATTGTTTTTTCCAAGCACTTCGTGATTAGCTAGCTCAATTTTAACCACTGTTATTGATAGCTGAACTATTCCGTTAGAATCTAAAAAAACCTGAATCAGAAAAAGTCCGTATTTGTAAAAATGGCACATTAAAAACCAACCAAAAGTGGCATTTTTAAAAAAATCATAAACTATCAAATATCTTGAAAACCGAGATATTTTTACTAAAGTCAAAATTTGAGATTAGAGAGGTCTCGACGAAACCTATCAACAGTTAAAGGTTTATCCATTGTTTTTGAGACACCCTGTATTGTATTAGCTTTGACATGTAATGAATATTACGAATAAAATGGTATCTGTATCTAGGGTAGGTATAATAAAAATAATTTTAAAGTATTCAATCATTTTTATTTAAAAGGTTTCAATTCAACATAAATATTTACAAATGTCTGATATTTATAAAAGATGGCGTTTTTGTAGATGATTTGAAGTTTCGGTTATTAAACTTCAGCGCGTAGTAAATTCGCATTCTTATAAAAAGCTTAATTAGGTAATCAATAGGAAAACATTCACAAGGTACCTGAAACACACGGTGCGCGCCTTGACTAGCGATTCCGTTCAACGGAAATCAAACGGTAGGTAAATAACGTGGCCTTGAGCGCTCGACGGCCGGGAGTTTCGCTTCTATACTCGTATTATTAGTTAAGCATGTTCCAGACGGTTGTAATCCAGCGTTCCAACCAAGGTGACCTTGCCTGTTTCCATCCGTGTAGACGATTGATGTAATCCAAATTTCGATTTGACCTTCAACGTCCTTGGATTATGGGCGCGTGTTTTCATCCACAGTTGGAGCGCGTGGATTACATCCGTCTAGCCGGCGGTTTACATCCAACCAACGACAGTTGCGCTTGCGCTGTGACAGGCAGCGGTTGTGTATGTGGGTTTAAAATGTCATCCGCACAGAGCCGCGAACGCGATATTTTAAGTCAATTAATCGACCTCTACAAAGATTTACCATGTTTATGGAATATTACGTCCATTCTTTCATTCCTTGTCCATTCTTAAGAGGTTAATATCTTTAAAGTCCAATTACTTCAATAAGTTTGAATGGCTGAGAATCGATCGTTCTTTTATCCAACGCTTCATCCACTTTCTCTTTTTCTGCGTCGTCAATTCTGAAGTGCTAAAGCAATGCCCCCTTTTTGAAAGGAGATGTTTCAATTTCGGCCATGAACATGTACAGTACATTAAAAAATGTAAAAAAATGAATAAAACTACTACAAATTACATTGCCTGATATTTTCAGCCGTTAAACCGTGTACAAAAATATTTTACAGCATCGAAATAAAAGGATGCCATACTGTTTCTGTAATCTGTGGCTGTGTTCTGTGAATAAGCGCGAGTACACACGACCGATAATCGGTAACCGATTTTTTGTGTGGTAACGTATACATTTACGAACGTTCCATTTTTTATCGATAATCGGGGTGGCTGCGATACACCGATATTTTTATGACCGACTTTTTGTAGTTTGCGTGCGTTGCAACGTAAAAATCCATGTCTCATTTTCCACCGTCAATAAATCGGTCACCGATAGTCGGTCAAGTGCGAACGCGCCAAGTCTGTCAGTGATATATTTCTTGACTTGATGACCTGGGGGGTTATTGTCTAAGAAAAAATCTATTGCGATCGCTTACAATTTGACAGTCGCCGCCCATCCATCGCTCTTTTATAGAAGGAAGTCGGCGCAGAGTCTTGTGTTCACCGCGCAATGGTTGTCAAATTATAAGCGATCGTGATAGATTTTTTCTTAGACAATAACCCACCTGGCTTTATTTATTATTTTGGACTTTTGTATGCTGCTAACTTGTTTACCACGGCTTAAGGATTATTTCAACGAACTACGACGATATAGCTCTAGCGACTTGGATTTTGACGATTATCATCATTTCCTTTAGCTTTTAAAACGGTGAGTATTCTTGTGTAAATAAGTTAACAAATACTTGACCACAATAGTTTCAAAACGTATTTAAGTTTTATCTTAACGATTTAATTGCGATTTCAAATAAATATTTATTACTCTTTTTAGTTCATGTACATAATAGATATTAACGTTTAATATTGGTGGGGAGTTTAACGATAACTACTACATGTGTTTATTTTCAGGCTCACAATAACTCGCTGTGTGAATTGTGACTCCCTTTTCAATGAAAATGGTAACCAACATATTTATCTTCTGACTGATATTGGAGCAGAATTAGTTTCCATCATAGAGCAAAAAATGGGTCATGAGGTAATTAGTGTTTACTAATCACCCTTGATTTTTCACAATATGTATAATATTAAAGTGTATCTGAAAAAATGGTTCTTGTTTTTTTAATATGACATTGCTTCATTCTTTTATTTTTAGATCGATCTTGCTGGTGTTTTGTCTGAAAACTGTTTTAATTCGGCATTACAAGAATTGCAGACTGTATCAACAACATCTCACACACATCAATTGCCTGAAGTGCAGTCTGCACCAGTATATCATGACAGATATGTTTGTGTTTGGTGCAGGTCAGTCATCATATCAGAGAAGAATATATCCTATAGTGGTCAGTTGACTTATGATAGCATTGCCTGCAATTCTTTGCAAGATGTCACACATGTACAGTAAGCTCCTTATAAAGCTGTTTGACCTTTGGACCGTTCTTATGTCGCTCGTAATAGTGGCGGTTTTTGTAGGGTAAATGTATGCTTGAATGGGAGCTTACTGTACCTACAAACAAATCTGTATCTCAAAATATTAATCATGTATTTGTGCAAATTATATTCATTTTATAAGGTTTTTTTTCTATTAATAGATTCCAGATAATGCATATATCACGTTGGGTCCGAGTTAGATGAATTGTGCAGCAACACATGAAAATTGAACCAACATCAAGTCAATATTCAGTCAGTTACACTAACTCATAATATTAATGTATGTGTATGTTGTGGAGTAGCACTAGTCAATGGCGATCACATGCTCTGCCAGATGGCTCTGAGTGGAATGTAATAGCATCAAGAATTTTTCCCAGAGGTATGGGGTAATTTTAAAAAAATCATGCATGCATGAGTGATTTAAAAATTCATGGAATATTGTTTTGATCTGAATTTGTTTTTTGTATTTCTTTAGATAGCAGAGTTTGCTATGCATGCTGGGTGTCTGCTCAGCGGAATGCTCATTGAAAGACTGTCCAAGACGAACAGGGTAACTAGAGTCCACTACAATAAGATCAAAATAGGAATAATTGTGTTTGGTGGAGGTCTTCATTGATTCGAAGGCGTACACATTTATTGCGACCTGGACTTGAGATAGATTAAATTGCCACAAGGATTTTTCCTAGAGAGGTAACACTGTATAATTTAGTCTAACCAAAACACTAACATTGCCAAATAACTAAAGAAACACTGTACTTATACTATACTTTTGAAATTCACTTTGCCTAACATTAAGTTCGTTAAGTTTTTAGATGTCAGTTATTAAGGAATGTCATTTATTTCACAGATAGAAGATAATGCACTTGCAAGTAGTGAGTGTTGGACCCAAGCTCAACAAAATATACTTCTTCACAATGTGGCACAGGAGGACAATATACCCACAGATTATATTGATTTGGATGAGTTCACACATGCCTGATTCCAGTAGCCAGTGTTTTATTCCTGGGTGTTTACAACCAGAATTGTAAACACTGTTGTGAAAGATTAAATGTTCCAGATTATTTAAGAAAGAGAGTTGACCACAAATAAAATATTTATTACTAAAACTGCTAGTCTATGCCGAACATCAGTCAGAGTATAATTGGAACATTTTGGATGAACATATATTTAGTAATTCTTTCAGTAAAAATACTTTGGAGGCAATTTTAAAATTAAGTATCTAAGGGGGTAGATACTTATCTTTAAAATTGCCTCCAAAGTATTTTTACTGAAAGAATTACTAAATATATGTTCATCCAAAATGTTCCAATTATAATATGCAATGATTTGATGAGTGACAGTATTTTGGTACTTTGGGTGGGCTCGGCATCAAGCTAACATAGAAGGGCCGGCATCATTTCTAGATGGAATATTAATAAATGAAATAGAATAAACATTTTTAAAACAGTGTTTTATTTATCAGATTGAACCCTAACACTTTACACACTTTACTACACTTAAAAGGCAATCACTCGACTTCAACTTTAAACCTTCCCAATAACACAGGACATGCAAACAACTTTTAACAAAACTGAATATAATCAACACAATCTGCCTGTTGTGTACCATATTATTATAATATAAGGCTTCTTTAGCATTCACATACTTCAATTAGAACTTTGGTTATTGGGTTCAAGTTATGCACTAAAAATAGATTTAAGTACACTTTTCTGAGTGCTGGATCATTACTTGATCTTTTACAGTTTTGCGCTATAACTTTTAATAGAAGCACAAGCAGCTTTTCTGTAGACATAATATTGGCTAAGGTGGTTTTGAATAACTAGTCCTATTTCATCATAAACACTTTTTACTACACTTGAAAGGCAATCACTCGACTTCAACTTTTAACCTTCCCAATGACACAGGACATGCAAGCCACTTTTAACAAAACATTCAATATAATCAACACAATCTGCCTATTGTGTACCATATAATATAATGCTTCTTTAGCGTTCACTTACTTCACTTGGAAGTTTGGTTATTGGCTTTTGGTTATGCAGTATAAATAGGTCTAAGTTCACTTTTCTGAGTGTTGGGTGATTACTTGATCTTTTGCAGTTTTGCACTCAAACTTAATAGAAGCTTAAGCTGCTGTTTCGTTCACATATCGTAAGGTTGTTTCGTATTCGTAATAGTCACAAGAACTGTTTAGTCATATTTCAGGAAGCTCATAAAGAAATCCGTTGATATAGGTATTGATAATGATTAATTATATAAATAATTGTACATATCTATTTACGTTCAATTCAGTTCAATTATAAGAATACGGAATTGTTTGTAAACTCTGTAGTGTCCGTGTGTTAGTTTTTTTTTTTCAATAATTTTTTACGTTACTGTGTTGCCATTATATTGATGTTATAAAACTGTCATTGATCATCAAAAAGTATAATGTACACGAAAACAACAAAAAAATAACAAAAATTAATTGCATAGTAATGTTTTATTTTTATTTCCCTAGCATAAAAACCACTGTACATACTCATGGCCGGGACTCCATACAAACCTGAAACATCTCCTTTGGACAAATTCGGAACCATTTCTACAACTTGATATAGTTCGCGCACGATACGAGTACGATAATTTCCCACCAGCCCCCCTAGCACGTCAACCAAAACACGATATGGTTTATCGCGGTGAACTGTCAAAATACAATAGGGTTTCGTCGTATTTTGACAGTTCACCGCGATAAATCGCTTTATCATATCGTGTTTTGGTGGACGTGCTACAGGGGCAGAAGTCAACTCACGACTGGTTCGCTAGCGTGTTGGATTAGGCACGTATTTGAATATCGAAAATTGAAATATCGACACTTAAAATATCGGCGGTTAAAATATCAAAAATCACAATATCGAACGATCATAAGGTCATTTCATTTTTCATTTCATTTCATTTCATTTCATTTCACATTATCAAATGGTATATTTATCGAATGCTTAAATGTCGAAAATCTGAATATCGACAGACAAAATATCGAAAACTGTAGGCGGGTCAAAATTAGGTAGCGAGGAGCGAAGCGACGAGCGTATGTTTGAACATAAAGATTCCAGCCCCCGTAGCACGTCCACCAAAACACGATATGATAAAGCGATTTATCGCGGTGAACTGTCAAAATAAGACGAAACCCTATTGTATTTTGACAGTTCACCGCGATAAACCGCTTTATCATATCGTGTTTTGGTGGACGTGCTAGGGGGGCAGACGTCGATATAATGATAGTAGGTATTTAGGTCATTCGATATTTTCATTTTCGATATTTTGAACGTCGACATTTTAACTTTAGATATATTAACTTTCGATATTCAAATACTTGCCCGTTGGATTACATCTGTGTAGCCGAAACATAAACTGTGGATGGAAACCAAGTTCCCATCAAGGTCACCTTGGTTGGAACGCTGGATTACAACCGTGTGGAACATGCTTAATCCAAATTTCGATTTGACCTTCAATGTCCTTGGATTATGGGCGCGTGTTTTCATCCACAGTTGGAGCGCGTGGATTACATCCGTCTAGCCGGCGGTTTACATCCAACCAACTAGTGGTGGGTCGGTACGCGTTTTTGCAATACCGAAACATTGATTTACTACTAGTAAATCAATGTACCGAAACTATGTATTGGTTTAGTTTGTAATAACGGTTTTTGAAACTATTTATTTTAATAACTAGTTATTGAATGGGTATCGGGTATCGCAAGTGTCGACTGAGGGCTCGGTTTCGGTTCGAAGGAAAATCATGTTTTATTGAATAAATGATTTTATTCGGCAACTATCTATAGACGTGACTGAGTATTGGGTGTTCGATAGTAATCACCAGTATTATTTTGATAAATGAAAATGTACTTTCCTTCATACTTTGACCAGGCTTAGGACTGGCTGCCAGGCGGCAGGCGTATTTAAATTAAAAGTTCATTTGATTTTATGTACATTGTTATTCTGTACATATCCACAATATTTACCCTTTACTATAAACCTATTTTATATTTTACACGTTTTTATTTACACTATGTTACGAAGGTTTGTATTTACAATTCCTATTTTACAATTTGGCGCGAATCGTTTGCCGTCGATCCCGTCAGCCTGGCGCCTAGTATCGGCTCTCGCTCGGGTACCACGTTGCGAGCGACAGCAAGTGAACCGTCCGTTCCACACAATAAATAGTTACTCCCGATATATAGTTTCTGAAGAAGTCAGTACATAGTTTTCGGTATTGCTGCTAATAAATAGTTTCAATAACTGTTTACGGTTTATAACGCCCATAACTACAACCAACGACAGTTGCGCTTGCGCTGTGACAGGCAGCGGTTGTGTATGTGAGTTTAAAATGTCATCCGCACAGAGCCGCGAACGCGATATTTTAAGTCAATTAATCGACCTCTACAAAGATTTACCATGTTTATGGAATATTACGTCCATACTTTCATTCCATTGTCCATTCTTAAGAGGTTATGAATATCTTTAAAGTCCAATAACTTCAATAAGTTTGAATGGCTGAGAATCGATCGTTCTTTTAACCAAGGCTTCATCCACTTCTTTTTTCTTCGTCGTCAATTGCGCACAAAATTGCTAAAGCAAGGCTCCCTTTTTGAAATTTGAACAAATTCGGAGCCATTTCTACAACTTGATACAGTCCGCGCACGATACGAGTACAATAATTTCACACCAGAAGTCAACTCACGACTGGTTCGCTAGCGTGTTGGATTGGGCACATATTTGAATATCGAAAATTGAAATATCGACACTTAAAATATCGGCGGTTAAAATATCGAAAATCACAATATCGAACGATCATAAGGTCGAAATTCAAAATGTCGAAAGTACACAAGTATTTATCGAATGCTTAAATGTCGAAAATCTGAATATCGACAGACAAAATATCGAAAATTGTAGGCGGGTCAAAAATCGAGGAGAGAAGCGACGAGCGTAGGTTTGAACATGAACCAAGCGCGCGAGCCGAGCGAGCGAAGCGAGCGTGCCGCAACAGCAGCCAGCGAAGCGCCAGAAACGACTTTATGTGTATTCTCGAACATTATTTACACGTATCGATTATTCGATATTAGATGTTTTGAATTTTCGATATTTTAACAGATCGGTATTTGAGTTTTAGCGATTCCAGACGTCGATATAATGATAATAGGTATTGAGGTCATTCGATATTTTAATTTTCGATATTTTGAACGTCGACATTTTAACTTTAGAATATTAACTTTCGATATTCAAATACGTGCCCGTTGGATTACATCTGTGTAGCCGAAACATAAACTGCGGATGGAAACCAAGTTCCCATCAAGGTCACCTTGGTTGGAACGCTGGATTACAACCGTCTGGAACATGCTTTATCTTGCGAAGTGGCAAGCCAGAGGTAATCTACTCAGATAACGGCAGGTTTCACTCCGCAGAGGTATGTTTGGCCGGCGCACCGGCGGCGGGCGGGGCGGTCTATGGTTAGCGTTGCCAGGCGTCCGGATAAAGCCGGATAGGGTTAGGCTTTTTGACCTCTTGTCCGGCCAAATTTGACTGCGTCCGGCCCGTCCGGCTTTTGTTAAGCCGGGTCCGCTGCGCCATGTTTTCGTGTTTGTAAACACGAAAACATTGTTTAGTTAACCGATTAGGGGCGTGGTTTAACAGTTTTGTTAGAAAAATACGATAACATGTTTCCCGCGACGAATGGATAACATCCCCCGCGTTCGCCGGCGGGGAGGGGAAGCTAAGCATATTTTGTTAGCGCTCACTAGAGGAACACGTACCTATCGCTTGAAGTTTATAACAATTCTCTTTGGTTTATTTTTGAGTGAAATAAAGACAAAATTTTGTTTTTAATACAACTCATAAGAGAGAGACCGGTGCTGTGGGATGTTACATTAATAGATTATACCGAACCTATCATAAATTTTTATTTCTTGATAAATAATGACAAAAACATTTTAAAAACAGGCGCCATGTTGGGCTTACATGTTTTGTTAACATGTTTTGTTAGAAAATTGGCGCAGCGGACTGGCTGTTTTTCTTAACATGTTTTGCTAACGTTTTGTTAACGTGTTTTGTTAAAAAATTGGCGCTGCGGACCCGGTTTTTGGCTTTTTATATTTCGCAAACGAGCGAGCACCGAGCGTGGCCGAGCGCAGGCGACAGGACATAACGCAAACGTTGAAAGAGCTTTTTCCTTGATAGGTCAGCAATAGACGAAAGAACGCAACAGATTACATGTTAACACTGTTGCCAAAATGTTGGTTGTAGAATTTAATTTTAAAAATTTGACAAGTAAGGATTTTTACAACTACATTTTGAAAGAAACTGAGCTCTTAAAGCAGGTTTCGGCAAACCAAAAATATGAATAATTTTTATTGTGTAACTCAAAGAGAAGTTTTTTTATGTTTTATTGTTTAACTTAACACATTCAATGCCACCGACACGCCTCGCGTGTTCAAGCAAACCTACATCGCTATGCCACGAACACGCCACGCGTGTTCTGAATGTTTTGAAAATATTTCATAAACTAGACCAGATTTCTTGTTCAAATTATTTGTGCATCATTTTTACGAGTAAGGCTATGTCATCTTAAAGTGGCCACTTAAAAAAACTAGTTTTTCTATTTTATGAAAAAAATGTATTTTGTAGTGCCGAGAACACGCTAGGCGTGTTCACTTATAAAATATACCCTTAGGTTCTCAAACTTTTTTTTGCTAAAAGGTTGTAAGAGGTTTGGCTAAAGTTGGCGGCGGCGGCGTTTTGAAGTTGAGCGGCCAGCAATAAAACTTAAATATTATAAAAGAACAGGGGCCTAATATTAACGTCGTTATCGTGTCTTGATAGCGTTTCAATAAAACAGCTTTTGCCGTTTTATACGCATTTCCTGGTGCAATTTATTCGTACTACAATTTCTTAGTAAATTATACTTAATAAGTCAATAGTGACAAATGTTTTTGTAGTTTGTATCAATAGTGACAAATGTTTTTGTAGTTTCTAATCGATTAACCAACAACTGTCTCAAAAAGCGGTGCTATTGAAGCGTTATTGACACGCCACAGATGCGTTAACGCTAGCAGATAGTCTTGTATAGTACACGTACGATGTACGAATAGGTAACGTTGTCCTGCACTGTACTAAAATAAATGTTACCAAGCGCGAACTCTTTATCGTGCCTAATCGTACTATTCGTACATCGTATAATACACCGCCAAAGCGTTAAGCGTTAACGGTTGATGAGGTGCGCTGCAGTGTGTTCAACACTGGTAGATGACGTATGACATGCCATTTAGAGAAAAACACGGAAAACATTAGCAGCTCTTACAAAAATTTCACCGTATTTAGTATGAAGCCGGGACTCCGGGACTTAGGACATTTTCGACTGTTTTTGTAAGGAATTTCAACCCTGCATAACTTCAAGAAAAATATTTACATAATTCCTTATAACTCGAAAACGGTGGAGCTTAAAAATAACGAAATTTTTGACCCCCATACAATTCCACAGCTAATGAGGACACACCAAAAAATGGTCAAGTGTGAGTTCGACTTTTTTTCCATACTAAATTTAGATTATTAGCATAAATGAGGACACACAATGGACTTATCAAAAATGGTCAAGTGTGAGTTTGATATTTTTCCAAACTTAACTTTTTGATTTTTAAAATGTTTTTATATGAAGCTTAGTCCAGATTCCACTTTGTGTAGCAAAGGGGTGCGAATTTTAATTGAACTCATCCATACTAAATACGTTGATTTTTTAAAGTGCTGGCTCTATACAAAAATCAGTTAAAAAAAATTCAGATTTTTTTAACTTTTTCGGAAAATTTGTCTATATTTATTTATAACTATGATTTTCGCCAATTAAAACTATGATAATTATAAATAAATAGTCATAAGACAAGACTAGAGGGAATTTCTTCCACAGCACCTTTGCTATAATCATTTGAGTCATTAGGATATCATTTGAAGATGTTTAACAATCAAGTATCATCATCATCGTCATAATCAACAGCCCATATACTTCCCCACCGAGAGGCTCGAGTCTAACCCAAATTAGGGGGTGGGGGCGATCCGCCCCGGTTGAAAAAAAAAGCGTACAAATTATGACAATGTTTATCAATATTAAATCACTGACTTATAGGCAATATAATAAATAAAATAGCCCATTATTTCAGAAACATAAATAATTACAGTTTTATTTTTATAACATAATCTAAAGTATGTCGCGTGTCTCTGAGTGCCTTAAAGAAAAGGCCTCCTCCAACTCTTTCCATTGTTTTCTGTTGAGAGCCACTCTCATCCTGTACGGATCTAACGTGGCTCGCAGTTCGTACTGCGAGCCACGTTAGATCCGTACAGTCTCTAAGAGAGTGACCAGTCCATTTCCATTTTAGCTGGTCAATGCGCGTAAGTATGTCTGTCATTTTTGTTCTGGCTCCAATGTCTGTGGATCTTAATTTATCTTTGAGTTTAATTTCCAGCATACTTCTCTCCATTGTTCGTTGGCATTTTAAGAGTTTGTCTCTTTGACGTCTTGTAAGGGACCATGTTTCACATCCATATGTTATGCATGGGAGTACACAAGTGTTGTAGGTTTTAACTTTAACATGGATTCCTAGATCTTTGCTTTGCATAATTTCTTTTAAGGACCAGTACTTTTTCCATCCATATGTAATTCTTTTGTCAATTTCTTTAGACATCTGGTCAGCAGGCGAAATTATTTGACCCAGGTACACATATTCGGAGACGTATTCGATCTGGTTTCCCTCGATTATTATGTTTACCTGTTTTGAGTTCGTCACTATTTTGGTTTTGTCTTTGTTCAGTTCAAGACCTACCTCCCGGCTTGCATTCGCTATATCCGTTATCATGGATGCTAGAATCATTGGATCTTTTTCCAGTAAAACCAGTTCGTCAGCGAATCGAAGATGATTCAGGCGCCTTCCATTTATATGTATTTAGACCAAGGTTCCCCCAGTTTATTTTCCTGAATATACTTTCAAGTACAGCTGAAAATTGCTTTGGAGATAGCGGATCTCCTTGCCTGACTCCTCTATGTATTGGGAATTTTTGGCCTGTTGATTCAAGTTTTATACACTTTTACTGTAGATGTTTTCAATTATATTTTTGTAGGTTTCACTGATTCCTTGTTCTTTCAGTCTTGGCCAAATATAGGTATGTTTGAGTTTGGCGAATACTTTGGAATAATCAATGAACGCAATGTAGAGGCTTCTGGTATTCATTGTACTCTTAAATTACCTGCTTCGCAGTATGAATGTGGTCAATAGTGCTAAAATTTTCCAATAAGGCAATGTAACCAAGTTTTTAATAAAATTACAAAAATAACGTATTAAGTACTTGTTTTTTAAATTATTAACACGGAAGTGTATTCTTTTTACGCCTTGTAACTTTATTTCGTAACTTTATGATTTGATCGGCTAGGGATTACAAAATTTAGTAATTAGTTTTATTGATGTTGTTAGCTCTAACAAGTGCTGCCATCTTAGCACTTTTCGGGCTTGAAATTTTAGCAAACTGAAGTTTAGCAAACTGAAATTAATTAAAAATTACCTCCGAGCTACAATGGTCGTCAAACAATGAGTCGTTACGTCCCGACCTGAGTTTATGGCTGAGATCGAAGGATCGAACGCTTCTATGGATAGCTTTACACAACATCGCAGGCATCTGTCATTCAGGCTACATAACCTAGAGCCAAATTGATACGGCATTACACCGAAAACATCCCGGACGTCAGCCTCTACGAGATTATTGTGGCTCTCAAACAGCTCAAAAACAACACGGCTATGTATGATGGAGTTACAGCTGAGCTTTTAAAAGCGGGTGGACTACCAGTCCGGAAAGCACTGCAGAGGCTATTTAACTCCGCCATTTTCGAAGGCAAAACGCCTAAAGCATGGCACAGGCGACGAGGCCCAGTTGAAGAACTACAGACCCATCATGCCGCTAATTTATGTATACAAGCTGTTCACGAGAGTTATCACGAAGCATCTCGCGCGCAAGTTTGACGACTTTCAGCCTCCCGAACAAGCCGGGAGCCGGGACCAGAGACCACATTCATACGCTGCGGCAGGTTATACTGAAGATCGAGGAGTATAATCTGCCACTATTCTTGGCGTTTGTGGTCCATGAGAAAGCTTTTGATTCTGTCGAGACCTGAGCTGTGCTTAGGTCACTCCAGCGGTGCATAGACTAGCCTAGTATATTCAAGTGTTGCAGTCATTGTACAAAAACGCCACTATGTCAGTCCGCCTTCAGGATCAAAGCTCGAAACCAATATGAATTCAGCGCGGTGTCAGACATGGTGACGTAATAATATTGCCGGAACTGTTCACAGCTTCGTTGGAGGATGTATTTAATCTGGACTGGAGAGGACTCGGCATCAACATAACACGGCGAGTACATGAGTCACCTTGGTTTTATAGATTATATCGTAGTCATTGCTGAGGCCGTGGAAGATCTAGGCACAATACTCGAAGACCTCTGTAGAGTTTCCCAACAGGTGGTGTTATGGACTCTTTCTTAGTCTTTTATATCTAAGTTTTATCCTTGCTATTGACAATGTCATGATTGACTTTACTTCTGATTTTCTATTAAAAATGTTTTTTGACTTCTCTTGTAAAATATAACATTTTCACCGAACTCAAGAGTTTTGGATATTTTTGTAAACCTTACAAAAATATCAAACCAGGGGGCAAACCAGGGGGGCTACCGCCTAACTCATAGCGATCACTCGCTATCGCTTCGTGACATTAGAACAATAGCTCTAATGTCATCTGTGACATTAAAACTATTGTTCTAATGTCATGATAACGATAGCGAGTGCTCGCTTTGAGTTAGGCGGTACGGCCGCAGCTCTGCCAACCCTGATATTGGTCCTTCTCAACCGACTTAAGTTTTAAGGTATAAAAATATGTGCAAAATGTTAACGAGAGCTAAAGCTCGAAGAGAAAGTTAGCTCACAGTAGAGTTACAAGAGAGTCAGCACGCGAGCTACCAAGATCGTCTCCGAAACAGCGTCAAAAACAACAGCCGTTTATCGATTTTATCAGCATCTAGTACAAAGATGTCAGTTATGTCTACGACTGCACTAAGAAGACAGTTATAATTGGAAGCTGCTGAGGAAAAATCACGGTTGTTAGTTGCTGCTACAGAAGCCAGGCTGGAGGAAGCCCAGATGAAAACCAAGTTAGAAGAAGCGAAGATAAAAGCTCAGACGGATCTTGTGGATAAGAGACTCAGTGCCAGTATAGCAGAAATAAAGGAACTACATTCTCGTGCACGTTTCAGAGCATCATCAGCGAGAAGTAAGGAGAAATGGGTAACGTAACAGAATGTATCTCCTCGTCGAAAAAGCGCGACGCAGAATGTGCACCACTCAGACCCCTTTACCGCCAATGCACCAGATGTTCATCAAACTATTCCTGCTACTCATAGTGATGTATTTTTTTCAACCTCTGTCTCACAACATAATAACATGTCAGTGCCTAGCCCCCGAAAGTCAATCCTAAGACCAGGCAATACTTAAGTTAGCTGATGCAGTGCATAACTTAGCGTTAGGTTATGCTCATAGTAATAATTTAATTAATAATGCTTCCACACGATGAAGAACACACGTCTCTGTAAGTCCATTTGATACTTCTTCTTTAATACCTTTTCATTTTTTGTTTGGAACTTCATCTAATTTTCCAGTTTACTACGGCTCCTGCCGATTTATGCTCTTGGAAGCAATGGTGAAAAGCGAAATGTTTAGCTGATATGTTTTGGGCTAGATGGTTGTAAGAAGTACCTACTTCCTTTTATTACCGCGTACCATTAGTCCAACAAGCGATGAAAATCAACTACGTGTTGGTGATGTGGTGGTTGTCGTTGACCCGACTTCTGAGAAAGGTGGAATAGTCTAAGCAATTTATCCTGGAGCTGACGGTAGAGTGAGGGTCGTCGATGTGAAGACCTCTCGCGGCACATTACGCTGTCATTCGACACTGCGGTTAGTACCACTGCCTTGCAGCCCCAGGGGGGAAGAATGTGAAGGACTCTTTCTTAGTCTTTTATATCTATGTTTTTTCCTTGCCATTGACAATGTCATGATTGACTTTACTTTTGATTTTCTATTTATAATGTTTTTTGACTTGTAGACATATAACATTTTCACCGAGCTTAGACTTTTGGATATTTTTGTAAACCTTACTCAAGGAAACCAGCTCTGCCAACCCTAATAGGTGGGTCTTAAAATGAACATGAACAAGACCAAAATCATGGTGAATTCCCATGTAGTACTCACTCCTGTGAAGGTTGGAGGCTCTACACTGGAAGTTGTTGACGAATATGTTTACCTGAGACAAATAGTCCACCTCAGTAAGTCCAACTTTCAGAAAGAGGCAAATTGACGAATCCAACTCGGCTGGGCAGCCTTCGGGAAGCTACGCAGCATATTCTAGGCTAATCTACCGCGATGTCTTAAGACGAAAGTCTTTAATACGTGCGTGTTGCCAGTGATGACGTACGGAACAGAGACGTGGCCGTTTACAATAGGTCTAATCAGAAGGCTCAATGTCACTCAAAGAGCAATGGAGAGGGCTAAACTCGGGGTTTATCAACGCGATCGCGTCAGAAATGATGAGATCCGTAGAATAACTAGTGTCACCGACATAGCCCAAAGAATTGTAAACCTTAAATGGCAGTGGGCAGGCAGGACACATAGCTCGCAGGAGTGACGGCCATTGGGGCGGAAAGGTCCTCGAGTGCCGGCCACGTACCGGGTAACGCAGCGTTGGTAGGTCAAGGTGAACCGGCGATCTGGTGAAGATGAAAGCCGCTGGATGCGGGAGGGGAGGCGCAGGACCGATCGGTTTAGAGATCCCTGAGGGAGGCCTATGTCCAACAGTGGGCGTCTCTTGACTGAAAAGGTGATGATGATGAACAATGACCGAAATAAGACTGAACAATCTAACTATAGAACACGAGACCACACAAAATATAAATTTTGAAGATATCATCAACGCATTTGCTGTCGTCAAAGCTAGGAAAAACTGATTTTGAGCTTATATGTATACGTTTGTATCATCATCATATCAGCCAAGAATCGCCCAGTGTTGGACACAGGCCTCCCCCAAGGATCTCCATACCGATCGGTCCTGCGCCTCCTGCATCCAGCGGCTTCCCGCGACCTTCACCAGATCGTCGGTCCACCTTGTGGGGGGCCTACCAATACTGCGTCTCCCGGTACGCGGCCGCCACTCCAGGACCTTTCCGCCCCAACCGGCCGTCAGTCCTACGAGCGATGTGTCCTGCCCACTGCCACTTAAGGTTTGCAATTCTTTGGGCTATGTCGGTAACTCTAGTTCTTCTACGGATCTCATCATTTCTGATGTGATCACGTAGAGAAACCCCGAGCATAGCCCTCTCCATTGCCCTTTGGGTGACTTTGAGCCTTCTTATGAGACCCATTGTAAGCGGCCACGTCTTAGTTCCGTATGTCATCACTGGCAACACGCACGAATTGAAGACTTTCGTCTTTCGACTGCGGTAGATTGGCCGAGAATATGCTGCGTAGCTTCCCGAACGCTGCCCAGCCGAGTTGGATTCGCCGATTTACCTCTTTCTGGAAGTTGGACTTACCGAGCTGGACTATTTGCCCCAGGTAAACATATTCGTCAACAACTTCCAGCGTGCCTCGTTTGTATTTCATGCTTTAATATACGACACTTAGTTGTTTTTTAATTAATAAATCGTACTTTATGTAATACCGAATTTTTCATTCCATCTTGGGGTGACACCACAATTTCCGCCCCGGGTGCCACCCAAGCTAGCTACGCCACTGCGTATATGAGCTGTTGTTGATGATGATGATTGTATTGCCCAAAACTAATTTGTAAATTCGAACCAGTACATAGTTCTTGAGGTAAGCGCGTTCAACCAACGAACAAACAATTTAGCCTTATGTGTATGTATAAAAAGATCCGTACAAGAGCTTTTCCAAAAAAAGATAAATATTAAAGTAAATATATCTCATATGAATATTTTGAACTAAATTCATAGCTACTAATGTAGTTAGGTAAGACCAACAATACGATAGTTCGAGATAAAAAACGTAAAATTTTATGGAGATTTCCTGTCTCTCTTATTTCAAAAGTTTTTGTATTGGTTTAGAAAAATTAAACGAATTTTTACAACGATTGTTACTCAATATTATAAGATGAACATTCCGAGTAAGTAGGTATGATCGCAATTAATAAAGCCAATGTCACAGTTCACAATCACAGCAAATCATTCATTCTTTACGCAAGGCGGCATCTCTATAAGCCTCAAGAAAATCGTGGCGGCATTGAATGAGTTAAAGAGAAGAAGTTTTGTTTTATTGTTTTAATTTAAGAGAAGAATTTTTGTTTTGTTTCATTGTTTAACATAAAGAGAAGTTTTTGATTATTTTTTTTAGTTCAAAGTCTTATTTGTGACTTTCATTAGTATTCAAGAAGAATTTAAATATGTTGATAAATGTTTAAGTATCTAGAATTTAATTTTGACTGATGACTATTTGACTGATTAATAATAAAGTACATAGGTACCTAAGACTGATTTGGCATTCGAATTTGTTTATTATTTCACTAGAATTTAACAAGATTTATGATAATAATAAAAAAAGCTTGATTGTATGTAAAATCAAGCTTTTTCAATTCATTTTTTTTTTGTCGTACCTATTAATATTGAGACAAAATCCCTTAATAATATAGGGTGTCCGGCCTTTCTACCCAAATGTCCGGCCAAACTGGCTGGTCTGTCCGGCTATTAGGTTTGGCGACCTGGCAACCCTATCTATGGTCTATGGCTTAAAGGTTGCCGCTCGGCTCGCACGCTGGCCGCGTCGCAATTTTTCTCGGTAACGATAACTGCATATTATTATCGTGAGTGGGAACCTGCGCTCTTATCGCCAAATCGGTATCGGGTCAGCGACGCGTAACGGAATTGGAACACTCGTTACTATATTTTTCGCAATAAATTTCAATTTCCCGTGCAGTCAGATGAAGGTCGTAAGAGTAGGCAAATTTTCATACCTAAACTTGGCTTTACTTCGAGAGTGATCCTTCTGTACTATTATTAAAATTTATTCTGTGACAACGGTAGGAATTTTGTAGGCCTTATGAACGAATTTAAGAAATTTTTGTCTACTTGTGCACCCGAAATTATTGAATATGCTACTGCACAACAAATAAGGTTTGAGTTCATACCTCCTTATTCTCCTCATTTTGGTGACTTGTGGGAAGCGGGAGTAAAGTCGTGCAAACATAATTTAACTAGTGTACTAGGTACCGCGCATCGCATGTTGTTAGCGCTCTCTCCTTATCCTTCAAATTCATACATCTCGCTCACACCTACATAATTCAAACTCATTTCATATCGCACTTCATCCGCTATTTTCGCCTGCCTACCATAGAACATACACTGTCAAAAAAGAAGAATACTTCGAACTTGATATAAAGTAACATGAAAATTTATCATTAAATAATTTAACTTCGCAGTACGACTACGAGGAACTAGGCATCCTCGTGGACCTACTGTAAGACATTATTATCTGCAGTAGGACCACGAGGAACTAGTCTTCCTCGTGGTCCCACTAGTAGGAGAAATTAGTAGGACCACGAGGAAACAGCAAAAAATATATATATGTCACTAAGAATTATTATACCACCGCCGACACAAAATTAAGTTTATCGCCGCAAGAAATATAAAGAACGGAGCAAAATAAGCGACGGAAAGAAAAAGAACTTATGAATTTGATGAGCCTGCCTTACCTTATTGTTAGATGCGCTAGTTCAATATTCCTTTTCTTTCCGTCGCTTATTTTGCTCCGTTTAACATAGCACTAAAGAAGTTAAATCAAGAAACAATTCGAGTGTTTGAAATGGAGTATCGAAATGTCAAAATTCCGAGTTTTCATAACCTTGTAGACTTGTCAAGAGTCAGTATAGAATTTATCAAAATACACAGCCATGCACCGCCGTAGCGGCAAGCTCTTCGCGCGATTAATCTTCTAAGACTTTATCGTCGCGTAGTGTTGCACCAAATCCACAAAGTTATGTGGATAACACAAATCTTCGTAAATGCATTTGTGACAATATACAACTTTTGAGGAGTTAACTACAATATTAGCCCAAGTGGAAACCATCCTTAACTCTCGCCCCTTGAGTCCACTTTCATCGGATCCAAATGACCTTCTTCCTCCCACTCCTGCACATTTCTGGGCTGGTCGATCCCTTACAGCGCCAGCAAGCAAGGATGTAACAAATGTATTAATGTACCTACGCACCGACTTACGAGATATCAGGAAGTGGAGCAGCTTCGGCAAAACTTTTTGGTCACGTTGGACCAAGGAGTACAATCTGAGATGCAAGTCAGGACAAAATGGACGCAACGCACAGCAGACCTGAAACCTGGAACCTTAGTCGTCATCAAAGAAGATCACTTACCACCACTGAGATGACTTATGGGACGAGTTGAGAACGTTATTCCTGGACAAGATGGAGTCATAAGAGTAGCAGACATACGCTCTGGTGTCATCAGACGTACTGTTACGAAAATTTGCCCCCTCTTCGAAGAACAATGAAGTCGGAAGCTGGTGCTTCTAAGGCCGGGGGCATGTTCGGGATCGTTACCAGCGACGCCAGCCCTCGACGCCAGCACTCAACGCCAGCAGTCTGCACTTTGTAGACTGTATTAAAAATCTATGGCATGCCACGGTCCAATCAGCAGCGACGATTCAAAAATTTTACTGTTAAGTAATTGTCTCTTCTCACAACTTATTTAAAATCACTGGAGCGCGTTCAGAGCCTTCGCGCGAAGTACAACTTTTCGCTCTAAGCCCGTTCAATGACTTCGAGCGTGACAACCGGGTGAAACAACCGGCCCGTTCAAGACCTTAGTGTCGGCGCGAGTTACAACCGAACAACCATTGAATTTGATGGTTGTAAAACGCTCTGACGTTTATTACTGATATACTCTTACGTGATTGGATGATATTGGCGGCCATATTCTATAATGTCATCTACTAGAAAGAGAGAGAAGGGAATATAAAAGATTTGGTTGCTGCAATCCTTTCAACGCCTCTGAGCGAGTTAAAAAACAACCGGACAACTACACCCAGAGGCTCTGAACGCGCCTCTGCACATTCTATTGTAACCCTCATTAAGGCGCATAGTAACGTCAATCATAAAAAATCACTGCAGAAAAAACCGGTTCTCTTCATAAATATTGAATGAAAAAATCTTTAAAAAAGATATGTTATTATTCAATGCATTCTTTAGAGGATGGTCTTTTTAATTTTTTGATAAATTAATTAAAACTTGGTTAAAATGTGACCCAGACATGCCTCGATTTTAAAACTTTAAACCTAATCGCTTCGTAAATATTAGGTTAAATCATATACTTTCAATTTCAGTAAATAAAGTGAACAATATTCTAGGGGATGGTCTTTTTAGATTTTTCTTATTTGCCTTTATTAAATTTTTATTGAAATAATTCATCGTACGCGTAAAGGTTTGCTTAAATATTCCCCTCACTCTCACTCGCTCACTCCTATGTAATCAGTGCGGGACGATCGATGCAAGGTCATTGAGAGCACTATGCGCCTTAAACACAACATCTATCGCAAAAAAGTCGCATAATTTTTCACCCGTGTCGCATCTGCACAACAACAACAGCCTGCCACCATCACTGTATTTGAACACTCTGTTATTTACCAAAACCTACGTATTAATTTAAATAATACGAGGGCGATTCAACAAATATTTAGCCTACAAAAGAAAAACGAAAATTTTAAGAAAGTAGAGATTTATGTTTCAACATAGTCTCCTTTCAATTCAATACACTTGCTTGGCCCAGCGATGCTCCAACTGTTTTAACCCGTCCAAAAAATACGATTTCCTGAGGTCTTCAAAATAGGTCTCTGTGGCGGCGATGACCTCATTCGACCCAAATCTTTTGCCGGCGAGTGACTTTCAGATTTGGGAACAAGAAGAAGTCACAGGGAGCCAAATCTGGAGAATACGGTGGATGGGGCAGCAATTCGTAGCGCAATTCGACCAATTTGGCCATGACGACGGCGGAGGTGTGAGCCGGCGCGTTGTCGTGGTGGAACAGCACTTTTTCTTTGCCAAATGGGGCCGTATTTTTTTTCAATTCGGCGTCGAATCGGCCCAATAAGTCGGAATAGTAGAGCCCCGTGATTGTTTTACGCTTCTCGAGGTAATCGAAGTAGATCACACCTTGTGAGTCCCAAAAAACACTGGCCATCACCTTTCCGGCCGATTGAAGTTTTCGCCTTCTTTGGAGCACGTTCGCCGGGTAAAGTCCACTGTTTCGACTGTTCCTTGGTCTCTGGTGTGTACCAGTGAACCCATGTTTCGTCGACGGTCACAAAACTAGATAGTCGACGGTCACAAGACTAGATATTAGATTGAAGTAAGATTTATTGTCTATAGAAGTCAATTTAATACTTAACACAAGACTTCCTTAAATTAAGTATCAACTGTTAAATAAAAAACTAACTAATTATGATGACTAGCAATAACAAACAAACTGCAGGAATCACGTGGCGCGCGAGCGGTAAAACAAAAACCTGTCGAAACGTCGATTTATTAAAACTCCGCCCTTATTCGAAACTATCTAAAACTTGTGAAACGGTTACGGATATATTTTATTTCGGATATCTGATAGTTTCGGAGCTCCATAACGTCCCTGGTTAAAAATCATTTCTAAAAATTAATATTGTATGGCGATCAGAATCATCAATAAATTACCGACGGATATCACAAATCTCACATTCTCGAAGTTTAAAAAGGCTTTATGATGATGTTGTTTAAAGGGTATTACAGTGTTGGAGAGTACCTACTTAGTCCATTTTTTAAATATTAACTATTATTGTAATTTACATTGCCATTAGTTTGATTTCTCTAAAATGTTATTATGAATGCTAAGCGAATTTGATATTGCTTGGGTGGATAAGCGCTCCACATTCTCGCGAGAACGCGAGAACAACACGAGAACCGTGAATGTGGATCCGATTCGCATGTTCTCGCGTAGTTCTCCGAATTTTGTCGGTTTTTTGGCGCGAGACAAAGGCGCGAGAACTATATTGAGAACCTTGTTCCAGGGTTGGAAAAAATCATGATTTTTTAATAAAATCCAATTAATCATGATTTATTGAATAAATCCTAATTTATCATGATTTTTTTGATGTTTTAGTTTTTATCTTTCCTAATTTTAATAAGTAAGCAACTATTTTGCGGAAACGAAAGAGGAAGAGGAAAAATTAAATATTTACCCAGTTCTGAGGCAACTATTTGGAGCGATAGCCTCCTCAAAATTAGTGGAAAGTTTTTTTTTACATTTGGCATTGTTCACTAGAAATTACGTAACAGACTAGGGACCAAAAAGCTGGAAAATTAGTTTTTTAATCAAGAATTACAATAATGACACTGAAATATGAAATATCAGATTTACTCGGAAAATAGATATTCATAAAAATACATTTTTATTCACAAAAATAAAGACATTTGATTTAATCACTGATTTTGTGCCAACCTTGCCTTGTACGTTCTCGCGAGAATCTCGCGAGAAGTGTGTAAGTTCTTGCCGAGGTTCTCACGTACTTCTCGCGTAGATTCTTACCGAGACTCTCGCCGAGAATCTCGCGTGAATGTGGAGCGCTCATAATAAGAATTGACAAACATTTCTCTTTGACATTTAGAATTTTTATTTTTGACATTTATGATATATCCAATATATAAAAAGTTTAATATACACGGTGTTTCTTAGTAGTTCATTGATTTACTACCAAAGGTAGATAACGCATGAACGTTCGAAAAGTGGGCCGGTGAAGAACTGCCCAATCGCGACTCGTGCAGTTCTTTTCCATAGTAAGTGATTAGCTGTCGGCACGTCAACATGCCGAAGTGCTCATTGAAAAGTTGTGGTAACGATAGCCAGGAACGACAGAAAAAAGGGATTTCATATTTTGCGTGAGTAAACTCATTACACATCTTATCATGTATTCAAATATTCGATTTATACGTAAAAACCAATCAAAAACAATTAAGTATTTTAACACTAGAGTACACGCGCCCTTTTTTTTACATGAGTACACGCGTGGCCTACTATGGTATACCATTTTATAATTGCTATCAATTTGTTTTTTGGTTACGTATGAATAAAATTCCTACAGAAATGAAAAATATATTCAATCAGTCCCTTATTTTTCAAAAAACAATTAAGTATTTTAACACTAGAGTACACGCGCCCTTTTTTTTACATGAGTACACGCGTGGCCTACTATGGTATACCATTTTATTATTGCTATCAATTTGTTTTTTGGTTACGTACCTATGAATAAAATTCCTACAGAAATGAAAAATATATTCAATCAGTCCCTTATTTTTCATAGCATTCAAGGCATACTACAGCTTGATGATCAGAGCAAACCCATTGGTTGCATGTCTTGCACCATTTGTTTGTGGATCGATTTCTGGTTCTTGAGCAAAGTGCGCATCAACCGACCCGTCCCATCTTGAGGGTAACATCATACTGTGTGGCTTGAGCTGTGCCCGTTATATGACGTAATTGATGACGTCACCGATTGATGCTGACAGTGCTAACAAAAAAGAGGTAGTGCACTGTCTCCAGAACTGTCAATGTCAAAGTCAACATCAGTTTTATTTTTATTTTAGTTTGTTCGAATTTATTTTTTCATTAGAGTATTTACAATTTAATAGAGAAGTGCTCTGTAAAGATACTGGAGGCACAATACGTCTACCTCCAATTTTTCTTTTCAAATTACATTAACTGTCAACTTGACAGACTCACAGATCGAAAGCTCGGTTCAAAATTGATCTGAGTGCTGACGTTAGTAAGCAGTGCTAACGATTTGAATGGGTTGTTTGCATGCATGCAAACGTTTGCACTGATATCTGATTATGAACCGCACCCTATAAGGGAGTATGTTTTAACCTCAGTTTTAACTCTACTCCAACGCCATCTACATTTGGGAAGTAGAAATACAGTAACAAACGCCAAAAATTACTTAATATTATAAAATTTTTAAACCATTTTTGTATTGATATATATCATAACAAATCCATTGATATAATATCGGATATAGGTATATCATGATATACACGGTTATTTTTTTATCACCCTGGAAAATTTAAGGGACGCTTCACGACATGGTATTAGAATGATTTAAATATAAATAAAAAAAATAACCCCCCTCCTTAATTTTATATGAATTTTTTTAAAAATACAAAAAATGCTGCACTAGTTGAGAGCAGCATTTTTAGAGATTTTTTTATTTTTTTTTAATATTTTTTTTACTTTTTTATTTCATTTTTTTATTTTTTATATAATATTGGATGTGTCCTGAAGCGTCCCTAAAATTTTCCAGGGTGATAAAAAAATAACCGTGTATATCCATTGATATATCCTCCAACCCTGGATGGAACCAAACTGTAAGAACCTGTTTTTACCATATTCTTGTAAATAAAGATTCTTTCTTTCAAAACTCCCACAAACGTGATAATAACTTAGGAAATTTCAAATAACATAGAGCACGACAAAATCATTATCAAGTTTGTTTACTATCCGAGTGACATCACTTCAGAACCCAATATGTCGAATAGCGTTTTTGACATTTGAAGAACAAAAAGTAAGATATTTAAAATTTAATTTATTTATATTGCATGTTATGAATAAATATCGGTTTCTCACTTAATTTTTACGAAATCTATCATAAACATGCATATTTATAGTACTTCTTACATGGTGTGAAATACCCTATTATCGAATTTTCATGATATTTATTTTGACCAGTCAGTCACTTGGATAGAGTGAATGTCAGTATCTTATTAAATCTTTTTTATTCTTATTTTTAAAGAGGCTTTAGTACACTCACGGTGACAATGCCAGTCTCATAGGAGAAATCAAAAGTTACAATTATTTTTAAATCATAACAGACAGAAAGGTAATTCTTGAAAATCATATGACTCACTTTTGATTGTTTTTATTGACTTCTCTCTTGCAGAGGAAGTTTCAATTGCTACATCAGAAAAATCTTGAGGTATATAAATTGCTTCTTCCATATATGGTTTCTTGTATAGTTTTGCCCAACGAATTGGGATTTCCTTATGTATAGATTTTCTAAATGCCATACAATGCATGTGTTTGAATTTCTCATATCGTATCCTTGAGAAGCCAATACAGGCTAACGCATACCTCCAACATTTCATTATTTTATAATTGGCACCAACATGTTTTGAATCAGGTGTATTGATGATGAGAATACCTCCAGGCTTGAGAATACTATATGCATTTTGACATGCTTTTATTCTCATTGTTGAATCTGGGATGTATTCTAGAAGAAAGCAAAAAGAAACAGCATCAAAGGAAGAATTACATAATTGTACAACTTGACCATCTTGTACTTCTGTTTTCCACCCTAAATTGACATTAATAAAGTCACATTTCATTACACTATTATTGGCTGGGCACAAATCAACTGCGAGAACATCAAAATAATTAAATTTAATGAAAGGATTATAACAACTGCCTACATCAAGTAAATGTATAAGACTTGAAGAAAATTTTTCTTCAATAACTAATATATTAATCTTAGATGCTATATCAATATCTTTCTCTCTGTGTTTCAAATATGTTTTGTTTATGAAGTAGTCATAACAAAAATCAGCAGTCCATTTAATACGAGAGACAACTGCATTTGTTTTTGTGTTTGCTTCCCAATGAGTAGTTGCCAGTTTTTCCATATTCCGAGCATAAGTTATTAAAATATCTTCATTTTCACAGTGCTCTAACCATGCCATGGCAGGCCCTTTTATTAATGAAGATTGCCTTAAAGTCGAATGAACTTCCTTTATGAATTGCGCTAGCTTTTGATGTTCCTCTGTAGCCATCTCAGAAAAAAGTTGTTCGCACTGAATGAAACGGCAACAAAAATATGGTTATAGTAAGTAAATGGTTTTTATTCTATTTTGTGTATCATTAGACCCTATTTGTGCTAGCATTTGGACAAATTATTATCTTGTTTTCTTCTATAGCGGCATAGTGATATAATTTGTAAAAGTGATTCGGTTCAAATTATACTCTGCCCCACAAATTATATTACTGTTACAGATAGGAATCAACCCCTCTAGCGGCCGTTTCGTAGTGAAATGACAGCTCCGTAATGATAGTGCTGCAAAACTATCGACTGCTTATTATCGACATACTGAAAATTATCGATATAAATTTACAGCCCTAATCTACTTTTTTAATTCTGATAATATTTTAGGTTATTAAAAATCAAAACAACGAAATGCGATTATCTTTTTATTGAATTTAACATACAATATGACAAAAACGTACACAATGGAACTTATTAGAACCCACAATTCTCCGCCATGCAACGCTGTGCTTACTCTGCGATTCTGAAAAGATAAATAAGCATTTGTATAAAGTGTGACGACTCTAAAATGAAAAACAGTGAAAAACCTAGTAAAAATAAATAACCTGCCTCTCCATCTGATCTTAGTCTCTCCACTTCTCAATATCTGTACACCTGTTGATACAAAAAAGATAATTATATAAGACATTACTTTGTTTTTGAAAATAATTTTGTTTTATTGATTATTTACAAAACTTCAGATTGAAGAATTGAACTCTGCAGACAATGGCAAATAGTTTAAAACGTTTGAATACATTTTGAAGAAGTTAACATTAAAAGCAATTAATTTTATAGTAGGTAATCTAACCAAACAAATCAATCTAGTTTTTAATTTTGATGAATATGTTAAGGTCAATAAGAAATGTTTTCCATAAATTAATGATATTCATTCATATAAATGATTTTAATTAGAGTTTGAAAAAGCATTTAAAAGGAATGGCATACCCATTCCTTTTGTAATGCTTTTAAAATTATGTTTATCAAACTTTCACATTCTCTTAAATAATTGTGTCAGAGTTAAATGTTCCAAATTGGTTCACTAAACTCAAATAAAACTAGATTTATTAAATTCTCATGGCCAAATGTAAGGAAAGTGGATACAATCGAATCGTTGAACTCATCAATTGTAGTTACAAAATTTTTGGGTATTACACTTGATGCACGTTTGTGGGATCAACATAGTCCTTCGCGAACAGACCTAGTTCTGTTGTATATGTAGTAAAACAATTCAAGCATGTTACTATGTTGATACGGCAAGATAAATTTACTTAGTTATTTTCAGTGTCATGTAATTGGCTATTACTGCTGGGTTTCGGCTGCTAGTATAGAAAGTATTTTTGGACTTCAGTTGGTGCTATTTATAATTCACAAGCAAAGGTTTCTCTAAGAAATATTTTTAACTAAATTAATATATTGATTTAAGCTGAACAGTCTAATTATGAAAATTTGATTTGTCTATAAAAATTATAAAACCTTTGGTACCAATTTTCGATTTCATAATCTAAACACAAGAAATAGAAAGCCACTGTGAACAAGTGTGTATTGATCTGCTCATCACGTTCTAGTCATTTTCTGATATAACCATAAAAAGTAGGTGTTATAATAGCAACGTAACATCCCATTTTTTTTTTCGTCGTGACTATTGTGATTTTCAAAGCTTATTTACTCGCAAACTATAAGACTTGAGAGAAAATTGACATGAATAAAAAGTGTTAATTTTAAAGCTATTCTATATGATACAACCATAAAAATTAGGTGTCCTAATATCAAGGCAACATCCCAAAATTTTTCTTGTCCTGCGGCCATTGTAATTTTCAAAGCTGATTTACTCGCAAACTATAAGACTTGAGAAAAAGTGAATAAGAGTAAAAAGTGTTTATTTTAGGCTATTCTATATTATACAACCATAAAAAGTAGGTGTCATAATAGCAATATGCAACATCTCAAAATTTTTCTAAGTCCTGCTGCCATTGTGATTTTCAAAGCTGATTTACTCGCACACTATAAGATTTGAGAAAAAATGGACAAGAATAAAAAGTGTTTATTTTTAGCTATTCTATACGATACAACCATAAAAAAGGACCTTGCGCACCCTTTCATTCACCCCAACCCAATTTTGAAATATTTTCTTTAATATAGGGGCATATAGTATAACACTGATCTTGACTTATAGATTTTGAAAGAAATTTGGCAGCTCTGTCAACTGACACAGTGAATCAATTGACAGTTAACTTAAGATTTATCAACATTAAACTTTAAACTGTATTTTATTAAATGTTTTATTTGTGCTGCTACATTGTTGTTGTCAGTGTCATTGTCATGTTTTGTCCATTTTTAGGTGACCCAAAACAAAACTATAGCACACTTTTGGCCGTTGTCAAAAAATCGATTTGTCAAGGGAACTTTCTTATCTTGAATGTACTATATTTAATTTTATCACTGATTAGCCTTTCAGAAACAAGGGGTTAATAAGCAAACATATTTATGTCAAAAACAAATTAATCACCTTTTGACAGCCCACTTTCTGTTATTCATGTCCTGTTCATTGCTTGTGCAGTGGCTTATGTTCTTAGCATATTAATAAAATTGATAAAATGAAATTCAGGTCCATGGTGAGTAACCAAAGCTTCTAACATATCGAGCTTCTCTATGCTTCCGAAGTCACCTTGCGCCCAGACATGTGCACCATCAGAAGATCAATTTTAGCAGAGCTTTGCTACTCTTTTTGAGAAGAAGTGTTTTTCATTTTCATTCAATCTAAAAAAAAATTACATGTAATTTTGAACAACAACATAGTGTAGGTTATTTAATGGAAAACATAATATTAAATTAATTTTAAACTATTGTTTATTTAATGAAAAAAATATTACACAACTTTGCTCACCTATCATTATTGGATTTTTAAGTATTCCTGAATTTATTTCACTTGGAGGAAGTTATTTATTGCATACTCAACTCAAGATATTCATCTTCAAGTATTTGTGTTTCAAAATAACACTAGTTTTTCTGTGTTCATAAGTTGTTTTTATCGATTTCAAAATTGATGTGCATCCAGAAATGTAACCTCTGTTGAAGCCGATGGTCTGTAAAATATTTTAGTGGATTCATAACAATATAAAGTTCGCTCGTTTTTTAGTATGGGAAAGTTCAACTTCATACATTTTGGTAAATAACTATTAGGCCAAAGATGAAAGCGTTCTTCACCTGGATTTGCCTACAAGAGAGTTGCTGGATGTCTGATTATCAGAGTAACAAGTTGTACTCTGCACAAGTTGTACTGTCACCATGGTGATCTGATAAACTTAAGTAAGATTATGGTAGCTAACCAGGTGGGCTCAGCTATATTAGCATGAAATAGTATGACACAATGAAAGGTCAAAAAGTTATTAAGTTTAGAAAATCACAAGCAAACAAACCGATAAAACTGCCGAATCCCTTCGTACACACAGGTACTGTTATTGAATCAAGAACAGTGAGTGTCAAAAATCTTAAAAAACATGCTTAAAACACATAAAATCTGAAGATAAATTAGAGATTTAAACAAACCAACAATGTAATAATGAAAAATGAAATGCAAATGTGTGCGTTCTACTTCTATGATGAAATGACACGACACGACACACACACATGCACCCAAAAGCAAAATGGCGTCAAAAAAAATGGCGGAGACTGTCTCAGAGCCGCTCCACTAACGACCCGCTAGTTATAGGGGTGATTCCAACGCCTGCTCTGCCCCCGTAGCACGACCAATTTGACCCACAAATTATATTACTGTTACAGATAGGAATCAACCCCTCTAGCGGCCGTTTCGTAGTGAAATGACAGCTCCGTAATGATAGTGCTGCAAAACTATCGACTGCTTATTATCGACATACTGAAAATTATCGATATAAATTTACAGCCCTAATCTACTTTTTTAATTCTGATAATATTTTAGGTTATTAAAAATCAAAACAACGAAATGCGATTATCTTTTTATTGAATTTAACATACAATATGACAAAAACGTACACAATGGAACTTATTAGAACCCACAATTCTCCGCCATGCAAAACTGTGCTTACTCTGCGATTCTGAAAAGATAAATAAGCATTTGTATAAAGTGTGACGACTCTAAAATGAAAAACAGTGAAAAACCTAGTAAAAATAAATAACCTGCCTCTCCATCTGATCTTAGTCTCTCCACTTCTCAATATCTGTACACCTGTTGATACAAAAAAGATAATTATATAAGACATTACTTTGTTTTTGAAAATAATTTTGTTTTATTGATTATTTACAAAACTTCAGATTGAAGAATTGAACTCTGCAGACAATGGCAAATAGTTTAAAACGTTTGAATACATTTTGAAGAAGTTAACATTAAAAGCAATTAATTTTATAGTAGGTAATCTAACCAAACAAATCAATCTAGTTTTTAATTTTGATGAATATGTTAAGGTCAATAAGAAATGTTTTCCATAAATTAATGATATTCATTCATATAAATGATTTTAATTAGAGTTTGAAAAAGCATTTAAAAGGAAAGGCATACCCATTCCTTTTGTAATGCTTTTAAAATTATGTTTATCAAACTTTCACATTCTCTTAAATAATTGTGTCAGAGTTAAATGTTCCAAATTGGTTCACTAAACTCAAATAAAACTAGATTTATTAAATTCTCATGGCCAAATGTAAGGAAAGTGGATACAATCGAATCGTTGAACTCATCAATTGTAGTTACAAAATTTTTGGGTATTACACTTGATGCACGTTTGTGGGATCAACATAGTCCTTCGCGAACAGACCTAGTTCTGTTGTATATGTAGTAAAACAATTCAAGCATGTTACTATGTTGATACGGCAAGATAAATTTACTTAGTTATTTTCAGTGTCATGTAATTGGCTATTACTGCTGGGTTTCGGCTGCTAGTATAGAAAGTATTTTTGGACTTCAGTTGGTGCTATTTATAATTCACAAGCAAAGGTTTCTCTAAGAAATATTTTTAACTAAATTAATATATTGATTTAAGCTGAACAGTCTAATTATGAAAATTTGATTTGTCTATAAAAATTATAAAACCTTTGGTACCAATTTTCGATTTCATAATCTAAACACAAGAAATAGAAAGCCACTGTGAACAAGTGTGTATTGATCTGCTCATCACGTTCTAGTCATTTTCTGATATAACCATAAAAAGTAGGTGTTATAATAGCAACGTAACATCCCATTTTTTTTTTCGTCGTGACTATTGTGATTTTCAAAGCTTATTTACTCGCAAACTATAAGACTTGAGAGAAAATTGACATGAATAAAAAGTGTTAATTTTAAAGCTATTCTATATGATACAACCATAAAAATTAGGTGTCCTAATATCAAGGCAACATCCCAAAATATCCCATCCAGTTAAATATAATTATTTATAATTCTGATAAAATATTTGTTTAATTAAGTATTTATTTGAGTCATGAATCGGAACTTATACTTTACACAAACATTTTATTTTTAAACTTTAGAATTATAATTTTATTTAATTAGGCTGATATTCTTGTTTTTATTTAATGTGGAATTAATTATTACATTTTTGATAAAAATAACCTAAGGAGATAAATTATTTTTTTCATCACGGAAATTAGTATGCATGAAACGGAAAAAATCGATTTGTCAAGGGAACTTTCTTATCTTGAATGTACTATATTTAATTTTATCACTGATTAGCCTTTCAGAAACAAGGGGTTAATAAGCAAACATATTTATGTCAAAAACAAATTAATCACCTTTTGACAGCCCACTTTCTGTTATTCATGTCCTGTTCATTGCTTGTGCAGTGGCTTATGTTCTTAGCATATTAATAAAATTGATAAAATGAAATTCAGGTCCATGGTGAGTAACCAAAGCTTCTAACATATCGAGCTTCTCTATGCTTCCGAAGTCACCTTGCGCCCAGACATGTGCACCATCAGAAGATCAATTTTAGCAGAGCTTTGCTACTCTTTTTGAGAAGAAGTGTTTTTCATTTTCATTCAATCTAAAAAAAAATTACATGTAATTTTGAACAACAACATAGTGTAGGTTATTTAATGGAAAACATAATATTAAATTAATTTTAAACTATTGTTTATTTAATGAAAAAAATATTACACAACTTTGCTCACCTATCATTATTGGATTTTTAAGTATTCCTGAATTTATTTCACTTGGAGGAAGTTATTTATTGCATACTCAACTCAAGATATTCATCTTCAAGTATTTGTGTTTCAAAATAACACTAGTTTTTCTGTGTTCATAAGTTGTTTTTATCGATTTCAAAATTGATGTGCATCCAGAAATGTAACCTCTGTTGAAGCCGATGGTCTGTAAAATATTTTAGTGGATTTATAACAATATAAAGTTCGCTCGTTTTTTAGTATGGGAAAGTTCAACTTCATACATTTTGGTAAATAACTATTAGGCCAAAGATGAAAGCGTTCTTCACCTGGATTTGCCTACAAGAGAGTTGCTGGATGTCTGATTATCAGAGTAACAAGTTGTACTCTGCACAAGTTGTACTGTCACCATGGTGATCTGATAAACTTAAGTAAGATTATGGTAGCTAACCAGGTGGGCTCAGCTATATTAGCATGAAATAGTATGAAACAATGAAAGGTCAAAAAGTTATTAAGTTTAGAAAATCACAAGCAAACAAACCGATAAAACTGCCGAATCCCTTCGTACACACAGGTACTGTTATTGAATCAAGAACAGTGAGTGTCAAAAATCTTAAAAAACATGCTTAAAACACATAAAATCTGAAGATAAATTAGAGATTTAAACAAACCAACAATGTAATAATGAAAAATGAAATGCAAATGTGTGCGTTCTACTTCTATGATGAAATGCAGGCGTTGGAATCACCCCTATAACTAGCGGGTCGTTAGTGGAGCGGCTCTGAGACAGTCTCCGCCATTTTTTTTGACGCCATTTTGCTTTTGGGTGCATGTGTGTGTGTCGTGTCGTGTCATTTCATCATAGAAGTAGAACGCACACATTTGCATTTCATTTTTCATTATTACATTGTTGGTTTGTTTAAATCTCTAATTTATCTTCAGATTTTATGTGTTTTAAGCATGTTTTTTAAGATTTTTGACACTCACTGTTCTTGATTCAATAACAGTACCTGTGTGTACGAAGGGATTCGGCAGTTTTATCGGTTTGTTTGCTTGTGATTTTCTAAACTTAATAACTTTTTGACCTTTCATTGTTTCATACTATTTCATGCTAATATAGCTGAGCCCACCTGGTTAGCTACCATAATCTTACTTAAGTTTATCAGATCACCATGGTGACAGTACAACTTGTGCAGAGTACAACTTGTTACTCTGATAATCAGACATCCAGCAACTCTCTTGTAGGCAAATCCAGGTGAAGAACGCTTTCATCTTTGGCCTAATAGTTATTTACCAAAATGTATGAAGTTGAACTTTCCCATACTAAAAAACGAGCGAACTTTATATTGTTATGAATCCACTAAAATATTTTACAGACCATCGGCTTCAACAGAGGTTACATTTCTGGATGCACATCAATTTTGAAATCGATAAAAACAACTTATGAACACAGAAAAACTAGTGTTATTTTGAAACACAAATACTTGAAGATGAATATCTTGAGTTGAGTATGCAATAAATAACTTCCTCCAAGTGAAATAAATTCAGGAATACTTAAAAATCCAATAATGATAGGTGAGCAAAGTTGTGTAATATTTTTTTCATTAAATAAACAATAGTTTAAAATTAATTTAATATTATGTTTTCCATTAAATAACCTACACTATGTTGTTGTTCAAAATTACATGTATTTTTTTTTTAGATTGAATGAAAATGAAAAACACTTCTTCTCAAAAAGAGTAGCAAAGCTCTGCTAAAATTGATCTTCTGATGGTGCACATGTCTGGGCGCAAGGTGACTTCGGAAGCATAGAGAAGCTCGATATGTTAGAAGCTTTGGTTACTCACCATGGACCTGAATTTCATTTTATCAATTTTATTAATATGCTAAGAACATAAGCCACTGCACAAGCAATGAACAGGACATGAATAACAGAAAGTGGGCTGTCAAAAGGTGATTAATTTGTTTTTGACATAAATATGTTTGCTTATTAACCCCTTGTTTCTGAAAGGCTAATCAGTGATAAAATTAAATATAGTACATTCAAGATAAGAAAGTTCCCTTGACAAATCGATTTTTTCCGTTTCATGCATACTAATTTCCGTGATGAAAAAAATAATTTATCTCCTTAGGTTATTTTTATCAAAAATGTAATAATTAATTCCACATTAAATAAAAACAAGAATATCAGCCTAATTAAATAAAATTATAATTCTAAAGTTTAAAAATAAAATGTTTGTGTAAAGTATAAGTTCCGATTCATGACTCAAATAAATACTTAATTAAACAAATATTTTATCAGAATTATAAATAATTATATTTAACTGGATGGGATATTTTGGGATGTTGCCTTGATATTAGGACACCTAATTTTTATGGTTGTATCATATAGAATAGCTTTAAAATTAACACTTTTTATTCATGTCAATTTTCTCTCAAGTCTTATAGTTTGCGAGTAAATAAGCTTTGAAAATCACAATAGTCACGACGAAAAAAAAAATGGGATGTTACGTTGCTATTATAACACCTACTTTTTATGGTTATATCAGAAAATGACTAGAACGTGATGAGCAGATCAATACACACTTGTTCACAGTGGCTTTCTATTTCTTGTGTTTAGATTATGAAATCGAAAATTGGTACCAAAGGTTTTATAATTTTTATAGACAAATCAAATTTTCATAATTAGACTGTTCAGCTTAAATCAATATATTAATTTAGTTAAAAATATTTCTTAGAGAAACCTTTGCTTGTGAATTATAAATAGCACCAACTGAAGTCCAAAAATACTTTCTATACTAGCAGCCGAAACCCAGCAGTAATAGCCAATTACATGACACTGAAAATAACTAAGTAAATTTATCTTGCCGTATCAACATAGTAACATGCTTGAATTGTTTTACTACATATACAACAGAACTAGGTCTGTTCGCGAAGGACTATGTTGATCCCACAAACGTGCATCAAGTGTAATACCCAAAAATTTTGTAACTACAATTGATGAGTTCAACGATTCGATTGTATCCACTTTCCTTACATTTGGCCATGAGAATTTAATAAATCTAGTTTTATTTGAGTTTAGTGAACCAATTTGGAACATTTAACTCTGACACAATTATTTAAGAGAATGTGAAAGTTTGATAAACATAATTTTAAAAGCATTACAAAAGGAATGGGTATGCCATTCCTTTTAAATGCTTTTTCAAACTCTAATTAAAATCATTTATATGAATGAATATCATTAATTTATGGAAAACATTTCTTATTGACCTTAACATATTCATCAAAATTAAAAACTAGATTGATTTGTTTGGTTAGATTACCTACTATAAAATTAATTGCTTTTAATGTTAACTTCTTCAAAATGTATTCAAACGTTTTAAACTATTTGCCATTGTCTGCAGAGTTCAATTCTTCAATCTGAAGTTTTGTAAATAATCAATAAAACAAAATTATTTTCAAAAACAAAGTAATGTCTTATATAATTATCTTTTTTGTATCAACAGGTGTACAGATATTGAGAAGTGGAGAGACTAAGATCAGATGGAGAGGCAGGTTATTTATTTTTACTAGGTTTTTCACTGTTTTTCATTTTAGAGTCGTCACACTTTATACAAATGCTTATTTATCTTTTCAGAATCGCAGAGTAAGCACAGCGTTGCATGGCGGAGAATTGTGGGTTCTAATAAGTTCCATTGTGTACGTTTTTGTCATATTGTATGTTAAATTCAATAAAAAGATAATCGCATTTCGTTGTTTTGATTTTTAATAACCTAAAATATTATCAGAATTAAAAAAGTAGATTAGGGCTGTAAATTTATATCGATAATTTTCAGTATGTCGATAATAAGCAGTCGATAGTTTTGCAGCACTATCATTACGGAGCTGTCATTTCACTACGAAACGGCCGCTAGAGGGGTTGATTCCTATCTGTAACAGTAATATAATTTGTGATGAAATGACACGACACGACACACACACATGCACCCAAAAGCAAAATGGCGTCAAAAAAAATGGCGGAGACTGTCTCAGAGCCGCTCCACTAACGACCCGCTAGTTATAGGGGTGATTCCAACGCCTGATTTGACCACCAAAACACGACACGATTTCACTTTTTCACAATTTTTCACGTCAACACCACAGATTAGAGAGAATATGTGTCAACACAAGCCTCAGCCCCCATAGCACGTCCACCAAAACACGATATGATAAAGCGGTTTATCGCGGTGAACTGTCAAAATACAATAGGGTTTCGTCGTATTTTGACCGTTCACCGCGATAAATCGCTTTATCATATCGTGTTTTGGTGGACGTGCTACGGGGGCAGAGGCGCGTTCAGGGCCTTCGCGCGAAGTACAACTTTTCGCTCTAACCCCGTTCAATGCCTTCGAGCGTGACAACCGGGTGAAACAACCGGCCCGTTCAAGACCTTTGAGTGTCGGCGCGAGTTACAACCGAACAACCATCGAATTTGATGGTTGTAAAACGCTCTGACGTTTATAACTGAAATACTCTTACGTGATTGGATGATATTGGCGGCCATATTCTATAATGTCATCTACTAAAAAGAGAGAGAAATAAAAAATCATGTGAAAGAGGGAGATAAGAGATTTGGTTGCTGCAATCCGTTCAACGCCTTTGAGCGAGTTAAAAAACAACCGGACAACTACACCCAGAGGCGCTGAACGCGCCTCTGGTATCTATAGTCTTAGGCCCGTATTACAAAACGATTCTCAGTATGTAATGAATCTAGTTTTAAAACTAGTTTTAAGATGAGATTTAATTTTTGAATGTTTCTTTCTTGAAACGAGTTTCATTGATCGTTGTTCATCTGAGTAATTGCTTATTATAGAAGTGCGTTATACGCTCAAGTAAAGATTTGATCTTTGATTACCTAGGTATGGTCGAAACCACTCTTGAGAAAAGAAATTCATATTATGTTATCAAATAAAGTTGATATTTACGCCACAATCTGATGCTGGGCGAGTGTCCAGCTGTAGGCTGGTGCTGGATGAGTGTGTCCATCAATGGGGCTGGTGCTGGGAAAGATTTCCAGCAGTGGGATGGTGCTGGACAAGATTGTCCAGCAGTGGGCTGATGCTGGGCATGATTCACAGCAGTGGGATGGCGCTGGACAAGATGGTCATGCGGTGGACTCGTGCTGGGCATGATTCCCATCAGTGGGATTGTGCTGGATAAGATTGTCCAGCAGTGGACTTGTGCTGGGCAAGATTGTTCAGCAGTGGACTTGTGCTGGACAAGATTGTCCAGCAGTGGACTTGTGCTGGGCAAGATTGTTCAGCTGTGGGCTGGTGCTGGGCATGATTCCCAACACTAGGATGGTGCTTGGACAAGATTGTCCAGCAGTGGGCTGGTGCTGGGCATGATTCCCAACAGTGGGATTGTGCTGGACAAGATTGTCCAGCAGTGGACTGATGCTGGGCAAGATTATTCAGCAGTGGGTTGGTGCTGGACAAGGTTGTCCAGCAGTGGGCTGGTGCTGGACAAGATTGTCCAGCAGTGGGCTGGTGCTGGGCAAGATTGTCCAGCAGTGGACTTGTGCTGGGCAAGATTGTTCAGCTGTGGGCTGGTGCTGGGCATGATGCCCAACACTAGGATGGTGCTTGGACAAGATTGTCCAGCAGTGGGCTGGTGCTGGGCAAGATTGTTCAGCAGTGGGCTGGTGCTGGGCAAGATTGTTTAGCAGTGGGCTGGCGCTGGGAAAAATTGTTCAGCAGTGGGCTGTTGCTGGGCATTATTCCCAGCAGTGGGTTTGTGCTGGAAAAGATTGTCCAGCAGTGGACTAGTGCTGGGCAAGATTGTTCAGCAATGGGCTGGTGTTGGGCATTGGATTGTGCTGGACAAGATTGTCCAGCAGTGACCTGGTGCTGGGCAAAATTCCCAGCAGTGGGCTGGCGCTAGTTGGCAAGATAGTTCAGCAGTATGTTGGTGCTGGGAAAGATTGTCCAGCAGTGGCCTGGTGCTGAGTAAAAGTGCTAGCTAGCAGCTATGTTAGCCGACGAATATGCCGAGGCCGCACAAACGACGTTATAAAATAAAATACCAAACGTAATCGAAATCTTGAATCTAGTTTCAGTTGATCGTCACCTAAAACGCTACTTATAATCAAATGAACACTCAAGTAGTGATCTCCACTCAAAACTAGCTTTGCGTGATTGGAGTTCAAACGCTGCTTGAGTTGCGTTCTGTAATACGGGCCTAAGACCATCTAAGACACAATCCCACAAAAAAATTACTGCACAGACTACATATGCCCCGTTCCGTTTCGAAATTCTCCTACTCACAGTAGGAGTAGTGCGTGTTTGAGATGAGATGAGAGGATTGTTGCGTGTAGGAGGCCGATTGAGGCATGCTAACTTGCCTTATAGATCACGTCATCCTCTGTTGCTCCCCAAGTACGGACCATTGGTGCGATTGATGATCATTGATCACCATGTGAAGAATGCTCATCATGGCGCATGTAGGCAATGCATTGACCGCGCTCCTCCAACAGGAGTTTTGGATTTTTTCAGCGGGAAGAATAATCCGATCTGTCATTTTTCGTTGTCTGCCCAGAGGCCCTAGACACATGCCACACGCTAACTTTTCCGCAGTCGTTCTGCAGAAAAAATGTATAGAAATGACATTAGCTTACGACAACCTTACGCTATTTTTTCCGCAGCTAATGTCATCTTCATACATTTTTTCTGAGGAACGACTGCGGAAAAGTTAGCGTGTGGCATTTGTCTAGGGGGGCTGCTATCGTTTACGCCCCGAGACGATGCAGCCCCAAATGGGTGATTTGCCTGCTGATCGCGTGAACGAATCGATGACCTTCTTAGGAGTTGGAACTCCCCCCTCCTCAACCCTGACCTTTGTCCTATCCTAGCCTATATCCTAACTCCCTTCCCCCACGTACACAAGCTAAGGTGTCAAACGAACCGTGCCGATAGCTGCGTGGCCATGGTGCAGCATGGTCTCGAACGGTGTCCCTCCGATACCAGGCGACCTCGGAGGTGTATTAGCCTTAGCTGGGCATGCGGGGCTCTGCCGGGGTGGACCTTTTATTTCCCTAGCTACTCGTGGGAACTTCATGGGCGCTAATAACGAACTCGAAGCTTTCCTCCTAGGCGATAACGAACGCCGGGATACCACCAACGCGGAATCGCGTTCTACCACACCTGATTTATCAGGGATCTTTCTCAGTTCTGAAGGGGACCTTATGGACACCGCAGAAGCTGAGACACAAGCGGAAAAGTCTGGGGCGAGTGTGGAACAACTGCCACCTAAAGCGCCCAAGAAGACCGCACTCACTCATTTGAGCGGGGCTGGAAGGCGACGCCTTAAGCGGCTGTTGGCGAGCGGTATGAGCTTCACTGAAGCTCCTGCCGCTGGTGCAAACCAGCAGCATCCCGAAAGCTCAAGCGGCAGCGTGGCAGACGCCACTCCGGGCCCTAGGGCGGTCAAACGAACTAGACCCGAGGATTCTCCACAACTGCCATCTTAAAAGAGGGAAGATCTAGACAAAACCGGCACTCCACTGGGAGATGAAGAACGACCAGGAAGTTCTGGGGAGTCAGGACTTACCTCATTTAGGGTCTTTAATACGGAACCCATGGACGACCAACAGCTGCTACTTGTTAAAACGGCAATATAAGATGCCGTTCGAAACGTTGACGAGGCCGGAGGGGGTGCGCGCTTCAGCGGATGCACGTTCAAGCCAGGCTGGTTGCTACTTCACTGTAGTGATCAATATAGCCGGGAATGGATGTGCAAGAGGGTGAGGGATATCAGGCCTTGGCCTGGGGCAGAGCTATCGGTTAAAAACGAGAGCGAACTACCTAGGAAGAGTGTTGGTATCCTTCATGTACCGCTGATTGATGCGAAAACTCCCCAAGAGGCCTTGAGCTTCTGAAATCTCAGAATTTGGGCCTGGAGACAAGCCTGTGGAGGGTTCTCAACGTTCAAAAGAAAGAGAGTTCGTTCGACATGGCGTTCTCTCTGGACGATGAATCAGTAGGGGTCCTCCGCAGGATGAACTTCAGTCCCAATTTTGGCTATCGCAAAGCCCAAATTCGCATCAGAGGCGAAACAACCACGGCCCACAAAGATCGGGTGGGAGCGGCCAGCGCCGATACTCCCAGTAGTTCCCGGGTAGGGGATACTGATACCTTTAAGGTACCGGGACCCAGTACCTCTACTGGAGAGCCAGAACGACCCACCCATGGACCGACCCCAGGGACCAGTGCACCACCGCCGGCCAAAGGGCTGAATAGGCCTTAGCCTGGTAGCAGTGGTACCAATGCTGGAAGGGCGAAGCAAGCGCCTAAAGGCCGCAAAAAGGCTCGAAGGCGAGGTAAAGCGCCTATCCAGCATTCACCGCACAAACTCCCAACTTCTCGCAAATAATGGCCAAGGTGGTACAAACAAATTTGCACCACGCAAGAGCCGCTTCGGCGGTTCTAGAGAAAGTCTTTTGCGAGGAGGACCTACACATCGCCTGCGTTCAGGAGCCTTGGCTGTCTGAGGCGAACACCATCTCGGGCCTTAACCAACCAAGGAACAAGACCGAGAGCTTGCATCGTGTTTAATAAAAAACTCGAATTTCTTCCTGTACCAGAGCTTTGCAGTGACGACCTGGTGGCAGCCTTTGTTAACCTCAGGGGGCGAGAAGGACAGAGAACACTAATCTGCTCCGCGTACCTCCCAGGGGATAGCAAAGACCCCTCAGAAGACCTGGCGACTGCTGTGGAATATGCCCGCAGCCATAACGCCGAGCTTCTGATATCCTGTGATGCTAACGCACACCACACCAACTGGGGGAGCACTAACATCAACAACAGAGGAGAGTCACATCATGACTTTATTCTTACTAACCGCCTACAAATAGTGAATTACCCTACCTTTATAACTAAAGTTAGACAGGAAGTACTCGACATTACTCTTGCGACCAATAATCTGTACAGGGCGATAAACGACGCTGGCATGTCAGCAAAGAGGTATCTATGTCTGATCATAAGCAGATACGATTCGCTATAGGAAAGGACACTCAAGAACGAGTAGAATCTTTCAGAGACCGCAGGGCTACAGATTGGGAGTCATATAAAGACCATCTGCGCAACAGCCTAGCAAACTTTCCTAAAGCGATAAAAACTCGCGGTGCACTCGAGCTTGCGGTGAACCAGCTCAACCAGGCTATAATGGAAGCCTTTGAGGCTAACTGTCCTCTCAAGACCCGCAGGGGAAACACGACACCCTGGTGGACACCCAAGCTAGACAAGTTAAGAGCGCAAACGCGACAACTCTTCAACAGGGCCTGAACTCCCGATTCTAAAAAGGATTTCCTTAAGGCCCCAACGAAATATAGCACAGAACTTAGAAATGCGAAAAGACGGTCTTGGAAGCGGTTCTGCGAGGAGATTACAAAAACGCCTCAAGGAGCTCGCATTCATAAGGTCATGTCGAAGACGCCTACTAATCAAATCGGTCTGCTAAAAAAGCCTGATGGAACCTTTACAACTGAGGAGACGATCAACCTCTTGGCAACGACCCTCTTTCCTGGGTCAGTTAAGGTAACCAGTACTAAATCGGGCAAAGATGAAACGACAACTCTAGGACCTAAGAATGAGGACTGGAGAATGGCGACATTTATATTCAGACCGAAACAAGTTTAATGGGCCATAGACTCATTTAAGTCGTTTAAATCGCCTGGAAGCGACAGTATATTTCCAGCCCTTTTACAAAAGGGCCAGGATATACTAATCCCGCACCTGGTGAAAATCTTCAGAGCAAGCCATGCCTGGAGACACATACCAGAACCATGGGATGATGTTAAGGTATCTTTCATACCAAAAACCGGCAAAAAGGACTACTCACAGCCAAAGTCCTTCAGACCAATCAGTCTCACCTCTTTCCTACTCAAAACAATGGAAAAGGTTATAGATAGACATATTAGGGATGGACCCTTGATGGAACACCCTCTTCACCACAACCAACATGCTTACCAAAAGGGCAAATCAACTGTAACTGCCCTTTTAGGCCTAGCAGACAAAATAGAAAGATATATAGATGACAAACAGATCGCCCTATGTGCCTTTCTAGATATCGAAGGAGCATTTGATAATATCCATATTGAAACTCTAATTAAAGGACTGGAGGACAACGGGATCGATTCGGCAACGACCCGATGGATTAAATCAATGCTCCTTAACAGGGTTGTGAATATCAATATACGACTCTTCCGCAAGCTATAAGCTGACCAAAGGTTGCCCCCAGGGAGGAGTTTTGTCGCTGTTACTATGGTCAATAGCTGTGGATGAACTCATCGTATTAGCCTCAGGTATAGGATTTGATGTACAGGGCTACGCGGACGACGTGGTTGCTATAGCCCTCGGACCGTGTCAAAGCACTATATCATCTCTAATACAAGGGGCTCTAAACACCATACAAAAATGGTGTACTGAAAAACACTTATCGGTAAACCCGAACAAAACTATAATAGTGCCATTCACTAGGAAACATAAGCTGAATAAACTTATAAAGCCTGTGTTAAATGGAACGACTATTACATTTTCCATTGAGGTGAAGTATTCATTGAGGCGTCACTTTCGACCAAAGGCTCACCTGGAACACACACGTTAGTAATGTGGTTCAAAAAGCAAAAATCGCACTTGGTGTGTGTAATCGCATGGTAGGGACGAAATGGGGACTCAAACCGAAGATCGCCCTCTGGATATACACCGCCATAGTAACCTATGGCGCAGTGGTTTAGCACAAAAAGGCTAAACAGAGGACAACTATTGACACTCTAAATAGCCTTCAAAGAACCGCATGTCGAATGGCAACGGGAGCCATGTCCACAACACCGGCAGCTGCACTAAACGCCCTTCTCAACCTGCCGCCCCTTAATCTAGTAATAGAAAAGGAGGCGAAGGCTTGCCTACACGGGGTCGGCATAGGCTGTCGCACTGGCTGGCTCTCTCAAACACTGAGGACCCTTCAGGACTCTGTGCTGAAACATCCAATATTAGTTATGACCAGCGATGTCATGTTTCCACGAGTAAGCCCTCACAGAGATGAATTGGGAAGAGAATCTCAACTCCTGTGAGGATGGAAGCCTCGTATGGTATACAGATGGCTCCAGAAAATCATTTGATGTAGGATGCGGAATGTACGGTCTAAGGCCCAGGGTGGACAAAAGTACCAACTTGGGCCGGTACGCATCCGTTTTCCAGGCGGAGATATATGCCATCATCGAATGTGCAGATATCATAAACCAAAGGAACTACTGAAACCAACATATCTATATTTATTCAGATAGTCGAGCAGCTCTAAAAGCCATTAGCTCGAGCCAAATAAACTCGAAGCTGGTAGAAGACTGTCTCACCCGCCTGAATGCTATAGGCCAAAAAAACAAAATTGTTTTAAGATGGGTACCTGGGCATTGAGAAGGCCGATGAACTCGCTAAAACTGGAACTATAGAACCACAAATAGGGCCGGAACCCTTTTGTGGGATTTTACTTTCTAAATGAACTTTTTAGAAACTGATTTGAACTCTGGAAATCTACTCCAGGGCAAGAACACGCGAAGGCACTAATACAAGGCTACTCGCGTAAACTAACTGACGAGCTCCTGCAGCTTAACAGGAAAAACATCAGTGCAGTCGTAAGAACCTTAACTGGACATTGCGGCCTGAATAGACACATGTTCAACCCCAAGGTTAAGGACAACGACATCTGCAGATTCTGCAACCAGGAGCGTGAAACTCCTAAACACCTTCTGTGTGACTGCAGCCCACTGATTCATCGGCGTAGCCTTCATCTGGGAAGGCACATCATGAGACCAGATGAAATACAAACTCTACCAACCCAAAAAATCCTCAGTTTCATAGAGGGTTTGGGCTTGAAGGAGATACTCTAACGGTGCTAAAATTCACAATAGATCTTTTAGGTCGAGGTGAAAAGGCCTACAAGGCGAAAGCCCGTACCAATAATAATAATAGGAGTTGGAATGGATTTCGCGGGACCATTCACTATAAAGTCGCGAGTGTCGCGACTCCGTAATGCTAAGACTGAAAAGGCTTACCTGTGTGTGTGTTTGTTTGGCTACAGAAGTCGTCCATTTGGAGGTGGTTAGTGCGCTCACTATGGAAGCTTTCTTAGCCGCCTTAGGCAATTTGTTTTCCGCCAAGGACTGCCATCTCTAATTCGGTCCGATCATGGGACGAACTTCAAGGGCACCGATAGACATAGGTACGAGGGTGGGTCAAAAAGTTCGCGGAATGGAGGGTAAAAGTAAGAAATAAAACACAAAATTATTTATCCTTTTCAATGTATTCCCCCTTAACTCTAATACATTTATTAGACCTATCAATTAATTTATTAATACCTTCGAAAAAAAAATGATTTCTCTTTGTCGTCAAAATAGGCCGAAATTGCGCTCTTCACTTCTTCATCGTTGGAAAATTTCTTCCCTCGAAGCTCTTTTTTCATTTTGGGCTATAGGGAGGATGTTCCAAGATTTCGAAGCCCACTCTTTGAACAGCAGCCATCGCAACTTGCGCCTTGTGCACGGGTGCATTGTCGTGCAAAAAGAGCACACCTTTAGTCAATTTTCCCCGTCTTTTTTCTCTCACAGCATCTCGCAGACGTTCTAATAGTGCAGCGTAGTACTCTCCAGTGATAGAGACACCCTTTTCTTTATAATCAATAAGGAGGATTCCCGCTGAATCCCAGAAAACAGTAGCCATGAGTTTTCCAGCCGACGGAGACACTTTGAATTTCTTCGGAGGTGGTATGCCCTTTTTGTGCCACTGCATGGAGTCTTGTTTGGACTCAGGCTCATAATGATGAACCCAAGTTTCATCTATAGTCACAATTCGGTTCAAAACTTTATCCTTTTGTTCACCACAGAGCGCTAAAAACTCGCGACAACACTCAACTCGCCCCTGCTTCTGGTGTGGCGTGAGCATTCTCGGCACCCATCTTGCACACACCTTTGACATGCCAAGATGGTCGTGTAGGATGTTCAAAATGGTTGTAGCTGATACTCCAATCATTTCTGCAAGCTGTTTCTTCTTTAAACGGGCATCATCCAATATGATTTTTTCAAGTTTTTCGACGTTTTCTGCCGTGGTTGCCTCGACAGGCCGCCCTGGCCTCGGATCATCTTCAATCGAATCCCTGCCTTGCTTAAACAGGTTGTGCCACTTGTAAACCATGGTTTTACCAGGGCAAGAGTCCCCGTAAACAGAAGACATCTCTTCCAAAATAGTCTGGGGAGGTTTTCCTTGTTTGGTAAGGAACTTGATGACTGCGCGAAACTCAATTTTCTAAATGTTGCAAATTTTCTTCTGGATTGACTTGTTGATTGATGTGTAGCTCAGGTAATTATGACCTATTTTTTTTGAAACTTAGTATTTATACTCTTAATGAGTGTCACAACTAGTGCAGGTAGTAAAAAGTCACCTCTCCCCCCTCCATGCCCCTCATTCCGTGAACTTTTTGACCCGCCCTCGTATAAGAGAAATTTGTTAATTTTTAGAGAAGAATAATATAAAGATCGGATCCACACTTCCTCGTAGGGGGGTAACATGCCGATACTCCCCGCCATCTTGCCTTACTGGGGAGGGATTTTTGAATCTGTTGTAAAGGCCACTAAGACTCACCTTCGCCGCGTTATTGGGGAGACTATTCTTACGTTCGAGGAACTCGCGACTGTGTTTTATAAGATTGAGCCGGTCCTCAACTCGCGTCCGTTATGCCCGTTGTGTTCAGAGCCTCTGGGTGTAGGTAGTTGTCCGGTTGTTTTTTAACTCGCTCAAAGGCGTTGAACGCATTGCAGCAACCAAATCTGTTATCTCCCTCTTTCACATGAATTTTTATTTCTCTCTCTTTCTATCAGAGGACATTTTATGGCCGCTAATATCATCCAATCACGTAAGAGTATTTCAGTAATAAACGTCAGAGCGTTTTACAACTATCAAATTCGATGGTTGTTCGGTTGTAACTCGCGCCGACACTCTAAGGTCTTGAACGGTCCGGTTGTTTCACCCGGTGGTCACGCTCGAAGGCATTGAACGGGGTTAGAGCGAAAAGTACTTCATACGCTCCAACCCCTCACGCCGGGCCATTTCTTGATAGGCAGACCACTTAACGCTCTGCCCGAGTATCCTTACAGGGATATCAATCCAGGACGTCTTCCGCGGTTTAAGTTGCTCCAACAGCTTACACAGAGCTCTGGCGCACTGGCATCTTGAATACTACACATTTTGCAACAGCGCGTTAAGTGGTCAGTTAAGACGAACCCACCGAGGGTTGGAGACCTCGTGTTAGTGAAGTAAACCAAACCAAACCTGCCGCCCCTACGTTGGCGTCGCGGACGCATTGTCGAACTTATTCTTGGTGTCTGATGGTGTGCCCAGGTTTGCCGAGGTCCTAGTTGGGGACTCAGTTTTGAAGCGTGGGGTCGCTACTATTTCTCGCCTCCCCTTTGACTTGGCGGACAGTCCGGGACTGTCCAGAGCGGGGGAATGTTTACGCTCGAGGAAGAGCGAGTGAGATAGTTGTACGTGTGTGTAAGTGAGATAGTATCGGCCCGCGCACCGGCCTGTAGGCAACAGTGCGAGTACCTACTGCGAGTTCTGTTTCGTCGCGGCTTCCAATGCTTCCATACGATGCAGCTGCCGGCCGTGTCTTGATTTATGGCTAATGCCATTTTTATACGCGTGCGCGCCATTACGGAGTGCGAATTGTCGCCGCGAAGCCCGCCCTTTTTTTTGTTTTGTGCCGGCTTATTGTGCGTATGTAAGATCACCGTCGGAAGTGAAATTGGTGGCCTGATAGGGCTTGTGTATTTTTGTTTGTTCCTACTGTTATTGGTCAGTGGATTATTGACAGCAGCCCTTCAGCAAACGCGACCTCCTTCTAGCTAGCTCAGGGGTTCCACCGCGGTTACATAGTGCTGATCCACCGACATTTGGTAAGTCAAGTCAATTATGAGATTTAGCATGGCTTGCATTCAGTAATTTAATTGGTGAAACGCCAAACTTTTTTTACAATTTTTGTACTAAATCCTCTTCAACTTTTAACCGACTTCAAAAAAGGAGGTTATCAATTCGGTTGTATTTTTTTCATGTTTGTTACCTCATAACTCCGTCATTTTTAAACCGATTTCCAAAATTCTTTTTGTATTTGATAGAGTATACTGCAAGGGTGGTCCCATGGTCACCAAAGTCAGGATCGGATGATGGGATCCCATAGAAAATCGAGGAAGACACACCTTCGGTGAGCTGGTATTAAATTAGGGTTTCTTTCACTAAACAGATTTCATTCACTAAAAAGTTAAAAATATTTTTTTTTTACAAAAAATAGAACCGACTTCAAAAACACTGAAAACTTAAAAATAATCTTCTTCTATATTGAAGTCGGTGACAAATTTTAACACTTTCTAGATCATCGTTTGGCGCCGTCTTCAATATAGAAGAAGATTATTTTTAAGTTTTCAGTGTTTTTAAAGTCGGTTCTATTTTTTGTAAAAAAAAAAAATTTTTACATTACAGTACATTACAGCGACATACTCAAACAATTTATTTTTCATAGTTTTATGTGGCCCAGCTGGGGTCAGCCACGCCGTTATAGTAAAATATCTGGCCGACAATTATAAATTGCAATATTATGAAAATCAAAGGAATCGAAATGTATCATAATGAATTACGAATTGCTATATGAGAGCCCTTGTGACTAATTATTTTGAACTATAATTGATTTACCTTTTAAGGGCCCATGGCGCGAAAAATAGCAAAAAGGCTGTTGGCGTTTTTGATATTGTACGTTAACGTTCGAGCTAACTGACCGGGAAAAAATAAATTTAAGTTCTTAAATTATGTCTTTACACAATCACCGTCACCATTTTTCAAATTTACATACCATTTCTTTAAAAAATAGCATCAATTTTACTTAACACTTGGGTTACACCCATACACCGTTCGTGATTTTTAGCTTCATTAATTAACCCTATTGTATTATACTTTAACAAATATAGAGAACAAGGGTAAGGAAAACACTGACACCGTGGTATTTTTTTTTATTTATCGTATATTGATTTTTATATGAAATTTTTTACATACATTTATCGATTTTCTTACAAATACTTGGCTCGGGCGCGTCGAAATTCAGTGTGCAATCGAGACTGGAAGTGAGAGCACGTCGCTTTGAGCTCGCTCCCGGTCACGTAATTATCTGTTTATGTATACGACGCGAAGTCCCCCGGAGAAGTTGATAACTAACAATTTTATTTTTTGTAGCTGCCGTACGAAAAATCTTTCTAAACCTTTTTACAAGTTTTTATTTAGCTTACTCATAATTATGTATGTTCGCGTCTAATCTTGCGAGTTTTTGACCCTCTTCCCGGTTTCCAATTAAGCTGAAATTTTGTACGCATATGTATATATTATGACGACATGGAGCTGATCGGATGCTGGAGTTGGAAGGTAGCCAAAGGAACTCCGCAATAAAACGACACAACCCCATCGAGTTTGGGCTCGTTTGATTCGCATTGACGAGTACTTTGGTCCTATGTGCTAACCAGGGTCTGATGCTGCAGGTGGAAGGTAGCCAAAGAAACTCCGCAATAAAACGACAGAACCCCATCGAGTTTGGGCTCGTTTGATTCGTATTGACGAGTTCTTTGGTCCTATATGGTAACCAGGATCTGATGCTGCAGCTGGAAGGAGGCCATAGAAACTCCGCAATAAAACGACACAACCCCTTCGAGTTTGGGCTCGTTTGATTCGTATTGACGAGTACTTTGGTCCTATGTGCTAACCAGGGTCTGATGCTGGAGGTGAAAGGTATCCAAAGGAACTCCGCAATAAAACGACAGAACCCCATCGAGTTTGGGCTCGTTTGATTCGTATTGACGAGTTCTTTGGTCCTATATGGTAACCAGGATCTGATGCTGCAGCTGGAAGGAGGCCATAGAAACTCCGCAATAAAACGACACAACCCCTTCGAGTTTGAGCTTGTTTGATATGTATTGACGAGTACTTTGGTCCTATGTGCTAACCAGGGTTTGATGCTGGAGGTGGAAGGTAGCCAAAGGAACTCCGCAATAAAACAACAGAACCCCATCGAGTTTGGGCTCGTTTGATTCGTATTGACGAGTTCTTTGGTCCTATATGGTAACCAGGATCTGATGCTGCTGCTGGAAGGAAGCCATAGAAACTCCGCAATAAAACGACACAACCCCTTCGAGTTTGGGCTTGTTTGATTCGTATTGACGAGTACTTTGGTCCTGTGCTAACCAGGGTCTGATGCTGGAGGTGGAAGGTAACCAAAGGAACTCCGCAATAAAACGACAGAACCCCATCGAGTTTGGGCTCGTTTGATTCGTATTGACGAGTTCTTTGGTCCTATATGGTAACCAGGATCTGATGCTGAGGCTGGAAGGAGGCCATAGAAACTCCGCAATAAAACGACACAACCCCTTCGAGTTTGAGCTCGTTTGATTTGTATTGACGAGTACTTTGGTCCTATACGGTAACCAGGGTCTGATGCTGCATCTGGAAGGAGGCCATAGGAACTCGGTAATGGAACAACACAACCCCATCGAGTTTGGGCTCATTTGATTCGTATTGACTAGTTCATTGGTCCTATATAGTAACCAGGGTCTGATGCTGGAGCTGGAAGGTGGTCATAGGAACTCCGCAATAAAACTACACAACCCCATCGAGTTTGGGCTCGTTTGATTCGTATTAACGAGTACTTTGGTCCTATGTGCTAACCAGGGTCTGATGCTGGAGTTGGAAGGTAGCCAAAGGAACTCCGCAATAAAACGACAGAACCCCCTCGAGTTTGGGCTCGTCTGATTCGTATAGACGAGTTCTTTGGCCCTATATGGTAACCAGGGTCTGATGCTGCAGCTGGAAGGAGGCCATAGGCACTCCGCAATAAAACGACACAGCCCCATCGAGTTTGGGCTCGTTTGGTTCGTATTGACGAGTACTTTGGTCCTATGTGCTAACCAAGGTCTGATGCTGGAGCTGGAGGGTAGCCAAAGGAACTCCGCAATAAAACGACAGAACCTCATCGAGTTTGGGCTCGTTTGATTTGTATTGACAAATTCTTTGGTCCTATATGGTAACCAGGGTCTGATGCTGCATCTGGAAGGAGGCCATAGGAACTCCGCAATAAAACGACAACCCCATCGAGTTTGGGCTCGTTTGATTCGTATTGACGAGTAGTTTGGTCCTATACGGTAACCAGGGTCTGATGCTGCATCTGGAAGGAGGCCATAGGAACTCCGCAATGAAACAACACAACCCCGTCGAGTTTGGGCTCGTTTGATTCGTATTGACGAGTTCTTTGGTCCTAGATAGTAACCAGGGTCTGACGCTGGAGCTGGAAGGTGGTCATAGGAACTCCGCAATAAAACGACAAAACCCCATCGAGTTTGGGCTCGTTTGATTCATATTGACGAGTACTTTGGTCCTATATGGTAATCAGGGTCTGATGCTGCATCTGGAAGGAGGCCATAGGAACTCCGCTATAAAACGACACAGCCCCATTAAGTTTGGGCTCGTTTGATTCGTATTGACGAGTTCTTTGGTCCTTTATAGTAACCAGGGTCTGATGCTGGAGCTGGCAGGTAGCCAAAAGAACTCCGCAATATAACGACACAGCCCCATCGAGTTTGGGCTCGTTTGATTCGTATTGACGAGTACTTTGGTCCTATATGGTAACCAGGGTCTGATGCTGCAGCTGGAAGGAGGCCATAGGATCTCCGCAATAAAACGACACAATCCCATCGAGTTTGAGCTCGTTTGATTTATGCATATATTTATTTATTATGTATGCAACCCAATAAATTTCTTTTGTGCGACCTTCCCCAATTTGGGTGTCAAATAAAGGAGCTTGAATTGTAGAATGTAATATATTATGAAAAATAATGAAATCCAAGATGGTCGTCGTCACAAATTGACAGATTATTTTTATGTACAATCCCCACAATACTTATACAATACTTGTGAAATACAATACACCATGAAAAAAACCAAAACCAAAGTTGGCCGCTATCACAAAAGATTTTTAAAAACAAGCTTTTATTTTAATGCCCTAAAAAGGGGAAAATAAACATTAATTTATTTTTTCATTACAATCTAGCGAATGGCTTCAATGCAGTAAAAAGTGCGTTGAAAATCAAAAGTACTTTTTTTCATAGGCCCTTGCGGGCACTTAAAATCGTCAATTTTACACATTTTACAAAATTATTAAAACATAAAAAATATTCTACTAAAATCAAGCTAACCCGTGCGCTAGTGGCAAGTACATCCGCGGAGTTGATGCCGCGCATGTAATCGCCAAGAGCGACCCGATTCCGAATGTAGGGGCTAACATGAGAAGAATCGGGCAAGAAACCCATGTGCCAAAACTCTTTTAAAATCGCCAAATGTCTTACAAATTGTGAATATTACAAAACTATTCAGAGAACGAGCAATTCATTTCTTTTACCGCCACGCTGCCTTATCATTCAAAAAATCTTTAACACTGTAATAAGCCTTTTTGCTTAACTGAGCTTTAATTAAAATTTTAAATTTATTTACTGACAAGTCATGCATGTTACATGGCAGCGTGTTGTACATTCGTATACAGTGACCTGCAAAAGAGTTGCTTATTTTATGGAGCCTTGTCTTTATTTCTTAAATTTAAATTATGATAGTCACTATTTTTACTGAATTTGATATCTTTATTCTTGTGTGCATACAGTAAGTTTTCATAAATATATTGTGAATGTACAGTCATAATATCAATTTCTTTGAATTTTTCTCTTAAAGACTCTCGGGAGCCCATCCCATAGATCGCCCGAACAGCCCTCTTCTGCAGTACAAAAATGCAGCCAATATCGGCGGCATTTCCCCACAGTAGTATCCCGTATGACATAATACTGTGGAAGTAGCTAAAATAGACTAACCGCGCAGTTTTCACATCTGTTATTTGACGAATCATTTTTACGGCGTATGCTGCAGAACTTAGTCTGTTCGATAGGCATTCAATATGAGGACCCCATTGTAACTTAGAATCTAAAGTTATACCCAGAAATACAGTTTGACAGTTTGATTGAACACAAGAAAATATTCATTTCTATAAATATTGGCAATTCTAATAAAAAATATTTGCTTTTATAAAATAGGTAAATCTTGCGACAAGCTTTTATATTTTATAAAAAATATATCATGTAATAAATTTTCGTCTTATTAGGGCATTAAATAAAAGATTGTTTTTAAAAATCTTTTTACTATTATTTTACATTTTATCATTTTGTAATGGCGGCCATCTTGGGTTTTAGTTTTTTCATGGTGTTCTGTATTTTACAAACAAGTACTTTATTTATTACCCATATTGTGGGGGTTGTACAAAAAAATAAACGGTTATTTTGTGACGTCGGCCATTTTGGATTTAATTGTTTTTCATAATATTCTGTATTATACAACTCATTCTACAATTAAAGCTCTTTCATTTGACATGCATATTGGGGAAAGTCGTACAAAAAATTGACGGGATTGCATACGGATATTATCTACTACCAAAGTACTCATTAAGATGAATCACACGATTCACCCCTGGTTACCATATAGATAGGATCAAAGTACTCGTCAATACGAATCAAACGAGTCCAAACTCGATGGGGTTGTGACGTTTTATTACGGAGTTCCTATGGCCATCTTCCAGCTCCAGGATCAGACCCTGGTTACCAAATAGGATCAAAGTACTCATCAATAGTAATCAAACGAGCCCAAACTCGATGGGCTTGTGTCGTTTTACTCCGGAGTTGCTGTGACCATCTTCCAGGTCCAGCATTAGACCCTGGTTACCATACCAGTTCGGAGCCACCTTGAATTTGCCAGCACGGTGTGGAACCCGCACTACGCAGTTCACTCACAAAGAATAGAAAGCATACAAAGGGCCTTCACAAAACACCTAGCATATTCCTTCGGTGATATATCTGCCCGGTGTCCATACGAACAGCGTCTTCAATGTTACAACTTGATTACTTTACGCGACCGTCGATGGGTACAAGATCTTATGTTCTTGTACAAGTTAGTAAACAATGTATTGGACTGCCAAAAATTAACAGGACAAATTGGGCTAAAAGTTCCCTATAACATACCCAGATATCCCATTACCCATTTATTCCATACCAACACATCCAACACAAATATAGGAGTAAACTCACCTCTCAATAGGATCAGTCGAGAGATGAACTCTTATGTAACATCCACTCCAGATGTCGATATATATCATGACTCCATAAATGTCTCTAGAACCCAAATTTTGAGGTCCCTGAGTGCACAAGTGTGATATTGTTAGGGTAGTATGTAGGTATATCGTGCAACCTCTGTAAATTATTCATTTATCACTAGTATAACTTTTTTTTGTTTCATTTTGACGTAAATAAGCTTGTCTCTGATCTCATTTCATGTTGTATTTTATTAACTTTATTTTCGCAATTTTTTTAAAATAATGTTCAAAAAACTTGTTAGCATTCAATTAATTCGTTTTTGTTATGTTTTAGCTTATGTTATCACTTAGGTATATTAAGAATGTTGGTTCACCTGTAATTGGCAACTGTATAAGACCATTACAAATTGTATACTATTAATTAATATTTTGTATGCAGAAGCTGTTGGTGTGCTTTAATAATAAATAAATAAATATAGGACCAAAGTACTCGTCAATACGAATCAAACGAGCCCAAACTCGATGGGCTTGTGTCGTTTTAATGCGGAGTTCCTATGGTCATCTTCCAGCTCCAGCATCAGACCCTAGTTACAATATAGGACCAAAGTACTCGTCAATACGAATCAAACGAGCCCAAACTCGATGGGGTTGCGTTGTTCTATTGCGGAGTTCCTATGACCTTCTTCCAGCTGCAGCATCAGACCCTGGTTACCATATAGGACCAAAGTACTCGTCAATACGAATCAAACGAGCCCAAACTCGATGGGCTTGTATCGTTTTACTGCGGAGTTCCTATGGCTATCTTCCAGCTCCAGCATCAGACCCTAATTACAATATAGGACCAAAGTACTCGTCAATACGAATCAAACGTGCTCAAGCTCGATTAGGTTGTTTTGTTTTATTGCGGAGTTCCTATGGCCATCTTCGAACTCCAGGATCAGACCCTGGTTACCAAATAGGATCAAAGTACTCATAAATAGGAATCAAACGAGCCCAAAGTCGATGGGGTTGTGTCGTTTTATTGCGGAGTTGCTATGGCCACCGTCCAGTTCCTTCATCAGATCAGCTCCATGTTATCATAATATTGTATTGTCACGCGATATACATATGCATGCAAAATTTCAGCCCAATCGGAAACCGGGAAGTGGTCAAATCTACATTATACACACAGTACAAGCTAAATGAAAGCTTGTAAAAATAAAAGTTGATCAAACACATGCCTGTATTTACTATAGTATAACACAGTAATAAAAAACTATTACATTTTCCAAAATTAACATCTACGGTATTTTGCTAGGCGGCCGCACCGATTGCTCGACCGAGTCCGAGTGAGCTTGTGTGCGCGGATGGTGGGCCCTTAAGGGCCCACCATCCGCGCGAGCTCGATCTAGTTTAGGTAAATTTCTCTAGTCTCCGCTTGTGTGCGTCGCTCACGCACACAAGCGAACTCGGTCGCGCAATCGGCACCAATCGGTACGGCCGCCTAGCAAAATATCGTAGATGTTAATTTTGAATTTAATAGGTGTTTATTATTTACTGTGTTATACTATAGTAAATACAGGGATGTGTTTAATCAACTTTTATTTTCACAAGCTTTTATTTAGCTTGCACTGTATGTATAATGTAGATTTGACCACTTCTCGGTTTTCGATTGGGCTGAAATTTTGCACATAATAATATGTATATCGTGACAATGCAATATTATGATAACATGGAGCTGATCTGATGAAGGAACTGGACGGTGGCCATAGGAACTCCGTAATAAAACGACGCAACCCCATCGAGTTTAGGCTCGTTTGATTCATATTGACGAGTACTTTGGTCCTATATGTTAACCAGGGTCTGATGCTGGAGCTGGGAGGTGGCCATAGGACCTCCGCCATAAAACGACATAACCCTATCGAGTTTGGGCTCGTTTGATTCGTAATGACGAGTACTTTGGTCCTATATGGTAACCAGGGTCTGATGCTGGAGCTGGAAGGTGGCCATAAGACCTCCGCAATAAAACGACATAACCCTATCGAGTTTGTGCTCGTTTGATTCATATTGACGAGTACTTTGGTCCTATATGTTAACCAGGGTCTGATGCTGGAGCTGGGAGGTGGCCATAGGATCTCCGCCATAAAACGGCATAACCCTATCGAGTTTGGGCTCGTTTGATTCGTAATGACGAGGACTTTGGTTCTATATGGTAACCAGGGTCTGATGCTGGAGCTGGAAGGTGGCCATAAGACCTCCGCAATAAAACGACATAACCCTATCGAGTTTGGGCTCGTTTGATTCGTAATGACGAGGACTTTGGTCCTATATGGTAACTAGGGTCTGATGCTGGAGCTGGAAGGTGGCCAGAGGAACTCCGCAATAAAACGACACAACCCCATCTAGTTTGGGCTCGTTTGATTCGTATTGACTAGTACTTTGATCTTATATGGTAACCAGGGTGTGATACTGGAACTGGAAGGTGGCCATAGGAACTCCGCAATAAAACGACACAAGCCCATCGAGTTTGTGCTCGTTTGATTCATATTGACGAGTACTTTGGTCCTATATGTTAACCAGGGTCTGATGCTGGAGCTGGGAGGTGGCCATAGGATCTCCGCCATAAAACGGCATAACCCTATCGAGTTTGGGCTCGTTTGATTCGTAATGACGAGGACTTTGGTTCTATATGGTAACCAGGGTCTGATGCTGGAGCTGGAAGGTGGCCATAAGACCTCCGCAATAAAACGACATAACCCTATCGAGTTTGGGCTCGTTTGATTCGTAATGACGAGGACTTTGGTCCTATATGGTAACTAGGGTCTGATGCTGGAGCTGGAAGGTGGCCAGAGGAACTCCGCAATAAAACGACACAACCCCATCGAGTTTGGGCTCGTTTGATTCGTATTGACTAGTACTTTGATCTTATATGGTAACCAGGGTGTGATACTGGAACTGGAAGGTGGCCATAGGAACTCCGCAATAAAACGACACAAGCCCATCGAGTTTTGGGCTCGTTTTTTCGTAATGACGAGTACTTTGGTCGAGTTTCGTAATGGCGGCCATGCGGTAACAAAATGATAAAATATAAAATAATAGTAAAAAGATTAAAAAAAAACGTCACCCCACACTAGGATTTTATTTTAAAGCCTTAATAAAACGAAAATAAATTTTAATTTATTACATGATACATCTAATATATAAAATTCCCGTGTCACAGTGTTTGTTACCAAACTCCTCCGAAACGGCTTGACCGATCTTTATGAATTTTTTTGTGTATATTCAGTAGGTCTGAGAATAAGTCGTAAACTATTTTTTATTATGGCGAAACGTAAGTTCGCCGTTATTATGGCGAAACGTAGTTCGCCGGCACAGCTAGTTTTTAATAAAATATAAAAGCTTGTCGCAAGATTTACCTATTTTATAAAAAACAAATATTTTTTTCTTAGAATTACCAATATTTATTTATTTAAGGCTTACCAAGTAAATACATACGGGCAAGGTACTTAAACAGTTTTTTTATGGAGGGCCTGGCAAATGACCTCCTCCCGCCTGATGTTAAGCGGTGAAAGAGGCCCAAATGAGTTGACAGATAGAGGAGGGAGGACATCCACTATCCAACCTGCCCGCCCCTTGCCGGCCTAAAAGATGTTTTTCACACCTTTTTTGAAGGAACCCATGTTGTAGGATGGAGGAAACACGTGCGCAGGTAGAGAATTCCAAGAGTGGGATGAACGACAGAAGACTTACCGGAGGGGGACTCAGCAGAGCCTCTGTAACAGTTTTACTGCTAATGTCACAGGAGCCACATGTATTATAGGTGACTGTTACCACTTACCATCAGGTGGGCAGTTTGCTTTTTTGCCAACTTAGTAGAAATAAAAAAAAAAGGAGAAGGAATCTTGGAATTTCTTGGTACGATGTGAAAAGGAGGATACAGTGTAAGGATGACTCCGTAGACCCTTACTCGTTTTTCTATTAAGGAATGGAGAGGGAGGGATAAGGTTAAAGAGCTCCTCAGAGCATTCCCCGTGGAACATTCGGTAAAAAGCGCTAAGAGAGGCGATGTTACGACGAAGTTGTAGAGGCTCGAGGGTGTTAGTTGCCTCTACATCGCCAATTATTCGAATAGCGCGACGCTGCAATCTGTCCAGAGCATCGAGGAGGTACTGAGCAGAGCCGGAGTGCGAGCAATATTCCACGCAAGACCTAACCTGAGTTTTATACAACAGGCATAGTTGGTCCGGCACAAAATACCTACGCACCTTGTTCAGGACACCGAGTTTCCGTGAGGCAGCAGTTATAACGGATTCGAGTTTTTCAAAAAAGGGATCATATATGCATTTAAATTTCAGGACTGCACAGCATTGTCATGTGTGTATGACAATGCTGTACAAAACGTTATTTATTACAAAAAAATAAATATAATAATCAAGTTAAATTGTTTTATTGTTTATCCTAATTCTCGGGACAAGCTTTTATATTTTTATAAGAAAATATATCTTGTAATAAATTAAAGTTTATTTTCCTCTTTTAAGGCATTATAATATAAGCTTGTTTTTAAAAAACTTTTTTTAAACTAATTGCTCAAATAATACGAAATATTTTAATGACTACCGAGTTCTTTATTGTTAGTTGTATCTACAATTATTTTATATAATATACATATAATAATTTAGTAATAAACAAATATGAAATAAATATTTTCTTGTGCTCAACGCACTTTTTAGTGCATTGAAGCCATTCGCTAGATTGTAATAAAAAATAAATTAAAGTTTATTTTCTTTTTTTAGGGCATTAAAATAAAAGCTTGTTTTAAAAAATCTTTTGTGATAGCGGCCATCTTGTTTTAGTTTTTTTCATGGTGTACTGTATTTTACGAACTTTCATTTGATACCCTATATACAGGCCCATATTGTGGGGATTGTACATAAAAATAATCTGTCAATTTGTGACGGCGGCCATCTTGGATTAGATTGTCTTTCAGAATATACTATGTTCTACAATTCATTCTACAATTCAAGCTCTTTCATTTGACACCTAAATTGGGGTTTGCGTATGGATATTATCTAGGCTAGGCTCAAAGTACTCATAAAGAAAAATCATATAGGACCAAAGTACTCGTCAATACGAATCAAGCAAGCCCAAACTCGATGGGGTTGCGTCGTTTTATTTCGGAGTTCCTTTGGCCACCTTCCAACTTCAGCATCAGACCCTGGTTACCATATAGGTCCATAGTACTCGTCAATACGAATCAAGCAAGCCCAAACTCGATGGGGTTGCGTCGTTTTATTTCGGAGTTCCTTTGGCCACCTTCCAACTTCAGCATCAGACCCTGGTTACCATATAGGACCAAAGTACTCGTCAATACGAATCAAACGAGCCCAAACTCGATGGGGTTGTGTCCTTTTATTGCGGAGTTCCTTTGGCTACCTTCCAGCTCCAGCATCAGACCCTGGTTACCACATAGGTCCAAAGTACTCGTCAATACGAATCAAACGAGCCCAAACTCGATGGGGTTGCATTGTTTGATTGCGGAGTTCCTATGGCAAACTTCCAGATCCAGCATCAGAACCTGGTTACCATATAGGATCAAAGTTCTCGTCAATACGAATCAAACGAGCTCAAACTCGATGGAGCTATGTCGTTTTATTGCGGAGTTCCTATGGCCACCTTCCAGCTCCAGCATCAGACCCTGGTTACCACATAGGTCCAAAGTACTCGTCAATACGAATCAAACGAGCCCAAACTCGATGAGCTTGTGTCCTTTTATTGCGGAGTTCCTATGGCTACCTTCCAGCTCCAGCATCAGACCCTGGTTACCACATAGGTCCAAAGTACTCGTCGATACGAATCAAACGAGCCCAAACTCGATGGGGTTGCATTATTTGATTGCGGAGTTCCTATGGCAAACTTCCAGATCCAGCATCAGACCCTGGTTACCATATAGGATCAAAGTTCTCGTCAATACGAATCAAACGAGCTCAAACTCGATGGGGCTATGTCGTTTTATTGCGGAGTTCCTATGGCCACCCTTCAGCTCCAACATCAGATCAGCTCCATGTCGTCATCATAATATATTTATACATATGCATGCAAAATTTCAGCTTAATCGGAAACCGGGAAGTGAGTCAAATTTAACTCGCAAGATTAGACCCGAACATGCAAAAGATAAATAAAAGCTTGTAAAAAGGTTGAAGGTTTTTCTTACGGCAGCCACAAATAACAAAATTGTTAGTTATCAACTTCTCCGATTACTCCGTAGGACTTCGCGTCGTATACATACACAAATAATTACGCGACCGGGAGCTAGCTCAAAGCGACGTGCTCTCACTTCGAGTCTTGATTGCACACTGAATTTCGACGCGCCCGAGCCAAGTATTTGTAAGAACATCGATAAATGTATGTTAAAAAATTCAAATAAAAATCAATGTACGATAATTTAAAAAAATACCACGGTGTCAGTGTTTTGCTTACCTTTGTTCTATATATTTGTTAAACTAAAATATAATAGGGTTAATTAATGAAGCTAAAAATCACGAACGGTATGTGGGTGTAACCTAAATTTTAAGTAAAATTGATGCTATTTTTTAACGAAATGGTATGTAAATTTGAAAAATGGCGACGGTGATTGTGTAGACACATAATTTAAGAATTTAAATTTATTTTTTCCCGGATCAGTTAACTGGAACGTTAACGTAAAATATCAAAAACGCCAACGGCCTTTTTGCTATTTTTCGCGCCATGGGCCCTTAAACACAAGGTGGCGTTTTGTAGTTTTTTTATATGACCAATACTTACCACAATATAGCCTCTTCGCACTCACTGCTTGTCCCTCTTGACGCGAACTGAAGACAATACGTCCCAATAGGGATGTCGAATTGTCAGGGCTGTTTTCATTTTATAAATATAATATAATTATTCATTGATTTTAAATGAAAAATCACATGTAATTAGTTTGTTTAAATTGAAACGACCGAATGATTGAAATAAGTGTTTATTCGACATAAAAAATTCACTAATAGAGGAATTCAACCAATTAAGCAAGACTTGTATATTTTTCTTACTTTCATAGTTTGATGTCATATGGCATTTTGTTGTGGGGAAATGCTGCCGACATTCAGATCGTTTTTGTGCTCCAGAAAAGGGCTATTCGAGCCATCTATAACCTTAAAATGAGAGATTCTTTGCGAGAAAAGTTTAAAGAAATTGGTATTTTGGTGAGAGACCGTCAAGGGCGATAAAACTGTGTGAATTTCACACGACGACCAGAGCGAGTAGTATACTCTTTCTGGGGCTCTGAAACGGGTTCTTCAGTTTGGTCGGACAGTATGAAGGCCGGCTTAATGCGGTCTATGGATACTGTGACCTCCTTACCTTTTAAATTAATTTTAAATGTTTTTTCTCCTCTAGACAGAACCTTATGAGGGCCCGAGTATGCTGGCTGAAGTGAACCATGTGATGCGTCTTCACGAAGGAACACGTGATCACAGGTTGCCAAATCTTTGTAAATGAATACTTTGGGCTTACAATGACGTGAGGCTGGGATTGGTTGGAATTTATCAGCTATAGATTTAAGACGGGCTGAGAATTCCGCTACGTCTGTCGTACCTTCAGCGATAGGGTTAAAAAATTCGCCAGGTAGTCTTAGCGGTTCTCCATACACCAACTCAGCTGACGAAGATTGTAAATCTTCTTTGAAGGCTGATCTTATGCCTAGTAAGACCCAAGGAAGTGACTCTGTCCATCTATCATTCGCATGACAGACTATTGCCGCTTTCAGTTGGCGATGGAAGCGTTCCACCAAGCCATTGCACGCAGGATGGTACGCTGTTGTGCGTTTGTGTTCAAAGCCAGTAATTTTTGACAACTGCTGGAATAATGTTGACTCGAATTGGCGACCACGGTCAGTTGTTATGTGCGTAGGACAGCCAAATCGAGCAAACCACGTCGACAACAGGGCTTTGGCGATAGTTTCCGCAGTAATGTTTTCTACTGGTACTGCTTCCGGCCATCGAGTAAATCGATCAATCGCCGTAAGGCAATATCGATAGCCTTGTGAAATTGGCAATGGACCCACAATATCTATGTGAATCTGCTTAAAGCGTGCCCGAGGTAAGTTAAAGTTACCAAGTGGAGCAGTCACATGACGATGTACCTTGGCTCTTTGACACGAAAGACAAGTACGCGCCCATTCCCGACAGTCTTTTCGGATCCCAGGCCACACGAAACGTTCTGCTACTAACTTGGCAGATGCATTCGCACCGGGGTGGCTTAATGAATGGAGGCTGTCGAAAACTTGCCTTCTATAAAATTTGGGAACATACGGCCTGGTAGTGGATGTACTAACATCACAGTACAGGGAAATGGCACTACTAGGTAAGTTCAACTTTTTTAACTTTAGGGAGGTACTACCACTGATTAGGGCAGGAAGTTCAGGGTCAGACGTTTGACCTTAGGCTAGTGTCTCGAGGCCGACAGGTGCTCCCAGTTCCTCTATCCGTGATAAGGCATCGGCGACAACATTATTTTTGCCAGATATATGCCGTATATCAGTTGTAAACTGGGAGATAAAATCCAGGTGTCTATACTGCCTGGGCGAACAGTTTTTCTTCCGTTCATGGAATGCAAAACTGATTGGCTTATGGTCAGTATAGACGATAAAATGTCGGGCCTCGAGCATGTACCTGAAATATTTAATGCCTTCGTAAATGGCAAGTAACTCCCTGTCGTATGGAGAGTATTTTGCTTGCGAAGGACTCAGCTTACGTGAAAAGAACGCTAGAGGCTGCCAAGCATTATCTTTAGCTTGCTGGAGTACTGCACCGAGCGCTTTATCTGATGCATCTGTGACTAAAGCGAGCTGTGCGGTGCAGTCAGGGTGAGCTAATAAAGCAGCGTTAGCGAGACTCTCTTTGCAAGCATTGAAGGCTGTTAGGGTATCACCTGTCAGATTGATGGGTTGGTTTCCCTTGACTGAACCTGAAAGCATTGCATGCAAAGGAGATTGGATTTCTGCAGCTCGAGGAAGGAATCTCCTGTAAAAATTGAGCATGCCCAAAAACGCTTTAAGTTGGCGCACGTTCAAAGGGATTGGAAATTCCTGTATTGCTCGTACTTTACAGTCGAGTGGTCTGGAGCCATTCTCCGAAATGGAATAACCTAAGAAGGTTATTTCACGCACTCCGAAGACACATTTGGAGGTGTTTACGACAACGCCATATTCCTTAAGCCTGCTAAAGATTTGGCGAAGGTGATCCTGATGCTGCAGCTCATTTTTGGAGAAGACTAAGATGTCATCCAAATAACAATACACAAAATCAAGCCCCCTTGTTACTTCGTCCATAAACCTTTGGAAGGTTTGGCCCGCATTCCGAAGTCCGAAGGTCATGAAAGGGAATTCGTATAACCCGAACGGTGTAGTAATAGCGGTCTTCGGAATATCTTCTGGACTGACAGGTATCTGATTGTATGCTTTAAGTAGGTCAAGGCTACTGAAAAGAGTGCAGCCAGTAAGACTATGTGCAAAGTCGTGAATATGCCTAATCGGATACCTGTCAGGCACAGTGCGGGCATTAAGCATGCGATAGTCACCACATGGACGCCAACCGTTGTCTTTTTTTGGTGCCAAATGGAGAGGTGATGACCATGGACTCTGTGAAGGTCTGGCAATACCACTAGCTAGCATAGACTCGAACTCCTGTTGAGCAATTTTCAATTTATCAGGTGCTAGCCTACGAGGTGTACAAGATACTGGTGGCCCTAGTGTCGTGCGTATGTGGTGCATAGTATTGTGTGCTACTGTGTGGTGCGTACCAGTTGGTCGGGTGATCTCGGGGAATTCTTTTAGAATTTCATGGTAGCGAGAATCACCAGTCGAAACTTTGACAGATTCTATATTATTACAATACACAAGTTTAGCTACGGAAGATACGGAAGTAGTGCTATCTAATAAGCGTTTGTTACGGCAATCTACAACTAAATAATAATAATTAAGAAAGTCAACGCCTATAATTGGTTTGGTTACATCCGCTACTACAAATCTCTACCGGTGACGGTGCTGTGATTTCCTGAATCCGGTCCGCTAAATCTGCTAAATCGTCCACAGATGTTGATGGAGGTTGACCTGCGATCACCGTCTGGATCCCGTGTGAGAGACGACTGACCCAAATGGTTTTCAAGAAGTCATCCGGTACATTGATTCCTGCAAGGCTCTTGAGATGGCGAAGGAATTGTGAAGGCTTGCGATCGCCTAGCTCCTCGTGCATAAGCAGTTGCTTGAGCTTTTTCTCCTGCGAAGCCTTTTAATAAGCTCGGTCTTCAGCTTGAGATATTTATCAACAGCTGGTGGATTGATAATAATATCCTTGACTTCACGCGATATTTGGTTATCCAGCTGGCCTATGACATAGTAGAATTTCGTGGAGTCGCTTGTGATTCCAGATATCGCAAATTGTCCTTCTATTTGCGAAAACCAAATTTCGGGCTCCTCTGGCCAAAAAGGTGGGACTCTAATGCCAACTTTAAAAACATCGATATTTTTTATCGACTGGTTCCCATCACTATCGTCTGGCCGGTTACTGCCACGTGCATCTTGGAAATCGTTATTCATGCTTGGTTATGTTCATAAATATAGTCCACAAACAGGGGTCACCACTTTAGTGTGTGTAATGAAGGGTGGTAAATAAAGTTCCACTTACTGCTGATAGATATGTAATCCAAATTATTACAGCAGCGTAAACACACTAATAACAATCACAGAAGGTACGTTACAATAGTCACATAAAAACAATAAGCACAGCACGAGATGGTGTAATGCTTTTTCTTGCTAAATTGTAGTAATATAGGGAAATCTTAAAGTTGAAGGAAAAAAAAACAAACTTATTCCTTTAGTCCGATACAAAATGAAAAGCTTTATTCTGGTAGGTACATGGTTGTAATTCACTTATGCATAATGTTACTGAAGTTAACAAAATCCCTCAATGCAAAGCACTTAACTAAATTTTTATTTAATACAAGCCAAGGGCAGGATGGTTCAGGTTTGTTTGATCAATCTCGGCAGGTAAAAATCAGGTTCAAATTGGGTACAAAACTACAAAATGAGGGGCAATAAAGTACACGAACAAATAGTTATAGGTTTCATTTTTTTTAAAAGAAATTAGTAGCCTTCCCCGGAGCGGTTGTTAGTGGGTCATACCTTCAATGCTAAGTTTCTGCGATCACGGGTCAGAGATATAATATTCCAATTTCTTAACTTATTCTCTGTTTCTAATATTATTTGTGTAATTCCACAGAATTCCTCCTTGATATTAGGTTATTAGGTAGGTTAGTTGCAGCGGAGCCCTACGGCCTCCGGGAACTGCCCTGGAGATTCATAGCACAGTGTTATGTTAAAAATATAATTAAATATGCCTATGATCTTGAGGTCAGTGGGTCTAACACTGAGTTCTGAAGGAATCCCAGTCAATACATTTGAACTTCATGTAATAAACATAGCAAATGAATTCTAAAACATAATTTTTAATAAATCGACAAATTGTCTTATTGGTTAGTTAATAAAAAGGACCTATGGAGGGGAGAGCACCAATTTTGTGTATAATTATTGCTATTAATAAAAAGAAAACAGCTTAATTTGTGAGTTCTTTGCCAAAGAAGGATGTGAAACTTAATATTGTGAAAATTTAGAATTTAACATGAAATTCGCAAGTGTTACTCAATATATGCCTTAATCCCACTAAGATGCCGTTTACTATCAAGGTTTTTTAATGAAATAGGGGATGAAAAAGGCGAATTTTGGAAATGTAATATGTTTGATTTAATAATCAATTTACCCACAAATAAAAATAAAATTAACAAAATCTGTTTTAAATCATGAAATATAATAAGTTAATTAGATACCTTAGTGTGGGCGGAGTATTATCTATTGATATAATTTATTTATTCAACTAATTCACCGAATCGCGCGCCGGCGATTATAAATATGATTGAGCTTTTACTCTTCAAGGAAATAAATATATAAAAACTTTATGATCTTCAAATCAATAACAAATTACTTCCATCGATGTCTCACAGACTAGTCATAACCTAGACGATAGACTAAACCAACGCTCCACTTGCGCGCAGATTTGCGTTTATGTGGAAGCGACGGAGCCGAGGTCCGTTTGCTGAATGTTAAGCGCCGTATTGGCGACGGAACCTCTCCTAAAACCAAATTCATTTCATAACACTCGTAAGACTCTTAACTTGCTTCAAGATGTGTCAAGTCAACATACGGATCTTTCGAAATTCTACAATACCTATGCAATAAGTATTTCCAGCTAAAGTTATGTTTAGTTGAAAAACAAAACGTAATGAAAAATTAACCTTAAACAAATTGTGAATGCTTTCCAAATTCTATTCGACGAAACTATAATTATATGATCTATAAGTTTAAGTGTATTTTATTAAAATATGTCTATAGAAATGATCAAAACAAACGGTCCAAATGTCAAATTCCGAATTTTGAGAAAATCAACCCACCTAAATGGAAGCACGGGATTTTGGGCGAAAAAAAACTATCTTTGTAAATAAGGCCAGGATAAACGCGAGATTTATTTTGTTTATGCAAAAAGTGAATAATGACCAAAGATAATTGCAAATGTCACTGACGTGACGTGAAACGACGTTGACGTTGACACTTGACATTGATATTGTGAAATTAATTGACAAAGTTATTGTAATTATGATTTTAGTTGTGAAATTTGTGTTAAAACTACAGTGAAACCAAAGTGTTTTTGCAAAATTAGTGTTTTATGAAATTTTAAGAAAAAACAGTGTTACAGTATCCCCCCAACCACGATAGAATTCACGTAGGGAATTCGTCTGACGCCTCGTCAGCCTCAAAACCTCCTAACCAACCAAACAAAATTATCATAATTAGAATCAATTAGGTACTTAAAAACTATTCATTCGTGATAAACTCTGTACCCAATTACGCCTAACGTTATTTTTTTTTTATAAGTTTATTTATTTGTATAAGATAAAAAATAAAGCTTTAAATATAAACGTGTGTAAATAAAGAATATTTAACATGCATGTACCTTAAATCTACGTAAATCCATTAATATGGTATGTTAAAGATTGTAATAAAAAAAACCACATTCACCAATAAGGTGACAAAATCTAGCGCGAAACTACTGCTGCTAGCACCTACATGGTTGTAAAAAAAATATTCACCAATAAGGTGGCAAAATCTAGCGAAACCTCTTCTGCTAGCACCTATATGGCTGTGATAAATAGGCAAAAAGCATTATATCCTATGCCCATCAAATATAAGAAAGTAATAAAAAAAAAACTGTAGTGTCAGGACTGACGCCGAGATGGCGTTGTTAAATAAGTATATCTTGACACTAGCAGTGTATAGCAAGTAATGTCAACAACCACCGGTAGATGCCGTTATTACAGACATTTTGACTCTAATCGTCAAATAATAAGTAGAAAAAAACAATAAAAAGGAAATAAAAAAAAAATGAGTTGCATGGTGTCGTTGCCCCTGATCGTCGATATTGATTTTCCTACGTTTCCAGCTAGATGTAACTTCCTCCATTATAAGAATATAGCAAAGGCTTATTTCTAGAGTTGCAAACCGCTCCTGTGAGGAATTCAAAATTAATTTTGTTGATTAGAGTAGAATACATATAAAAATAATGAACAAGACACGTTTATATTTGTGATCTTGTGCTAAATGCATCTATCTAACCACATAACAGTTATAATAAGTACATACTTGTTCCTTAATTCTGGTATCAGATACTAAAGAAGTAATATCCATTTTATATAATGGTAGTAATAATATATTTATAATGGTATGAACTAAGACACGTATAATATTTGTGTTTTAGATCTTTATGTACTTATGTAATGGTAATATCAATTTTGAAGATGTTAGGTAAATGGAAACTTAAGTATCAAGGCAAATCAATAAAAAAACGACAGGGACAGACACATGCAAAAACGCCGCCAGATGTTATATGGCGCGTTATCCTACACTCGGGTTCTACGAGACGCCAGGAAGAATGGCGGGGTGGGTATTCTGTGACCGCCGCACCCGCGGTGCCTAAATAGTTTAAATGCTTATAAAAATATGGCTATTTTCATAAGAGTATAAAAATGAAAATTAAGTAGGTATTATGTTACTAGGTATGTAATTTAGTCACTCGAAGTATCTAAATTTTTAAAATCTTTTATGTGCCACTTTCCTATGTATTTTCCGTTCTCGTCTTCGAGCTCATAGACGAGGCGAGAAAGCTTACGTATAATTTTACAACGTTCATATTTAGGGGCAAGTTTAGCAGTAAAATATTTATTAGCAGAACTCTGCTTGTACGTCCGCTTCCACACAAAATCACCAACATTAAAAGAGATATCTCTGCGTTTGTTGTTATAGTATTTTATATTCCTTTCATGGGCCTTACGCAATGACTCTCGGACTTTGATGAAAATGTCACCGAGGTGGCCAATATTAGACGCATGAGTATCGCGTGGTACCACAACCAACTCTTGGAGATCTTCGAAGCCACGGTAAATACTACCATCTGTGACAGCTTCCCTACCGTGTACTAGCATGAAAGGAGTATAAGAAGTAGACTCATTTACTGAGGTGTTCATGGCAAATTGTATTTTATGTATGTTAATATCCCACGTTCTATGATCGTTCTCAACAAACGAGGAAACTGCAGTGATTATTGTGCGGTTATAACGTTCCACCGTATTAACTTGTGGACAATATACTGGACCCAAATGTACTTGCGGAATATTGTATTTTTCATATAATGCCTGAACCTCATGACTTATAAATTGCGAGCCATTATCAGACATCACCGTCTGTGGTATTCCGTGAACCAGAAATACATGGTCTTCTAACCTTTGCGCTATAACTTTGCCCGTTGCACGCCGTATAGGAAATAATAAACAATATTTTGTAAAACAACACACAACTACTAGTAAAAAGGTGTTTTGCTGTCGAGACATCGGCAGTGGACCAACTAGATCAATGCTGATGCACTGGAATGGTCGACAGCAGACCTTGGGTTCCCCCATAAAGCCAGCTGGCGCTAGTGAGCTATGTTTATATGAGTTGCAAGTGGCACAATTTTTAATAAATTCCTCGGTATCTTTATGCATACCGGGCCAAAAATACCGTAATTTTAATCTTTTATAAGTTTTTGCAACGCCTAAGTGCGCAGCAATTGGTTCAGAATGGTTACTTTTCATAATATCCTCCCTAAGCTCCTTTGGTACAACCTCTTTCCACTGGTAGTCACCACAGAGTTTGTTAGTGCTTTTTGTAAATCTAAAAAGCCTACCATCAACAATTTGAAAATTGGGACACGCGCGCGGCCTATCCGTGCAACGTTTTAATATATTGTTATACCAAGCATCGCTGGAAGTAAATGCGTCTACGGCTGCCACTGGTACAGAACGTGATAGTGCATCCGGTACGACGTTTTGAGATCCACTACGATGCTCAATAATGAAATTATAAGGCGATAGCCTACACCCCCAACGCGCTAGTCGTCCTGTCGGATTCTTAAGGTTTAAAAACCACTTTAGACTAGCATGGTCGGTAATAATTTTAAATTGTCGACCACCTTCAAGGTAAGGGCGGAAGTGTTCAACGACATGTACCACGGCCAATGCCTCTCGCTCTGTAGCGGAATAGTTACGTTCAGCGGGTGTTAGTGAACGGCTACAGTACGCAACAGGATGTTCTTGTCCATCTACAACCTGGGTTAAGGTACCTCCTAACCCGAAATCAGAAGCGTCACAGTGGACAGCAAAATCTTTCGAGAAGTCAGGACATACCAGAACCGGGGAAGTAGACAGTGCGAGTTTTAGGTCGTTGAACGCCTCGTCTGCCTCGGTCGTCCATTTGAAAGGGGGCGCGCTCTTACGGGTAGAAGTAAGAGCATTAAGGGGACCAGCTCTATGACTAAAATTTTTTATGAAACGCCTATAATAAGATGCAGTTCCCAAGAAACGTTTGACGTCTTTCCTGCAGGTGGGAATAGGAAAGTCTACTATAGCCTTAATTTTGTCAGGATCCGTGCGCAGACCATATTCGTCAACCACATGACCCAAGAATTTCAGCTGTCTCCTGAAGAACTGGCATTTACCCATGTTGACAGTAAGGTTGGCTAGTTTAAGTCTCTCCTTTACCCTACGTAGGAGCTGGAGGTGATCCTGGAAGGCCGTTGGGCCTTCAGGAGTAAGTAAAATTAAATCATCAACATATACGAACACCTTATTGTCAAACTCGGGCCCAAAGAGGCGGTCCATCAACCGCTGCTGCGTAGCTGGAGCTGCAGTAAGTCCAAAGCACATGACCTTAAAGTGAAACAAGCCTCTGCAGGGAATAGTAAAAGCAGTTTTCTCTCTGGACTCAATAGAGTCCAAAGGAACTTGGTAATATGAAGACTTAAGGTCAATAGAAGATAAGTACTTAGCGTTTTTGAGCTGGTCCAGAATATGGCTAATATAAGGCATAGGGTAAGCGTCATGCTTTGATATGGCGTTAAGTTTTCGGCTGTCCAAGCAGAAACGTGATGACCCATCTGATTTAACCGCTAAAGTAACGGGGTTGTTCCATGCACTTCCGCTAGGCTCCACAACATCATCCTTCAGCATTTGGTCTAGGTGTTTATTTAATTCTGCCAGTTTAGCGGGTGAGACTACATAATACCGTTGTTTAATAGGTGGGTGGTCACCGGTATCAATTTTATGACTCACTAAGTGTGTCCTACCTAGGCCTTTCTTTTCTGCGGAAATGTCATCAAATTGCTTTATGACGTCATTGACCAGCCTACGCTCAAGCTTAGATAAAGTTTCAAAATCATGTAAAGCACGGCTGCCTGACATAACTGTGTACACCTGATTATTATTTTTATATAAATGTCCGCTATCTTCTAACAATGATAAAATATCTGGCGCAATATTAAATTCCTTCCAGAAATTTAAGCCAAATAACAACTCTGTAGCAACTCCAGGGACGACGTAAAATTTAATAACACGAGTTTTATTCTCTATCGATACTGGTAAAAATAAATACCCAGTTACTCGTGAAGTAGAACCATTTGCAGTTTTTATAAAGTCTAAGTCCTCAGACTTATGTAAAGTAGCGAAATCTTTAAAATATTTGTATGCTTGCCCTCCCACAATGGAGATCTGTGATCCTGAATCCAGTAATCCTCTGAATTCCAAGCCAAAAATATTAATCTTCAGATAAGCTCTGGTATCATTATAGGTGGCGGTAGTAGTAGCGTGAACCGATGTAACCTTACCTTTATGCGTATGTATGTTACTAGCTTTATTTACATTATTATAGAATTCATTGTATTTCTGCCTTGATTGTTCAGAATTACAATGTTTATTATAAAAATATACTGTCTTATGCCATCGGTTCACTGCTTGGCGTTTTTTGGAATCTCTGCGGTTGAAGGTTTTGAAGAAGTGCACTTTGGACAATTATTTGCATTGAACCCCTTTTCTCCACAACGATAACAAATAAGTACCCAAGGCGCCTTGCAATACCTCAAGCTGTGGCCATTTTTACGACAGCGGACACAAAAAAGATTATTTTGTGTATTATTCACTGGCTGAATTGAAGAGACTTTTGGTGGAGCCTTGCTACTACTATTACCACTAGTATTTTTGTAACACAAATCGGGAGCCAGAGAAGAAGTGGTGACCCTAGGAGGTTCACTGAAATGCACCGATCGCTCCTTTGCACCTTCTAATAACCTACATTTTTTCTTTAAATCAGTCCAAGATTCCACTGGGGCTAGAGCAAGCTGAGTAGTATAAAAAGGTCTTATATTAAACATGATAATGTTCAATTTATCATCATCAGAGATTGGTTTTGATAATCGAGAAAAATAATTTTGCATAATGCTGAGATAATTCACAATGCTTTCATCGGGGCCCTGAGTACGACTTCTAATTTCCTGCATCAAGCGATGGTCATAATCAGATGGAAGATATTCCTCGAGAAGCAAGGTCTTCAGCTCAGACCAATTGTGAACGTCCGACTTTACTCCTCGATACCAGCACAGCGCTTCATCAGTAAAAAGTTCAGCCGCAGAACAGAAAAGCTTTGAATCTGAAAGGCCACGAGACAAGCATAATTCCTCGAGGCGTTGTAAGAAAGCTTTAATGCATGTCTTGCCATTGAAGCGTAAATTTAGTTTATGCACGGAGCAATCATTAGCTGTGTTGTGTGTAGTTGCAGTGGAGTGCTCAATAGGTTGTTCAGGTGCCAAGCTACTTTTAAAATTATGACAAATATTATCTATTTTAACAAGAATGCTATCTAATCTATTATTCAGAGAAGTAATTAAAGAAGTAAGATTATTATCATCATACTCCGATAAAGACAAGCGACCAATTCTGTGGAATAAGTGGTGTGCAAGAGTTTGAATTCTATTTAACACCTTAAGTGATGACGGTTTACTTGAAGTACTTGTGATAAGTTTCTCAAGATCATCTAATTTCTTTTGAATTACTTTTAATTCAATATTGACATCAAGATCACAAGTCAGTATTTCATCAGAAGGCAGATCTTTATTGAGAGTACGGATCTGTGCTCTCAGAGCCATCACCGTGTCAGCTGGTTTCGAACCCCTGATTTTCACCTCATATTCTAGTTCATCTTTGTTAAGTAAATTAAAACTAATTGGTCTTTGTTCCATTTTTGTAAAAATATACTACGCTCTATTCTATATGATAAGTTAATTTTACAATATTATTTATATTATATACTCAAACTATGAACAAAAAATCTTAAAATATATTCACCTTTGCAACTGTAACTAAAATTTGTTTTTTATTTATACCTATCTGAACCAAACCTGCATAGAATTCTTATTTATCTTATAACTAGTGAGACCGGCAGACGTTCTCCTGTCCGATTCCAGCGCCACCTACTGGGTCCAGTTGTACTTTTAAACCTTCCCTGGACCTATTCAAATACACATAACATTTCGTAAGAATCGGTCGAGCCGTTTTTGAGTTTTAGCTTAACTAACACACAACGTTAAAAAAAAAGAAAATTATTAAAGATACATACCGAGATGGATCAACACTATCTGAGCATTTGACCAGAATAATGGGCCATATAATACCACAAAACCTGCTGTATATTCGGGCGCCAAATTGTAATGCTTTTTCTTGCTAAATTGTAGTAATATAGGGAAATCTTAAAGTTGAAGGAAAAAAAAACAAACTTATTCCTTTAGTCCGATACAAAATGAAAAGCTTTATTCTGGTAGGTACATGGTTGTAATTCACTTATGCATAATGTTACTGAAGTTAACAAAATCCCTCAATGCAAAGCACTTAACTAAATTTTTATTTAATACAAGCCAAGGGCAGGATGGTTCAGGTTTGTTTGATCAATCTCGGCAGGTAAAAATCAGGTTCAAATTGGGTACAAAACTACAAAATGAGGGGCAATAAAGTACACGAACAAATAGTTATAGGTTTCATTTTTTTTAAAAGAAATTAGTAGCCTTCCCCGGAGCGGTTGTTAGTGGGTCATACCTTCAATGCTAAGTTTCTGCGATCACGGGTCAGAGATATAATATTCCAATTTCTTAACTTATTCTCTGTTTCTAATATTATTTGTGTAATTCCACAGAATTCCTCCTTGATATTAGGTTATTAGGTAGGTTAGTTGCAGCGGAGCCCTACGGCCTCCGGGAACTGCCCTGGAGATTCATAGCACAGTGTTATGTTAAAAATATAATTAAATATGCCTATGATCTTGAGGTCAGTGGGTCTAACACTGAGTTCTGAAGGAATCCCAGTCAATACATTTGAACTTCATGTAATAAACATAGCAAATGAATTCTAAAACATAATTTTTAATAAATCGACAAATTGTCTTATTGGTTAGTTAATAAAAAGGACCTATGGAGGGGAGAGCACCAATTTTGTGTATAATTATTGCTATTAATAAAAAGAAAACAGCTTAATTTGTGAGTTCTTTGCCAAAGAAGGATGTGAAACTTAATATTGTGAAAATTTAGAATTTAACATGAAATTCGCAAGTGTTACTCAATATATGCCTTAATCCCACTAAGATGCCGTTTACTATCAAGGTTTTTTAATGAAATAGGGGATGAAAAAGGCGAATTTTGGAAATGTAATATGTTTGATTTAATAATCAATTTACCCACAAATAAAAATAAAATTAACAAAATCTGTTTTAAATCATGAAATATAATAAGTTAATTAGATACCTTAGTGTGGGCGGAGTATTATCTATTGATATAATTTATTTATTCAACTAATTCACCGAATCGCGCGCCGGCGATTATAAATATGATTGAGCTTTTACTCTTCAAGGAAATAAATATATAAAAACTTTATGATCTTCAAATCAATAACAAATTACTTCCATCGATGTCTCACAGACTAGTCATAACCTAGACGATAGACTAAACCAACGCTCCACTTGCGCGCAGATTTGCGTTTATGTGGAAGCGACGGAGCCGAGGTCCGTTTGCTGAATGTTAAGCGCCGTATTGGCGACGGAACCTCTCCTAAAACCAAATTCATTTCATAACACTCGTAAGACTCTTAACTTGCTTCAAGATGTGTCAAGTCAACATACGGATCTTTCGAAATTCTACAATACCTATGCAATAAGTATTTCCAGCTAAAGTTATGTTTAGTTGAAAAACAAAACGTAATGAAAAATTAACCTTAAACAAATTGTGAATGCTTTCCAAATTCTATTCGACGAAACTATAATTATATGATCTATAAGTTTAAGTGTATTTTATTAAAATATGTCTATAGAAATGATCAAAACAAACGGTCCAAATGTCAAATTCCGAATTTTGAGAAAATCAACCCACCTAAATGGAAGCACGGGATTTTGGGCGAAAAAAAACTATCTTTGTAAATAAGGCCAGGATAAACGCGAGATTTATTTTGTTTATGCAAAAAGTGAATAATGACCAAAGATAATTGCAAATGTCACTGACGTGACGTGAAACGACGTTGACGTTGACACTTGACATTGATATTGTGAAATTAATTGACAAAGTTATTGTAATTATGATTTTAGTTGTGAAATTTGTGTTAAAACTACAGTGAAACCAAAGTGTTTTTGCAAAATTAGTGTTTTATGAAATTTTAAGAAAAAACAGTGTTACAGTATCCCCCCAACCACGATAGAATTCACGTAGGGAATTCGTCTGACGCCTCGTCAGCCTCAAAACCTCCTAACCAACCAAACAAAATTATCATAATTAGAATCAATTAGGTACTTAAAAACTATTCATTCGTGATAAACTCTGTACCCAATTACGCCTAACGTTATTTTTTTTTTATAAGTTTATTTATTTGTATAAGATAAAAAATAAAGCTTTAAATATAAACGTGTGTAAATAAAGAATATTTAACATGCATGTACCTTAAATCTACGTAAATCCATTAATATGGTATGTTAAAGATTGTAATAAAAAAAACCACATTCACCAATAAGGTGACAAAATCTAGCGCGAAACTACTGCTGCTAGCACCTACATGGTTGTAAAAAAAATATTCACCAATAAGGTGGCAAAATCTAGCGAAACCTCTTCTGCTAGCACCTATATGGCTGTGATAAATAGGCAAAAAGCATTATATCCTATGCCCATCAAATATAAGAAAGTAATAAAAAAAAAACTGTAGTGTCAGGACTGACGCCGAGATGGCGTTGTTAAATAAGTATATCTTGACACTAGCAGTGTATAGCAAGTAATGTCAACAACCACCGGTAGATGCCGTTATTACAGACATTTTGACTCTAATCGTCAAATAATAAGTAGAAAAAAACAATAAAAAGGAAATAAAAAAAAAATGAGTTGCATGGTGTCGTTGCCCCTGATCGTCGATATTGATTTTCCTACGTTTCCAGCTAGATGTAACTTCCTCCATTATAAGAATATAGCAAAGGCTTATTTCTAGAGTTGCAAACCGCTCCTGTGAGGAATTCAAAATTAATTTTGTTGATTAGAGTAGAATACATATAAAAATAATGAACAAGACACGTTTATATTTGTGATCTTGTGCTAAATGCATCTATCTAACCACATAACAGTTATAATAAGTACATACTTGTTCCTTAATTCTGGTATCAGATACTAAAGAAGTAATATCCATTTTATATAATGGTAGTAATAATATATTTATAATGGTATGAACTAAGACACGTATAATATTTGTGTTTTAGATCTTTATGTACTTATGTAATGGTAATATCAATTTTGAAGATGTTAGGTAAATGGAAACTTAAGTATCAAGGCAAATCAATAAAAAAACGACAGGGACAGACACATGCAAAAACGCCGCCAGATGTTATATGGCGCGTTATCCTACACTCGGGTTCTACGAGACGCCAGGAAGAATGGCGGGGTGGGTATTCTGTGACCGCCGCACCCGCGGTGCCTAAATAGTTTAAATGCTTATAAAAATATGGCTATTTTCATAAGAGTATAAAAATGAAAATTAAGTAGGTATTATGTTACTAGGTATGTAATTTAGTCACTCGAAGTATCTAAATTTTTAAAATCTTTTATGTGCCACTTTCCTATGTATTTTCCGTTCTCGTCTTCGAGCTCATAGACGAGGCGAGAAAGCTTACGTATAATTTTACAACGTTCATATTTAGGGGCAAGTTTAGCAGTAAAATATTTATTAGCAGAACTCTGCTTGTACGTCCGCTTCCACACAAAATCACCAACATTAAAAGAGATATCTCTGCGTTTGTTGTTATAGTATTTTATATTCCTTTCATGGGCCTTACGCAATGACTCTCGGACTTTGATGAAAATGTCACCGAGGTGGCCAATATTAGACGCATGAGTATCGCGTGGTACCACAACCAACTCTTGGAGATCTTCGAAGCCACGGTAAATACTACCATCTGTGACAGCTTCCCTACCGTGTACTAGCATGAAAGGAGTATAAGAAGTAGACTCATTTACTGAGGTGTTCATGGCAAATTGTATTTTATGTATGTTAATATCCCACGTTCTATGATCGTTCTCAACAAACGAGGAAACTGCAGTGATTATTGTGCGGTTATAACGTTCCACCGTATTAACTTGTGGACAATATACTGGACCCAAATGTACTTGCGGAATATTGTATTTTTCATATAATGCCTGAACCTCATGACTTATAAATTGCGAGCCATTATCAGACATCACCGTCTGTGGTATTCCGTGAACCAGAAATACATGGTCTTCTAACCTTTGCGCTATAACTTTGCCCGTTGCACGCCGTATAGGAAATAATAAACAATATTTTGTAAAACAACACACAACTACTAGTAAAAAGGTGTTTTGCTGTCGAGACATCGGCAGTGGACCAACTAGATCAATGCTGATGCACTGGAATGGTCGACAGCAGACCTTGGGTTCCCCCATAAAGCCAGCTGGCGCTAGTGAGCTATGTTTATATGAGTTGCAAGTGGCACAATTTTTAATAAATTCCTCGGTATCTTTATGCATACCGGGCCAAAAATACCGTAATTTTAATCTTTTATAAGTTTTTGCAACGCCTAAGTGCGCAGCAATTGGTTCAGAATGGTTACTTTTCATAATATCCTCCCTAAGCTCCTTTGGTACAACCTCTTTCCACTGGTAGTCACCACAGAGTTTGTTAGTGCTTTTTGTAAATCTAAAAAGCCTACCATCAACAATTTGAAAATTGGGACACGCGCGCGGCCTATCCGTGCAACGTTTTAATATATTGTTATACCAAGCATCGCTGGAAGTAAATGCGTCTACGGCTGCCACTGGTACAGAACGTGATAGTGCATCCGGTACGACGTTTTGAGATCCACTACGATGCTCAATAATGAAATTATAAGGCGATAGCCTACACCCCCAACGCGCTAGTCGTCCTGTCGGATTCTTAAGGTTTAAAAACCACTTTAGACTAGCATGGTCGGTAATAATTTTAAATTGTCGACCACCTTCAAGGTAAGGGCGGAAGTGTTCAACGACATGTACCACGGCCAATGCCTCTCGCTCTGTAGCGGAATAGTTACGTTCAGCGGGTGTTAGTGAACGGCTACAGTACGCAACAGGATGTTCTTGTCCATCTACAACCTGGGTTAAGGTACCTCCTAACCCGAAATCAGAAGCGTCACAGTGGACAGCAAAATCTTTCGAGAAGTCAGGACATACCAGAACCGGGGAAGTAGACAGTGCGAGTTTTAGGTCGTTGAACGCCTCGTCTGCCTCGGTCGTCCATTTGAAAGGGGGCGCGCTCTTACGGGTAGAAGTAAGAGCATTAAGGGGACCAGCTCTATGACTAAAATTTTTTATGAAACGCCTATAATAAGATGCAGTTCCCAAGAAACGTTTGACGTCTTTCCTGCAGGTGGGAATAGGAAAGTCTACTATAGCCTTAATTTTGTCAGGATCCGTGCGCAGACCATATTCGTCAACCACATGACCCAAGAATTTCAGCTGTCTCCTGAAGAACTGGCATTTACCCATGTTGACAGTAAGGTTGGCTAGTTTAAGTCTCTCCTTTACCCTACGTAGGAGCTGGAGGTGATCCTGGAAGGCCGTTGGGCCTTCAGGAGTAAGTAAAATTAAATCATCAACATATACGAACACCTTATTGTCAAACTCGGGCCCAAAGAGGCGGTCCATCAACCGCTGCTGCGTAGCTGGAGCTGCAGTAAGTCCAAAGCACATGACCTTAAAGTGAAACAAGCCTCTGCAGGGAATAGTAAAAGCAGTTTTCTCTCTGGACTCAATAGAGTCCAAAGGAACTTGGTAATATGAAGACTTAAGGTCAATAGAAGATAAGTACTTAGCGTTTTTGAGCTGGTCCAGAATATGGCTAATATAAGGCATAGGGTAAGCGTCATGCTTTGATATGGCGTTAAGTTTTCGGCTGTCCAAGCAGAAACGTGATGACCCATCTGATTTAACCGCTAAAGTAACGGGGTTGTTCCATGCACTTCCGCTAGGCTCCACAACATCATCCTTCAGCATTTGGTCTAGGTGTTTATTTAATTCTGCCAGTTTAGCGGGTGAGACTACATAATACCGTTGTTTAATAGGTGGGTGGTCACCGGTATCAATTTTATGACTCACTAAGTGTGTCCTACCTAGGCCTTTCTTTTCTGCGGAAATGTCATCAAATTGCTTTATGACGTCATTGACCAGCCTACGCTCAAGCTTAGATAAAGTTTCAAAATCATGTAAAGCACGGCTGCCTGACATAACTGTGTACACCTGATTATTATTTTTATATAAATGTCCGCTATCTTCTAACAATGATAAAATATCTGGCGCAATATTAAATTCCTTCCAGAAATTTAAGCCAAATAACAACTCTGTAGCAACTCCAGGGACGACGTAAAATTTAATAACACGAGTTTTATTCTCTATCGATACTGGTAAAAATAAATACCCAGTTACTCGTGAAGTAGAACCATTTGCAGTTTTTATAAAGTCTAAGTCCTCAGACTTATGTAAAGTAGCGAAATCTTTAAAATATTTGTATGCTTGCCCTCCCACAATGGAGATCTGTGATCCTGAATCCAGTAATCCTCTGAATTCCAAGCCAAAAATATTAATCTTCAGATAAGCTCTGGTATCATTATAGGTGGCGGTAGTAGTAGCGTGAACCGATGTAACCTTACCTTTATGCGTATGTATGTTACTAGCTTTATTTACATTATTATAGAATTCATTGTATTTCTGCCTTGATTGTTCAGAATTACAATGTTTATTATAAAAATATACTGTCTTATGCCATCGGTTCACTGCTTGGCGTTTTTTGGAATCTCTGCGGTTGAAGGTTTTGAAGAAGTGCACTTTGGACAATTATTTGCATTGAACCCCTTTTCTCCACAACGATAACAAATAAGTACCCAAGGCGCCTTGCAATACCTCAAGCTGTGGCCATTTTTACGACAGCGGACACAAAAAAGATTATTTTGTGTATTATTCACTGGCTGAATTGAAGAGACTTTTGGTGGAGCCTTGCTACTACTATTACCACTAGTATTTTTGTAACACAAATCGGGAGCCAGAGAAGAAGTGGTGACCCTAGGAGGTTCACTGAAATGCACCGATCGCTCCTTTGCACCTTCTAATAACCTACATTTTTTCTTTAAATCAGTCCAAGATTCCACTGGGGCTAGAGCAAGCTGAGTAGTATAAAAAGGTCTTATATTAAACATGATAATGTTCAATTTATCATCATCAGAGATTGGTTTTGATAATCGAGAAAAATAATTTTGCATAATGCTGAGATAATTCACAATGCTTTCATCGGGGCCCTGAGTACGACTTCTAATTTCCTGCATCAAGCGATGGTCATAATCAGATGGAAGATATTCCTCGAGAAGCAAGGTCTTCAGCTCAGACCAATTGTGAACGTCCGACTTTACTCCTCGATACCAGCACAGCGCTTCATCAGTAAAAAGTTCAGCCGCAGAACAGAAAAGCTTTGAATCTGAAAGGCCACGAGACAAGCATAATTCCTCGAGGCGTTGTAAGAAAGCTTTAATGCATGTCTTGCCATTGAAGCGTAAATTTAGTTTATGCACGGAGCAATCATTAGCTGTGTTGTGTGTAGTTGCAGTGGAGTGCTCAATAGGTTGTTCAGGTGCCAAGCTACTTTTAAAATTATGACAAATATTATCTATTTTAACAAGAATGCTATCTAATCTATTATTCAGAGAAGTAATTAAAGAAGTAAGATTATTATCATCATACTCCGATAAAGACAAGCGACCAATTCTGTGGAATAAGTGGTGTGCAAGAGTTTGAATTCTATTTAACACCTTAAGTGATGACGGTTTACTTGAAGTACTTGTGATAAGTTTCTCAAGATCATCTAATTTCTTTTGAATTACTTTTAATTCAATATTGACATCAAGATCACAAGTCAGTATTTCATCAGAAGGCAGATCTTTATTGAGAGTACGGATCTGTGCTCTCAGAGCCATCACCGTGTCAGCTGGTTTCGAACCCCTGATTTTCACCTCATATTCTAGTTCATCTTTGTTAAGTAAATTAAAACTAATTGGTCTTTGTTCCATTTTTGTAAAAATATACTACGCTCTATTCTATATGATAAGTTAATTTTACAATATTATTTATATTATATACTCAAACTATGAACAAAAAATCTTAAAATATATTCACCTTTGCAACTGTAACTAAAATTTGTTTTTTATTTATACCTATCTGAACCAAACCTGCATAGAATTCTTATTTATCTTATAACTAGTGAGACCGGCAGACGTTCTCCTGTCCGATTCCAGCGCCACCTACTGGGTCCAGTTGTACTTTTAAACCTTCCCTGGACCTATTCAAATACACATAACATTTCGTAAGAATCGGTCGAGCCGTTTTTGAGTTTTAGCTTAACTAACACACAACGTTAAAAAAAAAGAAAATTATTAAAGATACATACCGAGATGGATCAACACTATCTGAGCATTTGACCAGAATAATGGGCCATATAATACCACAAAACCTGCTGTATATTCGGGCGCCAAATTGTAATGCTTTTTCTTGCTAAATTGTAGTAATATAGGGAAATCTTAAAGTTGAAGGAAAAAAAAACAAACTTATTCCTTTAGTCCGATACAAAATGAAAAGCTTTATTCTGGTAGGTACATGGTTGTAATTCACTTATGCATAATGTTACTGAAGTTAACAAAATCCCTCAATGCAAAGCACTTAACTAAATTTTTATTTAATACAAGCCAAGGGCAGGATGGTTCAGGTTTGTTTGATCAATCTCGGCAGGTAAAAATCAGGTTCAAATTGGGTACAAAACTACAAAATGAGGGGCAATAAAGTACACGAACAAATAGTTATAGGTTTCATTTTTTTTAAAAGAAATTAGTAGCCTTCCCCGGAGCGGTTGTTAGTGGGTCATACCTTCAATGCTAAGTTTCTGCGATCACGGGTCAGAGATATAATATTCCAATTTCTTAACTTATTCTCTGTTTCTAATATTATTTGTGTAATTCCACAGAATTCCTCCTTGATATTAGGTTATTAGGTAGGTTAGTTGCAGCGGAGCCCTACGGCCTCCGGGAACTGCCCTGGAGATTCATAGCACAGTGTTATGTTAAAAATATAATTAAATATGCCTATGATCTTGAGGTCAGTGGGTCTAACACTGAGTTCTGAAGGAATCCCAGTCAATACATTTGAACTTCATGTAATAAACATAGCAAATGAATTCTAAAACATAATTTTTAATAAATCGACAAATTGTCTTATTGGTTAGTTAATAAAAAGGACCTATGGAGGGGAGAGCACCAATTTTGTGTATAATTATTGCTATTAATAAAAAGAAAACAGCTTAATTTGTGAGTTCTTTGCCAAAGAAGGATGTGAAACTTAATATTGTGAAAATTTAGAATTTAACATGAAATTCGCAAGTGTTACTCAATATATGCCTTAATCCCACTAAGATGCCGTTTACTATCAAGGTTTTTTAATGAAATAGGGGATGAAAAAGGCGAATTTTGGAAATGTAATATGTTTGATTTAATAATCAATTTACCCACAAATAAAAATAAAATTAACAAAATCTGTTTTAAATCATGAAATATAATAAGTTAATTAGATACCTTAGTGTGGGCGGAGTATTATCTATTGATATAATTTATTTATTCAACTAATTCACCGAATCGCGCGCCGGCGATTATAAATATGATTGAGCTTTTACTCTTCAAGGAAATAAATATATAAAAACTTTTTTTTTTTTGGTTGTATATTGGCTCGCACGATTTGTGCATTTGCCACTACATGTGTTTAAAAGGTAGGGAAACGTTTCGTGGGATAAAAGGTTATGGATGGATTCGGAAATTTCGAGGAAAATTAGGATCAGATATATGTTTTATGTAAAAAATTATTAAAGTAATAAATATTATTTAAAAGTATACATCACATTAACAAACAAAATTAGGTTGTAAACATATAATTTAAATGTTGATATTGTTGTTCAATAAATGATTTGCTATAGCTTGGTATATGTCATATTTCAAAGACTGTAATAAGGTGGATATATTTATCGGGAGAGGAACACGTGAGGATAAAAGAGCAGACAGGAAAGAGGAGCAATCGAGAGATGGGCAGGAAAAAAAACATATGGTTTAAATCCCCTACATCATTCCCACAATCACACAAGTTATCATTAACAATACCTAATCTAAAAAGATGTTGCGGAGTACAAACATGTCCCAATCGCATTCTTATAATGATTGAAGTAACTTTTTTACAAAATTTAAATTTATGAAACCAAGGCTTAGATGGTATACAAGATTGTATACGTTTATAAGATTGACACTTATTACTGTTCTGCCACAAATCCTGCCATGCGTTATCTAATTGAGTTTTGGGCAAAGAGAGGAGATCATGAACAAAGTTCTTATATGGGAACATATCACCACAACTCACAGCTTCCTTGGCCAGTCTGTCCGCAATCTCGTTCCCAGGAATATTCTTATGACTTGGGATCCAAGCCAGCATGACTTCCAAGTCTAGATCCTGACATTTTTTTAACAATGATCTGCATTCAATGATAATTGGAGTACTCATGCATGATTTAAAAGGAAATTTCTGTAAAGCTTGTAAAGCACTTTTCGAGTCAGAAAAAATAACACTCTTTTTAAGTTTCATCAAAACTATATATTCGAGGGATTTCAACAAACCGAAACATTCCCCGGTGAATACGGAAGTTTCAGGTGGCAATTTAATTTTTTGAACAATTTTAAATTGTTGATGATATACTCCTACTCCTACCGTGCTCACTGGTGTATGCTTAGATGCATCACAATAAATATAATGGTAGTCAGGCCAATGCAGATCAATAATAAAATAAAGGTCATTTTTAGATGCCAAGTCATTTTTGGATATATTTAAATCAAGAAATATTTTCGGAGAAATTGTCAATGCATTGTAATTAGTACAAAACAGTGGCAAGTACTGTGACCTATGTGTAGGAGCATGAAGAGAAAGAAATTTTTTAAAACTAACAATTAAACAAGGATGTGATTTATGTGTCCAATATGAAGATTTTTCAATCTTTTTTAACAAAGTCTGTAATTTTAAATATAAGGGATGCTTAGAAAATTGTAAAGACCGATAGAGAAATCGATCACTCAAAAACTGCCGTCGTAAATATAAAGGTGGTTCTACGCATTCCACTTGCAATGCATTTATTGGACTTGATTTCATTGCGCCGGTAACTATGCGAAGAGCTTTAGATTGAATTCCATCTAGTTTATTTAAGCCAACTGTACTACATGGTTCTAGCAGAAAGCTTCCGTAATCAAAGACTGATCTAATAAGAGCGTTATACAAAAGTTTTAATGTTAATGGATGAGATCCCCACCAAACTCCTGAGAGACATCGGAGAATATTTAGAGAGCGTTCACATTTAGCTGCAATACTATAACAATGTGCTAGGCCAGAGAGTTTAGCATCTAAGGTTACACCTAAGAATTTTATTTCATTTTTAACAGGCATGGGTTGATGATTATAGTAAACAGATATCGGAGGAGGAAGACGAGCTCTGGAGAACAAAACCACAGAACTCTTAGATACTGATAACTCAAGACAATTGTTGTCTAACCATATGTTAAGGTGCGTTAATGCATTGGTTAGTGCAATAGCTAACGACTCAAATGATCGACCTGCAACATATAGCACTAAGTCATCAGCGTATTGGAGAATATTTGCACAAGAAATAGAATTTTGTAGGTCAAAAGTATAAATGTTGTATAACAATGGGCTTAAAACAGAACCTTGTGGGAGACCCTTAAATACTACTCTAGATTTCTGATTATTATCTGTCAAACTTATTTTAATCTGTCTTTCGAAAAGAAATTTTATTATAAAATTACATAACATTGGAGGTACATCTAAAAGCATAAGTTTACGGTGAAGAATACCTATATTTACATTATCGTATGCAGCATTTATATCCAGGAAAGCTGCTAATAAAGATTCATTGCAAGTAAAAGATAGTCTGATATCTGTTGTGAAAATTGCTAAACTATCCATGGTGCTTCTGCCTTTTCTAAAACCAAACTGTGTAGAAGATAACAGGCCCTTACTTTCAAGAAACCATTCAAGTCTGTTTTTAACCAAATGTTCAGCAATTTTGGCAACAACAGATGCAAGAGCGATGGGTCTATATGAACTAGCTTCAGATGGAGGTTTTTGAGGTTTCAAAATCGGAATTATTTCGTAACATTTCCATGAAGAAGGAATATTACCAGATACCATGACGGAGTTAATAATCTGTAAATAATGAAGTAAGGAACTGTCACTTAAATGTGAGAAGAAAGAATAAGGTATACCATCATCGCCTGGGGCAGAGTCTTTAACATAAGAAAGGACACCTTTCAGTTCATAAAGGCTGAAAGGACAATTTATGTCACTAGTCTCAGAATCATGAGTGGTATGCTTTGGCAATGAGGGAAGTTGTAATGGAACATAAGGCGGAGCTAACTTGTCAAGAAATTCATCTGCAATACTATTATCAATGCATCGGGGCGTTGATTCATTAAAAGCTGATCTAAATCGGCGTATATTACGCCAGACAACTGATGGTGGTGTATCCGGAGATAGTGAGAGACAGAATTTTTTCCAACCTTCCCACTTTTTCAGCTTTAATAATTTCCGTGTTTCTTTCATTATATTAGTAAGAATATCAAAATTTTCATCTGTTGAATTTTCTTTATATTCTTTCTCAGCATTTTTTCTTTTTTTCACAGCCTGGGAGCATTCTTCATCCCACCAAGGAGCTGCAGGGATTCGATGTGAAAAGTTATTTTTTAAAGGAAACACTTTATCAGCTGCTTTTAATAATAAAGAAGCAAAAGAGTCAGCAGTCAAAGAATGATTGGAAGAATGTTCAGTGATAAGTTTTTCTACTTGTTCTTTGTATGTATCCCAATTAGCATTAGTGAGTCTATATTTTAATCTAGGTGCCCTTTTCTTATATGGCTTATTATTAAAAAAAGGAAAGTTAATTAAAATGGGAAAATGATCACTACCATATGAAGATGACAGAATGTCCCACGTGAGATAGGATGATAAAGAAGGTGAGCATATGGAAAGATCTGGGACACTTACACTTTCATGAGGGGGAGTACGGCGTGTGGGTTCACCTGTATTCATGATACACAAATTATTGTCATCAATAATTTGCAAAATTCTACCACCATAATGATTGGAATTTCCACTACCCCATGTTTGATGTTGAGCATTAAAATCTCCCATCAAAATAATAGGCTTAGGAAGCTGAGAGATAATAGCCTGTACTTCATCAAAAATAGAAGAGGAGGGATGAGGAATATATATTGATACAAAACAAATATTCTTAATTTTGATAGCAATGATAGAAAAATCAGGGCTGTGTTCTGGGACAGGAATGTGTGAAAAATATAATGGATTTTTTATTAAAATGGCAACACCACCGTAACTATCAGATCGATCTTCTCTAATACAGGCATAATTATTTATTTTAAAATTGAAACCGGGCCGCAGCCAAGTTTCTTGTAATGATATTACAAAAGGATTATATTTATTTATCAAATAATATAAATCAGTTTTCTTATTGTTAATGCTTCGACAATTCCACTGTATTATTATGGACTGTTGATCCATAATTAGAATTAATAAAGTTATGTTCAAGCAATAAATTAGAGGCAACGTTGGACGGTTCAGAAATTTTTGTTTGTGACAGAACATTTAATAAGGCTACAATTAAATCTCGTGTAGATAAGTTAGCAAGTGAACTATTATTACAATATCCACCACCTGTTGAAGATAGTGGGATATCATAATCTTTAATTAAAGAATTATGAACTAATTTATCATATCCCTTGTCAAGCCTTCTGGGTGATCTAGTCTTAAATACAGTTTTTTTATATGAATGATTTAACATATCATTTTTATTTTTTTCAGTCATATGTTGAGAAGAAACTGGCATAGAAGATAGAACATCAGCATAAGACTTAGTGACGGGAGGATGCATTTTTAGGGCTTCTGCATATGAAACACAGCTTTTTGCCATTGTTTCTTTTATACATTTTTGGCGAGAATATTCCGGACATTTTCGACTAGTTGCATAGTGTGACCCTGAACACAGACAGCATACAACATCATCATCATCAAGACTACAACTATCGCCTGAGTGACCATTTCCACATTTGAAGCAGCGAGGGGTAGACCTACACTGACCTTTTATATGTCCATACCTGCAACAGTTGAAGCACTGTATAGTTGGGTAAATATATAAGTCGACTGGTAGAGAATTAAAACACAAAAAGACTCTCTTAGGTAAAATTTGTCCATCAAATGTAATCACAACGGTTTCAACTGGAATAAAATTACTCTTTCCATCTACAATATTTTTTTTATTTATCCTTCTCACTTTTAAAATGTTACCACATCCCATTGGTACAGTAATGTTATTTAAAAGGTCTTCTTCAGACCAGTCAACAGGGACTCCTCGCACAACCCCCATTCTGGTTACATTTGATATAGGAATAAAAGCTTTATAATTGTTATTTTTTAATGTTTCATTGTTGAGAAATGAGTTGGCATCTTCATATGTACAAAATGACAATGTTATTCTATTTCTACCTATTCTTTTTAAGCTACCATTAACTATGTTTTTAAAAGAGTGCTTTTTCAAAAACTGGCCAAAAGACACTGGATGAATTGTAATATTGTCATTCGGTAGTGCTTGTATTTTTTGAACATGTATAATAAAAGGAGAAGCATCACTTTGTTCATAACAGTTTCTGCCAATAGAGGGTCGTTTATCATTATTACTAATGAAGTTTTGTGAAGGTGGTTGTGATGTAGGGGACTTAAGTTCAATTTCTACATCTTTGCAGGTTGTGAAATTGGAATTATCCTGATTGATTTCGCAAAAACAATCTAAATCCTGGTTCGCTGAGGAATGTCGATGTCTCCTTTTACGCTTGTTACATTGCTTACACACTCTGCGAGCTGAAGTTCGTTTACGCTTATTGCTTGTTGAGGCATTTTCTGAACAGTCGGTTTCTAAAAAAGAACCTTCTGTCTCCATTCCCGAGCAATCGATGGTCACAGTATTAGACACCTGGGGGCCCGTGCCCCCAGGGTCTTCTGGGTCAAACATAAACTTAGTCAATGAAAGAGGACTTACCAAATAACCGAAGAAAAAATGTACACTTTACAATTAAAATAAATAAATATGAATATATAACTAAAATACAACTATAAAATGATCACTTATCTGACCCTAATTACATAAAATTAATTATATTAATCAAGATCGCCAGAAAAATCACCCGCCTATTTTGACGTTTCCCGCGCTTTTTTTCTATAAAAACTTTATGATCTTCAAATCAATAACAAATTACTTCCATCGATGTCTCACAGACTAGTCATAACCTAGACGATAGACTAAACCAACGCTCCACTTGCGCGCAGATTTGCGTTTATGTGGAAGCGACGGAGCCGAGGTCCGTTTGCTGAATGTTAAGCGCCGTATTGGCGACGGAACCTCTCCTAAAACCAAATTCATTTCATAACACTCGTAAGACTCTTAACTTGCTTCAAGATGTGTCAAGTCAACATACGGATCTTTCGAAATTCTACAATACCTATGCAATAAGTATTTCCAGCTAAAGTTATGTTTAGTTGAAAAACAAAACGTAATGAAAAATTAACCTTAAACAAATTGTGAATGCTTTCCAAATTCTATTCGACGAAACTATAATTATATGATCTATAAGTTTAAGTGTATTTTATTAAAATATGTCTATAGAAATGATCAAAACAAACGGTCCAAATGTCAAATTCCGAATTTTGAGAAAATCAACCCACCTAAATGGAAGCACGGGATTTTGGGCGAAAAAAAACTATCTTTGTAAATAAGGCCAGGATAAACGCGAGATTTATTTTGTTTATGCAAAAAGTGAATAATGACCAAAGATAATTGCAAATGTCACTGACGTGACGTGAAACGACGTTGACGTTGACACTTGACATTGATATTGTGAAATTAATTGACAAAGTTATTGTAATTATGATTTTAGTTGTGAAATTTGTGTTAAAACTACAGTGAAACCAAAGTGTTTTTGCAAAATTAGTGTTTTATGAAATTTTAAGAAAAAACAGTGTTACAGTATCCCCCCAACCACGATAGAATTCACGTAGGGAATTCGTCTGACGCCTCGTCAGCCTCAAAACCTCCTAACCAACCAAACAAAATTATCATAATTAGAATCAATTAGGTACTTAAAAACTATTCATTCGTGATAAACTCTGTACCCAATTACGCCTAACGTTATTTTTTTTTTATAAGTTTATTTATTTGTATAAGATAAAAAATAAAGCTTTAAATATAAACGTGTGTAAATAAAGAATATTTAACATGCATGTACCTTAAATCTACGTAAATCCATTAATATGGTATGTTAAAGATTGTAATAAAAAAAACCACATTCACCAATAAGGTGACAAAATCTAGCGCGAAACTACTGCTGCTAGCACCTACATGGTTGTAAAAAAAATATTCACCAATAAGGTGGCAAAATCTAGCGAAACCTCTTCTGCTAGCACCTATATGGCTGTGATAAATAGGCAAAAAGCATTATATCCTATGCCCATCAAATATAAGAAAGTAATAAAAAAAAAACTGTAGTGTCAGGACTGACGCCGAGATGGCGTTGTTAAATAAGTATATCTTGACACTAGCAGTGTATAGCAAGTAATGTCAACAACCACCGGTAGATGCCGTTATTACAGACATTTTGACTCTAATCGTCAAATAATAAGTAGAAAAAAACAATAAAAAGGAAATAAAAAAAAAATGAGTTGCATGGTGTCGTTGCCCCTGATCGTCGATATTGATTTTCCTACGTTTCCAGCTAGATGTAACTTCCTCCATTATAAGAATATAGCAAAGGCTTATTTCTAGAGTTGCAAACCGCTCCTGTGAGGAATTCAAAATTAATTTTGTTGATTAGAGTAGAATACATATAAAAATAATGAACAAGACACGTTTATATTTGTGATCTTGTGCTAAATGCATCTATCTAACCACATAACAGTTATAATAAGTACATACTTGTTCCTTAATTCTGGTATCAGATACTAAAGAAGTAATATCCATTTTATATAATGGTAGTAATAATATATTTATAATGGTATGAACTAAGACACGTATAATATTTGTGTTTTAGATCTTTATGTACTTATGTAATGGTAATATCAATTTTGAAGATGTTAGGTAAATGGAAACTTAAGTATCAAGGCAAATCAATAAAAAAACGACAGGGACAGACACATGCAAAAACGCCGCCAGATGTTATATGGCGCGTTATCCTACACTCGGGTTCTACGAGACGCCAGGAAGAATGGCGGGGTGGGTATTCTGTGACCGCCGCACCCGCGGTGCCTAAATAGTTTAAATGCTTATAAAAATATGGCTATTTTCATAAGAGTATAAAAATGAAAATTAAGTAGGTATTATGTTACTAGGTATGTAATTTAGTCACTCGAAGTATCTAAATTTTTAAAATCTTTTATGTGCCACTTTCCTATGTATTTTCCGTTCTCGTCTTCGAGCTCATAGACGAGGCGAGAAAGCTTACGTATAATTTTACAACGTTCATATTTAGGGGCAAGTTTAGCAGTAAAATATTTATTAGCAGAACTCTGCTTGTACGTCCGCTTCCACACAAAATCACCAACATTAAAAGAGATATCTCTGCGTTTGTTGTTATAGTATTTTATATTCCTTTCATGGGCCTTACGCAATGACTCTCGGACTTTGATGAAAATGTCACCGAGGTGGCCAATATTAGACGCATGAGTATCGCGTGGTACCACAACCAACTCTTGGAGATCTTCGAAGCCACGGTAAATACTACCATCTGTGACAGCTTCCCTACCGTGTACTAGCATGAAAGGAGTATAAGAAGTAGACTCATTTACTGAGGTGTTCATGGCAAATTGTATTTTATGTATGTTAATATCCCACGTTCTATGATCGTTCTCAACAAACGAGGAAACTGCAGTGATTATTGTGCGGTTATAACGTTCCACCGTATTAACTTGTGGACAATATACTGGACCCAAATGTACTTGCGGAATATTGTATTTTTCATATAATGCCTGAACCTCATGACTTATAAATTGCGAGCCATTATCAGACATCACCGTCTGTGGTATTCCGTGAACCAGAAATACATGGTCTTCTAACCTTTGCGCTATAACTTTGCCCGTTGCACGCCGTATAGGAAATAATAAACAATATTTTGTAAAACAACACACAACTACTAGTAAAAAGGTGTTTTGCTGTCGAGACATCGGCAGTGGACCAACTAGATCAATGCTGATGCACTGGAATGGTCGACAGCAGACCTTGGGTTCCCCCATAAAGCCAGCTGGCGCTAGTGAGCTATGTTTATATGAGTTGCAAGTGGCACAATTTTTAATAAATTCCTCGGTATCTTTATGCATACCGGGCCAAAAATACCGTAATTTTAATCTTTTATAAGTTTTTGCAACGCCTAAGTGCGCAGCAATTGGTTCAGAATGGTTACTTTTCATAATATCCTCCCTAAGCTCCTTTGGTACAACCTCTTTCCACTGGTAGTCACCACAGAGTTTGTTAGTGCTTTTTGTAAATCTAAAAAGCCTACCATCAACAATTTGAAAATTGGGACACGCGCGCGGCCTATCCGTGCAACGTTTTAATATATTGTTATACCAAGCATCGCTGGAAGTAAATGCGTCTACGGCTGCCACTGGTACAGAACGTGATAGTGCATCCGGTACGACGTTTTGAGATCCACTACGATGCTCAATAATGAAATTATAAGGCGATAGCCTACACCCCCAACGCGCTAGTCGTCCTGTCGGATTCTTAAGGTTTAAAAACCACTTTAGACTAGCATGGTCGGTAATAATTTTAAATTGTCGACCACCTTCAAGGTAAGGGCGGAAGTGTTCAACGACATGTACCACGGCCAATGCCTCTCGCTCTGTAGCGGAATAGTTACGTTCAGCGGGTGTTAGTGAACGGCTACAGTACGCAACAGGATGTTCTTGTCCATCTACAACCTGGGTTAAGGTACCTCCTAACCCGAAATCAGAAGCGTCACAGTGGACAGCAAAATCTTTCGAGAAGTCAGGACATACCAGAACCGGGGAAGTAGACAGTGCGAGTTTTAGGTCGTTGAACGCCTCGTCTGCCTCGGTCGTCCATTTGAAAGGGGGCGCGCTCTTACGGGTAGAAGTAAGAGCATTAAGGGGACCAGCTCTATGACTAAAATTTTTTATGAAACGCCTATAATAAGATGCAGTTCCCAAGAAACGTTTGACGTCTTTCCTGCAGGTGGGAATAGGAAAGTCTACTATAGCCTTAATTTTGTCAGGATCCGTGCGCAGACCATATTCGTCAACCACATGACCCAAGAATTTCAGCTGTCTCCTGAAGAACTGGCATTTACCCATGTTGACAGTAAGGTTGGCTAGTTTAAGTCTCTCCTTTACCCTACGTAGGAGCTGGAGGTGATCCTGGAAGGCCGTTGGGCCTTCAGGAGTAAGTAAAATTAAATCATCAACATATACGAACACCTTATTGTCAAACTCGGGCCCAAAGAGGCGGTCCATCAACCGCTGCTGCGTAGCTGGAGCTGCAGTAAGTCCAAAGCACATGACCTTAAAGTGAAACAAGCCTCTGCAGGGAATAGTAAAAGCAGTTTTCTCTCTGGACTCAATAGAGTCCAAAGGAACTTGGTAATATGAAGACTTAAGGTCAATAGAAGATAAGTACTTAGCGTTTTTGAGCTGGTCCAGAATATGGCTAATATAAGGCATAGGGTAAGCGTCATGCTTTGATATGGCGTTAAGTTTTCGGCTGTCCAAGCAGAAACGTGATGACCCATCTGATTTAACCGCTAAAGTAACGGGGTTGTTCCATGCACTTCCGCTAGGCTCCACAACATCATCCTTCAGCATTTGGTCTAGGTGTTTATTTAATTCTGCCAGTTTAGCGGGTGAGACTACATAATACCGTTGTTTAATAGGTGGGTGGTCACCGGTATCAATTTTATGACTCACTAAGTGTGTCCTACCTAGGCCTTTCTTTTCTGCGGAAATGTCATCAAATTGCTTTATGACGTCATTGACCAGCCTACGCTCAAGCTTAGATAAAGTTTCAAAATCATGTAAAGCACGGCTGCCTGACATAACTGTGTACACCTGATTATTATTTTTATATAAATGTCCGCTATCTTCTAACAATGATAAAATATCTGGCGCAATATTAAATTCCTTCCAGAAATTTAAGCCAAATAACAACTCTGTAGCAACTCCAGGGACGACGTAAAATTTAATAACACGAGTTTTATTCTCTATCGATACTGGTAAAAATAAATACCCAGTTACTCGTGAAGTAGAACCATTTGCAGTTTTTATAAAGTCTAAGTCCTCAGACTTATGTAAAGTAGCGAAATCTTTAAAATATTTGTATGCTTGCCCTCCCACAATGGAGATCTGTGATCCTGAATCCAGTAATCCTCTGAATTCCAAGCCAAAAATATTAATCTTCAGATAAGCTCTGGTATCATTATAGGTGGCGGTAGTAGTAGCGTGAACCGATGTAACCTTACCTTTATGCGTATGTATGTTACTAGCTTTATTTACATTATTATAGAATTCATTGTATTTCTGCCTTGATTGTTCAGAATTACAATGTTTATTATAAAAATATACTGTCTTATGCCATCGGTTCACTGCTTGGCGTTTTTTGGAATCTCTGCGGTTGAAGGTTTTGAAGAAGTGCACTTTGGACAATTATTTGCATTGAACCCCTTTTCTCCACAACGATAACAAATAAGTACCCAAGGCGCCTTGCAATACCTCAAGCTGTGGCCATTTTTACGACAGCGGACACAAAAAAGATTATTTTGTGTATTATTCACTGGCTGAATTGAAGAGACTTTTGGTGGAGCCTTGCTACTACTATTACCACTAGTATTTTTGTAACACAAATCGGGAGCCAGAGAAGAAGTGGTGACCCTAGGAGGTTCACTGAAATGCACCGATCGCTCCTTTGCACCTTCTAATAACCTACATTTTTTCTTTAAATCAGTCCAAGATTCCACTGGGGCTAGAGCAAGCTGAGTAGTATAAAAAGGTCTTATATTAAACATGATAATGTTCAATTTATCATCATCAGAGATTGGTTTTGATAATCGAGAAAAATAATTTTGCATAATGCTGAGATAATTCACAATGCTTTCATCGGGGCCCTGAGTACGACTTCTAATTTCCTGCATCAAGCGATGGTCATAATCAGATGGAAGATATTCCTCGAGAAGCAAGGTCTTCAGCTCAGACCAATTGTGAACGTCCGACTTTACTCCTCGATACCAGCACAGCGCTTCATCAGTAAAAAGTTCAGCCGCAGAACAGAAAAGCTTTGAATCTGAAAGGCCACGAGACAAGCATAATTCCTCGAGGCGTTGTAAGAAAGCTTTAATGCATGTCTTGCCATTGAAGCGTAAATTTAGTTTATGCACGGAGCAATCATTAGCTGTGTTGTGTGTAGTTGCAGTGGAGTGCTCAATAGGTTGTTCAGGTGCCAAGCTACTTTTAAAATTATGACAAATATTATCTATTTTAACAAGAATGCTATCTAATCTATTATTCAGAGAAGTAATTAAAGAAGTAAGATTATTATCATCATACTCCGATAAAGACAAGCGACCAATTCTGTGGAATAAGTGGTGTGCAAGAGTTTGAATTCTATTTAACACCTTAAGTGATGACGGTTTACTTGAAGTACTTGTGATAAGTTTCTCAAGATCATCTAATTTCTTTTGAATTACTTTTAATTCAATATTGACATCAAGATCACAAGTCAGTATTTCATCAGAAGGCAGATCTTTATTGAGAGTACGGATCTGTGCTCTCAGAGCCATCACCGTGTCAGCTGGTTTCGAACCCCTGATTTTCACCTCATATTCTAGTTCATCTTTGTTAAGTAAATTAAAACTAATTGGTCTTTGTTCCATTTTTGTAAAAATATACTACGCTCTATTCTATATGATAAGTTAATTTTACAATATTATTTATATTATATACTCAAACTATGAACAAAAAATCTTAAAATATATTCACCTTTGCAACTGTAACTAAAATTTGTTTTTTATTTATACCTATCTGAACCAAACCTGCATAGAATTCTTATTTATCTTATAACTAGTGAGACCGGCAGACGTTCTCCTGTCCGATTCCAGCGCCACCTACTGGGTCCAGTTGTACTTTTAAACCTTCCCTGGACCTATTCAAATACACATAACATTTCGTAAGAATCGGTCGAGCCGTTTTTGAGTTTTAGCTTAACTAACACACAACGTTAAAAAAAAAGAAAATTATTAAAGATACATACCGAGATGGATCAACACTATCTGAGCATTTGACCAGAATAATGGGCCATATAATACCACAAAACCTGCTGTATATTCGGGCGCCAAATTGTAATGCTTTTTCTTGCTAAATTGTAGTAATATAGGGAAATCTTAAAGTTGAAGGAAAAAAAAACAAACTTATTCCTTTAGTCCGATACAAAATGAAAAGCTTTATTCTGGTAGGTACATGGTTGTAATTCACTTATGCATAATGTTACTGAAGTTAACAAAATCCCTCAATGCAAAGCACTTAACTAAATTTTTATTTAATACAAGCCAAGGGCAGGATGGTTCAGGTTTGTTTGATCAATCTCGGCAGGTAAAAATCAGGTTCAAATTGGGTACAAAACTACAAAATGAGGGGCAATAAAGTACACGAACAAATAGTTATAGGTTTCATTTTTTTTAAAAGAAATTAGTAGCCTTCCCCGGAGCGGTTGTTAGTGGGTCATACCTTCAATGCTAAGTTTCTGCGATCACGGGTCAGAGATATAATATTCCAATTTCTTAACTTATTCTCTGTTTCTAATATTATTTGTGTAATTCCACAGAATTCCTCCTTGATATTAGGTTATTAGGTAGGTTAGTTGCAGCGGAGCCCTACGGCCTCCGGGAACTGCCCTGGAGATTCATAGCACAGTGTTATGTTAAAAATATAATTAAATATGCCTATGATCTTGAGGTCAGTGGGTCTAACACTGAGTTCTGAAGGAATCCCAGTCAATACATTTGAACTTCATGTAATAAACATAGCAAATGAATTCTAAAACATAATTTTTAATAAATCGACAAATTGTCTTATTGGTTAGTTAATAAAAAGGACCTATGGAGGGGAGAGCACCAATTTTGTGTATAATTATTGCTATTAATAAAAAGAAAACAGCTTAATTTGTGAGTTCTTTGCCAAAGAAGGATGTGAAACTTAATATTGTGAAAATTTAGAATTTAACATGAAATTCGCAAGTGTTACTCAATATATGCCTTAATCCCACTAAGATGCCGTTTACTATCAAGGTTTTTTAATGAAATAGGGGATGAAAAAGGCGAATTTTGGAAATGTAATATGTTTGATTTAATAATCAATTTACCCACAAATAAAAATAAAATTAACAAAATCTGTTTTAAATCATGAAATATAATAAGTTAATTAGATACCTTAGTGTGGGCGGAGTATTATCTATTGATATAATTTATTTATTCAACTAATTCACCGAATCGCGCGCCGGCGATTATAAATATGATTGAGCTTTTACTCTTCAAGGAAATAAATATATAAAAACTTTATGATCTTCAAATCAATAACAAATTACTTCCATCGATGTCTCACAGACTAGTCATAACCTAGACGATAGACTAAACCAACGCTCCACTTGCGCGCAGATTTGCGTTTATGTGGAAGCGACGGAGCCGAGGTCCGTTTGCTGAATGTTAAGCGCCGTATTGGCGACGGAACCTCTCCTAAAACCAAATTCATTTCATAACACTCGTAAGACTCTTAACTTGCTTCAAGATGTGTCAAGTCAACATACGGATCTTTCGAAATTCTACAATACCTATGCAATAAGTATTTCCAGCTAAAGTTATGTTTAGTTGAAAAACAAAACGTAATGAAAAATTAACCTTAAACAAATTGTGAATGCTTTCCAAATTCTATTCGACGAAACTATAATTATATGATCTATAAGTTTAAGTGTATTTTATTAAAATATGTCTATAGAAATGATCAAAACAAACGGTCCAAATGTCAAATTCCGAATTTTGAGAAAATCAACCCACCTAAATGGAAGCACGGGATTTTGGGCGAAAAAAAACTATCTTTGTAAATAAGGCCAGGATAAACGCGAGATTTATTTTGTTTATGCAAAAAGTGAATAATGACCAAAGATAATTGCAAATGTCACTGACGTGACGTGAAACGACGTTGACGTTGACACTTGACATTGATATTGTGAAATTAATTGACAAAGTTATTGTAATTATGATTTTAGTTGTGAAATTTGTGTTAAAACTACAGTGAAACCAAAGTGTTTTTGCAAAATTAGTGTTTTATGAAATTTTAAGAAAAAACAGTGTTACAGTATCCCCCCAACCACGATAGAATTCACGTAGGGAATTCGTCTGACGCCTCGTCAGCCTCAAAACCTCCTAACCAACCAAACAAAATTATCATAATTAGAATCAATTAGGTACTTAAAAACTATTCATTCGTGATAAACTCTGTACCCAATTACGCCTAACGTTATTTTTTTTTTATAAGTTTATTTATTTGTATAAGATAAAAAATAAAGCTTTAAATATAAACGTGTGTAAATAAAGAATATTTAACATGCATGTACCTTAAATCTACGTAAATCCATTAATATGGTATGTTAAAGATTGTAATAAAAAAAACCACATTCACCAATAAGGTGACAAAATCTAGCGCGAAACTACTGCTGCTAGCACCTACATGGTTGTAAAAAAAATATTCACCAATAAGGTGGCAAAATCTAGCGAAACCTCTTCTGCTAGCACCTATATGGCTGTGATAAATAGGCAAAAAGCATTATATCCTATGCCCATCAAATATAAGAAAGTAATAAAAAAAAAACTGTAGTGTCAGGACTGACGCCGAGATGGCGTTGTTAAATAAGTATATCTTGACACTAGCAGTGTATAGCAAGTAATGTCAACAACCACCGGTAGATGCCGTTATTACAGACATTTTGACTCTAATCGTCAAATAATAAGTAGAAAAAAACAATAAAAAGGAAATAAAAAAAAAATGAGTTGCATGGTGTCGTTGCCCCTGATCGTCGATATTGATTTTCCTACGTTTCCAGCTAGATGTAACTTCCTCCATTATAAGAATATAGCAAAGGCTTATTTCTAGAGTTGCAAACCGCTCCTGTGAGGAATTCAAAATTAATTTTGTTGATTAGAGTAGAATACATATAAAAATAATGAACAAGACACGTTTATATTTGTGATCTTGTGCTAAATGCATCTATCTAACCACATAACAGTTATAATAAGTACATACTTGTTCCTTAATTCTGGTATCAGATACTAAAGAAGTAATATCCATTTTATATAATGGTAGTAATAATATATTTATAATGGTATGAACTAAGACACGTATAATATTTGTGTTTTAGATCTTTATGTACTTATGTAATGGTAATATCAATTTTGAAGATGTTAGGTAAATGGAAACTTAAGTATCAAGGCAAATCAATAAAAAAACGACAGGGACAGACACATGCAAAAACGCCGCCAGATGTTATATGGCGCGTTATCCTACACTCGGGTTCTACGAGACGCCAGGAAGAATGGCGGGGTGGGTATTCTGTGACCGCCGCACCCGCGGTGCCTAAATAGTTTAAATGCTTATAAAAATATGGCTATTTTCATAAGAGTATAAAAATGAAAATTAAGTAGGTATTATGTTACTAGGTATGTAATTTAGTCACTCGAAGTATCTAAATTTTTAAAATCTTTTATGTGCCACTTTCCTATGTATTTTCCGTTCTCGTCTTCGAGCTCATAGACGAGGCGAGAAAGCTTACGTATAATTTTACAACGTTCATATTTAGGGGCAAGTTTAGCAGTAAAATATTTATTAGCAGAACTCTGCTTGTACGTCCGCTTCCACACAAAATCACCAACATTAAAAGAGATATCTCTGCGTTTGTTGTTATAGTATTTTATATTCCTTTCATGGGCCTTACGCAATGACTCTCGGACTTTGATGAAAATGTCACCGAGGTGGCCAATATTAGACGCATGAGTATCGCGTGGTACCACAACCAACTCTTGGAGATCTTCGAAGCCACGGTAAATACTACCATCTGTGACAGCTTCCCTACCGTGTACTAGCATGAAAGGAGTATAAGAAGTAGACTCATTTACTGAGGTGTTCATGGCAAATTGTATTTTATGTATGTTAATATCCCACGTTCTATGATCGTTCTCAACAAACGAGGAAACTGCAGTGATTATTGTGCGGTTATAACGTTCCACCGTATTAACTTGTGGACAATATACTGGACCCAAATGTACTTGCGGAATATTGTATTTTTCATATAATGCCTGAACCTCATGACTTATAAATTGCGAGCCATTATCAGACATCACCGTCTGTGGTATTCCGTGAACCAGAAATACATGGTCTTCTAACCTTTGCGCTATAACTTTGCCCGTTGCACGCCGTATAGGAAATAATAAACAATATTTTGTAAAACAACACACAACTACTAGTAAAAAGGTGTTTTGCTGTCGAGACATCGGCAGTGGACCAACTAGATCAATGCTGATGCACTGGAATGGTCGACAGCAGACCTTGGGTTCCCCCATAAAGCCAGCTGGCGCTAGTGAGCTATGTTTATATGAGTTGCAAGTGGCACAATTTTTAATAAATTCCTCGGTATCTTTATGCATACCGGGCCAAAAATACCGTAATTTTAATCTTTTATAAGTTTTTGCAACGCCTAAGTGCGCAGCAATTGGTTCAGAATGGTTACTTTTCATAATATCCTCCCTAAGCTCCTTTGGTACAACCTCTTTCCACTGGTAGTCACCACAGAGTTTGTTAGTGCTTTTTGTAAATCTAAAAAGCCTACCATCAACAATTTGAAAATTGGGACACGCGCGCGGCCTATCCGTGCAACGTTTTAATATATTGTTATACCAAGCATCGCTGGAAGTAAATGCGTCTACGGCTGCCACTGGTACAGAACGTGATAGTGCATCCGGTACGACGTTTTGAGATCCACTACGATGCTCAATAATGAAATTATAAGGCGATAGCCTACACCCCCAACGCGCTAGTCGTCCTGTCGGATTCTTAAGGTTTAAAAACCACTTTAGACTAGCATGGTCGGTAATAATTTTAAATTGTCGACCACCTTCAAGGTAAGGGCGGAAGTGTTCAACGACATGTACCACGGCCAATGCCTCTCGCTCTGTAGCGGAATAGTTACGTTCAGCGGGTGTTAGTGAACGGCTACAGTACGCAACAGGATGTTCTTGTCCATCTACAACCTGGGTTAAGGTACCTCCTAACCCGAAATCAGAAGCGTCACAGTGGACAGCAAAATCTTTCGAGAAGTCAGGACATACCAGAACCGGGGAAGTAGACAGTGCGAGTTTTAGGTCGTTGAACGCCTCGTCTGCCTCGGTCGTCCATTTGAAAGGGGGCGCGCTCTTACGGGTAGAAGTAAGAGCATTAAGGGGACCAGCTCTATGACTAAAATTTTTTATGAAACGCCTATAATAAGATGCAGTTCCCAAGAAACGTTTGACGTCTTTCCTGCAGGTGGGAATAGGAAAGTCTACTATAGCCTTAATTTTGTCAGGATCCGTGCGCAGACCATATTCGTCAACCACATGACCCAAGAATTTCAGCTGTCTCCTGAAGAACTGGCATTTACCCATGTTGACAGTAAGGTTGGCTAGTTTAAGTCTCTCCTTTACCCTACGTAGGAGCTGGAGGTGATCCTGGAAGGCCGTTGGGCCTTCAGGAGTAAGTAAAATTAAATCATCAACATATACGAACACCTTATTGTCAAACTCGGGCCCAAAGAGGCGGTCCATCAACCGCTGCTGCGTAGCTGGAGCTGCAGTAAGTCCAAAGCACATGACCTTAAAGTGAAACAAGCCTCTGCAGGGAATAGTAAAAGCAGTTTTCTCTCTGGACTCAATAGAGTCCAAAGGAACTTGGTAATATGAAGACTTAAGGTCAATAGAAGATAAGTACTTAGCGTTTTTGAGCTGGTCCAGAATATGGCTAATATAAGGCATAGGGTAAGCGTCATGCTTTGATATGGCGTTAAGTTTTCGGCTGTCCAAGCAGAAACGTGATGACCCATCTGATTTAACCGCTAAAGTAACGGGGTTGTTCCATGCACTTCCGCTAGGCTCCACAACATCATCCTTCAGCATTTGGTCTAGGTGTTTATTTAATTCTGCCAGTTTAGCGGGTGAGACTACATAATACCGTTGTTTAATAGGTGGGTGGTCACCGGTATCAATTTTATGACTCACTAAGTGTGTCCTACCTAGGCCTTTCTTTTCTGCGGAAATGTCATCAAATTGCTTTATGACGTCATTGACCAGCCTACGCTCAAGCTTAGATAAAGTTTCAAAATCATGTAAAGCACGGCTGCCTGACATAACTGTGTACACCTGATTATTATTTTTATATAAATGTCCGCTATCTTCTAACAATGATAAAATATCTGGCGCAATATTAAATTCCTTCCAGAAATTTAAGCCAAATAACAACTCTGTAGCAACTCCAGGGACGACGTAAAATTTAATAACACGAGTTTTATTCTCTATCGATACTGGTAAAAATAAATACCCAGTTACTCGTGAAGTAGAACCATTTGCAGTTTTTATAAAGTCTAAGTCCTCAGACTTATGTAAAGTAGCGAAATCTTTAAAATATTTGTATGCTTGCCCTCCCACAATGGAGATCTGTGATCCTGAATCCAGTAATCCTCTGAATTCCAAGCCAAAAATATTAATCTTCAGATAAGCTCTGGTATCATTATAGGTGGCGGTAGTAGTAGCGTGAACCGATGTAACCTTACCTTTATGCGTATGTATGTTACTAGCTTTATTTACATTATTATAGAATTCATTGTATTTCTGCCTTGATTGTTCAGAATTACAATGTTTATTATAAAAATATACTGTCTTATGCCATCGGTTCACTGCTTGGCGTTTTTTGGAATCTCTGCGGTTGAAGGTTTTGAAGAAGTGCACTTTGGACAATTATTTGCATTGAACCCCTTTTCTCCACAACGATAACAAATAAGTACCCAAGGCGCCTTGCAATACCTCAAGCTGTGGCCATTTTTACGACAGCGGACACAAAAAAGATTATTTTGTGTATTATTCACTGGCTGAATTGAAGAGACTTTTGGTGGAGCCTTGCTACTACTATTACCACTAGTATTTTTGTAACACAAATCGGGAGCCAGAGAAGAAGTGGTGACCCTAGGAGGTTCACTGAAATGCACCGATCGCTCCTTTGCACCTTCTAATAACCTACATTTTTTCTTTAAATCAGTCCAAGATTCCACTGGGGCTAGAGCAAGCTGAGTAGTATAAAAAGGTCTTATATTAAACATGATAATGTTCAATTTATCATCATCAGAGATTGGTTTTGATAATCGAGAAAAATAATTTTGCATAATGCTGAGATAATTCACAATGCTTTCATCGGGGCCCTGAGTACGACTTCTAATTTCCTGCATCAAGCGATGGTCATAATCAGATGGAAGATATTCCTCGAGAAGCAAGGTCTTCAGCTCAGACCAATTGTGAACGTCCGACTTTACTCCTCGATACCAGCACAGCGCTTCATCAGTAAAAAGTTCAGCCGCAGAACAGAAAAGCTTTGAATCTGAAAGGCCACGAGACAAGCATAATTCCTCGAGGCGTTGTAAGAAAGCTTTAATGCATGTCTTGCCATTGAAGCGTAAATTTAGTTTATGCACGGAGCAATCATTAGCTGTGTTGTGTGTAGTTGCAGTGGAGTGCTCAATAGGTTGTTCAGGTGCCAAGCTACTTTTAAAATTATGACAAATATTATCTATTTTAACAAGAATGCTATCTAATCTATTATTCAGAGAAGTAATTAAAGAAGTAAGATTATTATCATCATACTCCGATAAAGACAAGCGACCAATTCTGTGGAATAAGTGGTGTGCAAGAGTTTGAATTCTATTTAACACCTTAAGTGATGACGGTTTACTTGAAGTACTTGTGATAAGTTTCTCAAGATCATCTAATTTCTTTTGAATTACTTTTAATTCAATATTGACATCAAGATCACAAGTCAGTATTTCATCAGAAGGCAGATCTTTATTGAGAGTACGGATCTGTGCTCTCAGAGCCATCACCGTGTCAGCTGGTTTCGAACCCCTGATTTTCACCTCATATTCTAGTTCATCTTTGTTAAGTAAATTAAAACTAATTGGTCTTTGTTCCATTTTTGTAAAAATATACTACGCTCTATTCTATATGATAAGTTAATTTTACAATATTATTTATATTATATACTCAAACTATGAACAAAAAATCTTAAAATATATTCACCTTTGCAACTGTAACTAAAATTTGTTTTTTATTTATACCTATCTGAACCAAACCTGCATAGAATTCTTATTTATCTTATAACTAGTGAGACCGGCAGACGTTCTCCTGTCCGATTCCAGCGCCACCTACTGGGTCCAGTTGTACTTTTAAACCTTCCCTGGACCTATTCAAATACACATAACATTTCGTAAGAATCGGTCGAGCCGTTTTTGAGTTTTAGCTTAACTAACACACAACGTTAAAAAAAAAGAAAATTATTAAAGATACATACCGAGATGGATCAACACTATCTGAGCATTTGACCAGAATAATGGGCCATATAATACCACAAAACCTGCTGTATATTCGGGCGCCAAATTGTAATGCTTTTTCTTGCTAAATTGTAGTAATATAGGGAAATCTTAAAGTTGAAGGAAAAAAAAACAAACTTATTCCTTTAGTCCGATACAAAATGAAAAGCTTTATTCTGGTAGGTACATGGTTGTAATTCACTTATGCATAATGTTACTGAAGTTAACAAAATCCCTCAATGCAAAGCACTTAACTAAATTTTTATTTAATACAAGCCAAGGGCAGGATGGTTCAGGTTTGTTTGATCAATCTCGGCAGGTAAAAATCAGGTTCAAATTGGGTACAAAACTACAAAATGAGGGGCAATAAAGTACACGAACAAATAGTTATAGGTTTCATTTTTTTTAAAAGAAATTAGTAGCCTTCCCCGGAGCGGTTGTTAGTGGGTCATACCTTCAATGCTAAGTTTCTGCGATCACGGGTCAGAGATATAATATTCCAATTTCTTAACTTATTCTCTGTTTCTAATATTATTTGTGTAATTCCACAGAATTCCTCCTTGATATTAGGTTATTAGGTAGGTTAGTTGCAGCGGAGCCCTACGGCCTCCGGGAACTGCCCTGGAGATTCATAGCACAGTGTTATGTTAAAAATATAATTAAATATGCCTATGATCTTGAGGTCAGTGGGTCTAACACTGAGTTCTGAAGGAATCCCAGTCAATACATTTGAACTTCATGTAATAAACATAGCAAATGAATTCTAAAACATAATTTTTAATAAATCGACAAATTGTCTTATTGGTTAGTTAATAAAAAGGACCTATGGAGGGGAGAGCACCAATTTTGTGTATAATTATTGCTATTAATAAAAAGAAAACAGCTTAATTTGTGAGTTCTTTGCCAAAGAAGGATGTGAAACTTAATATTGTGAAAATTTAGAATTTAACATGAAATTCGCAAGTGTTACTCAATATATGCCTTAATCCCACTAAGATGCCGTTTACTATCAAGGTTTTTTAATGAAATAGGGGATGAAAAAGGCGAATTTTGGAAATGTAATATGTTTGATTTAATAATCAATTTACCCACAAATAAAAATAAAATTAACAAAATCTGTTTTAAATCATGAAATATAATAAGTTAATTAGATACCTTAGTGTGGGCGGAGTATTATCTATTGATATAATTTATTTATTCAACTAATTCACCGAATCGCGCGCCGGCGATTATAAATATGATTGAGCTTTTACTCTTCAAGGAAATAAATATATAAAAACTTTATGATCTTCAAATCAATAACAAATTACTTCCATCGATGTCTCACAGACTAGTCATAACCTAGACGATAGACTAAACCAACGCTCCACTTGCGCGCAGATTTGCGTTTATGTGGAAGCGACGGAGCCGAGGTCCGTTTGCTGAATGTTAAGCGCCGTATTGGCGACGGAACCTCTCCTAAAACCAAATTCATTTCATAACACTCGTAAGACTCTTAACTTGCTTCAAGATGTGTCAAGTCAACATACGGATCTTTCGAAATTCTACAATACCTATGCAATAAGTATTTCCAGCTAAAGTTATGTTTAGTTGAAAAACAAAACGTAATGAAAAATTAACCTTAAACAAATTGTGAATGCTTTCCAAATTCTATTCGACGAAACTATAATTATATGATCTATAAGTTTAAGTGTATTTTATTAAAATATGTCTATAGAAATGATCAAAACAAACGGTCCAAATGTCAAATTCCGAATTTTGAGAAAATCAACCCACCTAAATGGAAGCACGGGATTTTGGGCGAAAAAAAACTATCTTTGTAAATAAGGCCAGGATAAACGCGAGATTTATTTTGTTTATGCAAAAAGTGAATAATGACCAAAGATAATTGCAAATGTCACTGACGTGACGTGAAACGACGTTGACGTTGACACTTGACATTGATATTGTGAAATTAATTGACAAAGTTATTGTAATTATGATTTTAGTTGTGAAATTTGTGTTAAAACTACAGTGAAACCAAAGTGTTTTTGCAAAATTAGTGTTTTATGAAATTTTAAGAAAAAACAGTGTTACAGTATCCCCCCAACCACGATAGAATTCACGTAGGGAATTCGTCTGACGCCTCGTCAGCCTCAAAACCTCCTAACCAACCAAACAAAATTATCATAATTAGAATCAATTAGGTACTTAAAAACTATTCATTCGTGATAAACTCTGTACCCAATTACGCCTAACGTTATTTTTTTTTTATAAGTTTATTTATTTGTATAAGATAAAAAATAAAGCTTTAAATATAAACGTGTGTAAATAAAGAATATTTAACATGCATGTACCTTAAATCTACGTAAATCCATTAATATGGTATGTTAAAGATTGTAATAAAAAAAACCACATTCACCAATAAGGTGACAAAATCTAGCGCGAAACTACTGCTGCTAGCACCTACATGGTTGTAAAAAAAATATTCACCAATAAGGTGGCAAAATCTAGCGAAACCTCTTCTGCTAGCACCTATATGGCTGTGATAAATAGGCAAAAAGCATTATATCCTATGCCCATCAAATATAAGAAAGTAATAAAAAAAAAACTGTAGTGTCAGGACTGACGCCGAGATGGCGTTGTTAAATAAGTATATCTTGACACTAGCAGTGTATAGCAAGTAATGTCAACAACCACCGGTAGATGCCGTTATTACAGACATTTTGACTCTAATCGTCAAATAATAAGTAGAAAAAAACAATAAAAAGGAAATAAAAAAAAAATGAGTTGCATGGTGTCGTTGCCCCTGATCGTCGATATTGATTTTCCTACGTTTCCAGCTAGATGTAACTTCCTCCATTATAAGAATATAGCAAAGGCTTATTTCTAGAGTTGCAAACCGCTCCTGTGAGGAATTCAAAATTAATTTTGTTGATTAGAGTAGAATACATATAAAAATAATGAACAAGACACGTTTATATTTGTGATCTTGTGCTAAATGCATCTATCTAACCACATAACAGTTATAATAAGTACATACTTGTTCCTTAATTCTGGTATCAGATACTAAAGAAGTAATATCCATTTTATATAATGGTAGTAATAATATATTTATAATGGTATGAACTAAGACACGTATAATATTTGTGTTTTAGATCTTTATGTACTTATGTAATGGTAATATCAATTTTGAAGATGTTAGGTAAATGGAAACTTAAGTATCAAGGCAAATCAATAAAAAAACGACAGGGACAGACACATGCAAAAACGCCGCCAGATGTTATATGGCGCGTTATCCTACACTCGGGTTCTACGAGACGCCAGGAAGAATGGCGGGGTGGGTATTCTGTGACCGCCGCACCCGCGGTGCCTAAATAGTTTAAATGCTTATAAAAATATGGCTATTTTCATAAGAGTATAAAAATGAAAATTAAGTAGGTATTATGTTACTAGGTATGTAATTTAGTCACTCGAAGTATCTAAATTTTTAAAATCTTTTATGTGCCACTTTCCTATGTATTTTCCGTTCTCGTCTTCGAGCTCATAGACGAGGCGAGAAAGCTTACGTATAATTTTACAACGTTCATATTTAGGGGCAAGTTTAGCAGTAAAATATTTATTAGCAGAACTCTGCTTGTACGTCCGCTTCCACACAAAATCACCAACATTAAAAGAGATATCTCTGCGTTTGTTGTTATAGTATTTTATATTCCTTTCATGGGCCTTACGCAATGACTCTCGGACTTTGATGAAAATGTCACCGAGGTGGCCAATATTAGACGCATGAGTATCGCGTGGTACCACAACCAACTCTTGGAGATCTTCGAAGCCACGGTAAATACTACCATCTGTGACAGCTTCCCTACCGTGTACTAGCATGAAAGGAGTATAAGAAGTAGACTCATTTACTGAGGTGTTCATGGCAAATTGTATTTTATGTATGTTAATATCCCACGTTCTATGATCGTTCTCAACAAACGAGGAAACTGCAGTGATTATTGTGCGGTTATAACGTTCCACCGTATTAACTTGTGGACAATATACTGGACCCAAATGTACTTGCGGAATATTGTATTTTTCATATAATGCCTGAACCTCATGACTTATAAATTGCGAGCCATTATCAGACATCACCGTCTGTGGTATTCCGTGAACCAGAAATACATGGTCTTCTAACCTTTGCGCTATAACTTTGCCCGTTGCACGCCGTATAGGAAATAATAAACAATATTTTGTAAAACAACACACAACTACTAGTAAAAAGGTGTTTTGCTGTCGAGACATCGGCAGTGGACCAACTAGATCAATGCTGATGCACTGGAATGGTCGACAGCAGACCTTGGGTTCCCCCATAAAGCCAGCTGGCGCTAGTGAGCTATGTTTATATGAGTTGCAAGTGGCACAATTTTTAATAAATTCCTCGGTATCTTTATGCATACCGGGCCAAAAATACCGTAATTTTAATCTTTTATAAGTTTTTGCAACGCCTAAGTGCGCAGCAATTGGTTCAGAATGGTTACTTTTCATAATATCCTCCCTAAGCTCCTTTGGTACAACCTCTTTCCACTGGTAGTCACCACAGAGTTTGTTAGTGCTTTTTGTAAATCTAAAAAGCCTACCATCAACAATTTGAAAATTGGGACACGCGCGCGGCCTATCCGTGCAACGTTTTAATATATTGTTATACCAAGCATCGCTGGAAGTAAATGCGTCTACGGCTGCCACTGGTACAGAACGTGATAGTGCATCCGGTACGACGTTTTGAGATCCACTACGATGCTCAATAATGAAATTATAAGGCGATAGCCTACACCCCCAACGCGCTAGTCGTCCTGTCGGATTCTTAAGGTTTAAAAACCACTTTAGACTAGCATGGTCGGTAATAATTTTAAATTGTCGACCACCTTCAAGGTAAGGGCGGAAGTGTTCAACGACATGTACCACGGCCAATGCCTCTCGCTCTGTAGCGGAATAGTTACGTTCAGCGGGTGTTAGTGAACGGCTACAGTACGCAACAGGATGTTCTTGTCCATCTACAACCTGGGTTAAGGTACCTCCTAACCCGAAATCAGAAGCGTCACAGTGGACAGCAAAATCTTTCGAGAAGTCAGGACATACCAGAACCGGGGAAGTAGACAGTGCGAGTTTTAGGTCGTTGAACGCCTCGTCTGCCTCGGTCGTCCATTTGAAAGGGGGCGCGCTCTTACGGGTAGAAGTAAGAGCATTAAGGGGACCAGCTCTATGACTAAAATTTTTTATGAAACGCCTATAATAAGATGCAGTTCCCAAGAAACGTTTGACGTCTTTCCTGCAGGTGGGAATAGGAAAGTCTACTATAGCCTTAATTTTGTCAGGATCCGTGCGCAGACCATATTCGTCAACCACATGACCCAAGAATTTCAGCTGTCTCCTGAAGAACTGGCATTTACCCATGTTGACAGTAAGGTTGGCTAGTTTAAGTCTCTCCTTTACCCTACGTAGGAGCTGGAGGTGATCCTGGAAGGCCGTTGGGCCTTCAGGAGTAAGTAAAATTAAATCATCAACATATACGAACACCTTATTGTCAAACTCGGGCCCAAAGAGGCGGTCCATCAACCGCTGCTGCGTAGCTGGAGCTGCAGTAAGTCCAAAGCACATGACCTTAAAGTGAAACAAGCCTCTGCAGGGAATAGTAAAAGCAGTTTTCTCTCTGGACTCAATAGAGTCCAAAGGAACTTGGTAATATGAAGACTTAAGGTCAATAGAAGATAAGTACTTAGCGTTTTTGAGCTGGTCCAGAATATGGCTAATATAAGGCATAGGGTAAGCGTCATGCTTTGATATGGCGTTAAGTTTTCGGCTGTCCAAGCAGAAACGTGATGACCCATCTGATTTAACCGCTAAAGTAACGGGGTTGTTCCATGCACTTCCGCTAGGCTCCACAACATCATCCTTCAGCATTTGGTCTAGGTGTTTATTTAATTCTGCCAGTTTAGCGGGTGAGACTACATAATACCGTTGTTTAATAGGTGGGTGGTCACCGGTATCAATTTTATGACTCACTAAGTGTGTCCTACCTAGGCCTTTCTTTTCTGCGGAAATGTCATCAAATTGCTTTATGACGTCATTGACCAGCCTACGCTCAAGCTTAGATAAAGTTTCAAAATCATGTAAAGCACGGCTGCCTGACATAACTGTGTACACCTGATTATTATTTTTATATAAATGTCCGCTATCTTCTAACAATGATAAAATATCTGGCGCAATATTAAATTCCTTCCAGAAATTTAAGCCAAATAACAACTCTGTAGCAACTCCAGGGACGACGTAAAATTTAATAACACGAGTTTTATTCTCTATCGATACTGGTAAAAATAAATACCCAGTTACTCGTGAAGTAGAACCATTTGCAGTTTTTATAAAGTCTAAGTCCTCAGACTTATGTAAAGTAGCGAAATCTTTAAAATATTTGTATGCTTGCCCTCCCACAATGGAGATCTGTGATCCTGAATCCAGTAATCCTCTGAATTCCAAGCCAAAAATATTAATCTTCAGATAAGCTCTGGTATCATTATAGGTGGCGGTAGTAGTAGCGTGAACCGATGTAACCTTACCTTTATGCGTATGTATGTTACTAGCTTTATTTACATTATTATAGAATTCATTGTATTTCTGCCTTGATTGTTCAGAATTACAATGTTTATTATAAAAATATACTGTCTTATGCCATCGGTTCACTGCTTGGCGTTTTTTGGAATCTCTGCGGTTGAAGGTTTTGAAGAAGTGCACTTTGGACAATTATTTGCATTGAACCCCTTTTCTCCACAACGATAACAAATAAGTACCCAAGGCGCCTTGCAATACCTCAAGCTGTGGCCATTTTTACGACAGCGGACACAAAAAAGATTATTTTGTGTATTATTCACTGGCTGAATTGAAGAGACTTTTGGTGGAGCCTTGCTACTACTATTACCACTAGTATTTTTGTAACACAAATCGGGAGCCAGAGAAGAAGTGGTGACCCTAGGAGGTTCACTGAAATGCACCGATCGCTCCTTTGCACCTTCTAATAACCTACATTTTTTCTTTAAATCAGTCCAAGATTCCACTGGGGCTAGAGCAAGCTGAGTAGTATAAAAAGGTCTTATATTAAACATGATAATGTTCAATTTATCATCATCAGAGATTGGTTTTGATAATCGAGAAAAATAATTTTGCATAATGCTGAGATAATTCACAATGCTTTCATCGGGGCCCTGAGTACGACTTCTAATTTCCTGCATCAAGCGATGGTCATAATCAGATGGAAGATATTCCTCGAGAAGCAAGGTCTTCAGCTCAGACCAATTGTGAACGTCCGACTTTACTCCTCGATACCAGCACAGCGCTTCATCAGTAAAAAGTTCAGCCGCAGAACAGAAAAGCTTTGAATCTGAAAGGCCACGAGACAAGCATAATTCCTCGAGGCGTTGTAAGAAAGCTTTAATGCATGTCTTGCCATTGAAGCGTAAATTTAGTTTATGCACGGAGCAATCATTAGCTGTGTTGTGTGTAGTTGCAGTGGAGTGCTCAATAGGTTGTTCAGGTGCCAAGCTACTTTTAAAATTATGACAAATATTATCTATTTTAACAAGAATGCTATCTAATCTATTATTCAGAGAAGTAATTAAAGAAGTAAGATTATTATCATCATACTCCGATAAAGACAAGCGACCAATTCTGTGGAATAAGTGGTGTGCAAGAGTTTGAATTCTATTTAACACCTTAAGTGATGACGGTTTACTTGAAGTACTTGTGATAAGTTTCTCAAGATCATCTAATTTCTTTTGAATTACTTTTAATTCAATATTGACATCAAGATCACAAGTCAGTATTTCATCAGAAGGCAGATCTTTATTGAGAGTACGGATCTGTGCTCTCAGAGCCATCACCGTGTCAGCTGGTTTCGAACCCCTGATTTTCACCTCATATTCTAGTTCATCTTTGTTAAGTAAATTAAAACTAATTGGTCTTTGTTCCATTTTTGTAAAAATATACTACGCTCTATTCTATATGATAAGTTAATTTTACAATATTATTTATATTATATACTCAAACTATGAACAAAAAATCTTAAAATATATTCACCTTTGCAACTGTAACTAAAATTTGTTTTTTATTTATACCTATCTGAACCAAACCTGCATAGAATTCTTATTTATCTTATAACTAGTGAGACCGGCAGACGTTCTCCTGTCCGATTCCAGCGCCACCTACTGGGTCCAGTTGTACTTTTAAACCTTCCCTGGACCTATTCAAATACACATAACATTTCGTAAGAATCGGTCGAGCCGTTTTTGAGTTTTAGCTTAACTAACACACAACGTTAAAAAAAAAGAAAATTATTAAAGATACATACCGAGATGGATCAACACTATCTGAGCATTTGACCAGAATAATGGGCCATATAATACCACAAAACCTGCTGTATATTCGGGCGCCAAATTGTAATGCTTTTTCTTGCTAAATTGTAGTAATATAGGGAAATCTTAAAGTTGAAGGAAAAAAAAACAAACTTATTCCTTTAGTCCGATACAAAATGAAAAGCTTTATTCTGGTAGGTACATGGTTGTAATTCACTTATGCATAATGTTACTGAAGTTAACAAAATCCCTCAATGCAAAGCACTTAACTAAATTTTTATTTAATACAAGCCAAGGGCAGGATGGTTCAGGTTTGTTTGATCAATCTCGGCAGGTAAAAATCAGGTTCAAATTGGGTACAAAACTACAAAATGAGGGGCAATAAAGTACACGAACAAATAGTTATAGGTTTCATTTTTTTTAAAAGAAATTAGTAGCCTTCCCCGGAGCGGTTGTTAGTGGGTCATACCTTCAATGCTAAGTTTCTGCGATCACGGGTCAGAGATATAATATTCCAATTTCTTAACTTATTCTCTGTTTCTAATATTATTTGTGTAATTCCACAGAATTCCTCCTTGATATTAGGTTATTAGGTAGGTTAGTTGCAGCGGAGCCCTACGGCCTCCGGGAACTGCCCTGGAGATTCATAGCACAGTGTTATGTTAAAAATATAATTAAATATGCCTATGATCTTGAGGTCAGTGGGTCTAACACTGAGTTCTGAAGGAATCCCAGTCAATACATTTGAACTTCATGTAATAAACATAGCAAATGAATTCTAAAACATAATTTTTAATAAATCGACAAATTGTCTTATTGGTTAGTTAATAAAAAGGACCTATGGAGGGGAGAGCACCAATTTTGTGTATAATTATTGCTATTAATAAAAAGAAAACAGCTTAATTTGTGAGTTCTTTGCCAAAGAAGGATGTGAAACTTAATATTGTGAAAATTTAGAATTTAACATGAAATTCGCAAGTGTTACTCAATATATGCCTTAATCCCACTAAGATGCCGTTTACTATCAAGGTTTTTTAATGAAATAGGGGATGAAAAAGGCGAATTTTGGAAATGTAATATGTTTGATTTAATAATCAATTTACCCACAAATAAAAATAAAATTAACAAAATCTGTTTTAAATCATGAAATATAATAAGTTAATTAGATACCTTAGTGTGGGCGGAGTATTATCTATTGATATAATTTATTTATTCAACTAATTCACCGAATCGCGCGCCGGCGATTATAAATATGATTGAGCTTTTACTCTTCAAGGAAATAAATATATAAAAACTTTATGATCTTCAAATCAATAACAAATTACTTCCATCGATGTCTCACAGACTAGTCATAACCTAGACGATAGACTAAACCAACGCTCCACTTGCGCGCAGATTTGCGTTTATGTGGAAGCGACGGAGCCGAGGTCCGTTTGCTGAATGTTAAGCGCCGTATTGGCGACGGAACCTCTCCTAAAACCAAATTCATTTCATAACACTCGTAAGACTCTTAACTTGCTTCAAGATGTGTCAAGTCAACATACGGATCTTTCGAAATTCTACAATACCTATGCAATAAGTATTTCCAGCTAAAGTTATGTTTAGTTGAAAAACAAAACGTAATGAAAAATTAACCTTAAACAAATTGTGAATGCTTTCCAAATTCTATTCGACGAAACTATAATTATATGATCTATAAGTTTAAGTGTATTTTATTAAAATATGTCTATAGAAATGATCAAAACAAACGGTCCAAATGTCAAATTCCGAATTTTGAGAAAATCAACCCACCTAAATGGAAGCACGGGATTTTGGGCGAAAAAAAACTATCTTTGTAAATAAGGCCAGGATAAACGCGAGATTTATTTTGTTTATGCAAAAAGTGAATAATGACCAAAGATAATTGCAAATGTCACTGACGTGACGTGAAACGACGTTGACGTTGACACTTGACATTGATATTGTGAAATTAATTGACAAAGTTATTGTAATTATGATTTTAGTTGTGAAATTTGTGTTAAAACTACAGTGAAACCAAAGTGTTTTTGCAAAATTAGTGTTTTATGAAATTTTAAGAAAAAACAGTGTTACAATGGAGAGAGTTTATATACACAATACAACAGATAGAAGGAGAAGAAAGCGACAGATAAATAACTACGAAAGCGAAGCGTAGGCAAAAGCTTAGGGCGAGAGACAATATCTCAATGTCGTAGTCAAGCATCGACTGGTTGAACGACGCGCGCGCAGGTAACTCATTCGCGGAGAACAATAGGCGATGTTTTGCATTGCGCCTTAGCGCTGGGGCCATGTCGATATGCGCTATCGATGTTTTACCGAATTTATCGACACCGACAAACTGATACGTTAGATGTTAATAAATATGTAAATAATATTAGGTAAGTGTGCATAAATATTTATAATTATATATTATATGTATGTATGTGTGTGCGTGTATATAATTAATGTTAGTTTTTGTGTAGTAATTTATTGTAACTTAAGTATATGTAGGAAAGTAGCCTACAGTATTATGACAGTAGCGTCGCAATATATTTATGAGAATTTAATATATGTTCGTAAAAATATTCATTTGTTTTGTAAAAATAGTGATATTCATTCAGTTAATACTAGACAAAGGAATATGTTAGCTTTACCAAATACCAGGCTCCAAAAAATCAATAATTCTTAGAGGCCTGTGTATACGTTTCTACAATAAAATCCCAAGTTGTATACAAGAACTCAGCTTAAACAAATTTAAAGTTGCAATCAAAGATGTACTTATTAAAAAAGCATATTATAAAGTGTCTGATTACATGACGGACAAAAAAGCTTGGGTTTGAACTCTCATTTCTAATATTTAACAATGTACTGCGTTTTGTTTCAAAGAAACATTCAGTGAGAGCAATTTATAAGTTCACGCACTTCTCTCAGAAATAGCTTATATAATGTGAATTAACACATCTCTTCTTGTAATGGAAGTTGAGCTCAAACTTTTGCTTTGAGGTCAGCTTCCAATTGACGACCCTGTAACAAAATCAAAATTGTAAATGGCGATTTAAAAGAGGAGATAAAAAATTTTGACCTTTCGAGTTTCTTGCCTGTTCTTCTCGAGAAGGCTCTCCCAATTTCCGAACAGGTGTAGAGTCAACTTTTTTTTTTTTTCATTCCTACTTGTATTTGCAGACATCTTGAGTATATACACTTTTAAACTTTCGCGTTGCATTTTAAATCTGGACGCCTAAATCTTTTCCTCGGCTGGTTTTGTCGTATATTCACCTGATACCCGTTTTTCTTTAGTACCTCCTGAACATGTTGCAAACACAAAATCTCTTTTTAATTCGCAGTCGGTAAACCTCCAGAATACGGCTATCGTTCGGAATAGGGACACTGTTAGTGTTGTGTGCGGGGGTAGTTGGAGAAATAGTGTGACGGTGGAGGAAGATTCTTCATCGGACACTGAGGCGTAACATCGCTGCTACAGTCAGCCCGTGACCACGGCCGGTGAAACCTGGCCGAAACGTCGGAGCCAAAATAAGGTACCAAACGCGTTTTAATCCCGTAAAAGTTTTAGTAATCTTGAGTATATTCAGGATGTATGCACATACAAGGTTAATATGATTTCATTAAATTAGATTGTTTTGCTTTGTTTTGACGTCAATAAGTGTCTGTAAAGGCCTATGTTGAATAAAGATTTTTGAATTTTGAATTTTAATACATTAAGCAGCTACTACAGCTTCTACACTAGGAAAGACTACACTATTGAAATTCCGGGTGTCCCAAAAAATTGTGTCAAGCGGAAGTCCAGAGATAGAGGCTCTTCACCTCTTCGGCTATCCGAATCACCCCCATGTATGTTCAGCGATTTTTTGTAGTTTTCTAGTTTTGAATTTTTTACTGAGCTTTTAAGAATTTACGACCTGAACAACTTAACAAATTTGAAAGAAATAAGTACTTAGTTTCTTATTTCCTTGGCGTAAATTAATTCTTTATAATATCCCCAGACAAAGAAATCGATGGGGTTCAAGTCGGGGGACCGTGGCGGCCACGCAATGGGTCCTCCACGACCTATCCACTTATCTCTAAATCTTTCATTTAAGTGTTGTCTGACAATTCTCGCATAATGGCATGGAGCACCACCGTTTTAGAAAATCATGTTTCTACGCGTTAACAGGTCTACAGCTTCGATTAAGTCGATGAGATCATCTCGTAAAATTGGTCAGGTAGTTCTTTGACCAATCAGCTGTCCGTTTAAGATGCCTGACCACAAATTCACACTAAATTGTTCTTAAATATTGGACTCACGTGTCAGATGTAAATTAGCAATGCTCCAAGAATGATAATTGTGGATGTTGAAAATACCACATCGTTTAAAATGAGATACATCGGCCACAGAATATTTTTGAAAAATTTTTCGTTTTGAGCTTGACGCCGTAACAATTCCTGACAAAACACTACTTTTCTCGGGTAGTCTTTTGGAACTCCGATTCGGCGTTATAGAGTTCTCACACTAACTGATGGATCTCTTGCCACTTCATTGAGCACTGATTCGACCGTATCTGGGTCATACATTTGAGATGGACGCCTGGATCATCTGTCTGGTAGGCGTCCTTCCATGTACAGTTATTGACTCTTAAAATCATACGATGATCAGGCCAAGTTTCGGGCTGAGGTGCACCTCCATTTTGTACTTGCTCCCTGTACAATTTGGTTGCTTCAGAAGCGTTTCCTCGTGCATAGCCATAAAAGTAATGCATAACAGCATAATCTCTTGATAAAAAAGACATAGCTCACAAAATTTATGTGCTCGAAAAGTCCGCTGAGAAAGCCAAATTAGTCGAAGTCCGTATCTACACAAAACCAAATCGTAATCGCACTCAAAGTTCGTAAAGAAAGCAACGTTTGTCAAGTAATCACAAATGAGAAACGTATTGTCGTACATAGCGTATCGTAAGGCGCAAAGGCAAGCAAACGACTGGCCGCAGAACACAACACAATAGACGACCGACGCTTGCGCCGCGCCCCCGCCCTCCTCACTCTCTTGTGGCCCAACTGCGACTCAAGTAGTAAGATCCGAGAATGTAATTCTTTTTAATATAAAAAAAAGTTTTTGCTTTATCGCTGCCGCTAAAAGTGAGAGCAATGCTTACAACCCATGCGCAAAAGTAATGAAACTTAAATTTTACTTTAAAATAAATTTAAACTTTTCTACATTTTAGCTTTACTGTCGTCATTTTTGGTTAAATAACAAACTGCTTAACGTTAATAATGATAAAATGTAAAAAATAAGATATCAGATTTCAATAATTTTTTCCTTTTCTGTCTTTGAAGGCTGATTTTAGACCTTATTAGGAACCATGAAATCATCTGTTAGGATTTTAAATTTAAAGTTGAAATTTTAAGTCATAATTTACCAAAAGTTGATTTTTAACTTTGTACTAACATTTTTATAACTTTCATGAAAGGTACAAAGCTGATTATTTTAAGCATAAAAGTATAACTGATGGAGATTCAGTTGCAAAAACAATATCTTAAATAAGTCTTGTACTTTTCTCTCTGATTTTTAAGTTACTCAGATCAGTTACAAAGTTCAGTAAAAAAGTCTTGACTTGAAAACTACAAAAAATTGCGGAACATACATGGGGGTGATTCGGATAACCCAAGAGGTGCTCTATCTCTCTGGACTTCCGCTTGACACTATTTTTTTGACACCTGTATATTAAGAAGTTACAGACCTGTACTTGCTCCAAACATTTTTTTCTGCGAAACGACTGCGGAAAAGTTTGCGCGTGGCACTTGTCTAGGAGGGCTGTTCACGGCGAAAATTAGTTCCAGACTACCGTTCTCGTTACATTACCCGTTTTTAAAGGCACACGAGTGTGCCCACGTGGCTGCCAGTAAGCCGATGCAACGGATTTCCGGTGATTTTACCAAAGAAATAAATAAATGTGACTATAAAAACCTGTCTGTCATTGCTAAATTCATAATTATCTGTATTTTAAAATAAAGCGGGAAAAAGGCCTCGCTGTTATTATCCCCTTCCCCCCTGTCTTGTGACAAACGGAGGAGTTGCTGAAGGGGGGGGGGGGGGGGGAGGTTTAGTGGGTAGACCTAGGTCAAGACAGTCCTGAGAAGTCCTACATATCCTCGTGACTTGGCTTGACCACGAGGATCGATGCGTAAACGCATTTTCCCCCTACCTCAAAAAAAGGTCCACAAAATTCCCAACCGTCATTTCATAATATTTTAAGAATCTTTTTGGATACAACAATATCTAAAATTCATCATTCATCGTTCGGCTCGCTCAGTGTCCACACGCGCTCACATTCGTACGTCGTCGCAAGCAAACCGGTACCTACTACGCCTGCATATTAGTGGTGCCTACCAGTCGATAAATCCTTATCGATAAAATCGACAATGCACCGCAAACCTCCCCCATGGATAAATTCTTATTAAGATCGACATCAACGGAAAGTCTCTCCAACAAGAGACCAGCCGAAGACGACATCTGGAGGAAGCCGAAACGAACTTTCACCAACTCGAGAAGACCACCTACTCAACCACTCCTCAGCACGTTCAACCGTTTTGGCAGCCTCCCGGATGATTCCGACTGCAGCCAAGGTGAGAGTTCACATAGTATCTCAAAACCTAAACGTAACAAGTCAGGCCGCATTCCAGTTATTGTTATGGTAAAAAAAGATGATTTGTCTCATAAATCCATCACTGACCTGGTAAATCGTTTCACGAAACAGTTTCATCTCCAGTACAGGTCAAACGAGAAAGTTGCAATACACTGCCACTCAAATGAGGCTCACAAAACTCTCGTTGAAGGCCTTTTTACTGAAAATCATCTCTTCCATACCCATGATCGTAAAGATGAAAGAAAGTACAAAGTGGTAATCAGAGGCATACCTAGTGAAGCTGTTGACTCAGTTACTGAAGAACTGACATCCTTAGGGTTCAAAGATGCTAAAGTAACGAAATTAAAAAGTGCATCTTCTGCCAATGAAACTTCGGTCTCACCAATTATGGTACAACTCCCTGCTGGGTCAGACATTGTAAAGTTTAGACAAATTAAATATCTATGCAATTGCGTGATCAAAATCGAGCGCTTCAAACCTAAAAACACCTTTGGAACCCAATGTTACCGATGCCAGCGTTTCGGCCACGCATCAAAAAATTGTAACCTCACTGAACGTTGTGTAAAATGTATCGGTGATCATGCTACCAGGGATTGTCCAAAGGAAGGTAAAGAAAGTCCGGCTCAGTGCTGTAACTGCAAGGAAGACCATCCCGCAAACTACCGCCAGTGTCCGGCTAGGATTGAATACCTGCAACTACTGCAAAAGAAATCGTCACTGCAGCCACCGAAGCCCGAACCCGAACCTGTTGCGAAAAAACCAGCATTACGACCTCAACACTCCTGGGTAGACGTTGTAAATTCTACAAAGCCACAAAGAGTTTTCCTAAACCCGGATGATGCTTCTAGCATCGACCCTGTGACTGCTGAAATGCTACAATTATTGAATGCTATTAAATCAATCAAAAATCAGTTCGCCACATGCACAACAATGATGGACAAAGTCATCCTTGTTCTAACTTTTTTGGGTAAATATGTATAATAAGGACAAAGAGTTACGAATCTTATACTGGAATGCCGACGGCATTCGTGAAAAACTATCCCTACTCGCAGATCTCGCTACTTGTGATTTACATTCAGACATCATCGCGATTTGTGAAACTAGGATTGGTAGACAGGTGCCCCTCCACATTCCAGGATATCATTGCTATCGTCAGGATAAACGTCATGATAGCCGTGGCCAAGGTGTAGCCATTTTTGTCCGTTCTGATATTCCTCATTTACAGATTGTTACTCCGAACTTGGTTCACCTGGAAGCTGTAGGTGTTCAAATTTTAATTTCGTCCTTAATAGTTAATATATTTTCCATATACCAATCACCTAATTTAGCACTTTTGGAAAGTGATCTGGACCTTATATTAGACACTAGCAAACAGACGTTGCTTGTAGGCGACTTTAACGCTCGGCACCCTTTCTGGTGCAAATCTAATAGTACAAACTCCCATGGCAGAACTCTGTTTCAGCATATGCAAGACCGTGAATACATAGTATACGCTCCTCCTGAACCAACTCTCGTCCACTATTGTATTGGTCACATGAAATCGACCCCTGACCTGATTATAGCGTTGAATGTATCCAACATAGCAAGTGTTGAGGTAATCACAGCATTATCCTCTAACCACCTTCCCGTGTTGGTTAAAATAGGTGGCTCAATAAAACGGCAGTGTTATGAACAATATTGTTATAAGTTGGCTGATTGGCATAAGTTTCGTTCGTTCCTAAATGATGCCATCCTACTTACAAGCAAAACTATCAACTCCCGCGAACTAGTAGATCAAGAAGTTAAAAATTTAACACGAGCAATCAATGCAGCTAGAGATTCTTCAGTTCCAAAAACTAAAATGGACTATAAGATGAATCCATTACCTAAATTTATCAAAAAATTAATAAAATCTAAAAATAACCTCCGACGACAAGATAATTTACTGACTGACCCACATAAACGTAAAATCCTAAGAACTAAAATAAATGTATTACAACATAAAATTAAAAATCTGGTTAAAGTTCATAAAGATAATTTTTGGAATGATAAAATGTCAAAAGTTGATAATGCACACTCTGAGCTGTGGCGCGTTGCAAAATCCCTCAAAAAACGAGCTTCAGATATTCCACCTCTTATAAAAGCTGATAATCAACTCACAAAGTCAGTGTCTGAACAGTGCAACGAATTAGCTGCTGCGTTTTACAACAACATGAGTTTAACCTCCGCCTGGATAGATAATGATGTTCAAGCCATGGTGAATACCTCGATCGAAACTATAAACACATCTTCTACCACGGCTTCTCAAGTTGAGCTAGTTCGACCGAAAGAAATCACTACAAACATTCGTCGCCTAAAAAACCGTAAAGCGCCAGGCAATGATAGCATCCATAATATACTTTAAAAAAACCTTCCACAGAAATGCATAATTTTGCTAGTAAAAATTTTCAATGCCTGTTTCAAACTTCACTACTTTCCAGCAGACTGGAAATTAGCCAAAGTAATTGCACTTCCCAAACCAGGAAAAGATCACAAATTAGCTGTAAATTATCGTCCCATCAGCTTACTATCTGCACTCGCGAAACTGTTCGAACGCGTTATCTGCGAGCGGCTGCTAGTTTATCTTGGCGGCCGGTTCATCAATGAACAGTTTGGTTTTCGTCAGTCTCACTCTACCGTTCAACAGTTGGCTCGCGTCAGTGAGCATATTTCCCATAACTTAAATCTCAAAAAATCAACAGGAATGTTTTTGTTGGATATTGAAAAGGCTTTTGACACTGTCTGGCACGATGGTCTGTTTCATAAGCTTTTGCAGTGCGGAGTGACTATTAGTCTAATAAAGCTTCTAAAATCGTATCTTTCTGATCGTAGCTTTAAAGTCTATATCGGAGATAAATCTTCCGAGGCACTGTATGTACCTGCCGGGGTTCCACAGGGCTCAATCTTAGGTCCAACTCTTTTCTTAGTATTCCTGAACGATATTCCCAAGCAACCACGAACTAGCCTTGCATGTTTCGCAGACGATACTGCTTCATATACTTCCTCAAACGACGAAGATTTAATTATAAGCAGGCTCCAACTCTCAATAAACCTACTTTCTGATTATTTCAAAAAATGGAAACTCAAGTTAAATGAATCAAAGACTGAGGCTATTATGTTTTCAAGGAAACATAAGCCGCCAAATAGATCTTTAGCAATCAATGGACACAATATTCCCTGGTCGAAATCCGTAAAATACTTAGGAGTACATCTCGATGCTAAGTTAAACTGGAGCACACATGTTGAACTCTCAAAACTGAGGGGCCTTAAAGCGTTCGGCGCACTGATTTCTATCATGAATAGGAAGTCAAATCTCAGTCCTAAAACTAAACTTAAAATTTATACGGCATTGATAAGACCTTGTTTTACGTATGCCGCACCCATATGGAGTAGCACCTGTCAATCAAACTATAACAAACTGCAGGTTTTGCAAAATAAAGCCTTTAAAATTGCATATAACACAAAATTTCTAACTAACATTAAGAAACTACATAATAAAATAAATTTTCCAAGTTTAAAAAAATATATAAGAAAACTATCAATTAAATTTTATATGCAAACCAACCATAATCACAAAAACAAACTAATTTCTAATATAGGTAAAACGCGATTATCAAAACTCCCGCATGCCGATACTTATAAGAAATATCGATTACCCCATCACTACCTACTTAGTGACGACAGCGAGAATGGAGTGACCGTACCGACCGCCAGTCATACGGTATGTCAATTTTAATCGCATAAATACGGGTAGTTACTAGTTAATCCATTCATAGAAATTGTGGTTCATGCATGTTTACCTTCTATAACCTGATAAATCGAAGTAATTTTTATTTTACATAACTTTGTTTTTATTGTGTTATGTAATTATCTAAGGATGATCTTGTGCATTTTGTTGTTAATGTTCTGTGTTGAAGTCTAAATACGTCTTGAAACATAAAGTGTTGACAAATATCGTGGATTTAAAAGTGAATCTAGTACAAAAGACGCACTACTTCGCAATAAAGGTTTGTCCGTAATATTACTTATGTATATATATATCAAATGTTGTGTTTTAAAATGTCTACATTTTCAACTTTTTGTTGTTAAAAGACTAAAATAGGTGCTGTTAACCTGAAAGTCATATTATTTTATTGTTCTTACAATTAATAGACTGTGTCTGTTTTGTAAGTTTTATTGTTATTTTGAATAAAGAACTTTATAAAAAAAAAAAAAAAAAAAAAATATCTAAAATTGAACTGAGCATGCTTCGCATGAAAAATACATACACTAAACGAGCCAAAACAAAGGGATGGACCCAGTATTCTTTTTTAAAACATCTTTACTTTTTCTTAAATAAATAACAACACAACCAACTCTCAGAATATTTGCTTCCATAGCGTGTGCTAAATACTAAATTTCCGAGCAACAAATGATCGCACGACGTGTGCGTTGAGTCCGCGGCAAGTTTGCGTCGGAGACAATTTTTATTCACGATTTAAGGTTTTCACGATTTTTATCCTTTGTGGACTTAAGTCTCACGTCTGCGGCTGCACAGGTCTTAAAGGTCTCCCTCCACCTTTAAGACCTGTAGACCTTAATTATGCAACAGGCTAAATAAGGGTTTCATGTAAAGGAAAACACACCCGTTTTGATCCAAACTTCATAACTCTTTTTAAATATATATTTATTTTTATATTATTTGATTAGTGCTTTACAATTCAAATTGCTGATAGTTTTAGTAAAATCAGTACATACTAAAATAAATAGGTATAATGGTGAGCAACAATAATTATGCCAAGTCAACGTCGATTCAATTTTAGCGAAATGAAATAATGAAATGCGTGTTATAATATAGAATTTAATTAAGGTACATTACTTACAAACATTTTGTAATGCCGTATTACAATAATCAAACTAAGAAGCACTTTCGGAGTGGCTAGTGATTTTGCAGAGTATGTAATATAGCTCTTCGACCGCATTCAACAATTTCATGACCGTTCGTCGGGTTACAAATTTCATAGGTAACTTTACATTTAATATAACTCTCGTCCTATGCGGAACACAACGATGAATGGGGGGAGGGGGGAAAAGAAAAATATAATCAGAGATACAAACTACATTTCACTTTAGTCGTCTAGCGTTCACTGGCTCGCGGAGCCGAGACCGACCGCGACACCGGCTCAGTGTTTTATTAGTCGGCTAGAACATTCCGAAACTATGATTCGCTACAACAAAGGATCACACCGATATTTGGGAAGGCGACAAAACAAACAGAAGCGTCCAGTGGTGGGGGGGACGCGGGGCGGGGCCGCCACTACCTGCCCTCGGGCAGCGCCCGCGCGCCGCCGCCGTGCGCTCGCGCCGCCTCCTGCGGGTACGGATGCAAAGTTTTAAAAATATCGATACGTATAATATCGCTCTAGTACGCCGATATAATGATATTCTATCGATATTTCTCCTTTTTAAGTGCTTATTAAAATCCAATGTAGTTTTATGTATGCATGTATTTATCTATACGATGGGCTATGATGGTGACCATTCGCTGTATAAATAACAAATAAATCATAAATAATAATTGGCCTGCAGGTTCTACTTTAACAGGTTAACGGTCGTGCCGCATACGCACCTTGGTCCGCGGCTGCGGCTTGACGCGCACGCTGGCGGGCTGCGGGGCGGGCGCGGGCGCGGTGACCGCGGGCGTCGTGACCGCCGCCGTCACCGTCGTGACCGCCGCGGTCACCGTGGCCGCGGCCGTCGTGACCGCCGTGACCGCCGCGGTCGGGGCGCGCGCGGGCGGCGGCGGCGGCGGCGCGCGCGTTTGCGCCCTGCCCAACGACGCGAGCACCAGCCCGCGGACGAGACCCGCTCGTGACTCCACGCATTCGCCCACGCTCGGACTCGTTGTGCCTGCGCCGCGCAAAATATTATTCAGTTACTAGCTTTCCGCTCGCGGCTTCGCGTAAACTCCTCGTAAACTAATTTTGTAGCCTATTATTTAGAAGACTGTTATTAATATTTAGGACCACGAATAATACATTTTATAGAAATTGGAGCTCCATAGAAACTTTCAACCTCTATTTTACACCCTAAGGGGGTGAATTCCAATAAAACATGAAACACGTGTTCAATGAAAAGTTTTTGAGAGCATGAATCTCAAGTTTTATCAAAATCGTTGCTAATTTAAAGATTTTTCCATACATTCTTGCGACCCCTATTTCATCCCTTCGGGGTTAACATTTTTTAAAATCCCTTCTTAGTAGTTATATATATATAAGATTGCGAACACAAACAAGGTTTTAACGTATAGTATCGTCAAATACGAAGGCTGGCTATATAAAACGTACGAATATTTTTGCGATAGCGAAGGTGAACTCGATACGTTAACGTTACGTTAAATTATTTTTCCTACGGGAAAATATAAAACTCTCACGGGAAAACAATAATAACGCGGGCAAAACCGCGAGCGGAAAGCTAGACTTCTTACAAATGTACAACGTTACGCTTACGTTACGCTACCAAACTTTACACAAAGGGTTCGTGCTTCCAAATTTATTTCCAAGTACGCCCTGTAGGGGCGCTGTACAATAGGGATGATGACTGTATTCTAATTTTCACGTCTCGTCATAAAATATTAAAATACCGTAGAAAAAGATACAATATTGTGAAATTAGAATTAAAATCGGCTTAGAAATATATTAGATACAAGCATTTTAAGTTGTTAATTTGAAAGCGATTAGACAGAGAGATCCGACATCAACCGTGACGTCATTGTTTAGTACGGTCATATAAACTCCATGTAAATTGCCGTTTTGCTAGAAAGAGATGGAGAAAAATCCTTATATATTGGTTGTTTTTTTAGTTATTCGAAAACTGTTTTTTTTCCTTCAGTTTATTATACGAATAAGCTTCTATTAAAGCAAAAAAATTATATTAGCCTATTCTCATACAAATATGATGATGAATTTTGGCTTTCTCGTGGCACTTTTGAAGCGCGGACGGCAAGTCGATTAGTTTGTAGGTCTGTCTGAGGTCAATTGCAATGAGAGTGTCGTCGCGTCTAGCACTCACCCAGGAAGCCGGCCAGAAGGTACTGCGAGTCGGCCGCGTCGGCGGCGGGCGGCGGCTGCGCGGCGGGCTGCGGCTGCGGCTGCGGCGCCGCGCCCGCGCCCGCCGCCGCCGCCGCGCGCCGCGGCAGACGCTCCATCTGCTGCCGCGCCGCCTGCCGCACGACAAACATTCGACGTTGTCTTATCTTAGATCATTTAGCCTACGGATATGGTACGCAACAAATCGCAGTATACATTTATCTGCCACATTTTGCGGGAGGCACACTACTTTACAGATACGCACGCACACTATGAAAATATTACCTCACTATAAAGAAACACACACACATCGACAAATTAGCATGTATCTACGCAATCGCCCGCAAATCATGCCCGTGTGTGTACTGTGTTGAGCTACCAACGTACCATTGTATTTTTCTATCGTAACGGCATAAAAATTACTTCAAAATTGTACTTAAAAAACACGTTTATGTATATTTTATACTTACAAGTGACGGAAAACGCCATAGTGTTGAAGATTTGAGTTACTGGATAGTCTTTAGAGGAAACTGCACAATTAACCATTTTTTACGAGCTCTTACTTGCGATACGAAACGACACCTAATGGCAGCGGCCGCGCATCAACAAGTTTTATATAACGTGTATGGTCATATGGTCAACGTAAATTGGCAGAGGGGTTCGCCCAGCCTTGCCATCTCCCGTCTGAATGCTCTTTGTATCTTATGGGGTGGGGTGGGGTGACTCAAGCGAGGAGCCTTCGCACTTCGACTTATTATGGATCTTTTGTGCTTCCCCTAGTTATTAGTCCCTTAAGCCATCGCCACCAGCGGTCCAGTCCACCATGCCCATGAGCTTGATGATGTCCTTTGGTAGCATGGCCCTATATACTTCCGGTTTTGGGTAACCAATTCCCGTCAGCCGTAACCTCCTGCCCGCTAGAGCGTCGCAATGGCATAGTATATGCTCCATGCTTTCTTCCGATTCCATGAAGGCCCTGCAGATGTCAGAATCGGCAAGTCCCATCCTAGTTAGCATTTTTTTAGTGCCAAAATGTCCTGTCAGAGCACCGAGTATTAAACGAGTCTGGGATCTGCTGGAGCTCAGTGCACCATTCAACGTTACAGTGCGACCACTTGTATAAGTAAAAGTAGCATCGGCAAAATTCGGCTGCGCAGAGGCGAGCAACCCGATTGAATACGAGTGCCGACACCGTTAAAATATAGACTTTATTGCGTACGTAAAGATTTTAAGTCACCAAAATCAGAATTTCATTCTATCTCGCTCAGAAACAGAAAATGAGACCTCTGCGCAGGTACATCGGTGTACGGTCTAGCGACGTACATTTTACTGTTGTCAGCATTTTTGGTTATAACGCAATAAAGTTAGTTCGCATTCAGCCAACAAGGGCAACGCGCGTTCTCACATTATCATATCATTAGAATTACAGTATCAAGTTTTTATTACAGTTTTTTATACAATATCAGTTTTATCATTTTGTTTCGGTACCAACCCGAACAATCGGTGTAACTGATAAACGTGGTGCTACTGTACCGTTGACGACAACCCGCGAAATTCATATCAACACTTTCCAACCCATATGCAACATGTTATAAAAATATCAATTTTTAAATAATAGATTGTAGTCCGAACCGAAACGGAATTTTCAGCCGAAACCAAAACAGAACCTTCGTTTCTGCAACCTTATTCACTAGCTTTCGGAACTGAGCCGAATTGATTCGTTTCAGTTTCTGTTCGATTCCACAAATGCTTTTCAGCTCCGAAAGTTTACTTTCGGAAGTTTCGGTTCCGAAGGTTTGTGAATTTTTAATCAATTACGTATTAAATTATTTTGGTAAGATTTTATTATAAAAAAAAACTTTATTAAGAGAATATGAAGCCTACGCTAACGCCAAAATAGATAAAACTGATTGTACCACGCGCTCGGAACGCTGAGAGCTAGAAAAGCGAAAGAGAGAAGTGACGGTTTAAAATAGATAGGGTAGGTAGAAGTGTCGATAATTCATACATATTTAATTAAAGTGAAACTTAAACAGTAAGCTGTGGCCATTGGCGTAGGTAAGGGAGGGAACTTGAGTTCCGGACACGCCCCATTGAAAAATCAATGTATACTAGATAGAATGAATTTTCCCCTAAGTGAAAGATAAATATAGAAGTATCCAACAGTAATTAAAAACAGAAAAACGGAATACCAACGGAAAGATTTGTAGGAATTGATTTCAAAGAGAAAAAGGTTAAATATGTGTTTATTTCAATACCAATTTACTTAGACATTGCAAGAAACTTACCAATAATTTAGATGTGCTTAGTCAAATTGTCTAATTGCCCGTTACCGAACTGGGTACATTCATTAGTCGTGTTTTACTTTTTCCAATGGGAAAAGAGCACCATTCGAAGTGTTCAATCTGGACACCCCCCATCGAAAAGTTATACTTACGCCAATGGATGTAGCTGCATAAAGCCGCGTTGACATGCTCAAAGTCTGCTTTGACAAAGTGGCTACGATAAAATAGCTTTGATCAAAGTATACTTGGATTCCAGTTGGCACTCACATTGTTAACTTTAGTCAATTTGTTCTTTTTGCCATCTTTTATCGTTCACGTATCTTAAAAAATACTATAGTATAGAATAATAAAGAGTTAAAACAAGAAAAAAAAGGAAAACCCGCAAACGGAGAGTTTGGTCTGTCCACTTTCTTTTATCACGAGCTGATGTGATCAATGTTTTTACATTTGGCGCCATTTTGTTTCGTTTTTACGTCAAAGCTGAGCTGAATAGTTGAGCACGGTCCAAGTTAACTTTGATACGACGCGACGCCGACGTCAAAGCGCGCTTTGATTGCCGATGTATACGATCAAAGTGGCGTCAAATAAGTCATGAAAGTAGTTACATTGTCAAAGCGGACTTTGAGCGCGTCAAAGCGGATAAAAGTTGCACAGTGTCGGTGCCATACCGTGGCCTGTTGCCGCTCGAGCTGTAGCTGCATCTGCAGCTGCTGCAGCTGGCTCGGCGTGCCGGGCTGGCCGGCGCCGCGCCGCACGCCCGACAGCTGCGACAGCAGCTCCGCGATCGGGTCCACCACCGCGTCGCGCGACGACGGCGACAGCGACGATATGCCGCCGCCCGTGCTGGACAACCGACAGATGTAGCACACGATTAGTGTCACACAGTCTTGGACTTTGTTCTACATTGAAAATTGGGATGATGACTGAATTCAAATTTTTACGTCTCGTCATTAAATATTAAAATACCGTGGAAAAAGATGCAGTCCTGTGAAATTAGAATTAAAATCGGCTTAGAAATACATTAGATACAAGCATTTTAAGTTGTTAATTTGAAGGCGATTAGACAGAGAGATCCGACATCAACCGTGACGTCACTGTTGAGTACGGCCATATAAACGCCATGTAAATTGCCGTTTTGCTAGAAAGAGATGGAGAAAATTCTTTAATACCTTATATCTTGGTTGTTTTTATAGTTATTCGAAAACCGATTTTTTCTTTTTGTTTATTATATGAATGAGCTTCTATTAAAGCAAAAAAAAAAATTTTTTATTCATCTAGCCAATTGTCCGGATTTTTAAGCGTAGTTGGATTAAGAGTTATAAAATATACACTGAAAATCTCTTCCTTCGACTGTCAGAGCAATTTTCAACGGAACAACCATCGAATCTGATGGTAACTGTAAAACTATTATGTGATTGGATGATATGGGACCTTTATCTATTGCGTCATCTGTTAGAAAGAGAAAGAAATGAAAAAGACATTATTGCTGCAACGCGTTGCCCTCAGAGCGAGTTAAAAAACAACCGAACACCGAAATACACTCTAAGGTACTGAACGCGCTCCAGTGTTTGTTTGTTTAACCAAAATTTCTAGACTTTTATTGAAAATTCCGGCTTTTATTCGAGATTTTTCAAATTTCTAAATGGTACACACATTGATTTACTATATTATTGAGTTTGGTAGTAAATCAATGGGTACACACGATGAACATAGACTCCTCGTCGGCACGCTGCACGCAAGTATTGTACAGATTTGCAGAAGACAGGCAGAGTTGATGCAAAAGTGGCTAGTCAGACGTACCCGAGGGGCAATATCGGGATTGCGCACATAAATAGGCAAAGTTATTATTATAATTTTTATTTAGAAAAAAATAATACGATTTTCGTAATTATCTTGAAAAAATGCTCTATTTTACTCGCGATTAGTGCTTAATTTGTCATTAGATTTAGGTTTTTAGACTGCAGTAATATTTCAAAAATAATAATGAAAGTTTATTTAAAAAAAAAAATAGTTTTTTAGGATTACGAAAATATTAAATCTTTTTTCTACAATTATAAAGGTTAGACTTGCAGGAGTTATTGTACAGAAATTGTGACATGCTCCTCCATGATAAGTTAACAAACTTAACTTGCCTTAAAAGTGAGTTCAAAAATACACTGTGGGTCGCGTAAATAAATAAATAACATGAACACGATTTCTTCAAACGTCAACAAAAAGTTACGAATGCAATTCGAGAATCTGCTCACCACGAGCAATTTGCGATATCGCGTTTTTGCAGAACTGGCAAAATTGAAATATTGCATGAATGCGCTTTCCATGTCGAGTAAGGTTCTTTACTTACAATTTACATCGATGTTATATAATACGCAAAAGGCAATTAATACTAAGAAAAAAACAAATCCATATCCATACTAATATTATAAATTTACCGCAATACCAAAAAAACTGTTTTTCCGCAGATTATTCCACTTTGAGCTCCTGAGTGATATCACCCAGGTGATCAAATTCTACATTTTATGTAAGTACTAATAAAATAACCCGGCACCAAATCACCTTGGTGATCAAATCCTACATGATTTTAATTTACTTATTTTGTTTCCTTTAATCTCCTGGGTGATCTAATTCCACATTAGTTTTATTACGTCTCCTAAAATCACCTGGTATGGTACAGGTAGGTATATCTTAGGTATATCAAAAACATACCCGTACTTGCTTGTTGTCGATGGCGACAATTCAATGATTTGTTTATTGCGTAAACGGTATTTTTAGTTTACTATATCCGTGTCGACCAAACTAACCAAAACCGACCAAAAACTTTTTCTGCGAAATGACTACGGAAAAAAAAGCATGTGGCTTTTGGCTCAGGGCGCTGTTAAAACCTTATCAGTTACCAGAATATCAATTGGTAACTGATCGAAATTGGTCGGTTTTGTTGGTCGAAACGGATATAGTGGACTAAAAATACTATTTAAGCAAAAAACAAATGATTGAAATCTCTCTTTCCATAACAAGCCAGTACGGGTATGTTTTTGATATAGGTACCTAAGAGATACCTACCTGTACCATACCAGGTGATTTTAGGAGACGTAATAAAACTAATGTGGAATTAGATCACCCAGGAGATTTAAGGAAACAAAATAAGTAAATTAAAATGATGTGGAATTTGATCATTCAGGTGATTTGGTGCCGGGTGATTTTAGTACACAAAAATGTGAAATTTGATCACCTGGGTAATATCACCCAGGAGCTCAAATGGTATTGGTATTATACCAATGGTATTTCAATAATCATGACTATGTAAAACCATTCATTTAGAGAAAAAATCGACCTTCCCAGTTTCTTGCCCGTTAACAGGTGTAGAGTCAACTGTTTCTTTCGCTCCTACTGGTATTTGCAGATACATTTTTTTTTGGGATAGGGGGCAAACGAGCAAACGTATCACCCGATGGTAAGTGATTACCGTCGTCGCCCATGGACACCCGCAACCCCAGAGGAGTTACAAGTGCGTTGCCGGCCTTAGGAATACGCTCTTTTCTTGAAAGTTTGAAGGTCGTATCGGTCCGGAAATACCGAAGGCGACAATTCATTCCAAAGTTTGACTGTACGAGGTAGGAAACTGCGAGAAAAACGCACAGTTGTGATGGGCATGGATTTTTTGTCGCGTGGAACGATGGCGGAAAGAGGCGGCAGGTATGAGACCGAACAATTCCTCGGAGCATTCCCCGTAATATATGCGATAGAAGATGCATGCAAACTTACTTACATACATACTTCTAGGATGTTTGCACACACAAGGTTAAATATATTGTGTCCTTCCTTCTAATTATAATTTTGTTTTGTTTATAATGTCAATAAGTGTCTGTATGAGCCTATATTGAATATTTTTTTTAATTTAAAAATTTGAGTTAAACTGACATCAAAGCTTGGTATAAGTTGCTACTCATACTATTTTTCAATACAAATACTATAAGTGACTTTAATGTATCCTAGGAAAGTAAAGGGTTACCGAAGAACGCCACTCGTTTGTTTACGCTTGCGCGCGTAAAACTAGCATCAATGAACACGCGTCCAGGGGCACTATTTTTAACCCCCGACGCAAAAAGAGGGGTGTTATAAGTTTGACCTGTCTGTCTCTCTGTGTGTGTGTGTGTCTGTCTGTCTGTGGTACCGTAGCTCCTGAATTACTGAACCGATTTGAGTGCGTTTTTTTTATTCGAAAGCCTTGTTGAACCATTCGTCAGGCATCGAGCGCTCGTCGAGCGTCGTCTGTGCACGATTTCTATTGATTTTCGTTTCGTTTACAATGAAAATGAATAGAACATTACGACAAAAATCAATATTATCATTATTATATTTGATTTTCGTCGAAAACAAAACGAAAATGAGTAGAAATCGAGCACAGACGACGGACGCGGTTTCGTTAACATACGACAGAATAGTCATTAACCGATGCGATTATTCAAATTCGTAGTTAATAACTAAGAAAAGAATAACGTAATAGCATTATATACAACGTGTTAATTACATCACATAAAATCTGAAAATAATTTGTTCAGAATCGAGACTAGAATCGATTTCGCTAATAAAAATTATGGGTCAGATTTTATCCAAAATAGATTTTTAACTACGTCGCTTTTTAGGGTTCCGTAGTAACCAAAGAAGTTTCGCCATGTCTGTCTGTCTGTCCGCGGTTTTACTCAGACTATTAGTACTAGAAAGCTGTAATTTGGTATGGGTATATTAATCATGCCAAAAAAGTGGTAGAAAAAAATATAAGAAAAAAAAATTTTTTTAGGGTAGCTCCCATACAAATAGAGTGGGAGTAATTTTTTTTCTCGACTAACCCATCGTGTGGGGTATTGTTGAATCTTAGAAATAATGTAAGGTTCAGAACACCATTTTTCGATTTAGGGATCCGTTTCTGAAATATTTGGTTTTAAAGTGTAAATTTTTGTTAGAGGTAGTGTCCTCCCCTCTATCTGCTAAACGGTTATATATGGACACGTGAAACAAATTACAACAGTAGTACTCGTAGGTATATATAACGAAGTTTAAAGGAAAACTATCAGACTTAAGTACTAGATACAAACTAAAAAGTTATAGACGACCAACTTATAAAATGTACTCGGAAAAGTAAAATTTAATTAAAAATTAGTTTACATTTCCTTAACTTCACGTGGTTCGTAAATTTATATTCAGTAATATAAATTTACGAAACACGTGATGTTAAGGAAGTATAAAATCATTGCAACTTTAATAATATTAATAATACCTAATTTAATAGCAACGTGTTGTGAGGTGTGAGTGTGAACTCAAAGTTGGCATTTGCAACTACGGAACCCTACGCTGCGCGTGACCCGACACGCACTTGGCCGGTAGAATGTTGGTGTTGGCGCCATTTCTCTGAATTTTTCATTCATTATTTTGCTGTTATTGGTTAAAATAATAAATAATATAAATGTATGTAGTTTTAGATTTCTGTATTAGTTTCACAATTGCACTGTTCAAAATGCAAATAATTATTAGAATAAATGAGTTTGATTTTGTTTTAATTTTGTCTTTTATTTAATTTAGGTAACCACTGATTGCATGAGTGTAGATAAAGTAGTGTATGAAATTGCACATAATTAGGTCTTAAAACACTCGTGTGGTACTATTAAAATTCTCGGCAAGCCTCGAATTTTAAACACACACTAGTGTTTTAAGACCCCCTATTATGTGACTATTTCATAAACTACTATTATGTCTTACGTTACTATTATTTTGCAAGAAATGCAACAAAACAGAAAAAATGTTTATATTGCGAAAATAATCCGCGAGAATTTCTCATATAATAAAAATAAGTTCGGGTTCCTGCGGTTCTGCGCTATTTAATTGACACGTTGTATACCCATGGATTACAAAAATCATTTTATAAAAAAATCACAACATAATATACCTTAAAAACTATAACTTTTGTCAGTCTTTTTAATAAGCTTCTAAGGTAGACAGGGTATAGGTGAGCTTCTGAAAGTGTCTTCAGACATTAATTAACAAAATAGCAATAAAGCTTTAAGACGATATAAGCGGCATAAGATCAAAAAAGAGTGACAGATTCTTACTTTAAAAAGTAAGCTAAGAAAATTATTTGGCTGGATTAACTATATTACTCATGGTGACATTTGCAGAAATATTTTTAAGGCCAAGCAACATACAATATAATGTGGTCTTTGGTCAAAAGGTCAATGGTGTACTATGTTTATATGGAAAATATGTGATAGAGTGTTACCCGACGAAAAATCGGCGACGTAAATTACGTTAGTAGATGTAGCTTAGTCCAAAATGTATTATTAGATTGAACAATCGAGGATATTACATTGATAAAATATGCAAGTATAGTGTAACTATACAAAAAATTCTAACTATGTTATGCATTCAAACCTTTGTGCCTATGAATGAAAATTAACATGCAGTTAACGTTGCTATAATCTGGAACTGAAGACTTTTTTCGGAAATATGATAAAGAACTATAATAATATTCAACATAATTAATCAAAGTCCCCATCCCTAACACAATTATTTATTTTATTTTATTTTATTAAGTGGTGTTTGATTCTGTGATACTAGTTACTCACAAATTAAAACTTAATAAAAAGCAAAACATTCCAGACTTAAATAATGGAGTACAACTAAACCTATAAATTTTCTCATGCACTGCAGAAACACATGTCAAGCTATACAATTAAACAAAATTTGGGTAAGGAAAGTGTAAAACTTGTATAACCTGATATGTTGTCCACGGGTGCTTTATAACAGAAATGACATCAACAATATATATTACTTTTTTATTTTACTCATAGTTACATATATTTAGGGCCTGTTTCACAATCAAAAAGTATGTTTTGAATAGCTTACTTGACAGATGATTTGACAGTTGTTATATGAAAAATATGTCAAAGAATCTGTCAAGTAAGCTACTCAGAATTTACTTCTTGATTGTAAAACAGGCCCTTAAAATAAAATTTTACCAGACACAATAATTCATATAACACAGTATTTTTTTAAGTGGATCTAAATAGCTAAAACAACATACAAGTGCCAAACATGATACCAGGAGAACTCCAGTAGCCAAAGATCAAGTGAACAAAAAAAACAGTTAATACACAAAACTAAGTCGCATCTAGTAATATTTTATTTCTTTGATGAAACAAATTTTATAAATGTATAAAATCTAATTTTTAAGTAGGCTGTTAAGATCTTGAACATTGACATAATTTGCCATATACATCAATGATCTCCAAATAAAAATTATTATTGACTTAACTCGATTTATATTTACTGCATGATAATTTTTTTAAGATTGCAGAATAATAGTTATATTGGCAAGAAAAACAGAATAATTAATAAAGAAAATTATGCTACAGTGCAATTATTGAGATTTTATTATTGCGTATGTGCTGGTAGATTTATAACCAAGTAGCAAAGCTTTGAATTCACAACACAATACAATGTTAGTCACTATAGAACTGTTTTACTTTTGTTTTCAAATTGATGAATACTTTAATATCAGAAAATTCTCAATTTATAAGTTTGTCTAATAATTCAGCCCCTAAACAATTTAAGTCAGGTTTAAGATAAGATAATTTTCTTTATGGAGTGTAAAGCTTTTACATTAGACACATGTTAATGAAAAGGGTTACATACCTGAACTGCATATTGGTTCGCCGAGCACGACTGACGCCTCTTCCCGATTGTGGCATACGACGGACACCTCCATGTCTAATACCGCTTGGTTCATCGTGCAATGTGATTAAGGATAACTAATAGCTATGTTCTATTGATAATGTAGGTATATGTTACTGTAAAAGCCCGAACTACGGTAAATCTTAAGATTTACCGGTAAAACTTAATATTTACCAACTGTTAATGGTAAAAGTCTGAACTGTTGTGTGATCATTGTCCATTTCGGACTTTTACCATCATATACTCGGTAAATCTTAGAACTTACCACCAAGTCGCAGTAAATGTTGAAAATATGGTAATCATACATAGGATAAAGCTGAAAACTGTAGGTTAGGTTAGATATTGTAGGGGGGTTTGGGGTGAACTTAAAGGGTTTGGGGGAACCTAACATAAAATGGTAAGTGATAAATCGACGTATGGTCCCCAAGAGGGTACCTCTGGCCAAGCCCCAGGGGAGAGCCCCTCACGCCTCCTCCTTGTCCCCCGGTGGGAGAAGGGGAAGGCGGATGCCACATGTATATGGGGGTGGTTAAACTTTCTTTGGGAGCCAGAACATCGGCTCTCGCCCTTGGTAGAAGGGGAGACGAAACCAGCATTTTGGACTCCGATGATGTCCTTTCCATCGGATCTTTGACATCCTATACCAGCTTAGATGTCAATGGGAGCAGGTCGGGCAAAAGGACTCGCCTGGTCGAGGGTGACGCAGAAGCGTCCGACACCGTCCCGGACGAGGAAACCTTTGCCCTACGTCCGAAAAAGGCCGACCTTAAGGCCAAAATGGCCCCAGCAGAAAGGTGGCAGCGTGAGGCGGAGGCAGAGTTGAGAAAGGGGTACAAAACCCCTGCACCCCGGACTCGCCCGCCCAGAAAAGGCCCGAAATCGCCGATATCGCAGCAGCGCCAGTCAGACCTCACCGAGACTGAGGTTGATTCAATGCGCTCAGCCAGTGAGCTTGGTTGGGCGTATAGTGGAGAAGTAGTTAGACTGTGTGAAGCACGTCGCTCTTCGCCCCGGCAATCTTAAGGGAACTTTTATAAATATGCTTAAGGATGCCGCAGCGGAGATCAGCGCGCGTGTTTCAACGAGATAGAGGGGCGAACACAATCATCCGAGGTCGCCGATTTGAATGCAACACTGGAGCTCCTTAAAAAAAGAGACGCACCGACACAAGATCGAGGCTGAGGCCCTCGCGAGCATGTTGAGGGAAGAGCGGATGAAGCGCTTGGCAGGCGAAACGGTCGCCGCTGATGATCAGCCGGTGCCGGAAACGCCGACAAGTAGCTCTCTGCCCCCTTCTGTTTCCCGTGAGGCTTCAAGCAAGGAGATCCAGGAGCTGGCGGCACAGCTGACTCGATTGAGCACCAGCATGGATATTAGGTTTGAAGCGCAAGAGGCTTACCTTGCACCAGCCGCTAATGTCCAGCAGACATCGTCTCGCCCTATACAACTCCGGGCGAGTATCAGGGAGGATACAGTATTGCCTGGTTCAATCACCAGACCACCAGCCAAAAGAAAAAAGCGGCTGCTCCACTAACAACAGCAGCGCCCCCACGTGCGAAACCTATCTCCGTGTCTTTGGACGGAAAGTGGGTGCCAGTCACGCGTGGTGTAAGACCCAAATCAGCCAGGACCGAAGCAGTACAGCCCCGGTCTTGCCAGATGACTCGTGAGGTTATGGTGCCTAGGCACGCGGCACCCCCCACGGCTAAAACCGAACGAGACGATGGGTTGAGCAAACCACTGCTCCCCAAAAGCCCAGACAAAGGAAAAGGAAGAAGGCTCTTGCAGCACCAACCACTCGTGCGGCAGCCTCTGCTGCACCTGGTCCCTCTGCTCCCTCTGGTCCTCTTGGCCCAGGGGAAGAGGGGAAAGGAAAGAGAAGAAAAAGGAGAAAGAGAAAGCGTAAGCGTGGGCCTGGCAGATCAAACCTCCGAGCACCAAAGTCGGCAGCGGTAGTGATTTCGTTGCCGCCGGTGGAAGGTATAGCTGGTGTGACCTACGCGGACGCCTTAAATAGAATATTTGAGCCGCTTTCGGGCACGGATCTCGTGGTTCCTGCCTCAAAAGTGAGAAGATCGGCCACAGGAGGCCGTATCATCGAGGTAGTTGGGGAGCGCAGCGAGGAGCGCGCGGCAGGGATTGCTGCTCTCATTAAACACACACTTCCCGAAAAGATTCGAGTCACGAGACCTGTAAAACGTGTTGACCTGCGTATTACGGGTATCGTAGACTCTGTTAAGGAGGATGTCGCTGCAGCACTGGCTCGAGCCGGAGGCTGTCCTGGGGAACAGATCCGCGTGAGTGATGTCACCCGCGGGCCCTAGGGAATGGGAATGATTCATGCCAACGTTCCTATAGCTGCCGCAAAAATATTGGCAAAGGCGAAACACGTGGTAATGGTGTGATTTTCGGCTAGGGTGCGGCTCTTGCCCCCCAGGCCGACTCGCTGCTACAGATGCCTCAAGGTGGGCCACATGGCTGCACTTTTGTGTGGAGGAGGTCGACCGCAGCCAGGACTGTTTCCGGTGTGGACAGACTGGGCATAAGGCGGTGACTTGCACTGCGTCACCCCACTGCGGCCCATGCGCCGATGCCAGATTTGTGGCAACCCACAAGGTGGGTAGCCCGGCTTGCAGGGCGGCCCCGAACAAGCGCGTTCGACGCTTCACTTATGTGAGGCCTCCGCGCTTGTCGGAGGATTTGCCGCCAGCGAACCTTGAGCTGCGGGCTGTGGATGGTCCGTAGTCCACCACCTGATTCCGGGGAGGCGGCGTGCGTACCCCGTACGCCTTCCTAGCGGTGATGTGGGGGGGCGACCATCTGCCCTTTCACTTTAGAGGAGTAGCTGTCCAGAAGGCAGCTAACCGTATCTGGGGTCGAGCTCTGGACGAATCCAATCGGACTCCCGGAAGGCTTCCCTGGGCTACGCGGTTGTAGGGCGCTGTAGGGGTTTTAGTGGGTGCAAGCCCCACATACCCCCGCTGCCGATCCTTTGGTAAGCTAGAAGTGCGCCAGGCATTTTCCCGACAAAAAAAAGTTAGATATTGTGACCACACACGAGTGAAGCGAGTGGAGCATGAAACTGTTAAGAAGTTCCTAAAATCAACATTTACCAACCTAGTCATTGGTAAATCCTAGCATATCCCAAACCCTAATGGTAAAAGCCCGAAATATCGTCTATTCTGTATAAAAAAAATCCTTACATTTACCAACTCATGTTGGTAAATCCTAAGATTTACCAAAATAATATGGACTTTTACAGTAACATATACAAAAATTACAATATTATACAGGGCTGACTCTTCAATCCTCAGACGATTTTTTAAGGAATATTTTTATGGACAGTGTATGTATACACAACTTTTAATTTGCAAGAAACTAGTTGCAAATATCACAGAATATTCAATTAGTTTGATAACACTAAATTTATATGCAAAAAATAGGGCTGTAAAGGAATTTTAATTTGATTTAATTCCTATAGCTGATAAAACGAAATTGATAATATTGATTCTCACTTCAACCCACATGCGTCCCACTGTTGGGCAAGGGTGCAATACAAGCAGGAACTGTAGCATGACCACCAAAACACGATATGATAAAACTGTTTATTGCTGTGAAACTGTCAAAATATAATTTATGTTCTTATGCTATTTTGACAGTTCACACCAATTAACCGCTTTATCATATCGCATTTTAGTGGTCATACTACGGGAGCAGGTCATGTTTTAAGATTTTGTTTCAATTTTCCATCTTTTCACATAGGTGGTAAACTAAGTCAGCTCTTACAACATCCAAAGGAAGAAAGACATATCTTCTATATCCATCACCACCCATACAATTGACTAGTATGGAACAATGAAAATAAGACAAAATTAATTTTAATAATTGGCCAATAAGCACTTACACAAATATATGTATGTATATTATTATTTTAAAATTGGTGTGAATTTTATGGCTGAATTTTGTAGTAGTTCTCATTCATCTGTTATCTCACCAGTGTTCATTCAAGCTGACAATAGATAAGATTATTAAAAGCTGACGTTCAATTTTTTATATAAAAGGATATCAAAAATGAGATGAGGTCTCGAGGTCCTGTTCTGTGTTCCAGTGTAAGATGCCCAGCAAAATCATCAGTAACAAAATTTGGTTCTCCACCTGGCATTGACGCACAAACTGGACAGACCACCTGTAAATGTATAGAGAAGTATTATATTATTAAATTATACAAATATTACTATTAGTAATATGTTATTATTTTAACAATAACTACAATGCAATGTATTGCACATACTTTTTTTATTTTAATTTACTGCTATTTTATTTGAAGAAATCCACTTATGAATCTTTAAATCTATTTCACTGCTTTCTAGTAAGTGCCCTATTTTGCTTGCCCTGCTTTTTCTGTTCAAATAGGCCTATATGTATTTCATCATTATAATATTATTTATATCACTGAAATAGTCCCTTATCTTTGTGACATATTAGTCAACAGCAAATCTTGACTTTGGGTATTGACTAGCTAAAGAAACCCAGCTCAGTAGATTTTACCTAGATTTCTCCCAGGTCTTATGACACTTAAGTGATCTTGAAACTTGGATATCAATTTAGTAATTACACAGGCACTATTAATAAATAAATACAATACAGGTACTTTTAAGAAAAAAATTGACACGTTTGTCTGAATTATATATTTGATGAATGAATGAAGTCATTTAAAGGATAAGAACTGTCATTAAATATATATTTTGATAATGTGATGCCAGTTCATTAATACAAATAACATGGGATTTTTTATTTTCACAGTACTTTAAATTATTTCAATAATAATTGTTATTAGTCTTATTCACTAGACCCTGGATATTGTAATAACATTATGTCCATGTCATTAGTTTTCCAACCATGTCATTAGTTGAAAAAAGTATGAAGAGGTTGATGCCTGTTTCATATTTAATTCTGAGCTAACAGATTAATTTTAACTATTTTCATTACATCTCTACTTAGCTTTTATATCTAAATATACACGGTTATTTTTTTATCACCCTGGAAAATTTTAGGGACGCTTAGGACACATCCAATATTATATAAAAAAAAAAAAATGAAATAAAAAATTAAAAAAAAATTTAAAATCTCTAAAAATGCTGCTCTCAACTAGTGCAGCATTTTTTGTATTTAAAAAAAAATAAAATAAAATTAAGGTTATTTTTTTATTTATATTTAAATCATTCTAATACCATGTTGTGAAGCATCCCTTAAAGGAGAATGCCGAAACCTGTACTCATTGCTTAAAAATGATTTTGATTCCATAAATATCTTAACATTTTTATACTACTTTTAGCAAATTATGAATAATTATTAAATCCGGGTTATAATTATAAATTTTAAAAAGTTAACCCAAATTCCTGACTTCTGGCAGTTAAGAATTTGATAAAGTATGTGCATTGCCATAAAAAAAATCGAATTGTAGCAACGAAAAAAGAAAAATCGACTCCAGAATAATAATATTTGATTGGACGACAGTTGAAATAATTTTTCCTTTGATATTATGTTAATGTTATGACTAAATAAACATGTAGTGATCTAGCTGCTCATAACTTTTATCGGTTTTCGGATCGCAGCCTAAAGCTAACCTATAGACTGTGATTTCCGGTCGTCGTTTAGCTACGCTTACGCATCCTTTCCCTGCGTTCCAGATAAAGCACTGCTACTTTCTGAGGCTAAGATCTGATGTTAGCCTCATTTTGCGTTTCTTATAGGAAATGTTGACATTTTTAGCCGCGCTAATTGTTACAAATGAAACGCAAGGTACTGATTTTTCATGCTGAATTTTGACACCTCACCTACTGCCACTTCAAATTTTTAATAATATTAATCAGAATTGGCTAATACTATAAATCTTTCAAGAATTTTTTTAAATCTGCTTAAAATCCTTTTTGATTCATGAAAAAAAGATTCCAAATGTCAAATTTGAAAGCTGTCAAAAAGTGGTATCAGAGTACCCATCTATTAACATGGGTATTTGATGCTAGCATTTCGTGTTAAAAATGCTTAAATGAAACGCATGACAACCAGCAAGAAAAACTAGCATCACCGGCTAATGAAACGCAGAGATGCTAAAAATGTTGGTATTTATGGCTAAAAATGCTTATCTGGAACGGGCTGTTTATGTTTTGTTTGGTTTTGCTATATTTTACTGTTATTTCCGTATATATGAACTAATCTGATGCTAAAAATGTTAATAATTGTGGCTAAAAATGCTTATGTGGAACAAGGTGGGTATATTTGCTGTATTGCTTATTTTAGGCGGGCTTCTTTGAAAATATAGTTCTGTGAAAAAATCTCAGCACTGCGGATTCGAAAAGAAAAATCTTTGATGACGGTGGTAATATTAAACGATACCCTAACCAGTAAAGGTTATTTCATCTAAAAGCAATGAGTACAGGTTTCCATACAAAAACCGGCATTCTCCTTTTCCAGGGTGATAAAAAAATAACCATGTATAAAGGCAGTATGTATTATAACATCAGTGAATATAAATAACAAAAGAAGTGAATTAAAAATGCATACTACATTGATGCATGTAATAAAACGAAAATTAACTCACAGCTAAAGTTGTGTCTGCATGTTCTGCAGTGACATGTTCCATTAGTGATGTATCTGTGAAACCCATACGATTGCAGTAAGGGCAAGTGTATGCCTGAGGTTGTTCAAGAGCTAAAGCCTCTCCACCATAATACAAATCTGAAAGTTGTAAAAACTATCACTTACAATTGCAAATATGTCTGTTTCATTAACAAGTAAAAATTTTTTTTTAAAGATAATGAATTGTAGATAAAAGGGGGTCTTATTAGAAAATAATAACTTTTTAATGTTGAAGTTGGTTACAAAAATAATAACTAGGATTACCAAATTATAAATTTAATAAGAGAAATTACAACTGACAACATAATTCTCATCAAAATAATATGATTTGACATAGTATATTTAATAAGTATAAAGACAGTTTATCATAAAATTACACATTAAATACTACAAATTTCGTATTAATTTCATATCAAAGAGAAATTTCTGGTGAATTTGGACACTTTCATTTCCTTTTTAGCTAAACTTCTGATTATTTGCAATCTTACCAAAATCACTCCTGGATAGAATACATTGCATTGGATGTTCTGTTGTATGTTGATTTGTCGTAGCGCCGGATTCATAGCAGGCTGCACACAAGTCATAATCAATGCATATCAAACATTTATATCGTCGTCCTCTAAAATTGTTTTTCAAACAAGAATCACAGCTGACTCCTGAAAGTGAATTCAATTGAATTGACAAACACATTTCGTGATATTAAATCTATTAAATGTTGATATTCAGCACTGAATTTGTTTATTTGTTCAAATAAATCACAAAATGTTGTAAGTTTGGATGAATTTAATGAGAAATTTTAAGTGTCAAAAGGCTTTGAACAATTTTTGATTATCATTACCCACCTTCATGGCGATTCATTTTCGCCAGAGATTGTCGCCGAAATAAGTAATTCTTGGCACCAAGATAACTGCTACTCTATGAGGTATTTATAATACTTATTTATATGAAGTAGCACAACATAAAATACCAAAATACAAGATAAAACAAAAATTTCTAGGCAATCCTAACCCAACCAGGCCATAATGACGTCACATAGGTAATGTGTTGCTGCCCCAAAAATATTTTCTTTTCTTGAAAACAATAGGCCCGTTCCAGTTAAGCACGGATTTGCAACATTTTCAACATTTTTAGAATCAACGCGTTTCATTAGCCTTTGGTGTTAACATCTCGTGCTGGTTTCGTATGTTCCACATAAACATTTTTGCCACGAAAAGTTAACATCAAATACCCATGCATATGGGTCCTCCCTCAGGGCTACGTTCCAAAACATCACCCGGAGTGAATAGGTGGTGGGGGGAGAGTGGCCGGTTAGGGTGGTCGGAGTGTTGGTTGTTTTAGAACGGCAAGAGTGTTGTCTGCTTTGTTTACATTACCAAATATACAAAAATAAGAAAATATATAATTCATCGGCGCGTCCGTTCGCTTTAATGCATGGATTACATTCCTGTTTCATCTACGAAAATGCTAAAACCAACAGAATATGAATTCTGTTAAATCGCGGCCTAACCTAGCTTCAGCAGAAATGAAGGCCAATTTTACAATCATGTCTCTTACGATACCTATAGTCTTTGGAATTTAAAATTAACTTATTGTCGCCGTTACGAAGCGCATCCTCGCTCTCCGAGATGTACAAATTGCGTGTGAATATGAAATCTTTGTAATCACACACAACTTTAAAATCCACACAATTTCCCGCCAAATCCAATCGAGTGAAATTACACCTTGCTATATTATGCGGGTGAGATTCTACTCGATCGAGTGCACTCCGTAGCGTTTTAGGACACGCCACTCCAACACTCTCGAGTGCACCCGAAATGTTTTAGGACATACTTCGGGTGACCGAGTGCACTCGGGTGATGTTTTGGAACGTAGCCCTGGTCAGGTCCTCCGATACCATTTTTGACAGCTTTCTTTGACATTTTGACACTTTTTTTCATGAATCAAAAAGATTTTTCAGTGTATTTCATTATTAAATTGAAAGATATTTATAGTTTTGGTCGATTTTTATTTATATTATTTGAAATATTAAGTTATTGGACTAAGTAGGTGAGACGTCAAAATTGAGCATGAAAAATCAGTTCATACCGTTTCATTTGTATCAATTAGCGTGGCACAAAATGTTAATGATGAAATAAAAATTGCGTCTTTTTCCCAATTTTTCCTTCACAAAAGCACAGATAATATATAGAAACTATGAATTTTGCATAGAATTATATAAGCTGAATGCACATTTGTCAGCATCGTATGCGCCGTACGCGCTGCATTTTGGAATTTGTTTTACGCATTAATTGAAACCTCGCACATTTCACCCGCACTGTATGCGCCGAATTTCGGCGCATACAGCGGCATTGGCATGAATAGTATAGTTTTTACATAATCTTCCTGTCCACTTCTCTGCTCACTTCCCAGCCACTTTAGCTCAATGTAAACCGTATACAGGATCATTTCTAAAACATCAACATCCTCCCAGAGGCTGATTCTAGTGCTCAGATGCAGCAACTTTTTGTATGGGATGAACATCGATATCTCAAAAAAAAACACTTCTCCATACAAACTAGGTTAGCTGATCGAGACTTTAGTATGGGAAAGAAGATTTTTTTTTGCGATTTCGATGTTGGTCCCACACAAAAAGTTTGTTGCATCTGAGCACTAGAATCAGCCCCTGGGAGGTTGTTGATGTTTTAAAAATTATCCTGTATACACGGTGTTTCATAATAACCAATAAATAATCAATTCCTTATCTAAAACTAATTATTAAAATGTGTTTACACGTAACCTCCGACAATGTTCCATTGTGGCAGCACTATGCCCGATATCCGCATCAGACAGCGAGATGTGCGGGCGGAGCTACAGTCGATCGATATTCGAAAAGCAAGTGGACCAGACGGCATTCCTGCGATTGTACTTAAGAAGTGTGCAGCGGAGTTGACTCCGGTCCTGACGCGTCTATACCGTCTGCCGTTCTCTGCTGGTTGTGTGCCGAAATCTTGTAAAGAGGCCAATGTCCAGCCGGTTCCCAAAAAGGGAGATCGTTCTGATCCGGATAACTATCGCCCTATAGCCGTCACTTCCATTTTGTGTAAAATCATGGAGAGGATCCTTAACACCCAGCTGATCCGTTACCTGGAAGGTCACTCGTTGCTTAATGACCGTCAGTATAGGTTTTGCCCTAAACGGTCAACAGGTGACCTTCTAGCGTTCCTCTTGCACAAATGGGGTGAATCTATCGATAAGCGCGGCGAATCTGTGGCTATTAGTCAACGACATCGCCAAAGCTTTTGATAGAGTCTGGCATAAGGCTCTCCTTTCCAAGCTTCCGGCATATGGATTACCCGCTCAGTTCTGTACGTGGATTGCCAGCTTCCTCCACGAGCGTAGAATTCGCATTGTCGTTGACGGCTGCGCTTCGCGGCTCGTGGCAGTGAATGCTGGTGTTCCACAAGGCTCCGTTCTATCCCCAACATTGTTTCTTCTGCATATCAATGACACGCTTTCCTTGGGAAGTATACATTGCTATGCCGACAGTACAGTGCATGGGGGATATCACGGAAGCTCAGGGGCTGCTCGTGGTAATATTGATAGGGAGAGGCAGAATCTTATCATTGAGCTCAACAAGACGCTGGACCTCATCTCCGAATGGGGTTCCAACAATCTTGTTCCAAAGAAAACACAGGTGTGCGCGTTCTCGGCGAAAAGGTCACCTTTCCTCCCCCTTCCTTCTCTTCAGGGCACAACCCTTCACACACAGAGTAACATCACCTTGCTCGGAATGAACATTCGCTGCGATCTGAACCCCAGAGACTACATCGAATCCGTTATAACTGCTGCCTCACGGAAACTCGGTGTCCTGAACAAGGTGCGTAGGTATTTTGCGCCGGATCAGCTATGCCTGTTGTATAAAACTCAGGTAAGGTCTTGCGTGGAATATTGCTCGCACCTTTGGGACGGCTCCGCTCAGTACCTCCTCGATGCTCAGATTGCAGATTGCAGCGTCGCGCTATTCGAATAATTGGCGATGTAGAGGCAACTAACACCCTCGAGCCTCTACAACTTCATCGTGACATCGCCTCTCTTAGCGCCTTTTACCGAATGTTACATGGGGAATGCTCTGAGGAGCTCTTTAACCTTATCCCTCCTTCTCTATTCCTTAACAGAAACACGCGTAAGGGCCTTCGGAGTCATCCTTACACTGTATCTTCCTTTTCACACCGTACCATGAAATTCCAAGATTCCTTTTTGTGTCGTTCATCCCACACTTGGAATTCTCTACCTGCGCACGTGTTTCCTCCATCCGACAACATGGGTTCCTTCAAAAGAGGTGTGAAAAAGGGTATTTCGCAAAAATGATGCATTTTTTTTGTCCGGGCAGGTGAAGGGTATATTTTTAATGTCTTCATACTCATATCATTTTTTTTGCATAGTATAACTTAAAATTGATTTGTTTTTGTCTGTATCATATGTTTCTGTTTTTGATTTTGTTTTTTTTAAAAAAAAAAACGTCGCCCCACACTAGAATTTTCTCCTGTGTCGTGGGTGCAGTTACAAACATAGAATGTCACATGCACATACCGCCCAGACCGGAACAAATTTCTGTAGGCCATACAAAGCATTTGTCCCGTACGGGAATCGAACCTGCGACCCGTTGCGCAGTAGGTGATCACTCGACCTCTGCGCTAACCGTGAAAAAGTGTTATTAAAATATACAAAAAACTTCATCAAAACCTGATTTTCTAATTTCCTTGGTATGTCTATTACAATAATATTTATAGATGTAAATACATATCATCTAAGTGCTACGATATTTAACTCCAATATGGCTTATTTTATGTTAAAGAAACACACAGCTATTAAAAAAGTATAACTTTTCATATTTTACAGTTGAATGATGAGACTGAAGTGAAGATTTGTTTTTGTCCTCTTCAAAATCATAATTTCCTTGGGTCGATATTTCGAACGTTGTAGTAACAAAACGCAAAGCGTTTGAACGTAACGGTCTGCACCGATTTATTCATCCATTCCGCCCCGAGGGGTCGTCGAGACAGCTATGTGTGTGCTGTTCATCGGTTTCGCGCTAGTCGCGTAAATAGTTGCCTCCTTGGGCTTTGGTTTATTGAAAAGTTAACTTTCGTTTCCTTGGCCACTTTTGCGTAGTTGTGGAATGGATTCATTTAATCATTTATTAATACAAGAGGAGTATCCATAGGGCTGGACTCTTAATTTGAATCGCATATAAATAAGGTTAATATTTACCTGTCTCTGGTGTTTTTAGGCTTAATCTAATTTCCTTGGTCCTAATTTCCTTGTAGTCCCTTGTTCAAAACTAGCCAAGGAAATTAGGTAATGCCATGGAAATTATATATAATACTAAACAAACGTTTTTTTAAAGGTAATGCGTGCGTGCCAATTCGTCAGTTTTTTTAAATATATAGATGGACGTTACACACATCATCATTTCAGCCAAGAGACGCCCACCGTTGGACATAGGCCTCCCCCGGGGATCTCCAAAATGATCGGTCCTTCGCCTCCCGCATCCTGCGGCTTACCGCGATCTTCTCCAGAACGTCGGTCCACTTTATGGGGGGCCTACCAACGCTGCGTCTTCCAGTACGCGGCCGCCACTCGAGGACCTTTCCGCCCCAACGGTCTTCAGTCCTGCGAGCTATGTGTCCTGCCCACTGAAACTTAAGGTTTGTAATACTTTGGGATATGTCAGTGACACTATTCTTCTACGGATCTCATTATTTCTGATGCTGTCGCGTAGAGAAACCCCGAGCATAGCCCTCTCCATTGCCATTTGAGTGACATTGAGCCTTTTGATGAGACACATTGTAAACGGGCACGTCTCAGTTCCGTATGACATCACTGGCAACACGCACGAATTGAAGACTTTCGTCCTTCTTTCGTCTTAAGACACTGCGGTAGATTGGCCAAGAATATGCTGCGTAGCTTCCCGAACGCTGCTCAGTCGAGTTGGATTCATCTATTTACCTCTTTCTGGAAGTTGGACTTACCGAGCTGGACTATTTGCCCATATTCGTCAACAACTTCCAGTGTAGAGCCTCGAACCTTCATAGGAGTGGGTACTACACGGGAATTCACCATGATTTTGGTTTTTTCCATGTTCATTTTAAGACCCACTTGTTGGGAAACTCTACAGAGGACTTCGAGCATTGTGCCTAGATCTTCCACGGTCTCAGCTATGACTACGATATAGTCGGCAAAACGAAGGTGAGTCATGTACTCGCTGTTTATGTTGATGCCGAGTCCTCCTCAGCCCAAAAGCTTAAATATATCATCCAACGCAGCTGTGAACAGTTGCGGCGATATAACGTCATCCTGTCTCACACCTCGTTGAAGTCGTATTGGTTTCGAGTTTTGGTCCTGAAGGCGGACTGTTATTTTACCACAACTCGTACCTCAATGGGGTCAATCTTTCATCATCATCATCATTTCAGTCAAGAGACGTCCACTGTTGGACATAGGCCTCCCCCAGGGATCTCCAAACCGATCGGTCCTGCGCCTACCGCATCCAGCGGCTTCTTGCGATCTTCACCAGATCTGCATCAACCAACGCTGCATCACCTTGTACGCGGCCGCCACTCGAGGACCTTTCTGCCCCAACGGCCGTCAGTCCTGCGAGCTATGTGTCCTGCCCACTGCCACTTAAGGTTTGTAATTCTTTGGGCTATGTCGGTAACTCTAGTTCTTCTACGGAACCATTATTTCTGATGTGATCACGTAGAGAAGCCGTGAGCATAGCCCTCTCCATTGCCCTTTGAGTGACTTTGAGCCTTCTTATGAAACCCATTGTAAGCAGCCACGTCTCGGTTCCGACTCATCACTGGCAACACTCACGAATTGAAGACTTTGGTTTTGAAACAGTGCGGTAGATGGGCCGAGAATATGCTGCGTAGCTTCCCGAATGCTGCCCAGTCAAGTTGCATTCGTCGATTTACCTCTTTCTGGAAGTTGGACTTAGCGAGCTGGACGATTTGCCCCAAGTAAACATATTCGTCAACAATTGCCAGTGTTAGAGCCTCCAAAATTCACAGGATTGGGGTAACATGGGAATTCGACATAATTTTAGTCTTGTCCATGTTTATTTCAAGACCCACTTGTGGGGAAATTCAACAGAGGTCTTCGAGCATTGTGCCAAGATCTTTCACGGTCTGAGCCATAACTACGATATCGCCCAGATCGCCTTGTCGTTTTAAGTATAAATAGGTCGGAGGTTGGAAATCAGGAGCTCATTTTTCGCGGATTGTCTTACCGGGCGTTTCAAAGCAAGCCTCGAGTGCGTTGCGAATTCTATCCAAGCCGGTTGGTTTTCAACGCGTTCTTTGATTTTGTATACCTATTTAATTTGAATTAATTTGTGTTTGCAAAGATTGTGAATTTCAAAATATTAGTATACGAATCCGAATATCGAATTGTGACGACCTAAACACTGACATGGTTCGGTGGGCCTCAGTTGGGTTACCTAATGGTGACAACGGCAGACCTTGATTTCAACTTCCTTCGGGGAGGGTGTTGTTTGGAGCATATCAACGCAGTCACTCTTTATCAACATTGTGGCTCAAGTTCCCTGGTTTCTTTGAGAAGTGTTTAGCGGCGGGGGGACTGTCGAAGTAGACCCATGCCTTAATTGCACCTGTTTAGCTACGCATGGACTGAAGAAGTCGGTCTCCTACTTATATATGTATATATACACCACGTATATAGGGCTTGTAAACACACGGCGATCCCAATCCAGTTGCCCGTGCTCACACTTACACGAGTATAGGGAAATAGGTACACAGAGGCCCTTCTCACCTCGCCTTCCATTCTTTAAGTTAGTTAGGTGTCTTACATTGCACTTCGTAAGACAACAGAACACACCACACGATTAACGTAATAAAAAGGATTTGATCCTTAGCTTGCTATCTTCTCATTAATTTAGCAGATTAGGATTATAAAGTAGGCATGGATAGGATAATAGGCAGGATAGGAAAATAGAATGGGAACTAGGAATAGGGTGATAGGGATAGGATCATTAGATGTTGTGCACTGTCTCCAGAGGGAAAGAGGTAGTGCACTGTCTCCAGAACTGTCAATGTCAAATTCAACATCAGTTTTATTTTTAATTTGTTCGAATTTATTTTTTCATTAGATTATCTACAATTAATAGAAAAGTGCTCTGTAAAGATACTGGAGGCACAATACGTCTCCCTCCAATTTTTCTTTTCAAATTACATTAACTGTCAACTTGACAGACTTACAGATCGCAAGCTCGGTTCAAAATTTATTTGAGCGCTTACGTCCGTGAGCAGTGCTAACGATTTGAAAGGGTTGCTTGCATGCATGCAAATGTTTGTACTGATATCTGATTATGAACCGCACCCCTAGTCTATGATTTACATGAAAATTTTGGGTTGAATGACATTACGGGTAAACACAATTTAATAATTAGTTTTCGAGAAAGAATTGATTATTTATTGGTTATTATGAAACACCGTGTATAAGAGTGTTTAAGTATCAAACGTCAGAGCATTTTACAACCATCAAATTCGTTAGTTCTTTGGTTTGTACTTGCTTTGACAGTTTTAGTTGGTACTTGCTCTGAAGGTAGTCTTGAATAGGCTGGTTGTTTTACCCAGATGTCACGCAATGTACGGAGAATGACTGATGAATCATCAATCAGCATATACCCTTTAGTGTCTAAAGGGTATGTCTAAGGCTTAGACAAAAGCCTCACGCTATGTTTTCCGCAGTCGTTCCACAGAAAAAATGTATAGAAATGACATTAGCTTGCGATAACCTAACGCTATTTTTTCCGCAGCGAATGTCATCTCCATACATTTTTTCTGCGGAACGTCTGTGGAAAACATAGCGTGTGGCTTTGGCTGGGGTGCGTTCAGAGGCCCTAGACCAGCCATACTCAAACTGCGGCCCACGGGCCGCATGCGGCTCGCCGAAAATTTGAAAGTGGCCCTCCCGTTGTAGCTTCAAATTCTATTAACTTAAGCCAACTACCTATTCCGCGGGATTATTAAGCGCAGCGCAGGGCACTGATTGCACACGTTGCGCGTGTTAATGAAAAATTATACAAACTTAGAAGTTTTTTTTAAAGAGAAAAGAAGGAGTATACCAAATATTGGATAATAGTGCCTGATCAATAGAAGACATTAAAAAATGCGCCCAAATTCTGCTTACGTTTTTTGCATCGACATTTCTTTGTGAGTCATCTTATTCAAAAATGAAATATAAAAAGAACGTATACGGAAACCGCCTTACAGATTCTCATCACGATAACTTATTAATTAAGAGTAGCGTGCAGCAATTACAAGCCAGATCTAGATGAAATTGTAAAAAATAAATCCAATATCATCAGTCTCACTAAGATTTAAATAAACAATTAAACGCAATAGCTTTTTTTCATTAACGCCTAAAAAACTGGTTGTGATTTATTAGGTAGCGGCCCGCGCGACACAGTTAAAATCTGAGAGTGGCCCATGAAAAAAAAATGTTTGAGTATGGCTGCCCTAGAGGGCCTAGACCAGGCGTTTTCAACCTTTTCATATCACTGGCACACTTTTTTTTTTATAAAAGTTTCACGGCACAGCAGTACAAAAATAGCAAAGTTCGAGTCGGACTTGCGCGTGGAGGGTTATCATCTTATTACTCGTGGTTTTAACGCCGACCGCATGTTATACCAAATTTTCTGTAAGTAATTCGATTTCGATATAGTTTGCGAGGTCTAGAACAAAATGTAGAGGACATTTTGTTCTAGACCCTGCAAATTATATCGAAATTTCTGACAGAAAATTTCGTATAATAAGCGGCCGGCTTTATGCTGCTTAAGGCCGCAATATACAGCTTGCGATCTCGACACTGGAGTCTCACTAGATAGTGTACTATAAAAACGACACAATATCTTACATATTATATACACTAAACTGAGTCTGATTACCGCGAGTAATGTAATATTCACCATAGTCTAATACGGCGTTCAAAATTCGCGGCACACCTGTTGAAAATCACTGGCCTAGACGAATGCCACACGCTAACTTTTCCGCAGTCGTTCCGCAGAAAAAATGTGTGAAAATGATATTAGCTTACGACAACCTCACGCTATTTTTTCCGCAGCTAATGTCATTTCCATAAATTTTTTTCTGAGGAACGACTGCGGAATAGTTAGCGTGTGGCATTTGTCTAGGGGGGCTGAGCCTTCGTGCGAAATACATGATGATGGTCACAATCGTCAAGCGGAACGCGGGGCTTGGGATATATTTTTGACGTTGACAATTGACCTAGGAAATGACAATTGACAACGGAAGGAAGTCGAATCAAATAAATGAAATGAAACATTGTGCTTTTTTCTATTGTCCTAGGCCGTGAGTCGGTAATTTATATGTAAAAATAAGGATTATATCCCTATTGATAGTAGAAAATATCCCTGAGCCTGAAGCTGTGTGTTTATCTTATTAGGCACAGTGGGTCATCTCTTGAAAATAGATAATTCTAAGGCGTTTTCTGCTTGACTAAATCCTTTGCGCGGGAATCGAAAATATTTTTATTTTATTACCTACACAGGAAAGATCAACCTGCACATATAAAATAGGTATTCAGTATGACTGATGCATTGTGCCACTTAGTTGTGGATGGAAATGAAGTGTTAGAGTTTAAATTAAGTAAGTACACAACACAAAATTATATCTGTACTGCGAATCCTATACGGCTATCCTATTTTCTAAAATAAGTATTGTAAAACTTTTTTTTATTATTATTTTATACCTATAACAAAATATGGGGTGAAAATTTTATTTTTACAGTAAGGGAACCAGATGATTTGGAGAATGAAGAAACTAGTTTTGGACCAGAAATGTGTCATCAAGTGTTTGGTGAAAATGAAAATATATTTGGTTACACTGACTTACACATTCGCTTGTACTATAGTGCTGGAAGCTTGCTAACTTATTTGGGCATTGAATACACAGATAAGGTATGCAATTTATTTTTCTACATAAATATAATTGGTGATATTCTTGTTTTTTAAGATCTTAGCATTCTCAAGTTTAGTGTATTTTAAAAACTTTAAAAGTTTGTTACAGTACTAAATTCATGTCATCCTACTTGACTAATTTTGATAGTATTAGGAAACAAGAACTTGGTTATATTTGTGCGGAATAAATGATTCTTAGTTAAATCAAATAGCAGCTGCTGTATGTAAAATATGATTACCTCCACAAGAAGTTTTCCATAACCTGTATTTTAAATTCGTTTTTTTCAGTGGGAATTCTTTAAGGGATAAATTCTGACATTCAAACTATTAAGGGGCCGTTCGAAAACCCGTGAAGTTTTTACTTGGTAAAAAAGAAAAGGATATATTGCTAGAAAGAGAAGTTTAACTGGTTTTCAAATGGTAGCGAGGGATTTTCGTAATTCACGAGTTTTCAAACGGGTTCTGTCAGTTAAAAACGAAAAAAAGTTCTTGTATTTTGCAACAAAAACTGGCTTTATTTTACAACTGCACAAATCTTTACATAGCATTTGCGAACTTTAACTTCTCATAAAAACGGAATCAGCTAGCCACAGATCACAGAATAATCAACTGTCAATGTCAGGTAAAAAAAGGAGATCAGGCGAAAATTACTCTGCGTTTACATTCACGAAAGCGTTCAGGAATACAAGCGGAGTAATTGATTGGTTACCCTCGATGTCACTCGGGTGGTTCTCGAATGCTATCGGGTGAAATGCACTACCCTGAGTAAGAATTACATGTCTTCAAATGTACCCTAAGTAAAAGTTTGTTTTCAAACAAATATATTCAACCCCTATTTCATCCATTTAAGTGTGACATTTTCGAAAAGTTAAAGCACATCATCTTCCTTCACTGATTTCTATGTATAATGGGACATATATTTAGCTTAAAAAATAATAAAGCTTCTTTCAAGTGTTAGAGGTAGAATTTTAAAAAAATATATGTAAAGTTTTCATGTGATTTTAGTGTTATAAAAGGAACCTGCTGGCCAAACTTCACATGTTTAGCTTTAATAGTAGGCTTGGTGGTGATGAATCAGATAGTCAGCCAGGATATGTAATTTTATATAAATAGAACTAGCTATTTCCTGCAACTTGGTCTACTTGGAATTAAGATTGATCAAAGGTTTGGTTATAAAATTCAGGATTAAAAGTAACCTATGTCCTTCAGGGCTTACAATACCAATTTTATTAAAATTTGTTTAGTAGCTCAGGTGTGGTGTAAAGAATATTATAGTAGGCATTTATGGCTGGTCATTGATGTACTACAAAAGAACTAGATACAAAATATCTCAGAAGTGACAAACAAAAAGTGTTGAAGACTTGCTGTATAGAAGCATAGTTAATAGTTAGCAATATATTGATAAGTTAAACATGGTCACACAATTTCAGATGATATATTTTTACAATAAAGCTGAAATAGAAATAGCACAGCGAAAGTGATGCATGATTCAAGCAAATTTCAAATAGAAGTTATCAAAAACAAATTATGTTTATTTTATTCACTCTTTACTGAAAGGAGATAATATTGAAGAAATTAAATTAATATTATGTAGCTCATTAAACATACAAATGTTTATGTTAATGAAAATTGAAGTTAATGCTGAAGGAGTACTTAAAATATAATATTCCATCCTGCTATGTACATTTCTTGAAAAATTTCTGTTTTTACTGAACACTTTATCGTTGCAATGCGTTGTTGCCATGTATGAAGAAAATGAGACTGAAGGAAATCTTTGTACACTCATAATGCTTAGCAAAGTTTTGACTCCGACATTTATTACATGAGATTGTGTATCTAGTTCTTTTATAGTACATCAGTGGTCCTTGTATATTGCATCAGGTTTCTAAAAATTTTTAAATTCAGTTGACAATCCATAAGTGGGTATTCCTCTACATTGGCAACGTTGGCGCCGCCATACTAAACATGAAGAAAATAACTAAGTAACTTCATCAGTGAAGTTACTTAGTTTTCTGACTAGAGTAGTGTCTTCTTGACACCTACACCCTTTTCTGACTAGAGTAGTGTCTTCTTGAAGACATTGTCATAGTCATGTTCTTAATTACTGAAGGTCAGGTCAATAAAAGACCTTAAAAGATCTTACAATCTGTCTCGATTTCCACTGCCCTAACATAAATATTCAATGTGATTATAAATTGTAAGATATGTACTCTGAAAATTGCTTCCATGTTCATGAAGAAATATATTTCATTTCAGATAGAACCAAGCAAATCTGAGGGTTTGAAAGCTGATGATGTTGAAGGTGCATTAAAGAAGGTTTTAGCACCTGGCTATGAAACAAATTTGGATTATTTTGTATCCAGTTTAAGTAAAGACAAATCATTCAAACCGTACGGGCAACTTTTAAATGCTTTCACTGTTTCACCTTGTAAGTGGTTTCACTGATTTGACTTTTCTGTAGATTTTATTATCATATTATTTATATATTCTTCAAAAATATCAGACATGTATGTTATGCTTTGAAAAATATGAGAAATACTAACTAAAACATTTACTTTACGGGAGAAACTACTGACATGAAAAGATAGAGAAGAGTTAAGGAGAGGGGGCTCACACATACGTGACTGTGTGATGTCATATCTGTCAGTAATCTATAATGTACATTACTAAATATAGATTGTATGAAAAATCACGTCAACATTCCAATTTAATGAGGGAGTCATAGAAATAGGAACCTGACAGTGTAATAAAATAATACTAAGTAGGTAGTTAAATTTATATGTATTATATTACCTTACTACTCAGGCGTTCTTTATAATATATAAGTTACCAGCGCGGAAAGGGAGGCAATTAATTAATTAATTTGCTGTGGCAAATAAAAAATGTGAAATTACCAGAGGGAGACTCTGCACCAGGGTCGCCTGCTTGGGTACCTCCGACTTACTTACTCCAGGTTTCTTATTCTTAGAATTCCATAGATGTTTACAAACATTTCTCTTATGGTATGTTGATGCAGCATCTTTCATAGATGTAGATAAGGACCAGTGGACATTTTTCACTGTGTAAAATTTTTGTTTTTTTTTGTAATATTGTGTTGTGTTTGTAATGAGGAAGCCTAGTATGAAAAATTTGTTCGTTATTAGGATGCATTATGCAAAGTACTAAATATGCTGTGGCAAATCAAAAATGTGAAATTACCAGAGGGGGACTCTGTACCAGGGTCACCTGCTTGGGGACTTACTTATTTTTGCCGCAAAGCAGCAGTGCTTGCATTGCTATGTTCCGGTTTGAAGGGTAAGATATGTCAGTGAAATTACTGGGTACTATGACTTTACATCTTATGCCACAGTCTCACAGGTTGGCAACATACACTGTGGTTCTTGTGGGGTTGCAGATTCGCTGCGAATCTCACAAGAACCACGTGTACTATGTGACTGTTACCACTTACCATCAGGTGGGTAGTATGCTTGTTTTCCAACTTAGTTGTATAAAAAAAACATGTTATTAAAAATGTTTCTCATTGTCACTTCCCAATCTGTGTCGCAAGCAGGGACCGGACCCGGTTACCGTTATAGCCGGTAACCTTAGGGTTTTGATTGGGTATTTTATAACGCTGGGTTTTTAAACCCTTTGCCTTACGGTAAGCTTTCAAACAGCTTACCGGTATACACATTAATCGCTTCGATTGAATTAATTCGGGTTACCGCTTACCGATATCAAAAACCCCAAATGGGTTACCGTTCTAAGCGCTGATTAATTTGTGCAAGTTATTTTAGACCTTACGTATATCGCGTGTAGATTGCTTTTGCACCGCATATATGCCCTAGGTCGCCACCGAACACCGGCGTTATTGCGCCCGCAGTGCTATTTCAATCGCTCGGTGTGCGTGAGGGAAAGGGTTACCCTAACCCGAACAGTAAGCGGTTAAGCACATAAACACTGAAAACCTTTAAGATTAGGTAAGCGGTAAATTATTGTTGTGGGTGGTAACCCCTATTTTACGGGTTATCGTTATCGTTGGGAAACCTGTTGAACGGCTTACCGAGCCCACTGGGTTACCATACGAATGGGTTACCCTTTCGAACGGCTTAAGCAAATAAACGGGTTTTCCGGTTCCTGGTCGCAAGTAGCTGTGGCTCAGGGGTGAGACATTTTCTTACTCTGCAGACTAAAGTAATAGCATTTCCATTTATAGTGGATGGTGGACAGAAGAGGACGTTTGAAGTATATTTCTGTGAAACTTCAACCCCAGGTTTTTTGGAATTCCATAGACGTTTACAAACATTTCTCTTGTGGTATGTTGATGCAGCATCTTTCATAGATGTAGATGACGACCAGTGGACATTTTTCACTGTGTAAGTAAAAAAATTATTGATTTTTTGTAATACTGTGTTGTGTTAATTTAAAATGTGTCAAAACCCATGCAGCGTTATCCATATTTACGGATGATTATAAAGGGAAAGAATTTGAGGAAGAGAATTGAGAATCAGAATGAGGAAGCCTAGTAAAAAATTTGTTCGTAATTATTGGTCATCGACCCCAGTGTCATGCCCTAGGTGTAAGTCTAAGGGTGCTCCCCTTGGCGATAGCTTAACGAACTGGTTGGGCTAGCCCGGGCACTTGAGTAGTGGTGTGCATTGTGGACCCTACCACACGCGCCCAATAGGGCAGGGAGAACACCGGGGGGTTTTAGTGGGTAGTCCTGGCACTCTCCGTGTTACCCACACACGCCCCACACACGCCCGCTTTCTAGCCAACGGTCAGTCGGGTACGTTGCGGTCACGCATTTCCCCCCAAAAAAAGGTCTTAGGATGCTATCAGCATTTCCATACTCAATATTAAAAATCCAGTTCAGTGAGAAAAATAAGTGAAAACACCACTATAATCCACTAAACAAATCCATTAATGGATTTGTTTAGTGGATTATAGTGGAATAGGGCGTTGTTACAAACCTTATATTGAACTCATTCATCTATGAACAATTTTTCGCCCTAGGTGGCAAGTTCCAAGGGAACTAAAAAATTCCAAAATGGTTCAAACTAGAGATCATCCCTATTATTTAGTGCAAACTCGTTTCTGAGGCTGACATCTTGATGAAGTGGACAGAGGAATGGACGGAAAGATGAGCACATGAGCGTTATCAATATGTAAATGCAATGCAAGCAACAAATTCTTTATATTTACGAGAAACTGCATCTTGCATGACAATAGCTGCAAGTTTCATTACTGATCTAAATCTTTTGGATATTAAGTATCATGACATATAGTATTATGCTAACTTCTTTTTCCCAAATATGTGAATGTTTTTTACTATCAACTTTTAGCTTCGAAAAATATAAGTCAAGCGAAGGTGGCACGTGCTATGCGACGGCTGCGTACGCGACCGTGTACCGCTATTACGCGTACCCGCGTCACTTGCGCCCGCGCATCTCGCAAGTTCTCACATTGCCGCCCTTCAGAAAGTTAGGCATATGCGCTAATCTGGTAAAAGTGAGTGTGCATTTTCATTTTTTTGTTGATTTTTTTTCATTAAACAAAAGTATTTGAATAAGTATTATGAATAGATAATTTTTCAAAGTTTAAAGGTAAAACTGCAAAAACTATTAAGGGTTTTTGGGCTGAGCTTTTTGTTTTGGATAAGTAAATGGTATATTGTATTTTTTGTTTGCAGGCTATATATTCACATTACACAATACTACCAGAAGTTGTTGATATAACAGTTGAGGATCCATCCCAAGATTTCCAAAGAATAAGAGACTATGTAGATGCTAAGAATTGTCAATCTCTGCCAGCTTTTCAACCTTCAAAACTTGTTCAAGGGTGAGTATTGTGTTCAAGTGAGAGCACAATTTCAATTCAAACATACAGCAAACCAGTTGTTGTTTATTTGAGAGACGTAGACGGAACGAGGTCTTGTTCCTCATTTGAATTGGTGAACGAACAGTGTATTCGGAAGATATATTTTATAATTTATTTGGTCCTGTATCACTTATCCGGAGTTTGAAATATCCTATTGGATGGGCTTTCTCAAAAGAGACTAATGCTACCAGAATTGGATTTAAGTCTGCTAGCGATACGGAAGTTTTCGCAAAAGGTCTCCGTGGTACCTAAGGGGTCACTCATAAAGTATGTCACACTAATTTCTTGTTTTTTGACCCCTTCCTTGTCACAGTTGATCACATTTATGGGACCCCTCCCCACCCTAGTGTGACGTCACATATTTTGCAATTTTACATCTAGAAATCTTCTTCTTCTTATACACGGTTATTTTTTTATCACCCTGGAAAATTTAAGGGACGCTTCACGACATGGTATTAGAATGATTTAAATATACATAACAAAATAATCCTTAATTTTATATAAATTTTTTTAAAAATACAAAAAATGCTGCACTAGTTGAGAGCAGCATTTTTTGAGATTTTTATTTTTTTTAAATATTTTTTTTAAATTTTTTATTTCATTTTTTTTATTTTTTATATAATATTGGATGTGTCCTGAAGCGTCCCTAAAATTTTCCAGGGTGATAAAAAAATAACCGTGTATATAAAATGAAACGCTGTGTGTTAGTCTCGTAAAAACTCAGAAATGTCTCGACCGATTCTTACGAAATTTTCTGTGTGTGTTTGAATAGGTCCAAGGAAGGTTTAAACGTACAGTTAGACCCGGTAGGTGGCGCTGTAATCGGGCAGGACAACGTCTGCCGGGCCCACTACTCTTCTTCTTATACACAGTGTTTCATAATAACCAATAAATATTTTATCATATATAGGAACAGTTGGACCCGGTAGGTGGCGCTGTAATCGGGACAACGTCCGCCGGGCCCACTAGTTAATAAATGAAAACAGCAGTACCGAAATTAGTTTACAAACATTTTTTGGAAAAAAATATATTAATGAAAGTTACAAACTTAATCATCTTTAGTCTTAGACCATTTTGGTATAAGTCTTGATTGAACCTACTCCTTTAAATGTAAATCCTTACTACCTATATGATGTTATGATATAAATGCGGAAGTAACTCTGTCTGTCTGTTACGCAATCACGCGTAAACTACTGAATGAACCGATTTAGATGAAATTTGATATAGACATAGTTTCGAGTCCCAGGAAAGGACATAGGCTAGCTTTTATCGTAGAAATCACCCCTTAAGGGGGAGAAAAGAGGGATGGAAATTTGTATGGGGAATCAATAACCGCTGAACCGATTTAATTGAAATTTGGTATGGAGATAGTTTGAGCAATGTAAACCTTATGCCTTAGTTGGAATATTTTTAGTTTTTCGTTTAAAGCTTAAAGGACATTGCTCTGCGTCAATACATTGTTCGCCCCCAATAACAACAGCTGTGAAAAAATGCTTTTCGCATCATTACACATTAGTAAATACGACTGTAGGTTAACATCAATTACTGCGGACGAGCTTCGAAATCGAATTATATACCAAAATGAATGAATTTGGAGGTTAGTTGAAGTAACACTTTATTTCGTTAAAGCAATACACACTGTCCATACCTATACAATTATTAAAATAATGATTAGAAACATCTACGAAAAAATCAGTATTTCTTAACAAAATTTATGACTGAAAAGGAATCTCTTGCGCGAAAATCTCGTCTTGCTTTATACGCACTTACACTGACTTACTAACACCGACGCGATATCCGGACGCGCAAGCCAGGCGCGTTACATTTCGTAGTATTTATTGTCGGTGTTTTTTTAAGCCTAAAAATTAATTTCGTTTCACATCATTGATTTTTCGTTATATTGCTTTATTTAACGGTCTGAATGCGTAGACGCGGGTTTCGGTATACATCTTTTTACATCCTGTTTAGTATTAAAGTAATTTTATTTATCTTTTCTAGTTTCACAAGTGAAATGGCAAGCCAGGCATGTGCAAAGTTTAAGATCAACAAAAAACAAGCTCGTCGCATTTATGAAATACTTCGACTGAAAAACACGAACACATCAGACACAGTGGCCTACCTCAACTACAGGCTTGATGTGAAAAATCGACTCAATGCACCATTCCAGGTAACAATTGTTAGAATAGTAGAAATCCTCTATTTTGCCGTGAAGTTAAAACGTGTTAAAGGCACCAATAAAGAACTATAGTCTGATTTTTAATTCGACGGAATTCTGACATTTCAGAAGTGTTGCTAACATTGAAAAACTCTTTGTAAAAAGGGAGAGCATTTTGGCAAAATAAAAAATAAACCTTTATGGAATTTAAGGTTTCAATTAGAAAAACTAAGACTAATAAAATTACTAGTTATTTTAAAATGGTAATTACATTGTTTAATATCATATTATTGAAGTTCCAATAATTGTCAAGGAAATTATTTTCCTATTACTGGGATCCCTGTTCAATAATCCATAGGCTGTCAACCTTTTTTAGAAAAAAACACTTCGTTTGTAAAATTTTTGCTTCTAAGAGCCAATATAACAATATGTCAAATTAAAAAACTATTTACGCCGCGTCATGCACCGCGGTCTGAGTTGCGCAAAGTAAACCATATTAGAGGGCATATAATATCACAGCTGAAAAATGGCAAGAATGCATAAACCATATTATTAAAGAAGAGGATAAAATGTGCCCTCTTAATGATCTGCTTGATAGTGTGTGTGATTCTTTTATAATACGAGTTGATGATGATGACGACAATTATGATATAAGTGATGATAATTAATACATATTTTTATTTGAGAAATATGTTGTTTTAGTCTGTTTTTCCATTTAGCACTTAAAAATTTACATTTTATCTAGTGTGCATTGAGTGCACAAAACAAACACTATTTACAATGTTTTTACTTGATTTAATTCTGTTTCATATTTTTTATTATTAAATATTTAAAAAATTCTAAGCAGAAAAGGTTATTTATATCTGATTTGTTTATGGATGACATCTGTCAGAATTCCGTCGAATTAAAAATCAGACTGTAGCACTGAAAATACATACATACAAATACTTAAATATTAGTTACCAATTTTTTGGTGTTATTCAATCGAGTTACGTATTAGCCGCTCGCAGAAAATTCGCGGATGAAGTCATGCACATGTAAGTGCACGACTGCGTTGCTAGCGGTACTAACTATACCATATTTATCTGGACATGAGTAGAAAGTACCCACCCCGCAAACCGCCCGCTTTGTTTACAGCGGGCGGTTTCCAAGGTGGGTGTTGTATAGAAAATTCGCGAAACACCGACAAAGCAGCAGTGCTTGCATTGCTGTGTTCCGGTTTGAAGGGTAAGATATGACACTGAAATTACCGGGTACCGTGACTACATCTTAGGTCACGAGTTGGCAGCGTACACCGTGGTTCTTGTGGGGGTTGCAGTTTTGCTGCGAATCTCACAGGAACCACATGTATTATAGGTGACTGTTACCACTTACCATCAGGTGGGCAGTTTGCTTGTTTGCCAACTTAATTGCAATAAAAAAAATTAGAGATAGGATTTATTTAAGCACTAATTAGATCACTTTAACTTAACACTGAAAACTACTTTACAGTCACTGAACACTTCACAGTAACACTTTACTAAACACTGAACTATACTGACACAGAACACTTCACTATAACACGCTTCCAAGTTGCTTCGCGCTTATATAGTAGGAATGGCGAACATTCGAGGCATTCGAGAATGCTATTCTCGAATATTCCGTACCCAATCGATTGTTTGTCTTTCTCGAAAGTTCCGTCGTATGCCCGATTATGTTTTGTCTCTTTCAGCATGTTCTGTCAGCTGTTCAGCGTATCTGTCAGCCAGCACGCCTAGAAGTTTCTAGATGCATTTCGAACTATCTTTTATATCTGGAACGTGATCACTATTGTTCTCTTTCCTAAAGTGCTATCTCTCTGACTTCTATTAAAAATTTAGTCATATATCGAAGTGTGCTTCAAAGGCCCATAAGGGGTCCTGAAAACGCCTGAAAACGCGTTTTCAGGTTATGGTGTGGTTCGATAGAGGGTAGCCTGAAACGGACTAAAAACACGTTTCAGCCGCCTGAAAACAACGGCAACTTAGGTTAAATTTCGATATTCTAGTATGTGATAGAGCACCTCCTGAAACGCGCTGAACTGCGTTTTTAGGCTACTGAAAACGCTTCTAAGGCCAAGAAAACTATGCCGGAAGTTTCTTATCCCATCGGCGTAACAATATTATCGATGAATGTAAAATATTGCCATCAACTGTATAATTTGATAGTATAACAATGCGCTCATAGTTTTAGAAATACGACTATTTTAGGTTTTTTAATATGTGAACTAGGTATTCATGTCAGCTTTTATTATCAAAAAGGAAAATGAATAATTTAAACGAAATTGGAGACGTTTCCGTTCTGTTTACGTTTTGACAACACCTTGACAGCTGTCAGATGTCAAAACATTAGGGAGTCGTAATGGGTGCGGTCCAAAATTTGATATCAGTGCTCGTGTGCGCTATTTGCACGCAAACAGTCGATCCATTATTGCTTATTTGCGAATTTGTAAGCGGTATGACGTAATCGATGACGTGACCGATTGATGCTGACAGTGCTAACAGAAAAGAGGTAGTGCACTGTCTCCAGAACTGTTAATGTCAAAGTCAACATCGGTTTCCCGCAGAGTTTTATTAGTATAGTTGGTTCAAGTAATTTTTTCATTAGATTATCTACAATAAATACAGAAGTGCTCTGTAAGGATACTGGAGGCACAATACATGTTTCCCTCCAATTTTTCTTTTCAAATAACACTGACTGTCAACTTGACAGACTTACAGATCGAAAGCTCTGTCCCAATTGATCTGAGTGCTTACGTACGTCCGTGAGCAGTGCGAACGATTTGAACGGGTTGTGTGCATGCATGCAAACGTTTGCACTGTTGTCCGTAGGGCTGCATCCGATACCGATATATCGGCGATATTTTGGGTCTGCCGATATATCGGCTTCGGCGATATTTTTATTGCCGATACAACGACACTTTTCAAATGTCGCGCTTTAAAAAAGTAATGTAAACGCGCATCTTGTTTGATCTAGTTGTTGCAAACGAGGCACAGACTATCTATGCTCGGGGAATCCCCGCGTTTTATTCAGTGTGTTGTCTCTCTCACCCGCTTTGCTCCCGCGTATCCCATTTCGCTAGACACTTTTGTTGGCTTTTAACTGCTATCGCTCGTAATATTTTTTCGATACGAACGAAAAAATATTACGCGAAACGAACGAAACAAACCGAACCAAAATTGTGTTTTATATATTTTACCTTAATTTAATTTTAATTCACTAAGCGTTTGTATGGGTATCAGTATCGACGATATTTTTATAAGAGTATCGGTATCGGTATCGTATCGTCAAAAAGGCGTATCGATGCATCCCTAGTTGTCCGATTATTTATGGAGCGCACCCAATGATTTGGTTTTGATTAAAACGTTCGCAAATAGTGCGATTGCCCTTCTGGTTAACTATTGACCTTATGGACGGTCGCGCACTTGGTCGCAGCGACCAACGGCCACAAGCAATGGGCCGTTACTAGTGGTCGAGGCCCTAACACGGTCCCTAATATGTACAAATCGCGGCACATAAATTGAAATAAAATGGCTGCCGTCTGCGGAGGTGTAATAGTAAAAATAAATGTTATGTGTATATTTGCCTACGAAAGTTAAATTACTATTGCTAAATCTGATTTTTGGATCTCAAACGAAATGCGACACGCGAGGGCTTACAATTACCTACACCAGCAGGCGTAGCACGGACCGTAGACAAAACGGGACAAGAGACAAATAACATGTTTCTTCTCGCTCTGTCCTATAAAAATGAAGCGAGATGGGACGAGGCTTAATCACTTTCTCTTCTACACTCCACGCGCCGTGCTAGGCCTGCTGCGCAGACGGCAGCCATTTTATTTCAACTTACCTGTACTCGTGCACGCTGTGAGTCCTGCGACTGTTTTGTTGTACAATCTGTGTATTATACAGGTTTACTTTTTTATCACCCAGGATAATTTAAGGGACGCTTCAGGATATGGTAGCAGAATGATTTAAATATAACTAAAAAAATAACTCACCTATTTAATTTTATATTAATTTTCTAAAATATCCTAAAAGTATTTTTAAAGATTTTTTTATTTTTTATATAATAATGGAAAATTTTCAGGGGTGATTAAGTAACCTTGTATACGCGAGAGATATTGTAGAGCACACTTGTAAAACTAATTACATTGACCATCACTAATGACAAATATATCATTGGGTGGTTTAGAAGAGACTTAGAACCAAAAATTACAGTATTATGCTAGATATACACATGACGGTATTGTACGGCATACTAGAAGCAAGTGGCAACGTTTGCGTAAATAAGGCGGTTTAGTTTTGAAACTAATTCCGATTGCACAATATTGACATTGTGCAACACGGGTACCAAATTGGATCAGTCTTGCGCAAATCTTAAGGGAACCAATCTCATGACATGAGTGTTATTTAACTTAATTCAAAATCGGAATAAAGAATGCGGATTCAATTTCGCGCTAGTGTTGCAAATCAAATGTACGAAAAGTCAAAATTTTAATGGCGATACATCGAACTTGATTTCAATACCTTTCTATCGTATTTTGACAGTTCACCGCGATAAACCGCTTTGTCATATCGTGTTTTGGTGGTCATGCTACGGGGGTTGTATACAAAAACCATAGCATCACGTCTGTAGCCGGCCTTATGCTCAGTATGGGCACTTTATATTTTTGGTTGTGTCGATAAACAACCGGTTAAAATTTGACAATTAATTCTAGAAGAAGAAATTGGAAATGAAGAAACTGCAGAAAGTCCTGAAGCCCGAGGAGTTTGCAGCGACCACATCAGTGACAGGCACGCACGAGACGCAGGGCAGGCTCGCGAACCAGTACCTCGCTTTGGAGGATGAGTACCGCCGCGTCATACACAGGATGGAACACAACTAGTCATGACCACATTCGACCAAGTAACAGTGATCGAACCTAAACCAAACCATTGCGTTTTTGTCATAGGGATATACAAGGTTATTTTTTAATTACCAAAAAATTGTTGTGTGCTTGTTCAGACAAGCTAACTGAACAACTTTCACTATGGGAACAACTTTGAAATCGCAAAAAAAAATCAGCTGTTAGAATAGAATAATGTTAATAGCTGTTAGAAAAATCAGAATGTTAGAATAGAATAGAAAATTTATTGCATAACTGTTACAAATAATTATCCTTACTGCTAGATTTTATTGCATACAGGGAGTAATAACAGTTACCCTGTCGGGCATACAATATAAAAAAAATATTATACAATTTGATTTTAATCACACATTCTTTGGTAATTTTTACGATTTGTCAATTTAATATTCTATAGATTAACATGTCAGTAAAATAAACATTTAATGAAAAAAAAAATTGAAGTCATAATTATAATATATTGGAATTATTAAAATACTCATTTATGTCATAAAAAACCTTACTTAATAACCATCTTTTTAAATGTCTAATAAATTTATGGTCGGGGAGATCTTTTAAAACTATGGGTAAATTGTTATAAATACGTATAGCAGACACATATGTACTTTTATCAAAGATTTTAGAGCGAATATTTGGGAGTGCCAGTGCATCATAATGTCTCATGGGGACTTTTCTCACTCTCATGTCTGATATATTCTTAAACTTTGACCTATAGTTTCTAACAAACTTACAGATTTCTAAAATATAAATTGAGGTCAATGTTAAAATTTGTTTCTCTTTGAATATATCTCTAAGCGTTTCGTCATTCTGTTTGCGAAATATTATTCTTAAACAACAATGTTGAACATTTGTATGGAATAGCTGATTTTTTTTTGCGATTTCAAAGTTGGTCCCATAGTGAAAGTTGTTCAGTTAGCTTGTCTGAACAAGCACAAACAATTTTTTTGGTAATTAAAAAATAAACTTGTAAATGTAATGGAAACTTATTGCGACTTTAGAAGGCTGCTGCTGCACGCAAGCATCCTCCAAGCTCTCCAAACTTTCGGATATTTAGGGAATCTATTCATAAATGCTAAATTACCAAAAAAAATAAGGGCAATTCCTTAAATCATAAACGTATCGAAATAGGGTATTTCCAAAGATTATGGCGTTAGTGCTAATTTTTTGTACAGTCAACAGTACATCAGGCTACCACAAAATGATACATTTTTTCAATCAACTTTAAACTTAATGTATAACAGATAAAGGTTCAAAATCAATTAGAGAAATCTGACAGTTTTGAATAGCCTGATGTGCTGTTGACTGTACATTCATAGTGATTTTTGTCGCACTGTAGAATCTGACTCACGAAATAAGTTCCGTGGGAATCGGGAGTAAACGGAACTCACTTGTAAAATGAGATGTATACGGCAGAACGCCACAGGTTGATAAAAGGTTAGCAAAGTCAGGTCACGCCTGTCTCGCGTTTGAGGCACTTCTTTCGTGAGCTAGGTACAACAGTTTTTTACACTCCTCTGCGCTATTATAATTTTGCCCAATTAGGGCGCTGAATTTCAATTTCTTTAGGTAAAGGCGTGTGCCCATTGGTCAAACGTGATACGCAATGGTTTGGTCGACATAATTTTGAAATATGTTTGCGTACAGTACACAATCAAAGGATTTCAGAATTTGTTCCGCTTATTGCCAGCTTACTATTTTGCTATTAGGAAATCTCACGTGATATTACCTAATTTGTTGCGTTAGTTGCGGTACATACAACAATCATAAATACGTGAACCAATGATCACGTATTTATGATTGTTGTACACCAACTAGTGTATTGTTGGTAGATACAGTCGCGCCGCGCCAATTATTTTTCTTATTTATAAAAAGTACTGCCATATGTTAATGATATAAAGTCTGTGATCTATGTTTTGTATCAAAAATAGGTTGCGATTGATACTAGACGATTTCTTGTATCACAGTTTTAAGATTTTACCATTTGAAATCTTTAGGGCTGTATTGGAGTATGTCTCGGATCAAGATTAATGAACTTGTATAACGTAATTCTTTTTAAGTCTCATAAAACATAAGTATTTTTCCTACACTACGTAATGATCTGGTTTAACCTGAAATAAAATAATGGCTTACTCAGCGCTGTGGTTCTTATATCATTCACTTTCCTGTAATTTTTATACTATCGAAAAAAGCCTTATAATGATCTAAATTTAAAAATTGGGTACTTAAAATGACATTAGGTACATATCAGAGAAAATTATTTGCGACAATTCTATGTTTTAAACAAAAAAATGAAAAACTAAGAAGAAATGTTTGAAATTACTGTCTTGCTCTCTCTCTCTCTTTCTACCAAATTAACCAGAGATGTCATTGAACTAAATTTAATAACCATTGTGATTGTTTTTGTAATTGTGTACCTTTTGGTGTTTAGTTTTGAAAACAAAAAAAAATATGATACTTATTATGATGTCATTGAATAATGTTAGTGTAATAATATTATTCTCGTTATTACTTCTTCTACATGGAAAATAATTTTGTAATAAACATGATGTGAATAAACATTTTAAATGGATGTGTTGGTTATTTGATTTTATTGTTGGCATATCATGGGTAACCCGATAATATCTTCTCGAAATCGTTCGTGTGGCTGACCCCAGCTGAGCCACAAAAAACCCCCGTAAAAATAAATTGTTTGAGTATGCCGTTGTTATGTCCAGAGTTTGTCGGACTTTTTCGGCCATGTGTCAGAGTTTGTCGCTTGTGCGTTTCGGATATATGTGTGGCTCAGCTGGGATAACGTTACCTCAGCTTAGCCAAAGGGGTCTCGAAAACGAAGAGATATAGCGAAAATCTATTTGATGATATAGATAGGCGACAGACTAGGAGACCAGATACCAAATGTTGTCTAAATAACACATTGAAAATATATAATCACTCATGGAGGATTAACATGAAGTCAAATAAAAACGGTTACTGTTTCATCATTGAATTCGATTGACTATTTAATATTAACTTCTTATTGTAAGAAAGTACACAAAATATAACAAAAATAACGAAACCTCATGCATTTTGGACTCCTAGCTTTATTTTATTTAATATTTAAAGAAAACCAACAGCTTAAGTAACACAGTATGAATTATAAATAACAACGGACAGCCAATTATAGGTTCTCACAATTTGTAAATATAATCAATTACTTCTTCTGTCTAGACCTTTTCCCATTTACTTGGGGTCGGCCTTCCTTGTCCGCATTTTCCATTTTGCACGATTTTGTGTTATGTCTTTTTGCAAATGAGCTTCTTTTAGGTCTTTTTCAACCGTCGTCAACCAGGTGGCGGCTGGTCTTCCACGCGTACGTTTCGTCTCTGGCAATTTTAGGGCAAGTTTTACTATATGGTCGCCGGGACGTCTTTGAACGTGACCATACCACCGCAAACGTTTCTCTTTTACTTTGTTAGCTATTGATGCTACTCCGAAACTTCCCTTGATGCATTCATTACGGATTTTGTGTATAAGTGTTACACCTGCTGACCAGCGTAGCATGCGCATTTCCGTAGTGTGCAGTTTTTTCAAGTGCTGTTTAGTTGTTGCCCAGCATTCTGCCCCATACAGAACAGCAGGTCTAAAAGCTGTTTTGTACATGTGCCCTTTTACTTTTAGAGGCATTTTTCTGTCACACACAACGTCAGTAAGATGCTTCCACTTCATCCATCCTGGGGCGCGTTCCAAGCCTACAACTTTTTACTCTAAGGCCGTTCCGTACCTTTCGGCATGACGTTTGGTTGTCACAATTACCCCGTTCCGAGCCTCCGAGAGTCGCAACTTTTTGGCGAGAATTTTGATGGTTAAAAAACACTGACGTTTAAAACGTCACTTTAGTGGATAGATAGGTTAGTTAAGTTAAAGTTATGTCCTCATCATCATGTCAAATCTTAAAAAAAGCACACTACTTTAATTTTTAATTTACTTTAGTTAATATTAATAAAAACCTAATTTATCTAAAAGCTTAATTTATTAAGTATTTATTATTGTGCGTGACTTGTATGACTTGCGAAATGGAAGACTTCCAATTAGTTTTAAGTAGTGACGGAACTCCTCATTATGATTTAGATGGTGATGTTTTGATCCAAAGGGTTGCTGGTAAACAAAAAAGCAATTTTATATTTTCTAATTATTCCTATTTTTACTTTTAACATTACGTGAAAAATATATTTACAATTTATAAATACAATTGTATGTAATGTCATGTCATGTCAATTTGAGGTGATAAAAACAACTTGAGTCGTTCCACACCTTAGAGCAAGACGAAAAACAACTCGGAGTGTTTGGAGTGTAGGCTCGGAACGCGCCCCTGTTGTTGTTCTATGAATAACATCATTGTCAATGTTGCCATCGTTGCTAATTACCGAGCCAAGGTATTTAAATTGATCGACTGTTGGTAGTAGTGTACTTCCTATGGAGATCTTGAAATATAATCAATTACTTATTTAATATATAATCGAGCTTTTATATTCTTTCATTCTTTGGATTGCGGCGTCGACAAACTCTGAATCTTTAAATAAAGTATCGACAAACTACCACTTTCGCTACGAACGTTTCTACAGCTGAGCCCGGATATCACCGAAATGTGGTAGCGACAAACTCTGGAACTTGTTCGAAAATTCCGACAAACTACCGCTTCACTATTCCAGCAAAGAGATTTTCTCTTATGTCGCTTTGTTTTCGAGATCCAGCTGGCTCAGTTGCGGCAACTTTGCTGCAGGTGAGCTCTGAAACGGTAGATCGACAAACTCTGACATACTGCTGTCTATATTAGCATTGGCGCTTGCGCTCAGCGAACGATTGTTGAGGTTAAGCAACGTTCGCTGTGGTCAGTCCTAAGATGGGTGACGAAAATAAGAAACATCTCAAGCTCCTCCGTGCTTCGGAAGGCATGTTAAACAGTGGGTCCTGCGCCTGATCTCGCCCCGGTCGTGTCGGTTAACCGTCCCATCGGACTAGGCAAGTGAAGGAACAGAGAGTGCACTTGCGTTTGCGCAGTCATTTGTGCACTATAATATCTCCTGCGCAGATAGCTAGTCTCTGGCGATTGGCCGCCGTGACCGAATATCGTTTTTTTTTCAATCTTTTTAGTTTATAATACATGCGTTTTAGAATTTGAGCCAAGGAAAACACCAGAACAACTTAAAATAAAACTTATTTCGCTCTAAACAGTACTGAAAGAATTATTTCCGAGCTCCTAACCTACCAGCTAAAAAAAAGCGTCGATGGCGTAGAGCGTAAGGCTGTCGCCTCCCAATCGGGAGGTAGCGGTTCGAACCCCGCCACATACCAATGTGTTTCAAATTTTCACGTTATGTACGTTTATTCGACGCTTTTACGGTGAAGGAAAACATCGTGAGGAAACCTGCACACACCTGTGAAGAAAGAATTTCTTTACAGGTTGTGTGTGAAGTCCAGCAACCCGCACTTGGCCAGCGTGGTTGACTAAGGCCTAATCGCCCTAGTTTAGGGTAGGCTCGAGCCCCTCGGTGGAAACGTATATGAGCTGTTGATGAATCTACCAGAAACCTTCCATCATCAGCTCAGTAATATGATTGATGACTATCAGATGCAAATACCTGAACATCTTCAGCATAAATCATAGACATGATGATACTATGATATACATGAAAATTTTGGGTTGAATGACATTACGTGTAAACACATTTTAATAATTAGTTTCAGATAACGCATTGATTATTTATTGGTTATTATGAAACACCGTGTATAACAAACAAAACCTCATAAAACTTACTTTTTTAAAGAAAGTTGTACGCGACTGTACATTACTTCATATAGATAGACAAGGACACCAGATGCTAAATGTTGCTTAAATAATACATTTAAAAAATATCAATCACTCATCGAGGATTTACATAAATTTTAATATTAACGGTTACTGTTTCATCACTGAATTCAATTAACTATTTTACATTAACTTCTTATTGTAAGTAAGTACATAAAACATAAAAAATAACGAAACCTCTCACATTTGGGACTCCAGGCTCCTGGACTATTTTCCCAAATAAAGAATTCTTTCGTTCTTTGGATTGAGGCGTCGACAAACTCTGAATCTTTGAAGAACCACCTATCTTTGTCAGTAAGCAGATTTTTGCTAGGTCGTTTCGTTTTCGAGATCCAGGTGGCCCAGCCGGGCCACTAACAGACTATAAACCTGTTTTGTTGTATAGTATTTATAAATAATTGAAGAACCGACTAATAAAAATCTAATTTATTTAAGGACCAGCCTTATCATCACATAGATCAATAATTCTCAAGATTTCACAATAATTATTAATTACAAGTAAAAATAAGTACAAATAAGTTATGGCGTCAACACTTAATACTGAACGTTTCTATACTAATTCGATCGGGTCACAATATCTGAAATATAATACATTTCACCAAACCATTCATTGTGTTCATCTAAGTACCTGAAATAAATAAAAAAATTATTATTATAAAAATCAGTCACTAGGAAGAAACAAAATAAATAGATTTATTATATCTACTTACTGTACAAACATGTCGATATGTTTCAAGATAAGTTTCAACTTGATATCTGGCATTTGCGTTGCGTTCAAGAAATCCGGTAATTTTACTGAAATAAAAAAAGTTACTAAAATTACCGCCAGTATTTATTTAGATTATTTTCATTAATCATCATTATTAATAGGCGTTATCGCTTTAGTTCTCGCGTCAAAACCTTTTAGGGGCTCATATCTACATAACGCGCCTTTGAATTTTGAGATAAACTTTACCTAATTAGGTAAGCATTATCATCACAGCTCATATATACGTTCCCACCGAGGGGCACGAGCCTACCCTAACCATCCCTGCGAGCATGGATTTGTCGATCGACATATATCGACAAAAGCATCTGTTGTTTTCATCTTAGGAATATCTGTCAAATTTATCGATTTTTGTTGAGTATGTCGATCTTAGGTGTCAAATTTTGTTTATCGAGAGTTCCATGCTCGCAGGGCAGTTATGGTATGGTATGGTTAGGCTTTTGTCGAACCACGCTGGCCCAGTGCGGATTGGTCTAAGTGCGGATTGGTTGACTTCACATACACCTTTGAATTACTTCGCAGATGTATGCAGGTTTCCTCACGATGTTTTTCTTCACCGTAGGAGCGTCAGATAAATGTACATATGAAATTCGTGAAACGAAAAACACATTGGTACATGGCAGGATCGATCGCGGGCCTCCCGATTCTAGTCGGAGCACAGTCCAGTGCCGAGGCCACTGCGCCACCGACGCTCAATTAGGTAATAAAATAAGTAGTCAATTAGGTGATACAGGAATAAAATACAGGAATTTTGAATTAAAAATTCCTCTATTTTCTGATTTCTTATTATAAACTGACATTATGAAGCCTATTACTAAACCCCTCTAGAGAAAGCAACCCATAACACCGGTCGATTTTATTGATCGTGACACCACCATCGTCACACATAGGTGTGACGTCATGTGTGAAAGAGACTTAAATCGGCCTCGCGTCACAAGTGCGCGCGAGTGGTCGCGTACTACATCAACTAACGTATCTCGAATTGTGCCAGTTTATAGCTAGTTCTGTGGTATTTAGCTGCAAATAACACGTGGATGTCGTAAGTGCCAACCAAGGAAGTTTTACGCAATTATACACCGTTTCAGAAGATATATACACGGTTATTTTTTTATCACCCTGGAAAATTTTAGGGACTCTTCAGGACACATCCAATATTATATAAAAAATAAAAAAAAATGAAATAAAAAATTAAAAAATCTAAAAATGCTGCTCTCAACTAGTGCAGCATTTTTTGTATTTTTAAAAAAATTAATATAAAATTAAGGAGGGGGGTTATTTTTTTTATTTATATTTAAATCATTCTAATACCATGTTGTGAAGCGTCCCTTGGATACGATGCAGACTAATAAACTAAACAACTTTCACTATGGGACTAATACTAAAGCGTCAGTAGCGCTTTTTTTTAAACCACTATGCGGAGTCAAGGTGGAGAATCCTCATTGATACCCGCACGGCCGGCCGTACGGGTTATGTCGGACTCTTACCGACTAAACTCCATCTTACGCCTTTAATCCTAAGGTCATTAAGGCTTCATCGGATGGCTAAGGAAAGGGGACGGTGCAGCGCTGCCCTAGATTATACTACGGCATTTGCGCCTGAAATCGATCGGGAACCAAATTGGGCCGATCGCATCTGATGGGGACCTAAAAACTTCGAAAGTACTCCATTTTCGCCTTTGGACTACTTCCACTTACCACCAGGTGGAATTGAGTCATTTGCTGGGCGTTATATATAAAAAAAATCGCATACAGAATATTATTTTATATAACGGTATTTTTTGTGATTTATCCAAGGCTTTCGATTGCGTAAGCCATGATACTCTGGTCAGAAAATTACACCATTATGGAATTAGGAACAAGGCTTTCGACCTTCTGACTTCTTATCTTAATAATAGAATTCAGAAGGTCGATATAAATGGAGTAAGATCTTCTGGGTCTAAGGTCACCATAGGTGTGCCACAAAGTTCAATTCTTGGACCGTTTTTGTTTTTAATTTATATAAATGATTTGCCCTACCATGTGAAGGAAAATCAAGATATTGTGTTGTTCGCTGATGACACATCTTTGATATTTAAAATAAATAGACAATTGAGATATTGTGACGAAGTGAACAAAGCACTATCCAAAGTCGTACATTGGTTTACTGTTAATAATTTATTATTAAATGAAAGTAAAACTAAATTAATTAAGTTTACAACGCCCAATGTAAAACAAGTAGAAACTGATGTCCAATTAAATAGTATGAAATTGAAACCTACTGTATCAGCAACTTTCTTAGGCATAACGTTAGACTCCAAATTGCAATGGGGTCCACATATCAAAAAAATATCAGGTAAACTCAGTTCTGCGGCATATGCAGTTAAGACCATAAGGTGGCTTACTGATGTTGATACGGCTAGAATTGTTTACTTCAGTTACTTCCATAGTATTATGTCCTATGGAATTCTTCTCTGGGGTAATGCGGCAGATATTAATACTATTTTTATTTTGCAAAAAAGGGCCGTGAGAGCTATTTACCAACTAGGCCCTCGATTTTCACTCAGAGAAAAATTCAGGGAGGTGAATATTCTAACCGTACCATCACAATATATATTTGAAAATCTAATATATGTTAAAAAACATCACAGAATTTAAAGAAAGATGTGATACTCATAATGTAAATACACGAAATAAACATAATCTTGTTGGTCACACTACTCGTCTGCGTAGCATAAGCAATACTTTTATAGGGCAATGAACACGCATTTATAACAGGCTTCCAGCCGATATTAGACAATTACCCCTTAACAAATTTAAAACTACAATAAAAACAAAGCTGTGTAAAAAAGCTTACTATAGAATAAATGATTATATCAATGATACTAAGCCTTGAGAATGAATTGCACAGTTAAAATACATGCATGGGTACCTTCGTCTTACCACCGGAGGGAGACTCCCCAAGCAACACATAGACACTATATTAATCAAAATGGATACTAGTTTATTTCCTAAAATCCTACTAACGCCTTTAATCGGCACTGGCTAAGTTAAAATTCTGGTTAAGTGCATTTGGGTAGTCATATAATGCATACAGCTTTATTATAATCTCAATGAAAAAGTTATACAAGCTAAACTCCGATAAAAATCTTAGATAATTGTTATGTACAGCCCATTATACAGCTTATACGCTTTCACTAAAATTATTGCACTATATCAGTCAATTGAAATGTGCCTCGCAATAAATAAGCATAACTAATTATTTTATCATGCAGTTAGCTATGTTAAGGTAGTTTGAATAACAAAAAGCCTTCTAAAGCTCTGTCATTGTGTTCATTTAATGCTAGTCCTTTAGTAACATTACCGAAGTAATTAATAATGTTATTTTAAGATTTCAACCGTAATTACAATTATAGTAAACCTTTAAGTCATATTTTGACACAATGAAACGTGTTTTTAATGCTACCGGTAATACAAATATCGTAATTCATGTTTACCAGTGACTATTTAAACATTTCGTGAATTTCACTATGGAGAAAAACGACTGGAATAAAACTAAAAGAAATGGCGGAATTAAAAGGAAAATCAGAAAGGAATATTTAAATTTTACTACTATTTTGAGTAATCAACGATATAGTGAAATAATAGACGTCCCTGATTTACAAACCACGCGAAAAGAATTGAAGGATATATGTGAGCCATCAACAAGTAAAGTTGTGTCGCCTACGTCGGGTTCCGCAGTTTTAATTAAAGAAGACGAAGGTGTTGCAAGTTCGGAAGGTATCAGAATTCGTATTGTTAGAAATAATTAGAACTTTTAGTTGTTTTTATCGAAACGTTGAAAATATTAAATGAGTATTGATTTATTTGTAATTATCACCATTAAATTGCAAGCAAATCAAACCAAAACGGTAATTCCTCAATTATATTTTCGTTCGATTACTTTGCAGTTATACTTTTTATGCGAACAAAGTCACAAAATAATTTATTTGTTTTGCTTTTTTTTGTAAATGTTTGTAGGGTTATGTGCCTCTGAGTTAAGATTTTATAAATTTAAGCACACGGTTTCAGGGAGTAGTTTCACAGACAATGAAGAGTTTAGCACGGAGTACATGAAAAATTTAATTTTTAAAGATAAAATAAGGAGATGGGCGGTTGTAAAAAATATAACACAGAGTGCTTTAAAAGACTTAGCAGTAATATTAAATGAACGATATCCTGGAATTTTGCCCAATGATCCGAGAACAATACTTAAAACCCCGAGAGAAGTTCTCATCAAAGTAGTGGAGCCTGGTGCATACTGGCATAATGGTATACTTGGCCCCCTTAAAAAAATATTACAGTATGAAACTGTAGAAAAAGTTGCCTTGAATATCAATATGGACGGTTTGCCTATTTTTAATAGTTCCAAAAAAGAGTTCTGGCCAATATTGTGTAACATTCACGGAATTAATAAGTCACCATTCGTCATTGGCTTATATTATGGAGAACAAAAACCTAAAGATATAACAAGATATCTAGAAGTTTTCATAAATGAAATTAATTTATTACTAAAAGAAGGCCTTACTATAGGAAATAAAATAATCAAGGTAGCCATAAGGTGTTTCATATGTGATTCACCTGCCAGAGCTTATATAAAGTGTAAGTGGTACTTATCATTAAAAAGTCATATGACACAAAGTACAGAAAGCAAAAACAAACATGCACATGTCACACTCATCACGGAATAGTGAAATTATTATTTCGTGCTTAATATTATTATTAGAGACCGGATGACAAGTACGTACAGTACATACAATGTATTACTCAAGTATTAACAAAAGATACAATGAAAACAAAAATATTATCATGAAATGTGTATCTATCAAAACTTAAAAAATAATAGCTAGGTACCTACATTATTTTATAGTACCTACTTACATACTTATACATAAAAGTAGTCAATTAGCATTTTTTTATTCAGTTTGCATTATCTGATATAACTTAACAATTTCTTTTTTGCTTACATGTATTTGCAGGTGTCTGTAACTTCAATGGTAAACATGGTTGCCTTAAATGTGTAACAGTGGGAGAATACTCGCATCAATCGCATACCGTTGTTTTCCCTGACAGTAGATGTCCGGAAAGAACAGATGACTGCTTTCGTAGGAAATTGTATGGATCCCATCATAAGGCAGATTCTCCATTACTACAATTGCCCATAGACATTGTTCAAGACATTCCAGTGGGGGACTCTTTACATTTATTGGATCTAGGTATAATGAAAAGACTATTAATTGGCTGGCGAGATGGTACATTTGGTAAAAAAACTACAAAATGGTGCTCAAAAGATACAGAAAGAGTGACAGCTTTTTTAAATGAAACTCAGTTGCCATCGGAAATCCACCGGTCTATGAGAGGATTGAATCATCTTGCACATTGGAAAGCCTCAGAATTTAGGACGTTCTTTTATTATTTGAGTATAATTATTCTACCACAGGTGTTAATCGTTGAAGCTTACTCACACTTTTTGTTTTTATTTTGTGGCATAACTATATGTTCCAATGATATGCATAAACATCTATTACCTTTAGCAAAAGAGCTTCTTCTTTATTTTGTGGAGCATTATAAACATTATTACGGTGCCGATTACGTAACCAGTAATGTGCACAATTTAGTTCATGTAGTTGATGAAGTTCAACGATTTGGGGCTCTTCATACCTTTAGTTCCTATCCGTTTGAAAACAAGCTATATTTGATCAAGAGAATGCTGAGAGAAGGAAATAACCCGTTGGCACAGGTTGCAAGAAGGCTTAGCGAAGAAGACGGAATACAGACAAACAGTAATAAGACAAAAAAGACCAGCACTTTTACAATTAAATATATTAAAAAATATGTAGAAATACAATTTGAGGATTTTAAGCTGTCTACACGAAATAAAGATAAGTATTTTATGAGTAAAAATAATGAAATTATTGAATTAAGAAAAATATGTAATCAGAACGAAAAAATTACGTTACATGGCTATAAAATTATGGGACTTAGTAACGTATTTGAGAAACCCATTAAGTCACACCATTTCTTCATATATAAATCTAAACAAAATCAGCAAAGACAATCTTTAATAAGTTTACATCCCGCTGATGTAAAATTTAAATATGTTTGTAATGAATACCAAACGGATCTGTATTTCGTACCCTTATTGCACACATTAACGGTCGATTGATTTAAGACTTATTTTTACTTTTAGCATCTCATTCTATTTATTTCATTTATAAAAGTTTTTTCACTGTTAAAAAATAAAATAAACATTTCTTAAAATATTGATATAAAACTTTTTGAAATGAATTATAAATAGTAAATGTTTTAAACGTAGATAAGTCTTTAATCCACCGTTAGATCCACCGTCAGCAAGACAGGTCTTTGTTTGTCAGTTAAGCTTGTTCTGGTAATAATAGATTACTACCATGTAGCTTTAGTATGATGTGTCATTCATGGTAGGTACATATTTATAAAAAAACTGTAATGGCTCGAAAGTTAGCTGTAAGGTCAAATGAACCTTCAATTGAATTATTTTTAACGAAGAGGAACTTCGAAAAAGGATGAGGTTATCAGTTCGGTTGTATTTTCTTATTTAATGTTTTAAAAAACTTATAACTCCGACATTTGTGGGACGATTTTCAAAAGAGTACCCTCCCGAGATGGTCCCATTGTTACCATGTTATGATCTGATGATGGAATCCCAGGCAAATCGAGGAAAACCCCTAAATTTAAAAGGCACATCCAACATGTTTCATGTTTTTTCTTAACATACTTATTCAAGTATTTGCGTCTGGTAGTCATCATGTCATGTTACTGAGCTGATGATGGAAGATCTGGTAGATTAGGAGTTCGAGAATATTTTTTTCAAAACTGTTTAGAGCGAGAGACGTTTTAAGTTATTCTGGTATTATTATCCTTGGCTCAGATTCTTATATGCATGTATTAACTTAACTGAAAAGATTAAAAAAAAAGTTTTTACAAAAAAAACACCAAAAAGTCATTAATAATATTAATATAATAATAATATACACTACATATAACATCACAGTTTTATACTGAAGTCGGTGCCAAACGATGATCGGCTCACCTTGAAAGTCTTAAAAAATAAAAGAACAATTAATATAGTTAGATACCTACTTACTTAAAATTTGGCACCTACTTCAATATAAAACTGTGATGTTATATGTAGTGTTATTATTATTTATGACTTTTTGGTGTTTTTGAAGTCGGTTTTATTTTTTTGTTAATTTTTTTTACTACTAAGTATAATATATAATTATAACCAATAGTAATGTATTCTGATAAGAGAAATATGATAGAAATAGATTTTAATTTACTAACTTCCTAGACGCTGTAAATTTTGCATAGCTTACTATAAAATGTATTTGTTTTTGTAGGTTGAACTTCGATTAAAAATAAAAGAAAATGGAATAAACTTGACTTGATTTTATTATTTACTTAATAAATCAGTCTCCAAATTAGCAACTTCACTTATCACTCTTATCTCTAATAAAACATTGAACTTTTAATAGTAAAAATATAGTTTAAAAAACCTTAAAAACATGATTTAATGATAAAGTAAACTAAAAAATCAAAATAAATTGTTGATATAGAAATAAATTAATAAAGATAAAATGGCATTATTGTGAAAAAAGCGTGGGGTGTCCTATATATCAACTCTAAAAAAGCAAATACTATTATTATTAATAAATATAAACAAAAAATTTTTGTTTATTAATTTATTTCTATATTAACAAATTATTTTTGTTTTTTTAGTTTACTTTATCACTAAAGCGTTCTTTTTAAACGTATTTATTACGTTTAAAAAGCACGCTTTAATGATAAAGTAAACTAAAAAAATAACGTAATAAAATTAAAAAATTGCAAATTATATGTATACAATCAAATTTCAAACAAGTCAAATTATACAAATATTATTATTATTATAAAAACAATACAGCCGTTATAAAATTATAATTAACCTTCCATAATTTATTAAAAATTGTTTTAAATGCTGATAAAAAAATGTTCTCAATTTTCATTTTCCACAATTTGTGGATTCTCCTCTATGTCCTTTTCTTTGCCTTTTTCCTGCTCTTTTTCCATACATATCTCTTTCTCTATTTCGGTGCCTACGTTATTGCCAATCTCCATTTCATCTAATTTATTTTTATCATCATTTGTTATTGTTTCCACTTTTTTCTTCTTTGTAAAATTGTTTTCCAAATTGTTTTCAACTTTCTTTTGTCGCTTTCGCATTGCAGGTTTTCTTAAGTTTTTAATGTTTTTTCTTTGTTCAGCGTTTCTCAGGACTACTTTAAAAAAATTTTCGTTATCATCGCTTGTGAAATTTTTATCCCATAACAATATCATTTTGAAAAAGAAGTCCAGTATGTTTTTGTATCCTTTTAACGCAATTTTAATCGAATCCCCTCGACTACCTCCGGACCAGGAACATTTGCACAAGAATTCTCTAGTGAACAAAATATCGATTAATTTGTAAGCGCAAGTTATTCCGTGTCCGTCTGATGTCGCACATAAGATTGAGTATAACTTCATTAATTTTTGTTTTTCAATCGTATCTGTTAATAATAACTCGAACTTTTCAAGTTCCTCAATACTCTCTATAGGTTTTAAGTAAAATGCTGTATTTTCACTTAGACTTGCTTCACCTAATAAAGTAACATTTTGATTGAGGTGCCGGTTCAGAACTCTTGTGATGGTCTTCTCTATTGCAGATTCCAATTCTACGACAAAATTACTAAACCTTTGTGCAATTTTTTTTTGAATTTCCATTATAGTTTTCTGATTTTCCAGTATAGTATTTAGTTTCTGGGTGATAGTGTCAGGCTGAGTTTGATGGCTAGTAGTTGTCAAAATGTCGTCTTCATTATTAAAAATATCATAGGTTCCCTCGGTTATTGGCATTTGTTCTGTTATTACTTCAGATGGCGTCGGGGCTACATCACCCTGTGAATGGAATAACTGCAACCAAAATATATACATAAGTTTAGTAAACGTTAGAAATTTATATGAAAATTATATTTTAGAACTTTTAATACACTTCAAGATATTAAATATAACTCACTAGTTGATCGGCCATATCATTGAAATTGGTTGTGTCGGTTAAAATTTTCCTTCTTTGATTACTATTATCATGATTTTGGTCATGCCAACCGGCATCTGTGTCACTATTTTGCAACATTGCTGATAATTCATCTTCAGCGTCTTTGTATGATGGCAAACCTATTCTCTTTATTTTGCATGGCATGACGGGCCATTCTGCGCGAGGCTTCGAATTGTCATCTTTTGCTAATTTGTACTCGCAATTTTTTTTTGGATACCTTAGCTGACCTTTCCACTCCCAACCACTTGGAACAATGAACAGCCGTTCTGAGCCCTTCTCAAATGTTTGGACGATTTTAAAGGGCATATTGACTCTGAAAAGAACGAATACAATATTTAGGTAACTATACATTCTTACAAAGCACAGCTACGTAAGCCTAATCACCCGCACGGGCAACCACAACCACACACATATTGACATAACAGTACCAACACTCGAAATCATAGGTTTAAGAAAATAGGGAGATATAGGTACAGTCCATTCATACTAACTTGTCTTATTTAGTAAACAATCTTGGTATGTCTTTTTAAAGAAATTACATACCTATTTAAAAATGATATAAACACAAAAAGAATAAACTTCATAAATAAATCGTAAGTGTAGAGTGAAACCTTTTTAATAAAGTTATCAGTTGATTTTATACACTCTTATTTCCATAAAAAGACATGCCAAGATTGTTTACTAAATAAGACAAATAAGGATGAACATACTACCTAAGTGCGTAGGTACATACATTATACTTAGGTACTATCACTAAATGTAGGTAGGTACTGGGGCGAGGCGCGACGGTGCGCTTCAGTCATTATTTCAATTATATATAGAATTTCTATTATATAATATATAGAATAGAACACTCGCTGCTCGCGGGGCAATAAAATGTGGCATTGTGATAGCTTTACGTCTATCACTCTCACACTTACAGGCCGTAATGTAATAGAGACTTTGATTTAATATCAAAGAATAGAGAGACGTAATGCCATATTTTAAAATACTCGCGGGCAGCGAGTGTTTTACATTAGTATATTACAAAATATGACGGAAGTGAGGGCTTTACTAGACAGATAAGATACCTACTTACCTATTTATTTAAAAGACACGGAATGTAAACATTAACTGAGAACAGTTTTTAATAACACTAGAACTTATAGGTACCCAAATGTGCCCAAACTATAGTAACGAGAAAACGTGTGTTTATAATTCAGTGCTAGCTAACGAACGAGCGTAGCGAGCGAACTGACTGACTGCGTGCGAAGGTCATGCATGCCTGGCTGGTGCCTCCTCCCCCACCCCACATATCGTTACCCACAACAACAGTACCACAGAGAACTATGTTCCACAAGTGTTGATAGGGCTAAGGGATAATATCTAAAATATAGACAAACAAAAATTTTTAGAGATAAGTACTCCACATAAAAAAAAATATTTAATTGAAGAAAAAATTGCGAGGCTGATTTTTATTTTCGGTCTCTATTAAAATATCTACCAGAATGTAAACACGTAAACACTTGATTTATTCTTCATTTATCGTTTTGTTGTTTTGAACGAGTAGGTAACTTAAACATATAGCTAAAAGAACTCACGAATCATCTTTTAACTGACAAATTAAGATCCTACCTAATATTACAAAGGTAGCATCAAATAGGTATAATACCTACTATAGATAAATATTTTTTTTAAGTATGTCGCTTCATTACCATTATACGTTAGTCTTTATGTTTACAATTATACGTTTCAGTAAAATATTACGTAACCCTAAAATCAATAGAGTAACCTATCAAAATAGTGAACATCAAACAGCAACAAGCATTTTATTGTGCTTTTAAAATGTGGCAATATAGCTATACACTTCATTCAAGTATCTCTTATAATGATAAACAGATTATAAGCATTATAATTAAGAATATTGTCGTGTAAAGCATTAATATTATCAGCCGCCATTTGCTTTGTTATTATAATTTTAAAGAAAGAATTTAAAAAATCTAAACTGATGAAAACACAGCTTTAGATATCATTATTTTTTGCCGAGATGCTTATAGCAACTAATTTCTCACCTAAGACTAAACTAATAGAATCGAATTTGACAAGACATATTATGGGTCGAGCTTTTTATTACAATATTTTCAGTAAAATTTTATTAAAAGCAGCATATTTCGTGAGCGCGTGAAAATTTAATCACAAACATATATATGCTTTCACAGTGAACTGGTACTTGCACCTTCATTTCATGCTAAGATAAGAATAAAGTTTAGTACTTACCATTTAATTTTTAAAATGTTCACCGTATTTCACTCTACACAACATCGCCATAACATTAATGTATTTCAAAATCTGTTTAGTTAATGTTTACTTCAGAGGAAATAAAACAGTCGGCATAAAAATTGATTTTTATAAAGAAGTTAAAATGACTAAGACCATATTATAGCAGTAATATAGTCGCCAAAAATGCTATAGGCATTATGGCTTATTATTAACCGACTTTAATATTGATGATATAAGGTTGGTATCATACTAATATCGGACCTCTAGAAAGCTTGACGCTGTATAATTTGGGGCCCAAAATGCTCTTAAAGTAGCTTACAAAGAAGTTATCAAGCTAATATACGTGTTCATTTAATACTATGTGTAAAAGCTAATGCTACAATATGTTTTTTATAATGTTATTTTGTGTTGCTTGGGTCTGTACCAGGGTCGTGTGCATGGGTACCTCCGTCTTACCTATTTCTGCCGCAAAGCAGCAGTGCTTGCATTGCTGTGTTCCGGTTCGAAGTGTAATACATGGCACTGAAATTACTGGGTACCGTGACTTTACATCTTAAGTCACAAGTTGGCAACGTACACTGTGGTTCTCGTGGGGGTTGCAGTTTTGCTGCGACTCTTGCAGGATGTATGTATTATAGGTGACTGTTACCATTTACCATCAGGTTGGCAGTTTGCTTGTTTGCCAACTTAAGTGCAATAAAAAATACATGCACATATCTACTTAGGTATAACACAATAATTGTAATATTTGTAAATAAGGACACATAATTTGTAAATGTACATTTGTGGTATCTGTTTATGGTAATGACGATAATATGCATTGTTAAGTTGTAAAATTTTACGATTCAAAAGACTTTTTGTAAAGCCATATTTGAATAAATATTATTTTGATTTTGATTAAATAATGTGTGTGTCATACCAAATAATCTCGCGAGATGAATAGCACCATAGACTCGACACGGCAGGTGTTCGGTGCCTTCGCGCGGTATTATCTGCCATTTGGCAACCTGAAAATTAAGTTGAACTGTTCAAGAACTCGTTTACATTCGCCGCATCAATACTCAGGCATTGATCATCTTTCATCAGTTGTTTCAGATTCGAGTTTGAATCAGTTGGTGGGAAGTAGGGCTCTTGAATCTGGCTAGCTTTTATTAAGTGCCCTCATGATATTTTATTACATTGTAAGCTGTTATTAAGAATCAGTTCTAATTACTAGACGACTTGTTAAGATATCTTGAATTCACCTCATTTCGTTCACATGTGACGATGACGCATCACAATGATGAATGTTCAGAAAAAACTGCATAAATGCTTCAAGAAATGCACTTAAAAAGGATGTATATTAAGCGGTGTTAGTTTGTTTGGGTCAAATTTAGTAGTTGAAATTTTACCCCCTTCATATTGACAGATTGATCTGATATTGGTGACAGATTGATCTGATATTTGGTACACACCTTTAGTTCTGATAACAACATAATTTAATATTATCAGTATCAATGTAAATCCAAGATGACTGCCGCTACAAAATGGCGGATTACAAATTTTTACAAGCCCCATGAACACTGAAACTTGTCCGACAAACCGATCTATATCAGCAAACATATTTTAGCTATGTCTTTCCAAGTTCGAGATCCGTGTGGCTCAGCTGGGGTAACGTTCCCCAGCTAAGCCACACGTATCTCGGAAACGGGCAAGCGACAACCTCAGCTGGGCTATGTTCCGGTTTGAAGGGTATTATTTATGGCATTATATTATTATAGTGAAAAAAAATCTCTTTTCGAAGCTGGGTTAATTTTACATTAGTTAAGAATGTGGAAAAGTTTTCTCCTTAAATAACTAGTTACGAAACAGTGAAAAAAATTCTTTTTAAGTAACCAGTAAAGTTAAGAGCGTCGGTGGCGCAGTGGACTTGGCACTTGCCTTCCAATCGGGGGGTCGGGGTTCGAGACCCGCCATGTACCAATGTGTTTTTCGTTTCGAATTTCGAAAGGTACATTTGTCTGACGCTCCTACGGTGAAGGAAAACATCGTGAGGCAACCTGCATACATCTGCGAAGAAATTCAATGATGTATGTGAAGTCGACCAATCCGCACTGGGCCAGCGTGGTTGACTAAGGCCTAATCACCCTAATATAGGGTAGGCTCGAGCCCCTCGGTGGGGACGTATATGGGCTGTGATGATGAACCAGTTATCAAACAATCAGTTATCAATATGGCTGAAGGGGAAATAACTTTGTGCCGTGACTTTACAATATGTCGATGTCGCAAGTTGGTAACATACACTGTGGTTGTCGTGGGGTTTGCAGATTTCCTGCGAATCTCACAAGAACCACATGTACTATAGGTGACTGTTACCACTTACCATCAGGTGGGCAGTATGCTTGTTTGCTAACTTAGTGGTATAAAAAAATCATTGTGTGGTTTTATGAAACCACGATGCAAGTTAAATTTTTTTTTGGATCGTAGTCATTTAACTGAAAATTTTGGGAAAATTATTCGTTTTTAGGTTTAATACACTAAATCGAATTGCGTTTTTAATGTTAACTTAAATCTTTTTCGTACGAAAGCAAAAAAATAATAATAAAAAGAACAAAAAAATAATCAAATAATTTAAAATTAATTGCTTTTTATTTTATTAATCATAAAATAACAAGCAATTAAAAAACAAAGTAATAAAAAACAAATTAATAAAATAAACAAAAAGCAATAACAAAAATAACGCTCTACACCGGGATCGGTCCGCTGCCACACAGATTTAAAGTCGAAGTTCTAATGCACAAACCCATCCTGATCTATTTATGAAGTGGCGAAATTAAAGATGTCATGTTTTGTGTAATTCGGCTAATTCGATATGCGATAGATGTACCGAAAAAATTGCAGGCGATGTAAATTAAAGTTTCACTTTAAAAACGACAGTACATTTTTTAAAATTTATTTACCAGCAGTACAAACTAACTGATTAAAAATATAGCATTAAAAAAAACACTAAGGTTTGTAGTAAATGCTACAAACAACAGTCTGCACAGTTCAATGGCTAAAAACAAAACGCAAATTTAAAACATTCGATATCAATTAACTCAAATTGTATCCAGAAACGAAGAAACTTAAAACAGGAATAACGTTTTGCCGCGAATCTTCAAGCATACCCACAGCACGTAACATTTCACTTTGAGTTAAATACCGACGTGGCATGATGTCTGATAAACCAATCTTTAAGTTACAAAAGATATTTAAAACATTCGATATCAATTAACTCAAATAGTATCCAGAAACGAAACTTAAAACGGGACGTTTTGCCGCGAATTCATGCTAAAATGAGCTAAAACTATGGAATAATGTTTTTGAAATTTTTAATTTAGAACACGATTATTGCATCACGCTTTTATTTTGTTCTCAAATTTAAACACAAGAAACTAACGATGAAATAATAATAAAAACAAAAAAAAACAACATAACCGGTTACCTTGTCGAGCAGCAGCGAGAGGGGCGTGCGAGTGTGCGCGGGCGCAGGCGCGGGCGCGGTGCCGGCCATCGCGCCCGCGTCGCTCAGCGAGGAGCCGCTGCTGCCAACACTACGGCGTTTATTACCGTTACCGCGCACACGGGACGGGCTTTTCGCGACACCCGCGCTACAATGCGCGACGGAGACGATTAGTCAGCTCGCTCGCTCGATCGCACCCAATTGGCGATGATAACAATAATTAGCTGACCAATAAACTGGGCGTCATCCAAATTTGGACATTTCTTACTGCCAATAGGTTCTAATATCTCAAATTATCAATAACAATTTATCATCATCACCAACAGCTCATAAACGTCCCCACCGAGGGGCTCGAGCCTACCCTAAACTTGGGCGATTAGGCCTTAGTCAACCACGCTGGCCAAGTGCGGGTTGGTCAACTTCACACACAACCTGTAAAGAAATTCTTTCTTTACAGGTGTGTGCAGGTTTCCTCACGATGTTTTCCTTAATGGGACATAACAATTTACTTAATGGGATTCGATATCATCGTTATTTGAATCGAAAGACACTGTTAAACATAGATCTGCCCGAGGATCTCTAAAGCGATCAATAACTCATACGCTATTGAAAATTTGTAATGTTTCATATGCCCAGTTTATGTTTCAGATAGTCATTATTACCAATTGAATAAGCTAATTAATATCGAGCTTTACATTATCATTATTGGTTTCGAAATGAGTTTGCGAGATCACTCATCGTTTCCATTCTGTATACCTGTCAATGTGGTCACGGGTGTAGAATTAATTTAACTTTATTCGGTGAATTAAATAAAAGTTGACCAGGGTAGCATAGTCTTCATCAATTGTACCTATGTGAAATATGGTAATTGGATAGAAATATTCTGATGCAATCAGAGCTCTTAAAAAAGGTGAAAAAAACTGATTGTAGTATTTTAATTTATTGTATTCGCTATTTTAAATAAAAAATCATTCAAAATGACAATTGGGATGATGACTGAATTCAAATTTTTACGTCTCGTCATTAAATATTAAAATACCGTGGAAAAAGATGCAGTCCTGTGAAATTAGAATTAAAATCGGCTCAGTAATACATTAGATACAAGCATTTTAAGTTGTTAATTTGAAGGCGATTAGACAGAGAGATCCGACATCAACCGTGACGTCATTGTTGAGTACGGCCATATTAACTCCTTGTAAATTGCCGTTTTGCTAGAAAGAGATGGAGAAAAATCTTTAATAACTTATATCTTGGTTGTTTTTATAGTTATTCAAAAACGGATTTTTAGTTATTCAAAAAGCAAAAAAATTTTTTTCATCATGTCATCTAGCCAATTTTAGTAGTAGATTGAAGTGATCAATGTAATAAATGGTAGGTATTCTAATTTTTGTATTGATAACATTGTTTACTTTCTACCTAACTTTGATTCAAATTGATATTATTTTGTTTGCTCGTGTTGACCAAATATAACCGTTATAATCGTTAGTCTAGATTTCGGTGTTGATAGTTCTAGCTACCCTGGCAGATAAATAATAAAATGATTTAATGATAAAACTGAAAATACTGAACATAGATAGACCATGGAAGATAGACCATAAAAGCTGATTACTAAGCTTCTTTGTGAACAATTTCAAATTATTTTTAAAAACATCAAACAATGTTTATTTAATAAGCACTTATAAATAAAAATAAAATAATTTTATTATTAAACACTTTTAATACATTTTTATTACTTATAGCTCTCTTAAAGTCTAACGGCAGGCAGAGTACGGGCTGCCAAGACTGGACTTGAGTTACGCACATATTACAATTTTAGTGACATAATCTCTATGTCTTAAAAAATAGCACGGCGGCGCGTTATTAGGCTGCGGTCCGAAACAGATAACAGCGCTCACAGTGCTCACGATTATAATCGCCCGGTCCGTAAAGCACTTTAAAAAAGCTAACAGCACATGTCGCAGCAAATGTCGAGTTAAAATTTGGTTAGGGTAGGTCATTTTGCTTTCGATTGCTTCTCAGTACTTTTGTTTTGTGGATTTTTGATAACAACATTGTTTCCCTGCTGCTCATCCAGAACAGGTACAGTCATTTTGAACCGAAAACACAATTATCGAACATTTCAGGACGCGTTTGAGCGCGCTGACGGTAATTTTTATTGATTTTCGGACCGCAGCCTTAGTGTGACTGACATCAAAAAATATCTTGACGTTCGTCACGGGACACGTGTGACTGAGTTTTATCACAAATTTCTTGGCAGCCTATGCTCCGCCTGCAAACTTGAAGTTTCGAAAAATTAACACATACACATTGAGGTAATATTTGGTGATTTTTCTTTGTATGTCAGTGTTAGTTATGTTAGTTCTTGTGCATTATCAGTAATTTATCAAAACAGACATCCTAAATGTTAGGTTGTCTGTGTGTATCAATAATTCTGATATTACCTCAATGGAAAGATTATAATGTCAGTCATAACAACATTTCAACATTTTCGGTGTTGCTATTAAAAAAATACTATGTTAACCTTGTCATGACTCTAGCAGAAAAAATTTCACCCAATTGCATTATTGTGAACCACTATAGTGACAGGACTTACCGGAGTGGTTAACGGGAGTGTTAGTAATATGTTTAGTACTTTGTTACTCATTGAAAAAATCGTCAACCTTGAGGATAGCGTTTCGAAGGTTTTTTGTTCGGTTGACGTGGATGGCACTGGTTCTTCTGGCTCCGAATGTGACACCGCTGACTTGTTAGAGCGTAATCTGGACAAACATTATTTTATAGGCATTTTAATAAAACATACATTGTAAACAAGCATTTTTGCTCGTCTGCGAACTGATTTCACTTATAGTTTCGAACCAAACCTACTACGAGTTCCCGATAATAGAAATAACATATTGTGACAATTTACGCCAGTACATAAATCATTACAAAATAAAGAAATATATATTTTACCGCCTCCGTGGTCTAGTGGTTGAGACCATTGGGTGTTGATCGGAAGGTTTCAATTCCCCATGGGGGCAAAGTTTTTCTGCTCGATTTGGTTGATGGTAGAGCTTCTGAGCCCGACTGGCTAGCTACCACCCACCGTCTTACCTAAGTTTGTCGCCATAATCAGGTGAGATAAAGGCCAAGAGCTTCTCTGTCGTATGTAATTAAAAAAATCATCAGTATCACTCAGTTACGGGTGAAGCATACTGACACTGAAAAGATGGAAAACTAGAGGGGAAGCTCATTATTAGAGTCGTCTTCGCAAGTTCCACTATCTTACCTGTATCTGCCGCCTAGCAGCGGTGTTTGTATTGCTTTGTTCCGGTTTGAAGAGTAACACAGGCAGAGAAATTACTAGGTACTATGTGACTTGACATCTTATGTCACAAGGTGGCAACGTACAGTAAGCTCCCATTCAAGCTTTACATTTACACTACGAAAACCGCCACTATCACGAGCGACATAAGAACGGTCCAAAGGTCAAACAGTATAGCTTGATAAGGAGCTTACTGTACATTAGGGTCCTTGCTTGTAGATTTGTAAATCCTATAGCAACTAAATCTTTTACAGAGTGCCTAGTGCCAGTTTTATCAAGCTCTACTCGATCGTACGCATCGAACGCGTTAACGCGAATTTGTATGGAATTAGAGCAGCGCCATCTAGTAGCTGCTATGGAATGAGACAGCTTCATCTAGTGACTACTAGATGGCACTGCTCTAATTCCATACAAATTCGCGTTTACGCGTTCGATGCGTACGATCGAGTAAAGCTCGATAAAATTCGCACTCCGCACACAGTTCACTGTAGCCACTTAGCATCAAGTGGGCAGTCTGCTAGAACGCCAACTTAGTTGTTTAACAAAATTAATATTTGTTTAAAAAAATACTTAACTACTAATAATGACATCAATAAATTAGTAAAATGACCCATGACCGAGGTTAAGCGGTTATTACAGTCTACGGGTGTTTGCAGTCAATTTTTTTTCAGCGTTGCCGCTAGCAAAGTACTGACAGCGTCCCTCAATGCAATGATATCTGCAACTCTAGACAAAAGCCACGAGCTTACTTTTCCATGGATGTTCCATAGAAAAAAACATATGAAATGACATTACGCTGTGACAATCTCACGTTACTTTTTCGCAGGTTATGTCATTTCCATATGTTCGTATCCAGGAACATCTGTGGAAAAACATTCTATGCGTTTTGTATCAAGGAATGTTTATGGAAAAAGGCCCAATTCTGCTAATAAGTTACAGCCGAATCGAAACTAAACCGTTGCGATCGACCAATGGGAGCGCGTAAATTGCCATTCCATCGTTCGATGACGTGATAATGTGGTGTTCTAATTGGTCGATCGCAACGGTTCATTTCGATTCGGCTGTAACTTATTAGTAGAATTGAGCCTCTGGATTAAATTTAGACCATGTGTTGTAAAAAGATGGATAAAGTACAATGATTACTAATCAAAAAGATTATGTGTGTGTGTGTGATAGGTGATTTGTTTACAAATTCACTGTACTGGTATGTACCTGGTATGGTACTTTAAGAAATTGATAATTATAATTAAACCTATCAATTGATACAGTTAAAAGTAGAACATCGGCGACTCCCGGTCCTTGTCTAACAAGCGACTATTTTCAAAAACCATGAATACAGTTTTTTTTAAAATAAAAAAAGCAATGTTGCCGTTATTTGTCAATCATAAACATACAGGGTACTTCTTTCTCAAACTACTGTCCTTTTAGATATGCTATAAAGCTATCTACTTGGAGGTTTGTAAACGTCATCTTCATTAAAAACACCACTAAAACGGTTCTTTAAAAATGTATTATATAAAAATTTTATAAGCCAAGTTCAAGCACTTCTCTCAGATATAGGTTTAAAGAGATTGGTGTTATTAATGATTATTTGGATAAGTAATTAAAACTATTTGGACATGAGGTCAACTCTACACTTTGTCTTTGTCTTATACAAGTTTATTTTTTAGTTATGACAAAAATTTTGTGTGTTTGTTCAGGCAAGCAAACTGAACAACTTTCACTATGGGACCAACTTCGAAGTCGCAAAAAAAAAAATCAGCTGTTCCATACAAATGTTCAACATTCACTGAACCTAAATGTATGGAACAGCTGATTTTTTTTGCGATTTCAAAGATGGTGCCATAGTGAGAGTTGTTCAGTTTGCTTGTCTGAACAAGCACACAAAATTTTTGTCATAATTAAAAAATAACCTTGTATAATGTGAATTAACACATCTTTTCTTGTAATGGAAGTCGAGCTCAAACTTTTGCTTTGAGTTCAGCTTACAATTTACGACTCTGTAACAAAACCAAATTGTAAATGGCAATTTAAAAGGGGAGATAAAAAATTTTGACCTTACGAGTTTCTTGCCTGTTCTTCTTGAGAAGGCTCTTCCAATTTCTGAACAGGTGTAGAGTCACCTTTTTTTTTCATTCTTACTTGTATTTGCAGACATCTTGAGTATATTCAGGATGTATGCACAAGCACATACAAGGATAATATGATTATGCGAAAAATTTAAATTAGATTGTTTTGCTTTGTTTTGACGCCAATAAATGCCTGTGAAGGTCTATGTTGAATAAAGATTTTTGAAATTGAATTAGAATTCGTAGCAGTGATACCTTCTCGCAACACGAACCGGCATGGTCCTCGTGGAGGTGCGTCTCTCCCGCGGTTTAGAATTCGTGGCCGCCACTGGACGTGGACTCTCTTCCCGTGGCTCTGCGCTGTTCGCCGGTGCCTTTTCACTTAAATTTCTTTTGACCGTGTCCTCCTGCTCATTAGGCTGGGTTGCTACAATAAAAACAGTATGATCACTATTGTCATTTCATAGGTCACATAATTTATTGTGTCACTTACCCGACGAGAGTGTGGTGTGACATGCAGCTTGGTAAAAAAGAGTTTCATAAAAAAGGGCTCCACTATACTAGTGCAGTTTCACAACAGAAACACGAAAAAAAGGCACAATTACAAAAAATAAGCAATGATTAATTACAATTTGAAATAAAAGTCTATTATCTAGTTCTCGATCTATTTCAACCATAGGAATAGTTTTTTAGCTGCTGCAACTCTTTTTTGACAAACTATCCCTATGTGTAACTCTTTTAATGGTCTTTTATATTTAGTATTGGCTCTAGCGACTCCTATATTACTATAATAGGAGTTAAGGAGTTGCGGGACAGGATAGTGTCATGATCATAGAACATTAACTGGTGCTTAAGATAAATGCCCGTAAACTCCAATGAAACCACATACTTGATATTATATTTTTTCACCACACTCTCGCAGGGTTAACATTTGCTAATATCTAGGAAAACCAACGATATCTATACTAATATTATAAACAGGAAAGATTTGATTGTTTGTTTGTATTGAATAGGCTTCGAAACTACTGAACCGATTTTGATTAGTTGGTATAGGGATAGTTCGAGACCAGAATTTTCCTACGGGAAAAAATAACGCGGGCGAAGTCGCGAGCGGAAAGCTAGTTATAAATATAGCAACGAAAATCGAAATCACGAAGGCAGATGGGTTAATACAAGTTTCCCATCCCTTCGTACAGGCATAATTGCCGTGAACTTTCATATTCGACTCTAACGAAAGAAAATCGTTTCATCGGTACGCATCACTTTAAATTTTGACAGTCAATATGCATCCACTACTATATAAATACGGTCGGCACACATTGGACGCCGACATTACTCTCAAATCAAAAGTGATCGTGCTAGTTTTTTAGCGTTCCGTAGTAAACAAGGAACCCTTATAATTTCGCCATGTCTGTCTGTCTGTCCGCGGTTTTACTCAGAGATTATTAGTACTAGAAAGCTGTAATTTGGCATGGGTAAGTATATTAATCGTGCCAAAAAAGTGGTAGAAAAAAATATTGATTTTTTTTCAGAGTGGCTCCCAAGCTCTCATACACGTAAAGTGGGAGTAATTTTTTTCTCGACTAACCCATCGTGTAGGATATTTTTCGATTTAGGGATCCGTTTCTGAAATATTTAGTTTTAAAGTACAAATTTTTGTTAGAGGTAAGTGTCCCCCCCTCCATCTGCTAAACGGTTATAAATGGATACGTGAAAAAAATTACAACAGTAGTATATCTAACGAAGTTTAAAGGAAAACTATCAGAGTTGAGTACTAAGTACAAACTAAAAAGTTATAGACGACCAATTTATAAAATGTACTCGGAAAAGTAAGGTGAGGGTGAGTGTGAACTCAAAGTTGGCATTTGCAACTACGGAACCCTACACTGCGCGTGGCCCCACACGCACTTGGCCGGTTTTATTTATCTATCTACTTTGTTTTATGGGCTCAACCCATTTACATAACTCACACAGTTTACAAATAAAAGTAGCTTCATGGGCTTAACCAACTTACATAACACATTTTCACAACGGGACAAATATTTGAACTGGATTGTTGGCCAATCTGCAAATATATCAGGTTTTACTAAAACTATAAGCCCCCCCAGTATTTTATTATTTGCGCATATGGCTATTCTTTCTCGTAAGAAATATTATATTTAGTAAGTATTGAAATAGAAAAGTAAGAAATAAGACTTTCTTGGATTTCATCTCACCCAACAGTAGGTAAGTGACGATAAGGCCAAAGTTGGAAGCGAGATTCACCTGGACTTCTCAACAACTGAGGAACTGGCCATCTTATTATGGCGATAAACTTAGGCAAAACAGAAAAAAATCTGCCTCCACGGGGAATTGAACCGCGGACCTCCCGATCAACTACACTAGACCACGGAGGCGGCGAGTGCGATTATTATCGTGACGTGACGTGATGACGGTCACAGTCGTACCTATATGTTGTAGCTACCAAATGAGCGAAGGGCCTCGAGGTCGTTACAAAACAAGTCGGCGCGTTCGCCATTTGACGACCCCTGTCCGTCCCTACTTCCTACTTGTACTTGTACTTATACGTACTTGTGTCTAGCGGGGTATCGCTGGGATCCGGTGGTAGGTGCGAGTACTCCGGTATGCGGGGGCTGCGTATCTCTGCGTCGTAGGGCTCCGCCGCATCGACGCCTTCCGCGGTCTCGCCTTCGTCCTGGGACGCGTTATCTTCCTCGCCCTCCTCTGTACTACCTTCAATTTCTTGACTGCGTTGAGTACAAACAAGAATTTGAACGCGAAATTAGTTAAACGCACAATGGAGTCGACCTATTTAGCCAACATGTGTAGGATAAAAAGGTGGGATTTCGTCGCGCCGGCCGATACCGATGCAATGGCCCCATTACGTGGCAATGTTAGTGGGATATTGGGTAATTAAACTATGATTCACACTAAATCCATAGTGCCACGAAAAAGCATCGTCTGTTCGTACGATTGTAGTCAATTGGGATGATGACTGAATTCTAATTTTCACATCTCGACATAAAATATTAAAATAGCGCAGAAAAAGATACAATCATGTGAAATTAGAATTAAAATCGGCTTAGAAATACATAAGATACAAACATTTTAAGCTGTTAATTTTGAAGCGATTAGACAGAGAGATCCGACATCAACCGTGACGTCATCGTTGAGTACGGCCATATAAACTCCATGTTAAATGCCGTCTTGCTAGAAAGAGATGGAGAAAAATCTTTAATACCTTATATCTTGGTTGTTTTTATAGTTATTCGAAAACCGATTTTTTCTTTCTGTTTATTATATGAATGAGCTTGTATTAAAGCAAAAAAAAATTTTTAATTCATCTAGCCAATTATAGGAGGAGGAGGAGATATTATAGTGCACAAGTGACTGCGCAAACGCAAGTGCACTCTCTGTGCCTCCACTCGCCTAGTCCGATGGACGGTTAGCCGACACGACCGGGGCGAGATCAGTCGCAGGACCCACTGTTTAACGCGCCTTCCGAAACAGGGAGGAGCTCGAGATGTTTCGTATTTTGGTCGTCCATCATATGACTGACCACAGCCAACGTTGCTTAACCATAGCAATCGTTCGCTGAGCGCACGTGCCAATGCGCCACCAATCTAAACTAAGATTACGCGATGTATGTGACAATGTCTCATAATACAAGGTTTCATCATCAGTTAGTAACGATCTACTGCTAATATTAAAAATAGAACATTTGCGACCCATTTTCCACCACGCCGGCCTAGTGCGGGTTGTTGAAGCAATAGAACCTTGAGCGTTGATTAACCAGAGCATCACATGTAGGTGAAGTCGATTTGGGTACCAGAAAGTGTCACCTGTTACACATATCTCAAATGCAGAAAAATGTATGTATTAAATGAGTTAGCGTATCACTGGTCATTTTCCTCATTTATCAGTTACCCTAATTTGCCACTTTACTTATTCATCAGTTTCGATAGGTTGACATTTTTTCTAGTTTGTTATTTTCCTGATTCGTCAGTTTCCTCATTCGCTAGTTTTTGTAGGCTGGCAATTTCTTTCATTTCGGCGTCAGTTTCTTTGTGTGCTAGTTTACTTAATCTTTAATTTGTGTAGGTTATCCTCATTACTAGTTTGTCGGTTTTTCAAATTCGCCTGTTTGGGTTGTTCGGCTGGGATCTTAAGGTTGACTAACTAAAGTAATACGGATTACGAAACTAACTTGTTGAAAATATGACAAAGTACTAAAATTGACAACCTAAGAAAACTGACGAATAAGGCAACTTACGAACAAGGAAATTGTCTAACTAAAGAAACAGTCAACTTGGTGAAACTGGCAAGTAAGGTAATTGGGAAATTAAAAAAGTTGTCGATTAAGTAAACTGGCAAATTAGCAAAACTTACAAATAAGGAAAATGACCAGCTAACTCTAAATTCCACAGTACCAAGTAATTTAAACACTTCTGAGTACTATGATTTCCTAAACACCCATAACATGATGAGACGGTTAATCTACACAACTGGAGAGATCAAGTGCAGTATTTTTAAGCAAAGTGCCTTAAGAAGGTTGGAGGGAGTCATTTTGATCTTCCATCAAGGTCTGAACTCGGTAGTGAACTGTGTAGCCTCAGCGACTGCAACGCCGCTCATACGATCGGCAAAGAAAGTGGTGTATCAGTTTTGACAAAACTTGGCAAAGAGAAGTATGTATAAAGTACTACAATGTATTTTAAGTTCATCGCTAATTGTATTTAACATTAATTTATTGAATTGCACAAAGGGCACAAACATTTACATTGGACAGAATTAATAATGGTCTCCTTACTCTGCCACAAACAGTCCACATAATTGATGGTACTGGTTGAGTTCCTGCTTGTATAGGAGATGCCCCCTGAGTATGAAGTCGAAATACACCCGCAGCCCGTCCGCCACTTCTCTGACTAGATTCAACCTGGAAATGGTTTTAAATCAGGTTAATTTTTGTACTTCTATTGACTGAGAGTTTGGCCAATCAAACAGTTGATACAAGCACAGAACTTATATGTATATTATGTATAGCTCTATCCTAATTCCTAACTAATGTTATAAATGCAAAAATAACTATATCTGACTGTTACGCCTTAATTTCTGGATTTAATAGAACACTTCACTGCTTTTGTAACAAAACTTACACTAAGAAGGGGTGTGAAGTAGCGTTTAAAAGTCTGCCTGTCTCGATCTCGAACTCTGCAAACGTCTACTGTTTGCAGAGTTGCATATTTTGCTTAAATGCGTGTTTGTTTACCTGTTCACTTGCGTGTCGTTACCATTGATCGCGCTGGAGATAGTTTCAAAAACATATCTTGTTCCAAAGAAAGAAAGAAAGAAAGAAAGAAAGAAAGAAAGATATCTTTATTTGCTAGAATATGGTGACACAAGTTCTTAAGGTTTAAAGGCTCTACATACTCTGTTGAAGTCGTCAACGTGCAAAATGTTTTCGTCAGGCTTTACAAATGATTGTTTCTAAGTAATATAATATATGTTGTACAATAGTCAAGATATTAACAATATTATAATATCAATGTCATAGAAATTAAAATTAGAATTACAAAATGTCATAGTTAATCATTAATTACATACAAATCAATTCAATATCAATAAATTCGCGATATATTATTCCAATTGTCATTATACACCTAAATTATAATCATAATAACACATAGAATTTATAAAATTAACTTAAAACATTATTTCAAAAATAGTCAGATGGCAATGTCAAAAGGAACGTCATAACATCAAAATATCATGATTCATCAAGCAGCAAACTCTTTACGATCAGACAGGTACTCTCCAACACTGTAATATGTTTTTTTCAGTAATATATTAAATAATGTACTTTTAAATCGTCTATATGTAAGTTTTGTAAGCCATTCTGGTAATTTATTGAATATTCTAATCGCCATATTATAAGAGTTCTTGGAAACAATATTTAGTCTTTGATATGGTGTATATAGTCTATCACCTTTTCTACCTCTGTATGTGTAATCCTTATTCATTTTAAACATGTCATAATATTTTTTTACAAATAAACATATTTCAAATAAATATAAACAAGGAAGAGGCAAAATACGAAGTGCTTTAAATAATGGTTTGCAACTATCGAGAAAATCTACGCCACATATTGCTCTAATACATTTTTTTTGGACTTTGAAGATAACACCAAGTAGGTGATACCTACATAAGTATAGGATATTGTGTCTCCCCCTCGAGGGGTGCCAAGCGTCGGTCCTGCAGGCTTCGCTAACTACGGTTGGTAACTAGAACTGTCATTTTTGAAAGACACTTTATATCCATTACTGGTTTAGTTATGTAATGTCTTACGGCAGCGTTCATGATAGCAGCAATGGATGTTAAGTTCCTTTCAAAAAATGACAGTTCTAGTTAGCAACCGAAGTTACAGAATAGGCCAGCAGGCGTAGCACGGGCTGCCAAGAAATTTGTGATAAGACTCAGTGACACGTATCCCTTTAGGAGCGTCAAGAAATTTTATCATGTCAGTCACACTAAGGCTGCGTTCCGAAAATCAATAAGAGTCACTATTAGCGCGCTCTAACGCGTCCCGAAATGTTGTGAGCTCGCTAATGTTAGCCGGCATGAAGAGCCGACATGACATCATCGTTAACGTCATATAGAACTTACGGCGCTAATGCCCTGCCCCCGTAGCACGTCCACCAAATCACGATATGATAAAGCGATTTATCGCGGTAAACTGTCAAAATACGACGAAACCCTATTGTATTTTGACAGTTCACTGCGATAAACCGCATTATCATATCGTGTTTTGGTGGACGTGCTAGGGGGGCTGGAGTGAAATCAGTTAATGCGAACTGTCAGTCTGACGTTCGATAATTGTGTTTTCGGTTCAAAAACCTGTTCTTCCGGACCGAAATAGTAAGCGTGCTGATAGCATTTTCAGTATTCTCTTTAATTTGGACAAGGCGATTATAATCGTTAGCACTGTCAGCGCTGTTATCGGACCGCAGCCTCAATGCGCGCCGCCGTGCTACTCTTTAAAACATAGATATTATGTCACTAAAATTGTGAGATAATGCGTGACTCAAGTCCCGTCTTGGCAGCCCGTGCTACGCCTGCTGCTGAGAAATACTTGACAAACGTGTCTGGTAGGTATTAGTGTTACCTGCACGACACGTCGAGCAGGTCCGGCCGCGGCGGCTGGGGGGGATCGTGTCTCCCCCTCGTGGGGTGCCAGGCTCCGGCTCTGGCGAACCACTTGACGAACGACTCCAAGATCTCCGCCACGCACGGTGTGGCTGGCACGCGCGACAGTCGCCCGCGCTTCACCACGAGGTGGTAGTCGAATGTCAGGCGATCCCTGGCAACCAGTCCTTGATGTTAGTTAGTTAGGAGTTAGCGCATCAAAGGTATTTTACAAAATGCAATGTAAGGAGGATGTAAGTTAGGAGTTAGCGCATCATAGGTTTAACCGGAGCCGTGATTGTGAGCTTCACTCCAGAAAAAGGGGAGCTGCGAATAGAGTCAAGACGGGATGGAAAACTTTTAGGGCGCCGTGTTGTGGCGGCCCACCTGGTGTGTATTGTACTTAAAGCTACCCTAGCAAGTATTTATTGTTTGCCTATAGACTGACAAGGTAAGATTTCTAGTTTCCTTAACATAGATATGTAGGAGTAGATAGGCTCTTAATTTCTAGCATCAAACCGAACAGAAATGCCGAAAAAATTAAACCGTTAATGTCTTAGACCTTCAAGTCGGAACTAAACGGTTGATGAAGCTAGAGGATCTGTGCCCCATTGAAAAGGTGTATAATCGTATAACACATCAAGCACGTCAAGCTTTAGAAATAAATAGATTGGCTAGTTTAGGTTACATATTGTTTTTTTTTGTCGCATAAAGGAATAACAGTCTAGTATCTACTTCGAGCTGTTAAAGCAATATTTTTTTTTTGTAAGAAAGTAAATACATAATTAATAAAAAATGTATTCCGTTACACAAAACTTATAAACATAAATGATATCTCGTGACTGACTGTGTAAAGGTTTTCTCTTTTTATTTACTATGCCATCTTCTTCATTTTAAAGTCCGGGAATTGTACAATACTGTATAGGTATTAGCAGCAAACGTGCGCAATGGCTACAGACACTATGAAGCCCAAAAGAGCCCATTCTTATTTCAAAGCTCAATGTGCATTATTTTCCGGCGGGTATAAGTACTGCATGCGTGTACTTAAAACGTGTGCATTCACTATCTCACCTTAGCGTCGAAAGAAGAATGGCAGAACCCCGTGTATTTTCAGTGTCGCACTTAGGAGTTATGTATCTTAATGAAAATACCCTTAAAAGATAGGTCTAAGTCCAATTAAAAAAAAAGGTAATTGCAGCATATTTTTTTAAAATGGGGTTTTCGTGTTATGCTGCAATAAGTATAACCTACAAATATCAGTGAACTTACATACAGATAATATATGATTTAATACTAGAATTGATTTGAAAAATAGGTAATTATAGGTACTTATTTAGTTACCTACACAGCCGAAATCATATAAAAAGGTATGTACAGATGACAATTGACAACAAAACATAGGGTGGGTAGGTACCCTATCCACATGATGTATGATTGTTGTAATGTAAGGGTGCGGTTCATGGACAAACAGCCAAACGATGTTATCACACCGACCGAAGTAATAGGCATAATCTTGATATTTGTTTCAATAAATTATATTATTAAGACTTATTGACAATAAGTTATTAAAATAAATCTTTGTCTTTAATACTCATTAATATCGAATTCCGTTTATTTATCACTTGTTATCACATAAAACTTAAAAAAACGTATTAAATAGTTCAATCTTATAAATATTTTAAACAATATATGTATTTAATTATTTAAGGTGGCAACTTATTTGTTAATACTTTACCTATGCGTTTCGTTATTGCATGTGTGGTTGAGTTTTGATACAAGTTTTATTTTTTCGATCTTCTCATTATTCCCGTTTTACAAAAAAACCATATTTATAGGAAATGAACAACTATAATTGTCTAATATAATGCATAGAATTTCATCGACTTTCACTTGATATTTTATGCGACCCTGGGTTTGCCATTCTTCAAATATTACCTTAACGCCGAAGGTAGGGTTATGTGCGCGCGGCCGACGTTCGCGTTGGGCGGCGGCGAGCGGCGCTGCGTGCTCGACGCGGAGCCCGACCCCGACGAGTCCGTGTCGCCGGCCTCGCCTTCTGTCGTCACACACACACTGCCTACACGTGCCAGTGCACTGGCTGCTTAACTATTTATGTATGTGCGTATGTATGATGTTGCAAACGACGACGCCCGCCGCCGGCGGGCGGAGTTGCGGTGACAGAGGCGATACCGGGTGATCAATCTAAATGGGTCAGTAGGGAGATATCAGAAACTATGAGAGATAGCGAAATCTGTTCTTAGGAACCATGGCGTCGATTTTAGATTTAATAATAATGGCATTCAAATTTTTAAACTTTCATACATACATACCGGGAACCTAGTCAAAATCTATAAGTGAAATATAGAAGTGTCTGTTTGTAATGTCAAAATAACAAGTTTTTACTAAATGGGTATGAATGTATATCGGGTACCGATAACAAAAATACAATTAATTTTTTTTTGTCTGTCTGTCTGTTTGTTCCCGCTAATCTCCGGAACGGCTGGACCGATTTTGACGGGACTTTCACTAATAGATAGCTAATTATATAATATAGGCTACTTTTATCAAGTTCATCAAAATGCTACCAAAAGTTACTATTCCACGCGGACGAAGTCGCGGGCACAGCTAGTCTCTGTATAAAATGTTATAAATTCTGCAAGTTTTTTCGAATTTATTGTTGATGGTGAATTTAATCGAATAATTTATCTGAAGAGACCACTTATGCATATCTTATCTGCGTCGATATTATGCATTACAAATTGCGTTCATTTAAAATAAAAACATATTCATTTAGCGGGCGGGCCAATTTATTTACTATTTAAAAATACTTTTCACAGAGATTTTGACTAGTTTCTATTCCCGATTATGTATGAGAGTTAAAAAAATTTGAACGCCATTATTATTATTAAATCTAAAATCGTTGCCATGGTTCCTAGGAACAGATATTGCTAACTCTCATAGTTTCTGACTCTTCTCCCTGCTGACCCATTTGGATTGATCACCTGTATACGGCGGCGGTTCCCGCGACATGCTTAGATCCCTAGACTGGATGCTATGACATACTTGGAATCCTGGCAGAAGCCAGATCACTTCCATTGAGCTCAAGATCAGACAATAAGTAGCATTTTTATTTTTTTCTAATTTATGTTAGACATTTAAAAACTATAAATCACGCTTATGTTACCCCTCGTTTTCACCAAGAAACAAGTAAAATACTGGTTTTATACAATACTTGTAGAATACTTGTCAAAACATAATTATTTGTTTTATACATGTATTGCAACTGTCTCAAACATTCTTGGAAAATTTAAGGAACGCTTCACGACATGGTATTAGAATGATTTTAATATGAATAAAAAAAATAACTCACTTACTTAATTTTATATGGACTTTATTCAATAATCGAGATAAATACATGATATTATTAAAGCTAATCTAAACATACTAATAATTATCTTAAAAAACATACGTATCCTAAAAAAACTAAATCTAAACAAAACTAATCATAACACTAAAAATTTTATATAAATTTTCAAAAAAATACAAAAAATGCTGCACTAGTTGAGAGCAGCATTTTTAGAGATTTTTTTATTTAAAAAAAATAAATTATATAATTCATTGTTTTTATTTTATTTATAATAATTGATGTGTCCTGAAGCGTCCCTAAAATTTTCCAGGGTGATAAAAAAATAACCGTGTAAACAAGTATAGGTACTGCACTCATGAAGTAAAGTTCCTCAGCATCTTTACTTTCCATTGTCAACAGTCAATTAAGTAGAAAATATTAATGTAACCGGACCGGCGTGTAATATTCTACAAGTTTAGCTACAATAAGTAAATCGTAAAACGTGACATCATAAACATGTAGCCAACTAGTAGTTCACAAACAATTTCATACAACAAGTTTCATACATGTTTTGTATTCAACAAGTTTTATACATGTATACGAGTGTAAACAATAAACGAAAACATTGCATAAAACTTGTAAAATACATGTAATATACCTAGGTGAAAACGAGGGGTTATAAATGCACACATTTATGCTATAGAGAGCAGAAAAGTCAAAAAGAAATCTTAGTTTTTATAAAAACAACCGACGTGGATGATCATTGGTAGTAAAGCGCGTGATAACGATCTCTAGATTGATTTTGACATCACGATGTATTTTAGGGCGCGCTTTGAACCCCCAAAACCTTCCCCCCCTACCTATGGCCAGCCGCGCCGTCGTTGCCACCATCCGCCGGTCACTGGTGTCGTTTGGGGCCTATAGATTATACGTGTAACAGCAATAACACACACCCAAGAAGTATTTTGGTTGGTATTGATTGGCATCATAATGTAATTTCGAAAAGAGTAAATAGGTACTTTTTGCGTAGAAGTTCAAAGGTATATGTGACTTCATCTCAACTGATAGTGAATGACTATAAGACCAATGTTATTAGCATTGGCATTATAGTAACAAGTTTAGGTAAGGTGATGTTAGATAACCAGGCGGGCTACTGACTGATTCATCATCACAGCTGAAAAATATGTCCCCACCGAGGGGCTCGTGCATTTAAATTAGCATGTGGCTTCTGGCATTGGGGTCTGAAGAGTACACAGCATGTTACAAAATAACCTGTAAAAATATAATAAATAATGAAAACTAAGAATATTAAACCCTAGTAAGCTGTCATTTCAGAGAATGGGAGCATCATGCCTGTCAATCTGTGTATCTCTTTAATTTTTCTGTAAGCATAAAAAATATTATGATTTTTTTTGGCCATAAGTCATACAGTGATACTGAGGTTTTCAAATATTGTAAATGGACTCTTTATAAGGGCCATTTAACACCCATTCCACTTTATGGGTATTTTTGTAATAATGTGTTTACAGAATATAGTTTTTTTTACTAATTAAAGGCAATATTAAATGGATATACAAACCATCTGGCTGTGTACTGCTTGATGAGCCATCATCGCTGAAGCCCTGCCGTGTACGTTTTGCTGGCCCTGCAGTAGTAGCTGTGCTGCTGCCTTTCTTTCGCTCACGGCGGTAAAGGTAAGCACCCCTGAATTAAAATGTATAGATAATTAATAAAATGGTAAATACTTGTTTTCATGTTTACTCATAAACTAGAATAACGTCTTAACAAGGTTACTGAAATCATTTTCAATAAAAATTGTATAAAAAATTAAATTACAGTTGAAGTTGTGATTTCTCAGCTAGATCTCTTTGCAGCTGTCGATTTTCTTCTGTGTCTTTCAAAACAAAGTCTTCACTAACACATCTATCCCAAGAAGAGTTCCAACCTTGAAAGTGAATTAAATATTCTACTGTTCTACGGCCTCGCTTGTCTTTGCTTTCGATTACTTCCAGTACCTAAAAAACATACAAAATAATGGGTTCCATGGAGTAAAGTTTATTGATGAATTCCTATCAAAGTAGGTCCACATTTTGTATCCAAACGATTAAATCGTTTGGATACAAAATGTCACTCATTATCAATAAATAAAGATATCAAATTGAAAATAAAATGCACATGGTCATATATTTTGTTGCTATCTTCCATTTACAAAACAGGGTTGCCAAGAGACTCTAATAAATAAAGTGGACTTTTTACAGCAAATTGGGATGATGACTGAATTCCAATTTTCACATCTCGTCATAAAAAATTAAAATACCGTAGAAAAAGATACAATCCTGTGAAATTAGAATTAAAATCGGCTTAGAAATACATCAGATACAAGCATTTTAAGTTGTTAATTTGGAAGCGATTAGACAGAGAGATCTGACAACAACCGTGACGTCATTGTTTAATACAGCCATATAAACTACAATTAAATTGCTGTTTTGCTAGAAAGAGATGGAGAAAAATCTTTAATACCTTATATCTTGGTTGTTATTTTAGTTAATCGAAAACCGATTTTTCTTTCAGTTTATTAAATGAATGAGCTTCTATTAAAGCAAAAAAAAAAATTTTGTCATCTAGCCTATTCAGGTTACATTTTTGGTTACAAATACTAATTTAGGGTTATGCTTGATGTTGTATTCAGATTGTAGGATTTGTATGCCACAATATCTTTGGATAAATAAAAGTTTATTACCTTTGAATCATATAGAACTTTTGCTTTGGTAGGGTCAGGTTCATAGCATAGAACTCGTTCGCCTTCACTGAATTTATACCTCAGGCCTCTTGTTGAAACCATTTCAATACATTTATTTCACAAATGCTGTTTTCTAGGGATCACAAAATTATTTGAGTTCATAAAAAATTGAGGAACTTCTGAGACAAGCTATGCTAAAATTTTACAACTCCTAATTACAGCACATAGATTTTATTCACGATCACAATTTATTCAAAGTAAATGACTAAAAACGTGTTTCTTTTTATGTCGTGATATTAATAAGAAAAGGATTTATTTATTAGCCGCGATCGCCAGACAAAAGTGAATTATCTATTGTAATAGAAATATTTTGTTTCGTCCGGCTTGTTTTGTTTGAAATCTTTTGAAATAGGTACGTACTAGCTATTGTTGATATTGATATGTCAATGTCACTCATATGTGGTGGGGTGGGAGAATATGGCTGCGGTCCGAAATAGATAACAAGCGTTCACGTGCTGACGATTATAATTACCCGAATTAAAAAGCGTACTAAAAGTGCTAACAGTGCTGTCAGCATGCTTACCATTACGGACCGGGGTTTTAGCGTATCAACTTGTCAAGTAAAATGTCGAGTTATAACTTTGGTTAGGTTCAGGGGCCCGATTCTCAGTTTTTTAGAGATATCTCTAATTCGACATATCTCTAATACTTTGCATCTCTACTAAAAATCTCTATGATATGAAAAAAATGTCGATTGCTATCTACCACTAGGCATAGACATTTCTCTATCGTGACATTTTGAGAATACGGAAACTGTGAAATATTCGACATCCGCCATTTAATTTCGACATATGTCGAATTCGACATTATGTCTATGGCTTGAGAATCGGGGGCCAGTTCTTTTGTGGATTTTTAATCACAACATTGTTTCTCCGTTGCTTATCCAGAACAAATACATTCATTTTCAGCCGAAAACACAAGTATCGAACGTCAGACTGACAGTTCGCTTACAGTGATTTCACTTCAGAGCATTAGCGCCATAAGTCCGATATGACGTAAATGATGACGTCATGCAGCTCTCCATGCCGGCTAATGTTAGCGTGCTCACAGCATTTCGGGACGCGTTTTAGCACGCTAATAGCGCTGCCGCTGATAGTGACTTTTATTGATTTTCGGACTGCAGCCATTGTTTGATTCATTCGAATGCTCATTCAATTGATGATCTAACTAAGGCCATGGTCAGTACACAATCCATTGTAGGAAAGAGCAGAGTGCTATTCGAATAATTCGAACGAAAAAAACATTCGAATGAATTTTTAGATACATGGACTGGATTATGTAATTTTCGTGCTTAATCCACCTGCGGCCGTATCGCCTAACTCAAAGCGATCACTTGCTATCGTTATCGTGACATTAGAATAATAGTTTTAATGTCACAGGTGACATTTTTAAGCCCCGACGTAAAAAGAGGGGTGTGTATAAGTTGTGGGGGTGAAAGTGGGGAAGAATAACAAAATGTCTGTAAATATACTCGAGTGGGGTCTCAAATGAAAGCGCATTACGTGCACATTATAAAATAATATGTCGTTTAAAAAGTATGAAATAAAAATCAAATTAAAAATTTTAAAAACCCCTGACTTAAAACCTCCAAAAAGTAAAAAATAAAATGTGTTGGTTGGCCCTTTTTAGTCGTCACGTGTCGGGGGACCGCAATTAATATATCTAGTAATGGCCGGTACACACTTTGTTTAGTGTTTAGTGCGAGTGGCTTGTTTAGTGTTAAGTGTTTAGTAAAAAACACGTTCGGACAGCTTCTGTTTAGTGTTTAGTGTTTATTGTTAAATGTTTAGTGTTTAGCGAATAGGAACGCGTTCTATTTTTTCTGCGAGTCGCCTCTCCCGCTCTCCCGCCTTCACCCCTCACTTGCAGCTAAACACTCACTCAACACGTCTGGACAGACCTGTTTAGTGTTTAGTCCATATAATGAACAACTACACTAAACACCGTTCACTAAACAGTGTTGGGACAGCACCTACTAATCACTTAACACTAAACAGTCTACACTAAACACTAAGCACTTAACTAAACAAAGTGTATACCGGCCATAACGCTCTACGTATTCGGTCAGTAAGTAATTAAATAAATAGATATATTAATTTTATTGCGGTCCCCCCGACGGACGTGACGACTAAAGGGCCAACCAACACATTTTATTTTACATTTTGGCCCCACCCGCGCTTATCGTCCCGAAGCTTCGTGCCACAGATTAGAGAGAATATGTCTTGCTATGACGCGATACACGCAAATGTGACCAGTCATATTCGCCTATCGCGAGACTATTCGGGCTTCGTGTGCGTTATCGGGCGTGTGGCGATACATCAAAGGGTTTTAGCGCGCTAACTATTCGCACTACGTGGTCTCACTAGGTTGTTCATTTCGGCGGTTGCTTTTGATTTGTTAAGACGTGTGTGACGCAATGGTTTTATAATTTATAGGTAAATCATTAGGAAGCTAAGTTCATCACATAGGATCCAAAATAAGATTTCTTATTAGATTTTAATAATATATACTTGAAAAAAAACGAAATACACATTGATTAATGGCAGGATCGTTCGGGGGCCTCCCGATTCTACTTGGGGCGCAGTCCAGTGCCGAGGCCACAGCACCCCCGATGCTCCATGTACCAATTCGAGAGCGCCATGTACCAATGTGTTTTTCTTTTTTCGAATTTCATAATGTACTTACATTTGTCTGACGCTCCTACGGCGAAGGAAAACATCGTGAGGAAACCTGCATACACCTGCGAAGCAAAGGGATATGTAAAGTCAACCAATCCGCACTGGGCCTGCGTGGTTTGACTAAGGCCTAATCGCCCTAACTAGGTAGTTAGGGTAGGCTCGTGCCCCTCGGTGGGGACGTATATGAGCTGTGATAATAAATACTTTATGTAATTGTTAGCACACATGTAAAAGTAAGAAAATTGTCCCATAGTTCAGCGTCTGGAAATGATTTCAACCATCTTGGATTATTGAACGATAGTTCGTGCAAAATGACGAAGCCGCTAATGTGACCACAGAATATACGCGATAGCCTTTTAGCCTTAGACCATTTAGCGTATCTACAAAACGTATGAAGCTTCGGCACGAATTGATTCGAAACAAAAGGCGCAGGTGGGGCCGAAGGATACATCTTTATTGCCGGAGTGAATACGATTATTTCTTTTTTTTTGTTGTATCTAACTCTATAATGCACATAAAACAATTAAATGGAACAAAAACACAAGAAAAACGTCTATGCTAAATTTTCATACGAATTTTATGGCTATGTTTCAAAATCATAACACTTTACTCCCTTGGGAGTTTCATACAACTTTATCTCTTTCAACAACAAATCTTCAAACAGTGTCTTATATAATTATGACATCATTATCACAATTTCAATCATCATACCGAATTTGAATTTTAAAGCCATAGAGGAAAATTCCTCCCTACAACAGCCGGGACGTGTTCCGTCAGTGGCTTGAAAAAATTTCGTTGCATACTTTTAATATGAACTCGTTCTCACACATCCGTGTCCGGGCCGGCGACGGAGCTTCCGTGCCCGGGCCGACACCGTGACGGGCGCCCGTCCACCGATATAACTTTCCGTGCCGTGCCCGGGACATGACCGGGACGTGTTCCGTCAGGGGCTTAAAAAAATATCATTGCGTACAATCTGTATGAACTCGTTCACACACACCCGTGTCCGGGCCGGTGACGGAGCTTCAGTGCCCGAGCCGACGGTATATGTGTTCTGTGGAGCCGACGCCGTGACGTGCGCCCGTCCACCGATATAACCTGTGCGCGTCGTTTTCTTTTCGAAAAATGAGTTATTGATAGAAGCGGTACGCAGTTATAGCGTGTTGTACGACTTATCTAACCCCAAGTATATGGATTCTAAATATAAAAATAATATTTGGAATCGAATTGGACAAAAATTAATATCATATCCAACTCCTCGGTATTGAACAAAGACTGAAACACTAGACTGAAGCGTTACGAAAACGAAATGGTGCTAGAGGGGTACAGATTGAAGTCAGTGGACAGGCCACGGTCCGGCCACGGCCCGGACACGACCCTGAAATGTGTGAACAGAAATGCCCTGACGGGGCACGGATTACCGGTCGTGCCACGGACACGACCCGGTCACGTCCCGGGCACGGCCCCGATGTGTGTGGATAGACCTTTATTCCGCTCAAAGAAGTTTGAGCTAAGTTCACACTGGCTGTTTAGAAACTCACATGGCCGCAGCATTTTTTTAATTAGTTTGTTTTTTACTTAAAACTCTTCACAGCTGACAGCAGTTCTATTTTTAAATATGTGTTCTGTGATTTTTAAAGTTCATTCCGGCCCTTAAGCACAGATTAGTTAATAGTTACCTTAAGTGGGAAGTAATTTGTATGAGTTTTTCCCTCCCTATGGAGGGAAGCAGCATTTTCCACCCAATAATCAGATCAAAACAACACTATTTTCCGAATATGAGAAATGAAAAAAAAATCTATTGGTAATAAATTGAAAATACTTTTAGTACCTACTAGTATGATAGCATCGACGTCGGCTAGTTCGATTCCTCGCAGGGGAGATCTATTTTATGATTATTTTATTGTATTGTTATTCCTATTGCAATAAAAGAAATTATTCAAACTTTTTTAAAATTTTATTATTTGAAGTTTTATTAATTTTCTATTGCATACTTACTTCGTAATCATTTGTACTGTACAACTAGAGTTAGTTTTATGTGAAACTCTTTTATAAAAGAAGAAAACTTTTTATTAAAATGAGTTCAAAATAGAATAAAATTAACGGTTGAAGTTACATTAGAACGAGTCGTAAACCTGTACATTTTTAATTAGACGCTCGGATTTAAGGGCGAAGGTTTATGGTTTAAAGTTGCGAAATATAATGTCGAAGTGTCGTCGTCGTCGTCGTGGGAACTATGGAAATATCAAGGTTGACCTGCGGTTAGCCGCGTCTAGACTTCAATGCATAGGGCATATAATTGTATACAGCCAATTATTTACCTACATGTGATTCACCTTCACATTTCAAAGCCCAATTGAAATTCTATAAAGGCCAAACCTAACGACCCTATATTTATGTTTTTTTTTAATTGCATTAGAGGAGTATTAAAACTGCTATAAACAAACTATCACACATTATTTTCGAGATTTTTGATTATGTTCTAATCAGTTTTTTTATACAACAAAGTCGGCAAACAAGCTTACCTACTGCCCACCTGATGGTAAGTGGTAACAGTCTTGTGAGATTCGCAGCAAATCTGCAACCCCCACAAGAACCACGGTGTAAGTTGCCAGCTTGTGACATAAGATGTAAAGTCACGGTACCCAGTACCTAATTCCACTGCAAGCACTGCTGCTTTGCGGCAAAAATGAGTTGGTCCACCAGAATTCCCTAGCCCAATCCCCTAGGGGATCCCCGTGAACTCGTTAGTTTACCAGGATCCCTAATATGCTTAAAGTACGTAAAGACGTGTTCACATGCATAATTTATTTGTAGTGATAGGTAAGATGGAGGTACCCAAGCAGGCGACTTTGGTACAGAGTCTCCCAGTTAGGTGATTTTGGTGGTTTGATTTATAAAGTAGACAGTTATGTTGCTGATTATATTAATTACCCAAACTTTACATGTACAAATCGTTATCAAACATTTTAGTCTTCACTTGGTGTGTCTGAATAGGTGTTGATTATGTTATTCAATTAAGCATTTCTTAAGCAGAAAAATACAATTTTAAACCCCATATTGCAGTCTTAGTTTTAAAATAGATTTGTTTCTTACTTAACCTAAAAATAAAATTCACAAAATCGTATAAAAATTTTAATTTATTATCCTAATGAACATAACAATTTTCACACAAAACGGTAACGACTCATTATTATTTAGAAATAATAACTTTTTACCGTCTTATATAAACTAGTTTCTAGATTTGGCATCAGTTTAGTGGTGGTAGACAGGGGAGGAGTAGGCTGGCGCGGCGTGCACGACCGGGGCGGCGGCGTAGGATAGAGGGGCGGCGAATTTGGCGACAGGGGCGGCGTGCACGACCGGGGCGGCCGCGTACGTCAGAGGGGCTGCGTACTTGGCGACGGGGGCGGCGTACGCGACGGGAGCGGCCAACTTAGCCACAGGTGCGGCGTACGCTACGGGAGCGGCCACTTTCACAGCCAGGGGCTCCCTGTGCACGACAGCGTTGAAACCATTGTGAGGATCAGCGGTGTACTCGACAGTGCGCTTGGTGCCATCGGGGTCGACGACGGAGTAGGAGCCCTGTACTACGTCACCGTCGCGAGTCTCGTGTTGAGTCTTGGAGTCACCAGTGAGGCCGTCCTGTACGTCGTAGGCGAAGCTGTACTGCGGGTGGGGGTCGTACTCTTCGACGGCGACCTTGGCTACGGGGGCAGCGTAGGCCAGCTTGGCGACGGGGGCGGCGTAGGCGACTGGCGCCGCGTGCAGGGGCGCGGCATGGACCGCTGGTGCCGCGTACGCTAATGGGCCAGCTGGAACTAATCCAGCGCTAGCGGCGGCGACGAAGCAGGCGAGTACCACAAACTAGAAAAGAAAACACCATTGTAAGAAAATTTTTGAAACCAAATAAAATGAGAAGTCAATCGTACATCTATATTCGTTATCCTGGATTAGATATTGCTATTTGAAGTGTCAAACTCAAGAAGTAATTGATACAGTACTAATCAATCACTGTGAATTAGGTGATCTAAGCAGTCCTTTAGTTGTAAGAGGGATTGGATTGCATTGCATTATGGAGCGCTAAACTCCAGGACATAGAAATATGTCCTGGAGTTTAGCGCTCCATAATGTATCACGGTATCACTTGATCAACCACCGTATCAAGAACAAATCTGGTTAATACCTTGAATGCCATTTTGCAGTGTATTGATGAACTGATGGCAAGCAAGAAGCGTGTGAGGCTTTTATACCGGGCGGCGGGGGAGCACCCTTTCACTCGTGGGCGCGCGGTGTCACGCGGCCGTGAGCCCGAGCCCTGGGGCACCTCTGCTTCCAGACTTCAAAATAAAAGATCACGACGGATTTGCACTTTTGTTTCCTTTATGTTTCGGATACTACGTTTAATTCTTGATTTATACATAAGCACAGATTTTTTCAGACGTAAACAGATGATTTTCAGCTTCTTCGAAGATGATAAGGATAATTATATAAACGTGCGAGTAACTTGATTGAAATGCATTGTTGATGTTTTTTTCTTAATTTAGCCAACCTTAAATCTTTATTTATAATATTATGCCTACTGCATTATTTTTTAATAAAAGCTTTATTCCCCAATATTATAAAATGATAAAGAAAATCGCATCAAAAACTGACATTACTTTGTTTCTTTCTAATTTAGAGGTGTGTTTTATAGGCGGGGTTTTTAATAACATACCTTAACAAAACATACTACTAAAATATGTCAAGATGTATCTTTTTTTAGCACTAGAAGAAAATAAGTTTGGGGTCTTTTTTTTAATGCGCGACAAAGTGATTGTGAAGGTTTGGCATTTTTATGCTGCATAAAAAAATGAAATAAAGCTTACAATATCGATATTAAAAAACCGACTTCAAAAACACTGAAAAGTTAAAAATTATGTAAAAATTGGTACAGACATCACACTTCTATATTGAAGTCGGTGCCAAACGATGATCTCCTAGAAAGTCTTAAAATTTGGCACCGACTTCAATATACGAGTAGAAGTGTGAATAGTGTGATGTTGTCTGTAGTCTGTACCTATTCTTACATTATTTTTAACTTTTTAGTGTTTTTGAAGTCGGTTTTTATTTTTTGTAAAATATTTTTTATTTTTATCTTTTTAGTCAATTTAATACCACCTCACCTTCCTGATCTGACCTTGGACCTGAATTTAATACATTACATACATTAAATTCAATGGGATCCTATCATCAGACCCTGACTTTAGTGACCACCCCAGGAGTATACTCTATCGAATACAAAAAGAATTTTGAAAATCGCTCCACAATTGGCGGCGTAATCGCGTAACATACACACAAAAAATACGCATCGAATTGAGAATCTTTTTGAAGTCGGTAAAAAAATCAGCAAACTTTATCGTTTGACAGTTCATGCACTTTTGACAGAGCAACCCTTGTCGGAACAGCTAGGTAATGTTACTGTAGTAGGTATATGGTATGCTCGTAGATGATGATATGTACCTACTGTATACACGAGTATGTATTAATCTATGTATGTGCAATCATTGTGATTCCTGACTATAGTATAAGAAGAGTGAGTGAACAGCAGTACGTGAATGAAATTCAATATAATTATTATATTCCTAGACTTAGAGTAACTCTGGTGGAAAAGGGGTTAGCGAAGCGAGGTCATTGTGAAAGAAAAGACGATGTTGGTTAAAAAAAAGGAAAGTTGAAGAAAACATGACAGAATCAGGATATTTTTTAAAATGTGACAATAAATTTATATTAAGTATTTGATGAATTTTTAACCGACTTCAAAAAAACCCTCCTTGTCTTTTTCAATTCGACGCATACATTTTTGTGTGTACCTATGTTACGCGATTACTCCGCCAATTGTGGACCGATTTTTAAAATTCTTTTTGTATTCGAAAGAGTATACTTTTGAGGTGGTTCCATTTAGCCGAAGTCAAGATCTGATAATGGTATTTCAGAAAAAAGAGGGAAACCCTGAAATATTATAGGCACGTCCAACGTGATTGACCCTGTTTTATTCTTTCTAGTAACTTCGGCGAGCTGCCATTTAATGTGACTAAGACGATGAAAATAGTTTTTATACAAAAAATATAAATTGACTTCAAACAGGCTTAAAAGTAAAAAATCACATAAGAATACACACATCACATTTTGATATTGAAGTCGGTGCTAAGGGATGATCTTCTAGAAGGATTTCAAATTTGGCAGCGACTTCAAAATATAAATGTGATGTTGTGCGTTATCTTATATTATATTCGATTTTTAAGTGTTTTTAAAGTCGATATCAAAACGCCTCTTATTTCTTTTCTTATAGATAGGATTAAGCGCAAATTACATCCACGACTCCACGTGGTTGCAAAATTAATTCTAACTAGGGCGAATTAAGCTTCCAGTGACATATTTTAATGTTTGTAATATCGTCGCTTTAACATCACCCCATACTGAGGGACCAAGAATTTTAATGATTGTTCATTAAAGCTAGGCCAATACCGGGCTTTTAAATTACGAACCTAGTTTACAAGACAACTCAGTTATAGTAAAATAGCCGATTTAAGTAATAATGTCCTTCTAACAGATAGTAAGTCACGGCGGCCAATCTCAACAGAGACTAGCCATCTGCGCAGGAGATAATATTATAGTGCACAAGTGACTGCGCAAACGCACGTGCACTCTCTGTTCCTTCACTCGCCTAGTCCGATTGGACGGTTAGCTGACACGATCAGGGCGAGATCGGGCGCAGGATCCACTATTTAACGTGCTTTCCAAAACACGGATGAGCTCGAGATGTTTCGAATTTTGGTCACCCATCACAGGACTGACCACAGCAATCGTTTGCTGAGAGCACGCGCTAATTCGCCACCAAGCCACAGTATAGTTTCTATATTGTAACCAAGCTTCTAAAAAAATAGCCGATTCAAGTTAAAATGAAAACATTTCTCTTAATTTAAATTTGCTGTTAAGCGCCGAAGCCGTAAAAATTGAACTCTTGCTGTATAGAGCTGATCTGCCCCCTAACTATGATCGCCCAATACAATTTTAAAACTGCACTGAGAGCGGAATGGCGCTAAACGCAGCAAGAGCGGTGTTTCTGTTTCAATATTGTTTTAATCTTACTATAATAAGCGATCATGGTAAGGCCTCAGACTACCAGACCCAGACAGACAGACAGTAAAACCTAATAAATTATGTAAATCCTTTAGACACTTTATGGATATTTTGAAGACATTCCTTTTTGTGGGTGTTTTCAAATTACATTTCTTTGTTTCCGAATTTTAATTTACTAGCATTTCATGGATTCATCGTGTGGGTGCCAGATTTATCGCGTTGCAGCCAAAGGAGCTATGAGCAGTGCCTGGGACTGGCGACCGAGGTGTAGGCTCAGCTACATTCATCTTCATTACCCTGGCTCCCTCTGCCCAACAATTCCATAAGTTATGTATTTGTTACGAGCTTTAGCAGTGAACTTTCGGAAATTCTCGATAAGCGTTGACGTTGCTAAAATATCTAGATATTTTAGCAACGTCAACGTATATGTATAGGTATATTTTTCCAGAATACCTTTTGTGCCCTTTCCTACTGCATTTAAATGAAAAAATAGCATTTTTTCTGTTATCTTATTGGTAAGATCTGTTGATTAAGTGATATTTGGGGATATTATTTTCCCACGTCATGGTTTGAGTTCGATGAGCTGATGTACCGAGAGTAAAGTAGGTAATATGTCCGGTCCGGATCAGAAATAAATGAAGAAATATCCTACGTTGTTTATGTATTTTTGAATTGACTTTAGAAGGATGTAGGCGTTAGAGCTTTTAGTAACCGTATCGTTAGGAAAGTTCATGCAGCCTTTTGTGAGTGCTCCAGTTATGAAATTACGCAACAGTTGACTGAGCGAGACATTCAAGGATGGTCACAATGCATAATAATAATCTGATTCACTGTCAATTACACTAATGTTGTGTGGCTTATCTTAGAACTACATTCTATAGTCCAGTCAATAGCAGAATAATGAGTGTTACCTCTTAATTCTTTAAATAAACATGGATTATTATGAAAATATATACTAATATTATAAAACTGAAGAGTTTGTTTGTTTGTTTGAACGCGCTAATCTCAGGAACAACTGGTTCGAATTGGAAAATTCTTTTTGTGTTGAATAGTCTATTTATCGAGGAAAGCTTTAGGCTATATAACATCAAGTTAGCGTCATCAACATCAGTTAGTGTCTCACATACGTATACATACTCACATACGTACTAATGTTATTTTCGGACATCCACGCGAACGAAGTCGCGGGCACAGCTAGTTTGGAATAAAACTCTTCTAAGGGTCTAATACATACCTTTAAGAGGATAGGAGCATTTTAAGAGTGAAAACTATCGGTTCTTGATCGAAATTAAAAACCAAAAGATGATAATGTTGTAAAGTTAATCTTTTCAACTTAAGATTGTAAGAGCATGAGACATCGTATAGGTAGAGCACATTTCTTACATACGACAATTAAGCTCTTGGCCTTCATCTCACCTGATGGTAAGTGATGATAAGGCCGAAGGTGGAAACGAGCTTCACCTGGACTCCTCAACATTTGAGGACCTGGCTATCTTATCGGAATACAATAATACTATTAACATTGTAATTATGGCAACAAACTTAAGTAAGACGGTGGCAGCTAGCCACGCGGGATCAGAAGCTCTACCGCCAACTAAATCGAACACAAAAATTTCAGCCTTTATGGGGAATCGAACCCTGGACCTCCTAATCAACAACCGGGTGGTCTCAACCATTAGCTAGACCAAGGAGGCGGTTATACAACTAAGTTGGTAAGCAAGCAGGCTGTGCCCACCTGATGGTAAGTGGCTTTAGTCGCCTATAGTACATACTCGTATGGTTTCTGTAATACTTGAATATCGTTAACCCTCACAAGGACCCTAATGTACATTGCCTACTTATGTTATTATGACATACGCTTTTCAGTATTTCCCACGTAAAAGCCAGTATATTTAACGATTAGAGTTATAACATTTTCTCATTGGTATTATTGAACCTTACGTCAATTTTTTTCCTGTTATTCAATATAACCAATTTATGAAATAATAGTAAAAAAAACATTGATAAAAACAAGCTTTTTAAAGTACTCGTCAATACGGATTAAACGAGCCCAAACTCGATGGATTTGTGTTGTTTTGTTTTATTGCGGAGTTCCTATGGCCACCTTCAAGCTCCAGCATCAGATCAGGGACCTTGTTTGTGGAGTGTCAATAACGCTTTAATACTAACTAATACATTTTTCACTATTGACTTATCAAGAAATTGTAGTCATCATCACAGCTCAATATACGTCCCTACCGAGGGGCATGAGCCTATACCTAACTAGTTATGTTAGGGCGACGAGGCCTTAGTCAAACCACGCTGGCCCAGTTCACACATACCTTTTAATTACTTCGTAGGTGTATGCAGGTTTCCTCACGCTGCTTTCCTTCACCGTAGGAGCGTTAACATATGAAATTCGTAGAAGAAATTGAAGTACGAATAAATTTTACCAGGAAATGCGTATAAAAGCGACAAAAGCAGTTTTATTGAAACGCTATCAAGACACGACAACGACGTTAAGATTAGCGGAATTAGGCCCCAGGTCCATGTCGTCACAATGTTGCATTGTCTCGCGATATACATATGCATGCAAAATTTCAGCTCAATCCGAAACCGGGAAGTGGGTCAAAGATTTCATTGCAGACACCGGGACAGGTGAAAGTAAATAAAAGCTTGTGAAAACATCCCTTTTCACATTTTTTGTTTTAACTTTTGCGTACATAAACTAAATGATGGTCATTTGTGAGTTTATTGCGCACAGTGCCCATCGCAAGGTCGCTGCATTATCAAAGTTAGGTTATTCGTACGCGCTAGAGATCTTTCGCCAGTTCTTTGACGCGCAGGGCGAAGTACTCGTAGAGCACACGCGGCTAGAAAATTATTACGAAAGTGGTCGCAATATGTAGTGTTAATTTTTTTTAACCTAGACCTTTTATATTACTTTCTTTATTTCATTTTTAATTTTGGCGGGGGGTCCAAAAATGAACCAAAAATAACTCTGTATATAAGTGGCAAACGTAAACATGTGTGATAGTTGATAGAAATAACGCTTTATGAAACCGAAACAAGCAGATACTCTTTCTATAACTAAGAAATCAAGAACTATATGATCTGAAACTATAAAATATCTAGAAATCAAGAAGTAGATGATTCTTTACGTATGTATATATGAAATTATATGTATTCAATGGATCCAAGTGGACGAAGGCTATAATTGTAACTTCAATTAAAAATGTCATTCAATATGTGTTCTAATAATTTGACATTCTATTTTTTGACATTTTTTTTTATCTTACTTCCAATAGTACTACTGGTAAGACTACTGGGAACAGCCCTCTTTTTTGATATATAAAAATCCCGTGTCACAGAGTTTGTTTTCGAGCTCCTCCGAAACGGCTTGACCGATTTTTATGAATTTTTATCGACGAAAAAACGGAGGAGGTACTCAATTCGACGCGTTTTTTTTTGTGTGTATATTTCGTAGGTCTGAGAATAGGTCGTTGGCTATTTTTTATACCCCTAGGTGATAAGGGTGGCCTTCTTCAGATATTTTTGAGTGTTGGGCTTTTTATCAAAACGTATATAGTTCGCGGGCACAGCTATATAGTATAACTAACTATACGACACTACTATATAACATTTTTAATTTAATTTCTGTATGCACGACCTGCCGGCGTGTTGGATAACACATGCGGCTCTTGTGAGATTCGCAGCAAAACTGCAACCCCCACAAGAACCACAGTGTACGTTGCCAGCTACCCAGTAATTTCATTGCCATATTTTTCCCTTCAAACCGGAATACAGCAAAAGCACTGCTGCTTTGCGGCAGAAATAGGTAAGACGGAGGTACCTGAGCAGGCGACCCTGGTCAGAGACTAGTCTTCCTCCAGTCATGTATCAATTTCGTAGCGATTATTAATAATAGAGACCATAATAAACGTGTTATTGTCTCGGCGCTAGAAGGTTCACGGGGCCAAGCTTCAATGCTATTTATTGATTTACGACGTACGAAAATTAATATCCATTTGAAACAATGGGCGTTTCCCCTTGACATTAAGCTGTTTGGTAAGTGCAACGATGGCTATCCACCGCTTGGTCAGTTGGTTTTACTGTGATCTATTGAAACAGTGGTGAAGCCGTATCAACGATAATATATCCAAAAGGCGTCAAAGAACTCTGAAAATGTTATCATGCGAATTCTTTATTGTCATTTTTCTAGTACGTGTACAAAGTTTGCCAATGGAACTATCGCTTTTGCCGTGTTCCTCGGTCTATCACAGAGGTTTTATCCGTGTGCGGGTTTTTTTTTTATTATTTTGGCAACATTCATGAATTAAATTTAAACTTAAGTCTTAATAGTGCCAAGAAGAATTACAATCACAATCTTTTTCATCATTGCAGACGTATCCCGAAATATATGAAACATTAGGAAAGTCATATAAGAAACCTCAAATATTCATTTATTTCTACATCTTCTTTCCTGCTCTCTTATTACGTTTGAATCCTAAGCACATACATTTTCTTTAACAAACATACTCGTATCTGTGACCGTGAGTAAAAGGTAGTCACTTGGAATCCTTACATCCTTACTAATATTATAAACACGAAAGCATGTGAATATGTAGGTATGGATGTTTGTTACTCTTTCACGCAAAAACTACTGAATGGATTTGGATGAAATTTTGTAGGTACACGGATTCTCAAACTCAAACTCAAAAATCTTTATTCAATATAGACCTTTACAGGCACTTATTGACGTCAAAATAAAAACATAAAAATCTTCAACCAAGAATCTAATTAACTAAATTATTTAATCCTTGTATGTACACACACCCCAACCATTATTAAGATGTGTGCAAATACAAGTCAAATGAAAAAAAAAATTGACTCTACACCTGTTCGGAAATTGGGAGAGCCTTCTCAAGAAGAACAGGCAAGAAACTCGGAAGGTCTTGTATTTTTTTTGTCTCCTCTTTTAAAATGCCAACATTACAATATTATATTTCACAAACATTTTTTAGTAATATTTTTTAATAATATAGAAATGCCTGTCGGTGTGAGTGGAACAGTTACTCGAATGAAATTTATCCCACCATCACAAAGTGTTAACACCCTTTAAACGTCAATTATCACATTTTTTGTCAATCCCAAGCAGTTTTATCTGTCATATAATCAGACACTTTATAATATGCTTTTTTCATAACTGCGCCCTTGATAGTGACTTTAAATTTATTCAAGTTAAGTGCTTTAATATTATTTGGGATTTTATTGTAGAAACGTACACAAAGGCCTTTGAAAGAATTATTATTTTTTTTAAGCCTAGTATTTGGTAACGCTAACATATTCTTATTTACTGAATGAATATCACTGTTTTTACAAAACGAATGTATATTTTTATGAACATATACTATATTCTCGTAAATATATTACGACGCGAAGGTCATAATACCAATTTCTTTAAATTTTTCTCTCAAAGAGTCTCTTATTTTAAGGTTATAAATAGCACGAATAGCCCTTTTTTGCAGCACAAAAACAGTCTGAATGTCGGCAGCATTTCCCCACAGCAAAATGCCATACGACATCACACTATGAAAATAGGCAAAGTATACAAGTCTTGCTGTATCAACATCAGTCAGCTGACGTATTTTCCATACAGCGTAGACTGCAGAACTAAGTCTCTTCGACAATTTATCAATATGTGGGCCCCACTGAAGCTTTGAATCTAAAGTAATACCAAGAAATACTACGGTATCCACAAGGTCCACATTTTTATGCTTTATGTTAACAGTGGTGTGAACCTCTTTAACATTGGGTAAAACAAATTTTATACATTTAGTTTTCCCTTCATTGAGGCACAAGTTATTCGCATTAAATCAGTAAACTATTCTTGAGATAGAACTATTTACATCGTCATAAATTTGCAATCGTCTTTTAATTTTAAACATAAGTGAAGTATCATCTGCAAATAATACAATCTCATGCCTGTCTTGTACAAAAGCAGGCAAGTCATTTACATGTATTAAAAATAGAAAAGGACCAAGAATTGAACCCTGCGGAACTCCCATTTTAACCGAGGCGCCCTGGGACCTCTCCCCGTTGACGTCTACTTTCTGAATCCTCTCAGTCAAATAGGAGACGAGTAAATCCAGAACAGTGTCGCGAAATCCATAGTAGTGTAATTTCCTGATCAGGGTGTCATGATGCACGCAATCAAACGCCTTGGACAAGTCACAAAAAACGCCCAGCGCATCATGTGAGTCCTCCCAGGCCTCATATATATTTTGTATTAACTCAACACCAGCATCAGTTGTTGAGCGACCCTTTCTAAAACCAAATTGTTTACAGTGTAGAAGATTATTTCTGTTAAAAAAGCTTTGCATTTGTTCCAACATTATTTTTTCAAAGATTTTGCTAAAAGTAGGTAGCACAGAGATAGGTCTAAAATTATAATTACGACAGGGATTAACATATAGGCCACTTATTATGGCGTAAAAGTAAGTTAGTTCCCGCGGGAAAGTAGATTTACAGTTTTTTCTTCGAACTTTTAAGGCGAAACATAGTTCGTGGGCACAGCTAGTATTTATAGTGGTACGGAGTCTTCTATGAGCCCGACACGACAGCACTCACAACTCACTTGCAGCAGGAGACATGACGTGTCATCATAAGCTGATGGACAACTCACAAGTTTTTAAACAAATTTGAATATACCTAGTTACTGGATATTAACTGAAAACTTATTTTTAAATAGCCTTATTTGTCTGCAAAAACGCAAAATTATTACGAAAAGACTCGTTTAAGTGTTTTATTTAGCCCTATTTTCGGAATGTACATGATGGAGTAAAAAACATCCTAACACAACAGATTCACACACATTCATTGGACAATATCCTTTTTTATTTTTATTTTATATTTTAATACTAAATGTGTAAATTATTTGATCTTGCGGAGCAGTTTTCGCCGCTTTCTACTGATACCTCGCCTTAAACTCATTTTTCCTTCCATAAATAAACCTTAATACTAAAAGTTATGATGCTTTCCATAATTTTATGATTCAATCTTCTTATAAAACATTTTTTAAATAATTTCTTAGCACCTAATTCGTTGACCGCACAGTGAATGCGAATTTAGTGCAAAAATCAATACTGATTTTAATAAGACCTCACTAATCTACACTTCCATGATGTGGCTGATGTTATCAGACGTCGACTGAGAAAATTGGCCGGGGGCTCTCCACAATGAAACCTTTTTTTTTTTTTTTTTTTTTCGAGGGGAATGCGTGACCGCACCGTACTCGCCGTTGGCTAGACGACGAGCGTGTGTGGGGCTCTCCCGGCAGAGTGCCAAGCCTACCCACTAAACCCCCCGGTGTTCTTCCTGCCCTTATGGACGCGCGTGGTAGGGTCCACACTGCGACTACCACTACCAACGCGCCCGGGCTAGCCCGACCTAACTGGTCGGGCTATCGCCAAGGGGGGATTGCCCGAGAACACCAGGGCAATCCCCAGACGGAGGGCCTTACGGCGGCGTCATTCCCAGACGGAGGGCCTTACGGCGGCCAACCATGCACGCAGGCCTCCACGGCAGGGTCATTAGACGGGCATTGCTTGCGCGAATGCCCGCCTTCGCCTGCCTGTCCGTCTGCGGCGGATGGGAGCGGCTTGAGGATCATTCTCCCGCTCCCTCTCCGCGGCCTCCTTCTGCGAGATGACGTCCTCGCAGAAGGAGGCGACAGCCCCCCATTCCGCCCCGCCACGGAGCATGGCCACGACCATGCTCGGCAGCGAGAGATCTCCGCCTCCCAGCGCAACGTTAAGTTCGCTGCGCTGGCGTCGCCAGGCCGGGCACACCAGCAGGGTGTGCTCGGCAGTGTCGTCGGGAGCGTCGCAGTGATGACACTGCGGCGTTTCCTCCCGACGCGCGACCCGATGCAGATAGTGACCGAAACAACCATGTCCGGTCAGTATCTGCACCATGCGGAACGTGAGGCTGCCCTGCCGGCGCCCTACCCACTCCTCCAACACCGGACGTATCGCTTCGATCGTCCGGTGGCCGGCAGCTGGGAAGGCGAGTGCCTCACCCCATCGACGCAGAGCCTCCCTCTGCGCTTGGGTACGAACCCGCTCCACTTCCTGAGGAGCGGATCGTCCCCCCCGTTCTCTAACGGCAACCCGATGTCGATACACCTCTGCACTCCACAATGAAACCTAGACCTTCCTCATACGTTCGATAACATTTAATTTATTAATGAGCATAATTAACTTACTTTAACCATTAACAAAGGAATGAGTTAAAAGTTAATGTGTAAGCTGAGTTGAGCACCTACAACTTTTTTTCGAAAATAGCAGGCAAAGCTATAACTAGCTTATAAAGTGTGTTGTTTCTCACTCATATGAAAAATGATAAAGATTAAACATAGACATTAAACAGAGCGTAATAGGTATCGAAGGTTTATTGTACAATTACTAATAGACATGATATTTTTACATACTTATTTTTTTTTTCTCAATCAGAAGGCTTAACTTCAATTTTACAATTACAAAAATGTTGACATTCCTTTACAAACTCTGTTGCTTGTGATCGACTCTATCGATCTGTATTATTAATAATGTACAGGATACTTGTTTTCTACATTCGACGGCTTCGTTTTTGGTTCAGATCGGCGGTTATTTACATATATTAGAATGCAGTTCAAATTATTATAATCAAATACCATCTAATATACATAAGTATGTATATACATATTAAAAGTAAATTCAGTAGGAAGACATATATCTTCCTACTGAATTAACCGATGTTTAGGATTATCCGCAGTCAAAGTTCAGTAGCAAAATGATTTGCGTGATACAGCTTCCGCAATTTGTTTTTAAAACTTAATTTACTAGTACACTTTCTGACTTCAAGAAATAGAGTGTTGAAAAATGATTAAAATCAATAAAGAAAAAATTCCGTCTCGGGCGGGATTTGAACCCGCCTCTCCAACATACCGTGTTGACGCCTTGACCAACTAGGCCACCGAGCTCTTACCAGCCCCGGCGGAATTCTTAGCCTTATTGATCTCCTTTATTCTTCGTTAAGCCAGTATATTATTCACTGTTAATAAACATATCAAAATCCAATTTAGAAATCTTTACAGATTTCTTGAAAACTGGTTAAACAAACTTATAAATTTTATATAGAACTTTGCATTTTCTTAATTTTTCAGTTTATTTAGCATTTTTAAATAAAATGCAAAGTTCCTCGTCCGGGTGTTTCCAAAAAATAGCATTGGGATGTCGTAGTGTTTTTTTTAAATCAAACCAGAACTGGAAAAAAGTTTATTGTGTCTACGAACGAAAGCAAACCATATTTACCTCATGATATATTTTTTGTATCGTGGAAAAATGGAAATGTGTACCAACATATTCCTCTAGCCAGTTTTTTTAACCGTATAGGTGAAATTTAATTGCAAATGTCATCTAATCTAATTCCCCAAATAATGTAACTACTAGGACTAAAACTATCCATCTAGTTACATCAATGTAACTCAGAATGTAACTACTGGGAACAGAGCATAATTTTAACATATACCTTTATTACTTTTGACATATACAAAATATAAATTTAATTAAACCTATTAAAAATACCTATTAAACTAAACCCTATATAACATAAAACTAATTAAAAACTAAACACACCATACAAAAAGTAGCCCACAAAAATAACCTATAAAAAGAACACGCCGTCTAGCTCCCTGTCCCGTGGCATAGTACCCAGTACGCTGGCGGCGTTGCCTCTCTGTATGGCAATCGACAGATTTTGTGCAAAGAAACCGCCAGCTCTTGAGTCACCTGAGGCGAGGACCAATCTTGTCGACACGTCCTTAACAAAGGTTTTAGTGTCGGACGACCACGGTCCCATGGTCTCTACAGCAAGCGCCGCAAATTCATAGTGATTATATTTGCACTATATTTGCGGCGCTTGAGCAGCTGCGCTTCTTCGGCCGCAGCTGCAGCCTTCGCGGCAGAGCCCTGCACGTGAGACGGTGCTAAAGTATCGACGCATGTAGCATCCCATACCAAACACCGTCCCAATGTCCACGGTACCAGAGTGGTACCATCAGGATGTTTGCCGTCATCCCTGTACATGCCACAGGGTTCGAGGATGGCAGGCACGCCCGCGGTAGCCAAAGCTCGACGGACAAGGTCATTAATGGCAGCATGACGGAAGATGCGGCCGGCGCTCTTGATGCACGAAAGACCATGGTGTCCATATTGGTTCACGCCACGGCCGCACGGACATTGGTGAGGCTCGCATATTTTGAGACCGAGACGTAGACACACGGCTATTCTGAGGCAGTCCGATCCAAGACGGTACCTAGATGGTCTGAAGGTAGAGCGTGAAGCCTGTGTGACCTGACTCATGCTCAGATACAGCTAAAAGTCTAGCTTTATCCATATCGTCCTGGCAGAGGCTGAGTAGAAAGCCGTGAGTCTGTTTAATATGGGGTTGATCCCATGAGCTCTGTCTTTTTACTTCTGTAGGAATAATCTCACCTGGGTAGAGGGAGCTCCAGGCTGTCGTAGCCTCCGGCAGACACTTCACTCGAACATCAGCTGTGGGAGTAGCAAGAATATTACTAATGAGAGTGAGCGTGCTGTGAGCAGAGGCCAAGAAAGACGGGAGCGATAAACTAGATGTCATTCGGAGGCCCTGACCTCCATATCTTATGGGTAGGGTTGCCTGAGCCCATGATTGATCATCAAACTGTAAATTGAGAATTTGAGAAACGGTAGATTTTAAAGTTGAGTCCACCAAATTGGTACAAAAAGGGAACTTCCAGAGGGGACAACAACGAAGAAAGTACATGAATTTGGGAGTAAAAAGACAGAGCCGTAGGATGCAGATTGCCATATGTGGCATAATTTGGAAAAGGCGGCCCGAATTGTTGTTGAAATTGTTAATTTTGGAGCTCACGAAGGTATTAAAGGCGTCCTCGAAGATTGGGGCACCGAGTAAAGTGAGGGAGTTTTTTGATTGTATTGAAATGTTCGGTGTTAAAGCATTAAACCGTTTTAGGAAGTCTGACTGCAGTGAGGAGGAAATGTGATCCGGAAAAAAAATTCGCACTTAGAAAAGTTTAAGTCCAATCCTAATTTAGCAAACTGGTCGATGATACTCGTAGTTTGTAAGTCAGACAAATAAATACGTTATTCATCACAAGTATTTAATTTAAAACAAAATTGCCCTTTAAATCATTCGATTTAAATGAATATCTTAGGAGATATCGCAGTTTTAAAATAACATCACAGCAAAATAATGATCGAGTACTGCGAGTAAACAAAACTAAAAATATAGTGTACGCAGAAGTACTTTAAAATAACATTAGTTTAGTTTTTTTGGAATAACCTACAATCTACTCACATACTCACCTATATAAACGAAGTCGCTGGTTAAAATTAGCGTAAGCCCAAAGTAACTATTCCACGCGGATGAAGTCGCGGGCGGAAGCTAGTAATCAAATATTTTGGGTAGTTCTTTCAAAATTTTTGTCAAAAGGACACCCCTGTCGACTGAATTGAACGCATTTTTTACATCAACATATACCTAATGATATCATACTTCCGTTTTACAATTGAGTATAGTCATTTTGAATTTTTTCTGCTATGTCTTTTTTCTTGTCCTCTCTCACAAACAGAGGCAAAGACTTAAATTGCCAATACATTGTGCTAATCAAGGGTGAGAAGTGACGACCTACACACCCTTAAGTACTCATTGGCTTTGCCTATTTATCAAGCATGACATATATTAACCTATGTCCAATTTGGAGTCTAAGAAAAATGTCATACACACTTACATAAAATGAAAGGAAAGTAAAAAGTGATCGCAAACATGCGTGTTAAAGTGATTTGTCAGGCACGAGGCCCATGTTGGCAGGGTCACGGTCCGATTGCGTCATGCTCGCATCGTGACACGCGTCTGCGTCACTTTAGCAAGTAGCTCGAAACTACTCGACTACTGTTTGTGGGTGACCTTATTACGATTCCCATAATTATGATTACGATTGATATACTTAATAAGAGTATTGCGTATATTTTTAAAATTTTATGCGATATACTTTTTTTCGGAGGAAAATGCGTGGCCGCACCGTACCCGACTGTTAACTTTACAGCTGACGTGTTTGGGGCTCTCCCGACAGAGTGGCGGGCCTACCCACCAATACCCCCCGGTGTCCTCCCTTTTTAAAGGCGGGGGAATCTCTATACGATTCCAGGGAACTGAAGCTGAGAAAGCTGTCCCTGATATGTTGTGATACTCGGGTAAAAACTCCATACCCGACTAAACCGCCCTCCGGTACCTCTCCGAGTCTCCGCCCCCGGTGGAGGCACGCTCGGGATCGGACTAGCCATTCCCCGACGCACCCCCAGGGACAGGCCCAGTGGTATAGTGGTGTTGGAAGATTTTCAAAATTCAAAAATCTTTATTCAAAATAAGGCACTTATAGACGTTAAAATAAAGCAATATTCTCATTGAAAGGTAAGTAATATATATATTTAACCAATTATGGATCGATTTTCAAAATTCTTTTTGTATTCGATAGAGTATACTCCAAGGGTGATCTCATGGTCACCAAAGTTAGGATCTGATGATGGGATCCTATGAAAATCGAGGAAAACCCTTAAATTTTAAAGTGTGTCCAACGTGTTTTGTGTGTATGTTATGCGATTACTCCACCAATTGTGGGCCGATTTTCAAAATTCATATTTGTATTTGATAGAGTGGGGTGGTCCGAAGGTCACCAAAGTTAGGATCTGATAATGGAATCCCATGAAAATCGAGGGAAACATTAATTAGGGATTCTTTCACTGAAAAGATTTTATTCACTAAAAAGTTAAAAATAAAAAATATTTTACCAGAAATAAAAACCGACTTCAAAAACACTGAAAAGTTAAAAATAATATAAGAATACAACAGGTACATACAACATCACACTTCTATATTGAAGTCGGTGACTAATTTCTTTTTACGAGATCATCGTTAGGCACCATAGAAGAGTGATGTTGTCTGTACCTATATTTATATTATTTTTAACTTTTTAGTGTTTTTAAGTCGGTTTTTATTTTTTGTAAAATATTTTTTTTGTAAACTCTATTTACGAACCACCCCGATACGGCCCAGCTATAGCTACGGTTCAGATCTTAATATCTGTAGAGGATACCATTGATTTTAATATGATCTCGAGATGGGGGTTCCATAGTAGTGCGCATCAGAGGTCACCCTAGGAGAATATACCTAAGTTGGTCTAGAATGCGGCCTGCAAAGGCCCGCCTTACCGCACGACCATCTACGTCAGATTGGAGCGGCGCGAGGATCATTTTGCCACTGCCTCTTGTGAGATTATATCCTCACATAAGGAGACAATAGCCTCCAATTTCCTCCCCATCACCAGCCAGCATTTTTCGATTGTTTGGTAGCGAGGGGCCACCGCCGTCCAATGGATAAACTGCAGGCGTAAGTAGTAAAAACATCGACTTTGGCTTTAACTAATACGATAAGACATTGGCGGAAATAGCTAAGTCGTTCAAACATTTCTCTGTACGTAATTCTATGTATATGGAAAGTGCTAGCTATAAAGCTGTACTTCGAATACAAAAGCATGTGACGCACATGCATGGCGGATGGCCAGGAGCAGCATGATGCAATAGCTCGCATTGTTCCGCAAAACACGTAATTAAGGCTAAAATTTAAAACAAGGTCAAACAATTTGTCATTCATAGTATACTTGTATTATACGAGTTCACTAAATTATCGGTGCCAGGACCTGGAAAGTCTTAAAAAAAGAATAACTATTGAAGTGAATTCAATTTTGGCACCAACTTCAATATCAAATGTGATGTTCTCAGTTATGTACAATACCTATTCTTATATTATTTTGAAATTTTCACGTATGTACTTGAACTCAGTTTTTATTTGTAAAAATTTCGTTGTAAAATATTTTTTAAGTGAAACTTTTTTTTTGCGTTTAATCACGTCTTTCACATTATTGTTCTGATAATGCACGTTGACTGGAAAATAATTCCTTCAATATCATATGGAAGAGTACTTCGTTTACTTTTTCAGAGTTATTCCTTAATATAAATTTTAATTTCATACCTATTTGCATGTACTTTTTTACCCCCATAAGAGATGAATTTAAAATAAAAAGTAACCAATGTTATTTCTCGACGCACATTATTTTGGTATCAAGTTTCATCGATATCGGTTCCGTCCTTTATTCGCATACGAGTAATCTTAATCATAATCTTAATCGTAGCCGCGTAAGTAATAATTTCGTATTTATAATTTCGCATGGAATATGGATTGGATATGAATAGCAATTTAGGGAAATAAATTTTACATCTTACGCTCATTTGATGTGACAGTAGCGAAACGGCCAAACCACATATTTTGTAAAGAACTTTGCATATTCTTTCGAAATGCTAAATAAATTGCAAAATTAATAAAATCAATAAAAAAAATTCGTCTCGGGCGGGATTTAAGCCCGCATCTTCAGCATACCGTGTTGATGCCTAGACCTCTCGGTCACCATATTTTGATTAAGGAGTAGAGTTTGTGAAGTTAGCGCTTGTAGAGTAAGGCCGTGTAAAATTAGAAGCTCGGCTCTACATGAGATCTGATAACTTTTTAACAGTGCAAGTGCAGTCCAATGGAATCTATATACCTGCATAAAAGGGGGAGGTAGCTTAGAACCAGGAGACGGACATAGGATAGCTTTTATCGCAGGAACCACCCCTTAAGGGGGAGAAAAGGGGGTGGAAGTTTGCATGGGGAATCAATAACTGCTGAACCGATTTAGATGAAATTTGGTATGGAGATAGTTTGAGTTGTGGGGAAGGATAAAGAATAGTTTTTATCCCCGAAATCATTCGTTAAGGGTGTAAAAAGGGTGGGGGGTGGGGGGGGGGGGGGAATTTGTAAAGGGAATCAATGAAAAAGTATTTCCACGCGGACGGAGTCGTGGGCAAAAGCTAGTATGGATATAAAATAGGACAAAATAAATTGAATGCTAGCAGGCTCTATATGTCGAGTGATCGCGCCGCTCTGAATTGGTCTGAATATTGCGTAATGTCTGGCAGCCTTGCGAAGGCCGCACGCGCGCCACTGGGAAAATATCCGTTGCGCATTTTCATGCGCGCTCCAAACTGCCATCTGCGAATGCTGTGCGCATTTTTCATATTGTGTACGGAAAGTAATTTAGGTCACATAATTTGTCAATTACTTTTTCGAATAGATTCTAATAGTTTTTGATTAGATTCGAATAGTTGTTCTATTGCCACGCAATATTTCACCAGGAAATATAATCAGGTAATATAATTTTAAGAAAAAAGTTATAACGTGTAGGTTAGTAAGATTACCCACATCGATGATATCAAATATCTAGAAATTATGATATTTATATTATTTTGAACGATAATATATAGTACATTAATTGAGATGGTAGTCATGACTCTATCTTATACTTAGTGGGTAATTAATTAAAGTAGGTAAACGATGTGAAATTAAAAATAATAATAATTGTCAAGCGTCTAGAAACGTGTTAAGATAGAATCTTTAAAGCTGTTAAGCTGTGCATGCAGAAAGTTAATAGACTTATATCTTTAATCTAGTCGGCGAATCTCCAAAGAACTCTCCATGCTTAGTATTCGCAGGTGACAACATTAAAATGTCGACAAAATATTAATGGCATAATTATTATTCATGATTTAATCTTCATGACGAATTTTCTCCTTTCCAGTATTGTTCTTTATTTGTATATATATATATGTAATATTTAACAGTATTAAGCAACCTGTTACAAAAATACCCTTAAAAAGAAATGAAATAATTATTCTTGAAGAGGTTGTACTTCAAACTTTTGTTAAAACAGTCTATACCTATTTAGATTCACTGAGATGACCAAAAGTTGAATGTCGTATTTGGCTTATTCAGCTTTGATAGATTGGAGATTGGAGTGTCGTATTGCCAAAGTATAACCTAAATCGGCAAAAATACTGTTAAATACTTATTTATACATTGTGGTCCTATTGAAAAGTCAAAGATATCTTTATATGCAAACCTAATTAGTTTGGGGTTTATGTCCATTCATATTTGGTCAACTTTTTCAAAGGCCAGCTTAATATACTCTTACTTCTTTGTCAAGAAAGTATCGGGAAAAGATCAATAATACACAACATTTATTTATCCATCCATCGCCTTCAAAGTATGCTCCTTCAGAAACGATTCACTTATGCCAACGAATAATCCAATCGTCAAAACATTTTTAAACGCTTTTCCCGGATCGAGTTCACTTCTCGCGCATTGGCGTATCTCTAGTTTTTTTCTGGGGTGGGCCTGGCCCTTGATTAAGAGGATTGTGAATCTTTAAATTTTCATACTGAAGATTTAGGTTTGTACGTTTTGATTTTGAAGTAATATTGCTCAGAACATAAATTATTAGCACATTCAAATTCAAATTCAAAAATCTTAATTCAACATAGGCCTTTATAGGCACTTATTGACGTCAAAACAAAGCAAAACATTCCAATTTAAAGAAAACATATTTAACCTTGTATGTGCATACATTCTGAAAATACTCAAGGTGTCTGCAAATACAAGTAGGAATGAAAAAAAAAGTTGAATCTGCACCTGTTCGTAAATTGAGAGAGCCTTCTCGAGAAGAACAGGCAAGAAACTCGAAAGGTAAAAATTTTTTTTGTCTCCTCTTTTAAATCGCCATTTACAATATTAGTTTTGTTACATAGTCATCACAAGTTTAAAAAATACAATCTGTATGCTTATATATACCTAAAATGTAAAAAAAAAATTATAAACTTATACAATAATTTGTTATTACTAAACATATGGTAAGTTGGTCTAATTCAAAATCGATTATTTGCATTATAACGAATAACAACTTCACATGAAGCATTGGCATCATTTAAATAATCCTTGACTTTATAATATCCTTTACTTATTAAAGTCTTTTTTACATGTGCTTTAAACTTATGAAAGGGCAAGTCAGTTACACTTTGTGGAACTTTGTTGTAAAAAGTTATACATTTCCCCATAAATGAGTCTCTAGTTTTTTGGAGCCTGTACGTTGGAACGGCAAGTTTATTTTTATTTCTTGTGTTTAACTGGTGAACTTGGAAATTGATTTCAAATGTATTATAATTTTTATAGACATAAATCAAATTTTCATAAATGTATTGTCCTGCTAAAGTCAATATATTAATTTTTCTAAATAAAACTCTTAGAGAATCTTGTTCGTAAATTATAAATAGCGCGAACTGCTCTTTTTTGAAGTACGAAAATACTTTCTATACTAGCAGCCGATCCCTACAGTAGAAGTCTATACGACATGACACTGTGAAAATAACTAAAGTAAATCAATCTTGCCGTTTCAACGTTAGTAAGCTGTCTTGTTTTTTTTACTGCATATGCCGCTGAACTAAGTCTGTTTGCCAAGGACTCGATATCTGGGTCCCATTGCAAACGTGAATCTAGTGTAATATGCTATAATAAAATTTGGTATAATCAATTAATTCAATAATTTGATTATTCATTTCCACAAGCACACCCATAGTTATAGATGCACCAACAGACTCAGTTTTGTTAATAAGAACTTTCTGGACCCTACTGGTCAAATAAGACTCCATAAGGCTAATTGCTTCTTCGGAGACACCAAATGTTTGAGTTTATTTAAAAGAGTCTGCGGACTAACGCAGTCAAAAGCCTTCGACAGGTCACAAAATATACCAATCACATCTTGCTTACGCTCCCAGACGGCAAAAATGTGTTTAAGAAGTGCAACTCCAGCATCTGTCGTGCAACGACCTTTGGTAAAACCAAATTGGTTTAGATGAAAAATGTTATTACATGTGAAATGATTTATTAACTGCTGAGATACAATTTTTTCGAATATTTTACTAAGTGTTGGTAGAATCGAAATTGGTATGTAATTTGAAGGATCATTTTTCTTTCCAGATTTAAATAATGGTATTAACTTGCTATATTTCATGAGGTCGGGGAAGACACCTTCATCAATACATTTATTGAATATCAACGCGAGTTGCGGGGCAAGTTCCATTATAACCGATTTGATTATGTGGGTCGAAATACCTCAAAGGTCTTCAGTTTTTTTGGTACTAATCATACGAAATGTTTTTAGCACAGTATCAGCGTCAATGTGACAAAATTTGAAAACCTTGTTGCACTTCTCTACACTCTGCCTTAAGAGAGCTACAGCTTCATCGGGACACGAGTTGAAGCTACTTGTAGTTTCTATGGGTATGCGAGAGAAGAAGTCCTCAAACGCATTGGCAACTGCATTGTCTGATTTGATTGTTTCATTATTGACTTCTAATGAGAAAGAATTTACAGTACTTTTAGGTTTACCTGTTTCCTGATTAATGATATTCCAGGTGGTTTTTACTTTATTTTTACATAACTTTTGCGGACATGCACACTTTCTTAAATATTTGAGAATAATTCCTAACATAATTTATGAAAACCGGGTCACTAGGTCAAACAGTTTCCTTCGACTTTTGTATATACCCGGAGTAGCCCAGTCACCGAATTTCTTATTCCCGTTTTTGACTTTAATGACCTTTTCCTTGATTATATGATTACATTCATTTTTAACTACATGAAATAAATTATTATAAAGATTATTGACGTTTGTTTGTTATTGGCGTTTGTACTGGACATACATTTACTTTGCAATCTTGAACAAATTAGAATTGGTCGTGTTAAGATTACCGCACTTGTGCGATTATGTAAAGTGAAAAGCACTCGTGTTTAATATACTGAATAACGGGTCTAAATGCAAGGTAATAAGACCCACTTTACGAGCAAGTGTGTTGAAAAATATACATATAATGCAATATTTGAAAGATTCGAAGCCAAATAGCGGGAAAATTTTGCATTTTTTGTGGAAAACTTATAAAATCTTTTTTAGTATTATACCTTTCCTAAAAAAAACAGCCTCTAGCATGAAATTGAGCGAGTTATGAAAAAAATAAGGTCGGTTCCTACTTTTTTCTACGAGAAAATCAGTAAAAACAACCCCATAATTACCCTCCTAATTAAAATTGATGTCTGCCCTTCTGTGATTCTCTTTATATAAATGTCTATTACAATATAGCATCTAGAAGTTTGACAAATATAAAATCCTTAATTTTAGAAAAATTGGAGCTCAAAGTGAAAAACGATTTTTGCAATTTGGTAAAAAAGCCCTTTTCTTCAAAATACTGGAGATAATGCTAGAGTACTGAATTGTGAATACTACTTTTTTGATTACAAAGAATTTACATTGCGTGGATTTTCTAGGAAATAATAAATGGAAAAAATGAAATTATTACTTAATATTTCAGGCAGTAACATTTTAAACCGACTTCAAAAAAGGAGGAGGTTCTCAATACGATGCGTATGTTTTTTTTGTGTCTATGTTACGCGATTACGCCGCCAATTGTAAACCGATTTTCAAAATTCTTTTTGTATTCGATAGAGTATACTCCAAGGGTGAGCATTTAAATATCCATATTTTAGAGTTAAAAACTACCTCGAACCTTTTTTATCTTTTTTGATTAAATTATACTGAATTACAAAAAAATCAAAACGTACAAACATAGATTAAAGTATACTGAATCTAATGAGACCAAAATGTCTAATTTCGTAAAGGTTTAGGGGGGTAAAACAGTTATCGCCCGAAACAATATTTCAATAAGAAATGTAGACACTTGCCTCGGACTTTCAACTCTAAGCGGTGTGCAACATACTGCATTTTTGAAAGTGCATACTCGAGCCATGAATTGGCACTTCACAGTCTTCTTAATGTTTGAAGTTGTCACTGTTTGGCGTTCGTCATAGCATTTTGAAACGGTAGCCTAACATCCTGGGGTGGGCACTAGGCCATTCTGGGGTGGGCACGGCCCACCCGGCCCTCCCTCTATATACGCCTATGTTCTCGCGCGAATTCTCCTTTATGCCTTTTATCGAATGAAAACGGATGCCACGAAGTGGCAATTTGAGTTTTGGGAAAGGAAAGAAGTTTAATGTAGCCACATCTGGTGAATAAGGTGGTTGCTGAGTTTGTTGTTGTTGAGTTTTTGGTCAAAAATTCATTCACAATGATGGCCTTGTCCGAAAGCGCATTATCGTGGTTCAAAAAACCAAGAGTTTTCTTTCCACAAATCCGACCTTTTTCGACGAATTTACTCTCTTAAACGCTGCATAATGCTCAAATAACATTCTTTATTTACCGTTTGACCTTCTCGAAGAATCCCGAGTGCACAACACCGCGATAGTAAAAGAAACCAGTCAACATGACTTCGACTTTGATCGACTTTGGAGTGATTTTTTCGGTGCGCCACTCCGAAGCTTGTTGACTAGTTTGCATGCCAAAATCGTAAACCTACGTCTCGACACCCGCAACAATACGTTTCATGAATGTTGGGTCGGCATTGACTCGTTCTAGCATGGCCTTAGTAGCGACTCTTATGCGTTTTAGTTATTGGAAAAAATCATGTCTTTTGGGACTAGATACATAGATATAACATTTATTTACATCATATGTTCATATTATCATACTAATGTCCTATTTAGGTACCCTAAAATGTATGTGTACAGCGACCCAAAAGGGTGCGAGCGCAGTGATTTCTTTGTATTACTTAAAGTTGAAACAAAGCACTGATTTTCAGCTCTTGCCGGAGTAAGCCGTGAAGGCGCGCCTAGCGATAGGATCGAGCGAGTGCGATCGACTCCGAATACGAGCATAAAAACTGCTGATATTCCATTATTAGTCCAGGAAATGAAGCTCAAAAAATGGCAAAATCTTGCAATTTTTTCGTCCTGCATCGATTTGCATAAAAAATTGGACATCTTACCCTCTACTTCAAAATCTATATCATGCCGATGGGCGCTGTTTGTGTAATGGTGTAAACTAACTCTAATTTTCAAAACTTATAAAATAACAATTTAAACCTTATGGGTAAACATTGGTTTGGATTAGTTGAATAATTATTGTTTTATGCTTTGGAAAATACAATTTCAGAATATTTATACACTTAAAGAGCAATTCAGGTTAGAGTTTAAAGAAAGAAAATATATTTACCTACCCTTAAAATTATTCAGTCCTTGTTGGAGCTTAATGAAAAAAAAAAATTTACCCTAAAAGTGATTAATTTATCATAGTGATTTCATTTTAGAATGCTGTTGCTTAAAATATGTATTAATTTTATTTTGCAACTTTTCAACCCTCACAAATCAACCCCTATTATAAGCTATATTAAAAAAAATACAAAAAAAAAATATCTTGACAGTTTTCTTTCACAATAAAATATTTTACAAAAAATAAAAACCGACTTCAAAAACTAAAAATAATATAAGAATAGGTACAGACAATATGACACTTCTATATTGAAGTCGGTGCCAAACGATGATCTCCTAGAAAGTCTTGAAATTTGTCACCGACTTCAATATAGAAGAGTGTTGTTGTCTGTACCTATTCTTATATTATTTTTAACTTTTCAGTGTTTTCGAAGTCGGTTTTTTTTTTGTTAATTATTTTTTACTTTTTAGTGAAAGAAACCCCTAGCGTTTCCCTCGATTTTCATGGGATCCCATCATCAGATCCTGACCTTGGTGACCTTGGAACCACCCTAGGAGTATACTCTATTGAATACAACAAGAATTTTGAAAATATGTCCTCAATTGGCAGAGTAATCGCGTAACATACACACAAAACACGTTGGACACACCTTAAAATATAAGAGTTTTCCTCGACTTTCATGAGATCCCATCATCAGATCCTGGCTTTTTTCAAATTCAAATTCAAATTATTTATTTGCTATAAATAGGGTTACATATCACAATTTTGTGGGTGTTATAAAAAGTTGATGAACTTAATGCCTATTTAGCTATTGAGTTATAGCATGCAAATACTTTAGCAATTCCTTTAATTATAAATCGTATGTGACTATGGGACCACCCTTGGAGTATACTCTATCGAATACAAAAAGAATTTTGAAAATCGGTCCACAATTGGCGGCGTAATCGCGTAACATAGACACAAAAAAACATACGCATCGTATTGAGAACCTCCTCCTTTTTTGAAGTCGGTTAAAAATGTTACTACCTGAAATATTAAGTAATAATTTCATTTTTTCCATTTATTATTTTCTAGAAAATCCACGCAATGTAAATTCATTGTAATCAAACAAGTAGTATTCAAAATTCAGTACTCTAGCATTTTTTTCATATCTCCAGTATTTTGAAGAAAATGGCTTTTTTACGAAATTGCAAAAATCGTTTTTCACTTTTTCTAAAATTAAGCATTTTAAATTGGTCAAACTTCTAGATGCTAGATTGTAATAGACATTTATATAAAGAGAATCACAGAAGGGCAAACATCAATTTTAATTAGGAGGGTAATTATGGGGTTGTTTTTACTGATTTTCTCGTAGAAAAAAGTAGGAACCGACCTTATTTTTTCATAACTCGCTCAATTTCATGCTAGAGGCTGTTTTTTTAGGAAAGGTATAATACTAAAAAAGATTTTATAAGTTTTCCACCAAAAATGCAAAATTTTCCCGCTATTTGGCTTCGAATCTTTCAAATATTGCATTATATATTTTTCAACACACTTGCTCGTAAAGTGGGTCTTATTACCTTGCATTTAGACCCGTTATTCAGTATATTAAACACGAGTGCTTTTCACTTTACATAATCGCACAAGTGCGGTAATCTTAACACGTCAAATTCTAATTTGTTCAAGATTGCAAAGTAAATGTATGTCCAGTACACATTCTTTTTGTCGCTTAATACACTTTTTTTAACACGACTTTATGCGACTGCCAATTGGAAACAAATGAACAGCCTAATACTGGTTACTTAAATATTAAATTAACAAAGACATTAAAAAAAAAGAATGAATAACTATAACTAAAATAAATTCACGCAAACTTGTTTTTTTAAAAACTAAAATATTCGGTTTATTTAGTTTTGAATTTTGGTTGTTTGGCCCTTTTTTATTGGCTGTATGAAGAGTTAGACATGCCCGGGCAGCGCGCGAAAAAAAAGGCGCGCGACATTTTTCCGCTATTGAAATTTTTTGCCTTTTTGTTGTAATTGATTATCTACAAATATGTCGAGTCCAAGTGAAGAAAAATCCATATTATTAACTCCGCCATATTATTATTAATTATGGAGGCGCAAAGCGCGAGTAATAGTTGTTGCCGCCAAAGTCAAAGGATAAATACTTGGCGGCATACGATACTTTCATGCAGTGAAAGATTGATAAAAAAGCGCAGTAATTTTCAGAAAAATATTAATACCACAAGATCTTTTATTTTCCTCACAAGTGTGTTGAAAAATGTCGTATGATACAGGCGCGCATTGGTCATTACGTACTCTGCTTTCTTGTCGCGCTCGCTTGCGGCTCGCGCACAATATCGCCTCGTACGCGTTAACCGACATAGCGCTCTCGTATCATAATATACTATAATAATTATATGTTATATAAATAATATATGTTATATAAATAATATATATTATATAAATAATATTGCATTAGCATTTGACCAACAAAAGCAAATTATAAAAAAAAAATTTTTTTGGTTTTTTTAAAAGCTACAATTTTGATCTCTTTTTTTTTATAAAATGCATATTTTTCGAGTTATTCGTGAAAAACCCATTATAAACGTCGATTTTTTTGTCGAAAAATTTTTACTTTCCATAGCGAATAAATCGAAAAATATTAGTTTTATACGAAAAAAATGTATAGAACTTTTTACTTATAATTACTTTTTTCATCGACTCCACCCCCGAAATGGGGTGGCAACCACCCCCAGGATAAAAGCGCCTCTCGGCATGATATAGATTTTGATCCTAGTGCTATTCCCTATCATCTGTGAAAATTTCAGGTAAATACACGTAGGAGAACAGACAGATTAAGAGAATTATCTTATTTAAGGAAATTTGTAATACCAAAAGCAAATAACACGGAGAAAGGATGTTAGAATATATTTTTCCAGATATATTAAATCAATTACCTAGAGATATATTAGAATATTATATAATTAGAAAAAATACCTCCAAAAAAATAAAAGAGCATTTTTACATAAGCGAAGATTTTGTAAGGAAATCTTAAGTAGGTTCACTGTCTCCAGACATGTGCTTACGTTTGACATCGTGAAACACAAGAGTCCCGATTATTTGTACTCGAGACTTAAGTTTGCAACCTTTCACTATCATTACGGTTCTGGAACTACTACATAAGGGCTTCACTAGCTATCCATTAGCACAAAGACTGTTGCATTCGAGGGCAGTTTTCGATATCCGGCGACTAAAAACTGAAATAATATTCCTCCTCCTCCGGTAAGGCTTGTTGGCTCTAAAGCAACATTCAAAAAACACATAAAAGCTTTGATTCTGGATGCTAAAAAATATTTTACAAAAAATAAAAACCGATTTTAAACTGAAAAGTTAAAAATAATATAAGAATAGGTACAGACAACACCACACTTCTACATATATTGAAGTCGGTGCCAAACGATGATCTCCTAGAAAGTCTTAAATTTTGTCACCGACTTCAATATAGAAGTGTGCTGTTGTCTGTACCTATTCGTATATTATTTTTAACTTTTCAGTATTTTGAAGTCGGTTTACATTTTTTGTAAAATATTTTATATTTTTAACTTTTTAGTAAAGTAATTCTTTTTAGTGAATTACACCCTAATTTAATACGTTACCCTAATTAGCGTTTCCCTAGATTATCATGGGATCCCATCATCAGATCCTGACTTTGGTGACCATGGGACCACCCTTGGAGTCTTAGAATAATAACGCATAGAAACCCAACCGACGCGCACGATTTGATGATGGCTCACTACGCCGGCAGCTCCATACTGTTTTTATCGTAGTGTGCGTGTTTCGCGCGTAAGTGACTGCACACATCGGTGTCATTTTTGCTTCACTTTAATCATCGCGCTCTTTACCGGATTATCCTTCTGATGCGTTATTATTCTAGGCTTGGAGTATACTCTATCGAATACAAAAACAATTTTAAAATCGATCCACAATTGGCGGTGTAATCGCGTAACATACACACAAAAAAAAACATACGCATCGAATTGAGAACCTCCTCCTTTTTTGAAGTCGGTTAAAAATAAGGAGTTAACAGCAATAATCGCCTAGGTGGTAATGTTAAGCCATAAGTGTCACTGACAATGTGGTAGGCATGTTGTGAAAAGCGTGGCGTAATCCAGGAAATTAAGCATTTTGGCTCGCAATTTTTTTGGCCTTTTTTTTTTCTTCATTTATTATCCAACATCACAATGTGTATTATAATTTTTTATCTATTTAGCAGTTACTTAAGCTAGTTTGCTTATGTGTAACAGCGAGTTGTACTACAAAAGAACGCTTATATGTGTATAGTTTTTCCTATGTGCTATAATAGGTATAGACCGTTTGCTATTATATTATTAATGAATATATAAATTAACAGTAAATATACATTGACGGTGTAACAAATATAACCCTTTAGTACTAATATACACTAGATTATGATCTAACTAAAATTAGCACTGTATTAACCTAAATGACAGATGCAACTCAAACTCCGCGCCAAAATGGAAAACAGTTGTGCCATCTAACAAAAAAAAAACAAATCATTCATTCCCGATACTTTTTGACAGAATGACAAACAGACTCCGGCGTCTCTTTTATGTAAGACGGTGGAAGCTGGTCGTCTGACCTGACCACTTGGTTGGTTGCTGAACCAAGTCGAGAACAACGATTTGTATCTCAGCTATCATCAATAATATTAAAACGATGTCACTACATATGACAGCATGATGTCGCTATATGCAGCAAGACCGGTGTCTGTATCAATATTGTTGTTACCTTGCTATAAGCGATCATGGTAAGAGCCCGTGACTTCAAAACGTAACCAAAATAAAATATAAAAAATTATATAAACTTTTTACGTTTTTGCGTTTAATAATGATGCTTATAATGATAACGATGGTTTAAAATGCATTTGATAATGCTTTTTCTAACAAAATATAATGCGTACAATCTGTTCAGTTTTAAGAATATTTTCATTGCGAATGATAGATTCGCCGAATCACCCCCAAGTTTGATCCGGCCAACCAATCAACGCTAACACAAATCGACAATTTTAATTGACCGGTTCAATCAATTTTTAATTCCTCAGTATCAGAGCTTTTAGTGTTTACGTTGTTGCAATTCAGTGTCACAGGAGCCAGTTTTAAATGTCGTCGACGAGTGACCCGTCGGTTGCCTCAAATGTGCGAACTAAACTGGATCATTATTGCTTAGCTCGTTACGAAACTAAAGTGTTCTCTTATTAACATATTTTTTCAATGTTTTAGATGTTTGAAAGCATTGAGTAGCCTGTACTTGTAGTTCGTAACTCTTACGCGCTGATTTTAGAAAGTACTTAAACTATTTTTGTTCCATTTTGGTAGCGTAGTGAAATAGTTAGGTTTTTGTGTGCAACCTGTCACTTTATTTTAATGGAATATACATTATGTGTACTAAGTATCGGGAATTTTTCAATAAAACAAAAAAATACAAATTGTTTATCTAAATTTAATTTATCGCCTTCAAAGTAGGCCCCATTGCTTGCAATACAACATCTCCACCGCTTCACCCAGTCCTCCATACATTTTTCGTAGGCTACTTGCGGAATGGCCTTTAGCTCATTTAGCTTCTATCGACTCAAAACGTTTTCCTCGAAGTGGTAATTTTAACTTGGGAAATAGAAAAAAGTCAGACGGAGCCATATCAGGTGAATACGGTGCTTGGTCGAGAACTTTTGTTAAATTTTTCGCTAAAATCTCTTTCACAATAATGGCTGTGTGTGATGGTGCATTATCATGGTGCAGCATCCATGAGTTGTATTGCCACAAATCTGGACGTTTTCGACAGATACTCTCACGCAAACGCTTCATGACGCCTAAATAATATTCTTTTCAACACACTTTCTCATAAAGTGGCTCTAATCCCATGGCAATTAGGCACATAATGACACCTATAATCAAACTGTAACTTTTTCATTACTATTATTCACGAGTGAGTAATAGTTTTTTTTAATATTATTGGTTGAGTTACGCTTACACTTGCGCTAAAATGCTATCCGCGAAAAGCCCAAAAAAAAGAAACCTCATTTTTTAGTCTATGGCCGATGCGCGCGCATAGGAAAACTGATTAATTTTTCCCGCCATTACGAAATTTATTAGTCTATGGCCGATGCGCGCGCATAGGAAAACTGATTAATTTTTCCCGCCATTACGAAACATTTTTCACAACTCGTCTCGTTTTCTCTTTTGAAGTTATTTAGTTAGTTATTAATTAAGATGTCTGCAAATACAATTTATGAAGAAAATGATTTATGTTGTACACCGCCCAATATAAGATGTGAAGCCCAGAACGTTATGGAAAGTTTACTACCAGAAAACTCAGGAAGGAAAAATATCTATTAGCGTACCAAAATTTCATACAATGGCAGAACAACAAGAATACGCAGTCTTTTTCAGAAAATGTGATCATGGCGTACTTTAAAGAATTATCTTCTAAGTACAAACCTAGCTCTTTGTGGTGTATTTACTCAATGTTAAAAAGTACAGTCCGAACAAAGAATGGAGTGGACTTAAAAACATACTCGAATTTGTCAGCTTATCTAAAGAGACTATCTGATGGATTTAGAAGCAAAAAATCAAAGGTTTTATCATCTGATGATATTGAAAAATTTATTAAAGATGCTCCAGATAACCAATAATTGGGCTACAAAGGTTAGTTAAATTAATTTTAATTAAATATTTAATAGCAGCTTGTGTTGTGTGTTGACCTTAATTATTGTTTCTTTTGTTTCAGGTTGCTTTAATATTTGGTGTAACTGGTGCCTGTAGGATACAAGAATTAACAAATATAACTGTAAAAGATATAGAGAACCATGGCCAGATGCTTTTAGTGAAGATACCTATCACGAAAAATAAAATACCTAGGTCATTCACCATACACGGTCCATTCTATGATATTGTTAAGAAGTATGAAAGTTTGCGTTCGCCAAAAACAAAAAATTACCGTTTCTTTCTAAATTACCAGAATGGTAAATGTACCTGTCAGCCTATAGGTATAAACAAATTTGGTTCTATGCCTAAAGAAATCGCTAAGTTTTTGGGTTTAGTAGATGCTGAGAGCTACACTGGACATAGTTTCAGAAGAACTTCAGCTACATTGCTGGCAAATTCAGGAGCTGATATAATGACTTTAAAGCGACATGGCGGGTGGCGATCTAGCAATGTAGCAGAATCATACGTAGAAGATTCCATACAAAACAAGAAGGAAATTTGTGCAAAAATCACAAAAAGAATTAAACTTGATTCTGAGACGCATCCTACTGGCGAAATACCAAGTACGTCCAATGATTGGATTTCACCTACCTACACGAATAATGAACCATCACAAATAACAATAGAACATGAAAGTATTTCAATAAATAATCTATCTGATGAGACCGCTATGTCATCAAAAATAGTTAATTATAATTTTACTAACTGCACATTTACTAATTGTTTCTCTAAGTAAACTTTTTATCTACTATGTAAAATGGTTTTTTATTTATGTATTGTTTTATTCAGAAGTGTGTTGAAAAACGTTGTATGATACACGTGTGTATTGATGGTTACCGTCCTCGGCTTCTTAAGACCCTCGCCTGACGGCTCGGGCCTCAATGCGCCTCAGCGGTAATCACCAACATTACACACTTGTACCATAATGTAATATTATTCACTGTTTCTCCCTCTGGAAGGAATTCGGAGTAAACCACACCACGGTAGTAAAAAAAAACTGTCAACGTCACCTTGATTTTGGAGCGGCTTTGCCGCGGTTTTTTGGGTCTCGGCTCGTTTTCGAGACACCATTCTGAAGACTGTTGGCTTTTTTGCATGTCGTACTCATAAACTCATGTCTCGTCGCCAGTTATTATACGTTTCATAAAGGTCCGTAAAGATCCGTAGAAGCTCGGGAAACCATGTCTTCAGCGACATGCTTTCGCTGCGCTTTTTGAACAAAATTGAGCTCTTTTGGAACTAGTCGAGCGGCGACGCGTTTCATGCCTAAAATGTTAATGAGAATGTTGTGGACGGACTTAAAAGATATGTTCACCTCATTAGCCAACTCTCTCAGACTCATACGTCGATTTTCGAGCACTAGCTTCTTGATTCTGTCGATGTTTTCTTTGGTCGTAGCGGTTGAAGGTCTACCAGAACGAGGCAAGTCTACTACTACTTCTCGGCCTTCTTCGCCGTAGGTTTTTTGCAACATTTTTAGCGATTCACTCAAAATTTAAGGCACACTCTTTATCCATTTATCCAACAATATTTTCCATTGTAAAATTCACCGAGGACTCAAAACTATGACCAAAAGTGCAGTTTTAAACAAATTAAATGACAGATCCCGCTCAAATTTTGCGCGGTAAATCAGTACAGTGCTACCAACATGCAGTAAAAAAATTAAAACGACCTCTTTTACGCGGTCTTTTTATTGACATATTCCCGATACTTTTTACACAGAGTAGTATACTTACTATATAGATGATAGTCTGGTCTAGTGGTTCGTGACCTGACTGCGAAAGGTGTCCTACGTTCGGATCCTGGTCGATACATAATTGTAACATCACGATGTTATTTTCCGACATCCACGCGAACGAAGTCGCTGGCACAGCTAGTATGTCATATGACTAACGTCAGTTTTAAAATAAATAATTATAAATGATACGGATTTGATTATTTATCAAAAATATTGTTCCGGAACTATAAGTTTTACTCCCATTTTGCTCTCGAGCTGATATGCGACTGCAACAAAGATAATTTTGTAATTGTAGTATCATATTCTGATAAGTACAATATACTTAAACAGCCAAAATATTTGACCAAATTGAATACAAACTATTAACATTTTTACAACCAGAAACCACATTTGATTTTAGAAGCATTTGTTAGCGGATGTGTCCTTGAGGCGTCTCTCAGTCCAGTTCAGCGTGAATAAGTTCGCGGGATTGTGCCTCCTGAAAACAAGTTGTTTTGAAGATTAGCCGAAGAATCGGCGTGACCGCGACGCTTCATAGGCCCGGTGCGGTTGCACAAGTAACCGCATTGTCTGTGGCATTGTCCAGCCGTCCCATCGGCTAGCTCGTACGTGCGTACTTGAATATATTTAAATTTGGAGATGCGGCCGGGATGAAGCAAGCGCAACTCGAACGACTATAAATGGCGTTAGTGGCTAACAGGGAGTCAGTTCACAGGTCCTAGCTACCCCGTCAACACCACTGTAAACACTAGAGATGGCTTTCAAGGTACATACCGGCCCTGGATTGATTTTGTGAAGTGTTCAAAAGTGATTGTGATAAACATTTTTTTTTGGAAACAGTGAAAACTATACACTAACACAATTGTATCGATTAGTTTCATTAAATTGAAAATTTGTGCAACATAGTGATATGATTTGGATTAATGAAAACTGTGTTCTAACGCAAACTTTATGATTGTAGTTGGTGGTCTTCTCCTGCCTGCTCGCCGTGGCGTACGGCAGCGTCGCGCCGGCCGCCTTTGCCGCAGCGCCAGTCGGGTACGCGGCGGCGGCGCCCGTGGTGGCCGCCAGGCTTGAAGAATTCGACCCGCTCCCGCAGTACAGATTCGGTTACGACGTAGCTGACTCATTGACTGGAGATTATAAAAGCCAGACCGAACAGCGCGACGGTGACGTCGTCCAGGGACAATACTCGCTCGTCGATCCCGATGGCACGCGCCGCGTCGTGGATTATGCCGCCGATCCGATCAACGGTTTTAACGCTATTGTGCGAAAAGAGCCTTTGGTGGCCGCCGCCCCAGCGGTCGTCGCCGAGCCTGCTGTCGTGCCCGCCCGTGTGGCTGTGGCTGCAAGAATAAGTCAACCCGCTGTGTACGCTGCCAACTACGCCGTCGCTCCTGCTGCCGCTCCAGTGGTCGCTGCACGATACGCGGCCGCGCCGGTGGTGGCCCGCTACGCTGCCGCGCCAGTGGCTGCCCCTGTGGCCGCCGCCCCAGTTGTTGCTAGGTACGCCGCCGCCCCAGTTGTTGCTAGATATGCTGCCGCCCCTGTAGCTGCAGCCCCCGTGGTAGCTGCCCGTTACGCCGCTGCTCCCGTAGCTGCCGCGCCTTTTGTGGCTGCGCGGTATGCCACCGCTCCAGTTGTAGCTCGCTATAGCGCGCCAGTTGCGGCCCCTGTCGCTGCGTATACCGCTGCGTACACTTCTCCTGTGGCGGCCGCATACACCGCGCCGGTAGCGGCCGCGTACACTGGTCCTGTAGCTGCTGCATACAGTGCACCTGTAGCTGCCGCATACAGAGCGCCTGTAGCTACCGCATACAGTGCGCCTGTAGCTGCCGCATACAGTGCGCCTGTAGCTGCCGCATACAGTGCACCCGTAGCAGCCGCGTACACTGCACCAGTAGCAGCTGCGTATGCTGCACCCGTAGCCGCCGGGCCTGCACGGCTCACGGCAGCGCCAGCGGCAGCTCCCGCTGCCGTCCGCGCTGCGCCAGCCAAACTTGTGGAGCCTGTCGCCGCCGGTTATCGCTACCCTTAAAGCAAATCACCAAATAAATGGCTCATCTCAAAGACTTGATTGTATATAGTTAATGATATTGATATGTTTTTTATGGAATAAAATGACTTTAAATACCAAATTATTATATTATTTGATTCCCAACTCACGATGACCACAAACTATTAGTGAGATAATTTTATTTTTAAATACAGTGGGTCAATTTCAATGCATTATTTAAATATGCAAATTATTATGTAACAATATAACTAAAATAATAAGAAACTAAGTTCACGTTATGCTAGTTTTTAAAGGCACTCACGAGTAATTTCATACATAAAGTCTGGCCAGTACACTATTTTGTGGACGGTTTTATTTAATTTTGCTGAGCAGAGCTTACAGCAAAATTTACTAGCCTCAACTCCGCTAGCTTTTAGACGGGTGAGGACTCGGCTCCATGATAAACTTCGAGTACATGACTCACCTTCGTTTTGCTGACGATATCGTAGTCATGGCTGAAACCATGGAAGACCTAAGCACTATACTCGATCTCTGTAGAGTTTCTCAACAAGTGGGTTTTAAAAGAAACATGCACAAGACAAAAGCCATGTTAAAATCCCATATAGAACCCATTCCTCCTGTGAAGTTGGGGATCACACTTCTAGGTATATTGAAATCGGTGCCAAACGATGATCTCCTAGAAAGTTTTAAAATTTGGCACCGACTTCAGTAGTTTATTGTTGTCTATACCTATTCTTATATTATTTTTAACTTTTTAGTGTTTTTGAAGTCGGTTTTTGTTTTTGTAAATATTTTTTATTTTTATCTTTTTATAGTGAATGAAATCTTTTTAGTTCAAAAAATTCTAAAAAATATGATCCAAGGTCAGGTCAGGTCAGGTCAAGTTCAAAAGTTGAGGATCCTTCCATCATAAGCTCGGTTCATGACTACCAGACGCAAATACGTGAAAAGCTTCGAAAAAAAACATGAAACACGTTGGACGAACCTATGAAATTTAAGGGTTATTCTCTATTTTCATGGGATTCAATCATCCGATCCTGACTTGGTGATCTTGGCACCAACCCAGGAGTACATTCCATCGAATATAAAAAGAATTTTGAAAATCGGTCCACAATTCGCGGAGTAATCGCGTAAAATACACACAAAACATATTGGACACACTTACCTATAAAATTTAAGGATTTCCTCCGATTTTTTTGGGGTTCCATCATCAAATCCTGACTTTGGTGACTTTGGGACCACCCCAGAGTATAGTCTATCGAATGCAAAAATAATTTCAAAATTCGGTCCACAAAAATGGGTTTTTAAGCGACTTCAAAAAAGAAGGAGGTTATCAATTCGACACGTATGTTTTTTTTTTGTGTGTATGTTACGCGATTACGATTTTCAAAGTTCTTTTTGTATTTCAAAGGTGAGCTGGTATTAATTCACTAAAAAGATAAAAATAAAAAATATTTAACAAAAAATAAAAACCGATTTCAAAAACACTGAAAAGTTTAAAATAATATAAGATCACACTTATACCGGGTGTAACGGAATACCGAAATAATATTTTATTTCGATTAAAATTATACGCTTTAAGCGTATTAAAACGATAGTAGGCATATAATAAAAATACAAAGAATAATCATAAAACATTTTTTGTTAATCAACAACCTTAAATATTATTTAGGTATTTCGTTGTACCCGGTATATTGAAATCGGTGCCAGATTTTAAGACTTTCTAGGAGATCATCGTTTGGCACTGACTTCAATATACTCGTAGAAGTGTGATGTTGTTTGTACCTAGGCATTCTTATATTATTTTTAACTTTTCAGTGTTTTTGAACTCGGTTTTTATTTTTTGTAAAATTTTTTTTGTGTGTATGTTACGCGAATATTGTTGCTGATTGCGAAATGCTAAAAGATGTTGGAGTAGAATAATCACACAATAGCATTAATAGTCATATAAGAGTAAGTTAGCATTCCTCTTCGCACAGGTTGCCAGGTAGAGATTGCCACATGGTAATGTAACGGTGTAACGTTACCGTCTTTTGTTTATATCGGCTCTTCTAGACTAGTATAAAGTTTTATTTTATAAGCTAATAGCTTTCCACTCGCGACTTCGCCCGCGTTATTTTTGTTTTCCCGTGGGTATTTTTCGTAGGAAAATTACCCTATGTCCTTCCCCTGGTCTCGAACTATCCCTATACCAACTTTCATCAAAATCGTTTCAGTAGTTTCGAAGCCTATTCAATACAAACAAACAAACAATCAAATCTTTCCTCTTTATAATATTAGTATAGATAAAGACTTTTTTATTCTATCATTTATCATGTTATAGCATTAACATCATCATCATCATCACAGTTCATATAAGTACGTCCTCACCGTGGGGCTCTAGCCTACCCTAAGTTAGGGTATTTAAGCTTTAGTCAATTACGCTGCGGATTGGTCGACTTAACGTTCACCTTTGAGCTTCTTCGCTGGTGTACCTGCCTCACGATGTTTTTCTTCGCCGCAGGAGCGTCAGGCAAATGTACATTATATGAAATTCGAAAAATTAAAAACACATTAGTACATGGTGGATCGAACCCCGGACCTCCGGATTAGATGGCCAGTGCCGAGTCTACAGCGCCATTATTAGCATAGCATTTTGTAAATATTTAATAATAATAATAATAATAAAAAGCGTTTATTGAGGCATTTAAAACAGTAAAGACAGTCACAAGGCCCTGCCAAACTGCATAGCAGTTTGTTGGCAGGAAAACAATAATAATTTAACAAACAAAAAAAAAATTTACATAAATTTAAAAGTTTGAAACATGGCCTACCTACACTAAATTTTTTATGTAATAATTTTTAATATTCATTTTATATCTATAAATTGATACATTTTCATTTTTTGCATCGTTGGAAATAGCATTTAAAATTTTTGGTATCAAGTATGATAAAAAGTAATGATTGACAAATTAAATATCTTAGCGACAAACTTTGTTAGGTACTGCATATTATAAGTATTACGTATTAAATTATTTTAACATGGCATAAATATTCATATGTAAAATGGTGAAACTTGGTGATACAATGTAAATGTGATTTTCAATATACTTACTCGTAAAGTGGATCTAATTTTACCGATTTTAGATACTAAAGCAGCTCATAAAACACGCGTGTATTACAGCCGTGGCACGCATCACAGTCTGGCTATGCTGCACTTAACTTACCGGCCGCGCCAGGAATTAACTATATTTTTTTAAAGCTAGAGGTAATATAAAAGACATCAACGAACGACATGATTTTTCAAACGATTATTTTCATACCATTATTCAGTTTTGTCTAGAAATTGACAACGATTTGTGTTATTTATTTCAAAAAATCAGTTTATTAAGTATTTTTCCTCACAAGTGTGTTGAAAAAGGTCGTACGATACAGGTGCGTATATTGGTTATACACACTCGGCTTTATGACGCCCTTGCCTTGGGTTCAGGCTGATATTCCGCCTCGTGCGTTATAACCAACATACCGCACTTATTATATTGTAATGTACTATTATGCGTCTACGTGTGATAAAAATATATATCTATAAGGAAATAACCTTCCGACCTCGACTTTACTTGTGTAGACCTGTTGCGGTGCATGGCTGTGGTCAGAGAAAAGATAATCACTACGTTAGTTGCGTGTTTGTTTTTTTCCGCTTTATATTAATAATAGTTATTTGTTATACACGAGTGCAAAGTTGCTTTTTAACCGCGTGCTCAACTTTGATGACCGAGCAAGCGAAGGATTCTAAAATTGAATCACGAGCGCAGCGAGTGATTCAAAAATTAGAATCCTGAGCGTTAGCGAGGGAATCAAAAGAGCACAAGGCGAATAATCTTTGCACTCGAGTGCAACACGTAACTTTTCGTCCCCCCTCAGCGAGGAAATGACTAAATGCAAAATAAAACATTTACAATCACAAGATACTTTTATTTCAGTTTAGGTACATATTTACTACACCATTATGATAGGTAAATATTACAAAAAAATATTTATATTATGTATAACAAATAATACGTTTTATTACTTGTTTTCAAGTTTCATATTTGTAACAATACGACGTTTAAACAAAATGGCGCGCGCAAAGCAAATTAAAAACAAAAGTACACCAAGGAGGTTCAGAGTCTGAGTTTTTAACAAATTTAAAAAAAGTTGTATGATAAATTCGGCACCATGGAGATGGAAGTAAATAGGTTTAATGATGTTTTGAAATCACATACCTCAAGCGGATAAAAACGGCTTTGGCGGTCAGATATCGAATAGCAAAAGTACTCTTTCCGAGATGGGGGGATGAAAAATATATTGCAATCCATGATAACATCTTTAATTCATAACTAATGACAAATTTGTCATACTTTTTTACATACCCTAATGAAAACAAAATTCAATTAATTCAATATCATTATTGTCAGGTAATCAGAAGTCTTATTATATTACCAACACCCATTACAACTTTATATCGACGATTTTACTTTACAAACTGCTATCCTGATTTTTAATTATACTTCTAAGTCTAAAACCAAGTATCATAAGAAATTTATTTGGCTACCATAACACTTATAACTTTATTTTTAACCGACTCCAAAAAAGGAGAAGGTTCTCAATTTGATGCGTATGTTTCTTTTGTGTGTGTGTACCATTTGTGGACCAATTTTCAATACTACATAGTCACCCCTTTTTTTTTAGGCGGGGGAATCTTGTTATGGATTCGACAGGGGGTCGGCTGACAAGGCCGCCCCAAGGATATGCCATTGGACTCGGGTATAAGCCCCATACCTGTCTAAAACCCCTCCAGAGACTTCTACCTCTGTAGGTACACAATCGGGATCGGCGTTAGCCATTCCCCGAGTGTGCCCCCTGGAGGGTATACCTGACGCAAGCCCCCGGTCTTACCTCTATGGGGGGGGGGGGGTTAATAGTACATTGTCACCCCTAGGGAACAATGTAGTCAGCACAGAACACCCTTGAGGAGTGCGCTGCCTTTTCCTTGCAGCGCAACACGCTGGCCTTGTGCGTTGGCCCAGACCTCTCTCTCTCCCTTCTTTGATCACAAGGATGGTCGAGAGCGAAGAGGCCTGGGACGCAGCAAACTCCTTCTATGTGGAGGTCATCGCACAGAAGGAGGCAGCAGAGCGGGTCTGGGAAGAAGACCCATCAGCAGATCCCTGCCGACGTAGTGGGCCAGGACGAAGGAGGCGACGGTTCGCTCGCCTTCTTCCTCCTGACGGTGAACAGCGGGACGCGGGCCCGGGAAGCCCGAGTCCTGCATTGCACAGGTCACCGCCAGTCGTCGATGCTCCTAATGCTCAGGAGCATCGCCGAACTCCCCGTTCTGGGGAGGCGAGAGGAGCTCGCCGTAGGCGAGCCGACGCTGGCGAGGTTATGGATGTGTCCGAAAGGGTTCGCATGACCTTGTCCGGTCACGGGGCGTCCCTCCCTGGCGTATCCTCTTTGTCTCATGACAGGGAGAATGCGGCGGCGATGAGCGTGCTCGTGCCAAGGCGTATTTGAGGGGGCATCGTTGGGTATTAGTCGGTAGGGCGCGGTCTCTGGCTGGCACTTTGCCCCCAGTGGCTGCGTAGAGTCCGACATAGTCTCGCGTCTTTCCAAGCGCGAGGCATGCGTAAAGCATTTCCCAACGTAAAAAAAATGGGTAACAATGTAGCCCGAGCGTAGTGAGGGCGCCAATAGTTCGATGGACTAAATTAATAAGTCTTTAACCAAACAAACCAAATACAAGGAAAGTAAAAACCAAACAAATTATGATATTAGTAACTATAGGGGTCGTAAATGTAATTGTGTATTTCTAAATGAACATTGAGATTATTCTCTAAAAACTCATTTTGCATGGCGATACGGATTTACAATAAGTTACCTCTTGCACTTACAAACTTGACATTGCATACATTTCTTATGGACAAATTATATTATTCTGTCATTGATTTACTACCAACAAACGTATTCTGTGGACGAATTTTTTAATGATAAATTGGTTTAACACTGTGGTAACACTACTGTTGAACTAAATTTGACATTTAGAAATTATTATGATGACGTTAAAGATTTTAAATACCATAGAATATAATACATCTATTCAAATAAATAAAATTGAAGTGTCTGTTTGTAATGTCAAAATAACAAGTTTTAACTAAATGGATATGAATGTATAACGGGTACCAATAAAAAAACACAATTTTAAAAATTTTTGTATGTCTGTTTGTTCCCGCTAATCTCCGGAATCTACTGGACCGATTTTGACGGGACTTTCACTAATAGATAGCTAATTATATAATAATAATATTTATAACCTTCATAATAGTCAAATAACAAATCTTCGTCAGTATTTTTATAATAAATCAAACACTTCGGATCTTCACTTAGCAATACTACAAAATGACAAAAACTTTACACCACTCAATCTACAGGACTCCAGTACCCAAAAAAATGAAGAACAAATTACCAACCACTTCAAAATTTGCGAATGGACCCCGTAAAGCTTTACACGGAAGACACCGCCGCGATTTATGCCAGAGTAATGTCGACAAAGCAGCGTCGAACGCATGGTTGACTCGAGGCGAACTCTTCCCCGAGACCGAGGGTTTCATGATTGCAATTCAGGATCAGATTATTGAAACAAGAAATTACCCAATTTGACAACAGATTTATGTCGACGCTGCAATAGTTCATCAGAGACCATACAACACATTACAGGAGCATGTAGAGCAATAGTTCAGACGGATTATAAATATAGACATGACCAAGCTGCAAACATTATACACCAACAACTAGCTTTGAAGTATAACCTGATCCCTTCAACATCAATAGCGCCATACTATAAATATGTACCCGATTCAATATTAGAAAACAATAGTTACAAAATGTATTATGATAGAGCTATTTTAACCGATAAGACAGTTCACTATAATAGACCGGATATAACACTAATAGATAAAGTAAATAAAACAGCAAAAATAATTGACATAGCCATCCCAAATACACATAATCTACAGAGTACAATAAGCGAAAAATTTAGAATTAAAAGACGAAATTATGGGTATGTGGCAGCTTCAGTATGTAGTCATAGTACCAATAGTTCTTTCAGCTACTGGAGTTATACCTAAACAGTTACAGCAATCCTTAGATACCCTTAATTTACCGACTTTCACATACATCAATTTACAAAAAGCCGTAATTTTAAATACTTGTAGGTTGTAGGATAGTCCGGAAATTTTTACAAACAGAAACAGACAGAGAGTCGTTCGCTCATAATACAGTTAACAGCAATACTTAATATAATTATCTATTTACTTGGCATAAGCCCGTAATAGATAATAATCTCCGGTTAAAAGCCGAGGTAAAAAAATATATAATAATAATAACTTTATTACTCGCCATAGTCTTACATAAATACATAAATTATAAAGGTACCTAAGCAATTAGGTATAACATAGGCTACTTTTTATCAACCTCAACAAAAGTTACTCTATTTCACGCGGACGAAGTCGCGGGCACAGCTAGTATATACTAAAATAGAATTTAATTGTATATTATAGACATTAAACACTAAGATGTTGACTTTATAAAATGTATTAACGTAATTTTAATAAATATTTGATAAAATTGTCATTAATTTGTTAATTTGAAAATGTTTGCACTAAAAATGTTATACCGGCTTTGTGACAATCTCCGCGATGTAGCCGGTGAAAAGCGCCATCTAGTGACGGGCGTAAAACGCGCCATCTATTGACAAGCGGGGAAACCACCACAACACGGCCGTTAGGAAAATCGACCTAAATTCAAAATGGCCGCCGCTCAAAAAAAAGGATAAAAGTTCGTTTTCAAATCCAGCAATATGGGTATCAAATGAAAGGCCCTGATGAGTAGAGCACTATGAACCTAGCAACATTGACATTAATTCAACATAGCCGCCGCTCTAAAAAGAAGAATAATAGTTCGTTTCCAAACCTAGCAATATGGGTATCAACTGAAAGGCCTAAAAGAGTAGAGCATTATAAACTAAGGAAAATTGACCTAAATTAAACATGGCCGCCGCTCAAAAAATGGTACCCACATTGCTCGGTTTGAAAACGAACATTTATCCTTTTGTTTGAGCGGCGGCCATGTTGAATTTACTCATCAGGGCCTTTCATTTGATACCCATATTGCTGGGTTTGAAAACGAACTTTTTTTTTGAGCGGCGGCCATGTTGAATTTAGGTCGATTTTCCTAGGTACCTAATACTCTATTCTTCAAGGCCTTTCATTTGATACCCATATTGCTAGGCTTGGAAACTAACTTTTATCCACCTTTTTTGAGCGGCGGCCATGTTAAATTTATGTCAATGTTGCTAGGTTCATAGTGCTCTACTCATCAATGCCTTTCATTTGATACCCATATTGCTAGGTTTGGAAACGAACTTCTATCCTTTTTTTTGAGCGGCGGCCATGTTGAATTTAGGTCGATTTTGCTAGGTTCCTAATGCTCTACTCTTCAAGGCCTTTCATTTGATACCCATATTGCTAGGTTTGGAAACGAACTTTTATCTATCTTTTTTGAGCGGCGGCCATGTTGAATTTATGTCAATGTTGGTAGGTTCATAGTGCTATACTTATCAAAGCTTTTTATTTGATACCCATATTGCTGGATTTGAAAATGAACTTTTATCCATTTTTTGAGCGGCGGCCATGTTTAATTTAGGTCAATTTTCCTTAGTTTATAATGCTCTACTCTTTTAGGCCTTTCAGTTGATACCCATATTGCTAGGTTTGGAAACGAACTATTATTCTTCTTTTTAGAGCGGCGGCTATGTTGAATATATGTCAATGTTGCTAGGTTCATAGTGCTCTACTCATCAGGGCCTTTCATTTGATACCCATATTGCTGGATTTGAAAACGAACTTTTATCCTTTTTTTTGAGCGGCCGCCATTTTGAATTTAGGTCGATTTTCCTAGGTACCTAATACTCTACTCTTCAAGGCCTTTCATTTGATACCCATATTGCTAGGCTTGGAAACGAACTTTTATCCACCTTTTTTGAGCGGCGGCCATGTTAAATTTATGTCAATGTTGCTAGGTTCATAGTGCTCTACTCTTCAAGGCCTTTCATTTGATACCCATATTGCTAGGTTTGGAAACTAACTTATATCCACCTTTTTTGAGCGGCGGCCATGTTGAATTTATGTCAATGTTGCTAGGTTCATAGTGCTCTACTCATAAATGCCTTTCATTTGATACCCATATTGCTAGGCTTGGAAACTAACTTTTATCCACCTTTTTTGAGCGGCGGCCATGTTGAATTTATGTCAATGTTGCTAGGTTCATAGTGCTCTACTCATCAATGCCTTTCATTTGATTCCCATATTGCTAGGTTTGGAAACTAACTTTTATCCACCTTTTTTGAGCGGCGGCCATGTTGAATTTATGTCAATGTTGCTAGGTTCATAGTGCTCTACTCATCAATGCCTTTCATTTGATACCCATATTGCTGGGTTTGGAAACGAACTTTTATCCGTTTTATTTGAGCGGCGGCCATGTTGAATTTAGGGCGATTTTCCTATGTTCATAGTGCTCTACTCATCAAGGCCTTTCATTTGATATGCATATCGCTGGGTTTGGAAACGAACTTTATCGGCAGTCATGTCAAATTAAGTCAACGTGGCTAGGTTCAATGTGTTCTACTCTTTAGGTTCTTCGTTCGATATCCATGTTCCTTGGGTGGATCCAAAAAAAATGTGATCCGTCATTTTAGACATTAGGATCAAGAGTCCCGTCCCGTCCCTCTACGCGTAACCCAAAACATTGCAGTCAGATATTTTTTTAAATTATCAATATTAATCTATTATTTTAATAGTTTTAAATGGATGAAAGAGTTTGATTCCTTAGTCCTAATGTAAAAACATATAACACCTTTCAAAATATCTTGAAAAGAGTATCTTAATTTTTCAAAATTTCAAATATTTCAAAAATTGTACCGATTTTGTGAAAATTAGTTAATTAATATATAAATATTATGGTCACTCGATAAGTATTATCATAAAAAATGCTTTATACATTGGTTGTATGGCTTGATCTTTTTGCCTTACCACCACGGTACGACATAAGAAAAAGACAATTTGGTTGGCGAAATCCAGTTGGGCACAGCCATTAACAGAAAATATTAAATTTTATTTGTACTATGTGAAACACTTCATTCCTGCCTTAATGTTCGAAATCCAATTACTTAAGATCAGGCTGTATGGCGTAGTTCCATTGCCTTTCCTTCGTGGAAGAAAATACCTTCTCTCTAGGTACTATGTGACAGACTTGTCAAAATAATTTCACGTGCGCCATGTTCTTTTTCTACCTAAAGCCAATTCGAAAATTTTATATGGTATTTTTTCACTAAAAATAAAAAGTGAATTTAAACAAACGAAATTATGCCTAAATGTTCTTCCGGAAAATTCTAAGCATTGTGGTGTAAGCCATATCAAATTCTGTCCAGTAGTTTCGGAGATCTTTCCGGACAAACAGACAAACAAACAAACAAACAAACCAACAAACAAACAATTTTTTTAAAAACTATTCTATCGTGTTCTGCTAATGATTTTAAGGCGACCTGTGTATTTTTTTTCTTAATATTTCGCAATTACAGATTTTTGTACCCTTGATTTTATTATATATAGAGATTACGCTCGAATTATTCATGAAACTTAATTCAGTCAGGGGAACGCACACTCTTGTTTTATGAAATGAAGCGTTAAATCCATATTACAGATGAACTAAATGTTTATACAAATCTCTGCTTTAGGGAATTATTTTAAACAAAACTCAACTCAAAAAAAAACAAATGAAGAGCGGATCGCCGCTTTCCCGCCTATTTTGTTTTTTTCCTATCAGCTATTCAGCCTTATTTTTCATGAAAAAATGCTTAATATTTGCCAAATCCATGCTATTTTAAAGAAATAGTAAATTATTATAAAATAATTTAAAAAAATATAAGCACTAATTCTTTAATTAAAAGTACTTAAGTTATTTCAATTTTACATTGCGCTGTATTTGAGTGGCTGTATAGAATGTTGGAATATGGTTCAATAGAAATGTGAAAATAAGACTAGTTTGTTTTATAATTTGACAGCTGTAAGTTGAAAGCGATTCTCCCTAGGGCTAAAAAGTATTACTTTCCACCCGCTCCTCAGGCAACTTCAGACCTACTTTCAAAGTATGAGTAATGAAAAATTTTTTTTGTATTCGATAGATACTAGATACTCCTGGGCTGGTCCCAAGGTCACCAAAGTCGGGATATGATAATAGGGTCTCATGAAAATCGAGTAAAAGTCTTAAATTTAATAGGTACGTATTCCATTTTTTCCAAAGCTATTCACGTATTTGCGTCTGGTAGTCATGAACCAAGCTGATGATGGAAGGATCCTTAGCTTTTAGAAGTTAGTTTTTTTTAATACAATATGGGCACGCACTATCAGGTGAAGGTTTTCGCTTTTACGGTGAATTTTTCACCGAAGGTGAGCAGGGGCAATCACACTATTTACGAACGTTTGAACCAAAACATAAATAAAAACATAAAGGACATAGGGTAATTTTACTTCGGGAAAAATCTGACGGGAAAAGTTTTCCTACGGGAAAAGTTTTCCTACGGGAAAAGTTAATTATAATGCAAACAAAATTGCATACGGTCAGCTAGTTTGAGATAAAGAAGTCATGAAATGTTTCATTTCGAATTACCGATCTCCAATGATATATCACAATGGCATAATTACAATGATATCATCATGATATAATGAACAATTTATAAAAAGTCTGTCCGAAAATCATATTTTTCGTATTGCACAATGATATTATATGATATCATTTGAAAACCATGAGATCGGTAATAGTAGGTACCTACTACAGATTTGGTTGAAACGTTGTAAATAGTGCGATTGACTGTATTCAATTCATTAAAAAGATTTCATTTAGTAAATACCTAGATGAAAATAATAAATATTTTACAAAAAATAAAAACCGACTTCAAAAACATTGAAAAGTTAAAAATAATATAAGAATGGATACAGACAACATCACACTTGTATATTGAAGTCGGTGCCAAGGATGATCTCCTAGAAAGTCTTAAAATGTGACACCGACATCAATATAGAAGTGTGTTGTCGGTACCTATTCTTAAATTATTTTTAACTTTTCAGTATTTTTAAAGTCGGTTTTTTACAATCTTGTTGGCAAGCAAAAGGCCTGCCTCCTGTTATGTGGTTAGTGTAGCCTATGTCGCTAAGGTCGCTTGTAACAAGAGTCACTTTCCAATCAATTCGATCGACAAAGTTGATTTTACAACAAGTGCACAAAACGAACTATTTTTATACGAGACTTAAGGCGAGGGCTGATAGTAATGTCGAGGATAAAATGGTTTTGTGGAAAACTCTGCTTTTCACTTCGATTGCGAGGAAATAAAACAGTAGTATAACATAATATTTCTTTATGTCTTAAAAACACATAAGGCAAATAAATTAAAGTAAATATAATAAAATAACAAATTCTATCTATGAACTTCTTATTGTATTTGGCTGTATGGCTCATTTACTTTGCCTTAATATAGATACATTTATGTATGAGTAAATACGTTAATGCACTTGTGCACAAAATTCAATTTTGTGCAGCCTATGTCCTGCACAAATAAGCACTTTTAGAGCATGAGAAGTGAAAAAGCTATTGTCCCTTTGACTCCTTAAGAATATCTATCAGATTTATCGATTTTTGTCGAGTATGTCGATCTTAGCTGTCAAATTTTGTTTATCGAGAGTTTCATGCTCGCACCACTGATGATTTTACTCGAGCGTGATCACAACCGGTATTGACCTGGAGGCCCAAGGTACGATTCCCCATCAGGACAGAAAGATCTCTGCTTGGTTTGGTTGGTAGTAGGGCCTTTGTGCCCACCTGACTAGCTACCACCGTGTAACTTAAGTTTGTCGCCATAGTAACAATGTTAATAATTTTTATGTATGTTCTGACACTTCAAATTTTTTTATTGCAACTAAAGCTTATACATATCCGCACGCGCCGTACGCGCCGCATTATATGACGTCATCAGCATGCGTTTTCCAATACTATATTTTTGAAATTCGGCGCGTACGGTGCGAGGTTTGAAGGTTTCATTAAATTTCATACAACGAATTCCAAAAATGCGGCGCGTTCGGCGCGGACGTCCTTGGTTCAGCTTAAGTTGGCAAACAAGCAAATTGCCCACCTGATGGTAAGTGTAACAATATATGTGGCTCTTGACATATTCGCTGCAAAACTGCAACCCCCACAAGAACCGCAATCTACGTTGCCAACTTTTAACATCAGGTGTAAAGTCACGGTGCCCAGTAATTTCACTGCCATATGTAAGCACTCCTGCTTTGCGGCAGAAATAGGTAAGACGAAGGTACACAAGCAGACGACCCTGTACGATGTGAAATAGCCAGTTCATCAGTTGATAAAGAGTCCAGGTGAAGCTCGCTTCCATCTTAGGTCATATTGTCATTTACCATCAGATGAGACTAATAACTACCCTGTTGATAAATTGTTGTTATGTGTGACCGGTTAAACATGACTATTTGACTTAGCTTTCGTTTTGTCCAAGTTCACCCGGAGCTTATACGCCGGGAGGACTCGCTTAAACAATCTAGACCTTATATGAGCTTATATGAAAGAGCGTTTACAATTTCTTGGGACTGATCATGAACGAGTTTTGCAGTCCAAGTCGGATAATATCCTAAAAAATAGTTACACAGATTCGGGCTATTTCAAAAAGTCCTTCACAGTGAAATCTGCAGTGGGATGGTTTGCCTCGAGATATCAGAGAGTCAAAGTCGCTTGCCACTTTTTAAAATAGGATCCATAACCATTTCAAGGCACAGTCACAATTATAGCTTGTTTTTTTTACTTGTATTGTATTCTATAACATTTATATATATATATATATATATATATATATATATATATATATATATATATATATATATATATATATTATTTAGGTCTAATATTTGATATTTTGTTCATGTATTTATTATATAAATATGTATTATACACCGCCATTTTTAAGTTATGACAAAAATTTTGTGTGCTTGTTCGGACAAGCAAACTGAACAACTTTCAATATGGGACCAACTTCGAAATCGCAAAAAAAAAGTCAGTTGTTTCATACATTTAGGTTCAGTGAATGTTGAACATTTGTATGGAACAGCTGATTTTTTTTTGCGATTTCGAAGTTGGTCCCATAGTGAAAGTTGTTCAGTTTGCTTGTCTGAACAAGCACACAAAATTTTTGTCATAACTTAAAAATGGCGGTGTATAATACATATTTATATAATAAATACATGAACAAAATATCAAATATTAGACCTAAATAAATATATATATATATATATATATATATATATATATATATATATATATATATATAAATGTTATAGAATACAATACAAGTAAAAAAAACAAGCTATAATTGTGACTGTGCCTTGAAATGGTTATGGATCCTATTTTAAAAAGTGGCAAGCGACTTTGACTCTCTGATATCTCGAGGCAAACCATCCCACTGCAGATTTCACTGTGAAGGACTTTTTGAAATAGCCCGAATCTGTGTAACTATTTTTTAGGATATTATCCGACTTGGACTGCAAAACTCGTTCATGATCAGTCCCAAGAAATTGTAAACGCTCTTTCATATAAGCTCATATAAGGTCTAGATTGTTTAAGCGAGTCCTCCCGGCGTATAAGCTCCGGGTGAACTTGGACAAAACGAAAGCTAAGTCAAATAGTCATGTTTAACCGGTCACACATAACAACAATTTATCAACAGGGTAGTTATTAGTCTCATCTGATGGTAAATGACAATATGACCTAAGATGGAAGCGAGCTTCACCTGGACTCTTTATCAACTGATGAACTGGCTATTTCACATCGTACAGGGTCGTCTGCTTGTGTACCTTCGTCTTACCTATTTCTGCCGCAAAGCAGGAGTGCTTACATATGGCAGTGAAATTACTGGGCACCGTGACTTTACACCTGATGTTAAAAGTTGGCAACGTAGATTGCGGTTCTTGTGGGGGTTGCAGTTTTGCAGCGAATATGTCAAGAGCCACATATATTGTTACACTTACCATCAGGTGGGCAATTTGCTTGTTTGCCAACTTAAGCTGAACCAAGGACGTCCGCGCCGAACGCGCCGCATTTTTGGAATTCGTTGTATGAAATTTAATGAAACCTTCAAACCTCGCACCGTACGCGCCGAATTTCAAAAATATAGTATTGGAAAACGCATGCTGATGACGTCATATAATGCGGCGCGTACGGCGCGTGCGGATATGTATAAGCTTTAGTTGCAATAAAAAAATTTGAAGTGTCAGAACATACATAAAAATTATTAACATTGTTACTATGGCGACAAACTTAAGTTACACGGTGGTAGCTAGTCAGGTGGGCACAAAGGCCCTACTACCAACCAAACCAAGCAGAGATCTTTCTGTCCTGATGGGGAATCGTACCTTGGGCCTCCAGGTCAATACCGGTTGTGATCACGCTCGAGTAAAATCATCAGTGGTGCGAGCATGAAACTCTCGATAAACAAAATTTGACAGCTAAGATCGACATACTCGACAAAAATCGATAAATCTGATAGATATTCTTAAGGAGTCAAAGGGACAATAGCTTTTTCACTTCTCATGCTCTAAAAGTGCTTATTTGTGCAGGACATAGGCTGCACAAAATTGAATTTTGTGCACAAGTGCATTAACGTATTTACTCATACATAAATGTATCTATATTAAGGCAAAGTAAATGAGCCATACAGCCAAATACAATAAGAAGTTCATAGATAGAATTTGTTATTTTATTATATTTACTTTAATTTATTTGCCTTATGTGTTTTTAAGACATAAAGAAATATTATGTTATACTACTGTTTTATTTCCTCGCAATCGAAGTGAAAAGCAGAGTTTTCCACAAAACCATTTTATCCTCGACATTACTATCAGCCCTCGCCTTAAGTCTCGTATAAAAATAGTTCGTTTTGTGCACTTGTTGTAAAATCAACTTTGTCGATCGAATTGATTGGAAAGTGACTCTTGTTACAAGCGACCTTAGCGACATAGGCTACACTAACCACATAACAGGAGGCAGGCCTTTTGCTTGCCAACAAGATTGTAAAAAACCGACTTTAAAAATACTGAAAAGTTAAAAATAATTTAAGAATAGGTACCGACAACACACTTCTATATTGATGTCGGTGTCACATTTTAAGACTTTCTAGGAGATCATCCTTGGCACCGACTTCAATATACAAGTGTGATGTTGTCTGTATCCATTCTTATATTATTTTTAACTTTTCAATGTTTTTGAAGTCGGTTTTTATTTTTTGTAAAATATTTATTATTTTCATCTAGGTATTTACTAAATGAAATCTTTTTAATGAATTGAATACAGTCAATCGCACTATTTACAACGTTTCAACCAAATCTGTAGTAGGTACCTACTATTACCGATCTCATGGTTTTCAAATGATATCATATAATATCATTGTGCAATACGAAAAATATGATTTTCGGACAGACTTTTTATAAATTGTTCATTATATCATGATGATATCATTGTAATTATGCCATTGTGATATATCATTGGAGATCGGTAATTCGAAATGAAACATTTCATGACTTCTTTATCTCAAACTAGCTGACCGTATGCAATTTTGTTTGCATTATAATTAACTTTTCCCGTAGGAAAACTTTTCCCGTAGGAAAACTTTTCCCGTCAGATTTTTCCCGAAGTAAAATTACCCTATGTCCTTTATGTTTTTATTTATGTTTTGGTTCAAACGTTCGTAAATAGTGTGATTGCCCCTGCTCACCTTCGGTGAAAAATTCACCGTAAAAGCGAAAACCTTCACCTGATAGTGCGTGCCCATATTGTATTAAAAAAAACTAACTTCTAAAAGCTAAGGATCCTTCCATCATCAGCTTGGTTCATGACTACCAGACGCAAATACGTGAATAGCTTTGGAAAAAATGGAATACGTACCTATTAAATTTAAGACTTTTACTCGATTTTCATGAGACCCTATTATCATATCCCGACTTTGGTGACCTTGGGACCAGCCCAGGAGTATCTAGTATCTATCGAATACAAAAAAAATTTTTCATTACTCATACTTTGAAAGTAGGTCTGAAGTTGCCTGAGGAGCGGGTGGAAAGTAATACTTTTTAGCCCTAGGGAGAATCGCTTTCAACTTACAGCTGTCAAATTATAAAACAAACTAGTCTTATTTTCACATTTCTATTGAACCATATTCCAACATTCTATACAGCCACTCAAATACAGCGCAATGTAAAATTGAAATAACTTAAGTACTTTTAATTAAAGAATTAGTGCTTATATTTTTTTAAATTATTTTATAATAATTTACTATTTCTTTAAAATAGCATGGATTTGGCAAATATTAAGCATTTTTTCATGAAAAATAAGGCTGAATAGCTGATAGGAAAAAAACAAAATAGGCGGGAAAGCGGCGATCCGCTCTTCATTTGTTTTTTTTTGAGTTGAGTTTTGTTTAAAATAATTCCCTAAAGCAGAGATTTGTATAAACATTTAGTTCATCTGTAATATGGATTTAACGCTTCATTTCATAAAACAAGAGTGTGCGTTCCCCTGACTGAATTAAGTTTCATGAATAATTCGAGCGTAATCTCTATATATAATAAAATCAAGGGTACAAAAATCTGTAATTGCGAAATATTAAGAAAAAAAATACACAGGTCGCCTTAAAATCATTAGCAGAACACGATAGAATAGTTTTTAAAAAAATTGTTTGTTTGTTGGTTTGTTTGTTTGTTTGTTTGTCTGTTTGTCCGGAAAGATCTCCGAAACTACTGGACAGAATTTGATATGGCTTACACCACAATGCTTAGAATTTTCCGGAAGAACATTTAGGCATAATTTCGTTTGTTTAAATTCACTTTTTATTTTTAGTGAAAAAATACCATATAAAATTTTCGAATTGGCTTTAGGTAGAAAAAGAACATGGCGCACGTGAAATTATTTTGACAAGTCTGTCACATAGTACCTAGAGAGAAGGTATTTTCTTCCACGAAGGAAAGGCAATGGAACTACGCCATACAGCCTGATCTTAAGTAATTGGATTTCGAACATTAAGGCAGGAATGAAGTGTTTCACATAGTACAAATAAAATTTAATATTTTCTGTTAATGGCTGTGCCCAACTGGATTTCGCCAACCAAATTGTCTTTTTCTTATGTCGTACCGTGGTGGTAAGGCAAAAAGATCAAGCCATACAACCAATGTATAAAGCATTTTTTATGATAATACTTATCGAGTGACCATAATATTTATATATTAATTAACTAATTTTCACAAAATCGGTACAATTTTTGAAATATTTGAAATTTTGAAAAATTAAGATACTCTTTTCAAGATATTTTGAAAGGTGTTATATGTTTTTACATTAGGACTAAGGAATCAAACTCTTTCATCCATTTAAAACTATTAAAATAATAGATTAATATTGATAATTTAAAAAAATATCTGACTGCAATGTTTTGGGTTACGCGTAGAGGGACGGGACGGGACTCTTGATCCTAATGTCTAAAATGACGGATCACATTTTTTTTGGATCCACCCAAGGAACATGGATATCGAACGAAGAACCTAAAGAGTAGAACACATTGAACCTAGCCACGTTGACTTAATTTGACATGACTGCCGATAAAGTTCGTTTCCAAACCCAGCGATATGCATATCAAATGAAAGGCCTTGATGAGTAGAGCACTGTTGTTTCATACATTTAGGTTCAGTGAATGTTGAACATTTGTATGGAACAGCTGATTTTTTTTTGCGATTTCGAAGTTGGTCCCATAGTGAAAGTTGTTCAGTTTGCTTGTCTGAACAAGCACACAAAATTTTTGTCATAAAAAAAATAAACTTGTATCATTCTTTCCAATCACTTTCCCATACTAAAGTGTTTTTTTTGAGATATCGATGTTGGTCCCATACAAAAAGTTGTTGCATCTGAGCACTAGAATCAGCCCCTGGGAGGTTGTTGATTTATTAAAAATGAGCCTGTATATTATTATCTTAAATTTTTTGCTAATTGTGTTTATTTTTATGACGGCACACTGCCTTATACCTACCAATAATTATCCGTAGACAAAGGTTGTCTGGAAGAGATCGCTACCAGCGATAAGACCGCCTAGGCCCACATTAGTTTTAAGAGTTTTGTTAGTGTTTCTGTTTCGTGTGTGTGCAATAAAGTATTAATCTATCTATATATCTAGCATCCCCTGACAATCCTTTAGGGTTTTAGCTATGACGACGATATCATCGGCAAAGTATAAATAAGTGTGATGTGCTCACTGTTGGCGTTATTGAAAAAAAGTAATACAGACAATGTCTATATTCACCCCCTTTGCTTTTGGAAAAGAAATTATAAAAAAATACGAAAGAGTCTTTTTTTATTATTTCTAGGGAGATAATGAAAAATTCTCCTCCCTTATAGATTGATGAAAATATGATTCCGAGCTTGAGAAATGAAAAAAGAATGCTTATATCTAGCAATATCAACCCTAATAGAACAAAATATCACCCGTAGTACTACCGGACACGTGAGTAGTACTACGGACAAAAAAAATACCCGTGGTACTTCCAGTAGTACCAACGATAGTAAGCACTGAATTTTTATGTATTGAGATGTCAATTCAAATATTTTTCATAACATTCAAAACTACTCATAATGTTTAGGTGGTCAAAATTATACTTACCTAATTAAAAAACGTAAGATTTTTTCAGACAAAGCATTAAGATAACACACAACAGAACCTAATATGCTTGATAGAATTAAAACATTTAGGACCAACTTTATAACTCAAACGTGTCATGTGATTTATTTTGGTCTTACATAGTAAGAAGGAATTACTAATTGTTGAGAAGTTTTGCTACAGATTTACCTCAGCGCCGCGAATTCTTGACTGCATCTTCGCGCCGGCGCCGGTAGATTAGCATGCACAACACATAATCACATCGTCGCCGAGTATTTTAGCTAAATACCAATGTTTTATGTAGCAATATTCAATAAATCTATCGCAAAGAAAGCATGAAACGTAATATGTATTGCAATGGGTGATGGGTGGCGTCGCGTAACGCACTTTCATCAATGAGGTGCCCGGTATGGACCTCACGTGCTGCGTTACGCATCGGCTGATATAAAAAGCGATCGCGGTTCGGGATAGCCACACTCGACCTCGAGGACTCTGCCATCCACCCCACACAAGCAGACATGGACACCAAGGTAAGCTTCCGCGACGTTTAATTCAATCCAATCCAAATACATCATTCAAAATCTCTTGAGATAACAAAGATAAAGACTGATTCCAAACAAATTCATAATCCACGATAAATTTTAGTTTTGAGATAATAGCGAAGACTAATTTGGAATCAGTATAGGTTGCGTGGGACATTTTAAGAATGAAGCAGCTGCCTCTTTTGTTAATTTCCTTGTGCTTTATTGGGGCTCACAGAACTATTTAACTTATTATAATGTTTATTTTGAAATCTTCTACTAAACTTCAAGGTTTGTTTGTTTATTATTTTTAACTAATAATAACTTGGCGACAGTGAAATCACCTCATGACCTTTTGGAATGACAAAAAAAATCTGTTCTCATTTGACTGGACTATAAAAAACGAATAAACTAGAACATAAAATTTAAGCAGTCGGTTTAAAATATCGAAGTATTCGCGTCGATATAAGGAATTTGGTCACTCCTAATTCCAAAACATTGATCTATACATACTTACTACTACTAACTACGCAGCATGTCTGCAGCAGGTGATTTATGTCCGTGAAGTGATATCAAAAACAGTCCGATAGTTTAAAATTCGTAGGCCATTGTCGCAGTGCAATCGTGTTTGCAATTGAGGACGATGTTATCTGATTCAGAGCAGGAGCTACGCCGACGCAACGGCAGGGCTGCCGAAAAACGATATTTAAAACTGTTTGTATAGAATATAATTCTAAGAAGAGAAAATAAATCAATTTCTAAATTGACTCATACAAAATGCGAAGAATTCATAATAGGCGTGGATATTTTTCACACAAAAATATTGTGTGAAGACGAGAATTTTAATAAAACTAAAAAAATAAATTCTGAAAATAATAAATGGAATATTATTAAAGTAAAAAAATATGTCAATAAAACTTAAAAGCATTTTTTGGACAGAGATCTATGATTATAAAGCGACAGCCCTAACGCACGTGCGCGTGCGTCTATTGACCAATGCGATCCATATCAAGACGATTTGCGACACTGCTTCTTTCTAAACAAACCGCGCTTTCCTTCCAAACTATCCATTCATATGTATATCAAAATGTATTAAATGATGAAAATATAGAATTTTCATGTTATTTCTTATTTATAAATAACATTCGTGATTATTTCATTGGCATGAACAATTTTTAACATATTAACTTCAGCTTGTCTACGTTGATTGGAATTTCCTATAGTGTTTTCAATGTTTCCATCCATTGCAATTAAGACTACTTATTACATCAAATATCTTTCTATTCAGGGTAGGGATCCCATTCGCCCGATTTAGGCGGGACAGTAACGTTTTTAAAAATCTTGTCCCGCTATCCCCCGGTATCCGATAAGTCCCGCTTTTAAAATAATGAAGTTGTACCTTTTTTTTCGAGGGGAATGCGTGACCGCACCATACTCGCCATTGGCTAGTACGCTGAAGTGTCCCGCTTCGCATTTCAGAATTATGGGATTCCTAATTTAGAGGCATCATCGTCTAAACGCAAAAAACTCTAAGTACTTAAATGAATAAAATGGTGGCTTAGAGCAAATATTACTTTAATGGCATTTATCATTGCATCACACAATATCTAATTCAAGCAGTATAGTTTTCAATAAGCAAACCTATTGTGATCCAATGAATGTAATGCGATTTGCCGCGCTTTATATGCGCAGGAGTGGATTGGGTTGCATAATGCGCAAGGAAACGAGATGTCGTGGTGCGGTGTGTTCATTGATCACGTGATTATTGTAGTGAAATATATACTTGTTCTTATTAAATAGGACGACTTTACTTGCGACGTGAAGAGCACAAGTTGTTCATTAGAAAATCCATAAATTTTACCTCTTCATAATATTTATAAAATTATTTCCAATGCAAGCTATCAGGGGCCCTCCACTTAAACAATATTTAAAAGGGCACTGAAAGCGAGATGGTGCTATACTCAACAATGGCGTAAACCATTACTAAGCCTTGCTGTAAATTTTCGTAGTAATTCTCTAGGTTTCCAAATTCATCGAGCTAAATCGAAACAAATATTTCCTTTCAGATTGCACTATTCATCTGCATGGTAGGCGTGGCGAGCGCCAGCATCGTGCCGGTGGCGCCCGCCGTGCCTGCAGTCCGCGTGGACCCCCTTCCCCAGTACTCCTACGGCTACGACGTGCAGGACGCCCTCACCGGCGACTACAAAGGCCACCAGGAGCACAGGAACGGCGACCTGGTGACCGGTTCGTACACAGTCGTCGACCCCGACGGCACCAGGCGGATAGTTGACTACGCCGCGGACCCCATAAACGGGTTCAACGCGGTGGTACGACGGGAACCGTTAGTCGTCCCAGCTAAAGTAGTCGCTCCAGCACCATTTCTTGCCCCAGCACCTGTCGTGGGCCCTGCACGTTTCGTCGCCAGAGCACCAGTCTTCGCCCCAGCCCCCGCTCCCCTCCTAGCCCCAGCGCCCGCGCCCCTACTAGCACCGAGACTACCTAGTCCCTATTACTTCTAGATGAATTATTACAAAGTTGTTGTGTTTAATTTTGTGTATTATTAAAGTTTTATATGAATGTTATTTATATGAATACATGAATTGAAGCCATTTTTGCATTTTTATTTCAAGATCTTCCATTATTTTTTTTATAAATAACCATAAACATAGCTTGTACAAAACGGCTATCATTATGATTATATTTAATAGTGATAATTTTCGATTAATAGATATTTCAAGTATCCATGAAATATTGTAAAAACGGCTCCAGATTATTGTTGTGCGACATTGCGTATTTAGCTATAATTTCCCTATGGTGGTTTATACAGGATGGAAACGATAAGTGATCTCGCTCGATTTTTTTTAAACCACATAACATAAGATATCGGAAAGCTACCTAATTACTGATCCTAAAGGTGCTTCACGAGCTCTATCAAAATGATATCAATAATGGTTTAAAAATTAACTGGATCTATAAATAAATTTCCAGCTTCCATATATTTAATATGAATTATTTTACATATATTATAAATCAAAGTGTGGCGACGAGATCGCCATATTATATCGGTCGGTTTAGGCTCGAAGTGGCGAGGACGGCACTTCGAACAATATGTATTAGACATACTGTGTAAAATAAATTCAATAAACTATAAACTCGTGAATTGCATTCTTATTTAAAATTATTTATGGGACACATTTTACTTTTTTTATTGGCGATGAGTGCTATGTCAGTACTTATATCAAATGTGTGGAAGATGGCAGCATCGATTTTCTGGGATGGATTCAGTTTAATTTACAAACCATTATTGATACCATTTGATAAAGTTCCTAAAGCCCTTTCAGAATCTATAATCGGTTTTCTAATCTTCAACGAGTATACAGGGTATATAGATGTTACGGTCAGAGTGAATAATCGGTGATTATTAATAATAACCGGTTAAAGTGATTAACCTGAACTGACTCGGATTACCTCAAATATAGTTGGATAGACCACCCAGAACTAACTCGGGGCACCTCAAACACAGTTGCGGATAGGTTAAGTTAATTTTTTTATGACCACACAGAACCGACTGTGGGGACTGCGGGGAACTTGAAACACAGTTGGTTAGGTTAGGAAGAAGCGGGAGGGTTTGTTGGTTATTATTGATTAATAATAACCAACAAACCCTCCCGCTTTACCGGTTATTATTAATAATCACCGATTATTCACTTTGACTGTAACATATAAGTGATGGTGTCCCATTTCTTTTAACAGTGAGTTCAGACCATGGTCCTAATTTGAAAATCACTAAAATTTTCTCCCAGAAAAATCGTAAATTTTCCGATTTTTTTACTATTTTTTTCCAAATTTTCTGGTGTAATATAACTTACTTACCGTTTACAAATCATATTCTGTAAAAAACACAATAATTACACAAAAAATATACTTCGCAATTTAAATTGTATTACGTTTCCATCATATTGCGCGCGGAATCAGCTGTTTGAGTCATCGAACGTCAGCGCATCGGGGTGAGAGCGGAACTAAAATGATGCCGGCCAATGCCGGCGCGCCATATATTGCGTAACATGAATAAAAATCAAACATGAAAACTCCTTTTTTTCGCTATAACAGTTTTCCGGGAAAAATAAACATCGGTAAACAAATATTAACATTGGTCTGAACGCCCTGTTAAAAGAATGGGACACCGTTACTTACGAGTATACCCGGTATATTATATGTATATTACTTAGGATATATAAAAGCGAAAGAAATATCGATAACCGCTTGACGTACGGAGATGAAATTTGACAGGGAGGTAGTTTATATAATAGTTAGTACGTAGACGTCTTTTGCGACAGGGCCGGAATGGGGGTCTAAGGGCTCTCGCAAATTTGTATGAAAGTCTTTAATTTTTTTTGTTACCATCTTGAAATTTGGCAGAGAGGTAGTTAGTAGACGTTCGATAAGAACGGATTTTGGGACAGGGCCGGATTAAGGGATCTAAGGCCTCTCGCAAACTTAAAGCTTATGTGTAGGAGACATTAGTTAAGAAATAATTTTGTGACAGGGCTGAACTAACGGTTATTTCAAGTTTATATGAAATCCTAGGCTTTTTGCTCTTGAAAATTGGAAGAGAGATAGATTATAGTTAAGACATATCAGGTAGGAACAGAATTACAACGCAGACGAAGTCGCGGGCAACAGCTAGTATATTAAAGCTTAGAATTAATCGAGTGAGGCTGAAATTTGACAGGAAGGTAGTTTATTCATAATAGTTAGTAGACGTCCGCTAAGAACAGATTTTGCGACAGGGCCGGATTAAGGGGGTCTAAGGGCTCTCGCAAATTTGTATGAAAGTCCTTAATTTTTTTTTCTACCAAATTAAAATTTGGCAGAGAGGTAGTTACTAGACGTTCGCTAACAAAATTGGAAACCTGAAAATTACAAGAGAGATAGATTATAGTTAAGACATGTCAGTTATGAACAGAATTACTACGCAGACGAAGTCGCGGACAACGGCTAGTATCTTAAAGCTTGGAATTAATCGAGTGAGATCGCTTATCGTAGCTAAGAGTTAATCGAGTAAGCTTAGAAATAATCGAGTGAGATCGATTATAAGGAAACTTTTTTATTAATGAGATAATAATAAATATCAAAATTTCTATTTTGTCGGCGCACAGAAATAATGAAATTTGACGAAAGATTTTTTTAACGAAATACCGAGTCTCCTCTTTAAATGCGATATCTCTTTTAGGTGCTTTCTTATAGCATTCATACTTTTTAGAGTTTCGTACCCAAAGGGTAAAAACGGGACCCTATTACTAGGACTCCGCTGTCCGTTTGTCTGTCCGTCCAACTTGCTGTCACCAGGCTGTATCTCATGAACCGTAATAGCTAGACAGTTGAAATTTTCGGAAATGATGTATTTCTATTGACGCTATAACAACAAATAGTAAAAACGGAATAAAATAAATATTTAAGGGAGGCTCTCATACAACAAACGAGATTTTTTTTGCTGTTTTTTTGCTCGATATTAATATCGGGAACAGGTAGACGCTTAAAATATTTACAGAATATTTAGATTTATATAAAAAGGTTATAGTGTTTAATGTTGTATAGATAATGGTACGGAACCCTTCGGTATGCGAGTCCGATTCGCACTTGGCCGGTTTTTTTTGTACATGGTAAATATTTAGGTTATGCATAGATTGTGCATAGATTATGCAATAGATTGTGGAAACAGTGGATGGATTAAAAAAAACTACAACTATTTAAGAAAGCACTTTAATTTGTATCGAAAACCACGTCACAAATCTGGGTTAATGGATGATAATAGTACGTCTCTACATAATCATTAATGTATAACAGGTTACATGGAACGTAAAGAAACTTTAATAGCTTTTTGGAGTTCAATATAAAAATTGGGTCACATCTGGCACTGACATCCTTGGAAGACGATAACCTTGAAATTTATCCGTCGCTAATAAGCCCTTTATTGTTCCGCTGGAACTGGAATAATGACCTTATCGATAATAGCATAATGTGCGAATGTGAGGAAACGAGACCGGCCGCGTTCTGCCGAAGATCATGACCTTGCTTAACCGCTTCAATTAAAAGCGAAAGTTACAATAAGCTCCTCTTAAGTGCGGGGTTCGACTGATGACGTACAAAGCCGAAAGTCACGAGCGGGCACGAGCCGACTATATAACGAGATCACGCATTCTATTTAGCACTTCAAACTTTCGGTTGGACCTTAATACATCCGAAATGGCATTCAGGGTAATAATATAATTAATTGATAAAATTAATTAACGAATATAATGATCTCTATATGGTAGAGTTTATTACTTGCCTAATTAAAACCAGTTTAAATTTTTTCAGATCGTCTTATTCAGCTGCTTAGCGGCTATCGCCAGTGCGGGTCTTCTGCCGGCCGCCCCAGTAGCTTACTCAGCACCTCTGTCGTACGCAGCCCCGGTCGCCTACGCAGCACCCGTTGCCAAAGTAGTCGCACCCGTCGCCAAAGTTGTGGAGGCTTACGACGCTCATCCTCAGTACACTTTCTCGTACGACGTCCAGGACGGTCACACTGGCGACTCGAAGGCTCAGTATGAAACTCGCGACGGAGACGTTGTCAAGGGAGCTTACTCCGTGGTTGATCCTGACGGCACCAAGCGTACTGTGGAGTACACCGCCGACCCTCACAACGGATTCAACGCGGTCGTGCACAGAGAGCCCCTGGCTGTGAAGGTCGCCGCCCCTGTCGCCTACGCTGCCCCCGTTGCCAAAATCGCAGCCCCCTTGACCTACGCGGCCGCCCCCGTCGTTCACTCAGCCCCTCACGCCTACTCCGCTCCACTTTACCACCATTAGGATTAGATCCAGTTGCCATTATAAGTATTGTAAATAAACTATTATTTATTTGAAACAGTTGCTTTTAATTTCACGGTGTTACTAATTAACATTGAAATTATTAACATTTGTCTGTTAGTAGATAATGCAGTTTTGTTCGCAAATGTATAACCGCCAGATAAATTAGCAGCAACGGCGAGGTCTACAGTTTCATGTCCGCAAATAGTTTGGCAAATGAAGAGTCCTGAAAAAAAATCGAATTTTCCATTTTTCAAAGGATAACACAAAATCTCATCTTTCTTACTGCAAACATCTAAATCACAGAACACAATACCCCGTCTCAATTTAGACACGGCTTCAAAATAATGATGAGAGTAGATAGAGACAGCATCAAATTTAAACCATAACCACAGATATAACTAATAACTAGCTTTTCGCACCACCTGCTCAAAAATGACATTCTGTGTCATGTAAAATAGGAAATAGGTCGTATTTTTAAAATTATTGTGTTGACTACTGACGGGAACGGATTCATCATCAACTGCTCATATACGTCCCCACCGAGGGGCTCGAGCCTACCCTAAACTAGCGCGATTAGGCCTTCAAACACGCTGGCCAAGTGCGGGTTGGTCGACTTCACACACAGCCTGTAAAGAAATTCTTTCTTCACAGGTGTTGTGCAGGTTTCCTCACGATATTTTCCTTTACCGCAAAAGCGTCGAATAAACGTACATATAGAATTCAAAATTTTAAAATACACTGGTACGTTGTGGGGTTCGAACCGCCACCTCCCAATTGGAAGGCGACGGCCTTACGCGCTACGCCATCGACGCTTCTTCTAGAGCACGGATTACCGCTGAACAATCTATTATTAGTTCCTTCCAAAACTGCATAGATGGCATAGCTTATCTATCAAACGGGAATGTAATAAATTATAATCACTCATTTTGTAGATGTTGGCACTTATCCTAGCAATAAGGATAGTAGGTTCTACCAACACCTAGAATAGCGGAAATAATTGTAATATCGGGGGCACCAACGCTGCGTCTCCCGGTACGCGACCGCCACTTAAGAACCTTTTTGTCCCAAAACGGTCGTCCGTCGTGCGAGCCCATTCCCATCATCGTCGTGCGAGTCATGCACATTGCCACTTAAGGTTCGCAATTCTTTGGGCTATATCTAGTTCTTCTACGGATCTCATTATTTCTGATGCGATAACGTAGAGAAACCCCGTGCATAGCCCTCTCCATTGCCATTTAAATAACCTTGAGCCTTCTTATGAGATTGGACCCATTGTAAGCGACCACGTCTCAGTTCTGTACGTTATCACTGGCAACACGCACGAATTAAAGACTTTCGTCTTGAGACACTGCGGTAGATGTGAACCGCAGTCAAAATGTCCCTCGGAGTTCGTTGCTAGAAAGGCGGTTACAACTTGTGTCTGAAGTCGAAGACTCTCTAGGGCGAGTCTCCGAATGGGGTGCAAAGAACTTGGTTAAGTTCAACCCCACGAAGACACAAGTGTGCGCATTCACTGCGAAGAAGGACCCATTTATCGTAGTGCCTCAGTTCCAGGGAGTTACTATTCGTATGTCCGATGGTATTGGGATCCTCGGTGTGGAAATTGCTGCTAAAGTGCAGTTTGGGAGTCATTTGAAGGATAAAACCAAACTGGCGAGCAAAAAGCTGGGCGTCCTGAACAGAGCCAAGCGGTACTTCACTCCAAGCCAGCGGCTAATGCTCTATAAAGCACAAATTCGGCCGCATATATGGAGTACTGTTCGCACCTCTGGGCGGGAGCTCCCAAATATCAGCTCGACCCTCATGACTCCCTGCAAAGGCGTGCATTCCGCATCGTCGGTGATCCCAATATCACGGCCTCAATGGAAACGCTGGCGCAAAGGAGAGACTTTGGTTCTCTCTGCGTGCTCTATCGGCTCTTTAACGGAGAGTGCTCTGAGGAACTGTTTGCAATGGTGCCCTCTTCACCTTTTTACCATCGCACCACCCGCCATCGTAGTAGAGTTCATCCATATTACCTGGAACCAATCTCGTCTAGTACAGTTCGGTTTCAGCGTTCATTCCTTCCACTTAAGTGTAGGCTCTGGAACGAACTCCCAGCTGCGGTGTTTCCTGAGCTCTACGATATGTCCTTCTTCAAACGAGGCTTAAGAAGAGCATTTCTCTCCAGGTAGGCAGTGACAGAACTGTGCCCTTGACATTGCAGATGTCCATGAGCGGTGGTTACCACTTAACATCAGGTGGGCCACTGGCTCGTCTGCCACCGTTAGCAATAAAAAAAAATCAGTTCTTAAATTCATAATATATGATATTGTTGAAATCCAAAGATCACTCAGTTCAATATTTTAAAACAGCTGTGAATTAGGTAATAAAATAATAAATGACAGAAAAGTTTTACTAATAGAAGTGCATTTTTAATGGCTACAAAATTGCAAAAATATTTTTTTATTTTGTATCCCAGTTTTCCAAAAAACGACTATAACGCGTAAAAGTAGCGTTTGAGTTCGGTCACAGCGCGTAAGCGACTTTAGAAGCGATACAATTATCAACTACATATATTACCTTGCAATAAAGTAGTCGCCGTGCACGAGTAGATTTCCTGGTAAGTGAAAATTGATGTTATAAGTACCTACGAATATAGGTATATTCGTATACTTATAACTTCAATTTTTCAACATCAATTTCGCCTTATTGGGAAATAAAACATATTTTCATTTTACTTTAGTTTTTTTATTTCACAATATTTGAAACTGAAATACTCGTATACTATTTGGCTGTTATCATATTTTAATCAATCAATTTCATATAACAATAAACAAGTGAAATATGTTTGGGAGTGACAATATAATATTTGGTAAGTATTTTAAAAAATCGATCGACCCTTAGATTTTTTAGCTCAGAAAAATGACCAAATTAAAACTCGTGACATGAAATATGGGTAATTTTTTTTTTTTTTTAAAGGTACAATAACAGAAAACAGATTAATTCATTTGTAAAAATCAGTAAATATATAACAGTTTGAACCTGAGTTCCAATGAGAATTGTACACAACATTTATAATGAACATGTAAAACTAAATATTACACACTAAAACAATTAAAAGAAATAAATACTTGCATTCACACATATACATATAAACATTATTATTACTTATCCAGGTCGTTACCAGTGTAATTGAGGATCGAATTTTTAAATTGGGAATTGTTTGATGTAAAAATATCAAAATCAGTACAAATTTGGTTATAAGATCTACACATTCTGTGCAATGGATTATTCATAGACACATTATTACTTGATACTGGCACACTAAATAATTGTGGTTTACGAACTGATCGGGACGGTACTCTGAGAATAATTTGGTTCAGTAAGTTGATATCAAATGAACTATTAACAACACGGTGCAACAAAGACATGTCCGACATCCACCTACGTTTTTCCAAGCTTATCATGTTGAAGTACTTTAAGCGGTCACTATAGTATGGGAGTTGTCTACGTAGGCCGAATCTAGAAGAGAGAGCTCGTAAAAACCTACGCTGAATAGCTTCAATTCTGTCAGTGTGGACAGAGTATATAGGACACCATACAGAAGAACAGTATTCAAGAATACTTCTAACCAATATCAGGTAAAGCAATATCCATGTTTTTGCATTCTGAAATGGCTTCACTTGGCGTAGTACAAAACAAAGCAGACGGTTTGCTTTATCACAAATATAATCATAATGCAATCGAAAAGAAAGGTGAGAATCAAAGTGTACTCCCAAATCACGAACAACATTAACCCGCTTAAGCCTAGCACCATGGATATTATAGTCAAAACAAATAGGGTGTTTATTTTTTGTAAATGTAATTACTTGACACTTATCTATATTAAGAGACATTTGGTTGTAATCGCACCATCGTTCAATTAGATTTAGATCCTCCTGTAGAGACACGCAGTCAGTTATATCTTCCATACGATTGAACAATTTTATGTCATCTGCGTAAGCAAGACAGTAATTTTTTATTAGAAGTAAAGATCGTTAATAAAGATCAAAAATAGAAGAGGACCCAAATTAGAGCCCTGGGGAACACCAGAGTAAGCAGTAAATGGAACCGAGTCATAACCGCCCAAAGCCACCAACTGGGAGCGATTCAATAGATATGAAGCCAGCCAGCGAAATAGGTTTCCATGAATACCCATATGGTAAACCTTTGCCAAAAGAATAGAATGATTTACACGATCGAACGCTTTAGCAAAGTCAGTATAAATCGTGTCAACCTGTGAGCGTTTATCAAAGGAATTACATAAAAAGGTAGTATAGATTAATAAGTTGGAGTTGGTGGATTTTCCATTGACAAAGCCATGCTGATTGTGACTAAGCATAACGCTAACGTGGTTATAAATATATTGGTAAACAAGCCCCTCAAAAATCTTTCCAAACTAGCTTAGTATACTTATCGGACGATAGTTAGTGACATCTTTCCTGTCACCAGTCTTATACACTGGTGTTATCTTAGTTATTTTCCACATGGACGGAAAAACTCCTTCACTAAGTGATTTGTTGTAGATTAAAGTCAGAGGATACACCAACGCACGAGCACACAGCCGAATGAATATTGGAGGTATTCCATCAGGACCATCCAAATCATAATCCCTAGGATTCATGTACCGCCTAAAGCGTTTGTGAAACTTAGACTTCTCATTCAAAACCTTTCTAAGCCCCATAGAGAACCACGCTGGATAATTTGCGTTGCGTACTTTAACTTTTGGAGTGTGCTTATCTATAATTGAAGACAGCCGGTTATAAAACAACTCAACAAAGTCATCGCAACACAAAGAGTCAGCGTACTGGCACCAATCGATGCCCTGAAGTTCAGCCATACATGCGCCATAATCCGCTCTGTGAAAACACAGTTTAGTTGACAACGACGTGTTTGGCCCCAGTAACGATGACGAGCCGTGGTAGTCAATTACAAATGGAGGATGATGAGTATCAACGCGACTAATGGGTGCTGTCTGTCTCAGTGAGAATAAGTCTGGGGAATTAGTTATTGCCAAATCTAAGATTCTTTTATTAGCGTTAAGAAGATAATTCAACTGAGATAAGGAATTCGCACAGTAAAAGTCACACAATGCCATAGACTTCGCACATGAACAATTTAAAGGCGAGTTTGTGGATTGTGACCAAAACACGTCACCTAAATTAAAATCGCCAACAATGCACAATGTTTCATCCGGATGTGATGTGAGTAAATTAGAACAGTTAGTTATAAAATCGTCAAAATCAGAGTTAGATAAATAATTTGGGAGGTAAACGGTGCAAACATTAAGCATTTTGCTATTATTTAGTTTGATTTTAACCCATAAATCCTCAACATAAGTAGATTGAAAATTGTGCATAACAGTAACACTAAAGGCCGATGAAACCGCAATGAGTACCCCGCCACCATGATGTTTATTGAATCTTCTCAAGAATCTACCGTCCCGGTCTCTACGAAACACCACGTACCTATTATCGAATAATTCAGATGAGAGGACAGTGTCATCCAGCCAAGTCTCACACAAACATATTATGTCATATTTGCCACATAAAACAGTATTATAGATGTCAATAGTCTTGCCCTCCATACCTCTTATGTTTTGATAGTATATAGAAATAGCCATTTTAAATTTGAAAAACATTTGTAGAGTCTATATAATGTAACATAACTTAAAAATTAACGTATCATATCAAGACAATTGACACCCTTAACATGAATGAAAGGAGATTCAGGACATTTACGCACATAAATACGGCCGTTTCGGACCCACACGAATTGATAGTTCAACTCCTTAGCCTTCCTCCTGGCTGCAGCGTGCAGAGACCTGTTGGCAGGAGACAAATGTTCGGAGACGTAGATTGGCTTTTTATCGCCCGCAATACCCAATAGAGATGAATTAAGTTTGTCACTGGGATTCGCTTTGTTGAATCTTTGCACGGCTGAATAAAACTCATCGCGGTGTTTCACATTCGAGAACTTTACAATGATAGATCGAGGCTGCTTACCATCTTTATTCTTTTTTGCAACTCGAGTACACCCCATTATGTCACAACTTGTAATCTTAGAATCAATCACAGAAGAACACTGCATAAGCAGATTGGTTAAATTTTCATTATTATGTTCAGGAACTCCGTGCAATTCTAAATTATTTTAACGCAGATATTGTTCTGTATTGCTTAGACGATCAGAAAGATCCTGTATTGTCATTTTCAAGCTCTCATTTTGTGTTTTCAGAATAGAATTATCATTTTTCAAGTGTTGCACTTCGACTTTCATTTCTTCATGTTCCTTGTTGAAAAATTCTAAGGATGTGCGAAATTCCTGAAGCTCTGTTTGTATTGGCAATAGTTCCTTCTTTAATATTGTGGTTAACATAGTAGGTATTTCAGTCCTAATTGCCTTCAAAACATTGTCAGCGATAGCAGATATTAGGCTCTTATCATGTTGAGAGTGATGGTCAGCTTCCATAACAGGAGGAGACGGAACATTGGTGTTTTTCGAAGTTTTGCGAATGGTGATATTATCCACCGCCGAGTCAGTACAATACTCTGGGCCAGTAGCACAAGATGAAACACTGTGGAGCACTCTAACTGGAGTGTTAATGTTGCTGGTTTTCGGCTGTTTACTCCTACATTCATAGCAAATCCATTGATTTTTGAGTTCCTTGGTCATAGTGCTACGAAAATGTTGCACACTCACGTCGGTACAAGCAAGGTCGTATATTTTTGAGCAATTTTTGCATTTCAGATACTCACTACAGCTGTTATACTTCTTACAACAACCACCACATGTAAAGTGAATAGGTGCCATTTTATAATATAGTTTTTATCACTCAAAGTGGTTGTATGTATATAACTCCCTTTGCTTTCAGACTCAAATTGAAAATGAATAGTCTATGCCTCTTTAGTATAATCTGTATAATCTGAGGTTAGTGTTATTATGTTCTTCTTCTTCTTCTTTTAATTATGGCAATGTGTTATCTTTTGACAACAATTCTGCCAGCGACTTAACTTAGCATGTGTTTGGAGAAAAATATGTTCAAACCGACAGAGATAATCCACTTGTGTGATAAATAAGTTAACCCAAGTTAGCATGCAACCGCAACCTGAAATACAAACAAAGATGACGTCACAGTTGGATATTATTACATTTAATAAATTTAATAAGTACATATAGGACATCACATGAACCCAAAGTTAATAAATATGCAAAGTTAATAGGGAGGGGAATTTTTACATTAGTCAGTGATTCATAAACATCTAATTTACTTTTATATCTAATACATTCAAAGAAAATATGGTCTAAGGTGCCTTCCGCTAGACCACATTCACAAAGGGAGTTATCCCGAACTTTAATTTTATGGAGGAAGACAGGAGTACAGCAGTGACCCATGCGTAGTCTGCAAAGTACGGTTATTATATTTTTGGGGAGTTTTTTGTATTTAAAAAACCAAGGCCTAGACATGATAAGTGGTTGGATATTATAATAAAATCCACCTTTTGATTTGCTGGATATATCCCACATTTGTTGCCAATCTGACTCTAAAGCTGGTTTAGAAATGTTTATTAGGTCATGGGTATGCAGCAAATGGTATTTATTGCTCAGTGGCGAAGTTTCGGAAGCAGCCGCCGGAACATTCATTACCTTGGATACCAGAATGGCTTGGTACCCATACTAGTTCCACCAATATACCCTTATTAAAACAGTTCAGTAAACATGTCCTGATGTCTATCAAAACATTAAATTGCAATTTACATTTAAAAACATTTTTCTGAATGGCTTTAAGAGCACTTACAGAATCAGTGAAGACAACAGCTTTTTTAAAATTATGAGCTTCTATGTACAGACAAGCCTCCAGAATGCCTATACATTCCCCTGTGAACACCGAAGACTCCGGTGGACTAATATATTGCAAGAATATGTTGGAATTTTGGAAGTAGACTGAGACCCCTACAGAGCCGTGGCGAGATAATTTTGAGGCGTCTGTGTAGAATTTTGCAAAGTCATTCCAGCACTCATCAATCAGGGTTTTAAATCTAGCACCAGCACACGGAGAGTCTTTAATTAGTCCTGTATCCAAGCGGATGCAGGGGTTGTAAATTAGGGGACCATATTTTGCGGAAAAAATTGGGGGTCGTATGTGACTGACAATTTGAGAGGGAATATTAAGAATTTTGTGAAAGCTTAAAATAAAAGGTGGTTTAGCTTTACAACGCCAATATGAATTATCTCCTGAATAACACAAATCATAAAGGGTCTGGAGTTTTGGTCGGAGAATATGGGAGGAGAAAGTTGAGATACGGAAAACAAATCGGTCGGAGAGGTATTGACGTCTCATTTTCAGAGGAGGATCACTGCATTCCACCTGCAGAGCATTAACTGGGGTAGACTTCATGCAACCGCTTATTATTCTTAGGCATTGCGACTGTATTCTGTCTAATGACTGCAGGGATAGTTGATTGCAAGGCTCTAACAAGAAGGTCCCATAATCCATAACACTGCGAACCAAGGCATTATACATGATTTTCATAGAATAAGGATGGGCACCCCACCAAACACCAGCCAACGACTTTAAAATAGGGATAGTCTTCTCACATTTTTTGCGTATATGGTCAATATGTTTTTTACCCGAAAGTTTAGAGTCCAGATACACGCCAAGAAATTTGGCATAGTCATTAACTGGAATCACCTCCTGGCCCACTTGAACCAGAACTGATGGAATGGTTCTTTTCCTTGAAAACACTACAACCGAGCTTTTGGGAGCAGAGAGACTTAGACCGTGATCAGCCAGCCAATTGGACAACGAATTTAGTGATATCTCCAAGGATGCGGCACTATCAGTTATTGATTCTCCGGTGACATATAGCGCCAAATCATCGGCATATTGAAGGGAATGGCAATCAATATTTAAGGCAGAGTTTAAATTGTGTGTGTAAATATTAAATAGCATTGGACTTAAGACAGACCCTTGGGGTAAGCCTTTATAAATAATTCTAGAACCAAGTTCCTCTCCTGGGATTCTGATTCTAACAACACGAGACAGAAATAGGTTGATAATGCAGTTTATCATTCTTTCACAGATCCTCAGCTGTTGCAATTTTTGCCTGAGGATAGGAAGCCTGACATTGTCGTATGCTGCAGAGACATCTAAGAATGCAGCAACAACAGATTCATTTTTAGAGAGTGCGGATCTAATATCTGTAATTAATACCGCAATGCTATCAATTGTGCTCAGTCCCTTACGGAACCCAAACTGTGTTTTAGGGAGGAGGTCATTGTGTTCTAGGAACCATTCAAGGCGGTTTTTAATTAGGTGTTCTAGGGTTTTTGTTAAGACTGAAGAAAGAGCTATGGGTCTAATACCATTTGGGTCATCAATATTTTTACCAGGTTTAGGAACTGGGATGATTATTTGTTCTCTCCAGTTAGGAGGAACAAATCCATTAATATAAGAAATGTTGAGCAATTTTAAAAAATAGGATTTACCTTGGTTACCCAGGTTAACTAAGAAGGAATAAGGGAATCCATCACCACCAGGTGCAGAATCATGTATAAGGGACAAAACAATATTTAACTCTTCCATTGAAAATATATCACTAAGTTCACAATTATCATTCAGATTAGGGGTAAAATTATTTAAAGGGATTTCATCACAATTTGGAACATAGTCGGGTGCTATTCTATTAAAAAAGTTTTCAGCAGCTTCATATGGGATAGCTGAAGATATTTTAGGACAAAAACTATTCCTAAACCTATTAATCTGTCGCCAGACAACAGAAGAAGGAGTAGTTGGAGATAGTGACGCACAGAACTTTGTCCAGCTTTGTCTTTTCTTCTGTTTTAAAAGTCTTTTGGTTTTAGCAAAAGTGTGACGGTATGCTATTAAGTTCTCAGTAGTCATAGATCGATTGTAGGCTTTTTCACATCTCTTCCTTTCTTTAATGGCTTGGGAACATTCATCATCCCACCAAGGAGGGGATGGGATTTTGTTGGTAGCTGCCTTTTTAATAGGAAAGCAGGATTCTGCTGTTGTCGTTAAATATTCATTAAATGAATTGAAATAGCCCTGAACCAAATCAAGATCTTCATTAGAAGTGATATAGACATTGTTAATAATTGGTAAGTTACTGAAATGTAGATCAGACTGGTCTCTGTACCTATTCCAGTCTGGGTTGGAGAGATGATATGTTAGGAGTGGAGGTAAAGATCTATCTGGCACATTATGGTGTGGGATTTGGATTACGATGGGAAAGTGATCACTACTATATGTTGAACATTCCAAGTCCCATACAAGACGACTAGCAATATTACTCGAGGAGAATGTTATGTCTACTGGGCTAACGTTCTGGTTGGGTAGTACTCTACGGGTAGATCTTCCATCATTTAATACACACATATCCAAGTCATCTAATATTTCAACCAATCCATTGGCTACCTGATCACAGGTGGAGGATCCCCATCTGTAGTGGTGGCAGTTGAAATCACCCATTACAATTGTGGGCCCAGGAACTGATTCCAGGATGTCTTTGATTGGAGGGAGGAGACTAATATGTGGGTGAGCAATATAAATACTTAAGTAGGATATACCTTCTACGTGACAGGCAACTATGTTAATGTCATCACCATTGTAATTGATGTTGATAGCTGATGAAACTGCTTTCCTATTAACCAGCAAAGCAACTCCACCATAACCATCAGATCTATCATGGCGGTACACAGTATAGTTTGGTATGCTAAAGTTTAGGGATGGCACTAGCCAAGTTTCTGAAATGGCAACAACCAAGGGATTGTATTTATTAAGTAAATATGTTAAATCATGCTTTTTGTGGAATATGCTTCTAATATTCCACTGAAGTAGAGTAAGAGGGGTCATTTTTAATATTATTTAACAGGGGAACAAGTTTTTGGGCAACGAAGTCGGGTGTGGAGTGGGAAGAAAACATAAAGGAATAAATAACTGATAAAATAGATTCAATAGCATCTTCGGGAAGGGATTTATTTAGTGTCTGAGAGGTATGGCAGCAAATAGGTACTAGATGTCAATGTCTGTCACGTACCAATCAGCTGTGCGCAGAAGTTTTGATCCAGCCCGTAACAAATTCTAAGGACGAATAACAATGATGCAGAATATCTTGAGAAAGTTCACCAGTGAGATTTTGAATGCTAACTGATTATTTCAACTTTTTCAAAACACCAAACAATCCTCTGCGCACTAATAACCGTATACAAAACGTCGAAATCTTATCGGATTGCCGGTAAGTGATTTAACACTATAAAAAACAAGTGAAAAATGCAGTAATTAAACTAAAATCTTAAAATGTGCGTAAGAGCAATTACCAGTCAGTGTTTACTTTCTAACGGACGTGACGTATATATCTGCGTGACGCGACTGCGTGACGCGATAATCTCTCTCTATTTAGCGACAATGTATAATATTTGGTCTTAAATGAATTTTAAAGGTGTTCATATATTTTTATAGCATTCAATAAAAAGGTAAATTAGATCTATTTTATAATATTTCAGGAAATTGGGGATTGGAGTCGCTCACGTCCGTAGGTTTTACCCTCGAGACCCTACACGTGATCCCCGGGTGGTGCTAATCGAGTGACGAACTTCTGGTGGTAGGGCTTGAAAAACCCGACTGGCTAGCGACCACCGTGCGCATGACGTAAAACCCGTCAAGTGGCCATTTTTTGTCCGCGTTTCGGGATCAGCTAGCGCACAGCCAGAGCTTGAGGGGTCGTTGCTGCGATTTGTGTGGGCTTCCGTCGACCCAGTGCCAGGTTGACTGCGTTGACCCTCCGCCCAGGAAGACCCGAAGAAACGGCTGTTCCGCTGGCCGCCCGTGGTATAGTACAGGGTCCAAGCGGACCTAACCAGTCCGTGAGGCTGCCCCACCATGCCACGCATAATCTCGGGGTGGTCCGTCGTGCCGGTTGGTGACCGGACGGTGGGTCCCGGCGGCCACTTCCGGGGGGGTTCGGGGGCCCTTCCGTGCGGAAGGTCAGCGCAAATCAGCTGTCGGCTGTTCCCTGGCGAAACAGGCCTACACACATTAACTACGCAAAACGCGGCAACGATACCTCAATTTCACGCCTCTCACTCCAACAATCATGGCAGCGCAAAATAAAAGAACTGGTCGTACAGCGGTGCATTATCCCACCAAAACACCATTATTCGAGGTGGGGCTCGCTAACATCCGCGGGCTCCATTCTAACCTCTTAGCTGTCCACCACCATCTCGAGACAGCCCGTCCAGCAATGCTGTTTTTGACGGAGACGCAAATTATCTGCCCGGCCGATACAGGCTACCTTAATTACCCCGGCTACGCTCTTGAGGAGTCCTTCAAGGCGAAGGCTGGTGTTTGCTTGTTCGTCCGGGCGGACGTTTGCTGTCGTCGCCTGCGCTGTTTGGAGGAACCTTCCTTTTCCATCCTTGCGGTACACGTCGATTTTGGCACTCATTGCCGTGTCTACGTCTGCGTCTACCATTCCCATCGTGGTGACCTGGAGACAACTCGTCTTTTTGAACATCTAAGTCGGGTGGCAGATGACGCGCAGGAGCGATTTCCTTCCGCCGAGCTGGTGTTTTTAGGGGACTTCAATGCTCACCATGAGTTGTGGTTAAGTTCCTCTAAAACTGACCATGCGGGTAGGACTGCCCACGCCTTCGCTCTCACGCACGACCTGACACAATTGGTCACCCAGCACACCAGGGTACCAGATATTATCGGTCAAGCGCCCTCTTTATTGGACCTTCTGCTGACAAATCGCCCTGACGGATATCAGGTGGTGATTCGAGCTCCACTAGGATCTTCGGATCACTGCCTGGTATCCGTCTCAGTGCCTCAGGCGTCGCGACCGTCGCCTGTGGTTGCAGCACGCCGTCTGCGTCAGCAGATTGGGACGGTATGCGGGATTATTACGCATCTGTCCCTTGGTGGCAGCGCTGTTTCAATGGGATGGATCCGGACTCCTGCGCTACCTCTGTTGCTGACGAGATCATACTAGGAATGGAATATTATATTCCGCATTCCAATCTCGTCAGTAGAGGCAGATGTAACCTCTGGTTCAATCGCGAGTGCGCCTCTGCTGTTGAAAACAAACAGCTGGCTTACCGCGCTTGGATCAGAGGCCGAGCTTCTAGGGATCCCAATACTAGCCTACGGAAAACAGCCTACAATAATGCCACCAAGTTGTGTAAGAGGGCTTACATTAGAGCGGATGCTCAGCGCATTGCACAAGTGGGCCAGGAACTGCTTGCGCACCCTACGGGTAGCCGTTCTTTCTGGTACCTGGCCAAAGCTGTGCAATCAAACTTCTGCCAACCCTCGCTACCACCGCTGAGAAATGCCGATGGTTCACTTGCTCATCAGCCGCAGGAGAAAGCCGACCTCCTGGCAAAACTCTTCGCGGCTCATTCCCGTGTCGATGACTGTGGTGCACAACCTCCGAAACTGTCCCATTGTGGCAGCACCATGCTCGATATCCGTATCAGACAGCGTGATGTGCGGGCGGAGCTCCAGTCGATCGATACTCGAAAAGCAAGTGGACCAGACGGCATTCCTGCGATTGTTCTTAAGAAGTGTGCAGCGGAGTTGACTCCGGTCCTGACGCGTCTATACCGTCTGTCGTTCTCTGCTGGTTGTGTGCCGAAATCTTGGAAAGAGGCCAATGTCCAGCCGGTACCCAAAAAGGGAGATCGTTCTGACCCGGCTAACTATCGTCCTATAGCCGTCACTTCCATTTTGTGCAAAATCATGGAGAGGATCCTAAATACCCAGCTGATCCGTTATCTGGAAGGTCACTCGTTATTTAATGACCGACAGTATGGATTTCGTCCTAAACGGTCAACAGGTGACCTTCTAGCGTTCCTTTTGCACAAATGGGGTGAATCTATCGATAAGCGCGGCGAATCGGTGGCTATTAGTCTCGACATCGCCAAAGCTTTTGATAGAGTCTGGCACAAGGCTCTTCTTTCCAAGCTTCCGGCATACGGATTACCCGCGCAGTTCTGTACGTGGATTGCCAGCTTCCTCCACGAGCGTAGAATTCGCATTATCGTTGACGGCTGCGCTTCGCGGTTCGTGGCAGTGAACGCTGGAGTTCCGCAAGGCTCCGTTCTATCCCCAACATTGTTTCTTCTGCATATCAATGACATGCTTTCCTTGGGAGCTATACATTGCTATGCAGACGACAGTACAGTACATGGGGGATATCACGGAAGCTCAGGGGCTGCTCGTGGTGATATTGGTAGGGAGAGGCAGAATTTTATCATTGAGCTCAAGAGGACGCTGGACCTCGTCTCCGAATGGGGCTCCAACAATCTTATTGAGTTCAATGCTAAGAAAACACAGGTGTGCGCGTTTTCGGCGAAACGGTCACCTTTCCTCCCCCTTCCTTCTCTTCAGGGCACAACCCTTCACACACAGAGCAACATCACCTTGCTCGGAATGAACATTCGCTGCGATCTGAACCCCAGAGACTACATCGAATCCGTCATAACTACTGCCTCACGGAAACTCGGTGTCCTGAACAAGGTGCGTAGGTATTTTGCGCCGGACCAACTATGCTTCTTGTATAAAACTCAGGTTAGGTCTTGCGTGGAATATTGCTCGCACCTTTGGGACGGCTCCGCTCAGTACCTGCTCGATGCTCTGGACAGATTGCAGCGTCGCGCTATTCGCATTATTGACGATGTTGAGGTAACTAACACCCTCGAGCCTCTACAACTTCGTCGTGACATCGCCTCTCTTAGCGCCTTTTACCGAATGTTCCATGGGGAATGCTCTGAGGAGCTAATTAACCTTATCCCTCCCTCTCCATTTCTTAACAGAAACACGCGTAAGGGCCTTCGGAGTCATCCGTACACTGTGTCCTCCTTCTCACACCGTACCAAGAAATTCCAAGATTCCTTCTTCTGTCGTTCATCCCACACTTGGAATTCTCTACCTGCGCACGTGTTTCCTCCATCCTACAACATGGGTTCCTTCAAAAGAGGCGTGAAAAAGCATCTTTTGGGCCGGCAAGGGGCGGGCAGGTAGGATAGTCGATGTCGTCCCTACTCTATCTGCCAACTCATTTGGGCCTCTTTCACCGCTTAACATCAGGCGGGAGGAGGTCATTTGCCGAGTCCTACATATAAAAAAAAAAAAAAAACAATTTGGTGACCATTTATCCATTTTGGTAAGCGTTTCGAATTTTATTGGTAGTAAAATAGGTACATGTTGGTAGGCGTTTAAACACAAGCCTTAGAAAATTATAATGGCTCTACAACTATGTAACCTAGTATAGCATTGAGAAAAAATATAACGTTTCTATTAAAAGGATAGAGCAATAATAATAATTAAATATATAGATGTTATAAAGTCATATTTTATTTCCATTTTGCCATTAACGTTGACAGTTTCATGCGATTTGCCGATAGAAACATTACTATCTCAAATAATTATAACACTTTTTTACAGAAATTAAACATCAAATATTTGAAAACCCAGGGTGTCTGATTTTGGTGGCGCAGGTAATGTTTTTTCTGGGCCAGGGATAACAGTCAAGCCACGCTGCCGGCGGCGACGGCGCTCGGGCTGGGACTCGCCCGCCTCAGCTTTACGAGGCAACACTGAGAAACGGCGTCCTGGGGCCACCGTAGATATATGCTTGAACAATACCTGAGTCTCCACGCGCTGCTTTTCGTCCATGACTGCCACTATTTGTTTTTCTCGCTGCACAATAGCCTTTCGTTCATCTGCTGTAACTGTCTCTTGAGCTACTTCCGCACATTTACACAAAAATGCCTGCACTCTCTCAGGATCTTGTAATTTTTTAGACCACTCATACGCCTCCTCTACCGCGATACGAACCTCATTCGCATTTCCTTGCTGCATGTCACCACTCATCAACGCAAAACAGGCGTTTAACCACCAGGATACATTTCCTAAGTCTTGTGCTTCTTTTTGGCATCGTTTTGCATAAAACTTTGCGAGAGCATAATTCTTCTGCGTACACAGTAGACGAGCTAATTCGTACATCAACCAACATTTCATTGTAGAGTTTTCGCACATTTCAAGGGTTGCAATAACTTTTGCAGTTGCTTGTTTTATATCTATAAACTTGTACGGATAAGTTGCCATAACTGAATCGAATGAGGTAGGCCTACCAACTGGAAGACCCATAAGAAATGCAATTCTTCGTCTATTGCCTCGTTCACTCAAATTATACGATAGTCGATGCTGAGACAGGTATCCCTCACCAACAGCTCTATACAAGCGATCAATGTAAATATCTTTATCAGGTAATGTTCTAGGAGTTTTCATATCCAAAAATATTTGCATACGCTCCGCTTGCGCAATTAAATCCATAACTCGGTTCTGACGCATACTCTTCTCAATTTGTTTCAACAAACGCTCAGCAGTTCGGGCACCAATGTCACGTTCCTTGATAAGCACTGCCTCCTTATATTTATTTTGATGTTTGGAGTCCGCTTTCTCAGCTAACTTAACAGTGTAATACGGCCGTTGAGAACGCAACATGTCTTGTCGTTCTGAAAGAGATCGCAAAGCTTCTTTAATTGTGGCTCTTAGCTCCAGACTACCAGCTTTATTCGCTGACATAATGCGAGCATCTTCAGTTAGTTCTTGAAGGAAAAACTTGTCGTAAGCCATTGGCCCTAAGTATTTCATAGCGAGCACTCTCGCAAGTGTTGAATGCTTACGAGCTTCCATTTGAGTCAACTTCCGCTTCTGTTCTAGCTTTGGGATTCGACACTTGTGTAAAGGTTTAGAAGGTTCATTGTCATCTACAGTGATATCTTCATTTTGTTTGATTATAGGCAAAAAATCCAACATGACATTGCCAGCGTTAACCCCAATGCAATCTTGAATTGTCTCAACACCTTGATTGATTCCTTCAGTAAAGTAGGGTGGTTGACGGCGGACCCTAGCGCCTCGATAATTCATGACAACAGAGCGTTCAAAGTTAGACATTGTATATAAGGCACGAGCCTGCATGTTTCGGGCGATCATATTTTCTGGTTCTAATTTCAGCGCCACTTCAGCATCAGCGTAGGCTTGAACTGGTTGGACAGCATCTGCACATACCTGGCTGCGTCCCATAAGAGCACGAACATCATCTGGAGTGCTTTTGAATGCTTCATCATATGAAATCTTAGCTTTTTCGAATTGTTCTAAGCGGCGCAGGTAGGCACCCCTCTCACGATACACTGTTAAAGCACCATATAACTGTTTTACTTCCATATCGTATTGTAGTTTAAAATTAGCCTATAGAAACTGCTAAAAGAATCAAAAACCTCTAGATTTTGGGATATTTGTCAAGTAAGACAGCATAATTTAAAGTTTTCATTGTCAAATGAAAGAAGAATGCACACATTTATTCTTGGTCCATGATGCATATCTATTATAGACATTGTAAACGCTCAAACTCAGAATATAGTACTCTCATTCAAAGTTCGATCACACTAAAATCATACTGACTGTTGTGTTGAGCTCTTTTTCAGTACGGAAATGTATACATACATATATTATAAAACAAATATCAAGCCGCGTCAGTCTTTTTGTATTTATTTATTTTATCATCAGGAAAACCAACAGCTAACAAACATAGAAAATACTAAAATTAGTAACAGAAAGCCAATAACAGATTTCTACTAATACTGACAACAATTGCCTATAAAGCAATCAAGTATACCGTACGCAATCGTAAAGATGCAATGAATATTATGCTAAGAAACTAATGCAAAATAACAAAATATTTTTATAATATAAATATGAATAAAAAATATTTTACACAAAATAAAACTGACTTCAAAAACACGGAAACGTTAAAAATGAAGTCGGTATTTATTTTTTTGTAAAATATTTTAAACTTTTTAGTGAATGAAATCTTTTTTCATAGAATCCCATCATCAGATCCTGACTTTGGTGATCTTGGGACCACCCCAGGAGTATACTCTATCGAATACAAAAATAATGTTGAAAATCGGTCCAAAATTGGCGGAGTAATCGCGTAACATACACACAAAACACGTTGGACACACCTAAAAATTTAAGGGTTTCCTTAAATTTTTATGGGATCCCATCATCACATCCTAACTTTGGTGACCACGGGACCACCCTTGGAGTATACTCTATCGAATACAAAAAGAATTTTAAAAATCTGTCCATAATTGGCGGAGTAATCGCGTAACATAAATATACACAAAACACGTTGGACACACCTAAAAATTTAAGGGTTTCCTTCAATTTTTATGGGATCCCATCATCAGATCCTGACTTTGGTGACCACGGGACCACCCTTGGAGTATACTCTATCGAATACAATAAGAATTTTGAAAATCGGTCCACAATTGGCGGAGTAATCGCGCAACATACACACAAAAAAAATAAAAAAACATAGGCATCGAATTGAGCACCTCCTCCTTTTTTGAAGTCGGTTAAAAATTGTATATTGTATTGTATATGGCACTTTTTCTGCAGCGCGAAAATGAAATACATAGGACAATAATAATACCTGCCAATTGTTATACGACGTGATGACGCAGAAGGAGTCGGCGGAGAGGGCCAGGGAGGAGGAGGCAGGAGACCTTGTACTACACTACAGATCGACAACTACACAGGTATACGATGTTATACAACGGCGTAGGAGCGGTTGAACCACAGATTTGTGGGTTGAACCAGTGTAGGAGCGTTTATTTATTATAACACTAGCTGTGCCCGCGACTTCGTCCACGTGGAATAGTAACGGCTGGGCAGATCTTGATAAAAAGTAGCCTATGTTATTTATTTATACCTTATATAATTAGCTATCTATTAGTGAAAGTCCCGTCGAAATCGGTCCAGCCGTTCCGGAGATTAGCGGGAACAAACAGAGAGACAGACAGACAAAAATTTTTTTAATTGTGTTTTTGTTATTGGTACCCGATATACATTCATACCCATTTAGTAAAAATTTGTTATTTTGACATTACAAACAGACACTTCAATTTTATTTATTTGTATAGATATAACGGTCGTAACATGTTGCAGCAAAATGTTACACACTGTTATAAAATGTTATCGTGCTACACAATGTTTTACAACGTTATACAAGTTTATTTTTTAATTATCACAACAAAATTGTGTGCTTGTTCAGACAAGCAAACTGAACAACTTTCACTATGAGACCAACTTTGAAATCGCAAAAAAAAGCAGCTGTTCCATACAAATGTTCAGCATTCACTAAACCTAGATGTATGGAACAGCTGATTTTTTTTTTGCGAAGGGCAGCAGTTTAGAACTGATTATTTTATTAGTTGGTTTGAAGATGCTCGGAAGGGGCCAATATTATAGTATTGAAACATAAACTATCTGTTGAATATAAATTATATCTGCAGTGTGTAAATGCAGGCATAAAAATGTTAGTAGCTCAGTTACTGCTTTTATCAATATTTATGCTGCATATTTTAATGATTTTCTTATTTTAAGAGAAAATCAACGATAAACAGGGTTGGGTATATTAAGCACTAATATCGATCAATAAAAGATTATCTAATTATATAGGTACTTCATATACTTAATAGCGAAATAATAAGTAACAACGGAGCTATATTTGAAATAACAAAATATTTTCGAGTGTAAAAATCATTTATTGGTCATTTCATTAGCATTAAATCAGTCCACCAGAAATTTGGTCTAAAGTCAATACGCTACAAGAGGCGCAGCGGCAGGATAAGCGACGGGTGCTGCTCTCAATGCAGCAAATCTGCCTACGGGAGCTGTGTATGCCGCAGCTACGGGCGAGGTGTACGCCGCGTACGAGAACGGGGCCGTGTACGCTGCACTGTAGCGGGCTACGACTGGAGCCGCTGCTACAGGCGCGGCGGGGACGGCGGCGGCTACTGGGGCGGCGGCTATGCGAGCGGGAACTACAGCCGGAGCCGCAGCCACCACAGGCGCAGCGGCCACCAGGGGCTCATTACGCACCACAGCGTTGAAACCGTTCACGGAATCAGCGGAGTAGTCGACCACGCGCCGAGTGCCATCAGGCTCGACGACGGAATATTGTCCCTGCACTAAATCTCCATCGCGTTGCTCCGTTTGGCTCTTGTAGTCGCCGGTGAGGGAGTCGGATACGTCGTAGCCAAATCTGTATTGAGGTAGGGGGTCGAATTCTTCGAGTCTTGCGGACACGACTGGCGCGGCTGCCAACGGCGCCGCCACTACCGGTGCTGCCACGGCTGCAGGCGCGATCCCCGCGCGAGCGATAGCAATTAGGCAAGATAGGACGACAAGCTAAAATAAAGAAAGAAATCTATCAATATACGGTATAGTATGAGCTTAGAATGCATTTTTAGTAGTTTAGTATATTAATGTTAATACGAGGTTAAATGATATACAGCGCAGACTCGACGGTTGTACTTGAAATAGTGACACCGATTTGCGAGGGCGAGACTAAAGCAGTTACGTAAGCCCATGCGCGGAGAAATTACTAACAAGTTGAGAATGTCGTTCGTCAAGGACACCGCGCGTGTAATGCTTCCCGCATATTAATTAGCTTAGAGAAGCCATTAACCTTTGAAACCTTTCAATGTTCACAAGTGAACCAATTAGGAGCTTTCTGAAATTGAAATGAATATAACGATTTCCAAATTGAATGTCGCTCATAAACAAAAAATGTTTTCAATCGTTGCCAATTTTATATTTTGAACCAAAGCCTTATTGTTTTGAATTTTAGTGCATGTGCTAGTTAAATATTACAGTGCGCATTGTGTTGATCCAATTAAGTTTTTTGTCGTTTAAGTTTACACAATTAAAATGAATTGTTAGATAATAATATTATGATAATAAGTATTAAGTACTATTAATATCCAAGATTGTAATAAAATGTTCTATATCAACAAGTGGTAATTAGAATTATCAGTTATTATTAGTATTACGTATAAAAGAATTCGATAAAAATATACCTTAAAGGCCATTTTTGTTCCTGTGACGGACTGTTGACTGAAGTCGAGAATGTGTATGCTCCCGAAAGAGCCAGACCACGTATATATAGTTGTTTCGAGTTGTGACACCAGCTCAAGTTCGTGCTTAGTATTGTGCCTGCGCATCACTAAGGATGTGCACGCAATTGGAAATGAGCTGCATTTGTCAATGGCGGAAAATTCGGACACGTTCTTGACTTTAGGCCAACTCTTGCAAAAGTGAACCGTATTACTTTTATAGACAAGCTCTGAAATCTTTCGGGCATTTAACTTCCATGGTGGATATATTGCGCCTTTATTTTTATAAAACTTCGTGCTAATAATTTACAACTTAACATAATTTCCAATTTCATGGATTTGTATGTAGGAGTTTTTCTCAACATACAGAAGTCAGGAAGCACAGATAAATTACGTCGATTGCATAAACATAACACCAAAAGCAAAACTATCAAAGTACGTGGTCGCAGTAGAAAACTAAAGGTAAACTTGTAAACCTTAGAGCATAGCCTAATGCTCTAAGTTGTAAACAGAGACACATGTAATTAAGATTATGATTATATTTTTATACTAGCTGTGCCCGCGACTTCGTCCGCGTGGAATAGTAACGGCTGGACCGATCTTGATAATAAGTAGCCTATGTTATACCTTATATAATTAGCTATCTATTAATGAAAGTCCCGTTAAAATCGTCCAGCCGTTCCGGAGATTAGCGGGAACAAACAGACAGACAGACAAAAAAATTAATTGTGTTTTTGTTATTGGTACCCGATATACATTCATACCCATTTGGTAAAAACTTGTTATTTTGACATTACAAACAGACACTTCCATTTTATTTATTTGTATAGATACACACTTCAAAACATCTCAGTAGTTTTATGCGAAAATGGTGCGAACCCATACGAATGTTAGTTCGATTGTTGGTAGAGCTAATTTGAAAAACACCTACGTATTATCTATAGGTATTCTATTTTACTCAAATATTAATTGTGTTTATGTATCTAGTTGTTGTACATCTAATACTTGTAGCACAGAGATCAATAAAGTTAGGAGAGTGACTGCGTGCTGAAATAACTTGCATTTTTTCATTAAATAACCGGCCAAATGCGAGTTGGCCTCAGGCACCGAGGGCCCCGTATAATCTTACCTAAGTATATAAGTTTTTAAACGATTTTATTTAGCATGCCCCGTTTGTTTGAGTCAAATCTGGTAAGTTAAATATGACCCACTTGCCAGTGTCCGATTGAGCTGAAAGGTGCAAATGCAATTCTGTATAATTATTATTAACTTCACTTTCAATAAAACCATTGAAGAAAAAAAACATTATTTATTTTACAACAAAGTTGGCAAATAAGCAGGCTGCCCATCTGATGGTAAGTGGCTTCAGTCGCCAATAATACATGTGGTCCCTGTAAGACTTGAAAACAACCCTTACAAGGACGCCAATGTGCGTTGTCAACTCGTGCATGACATGCGATGTCAAGTCAGTCAAGTATTGGATCACTGCCTGTCTTACGCTTCAAACAGGAATATGCAAACGACTCTGGAACAGAGTCCCTCCGATGAGTAAATTCCTATCTTAATACCACAGAAGTCAGAACACAGAAACCTCTTTTTGTGTTCTGTGCTGATTATATATTTACGGTTTTCAGACATTTTCCTTAGCCTACACTGTAAGAAGTGATTCTTGCCAAATTTCATGATTCTAAGTCAACAGGAAGTACCCTATAGGTTTTTAGTCGCCTGTAAAATTGTAGGGATCGTTTGCTTGAGTACCTCCGTCTTACCTATTTCTGCCGCAAAGCAGCTGTGCTTGCATTGCTGTGTTCCGGTTTGAAGGGTAAGATATGACAGTAAAATTACTGGGTACCATAACTTTACATCTGATGTCACAAGTTGGCAACATACACTGTGGTTCTTGTGGGGGGTTGCAGTTTTGCTGCGAATCTCACAGGAGCCACATGTATTTGACTGTTACCACTTACCATCAGGTGGGCACAGCGTTGCCAGACGTCCCGAATTTGGCGGGACGTCCCGATTTTTAAATTAAAATCAAATGTCCCGCGCGGGACAGGCTCAGTCCCGCTTTTCGGGGATAACTCTGCCGTGCGTGCAGCGTGCTGAGAAAGCACGGCCGGGTGGCACAGACAAGTGTATTTTTATTAAAATACATTTTCTATGGCTATTTTGCTATCTATACGTAATTTAAAACTCAAATAAAAAGATAAATATTTAAAAACATCTGATTAATACGTTTTTACTACGTCCCGCTTTCGACGAAAGAATCCCGCAATTTTACCTCAAAAAGTATCAAAATCACGACTTGCCAAAAAAAAAATCTGGCAACGCTGGGTGGGCACTTTGCTTGTTTGCCAGCTTAGTGCAATAAAAAAAATATGCGACATATCTTTTGATCGCATTGATTTACTGGTTTATTTTTTTCACAGCTAAAAAAGACCGTAGACCGGAATATTTGATACACGTATATTCCATTTTAATATCTCTACGCGAAAAGGATTCTGACAGACCGTCAGACAGATGGACAAGACATCAGATCACAGATATACGGACAACGAAGTAATCCTATAATGGTTCCGAAAACATTATTAAATATTATCAACAATACTGTCTAACATTACAACCGGGAGCAAAACAAGAGCGTTTCAGTATCAGTAACGTATCCGACCTAGACGTAGAAAAATATGATTATTTTGTCAAATTTATATTAATATGTTTCGTATTTAAAAATGGCTCTTAGAGGGATGCTTCTATTCCCTACAAGTAATGACCAATCGAAAGTACGGTCTCGGTTTCCACTGTTTCGCTCTAAAAATCTAGTTTCGGTCACAATTTCGGTTTCGACTTAAAATTGACCTTTGGCCCGAAATTGTCGTGTGTCGTTCGGCTTACTTTACCAATTTAATTTGTAGTTAATGAAAAAGTTAACTGTAATTATATGTATAAGAACTAACCCACTAAATGAACCCTACAACATGTTCAATAAATTATAACAGTCTATATAAGTTTCAGTTTTCGGTTTCGGTCGAAACTGTATGAGGTCAGAAACGAAGGTTCAGTTCGGTTAAAAATCCTGTTTCGATCGAACACTGCCTACAAGAGTTTTTTTTTCAAAAAACTTGTAATTTTTATTACGATTTTGACGAAAAACAATTCTGGTCTAATATGTTATGTAACGTTTTGTTTCGAGTTTTTTATTTCTTTACAGACTGTGTTCCTCTCGGCGCATAATGACATATTATACGCATAACGACACATTTGTGGAAATAAAACTTTTTAACAAAAAATTGAACAGCCGAAAAAACCAAAAACACTGAAAAGTTAAATATAATATAAGAATAGGTACAGACAACATCACACTTCTGTATTAAAGTCGGTGCCAAACGATGATCTCCTAGAAAGTGTTAAAATTTGTCACCGACTTCAATATAGAAGTGTGATGTTGTCTGTACCTATTCTTATATTATTTTTAACTTTCAGTGTTTTTGGTTTTTGGTTTTTTCGGTGGTTCAATTTTTTGTTAAAAAGTTTTTATTTTATATTTTTTGTGACTTTCATCTAATAATTTTACAATCAGTGAATCATCAATCATACCCCGTTTTTGTACCTTTAGGGTTGGAATTGTTTTTTCAAATTTATATGGGACCACCCTCGGGGTGTACCCTTTACAATAAAAAAAGAATCATCAAAATCGGATCACTCTGTAAAAAGTAATGCGTGGTCATTGATCACAATTAATGAGTAAATCAACAATAATTTCCTGTTTTCCTACCCTTAGGGCAGGAAAAGGTTTTTCAAATTTAAATGGGACCACCCTCGGGTTATACTCTTTCTAATAAAAAAAGAATCATCAAAATCGGAGTTCTCTGTAAAAAGTTATGCGTGATCATACATAAAAAAAATATACGCGTCGAATTGAGTACCTCCTCCGTTTTTTCGTCGGTGAAAAAAATACGTAAAATGACTACTCGCAAAACGACTTATACGCATAACGACACATTTGTGGAAATAAAAAAATACGTTTCAGCTCGGCTAGGTGTCTCTTACGACATCCACAGGAAGAAGGGTGGGTGCAGCAACATGTACTTTAAGGCGCATAGTGCTCCCAATGACCTTGCGTTGATCGTCCCGCACTGATTACATAGGAGTGAGTGAGAGCGAGGGGAATATTTAAGCAAACCTTTACGAGTAAGATGAATTATTTCAATAAAAAATTGATAAAGGCGAATAAGAGAAATCTGAAAAGACCATCCCCTAGAATATTGTTCACTTTATTTATTGAAATCGAAAGTATATGATTTAACCTAATATTTACGAAGCGATTAGGTTTACAGTTTTAAAATCGAGGCATGTTTGGGTCACATTTTAACCAAGTTTTAATTAATTTATCAAAAAATTAAGAAGACTATCCTCTAAAGAATGCGTTGAATAATAACATATCTTTTTTAAAGATTTTTTTATTCAATATTTATGAAGAGAATCGGTTTTTTATGCAGTGATTTTTTATGATTGACGTTACTATGCGCCTTAAGTCCGTCACCGCCCGACGATCATCTTATTATGACCACATTAAAACGAAATATTTTTAAAATAAAAAATACATATTTTCAATAATATATTTACTTATTATTTTCTAAATAACTAATAAATTATTAATAACATTAAACAATAAAATACTGATATGACTAAGTTCAGTACAAAATCCTAATGGTGGTAGATGGGTTGAGAATACGCGAACGGAGTCGCAACTTTGGCTACGTGAGCGACGGGGGCAGCGTAGGAAACGGGAGCTGCCAACTTGGTTACAGGCGCAGCATACGCAACGGGTGCGTGAGCAACAGGCGCAGCATACGCAACGGGTGCGTGAGCAACAGGCGCAGCATACGCAACGGGTGCGTGAGCAACAGGCGCAGCGTAAGCAACGGGTGCGTGGGCGACAGGTGCGGCGTACGCAACGGGTGCGCGGGCGACTGGCGCAGTATACGCAACGGGTGCATGGGCGACAGGCGCAGCATACGCAACGGGTGCCTGGGCGACAGGCGCAGCATACGCAACGGGTGCGTGGGCGACAGGTGCGGCGTACGCAACGGATGCGCGGGCGACTGGCGCAGCATACGCAACGGGTGAATGGGCGACAGGTGCAGCATACGCAACGGGTGCGTGGGCGACAGGTGCAAGGGGGGCGGCGATTTTAGCGACAGGTGCAGCGTATGAGACCGGTGCAGCAACTTTCACGGCAACAGGCTCTCTGCGGACGACCGCATTGAAACCGCTGTGAGGATCAGCAGTGTAATCGACAGTGCGCTTTGTTCCGTCAGGGTCCACAACAGAGTAAGAGCCTTGTACCACGTCTCCATCTCGGGTCTCATGTTGAGCTTTGGAGTCTCCAGTAAGGCCGTCTTGCACGTTGTAGGCGTAAGTATACTGAGGATGAGCGTCGTACTCCTCGATGACTTTAGCCACGGGAGCTGCGTACGCGACTTTAGCGACTGGAGCGGAGTAGGCAACTGGCGCGGCGTGCAGAGCAGGTGCCGCATATGCTACGGGCGCTGCTGGGACGATACCAGCGCTGGTAGCTGCCACCAGGCAAGTAAAAACCACGAGCTAAAAATAGATGAACATGTTTATTTTTATAAATATTCTATTCTCTTTGTAAAAGTACCTACTTATAAATATGATTATTACTAAAATATATTAATCACTATGTATTCGTCGCTTGAAGTGCTCGTGATATCAAACATTTACTCAAGCAAAATAGTTAGAACACTATTTATATATTTCTCATAAATAGAAAATAGCACTTTCATTTAACCTATCTTAATTTATATTTTCATTGTAATTTGCAAAAGCTGTCACCTTGATCATTTTTGCCAGTGTGTCTTTCACCGAGAGATGTCTTGCTAATGGATAATATGAGATATTGTATGACCATTATATATCGCACGCGTATTGCCCGAGGCGAGAGCTTCTAAACGCCCTGTTTGATGACGTTCAGATCAATTGATGTTGATATGGAACAAGGACTTCCAGACAAGAAATATTTAAAAATACGTTACATAAACCTATGTAATGGAATATAAAACTAGGTCTATTAAATAAACTTGTCGTATGTGAGCAAGCTAATGCAGACATAAAATAACATTTTGTATTTGCAATTTTTGCATTGAACTATGTATGTTCTGAGCCTAATACATAAATTACACTTTGATATCAGAGATTGATTGGTGAGCGTCGGTGGCGCTGTGGCCTCGGCACTGGACTGTGCTCCGAGTAGAATCGGGAGGCCCGCGATCGATTCCGCTATGTACCAAAGTGTTTTTCGTTTAACGAATTTCATATGTACATTTATCTGACGCTCCTACGGTGAAGGAAAACATTGTGAGGAAACCTGTATACACCTGCGAAGTAATTCAAAGGTGTATGTGAAGTCAACCAATCCGCACTGGGCAAGCGTGCTTTGACTAAGGCCTAATCGCCCTAACTAGTTAGGGTAGACTCATACCCCTCGGTGGGGACGTATATGAGCTGTGATGATAATAATGATCAGAGATTGATATGATGTGTCGCTTTTATTACGCTTTTTAACAGCAATACTTGTAACGTACGATATTTTCAAATGGAAATTTCCTTTTTTTCCTAAAATTATGTCCAATCAAAAAGGATCTTCGAAAATAAATAAGAAATAGCATTTGGATGACAATATAATAATTAGCTATCATAACAGCCGATCTAATAATTGGAGCCTAAAGATGCGTATTAGATAGAACTGGTGCGCATTTTCTTACATAACTTTTCAATTCCTATCATTGGAGGTCCGAAAATATTTCTCATACCATTCAAAACCATAATGATCATTCTTCATAAAAAATTTAAAAACTACATATTTAAAAACATATTCATTGAAATTCATAATATCATTAATCATACGCTTAGTTTTTACTAATATTTGTTTTCATATATTTTTCTATACTAATAATCGAAACTCATAATCATTCGAATAAATAACTATAATGTTCATATAACAATACAGAATATTTTGGCGATGTAGAAACTGTAGGCGGGTCAAAAATAGGTAGCGAGGAGCGAAGCGACGAGCGTAGGTTTGAACATGAACCAAGCGCGCGAGCCGAGCGAGCGAAGCGAGCGTGCCGCGGCAGCGGCCGGCGAAGCCCCAGAAACGACTTTATGTGTATTCTCGACTTTATGCATACTTATTGCTCTTGGAAACGTTCATAGTAACAACATTATTAATTAAAGCAATAATTATGATCATTGAATGTTATGAAGAAAAAAGATCTGAAAAAATATATGTATTTATAATGGTTCTTGGTAGTAACAGTATTAATAAAAAAATTATGATCACTAACTGTTATGAGCTCCGTTGGTAGTAATAAAAATGTATGAAAAATAAAATTATGAAGAGTGATTATTATGAACACAAATCGGTAGTAAGACAAAGAATAGGATTTAAAATATTATGTGAGCCAATATGGACCCAGATAGAACTTATCGTTTGCAAATATACTGGGGGGCCAAAATAATAGTCACATGCAAGTGAAATAAGATTTGATAAAACGAAAAGCTTATACCTACATATAGGACATTCCATTGAACTTATCGGATTTGTATATTGCATATTATGTATACTAAAAGCGACAACATACATCAATATTTAATCAATATATTTAACAAAATGTTTGAAAGTGTTTTGAAACCCGCCCCGACGCCAATAGAAGGGTGTTATAAGTTTGACGTGTGTTTGTCTATATGTGTGTCTGTGTGAGAGCTTTTTGATAGCTGATGTGATAGAGGCAGTATTTTAAGCTATTTTTTTAAATCTTGAATATGAATTTGGAGACGATCAACTCATTGCCAATTTGACAAAAGGTTCTTACTAAGTTTCACTTTTTAGGGTTCATAAATCATATTGAGATTTCTAATATCATTTTTTTCTAAACTGAATAGTTTGCGCGAGAGACACATCCAAAGTGGTAAAATGTGTGTCCCCTGTAACTTCTAAAATAGGGCGAGTCCGACTCGCGCTTGGCTGTTTTTTTTTATACATGTATAGAACTTTGCATTTTCTTTAAAAATTCTAAATAAATTGAGAAATTAGTAAATCAACAAAAAAAATCGTAACAAAATATTGATAGATTTTTTATGTAGGTATGTATTTACTGTAACTTTGGTGGCATGGCCACCTTAAGCTAATGATGTAGCATTAAGTAATCTGCGGGCTTATAAAAAAAAAATAAGTATGTTATATTTAAATATATTAATGATCGAGGTTACTGAAGAATAAAATTGGGCAAGTACCAGTCGAATTCGCGCACCGAGGGGTTCCGCATCATCGTTTCTCTTTAGTAATTTTATATGACTTATTGCCCTTTCAAACAAATCGTACGGCAAAAAGGAACATTGAAAGTCATATCATGTGTAACAGTTAATGTATGTACTTACGAAAACCGACTTCAAAAACACTGATAAGTTAAAAATAATATAAGAATAGGTACAGACAACATCACACTTTTATATTCAAGTCGGTGCGAAACGATGATCTCCTATAAAGTCTTAACTTCAATATAGAAGTGTGATGCTGCCTGTACTTATTCTTATATTATTTTTAACTTTTCAGTGTTTTTGAAGTCGGTTTTTATTTTTTGTAAAATATTGTTTTTTTTGAATCTTTTTGGTGAATGGTGAGCTTCGGTGAGCTGGTATTAAATTCAGGTCCAAGGTCAGGTCAGGTAAGGTCAAGTCAACAAGTTAAGGGTCCTTTCATCATGACTACCATACGCAAAAACGTGTTTAGCTTCGGAAAAACATGAAACACGTTGGATGTACTTACTTACCTATAAAATTTAAGAGTTTCACTAGATTTTCAGGGGATCTCATCATCAAATTCGGACTTTGGTGACCTTGGAACTACCCCAGGAGTACCTCTATCGTATCCAAAAAGAATTTTGAAAATCGGTCCACAATTGACGGTGTAATCGCGTAACATACACGCAAAACACGTTAGACATACCTATAAAATTTAAGGATTTCTCTCGATTTTCATGGGATCTCATCATCATATTTGGACTTTGGTGACCTTGGGACCTCTCCAGGAGTATCTCTATCGAATACAAAAAGAATTTTGAAAATCGGTCTTCAATTGGCGGAGTAATCGCGTCAAAACACGTTGGACATAACTTAAAATTTAAGGGTCTCCCCTCAATTTTTATGCGATCCCATCATCAGATACTGACTACCCCAAGAGTATACTCCATCGAATACAAAAAGAATTTCGAAAATCAGTCCACAATTGGCGGCGTATTTGCGTAACATAACACACAAAAAAAAACATACCTACGTCTCGAATTGAGAACCCCCCCTTTTTTGAAGTCGGTTGAAAATGGCTTTTATGTATAAGCAAAGGTTTTTATTGCAACTTTGTGTTTCGTCCCGAAAAGTTTCTGTTATGATGATTGGCTCTTGACTTATTGTGTGAACTTTTCAAAAGAAATTATTTAAACTGAGGACGAAATGATTGACGAAAATCTTTTATGTATACCATAATGTGTAAAATAGGTGGTTCACAAAAAATAAGATCATTATGGACCCGTTGGGCACGCAATCGTTTAACAAGAGAGAGGAAGCTTATTATTATTAGGTACCTACTATTGTCTTATTTACAGATCATAAAGCTAAATTATCAAGAAGAAGATCACGGCAATTATAAATATTTGAATAAATAGACAACATTAAACAATAATTATTTTAATGAAAGGTTTTTATTTATATGGTATTATTATTACACTGAATGTCATAATTAATTCCAGTATTACGTGTTTCATTATTTCCTCGCAATTATTGAGAAAAGCACTATACATACCTCGGCGGGAATGGGATTGCCGGACTCGTAATTATTGTCAAGCATTACTCGTCCGGCAATCCCTAACTTCCCGGCCTCTGCAGTAATGTACTATTATTTTTGACCAATTTCTGCTAACCCAATTTTTTCTTCCGATACAGTGAAATGATCCTTACATGAAAGAAATTCGAAGTGCATCACTATTTTTGACAATTTATTAATTTTTAGGAACAACCCACACTAAACCAAAAATTGACTGTGCCTAAATTTTCCGAAAATACCTAATGATTCCTAAAAAGATTCCTTGAATCACTAATGGTTACGGAATGGTATGTTCCATAGTGTATCGGTACTCATTATGCTTCGTTAAGAAACTTCCAATGAATATTATTAATTTGTGAAAAACCTCTTCTTTAGATTTGTTTCTATCAATATCTTTTTTGTACAGCAGCTGCCCATATATCTCTAGATCTTGACCTTTCTTTTTGACCCGAATACGGCAACTCATATCATCGATTAACTGAGTTCATAAAAAAATAAGGACTGAATTAAAAATCTATGTTCTAATGCTGTTTATGTATTTTACTTTAAGTATCGGCAGTAGATACTTGTAGCTATGTCAATTTCAAAATATTAGCAATGTCAGTGTTTGCGACACAAACATGTTACTAAACGAATATTAAACATTTATGAAGATTATATTATACATCCGTGCAGAGAATTCATTGTTTTGTTCATTTGCTCATAATTTGCTGATAGATCAAAGATCAGGGGAATATCTGTAAAATGTCTAAATAAAAATATATATCATTCACATTCCTTTTATTGATTTCATTATCCTAAATAAATATGACTCATTGACTAGTTAGCAAGTATGGCTTTCAGTGGTGGATAAGAGGAGCAGAGTAAGCAGTCAACTTGGCGACGGGTGCGGCGTGCACAACGGGTGCCGCGTGGACGACGGGCGCAGCGGCGTAGGCGACAGGAGCGGCGGCGTAGGTGACGGGGGCGGCGATCTTGGCTACGGGAGCAGCGTAGGCGACGGGAGCGGCAATCTTAGCAACGGGAGCCACAGCAGCCACCTTCACTCCGAGAGGTTCCTTGTGCACGACAGCGTTGAAACCATTGTGGGGGTCAGCGGTGTACTCGACAGTGCGCTTGGTGCCATCGGGGTCGACGACGGAGTAGGAGCCCTGCACTACGTCACCGTCGCGAGTCTCGTGTTGAGCCTTGGAGTCGCCAGTGAGACCGTCCTGCACGTCGTAGGCGAAGCTGTACTGCGGGTGGGGGTCGTACTCCTCGACGGCGACCTTGGCTACGGGAGCTACGGCGGCGACCTTGGCGACGGGGGCGGCGTAGGCGACGGGCGCGGCGTGGAGCAGAGGCGCGGCCGGAGCAGCGTGCACGATGGGTGCCGCGGCATATGCGACCGGCGCTGGGTGTGCGGCGTAAGTGGCTGGAGCGATGACGCCAGCCTGAGCCGCAGCGAAAGCGCACACCAGTACCACCAACTAAAACAATCCATTAATAGAATGAAATGAAATTCGATGCTTAATTATTTGAAAACTAGCTTTCTGCTCGCGACTTCGTCCGCGTTATTTTTGTTTTTCCGTGGGAATTTTATATTTTCCCTTAGGAAAATGACCCTATGTCCTTCCCCTGGTCTCGAACTATCCCTATACCAACTTTCATCAAAATCGGTTCAATAGTTTCGAAGCCTATTCAATACAAACAAACAAACAATCAAATCTTTCCTCTTTATAATATTAGTATAGATACAAAGGAACTTCAGTATGTGTGGTAATTGATTAATAGGTACGCAGATGTCTCCTGTTACTCGGTTTCAAATGGGGATTACACTCCACTGAGAGGAAACTTAGCTGTATCATTTGAACTAGACAGACTCTTAATCCCTTAGTTAATTTATTTCATTAACACCTACCTTAAAAGCCATTATGAAAGGAATGACAGTGACTTCGCAAAGAGGAGACCTCAAGTTGAATGTGCCATTATTGTATTCGTCAGTCTTTTTATATGCGTCTCGACAGCCCGAGGCATTGCATTACCCGGCTCTGGTACTAAGTAAGATCATATAAACCGGTTGTTTTTGAATGTTGCATCAGATTCGAGGTTCTCACGTTATATGGACCGTACTGGATTAGGTCGTGTTATATGTAAATTTGTGAGTTACTTGTTAATGTTAAAAGATTGATCTTGAGCACAAAGATCACTTGCATATTACCGACTGCTTTCTTTGGGCGGCTCGTCCTTGCTACGGGGCGTAGGTGGGATTAATTGTTTCGTAGTTTTTGTTTCGATTAATTAATGGAAATAGGTGTAAGCCATAGGTATTAGTCATCTACACGAGTACAATGAAATGTGACTATTTTGTACGATTTCATACAAAGTACCTTATTTAATGCCTTTTATTACGTAGGTACTTACAAAATATAGTTTTAAAATACTTTTCTTCCAATTACTCATTAATCTTACTCTTAATCACCGGAAAAGGCAACACTTTACTTAGTACATTACTACCCTGGGTAACTCGAGGGTAGCAATGTTGTATGAACTTCCATTAATGACCTGTTCAAACATTAATGCCCTGTTGTTTTTTTATTTTACCAAGAAGTCACAATAATAAACATACAAAATGTAGGCATTTTCCCAAAGAGGTTTATGTGGCTGTTTGGCTGTATAAGATTTCACAAAAAATACTACACATGCGCAAAACAAGTTAGAGAACCGCACAATGCCAATGTTATTAAAAATAGAGGCAATTGTCATTGGCTTCAATGGCGACGGTTAGCTTTTATTTTAATAATTAAAAAAATGTATTCGAGTGAATATTGTGCAGTGAATGCATGTTGTTTTGGTGCACAAACATTCATGTTGACGGTAAGAAATAAGGGTTTTGTGGTGTACGTGATGGTATTTTTTTGTGGATTTTACACCTCATCATTCACCACCTTCAAGATAAGGTTTTGTTTTTTAGTAAAAACTATTTGTATTATTATTTCATAAATAAATATGTTTTTCTATAGTCAACTTCACTTTATTATTTATTTTTAACCGACTTCAAAAAAGGAGGAGGTTCTCAATTCGATGCGTATGTTTTTTTTTGTGTATGTTACACGATTACGCCGCCAATTGTGGACCGATTTTCAAAATTCTTTTTGTATTCAATAGAGTATACTCCAAGGGTGATCCCATGGTCACCAAAGTCAGGATGTGATAATGGGATGATAATCGAGGAAAACCCTGGTATTAAATTAGGTGAGCTGGTATTTAATTAGGGTTTCTTTCAACAAAAAGATTTCATTGACTAAAAAGTTAAAAAGTCGGTTTTTATTTTTGTAAAATATTTTTTTAATATGCAGATGTAGTTAGTTGAAAGAAAAGCAGATTTTACGCACCTTGTAAGTATGCTATTAATGCCCTTGGGTTATTAGTGCCCCTGCGCAGTAAACGCTCGTGCACCAAACATCCGCGGGCATGAATAGCTCACTTAGCGCTCGGTGCAACAATCTACAATAAACTTTTATCAGTATAGATTAGTAAATTAATTGTAAGATCCATTGTCATATAATACAAATAATGAGGCTTTCAAATGGTTTTCCTACCGACATAACTGCCATACATTATTTTTATAGACTATTATTGGCGAAAGCCCTTCTCATTCCACATGAGAGCACCAAGTGGTTGGATATACTAGAGGGAGACTCTGTACCAGACCAGATTCGTCTGCATGGACACCTCTATCTCACCTATATCTGCCGAAAAGCAGCATTGCTTGCATTGCTGAGTTCCGGTTTAAAGGGTAAGACAGGCAGTAAAATACTGAGTAAGTACTGTCACTTGAAATCTTATGTCACAAGCTGACAACGTACTTTGGCGCCCTTGCAGGGATTGTAGATTTGTGGCGCAATGTCAGAGCACATATCTTAGCGGTACACCCTGGAGAACCCGGCAGAATTTCTAGCTGGGTTAAGAGTATGACAGCTGCCGTTTTCATGTGGTAACGTGGGGCAAGGCAACTCCTTTTTTTAAATAAGGGGCTGTGTGTCGCCTTTCGAGACGCTTGCGAATCATTGCGCTTTTTACCTTTCCTTTGCTCCTTTAGTTCGATAGATCCGAGCTTCGTCGAGCTTCGGCGAATCGTCGTTCCGCTCTTTGGGTTGATCCGATCTCCGTGTGGACTCGGCAGAATAGTACGGCGTCGATGGAGGGGCCAATTCGCGTGGCCACCGTGGCTGCTGTTGTGGGTCGCTGTTTTATCGCCGACATCGCCGTGGCGTTTTACGACTTTGGAGCTTCGGTGCCTTGGCGCGGCGGTAGACCCAATTGAGTCTGCCATCATGCAAACCCGTTACCATGCACTGAATGGTGCCACGGGCTTGAGCCGCGTGGAAGAAAACAGGAAAAAAAATCCCTCCCATCCGTGACTGCGGGCAGATATCGCCGACGAGGTTGTGGTAGTGTCATGCTTGTTTGTCAACTTAGTTGCTTAAGGCGCATAGTAAGGTCAAACATAAAAAATCACTGCAGAAAAAACCGGTTCTCTTCATAAATATTGAATAAAAAAATCTTTAAAAAAGATATATTATTATTCAACGCATTCTTTAGAGGATGGTCTTTTTAATTTTTTGATAAATTAATTAAAACTTGGTTAAAATGTGACCCAAACATGCCTCGATTTTAAAACTTTAAACCTAATCGCGTCGTAAACAATAGGTTAAATCGTATACTTTCGATTTCAATAAATAGAGTGAACAATATTCTAGGGGATGGTCTTTTTAGATTTTTCTTATTCGCCTTAATTAATTTTTTATTGAAATAATTCATCTTACGCGTAAAGGTTTGCTTAAATATTCCCCTCGCCCTCACCCACTCACTCCTATGTAATCAGTGCGGGACGATCGACGCAAGGTCATTGGGACCACTATGCGCCTTAAAAAAATCTCTTTCAATATTATTTCAGAACGGATTATTCGGGTAAGGACAGTCACCTGTAGAAGTGTTTCTAAACAGATATTCTATTCAAGAAATAGTATTAATTTGAATACAGAACCAAATAAAGAATTTGAATTTGAAATTTGAATTTATAAATATGATCAAAGTGCCTACCAAACTTAAAACTTAGTAAACCGTAAGAGATTAGTACCTATCTATAAAAATATAAACGCGCAGGAACGCTACGTAGGCGCGTAGTGGGTGCGAACTACCGAACCAAGTTTGATTTTTTTATCTTGAAGAAAGGCTAATTTATATTTAATTATTCAACACTTTGAAGTGATCCTCAAGGAGCCCGGTATTACCGAATTCTAACCAAGGTACACCTGAAATTGATATTGTAATTTTTTCGAGATTACTGAAATGAACACCTACAGTTTCATTGTACCATAGACCAGCACTAGCGATTTAAAAGGCTTGCTTGACCTTATCGAAAGTACTATGTTATTATCTGTGGTCTTGTCTTTAAATGTCACATTTGTCATTAAATAGGTCTTGTTCGTGCCTGATATTGCTCTTTTAAAAATATTTGAGGAAAGAAAAAACGTACGTATATTCATCGTAACATATTGATCTTTCCCAAATTAGAATGCAAATACTAAAAAGTATTAAACGAGCACTTGGAGATTCAGATATTTTGTTTAATATATTTTTGTAAGTGCTATAAAGCTAAGGCGTGGTACCATAATAGGCAGCACGTTCTTGGCGCGGCTCTACTTTTTGAAGCAAAATTTACTTTCAATAGGTATCTTTGTGTTGAGCCCCTCTAATGTGAACGTGTGCTGTATCCCACAATTCACAAAATTCATTTTTTTTAATATAAATGGTTTTGTAGATGCGACTTATACTATACTTACATCCTACATAGGTGTCCGCAATGTGGTCGCGCCGAGCTATGTCGCAGCTGAAGAGCGCAGGCGCACGTGTCTACGGGCAGTTCCATGACCCCCTGGACCACGTCACGGGCATCGAAAAGAGAGAACTGCTGGCACATTTAGCCGGCGACTGCGACCCATTTCGTATTAAGGCGATCAAACGAGGTACCAACTTAACACTTTTATGACTTTAAACATTAACTACTTCCTACCTAAATTTAAAGGCAAAGCGATGCGAGACTTGGTTCGTTTCTTACCTTAACGACTACTAAAAAAGTCATTATCATTACAGCTCATATACGTTCCCGCCGAAGGGGTTCCAGTCTACCTTAAGTAAGGGTGTTTAGGCCTTAGTCAACCACGCTGGCCCGGTGCGGATTAGTCGATTTCACATACACCTTTGAATTTCCTCACAGATGTATACAGGTTGCCTCATGATGTTTTCATTTGCCGTAGGAGCGTCAGACAAATGTACATATGAAATTCGAAAAAACACATTGGTACCTTGGCACATGGCTGTCTCGAACCCCGAACCTCCCGATTGGAAGGCAAGTGCCGACTGCCGAGTCCACCACCGGCACCGACGACAAAAATGTACTTAGGATATAAGAAACCAAACGAAACCAATTCTCAAACACTGTAAAAACACAGAAACAAATAAAAAAAATACCGCCTAATGTCATTTTTGTAGTACTTGCCCTTTGACTAAAGATACTGGCGACACGACGTGCGATTCTACCTGAGAAGCAACGCGACTTCGATGCGACTTGACTTCCTAAGCGAATCCGAGAAGCAATAGTACTAATGTGTATCAATCAATTTCTATCGATCGGCGATATTGTTGCAACTAAAGGGTTTAGGCGATATTGTTGCAATCAAGGGTTTGTTTTGAAATCACAATATTAATGTCTACCAATGAGAATAAGGAAGCTGACTAATCTTATTAAAAATATGAGACACGTATTTTTTTACACAATCAAAAACTTTCTATGATATATTGAAATGTCGCAAATACCAGGCGAATTCAGAAGCTCTAAAAGCAACCAAACCAAACAGAAAATGTTCTGCCACCACGAGAAATCGAACCTTCGGACCTCCAGGTGGCTTGTATTTATAATTGCATCTCAAGAATGAGATCTCAAGAAATCGAACCTTCGGACCTCCAGGTGGCTTGTGTATAAAATTGCATCTCAAGAACGAGATCTCAAGAAATCGAACCTCCAGACCACTAGGTGGCTTGTATTTTTAATTGCATCTCAAGAACGAGATCTCAAGAAATCGAACCTTCGGACCTCTAGGTGGCTTGTATTTATAATTGCATCTCAAGAACGAGATCGATTTTAAGATACTGTTTTTGACAGATATTCGTATCTTCAGTTCAATCTCACTTTAAGATGCATTTATAAAAAAACGAACTTAAGCCACAAAGGCAGTTAAAAATATGCATTGATATTAAAATAAAACCTCCATCAAAACAATTTTTCGATTGTAAGAATTAAAATAATCAGTAGGACATATAATGCTAATGATGAAGTTGAGGGAAACCACTTCATTCTAGGTGCCGGCACTCGTGAGCGGCCGAACCTCATCCCGAGCGCGAACTCGTCCCGCCTGCTGGCGTGCAAGTGCAACGAGCACGTGATGCACCTGGAGTACATGTGGCTGCACCTCGGCACGCCCAAGCGGTGCGGCTGCGGCTACTGGTTCGAACTGTGCCCCACAGCTCCTCTGTGAGTTTGTGAGCCCCGTGCGCTGTTAGTTTTCTAATGTCCAATAAACTTAACATGTCATCCATAGTCTTTTACTAAAAACAAAATCGTTACTTTATGAATTTATTCATTTTATACATCTCGAGCTATTTACTTTATATAAAAGAACTGTACGCGCTGCGCGCAATTCTTTTTCCTCGGAGGAAACCGGAGTCGAGGAGATGTATCCCATTCACAGAACTGGACTCCGGTGGAATCCACACTGACACCACCCGAACAACCCCAGCGAAACAAGTGGTATAAAAGTCTCAAATTAACTTTTATTGAGAACAAACAAGTTTTAAAAAAACATCTTGAGCTCCTCCGTGCTTCGGAAGGCACGTTAAACAGTGGGTTCTGCGCCTGATCTCGCCCCGGTCGTGTCGGCTAACCGTCCCACAGTGGGTCGAAACAGTAATATGAGGGACATAGAGGTTTTTTTTGACAAATCGTATTTTTTGGATGCCGATCTATAGTCCTTCAGACACTCGTAAAGACATGTTATATAACATTTTTCACTAAACCTAATAGTTTGGCCATAAAAAAATTATTTGTGTTTTTTTTTGTATGAAACAAGACCTAAAGTACTAAATATCTTCCAGGAACTGCTTGAGCGTGCCTTATAATGACTTAGGTTGGCATAAGTGCATTGTGTACTAACATCCTAATCTATTTTTAGCTGCTCCAAACAGCAATTTTGCCTGTTAAACAGTTCGGAAAAAAAATATTTTGACTAATCCTATTATGGGATTATAATTACAATGAGGTCCCGTAATGGTGGCTTTTCATAATACAACATACATAGTAACTCAGGAGACATGTTTCCCTCAAAATGTAAAAAGTTAAATATAATATAACTTAAAGTTTATCGTTGTTTGTATTCACTTTGCTCCGATGAACCAACACATCCCCATTTGCTAAACCTGAGACGTATTTGAGAAGGTCTGTAAACACCTTTTATCATCAAAACACTGCCAATAGTATGATCCAGCAAATCTTGTAGCTTTACTTTAGCACTTGTGTCTGTTACTTCAATACTCGAAGCAGGCAGATAGTACGTTTTTTTTTTGCGTCAGATACTCGATATGTTATAATAATGACGGAAACATGACTGAGTTCTTTTTTATAAATTTTAAATCTTAAAAATGTGTACTAGCTTTTGTCAGATCCAAATCCCCGTAGAGGGCCAAAGCTTCATCTGCAGAGAAACATTTCATATTGATGGTTTCATGAAATATTTTTTCTTCGTCACCTTTTTCTCGTTTGTATTAGAGCCTCGCATTATGGCAACAATCGAAGCTTTTTCCGACCCGCCTTCGTCTCTCAATTCTTGCACATATGCGTTATTCGAACCTAATGCACCGTTCAGCCATGTAGAATTTTTAGTTACAAAACGTTCGGCTTGTTTTATTAATGCGATTAGAAATTTCGACAACAGTTGTTTTTGTTTCCTTTACCCAACTTACATAATAGATTATGGTGTTTTTTTAATTTCCTTTATGTATTTCCCTGGTCCAAGGTTGCCTGGAAGATATTGCTTATTAGCAATAGCTTTCCGCTCATAGCTTCGCCCACGTTATTTTTGTTTTCCCGTGGGAATTTTATATTTTCCTGTAGAAATATTACTCTATGCCCTTCCCCTGGTCTCGAACTATCTCCATACCAACTTACATCACAATCGGTTCAGTACTTTCGATGCCTATTCAATACAAACAAACAAACAATCAAATCTTTCCTCTTTATAATGTTATTAGTATATTACTATTAGTATAGATAAGGCCGCCTGTGCTGAACATCTGTGTTGTTTTTGAAAAATTTCTGTTTCTATATCTTTGTGTGCAATAAATCATTTATTTTTATTATTATTATTTTAAGTAAGGTTGAATGTTTTCTTGTTTAGTGCTACAATCAATGAAAAAAAAACTCTTTTTGTGGCAGGCAGGGAGACATATACTACCTACAGTAAACGAGTAGAGAGAAACTAACCGATGTATGAGTCCAACAATAACTGTTTAAAAAAGCGATGCTATTGAAGCGTTATTGACACGCCACAAATGCATTAACGCTAGCAGAATAAGGCCCTAGGACATATGTTACACTCAAAATCATCTCAGCAGTCCAGGGGGGCTACTGCCTAACTCATAGCGATCACTCGCTATCGCTTTCGTGACATTAGAACAACAGTTTAAATGTCACCTGTTACATTAAAACTATTGTTGTAATGTCACGATAACGATAGCAAGTGTTCGCTTTGAGTTAGGCGGTACGGCCGCGGGTACGGATAGGATAGGTTAAGGTATCAGGAATAATAAAAAATGTGTGTTTTAAAAAAGAAAATCAAAAGGGAGCGCACGCTCATAGTGTAAATAAAGAATATATTTCGCGCCACGCTGCACCCTCATTGTGTGTTTCGATCATAACATCACCACCATACTATGAAATCCAGACCGCCCAAAACTGTCACGTTGCGATCCTGAAGACAGCCCTGTGTTCATTCGTTCGTACATCTTACGAAATAGACCTACCTACTCATTTTGTGCTCAGAATAGTAACCTATACCTACCTACATCAAAAAATATCTATTTGAATGTTTTAAACATAGATAAGTTACATCAAAAAATATCTATTTGAATGTTTTAAATAGTTTCCGGATATATTAAAGTTGTCAGCTGTGTAACCGTTGCTGAAGAAAGGTTCAAAATTGGATTTGAACAATTATAGACCCATTGCAATCGTGTCCATGTTCTCCAAAATTTTTGAAAAAACTGTACTTGCTCAGCTAACGGCATTCTTAAGTAAATTTAACGTAATTAGCCAAAATCAATATGGCTTTCAAAAACACAAATCGACAACATCTGCAGCCTTTGATCTTATAAATACAGTTTTGCAAAGTGTAAACAAACGTAATTTTACAACGGTTTTGTTCTTGGATATGTCGAAAGCTTTCGACTGCGTTCCACATGATAGATTATTTAAAAAACTAGAATGCATTGGTATTAGGGGACTTGCCTTGAATTGGATAAAATCTTATCTATCTAACAGAAGTCAATGTGTAGAAATAACCCAACTTAATTCAAACAATACCGTTGAAGCATATCGTTCTGACTTCAATCACAATATTTTTGGCGTCCCGCAAGGGAGCATTCTTGGTCCTCTATTATTTCTTTTGCATATTAATGACTTGCCAGATATAACGGAACACAAAACTGTTTTATTTGCTGACGATATTTCTTTGATAGTTACTAGTGATTATACTTCTTCGTTGGACCAACATAAACGCGATATAACGAATACACTGACCCTAATAATAAAATGGCTCCGAGACAATAATCTTAAAATAAATCTATCCAAAACTAATTTTAATAATTTTAAAGATCAATCAGTTGACATGTATTTTAATGGACAAATTCTGCGGAATGCAACAAATGCAAAATTTTTAAGCTTAATAGTTGACCCCAAATTTTGTTGGAAAGACCAGATAGCAAAGCTATGTAATAAATTAAACAGCTTTTCTTTCGCATTATTTAAACTAGCTAGTTTCCAGTCAAAGCACAGCAGTTACAGCCTATTTTGCATATGTCGAATCAATACTCAGCTATGGCTTATTGATTTGGGGCAATGTTGTCGACATAAACAGGTTGTTTATAGCGCAAAAACGATGTATCAGATCCATTTGCAATCTGAGATCTGACATATCATGCAAACCCTATTTTTCATCCCTCAAAATATTAACTCTGCCTTGCCTTTTTATATTAGAAGTTGGAATCTTTGTCAAGCTAAATTATAGATTATTTTCTCAGGCTGGCAATTTGTGTCAAAGAAATGTACGAAAACCGAATAGACTGGTACTTGAGACTGTTCCGAGGACAGTACGATTTAACAGAAATTGTTATGCTATGTGTATCAAAATTTCCAATAAAATTCCTGATCACTTTAAGGATATTCCGATAAAACGTTTCAAATTCCTTCTACGTAAATGGTTATTGGAAAAGGCGTTTTACTACATAAATGAATTTTTGCAATATTAAGTTACATATCATTGTTGTCTAATTTATTTGAAAATTGATGATATATTTTAATTTGGAATATTAACCTACATGTCTTTATTTATTTGAAATTTATTATTTGTAGTTCATTATTGTATTCTTTGACATTTATAAGTTTTATTTTTAGTTTTGACATAATAAATAATCATAATTAATTTTATCGTAATCGTAATTAATTTTATTATGACACAATATTTTGAGATGCCGAATTGTATTCATTATAAAAAAATGATCCTAATATTTGCATGCTATAATAAATGGCTAAATAGGCTAAGTGCACATTTTAAATTTAAGAATACCAAAATTGTTAACCCTATTTATGGCAAAAAAATTATTTGTATTTGTATTTGTAAGAACCAAAGAAATATTCAAAGGTAAATACTAGTTTATAACTTAGTGACATAACTTTCGAGGTCAATAACCTACATATTATTATTTTAATTTTAAAATATGTAGCTTTATTCACTTACCTTTGAAGTTTCTAACCACGGATTTCGGCACTGGTGTACTTTAAATGGGTAATTAATCAGATAACCAGATTCCATAAAAATGTCAAAAATAGGAAGTTTATCCGATTGACCTTGCACAAAACCGATTTCTAGTTTATTACTCATTGCTCAAACTGTACTGAACCTCTTGAATACTACTACCACTATTACATAAAAAAAACAATATAGGTATGTAATACGATTTCGCATGAAACGCTGCGCGCGGCAACTAGTCGAAAACTCGGGAGTGCTAGCACCGATGCGGAGTCTGCCTAGAACGTGTCGTGTGACGTCACACGCCTGCCAGGCGGCCGCTTGACGGAGCAATCTGTTTTTTCGTTATAATTTCGTCAATTTTCATTGTAGAAAAAAAAATTGGTTCCATTTATATTGTTTTTTAATTGTCTACAAAGCTACATTTATAGTTAAAATCGTTACGGATCCTCATTCTAAGAAAAAGCGTCGATTAGGGTACTAGGAACTAATTACGTAGTTAGTCTACATTGTTCTGTACTATCAGAATCGTTTAAAACCTTTTTTTTGTTATCATTGGATGACTAAAGTAATAATAATGTTCAGGTCATTAGGATATTAATAATTATGCGAATAAAGAGACAATGTTTTAGGGGTTGGGGGTAAGTAACCTGGATAATGAAGGTTCATTTTAAAAATTAGTTTGTGCAGTGAAACTTTACCAGTAATACTAAACTTGATTTGCGATCTATTACTTACGATTACAATGGAGGCCATTGTAAATAATTTAGATTTATTCGTAATCCTCAGGGAAACGTTAGAATCTTTGACAGACAGTAAAAAGTTATATAATCATCTTATGCAGAAAATGGGACGGGAAGAAAACAGTGTTAAATTAAAAAAGTTTTGCCTGTGTTTTTGTGCTAATATTAATAGTAGGTGGACAAAATCCCATCAATCATTTCCCCAATTTTTAAGAAGGAACGGAGATTGGTTAGAAACCCTAATTAATTGGCCACAAATTATAAATGAAGAAAATATTGAGCACAATATTGATCCAGTTATTGAAAATGTAGAAGAAATACCGTCAAGTATAGAGGAAAATGTAGAAAATCTGCCACCATCTACAGAGAATGCTTCCACTTCTTCTTTTACCCCGAGGAAACAGTTTGAAGAACTAAGCTCGAAGCAGAAAAGAAGACGTGTAGCGCGTATAAGCGAGTCTTATTCTCCAGAAGAATTAAACGCGGCTACAATACAATCATTGAAGACAAGTGGAAACGAAGAAATAAGTTTGATAATTAAGCATTTGACAGAACATCCAGAAGACATTGCAAAAGTGAGCTCCTCACTGCTGTTTAGATAGCAAGACTAGTAAAGATACAACATATTTTCCCATGCAAGCATTGGTTATACTAGTTTCACAAAAAATATCAGTGGCAATATATTAGCTTGAGAGAATCTGCCAGTGAACAAGGAACGGAATTGTACCCATCATATCACAAAATAAAACTAGCTAAATTAGAATGTTACCCAGCAAAAGAAGACATAATTTTAACCGATGAGGGGGCTTCTATCAAGTTGCAAGCCTTACTAAACCTAAACCGCGATCAGACTTTTAGAAGCTGTTGAAATTAATACAGAAAATAAAGAAGATTTTAAACTAATTAGCAAGTAGGGTTTTGATGGAGCTGCAGGCCAGAGTAACTATAAACAGAAAAATACTGATAACAATGATGACGATTCAAGTGTTTTTATGGCCAGTTTAGTACCTATTAGGCTATTGCGTGATGGTGTTGCAGTATGGGAAAACGATAGACCCTCATCAACATTTTATTGTCGATCAATTATGTTTAAATTAATGAAAGAAAATCAGTTATCCGTCGAAAGTGTAAAAAACAATAGATGATGAGATAGATGCCCTTCAGCTTACAAGTGTCAAGAAAGTTAATGTAGAACATCAGTTGTTAATGACCATAATCGATGGCAAGATTACTTCTTACTTGTCTGAGACATCAACATCAGCTTGTGATATTTTTAAGGCAAAACCATTAGACATGAACGACTTGGATTCTGTGGAACGAAGGCCAAAAAACACGAATATGTACCAATATGGGCTGTCATCTTTACATGCTTGGATCAGATGAATTGAAAAGAAATTATAATGGGATAAGACAGACACTAGGATAAAGTTGTGAGTACGGTCGGCCAAGAAAGTGGTTTACCACTTTTCATTTACATTCCCATGCAGTGACTTATAATTTTCAAAAGGTTTATTGATATATGTGATTGAAAGAAAAGGATAATCATGACGTAATTGATGAGTAGGTGATCAGTTAATCTGTCATATGTCATTTTATACATTCATTTAATTTAAGCCTTTATTACGAAGTCATTAGAGTTTATTTACTTCAAGTAAAACTTGATTGTTCCTAAAAAAGTATAGTTGACAAAGTATGTAAACTGTAAATTATTATTTTGATAAATAATCCATGGTCGGGTTGGCTGGGGCTGGGCTGCACAACGGGAAATGACCGATAGATTGTAAGAATATTATTTTGTTACCAAAATAGGTAACGTACGTACGTACGTAGGTACATCACGATTTACGGTGCCTTTTGTCCTGTGAGCTGTAAAATATACGGGAGGTCTCAACTCAATTAAAAGGTTGTGAAACAATGAGGTCGGCCATTCTCCGGTTACTCCCCGTGGCCTTCAATACTTGCTGATAATTAGCATAAATTGTCATTATGCTTAACAATTGTCAGACTATTAAATCGATATTTTGTCAATTAAAGCCCGAAATACTAACAGCCGGTTGCACCAAGTTTTACGTTTTATGATTTCGTAAAAAGTAACAACTACATACGAGTACCTAAAAATGGGTCGTTTCACTATTAAATATATGATTTGACATTTAACCTTTTTAAACGTAAATAATGAAATAAAACTACAATTAAAAATTTGGTGCAACCGGCCGTATGTATTCAAGAAGTAAGTAATTTGATGCTTGTTTTTAAAGTTAAACCCTCAAAGGGACGAATTTGGAACTAAATAAAGATTTGTGTGAAAGTAATTTATTTTTTGTTGCTAGAAGAAACGTAACCGCTCGAAATTTAGCGTTTGTGAAAATCTTACTCATGAATCATGATAGAAGGAAACAATATGATTAAATATACTTTTTTTATATGCTTTCCATAAAGTAGCTAGATAGTCTGATTAGAAAGTAGGTCACTTTTTTCGGCGAGAAAATTGAGTAGTTAAAGAATTATTGTAATAAGTATTGATGAGATTAACTTGTGTATTGTATACATATATATTGTTATATGTATGACAAGCTGTGCCCGCGACTTCGTCCGCGTAGAATAGTAACGGCTGGACCGATCTTGATAAAAAGTAGCCTATGTTTTACCTTATATAATTAGCTATCTATTAGTGAAAATCCCGTCAAAATCGGTCCAGCCGTTCCGAAGATTAGCGGGAAGAAACAGACAGACAGACAAAAAAATTTTAAATTACGTTTTTGTTACCTGATATACATTCATACCCATTTAGTAAATACTTGTTATTTTGACATTACAAACAGACACTTCAATTTTATTTATTTGTATAGATGTTAAATCTAATGTAATAATTGACACAGGGCTAAGTGATAGGTAAAGCTTCTATTACTTAATACATGAAAATATCAAAATATTATAGAAAAATATATATGTATAACCTAGAAAAATATTACTTTCTATTAACTATAGAAAAATTTTACTTTTTTAATTTAGTTTAATTAATATGTCCTGCGGGAGACGCAGGACCGATCGGTTTGGAGATCCCTGGGGGAGGCCTATGTCCAGCAGTGGGCGTCTCTTGGCTGAAATTTTGATGATGATGATGATTGTGAAGTGTATAACAATTACAATTCAATAGTGTGCAATTCTTGAAGAGCAGATTTCTTAAAACTCTTAGTTTGCATGACAATATTAAAATGACTTATTAAAATAAGAAATGAAAGCTAGCCCGCCGCGCCATCTTACGTTACGTTCTGTCCATTAGAGGTAAGATAGCCAGTTCTTCAGTTGATGAGGAGTCCAGGTGAAGCTCGCTTCCACCTTCGTTCGGCCTTATCGTCACTTACCATCAGGTGAAATGAAGGCCAAGAGCTTCCCTGTTGTACGTATAAAAAGAATACCCAAAAAATCACTATTCCATATTTATCTAGAAATTGACAAGAAAGCGTTTAAACAGTAAGCACATACAGCTTTTATTGACTATCATACTTCGCTTGTACATTTCTAGTTCTTCAACAAACGATGTACGTAAATAAGTTTCACATTTAACTAAATCTCCACATGGTACTCTACATTTTCGTCGCCGGAACAAAATATTGACCCTGTGTGAATGAAACATCCTGATCTGGACCGTACATTGGAAAAGGATCGACACCATTAGACGGGATGAAATATACCGATGTCACGTTGGGTGCATGGTTTAGTTGCGAATTATATAGAAGTTGCATGTAGCTATTCTCGGAGTATGTTGGTGGTGCGCTTTGTTCAAGAAGTCCCTCCCTTTTGTCCGAGGTTATAAATTTTGTTGATAGATCCCCATCACGCTGTTGGCTTGTGAGATATTCCCGGTTCACGGAAGCAGTAAATCCTCCACCAGGTAGCACTTTGTAGTCAACTATCCGCTTAGTGCCGTCCGGATCCACGACCGAATACTGGCCAGATACAGTATTTCCATGCTGCACTTCATATTGACTTTTAACATCCCCAGTGGCTGGGTCTTCTATGTCGTACGAAAACTTATATTTCAACGGCAGCGGTGGATCTGTTACCAATACGCCCAGAACTAGTCGTAGGATATTGAAGGTGAGGGCTGTCTGGAAGAAAAATAACATTTATTATACACAGAACGCCTTTTTATACACTGCTGTGGTCTAGTGATTGAGACCACCGGGGCTTGATCGAGAGGTTCGCGGGGTTCGATTCCCCGTGGGGGCAGAAGTTGATGTCCTGCTCGGTTTCGTCGGTGGTGGTCTAACTAGCTACCACTGTCTTAGCTAAGTTTGTCGCCATAATAACAATGTTATTAGCATTGTTATGTTCCGACAATTGAGGTAAGATAGCCAGTTCCTCAACTGTTGAGAAGTCCATAGGTGTAGCTCGCTTCCCCCTTCGGCCTACCTAATTGTCACTTACCATGAGGTGAAATGAACGCCAAGAGCATCCATATCCATACTAATATTATAAATGGGAAAGTGTGTGTGTGTGTGTGTTTGTTTGTCCGTCTTTCACGGCAAAACGGAGCGACGGATTGAAGTTATTTTTTAAGTGGAGATAGTTGAACGGATGGAGAGTGACATAGGCTACTTTTTGTCTCTTTCTAACCCCCCCACTTCCCTAAAATGGGGGATGGAAGTTTGTATGGAGCATTCCGCAATTTTCAAGGTAGAAAGCTAAAAAAATGGTATGCGAACGATTTGTGACTAACACAAAAATCGTGCATCATTTTTTTTTTGGAAATCTGCCCCCAACCCCTTAAAAGAGGGGGTGAAATTTTATATGGGACTTTTTGCAGTTTTCAAGGTAGAAAGCTAAAAATCGGTACACAGACTCTTTGTTAGCAACGAAAAATACCTGCCTTATTTTTTTATTTTTTTTGAAATCTTCGGTGTTACCCCGTATTTAACGCGAGCGAAGCCGCGGGCAAAAGCTAGTCGTATATAAAAGAATAATATTGTACTATTAATATTAAAGAGACACTACGCAATCCTATAAAAAAAAAGAAAAAAAACATACACGAGCGGTATAAAAATCAACAAAACACAAAAGGCTGCATAGACTTGTATAAAATTGTTATTAATAAAAAAGATCGCAAATATTTAAATTCTTAAAAAGTTTTTTTTTCTCTTTCCACGTTAATCTTAATACGTCTCAAACTGAATAATTTGCAGTTACACAATAAGAATGCAGTAAATAATTACTTACCCTAATCATGTCGCGAATCACTTGACAATAGACTGGATGTAGCGCTCGCGTGCAGTTCTATGCTGTATTTATAGAATCTGACATTCACTAGAACGTTGAGCATAGCCTGTCAGAGTTTATACCATTCATAAGCCATCTATATTTAACTATACTAGGTGATAGAATAGTTAAGTATACGAAAATATTATAGGTATGTATATAAAAGTTCACAAAAGTGGTTCAACACATCGGTTTTTTTTTAAATTGCCGTATACAGATAATCAAGACTGTTTTACAATTGTTTTGTAGAGAATATTTGTTTTTCAGTATATTCGATTATCAAATCCGATTACAGTAATTCGAGGAAAAATATCTGAGTACATGCATTTCTGGACGTATCTCTATCCACATAACGCACGCACCTAACATTTTTAGCCGAATAGGACATTTTTCTAATGCCGGTATCCGCATTAAAAAAAAATATTTTACAAAAAATAAAAACCGACTTCAAAAACACTGAAAAGTTAAAAATAATATAAGAATAGGTATACAGAAAACATGTATTAAGTTAGGGTTTCCCTCGATTTTCATGGGATCCCATTATCAGATCCTGACCTGAGACCACCCCAGGAGTAAGTTGATGTGGAACACGAGCGAGCGAGCCGATGGGAACTAATCTATGTCTACAAAAAAGAAAGGAATGTGGGACGTGCAGGACGCATTAGATGATTTGCTGGACTATTTTATATACTCTATCGAATACAAAAAGAATTTTGAGAATCGGTCCACAATTGGCGGAGTAATCGCGTAATATACCTACACACAAAACACGTTGGACACACCTAAAATTTAAGGGTTTTCCCTCGATTTTTGTGGGATCTTATCATGAGATCCTAACTTTGGTGACCACGGGACCACCCTTGGAGTATATTCTATCGAATACAAAAAGAATTTTGAAAATCGGTCCACAATTGGCGGCGTAATCGCGTAACATACCTACACACAAGAAAACACGCATCGAATTGAGAACGGAGGAGGTACTTTTGAAGTCGGTTAAAAAAAATATTGTTAGGATTTACCTAACAATATATTTTTATAACATATAAAAAAATACCTATATTAATATTGCTTCCATATCGTAAACGTTGCGGTATAGGCATCGACTTAAACCAAACTATTATCTACGTATAAAAGACATCAACGCGCTAAAATCTAAATCACTCAATACAACGAGGTCGTGAAATAAATTGAAAATATTCTATTTTCTGTGTTTTGCCTTTTTTCAACTTGCACTTTAAAAATAAAATGTGTTTTTATTCAATATACGGGCCGGATTATAAAGAAAACCGGCCAAGTGGGAGTTGGATTCGCGTACCGAGGGCTCCGTAGGTACTCTTGGCTCTTGTGAACTTTGATATGAATCTCAGCTTAATATCTGTACGCAATTCTGAGCAAGAGGGTCTTGACAGACCGATAGACAGACGGACAGACTGAAAAGGAAGTAATCCTATGTAGGGGTCCGTTTTTTCTTTGGGGATACGGAGTCTCAAAAATGAGTGAATACTGTATACAGTCTCATGAAATTTCCTCTATTCAAATGTTTCGAACCATGTGTCACGTGTGACTTAACAAGCAGTAAAATCAATCTGTGTTTACAGTAGTACACCACATGTAAGTCCCTCGAATCTAGTGTCTAGCTTTATCAACAAGTCAAACAATTAGAGACAGACAGGGCGCGGTCGCATTCGCAGCCACATATGTGTTACTTTAGGTCATTCCAGTCACACCGGAGCAACTTGTGCCGGCGCAAACCCAAAAACACTAACGAGCAAAATTAAGTGTAGTCACTCATCTATACATGCATACTATAGGTACTTACTTCACTCATCTATACATACATACAATAGGTACTTACTTACTTACTAATATTATAAAGGTGAAGATTTTGTTTGATTGTTTGTTTGTTTGAACGCGCTAATCGCAGGAACGACTGATTCAAATATCCAACTATCCAACACAAAAAAATTTTTTTTGTGTTGGATAGTCCATTTATTGAGGAAAGCTTTAGGCTATATAACATCACGCTACGACTAACAGGAGCTGAGCATCAATGAAAAATGTTGCAAAACTAGTTATTTTATATCTGGGAAACTTCATCACAAAATACAGTTGTGTGGAGTCACTGCGTAAAGAAAATCTTCGTGGGTATTATTTTCACAATTGACATTACATTTTAGAAAAAGTATACCTTTATTATAGGTATGTATAAAATATATATTTTATCATATAAATTTTTAACATGAAAATTCTCAGCACATATTTTGTCATTTTCCATTAAGTATTTTAATGCAAAAATTTAACCAAGCAACCAAAATTTGGGGCCATTGTCTCTACATAAATAAAAAATTACGGGTTGCACTCCGGGAGTGCCGGCAGAAATGAAAACTTAAGTATTAACGTTGTGCGTTTTGGATATTTTGGAATGGTTATGGAATAATTTTGCACGAATTGCTTTAATTATCAGAATAAAAGTACTATCTTTTATGTGGTAGAATACAATTATTGATTGCGCTATCGAACACAAACATGACAATTTATATTACATTAAAAAGTTTATCCCTCAGAAAAATCAACTTCCTGTTGTAACGTTGTGCGTACATAATTATATAACTAGTAATAATGAATCAAAATATTTACAATTAAATTAAAAATATGATCAAAACAGACATTAATATACTACTTAAAAACGTAATTTTATAACAAATAAATAATATTTAATTTATACTAACTTACCTAATTAATATTTACAACAAAATCAAATAAAAGCACAATTTAGATTTTTCCTAACAAAGTAAATAAATTGATTAAAACTGTCTCAAGTGACGTGTGACTTTCAGTACTTTTGCCAGCCGCTTGTTCTCGGCCGGCTTACGTGGACCCCTCACCGCACCTCGACAGTTCCTGCGGCCATTTCAATTTTAATTGGTCTTACGAATTTTCGATCAGGGTCACGTGTCCTGACGGTCACGTGTCCTGACGCGAGTTTAACATTTTTTACCCATTACAAAAAAAGTGTACAACGCCGCTAAAGAAGTTCTCACTTCAAAAACAAATTATTATGACTTTACTGTAAAGATTTTTAAGTTTTTTTTATAAATGTGTACTCAGACTTAAACTTAAGCTTACTATAAAATAAAAACAAAGCATTTGATCTTAGAATGCGTTATTATTCCAAGCGTTTGATATTACTCTCTTACTTCGATCATTTTTATTTTTACTTTTCCTTTCACAATATGTTGTTCCTACTAATTGCAATCATTGAACATCAATCACTATATCGTTACAAACTGTAACATGTTAAAAACGTTAACTCAATAAAGAATATTTTTGCACTACAGTGCTCAAGATTACGATCATATAACCCACTTATGGCCAGTAGCCTTACCATTATCTTTAAGAGCAAGGTTAAGACAATATAAAAACAGAGACACAGCTATTGCAGCCTATAACGCCATCTCGCTCTCAGTGCGGATTTAATACTGTTTCAATCGATCATTGCTGGTAAAGAGGCAGGCCAATTCACGAATTCTACCCCTTTGTGATGCTAATATTTTCATTGCAATACGGTCGATTATTGCATAGCTTCAATAGTCCTTCGGCTACGTTTAAGGCCGAAAAAATTAGTAATCTTACAAATTTTGTTGGATTTTAACCCTCGATAACTCACGGGGCTGCCGTCAGCACCCCAGAGATGTTTGAAAGTAAAAATGAATACCAAAATCTTTGTTTATGATCTCGTGCGTCTTTGTAGCTTAAAATGACCTATAAAAGCGTCAAAATAAAATGGGAAGGACACTGTGTGCCAGAGCCCTGGCCACAGTGTCCTTGACTTGACTTGACTTGACTCGTGAGGACGCGTCAAAGGTTGCGTGGGGTGCTCATGACACCCCACGAGAGCTCTAGTTTTTATTCTTCTTGTTATGAAAAATAGGAAATATTTATTTTATAATTCCTATTTTTACTTTTTAGTAAGAAAGATTATGTTAGAAAATAAAAGTTATTTTTTAATTTTTCTATGAAATAATCCGCCTTTTTACTCAAGCTATTGAAGCTTGAATAAAAGGGCTGATTATTATATTATATTAAAGATGTTTTTTTATTCGTATACGTAATAGAACACAAATTAAAAAATACTGATACAATTGCATTCACACATATTATATGTCCAAAAATTTAGTTTTAAAGATTTGATGTGGCCATAGCACCCCGCGAGTGCTCACGGGGCTAAAAACCGCGCGAGTGGCCCACTTTTTTACAAATTAAAATTAACACTTATATTTTATCATACTAGAAGGAAAAGTGTTTACAATGAAAGCTATGATCGTTTCAAACCCCAAATGAAAGTTGTTATTGAAACTACAAAGATAATTAATTATTTTTTGAATACTTCAAAAACAAAAACCGTATCGTTTGGCCTAAAAATAAGTTGTTATTCAAGGCAGCAAGCAAGCTTGAATTTTTACAGAATAAAGTTAACGCGCCTTTGACCCTAAATTGGAATGGAATGGAAATGGAATTCCTTGGTCTTTGGGAGAGTGGGGGGTGACCACCCTGTTCCCCCCACCCCCTGTATTCGCCGATGGTTTTGTATGCATGAAATGCATTTATATATTTCGTTTCCTGCGCTTAGTTATGCAAAACTGTAGGCATTGGCCCCCAGTAGTATATAGGGTAAGTTTTAAAATTATACTAATTATTATACAGGGTAAACTTTGAGGTACCGGCAACCTCGCAGGATTAGATAGCTAACATCATTAACTACAACGTTTGTTTTACGAGTTTTAAGATAACTCAAGTCAATACATTGAACAAAAATCAATTTTCAACTTTTTATTGCACTGTCGTGACATTGATAAGTCTATGTTTCATTTATAAGCGACGACGGAAGAAAACGCTACGCTCGCGCGCTGTGCGCGTAGAGTTGCAAACATTCTAGAGGTATATTAAATGAATATTTATTTTTGTATGAAACTAAAATCTAACGAATTATCAAAAGTCGTAGAACAAACGTTGTAGTTAATGATGCTTGCTATCTAATCCTGCGAGGTTGCCGGTACCTCAAAGTTTACCCTGTATAATAATTAGTATAATTTTAATGATTTTTGGAAAAATGGATCATTCTATAATAATCTAACTGGTTATTGTGTTATGACAAAAATGGAATATTTTGTTAAAATATATCAAACAGAAATAAAAACCCGAGTTAAAAATCGCTCAAAAGTCAAAAAACTATATTAGAATACTTTACATTTTTATTTTGAACCCTGTGCGATTATTTCATTTTCGACCCTTATTTTCGACATTTTTGTTTTTGAAGTCCGTGTCATTTTTTGTACATTTTTTTTGTGAATTCGGTTAAAAAAGTTATATTACTTGAAAATAACGAAATCGTCAACGTGGAAGTTTAGCCATTTCGTCCATATCCACTGGAAGCTCAAAGATCAATCTTTTCGTCAGATTATGCTGCTCCTGACAAATATGTTAAAAGTTTTTAATGTGCTAGTCAAATACTTAGCATTTGATATAAAATATTTGTCATCTTGTCCACAGGCTTTTTATTTATTTACCTATACCTACTAAGTAGTGTGATTAGCTTTTCTTTGCCGCACGGTTTCTTAATTCTTTCTGTCTTGAAGTTGGCGGAATCCTTTTAAGGACAGCGCCACCGCGCAAAGAATAAATGGAATTCTTTCTATATCTTGTAAAATGTTTAGCTATTTTCGCGTCGAATGATCTTATGCACTTTTTATAAAAAAATGAAAATATTCGAGTATCACTTTCAAGTTTAATCTCGATTGGTTATTATCAAAAGTATTTTTTGATAATAACCAATAATGCCAGCGATGCCTACTTTTACTTTGGTATCTTTCCAAGCATTTGGTACTTAGCAGATTAGTTTTTGTTATGATTCTTATCTTAATTAGGGCAAACCAAGCATAGGTAGGTATTTTCTCTATCGATAACATCAATAATTAAATACGTTTTCGATTCTTCTTATTTATTACCTTAGCTTTAACATTTAAATACAACAATAATCATATAAATTACAGCATTAAATTAATGCCGTTCAGGTCACTTGAACGAGGACAGGCCACCTTACACGAACTTTGAACCAGACTCACACCAACATGACATTAACAACTCAATTTCACAGACTCCATACACTAAACAACTGCCATTATAAGATTATTCCCCAAAACGTCCACATTCATTCCTTAAATAACTGACATTCCGATCCCAACAGTTTTCAATATAACGTTTTTTTAAATACAAGTTATAATAACACGTATCAAATATTAACAAAAATAAATTGTTACATAAAAATAATTTATGCTGTGCTTAGACAAAACATAAAAAATAGAAAACATACATAATTATGTCGATCGGTTCTATGAAAACAAAATATCACTATTCTATTTTCTAACAACTCAATTTTCAACAGCGATCCTCAGCCATCAACAAACACGAGTATATACAAAACAAATATGACTGATCTGAGTCTTTCAAGCTCATGTAAGCTGATCCAAATAGATGGAGCAAGAAATAAAATGGAACGTAAGTCATTATTCTATTTGCATAGAATCCGATTCCAGTTGACAAAATTGCTCCAGGCGTGCGTTCCGTTAGACTTTGTCTACTTTAATACCATGTCATATTAATAATATCACTGTTCTATATTATCCTTGAGAATTTTATAACAAAGTACTGCAATACACAAAACCTATTGGAACGGGACCCATTCTACTAATAAATCAAAACTAAACAGAACGTCACGTTATTCACCCAATCGGATAGCGTAATATTGGAGCGTTCTGATTGGATGAAATAAGCCTTGCGTTTTTAGTTCAATTTTGATTGTGTTAGTACAATCGGCCGTCGGGTCCTATGTAGCGTTGGGACTAGTGGATGTAGGCGGGCGCTGCGACAGCTTTCACCACCGCTCCCACGGGCTCCTTGTGCACGACCGCGTTGAACCCGTTGTGCGGGTCGGCGGTGTACTCCACCACGCGCCGCGTGCCATCAGGCTCCACCAGGGAGTAAGAGCCTTGGACTACGTCTCCAGACCTTGATTCCTGCTGGCTCTTCGAATCACCTATAAAAGAAATGAAATGTAGATGAAATGAATATCTAAAGGAAATATCACTCGACTCGAAGAAATAGTAAACCCCAAAATCACTTTTAAAAAAGCTTGTTTTCGGGTCAAAGCTTGGTCACAACTTTTTCGCAAGGCCATCGGCGTCTGTCATCCGTCACTGCCAAATTAAACGATTAAGATCGCTCGGTAGGCTAAATTAATGGTAAGGTTAAATTGAATTAAGGAGCTAAATTTTAATATGTGACATCAACAAAAAGGACTGTCTTCGATATTTTTAATGGTGAAATTTTTCGAATATGTTATTCGAAAAATTTCACGATAAAAAAATATTTTTAAGTGTATGTTACACTTAAGAATATCCATATCTTAAAAACGACTCTTACTTGAATTACGCACAAAAATAAATAAGAGCCGTTGTAATTATGAGTATGTATATTCTAAGTATACCCTATTGCCCTATATTATAGTAAGCTAGGTTTTCCATAATCCAGCATATTTCTTATTAATGTGATTAGCTTATAGGCACGAGTTCAATTTTTAATAGCACATAAAAATAATTACTTTTGTTACTCATATTTTAATTAAACATAATCAAAATGGTTTTCCTCGAAAATATCTACCGTTTTGCAAAATATTCACTCTATCTGCACTTGTATTGCGCCTGCACCCGCAATCATTTGACCTAAGTATATTCACTCCCAAGCGTAGAGTACAAATTTTATGCCTAATAAAATATACAATGACAAGAAACATGCATGGTAAATTACGCGCGACAAACCCGTCTACATAGTGCGCGGCTGCCGCGCGAGCCAATGTTCGAGGGTTTGCCGCGCGTAATTTATACGCAGCTGTAAGGATCCTGATTGCATTGAAGAAAAATGCGCACTGCCTCCAAAACAATAACATTGTTTATTAAATAACGTTTACTCAAAAATGCATTTTTTTTCATCACAATTCATATATGTCCCCACCGAGGGGTTCGAGCCTCCCCTTAGGCCTTAGTCAACCACGCTGGCCCAGTGCGGATTGGTCGACTTCACATACATCATTGAATTTCTTCGCAGATGTATGCAGGTTGCCTCACGATGTTTTCCTTCACCGTAGGAGCATCGGACAAATGTACATATGAAATTCGAAACGAAAAACACATTGGTACATGGCGGGTCTCGAACCCCGACCCCCCGATTGGAAGGCAAGTGCCGAGTCCACAGCGCCGCCGACGCTCTCAAAAATGCATGTAATGTGGTTATTATTTTGACAACCTTGTTTGAGCAAAGTCGACCTTGCCGTTCTGTTTCAAGGAGCGGCCGGCAAAGTTTTGCTTCTAGTTAATTAATATATTTTTGATTTAAATTACTTGCTGGTTTATTATTTATTTAGATTAGGTACTTGCATTTTTGAGTAAAGCACTATACAAGCTTTGGCCCACAATGACTGCTTCGCTGGTCACGCTATGATTGCCTCGAGCTAGCCTAGCTACGCTCTAGGGCACTCTAGGCCTTTCAGCTTGGCCATCATTGCAGCCCTTGCTGTCCTCACTGACCGCGCTGTGTCGATCTGGAGCTGCGCTACGCTGCGCTGTCGGCCAGCAAAGTAGTCATTATAGACCGCGGCAGTAATGTACTACAAAATGAATAAAAGCTCACCAGTGAGGGCATCTTGTATGTCGTACGCGTAGGAGTATTGCGGGTTGGGGTCGTACTCCTCGACCGGGGCGGCTACTTTGGCGATGGCGGGCCCGTAGGCGGGCGCGACGGCGACGGCGGGCCGCGCGTACGCCAGCGGGCGCGCCACCAGCGGCGAGGGCGCCACGGGCAGTCCCAGCGGCCGCGCGTAGGCGTACGGGCTCGCCACCGGCACGATGCCCGCCGCGCTACGGCACACAACGGCGCACAACAGACATGCCAATAGTACGACCTGCGAACGAGTATTCGGAACTATATTTATTTATTTATTTATTTAATACTTTCAGTACAATTTGTGTACATAGGCGGACTTAATGCCAGAGGCATTTTCTACCAGCCAACCTTTGGGTGATGCAGAGAAAAAGAAGTAGATGTACTATAATAAAAAATAAAAAATACTGGTTTTACATTAATTTAACATTAAACAAAGAGAGATATATATATATATATATATGACAATAATTCTAACACTAACAAGATCAAAAGTAAACTTGATATAACCTACAAAATGCATAAGATACTAATACATACATATTATAACAAAAATAAATTAATATACATATTATATATAAATATAATATATTCCTCGTGAATTCACCGATGTATGACGATTATCAGCAGTCATAGTTAAATAGTCGTAACCAAATGATTTGTGTGGTGAAGCTTTCGTAAATTGTTTTTAAAACCAGATTTACTGGTGGACTTTCTGACATCAAGAGGGAGTGCGTTCCAAAGAAGGGTCGACTGGACAAGGAAAGAAGAATGTACGATATCAGATTTATGAGAGGGACATTTGAGAAGACCATTAAGGGCAGAACGAAGGGATCTTTCATGGGAGGAGCATAAAAATTCAAAATTATTTTTAAGGTAACTTGGGGTATTGGGACTGTTAAGTAAAGAATAGAGTGTAGTCAACGTCCTCATGTGCCTGCGCTGCCGTATAGTTATATGCCGTATAGGCATATAACTATAGACGGAATCTAATACTGAAATTGTGCATACGTTGTTGGTAAGGAAAACGGGTTTGTAAAGGCCATTAATTTTTTTGCACACGGTATTGTAATCATAAAAATCATCAACATCATAACAGCTCACTACGTCCCCGCCGAGAGTCGATCCTACCATAAGTAAGAGTGTTTAAGCCTTGGTCAACCACGCTGGCCCAGTGCGGATTGGTCGACTATACATACACACGCACACCTTTGAATTTCTTCGCAGATGTATGCAGGTTGCCTCACGATATTTTCCTTCACCGTAGGAGCGTCAGACAAATGTACATATGAAATTCATAAAAATACTATTGAGAAAATCACCCTACTTAGAGGTATAAAGCTTTTGGTTAATAAATTTTGCTTTCGCTATGCCAGCCTTTCATACAAAGATTTTAAGATTCTAACCCCTTTGATTGAAAGATTTTAACAATACTTGACCGACTTTGTGACACTTTATTTGTGACTAATCTGTAAATATCTCAAAAGAAGGTACACTAAAAAATGTACAAAAGAAAAGGCTTATTATAACTAACACTATTTTATTTGATTATCAAAAACATTCTAAATCATTAACCATATTATATCCGATTGATAAACTTATCGAACTCTAAAAAAGTTTGGCAACTTAAATTTGAACTTAAATTATGGCAACTTTACAACAATTTAAAAATATTTCATTACACTGATCTCTTTTAAGACCTATAAAATAGGTAGATTAAAAAGTTATTAAAAAAGTCACGTTATCTTTCTTTAATAAGGCATACCTTCATGTTGGTACCTCCGGTGGACACCTCAAGTGCTGTGAATGCTGAGGGGCGCACATACGAGGCTTTTATACTCTGGCCCCGCCCGTTCACGCATGAACCCGCCTTAGAAAAACTATCATTCGACAGCGCCGGCCCTAACCCTTTTACATGCTAAACTAGCCCGTAGGTATATGTGAAAGTGTAGCAAAAATAATAAGCTTCAACTCAATATTTGTCTTGTTGATTTCACTGCTATAGACCATTATCACGGAGTTTACATCAATCTTGCCACCATTATAATATCATCATCCATAGATGATAAAGGTTTTCTGGTAGAGAACGCCTATGGTGATAAGGTCGCCTTTTTTGCTGTTTGATTTTAATGGTATGAATTAGTAGCTGACAGTATACGTATTTTATAAAAAATAAATATGTTAGATATGCATAGACATGTTAAATTGCTGAGACTTCGGACCTTGTGAAAAAGTTATGAAAACAAAAATACAAAATAGTACATTATGATATGTGCGGTATGTTGGTTATAACTCACGAGACGGAATTTCAGCCCGAGACGAAGGCGAGGGTGTAATAGAGCCGAGTGTGTATATAACCAATATACGCACGTATATCGTACGACGTTTTTCAATACACTTGTGAGGATAATTACCACATAAACTGAATTTTTTGATGAAATAACACAAATCATTGTTAATTTGAAGACTAACTAAATAATGGTATGAAAATAATCATTTGAAAAATCATGTAGTGTGTAGGCCGGCAAGTGCAGCATTGCCGGACTCTGTGATGCATGCCTCGGCTATAAAACGCGCGTGTTTTATGAGCTGCTTTATGTATCTAAAACCGGTAATTAGATCCACTTTACGAGCAAGTGTGTTGAAAAATATATATCAGCACGCCCACAGAATAGAAATATTTGTGGACGTGACATGTACAGTTTGCCTCAAAAGTACAAATACACATTTTAGTATCATTTACACCATCTATCTTCTTTCTTCTTCTTCTTCTTTATATATAAAAATGAAACGCTGTGTGTTTGTCTCGCAAAAACTCTGAAACGGCTCGACAGATTCTTACGAAATTTTCTGTGTGTATTTACATAGGTCCAAGGAAGGTTTAAAAGTATAGTTGGACCCGGTAGGTGGCGCTGTAATAGGGCAGGACAACGTCTACCGGGCCCACTAGTTGATAATATAATATAGGTGTAACTATACAAAATAAAAAGAATATTTCATGTGACATGCATAGTACTAAAATGTCCATCTACTTCTGAGGCCGACCGTAACATGTCGCGCAAGCGAAAGGTATGCGGAGCTCCGCATAACAGAACCTGTAGATAGTTTCTTTCCCGAAATCCTATCAGTCCCCCTAGACAAGACGTTTTTCGATAATCGCTAACGCAATCGCTAGAAGAAAAATGTATGCGATTTGACATAAGCTGTCGTATAACTTTCGAGCGTAATTGTCAAATCTCATACATTTTCCATTTAGCGATTGCGTTAGCGATTATCGAAAGGCATCTTGTCTAGGGGGTCTGTGTTAAATTTTTTATCAGGCTTCTTTTTTCCTAACATAAACACAAATGAGTTAGTTAGTTTGTGGTTGTAGTGTTTACAGACAAATCAAATTTTCATAAATGTACTGTCGTGCTAAAATCATAAATACGAGTCAGACAAATTTGTCTTCTAGTAATGCAATTGTATTAGTTTTTTATATGTAAATTTAGCGACAGCGGTTCCCACCAGTAATATCGCACTTCCACTATCACCATGTTCCATGAGATCACATCTTTTCAATCTTATCCGTTGAGTTAGGCTATGTTAAGTGTAAACAACCCACACTTTGCCAATTAGGTATGTCTTAACTCCCATATTATAGGAATCCGGGATTATATTATATAACAAACCCTGGACTGCTATTGGCAATTTTAGAATGTGCAAAACCTCTATAAACATTTGCCCTACCCGGGAATCGAAACCGGGGCCTCGTTATTAGCAGTCACTTGTAGACCAACGAGCAGTAAGGGAAAACCGGGGCCTCGTTATTAGCAGTCACTTGTAGACCAACGAGCAGTAAGGGAAAACATTGACGTATATAAATATGACACTATGCGGTTTTGTTTCTCGAAATAATTAAATGCCATAATTTCAGGCAAAAGGCGTCCAATGCTATTAAAAAACCAGCCAAGTGCGAGTTGAACTAGCGTGAAGAGGGTTCCGTACGATGTTACCTATATTGAGTGATTTACCATGTTATTTTAATATCATGGACTTCTTATAGGTTTTCCTCTAATCTATAAGTAAGAAACTAATTTCTGTTTTTTTTTTAAGTTTAGGATCAGTAGTTTCGGAGATAAGGGGGGGGGGGGGGGTCAATTTTCGTCTACTTTCTTGAATAACTTGGAAACTATTTATTTTCAAATTGCAAAATAATACATTTGAGATCTTCACAACAAGACCTTTCATTTGATATGTCACACGATGCAGTTTTCAATTTTCTTTTTTAATTTTCCACCTTCTCCCCAAAAATGACCTCCCATATACAGATTTCATCTATTCACGTCACACCTCTGCGTTTGGGTCACATAAATTGATATGTGTATCAAATTTCAACTTAATCGGTCTTGTAGATTCGGAGATAATTGACAGTGACCGACAAACAATTTACTACTCCTAATATAATGCGCTAAATTAGGTTGTAAGTACTTAAAACCTTTAACCTTTTACTTAGTTGGATTGAGCACGGGAATCGAACCTGGAATTTCTCTAAGTACCATCTACATAAACATAACAAGATTAAAAGTACTATTTCAAAACTGGATTATAAACATATATCTTAGGATATAAGCTTGATTTGTCGCGTGTTCATAAAAGCACTGCATAATATTATGTATGACACTAGGTTCATTGATTCAAACAGTACCTTATGGATATAGTCTTAAGAACATGTATGTGCTTGATACCGCGTTTTTAGGTCACAGCTGTACGTTATCAGTGCCATTGCGTGTATATAATACTAGTCCCGCGACTTATGAACGCACCCAATATCCAGCAATGACCTGCATATACTATAGATATCGATTACTGAATCTAGGACTGGCTAGACTTCGCGAATGATTACTTTCTTATTAACACATAATTAATAATGCAATTTTAATGCTAGCCTTTAACTGGCTCTTGTGATCTAGTGAATTCATAATTCGATTCCATGTAAGTAGGAGATTAATTTTATTGGTTTTATGATGCAATCTTTAACTAATTTAACTTTTAACTTTATCTAAGTGCAAAAGACTTAGTAACTACCTACCGCCTTACCCAAATCTGACGCTGATTCCTTTTACGTAATGAATATTGGAATTACCTAGATGGCATTATTGGTTTGATCTGTTTTTCTGCGTTAAGTAATAGCCAGTTCAACCTTTGGTAGGTACGTAGTACTATTATCTATTTTTTGCTTCGTCACACTATCAGTTTGCATGAATAGCCCCTCAATGGACTCAATTCTGAAGTGGCCGCTAAATTGCCTAATTTTATTTAGGTGCCACTTAACCATTATCCTATTCTAGGGTAACTGTAAAATTCAACTGACATTGGGGGTAATTCTGAAGTTACCTGCACTAAAATTAAACATATAATTTTAAATTAGTTTTAGGTAATTCGTATTCTGAAACGCTGGACTCTCTAAATTTAAATTGCATTTGACAATTTCTTAAATTGAATACACAGATTATAAATACACCTAGTGCTGTAGAAAAACGGGATAATTTAGAAACATTGAAAACAGCTATATTCTACTAATTTTACTATCAGAAATTGTTAATTTAAGATTTGATCGTATTTGTAAATAACAGAAAAGAAATGTTATTATTTATCATTCATTTTATCACAAAAGAAAAATTATTCGACATTTATTCTGCGATTGTGAAGGCTTCGCGCCTATGCCATGAAAGAAAAAATTGCGTGGTAGTCTGTAATTGTATAGATAGGTAATTCGTGACTTCCTCTGAATTTTAAAATTGCGTATTTTGTTTCATTAGTAATTTTTGTTTTCTTTTCATAATAACCGCTGTTATTTATTGACAAATAATAGTAATTGCTAGGCAACAAATCTTAGATAGGCATACTTCTATCTGCAGATAGAATATAAATTTCTGTTGTAAGAGTAAATACATACATACATAACCTATCATCTAAATGTCAGTACTATTAGACTACTTGGGAACAAACAAATTACAACTCACGACTTGGCAATTGATGCTATAAAAGCCTTTCCTATTGTATAATAAGTTTCCTGGTGCTGTAGGGTGTGTCAGTGGTGGAGCAACAATACCAATATGTGTACCATTTTTTTTTAACGTTGGGAAATGCGTTACGCATACCTCGCGCTTGGGTAGGCGCGAGGTTATGTCGGACTCTCCGCGGCCACTGGGGGCAGAGTGCCAGCCAGAAACTGCGGCCTACCAACTAAAACCCAACGATGCCCCCTCATATATTTGTAGAAACCTAAATAGAAAAAGGACGGAGAATGTTAATGTATTTCTTAATAATTATTTCAAAATATTTTATTACAATGTAAGTAGGTGCTCGCTCACTCTGCCTTGAAAAGGTCCTTTTCTATTGCTGTTTTAGGAAATTAAATTTTTTTGTGGAGTTAATTTGCGCAATATTAAATCAGTGACAACAGTGACAGCTCTGCATGACCGAAGGCTGGCTAAAACCTTTAAATGTTCCGGTAAGGAGCCAATCTGTACTTCAGTGCAGTCTATAGCTTCTATAAAGTTGCGAGCGGATTGGCGAGGAAAACGAAATATTTTTCTAAATTTACGTTCGGGCATAGTAAATGGGTCTGATTTGTCCCTCAACTTCCTCAATTTTACTTTTTCTTCTCCTATTCTATAACATAAATAAGTCGATACTTTACAAATATATTTTAAAACTATGAGGCAGGTATTTATCTAATTTCTTATATAAAACAAATATTTTACCTTTCTGAAGACTCTATTAATGCCATAACAACCAATTCATCATCCATTTGGCAAGTTGCACAAAAAAAATTGCCTTCGGTAATGTTAGAAAATCTTTAAAAAGTAACAAGATAAATTTAGACGGCACCTAAAAGTTCACCTCCTAAAATTAGTTTGACATATTTAAAATTATAGGAAAAATTAGATTTAGGAAGCATGTCAGAATACGAAAATAACATCTAACACTAAATTGAGTAGTTTAGTAACGTCACTCTTAATTTTAGAGTTAACTTGTGAGTTCTGAATACCAAACGGTGATTGACATTTCTATCTCTAATTTTATTTAGTTATAGTTTTAGGTGGTCGCTTCAGAATCACCCCCATTGCTAATTTGAATCTGACGTTTCTAATTTTAGACGGTCAATTCAACTTAGCTTTAACCGCCCAAACGCTATTCCAGACGTGAGATTTTTACGCGTAAACATTGTTAGGGAGAAAATAGGTTTGTATACGTGAACTGAACTATTTTCTGTCCTATATTTTTATAATTTCATTTTTGACATTTTACATTCTCTGACACATTTTTATTGTTCTTGTTTATCTTGTTGTCATTTATGTACTTTAATAAATTTATATCCAAATTTATTATCAAGCTATTTAATTTCACTGCGAACTCGAATTAAATAATTAGGTGGTTAGGTACCAAACCTAATAGGTTATGGGTCGCAGCGCAGTTCGGGAGCATATCGGGAGTTCTCAAAACTCAAGAATGACACAAGAGACTGCAAATCCGGGAGGTAGTGGCTTGCCGTCAATGGAAAAATTGGATGGCAGCAGTAATTATGCCACATGGAAGTTCATGATGGAACTATACCTACTGCATGATGACTTGTGGGAGTATACAAGCATCACACCCGCAACCACGGATGCTACAGGTACGAGAAAGGATCAAAGGGCTCGCGCAAAGATTTGCTTAATGGTCAAACCGCATTGCTTGGTTCATGTGCGTAAAGCCAAAACTGCCAAAGATGCTTGGGAAGCATTAAGAAATGCGTTCGAGGATAAAGGTTTGAACAATCGCTGCCGGCTACTATCTAAGCTAGTGAGCATGAGATTGGAGCAATTTTCAACGGTTCGGGATTATGTGACATCTGTCATGACGACGTCGCAAGAGCTATTAGACTTGGGTAAGGAAGTTGATGACGAATTATTAGCTGCTCTACTTCTTCAAAGTCTTACCCCAGAGTTTACCGAACCGACCGAACTTAACTACCGACTATGTAAAAACTAAGCTCTTTCAAATGGAAGATACCTTTTTGGCAAGCTCAAGTGTGAGACAACCATCATCTGCACTACTAACAAATAAACACAAGGTGAAGAGTACACCTAAGAACAAGACTAAACCAAAGGTCAAGTGTTTTATTTGTAACCGGCCACACAAAGCGTATGAATGCCCCGATAATCCGAAGCAAAGGAAAGCTATGCAAGCTTACGCATTGGGCACGACGGCGAAACCACAGACTGATGACTGGATCATAGACTCTGGAGCGTCGTCACATATGACAAATCGTACGTGTTGGTTTAAGGACTTGAAGAAAACTTCGAAGCCTTTGAGAGTGACATGTGCAGATGGTAATGAGGTATTAGGTGAAAGCGCAGGAACGGTAGTATGTGAGTCAAATAATTAGGTGGTTAGGTACCAAACCTAATAAACATCCTAAGATGACTATTTTTAGCGGCAACTAAAATCATCCTGATTAAAATTAGAACCTTGCTAAATTCCGCCATTTTGGTAATGAAAAATACAAATCCAAGTAACAAATGTTTGCTGATGGATTGATGTAGACATACAGCCAGTTGCACCAAAAATTTCATTTTACGAATCCGTAAAAAGTATACGTACGAGTATATCGTAAAAAGATGTTGCACCACGCTTTTGGGTTGATGTTTAGAATCACTGTGCACGAATTTGGGGGTGGGAGGGGGGAGGCTGGGGGGAGGGGGGTTACCCCCCACTAACTCCCAGGGTGAGGAAGTACATACTTCCAGAGATATGAGCATTTGAAATTTGAAAAAACTAACCTCAAAATTAGCCGTTTCCACAAGCAATAGGTATGTATAAAGTCGATAATACACATAAAGTCGTATCTGGCGCTTCGCCGGCCGCTGCCGCGGCACGCTCGCTTCGCTCGCTCGGCTCGCGCGCTTGGTTCATGTTCAGACCTACGCTCGTCGCTTTGCTCCTCGCTACCTATTTTTCACCCGCCTACAGTTTCGAAACGGAATCAAGGATGGAAAAAAAATTTATGATAGTCAAATTGGACTTTCAGAAGCGTTCGTGAAATATAAAAATGAACATATTTCATTTAAAATAATTAATAGCTAAAAATAGCTAAACAACATTTTAATTACTTCATATCATATTTTATTAAAGTTCTAACATTATAAAAGCACTTTATTCAGTTTAAATGTATCTTAAACCAACATCGTTAGTGTAATTTTTTAATGTTTATGAATGTAAAATTACTTTTTTGACATCTAGACAATCTCTATAGGCTGTGGTTGTCATTACAAATGTCAAATATGTTGTGTCTAAGTTAAAATTACGAAAGTTTAGAGACTTATATCTCAAAAACAAATTGCCATAAAAGGGGATCAAAAAAAACTAGGTGTTTCCTCACTAAATGAATATATGCATTAGAATCGCAAATTTTTTTACAATACACTAGCAATTTCAGTTTATACGAATTCGTGCACAGTGATTCTAAACCCTAGCCCGCTTTTGCGATACGTTTTACGGTTACTTATACGGATACTTTTTATGGAGCTCACGCCCTGCTCATAACGTAAAAGTATAAATTTTGACAGTTCGCTTATATTTGTAATTCATGTTTAAGGTTAGAAAACGCGTTTAAAATACAATTTAAATTCACTTTTTACTATACAATTCACTATCCGACAATGATGTTGAAAAATCCATATATTGGATAGTTGCCGTCGTCGAAAAACAAACATTAGAGTAGGTCAAATGCTCATTGAAGGCAGCGATTTTTACACACAGATACACAGATATATATTATTATGATGCATTGTTAAAATTACTCAGGCATAAAAATATAAATCAGCACACAACAAAGCTTTTTATTCTTATTTTAGTAGCTTTGACGTTTTTACGAATTCAGCTAATGTCATGAATTTAGAATTGTTTGATTGATAAGTCCATAGCCAATGTAGACAAAAACCACACAAAAACACTATCAACGTCACGTTTTGACAAATGAATAACATGTCTTACTTCATGTAAAAAAAATCTTTCATGGTAGTAAAACCCTACTAAGCTAAAATGGTAGAATTAACGCTTCATTCGTGTAGCAAGGAATTTTACGGTTACTTTTACTCGAATTTTTTTGGTGCAACAAAAAGAACAATGGCAGGTCTCCATAGAAGAAAATGTCTGGGATCAAATAGTAGCGTCCCGTAATGAAAAATATATTAAAAGATTCGGCGTTAATTTTAGAATCTATATGTAAATTATAAGCCCTTGTTTAGCTTTCGAGTGCAATTGTCAAATCTCATACATTATCCATTTAGCGATTGCGTTTGCGATTATCGAAAGGCATCTTGTCTAGGGGGGCGGGATCCCTAAAGAAGTCGATTTCTTTTCGGACCCGATAGAAGCGATATCAAAATCAAAATCAAAAATAACTTATAGGCGTATTCTACACGTTCAATGTTTATCACGATATTTATTGTGATAAATATTGACAACGGAATCGTTTATATGAAGTTGGCGGATCGCGATCCATCAATATCATATAATACACGATCAATAAATGTTGCGATCCTGGATCGTGATCCAAATATCGTGAAAAATATTGATCACAGAATAAATACGGATCACAGAATTTCTAGACATTTTGAAATCCAACTCCTTAATATTTATCGCGATATTTATTGATTGTGTAGCCCTGTCATCAATATTTTTCGCGATCCCACGTTTTCCATTTAATCGTCACCGTTTTTTCACGTCAATATCAAATGTTAACCATGTTTTGCTTTTCTTCTAAGAAATGTGAAAATTTTTTAGTCGCGCTATTTTTCACAAAGAGAACCTAACCTCAAAATTACGTTAACATACGATGCTAGCCCTGCTAGCGTCAAAATCTAATGAAACGCGATGATGCTAAAAATGTTGATAATGCTGCAAATCTGCGCTTAGATGGAACACGGTTTACGTATATTTTCCGTATCTACACATCCACAGATTAGAGAGATACTGACAGTGATTATGTACTCCGTGAGTCCGTGATACCTACTGACGCGACCCGTATTGAACGTGTAGGTTCGTCTAGATCCATCAATAAATGGAATGTGATAAATATTGAACGTCTAGCATACGCCATACATTGTACGCCATTTAGAATTTTAGATAGTAGTTAACATTTGATATACTTTTATAAAAACAAAAGGAACTCCGGCTTGTACAAAAATAAGTGTATATTTCAAAAACCTTAAAAAATTATTTTAATTTCCTTGCTATATAGGAGATTTAGGGACGCTAGAAAAAAATCCAGACATATTTCTGCCATTGTTCTTTACGGATTCGTAATAGTGACAGATTGGTATAAGTATAACGTATATCTGAATTTGTAAAAAGATAGCAATTTTGGTGCAACCGGCCGATATAGTTGCCAAAACATAACATAAAGAAATGAAATATATAAAACTATTAAGAACCTAGTCTTGGCTGTGTGATGTAGATTCCTTTGCAAACTCTATTTTTATTTACGAAATAGACGTCACGTCACTGTCGTCCGACTGTCATTTTTTTCTCCATGAATTGTGTAAAATTCCACAAACATTGTGCTTTGTTATGTGTTCTACCATTGGTGATTGTTAGTTAGTGATTAAGTAAAATGGCAGATTTTGATGCTATATATCCAGATGAGACCGAAAGTGAAGAAAATATAGAGGAAACACATGTGACTTTAGTGCCCGATCCTATTGTCGTCCGAGGAGCTGGTAACATGACAGTGTAAGGTTTCAGTTTATTGACTGTCTGGTAGTCAAATCAGCTGTTCAATTAAACACAATTAATCTAGTTACAAAACCAATTTAATTGCTTGTAAAAATATGCTTGAGTCAAAATCTTCACTTCACTTCTTTATAATGGCAATTGATCTGCTCTTTGTTGTCAAGTCGTATGACTTTAAAATGATTTCATTAAATGAATATTGACCTGGGTCATATTTTCCGAGCTGCGTTCAGAACCTACGCTCGAGTGCACTCCGAGTGCACCCTGACAGCAACCGACCCGTTCAGAGCCTCGGGGTAAAAAACGCTCTGACAGGCGGTTAGTACACTCTGTGCCCGTTCAGAAGCTTCGAGTGATGCAACCAAATAACCGACTCGAGCGTAGGGTGAAAAACACTCTGACAGATTTTATGTCAAAGTCGATGTCAAAAATATGCTAATTATTTATTATTTTATTAAATAACACTACTTTGAACTCTTTTAAGCCTAATACAAGGGAAATATAGTGATTTCTATGTGTTGTAATTATTTTTAAGCAGAAAAATGGATATTGACTGTTAATTTCATAGTAAGGATTAGTAATATTTTGCCCTTTGCTTGATCTTGATCAGCAAGATACAAACTAAAAAAAAGATTGCAACCGACCCGTTCTGAACCTCGGAGCGAGTGTGAAAAACACTCTCGGTTGCATTACTCTGACCCTCGGAACGCAACTCAGAGTGAAAAGTTTTTTTTATAACATTGACCCAATTTTTCATTAGGGTTTTTATATATCATAAGATTTAATAGAGTAAATCAAATTTCTCTTTAACCATAAATATATTAACACAATATTTTTGTACTAAACAGATATTAGAAAAAATAATATTTAATCAGCAATTGATATAGGAGTACTCCATACAAAAAATTCCAGTATTTACCAAAATTCAGCACATTACTATATCTGTCCTTGTTATTGACCTTTATAACATCTACTGTTTACTTGCTTACGTTATCTAGTTTTATACTATTTTTATTATTGAATGATGTATGCATTTTATGACTCAGTGATGAGAGTAAGATAATTGATCATATTACAATATTTCATACGAAAAAACAAAGAAATCTTTAATGAAGAAACAAAGAAGTCCTTCATCAAACAATTGATCTTTTCCTACTCTGTTCTTTTACTATACAAACTTTATTATGTTAAATAAAAAGTTCATTCTTATATTTTTTTTTGTTCTCTTACAGTTTTGGTTTAAGCAATCGATTCAACACAGAGTTCCCATCTGGGCTGCAATCCCGAGTGGCTCCTGAAGAATATCAAGCCACAGTCGCCCGCATCAACAGTGTATTGAAAAAAACTCTACCAGTCAATGTGAAGTGGTTGTTCTGCGGGTGTGTATGCTGCTGCTGTACCTTAGGATGCTCTCTCTGGCCTGTCATATGCCTAAGTAAAAGGGTAAGGAATGTTCTCAATATTATATTAACTCTTGCCTGTTGTATGGTGATATTTTATTTATCAAGAAATAGAAAATCAATAATAGTACTTACTTGTATTTATTTCTGCCTTTCAGACTCAACATTCGCTCAATAAATTATTGGAGTGGGAAAATAGTCGCCTTTACAACAAACTAGGTCTACGCTGGCGTCTGACAAAGCAACACTGTGACTCATCCTCCATGATGGAGTATGTACTTCTCATAGAATTCATACCTAAAATACCAATATACAGGCCCGACTAGAGATGACTAATCTGAGGCATTATGAATAGGCTTAATTGATCTGTAAATATTAAACTTAATTTTAAAAAAGTAAATATTTGAAATTGTATGACCAATGCAACCAAGAACATCTACAAGTAAAATGGGCACATGCATTTCAACTGCAAGATGAAGTGAATTAATTTAGTTAAAGATATCTCTACCACTATTATTCACTAATCTCGCTAGTCCTGTTCTGTTTAGCCATTACATCTGTTTTTTCACATTTATTTGTTTTCTAATGTTCAAATCCTATGAGGACTACTGGTATAGACAATAGTAATGGAAGAACAGAATTGGGATGAGTTTATCACATAATGTCTGTCATTATTACAAATTTGTTCTGTGTTCTGCAGAACTACTGGGATGAATGAGTAGTAGTCCCGTGATTGACAATTGAATGGTGACAACCAATGGGACTAGTGGGATAAACCCAATTCTTTAAAGTAATAGATTTGTTGCATATATTAATGATCTGAATGCTGTACAGAATACCAAACAAATACCTAGATGTGATGTTAAATTAGTGTGTGTAATTGGAAAGTAATTCTAGTTACAGTATTATAAATGTATTTTACTTTATAATTGTACATAAATTAAATGTTATATTTTCTAGCTTTTATTTGCTTTCCAATGGAAGTTAATGAGAAGTGTATAAAAGATTTATAATAAGCAGGTCTTAATTTAGTTTTATTTGTAACATTACTACAGATATGTTAGGTATCTGAATGTTTATGTTAACGAAATATATGTACATAAAATGATAGCAAACTTTTATTGGTTCATAATAGATGAGTGAAAACAACCTTTATTGAATAGAAAAATGTTGCAGTTGTTGATTTTTTAATGCTACAGTATTTTTCAATAAAACTGAAATTTATAAGAACTACTTTAATGATAATATGGGTGATTCTTAAATAATTTTCTGAAAACACCAAAAACTCTTAGGTTTTTTTTCTGACATATTGCGATGCACATGAAAAGTATATACCAAAAGCATATTTTTGATGCATATGAACAAGCCTAATGCCCTCAGGAAAGATAAAAAAATGGGTGCATAAACACGGCTGTGACAGATTGTGCCTCGGTCGTGACATTACTGAACGTAATGTCACGACATCTCCGTCCGGGTGTACGGTGAGCGCGACGGTACCGCACTCCCGGACGGTGAGTGGTATCCGGGTGGTGCGGTTCGCGGGGTATGCCACACTGTGCCGCAGTATCGTACGGATTTTTATGTAGAAAGGACGTACATAGGCTTTAAGATCTCGTCTCGACATAGATAATGCGGGGCGTCGTGCGCCGCAGCTCCGGCCGGAGATATGGAGCAAACCGTACGATGGCACGGTTCTGTGTCCCCGCAGCCGCATGCGGATTTCGTCCCTCCGTACACCGACCGTAGCGGGATGCAGCAGCAATATGTTAACCGCCTTAAACGCGAGCTCCATGGACACTGAAACTTGTCCGACAAACTGCCGTGTGGCTGACCCCAGCCGGGCCACAAAAAAAAGTGAAAAATAGATTGTTTGAGTAGGTCGCTATAATGTCTAGAGTTTGTCAAGAGTTTGTCGGCAAGTTTCAGAGTTTGTCGCCTGCGCGATTCAGAGATCTGTGTGGCCCGGCTGGGGATACGTTACCTCAGCCGGGCCACACAGATCTCCAAAACCAAACGACATAGCGAAAATCTGTTTGCTGATATAGATAGGCGGCAGTTTGTCAGAGTTTGTCGGACAAGTTTCAGAGTTTGTCGATCCACCATTTCAGAGCTCACCTGCAGCAAAGTTGCTGCAACTGAGCTAGCTGGATCTCGAAAACAAAGCGACGTAGAGAAAAACTGTTTGCTGGAATAGTGAAGCGGTAGTTTGTCGGAGTTTGTCGAACAAATTACACAGTTTGAGACATGCGCATTTCCGAGATATGTGTGACCCGGCTGGAGAAACGTTACCCCAGCCGGGCCACCTGGATCTCGAAAACGAAATGACCTAGCAAAAATCTGCTTACTGACAAAGATAGGTGGTAGTTTGCCGATACATTCTTCAAAGATTCAGAGTTTGTCGAAGCCTCAATCTAAAGAACGAAAGAATTCTTTATTTGGGTAAATAGTCTAGGAGCCTGGAGTCCCAAATGTGCGAGGTTTCGTTATTTTTTATGTTTTATGTACTTACAATAAGAAGTTAATGTAAAATAGTTAATTGAATTCAGCGATGAAACAGTAACCGTTAATATTTAAATTTATGTAAATCCTCGATGAGTGATTGATATTTTTTAAATGTATTATTTAAGCATCATTTGGCATCTGGTCTCCTTGTCTATCTATATGAAGTAATGTACAGTCGCGTACAACTTTCTTTAAAAAATCGATTATAATAAGTAAGTGCATGCAAAGTAAGTTTTATGAGGTTTTGTTTGTTAGATGTATATGCTGAAAAGAATAATTTTTATATAAAGCATCCATAAAGTTTATTACGAATTCATTGTTTCATGTTAAAAGTTGTTGTCCTTTCCACCCACTCCGTACATCAACGCAAGTAAAAAATTGGTTTGTTTTGATAACATACTTTAAATATATGGTGCAACGAAAACAAAAACCTATGTGTTCCTATAGATTTTACATCACTTTTGACGACACGGTTAGCGCAGAGGTCGAGTGCAACGGGTCGCGGGTTCGATTCCCGCACGGGACAGATGTTTTGTATGGCCTACAGAAGTTTGTTCCGGCCTGGGTGTATGTGCATGTGATATTCTATGTTTGTAACTGCACCCACGATACAGGAGAAAATCCGAGTGTGGGGCGACGTTTTTTAAAAAAAAAAAAAAAAAAAAAAAAAAACATCACTTGAGATGGACTTTTGTGAATTAAAAAAGTGAGATGAATTAATTGAATTAACTTCAATCAAAATATCTGTGGTAAAAGTATAAAAACTTAGGAAAATAAAAAACCTCTCCATGTTGCGGAAACAATTTGATTACCTATGGGTAACCATCTTACGGATAGGTAGAGTCTGTCTGACACACGAAACATGAACCTGACATTTTTTCAAGTAGCAACACTGATATAATGTCCCCATGTAGTTTAGTTCAACATGGTGATTTTGATACTTTGTAATAAACAATTTCATAATATTTTTTTCTTAATTTCTGTCGGAATATTACAGATATTAAGTAATTTTAACAATCATGAAATCCAAATACAGCGATTTCTTATAAAAGGTTAATTGTTGGAAGTTCATTGAAACTAAACATTACCTAATATTTAATTTAAAAAAGTATAAACTCCTTTTTTTCCTACTATATTCAAGGAAAAAAAGACGATCCTTTCACAAATTTTACATTCTAAATTACTACATAAATAAAAAAATATTAGAATATTTCAAGTATCAAAATGTATTTTACCTTCTGTAGACAGTATTACCAGAGCTAGAATTTTTGAATTTGCCGCTTTTTTCCAAGCTCATGTTTCGTGTGTCAGACTCTAATGGAATTGTTTTTCGCAACATATTAAATTCATTATTATTTTTTTACTTTAATATAGGTACTTAATTCTTATTTGAAAGTAGGTTCAATCTATTCCAATCCATTAACAATGATAGTCACACCAACACATCAAAATATTACTACTTATAAAAGTTACTGTATTTCATTCCAAAAATCGTGCAAATACTATACTAATAGTTTTTGTTTAATCAAAATCGAGCTAGGCTTTCCAAAGTTAAAGCGTTGTAAAGTTTCACCGGGGAGGGTATGAAAGGACAACAACTTTTAACACGAAAGCAATGAATTCGTAATAAACTTTATGGATGTTTTGTACAAAAAAATATTTTACAAAAAATAAAAACCGACTTCAAAAACACTGAAAAGTTAAAAATAATATAATAGGTACAGACAACATCACACTTCTATATTGAAGTCGGTGCCAAACAAATTTCAAGACTTTCTAGGAGATCATCCTAGAAAGTCTTGAAATTTGTCACCGACTTCAATATAGAAGTGTGATGTTGTCTGTGCCTATTCTTATGTTATTTTTAACTTTCAGTGTTTTTGAAGTCGGTTTTTATTTTTTGTAAAATATCTTTTATTTTTATCTTTTTAGTGAAAGATACCCTAATTAAATACCAGCTCACCGAAAGCGTTTCCCTTCGATTTTCATGGGATCCCAACATCAGATCCTGACTTTGTTGACCATGGGACCACCCTTGGAGTATACTCTATCGAATACAAAAAGAATTTTGAAAATCGGTCCACAATTGGCGGCGTAATCGCGTAACATTCACACGAAAAAAAACATACGCATTGAATTGAGAACCTCCTCCTTTTTTGAAGTCGGTTAAAAATTATTCTTTTCAGCATATACAACGTGTCCAAAAATTCAACGATAAGCGGGCACCAGTAGGCAGGCCTGCTCATGGCTCCTCGAGAAAAAAATAGAAAAAAAATATTTCTAATTTTTTTTGAATGTACAAAAAAATTGGAATCCTTTGAAATTTGACACCTCTTAAGATATTTTTAAGACTTGTGGTGGATCGCCGTGCTGCGTAGGTTGCTGATACAAAAAAAAAATCAGAAATATTTGAAAAATTGTGGTCATGGTAGTTAAAAATATCATAAGAGGTGTCAAATTTCAAAGGATTCCAATTTTTATTGTACATTCAATCTTATCTTATGGGGTGGGGTGACTCAAGATATGAGCCTTCGCACTTCGACCCACTATGGATCTTTTGTGCTTCCCCTAGCTGTTAGTCCCTTAAGCCATCGCCACCAATGGTCCAGTCCACCATGCCCATGAGCTTGATGATGTCTTTTGGCGGCATGGCCCTATAGTCTTCCGGTTTTGGATAACCAATTCCCGTCAGCCTTAACCTCCTGCCCGCTAGAGCGTCGCAGTGGCATAGTATATGCTCCATGCTTTCTTCCATTTCCATGCAGGCCCTGCAGATTTCGGAATCGGCAAGTCCCATCCTAGTTAGCATTTTCTTTGTGCCAAAATGTCCTGTCAGAGCACCGAGTATTAAACGAGTCTGGGATCTGCTGGAGCTCAGTGCAAACTTGAGCCAATTGTCCATGCCCATGAAGAGCTTGGCGTGTTTCATCGCTTTTTGGTTGGCCCATTCATCCTGGTGCCTCCTTAGCGATTGAGTTTTAAAGCTTATGCTGACTGTTTTAGCAGTGATTCCGATAAATGGTTCCGATCCCACCAATTGTTTCCGATCTCCTCCTTGCCAGACTGTCAGCCTTTTCGTTTCCATCGAAACCCATGTGACCTGGTATCCAAACTAGACGTATTACCCTACCCAGTTTATTTAACACTTCAATCGTATTATGCACTAGTTTGGATTCCACCTTATATGACAGAAGCGCTTTAAGAGTCGCTTGGCTGTCACTGAGAATGTAGATGTTCAGGCCTTTACGACCTCTGTCTAGATTCTCCTGCGCGCAGGCAAAAATGGCGTACGTTTCAGCTTGAAACACAGTCGCCAATTTGCCCATACTGATCGATATTTCGGTTTTATTGCAGAATATCCCTGCTCCCGTACCAGATTTCATTTTTAATCCATCTGTGTACCATATCATGCTGTTGCCCTGGGGGGGTGCCAGCCCTTTATCCCATTTCTCCCTTGTCGGAATGTATACTTCAAAGAGACGTCTAAAAATGTATTTAGGTGCCATTCTGTCGCTGATCATACTCAGCAGCGGAGTCTCTCCTTCAGGCTTAAGAGCCGTGTGTTTGGTGAGTGGCCTGTCTGCGTTCCACAGTCCCAGAGTTCCTAGCCTGTGGAGTGCTCTCGTGGCCTCTCTTTGTATAGCATAATGCAGTGGTTCGAGACTTAGGAATCTTTCCAGGGCTGCTGAGGGAGTAGTTTTGAAAGCCCCCGTTATGGCCATGCAGACCAGTCTCTGGAATTTACTTAATAGTTCCCTGCATGTGACCAGATTAGTTCTTGGCTACCAGACGATACTGCCATAAGTTATGACCGGCAGTATCATTATGTTGTAAATCCAATAGAGTATCTTGGGTTTTAAACCCCAGGATTTACCAAAAGCGTATCGACACATATTGAAAGTCCTGATGGACTTTTCAATTGTGAGCTCAACGTGTTCCTTCCACGTTAGTTCTTTATCAAGAGTGACCCCTAGATATTTAACCTTTGTGGACCATGTTATAACATTGCCGTAAAGTTTTACGCATTTCATGTTGTTGAGCTTCCTTTTTTTCGTGAACGGTATGATCACTGTTTTATTCGGGTTGATGCTAAGATGTGTACCTTTGCACCAGTGCTCAACCTTTAGTAGCGCCTCCTGCATCAGGCTGGCTACCACACTTGGCACCTTGCCGTTAACTAAAATGACAATGTCATTGGCATAGCCCACTGTGTACAGTGGGCCTTTGTTTAGTTCTTCGATCAATGAGTCTATCACTAGGCACCAAAATATTGGAGAGAGGACTCCTCCCTGCGGGCATCCTCTGGTTGTCGTGACGCTCATTGTATCGCCTAGTATACTAGCAGATATTACTCTGCTTTCTAGCATACAATTTATCCATCTTATAATGGTGTCATTGATGCCATGTACTCTTGCCGCTCTGCTGATGGAGTCAAAAGAGGTTGTGTCGAAGGCACCCTCTACGTCGAGAAACGCGCCCAGACACACCTCTCTTGAGTCCAGTGCCCTTTCGATCCTGCTTGTAACGTAGTGTAAAGCAGTCTCAGTAAATTTGCCTGCTTGATAGGCGCATTGCATTTCATGTAGAGGTCGCTTCTTAAGTGGACCGTCCCGAATGTATCTGTCTATCAGTTTCTCCATCGTTTTAAGCAGACATGATGAGAGACTTATCGGCCTAAAGGCTTTTGCCTGTTCATAGTCAGCTTTGCCCGGCTTCGGTATAAAGCTAACATTTATGTGTGTCCACACTTCAGGTATGTGACCAAATGCTATGCATGCTCTAAAGAGTCTACATAGAATTGGGATCAGTGTGGTTTCACCTTGTTGTAGTAACGCGGGATATATCCCGTCACGGCCGGGTGATTTATATGGTTGAAAGCTTCTGATTGCCCATCGAACCTTTTCTTCCGTTACTACCTTTTTGGCCGACGTCCAGCTCTCCCTTGTGGTATGGGTTATCGGTCTCCCTCTGGGAGTCTGTTCGTCTGCGTTAGAGTTGATAACCTTTGAACCAGGGAAGTGCGCATCAACCATAACAGCTAATGCTTCGTTCCCTGTTTCCATTAGTCTGCCATTTGCATCTTTCACTGCTATGAGTGGATTAGCTTTGGTTTTAGACATAGCTTTGCTAACACGCATGCCTTGTGGCATTGTTTCTATGGATTCACAAAATCCACGCCACGTCTTACGTTTAGCCTTTCTTACTTCCTTTAGCCTTTGTTGTATAAAGTAAGCTTTTTAGCGTATTCCGAGTAGTCATTTTTACTTTTAGCCTCGTTGAACGCCTTTCTAGTTTCCTTCCTAATTTTAGTCAGCTCAGGTGTCCACCACTGAACTTTCCTAACCTTTACCTCCTTTTCTGGACAGTTTTGTGTCCAGGCATTCATGAGGCCTTTGTTGTTGTGATTAGCTTCCGCGTCTAGTTCAAGAATTGAATTCAACCTATGAGTGTTGGCCCCTAGTTCTGACTGTAGGGCCTTCTATATGAATCCCAATTGGTATTCCTTGGATTTCTCCGTCGTATAGTCCCTAGCTCTATGTTGGTTCTATACCTAAAGCATATGTAGTTATGATCAGATAGCGATACTTCACTTGACACATGCCAGTTGTCAATAAATGATAACGCGTGCTTTGTCGCAACCGTGACATCAATTACCTGGGCCTGGCCTATTTTTGTTAACAAAAGTGGGCGTGGTTCCTCTATTGAGTAAAAACAAAGATGAACTTACCAGAAATTCCAGTAGGTCTTCACCTCGCTTATTCGTGTCAGAGCTTCCCCACACAGTATGGTGTGCGTTAGCATCGAAGGCAATGATGAGTTTCTTTTCCCCATGTGTTTCAGTCAGTCTTCTGATGTAAGCAGAGACTGGCTCCTTCTCCTCATAGGGTAGGTATGCAGAGGCTAATACAACACTTTCACCTGGGTGCCCTCCCTCCTTCTTAATCTCTAGTGTGGTGAGATCCCTGTAACATAGCGAACGTAAAGGTTTAGCAGTGATGCCATCCCTCACATAAATGCATGTCCTTGTATCATTAGTTGAGCAGTAATTGTGTATTACTCCCCCCGTTTTACCTAAGCCTCTAACTTCACCTTTGTATATATAAGGTTCCTGTATCAGAGCTATGTCGTATTTATTGTCCTTAAGCTGCTTAGCCATAGTAGCCGTGGCAGCCCTACTGTGGTGTAGATTTATTTGTACGCACCTGAGTCCCTCCATCTTGGTGGTGTCGATGGGTATGTTTGGTCTTGCATGTATGGCTAAGGCGAGTGACGTTCCGGTGATTTGAAGCAGAGCTGGTTCAGATCTTCCAAAATGTCGTCTGTCCCCGCCGACTGTTGCGACAGGGACAGCTCCACCTTGTCACCCTATTCAACTCGCTTCACCTCGCCTGAACATCCCGCCTCAGCCATATTTTCACTGCTGCCAGCCTCACTGGTGGGACCAGCTGCAGCCTTGTCCGCCACCAAGTCACCCCATTGTACATTCAAAAACAATTGAGAAATATTTTTTTTTCAATTTTTTTCTCGAGGAGACATGAGCAGGCCTACCTACTGGTGCCCGCTTATCGTTGAATTTTTGGACACGTATAACAAACAAAACCTCATAAAACTTACTTTCTTAAAGAAAGTTGTACGCGACTTTACATTACTTCATATAGATAGACAAGGAGACCAGATGCCAAATGTTGCTTAAATAATACATTTAAAAAATATCAATCACTCATCGAGGATCATAAATTTAAATATTAACGGTTACTGTTTCATCACTGAATTCAATGAACTATTTTACATTAACTTCTTATTGTAAGTAAGTACATAAAACATAAAAAATAACGAAACCTCGCACATTTGGGACTCCAGGCTCTTAGATTATTTACCCAAATAATGAATTCTTTCGTTCTTTGGATTGAGGCGTCGACAAACTCCGAATCTTTGAAGAATGTATCGGCAAACTACCACCTATCTTTGTCAGTAAGTGTTCGCGCGCAAGCGGAACCTCAGGCTGTTCTGGCAGCGGGCGGGGGTGCGAGTGAGAGCGGGCGCGAGCTGAGCAAGACGCAAGACGGCGTGCGCCGGCGCCGAGTCGTCTACTACGATCACTTGGGCTTCGCATCGTCAAGGCACCGGGCGCTTCCTATTGTTTAACGGTCTTGCGAATAGATAGTTTTATAATACCAGCCTCAGTAAATATTATAATACAGTCCACTCTTTCATTCAAAGTCCCGTAGGACCCTAACAATGGTCCTTTAAGCTTCGCCGAGAAGATTTAGAAACTACCTATTCGTCTTACGCACCACGAACTACGCAGTTGCAAGTGGACTTTGACCGCGGACTACAAGGAATCGTCACCACAGCCTGAGACATCATCTTCAAGAAGCTCAAAGTCACCTTTTATTGGGAGTATACACGGATTAACTGTGAGTTCGTTCCAATCAGATAAAATTTCCCTCTTTTTGCCGATATAAAAATCATTTTTGGGAAATTTTCTTACATTTTTTGTATTTTTCATTTGTTCAGATTTTCTTTAGTTGTTTGTTCCTATTAAAACATTATAAATATAATTCTTTGATTAGCTAAATATTAGCCGTTTAGTTATCCTACATTTAATAATCGCTGCGCAAACGCAGGTACTTTGTTTACGATAAGCGTCTTTTGTTCATCGATCGAACAATAGATCGTGCGAGCTCTTATCTATTCAGCCACTTTTTTTGCATACGCTTAGTTAATTGTAGTCTTTTTCTCGAATTTGTTGCGCCTATATTGTTATTTTAGATTTAGCTTGCATAATGGCCGATCAATTAAAAACATTAATTAAAAAGCGCAGTTCCATGAAGTCAAAATTAACAATATTTAATAATTACTTAAATTTAATTAAAGACAATTCTAGCCTTTCTCAGTTGCAACGTTTTGATTTAGAGGAACGTTTTGGTAAATTCGAATGTTTATATGCTGAATTCGATGCATTACAGATCGAGATCGAGGTACTGGTGGAGGATCCGAGCGCGGTTCTCGCTGAGCGCGAGGAGTTCGAGTCCCAGTATTTCCAGCTGGTGGCACTCGCGCGCAGCTTGCTCGGGTCTATCTCCAAGCGTGCAGGTTCCGTGTCGAGCTCAGAAAATAATAATTCAGGTGCACAAAACAAAAATAATTTCGTTCGATTACCGAAAATTAATTTACCTGTTTTCGATGGCAGCTATCAGTATTGGCTCGAATTTCGAGACACCTTTTCTTCATTAATTCATAATAATTCTAGTATTGACGATATAAATAAGTTCCACTATTTACGAGCTTCACTCAAGGGAACTGCAGCCTTAATCATAAAAAATATTGATTTCAAGGGGGATCATTACAAAATTGCATGGGATTTGTTGTGTGAGCGCTTTAATAATAATCGACTATTAATAAACAATCATCTTCAAGCTCTTTTTGACATAGAAACCATAACTTTAGAATCCAGCATTTCACTTCGTAATCTAGTCGATACAACTAACAAAAATATTAGGGCACTCACCACCTTAAACCAGCCAACCAGTTATTGGGACACCTTATTAATCTTCATTCTAGTCAAAAAATTAGATATTACGACAAGCCGTCACTGGGAGGAGCACCGTAATAGCTCAACAGAAGATCCCACATTATCGCAATTTTGTAATTTTATTAGCAGGAAAGCGGACTTACTAGAATCTATTGAAACAAATCACAATTTTACAAATAATACAATAGTAGCCTTAAATAACAGTCATAATTTTAATAATTTAAATAATAAAAATAAACAAAGTAACATAAAAAATGCAAATAATATTACAAAAAATAAATCTTACACATGTCCGCTTTGCTCACAAACTCATAGTTTATTTACATGTGAAAATTTCAGAGCACTTACTATCGAAAATAGAATTCAAAAGGCAAAGGATCTAAATGTTTGCTTAAATTGTTTACGTTTAGGTCATAAACTCAAAAATTGTAGTTTAACTCACTGTAAATATTGCAAATACAAGCACAATACATTGCTTCATTTAGAGTCAAACAAGTCTGAGCCTATAAATCCAGTGCCTTCTACTTCTGACAATGTCGCTTTGTCAGCCAATTCAATGCAGGTTGCTACTTCTGCCCAAATTTTACTGTCCACAGCTATCGTGAACGTCGTCAGCGCTGCGGGTGTCAAGTACCCGGCGCGACTACTGCTGGACAACGGTAGTACAGCCAACTTCGTAACTCAGAGCTTGTGCGATAAACTGGGTTTATCCCGACACGGTACGAGCACCAATGTCACAGGTATCAATAATCACGTATCTACTAGTACACAGTCTTGCAATCTCACAATCGAGTCTTTATGCTGTGCGTACAAAACCGAAATTGAGTGTCATGTTTTACCTGAGATAACAAAGCTTTTACCGCATTCTTTCATTCATATCAAACATGTACCTATACCTTCAGGTCTTAAGTTAGCCGATCCTAATTTCAACAAACCATCAGTCATAGATATTCTGGTGGGTGCTGAAATCTTTTGGGACGTCGTTAGTTCAGCTTCTATTCGTTTAGGTAAAAATTTACCTACATTATGTGAGACAAAGTTTGGTTGGTTAGTGTCAGGCTGCGTTTCACAAAATCAAAATAGGTCTTCACATATTTGTTACTTTTCAAATCACTCTCCCGATTTGTCACAATTTTGGGAGCTTGATCGAGTATCAGAACATCATTCTTTATCACTTGAAGAAAGGGCTTGCGAAGAGCACTTTCAGCAAAATACCTATCGCACAGATGATGGTCATTTTGTGGTCACAATGCCTCTTAAAAACGACCCCAGTGTCTTAGGGCATTCTTACAGTACCGCAAAAAATCGTTTTTTGTCGCTAGAACGTAGATTTCAGCGCGATCATATTTTTAGACATCGATATTTAGAATTTATGCGTGAATATAAGGCATTAGGACATATGTCAGAAGATCCTGAACCATTTCAGCCAGCAGACGACTCCAACCCCTGTTATTTTATTCCGCATCACGGAGTCGTTCGGGAGTCTAGCTCAACTACCAAACTAAGGGTAGTCTTTGACGCTTCTGCCCCTACAACGTCTGGCTTGTCCCTAAATGACATACAAAAAATCGGACCTGTTGTTCAAGACGACTTGTTTTCAATTTTGCTTCGGTTTCGTCAACACAGGTACGTGGTTACGGGAGACATTGAAAAAATGTACCGAGCCATTGAATTACATAATGATCAACAGAACTTACAAAAAATAGTTTTTCGTTTTGATCCTAAAGACCCACTTAGAGTGTACACCCTTAAAACCGTTACATACGGCACCGCCTCCGCTCCCTATTTAGCGACAAAATGTTTAACTTCGTTAGCAGAAGAAACTCAAGACGAGCGGGTTAGATATGCTATATTACATAACTTCTATGTTGATGATTATTTACAGAGTGGCAGCACTATCAAAGAGACCGCCGAAATAGCTAAGCAGGTTAATTCCATACTTTCATCTGCCAACTTTCATTTGCGTAAATGGCGCTCTAATAGTACTGAGATATTATCACAGATTGATAATTCTCATAATTGTAACAATAACTTAGATTTTTCAGAAATTCATAACGAAAATCAATCTAAAACTTTGGGGTTACACTGGATCTGTGATACTGACATATTAACATTTACCATTTCTATAAAAAATATCAAGCATATAACAAAACGACATATTTTGTCTGTCATAAGTCAAATTTTTGATCCCCTAGGTCTCGTTGGTCCCTGTATCGTAGAAGCCAAAATAATAATGCAACAGTTGTGGGTTGAAAAATATGATTGGGATCAAACAGTTTCTCCTGAAATTCAGCGTCTTTGGCAAGCATTCGAAAATAAATTACCTCTAATTAATCAACTTTCTATTCCTCGTTGGATATCTTGTGAATCATCAATTACTCATGAAATTCACGTGTTTACAGACGCATCAGAGAAGGCGTACGGGGCGTGCGTGTACGTTCGCTCGCGTGACGCTTCAGGATCGGTTCACGTTCGATTATTGGCGTCAAAAAATCGTGTCGCGCCAATAAAGCCTACTACAATGCCACGCCTTGAGCTTTGCGGTGGCTTAGTGGGTGCAAGACTGTGTGCTAAGGTTTTGAAATCACTTACATTGAAAATTGATGCCTGTAGATTCTGGTGTGACTCGACTATAGTACTAGGTTGGTTGTCAACTCCAGCCACCCAGTTAAAACCTTTCATTCGCAATAGAGTACACTGTATACAAGAAAGCACTCAAGGTCATACCTGGAGCTACGTACCGTCTAGGGAAAACCCAGCAGATCTCGTTTCACGTGGGCTTAGCGCTGATGTCCTTAGCAACATCTCGCTATGGTGGTCTGGACCTTCTTTTTTATCACTTCATCAAAGTGAATGGCCAAAAATGCCCAATGACGTGAAACATGACCTAGCTGAAGCAGTTACTAATTTCAGTAGTGGTTGTGGTAGTAATAATAGTATTGGCTTAAGTAGTTGCTTTATTTCGCTTTCTAACCATCAGGTTGTGCAAAGCTTAACAGAAAAATTCTCTAGTCTTACAAAATTGCAAAGAGTAGTAGCCTATATAAAAAGATTCATAAACAATGTAAAAAATAAAAATAATAAATTATGTGGTCATTTATCTACTAGTGAATTACAAAGTTCTATGAATTATATTTTAAAATGTTCCCAGTTTGAAATGTTTCCAGATGAATACAATTTATTAAAGTCAAATAAAAATCTTCCCCGTAAAAATAGGCTCATACATTTGACGCCTTTTCTTGATAGCAATGACCTCATTCGCGTGGGCGGGAGGCTTAATAATTCCCCCTTTGATTTTAACACTAAACACCCTATCTTGCTTTGCAGTAAACACCCCTTAACTAAACTTTTATTTCAAACTCAACACATAAAATTGTTACATGCTGGCCCTCAATTACTTTTGAGTAGTATTCGTCAAACTTATTGGCCTCTTAAAGGCAGAAACTTATCTAAGGCAATAGTTAAAAAATGTATCACATGTTTTAGACATCATGCTCAGAGCATACAACCTATTATGGGACAGCTTCCCTCTTCCAGGACCCATCTCGATTTTCCATTTGAACATTGTTATGTTGACTATGCCGGGCCGGTAATCTTAGCTGACCGAAAAGGGCGTGGATGTAGACTGGTAAAATCTTACTTGTGCATTTTTGTTTGTGCAGCTGTTAAAGCTCTACACCTGGAGCTCGTCACGGACCTCACATCCGAGGCTTACATTGCCGCTCTTAACCGGTTCGTGGCGCGTCGTGGCAAGCCGCGAAGCATTACGTCCGATAACGGGACTAACTTTGTCGGAGCTGCCAATGATATCCAAAGGTTCCTTTCACAGTCATTTGTTGCATCTGATATAGCACAACTGGGCATTGAATTTAATTTCACTCCTGCTTATTCACCTCATTTTAATTCTTTGGCCGAGGCAGCTGTTAAATCTTGTAAGCATCTTTTAAAGCGTATTTTGCAAGGCGCCCATCTCACATACGAAGAGATGGTAACATCACTCTACCAAATAGAGGCAGTTCTCAATTCTCGTCCTCTCACTCCTCTTAGTTCAGACCCAAATGATTTTTCGGCTCTTACTCCCGCACATTTCCTGATTGGACGATCACTGTTGACTGTGCCATCCCAACAGGTGACTGACTGCAATATCTCCCGATTGGACCGATGGAGAAGAACACAGTACATCAAGCAGCATTTCTGGAGACGATTCCATAATGAATATATTTCTCTTCTTCAGGCTAAAACAAAATGGATGCATTCAACAGGCGAACTTAAGAGTGAATCATTAGTCCTCGTCAAAGATCGGACTACGCCACCCTTGTTATGGTGCCTTGGGCGAGTCGTCAAGACCTATCCCGGCAAAGATGGCATCACACGGGTAGCTGAAATAAAAACAAAGAAAGGCACTATTCGGCGTGCTTTTAATTGCATTTGTCCTCTGCCCTTAGAATAACTTGAAGACTTCGTCATTCAACCCGGGGAGCATGTTCGCGCGCAAGCGGAACCTCAGGCTGTTCTGGCAGCGGGCGGGGGTGCGAGTGAGAGCGGGCGCGAGCTGAGCAAGACGCAAGACGGCGTGCGCCGGCGCCGAGTCGTCTACTACGATCACTTGGGCTTCGCATCGTCAAGGCACCGGGCGCTTCCTATTGTTTAACGGTCTTGCGAATAGATAGTTTTATAATACCAGCCTCAGTAAATATTATAATACAGTCCACTCTTTCATTCAAAGTCCCGTAGGACCCTAACAGTAAGCAGATTTTTGCTAGGTCGTTTCGTTTTCGAGATCCAGGTGGCCCGGCTGGGGTAACGTTTCTCCAGCCGGGCCACACATATCTCGGAAATATGCATGTGTCAAACTGTGGAATTTATTCGACAAACTCTGACAAACTACCGCTTCACTATTCCAGCAAACAGTTTTTCTCTACGTCGCTTTGTTTTCGAGATCCAGCTAGCTCAGTTGCAGCAAATTTGCTGCAGGTGAGCTCTGAAATGATGGATCGACAAACTCTGAAACTTGTCCGACAAACTCTGACAAAGCGCCGCCTATCTAGGTCTATCAGTAAACAGATTTTCGCTATGTCGTTTGGTTTTGGAGATCTGTGTGGCCTGGCTGGGGTAACGTTACCCCAGCCGGGCCACACAGCCCCCTTAAACGCGAGCCCGATGAAAACTCAAACTTGTCCGACAAACTGCCGCCTATCTATATCAGCAGACAGATTTTCACTAGGTCGTTTGTTTTCGAGATCTGTGTGGCCCGGCTGGGGTAACGTATCCCCAGCCGGGCCACACAGATCTCTGAAACGCGCAAGCGACAAACTCTGAAACTTGCCGACAAACTCTGACAAACTCTAGACATTATAGCGACCTACTCAAACAATCTATTTTTCACACTTTTTTTTGTAGCCCGGCTGGTGTTAGCCACACAGCCCTACGTAAGCGTACGAGGAATACTACGCTTACGTCATACAAACTAAATAAATTATTTTTTGGTATTAAGTGCCGACAGCCCTACGTAAGCGTAGGAGGAATACTACGATTACGTCTGTCACGTGCCATTGTTTAAATTTCTTTTGTGTTGTGCTGATTATGGTTGTCACTTGAAAGTTTTTACTTTCAGTTTAAAGATTTTACTCTGAAAGAATTGGGGTTCCAGGTTTCAGACAAGCACCGAAGGTCTATTTAGTATCTAAATTATATGCCACTTAAATGTTATAGGGGTGTTCAGTTACACCCGGTATATATTTGGCAATGGTAACTGTAAGGCGCATAACACATTGCACCGGACACCGCTCCGGTGTGCGGCGCTGCGGTTTTTAATTTTGACTGAAGAATCTTAATTTCTATACAAAAACCGCAGGGTATAACACACTCACACCGCATGCCCGTGCAGTTGTGCGGCGCGGGCGACGGCACCGCACTCCCGGACGGTGATACGGTGCGGTCCGCGGGGTATGCCACACCAGTGTTGCCGTTTTAGCCACATTGTGGCTAGATCTAGCGGATTTTCTACGTTTTTAGCCAAAAAATATTCTATTTTAGCCAACAAAATTAATTTAGCAACTTCTAGCTATTTCTAGTATTTTTTTATATGAGGTATTAGTTACTTACTACTTTTGTTTCTTAGTTGTGATTTTAAAGAAACTTGTGGAGTAATGAAACTGTAGTAGACCACCGCGGTATATTCAATGTGAAAGGTTTTGGCGGGATTCCATAACGTTCACTTGTATGCTGTGAAAATTTTCTCAAATATTGTGTGAAGTGGTATTTTTAATACGGAATTGATGTGTCATACTATATTAATTAAACCCAGAACTACTTATCACCATTCCTGTGTAGTAATAAAATTATATTATTAATAGTAATAGAATATTAAAGTATGCCAAAACTTCTATAAAAGTTAGCCACTTCTAGCAACATTTCAATTGCGGTTTTATATACAAACCTGGCCACTTTTCTGTTATATGTAGCCACCAACTTGAATTTCCTAACGGCAACACTGTGCCACACTGCGCCGCAGTATCGTACGGATTTTTGCGTAGAAAGGACGTGCATACGCGTAATAGATTTCGATATAGATAATGCGGTGATGCGGTGCGTCTGGCATCGCAGCTCCGGACGGTGATACGGAGCAAACCGTACGGTGGCACGGTTCGGTGCCGCCGCAGCCGCATGCGGTTTTCGTCCCTCCGTACACCGCAGCGGGATGCGGCGGCAATGTGTTAAGCGCCTAAGTATATCGATCTCAAATAATAATAATCACCTTTCCCAAAATAATCATCGTTATCCTAACACGCTGCCAAAGAAGCTACCATACTTTAGGGAACCTTAAGAAAGACAATATTTGAAATAAATCATCAAGTAGTAATATTGTTTATTAAATAAATAGGAAAAATATACATAATAATCTCTAAGGCACTTAGCAGTTATGGTCCCTCGAAATATTAACAAATGAAACGTGAACAAATATACAATAATAAAACATTAAATGTATAAAGTACCACTAATATTGCATTGCTTATTAATCAATATTATTAGAAAGTAGGAATAGATTTTAATAATAGAAATATTTCAGATTTAAAAAATATTTTTAAAGTCCACATAAATGTTATTATTGTAGTGTACATTATTATAAAATTAAATTGATCTTCATATTACAAATTAAAAATCATAATATAAAAATATCACCTATAAACTAAACGTCAGATCAAATCACGACTATCATAAAACAGTAAATCAAAATTTACACAACCATTACCAACTAAAATATATTAATACTTTATTCAAATATCATTAAAAAGCATACATATTTACATTCAGTCATTTTTATACCATTTTTATGACTACATAGATATTAACGGTGCCATTTGCATTGGTTTATTAAAGAAGCTAATGAATTCTCTACTTATTTTTATTATGGCATCGCAAATAAAACGTAGGTTACATAATTGTAAAAGGTTAATGGCATCAAAGATGGATTTCGGTATATTATAAATGAAACACCTTACTACCCTTAAAATAAATTTCACGTTAAATCAAATTCTACTTCAAGTTTAATTAGTTTGATTACTTAGTTACTCCATTATTTTGCTACCTAAGTCTGACTTACCACATTGGAGCATATGTATGTTTATTTGGTAAATGTTGGCCATACACTGGCAACGTGTAATATGACAATCAGTCTGCACTTGCTTATTCCATAATCACGTTCAGTACATCACCTACACTGGCAAGTATCAATTGAGGTTGAATTCGGTTAGCACATTTCAACGTAATTGGCCGGAAATTGTCCTTTGACGCCATTGCATCCGCCGTAATACCATTCGGGGCTCAGCTGGTACAGCACGGTTATTTTGTCACCCGTAAGGAACTTGAGGTCACCCGGCTGCGACGGGATAAAATCAAAAAGTGCCCTGGCAGTTCCAAGGGCACTGGGTGTGGCTACTGTATCATTCGGCAGAGGCACTTTTATATCAACATAGTTCGAAGGAAATATACCCTCGGCGCCACTGTGAAGTCTTCCATACAGCCAGTCAGCATCTACACGCCTAATCAGGTTTATTTTCGAATTTACCTGAAACAATAAATAGAAATATTAAATCGCTGATGCAGAATTTCTCAACACAAACATGTGTCATTTCACTGCTTACGAAACAAGTTACAATAATAATGGCATCATATTACAAAGCGAAGAACGTGACACAGCCTGGTGTGTGCGAGACACAAATAAAAGGAAACCTAGATATTAAAAATAATGATTATTAAGACCTTAAAAGGGGTCGGTGGCGCTGTGGACTCGGCACTTGCCTTCCAATCGGGAGATCCGGGTTCGAGACCGCCATAAACCAATGTATTTTTCGAATTTCATATGTACATTTGTCTGACGCTCCTACGGTGAAGGAAAACATCGTGAGGCAACCTGTATACATCTGCGAAGAAATTCAATAGTGTATGTGAAGTCGACCAATCCGCACTGGGCCAGCGTGGTTGACTAAGGCCTATTCACCCTAACATAGGGTAGGCTCGAGCCCATCGGTGGGGACACGTATATGAGCTGTGATGATGAAAAGGGGTTCAAATAAAGCTAGGAACTGCTGTAATCTAACATTATGAAATCTAAATACGTATATATACCCATATATTATGAAATAAACGAATATAATATGAATAAAATTGTTACTGAATGATTTGTGTAAGTATATTGGAGATATTTGGAAAAAATGGCATGCAGGTGTTTTGAGAAGAAGCCAAAACCAATACCTATAAAAATCTGTAGGTGTTTCTATTACCTTATCACTCAAAAACTACCTACTGAACGGATTTCGGTGCGGTTTGCAAGGTTGCACTACTGGTGGTCTGCGTTACAAGGGGAGCTCGGGGGGAAAACGTCATAACAAAAGAGGCCTACTTTCGATTTAATACGCTTAACAGTTAAGCGTATTAAATCGAAAGTAGGCATATAATAAAAATACAAAGAATAGTCATAAAACATTTTTTTTGTTAATCAACAACCTTAAATATTATTTCGGTATTCCGTTACACCCGGTATATAAAAGGAGAAGTTCAAATCTATAGACGCACGCACAGCCGTAACCGCTAATGGTAGAAAAGTTAAATTTGGACAGTTGTTTTAATTCAAAATGTGGACGCACACTAAGGGGGGATTTAAAAAAATTAAATCCTGAAGGGATGAAATAGGGGTTGCAAGTTTGTATAGAAAAATCTTTGAATTAGCAGCGATTTTCATAAAACTTGAGATTCATGCTCTTAAAAACATTTCATTGAATACTTGTTTCAAGGCTTATTGGAATTCACCCCCTTAGGGTGTAAAATACGGGTTGAAATTTTCTATGGAAAATATTTAAAATCTGCTCCAATTTCTATGACATTTATTATCCCAGCTCCTAAATATTAATAAGAGTATTCTTTATAATAGACTTTTCCATATAATTGACTACAAAATTAATTTTCCTACGGTAATATATAAAACTCCCACGCGAAAACAATAATAACGCGGGCGAAGCCGCGAGCGGAAAGCTAGTAATACCATAGGTCACTGAAAGATCTTACAGATCTGAAAATCAGATGTTTTTCTGCATATCTTTATCTATACACTACAAGAACAGGAAACACGATTTAAAGAGTTTGAATCAATACATTTTATTTTCGACATTACCTCTTAAAGATAAGAAAATTTAGGAGTAAGTATCACGAAAAGATAATTAGATGTTTATTAAGAAACTAGTTGTGCCCGCGAACTACGTTTCGCCGTAATAAAGTTTAAAGCAATAACAAACATTGAGGTCAATAATTGAGATAAAAACGATCCTTATTTTAAATTGGACAACATTACATACAGTAAGCTAAATTTCATTCAAATCGGCTAAGTAGTGGGAGTTTATCCCCCGGACAAACATCGGGACGTGAGATTTTTTTTTATACCATACAGGGTGTTCCAGTGTTCCGGGAAACCTATACCAGCGAAAGGCTGTGGTCGGGGGACACTAATATCCATCATATCGATGGATATTAGTGTCCCCTAAGTAAGATTCCCTCAATAACTAGATATCATCAGTATTCACACTCGAACAGAAGCATTTTTTAACCGACTTCAAAAAAGGAGGAGGTTCTCAATTCGATGCGTATGTTTTTTTTGTTGTGTGTATGTTACGCGATTACGCCGCCAGTTGTGGACCGATTTTCAAAATTATTTTTGTATTCGATAGAGTATACTCCAAGGGTGGTCCCATGGTCACCAAAGTCAGGATCTGATGATGGGATCCCATGAAAATCGAGAAAAATCCTTAAATTTTAAGGTGTTTCCAACGTGTTTTGAGTGTATGTTACGCGATTACTCCGCCAATTGTGGACCGATTTTCAAAATTCTTTTTGTATTCGATAAATTATACTCCTAGGGTGGTCACAAGGTCACCGAAGTCAGGATCTGATGATGGGATCCCATGAAAATTGAGGGAAACACTATAGTATTTAATTAGGGTTTCTTTCACTATAAAGATTTCATTCACTAAAAAGTTAAAAATAATATAAGAATAGGTACAGACAACATCACACTTCTATATTGAAGTCGGTGCCAAATTTTAAGACTTTCTAGGAGATCATCGTTTGGCACCGACTTCAATATAGAAGTGTGATGTTGTCTGTACCTACTCTTATATTATTTTTAACTTTTCAGTGTTTTTTGTTATCATCATAGTTATTTTTTTAATTAATTACGTCGGTATTTCTAAACGATAGAAATTAAAACTAGCAATGTGAACGCGGAGGGCGCTTCGCGTTTACGTACAGATCACAATTCCCATTATTTGATTTTCGAATTTTCGATGTATCACCTTTATTTGCTATTTACTTACGTCATTATTTTGTAGTCTTCAAGATGTATTGGCATCGACGTGTAGGCATTTTACATAACATAGTCTCTAATTTTTTACTTTTAATTTTTGGTAACATTACAGGAACCATGATTAAGTATCCTTCTCATAAATAAGCAATCAATTTTTTAACCGACTTCAAAAAAGGAGGAGGTTCTCAATTCGATGCGTATGTTTTTTTTTGTGTATGTTACGCGATTACGCCGCCAGTTGTGGACCGATCTTCAAAATTCTTTTTGTATTCGATAGAGTATACTCCAAGGGTGGTCCCAGGGTCACCAAAGTCAGGATCTGATAATGGGATCCCATGAAAATCGAGGAAAACCCTTAAATTTTACGGTGTTTCCAACGTGTTTTGTGTATATGTTACGCGATTACTCCGCCAATTGTGGACCGATTTTCAAAATTCTTTTGTATTCGATAGAGTATACTCCTAGGGTGGTCACAAGGTCACCGAAGTCAGGATCTGATGATGGGATCCCATGAAAATTGAGGGAAACACTAATTAAATACCAGCTCACCGAAAGTGAGCTGGTATTTAATTAGGGTTTCTTTCACTATAAAGATTTCATTCACTAAAAAGTTAAAAATAAAAAATATTTTTAAAAAAATAAAAACCGACTTGAAAAACACTGAAAAGTTAAAAATAATATAAGAATAGGTACAGACAACATCACACTTCTATATTGAAGTCGGTGCCAAATTTTAAGACTTTCTAGGAGATCATCGTTTGGCACCGACTTCAATATAAAAGTGTGATGTTGTCTGTAACTATTCTTATATTATTTTTAACTTTTCTGTGTTTTTGAAGTCAGTTTTTATTTTTTGTAAAATATTTTTTTAAATTATAAAGTAATTAAAAAGTTTCGTCTTTCATTTTAGATACCTTCATCATATCTATGGATAAAAATAATTCAATAACTGGTGGAACAAGACCTTAGTATGTATGATAATGATTCATTTCCTGTGGTTACATAATTAATTAAAGAATCTAATTGCAACTTGATACGTAACATGTTTTGATTAAAGGTTAAATATTGTTCAATATAATTCGCACAAGTGATAAACTTAGCGACTGCCCTATTACATATGCAACCACATTTACTGCGATTTGTGCGAATACTCACTACAAACACAATTGGGATAATGACTGAATTCTAATTTTCACGTCTCGTCATTGAATATTACAATACCGTAGAAAAAGATGAATTCATGTGAAACTAGAATTAAAATTGGCTTAGAAATACATTAGATACAAGCATTTTAAGCTGTTCATTTGGAAGAGATTAGACAGAGAGATCCGATATTAACCGGACGTCATTGTTGAGTACGGCCATATAAACTCCATGTAAATTGCCGTTTTGCTAGAAAGAGATGGAGAAAAATCTTTAATACCTTATATCTTGGTTGTTGTTATAGCGATACGAAATCCGATTTTCTTCTTTCTGTTTATTATATGAATGAGCTTCTATTAAAGCAATATTTTTTTTCATTCATCTAGCCTATTCAAAAATAGGTGATTTGAAGTCAAAGTAAAATGTATTGTTGTTGCACTGTGCCCCCGAACAAACAAACTGAGCGCGATAAAGACAATAGGCTAGAAAACAAAAAAAAAGGTTTTTTGCTTTAATAGAAGCTCATTCATATAATAAACAGAAAGAAAAAAACGGTTTTCGAATAACTATAAAAACAATCAAGATATAAGGTATTAAAGATTTTTCTCCATCTCTTTCTAGCAAAACAAGGAGCAGGCAATTTACAAGGAGTTTATATGGCCGTACTCAACAATGACGTCACGGTTGATGTCGGGTCTCTCTGTCTAATCGCCTTCAAATTAACAACTTAAAATGCTTGTATCTAATGTATTTCTAAGCCAATTTTATTTCTAATTTCACAGGACTACATCTTTTTCCATGGTGTTTTATTATTTAACGACAAGACGTAAAAATTAGAATTCAGTCATCATCCCAATTGCAGCTCGTACCGAATCCACCTAGGAAAAGTACACAAAATAGACGTATTGTAGTCCCCTGTTACCTAAAACTAGATGGATTTAATTACCGTTTGCAATAAAAATCAAAGAAAATCATTGGTTAGGTTTCTATGTTTTGCTTTTTTCGCCTTTGTTTGTTGGATGTTTGAATACAGCAGAAAATCTGGCAAGTTATTTAGTTTTTTGAAGGGTTAAATATCCTCTAATAATTAACTTAATAAAAAAAGGAAAACATAGGAACATGCTAATAGTTGCTATAGATTAAAAAACCGGCTAAGTGCGAGTCGGACTCGCGCACCGAGGGTTCTGTACAAACCTGTAAGTATAAAAGTAAACATTTATGGTTTTCGCAATTTTTCCATTATCTGTGCTATAAGACGTTACTTCGTACCAAATTTCAAGATTCTGAGTTCAAGAGTAGGTTTTGATTCCCTTGTGAGTGTCGAAAATTTGCGGGAATTTGCGGCATAAACGGCTGTATCTTTTGATTGCGTCGGCTTAGAAGTTTGATTTTTACACAGCTCCAAAGGACAGTAGACCTGAGTATTTGATATATAATTTTTCCTGAAAAAAATGGTCTTGACAGACAGACAGACGGACGGACGGACAACAAAGTGATCCTATAAGGGTTCCGTTTTTTCCTTTCGAGGTACGGAACCCTAAAAATACATAGATTAAAAAAAAAGAGCAACTATTACCATTATTCCGAAAGGAAACGGGGTTCTACGTTTGTATGTAGGTATATAATATTTACATAAGGAATTAATGTTTATATGGCCGTATTAATTTATCTAATATAGAAGACAGACAATAACTATAAGTGCTCGTTGAGCAACCTTCCCTATCACGCTAGCGTGTCACCATATATGATTCGACGCTAAAAACAATTATCAACAGGCAAACAATCAACACTATATATGTCCTCGATCACAGAACTAAAATATTACTCTCGTTTTATGGAAGTTACAACTATGATATCCGAGTTCCTGTTTCGAATGATTCAACCACTCGACGGAATTATTATCATCATTATCGGCGAGCGAACGATAGCAGTCTTGTCGCAAATAAAAATTATCAATTGTTTATGCGCGCAGTGTTAACGCCCCAAACAAATAAGCTGCTACGTCACAAACAGATGGCATTTGCAGATTTTGACGTAAACTCCCCGATACGCAATCGGCCGTCGTTCGTCCTATCGTGTAGAATAAGTACCTAGGATTGTTTACTCACGTGTAATTTAATAACCTGAGTAAGCAAAAGATCTACTGTAAATCAAACACCCGACCAAAGTATTTATTGTGTCACGACTTCTCAGTTCTTACAAAAATATTTAATTGCAGTGTTTGGTCGAAAACTATACACGATTATTTAATGAATAAATTGCGTGCAGTGAAATATGACAAGATATTTATGGTTCAGGTTGTTAATGAAAATTTGCTTAGTAAAATAAATATTTTGAAAATTTCACTTAGTCACATGAAAAAATCTAGAAATAAATAGTGAAGTAAATGGTCTAATATATCTTATTTGTTCTATCAAAGTCGATTTGACTGGTATCTTAACAAAATACTGCCCCTATATCACCACGGAAAGCCATTGACGTATATATGCCATGTAACTTAGACGCGCTCGCTGTCCCGTACAGAGAAATTGCTCACTACGTTGATGACAATTGGGATGATTACTGAATTCTAATTTTTACTTCTCGTCATTAAATATTAAAATACCGTGGAAAAAGATGCAGTCCTGTGAAATTAGAATCAAAATCGGCTTAGAAATACATTAGATACAAGCATTTTAAGTTGTTGATTTGAAGGCAATTAGACAGAGAGATCCGATATCAACCGTGACGTCATCGTTGAGTACGGCCATATAAACTCCTTGTAAATTGCCGTTTTGATAGAAAGAGATGGAGAAAAATCTTTATTACCTTATATCTTGGTTGTTTTTATAGTTATTCGAAAACCGTTTTTTTCTTTCTGTTTATTATATGAATGAGCTTCTATTAAAGCAAAAAAAATGTTTTAGTCATCTAGCCTATTGGCACCACGCCGCTTAGTCGATCGTGGGCGAACGTGAAACGTAGCCGATGGCCCTGTCCAGATGTCATGCCCCAAAAAGACCAAGTAATTCCATAATGTTGACTCAACTTTTAGCGGCACAAAGCACGGCTAATTTATTTTGTAAAAATATCAAGCAAATAAAAACTTTATTTTTTGTTTACTTGTGATTTTAACGTATGTAACTGTAGTGACGTATGGCATTTTCCCAGCCCAAGGTTTACTACAAAAAGGTAAAAATGTGAAGATCCTCAGAGCTAGTCTAGCACGGGAGTGCCCCCCAAGTCTATGGATAAAGGTCAAGGTAAAATTTATACAGCAATCCTGAACCACCCACCACTCAACCTGTTCCTTTAGGGACACCTAACAATGCCACCTTACGATGCGAAGGCTGTCTCCAAAGAAGGTTATTCTCTTTAGACTGATAAGAGGAATCATCATTATCATCATCTCAGGGATCTGCAAACCGATCGGACCTGCGCCTCCCGCATCCAGCGGCTTCCCGCTGTAACGAGGAGCTATATCTTTTAGATATAGCAACTCGTTGCATTCTCACTTAATCTGGCTTCAATTTAATTTATACATTTGGCATTTTTAAGAGGAATCATCATTATCATCATCTCAGGGATCTGCAAACCGATCGGACCTGCGCCTCCCGCATCCAGCGGCTTCCCGCTGTAACGAGGAGCTATATCTTTTAGATATAGCAACTCCTTGCATTCTCACTTAATCTGGCTTCAATTTAATTTATACATTTGGCATTTTGTTCTCCAGTCACTCCATTGCGAACATTAAGAGTCCAATAAGTCGTGATCGTATTTTTTTTATTGTCAAAACTCTTTGTAGAATCAAGCAATATTCTGAAAAATTATAGGCACCTATGTGTAATTTTTAGTATGTTGGTAAGTTTTTTTATATATACTTGTAATTAGTAATTATAAGTCCCTACAATAGTCTGCATATCTGTTTCAAAAGTGCCTTTTGTTTATGTATTGTATACGTGGCAAATATAAGAGTACAGTGACGAATCTTGGTGCATCATTTATTTATGCGGTCCTACATACCCACTGTACCACCTCACCACGTTACACTGCGACCTTCACCAGACCTCAGCCGACCTTGTGGGCGGCCTACCAACGCTGCGTTTCCCGGTACGCGGCCGCCACTCGAGGACCTTTTCGCCCCAATGGCCGTCCGTCAGTCCTGCAAGCTATGTGTTTTGCCCACTGCCACTTAAGGTTTGCAATTCTTATTATGAATTGCATAAGAATGGGCGCAAGAAACTTATCAGTTTCATTAGAAATAACGTCATTTACAATCCTTTCAGCCATATTGGTAACTGATTGTTTGATAACTATGTCAGTGCCATACACAGTTCAGTCTACCTCTAGGCACCAGTACCTGACTCTGGTACAGTCATCCTCTGGTAGCAATGCAAGCACAGCTGCTTGGTAACAGAAATAGGTAAGATAGTGACTATTTTTTACAGGACAAAGTTAATAGGTGTCATCAGGAAAATATTGTATTTATAAAAAAAACATACCGTAAAGCATAAATCCTCCGGATGATCAGTTAAATAGTCGAACAATGCCACACCATATGGACTTTCAACTTGCTCATTTGGACTGCACAGTTCTGATAGGTCACCACTGATGTCTTCTGGCCATTCTACAGCAAGGTCCTCATCGTCGTCAATCACAGGCGGTGGAGGAGGTGGCACTGAGGGCATTGGTGGCGACGGCTCTCGCTCTGAAGAGCTGTCCCAGCTTATATACATAGAATCCTGCAATAACATTTAGAGGCCTATTACAAAAAAAACGCGCAGATTAAGGTTTGTCTTGTATACCTTTCGTTGGTAGCAAGAAATAACATTTACTTGATAAAACTAGTTAATATTCTTATCAACAATAATAATAAATCAGTTTATAGATTACTTTTTTCTTAACTTCGTAACCATTGATTTACGATCAATGTTCGTAACAGTTAAATATCAACTATCAAAATATATTTCTTTTTGTGACACAATATCCTTCACTTCAATAATAATAAAATATATTTTCGTTATATGACTCCTAATTAAATAAAGAAATTCTTAATCTAATCAAATTTTCTAACGAAACAAACATAATTTTTATGCCAAAATGGTTTTTAATGTTTGAAACCATTTTGGCTCCCTCTTTCACATGATTTTTTATTTCTCTCTCTTTCTAGTAGATGACATTATAGAATATGGCCGCCAATATCATCCAATCACGTAAGAGTATTTCAGTAATAAACGTCAGAGCGTTTTACAACCATCAAATTCGATGGTTGTTCGGTTGTAACTCGCGCCGACACTCTAAGGTCTTGAACGGGCGGTTGTTTCACCCGGTTGTCACGCTCGAAGGCATTGAACGGGGTTAGAGCGAAATGTTGTACTTCGCGCGAAGGCCCTGAACGCGCCTCAGTTGTATATTTGTATGTTTACAAATCGATATTATAACTTTTTATGAATAAAAAAAACTAGGTACTATATATTTTTCCGCGCCGACAATACCAGTTTGTTTAGTACGACGCGATTTTGTGACTTATTCCTCAATTCAAATATCAATTAATTTAGTGTCAGCTTCGCTGGTGTATGCAGGTTATTACACTATGTTTTCCTTCACAATATTCTGATATTGATTTGAAAGGAAAGGTAGTGTAGTGAACACTACCTTTCCTTTCAAATCAATATCAGAATTTGATTGCAGTTTTACAAATTTTTATAAATATATTATCATATTTCTTAAAAATCGCTCAAGCCGTTTTGGTGGAGTTCTACTATAACAAACACTTTGACAAGAGTTCTTCATATATTCGATAATGTATACTGGGTGTCCCTAAAACAATGGATAAGCCTGTAACTATAGATGGACTTCATCATGGCCTCCCTTACCACGAATTTGGACCTTTGTGAAAATATCACGGTTTCAGAGATATTTATTGTTTTTGTATTTTTCGAAAATTTCCAAGTGTGATTAGTTTTTATAGTGCTATTTCCACAAATAGAGAGGTTTTTCGAATTGTTTTTTTTTTTTCATTTCACAAGCAATAGTTTAGCTATCAAAAACCCCTTATGCCGTTTTCGTAACAATTTTTCATAACTCCTACGAAAATTGAAGTTTTTTTCTCGTTTAATAACCGGTAATCAAATAATAAACTTTATTTCCACTTTCATAGCTGTAAAATATTCCTGTCTCATAACCAGATACTAAACAAGAGGGATTAACAATTTTTATATCTCCAATGAAAAAGGAAATTCTTTTCTCATTTTATAACTGGTTAATAATAAGATGTTGGGGTGATATAATAAACTTCAATTTAGCTTACATTAATATTTATTAAACTTAACAGAACTTAACTAAAACCTGACCTCTAAATCAAATTAAACGAAAATTAATAATCAAACTTTTCATTAAATCATATATGGAGCGATGATTTCTATGCAATGTCCTACGCAAATTTTGTTATGCTGCATTTCGTTGATTGCCTCATTAATAGTAGCATCAATGTCTTCATAGCCTTTGCTTTTCTTATCAGTTTTCTTAGTTAGCATGACTTTAACTTCCTTTTTCAATAAAAGTTAGAATTTTCGTTAAAGACGGACATTTTTGACCTATTTTTCTATTCAATCTTGAATGCCATCCTTCTATTCTGTTCGAATTGTTTCGCCTTCACAGCACCATTTTTTTATAAAGGTATTATTTTTCAACCAAAATTCATGAAAATAGTCATTGAAAACATCCATCGCAGCACTCTTTGGTGTTCTATCCATTACATATGAGTATCCGTTACCAATAGAAGACAATGGCAAACGTGCCAGACCTGCACAGCGAGCAATGTGTAGCCTTTCTACTCTAGAATTCAGATGAAGTTTTTTTGCTTTTCTGAACAGACTGTCACAAAAGTGAAAAAAACATCTTTTGATATTTGCTTTTGGAAAGATACGCTGTAATGCAATAATCACAAATATTTCAAAGTCCACTGTCACCTTTTTTTTTTTATTGCTGAAAGTAGCAGACGAGCAGACGGCCCACCTGATGGTAAGCAGTATCCGTCGCCCATGGACTTCGCTAATATCAGGGACATAGCTAGGTCGCTGCTTACCTTGAGTATAATGCTCTCTTAATGTTACTCTTGAATAGGGACATGTTGTAGCGCTCAGCCCCCCTAGACAAGACGCATTTCGATAATCGCTAACGCAATCGCTAGAAGGAAAATGTATGCGATTTGACATAAGCTCTCGCTTAGCTTTCGAGCGCAATTGTCAAATCCCATACATTTTCCTTTTAGCGATTGCGTTAGCAATTAACGAAATGCGTCTTGTCTAGGGGGGCAGGAAACACTGCAGCAGCGGGAAGTTCGTTCCAGAGCCGGCACGTTCGTGGTAAAAATGTGCGCTGAAAGCGAACCGTACTAGACGATATCGCTTCCAGGTGATAAGGATGAACCCCACTGCGGTGTCGAGTGGTACGATGAAAAAAGGGTGACGTCGGTACCAGGTCAAATAGTTCCTCGGAGCACTCACCGTTAAAGAGACGGTAGAACACACAGAGGGAGCCAAAATCCCTCCGTGACCCCAACGACTCCAATGAGTTCGATAGATTAGCATCACCGATTATTCGAGCGGCCCTTCTTTGCAGAGAGTCAAATGGATCAAGTTGGTATTTAGGTGCTCCAGCCAACAGATGTGAGCAGTACTCCACGTGCGGACGAACTTGGGCCTTATAAAGCACAAGGCGTTGGTAGGGCGTGAAGTAACGCTTTGCTCTGATAAGGACACCGAGCTTCCTGCTGGCCAGCTTAGCCTTGTTGTCCAAATGACTCCCGAATTGAACTTTGCTCGTGATCTCAACACGGAGGATACCAACACTATCGGAGATCTTAAGGGTTACTCCTTGGAACTGAGGCGCCAATGTAAAGTGGTCTTTCTTGGCACTGAATGCGCAAACCTGTGTCTTTGAGGGGTTGAACTGTACTAAGTTCGTTTTCCCCCATTCTGAAACCCACCCCAAAGAGTCCCCAACATCAGACACAAGTTTTGACCGTCTCTCCGACAGGGCGCTCTGGGGGATATTCTGGTGGCTGGTATACCTCGCATCACCCGTGTTGTCATCTGCATAGCAATACATGTTCTCTATAGTCAACATGTCATTGATATGCAGAATGAACAGCGTTAGGGAGAGAACCGAGCCTTGTGGAACCCCAGCATTAATCATTTTGGTCTCGGAGCATGAACCATCAAGGACTACTTTGATGCTCCGACCATCCAGAATGCTGGCGATCCATCTGCAGAGAACCGTCACCTTCATCGGATTGAATGATGGAATTTGAGATTTTATCATTGAAAATAAAATCTCATACGTTTTAGTTTTTTTATTTGGAAGAAAAGCATAAAGTAAAGGTTTCGTTTGTTGAGAGACCAGATCGAATCCATGGATAGTGTATATTTGCTTAAAAGATTGCGGGCAACTCTTTAAGGTTCCATCCATAAAATAATGATGACAGTATTACAATACAATAGTTTTTGGTAAGCAAAATATAAGAATTCTTGTTTCCATATCGCAATAATCCGCTAGTAACATGTATTCATAATTTTTTGGTATTGTTACCTCTTCTGCGCGTGCGAAATGCAGCTTTTGAACGCCTAGATTTTTGTTTCTAGCATTATATAAACTTGTTTTAATAGATTTGAATTGCGGTAAATTATGGTCATCGTTGAGTAAATTAACTCCATTATCAACAAGTGTAGATATCATATTTTCATATTGTCCAGGGATTGGATCAACATTGGTACAAACATTTTTTTTTAATTTGTCAACTTCTTGGATAATGATATTATTAGCGACATTTGCTTTGCATTCATTGTTATGAGCTTTCGCTTTAATTATACTTTTCTTGCCACTTAAAATGATGTTACCTGAACAATCTGTATTGCTATAGCATTGCCAATAGGTATTCGAATGGTTTAGACGCATAATACCACAAACGCAAAATTCCAACCCGAGGTTTTTTGGTGTTTTGCGAATTTATAAAAATGATTACGCTAAATACCAACAACGTAAAATACCACAAACGCAAAACACCAACCTGACGTTTTGTGGTCTTTAATTACGCAATATACCAAACACGTACAATACCACAAACGCCAAACACCAACTGGGACTTGTAAAATGATTGCAATAGAAGGTTTATACTATACACGTAAAGGATATTTACAGTTAAGTTTTAAAGTGGCCTTAGAAATGCATTATTTTTTAAGCCTGAATAGGAGCTTGGAGACGAGCATTATTTATCAATTTGTTTTGTTTCTTTTAAGTAATATGAAGTCTCAATTTTATTTGTTTTATTTAGTAAGCCTTAGTTGTCTGTCATATATCATCAAAACTACCAAGATTAACGTCCTTGGAGTCATGACACCGGGTATTATAATGTCATTGATGTGCAATAGAAATAGCGTTGCGGATAGGACAGATCCCTGAGGAACACCTGCGTTGATGGCAAGTAACTGTCAACAAAAGAAATCAACATCAGAAAGCGTCGATGGCGTAGTGCATAAGGCCGTTGCCTCTCAATCGGGAGGTATGGGTTCGAACCCCACCACAAATCACATTGTTTCATATGTACGTTTATTCAATGCTTTTACGGTGAAGGAAAACATCGTGAGGAAACCTGCACACAGTTGTGAAGAAATTCTCAGGTTGTATGTGTTGTGTTGTTTCATCCTTTATTCAATAAATCTTAATATATTGGAAAATGCATATTAAATGTGTTTCACATTGCACCATCTTTTCTTTTCACCAAAATTAACTCAATCGGGTGGAGTACCTAATGTAGGTTGGTATTTCGCAAAATGTGATAGTAGGTATTTCGCGTATATGGTATTTAGCGTAATTGGTATTTTGCTAACATTCATGTTGGCGTTATGCGTAGTTGGTGTTTTGCTTAAGTGGTTTTTTGCGTAGAGTTGGTATTTCGCGTTTGTGGTCTTATGCGTGCAAACCATTCGAATTCTTATAGGTCCTCCTTTTATGATACAGTCTGCCTTCAAATAGCAACGCCAGACCACCTCGTTTAGTAGTAATAAAATCAATTTTGGATAAGGACATGATTGTTTTACTATATTAGTACTACTTAATAGAAATTATTATTTATTATTTTAGTGTCATTCGCTTTGTCAATAAAACAAAAAAAATATTATGTGCCAGTAGGAACCTGTGGTAGGAACGAACTACGAAAGAGATATTCTGACATTTTCCATACTAGTGGTAGTTTAGTCCCTACAGTGGTAGTATAGACCCATAGTCTATTCTTAATAACTAGTTGCGAAATGTGGAGAAAATTTTCCTTTTTCGTAGTCGGTTACGAAAAATTACAAAGGCGGAAAACATATTCATGTTTGATAACCAGTTATTAAACGAGAAAAAAAACTTCCATTTTCGTAGGAGTTATGAAAAATAGTTACGAAAACGGCATAAGGGTCAAAAACAAAGACTTAAATTTAACAAACTAGCATAAAGTATTTAAAAAAATAGAACACAAAGAAAATTTGATGATGATTCGAAAGATGAGCTTTCTACATTTTTTTTACACTGTAGCTGATCAAACATGAAAGAAAATTAATTTCATTTTTAATTTCTCCATTTTTGAAGCCACTTTGTTATGGCCTTGACGCTATGTAGTGACTTCAATAATGGAGGATCAAAGCTAACACAACAAAGTCTATGCAGATCACTTTCACACTTCGGAGAGAATTCTTCAGCCTTGAAAATTCTGTATTATCACACAAAGACACTGTGAGGTATCTGGGCATACACTTGGATCGCCGTTTAACGTGGAACCAGCATATCAAAGTCTATACTAAAACCAAATTGGACATATGGCATTCAGCTCTGGGGCAGTGCAAGTAATTCAAACATCGCAATATTGCAAAGAATGCAGAATGCTAATACTAAGAACAATAGCCCGTGTCCCGTGGTTTATTACTAATTCTGAAATCCACACTCACTTAAATATGACCACTGTAAGAGAGAGAGAGAGGAGACGATAACTTAGCATTCCATGGATTCACTGTGCGGGTGCGAGGTCCATCGCGTTGCAGAGAAAAGAGCCAAGAGCAATGCCTGGAGCTTACGACCCAGGTGCAGGTTTAAGTAGCTACTTTAAAATGCATCAACATTCACCTTCACCACTCCTGCTCCTCTCTCTGCCTAACCATATTTGATGTGATTCCGTCAGTCCGAAATCGAAAACCTCTCTATTTGTAGAAATGGCACTATAAAAACTAATTGCACTTGGAAATTTTCGAAAAATACAATAGACTATAAATATCTCTCAAACCGTGATATTTTTACTAAGGACAAAATTTGTAGTAAGGGAGGCCATGATAAAGTCTATCTTTAGTTACAGGTTTATCCATTGTTTTTGGGACAAAAAGGAGAAGTTCCCATCTATAGACGCACGCACAGCCGTAACCGCTAATGGTAGAAACATGAAATTTGGACAGTTGTTTTAATTCAAAATGCGGACACACACGAAGAAGGCATTTTTAAAAATTTTAACACTCAATGGATGGAATAGGGGTTGCAAGTTTGTATGGAAAAATCTTCAAAGATGTTGATAAAACTTGAGATTCATGCTCTTAAAAATATTTCATTGAACACATGTTTCATGGTTTATTGAAATTCACACCCTTAGGCTTAGGGTGCAAAATAGGGGTTGAAAGTTTCTATGGAAAATATTTAAAATCTGCTCCAATTTCTATGAAATTTATTATTCGAGTTTCCTAAATATAATTAACAGACTTCTATATATAATAGGCTACAAAAATATTTTACGGGAAAATATAAAATTCCCATGGGAAAACAATAATAACGCAGGCAAAGCCGTTAGCAGAAAGCTAGTATATTATATAAGTACATTTATAATTATATTATCGATGATGCAAACATTTTTTAATTACTTTGGATTATTTTATTAAATATTTTAGTCGTTAGTAAACAGCTACCTGGAAACATTAGGATTTGTCAGTCTCCTAATTGGTGACAATTAAGCAAAATATGCATAGATAGATTTCAATTGGCTACAAGGTTAATTGAGTATATTGTTATAAATGTTAAAGTGTACTTACAAAATTGCCGCTAAGTGTGTTGCTGACCTGCTGAATCGGTGTTGTGGTGTTTACAGCCATGGATGAAACTGATAAGTTACTAAAAGTATTCTTCAGCAGCGCAGAGTTATCAGGAGGTTTCGGTCTGGCTGGCTTAACCCTAATAATAGTGGGACCCTTTGTATTTAATTGGTTACTACTGCCAGTATCAACAAAATCTTTAGATATCACAGGTTTTTTCATGATTGGCGGTTTTATAACCACCGGTTGGGGTGAAGAAAAAGGATCAATTGCTGATAAATCATCAAAAGTGTCATCTTTATCTATGTTTTTTCTTGAATTAAGGAATAAATCAAAATCATCTTCGAAGCCACTCTCACCTTGTGAAGCATTACCTCCATTATTAGGATTTTGATGATTAGTTGATGTAGTAGCATCAGACCCAAAACTGTCTACACTGAGTCCGTCACTACTGGACCTAGTTGTAAAAGTGGGAGAGCTAGGAGGAGACGAGAAGTCTATTAAAGTAGCTGTCTGAATATTCTTTGGGTCACATTTAGGAAACACTTTATTTGTATCTACATCAATAGTGTAATCTGTATTTATATGATTACTGTTATTTGAGGAAGTGGAAATTTTTTTACGTGACAAAAGAGAGGAAAGCACTGTCGGTTTCCTGAGAAAATGAGAGGGTTTAGTGGGAAGATCTGGAGGTTTAGTAACTTTTGGTGGTGGTGGTCGGGGTGGAGGCACTTTCTTTTGCATTTGAGGTGCTGGTTCAAACACATCTGTACCAAATGGGTCATCATTCCAATTAGTCACTGGAGAGTATCGGTTAATACTAATTTGAGGCACAGATGGAGCTGGTCTGGTGGGGCCTTTCATTCCTGTAGACAAATGAAACAGATAAATATCTTAAGTAACATCTAGTAGGGAATATTCTTTGCATAGTTTCATTAACTTACTTAAAGCTTTATAACATGAATTTATTTAGAACTATATAAAAAAATAAATGTGTATTGAAATAGTCAATGACCAACTAAGACTACAATAGGAGTTATCGCCAATGAATTTATATACATCAACGCTTAACACTATGGACAATGTTTATTATCAATATCCACCCACTGTCAGATACGACGCACAGACAGAGCAGATTACGCAGTACGCAACGCAACTGACGAAGTAAACGGTACACTAAAACTGCGTGCCTGGTACTGCAGTACACGACCTTGACTGAGTTCATCGAAATAGATGTTAGTTTATACTACTTATTTCACCTTTAACAACAATAAAACCTATGACTTCGGTTAGTGCCTAACTAAGTAAATAATAAATGTGATCACTCACCCTGCTTAAACAAATCCATGTAGCAGATTTTATAAACTAAATTTAATTTGAATTGAAAATTGACGTTGTTCTCCTACATTTATCACAGATCAATAGCTCTTGAGTAAATGTCAGAGTCAGAGGCGCGTTCAGAGCTGCGTTCAGAACCTACGCCCGTTTTGAACCTCGGAGCGAGTGTAAAAAACACTCTCGGTTGCATTACTCTGACCCTCGGAACGCGCCTCCGAGGGTCAGAGTAATGCAACCGAGAGTGTTTTTCACACTCACTCCGAGGTTCAGAACGGCTCAGTTGCTATCTTTTTTTTTAGTTTGTAGCTTGCCGATCAAGATCAAGCAAAGGGCAAAATATACTAATCCTTACTATGAAATTAACAGTCAATATCCATTTTTCTGCTTAAAAATAATTACAACACATAAAAATCTCTACATTTCCCTTGTATTAGGCTTAAAAGAGTTCAAAGTAGTGTTATTTAATAAAATAATAAGTAATTAGCGTATTTTTGACATCGACTTTGACATAAAAGCTGTCAGAGTGTTTTTCACCCTACGCTCAAGTTGGTTGTTTGGTTGCATCACTCGAAGCTTCTGAACGGGCACAGAGTGTACTAACCGCCTGTCAGAGCGTTTTTTACCCCGAGGCTCTGAACGGGTCGGTTGCTGTCAGAGTGCACTCGGAGTGCACTCGAGCGTAGGTTCTGAACGCAGCTCCGGACAACTACACCCAGAGGCTCTGAACGCGCCTCAGAAATTATATTACTGTTATAATGGGGGTGATTCTGAAGCGACCACCTAAAACTATAACTAAATAAAATTAGAGATAGAAATGTCAATCACCGTTTGGTATTCAGAACTCACAAGTTAACTCTAAAATTAGGAGTGACGTTACTAAACTACTCAATTTAGTGTTAGATGTTATTTTCGTATTCTGACATGCTTCCTAAATGTAACTTTTCCTATAATTTTAAATATGTCAAACTAATTTTAGGAGGTAAACTTTTAGGTGCCGTCTAAATTTATCTTGTTACTTTTTAACGATTTTCTAACATTACCGAAGGCAATTTTTTTTGTGCAACTTGCCAAATGGATGATGAATTATGGCATTAATAGAGTCTTCAGAAAGGTAAAATATTTGTTTTATATAAGAAATTAGATAAATACCTGCCTCATAGTTTTAATATATATTTGTAAAGTATCGACTTAATTTTGTTATAGAATAGGAGAAGAAAAAGTAAAATTGAGGAAGTTGAGGGACAAATCAGACCCATTTACTATGCCCGAACGTAAATTTAGCAAAATATTTCGTTTTCCTCGCCAATCCGCTCGCAACTTGATAGAAGCTATAGACTGCACTGAAGTACAGATTGGCTCCTTACCGGAACATTTAAAGGTTTTAGCCAGCCTTCGGTCATGCAGAGCTGTCACTGTTGTCACTGATTTAATATTGCGCAAATTAACTCCACAAAAAAATAATTTCCTAAAGCAGCAATAGAAAAGGACCTTGTCAAGGCAGAGTGAGCGAGCACCTACTTACATTGTAATAAAATATTTTGAAATAATTATTAAGAAATACATTAACATTCTCTGTCCTTTTTCTATTTAGGTTTCTACAAATATATGGAATGCCAAACACACTTGGAGCTGTTGATTGTACACATATTGGTCGAGGCCTGGAATGCAGCAAACTCCTTCTGTGTGGAGGTAATCACACAGAAGGAGGTGGCAGAACGGGCCAGAGAAGATGACCCAGCGGCAGATCCCTGCCGCCGCAGAAGAACGGGGCGGAGGAGGCGGCAGTTCGCCCGCCTTCTTCCTCCCGACGGTGACCAGCGGGACGCGGGCCCGGGAAGCCCGAGTCCTGCATTGCAGAGGCCACCGCCAGTCGTCGATACTCCTAATGCCCAGGAGCATCACCGGCCTTCCCATTTTAGGGAGGTGAGAGGGGCTCGCCATAGGCGAGCATACGCTGACGAGGTCATGGAAGTGTCCGAAAGGGTTCCCATGGCCTTGTCCGGCGACGAGGCGTCCCTCCCCGACGTATCCTCCTCGTCAGATGACAGGGAGGATGCGGCGGTGATGGACGTTCTCGTGCCAAGGCGTTTGTGAGGGGGCATCGTTGGGTTTTAGTCGGTAGGCCGCGGTATCTGGCTGGCGCTCTGCCCCCAGTGGCCGCGGAGAGTCCGACATAACCTCGCGCCTACCCAAGCGCGTGGTATGCGTAACGCATTTCCCAACGTTAAAAAAAAATGGTACACATATTGATATTGTAGATTAGTTTTAGGTAATTCGTATTCTGAAACGCCGGTCTCTCTTAATTTAAACTGTATTTGACAAATTCTTAAATTGAATACACAGATTATAAATACACCTAGTGCTGTAGAAAAACGGGATAATTTAGAAACATTAAAAACAGCTATATTCTACTAATTTTACTATCAGAAATTATTAATTTAAGATTTGATCGTATTTGTAAATAACAGAAAAGAAATTTTATTATTTATCATTCATTTTATCACAAAAGAAAAATTATTCGAAATGCCATCCATAAAATGCCATGAAATAAAAAAAAATACGTGGTAGTCTGTAGTTGTATAGATAGGTACTTAGTGACTTCCTCTGAATTTTAAAATTGCGTATTTTGTTTCATTAGTAATTTTTGTTTTCTTTTCATAATAACCGCTGTTAGTTATTTATTGACAAATAATAGTAATTGCTAGGCAACAAATTTTAGATAGGCATACTTCTATCTGCAGATAGAATATTAATTTCTGTTGTAAGAGTAAATACATACATACATAACCTACCTATCATCTAAATGTCAGTACTATTAGACAACTTGGGAACAAACAAATTACAACTCACGACTTGGCAATTGATGCTATAAAAGCCTTTCCTTATAAATGCCATAACAACCAATTCATCATCCTTTCGGCAAGTTGCACAAAAAAAAATTGACTTCGGTAATGTTAGAAAATCGTTAAAAAGTAACAAGATAAATTTAGACGGCACCTAAAAGTTCACCTCCTAAAATTAGTTTGACATATTTAAAATTATAGAAAAAATTACATTTAGGAAGCATGTCAGAATACGAAAATAACATCTAACACTAAATTGAGTAGTTTAGTAACGTCACTCTTAATTTTAGAGTTAACTTGTGAGTTCTGAATACCAAACGGTGATTGACATTTCTATCTCTAATTTTATTTAGTTATAGTTTTAGGTGGTCGCTTCAGAATCACCCCCAGTGTAATGTGTTCTATGATGGTTCTATGATCAATAGCCACTATTTATGTAGCCCACAGACTTAATAGAGATACTACGTATATGTAGCCATATAATATTCAGAAAATCAGCCCCCCTAGCACGTCCACCAAAACCCGATATGATAAAGCGGTTTATCGCGGTGAACTGTCAAAATACAATAGGGTTTCGTCGTATTTTGACAGTTCACCGCGATAAACCGCTTTATCATATCGGGTTTTGGTGGACGTGCTAGGGGGGCTGAATCACAGAATCCTTCAGGCGCGTTCGGATAGCATCGAGATGTCAAAAATAACTGTTAAAAATGACAAAATTGACACAAGGAGCGTTCGGTTCTTAGACAATAGAAGTTCCAATCCAAGTTCGGTTAGATAGAAGAAATGTGAACAAAAGATGAATTTTTATCTGTTTACGTCAACCGTTCGGATAGCTGAAAAAATGTCAAAAATGGCATTGTGAACTGCCAATTTCGCCCCAGCTCTCGAAGAGGGTCAAAAGTGGAAGTTTTTGACATTTAAGATTTTTGACGTTTACTAAACGTAAAATTTTTGGCACGATTGAATAAGTTTTAACGAAATAAATTTTATTTTCATTATTTATGGAAATTAATGATCGTTAATCATGAAGCGAGCTTATTACGTCATAATACATCCAGAATCTGGAAACTGAAAATAAATTTAGGTTATAATAGCTTATGACATTGACGTATTGATAATGTAGCGTTCGGTTAGGGTGTGGCTTAGACAATAGAAACCAATAGACATGAAATACCTACGAAAAAAGCATGCCAGCATTTGGGTTGGTGCTCTAAGATGGCGGAAAAAAACTAGTGACGCCGCATCCAAGATTTCACACTTCTTATGTTTTTCTCTAAAGAATTCATTTAAAAAATCAATAAAAAACGTATAACTGTAAAATGCACTCACAAATAATGCTCACCGACTGATATTTTAGCACAACAACAAACACGGTGCTTTGTTATGGCGGACTGAACTGGACGCAAATTTATTTGAGACATAGAATAACATTGCGAATCCATTGGTTTAGTTAATCTGAGGGGTGTGGAGCAAAAATGGCAAAAATTTCATAACCTTCTAACCGAACGCTTAATGTCCTACTGTCATAATCTAAAAGAAGAAAGTGGGGATTATAGGGATGGGTTCCATACTGATCGAATGATATCGATATTTTTCATTGAATGGTTAAATGAATGGTTTGTCCTTTTGACATTATTAAGGTTTTATTAATTTGTACTCTACGTAGATATATATATTTTAACACATATTATGAACTATTATTATATTTGACATTGGTATTCTAAAGCTACATTTTATAGCATTTAATAAGAATATCAATGTCTAAAAGCAAGGAGATGCTAAGTTATACTATCAGCGATCTACAGGAAAAATGTAATAAGCATACGATCGACCCGCAGGTTTCTTTTTAACCGAATTCAAAAAAGGAGGAGGTATTTACGTACACGCAGAGAAATCAGAGTCCACCAGAATTACAAAACCGTGTTGTTAATTCATCTTGCAACCATTTTTGTTTGAATTATCTTTTTATAATACAACTTTGTTATCTTTACGATATCAATTTATTCACTACTAAATATATTTTCCACTGTATTATGTGAATTATAAGCCACACATAGAAATAAAATAAATAAAAAGAACAAGAATTTTGTTGAGATAAACAATAATATTTGCAACTTTAACAAAATCCTTTGTACAAATTACTAAACAAATGTGTACAGTTATAAAATGGCCATGTTCCTATTATTGTTGTATCGTGTAATCGACAACTACAAAGTTATCAATATTCATAACAAAAATATTTTAATTATTACAAAGTTTTTCTTTATATCTACAGAAACAGACCGGTGATGTGACTAAAACTGTTCATTCAGTGCGATATTTTTATCATTTAAAATTGTTATTACTACAAGAATTGTATGGTAAATACCACCTGTAATCAGTTGCCTGTACAATTGTATTTTTGCCCTTACTATTCCGCATGTATCTTATACAGAATAGCAAGGAACAGTAACTAGACACACTATTACTATCCTTGTGAAAGACAAATTGTAAAAATGTACATCTGCTGTACATTTTTACAAACAAAACGTAAGTAAAACGTAATAGATGATTACCATCAGTTTATCGGGTTAGAAATTATTTGCAACTAACTTCGATTAAAGTAGGTTATTAATTTAAGCTGTATGCATGTATAAATCCAGCCTGTATCTTTATTAGTATCTTTAGACGAAAATATGAAAAAGTGTCAAATTTCGATTCATAATTTATTGTGAAAAGTTATTTCGTTTGTTCAGTTTTTACGAAAAGATACTTTGCAAGTATGATTTGGCCCACATTCACCAAAGACGTAAAAAAAATCAGGGCTCAAATAATTTAGATATGCGTAAAAATAAAATATCTCCTTTCAGAATCCGATAAATGAAGGGTTGAGATGGCTTGAGGTTTAAGTCTCCTCCTGTTATTAAGCATTTCAAAAAATGCACCTGTTCAAAATGATTTGAGCATTTGAGCATTGTACTTGTTCGAGTGGGTGACTCACCCATGATGGGTGCCTATTGCATGTAATGGTCCATTTTATTTTAAACGTGTGGTCCTTTGGAAATCTAGAAATGTTTGTTAAAGACACATTATCCGCAACTCGTGTTAAAAGCAGCAACTTTTTAATTAAATTGTTCGTTCTCGATAACTTGCGTCGATATAAGCACTGCACTATTCTGTTTTCTTGGCATAGAAATAGGGGTGTGGGTCATGAAATTTCTGTTCAATTAAAGTTCTACTAAGACTGCATATTATTTTAATAAATGTAAAAAATAGGTATATTTATAAAAATATCTCAGGGGTGGAAGTTTGTATGGGGAATCAATAACCGCTTTACCGATTTAGATGAAATTTGGTATATGCAGATAGTTTGAGTCGCGGGCAAAAGCTAGTTTTAAATAAACTCATTATGATCAATACAAGAAAAAACAATTCCGGCTCATACAAGAATTTTTTTCTTGTTTTGATTGTATTTTTAAGTTTATTTAAAAGTTTACATTTTTAAAGAAAATAAAAGACAATAATTTTTTTCTTGTATTCATTGTATTTTTAAGTTTATTTAAAAGTTAACATTTTTAAAGAAAATGAAAAGACATACGAGAATTTTTTTCTTATATTAATTGTATTTTTAAGTTTATTTTAAAGTTAAAATTTTTAAAGAAAATGAAAAGACTTAAAAAAATAATGACTATAAGAAATAGTGTACATGCCCTTGCTAAGTATGTTTACTGTTGTCGTGATTTGAAACTAGTGAACCACTGCCGCTTTTAATACATTGTTTTGGGAAGATTAAGATTTTTTCCATAAAACCATTAGTTATGTTATTGTGATTTTACTGTACTTCGTGAGTATACTTCCTTGTTTCATAGACTTTATTAATTTACGAAGACAACTTTTATATAGAAACAAATGTAGGTACCTACTTCAAATTATTAGATAAATAAAATTATAGTTAAACTTTGCATTATAAATTCTATTCGTATAATTAGAATGAAAAAAAACTATTTTTAATACGGATATAATATTTCAAAATTAGAAAACAAAACAATACGTGCAAATTATTATTGTTAGAAATAAACGAAGTAGAACCTTGAATTAGGCTTTATTAAACATAAGGAATTATAGTAACAAATAATAATTCGTATGACATTCAAGTTTGTTTACATTATGACATTTGATGTTAAGATGACATAGCAGATATAAAAACTCTTTAGCACATCATTCACCCCGTCCTTATTCGTAGTCTTGAAGGTACAAAGGCGGCCGCCTGGTTCTGTTGCAACGACGCAGTGCAAGCGTGGGCAAATTGTCAGTAGTGCTGTTAGAGATCGCTTCTGGTTCTGACAGTGTTGGTAGTAGTTGATGATTGTTGTTTTCAGAAGCGTCTTCACAGCTGCTGTCATCATCACTCTCTACCGCAGGCAACGGAGCCAGGTGTCTATTGGAGACATTTGTTTCTCGTCCTTCGGAGGTTCGAATTGTGGAATAATATGGATTTGATTCGAGTAACTCTACTCGTTCCACTAAGGGGTCATACTTTGAAGACCTCACGTTCCTTTTCATGAGAACAGGTCCCGGGTTGATTAGCCACGTAGGAAGGGATTCTCCATTCAATGTTCGCCTTTGATGATGAAACATCCGCTCATGAGGCGTTTAATTTCTTGCCGTGCACAAAAGTGATCTAATAGCATGTAATGATTCTGGTAAAACACTTTCCCACTGTTCCGTATTTAATTCCTTAGATCGTAGGCACAACTGAATCGTTCTCCATAGAGTGCCGTTGAGTCTCTCTACTTGACCATTTCCTCGAGGATTGTAGGGTGTAGTTCTACTGCATGCGACTCCAAGATATACAAGGTATGACTGAACCTCACTAGACATAAAGGATGCCCCGCTATCCGAGTGCACGTATGCTGGTACACCAAACATGTGGAAAAGGTCCTTGAGACATCGAATTACCGTTTTAGACGAAACGTCAGCACATGCGTAAGCAAAGGGGAATCTCGAGTATAATTAATTAAATAATTAGTAAAATAATTGTCAATATGTATTTATTTTGCCCATTTGACGGTATGGGTCCTTTAAAGTCAAAGCTCAACCTTTCAAATGGCGTGGTAGCTTTGAGTTGTTCCTCGCGCTTTATAAAATCGGGGTTTTATCTCGGCGCATACTTTACAATTTGCCGTCATTGACCGTATTTCCATTATCGAATACGGAAGATTTTTCGATCTGACCCAGTGAGCCATCCTCGCTACCCCTGGATGGCATAACAATTTATGGAGTTCCTAAAGTTTATTATGATGTATGTTTGCACAAACTCTTGATAATGCGTCAGCCACTATATTCTCTTTTCCCGGTCTGTACATGATGTCGTATTTAAAGCAAGACAGTTCTAATCGCCAGCGTTCGATCTTCTCATTTTTTATTTTGTTGGTGTGGGTTTGATTTAGCATGAATGACACCGACTGTTGGTCCGTGATTAAGAGAAAATGTCTACCCATCAAGTAGTGCCACCACTTTCTCAATGCTTCGACAATCGCACAAGCCTCCTTTTCGATCGAACTGTGTCGACCTTCCGAGTTGGTCAGTGTTCTGGAGAAAAACGCCACTGGACGTCCTTTCTGTGTTAAGGTTGCAGCAACTAAATGGTCTGAAGCATCTGTCTCAACGATGAACATTTCTCGACTGTCAATAGCGGTCAGAGAAGAGTCAGCAATATCCAGCTTTAACTGCTCGAAGCAGGTGATCACCTGTTCATTCAGTGGGAAAGTACAATTTACTAATGGCTGGATTTTTTCTGAAAAGTTCTTTATCCACTTAGAGTAGTGTGCGAACATACCAAGCGCTCTCCGGAGTTCCTTTTGATCTGTCGGTACTGGCAAGTTTAACAGCGGCTTTAATCTCTTCTTGTCCGGTTTTATCTCATTGTTTTTGATAGTATAGCCCAAGAAATTTATCGATTGGGTGCAGAAAACACTTTTCTTTGTTAATAGTTAATTTGTACTTCTCGACCGATTTCATAAAAGTTTCGAGGTTCATGTCATGGTCGGTCTTATTTTTCCCACAAACAGTAATGTCATCAAGATAGGTATAGACACCTGTCAGTTTCTCCGCATCTATAATAAATTGTAGTGCTCTCTGGAAGGCCGCAATTCCGTTAGTCACTCCAAATGGGATTCTTGTAAATTGATATAAGTTACCGCAAGCCTCAAAGCCGGTATATTTCCTTTCCTTCTGTAGGATACTTACTTGGTGATAAGCACTTTTTAGATCTATTTGACTGAAGTAATTGTTAGTCGCGACCTTTGAAACAATCGATTCAATGCTTGGTAGCGGATAGGCGTCCAATTCTGTGTATTTATTAATAGTCAACGAATAATCAATTACCATCCGTTTGCGGTGTATCCCATCTCCTCCGTTACCAATACTTGTGCCCTCCAAGGCGATACACTTGGTTCAATTACCCCATCTTTCAGAAGTTTTGCTATTTCCGTTTTAATGAAGGATTGATCGTCCTCGTTATATTTTCGAGATTTTATGGCGATAGGCGTGATATTGGGCGATAAATTTGTAAAAACTGAGACGGGCGGTATTGTTGCAGCCATTACGTTGCAAATTTTAAGTACTTCTTTTGGGCCTCCGAACTCCAGGAGCAAGGAAGAGTGGTCTCTTAATAGATCGTGGCCTAAAATTACATCTGCGCATAAATTGTTAACGATCAGAAGAGGCAGTTGCTTGTATACATGTGTCTGAATCTGTAGAGTAGCTTGACACATCCCCTTCACCACTGAGGTATGATCGAGCGAAGCGAGAGTAATTGAGTGATGACACGGCTTTCTCTTTAGACCAAGTGTTTCCGCAAGATTTTGATTGATAAAGCTTATGGTACTTCCAATATCTATCAACGCTTCCGCTCTATGATCATTTATCATGATGGGAATAGTGGCCTTTGAAAGCCCTCCTGGAGATGCAGCTGATATCATGGTTAGATTATTTGACCCCTCGGTGTTATTTTCGAAAACGGAATTAATGTTGGCATCACTTTTACAAACTTTTAAGAAATGGCCTCTCTTGCCACACTTCTGTCATGTTGCTTTGAATGCTGGACATCTGAACCTTGGATGTAACGTAGAACTTCCACAGAAGAAGCACGACTTCCTTCGAGAGCTTTGTTGTGTCGCTGCAACTACAGTCTCGGTACTTGTTGGTGTTTCAGCGCAGGTTACGTCTATATTCGTAGCAGCGTTGACATTGAAGCTATCGATTTGTGGGCACGAATAAGACTGAGTGTTGTTTTGTGCCATTTCGAGTGAGTTGGCCAGGTTATGTGCTGCATCAAGAGTTAAAGTAAAATTTTCCAAGAGTCGTTGACGTATTGTATTGGAGGTCAAACCGCGTATGAAGGCGTCGCGGATATATTCGCTTTTATATTCTTCCGCCGTCATATTCTTAAAGTCGCAAATTTGTGATAGTCTTTTTAACTCGCGTACGTATTCATCAATTGACTCACCTTCAAGTTGTCTTCTAGTAGCCAAAATGTGACGTGCAAGAACCTTATTTTTCGGTTTTACGTAAGTCCTTTTAAGAGTATCTATTGCAGTTCCAAAATTATTACATTCCGAAATCAGTGAAAAAATATTAGGCGACAGATGATTTATCAATAATCTTAACTTCACTGGGGGTAATTCTGAAGTTACCTGCACTAAAACTAAAACTAAAATTAAACATATAATTTTAAATTAGTTTTAGGTAATTCATATTCTGAAACGCCGGACTCTCTTAATTTAAACTGTATTTGACAATTTCTTAAATTGAATACACAGATTATAAATACACCTAGTGCTGTAGAAAAACGGGATAATTTAGAAACATTGAAAACAGCTATATTCTACTAATTTTACTATCAGAAATTATTAATTTAAGATTTGATCGTATTTGTAAATAACAGAAAAGAAATTTTATTACTTATCATTCATTTTATTACAAAAGAAAAATTATTCGACATTTATCCTGCGATTGTGATGACTTCGCGCCTATACCTTGAAATAAAAAAAATTACGTGGTAGTCTGTAGTTGTATAGATAGGTACTTCGTGACTTCCTCTGAATTTTAAAATTGCGTATTTTGTTTCATTAGTAATTTTTGTTTTCTTTTCACAATAACCGCTGTTATTTATTGCAAATAATAGTAATTGCTAGGCAACAAATTTTAGATAGGCATACTTCTATCTGCAGATAGAATATTAATTTCTGTTGTAAGAGTAAATACATACATACATAACCTACCTATCATCTAAATGTCAGTACTATTAGACTACTTGGGAACAAACAAATTACAACTCACGACTTGGCAATTGATGCTATAAAAGCCTTTCCTTATAAATGCCATAACAACCAATTCATTATCCATTTGGCAAGTTGCACAAAAAAAATTGACTTCGGTAATGTTAGAAAATCGTTAAAAAGTAACAACATAAATTTAGACGGCACCTAAAAGTTCACCTCCTAAAATTAGTATGACATATTTAAAATTATAGAAAAAAATACATTTAGGAAGCATGTCAGAATACGAAAATAACATCTAACACTAAATTGAGTAGTTTAGTAACGTCACTCTTAATTTTAGAGTTAACTTGTGAGTTCTGAATACCAAACGGTGATTGACATTTCTATCTCTAATTTTATTTAGTTATAGTTTTAGGTGGTCGCTTCAGAATCACCCCCAATGTCATTAGCAGAATCAGGCACTTCTTCAGATAGGAAATTTTGAAATGTACAATACCAATGAGTCCATTTTAATTCGGAACCGGGGCAGCTGGGATCAGTTTCGAATCGGTCTGGTCTTAAGAACTGTGACATACTGACCACACGTTTAGTCGTAGATGCAACATCATGTGAAGTTTCTTGCTTCGACATTCTTACTTACTTTATGTTTAATAAATTGTTACAAATAAACGAAGTAGAACCTTGAATTAGGCTTTATTAAACATAAAGAATTATAGTAACAAATAATAATTCGTATGACATTCAAGTTTGTTTACATTATGACATTTGATGTTAAGATGACATAGCAGACATAAAAACTCTTTAGCACATCAATTATACTCGAAACATAATATTGACAGCCCTAAATAAATAGTCTCGTGGGGAGTGCACAACTGAAGTTTGTTACTAGTCTCGTAAGGAGTCGCTTTGAATGAATGTAGTCTCGTGGGGAGTGCACTTTGAATGAATGATAATAGTTTGGCGGTACGATTTAAATTATCCCGATTTCGTAAAACTTAATTTTAGATAAAAATCAATAATAATATTAGAAAAAATATACGTACAAATGAAAAGATATACCACCTTTCTTTATATTTGATGTATTGGACTGATTTCTGCAGGAAAATACAGCACAAATAGGCATTTTCGTGGAGCTCTAATCTCAACCGCATTCCGAGGAATTATGATTCGAAATGGCGCCTGAAGTAGTTTTTATAAACGCATGAGATTTTGAATCTCATACTTTGACAGAGGGAAAATATATGAGAAGGCGGGTCCAGTACTAAATGGTCTAAGTTTGAACCATTTTGAGACCATTTGAACCATTTGTAAACGATTTATGGTTTTCCTCGATTTTCATAGGATCCTATCATCAGATCCTGATTTTGGTGACCTTGGGACAACCCCAGGAGTATACTCTATCAGATACAAAAAAAATTGAAAATCGGTTCACAATTGGCGGAGTAATCGCGTAACATACACACAAAACACGTTGGACAAACCTTAAAATTTAAGGGTTTTCCTCGATTTTCATGAGATCCCATCATCAGATCCTAACTTTGGGACCACCCTTGGAGTATACTCTATCAAATACTAAAATCGGTCCACAATTGATGTGACCGATAGGTTTGAAAATTACAATAAAACACACATTAAATAAGAGCTATGGTTATGTACATGTCAATAGTTTTTGTTTCATTAAAATCGATGCAGTATTTCCAAAGTTATTAACGCCGAAAGTTACGGTCGCTATTTAAATTTTCAAGTACGCGCGCTCTAGGTAGGTGACGTCACACATCGACAGCCGGCAGCCGCTCGCTCGCTAGTCGCAGTTGCTCTGAGTTTTGTGTCATACATACCTACTGCGCTCCGTGTAACTTGACTTTAATTGTTTATTAGCCTTTTTATTATAAAAATGGAGAAAGGATTTCCACATGGTCAAGATTACCAAAAGTAGACAGTTTTATGATGACTCAATATTTTTCCGAAAATAGTGATTATATAGCAGCGGAAATGCGAGGACTCAAACTGAAACAAAATATTTCATCAATATGTTCGGAAGTGATCGGATTCGGTATATCTTCATGGAGTAGGTATCTTGTGAATCAGTTTTTTTTGCCTACATTTTTGCACTACAGATCGTTAATTTTTTTAACTGTCTTTTGCTGACAAGAAAACTTAAGAGGGCAAGCATCTTTTTATTAGTACTAGTCTTCCTCCAACCAATTTATATTTGACCTAATTTTCCATGCCATTTTCAATCTGACATAATAGTTACATGCATAGTTAAATATTTTTTTTGTAGCTCCCACAAATGTATGTTCTACGACTCATGAAGTCAAACAGTTTAGTGTACATACCTACAATCAAGTGTATTTTCTGTGGTATTGCCTTTTTTTGAGGCGGAAAAATGCGATTATCGATACTGGCACAAAGAGTGACGAGCCCCGTGTACCCGTATGCCGGTCTCCGGTTCGCCGGTGGCTAATTCAAAGTCTCCGCCGGAATATTTACGCCCCATATGGTAAAATAACTCGGGATTGGGAAGGTCACTTCTCCGAGCCATCAGACCGGGGACGATCCTGGCGGGCTAGCCGCCAGGTTAAGCCAAGGGGAGGCACCAGATTGCCAGTTGTGTTCTGTGATATTGCCTAGGTTGCGCTTAGCAACTTTCATATAAAAAATGTCAAGGCCAAATATTTACCGATGCTTTCGGCAAAAAAATGGCCAATGGTTTGAAAGTTAACAAGTTTATGAAGTTACAATAAAAGCTAATCAACAGAATAGATACGTAGGTGACACCTATTTAGGATTAGGTAGGTAGGCAAACGGTGTCCACGGCGCAATCACCGCCAGGGACCATCGGTACCGTTTACCTACCGCTGGACCTCCGGAGACAGAGAGTACATCCAAGGGGTTTCTACCCGGGTAGGCCTTACTCTAGGATGAGTCCTTTTGGGTGGAGAACCCCAGGAGATCTCGTCGTGCACCCAACGGCGGGAGAGTTATTAAAAAGCGTTCAGCTTGGTAAAAAAACAGCTGGGAAATGGTAAATACTATAGACGTACCTATATAGGACCAACAAGCAAATCAAATACCCGCAGGTCTAAGATACTCATTCAAAAGTTAGTAGGTGCCTACTAACGGGTGAGTGTCTATAGGTAGGTGTACATGTTTAGGTAACATGAATCGTATTCTAATCCCATCTAATACTATAAATGCGAAAGTGAATTAGTTTGTTGATTTATTTTTGTTACTTTTTCACACCTAAAATGCTTAACCGATCATCTTGAAAGTTTGCATATACACGTTTTTTTTTTTTTTTTTTTTATACTACGATGCCGGCAAACAAACTTACGGCCCGCCTGATGGTAAGCAGTTACCGTAGTCTATGGACGCCTGCAACACCAGGGGCATCACAAACGCGTTGTCGACCCTTTAAGAACCTATTTACTCCCTTCTTGAAGAACCCCATACTGTATTCCCCGGGGAAAACCTCGGCAGGGAGCTCGTTCCACAACCGGAGCGTGCGTGGGAGGAAATTTCTCTCAAACCGCACTGTGCGTGACCACTTAGGCTCCAGCGTGTGAGGATGAACACCCTGCCGATGGCGAGCGGTGCGATGATAAAAAGTGGCCGTTGGCATCATGTCGAACAATTCTTCAGAACACAACCCGTTGTACAAGCGGTAGAACACACATAATGAGGCAAAGTCTCTCCTCAGACTTAGAGGCTCAATACCGCTTGTGAGTTTGGGATCGTCAACAATTCGCTCAGCTCGTCTTTGGACCGAATCAAAAGGTCCAAGTTGGTATCGAGGTGCTCCCGCCCATAGATGACAGCAGTACTCCATATGAGGCCTGACCTGTGATTTATATAGCAACAGTCTTTGCCTTGAAGAGAAGTACCGCTTGGCTCTGTTAAGCACACCTAGTTTTTTGGACGCCAACTTGACCTTGTCATCTAAGTGACTTCGGAATTGGACGTCGCTGGAGATGTCGACACCGAGGATCCCTAAACTCTTTGAGATGGTCAAGGGTGTGTTCTGGAATTGTGGGGCCACAGTAAATGGGGTTTTCTTAGCAGTGAACGCACAGACTTGTGTCTTAGAGGGGTTAAATCGGACTAAATTGTCCCGCCCCCAATCGGAGACTCTGGATAGAGTGCTCTCGATTTGAGACACAAGTTGTTCACGACTTTCCTCCACAATGGAACGAGGGATATTTGCACGGCCTGTGTAAAATGTATCGTCTGCATAGCAATGGATGCCGTCAAGCGACAGCATATCATTGATATGCAGTAGAAACAGTGTTGGAGATAGCACGGAGCCTTGTGGGACACCAGCATTTATCACCCTGGTTTCGGAGCAGCTACCGTCAACTACGGCTCTAATGCTCCTCCCGGATAAAAAACTAGCAACCCACTTGCACAATCCCTCGGGAAGCCCGTATGATGGCAACTTCGATATAAGACCCCGGTGCCAGACCCGATCGAACGCCTTCGCTATATCCAGGCTGACTGCCTCACCTTGACTCTCAATGGCAGAGGCCCCAACGGTGTGTGAGATACACTAAAAGATCACCAGTCGAGCGACCGTGGCGAAAGCCGTATTGGCGGTCGCTGATCAGATCGTGATCTTCTAGGTATCTAAGGAGTTTTGTGTTAATCACACGCTCCATCACCTTCGAGAGAAGGGAGGTTATAGCAATAGGCCTGTAATTCGATGGATCTGATCTATCGCCCTTTTTGGGCACCGGGTGTACATTTGCAGTCTTCCACGAAGACGGAACTTGTCTTGTGCGGTAGGAAAGTGTGAAAAGTCGCGTTAGCACAGGACACAACTCAGGAGCACACTGTTTTAGCACCACTGCCGGTATGCCGTCTGGCCCATTCGACTTCTGAACGTCGAGAGAAAGTAGCTCCCGCCGAACTTCACTCTGTGTTATCTTGACTTCCGGCATGGAGTGACCACAACACGGGATGGTAGGTGGTGTGGCGCTTTCGTCACCGTTCATAGTCGAGTTTGAGGCAAAGAGATTACCCAATAGATCGGCTTTCTCTTTAGCGCTATGGACCAAGTTGTTACTGACATTTCGGAGTGGTGGTAAGGACGACCTACAAAAGTTTCCCTCGGCAGCTTTGGCCAGCGACCAAAAAGCACGACTACCCGAGGGGTAGCTTGCGAGCCGCTCACCAATTCTGCCGACGAACTTGAATTTAGCTCTGGCAATAATTTTTTTACTGGCCCTCGAGGCCGCATTATACTTGCGTTTCACATCAGTTAGATCATGTGTCCTACGAGCCGTGGTCCAAGCCTTGTACGCGGCTTGCTTAAGAAGTAGAGCTTCCTTACAAGGCCGGTTAAACCACGGTCGTTTTTTTGCCCCCGCAGCTACTAATGAGTTAGGAATAAAACATTCCATACCCACCAGGATAGTCTGAGTGACTGCGGCTGCGCAGGTGTCAGGATCATCTGATGTGAATGTCAGGATCATCTGATGTGAATCAATTTTTGCTGGATGAAATCTCTTTTTCTGTAGGATCCTCTGACGTTGTCAGAGGTACCTACAGAAAAAGAGATTTCATCCAGCAAAAAATTATAGTTCCATCAGGATTCACGTAAAACACTCAGCAGCTCAGCTACTATTCATCGCGTCGCCAGAAGGCGCTGCTGTGGCGCGATAAAGAAACCAAACACCAAGCGGGCGAAGCCGCGGGCGGCCGCTAGTTTTTCTATAAAATTGGGTACCTATGTTGACTTTTGTTGACGGTAAATTCATTCATTCAACATATTTTAATCATACATACCTATGTGGTTTAAAAAGTGACAAAAAGAAGACATTACACCAAAAAACCTCGTAATACAACTTAGTTATAGGTTCTCGTAGGTAATAGGTACCCCGAAGCTTAGAATATCTAATAAATGAAGTATGTAAATTTTAATGAAAAAATAATAATGAAGTATGTATAAATTTATTATGAAAATGTTTTTATTGTTTATTATCTAAGTATTTAATATGTTTATTTAGTTTGATTTAATCCTAGAGGGTGGAGGGCCGGAATTTTGTCACACAGGCTTGTCATTTAAATAAAATATAGTTGTTAGAGAATAAGATGTAGTACCTATAATGTAAGCCATTGTGAAGATATAAATAAAAATTATTATTATTATTATTTTACTTACATCAAAATGGTCATCACAACTAAATTTGGCCTTTTGGCATTCAATGGCACTTCAAAAAATAGTTTTGTAGGCGTTTTAATAGTTGAATTTGTACACATAGGTACAACATAGTATTTATTATATGACATAATGTTGATTCACATCTTAGAGCCACGTAAAATCGCGCGCACCAGTAGCACAGAGCTAACGAAGTACGTCAGGCCGCGCGTGCCTCTCCCCGCTGTCGATATGTGACGTCATCAACGTTCCGCGACTCGCTTTATAAATCCGGACGGCACGGCAACTTTGAACGCTTATAACTCGGTCACTTTTTAAGATATCAAAAAAATAAAAACACTGTCGTATTTGTCGAGTGACCTATATTCTGGGTATATCATTAACAAAAATCGATGGTCAGATTGATTGGCGGAGTAATCGCGTAACATACACACAAAAAAAAAACATAAGCATCGAATTGAGAATCTCCTCCTTTTTTGAAGTCGGTTAAAAATGGACATCGAAGAGATTATCGCGGCAGCGGCAATATTTTTACTTAGGTCTTATAATCATCTACTTAATGTGCGTGAAAAAAGAAACATCATACAGTAAACTTTATTTACCGAGAAGTCTACACTGTACTCGAGACAAATACGTACTGAATAATCGGCGATTGTGTGGACGCGTATGCCATCATGGGCTTACATCATGGGCCATAATTCCTTCGATGTACCGACAATTCGCCGATTGCTCACGATTACCGGCGATGATGGCCGATCATAGCAGTGTTGCCAGATGCCTTGAACCTTTTATCTGTAGTAAAAACTGCTAAAATCTGTATGCTATTTTAACTTAAAATCTGTATAATCAAGTTAACCAAAATTGAATATTAATCCCAAAAACAAAATACAAAATTATCATCATTGCTTCTTTTGAAAAACAAACGCTATGAACTAAAGTGATTAGTCGTAGCATGAACACTAAACGACGATAATTATGATAAAGCGGTTTATCGCGGTGAACTATCAAAATACCTACTTTAAAAATGTATTGTGTTTTGACAGTTTACTGCGATAAACCGGTATGTATTGTATTGTATTGTAGTGGGCTCCCTTTTCCGCATTTAGACTCTTATTCGGTCCATTATGCGTGTGGGATGACCAGTTATTCTAACCAGCCCAGCTCCTTCCAGAAGCACAGAAGTCTCCTGGGACGTTCACAGGCTTCTAGGAGTGACCTCGGATTGCCAAGGATTTCTGCCCGTTGTGTGGCTACTCCCATGCATTCCAGGATTACATGGGCAGCTGATTCTTCAGCGTCTAGACATCCTCTGCACAAGGGACTGTCAGTTACGCCTAGTAGATATAAATGTTTGTTGAGTGTAATGTGTCCTGTTAGAGAGCCTACTATTCTTAGTTCTAGTCGGTTTAAATATTCTTAGTTCTAGTCGGTTTAAATAGAGCAGTCTATTTGTCAGTTGCGGTGTAAGTGCAGGTATCGCTTCTTTGGACTGTCTACATGTTGAGGTATTTGCCCAACGGGCATTGTGTTTGTTTTGGGTATATTGCCGTGTCCATGTTTTCAGCTGGCTAAAAGGAATCGGCAGCTATGGTACAGGACCAGCCACTATGCTTTCTGAACCTCTTTTGGCCAGCACGTCCGCAGCATCATTACCCAACGACCCACTGTGTCCTTTAATCCACTGAAGCGTAATTTTGTTGTGTGAAGCCGTATGCTCCAGTGCTTCATGGCATTCGTTTATAAGCCGGGATGTGATAATGCCACTTCCCAGCGCTTGTAGTACAGGCATGCTATCCGTAATAATTCGAATGTTATAATTCGTTATACTTCTTCTCATGACTGCGTTGGCAGCTTGCGTGATAGCGACAGTCTCACATTGGAATATTGAGTTTCCATCGCCCAGAGCTATTGATATGTTGATGTTAAGATCCATCGAGAATACCCCTACGCCTGTGCCCTTCTCAGTTTTCGAGCCATCCGTGTATATACGGACTTCGTCGATTCCGGATTGATCTTGTTTGTGCTCTGAGAGCTGTATATTGTATTTCCGGTAGAATACATGCCTTTTGGGGATCCTATCACATGGTGCCGCTATTAGGGGCTGATAGTCGATCATCCTATTCCATAACATGGTGTGAATCCCCATTTGGTGATGCCACATTCCTAAGTGTTTTAATCTGATAGCTGCCATTGATGCCTCTTGTTGGATGTACAAATCAAGAGGGGGCAATCCCAGTATCACTTCTGTAGCGGCGGTTGGATTAGTCTGCATACAGCCAGTAACTGCTGAGCAGGCTAGCCTCTGGAAAGATTGCAATTTTTTGATGACGGTACTGAGTTCGGTCCTGGGCCACCATACTATTGCACCGTATGTCACAATCGGTCGTATAACAGAAGTATATAGCCATAGTGTGATCTTCGGCGAAAGACCCCATGTTTTTCCAAGTAGTCTCTTGCATTGCCAGAAGATTGTGCAGGCTTTGTTTAATTTGTGGTCTAGATGCTTATTCCATAACAGTTTACTGTCAAGTATAACGCCCAAGTACTTGACTTCATATGTAAGGGAAAGCTCGGTTCCAAACAGTTTAGGTAACCTTAGGTTTCCTACGTTTCGTTTGTTTGTGAACATAATAAGCTCCGTTTTGGAGGGGTTCACTGTTAATTCATGGTCAGTGCACCACTGTTCCACTATTCTTAGACCAGACCTCATAAGATCACATTGGATGCTCTCGAAAGGCCCGGATACTAAGATAGTTAAGTCATCAGCATAGCCCACCGTATACAGACCTTTATTGTTTAGTCTGCACAAGAGTTCATCCACAACAATATTCCAGAGAAGTGGTGATAACACTCCCCCCTGCGGACAACCCCTGGCTACCACAGCTCTTGTTGTGGTATTGACGGTAAATTGTATAGCCCTGTATCTCAGCATGCTATCAATCCATCCTGCAATTGTAGGATCAACACCATGCTTAGTCAGAGCAGTTGCTATGCTGTTAAATTTTGTTTTATCGAAGGCGCCTTCAATGTCGATGAAAACACTTAGCGTTGATTGTTTCTTAGATAGACCGCTTTCAATGCAGGATACTACATCATGTAGTGCGGATTCGGTAGATTTGCCCATACTATAGGCATGTTGGTTGGCATGAAGTGGTACACACTTTAAACACTTGTCCCTAATTTCCCTGTCGCAGAGCCTTTCTAGCCCTTTGAGTAGAAATGATGTCAGATAAACCGGTATATCATATCGTGTTTTGGTGGTCATGCTACGGAGGCTGGATTGACTATCGTAAATTAAATAAAATTACAAACCAATTAATAAAATTAACGTTTTGTTTAAGTATGTAGGTATGTACTGTACGTAGTAAAATTGATAACATGGCGAATTGAAACAAAAATTATTTAAATTTTAAACATTTGCAACAAACTAACTAATAATTGTGTGTAACACGGCACATAATCATATGATTTTGCTTTATTCTTTTTTTTATTGGCCACACACGGTCCGCATGGCCTTTCCTTCGGTCGGATCGTGTGTAGTTAGAAAATTCTGTATAAAAATCTGTATCCAGTGCTAATCTGTATTACACATCGAAAATCTGTATAAATCTCAGACTAAGGAAAAAAGAATAGACATGAAATACCTACGAAAAAAACGTGCATACCTAAATGTGAATCTGGCACAAAGATGGCGGCTTGCTTGCTCATGCGGCAGCCTAACACACTGCACTTACCCATAATAAATGCAGTATTATGCAAGTTCAACACTTTAAACAAGCACAATTTTCGCCTAATAACAAAATTTTCTTCAAAACACTGAAACAAACAAGTCGCGATGACAACTGATGTACTTGTTGTTCATTGTGAGTACTGTGACAAAACATGGCGACCGGCCGCAGTGAGGTATTCTGTGACGTCGCCAAGATAATGTTGCCCTTTTTGGTAATGATAAAACTACTGTTGTCCTTTTTTACTTATGATTATCCTCATAAGTTAAAAAGAGATGCCAATATGTCAGAAACTATGCCGTCGAAATACATCACATTCCTATAACTACGTTCGTTATGCCGAGTCCTCTTTTTTTCTATAGTCTGAGGTATAAATACGGAGAAATCTGTATATATGGCAACACTGGATCATAGACAATCATGCCCTCTACACAATCGTGATTGTGTATCTTAGACTATAGATACCAATAGACAAGAAATGCCTACGAAAAAAGCGTGCCAACATTTTGGGCTGGTGCTCTAAAATGGCGGAAAAAACTAGGGACGCCGCGTCTAAGATTCCACACTTTTTATGTTTTTCTTTATAGAATTCATTAAAAAAAATCAATAAAAAACGTATAACTGTAAAATGCATTCACAAATAATGCTCACCGACTGATATTTTAGCAAAACAACAAACACGGTGTTTTGTAATGGCGGACAAAACTGGACGCTTTATTTGAGACATAGTATAACATTGCGAATCCATTGGTGTCTTTAACCTGCGGCCGTACCGCCTAACTCAAAGCGAGCACTCGCTATCGTTATCATGACATTAGAACAATAGTTTTAATGTCACAGATGACATTAGAGCTATTGTTCTAATGTCACGAAGCGATAGCGAGTGATCGCTATGAGTTAGGCGGTAGCCCCCCCGAGTTGTGTATACTTGGCCCATGGAATTATTACTCAAACAGGAATGAGCTCTTGCTTAAAAAAGTGTGCCGAGCGAGAGATAAATAACTGTACCGTTTGTCTCTTTCGTAAGTTTGTTGACCACAAATTCTACATAATAGGGATTTTTTCTTAAAAACAATGACATTTAACCTGAAAGATGCTTTGGAAAATTATAATATGCTTAATAATCACGATTTTTAAGGAAAAGATCGCTTTTAGTGACAAGGTTGCCCTATGTACAATTAGTGTTAAGTGTATTATTTATACGTTGACTTTAAGCTGGTTGGTGTTGTACAACAAAGAAATATTATATTCTATTATTTCAAAATGGGTTGCGCAAAAGAATTTTATATCTGCTTTTCAATACAAGATAGGTTTTATTAATATAATAATTATTTAAAAAATAATTAATGTCAATGATTGTCTTTCAATAGATGGGTCTTTCCAATCAGTATATTATGTTGAACCCACCGCCATATAACAGATAATCAAATATGTCAACTTGTCAAAAATGAGTCAACACTAAAATCTCTCTGTGATATTTAAATACATACCTAGTAAAAGAATGAGTAATATTTTAAGAAGAAAAGAATTAAAAACATCAGTGTGAGTCGAATTGTTTCAACAATATTTAAAACTTTTATAGTTTCGCCAATATCTTGAACATAATGTTTATGCCAATTCTTTTTTCTAATAACTTTACATCGCATCGTGTAAGCTAAACAATAAATAACTAATATAAATTACTTTTATTGAAAAATGTTGAAAATTGCGATAATATTTATTACCATGTGGTCACCCTACTACAATGACAACGAAAATTACTGACATTGACAAAGTATCGTTGTTGCTGGACGTAAAATCATAGTGTTATAATTATTAATAGTAGGCTAACATGGTAATTTAATTTATTTTATGTTATAATTATTACAAAAAAAAACCAAATTAGGTATTTTGGGCGTTAAAAGTAATTAAAATAAACAATAATAAAAAATCTTCATCTACCAATAGTTTTTTCATAACTACTAAATTATAAAATATACAACAGTAGCAACACTGTGGGAAAGGGATAAAAGGTACAGGTAATGCTACCTCTCTCGGCACACTTTTGCGCTTTCAAGTGTTTAGTCTTTATTCACATAGAAATAAAGTCCAATATTTTATTTTGAAGAGCTCATTCCTGTTTGAGTAATAATTCCATGACTTGGCCATCATGGGCCATTATGAAGAGGCGCCATTAAGCATCACGATTACCGGCGATGATGGCCGTTCATAGACAATCATGCCCTCTACACAATCGTGCGTGTCTATACTTGCCATAGATATAGAAATGAAATAGATGGGCTATAAAAGCCGTCAAACATGAGGAAAAGAGATAAACTTATACACATTGCCAAAGGAAAGAAGAAGATGGCATCATTTTTTTTTGTCCTTGTTACCGTATATAGGTGAAACTGGTAGTGGGGATTGTTTATCACCAGCGTCTGGTGCTAAACAAATACGTGGAAGAAATTTGTTGTGTGAATTATAGCTTACTGTGTAATTATTTAACAGTTTAATTAGTGTAATTGTGAACTATTTGAACATTTAAATCATGGTGCACTGCTCCGTTTTAGGTTGTAATAGTGATAGTGCTAGAAAACAGGAGAATATAACCTTTCACAGGTAAGACCTAAATTGTGTCAATAAAAAGCGCCAAAACTATTTTTTAAATTATAAATACAAGTTATATTGCAATATTTAGGTGTTCGAGCCTTTAGGCTTGACCCACTTGAGATTACCCTCTTGAACATCAGCGCCATCTAGTATGAACTTTGAACAATTATCGCAGAATCACAATGAGGGTAGACGAATATCTGCGTGCCGATGCGGAGCACTCCTCATTTTATTCAGTACGCTTTTGGATTTCAGCGTCGTCAGTTGTCCATCGCCTAAGAGCGAAATTTATTATAAATATCTTTCATCGCAGGTATGTAAATATCCTTTACTAATTGTGTTATTATTTTACAGTGTAAAAGAATGTCCTTAGTTTGTTAAGGAAATCATTCTTACACGAGCATGTACCCGAGCACACGGGCAAAACAATAATGCTTACGAGTATTGTTATAGGTACCATGTACCACTATGTCGTCTCGCAACGAACGACAAATCGTCATAGCAACCAACCGAAGCAATGACGTAAAACTTTGCCCGTGTTCTAAGGGTCGTCTCAAAGACTTTGTCACCGACGCACTAGTCACAAAGATCACAGCGTCGTACGCTGAGGTGGCATTGATTAAATCACGTGGTCGAATCGACCAGCGAAGGTACTCATCCTCGATAGTATCACATGCACCAACTCAAACTTCAGAGTAGGTACCACCTAATTGTTGATGGTCGCATCAATCATACGTCTAGTCGTATCAATTCATACGTCTGACACAACGAAGTCATGCGTCTAGTCGTATCAATCGATACGTCTCGCCAAGTTAAATTACAACGTCCAATGGTATAAAACCATACGTCGGTCGTATTAAACTGCAATTGACCATGACTTATAATAGTTCGTACGAACGTACCTAAAGCATTTATTGCATTTAATCTTTACAGTTCACATGGCGACTACAACAATGGGCGCCCTTTGCGGGCTACAACCACCGCCCGAGGAAAAAGATTTCTTCGAACGAATAATCAACTTGGTGAACGACGTCTACCCACAAGGCTGGATACCCTGGGTAGTGAAAAATTATTCTAACACAGAGCTGTTTAGCGAAATCATATCACCTAGGACGGAAGCTAAACTACGCTTCGCAATACCTACCGAAGGGCTAGCCCGGGCATACACACCAAACGACCCTACGCTCTCCGAAAAGAAGTTTCGTTCAATTAAAAGGAAAATTCTTCAATGGCCGCTGGGGCGCGCTCTATTATATGCCCCACATAGCATTATGGACAAAATCCACCCTGACTCATACGAAATATTTATGAACACGGTTAAGACACTAAAACCGAAACTTACCTCGAGAGGATCAACACCGAACAGCTCCGCACAAAAACGGAGATCTACGTCACCATCAGAAGCTTCCTCGTCGAAATCGACAAGACATGATCACGACATAGACCAAAACCAACAAATGGCATTTTTTGAAAAATTGATGTCAGTCCTGACACATCAAACGAAAGCCATTCAAAACGTAGCCTCACAAGTGGCTAACTTAGCCGCCCGACCTCACGAATCAAGAACAGGAGTCGGACTACGAAAATGGTACCTCTTGTTCCGACACTGGCAGAAGCATCACTGGCAACGAGGAATTTGAAACACCACCATTCCTCTCAGCCGAACTACCTGAAACCTCTCCATATGCTAATAAGCCTATTAGCATCTCAGAAGAGGAAGCCCTTCAAGCCCAAATTGCACAAGCTCAAGCAAAATTAGAGGCTCTACGAAATAATTATTCATCGCAGGCGACCTGCGACTTCTCGCCTAGCACAACAGAAGCAGAGCCCAAATTAGCAAAGGCGGATCCACGACTGGTAGAGTATGGCATCAAATGTCAACGATTAGAGGAAGATGGCTGGAAGAGCATCAGATATGCAGAAGTGCAAAAAACATTTCACTGCACTCCGGTATTCGCCGCCCTTAAGGTGACTAACCTACTCGCCCTAACAGCCGATTGTGATTTAAAAAAATATCCGACAGCCTTGTCCAATACACTTGTGGCAGAAGAGCGGAAATTATTCAATCGCGCAGAGAAACGTACAACCCCCCAAACAAGGTCTTGAGCGACATTTTGCACGATATACCTCCTTCAACTACACACTTGTTTTCGGAGGAGAAACTGACCGAAGCAATAAAAAAACCAGGGGGGGGCGCATAAGTTCTTCCCTAGAAAATCCTTTTCGAGCACGTCCACAACTAATAAACAAAAGAAATTTCCTGTACCTTCAAAGATACCTCAGAAAAATCCTCGGGAGACCTATTCAAACAAAGTGCCAATCAAAAAACAGCCTTTTCGGAACTTTCGCACCTCTGAAAGACAAGATCATATTACCAACAAAACAACACGTCCTTCCTCAAATATTAGAAGAAAACCCTAAACCTCAGGTATTCCTTGCCGGTCAATTACACTCTAAAGTTAGCTTGTGGAAATCATCAGGCGCGTCACCTACGCTCCTAAATGTCATAAAAGGTTACCGGATACCGTTTATACGGAAGCCGCCGACCATACGCTTCTCAGAAACTTCCAAAAATTACAATTTACTAAACACACGGAAATCTGAGAGCATGGACCAGCTAATTAGTAATCTTTTAAAATTGGGAGCAATTTCAAAAAATAAATTTAAGAGTGGTTTTATATCTCCAGTCTTCCTCCGACAAAAAACCAATGGTTCCCACAGGCTAGTTGTTAATTTAAAAAATCTGAATTATTATGTGAATTACTCAAAGTTTAGACTGGTTAGCCTTAAGAAAATCTCTCAAATAATTGAAAAAGATGACTATCTAGTAAAGATAGACATCTCAAATGCCTACTATCATGTTCCAGTCAATCACTCACATAGGAGATATTTATCGATAGTTTATAATGGCCAAATATACAATATGAATTGCCTACCTTTTGGGCTATCAAGTGCCCCTTCAATTTTTAGCAAAATTTCAAACTGGGTAGCATTTCTACTTTGTAGCAAAGGCATTAGAACTGTAGTTTACCTAGATGACTTTTTACTCCTTAATAAAGATCCTGAATTGCTGGAGCAACAAACAAAAGTAGCTATTGGCACATTACGGTCATTAGGCTGGCACATTAATATTCCTAAATCCGACTTAATACCTAAAAAACGAATTGAATACCTAGGACTTGTATGGGATACACAAAAGAATAAAAAATACTTACCTAGCACAAAAATTCATGATATTACTGCCCTCATATTGCATACCATACGCAAAAATAAATGGAGTTGGTCAAGCGCGAAACACATTCTGGGGAAATTAAATTTCGCAGCTAATGCAATACCTTTGGGCCTTCTACGTTGCAGATTAATACAGATAGCATCAAAGCACCTTCCAGACACGCAAAAAAACAGGGCATTTCAAATACCGGATCCCGTAAGAGGAGAACTCGAGTGGTGGCTACAGAATATACGCAAGTCCTCCACGCTTCAAATAGCTGCACCAACCACTTTCGTAACCACCGATGCTTCAGATCTCGGATGGGGAGCAATTGTCGACAGCAATAAGCTTTCAGGGCATTGGAAAACCTCTCAGCTACACTGGCACTGCAATCAGAAGGAATTGTGGACCTTATTAGAGGTATTACAAAGAGAACGGAGAAAACTTCAAGGGAAAACCATAATCTTTCAATCCGACAATCGCACAACCACCTCTTAAATAAGGAAGCAAGGAGGCACGAAATCAATAAAACTGCTGAACATCGCCACAAAAATATTGAGACTCGCACATCAATACAAAATCAACATAGTCCCGAAGTATCTACCGGGCAAATACAATGGTCTAGCGGACAGCCTATTCAGATGGAAAACCCACCAAGAATGGCACCTCAGTGCACAGATCCAGTCCATAATATTCAAGCGCATGGGAGTTCCAGAAATCGACTTATTCGCCTCGAGCATCTCAGCAGTAGTCCCACGATATGTCAGCGAAGATCATCGGGATCTAGCGAGCGAATTCACGGACGCCTTCAGCAAACAGTGGAGCTACAGTCTGGCATGGATATTCGCTCCACCAGCATTGATCCCCCGGGTACTCCAGCACCTCCAACGCTCCCACGGACTATACATAATGATAGTTCCCAGATGGGAGAAAGCATTTTGGAGAGCAGAGATGAAGAAGGGAGCAATTCAACCTCCTCTTCGCATCAGGAACCTTAAGAAACACCTAATAGACCTGCAAACTAGATTACCACTTTGAGGAATCCAACAGTTATCTTTAGAGGTCTGGAAAATACGTGCTGGGCAGCTGAACTAAATTCTTGGAACGAGCAAGAAAAGGGACTTTTACAGTCTGCGTGGCGGATTTCGACCCTAAAAACCTACAAACCGGCCTGGCGAACCTGGCTATAGTGGTGCGAAGCTAACAACCTATCTCCTTCAACGCCTGCCCCCAGCGACATAGCGAAACCCGCAATCTAGCTGCGAAAACCATTTGCGTACACAAATCTGCTATATTGACATTCATTAAACCATCCCTTAGCGAAATTAAGAGCAAAAATCCAATGATAAAGAATATTATAAAGGCAATATGTCATAAAAATCCCCCACAGCATAAGAAAACAACGTGGAGTGTCCCCAACCTCACACAATGGCTTTCTCGCAGGAACATAGATCAATCAAGCCATTTCCAAGTCTCACAGCATGTAGCTATCCTACTATTGCTAGCTTCCGGGCGACGCGTACATGACCTAACTCTGTTGCACATAAGTAAGGATCATTGTCAAATGTACCCGGATAGAGTAATATTCTGGCCAGAGTTTGGGTCTAAAACTGACAGTGCTAACTATCGCCAGTCGGGTTGGTGTCTGCTGAAGAACGAAAACATCAAATTAGACCTATGCTACTGGATACCAATACTCATAAACCTATCAGAAGATCGTCGTAAAGCAAATGATTCTCACATCCAATTTGTTTATTTCCACAAGAGTAAAGTTAAAGCAGCGACAAGGACAATCATATCTGGCTGGATAAAACTTATTTTGAAGGATGCCAACATCAACGATACTCCTGGCAGCTTCAGAGCGGCAGTTGCTACGAATAACTGGAGTATTCGAAACCTGGATATAGACGATGTACTACGCAAAGTGAACTGGCGTAGTGCAAACACATTCTTTAAACATTATTACAAGGATATCGGACCCAAAAATCCCATTAACGGGGCTTCGTCTACATCCACCGACTTCATTGCAATGTGATTTTGTGATTTATTACAAGACTGATTATGTCTAATTAGCTTAAATAATATAAATGTTAAGTTTTGCGTTGAATAATACAAAGAATGTTGATTAATTAATAAAAACTCATTTGCTGTGATTTAAAAATATAAACGACAAACTCAATTACATGTTGTTTAATATATCATCATATATATCTACTTACTCAGTCACAGTACGCAACTAACACTAGCACCAGCAGATAGGAAACATCTCAAGTGGGTCAAGCCTAAAGGCTCGAACACCTAAATAGACAAGTTTTTCCCCCGAAGGGTAAAAAACTAATATTTAGGTTTCAGCCGAAAGGCTTGACCCACCAATACTACTCCTTGCTGGTTCTCACTTCCTCACCTCAATCCAAATAGGTACTGAATAAAATGAGGAGTGCTCCGCATCGGCACGCAGATATTCGTCTACCCTCATTGTGATTCTGCGATAATTGTTCAAAGTTCATACTAGATGGCGCTGATATTCAAGAGGGTAATCTCAAGTGGGTCAAGCCTTTCGACTGAAACCTAAATATTAGTTTTTTACCCTTCGGGGGAAAAACTTGTCTATTATATCCTTCTACTATGGTTCTCAATCATATTATGGGATTAAACATGAAATTTCAAACTAAGTAGTAAGGTTACTGTTAACCTACAAGCTAGGAATGTCGCCATACAATATGGCCACGTATACAGCCAACGCGTATAACATTTTGCCGGGTTATAATGATACCAGTTACGCTACGACTATTTTTCCTTGATTCGTAGGTAATTTTTTACGTGAAAGGGAACTCACATATTAGTTTCTGTGTTACATTAATATTGACATATTTAAGTATAAAATTTTGAGCATTTTAGATAACAAAGGTAATTCTTTTGAAGTGAGACTTTCCATTTGCTTGTTTGTCTGTATTTAACAGATTTCCTTCGGAGATAACTACTCGAAAACAGTTGGGTTAAAGCTACTGGTCGATTGAATTGGCAGCCAACCAAGCATACCCGAATGTGTTCTAAGCATTTTGAACAACAGTGGATTCAGGAAAACAAAAAAGGCACTTTTCTTAGGAGTGGTGCTATTCCTAAACTATTTTTACAGGTCAGTAACTTATACATATTATATCTACAAGGTACATACCCTATCCACTCAAACGTTCGCCACGCGAAGCGTGGTGGGTTTCAAAAGCAAAAAGTAGTATATCTCAAATATCAAAGGTGCCGCCATTGCGGAATGACTCAACCCGGCGCGCACGGGGTGTTCAAAAAATTGCGGAGAGTGACATATACTGTCTACAAGAGAACAAAAAATACGTATGGAAAGGTAATTTAATATAGAAGGAACTTATAACAGTTAATTAGATAAAGATTAATAATTAAATGAATGAAGCGCGAAAATGTTCGGAAGGTCGCGGAAGACCCGATTTAAAAAAAAAAAAATTTCACAAAAACTATTTTATAAAACTTTAAATAACCATATATATTATTATAGCCCTATTCTTGAAGATTATTTTGATATATAATAGTTTTGGGTAATATTTTTAATGAAAAAAGAAAAAAATAATAAAATCGATTAATTACGTAATTATATACGCGAAATGCGCACGCGCGACCTCAAAATTTAAAAAAATGCAAAAAATAAATTATTGTGTTTAAAATTAAATAAAAAATACGTATGGAAAGCTAATTTAATAAGGAATGAACTTATAATAGTTAATTAGATAAGGATTCATAATTGAATGAATAATGACGAGAATAGTAACTAAAGTGCTTAAAATTTCAAAAATACTCACTTTTTGAAAAAAACGTTTAGTGTGGCAATGGACTCAATTCTGAAGTGGCCGCTAAATTGCCTAATTTTATTTAGGTGCCGCTAAACCATTATCCTATTCAACGGTAACTGTAAAATTCAACTGACATTGCTAATTTGAATCTGACGTTTCTAATTTTAGACGGTCAATTCAACTTAGCTTTAACCGCCCAAACGCTATTCCAGACGAGATTTTTAGCGGCAACTAAAATCATCCCGATTAAAATTAGAACCTTGCTAAATTCCGCCATTTTGGTAATAAAAATACAAATTCAAGTAACAAATGAGGTAGAAATTTATATCTTGTCTAAATTGATTATTTTCGCCTTAAATGAATAGGAAAATTATAAAAATTTTTTAGTAGTTACAATTATATTGTTAAAAATAACATAAAAATGTACATTAAATGTATTAACTGATATAAACTAAACCCGTTTTAGTTTCTTTAAAAACAAGATCCATCTATTAATTTACTTTTAATCTTTTTACGATTGCAACACAAACACAATTAAAACTAATCTTGGACATTTTAGAATTACGCTTAAGTCTAAATTTAGTTGGCCTGTCACCGTAGAATAGCACTTGCTTAACCGGCCATTTAAATTAAGTTTAAATTTAGAAATTTTAGTTTTAGGTTATTTAGACGGCGGGCGCGCAGAATTGAGTCGAATATAACACTATAAATTATCATAAACCATACATAATAATGTAGCCCAATTCTTCTAGTTTATTTTGATATAGAACACTCTACGAAAATACTAATACAGACTAAGTAAGTACGCAATAAATCTCATCGGTCATGGAGTAAGAAACGTATGGATACGGCCAAGTAAGTTAAACCGCAGACTATGACAAATTTATTTCAATCTAAGACCACAGATAATATAATACTACAGTAAGACTAAAAAAAAATTAGACATGACCTGTCAACTTATGAAAGAGACTATTGGCAAAGGATAAGAGAAGATAAGAGAATAAAGCCATAGAGAAAATATTTTATTTTTCGCGATTTTTTTTATCACACCGCGCGGTTTTACGCAAAGGGAACTGGGTACCATAGTACCCAGGTCGATCGAGAAGCTTACGATTTTGGGGACTATAGTCCCCAGGACGTTCCAGTGGCTATCAAGCCAAAACCTAAATTTATTTTTCACAAACCCAACTATTTTTATGGGGGATTTCGAAATTTATTTTACAGTTTTGGATTAACATGGGTAGGGTAGGTACCAAATCCTTTTCTACTATTTTGATATGGCCAAACATATTATTAATGGTTTGATTTTGGTCATTTTCTATTAATATAACAAGTCTGACCATTAGTACAGATACAGTTTAAAAATTTATTAATTAATATTTTTAATGTTGTAAAATTAGAACCTGCTTTTATTTTTAACCTGTATACATATTGTTTCAGGTCGCATCGGTGTTGGATTTCGGTTCAAATTTGAATACGCCCCGAAAGAGAAAAATGCGGCTTCAAATGCTAGGTTTGAAACAATCAGCGAGGTCATCAAATAAAAAACTACGGCCAATGCGTCAATCGCTTAGACGATTGGGAAAAAAAGTAGTCACAATTGAAAATGTGTAAAGTGATTTGAAGTGTAAGTTAATGATGCAAAATTAGTAGTTGGACATTTTAAATACTGTAGGAGGAACCAATAGAGATTTTCTGAAAAGATTTTTAGGAGTTGACAAAAGAAAGTATTCTGAACCTTTAAGGAAATTCGCCACCCATTCACCCAGCCCAAATGAATTTTTACCTGTATTGTAGTGAATTTTATCTCTGTAAGCCGAAGTCCTTTATTCGATGACAATAACGGTGCTATTGAAATCTAATTTTAGAAAATGTTTATTTAAAATTTAATATTATACATTTCCTAAATCTTCACAAATATTTAGTAAATGTGTAAATATTGGATTTTATATAAACTGCAGAGATAAAGAAAAAACAATGATTATTGCCGTTGTGTATTCTTAATCGAGCGACGATCTTCGCAAGGTACTTAGCTGGCAAAAGCTGGAAGCGAATGGTCGCGGATCGTGCTTAGTGGCGAGCACTTGGAGAGGCCTATGTCCAGCAGTGGACGCGTGTGGATGATGATGATGATTCCGAATATTTTTTCTTATATTTGTAAAGATGTTTACATAATAGCTTAAATAACTTGTTTTAAAAGAAATATACTCGAGTAAATCCGAAAAGTGTAGTTTTATTTAAAAGTGTAAATAACTTTAGACTGCGGCGAAGGTTGAATGAAGAGTTCAATAAAAAAAAAATCGCAACTTCCTCCCACTTTTATTTTTTGAGACATATTATTGAGCGAGGGGCGCTCATTAAAATGTCTCAAAAAAAATACGTAGATCAATCAACCCTACTTTATGTTTGTAGTGGTAAAAGCCACTATAAACATAAAGTAGGGTAAAACTTAAAGCAACACTGGTATACCCATCTACTTTAGGCAGGTATGACGTCATCTATGTCTGTCCCTTACGGGTATACGGTCACGTCCTATCTATTCATTCTTTATCTACTTGCCCATCCTGCCCCCGTAGCACGTCCACCAAAACACGATATGATAAAGCGATTTATCGCGGTGAACTGTCAAAATACGACGAAACCCATGGAATTATTACTCAAACAGGAATGAGCTCTTGCTTAAAAAAGTGTGCCGAGCGAGAGATAAATAACTGTACCGTTTGTCTCTTTCGTAAGTTTTGTGACCACAAATTCTACAAAATAGGGATTTTTTCTTAAAAACAATAACATTCAACCTGAAAGATGCTTTTGAAAATTAGAAGCTTAATAATCACGATTGTTGAGGAAGAGATCGCTTTTAGCGACAAGGTCGCCCTTTGTACATTTAGTGTTAAGTGTATTATTTATACGTTGACTTTAAACTGATTGGTGTTGTACAACAAAGAAATATTATATTCTATTCTATTATTTCAAAATGAGTTGCGCAAAAGAATTTTATATCTGCTTTTCAATACAAGATAGATTTTATAAAGATAGTCTTTCAATAGATGGGTCTTTCCAATCGGTATATTATGTTGAACCCACTGCCACATAACAGATAATCAAATATGTCAACTTGTCAAAAATGAGTCAACAAATATGTCAACTTGTCAAAAATGAGTCAACAAATATGTCAACTTGTCAAAAATGAGTCAACACTAAAATCTCTCTGTGATATTTAAATACATACCTAGTAAAAAATGAGTAATATTTTAAGAAGAAAAGAATTAAAAACACATCAGTGTGAGTCGAACTGTTTCAACAATATTTAAAACTTTTGTGGTTTCGCCAATATCTTGAACAGAATGTTAATGCCAATTCCTTTTTCCTAATTACAATAAATAACTAATATAAATTACTTTTATTTAAAAATGATAAAAATTGCGATTATATTTAGGTTAGGTACATACCATGTGGTCACCCTACTACAATGACAACGAAAATTACTGACATTGACAAATAATCGATGTTGCAATATAACATTTTTTGAATACTACCACTAGAATATTTCCTAGACGTAAGAGCATAGTGTTATAATTATTAATAGTAGGCTAACATGGTAATTTAATTTATTTTATGTTATAATTATTTAAAAAAAAAACCAAATTAGGTATTTTGGGCGTTAAAAGTAATTAAAATAAACAATAATAAAAAATCTTCATCTACCAATAGTTTTTTCATAACTACTAAATTATAAAATATACAACAGTAGCAACACTGTGGGAAAGGGCTAAAAGGTACTGAGGCGCGTTCAGAGCCTCTGGGTGTAGTTGTCCGGTTGTTTTTTAACTCGCTCAAAGGAGTTGAACGCGTTGCAGCAACCAAATCTTTTATCTCCCTCTTTCACATGATGTTTTATTTCTCTCTCTTTCTAGTAGATGACATTATAGAATATGGCCGCCAATATCATCCAATCACGTAAGAGTATTTCAGTCATAAACGTCAGAGCGTTTTACAACCATCAAATTCGATGGTTGTTCGGTTGTAACTCGCGCCGACACTCAAAGGTCTTGAACGGGCCGGTTGTTTCACCCGGTTGTCACGCTCGAAGGCATTGAACGGGGTTAGAGCGAAAAGTTGTACTTCGCGCGAAGGCCCTGAACGCGCCTCAGGTAATGCTACCTCTCTCGGCACACTTTTGCGCTTTCAAGTGTTTAGTCTTTATTCGCATAGAAATAAAGTCCAAATTTGAACAACAATATTTTGAAGAGCTCATTCCTGTTTGAGTAATAATTCCATGACGAACGAAACCCTATTGTATTTTGACAGTTCACCGCGATAAACCGCTTTATCATATCGTGTTTTGGTGGACGTGCTAGGGGGGCTGGGCCATTGTGAAGAGGCGCCCAAAGAGTAGTTTAATATATGGAGGCGCCTTTAAAAATAAAACAGAACAACAACTAAAGCTAGGTATTCTATTCTTCTGAGTAAAAAGTAGGTAGTAAAAACCTCGTGAGATACCTACTTGGGAAATGTAACATGAAATGAAGATTTTATATTTTAATGAAAATGCCAAAAAAGCTAAAAAAGACTATGACGTCTAGAACTTTAATACATCTTCCATTGGAAGTCTTAGAAATAATTTTTAGGAATCTTCATCTCTCGGATCTTCGAAATGTAATGCTAACATGTAAAATGTTGAAAGAGTTGATTTTAAGGAATGCCACAATTTGGAGATTTGTTTGCCAGAGTCACATGACCATCAAAAATAGTTCTGATAACAGGTGAGTTTAATATATACCTAGTACTGTGATGAGAGAAACCCCACAAACAAAAAATTATGACTGTTATAATGCTGCATAACCCATAGAAAATGCTTTCATTTCAGTAGATCTGCCTGGATTCAAGATCCAGCCGATAAAGCTTGAGCAAAACCTATCCTATCCGCTGATTATCAGCATTGTTATTAATATCAGCATCAGCACTAATTGATGTTGAGACACTTTTCTTAGTATTCCACAGATTCACAATGCAGGTGCCATGTCCATTGCGTTGCAGAGAAAGGAGTGCGAGGCAGCACCCGGGAATTGCAACCCAGGTGTAGGTTTATAATGGAAATAATAATATTAGCGCTTTTATTTCTAACTACATACTACGAATTACATAAGTTTAAATATTGTCATAGTAAGTTAGTTGGACCCCAATTGGGTATAACCCTCTATCTGCTTTCATTTCTCCCTATTTATGGCTATTTCCATCCAGCTAGTGCTGGCCACTGCAGCCAAATCATCTGCCCATTGCTTTTTGGGCCTGCCTGGGTTTCTTTTCCTTAGAGGGACTTTCCACTTTGTTGTTTGTAATGTCCAGCATTTGTCCTTGTATCTGGATATATGTCCTGCCCATTGCCATTTCAATTTTAGGGTGTGGTGGAGAGTGTCTGTTATTTTCGTTTTGTATCGTATATTTTTATTCTTTACTTTTTGTATTTTCCACAATTTTAGAATGCTTCTCTCCTTTAAATATTTCTTTTTGAGCCCAGTAACTTTTCTATGAGTTTTTGACTCTTTGTTCTAGTTCTTTTTCATTATTATTTTGAGCCAGATAATAATGAAAGAGGCGGCACTTACGGAATTGTATCAAATATGGTCAGGCAGAGAGAGGAGCCGAGGTGGTGAATGTGAATATTGATGCATTGTAAAGTAGCTACTTCAACCTGTACCTGGGTCGTAAGCCACTGCACTGCTCGATTGTCTCTTTTCTCTGCAATGTGATGGACCCGGCACCCGCATGATGAATCCATAGAATGCTGAGTTATCGTGTCATTATGATTTCTTAACTTTTTATTTAGAATGTCACTATTGTATAGTTTTCCATAACAACTGTACAGAACACACAAATGAAGTGCATTTGTGATTTTCTGTATCCATCAACTATTGAAATACTTACTTTAAAAATTTTGAGGATATCGCATCTAATTTAGTAAATATTCAAGTTATTTGCATTGCATTTATACGATAGTGACATTGTAAATAAATAGTCAATAAATCAAGTACAGCCAAAAATAATTGATATACTCAGTAAATGTTAAATTGTTTTATAGGAAATCCAATTTACTGTCATGGTACGATAAATACAGAATATCTAACAATTGGTGTTCAGGAGTATATAGAAGTAAGGTATGTTCTTAAGTATTGCCTTTATTGAATATAACATTTTTTTTTAAATTTATACAATGTAGCATTAATCTAAAATAATTTATTATATGTCATATTATTCTAAATTGTAACAATTTATGCCACAGGTAATCATTGATCATCACACAAACTATATGCCTTGGCTTATGTACTACAATTCTGAAGCCTTATTGGTGTCAACAGGTTCAGAACTTCGATGTTATAACAAAAACAGAAAAGGAAGCCCAGTTGGCAACGACATGATATGGAAATGTGATGTTCCCAAAGTAAGGAGATATGACGTGCGCACAAATGATATATCAAGATTTATTGTTGATAGGTTGATAGTTTGTGGGAATAGGTAATCATTATTATTTATCCATTGTAGTAATAGGGATTGATAACTTAGACCCATAGAATTTAACATTTTGACAGTGAACTATTTCAAAAGCAAAAATAATTAAGTATAAATTAATATTGCTTCTGTAATACATAGTTTCTAAATTTAGGCATTTTTGATATATATTAGTTTATTTTTATTATTTTATCTATGTAGTAGAATTTTATGTTATATGCATGTAATATGATATTCATAATAAGATGTTCCATTTCTCGGTACATCTACCTTTTCTGCACCACCCTAAGGTTGACTGGAAGAAAATGCCACAGGCATTAAGTCCGCCTTTGTACGAAAATTATGTACATTAAGAATAAATAAATAAATGAACACTAAGAAACTTAAGGTATGAGAAAGCTTAGCATGTTGTAATGAGATTTGAAAATTTATTAAGGCCATATTGGCTATAAATCCTGGCTTGGCATGGCTGTTTTGCCGAGCGCCTTTCACTTGTCTTTATCCCTACTCCGCGGCCGGCTGAAAGAAAGAAAGAAAGAATCTTTATTTGCAAGAATATGGTAAATACAGGTTCTTACAGTTTGGTTCCATCATATTCTGACCAATTCATCAACATGCAAATGTTACAAATGTCAAAAATAATAATTCTAAATGTCAATGTTTGTCAATTCTTTACCCAAGCAATATCAAATTAGCATTCGTAATAAGATTTTAGAGAAATCAAACTAACGGCAATGTCAATTACAATAATAGTCAATAATTTTAAAAAATATACTAAAACTGTTCAGATAAGTACTCTCCAACACTGTAATATCCTTTAAATAACAACATGTTAAATAAAACCTTTTTAAATTTCGATAATCTGAGATTTGTGATATCAGTCGGTAGTTTATTGAAGATTCTGATCACCATCTATACATATAATAAAACTGTAGAGGTCGAATGTCTGTACATAGAAAAAAAATGGATGTAAAAAGAGGGAGTATCGATTCTTTCAATGATAAACGTCGTTTTTGCCCTCGTTGTCGTACAGACACACATAATCTTCGTCAGTGTACTGCTAACAAGGACAACATTTTTTGTTTTGTTTGTGGCAACAAAGACGTTAAAACTCCTTCATGTCCTAATTGCAATCAGAATGAAGCTTCTGGTTCAAAAAACTAGCTCAAGAGAATTGTGTGAACAATAAAAATTTTAATAAAGAAGATTGGCAAAATTGGTTACGCACATTAAATTTTTTTTTCAAGTCTTATAAAACACACAATTCTCAAGCACAATTATGACGCCGACGACAGACCTTATGTCACTGTTCAAATTAATGGTGTTTCTGTTTCTGGCCTCTTAGATTCTGGATCTGCTATTACTATCTTAGGCAAAGATTCACACTTAATTTTTACAAGCAACGGATTAGATCTTGTAAACGATGAATGTATTTGTGTCACTGCTGCCGGTGGTCAGAGTTTTCAAAGTATTGGATACATTAATATCCCTATTAATTTTGAAAATCAGCTTCACATTTTGAAAGCTTTCGTTATTCCTGAAATAAAACCTAATCTTATTTTAGGTATTGACTTTTGGCGAGCATTTAAGCTGTGTCTTAAATATATTCATAGCATTGTTGCTCAAAACAAAAATAATGACTCTTGTTTATTAGTTTCATCAAAATCAAAAACTTTCATTCAAGGTTACGATAATTTAGATTCTTCTCAAAAACAAATAGCTGACAAAGTTATTAAACAGTTCGAGCACATTTCTGCCGAACGAAAGGGCCTCGGTTATACTAAAATTATTACACATCACATTGACACAGGAGATGCCCAGCCGATTCGTCAGCGCTATTACCGTTTATCTCCAGAAAAGCAGAGAATTCTCACTGAACAGATAGATGAGATGCTCTCATTAGATGTAGTTGAGCCTTGTGAGAGTGCTTGGTCATCTCCTGTTCTAATTGTGAATAAAAAGAACGGACAACCAAGATTTTGCCTCGATAGTCGAAAGTTAAACTCAGTTACCAAAAAAGACGCTTATAATCTCCCTTATATTTCTGAGATTTTGGATAATCTGAGGGACACTCGTTATTTATCAAGTATAGACCTATCAAAAGCTTTTTGGCAAATTAGTATTGCTACAGAAGATCGCGACAAAACGGCATTTTACATTCCTGGTAGAGGTACATTTCGATTCAAAAGAACCGCCTTTGGCTTAACCAATGCTCCTGCAACTCAACAGAGACTCGTTGACTTCTTGTTTGCAGAGTTCGATCATAAAGTCTTTGCGTACCTAGATGACATAATTTGCGTTTCGCAGGACTTTAGTAGTCACGTGACATTACTTTTACGTGTACTAGAAAAGCTATAACAAGCCAACCTCATTATTAATTTCGAAAAATGTGAATTCTTTAGATCGGAACTCCAATATTTAGGATACGTAGTGGATAGTTTCGGTCTGCGTACAGATCCATCTAAAGTAGAGGCTATACTAAATTTTCCGACCCCTACCTGCCGCAAAAATCTAAAGCGTTTTTTAGGAACTGCAACATGGTACCGACGATTCGTTCCAAACTTCAGTACTATTGCAGGGCCCTTAAATAAATTAACATCAAGTAAGAAGGGTACTCCTTCGTTCAAATGGTCTACTGAGGCAGATTCTGCATTTCAGAGATTAAAAGAAAGCCTCGTTTCTGCTCCAGTTCTTTCTTGCCCCGACTTCTGTAAACCGTTTGAAGTCCATACGATGCGAGTAGCTATGGTATCGGTGCTATGCTGACCCAAATGATAGATGGCAAAGAACATCCCATCGCTTACATGAGTAAGTCACTAACAGCTGCTGAAAAGAATTATGGCATCACCGAACGTGAAACTTTAGCCGTAGTTACTGCCCTTGAACATTGGCGCTGTTACGTTGAAAATGGTCTTCCTTTCACCGTTTATACAAACCATAGTGCCCTCAAATGGTTTTTATCATTGAGTAACCCAACTGGTCGTCTAGCTCGTTGGGGTGTTCGGTTGTCGACATTTAATTTCAACATCAAACATCGCAAAGGCTCTGACAATGTTATACCTGATGCTCTTTCTAGAAGCGTTCCATTAACAGCCATAAGTACTTCCGACTCTCACTCGGACGCTACAGACTTGTGGTATAAAAACACTTTTGATGGCTGCCTAAAACAACCTTCTCAATTTCCTAATTTCATTATTAAAAATAATTCCCTATTTAGACTTTGCAAAAATAAAGGTAGCGATAATCTCACTTCCGGATTTTCTTGGAAAGAAGTTGTTCCCAAGAAATTTCGCCAAAATGTGTTACACGAAAACCACTCAGTGCCTACAGCTGGACATATGGGTATATTTAAAACTTATAGACGACTAGCATTACGCTATTATTGGCCTAGCATGTATCAAGATGTGGTAAAATTTATTAGCTCTTGTGACAAATGCCTATCTTACAAAGCCCCAAATCACCAGATGCTTGGCGAAATGGGCCGTCCTAAACAATGTTCCCGTCCATTCCAATTAATTTCAGTAGACCTTATGGGACCTCTTCCCACTACAAAATTAATAAATAATTACATTTTAGTTATAACTTGCGGATTTTCAAAATTTTGTTTAATTTTTCCAATCAAAAAAGCTACAGCCGTAGTAATTTCAAAAATTTTAGAAGACTATGTATTTCTTGTTCATGGCATACCCCAAACTATTCTAATGGATAATGGTACTCAGTTTACGGGCAAAATTGCAGACGCTTTATTTAAGAAATATAACATCCCCAACGTATTTTATACACCAAAATATACCCCTCAAGTTAACCTCGTTGAGCGGTATAACAGAACTATTATAACCTGTGTTAGCACATTTGTAGAAGATGACCATAGGTCATGGGATCTTTATCTCCCAAAAGTGCAATTTGCCATAAATTGTTCCGTCAGTGAGGCTACAGGCTACACACCCGCATTTCTTGTGTTTGGTAGAGAATTGGTACCGTGTGGTTCTCATTACTTAGATAATGATTTGGGTGACGAAATGTTTTTTCTGCCACGAGATGTCTATGCCAAAAGTCTTGGTTGTTTGTCCAACATTTTTAACACGGTGCAGTCTAGGTTGTGGCAAGCTCATGTCAAGAATTCATCACACTACAATTTGCGACGTAAATTCGCTGAATTTAATGTGGGTGATATAGTAATGAAGCGCGCTTACTTTTTAAGCGACAAAGAAAATAATTTTACAAAGAAATTGGCACCTAAATTTATTAAAGCTAAAATTACAGCAAAGAAGTCTCCATTAGTTTATGTCTTAAAAGATATGTCCGGTAAAGATCTAGGCACGTGGCATATAAAAGATATAAAATTAATAGGCTTAAATAAATAATATAAGATAGAGGTATGAAAGTTGATGATTCCTAAATGCAAAACATCAAACAAATACTGAGATTTGATAATAAAAGGATTTTATTGGTTATAGCAATAAAACCCTTCAGTAAGCGAGGGGGTATTGTGACGTTGTAACGTCTTTTATTAAAATATCTACTTAAATTAAAACTAACATTAATTTAAATACAAAATGATACTTATTCTAACTTAAATAAACTTATTCTATAAATATTAAATAATACTAAAAGACGAAATAAACCCTTTAAAGTTCTTGTTGTCCAACTGGCGTTACACCTGCTCTGTTGCGAATTATTAACAGCTATACTGTGGCTCCACAATCCAGTTCTATTGTTTCGCCGAGCCGATGTGTGAGCAGCGCGGCCAGCGCCGGACATTAGAAATTTCGACACCAAAGGAGACCTACGTTCTCCTGCCGCTACCTTTTAGCATACGCGTTATTACGAGTAGTCATTGACATTTTCAATAATTAACAAGGCTATAGTAAATATCGCCTTTTCGTTATTATCAAGTTTTACACCCTACGTATTAGGGTCCAAAGTTACGGTTGGCCAACCCGTAGCTACATTCGCTGAGCTACGCACTTTCTGCCCATCGTTTTCCTCTGCGTGAACACAGAAGACCTGTGACCAGTCTCCGTGTCGTGGACTTCGACCCGCAGGGGAGTACCTAGCGTGTCTGCCCTTCACAGGAAATAGGGATTGTGTGACCGGTTCCGTACCCTGACCCGTGATTTAAATTAATTTGTGTGCTTAAGGACATTAAATCTTTCATTTAATCCCCTTAACGCCGCAACATATAATAAAACTGTAGAGGTCGAATGTCTGTACATAGAAAAAAATCCTTAAAACCAAGTCAGGGGGATGTAAAAAGAGGGAAAATACATAAATATGTTGGCTATCTTTTTTGACATGAGTAAAGCTTTTTATTTTGTCTCACGAAATTAAGCTAAGTAAACTGGAACGATACGGGATTAGAGGAAATGCATTAGACTGGAAAAGGCTACATTACAAATCGCGAACAATGTGTAGAAATAACGCAAATTGTTGATAGAACCAAGGAAGTGTTTAATTCTGATTATGGATTAAATCAGTGTAGAGTAAGTACCACAGGGTAGCGTTCTTGTGTCATTGCTGTTCTTAATATATATTAATGATCTACCGGACTGTATCAATCAAAATTGTATTCTTTTTGCTGATAATACTGCAGTTCTGGTCAATGGTAAGACATAAAATGATATTGAAAGTATTGCACAGTTTAATTTTGATATGGTTACAACATGGCTAGTACAGAATAACCTTAAATTCAATATCGATAAAACCAAATATTTAATTTTTCAAACATTTAACCGCAATCCTGTAAATATTTATATTAAACATAACGACGAAAAATTTATTGAAGTTGAAAATATTTAATTTTTAGGTAATATCCATTGACAAATTCTGTAACTGGATTCTGGAAGTCTCATATTGACATAATAGCAATCAAACTTGATAGATTTGTATATGCCCTAAGAAGAATTTAAATCATGTTCGCTCTGAGAAGAGCTTTGATAGTTTTCACTTTGTGAGCTATCCGGCATGGATTGGATGGAATCGATTGATGTATTTTGTTCTTCCTGAACAGTTCCTTTCTGCAATGAGTCTATTTTTCGGTTTTGTTCTCTTGTCATGTCCATCATTTTTTCGAACATAGCCAGTTGTTGTTGGAAAACTGATACCAGCAAATGTTCTTCACTCCCTTGCTTCGAAGCACTTTTTGTCGGTGGACTTTGCTCATTTTCGTCGTTTTCACGCGGGCGTGGCCGCTTCAAGGGTGCCGTAGATGGTGTACTATTTCCACTTGGAATGAACTGCGGGTTCCGATTTATCCCTTTCAGCAGCCTTGCTGTCCTGTCCCGGTTTTTGAGCTTAGGGTTAAGGGTCCTAATCGTATCCATAAAAGCTTCATATGAGGGCGCGTGAACCTTTTCCATTATGCTGTGAGGTGCTTAAATTGATGCCCTTCCTAGTGGCCATGAAAGCAGAACCTTTTTTTTTTTTTTTTTTGGGAGTGGGGAAAATGCATTTACGCATTCCTCGTGGTCGAGCCAAACCACGAGGATATGTGGGACTCCCCAGCGGACCGGGCCTACCCACTAAAAACCCCCCCAGCAGCTCCTCCGTCCGTCACAAGACAGGGGAAAGGGGACAACAGCCAGGCCTTATTCCCGCTGAACCCCTGCCTGCGACATGTCCGTTGCCGGACTCCCCGTCTAGCTCTGCTGCTTTGTGGAGCGACGCAGAATTGCACCGCTCTACACCCCGAAATTGGTTTTTTATTGTGGTTGTCTTCCACGAGGCCCGACGCTCAGTGCGCCGGGCCCCCGGCCCGCTCAGTGCGGGTAACGGGTTGCCCGACGGCAGATCCCATTGGATCCACCGCCGCGCGGGTGAGCCAAAGCTCTGGGAAACTCCCGGCAGGCGCGAAGCGCCGCTGGCGAAAAGTCGCCTCCACCTTGCTACCTTCATAGGTAGCCGCCCAAATCGGGCTTCTGGCGAAAGCCACACCTCTTCTTAAAATAAGAAGAGGGGACTTCGCCCTTCTCCGCATGAAGCGGTTGGCCACACGAAGTGGCCCGCCGGGTTAAACTCGGCCATCCCACACCCCCCCTCTATGGGGGTCCTCTCGTCAGACTATTAGCCCGCGGCAGAGAATCTGCCGGGTTGCCCAGGGTGCACCACAAGGAGGTTGTCTGACATCGCACCCCATGAAAGCAGAACCTTCCTCATATGCTTGTAACTCTTTTCAGGCAAGTCCGATGCATTTGGCGTAAAAGCATTCGCTATTTCAATAGTTCGTAATCCAAATATTAGTTTACTATCAGTTACTGAAGATAACTCTTCTCCAAAAAGTTATTGAAAAGATAAGTTGACTTTCCAGTTCTCCCAGCCTTCAGGATAATTGTTTTGAATTGAGCTCAGAATTGCACGATAAGTTTCAATATTTGCTTCTCGCTCCATTAGCGCCAACTCGCCCATTTTAAAGTATCGTGAAGAAGCAGCAATTTTGTCTGTTAACAAAATCAGAGCAGATGGGTGCGAATAAAGGTAAGACTATTTTTTTTTGCGACGTCGTGTCGTCTCAGTTTATATGACAAAATGTCGGCTAAGCATGATTTTGTTGGCTTAGTTTACACGACGCATGTCGTCTTAATTGAATGGATGATCATCATTATTTAGACGACGCATGTCGTCTTAGCTGCGACGACGTATCGTCGTTGCTAAGGTGACGTGTCGTCTTAATTTAGGCGACACGTGTCGTCTTGGTTTATACGACGCATGGTGCGTGTCGTCTTAATTAAGAGTGCTGCGCTCGTGCACTTCGAGTGCATGCGCGCGTCGTCTCGATTTGAAAATCGAACACTCAGAAATTTTCTAGACCACAACAACTGTACTATTGAAGTACTGTGTTTCATCGCTGGGCCATGGGCGCCGAGCGGCAAAACGTCTATAATAATTAAAATCCACTAGTTTACCTACGTTATATTTTATTCACTGACTGCACGTGTAAACCCGCTGAATTACAGAGGCGTACTGACAATATGGCGGACGCCTTGCCATGCGCTGTCTCCGGGCGGTGGCAGTTGTGCTCTTACGCCACTAGATGGCATTGTTATCTATGGAAACTAGCTGAATTACAAGGACCGTAATCTCACCTGTGGTTCAAGCTACGGCTGAAACCTAAATTTCCATTTTTTACCCTTCGGGGGAACGGTTCTATTTTTGCACAAGCCGGATTCGTTTTTATTGTTGTTGCTTGAGAACGATTTTTGGGTGGCTGTAACCACAAGCTTTTTTAAATTTGAGGGCGGGATCCGCGCCGGCCGCTCGTAGCTTCTCGCCCGCCTATTTTCGTCTCGCGTGGGAATTTTACATTTTTCAGTAAAATAAAAATATATAGCCCATGTTACTCACTGATAATAAAGCATTCTATTAGTGTAAGAATTTTCGAAATCAGATCAGTAGTACTGGAGACTACCCCGAACATCCAAACACACAAACTTTACCTCTTTGTAATCTACTAGCTGACCGCCCCGGCCTCGTACGGGTATATTAAAACCTTTTGACACTACTACATTATAAGAAACCATAGATTAGTCCGAATGACAGTTAATTTCGTCACTTTTTTATGAAAAATATTAATTCATAATGTTTGATTTTTTGTATAACACTTCAAACATTTTCTTTTATACAAACCTTGTCCTGACAATAACGAACACAACAAAATAAGAATAAACCAATTTGGTGCAGTCGTTTTCAAGTATGCGCGTACATACATTTTAACGATTCATTTTTATTTATATACTAGTGGGCCCGGCGGACGTTGTCCCGCCCGATTACAGCGCCACCTACCGGGTCCAACTGTAGGCTTAAACCTTCCTTGGACCTATTCAAATACACACCGAAAATTTCGTAAGAATCTGTCGAGCCGTTTCAGAGTTTTTGCGAGACAAACACACGGCGTTTCATTTTTATATATAAGAAGAAGATATGTAAGATACTACAATAGAATAAAATATCGTGTCACAGTTTGTTTGGGATAAACTCCGAAGCTACTGACTGATTTTGATGTTTGGCTTAATGTGTGCAATTTGGTCCTACATTTATCGATTATCTAACCCTCAGTTATACGGATTCGCGATTAACCGGACTACCAACCCCAATTAATATTTTTTTCTTACCAATTTAAAATAACTTTATACCTTTAAGTAGAATCCGCGCATGCACGGAAATGTCCGGACTTGCATTAAGATTAAGATATCTCCGAAAGCGATTTAGTGCTTTCGAAAATACAATTTTTAAGTCACTAAAATGTAGTATCTGACCGAAACTGGTTTTACGACCGAAACCGAATTTCGGCAACAGTCTCAGTTTAGGCTGACACTGAAACCGAAGCCGAAACATCCTGACAAGGATCGTGTTCAGAAAGATTAATAGGTGTCATCGTACTTAAATGCATTTTATATTTAGGTATTTATATTCGTTGACTATTATGAATTTTATTGCACTCGATTTTAGTTTGAAGTAGGTAATAAGGTTTTAAATCGAAAAACAGGAATGAAATATTAATTTTATTGTAGCTTGAGCCACGTGTTCGCCCTCCTCGAGCTCTGTTTCAATTTTTTAACCGACTTCAAAAAAGGAGGAGGTTATATTTCTACAATTTCGAGCGATATGACCAAGCTTCCCACATATAAAACATTTGAATGTACCCGTTGTGGAGGATGTGGTGCCGAAGGAGTATGCTTCTATAGGCCTTTTTCTCTAATATTTTCCATTTTTAGTTCAACATCTAATCGTTTTCTTTTTGTATATTCAAGAGTTAGTTTAGCATTTGTATTCTTTAAAGCAGTTATTGGGGGTGATTCTGAAGCGACCACCTAAAACTATAACTAAATAAAATTAGAGATAGAAATGTCAATCACCGTTTGGTATTCAGAACTCACAAGTTAACTCTAAAATTAAGAGTGACGTTACTAAACTACTCAATTTAGTGTTAGATGTTATTTTCGTATTCTGACATACTTCCTAAATGTAATTTTTTCTATAATTTTAAATATGTCAAACTAATTTTAGGAGGTGAACTTTTAGGTGCCGTCTAAATTTATCTTGTTACTTTTTAACGATTTTCTAACATTACCGAAGTCAATTTTTTTTGTGCAACTTGCCAAATGGATGATGAATTGGTTGCTATGGCATTTATAAGGAAAGGCTTTTATAGCATCAATTGCCAAGTCGTGAGTTGTAATTTGTTTGTTCCCAAGTAGTCTAATAGTACTGACATTTAGATGATAGGTAGGTTATGTATGTATGTATTTACTCTTACAACAGAAATTAATCTTCTATCTGCAGATAGAAGTATGCCTATCTAAAATTTGTTGCCTAGCAATTACTATTATTTGTCAATAAATAACAGCGGTTATTATGAAAAGAAAACAAAAATTACTAATGAAACAAAATACGCAATTTTAAAATTCAGAGGAAGTCACGAAGTACCTATCTATACAACTACAGACTACCACGTAATTTTGTTTATTTCATGGCATAGGCGCGAAGCCATCACAATCGCAGAATAAATGTCGAATAATTTTTCTTTTGTGATAAAATGAATGATAAAAAATAAAATTTATTTTCTGTTATTTACAAATACGATCAAATCTTAAATTAATAATTTCTGATAGTAAAATTAGTAGAATATAGCTGTTTTTAATGTTTCTAAATTATCCCGTTTTTCCACAGCACTAGGTGTATTTATAATCTGTGTATTCAATTTAAGAAATTGTCAAATACAGTTTAAATTAAGAGAGTCCGGCGTTTCAGAATACGAATTACCTAAAACTAATTTAAAATTATATGTTTAATTTTAGTTTTAGTTTTAGTAAGGTAACTTCAGAATTACCCCCATAGTTTCTTTATACGCTGTACCGTCCATACTCACTGTATTAAGTGGCAGACTGTGTCGGACTCACTTAACCTTTCATCATATACTAAATCTCTTATTATTGAGACAAATTCATTGAAGTGCTCTTCAAGACTAGACCTTGAATTGTATCTCATAGTGAGCGATTTCTTTTTTAAGTATAGTTTGGTCAGAGTACTTTTCTTTTCAAACATGTTTTTCAAGCAATCTACCATTGCCTTCGCATTTTTATAATCTTTTATGTAGGTACTGTTAATGTTTGTCTATTAAGCATTGTACTATGACGCCCTTGGCTCTCGTGTCCTTCTTCTTAAACGTATCATCCTTAACCATGAGTTCTGTGATATCTGCTTGATTAAGGTTATTAACTACAGCATCCTTGCAACCATGCTCTTCCAAAAGCAGTTCTATTCTGAATACCCAGTTTTAAAAGTTGATTCCATCCAATTGGGGTATAGACGCCACATTGGCCTGTATGGGACGCCATCATGATTATAATAAAAATAAGAATCCGAAAAAAATACACTGACCTAATCGTCGTCCATCGGACTGAAATATGGGTAAACTGGGCCCATAACCTAATAAAACGCAATAAAAATGAGGTCACTTAGTTTATTTAACAGATATTTTAATCACACAATGGAGGAATCGATTTGTGATGCTTGTACATTTTGCTGCCTATAATACAAGAGAAAAACGGAATCGAGACGAGTTGACAGATCGCATTGTCAGTTTTTTTTATTTACGGCTCTGGACACAATTCCAACACGTATTTCATATGAAAATATAGAAACTAGTCGTGTGGCGGTGACATGTCGCCTGCAAATCCGCTACAAATTACCGTTACATGTCGCCCGGACTTTAAGGCCCGCGTGATACTGATAATAATGAATATCACGAAAATGAGACTAATCAATCATCTCCAGTGACAATCATTTAAATAATGTTCCAATTGCTATTTCTCATTCTAGGGATGGTTGCGTTGCTGTATTTAAATTTGACAACAATATAAGACGGAGACCCAAATTGTTATATCATATTGTAGATTGCCATGAAAATGGGACTGCCGAAGTGTCAGCCGTTGAACTAATTTATTCTGAGCAGTCGTGCGTTATCACCGGCTCAATATGCAGCCCTACGCTACTCTTGGTGCTCTTCAGTGTCGACTACGATTCCAATAATGAGTTAATGAATGATACAGGTGAGTAAATTTTTGATAATGTCAATGACTTTTTAGCACCAATATTATGTATTGCTACAGCAACAGACTCTCCATCCGGTTATAATTGGTTAAAAGTACAGTCATTAATTGTCTTATTAATAAAAATTTTACTCCTTGGATTAGTTACTCCGTGTTTTGTCTTGTTTCCGCACATGTCGGCTGTCATAGGTATGTCAAAATAAAACAAAACACGAAGTAACTAATCCGAGGATGATCTAAGGAGTAAAAATTTTATTAATAAGAAGGCTGCTAAAGTATATTTGGTTCTTAAAGGGAGTCTTCAGGGGTACCCCTATCCGCAGGAATGCAATCAGCGATGCTTGCATTTCTTTGAAGGGTAAGAAAGGCAGTGAAATTACCGGGTACTGTGACTTGACATCTTATGTCACAAGTTGGCGACATACATTGTCGTCCTTGGCGGAGTTGTAGTCTTATAGGAAGCACATTTACCGGAGGAAGACTGTTTCAGGGCCGCCTGCTTGGGCACCTCCATCTTACCTATATCTGCCGCAAAGCAGTAATGCTTGTATTGCTGTGTTCCGGTTTGAAAGGTAAGAAGATATGGCAGTGAAATTACTGGGTACCTAGACTTTACATCTTATGTCACAAGTTGGCAACGTACACTGTGGTTCTTGTGGGGATTGCAAAGGCCCAATTCTGCTAATAAGTTACAGCCGAATCGAAACTGAACGCTGCGTTCGACCAATCAAAACGCCACATTATCACGTCATCATCGAACAGTTAAGTGGCAATATACACGCTCCGATTGGTCGATCGCAACGGTTTAGTTTCGATTCGGCTGTAACTTAATAGCAGAATTGGGCCTCAGATTTGCTGCGAATCTCACAAGCGCCACATGGCGCCACATAGGCGACTTTAGCCACTTACCATCAGGTGGGCAGCTTGCTTGTGTGCCAACTTTGTTATATAAAAAAATTAATTAATTACAGATGTTGATAAACAAGAAATTAAATTATCAGATGATGTCGGAATACGGTGCTTGGGCTTAAATGACAAGAAAGACAGGCTGGCAGTTGGCCTTGATGGAAACAGTAAGCCTCTTTTACTTGACATCAATGTGTGGGTAACTTTTCAAACGCAATTAAATAATATCTTGCTCGTATCGTTATCACAAAGTCATATTTTTATTAATGATATCTTTTACTGTCTTTGGTAAATGCCTATCGTTTACGAGTATCTTTATTAAATATTTGTTTGTTTGTATTTCTAGTGGCAAATTGATAATAAACGCCGATTCTACTATGAACAAAAGGCAGGCTGTACGGGACATCAGATGGCTTAACGAAAACACCATTACATATGTGACGCACTCAGGAAGTCTGCAATGTACAGATATAAGGTCTAATGAAATTGTAAGTTAGAACGGACAAGTCGCACTCACTAGCGGCAAAACACATTTATTTACGAGTTTTTCTTATCCTCATAAACTCCTAAATAACGAATCGCTTTGGCTTTGTGACTGCATTTTCTCTTTAGAAATGTTAAAGAAATCAATACAAGAAACATTTCACCTCGGGCAAAAACTAAACCTGCTCCTTCAAGATAATTGTATTGATTTATTTAGGTTTTTTAAATATCAGATCTTGCACAGAACCTTATGCTGCTTGCAATGGCTATGCTTATAGTAATACAGTCAACAGCACATCAGGCTATACAAAACTGTCAAATTTCTCCAATTGATTTTGAACCTTAAATACATTAACATTAGGTTCAAAAATGGTTGACAAAAATGTAATTTAGTGATAGCCTGATGTGCTGTGATGGCTATGCTTATAGTAGTACAGTCAACAGTACATCAGGCTATACAAAACTGTCAAATTTCTTCAATTGATTTTGAACCTTGAAACACATTAACGTTAGGTTCAAAAATGGTTGACAAAAAATGTAATTTTATGATAGTCTGATGTGCTGTGGTCAACGTGCTGGTTTCACAATTATTTAATTTCATTGTAACATGCTATGCCTAAGATTGATTGTGATGCTGTTTGTTGACCCAAATAAAGTGAATAAATGAGCTATATAAATTAATAAAATGTAACGGGATATAATAAAAAGTAGACGTTGCAGAATCACACTGATTTAATTTCGATTTACAATCGGGCAGAGTTCCGTCTTAGAAACAGTAAAACAGAGAAGTGCTCTAAATATGAGATAGCGCGGCATTTTATAGTTTCTCCGGTAATAAGGCGCTAGCTTGGCTTGGCTCTGATTGGCTGGCTTGGGCTGGCTGGCACATGGCTGCACGTGCTTGGCTCTAATTGGCTGGCTTGGGTTGGCTGGCACATGGCTGCACGTGCTTGGCTCTGATTGGCTGGCTTCGGCTGGCTTGCGATTGGCTGAGGCGGTGTGGCGCGTAACAGTCGGCCGTCCTGAAACAATCATTGCTCCCGCAATGGAAAAACACGTGGTTAGCTTTCAAGTAGGTCAATGAGATCTTCGGTTTCAAGCTGGTCATCAGAGCTACTGGCACTGTATGATATAGGGTACTGTGATTCTGTGATAGGGCCTCAAGATGCAACCAGGCTAGTAAAGGCCTTGTAGCCTCGGAACCCCTTGATACTGAGGATTCTGTATATGTCATTACCCACACCTTAGTAATGATATAATCGACGCTGCAGCTAGCTGTAGCATTATGTCGAGCTAGGAGCCCATTGAACACCACACATGCAATTCGTCCATCGCTTGTGTTATTTTTGTTATCCTTTTTTTTTACTTAAATGTAGTGTTTGTGTGTGTGTGTGTGTGTCAATAAATCATTTCTATTCTATTCTATTCTATATATGGGCCAGAGTAAATATCATCAAGCTTAGTGCTCACTCTTGTTACACTACTTGTGGGTGCTTGCCGCCAAAGAACTAAATCTCCCTTTCTGTAAATTCGACTAGTTTTCCTTTTTTTTATCGAAGTTACGCTTCATCTTATGGCTTTCTAATTTTAATCGCGCACTAGATCTATTATTACGCCTGATTTCTACCGATTTATTATTACTTTCATAACATCAAATCATAGGGCTATACGACTATGTTGTACTTTCATTTACAGTATTATTAACACCCCAAATAATGTCAGGTAAGCTATTGGCCCAATTATTAGAAGTCTGGCTAGGATCAATCGCACGTAACGCATTCTGTAAGATCCGGTCCCACTTAACCATTGGCTCGTGGACATGCAACAGATGTCAAAATGTACTTAAATTGCTTGTCAGTTTAATTTTTTTTAAATATCTGCTGGTAAAAGCTTTGCCATGATCACTGACAAGTTTATTAGGGTAACCAAACAAACTAAATATTTTTTAAAGTGTTCTTATTGTTTTTTACTGAATTGACCGTGGGTGGGCTCAGCAATAACAAATTTAGAGAAATTATCCTACTTCTTACTAATATTATAAACGTGAAAGTGTGGATATTTGGATGTTTGTTACTCAATCACTCAAAAACGGCTAAACGGATTTGGATGAAATTTGGCATGCATGTAGCCTTTGACATGGAAAAGAACGTGACATAGGCTTCCTTTTATCCCGATTCCTTAAGTAGTTCCCGAGGGAAAATTAAAAATTGTTCAAAATTGGAGTACACGCAGACGAAGTCGCGGACAGAAGCTACTCTGTAATAACCAACATATATTGATAACCTTTTGCTGTTCTACAAAAGGGGCATATGGTCGACATGAACCATGACTTCTGTGGGTTTCGGAATAGGGAACAATGTACCATTTACTCCCTCTTTATTAAATCTATACATTTTTGAAAGCCTACATGACTTATATCATTATGGTGCATCTGAACTAATCTATCTGATCAATGCAGACACCACGAGGCGATTACCATACAATGTCTTCCTATAGAGTCTATCATCTGAGAGCACATAGTTGTTGTTTATATCAGGGGCAGCTGAGCTATCTTTAAGCTGAAGAACGATACGCCTTAACTTCTCATCCTGGTACTGGACTGTATAGAACCCGTCTGACACTTCAAGGCGGTTGACATTAATAGCATCGACGGGATTTCTACTCAATGCGTCTACGTGTAAAATTTTTTCCCCAGGCCATATTGTACACTCATGTCAAAATCTTGTATTGACAGCCAGCACCTAGCAATACGTGGGATAATGTCACGTTTAGTAAGGGTGGCGCGAACGGCAGTACAGTCAGTTACCACTTTAACATGTATCCCTACTATAATACACTCTAAACCTACACAGATTCTACTACGGCAAGCGTTTCAAGCTCGTAACTGTGGTATATACTTTCTTCTTTACTCGTTGCCCTACTGAAATATATGACAGGCCTAAGGGAATTATCAGTTTGTTTTTGTAAAAAAAATACCTGCGATACCGGATTTGCATGCATCGGTGTGAATCTCAGTTGGTAATACAGGGTCATATAAAGCCAGTATTGGCCTTGTACACAAACACAGTTTTAATTGTTGAAAACTATCGACTTGTTCAGTGCCCCATTTCCATAACTGCGTTTTTCTTTGTTAAATCTGTTAAAGGGCGAGCAATTAAATTGCGAAACTTAATAAATTTACGGACATAGCTACATAGCCCTATAAATTGACGTATTTCATGAACACTACTAGGGGTAGGAAACTGCGACACTGCTAACAATTTTGATTCACCTGGTTGAATGCCATTCGAAGATATCTCATGTCCTAAGTATGTAATTTTGTTTTATAAGAATGAACACTTACTCACATTTCACTTTAAATTTTCCGATCTTCATTTATGAAGAACTTTTTGTAAAATATCTAAACCTGACTGAACATCAAAAGAGGGTAGCAACAAATTGTCTACGAATGCTAAAATTTCATATTTATCGGGAAAGTCATTGTGGGTTTTAGAACTACTGCCTTTTGTGATTGGAATTTCGTATTGAATCTACAACCTTATTCATTATTCGTATAAGAACAGACGGTGCGTTATCTAAGCCAAACGGAACACGCGTATATTCAAATACCAATGTGGCGTTATAAAGGCTGTTTTGTGGTTATCTGCAGGGTCGATTTTGACCTGATGGTAACTTTGTGCCAAATTAAGACTCGTAAAGAAATTCTTAACGGCTAATTTGGAGACCTAATCATCGATATTAGGCAAGGGTCTACTATCGCCGTTCTTTTTTTTTACGAATTACGGGAGAAGCAAAACATGATTCAGATTCTTGAACTATACCTGCGTCTAGCAATTCAGACACTTTGGATCTAACTACTGACTGTGCTACAAGCTGTAAGGTTGACGGTATATAGGCTGTTAACTTTATTTTTATGTTTAATAAATTTGTACATCCTAAGTCTTGTGTTTTACTCGCAAAATAGTCAGGGAAATTGATTAGTAAAGCAATCAAATAATCATAATCGGTTTTTATTCAATACATCTGAACTGATTTTCTCTATGTTTGATGCCCCGATTGTGCTATTATTGGCTTGGCTAGTGTGCAATAGATTATTTTGGCTACAAAGGTAGTGCAATAAAATAATGTGGGCTAACCTGAACCTCCGAAGGCGGTGTAGTAGTGCAGCTGGTGGCTCTGCTCAGCACTTCGCCCTGCTTCTTGCTAACGAGGCAGACATTTTTTTGTTTCCTTGTCGGCTGACGACATCTTTACTTGACGGGCTTGTTCAAATCCAAATTGACGGTGGCTGGTAGTCATCCATCACACATAGGAAGCCTTCGTATAATTCTTCGGGTCGCTCGCAATGATGTGCTCTCGCATTCGCTTGTGCTGGTGCTGGTAGACCGCGAATGATGGATGAGACAACTGCGCTGTCTGACAACTTACACCGAAAACACATGGCGACTTTGTCCTGATAATATTTGGTCATCGAATCCATATTTGCGATGTCTGGGAAATGCACGTATCAATATTTGCTTTCAGTCTTCCCAAGAGTAATCGTATTCATCCAGCCGTTTGTACCATCTTCTTGCTTGACCTCCTTAATCTATCTTGCAGATGAAACGACTTCGTATTTTCGCACCATCCATATGAATTTCGCCAAGTTGATCAATTTTTTTGAGCCATGCTGTCGCAGTAGTACACTCTTCGCTATCCGGGTCGAACTCGGGGATTAGCAAGGCTGCACGGGGTTCTTTTCTTGTAGTGACGGAGGGTATTTCGTAATTTAAAGAACTCATGGCCTTTTGTACCTCTGATTTCAAAAGCTTGCGTAGGATTTTTCGAGCTGAAGGCAAGGCTGGTGGCGAAACTTTCGTCTTCGTTTTCACTAGTTGTCTCGGATGAATCTTCACGCGGCGATTTACCCCTTTTATTTTTTTTATATTTATCCCACTTCTGATATGTAACGGGATATAATAAAAAGTAGACGTTGCAGAATCACACTGATTTAATTTCGATTTACAATCGGGCAGAGTTCCGTCTTAGAAACAGTAAAACAGAGAAGTGCTCTAAATATGAGATAGCGCGGCATTTTATAGTTTCTCCGGTAATAAGGCGCTAGCTTGGCTTGGCTCTGATTGGCTGGCTTGGGCTGGCTGGCACATGGCTGCACGTGCTTGGCTCTGATTGGCTGGCTTGGGTTGGCTGGCACATGGCTGCACGTGCTTGGCTCTGATTGGCTGGCTTCGGCTTTCTTGCGATTGGCTGAGGCGGTGTGGCGCGTAACAAAAATAAATAAATAATTAAATAAAAATATTCATTGATCTTTTACTAAAAGATGTCTATCATTCTATTTTGCTGCATATCTTGCTTTGAAGCTCTATGGTCGCGCACCTGGGAATACGATGTTGCCACTTTAAGGTCATGGCACAGTATCTCGGCAACCCAGCAATTACCTTACCTTGTCATTTAAATTAGAGCATTAGAGAATCGTGTGTCATACATTTTATAATATCAATATGGAAAAGCCTACGGTGGTCAGCGTGCTTGCCGCTACTATACAGGGGCCTAATTCCGCTAACCTTAACGTCGTTATCTTCTCTTGATAGCGTTTCAACTGCTTTTGTCGCTTTTAAACGCATTTCCTGGTGTAAATTATTCGTACTACAAATTCTTAATAAGTCAATAGTGACAAATGTTTTAGTTAGTAATCGGTTAACCAACAATAACTGTCTCAAAAAACGATGCTATTGAAGCGTTATTGGTACGTCACAAATGCGTTAACGCTAGCAGAATAATGCTCCAGCTCGACTCGCAGCTCGCGTGCTTCAAGCGAGTGGACTGCGTGCTTACTGAGCGCCGACTCCGCATCGCCAGCAAAACAATGTTGCGCAATGTAAAACGAAACATTATGAAAACGTGCAAGTACTACACGTGTTCAATCAATCTCAAATGCTTTATAAAAATTGTGTTCGCGGTGACAAGCAAGCTGCTTGCACCTCGCGGCCAGCGCGAGGACTGCGATCTTACACCTCGCGGCATGTTTATGCCAAAATTACCAGTCACTGGTTCTTCGGAGAAACAATTTTTTTTTATATATATTATAAAAATAATACTGATTTCCTTCCATAGAAAACAGGAGCAAAACAGCCGACACAATAAATTATTGCCAATCGTAAAAATGTATCATCGATAAGATTAATCGATTACTTTTTTTTGAAATTATAATATATTGATCGGCTAGATGAAATTTAAAAACTAGCTAGTAGTAACACATCTTATAAAAATAAATATACGAAGTCCCTTTCATGAATCTGTCTAGATTGCGGTTATTGTTGTAATATTTTGGTACTATATGTTGCTGTTGTCATTTATGTCCATAATATGGTACCTTGGCTGGGCAAGGTATCAATCAGATTTAGTGCCACCTGCACAGTTCTTAGATGACATTGTATATGATTATAATGGCGAATAAATAAATTATAAAAATATTTGGTGTTTATGTACTCGACTGCTATTATGTTACCCACAAAATAGCTCGATATCAAGATGTTTTATGGTTGATTACCGACAGAGTTAATATAAGAAACCTCACTTTAGATGTTTTTAGATCCCCTTTGATAGGACAACACAAGTAGACATACATAACCTAACTTTTAGTGTAATGATTTCGAATATCTCCGGTCTCCCATAGAACAAGTCTATAATTTTAGTGCCCCTAGAATCTGTATATTTTGATCTACATAACTGACTAGAAATCATCAGTGTACGGCTCAGGCCCAAGTTCCTAAGGAATGGCGCCGATCTCCGTGTAGTTGCCGTGCCGGTATAATGTGCCAGGACCTCTAGCCGTGGCGCCCGGCCGATAAGAGGTAAAGACGATAGAGTTGAGTAAATTTAAAAAGCGGCGTAGTTGAAAATTTAATTTTGGATAAAATCTGACCCACATTTTTTATTAGCGGAATCGATTAGTGGAATCGATTCTACTCTCGAATTTGAACAAACTATATTCAGGTTTTGCGTAATTTATCAACACGCTGTAGATGACTTTGCCAACTTAGTTGTATAAAATTGTTTTTCAGATTTACGACGTCACTGATCCCTTCCAGTCAACGTTGTATTGCGTAAAGACGGACGGTGACCACGCCATAGTTGTGGGTACTTCTGAATATTCACGGTGTGTTTTGTTCGATGCTAGAAATGACGCGGGCCACGTACAGGTAACTGTTGTTCAGTAAATTAAAATCACAATGGGGCGTTGTGTTATCCAGTAGTCTATGTAAAATTTGTTTATTTACGTTATTTATCATCACAGCTCATATACGTCCCCCACCGAGGGGTTCGAGCCTACCCTATGTTAGGGTGATAAGGCCTTAGTCAACCACGCTGGCCCAGTGCGGATTGGTCGACTTCACATACATTATTGAATTTCTTCGCAGATGTATGCAGGTTGCCTCACGATGTTTTCCTTCACCGTAGGAGCGTTTGAGCACGTTATTTATACCAGGATAAAAAAAATTAAGGCCTAGAATTTATTATTTTTATCGTGTTTTTAAACATATTTTGGTTACTGCGTCGTAAAGATAAAAAACAAATAATAAGAATAAGATTTTAGATGTAACATTGGAGCGTCGGTGGCGCTGTGGACTCTGCACTTGCCTTCCAATCCAATGTGTTTTTCGTTTCGAATTTCATATGTACATGTCTGATGCTCTTACGGTGAAGAAAAACATCGTGAGGCAACCTGCATACATCTGCGAAGAGATTCAATGGTGTATGTGAAGTCGACGAATCCGCACTGGGCCAGCGTGGTTGACTAAGGCCTATTCACCCTAACATAGGGTAGGCTCGAGCCCCTCAGTGGGGACGTATATGAGCTGTGATGGTGATGATGCAACATTGATTTTGCTAAATAGGTGTGCTTGTAAGCATACCAGCCTGCTGACGACCGCCCTTCTAGGAGAGCTACCTGCTGCCTCCCCCTCCCCCTCCCCTGCCCGTACATGGCTACGCCCTTGGGCAGGCACGCTGAGCATTGCGGCCTTACCGAGCAACCCACTGCGCTAAGTAATATACATGTAATGTTATGCATAATTCTATTTCAGATGTTTTTTACACAGAAGAAATCGTCGCCGATTTACAGTTTGGACTTCGATTCGACAAAACTGATTGCGGCAGCCGATCGCAGCATTGCTTGTTTGAATTTTAACGTTAATTTGTCGACAACTCCTATGCGAGACTATTCGGAGAAATTTGAATTTGTTATCAATTGAATTGTTTAAATAAAAAAAACGTTACAATAATATAACATTACTATTCTTTTTTCGTAGGGATTTGTCACATTTTGATCGTTTTGAACATTATTTACATTTCACAATATTTCGGATCACAACAAATTTATTTGGAATACCTGTTTCGCTATTATAGCGAAACAGGTATTCCAAATAAAAGCCTTAAAAATCCAGCGTTAGATCACCTTGACCACGGCGGTTCTCTGACAGTTTTTTATATTTAGAATTAATGAGAATAGTGGCAGTGCAGACCAAAGAAAGACCCGCATTAACATTGTTTATTAAAATTTAAATAAATACCATAAAATGTCAACCGAAGTACTCGGTGGCCCATTGGCCGGGTTCGAATCCCGCCAGAGGTGAATAATAAATAACACATAGAAGGATAGCCCGGTATAGAGCGCGCGTGAAGCAAAAATGACACCGCTGTGTGAAGTCGCTTACGCGCGAAACGACACTACCTTATAAACAGTGCCCGCGTAGTGAGCCATATACATACGTAGTATCTCTCCATAGTCTGTGCCATATACCTATGGCTCGCATTTAGTCGCATCAAATTGTGCGCGGCGGTTGGGTTTCTATGCGTTATTATTCTAAGGGCCGATTTTTCAATGGTCAAATAAATCGTCGGATAGTTAACTATTCAATAACTTTACCTGAGACTAACAAATTCAGAATCTTATTAACTGTGTAATTAATCTTATCTCGTCGTTTTACCGATCTTTGAAAAATCGGCCCTAAGATTCAGATATTGTATTTGAATAAAAATATTAACTGATATTTTCAACTATTAAAATTATCTGATATTTGTATGAAACTATTAACTTTTAACTAATATTTTTTTTCAACCATTAACGCCACCTCTATTATATATTGTAGAGATAAAGTTTGCGAGTTTGGATGTTCGGGGTACCTAATCTCCAAAAATTCTTTCGTTAATAAAATGCTTTATTATTAGTGAGTAACATAGGCTATAAAATGTTTTTCTAACGAAATATTAATATAGATAATTTTTCCGAATGATTCAAATAATCGGTTCAATTGCATAGGTAACATCCTGTAACATCCCTAGTATAAAAAAAGAAAATTAGCTTTCGACTATGACCTTGTGACGACGTAAAGTTTCCGTCGTTAAAAATTATATGGAGGCAAAAAATCATTTTCAAACTTACCTATCTTATTATTACCTATCTTATTATAGCCTATCCGCTAACCTTAGTTGTTAATTTTGAACAGTAATTTCAAAATACACATTGTATATCCATGAGCGCCAGCATAACATCACTAAGTAAGTAGGTAAAGAATTATTCTAAATGACAGTTCATAGTGAATTACTTAATTTAGGAAAGCTTTTTAAAAAAGATAAGTGTTACAATAGTCTTCATTTTCAATGAAATAATCAATTTAATATTTGGCAATTAAAACAAGTGCGATTTTATCATTCGAAAAATAAATAATGTTGTGTGATCGCCATTACAAGGCTACCATTGAATATCTTTGATGAACTGTCAAATGTGGCCTATTAAAGAGGCCCAACTATAGGTAGGGACGATTTTACAAATATCTGTCTAGCCATGGACCACCAACTCAAAACCAAATAGAGTAGGTATATATGAATAAAGGGTTGTTTGTTATTTTTGTATTTTATAGAGTGCGCAGACAATGTAGAAGCTATTAGCCGATGGATATAAACGCTTATTAAATAATAAACAGACTTATTTACAAAACAAGAAATTCGCTACACAAGTATACAATTTTACATCAGTTCACCATAGAGTTGCCAACCGTCCCGTGTCAGGCGGAACGTCGCTTTACCACGGGTAAAATAATGCGTTCCGCGACACATGTGTGCGGGACGCTAATTGTCCCGCTTTGTAGTAAAGCCAGCCCGGTTAAACAAAAATTTATCAGAAATAAGTACTCTATCAAAAATCACAATAAGTACCTACTTACTCTTTCTAAAATAAAAACTAATTGTGATTTGGCTCAGTTGAACGAGAAGAGCTTTAATTACTGATTAGTACTTCTATGTGGTGTTATAATTATCGTTTTGTAATAGGTAGCTGAAAGTTTATTTTGTTAATTAAATTTATAAAATAACTGTATTAATTTATATTTCGTTTTTTTTTCATTTCTGTATATTTGTAGGCAGACCCCCTAGACTGTTTCGGCAGGTATATGCACCATATTGCTCGAAGGGAGAGTACCCCAAAGTGCCACGAGTGCGGGGCAGACGAGGACGATGCACAGCACACGCTCGAGCGTTGCCCGACGTGGGCTGCTCAGCGGTCCGCCCTCGTCGACAATATCGGACATGACCTTTCACTGCCGGCCGTTGTCGAAAAAATGATCAGCAGTGAGACGTGTTGGGAGGCGGTGGCCTCCTTCTGCGAGGAAGTCCTTGCGCAGAAGGAGAAAGCAGAACGAGCCCACGAGGATGATCCTAACGCGGACTCGTCCCGCAGGCGGCGGCTAGGTAGGAGTACCGCAGGGTCGCGGTGACGGAGTGGGGCTCCCGTCACCCGCACTAATGACGTCTATGCTAAGGGAGTATTTGAAGGCGTTCCGCAGATACTCCCTACCCCAAAGGGGCCCAGTGTATCTGGGCAGCATCGCTCTCTACACACAAGGTGATTGCGAAAAGTTCCCTTTGTGTATCAGGAATGCGATTTGACGGTACCCCCCAGTATTTTTTTAGTGGGCAGGCCTCATTAGGGAAAGTCCCACATAACTGCAGGTGGGTCCCACTCCCACTGCAGTAGATTTAAAATCTTTTTTAACTGGGGAAAAAAAAGGCAGCCCCCCTAGACAAATGCCACACGCTAACTTTTCCGCGGTCATTCCGAGTTAGCATGTGGCATTTATCTAGAGGAGCAGGTCCCGCTTTTTTTGGCCAAGTCCCGCATTAAAAATGTCTAATGTCCCGGATATCTGTGAATGGTAGTTGGCAACTCTAGTTCACCAGTTCAACCTTAACCAATGTTGCTTAGTAACCCAGAGACATCTAGCATTTGACAAAAGAGTCAACTATGTAGGTTGAACTCGCATGATTTGTTGTCACCTTCAACTTTTATATCTATAACCGTGCGTTTGCACTGACGAAACATCTACTTAAAGACATGTTTTTTAAACATGTTTCTGTCAATGTTTATGAATGCGTTTCCATTGCCAACACCCCAACATGTTGCAAAACATGTATGAAGTCTTTAACAGCCAAAAGTGCGAACGCAATCGTTGACAAATTCATAAAAAACGTTGACAGGCAACAAGTTTTGAGGCGATCCTAACGCAATCTGCAACAAATCTTATTATTTGTTCCGAATCCAACACGATTTTCGGCAGTGCGAACGCAAAAGCATACACAACAAATTTTGAGATTTGTATCATACAACAAGTTGTAAAACATTGCATGTTTTATGTTTCTCAGTGCAAACGCACGGTAATAAATATTTTTCGTATGGCTTCGCGGACCACTTAGGTAGGCTGCATCCAGGGACCACCGGTTAAGAACCAAGTAGCTATCGCTTGTCGCATTAGAGCCTGCCGCCGAGTAAGAGTAAAGGCAAATGAAAGGCGCTCGGCAAAGCAGCCAAGGCCAATATGGGCTTAATAAATTTTCAGATAAATGCCTAGGATCCGAAAAAAAGTTTCACTTTCATGGTGGTTTCATTAAAACTACACGAGCTTTTTTTGTACCAAAGTTTGGCCAAATGGGTGATACCAGAGCCGTAAAAAAAAACTGATGACACATGCATGACAGTGACAGCCAGCCTCACAGCTGTTAGTTGTCACTAGGCGCGTTCGGATAGCATCGAGGTGGCAAAAATAACTGTTAAAAATGACAAAATTGACACAAGGAGCGTTCGGTTAGAAGAAATGTGAACAAAAGTTGCATTTTTATCTGTTTACGTCAACCGTTCGGATAGCTGAAAAAATGTCAAAAATGGCATTGTGAACTGCCAATTTCGCCCCAGCTATCGAAGAGGGTCAAAAGTGGCAGTTTTTGACATTTAAGATTTTTGACGTTTACTAAACGTAAAATTTTTGACACGATTGAATAAGTTTTAACGAAATAAATTTAATTTTCATTATTATGGAAATTAATGATCGTTAATCATGAAGCGAGCTTATTACATCATAATACATCCAGAATCTGGAAACTGAAAATAAATTTAGGTTATAATAGCTTATGACTTTGACATATTGATAATGTAGCGTTCGGTTAGGGTGTGGAGCAAAAATGGCAAAAATTTCATAACCGTTCGCGCGTTCGGATAGCATCAAGGTGGCAAAAATAACTGTTAAAAATGACAAAATTGACACAATGAGCGTTCGGTTAGAAGAAATGTGAACAAAAGTTGCATTTTTATCTGTTTACGTCTTAGATAAAGAATGAATAGATAGGACGTGACCGTATACCCGTAAGGGACAGACATAGATGACGTCATACCTGCCTAAAGTAGATGGGTATACCAGTGTTGCTTTAAGTTTTACCCTACTTTATTTTTATAGTGGCTTTTACCACTATAAACATAAAGTAGGGTTGATTGATCTACGTATTTTTTTTGAGACATTTTAATGAGCGCCCCTCGCTCAATAATATGTCTCAAAAAATAAAAGTGGGAGGAAGTTGCGATTTTTTTTATTGAATTCTTCATTCAACCTTCGCCGCAGTCTAAAGTTATTTACACTTTTAAATAAAACTACACTTTTCGGATTTACTCGAGTATATTTCGTTTTAAAACATTTTACTATTATTTATTTAAGCTATTATGTAAACATCTTTACAAATATAAGAAAAAATATTAGGAATCATCATCCACACGCGTCCACTGCTAGACATAGGCCTCTCCAAGTGCTCGCCACTGAGCACGATCCGCGACCATTCGCTTCCAGCTTTTGCCAGCTAGGTACCTTGCGAAGATCGTCGCTCGATTAAGAATACAGCGGGCAATAATCATTGTTTTTTCTTTATCTCTGCAGTTTATTTAAAATCCAATATTTACACATTTACAAAATATTTGTGAAGATTTATAATATTAAGTATAATATTAAATTTTAAATAAACATTTTCTAAAATTAGACTACTTTTTTTCCCAATCGTCTAAGCGGTTGACGCACTGGCCGTAGTTTTTTATTTGATGACCTCGCTGATTGTTTCAAACCCAGCATTTGAAGCCGCATTTTTCTCTTCGGGGCGTATTCAAATTTGAACCGAAATCCAACACCGATGCGTCCTGAAACAATATGTATACAGGTTAAAAATAAAAGGAGGTTCCCTGAAGGAAATCTGTTAAATACAGACAAACAAGCAAATGGAAAGTCTCACTTCAAAAGAATTACCTTTGTTATCTAAAATGCTCAAAATTTTATACTTAAATATGTAAATATTAATGTAACACAGAAACTAATATGTGAGTTCCCTTTCACGTAACAAATTACCTACGAATCAAGGAAAAATAGTCGTAGCGTAACTGGCGTATCATTATAACCCGGCAAAATGTTATACGCGTTGGCTGTATACGTGGCCATATTGTATGGCGACATTCCTAGCTTGTTAGGTTAACAATAACCTTACTACTTAGTTTGAAATTTCATGTTTAATCCCATAATATGATTGAGAACCATAGTAGAAGGATAAAATATTGCAATATAACTTGTATCTATATTTTAAAAAATAGTTTTGGCGCTTTTTATTGACACAATTTAGGTCTTACCTGTAAAAGGTTATATTTTCCTATTTTCTAGCACTATCACTATTACAAACTAAAACGGAGCAGTGCACCATGATTTAAATGTTCAAATAGTTCACAATTACACTAATTAAAGTGTTAAATAATTACACAGTAAGCTATAATTCACAGAACAAATTTCTTCCACGTATTTGTTTAGCACCAGACGCTGGTGATAAACAATCCCCACTACCAGTTTCACCTATATACGGTAACAAGGACAAAAAAAAATGATGCCATCTTCTTCTTTCCTTTGGCAATGTGTATAAGTTTATCTCTTTTCCTCATGTTTGACGGCTTTTATAGCCCATCTATTTCATTCTATATCTATGGTTTACGTCAACCGTTCGGATAGCTGAAAAAATGTCAAAAATGGCATTGTGAACTGCCAACAGTGTTGCCATATATACAGATTTCTCCGTATTTATACAGATTTTCGATGTGTAATACAGATTAGCACTGGATACAGATTTTTATACAGAATTTACTAACTACACACAATCCGACCGAAGGAAAGTCCGATCGCAGACTGCGGTTGCCGTCGGACTCCTACATGCTTACCGTGTGTGGCCTATATAGGCCACACACAATAGAAAAAAAGAATAAAGCAAAATGATATGACTCGGTACAGTGTTACACACAATTATTAGTTAGTTTGTTTTTGTTTCAATTCGCCTTGCTTTCAATTTTTCTACGTACATACCTACATACTTAAATAAAACATCAATTTTATTAATTTGTTAATATTTTTATTTAATGTACGATAGTCAAACTAGTCTCCATAGCATGACCACCAAAACACGATATGATATACCGGTTTATCGCAGTGAACTGTCAAAACATAATACATTTTTGTAGTAGGTATTTTGACAGTTCACCGCGATAAACCGCTATACCATAATTATCGTGTTTTAGTGTTCATGCTACGGCTAATCACTTTAGTTCATAGCGCTTGTTTTTCAAAAGTAGCAATGATGATAATTTTCTATTTTGTTTTTGGGATTAATATTCAATTTTGGTTAACTTGATTATGCAGATTTTAAGTTAAAATAGCATACAGATTTCATACAGATTTTAGCAGTTTTTACTACAGATAAAAGGTTCAAGGCATCTGGCAACACTGACTGCCAATTTCGTCCCAGCTATCGAAGAGGGTCAAAAGTGGCAGTTTTTGACATTTACTATACGTAAAATTTTTGACACGATTGAATAAGTTTTAACGAAATAAATTTTATTTTCATTATTTATGGAAATTAATGATCGTTAATCATGAAGCGAGCTTATTACATCATAATACATCCAGAATCTGGAAACTGAAAATAAATTTAGGTTATAATAGCATATGACTGACATATTGATAATGTAGCGTTCGGTTAGGGTGTGGAGCAAAAATGGCAAAAATTTCATAACCTTCTAACCGAACGCTTTACATCAACGCCAATTTTGATAATGCTAAAAACGCCACCACAGGCTACCCGAACACGCCTATCAACGCCAATTTTGCTATTGCTAAAAACGCCACCACAGGCTACCCGAACACGCCTTTTGATAAAACAACAAAATTTTAGGTTAAAAATTATTTTTTCCCAGTCCTTTTATATTACAAAGATGATATAAGTCCTATAAATTCTATTAAACCCTCTGAATTCTACAATAAAAATAAATTTATTAAGAAATAAAAGTTCTTCACAGTTTTGTTAAATTATGTTTCGAAATCGGTTTTTTAATTTGCTAAGAGTAGCTTGTCTGTTGCGAAAAAAACCAGCGCTATCTAAAATTACGACTTTCTCGCCTGTAACTTTTGGAATTATAACTTCAGCTTTATGTGAAGATTCAATCCGGGAAGTCAACGAGTGGGATGAAAATAGACTAGACCATGAATTTTTGATTCGTCAGGCTACCACAGTAAACGTAAATGCCGCTACTCAACTACTAACTGTTACACTTGTTGCTATTCAAGACACTAGTGAAAGGTAAAGAATGGATTGTTTATCAAATGGTAAAATAAAGTTTATGTTATACATATCCAATTTGAGACAAATTGTTTTCTAAAGATAGTCAACATCACATTAAATTCTCTAACATGGACGTGATAGTTTTCAAGTCTACATAACAACTTTCATGCAACACAGATTGAGAGAAATGTTAAGTAAAGAAATATGCCTTGTTAAGCAAGCACTTGAGTGGGGAGACAATGGTACCCCTCCGGATCACTGGGATCAGTTAGTTGCTGTAAGAGGCTCTCTTACTGACCTTAAGCACAACTTCAACACCTTATTCAGTAAGTGTATTACTATTTTTTTGATCAGCAACACTGCATTAAGAGTTTTTGAGGATACTTTATCATCAAAACTGGTTAAATTGGATTATTGCACCAAATTTAGTTAGATTGCTTCTTAATCTCTGTTATTATTTTTGCCAGAACTCATTTCTAGTTTTTTTCCTTTTTCCTCATTGTGAAGTATCTGTTGCCTGTGGTCCATCAACATTGTCCACCCAGATGAACCATGGAAAATTATTTGTGTCCATAGTACACCAGATAGTTCATATGTTTACAATAGATTTTATTACTTTCGCAAAACACTCATATTTAGTTTCATATTTCTAAATAAAACTGAATAGAACAGAATTTAGAAAATTGCTTGGCAAAAGAAATGTCATATATTCCCTCAGTTAAGAACAAGTATATACAAGCTGCCTATGTTCTAATTACTTATTAAGAAAAAATATATACTATGGGATGAACATTCCGCTGAATTACTGCTAAATTCTTAAAAAATACAATAAGGTATTTTCATTTGATATATTTGTGTTACTTCATAATAGTGTAATAATATACTGAATTAAGGCATGTTCCATCTAAGCACAGATTTGCAGCATTTTTAGTATCATCGCATTTTGTTAGCTTTTGACACTAGCATGGCTAGCATTGTAAACCCCCCCCTCTATATACGCTTATGCCCATTGGAGCAACATTTCGATATTGTAATTTTGCAAACTGCTATTCAACTATTTCTTTAAATAAATAAAGCATTTTTGACAATGCATTATCAACATAGTAATGGACCACTTGGAGAAATTCGTGGTTTTAATTTTTCAGGTTATATGGAATATGCAGAAAAAGTAGCTACAGCTGCCGCTGAAATTTCATATCTTTCTGGAAATATTGCTGCATCTGACGCAATTTGCGAAAGAATTGACCATGCTATCAGGTTGGTAGACGAAGATAACCAAAATAAAACATAAAAAGCATTAATACATTTTTACTTCAATCTTGAATAAAATTACAGATTTTCTCAACACATACTTGTCATGCGTAATCAATTAAACATAATTACATTTTTAAATAAAGTTTACACATTTCCATTTTATAATACATTAATAATAATTAAGTTTATAGTAAGTTAAAATAATAACAAATAGTCACATGACCTTAACATTGAAATAGTTATAACAAAGGTTTGAAGAACTATATTAATAATATGAAATATTCTTTTTACTATTTACATATACAATATTAGTGGCAGTTATTTATTTCTCTTCCAGGACATGTAACATTCAGAAACAGTTAACACATGAGCTTCAGCAGGAGAGTTTGGAGTTGCAGCATCAAGCAATTATCACCTCACCGGATCTCGAGCAGAAACTGAAACAACCTGAAAATAAAGATATAGAAAAACGTTAAAGAGAAAAATTAATCAAAGAAAAAAGTTAATGCTTAAAAAAACTTGTAAATAAATGAAACTAATTTAAAGTATTTCCTACAAAATGTTGTTTATTATTATTTCTTAACTACTTTGGTGTTTCCAAGAGCAGATTTAGCAAGTATCAGCTGAGAAGCATTTATTAGAATACAAAAATATTATTGGACAGGGTGAAAGATTGGTACAGTTGTCACGTAAACAAAAAAGTCTTATCCTATCACCAAACCAAGTCCCACCAAATCAAGTCAATGAAACCTTTGCTGAGAATTATTGAGCTCAGAACATCCTTTAGTTTATGTTTAATAGAAACTAGTATTAACAAAATAAATACACTAATAAGCAACACCTATTAAATAAATTACCTGTATCAATGTGGATTAAAAGGTAGCATCCTTATTCAAATGTGTCTCAATGTCCACCCTACATATTGGACAGTGTTTGTTGGTGCTTAGCCACTGATCCACACACTCCATGTGGAACAAGTGCATACACGGCAGTCGTCTGGAATTTAATACATAAATATGAGAATACTGAAATGCTATGAGAATACAGTTTAACATAGAACTGGCCATTTTACCAGAGGGAGATTTTGTACCAGGGTTGATTGCTTGGGTAGAGGTATTTCTGCTGCAAAGCAGCAGTACTTGCATCACTGTGTTCCGGTTTGAAGGGTAAGATATGGCAGTGCAATTACTGAAAAGTTGGCAACGTACACTGTGGTTCTTGTGGGGTTTGCAGATATGCTGCGAATCTTACAAGAACCATATTGATATAAATTTTTATTAGCACTGTGGGGACCAATATTTTTATTGATTTGGTGCGCGGGCGCGTCGTACGCTTGCCGCAGCGTGTCGCGCCCGATGACGTGACGGCGCCGGGCGGTGCGGGCGGGTTACCTGCAGTCGGCGTCCCGCTCGAAGAGCGACAGGCAGATGGTGCACTTCTCGTCGTGTCGCAGCGTGTCGCGCCCGATGACGTGACGGCGCTGGACAGTGCGGGCGGGTTACCTGCAGTCGGCGTCCCGCTCGAAGAGCGACAGGCAGATGGTGCACTTCTCGTCGTGTCGCAGCGTGTCGCGCCCGATGACGTGACGGCGCCGGACGGTGCGGGCGGGTTACCTGCAGTCGGCGTCCCGCTCGAAGAGCGACAGGCAGATGGTGCACTTCTCGTCGTGCCTGTGCGCGGGCGCGGCGTACGCGTGCCGCAGCGTGTTGCGCTCGATGACGGCGCGCGAGGCGCCGCGGCCGGCGTCCGCCGCGGCCGCCGCCGCGCGCACCAGCGCCGCCACCTGCATCGCGCCCGCGCCCTGCTCGCGACGGACCACATACGTAGCATTAGCGTTAGGCAAAGGCCACACCGGAGGTGGCAGGCTAAGAGGTTGGCTAGGTGGGAGGCTTAGCGGTCAAAATGCTTCGATAGATAGTGGCCACACTGGCAGCGCGCGCCCGGTGATCTAAAGTGTATTTATAGACATATGGTTGTAATAGTAAACTGTCTCTCTTTTAATTTTTTCAAAAAAATTGCTTCTTAATTTCGAAGTGATCGAACGTGTTGAGTATGTGATATTAATGTCTACGTCTACTAAAAATGAGAATTTCTAACTTTATATAAAGAAAAAAAAAGTAAAACATAATATTAACATTACTGTAAAACAATTGTAAAATATCGGTTACTTCTTGCCACAATTTTATAACACAAATTGTTTACGTGTCGTGTGGGAAGGAGTTCACAATGGCTCATTTTTATATACTATTATCAAGGATGATATAAAGAAAGGATTGTCAATGTCTAACATTTCTAAAATTAGTTATAACCACGAGCAATAGATAGAGCGAGCTGTATCAAATCCAAAATTTGTCGATATTTCTAAAAGCAACAAAGCACACACGCTCCTAGGGTGCACAGCAGTGATTACATAGATTTATGTAGTTATACAAGCGCACGATAGATGGCGCTATATACATTTTTGACACTTTCTGCCAGACATTCCCTCTCATTTAAGAACAAGGTAATTGATAACGTTCGAGAAGCAAAGTGTAGTAATTTTCGCCTGACAGGAGTGAATTTCTCGTGGACCCCAGAAAGCGTTAAATTTTACCTGGTATTGACAGATGATTGTTCTGTGATTAGTGGCTTTTTTATGTAGAAGTTAAAGTTTGCAAATAGTAAGTAAAGCTTTGCGCAGAACAGTTGTAAAATAAAGCAAGTTCGCGTTGCGAAACACAAAAACTCTTTTCTTTATTTTTGAGCTACTAAAAAATTTTGGAGTGGCAAAAAATAAACCCTTTTATAACCGACTTCTAAAAAAACCGTATCGGGCCACGCGCAGTGTAGGGTTCCGTAGTTGCAAATGCCAACTTTGAGTTCACACTCACATCACACCTCAGAACACGTTGCTATTAAATTAGTAATTATTATTATGATTAAAGCTCCAATGATTTATATATTTACTTATGAGCCCTTTCACAAAATTTCGCTGCTCAAGTTTAGGTAAATGCGGACGTAAGGTACCGACAGCGAGGTCTGTGTTCGAGCGAGACACAACGCGACGCGCAAATATAGTGTGACTAGTCAGCCAGTGTAAATTGATACTTGAATTTATTATTTTAGTTTATGTTTTTACTGAATATTAGCAAGTGACGAAAAAGGCTAATTAGAAGATATTTCTTTTAAAAGGTAATTTGTTTATTTTTCTTTTCTTTTAAACCAACTTCAAAAAAGGAGGAGGTTCTCAATTCGATGCGTACCCATGTTTTTTGTCTTTTTTTGTGTATTCGAAATTCTTTTCGTATTCGATAGAGTATATTTTTATGGGCTGGTCTCATTGTCACCAAAGTCAGGATCTGATTATGGGATCCCATGAACATCGAAGAAAACCCTTAAATTTTATAGGTACCTCCAACATCAGTAAGTAGTAAACTTGAATTTATAAATTAGTAGTCCTCTTACAAATAGTACGATTAGTAAAAAAATGTATGGATAAATTCTAAACTAATTTTGCACTTTAGAATTTTTAATATCACCATAATATTTATATGACTATTTTAACATGAATGGGTGCCAGCTTGTTATATCCTGTACTAAACACGCCGTTAGGGCGCCGCCGCCGTGGAAGTATAATTGTACAGTACGAGTATTAGTACAATTAGTACCGTAGATTTCTACCACTTTTGATACAATGAATAGTAGTACTATTGAATCATTCGGCTTATTAATATGGGAAAAGAAACATATTTAGGAGATTGAAGTTTCAAAGCAATATAGAATTCAGACTAAATACACGCAATAGTTTTTTCTCAAATTGGCGAAAATCATCTATACTAATATTATAAAGAGGAAAGATTTGATTGTTTGTTTGTATTGAATAGGCTTCGAAACTACTGAACCGATTTTGATGAAAGTTGGTATGGGGATAGTTCGAGATCAGGGGAAAGACATAGGATAATTTTCCTACGGGAAAATATGAAATTCCCACAGGAAAACAAAAATAACGCGGATGAAGTCGCGAGTGGAAAGGTTGACAAATTTCGCGAAAAAGTAAAAAAAAAACAAAATAAATCTTAACTGATTTTTGTATGGAGCCAGCACTTAAAAAAAATACGTATTTAGTATGGATGAGTTCAACTAAAATTCGCACCCCCTTTGCTACACAAGGTGCTATCTGAACTAAATTTCATATAAAACTCAAAATTTTGTATGAAAAAAAAAAGACAAACGCACACTTGGCCATTTTTTGATAAGTCCATTATGTGTGTCCTTATTAGTTGTGGGGGTGTAAAATTTCGTTATTTTTTAGCTCCGATGCACCGTTTTCCAGCTATAAATATTTTTGTAAATATTTTTCTTCAAATTATGCAAGGTTCAAATTCCTCACGAAAACAGTCGAAAATTTTAAGTTTTCAACAAATTTTAAAATTAGTATCAATATTTTATATCGATAACTATTCATATATTCATTCCATGTCAATCACTAAACTAATGTAATTTGTACACGTTGCATACTTCACGGCAGTGAGTTTCTGTGTAAGTGTGCGTTGTGATTGGTTCATTCCGATTTCGCGCGAAGATTAGGCTTTCACGGGCCAATCTGGAGAACTAATCTTCGCGAAAGAAATATAACTAGGAGATTGACCTTGCACGGGCAGCGCAAGCTTATGTTTGTTGGTTTAAGAAAAACTAGAAAAAGAAGTGAGAGCAAAACTGACGGCAGCGGTTCCCGTACAAACGGTGCAAAACTAAGCCTTTCTAACGTCTTTCTGTGTTCTGTGCCCTCGAAACCCTTTCATTTGATACCCATATTGTATAGGTTGCAAAAGGAAAGTGATCCACCATTTCGACATATTGAATTTAGAGCAATATTAGTGACTGTATCGTATTTCACTCCCAAATCCCTTTTATTTGATACCCGTATTACGTGAGTGGCAAAAGAAAAGCGATCCGCCATTTTGGAACAGCGGCCATATTGAATTTGGAGCAATCTTACTCGCTGTATCGTATTTCACCCTCGAAGCCCTTTCAATTGATACCCATATTGTATAGGTTGCAAAAGGAAAGTGATCCACAATTTCCGAACGGCGGCCATATTGAATTTAGAGCAATGTCACATACTGTGTCGTATTTTACTCTCAAAACCCTTTCATTTGATACCCATATTGATGGGGTGGCAAAATAAATATGATCCAACAATTTTTTAATGGTGGCCATTTTAATTTATAGAGGTGACACTACTTAAAAGTCCCAAGTACTTTACAATATGAAAGTGTTTTTGCGAAATTTCATCCCAGTCAGATTTTCAAGACGTTATATTTTTCTTGTAAGATAGCGAAAAAAAAATTCTGCTTGAAAACGATCAACTCGTGCGGATCCTAGTATAGGTACTTGTCCAAATTTTTTATTTATATTTCAATAATTACGACGATTACGTAAAAACAGCCTTGTGCGGCGGAAACTGGCACAGGTACTACCTCGATGAGCGCTCGCGCTCGACTGATTGACGCGAGTTTTTACCATACAATTTATTGCATTTACGGCCGACGTTTGAGGGGTGATAAAAAAATCATTAATCTTTTTATCTTTTTATTTTAAAAATTATACCGTTCGATTGGTTGAAGAACATAGTTTATTTTGACATAGCTTTTTAATTGTAAATATAGTTTTAACAATTCTAAAATGAACGTTAAAGTGTCATCATATGTCGTAAAAACTTGTGAACTTCAAATATTTTTTTTTATTAAATGGGACACTTAATAAAAAAAGCTTCTTTCCAACTGGCAACAAATATATATTTCTGACATCTTGTGATTTTATTTTAGTAAATTTATTAGAGTTTACTTTGAGTTTTAGCCGTTTTAGTTTGTCTATTTCATGACATTCTGCCAAACAAGGTAAGGAAGAACGATTATTCCAATAAAACTAAAGCAGTAAAAGAAAATCTGTTCTTACAACTGGCAACAATAAGAATAAACCTATTTTCCTCTAGTATCGATTTGTATAAAAATAGTTTTACCTACTTTCCTCTAGTATCGATTTGTTTAAAAATCGTTTTTGAAATAGTAAATTTAGCGCAAGAAAATGTCATTTTCATGCAAAAAGTGTAAGAGGCCTCTTAACTTCACCTGGTTCGTAAAATATTCAGTACTAATTTTTCGTCTATAACTTTTTAGTTTGTACTTAATACTCAACTCTGATAGTTTTCCTTTAAACTTCGTTATACAAGTTGATTTTTTAGTTATGACAAAAAGGGGAATGACAGATTTCCATAGTAACTTCGGCCCATAGTGCACACATGTGAAACTTTGTGGCATCAACAGTATATAATACAACAATTAATTGGTAAAAGAATTGTTTTAAAAAAAGTCGGGGTTTTAATGTTATTATTATTTTTATTTGAAAAAAAAAAAACAATTTTTGACTTATACAACTGCATTATTCAATAAGGGCAATCACTTATTTTATATTTTTGAATACATTTTATGTGATAAATAAGCTCAGAATGTATTTAGATTACCAAAAATTAGACTTTTTGAAATCACCATACTTTTCAACCTATTATTTTTTTTGTTTTACCCAACTAACGAGCAAAGAAAATGACAAGAAAACCATTTCCTGCTTGAAAAAATTGCCAATTGTCAATTTGAGAATTTGGAGGCACATAATATTATATTCCAAAGTAAAAAACTTAGTGATGTTGGTACAAATGTCGATCAGACACATTACAACCAGGGTAAGAACATTGTCCGTGGGTACTTGGAGCACTAGTATAGCAGAATATCATTAGATGGGGTTGCACTTTCTTGTGTTGTCTGACAAATACCTTCTACAATATTCAGTTCAATGTAATACTGTTCTGTCAATTCTTCGCCAACAATTATGACAGAGGTGAGCTAATCTTGGCAACTGAAACAATGAGAAAAGTACTAAAATGTTATAAAATATATGCAAAAACATTTAATAATTACTGGTTTAATATCTTTTAAATTAAAAACCTAATATATCAATTTGTGCGAGTTAGAACAAAATGAGACCAAAAGAGCATTTTTAATTACAGTTATTAGGTACTGCTTAATATTCTTATGGGAAATAATAAAGTGGAAAGACATTGAAACCCAAATATGATCAGGGAAAGAACACCAAAATGGACGAAATTGTTAATAGATTGGACTCCCGGGGGGCTACCGCCTAACTCATAGCGATCACTCGCTATCGCTTCGTGACATTAGAACAATAGCTCTAATGTCATCTGTGACATTAAAACTATTGTTCTAATGTCATGATAACGATAGCGAGTGCTCGCTTTGAGTTAGGCGGTACGGCCGCTGGTCAGGGTGCAGGAAGAAGGAGAGGTAGACAACTCCAGAAATGGTCTGATGACTAAGCTACTGTTCTAAAATAAAATCTTTAGTACATAAGTATAGTTTCAATATTGTTTAAATAATTGTAATATAATAAAATATGTAAGTATTACGCATCTAAAAAAATGTAATGTAGTCTAAAGTTCTTGATGTTGGCAAATAAAGGCTTTGAATTTGAAAATATGTGTATGAATGAATGCATAGCATGCAAAAAATATACAATAAGTATTATGAAATGATACAGTGGGAAGAAATTAAAGTGTTAAAAGCATACCACCATAGCAATTTGAATGTATGGAAAATGGTTGCAGTTGGTTTATTTTTCTAAAGAAGTCAGATATCTTTCAGAATAAATTATCTAGCTTATGATGAAAACCACATGAAAATCCATTGACTAGTTTGATATCATCATGAACATATAGATAGACACTCAGATACAGCGGAGGACTTACTTATTTTTTAATATGTATTCCTATATCTTACCTCATGTGATGCAATCTGATGGATAACCATTTTTGTTATGCAACTTGCTCGTGGAGTATCCATCCTCAATATGTCATCTCTCCCTTAAGAGAGCGACCGCAACTGATGCATACTTAGGGATGGCTGGTAACTGGTTCCATTGATTGATTTCTTGGATGTCGAATCTGATCCCATGCAGATGTGCAAAACGAGTGACATATCACTTGACACACATACCTTCAAAAATAGTTTACATTTTATTAGTTTGCTATCTATTGAACATTATCATGTGCAATGTAATAACATTTTTTGCAAATATTCAACTATGAAATGAATCAAAATACAGGTTATGAATTGTACTAACTTTCTACTTGTTGTGGTTCAACCCAACATTGTACCACATCACACACTTCTGCTATTTCAAGTAAATGTCGTGCATTCTGGAAACATTCAATCTGCCATTTGATTGTTGTGACGAACTAGGGACATGCCGTGGTCGCCGGTCGTTGCTATCGCCAAATCAAATCATTGCCAGGGTTGTCGTATGGGTACGGGAATCCATGTTCAAGCCGTGGTCGTTGTTTAAAGAAGAGTCGTCGGAGTCATTATTCACACTTCCTCATATATAGATCGCAAAAAAGAACACAAAACAATTAATCGCAAAGTATGAACTTTTGACATGTTGAGTTTCCGGTGCTGCCATCTTGTAACAGTACCAATTGTATCAATCGATCTAATAATAAATAATCGATCGTAAGAAACAGCTATTCATAAAAAGGAGCTAAGTTACAAAAGGGATAATAAGTAGTTTATAGTTTTGTTTCCTTCTGTCATATGAAAAATTATAATGATAATAGAATGGATTTTAACAGCGTATTATCTAAAATAAGTAATTTATTGAACGTTTACAAATAAAACTGTTTAGTACCTACCTACGTTAGCTAGACACTAAAGTATGATTTTTAATTCGACGAACCAAACTGAGAGTTGTTTACAATGCTGAGCTCTCATTGAACAATGCCTTACTGTCATATTCTGTATAAATACCTTACTGTCATATTCTGTCTGTATAAAGCATCGTTTTCGCTGTCAGTTTGCTATGACGAATTAAAAATAACACCTTTAAAGTCGTTACGGTACACTTTTTATAGATTCTACGAAAAATCGTTACAATCGAACTGTTAAACTGCACCGACGAGACGTTTGTATGAAAAACTGTTAAGTTTTCTCATACTCACTAAAGATTTATTGGTAACTATTCAGTTTCCTATCGTATCGTATGTTTAAAATGGAACATAAATAGCTTTTGACAAGAGTTTTAAAAACGCAAAGCAATGTTGACAGTTTCAACATTTTTTGTTGTATTTTTGTTGGACTTTATGAGCAGGAGCATTAAGAGCCAATATTTTCTCACAAATCACAAAAAAATGACAATGTAACTTTTGTTCAATCTTCTGCCCCCCTAGACAAATGCCACACGCTAACTTTTCCGCAGTCGTACCTCAGAAAAAAATGTATGGAGATGACATAAGCTGCGGAAAAAATAGCGTGAGGTTGTCGTAAGCTAATGTTATTTCCATACATTTTTTCTTCGGAACGACTAAGGAAAAGTTAGCGTGTGGTATTTGTCTAGGGCCTCAGGTGTGTTGTGCGTTTGTAGTAACAAAGCTCCTGTTTGCGGCAGGAAAAAAAACTATATAACTGAGTAGGTACTGTATATAAATCGAGTATCGAACGCTATGCGATACAATTGTGACATCCATTACGTTGAGAATTATTATATGTAGGTATGTGCTAAATATAATATAATACGTAGACACCATTGATTTACTACCAAACGTTTGGTAGTAAATCAATGGTAGACACTAACATAATACCTTATTAATCGATTGAAACTAATCGATTGTTATCATAATTATTTTTTGTTAGGGCAAGTCTGTGGTGACCGTCACCGCTTAGTGAATTTAGAGCGATCGTTTCAGTAATTTTTAATTATTTGTATTGAATTATATCCAACCATTAGGCAAATAATAATAGTGCGAAAAATTATTAATAAATATTATATGATTTTTAGACAATATGGATTTGATGTGCAGTCTTGGGCCTAAATCCGGCATTCCCCTTTGGTGTGCTTGTTCAGATAAGCAAACTGAAACACTTTCACTATGGGACCAACTTAAAAATCGCAAAAAAAAATCAGCTGTTTCATACAAATGTTCAACATTCACTGAACCTAAATGTATGAAACAGCAGATTTTTTTTTGCGATTTCGAAGTTGGTCCCATAGTGAAAGTTGTTCAGTTTGCTTGTCTGAACAAGCACACATTTTTGTCATAACTAAAAAATAACCTTGTATACATATACTACTGTTGTAATTTTTTTCACGTGTCCATATAAACGGTTATTTTTTTATCACCCTGGAAAATTTAAGGGACGCTTCACGACATGGTTTTAGAATGATTTAAATTACCTATGAATAAAAAAAGAACTCCCATACTTAATTTTAATTTAATTTCCCAAAAAAATTCAAAGAATGCTGCACTAGTTAAGAGCAGCATTTTAGAGATTTATTTAATTTTTTTTAATTTTTATTTCATTTTTTTTATTTTTTATATAATAATGGATGTGTCCTGAAGCGTCCTTAAAATTTTCCAGGGTGATAAAAAAATAACCGTGTATAACCGTTTAGCAGTTAGAGGGGGGGGGGGGGGGGAGACACTTACCTCTAAGAAAAATTTGCATTTAAAACCAAATATTTCAGAAACGAATCCCTAAATCGAAAAATGGTATTCTGAACCGTACATTGTTTTTTAAAGACCTATTCAGCAATACCCCACACGATGGGTTAGTCGAGAAAAAAATGTTACTTCCACTATACTATGTATGGTAGCCACCCCAAAAAACATTTTTTTTTTCAATATTTTTTGCTACCACTTTTTTGGCATGATTAATATACATTACCCATACAAAATTACAGCTTTCTAGTACTAATAGTTTCTGAGTAAAAGCGCGGACAGACAGACAGACATGACGAATCTATAAGGGTTCCTTGTTTACTACGGAACCCTAAAAAGGAGGAAGTTTCTCAATTCGACCGTATATATGCTTTTGTTATGTTTGTTCGCGGATAACTTCGTCGTTTATGAACCGATTTTGATGATTCTTTTTGTATTCGACAGAATACTCCAAGGGTGGTCCCATGGTTAGGATCTGATGATTGAATTCCATAAAGATCGAGGGAAACCCTTAAAGTTTTAGGTGTGTCCAACGTGTTTTGACCGATTTTCAAAATTCCTTTTGTATTCGATAGAGTAGGTATACTCCTGGGGTGGCCCCAAGATCACTAAAGTCAGGATCTGATGATGGGATCTCATGAAAATCGAGGGAAATCCCAAATTTCCTTTATATTATTTTAGGGTTCTTTTCACTAAAAAGATTTCATTCACTAAAAAGTTAAAAATAAAAAATATTTTACAAAAAATAAAAACCGACTTCACAAACACTGAAAAGTTTAAAATAATATAAGAATAGTTACAGACAACATCACATTTCTATATTGAAGTCGTTGACAAATTTAAAGACTTTCTGGATCATCGTTTGATACCGACTTCAATATAGAAGTGTGATGTTGTCTGTACCTATTTGTAGACTTTTCAGTGTTTTTGAAGTCGGTTTTTATTTTTTGTAAAATATTTTTCTATAGTGAAGAACGCAAAATTGTTTCAATTTTTGATGTGCCTTATTTAATTAAAAATATAAGAAATAATGTTTTAACTCATAATATCATTAACAACAAAAATGAAGTCTTTTAAAGATATCATCAACTTATCATTTAGACAAAAATAATAAAAGTAGGTCGCTTCTAAAAATAACCGATCGGCACATAAATCCGAACGCATTCCAAAAAAAGACTAGAAGCCTTCTATGCACGGTAGGTACCTTTTTTTTTTTTTTTTTTGGGAGGGGGGAATATGCTTTTATGCATTCCTCGTGGTCGAGCCAAACCACGAGGATATGTGGGACTCCCCAGACTGGACACGGCCCGGGCCTACCCACTAAAAACCCCCCCAGCAGCTCCTCCGTCTGCAGTCACAAGACAGGGTGAAGGGGACAACAGCCAGGCCCCATTCCCGCTGACCCCCTGCCTGTGACATGTCCGTTGCCGGACTCTCCACATGGCTCAGCTACTTTGTGGAGCAGCACAGAATTGCGCCGCTCTACACCCCCAAGTTGGCTTTTTATTGTGGTTGTCTTCCACGCGGTCCGACGCTCAGTGCGCCGAACCCCCGGCCCGCTCAGTGCGGGCAACGGGTTGCCCGACGGCAGACCCCACTGGGTCCACCGCCGCGCGGTGAGCCGAAGCTCAGGGAAAATCCCCAGAAGGTGCAAAGCACTATGGCGATAAGAATCACCTCACCTCTACCAGCCGAAATCGACTTCCAGCGAAAGCCACACCTCTTCTTAACACAAGAAGAGGGGACCCCGCCCTTCCCCGCATGAAGCGGGTGGCCACACGAAGCGGCCCGCCAGGCTAAACCCGGCCATCCCACACCCCCCCTCTATGGGGGCCCTCTCGTCAGACTATTAGCCCGCGGCAGAGAATCCGCCGGGTTGCCCAGGGTGCACCACAAAGAGGTTGTCTGACATCGCACCCCTGCACGGTAGGTAGGTACCTACCGTGCATAGAATCAAGATAGAATTAAAATATAACGGAGCATCGGGTAGGATAACGAAGTTAATTTCTCCGCGTGTATTTTTTCTTTTTTTTACAGCTTAAAATACACTTTTTGTTACTTCTTTTAATATTTGTGTACATGCGATATCATTTACAATTCCTATAATATACACAGAAATAATTAAAAAAAAATATTATTGAATGTAACATTATCCATAAATTAAGCGCCATCTAGTAAAAAAGTATTATAACAATCTAAGCACCGCACTGACCGCACCGTGCTTAATTGTATTCGCCATCTAGCGCGAAACCGTAGAAACCGTGTAATAGGATTAAACTTTTCGATAAAGATTAAAATTGTTCTGGCGGAATATTGTAGAATTATTTGTAATTTACTATTATTAAAACAACTTTTTATTAATTTTCAGGCATCATTTAGTATAAATTATCAACAAAATTTAAGTTAGCAACCTTATAGGTCAGCGCCATCTAGATATAAGGCGGGAATAGGACCTTTCTTATAGTTGTATGACATTGGCAGTCTATATTATTCTTCGTCTATGCTATTATCAATCAATTCCTCCACAATGCATCCTAGTAATCTAAGCAAATAACCGACGCGTCCGCTCGCCTCGCTAACCGCTAAGTCGCTATCGAGGCGCCAAGCGTCCCACCAAGCGAGCGGTGGGGCCGCGTGCATAGCGTGCAGTGTGTTGGTTCACTGGGATCAGTCATCGAAGTGACCAACTAACCTCTTGCCGCTAAGCGTGCCACCTGCGGTATGGCTGTGGCCTTAGCGCTACTGTCCACGGAGGCGTAGCTTCATAGAGGCGTATTCGTCATTATACGCTTGCTGTACGCCTTGCAGCTTACATACGAAACTATGAAACTCTGTCAACGAAGCGGCGGCGTAACGCTCGCGTCGCTGCGTGCGAGCTTCATGACGCCTCCCATACTGCATGTTATACGCCTGGGCGTACACCGAGCAAACGCACGTGTTTAGTTTGGTAAAAATGGCGGCCAAATTTGTTAAAATAGTGGAATAATACCCGTGTTTGTACAATAGAATCTGTCCTCAGTTGAATAATCGAGCTAAATATGAGGTGGCGTATGAAATTAAATGAAGGAGTTTATACTTATTAATTATGTAATGTATGTGCATCGTCACAAATTATTGAAACCGTACGCGTGCAATACGCCTCGTGGACAGAGTTCAGTACGCTGGGCTGCATAAGCTGCACGTCGTATTTTGAAGCGACGCCACCGTGGACAGTAGGCCTTAGGGAATGTACCCATACTGCGTGACTCGGTCGGGGGGGGGGGGGGGGGGGGACTAAGGAGGTCTTTAATATACCACACTTGGTATTTGGTACAAGATCCGACAACATAGCTAGCATTACGGGACGTATACCCATACTACGTGACCCGTTCAAGGGGGAGGGGTCTTCAATATACATACGAGGCAGGGACACAGAATAAATAATAGTACCTACTAAAGTACAGAAGGATCACTCTCGAAGAAAAACCAAGTTTAGGTATGAAAATTTACCTACTCTTACGACCTTCATCTGAATGCACGGGAAAATGAAATTCATTGCATGGCACGAGTGTTCCAATTCTGTTACGCGTCGCTGACCCGATACCGATTTGGCGATAAGATCGCAGGGTTCCCACTCACCGATACGCAGTTATCGTTACCGAGAAAAATCTAAATTATTACGTGCGACGCGGCCAGCGTGCGAGCCGAGCGGCAACCTTTGCCATAGACCGCCCCGCCAGTGCGCCGATCAAGCATACCTAAACTGCGGAGTGAAACCCCCCTGGTAAAAGGGGGTCACCCTTTTACCCCCTGCCTCGTATTATAACATTAGAACGTATAGATATTCAATTGTTGACTGTAGAGTTTGTTGTGGAGCTTTGTGCCATAGAAATTGTTGATTCTAATTTATTGATAATTGCAATTTATCGGACAAATAGAGAGGTGGAGACATTTTTTTCTCAGATGCTGGAAATGTTAAATCTTATATCAAAAAACGCTAATAAATAAATTATTATTGCGGGCGACATAAATATAGACATTACAGAAAATACTAAGATTGCGCGTAGATTTTTAAATCTTTTAAAATCATTCGGCTTACACTGCTTAATTCACGAACCTACACGTGAAATGAGAAACACTGCTTCGTGTTTAGATCAATTTTTTGTCAGTTACAATGTTAATATGACTGCTCTTGTAAAAAAACATAATTTTTCAGATCATAATACATTATTAGGCCAAATTTCTTTGCAAACTGATCTTGGCAGAAATGTCGTTTGTAATAAAATAATAAAATAAGTAAACGAATTTTTAATAGAAACAATAAAGAATGTTTTAAAACACATATGCAACAAATAAATCGGAATAAAGTCATAATAAAGGGCAATAATATTGATACAAACTATAACAATTTTTATAATCAAATCAAAACACTTCTAGATAAACATATTCCTCGAAAAAATATAATATTAAAAAGTAAACCAAAGGCAAAATGGGTCAGTAAGGGATTAAAAAAATGCTGTCACCACAAACGTATACTAAAGTATCTCTTAAACTATTATAATAATGACGCTTTAAAAGCGTATTCAAAAAAATACACTAAAATACTCAAAAGAGTTATTATCACAGAAAAAAAGAAAGTCTTTCATACAGAGGTTAAATAAGGCTAAAAATAAATATAAAGAAATGTGGAAAACAATAAAAGAAAAAACGAAAACATTAAAATATCAGAAAGTTCAAAATATTAATCTAAGCTACGAAAAGAAATAAATCACATCACCAACAAAAGTGGCTGATATATTTAATAAATTCTTTATAAATATTGGTTCAAGCAAAAATTGCATAACTTCAAATACAGCCTGTAAATGTCAGTACCAAACTCATTATATTTCAGTGATATTACAAAAAAGGATGTTAAAGAAGCAATTTTAAGTTTGTAACGCCTGAATGTTTGAATTCCTGTGGTCACGATGAGATCCCAGCTACTTTACTGATCTACTGTGTAAATGAGTTCCTGGGACCGTTAACAAAACTAATAACACAGTCGTATGAAGAGGGCATTTTTCCTGATAGTTTGAAGCTAGCAGTAATAAAGCCTATTTATAAAAAAGGAGATAGACTCAACGTCTCAAACTACCGTCCTATAGCTCTGTTGCCTGTTATTTCAAAAGTTTCTGAAAAAATAATTTGCGAAGGAATGTATACCTTCTTTGAGAAATTTGGTAATTTTAGTGCAAACCAACATGGATTCTAGAAAAATCGTTCCACGACCTCAGCTGTGTTTGATTGCAATTTTGAAATACTAAACGCGTTGAATACAAACCAATGTGTTATTGCATTATTTATGGATATGTCCAAAGCAAACGATCGGGTTGTGCATAGTAAATTGTTGAATACATTACATTCACTGGGTACTGGGTATGCGTGGAAATGTATATAATTGGCTCGCGTCCTACTTGTCTGACAGGAAACAATATGTACAAATAGATTACCTGGATGAAAAAACCCGTAGAATAAGTAGAGTTAATTCTTATATTGAAAGCACATACAGCAGGGTAGCGTATTAGGATGCTTATTGTTCCTAGCTTACATCAATGAGCTCCCGTCTGTGGTTTCACAAAAAAATATATTATTGGCTGACGATGCCACGCTCTTGGTTACCGGTGATCCAAAAAAACATTGACGGATTACATAATGACATTTCAAATAGTTTAAATGAAATAGTCGCATATTTAAATAATTTAAACCTTACACTGAACTTTGAAAAGACCAAACTAATGCAGTTTCGGCCGTACCAGAGGATGGGAGTACCTATTCAGTTGTCCTACCAAGGACAAAGTATAGAGGTTGTTGATAAGTTCTCACTCTGGGTATTACACTGGACACAACTCTTTCCTGGAAACAGCACGTGGAAGTTGTCGGTAATAAATTGAGTAGTTTTTCATATGCACTACGCAAGCTACGCAAATCCACAAACGAAGAGTGTGCACTCACCGCGTACCACAGTCACGCCGCCGCTTGGATTAGATACGGAATTATCTTTTGGGGCAACTCGACTGACGTAAACATAATTTCAATTTTGCAGAAAAGATGTCTTAGAATTATAACATTCACAGCACCTAGAGACTCGTGTAAACCACTCTTCAAAAAGTACCGAATACTTACAGTAACTTGCGTCTATATTTTTGAACCATGTCGCTTTGTGCGCATAAATTTGAGGTACTTCGATCGTATTGGTGATAGACCAAGACGTTATATTTCACGCCGTGAAAACGATTTAGTTTTGCCTGTTCCAAATATGGAAATCTATAAAAATGGTCCATATTACATGGCAATCAACCACACAATCAGCCACACACACTTAAGACCCTCCAAAATAGTAGATTTGAAAATGAATTAAAAAAGTTACTTATATTTAAATCGTATTACAATTTAAAAGAGTATTTTAGTGATAAATTATAAATAGAAAGGTTAATTATAAGACACTTTTATATGACATTAGATTACAAATTAAAAAAGTCAACCTAATGTATGGCCCGTAAATGCTGAATTTAGTGACTGGATCTGGTTTCGGAGACCGGCTAGTAGGTCAAAAGAAAGTACATAAAAGCACAAAAATTTTATATCAAAATGTCAGGGGATTACGAACAAAAACATTGAATTTCTTTTCTTTTATACAATCGTCTGAGTGTGATTTATTTGCTATTACCGAAACTGGTTTAAATGAATCAATTCAGGATGCCGTGCCGAGATTATTCCGCCAGGGTATGGAATACTGCGCTGTGACAGAATGGATGGCCGCAAGCAAGGCGGAGTCTGTTTAGTGGCCACACCGCGGTTCCAGCTGCGACAGGTACCCACATTGCCGTACAATATTAACTTGGATAACTGTGTATTCGAATTAATTTGTGGTAAAGTATATGTAAAAAATAGATTGTTGTTTGTTTGTTGTGTAGTGTATATTCCGCCACAGGCGGATTTTAATCAATATATGATTATGTTTGATCTCATCGAAAAAATATGCCTTAAGTACAAAAACAAGGTTATTGTATTGGGTGATTTCAATTTATACTCAGCAAGTATAGATGTTAGTAGCTATTTTGAATATTTCATGTCGTATGGTGAGTTCATTCAGAACAACAGGGTACCTAACTGTATGGGAAGGCAGTTAGATCTCGTCCTAATTGGGGAAGTTATGAATGGGTCTATCTTAGTGTACAAAACAGATGGCTTGCAGCCAGAGGATGAGTATCATCCACCTCTTGAAATATGTATATCAAGGTCAAATATCCATACTCCGGTCTGTATAGACAATGAGCGAAGCACCGCAACAAATGATAGGCAGTGGAATTTCAATAAAGCAAATTTCCATAGTTTGTATTCTGAAATATCGGAAATTAACTGGACCGAACTTTACAAATGCTGGAAACCAGAAGCAGCTTTAGACTGTTTTTATACTATTGTTAATGATATTTTTAATAACAGTGTGCCTATTACAAGTCGAAGACCGCAACAGCGTCGACTACAATACCCGGTATGGTACACGAAGGATATTATTAGTGATATCCAATTAAAGCACAAATTGCATAAGCAGTATAAAGCTTCTGGGTCGTGTAAAGACTATGATGAATTTTCAAAGTACAGAAAGCAGGTAAAGCAAGCAATTGAATGGGCGCATAATGATTACAGTATTCGGGTACAAAACAACATTATTAATGACCCGAAATCATTTTGGCAATTTGTTAGGACTAAGAAAAGGAGCACCAGTAAGCCAAAACTAACAAAGGGTGGAGTGGCTTTGTCAGATTTTGAATCCGCGAGGGTGATGGCTGAATACTTTTGCTCCGTTTACAGTACAGAGCCGGCGTTATTGGACGTGAAAGCGGCCTGTGTGGCGGCTCCAGCTGATGCAGCCCGCGCGCAAGTTCATGCGCTGCAGCTGCCAGACGTGAAGCGCGCTTTGAAGAAGCTTAAGCCAAAGCGCTCAGCTGGTCCAGATAGTATTCCTCCGTTTATCTTTCGGGATTGTCGAGAGGCTCTGGCCGAACCACTTATGCATGTCTTTAATACTTGTCTCTCTGGCGAGGTATTTCCGGAGCGTTGGAAGATGACTAGGGTAGTGCCTGTACCTAAAGGATCTGGGGGAGAATAGACCTGTAGCAATTCTGTGCACACCGGCAAAGGTATTTGAATCGGGTATTAACTACTCCTTTAGCGCCCAAAGCGAAGTACTGGAAGTAATCTGTTACATTTGATGACTCAAGTGGTCCCCGTGGTTGATGATGGGGCACAAGTGGATGTAGCATACTTCGACTTCCGGAAAGCCTTCGACACAGTTGATAATGATATCCTGCTTCAAAAGCTTGCAAAAGTTGGTTGTACGCCTCAAACGCTTTTTTTATGGCTAGCTACTTGAAGGACAGAAGGCAGTATGTTGATTGGAACGGAGAAAGGTCAGATCCTTACTTTACCAGATCTGATGTTAGTCAAGGAAGTAATTTGGGACCGCTGGAATTTAACTTAATGATAAACGATTTACCGGATGAAGTATATAACTCTACTTGCCTCCTATTTGCAGACGATCTAAAATTGGTGCAAGAAATCAGAAACGTTTCTGATTGTCAAAAACTGCAAGCAGATATAGATCGAGTAGTAGAGTGGAGTCGCAGAAATCGTTTGTTTTTTAACCCGTCCAAATGCTCTGTAATATCATTTACTCGATCACACAATCCCGTTTATTTCCGCTACTGCATGGATGGTGTTTCACTACAGCGTGTTAATGAGATCAAAGATCTGGGAGTCCACTTTACGGATAAGCTTTTGTTTCGCGAGCATGTTGTTAAAATATGTAAAAAAGCGTACCGGAACCTGGGCTTCATACTGCGTCAGTCCCAGGGCTTTACAAACTTCAAAGCAATACGGGCACTATATGAAGCATTAGTGAAAAGCCACTTGGAATGCAATGCAATTATTTGGAGTCCCCACGAGGCCAAGTACAAACTAATGTTGGAACGCATACAGAATAAATTTGCCCGGTTCTTATACTTCAAGCTCTATGCTATGTATCCATTTTACCCATTTATGTATCCAACTTTATTTGTGTTTGGCATGGTGGGATTTATATTATAATATTTATGTATAATATATATATATATATATATATATATATATATATATATTTATATATTTGGGTATGCTATATGTATTATACTATATTTCTGTTTATTATGTATTTTTATTGTAGTTTTTGTAGTGAAGTCTTTATTGCTTTGGTGCTTCGGTGTTACCTACAATTTTAATCTCTCCAATACGTTCACAGGTTGACTGGAAGAGATCTCTCTAAGAGATAAGTCCACCTTTGCTCACTATTGTTTGTTTTAATGTTTTGTACCGTACCGTTTTTCTATGCAATAAAGAGTATTATTATAGTTTTTAGTATAGGTATAAATTAAAAAAAATGTTGTATTGTGATAATGGTAAGTTAGTATAAGTTTAGAAACGATTGTCTTCATTATCGCATTAGGAGAGGGCGCTAGTTGCCAACGTCAACATAGGCTCCGTATATTTTATTGAATATAAAATAGTTATTCAAGTATTTGTAGTGAAAAACTGTGATTATTAAAAAATTTACTATTCGGTGTAATAACACGAGTGTTGGCTACATGAAATAAACAGGATTTTACAAAATTTTTACGATAGTATTACAATGCAAATATTTTCTCCAAAACACTACATGCTTTAATTTGAAAACCGAAGCAACCGAAGAATGCAGTGAAATACTAAGATTAACAAGGTCAGTGAATACAAATATTCGCAATAAAGTACATATCCTGTAAACATCGCATATAAACCAAATCAGCTGTTGTAATTTAAATTGACCTAGAAGCTGTTTTACCAACAATCACAAAGATTGTAATATTTTAGCTGATCACGCCATCTAGTGTCAAACATACACATTATATTGGACTATTTTACCGTCAACACGCTATTGGGATCGGCTTTGTTTACTATAAGAATAAGACAAATTTATAGAATAAATACTTGATATTGGACAATATTACAATTCGACGCAACTTACCAAGATCGCAATCCAACCTTGATATTTCAACACTTAACAACAATATAATGAATTCCACAGTTCTTGACTCAACTATGTTTAGTATTCACAGTGAACAATATAATAATGACAACTCCAGAAATGACGAGTTAATGAACGAAATTGAAAGTCTTATGATTAGTTCAGAGCGAGCCGAGGTTGAAATTGATAATTTAAGCTTAGAAAATACGGAATTAAAAAAGACTATACAAAAACAACAACACCATATTGACATATTAAAAAAACTTTCAACTGACATTGGACAAAAACAAAAATGCTTAACACCGAGAAGAAACATTATTAATATAAACTGTAGCAGCACAAGAATATCGCCACTACACTGTGATAAGTCAGTATTATTCAATAAAAAAAGTATAACGCGCGTAACCGATACTGACTCAACAGACGCGACTGATTCATTGAGCATGCGACACCCGCCAGCGGCCCAATCGCCACTGTCAGAGAAAAACACGACTACTGAAGTCACTGAAAAAATCTCTTCCGCTTGTTGAAACTTTATACAAAATAAAGAAAGAAGGCCACAAGTTGTAATTCTTGGAGACGAACAAATTAAAAATCTCTCGAAAAAAATACACATTTCTCGCTGTCATTTAGTACATGACCCTTATGCCATTACTTCGATAGTGAAACCAGATGCAACTTGTTCACAAATTTTGAGTAGTTGTGATTATCTAAATGAGACACTTGACAAAGATGACATTATTATTTTAACGATAGGCTCAAATGACAAAAATCCTTATCTTTTATTTTCTGAGTTAGGAATAGCATTGTATAAACTAAGAAAATTTAGAGTATACATCACTAATGTACAGTATAATTCTAATCTAAATATAAGGTTTTTGAATTATAATATAAAATTATTGATAAAAAATTATACTAACTGCACGTTTTTAGATACAAATGATGACTCATCTATGAATCGAAGGGCAAAATATTTGGATAATCTATGTCTTAAAATTACAAATACAATGAACTACTTGATTTACAAAGAAAAATATCTTGCACCACAAATGGTAAAATTGTATATTTCTCGAAATAATTGTTCTTCTAAGCAAACACACAGATCTGCTACTAAGGTTTTGGTACAGAAAACAATACCATTTTTCTTTGATAAAGCCAATAGTGAGCCAAGACAAGATTTGTTATTTCGAAGGCAAAACTAAAATCACTTTATTCCATCAAAACATAGCAAGTATTCTTAGTAAACAAGATTTCCTTTATATTACTTTGACCGAATTAAATAAAGAATTAGGTGAAATCGACTTTGTATGTCTTACAGAGACATTTATGAAAAGAGGTTCTGAAAAGAATTTGAATCTAAAAAATTACACTTTGGCAGCTTCATTTTGTAGAAACGAAAGGCGAGGTGGTTCGTGCATATTGGTGAAAAAGAACATTGATTTTAAGAAAATAGAAATTAAGGAATCTGTGCCTTTCTCATTTGAATGTTGCGCAATAGAGGTTCCTTCTTATAATCTTATAATAGTATGTATTTATAGAACTCCGACATCTAAGCTTGACATTTTTTTTTATAAACTCGAATTTTTGCTTAAGACATTTATACGTAAACGGAATAAAAAAATTATATTATGCGGAGATTGGAATATTGACATGCTACATAGTAATAAATCAACGCAAGAACTGACCAGTTTATTAAGTAACAATAATTTGACAAACCACATTGTACAACCAACGCGCAAAAAAGCATGTCTAGATTTAATTGTAAGTAATATTAAGGATGAGCTGACTTCAAAAAATCATGTTCTATGTTTATCTGACCACGAAACCGGATAATCTATTTCCTTTCATACAGATACTTACGCAATTAAATTGTAAACAACAAAATAAAAAGAGAATAACTTGGTTTGAATTTAGACGCGACATGGGTAAAGATAATGTGAGAAAATTTCTTTGGCATCTTTCGTCTTTGACATTCAATGATGTCTTAATGGAATCTGATGCTGAAAAGGCTTTCAATGTTTTTCATGATATGTTTACTTTACTATTTAACTTATGCTTTCCACAAATCAAAGTAAAATTAGTAAATAAACAATTTAAACATCGTTGGTTAACAAGAGGTATCAAAAGATGTTGCATTAAGAAGAGAAAAATGTACATTAAATGCAGGCTTCCGTCAACAAATAAAAAAGAACACATAAAAAAATATTTCGCTTATTCAAAACTATTAAAGAAATGTATTTTTCAAGCACAAAGAAATATCAACACACGAATTTTATTTAATTCTAAAAACAAATGTAAAACATCATGGGATTTAATAAAAAATGTCACCCAAAACAAAACGTATCATAAAGACATAGAAAATATAAAATTAGGTAATAACCATCACATATATATGATAAAAATGACATTAGCAAAGAATTTAATAATTACTTTATCAGTTTGACGAATAATTTTAATAGAAATGGTAACATGGCTTATACATACAATTACAATATACCACATAATCCGAAAAGCATTTATATGACTCCAGTAATTGAAAATGACATATACAAAACTATTAAAACTTTGAAAAACACTCCTTCGTCTGGGTATGATGGTCTCACGACTGAAATAATTAAAAAGAGTGCTCCTTTTATTACGCTACCTCTAACGCATGTGATCAATCTAGCTTTGGCACAGGGTCAATTTCCATCTCGATTGAAACTATCGATTGTAAAACCACTGCATAAAAAGGGATCTAGGGATGATATGAGTAATTATAGACCAATAGCTTTAATTCCTATACTTGCCAAAGTCTATGAAAGAGTTATATTTGACAAATTAAATGCATTCATCTCTTATTGTGAACTACTTACAGCAGAGCAGTATGGCTTTAGAAAAGGTAGTTCTACAACTCTCGCTTGTTTTCAATTGATGAGGCAAATAACAGAAGCTCTGGATACGGGTATTAATGTACTAGCTATCTTCTTAGATATGAGCAGAGCTTTTGACTTTGTTTCGCACTCGCTATTGCTGAAAAAACTGGAACGGTATGGAATAAGAGGACCCGCATTTAACTTAATAAAAAGCTATCTAGAGGATCGTCTGCAAAGAGTAGAGATTACAGGCTTTTTGAACCGATCCGATAATTTCCGGAAAACCTTTGTTTCAGCTTTTAGCCATAATGGTTGCGGTGTACCGCAGGGGAGCATCCTTGGTCCATTATTATTTTCTTTATATATAAATGACTTACCGAATGCAATCAGTCAACAATGTATTTTATTCGCCGATGACACTACCCTTATAATTAAATCCAAAGACAAAAACGAAATCGAAAGCATTGCAAATCATAATTTAAAAGAAGTGATAAAATGGTTGGAAACAGATAACCTTAATGTTAACATCAATAAGACAAAATTACTACAATTTAGAACTCGTAACTCTATATGTAAGCATTTGGACATAAGCCATGATAGCAATAAAATTGACGAAGTGACAGAAGCAAAATTTTTAGGTATTAACATTGACTATAGTTGTAATCGGAAAACGCACATAAATCTAATGGTAGACAAGTTGGATCGTTTCGTTTACGTATTGTATAAAGTGAAACATATTGCATCTAAGGAAGCAGCACTTATGGCCTGCCACGGCTATGTCTCATCGGTTTTAAGATATGGTATTGTGTTGTGGGGAAACGTTGATGTGCACCGGGCTTTTAAATTGCAAAAAAAGTGTATCCGAACAATTTGTGGTGCGGGCTTTTTAGACAGTTGTAAACCTCATTTCAAGACATTAAATATTTTGCCCTTGCCTTGCCTCTACATTTACGAACTTTGTGTCTTTGTAAAAAAACATTGCGTCTTGTTTATAAAAAATAATGACTCCAATTATAGAGGTAGATATGGCGATAAATTGTACGTTCCCAGCCAGAAATTGATTGTACATTCTAAAAACTCTTTTTGTATGGTAATACGCGTATTTAATAAATTGCCAAGTCGTATTCGGGAGCTTCCTATAAATAACTTTAAAGTTAAATTGCTTCAGGTACTGTTAGATAAGACTTACTATAGTGTCAATGAATTTTTAAACGATAAAATAATTTGACATTTATTAATGTGTGCAAAATGATTAATACCTATTCTTATTATTTCATTTAGGCTAAATTTTATTGTGATGTAATTTTTGACATATATTTTTTTGGTTTATATAAAATGACATTAATAATATATTTCGATACTAATTTAATTTTTATGCACTTGACATTTAACAAAAATAATATTTGCACGTCGAAATATTCGACAACATATATTGGAGAAATTTTTGTAATTAACAACTTGTGTGTACCATATTTTGCAAATAAATGATTATGATTAGGTTTAAGCCTGTAAAGACAGTGTAAGTGTTGTGAAATAAATAAATAAATAAATTACAAATTCTATATGTCTGTTGCTATTGACTATTATTATGTATTTTGATTTGAGAATTTATTATTATTATATTAATGTGTAACACTCGAATAGGTGCAGAATGTAATGAAATGACATATTTGTAAACAATTTTATCCAATTTTAGAAATATTTTATAATTTAACTTTGACATAAATTTTGTTTTTGTTATTAAATAGATTATTACGAGACAATTCACGATACCTTAAGAAGGTAAATTTAAACACATTGAACACCTTAGATACTTACAACAAACTGTACCTTATTGTGCAAATTTTGTGAATAAATGAATATGTGCACTTTATGCAGAAACACACTGTATGATAATAATGAGATCACATAATACTAAAAGAAAAGAATACAAAAAACCACACAACAGAAACAATGTCCTCTCGCAACTCACTCCGCTATCTGAATGACGGCGGCGCGGCGCCCATGTCCACTTTAGCTAAGTATTGCTCATGCTAAGGCTCCACTTGCGTAAATGTTAGTGTTAACGCCTGCGTCGCTATACGTCTTATTGAATGCGTTATAAATAACTAACGGCTAAAGGTGGTGGCCACATCTGTGGATTTTTTTTTATTGCAAAACGTTGGCAAACAAGCAAACTGCCCACCTGATGGTAAGTGGTAACAGTCACCTATAATACATGTGGCTCTTGTGAGATTCGCAGCAAAACTCTTAACCCCCACAAGAACCACAGTGTACGTTGCCAACTTGTGACACAAGATGTAAAGTCACAGTACCCAGTAATTTCACTGCCATATCTTACCCTTCAAACCGGAACACAGCAATGCAAGCACTGCTGCTTTGCGGCAGAAATAGGTAAGACGGAGGTACCTAAGCAGACGACCCTGGTACAGAGTCTCCCTCCAGTACATAACATTCGATACAAAAGCTATTAACGTCCAACGTCACTAATAATGCCGCATAGAAATTAACGCGTTACTCTGTTGGCCACGTCTGTGTAGTGTCGTAATTATCCCGTATCATGACGCACAAGGACGCAGGTGGAGCCGTAGCGTCATAACAATAAGGTCATCTTTATGTTTTGTAAAAACGTAACTCTAACCGTGCGTTTGCACTGACGAAACATCTACATAAAAACATGGTTTTTAAACATGTCTCTGTCAATGTTTATGAATGCGTTTCCATTGTCAACACCCCAACAAGTTGTAAAACATGTATTAAGACTTTAAGGCGCATAGTGGTCCCAATGACCTTGCGTCGATCGTCCCGCACTAATTACATAGGAGTGAGTGAGTGAGAGTGAGGGGAATATTTAAGCAAACCTTTACGCGTAAGATGAATTATTTCAATAAAAAATGAATTAAGGCGAATAAGAAAAATCTAAAAAGACCATCCCCTAGAATATTGTTCACTTTATTTATTGAAATCGAAAGTATGTGATTTAAACTAATATTTACGAAGCGATTAGGTTTATAGTTTTAAAATCGAGGCATGTTTGGGTCACATTTTAACCAAGTTTTAATTAATTTATCAAAAAATTAAAAAGACCATCCTCTAAAGAATGCGTTGAATAATAACATATCTTTTTTAAAGATTTCTTTATTCAATATTTATGAAGAAAACCGGTTTTTTCTGCAGTGATTTTTTATGTTTGACCTTACTATGCGCCTTAACAGTTGAAAGTGCGACCGCCATCGTTGACAAATCCATAAATAAAGGTTGACAGACAACAAGTTTTGAGGCGATCCTAACGCAATCTGCATCAAATCTTAGGATTTGTTTCGAATCCAAAACGGTTTTCGGCAGTGCGAACGCAAAAGCATACACAAAAGTTTTATTGTATGTGTATCCTACATAACATTGTATAAAACCTACAAATTTATACCATCGCCCATTTCCATTTTTATGAGTTACATTTGCTGCAATACACTGTGACAGTTTAACGAGCGGCCGTGAAACACCTAAAACAGAGCTGTTACGAACACTCGACAACATATTATCTTACACTAGAGTATCATCTCACCATTACCGAAGGTTGGATGGATATGTGCACGTGGGGGGGATGCATCTGTAGATAGTGATGCAAGTGGTGGTGAATGTGCTGCCCGTCACTGTAACAAAACAATGGACGATCAAAATAAACTGAACATTATTTAATCTAGCGTGATTATTTTTATTTATTTATTATTGTTATTAGCGTGACCCAAATTTTGTTTGATAACGCGTATGTTTCTGTCGCTATCTCTCCGTCCGCCTGTCTGTACGTTCCATCGAGATCTCGGCAAAATTATCAAGATTCAATCCTAGGGTAATTTAATCCAAGGCTAGGTAATTTTGCAAAAAATTAGCCCTTTCCTTTTGTTTGCAATGGAATTACTTTCTAGAATATGGTCTTTATAAGCCACACTATTAAATGGTGTAACAATACAGGTATGTTTTTTTTTCAAATCCAGCGGGTTCGATTCCTGGCAAGGAAATTAAAATTTTCAAAATTCTAATGGTTTACTTTGAGTTTTTATCAAAATTGTTCCCGAGGCCTCTGAGTATTTTTCGCCATCTGTAATAGTTTCGGATTTGACCATCCAAGCACAATAGGCTATTTAACAACATTGAAAATATACTATAAATTATGGTCATCCTATTATCTAATAGGTGATAAAAAGCATGTAATTTATGTATATTTTCTGATATTTCGCGAAATAAATTTCAAATAATGTTTTATATTTGATCTGTGGCGGAAACGCCTATGTTTGGACGTAACCCTGGTGATGTCACACACAGACAAGTAAACACAGATTCCTCGGCTGATATTATTAGTATTGTTTTACATATGTCAACTAACTTGTTTACTGGCGTGTGACGTAAACAGCGTTTCTGCCGCGCTTTTAGAAATTTAAATTTAATTACTAAAGTTAAATAGATCTGATTTCCCGGAAACATTAATGTAGTATGCTTGCATATTATAACATAAAGATATAATAATTTAAAAGGATTTTCTAAAATTAGTGAAATAAGCCTATTATTATTATTCTAATATACTTACAGCACCATCGGCGCGGGCGCAATGCCGGCCATCGGTTGGTTGCCGCGGTTCGAGCGCAGGTCCCGCGGCTCAAACTCGTCGGGGAACTGGGATTCGAAAACAGCATTGACATTAAAAAAAAAACCAAACCTGTTTTAAAAAAACATGGAAATAAACGCTTTAAAGCACTTAATATGTTGTAGCGAGTGCCATCACAAAACTCGCCAGTACAACTCGCACGTCTAAACGAGGCACAACGTGATCACATCGTATGATCAATGACGTCACACATGGCGCGATCTATGACGTACCTATGATGCGAGGCCCCGCCTCAAACGAATATGGAGGCGCACGCACCTTTTGTTAGAGTGCGGCACGATAAAGACAGCGGACTACCCATCGCATGCGCACCTATTATGCGCGGGTCTGCCATCACGAAGCGGGCTTAGTAGAAAAATCGCTTAAATGTTATCCATTTTATTTATTTACACAAAACAACAAATTACACATTAATGATAATGAAATATTAATATTGAGGCACATAGGTTCTGCTTATTTCCAAAGAAATTTCTACCAGCAGACCCACGATAATTATAATAATAATAATATCTTTATTTCCATGTCACATTAATTACAGTACAGAGGACATGGGTCTTATAAGTTGTAGGTAGGTAAACATGTGACGCCCTGTAAGGGCACAGCAATAATTTGGACCAGAGAGCCCCAGTATTTGTTTTTTATTAATAAATAAAATTTTATATTTTAACTAACATAAAAAATTTAAAATAACTGTAATAAATAAGAGATCAACTTCTATTTCACTAAATACTAACTATTACTTAAAAAAATTATGCTTGACAGGTAAACATGGGCAACATCGATTATTTTTCCGCTGTTGCATTAACATTATCTCATTTTACTTAATGGTTGCTACACTCGTAAAAAGATTTTCAGAGAAATTACGAATTTTTTAAACTTAGTATTTTTGATAACAGCATAATATCTGGAATCTTTGTATCTTACAGCAAGCACAGTAGTGGGTGGAGGCGGTGGCATCCCGACGTACGCTGTCGGATAGTGCCCGAAGCCGCCAGAGATGTCTCCCATCATGCTTCGCCGTTGCATCTCCTGGAATCGGTCGGTACAGCGTTACATACACATGTCCTCCTAACCGATATTCGGTCACGGCGGCCAATCTCCACAGAGACTAGCCATCTGCGCAGGAGATATTATAGTGCACAAGTGACTGCGCAAACGCAAGTGCACTCTCTGTTCCTTCACTCGCCTAGTCCGATGGGACGGTTAATCAACACGACCGGGGCGAAATCAGGCGCAGGACCCACTGTTTAACGTGCCTTCCGAAGCACGGAGGAGCTTGAGATGTTCTTATTTTGGTCACCCATCCTAGGGCTGACCACAGCGAACGTTGCTTAACCTTAGCAATCGTTCGCTGAGCGCTCGCGCCAATGCGCCACCAAGCTATTATCGAAAAAATACTTTTTCGATAATAGCATTTTACGAACAATAAAGCATCCTGTATACACGCGTGCTATTGCTAAAGGTAGACTAATGACCGAGCGGGCCAGCAATGTTTACGGCGAGAGGATGGCCGTTATATTTTGCCTAGAATCATTAAGCAACTACCCACCCAATTAATTGCAAGTATTACCCCTAATAACGTTAAATGTTAATTGAATAAAATATTTGTTAGAGTATATTATTATACAACTTACGAGCATATGTTGCTGACGGTGCCAAAGTCGCTCATGGACTATATAAGGTTGGGCAATGGACATTACTTCTCTTCTGCGCTCACCCACTGTAAAAAAAATATTATAAAAAATTTTTGTTTATTTAAACAAAACCTTCACAATTCACTTTCTGCACTGCTCTTTATAGTGTCACCCTGTTTTATGAGAGTCCAACTCCTCTTAGTAACAATATAATTACAAAAAATATGTTTCATCAATAGAATACATTATTTCGTTTATCGTGTGTGTGTGTGGTGCGTGTGAAATTGTGTATGTGTATGAGCACTTGCAATATTAAGAAACGACAATAATAAATAAAGGTAACATATAATATGCGTGCTTCGAGAATAATTTATATATGTACTTGTGTGAATAATTGTGACTACGATAAAATCTATGTGCTATAAAAAAGTTCTACAAATTGTCATACCTGATAACTGATCCAACCATATTGATACCAAGTTTTTGAAATTATGAAAGTTTAATTATTATAGTTAGCCAAACACATTAAAAGTTAGGAAACAACCAAAATTAATGGGTCAAATTTATGGGGATGTCTTTGAGAATGTATGGAAAATAAATATCCCATCAGTCAGCCGGATATTCAGTTTGTTTGTTTTTTTAACTACAAGAGCTAAATGGGAACATTCTAGAAAGGTATTGCCTACTTTTTGTTGCAAAGCCAAAGAACAATGGCCACTTTCCATACATTGGAAAACCTGAAAATGAAGTGTCATGTCTAGAGGTAAATTGTATGAAAACAAGTGCCTCTATGGTAAAGAGATTATGTTGTAAAGACAGTTTTCTTAATAAAGGCCTAGGAATTTCGTAATACACGGTATTCCATTCTGAGGTTATAAGCTTGTACTTTAATTAATTTTTTAATAAATTGGATGTATTTTATGTGAACAAAATGAATTAATATTAGGTTTTTTTGTGTTAAACAATTTCACACAAAAACAACAACACATTATATACTACTAATACCACTCATTTTATTGTGACATAGATTATTGACAGACGTGGATTTTTATTTTTAGTGCCTACTCAGGCACTAAAAATAAAAATCCACTGAGTAGTAAATAAATATTTCTTTATTCATCATCATCTCTAATGACAACTTCATCAAGCAATGCAGCTGGAGTACAGATATTCTCTTCATATCAAACCCACGCTAAGTAACACACCAATGTCATAAAATGGGTACAACAGCCTAAGGTATCCACTATGGTATCCACTTTTCTTACATTTGACAATGAGAATTTAATACATTTAGTTTTACGTGAATTTAAAGATAAATTATTTATAGTGAACCAATGCAATACTTTAGAGAGAGTACTATTTGCAACGTCAGTATTTCCATTTCCTCTGTCAACCTTAAATATTAAAGAAGTATCATCTGCAAATAGTACTGTATCGCACAGATTCTTAGTGAAGTGTGGGAGGTCATTAATATAAATTAAGAAAAACAAGGGTCCCAATATCGATCCTTGTGGCACGCCCATAACTATAGGTGCACCAACAGAAAAGTGGATACCATAGTGGAAATGAATAATGAAATTGTTGAATTCATCGACTTTACTAAATTTTTGGGTATAACACTAGATTCTAGATTGCAGTGGGATCCACATATTGAGTCCTTGGCTAACAGACTTAGTTCTGCAGCATATGCAGTTAAAAAAATAAGACAACTTACTGATGTTGAAACGGCAAGATTGATTTACTTTAGTTATTTTCATAGTGTCATGTCATATGGAATACTACTGTGGGGATCTGCTGCTAGTATTGAAAGTAATTTTGTACTTCAAAAAAGAGCGGTTCGCGCTATTTATAATTTACGAGCAAGAGATTCTTTAAGGGACTTATTTAGAGAAATTAATATATTGACCTTAGCAGGACAGTAAATTTATGAAAATTTGATTTATGTCTATAAAAATTATAATACATTTGAAACCAATTTCCAAATTCACCATCTAAACACAAGATTCAAAAATAAACTTGCCGTTCCAACATTCAGGCTTCAAAAAACTAGAGGCTCGTTTATGGGGAAATGTATAACCTTTTATAATAAGCTTCCACAAAATGTTACCGACTTGCCTTTTCATAAGTTTAAAGCGCATGTAAAAAAGACTCTTATGAGTAAAGGATATTATAAAGTCAACGATTATTTGAATGATGCCAATGCCTGGTGTTAATTTTTCAGATAATGAATCGTGTTGTTATGTATAACTATTTGTTTAAACAAATATTATTTTTGGTAATAAGTAGTAAGAAGAGAATAAATAATCTTATAATGGAAGTTGAGCTCAAACTTCTGTGAGGTCAGCTTCCAATCGACGTCTCTGTAACAATACAGGGAGAAAAAAATAGCTCTTGCTGGTTTTCTTGCTGGTTCTTTCCAGTACAAGGTCTCCCGCCGTAGACTTGTGAACCAATGGCGTAGCTGCTTTGACGTTCAAAAGAGATTGTAACAATCCAATTTGAATAAAAGATATTGAATTTGAATTTGAATTTAAGGTTCGGCGACTAACCAAAACATCAGTATTCCAATATTCCTTCGCAGCATTATTTTCAATTAATATATACTTATGCATATTGCATAGTATACTTTTCTTGATATGTGTCTTGTAAAAGATAATGGAGTTCAGGGGAAAGTGGGGTCACTATAAACAGATATCACGGAAATAATCACACAGAAAGTAGGATCAATCGAAAATCAAATCGAAAGTAGGATCAACAACAAATCGAAAACGCATGAAAAGAGCAGGCAGCAATTTGACAGATCGTCTGACGCTGAATGTCACCCATTTACGTCAAAAACGGTCCATTACTATTAGCATGTGAAATGTTGATGATGTTCATAGAAAGTAAGAACAATCTTCAAATATTATTTCATTTAGTTGATTCATTTTAGGCTAGGAATAAAAAACGTTTTGAAATAATTTATAATAACATTATGCTTTGCTCAATATTTCAAATTGAAGAATACTATCTTGATTACAAATAAACATGAAACGGAATGTTTTTAAAAAAGTATGTTCAAGTTCAAGCCATAGACTAAATAGCGATCTACGGAGAGAAAAATCACTATCCGGATGCGTTCAGGGGTTTTAAAACGCTTATTATCTTCTCTTTTATCTTAAATATATTTTTTCGTAGACAATTAAATAGTATAGCTGTGAGCAGAATCAATACACTTTAAAATCACCTTGATATTAAAACAACTTTCATTTAAAGACACCATCAGCGCAAAAGTGGCCAATGTTCTTTGAATCGTTCACCCCATAGGAACGTAATATTACTGTACTATTATTATTTTTTAAATAATACGAATAGGTAGCATCTCACAGTGTGCGTGCGGCGGTGGGTAGATATGTAGCCCGTGGCCGCAGCAGCATCGACCAGCACAGCCGCCCACGCGCACCCTGTAAAAAAACAATAGTTAATTCCCTAGTTAATGAGCTTGAAGGGAATGCTCATACCGGACCCGCCTGTGAGCCGCCAACTGTCGCGTCTTAAGTGAGAACACCTCATAAATTATATTTATCAATCAACATTGATTACAAACTATGTAGTACAACGCCAGCTCAAGAGGAGATACTAAGGTCGAGAGAATAGGGATCCAAACTGCCAATTTCTCCCTACAGAGGGCGAATCGTCGACACGACCATTGTTTTGTTTTGTCATATGTGCGTTCCACATTAGCGTCACTACTTTTTGGTGCCAACATCTGATGTTAACCGCGTTTTGCGTTTCTTTTAAAACGTTTACATCGTATACTACGAGAATTGGTAGTGGCAGCCAAGTGGGAACTAAAAAAACGCTAACAAAACCCAACATTAACACCTCTGACCACGGACTATGTATTAGTTACTATAAGTCGGATCGCCGCTAGCGCAATCTGCGATCAGCTTTGCGCCATTGCCCCATTCCGTCAGTAACCCAATTCTTACAGCTCAAACACATGCTGGACTGATTCGATGATAGTATTGGGTTGGCTTTCTTCTTCCCCTAGTCAATTTCATTCATTTATACATCATCATGTCACGGAAATACAGGAAAGTGACCTTGAATAGCGCTATGTACCATCTAATTCTAACCTTGCTGACCTAGTTTCTGGCAGGCTTACATTTGTGCCTTTGTATGTTTAGCTACGAAAGCGCTACATCTGAAGTTTGTTTCAAACCTGACTAAAGAAGCATTTGTTGCTGCTTTACACAGATTGATAGGACGCCGGGAACGGTCGCGCTGCATATACTTCGACAATGGGACAACGTTTATAGGGACATTTAATGAGTAATCAAAATATGTGAGCCTTCATTGCCTTCAGGTATCCGTTTTTTTCTTTAATCCCGCTTATACTCCTCATTTTGGAGGCCTCCAAATGTGAGCGGTTAAGCCAGTTAAACACCAGCTTCGCCGCGGACTAGGCCTAACACACTTAGAAAACGAACAGACGTCAACTCTGCTAATACAGATAGGATCAATATTGAATTCTAGACCCATGACTTTTCTCCCTGACGACCCTTCTGATTTGTCCAGTCTTACTCCTACTCCTGAGCGTCGGTGGCGCGGTGGACTCGGCACTTGCCTTCCAATCAGGAGGTAGGGGTTCGAAACCCGCCATGTACCAATGTGTTTTTCGTTTCGAATTTCATATGTACATTTGTCTGACGCTCCTACGGTGAAGGAAAACATCGTGAGGCAACCTGCATACATCTGCGAAGAAATTCAATGGTGTATGTGAAGTCGACCAATCCGCACCGGGCCAGCGTGGTTGCCAAGGCCTAATCACCCTAACATAGGGTAGGCTCGAACCCCTCGGTGGGGACGTATATGAGCTGTGATGATGACTCCTACTCATTTCCTTATTGAACGATCACTAGTTTCGTTACCACATCAGCAACTGATATACACGCGTATTTCATCACTCCAGCGCTTCCATCGCATCGAAGCTCTTAATTCATTCTTGGTTCTTGATTATCTCATTTTTTATAACTATTTAGTAATGAATATGTTTTGTGTCTTACATTGACGATAGATGAACTATAAGATTTCCAAAATGAAGAGGACCTGCAGGAAAAAGAAGGGTAGGCATACAAACACTGGGAGGATGACATCATCTGAATAGCTGGACGAGACTAAAGGAAATAGGCCATGAAATGACACATGGAAGGAAATGGAGGAGGCCTTGACCCTTACGGGGACCATATTAAAAAATAAGAAATAAAGATCGAGTTACATGTGGCTGCTTGTTTGGGTGGTACGAGTCTTTCCAGGTAGCGATAGCGTAGCCAGTGCGGCCGACGTCAAAACCAAGAAAGGAGTCATCCATCGAGCCTTCAACACGATCTGCCCCCAAACAATTGATTGAACCTTGAATAAAGTTCAAGGCGGAAGGATATGGTGGCGACGTCAATCGCCGCGGGCCTATACTGGTCCCGGAGCTAAGGAGACGCGGGGAGCTAGAACTGGTTTGCGACCTGCTATGCTTTATGTCGGTGTCAATCAATACTCACTTCACCTTTAATACGCATTGCGTGCACTACGTTTATTTTGATTTTTATTGTAATCTTTTCATTATTTTATACAATTATAAAATTACAGTCCACTTTATTATTTATCATTGCTAGTAAAAAGTAATATTTACAAGGACTAACTAGCCCAACAATAGGTATTTGTAAGATGTATTGCTTTCGCGCTGTGCCTCCGAAGTCCGAACAAACGAGCTGGACGCGATAGAAACAAGTGCAACGATCGAAGATAAAAAGTTACACAAAATAGACGTTTCATAGTCCGCTGTTTTCTATGGCCAATTTTTAAGGATTTTGAAGGTTTAAGATTTTTTGGCCATCCGGAAGTTCATATTTTAATTTTACCAGGATTTGGAATAATCTCTCATATTATCTCTCAAGAAAGATTTCTGCCGCAAAGCAGCAGCGCTCGCATTGCTGTGCTCCGGTTTAAATGGTAAGATATGGCACTGAAATTACTGGGTACCGTAACTTAATATCTTAAGTCACAAGTTGGCAACGTACACTGTGGTTCTTATGGGTGTTGCAGTTTTGCTGCGAATCTTACAGGGCAGGGACCACATGTATTTTAGGTGACTGTTACCACTTACCATCAGGTGAGTAGTTTGCTTGTTTGCCAACATAAATTGTAATAAAAAAAATACAAGGTTTTCTACAAATTACCTTTAATGCGTTCCATTACAGCAATAAACCACCAGTACGAAAGTTAGGCCACGTGGATTACATCCGTCTAGCCGGCGGTTTACATCCAACCAACGACAGTTGCGCTTGCACTGTGACAGGCAGCGGTTGTGTATGTGAGTTTAAAATGTAATCCGCACAGAGCCGCGAACGCGATATTTTAAGTCAATTAATCGACCTCTACAAAGATTTACCATGTTTATGGGATATTACCCCTGAACATTATAAAGACGATCGTTCTTTTAACCAACGCTTCATCCACTTTCTCTTTTTCTTTTGTTCTTCGTCGTCAATTGCGCACAAAAATGCTAAAGCAAGGCCCACTTTTTGAAATTTGGACAAATTCGGAGCCATTTCTACATCTTGATACAGTCCGCGCACGATACGAGTACGATAATTTCACACCAGAAAATCAACTCACGACTAGTTCGCTAGCGTGTTGGATTACATCTGTGTAGCCGAAACATAAACTGCGGATGGAAACCAAGTTCCCACCAAGGTCACCTTGGTTGGAACGCTGGATTACAACCGTCTGGAACATGCTTAAAATAGTCCTATTTTTCTAGCAGCAGCAGTGGTAAATGGTATTCTTATAGTTTCATCATCATCATCATCATCATCATCACAGCTCATATACGTATCCACCAAGGGGCACGAGCCTGCCCTAACTAGTTAGGGCGATTAGTCAAATTCTAAGTCAAACCACGCTGGCCCAGTGTGGATTGCTTGACTTCACATACACCTTTGAATTACTTCGCAGGTGAATGCAGGTTTCCTCATGATGTTTTCCTTCACCGTAGGAGCGTCGGATAAATACGTACATATGAAATTCGTGAAACGAAAAACACATTGGTACATGGCAGCATCGATCGCGGGCCAACCGATTCTACTCGGAGCACAGTCCAGTGCCGAAGCCACAGCGCCACCGACGCTCTATTCTTAGTTTACCTTGTTCTAATGAGGTGTGCGTGTGGTGGCTGCGCGTTGTGTGAATGTGCGTGGTGGGGCTGCGGCGGGGGCTGCGGTGGCGCGTGCGTGAGGGGCTCCGGCCGCTCGTCCCTAGAAACAGTCTGTCCCGTCCCTGTCGGGGCATTTCGTTCCGGGGACCTCGTCAGGTCTATCACCACCCTCTGCAAAAAAACGCATAAAACAATTTATTGTATTATTTACGTTCTTAATAAATGAGACAAGCTTTTATGTTCAATCTACAATTAAATATAAGAATAAAAAACCTGCCAAGTACAAACTTATCGAAGTATACATATAAGTTCCTAACTATGTGCAAAACGGTCATATCGCATCGCATTGTCTTACAAGTAAGATTTTAAATTACTAAAACTTTTACGGGATTAAAACGCGTTTGGTACCTTATTTTGGCTCCGACGTTTAATAAGGTACCAAAATAAGGTACCAAACGCGTTTTAATCCCGTAAAAGTTTTAGTAATTTAAAATGCAACGCGAAAGTTTAAAAGTAAGATTTTGCCACAACCAAAAGACACCGTAGACCCGAGTATTTAATAAACGTGTTTCAGAAAATAAGGGTCTTGACAGACAGGCACTTGGCCTTGGCACAATAAGGGTCTTGACGTAGCTTAAGAACATGTGTATTGAAAGGTTTATCTGACCATAACTTTAAATTTTCTCTACGCATCAAATTAGAGTATTGTTTTAAGAAAATAAAAAGCTTACATTGTTTTCATCACCTATAACTTGAACATCGTCATCTGAGCTGGAATCAGACACCCAGTCTAGTTGCAAGTCTGGCGCCGAGAGTACACCGCTTGCTGCTGCATCGCCAGGATGAACTACCTGCAATCCACATGAATTACTCAAATTACGTCATTATGGAGTTAATGCTATTGTTGTGAAATTGATAGTTCTAGATTGTGTAATTTTTAAATCTGATTTTAACATACTTTAACATTTAATAATAATTATATTGTTTATGATATAGTTTTATACATGTAGGTATACGACTCGCAATCTTGCTGTCAGGCAAGGTTTCATACTTTATTTACTTTTTATGTATTTTAATCTCAAATGTCTTTTGTTTTTTACTGTTACATTTTTTCCGTTCTCTCCCCTTTGTATCATCTCATCGGGTAGTATGCTGTTTTGTTATTTCTTTTTATTATTATTATTTGTTGCTATTACCTTTTATTTTCTATTTGTTTTTTATGTTATTTTCTGTTATTATTAAATACTTTCTCTCGAGCTCCTGTCCACTTTATATCTTATTTCGCTCTCTTACATTTTGGTCCATTCATCCGGCTCGAAGGACCAAGATATAAAATCGAAATAAGAGCGAAATTATAACTTGGAACAACAAATTCTTTATTCATTGTAGAGATTTCGTGGAAATTGATTAAGAATACAGCAAACTTTCAAATCATTATATTTATGACTTTGCAATTTCTTTAAAAATTAATAAATAAATACAAAAAATACTCTGCTTTTAAAGAAAGTGCAATGTCACAAATATAAAAATTGTTTGTTCATATTACTTTATTGTATGAAAGAAATAATAGGAGTAATTAAGTTTAATATAGCATAATCTTAATTAAGTTCAGATTTCTGATGAAATTAAAATATTTTACAAAAATGATTGCAGACTTTAAGAAACACCCAAGCGCCAAAAATAATCCTACTTTATCCTACTAATATTATAAATTTGAAAGTGTGGATGTTTGGATGTTTGTTACTCAATCACGCAAAAACGGCTGAACAGATTTGGATGAAATTTGGCATGCATGTAGCCTTTGACATGAAAAAGTACATAGGCTACCTTTTATCCCGATTCCTTAAGTAGTTTCCGAAGGAACATTGAAAATTGTTTACGAGCTAAGCCGCGGGCAGACAGCTATGAAATTTGGTATGCATGTCACCTATGCTATGGAAAAGGACATGTACTTTATATTCCTTAATGACTGTCAAATAGTTCCCGTTGGAAGATTAAAAATTGTTAACGAGGGAAGCTTTGGACCCAATTCTGAAGTCCACACAGATTAAGTCGCGGGCAGAAGCTAGTATCAATAAAAAAAGAATCACAGATTCAGAATTTTCAGAATCACAGTCGCATTTTATTTTTTGCATTCCATAGTCAACAGGGTTATAGTTTCGCCATGTCCATCTGCCTGTCCACTGTTTAGATCGATACTCTTAGTACTAGAAAGCTGTACTTCTTTAGCATAGTTTGAAAGTGGTTGCTGCAAAATTAAATTAATACCCCTATTATACAAATTTACTGACCTAAGATATTCAATTCTATTCCGTAACATTGTTTCATACTACACCAAAAAATTATATACATCTTCTATTGTATTACATTTTTCACACTATAGAGTTGAAATGATATGTATTATGTGTAAAAAATTATTTAGTGGTATGTGACCCAAACATACTCTAAATGCTAAAATGACAAATTCCCTGTAGTTCCCAGTAGTACGGGACAAATGTTTTGTATGGCCTACAGAAATTTGTTCCGGTCTGGGAGTATGTGCATGTGATATTCTATGTTTGTAACTGCACCCACGACACAGGAGAAAATCCGAGTGTGGGGCGACGTTTTTATTTTGCTTTTAAGAGTGTGGGGCGACGTTTTTATTCTACTTTGAATTTCTCGGAGACTTTAATGGCCATCATACAAACTGGTCGACAAAGTTAAATACAAGAGGAGCTCAAATATACGATGCTCTCTTAGAAACTTCTCTTATATCTTTAAATGATAATAGTCCGACACGTATAAAGTTGGTTGATGGTAGATTTCAAATGTCTTCCCCTGATATCACATTGGTCTCTTCAGATATTGCGTTTAAATTTAACTGGAGCGTCTCTAACGAGACCCTTGGTAGTGACCATCTGATAGTCTCTCTGAATATAAATATAAATATATATAATAAACCAATCTTGCGCCGTAACTTTAAAAAAGCAAATTGGTCTGAGTATTGTAGTCATTTAGATTTGCTTTTCAAAGATTATTACATCTCTAACGATTTACAAGAGTCTTATAATCTCTTTGAACAACTTATTAATTCAGCTGCGGATTGACATATCCCACATATCAACCCTGCAACAAAGTTTCAACCTAAACCATACTGGAATACCACATTGTCAAAAATAGTGGCTGAAAGAAGGCTTTTGTTAGCAAAATTTAGGCGAAATCCCACTCCCCAAAATTATGAAGATCTTAAAAGTAAAATAGCATCCGTGAAAAAAGCAATTTTTCAAGCAAAATCTCAGTCGTGGCATAACTTTTGTACATCTTTAAATGGCACTATATCCCCATCAGAGCTCTGGCTAAAAATGAAATGGTTGAAAGGCTATAGAGCAACCAGAACGTTTACTGATATAAATGCGACTGAGGCATTGCTTCAAAGATTAACTCCCGATTTTGTTACCGGTAATGAGCCAACATTTTATTCTGAAAACTTAGTATTAGAAAAGAATATAACCTTGGCTTAAGTAATAAAAAGTTTACTATAGCTTGTTTTGTTGATATTGACAATGCTTATAATAACGTAAATTTGGAACAACTTTTACATATAATGGACAGTATAGGGCTGGGGTCTAAAATATGCAAGTATGTTAGGAGGTTTTTACAAGATAGAAACTTAACCATAAAAATTGATAATATATTTTCCATGAGCAGAAAAGCCTTTTTCGGTTTAGCAAAAGGTGACCCCCTTTCTCCTCTTTTATTTAACATTTTAACAATGTCTATCTGCAATACAATACAAAATGTTTACATATCGCAATATGCGGACGACTTTGTTTTATATACTTCGTCGAAAATGATATCTGATGCGAAACATCCCTTACAAATAGCCTTAAATAAGTTTGTTAAAATTTTATTAGCAGCTGGATTAAGTATCTCCTCAGAAAAAAGTAAAATATGTATATTTGGTAATAACACTTTTAAACAACAAATAAATCTTGAAGTTAATGGAGTTGCACTAGAAGTGGTAGACAGAAGTGGTAGACAATGTTAAATATCTGGGCTTATGGCTGGACAGAAAATTACGATGGGGTAAACAAATAAATGAAATAAAAGAAAAAACTTTAAAACTACTTAATTTTTTTTTATTGCTTGGCTGGATCAGGGTGGGGAATTCATCCTATACATCTGAGACGATTGTACATATCATCCCGTTCGAAGTCGACTAGATTACGCAAGCTTTTTATACGGTAATAGTTGTAAATCACATATTAATAAATTAGATAAAATTCAGAATCAATTTATGCCTATAATAGGTGGATTTATAAAAACGACTCGATGATACACGTTATGGAAAACGAACTATTTTTACCCCCACTTTCTGTTCGTCGACATTATTTAGCTGGTAAATATTGGCTTAAAGCCAAATTCTTAGATCTTCCAGTCTTATATATTTTGGATGAGTTGGAAACTGCATGTCGACTATGGAGACTTAAACAAAAACCTAATTTAATCTTAGTTCACGAATACCTTAAACAAATCACTATTTACAAAAGCTCCAGGTTAGATATGTATTCATTAAGCACATGGGTCGGTAGTGTGGATATTGCAAATATTATTAAGGATACTATAAAAAGTATGACCAAATCAAAGAATTCGTATACTAGTTTAGAGTTATATGATCTGTGTAACAGTTATATTGCAAATAACTACGATTCCAGTATGTATAAAATTTACACTGATGGTAGTAAAGAGCATAACCGTGGGGGATTGGCGGTTTTTGACCCACTAAACAAGAATTCAATTAAATTAAAAATTGAATCTCACTGCTCGATTATGTCAATAGAATTAATGGCAATTGCAGAAGTGCTGTCATATCTTCATACATTTGAACCTAGCAGTTTTGTGATTTTAACTGATGCCAAGAGCGCTCTTCAACACATAGCTCGATGTACCTCGAATAGTCAAGGAACACCGATAGCTTACAAAATTATAGAGATGTTATATAAATTGACTATACAAGGCTACCAAATAATTCTGCAGTGGATCCCCTCTCACATTGGATTGCATGGCAATGAAAATGCTGATAGTCTTGTCAAAGAAGCCCTAATAGATGGTAAATACATTGACTACCTACCATATTACACTGAGTTATTACATATTGTAAAAGAGAAAACATTAAATATATGGACAAAACATTTCCAAAATAATTCAGAGAACAAAGGCATTTGGTATAGAACCATCCAGTCCAATGTAAGGGGCACACCTTGGTTTGCTGGGTCAGAATTGAATCGACACACGGTTATTATCGCCTTAAGGCTATGTTCCGGACACATGCCATTGAATAATTTCGCATTTCTCATGGGTAAAGCTGTAACTAAGAATTGTTCTGAATGCAATGTAACTGAGGACATTTTTCATATAATAGTGGAGTGTATCCGAAACGAGGCTGAAAGACATCAATTACAAAACACTTTTAATATGGATTTAAATTATATTGGACAAATAAACCAAATTTTAGCATTCCCTTTATCTAAAGAGGCACGATATTTATACAAAATTGTGCACTTAAACGTCGATAATTTTGTAAGTAATGTATTTATTTTATGTGTATGCTCCAATGGAGATGGCATGATCAAATGTGATCAAATCTCCTTTATAATAAAAGAATAAAAAAAAAAAAGAAATCAAATTATTAAAGATAAGTAAATTTTGGCTAACAAACGTTTCGAAAACTCAAATTGAATTGACACTGCTGTTAAGATGACATGGATGTTATTTGAACAATACTTTGATCAGCCTTTCAGAAACTGGGGGTGAGTTAGAGAAAAGTATAGTGCCACCGACTATCTCAAGGGTTTGGGCATTGACATTGTATAAATGTTTTTTAAGAATGAACAGTTCTGAATTTGTCTACTGTGCTGTCACCTGTATAAATCTTTACAAACAAAAGATAACAAAATTTTTATTAAGTTACAATTTGCTTACTAATAACAATTTTTTTTAGAAATGTCTACTAACATTAACTAACATGAAAACATTTTTAGCATTGTGATCAAATGTTTGTTAAGAAAATGTTTACTATTATTAACTTTGAAACCATTTTATAACGCAATGTGGGAGCACCATTTGAATACTAAAGCAAATATCTTTGCAAAAGAAAACTAGTTATACCCACCAGTTTTCATAAACATACCTGGTTTGAGTTGTGTGAAGACTGAGCATTTGCTTCCATAGTTGCACCTGAGCTTGTACCTGGCTGTGGAGTGCTGTTTATAAGTCTCCTGTCACCACCAGCATTAACATCACAGCATCTTCGAGTGTGATCTACTTCTGATTTAACAGTTACATTCTGAGTGTTTAGGGACCCACCTGATGTACCCGGTTCTACCTTGACTTTAGCCTGATTTACAGCTTCCGTTTTGACAGCTGCTGCTGTAACATTGCTCGACCCTACCAACCTCTCAGCAGAATTTTGTGTCCCATTAGTACCAGCTTCTTGTTTAATACTAGTACTTTGGATTCCCGGTTCCTCTTTGACTGGTGGTAGAGACGTATTTGGTATAGTGCCAACAATGACAGGATTACATTGCCTGTGTAATTGATGGTGATGATGGTGGTGATGGTGGTGAAGGTGTGATCCACTAGGATAGCTTTGTCGGTTAAAGTCATGGAACTCAATTATAGCTGAATGAGCATGACAGGGCTGCCCATGATCTGCACTATATGGATAACTTGTTCTACTAGAACCATCAACAGACCTTTCTTGTTTAATATGCACATGATTTTGGTAGAAATTTGGGGGACCTTGTATATGCCCGCATGTCTGGTTGCTTGTCGGCCTTCTGCTACATAAATTCTCAGGTACTGTCTCATTTTCTTGAACATTATCATCGTGAATCTCGACTTCTGAAGCAGCACCATCTTGGTTCTGTGGCTCTCTTTTTATTTCAACTTGGTGATTAGAGCCACTACCGTTTGACTGGCTTGGAGAAGAATCATCATTTGAAGAGCTTCCCTGTTCACTTACTACAGTGCGTTGTTGTTTCTTTCTACACACGGACACATTGTCCTCTTCTTCAGAACTAACTTCAATTAAGTTTGAATGTTGTTCATTTTCTTTCGATTGCCTTCGTCTTGGAGATATATTTAGTTTACGACTAGGCCTCTCTAAGTCTATATGTTGTTGGCTTTCATTCATTCTACTATTGATCACTGGCGGGTTATGGGGGGAAACATTACTATGCAATTGTGAAGTGTTATAATCTCTACGCTGTTGATTGTCAACATCTGACCTGTGGTTATGAGGCATCGTATATCGAACTGGTTGCTGCACGTAATTTCGCTCTTCACTCAACACAATCACATTATTTGAGTGATATGGACTGTAAACATAATCATGAGCCGATCTCATGCCCGCAGTGTAATGAGTATAGTTAGGATAAAAATAGCCCCTATGGTTAACTGAAGCAGGTTTAGGTTGGTACCTTATATTAATGTTGGAAAATCTTTGACCATTCACAGTAGCTTCATCTTGATTTCTAACAAGGAAATCTAGAGAACTTGAACTATCAGGTAAGGGTTGATATTCTTCTGGTACAGGAGTATGGGACGATACAGGGGAATTAATAGGTGCAATATCATATGCTTGTGCAGGTGTTGTAGAATTAACGTAGTCAGACGAGACAGGTATTGCTTGTTCACATAGATTTACAGAGGTGGCTTCTGAAGATGACGGTAGAACCTCTATGTCATCATCACTTTCAGCAAACAGTGCATCACATTCCATTTCTTCTATAATTAAAAAATAACACTTTTATTATTGGTCAATTATATTATTAACGGTTACTTACAAAATAATTAATGTTGATTGTTACCATTTCTAGGATTATCAGAGACTGAAGATGTATAAACAGTATCGAGAATGGCCGCCAGGGACGATGGGCCGGGAATATCCCACGAAGGTGATGACTGATCACCTTCATATCCCTTTTCAGTCATATCGCCAAATATTTTTATATTGTCATATTGCTAAAAACTCAATCAGTCTAGACAAGACGATTTTCCTCCTAGACAACAAACACGAGTTGCGTGCAGTGTAGGTTCTAAATACTACATTTGTAACATAATCCTAATTTTACTTAAATTCTTTACTGTTATTATTTTCACAGAAAGATGAAAATGAAAAAATTGGTACTAAATTCATGAAAACAATAGGGACAAAAATACTCCATTTGAAACGTAGCACAGACGAAAGATTATGTATCTGTGCTTAAATACTCTGTGCCACCTAGCGATGCGACTCGACTACTCGAGTCCATTATTACATATTGACTCGACTCGAGTGAGATCGGAGAAAATAGCACTCAAGCGAAAACTCAATTTAATATTCGCTTTGCTTTTTACACTGGTAACCCAACCAGAGAAGTATTTTAAAATTACCGCTAGAACCTATTTTCATGAATAAAACACTAAGGTCACTTCGTTGTTTATTGGAGACACAGGAATACATTGAATAGAACATGGTTATGTGTGGGTAATGTATAAAGGTGCCTCCAGACTCACGCCGAGAACCCCGGAGAACACCCGAGAAGCGTGAATGTGATGGGTTTCTCGCCTTCTCGTTCTCGGGCTCGCCTGTTCTCCGATCGGTGTCGGTTTTTATACCCGCTTCAAAGGGTTTCTCGAGCGAGAAAAGAGAACACTACCACATTCTCGTTTGTTCTCAGTGCGACTGCGACCGTGGCGAAGATCAAGCGTAGATCGCATGTTATCTCGTGACAGTTATTCTATTGAAAAAGTATTTTGGTCGTCTGTCAATAGAGATGAGAGTAACGACTGTTTCCAAATAATGAATAACAGTGCTGTGTTATTTCCATATAACTGTTATTGTAAACTGCTGTTCGTTATCCTGTTATACTGCTGTTTTGCACAATGAACAACAGTGTATTCACACTGTTACCAACATCGAAATAGTTCCAAATAGGAGCGATCGGGGCTCTTATTCTCGGCATTTTTAATATTTAAAAATACTTAACACTAACTATAAAACAATTATTATTTACACTTACGCAAACTTTTAATTACGCACTTACACACTGAAATAATTAAATCGTAACAAAAAATAAACACAATTTCTCTAATTGGATCTGTTGCTGAACTGAACAGAACAGAATTGAACGAACAATAAAATTTTAAACAGCAATCTCATTCAAAACAGCAGTATAACGAATAATTATTATTCACCTGTTATTTCAAATCGTCGCGATCATCAAACATTTTAAAGTGAACTTTACGTCAATGTGAGAAAGCACAAAAATTAGTGGTTTGCGATTATTGTGTCGTGACGTGACTCGTGCAGTTTATATTGCTATCTCCCGTACACACCTATTGCGCTCTCGCTCTTTGCTTCACTCTCGCGTTACGTTATCAGCAACAGCGCGGTGGGTGGAACGTCAGTCATTGCGCTACAACGCTACAACATCAACAGCAGTTTATAATGATAGCAGGATAATCCGTTGCTCAATAATGTGTTATTCGTTACGTTCATATAATGCATTATATTATCTGCTATCGTAATAACGACCATCTCTATCTGTCAATATTTTATTTTGACTAGTTATATTGTCTGTGATATATGCTTAACAGTATACACAGTTATTGTGTAATCTTTGATTAAATATAGTCTCTCATTTGATAATTTGTGATAAATATCATTTAGAAAATAATTTAAATTTACGAAGATTTTTCGTTAATCTTTTTAGTTAAGTAATTTTGAACCAAATTTTTTAACACGTATGTGTTAAAAAATTTGGAACAATGAAACAGAGTTATAGTTTATAGAATATTTTCACGCAAAGCCCATTTGATTGGGTGGAAAAAGTTGTCTATAAAAAAGGACTTTGTAAAATACCACCATCGTCTAGGCCTTCTTTTTCTTATTTTTAATTTTCGTGTTTTTTTTTATTGCAGAAAGTTGGCAAACAAGCAAACTGCCCACCTGGTGGTAAGTGGTAACAGTCGCCTATAATACATATAGCTCCTGTGAGATTCGCAGCAAAACTGCAACCCCACAAGAACCACAGTGTACGTTGCCAACTTGTGACACCAGATGTAAAGTCACAGTACCCAGTAATTTCACTGCCATATCTTACCCCTCAAACCGGAACACAGCTATGCAAGCACTGCTGCTTTGCGGCAGAAATAGGTAAGACGGAGGTACCTAAGCAGACGACCCTAGTACAGAGTCTCCCTCGAGTCTGTTAACGAGATTATAATGTGCTAACGCATACTATACCAAGTCAGTAGCACTGTCGTCCATTCCGGATAACGACCGAGAATGTAAATGAGAAGATCGCTGTGTGGATACCTCCTCGCTTCTCGCGTGAGTCTGTAGCCGGTATTAGACTAGCGTTCACCACTAACAGCAATATGACTGACTGCCACAAATTACTCCTCTTACTGACTGCCTTGCCTACTGGTTGGCGGTGTCTTATATATTGTGTGGGAAATTTGGTCCACGCCTTTGCCAACACGTGCCAAATGTATGCCTGACCTTGAGTAATATTGAGTTGGATTTTAATCGTGGTTTTAGCTGCCAGCTTGACATGTGTCGATAAGTCCGCCTGCATTTAGCGATACTTGCCATTAGGAAGACCAGTCCTTGAGTCCTGATACTATCTCTTTTCATTCTTTTTTAAATGCTACAATTTGTGAGTATTTAAACAGTTCACTTGTTAGACTAAAATTCTTGAATAGGTACATGTGATGTTTGTGAGAAATATAACAATAATGAAAGATTTGTATATAATAATGAGATTAAAGTAGGATTATACATTAAAAATTAATCTTATATTTTTAATAGAAAAGTACTAATGTTGAAGCAATAAAATATTTATTAAGTAACAATATTGACACAATAGTTTTTGGAATAATACTTAAAAATGGAAGAAGCTAAACTGATCTGTGTATTTTCTAAATAGTCCATTCGCTTTGTTTACAAGTTTACCAAAACACCCGTCTTTTTTTATTGTTGGTTCACATAAAGTTTCATCTTGGGCCATTTCACTGTCCTTCCAAGTAGGAAAAAACATTTTCGGTATACGTAACAGAGTCAACAAACACAACCTGGCGCTTCGATAAAAATTGCCATATTCACTCGCGGGTGTGCGCCCCACGCGGCATCCTTTGTTTTCCTTTTATAAAAGCCGCCAAATGCCTAGGCGGTGCAGTAGAAAGGCGACCGTATCTAAGCGAATGGACTATACCAAGCCGCATGGTTTTGTTTGCGTGGATGCAAACGTTTGCACTGTTACTTGATTATGGACCGCACCCACTGTGAGCATCAATAGGTGACGTCATCGATTACATAATAATACCGCTTACAATTGCGCACCGACCGATTGTTTGCATGCAAATAGCGCACACGAGCGCTTAAAGCAAATTTTGGAGCGCACCTATTGTCTGTCAAGCGCCGAGACTTCACGATCCATCGGGGTTAGGGCGTCGCATCGGGAGTTTTTGCGCGTTCTGCTGATCACATTGCACTAGATCGCCTCCCTAACTCAGTAGGCAAGGCAACCGAACGTGGTGTTGGAAGGATGGCTCTTGTACTCTCCAAATATGAAAAAAATGGTATTGCCCTTGCCGCAACTGCGGGTGTAAATGTGAAAAAATAATATAAAAAAGAAAATCACTGTGTGCTTTGATGAAACTACGATGCAAGTGACACTTTTTTTCGGATTGTAGGCATTTAACTGAAAATTATTCGATTAAAAAATCGCCTTTTTAATCTTAACTTAAATCTTTTTTTCTGAAAACAAAATTATAAATAAAAAACAAGTAACTACTAAGAAATGATAATAAATAACAAATTATTAAAATAAACAAAAAACAAATTATTGAAAAAATAACGCTCTACACCAGGATCGAACCCCTGCCACACAGATTAAGGCGCTTAACACATTGCCGCCGCATCCCGCTGCGGTGTACGGAGGGACGAAAACCGCATGCGGCTGCGGCGGCACGGAACCGTGCCACCGTACGGTTTGCTCCGTATGTATCGCCGTCCGGAGCTGCGATGCACGACGCACCGCATCACCGCATTATCTATGTCGAAATGTATTACGCGTATGCACGTCCTTTCTACGCAAAAATCCGTACGATACTGCGGCGCAGTGTGGCATACCCCGCGGACCGCACCGCATCACCGTCCGGGAGTGCGGTGCCATCGCGCGCGCCGCACAACCGCACGGGCATGCGGTGTGAGTGTGTTATACCCTGCGGTTTTTGTATACAAATTAAGATTCTCCAGTCAAAACTAAAAATCGCAGCGCCGCACACCGGAGCGGTGTCCGGTGCAATGTGTTATGCGCCATAAAGTCGAAGATGCATAGACCAATCCTGACCTATATGAATCTCATGCGTTTGAAAACGAGTAATGTTTACTCGGGGTAGAGTGAATTTCACCCGATAGCGTTCACTTAAACTGTCAGAAGTTCCCATCCCTTTACGGAAGCCAAATTGGGTTGTGGAAAGTATGCCCCTGTTTTCTAAAACCCACTCAAGCCGGTTCTTTATCAAGTGCTAAAATTTTTGCTAAGACTGATGTCAGAGCTATAGGTCTGTAAGAGGAGGGATCATTAGGGTCCTTGTGAGGTTTTAAAATTGGGATAATAATATGCTGTTTCCATGATTCTGGAATATTACCAGATTCTAAAACATTATTTATAAGTTTTAAAAAGAAGAGTTTTGACAAATCAGAGCTATTCTTAATGAAGGAGTAAGGAATTCCATCTATACCAGGAGAAGAATCTTTTAAGGAGCCTAATGTACTGTTAAGTTCTTCTATGGTAAAAGGATCATCCATTTTGTTATGGGCAGTGGGGTAAACTAGTGGGTTGAGAGGGCAGTCTTTGGGGGGGACGTAGGGGGGAGCTAGTTTGTCCATGAATTCCTCTAGCCAATTTGAGGGATCGAAGCTAATATCAGGACCAGTGTGGTTCTGAGAGAGACGAAATTTTTTTAGATTGCTCCAGACAATGGAAGCTGGAGTACGGGGAGATAATGGGGGTAATTCTGAAGTTACCTGCACTAAAACTAAAACTAAAATTAAACATATAATTTTAAATTAGTTTTAGGTAATTCGTATTCTGAAACGCCGGACTCTCTTAATTTAAACTGTATTTGACAATTTCTTAAATTGAATACACAGATTATAAATACACCTAGTGCTGTAGAAAAACGGGATAATTTAGAAACATTAAAAACAGCTATATTCTACTAATTTTACTATCAGAAATTATTAATTTAAGATTTGATCGTATTTGTAAATAACAGAAAAGAAATTTTATTATTTATCGTTCATTTTATCACAAAAGAAAAATTATTCGAAATGCCATCCATAAAATGCCATGAAATAAAAAAAATTACGTGGTAGTCTGTAGTTGTATTGATAGGTACTTCGTGACTTCCTCTGAATTTTAAAATTTGCGTATTTTGTTTCATTAGTAATTTTTGTTTTCTTTTCATAATAACCGCTGTTATTTATTGACAAATAATAGTAATTGCTAGGCAACAAATTTTAGATAGGCATACTTCTATCTGCAGATAGAATATTAATTTCTGTTGTATGAGTAAATACATACATACATAACCTACCTATCATCTAAATGTCAGTACTATTAGACAACTTGGGAACAAACAAATTACAACTCACGACTTGGCAATTGATGCTATAAAAGCCTTTCCTTATAAATGCCATAACAACCAATTCATCATCCTTTTGGCAAGTTGCACAAAAAAATTGACTTCGGTAATGTTAGAAAATCGTTAAAAAGTAACAAGATAAATTTAGACGGCACCTAAAAGTTCACCTCCTAAAATTAGTTTGACATATTTAAAATTATAGAAAAAAATTACATTTAGGAAGCATGTCAGAATACGAAAATAACATCTAACACTAAATTGAGTAGTTTAGTAACGTCACTCTTAATTTTAGAGTTAACTTGTGAGTTCTGAATACCAAACGGTGATTGACATTTCTATCTCTAATTTTATTTAGTTATAGTTTTAGGTGGTCGCTTCAGAATCACCCCCAATGACTCACAAAAGCGTGTCCATCCTTGTTGCTTTTTATGCTTGAGAAGTTTTTTTGTTTTGGCATTAATTCTTTGGAATGCTAAGTAGTTTTCTAAGTTTATATCTGCCAAATATTTTTTTTCAGCCTCTTTTCGTTGCCGGATAGCCGTAGTGAATTCTGAATCCCACCAAGGTGGGGATAAAATTTTACGCATTGAAGAATTTTTTAAAGGTATGGCCAAATCTGCAACTGATGTTAAAATGGAGGTAAAATTTGAGATTAAATCTAAGAAATTGGAATTTTGGACTAAGGGTAGGGCTTTTATTTGATTTTCTGTTTCTAGGGCAAATCAGCTTTTGAGGTTTTGTACTTAAGCAGAGGAGGAGGGGGCAATGGAATGGATCTTTGTAAGGACATTGTAATAATAATGGGAAGGTGGTCGCTCCCATGACAGAAAGGAAGTGTTCTCCAAGAAGAGCATGATGCTAAGCTTGAGGAAACTAAGGACAAGTCAACTGCACTAGGGTTTTGAAGGGGAGATGTTCGTCTAGTTGGGGATCCATCATTCAGTACACATAGATTCTTGTCATCAAGGATATCAAGTAAGGTGGAAGAAGTTGAATCACAGTGAGCTGATCCCCATAGGGTGTGGTGGCAATTGAAATCTCCCATTATTAGGACAGGGCCAGGGATATGGGACAGATTGGAATCGAATTCATTAAGAATTGCTTGATTTGGATGTGGGATGTATAGGGAAACAAAAGAAACACCTAAAGCCTTAGCAGCTATGATATTAATTTGATCGGAATGAGTCGGGATCTGGATTGACTGAAAATTAATAGGGCGTTTGATGAGGAGGGCACAACTAGCCCACCCATCAATGTTATCATCTCTGAGACATGAATATCCTGGTATCCGGAAAACAGAACCAGGTTTTAGCCACGTCTCTGAGATAGCAAGTATGAGTGGTTTATGCGTATTGATTAAATTAATAAGGTCTTGCTTTTTATGCCTAATACTTCTAGTGTTCCACTGAAGAATTAGTTGGTCCATAATTAAATTGGGGCAGAAGAGAGAACAATTGATTTAGCGTATCTGAGACATTGGGCGGTAGGAGCCTGGTTTTTTATAAATTTAAGTTTCTAAACAACTTCAACTTTCAGGGAAGGGTTAAGCTTTATGAAAAGAAAGTAAAACCACAAAAATAAAAATTGTAGACCCCTGCATTTTTTCAAAAATTGAATTTGAATATTCTTTTTTTTCTTATTAAAGCAGCAACACTGCACGAATTTTATAACATGTAAGCACAGTAAAAAAAAAACATTTTGTGGTGTGGTCCGCATGAGAATAATCTTGATTATAGCGTTCACAACGCTCACGCCCGGTCCGCATTCGTTAGCCCGCTTAAATCGACAAATGACAGTTTGTGACAGATTATCATGCGGACCGACTTTTAGCGCGCTAACGAAACTGCTAGCTAACCTCAAATTTCAGTTTTCCAAAAAAGTACTCTGCGAATTTATTACATCAGTACCTACATAAATTGTTTTAGGCAGTAGAATATTATTACTCTACTTTCTCAGTAGATACTGTTTTTAGTGAATGTTGTATATCGGTTTTATTATTCAAACATTCTTTTTTTCTAGATCTAGGTACTCTTATGGACCATGGAGGGCATCACAAATTATCTAACGAACTCTGTTTACACACAACAACACATAATGCTCACCGTTGCAATCTCTGTTTTGTTGTTGTGGAGTAAGAGAAAGCTCCACTACTCTGTTATTTTCTTCATTTCTCACAGTAAGCGGAACCAGTTCAACCAAATCCATTTTTCTTAACTTTTTATAAATAATTTATTGTCTCAAAAGTTCAAAATATTTTTGCATTGGCGGTTTAATTTGACACTTTTGACAGTTCGCTCACAACGATAACGCTCTGGGGCATGGTCGATGTTAGCGCAAAATGGCGGCTTCAATGACGTCATCTATGACGTTATGACAGATGTCGTGAACACGCTAACGTTCATGCGGACCGGCTGAGGCGCGTTCAGCGCCTCTGGGTGTAGTTGTCCGGTTGTTTTTTAACTCGCCCAAAGGCGTTGAACGGATTGCAGCAACCAAATTTTTTATCTCCCTCTTTCACATGATTTTTTATTTCACTCTCTTTCTAGTAGATGACATTATAGAATATGGCCGCCAATATCATCCAATCACGTAAGAGTATTTCAGTCATAAACGTCAGAGCGTTTTACAACCATCAAATTCGATGGTTGTTCGGTTGTAACTCGCGCCGACACTCAAAGGTCTTGAACGGGCCGGTTGTTTCACCCGGTTGTCACGCTCGAAGGCATTGAACGGGGTTAGAGCGAAAAGTTGTACTTCGCGCGAAGGCCCTGAACGCGCCTCTGTTATCGCGATAATATCGATATCATCGTCATGCGGACCGCAACCTTGATGTCGCGCCGTTGTCAATGTCAAAAAATGTTTGAGGTTATTAAATAGGTAATTATGGTTTGTTGTTCTTGTTGTTGCTCTGGTTGTTAGTTAGGTCGTTGTTTAGTGTTTTCCGTTTTGGTGATTTTAATGCTCTTACCTAGCATACACATACCTAGCTATTCTTTATGGACTTCTCGATTTCGTACATGAACTGGATATATATTGGCTTTCTCACTAATCTTTTCGATTTGGATACCGTTTGATTTTATAACCCTGAACGAAAATTGAATGTAAGTATTGCCGATACTACAAATTGAGCCATCATACGAGCTAACATAGAAAGTATGTTGTATCAAATAATGAATTAAAGATAATTTATAGTTTTTCATTACCTAATGCTTATAAACTTTTTCAGGCAATTTCCACTATGGCACACTGCACTATCTGTAATATTAATGTTTCAAATCAACATTATCATTACAATGTAATGGATATGAGCCAATACTATATGTATCCATTATTGAAAAATGGACTGAACATGCGTGAGGTAATGTAATAGTAAACAAAAACTTAATTTATTTGCAATTCTATTAGCTTTTTTTTTAATTGACCTCTTAATAACCTATATTTCAGGTTGTAGATGCAAACCATCTATGCCAAGAGTGCTTTGATCTTTTGTCATTGGAATTAACTATCAGAGGTCGATGCAATATTGGAGACTGACAAATAGGGCACCAGTCAGTTTGTATATGTTGTAGAATATCAATATCAAGGCAAATAGGCTGACAATCATTGCCATTGTGTACACAATGTCTATGTGCCTATGCCTATGGGCCTATGTCCAGCTGTGGGCGTCTCTTGGCTGAAATGATGATGATGACACATTGGGACGGCTGAATACATTTTATAGTAAATATGATTAACCCAAATCTGGTAAGTTTTATTTTATCAGCATCCTTATATAAATCATTGCATTAATTCACTATAATATAATATTATTTTAATCAATTTTATTCATATTCTTACACTTACTATACCTACTTGTTCTAGAATGAAGCACCTCTTATTGACCATTTAAGCAAAAAAGCAATATTGCATTTATTTTATGTTTATGTCTATAGTAAAGTCTAATAAAACTGATCATTTTTAGGTTCCCATTAATGCTCGTGCTTGTAATGCATGCTGGCGAAGCTCACCAACATATTGGACCTGAACTAAATGACAAAGGCGGCTTATCAGAAAGCAGGTCAAGCTCTGTTCCTGACCTTAGTCAACCTAGCTTTGATACATTTGATGTTAAATCTGTTTCAAACACTTCAAGACTACAGGCGCACTTCTGATACATCAACCCATTGTTTTGTGCCTAATTGTGACAATGTGGAAAGCAAAAGGGTGCCATCATCATCTCTTGATGATTATTGACAGTAATATTTTTTCAAATATAAGTATAGTCAGTATTGCATCGCCTCGCTTTTGTTTTTCCTGTTATCAACAATGTATCAGATAATGGAACTGTCTGCTACAAATTCAATGTTAAAAATGATTTATCTAGGAGTTGGTGATCCTTCGTAGCAACATTTGCAAAAAAGCCAGATTAAACATTGTGCAAATTAAACCAGGTTTAAGTTAAATAAATGGCAGAAAAGAATCATTGTTATTTTCCACTATAAAATAAACTCATGAGAGTGATAATAATTCCATATTCAAATTAGGAATTTCATGCTTTTAAAACAGTTTTTAGTTTTGTTAAACATTCATATTTATTGATCTAGATATTTTATGCAGATATTGTCAGTTATTTGTTTGGAATAAATTGAATTGATTAAAATAAACATTGCAAAAAAACCATTGTTTTATTTTATAATAATCATGTAACATGTTTATTAAGTAATATATGCATAAGAAGTTACAATGTTTGATTATCCTATAAAGCCAATTAGCTACACTAATCTTTGTCTATTTTAGAGGGTAACAACAGCATCATAATATTGAGTTTCAAGCGCGGATCCACCGTTGTGGGCACGATGGGCATGACAACCCTAAGATACTTGTGATGTTCGTCAGAAACCCTCTCTCCCTTCTTTTTGCTGCCTTTCTTCCTTCCATCCTTCCTAACAACACTTCTGTTCATCATAACACCCAGCACACCCTTGCCATCATCCCACTTCCCAATTTCACACTCTGGGAGATAGAGCATGAATGTATCAAATCGCATTTGAGCTTTATCTCCCTTTCATTCGCGAATCACTTAACCCACAAGAAAACAAAAAGGTCTTTTAGGAACTATAGGCTGATGACACTATATCTAATACAAAAAAAAACAATGAATCTTTGTCAGGGCAATGGTTTTGTATGTATTTTCGGGTGTCTGTGAGCACAACCTATTACGAGGGCTGGATCCGCGCTTGTGAGTGATTTATTTCAATTCAATATGAGTACCGCATACAATCGATCCTTTCTGTTATGCACCAGCTACCGGTTAGGAACGAATGGCAGATTTACATCTTTTGGTCCGTGGATATTTCACATGCGTTGTGAGAACATCAAATAGGGTAGGACTGAACATCCGGTGGGATGTGTAGTCCAGATGTTGTGTTCGACTTCAGGTGTTTAGCAGGTATGGTACCCAGTTTATTACATATTTGATAGAATAACAGACGCAAAACTAAATAATACAGAGGTGCCGGTAAGTTACGATTTAGGTTTAACTGGTCTCTTGTATAGATTGATATATAAGATTATGCATTAGATAATCGTTGCAACTAATTATCATTTGCAAAAAGTAAATCAAAAATCAGTCAGATTTGAATTTGTTTGCTAAACTGTTAGTTGTCATATATCAGAGCTGTCAGCTATCACTTTTTTTACTATTTTTACGGCTCTATCACCCATTGGGCCAAACTCATTCGTGCCATAGCTTTTTTTTGGTGTTCCTTTACACACTATTTGACAAATTCTGTTCCATTTCACGTAACGTTAGTTTTGAAAACAATTTATTTTTTCTCTGATTTGCAGGCATTGATTTACTACCAAACCGTTTGGTAGTAAATCAATGGTAGTAAATCAATGTTTGCAGGGCTAAAACCATAGATATAGAATGAAATAGATGGGCTATAAAAGCCGTCAAACACGAGGAAAAGAGATAAACTTATACACATTGCCAAAGGAAAGAAGAAGATGGCATAATTTTTTTTTGTCCTTGTTACCGTATATAGGTGAAACTGGTAGTGGGGATTGTTTATCACCAGCGTCTGGTGCTAAACAAATACGTGGAAGAAATTTGTTCTGTGAATTATAGCTTACTGTGTAATTATTTAACACTTTAATTAGTGTAATTGTGAACTATTTGAACATTTAAATCATGGTGCACTGCTCCGTTTTAGTTTGTAATAGTGATAGTGCTAGAAAACAGGAAAATATAACCTTTTACAGGTAAGACCTAAATTGTGTCAATAAAAAGCGCCAAAACTATTTTTTAAATTATAGATACAAGTTATATTGCAATATTTTATCCTTCTACTATGGTTCTCAATCATATTATGGGATTAAACATGAAATTTTAAACTAAGTAGTAAGGTTATTGTTAACCTAACAAGCTAGGAATGTCGCCATACAATATGGCCACGTATACAGCCAACGCGTATAACATTTTGCCGGGTTATAATGATACCAGTTACGCTACGACTATTTTTCCTTGATTCGTAGGTAATTTGTTACGTGAAAGGGAACTCACATATTAGTTTCTGTGTTACATTAATATTGACATATTTAAGTATAAAATTTTGAGCATTTTAGATAACAAAGGTAATTCTTTTGAAGTGAGACTTTCCATTTGCTTGTTTGTCTGTATTTAACAGATTTCCTTCGGGGAACCTCCTTTTATTTTTAACCTGTATACATATTGTTTCAGGACGCATCGGTGTTGGATTTCGGTTCAAATTTGAATACGCCCCGAAAGAGAAAAATGCCGCTTCAAATGCTGGGTTTGAAACAATCAGCGAGGTCATCAAATAAAAAACTACGGCCAGTGCGTCAACCGCTTAGACGATTGGGAAAAAAAGTAGTCTAATTTTAGAAAATGTTTATTTAAAATTTAATATTATACATTTTCTAAATCTTCACAAATATTTAGTAAATGTGTAAATATTGGATTTTAAATAAACTGCAGAGATAAAGAAAAAACAATGATTATTGCCCGCTGTATTCTTAATCGAGCGATGATCTTCGCAAGGTACCTAGCTGGCAAAAGCTGGAAGCGAATGGTCGCGGATCGTGCTCAGTGGCGAGCACTTGGAGAGGCCTATGTCTAGCAGTGGACGCGTGTGGATGATGATTCCTAATATTTTTTCTTATATTTGTAAAGATGTTTACATAATAGCTTAAATAAATAATAGTAAAATGTTTTAAAACGAAATATACTCGAGTAAATCCGAAAAGTGTAGTTTTATTTAAAAGTGTAAATAACTTTAGACTGCGGCGAAGGTTGAATGAAGAATTCAATAAAAAAAATCGCAACTTCCTCCCACTTTTATTTTTTGAGACATATTATTGAGCGAGGGGCGCTCATTAAAATGGCTCAAAAAAAATACGTAGATCAATCAACCCTACTTTATGTTTATAGTGGTAAAAGCCACTATAAACATAAAGTAGGGTAAAACTTAAAGCAACACTGGTATACCCATCTACTTTAGGCAGGTATGACGTCATCTATGTCTGTCCCTTACGGGTATACGGTCACGTCCTATCTATTCATTCTTTATCTAAGGCTAAAACGGTCTAATTTTTTCTTAAAAGTGTAAGATTTTAAGAACTCTATACAAAAAATATTAAGTTGTGGTGTTTAAAATATGTGGCCCAAAAAAGGACATGTCCTTTATAATCAATCTATCAAAATAATTTGTTTAAAAAAATAATATTTTGTGATTTGTTCGAGATTTGTTAAAGGTACATATAATTCCTCGTTTGTAATTTATTCTTTGATTTGTATTTTGGTTGTGATTGATAGTTACACTAGAAGACTGTATTCCACATTTGTATCGTACATTGAATAAAGATACTTATTTGTATGGTACGTAAAAATTACTTGTCTGTAACTTGTACCTACCAGTTTGAAGATTTGTGATGTTAAGTGAATAAAAACCTTGCCTATTTATTCTATACAAAATAACAATGACTGGATCGTTGCTGCCCTTGTTTTTGGAAGGACAAGTTGTAAAAGGATTCGGAAGAGGATCTAAAGACTTAGGTTGCCCCACAGGTAATATTTTCTGTGTTAAATACTTTTAAATTAAAACCTTATCTTTACATTAAAACAACAAATAAATTTAAATTGGTATCATTTTTCTGAACTGTGATCACAGTATACTGAACTACAAGGTACATTATACTGAATGAGGTATGCAAAGAAAGAAATTATTGTAGTGATATCTAATCCACTTTCTAGAAAAACTGTTAACTTTTTCCTTGCTTCCGACTTGAGAACAATTTTCACAATTATTGCAGATTAAAACTTGGTAACAATAAATGTAGTATTTAATGCTTTTATTTAATTGCTGTTGTAAATTAATATTTTGTAAGACTTTATTACCTTCTACAATTTCATAGCGTATAGCAAGCCAATATTATATCTAAAAGTGAAAGTGTTCTAAATAAATGCATAGTCAGTGATATTGTTGTGTGGTGAACTATTATACTGTAAGCTAAAATATTATAGTGTAGTCTGACTTTAAGAAAGGACGACCCTTCTGTCAAGAGAATGCTATACACAATGATAGAGAGGCAAGATCAAGCAGTTAGTGGTTGGCCCTGTGCAACCCAAATTATAGCACAAGTCACTATTTATTTGAATGACTTTGCAAAGTTCATTCTAGCTTCCTTTGCTTTTCTCTATTTTGTTATCTTGCCTAAATTTGTGTCATAATGACAAAAATTCAATTATTGGATGTGTTTCAACAATTTGCGATATGATAGCAAAATCCTCCATTGTTGAGGAGTCCAGGTGAAGCTTGCTTCGCTTCCATCTTCGGTTTGTAATTAAACCATCATCTAATACATCCACTGAGGCTATATCAACATTGGTCTCAAGTGCACTCCACTGAGCTTGATTTGAGCTTACTCTTATCCAGTTCCAAACTTGCATGTACTCAAAAGCCCCAACCCAACAGTTATTGGTTCTGCGGTTAATATTACTAGAAGTCAACTGCTACTGCTGCAGTTAATATTACTAAAACTCTCTGTTGGACTCCCTCCATTCATATGCGATCTCCAATCATAGCTCTTTCCATAACTGGCTGAGTGAGTTTAAATTTGTGGACCAGCCCTACCATGAGTGTCCACATTTTACCTCCAAATGTTATGATGAAGAATTTTGTCTTAAGACTTTAAGAATTTAATTATGATGTTTTTTGTCGTTGATATAAAATGACATAGGTATAAAATATTTGAAATTAGGAATGTGATATTTTATTATACCTTCATATTTATTCCTTTACCATAATAATATTTAGGCTTTGGTTGGTGTACCTCTGACTTCCAAGAAACTAAGGAAGTTTGATGTCATTCTAAAGATAGATAGTCTCCATTAAGTATACTTCTGAAAATAAGAAAGAAAGAAAGAAGACATTTATTCACGGCATAAAAGACACATATTAATAAAATAAGGTTTGTTTATGACTGTAGACTTCAAGACGTTTGGTCAATTCCCATCAGTTAGTATGTAAGTGTAGAGATGTAAGGATAAGGATTACCACTAAATATAATATAAGCAAGAGTACTAGTTAGGAGAAAATTTTTAAATGCTTGAAAAAAAGATATACACCACTAAAATAAAATTATCATAAAAAATTTAACTGTGTTATCAGTGTAGGTATTGATTACAATTATGATATTTCTAAGTTTAAGTGAAAAACAAAACATAAATAATTTATGTTTTGAAAAACTCAAAAAAATTGTCAATCGTAATAATTATTTACTACGGCTTTAACACACGTCTGGTAGCAAACTATTTAAATTTCATTGAAAAGTAACTCACACAGTCATACCTCATATCGATATGTGCCTGCACACTATCATTAATAATGGGGGAGCAGGATGAGGCGCATCGCCGGATTTAGGGGAGGGCAACCGGGGCTAGCCCCGGGGCCTCCACAAAAGAGGGGCCCCCACAATAGAGACTTCGGAAAAAAAATCTAATTGAGACTAGTAAACAACTTTTCCTTTCATTTTTTTCTTCGCGTTTTACCTTTACCTACAGTTCTTTGTACAAACATGATTACATTAAATATTAACAGAAATCATCGATCTATATTTGTTCACTCCAATCAGGCAATCAGTAAAATATCAAAATCTCAAATGGCCCTGATAAGCACTTGTTCATTTTATTTGGAAAATAATTTGGGGCCAAGGGGCCTCCACTCCTTTGTTGCCCCGAGGCCTCCAGACCTTTAAATCCGGCCCTGATGAGGCGGGTCGTGGTGTATGCGTTGGAACGCCACGCCGCCGGCGCCGCGCTGGCCGAAACATAGCCGCCCCGCCGCGCCACACTCAGCCAGCAGTAGCCATTTGACTGGGATTTGATTAGTAGGAACTCCTCACAGGAGATTCGCGCGCGTGCGCTTTTAGCGATCGATTAATTACACCCGTTACGTAATCGTAATAAAGTCATGGTTTATCAATTTACATCTTGTGAATATGTCGTCTTAGTTCGTGCATATTTTGCGGTGAAAACGTGTCTGGGGCTTTGCGGAAGTATCAAGAGCTGTAGGACCTACAGCCACAGCCAAACTACAGCACAGTGTCAAGTGATTATTAATGACTCATAGACCATGGCTTATTTTACGTGCTGTCACACTCGTAAGGACGAGAGAGAACGGCGATCTCGACGACAACGACGTTTCAACATTGATTCAAGTTTGGCTCACCAGCGAAACTACTTCGCACGATGATTTCGACAATGCTGAATGACATTCTGCTGGTGAACATGAGAGGCTGCTACACTACCATCATGATGTATGGGTATACCTCACCGAAGAGTTCAATGACCAGTGGATCTGCTGCGGCGCCGCGCAGCTGAGACGCGCTTCGGCCCGGTGCAGGCAGTAGCCCGCGTGCTCGCAAGATCTTACGCCTTTAGATTTTTTCTCATGGAGCAAAATAAAGCATAGGGTGTATGTGAGTAAACTTGACACTATTGAAGTGCTAAACAGCGAATAGCAGACGCTTTTAATGACGTGAAACTACAAAGAAACGTTCTAATTCCTTAAAAGAAAATTTGTTAAAACGGGCGCGTGTGTACATTGACAATGAAGAAGAATACTTTTAAGTTATTAAAACAGTTAGTATAAGACAATGTATTTAATGTAAACAGATAGTTTACATAATTAAAATCTTAATAAATATGCTGGTTCTAACTTTTTAATACACCAAAATTACTCGTGAACTCTCGTGACCTTTCGTGAACATTTTGGTATGTTAACGTAATACCTGTCTACGATGTAATTGTGATAAAGTATGAATTAAAAGTTAGTTTCTCAAATCAGTGCTTTAATTGAGTTTTACCTACCTATCTGTGCATTTTTATCTATACAAATAAATAAAATTGAAGTGTCTGTTTGTAATGTCAAAATAACAAGTTTTTACTAAATGGGTATGAATGTATATCGGGTACCAATAACAAAAGCAAAATTTAAAAAATTTTTGTCTGTCTGTCTGTCTGTTTGTTCCCGCTAATCTCCGGAACGGCTGGGCCGATTTTGACGGGACTTTCACAAATAGATAGCTAATTATATAAGGTATAACATAGGCTACTTTTTATCAAGATTTTTTAAATGCTGCCAAAAGTCACTATTCCACGCGGACGAAGTCGCGAGCACAGCTAGTCATGAATAAGAAAGATGGCGCTTGGCAGATGGGCGGGTGGGAGTGGGGCGGTTTGCTAGCGTATAATCTACCCTATTTTGATAAGCAGTAGGTAAGTACATTTTTAGTTGAACCGTTTTGATAAACTAATTTCATTGATAACTAGCTGTGCCCGGGACTTCGTCCGCGTGGAATAGTAACAGCTGGACCGATCTTGATAAAAAGTAGCCTATGTTATACCTTGTATAATTAGCTATTTATTAGTGAAAGTCCCATCAAAATCGGTCCAGCCGTTCCGGAGATTAGCGGGAACAAACAGACAGACAGACATTTTTTTTAAAAATTGTGTTTTTGTTATTGGTACCCGATATACATTCATACTCATTTAGTAGAAACTTGTTATTTTGACATTACAAACAGACACTTCAATTTTATTTATTTGTATAGATAAATGCATTATGTATGTCCATGAATTTGTCGATATTTTCCGCATTTTTAAAAACTGAATATTTTTTATTTCTATTTTCCATTAAAAATTTTATGGTAGTTATTTTTTGTTGTGTATAAAGAACATCCGAAAACTGTAAAATTAATCAAACTAGCTTATAGACTAATGGCCATTTTCACCAACCTCTTCTTAGCTTAGGTGACTCTTAGGTAGCATGCTGTCACATTTTAAAGACAAAAAGTGACAGCATACGTCTTAGGGAATTCCTAAGCTAAGTTATGGTTGGTGAAATCGGCCATTAGTCTGCTATTTCTGTTAATAGGTATAATTAAAACATGGTACAGTACAGACTAGAGCAAACAGGTAATAAAGATAACCTCATTATCTAGCATGATAATATTATCTTATAACTGTAGGACCTTAATAAATGTCTAAATGTTGTGTAAATTGTAATGTATGATGTCATATGCCTCAAAAACTTGTTGTACTTGCTAAGCTATAAGTATTACAGTGTAGATATGAAGTCTGCCTGCCTATTTTATCTATTTGAAGCTTTGGTTGCAAACTCGGAGCTAGCTACCATTTTTGTGACAAAATACATTATTTTAGAAAATAATGAATGCATTTTCTTGAGACATATTTCATGTTTGATGGGTTTAATTAATTTTTTTCTTTATAGAGCATTCAAATAACAGCTTGTTTTTTAAAAATAGTACATAGTTAAATTTTAATATTATTATGGATAGTATATTATTATTATGGACAGTATTTTTCGTTTAGTTATTAGTAATCTTTTCGCTCGCGGCTTAAAAATATTGTAGCCTATTATATAGAAGACTGTTATTTATATTTAAGAGCTCGAATAATAAATTTCATAGAAATTGGAGCAGATTTTAAATATATTCCATAGAAACTTTCAACCCCTATTTTGCACCCTAAGGGGGTGAATTCCAATAGAAACCATGAAACACGTGTTCAATTAAAGTTTTTAAGAGCATGAATCTCAAGTTTTATGAAAATCATTGCTAATTTAAAAAAAATCCATACAAACTTGCAACCCCTATTTCATCCTTTCAGGGCTAATTTTTTTTTAAATCTTTTCTTAGTGTGCGTCCGCATTTTGAATTAAAACAACTGTCCAAATTTCACGTTTCTACCGTTAGCAGTTACGGCCGTGCGTGCGTCTATAGATGGGAACTTCTTTTATATTCAGGATGTCCCTAAAACAATAGATAAACCTGTAACTATAGATGGACGTCATCATGACCTTTGCCCTTAGTTAAAATATCACGGTTTTAGAGTTTTTGTATTTTTCGAAATTTTTCAAGTGCGATTAGTTTTTATAGTGCCGTATTGTGTTTTAAAAAAATTAAAACACAAAGAAAATTATAAATGAAATTAATTTTCTCTCATGTTTGATCAGCTACAGTGTAAAAAAAAAGCAGGACGCTCATCGTGCCCATCATCTTAAGTATACCTACAGGATGTAACAAGACGTATGCCGAAGCCCGCGTCTACGCATTCAGACCATTAAATACAGCAATATAACGAAAAAACCAATGATGTGAAACGAAATTAAGAGGAAACACCAAGGTGTTTATAATAGGCAGCAGACTAATGGTCGAGAGAATTCAAAAATAGGTATTTGTAAAATGTATTGCTGTCGCGCTGGATGTCCGAACAACTAAACTGGGCGCGATAGGGACAACTGCAGCTCGGACCGAAAATACCTATGAAAAGTACACAAAATATACGTTTCGTAGTCCCCTGTTTTCTACGCAAAAACACACACACAGCACACAATATAAAAATCAACAATCATAAAGAACAATAACAAGAATTCAGTAGAATGTACGTACATGTGTGCTGCAGTGCCTAAAAGGGTCAAGGCTCAGTGGGGATTTTTGCCCTAAAAGGACAAAACACTGATTTTCAGCCATCACCATAAGGAGAGAGACGAGGGCTAGGCCTGAAATTGTAATGCATCAGAATTACAAGAAAGAGCGAGTACTACAAGTTGAAGACGACGAAGAAAAGTAATTTTAAAATTCAGAAGTGTGGTAAATATACAACTAAAAATAAACCTAAAAAGTGTAAAACAGAAATTAAATAAATAATAGTAATTGTCAATAAGTATAAGAGTACACAGGGTGTCCACATTCTGGAAAGTCAGGGAAAGTCAGGGAAAAGTCAGGGAAGCTCAAAGCAGTCAGGGAAAGTCAGTGAAAATGAGGGGCTACCTGGAAAGTCAGGGAAAAATTGGGATTTTACACTGTTTGGTCCCCAAATTTCCCAGTGATTGGCAAATGAGGAATATGTTGACTTCATGATTTTGGTAGAATGATTCTTAATCTTGACCATCGAATTATTTTTGTTCAGGTTTGCACATTATAAAATAATTTTGGCAGACAAATCATCCGAGCCACCCTTACCTTTGAGTTCAAATGCAATTTCCTTCAAATGTATGAACACAATTTTGATAAAAGTGGTATCGTTAAGGTGCGTCTAAACTACGCGTGGCAGCCGCGCGAGCGAAATTTTGACAGAGGTAGACGTTCATTTGCCGCGGGAGCCAATTTTTAGATAATAATTTAGCAGAACGCAGCTGCCGCGCGCGGCACGCGATCCAGCTCGTACGGCCCGCGGCGGATTCATTCTTGTAAACCTACGAGTCGTCTGTTTTACGTGCCTATGCGCTGCGCGAGCCAAATCCCCGAAACAAAACAGCGTCCCAACTGCACGCGAGTGGCCGATTCGAGCTCCTTTGATGCGATCTCAAAAACCGACAAGCAAAAAGCAGTTCGCCTCGCGGCACGTTCGACTGCGGCAATGCTCGAGCTGCCGCGCGCGGCGATTCTGGCTACATACCGCGCGGTCGCCGTGCGAGCCAACGTTCGAGGGTTTGCCGCGCATAGTTTATACGCAACTTTATGTTGTTAATTTTATAGGCTTTATTTATATTGAAAGTAAATTGTATGCTGTTAAGACAATTATTCTGCCGAGTAAAAAAAATTAGAAACATAAAGTTACAATAAAAACATCAGAAAACAATAAAAATCTATGTATTAGTAATGTGTGTGTTGCCGCCTCTAACTTGGATAACTGCTTGCATATTTGAACCTATTGATCTTACCAATCTTACAATGATGTCTTGGAGGATGTTGTTCCATTCTTCATTTATCGCCATTCTGAGCCCATAAGGTTTTGAAGAAGCCGGAACCCTGTCTTAGGCCCTATGTTTTAATTCGTCCCAAAGATATTCGATGGGGTTCAAATCAGGGCTCCGTGCTGGCCAATCCCAGACACGAATGCCAACGTCCCCGAGTATAATATTGCGTAACAATTCTCGCTGTATAGGGTCTATTATCATGCACATTAGAATCATTCTTAAATACATCCTGAGTAAGGTACCACATGATCTTCAAGAACATCACGGATACATCATCGTTCTGTAACCAATCCGCGTGAATGAGCATTGGATTCGATATAAACCATCTCTGTTCATGCTGTTGGGGAAATACCGGTCCACAGCATTATGGCGAGGCTCCATAATGGAGCCATCATAAGCAACAGTTTCTTCGATACAGCACTGAGCGAAACGTTTTCTAGGGCAACGGTAGGCTGAAGATATAAAGAAGCGGGTATTCCGGTACGGACTTGTCGGTACGGGTCGGTACGGATTGGTGCAGGGTACCCTACATAAAGAAACAGGTCAATTTGTCTTTATTGACCATCATGGCTTCGAGTTCGTCGGACGACGATTTTCTTCTGGAAAGATTTTACTTAAAATGTAGAAAAAGAAGGACGGTTGGTGTATCAAATATAAATAGTAAAAGAAATATACATGTTTATGGTTCATATCACCATTTATTTCTAAAAGACTTAAAGTTTGATAAAGACGAATTTTATAATTATACTAGGCTGTCACAAGAGGGGTGCGATGTCAGATAACCTCTTTGTGGTGCACCCTGGGCAACCCGGCAGTCTGACGAGAGGCCCCCCATGGAGGGTGGGCGTGGGATGGCCGGGTTCAACCCGGCGGGCCACTTTATGTGGCCACCCGCTTCATGCGGGGAGGGGCGACGTCTTGTGGCAAGAAAAGGTGTGGCTTTCGCCGGAAGCCGGTTTTCGGCTGCTGCCTTCTGTGGTAGCAGGGTTGTGGTGGGTTTTCTGGTTTTCTCACCATGGCGCTCCGCGCCTGCAGGGGATTTCCCGGAGCTTCGGCTCACCCGCGCGGCGGTGGGTCCAGTGGGATCTGCCGTCGGGCAACCCGTTACCCGCACTGAGCGGGCCGGGGGTCCGGCGCACTGAGCGTCGGGTCGCGTGGAAGACAACCACAATAAAAATCACCCCAACCCCAAGGTGGCGTCTCCGTGCCGAGGGGGTGCATGGCTGGTGGGAGACCAGTCCCAAGCGGAGAAAGGGAGTGCATCCCAAAATGCATTAAAATGGAATCTGGCAAAAACGAAAATCGTCCCCAGGGGGTATCAGTCCCCCCCGTAGGACCGCGCGAGGCGGCTGCGGGCAGCCAGGCGTATCTGGGGCTGGCTCTACCACATTCCACCCTTCCTTCATGCGAACCCGTTGAGAGCGGGCCACCACCGGTATCCGGGCCGGCTGGTGGAAATGCCACCGATGTGACCGGTAAGGCAAGAGAGCTTCAACCCCCGACGGCGGTTCCCGGGTCGTCGAGGGGTAAAAATGCGACCGGACGTAAAGGAGGGAGAAGGAGGATCGGGATATCTGAGCTTATGCTCGATTACGATGCTCCAGATGTGTTTGCCATCTCTGGTGAATCGGACTACTTGTCCGAGGCATCATCAATAATGAGTACCGACAGCGGTACCACCGCCCCTTTCACTCGGCGGAAGAGAGGCCGCGAGGAAGTTGGCGACGGGGAGGAAGGCAGCGATGATCTTTCATTCGAAGATGTTCCGCTGTCTTCCCCTAGAGCCCCGAAGCTCAAAGGGAAGAGAGGAAGAGGCCGCCCACCAACCACCGGTGAGTACGTGGGGCTGGCCAAAGCAAAGGCGGAGTACCTAAGGCTGGAACGCCTGGAACTCCAATTGCAGGCGAAGAGGGAACTTTCAGCTATGCTAATCGAACCCCGGAACACACGACGCACAGCTCCCGCACCAACGCCGGCGTCAGATGTGCTATCCCCTTTGGAGGAGAGCGGCAGCGACGACCCTACGCTCACCATCACCGAACGTATGGGTCAAGCCATTCATATTATTAATTATGTGGCAGAAAGGTCCTCTAACCTAAAAGGGACCTTCGTCAAAAAGTTAAAGCAGGCGGCGGCGAGCCTTCGGGAGGACGCGAAAAAACTGGCGGTGCGCACTGTCTCCGACGAGACGACGCGCCTACAGCAGGCGAACTCCCGCCTCGAAGCGGAATTAAAGGCTCAGAAAGAGCGAATTGCCGAGCTGGAGGCTAAAATGAAAGACCTCCAAGGGAGGAGCCCACCACCTCCTCCTCCAGCTACGAAAACGACAGAGACCATAGCTCTTCCTACCATTGAGGAGCTAGAAAATCGGTTAATGGGGCGCATGGTTGCTCGGCTCAACGCCAGGCTCGAGGGGTTGGAGCCTAGGCTGAACCCTGAGCCGCGCCTGCGCCCCACTCTAAACCACGAGAGACGAGCCGTGGTAAACACCTCTTCTATGGCCAATGTGACGCAGACACCCGCTGCGCCCGCATCTCGGAAGTCCGCTGCGAAAAGCACTCCCTCTGTGCCTGAAAACGCGGCTCCCCTTAAAAGGCGCAGACCAGCAGGTGGAAAGAAAGCCGCTGCGGAGAAATCCACAGCGAAGGAGCCACGCTCACTACCGACGGCCTCGTCCAATACGGAGGAAGTTTGGACCACGGTGGTGAGGCGTAACCAGCGGAGAAGACGGAAAGAGGATGGCATACCGGCAACTACCACCATGCCGAAGCAGCCTCCACCCCCGAAAAGGAAGGCCCCTCCTCGGCAACTCAAACTTCGTACGCCGAAAACGGCGGCAGTAGTGTTGACACTGCAGCCAGGAGCCGAGGAGAAGGGCCACTCATACGCTAAGGTGATTGCGGCCGCCAGAGCCAAGGTAAGCCTCACGGAGCTGGCCATAGAGGGTGTCCAGTTCCGCAGGTCCTTGACTGGGGCGGCCGTAATCCTCGTCACGGGCGATGTAAAGGAGGCGAGCGCGGTCAACCTTGCTGTTGCCCTTAAAAGGGTAGTTGACCCAAATGTTGCGCGGGTAACCGTTCCAACAAAGATGACGGAGATGTTGGTTTCCGGATTGGACGAATCTGTTCAGCCGGAAGAACTAAAAGAGGCACTCGCAAAGGCGGCGAAGTGAAAAGCTCGGCGAGTGCCAAGTCGAAGAGGTCCGGGTGGGGGAGATCCGCCAGGGCCGCTACACCATGGGCACGGCATGGATGTGCTGCCCGGTGGAAGCTGCAAAGAAGATAGCCTCTGCCAAGAGGCTGCTGGTGGGATGGTCCGCCGCGAAGGTGAAGCTCCTCCAGCCCCGCGAAATGAGGTGCTTCAGGTGCCTCGAGTCGGGGCACCTGAGGGTAGATTGCAGGGCGGAAGTGGACCGGAGCGCGCTCTGCTACCGGTGCGGGGAGGCAGGGCACAAGGCGTCGACATGCTCGTCGAAGCCTAAATGCCCATTGTGCGCGGCGGCCGGGAAACCGGCAGACCACCGCCTTGGGGGTAAGACCTGCTCTGCCCCCAAGGCGAAAATCAGCAGGAGAAGGAGGAGGGTAGCGCCAAACAGGCCACCCGAGACTCCGGGCGGGACGGAGATGGAGGTCACCGAGGATGTAGTCGGGGCCCCCATCATCCAAGAGGAGGCGGCCGCGGGAGGGGTTTCCCGTGCAAAAAATAATCCCCAACCCCAAGGCACCTAGTGCTGGGACGTCACGGGGTGTAAAGCGGCGCACAACACCTGCGCCGCTCACAAAGCAGCAGAGCCACGCGCCTTTTGGCGTAGCGCGAGTCCGGCAACGGACGACTCACAGGCAGGGGGTCAGCGGGAACAAGGCCTCGCTGTGGTCCCCTTCCCCCTGTCTTGTGACGGACGGAGGAGCTGCTGGGGGTTTTTAGTGGGTAGACCGGGACCGATATGGCCCGAGGAGTCCCACATACCCTCGTGGCTTGGCTCAGCCACGAGGGATGTGTAAAGCATTTTCCCCCTCCCAAAAAAAAAAAGGCTGACACAAGAAACATTTGATTACGTATTAAATAAAATAGAACATGTCTTAATTAAGAACTGTATGAACTTTGATGCGACAAATTTACAATAAATAAAACCAAGATGATTCTGAATTGACAATAACTAAATTTGAATCAAGAAACACATGAAAATATTTTTTGTAATATTTACAACATTTTTTGTAATAGTTACGTTACCACGGCAACTATAGCCTGATATATAGAAAAATACTAATTAAACTTTCCTCTTTGGACACACCCTACTCCGACAAAGGTTCAAGTCCGTATGTCCAGTCCGGGTAGTCGGTACCGACAAAACCGAACCTGTTCCTTTATGAGTGAGCGCATATGATAACATTGCGATATTATGCCTGTACGGATCGGCACCTATTCGTACCGGTTTGTCCGCACCGGGAACCCGCCTCTTTATGTCCTCACCCGTACAGTCTCTGTCTTCGATTTTATGCGTTCATTGATCCAATGTCCATTCTATATGCTCACGACCAAATTGAAAGCGTGCTCTGCGGTAGGCTACAGTTAATTTTGAGCCTATTATCGCACACTGAGGTGTTAAATTGCGCTCGGCTAACCTTCTCCTGACTGTACTCCACGTTCGTCACGAAGCTGTTGTTGGACCTGCACTGCGTTCTGACGCCGATTCCTCGGGACATTTAAATGCATGTGTCGATCATCTGCCGAGGCTGTAGCCTGTAGCCTATCAGTTGCTGCGTGTCGATCGAAGGCTCTAGGCATCTTATACACGGTTATTTTTTTATCACCCTGGAAAATTTAAGGGACGCTTCACGACATGATATTAGAATAATTTAAATATAAATAAAAAAAATAACCCCCCTCCTTAATTTTATATTAATTTTTTAAAAAATACAAAAAATGCTGCACTAGTTGAGAGCAGCATTTTTAGAGATTTTTTTTTTTTAATTTTTTTTTTAATTTTTTATTTGATTTTTTATTTGATTTTTTTTATTTTTTATATAATATTGGATGTGTCCTGAAGCGTCCCTAAAATTTTCCAGGGTGATAAAAAAATAACCGTGTATAGACGCGCTGCATCGAAAAACGCCTTAACATTTGAGCAACCCGACGATGACTAAGGCTCCATTGAAGTAATGCGACAGTTTGACCATAACTTCCTTTAGCGGATTATCTATTTTTAACAACAAAAACAACCGTAATCTGAAGACTAATGACAAAGTAAGCAACTACGCAGAAAAGTCAAGTGAAACTCCACAGAGGTGTGCGACAAGGTGACACAATCTCCCCTTAGTCGTTCACGGCGTGCTTGGAAGATACATTTAAGCTCCTCGACTGGTCTGATATCAACATAAATGGAGAGCAATTAACTCATCTGCGATTTGCAGATGAAATTATCATTTCCGCTAAGACGGCTGCAGATCTTCAGCTGTCCGTGGGCCTTCGCATGCATGAATACCTCATAAACGAAAATCATGGTCAGGGATCTGAACATAGGCCCCATAATGATTGCGGTAAACGTGGTTGAGCAGGTTGACTACTATATATATCTGGGGCAGCTACTTACTCTTTAAAAAAGTGGGCAAACACAAAAAATAGAACGCCGATTAAAACTAGGTTGGGGCGCGTTTAGCAAAATGTTCCACATTTTCTGGAGTGAGATGCCTGTATCTCATAAGCGCCGAGCTTTCGAGCAATGCGTCCTACCGGTGCTCGTGTATGGGGCTACACTAGACAACATATACACGACCTACAGGTAGCACAAAGAAGAATGGAGTGAGCCATCTTGGGGTTTCTCTAGAGGAACGGATCCGGAATACGGAGATACGCAAGTGCACCAAACTGATCAACGTGGCACGTGTCGTTGGGTGTAGAAAGTGGCGATGGGCAGGGCACGTGGCCCGCAGGACTGACAACTGGTGGAGCAATAAAGATCATCGAATGGGAGTGGCCAATCCCCAGAACAGGCCGAAGGAACGTTGGTCGACAGCCGGCTCGTTGGTCAGACGAGATAACAAAGACAGCGGGCGAGAACTGGACAAGAAAACCGTAGTGAATGGCGCAGAATGGAGGAGACCTATACCCAGCTGTGGGTGGACATAGGTTGAAGAATAAGTCAACCCTCAAAAGATGAATGAAAAGCGATTGTGTTTATTACGAGTATCTTAGTATTCAATTAGAGCCTTTTTGCCGATATATTTTTTATTTAAGAAAGGTACAAACACTTGAAGGAAATTGCATTTGAACTCAAGGGTGAAGGGTGGCTCGGTTTATTTTTTCGTCAGTGTACTTTCTACAGTGTAAAAATACTTTGCCTTAAAATATAAATTATGTAAGTACTTAAAAAAATTAAATTTTAGATACTATTTTCGAAAAAAAGTATTGTATTTTATTTTTCTGTAAAATGTATATAGTTGGTCAGGGAATTTTGAAAAATGGTCAGGGAAAGTCAGGGAATTTTTTTGAACATTAGCTGTGGACACCCTAGTACAATAATAATATATAACCAATAATAATAAAATAATACTATACCCAGGTCCTACACTCGGCGTCAAAAAAATCGCACCTCTAAGAAAATCACTTTCAAATGTCATTAACTTTTGATATGCAGATGCAGTCACATTTATTATGATTTTATTTAAAAGGTTACTTAATGAACTTAATAAAAAACATTACTTTTTATTATCAAAACCTAAAGCAACAAATATAGTGTCACAAAAATTTCTTGCAAATTTTGCTACGCGGGAGAGTCGTTAGTTGCGCTTCCTTTGTGGGTATAAAAGGGTCAACACGGGGTCAATGTGGGTCATTCGCTATTCAACCGTTGAAGAGGACACATCTGTACATTTTACTAAAGAAAAACACCTGGAAGATGGATACCACAGCTGATAAGGCCGCTCAAGTGGTTGCACTACTGCAATCAGGGATGCGGCAGTGTGATGTCGCCCGGCAACTGAATCTGAGCCGTTTTTCGGTTCGAAGAGTATACCAGCGCTTTTTAGAGACCGGTGGCTATATCCAGAGACATGGGTCCGGTAGAGGTCGCTGCACTTCGGAAAGAGACGACCGGTTCGTTGTCGTACTCTTTGAGAAATCGCTTCTCAAACGCTGTTCAGTTGCAACAGCAGCTTCAGGCAGCTCGCAGACGCACCGTGAGCGTCTCTACGTTAGAAGAAGACTGAAGGAGAAGAAGATAGCAGCCCACAGAGCTGCTACAGGTCCAAAATTGACTGCAGCGCACCGGCGAGCCCGCTTACAGTTTGCTCGTGACCACGTCGATTGGACCCTTGAGCAGTGGGGAGCTGTTCTTTTCTCAGACGAGACGCGAGTGTGTCTTTTCTGCAACGACCGACGGAGAAGGGTATACCGGAGGCAGGGTGAACGTTTCGCCCAAGCCTGCATCCAGGAGACGGTGGAATATGGAGGCGGATCCTGCATGTTCTGGGGTGGTATGTCGGCTGCCGGCAAAACCGACCTTGTCTACGTCTCCCGGACGGGAGGTGCTCGCGGACAAGGGTCGCTGACTGCTCGCCGCTATGTCACAGAGATCCTGGAAGTGCATGTGGTCCCCTTTGCCGAATTTTTTGGCGAGGGGTTCACATTAATGCACGACAACGCTCGCGCTCATACTGCAGCCATCGTGAGCGACTTTCCGCGGAGGTCCCAAATTTCTGTGATGCAGTGGCCAGCGAGAAGCCCGGATCTGAATCCGATAGAGCACCTCTGGAACCATCTTAAACGGAAGGTTCGATCTCGGGATCCAGCTCCTTCGACTCTACAGGAACTCCATGACGCGGTAATTGAGGAATGGGATCTTGTCCCTCAAGAAGAGCTCCTGAAGTTGGTGAGGTCCATGAGGGACCGCATGGAAGCCGTCATCAGGGCAAGGGGGGGTAACACTAGATTTTAAGTTAATTTTAAGACACTTTTTGTACATTCTTTTTTTGTAAATCATCGATTGTTATTTAGGACTTAATTAAGGATTTTTTTTTTTTTCATTTTAATGTTTTTTGTATCATTATAATTAAACAAAAGTTTAAATTTAATTGTTTTTTGATACTCCTTTTTGTTACTTTTCTAATGGGTTACCTATCTTAAAGACGATTTTTTTTAGTTCGAATATTATTTTGTCGAAAACGTTAGTCAAGTTTTTTATCTTTCATATTTTTATTTGACTAAAACACGATTGCCATATTACTATAATTCCGATTTTCGTTTGTACTTTTTTCAGATTCCATAGTTTCATTTGGTCGAAATTTTTTTTGCCGAAGTTATGCTTAACCGAAATAACATTTGTTCGAAGTATCGTGTTTCCGAACATGCTAACAAAGAAGCAAGCAAGCATGCAACATGCAGTTTGATGCTTCGCTCGCTCCGCTGTGCGTGATCACAATGTCTAACCTAACCTAGCTATTATCCCGTTTTATCCTGTAACATCTTTTCCTTGCGGCTTCCGCCCCCCGACCCCTCCCGAGCACCGGTGGGCTGCGGCCCCCTGCACCCCTTGCACTTTTTTGCATGGCCTGACTCATTCGTTACCTTTAAAGTAATAGCACAGTGGTTAAGTAGATACACAACATAATGTAGCATTTGTAGCCAAATAATATTCGGTAAAATGTTGTTTTGGTGAAGTGAATAATAATAATAATATGGCAAATGAAAAAATGAAAAAAGTTCAAAAGAAACTTCGAACAATAGTTAAAGAAATATTTTGAAAATCGGTGAAACGTTGTTCGGTAAAATAACACCTACGTCAAATGATATTTCGATGATTTAAAAATATGGCAAACAATACATATGGCAAAAAAGACGTCGGTGAACCGTTTTCGAACAAATGAAATTCGAACAAGAAAGTTTCGAGATTAAGATAGGTTACCTTCTAATGATACCCAACACTATCCTCTAAATAAGGTTTAGGAATTTTTGAACAAGATTTTTAAAAGGTGCGATTTTTTTGACGCCGAGTGTATTATAAGTAGCAACTCCGTTCCTATAATATTAAATTCAGCTTTTGACGCTCGAATAGATAAAGTTTTAATTTATTTTTAAACGATATCCTACATATATGATTCTTTATAGGCGGCGGTAGATCATTCCAACATTTAGTTGCCTGAAATCGAAAACTACCTCTAAAAGCTACGGTTCGATGGGTATGCCCCGCAAGGAGATTCCGCCCAAGTCTAGGGCCATATCTGATAGATGCGGAGGTAAACACTAGTTTTTTAAAGAGGTATTCGGGTTTCTGATATTTTATAACATCAAACACAAGGCACAACAAGTGCAGGCGTCTTCGTATTTCCATCCGCAACATACAGGCCGAATCCAAAAACGGCGAAATATGACTTCTTGGCGGCACGTCAAAACAGTACCTACAACAAGCGTTTTGGACCCGCTGAAATTAGCCTCTTCAAACGTGACATTAGACGAGGGCCATACACCACGTCACCATAATTAAGCATTGAGAGCCAGGGACTCGCAAAGAGTAATACGAGCCTTTTCACATAAATAACGCCTAATTTTGTAAAGGACTTTCAAGCGATACATACACATCTTAGGAAGTTTTGAAATATTTCCATATTTTGCATCAAAGATTATACCAAGATTTTTGGCTTCATCAACGAGCTCAATAATACAACCATTAATATTTATGACCGGTTTAAGTAAAGTCATTTTTTCGACCTGATTCTTTGAACCCAGAAACATACTCTTTGACTTAGATGGGTTCAGCAACAATCCGTTTTCAACCGACCATTTTGCAATTCGGTTAAGATCATCGTTCATCTTTATTGCTACATCCTGGATGTTGGCTGGTATGTCAGAAAGGTAAAGCTGGACATCATCAGCGTAAAGATGATACCTGCAATGCCTTATTGTTTTCACTAGGTCAGCACTATAAATAATGAATAAAAGGGGCCCTAGAATGGAACCCTGTGGCACACCGCGAGTTAATGGCTTTGGAGTGGATGTAAATTGAGTACCATCAGAGTTATTCAATTTTACTGACTGGCTACGGTTACAAAGATAACTTTCAAAGAATTTCATCGCATTATCATCCACGCCATAATACCTGAGCTTAGAAAGCAAAAGAGGTATATTAATGTTATCAAAAGCGCGGGAAAAGTCCAGTAGCGCAAGAATTGTTCCGTGACCGACATCCTGCTCAGCAAGAACATTATCAAGACATCCAAAAGAGCAGTGGATGTGCCACGCTTTTTACGGACGCCAGATTGAAAGGCAGGCAAGATATTATTGTCCTCTAGGTATTTGCTAAGCTGAGTGTGAATTGCCTTTTCCAGTATTTTAGACAGGAATGTCAGGATGCTTATAGGTCTTAGGTCACAAAACTCAGTTGGATGATCCACTTTAGGAAGTGGTTTCACAATCGCATGCTTCCATTGGCTGGGGAATTGACCGGTCTCAATAGATCTATTAATTATACTTGTAATAGCTGCTAGTGTCTGTGTAAGAGTTAAGAGAATCATTTCCTTACTTAAGCAGTCACTACCTATTGCATTGGACTTTACCGACATAATAATTTTAGCAACTTCTTCCTCAGACACAGGTTTCAGAGAAAATCTCGACGGCCCAATCCTGTTCGAATTAAAGTAGGATATCCGAGAATGTGGAATATTTTCAGGTGGTAAGTCCAAAAAGTGTCCATTAATAGCGTCAGGATCTTTAAAACAGTTGGGAAGAACATCACTTCGACTTTCACTGAGAACTTTTGTTTTTACAATTTTCCAAAACGTTTTACTGTTATCTACATTGCTATTTACAAACTGGTTGAAGTATGCACGTTTTTCGGCGTTAAGACTAGTTTCCACCAACTTTTTCAAATTCTTCCACACACACCTGTCACACTGTTTTGCATAAAAAATTAAAGCAAGGCTTTTTCTGTCTCTATGTTTTGCTTTTTTCATAAAATCTTCTTCACTTTGCTGGACGTTTGAATACAGCAAAAATCGAGATTTTACAGGAAAAAAATCGAGTAACTAGTGCCATTATCCAGGAAGGAAACAGGGGACTATGTTTGTATGGAAAAACGGACTGTACAATTTCCTCTTAATATTTAGGCTTAAAAAAACAACGACAATAAATACTACGCAATGTGCCAAACGCGTGCCCACGCCTGGCTTGCGCCACAGATTAAGTACCTACTACTAAATAGTTCTTGCGCGTCCGGATATCGCGTCGGTGTTAGTAAAGCAAGACGAGTTTCCCGCGCAAGAGATTCCTTTTCAGTCATAAATTTTAATGTCAATCATAAAAAAATCACTGCAGAAAAAACCGGTTCTCTTCATTAATATTAAATAAAAAAATCTTTAAAAAAGATATATGTTATTATTCAACGCATTCTTTAGAGGATGGTATTTTTAATTTTTTGATAAATTAATAAAAACTTGGTTAAAATGTGACCCAAACATGCCTCGATTTTAAAATTAGGTTAAAGCATATACTTTTGATTTCAATAAATAAAGTGAACAATATTCTAGCGGATGGTCTTATTAGATTTTTCTTATTCGCCTTTATTAATTTTTAATTGAAATAATTCATCTTACGCGTAAAGGTTTGCTTAATATTCCCCTCACTCTCTCACACACACGCACACACAATCTCTCTTACAATAAAACACATATACACGCACACGTTCACTCATATGCACTCACACAAACATATCGCACATCACATAGACATTTTTGTATTTTTTTGTCTTCTCTAAATTTTCTATAAATACTAATGTAATATGTATACTTAGTTTTAGTGGAGGGCCGGAATTTTGTCACACAGGTTTGCCTAGTACAAGTTCCGCTCTCACTCTGGCTTGTCATTTAAATGAAACATAGTTGTTAGATAAGATGTAGGTACCTATAATGTAAGCCATTGTGACGATATAAATAAAGATGATTATCATTATTATTATTACTCACTCACTCCTATGTAATCAGTGCGGGATGATCAACGCAAGGTCATTGGGACCACTATGCGCCTTAAGAAATACTGATTTTTTCGTAGATGTTTCTTTGGACGAAAATTATAAAAATACATTTCCAACAGTTTTGTATAAAAATCTCGAAAACAAATTGTAACTTTAACCTTGAATATCTCGCGCAACTATTAGTTTCACAACCATGGTTTCTAGGTACTAATGAAGTAACAAATGTTATTTTTTAAGCATTCACGAATGCGAAATATTGCTACAGAGACATACGCGAATGCGAAAGCGAATATTCAGTTTTTTAAATTTGCGGCCACGATCGGGGCCATTTCTATAAGTATCGTTCTTTTGATTTTTCGATAATATTGGAGCCATTCTCAATGCGTGTGTTTACTTCAACTTCAACCCGAACAGGCAGGCAGGCATGTGTCTGTGTGTAGAGACAACCCGATATTGCCGTAATCGCCTTGCATGCACCCTACCCAGCCTAGATCGCCCCTGCGGCAAGTAGGTATGTAAGCATAGACAAAAAATTATAAATCATTCTTGGTATAATGTGAATAACCTCTTTTAGCGGCTCACGTTCGCGCGAGGTGCGTTCCGTTTGCATTGATCCGAAAAAGCTGATTGGTTGTTTTATTTCGTTTGCCTTCTTCTCGTAAACGAAAACAAGTGAATTTTGAGGTTAGAGATAATTTTTGGGTTAGAGTGTGATTAGTAATTTTTTCCGATGTTCATATTCGCAAAACATTTGCTCGAAATTTGCGAATGCGATTGCAAATATGTAAATATTCGTTACATCACTAGTCTCTACAAAGACGTTAACGCTAACAGTAAATTAACATTTAAGACTAGCTGTATCTTTTGTACTTACTACCGTCACAGAAGATATAATAGTCAACCGTATTACAGTACCTCGGTACTGTAATACGGTATTACAGTACCTCGGTACTGGTAATTCGGTACCTCGGTGGAAACTCGATTATCTTTAATCGGCTAGTTTCGTAAAGCGTCGTCTCTGTCAGTGCCCCGTGCGACAGAGACGATGCTCTACGAAGCCGATTATCTCCCTAAGCTGTACGGTGTTTAGATTAGAATAAATGAAATTATGTTATTTATTTTAATATTCTCAAAACTGAGGTTCGTGGCATTCCAGCCCTTCTAGTAATTGCTGTTGAGCTTGTAGAAGAGTCTCTTTACACTTGTCGAATAGTGAAAACACGGTTGTACGGTCTTATTAAAATTTAGCAGTCTAGAAAATACTTAGCCGGTTGGGCTACCTATAGACAAAGCAAAGCAAACACGACCAAAAGATCTGACCGTTTATGTCGCATATTTTTGTAAAATATTGCGATTACACAAGGGAATTAAAAGTTATGCAGTACTTTCCCTTGGCCTAAAATCATGAAATTTGACAAGAAGCAAGGTCTTATCTTATAGCACATAGTTAGGGAAAAAAATGAAAACCGTAAATATGTACGTAATTAGGATCTAATTAATATACTTAGATAAGTTTGTACGGAACCCTCGATGCGCGAGTCCAACTCGCACTTCGAGGTTTTTGATTAATTATAAAGAAATTAACAATTTTACAATATTTATAAATTAGGATAAACAATCAAATTTCTGTTTTACAGCTAACTACCCATTAAATGTGGTGAAGTCTTTGCCGCAAGGATTACAGCCCGGAGTCTACTATGGATGGGCCCAAGTTGATGCTGGTGGAATCCACAAAATGGTCGCAAATATTGGATGGTGTCCTTTCTACCATAATAAGGAAATGTCTGTGGTAAGTACCGACTGGACTGAAGTAACCTGACCCCTTATTATGTAACTTAACATCTATCATTATCTCCTTCCCTTTGACTGTCACTTACATTCGTCGCTGTTTGAAAAAAATACTTGGAGTAGGAGTGTGCACTCTGCGTGCATTAAGCAACGTTTGCAGTGGTCCAAGATGGTAGACCAAAAGTGTGCATCTTGAGCTCCTTCATGTTTCGGAAGTCATGTTAGACAGTGGCTCCTGCGCTAACCTCCCTCTGGTTAGGTAGTTGTCCAATCGGAACATGCCGGTCCTCTTCCGTCTGCGGAGTCACTTGCACAATATTATCTCCCGCGCAGGTAGTTACTTTCTTTTGAGATTCGCTGTCGTTACCGAAGGGCTTAGTAGGACGATTGTGTTTGAAAAGATAACAATTGTACCATATTCTGGCAAATAAATGATGATTGATTGATTGATTGAACAGTCCTCAGTCTTTTATTAACGCCGCCGCGGCGTTGCATGAGTTAAGAGGTAATCATACAGGCCGTTTTTCAATACAAACGTAGTCGCCTGTTTCCTTCCTGGATAATGGCACTAGTTGCTCTATTTTTTCCAATAAAATCAATGGCCACTATAAGTTAATTATTAAAACATATTTAAAACCTTCAAAAACCTAAAAAATCTAACTAATTTTCTGCTGTATTCAAACGTCCAACAAACAAATTGAACAAGATTACATGAAAAAAGCAAAACATAGAAACACCGTAAAGTAATTAATTCGGTAAATTTTTTGCAAAGAAAACAGGGGACTACGAAACGTATATTATGTGCACTTTTTATAGGTATTTTCGGTCCGATCTGCAGTTGTCCCTATCGCGCTCAGTTCAGTTGTTCGGGCACACAGCGCGACAGCAATACATTTTACAGATACCTATTTTTGATTTCTCTAGACCTTTAAGTGTTTCATATCTTACGTCACCGCAAAGTTTGAACTAATGTGATAAGGGTTTTGAACCTTTGTTACACTTACACTGAAGGGGGACTTAACCTAGCTCCATGCTCATCATACTACAGGTTCAGAATGTTTCGATTGAAAAATATTTTATTAACAATAAAACATAAATAAAAGATTTTAAAAACATTAAAAAGTCAAAAATTATGTAAGAATACACACAACATCATAATTTTATTTTGATTTCGGTGCTAAGTTTTAACTACCTAACTATATATTATTAGTACTTACATTTTTAATACTTTTCAGGAGATTATCGCTTAGCACCGACTTCAGTAAATATAAAAATATTTTTATTTTATATTATATAATATGAATATTATAGTCAAACATTTTTAATTAAATTAAAAACGTACAGTCAAATTAAGAACCTGCTTTTGTGAGGTCAAATAAAAACAATCAGGTCAAAATTATCATACCTTCAATGGATTCACCCCATTAGTTCAATTAACCAAAGAGCCAATAACAACGACATTGTCAATAATAATGTTTTTGTTTTTTTTTTCCAGGAAACTCACATCATGCATAATTTTGAGGCAGACTTTTATGGTTCATTATTGAAAATTGGAATAGTAGGATATTTGAGGGGAGAGAAAAATTTTTGTTCACTGGACGATTTAAAGGAAGCTATAAAAAATGATATTTCCAATGCAGAAAGAGCACTGGAGCAGGATAATGCGAAAAAAGTAGCACTTCATAAATTTTTCATAAATAATAATATATAGCGTTATTATGCGTATAATGACTATAATTTAATGAAAATGACATAAAGATACCATAAAGTGTGTGTTGAGGGAAAAGTTAAATGCACACAAGTTCGACCAAGTGTATTAAGTAATTCCTATAAATTTGTTATTCAAAATTAGGGTTGTTACGGATGTAAAAATTTTAACATCCACAGATGCGGATTATTAGAGGTTCACATCCGCGGATACGGATGCGGATTTCAGTATTTTTTTTTTTAAGTATATAAATACACGAAAATCGATTTAACAAACACGCGCAAAGCACGTGCCACTCTGGTCCCGTCTACTTTCTTTTCTTTACATGTCGTTACTTGTTGCAGATAGGAACCCGCATCCGTAAAAGTTCCGCTTTAAGGCGATACACCGAAAATGAATCAAACAATAGCCCGTGCCAAAGTATAGCTAGTCTTTATATCTATGTCATCAAAGTCGTGACTGCGCTGCGCCCGCATGTCAGGTCGTTTAGAAATTATCGACGTCAGCGACAAAATACAAATTATTTTATTGAAAAATAACTTAATGATATGAAAAAAAAATGCTTCTGTACGATCCCGAATACTTATGATGTCTAGTTATTTGATGTCTAGGAATTTTTTAATGAATACCTAATATCATCATTATCATAGCTCATATAGGTCCCTACCGAGGGGCAGGAGCATACCCTAACTTAGGGCGATTAGGCCTTAGTCAAACCACGCTGGCCCAGTGCGGATTGGTACCTAATATTGTTTACTAGTAATTCTGAATTTTGAATCCTGAATGTATCGAGGTAAAATCTTTAAATGTCTTGCTAAAGATATAAAGAAACACATATTTGAGTTTCAGATCTGAAGATCTCTCAGTGACCTAGATGACATTACATTAAAAATAACCAATATTTTCGATGTAGCGTCTTAATTGATACGGATGCGGATGCAGATGTCTGAATAATGTGAATATTCCGCATTTGCGGATGCGGATATCCGTAATAACACCCCTGTTCAAAATTAACGGTTTTCAAATTAAACAGCGTAATCAGTAGTCACACCACAGATAAGGTAAAAAAACGGAATATAGTTAATAGAATAACTATTTTACACAATTCGCATTTTACAATGTATTGTGCAGGAGGTACCCAAGTCAGATAAGTACTTGCCACAGAAATTGACATACAGCCACGGTCGGTGTACCTTTTTTTTGGGAGGGGGAAAATGCATTCCTCGTGGTCGAGCCAAACTACGAGGATATGTGGGACTCCCCAGACCGTACCCGGCCCGGGCCTACCCACTAAAAACCCCCCAGCAGCTCCTCCGTCCGTCACAAGACAGAGGGAAGGGGACAACAGCCAGGCCTTATTCCCGCTGACCCCCTGCCTGTGACATGTCCGTTGCCGGACTCTCCGCGTGGCTCTGCTGCTTTGTGGAGCGGCGCAGAATTGCGCCGCTCTACACCCCGCAACTGGTTTTTTACTGTGGTTGTCTTCCACGCGGCCCGACGCTCAGTGTGGGTAACGCAGTGTGGTATCTGCCGTCGGGTATGCGTGCCCGACGGCAGATCCTACTGGATCCACCGCCGCGTGGGTGAGCCGAAGCTCGGGGGAAATCCCCAACGGGCGCGAAGCGCCATGGCGAGAAACTCGCCTCGACCCTACTACCACCAGAGGTAGCCGTCGGGATCGGCTTCCACCGAGAGCCACACCTCTTCTTAACCAAAGAAGAGGGGACTTCGCCCTTCCCCACATTGAAGCGGATGGCCACACGAAGTGGCCCGCCCGGGTTGAACCCGGACATCCCACGCCCCGTATGGGGGTCCTCCTCAGACTATTAGCCCGCGGCAGAGAATCTGCCGGGTTGCCCAGGGTGCACCACAAGGAGGTTGTCTGACATCGCACCCCCAGTCGGTGTACCTATTATAGGGCTATCTTAACCTTGAGTGAACATTTAAGAGCTTAAAATTATTTGAAAATCCTATATTTATGAAGTAGGAATATTATAATTATTTATTCTTTTTGTACATAATTTTGGTACAAAGGTGTGTGTAAGTTGTAAATTGAAATCATTGAAAAACTGCCGGATGCCATTTCTTCCACCACGTGACTACATGGAATCAAAAAAGTTTTATTTATAAAGCTCGTACAAAACAACAATCATATACCGCTATTGATCGACAGCTATCAACTAGACGTAAAGTTTACTAGTTATTTTAAAGGCTAATACATTGTTTAAATAACTGCTCCACTAGGGCACTAGGGCTGGACGAGAGTGGCAACCGACAGGCAACAATGGAAAAAGTTGGAAGAGGCCTTTATTTAAGACATGCCGAGTTAAGAGACAATAAAAGTATTAAAAACCTAGGTACTTAGATAAACAAATAAAAAATGAATGCTAGGGTTTTTGGCTTAAACACCTAACATAAATAGAACTTCCAGTGAGCAACAGCAACGTTTGACCGGGTCAACTAGTTCCTTATTGCGGGGTTTATCGTTAGTTCCAATTTTGTCCACTATTCATTATGATCCTTGTATGTAATCCTTGATCACTGTATCTGTGACCTGCCTAAGTAGTGCCTACCTAATTAGCAGAGTTGTCTTGGCAGTTGATTTATACAATCTGTATAATTTATCTTCTTTCTATGTATGCATACAGCGGTATAATGTAAGTATATAAAACACTGATGTTCCATTATAACAATAAAGTGAGATGTAAAATATAAAAGCACAACTGGTTTGTGTATGTTTTTATTAATAATTGTCTTAATGAAAATCGAATTCGTTTGTCTTGTTTATATTGTTGTTATACACATTTATTTATATTATTTGTGATAAATTATTGAAAAATATTGCTCTAAAGAGCTTGCAGTTGGGTGAATGTTTTTATTTTAAAAATTCGTGTGTAGGTAGCAATTTTATAGAGGTACCCCAATACCAAGACGTACAATTTTTGTTTTTTCGTCTTAGCGCGGTCACACATGCCCATTCTATTCTATTCTATCTAGAATCGAAATGAAACCGGGTTCATCGTCACACACGTACCGGGCGCTGGGTTTTCTTGGTGGGCGCTCAGCAGGTACGTAATCTAGCGCTTGCCGAGAACCGTAGTATATACCTTTGTGTATGCATGTCCCACAAACACGGGAATCGTTGAATCAGTAAAATAAAGGAGTCTGTCAATTCTGGCAATTTTTGCACCTCCACAATGACTACTTAAGCAAATTCGCCGGCGTTGGGATATAACGGGCGTGTGTGACAATATAAGGAGCTAGTAGGAGCTCTTCTGACCGGCCTAGGGGCCCTATTTTTGAATTCTTCGTCTGGCGTCGAGCGCTGGACTTCTATTGATTTACATGCGACATCCGAAATTCTCGATTTTTTAAACGAAGCGGTCTCAGCTAAACGTCGTCGCTAGGCGAATGGTAGAGATGAGCTAGGCCGGATTTACCATAGGGGCCAGGTGGGCTCGGGCCCATAGCGGCAAATTTTAAGGAGGGCAAAGTGGTAAAAAAACTGGAATTTGGAATATTATTATCAAAACACATTAACATTTTGTGATCTACCTACAATTTGATACCCTATTTAACATTATTGTACTATTCTTGTTTTTTGGTAGTATAACTGTTAAACTCTTGTGTGTAAAACTGGTGAAGATTGTCATTATCACACCCTTTCTGAAAAAATATTAAGATTTAATTTGCAAACTTGTTATATTTAGTTTTACCACGAAAAGTAAACTCGTTTTCGCCCAGCTGTACTTACCTTACGCATGAGGGGTTGGGTGTGGATTTTATCTTACGCATTCGTAATATTGTTAAAATTGTGAAAGTATTTAAGTAGTTAGACTTTTGACCTATTTAGACGATATTGTAAAATTTGTAAAAATTTAATGAATTTAATTTGAAGACTTGTTATAAAGTAGGGTAGAAATATTTGAATTATATTTTTGTTAAACGAAATGTATGTTTTATTTTGCTCAGAATTAATAATGAACAGTAGCGTCGGTGGCGCTGTGGGCTCGGCACTCGCCTTCCAATCGGGAGGTCCGGGGTTCGAGACCGCCATGTACCAATGTGTTTTCGAATTTCATACGTACATTTGTCTGACGCTCTTACGGCGAAGGAAAACATAGTGAGGCAACCTGACTACATCTGCGAAGAAATTCAATGGTGTATGTGAAGTCGACCAATCGACACTGGGCCAGCGTGGTTGTTTAAGGCCTAATCACCCTAACATCCCCCATAGTAACACCTCGAGCCCCTCGGTGGGGACGTATAATTATGAGCTGTGTTGATGAATGATGAACAGAACCTGTCGGCCCTGTCGCTTACACTGTTTATCTGGCGTACCGTGTTGTGTTGTCTCAAACTAATAACTTTGGCTTGGAATAACATCACACTAGACAGGGCCACCATTAATTACGTAAAGCGAGGGAAAGGGGGGTCGAGCCGAACTCATCTATTTTTTTTTTGATCCACAGATTGTGTAACGATCCATTGTAGCTAACCCAATTGACTAGTGGGTATACGCCGTGTACTATCGAGGACACTGGCACCTTATCAGTCCTACGTCGAAAGTCGCTTGTGTGCGTTCCCCCAGCAGGAAATTGTGTCCTAGGCCAAATTAAGTTTCATGAATAATTAGAGCGTAATTTGCTATAAATGTGCGCGAAATAAAAAATTTGTGCGCGTTTCCGTTTTGGAAAAAAATTTGAAAAACGAATCCTGCTGGGGTAACGTTTTTCCAGCAGGAAGATTTTAAACGAATAATCTGAGAGAGAAATAATTTATATGAGCGGATAGCTTATATTTGTGCATAAATGTGCGCCAAAAATGAAATTTGTGGGCCATCGGGTTTTACAGATATTTCGTTTCCTGCTGGGGTAACGTTTTGCTGAAACTTGTTTCTCCAAAACCATCGAATGTGCGCTCATTGAATAAAGATACACGAGTAGCTTTTAATTTGTGCCTATTTGTGACATAATTTGATTTTCAAAAATATTTACAGTTTAGGAGTAATCGCGTATTGAAGAAAACTCGAAAAAAAATTATAGCGCTTAAATGAGAAAACATAGAAGCTCACTGAAAACGTTATTTGATTGGTCTTATTGTTTCGATCAAAAATAAAGTTTCATGAATCTGGGAATACGCGTTTTTAAATAATATAACTTTAACTTTAATTGGTTATAACGTCACTTTAAACTCAAAATGCACGAAACTGATTAATGCCAAGTTAAATGGGTATGAATCAAAAATTAGTGCATGTTCCAAAATATATGTCATGAAAATTTCAGCTTCATACATTTATTAATAAAGTAGATATATAAAAAAAAACAAAATATGGGCTAAGTTTATGGTTATCCGACTAAATCCGAATGACCACCAAAAAGCGACGATTTCATACTTGTTGATGACATTCTATTCTTGACAGTATTAAACAACAGTTGTTGTCGATACAGTCGCGTTCATAACGGCAATTGAGTTTTTGAGTTTATTGTCATTAATGTATCATTCATAGCAATTTTAGTACAAAATAAACTGCCCTGCTTTTGTTAGATAAGTTATCCAACGGACCAAGTAAAGAGCTTTGCGGCACACTAGACATAGACTTTACTGGAGGGAGACTCTGTACTAGGGTCGTCTGCTTAGGTACCTCCGTCTTATATATTTCTGCCGCAAAGCAGCAGTGCTTGCATTGCTGTGTTCCGGTTTGAAGGGTAAGATATGGCAGTGAAATTACTGGGTACTGTGACTTTACATCTGGTGTCACAAGTTGGCAACGTACACTGTGGTTCTTGTGGGGGTTGCAGTTTTGCTGCGAATCTCACAGGAGCTACATGTATTATAGGCGACTGTTACCACTTACCATCAGGTGGGCAGTTTGCTTGTTTGCCAACTTTCTGCAATAAAAAAAAATAAAAAAATAAAGTCGGAGTCGTCACAGGAGAGATTTTCACCTACGACAACAGCCTTTTTTTAGGGCGGTTCCCCCGCCCTAAAAAAGGCTACGATTCCACTAGGGACTGATTACGAATTTCATGTAGGTAGGTATTAGAGATGGTCGTTATTACGATAGCAGATAATATAATGCATTATATGAACGTAACGAATAACACATTATTGAGCAACGGATTATCCTGCTATCATTATAAACTGCTGTTGATGTTGTAGCGTTGTAGCGCAATGACTGACGTTCCACCCACCGCGCTGTTGCCGATAACGTAACGCGAGAGTGAAGCAAAGAGCGAGAGCGCAATAGGTGTGTACGGGAGATGGCAATATAAACTGCACGATGATCGCAAACCACAAATTGTGCTTTCTCACATTGACGTAAAGTTCACTTTAAAATGTTTGATGATCGCGACGATTTGAAATAACAGGTGAATAATAATTATTCGTTATACTGCTGTTTTGAATGAGATTGCTGTTTAAAATTTTATTGTTCGCTCAATTCTGTTCTGTTCAGTTCAGCAACAGATCCAATTAGAGAAATTGTGATTATTTTTTGTTACGATTTAATTATTTCAGTGTGTAAGTGCGTAATTAAAAGTTAGCGTAAGTGTAAATAATAATTGTTTTATAGTTAGTGTTAAGTATTTTTAAATATTAAAAATGCCGAGAATAACAGCCCCGATCGCTTCTATTTGGAACTATTTCGATGTTTGTAACAGTGTGAATACACTGTTGTTCATTGTGCAAAACAGCAGTATAACAGGATAACGAACAGCAGTTTACAATAACAGCTATATGGAAATAACACAGCACTGTTATTCGTTATTTGAAAACAGTCGTTACTCTCATCTCTAGTAGGTATACATTTATCTGACACTCTTACGATGAAGGAAAACATCGTGAGGCAACCTGCATACATTTGCGAAAAAATTCAAAGGTCTACTCGTGTGTAAAGTCGACCAATCCGCATTTCGCACTAGGCCAGCGTGGTTGACTAAGGCCTAAACACCCTAACTTAGGGTAGGCTCGAGCCCATCGCTGGGGACGTATATGAGCTGTGATGATGATCAGGTACGCCTTGCCTTGTTATATTATACTGATCTTCCTGTAAACTATTTTCTCTAAACATTTTCCAAAAACATTTAAAATTTTATGTTCATAATATAAAAGGATATTTTATTGGTTTCCTATCTATTTGCCTACACTTAATAAATTTTCAATATGCCTAATATTTATTTGATATCTTTTTATTTCCACTAAAGGAGGCCTATCTCCATAATTGTAATATTATATAATGCTATGATTTATATAAAATTACATAATATATAATATATTTACATAATATATAATATTACATTATTAATTATCAATAGACGCACATTAAATAAGTAGGTATTTAAGTGGAAGTGTTTATTTTTAATAATATAGACAATAAACTCAAAAAAAGTAAATAAATTCATTTTTCCAAAACAGTTTTATAGCCGAGTGTACACAGACGTGACGTATTTAAACTTGTTAGTGGGTAAACTTAAGAATGTCATCAACAAGAATGAAACCGTCGCTTTTTGGTGGTCTTTCGAATTTAGTCGGATAACCAAAGAATTAGCCGATTTTTTGGATTTTGTTTATATCTCCTTTAATACAAAATATATGATGCTGAAATTTTCATGATAAATAGTTCTGAATACGCTCTAATTTTTGGTCTATACCTATGTAATTTGGGTTGTCACTTTCTTGCATTGTGAGTTTACAGTGACGTTATCACCGATTAAAGTTAAAGTTTAATTATTCAAAAACGTGTACATGTAGATTCTTGAAACTTTTTATGTTTGTTAGTAATAATAAGACCATTCAAAAGTCGTTTTCAGTGAGCTTCTATGCTTTCTCATTTATGCGCTAGATTTTTTTTTCGAATTTCCTTCATTACGTGATTACTCCTAAACTGTAAATATTTTTGAAAATCAAATTATGTCACAAATAGGCACAAATTAAAAGCTACTCATGTATCTTTATTCAATGGGCGCACATTCGATGGTTTTGGAGAAACAAGTTTCAGCAAAACGTTACCCCAGCAGGAAACGAAATATCTGTAAAACCCGATGGCCCACAAATTTCATTTTTGGCGCACATTTATGCACAAATATAAGCTATCCGCTCATATAAATTATTTCTCTCTCAGATTATTCGTTTAAAATCTTCCTGCTGGAAAAACGTTACCCCAGCAGGATTCGTTTTTCTCATTTTTTTCCAAAACGGAAACGCGCACAAATTTTTTATTTCGCGCACATTTATAGCAAATTACGCTCTAATTATTCATGAAACTTAATTTAGCCTAGGACACAATTTCCTGCTGGGGGGAACGCACACAAGTCGCTTGCACCCTGCACGATGACAATCGCGTCAGACCACGCCCCGCTCCATTCATTCACTAATAGTAAAGCGTCAAGCAGACTGACGCTAAGAGCGATTTTAATAAAGGCGTCTGTCTATGATTGGCCGTCGTAAATCGTAGTAAAAATACGTAGCCAATCAGGGATAGGTATGGGTCGTGTCATCGTGTGGGCGTGTCCGAAGCGATCCGCTTTCAAATGAATATTTCTACAAAGTGGTAAGGCGCGAGAGACCTCGATAGTACCTGAGAATATGCATTTACTTAGGCCTGTTACTAAGACCATTAAGTTGAAGAAATGTCACTGGGGCCAGAGGCCCAATTCTCTAATAAGTTACAGCTGAATCGAAACTGAACCGTTGCGGTCGACCAATCGGAGCGCTTAAATTGCCATTCAACTGTTCGGTGACGTGATAATGTGACGTTCTGATTGGTCGAACGCAACGGTTGTTTCGATTCGGCTGTAACTTATTAGTAGAATTGGACCTCAGCTCTGAAATCTCGAAAAAAATCTGTGCCATAAACAGTCTAGTGGGTTTTGAACTTTTCTATGAAGCAGCTGCTTTTTTCGCGATTTAAGTATTAGTCTCATAGTGAAAGTTACTCAGTTTGATGGTCTGAATAATAAATAGGCCCAAGATGTCTTCTGATGCAGGTATTTTTATACTTAAAAGAAGATATTCACCTTGTTACTTATAATTGTTGTCTACCCACAAGAACTACAGTGGTGTGACAGAGAGTAATCCCCCAGAGTACCTACCTATGTTGCCAACTTGTGACATAATAAGATGTAAGTAGTCACAGTACCAAGTATCGGTAATTTCACTGCCATAACTTATTAGTTTAATAATAAGTGAAATGCATCAACAAACGCATTAAATGCGACACGTTGTGCCTTTGAGTGTAGTTGTTTGGTGGTTTTTTAACCCACTCTGAGGCGTTGAACATCATTATCCGTCTCTATTATTGCAACCACCCCCCGATAAAATTTTCTTGAACAGATTGGGCTTTTACAATAAGGTTGCCAGTGTTATGATTGTTTAAAAAAAATCGTATTTAATATTTTTCAACCGTAGCATGATGTGAATTTTCTATTTCAGTCAACATTTTTTCGTACTTCTTGTAAAAACCCTGTACCGCACAATCATATTGGTTCTTAAATGCAGTTTCATTGGTTATATTTAAATTCACAAGAATATTTCTTTATTGATAAAATTGAATAATGTTGGCTTTGGCGGTATGTCAACGTTCAAACGATGATGCCATCCTTCTACTGTATCCTCTTGAAGAATTGTATACAATAGTGTGAAACCTCTCGACAAGGTATCATGTAAGTAAAATATTACACATTTATTCCAAAACTATGTGATTTTTCTGGAAATCGACAGAAGCCTTGATGCCTATAATGGCGCTTCCTAGAAACTAAAACCTGATCTACACATTACGAAATCCGCAAATTTTGCGACTTGGACATAATGCTACGGTATGAATATTTTTGTGTACAAGTGTTTTATCATCATTAATCAAATAATTATGTTAACAACTTATTAAAATAATGCCCAAGCTTGCATAACAAGACGAGAATATAACTAACTTTATACTATTTCCTGTTAAAAGAAATTAAACTGTTTCACATAATCTGCTTTATTTAAGAAATGTGCTGACATACATACATAACATAATTATTGTAATTAATTTGTTATCTTAACACTTAAAATGTAAACAAGAAATTCCCTTTGAAAAAGCCTTTATTTGTAATCGTTCAGTGGATCCATTATTGAATTTGAAAAATATCACTCCTTCATACACTTGGAACAAAAATGCTTATCTTAAATTACGGATAGGGCTCTCTCTCCAGGATCTTAATGTTGTTTTCTCCTAAACGAACAACCTGTAACAATAAAAACATCGTTACTTGAAATAATTTTTAATGATAGAAATAGAAAATGGATGTGGCAGCATGTCCTTTCTGGATGTAAAATAAACTACCACAGCCCCCTAACCATGATTGCACACTCGAGAGATTACGCAGCAAGAACGGTGTCTGTTTCTTAAGTGAAACATTTTTTACGTCCATCTATCGCATGTCGCATTACAAAAAAACATGAGATCTTTTTAATTTCACATATGTCAGGATTACTCAGGATTGGTCCTGTACGTTAGAGCTTCGACTTTGAATCCGAGTGGCAGTGGTTCCGTTCCAGTAGGTATAGAGCATAGCTTTTTTGTTTCTTTTTTACCTATTTTGTTTTTATTTTTTTAGTTTATTGATTTAATTTTTAATTTTTTATTACTTTTTATGAATTTGTTTTTATTTATAATTTTCTTTTCAGAAGAAAAAGATTAAAGTTAAGATTAAAAATGCGATTTTAATAGTAGAGTAGTAGTGTCTCTCTAAACTCTGTAGTTTCCCAACAAGTGGGTCTTAAAATGAACATGGACAAGACCAAAATTATTGTGAATTCCCATGTAGTACCCACTCCTGTGAAGGTTGGCGGCTCTACACTGGAAGTTGTTGACGAATATGTTTACCTGGGACAAATAGTCCAGCTCGGTAAGTCCAACTTCCAGAAAGAGGTAAATCGACGAATCCAACTCGGCTGGGCAGCGTTCGGGAAGCTACGCAGCATATTCTCGGCCAATCTACCGCAGTGTCTTAAGACGAAAGTCTTCAATTCGTGCGTGTTGCCAGTGATGACGTACGGAACTGAGACGTGGCCGTTTACAATGAGTCTCATCAGAAGGTTCAATGTCACTCAAAGGGCAATGGAGAGGGCTATGCTCGGGGTTTCTCTACGCGATCGCATCAGAAATGAAGAGATCCGTAGAAGAACTAGAGTTGCCGACATAGCCCAAAGAATTGCAAACCTTAAGTGGCAGTGAGCAGGACACATAGCTCGCAGGACTGACGGCCGTTGGGGCGGAAAGGTCCTTGAGTGGCGGCCGCGTACCGGGAGACACAGCGTTGGTAGGCCCCCCACAAGGTGGACCGACGATCTGGTGAAGGTCGCGGGAAGCCGCTGGATGCGGGAGGCGCAGGACCGATCGGTTTGGGGATCCCGGGGGGAGGCCTATGTCCAGCAGTGGGCGTCTCTTGGCTGAAATGATGATGATGATGATGATGAATTATATCAAATAATATAAGCTTGTGTAAATATTTTTTTATTTTCATATTTACATATTAAATATTAAAACTGCATAGATGGCATAGCTTACGTATCAAACGGGAATGTAATAAATTATTATGACTCATTTTGTAGAAATAAAATTGTAATTTGTAAGTAAATACTTGATGCTTTAATTTAAAAAAATATTTTACTAAAAATAAAAACCGACTTCAAAAACACTGAAAAGTTAAAAATAATATAAGAATAGGTACAGACAACATCACACTTCTATATTGAAGTCGGTGCCAAACGATGACCTCCTAGAAAGTGTTAAAATTTGTCACCGACTTCAAGATAGAAGTGTGATGTTGTCTGTACCTATTCTTATATTATTTTTATCTTTTTAGTGTTTTTGAAGTCGGTTTTTTTTTGTTTTTAGCTTTTTAGTGAATGAAATCTTTTTAGTGAAAGAGACCCTAATTTAAAATTAGCGTTTGCCTCGATTTTTATGGGATCCCATGATCAGCTCCCTGACCATGATCGCTCAAAACAATATTAAAACCGCACTGAGAGCAGGATGGCGCTATACGCGGCAAGAGCGGTGTCTGTTTCAATATCGTTTTAACCTTGCTATAAGCGATCATGGTAGGGCCCCAGATCCTGACTTTAGTGACCCTGGGAACAACCCAAGGAGTATACTCTAATTGAATACAAAAAGACACAAAACACGTTGGACACACCTTAAAATTAAAGGGTTTTCCTCGATTTTCATGGGATCCCATCATCGGATCTTAACTTTGGTGACCATGGGACCACCCTTGGAGTATACTCTATCGAATACAAAAAGAATTTTGAAAACCTGTCCACAATTGGCGGCGTAATCGCGCAACATACACACAAAAAACAAAGAAAAAAAAACATACGACGCATCGAATTGAGAACCTCCTCCTTTTTTGAAGTCTGTTAAAAATAACATATTGTTTTCGAACTAACTTCGAAAACTTTCTGAAATAATGAATTTAAAATCGAGTCTGCTGCAAAAGCACCTCAGGTGCTTAGTACTTGACCGCATCAATACTTAGACATTAAAAAATCCGACAATAGATGGCAGTGATTTACGCACTGATAAACGAAAATGAGTTTTTGTTACCTACGTTTTTGGGTCCATATTTAATTTTGGATTTTTAATCGAAAATGCAATTGCTCTGCCCACATGCTTTGGCGTGCTTTGCTTTTTACACGGGGACCACACGGACCAGAAAAAAGGTAAAAGCATCAATAGATGGCGCTACTGTAATTGATTTTTGTAACGATTTTTTAATGAATTTCGTAAAGTCAACAAAGAGATACAGAAAAGTATTGATTATATTTTAAAAAATCACTTAGTCCATGAGAAGTGTCAAAATAAGTTTTTAAGTCAAGCTAGAACCGTTTAACTTTTTTTTTTACAAATTTAGAGCACTCCTAGCGACAAATTATGTGAACTTCAATGCACAAAGTAGGCACACAGCCACACAAAGTCTGCTAAACTATTTGATTACATATTGCTTTCTCATAGATGGCTCTACTTAGGTATGCTAGTTCGTAAGGTCACAGATTGAGATGAATTATTTTATTTTATGTACAAAATATTTAGTATGTATTTTGACATAATCATAATACACTCGGCGTCAAAAAAATCGCACCTCTAAGAAAATCACTTTCAAATGTCATTAACTTTTGATATGCAGATGCAGTCACATTTATTATGATTTTATTTAAAAGGTTACTTAATGAACTTAATAAAAAACATTCCTTTTCATTATCAAATAAAACCTAAAGCAACAAATATATTGTCACAAAAATTTCTTGCAAATTTTGCTACCCGGGAGTCGTTAGTTGCGCTTCCTTTGTGGGTATAAAAGGGTCAACACGAGGTCAATGTGGGTCATTCGCTATTCAACCGTTGAAGAGGACACATCTGTACATTTTACTAAAGAAAAAACACCTGGAAGATGGACACAGCTGATGAGGCCGCTCAAGTGGTTGCACTACTGCAATCAGGGATGCGGCAGCGTGATGTCGCCCGGCAACTGAATCTGAGCCGTTTTTCGGTTCGAAGAGTATACCAGCGCTTTTTAGAGACCCGTGGCTATATCCGGAGACATGGGTCCGGTAGACTTCGCTGCACTTCGGAAAGAGACGATTGGTTCGTTGTGTTGTACTCTTTGAGAAATCGCTTCTCAAACGCTTTTCAGTTGCAACAGCAGCTCCAGGCAGCTCGCAGACGCACCGTGAGCGTCTCTACGATTAGAAGACTGAAGGAGAAGAAGATAGCAGCCCACAGAGCTGATACAGGTCCAAAATTGACTGCAGCGCACCGGCGAGCCCGCTTACAGTTTGCTCATGACCACATCGATTGGACCCTTGAGCAGTGGGGAGCTGTTCTCTTCTCAGACGAGACGCGAGTGTGTCTTTTCTGCAACGACCGACGGAGAAGGGTATACCGGAGGCAAGGTGAACGTTTCGCCCAAGCCTGCATCCAGGAGACGGTGGAATATGGAGGCGGATCCTGCTTGTTCTGGGGTGGTATGTCGGCTGCCAGCAAAACCCATCTTGTCTGCGTCTCCCGGACGGGAGGTACTCGCTGACTGCTCGCCGCTATGTCACAGAGATCCTGGAAGTGCCGATTTTTTTGGCGAGGGGTTCACTGCAGCCATCGTGAGCGACTTTCTGCGGAGGTCCCAAATATCTGTGATGCAGTGGCCAGCGAGAAGCCCGGATCTGAATCCGATAGAGCACCTCGGGGACCATCTTATATGGAAGGTTTGATCTCGGGATCCAGCTCCTTCGACTCTACAGGAACTCCAAGACGCGGTAATTGAGGAATGGGATCTTGTCCCTCAAGAATGGTCCATGAGGGACCGCATGGAAGCCGTCATCAGGGCAAGGGGGGGTAACACTAGATTTTAAGTTAATTTTAAGACACTTTTTGTACATTTTTTTTTTGTAAATCATTGATTATTATTTAGGACATAATTAAGGATTTTTATAATTTTTTCATTTTAATGTTTTTTGTATCATTATAATTAAACAAATGTTTAAATTTAATTGTTTTTTGATACTCCTTTTTGTTACCTTTCTAATGATACCCAACACTATCCTCTAAATAAGGTTTAGGAATTTTTGAACAAGATTTTTAAAAGGTGCGATTTTTTTGACGCTGAGCGTAGAATTTCTATTTTCTTTATTATTATTATTCATAAATAAATATAAGTTTTTACAATACCGGTGTAACAAAAACCAGTTATGGTTTGACCATTTTATTAATTAGTTTTTTCAGTTTAAAAACGCGATTTTAATACCCCAAATCGAATCATTTTCCGAACATTTTCAGTTAAGTACCTACGAAGTTTCGCTTGCATCGTGGTTTCATTAAACCACAGTGATTTTTTAAATCTTAATTGCACATAAAACGGTACAAAGGGTGGACTTAATGCAAAAAGGCATTCTCTACCAGTCAACTGCCCCCCTAGACAAATGCCAAACGCTAACTTTTCCGCAGTCATTCCTCAGGCAAAATGTATGGAGATGACATTAGGTGCGGCAAAAATAGCGTGAGGTTGTCGTAAGCTAACGTCATTACCATACATTTTTTCTGCGGAATGACTGCGGAAAATTTAGCGTGTGGCATTTGTCTGGGGGGGCTGAACGGAAAGATGCAACAATAATGTTTAAACCTTGCTATAAACAATCATGGTAAGACCCCTGTAGGCTTACTCTTGAACCAGTTCTGTAGGGTTACTCTTGAACCAAATCCAATCGATCGGCATTGAGATTGTGATTTTTCGTACGCTTATTTAGCAACACTAGCGACAAAGTGGATCCGTATTTTAAGAAAAATAGATAGCACCAAGTTTGGTTCACACAAAATTACCACAATACAGTCCTAATTTGGGCCAATGTGGAAAATCAAGCGTAAAAAAAATCACAACCTCAATGTCGATCGATTGAAAATGGTTCAAGAGTAGGCCTACTGATCTATCAACATTGAGATTATGATTTTTCGTATGCTTATTTAGCAACACGAGCGACAAATTGGATTCGTATCTTAAGAAAATTAAATAGCACTGAGTCACGGTAATAATATATACAGTAGAATGACTTGATAGACAGTCGAAACACGCGCTATGCCTACGCGCCTCAATACTGGATCGCATCTACAAGGGCCGTCACGAACGCAGTTCACCGTTCACCGCAGGTTACACGCACGAGCCAAATGGAGCTTTATAATACACGGTTATTTTTTTATCACCCTGGAAAATTTTAGGGACGCTTCAGGACACATCCAATATTATATAAAAAATAAAAAAAATGAAATAAAAAATTAAAAAAAAATATAAAAAAAAATTAAAAAATCTCTAAAAATGCTGCTCTCAACTAGTGCAGCATTTTTTGTATTTTTAAAAAAATTAATATAAAATTAAGGAGGGGGGTTATTTTTTTTATTTATATTTAAATCATTCTAATACCATGTCGTGAAGCGTCCCTTAAATTTTCCAGGGTGATAAAAAAATAACCGTGTATAGTAAGGATAAAGGAGCGTCGGTAGCACTGTGGACTCGGCACTTGCCTTCCGGAGGTCTAGGAGGTCGGGGTTCGAGACCCGTTATGTACCAATGTGTTTTTCGTTTCGAATTTCATATGTACATTTGTCTGATGCTCCTACGGTGAAGGAAAACATTGTGAGGCAACCTGCATACATCTGCGAAGAGATTCAATGGTGTGTGTAAAGTCGACCAATCCGCACTGGGTCAGCGTGGTTGACTAAAGCCTAATCACCCTAACATAGGGAGGCTCGAACCCCTCAGTGGGGACGTATATGAGCTGTGATGATGATGATGAAGGATATAAGCTTGACGTTTCACAAAAATGGGTTTTCTTGGTTCTTCACGCAATCTTTCGCCTATTTGGTTAGTAAGTGAGTGAAATAAATTAAATAATTTCCTAATTATTATTAATTTATTATATCGAAGGCATTTTAGGCAACCTACATGTTAGTTTCGTTAACCCATTTTGTTGCAACCTTTATTGCATAAAAACCTAATTAATTCATTCCTTTAGATCACAAAGTAATTCTATGTGTATTCTGAAATAGTATAATTACAAATCTAGGCAGAAACTGTAAGCATGCGGCCCTATCGAAGGTCAACGCACCAAGCGATGCCGAGCGGCCGTAGGTATAAAATTTCGAAGAGGGGCGAGTTCACATACTGTATATACTATTACGTGACTGAGTTTGGTTCACTCAAAATCCAATTTGGCACAATACAGCTCCAATTTGGCGCCAATGTAGAAATTCAAGCATACAAAAATCACATTCTCGATGCCGATCGATTGGAATTGGTTCAAGAGTAAGTAATTTATATAATTGTGGAAAAACAATATTTCTTATTCTACAAAGCAAACTACTCATTTATTAAGACACATCAACAGTATACACATTAAACATTACATACAAATGAAGCCTAAAAATCCTCAGTTATTAACGAGTCCAGATGAAGCTCACTTCCATTTTTGGCTTTATCATAACTTACCACCAGATGAGACCCACAACCAATAGCCTACCTCTAATTGTCAGAACACATCCATGTTACTACGGCAACAAACTTAGATAAGATGCTGATATCTAGCCAGGTACCACCTGCACGTACCTACCTTCATCAGAAATGAAGGTTCAGTTTTGGCTGAAAATGAGATCACAAATGAAGGTTTGGTTTCTGCTAGGATGACCAATCACATTTATTATTTTAAGGGACAACAAACAGATCGCACAGACTTATGTCACTTGAAACAGTGACGGATTTCATAATGCAAATGTAAATGATGTTGCTGACTGTTCTTTCTAAGCAAGTTAAGAGAAAATAAAAAAGTTGGAAATAAATTAGATACCGCGATCACTCGCTATTATTCGGTATTCGGCATTACTCGGCATTTTTTTTGTTATTCATCGAATACCGAATACTAGTTCATTATTCGATAAGCGGCGAATAGTTGTCTAAGTAAAATAAACTTATATTTAATGGACAGAAAAACTAGAGATAGACAAAATAATTATTTGTATTTATGTTTAAAAACAAAACACACTTAATATTAATATCATCATCATTAAAAAAAAAGTTTGCAAATATCAGTCATGTTGAAGTTAATACTTAAAACACTTATCGACTTACATCAAGTACCTACGCTCAGCATGACAAACAAAACAAATGCAGGCGCAGCGCAAGTGAAACCGATTTGAAGGGAAATCCCCTACACAAACAAAATTAATTTATTCCTCGAAAACTATATTAGGTATGTACAACGTTGCCATTATAATAGTCATAATCTTGGGTTTTTTTAGGTTACAGTAACATATAAATGATAGGTAAGTTCAAGAGACTATTACAAGTGTATTATTATTATTTGATAACAAATTAATTATTCTGTATATTCCTTTTTTATGTCGAATAATAATGACGAATATTCGACTATTCACCATGAGGAATGGCAAGTAATCGGTATTCGACTATTCGCCATAACAACTATTCACAGCATCTCTAAAATAAATCATCATTAAGTATTAATTTCTTGATCTACAGATTAACTTTTTATGTCCTCATGCAACAGTGTTGTTGTGTATGTATGGAAATTGCCCACAGTTTTAAGACGTATATTCTTGAGAAACATTAAAAAAATTGTTTATTGATTGCACTTTCGATTAGAAGACATTCATGACACAAAATATTGGAATGCAGATAATTTCACAATAAAATGATTGCACAATATTAAAGGCACTTCAATTTTTTACAAAAGGCTTTCACTTTCTCTAATGTTGTTTCCTATAATGTTGTTTTTGGTTTAATGTTAGATACCTTATTAACACAAATGAAAACAGCATTATGTTTAAACAATGCTAACTAGTGTTAGACAATGTTTAGCACTAACACCAATAAATGTTTGAACACAAACAACACAGGTAAACATAACCTATAAAGTTTTATAATGTTATCTACAAACCCTCGGTTAATCTTGCTCGACCACCAGTGGGCTGGCACAAGATCGTCGAGCATCCAGCGCATACGACCACCCTCTGTGCATGACTGAATACGGTTGTGATTTTGTAACAGCCCGGGCATTTGACATCCATGAAATACGAGTTGGGATGTGGGACCAGCCTCTTCAACTTGTGTTTCCTTCTTTCAGCCGCAGGGGAAGGATGCAGTAAATCAATTGCGAGCTGAAAATGACCAGGAATAGGTTAGGACATTTGACATCATAACTCCCATTCACCAAACTAATTCTAAGTTAAACACGTAAATATTATTTCATTTTTGTCGTTTGATTATCAAATAACACAGTAACAATTCGAAATTATCAGATACTGCATTGAGAAGTCGCATTTCAAATTTGCCATGTCGCCTGCCATGTGTTATTTACTGCGATGTAAAACTTCGATCTTGGAAGAATTTAAATGTAACATTTGAATACACTAAAATTAATAGCAACATTGATTGAACACAGTTCATTTTACACAACTGAAACACTTCTTAGCTGATAAAAAATAATATATTTTACACACCGGCATGGTTACAGCTTGATGCAGAACCGGAAAAGGGAAATCGTAAATGGTGCCACACAAAAGAAACGTTCATAGACTATAATCTTTTTTTTTTTTTTTTTTGAAATATTTTTATTGGCTACTGGATACAAGTTCTTTAAGCCTAGACTATAATCTTCGTGGACTGCGTTGCCAGATGTCTTGAACCTTTTATCTGTAGTAAAAACGGCTAAAATCTGTATTAAATCTGTATGTTATTTTAACCTAAAATTTGTTTAATCAAGTTAACCAAAATTGAATATTAATCCCAAAAATAAAATTATCATCATTGTTTCTTTTGAAAAACAAGCGCTATGAACTAAAGTGATTAGCCGTAGCATGAACACTAAAACGCGATAATTATGATAAAGCAAACCGCTTTATCATAATTATCGCGGTAAACTGTCAAAATACCTACTATAAAATGTATTGTTTTGACAGTTCACTGCGATAAACCGGTAGGTATATCAAATCGTGTTTTGGTGGTCATGCTACGGAGGCTGGTATGACTATCGTATATTAAAAATATAAACAAAACAATAGTTTTGTTTAAGTATGTAGGTATTTACTGTACGTAGTAAAATTGAAAACATGGCGAATTGAAACAAAAATTAATTAAATTTCAAACGTTTGCAACAAACTAACTAATAATTGTGTGTAAGGCTAGAAACATATTTACGTGTCGTGGCGTGTCGTGACGCGCCAGTAGGATATCGGGTTCATATATTTAATATGGTTAGGAGCATATTTGTATTTCGTGTCGTGTCGCGACGCTTTCTGTCGTGGCGCCGACTGCTGGCCACCGAATGCGCCAGAACGGTGGTGGGGGTTATGACGTGACACTATATTAATAAGTTTTATGAGGGTTACGATCTCAGGGATATGAATTATACACGGTCTTAGGTACAAACGTTTACTGGCACAACACAGGTACACAACACAAACAGACTAGTACTAGGTTAATAGCTTACGTATAACCATAGACGAAGAATAATATCCTTGGTATAACGTAGGTAAGGCCCACGCCGACGTCGCCGTCGGCATGAAGAACGATAAGCGAGCACGCGTGAATTTATATGGAGCGCGGGCGCGGACTCGCGCGGTCTGTTTTTGCGCCGAGGCGGCGCTTGTCGGGAGTCGGGACGAGCGCTGGGCCCCGCGGGGAACGCAGGTCGGGGGAGAGGGGCCTAGCGACAGTGGCGTGATCGGAAGCGGAAACGGTTTGCTATAGTTTTACATTTCTAGAATTATACCTACTTGAAATATTATAGTTAAAAGGTATGGAGCCATGTACAAATGAACAACAAATGGACGAAACAGCGCAGCAGAGCCGCAAAAGGAAAATAGACTCTAGTTCATCAGATTCTGAGTCATCTTCGTCATCTTCATCGTCTGACGCCAATAAGCGTAAAAAGTAGGTATAAAATCAAAAAATCTAGTAAGAAACAGCGTCGCCATCAACAAAATTTGATGAGTTGAATAAACTGAAAGAATACCTTCGACCATCTCATTATACTGAAAATATGGAATCACTGGATCACGTTGTTTGCAGCGTCAGTGGTGATATGTATCGCGAATACCCTAGTCCGACATGAACAAAACGATAATGGCATTGACTTTAGTCTTTCACTCTCAACAAAATTAAAAGAACCAGCCATCCCTCCTGCATGCCCTGAATACATTAATCTTTTGCAAGAAGTACAAAAACTTAACCACGAATATTGGAATAATTTGAGGTATGCCGACGTACAAAAACAGTATTTACACGCCTGGCTTCACCGCGCTGGAACTAAATGATGAAGTTAAAAGGTTAGATTTTTCGCGCTCTAATATAAACGCCGAAAAAGCTTTTTCTAGCATCACCTTCGCTTTATTGAAGCAACGAGAGGTACTTGAACGTGATTTTCGCCGAATCTTTGCTGATACACGTGAGAGTGGTATGATATCGTACGATAGTTTGCACAAAAAAATTACTAATATATTTGCCAACGGCGAGTATATTAAAACTTACAATGACACGCTGCAATTGGTTTGCGGCCATGGAGCCGAAGTAATTCAGCATAGGGGGGAATCTATCTTGTCTGCAGTAAAGGACCCCTATCATAAGAATATACTTCGCAAAGTACCACCATCTACAAGTCACCTGTTCGATGTTGAAAAGTTCCGAAGTATATTAGAGAAATCCGGAGGCGTAAAAAACATATTTCGTGAATATAGAAAAGACCACGCTTATTACCGCCGGCAGGTCCCAGTCATCGTACCACTAATGAATCAAGGCCAAAGGTAAGATTCAATGCCACTCGACCTGGGGCCTTACCATGAGCTTTTATAAAACCATCCATAATCCGTGCAGTTCCTAAGCAGGCCTTAAACAGGATTGCTTAAAATCGTACTATGAGCCCTGTTTAGGTGAACGGCTTATAGATTGCTTGAGTCGTAAGGTGAACGGTTATTTGTCTCTGGTCGGCTTTAATGTTAAAACGAGATAGCGCTATACAACTGTTGTATCTGACATCTCTTTTCTTCGGAAGCGTTCGAAAACCATTGAAAGATTAAAAACCGGTTGAACCGGTAAAAGAGAATATTTCAACATATTTACAATTATTTGTTATTTTTGTTGTTCGTTTTAACGTTTTTTATTCTTAAGATATGAGTTATTATATTTTATAGTTGTCTTTATTTTATTACATCTTTACTCTACATTCTCCAAGAATTTTCCAAGCTATTGATAGTGGAAGGAAATGTTCATAGCTTGTTATGAACGTACTTAACCTTTAATTTATTTTAAGTGGCAGAAAATTTTAAAGAATTACAGATCTTCGAAGTTTTCTATAAAATACACATAGTCATTGTACTTTCACGATCCATGTCAAGAAAGCAGTCTTACAAGGGCATTAATCCATCCTTCTGAAAAACGAAAACTGAGCAAAAATCTCGATTCTGGGGAAATCCAAAAGGGAAACCACCAGTCCACCAAACAAAAAAGAATTTTAGACAACGACCAATCGTGTTCTAAAATACAGATGTTTTGTTTGTATTTTCTTCTTTAAACAATCGATAGAAAAGTGTGTCGGCAGTTTTTGGTGTTGATTCTTCATTGTACAAAGTGTTTGCAAGTAATTTACATCGTCGTGCTTTGTACAGCGATAAGAACCAAGAATATCTACCTATTACTTCCAGAGATTTCTCTGATTACTTCTGAATGAAATCAACTCGAATGGTATCTGGGTTTGTCAATGTTATAGATATTTTTTCGATGTTTGCATGACTTGGAAGACGTCTGGTAAAATACATATAACCAGTATATAGGTTTTAATAAGTCTGCACAAGCGAGAAGTGAAAAAGATATGGAAAGCATTGCACAATTTATGTTTAGTAAATGAATAATAATTATGATGTTACTCTTCAACACCCACCAGCTTTAGTCATCTCATTACCATGAATACTGAAAAGCAATCCATATGTGGGGCTAAATTATTGAAATGTTTAAAACCAAATAGGTATATGCAAATAAATCCAAAAAGTGTAAATTTATTTGAATGTGTAGTACTCATGCGAATAAAAGACAGTTATTGTGAAGAAATAAATGTTTTATTATAAGTTGAATCTTAAAAACCTGAATTTTGTTTGCTTTATTGAAGAAACTCACTCAGAGACAGCTAAATTTGAAAAAAGTACCTATATTTGTCATAGGATATCTGGTGAACAACCCAGAAGCGAACAAATTTCATTTTTGGCTGCTGCTTCATGTCTGCCACAATAGATGGATCTTGCACTGCAGTAGACGTTTGGTTAAATGCTTCTTGGATTAATCATGATTAGCTTTATTGCATAGTGTGAATACAGAGGCAAAAATCTGGGCCAAGAAAGATTGGGAATAAACTGAAATGATTGTTTTATTTTAAGACTAACATTGTAGTATTTTTTTGTTTGCAAAAACACAAGATGTTTGATTTCATTGTTTTGAGCCTAACTTTTTATTATATTTTGGAAAAATGTTATTCGTTTTATTTTTACCAATAATAATAAAGCTTTATTATCTAGTGTATTTAAATTTTCTAAATGAGAGGATGATTTGTCCATGTAAATGATTCGTGATTATACCCTAGATGATTTGCATCAACACATACATTGTTGTGATGTTGCAGTTAAGCATTTTTTTGCCCGAGCATTTCTCACGAGTTAATTTCTTTCTCTCAATTGATCATCAGTTGACCCTGGTGAGGTTAACTGATGATCGACAAGACTAATCACACACCCTTGTAGGTAACATAAGAAACCTAATAAGTGTTTATTATATACGTCTTTATGGTGAAATGATATATCGTCTAAGTTGAAGTTCTAACACCACGTAAGTCATTTTTGGCGGAAAAAAGACCACACGACGTTTTTGAATACTTCGCATTAATCACAAATTCGTACTAACATTATAATGGTTTTATTTTTCCTAATGGATCCAATGAAATGTCTGTTAGTAATGGAATGGCATTAAAATAGTATATATTTATGTATAATTGTGCAGTTTTTTCACTCTTCGTAAAAGTTGCTATTTTGACATAGGCAGTGTTAGAACTTCAACGACGATATCCACTTTCAAGCATTGAAAGCTTAATTTCACTGAATGCCCTCCTTTCTGTGTCTTATTGAGTGTGAACATTATATGCTAACAACAATGTGCATATACTTAGATCTGTCTGCAATGCACATCTGAAATTTATTTTTTTTATTTAATATATATGTAAGTTTTTTTCTATGTAATACATAGAAAGCTCTCACTTCAAGTTTTATATTATTTATATCATTTCCCATAGCACAAAAATTGTTGAGAAAGTATTAATGAACCGTCATATTAATTATTTTGTAAACTGAGTTTTAACCATTTATTACTATTTTTCAACTCTATGAAGTAGTGGGTACAATTATTTTTTTTGCCACAAAATTTAATTCACATCTGCAGAAAGAAATTTTGTTTGTGGAACAAGAAGTGCCTTTTTGCCTCAAACTCACTTTCGCATTTATAATATTAGTTAGGATGGTAAGATATTATGTGTAGGTTTGGTAAAAGCTATAGAAGCATTTTGCAAAGTTAATGCTTATCCTTAATAATTTGGTGTAATGCCACCACCACTTCAACTCATCGCTGGGCACAGGTTTCTCCACAGATGACGAGGAATGAACCTACTACACCATTATGGGAACATAGTAGGTAAGGTAGTAAGTTTACAATTTGAATCTTATTGGCCTTTATTATACACACCTTAACTCACACATTACATTCTTTTAGCATATTTTTGGAAACCACATTTATTTCTTATTCGCACATTGTTAATAGCATCAATTTCTTGGGATAAAACGGGAAACCTGTCTGTTGAGCAACATTTTGGTGTTCCCCAGTTGAATTTTGGTATGATCCATGTGCATAAAGATGAACAGCTGTTAAAACCCTGTAACAGAAAAGGTTGTTTTTGCTAAGCTGTGAATTAAAGGTTGCTACAAAAAATGGTCCGAAGTGACCTTTGTTTCTAAATTTTAGTCATTTGAACTTAATTTTCACTATCAGTTGAAAGTATAGTAAAAATTCCTAACCAACATTCTAACCATTCCTTCTAACCAAACATGGTTAGAATGAAAAATGTTACCTACATTATGCTTAACATTAGATAAAGTAGAACAAAATAAAATTAATGTAAGTAAAGGCAAGGGTTTTTAATATAATCAATAAACAACTAACATCTATCTATTATAATATAGTATAATAACACAAAGTTGCTCTCTCTGTTTGTACGCGTAAATCTTTAAACTATGCAAAGGATTTCAATGCAGTTTCAGCAATAGATTACCCTATCTATTCAAGAGGAAGGTTTGTATGTAATATACATATAATATTATTAATCACTCCAAACTGCCCCACATTAGTATCTACATTGCACCCGTGCGAAGCCGGGGCGGGTCGCTAGTTGCTTAATAAATTCCTTTTCACAGAGTAGGTACTTTTTTATACTGAAATTCATTTTCCTCTGAATCAAAGGTAGGTATTGATTGTTCTGAGGGTATCATTAGTTAGCTTCTCTCGATGTCACTTGTTTTAACTCCGTGCGGTGTTCACTCTCCAAAAATTCAAATATTTCACTATCGTCACATCACATCTCAAGCAATATCTCAACTCTCAAGAGTAATAAACACTGTGAAAACTATATAAAAAAAAAACACTCGGCGTGACTCGGCTATTAATTATACGAAAATTAGGGAGTTAAAATTAGAGAAAAAGTCACTACAGCCGTTTGAAAACATCTTAAATAAAGTTAGTTTTAACAATTATCTTATGAAAATTCCACCAAATTGGGCCAAATCCACTTAACAATCTTGTTACAGCCGCTGAAGAGCAACTTTTTAATGATTGCTTTATTTGACATATAAGACGTTCAAAAGCAGTTTTCAAACTGTCAAACGGGCGGTCATGGTACGAAAGTTCATACATAAAAAAAGGTGAACGGTTTCGTGACGTCATTTTAAGCAGGCCTGCAAACGCGCTGCTTTAAGCCGGTCATGGTACGGAAATAGACAGCAATACTGTTTAAGGCCTGCGATAAGAGCTCATGGTAAGGCCCCTGGATTTAAAGGATCTGCTGCACGTGAATCCTTTCGCGGAAGAAAATATGGATCTTACCAACCTAGAAACAATAACGAACCCGCAACACGCTCTCACACATCCCACCGGGATCAGAGAGGTCGCACAAAATCCCGTCGCAACTGACTATGCCAAAGAATTTCGGGCGGAACAACTCCATCTACACTACTCCCACTGGCAACGCCTAGGAGCTCCGCCTTATATTTTGAAGGTAATAAAGGGCTATCACATACCCTTCCAATTCATGCCACCACTATGCTCACCGAGCAAATACAACATTGCAACCGCACCATCCACCGAGATGACTCAAGCTATAGACAAAATGTTAAAGCAAGGCAGTCTGATAAAGGTTCATTACAGCTTCAGCTTCTGTCGTCAATGTTTCTACGACCAAAGAGCGACGGCAGCACGCGACCCATTTTCAACCTTCAACGTCTAAACCAATATCTAAAAGTAAGCAAATTCAAACTGATAAACGTAGACAGAGTACCACAAAGTGACCGCACCAACTTCAAAATTGATACAGACCAAAAAAGTAAATCTCAGAGAATTGCAAAAAGTTATCGGCACCTTCAACTTTGCCAGCTTCGCCGTACCACGAGGCAGACTCAACTATCGGCACCTACAGGTTCAATGCAACATCCTACTCAAACAAGGTGTAAAGACTATAATGCATGTGATATTCTATGTTTGTAACTGCACCCACGACACAGGAGAAAATCCTAGTGTGGGGCGACGTTTTTAAAAAAATAAAAAAATAACGTTAAATCAATACGCCTTGAAGGAGTTAGAATGGTGGAAAACAAACTGCACAAACAGATCACAGATTCATGCACCCCTGACGAACCATTACCTAACAACAGACGCAAGCGACATAGGTTGGGGAGCCAAATTAAAAAACAACAGCATAACAGGGACATGGTCGTCAGAACAGAAACACCTACATTGCAACTTCAAGGAAATGATTGCTATCCTAAACGTCTTAAGACAAGAAGGATACTGCATGAAATCATCATCAATACTCATTCAATGCGACAACAAAACAGTAGTCTCCTACCTGCGCAACGAGGGTGGCACACAGTCCACGGCCTTGGCAGAGCTCGCTCGTCAAGTCTTCCAAATCTTAGTCAATTTTCAGATACATGTCTCGATCTATCACCTACCACGTAATACAACTGCCAACAATCACATTGGCGTCCCACTGCCACCAGGCTGCAACAAACTCATCTCTCATATTTTAGTTAGGCTTGGAAGAACGGTCAAGTTGGCTTAATAGAGACGTTTTACCTACCAATAAAACGTTTATTAAGCATACTTACCTTCTTCCAAGCCTAACTATTTCTAAAAAGCTTGCCTGGTTAATATATTCGAGCCAATGATTAAACACCGCAACCACGCGGCTTTATGAAGCCGCGCTCGGGCAGTGCGGACGTGACGTCACGAAGCAAGCCGACCGTCGGCGGAAGCGGCGATAAATGGCTCCGAACCGCATAGGAAGTCGGAAATCAAGAATGCTACTCTCATATTTTAGTTAGGCTCGGAAGAAGGTAAGTATGCTTAATAAACGTTTTATTGGTAGGTAAAACGTCTCTAGTTGCGGCTTGTCTTAGTACTCGTATTTTTTCACATTGTGTCACCGGTACTTACATAAATTTCCACATCATATTTAACTGATAAATAATGGTGCCAATCCTGTTGTCGCAAACTAAACTAGACAAAATTTTTGTTAAATGCTTGTTGCTTAGACGATACTAAGTATGGTTTGCTTATTCTGAATCGTCGTTTGACAGCACTAAACTAAATTCTAGTCTGGTTTAGTTTGCGTCAACAGAATTGGCACCATTGTAGAACACACTAAATAGCTGATAGGTTATTTTCATGAACAAGAAAAGCCAAGTGCGAGCGAGTCTACTTGCTTATTAAAACTAGTCCCTCCGCTTAAATAGGCAAACCAATATTAACTGCAACCATCACTGTATTTGAATTCTCTGCTCTTTACCAATATTATTTTAAATAATACATACGGAACACCGAGATGTATTATTTCAAATGGCACTAAGTTCTCTGATTGCCTGATATTCACCAGGCAATCAGCAGATTTTGAAGAGAATTTCAAAGAATAAACAGTAGCAGATTGTTTATATTTAAACGAAGCAGTGCGATTCGATGTTACCACAGAATAGATAATAGTACTAAAGTACAGAAGGATCACTCTCGAAGAAAAGCTAAGTTTAGGTATGAAAATGTACCTACTCTTGCGACCTTCAACTGACTTCACGGGAAATTGAAATTTATTGCAGGACACGAGCGTTCTAATTCCGTTACGAGTCGCTGACCCGATACCGAGTTGGCGACAAGAGCGCAGGGTTCCCACTCACCGATCTATTTACGAAAATATTAATTAATTAATAAAGATAAAAGTGTGTATTAATTAATTCAAAAAAATATATTTCTTGTCTATCTACTAAGTTCTTAGTTTCAGATTTTTGTATTGTCAAAAGAATAACATGTTTGTCAGTTCAGAAAATTGTTTTTGATGAACCAATTAAAGAATTTTATCGCAGGTAGAAAATTAGAGGAGCAAAGAGAACCACCGGTCACCGTAGTTGCCGTTGAACGAGCTTCGACGCGGCACCATATTTGTAGACTAAGAGCTTATTTATTTAAATTTAAATAAATAAGCTCTTAGTTTATTTAAATTTAAATTATGAAATTTGAGGGTTGAAAATATTCGAATCCTTACAAACAATCTTATTAAATAGTCCACAGGAAAACACGAACATGGCAATGTAGGTAATTGGATTTCTTGTAGTAACTGAAACAATTCACTTCCAAGATAAAGTGGGCTGTGTTATCAAGCATCCTGTGCACACTTCTGATATTGTATCAGTCCACAGAGTGCCACACTTTGACAAAAAAAATGCACGACCAAAAATATAATAGTGCGTTTTACGACAAAAATCATTCGTAACAATTTCATCGCTTCGGCACGAGCAATTAAAGAATTGAAATCGGACCAGCTGTCTGTGTCGGGGACTGTGCAGAAAGTCTATATAAACGAGCACCTCACCGCCAAGAACAAACAATTATTTCGACTGGCTCGTGAACAAGCTACCAAGAATCATTATAAATATGTGTGGATTAAGCACGGCACTGTTTTGGTGCGGCAGACAGATTCCTCGGCTATCTTTGCTGTGCGTAATGAGCAGGACATTAAAAAGATCAAAGCGTAATCTATCTATAATTATGATAAGTTATTCTCCTAATTACTATTGTTTTAAGAAGTATTGTGTCTTCATTGATCTGACTGTGTGTGTGAACAGTAATATGCTAAGTATATGTGTAATAAAACTTATTAATTTTTTTGTGTTATGGGCTATGGTGATAAATAATAATAATAAGTGGTGTGTATTAAAACTTAATTCTAATTTGCATCTCCCTAAAATTTCTAACCTTCTAACATGGCGAGTTTGGTATAATAAATGCATAAATATTATTAACCTGAAATGTGTGTGTATAGAACGATCGGAACAGTTATTGTGTTTGTTGAGTAACGAATTAAAACTTAACGCTAAATTACCTATGTATTATTTCCCTATCCTGTGTACGCGGCAATCCTGGTATAAAAAAATTGTTGCCATTAATTGGACGTATGTCCTTAATTCTTATAAAATAACTCTAATATTTACTCTTATGGTGTAAAAAATGGCAAATACAAATAATATATCTATTTACTACCAGAATTGTCGCGGTCTCAGAACTAAGTTACATACACTATTCATGAACATTCTTGCGCACTCACATGACATTATAATACTAACTGAAACGTGGTTGCATGCAGATATCACAGAAAGTGAATACATTGATAGTAGGTACATGGTGTTTCGCGCAGACCGCGATCGTGCGGCAAGCGGCCGTCGCATTGGCGGCGGCGTACTGATAGCTGTGCGTCGAGCGTTGTGCTCAGGCTGCGCACCCGCCACTGTAGGCCCTCTCCCACCCATTATAGATCAGGTACTTATTACACTCCGAATAGGTAAGCGTAATTATTGTATAGGGGCAGTTTATATACCACCAAATCAATGTCAACAAACTTATTTAGATTATTTCGACGTATTGCAAAATAATATACTGGATGAAAGTACTAATATTACAGATTTTTTTATAGCAGGGGATTTTAATTTACCTAATCTGGTATGGATTAATGACGAACCATATAAGCAGCAAATAAGTGATAATGATTTGAACGTAACGCACAGATGTGTAAGTGACTTTATGTCATTATTAAATTGTTATCAGTTAAATACATTGAAAAATCATAATAATCGCACATTGGACCTCTTTTTTACCAACGTAATAGACTGCTGTTTGTCATCAGTGCCGATTGCATTGCTTCCAATAGATGAATCGCATGCCATCTTACAAATATTGTTATAAAAATATTGACTACAATATTATCAAACAAATATTATCCAATGTGAACTGGAATGAATTGTTTATAGATAAAAACGCAGAGGATGCTGTTGCTTTATTCTACGATAAAATTTATGAGGTTATTAGGGAAAATATACCTCTAAAAATTATCAAACCAAACTGCTACCCTATCTGGTTTAATACTAAATTAATACAATTATACAAAAAAAAGAATCGAGCTTGGATCAAAATGAAAAAAAATTATAGTGAATCTAATTATAATATCTTCTCAATTTATAGAAAACAATTTAAAGTGGCATCCGATAAATGTTATAAAAATTATATGACAACTTTGGAAAGTAGTATTAAAAATAATGCTAAATATTTTTGGAGGTATGTGTCCCAACGCAAGCGTGCTTATGAGATCCCAGAATTTATACATTACAAAGCATCGACAGCTAGTAATCTTGACGAAGCATGCAACTTGTTTAATAATTTCTTTCATTCAGTTTTTCAACCATCATCTGTACCTGATAACCTGACAACTAGTGACTTTGAACTGGAATGTAATAATGGATCGAACCTTATAATTAGTAATATTGAAATATCTAGAAAAGAAATTTGCAAAACATTAAAAGCGTTGGATATATCAAAGGGTGCCGGTGTTGACAATATACCTACTATATTTTTTAAAGAATTAGCAACTGTAATTGACTTGCCTCTTTACTATCTATTTAACAAGTGTCTTTCTAGTGGTTTTTTCCCTTCGATTTGGAAGCGTGCTCGAATTGTTCCTATACATAAAGGTGGTTCAAGGAATGATGTGGAGAATTACCGGCCAATATCAATACTGCCTGTTCTCTCAAAGGTATTTGAGAGGCTGGTTCACAATGCTATATATCCTGACCTGCATAACACTATCTTACAGCAGCAGCATGGATTCGTTAAACGGCGTTCGACGACTACTAACCTGTTAATCTACACCGCTGATATCTTTGAAGGAATTGATTCTAACAAACAGATAGATAGTGTATACACAGATTTCCAAAAGGCATTTGACCGCGTGGACCACAGACTACTTTTGGAGAAAATTGCATTTAATGGCATTAGAGGGAATCTATGGAGATGGTTTAAATCCTATATTACAAACAGAACTCAAAAAGTGGTAATAGGTGGTGTTGAATCGCAGATTATTAATGTTAGCTCAGGTGTGCCACAGGGCTCAATACTGGGTCCACTTTTGTTTATTATTTTTATAAACGATGTTAGTAAATGTTTCACCCATAGCAAATTTATTTTATACGCAGATGATCTCAAAATCTATAGAATTATTAATGACTCCAAAGACCATACATTACTCCAACAGGATCTAAATAGATTTAGTGCTTATTGTGAAGATAACAAATTACAACTTAGTCTTCATAAATGCAAAACTATAACATTCACAAAAAAAAAGGAAAATAAGTAATTTTACGTATTCGCTCTGTGGCACTAGTATTTCAAGAGTAAATAGCATTAGGGACCTAGGTGTAACTCTTGATAGTAAATTGCATCTCGATGTTCATATTAATAATATAATTGGTAAAGCATACAAAATGTATGGTTTCATTATGCGATCTTCTACTGAGTTTAAAAGCCCATCTACATATATTCACCTCTATAAATCCTTAATAAGGCCTCAACTTGAGTACGCAGTGGCAGTATGGAGCCCGTTATATAAAAAATATCATAGTATCATTGAAATGGTACAAAAAAAATTCTTGCGTCGCATTAACTACAGCTGTTGTCATCAACGCCTTTCATATGCTCTACTTCTAAGGAAATACAAAGTTCTTGATCTTAAATCAAGGCGACTACAGTTGGAGGCTATGTTACTTTATGATCTATGTAACAATAAATATGATTGCATTGACATTGTGAATAAAATAAGTTATTCTATACCACTGCGTGCACATCTCCGATCATCGCGCCCAAAGCCGTTATTTGCAGGTAAATTATGTCGTACTAATGCTGGAATCCGATCACCTATGCATCGCATGCTTGATAATTATAACAAAAAATTCAATAAATTAGATATCTTTGCATGTGGCGCTAATTTATATAAGAAGCATATAATTAACATATTATTGTCAAATAATTACAATAATTAAAGTTAAAGTTAAATCTTAGTTCTAGTTCTTATCATGTACCTACATACACATAACAGAAACACTTTAGATATAAGCATAGATGTATGCACTATTTTATTAATTTAAGTTAAATACTGACACAACACTTATGTTGTAGTCATACACACGCACATACAAACGAGCACGCACGCACATGCGCACACAAACACACACCCACCCGCACACACACACACACACACGCACTCACTTCACTTGAGAACACACATTCACTTGTATATTATACTACTATACATATTATATAACTATACCTATTACGTCTCGTACTCATAGTAAAATTGTATCTCATTAACTATAATATAAAAAATAAATATAGTGATAGATGTAAGTACCTACCTACATGTATAATATTAGATTACCTACTTCAAAGCTGTACAGGTTTCATAGTATACCTTTTTGAAAATTACGAAGTGACCATCAATGCTGGGTTTACATTAACTATGTTTATATAAATTTTATGTGTATGTATGATTAATTGTAAGCCTGTTCGTGGTTCAAATAAATGAAAAAAAAAAAAAAGATTTCCTTGTAAATGGTGCTCAAAATTATGTGTAAATACTGTCTCTAATTTCTGAATATACTCATTCAGTTCTTGAGAGGGCATCTTTAAACTTCCATAGAATGATTTTCTTTTATTATAAGCTTTATAGTGAGTAATAAAATAAAACAGGTATGGTTCATATATATATCATCTACCTACTTGACTGCGTAATCATAATAAGCATAATTTATCAAGTATAAAAACTATTGTAATTTTTTTAAGTAGGTATTTTTACTATTATACTTATTTCGCATTCATTCATTTAAACGCCCAAAAACACTTAGCTATTTTTAACAATTTTATCCTTATCATGTGGGTAGGTACCTACTATAATAACAAAGTAGTTAGAATGTGATGTGAAAAATAGTCAAATAGCTTTCCTTTCAATATCTTTTGGTATATTAAAAAATGATAATTTTGCATCCTTTTTCTTCCGTTTAGTTATACACCCATAAACACAACAGTACCTATCATACAGATGACGTGATTATTTCGAATTCATTGTTCGTTACAAAAATCACCGAGAAAATCTTAACTATTACCACCTATTACGTGCGACGCGGCTAGCGTGCGAGCCGAGTGGCAACCCTCTGCCATATAGCGGCTGGCCGGGGCGCCCGGCCAAATGTACCTAAACTGTGGAGTGAGACCCCCCTGATGTTACTACATGTTACACATTCTATTATTATTATTTTTTTTAAACGTCGCTCCACACTAGGATACGAGTCACTTGTAAATCAAATTGTTATAAATATTACTCGAGTGCGAGTAAAAGAAAAGCTACTCGAGTGACTCGAGTGAAACACGGCTCGAGTCCCATCACTAATTTAGAATTTTTGATTTTTGACACCTTTTTGTCAATTTTGGTCTGTGCTATGATTTTGGTTGGCATGTCCTTGTTGTTGGTACACATCGTGTTTTAGCTAAACATACTTAATTTAAACAATAAAATCATTACGTGTATAATTTCTTTCAACTTCTATAAATCATACGATAAGTATACTGTTGCCTAAAAATGGCAGACGAAGAATATGAAGCAGAGGATGCAGGAGCAGATTACGATGACATTGCCGAAGAAGACGACAATATAGAAGAGACAGAAGAGCAGGAAGAAGATGGTTATAATGTGCAATGCTTAGCCCCTGGTCAGGCTGGAGGTGGCGTCGAGAAGTCCAAACGCATAACTACCAGATACATGACCAAATATGAACGTGCTAGAGTTTTAGGTAAGGTTATTGTATACCTTATTTTTTGTAATGAACTGATATTTTTGGATGGCTCGGCGCACAGTTTTGGTGAGCGTTTATTAGCCTTTTTATTGTAGATTGTAAACTCTCCATTTTTTGGTTTCCTATGGTATTGTGATAGCATAATTAAGCAAAGCACCAACCACAATGCATCTATCTGAAATCTGAGAGGGGGCTGGGGGTGACAGAAGGGCATCCCCAAATGGGCCACTGCGACCTGTGCAGATCTGTTGTGGCCAACCCCTCTACTTTCAAGGTCTCCAAATAGGCCCACAGCGTTAAAATAACCAATAACCATTTTTGGAGAGAGAGCCTTCACATCATATGGTGGCAGACTAGGTCCACCTAGAGCCTGGTTCCTTGTGTGGATGAGAGCATGACATTCATGTTTGCATGTGGAGCCATTAGTCAAGTCCTGCAAATCTCACAGGAGCCACATGTATCACAGGTGACTGTTACCACTTACTATCAGGTGGGCAGTTTGCTTGTTTGCCAATTTAGTAGCAATAAAAAAAAGTCCATTCTGTGCAGATGTTATAGGGAATCCCTCGACAATATTGTATGTGATTTTAATGGGGAATAATAAAACGATTGAATTAAAAACAGGTAGCGACTGTTGATGAGATACTATTTTAATAACTTGAGCTGCATGAATTTGAGTAAGCAAAAAATTAACAAAACTGACAATGAATATTAATTAATAATAGAAGCTAATTAATAATAGAAGCAGCGCCGAGAAGGGGAGTGGTACAGTGGGAAACTCCCCCTCCTCTCGTTAATAATTTTCAAAAATTAATAACTAAAATAAAAAAAAAATAATTACCAAGTACTCTGCTCATTATGGTATTTTTCAATGTTCATTTAAGATAAAATGCCGCTCACCATAAATAAATCATTTGCCAAATACTGAAAAAAATGCAGGACCTAATATTATGAAGCTTCTCATTTTGTATTTGAAGTAACTCGAATGAATGTTTATAAGTTACTGTTCTGTTCATTTATCATCATTTGCAGTCAGTCACTCACTTAGTAATACGATATCCCAAATTTTCATTTACAGTCACTCGTTTAAATACTACCCCATTTTTTTTATTATTATTTTTTATTATTTAATCCTGCAATCGGCCTTTAAAGCTATAAGCAGATGGGATGAAAGGTGTGGTAGTGTAGAGGCATTACTTCCAACGAAGCCCAGCCCATTTATGTGTAGTCAGTCATCATGCTGACTCTCCTTGTCGAAGATGTCACATCTTTTTTTCAGACGATGAATGCTTTCAGGTATTGTTAGCTGTCCTGCGAGGTGGTTTGGATGCTTTTGAAGCCTTATTTTGTATCTGGAGCAGCTAGAGGTCACTTCTTCCTTAATAGTTGGCACATTAAGGAATACATGAAGCTCTGATGTTTTTAAAAACCATGGTGCATCTGCTATTTGTCTCAATATGTTGTTTTGCACCCTCTGTATGGTCATCAAGTTGGAGACACTAGCAGTGCCCCACAGTTGTATGCCATATGTCCATATCGGCTTGAGCATTGTGTTATACAAAAGAAGTTTGCTATCAATTGCTAATTTTGAGTTTCGTCCCAACAACCAGTGGAGACTCCTGGAATTCAAATTGATCTCGTCTCTTTTTGTTTGTATATGTTTCTTCCAGGTAAGCCTGCGGTCCAGATGCATACCAAGGTACTTGACTGTGTCATGGTGGGGGAGTTGCAAGCCATTTAGGGTAACCGGTATACAGTTTTCTTTTCGGAGCGTGACTGTGACCTGTACAGACTTGGTGACACTAGCAGCAATTCTCCATTTAGAGAGCCAACTCTCTATTTCATTTAGGTTGTTCTGTAGCATATTGGATGCTTCAACTGAACATTTATGAGAAGCTAGGAGTGCTGTATCATCAGCAAATGTTGCAACCATAACGCCCGGGCTCTGTGGCAAGTCTGAAGTATATAGTGTGTACAAGATTGGTCCAAGCACAGAGCCCTGAGGCACTCCAGCACGTACGTCATAAAACTTTGAGGTAGATTCATCCTCTTTCACTTGGAATACTCTATCTGATATGTAGGACTTTAAAACTGCAAAGAATGTGTGAGGTAACAGTGTCTTGATTTTATACAACAATCCCTCATGCCATACCTTGTCAAAAGCCTGCTGTATGTCAAGAAAGGCCGACGAGCAGTATTTTTTCTTTTCGAAGGAGTTTCTGATTTTCCTACATACTCTATGAACCTGTTCAATGGTGGAGTGCTCCTTACGAAATCCAAATTGATGCTCAGGTATGATGGCTTTTTCCCTTAAAGCATCGCTTAATCTATGTAGCAGACACTTCAAAGAGTTTGGACATAGTAGGTAGCAAGCTAATTGGCCTGTATGAAGCGACATCATGAGGAGATTTACCAGGTTTATGAATCATGATTACCTGTGAAACCTTCCACAGGTCCGGAAAGTGCCCCACCCTCATGATCGCATTAAATAGCATAGTCAGGTATACAATTGCTTTTCGTGGCAACTCTTCGAGGACCTTCTTATCAATGAGGTCAAATCCCGGTGCTTTTTTGTTGTCCATACATTTGATGTAACGGATTATCTCTCTTGGTGTCACTAGTTTCAGAGGAAGATCATGTTGCAAGTCCTGATTGAGAATTGTGTGAATATCCGTGCCATCTGTGTTAGATTCAGCATTATTTGTCTTGAAAACTTGGCTTAGGTGTTCTGCGAATGCTTCTGCCTTACACTGACCCGTCCTAGCCCAACCTGCATCCGGTGTCCTAAGGGGCGGCTTGTGATGTAGTGGTCGATCGAAATTTTTGCATGCTTTCCAGAGTGAGTAATTTGTGGCTTTGGTAGCTGTGAGACCTTCAAGAAAAGTTTGCAAGGCAGCATCATTCGCCTCCTCTATAAGTTTCTTTAATTCCTTGGCCGCTCTGTTCAATGTTGTCTTGTCACTTGGGTGTCTACTTGTATGCCACACGCGACGGAGTCTCCTCTTTTCCAAAACCTTCAACTGAATATCCTCCGAGTAGATTTTGCCCCGTGGTGGGTATTCTGTCGTTTCAGGTGTACACATCCAACAGCACTCCTGGATAGTTGCAGTTATTGTTTTTGTAGCTGTATCAATATCCAAATTTGTTTTTAAAGACGTCTTAAGGTTAAGCCTTTCATGCACCAGTTCACGAAACGAGGGCCAATCTGTGCGTCGATTATAAAGTTTCGTTGGTTTTTTGCTGCTGACTACTGTTGTTCCTATTGTCAATATTACTGGAACGTGGTTGGTATATGCATCCAGGCATGTATTGATATTGTAATAGAGTCCAGATAAGCCCTTTACAATGAAGAAATCTATGACGTCCGGCAATTTGTTCGGGTTGCTAGGCCAGTTGGTAGGTTCTGCAGTTGAGAGCGTGGTACCTCACCACGCTCTCAACTGCAGAACCTACCAACTTGTCTAGACTCTTTTTAAGTTCCCTTCCTCTAGTATTGGTCAATCTAGAGCCCCAGTGGAGATTTTTAGCATTCCAATCTCCTCCAGCAATAAAACGTACCCCCAAGGTTTTGAAGAATTCATCGTATTGCTCCGCTGTTATTTTATGTTTGGGAAGACAGTATATTGCACTAACGTTGAATGCTCCATTTCGGTCGTCTATACTAATAGTCGTAGCTTGAATGTGGGGCTCCCTAAACTGCGGAAGTTCATTATGTTTGAGTCTAGATTTTACAACAACGGCTGCACCCGCGTGTGCGGTTCCATCGGGGTGGTTAGTGGCGTAAACTTCATAGTTGTGGATTCTAATGCTGCTGTTTTCCGTAAAATGTGTTTCAGACACCAGTAATATGTCGGTATCATGTGTGTGTAATAGGACTTCCACTTCATTTTTATTTGGGAAAAGTCCATCCATGTTCCAAGCAGCTATTTTTAAAGAAGTCATTTTGATATTTTGGAGACGAGAGTTGTTATGAGACTAATTAATGTACTCATTTGTTGTAGGATAATGTCAAACTTTTCTGCTTGTTTCAGTAGCATATCTTCTATTGTTTTATTAGTTGATTGGTTGTTTTCAATTTTGTGGCTTTCGTTGGTTTTCACTATATCAGCATAGTTTTGTCGCTCGTTGTTTTTACGATCTCTGAGTCCTTTCCCAGCTTTCTCATCACGGGTATGTTGATTTGGTCCATCTCTGTTATTGGATGATAGAGGTTCTTGCATTGTCTTACTTGATGCTGTTTTATCGTTTTCTCTAGGTTTATGGTCAGTCTGTTTGTTAAATTTACGCGTCAATATTTCCCTGTACACTTCGCAACCTTTATAGTTTGCCGGATGGGCGCCCAAGCAAAGAGCACATTTGGCTGGAGTGTTACGGTCAGTTTTGGGACAATCTGAAGTTTTATGAGACTGTGCGCATTTCACGCACCGATATGGTCTCATACAGTAATTTTTGGTATGACCATACTGCTGACATCTTTGGCATTGAACTACTGAGTTGCGTTTTCGAGGGTCTTCTATTTTGATCGCTTGGTGATGTATATACTTTAGGTTCTTGACAGCCTTATTATTAGGACCTTGGACTAAGGTGGCAAAAAATGTGGATGTGGGTTTCTTTTCAGGTCCATACCTAGCATTAATGATTTCCCCAATTACAGAGTTTCCCGTATTCTCAAAATCTTCTTTTATTATGGAGATAGGGGTAGTATGATGAAGATTTCTTATCACGGTCGTTGGTCTTTTCTGTTAAAGGTATGTCCAATTAGACCTTTGCTCCTAACAGTGTCTATGATAGCTTTATATACCTCTACACTAGTGCAACTGATTCGGAGTTGGTTTTGGTTTACAATTTTATACACAAAAAATCAGTTTTGCTGATTACACTTTCAAGGAGCTCAGTAAGCTTATTAACATCTTCTATTCCATATAGAATTATTGGTGGTGGTTTAGATATTTTATCAGAAGATGTTCTGGGTTCGGTATCTTCTCTATGGTCAGTTGGAAGTAGACTGAATCTGTTCTCGACAGTGATCCTCTCGGGGGATGGTGTAGATACCTTTTTCCTTCAGCACTTCTCAGTGTCGGTACTCTCTGCCAGGTGGGTGGGCTAGTGTTTTCGTTATCCTCAACTAAGTTTATGGTACCGGAAGTTGAAGCATCCCGAATGCATGTGGATCTGTGGTTTTGGTTGTTGACATCAGCCATGGAGCTCATTGACATGCTCCTTGGTCTGGATAAAAATAAACTAGGATGAAATGCTTGTTGTACAAGCTTCTTATTACTTTCTTTTAGACCAGTCGCATTTACTGTGGAAGGAGCCTGGGTACCCACTCCCCCACAGTCTTCGATACAATATTTGTCACTCTCAAGCCCGGGTACCTGAGAGCGTCGGGTGCTAGCCGGGACGCATGGCAAAACATTCTCATTAGTATCACTCATTTCCATAAAAAAAAAGGTTAGGAGAATAGTGTAGTGCTTTCCCAAGGCACCACACATCATAGTTTCGGGGTGACGCCCTAGCCTTCGACGTTCCAACATCTCTCTACAAGGCAGTAGGTGCATTTTTATTTTGGAGTTAGCATCTCCTAGACCAATTGCCGATCCATGGCTTACGAATTTGGTCTCTCTGGGTCCGAGCTTTGATTTAAGTGGCGGCTCATACTCGCCACTGTCATCCTCTGTCATTGGGTTTCATGCTATTTTATTGGAATAGCTCAGCCATGAGCTATCCCAGCATCCCTCAAGATGGACCGCCCAATTGTCCGCGACTGCCAAAGCAGCTAGCCTCCATATCTGAAGGCCGTTACGCTATCCGCAACCTGCGACGCGGTGGGTGGCACAGTGCAGTGCCCCTGGGAAATGTCCCCCAGAACCCACATACCCCCCTACCCCATTTTAATTTTGTTTTTGTTGTCAGTATTCCTTAGTGTTTATGCAGAAGCATATTGCTGTAGTCAGTATTGTTAAAGTGAGTTTATACTGTCATGTCCTCAAAAGTGAGGGGAGATTTGCATCACCAGCAGCTGCCTATATTGTGACTTAGATAAAAATGGACACTTGGTACATGCGGGGGAGGGAGGGTCATTTGTTTAATCTTAGTGTTGTGTGGTATACAAATAAATAGATTATTTATTGTACACACATCAAAGTTATACAAATATAAAGGAATTCTTAATAATAATGTAGGCAGGCAGAGAGGTGGTCTTATTGCTAGAGATCTTCCATACAATATTTGATATAAGAAAGCAACATGGAATGGAATTAAAGTACATGTGTAAATTGTTGAAATTGCAATAACCTGCTGTTGACACTGACCCAAAGATTTTTTTTATTGCTACTAACTTGGCAAACAAGCAAACTGCCCACCTGATGGTAAGTGGTAGCAGGTGTTTGTGCCAAGGATTTGAATTTCAGAATATTATACTCTACTGTAAAGGAATATTTAGAAAAACCCGATTTGGGTACATTATCTTACCTGGAGCTTGGTTCACGAGAATGGTTCAACTCGAGAAATGGGGATGCTCCTTCAGTAAGTTCGGGGCAGAAAATAGTGATGTTTTATTAGACTTTTGTTCCCGAGACTGGGGAAATCAGTCTTGAAAATAACAAAAATCTTTCAGACTCGAAATTTTGAGACAGATGAAAACGTTAGTGATGGTAATTTTATCATTTGTATTTTCTTTATCTGTTTCAGGAACAAGGGCATTGCAAATAGCCATGTGTGCTCCAGTGATGGTGGAGTTAGAAGGAGAGACAGACCCTTTGCAAATTGCCATGAAGGAGCTTAAACAGCGGAAAATACCCATTATCATCAGGAGATATCTCCCAGACCACTCCTATGAAGACTGGAGTATAGATGAACTTATTATAATTGATCACTAAGGGAAATAATTATACAATTAATTTTAAAATATAGGTTATAAGTTTAAACTCTTTTCATTATTTACCAAACTTTTTATAATCTTCTTCTTATATATAAAAATGAAACGCTGTGTGTTAGTCTCGCTTAAACTCAAAAACGGCTCGACGGATTCTTACGAAAGTTTCTGTGTGTGTTTGAATAGGTTCAGGGAAGGTTTAAACATACAGTTGGACCCGGTAGGTAGCGCTGTAATCGGGCGGGACAACGTCTGCCGGGCCCACTAGTTATTAATAAATTGAAGTAGGTAATTGTAGAAAATCAAAAGTGCCGACTATCCTGTGTGAAACAATTCTATTTTGTGCAACAATTAAAAGGCTTACCTGATTTAAATCTTTGCCTCCAACTCGACTATGGACGATGGGGGAGCCACACCACCCATCATCCCTCGGTTTGAAAGTTCATTGCCTGAAAACTGCATAACACAACAAACAGTCAGACAGGAGCTTAAGCTCCTGATCATCCATAAGTGAGTGGCAGATGGCATCCTAGCAGTGGTGCTGAAGACTTGCACCCCTGAGCTGACCCCAGTACTAACGCGCCTTTCCCGCCTTTCTTATCAGAACAACAGGGTACCATCTTCGTACCCGGGCCGTGCGAGCTTATCGCACGGTCAGCCACGGCGCGGCCTGCGTTCTTGCGGGCCAAACGCCGTGGGATGTCGATGCACACATACATGCAGAGGTGTATCGACATCGGGTTGCCGTTAGAGAACGGGGGGGACGATCCGCTCCCGAGGAAGTGGAGCGGGTTCGTACCCAAGCGCTGAGGGAGGCTCTGCGTCAATGGGGTGAGGCACTCGCCTTCCCAGCTGCCGGCCACCGGACGATCGAAGCGATACGTCCGGTGTTGGAGGAGTGGGTAGGGCGCCGGCAGGGCAGTCTCGTTCCGCATGGTGCAGGTATTGACTGGACATGGTTGTTTCGGTCACTACCTGCATCGGGTCGCGCGTCGGGAGGAAACGCCGCAGTGTCATCACTGCGACGCTCCCGACCATACTGCCGAGCACACATTGTTGGTGTACCCGGCCTGGCGACGCCAGCGCAGCGAATTTCACGCTGCGCTGGGAGGCGGAGACCTCTCGCTGCCGAGCCTGGTCGTGGCCATGCTCCGCGGCGAGGTGGAATGGGAGGCTGTTGCCTCCTTCTGCGAGGACGTCATCTCGCAGAAGGAGGCCGCGGAGAGGGAGCCGGAGAATGATCCTCAAGCTGCTCCCATCCGCCGCAGACGGACAGGCATTTCCCATCCGACCCGTCAAATAACAGGCCCATAGTGATAATGTGCTTGCTCTCCAAGAATATGGAGCAGGCCATGAACTCCCGCCTCCTACAGAGAAGAGCACCAGCTGATAAGCTACCGACAATACGGCTTTCGTCGCGGCCGTTCAGCTGGTGATCTTTTAGTTTACCTGACACTCCATTAACCTTGGATGGCAAAGGTGAGGCTCTCGCTGTTGGACTGCATGTCGCTAAGGTATTTGATAGGGTCTGGCACAAGCTCTTCTCACGAAGCTACCATCTTATGGAATCCCTGAGGGACTCCGCAAGTGGATATCCAGCTTCATGGTAGGAGCATTAAATTGATTGTCGACGGCTCTGAAACCATGCCCATAAATGCTGGGCGTTCGTTCCACAAGGTTTGGTGCTTTCTCCAACCCTGTTCCTTCTACACATCAATGACATGTCCATTGAGAACATACATTGTTATGCAGATGACAGTTTAGGTGTTGTGCGGTATACCGACTACCAGAATATCCTTTTGATTTTGTTGCATAAAAGGAAAATTGGGATTCTCTTTGGAGGACAAAGCCAAATTGGCAAGCAAAAAGTTGGGCGTCCTGAAAAGAGTAAAGCAAGTACTTCTAGCCAGCAGCTAATGCTTTAACCACGAATTCTGCCGCGTATGGAGTACTAATAATAATACTTTATTGTTCTTTTCTTATGTCTCTAGGTAAATACAGCTTCAGCTACAACAGTGATATGTTATATTACTATCCCCAGCCCTCCATCATCCGAACTAGTAAAATCCTGTATCTCGAGTAGATGGAGAGTATGAAGATGCTTACAAAGACATCAAGTATTTTATTTTCTTGTACCAGTATATTAGTGAAGTAATCTTGCTTACAAACTATACAACCCAAACAAAACACACAGCATAGCATAAACACTGACTGTGAGATAATTTACAATGTTCTATTGCTTACTATTTTTTTGTTCACTGCTCGCACCTCTGGGACTCCGGCTCGACCCACTAGACTCCCTCCAAAAGCGTGCATTCCGCATCGTCGGTAGTCCCAAAATCACGGCCTCAGTGGAGATGCTGGAGCAAAGGACAGACTTTGGTTCTCTCTGCATACTCTATCGGCTTCTTCGTCACCCTTTTACCATCGCACCACCCGCCACTACAGCAGAGTAGTCATCCGTAGCACCTGGAACCGATTTGATCTCGCACAGTTCGGTTTTCAGCGTTTATTTCGTCTACATATGTGCAGATTCTGAGATACGGTGTTTCCTAAGCGCCACGATATGTCCAACTTCAAACGAGGTTTAAAAAGAGCACTTCTCTCCAGGTAGGCAGTGACTGAACTGTGCCTCTGGTAGTGCAGATGTCCATGAGCAGTGGCAACCACTTACCATCAGTAGGGCCACTGGCTCGTATGCCAACGACAGCAATAAAAAAATTTAGCTATAGTCAAGTATAATAACATTCAAGCTAGCAACCTAAATTCTGAGACAAGGATTGATTGAAGGATGATTGAAGGATGATTTCTGACAGACTGAATCATTTATACGCCTAAAGAGAAATATATTTAGGAAGATGCAGAGGCGGATTAAATGCTGAAGGCGCCCTAGGCAAGCATCACATCGACGCCCCTCTAGCGGCTATATAGGTATTAGGTATCAAAGGTACCTACTAGATCTCAAATACAGATTGCGCCAATCTTCTAATCCGCTCTGAACACAGCACGATTCGCGTTGCACTGTTTGTAATATGGGTATAATTAAATGGCACTGATTTAAAGAGGCAGTTGTAAATAGCAGTTTTGGTAAGTTAAAAATTATAAATGGCACGTTTAATAACTAGTTCAGCAGTTAAAACTGTTGAAACTATTCTATTCTATTCTTTGGGTGGTGGCGCTGTCCTTAAGGATTCCGCCAACTTCGAGTATTCCGCTCAGATTTTTGTTGTTACAATATTAAACTCTGCCGTTTCATCAGGCGTCGTGAATTCACAATGTGTAACTTATCTCAGTTATGTAATATAATATTGAACTGAATGCGAGATGGTTGAATTATCTGCAAAAACACAAACACAACACATTTGCATAACATATAAATGTAACATTTAATGAGTAATATTTATGAAGGCAATTACAATTTAATTTTATTTGAGGTTATATAGTTGCTTAGAATTTCTATAAATGGGGAACTAACAAATGATAAGAGGAGTTTAAAATTAGTAGGTCTAGGAATGAATGGGGGGAGAAGATCGTAAAGGGAAATCGGGTACTTGGGGCAGTTGAAGAAAATATGCTCAGTAGTACCTTCGTCCAGACCACATTCACATAATGAAGAATCCTTAATCCTAATTTTGGCCAAGAACACCGGTGTACACACATGACCTAACCTCAGTCTGCAAATTGTCGATGTGCATGATTTGGAAGCTTTTTTAAACTTAGAAAACCATGGTTTAAGTGGAATTACTTGCTGGATATGTGAGTAATGTTTTCCCACAACACCACTTGAACTTTTCCAATGGTCGTCCCAACTAGACAGCAAGTCACGATTTGAGATAGTGATCAGGTCATGAGAGAAGGATTCAAAATGGCTTAGGGAACCATTACTTATAGCTTCTTTTGCATGGAGGTCGACAGTTTCATTCCCTGTAATGCCACAATGACTGGGGATCCAAGCTGTAGAAATCAAAGTACCTTTTTTATGGCACCAGCACTTCTGATTTGTAAAATATATGGAAACTTTGTTTTGGACCTAAATGGGTTTGAAAGAATTGCCTGAAGACAGCTTTTGGAGTCTGAAAAAATAATCGCCTTTTTAATATTGTGGGATTCAATAAACAAGAGAGCTTCCAAAATGAAAACAGATGTAAATGGTGGACATTGGAAATTTAAAATTAAATCAAACTTTGGAAACCAAACAGCTAAACCTACACAGGATTGGTCACTTATTTTGGATGCGTCTGTGAATACAGTCAAATAATCGGGAAAGTGATTCTTGATATATTGCTGAAGTAGACCCTCTGCATCGGGGGAGTCCTTAGAGATATTTAAATCGAGAATAATATCAGGATGGAATATTAAGGATTGGAAATCATTAGTATACAAAGGGAATACAGTGCACTGATGAACTGGGTCAGGGAGACGAAGAAATTTGATAAAACTATTAAATAAGGAAGGGGACGATCTATGAGACCAGTATTTGTCAAATGAAATGAGATCTGAGAGTTCATGTAATTTTGAAATAAGTGGATGTGATGAGTTCTGGATTATTTTAAAGAAGAATCTATCTGAAAGGAATTGCCTTCGAAGGGGTAAAGGAGGGTCAGAGCATTCTAATTGGAGGGCATTAATAGGTGAAGATCTCATGGCACCTATAATAATTCGTAAACATTTAGCCTGAATCTTATCAAGCAAGTTTAAAGATGTTTTTAGACAAGGTTCCAAGAGAAAAGAGTCATAATCTAGGTGGCTACGAATTAGGGCATTGTATAGCAATTTTTGGGTGGATGGATGAGCACCCCACCAAACACCAGATAATGATCGGAGGATATTAATATTTTTTTCACATTTTTTAACAATATGGGAGATTTGGTGAGATCCAGTCATTTTAGAATCAAGAAAAAATCCAAGAAATTTGATTTTATCAGATTGAGGGATAGTCATGCCTTCATATTTGACAGTAATGTGAGGGACGATTCTGGAGCGAGTAAAGTGAACAACCTGATTATAAAGATAGACCATGTTTAGTGAGCCATTCTTGAAGATAGTATAATGCAGAATTAAGGCGTGTTGTAGAAGTTTCCAAGCTGGGAGAGGAAATATATAATGCTAGATCGTCTGCATATTGGAGTATGTTGCAAAATGAGTTGACGGATTGTTCTAAGTCGTAAGTATATAGGCTATAGAGGATTGGGCTTAGGATAGACCCTTGGGGGAGACCTTTCCAAACAGTTCTAGGTGGTAAGATTTTATTATGAATTTTGATCTGGATTCAGCGAGCTGTTAATAAGTTGGTGATTAGATTCACAAGCCTCACAGGAATGCTCAGCTGGAGCAATTTTTGCCTGAGCAGTGGAAGCAAGACATTGTCATAGGCTGATGACACATCTAAAAACACACCAACAACAGATTTGTTCTTGGAGAGGCCCAACCAAATATCTGTAATAAAAACACTTAGGCTATCCATTGTGCCCATACCTTTACGAAAGCCAAATTGACTCTGCTAAGATTTCTTTGTTCTCAACGATCCACTCTAAGCGATTCTTTATAAGGTAGTGTCTAGAATCTTACACATAGTGCAAGAAAGAGCAATAGGTCGGTAGCCATTTGGGTCAGAGCACAATTTTCCTGGTTTAAGGATAGGGATTATTAATTGAGTTTTCCAATCTTCAGGAGGGATACCGGATAAGAATATGGTATTTATTATACTTAGGAGCAAGCTTTTAGCAGTGTGACTGCTATTAACTATAAAGAATATGGTATCCCATCTATGCCAGGGGAGCTGTCTTTAAGGCCATTCAAAGCAGTCGAAAATTCTTCCCATGAAAATGGATGGTCAAATTCAGAAAATGCAGATGAAGGTGATGAAAAATTTGTGACTTCTTCGAAAGTGGGTGCTGTAGAGGGGGCAAGTTTGTTACAGAAAGGTTCTAACCAATCAGAAGTATCATTAGAGGTGATATTATAGTCATTACAAATGGAGCCACGGAATCTTTTTGTATTTCTCCAAACTAATGTTGGGTGTGTTCTAGGAGACAGATTTTCACAAAATGCATGCCAGCCTGCCTTTTTTTTATCTGAAAGGACTCTGACAGCTTGTGCAGATGTTGCTTGTAGTTTAATGAAATTGCTCTCTGTCATCTCTTTGGAATAGGTAAGTTCCGCTTCTTTTCTATTTTTACAAACAGTAGAGCAGTCAGAGTCCCACCAGGGAAGAGATGGCTTTCTATTTTTGTGAATATTCTTAATAGGAATTTATTTATCAGCGGCCGATATAAGAGCATTTCTATATTGTGTGTAAGCGATATTCAAATTATCTTTATTGACCAAGGGAATATTACGGATTTCATGATCTAAAGTAGATTTAAATAAATCCCAGTCAGATTTCGGAACGTTGTGTTTTAATAGTGGGATGGGACAATTTTGAATATTGTTTGAATTGGGATCTTTGGATAATTCCATTAATATAACTATGGGGAAATGATCACTTCCATAAGAGATTGGTACTATAGACCAGGAAAGAGAGGATGAAATCGATGGGGAACTTAGCGTTAAATCCACTGCGCTTTTGATATTTTGATGGGGGTATACCCTACGAGTAGGAGAGCCATCATTTAATAGACAAAGGTCGATTTTATCACAAAGGTCGAGAAAAGATGATGAAAGGTGATCACAATAATAGGAGCCCCAAGAAGTGTGGTGGATGTTAAAGTCACCCATAATGACAATTGGTGAAGGAAGAGATGACAATAATGAAGACAACTTCTGGATAGATGAGATACTAGGATGAGGAATATAAATGGATAGAAAAGTGATATTTAAAACTCTCAGAGCTACTGCGTTAATTGATTCTGTATGAGAAGGAAGTAGAATCTGATTAAAAGAAACTGTTCTTGAAACAAGAAGTGCAGAGCCTGCGTGGCCTTCACTCCTGTCATCCCGGAGGCATGAGTAGCCTGGAACCCTAAAGTGAGATCCCGGCTTTAATCTCATCTCCTGAATGGCACAAATGATAGGAGAATATTTGTTGAAAAGAAATATAAGTTCATTTTTTTTGTTTTTAATTGATCTACAGTTCCATTGGAGAATTGTGGGAGCCATTGATACCTGCTATATTGAGGAGCTGAGTAAGTTGTTTTTTGAGAGTGTTCGGTAATTCAATGTCATTATGACGTCCGAGAATATTAATAGCTATAGAAAGAATTAAAGACACAAAGTTGTCATTTGGAGAGATGGGATTATGAGAAAAGGCACATCCATTAGGTATTTCAGATAAAGGACTTTCTACAATTTTTCTATGAGATTGAACATCATATCCCGGGGATGAAGCGGGTGTAAAAGCTCTATTTGGTCTAACCACTGTCTCTCTGTATGACGTAGAGGGGGTAAGATTTATAGGGGAAAGTAAGTTTGAGGGGGGTAATTGGGATTGCGAAGGAGGGTTAACTAAATTATTAGTGTTTCGAGCGACATCAGCAAATGATTTCCTAACTTGAGGAAACCTTGCTGAAGCCTCAGGGTAAGAGAGGTTTTCCTGGGATATGACAAGTTTTATTTTTTTCTGTCTGTATTGTTCAGGACAGGATGAATCGGTAGATCTGTGTTCACCAGAGCAAAAGATACAGGATAAGTGGATGTATATAGTATGTATTTTTATTGTGTTTTAAGTACTGTACAGTGTTCTTATGTTAAGATGTTTTGATATGTCTTTTACGGTTAATATACAGGCTGTCCACATTGCGGGGGGGTGTTGAAACTACTTGCTGGCAATGTGGGAACACCTGAATTTAAATTTAAGAACATACTGTATGTCTGTATGTGTCAATGTCTCTCTACAAATAAACGTCTCCCTGTGTACTAATCTAAAACCAAAGTAATAAAATATTCTATTCCCGCAACAAGTTACTCTTATTAACTGCTACTACAACAAAAACTAAGCAGAAAATTAAACAAAAATGAGTAATAAAAAATAATGAAATGGATCAGTGAATATATAATTGAGCAGGAAAATAATTAAATGGGCGGAAAAAATTATTGAACGAGCGGTTACGTGTGGGCAGTAATAAATCGGAAATTGTCAGTAAGAAATCTCATTCTAAGCAATTCTATAAACAATGAGGTGGTATAATAAAAAAAAAAACAGTACTTAAATAGTAATGAAAAATTTAATTACTTTTGCTTTGACTGAAGGAATTAAATAAAACAAATTGTATAATAATAATAGGAACTTTTATTCGTAATTCGAAACATACTTAACCCTTAGCACCACTCGTTATTTTGAATCACACATGTACACTCGTGGGGGAGCTAGGTCCACCATGTATTTATTATGTATTAGACTCGAAATTATTTACTTTTTTCAGGATTTTTTTTTTATAAAGTATACTATAATATATATAGGTATTACTTATAATATATATTTTATAGTATGTATACATATCACACTATTCCTTACATATATCACAAAATTTTACGTCAAATTCAACACGCAATATGAAAAGATTATAAAAAATAATACTTACGTAACTACACTCGTGGGGGACCTAGGTCCAGCTTTATGGCGTACCTTGCAATCTACTAATTCCAGCCCGACGCACGTCCACTCCCCGCGATCTCTCGGGCGGTACTGAGAATACACGGAGCCAGTGTTGCCAGATTTTTTCCACCTTCCCCCCCAAATACATTTAAAAAACCCCTAGTTTCTCCAGTTTGGTTGATAAAAAACTTCTGACTATTTTGGCCATGTCATATACATAAGCTTTCTAATATTGACAATAAAAAACTTAGAAGTTTTCTTCAAATTACCTATTTTAATTTATTTCACATACATAGCCGTGTGTCTGTCGATTCGGATTTTTCGTTATAAATGTCTGTGTGAGGCTGTGGAAAACAGTCTTTTAGCCGGAATTATGATAAACAAGACAGTTCAATGGTAACATAATGTGTTGCCAGCTAATACTCGTAAGTTTTAGTGTTCCATTCATTCTATTTGGTGAATAAATTGTCGGTCTTGTCTGATATAAAAAGGAATTTGCCATTTGGTTAGAATAGTAGAAAACCTTCAGAAAATCCCCTAGATAAATTTCGTGACATCAAAACCTCCAAAAAACCTCAAAGACCTGCAAAAACCCCTAGGATTTAGGGAAATCCTCTGAATTTGGCAACACTGCACGGAGCCGCGAGCGCGTAAAGGTGCGTCCCCACTACGAGCCGCGCGGCCGCGTGAGCCGCGAGGCTCGGCCTCACCAGCTTCTGTGTATATTTTTATCGCATTCTCACTATAGAGCTGCGCGGCCCAGTGTGGCCAGATTTTGAAGAATTATTTCCATTTTAGTAGAAATGTAGTTTTATTTCAGTTAGGTTGTTGTGCTAGAAATGTTTTGAAATTCTACTATTCATAAATAAAGCGGTAACTACTGCATCTGTTTTGTGTAAAAAATGAAACTAACAGATAATATTAGAAAATTCCCATACACACTTTGTGAAAATTATCTGTTGTTTTGTGGAAAGTTTCGATGTTTTTCTATACAGAACAAGAGACACGGCTAAATATACAGTGCGAAAAATTGTTTAATGAATGTAGATTTTCAATTTTTGTTTCCATTAAAATTTTTTATTTTAAAATATTTCTTAAATTTTTTTAATTTATCATTCATCGTCATCTGGTAGACGATTGTTTGAGTAATAAAATACGTGTTCATTGTGAAGAATAGGAATGATTTTATTTACAAATTGGAGCTATAATATCATGTTTTAATAGAATGGCTGCCGTAGGTGTCTGTCATGTGATTTTCTGTCGTTGTCAATGTCTAAAATTTTGCAGGGGGGAGGTGAAAAAGATGTGCAGAAAGAGGAGGACTACCCCCCGATACCCCTTTCCCCTCTCGGCGATGCATAGTTTTTGTAATATTAATTTTTTGAATTTATTCATACCTAACCACAAAATGTATGGACTAGTAAAATGTTAGTAAAACTGTACATTGTAGTTTTTTCTTTATTGCAATGCAACTAAGTTGGCAAACAAGCAAACTGTCCACCTGATGGTAAGTCTTACATCTTTTAATAAAAGCGTAAAGCAACATTTCCTTCAGCTCTGACACCCCCTTTCATACACACCCCCTGTCATAACGGCCCTTTAGAATTTATGTAGGTACTTACAGTATGGAGTTATTATTATAATTTTGTTTGTTGTACTTTTTTTATTAAATTTCTTTAATTTGTTTCTATTTTATTTTATTTAAAATATTTGTATTTCATTAATGATTTATTTTATTTTAATAACCACCAACCTAGTATGGATATCATATATAAAGGCTGCCTGGCAGAAACCTGATAAGCCCGCCTTTTGTTATTTTTGTATTTATTGTCCAATTATTTGTTATTTGTACAATCGCGAGGAGATGACAGTAGTCGTATAATAGTGGCGGTAGCAATAATGGGGGTAATTCTGAAGTTACCTGCACTAAAACTAAAACTAAAATTAAACATATAATTTTAAATTAGTTTTAGGTAATTCGTATTCTGAAACGCCGGACTCTCTTAATTTAAACTGTATTTGACAATTTCTTAAATTGAATACACAGATTATAAATACACCTAGTGCTGTAGAAAAACGGGATAATTTAGAAACATTAAAAACAGCTATATTCTACTAATTTTACTATCAGAAATTATTAATTTAAGATTTGATCGTATTTGTAAATAACAGAAAAGAAATTTTATTATTTATCATTCATTTTATTACAAAAGAAAAATTATTCGACATTTATCCTGCGATTGTGATGGCTTCGCGCCTATGCCTTGAAATAAAAAAAATTACGTGGTAGTCTGTAGTTGTATAGATAGGTACTTCGTGACTTCCTCTGAATTTTAAAATTGCGTATTTTGTTTCATTAGTAATTTTTGTTTTCTTTTCACAATAACCGCTGTTATTTATTGCAAATAATAGTAATTGCTAGGCAACAAATTTTAGATAGGCATACTTCTATCTGCAGATAGAATATTAATTTCTGTTGTAAGAGTAAATACATACATACATAACCTACCTATCATCTAAATGTCAGTACTATTAGACTACTTGGGAACAAACAAATTACAACTCACGACTTGGCAATTGATGCTATAATTTTTTTTTTGATGCTATAAAAGCCTTTCCTTATAAATGCCATAACAACCAATTCATTATCCATTTGGCAAGATGCACAAAAAAAATTGACTTCGGTAATGTTAGAAAATCGTTAAAAAGTAACAACATAAATTTAGACGGCACCTAAAAGTTCACCTCCTAAAATTAGTTTGACATATTTAAAATTATAGAAAAAATTACATTTAGGAAGCATGTCAGAATACGAAAATAACATCTAACACTAAATTGAGTAGTTTAGTAACGTCACTCTTAATTTTAGAGTTAACTTGTGAGTTCTGAATACCAAACGGTGATTGACATTTCTATCTCTAATTTTATTTAGTTATAGTTTTAGGTGGTCGCTTCAGAATCACCCCCAATGTTCACATTTATTTGTAACTAGCTGTGCCCGCGACTTCGTCCGCACGGAATAGTAACTTTTGTTGAAGTTAATAAAAAAGGAGCCTATGTTATACCTAATATAATTAGCTATCTATTAGTGAAATTAGCGGGAACAAACAGACAGACAAATAGACAGACAAAAAATTTTAAAATGGTGTTTGTTATTGGTACCCGATATACATTCTATGTATAGATAATAATGAATCATAACATAAATTTTATACAAGTTTATTTTTTAGCTATGACAAAAATTTTGTGTGCTTGTTCAGACAAGCAAACTGAACAAGCACACAAAATTTTTATCATAACTAAAAAATAACCTTGTATAATAGCAGAATATCGGCGAACAGCTGGCAGGATGGTAAGTTCAATTTAAAGTTGACTTACGGAATACAGTACCTACCTACTTTTGGTTACCTTTATGTAGCCGACTTTTAAAGCGTTAAATGTCGAATATTATAACTTGTCAAGTCGTCTTGGTACGCATTTACGCTTGGTCCGTAATACTTCAGTCAATGCTTGTTACAAGTTACAGCCTTTTACAGAAGTCATAATTTTGTCTATTTCTTTAAAATATCACAAAGTGTATACGTTTCAACTTCTTTCGTCTTATTAGAAAACAAACATGGTCTGAACTTAGTCCTGGTTGAAACTAGGACCAAGTTGACGTTGTCTCAATCTACGAGTATCAACACAAGTGAAAGCGCACTAGGTTTAAACCAAGACTAACTTTAGACCAGCGAGCGGCCCTACCACCTAACTAATAGTGATTAACGATGGCGATAGCGAGTTACTCGCTATCGTTTCAATTTCAAAAGCTATGATAGGCGGTACGAAATCACAATATTAGAGAGCTAAAATTATAACGAGGGAATTAGGCGGTAGGGCCGCCGCTTATCATAGCAAACTCGTAAAATTAAAACGATAGCGAGTCACTCGCTATCGCCATCGTTAATCGCTATGAGTTAAGCGGTAGGACCGCAGGTTTAGACCAGAGGTTTTGTAACAAGATCGTTTAAAAGTTAGCGTATACTGTGAGGGGGCGCAACGGGTTGGGTCGCAGCGCAAAAATCAGTTCGAATCGCTCGTATGTATTTTATATGAGCTATCGAGTACTATGCCGGGGCGCAGCGGGCCGCATATTCCGCCGCTAATAGTGGTTGCGTGCTATGCGGCTCGATCCGCCCCGCTGCGGCCCGTCACAGTGTGCGTGATCCTCGAGTTTACTTCACAAATTATATTTTTACGCTTTAGTTATTGTTCTGAGAGAAGATGGCATATTTTTGGCATTATCGTGAGTTGCGTTTGGTAGATTTTAAACAAGTCGGGCAGGTTTGCCGTTTTTGAGATAGTCACACTGACCGGCCGCGTGGCTGTGCTGGGCCGCGTGACTTGGGCCTCGCTTTACATCCACACTCACGAGGCTCAGCCTCGCGGCTAGGCCTCGTAAGCCGCGCGGCCCTAGTGGGGACGCACCTTAACGCGTAAAATAAGAATAATATTTATAAAAATATGCTTGGTGGGGGACTCTGCTCCCCCAGGAATGGTGTTAAGGGCTAAGTAATTAAAATGACATAGAATTTGCTTCATCATTTCAGCCAATAGACGCCCACTGTTGGACATAGGCCTCCCCCAAGGATCTCCATACCGATCGGTCCTGCGCCTCCCGCATCCAGCGGCTTCCCGCGACCTTCACCAGATCGTCGGTCCACCTTGTGGGGGGCCTACCAACACTGCGTCTCCCGGTACGCGGCCGCCACTCGAGGACCTTTCCGCCCCAACGGCCGTCAGTCCTACGAGCGATGTGTCCTGCCCACTGCCACTTAAGGTTTGCAATTCTTTGGGCTATGTCGGTAACTCTAGTTCTTCTACGGATCTCATCATTTCTGATGTGATCACGTAGAGAAACCCCGAGCATAGCCCGCTCCATTGCCCTTTGGGTGACTTTGAGCCTTCTGATGAGACCCATTGTAAGCGGCCACGTCTCAGTTCCGTATGTCATCACTGGCAACACGCACGAATTGAAGACTTTCGTCTTGAGACACTTAAGTAGAATTTGCTTAGTAGCAGCTAAAATAAACTTATTGTATAATAAGAGCAGGTTTGACTTTCGACGGTCTGCCTCTCTTCCTTTTTTGTCCGAGTGGAATGTTTTTAGCTTCAACTGGAGGTACGGCGTACTTCAAGCGTATGGACAGGCCAATTTTATACATTTTATACAAGTTTGGGCAAGTACATGTTCCTTGAGTCCATTCTTATTTATTTTGCGGCAATATAACTACCCATTTATTGAAAAATAGTTATTGGACTGCTCAATTATTTTTAGAATTGACATTGTATGATAAAATAACCGACTAATTGATTTTTTATTACTGTCCATGTTTTACCGTCGCAATAATCAATCAACCGCCATTAAATCAATTACTTAACTGCTCAATATGTTTTTCAACTGATCATAATAACATCTCGAATACCTATTTAAATAACAACAGTTCAAAAAATTAGTTCCCTAATTAAATTAAATTATACATATTGTCTGTCTACATACGTTATAAGTGAAAGATGAATTTGTTTGCAATTGTGCCTTCGTCACCTTTTTTACTGTCGTACCACCCGCCACCGCAGTAGAGTTTATCCGTTCCACCTGGAAAGGATCTGCAGGCCAATTATGGATCTTTCATCGTATGTCATGGTATAAAGAAGTCATGAAATGCTGCATTTCGTATAACCAATCTCCAATGATATCATCACTATAGTATAATTTCAATGATGTCATAATTAAATACCTAATGAATAAATGATAAAAAATCTGATCGGAAATCGTATTTTTCGGTTTGCACTATGATATCATTTGCAAAACCATGAGATCGGTAATAGGCCCTCTGGTCTAGCATACTTAGTTCGGTTTCAGCGTTCATTTCTTCCACGTACGTGCAAAATCTGGAATGAACCCCAGCTGCGGTGTTTCCTAAGCACTACGATATGTCCAACTTCAAATGAGGTTTAAAAAGAGCATTTCCCCCCAGGTAGGCAGAAACTGAGCTATGCCCCTGGCATTGCAGATGTCCATTAGCGGTGGTTACCACTTACCACCAGGTGGGTCATTGGTTTGTCTGCCTCAGATGGCAATGAAATAATAAAGAAAAAAATTATTTTACAAGAAATTAAAACCGACTTCAAAAAACTTCACTTAGATAAGTGTGATGTGGTCTGTGCCTATTCTTATATTATTTTTAACTTTTTTGAAGTCGGTTTTTATTTTTGTAAAATATTTTTTTTATTTGTAACTTTTTTTTTTAAGTTGGTTCAAATGTCGGTTAAAATTCCCTATCTTAAAAACTACTGAACCGATTTTGATGAAACTTGCAGTATTCTCTAAGCTGAACAATACTTAGTACAAAAAAAAGAATTACTTAAATCGGACTTGTAGTTCCGGAGATATGCGAACACAAACATAAAAACATAAGTACATCTTGCTAACCAATTTTAAACAACTTCTTGATATTCGATTGACTTGAAATTTTGTATATGCGTTTGATTCGCGTGAGAATACATTATAATGTTCAGCATGACTTGATGGTGCACCCAGGATCGGCTCCCAACGAAAGAACTCCTCAATAGTTAACAGTATGGACTTGAAATTTTACACGTGGCTACAGTGCTAATGGCAATGCAGTATTATGATTGAAATGACCTGATGGTACACCCAGGATCGGCTCCCAACGAAAGAACTCCTCAATAGTTAACAGTACGGACTTGAAATTTTACACGTGGCTACAGTGATTTTGTCTAATCCATCCGTGTTGTCAATAATTGGAAAAGGTGTAAATAATGTAAAAAAATTTAAATAATGTAGATTCAGTAAATGATTTAAAATAGCACAAATCACTTTATTGAATGACCTGAAAATGAAATGCAGTTGTGTGAATACGCAAACATACCCTTAAATATAAACCAAAAAAAAAGTCTGAAGACAGACTAAAAAGTAAAAAATAAATTAAAAGTAAAAAACATTTTTAAAAAAACAAGCTTTTATTTAAATGCCCTAAAAAGAATTCAAAAAATTTTTCGTTTAAAACTTTTACTATCAACTTATAATGTTATTACACAATATTTCTGATAAAAAAAGCTCGTCGCGAGTTTAACCTGCCCCCCTAGCACGTCCACCAAAACACGATATGATAAAGCAGTTTATCGTGATGAACTGTCAAAATACAATAGGGTTTCGTCGTATTTTGACAGTTCACCGCGATAAATCGCTTTATCACATCGTGTTTTGGTGGACGTGCTACGGGGGCTGATCACCTAGATAAACAAGTAAACTAAATACTTACGAGTTGGTCCTTAAATCTCGCGACAAGCTTTCTTATCAGATATATTGTGTAATAACATTAAAAGTTGATAGTAAAAGTTTTAAACGAAAAATTTATTTAATTATTTTTAGGGGATTTAAACAAAAGCTTGTTTTTTTTTAAAAAGTTTTTTACTTTTATTTTTTTTAAAGTGGGTTAAATATGACACGATAGCGACGTGAACGCCATCGCTTTTTGCCAACTTACATTTGGCAGCCTGTAGGTACGTGTAAATTTCTTTTTAATACAGTTGCTCAAAAAGTAGTATATTGCAGGGCTGTTTAGCGTGCGGGATGATCACCATTACGCACTAGTGCTTTTTCTTTACCAAATGTCAAATGTCTAGAATCTGACACATATTTTGCTTTTTTCCTGCTTTTTTCTAGCATGCAAAGTTAAGATGGCGCTAAATAATCTGATTGGTCTACCAGATTTTGTATTGTAAAAGCATGCCTAAAAGCAAAGCATAAAAAAAAGCACGGCCGGACCTTGCTTTTAAAAACACGGCAAGCAAAGCATAGCACGCATTTGCTTTGTCACTGCTGTGTACGTACGACGACATATTTGGCGCCATTTTTCTAAAATTTTCTCTGCGTGATTATTGATTGTTGTTATTTGCTTAAAAGTTTAATAATTCTATAAAATGAGTGACTCTGATGACATATTAATTGATTTAACACCACCGGAATTATATTTAATTGCTGAAAATGCGAGTGTGAGTATTTTACCTTTTACTTACCTGTAAAGTCCAAAAGCAGGCACAATTACTACATATGGTTGCTACGTATTTATTGTTTCATTTTTTCGCAACTGTATTAAAAATAGTTGTTCAATACACGTGCGCATACGTGCGGGACTGTCATTTCCACTCGTTCCGACTGTCAACCCTCGCCTTCGGCTCGGGACGACATTTGTCGGAACTCGTTGCAAAGACAGGCTTCCCGCACTTGTAGTGAAAATAACTACGGATTTCCATAAATTTTTCATGTAAGCCGAATAACAAATAGGAAATTGTCTGGAAAAGGCACGCGCCATCACTTCCTATTGGGACAATAGTAACACTCATTAATTCAACTAATGCGAATAAATACTCAGGTCATTTTGAGAAATGTGAAAATATGTATTTTTTTTAATTAATCGGAATCTGTGTCAAGAGTAAGCATGTAAGAGTATGTTATTTTTATTATCAACTAGTGGGTCCGGCAGACGTTGTCCTGCCCGATTCCAGCGCCACCTACCGGGTCCAATTTTACGTTTAAACCTTCCTTGGAACTATTCAAATACACACAGAAAATTTCGTAAGAATCTGTCGAGCCGTTTTTGAGTTTTAGCGAGACTAACACACAGCGTTTCATTTTTATATATGACTAGTGGGCCCAGCGGACGTTGTCCCGCCCGATTACAGCGCCACCTACCGGGTCCAACTGTACGTATAAACCTTCCTTGAACCTATTCAAATACACACAGAAAATTTTGTAAGAATCTGTCGAGCCGTTTCAGAGTTTTAGCGAGACTAACACACAGCGTTTCATTTTTATATATAAGACTAGTGGGCCCAGCGGACGTTGTCCCGCCCGATTACAGCGCCACCTACCGAGTCCAACTGTACGTATAAACCTTCCTTGAACCTATTCAAATACACACAGAAAATTTTGTAAGAATCTGTCGAGCCGTTTCAGAGTTTTTGCGAGACTAACACACAGCGTTTCATTTTTTTTTAATATATAAGAAGAAGATAATGGTATTTCGGTCGTTCACTTTTTTTTACATACCACAGGGAAGCCTTCACCTCACCCGATGGTAAATGATGATGGGGCCGAAGGTGGAAGCGAGCTTCATCTGGACTCCTCAAAAACTGAGGAACTGCGAACTTACACTTGACTCTGCAGAATCAATTCCGTAATAATGTAGGAACAGACGTTATTTGATCATAAATGGCCCCTGTCCAATTCTTTGACAGGCGGAGGGTAAGTAGGCATCTATTTACAGCTGGCGTCCTGGCGAGGAACAGGGTCTGTTTTAAGCGTTCGATCCAATATTTCAACCTGTCGCATGTCGTATTGAAAATTAGTGATAGTATATTTGGAGCTCAATGCACCGGCATGATCCTATCCACTGCCATGCCAGTGTTACGCAAATAGTGCAAATGTGTCTATTTGCAGCTGCCCTCTCAATATATTAGGTGTCATGAACGATTGCGGTGATATTATTTCGTAAGTACACGGTTATGGACGGTTTGATATTATTTTATGACTTTATTTATGTTCCTATTTATGAATTGACCACCAACAAATTAACACTAAAACACAAAACTTAAGTATAGGCAAGAACCACACGGTACGAAAAATAACAACTTTAACATAAAAAAATCAAAATAGTGAGAGTAGGCGTTGGACGATAAAATCGCACCTTTTGCAATCAACCAAACGTTAGCAAATATGTAGGTACAGTATAGGTACCCGGTATGGCAAGCATATAATATATCTCCTATGCCCGGAAGACATAAGGCGTATAACAAACTTATATTGATCGATAAACTTATTTTGTTGATAAAAGTAGTATGGAATTATTTTCTGAAATTATCGCTAAACATTGGGGAGGAGAGAAAGGGTCAAGCCGAATCTCATCTAATCCTACGTCGGCGTCTCGACTAATAACATTTATTTTTTCTTCTACAAGACACAATTTAAAATAGCGCGGGAAATTAAATCCAGTAAAACGTGTTCCCTAACTAAAATGTGGCTAAATCTCACAATAATATTTATCGTGGTTACGTGGTTTCACGAATGTCGCAAAGTTGCTTGTCGTTCCGCTCAACCGAAAGCCAAAAGCGCGACTCGACGCACGGATAGGACAGCACATATTTTAGAATAGATTCAACGCTGCTATAATATGCTCAATAACTTGTCCTTAACAAAATAATCAATTCCGCCTCTGTTGTCTAATGATTGAGACCACCTGGTTTCAATCTGTATTTGTTAGTTTCCCCATGGGGGCAGAATTTTTCTCGTGCGTAAGGTTACTCGTATATGCGTTTGGCGTATGCACCGTCTTAGCTCAGTTTGTCGCCATAATTACAATGTTAAAAAGTTTATTGTGTTCCGACAATAGGCTAGATGACAAAAAAAAATTTTTTGCTTTAATAGTAGCTCATTCATATAATAAACAGAAGGAAAAAATTGGTTTTCGAATAACTATAAAAACAACCAAGATATAAGGTATTAAAGATTTTTCTCCATCTCTTTCTAGCAAAACGGCAATTTACAAGGAGTTTATATGGCCGTACTCAACAATGACGTCACGGTTGATGTCGGATCTCTCTGCCCAAGTAACAATTTAAGTTATAGAAAGGTCACAAATAGGTTATATAACCTTTTTATGGATTTCCTCAAAGAAATACGATAGGTCCTAATATGTTCATAATAAACTCCGCATAAACTCTTAATAACCAAAAAGGCCCTCCATAACAACCTAGTGCAGACCTTATTTTTACTCTTTACTGACTAGACAAATTACCTAAAGGCATGCTTGATATCCTAGATGTAACTGTAAATTAACCATTTTATAACCTGTTTAAATTCAGTATTACCTAATTATAACCTTTATGAAGTCTCAGCTTAGTCATGGACTAGTCATAATCAGTTTTTATCGCAGCAGTCATTTTCCAGAATTAGGTTATTGTCAAGTACCAGCAAAAGCTTATTAGTAAGTTTTCAAAATATTTTATAAGAGACTGGTTATATATTAGTTAAAACTTATTTCATATCAGACAAATGGCTTCCATTTGTAATACTATTTTTTTATTATGACTTGGGTATTCATACACGAAGCAAAATGTCTGTAAAATTCACACGTGCTTATAAATTCTATTGCGAATACCAATTTCCTGATAAATTATGGGATAATATGCTTATAAAATACACGCGCCCTAATTATCAGGCATATTTAATATATTTAATGGTCATACGTAGTGTAAAAAAATACATTAAATACATTTTTAACCTCCAATCTGGCACACAATTATTTATAAACGTCAAAATGTCTTTTAAATTTATTATCACTAACAAATAAAATAAATAAATTGATATTTTCGAAAATTCTTGCCAGAATAAACCTCTTAAAAATGGCTACCTTCAATGAAAGGCTTACTAGCTTTACAAATAACTCTTAAATAGCCTGAATTACTATTAACGCACGAAATTTACTTAAAAATAACCTCTAGGTAATTTAAATAACCTTATCACAAACTGTTAGTTATTTTTGCAACCCTTTACGCATTAAATTTTCTCGTATGATTTGATAGTACTTCTATATCACCCCGGACGGACTAAGTAGTAATTTCAGATGCCAAGAGAGCTTAGATTACATTTTATCAAAAAACAACATTTCGCGTGGTGTACCTACAGAGTGTTTATAAAACCAAAGGATATGTTTATTATTATTCTTCTATTATTTTTCAGATTCTATTTGCACCTACTGCTAGTTAAATAGGCACCTACCTACTTAAGTTTTATATTCAATATGCAATGCAATTAATATAATAATAACTATTTATTTAATTAGTTACATTATAGATATTAATTGCGGTCCCCCGACATGACGATGTTAAAATCAAAATATTACTAGATCATCATCATCATAATCTCAGCCGCACGACGCCCTCTGCTGGGCATAGGCCTCCCCCGTGGATCTCCAAAACGATCGGTCCTGTGCTGCCCGCACCTAGCGGCTTCCCGCGACCTTCGCCAGATCGTCGGTCCACCTGGTCGGGGGCCTACCCACTGAGTGTCGCCCGGATCCTGGTCGCCACTCAAGAACCGTTCGGCCCCAACGGCCATCGGTTCTTCTAGCTATGTGTCTCGCCCACTGCCACTTCGGCTGAGCAATCCTTCGAGCAATGTCGGTTACTTTAGTTCTCCTGCGGATCTCCTCATTTTGCATCCGATCACGCAGGGAGACCCCAAGCATTGCTCTCCCTATTGCCCGCTGAGCGACCTTGAGCCTTCGGACGAGACCTATAGTGAATGGCTACGTTTCGCTTCCGTAGTCATCACTGGCAACACACACTGGTCAAAGACTTTGGTCTTGAGACACTGAGGTACTCGTAATTTGGACGCGAAGATTTTTCGTAACTGCCCGAAAGCTGCCCATCCGAGCTGGATTCGACGAGAGATCTCTTTCTCGAAGTTGGACTTACCTAGCTGGACTATCTGTCCTAGGTATACATAGCTGACTACAACTTCAAGTGTAGTGTTCCCAATATTAACTGGAGTGGGTACAACATGGGCATTCGACATGATTTTTGTCTTATCCATGTTCATTTTAAGACCCACTCTTTGGGAAGCACTACTGAGATCTCCGAGCATGGTGTTCAGGTCTTCCAAGGTCTCAGCCATTAGAACCACATCATCGGCAAAACGGAGGTGTGTTAGGTACTCGCCATTAATGTTAATGCCGTATCCTTTTCAATCCAGCCTCCCTAGCACGTCCACCAAAACACGATATGATAAAGCGGTTTATCGCGGTGAACTGTCAAAATACAATAGAGTTTCGTCGTATTTTGACAGTTCACCGCGATATATCACTTTATCATATCGTGTTTTGGTGGACGTGCTACGGGGGCAGAAGCTTGAAAATATCCTCCAATGCAGCGGTAAAGAGTTTTGGAGAGATAACGTCTCCCTGTCTTACACCTCGCTGCAATTGGATGGGATTAGAGCTCTGGTTCTGGAGTCGAACCGACATAGTGGCATTTCCGTATAGGTACCTTAGCATCTCTATGTACCTGTAGTCCACTTGGCACCTTTGGAGAGACTGCAGCACCGCCCATGTCACCTGTAGTCCACTTGGCACCTTTGGAGAGACTGCAGCCCCGCCCATGTCTCGATCGAATCGAAGGCTTCCTCATAGTCCACAAACGCCAAGCAAAGTGGCAGATTATACTCCTCGGTCTTCTGTATAACCTGCCGCAGCGTATGGATGTGGTCTATGGTACTATATTCTTTTCGGAAACCGGGTTGTTCGGGAGGTTGGAAGTCGTCAAACCGGCGAGCGAGACGATTCGTAATGACTCTCGAAAACAACTTGTAAACATGACTCAGGAGTGAGATCGGCCTATAGTTCTTCAAGAGTGTTTTATCACCCTTTTTGAAGAACAGGATGACCTCACTCTCACTCTATGCTTTAGGCGTTCTGCCCTCGAGAATAACGGAATTAAAGAGCCTCTGGAGGACTTTAAGTATCGGCTTACCGTCCGCTCTCAGAAGCTCTGTAGTGATTCCATCATCACCCGCCGCCTTATTGTTTTTTAGTTGTTTGAGAGCCATACTAATCTCGTATAGGCTGACGTCCGGGATATCTTCAGTTGCGTGGAGTATAACTGTCCATAGAAACTCTCAATATCCCTTAGGATCTCAGGCTTCGACAAAATGAGGCTACCGTCGTCAATCTTCAGCTGCGTCAGTTGACTTTGCCCAATAGACAGATATCTCGCAAATACTTTGGAGCCTTTATTTCGCTCGATAGCCTCTTCAATAGGAGCCGTATTGATTTGGCGAAGGTCGCATGCCAATGACTTTGATATCTGCCTATTAAGCTCCCGGTAACGACTAGCATCCGTTGAGCTCTGCAGCCTCATTTCGTGTCTCCGATCCATAAGTTGGAGCGTTTTGTCGGAGAGTTTCTTTGTTTTGGGACGGCGGGTTTTAAAGAACTTAGACCCTACCGTACGGACAGTATCCACCACCATGTTGTTTAGATCGTCCACATTTAAGCTGTTCTCAAGGGCTTCGAAGCGGTTCTAGAGCTCGAGTTGAAACCTTTCGGGGTTTTGGATTTGCGCAGGTATTGGTCGGAGCGTAGACTTTATCAGTCGAGATCTTTCCAGCTTAATATTGATATTCAATGTGCCTCGTACCAGTCTGTGATCCCCGTTTTGACGGCATTGATCACGGAGATATCATTGAATATGTACCTTTTCGTCGACATGATAAAATCTATCTCGTTTTTGAAATTACCGTCTTGACTCATCCAGGTCCATCGTCTTTCGGACTTCCTGAAGAAGGAGTTCATCATATAGAGATTCTCCTTCTCCATGAAGTCCGCTAGCATCTGGCCTCTGGTATTCCGGTGCCCAAATCCAAATTGCCCCATTCTCAACTCATCACCGCATCGTTTCCCGAACCTAGCGTTAAAGTCCTCCATCACAACCGTGTAGTGGGTATTGTGGCTACGTATGGCTTCAGAGATCTCCTCATACATAGCCTCCACTTCGTCATCTGGGTGTGTCGAGGTCGGAGCGTAAACCTGTATGACATTCAACGAATATCGTTCCGATATTCTGCGTATCAGATATGCTACCCTGGTCGACACACTCACGATGGTTATTACATTGTTGACGAGGGACTTGTGGACGATGAACCCGACACCACCTTGGGACTGTTGATCGCCCTCCCGGTAGTACAGCAAGTTGCCGGAATTGAGCATTATCGAGTCCTCCCCCTCTCTTCGGACTTCAGATAAACCAATGATATCCCAGCGTAGCTTACTGATAGCTTCTTCCAACTCCGTTAACTTCGCGTCCGTCCCCAGTATACGCGTGTTGTAGGTTGCCAGGTCGAGTCGTCGTAGATGGTAGCCGGATCTTACCCGGGGATTCTTCGCACCCCCTGACCTACTAGATATATATATCTAAGTTAATGAGCCAACCAATGCATTTTATTTTTTACTTTTTGGAGGTTTTTTTGTCGGTGGTTATTCAAATTTTTAGTTTAATTTTTATTGCAAAATTTTTAAACCCTAAGCCTGAACACCCTAACTTAAAAATGTAATTCACCATTTTGTGGTGGCGGCCATCTTGGATTTGAGATTGTCATCATAGTGTATAGTATTCTTCTAGTCGAGCCCTTTCATTTGATACCCATATTGAGGGAGTTGTAAAAAAATATGTAGTTCGCCATTCTGTGGTGGCGGCCATCTTGGATTTTAAATTTATCATAGTGTGTAGTATTTTACTAGTCAAGCCCTTTCATTTGATACCCATATTTATTTATTTATTTAAACTTTCGTAGAGCATAAATAAAGTGTACAGGGGCGGACTTAATGCCAGGCATTCTCTACCAGTCAACCCGTAAAATGTGAGAAAATCTTTGTTGATGGTGTTCGAATTGGAAAAAAATAAGAACTAAACAAACCTTGACACAACTAAGTAACAACATACTAAATAAAGATAAATACTAAGTACACAAATATATAAATATTATATACATAAATATAGATATATAAATATAGATATATTGAGGGAGTTGTGTACAAATATGTATTCTGCCATTTTGTGGCGGCGGCCATCTTGGACCGATGGTCATTAAACATAGCTAAGAACACTTCCGACTAATTTACCTTTCAAACAAAAAAAAATCAACATCGGTTTATCGGTTCGGGAGTTATGATGCCACAGACAGACACACACAACACCACCATAAATAAATCATTTGGAAAATATTGAAAAAAATACAGGACGTAACGTTGACACTCAAACAAATGAATATTAGGTAGGTCGCTCAAATATTATGAAGCTTCTCATTTTATATTTGACCTAACTCGAATGAATGTTTATAATATAAGTTACTGTTATGTTGATTTATCGTCACTCGCAGTCAGTCACTCGCTTAGTACAATAACCCAAATTAATCATTTATGTCTCTTAAAATTTTAATTAACAGTCACTCGTTTAAATACTCCCCTTTAGTTATCGACACAATCTCTCCTCTCAGCCTTATGAATCGGTATGAGAACAGCCTTTTTAGTACATCAGGAAATTTTGCAAGTCTTAAGCAACTATTAAATAGATTTCTTAAGGTCGGAGTAATTACAGTAGGTACTCAAATGCTTTAAAACCTGGGCTGGGATACCATCATAGCCCGTGGATGGGCTTGCCTTGAGGCTTCTGATTGTACTTTCTATTTCTTCATTATTTGTATCGGCTAAAAAGAATGAACTATTTTGTGATACAATTGGTAAAAACTCATAAGGAAAGAATGGAACATAAATAACAGGACCTAGATATATTCGTATACGTACTTAACCAACGTAAAACTACCTATTTTGTGATGATTCGCTGTACTATGTTTATCGAATTTCTTTTATAATGTTCACTTTTCGCAATTTTTGTTAAGACATCCTGTATATTTGTAAGTGGGCATTCCATATAACTTTGAAGTTACGGTAATGATTGAGTAGTTTCTTTATGTATTTAAAGGTTATAATAATTAATAAAAGCTTATAAATTATGCTATAAAGCTATCTTTTACGCCTTAAAGTGATTTTCCTAACCATATGTAGCCACAAAATGCTATTAAGTTATTAAACAGTTTTTGAGATAGCTAATAAGGTATTAGTAAAGTATGTTATGAAAGAGTCACATTTGAGATATAACAATGCGTTTCACGTCATATTTAGGCATTTGATTATCCTAAAAACAACCCAATTATAACCTTTTCGGAACTTAGAAGACTTAGGACTTATAGCTCTGGAAAACAATCTATGATTACGTTATATTAACCTCTTGAAAAAGGCTTTTAGGTTAAAGCAAAAACCATATAGTTCTAAGACCAAGGAGCTCTAAAATTAACTGACATAGAACTTACAAGATATACAAATTCCTTATTATAACTTTTTTATGACAAAAAGGTATTTTAAATAACTATCATAAAGGATAAATGCTACTTGGGTGTCTAATCCCCTTCAAATTAACAACTTAAAATGCTTGTATCTAATGAATTTCTAAGCCGATTTTAATTCTGATTTCACAGGACTGCATCTTTTTCCACGGTATTTTAATATTTAATGACGAGACGTAAAAATTATAATTCAGTTAGTTAGTTTAGTTAGAATTCCCCAACAATAATTTTTAGGGTTCCGTAGCCAAATGGCAAAAAACGGAACCCTTATAGATTCGTCATGTCTGTCTGTCTGTCCGTCCGTATGTCACAGCCACTTTTCTCCGAAACTATAAGAACTACACTGTTGAAACTTGGTAAGTAGATGTATTCTATGAACCGCATTAAGATTTTCACACAAAAATAGAAAAATGCAATAAATTTTGGGGGTTCCCCATACATAGAACTGAAACTCAAAATTTTTTTTTCATCAAACCCATACGTGTGGGGTATCTATTGATAGGTCTTCAAAAATCATATTGAGGTTTTTAATATCATTTTTTTCTAAACTGAATAGTTTGCGCGAGAGACACGTCCAAAGTGGTAAAATGTGTGTGTGTGTCGTCCCCCCCCCCCCCCCTGTAACTTCTAAAATAAGAGAATGATAAAACTAAAAAAACCGAAAATTGGTTTGAACGCGAACTAATAAGTAGTTTTTTTAAGACGTCATAAATCCTACGGAACCCTTCATGGGCGAGTCCGACTCGCGCTTGGCCGGTTTTTTTTTGTATATTTTGAACTCGTTGCGCGTGATCGATGATCATGAGTTAAAATTTGACACCGATATTATTCTTGATTTCTTTTATGAGTTTTTTTTTGGTTTTATATTGTTAAAAATTTTGTTTATTTTATTTTTGGAGCAACGACGGCGTAGTGCGTAAGGCTGTCCCCTTCCAATCGGGAGGTAGCGGTTCGAACCCCACCACGTACTAATGTATTTTCAAATTTTAATTCATAGGTATGTACGTTTAATCGACGCTTTTACGGTGAAGGAAAACATCGTGATGAATCCTGCACACACCTGTGAAGAAAGAATTTCTTTACAGGTTGTGTTTGAAGTCGACCAACACGCACTTGGCCAACGTGGTTGACTAAGGCCTAATCGCCTCGAGGTAGGCAGATAGAGCTGTTGATGATGATGATATTTTTTTAGTGAATTTAATACCAGCTCATAGAAGTAACACGAAAGAATATAACTGAGATGCGTGCCTATTGTATTTAAAAATTAAAAACCGACTTCAAAAACACTGAAAAGTTAAGAATAGAACAAGAATAGGTACAAACAACATCACACTTCTATATTGAAGTCGGTGTCAAATGATGATCTCCTAGAAAGTCTTAAAATTTGTCACCGACTTCAATATAGAAGTGTGATGTTGTCTGTATCTATTCTTATATTATTTTTAACTTTTCTGTGTTTTTGAAGTCGGTTTTTAATTTTTGTAAAATATTTTTTATTTTTAACTTTTTAGTGAATGAAATTCATTATTTTTTTTCATGGGATCCCATCATCAGATCCTGACTTTGGTGACCTTGGGCCCACCCCAGGAGTATACTCTATCGAATACAAAAAGAATTTTGAAAATCGGTCCACAATTGCCGGTGTCATCGCGTAAAAAACTAACGTCTAACTCTTAAAAGTTAAGGATCCATCCATTATCAGCTCGGTTCAGGACTACTAGACGCGAATACGTGAATAGTTCCAGAAACAAACAAACAAGAAAAGAATTATCGACATCGGTTCATAAAAGACAGAGTTATGAGGTAACAAACATAAGAGAAACGAAATAAACAATAGAAAAGGCGAATTGATAACCTCATTTTGTGAAGTCGGTTAAAAAACGAATTTAATGTTAAGGCGCATAGTGCTCCCAATGACCTTGCGTCGATCGTCCCTCACTGATTACATAGGAGTGAGTGAGTGAGAGTGAGGGAAATATTCAAGCAAACCTTTACGCGTAAGATGAATTATTTCAATAAAAAATTAATAAAGGCGAATAAGAAAAATCTAAAAAGACCATCCCCTAGAATATTGTTCACTTTATTTATTGAAATCGAAAGTATGTGATTTAACCTAATATTTACGAAGCGATTAGGTTTATAGTTTTAAAATCGAGGCATGTTTGGGTCACATTTTAACCAAGTTTTAATTAATTTATCAAAAATTAAAAAGACCATCCTCTAAAGAATGCGTTGAATAATAACATATATTTTTTATAGATTTTTTTATTCAATATTTATGAAGAGAACCGGTTTTTTCTGCAGTGATTTTTTATGATTGACGTTACTATGCGCCTTAAATAGATACACAGCTACTAGTCCTCTAAGCTTTCCAGAATATGTCTCCTGAACATCGGCAATGGCCCCGAGAACACGTCAATCTGCGAGGAAGCATTAAATTGTGATTTTATCTGGAAAAGGTCTATGTTTTGAGTGTGACTTTTATTTGAACCATTTGAACCATTTGTAAACGATTTATAATGCAAGAAGAGTACACCTAAATGATTTTATGAATTCATCTAGGTGGGCCTCTTAGAATTCTAAGGTGAAACTAGCTGTTGGGAAAGCAGAATCGGGATAAACAGAATCTTATAGCTGTCTAGTTTCTGGTAATTTTTTCTGTCTAATTTCAGCTTAAAAGTTATCCTTTTAGTGTGATTGAGTGGCAAATGCTTAAAAACAATATTTAAAATATTTGTCGAATAGCTTGATGTTGGAAAATGTTGGAAGTAAGCGAATGGGTTGTGTGCGGGAGCAGTTGGCACGCTCTTCGGCCTGAATGTCGCTGGAAACTCCGGCGCAGCGGGAGCCGAACCTAGCGCCAGTACCTTTCCGACCAGCGATGCTGCGCTGTCTCCGGGAATAGAGTACGACCCGTACCACTCACCATTATATCGCGGTTTAAATCTGAGCGATATCTACCATTATCGCTTACGTTTAAATTATATTTATTTAGCTATTTTCTACAAAAAGCTCAGTAAAACCGCAATCTAATGGCTGCGTGACTCGAGTTGCATTCATGCGAGTCGTGTTAATACTTCTTTCGATTCAGTGTAGATGTGTCTCGAATCCGTAGATCGGTCGACCAAGTGCGCGAGTGTGTGTGCAAATGACTGCTAGCCCGGATCCACGGGCTTAAAGGGACAAAATGAGGACCGAGAGAAAACAGTTATGGAGGTTTATATTGTGCATGTTGTTCGCCGTGTCGGCGCTCGCGGCCGCAGCGAGAGGTGAGTAGCGAGCCGTACCGTGCGCTCTTTGCGTCACCATATCGCAGCTATTTTCGGAGTAACTTGCGCAGAAATTATGTAAAAAGCTCGCGTATGTGCTCTATTTTTGGCAATAACCTTAGGCAATGTTTTTATGTGACAAAATGATCTATTAACCCATATGCGCTAGTTGTGCTCGCAATAAATTTTAACGTAGTGAGCTTATTGCCTATTGAGTTGCTATCTTCTTCGCAGCGCCACGCACGAGGCGCACACTCTCAAAGCTAAGATACGCAAATAGAAATACAGGGGTTTGTCGTTGTGCCGTCGCCATCTTGTGAAAAACGATAGGATCATGACGACATTAAATGTGATATGAATATAGGTTACGGGGTATTAAAAAGAGGAGCTTAAAATTCGCGCTTAAAACATCATTGAACGAATCATCGATGACCATATCAATCACAAAGGTGACAAAATTTCATAGCAAGTATGACGTAGGATATCCATTTTTGCAATGCAAAATCAAATTATACAAAAATGAATATATTCAGAACTTATGTAGGATTATATACAAGCAAAAAATTATCTAATCATAAAATTCCTATGTATTTACTCAAAATATTGTTATTACCTGTATCTAACAACTCATATAAAATATATAAATTTGAAATAGCACCGTTAAATGCATCTAACAATATGCCTATGTAGTTATATCCTTTTCAAAATAATCTAAAGCTATGTCTGTTCCGTTCACCTTGTGACAGTTAAATGTACGTAAATAATCACCTTGATGCAAAGCGGTATGCACCAAGGCCAAGATTTTGGGCCACATCGTTTGCTGAAAATAATTATTTTATATGCCCAGCTAACTGATCATTGCGTCGCTCGAGATTTTTATGTGAAAACTAACATCTAAGTCATGTAGAGTTTTTATTCTCAGTTTTTCTGCTCTTACGGTATAAGAAAGTTTAAATATGTTGTTCCAAGTAGGTAGTCTTATGTTTTATTTTGTAATATTAATACTGATACTGTTCCTTGAGACTCGCATAGAGGAAAATGGTAATATTGTAGAAAAAAACTGCAATAATCAATTCATTAACTAGATCAAAATCAATCTTAAAACAACCTTAGATAGATAGATAAATTCTTTATTGTACATCAGAATTACATACGAAAATATTATAAACACGCAAAATTGTTTTTAGTAACTTTTACTGGGAGTCATCACTTTCCGGCAGTAATTTTCTTAGGAAAAACATTAAAATATAAAAAAAAATATTTTAGAAATTACAAAGAGATGTAATTACTTTAAATAACGCCCTTTATGGCACTGCAATTAACCCGTGGTGTGCTTGAAGCACCCTGTTTTTTTTTTCATACATACCTATGACAATATTTATTACAAAGTCAGAAATACTGCAGCAGTCTGAATTTGGATGTGACTCCATGACTTCCATAACACAATTTTCGGCACCATTCAAATTGTTTTAAAATTACTATCTTCCTTGTTTTTTTAAAGTATATTTTTCATTTAAATGCAGTGGTAAGGTCTGATAGGTTTAATCGTACCTACGTTTTAATAATACTCAAAGGCACGGCGATCAAATCACACGAAAGTAACTGATATTTGTTTTTGAGACCTTTTTTTTGTTCTCTCGGGGGGAAATGCGTAACCGCACCGTACCCGCCGTTGGCTAGACGGCGAGCGTGTGTGGGGCTCTCCCGGCGGCTTGCTTACGGATCAGTAGAAGGTATTGAACGTTTTGCTATGGGAATCTCTCAAAATAATTAAAGTGTTAATATGCTTTCAAATATATTAGTTTCTTTATTTTCCATGAGCCTGCTTATTTTTTCCATTCCTTTTAAAATAAATCGGAGAAAATAAAATAAACGTCTACATTAATTTACTAAAGTAAGTATATATTCCGTGAAAATTAATTACCAAAGAAATACACCAATATAAAATTGATACCCCATAAAACACATTTACAATAAATTGTAAAAAAAACTTTTTTAAATACAAGTTTTTAGTACCTACTCGTCAACACGAATCAAACGAGCCCAAGCTCGAGAAGGTTGTGTCGTTTTATTGCGGAGTTCCTATGGCCACCTTTCAGCTCTAGCATTAGATCAGCTCTATGACATCATAATATTGTCACGCGATTTACATATGCATGAAAAATTTCAGCTTAATCGGGAACCGGGAAGTGGGTTAAATTTTACTTACAAGATTTCATTACAGTCATCGGGACAGATGAAAGTAAATAAAAGTTTGTAATAAGTATTTCAGTTCTTAATTTTTGCAATTATGAAAAATGACAAAATAAAGTATTTATTAACAATCTATATTTATTTAATGATAACGTAGTTTTGACTGACACTGTCATATAAAAAAACCTTTTTTGCCAAAAAAAAAACATATACCTACCTACATCTTTCAAATAAAGTACCCTAAAGCTCTTACAGAATATAAATAAACCATATTATAATTTTCCAACACGTTAAGGAGTTGTATTTTCCATTATTAAGATACCTGAATTACTTGAGAGAATGCAACGAAAAGTCAAAAGGATCGTTGAGGATGAATTGAAAAAAATTACGATGCAGGTGTTTCTTTAATTTGTTGAAGAATATTTATATAGTGTTTGAAGTTGGCCAGGAAAAGCAAATACTTTTTCTCTTATAAACTTTTCCAGCGCTTTTTATGCTCTTGGGAGTTGTTTTTAAAAATCCCTTCTTATCTGATACCTACGTCGTAAAACAATATTTTCACAAAATCTCACGTTTTACGGCCCAGCGGCTTAGGAGGTGCGTTGATTGATCAGTCAGTCCGGCAAAACCTTTTAGAATATATTTAGTAACCAATTACATTATTTATTATTGTAACACTTACATCAATGTTATAATATTACGTATTAAATAAAAAAACTTTAAGCGTACATTTTTGCTATTATAGTACATTACGATATATGTGCGCTATGGTGGTTATTATATAACTCACACGGCGGAATTTCAGCCCGAGCCTAAGGCGAGGGCGTAATTGAGCCGAGTGTGTATAACCAATATACATACGTATATCGTACGACGTTTTTCAACGCACTTGTGAGAAAAAATACTTAATAAAGTGAATTTTTGGATTAAGTAACACAAATTATTGTTAATTTCTTGACAAAACTAAGTAATGGTATGAAAATAATCGTTTGAAAAATCTATGTAGTTCGTTGATGTCTTTTATATTACCTCTAGCTTTAAAAAATAAAGTAGGTACATTAATATTTATTTCTTGTTCAAATTGCTTTTCAACAATAATAACATCTCTTTACTGTTGATGTTGAGCAAAGAAACTGAAGATGACTCTATGCAAAGTACTAAAACCCCATGAGAGTTTGTTCAGAACTTACATTTTACAGTAAATATTATTGTACACGTACTACGGATCATTTGCAAGTAAAACGTATGAGAGTGAACTTAAAGATATAACAAATCAAAGAACTGTTCTTGGATAAAATAGCTGTGAATACGAAAAATAACATTAAAACGCAAACAATCATGAAGTTTCTATATTGAATTCGGCGCCAAGCATAGCTCTACTGGAAAGGCTTGAATATAAAAGTAAGAAGAAGAAGAAGACTGAAGGAAATCTAATGATCGTTTGTTTTCATATTTTTTTCATTATTTTGTTTTCTTTTAAGACGTAAGCACCTGTTCATCTTAAACTACGCCTTATAAAGTCTTACGGAACACAAACCATATTATAATTTTCCAGTTAAGAAGTTGTACAGTAGCTCCCATTCAAGCTTAACATTTACACTATGAAAACCGCCACTATTATCTACGAGTGACATAAGAACGGTCCAAAGGTCAAACAGTTATGGCTTGACAAGGAGCTTACTGTACTTTCTCCAGCAGGCGCAGCACGGGCTGCCAAGACTGGACTCGAGTCACGCATTATCTCACAATTTTAGTGACATATTCTCTAAGTGTTAAAGAGTAGCACGGTGGCGCGTATTTAGTGGGACTGACGTGATAAAATTTAAATTTCTTGACGCTCGTCAAGGAACACGCGTGACTGGGTTTTATCACAAATTTTTTGTTCTCCGACTGCTGCTACATCTTCCAAAGTATTAAAGCCTTGCTACAACCACAGTAATCGGCGCACTGGCACGCCAAGTAATTTGTGATAAAACTCAGTCACACTTGTTCCTTGACGAGCATCAAGAAATTTTTACCACGTCAGACATACTAATTGCGCGCCACCGTGATACTCTTTAAGACAGAGATTATGTCACTGAAATTGTGAGATAATGCGTGACTCGTGCCCAGTCTTGGCAGCCAGTGCTACGCCTGCAGGGGGCCTAGACAAAAGCCAAATTTTTTTTCGCAGTCGTTCCGCTGAAAAAAATGTATGCAGTTGATATTATAGCTGCGGAATAAACAGCGTGAGGTTGTCACAGGCTGCCATTGCCATATATTTTCCTGCGGAACAGACTAGAACCTTCCATCATCAGCTGAGCAAAATAAAATGATGACTACTAGACGCAAATATTGAAATAGTTTTAGAAGAAATGTCAAACATGTACTATGTGCTTATAAAATACTCATATCCTGATTTGTGTAACGAAAATGTCTGTGAACATACAGATAAAAAATGGGCAAATTAAGAACCTCGATCTTTTCTTAAAGTCGTTTAATAAAAAAAAAGTGCCGGTTACTTTTTCTTTATCATTTCATACTACATGTTTCGTAGCTACACCGCATCTACAAACAATAATGTTGCTTTCCGTAGTAGGTCTCGTAGCAAGGCTGTAGAGCTCGTAGACCTTCCGTAGATGTATGAAATTTATTGTTTTTTTTTTTTGTGTTGGGTTCAGCCGGTTGAACTCACAATGTAATTAAATAGATTTTTTTTTCATCTCCTCTGCTGGAAAAACTAAGTAGGTTGAACCATATAATATCTAGTAGGTAGTAGTACTAGCATATGTGTGTGTGTACCCAGGGCTGGGCAAAATACACGCTTTAATTTTATTGAAATACAAATTACAAAATACTTTGCTGCATATAATTAAAATACACAATACAAAATACTCGCCAGTGATGTATTTAAAATATCAAATACAAAATACGGTATTTGAGCAATTTTTATTGTATTTAAAATACACAATAAAATACTAAATTCAAAATACATTTATCTTTAAACCTTTTGCTTCTTACATTGTTAATGTGTTTTAACAATTGCACGATACCTACTGTGGGCATTTATATCACGTGTAGGTAGAAAATGAGACACCCAAAAATGGTTAAATTGAATATTATGTTTATACAAATTCTTAATATTACAATTCTTCAATTAGTAAGGAAGGCCAAAAGGTTGGGATTAACTCGGGCGTCGTGGGGAACTATTAGATTGCGAAGATTAGATGCTACAAAGAAAAACACATGTTTCAAATGTATTTTCAAAAATGTAAAAAAAATCTTCAGATATTAAAAGTGTACGCCCCACGAGTTTCTAATAACGGAGGAATAATCTACCGGCTTAGGATTGCATTATTATATTAAGTCTGCCGGTTTGGATGATGGTGGTGGCTGTACAATGGGGCAGAAAATAGAGATTCAGTAAAGGAGCTCCTATACAAAATACTGTCGATTTAGATGCGACCAAATCTCAGGAGCGAGTTTTGAAAATGCAAAAAAAAAATATCGTGACATTGAAATGCTCGAGCGCGTCAGATTAATAAACAGATGGTTCAGCTTATGTTGACCCATAATCTGAAAACTACGTGGAGCAAGTTCCTTTATTAAAAGATTTGAAATAGGTAAATTGTTTGTGACTCTCCCATTTGCTTATAATATTATGCTCAAATTGTCAGATTTTTGAAATGCACACTTTTATACAAATAATTAACTCGCCTTGCCTTAATCTGACACGCTAGAATTTTCTAGCGATCTATTTTTTACTATTCTAATCGGCTACTCTAAACGCACAACCTTGGGGTATTGAATAAAGGGCAAGGTTTTTTTAAGTGGTGCTAAAATTGTCCTCTTATGTTATTCCACCGCGCTTGAGTAAATCCCAAATAATACCCGCTTTGACTAAATCGGTCAATCAATCATTTGATTTGTTTTGTCAATTTAAAACTTTTAATTTTTATAATTTTGATCATATAAATGTATTTGATATTATGTATTTTGATGCTCAATGTATTTGAAATACAAAATACCTCAGACTCAGGTATTTGAAATACTAATTACAAATTACATTTTGCGCAAGTAATTGAAATACAAATACAAAATACGTATTTGTATTTCAAATACTTCCCAGCCATGTGTGTACCCACCCATATAAGGTTTTTCTGCAGATTTTTCAATTAGAGTTTGAGTAGAATAACGAATTGTTATTTTCTTTACAATTTTAAATATTGTATCTTCTAATGTTATTGTTAAAAGATAGTTATTACATTTGAGTATACTAAACTAACATAAAGGTAAATACTTGTTTTGAAACATGACACGATTTTTTTAAAATACCTAAACAAGTAACTAGAATTTGTTGATACCAGATATTTAGGATTGATTACAGTCATTGGCATTAAGTGTATCGTTAAATCACTTTGCAAAAATGTCTATATTTTCGTATACGTTGTACGTTGTCAACTTGTGACGTGATATATAAGGGTTCCATTTGCCTTCAAAGATTGTTGTTCGATTTTATTATATCAAACACGTTCTGACGATAATTCAGTTGTGCGATGTAATGTTATTGTAATTTCAAAATATTTAAAATGTGATTAATCGCTACGGAGAGCAAAGAAAAAGTAATTTATTTTGATTGATTTAAACATAAACTTGTAACGTCCTTCGCGAAATTCAATGAAAATACATGAATTATTTTATGTTTACCTGCTTTCATTGAAAAAAATCATGCGACTGTAGGTTTAAACAGGTTAGATTTCAATAAGAAAGGAGCAAATTTTAAAATACATAATTTGTTTTAGATAAAGAATAATCGTTAAGACAGGACTCTTATTTGACTGATATTATTTGATTTATTAGTCTTAAAGATAATTTTTTGAATCATATTATTTTCCGAGTAACATGCTGCTAACCCGTATTATTTATATCAAAATTCAGTATAATATAGTTTATACTGTATTTTGACACTGTATATTTACTGTATTTTCATATGAAAAATTCCAATGCAGCTCGGTGGCGTAGTGGATATTCGCAAGGGTAACTATTGCAAGCATAAGCAGTGTGGCTGAATGTCATGTAATGTCCAGAGTTTTTCAACTTTGTCGAAAAAGTTTCAAAGTTTGTCGCATGCGCGTTTCAGAGGTGTGGCTCAGTTGTAGCAACTTTACTGCAGCCGAACTACTCGTACTTGTATCTCGAAAACGTAACGACGTAGCGAAAATCTGTTTGCTGGTATTGTGTGTTGGCAGTTTTTGGAAGTTTGTCAGACAATTTCTAGTGTTCATTGGTCTCGTTCTTAAGAGGGTTGCGTGGCTCAGCTGTATCAATTGCTTTCCTGCAGCTGCGCCACACGGATCTCGAAAACAAAACGACGACGAACGGAAAATTTGTTTGCTAATATTACTCCTAGATAGGCGGAAGTTAGTTCGAGTTTGTCGGGTAAGTTTCAGTTTGTCGATCCAGAATTCTCAGGGCTCACCTGTAGCAAAGTGTTTGCTTCACACACTCCAGCAAATTCTGGATATTATAGTGGCATACTCAAACAATCTATTTTCCAGTTTTCCACCGTTTTTTGTGGCACAGCTAGGGTCAGCCACACCGATGAACAACGTTGGCCGTGGTCATACTGGTCATGCCTATGATGGGTGACTAAAATGTAAAAATTCTCGAACTGCTCTGTTAAAGGCGAAATTCAAGTAAAGGTATTTGTAATAGTTGATTATACACTGAGGGATTACAGCAGTGTCTAAAGTCATGGGCGCCATATTGAACTAATGTAGAGTTATTTAGAGTCCTAAGTGAAGCGAAGGGTTCAAGTCGCCTAAGACGAAGACACTGCTTTATTCCTGAGGTGAATACTCTACTTCTCATACCATCTGCGAGACAATAAAAACTCAGGGCTTTATAACCAAATACTCAGGTGGTAATTTTCATAATAAACACTGTCACATTATCATTATCACTATAGCTATGGTTAAAACATTATCACGAAAACCATAAAATCGAAGGGAGACTACCGGAGAGAGATTCTGTACCAGGGTCGTGTGCATAGGTACCTCCGTCTTACCTATTTCTGCCGCAAAGCAGCATTGCTTGCATTGCTGTGTTCTGGTTTGAAGGGTAAGCGAAGCGGTTTGAAGGGTAACTACCCACGCGCCTGGGCAAGCCCGACCCACCGGTCACCTCCACGGCAGGGTCATTAGACGGGCATCGCTTGTGCGAATGCCCGCCTTCGCCTGCCTATCCATCTGCGGCTGATGGGAGCGGCTTGAGGATCTGCCTCCCGCTCCCTCTCCGCGGCCTCCTTCTGCGAAATTATGTCCTCGCAGAAGGAGGCGACAGCCCCCCATTCCGCTTCGCCGCGGAGCATGGCCACGACCATGCTCGGCAGCGAGAGGTCTCCGCCTCCGAACGCAGCGTTAAGCTCGCTACGCTGGAGTCGCCAGGCCGGCAAATCAATAGGGTGTGCTCGGCAGTGTCGTCGGGAGCATCGCAGTGGTGACACCGCGGCGTTTCCTCCCGACGCGCGACCCGGTGCAGGTAGTGACCGAAGCAGCCATGCCCGGTCAGTACCTGCACCATGCGGAACGTGAGGCTGCCCTGCCGGCGCCCAACCCACTCCTCCAACACCGGACGAATCGCGTCGATCGTCCGGTGAAATGTTTGTCTCTAGTAGATGCACGCTACTGTTGTATGGGCGTAGAACCTTCGACTTCCTAAGCTAGCATCTATGCTAAATTTTCATACGAATTTTATGTTCCAAATTTAATACACTTTACTCATACAACATTATATCCCTTGGGATATAATATCATACTTTACGTTGAAGGCAAGGGTGTTATAATTGAACATTGTCGTGCAGGTGGTACAATTATACAAAAAAAAAGAATCGAGCTTGGATCAAAATGAAAAAAAAATATAGTGAATCTAATTATAATATCTTCTCAATTTATAGAAAACAATTTAAAGTGGCATCCGATAAATGTTATAAAAATTATATGACAACTTTGGAAAGTAGTATTAAAAATAATGCTAAATATTTTTGGAGGTATGTGTCCCAACGCAAGCGCGCTAATGAGATCCCAGAATTTATACATTACAAAGCATCGACAGCTAGTAATCTTGACGAAGCATGCAACTTGTTTAATAATTTCTTTCACTCAGTTTTTCAACCATCATCTGTACCTGATAACCTGACAACTAGTGACTTTGAACTGGAATGTAATAATGGATCGAACCTTATAATTAGTAATATTGAAATATCTAGAAAAGAAATTTGCAAAACATTAAAAGCGTTGGATATATCAAAGGGTGCCGGTGTTGACAATATACCTACTATATTTTTTAAAGAATTAGCAACTGTAATTGACTTGCCTCTTTACTATCTATTTAACAAGTGTCTTTCTAGTGGTTTTTTCCCTTCGATTTGAAAGCGTGCTCGAATTGATCCTATACATAAAGGTGGTTCAAGGAATGATGTGGAGAATTACCGGCCAATATCAATACTGCCTGTTCTCTCAAAGGTATTTGAGAGGCTGGTTCACAATGCTATATATCCTGACCTGCATAACACTATCTTACAGCAGCAGCATGGATTCGTTAAACGGCGTTCGACGACTACTAACCTGTTAATCTACACCGCTGATCTCTTTGAAGGAATTGATTCTAACAAACAAATAGATAGTGTATACACAGATTTCCAAAAGGCATTTGACCGCGTGGACCACAGACTACTTTTGGAGAAAATTGCATTTAATGGCATTAGAGGGAATCTATGGAGATGGTTTAAATCCTATATTACAAACAGAACTCAAAAAGTGGTAATAGGTGGTGTTGAATCGCAGATTATTAATGTTAGCTCAGGTGTGCCACAGGGCTCAATACTGGGTCCACTTTTGTTTATTATTTTTATAAACGATGTTAGTAAATGTTTCACCCATAGCAAATTTATTTTATACGCAGATGATCTCAAAATCTATAGAATTATTAATGACTCCAAAGACCATACATTACTCCAACAGGATCTAAATAGATTTAGTGCTTATTGTGAAGATAACAAATTACAACTTAGTCTTCATAAATGCAAAACTATAACATTCACAAAAAAAAGGAAAATAAGTAATTTTACGTATTCGCTCTGTGGCACTAGTATTTCAAGAGTAAATAGCATTAGGGACCTAGGTGTAACTCTTGATAGTAAATTGCATCTCGATGTTCATATTAATAATATAATTGGTAAAGCATACAAAATGTATGGTTTCATTATGCGATCTTCTACTGAGTTTAAAAGCCCATCTACATATATTCACCTCTATAAATCCTTAATAAGGCCTCAACTTGAGTACGCAGTGGCAGTATGGAGCCCGTTATATAAAAAAATATCATAGTATCATTGAAATGGTACAAAAAAAATTCTTGCGTCGCATTAACTACAGCTGTTGTCATCAACGCCTTTCATATGCTCTACTTCTAAGGAAATACAAACTTCTTGATCTTAAATCAAGGCGACTACAGTTGGAGGCTGTGTTACTTTATGATCTATGTAACAATAAATATGATTGCATTGACATTGTGAATAAAATAAGTTATTCTATACCACTGCGTGCACATCTCCGATCATCGCGCCCAAAGCCGTTATTTGCAGTTAAATTATGTCGTACTAAATGCTGGAATCCGATCACCTATGCATCGCATGCTTGATAATTATAACAAAAAATTCAATAAATTAGATATCTTTGCATGTGGCGCTAATTAATATAAGAAGCATATAATTAACATATTATTGTCAAATAATTACAATAATTAAAGTTAAAGTTAAATCTTAGTTCTAGTTCTTATCATGTACCTACATACACATAACAGAAACTGGTGTATTTAAGCTGAACTGTTTATTTATCGTTACTCTTCTAGATTTAGTTATTTAATGCTTTCTTGAGACATCATTTTAGAAAATTTAATTTTATATTTATGAAATAGGCAAGTATATACCTACTTACAATGCAATAAACGGATTTGATTTGATTTGATTTACTTTGGGCGCGTGAGTAGTGGTGTCGCATTGTGGACTCTACCACACGCGCCCATACGGGCAGGGAGAACACACGCTCGCCGTCTAGCCAACGGCGGGTACGGTGCGGTCACGCATTTCCCCCTGAAAAATAGTATATTATGCAACTAGTGAATAAAGGACGGATTTAAAGCGAGGGCCATAGATGAATCACTAGCAAGTGAAGGATTCTAATGACTGAATCACGACCGTAGGGAGTGGTTCATCATGATTCAAGTGTTAGAATCCTGAGCGACGCGAGTCATTCATGGCCCTTGGTATAAATCCGTTTTATTCAAGAGTTGCAGCATACTATACTTTATATCATGACTACGAGAAAAAAAAATACATTTAATATCGAGTATTTTTCGCGTAAGTAGGTTGTACAGCATTGAGATGGAGGTCTAATATATCGGTGTGTTCTAAGTTCAAACACCAAAATAGTGATTATGATATTGATATACTAAAATAGTGATAGAAAAGTGGTTTTTATTCACTGTTTTCATTGAATAAAATAAGCTTTTTGGAGGGGGAATAGTATATATTTACTTCAAAGTTTCGTGATGAATAAAAAGATAGTAGGTAGTCCTTATCATGTATGTATGTATGTATATAGTCTCTAGTAACTTGTACACTCAAGCTATGCAAATTGCAATTGCAATTTTCAACCTGTCGAACTAGCATTCGGGTTGGCTGGAAGAGATAGAGATAAGTCCGCCCTATTACGTTTCCTTTGTACTATTGTCGATGTTCTATCGTACAAAAAAGCATTATAGCTATATAAGTAATCAATCACATAGAAGTTTTTGATTGCGCTCTCTTTTGTCTTCACTTATGTTTCGTGACTGATGAATTTTAGTCATAAACTAAACATTTTTTAGCGTAGGCTATATTTAAACGTTTACGGTGTTACTACAAAAAGTTTTTAAACGCTGTCTATAGTTAAACACTGTTTAAACATAATGCTGTCACTGTCCATCCTTTTAAAACAAATGAAAAATATATGGAATTGAAATTTGGAACTTCAAGGACATTGAGTTAAAAAACTTTTTGTAGTACCTAACACCGTTTATCTTGAATGTTTCTTTCAGCGTTTTCTTTTTGAAGATACGATTTTGGAATTCCCCTCACAGAAACTATGACATCACATACCTAATACTTAATGGTTGTAAGAAAACTAACGTAATCACTCATTGTAACTCCGAAGGTTGAACTCCCACGTTACCTATGCGTATGTTTATACAGTCTTTAATGCAAGCAGTCTATTTTCAACTTCCCGGGCTCTTTTAAACTGAAATGAATTATTTGAAAAACAACTCGCAAGTTCTCACAAACTATTTCTTGTAAGTAAATATGTACATACAGTTTTCTAAGAATAGATAATAATATACTTTGAATGGTTTGAATTTGTATTCTTAATTTCATTTGTATAACAAAATGAATTGATGACAATACATAGCAGGTATTTGTCAGATTTTTTCTACATGTTTCAACAAACAAATGTGAATATTTTAAAAAAGGGTGGTTTCCATATATACCATATTTAGTTTCACCAGCTTTTCAGCCTTCGGATTCATACTCTAAGGATTCGCTACAAAAAACCATTCCTTGCGGGAACCAGCTAGCTGTGCAATTGTGATAAAAATGACCACCATTGAATGTTTCCGTTCTTCTCCAGGTAAGAAAGTGGGAAATTTTGACATTATCCGTTATGGCCTTGGTCATGAATCCTGGATACCAATCAAACAAACGAATTAAAGGTCAATCAAACAATCGATATGATTTTGTAAAAGTAGCTTGAATCTATGTAAAAAGTCAAGTGTTCCTTTAAATTTGTCCTTGACTGTATGTAATATTTACTGTTTTCAATTTATTTTAACACACTTGCTCGTTAAGTGGATCTAATTTCACCGGTTTTATCAACGAACCACATTGATTTTTCAAATGATAATTTTCATACCATTATTTAGTTTTGTCTACAAATTAACAGAGATTTGTGTTATTTAACCCAAAAAATTAGTTTATTAAGTATTTTTTCTCACAAGTGTGTTGAAAAACGTCGTACGATATACGAGCATATATTGGCCGCTATACACATTCGGCTCCTTACGGCCTCGCCCTGCTCGGGCTGATTTTCCGCCTCGTGACTTATAATCACCATAACGCACTTATATCGTAATGAACATTACTTACACGAGCAATAAGACCATGCTTTTTGCCAATTTTCGTAATTTTAGGACAACGGGAATTCCTCTTTAGGCTTTGATTAGCGATATAAACGGTCATATCCTTTGATCGCGTTGACTATATGCAAATATAGTATAGCAAATATGTTTTTTTCACAGCTGTAAAGACCGTAGACCTGAGTATTTTATAAAAAATTAAGTTTGATATCTCTATGCGTTCCCGAGAAAAAGGGTCTTCAGATACAGACAAACAGACGAACAGACGAAAAACGTGGCGAATTTGTAACGGTTCCCCTTTATTCCTTGAGGTACGGAACCCAAAAACACTAAATTGACTAAACTAAATTTTTATCGGAAGATGGATGGCACCAAATTAGCAAATTTTCAATACATGTGACTGTGACTAACTTATAATGTGATGGCTGTCATTTGTGACACTAGTCGGACGCTATATTTGTCGTGACATAATTATTCTAAAGTTAAAAACATGATAAATTTTCTGTTAATAAGTACCTAATAATCTCTGAAAGTTATGTATCAATTTCACGAGATAAATTTCCTTTTGTAAGTTTCCCCTTGCTTTCTGTAATATTTGTTCGTAGAAGAAATTTTACCCCTTTGTCATATGTAATGAAAATATTTATTAAAACTATTATTATTTATCGAGTAAATTATTTGTTGCAGCCGACGACGACGTACCTTCAGAATCACAGTGCCGTCCATACATCGAAAAAGCTCTTAAAGAGCTGGAATCAGGTGACGAACCAGGTTATATGTTTTAGAATTAAATATTTTATTGGCTAACTTATTTATTTTATTCGGGCTTCTTATAAAGGTTAAAATACCTTGGAGCTTTAATTGTTGTATACTGACCTACCGTTATAACTAAAGCACTTTTGTTTGTGACATAGGTACAGTTAGGTATATTTTATATTATAGATAACATATTATTATCGTGTAGTTCGTAATCATAAAGTGATTAATACTTAAATAATTTAATAATAGTATAATCACTTAATTCTTAGAGAATGTAAACCATTAGTTATCTATTATTATTATTATATTAGTTATCTATAGTCGGTGCGTGAGCATTAATAGGACGGAACATACTGACTGGCGATACTTTTCTCATGTTCCGAAAGCACGCTTGTAGATATCTGAACAGAGGGACGACAACAGTATTTTCTTCCCTGGTAAACGTTTTTTCCTGTTGCCAAATTATTTAAAAAACACACACCATTTCAAAATTTTTATTCAGTTTCAGCCATGTTGAAATTTTCTATACAGCCTATAAACAGTCACATCCGTGTCCTTTTAATGAAAATTACTTTAAAGAAATAAAACTTATCAACAATTTTATAATATGATTTGATACTTATAATTTATTTTTCACAAAATTATTACATAATTTGTCTGAAAATTAAATAACAAAAGTTGACAAATTGTTTACTACAAATGAAAACCAACTTTTAAGTTAAAGTTAAACCTAGTATAAGAATAAGTACACACTATGTTACATTTTTTATTTAAAGTCGGTTCTAAAGTCAAACTAACTATGAGTAGGTACCTATACATTATAATTCTTAGATTACATTTTTAAGTCTTTCCAGGCGATCATATTTGGCACCGACTTCAATATAAAAATGTAATGTTGTGTGTATTCTTATATTATTTTTGACGTTTTAGTGTATTTGAAGTCGATTTTTAGTTTTTGGAAAATACTTTTATATTTAACTTTATTTGCGCCAATACGTGCCTCTTATATTTGTAAAACTAATCTCTAATTTCTAAAAGTAAAGGATCCTTTCAACATGAGCTCAGCATGGTGAAAGAATCCTTCAGGTAATAACTACCAGATGCAAACACCTCATCATAATCATAACAGATCATAGACGAGTACGTCCCCACCGAGGGGCTCGAGCCAACCCTAAGTTAGGGTGTTTAGGCCTTTACTATTATATCTTCTGTGGCCTCAGTCAACCACTCGGGCCCAGTGCGGATTGGTCGACTTCACATAGGTACATCTTTGAATTTCTTCGCAGATGTATGCAGGTTGCCTCACGATGTTTTCCTTTACCGTAGGAGCGTCAGACAAATGTACCTACATAATGAAATTAGAAAAACAAAAAACACATTGGTACCTGGCGGTCTCGAACCCAGAACCTCCCGATTGGAAGACTAGTGAAAACATAAAAACGCGATGCACGGACCTATAAAATTTGAGGGTTTTCCTCAATTTTTCTGAAATTCCATCACCAGATCCAGTCATAGTAACAATGGGACCTCGGGATACTCTTTCGGATACAAAAAGAATATTGAAAATCGCTTCATTGAATAATTGGCGGAGTGATCGCGTAACAAACATACAAAAAATACAATCGAATTGTGCACCTTTTCCTTTTTGGAGTCGGTTAAAAATTATTTAACGCATCTACTCTAACGAAGACTACGCAACACTGTAAGAATACGAACAATGATTATTTTGGCGATGCGAAGTTAGCAAATGAGTTTTGTACACATTTTACGATCGCAGCAGAACGCATGGATCAAGGCTACTGGAACTAGAATAACGTGAGATTGACACTAATTTCCTATTCAAATTAGATTTCCTTCGTGCTGTAATGCTAGTTCTATTTTAATGCAGACAGACCGAGCAACCGTCACCGTTATATCTAGAGTACATAACACACTGGCGTATATTTAGAACAGATTATCGAACAAGTCATATCAAACTTTGCATCTTAAAAGTTTTTACAAAGGCGCCAATTGACCGTCAATCATTTTTATGATGTAAACATATTAATGAAATATTATGCATGCTAACGATGTGTGGATTGATCGAAGATTGATGTAACAATAAAGTTATCTTCAGTGCTTTGCTTTGTTGTTGTTTGTTTTTATTTAACAGACGATGTTTACTGTTTACGAAAGTGTTTGAGGTCATTTACGCAATCTATTGCGGTTTTTTTATTTATTTTTTTATACAGAAATTATATATTTAAAAGCGGTCATTTTATGGTAAAGAGGCGACATAAGGCTATAGATGGAAGCGAGCATCGCCCGGATTCCTCACAGGGACTGGACTATCTTACTTCTCTATCTTTCATAACACTAATGATATTGACATGTTATTACCGTAACAGACTTAGGTAAGGCGGTGTACCACCGGAGACAAGTAAATTCAATCATAAACCGTCTTATTTTTATTTTCATAGCTTCCTCGCTTGTTAAAAAACGTAAAAGTTTGTAATTAATTTTTCTCTTGTCCGCGTTATTTTGTGGTTGAAAGCTATGCTGTAAATAACTATACCATGGTACGCCAAGACAAATCAACAAACAATGCTACACGTCCAAGGAAATGGCGCGTTAGTTCGCGTGGTACATTAACCTTCAGTGTGTCCGGGGAATTAGTAATCAAACATTAAGATCCTGATCTATGAACGATTTTATCGATTAATCTCAAATCAAGGGTCTGGCTCCCCCCTCGCCGAATTATAAGAACTAAAATACTTAGTTCCTAGTTTTTTTTAGTTTGACCATTTCCTTCAAAAACAAGCAACTAGTGTACACTTTGATACGGATAAGCATCAATTTGATATCACTCGATAGCTAACATGATTAGCTATTAGAAGTATCAAGCATAAACATGCCTCCTATATTTTGAAAAATTAGAAGTGATTTATTTAAAGAAAACTTGTCAATTTCTTCACCTTTTATTACTAAAATATCATAAAATCAAGGTGGTTAAAAAGATATGTTTTATTTACCTTAAATTACTAGTATCGAGGCTAGTCTACAAATCAATGTAAAATTATTATTCTACGTCTACGAGAAGCGACCCCATCGCGGGGGGACCGCTAAGTTAGGTAGTTGAATGAGTTTGTGGAATAAATGATTTTTCATCCCCCCATCTCGGAAAGAGTATTTTTGCTATTCGATATCTGACCGCCAAAGGCGTTTTTATCCGCTTGAGGTTAAACTAAATTTGAATTTAGAACATCGCGTGCACTAGGTATGTGATTTCAAAACATCATTAAACCTATTTACTTCCATCTCCATGGTGCCGAATTTATCATACAACTTTTTTTAAATTTGTTAAAAACTCAGACTCTGAACCTCCTTGGTATAGTTTTGTTTATTTCCTCGCTGAGGGGGGATGATGCACTCATGTATAATAAATAACTATTCCGAGTGACAGGTAATGGAGTATTTGAGGTATTTCCATTAATAAAATCGTACATAGACTAAAATTACTACTTCTCAGACACACTGTATAGGCACAATTGAGGGCACAATACTCTTTCGCACAGTAGGCAGGCGAAGACCTCGGGTGAAAACACACTTTAATGATTCAACACGAATAAATATTATATTTATTAAATAATATTATCTAAGGGCTGGAATAGGGGTCGTGCCTGTAAGGGTGTTAGAAATCAGAAATCAGAATACTTTATTTGTCTTAAATGTGGTACATTACAAAGGTATTATGGGTTATGTTACTGAATAAGGCACATAATTAGCTAAAAAAAATAGTATTAAGGTTCTTTACAATGCATTCCTATTTTAATGTTGACAGGTTTGTGTGTGTGCTAACTTCTAAATGTCTCCCCTACAGTAACTAGTGTTAACTAGAGTCTAGTTCAAACATAAATAAGTAACAACACTTAACGGCGAACATCAGGAAAAACACACGGTAGTGGAATCACTTCCTTTCATGATGTTTTTTTAAATAACTGATTTAAGGATTGATGCAGTTGTTTTCGGCTTGGTCTTAAAGCATGCATTTGCAACAGTGGATTTGTTCTCCACTACATAAATCTTATTGAATTCACTAACAACTTGTACAATTCAGGGCGTGTATCATGACATCTATCTAAATTCCAGCTAGTTTTCTGAATTGCTATCAGTGCCTTCCTTTTACTCATTATACAAAGAAATGGCATTATAACAATTCAGAAAACTGCCTAGAATTAAGACATCATTCATAATATACCCCCAGTGGGTACTATTCAAGGATGACAAAGAAAACGAAGGGGTGAATGCAAGGAGGAATGAATTGGTTCATCTCGCTGGCCAGACGAGTTGGTGGAGGTAGGGTTTTATTAAAGGTCGAGTCTTCCATATCGTCGCAGTGTGATGCGGTAAACTCCTATAGGGCCAATTTTTCAATCGTCAAATAACTTTTGACTTTAGAATAAATATGGCGGTTGGACAGATTTTTCTATATAATAATCTATATATAATAGCACATATTTATTCCTACACGAAAAAAAAGAGTCCCGGGATTTCTTTCATTCAAAACATTATAGTGTCTTGAACATATTTTGTTGAAACAAAACAATTTACTTTGAAACTGTATGCCATGGACCAGAGAATTGAATTAAACATGTTAATTTTCTTAATTCAATTCGAACATACACTCAGGGACAAATTCAGAGGAACACTACACTTTTTACATAGATTCAAGCTCCTTTTACAACATCATATCGATGTGGGATTGACCTTTAATGCGTCTGTTTGATTGTTATCCAGGATTCATGGCCAAGGCCATAACGGATAATGACAAAATTTCCATATTTGTGACCTGGAGAAGAACGGTAACTTTTAATGGTGGTCTTTTTTATCACAATCGTACAACTGGTTTTCGCGGTGAATGTTCTTTTTGTAGCGAATCCGATGGCTAGAAAGCTGGTAAAGCTAAATATGGTTTCGTATACTGAAAAATACAGCGTTATCAAAACTAGAAGGGAATTTGAATCGTTCCTCTAAATTTGTCCCTGAGTGTATTTTTAACCTGAAGTTAGTTTCGTTGCTTCAATATCATGAAACTTACGTAACCGAAGATATATCTCGAACAATTGTTTTAATACTTTCATGTTCTTGTTTTACAAAATATACCTTAAGACCAAGTATTTATAAATATGCAACGAAACTATAGGAAAGTTATCGGATTACCTATTGAATCGCCCCTTAGTCGGCTATATAACGACATCCACAGATAGAAAGAGTGCGATTATACTTGTTCTAAATCCGTCATTGACAACAAAGGCATTACATTGCTCACTGATTGTTAATTTGCTTGTTAATTTGTTTATTATTTATTGTGTACTGTGGTGTAATATATAATTAATAATGATATATTACACCACAGTACAGACTCGTGGTCCGTGCCTTTGCTCTTATTTCCTTTTTAATCTGTGTAGTATTATTTATGAAGTCCGACTACTCTACTACATAACGGAGCGCTTTGCATGGACGCTACGAGAGTTTATTTATTATCCGCCCTAGTGTTCCGACGAAATTGAAAAATGTTGTACCTACTTACATATCGCAATTTACAAAGGCGAGCTTATAATACTAACGGACATTTACCAGTTAATTTTGACAGATTACCTACGGGAGAGTTGTTTAAAAGCAGCATTGTGTGTAGAGAGAGCAATTAAATTTTTAACATAGCCTAAAAACAGTAAAATGTGGGCTTGTTCACTTTAGCGCATATTTTTCGGCGCGAAAAGCGTGCTCGTCGCGTGAGTTCTTCAGATACAATGTAAGCGCGCACGCACAACAGCCGAATAGCAAGGCGCGTCACAAATGAGCGGCGCCCGCGCCGTACATCCGCGTAACGTGATAGTATGTACGTTATTATAAGAGATTGAAGCTGTTAAATGCCAATGTTTTTATGCACTTACTTATATGCGACGTATCAATAATATAGCTAATCTACGTAAAGAGCAAATATTATTTTGCCAAATCTAAATTATTAAAGTTCGAGAAATATCACAATTGAAAATAATAACCATAAGGACTTTCTGGCCCTTTTGTTAATGTCTCTAGATATTTTATTTTAAATATGGCTTCTTATTTAAATTTAAATCTGTGTCTGCACGGAATAGGTCTGTTGACTTTTTGTTTTATTTCACTTTCTTCTAGGTATTGAATCACTTTATTATCTTATAAATACGCCCGTCTTTTAAAATACAAACATTATAATTTTCAGATTCTGCAGAAAAAAACGACAGTAGTGAAGTAAGTGTAGACGACGATTCGACAGAAGTAAAATCAGCTGAAGATCAAGATGATGCCAAAGATAGTAAAGAAGACGATTCTCCATCTATAGAAGTGGCCGATGAACCTTATGTGGCACAAGCATCAGCCGAAGATCTTAAAGCTGCAGCAGGGGATAATGATTCAAAAGAAGATTCCACGGTCGAGGAGAATGCCGATGATAGTGCAGAACAGCAAAATGACGACGGAGACAGCAAAGAAGATGCATCTGCTGAAGAACAAGTGGTTGACAATGGTAATTTTTCGTAACATCTATCATACCTACTATTACTGATTGTTCTCGTTATTTAAGGATTAAAATCAGCAATAATAGGGATGGTGACTGGGTTTAAAATAATCTATTTAGTTCGTCAGTTACTTAGATAAATGTATCGTTTCAAGTTTTTGATTATGAGAAAATACGTGTCCATTTTTCTTAATCCAACACGAGGGACATCAAAAACGTTTAAAGTCGTCACCCCCTTTTTTAACGAAGTGGTATGCCGTTGCGTAGCCTTACCTGCCGATGGCTTGTCGACAAGGGTGTGTCGGAATCACCCCGCTCAGTGTTGGCTATACCCACTAAACACCTCAACGTCCATCTTGTCCTTAGTTGAGGCAATCCAGGGACTGGGAATCCCAATTTCTCCAGATCACCCCGGAATTACCGGGAGTTACCCTGGATATAGAGGTAGACCGGGAGCCCTATAATCACGCGTATTAGGAGACACCTTAGCGCGCAGGCTACGCCTAGGGCGGCCACGGAAGATAGGCTACATAGACTCTTCCGTCTTCTACCGCCCCTTCGTCTGGGCCGGAAACCGGAGGGGAGCGGCGTGAGGATCATTTTCTACCCCCCCTCTTCGCTGCCTCCTTCTTGCGAGATAAAGTCCTCGCAAAAGGAGTAAACAGCCTCCCATTCCTTCTTACTAGCGCTAGTCACCACCCTAGTCCCTACTATATGTAACTTTTCTTTTTTTTTTGACGGGTGTTTGGAATGATCATCCATTTAATACATTTTTATCCTACGTATCTAAAAGTTTATTACACGATTCGTGTCAAACAAAAAAATCTCTTAAATATATGAACATATGAGAAATCTCTTTCGGTCCGCGTTTTTAGTGGTATTTGTCCCTCCTGCGATGTATTAGATAAATTTAGATAAATACAAAAAATCACAAATTGCATGATCTAAGAGAAAGACAGTCAGAAATACAGGAATAATACTGTATAATGTACCCAAGTGTGGGGTAGATTCGTACAAATTTTAGATTAGATTTAAGTCATAATTATGCATCAAATATAAAATACTTCTCATTTTTATACACTAATCTTAGATAGTTATACTAATAGTCTTAGAATTATAATTTTTACCACCTCCGTGGTCTAGTGGTGGAGGCCACCGGGTGTTGATCGGGAGGAGGTCCGGAGTTCGATTCCCCATAGGGGCAGAAGCTTTTCTGCTCGGTTTGGTTGGTGGTAGGGCTTCTGAGCCCACCTGGCTAGCTACCACAGTCTTACCTATACTTGTGGCCATAATAATAATGTTAATAGCATTGTTGTGTTCCGACAATTAGAGGTGAGATAGCCAGTTCCTTAGCTGCCGAGGAGTCCAGGTGAAGCTCGCTTCCACCTACGGCCTTATTTTCACTTACCAAATAAGAGAAAGACATTCTTATTACAAAAGTACTATACAATGTGCAAATAAAATAGCGTAAAATTTCAGACACCCCTACCTTATTTATTATAAAGAATCATATAAGTTACTAGCTGTACCCGCGAACTACGATCCGTCATAATTATTGTCAAAAAAATTCTGGAGAGGGCCACCTTTAGTTAGTTTGGCTGGGCTCTTTCGCACTTAGCCTCATGATTGGGCCATTGTGCGTCCTAATCTACGTCTGCCTCCATCCTACTCCATCCATCCCAGGTCCCCCCCGAACGCCAGCAGCCTCTGTGGGCTACTACATGCTTCCGGCATGGATGCCGGGGAGTGGAGAAGTTTCGCCCGTTCATCGGCCACGCTTGTGCATTCCAAAAGGACGTGCTGTGGCATTTCTTCTGCCTCCATGAATCCTCTGCATAGAGGGCTGTCTGTCACCCCTATTGTGAATAGGTGTTTGTTAAGGAGACAGTCTCCGGTTATAGTAGTTAAATGATGTTCCTCGGTTTTCTCACGCAGCCAGGTTTTTATCTGGGCCTGTGGAATGGGTAGTAAGGGCTCTGGTCCGAGGGCCACCCTTATTACCTAGAGTCCTAGAAGTATAAAAAAATAGCCTACAACCTATTCTCAGACCAACCAAATATACACGAATAATTTCATTTTCATAAGGCCGTCTCGGAGAAGTTCGATAACAAACACTGTGACACAAGATTTTTGTATATTAGATTAAATAAAATTTTATAAAATTCTCGAGGATTATCTACGAGGACATGGCCATTTTTTGTTGTGCTGGATTTTTTTCGAATTTGAAACTCAATGGTCGCGCAAGTGCACGAGCCGCCGATAAGGAGAAGATAAAGACGATAGAGAAGTAAATTGAAATTGCAGCGTAGTTGAAAATTAAATTATTGATTTTTAGGGTTCCGTACATCCGAATAAAAAAACAGAACCCTTAAAAAGGATCTGTCGGTCTGTCTGTCGGTCTCTTTCAGACTTTGCGCAATTTAATTAGCGTGTTGTATCATTTCTTTTTTTCTAAAATTATCCGGAACAAAAAAAAAATAATCTTAATTAAAAAATTACTTCAAACGTTTTATTAATGTTGTGATATTTTATATTGAAGGCTTTTTATAACACGATATATTGTTTACTTTTAAAGACTGTATGCTTTAATTTGTCAATGAATAGTTAAAGGGATAATTTTGATGGTAATGGCTAACAAAACAGCTAATTTGGGATATGGTTGATTTTTTGGCAAAAACAAATAATTCATATTTCGTCTCTTTTTAAAAAATGTACAAAAATGTGTATGCGTCAAAGTACAAAACAAAACATAAACATTATGTGTGATTTATTTGTCAATAGTAACATATTATATTTTCACAGACAGCAATGAAGATAACACTAAAGAAGATGATACGAATGACAGCAATGAAGCACAAGATGGAGATAACAATAGTGAAGAAAATCAGAAAATCGAAAAAGACAATGATGACAGCGTAGAAGATGGGCAAGATACTGCTGAAGATAATAAGTCCAATGAAGGAGATGATGGGTCCGTAGAAAAAAATGAAGATAATGACAACAAATCAGGAGAAGATGATGGATCTCAAGAAAAGGAAGAATCAAATGAAGAAAATGATTCTGGTAAAGCTGAATCGCAAGAAGATAAAGATGAATCTGGTGAAGATAAACAAGAATCCGACGAAGCTGAAAATGCTTCTGGTGAGGATGACAAAGAGTCTCAAGAACAAAAATCCGACGAAAAAGATGATTCAGGAGAGGATGATAAATCAGCCGAAGCGGATACTGACAACGATGACAACAAATCAGGAGATAAAGGAGACGATAGTGCAGCAGATGATGGTGAATCAGCTGAATCCGAAAAGGGCGAAGGTGAATCTGATGAGGCAACTGAAACCGATGATGAAAATTCTGACGAAGAAGAAGGTACACCAGAAGAAGATTTACTGAAGGTAGGGTATTTTTATATCACGCTAGGCCTTTATTCACATAATTATTTTTAGTAAAATAATTATTTATTTATTCTAGTTTTAATGGTGAGCTTTTGAGATTCACAGTACTATAACTACATGCAACATACATATTTTCAATTTTTATACAAGTTCAGCGGTGGCTCATTAGCAGAAATTGACCTTTTGAACTGACAGCTTTGTGCTGACAGCGTTCGCCAAAATGACTCTTGGCCTCCTGGCCTCACTCTTGCTCTGAATACGACATAATAGAAACGCAACATGGCATTATTTGGCTGTGATCTTCTGTGTACGGATTATGAGCCCTCTCTGTTTATTATTCAAATGCCTCTGCCATATTGAATAAATGCTCCCGCCTGACCTATATTATTGTAACTGGAACACAGAAAATGATAAATTATCATTAAAATACTTCTTTGACTGAAATTACTTATTATTGGAAAACCGTTGCTCGTATAATCAATAATTTTAAATAAACTCCTTTCTTATTTACAGACGACTGATATTCCTGAAAATTTAAGATCTCGTGACCACATTAACCAAATACTAAGGCTAGATGAGGAAGCGAGTGAAGATGAAATTACTGTTGAAAGATCAGCTGATATAATTTTAAGAGATTTGAAACGGCTTTATGAGAATTCTATCAAACCTTTAGAAGTACTTTACAAATACAGAGATTTGAGCAACAGACATTTCGGTGACCCAGAAATATTTTCGAAACCACTTGTACTATTTATGGGACCATGGAGCGGTGGAAAATCAAGCATATTGAATTATTTGACGGGGCTAGAGTTTACAGAGTGGTCTTTAAGAACTGGTAAGGACAATATAATTTATTTTTTGTTTGCGAATAATTAGTGCGTACAAAGAAAATAACAAATTTTCATTGAAAGCGTATCGTCATATTTTTTTATTGCGTCACGGGGCATTTTTTCGGTAAATATTAAAATTCAGGAAAATGTCACAGTGTCAGTACGACACATTCGCTATAGATAACATTCGAATACGATAGTTTACACCAAGAAGGCGACCTCAACAAACACCTCTTACAAAGAAACACCTCTCGGGGATTAGCAAGGTTGCTATTTCAACCCCCTAAAGATGATCTCTTAATCGCTTGATCAGTATTAAAGCCGCAGTGAAATCAAATGCTAAGCTACAAGAATGATGTTTCTGTTTAAAAAAATAACGTCGCTCTTGTGATCATGAGAAATTCCCACTGGCTCTGTGTCAAAACCATCGTTAAATTTTATGGATTAGCATCCCAATTCATATTGGCCGGGCCGCAAATGGCACCATACCCTAAAATTGCTGTATGCCTTCACATATTACATATCTTTTTACATAAGCTTGTAATTGCTCAATCACGGTAGTGCCCCAAAGCCGGGCTATTAAAGGACGATTCGGGATTCGGTGTAGTCAGTGAACTATGAGTTCGAAACATCGATGAAGTTAAATGGATGTTTATAGAATCTTAATGTACTGATGCGTTACCTATTCTCTCTACGCCTAGTTGGTGGTGGTTAAATTAAGCGAATACCATTAAAATGTTAATACAGTACTATTATGGTAGAATAGATAAGATTGATTAATTTTAAAAATATTGCAGGAGCTGAACCATCACCGGCTTATTTTAACATTCTTATGCATGGAAAGGACCCAGAAGTATTGGATGGCACGCAGTTGGCAGCAGACTGGACATTTTCGGGACTTCAGAAATTTGGACAGGGGTTGGAGGAGCGACTGAGGGGCTTAAAATACCCAAGCAAAATATTAGAAAAGGTAAGTCTTAAAACTAAGATTAAATATCAAATAGACTAAAAATTCAATAAAATATTACTAACCGCCTTTGTATTCTAGTGGTATGGATCACCCGGTTTTGATTTTCCATTAAAGATATTTTATTTTCACATCGGTTTTGTCAGTGGCAAGGCCTCAGACCTCGCTTAGCTAGCTACAACGATCTTATTCTAAGTAAGTTTGTCACCATAATTACAAGATTACATTGACGTATTGCGTATTTTGAGGAGCTTGGTGGCGCATTGGCGCGTGCGCTCAGCGAACGATTGCTAAGGTTGTACTTGCGTTTGCGCAGTCACTTGTGCACTATAATAATATCTCCTGCGCAGATGGCTAGACTCTGTTGAGATTGGCCGCCGTGACCGAATATCGGTTAAGAGGACATTACAAATAGCCACTTCTTTTGCTATTAAGGAAGCTGAAGCTCGCTTCCGTTTTGTTAATCAAAAACATCAATGACAACAAATGCTTAGAAATATTTCATCAGCAAACAAACAAACCTTAAATTTCAGGTAAATATAGTTGAGATTCCCGGCATTCTTGAGGTGCGAAAGCAAGTGTCAAGGGTGTTTCCGTTCAACGACGCGTGCCAGTGGTTCATCGACAGAGCTGACATCATCTTCCTCGTGTACGACCCCTCGAAGCTCGATGTGGGCCCCGAAACCGAAGCCATTCTCGACCAACTCAAGGGCAGAGAATCACAGGTGTGAATAATTGCTTTAATATTCACATACTCATAAGTATACAAAAATATTAACATGCAGATATTATTGTAGTGGGAATTTTGATAGGTCCAATTGTACGAGTAAAGCGCGGTTAATCCCCATGAACTCTTTATACAGACACTAAACAATAGCTTCAAAGTTTTGAACACATATGTGAAGATATTTGACTATGTGTACAAAGTGTGAGTACCTACATGGAGCACCCACATATGTAGGAAAACTTATTTACTGTTTCAAAATTTTTAAATGTTCACTGGAGCCCAACAACTTTTCTAAAATGTGAAAGGTTATTACTCAAAAATTAGACATCGTAGAAACATAGTTTAAAAAGGTATTTATTTTTTTTTTTTATAAAATAACTATAGATAGTATTTTTATAAAATAACTATTAGTCTAAGTCAATTATTACTACCGTTTTTGTGGCAACGAGCAATAAACGAGTATAGATCTATGAGACGACTATAGATCTGCTACCGGCAAGGAAATAATAGGGTAATAAAATATTTCTATTATGCTTAAAAATTTAAAATGCCTTAAATGACTTGTTTTTTCAATATAAGTAGCTAAATATACGCAGAATACATTGCTTAAAGTGAATATTAATTAGCGTAAGCCTCTGTTTTAAAGTTTTGCTGCCCTAAAAATACTTCTTTTTGGTGAACTTGCAAATAGGACACTATAGTTATGTTCAAAAAACTTATTAGACCAATCGACGCAGTATTTTTCCGATTTAAATTATGTTAAAAAATCATTGTGATTTTATGAAAGCACGATGTAAGTGAACCTTTTTTTCCGATCGTAGGCATTTAACTGAACATTTTCGGAAAATTATTTGATTTAGGCTATTAAAATCGCGTTTTCAATCATTTTCTTCTGAAAAGAAAATTATAAATAAAAAGCTAATTAATAAAAAAACAATAAAAACAAATTTATAAAAAAATAATGCTCTACACCAGGATCGAACCACTGCCACACAGATTTAAAGTCGAAGATCTAGCGCTTAGAAAAATCTTGCCCTATTTAGAAAAGTGAAATGAAATATCTTATGTTTTATTGTGTAACTAATAATGCGATAGATGGACGTAAAAAGAGGCGATACAAAAAAAGTATCACTTTAAAAAAGTTTCTTCGATATTTTGAGGCTCACAGAAAAAACTTTTTCCTACGTCAATCAAGGGCTTAAAGTTCAAACAATAATCTTTCTGCTATTGTGGCAGGTTTCAGCAACAAGACTGTACAAAGTATATGCAGACTAAAGGCCTCTGCATACGTAACGTGTTTAGAACGTGGACGGAGCGAGGACGGTACGGAGGCGGGACGTGGTTTAGAAAACCCTGACGTGGAGTTTAATGCATACGCAACGTGACAGTGGCTCGTAACTAACGAGCTAGTGTTGTGAATAGGAAAGATGGACTTTTCATTTGAAGAATTGGCTATAATTGCTATTGCTTTAGATGACAAAAAAGCTATGGCTGCCAAGAGAAAAAGGAGATTTTCTGTACATCTTACATATCTTACAAGAAGAATTTCACTTTTTGAGCATATGTTGTCGAATCTCAATCATTATTTTTTTCGCTTAACAATAAAAGATGGGTTTCTATTAAAATTAAAGTATTTTTTGTGTTCCAAATAGAAATCAATTTAATTACTAGAGAAAAAATGAAATTCAGTATAATATTATATCCCTGTTTTTTAGAGGCTTGAAATGAGTTACTTCACATTGAGTTTACATGACCTAGAATTTATCAATCTTGAGGAGGTAGGTGCGAAAATATTATAAATAAAGTTATGAATGCAGTAAAAAATTTAAATGAAACTTATCGTTTACAGTGATTGATAATTTGACTGCAATTTTACGCCACAGAAAATTTTTATGCTTCGTGTCTAAATACTTTGCGTCTGCAAAATTATACAAAGCTAGATATGAACGTACACACTCGGTTAGTTTTTCGTCGTCCATTTTCAATTCTTGTGGCATCACTATACCGGGTGTAACAGAATACCGCAATAATATTTAAGGTTGTTGATTAACAAAAAAAATGTTTTATGACTATTCTTTGTATTTTTATTATATGCCTACTTTCGATTTAATATGCTTAACAGTTAAGTGTATTAAATCGAAAGTAGGCATATAATAAAAATACAAAGAATAGTCATAAAACATTTATTTTGTTAATCAACAACCTTAAATATTATTGCGGTAATCCGTTACACCCGGTATAGGTATCTGAAGCGAGCGGAGTGAGTGTGCAGTGCATACGCAGCGAAACCACGGACGGGACGGGGCACGTACGGGGCGGGACGTGCTAAACATCGTCGCCGACGATATTTTTCCCTTCACGTGGGCGCCACGTTCCCGTCCCATCCGTGCGCTCGTGCCGTATACACTATCGGATACATTTTCTATAAAACGATATTTCCAAAATTTCCCGTCCCGTTCCGTCCGAGTAAAAACACGTTTCGTATGCAGAGGCCTTTAATTTCACTTGACTGCGCAAAGTTTTAAAGCTATGTCTGTTACCGGCTTTACATATGAATCTGCAGTGGCTCTTCAATATTGTCCCACAATGTGAATGTATTTTATATTACACTAGCTGTGCCCGCGAACTTCGTTTCGCCTTACGATAGATCCCGTCATATTTTTCCCGTGGTATTCCCGTCATATTTTTCCCATGGGAAATATAGCCTATGTTACTCACGAAGGATGTAGCTTTCTAATGGTGAAAGAATTTTTAAAATCGGCCCAGTAGTTATCGAATTTTCCCATAGGAAAGAAATATTTTCCCGCGGTAAAAAATATAATTTAGCCTATAACCATCAGGGACAATGTAGCATTCTAATGGTAAAAGAGTTTCTCAATTCGAACCAGTAGTTTCTGAGATTTGCGCTTACCAACACATTTTGCGATTCATTTTTATATATATAAGAATATTAATTAATAGATAGATTTAGATACCTATCTATTGCATAATACTAACGTATACTCGTATCAGAAACAAGATAACGTTCCTACCCGGGATAGGTTGTGGTCCTAGTATAGAAGCTGCAGAGTTGTTTAGGATATAAAAATACGAGATCTATTAGGTCCCCCATGATAGCTAATCGTTTGTTCGGTTTGGTTGGTAGATTCGTGCTTAGGTTCCCCGTGATGGCTAATACTCGTCTGTTTGGTTTGGTTGGTAGTAGGGCTTCACAAAACATCTTGCTTCGTACCAGCCTGAATTTTTGCCAGAACAAAAAGTTATGGTATTGTAATGTTCCGACAGTAAGAGGTACTATGATAGTTCATCTATGACTGAGGGATTCACACGAAGCTCGCTTCTATCTACCGCCTTATACTCGTAGTCGCTAGCAGTAAGGGCGAGAGCAATAGCTTTCTGGTTGTGAATAAAAATAATATAAGATTAAGGGTTCATCACAAGTAGAATAGTTTCGAAGCGGCGAAGCGCGAGTAGGATAATACTTTATTGTGCATATTTATCGACTTTATTGTGGGTACAGTTTATGTTTGTGAATGCTGAATGCTACGCAGTCAAGTGAATATTATTTGCACTGGATAGTTCATAGTTTTATCGTGTTGCATTACAGCGTAATTATTGTGTTTGAGATTAGGTTACATTTAGTAACTACGCGTTCTATTTTTAACCGCGTAGATACAAATAATATCACTTGACAAACATTTAAACTTCTTTTTCTGCCTAGTGTCTTTAACCGCCTCCGTCATCGAGTGGTTGAGACCACCCAGCATTGGTTTGGCTTCGATTCGCCTTTGAGTCAGTAGTGCCATTGACTAGTACCATTAATGGTACAAGTGATACAACTTTGTATACTTAGTACCATCAATGGTACTAATGACACTAGTTTAGGATCAGTAGTACAGTACCATCATTAATATTGGCGTATCCATACAATATGCATATTGTTGTATCGATAGTACCATCAATGGTACTAGTGAAAGTATGGTTCGATGTGCAACTAAACAAACACGAAGTAGGCATAGAACAAAGAAACTACTATAATGAACTGGATATGATATGTACTGCGGATCTAAAAAGGCCGCATTAGCAAAATCACAAAATGATTCGTTTTATGAATTGAGTGCAATTTCATCTTAAGCAATTATTATATTTTAAAGCTTTGTATGAATATTTGTAAAATGGTCCACAAATTAGGCATTGCTTAAATGTCAATTGGGACTATTTTACTAATATTCATACAAAGCTGTCATATAGAATTAGCTTATGATGAATTGCACTCAATTCATAATACGAATCATATTTGATCTATGGACGTACAAAAAAATACAGACGTAGTGTGGCATTAAACAAATAAGGATACAAATTTGTATCCCTTGTATCATCAATATTGGTTAATGGTACTATACAGATTTGTATCCCTAGTATCATCGTATTGGTTACAATTACGGGGAATATCATTAATTTTCTTTAATGGTACTAAAGATACAAAGTTGTATCACTTGTACCATCAATGGTACTAATCAATGGTACCTACTACTGACACAAAGGCTTCGATTCCCCACGAGACGGCGAAAGTGTTTCTGCATAGTTTGGTTGGAGGCTTCAGTTTGTGCGGAGTGCGAGTTTTATCGAGCTTTACTAATTAGTTAACGCGTTCGATGCGTGCGATCGAGTAAAGCTCGATAAAACTCGCACTCTGCACACTGTATGTTTTACGTTTGTGGCGCAGTAAATCGGAATTGTTCGAAAATGGGAAAAAGTAGCGCCTCACTCACTTAACCCGGTAATCGACAGCATTTACGTAGGTTACGTACGTACGTAGTTACTCACATTTTCGGTCGCCCTACACAGACACGTATCGTGCTGAACAAAGCGGACACGGTGAAGCCGGAGGAGCTGATGCGCGTGCAGAGCGCGCTGATCTGGAACATATCGCCGCTGATGAGCTCCGCGCAGCCGCCGGTGATGTACACGGCGTCACTGTGGTCGATGCCGTTCGAGGCGGGCGCGCCGCAGCGGCTGCTGCAGGCCCAGGAGCGCGAGCTGCTGCGCGACCTGCGGCAGGCCGTCGACAAGCGCATCGAGAACAAGATCGCCAGCGCGAGGAGATTCGCGGTGAGTGCGCCGCTTGCCAGAGCGGGACAACGGCGATTCGTTTGCGTAACGCTTGAAACAAACTATTGTGACGCGTCAAGAGCGTATCGGTTTCATACATTTTATATGGCTAGAAACACATTAACGCCACGACACAACACACTGTAATAATGTGTTTCTAATATGAAATGTATGCAACCGATACGCTTCTGACGCGTCACAACACACCACGACACAATAGTTTGTTTCTCTCTTAAGTGGTGATCGAATCTAAAGGTGTTTTCGGACTACACTATAATATAATAGCATATAGTTCATAGCACAGCAATATCGCGCACCATACATTCATTATGGACACGTTCACACTTAGCTGTACTATACTATATTATTAGTTTGCTATACGTTATAAATTATTTGCTATACTATACACGGTTATTTTTTTATCACCCTGGAAAATTTTAGGGACGCTTCGGGACACATCCATAATTAAAAAAAAAATAAAAAATGAAATAAATATATAAAAAAAATACAAAAGAAATAAAAAATTCTCAAAAAATGCTGCTCTCAACTAGTGCAATATTTTTTGGATTTTTCAGAAAATTAATATAAAATTAAGTAGGTGAGTTATTTTTTATTCATATTTAAAACATTCTAATACCATGTCGTGAAGCGTACCTTAAATTTTCCAGGGTGATAAAAAATAACCGTGTATAGCATAATAGTATAGCGTAGTCTGAAATGAGTTTCACACTGAGCTGTGTGCGAAGTGAGAGTTTTATCGAGCTTCACTCGATCGCACGCATCGAACGCGTAAACGCAAATTTGTATGGAATTAGAGCAGCGCCATCTAGTAGCTGCTATGGAATGAGACAGCTTCATCTACTGGTTCATTTTTTGTAGTTGCAGCACCCTCGTTCAAATATTATACCAATTGTGCAAAGTTTATGAATGCTGGCTAAAGTCTTTAATAGTCTGTATTTTTTAAATGAGTTGAATGGTACCCAGTAATTTCACTGCCTTACTAACCTTCATACAAATACTGATTCAAGCACCGCTGCTTAGCAGAAGAAATGGGAAAAATTGAGGTATACGCACATACCACTCTATTATTGAGCCTTCCTCTGGTACTATCTATACCTACATATAATGTCTAGTGCACATATACTTTTTATCTATCTATCTCCTTCAGCTCGGCTCCCTTAGCATGATCACCGAAACATAATAAGATAAAACAATATATCGATAAAAACTGTCAAAATATGTTGGATATATCTAACCCTCAATATAACTGCTACTTTCATTTTTTTTCGATATCAGATACATACAGTTCATAATGATATAGTGTTATCATATCGTGTTTAGATGGTCATGCTATTGAGGCCGAGGAAGATAGATAGAAAAATAAAAAGAATAGAGTCGTCTGTACAGGTAAGTACTATTTCGGCCTATTCGGCGTGCTTACATGCATCATTGTGTTCAGGTATGAAAGGTAAGACCAGCAGTGAAATAATTGTTTGCCATTCATCTCATTAAAAAAATAAAGACTAACACTAGGATATATAAATTTTGTACAATCTTCTTCTTCTTATATATAAAATGAAACGCTGTGTGTTTGTCTCGCAAAAACCATGAAACGGCTTGACAGATACTTACAAAATTTTCTGTGTGTATTTGAATAGATACAGGGTTTAAACGTACAGTTGGGCCCGTTAGGTGGCGCTGTAATCGGGCGGGACAACGTCCGCCGGGCCCACTAGTTGATAATATAAATTTGCCGTTGTGTAAAAGTGAACCTGACATACGTTCAAGTTTATGTGTAGTTTAACGTGAAGTGTAAGACTACAAATGGGCCACAGCTCAGCACGTGATTTGATCATTCCTTACATAAGCAAATCGTTGTTTTTCTGCTGCAAACGCGTGGGATGGGTGCCATCCCAAAATGCCACACAAAATAAAAAAATAACGAAAAGGGGCGATTCATACAAATAAACAGTTATATATCATATACACACATTCATATAGATTTAGGGGAAACTGGGAGACTAGACTAGACTCGAGTCAATGTAGAGACGTGTCTAAAAATAGCAAACAACACGGGAAACATAGATTTTTGATAGTAGACAGCAAAGTTCCGTGTTGCGCCGGTTAAATCGGTTCCTTGTGGGCACGGGTTGTACTGAGTCTTTACCATTTACTATCAGATGGGCCGCATGTTTATTTGCTTGCCAAATTAGTTGTATTAAAAAATCGTCAATATACACTATCAATACATACTCACTCAGAAGTTTAATTAATCGACAACTGTAGTCAAACTTTTCGTCTCAGAGACCACTGCCGTTTCTACTGTGCGAGCATGGACTTGTCGACAGCAAACAGTGTATTGTGACCACGAAACCTACTAAGAGGAGAACTATAATGTCCGTTTACATTCGCCACAGGTTGTAGTTGACCTCTCGGGGTCGTTTCTTTAGTCCGCCTAAGGGCGTCATCGGTCCGTCGCAATAGGGTAATAATAATTATGGACTCTACTGGAGTTGAACTGTGGCTTTTCTTCAATGCCGATTGGTATGCTATGAATTAAATAATTATTGACTCACATATACTACTTGTATGAAATTATGCATCTTACATTACATTTTATGGTCCTTCGAGCCGGAAAAATAGAATGATACCATCATCATTGGTGTGTATTAATTTTAATAAAACTATTAATAATTAATAAAACCAAATAAATTGGAAGTAATCTTTAAGGTAAACTAAGTATTAAGGTACTCTTACAAATGCGTATTTAAGATTTTGACTGTCATCTTTCGAAGTATAACGACTCGCCTATCTGGAATGATCTAGGTAGTTTTTTCCGTGCCGTGTCGTGAACGATTAGCAACTTAGCCAATCATTATCGTTAAATATGAATTTTAAAAGCAAAAACGTCTTCAATTACAGGTTCGAGTTCGAAACCACGCTAAGATGGTTGACTGCTATCTAACCACGTATTACAACCACAAGACCATATTCGGCAACAGGAAACTGATTGCTGACGCCATCATTGAAAATCCTCAGAATTATCACATTTATGAAGGTCTCAGCACGCTCACAAACATTTCCAGGTAAGTTTATGACGACCACGAAAAGCTTTTAATGCTGTATTTTTACTGGCGTATCGCGCTCAACTTAACACGATTGCTGTAAAGAGTTTTCGATTTGGCGCCGTTAACGACGCATTTTTTTGAAAAGAAAGTTGCGGCCAGTGGACAATATTATTCTGGATGCATAACAAATGTTGTTGGCAGAAAAGAACTGACACTGATTTTGAATTAGACTAAGTTATCAAATGTTTGGTAACAACATAATTTATTGTATTATGATTAATGTATACGTCTATAACTTATTTTTTGACATTTTAAGTGTATGTAAGCATATCGATTGTATTTAAAAAAAAAAAGTTTCAATGACTATGTAACAAAACCAAAATTGTAAATGGCGATTTAAAAGAGGAGATAAAAAATTTGACCTTTCGAGTTTCTTGCCTGTTCTTCTCGAGAAGGCTCTCCCAATTTCCGAACAGGTGTAGATTCAACTTTTTTTTTTTTTCATTACTACTTGTATTTGCAGATATCTTGAGTAGTTATATTCAGGATGTATGCACATACAAGGTTAAATTTATGTTTCCTTTAAATTAGAATGTTTTGCTTTGTTTTGACGTCAATAAGTGCCTGTAAAGGCCTAAGTTGAATAAAGATTTTTGAATTTGAATTTTTGAATAAGAAATAGCATTATATTCAGAATACAGTTTATACAAAGTTTTTTTTATAGGTAGGTATAATATGGGTGGACAGTTAGTTTACCACCCACATGATGGTAAGCCGGTAACTGAGTAATTGAGTATAGACGCCAGCACAAGGTCACTGACAATCTTAAACAAACTCACTCTCGGGCCGTGAGGTGGAAAGACCAAATCAAGTTGCTCTTTAGAACAGTACGTGGTGTATAATAATGCATACTTTGAGGGTCGAGCCACATCATATCATAATAAAAATACATGACTTAGATAACCAATTTAATCAAATAGGGGCAGCAATCAAATATTTATTGTCTAATTAAAGATTTGAAAGTCACACCACTTTGTTACGGAGAGAGTTTAGGGCACAGACGAATTATGAAAGACCACGGAAGCTGTTGCCAATTGTAATATACTAGACTTGCCAATTGTTTTTCCAGGTATGACTTGCCCGATCCGGAGACATATCGCGACTTCTTCCGTCTGAACCCGCTGTACGAGTTCCAGCAGTTGTCGGCGACGTGCACGTACTTCCGCGGCTGCCCCATCACGCGGCTCGACGTCGCCATCGCCTACGACCTGCCGGAGCTCGTCGGCAAATACAAGAAGATGGTGGAGACCGCCACGCCCCAAGGCATGCCCAAGAGTTGATGCTCGCGAACGAACGAAACCCGATCCAACACACACCTGCTTTTTTAATCTTAACACATTCAGATTGGGCACAATTCGGGCAGAGAATGCATTTGTTTTAAATAATTGGGCATCAGCACATTTTCTTTGTCACGTCGCATTTCTTTTTTAATTGTTTTGCTTAATATTTGCTTGTTCCTTTTCCGGTGGCCGACGCGTGTATGAGAACTATTGTGATTTCCCTTCGTGCGTTTATTAGATGTGATAGACGTTGAAGCAAGACATCTTCCAATTTCCTAATTAACACTGACTTTCTCTACAACTCTCTCAAATTATGATTAATTTTAATCTAGTCACTATTTGTTAATGTTTGTTAGAAAAAATTTGTTACCTTTATTTATTTATTTATTCATGTTGAGGAGTTCCTATAACGTTAGGACTAATCCTTTATTGTACGGTCTCTACCTTAATTCTTTATTAGTTATGTAATGAGACAATTTATTTAAGTAAATAAAACAATAAACAGACTGTAGTGTTTTAATCAACTCTGCCCCTTTACACATCAATTTATTTAATGTGGTTATTCTTATAACCAATTTGGCTCGCGACCAAGAGATTTCATAAGTGTTTAAAAAAGTAACAAGATAGATATGTCATCCATTACTGAACTAATGAAGTAAAATATCATAGTCGGTAGACTATTACAATCACAGCCCCGAAGATAATTTTATTAATTTAAAAATAAGTAGGTACCTATGTATGATTATGAAATGGTTATTAGCTCATCGTCATAACAACTTATATACGTCCCCACCGAGGGGCTCGAGCCTCCCTTAAATTAAGGTGAAGGCTTTAGTCACCCACGCTGGCCCAGTGCGGATTGGTCGGCTTCTCATACACCTTTGAATCTCCTCGTAGATGTACAGTGTACAGTAAGCTCTTTATCGTGGCACTCAACAGCATCAGCCCCTCCAAGGCTCCAGCCCCCTAACCATGATCGCCCAAAACAATATTGAAACCGCGCTGAGAGCGGGATGGCGCTATACGCAGCAAGAGCGGTGTCTCTGTTTCAATATTGTTTTAACCATGCTATAAGCGGTCATGGTTAGGCCCCTGGACACGATGGCCTACCATCTGACATTTGCATGCAAGTTACACAAATATTTCCAAACACCATCGCGGACATCATGAACAGGTGCCTCAATCTTGGTTACTTTCCCCAATGGTGGAAGGCGATTGTGAGAATCATACCAAAACCGGCTAAAGCCGACTATTCGGATCTGAGCTCACATCGACCGATTGGCCTAATCCCCGTTTTTGGCAAGTTGCTTGAAAAGCTTTTTATCAAGAGAGTCACTTACCGAGCCAATACTCTAGGACTTCTTAATAGCAAGCAATACGGCTTCCGTGAACAAACCAACTCCATAGCCGCCTTACACAACACCATCGAGCTCATTAAGAAGCACAAGGTCAGGGACAAGCAGGTAGCAGCGGTGTCCCTAGTCATTAAAGCGGCCTTCGATAACGCCTGGTGACCGGCTCTACTACACGGTCTTCGCAGAATACGATGCCCCAACAACATCCACAAACTAATCATCAGCTACATCACTAACAGAAAGGTTACACTCAATTACTGCGGTGCTCACCAGGAGAAAGCCATGACCAAAGGATGCATTCAGGGATCGGCCTGTGGACCGATCTTCTGGAACATCATCTTGACTGAGCTTTTGAACATCCACCTCCCAGAAGGCTGTTACATCCAGGCCTACGCTGATGATGTGTTTCTCGTTGCATCGGATTTCTGCGTTATCTCCCTAGGCGACAAGATGAACCACGCCTTGTCCACGATTGCCGATTGGGGAAAGTCTGTCAAGCTGATATTTGGTCCATCTAAAACTACAGCAGTCCCATTCACCACCAAAGCCAATCACCTCAACATATCCTTAGATAGTCACAACATCCCTTTATCCCGAGAGTTCAAAGTCCTCGGGATTATTATTGACAGCAGGCTTTCCTTCAACAGCCACGTGGACTATGTCATCAATAAGGTCACCAGAATATTCGACCGACTGTGTTTATTTATCAGACCCACATGGGGCATACACTCCGCCAACGTATAGACACCATCTACAGAAGGGTAATTGAGCCCATTGTCACTTACGCAGCAGGCGTATGGGGTGGCGCGGTGGAGAGACTGATGAACATCAAAAAGCTCGCGTCAATGCAAAGAGGCTTCGCAATTCGAGCTATACGAGCTTACCGTACAGTCTTAACCACCGCCGCTATCGCATTAGCCCAATTCACACCCCTAGACATCAAAATCCGCGAAATACATGACATTGAAATAACCAAACTTACTGGCATTCCCCCAAACAGTCTACTGCCGGCGGCACTTGAAACCATGACTCCAGCCCACCTGCTCCTCAACCCAGACCAAATTAACTACAGCACTGCTCGTAACCAGGCAGAAGTCGACGAGCTATACGACTGTCGTTCTGCTCTAGACGCCATCAAGATCCGCAGCAATACACACCCTATTGTCACACAAATACACAACACAATCCACGAATCACACCATCAGTCTACAATAACATTCGTATGGGTTAAGGGTCATGCAGACATTAGCGGAAATATTGCAGCTGACCGCGCGGCCAACGCAGCAGCACAGGCGCACAAAAAACCGGACTACTTGCACTATCCGATCAGTTATGTCGAAAAACACATCAGAACACTAACACGCCAACTTGCCGAGGAAAGATATACAAGCGCGAACCGAGCCTCACACACCAGAAATCTCTTCCCCAACCTCCAATCCATCCGAATCTTCCTTGAACACATTCCCATCTTCTTCCACACGACACAATTCCTAACTGGGCACGGAGCTTTCAAAAGCTACCTGCACAGATTTCATCTCACAGACTATGACTCCTGCCCCTGCGACCATAACACTCCTCAAACACCCGAACATCTCCTCACCCAGTGCCCTCGTTTTGTGCTCGCCAGACACAACCACACACAAACCTGCAACAACTACAATATCGCTCCTTTTGATGTCACTCACATTCTAAGCAATAAAAAATGCCTCACCTCATATGGCAAGTTTATCACTTACATCATTAAACACTTAAAACAGTTTAACACTGATAATGACAATTGACAAATAGCCCCACTCATGCATCTGCCTAACACCCAATACAAAACCGACGCCATTCGCTCACATTTACACATACACACACATACACATACACATACACACAAACTAGACACACACACGCATACACATCTATACACACAGGAAAGACCTACATATCAACACTAGTTCTTGTTACACAATACTATAAAACAATTATTACTTAGGATAAGCACTTGATTTCAATACCGCCATTGATATTTACATAAATTGTACATAAATTAGGTCATAAAAGAGCACGATACAGATACAATTTAAATAATGAGAGTAATTTAAAAAAAAAACACAAAATTATTTCTACATCAACAAATTGGAGCCCCCTTTCTTACAACCTTGATAATAACTTTGATATTTATATCGCCAATTTATTCTTTATTAATTTTGTACATAACAATAAGTGCATTAATTTAGCCACGCTATTGTAACATCCATCCATTCTTTCTGTCAATAATATTAGCTAGTTATTGTTTACACAGTTATCGGCAAGAGTTGCTACCGGGAAAGTCGGTTCCGCTGCCCCCGGGGGTGGCGCTGCCGGTGGCGGTGCTGCCGGGGGTTGCGCTGCCGGGTGCGGTGCCCTCGGGGGCAGAGCAACCGGCGGAAAGGACTAGTCTTGTCCCCGGGGGCAGAGCAACCGGCGGAAAGGACTAGTCTTGTCCCCGGGGGCAGAGCAACAGGCGGAAAGGACTAGTCTTGTCCCCGGGGGCAGAGCAACCGGCGGAAAGGACTAGTCTTGCCCCTGGGGGCAGAGCAACCGGCGGAAAGGACTAGTCTCGCCCCCGGGGGTAGAGCAACCGACTGAAAGGACTGGTCTTGCCGTCGGGGCAGTGCTGCCGGGTGCGGTGCCCCCGAGGCAGTGCTGCCGGCGGCGGAATGACCGATCGATCGGTTGCCCCCAAAGCCCAATAGGGTTAACACTGTAAGTGCCTGATGTGGTTAGCAGGGAACAACACTAACCGTCCCTGCTGAGCACAACAGACACCCCGGAGTGACCCGTGTTGGTGAGATGTATACCGTTCGCATCGACCAGCGCGGGTCATATCCACATTTTGTATTGTATTTCATATTGTAATTACTCCAAGGAACCAACCAACTTATGTAAGTAAACCGAAATCAATAAAAAAAATACTGTTTGAGATACTATATATATAGTTGCTTAAGAGCTTTGGAGCTAATCCGATTATTCCCAAAGGCGCCAAGCTCAAGCGCCAGAGCGTGCACTGCAGACCTTATGCAGCCGCTTTGCAGCCAAAGGGGCACAACTTTTTGCAACCTACAGTTCCAATACAAGTTCATAATAGTGGCATAAAAGCGCTACAGGAGCTGCAACTAATAATTAGCATCACACTAAAGCTCTTGTGGCACTTATTGAATGAATGACAGGTTTAACTGAACGAATAAAGGCTCACTGATCATTCACCTTGTCTCTCATTTGTTAAAAATACATCTTTTGTTCCTGAGTCAGACATTACTGAATACAAATAAATAATAAGTGAAGTGAAGGTAAGTGTTTTTGAGCTATATTTTGTATTATATACAAGTGGCTAAAACGCAGATCAGTTTATCGTGCATATAGTTGATATTATTGGAGTATTTTTAACGCGCCTCAATAATTACCTCAGAATGTCGTAAAATATGTAAAAATTATTATATAAATAATATTATATCACCTACACGACATTGACATTACATTCTTGACTACATTTCTATTTAGTAAGTTGCTGGTTCTATATTTAGTTATATTTTAAATTGAAATTGTGATAAAAACCTATAAATTTCTCAAGTAATGATAAATAATTGTCTTGTAAACATGGCGTCTATGAGAAGCAGCTTTAACTTGCAACTTCAACCTTAATACTTCCTCTCTGTGCGTCAAAGCGTTAAGTTTCACTCTTCTAAAGATCCAAGTAATACCTGTATCACTAATGCAGTTCAAGTCTTTACAATGTACTTTTATTTCGTACTTACTGCAGGTATCGAACCACACTAATGGTTATTTGTCTAGAGATCCGTAGAACTCGTTGAAAACCCTAAAATACGATGATGTTTGTAGCTGCTTCTATATTTTTCGCTCTTTCAATTGTTTAACACTTTCTATGTCTTATCATGTTTTCAGAATGCCTTTCAAAATAATTCAAACTTATAATGAACAACAAAATAAACAAGAACTTTGCATCTGTCCATCTACGTGGGAAAAACATGGAGTGTTACACTGGCCGAACAAAAAAGTAAAAAATTATGTAAAATAGAAGAAAAACTGTAAATACAAGTAAATAATGACATAATCTTGAATAAACACGGTGGTTACAATAAAACCCCATAATCATTAAAATTGATTTGAGATAGTTGAGAAAGAATAGCGAAATCTTCTCCCGACTTGCTAATAGCACATGGCAGATAGCAAGTAGATACAGGTGTACCTTTTATCATAGCTCTGGCAGGAGAATCGTATGCAAAGCATCTCAATGACACTGAATTTTTTTTAATTCATATGTTAATGCCATCGTGAAGCATACTGCCCATTTCTTCAATAAAAACTTTTAAAAATTAATGCAAATCGAAATAAATCTTTTAAAGCTACATGACTACATTTGTGTTTCAACGCCCAAATTCGTATTTGCTCACGATAGCTCCATTTTCTTTCACATTCGTCATACTCTAGTTTATATTCAGTATCGCTGTCCGAGTCCACATGATTGCATGTAGAAGAAAGAAACAAAAAATTACGCAAACAAGGTTATTTTACTTTATTTTTATAAAATGCCACACCAAGCTATAACTTACTTTTCCTCTGTAACTGGTCCGTTATCATTGATTGAGAAAACACAATCTACGGGACCCTCGCTTGTGTTTGTTGAACTCGAACTTGGCGCAATATTTTTGTTTGTATCCAATGAATCCCTTAAAGAATAAATTAAATGAATAGAGTTTTATAAATGAAAGCTAAATTACTCTCACGTAAGTAATTGAGTTAAAGAAATTTAGGTGTTCCAAAAATATCAATTACAGAATTCTCACACAGACGTTGTCTTTTTTAATTTATGCATATTCTAATAAACTCTCCGTACTTTCTTGCGATACCCACCAGTTCTTTGTTTGAACTTCCATGCTTTGAGATCCATATTTCTTTTAAACGGGCTCATATATTTTATAAAATGTGATTTCTCCAATAAAAATAGCAGAATGTATCCAAATGAGTAGGCAATGTCCATTACGCTCTTGCTTCTATTGTGAAGCCTTAATATCGCTATTAGTAAAACAGTCGATCAAATTGCTACTTAAGTCTGCGCAAAAGTACAAATCACTTCTGCAATGAAACTTTCAGTGGCAGAACAGCGATAAATATATTTTTTATACAGTTCCGTTAAAAAGTCTGCAATTAAAGTCTTTATGCAGTTCTGAAGCGTACAGCAGCGGCAATAGAAACTTTTTAGCTGTTTTTAGCTTTAACATACATTTTTCAACTCTCTTTTAAAGCTATAGACGGCAAATAGGTTGTAAAATGAACTCTTATAAAGCCTAGAGTGGCATTAGGTTCAGTTTCTGCTACCCCTAGTGATATTTACAGTTATGAGCAGTTACGGAAGCAATAGTCGAACTTAAAACCACTTTCTGAACCCCTAAAGCGCTACTGTACACCTAAAAGTTGCAAAATAAGCTGCTATTTCCACTAGTGTGCTAGTTGGGTGTTTCTATGAAGTCAGTCTACTCTCTACTGTCTACATACTATTACCACATGATTGTTAAACTGTGCTATTCCTCACCTATTACCGTGCCTTTGCCTTTGATTACATTGGGGTGCGGTACAAAATCAGACAACAGTTCAACAGTTGGACGGAAGCACTCAGAGGGGCAATTGTGCCCGCACACGTGCCCGTATCAGTGTTGCCAATGCAAATTTTTACGTGGCCGTGTACATTAGGTAAAAAAGTCGTGTTTACAAGGAACGAAATCACCGGTGGGCCATGTTTTTTTTATTGCAGGAAGTTGGCAAGCTAGCAAACTGCCCACCTGATGGTAAGTGGTAACAGTCACCTATAATGCATGTGGCTCTTGTGAGATTCGCAGCAAAACTGCAACCCCCACAAGAACCACAGTGTTCGTTGCCAACTTGTGACACCAGATGTAAAGTCACAGTACCCAGTAATTTCACTGCCATATCTTACCCTTCAAACCGGAACACAGCAATGCAAGCACTGCTGCTTTGCGGCAGAATTAGGTAAGACGGAGGTACCTAAGCAGACGACCCTGGTACAGAGTCTCCCTCCAGTGTCAATGCTTAAAAAGAGAGAAACACTCAACATTGGCTTAATAGGCGCTATTTTAAGGTTTTTAACACTAATTAAATTATTGCCAATTTATTTGTTTGGAATAAATAACAACAACTAATTACCTATTCCTTTACATTACTTTCCATTATGTTATAAAAACTGTTAATTTACATTCAACGAACAAAAAAATCGCACGATAGCTTCAGTGTTTAAAATTATTGCTCCAACAACACGTAAATAATCAATAGTCTCGACTATTGATTATTTGTCTCGCTCGTCTACAAATGGATAATAGAGATGCACTATTTATATAAAACTTATTGAGTTGGAAAGAGCCCAAAGACTTATCTTGAAGATATGTCTTTTTAAACCCAGACTTTATTCAACTACATCCCTCTATCATGAAGCTGAGGTACTTACGGTTAGACAATTGTTTATATTTTTGAGTATACTGAAACAGCACTCTCTTGTGAAATATACACCGAATGTCATAACATCTAGAAGACAATTCAAAAGAAGATAATAAGGCAATGGCTCCTTAAAAAAACATATCATGAAACTGAAAATTTATTGAGTGTTTTAATGAAATAGTGTCACACAGACATACGCACGCACACGAACATTCACACAAATACACACACGTACATACACATACATACACAAACACACGCGCACAAACCACAAACACACACACACACACACACATACACTGAACGAACGTTCGTGTACTTACAATAAACTACGCATCCACACAAACTTATTGTGCCTTTGACAAGTTAGATTAAATAGTCTACATTATATTATTGCTTGTATTATTGCGGGTTGGAGGCCTGGAGTTCTAAAATACAGGCAGAATACTGCCAAGTTTAGACTCCAGTCTCCCACAGACAGTATAATATGATACCTACAATTGTATTTAATAATGTTTGGAATGTTTTTGTTTGTGGAGAAAATAAAAAAAAAATATTATTATTATATTTGATGAAGGATAATTGGGAAATCCCCGTCTATATCACCACACCATAGACATTTCCTTTTCATATCTTATTTGCTCATAGAGCAAGAAAGGGTACAAAGCCCTTACAACCAACATCTTTAGCTTTACAATTGTCGACATTCGGATTCGGAATCGAATACACAATCGAACCATACGTTTATTATAACACTCGAATATTCTAAAAGTAAAATTATAATAAATTAATAAAACAACTACCGTAGAATGTGTAAAAAGCCGTAGAATTTACTACGGCCTTAGGTTTGCAGCCGTAGGAAGTGTATTATGTGATTTTTTGTCCTAAAAGCCGTAGAACACGGCAATTGGGTTGTTGGCTCATATCAAAATTTATTAAAATATTGTTTATTTCTAACAGTATTTGGCATAAGGTTCCACAATATACTGATTTTAATAAATAACAATGAATGATTACTGTAAAATCTAAATTTGAAAATGCTATAAATAATCTTTTTTAATCTCACGCCGTAAACGCTTTGATATCCTGTGGTTAGGGCCGTGACGTCACTCATATAGTAAACAAAGAAATGTCAAATTTGATTCAACAACTCGTCGATTTGCACTATTCTTTCCTAAAACTGGCAAAAAATCGTCCAAATCTCCGTTATTATATTTTATGTGTAAATATCGTAAATTATTTGTATTAATAGCAAAATCAACCATTGATGTTGGGTTTATGAGAGCAGATAGTACAAATCTTCCGAAAATCGACAGATTGATGGTCAGGAGATTCTTTGTGTATCGCTCTAAACAATATAAGTACAGTTTCAATACTGTTATAATGAAGAACAGGTTACAAATGTACTTGTAAAGATTGTCACGTGGCAGAAGAAGAGAGTTGCAAACATACATTTTTGGTGTGGTTGCACCATCACAGTGAGGAGATATTTTGTACAGCAGTTGAATGCTATTGGATAGAATTCTATCTCTCAAAAGTCAAATAAACACTAAAGGTATTTACTTCAAGAGAAATGTTGAAAAGAAAACATCAGGATTATGTGTCAAATACCAGTGTAGTACTGCAAGAATTTGTAAATGAACATAAAAAGAGAAAGATTGGCAGTTGTTCATTTGTCAAGCATGAAGAAAATTACTGGGAGGAAAAATATATATACATTCACAGACACAGATTGTGACATATTTCTTAAAAAATAAAAGACCTCTTCAATGAAGAAAGCATAAAGTGCATAGAAAACTAAACCACGAATCATCAATATAATAAAACACATGTATTTCAAATTAAAATATTTTGATTCAACTTAAACCTTTACAAGTCATTATTGTCAAATAAACATAGAACATTTTTTTTAGTGAAGAACATAATGACTAATGTAGTACAAAAATTTATTATGTCATCTTTAGATGTTAGTTATGTATAAAGTAAAGAAAAAAAATTATTTATATTATTTATTTAATAAGAAGGGTCTTGTAAATTAGGAAGAGCACAGGCTGACAACACAGCAATCACATTTAATATATTTGTATACGGCTTTAAAATGGATAAATTGCATATTCTTGCGTAAGCTGTTCTGAAATTTACCAGCCATGGTGGCCAGCAGGTTAAATCAGTGAAGATATAACATCTTTCAGTTTTACCAAACTGGACCTATTTACTTCTATGGTGCTTTGGTATATGAATACTTGAGTTATTTTGTTAACATAATGTTGTTCTAGTTGACCGGTCACATTTTGATGTTGTGGCTGAGCATGCACTGCTTTGTATTATGTTGCACAACTTTTACTGCCTTATCAATCTCGTTGTCAAGAGGAGAACAGAGTAGTACACAATAGTTCTCATTACGTAACCTCTGAAAGCAACAAATTTTAATTAGGTACTCAATAAATTCAAGCAAAAGTTGTTTAGATAAATAAATAAATTAATTAATTAATTAATTAATATTCAATTACATCATTATCCAATTGGACATAAGTACATATTCTTTTCTTTGAAACATCATCTAGTGTCAGTGTATAACTTAGATTAAATCAAAAAGGCGTGAATGGTCAAGTTTTCTCTCAGTTTTCTGGTCAAGTTAAAATTTGGTTAGTCGGCTGCAGTCAGTTTTCATTCTAACTGAAAGATAAAAAATTAATTAATGATTTTACATACAACCTAAAAACGTCTATTTTGTTTAAGTTGAAACTGAAGTACCTACACAGATTGAGTTATTCAGTTATAGTACTTACATTAATGTGATTTTCGCAAAAATACATTTGAGTTTCAGTAGATACTTAGTTACAGGATTTCTTTAAGCGAGTGTTAACCAAATATTTCGTATGTCTATATCACTGGGTACGTCTAATCCACAGCTTTCCTGGAGTCTTTGAAGAGGTAATTCTATATTCCTGTTCTATTGTCCCGTTCCATATACAGTTTTACTATATTTTGTGATATTTAATAGAAAGCATTGTTTTTGTGAGGTTATTTCGCCTCCGTGCTTTGTTTACTATAAGACTGACGTCATTGCCACAGATAATGAACAGACTATCATGGCTGACCGTGTTTTCGGTCCAAAATTGAAACTCTTAATTTTAAATAGATTTTTTGAACTTTTTAGCCATCGAAAAAAATAATATTCATGTGCTATGGTCTAATACAACAATTATGAACATTTTAAGCCCTACTTTAAAAAAGGGTCAACTAGCCTATTGTCGTAAATATATAACAAAATATTAAAAAAGTCAACAAACACAGAAAAAACAGACACTAAACAGAAATTGAAAAAATAATAACAAAAAGGACAACAAATGACAAAGAAATTATAAAAAATAATAAGTAATAATAAAAAATCTCAAAAATCAAGTGTTAGGTACTTAATAATTATCATAGCCGGAATATGAATGAATGAATATGAAAATATTTACAATTAAAAAATAAATGCTGAAGATCACAGTTTTCATTTTCATATTTACAATTATCTGAGACGGTGAAGATGAGATGGAAAACAATGACCTATTCTTAATCTACTTATATTACCGTATATAATAATGTACTCTGTGATTACCGTTCCCTCAGAACAATCATTATTCTTCTGAGACCGTTCCCAATGTTTTGACATCTGACAGCTGTCAGGATGTTGTCAAAATGTATGAGAACGGAAACGTTTCCGATTTTGTTCAAATGTTGTAAATAGTGCGATTGCCCCTCAGATCAATTTTGGACCGAGCTTTCGATCTGTGAGTTTGTCAAGTTGACAATTAATGTAATTTGCAAAGAAAAATTGGAGAGAGACATGTATTATACCTCCAGTATCTTTACAGAGCATTTCTCTATTGTAGATAATCTAATGAAAAAATAAATTCGCACAAACTAAAATAAAAATAAATGTTGACTTAGACATTGACAGTTCTGGAGACAGTGCACTAAATCTTTCTGTTAGCACTCGGCATCAAATGGTGACGTCATCGATTACGTCATACATTACATACCGCTTTCAAATGTGTATATGAGCAATTTTGGACCGACACTGTTTGCATGCAAATAGTGTACACGAGCGCTGATATCTTTTGGGCCTCACTGAAAACCATTAGACGAAGGGTGCGGTTCATAATCAGATATCAGTGCAAGCAAACGTGCAAACAACCCGTTCAAATCGTTAGCACTGCTGACGGACGTAAGCACTCAGATCAATTTTGGACCGAGCTTACGATCTGTGCGTCTGTCAAGGTGACAGTCAATGTTATTTTTAATGGAAAAATGGAGGGAGACATGTATTGTGTCTCCAGTAATCTAATAAAAAAAAATCGAACAAACTAAAATACAAATAAAACTCTGCGGGAAACTGATGTTGACTTTGACATTGACAGACCTGGAGACAGTGCACTACCTCTTTTCAGTTAGCACTGTATCAATCGGTGACGTCAGTGATTACGTCATACCGCTTACAAATGCGCACATGAGCAATTTTGGACCGACTGTTTGCGTGCAACTAGCGCACACGAGTGCTGATATTAAGGTGCGATTCATAATCAGATATCAGTGCAAACGTTTGCATGCATGCAAACAATCCGTTCAAATCGTTAGCACTGCTTACGAACGTAAGCACTCAGATCAATTTTGAACCGAGCTTTCGATCTGTGAGCCTGTCAAGTTGACAGTTAATGTAATTTGAAAAGAAAAATTGGAGGGAGACGTATTGTGCCTCCAGTATCTTTACAGAGCACTTCTCTATTAAATTGTAGATACTCTAATGAAAAAATAAATTCGAACAAACTAAAATAAAAATAAAACTGATGTTGACTTTGACATTGACAGTTCTGGAGACAGTGCACTACCTCTTTTTTGTTAGCACAGAGGCGCGTTCAGCGCCTCTGGGTGTAGTTGTCCGGTTGTTTTTTAACTCGCTCAAAGGCGTTGAACGGATTGCAGCAACCAAATCTTTTATCTCCCTTTTTCACATTATTTTTTATTTCTCTCTCTTTCTAGTAGATGACACTATAGAATATGGCCGCCAATATCATCCAATCACGTACGAGTATTTCAGTCATAAACGTCAGAGCGTTTTACAACCATCAAATTCGATAGTTGTTCGGTTGCAACTCGCGCCGACACTCAAAGGTCTTGAACGGGCCGGTTGTTTCACCCGGTTGTCACGCTCGAAGGCATTGAACGGGGTCAGAGCGAAAAGTTGTACTTCGCGCGAAGGCTCTGAACGCGTCTCTGTCAGCATCAATCGGTGACGTCATCAATTACGTCATACCACATACAACATGCGCACATGAGCAATTTTGGACCGATTGTTTGCGTGCAAATAGCGCACACGAGCGCTGATATCAAATTATGAACCGCACTCCAAGTTATGAGTTGCGTTCCGAGGGTCAGAGTAATGCAACCGAGAGTGTTTTTCACACTCGCTCCGAGGTTCAGAACGGGTCGGTTGCTATCTTTTTTTTTAGTTTGTATCTTGCCGATCAAGATCAAGCAAAGGGCAAAATATTACTAATCCTTACTATGAAATTAACAGTCAATATCCATTTTTCTGCTTAAAAATAATTACAACACATAGAAATCACTATATTTCCCTAGTATTAGGCTTAAAAGAGTTCAAAGTAGTATTATTTAATTAAATAATAAATAATTAGCGTATTTTTGACATCGACATTGACATAAAATCTGTCAGAGTGTTTTTCACCCTACGCTCGAGTTGGTTGTTTGGTTGCATCACTCGAAGCTTCTGAACGGGCACAGAGTGTACTAACCGCCTGTCAGAGCGTTTTTTACCCCGAGGCTCTGAACGGGTTGGTTGCTGTCAGAGTGCACTCGGAGTGCACTCGAGCGTAGGTTCTGAACGCAGCTCAGAGTTGCGTTCCGAGGGTCAGAGTTGCGTTCCGAGGGTCAGAGTTGCGTTCCGAGGGTCAGAGTAATGCAACCGAGAGTGTTTTTCACACTCGCTCCGAGGTTCAGAACGGGTCGGTTGCAATCTTTTTTTTTAGTTTGTATCTTGCTGATCAAGAGCAAGCAAAGGGCAAAATATTACTAATCCTTACTATGAAATTAACAGTCAATATCCATTTTTCTGCTTAAAAATAATTACAACACATAGAAATCACTATATTTCCCTTGTATTAGGCTTAAAAGAGTTCAAAGTAGTGTTATTTAATAAAATAATAAATAATTAGCATATTTTTGACATCGACTTTGACATAAAATCTGTCAGAGTGTTTTTCATCCTACGCTCGAGTCGGTTGTTTGGTTGCATCACTCGAAGCTTCTGAACGGGCACAGAGTGTACTAACCGCCTGTCAGAGCGTTTTTTACCCCGAGGCTCTGAACGGGTCGGTTGCTGTCAGGGTGCACTCGGAGTGCACTCGAGCGTAGGTTCTGAACGCAGCTCAGAGTAATGCAACCGAGAGTGATTTTCACACTCGCTCCGAGGTTCAGAACGGGTCGGTTGCTATCTTTTTTTTTAGTTTGTATCTTGCCGATCAAGATCAAGCAAAGGGCAAAATATTACGAATCCTTACTATGAAATTAACAGTCAATATCCATTTTCTGCTTTAAAATAATTACGACACATAAAAATCAATATATTTCCCTTGTGTTAGACTTATAAGAGTTCAAAGTAGTGTTATTTAATAAAATAATAAGTAATTAGCGTATTTTTGACATCGACTTTGACATAAAAGCTGTCAGAGTGTTTTTCACCCTACGCTCAAGTTGGTTGTTTGGTTGCATCACTCGAAGCTTCTGAACGGGCACAGAGTGTACTAACCGTCCGTCAGAGCGTTTTTTACCCCGAGGCTCTGAACGGGTCGGTTGCTGTCAGAGTGCACTCGGAGTGCACTCGAGCGTAGGTTCTGAACGCAGCTCTGAGTAATGCAACCGAGAGTGTTTTTCACACTCGCTCCGAGGTTCAGAACGGCTCGGTTGCTATCTTTTTTTTTAGTTTGTAGCTTGCCGATCAAGATCAAGCAAAGGGCAAAATATACTAATCCTTACTAGGAAATTAACAGTCAATATCCATTTTTCTGCTTAAAAATAATTACAACACATAAAAATCTCTATATTTCCCTTGTATTAGGCTTAAAAGAGTTCAAAGTAGTGTTATTTAATAAAATAATAAGTAATTAGCGTATTTTTGACATCGACTTTGACATAAAAGCTGTCAGAGTGTTTTTCACCCTACGCTCAAGTTGGTTGTTTGGTTGCATCACTCGAAGCTTCTGAACGGGCACTGAGGCGCGTTCAGAGCCTACGCTCGAGTGCACTCCGAGTGCACTCTGACAGCAACCGACCCGTTCAGAGCCTCGGGGTAAAAAACGCTCTGACAGGCGGTTATACTGGAATTCTCTTACGTGATTGGATGATATTGGCGGCCATATTTTATAATGTCATCTACTAGAAGGAGTGAGAAATAAAAAATCATGTGAAAGAGGGAGATAAAAGATTTGGTTTGGTAAACGGTCTCGGTTGCATCAGATTGCATTACCCGGAGCCTCTGAACGCACGGTACTAACCGCCTGTCAGAGCGTTTTTTACCCCGAGGCTCTGAACGGGTCGGTTGCTGTCAGAGTGCACTCGGAGTGCACTCGAGCGTAGGTTCTGAACGCAGCTATGGACCGCACTCATATTCTCTCTAATCTGTGGACAGAACGTTTACTGTCAAAGTCAAAACGGTGTCAACTGTCAAACAGCTGAAGGAAGAAATATTTTTGTTTTTATTTTGTGGTTTTTACCTAAAAATAGCTGCAAAAGTTTAGGGCTAAAGATATAACTGAAAGTGAATTCTAAATATTCAAATATCACGGTATGCACACTGATTTGTCGCCTCACTTGCACACTTCAGAGTGCAACATTTTAATAAAGAAGTTACAAGACTGCCATGCAGAGGTACCTATATTATTAATCAAAACATTGCGTAACATTTATTTTAGACAATCTATAATTATATGTTGTACTAAATCAATTAGACCCTTAGTTTTTGGCAATAATGTAATCAACATTAGTGCCACCAATTAATAGAAAAATATATCATTAGGTAATATAACCTTTTTTCTTTGTTGCAGCATTCAGTTCTAAAGTTTCTTGGGTATTGTAATGATTTTGATAGAGATATGAGAAAGTGTCTGAAAGGGGAGCGTATTCGACGGCAAAAAGCTAACGCGCAGGAAGCACGGAGACGACAAGCTGAAATACGTGCAAGAATTCTGGCTCAAGAAAAATCCAATCAGTAGTTTATTTCCTATTTTACTTGGAGGATCCAGTAGCTAGCAAATTAATAATGGCATTTAAAATCTTGGATTCAATTCCGGATTTGACAAATCTTAAATCCTTCACAGACAGATATTTTACCAAAAGATACATTCTTAATGTTGGTGGTGTAAAAAATAATGATATTATGCTAATGTTTCATTCTAATAGAGTAATGCTTCTTTGTTTAGCTCCAAGTCACTTTTTTTTCGATAACAAGGGAAATTACAAACTTAATTTCACAATCGGTAATATTGACAGACTGAGTAACTCAGTCAAAGGGAAAGGCAAGAAAGGAGGCCAATTGCTGACACCAACATCAGTTGTAGGTAAAGTGGAGTATGATGATGGCACTCATTTTAATATTCCCTGTGGAATAAAGGGCACTCTCATAGAAATCAATGAAGAACTGGTCCAAAACCCTGAATTACTGAAACTAATGCCTGATTCAGATGGTTATATTGCCATAATTTTGTCAAGCATTGCAAATTCTGAAGCAGCCAAAAGTGAACTTTTGACTCATGAACAATATCTGAACTTATTAAAAAATGATCTTAGTTCATAGAAAAATATATTTTTTATTACAAAAAAATAATGTATTTTATTTGTTTTCCTCAGCAATAATAATTACCAGGTATGTTTTGGTACAGGCTAATAACCAATGTGAATCTACCAGGTGGTAGATTCACATTGGCACACCTGCCAACACTGACTCCTGATTCCCGGTCGCCACTTGCAGTTCAGTGAGTGATGTGACTTGCCCCTGCTATCCAAGGTTGGCTGCTATTGGATTACATCAGTGGCTTCAACTCTTCAATGGATCTCGTCATTTCTGAATCGATGCCGTAGAGAAAACCCAAGCCATTTTTAATATAGGATACTTCATTATTTGCAGTGACTTTCAAGAAATTGTTTTTAATTTTCAATTACCTTTAATTTTTTCTACTTTTATTTCCATATGATTTATTTCTTGATTGATAAAAGATGTGAACTGTATCTTATGATATTATAAACTCCACCTTTTATTATTCACACTTCAACAATACTTAGAAGTGACGTTCACTTTGCATATAATTTCTAATGTTTAATTTTTCTAGAATAGTGTTCATCCATTCGTCCATACTATACTACACTCGCGAGCAAAAGTATGGAATCACTTACTTGGAATTGATTCCGCGCGATCTTGAGTACTAAATAACTTATTAAGAATAATAAAAATGGCACCATTTTAAAGGTTCCACTGTTAACTTTAAATTGATACCAAACAAATTTCTTTAAATCACACCAGTATTTTAGGAGCTATCCCTGAAGAAGTGAAGGAGTTAGAAAAAACAAGAAAACATGGAAAAATAATGAATGAAGAAAACAACAAAAAATAATTAATAATAAATTTATTTGGCCTTAAAATTAAGTTACAATATTTTGTGTTCCCTCCCCTAGCTCTAATAACAGCTCGAAGACGACGATTCTTCGTTGACCTACCAGCTTCTGAATTGATTCTTGCGTGATACCTTCCCACTCTATCAAAATCGTTTTCAGCTACTTCACACTTGAAGGAGCAGGATTTCTGGAACAAACCCTCCTCTTCAGTTCATGCTCAATGGTATTCAAGTCCGGTCTGAGCGCTGGCCCCTCCAATGTGGTGATACCGACTTCTTCGAGGTATTCACGGGTTGTGGCACGGGAAGTGTGACAATGAGCGTTATCGTGCATAAGGAGGAAGTCATCACCGATATATCCCGCTTGGGTACGATATGTTCCAGCAGAATATCGGAAATGTAGCGGTCTGAATTTAGGCCGCCTCCTCGTCTCCCGCCAGGCACTAAAACAAGCTCCGTTTTACCATCGAAAGAAATGCCGGCCCACATCATACAAGAACCGCCCCCATAAGCCACTGTCTCAGCGAAACAGCACTGCGCACTGGTTGGTCGTAGGCTATTTTAATACATCTAGGTAATAATCTATTATTATAAGAAAAGCATTACCACACAACACCCTCTCTTAATGCTTTACTTATATCATTAATACAAAACTAATCTTTAACACTAACAAACAAACTATCTTCATTAATTAACAATTAACACAAGTTGAAAAAACATTTGCCTATGCAAAATCTTTATCTAATTTATTTATTTACATACAAACAATCTAATCAAAACTTATTTTAAATTAATGAAACTTTATAACATAACACATAACATGTCTATGACATACATAACTAATAGGTACATTCCATAAAATACTTATTTTGTTAACATTCTTTTAGTACTACACAAACTACATTTAAGTTTATTTAATCATAGCAAGATTACACAAGTATCTATTTATTTTATTTATTTATCCCTCTCTGAAATTAAACCTATACTTTTACAATTCAAATAAAAACGATCTTTAGACAATCCTTTTGTTAACATATCTGCAATTTGACTTTTGGAATTTATGTATTTAATCATTATGTTTCCTGTCTTTACTTTTTCTCAAATAAAATTATATTTAATATCCACGTGTTTTACATGTTTATTATTTTCTGGATTTTTAATTAATGCAATGCAACCCTGATTATCTTCAAAAACACTTAAACTTTTTACATCTATATTCATATCAAACAATAGTTTCTTATACCATATACAATCCTGAATAGCTGAACATAAAGCAATAAGCTCTGCTTCGGTACTTGATAATGCTACGCAATGTTGCTTTCTAGTTACCCAAGCTTCCGTATTTCCATATACTTTTATCACATAACCCGATACTGATTTTCTATCATACACATCTGTTCCCCAGTCTGAATCAACATAACAACTTAAAATAACATCATTTTCTTGTCTCTTATATTCTAAACAAAAATCTACTGTTCCTTTCAAATATCTTAACAACCTTTTTAATCCTATCCAAACATCTTTATTATTTTTATCTTGATATCTACTATAGTAATTAATGCCAAACTAATATCTGGTCTAGAACCTAACATTAAAAACATTAAACATCCAATAAGCTGTCTCACTTGTAGTTTTTCATCTTTACACTCATTATTTTCATTTATATGTATTTTGTATCTATTGGTATTGAGCATGGATTACAATTTTCAAATCTAAATATTTTCAAAATTCCTTGTAAATATCTATCTTTCTTGTTTTATTTTCATTATTCCTTTGTCTCTATAATAATCAATTTCTAATCCTAAAAAGTTCTTCAAGTCACCCTTATCTTTAGTCTTGAATTTTTCCATTAATGATTTCTTACATTCTTCTATAATTTTCAAATTAGATCCACATAAAATTATATCATCAACATATAGTAATAGGTATATAATGTTTTCATCTCTTCCTTTGTAGTATAAGCAATAGTCACTATCTGATCTTACAAAACCTATTGATAATAAATAATCATTTATCTTAATATTCCAACATTTTGAGGCTTGTTTCAATCCGTACAAAGACTTGTTTAATTTTAGTATATTACCCTTCCTGCAAACTACTTTCTCTGGTACATAAATATATACATCTTCTTTCAATTCTCCATTCAAGAAAGCTGTCTTCACGTCTAATTGCTTAAAATAATACTTCCGGTTATTTCCTATTGACAAAAGAGTTCTTATAGTTGATAATTTAGCGACAGGTGAATATATACAATCATAATCAAAAGAATTCCTCTTACCAAATCCTCTTACTACTAAACGTGCCTTGTATTGATAATTTTTATCTTTTTCTAATGGTTTCTTTGCAAAAACCCATTTTGTTGTCAATATTTCCCCATTATCTGGATGTTTTACTTCAGTCCATGTTTCATTTTTCTCAATAGTCTATTGAAAAAATTCCTGAAAATAAATGTTTATCTTATAATTTATTATAATTTTTATTATTTTTTTCCTAATTTATTCAAATATTGTGATTATTTGCAAAAAAAACGCACCAAACTGCTAATCTCGCGAGATCTCGCAGTATTGTTATTCATAAACTCGCGGGATCTCGCTCGAGCCCCAATCTCGCGAGATTTGCATTATATCTATTTGGTACTTTTCTGCTTCTCTTTTCCTTTTCCTGTATCTCTGTAGTGTCCTGTTCCGATGATTCCTTGTCATATTCATTTTCTTCTGCTTCTCCTGTATTCATATCCGTGTCCTGTATATCATATTCTTCTCTAGTTTCTATCATTTTCTTTCTTTCCTCAACATTCTCTTCCTTTTCATTATTTTCTTTGTAATAATAATCATCCTCATTAAATTTTACATCTCTAGAATAAATTTCCTTCTGTTCCATTTCATCCCATAATATATATCCTGTATTAGTGTAGCCAATCATAACAAGTTTCTGAGATTTTACATCAAATTTGCTTCTAAATTGTTTAAGTATATGATGATATGCTGTTGAACCAAAAATTCTTAAATTTGACACATCAGGTTTCTCGCCAGTAAATATTACAAATGGTGTGCTGTCTCTAATGCTACTTGGACTTCTGTTCATCAGATATGCTGCTGCCTTTACTACATGACTCCAAAATTCTTTTGGTAAATTAGCATCAGCGATCATTGTTCTAGATTTATCTATTAAGCTTCTATTAAACCTTTCAGCCTTACCGTTCTGCTCTGGAGTATAAGGTGTAGTATAATCTATAAATGTTCCATTATTCCTACAGAAATCTTTTATATTATTACAAATGTATTCACTCCCGTTACCACATCTCAATGTAGCTATTTTCATATTCAATTTTGTTTGCATCACATTGACATATTCTTTGAAACACAAACACATCATAAACTAAATTTGAAAAATCGTCAATGAAGGTAACGAAATATTGGCATCCATCATTACTAACTGGAGTTATCGGTCCTGCAACGTCAGTGTGAACAATCTCTAGTAATCTCTTTGCTCTAGTTCTACAACCAAAACTTTTCCTAGTTATATTACCTGTTACACAACTTTCACAGAATTCTACATTATTTATATGAAATTTATTTATACCATTTACCAGATTTTTATTTATTAATTTTGACAAATAACTATAGCAAATATGACCAAATCTCTTATGCCATAATTCTTGTTCTATGTTGAAACATTCAACATTTCCACATTCTTTATTATTTAATTTAAATTTTATCTCATACATATTATTTCTATAACCAATACACATAAGTTTGTTCATATGATAAATCAAGACCTTACCATTTTTAAATACAACCTCATTACCTAATATTTCCATTTCTTAACAGATAACAAGTTACGTCTTAAATTTGGAACTAAAAATACATTTTTCAAAATACCACTGTTATACTGTCCATTTATATAGCTCTCTACTTTTATATTTCCTACTCCAATTGCCTGCATATAATTATTGTTCTTTGCCACAGCTATATTTATTGGGTTTTTCAAGTACATAAAGTCACAAAAGTATTTAACATCATTTACCAAATGGTCAGTACAACCAGAATCTATATAAAATATAACTGAGTTTTCACTTAAAGTTGTGTTGTTTGAATAACCTCTATTTGTGTCCATCATAAAGCAAAAGCCTTTCCTTTTGTCCTGATCCTGTTCTCCTTCCATTAAGTTCGCTCGTCTCATAGTCTCCCTTTCATTCCGATGCTGCATTCCTCTGTTGCCTCTAAATGGTGTGAAACCTTGTCGTACAAAATTATGGTTATTATTATTATTAACATGTCTATTATTATTTTTATCCATGTATCCATGTGTATAGAAGTTATTATTATTTTTGTTTAAATATCTGCAATTCTTCTTTATGTGCCCTGGTTTACCGCAGTTGTAACAAACTTTTACATTATTCAAAAATGCTGATGATTGATGATTCTGAGATCTTATATTACTTTCGTTCAATACACCTCCTCTCTCTACTTCTGTTCTTAGTCTATACTTGGCTATCTCTAATGTTAAGTCTTCACTTGGCATTCTTTCCAATATTGTTGTAACGGTTTCCAAGCTTTTGGGCATTGCCATTATTAAGTAACATATTATTTCCTGAGTTTTCAATTCAACACAAGCATTTAATTTCCTAATTGTTTCTTCAAACTCAGCCAAGAAATTTTCCAATTTAGATTCATCTTGTAATTTCATATTCATAATCTGTTTTCTTAACAATATTAATTGACCTGGCATACCTTTCTTTTCGTATCTTTCTTCTAAACTTGACCACATTAAAAACGCACTATTTTTGTTTCGCAATAAATCTAATTGTGAATCATGAACACATTGAACAATATAAGATTTGCATTTCTTTTCTTTTAATATCAGCTCCTTTTCATTTGTACCTTGTTTCCTATACGGAACCTATACGGAAATGCCACTTTGTCGGCCCGACTCCAGAACCAGAGCTCTAATCCCATCCAATTGCAGCGAGGTGTAAGACAGGGAGACGTTATCTCTCCAAAACTCTTTACCGCTGCATTGGAGGATATTTTCAAGCTTCTGGATTGGAAAGGATACGGCATTAACATTAATGGCGAGTACCTAACACACCTCCGTTTTGCCGATGATGTGGTTCTAATGGCTGAGACCTTGGAAGACCTGAACACCATGCTCGAAGATCTCAGTAGTGCTTCCCAAAGAGTGGGTCTTAAAATGAACATGGATAAGACAAAAATCATGTCGAATGCCCATGTTGTACCCACTCCAGTTAATATTGGGAACACTACACTTGAAGTGTAGACAGCTATGTATACCTGGGACAGATAGTCCAGCTAGGTAAGTCCAACTTCGAGAAAGAGATCTCTCGTCGAATCCAGCTCGGATGGGCAGCTTTCGGGAAGTTACGAAAAATCTTCGCGTCCAAATTACCTCAGTGTCTCAAGACCAAAGTCTTTGACCAGTGTGTGTTGCCAGTGATGACCTACGGAAGCGAAACGTGGCCATTCACTATGGGTCTCGTCCGAAGGCTCAAGGTCGCTCAGCGGGCAATGGGGAGAGCAATGCTTGGGGTCTCCCTGCGTGATCGGATCCGAAATGAGGAGATCCGCAGGAGAACTAAAGTAATCGACATTGCTCGAAGGATTGCTCAGCTGAAGTGGCAGTGGGCGAGACATAGGCCGTTGTATGTAATAGCTAGAAGAACCGATGGCCGTTGGGGCCGAACGGTTCTTGAGAGGCGACCACGATCCAGGCGACGACGCTCAGTGGGTAGGCCCCCGACCAAGTGGACCGACGATCTGGAGAAGGTCGTGGGAAGCCGCTGTATGCGGACAGGATCGATCGTTGTGGAGATCCATGGGGGAGGCCTATGCCCAGCAGTGGGCGTCGTGCGGCTGAGATGATGATGATGATGATGATGATGAACCTTGTTTCATATGATGCATCAATACATTCCAAACAGTTCTTTTCTTCTAAAGTGATAACATGCGAAATTTCCATGTGTGATAATTATTACCTGTTAGCAGTTCAATATTGTGTGAATTCATTTTGGTGTCCATCGTGCGTTTTTCTTATATCCAATTTTATCTCCGTAATTCTTATTGCCAACTCTGAGCCCATAACCTATTGTTATTTAAATAAAAGTCTTCATATCTTGTACCACTATATTTTATATTCATCACCAGTATACAGTACTTTTAATTATTTCTTTTAGCAAACATTATATCTACGCCATTATTAACAGAAAGCCAACAGGAAGAAGTGTGGCCATATTATAACATTCCGTTCCACTAAACAATTATACTGAGTGTTGCTATTATAAGAAAAGCATTACCACACAACATCTATTTGTGTCGATAAATCGAATCTGTTTTTTAAAAGTTATGGACAATATATAAAAGTGCAAGGTGGCTCGATTTAGGTGTCCGGGAGGGTATTTACAAACAACTTAATGTTTTATACTAATTTAAAATGAAACCAAACTTTTATTAGATGAGGCACACCTGCGTATTAACAAAATGAAAGTCTAGGGCTTTCTCAGTCAATTTTGAAAAATGTTATAAAAGTTAACATCAAAGTAACGAAATATTTTGCAGAAGGCCGCGGCGATAAATTTACATGCAACTTCATTTATATATTTGAAGATAACAGTAATAGGTATTTATATTGTAAGCTGTGATTAGTTTACGTTAATAACTTGTGGCAAATATTTAAATACTTTTATCTACAATTATGTATGACTAATGAGGCGACGTTAGTTTCTATTATTTACGAATATTTACCATCTGATCGATTAAAGTTTAACAAAATTAGTGAACTATCTCCATGGTATCTGTTGTTATTTGACCCAAGACCCTCTTTATGAGCAACTGATAATTCGGCTCGAAATTGGCTTGCCAGTTGCCCTGTAGACACTGGCTTCGGATCACGTAACAATAGCATTCATTACAATGTGTTCGAAAAACTTGTGTCGACTTTTAACGCCATCATATATTCTAAACAAGCAAATTCGTAGTGTCCGAAACTTTAGTGATAGTGGTAAAGCCGTCAAAACACCCCTGTATGAATTACACAATAAATATGGTGGAAAATTGGTTGATTTTGCCGGTTTCTTACTGCCCGTTCAGTATTCCGATATGAGTGTTTCTGCGTCACATCTGTTTACAAGAAGCAGTGCATCCATATTCGACGTGTCCCATATGTTACAAACTAATGTGCGTGGCAAAGACTGTGTTGCGTGGTTTGAGTCGATCACTCCCGTTGATTTGAAGGGAATGGCTAACGGGACAAGTTCACTTACTGTGTTTTTGAATAACAGTGGTGGTATTATTGACGATCTTATAGTAACGAAAGTCAACGATGAGACACTTTACATAGTTTCGAACGCTGGCCGATTAGATGTAGATAAGGAACATATGAAGGAAACTGCAGAAATATTCCGCAAAAAAGGCAAAGACGTGGACGTTGACTTTTGGGATGTGACCCGACGCGCGCTGATCGCTGTGCAAGGTCCGAAAGCAGCTTCCGCTATGCAATCCTTAACAAATATCTCTCTAACGGAATTGACATTCATGACTTCGACAACGGGTTCGGTTGCTGGCACAGAATGTCGAATAACACGATGTGGTTACACCGGTGAGGACGGCGTTGAAATTTCTATACCCGCCGAAAAAGCTGACACCGTCACAGAAGCCCTATTACAGAATAAAGACGTCAAACTTGCAGGTCTAGGCGCCAGAGACTCCTTGCGCCTAGAAGCAGGTCTTTGTCTTTACGGGAATGACATTGACGAGAGTGTTACTCCAGTGGAAGCAAATTTGACTTGGTTAGTTGCAAAATCAAGAAGAAACGAAGCAAATTTCCCTGGAGCCGATAAAATATTGCGACAAATCAAGGAAGGTGTGTCTAAAAGAAGAGTCGGTATAAGAATAGAAAATGGAGCACCGGCACGAAAAGATGCTATTATTAAGAATACAAACTCCGCATTGATAGGTAAGGTGACAAGCGGTTGTCCTAGCCCCTCACTGGGCGGGAATGTCGCTATGGGCTATGTCTCAGAATCATTCAAGAAAAATGGTACAGAACTGCTTGTGAATGTTAGGGGCAAAGATATTGCATGTGTAGTTACAAAAATGCCTTTTGTCCCAGCCAAATACTACGTAAAAAAATAAACACGTTATAGATTTATTTGTGTAGTTTTATTAATCAATTCAACTTATTTTACAAACATAATAATCGTCGTGTCAATAATGACCAAAGCAACAACAGAACATCTATTCATTTCAAAAAACGAAATTCAATATATTACCATAAATATTTAAATTTGAGCAAACACTTCCTTCTGAATTGTAGAATATTGTCACAATTGTATTGTATAACAATTTTATCCAAAATACCGCGAAATCAAAGGAATGTTATCGTGAGCATGTTGTTTTTTAAAACCGTCACTAATAATACTGTTACTACAACTATTTACAACATTAATGTACTACATTATCACAGATAATATTAAGTTTGATCTATGGAATGGTCACTAGGAATATTTATAATATAAGGTAATAGTAGATTATAATTTTAAAGGTAAAAGATATGGGACATTTGCGACTTCACAGTTGTCATACAGTCTTCAGTGTTCACTATACTATATACATTAGCAAAATATTAAGTACGTCAAAAAACATAACTGCATTAAAATTGTATAATACGAGGTAATGTTTCTTACAGCACGCAGGTATTGTCTTCCGGACGGAGATACAAATTTTCGATACCTACTAATTGAGAAGTGAACTTTTCAGGTATCAGGTGTGTCTTTGAAAGTCGACTGTGCCAGTTTCACAAAATCCTCATTGAGTTTATTCAGTTTCTCGCTATACTGAAATCAAAATAATAAAGATAAAATATAATTCAACAATATTAAACATTCCATACATGAAGGTTGACTTATGTATGAGTGTAAAATAGCTAAAATTTATGGAAATTTAAGAAAATGGTTTGTCGGTTTTATACTTGTCAAACAATCCAAATAGTCCTCACTTCCTGGAATTTCCGTACAATGCGTAAAATTATGTGGTTGTTATGAAGATGGAAATTATTGGAATAGTAATTCTCAAAAAATCTTTAAACCGTCAGCTATGTTAAGTAAGGTTATTATAAGGATTATATGGAACATGGATTGGATTAGTTTATTTCGAAGTAGTAATTTTTTAAGAAATATGCAGGACAATACATTTAGATTATAGTCTGTCAATAGGGATGATGACTGAATTCTAATTATCACGTCTCCTCATAAAATATTAAAATACCGTAGAAAAGATACAATCCTGTGAAATTAGAATTAAAATCGGCTTAGAAATACATTAGATACAAGCATTTTAAGTTGTTAATTTGGAAGCGATTAGACAGAGATCCAAAATCAACCGTGACGTCATTGTTTACGTAGTACGGCCATATAAACTCCATGTTAATTGCCGTTTTGCTAGAAAGAGATGGAGAAAAATCTTTATACCTTATATATCTTGGTTGTTTTTTTAGTTATTCGAAAACCGATTTTTCGTTCAGTTTATTATATGAATGAGTTTCTATTAAACCAAAAATAAAATTTTTGTCATCTAGCCTATTATAAGACAGCGGCTAAGTTTGGAAACTTATTTGTGCCCAAGTTATAATAACTAATCTTTTGCAACAGTCCAAAGTGAATTATCTCTAAAAACTTATGTTTAAAAACTTTTGCAAACAATAAATGCACTAATGGTTTGATACGAGTAGTTCCTATTGAAAATGATATGAAAGTGATGTAAACGTAACCATTTTTTGCCAACTTAAGCATTAACGGACTTATTAATAAAAATTTTACTCCTTGGATCATTCCCGGATTAGTTACTCCGTGTTTTGTCTTGTTTCCGCAAATGTCGGCCGTCATAAATGTCAAAACAAGACAAAACACAGAGTAGCTAATCCGAGGATGATCCAAGGAGTAAATGTTTTATTAATAAGGCCGTAAGAGGTTAGCATCACGTCAATAAATGTCCTCACATCATTTGGCTGTTGCTGCGCCTGCGCCTGTATGCCGTTGCTTCGCTCCTCCTGCATCCTACAGTTGACGTGGTAATTAATCTGGCTTTGTAACTTTATGAATATTTTACGATATTCGTCTTGTATACGATTCATTTCGTTGTTCACGTGAGCGTCTTTCTTAGCCATATAGTCCTGAAACCAGTGTTATTTCAATAATATATAAAATGTGTATATATTTTTATAATTGATAAAAAATGATATCGAATTCTGATATCATTATTATGTACATACCTTATATGTGAACACAGTTTTCTTAACATTTTTGTACTTTTCTTGGAGTGTTGCATACTCTGATTGCACCTTTTCATATTTACGATCAAGCTGAGAATATTTAGATTGCAATTCCGACAGTTTGGCTTTGATCGCTTGACATTCCTTCACGCTTGACGAGTTCCTCTCCCTCTCATGTTTCAATATGTCTTCCAGCGAGCCCATTCGAGATATTCTCTCTTTATACCTCTCAGCTTTCATTTGCCATTCGACTACATTGTCGTTTGCTTTCTGACACTCGTTTTGTAATTCATTGTGCTCTTTTATGAGGACGGATATCTCGTTCTCCTTTGATTCTAATATCTGGGTCACCTTCGACCTCTCAGAGAGGATGAACTCTTTCAACGATTCCACTTCCTGAGCTTTCCGTTCAAGGAGCTCCTTGAGTTTCGTTATGGCACTGAGGTGCTCATTTTCCATTTCCTTGATGCGCCTTGCACAATTCATTTCTATCGTTTTCATTTCCAATGTGAACTTCTCCGCAATCTGATCTCTTATCGCCTTCTCTTTTATCATCAGGGCAGTCTGTTGAGTAAACGCATATCTACATTAGGTTATCGCACGATTCGCAAAAGAGTGTTTATGTTTACATCAGACAATTAAAAATATAGTTAGGCATTTACCATATTACACACAATAAAATCATGAAACATGTGCCATATGAAGACCGATAAAATATACATACTGGGCCGGATATAAAATTAATATTGTATTGACGTTGTAATGGTTGTCGAATTAAAACTTTCACCAAAGCGATACTGTACCAGGGTCGTTTGCACGGGTATCTCTCTAACTTCACTATTTCCGCCGCCAAACAGCGGTGCTTGCATTGCTATGTTCCTGTTTGAAGGGTAAGTCGGGCAGTGAAATTACTGGGTACTGTGACTTGACATCTTATGTCACAAATTGGCGACGTACATTGGCGTCCTTTTAGGGGTAATAGATTTGCAAATCTTGCAGGCGACTTTCTAGCCCACGGGTACCCAACCTTTTACCCTATGCGCCTCACCCAACATTATGCTAAAATACTACGCCCCCCTTGGGGCCGAAAGGGGAGTCAAGAAAATTAAGCAAACGATAAATATATTGGCGTGTTTAGTTTTATTCAAAAGATGGTTACATCGTGTCGCTGACTTCGCATAGGTGGCACCGTCCGCGTCGCGCGAGTTTATATAAACAGTTTTAATAAATATTCTTTATACAGTTTAATTCTGGAGCCGCTCGCTGCGACCCCCCCCCCCCCCTGGGTTCACTTTACGCCCCCCAAGTGGCGCGCCTCACTGGTTGGGAAACCCAGCTCTAGCCACTTACCATGAGGTAAGCAGTCTGGTTGTTTGCCAAATTAGTTGTACAAAAAAGTGATCATGATAGATATTTTAGACAGTAAGGTCTCCGGTCCGGCACGGCTACCGGCACCACCAAAAACGTGAAACGTTATTTCAATCATTTTTATTTCAAGGCCTTCGTGTTATTTCATTGCAGTGGAAAAATGGTAAAGATAAAAATGATAATTAAGTGAAAAACCGACCCTACTATTCGAAACAAGTCAAGCGACGTTCGTTATCTCCTTATTCTCAACTTTTTTCGAAACCCAAACGGATCGATCACGGATTCGAAAAAAACTCGAATTCGATTTTTCTCGAGCGGTAGTCACAGGAAAATTCGAACTCCGCACTTTTTTGAAGGTTGAACTTGCCTCGAGTAACAGGATAAATTCTCTTTCTATGAAATGATTATTTATTCAAGACAAATAAATAAACCTTCAATAAGATAATGTTAATTTGAAGGAATTATATTTTTAAGTGTTTTTTTAGACAAACAAAATGTAAGGTTAAATTCTACATTAAATACAGGGACCGGAAAACCCGTTCATTTGCTTAAGCCGTTCGAAAGGGTAACCCATTCGTATGGTAACCCAGTGGGCTCGGTAAGCCGTTCAACAGGTTTCCCAACAATAACGATAACCCGTAAAATAGGGGTTACCACCCACAACAATAATTTACCGCTTACCCAATCTTAAAGGTTTTTAGTGTTTATGCGCTTAACCGCTTACTGTTCGGGTTAGGGTAACCCTTTCCCTCACGCACACCGAGCGATTGAAATAGCACTGCGGGCGCAATAACGCCAGAGTTCGGTTGCGACCTTCGGCAAATATGCGGTGCAAAAGCAATCTACACGCGATATACCTAAGGTCTAAAATATTTTTTACAAATTAATCAGCGTTTAGAACGGTAACCCATTTGGGGGTTTTTGATATCGGTTAGCGGTAACCCGAATTAATTCAATCGAAGGGATTAATGTGTAAACCGGTAAGCCGTTTGAAAGCTTACCGTAAGGCAAAGGGTTTAAAAACCCAGCATTATAAAATACCCCATCAAAACCCTAAGGTTACCGGCTATAACGGTAACCGGGTCCGGTCCCTGATTAAATATCCAATGAATTTGAAATAATTGACTTCGTTCGAGTGTAAATATGATTTTGGCAGTACCCTCTCATTCATCTGAAACATATACCAGGTCATTCACTGTGCAGGCCACTCGTTTGTGGAACTTGCTCCCTGTTGATGTCAGGCGCGCGGAGTCTGTTGTCGTCTTTTAAAGTACGCCTTAAAAGGCATTGGGATTTTGAAGGCTGAGGTGACATTATTATTATTTGTATATATATATTTGTGTATGTGTAAATATGTATATATATATATATATGTGTGTATGTACGTATGCATTTAAATTATTTATATTTTAAATGTCTAAAAAGCGGTATCGCCACAGTGTTAATCCTTTACACTTTTCAAAGGTTGACTGGAAGAGATCTCTTTACGGGACAAGTCCGCCTTTTGTATGAACGTGTTTTATATTAGAGTGTGTTTAATGTTTTTAATTTATTTACTTGTTTATATAATAAAGATTTCATACATACATAATTTTTAAAAGTATGTACCTAATGGGATAATTAAAAAAGAAGGAAAACGGAATAAACTCAGAACAATCACTACAGCATAGAAGGAAGATTAAAACAAGAATTAATTGTGTGCTATTTGTCTCTTTCTAACATACGGCACAAAACTGTGTAAATGTAAGAGATGAGTAATATTTGTCTTTTGGCATATCACAAGGTGGTCAGTATATGAATTGATTGAATTGTCATTTTGGTTAAAAATATTAAAATTGGTTAAAAATATATAACACGGCTAAATTCTATAGTACCTTGTATCGAAGATACACCATCCGAGTTTGAACTATTTGAATTGTTCGTATAATATTTGTTTGTGCGTCCCGTGGCTAGTAATATTTTGATGATATTTTATTAATATTTAAGTTATTAGAAAGCAAGAATTCTTTAGGTATTTACAAATAGTGTGTGTTTGTGCACTCCGTAACACAATGTCTTGTGTAGTTTGGGGCTGCAAGTCTCATTCGTCGCGAAAGGAAAACAATCAAAATTTATTGACCTTAAATTGGCATGTTTTCTCATATTGTTACTTGAATGTGAGCTAATAAGTACACTTATATACATATGAAATATCGCAGAATCATTTTGTAGAAAAACAATACGTAATATTAACTTCTCTTTTATGTTTTAGCGATTTTTAGAAAATTACTTTGAGGTTTTCTTGATCATGCGTAGTGTTGTAAAATTTTGTCGATATTTTTATTTTACAGATTTCCTAAAGACAATGTATAAAAAAATATGGATAAAGTGTATTGTCAGACGAAATTGAAGTCCAAGAAAGCACAGTCAAATTTGCTCCAGATATTTTCCATCAGATTAATTTTGTATGTACTTAGTAGTAAAACTATGAAATGGAGACGTCATGACGTAAGTCAAGTTATTTAATGAAAGGAAATCTTTAAACTAAAATATTATTTATGAAAATAAAAACGTTGTATGGGTTGGGCCAAGTAAATGATGGTCCGAATAGACTCGAAAACAGTTTATTTTTGCAAAATAGGGGCACAGAAATTTACAATGAGGAGCGCGGTGTCACGGCGGAAGCGGTTAGCACGTAACTGATTTTTTGAATTCGTTGAGGTTCAAGTTCAAGCGCTCCCCCCGCGACCCCGCGCAGTTGCGCCATAAACAATAGGCAAAGACAACGGTTACACAAACACAGATAATATTATTAACTAACGAACGACACAGACATTAAAAAAAATAATATTTTTGCGTCGCCTACACACCCCACCCCAGAGCTGGCCTACCAGCACTCACCTTCCAATGGTACTGGGGCGACGCGCGCAACTGAACGCCTTAAGATATTCCCAGTTTTAGTCTTAATGTCTATCATTCTAACGCGTCCATCTCTCCCGGGAAAAACCGAATGAACCACACCTTTCGGCCACATGTTCCTAGGGGAATCAGGATCCACAATGAGTACTAAGTCTCCTGCTCGCAAAGGCCTTGACTCCTGATTCCACTTCTGCCTAGGTAGTAAAGTGGGCAAAACCTCTCTTACCCAACGTCGCCAAAATATGTCTGCCAGCCGCTGCGAAATGCGCCACTGCTTCCGAAGGCAGAGGTCGAAGTCGTCATATGCTCCGAGAGAAGGAAGATGAGAAGCGGTGCCGACAAGAAAATGATTAGGCGTAAGTGACTCCGCGCTCCCTGGCTCCACAGACACGTGTGTTAGAGGACGGCTGTTCACCATCCCTTCCACCTCCGCTAATAAGGTGATAAGCACCTCCTCGCGGGGAGCCCGTTCCTTGAGCGTTACCTTCAGTGCAGTTTTAACACTGCGGATAAGGCGTTCCCATGCCCCACCCCAGTGAGGACTAGCAGGGGGTATAAATGACCAAGACGTCCCGTAATTTAACGACTCAGACTTCAATGAATCTACATCTAGGCCCTGAATAGATTTCTTTAATTCGGCATCAGCGCCTCTAAGGTTGGTGCCGTTATCCGAAAATAGGTAATTTGGCCATCCACGCTTCACTGCCATACGACGCAACGCCATAATTAACGAGCTCGATGTAAGCGAAGGAACTACCTCTATGTGCACTGCCCTTACAGTCATACAGGTAAAAAGAACCCCGTATCTCTTTTCCCTATGTCTACCTATGGTAACTTCCATCGGACCGAAAAGGTCCACTCCGCAGAAGGTGAATGGGCGCTGACCATGAGCGACGCGAGCCTCAGGGAGGTCACCCATCCTAGGTACTGCCGGGGTAGCCTTCCTCAGCCTGCATAACATACAGCGCGAGGCTACAGTTTTTACAGTGGGACGAAGTCTAATGATCCAGTATCGCTGTTTCAACTCATTAACTACAGTTTCCTGACTACCGTGAGCGAATTTCCTATGGTAATGCATAATAATTAATTTTGCTAAATGATGATGCCCATCTAATATTATAGGATTTTTTATTTCAGACGAGACACCCCTAGCAGCATCAGCGCGACCACCAACGCGAAGAATACCGTACCGGTCTAGGAACGGCGACAAGGTAAGTAATCTACTCTTTTTGTCTACGCACCTATTATTAATTATTGCGCTCAACTCGGAAGCAAATGAATGTGACTGAGCTTGCCGTATCAACAAACGTTCCGCCTGTTCAAATGTATCACCATCTTGGACATGGGTAAGTCTTCTGCATTTATTAATAAAGCTAAGGACAACGCATGTAGTTTTAAGTAAACGCAGCCAACTAGAAAATCGTTCTATGTCAGGCACAGGTAAGTCCATTGCTTTAACCTCAATAGTTGAAACAATTTCTACTTTGCAGAAATCTGTTTCAGTTGGTGATATATCTGCTGGCCATGACCCCTCTTGTTCACTGAGAAATGGCGGGCCGCATAGCCACTCCCTCTCAAGAACAGAAAAATCATATGACTCCCGAGTCCCCACATCTGCGACATTACTATATGTAGGTACATAATACCATTCGTCCGCACGCGTCAGCTCGTCTATTTCGCCTAAACGATGAGCGACGAAAACTTTATAATTACGCGAGCTGTTGCGAATCCAGTGCAACACAGTCGTTGAGTCGCACCAAAAATACCTACTTTTAGCTTGTATTCGATGCTCTTTTGCAATTGTGTCAGCCAAACGTGCAGCGAGTAGGGCGGCCTGCAGCTCCAACCTGGGTACAGACACATGTCTGACGGGAGCGACTCGGCATTTTGCGGCAATAAATGCTACGCGCACACCACTGTCGGTTTCCCATCGCCAATATGCTACCGCGCACATCGCTTTAGTTGACGCATCGCTAAATACATGTAGCTGTAGGTTTCTATAACTCGGCGCATGTTGTTGCACCGGCGAGCCTACCGCTAATGATGCGGGTCCGGCGGAGTCGCTTGCTCGAGAATCGACCTTATTATAGTAGCGAGGAAGCCGCAATTGGCTTACACTAGCCATATGACTCAGCCACAAACACCACCTGTTGTGTAATTCGTTGTTCAGATTATCATCCCATTTGATATTACAGTTCCATGTCTCCTGTAATAAAAGCTTACCAATTAATGTAAATGGTACAAGAAAACCGTAAATATCAAAAATTGACATAACGACGCGTAATACCTCTCTTTTCGTAGGCCGTTGCGTACCATCAAGCAATTGTTTTGGGATGTTTTTGAAGGACAAATCGAATGCCAATGTATCGTCCATTGGTTCCCAAATTAAACCCAGCGTCCGTTCGCCCACGTTTTGCTGGTCGAATTTGAACCTTACGGCCACTGGACCGAGAGATTCTTGAGGAATGCTATCCAATAGTGCTCGGTTGTTGCTATTCCAATTACAAATATGAAAACCTCCCTGTTGATGAATAAATATTATGTCTTTGACCAACTTTAATGCTACGTCTATGTTCGGTATGCTGTCAATGTAATCATCGACATAATGCTGATTACAAATTGCATCAACAGCTAACGGCATACCAGTTCCACACTGATGCGCGTTTTTATTTTTTATATATTGCGCAATAAATGGAGAGCAATTGGCACCAAAAATTAATGACGTCATAACATATGTTTTAACAGGGTCGTCCGCTGAATCCCTCCAAAGAAACCTAAGCGCGTCCTGGTCCTCTGGCCTAATTTTTATGCGCAAAAACATATCCTTTATGTCACCAGTTACGGCTATAGGATTCTCACGGAACCGCAACATAATGCCTAAAAGGGACACTAGCAGGTCAGGGCCTTTCAGCAAAAAATCGTTTAGGGAGACGCCCTCAGATTTTGCAGCGGCATCGAACACTAAACGCAGTTTCTTTTTATTTACGTTATCAACTCCAAAATGCGGTAAGTACCAAGTTTTTGGTGACACAGTGGAAACATCCTGAAGCTCTTTGGCGAAATCATTTTGTAATAAATGTTTAATACGATCGGTGTACCTAAGCGCGTAGCCACTATTTGCCCTCATTTTCCTCTCGACACCACACAGCCTAGACATTGCTTGTGGAAATGACCGAGGCATGACAGCTTCGTCACTACGCCACGGTAGTCCCACTACCCAGCGCCCGTTGACCAGGGTGGCCGTACGGTCCAGGTGTTCGACCGCGCAGACGTCGTTGGCGTTCTGTCTCGGCTTTCCACTTACACCCATCGCCTCAAGTGAGAAAAAACTACATACCTCATCATGGATTTCTTGCATCTTTTTGTGCCCATCGGTACAGCAGGAGACTAACAGTGACGAGTAAAGTACAGGAGCCAAGGGAGACTGGGGCAGCCTACCGTGAACACACCAACCGAGCAGTGTCCGAGTTGCGCATGGTTCATTTGGTTTTCCAACAACAATATCTAGAGGTAAGAGTAAATGATTATTATCTTGACCTATTAATATTTCAGGTTTACACTTTTCATAGGTAAAACAATGTTTCATTTTTTCTAAATGAGCATAATTATTACAGTTTATGGTTGATAAATCTTGACATGGCAAACTAAGTTCCTTAACACTTCTGGCAAAAATATTAAACATATTGCTACTACAGGTACTATTTTTACTAGACAACTTTATGTTTACAACTTCCGATTCGCATACAACATCATTGCTGTTCCAGGCGCCGCTCACGCGCAGCGTCTCTTTCTCGCCGGCCACGCCCAGCCTTGCGGCGAGAGGGGCGCTTATCAATGACACAGTCGAGCCATCGTCGAGCAATGCAGTCGTATTATACGCGCCCTTAGGGCCATATACTGTGACGGGAATAACTTTCAACAAAACTTTGTAACTACTTACCTGTAAATGAGTTACCGTCTCCTCCCGAGTGACTAACTCCGGTGGCTCGACTGTGCACTGATCATTGACGTTTACAGAATGATTATTATTGGCTTTAGGAACATCAAAATGCAACAAACGGTGGTGAGCTAGGCCGCATTCGTTTTTGTCGCACATAGGCGCGGTACACAAACTACAATCGTGACTATACAACAGACACTTAAAACATATACCGTTACGCTTCACAAATGTCCACTTGTCCTTTCGCAACGATTTTTTGAACTTTTTACAGTTCGGCAACGAATGACACGACACACGACAAAATTTACATTTCTCGCTATCACTAGTAGCTTGCACTAACGCATTCTCTGATTGCAAATGCACTGTGTGTACGTTGCTATCACTCTCGTACTGCTTACGCCTGTACGTCTCATAACGGAGGTTCAGCAAGTTAACAGAAGATGCCGATGTCTTCGCCGCTTCCTCGCTCAGGAACTGGGACAGTGATACAAGTTTCGACTGCGTATTATTCGTATTATCAGAATAATAGTCTGTCCATCTCGACAACAGCACAGTGGGCAGTTTCGACAATATATTTTTTGTCAAGTTTATGTCATGCAGGTACTCACTGCGACCAAGTGCGCTTACAGCAGCAATATAATTCTTTATCTTCACGGAAAATATTACAATATTTTTATGGTACTCACTAGGCAGTGGTTGCAATTTTTGTATTTCCCGTTCTATGTGGCATATGATGACATCTGGATTACCAAATTGTAGCTGCAGTGTAGACATCACCTCTTCGGCTGACGAACAAGTTACCAGGAGCGCTGTGACGGCTTCCTTGGCTGCTCCATGGAGACATTTTCTCAAACGCCACAGATTCTCCTTGGGGCTGAAGTTGCAAACGGCTGTGGACTCGTCAAATGCCTGCTTGAACTGCAGCCATTCCATTGGGTCCCCGGAAAAAATGGGGAGGTCCTTCGGTGTACTTAACCGACTAAGCATAGTGGTGCTTGGCTGGCCAGCGGCCGTTGAAATGGCGAGATCCTTCAGCGCAGTCGCCAGTTGTTGAACTACCAGTTCCGGGCCGGGGACAGCCACACTGTTGGCAGGTTCCCGCGGCGGGCACAGGCTGGCCTTATTTTGTTCAGAATCGTTGACCACCTGCGCTTGTAGCTCATGTTGACTGCGATCGATCCAATCTCCCACTTCACTCATGGTGCACCTTGAACTCGAGCGTGAACTGTATGATTTGATATCAGCTAAATCGGCTGCTAACCTTTTATCGATAAGCTCCTTGTCGATACGTGCCTTTTCTTCGGCTGCTTGCAGTTCGAGTTGCAGTCTGCGAGCGTGTGACGATGTCGACGACGCTTTCGATCTCGACCTTTTTGATGAAGGCACATTCATCGGCGACCGTTGTACACCTTCCACTTTAACTTCAGGCCCTTTTTCACCTGCAGTCTCCAGCGTTGCAGGGTCTCGCACTTGCACCTGCTGCTGCTTACGTACGGTACTGCGAGTACTTGGCATCTTACTTGGCGGCGTAAAAAACATGTAGGTCCAAAAATCTGGCTCGAAGACCACTTGTATGGGTTGGGCCAAGTAAATGATGGTCCGAATAGACTCGAAAACAGTTTATTTTTGCAAAATAGGGGCACAGAAATTTACAATGAGGAGCGCGGTGTCACGGCGGAAGCGGTTAGCACGTAACTGATTTTTTGAATTCGTTGAGGTTCAAGTTCAAGCGCTCCCCCCGCGACCCCGCGCAGTTGCGCCATAAACAATAGGCAAAGACAACGGTTACACAAACACAGATAATATTATTAACTAACGAACGACACAGACATTAAAAAAAATAATATTTTTGCGTCGCCTACAAACGTATTTAATTTCTTAACTATTTATTTAAGGAATCCTTGACACGGATGCCAAGAACAACCAGTACAGATGATTTTTTTCTAATAATAATAATAAAATTGTTTATTACACCAAGTACATATTGTTTACACAGATACAATGCACCCGCCAAACTGCAACAACAGTTTGTTGGCGGAGACACAACACTCTCATTTATTTATTTGCCAACTATACGTACTTATATTTATGCAAACTTTACAAAGTTACAAACTTTCTTAAGTAATAGAATGACACATTGTACTACTGTGATTCCTTTTAGACTTTAGATAACAACGATTCTTTAATTTTATTTTTAAAACTTAACTTTGACATATCAGTTTCTTTGATACTCAATTCATTGAAAATATTCGGTACCAAATATGTTTTTGTTCTTTTACCATAGTAATTAGTAGCCCTAGGGACAATATATTTATTATCACAAACAGCTCTAGTGGAATATGCATGTGAAGCAGTGATTTTGAACTCATATTTTCTATATTCTTCCAATGCTATTAACAATTTAACTTTTTCATGAACAGGCAACACTTTACAAATAGGAAACAAGTCAATATAATTCTTTTTACATTTTTCTTTAACTTTTTTATCAACCAATTGCTTGAGAAATCTTATTTGGAGTTGTTTTATACGATCTAGATAGGAATTAAAAGTTCGACCATAACTACTTAAGCCATAAGAAAGGATTGACTCGACTAGGGTATGATATACAGTATACAATGTTGCCTTATCAGCAATAAACTTTAAATGGACAAACTTGTCTAAGGCCAGCCTTAACTTTGAACAGATATTTTCAACTTGTAGTTTCCATGAGAAATTGATATCTATAATTAAGCCTAGGTATTTATATTGCTTTACTAACTCTAATTTATCGCAGTGACAACCAATTCCATCTACGTGGAGACACTCATACGAATGACCAACCAGCACCGGCTTTTCGCCCACTGTTTTGTTGTACGGGGAGTAAATATGCATGTATTTAGTTTTACGTAGGTTTATTATGATCCCATTATCATGGGACCATTTCACAATGTTATCGAAATCTTCTTGCATCTTTTTTTGTATGACTTGTATATCATTATCGGCATAAACCAAACAAGTGTCATCAGCATACATAAGTATTTTAGAGTGTTTTACAACATTTGCCATGGAATTGACATGCATAATATAGCCAACCGGTCCGTACACCGATCCAGTTGGCACACCATATGTGATGTAAGACTTATTACCTATCTTACCACCAACTAGCGTTTGAAGCGATCTACCACTCAAATACGCCTTAAACCACGCATTAAGAGGGCCGCGAATACCACACTCTTCCATTGCTAGAAGCAGCTCATGGTGATCCAAAGTTTCAAAAGCTTTTTTGAAATCAATAAAGATAACCACCAGCTGCTTCCGCTCATTTAACCTCTGATTAATTTCGTCCGTGAAACATGACAATGCAGTTGCAGTGCTGCGGCCCTTACGGAATCCGTGTTGTGTCTCTGATATAACGCTATATTTGTCAAGAAAGCTGCTAACCTGATCCATTACAAATTTCTCCACAATCTTATTAATAACTGACAGTATTGCGATTGGCCTATAGTTCGTATAGTCTGTATGACGGCCCTGCTTATACAACGGTCTTATGATGGCTATCTTAAGTTCAGCGGGATATTCCCCTTTTCTTATACATAGATTGATAAATTTTGCCAAAATTACACATAAATGATTTTTTACATACTTAATATCCTTAATTCGTATACCATCACAGCCAGGTGATTTATCTTCACTCATTTTGTTTAAAATTCTTAAGATATCATACGTACTCGCTTCAACAAACCTCATTGAAACCATACAATTATTTACATATTGAGAACGATCTAAAAAATTTTGACTACACTGGTGTTTTTGCTTAATGTTAACTATTTCCTCTGTAAAACTTGTTGAAAATTTATTTGAAATATTTACTAGGTTATCCGTTTTTCCAAGGTACTTAAGTATGACCTGATCTAAGCTGGGCCTAGATCTGCCTAACCAACTATTAATATGTGACCAAATCTTTCTCAAATCATTTTTACATTTTTTTAGCTGCTCTTGTCTATACTTATTTTTAACAGCATTTATGCGCTTGTTCACCTGATTTCTAAATTTTGTATATTGTAATCTATAATTAAAGTTATTTGGAGATGATTTCCACTTTCTAAATAATTTGTTCCTTCTGTTTATAAGATTTTTTAACTCATATGTTATCCACGGTTGTTGTATTCTTTTGTTTATAATTACTTGGTTTACTGTACAAGACTCATAAATACCATTAAAAACACTACACAATTTATCATAAATTTCTATGGGTGAAGTTAATGTTTCAAAATCAGACCAACAAATACAGTCAAGTTTATTACGCACAAGTCTGTCACTCACCCTTGTCCTTGTTTTAGGTATGTTACCGTTTATGTCTAGCGCAGTGTCCCTCGCAAGTTGTATGCCTATCAGATAGTGATCCGCCACTTTGCATGTAAGCGTAAACGCAGATATCGCACTTCTTTGACTACGAATCCACACGTGATCGAGACATGAACGTTCCAATACTCCATCGCGCACCTCTTCTCGCGTAACGTCGTCTATAGCGCACTCAAAACCTAACTCACATAGCGAATCTTTAAAATGTCTAGCCGCACTGCTTAAGGTTTTATCCCGCAAAATATCTATGTTCACGTCACCTATGATTATGCACTCGCAACACGAAGGAAGGTCTCCCAAAAGATAACACAGCTCATCAGTAAATCCAAGTTGGTTTGTTTTTGGTGGTCTGTATATTGAAACTATATGTATCTCCCGACAGTCATCACCAGAAAGGTTTCCATGTACTACTTCCATAGTATTTCTATTATAAGTCTGCGCTTCAAAGTTGTATTTATTCTTAAAATAGATCAATATTCCTCCGCCTCTTCTATTCACTCGAGCATTTATGTATGTATCGTATCCCGCCATCTGGTATAAAGGTAACTCTTCCGCAGTAATATTGATTTCGGATAATACTATCACATCCAAGGTATCCTTACAGCTGTCCGTAAGCACTAGTAACTCATTAAAATGTTTCCGCAATGATCGTAAGTTTAGGTGTACTACATTCAGTTTGTTGTTATCAATCAACAAGTCTGCACTCCAACTATATGTGTCTTCATATTTTACATAATGTATATTTGTGTGCACATATGACAGTATGTCATCGAATTTTAAATGCAAATATTTATTTTGACATATATTATTTGGCTAAGAAAAAAAATTATGCAGGAAGAAACAAAAATAGAAAGCATCTCATCTCTTCAACTTTTGCACATCTTCAGCGCTACGAATAAGAAAAATTTTCTTATTCTCTTCTTTGTCATCTTTACGGGCGAGAATTTTACCGTGTTGAACCCAAATAAATTTGAAAACCGATTTCAATTCGCTCTTTGTATGCCAAAGAAGCTCTCGCGTGTATTTTGTTAAGTCCTCATTGATGTATATAGGCAAGCTGTCATTATCACCATATATATCAGAATTTGTTAGCCTCCTTTTCTTCTGGGTCAGCCATTCGTTCCTAGCACTAACCGAGGTCAAGGTCTAAGAATTAAAATATTAGATCAAGAAAAGAACAGAAAGAGTCAAAAAGGTAAAATATCAAAACGCCGCCTTCGGAAAATTTACATTCTAACTAAGCCCGGCCGCACATCAAGCGTAATAAATCTATCGAAAAATGTCTTAACAATAAAGTATGGTGAAATGTTAATGTTTTTAGTTTAATTTCCAAGCATATGTACAAATAGTAGTTTTAGCATTCACGAATTTATCCAAGGTTCAAAATCCATGAGGGTTAAATTTTCGGGTAAGTAAATTAAAAATGAGATTAACCTCAAGTACCTCTAAGCGATGCGATAAAAAATGAATTAAATCTAAGCGATGAAATAAAAGCAGTGTGTCTTCTATTTCCTTCCTATAGAATTTGTGAATCTCTGCAATAGAAAAATTCCAACATTTTAGATAACGGGAAATACCCGTCACTTAAATAGTCCAAATTTTAGGGTTCCGTACCTCAAAAGAAACACTGAACCATTATAGGATCACTTTATTGTTCGTTTGTCTGTCGAGACTATCTTGGAAACGCATGAAGGTATCGAGTTGAAATTAAAACCATATAATTACTCAGTTCTACACTAACAAGTTCTAGACTCTTGAAGATGTGAAAAAATCAAACTTCTAAGTTAACAAAAAAAGGTACGGCCGTTTATGTCGCCAAAAACGTATATTTCGACATTCTCACGGGCATCAAAATGTATAGGGTACTTTTCGTTGATCTAGCTAGAACTATGAAATTTGTGAAGTTATATAGTCTTACACTACAAGTCAGGGAAAATCTCAAACTCCACATTTGTAATCAAATCATAAAAAATTTAGTCTCTATTTAAAGTATAACCTGCAATTTTATACGGGACCCTCGGTGGGCGAGTCCGACTCGCACTTCCCGCTTTTAGTCTCATGAACGGCCAGCCTGACCATACCAAAGAGACACAGCAGCTATTAGCTGGATAAGTTACATAAGAAAATCTACCCTTAATTATTTATGTTATATTTCTCGTAATAAAGACATTTTAGTATTAGGGATCTATTAAATACCTACATAATATAATTATCGACGTTGAAACTAGGTGAGTGATGAGCACGACATCACTGGGAGAAGAACTGACAAGCGAGAATTAGTGACGACCTACAAAATTTCGAAACATCTTGCATATACGTGTCTCTGTCTAACTTCTATTAGCAGCGCCTAATGTCAAAGTGAGTCAAATATATTAAGTTCAGTAGCTATTTTTGCTAGGTTTCTATGCTTTAGTTATTCTTCTGAGGGAATAAAAGCCATACTTCAAATTTGAAACTGACGTCTCGAATACTCCCGAGCACTCGAGACAATACAAGCGACTTTCCACAAAAAATGGCGGAGCTCGACCAGTCCTGCATTCTTATTGGCTAAAATGAGATTACCGTTCGGGGAAAAACTCGAATTCGAACTTTTCACGAATTGTGCGAGAAGAAGCGAGCTTCAATTGGACTGGAACTGGCTATCTCACCTCTATCTAATTGACGGAGCACCACATTGTTATTATAAACTAGGTTTATACTTTCTACGCATTGATTTACTACCAAACGTAGATAACGCATGAACGTTCGAAAAGTGGGCCGGTGAAGAACTGCCCAATCGCGACTTGTGCAGTTCTTTTCCATAGTAAGTGATTAGCTGACGACACGTTAACATGCCGAAGTGCTCATTCAAAAGTTGTGGTAACAATAGCCAGAAACGGCAGAAAAAAGACGGGATTTCATATTTTGCGTGAGTAAACTCATTACACATCTTATCATGTATTCAAATATTCGATTTATACGTAAAAACCAATCAAAAACAATTATTTTAATCATAAACATGTCGCTTCGCGTCAGTCTCAGTACATCACAATCGTCTCGCTCGCACGGGCGTCGTATCACGATGTGTTGTCTCATTCATGCGTTGGAGCGACAACGCAATAAACAATTTTGAGCATTATGTTTGAAAGAATAAAGTTGATATTTTCTTGTAGCAATTACTAAAACGTCAATTTTAAAATGTTTGATCTGTGGCTAGGTATGAAATGATGTAACTTCACACGGTTGTACTTAAAATAGTTGCCGTAATAATGTAGAATAAGGTTGAATTCGATAAATACGGTACTTTCTTTATGGTGATTTTAATTCGGGCGTGTGTGCATATTCAACTATATTATATCAGCGAGTACAAATGTATAGTCGATTAGGTGACGCGTTTTTGTATGAACTATGCTCTATCTACGTTTGATAGTAAATCAATGTTTCTACGTATTTGTTATGAGTTTGAACAAACCTTGGCAGCGAGCGCGTCGTCACAATCCTGCACCAGCTCCTCTATACTAGTGGCCAGTTGTTCCGACTGTGTCTCGTGGTCTGTGTTGGTGCCCACGGTGCGTTGCTCGTGCAGCTTACGAAACCTCTCCATTATGTACTCTTGGAAGAACTCCGCTTTGCCCTTCAACTCTTGCATCAGCTCATCGTTGCTGCCCTGGGTCGCTGTTGTGTGGAATAACTTGCTCACTGGTGGGTATAAGGCTTCCCCGAGATGGGAATTTAGGCTGTCTCCCACCACTGATCAGCCCCCCATTTCTATTAATAAGCCACGGCCGAAATGAAGCCGAACCGTTGCTTTCGAGCAATCAGAACGCTACATTATCAGAGGCTCTAGGAGGCTCTTCTGGAAATGACATTAGCTTACGACTACCTCACGCTATTTTTTCCGCAGCTAATGTCGTCTCCATACATTTTTTGTGAGGAACGACTGCGGAAAAGTTAGCGAGTGGCATTTGTCTAGTAGGGGGTCAGGTCATCGAACATTCGGATGTCAGTCCATGCCCTCCGATTGGTCGATCGCTACGGTTCGGCTTTGTTTCGGTTGTAACTAATGAGTAGATTTGGGAGGCTACCCCCTAACCTAACCATGATCGCCCAAAAGAATATTAACACCGCTATACGCAGCAAGCGCGGTGATTTTTTTATTGCAACTAAGTTGGCAAACAAGCAAACTGTCCACCTGATGGTGAGTCGTAACAGTCACCTCTAGTACATGTAGCTCCTGTGAGATTCGCATCAAAACTGCAACCCCCATAGGAACCACAGTGTACGTTGCCAACTTGTGACATCAGATTTAAAGCCACGGTACCCAGTAATTTCACTGCCATATTTTACTTTTCAAACCGGAACACAGCACGTCCCTGGTACAGTCTCCCTCCGGAAAGTACAAATTATTGTTTTAACCCGTTTTGTTTTAACTTTTAACAAAACCGGTTAAAACGTTATTTCAATTCGTGTTCGTTATTTCAATTGATTTAACTTTATTTATTTAACCCGATAAGGACTCTACTCCGGTAACATATGTGTAGTAGTGTTTCCAACAACACACTGGGCGTTGGGACAGGTCACAAATTCTTCTTTTTAGTTAAGACTTATGACCGATAGTGGGTCTGTTGTGGCTGGCATGGCGGTAATATGGTATAGTAGAGGAAGTTATATTTTAAATGACAAGGTTAAACGCGACAAATGGACAATATCAACATATAATTAAATCAAATATCTGTATTTTTAAGAGGCTTCGGTGAGGTTCTCAACGATGAGCCCAACGAAACTACTGGAGCTAGAAGCATCAAATTCGGTATGGGGGTTCGTTGGTTTATGTAGCCTGAGTGTTAGAGAAAGGATTATTCAAAATTGCCACAGGAAGTAACGACATACACAGTACACACACACACACATACAGTTGCTGTGTGGAGAGGAACATAGACTACGAAGTAAGGAGACCAAAGAATGAAAAGTGCAATAAACAAAAATAAGTATTATAACTAACCAACACTAGTTGTTCTTGTGGTTGCAGAATTTTGTGATGTAGCTGTTAGATTGACCACAAACAACGCGTTGCGAGCTGTTTTTTCGTTTTGTGAGTATTTCGCGACTATGATCGTTAGATTCAGGGATGTGTAGTGTAAGACAGAAATATTAAAAGGAGAATGGTGGTCTAAGGTAGGTAGGTATAATAATGTAATGAGAACAGATGATCATCAATAGTTTACTGTAGAAATATCAACAATTACAGTTCAGCCGCCGAGAGAATGTGTTTTTGGCAGGACCTATCAGTTCCTTATGCCCAATAAAACTAATAAAAGATTTCATTTTCAATGCCCCGTATTCCATGCATATAAGAATCTGACAGGATTTCTCAACAACGCATTCTCTCGGCGGCGGAACTTGTGCGAGTAATGTAATGACTCAGTGACAGTGATATCAAGTATTAGAAAATTAAAGTCTTACCTAATTTTAAGCTGCATTTGCTCAACTGCTCATCTAAATGTCGTATGCGTTTCACGTGTTTGTCACATTGCGAACACGGTTCAATGTCTTTTCGCAGAGCGTTTTTATCGTCTGGAATATAATGTTAAAAATGGGATATTTTAAATACATTATCGCCCATCAATTTATGTTCATCAATTAAATCATTTTAAGGTACTGATTGCACACGAGCTTTTTATGTCAACGCAAAGCATTTGCATCTTTTGACAAAATGTATTTCTCTATAATTGGTTTCTTTACCAACATTTACTCTAGAAATCTTTCTTACACAGAAAATCGAAGTTGTCGAACTTTTCCGTTTCATGCATACTAGTTTCCATGTATAAAAATATTATGTTTTAAAAATATAACATCTCTTTAGGTTATTTTTATCAAAAAACGCAATAATTAATTAAACATTAAATAGAGAAAAATATTAGTCGACTAAATATACTTAATAATTTATAATTCTTAAAAAATATTCATTCAAAATTCAAAAATATTCATTTTATAGAAAAAATGTATTGGAATCTTGAATCGGAACGATTCAAGTCACACAAATATTTTATATTTTTTTATTTACAAAATTTAAGTAAATATTTTTTCAAAATCATAATTTTATTTAACTGGACTGATATTCTTGTTTTTATTTATTGTGGAAATATTTATTGCATTTTTGATAAAAATAACCTAAAGAGATAAATTATATTTTTAATACATAATATTTTTAATCACGGAATCTAGTATGCATGAAACTTTGACCTGTCACGTGAACCTTTTTATCTTGAATAGACTGCCATCTTTGTCGGAAGTTTCATTGTACACTCATTAACGATTAGTAATGGTCTTCCGAAAAAAAACCTGATACCATTAATAATATAACAGATAAAATACCTTCTAGGTACTTATTTAGCTTATCGTTGAATTCTTTCTGCTTGTCAGTAAAGTTCTTTTGCAGTTCAGATATCCGTTTGTTGGCCACCTCCAAGTCTGCTCTTGTGCTCGTGAGCTCGCCGGTCAATTTGCTTATGTGTTGCTTTTCACTATCTATTCGTTCCATATAGTCCTTTTCTTGAGCTTTGAACAACTCCTTCTCTTTTTGTACTTTCGATTGTATATCCTTCAATTCTCTCGAGGCGGCGTCGCGCGTAGAGCACGCCTGAAAATATAACCGATATGCAAACCGACAAATATAATATTAAAAAATGAGTACGTGATAAATATATTATAAGGAGTAAAAAAATCTGATAGATAGTAGTAGTAGATAATAGTATAAAAAATATAATAATAACAAACATGTAAACAAGGGCACGGACCAAAAGTCTGTGCAGTGAATCAGTGGCTAACTATACCATCTGAGGCCCGTGGCAAATTCTTTGGATGGCCCCAAAGTTTGAATTTCTATATGGTCTTTAGTAAGCTGTCTCTCTACCTTAATTGATTTTAAGTACCTAGAAAAATAGTAGATTGTATAAGGGCATAAAATGAGTCATTGTAGCCCGAGACGATTTTATCCGGGGGATAGTAAGTTGAGGGGTACAATGACTTGTTTATGCCAGTATTTTACACTCTGCTTTTCATTTCGATTGCGAGAACTTAACAATTACTTCAAAATATAAACGAAATTTTAATTAAAATTATATAAAAACTCAAATATGTAACACAATGTTGAAAATTTAAAGAACTTAAATAATAGCCAATACCCGCCAGTAAACTTTTTTTAAATTTTTACATGGCGATGGCTTACGCCATATGGTACATAGTACACGATGGTACAGTACATAAGTATTTCATTCTGCCAAGTAATAAAATTATTCGACGCGTTTTAATAATCGGTTACTATTTTTATCTGGTTTCATGACTTTTGAGGTAGAAAACGCAAGACAAATAAATTAAAGCAAATAAATAAATTATCGCAAGTTATTCTGTGAAGTTTTATTGAGTGTTGCTGGCTGTGGGGCCTTAGACTCTTTGTCTAAAAGAAAATTTCACTTTATGCTCTAGAACATAAAAAGCCATTTTATGAAGCCTATAAACGACATAAAGATGAACTTTGCGAGCACGAGAAGAGAAAATATAAGTTTTATGTTCTTAGGTACAAAATTTTGTTAAAAAAGTTTTGTCTGCCAACTTATAGTTACGCCATGGGAGTGAACACAATAAATAGAATAAAACAACTATTAGATTATAAATGTAGGAGTGACTATAATGATTCAATTCCAAAGAAACTAGTGAGAAAACCTCACCAGTCTCTCACTGAGCCGGCGTCTTGGGGGACGGCCAAACCATTCTTATAGGAGACTTCTGTTCAGCAGTGCGCGTATAATGATGATGGCAGTGAATCATGAAGGAAGAGAATACCTGCAAATACAGAGTCTTGAGCTTGAAGTTCTCGGTTAGTGCCTCCTTGAGGCGAGTGCCGCAGCTTTCCAGCTCTCGCAACAGATCGGCGTTGGCCTCCTGGGCTATGGACGCGCGGCTGCCTTTCTCAGTCTTCAGTTTCTCCGTTTCCATCTCCAGTTCCGTATACCTTAGGTCTAGCTGTCGATCGACAGATGTGCGCGTAAATTAATGTCATACTTATAGCAAAGAGGCGAGAAATAAAAGTGTTTTATGAATTGTTCGATTCATGTAAATATTGTAAGATGCAATATGTTTATTTTTTTTACCTTTTTGACACTATTGATATTTTCTGATTCGATCAAATTGTCAAGTTTTTTTTATTGCATTTATTTTAGAAATTTACAAATAAAAATAATAGGTAATTCTTGAAAGACGTTATGAATACTGATATGAGTTTTATGCTACAGCTTCACCTGCGTCTATGCGCGTTATCAGACGGGATAATTTTGACACTACACAGATGTGGCAACCGACAGGCCAACAGCGTAACCCGTAAACTCCTATGCGACATTGTTAGTGGCGTTGGACGTTAATAGCTTTTGTATCAAACTCCGCAGATGTAGCCACCGTGTTGAGCCTTGTTTTTAACGCATTCAATAAGGCGTATTACGACGCAGGCGTTAACATTAACGCAGGTGGAGCTAGGGCTCCACCATTATATAACTCCACAGGATGAAGATTTATAAGTTTACACCCGTAACACGTATTTAGTAACACGTCAAGCGTTACATTTGCATTACGAAAGCCGTCGCTATTACGAGCGACATAAGAGAAGGCTCAAGGTCAACATGGAGTCTGGCGTGCTGCTGTGTGTACATATTCATACATAACCACTAACGTGATAGTGCTAATTGATCATATAGAAAAGTCAAATCATCTATGTTGTGCATTTGTAGCAACGAGACTTTGTTTCCCCAGTTCCTGGCAGATATAATAATTGTTAACAAAACTTTACACACATAAAATTGCTTTAAAATTAAAACAGATACAATGTTGGTTAGTATGTCAATGAGACAGTATATATTTGGTTGATTAATTTAAACGACAAAACACAAAGACAAGAAAGGATTGTTTATATTCTGATTTTTTTAAAAAGGTTATAGATAATTTACCTTTTTATGTTCACTCCTCAATTTCTCCAACTCAGCCTGCAACTTTTCGTTTTCATGCCTGTAACTCTCCAAGAGCTCGCTGTCGGAACTATGGCCGAGCAGCTCCACCTTATTCTGCAGAACGGCTAGTTTCGAATTCAACTGAATTTCTATGCCCTTTTGCTCTTCCAATTTTGCACGCAATTCTGACTCTTGTTTGCGATGTTGTTCCAGTTTCTTGTCACTAAAAATTGTACAGCGTAGTATGTACCATGAGATTTGAAAGTATTTGATAACTGTGATCGCCTTGTTTTTCTAGATAAGTACTGGATGCGCAGTTAGTAGTAGTGGCGCAACTGTCAACTGCACAGCAGTACAGACCGCGGCACATAAGTTGAACTAAAATGGCTGCCGTCTGCAGAGGTGTAATAGTAAAAATAAATGTTATGTGAATATTTGCCTACGAAATTTAAATTGCTATTGCTAAATCTGCCTCATTGCTACGATTTTGAGATCTCAAATGAAGTGTGACACGCGAGGGCTTACAATTACTCCTGCGCAGACGGCAGCCATTTTAGTTCAACTTATGTGCCGCAATGTGTAACTGATTCGATCGTAGTTTCCAAAACAGAACTTATACAACGACATTTCAGTGCGCTTAGTGGTAGCTTTTCTTCAAATAGATTTTTCGTACTGTAGCTTGGAGTAAGTAATTAATTAGAAGAATGCATTTGAAAGTCATTCCAGATGACTGGAGAGTGGTGTGATTACTGGCGCTTAGGATCTACCTAATTATTTTTTAGTATTATCTACATCAACTTTTATATGCTTACCGTTTAGTCAGTTCTTCTTGTAATGTTGTTAATTTTTGCAGTTGCGTTTTATATCGGCTCAACGTTTCCTTGAGCGTCGATAACTTCCCAGGAGAAGGCAGCTCCCCTGTCATCATGTTATAATATTATTTATAACTAGCATCAGGTTGACGGAATTCTCTATGTCTAAATCATATTTACATCCGAGCACACAATAGTCAATTCTGTCAATCTTTAAACTAGAAAACAGAAATTGTTATCTTACCCAAATAAATTTTGTCAGGAATAGATTCAGTTAGTATTTGATGCAAAGCTGTCCGCCAATTGTCATATTCCTTTTGTGTTTCTGCAAGCTTGGTGTGACACCGGACGAGATTTTCCGCCGTTGCTTTAAGTTTAGACTGAAATTAACATTTATAGTACCATGATAAGAAGTACTTGCATCGTGTATGGGGGACTGCAGAGAGAAAAGGGTAATTTGTTTAATAATAATAAATCTTTATTCAAGTAACCAAGACTAATAGGGTTAGTAAAAATAAGTTAGTAAATTTTCAGGTTATGTGTAACCTAAGACACGCACACGCACAATTAAATCATCAGAACAAAGGAAGACAAAGTTTAAATAGGTACCTAGAATAACTGAGAATCTGATGACAGTTTTGTGGGACTTTGTCTAGTTTTAAGATACGCTGTATTTATTATAAGTAAACAAAAAGCAACAATACGCATACACGTTTTAACGCTCTTTTTACGGCTTCGAAGCATGAATTATTTTTCAACACACTTGCTCGTAAAGTGGACCAATTTTCATCGGCTTCAGGTACATAAAGCAGCTCATTAAACACGCGTGTATATAACACTCAAATAGTGCGGTTATAATCTTGTACCGATAGATGACGCCACCCTAAAATAGTTTTGCTAACGCTTATTTTACTTAAAACCTTTTTTATCTGGCTGTACTAATCAGCTTCAATAATTTAATAGTGTCCGAATTGTTAATGAAAAAAATATTGAAATGAAAATGTGTCAATCGTCACAAGTCAAAATGGTTCTGCAAATCGCTAATTTCAATAGGAAAAAAATACTTTTGTTTTTTTTCTCGCACACTTATTTTTGTTGCACATTGCAGTTATCCAAGGGTCATGATTCTAGGTCATCGGAATGTCGATTCCCTCACGAATATTGAAAAATACCGGTTATAACTTTTGATGGCGTTGACTTAGGTTTGATTTTTTCACACCAAGGGATTGCAGACCTGCATTCCTGATAAAAGGGTCTTCACAGACTATAGACAACAGTGATCTTATAATGCGTTTCCGTTTTTCCTAACCTAATTTAAACCTCTCTTCTCCGTTAGTGGGTCCGGTTCAGGGTGGGGAAAGCAGGTTTTATCAAACAAATCGTCCGACTCACCCCTAACTCTTTGACTTGCTCCTTCCACGTGTTCCTGTCGCTGGTGAGCTTCGCCACCTTCTCCTCCAGTTTAGCGGCGTCGGCGCTCACGAGCTTCCTCTGAGCGATCTCCAACTCGCTCACCAAATTGTTTATCACTGCAGCTTTATCCATAATTATCTGTTCCTTCTCTCTTTCTCGGTCTATACATCGCTTCTCCAATATTTTCATTTCCTTTTCCTAAAAAAAATTTAACATACTACACTTCTGTAGAAGAGTCTACAGAACATGGCGCCCATTTAATTCTTTTGTCTGTGTAGTCGATAAGCGCACCTTATGGAACACCTCTAATAAACTTAATAAGCTCGGTGATCAAGTTGAACTTATGACGAATAGACAAACCAGGCAGTAAAGTCCTCAGGATTGTATAGCGATTTTGGTATTTATATGTTTTCGTAGGTCTAACCCTGACCGAGTTCACCTTGATCTTTGAAGAGGTTCGTATTCATACAGGTGGATTTCAGTAAGAAAATATTTACTCTGATAGACCTAAAGGAACTACTAATTACCCATGGTACACCTAGTTCACGTGAGGGAGGTGTACCATGGGAAGAAAAATCTACCTATTTAGTGTACAACTGCCTCTGTGGTCTAGTGGTTAAGTTAAGACCATCCAGTATTAATTTGGAGGTCTGGAGTTCAATTTCCCATAAGGTTAGAAGTTTTTCTCCTTGGTTTAGTTGGTGGTAGGACTTCTGAGCCCGCCTGGCTGGCTACCACCATCTTACCTAAGTTTGTCGCCATTATAAGTATGTTAATAGCATTGTTGTGTTTCGACAATCAGAGGTAAAATAGCCATTTCTTCAGTTGTTGAGGAGTCCAGATGAAGCTCATTTTCATCTTTGGCCTTATCGTCACCATCGTTACCATCAGGTGAGATGAAAGTCAAGAATTTCCCTGTTGTGTATTTAAAAAAAAATATATTTTGTGACTTTCAGTCACTTTGCCTATCAAAATTTAAATTTACATACGTATAGAACATTGATGTACTTTACATGAATGTTTGTTTTACATCAAAAAATAAAGTCGTTTCCAAATACTGCAAAACATTTTATTATAAAAAATATTATTTAATAATTACCTTTTCCTCTAATCTCGTTTTAACTTTCATTAAATCGTTTTGTAGCATGTCCACTTCGTCTCTGTGCCTAAAATTAATTGTTTCCTTTAAATATGTATAGCATTTTATATAAACAGAGCCATAACATATTACAAAGTGCATTTCAATTCCAAAGATATTTTTTGCTATTGCAAAGTAATAAAAATTACCTCTCTTGTTGCTCTCTGAACAAAGCATCAGTATCATGAGTATGGGCTACCTGAAACATTTGTATATAAATACACATACGATGATTACATAATTACATAAATATATTTTACTAGCTTCTGCCCGCGACTTCGTCTGCGTGGACTTCAGAATTGGATCTAAAGCTTCGCTCGTTAACAATTTTTAATGTTCCCACAGGAACTATTTGAGAGATCATTAAAGGAATATAAAGTACATGTCCTTTTCCATAGCATAGGTGGCATGCATACCAAATTTCAAAGCTGTCTGCCCGCGGCTGAGCTCGTAAACAATTTTCAATTTTCCCTCGGGAACTACTTAAGGAATCGGGATAAAAGGTAGCCTATGTTCTTTTCCATTTCAAAGGCTAAATGTATGCCAAATTTCATCCAAATCCGTTCAGCCGTTTTTGCGTGATTGAGTAACAAACATCCAAAAATCCACACTTTCACATTTATAATATTACTAGTAGGATTAAATTGCAAAGAGATCATGTTTCGTTCTTTTCCAACTACTTAATTCTGTAGAATATCAGTTTATGAAGTCAGTATACTAAATCTGCCAGTTTACTTAGTTAGAAGATGAATATTTATTGATGGGTGTGGAGTATTTACTACTATTTACATTGATTTACCTGAAGAGTTTGAAGTCTCTGTTGCACATCTTGAAGGCTGATATTGGCTGAGCGCAATTCTAGTTTAAGCTGTTCCTTATCTTGATCGCTTTCAATCAGTTTTTCTTTTAGAGACGTCACTTGATGCTCCAGATCCATTAGTTTGTGCTTACTTGAAGCTAAAATTATGAATTATATTCAAGCAATGAAGTACGCTATATTTTCATATTCTCAGTTTGTGACAAAAAAAAATCATTTCATGTCAGAGATGTAGAGGAATACAGATTGCGGTTATTGTTCTCATAAGCAATGGAAGTATTTTCATTAAATAATGGCCAAAGCGAAACGTTGCATTGTGTGGGTGCATAAGTCAGTTTACCAGAGCATAGTGAAGCACGGAGACCCATTTAGTATGTTTGGTGGAGTCGTTAAGAGTGTATTCTGACACAAACGTTCATAAGCTACACAGCTAGGATAGGAAACCTTAATGTTTGAAACATTAAGGTTTGCCACCCTTTTTTTCTTTTTTTAAGAGAGGGGAAATCCTTCTTACGGATTCGACAAGGAGCCGACTGACAAAGCCACCCCAAGGATATGCCGGACTCGGGTAGAAGACTTCATACTCGGCTAAAACCCCTCCAGATACTTCTAACCTCCGTAGAGACACAATCGGGATCGGCGTTAGCCATTCCCCGATGGCAAGGTTTGCCACCCTAGCTGTGCCATTTTTTAGAAATGTTTAACAAGGCCGTATAATAGAATGTTGATATCGCGATTATATGGAAAACTAGTGGGTCCGGCAGACGTTGTCCTGCCCGATTGTTGTAGATAAAAACGTTCCCTGAACCTATTCAAACACACACGGAAAATTTTGTAAGAATCCGTCGAGCCGTTTTTGAGTTTTAGCGAGACTAACACACAGCATTTCATTTTTATATATAAGAAGAAAGAAGAAGACTAGTGGGCCGGGCAGACGTCGTCCTGCCCGATTCCAGCGCCACCTACCGGGTTCAACTTTACGTTTAAACCTTCCTTGGATCTATTCAAATATACACACAGAAAATTTGGTAAGAATCGGTCGAGCCGTTTTAGAGTTTTTGCGAGACTAACACACAGCGTTTCATTTTTATATATAAGAAGACTAGTGGGCCCGGCAGACGTTGTCCTGCCCGATTACAGCACCACCTACCGGATTAAATTGTACGTATAAACCTTTGTTGAACCTATTCAAACACACACAGAAAATTTCGTAAGAATCGGTCGAGCCATTGAAGAGTTTTTGCGAGACTAACACACAGCGATTCATTTTTATTATATACTAGTGGGCCCGGCAGACGTCCTGCCCGAATACAGCGCCACCTACCGGGTCCAATTACATTACGTATAAACCTTCCTTGAAACTATTCAAATACGCACAGAAAATTTAGTAAGAATCTGTCGAGCCGTTTCAGAGTTTTTGCGAGACAAACACACAGCGTTTCATTTTTATATATAAGAAGAAGAAGAAGAAGATAAGAAGAAGAAGGTAATAATTGTAAATACTATCAACTCAAAACTCTTTGTGATCGATGGGGTGCAAATATTGTGTCGCGCGGTACGCGGCAATATCAATGTCAAGCAGCAAAATCAATGTCACGCGGCAATATCAATGGCACGCGTGTCATTGGTCCGCCATCCCTGGGCTATACAGTAAGTTTAATATGAGGTGCGACTTGATATACAGTGTGTCCCCGGATAAGGTGCACAAACGAAAATGGGTGAAACTAGACTACAATTTATCGATAAAAAAATTAAATGTAAAAAAACCTTTTTAAAAACAAGCTTTTATTTAAATGCGCTAAAAAGAATTAATAAACTTTTACACTAAAACTTTTACTTATAACGTCATTTCACATTTGACACAATTTATATGACATAAAAGCTTGTCGCGAGATTTACTTGTGTGTAGTAACTTAAAAGTACTTAAAAGAGTACTTTTAAGTACGTACTCGAATTTACTTTGAAAATTGTAATGTATAAAATTATTCACATCAAATTATTTAATTTACTTGTTTATCTACAAAAGAAAATCTCGCGACAAGCTTTTATGTCATATAAATTGTGTCAAATGTGAAATGACGTTATAAGTAAAAGTTTTAGTGTAAAAGTTTATTAATTCTTTTTAGCGCATTTAAATAAAAGCTTGTTTTTAAAAAGGTTTTTTTTACATTTAATTTATTTTTTACTTTTTAGTTATCACTGGACACGTTTCTCAGTCTGTTCATCTCATTCAACGCATCATTGTTGCAAGGTCGTTTGCCGGAACGTCTATACAGATTTTCAGCTCAATCGGTTTAAGATATCTACTTCAAAATTGATTTTTAGCTTTAGAAGTCCGCCATATTGGATAAATAGTGACGTCACATTATTTTTCGAGTTACTCTTAGCAAGACCTTTTATTTGATACCCATATTGTAGGGGTGCATTAAAAATAATTGGTCCGCCATCTTGGGTATGCCGCCATCTTGGATTTAAAATGACGTCACACAGTCAACCTTGCATTGTCATCCAAACTGAACGTGTATACAAAATTCCAGCTCAATCGGTTAAAGATATCTGCTTCAAAATTGAGTTTCAAGATTCCACCCGAACATAAATACATTGCAAGTTAAATAAAAGCTTGTAAAAAGAGATTTTTTTTAAATTAAATTGTATTTAATATTGTTTTTAATTTTTTTTATTCTCTTTTTAAGAACTTTTGTGTTTGTAAAATTGTAACATTGTAAATTTGTAACCACTGCGTGGATTTTGTTCAAATTAAAACAATAATGAAGCCAAAAGATTAACACTGTATGGTAAATAAAAAAAAAGTACATAAAAGCAGTCAATAGGGAGAAAAACATTTTTTTTTCACTAATTTGAACATAAAAGTGTAAAATTTTGAGTAAATGTTTATTTTTACCAAATAATGCCCCCTATAACAATTTCTTTTTATTACCTCTTATTAATCCAGATCTTATAACCTTTTCAACAAAAAAAATCAACATTCTGTCTCTAATACATGCTTAGCTACGAGGCTTTAATTGAGAGGCCTGCTAACGCGCCGTCCCCTGGCGCCCGCGCCGCTGCCTTTTTGTCAACCGCTGAGGTAGCTTTTCTTAAATTGGAATTTAGTTAAACATATTTAAGCATTTTTAAACTTAAGCTAAGCTTTTTCAGTGTAAATGAAATTGATTAAAACAAGAAAAACAAATCACAATAAGTATTTATAATAGATTTAACTGGCGACCCCATATTGAGTATATTGGTGACAGGTTGCGGGCTTTAGCTTCTAAGCTTTCAATTCTACGTTACAAACTCCCTTTTTCCACATTGAGAATGTTATATTTGGCATTAGGTGACAGTATTATTGGCTATGGTATAAGTAGTTACGGCAGAACCTTCAAAACATATCTGAAAATTGTTTATAAGCTGCAACTGAAATTACTACGATAAATTGTCCCAACTAAAATTCAAAATAAATTAACTGACAACGAAATTAACTTATTCAAGTATTGCAGAGTTTTAACTGTTTATGATAAATTAAATTCGGCCATTTTAATGGACGAGCATAAAAATTGTCAAAAAATTATCACCCACAGACGACCACCTTAGATCACAAAAAATTTATAGTACCCAGATATAAAAATTTCTACGGCAGCAGAAATTGGAAATGTTTATTGCCAAAATTGCTAAACGAAATAAATGACGACTTCGTTCAGAATTATATTACCTAAGTCATGCAATTAGAATAAAATTAATATACTTGGCATGCTAATATAAAAATAAAAAAATAAACCTGTACTCCCCGTCACAGTTAAAGCCAAAAAGGCTTTTGTAGCGGTGTTTTTTTTATTAATATGTACTTTTTATGATTTGAACAATAAATGAAAAAAAAAAATATTACAAATCAAGGTGCGTCATGTCCGCTTGGATTTTAAGAAAAATAAGGGACATCCCTGATTTTCCCCAACGGATTTTGTGGACAAACGAGGATACTTGCACACGAGCCGGCATAACAAATAGTAGAAATTTGCACCAATGGCGTCACGAAAACCCGCACCTTAAGTGACCGTCTACATTTCATGTACAGTTTTTAATAAATGTGTAGGTGGCGTTAATTGACGACACATTGATTGGGCCGATTATTCTGCTAAGGACATTAAACGGCGAACGGTGTTTGTCCCTTTTAAGAGATGATCTCCCCCTTATGTTAGAGGATGTGCCGCTGGCAAGAAGAAGACACATGTTTGTCCAAATGGACGGATGCCCTGCTCACTACGCCACGATTGTGCGAAATTTCCTGAATCAAACCTACCCCAATCGCTGGATAGGTCGAGGAGGACCTGTGGGATGGCCAGCACGCTCACCTGACATGACACCACTGGATTACTTTTTATGGGGTGTGATGAAACAATGGGTGTACAGCAATACCGTTAATACGGAGGCCGAACTTCACGGTGGCATTGTCCAATGTGCGGAAAATATCAAAAATGACCCCGACATGGTCCGCAGGGCTACGCAACAGATTTCCTTACGTGCAATGATGTGCTTGCAACAGCGTGGTGGCCATTTTGAACATTTAATGCATCAAGTTAATAATAAATACTTATTGTGATTTGTTTTTCTTATTTTAATCAATTTCATTTACACTGAAAAAGCTTAGCTTAAGTTTAAAAAATGCTTAAATGTGTTTAACTAAATTCCAATTTAAGAAAAGCTTCCTCAGCAGTTGACAAAAAGGCAGCGGCGCGGGCGCCCGGGGACGGCGCGTTAGCAGGCCCCTCAATTAAAGCCTCGTAGTTAAGCATGTATTAGAGACAGAATGTTGATTTAAATAAAAAGAAATTGTTATAGGGGGCATTATTTGGTAAAAATAAACATTTACTCAAAATTTAACTTTTATGTTCAAAATTAGTGAAAAAAAATGTTTTTCTCCCTATTGACTGCTTTTATGTACTTTTTTTTTATTTACCATACAGTGTTAATCTTTTGGCATCATTATTGGTTTTTTTGAACAAAATCCACGCAATGATTACAATTACAATTTTACAAACACAAAAGGTCTGAAAAGAGAATAAAAAAATAACAAATCAATATTAAATACAATTTAATTTTAATAATTTTTTTCTTTTTTTTTATCGATAAATTGTAGTTTCACCCATTTTCGTTTGTGCACCTTATCCGGGGACACACTGTATTACATTATCATCATCATCTCACCAACCCATAGACGCCTATTATGGAAATAGGCTTCTCCCGATCTACAAACTGAATAGTTCTTGTTCAATATTCTGGTCTTGTTTGTGGATTATTTTTTTTTTGTAAAGGCACTTTCGTTTAGTTCGCGACAATTCAAATGAAAGAAAGTAACAGTTAGAAATTCAAATTCACTTAACCATCATCTCTTGATCATTCAACTTGTTATCGAATTGTCGTGTGTCGTAGCGTAAACCTAGTAATTTATAACATTTCTCACAGTAGATTTTATTATTGATAAAGCACTTCGTAATAGTGCATTTAAAATAAGCACAATAGTTTTGATTAGTAGCGAAATAAGGAGAACTCAACTGGATCCAGCAATAGGTAATCCTTAGGAAACTTCAATTCTCAAGTGCTAATTTAGTTTGTGTCCCGAAATACTCAGGTGAGTCCCTTTTAAACATGAAGCAAATACAAAGAGGAGATGTTATAAGCATCTAGGTCCAGCTCCTATCACCAGAGTCCTGACGTCACGCATTTTTAGTTTTAGCTACTTAACGCCAGAGGCGCTGACATCAGTCGATCTTTTTATCTGTCGGATTAGTACGTCGTTCGCTCTTCTTTTATTTTAGTTTTAAATTACTTAAATACAAAATGAAATGTTGTATTCTATCGTGCAAAAGTTACACAGACGACAGAAACAAAGTGAACGAAAAAAAATCTCTTTCCATTTGTAAGTACATTAAACAAGCATTATTAATTTATTACTTGACGTATTGCTTCTAGAATGTTCGACGCCACATGGACGCTTCTGTCAATGTCCCGATAAAGCACAAAAGGCCCTCTAGTGGCGGGTAAAAATACAAACGAAAACGTAGGATGTATTAAGGGCGAAAACAAAACACGTGAATTAATATAAGCAGTTTTAACGATTTTTATTTTTAGATTATATTGACACAGCACCTAATAAATTATCTTTCTCCTACGAATGTATCGTTTAACATAATTATCTTTCTCCTACGAATGTATCTTTTACTGCCACCTAGTAATGTATAGCGGAACTTTTATGTTAACGTCAATAATGCTGGCATTTTAGTAATTCTACTCGCTACAAGGTGACAGTGGCGTCGCGCACCCTCCCCCCGCACCCCGATTTCCGGCTTCACTTGATTTCATACGGAAAACGCGATAGGGCACCTCTTTGTATTTGCTTCATGCTTTTAAATCACTTTTCTCACTAGATTATAAACTTGTTATAATGGTTGTTGACGACAGTTCGAAGCGCCGGGGACCCAGAACTAAGCAGCGGACGTCGGCGAAGTCTATGCGCGCCCCATTCCTCACGAAGCGCGTCATAAATTAATTCGGGCCCTTTAATTGCGCGTCCCCCCGCGGACCAAGGGATAGTTTATAAATATTGGGCCAAATACTGTATAATTGTAGTCAGCTGTAGTCGGTTAGTGGAAGTCGTCTTGAGAAGAAGTAAATAAAGCTCCAAAGTTATCATTGAGAAACCAGTGTTTAACTAGCAAGTACCTACATACAGTCCACTCAACAATTGTCTTTAACCCAATAAATTTTGTTTGTGTTGCAAATTAAATCTATGATACAGTCCACTCTATCGAACATTCTACTGATGCTGCCTGCATCCAGCAGCTTCCTGCAACCTTTACGAGATCATCAGTCCACCTTGTAAAGGGATTACCAATGTTACGTCTGACAGTACGTGGCCACCACTCGAGGACATTTTACCCCAAACGCCTATCAGCTCTATGACCAATGTACCCTGCCCACTGTCACATAAGACCACCACAGCACCTACAATATGCACAAACTGAAAACTTTTCAAGTATATTACCAAGCAAATAATGAGCCTCTTGAAGTGACAACTCAGCCTTGTCTTTATCATTGATAGCAGCTGTGAGTCTTGCTCGAAGACTATTTATGTCAGTTTCCATTTTCTCAATTTGCCCCGCTAGTTGCTGACATTCTTTGACACGCATCTATAATGAATAATATTGACTTGTTATATACCCACAGGATAACACAATAGTTATTTTTATTAGGTTAAAATGAAAAGTTAAAATGTATCCCTCTCTCTCTTTTCGAAGATAGCGACTGATTGCATTACAATATTACGTTATTGTCTAAGAAAAAATCTATCGCGATCGCTTACAATCTGACAGTCGCCGTCCATCCATCGCTCCTTTATAAAAGGATGTCGGCGCAGAGTCTTGTATTCACAGAGCAATGGTTGTCAATTTGAAGGCAATCGTGATAGATTTTTTCTTAGACAATAACCCACCAGGAGTCAATGGGTAACTTCTTATCAAGATAAATATCAACTCACAGATAGACAAATTACTTTTAGTCATTTTCTTGTATAATTGTAGATAGAATTTTAGTATTGCTCACTAAATTTTAACAATTTCACTAGCTTTGTAAATCAAATTTTAGTATCACTCACTAAAATTTAACAATTTCACTAGTAAAGCTGACACTGCAAAGTCTAAATTTGAGTGCAACATTTAAATAATATTACCTCATACATAAGTTTTAATTCTTCATTGTTCTTAATTTGGTCCTGTCGTGCTCCATAATCATTACCATTTATATGGACACCATCTAAAACAAAGTTAATTATAGATCAACCGGATTGCATGAAAAATAAATTTGTGATAAACCATTAGGCAAAAAGGATTTAGAAAAGAAAAGAAAATATATTGTCACCTCTGCAATCTTGCTGATAATAATGGTTTTGTCCATCGCCAGCACCATATGGACTAAAATTAAGCTTCATGGGTTCTTCCTGAAGCATCAAGTGTGGAAGCGATTTGGGAGTGTCACAGTAGGCCTTCAGAGCTTCTTGTCCTTTTAAATGATGCTGTGACTCTATATAGGTAGGAGGCAAACCAGCTCTTGTGTGTAGATGCCCTAATAAAAATGAATAATTTAATTAAGGAATTTTAAGCTAATCTCTAATATGCAGGTAGTAAAAAGGAGTTAAATTTGAAATATAGTATCTAGTCATCCACAAAAAGGAATATCTTCATCAATATTATTCTTAATTGTGATATTTTTCCAATAACCCGAATATCGAAATATCTCAAAACTGTTACAGCTTATTTTTCTATATTATTGTGAGTATTGTTCTATTGCACTCAGTAGTTAAGTTTTCTGTATTTCAGTGTATTTCAATGAGATTAGCATTTATCAACGAGTTAATTGAAAGAATGAGTTATTTGTAGGCACATGACTTTCCTTTTATTGTAAATAGATACTTATTATACTGTCAATTCGGCTCCTTATTTCAATTCAATATATTAACCCAGTATGCAAAGTGCACTACCACTGTTTGCCATCTGTGTTTGATAGTTTACATGGAACTCAGTCATTTTAAAAGCTGGAAGTGTGAAACTTTGTATTTTGCCTAATTAAAATTAAATAAGAAGTAAACACCATGTTTAAGTGTTGTTCAATTTTTTTATTGTAATTTTAGAGCACAAAATCAAACTCATTATCATTTTAACCTATGTATACAGCCCACTGCTGGGAATGATTTCAAAAGCAGGAATTTGGCTACTACATTACAATGGTCAGATGGTAGAATTTATTTTGTGCAGAGGTGTAGTTTCTCTTATCATCCTTAGTCATCTCTTGCTATATTCATGAAAAGAAAAGCAGAGGAACACATGTATTCAAGATTCATTGTGAGTGCTAAGCTGCAGGCATAAAGCTAGTTAATACATGTGAGGGATGATTCCTTGAATAAATGCCAGAATTAAGTTACAGTAATGGAAGGAATGATTATCTCAACTTGAGAATAGGGTGTTCAGAATAAATAAACTTTACCTCCATTTGTTTCAGCAGCATTTAAGGTGAAATTGGTACTGCTATTCACAGAGCTTGCTTCATCATCATCTATGAAATCATCAAAGGCTGTAGCCAAGTCATGTTTCAACTGAAAAGAAAAAATACTTTTTTATTTTTTTTTATTTAATCCAGTTATCTGCAATCAGTCAGAGAGACTATAAGCAAATGTGTTTAGGGGAAAATGGACATTAATATGGAAATGGCCAGTGCCAAAACCAACATTATTTATTATAACACATCTCGTCTTTTGAGTCTGGAATGATGTGTCTGTTGACTCGTCAGCTCAGCGATAAGAGGATTAGGGTGATGTGATATGCGTTGCATATATTGAAGTTTACATTTTTCGACTTCTGAGACTATTGTGGGCATGTTGAGATTAGAAAAATTACTTATACTTATGTCCTTTATTTAGGTGTATAAGTAGGTACATGATAATTTTTTGGCAATTCATTGATAAAATTGAAAAATTTGATTAAACTTGAACTATTAGTCTTGGTTTAGAACAATAAAAACTATTTGAAACTGCCTTGGTACTGCCTGCCTCCATTTGATTGATTGGTCTTTCGAATGGTACACTAAGCCTGTACGACTGGTTTTATTCACTTAATCAATATTAATTATTACTTGAATTTATGTAAAATTAAAATATAACAGAAGATATCTATATTCTATAGCATTGCAGAAAATTTACCTATGTAGGTTAAATTACTTTCAAACACTAAACACAAGAAATCAAGTAAAAATATCCAGCCAATTAGTGACAGGAAAAAAAATGTTATTTTTAATTCCCCAACTATACAGGCTGTAACTGAACACGCCAATAATATTTAAGGGTATGTAGCCATCAGAAGTAGAGATTCTGTAGGAAAAATATTAGAACTAACAAACCTACTTTTTTTCCCATACAAACTAAATATATTTTTTTGGTATAACTGCCCTACGTAAGCGCAAGAGGAATACTACGCTCACGTCATACAAACTAAATAAATTATTTTTTGGTATTAAGTGCCTACAGCCCTACGTAAGCATACAAGGAATACTACGCTCACGTCTGTCACATGCCATTTTGTGTTTAAATTTCTTGTGTTGAGCTGAATATGGTTGTCACTTGAAAGTTTTTGCTTTCAGTTTAAAATCAAATAACTCTGAAAGTATTAGGGTTCCAGGTCTCAGATGAGCACCAAAGGTCCATTTAGTATCTAACTTATATGCCCCTTGGGCATGTTATTGGGGTGTTCAGTTACACCCATATACATGATTATTTTTTTATCACCCTAGTTAATTTAAGGGTGGCTTCAGGACACGGTAGAAGAATTATTTAACCATTAATAATAAAATTTACTCACCTGTTTAATTAGATATTTATTATCTAAAATATCAAAAAAATACTGCACTGATATGGACACTGAGTGAAGTTGTAGGCAAAACATTGAATGAACGCGAACTGTCAACGTCGCCGATTCAGTCATCACTGAGTTGATAACAATTTCACCTTCCTACTTTACAGGCTTAGGACCGCAAAACAAAGTTTTTAAAGAAAACAAACAGTACTAGGTAGGTATTATGGTAGGTTGTTTTGGCCTATTTAAAAAAATGGAATCAACTTTAAATACCTACCCACCTAAGAAACAATTAAATCGTCTTTAGTTCTAATAACAAAAGAGTTCTAAATCTAAAGGAAGTCCTCTGATTCATACATAGTCATGCACGTTTAAAACTATACAAGGCCACAACAACATATCACTTTGGTTAGTGTTTAACCTCTCGAAATGCAGTTTTCGCTTCAAGTCTTGCGTTTGTGGGTTCACTTGCGTACACCAAACGCTTAATTTCACACAAACAAGCAAAAGTCTACGGTTTAACGGAGTAAGGTCTATGTATTCGCAAGATGTGTTAACTTTGAAACTAAAATTCCGAATGCGCCCGATTGCCGCGTGTCAGGCGCGGCGCGACATCGCGATACCACAATATAAAGAACGATATTGTGGCGATACATTCACACGCGCCGGGTTCAAATGCGAACTAAAGCCCGCCGGCTCGTGCTGACAAGCGACAGCAAGCAACAAAACGCCGCCGCCGGCGCCGACTACCTCTCTTTCACTATTGTAGTGTCTAGTGCAGTAATGACTCTTATTTCAAACGAGTTGTAGATTGATCTTGCTTGAATTAATAATGCGATGTTGCCGCATTTTCCTAAGCCCGTAGTAGTAAATGCTTTATTTATTCATAATCTTACCTTATCTTGTAGTAAACAAGAACAATGTCTATAATTTAATGTTATTGGCGGATAAAATTTAAAAAATGTAACCACATGTTTTTTTTATTGATATGAGTTGTCTCGCGTCTACCGAGCTACCCTTAAAATTTTCCAGGGTAAAAAAAACAGTGTATATCAAAGACCCCATATGTAAATATACTGTTTACATAAGTTGTGATTGTTTTTATTGATTCATCATCATCATCACAGTTCATATACATCCCCACCGAGGGGTACGAGCCTACCCTAACTAGTTAGGGCGATTAGGCCTTAGTCAAACCGCGCTGGCCCAGTGCGGATTGGTTGACTTCACATACACCTTTGCATTACTTCGCAGGTTTCCTCACAATGTTTTCCTTCACCGTAGGAGCGTCAGATAAATGTACAGTCAGGGAAATCGGCGGTCGCCCACCTTTAGGTGATTATCGCTTGCACTCGATTTTCGATGCGCCGCGTAGCTCCGCCCAGCCCTCCCCCCACTCACCCGGTGACAAAACAAAATGTTATTATTAATCTCGTACGGAGAGCGCACACCAGATTGCGCGTACGCAATCCTGGCTTAAAATATTTAACAGCACAATAATTTTTTTTTTAAATTCCATCTCTTTGTGGTTGATCAAGTATTGCGATTAATTCTGATATTCACAATCACTAAACTAGCAAACAAATTATTATAATATAATAATTAATAAATTATAGCAAACTTATCATCAACGAACTTATATGTCTTGGTTATTTGAGCTTTTTGACTTTTTTCTATGAATGTATAAAATATTTGTATTTACTGTTCTTTGTGTAGGCCCTTTCTATTACTCGTAATGCCACTAATTAATTCACATTACAAAATGGTGCGTACAGTTGCAGATGGTCAGCTTTAAAAGGTTCAACATTTTCTAGTTATAATACTACTTATAACATGTGAATATGTGTTATAAAAGTCCAAAACTAATACTAAATCTAAAAATTCTTTAACTGAATAAAATAATTTACATAATAACCATTTATATAATGCAACTTTAAATCTATTAAATCCAAATTTTTTCAAATGTCGACGTGAAGGCGAGATAATCGGAGCCCAGGGGCAAAACAGTTGGTCGGGCGCAAGTATTTTTTTATGCAGAAAACGCATTGACAATGGGCGAAAGGCAAATTGCAACTAAACATGTATTGTAAACAAACAACCGTTACGTGCTTAGACGGCTCGCTTACGCTTATTGGTTGAGTGTGAAGAACAGGGTGTGGCATATGATAGCAACTGTTCAATGCATTTTGAGTGCAAAGTGGACGACCGCGAATTTCCTTGACTGTACATATGAAATTTGTGAAACGAAAAACACATTGGTACATGGCAGGATAGATCACGGGCCTCCCGTTTCTACTCGGGGCACAGTCCAATGCCGAGGCCACAGCGCCACCGACGCTCGTCATTTTATTGATTACAAAATTGGTTGTTGGTACATTATAGATATTATAACTTAGTTCAAAATGTAAACCTACTTCTTCAGCGCGTCTTTTCTGATCTTCTAGTTCCTCTTGTTCTTCAAGTCTATCTTGGGCACTATTATTTATATGTATGCTTGGAGCTCCTTGAAACAAACTCATACCCGGACCTTCCATTGTAAAATCTTTACTAACATTAACAGATCTTGCTCCTGTAAAACTAATGAAATTTTGTTTGAACTTAATGACACCATAGGAAAATATCAAATATTATTATTGACACCATAGGAGTTTTGCAACAATTATTGAGTGACGTAGTTAAAAAAAATAAGCAAAATGAATTGTTTCCAATAAAACTTACCTTTACTTGACGAAATTGGATCAATTCCTCTTTTCTAAATAGCCCTTTCCAAAACCAAAGTTTTGATTCCATCTAATTACAACTTTTTAGTTTTGTATAATATTGTTTTATTGAATGCATAAGACAGATTATTACTTTAAACAAGAATTATGTACTTAAATGACATATATCAATTATATTCAGCGAGAAGAATATTTAATTTATTTCATAATAATTATTTTACAACCGAAAAACGACGCAAACTTTACATTTGACACTTGACACTGACAGCCACAAAGTAGTAGAGTTGCGTTCCGAGGGTCAGAGTAATGCAACCGAGAGTGTTTTTCACACTCACTCCGAGGTTCAGCAGGCCTATTCGCTAACTACGGTTGGTAACTAGAACTGTCATTTTTGAAAGCCACTTTATATCCATTACGGGTTTAGTGATCTTATGTGTTACGGCAGCGTTCATGATAGCAGTAATGGATGTTAAGTTCCTTTCAAAAATGACAGTTCTAGTTAGCAACCGAAGTTACAGAATAGGGGGGCAGAACGGGTCGGTTGCTATCTTTTTTTTTAGTTTGTATCTTGCCGATCAAGATCAAGCAAAGGGCAGAATATTACTAATCCTTACTATGAAATTAACAGTAAATATCCATTTTTCTGCTTAAAAATAATTACAACACATAGAAATCACTATATGTCCCTAGTATTAGGCTTAAAAGAGTTCAAAGTAGCGTTATTTAATAAAATAATAAATAATTAGCGTATTTTTGACATCGACATTGACATACAATCTGTCAGAGTGTTTTTCACCCTACGCTCGAGTTGGTTGTTTGGTTGCATCACTCGAAGCTTCTGAACGGGCACAGAGTGTACTAACCGTCCGTCAGTGCGTTTTTTACCCCGAGGCTCTGAACGGGTCGGTTGCTGTCAGAGTGCACTCGGAGTGCACTCGAGCGTAGGTTCTGAACGCAGCTCAGAGCTGCGTTCAGAACCTCTCTGCGTTCTTCAGCGTAGGGTGAAAAACACTCTGACAGATTTTATGTCAAAGTCGATGTCAAAAATACGCAAATTATTTATTATTTTATTAAATAACACTACTTTGAACTCTTTTAAGTCTAATACAAGGGAAATATAGTGATTTTTATGTGTTGTAATTATGTTTAAGCAGAAAAATGGATATTGACTGTTAATTTCATAGTAAGGATTAGTAATATTTTGCCCTTTGCTTGATCTTGATCGGCAAGATACAAACTAAAAAAAAAGATAGCAACCGACCCGTTCTGAACCTCAGAGCGAGTGTGAAAATCACTCTCGGTTGCATTACTCTGACCCTCGGAACGCAACTCAGAGGCGCGTTCAGGGCCTTCGCGCGAAGTACAACTTTTCGCTCTAACCCCGTTCAATGCCTTCGAGCGTGACAACCGGGTGAAACAACCGGCCCGTTCAAGACCTTTGAGTGTCGGCGCGAGTTACAACCGAACAACCATCGAATTTGATGGTTGTAAAACGCTCTGACGTTTATGACTGAAATACTCTTACGTGATTGGATGATATTGGCGGCCATATTCTATAATGTCATCTACTAGAAAGAGAGAGAAATAAAAATCATGTGAAAGAGGGAGATAAAAGATTTGGTTGCTGCAATCCGTTCAACGCCTTTGAGCGAGTTAAAAAACAACCGGACAACTACACCCAGAGGCGCTGAACGCGCCTCAGAGCATAATGCGACTCACCCTGCGGTCCGTAAAACGATAAAAGCGATAATATCGCGAATCCGACCAAATTAAATCGTCACAAAATATAAGGGCTATTGAATCAGTAGGTTATGTTGTGACTTTGGTCGGATTCGCGATATTATCGCTTTTATCGTTTTACGGACCGCAGGGTCAGTGGCGCACAATGCCGAATTATGCTGATGCTTAATTGGAACGTGAATTAGGTCAATAAATAATAAGTAGGTCAATAAGATCTTCGGTTTCAAGCTGGTCATCAGAGCTACTGGCACGGTATGATATAGGGTACTGTGATTCTGTGATAGGGCCTCAAGAGTCCGATGCAACCAGGCTAGTAAAGGCCTTATAGCCTCGGAACCCCTTGATACTGTGGATTCTGTATATGCCATTACCCACACCTTAGTAATGATATATGGGCCAGAGTAAATATTATCAAGCTTAGTGCTCACTCTTGTTACACTACTTGTGGGTGCTTGCCGCCAAAGAACTAAATCTCCCTTTCTGTAAATTCGACTAGTTTTCCTTTTTTTTTTATCGAAGTTACGCTTCATCTTATGGCTTTCTAATTTTAATCGCGCACTAGATCTATTATTACGCCTGATTTCTACCGATTCATTATTACTTTCATAACATCAAATCATAGAGCTATACGACTATGTTGTACTTTCATTTACAGTATTATTAACACCCCAAATAATGTCAGGTAAGCTATTGGCCCAATTATTAGAAGTCTGGCTAGGATCAATCGCACGCAACGCATTCAGTAAGATCCGGTTCCACTTAACCATTGGCTCGTGGACATGCACCAGATGTCAAAATGTACTTAAATTGCTTGTCAGTTGAAATTTTTTTTATATCTGCTGGTAAAAGCTTTGCCATGATCACTGACAAGTTTATGAGGGTAACCAAACAAACTAAATATTTTTTAAAGTGTTCTTATTGTTGTTTACTGAATTGACCGTGGGTGGGCTCAGCAATAACAAATTTAGGGAAATTATCCTACTACTTCCTGCTAATATTATAAACGTGAAAGTGTGGATGTTTGGATATTTGGATGTTTGTTACTCAATCACTCAAAAACGGCTAAACGGATTTGGATGAAATTTGGCATGCATGTAGCATTTAACATGGAAGAGAACGTGACATAGGCTACCTTTTATCCCGATTCCTTAAGTAGTTCCCGAGGGAAAATTAAAAATTGTTCAAAATTGAAGTCCACGCAGACGAAGTCGCGGGCAGAAGCTAGTCTGTAATAACCAACATATATTTATTATATAATATGTATTTGTATGTATAGTATAGTGTATGTATTATTTTATATTTATAGTTTATAATATATTATGTATTATTTTATATTTATAATTTATATTTTATAATATTGTTCTTTAATTTAGTAGTCATATTCTTTTTTTTACATCTACCTCATCTTTCTCAGATTCACCCAAAGGTCGACTGGCAGAAAATGCCTTGGGCATTAAGTCCGCCTTGTACACCAATGTACTTAAGAATAATAAATAAAATAAATATTTTGATAACCTTTTGCTGTTTTACAAAAGGGGCATATGGTCGACATGAACCATGACCATGGGTTCTGTGGGTTTCGGAATAGGGAACAATGTACCATTTACTCCCTCTTTATTAAATCTATACATTTTTGAAAGCCTACATGATTTATATCATTGTGGTGCATCTGAACTAGTCTATCTGATCAATGCAGACACCACGAGGCGATTACCATACAATGTCTTCCTATAGAGTCTATCATCTGAGAGCACATAGTTGTTGTTTATATCAGGGGCAGCTGAGCTATCTTAAAGCTGAACAATGATACGCCTTAACTTGTCATCCTGGTACTGGACTGTATAGAACCCGTCTGACACTTCAAGGCGGCTGACATTAATAGCATCGACGGGATTTCTACTCAACGCGTCTACGTTTTAAATTTTTTTCCCCAGGCCATATTGTACACTCATGTCAAAATCTTGTATTGACAGCCAGCACCTAGCAATACGTGGGATAATGTCACGTTTAGTAAGGGTGGCGCGAACGGCAGTACAGTCAGTTACCACTTTAACATGTATCCCTACTATAATACACTCTAAACCTACACATAGATTCTACTACGGCAAGCGTTTCAAGCTCGTAACTGTGGTATATACTTTCTTCTTTACTCGTTGCCCTACTGATACATAAAAAGTAGACGTTGCAGAATCACACTGATTTAATTTCGGTTTACAATCGGGCAGAGTACCGTCTTAGAAAGAGTAAAACAGAGAAGTGATCTAAATATGAGATAGCGCGGCATTTTATAGTTTCTCCGGTAGTAAGGCGCTAGCTTGGCTTGGCTCTGATTGGCTGGCTTGGGCTGGCTGGCACATGGCTGCACGTGCTTGGCTCTGATTGGCTGGCTTCGGCTGGCTTGCGATTGGCTGAGGCGGTGTGGCGCGTAACACTTTTCAATGTTTTTGAAGTCGGATAAAAATAAAGAAAGGATAAGCGATGCATGAAACCGTATATCAACTAGAATGGGATTGAGATATTTCAAAAATTGTATAAACTCAATAGATGTAGCTTCATTTGAATATTTATTTTAGTATATAGTAGTTAATCATATATTTATGTATCTGTGTATGTATGCATATATGCAAGTATGTATGTGTATATATAAACACATTCATACACAATACTTACACACACACAAACAATATGTATATGTGAGTGTTATGTGCATGTATGTATGTTTTTTTCTTAATATCATATTATTTGAATATAACAATTATTGTCATTTATTACATTTATTTTCTTATGCCGTCATTTTTACTTTCTATCCTTAGCCCAATGGTTGACTGGTTATAGAGCGATGTTTATCGCTAAGTCCGCCATATGTACAAACCGTTTCTAAATTGTAACATTAAAGCTTAAATTATTAAACATTAAAATAAAATGTAGCACGCATGCTGCCATTATTTTCACGTCCTCCATGTTCGTGTGCTAATATCAAAATGAATCACCCGCGAATGTGTAAACAGTAGTTCGCGGTGGCACTCGTATACGAATGTTTCGTCGAATGAGGAGGCGAATAGCGAACACGAATGTGTAAACGCCACAACACGAATGTTTCGTCGAATATTTCGTCGAATGTTTCGTCGAATGGCGAACACGCATGTGTAAATGCGACATAATATTTGTCCATAAGGCCAGGCAAAGGTAGTAAACCATACAGCCAAATCTTGTTCGTCTAAGTTTAGTCAATACATTAAGGCCGATGCCAAATCTGATATAATATCACACCTCGGACACTCCATACAACGTTCGCAAATCAATTACCTATCACTACTACATTAGCAAATGACGTTCGCACACGCGGAAATGTGTGCGTGGAATCTAGTAGGGCATAGTGCACGGTTATCAATCGAAATGGCGCGAGAAGTGCAGTGACTGCCTTCTCTTTTACCCGCATAGCGCTGTCTCTGTTATCGGCCGGCGCTCGCGTCTATTCGCCCGAGCGATCGCGCGAGCCCTTGTGTATGTATCACTCTTGAGTAAATGTGTTCTATGATGTATCAGTGATGTCTACAACGAAGTGCCGGGTGGGATGAGGTATTTGAATTGAAATGAGTGCGGGGAGGTGAGTGGCCGTTCTGTACGTAGTACTATTATCTATTCTGTGATAATATGGTCTACTAAGTGTATCCATGTTTTAAAGGCAATAAATGCCAAATCCTTGTTTTCGTTATATCATCATCTGTCAGGGTGTTCCGAATTGCGATAAAAGCGATAATATCGCGAATCCGACCAAATTAAATCGTCACAAAATATAAGGGCTATTGAATCAGTAGGTTATGTTGTGACTTTGGTCGGATTCGCGATATTATCACTTTTATCGTTTTACGGAACGCAGGGTGTGACTATCTCTTCTTTTTGATGTGTCAATTATGAAGTTTTAAATATTGTATATGTGTGATTGTTCTGAGGTATATGTAGTGTAGATGTAACAAAATTATACAAGGGTAAGAAATTATCTGTACAAGTTAATAAATTCTGTAAAGAAGGCGGATCATTTTGATATCTTTCTACTTCTGGTAGCTCGCTGGTTAATATCAAACGTTGTATGTTAAATGCGGGGCATTTGAAAAATATGTGCTCCAGAGTTTGTTCTTCTTGCAATGAGCATTCTGTACATAAGGGGGAAGAAATAATTTTCATGCGGTATAAATGTGCCTTAAATCTACAATGTCCAAACCGTAAACGATTTATTTGAGTGTAAAAACTTCTTTCTAAGTAATTGTTATCCTTAGCAAACAACGGTTTTTTCCTAATTTCCTTATTAATTGCTGCATACCATGCTCCTTTTGACTGCACAATACTATTTCTTTCCTCTTGCCAGAATTTAATAATTTTGCTACGGTATTCAGGTTGCAAATCTTGCCAAGGTACAGAAAAAAGTTTAATGTTGCCACTTGTTGTATTTGATAATCTGGCAAGATAATCTGCATTTTCATTACCTGCCACACCCAGGTGTCCATACAAATAGTATTTCTATAAAACCAGCTAAGTTTAGAAGAAGTTCCTTGATTCTGTACAAAAGATAGTTACAGTTGCCAAATCCAGGATTTTTTAGAACTTCAAGTATGGACATACTATCAGACACTATTATGAATTTAACCTTGTTTTGACACATTATGTCCTGTTGTATTTAAATATTCTAGTGCTAACAAAATTGCCACAGCTTCTGCAGAGAATATACTCATGGTATTAGGTAGACGAAAGCATTTACCATATTTCAAATTATTGTGAAAAAAAGCAGCTGCTACACCAGTATCATTTTTTGACCCATCAGTGAAAATAAAATGGTGTTCTGGCCAAGACAAGAATTTTTCATAAACATCCTGCTTTGTTTTTAACTAATTACCTATCTATGATTATATTGATTGAAGGGAATCTACTTTCAAATGAGCCTTGGTAACATGCAAGTATATCACTTGTGTATATATTATTATCTGCAATAAAGACAGAATCTTCAAGATAATCTTGGAAAATGAATGGCCTTTTAGAAGGGAGAAAAGAAGCAAATATTGAAAGATTTTGTATTTTATTTATAAGTGGATGATTTTCAATGGAGCAGAGCTTTAAAATGAGCTTGAATTTTATGAGTTTAAACCTAATTAATAACGAGGGGATATTACATTCAACTTGCAGTGAAATGATTGGAGTGGTATTCACAGCTCCGGTAATTAAACGAAGATTTTTGTTTTGCAATTTTTCTAGCTTACTTATGTTAGCAGCAGCGTTTGGACTTGTGTGTGCGCAAGATGTTAAGTGGCGGCTTTTTAATCTGTGGTTGTCGGGAAGACGAGAGTTTAGTTATCTATACCGGAGGCTTTTTAAGAAAACAAGGAAGCATGTACTGTTGATCCGAAAAAATACGGCTAAAAAACAAGTGAAAAGATTTAAGACCACAATTGAGAAAATAGAACTATAAAGCTGAAGAGATAAAAGGTTTTAGTTTACTATTAGAATTGATATATACGTACTTATATAGAATAGAGTTTTGAGTATAAATGTGGTATTTTTATTAGATTCAGAAGTGGGATCCGTCCACAAGTTGAGTGAGTACTTACTTTTAATCAAAATCCATTCTTCTAATGTTTAATATAAAACCATAAACATACTACTAGGATAAGATTGAGAATACACACATAATATTTGCTTTGCCATTTTAGTTCGGAAATAAAAGAGAATATTATTATGTAGCTGAACAATTCAACAATTCGATACGATACATACATACTCGTACTGTCATCAAAAGAAATTAAAGTTATATAATGTAGACTGTGGTAGGTAAAACAATTTGAAGAAAAATAATAAGAAATACCGATTTCTAAATATATTTTGAATGTAGTATCCTATTATAGTTTCTGGGTATTTTATTTTCCTGCTGTTTTTCACTCAATATCTAGATAAATTTCTTTATTTAATAATAATGTATAGACGTGATATGATAATATATAAACGTTAATTAATAGACTTGATTCCCAGTAAAGTCTGAAACATAGTGAAAATATTCTTTACATTTATTCGTACACTCATGTTAAGTTTTATAAAAAGATGTGTTACTTACAAGATTTTGTTATGTTTCTTATTGAAAGATGTGTTTTAAATTATTTAGTCAGTTATTTTTCTCTTTTTGTTTTATTGTTCTTGTTGCAAAATTCATATTAAAAAATATTTCATATCATGACAAATTTGGTACCGTCAAATAACAAAATCTGCAAAACAATAATTAAAAGTATTTACTTTATTACTTATTACTTTTTTTTACCAAAATGAATTCATCATTTTTGCAATAATCTATAAATCATCAATCAATAATCTATTAATCTTTATATTAAAATAGTATTAATTTTATTTACAAAATTTTGATCGGCTTAAATAAAGTTTAGTACATCACATATAACATTTTACCACTATTCGACATAAAAAAAATGGGGTTTTAGAACTCTTTTAGTAATTGATAAAACCGTCAGTGAATTATTATTTTTAACGACAAAACCTTTTATCAAAAATGTAAGATGTTTATATGTTATGTTTGTCTGTAGGAAAATGTCCAACGAGAGATCTTTGACACCACCTATGCTAGACTGGGATGTTCCTAATCGCAAAATGAATAGTAAGCATAGGCTGAGTACAAAGTCTGCGAAAGGCAAACGTTCCAAATACAATAAAAAGAAATGTTTTAATTCTTCAAGTACATCATCGGACTCATCAGCTGAAAATTTATCAAAGAAAAAGAGGCACAAGAGCAGCCACAGAAAGAAACAATCTTCTTCTCGGTCTCCACCTAGTCCGACTACAAGTAACATCAATGCTAATGAACATCAACAAGTTTCCCTTAAATCACATTATTCTTTATTAAACGACTTAGTAACAGTTTTAGATAGAAAAAATCATGGTAGTGGTTATACTGCTCAAAACATTATACCAACATTTGATCCACAAGCAAAAACTCAAAGTATGAAAGATTGGTTGATAAAAATTAATGAATCTGCTTCGGTGTACGGTTGGTCCGATACACAAATAGCATATTTTGCTTTACCACGGTTGACTGGTTTGGCAAAGCGTTGGTATGATGGTCTAACCAGTGTCAAATACTCTTGGCCGCAGTGGCAAGAAAAACTTTTAAAAGCATTTCCATGTGAAGAAAATTATGGTGATCTTCTGACGGAAATGTTAAGTAGAAAAACTCGGAGAAATGAATCTTTTGAGGAATACTATTATGACAAAATTAGTCTCATTAACAGGTGTGGAATTACGGGGTCTAGAGCGGTAGATTGCATTACTCATGGGATCTATGACAATAACATTCGAATGAATGCGCAAGGTGCTAATTTCACTGAACCTGATGAAATATTAACTTACTTTAGGAAAATTTCAACAAAAAGAGATGAACTTCAAAGGAAACCTTTTATACCTCGTGACCCTACAGCAGTTCTTAGACGAAATCAAAATTTTGAAAATACTAACCGTAACAAAGAATACAATAATAAAAATAAATGTTTCAATTGTGGAGAGCATGGTCACTTTTGGACATCTTGTCAAAAAGATATTATCAAATGTGCAAAATGTCGACGAGTAGGACATACATCACAACAATGTGAATTCTCAAAGTCTAGTACACTTAATCCTAAATCCCAAACAGAAGCTGGGCCTTCCAAAAGTATAATGCAGATAAATGAAAATAACAAGGGTGGTATATACATGAAACATGTTTCTGTTAATGGGCATTTTGCGAAAGCATTTATTGACTTTGGCAGTGAGTGCACACTATTGAGTGAGGAATTATGGAATTCAATTAAAAGCGCATACACTGAATCAATAACTGACATGATGCCAATTCTCAAAGGTTTCGCAAATGGTACAATTCAACCAAAAGCAAAAGTTCATGTGACTATTGTAGTAGATAATATGCAGGAAAATGTAGATGCATATGTCATACCACAATCTCTTTTACCAGTTAATGTCAATGTGCTTATTGGTCAAAATTTAACCGAACTCCCTCACATAAGAGTATTCAAAACTGACACTAAGCTTTTACTCTATAGTTCAGTTAAATTAATGCCATTTAAAATTATTACTGTTGAAGACACTGAGGTGAATGGATTGACTTCAGTTAAAGTGAGAGCGGATATAGAGACTTGTCATGTCTTCATATCTTCTGATGTGTGCTTGAAACCGGGATCAGAATATCTTATTATTCCTGGAATTTATCACTTTGTGGCTGGAATAAGCAATATTTTTGTGGCTCCGCTGAGTGGAAAAGTAAATCTGAAAAGCAAACACACAATTGCACGGGGAACTGTGGTACCTGAGATTTTTATGCCCGATGAAGTTAGGCATATAAATTTTAATGATGAGTCCAAGTTCCCGCTCAATGTATTTCGCATATCGGAAGATTGTAGTGAGCCGTTTACAATTTCAACTTCTGATATTAACTATGACACTGACTTAGACACTGCCATTGTCGAGGAACTTTGCGAACTTCTTAATAATAAAAGAAAATGTTTTGCATTTTCAAACGCCGAATTAGGTCGTACAGATGAAACGGAAATGCATATACGTCTCAAAGATGATATACCAATAAGTTACCGCCCTTACCGATTGCCTTATTTTGAACGAGAAAAGGTTAAAGATATAATCGATGACCTTCTCAAAAACGGAATCATTCGAGAATCAGAATCTGAATATTCCAGTCCAATCATAGTAGTTCCTAAGAAAAATGGATTACTCAGGTTATGCGTCGATTATCGCGCATTAAACAAAAAAACATTCAAAGATAAGTACCCCATGCCTTTGATCGATGATCAAATAGATTGTTTAAGCGGTAAACACTTTTATACAACTTTAGATCTGGCATCCGGCTACCACCAAATACCAGTCGCTGAGAGTTCCAAACACCTAACTGCGTTTGTCACGCCGGATGGTCACTTTGAATACAATCGTATCCCTTTCGGCCTTTGTAATGCTCCAGCTGTTTTTCAAAGGCTGATCAATAAAGTATTGTCTCGTAAGAAAATACCAGGTGTACTAGCGTACATGGACGACATAATTATAGCAACGGACACTACTGTGGAAGGCATGGACAGACTGCGCCAAGTGTTAAACGCACTACAAGAATGTAATCTCACTTTGAACTTAAGCAAGTGCCATTTCTTTAAAACAAAAATTGAATACTTAGGCTATGAGATTTCATGCGAAGGAATTAAACCAGGAATAAAAAAAATAGAAGCAGTGGCTAAATTTAAACAACCACAAAATCCACATGAAATACGTCAATTTATTGGTTTGGCCAGTTTTTTCCGTCGCTTTGTACCAGGGTTTGCCACACTAGCAAGACCACTAACTCATCTGACTAAATCAAATGTAGTATGGTCCTGGGGTGCAAATCAAGAAGAAGCATTTTCTAAAATAAAAGAAATTTTGATCTCTCGTCCAGTTCTGGCAATATATAACCCGTCTTATTTAACTGAGCTACATACGGATGCAAGTCAGGTCGGAATAGGAGGCATACTACTCCAACGAGAAAATCTTCAAACTCCATTACGACCAGTAGCTTACTTTAGCAGACAGACCACAGCTGAAGAACAACATTATCATTCATATGAACTAGAAACTTTGGCTGTGGTTATGTCACTAAATCGATTTCGAACTTACTTACTTGGTTTAGAATTCAAGATAGTCACCGACTGCCATGCAGTAAGAATGACATGGTCTAAGCGTGATTTAGTGCCACGTATTGCAAGGTGGTGGCTGCAAGCTCAAGAATATCACTTCACGATTGAATATCGACCAGGAGTACAAATGTCCCATGCTGACGCGCTTAGCCGAAATCCATTACATTCAAATGTAATATCTGATCCAGTTGAATCCATTGTTCCGCAATCAACATTTGAAGTGTTTAAAATACATACACCAGACTGGTTAGAAACGGTGCAACTCACTGATCCAACGTTAAATTACATTAAAAGTGTTTTAGATAATAACTGTGTTGAAGCCAAGTCTATTAAAAATGATTACGTCTTGAAAGATGGAAAAGTTTACAGAAGAGTTGGAAATTCTCTTAAGTGGGCTGTGCCATGTGATTCGCGATGGAAAGTATGCCATATGTGCCACGATGAAGTTGGGCATTTTTCATTAGAAAAAACGCTTGACAAAATGCGTCAGAGCTATTGGTTTCCAAACATGGCCAACTTTGTGAAGAAATACGTGAAAGCCTGTATTCCTTGTGCTTATGCCAAGCAACCTGCAGGTCGCAAGGAAGGTTTCCTTTTTCCCATACCTAAGCAACCTATACTCTTTTATTCGGTTCATATAGACCATTTAGGGCCTTTTATTAAAAGTAAATCGGGAAATACATATATTTTAGGTATAATTGACGGATTTACTAAATTCATTATACTCAAACCTGTCCGCAACACTAAAAGTAAAACCACAATTGCTGTGCTCAAAGATATTTTTGGTATTTTTGGTACACCTAAATTATTGATCTCTGACAGAGGTACGAGCTTTACTTCTGTAGAATTTGAAACATTTGCCCGGAATCTTGAAATAAAACATATAAAAAATGCTGTAGCAATGCCAAGGGCCAACGGTCAAATAGAACGTTACAACCGCACAGTTTTATCTGCACTGTCAGCTCTGACAAATGGTTACGATGATAAAGACTGGGATACTCATTTAAATACGGTTCAATGGGGCTTAAATAACACCCTAAACAAGGGCATCGGCAAAACACCTTCACAGGTGGTCTTTTGTAGGGACACTGTTAATAGTTCCGAAACTCATTTACATGACATTATTCAGAGCGGTACTGCCTTATCGGCAGAAGGTATTCGCAACGAAGTAGCAAATACCATAAAAACCAAACAGATAGAAATGTCTAATCGATTTAATAAAAAAAGAACTATCGCTAAAACGTATGAGCTAGGTGACTTAGTACTTATTCAGAAACAGATTAACAATCCGGGTGATAGTAATAAATTATTGCCTAAATATAGTGGTCCATATAGAGTCTCAAAGATATTAGGTCATGATCGCTATGAAGTAAGTAGTATCGATGGTCTCTCTAAACGAAAGTACCAAAATGTATATGCAGCAGAGAAAATGAAACCGTGGATTAGACTTCCATTATCCCATGACATCACAGCTAGTTCAGAATCTGAAAATGACCAGTAAATATTTTGTGATTTCAAATTATGATTTACCTTCACTACTTATCATAATTCTTGTTACTTATGATTATCATGATTTTTTCTAGTTTAAGTGAATAGCATTACTAAAGAGTACACTTTTGTTTTATTAACTATATTGCATAACATCATTATTGTTGTTACTATAATAAGTATATAACAGTCAAAAATTCTGTTAAAGACAAGTGTTAAATAATGTTTGTTAAGTATAATTGACACGGCTTAAATTTAATTATTTTCTAGAAAAGCAATGTTTAACTTTCCAAGTAAAGAATGTCTCTTAATATTACTCAATCCCTTTAATTTTTTTTATTTTATATTTTCTATACATATACTTAGTAATATAGATTTTATAACATAGAACATGATACAAAATAAATATTCCCGATTGTAATTTGTACCAAAGCCTTTCATTTTCCTTAACTTAAATTACCTATTTTTTTTTCTCTTCGGTACTGCTGTTGTATTATTTTTGTTACAGTTACAATGAGACCAACAAATAACAAATTTCAGTGATAGATAATCAGTTGATGAAGTATTTACATAGACTTCACTGCTTTGACCAGCTACAAAATCATGGAGCAAGTGTGCCGCCATGACTACAGAGAAAATTATGGAGTGAGCGTGCTGCCATATAACTCGCAACTAGATCATGGGGTGAGTGTGCTGCCATGACTAAAGAGAAAATTATGGAGTGAGCGTACTGCCATAGCTCCCAACTAGATCATGTAGTGAGCGTGCTGCCATGACTAGAGAAAATTATGGAGTGAGCGTGCTGCCATAACTAAACAAGATCATGGGGTGAGTGTGCTGCCATGACTAGAATGAATTTATGCAGTAAATGTGCCACCATAATCAGGAATAAATAGAACAAGCAAATTGTCCAGATCAAGGAATTGAGTTTCTCTACTAAGAATGAGGGCATTTTAACCTGGAGGATGGCCGAAGGGACTAATATTTACAAAGTTCACTAACGATTCTGGTATTTTGTCTGAGGACAGACATAAAGTCAGAATGGCCGAATGTTAGCAGCAGCGTTTGGACTTGTGTGTGCGCAAGATGTTAAGTGGCGGCTTTTTAATCTGTGGTTGTCGGGAAGACGAGAGTTTAGTTATCTATACCGGAGGCTTTTTAAGAAAACAAGGAAGCATGTACTGTTGATCCGAAAAAATACGGCTAAAAAACAAGTGAAAAGATTTAAGACCACAATTGAGAAAATAGAACTATAAAGCTGAAGAGATAAAAGGTTTTAGTTTACTATTAGAATTGATATATACGTACTTATATAGAATAGAGTTTTGAGTATAAATGTGGTATTTTTATTACTTATTAAAGCAGAATCGGAAGCATAACGGTAAAAACTATATTCAAAATGGGAACGAACTATAGACTTATATAACATAAGAAGAATTTTGGGGTCAGCTCCCCAATATGTTTTAGCAAGCGATTTCAAAATATTAAAAGCCCTTAGAGTTTTGTCAGCCACACCAGAAACATGCTTTTGCCATGATAGATTTCTTGTGAAGATCACACCTAAAAATGTTGTTTCATTACAAACTGGAAGATTGTTACCATCATAAAATATGTTGGTGAGTAAACATCTAGATCTACTAAAAACTACAACTTTAGTTTTATCTCGATTCACTTCAAGTTTTAGATAACTTAGGTAATCTTTTAATTTTTTCAATGCATTATTTAACTTATACTCTAATGACTTCATATTAATGCCTGTACAATAAACAGTTAAGTCATCCGCAAATTGAAGATTATTTACTTCATTACCTAATATTCTATTTAATTTATGGATGTATAAGATAAATAAAATAGGACTAAGAACACCACCTTGACATACACCTTTATAAGAAGACTGAGGTCCATATAAATTATTTTGAAATTTAACATAAACCTGCCTATTATTAAGAAAACTAAAAATCCACATTACAAATTTTTCAGTCAAACCTAATGAACACAATTCACTGGCCAGCACATTATGATCTAAATTGTTGAAGGCACCCGTGATATCAAAGAAGATACTTACTAAGAATTTATTGTCTAGGAATGCATTGTAGATATCAAGGTGCAAATGGTTCAAACTTTCCATGGCTGATTTACAGCGTCGAAACCCAAACTGATTGTAAGGTAGCAATTGGCTATTTTCTATGAAGTATTCTAATCTTTGTTTGAGCATTTGTTCAAACAATGTTGCTACACAAGATGTTAAGGCTATTGGCCTATAGGAATCATTATTATTACTTTCTTTGCCAGGCTTGAGAATAGGAACTAAACAATCTATTTTCCAATCTTTAGGTATAATTGATATACTCCAAAGTAAATTTAAAATATTTAATATTATTGACTGACTTGACAAAGTTAAGTTTTTAAACATCTTATAAGAAATATGATCTAAACCAAATGCACTGTCTTTACGTGATTGAATGGCATTTGTGAATTCTGGAAATGTAAATGGGTTGTTGAAAAAAGAATTGTAATTTTTACTGTAATTTAAATTGTCTATTGTTGAAGATCTTTGAGAATTTGTTGTATATTTGTCTAAAAATGACTGCACCCAATTGTCACATGATGGACCACTTGTGCAACTAAAAGATTTATTAAACTTTCTAATATTAGACCAAATTATAGATAATGGAGTCTGTCGATTAAATGAATTACAAAGTGATATCCAAGCAGTCTTCCTTTCTTTATTAATTATTAATTTTTTAAGAGCTTGAAGTTTTTTAAATTCCAAGTAATTTTCTAATGAAGGATTCTGCTTAAATTTTGCATATCCAGACTTACAGTTAGTTACTGCTTGTGCACACACATTGTTCCACCAAGGCAGACACAATTTCTTTTTTCTTTTATTATATGTTTGAGAACTAGGTGACCTATTCACTTTAAAAGAATAAGCTTCATTAGCACAGTCTTTCAGTATTTTACAAAGCATATCGTAGCACAACTCTGGTTGGGAAAAATCAAAATCGTAACTAGTTATTTTTATGTCTACCATCTCCCGATATTTTTTCCAGTCAACACCATTGTAATTAGGCTTATGATAATTAGAACTAACAGTAGCGTTATCTATATTTACAAGATTGCGTAGAAGGGATGTGATTACAGGAAGATGATAGCTGCATAAGGAATCATCATGCATGTGCCAGTTACACCTTAGGGCTATTGAAGGAGAAACTAATGTAAGGTCAAGTGCATTTGGTTGCCAAATGTGAGAACCAACTGTTGTTACTGAACCATCATTAAGTATGCAAAGATTATTATCACAAATTACATCTAAAAGAGTAGTACCACGGGCATCACTGGTTGCACAACCCCACATAGTGTGGTGTGCGTTAAAATCTCCAACAAAAAGGACAGGTTTAGGAACAGATTTTATTAATCGATCAAGATTTATATAATTAAAAGAAGATGGTTGAGCTAATGTGGGACTATAAAAACTAACAATAGAAAGGGATTCATTATTAAAGTATATCCTAATAGCTATATTCTGTAGAGAGGAATCATAATATGTTTGTAACTTTTTATAATCAATGTAATTTCTAATTAAAATTGCAACACCATTATGTTTAGTACCTATGTCTAATCTTTCTATTTTGTAACCTCTTATGTTAATTTTTTTTGTGGACTGTAACCAGGTTTCAGATATGATGGCAATGTGTACATCATTTTCATATAAAAAAATTGTAAAAAAACATGTTTATGGCTAGGTAAGCTCTGGGCGTTCCATTGAATTATGTTGAGCTTATCCATTTTTACTTATTGAATTGATTTTACTGTTATGAAATGTGTCTAACGAAATTGACTTAATATACTCAGATGTAACAGGATTATCAGTATTAGATATTTTTTGTGATTCTATTTTAACTATTGTGTAAATTAAGAATACTATCAGACTGTAAAAGGTGTTAGATGTCATGTTCATTTTTATTTTTTGTCAAAGCAGGGAATTGTTTTTCATTAAATATGTCAGCAAATAGTGTCTTTTTCTTGTACTTATTGTTATTTTTTTCAATTTCTTCTTTTCGTTTGGGACATTCAGCTGATATAGAAATATGGTTACTGTAGAGTTTGTACTGGCCACACAAAATGTCTGGCAACCCTAGAGGTATTGGTCTGTGATGTTGGTTAGATCCGGTATCCATCTACTAAGTGTAATAATTTATAAAAGTGATTTTACAGTAATAAAACAACGATATATGATTTACTGAATTGTGTTATTTGTCAATAAAAACACTACAAATTGGCGACGAGAATAAAAACCGGAAACTCGTGTGCAATAATCGAGAATTTATCAAAGTACTTTATGTGTTAAACAAACATAAATGGAGAGAACAGAATATGCTCTGGGGGCTGCTGGGCCAAGTTTCAACCCATTCTATGAGCCGAACACTGTAAGCGAGCGATGGAAGTCTTGGTTACATAATTTTACCTATTACATTGAAGGTCAGATAGGGTTAAGCGATGCCCAAAAAGTTGCAAGATTATTGCATCAGGCGGGACCAGAGGTCCAGGACATTTACGAAACCATTAAAGAAGACGATATTGAAGGTGAAAATGTATATATTAAATGCAAAAATAGACTCAACAAATATTTTATACCAGAAATAAATATTGGCATAGAAAGACAAAAGTTCAGAGACATAGAAATGAAAGAAGGTGAAACAATTGATCAGTTCATTTTAAAATTAAGGCAACAAAGTAGGTATTGCAACTACACAAACCAGGAGGAAGTATTAAGGGACCAACTTGTAGAAAAATGTAACAACATAGATTTAAAAAGAAAATTATTGAAGAAAGGAAAGGACTTGACACTTAATTCAGCTTTAGAAATTTCCAGACTGTTTGAAATGGACAGAAATATGTTTTGTAAACCCACAGTTACTGAAACAGCGGCTGAAATTAATAAAATACAACAAGAAATTAAATGTTTCCGTTGTGGACGGAGAGGTCATATTGCAAATGATAACAATTGCCCTGCTTTGAGTGAAAAATGTACTAAATGTGGTATAAGAGGGCATTATGCAAAATTTTGCAAAACTAAAAAATATAATGTAGCAGAAAATACAAAGAAGGAAACGAAAAGAAAAGGAAGAAAAAAATATGTAAAATATGTTATAGAAGATGGCTCAACTTCAGACAGCTCTGATGGTAGTGACAGTGAGTGCGACCATAATAGTAATCTAGAAGTAAATTCTGTATTTCAAGTAAGTAATATCAATAATAAATTTGACATTAAGATTGGTGATAAAATATTTTGTAAATTTATTGTAGATTCCGGAGCATCAATTAATATTATTGACAAGTATACTTTTAAAAATTTGGTTCATTCAAAATTATGTTTTGAGCTTAATGTTCATCACGGACAAAAATATTATTCATATGGAGGTAAAGAAATTTCTAGTATGGGTATATTTAATACATCATTATACTCACCTGACAGTCATATTAAAGTAGATGCTGATATTTTAGTTTATAATGGTCATGGACCATCTCTCTTAAGTAGACAAACGTCTATGAAGCTAGGATTATTAAGGGTAGGCCCAGTTACAGATGACAAGTTTAAGAGTGTTTCACTAATAAATGCTGTTGATTATGTTCCTATTACTAAAGATATGGTTGTGAAAGAATACCCAGAGCTATTTGTAGGTATAGGTAAGCTAAAAAATTTTAAGTTACATATTCCTCTGGACCCCTCAGTAAAATTAGTTGCCCAACCCGTTAGAAGACAACCCTTTAACTTGAGGTCTATTGAAGAGAAACTTATTAATGAATTGCTTGAGTATGACATTATAGAACCTGTGACAGGCCCAACTCCATGCGTATCACCATCTCATATAGTTAAAAAGAAAGAAAAAGACCAGTATCGGTTAGTCGTTGATATGAGGATGGCTAATGAAGCTGTTCTAAGGGAGAGAGTTCCACTACCCACATTCGAAGAACTTCTGGCTGACCTGAATGGATGCAGATACTTCTCCTCACTAGATATAAAATGGGGCTACCATCAGTTGGAGCTGGAAGAAGACTCGCGCAACATTACTGTTTTTAGTTGCAGCCTAGGACTCTTCCGTTACAAAAGGCTATTGTTTGGCATTCGTTGTGCTTCTGAAATGTTCCAACGCGTACTTGCACAACTGTTACAAGGTATTGAAGGAGTTGCTAACAGTCAAGATGACATAAGAATCGGAGGTCGTAATAGGCAAGAGCATGACATGAGACTCAGACACGTTTTGGACAGACTAAGCAAAAGCGGTTTAACACTAAATGAAAAGAAATGCTCTTTTGGGGTAACAGAAATAAACTTTCTAGGCCATCATCTATCAGAAAAGGGTATCAAGCCCACAATTACATCTCAACAAGTAGTACAAGAATTCAGAGCCCCTCAAAACAAGGCTGAAGTGAGAAGTTTTCTCGGATTAGTTAATTTTTCTGCTCGTTTCATACCCAATTTTAGTACGATTTCAGAACCACTAAGACTGCTTACAAAAAAGGACACAGATTTCATATGGAACCAAGTACATGAAAAGACATTTCAACACCTAAAGGATCTTATCGTGAAAGCACCAGCACTTGGATATTATGATAAGAATGCAGACACTACACTTGTCACAGATGCAAGTCCAGTAGGAGTTGCTGCAGTACTAATACAACATCAGCATGTTAATGGAGAGCTACATCCAATTGTGATCAAGTATGTAAGTAAGGCTTTATCAAACACAGAGCAGAGATACTCCCAGACAGAAAAAGAAGCACTGGCTATAGTCTGGGCATGTGAGACCTTATACATGTACCTCATTGGTAAGGTTTTTACCATTATATCTGATCACAAGCCCTTGGAAATTATTTATTCAAATAAGTCCAAACCAAGTGCCAGAATTCAAAGATGGGTACTGCGGCTGCAACCATTCACATTCAAAGTGGTATATAAACCAGGAAAAACAAATATTGCAGATCCTATTTCACGCCTGTTAGATACAAAACACAAGAATCAAAATACAGAAGATATAGATGATAATTTACAATTAGCTTTGATTGAAACAAATATAGATGCCGTTACCATTGAAGAAATAGAGCAAGCTACATTAGAAGATAAAGATATGATTAAGTTAAAAGAAGCAATAGAAAAGGACATTTGGCCTAAAGAACTAAGAAAATATGAACTAATTAAAACAGAGCTTTGTATCATCAAGAACATTTTACTTAGAGGCATGCGGATTATCATACCTAAAAAATTGACTGCAAGAATATTGGAAGTTGGACACGAAGGACATATATCAATTAACGGCATGAAAAGTAGACTAAGATCGAAGGTATGGTGGCTCGAAATGAATAGCGACATAGAATACTGGATTGACACCTGCGAAGGCTGCCGTCTAGTCAGGAAAGAGATGGCCCCTGAACCTATTGTTTCCACAGAACTACCAAAAAGAGTTTGGGAACTGGTAGCCATAGACTTTCTGGGACCATTACCATCAGGCCATTATCTTCTATTCATTGTTGACTACTACAGTAGATACTATGAGGTAGAAATATGTAAGAACCCAACAGCAGAAAATACAATAAAAGCATTAACCACTATTATAGCACGGGAAGGCATCATGGATACAATTGTGTGCGACAATGGACCTGCTTTCATCGACCAAAGGTTTAAAAAATTCTTGAAGACAAATGGCATCAAAATAAGACACACAACCCCTTTATGGCCACAAGCAAACGGCGAAGTTGAAAGGCAGAACAAGAGCGTATTACGACGATTAAAAATAGCGCAAGCATTAAAATTGGATTGGAAACAAGAACTCTTAGTATACCTTTCAGCTTATCGAACAACACCACACTCGACCACTGGTGTTCCACCAGGAAATTTGTTTAGAGGTAGATCCATAAAGAATAAAATTCCTGAGCTTTTATTAGACAATAATTATAAAGATGATGATGAAGAAATAAGAGACAATGACAGATATAAAAAGTATTTACAGAAGCAATATGCTGACAAGAGGAGACACGCAAAATCATCAGAAATAAACCCTGGAGATAAAGTGCTAATTAAACAAAGGAAAGAAAATAAACTATCTACAACATACTCTCCAACTGAACATACAGTACTATGGAAATCAGGAAACTCAATTGCTGCACAATCACCAGAAGGTAAAGTAATTAAAAGAAACTCATCATACTTTCAACCAATTAAAAACAGAGATATGCGGAGATTTAGCAAGAATGATGAAGTTCCAGAAAAAAATGATCCCAGCTATAGTGAAATTTTACAGGAAAAGGAAGATGGGAAGACATTACAGCAGAATACTACAGAACCAAACACATCTGATTTGAATACTGACTTGACTAGACCAATCAGTAGACCTCAAAAAGATAGACGGGTACCTCACCAATATAAAGACTTTGTGTTAGGTCTCATACTAGACTGTATTGATTCATAAATAAAGTTAATAAATATATATACAATTTCATGGTACTGATTACATTAATAATATATTAATCTCACTTTGTACACTTATTGATATATACCATGATTTCATTAATGTTACATGTATATGTATATATATATATATATCTATTATGTCCAAACTTAGTACCTACATTAGTACTTTTACTTATATACATTCATAGGCCTAGATTGCATTTAGTTGTGAAGCTATAACGATGCCAAGGATATAAGGTAACATTGAATAATAGTTTTATGTGCTTAAGTATATTTTGTATTTTCATTTATAATAATTAAATTACATTGTTGACTTATATATCTAATTTTCAATTGTGATTTCAGTATTATCTGTTTGTTGATTTAGATTGCACTTTTGTTGTAAAGAAGATAGGTAGGAGGCATAATTATAATTATTATTTTATATGACCACAAGTATTTTAAGATTTTTATTGTTACAATTAAGCTACTTAAAGCTGTACAATGTTCAAAGTCATTTCAACAATACCAATGTTTAATTATGTTGGATTGTTTAATTTTCAATAGTGCTTCAGTGATATGATTAGTTTTATTTCATTTATGAAGAAAGAAAGAGAATGTAGAGTTTGTACTGGCCACACAAAATGTCTGGCAACCCTAGAGGTATTGGTCTGTGATGTTGGTTAGATCCGGTATCCATCTACTAAGTGTAATAATTTATAAAAGTGATTTTACAGTAATAAAACAACGATATATGATTTACTGAATTGTGTTATTTGTCAATAAAAACACTACAGTTACCATTACAATGTACACATACAGCTTCCTTGGTAGTTTTTGTGCATTCTTTGTAGTGATGGTTTTCTCCGCAAATGGAGCACTTCTGCGCATTTTTGCAATATTTACCTATATGTCCGTATCTCAAGCATCGTAGGCACTGACTAACGGGTGGAATGTATGGACTTACCTCAAACAACCAGCTATTAATGTCAACAGTGTCTGGAAGGGTGGGGCAGGAAAAGCTACGGTTTGGGTTGGTAAGAGAACTGGATTGTCGTCTTCATCACGTCCGCGCCGCATCAAACGACGAACTAGCACGACGTCCTTGCTGCTGGAAATGCCAGAGTAAATATTATAGTTGGACATGTAAGAAGGCACACCGCGTATTACCCCTGTAACTTCTGTTAATGATGCAGGAATAGTTGCTCTCAGATCTAAATCTTTTTGAACTTTGGTATTATTTAAAGCCATGTTAGCAAGACCAGGTCGTTCAAAAATTGCACCTATTTTATACCGGTTGATTCGTTTAAATCGTTTGATGCCTTTATTATGGCGTTTAAGAACCGAACCGGAGTTAATTCCCCGTCCAATTTGTGTTTTTTTATTTTTCCCATATTAGAAATTATTTAGAACTCAGATATAAACGCAAACTTTTTCGTAATCAAAAGAAATAACAATAAAATTAATAAAAGTTTCAAAAAACGCGCCTTCTCTACAAAGGTTTCCCGCCTTCCCTCTGACAGCCACAAATTATATTACTGTTTTTTATTTATTTATTAAGGCTTTGGCTTCAAGGTTAATAACAAAATATAAAAAGTCAACAAACAAGTGACAAACACAGAAAAAAATAAAAACCCAAACACAAAAAGGACAACAAATAACAATGAACTTATTAAAAAAAAATCTTAATAATTATCATAAGGAAAGTAAAAAGCCACTGGTGAAAGGAGGTCGCCAATCGTCCATACATTTTTGCCCATGTTTGTACAAATTCGAGGACGCCGGAAAAAAATATTATTTTCTTTATTTATTTAGATAAAACTACGTAAACAATAAATAAAAGTTCTCAATTGCGTTTAGTTTCGACTTTTGAGTGTTTACGAAATATTTTATTTTTAGGTAATTTTTGCTTAAGTTTTAATGTATCGTGCGCTTACTATACAAATAAAAACACATCTTAATGAGATTACAACAATCAAAAGTAAAAAATAATATTTTTTTATCTTGAGAATCAACTGTCTCTGCGCAAGTAACAAAACGCCACAAAATATTAAAATACTAGCTGTGCCCGCGAACTACGTTTCACCATATATTTTTTCCCCGTTTTTGCAACATTTTTCATCGATGCTCAGCTCCTTTAAGTCATAGCGTGATGTTATATAGCCTAAAGCCTTTCTCGATAAATGAAGTATTCAACACAAAAAGAATTTTTCAATTTGAATCAGTAGTTTCTGAGATTAGCGCGTTCAAGCAAACAAACAAACTTTTCAGCTTTATAATATTAGTAAGTATAGATTATCTATGCTCACGCCTGCTAGTGTCAAAAGCTAATGAAACGCGAAGATGCTGAAAATGTTGAAAATGCTGCAAATCTATGCTTAAGTGGAACGCGCCAGATAAGTCCATGCATGCCAATCACCTGTCCTGCCTGTGGTCCATTGTTTTGCGTTTTTTTCGTCTTGTATACGTTAGGGTATTAGTGTTCTGTGACGTAGTATCTCTATGTAGTCCGTGGTCTTGTTAATCTTCGTTGCAAACTAGCGATCTCTCCTTAAGTGGGTATTATACTATCCTAAATTCAGGATCCGATATTCAGTGTCCGATTTAGGACACTAAATTCAGTCGCTGCAGCTCCTGATTACACGTTCACTGATTCAGAGCTCTGAATCAGACTTAAAGGAAGAGCGACAAGTGACGGACGTGTCAAGTGAAAAGTATAACAAAATGCGTATATATAAAAATGAAAAACGAGGAAATTGGTATTGCCATAGCCCTAGCGGTTGGCTCCATACATTGATTTACTACCAAACGCTTGGTAGTAAATCAATGGCTCCATACTATAAAAAAGAGAAAAAAAGAACGAGATTTGTTCTTTTTTTTTATAAAAACGTCGCCCCACACTAGGATTTTCTCCTGTGTCGTGGGTGCAGTTACAAACATAGAATATCACATGCACATACGCCCAGACCGGAACAAATTTCTGTAGGCCATACAAAATATCTGCCCCGTGCGGGAATCGAACCCGCAACCCGTTGCACAGTAGGCGATCACTCGACCTCTGCGCTAACCGTGTCGTTGGATGGGTGAAGGAATATTTGTTACTAGCTTTCTGCTCGCGACTTCACCCGCGTTATTTTTGTTTTCCCGTGGGAATTTTATATTTTCCCGTAGGAAAAATACGCTATGTCCTTCCCCTGGTCTCGAAACAATCAAATCTTTCCAAGGTCAAAAGCTAGCAAGTATGAACATTATGGGTTTGTTAGAACCTAGTAACACAACACTGTACCCGTCGTTTCTGATATTTTTATTCATATAGTTTGGATCACTTTTGTTCCAAAGATAAGGCATGTCCTTACATAATTCCAAGACATTTTGAATCACCTCCTTTTCTGTAATCATTTTGTTTTGCGTGCGCACGCAATAGATGAAGCAAGAAACAAACGGTGCGCTCACGACGGTAGGCGAGCGGCGACTGAGCGTGATGAGCGTCCTAAATCGGAAATGTGATTACACCTATTCGATTTAGTATCCGATTTAGTATTTAGAACGTCGGAAACCATCCTTCCCCTAAATCGGCATCCTAAATCGGATGCTACCTATCCTAAATGCTATTAGACTTCTCTGAATTTAGGAACGACTAAATATCGGATCGTAAAAAGGATGGTATAATACCCTCTTTAGTCTGTGCCACTGTGCTACATATACCCTGCGTTCGGTAAAACGATAAAAGTGATAATATCGCGAATCCGACCAAAGTCACAACATAACCTACTGATTCAATAGATTTAATTTGGTCGGATTCGCGATATTATCGCTTTTATCGCAATTCGGAACGCACCAATATTCACAAACTATAATAGCCACTCGAACGTCCGCCACGCGAAGCGTGGTGGGTTTCAAAAGCAAAAAGTAGTATATCTCAAATATCAAAGGCTCAGACTATAGAAAAAAAGAGGACTCGGCATAACGAACGTAGTTATAGGAATGTGATGTATTTCGACGGCATAGTTACTGACATATTGGCATCTCTTTTTAACTTATGAGGATAATCATAAGTAAAAAAGGACAACAGTAGTTTTATCATTACCAAAAATGGCAACATTATCTTGGCGACGTCACAGAATACCTCACTGCGGCCGGTCGCCATGTTTTGTCACAGTACTCACAATGAACGACAAGTACATCAGTTGTCATCGCGACTTGTTTGTTTCAGTGTTTTGAAGAAAATTTTGTTATTAGGCGAAAATTGTGCTTGTTTAAAGTGTTGAACTTGCATAATACTGCATTTATTATGGGTAAGTGCAGTGTGTTAGGCTGCCGCATGAGCAAGCAAGCCGCCATCTTTGTGCCAGATTCACATTTAGGTATGCACGTTTTTTTCGTAGGTATTTCATGTCTATTCTTTTTTCCTTAGTCTGAGATCAAAGGTGCCGTCATTGCGGAATGACTCACCCCGGCGCGTACGGAGTGTTCAAAAAATTGCGGAGAGTGACATATACTGTCTACAAGAGAACAAAAAATACGTATGGAAAGGTAATTTAATATAGAAGGAACTTATAACAGTTAATTAGATAAGGATTAATAATTAAATGAATGAAGCGCGAAAATGTTCGGAAGGTCGCGGAAGACCCGATTTTTTTTAAAAAATTTTTGCACAAAAACTATTTTATAAAACTTTAAATAACCATATATATTATTATAGCCCTATTCTTGAAGATTATTTTGATATATAATAGTTTTGGGTAATATTTTTAATGAAAAAAGAAAAAAATAATAAAATCGATTACTTACGTAATTATACAACGTGTAAAAAAAATAAGCAATAAAACTCGAGTGGCCAACCCGTTTGGTAATTACTTATTTTTTTACTAATAATAGGTGACTGGAAATCTTATAGTTTTAGAGAAAAATGAGTTCTAGTTTTTGTTTAAACTCTTCAGGTTGCAACCATGAAAACGGGTCAATAATCTCTTTCAAAGATTAATAAATAATGCAGAAGTGGCGACTCGATCAACTTCTATTTTCCACCTACTTTCCTTAAGCTAGCCTACGCTACTGTCGCACATAACACTGACTGAAGTGTTCTGCAGCTGAACGACACTTATGGCCGGTACACACATTGTTTAGTGTTTAGTGCGAGTGGCTTGTTTAGTGTTAAGTGTTTAGTAAAAAACACGTTCGGACAGCTTCTGTTTAGTGTTAAGTGTTTAGTGTTTAGCGAATAGGAACGCGTTCTATTTTTTCTGCGAGTCGCCCCTCCCGCTCTCCCGCCTTCACCCCTCACTTAACACTAAACACGTCTGGACAGATCTGTTTAGTGTTTAGTCCATATAATGAACAAATAAACTAAACACCATTTACTAAACAGTGTATGGACAGCACCTACTAATCACTTAACACTAAACAGTCTACTAAACACTAAACACTAAGTGTTAGGGTCCTAGGGGACGTTAAATGAGTGGACTGTATTTCATTACTGGTTTATTTCACCGTGTGGCTTTACTATGACAATATTTACATTAACGAAAAAATACTATATAAAGGCGGTATCGTCCGACCGCGAGACAACCATACGAACAATGACAGGCCGTCGCGGCAGCCCCTCCCGTCAGACCGCGACTCCCGCCGAGCTCCGCAGAACAGGTTTGGATGGCCCAATCCTTCATATGTATATGCGTAAACATGCTCCCCGGGTTGAAGGATATCTTCAAATTTCTGGAAGAGGACATAAATTATTGTATGCCCTACGGATAGTGCCTCGTTGGGTTTTTATTTCTGCCACTCTAGTGGACCCGTCGACTCCCGGATACAGCTTGACTACTCTTCCCAATGCCCAGAAAAGTGGGGGAAGAGACTTTTCCTTAATAAGGACAAGAGCATCCTTTTTTAACTCTGTCTTGGACGCCTTCCATTTTGTTTTTGCTTGCAGTAATGCAATATATTCGGAGTGGAATCTGCTCCAAAAGTGCTGCCGAATGAGCTCAATCCTCTTAAAGCGCTCAAGAGTATTTATGTTTTCGATCCGATTTAGTTCCACCTGTGGATGGGGAATGGACACAAGTGGCCGTCCAATCAAAAAATGGGCAGGAGTCAGAACCGAAAGGTCATGAGGGTCACAGGAGTGAGGAGTGAGAGGACGGGAGTTCAAAACCGCCTCTATCTGTGAGAGACAAGTAATCATCTCCTCGTAGGTAAAATGAGTGAGCTGCAATAACCTACGAAGATGTTTTTTTGTCGACCGTACAGCAGCTTCCGCTAGCCCATTGAACTGGGGACTGTAAGGAGGAACCATTTTAAATTCAATCCCTTCCTGCGCAATTTGACCTGCGATATTTGATTGAGCCAAGAATTTGGCTAATTCATTGGAAGCTCCCACAAAGTTTGTGCCGTTATCCGATGTTATAGTAATTGGTTTACCACGTTTTGACAAGAAACGGTTTAAAGCGGCTAAGTAAGCTTCTGTGGACAGTGCCGTTACGAGCTCGATATGACAGGCCTTAACAGAACTGCAAACAAAAATTGCCAAATACGATTTTATTAACTTGCAACCCCTGCCTTGTCGGTCCGCTATCAACACTGGGCCAGCGTAGTCTACAGAACAGTGTAAGAAAGGGAAAACTAATTCAGTTCGGCAAGAAGGTAATTGTCCCATTATAGGTTGGACAGTTTCCGCCCTATGCCTGCAACACCGAACACATTTATAAACAGTAGCCTTAGATAGGTTTCTGCCACCTAACACCCAATAGGTCTGTCTAATGATTGCTAGAAGCAATTGCGGACCAGCGTGTAAGTGTTTTAAATGAAAATATTGAAATAATATTTTTGTAAAATGGTGTTTACTACAAAGTAAAATAGGATACTTAGTATCATAACTATATGGTGAGTTACTAAGTCTACCACCAACACGAACGATATTATTTCTATCTAAAAAGGGAGATAAAGAAGAAAGTCTATGTTTAGAAGGTAGTGTTTTACCATTTTTTAAAACCATAAGTTCATCTGGGAACATTAGTGACTGAACTTTAAGTATAATTAAATTTAATGAGTTTTGCAATTCTTTTACTGTTAAATAACCTTTTAATTTAGTTTTATTTTGGCAATTGTAAATAAATCGTTGTAAATAGGCGATTGATCTTTGTAAATAAGTAAATTTAGATATTTTATTGATTAAATTACATATTAAGTCTACATCAACTGTGTTATTAGTATGTATAATAGAATAAGAAAGCAACTCTGGTAGATCGTCTTTCTCCCTTATATTCGGCATTTTGGGCCACTCGTCTTCATGTTTTAATAGTAACGAAGGGCCAGACCACCATAATGAAGACTCACTGATGCAATCAGCCTTCACCCCGCGAGAAAGCAGATCCGCCGGGTTGTCCTTCGAAGGTACGTAGCACCACGTATGTCCATCTGTAGTTTCTTGAATTTCATTTACACGATGTCGGACAAAAGTTTTAAGTTTATGAGGCGACGTGCTTAGCCATCCTAGCACAATTGTCGAGTCGCACCAAAATAAACATTTACTAACAGTGAGAGTTAAAGAGGCCAGTACCTTTTTGCACAACCTTGCAGCGAGCAAGGCTCCGTAAAGCTCAAGACGAGGTGTCGTGGTGGGCTTTATGGGCGCAACCTTATTCTTTGAGGTTAGAAGGTGCACAGATACTGAACCTGATGGGTGTACAGAGCGAATATACAGACAAGCGCCATATGCTCGTTCTGATGCGTCTGAAAAAGTATGGATTTCATATGAAATTGAGTTATCACTAAGAACCCAACGTGGAATTTTCAAATTATTTAGCAAAGGTAATTTTTCAACAAAAGATGTCCAAACATTTTTAATTTCAACTGAAACTTCGTCGTCCCATGCATATTGTTCTTTCCACAACTGTTGCATTAAAATTTTCGCTTCTATTATGCATGGGCCTACGAGACCTAATGGGTCGAATATCTGACTAATGACCGAAAGAATATGTCTTTTAGTTATCTTTTTATGATGCTCAATATTGATAGAAAATGAAAGAATATCCAAATTGCAAATCCAACTGAGACCTAAGGTCTTAGAAGCAACATTAAAATTAGTTTCTGAAAAATTAAAATTACTATTATCACTTTGTTTCATATGTGAAGGTAACAGTTCTTTTAGAATTAACTCACTGTTAGATTTTAACTTACGCAAGTTAAATTGCGCTGATTTTAAAGTGGATATTACTCCTTTACACAGTGAAATAGTGGTATCGATATAAGAAGAACCTCCCAAATAATCGTCTACAAGGAAGTCTCTTTTTATAGCCTGTTTGACGTCATCATTAGATGCGCTATCAGCTAATGTAACTAAACATTTAGTTGCTAAATATGGTGCACATGCCATGCCATAGGTCAATGTATTTAAAGTGAACGTTTTCAGGGGTTCGTTTGAGTGAAAACGAAATATTATTTGTTGTAAAGAGCGTTGAGACGGATTGAGTTCAATCGCTCTATACATTTTTTCAATATCTCCCGTTACAACATACTTATGTTGACGGAAGCGTAATATAATTGAATAAAGATCGTCTTGAATGGTTGGGCCGACCATTTGGATTTCATTAAGTGAAATCCCTGAAGAGGTAACCATAGAAGCATCGAAAACAGTGCGAAGCTTTGTAGTGAGACTTGAGTCCCGAATAACACCATGATGAGGTAAGTAGTGACTAAGTTGTTGATGACAGTTAGGCATAGGTTCCCTATTTTCGGTCATGTGACCTAAGCGTTCATATTCCTTTATGAACTCAACGTATTTTTCTTTAAAATCAGGTTCTCTTAAAAATTTACGCTCCAAAGACAAGAATCGATATTTGGCTTTATGATAAGATTCACCTAACACTGACGGATCTTGTTTCAATGGCATAGTAACCACAAAACGCCCATCGCTCTTACGACTGGTATTTTCTAAGAAATGCTGTTCACAGATACGTTCCTCAAAAGATAGGGAATGCTTAGGCGATACGGTGTCCAATTCCCAAAAACGGGACAAGTCTGGTATTGGTTCCTCATTTACTAAATTACAAATTAGAGACGATTGTGACTTAGGGTGCGCTATATATCCTGACACTAACCAACCTAGGTCTGTCTCATATAATTTTGGCAAATTTTTACCTAAATCAATGCAACTGTTTTTTAAGACCGACCAAAATATGTGAGCCCCAACTAATATGTCTATAGTTGCGGGTTCATTAAAGGAAGGGTCGGCTAAAAATATTCCCGAAGGAATAGGAATTTTTTCAATGTTTATAAAAGTAGTTGGTAAAATTTTGGTTATTTGAGGTAAAATATGACAGTCAATAGTAGCTTTATAGTCATTATGAAGAGACTTTATAGTAGACTACACGACTGAGTACTTTGAGTAGTATTATTATTAATACCCGTAACCGTGGTGCTCGCACTTCGTCGTGACAACCCTAGCTTACCGCACAGTGATTCCGTCACCAAATTAGCCGTACTGCCGTTGTCGAGCAGCACTCGGGCGACGTGCTCGACGCCTTTGCAGTCCTCCACCTTCACGCGCGCTGTGGAAAGCAATACGTGCGAAGCGGTAGTCAATTGTTTAAATGTAGCATTCATAAAATTGTTAACTGGAACAGAAGGTTCCACAGGTTCTGTTTCGTGTAAGTGCAAAAGCGTGTTATGCCGCTTCTTACAATATTTACAGGACACAAGATAACACCTTTGCTCTGTGTGGCCTGATCGCAAACAATTCATACAAACTTTAGCCTCTTTGGCCTTTTTAATACGGTCTTCTATAGAAAGAGACCTAAAAGACTCACAATTAAACAAGAAGTGGCTTTGTTTACACATAGGACAATTAAATGATTTTTTATTACAGTTATTTTGTTTTTTATTTTTATTGTTATTAAAATTTTGATTTTGTTTTATATCTGTAAGAAAGTTAGAATTAGATTTACTGTCATAGTTTTGTAATTTTATAATTTTGCTTTCTTGCAACGTTTCTAACAAATCTGCTCTGTTGCTTAAAAAGGTAATAAAATTTTCAAGTGAAGGCGGTTCAGTAAGAATGTTTCTATGAGTTTCCCACTCTCTACGAGTACAATTGTCAAGCTTCTCAGCCATTATGTGAATAATTAGTGTATCCCAATGTTGAGTTGGTTGATCTAATGTTGAAAGAGCGCGTAAGTTCTTGTTTGTTATATCGATAAGATTACGAATAGCCAGAGAAGATTCTCTCTGTATGTGTTCAATATTAAATAAGGCTTGAACATGGTTATTTACGAGCAACCGTTTGTTATCGTACCTTTTACATAATAACTGCCAAGCGTCAGCATAATTATCACCTTTTACATCTAAACTATCAATAATTAATAAAGCACTGCCTTTCAATGATGCCCGAAGATAATGTAACTTATTTATTTTATCAATATCAGACCTTGAGTGAATTAAAGATATGAAGGTGTCCCTATACTCGAGCCAGTGCTGATAGTGGCCATCAAAGGTAGGCAATTCAATTTTTGGCAATCGTATGCAGTTATATTTAGAGCCACCTGCCTGTGCATCCTCGTAACTCGTCACGGAACTATCTCGGAGCTTACGGCGCTGAGCAGGTTGCTCGCCGAGTAGACAGCGTGCCTCTGCCATCAGCGTGTGGTATTGGTTCTCAAATTGTTCGCGTTCCTTGCACTCATTGTCCGTGTTATCCGACAGCATCTCGATGTCGCACTGTAATTCGTCGAATATAGCATATAAGAGATTGAATTTATTAAATCTGCCTTCTAAATCTAACAACTGTACGGAACTAAGTGAGTCTGAACTTTTAAGTAAAGTAAGATAGTTACTGAAGATAGTTAATTTAGATTTAATAGAACTGCGTTTCTTAATTAATTTATCTAGCTTAGGCTCAGCCATAGTGAAAATTAGTGTAAACAAATGTAGGTGAAAGAATAATAAATGCCTATGTACAGCAGTAAACCTATGTATGTGGCCGATATATAATTAGATCGAATAAAAAACAGGCGCACTAAACGTTTTAACAGCAAAAATGAAACAAGTTTTAATGAATTGCGAGAACAATAGCGGCAAGCGTGCCGGTCAATCAGCTGTGAGCGATAAGAATCTAACGGTAAATATAGATACCTACGTACTACGTATGTTATTGCAGCAAAATAAATATCGTTACGCGTTAACTACTAGCGCGATATTTATGAACATAGAAAATTAATGCTAATACTACTCTGACTACCTATATGGATACGCGCGTGAGTTTATGATGATAAATGCTATATGTATACAGCATTTATAGCATTACATTTATATAGCAGTAGCGTGCAATGAATATAAATAAGCTTGAAAAGAAATAATTAGTGAAAGGATAAGAGTATTATTAAAAATACTTCTCTCACTAAACAGAGGCGATTGTGAAACTGAAATTTTAAGACGAAGAATCGGGAAATAGAAATAAAGGAATAATTGGAACGAACTCACTTATTATGCAACCCATCCATTCGCTAAGTATGTTATTCAGTTTCTTCGCACTTTTTCACGTTGCTCACGTGGATTCTTCGCGGTGTCCGCGTGACCGGGTGATCACCAAAATATGACTTTTCTAGCCGGGCGTGTGTGGATGCGATACAAGTCGTCAATAATTACAATGAATACGACGAATAAGTCTTGCTGTGCTGAAGTCCACAACTGAAGAGCCAGCCGAAATGCCAAAAAAGGTTTCTTTCTTCAATGATGTAGGTATGTACTTAGTTACGGCGAGATTCCTAAAGGACCATTGTTAGGGTCCTAGGGGACGTTAAATGAGTGGACTGTATTTCATTATTGGTTTATTTCACCGTGTGGCTTTACTATGACAATATTTACATTAACGAAAAAATACTATATAAAGGCGGTATCGTCCGACCGCGAGACAACCATACGAACAATGACAGGCCGTCGCGGCAGCCCCTCCCGTCAGACCGCGACTCCCGCCGAGCTCCGCAGAACAGGTTTGGATGGCCCAATCCTTCATATGTATATGCGTAAACACTAAGCACTTAACTAAACAAAGTGTATACCGGCCATTAGGCATTTTATAAAACAGATGCCTTACATGACATGACTCAATAACCTTGAGCATTTTGCCACATTTCGTTCTCACTTCATTCAGGTCGTTGCGAGAGCGCGAGAGGGTCAGCAAGAGAGTAACGCGCGATCAAACGTGTTTTTGAGGTTTTTCTTTATTATTTCAAAGAACATCGAAGTAATTAAAAATACTTTCATTACAAATTATAAAAGATATCGTAGCCTTTCCTGTGATGCAAAATGTATGTATTATTGATAAGCCATTACAGAGACAATTTGTAAATAAGTTAAAAAAAAGACGACGTTTTGACATTTTTTCAACACCACTGAGTTTAAGTTATTATTATTTTGGACAATACAATAAATTTTTTGTAACGTTTAGAATAAGACAATCATCACCTTTGCATTAAAGGGTTCCTTCACAAATTTCTTCAATGTTACGGTGTTTTTGAGATTAGAGCAATGTAATCGCCTTAACGATATTTTCCTCATCGAGTGATCGATCAATGCAGCGATAAGGGTAAAGGAGTATTCCGTGCCTGCATAGGACAACAAACAAACAGAAAAGTAAAAAAAAATATTTTTGTTTGTTGCTACTTTTTACTTAATCAAATTATCTAAAAGGTGAACGAAGTTTTATGAAAATAGCTCCAGTACTTTCCGAGCTGTCTCTTTTTATTTTGGTATTTTCAAGATTTTTTAATACACTAAAAGTTCCAATATTTGGGTTTTTTCGTTTTTTACATCATAGGTATCACGAATATTCACGATATTTAACGTGGAAACCTTCATTTATTATCTGAAATAAGATAATTTACTTAACCGCAGCTATTTAACAAAAAATAAACTTAATAGGTAATAATTCTACTGCGGCAAATCAAAGTCGTGTCTGCATGCAAATCTCTAATCTAGTCCACGTGGACTGTCGGCGCTTAGGCACTTGTAGGCAAAGAAATTTTTTGCACTTCCTTCCGCGCCAATACCGGCCGCCTAGCGAGAGCGAGACGGAGCGAGCCCAATAAGTTGTCCTCTCCTTTTGATTTTTAATAGTGGAGGTTCCGTAGTTTGCGGCGTCATAATTTATGATAATACTAAATTAATGTTCACATTTGATTATCAGATAATTGAGATGAGTTGATAGTATCCAATAATATTTATGGATAATGAAGATTAATTAGTTACAGTCGACTTCATTAATGTATCCATTTTTAAGCTACAAAATAATGTATCTTCGAAGTAGTCACTTTAGATTACGTAAATGTGTAATCAATCACCGGGATAGTTCTATGTGAACGCTCAATGTGTCATACTTATTAACATAGCATACTTTTACATAAATATGACACATTAACTGTTTCCATAAAATAATCGCGGCGATTAAATACATATTTTTGTAATTAAAAGTGACTACTTCAAAATCGATACATTATATTTTGTAGCAAGTGATACGGATACATATTAATACAGCCGATTGTACAACATTAAATTATATTGCTTAATCTTAATTTAGCCCAACAATGTAAATAATCAATTTACTGAGTTATCGTCACGATATGTAGGTACTTTATTTTTCTATCCGGTTACAAAAAGATATTTAGGTATTTGTTGAAACATGAGTAAGGTAAAGATAGTATCAAAAGTAGATTAACACTTTAGTCACTTGTCATTATAATCATATAAACATAATGGTTTCATTTATTACTATTAAGGAGTTCTACACGATCTGCCTAGGTAGGTGTACAAATTTATGAAATAGTATTAAAATTAATACAAATAATCCATTTGTTTGTCACATACATAATCAAAGTTTGAATTAAATTACATATGACATAATAATAATTAATAATACTAATAATGTCCTCTTAACTGATACGTATTGACTTGACACATTGGTACGTGGCGGTGTTCGAACCGCTACCTCCCGATTGAAAGGCAACGATCTAACTCACTGCGCCATCGACGCTTTCGTCGTAATATTACTATTATTATTTTTGTTCTGTGTTTGGTCATTAATTAAGTTTAGATTGGTGATTTAAATTAAAATGTTCAATAATAATGAAAAATAAATGGCGGTAATAAGGCCGCCTTTTGTTTATAAAGACTCCCAATAAATGTAAAGTTTTAATGTAAAACAATAAAGTTTCAAATATACTGGAGGGAGACTCTGTACCAGGGTCGTCTGCTTAGGTACCTCCGTCTTACCTATTTCTGCCGCAAAGCAGCAGTGCTTGCATTGCTGTGTTCCGGTTTGAAGGGTAAGATATGGCAGTGAAATTACTGGGTACTGTGACTTTAAATCTGGTGTCACAAGTTGGTAACGTACCTGTGGTTCTTGTGGGGGTTGCAGTGTCGCTGTGAATCTCACAAGAGCCACATGTATTATAGGCGACTGTTACCACTTACCATCAGGTGGGCAGTTTGCTTGTTTGCCAACTTTCGGCAATAAAAAAAAAAAAAATCATTTACGATGAGCCAATAATTTAATAAAGACCGTTTTGTTATTTCACTACTGAACTATTTCCCCAAGACGTAGGGTGGCATGAGGGCCTATTGTGTAACTCAAATGCCAAGTGGAAATTATTATAACCGTAATTTATTTAAAATACATTGCTGGCTTACAACGAATTGTTGTAATTTTTCACAGTAAAACCAAGCAATCTATTATAAATCTCAAAATCATTTTTACTTGTCATTTATAACTTACAATATGCTTGCCTTGGACTCGCCCCAAACACGACACAACATTTCATTCATATCTTTCCTTTGACTCCTTTGAGTTAGCCGACCGCCGCCGCCGCCGCCGAGTTTACTCAGACAGTTGCTTCGTATCTCTTCACGTGTATTCTAATAGTGAATTCTATGAGATGATGCTGTGTGTTGGTGCTGCTCATAACAACAGCATTAATGAAGCGCGCGAAATTTACAGGCAGCGGTTCATCGACGGCAGGCCCCCGGCTGAACAGCGACACTTGCCGCCATACTCCGTATTCAGGAATATGTGCCTGCGACTTCAAAGTACTGGTTCTTTCCATGCGGACCACTCTGTAGCAGGACGACCTTCCTCACGAGCCGTGGACGTAGAGGAGCAAATATTGACACATTTTGACCAAAACCCAAGGTCGAGCACTCGACGGGCCGGCGCTCTTTTTAGTGTGAACCATATGGTAATATGGCACACGCTTCACGACGATGGTCAACACCCATATCACTTCCGTCGGACACAGGAATTGGTGCCAGCGGATTACCAACCGCGAATAAATTTTTGTACGTGGTACAGAAGCCGTACAATGGATGATCCTGATTTCTCTATGAAAGTGCTGTGGACTGACGAGGCTTCTTTTACTAGAAATGGGGTACACAATCTCCACAATGAACATGTGTGGTCTCATACAAATCCTCATGCTTCGAGTGAAAGCAATTTTCAGCACCAGTGGCGGATAAATGTGTGGGCCGGTATCTTCGGCAACCGGGTTCTGGGACCCATTATACTCCCTTCGAGACTCACTGGAGCGGTTTATTTGAATCTTTTAACCGGAGAGTTGGAAGAAATGCTGGAAGATCTGCCTCTGCCTGATTACTCAAGCATGATATTCCAGCACGATGGAGCACCTGCTCACTTTGAAAGTAGGGTACGTGGCTACTTAGACGCAAGATTTTCGCAATGGATTGGCAGAGGAGGCCCGGTACCATGGCCAGCTCGTTCCCCGGACCTAACGCCGCTAGACTATTTCTTGTGGGGTTATGTGAAAAGCAGTGTATATGCCGTTGAGTGTCGTACACGCGAGGAAATGGAGGAAAGAATAAACACTGCGTTTGCTACCATAACCCCACATATGCTGTATAACGCGAGGGCATCAATGTTGCGTAGGACGGAACTGTGCCTAGAAAAAGAAGGTAGACACTTCGAGCCATTTTTATAAGTTATGTAAAACGTTCTAGTGTTCTTTTTTACACCTACTTTAAAATGACTCCACGATCGTGAAATGTGCTGTTTGTGATTACCTAATGTGTAAACTAAGGTATTAAATACATTTTTTTTTATTTTTCTAGATTTTTTATTAGCTTTATCTAAAATCTTGTCTGTTGTGTTTTTCTCTACACAATACATTATTTTCCATCAGACATCAAAAATGCAAAACAGGCGCATAAAAATGTTCAAAGGTAGACAGGTAATAATAATTATTTTTGTACATTTTGCATAGTAGTAATATTGAATACCTTGAAGGTTAAAAGCATAGGTGATAGGTAAAAGTGTCATCAAATCAAACAAACATAATAGGTACCTATGTTTGTTTGATCTGCCACCCACCGCGCCTGCGCCTGCTAGGCCTGCATAGGTACAAGGCGGCGCCGAGACCGTGCCACCAAAGGTCACTTATCTGGCGCTTGCGTTTGTAAACAACAAAATTAGGGTTGTCCAAATTATGTAAATTTTACTAAGTAAAAAAAATGTATGGACAAAAAAATTACCGCATTTAGTGATAATATTTTAACAGTGAATACTTTACATGCTATATATACACATCCTTAAATATTACTGCTTAATTTTTTTGCACGTTGTATACGCGAGATGCGCACGCGCGACCTCAAATTTAAAAAAAATGCAAAAAATAAATTATTGTGTCTAAAATTAAATAAAAAATACGTATGGAAAGCTAATTTAATAAGGAATGAACTTATAATAGTTAATTAGATAAGGATTCATAATTGAATGAATAATGACGAGAATAGTAACTAAAGTGCTTAAAATTTCAAAAATACTCACTTTTTGAAAAAAACGTTTAGTGTGGCAATATAACACTATAAACTATCATAAACCATACATAATAATGTAGCCCAATTCTTCTAGTTTATTTTGATATAGAACACTCTACGAAAATACTAATACAGACTAAGTAAGTACGCAATAAATCTCATCGGTCATGGAGTAAGAAACGTATGAATACGGCCAAGTAAGTTAAACCGCAGACTATGACAAATTTATTTCAATCTAAGACTAAAAATAAATTGGACATGACCTGTCAACTTATGAAAGAGACTATTGGCAAAGGAATAAAGCCATAGAGAAAATATTTTAATTTTCGCGATTTTTTTATCACACCGCGCGGTTTTACGCAAAGGGTAGGTCGTTAGTACCCAGGTCGATCGAGAAGCTTACGATTTTGGGGCTTATATGCCCCACGGACGTTCCAGTTGATAGAGATACTACGTATGTGATCTGTGGTGTGGTGCTAGCGAGGCGAGTGGAAAAACTTTTAAAACTTTTTTAATTAATTTAAAGAGTGGTATATTTTCAGGATGGAGATAAAACCTGTAACACATGTGCTATTTGATATGGATGGTTTAATTTTGAGTACGTATTCGAATAGGAATCTATAATATGGATGAAATGAGTGCACAGGCCACTTTTAGTTTGTACTTTGTTTTTCATAACAAACAGTATGTTCAAAGAGACCTTGTGGGCAGTATTCTATTTGCAACAAGTGTTTAACAAGTTTGCCCTGCGGCGTCGTTTTTCACACGCCTACTGTACCGCTGACTTGACTGTTTTATAGTTATTACACTTTACATTAGCCTCCGACAGTAAGTTTAGCCTATTTTAGTGCACTTGAAAATACAGTTGGTTAGGTTAAGTTATTTTTTTTATGACTATTCAGAACCAATTCCCGACTATAATTCTATTGATTGTTGTCTTTCTTGCAGGCTATAAATTTAAATAGGACAAGTTTTAAGCAGTTTGCATAGACCTAACCTCAGAATTAAAAATATGTATAACAGACTGAGTTTCTGCGTCTCCGCCCTTTAAGGGGGACTTCCCCTCATCTTCCCCCATCTCCCCTCCTAACCAATACTCATTTTGAAGACATGATTAATTTAAAGTTCAATCTTTCTGACTTCCGATAGAAAACTGAAAGTGCACATCATACAGCCAATGTACTCTATCATAGTTGTTCTTTACTTCTATTATATCAAAGTAGTGCAAGTAGAATTCCATACCAAACAGAGATAGGTATTTCAGATTTGTAAAATAGTTGATCAGTTTTGTTTTTTAAAACTGATTTGATTTACTTGTGCCCCTTGTACTGAATCGTAACGATCGAAAATGTTTGTTTGAGGGTATATAAAAAATAAGTACTTTTTTTCAGACACTGAAGATTTGTACACTATTGGTTATCAAAATATTACATCTAGATATGGAAAAGACTATACATTTGATTTGAAACTAACATTAATGGGTGCGCAGTCCCATGAGACATCTCAAATCATTGTTGATGCCCTGCAGTTACCATTAACACCACAAGAGTTTATTGAGGAAACAAAAAAACAGTTTGAAGTGTTGTTTCCAAACTCCCAAGTTATGCCAGGTAGGTAATGTAAAAAGTTTCACTTTAAAAAAATAATTAAATAAAGTAAAGATGTAGGCATATACTATAATACCCTATTGCCGTTATGCCTACATCTTTACTCACTATGCAACCACACTTACATCTGAATAAATATTTATTATTGTATTGGTCTTGACAAATTTCTTTGATTTCACTTTTAAGCTCTACTGTACTATTTGTATCAATAGCATGGCAAAAAAGTTTGAATAGCCAGTATAACAATTTCGAATAATTTTGTTCAAATAGTTCAATAGTCGAACTACTGGTAGGACTAGATGGAATAAACAAATATTTGTTTAAACAAAATGTATTTTTAAGTTGGTACCTCCTACATTAGCAATTTTTCATTTATCTAGGTATTCTAGGTGTCCTGATTTCAATTGCCTCATAATAAATTTAAGAATAAATATCTACTATGTCACTTATAAGTCTAAAAAAAATATGTATAGAAAAATGTGAGATTGTATAAACCAGTTGAAGGTTGAAATGTAATCCCAACTTTATCATCATCATTCTGAGAGGAAAACAAATTTTGAACCCCATGCACACAAAAAGATACAATTCAGTTATTTTGTGCCATCTCAATAAAAATAGTTACTATTGTTTTATAAAAAAAAATATGTCATGTTAAGGGAATGCTTCTCATTTTGTATTGTTTTGAAATAATAATCTTATTTTATCACAAATCCTGTACCCAAAAATGTCAGAAAACAAAGAGACACTTTATTCTGATGCCACTTTGTGCCAACGAGAGATTTTAATACGGCCATTATTTCTCGCTTTTGCGAATCCACTGTAATACTTCCTTTCAGATTGTACAGAATTCTGGCAGGAATGAATATTACTGGATGGGGGGCTGAATAGATCAAGAAAATATGTAAATGGTAAGGATTAAATGTTAAATTATTTCTTCATTATTCTAGGAGCAAGGAGGTTGATTGAACATCTGCACAGGAATAGTGTTCCTATTGGACTTGCAACTAGTTCTAGTAGAGAAAATTATGAATTGAAAACTAGCAAGAATCACCAAGAACTTTTCTCGCTATTTCCTTATAAAACAATGGGGTCTTCTGACCCTGCAGTCAAAAGAGGCAAGCCCTATCCTGATATTTTTTTAGTTGCGGCAGCAAAGTTTCCTGATAAACCTAGACCTGACCAGGTATTTGATTATAATAAGCTCATAATGACTATATTAAAACGATTATAGTAAACTCTTTAACAAGTATATAAACCAAATGATGACATTTTTATAATAGGTATTGATTAACTTTCTCTTGCTTCCTCTACTTTCATTGAACATGCTTAAATGTTTATCATTTAAAATAAAATTAAATAATATTAATTTACATATTACATATTAAAGATTCATTTGACATGGCTTGGTATTTCTTAAGTATACAGTATTTATTGGTATTTCTTTAGTATTTGGTTTTCCTTCTTAAACACGGTTCTTATTTGATTGAACCAGTTATAATTTGGATCATTCACTTAAGATCCAGATTTTGTTTTGCATGGCTGACTCATCTTACCGCTCCTTCCTCAATCATCAACTGCATCTTAATTTGCATGATTCCGAAAGTGTTTATTATACTTAATCATATTAAAAAAAAATATTTTACAGATTTTAGTGTTTGAAGATGCAATAAATGGCGTTAAGGCGGCAAGAGCTGCCGGCATGCAAGTAGTAATGGTACCAGATCGGAGAATTGACAGAAATCTAACCACAGATGCAACATTAGTTCTAGATAGTTTAAAAGACTTTAAGCCTGAGTTATTTGGTCTACCAATGTTTGAAGATCAAACATTTAATTCAATTTGAAACATACCTGTACATAATATACAGGCATTTATTGATGTCAAACAAATTTGAAAAAGTTGAGTCTACCACCTGTTAAAATACAATATTCAAAGTGATTAGATGTGAGGATTCAACAACTTATAAGTATAATATTTTTTTAGATATTCAATAAAAAAATATTTTAGAATACTGAATAATTTAATTGTTTTCAAAATTTACATTTAGTATCATTTGAATATCTTCAAAATGGGTATTGTCCAGTAATCGATAAAAAATATTGATAAACTGAAAGTACTATCGAGGACACTGGCGCCTTACCAGTCCTACGTCGAAAGTCGCTTGCACACTTCAAGATGACAATCGCGTCAGGCCACGCCCCGCTCCATTCATTCAACAATAGTGCGTGGGCGCAAACAAGCAAGCGAGAGCATTTAAAAGTTTAAGCTCTATGGAAAGCACATTTGGTTGAGTTTTGCTAACTATATAACTCCAAGGTATACGGTTTGGCAACATCGCATTTATTTAGCCATAGCACAGCAACGCAACACAATAAATGAAAATAGTGTAGATATAATGTAGGTAAGTAATCTTCTTGTTTGTCGGTATTGAGTGTTGAATAACATAACATTTTCAGTACTGTAAATATTTGTTTATTGATGCACGTATTTATTTTATTTATTACGACTTAAGCAGTTTGCAACACATAAGATAAACGAATTTTCACAAATAGTTCTTAGATGATGATATATCACTAAAAAGTTGAATATACAGGAGAACTTTGCTTTTTTAATCTATACTAATATTATAAAGCTCAAGAGTTTGTTTGTTTGTTTGAATGAACGCGCTAATGTCAGGACCTACTGATTCAAATGGAAAATTATTGTTGTGTTGGATAGTCCATTTATCGAGAAAGGCTTTAGGCTATATAACATCACGCTACGACAAATAGGAGCTGAGCATCAATGAAAAATGTTGTAAAAACGGAAAAAATATATGGCGAAACGTAGTTCGCGGGCACAGCTAGTTTAATTTATAAAGATGTATGTGGGTTGTCTACATTTACTTATTTTTACTGCTAATGACTTGCAAGATAAGTGAAATTTGGTATAAGAGAAACAATGGGGAAATGATTTAAAATAAAGTATATTTTAAAATATATATTAATAATTCTTCAAATATTTACGTCATTGATATAAGTTAAAACGTTATATTCTTAAACTAAAGAAGCATTGTTCAGGAACATTAACCAACAGTATAGCAGTAGTGCAATGCCATCAATATTATTTTAAAGTACCTAGGTAATTTAAATTATCAAACAAAGAAAAATTGAACATAGAGCATTCTATAAAATTAAAAAAACAAACAACATAAAAAGAGTGAGTTAAGAGGTTGGTATCAGGTTATCTGGATAGCATTATGACTGACTAGCTTCCCTAAAAACTATATCGCTAAATGACTAGGTCTCTTAATGCCCAGACCTTTATAGGATCACATCGCAAAGTGTTC